>JAQPPZ010002316.1:10000000-20000000 GCA_028583015.1 Wollemia nobilis
GATTTAACTTGCCATTCATGCATTGTACAAACATAATTGTTCTTATTTCCTCTTATTTGTGTTCTACATGCAATGTTATACAACTCCAACAGCTACAATCAACTTGAACAACCACAATAAATAACAAGGTTTTACCATCCTACCTCCCTCCAAGCCCCATAAGCATTCCCAAATATCTTTGCATAGGGCTTCTAGTTACCAACTTATCATTTTAGCAACAATAAAGATAATAAGAACCATACACTTTAAGAGTTATTTGGGTAATTTACAACATAAAACATTCATAGGATTTACACTTATATGTACTTGTAGAGAACCATAAAATGTAAAAATGATGCATGCAATTTCACTAACATATATATTTGAGCTCCTAACACCCTCACTAATTTAGATTGGTATATGGGTTGCACCCATCGACAAAGGATATACTTTGGTATCGCATTTCTTAATCAACTTTAGAAATGATAAACTTGCTCTAAAATTTTCTTAGAAGAGGCTCTTCCCATTTCTATATTGCAATTTAATACATGGAGAGGCTACCACTCATCACCCCATGTTGATATCTTGTAACCCTAGGTTATCCTTTGAATTGATCTTGTGCTTGCAACTAAAAGGCATGGAATATTCATAGTCATAAAATCACACATGTATATAAAATATTTACTAGGTTGTTCCTAAATACAAAACTTAATAACACTTGCATGTAGTCATTCAACTTCAAATGATATCAAAGCACTAATACTATACATGCACATATCCTAAAGAACCTAGTCAAGGAGAGGGTTTGTTTTCGTAATTCATTACAATAATCAATTTTAATATTTTATCCACAACTTATAATGGAGGCTTATCCAAACAATATTGTTGGAAGTATTACATTATTTTGTACCTTACAAGATTAATGCAATGACCATGTAAATAATTTAGTCAAGGGTGTGTTTAATATGTGAGTGAGGTGTCATGTTAGTAAATGTGAGTTATATGTCATGTTAATAAGTGTGGAGTTATGATTTTGTCATTTAGTATGTGTAATCATGAGAGTCTTTGTCATATGTGGATATGTGAAGTTAATATTTGTTATTATGTGATATTTCTCATATGAGAAATATAAAGTGTCATATCTCCCATGTGTTTGAGGAGATAAAAAGTTTTTTTTAGTGTAAATGTCAAGAGTCTTATGAATATGAAGATTATTTTATTCAATGTGTATATATGTAAGACAACGTAATATAATATATGTCGGAAGAAGCTTGCAAATGCATTGTATTTGCAATGCTTGAGTTTATAGTTATCAATAATATTTTATGTTATTCATTGTTCATTGTATTAATATTTTATGGTTATTTAATGTGAGATATTGTGGATAATATTATGGAAGTATTGGATTTATGATCCAAAAATTCAATGATTGTTACACCCAGAAAATAAAGGAGAGAGATTACAAAGTAATAAAACAAAAACATGGGTAAAAGAATTTACGACTGAATCACTAATTTTATTAATATTTGAATATGGGTTACAAGGCTGCAATATCTGAGAAGAGATGTTTGTCGATTTTGAACAATATATGAGAATAGATTCATTTTCCACCACAACTCTATTGCACGATTAATAAAAAATCCCACATTTTTTAATACATAGTGCTTCAACAGGAGAGGAATAGGAAACATCATGAGAGTTTGATTGGTTGCAACAACGATAGTTGTGGTGGTTCTATCAGGTGCAATAATTCACCTATCATCACATGGGAAGCCCACTATTGATTGCAACATACCATAGCTTGTCATTATCTAAAGTATCGCTCCCCAAGCTATATGAGGCCTTCTAAGTAGTTTCGACCCAAATAGCTCCTACTCAAATCTAAATATGTTCGAAGGACTTCTAAGCCCATCCAAGATTCTACCTGAATTCGAGCTCTCTAGGTCCTTTTGAGGATTTGTTTTGGATTGGTAGGGTTCATCTAAGTTAATGGGATCCTCTTCGAGTCTAAGAAATTTATCTTTGAGTTTGAGATATTTCAAACATCCATTCAAGTTTACGATGTCTTGAAGCCTCTAAGGCATCCAAGAGATTTTGGGGATTTTAATGTAATGACCACCTATTCTCTCTCTTCTAAACCCCTCATTTTTTTTATATTTATTTATCTATTTTCTTTTTTCCATACTTAGAATAATTATGTTCATTACACCAATATCTACTCCACATAATTTTTATAATGTGAGAGTACTAGGTGTTACACCCTCTCAAGCTATTACCCTCATTGATCATATGAGATAGATTGCATCACTTTTCATTCTATTGAAAAGAAGCAACTAATCCCTGCTCTCCATGTAGATATTTTAGCATGAGAGCACTTAGCACATTAAGAGTATTTCTAACTCTTACGTAATTCGAAGAGTTAGTCCATTTATCCATGAACTCTACTTTTTCCTCATATATAATTTATATATCCCAAGGGTGGCTCTATCCACAACCTCTAATAATATCATGAGGATCTAAAACATATTCCCTAAAGAAAACCATTAGTATATCCACATTTATTTTATATAAGAGGACTACAATAGAGTTATGTCTCAACAAAACGAACCAAGCTCTAATTAAGGCATGTTCTCTAAGCATGCTACCTGTAGCACCCTAAAATTGGTGCAATAAAACTTAGCAATAATTAAAATTACCTTAGTAATAATTCAAATTCAAATTTCAACCCCGAATCGCCCGTTAACCACCTGTTAAACCGCTTTCCTCGTTTTTCACACCATTTTTAGGATTTGTTGTGATCGTTGGACGATATCGTCGTCGATCAGATGATATCGCCTCAAATCGAACGATTTCGTCTGGACTAGAACATCCAGACGATTTCATCCCAAAACTAATTTTTCATAATTAGCTTCTGTTTCAATGGCGTCTCTAACCTGGGCAAAAGCGTGTCTACGCGGTTAGAGACTTCCCCCGTTGGAGATCTCCCAAATTGGGATGATCTCCAACCTCCCAACCTCCTTCCTATGCCTATTTAATCTTAGGCCCTCCCCTTGACATTCCCCTGGCTGAATTTTTTTGTACTTCGAGTTTTACATGCATTAGAATGTCTTAGACTAGTGTTTGCCTTTGTCCCTTTTCGAATTTTCTTACAGGAACTTTATCATTCTTCAGTCGGAGCAAGCTCAGATCATCTCAGATGATCCTATACAATCTCGGACGATCTCACACCAATTCGAGACGATTTCGACTGTAGTCAACATTGGGGGCAATCAGTGCCATGAGTTTGCATTCTTTCTCCACTATCTACTATTTTGCTTTGCATTAGTTAGACTTATTACTATTTTGCATCCTGGAGTTCACCCATGTAGTTTTAATGCATAATAAAATCATAATTTGTCATTAAATCATTGTAATGCACTCATATTTTTGTTTATAATTATCAATTTAATATTATTGTTGTCATTCTATATCATTGCCCTCTATTGGAATAGTTGTATTTTCTATATTTTGTATCTATTTCTCTAATTGTAGGCCAGACGAATTCGTCAGATCTCAGATGATCTTGTCTGATCGTAGACGATCCTGTCTTATCAGAGGCGATCTTGACTGCTTAAAAAATTAGAACCTCCATCAGACATCCGGATCAGGTATGACTTTTTAATCTAGCTTATTCTCTATGTTTTCTTTTCAAATCTGTTTTCTGTATTCATTTAAATCTGCATTTCATATAGAATAGTTTAGATTCATTTGGCCAAACCTAGGATTTGAATGATTAAAGATAAAATTGAACACATCAAACACCCTCTCAACCTAGGCGTGGAAACTGCCATTCAAAAGTTTCCTGGTGAACCCAAAATCTATCAAAAAATCACCTTAATACCCCTCACCTGAGAGGCGGGACCTTCAAAGGGCCTCTCAGTCCGAGGTATTGTCCCATCCTTCCCGCATCCCCCTTCCGGGCACGAATCCTTTAGCCTGAAGGTAAGGGTGCAGAAAATTTGGAACGATACATTTTGGTGAACTCGACGTGAAACTAAAACCTTTTGAAAAAAAAAACAAAAACATAGATGCATTTAAAATCATTAAAAAAACTACTAAGTTGCATATCATGTTTAGATGGTAGCTCCTAAGAAAATACTAGTTGTCACTATAAATGTTGAAAACCAATTAGCAGCCATAGAAATTAATTTTGTGCTTAGTGTGCCTGAAACAGATAGAAACCAACTTTTGTGGGATGAACTTGATAGGAGACTAGGTATCATTTTATCTAGGTCAACAGAGCTTAAACAAATCAAGAGGCTTGTCCTAGATAGAATCCTGGATCCTCATCAACTCATTTTTTATCATGAACTTCAGAGAGCTTGCCATAGGTGGTTAGCAGATAGAAGAGCCCTTGTGTCTTCTGAGTTGTATACCTTTGAGGAATTCCTCGAGAATGCAACCATAGTGCATCAATTTCTAGCTCGTATAGAGGACCAAGAAGCTGATCTTGCAGATAGAAAAATATGGAATAGAGTTCCCAGAGCTGTGTTATATCGAGAGTATTGCCACGAGCTTTACTTCTATAAACCAGAGTCTAAAACAGATAATATCACCATAGCACACTTTGTTGACTTCTTGAAAAACAATTTTCAATTTGAAGAAGAACATTTTATGACTCCTAAAGAACTTGAGCCCGTTAATGATATTTATAAATTGTTTATAGAAAACTAGATCATTGCTTTCATTATTATTATTTCTTGCGTTTTGTGTGCTATTTGTTATCTTTATAATATTGTTATAAAAAACAAGAAAAAAAACAAAAAACATAATCAAAATAAAAATATTTTATTTTAAATATTATAGTAGGTATATAATTAAAATATATACCTCTTAAGCTTGTTGCATATATATATATATATATATATATATATATATATATATATATTTGCTGAAATCTAAGTTTAAGCACAATGACTAAACTTAGGAATGGTAAACAAACTAAAGAAGAAGAAGAAGAAGATTGGTTAGGCAAGAAAAACAAAAAATTAAATGCCCTTTTTGAGGACCCAATTCCGGAAGAAGAAACTCTAGAACAGACCAGAAGATGACCTGGTGAAGAAAATGAACAACAAGAAAATGTTAGAGAGGAAGGATCCTCATCCCCTAGAATGGCTCCAGACGGAACTGTTACTTTTGATAACATAGATCATTTCTAGAAATTCTTCAATAATAATATTGGTGCTCTTAATATGGCAGTTCGTATTGATAGGGGACAAATTAGTGAAACTCAAGCAATCCTAGAAGAAGGATTTAACATGCACACTAATCCTTTGTCTTTTGTCGATCAAGAAAGTGATAAAGCTGGACCATCCAATATGGATATGGCCACTATAATTTAGAACATGCAAAAACAACAGGTTACCCAACCTCCTAAGGAACCTGTTATTGAGCCTAAAATCATTCCCACACAAAAGAGACCTTCATTCACTGCTTTATTTCGCCAAACTATTGACCATTATGCTTCAAATCGACAAAAACCTAAAATGAAGCCAAACACCAATTTTCAACAATTTGGGATACAACATAATACAACTTAAAACTTCTTCATAACACCCTTCCTACCAACAATTTACACAATAGCAATATAGCATCTAATATTCATGTCCCTCCATCATATGCTCATCAATCCCATATTCATGCTCCACCGAATCAATATGGTGGGAAAACCAGTAATCTGGAAGCCATGGTGAAACAGTTAGCTTCCCGCATGGACCAGATGGATCCCTACCGTCCCTTGTATAATTATCAAGAGATGTGTAGTCAGCCTCTAGATCCTATAGTTGTAGCACAACTGTACCCTAAATACTTTCCCATGCCCGTCCTGCCTATATATAAAGGAACTGAAGATCCCATAGAGCATCTTCGCATGTTTAGGATAGCATGTCATGATATATCACATGATGACTTGTTATTACTAAAAATGTTCTCGAAATGTTTAAGAGGAATGGCATTAGAGTGGTACTACCAATTGCCCACTCATTCTTTGAGAAAATTTGAAGAAACCGCTGAATCTTTTGTGTATCAATTTAGTGCCTATATCAAAATGCATGTAACCATTAAATATTTGTACAACTTAAAACAAGACAAAGATGAATGTTTTGTTGATTTCTTAGCTAGATGGAGGTATTTGACAGGAAAATTGCACTTTGTGCTACCTCATAGGGAAATGTTGGAGATTTTTATTAATAATTTGCAAGAACAAATATCTTATGAGTTATCAACTGCTACCTTAACTACCTTCGATCAGGCTATAGACTTAGCTCGAAGAGTAGAAGATGCTCTCATTAGGAGAGGCCAACTTAGGAAGAAATATGATGAGAAAACATCCAAAAATCAATATAAAAACAAACAAGTTGTAGGTGACAAAGTCACTGACAGCAAAAATGTTGCTAATATCAATACAATGAAGACAACAGAAAAATTTATATTGAAACCTCCTGATAAACCTCCTCGAGAGTTTACTAGATTGAATCAACCATTATCAACTATTCTACCCCAATTACTCGAAAGAGGCTTGATTCAATTACCTAATATCCGGGAACCTGATCCAACCATACCCGGATACAAAACCGATTTACACTGTGATTTTCATAGAGGGCCTGGACACTCTACCAACTCTTGTAAAAGGTTAAAACATAAAATACAAGATATGATTGATAATAATGAGATGGAGGTGCAAGCCTTCCAACCTAAACAAAATGCTCCTAATAATGCTCAAAAGAACATTCCCCAAAATCAAAATCAAAATGGTAATCAATCATTAGATATATTTCAACATCCTTTACCAAAACATGGTAAAGAGGTGGCCAATCAAATTGAGCATCATAATGTCCCTCCTCCTACCCGATATGTAGGAACTATTAGCGGACATTTACCTAATCATGATTTACAAAAATTTGACACAACTTTATCCATGGTCACGACCAAGCCCCTACATAATATTCAAACATCGGATCTCAGTGATGTAGAATCGGATATTGAAAGTGACATGGAAATCACTTCAAATCAATCGAATAGTTCTGAAAACGAATCAAATCCTATTCAACCTATCACAGATTCTATGGTTCCAGAAGAACCATTTCCTAGAAGAGTTACTACTCGACCCTCTTCTAATCAGTTCCTTCCTAATGAACAAGCTATAAACGCTAGACCGAGACCTATTCATCATCCTCAATATAACATTGTAGGTACCATCGGAGTCGTTACCAGACAACAAGCTCAAAATTTTCAACAAGAACCAAATCAGAACGATGGATCAACCCCATTTGTTTTGAAAAATCCCAATAAATGGAATCATGCTCCTAATGTTCAATCTAAACCTCCTTATAATATTAATGAGCAATTATCCAATACTATAGCCAGAATTTCCCTTTTGGACTTATTAAGATCTTCTCCTACCCATAGAGATGAATTGATGCTTACATTAAGCCAAATGATGGTACCACAAAACATTCAACCTGAAGCCATGGCCAATACTATCATCACTAGAGAAGTTGATTGTATTGACTTTCGGGATAAAGATATACCACAACATAGTTTACATAAGGATAACCCCTTATATATTACTACCCTAATAGGAGATGTAGCAGTCAAAAGGGTCTTGATTGATAATGGTTCATCTCTAAATATTTGCACTTTTGACTTCTACCAAAGATTTGGGTTTAGAAGTGATGAAATGAAGAAAACTGACATGATCATAAAAGCTTTCAATGACGAAACACAAGAAACATGTGGAGTTATCACCGTCCCATTGCAAGTTGGTCCGAGAACCTTAGATACGACGGTGTTTATTGTACATTGCCTCGCATCATACAATATACTCTTGGGTCATCCTTGGATCAACGCAATGCGGGTTGTCCCATCAACTTTACACCAATGTGTTAAATTCGAATTTAAAAATTAGTTGGTCACTATCCATGGTGATCCCAGACCCTTTGATATGTGTGCTTTGGCAGAACCTATTGGAGTTCAATTTTGCCCTACTCTGTCATCCACATCCTAATTCTTATTTTTCATCTAAACCTGTGAAACACACACCCATAACTTCATCTATTTCTCCTCCATTAATTTCACCCTCATATATAGCTCAACAATCTTCTAAACAAACCACACTAGAACCTCAAAAAGATATTAAATCCACAACCAATCCTTCATGTTCCATCCCTATAATTTCAAAACCTATAGATCCATCTATTAACACCTCTACATTATCTACATCTATCATACCTTCCACATCTAAAGATATAGGGAATGATCCTTCTACATCTTATGCTCTTTCTGATGAACTCTTACCTGATTTATCTAACATTCTTATATAAAAAAAAACAAATGCTTCTATGCAAAATTCCATTATCTTAAGTAATTTGCCACCATCTCCTCATACTTTGGGCCTCCCACAACCTATGGGAAGTACTTACCAAGTCGGGAGTTGTGCCTTCATTTATAAGGGATATGACCTGGGAAGAATACCCGGGAACATCAAAACTCATCATGAGGGATATGCTCGATGTTATTTTACTAATGAGTATATTAAAGCTAAACCTATAATGCTTAAAATGGGATATAAAGGGAAAGGCTTGGGACTTTTCCAAGATGGTATGAAAGAACCCTTTGAGGTAGAACCATGGCCCGCCCGATGTGGTGTGGGCCTATTCCCTAGTAAGGGTCAACCCTTCCCTTTTGAAAATGATGATCAACTCATATGTTATCAAGATTATTTGGATGGGCATGATGATTTGCCTCTAAAAAATTAGCCATTTACATGCAATATGCTATCCATAGCTTATCCTGAAATGATTGTTGAATTCGATGATGAGTTGGAAGGAGATATTTTCCATGATGTCTCCGTTGAAGAGATGTTACATAATGGTTTTTATTTTGATGGTTCTATACCTACTATAGCCCAACTTGAGGCCACGACTCCTCAAGATGAATTATCCAAGTTAACCTTAAAATAATTACAAGAATTGGGAATTTCCCCTGCCCCACATAATTTTGAAAGAGATTTACACATGGAAGTAGAAAACGTCATTAAAGTTAACATTGGAACCAAACATAACCCTCACATAATCAATATTGGATCAGAATTAAGTCAAGAAAAACAAGAGCAATACATTGCATTCCTTAAAGAATATGAAGATGTCTTCGCTTGGACATATGAAGATATGCTAGGTTTAGACCCTTTTGTAGTCATGCATCACCTAGTAGTCCATTCGGATGCTAAACCTGTTAAACAGAAACTTAGAAAAATGCATCCCAAAGTGGCCTTGCTAGTCAAAGGGGAGTTAGAAAAACTCCTGAATGTTGTTTTGATACAAGCTATTGATTATGCTGAATGGATCTCAAATGTAGTTCCAATCACCAAGAAAGAAGCTACCAAAGTTAGGGTTTACACAGAATTTAGAGATATTAACGTTGCATGCCCTAAAGATGATTTTCCTCTTCCAAACATGGATCAAATCATTGATTTTACTGCTGGGAGTGGAATGATGTCCCTAATGGATGGATTCTCCGGTTATAATCAGATCAGGATAGCTCTTGAAGATCAGGCTAAAACAACCTTTATTACCCCTTGGGGAACCTTTTGTTGGAAAGTGATGCCATTCGGCCTAAAGAACGCAGGTGCAACCTATCAACGAGCTATGACTTATATTTTTCACGACATGATGCATGATATCCTACATGATTACGTCGATGATATCACAGCTCGTTCCATCAAAGAATATGATCATTTAAATGACTTAAGGACAGTGTTTGATCGGTTAAGGGAATATCTTATCCGACTAAATCCTGCTAAATGCAAATTCGGAGTTAAGTCCGATAAACTATAAGGGGTTATAGTTTCTTTACGTGGCATCGAAATCGACCCTCTCAAGATTGCGGCTATCACTGATATGCTCGCACCTACCAATATATCTGAGTTACGAAGTTTACAAGGTAAGCTTCAAGCTATCCGTCGCTTCATCGATAAGCTGGTGGACAAAACCGGTCCCTTTCTTAAGCTTCTTAAGAAGGATGTCCCTTTTAATTGGGACGACGAATGTAAGGAAGCTTTTGAACTTCTCAAAAAATACCTCCTTAACCCACTTGTGCTTTCATCGCCTAGACCTGATCGCCCATTTATCCTGTATATTTCAGCTTCGATTTTGCTTTAGGAGCTATGTTAGCTCAACTTGATGATGAGAAAAGAGAACGTGCTAATTATTATATTAGCCAAACTTTAATTAGTTATGAAACCCGCTACACAGCATTAGAAAAACTATGTCTAGCAGTCATATTTTCTACGCAGAAATTATGCCATTATATGCTCAGTCAAAAAATTTATGTCATTGCTAAAAATGATCCCTTGCGGTATCTCATGAGTCGACCTTATTTATCGGGTCACATAGCTAAGTGGGTTCTTGCTCTAAGCGAGTTTGAACTCACATTCATAGGACAGAAGTCTGTTAAGGGTCAAATCATAGCAGATCAATTAGTTGCTGCACCCTTAGAGTCTACCCATCCCCTCATCATTGAGTTTCCAGATGAATGCCTTCAATTAGAGGCAGACCATGTTGAACAATGGTCCTTATAATTTGACAGAGCCCGATGCATGAGTGGGGCTGGTGCAGGTATTATTTTAATATCTCCACAAAAACACATTATACCTTTGTCATTTAAATTAACATTTGCTTGCACCAATAATACTGCTGAATATGAAGCTCTAATCCTTGGATTACGAGCTGCCTTGGCGCTAAAAATTAAACATCTGCTAGTTTTTGGTGATTCTCAACTTGTTATAAACCAAATTAATGAATTTTATCAGACCAGAGATGATAAATTGCACCCATATAAAGCATATGTTTTACAATTAATGTATTTATTTTATCAAGTTACTTTGGAAGCTATTCCTCGAACTAGCAACCATGCAGCTGACGCTATGGCCGCAACTGCATCTCTTTTGCCCTTGGAGTTAGATGACGAATATGCCACCATCATTATTCATCGACTCCAGGAACCCGCTTCAAATAAGTCATGCTTAGAACCTTTGGATGTGTTTCTAATCAATGAAACTACTCCTGAACCTTGGTATACGGATATATTTGATTTTCTTCACAATGGGACTTTCCTTGCCAGTGCTAATAGAAACCAGCATCGGTTATTACATAGACGAGCAAGTCAATTTTTAATAATTAGCAATACTCTATATAGAAGATATTTTGAAGGTATCCTATTAAGATGTTTGAATTTAGAAGAATCCAGATCAACTTTGAGTGAAGCCCACGATGGATCTTGTGGAGGACACTTCAATGGTAGTGTCATTGCTAAAAAGCTCCTTAGGATAAGATACTTTTGGCCTACCATGGAGAATGATGCACATGATCATGTGTGCCATTGTGACAAGTGCCAGAAACATGCTGACCTTGTCCATGCCCCTGCACAAGAACTGTAGGTTATTTCATATCCTTGGCCCTTTTCAAAATGGGGCTTAGACATTATTGGTAAAATTAATCCTGTGTCATCTGATGGACACAAATTCATCATAACCACCACTGAGTATTTCATGAAGTGGGTTGAAGCTATGCCTCTAGCTTCCTACAATGGAACACAAGTCTTTAAATTTATTTTTAATCAAATCATTTGTAGGTTCGGAATTCCTGCAAATCTCATCTCAGACAATGGAACTTGTTTAAAAAATAAATATGTTAAGAAACTATGTCAAAAATATAAGATTCAACATCGCTGGTCCACTCCCTATTATCCTCAGGGTAATGGCCAAGCAGAAGCTTCTAACAAAACCTTAATCAAAATTCTCAAAAAATTGGTCAATAAAACCGGTCGAGATTGGCAAATTCAATTATATCTAGCTTTGTGGGCATATCGCACTAGCGTTCGTACTCCCACAGGTACTTCACCTTTTGTTTTGCTTTATGGCATTGAAGCCGTTTTTCCCTTTGAATTAGAAGTTCCTTCTTTGACTCTACTACTTCAAGATACCGAAGTAGGAGATGAATATCGAGCTGGAAGACTCAGTCAGCTAGAACTCCTAGATGAAAAGTGCATCATTGCTTTGGAGCATCTTCATGCCTACCAAAACAAGCTTAAAATATCATATGCTAAGAAAGTTCGTCATCGATCCTTTGAAGTCAACGACCTTGTTTTAAAAGAAAATAAAAAAAATACTAATGCAACTAAAGACCTTAAAGGTAAATTTGAGCCCAACTGGCTTGGACCATATATTATCACTACTAAATTTGAATCGGGAGCATACAAATTATCTACCTTAGATGGTAAAGAACTTAAAGAACCCATGAACATTTTGCATCTTAAACGTTACTATGCGTAAAAAATTGGTCTTCTCATCATTGTATATATTTGTTTAACATATTTCACAAAACCACTATCTTGTATTTCTTTCAATTTATAAACTTAAACATACAAAAACACCACAAACATTCAAAATATTCAAAAACATCTTTTATTTTTTGTACTTCTCAAATTGTGACATATTGCAGTTATATTTTCAGTTATTTTGGATAAATTAGCATTTATTTAGAATCCCTCACTTTCACATTCACATGAATAAATATTTTGATTTATTTGGTATGATTACTAATCTCTCTTATATCAAAGTCCACAAAATTCAATTAAATAAAGTTTGAGCACGGAGAATTGATCTTGTTATTTACTTAAACCAAGCATATCCTTTCACAATAAAATGATTATATTTGTAATGTCCATGCTATGCTACATAGTAGAAGTGGTTTCTTGAGTGAAAAGTTTCCCCTGCTATCCTATCATGCACATGGTCTAGAATCTTTGAGAATTGACAAAAGGACAAGCTCACCCCTACCCGGAATAAAAATCCCTTGCTCTACAGCTAATCCGAGCAAGTATCCCTAGAGTAGGAAGAAAAAGAAAAAGAAAAGTTCAAGAAAAGAGAACAAGAAAAATGTTATTTCAGCATTATTTCAAATATCAAAGCAAAAGATACGAAAAAGAAAAATACAAAAGAGAAAAGAAAGAAGAAAGCAAAGAAAGCAAAAGCAAAAGCAATAAAATCCCTTTCCCTACCCATTGAAAAGAAAAGAAGGGTTGATGAGCTTGAATCCCTGGAATTCTCAATTATTCAAAAACTGTGAGGTAAGCCCCATAACAGGTGGTTTGTGCCCAACCCGCTTGGCCTTGGGTAATCCCTAGCGTGGTGATATGTCCGTCACATTAGCGACCTTCTTTTGTACGGACCTATGTCTCGCTTATGGATTAGCTAGCTCTTGATAACCTGACTTACATAGTAGTCTGGTATGGTTATATGCATCTAAATCATGGTTAATGAACACTTATTTGGTTAATTCAAATCACTTGTATCAAATTATCTTGCTCAAAACTAGTAAATGAACAATACAATTGCACACACATTTGTATTTGAGAGATTTTGTGTATCATTATGATAAATCAAGATCGGAAATGAACTCACATACGCACATGGGATTCCTTATAAATCTAACTTTTGTCTTTAAGATACTTTGAAATATTTTTGCAAATTGTCTGGAATAATTTCATTTTCTTCTCTGAGAACAGTTGTTTAGTATAAAGACAACTACATGCATTACCAAAACAATCAAAATCATTTTAAAAAAACAAACATGCAATAAAGTTACATTTATATATAACTTTTTGACTTTCGCAACGATGGTATAGTTCCAAAACCAAAATTGGAATTTTATGCCTAGCGCAAGTCCTCATTTTCATATTTTCTGTTTATTTTCAAAAAATTAAATATCAACCATGCAATAAAACTATTATTTCTTTGGATTTCGCGATGATGGTATAAGTCTATACCTATATTCTATGCCTAGCGCAAACCATTGTTTTAATTTTATTTTCCCATCTATTTCACATCATAAAAACATATGACTTAAATCATTATGTTACACAATTATGCTTTAAAAAAAAAAACGCACATTATTCTACTTCATGACATTATGTTCAAATTCAATATTGCAACCACGGTATAATTCCTAGGGAATTATTCAAAAATTTTATCACACTTAGGAATTTATGCCTAGCAAAAATCATTTTAAAATATTTCATGCATACTATTTTATGAAAATCTGAAAACAAATCACCATCATCATCATCATTTGCATCATCACAACAAAGTCTTAAGACAGTCTCTTAAGCACTCTTTTTACTTTTAACAATATTTCTATACTGGGATTAGCTTGACGACCGAGTGAGCGGTGACTCCATGAAATGGTCTATAACAACGACAATGTCCTTTGAAATTATTGTTAGAAGTCCCTTTTATTTTTATCAAATTATCCCACAAACAACCAATTTGTTTACATCAGATTATTTCATTTAAATTTTAAAAGCATGACATTCAAACCATAATATTTCCAAACGACATAATTACATGAATCATCAAATCAATCACACCAAAACATTAAAGCATCATACAAACACATAAGACAAGTCATATGATCAAAAATATCTCATCTATATATATCAACAATATATACATCATCTCAAAACTAGATCGGTATGCCACAATCTATACCTCGGCATACTCAATCCTCTATCAAAAATAATGATAAACACTGTATCAATCCAGTCTGTAACAGCTAGCCTCGAGAACCCCTCGAGCTCTCAGCCTCATCTCCTCCCCTGCCCTGAGGTGGACGAGGTGGCCCCATCGTAGTCTGTGTGGTTCTATGAGTCTTGGACACTGATCGTGATGATGTCCTTGATGACCCCATCATGACAGGCTCCGCAATGGGGGTCAACAGTGGTAACCTTTGCCCCTCTGGCACCAGCTGGTAGTATAACGTTTGGTAGAATGTGATCTGGACAATAGCCCGTGCTAAGTCCTACGTGATCGCCCCTCTGCTTCGTGCTCTAAGATGTGCGATCTCATCTCTGAGCTACATCCTGCAAGGTCTACACCTGAGCCTGGAGACAAACAGTCTCCACTCGGAGAGTAGCCATCTCGCTACTCTCTCCTGCCTTGACACCCTTACCCTTATCGAGCGATGGTGGTCTCTCTCTCCGTGGAGAAGGGGGTCTCTCCTACCTCCTCTCCCGCTATCGTGGCCTCTGCTGAGCCTGTGGTCTCCTCTGCTCTCCCCTGTCGTGACCCTGTGCTACCTTAATGGCCGCCTGGCACTGCCTCCCCATCTAATGCACAACTGCATGAATCGGACCCTGAGCCCTCATCATTCGAGGAGGGCGGATGCTTGCGTACCAGGCATCGTAGCTGTCTACAACCCCAGCGTCATCACCATCCACTGGCTGGATGGGGGCATCGTCTGTGTCCTGACTCCAAAAGTGCTACATATCTGGAGCCCCGCTAACTATAGTGTTATCCCGAATGGTCTGGGAAAACTTGTAGTCCCTGAGAGATGGGATCCCCTGCTATAGACCGAACTGCCTCAAAAATCGATCGTAGCGATGGAGCTCCACCTCTCCCCTATCCATCCTTAGCCAACAGGTTCACCTAACGTGAGCCAGCTCCTGTTTGTCCTTGACCCACCCTGGATGATCTCTCCAAGGCCTTCAGGTGATCTGGTCAGAGACAAGGTCATCAAGTAGTCTCCGGGATAGTGGCAGATCTATCCGCCGCTGTGACCCTCTCTGGAGCCACCATTAGAAAACTCGAGGCCTCTCCCCATCAATCCCTATCAATGGGAGCCCTATCGGCCTCCGCACCGCGATGTGCTCCCAACACCAAACCTATAGTAGTGATGTCATGACTAGACATCGACCGCCCTTGTATACGACCCCATGCAGGATCCTATACAATCGACATAGTACAAAGCTCCCCCAAGCAAACCTGTATCCGTGGTCTCTCATGTCACAGACCACATCTGTCAGTAGCCATGGTAGTCTGCATCCACTCTGATGGCATAGCAGTAGACCACCTACCACCCCATCCAAAACCTGTGTCAGTCTAGATGCCCCAGGCATCTAGCATAGCGACTTGATGTTCACTCCACCCTTCTCCAGGGCGAAGCTCAGATCTCCGCACAGTTGCATCATCGCGTGGCCCTGATTGGCTGCAGGAGTGATTAGCCATCCTTGTATGGGGATCCTCAAAATCATCCATACATCCTCCAATGTGGGAATCATCTCCCTTTTTAGTAACTGGAAACAAGAAGAACCCGGATACCACCTCTCTGCTAGGGCTGTCAATAGCCCCATATCTATAGAAATCTGTGGCATATCTGCCACATGCTGCAAGACGACCTACGCCAACTGATCTCGCTCTACCTGAGATAGAATGGCCAAGTCATCCCTCAGTCCATCGTATTTCCATTCCCGTCTATTTAATAATCCTCTCTGCAACATAAACAACAAAACAATAAAAATCATTAATAAAACATTAATTAAAAATGCAAGTAACATAAGTTCACTTTCATAGAAATGATGATATCGTCCACTATTGGACGATATCGTCCCAAATTTGAGCAAATTTGTCTCCGATTTCGCAAGAGGGAATCGTCCCTTATTGGACGAAATCATCCCCATATCGACGATTTCGCCCTTAGACAAAATCTGCGATATCGAGACGATTTCGGCAAAATCGAGATGATTTCGTCTCGACGACGTTGACGGCCCAAAAATGACCGCGATGCTCAAAAATTAGTCAAAATTAATCTAAAAAGCATGAAATTCTAAATTAAAGCATTCTAAACTAAGTTTAGACCCTTACCCGTAGCCCACACCGGACCTTTGTCGATCTGTGCACTGTCTCGACCATCTTATTTGCAGAGCTCTAGAAACCAGGAAAATGAACAGTAACAATGAATTAGGGTTTTACCCTATTTTTCTCAATTGTATTCAAAAACACTTTAAAACATTTTTAAAATTTTGCTTTTCATAGTAAGCTGTCGTACGATTCGACCTAGAATCATCGCCTAAAAATGGGAATAATTTTTGCTTTCTCATAGATCGAGAAGAACTCATCTTTAACACATTTTCTTTGAAAAAATCGCTAAAGAGGGGGCAAAATGTAGCACCCTAAAATTGGTGTAGTAAAACTTAACAATAATTAAAATTACCTTAGTAATAATTCAAATTCAAATTTCAACCCCGAACTGCTCGTTAACCGCCTGTTAAACCACTTTTCTCATTTTCTGTGCCATTTTTAGGATTTGTTGTGACCGTTGGATGATATCGTCACCGATCAGACGATATCGCCTCCGATCAGACGATTTCGTCTGGACTAGAACGTCCAGACGATTTCGTCCCAAAACTGATTTTTCATAATTAGCTTATGTTTCAACGGCATCTCTAACCTAGGCAAAAGCATGTCTGCGCGGTTAGAGACTTCCCCCGTTGGAGATCTCCCAAATTGGGATGATCTCCAACCTCCCAAACTCCTTCCTATGCCTATTTAATCTTAGGCCCTCCCCTTGACATCCCCCTGGCTGAATTTTTTTGTACTTCGAGTTTTACATGCATTAGAATGTCTTAGACTATTGTTTCCCTTTGTCCCCTTTCTAATTTTCTTGTAGGAACTTTGTCATTCTTCAGTCGGAGCAAGCTCAGATCATCTCAAACGATCATGTACAATCTCAGACGATCTCGTACCAATTCGAGACGATTTCAACTGTAGTCAACATTGGGGGCAATCAGTGCCCTGAGTTTGCATTCTTTCTCCACTATCTACTGTTTTGCTTTGCATTAGTTAGACTTATTACTATTTTGCATCCTGGAGTTCACCCATGTAGTTTTAATGCATAATAAATCATAATTTGTCATTAAATCATTGTAATGCACTCATATTTTTGTTTATAATTATCAGTTTAATATTATTGTTGTCATTCTATATCATTGCCCTCTATTGGAATAGCTGTATTTTCTGTATTTTGTATCTATTTCTCTGATTGTAGGTCTCTGACGAATTCGTCAGATCTTAGACAATCTTGTTTGATCGTAGACGATCCTGTCTTATCAGAGGCGATCTTGACTGCTTCAAAAATCAGAACCTCCATCAGACATCCGGATCAGGTATGACTTTTTAATCTAGTTTATTCTCTGTGTTTTCTGTTCAAATTTGTTTTTTGTATTCATTTAAATCTGCATTTCATATAGAAAAATTTAGATTCATTTTGCCAAACCTAGGATTTGAATGATTAAAGATAAAATTGAACACATCAAACACCCTCTCAACCTAGGCGTGGAAACTGCCATTCAAAATTTTCCTGGTGAACCCACCATCCGTCGAAAAATCACCTTAATACCCCTCCCCCGAGAGGTGGGACCTTCAAAGGGCCTCTCAGTCTGAGGTATTGTCCTATCCTTCCCGCATCCCCATTCCGGGCGCGGATCCTTTAGCCTGAAGGTAATGGTGCGAAAAAATTGGAACGATACACTACCACATGCATGCACGGGTCCTCACATCACAAATTCAAAATCAACATTAACTTAATTTAAGTTTCAATTCCCTTTTAGCAAAGACAAGGAGTCAGACTAAAATAAATAAATTATTTCATCCATAAAGTCAACCCAAGAACCATGTAATGATCTAAAAGATCATAAATGATGCAACAAGCATATATTTACTTTTAACCAAGAAATACTTCATTAAAATAGTGATAGGCTACCCTCGCTACCGTGAGATTACAATATATTGTGAATCAAACATAGCTTTAGAATGTTGGTCATTAACTAAACCAATCCTATCACTTATCAGGATTCAAAACTCCACTAAAAAGAAGTTCTTCTTAGAATTGACATAGCTATCAGTTCTAGCGATATATCCATTACATCTCTTCTATTACAAAGGGACATGGGATTCCATAACTGTGGCACATATCCAACACTATGCATTCCATCAAGAGTCGTTCATAATTGATTCTATATTCTTAACCCCATGCAAACGTAACCGTCCTCTGGTATCTCTCCATCGACCCAGCTTGCTAGAAGACATCCTTTCTATTTCGTAGATCGATGCCAGTCATCGAGAAATATTACCTCATATTTGGGATCAGATATGACTCCAAAACATTGGTTTTAGCAACCATAATTAGTGGTATAAATACAACCACCATACAGGATAATCCCACTTCATCTAATATCCTTTCATATGAATGCAATATGCTATTTTTCAACATTCCAAAATCAGTAAAGAACATCATAGCTATTAGTTTCATTTTTATAGGAATGAAAAGTCATTTATCCGAACATCACATGCAACATAACAATAACATGCTCAATTTATTATAGAATAATATTCTACAGAAAATCAATCAATCTATAAATTCTTTGAAGACAAAAAACTATATCTTCCACACTCATAGATAACTCACATATGCCAGCATTCATAGCTGGATCATAACCACCTGATGTATCTTGTCGTTAACCCACTATGGTGCATTCCATACGTCCACGAGTTCACAACTATCACTAGATAAAATTGAGCAATCGTTTCCCATTTATTCAAGGTATAAGTTCTAGCTTGGGTCATCCATAATTCAAAGTACAAAATAAATTAAAACCAATACAACAATACGTAGAACACAACCCATTCATTCATTTTATAGGGAAACACCACAATATAACACAATGCTTCAACTCACTCTAATCCCCTTCTGTCCAAACCATTCATTCATTTGACAAAGGACACAACAATATCACACATTGTTCCAACACATGCTGGTCTAATTCTACCCAAACCATTCATTCGTTTGACAAATAAACATAGCAATGCAATATGGTTTTTAGTTCACACTGGTCTAATTCTAACCAACCTATTTATTCATTTGACAAATAACCACTGTAATACAATATGGTTTTCAGCTCACGCTGGTCTAATTCTATCCAAACCATTCATTCATTTGACAAATAAACACAACAATACATTATGGTTTTCAGCTCACGCTAGTCTAATTCTACCCAAACCATTCATTCATTTGAAAAATAAACACAACAATATAATATGGTTTTCAGCTCATGCTGGTCTAATTCTACCCAAATCATTCATTTGTTTGACAAATAAACACAACAATGCAATATGGTTTTCAACTCAAGTTGGTCTAATTCTACCCAAACATTTTAATTCGTTTGACAAATAAACACAACAATGCAATATGGTTTTCAGCTCACACTGGTCTAATTCTACTCAAACCATTCATTCATTTGATATATAAACACAACAATGTAATAAAATGATACCATAAGGCAAGCAAAATATTTCCCAAAAGAACTTGGTTACTCTTGCAACTTTGCCAAGCTCTGCTTCAATGCCGACCTCCGTTGTTCGACCTCCTCTCTCCTGCTACATCCCATTGCCATTCTCCTCCTCGTCCTCCCTTATTCCTCTTTTGTTTTCTCTCTCCCCAATATCTCCACTACTCCTCCTTCACTTACCACTCTTCTATCATCAATGAACATGTCCACCAACCACCAGATCAAACGAGCCACACACTCCAAACATATCTTTTTTTTTTAATTTCAACTAAAGTTCCCTTCTAGCTGGAGTTATAACTATTACTCTAAGATGTATCTCCACTCATAGGTTTTTTGGATACCCTTTTTAGTGTCATTTTGAAAATCTACGTAAATACGTTATGTTCCCTTTTCTTTTTACATAACCGAATTTAAATAAAAGCATTTCATTTCTTCTATCTTTAAAAATCACAAACATCTTTCCAAAACACTCATTGCAATTTATCAACTTTAATAAATTAAATATTAGCACTCCTTACTAGTACTAATGCCATTTCAAAATAACTCTTTCATAAGGAAGAAACATGATATAAGAAGAAATCTATCTAACTTAATATATATTTTTTTATGCAATTTATGATATGCATCTCCATGAGAGAGGACATTCATCTGTGTTGCCTCCTCAAATATCTAGTCAATTTACCCATCACATTATTTCCCCATGTTAATATTTTCTTGGTGACCATTTATTTCTGCCACCATGAAGAGATTTGTTCCTGCAAAAGTGCACCTCATTAGCAGCATCATATTCATATTTAAAATGTAGGTTTTTCACAAAACCAAATATGGAATTATCCTACATCCCACATTAAGATTTACATCTCACATTTTCAATAATAACAAGTATTGAATATTAAAACTGAAATAGTCCTTTATTTCATTCTTAAGTCATATAACAACATAAATCCATTAAAATAAAAGGCTTCCAAAAGGTTAGTCATGACATAATCCACCCCTTAGGCTTAACACAATCCTTTGTGTTTAAACATTACAACATAAAATAGTTTTTATACAACATTTTCAAATAGAAATGGAAAAATGTTTTTGCATATTTGGTACTTTCTCCTAAATAGCATTTATTTTAGAGTAGTGGTTCCACTGGACCTTACATTGCTCTAAGGTTCATTTCCTCATCGATTTGGATCGAAACTCAAGGATTCTTATTGATTGAACCTCTATAGCTTCTGGTTTCATCATCTGTAGGTTAGAAAGATCCCACCCATGCTCAGGGTTAGTAACATACTTCTTAAGCAAAGAAATATGGAAGGTGTTGTGAATCTTGGACAGATTGGGTGGTAAGACTAGTCGATATGCTATAGGACTAATCTTCTCTATGATTTCAAAGGGTCCCACAAAGTGAGGATCTAGCTTTGTAGACTTTATTGCACTCTTGGTTTTACCCTTAAAAACACTTTGTCTCCCACAACAAACTCCCTTGGTGACCTCTTAAGATCTGCATAGCTTTTCTGATAGTCTGTAGCTTCCTTCAACCTTTCTCAAATCATCATCAACTATTGCTCTATTTATTTGACCATGTTTGGTCCAAGCACAATCTGGTCTTCTAGATTATCCCATGACAAAAGTGTTCTACATTTTATACCATGCAAATCTTTGAACGATTCCATACCTGTGGTTGAATGGTGATCGTTATTGTAGGAAAACTCTACCACATGTAAGTAATCCTTCCAATGGATTTTTGATCCATATAGTACATGTGAAGCATATCCTCTAGCACCTGATTCACTCTTTCAGTCTACCCATCGATCTCTATATGGTAAGTAGAATTGATATTTAATCTAGTACCAATGGCACGATGTAAGGATTTCCAAAAATTAGATGTGAATTTTGGATCCTTATCTGATATGATTACCTTTGGAAAACCATGAAGCCAGAATATCTCTTTGGTAAATCTATTAGCCACTATTACAACATCATCCTTGGTGTTCTTGGGTATAAAGTGCACAACCTTGGTCAGTCTATCGACTGCTACTAGGATTGCATCATGTTGTAACCTATTTTTAGGTAGTACTACTATAAAGTCCAATGAAATCACTTGCTATTTTTGTATAAGTACATCATGCAGATATAACAATCTAGTAGGATGTATGTGTTATGCTTTCACCTTTTGGAATTCGAGGCATTGAGTAACAAAATTCATTATGTCTCTCTTCATTCCTGGCCAAAAGTATGTATTTTTTATATTCTCCCTCATATTTACCCCTCCTAGATGAGCAAAATATGGAGATCTGTGTGCTTCATTCATAATAATTTTCCTTAAATTCCCAGTCTCGGGAATTACTACCTTGTTCTTGAAACATAAGAAACCATCCTTGATGTCAAAGTCCTTATTTTTATCAGGTTTTCTTTCCATACATTTCCTAATTTGGTTGTAGTATGCATCTTGATTTTGCATTTCCTTAACTTGTTCCATCAAGTTGACATGGATGCAAGACAAAACTACTATATGTATCCTCCTACTCAGTGCATCGACAACTTAATTCTCTTTTTCCTTTATATACTCAGTGCCAAAATCATATTCTACAAGGAATTCCATCCACCTTATTTACCTAGCATTGAGTAGAGGTAGAGTGAATATATATTGTAGACTTTGATGGTCTGTACTCAACTTAAAAGGTATTCCAACTAGATAATGTCTCCAACTCTTGAGAGAAAAACTATAGTTGCCAACTCTAAGTCATGGGTTGCAAAATTAACCTCATGTCTTTTCAATTTTCTATATCCATAGGCTACCACTAATTCTTGATATAACACTCCTCCCAACCTTTCTAATGATGCATTCGTACAAATAGAGAAACTTCCCTGAGGATCATGTAACTTTAGTATAGGAGGTGTGGTAAGATTATGCTTAAGCAAACCAAAGGCTTCCTTACATTTATCTTTCCACTTGAATTCTTTTCCTTTTCTCTGAAGGTTAGTTATTGGTGAGGTGATCTTAGCATAGTCCCTCACATAATGCCTATAGTAGCCTATTAAGCCCATGAAACTTTAGACTTACGTTACATTAGTAGGTGGTGATCAATTCAAAATGACTTCTATTTTCATAGGATCCACTACCGAAACAATGTGTCCTAAATATTGCACGTCTAAGACATAAGATTCATACTTGGATAAATTCCCATACAACTAATTTTCCTTAATAAATTTAGCACAATCCTAAGGTGCTCATCGTGCTCAGTGTTGTTTTTGGAATATATCAAAATATCATCTAAAAACACCAAAACAAACCTATCCAAGTACTTCCTGAAGACGTTATTCATAAAATTCATAAATGTTGTTGGAGCATTTGTTAAGACAAAAGGTAAGACAACAAACTCATAATGCCCATAATGAGTTTTAAAATTTATCTTGTGTTTTTCCTCTTCATTTACTCTCAATTGGTGATATCATGATTTCAATTCAATCTTTGAAAAGACTGTGGCATATTTGAGTTGATCAAAGAGATCTTCGATTCTTGGTAGAGGATATCTATTCTTGATAGTTACCTTGTTCAAAATTCTATAATCTATACACAGGCTCAAGGAACCATCCTTCTTATTTACAAATAGTACAGGTGCATCCCAAGGTGATACACTTGGCTTGATCAATCCTTTTTCTAGTAACCCTTGCAATTGCACCTTTTATTCTTGCATTTATATGGGATTCATTCTGTAAGGAGCTCTATGGATGGGTTCTATTCTAGTTTGAAGCTCGATAGTAAAATCAAATTCTTGTTTAGGGGGTAATCTAGCTAAATCCTCGAGAAATACATCCCTACGCTCCCAGAGAATTAGGTGTTTTTCAAACACCTCTTCTTTCTTATTCTTATCAATTTTGTTTAAATTTAGTACATAGATCATTCCTCCTTTATTTATGGCCTTCTTAAGTTGCATTGCTGATAGGATTTGAGGTTGAAAAGCCCCTTGTAGTCTATACACCCTTCGCACAACACCCTACCTTCTGTATACTCCATCCATATATCGTAAAAGTTGAGCATTGCCTTATGTGCTTGCAACCAATCCATTCCTAAAATTATATCAAAAGCATGTAGAGGTGCTACATACAAGCATCCTATCGTTATTCCACTAGGTAAGGCAATTTTTGCCATAGGATAACATTGATTGATGGAGTAGGTTTATCCTAAACCATACTCAACCTTCCACCCATGAGCCAAGATTCCTTGTCTTTTTGAAATATCTTTAACTAAAAAAGTGGAAATAAAACTATTCATAGCACAACTATCAATTAATATTTTAACATATCTACCAAAATATTACCTCTTATCAAAAGTGGTGTGGCTTGGCCATCAATATTCTGGTTTCCTATAGCTACATAAATTTTGTGGGTAGGATCTTTAGGTGCAATTCTTTGTACATGAATTATTTTCCCTTTGAAATTATTAATGCTCTTTGTGGGTAATTGCTGGAATAATGTGGTCCTCTACAAAGGTAAGATTTTTCTTTTGGTCTTGGATGTTCCTTCTATTTCTAACCCTCTTCTGTTTTATCTGTCCATGGAGAATTCACCTATCCCTATGATGGTCTATTTTTTTCTTTGTCATAGTTATTGGAAGAACGATTCTTTTCTTGGAATCTTCTTCTGGACTTCCCGTGATTTTGATCATTCCTTTTGTCATACTTAGAGGAATCTTTGTTTACCTGTTCATTTTCCCACTTAACAAAATTCATGCTATTCCTTTTCCTCAATGCATCCCTGACCTACTCGTATAACCTTTCATTTTCAAAGTAAGGTTTGAGATATGTTTTCATCTTTCTAGCCAGATCATAGGCCTTTGCAGAGTAGTAGGTTACCTCATATCTACTTCTTGTCCTATTCTAGGGTTCACTTCTAGAATAAACTTGTGAATATTCATCTTCTCATTATAAGTAGGTACATACTTCAGCAATCTGAAAAATATTTGATAGTACTTTTTCACTGATCTAGTTCCCTATTGAAGCTTAGTGAACTCCTCAAACTTTTGGGAATAGAAATGTTCTATGAGAAACCTATATTTGAAGGCTTTAACAAATTCATCCCATTTTAGATTGATTACTGCTTCTAGTTTCAGCTCTGAGCTAAGAGTTTCCCACCAATCCAAACCATCTCCTTGCAAATGTAATGTGGCATAGGATATCTGAGTACCCAAAGAAAAAATATTCATATGGCAATAGGTTTCTATTTCCTTCAACCACACCTTGGTCTTATCACAAATATTCCTCACCATTAAACTTGGAAGATTTCAAACATTTCATCTCTTTGCCCAACTCGGCCTTTAGTCAAATCCTGGCCATTTGTGCCTCAGTAAGGGGTTCACTCCTACCAAGATTTCTCACCTATGTTTCCCATATTCAACAACTATTTTTGTGTATCTACCTATTTTCAAAGTAGAGCCACTATCATAGTAATATCTTCCCTTCCATTATTAGGGTTCTTTGAGTCTACATCTGGAGTTCTATTCTCTACATTTGTCTGATGTGTTTGCCTTGTTGACGAGATAACACTTCCTCTTCTTCTCTTCGGTGGCATTGTCCCTGGCCATGCACAAAAGATATAGTAGGAGTTCATTAGCAACTATTCCTTCAAATTTCTCCTCCCACTACTAATCATTTTCCTAATAATCTTAATCCATTCAAGCTGATTTAATTCTAACAAGTATTCTATTGGCAAGATTCCACTTCTTCCCAAGTATATTTTCTATTACATATCAAAATAATTTTTGCGTAGAAAACTTATCCCACTATGAACCATGATCTGATACCAAATATAATGACCACCTATTCTCTCTCTTCCAAACCCCTTGTAACGACCACCTATTCTCTCTCTTCTAAACCCTTAATTTATTTATTTATCTATTTTCTTTTTTCCATTCTTAGAATATTTATGTTCATTACACCAATCTCTAATCCACATAATTCTTTTAATGTGAGAGTACTAGGTGTTACACCCTCTCAAGCTATTACCCTCATTGGCCACATGAGATAGCTTGCATCTCTTTTCATTCTATAAAAAAAAAGCGACTAATCCCTGCTCTCAACGCAGATCTTTTAGTATGAGAGAAATTAGCATTGAGAGTATTTCTAACTCTTACGTCATTCAAACAGTTAGTCCATTTATCCATGAACTCTACTTTTTCCTCATATATAATTTATCTATCCCAAGGGTGGTTCTATCCACAACCTCTAATAATCTCATGAGGATCTAAAACATATTCACTAAAGAAAACCATTAGTCTATCCACATCGGTTTTATCTAAGAGGACTACAATAGAGTTATGTCTCAACAAAATGGACCAAACTCTAATTAAGGCACGTTTCCTAAGCATGCTCCCACGTGCACATGCGGGTCCCCACATCACAAATTTGTAAAACCCATTAACTTAATTTAATTTTCAATTCCCTTTTAGCAAAGATAAGGAGTTTGACTAAAAGAAATTAATTAGTTCATCCATAAATTCAATCCAATAACCAGTCAACAATCTAAAAGAGCATAAATGATGCAGCAAGAATATATTTACTTTTAACCAAGCAATACTTCATTAAAATAGTGACATGCTGCCCTTGTTACCGTGAGGTTACAACAAATTGCGAATTAAACACAGCTCCAGAATGTTGGTCATTAACTAAACCAATCCTATCACTTATCAGGAGTCAAAAACTCCACTAAAGAGAAGTTCATCTCAAAATTTACATAGCTACCAGTTCTGATGAGATATCCATTACATATCTTCTCTTACAAAGGAACATGGGATTCCATAATTGTGGTACATATCCAAAACTACACATTCTAGAAAGAGTCATTCATAATTGATCATGTATTCTTAATCTCATGTGAACGTAATTGTCCTTTAGTATCTCTCCATCATTCCAACTCGTTAGAATACGTCCTTCATCTTCCACAGATCGATGCCAATCACCAAGGAAGATTACCTCATCTTGGGGATTAGAGTTGGCTCTAAAACATTAGTTTTAGCAACCATAATCCGTAATATAAATATAGCCACCATACGAGACAACCCCACTTCATCTAATATCCTTTCATATGAATACAATATGCTATTTTTTGGCATTCCATAATCAATAAAGAACATCATAGCTATTAGTTTCATATTTCTAGGAATAGTTATCCGAACATCACATGCAACATAATAATAACATGCTCAATTTATTATAGAATAATCTTATACAAAAAATCAATCATTCTATAGCTTCTTTCAAGACAAAAAACTATATCTTCCACACTCACAGATAACTCACACACGCCAGCATTCACTATTGGATCACAACCACCCGATGTAGCTTGTCCTTAACCCACTATGGTGCATTCCATACATCCATGGGTTCACAACTATCACTAGATCAAATTGGGAAGTTGTTTCCCATTTATTCAATTTATAAGTTCCAGATTGGGCCATCCATCATTCAAAGTACAAAATAAATTAAAACCAACACAAAAATACGTATAACACAACCCATTCATTCATTTGAAATGGAAACACCACAATATAGCATAATGTTTCAACTCACACTAATCCCCTTCTGCCCAAACCATTCATTCTTTTGACAAAGGACACAAAAATATCACACATTGTTCTAGCCCATGCTGGTCTAATTCTACCCAAACCATTCATTTGTTTTACAAATAAACACAATAATGCAATATGGTTTTCAGCTCACGTTGGTCTAATTCTACCCAAACCATTCATTCGTTTGATAAATAAACACAACAATGCAATATAGTTTTCAACTCGTGCTGGTCTAATTCTACCTAAACCATTCATTCGTTTGATAAATAAACACAACAATGTAATATGATTTTCAGCTCACGCTACTCTAATTCTACCCAAACCATTCATTCGTTTAATAAATAAACACAACAATACAATATGGTTTTCAACTCATGCTGGTCTAATTCTACCCAAACCATTCATTCATTTGATAAATAAACATAGCAATGCAATATGGTTTTTAGCTCACACTAGTCTAATTCTACACAAGCCATTCATTCATTTGACAAATAAACACAACAACATAATAAAATGACACCATAAGGCAAGCAAAATATTTCCCAAAGAAACCTGGTTACTCTTGCAACTTCACTGAACTCTACTTCTATGCCGACCTTCGTTGTTCAACCTCCTCTCTCCTGCTACATCCTGCTATCTTTAACCTCCTCATCCTCCCTTCTTTCTCTTCTGTTCTCTCTCTCCCCCAATATCTCCACTACTCCTCCTTCACTTACCACTCTTCTATCATCAATGAACACGTCCGCCAACTGCCAGATCAAATGAGCCACACGCTCCAAACATATATATATTTTTAATTTCAATCGAAGTTCCAGCTGGAGTTATAACTGTTACTCTAAGATGTATCTCCACTCATAGGTTCGTTGGATACCTTTTTTAGTGTCATTTTCAAAATCTACGTAAATACATTATGTTCCCTTTTATTTTTACATAATAAAATTAAAATAAAAGCAATTCACTTCTTCTATCTTTAAAAATCACAAATGTCTTTCCAAAACATTCATTGTAATTTATCAACTTTAATAAATTAAATATTAGCACTCCTTACTAGTACTAATGCCATAAAAACTATTTCATAAGGAAGAAACATGATATAAGAAGAAATCTATATAGTTTAATATATATATTTTTATGCAATTTATGATATGCATCTCCATGAGAGAGGGCATTCATTCGTGTTGCCTCCTCAAATATCCAGTCAATTTACCCATCACATCATTTTCCCAAGGTAATATTTTCTCGGTGACCATTTATTTCTACCACCATAAAGATATATATTCTTGCAAAAGTGCACCTCATTAGTAGCATCATATTCATATTTAAAATGCAGGTTTTTCATAGAACCAAATATGGAATTATCCTACATCCCACATTAAGATTTACATCTCACATTTTTAATAATAACAAGTATTGAATATTAAAACTAAAATAGTCCTTCATTTCATCCTTAAGTCATATAACAACATAAATCCATCAAAATAATTTTTTTCCAAAGGGTGGGTCATGACATTTACAAGTATCTGAGTATGAGATAGCTTGGATGGCCATTCGATCTTAAAGTTCTATTCAAGTTGATTTTTATTTGAGCAGTTTGGATCATCCAACCCTCCTTGAGAAGCAATGGTCCCCATTGCATCAATTTTGGTCACCAAGTGTGGAAGCTCCTTTATAATCTGAGCCTTCATGAACCACTTGGCCTGATGGCTCAACCCTACTTGGATTACTCTGTATATCTAAGTGGATTGTTTCCTAGTGGTTTTAGTCTATGTGTCAACCATATAATCCTCCATTATAGGTGTAAGCCTCATAGGGTTGAGCTCCTTGATTACCAATTTCTCTAGTATTGCAAAAGTTCCTAGCAAATATAGAAAATACGACTTAAGAAGCTCAACACTAAACATGGGATGCAAACCAAGGTAACAAGGTAGATCTAACTTGAAGGTATTCTCTCTTACTTGCTTGGTGATAGTATATGGTCCATAATGTAGAGGTATGATTTTCCTATGTGGATCTACGAGGTGTTCCTTCTATAACTGTAGCAAAACTTGATCTCCCACTTAGAAATAGTGTGGGATATAATTTTGGTCATGTTGTTGCTTATACTTTGCATTCATTTGGTCCAAGAGATCATGAACCTATTGTTGCACATGCTAAATGTGTTCCACACATTTGACTACCTTTTTTTTTCTCTTTCTCTATGTGGTGTGATGGAAAAACCACATCCATAGGTGCCAAAGGCTGAAAAACAATACACACATAAAAGAGGTTGTGTTTGGTAGAGTTGTGCAAAGACCTATTATACCCATGTTGAATGTAGAGCGGATTCTCATCCCACATTTTAGGATGCTTCAAATTGTACATATGTAACATGTGCACAATCAACTTGTTGACTTATGTTTGTCCATCAATCTGAGGATGGAAAGCCATGAACTGGGTAAGCTTGGTGTCCATCATCTCCTAGAGAGTGTTCTACAATATGCTTAAGAACCTATTATCCCTATAGAAGACAATAGATTTTGGTAGACCAAAATACAACCATAAATGACTAAAGTACAATCTTGTAGTTTCCTCAATTATGATGCTCTTCTTGCAAGCAATCATGAGAACCATTTTAGAAAATTAGTCAACCACCATAAGGACATAATCGTTACCATGCTTGGAAATAGGTAGACTTGAGAGGATATCAATGGAATGGATTCCCAAGGCTTGTAAGGTACCAATATGGGTGTGTACATGCCTAGTTTCCTATTAGCTAGCTTTGCAATTGTGTAGGGTGTTCAAGACTTAAAGTATTTCTCTATATTGTTCCTCATATCTGGCTAGAAGAAGTGATTTTAAAGAATAAATAAAGTATTTTCAACACAAAAGTGACCTACTATCCTATTGAAATACAACTCCCATAACATCATGGGTCTTTCAATAGAGGGCACATAGATGTGTCCCATGTGACATAGTAGATGTTTTTATAGATAAAAATCAGAAACATGCTTACTTGATTGAAGGGCTTTATATATTTTAGTGAAGTTAGGATAACAAAATACAAGGTGGTCCAACTAGATATCTCATGGCCATAAGAATCAAGGATGGTGGTTCCATGTTGGGTGGTCGACCTAGGAAATCTGTAATTGAGCTAGTGCTTCCCTTCTTGTATCGGAGGATCAAATAAAACTATGTGGTCCATATATGATGCCTCTCATTCTAGATATTGCTTAGTATTTTAATAAATTCTAGAGGTTTGTGATTAGTGTGAATGATTGTTTTCTTGTCCAAAATGTAGTGCTTCCACTACTTGTAGGCCTAAAAAATGGCATAAAGTTCTTTATCATATATGGGATACTTTCTAACAACCTCATTGAAAGTCTCACTATGGTATACAATAGGGTGACCTTGTTGTGTGAGGACAACCCCCACTACATATTTTGATTCATCTATCATCAATTATAAAGGTTACCTCAAGTATGAGAGGGCAAGAATAGGTGTTGAGCATAATTGAGCTTTCAATTTCTCAAAGACCCTCTATTGCATTTCTCCCCATTGGAACTTAGCTTTGGCTCCCCCTTCTGTCAATTGGTTCAATGGCCATATAATATGCAAAAACCCCAAAATAAATCTTTAGTAGAAATTGGCAAGTTCCAAGAAGCTATGAAGCTCATTGAGATTCTTTGGAGTTGGCCAATTTTAGATAACCAAAATATTTTTAGGGTCAACATGAACACCTTCCTCATTGACAATGTACCCCAAGTATGTAACTTGTCTCATGCCAAATGTGTATTTCACCAATTTAATGTACAATTTATGCTTTTGAAGAGTTTGTAGCACTTCTTGGACATGTTGCAAGTGATCTTCCCACATCTTGCTATAAATGAGGATGTTGTTGAAGTGAAAATCTAAAAAGGAGTTGGTTAAGGATCACAAAATGTCATCCGTCATTCTCATGAAATTTATCAATGCATTATTCAAGCCAAAAGGCATGACCAACCATTCAAAAAAACCCTCTTTGTATTTAAATGCTATTTTCCACATATTTATGGGCTTAGTGGGAATTTTATGGTATTCAGATTTGAGGTGAGTCTTGGTGAAGAACTTTGAATCACGTGGTTGATCTAGTAGATCATTGATTTGAGGTAATTGATATTGATTCTTCATGATTGTATTTTTAGATATTGATAGTCAATGTAAAAGTATCCACATGCCATATTTCTTTGGTGCCAAGACAACTGGACTACCACAAGGAGAATAACTCAGTCTGATATGGACTTTTCTAATCAATTATTGAATATATGTCTTGATTTTATTATTTTCAAAAATTGATCGATGATAGATAGAGGTATTAGGCAAAGGAGAACTATGAATCAAATCAATGGAATTTTGTACCTCACAATAAAGTGGCACCTTGGTAGGTAACTTGAAGATGCCATTGTGTTTTACAATGACCTGGCTCATCTGTCATTGCTATTGTGAGGATTGTGTAGTCATTGTAGTAATAACCATTTTCTTGGTAGATTGAGGTTTGATCATCAACATGACAAACTAATTTGTTTTCTCGATTATCCTTTTGTATTTCTTGGCATTAATGAGGGAAATAGAGGTGTAAGAAGTTACCTCGAGTATCATGTATTGTTGGTCCCCAAGGGTGATAATGACTTTACAAGGCCTTAACTCATACACACTATGTCTCTACCACATGTATGGATGGCCAAGGAGCACATAACAAATATCTAGTGGAACCACATCACATAAACCTCATTTCGGAATGGTTTGATGGCATAAGATACAAGGAATTATTGAGTGACATGGATATCTCTCCCTTGGTTCATCCATCCAATATTGTATAAGCTATAGGTGAGGCTTCACACGTAGTTTCAAATTCTTCATAGTATAAATAGAGATCAAATTCATTTGACTCCTATTATCAACAATAAAATGTAATGGCTTCCCCTTTACCCAAAACTATGAGTGAAAGAATTGTTCATCCTCAGGAAGACCCTCTACCTTGATTTGTGTGGTCAAGGTAGAAATAGTTACATGTGACTCAACCTCCAAAATTTGATTGTCTTTATCCTTTGTAAGGGGATGTATTGACATTGTGGATGTAGAGGGCTATGTATAAGTAGATAGAGACTAAATTACTCAACACATTTTTCTAGAATTTCATCTACTCCTGTGGTGGTCACACCATTTTCTAGCCTAGTTCTTTTTGGGCTTCTTGTCTTGTGGCTCTTTCTTCCGCTTCTAGTTTTTATGGTACTACTGACCTTCTTTGTTTGGTTGTTTTTGGAAATTTCCTTTGTCTTTCTTGGTTTGGTAATTTACTGCCAGTGGTGAGGCATCTTATATGCTTCCCACTAACAGTGAGTTGTCTGTTGTCATTACCCTCGCCATTCAACAATTGCCATAATATTAAAAACAAAACAGGCCAATTAGCAATAGTAAGGACTTTTTGAAATCAAGATCATGTATCATTTCTGGTAAAATGCTAAGCAAAAAAATTTCCTCATAGTATCTTTGTCTTCAAACATAGCTTTACCTTTAGCAATGAAGAAATCAATTTATGTGATATCTGCCTATCCTTCATTTGTGAAAACATCATCCGCTATGCTTCAACGCGCAGCAAATGCGCTCATTGGCCTTTTATTTTTGTTTTTTTTTTTTAATTTCCTTTGCATTTCTTGGTTTGGCCCTTGGTACTTTGGTTCTTGTTATTCAAATTGTCTCCTTTCTTGCTCTTGGATTTGTGCTTTTGCTAAATCTTGATGGTAATTCTTTACACCTCATCTAATATCTTAAACTCAAAGAAGTCCATGTCCTCCCTTATGTACTAGTGTATCTCACTAGGGTACTTGAAAATTTGATGTATCTCTGTGTATTGGATGCCAAGATTTATAGATAATGAATGGAAAGCATCAGTGTAGTCTTTAATAGACTATTTTTTTCCTTGATGTAGTTGTTACCATAATATGTATAGGTCTTCATATACACCTACTAGGTTGTACTAATTCTTGATTGCTTCCACAAATTCATCCCATGTAGGTCTTCTGAATCTTCTTGATTCTTGTCATATTCTTACCACCAATTTTAGACTAGTATTGAGGATTTTAATAGGGCAAAAGTAATCTTCTCCTTATCAGAGAAATAATTGATAGAGAAATACATAGATAATTGGTCTAGCCAATTCTCCACTACTTCTACGTTGATTTTGCCTTCAAATACTGGGATATCAAAGTTTACCTAAACTTTAAATGATGTTGAGGCACTGAATGGTCATGTCACAGTGCTGGTCGATTGTAAACATTGAATAATCTGGGTGAATTGGTCTAGCATATGGTACTTCTATCCTTTAAGGGCTTCATCCACCAATTTCTTGAAAGGATCTATTATCTCGATGTTGCCTTCCATCTAATATCATCTAATATTGATAGGTAAATAATCACAGGGGACACACATCTAATACCCAAGCTTATATTAGCCTAATCTCATCTTTGGGATCATACACCTATCAATAGGTCACTTTGATACCAAATTGATCCATAAATCTAATGATATTTAAACCTAGAAAATAGGGGAGAGAGATTACAAAGTAATAAACCAAAAATAGGGTAAACTAATTTATGGTTGAATCACTAATTTTATTAATCTTTGAATATGGTTATAAGGAAAAAATATCTTAGAATAGATGTTTGTTGATTTTCAATAATATGTGAGAATGGAGTCATTTCCCATGTCAACTCTACTGAATGATTAAAAATAAAAAATCCCCCATTTTAATTATACACTACTTCGATAGGAGAGGAATAGAAAATGTCATGGAAGTTTGATTGGTTGCAATGACTATAATTATGGTGGTTTTAGTGAGTGCAATAATTCACCTATTGCCACATGGAAAACCCACTATTGTTGGTAACATACCATAGCTTATATTTATATGAAGCATAGCTCCTCAAGTTGCCCAAGGCCTTCCAAGTAGTTTCAAGCCAAGTAGATCTGATATGAAACTAAATAGTGTGGAAGGAGGAATCATTTTTATATTGAATCACTTTTTTATTGTAAGGTAGAAAAACCCACAATAGACTTAATTAATATATTTGTTCGATGATGCCTTATTATCATATTTGGATTGCATTTAAATACCTAGTCTAATAGTTGTAAGAGTGAAGGGTTGTGACCCTAAAATATAATTAATAAATAATATAAGTATTAGGGTATGTTAGGAGGGTCCTAACATGCCACCCCCCTTAAAGGAGCTTTGTCCTCAAAGCTGGAAATTTGGAAATTGCTGCTGGATATCTTGAAAATTTTCCCACGTTGCATCTTCTAAAGGTAGACCTTTCCAATGGATTAAAACTTTTGTGATATCGCGAGTACGAAGGTGATGAGAGCGGTGATCCAAGATAGCTTCTGGCTCGACTAGAAGTACTCCATCATCGGAGAGTTTCGGGAGAGTGGTATGTGTCATGATATGGGCTCCAACTGCGAGCTTAAGGTAAGATACATGAAATACGGAGTGAAGTTTGGAAGAGGGAGGAAGCTCTATTTTGTAAGCAACGGTCCCAATACATTGGATAACTTTATACGGCCCATAAAATTTGGGTGCTAACTTCTGAGAACCTTTTTGTTTAAGAGAGGATTGACTGTAAGGTTGGAGACATAAGAAAACCATATCACCCTCGTGGAAACTACGTTCACTTCTATGTTGATCGGCTTGTTGCTTCATGCGATGTTGGGCGGTGTGTAGGTTCTCTTTTAGGATCCATAGTATGTCATATCTATTAGCAAGTTCCATTTCCATCGCATGGACTTTTGTAGTCCTTGGAATATAGGAAGTGAGGGATGGTGGTGTTTGACCATATAGTGCTTCATAAGGAGTCATTTTGATGGACGTATGGTATGATGTGTTATACCACCATTCCGCTAGTGAAAGCCACTTTACCCAATGGAGTGGTTGAGTGGAAACAAAACATCGAAGGTATATTTCCAAGCATTTATTTACAACTTATGTTTGGCCATCAGTTTGAGGACGGTAAGCAAAGCTCATACGAAGTTGAGTACCTTGTAATTTAAACAATTCCTTCCAAAAGGTGCTAGTGAAAGTTGGGTCGCGGTCACTAATAATTGTGGAGGGCATACCATGTAATTTAAATATATCTAGGAAGAGGTGGGCTATAGTGCTAGCGGTATAAGGATGAGCCACCGAACAAAAATGGGCATATTTAGATAAACGATCAACGACTACGAAAATGGTTGTTTTTCCTCCTGATTTTGGTAATCCTTCAATAAAGTCCATAGAAATATCTGCCCATGTTTTGGTGGGTATAGGCAAAGGTTGAAGTAATCTTGGAATAGAGAGGGTCTCCCCTTTTTGTCTTTGGCAAACTTCACATTCTTTTACAAAGTTTTTAATGTAATTTTTCATTCCTACCCAATAGAAGGAGGTAGTGGCTCTTTTATAGGTTTTTAAGAACCCTGAGTGGCCTACAGTGGGTGAGGTATAACTCATGAAGAAGTTTTTCATGATAAGTTGAATTGGGGGTGAGGACCATCCTCCCTTTGTATCTTAATATATTGTCCTTCCAAGTGTATGGAGGTTTTCTACTAGGATTATGTTGAAGTTATTGAATTAAGGCATGGATAGTAGGATCATTTATCCATTCTTCATGCACCTCATCTACCCATTTAGGAATAAGGGAGGAAAGAGCATGGACTTGAGGCATATCTTCAAATTTTCTAGAAAGTGCATCATCTGCCATGTTGTCCTTTCCATTTTTATATGTAATTTCATAATCATAGCCAAGAAGTTTAGTAACCCATTTTTTTTGTTCCGGGGTATTAGTCCTTTGTTCCAAAAAATACTTCAAGCTATGATGGTTAGTGCATATAATGAAATGTTGGCCAATAAGGTAAGGCCTCCAATGTTGAATAGCATGGACAATCGCCAACATCTCTTTTTCTACATAGAACGAGCTAAATTCTTAGGAGAAAACGCTTTGCTTATAAAAGCTAGAGGCCTTTCATCCCGCATGAGTACGACTCCCATTCCTATTCCTGAAGTGTCACTTTCAATGACGAACGGTTTAGAAAAGTTGGGCATGGCTAGAACAGGGGTGGTACACATTACAATTTTCAAGGTGATAAAGGCCTCATCCGCTTTAGACGACCATTTGAAAGCATTTTTCTTAAGTAATGTTGTTAGAGGAGCAACGATTTTACCATAATTTTGGACAAATTTTCTATAATATCTCGTTAGTCCAAGAAACCCATGTAGAGCTTTTAATGTTTTTGGAATAGGCCAATTTTTCACCTCCTCGATTTTGGAAGGATCTATCATAACTCCTTCCTTTGAGACAATATGTCCTAAGTATTCAATTTCTTGTTTTCCAAAGGAACACTTTGATCTTTTTGCATAAAGTTGATTTTCCTTCAAGATTTGGAACGCTTGTCTAACATGGTCCAAATGTTCTTCCCATGTTTTGCTATAAATCAAAATGTCATAAAAGAAAAATAATATAAATTTACAAAGAAAAGGGTGAAATAGCTTATTCAATAGACTTTGAAAGGTAGAAGGAGCGTTGGTCAGGCCAAATGGCATCACCAAGAATTTGTAGTGCCCTTCGTGAGTGCGAAAGGTCGTCTTAGGAATATCCTTTTCATTGACTCGTATTTGGTGGTAGCCTGACCGTAAGTCTAAGTTGGAAAAATAAGCTGCCGCGTGGAGTTCATCTAATAGCTCGTCTATGACCGAAATAGGAAATTTATCTTTGATGGTCATTTTATTAAGTGCTCGAAAATCGACACATAAACGCCATGAGCCATCCTTTTTTCTAACTAAAATAATTAGAGAGGAGTAAGGGCTTTTGCTAGGTCTAATGACTCCTGCCTTAAGAAGCTCTTGTACTAATTTCTCTATTTTGGTCTTTTGGAGGTATGGATAATGATAAGGTCTAATATTAGGAGGTTGATGCCTTGGAAATAGTGGAATAGTGTGATCGTGACTTCGTTGTGGAGGTAGTCCTTTTGGTTCATTGAATACCGCCTTATGGTGGTCTAAAATATTTTGTAACTCTGGTGTCTCATCTTCTTTGTGACTAGGTTGAATTGAAAATAATTGGGTGACCATTCCTTTGTTTCCTTTTCGGATAATTTTCTCCATTCTATGCGAACTGACGATATGGGAAGGTCCTGATTTCGAGCCTTGGATAATATAGGTTTGGTTCTTTGTTGTGAATTTCATCCATAGTTCATAAAATTCCCATTGGACTATGCCCAAGGTTCGTAACCATTGTACGCCTAGTACAATGTTGCACCCACCTAGGGGTAGGACGTACATGTCGCCTTTTATGTTATAAACCCCCACAGTTTTATATTTCTGCATTTTTCTTTGCATGCAATTTTTTTGCTATTTCCAATCATCACTTTGAATTTATTGCAAGGGTATATAAAACAATTTTCTTGTTTAGACACCTTTGGATCAATAAAATTATGCATGCTACCAGAATCTAGGAGCACGATAAGGTTTTGTTTCTTAAAATACCCTTTAACTCGCATTTTTTGAGGGGCAAAAAATCCGGCAAGGGCATTGAAGGAAACCTTTGGTGCATTTTCTTCGTCACTTTCAAGTGTGTTGGATAATACCTCTACTTCGATTTCAGGTTCCTCTTTAGTAGAATTCCCTTCCTCTGTGGCATCTAGAATATATAATTTTTGTGAGGCACATTTATGATTTCTGTTAAATTTCTCATCGCAATGGTAGCAAAGACCCTTAGCTTGTCTTTCCTTCATTTCCTCGAAACTCAGATGCTTAATTGGTAGAGCGGGGTTAATTTTGGGGGTTTTGTAGGAGTTTTGGGTTCGTCCATTTTGCATTGGTTTGGGGTTGGTATAAGTGTTTTATGGTTTCCCCCAAGTTGGTTTTGTGAACCGATTCCATGCCTTGATTTTGTCCTCCGCTAATTTCGCCAAGTCAATGGTCTCTAACATGTTTGTAGGGTTATACATTTGCACCTCTATTCAAATTTCTTCTTTTAATCTGCTGACAAAACATTCTTGAAAGAAGGCAGCGTCTAATCCGAATGTTTGATTAGCTAGCCTTTCAAATTCTGCTTGGTATTCACTTATCGAAGTGGTTTGGCATAATTTAGTGAGGGCCCCTGTAAAGCTTTGAAACTTGCTAGGGCCGAATCACACTAACAGATTATGTATAAAGGTTGACCACATCGAAGTGCCGTTAGTTTTCTCGAACCATTGGTACCATTGGATGGCGTCGTTTTCCAAGTGGAAGGAGGCGATATGCACTTTTTGCATTTCTAGAATTTGATTTAGTGAGAAATATTGCTCTGCTCGGTAGATCCAGTTTGTAGGGTCTCCTCCTTCAAATTTTGGGAAGTCTAATTTGGTCGTCTGTGGTAGAATGGAAGTTTGTGGACCTCCTAACATTACTCGGTTTGATGACTCGTTGTTGGTTGAATTTGCATGTGGTGTTGCTTGATTTTGACTGATGGCATCAAGTTTAACATCCATTGCAAATATTTTCTCGAAGAGTTCTCGTGTTACGGGTATTCTCCTCTCTTTCTTATTGAACTTCTTCAGTGAGCCTTTCGTGTTTCTCGTGAATGGAATCCAATGATCGTCGTCCTTCAGCCATTGTGGTTGGTGTAGGTAATGATCAATATGACTTGGTACAGGTGAGCAAAAAAAAAAATTAATTTTTTCCTTTGCATTTCGGACGTCGAAAACCTTGATGCTGCGTTGAATATTTTAGCTTTTTCAAAACAGCCACCGGTTACCACGCGAAAGGTCGAGCAATTTGGGTGTAAGACAACTTAATTTGTACCTTAGGAGAAGGTTTAATTTTTTTTGAGGATTATGACATGGATCCGTGAAGCGTGAATGCTGTTTGCATCCTCGCGAATGTGGAATGGCTGAAATGTGCGATGGGAAAAAAAAATTAATGGTGAATTTACTCCTTGATCTAGCTCTGATCCAGAAGGTATGAAACTAAATAGTGCAAAAGGAGGAATCGTTTTTATATTGAATCACTTTTTGATTGTAAGGTAGAAAAACCCACAATAGACTTAATTAATATATTTGTTCGATGATGCCTTATTATCATATTTGGATTGCATTTAAATACCTATTCTAATAGTTGTAAGAGTGAAGGGTTGTGACCCTAAAATATAATTAATAAATAATATAAGTATTAGGGTATGTTAGGAGGGTCCTAACAAGATCCTACTCAAATCCAAACCTATTTGAAGGAATTTTGATCCCATCCAAGTCTTTGCCCAAATCTTGAAGAAATACATGAATATTAACTTGTATTGAGAAACAAGGAGCAATATATAATACATGTGAAACGGGTGGAGTGGTTATTCCAACTTCCCTAACTACCTAGTTAAGTGTGAAGAGCTTAACTTGAAATATAATATAATAATATATCGTATAAACTATGTTATGCACTATGCTATGCTAACATCCCCCCTTCTTACATTATTTTGAAATACAAAGAGTGTTGCAAAACAACTCAAATTTGACACGTCCAAGTGCCTTAGTGAAAATATCCACAACTTGTTCATCGATGGGAATAACTAGAGCTAGATCTTGTGTCTGGGAACTTAATCTCAAATTAAATGACATTGTGTTTCAATGTGTTTGGTGCGTTCATGAAATACTATATTCTTGAAGAGCTTAAAAACACCTTGGTTGTCACAAAACAAGTGAATTAGAAGTTTCTTGGGAAGACCCATACTTGCAAGAATGCAACATAACCATATCACCTCATAGACTGCTCCATGTGTTGCATGATATTCTGCCTCTGTAGATGATAAAGCAACCACCTACTACTTTTTACTGTGCCAAGAGATAGGATCAGAGCCAAGATGAAAAATGTATCCAAAAGTGGATTTCCTATCATCAAATAAACATAATCTGAGTTCATGTAACCTTGCAAGAAGAAGTTGTCATTATTCTTGTATTCCAGGCCATATTCTGTACTACCACGGACATAATGAAGAACTCATTTTGCTGCTTTCCAATGACTAACCTTAGGTTCTTGCATGAACCTCAAAATATAAGTCATAACAAAACTAATGTCTGGCCTGGTGTTTATCAGATATATGAGACTCCCACACAATTGGTAATAGAGAGTAATTTATCATATCGTGATAATTGTAGCCTTGTTTCCATTAGAGTTGCTTTAGGCTTACAATTTTTTATGCGATATTCTTAAATTAATGTCTTGGCATATTTTTGTGTCACTCTAATATGATTCTTCTATGCCACTTCTAAACCAAGACAATAATGAAGAAGTCTTAGATCTATCATCTCAAATGACTTTTTCAAGTCACCGTTCACTGAATCTATCAATTTCTCTGACCTACCAATGATAATTAGATCATCAACATAGAGTACTAAAATAACTATTTCAAAACTATTTTTCTTGATATAGAGATTAGCATCCGAAGGACTTCTCTTGAATCCATGCTACAATAGGTGATTATCCATTTTTATGTACCAAGCTCGTGGAGCTTGTTTTAACCCATACAAGGATTTAACCAATTTGTAAACTTTTTGCTCTTGGCCTTCAACCACAAATCCTTCTAGCTGAGTCATGTACACTTCTTCCTTGAGATCACCATTTAAGAAGGTACTTTTGGCATCCATCTGATGTAGCTTCCACCCAAACTGAGCTACCATAACACAAAGTACTCGAATGGTAGTCATTATAGCTATGGGTGAAAAAAAATTTGCATAGTCAATGCCTTCTTTTTGTGCATAGCCCTTTGCAACAAGGTGGACCTTATGCTTATCTATCATTACATCTACCTTATACTTCACTTTGTATACCCATTTGCAGCCAATGAGATTCTTTCCTGGAGGCAGATCAACTAGCTTCCAAGTTTTATTTTTTATGAGAGACATATGTTCTGAATCCATAACTACCTTCCACTTAGGCTCACTAAGAGCATCTTTGACTATGGTAGGTTCATGCTCATCCAATGAAGACATAAAAACCCTATCATCATCCACATCCATATCTTCTTCTCTATCTTCCTCGACATCTACAAAAAGTTCCTCAAAGTGTTGATAAAGATCATCAACCTCTAAATTTGATGCTTCTGCTCTCATTTTCTAAGTCATACTTCATGTGCAAGGTTGATCAAGAGTTAGATTTGAGGTGTAGTCACTTTTGAATCTCTCATTATACTTTTATACCATTTTGAAATCTTTTTATGTGGAGGAGGAATATCTTTCTTAGGCTCCTCCTCATCCAGGTATACAGTTGTAGATGTGTTATCTGGTGTGAAAACTTCATCAAATATCACATCTCTAATGGTCTAAGTTTTCTTGGTTCTAGGATCTATCAAATGATATCCCTTGGAATGTTCATCATAACCAAGACAAATACATTGTAAGGTTTTCTCATCTAACTTCTTTCTCTTCTCTTTTGGAATGTGCATGAATGCCTTACACCCAAAAATCCTTAGATGAAAAATGGAGGGTTTTCTACCACTCCATGATTATTGTGGAGTCATTCCCTTAAGAGCTTTTGTGGGTGCTCTATTCAAGAGGTATGTTTTTGTACTAATAGCTTCTGCCCAATACTGTTGCTCAAGATGTGCCCCTGTAAGCATACATCAAACAATTTCCATGATGGAATGATTTCTCCTCTCAGCAACTCCATTTTGCTATGGAGTATAAGTTGTTGTCAACTACTTCTTAATCCCATGTGAACTAATAAATATGGAAAATTCTTGAGGTATATTCCTCCCTCGATATAAGTGGAGGGACTTAATAGAACATCCTGCTTCCTTATCAACACTTTTCTTGAACTGCTAAAAATATAGAAAAGCCTCTGACTTCAGTTGTAGAAATAAAACCCACATCTTCTATGAGTAGTCATCAACAAACAACTAAAAATACCTCTTTTCCCATAACTATTTGGCATAGGACCGCACAGATCAGTGTGTACCAACTCCAAGGGTCTTTTGGCTCATGAGGAGCTCAACTCAAAAGGTACTTGATATTGCTTCCATGCTAATCAATTCAAGCAAACTGGAAAAGTGGATGAAAGGTTGGGAAGACCTTTCACCATATGATATTTACTTAACTCAAGTAAATATCCTGAACTTAGATGCCCATATCTCTTGTGCCAAAGAGAATTGGCCTCCTTTGTGTTTACCGCCATGGCAACATGAGGTGTAGAAATGGCATCTAAAGTAAACAAGTCATGCTTGTAGGAACCTATTGCTAGATGATTTCCCTTCCTAGTGATGAAGCATCACTTCTTTCCATCCTCAACTCTAAAATCAATCGCCATATTTTTATCCAAGATTTGAGGTACTGACAAAAATTGTTTACCAAACCTGGAACATACATAACTTTCTCAATCTGACATTATCCATATGAAAAAATGATGAAAACATCTCCTTCATCCTGGAATATGTAGGTTTATCATCAGCTATGGTAACCAGTTTGCCTTCCTTAGACTCAAATGTCTCAAACCATGATTTATCACTAGTCATGTGTTTATTGAATTCAGAATAAATATACCACAAAGGATACTTCTACTAAGAAGTTGTATAAGTCATGAGCACCATGTGTGCTCTCTCAAATTTTGAGTTTGATTCCTCATAAGCAACATTTCACTTTGGTTGCTTATTATTATTTTGTGGTTTGTTCTTGCCCTTTGTCTTTTGACCTTGGTCATGTGGTTGTTTATTGTTGAACCAACACCTGTTGGTGTCATGGTTGTCCATATCATAAATCTTGCAATATTTATTTTGTTTCTATTGAGGTTCCTTGCCTTTGGAACCTTTGGAAGAAGATCCTCCCTTCTGAAAGTTACCCTATCTTCTTGACCCCTATTTTGAGTAAAGTGCATTATCTATCACTTCATCTCTTTGAAGTTGATTTGCCTCCTTAGTTTGAAGTAAATTTACTAACTCCACAAAAGTAAATTGTCTCATGGATACTTGAAGGGATGTGATCAACATCTTGTAGAAATCTGGCAAAGCTCTCAAAATGACTGAATTCAAGAGGATATCATCTACTTTTTCTCCCAAAGCATTCAACTTGGATTTCAATTCTGCCACTCTACATAGGAACAATTCTACTGATTCACTAGACTTCATGCTGAGAGTATGAAATTGTGATTGAATGTTGAGAATGGTGGACTGATTCTTCACTTCATATATGGTAACTAATGCATCCCAAGCATATTTACTAGGTTTAGCATCACAAATGTGAGGTTGTATCTCATCAGTAGTAGCAAGTATGATAAACATGAGGGACCTTATATCATTTTTATCATATTCATCCTAATATATACCTACTATTGTAGGATGTTTTGTAGTGCCAGTCACTACATCCCACAAATCTTCAACTTGTAGAATGACTCTCATTTTGGTTTTCCATGGAGTAAAATTGGAACCTTTAAGCAACTATGAATCTTAAAAATATTTGTGTACAGAGGCCACTATGAAGGTTCCTTATCTCACCAAAATGGTCCCCCTTTTGATATACTATAAATATTACGTAAAATGGGATTCACTCAAATTGATGGCATCTGCCTAAAAACCCTTCCTAAAAATGATGATTAGTTGGAGGAAATTAAGCCAAGCAATAGGAATGAATTAGGGTATTTGATGGAGTGGATATCAAAAATACAACTAGCTTTCTTTATTTATCCCTGATGATTTATAAATAAAAATAGCTCAGATGTCATTGTTGTAGCTATATTAGACGTTAGATACAGTACCCCAAAGCATGACAACTTTACCTGTAAGTGTGGGCTAGAGGTATCGTTAATATCGAATGCTTTTGTGCAATAAATTGCACAAAAATATTTAAAATTTGGGGTCTTATGTGCTTTTGAATTTTAAATTTATGATGTAAGTGCAAAAATAGGAAATTAAATGCAGCATACAATCAAAAAGTGCCCACAAATTTTAAATATAGGTGTCGGATTCCACTAAAAATGCACCTATTCTACAATGCCAATTTTAAGGTGTCGAATGCAATAAAAAATGCACATTTTTTACAATAAATTTTGTTTTGTGTTTGCAAAACTTGATATTCACAATTCCCCCCTTGTGTTAGAATTTTGTAAAAAATAATATGATTTTGTCCCCCCTTTTTTTTGCAAAATAAACAAGGTTTTGATGGAATTTGCCCTTTGAGTTTGCAAAAAAAAATTGATGCTCCTTGGGTTGCAAAAAACAATGAATTTGAAAAGTATTAAAAAAAAATACCTTTTAAGTCTCCTTCTTTGTCTTTTGTAGCAAAAATCTCACCTTCTTGTCGCAGAAATTGCAAAAAAATACAAAATATGGCAAAAAATTGTAAGTAGTGTTTTTGTTGTAAAAATTTTGTGCTTTGGAGCAGGCAGGATTTGATCCCCAGACCTCCTGTTGGTCAATGCCTTCGCACTGGTCTGACTAGCCAGTCGGGCTAGTGGGGTGGATGAGAATAGAAGGCCTTTACCTTCTATTTATCATATCCTCTTGTGCGTGGACGAAGAAAAAAAACTCTTTGAGGGTCTATGGGGTTTGAACCCCCAACCTCCTACCGTGCAGAATCTTAGACGTGTTATTGCCAACTGGTTCGGTTGTTACTCCTAATGGGTAGATAGGGGAAGCACCTTTATTTTGGTTCCTTCTTCGATGGAAGTACGAAACAAAAAATTATGGGATAATTATCCCACATGCACCGTGCAATGCATTTGGAGGCGTTTAAAAATAATGTTGCATACGTAGATTATTTATTGCCTTCGGGTAATCAAGAATCACTCATTTTGCTACCACAACCAACGAATCACCACATGACATGTCAGATACCACCTCACCATATGATACATCAGACGCACCTCACAACATGACATGTCAGATGCCACATCATCGATCTACCACATCAACTCCTTGGTCCACGTGCTTGCAAAGTTAGCACTACCAACTGCCACGTGTTCACCTACAATTCTGCCACATCAGATCCACCTTAGGGTTCATACTGTTCGAGTCTATCTAGTTGTCCTACTCAGGATTTGTGCCCTTGCTAAAAAATCTATCCATCTCAAGAAACATACCTTGAAAAACATGTCCTACCCAGTCATCACTATGATACCATAAAAAAATACGTGAACATTAACTTGTATTGAGAAACAAGGAGAAATATATAATACATGTGAAATGGGTGGAGTGGTTACCCAAAATTCCCTAACTACCTAACTTGATATATAATGTAATAATATATCACATAAACTATGCTATGCACTATGCTATGCTAAAAAATCTAAGTCCTTCGGTTCCTTTTTAGGGATTTGTTTGGCTTTGCAATGTTCATTCAATACAATGGCATCCTCTCCAAGTCTGAGACATTCCTCTCTGAGTATGAGATATTTTAGACATCCATCCAAGTTTGAGATATCTTTGTGCCTTTGAGGCATCCGAGATATTTTGGGTTTTCAAGGTATTTTGAGGCCTTTGAGGCATCCAAATCTAAGACAACTCAGATGGACATTTGAGCCCGAAGCATTGTCTAAGTTGATTTTCATCTAAGTAGTCCAAATCAACTTATAACAAAAACTTGTAGGTTCTTTTGTTGTCTTTTCTTTTCTTCCCTATCTCCTTTAATGTTCTCTCTTTTCTCACTACTTATTTTCTCCTCTTTTCTTTTCTTCCATTAAATATTTTCATCTCTTTTGTCCACTCAAACCACATTTTGTATGTTTTCTATTTTTTTGCTAAAGGTGGAGTAGTTTTTTTTTCCAACATTTTAAATTTATTCTTCTCTCTTTGAATTTTCATTAAAACTAATTATATTTGTTACTTTAATCATGGTAATGAAGTGGTATTTTAATCATTCATTCAATTGTCTTATATTCTCCTCTTCTTATATTAATAGAATTACATGTATATTCTTGTTGGACTTTCAAAACTTATAAGTTTCACAATACATACATCAGTCTAAGTTGCAACCAATAACAAAATGATATAATGGTAATACAAAACTCTTACAACTTTAAATTACGTTATCTTTCCATCAATTTTAATCTACAATAGTAAGATACATAAAGACTTGTTATTTTTTACATGATTAGTATGATTCCATAAAGGCATATTTTTTGTTCATTATATTTTGATTGACTAGTATCACTATTTACAACTATTGCATATGATTCATAAGAGAATAATATTACTACAATGCTTTTTACTACACTCAATTTTTTTCGCCTTAGGCACTCTACAATCAAATTTTCTTGCCTTAGGCAGACTTTAAAAGAAGGATTAGGTAGAGGTAAAGTTGGCAAAAGATGAAGAAAGAGGCATCAAACCAATGCAAGCAAAAATTTTTAATCAGGGGTTAGTGTCATTTTATAAAAGTTTAACTAATAAGGAAAGGAAAAAATTTCAATGATTCATACTATCTAATTGTCCAAAAATTAGAGGATTGCAAAAAAAATTGATAGGCACAAGAAGAATGAAACTTCTAAAAATCAAAAGTTGGAAGAGTTTCAAAGGAGAAAAGAGAAGAAAAGTTTTGAGAGTCAGACCACTAGTCACAAGAAACTTTCAAGGGGGGATAAAATAAAAATTTTCAAGAGATAGAACATCCAAAAGATCTAACATAAGGGCAAGAGATAAGAATTTCACAAACCTTACAAAGAAATTATAGTTTGGTCATGAAATATTATAAGAGTTGAGTGCAGGAAGCTAAAAGAAAGTTTTTATGACCATATATTTGATAATTAATGAATTGCATCACTTCAGAAGATAAAATGGATCTATAGGGAGAAAAGAAGACTCTAAGAAGCAAGGCATAATGAAGAAATGTCTAACAAAATAAGAGCAATCATATATGGCAAAGTGACATGCAAGAGGAAGATCAAATTATAAGACATCAATGCTAGTGCACAAGCTCCCAAAAGGGTAGAAGAGCTAAACTAATAAGCCATTAGTGAAAGAAGGTAAGAATCACCTATTTGAATCACCTGGGCTCAACAATCCAAGGAAAATGGTTGGTCTATTAAAGGCAAAATCATAGTAGCTACAATATCAACAAACCTAAATTTGGCAACATTGATTATAGAAGGTGCTTGTTATCAATTTTCAAGATCCCTAGGGTGGCAATTGAGCATCCAACAACTTAGAAATGATGATTTTAGATCCAGATACCTTGAAGGAATAAAAGTGATGTAATGAAGATCAAAACAAGGGACCAACAAAGCAACATTGTTAGAGACTCCTATGCAAGTTTTAGAGGGTAAATATCCCCATTTTTATCTATAAATAGTAGTAATTTAGGCATTGTAAATAATTAGTTAGTTGTTATTTGTAACTCTCCCTTCATTTTATTTTGTATAGTAGTCTGGACCTAAACCATGAGTGGTCTTGTAGGCAAGCTTTTGAGCCTTCACTTCTGGCATGATTTATAATATTCACACTCATATACTGGAAGTTGTGAGTACTAGGGGTTTTTTTGTCCCTTTTTATAATGTATATATGTTCATGTGCATGTATAAGAAGCCATGACTATTTGATTTTTATCTTGTTTCTTGTATGTCCAATATGCGCTTAACCATACTTATCGAGAAGATAAAGTGTTCATTTTAAGTTGTTAGTACATTAGAATCACATGTTTATTTATCCCACTGTTATGAAGAATCTTATGATCTTGGCACATCATCCCCGATTAACTTCGAATTTTTATTTTTCTCTATTTTATATGGTTTTTCTTTCTCTTTTCGTTTGTGCATTAAAAACTAGGTAAGTTAGGTTAGAATGGAGAGTGTTGAATATCGCATATTAAAAGGATCCAACCTTGTAAAAAATCCTAGAGGCAGTCTGATCGAGCTGATTGAGCCACTTTATGTGCTCTCAAAGCTACCCTATTGTGTCACTCCATGCAAGGCAATACCTAAGATGAATGACATATATTCAAAAAATAGTTTTAAAAATTAAAATTTACTCTTCAAATTTCCCTCCATTTATTTTAGGTAAATTTAAAAGCCAATTTTTTTATGAGAAGTCTTTTTTAAAACCCTAGCTTATTTATATAAATACCTTAGTTCTCTTTATATGTTTTTCAAAACTTTAATAACATTCCCATTTTTGATCTTTTAGGGTTTGAGATAACATCCATTTTGAAGGACAAACCTAAAATAAAATGAGCAAAGGTAAGAAATTCATATCTAAATATATTGATTGGGAAGTATAAAGCTTTCTCCAAAGTAGCCCAAGGTCATAATAGGACATTACCTTAAATAAATATGCTTGATTCAGTATATTAGTTCTCAACCTCCTAAGGATCCTAAGGAATAATTTTTCAACAAAGGTCCTGAAAAGTTACACCATTTACATATATGCTTGAGGATGAATTAAAATAAAGAGAAGAGAAACAAATATAATATAATTACTAATGATCTTTGGTCTAGTAAAAATCATATCTATGAGTTGAAGAAACAAAACCTTACTTTGATATTGTTTTTTGTTCTCAAGAAAGGAAAAAAATTCTTGAATGATATTTGTATTTGTAGAGTTCTTGATGAGCTTCACATAATTCACCTAAAAGTTGCATGATTGGAACCCTACAAAAATGATCCAATATTTTTCATGGTTGGAAGTGATAATTCATGGTTAAAAAGTGTGGAAAATGTTATTTATATCTATATGGTTCATGCATATTGAAATGGAAAACATTCTTTGCATTATCCTTCATTAATAGATCTAGAATAAACATTTTGCTTCAATTGGTCATGGCTACTTAGAGAAATTAGAATCCAATAGATTGATTAAGAGAGGATTTTATGTTGGATATAGATTTGATCTAATAAGTCCTCTATCAAGATATGGTTGTTTTGTTGAGTATGCTAGAAATTTTTTATTCAAATGGATAGTCTTGTGATAAAATCATCGATTATATATGACGTAACAATTCATTCTAGCATGTATGTGCACATATATTATTGCAAGTTTGAAGGAATACCTAAAGATAAATAATTTTCCATTTCATATCTAATCTAAATAATAGATTGCCTAGTTGAAGTTGTGGTAAAACACTCCACTTTGTTTGGATATTCAAGTCCAAACATGATATCAAAAGTAGATGCCATAAATTCCCTAAGGATGTGACTTCATATTTGTGTGAGGTATTTTACACAAATGAAGGATTATTGATAACCACATATAACATTGCTGGTAATTTCTACTCCTTTGTTCTATAAAATTATAAATGGTTTTAGCACATATTTAAAGATATTTTTATTTTGATAACTAATTTTAATGATGCTCATTGAAAATAGGAACTATATATTTTCTTTATATAGGAATCTATTAGAAAGTGGTTCTCTTCTACGACAACAGGAGAATATTTTTTCTATCATTATGTTACCAAGAGTGGAGGCCATTGCAACTTCTAACTTCTCACCATAAAATGTGACAATGTTATGAGCCTTTGCTTATCATAAATATAAAAACATCCATAATATGCTAAATATTAAATAAATCAACAACAATAATTAATCCACACAAGACAAGATGTGATAATACCCTTTAGGTAGGGAAATACCAATATTATTCCTTATGGAAGGAACCACTCCACAACATCTCCCAAAATGAGATCCATTCCTCGAGCCAAGACTGTTATAATAGAATACTTGATATGATTGATGATCATTACAACGATAATATTCCTTATTTATATACCCATTTTCTAATGCTACTTTGGGGTTCGACTCCTAAACCTTTATCCCACTCATTATTATAATATATTCCACCATCGATTTTGTGTGGCCCATGCCAACTATCCATAATATCCTTATACAATATAATATTATATCCTCATATTCATATCCCAAGGTGTTATACCATTCCACCTTTATTACAAATATTTCATCCTCAAAACATGAGAAGAAACTAGATAATATGATTTGCCAAGCGTTGCTAACAATTGGTACTAATCTTGATCATCCCTCCATCCAAGTAAAATCTTGATTATTGATGGTCTAAGATGATGCAAACCTATCATTATGCTACTTTAATATCTATAACTTATTTATTGGCTACATGCTTATGCTACTCTACTTTGATATTCTAAATGATTGGTCCTATTGGTCGATGATGTTGTTGCACCACTTTGAAATCTAGAATTACTAAGTTGTCTTTTCCAAACATTGATATACTTGATGCCTTTCTAACTCCATGTAGATCCATAATAATATCGATGCCCTAAGCCTTGCCCCCAAGGTTCTTGTTGCTCACGGTGGTGTGGATAGAAACATGTAACCTTAACCTAACATTCTACTTTGATTTTTTATCATTTTGTTTTATTATTTTAAATTCTTCCTCAAGCTCTTCTTTCATGTGCCCTTGTTTTGGTGCATCTATGTGCTATTTTAATAAAGCTTCCTTGGATTTTTTTATTGCTTCTTCCCAAGACTCTGCTACTACCTTTGTTATAGACTTAGATTTTGATTCCACTACTAGTTTCTTAACTTATTACCTATCATAATTACTTCTTGTTTCTCCTTGGATCCTTGTTTCTTAAGTTGAGAAATATCCTATAGTATTATATTCTTTTTCCTATACCATAACTTCATGAACCTATTTTACACATTAATTTTAACAATACCCAAAGAATTTAACCAAGGATAACCTAGAATAATATCCATATCATTCATCTCAATAGCATAAAAAACTGAATGTAAAACATATTTATCCATGGTGATCTTCAAATCTTCAAAAATATGAACATTCACACCCTCAATTTGTGCCTTTAATTTTTGTTTCTTGAACATTCACACCTTGCACATTACAACATGCAAATTGACACTTGTGCATTTATTACATTGCTTGAAGTAGCTTTCCCCCTAAAGTAATCTCTACTCTAACTATGTACCAAAGGCGGTACATTTACATGACCCAAATGATGTAATATATTCTAAATCTAACACCCCCTATATTACATTATTTGGGTATTGAAGATTTTAATCTTCAATATGGATCTTCTTCTTCTGGATGCTCTTTGGCTTGCTCAGGTTCTTTCATCAGTGTAATTTTGCACTGTAATCCCCCTTGGATTGATTCTTCTTCTTCTCCTTCTATTTTAAGTCAAATCTTGAACCTATGTTCTTCTTCTTTGATTATTGTAATTTGATTAAGCAAGTAGTCTGTGTCTTTATATGATGCAAAGAGAGTTGTAGCTGAGGGTTCTTCAGTATTTTGGAGATACTCATCTGGTTCAATATTTGTGATTTCTTTGGTATTCATGCTCTCTCCATTATAATTTCTTTTAGCATGTCTTTTCTTCCTTTTTATCCTTCTCCTCCTGTGATTATGCATTGATTCTAGTGGAATTTTTGCTTCAGGAGGAGTTAGTCTATCATCACAATAAAATTGATTTGTATTACTAGATTTCTTCATGTGTTGAGTGAGTACAGATACTATGAATGATAGATAAATCATCAAATATTCCTCTGATGTAAATATAACTATCTTTTGTGATTCCATCATGCCTTGAAAAGACTTTCATGAAGATAACCAATTAATTCTTCAAATTTGCCCTCTTTTGCCTCCTTAAGAAATAAGGAAAATCTCTCTTTTTCACTATCTGATAGATTCTCATATCCTTCAAGGGTATCTATCAAGTTTTGGAAATATAATTCCATTTCATGAAATAATTCTTTGTTGATAAAGGCATTTCTTCTTATTTCAACCATATTTCGTGATAGATTCAGGATAGTGTTGCTTGTTATTCCTTAGGACTATAGGAATGAATTTTATAGAACCTTTTTAGAGCTTAGGTTCTTGTAGAATTCCCTATATCTCCCTACTTAAGTGAATTAGTAGAAACCATGTATATTTTGTATATACTTTATGATTCCAAATGGATTAAGTACTTGATAATTTTTTATGAATGCTATAATTATCAAGTTTTGTAGGATGTCTTATAACTTCTAGTGTTTTTGGATATGCTATATGATGGATAAAGTGCTTCTTGAGAATAGTAGTTCAATTTTGAGTTTATTTTGTAATGTTTTGTAAGTGGTATAATCAACTTCTATTACACCTTAATGCTCCTATTGAACTTAAGCACTTTCTAATTAGATGAGTTTCTATTGGTTGGATTTCTTTTGTCCCTTTAATATGGTTTGAGACAATCATGCCAATTTATTTCCAACTCTTGATTTCTTTAATGAACCTTAATTCATTAAATTAATTTATTCGATTCCAATTAATTTATTCAATGTAGTATTCCTTATGACTCCCTAATTTGGAATAGTAGAAAACAATGTAATATTTGCAATAATATGATTTTTAATTTCCAAGTTGAAATTCCTTATTCCTCCTTTATTATTTGTAAATATAAATATTTTTTAATATGCTTTTTTAATATATTACTGATGCTAAATGAATGAATTGTAATAGTAAATATAATTGCCCTTATAACTCCTATATTTCTTAATTTATAGCAAGCAATAAATAGTCTTCCATTTACCTTAGTATTCCTTTACCTTTGATGTTGTGAGGTGGCAGATTTGAATCCTTTGATATGACAATCACTGCTTTCTTAGACTGACATTGAATTCTCTCTTACGTAGCGCTTTGACCAATGATGAATTCTCCTTTATGTAGTGCTTATATTGTTTGTAATTGACAATGATATGAATTTGATAATGCTTGGTCTTATCTTCACCTTCAATTATGCGCTTTTGTATCTACGAATAGTACGTTGATATGTTGGTTTCAATGATGTATTTATTTCATGAACAAGGCATTTAATTGTTCATTGAATGAGGTGCTTTCTTCCACGAATGAGACATGGATTGTTGATCAAATATGGTGTTGTATTTTCTAGTCTTTGTGATAAATTTTTTAATGCTAGCTCTCTCTCCTTCAAATGGTGCACAAGATTAAATTAGCCTTCTCCTCTGAATATGCTTCACACCATTCAATGCTAGTCTTCTCCTTTGACCTTCGATGCTTTCCTTATTTAATATGGATGCTTTAAATAGGAATGCTTCCTTGTGAATTTCGAATAAGTGTCACTTGAGTGTTAATTTGTAGGTGTTGATATTCCAACTTATGCAATGATAAGTTTGGTGATAACCTCCTAAAGACTTGTAACTCCTCCTGGATGAGCATTGGTTGTGAATGTTTGGACGCTTAGAGCTCTTTTGCCAAGTGGAACTCATGGCTTATGCATGTAATCCTTTATTATAATGCTTCAACGATATGCTATATTTTACCTATATCTTTGAAATGTGCATTGGCTTGTTATGTTTCTTGAAATGTAAGCAATCTCTCTTCATTGTTCACTTGCTATATTGAAGAGGATTATGGATGGAACCAACTGTATTGCTTCTTGGTTCTATGGTAATCTTCAATAGTTGTCCTATTGTAGCTTATTGTTCTCTTCAATGGCAGATGTTCTCTCCAAGTAGAAACCTTGGGTATAATACTTTTTCCTTTGTATTTTCACGCATGTAATATGTTGCTTGTTCATATTTTATAACATCCGATTTCTAGCCTTTTGCTTGGATTTGATAATGCTTCTTCTACATTGTTCATACGTCTTTTATAATAGTTGATTGCTAGCCTTTTACTTAGCTTTGATGGTGCTTCTTCTTACATAGATACTTCCCCTCTGTATGCTACCCTTTTCTCTACGTAGACTTGGATGGTAATGGCTTCTTATTATGACTTCAATGTTGCAAGTGATACGTTATCTTCTAGGGCTTGGATTGGATGTGGAGAAATGGTGTTTTTAAACACCTTGATTCTTAGATGTGTAATCTCTTCAGTGGCTTCTTCCTCTTGTTTTAATTTTGCCCTTTAACCTGCAAAATATGACAAATGCATTGCTCCCTGTAAATATGATGGCTTTTGTCCTTTCAAAGGAACAAAAGAGGTGCTCTATAATAGTTAGATTTACACCAATATGAAGGACATTTTTATGAAATCCTTCTTGCCTCTTTTAATATTCTTCCTTGGATCTTTTAATGATAGTTAATCCAAGCTAATGAGATGTTGTTTTTGAAGTAAGGATTTATGCTCTCTGCACTTAAATGAAATCCTTATATTTTTCCTTGAATATTGAGACTCACCAAGTCTCGATTTGGAGCTTCATTAAAGGATATTAATGGTGGATTCCTTATTCACCTTTTGCTTGTAATGGGGGCTTCCTTTGGCCACACAGGACTGGAGATTCTTATGCTAGTTTTGTGCTTTTAGTAACAAAAACTAATTTCTTGAGAGTAACTAGTCAAATATCAACTAGTATAGTGATATAATGGACTAATAATGCACTTTTTTTTATTATGGTAAGAAGGGGTTTTAGGGTCCCCAAACCCTTACAAAATCCAGAAAAATATACAGTTCAACATAAAAAAACTGACAAAGAACTACCTGTCAGCTACATAACTTGCTGACCAATACAAAACTGCCCTGTACAAACACAGACTGGCAGTGAACTGAACTAAAATTTGAGCAAAACACAACCAAGTACAACTTAAACAACAATCTCCATAAGAAACAGTCAAGACCATACCGCAACAACTTGCCTCAATCTGGTTAATTCCCATCATCTGTGAACATTATCCAATCTGTTCATTCCTTACTGCTCCTCCAAAGGTACATTCCTTATTTTCTCCTTTACCCCTATCTCTTGTAATGATTGGGGAAAATTATCTGTCCAAGACTTACTCTCTTCCAATGAAACTCCAATGTTGGCCATAACATCTGCAACTCCATTCCCTTCTCGATAGATATGTTGAATTCTGATAGAATTCAGTTGTGATAAATTCACTCTACATTCATCAATCATCTCTGCTATTGTCCAACTCACTTCTTGTTCTTCTTTGAGAGCTTTCACTATATTTAAAGAATCCCCTTCAATTATGACATCCCTTGCCTTCATTTGCAGTAAAAAATGAGTGCCCAATAGGAGAGCTCTAGCTTCTACAAAATGATTAGTTTGACTGCCAAGAGGTTCAACATATGCTAATAAAAAATCACCTATCTCATCTCTTACTACCCCACCTGCTCCAGCAGCACCTGGATTCCCTTTTGAAGCTCCATCAAAATTAAGCTTAACCCAGTCTTTTGGAGGCATTTCCCAAAACACATTAGCTCTAGAAGGCTTCAACAAAGTATGAGAAAAATTGGAAACTTGCCAATCTAGAAGAAAAGGGAATTCTATATTGAGGTTTTCTTTTGGAAAATAAGCTTTAAAGTTCTCCTCTAAGGCACTCCCAACCCTTAAACTGATAGAAGAAACATCTCTCTTTTTGCCCTTGAAAATGTGATTATTACGCTCTCTCCATATCCCCCATAAAAAATGAGGAAGACAAAAGTGCCATAAAACACTCAAGCTCTTGCTATTAAAGGGTGAGTTCCATTGTAAGCATAGATCCACTATATTTTTAGGCTTCACCCAAGAGACTGAAAACTTTTGGAGTAAAGAATTAAAGACTTCAGAGGAAAATACACAATCCAAAAAGAGATGTTGGACTGATTCCAAAGCATTTTCACATAGAGCACACCTATTTACAAAATGGAAGCCCCTTTTACAGAGATTATCAATGGTAGAAATCCTATTCTGAACAACCAACCAAAAGAAAAATTTAATCTTGGGAATTAAATTTTTAATCCAAATCTTCTTAACTGGGAGCCAACCAACTCCCTCCTTATCCAATAGAGAATAGCCTGATTTAACAGAATAGTCCCCTTTACTTTCTTTACTCCAAACCAGAGAGTCATTACTACCCTTAGGCTTCAGAGGAAAAACCTTGAGTAGGTTAAAGAGTTTGTGAGCTGCTTTCTTCTATTCTTTAGTCAACCCTTCCAACCTAACATCTTTCCACCTAGTTCTCTCAGAATTCAAAACAAGAAAATCCTTCACCTTTTCACCCAATATTTTTGACAAAAATTGTCTAATGGGTTGTAACTCGATGTCAAACTCAAGGGGTTGGTTAGTCAACCAACAATCCTTCCAAAAATCCACTTTCTCCCCATTGCCAATCCTCCACCTTGAGCCTTTCTTCAAAAGGTCTCTGCTATGCATTAGATTATTCCAAAATGTAGACCCCTTGGGCAGATCTTCTGAACATAGGAAATATTTATTATTTTTTAGGTATTTTACCTTTAAAATTTTTACCCAACCCAACTGATCATTATTAATCAACTTCCATCCCATCTTACCAATTAAGGCCTCATTCAATAATTTTAGGCGTCTAAAGCCTAAGCCTCCATATTATTTTTTAGAACATACTTGATCCCAATTTACTAAGGACAAGCATTTTTTATCCTCTGAACCAGACCATAAAAATGATCTTTGGATCTATTCTAATTTATCTCTAACAACAACAAGAATCTTAAAAATTGACATAAAGTAGATGGGAATGCTCTGCAAGGTGGACTGAACTAGTTGTGCTTTCCTAGCCTGACTCAATAAATTACCTCTCCAACCGGATAACTTTTTTGAAAACCTTTCTATGACTGGGTTCCACATCTCAGATTTCATTCTTCTTTTAAAGAGTGGCATTCCCAAGTAATAAGAGGGGAGTGTGCCAATCGCACAACCAAAAATTCTCTTAATGCTTCTTTGTCTATGCTCTGGAGTATTTAGAAAGTAGATCAAACTCTTGTTGAAATTAACTTTTTGCCCTGTTGCTCATTCATAGTTGTCCAGAATAAGTTTAATTTGTTGAGCTTGAGGGATAGAGGCTTTGGACACAATCATAGTATCATCAACAAATTGTTGATGAGATATCGGATCTGACAAAGGAGCTGCCTTGAAACCTCCAAGATTACCTTCAGAGACCGCTGCTACCAAGGAATGACCTAAGGCCTCTACAAGAATAATAAAAATATATGGGGATAATGGATCTCCCTAACATAATCCATGAATGTTGTTGAAGTATCCTACTACTGCTCCATTTACCAAAACTGAGAACTTGGTTGTGGAGACACAATTCATGGTCAACTTTACCCAGTTCTCATTGAAACCAAACTTTTTTAAGATCCTTTCCAAAAACTCCCAAGAGACTCGATCATATGCCTTATTCATATCTAATTTTAACAACATTCCAGCCTCCCCACTTCTATCCATAGAATGAATAACCTCATGAATTGTGACTATTCCATCCAAGATTTGCCTACCTTTAACAAAACCCCCTTGGTTAACATCAATAATAAAGGGTAAAATTGTTTTAATCCTATTAGCTAATGTTTTTGATAGGATCTTGTATAAGGTGTTGTAGAGGCTTATAGGTCTAAACTGTGTAAAATCTCTAGCCCCTGCAGATTTGGGGATTAGAGCTAAAAAAGTGGAATTGACATCTGTAGGGATAAAATGGGTTCCTTGCACCTCCTGAATAGCTTCCACCACATCCTTGCCCACCAAGTTCCAAAAATGTTGAAAGAAAGTTGTTGGAAAACCATCTGGCCCTAGAGCTTTATCACCTCCCAAATCAAAAACTACCTTTCTAATCTCCTCTTTAGTGAAAGGGCTAGAAATATAATCATTAAAATCATCCTGTATGAGATGGGGAATATGATTTAGCAAAGTTTCCATTGCTTCTGGATCTTCCTCTTCCCGAGTTCCTAAGAGATCCTTGAAGAAATTCACTACCTCCTCTCAAATATCATCAAGCTTATTGACTACTGATCCATCATATTTAACAACTTCCTTGATCTTGTTGCAACTTCTATGACGGAGGGTAGAAACATGAAAAAACTTTGTATTATGATCCCCTTCCTTTAGCCATCTAATCCTAGACTTTTGTTTCCAATGAACTTCCTCACTAGCTAAGATATTATGATATTCTACAAGAAGCTCCTTCTCTTGTTGTCTAATTTCCTCTGTGAGATTCCCTTGATTCAACTTGATCTCTAGTTCTGATAACTGCTCTTTTATTTCAGATTTTCTTTTAAAAATATTTCCAAACACCACTCTATTCCACACCTTAATATTTTGCTTGATATATCTTAATTTTTTTGCTATTTGATTAAGTTTAGATCCTGGGAAATATTTCTGCCACCATTCCTCAATTTTGGAGTCAAAATCCTTATGTTTGAACCACATTAATTCAAACCTAAATGGATTGTTGTACTTCCTACCATCTTCTAAAAATTCCCAGATGATTGGGTTATGATCTGACCCAATCTTTGGGATTGCAGTGAGTGTGGAATCACCAAAAATGGTCAACCCCTCCTGAGAAATTAACACCCTATCTAATCGAATCTGAATGAGTTGATCTCCTAACCTTCTATTACTCCAAGTATAAGGTATTCTTCTGAGCTCTACATCCATCAATTCATTACCATTGACAAAGTCTCTAAAATCTTGCATTCCTTCTGAAAGGGTGGAAGATCCTCCTCTCTTGTCTGAAGGATTTAGAGGAGTATTAAAATCTCCTGCTAGAATCCAAGGTAGTCCCTTAAATGCTTCTCTCATCTGAGTTAGGTCAAACCATAATTGTCTTCTTCCAACTATTGTATTAGGGGCATACACATTAGTCACAATCCAATTTTACCTATTTTTTAGATTGTGGAAAAAAATTGTAATCGACCATCTTGTACTTACAATTAACCTACCCTCAATATTTTTCCTATCCCATAAACACAAGAGCCCTCCTGAAGCTCCTACTACTTCACTATATTCCCAACCTGCCTCTTTCCAAATTTCCTTTTGAATCCTATCAATTTTAATATGGTCCAGTTTTGTTTCTTGTAACAAAAAAATATCTGGATTATTTTCTCTTCTAAGAGTATACACCAAATGATGTTTTGAAGGGGCATTAAGGCCCCTAATGTTCCATGATAAAATTTTCATCTCTTTGTTTTGGTGGAAATCTTCTTCCCCCCTCCAAAATTTAAAGTTGCTTGAGTGCCATCGACCACATCCCTGGCAGATTCTTTCTGAATAGTAATAACAACTGACGGTCTACCTGGTCCTATCTCACCTCCCATGTCCATTGACCCTTTGGAATGACTTTGGGTTACTCTACTCTGAGTTGAAACATCTTGGTGTTTACCTCTTGAATTTTCTCTCATAATCTTCTCCAACTTTCCATCAAACTATTTGGTTTCTATTTGGATTTCATTATCTAAGGATTGTTTTTCACCCTCTCTTTCTTTTCCCCTTATTGGAGTTTCCCTTAGTTCTGTATCAGAACAACCTGGTATCTCTTCAATAAAATTCAAATGCAAGAATGAATTTGATAGGGGAATATTATTGTTCAACTTATTAGGGTTTGGGGATAATTCACTTACCTCCTTATCAAGATCCTCCATTGCTCCTTCCTTTGATGTCTCCTGATCTCTTGATCCTGTCACTTGCTTTGCCCTTCCTTCTGAATCTACCTTCTGAAAACTCTTCATTGAAATCTTAGCTTGTTGATGAGGAGCAACTTGCTTTTGAACCCATTTACGCTTACCATTAAAATTATTCTTGTGTGCATTGCATGCAACACTAAGATGTCCTTATTTTTTACAAACCCCACACTTTACTATCAAATTTTCATATTCAATGGTTTGGTTCCAAGATCCATACTTGGAAATCAATTTTATAGATTTGGGTAATTCTTGATTCAAGTCTGCATTTACACAAATTCTCGTAAAAAGTATTCTTGACCTGGCTAAGGTTGTTGGATCCACTGCAATTAATTGTCCTATATCTCTTGCCACACCCGCTAAAATCTCCTCATGCCAGAGGTGAATCGGGAGCCCAGGGAGATGAATCCAGATCGGAGCTATATCAATGCTTTGCGAGAAGGCATCAAAATTAGGGCTCCATTTTTGAATAAAAAGCCCTCTTCTCCCATAGAACCATGGGCCTCCTTGGAGGATTCTATCATAGTCCATTGAACAATTTAATTTGACCCAAAAAAACCCTCGTGGTAAGGCCACAATGTCCATATGACCTAGGGGTTTCCATTTTTGTGCTGCCCATTTCCTAATCTCTTCCAACCCTGGTCGAACTCCAACGAATTTCCCAACGAGAGACATCTCTGCTTGTTCAACTACCAGGTCTACCAAATCATCTAGGATTTGTAGTTCTCCATTCAACGGTTGCAGGTTGAAGCCCCTCTTTGAGATTTTTTGCTTACCTTTCAAAATATTAACCCAGGATTGAGCACCTGGGTCAAAAGGTTTTTCCTTACTCATATCACAATCTCCATCATCGACCCCAACATCTTCTTCCTGTTGTCCATTTTGCTTGCTTGTCAATCCTGTCAAACCTGGCGCTGCTTCTTGCCTCGAGCTCTCCATCCTTCCCCCATAACCTCATACAATAATGTACTTTTAATGATAATAAACTCTCAGAATAAATTCTAATGCACTTAATAATATTTTGCAATTTTCACTACAATAAACATTGTAGGATGTAGTCTTCTTGCTTTCTAGATAGATAATAGGTACATAGTTTTCTTTCTTTCAAAAATATCCAACTCCTATTAATGTGCAAATATATATTAAAATGAATTCTCCTTTTTGAACTTTCTGGAAGACTATAATATGAGCCCTTCTTCTTGCAACTTTAATCCAAATATGGTGCTTAATGGAATTTTATAATGAACCCTAATTTAAGTTCAACTGATTGCACCCTAGTTGCTTACCTTTAATGTATTTTTAAGTAGATGTAGATCTTGGTGTTTTGTTTCACCAAGTTGTTTCCTTGTAGTAGATGAATTCATAGCTTCTATTTGGCTATCCAAAACAACTTCTTGCTTCACCAAACTGAGGTCTTGAACTTTCTATCTTAAGCCTTAGGTTTGGTGGTTTGATCCTTCCAGTGATCTTCTGCATTCTATTATAGTTTTAGAGAACTCCTTTCTCTGAACTTGTGCCTTCTTTCTATGAGAGGTAATCTCCAAGTATCCTAGATTTTATAGGCTTCTTATGTCTGAATCTTCCTTCAATTTTCTTATCGAACTATGACTTCAAATAGGATCTTCTTCTTCTCAAGATTCTAAGTGTCTTAAGGTCTTCACTGGATTCTTCTTCTAGATTTGGCACTCCTTGCCAAATTCTTATTCTCTTGGGCTTGTTGTCGGATGGCGAAAATTGTCCCAAGTCCTTCACTATCAGGAGCTTTTCCTTGATAGTGGATTTCTCCAATGAGTTCTCTTAGGAAATATTTTTTTAAAATGATGCTTCTATGAGCTCTATAGTAAGGCTCTACAAGCCTTCTTCTTTTTCTTCTTGAGACCTCTCAAAGGTCTTCTATTTGGCAGATTCTTTGGTGTTCCAATTGAAACATTTTCTTCAACCTTCTATTTTTGGAAGTGTTGGTGAGGAGATCTTCACAGATCTCTAACTTTGCTACTTCTAGATTTTTGAATAGGACCTTTTTGGTCCTTTCTCTTTCTTCTACAATTTGTAGGCTTTGAAGGAGATCACCGATCTCCTATTTCTTGGACTCTTCTTTGGAGTCTTTCTTTCGAGTCAGGAATTCTTCTTCTAAATTAGGAATTCTTCTTTGAAGTTTTCTTCAGGAACTCTTCTTTGGAGTTTACTTTTGAATCAAGAATTTATCTTCTAAGTCAAGAATTTTTTTTGAATTTTTCTTCAAAATTAAGGCTTCTATGGCCTTCTTCTTGATCAAGGCTTCTATGATATTTGCTGCTTCAAGGCTTCTCTGCTCTATTCTTCTTCTAGGTTGTTAGCTTTTGATGTAACAAGCATTGGGAGATAGTTATCACAAGATGCAGAACAATATGAAAGAGAGTAAATCTGCTAGATGACTAAAATATGTAGTAAATAGAAATGACATAAAAGAATACAATGTAGCTATAGAGGAAATGAACACTCCATTAATAAAGCTAATGAACTACATTATACCCATTACCAATGGATGGTAATGCACATAGAACTATACTATGCCTTAAGCTACACTATCTGACTATGTCTCCCGACTCTATATCTATCTAACAATGAGGTCTCTTTTATATAGGTAAAATAGGTTATTTGGCCAACACTCTACCTAGTTGTGCAAGGGACAACTTGCACATATACAACTTGCACATTAAAACTTGTGCATTTATTACATTACATGAAGTAGTTATATAAATTCTCCCTAAAGTAATCTAATGTCCTAAGTATGTACCTTGGAAGATACATTTACATAACCCAAATGATGGAATATAATCTATTTCTAACACCCCCTTGTATTACATTATTTGCGTATTGAAGACTTTAGTCTTCAATATGGATCTTCTTCTTTATCATCTTGATATTTGTACTCTTCCTCTGCATTATTTGTATTCAGGTTTAGTAGGTTTCTATGTCTTCATATAATGCAGAGTAAGCTATAGTTGGAGCTTCTTCTTTCATTGGATGATCTTTGGCTTGTTCAGATTCATCTTTCTTATCTTCTATCCAGCCACCTTTATAGTTCTCCTTACAAGTATCTTCATTTGATTCTAATTGTTGATGAATGAGTAGGAAATGGTGCAATTATCCTCTCATATTTTTTTTTTTTTATCCTTCTATGCTTACCTTTTTGGTGTATTGGTTCTTCATTTTCTTCAACCTGTTCTTCTATAAATATGTTAGTATTATTTTGAAACACCACAATATCTTGTGAGATTTCCATTTAGTCTAGGATGTATGTATTTTGATGGATTGAACCTGTTGCTTTTATTCTATCTTGATTCATTATGAGACATGTATTGATTCCATCCATATATCCAAAGTTAATCATGTAGTTGTTTTCTACTAGCTTGCATACTGAGATGAGATTGAATGTTAATCCAGAAACATACAATACTTTTTGTAGTAGAAGATTTGGAAATTATTTTTTGGGTGTTACACATCCATATCCATGTAGATAAGTTTGGTTATCTGCAATTCTTAGTTTGTAACCTTTAGCAACTTCAATACAGTCAAACCATTGTATATTTCTTGTCATATGATGACTGGATCCTGAGTCAATAAACCACATGTGTTCATGTTTTGTGAACTGGTTCTTATTGGATCAAGTTTTACATTCATTGTATGGCATTATTTTACCCATTTGAAGAGGTTTCATTTGAATAAATGAGATAGAACGTATAATTCCTTATAGCTCCCTATATATGATACCTTATTGAAGTATATAAGCTAAATTTGATAAACCCTTTATTAATCCTTAGGTTTGTAGGCTTTCTTATGTCTCCTTAGTAATGAGAATATGAACACCTAATTTTAGGTTTTGAAGAAAGCTTATATCTTCCCAACTTGATAATCTTTGATGCATATTATCATTATCAATTTTTTTAGAATGCCTTATGACTCCCTAGTTATTTTGGAGTATGATATAGTGTTTTTGTAAATTATAGTTCAATTTTGGTTGATTTTGTACAAATTTTGTAAATATCAAAAATCAATTCTTAACACTTTATTAATCCTATTGAACTAAGAACTTTTCAATTTTTGAAGAGTTTTTAATGTTGGATTTCATTTGTCCCTTTTTTAGAAGTTTTGAGACAAGAAAATTAAAAATTCCCAACTTTAACAAAATATTTTAATAACCTATTTTTGCAACCCTTAGGCTTTTATTCAAGTGTTTCTAATTTCCAATAACCTAGTTTGATGTTGTAACCCTTATCACTCCCAAATTTGGAAAATTAGAACACATTAATATTTGCAAACATTAAATGGATTAATTCCAAGTAGTATCCCTTATTTCTCCTAAGTTGTATTTTGCAAATATTATATTAATTTCCATAAGTTTTTCTTTCAAATAAAGATTGATTTCATTTAATATCTCAACCTTAACATATAACCTTATAACTCCCTTTTTTGAATGAAATAAAATTAGATGAGGAAATTTTGCCTTAAAGCTTTGTACCTTTATGAAGTTGGATGAATATGGTAATAATTTGTCCTTCTTGAGTGTGAATTCTCCAACATGTGCATTGGATTCAATGCTATCCTTTAATGTTGGTTTATCGAGAGTGCTTTCGAATACTCTAGATTATTGTTGGATCATCGCCAAACTATTATCGAACTATCGTCAAACAGCTGCCAAATTGCTATCAAACTATTGTCAAATTGCTATATTTTCCAAGGTCCAAGGCACCTTTAATAGGCGGTCAATTGAGTTACAAGTGTCACGATAGGATTGTTAACGCTCCATAGATGCTTCAACTATTTTGTGGAGATGCCAAAATTAATCTATTGCTTGTGACAAATGTCACATTTAATTGAGAAATTTTTATTTCCCTTCGAGCACTGTCCAAGAAATATTTTTTTTTCAACGTTTATGAGACTTCCTTGCTGTAACAAACGTATATCAAGCTTATAGTTGTAATTAACTCCTCTTGTACATGGAGTATGGGTTCCAAGACAATATTGTAACATCTTTTTTGTGGGTGTTACTTAGAGTTCTTTTGTAGAATGACAAGTGGCATCTACATGCCCTTATATTTATCAACACTTTCTTAAAGTCTTTCCAACGTGTTTTTCCACCTTGTTCTTTGTTGCTCTATGTAGATGTTGAAATGTCTCCAACCAAGCAATGCTTACGATGGATTTGTGGTGGATATATGGAGGATATTTGGTGGAGCTTTGGTGGCTCTTGAATGGAGTCTTAATGGTAGCACTTAGATGAAGACTCTATGATGCTCCACTTCAGTATCGAATGCTCCTTGATTGGATGTAGCTTGCTTTGATAGAAATGCTCCTTTGCTTTTATGTAGGCTTACTTTGATAGAAATACTCCTTTGCTTTGATGTATGCTTGCTTTTATAGAGATGCTATTTTGCTTTATATACTACTTGATTTTCTCTTGGATGTGTGCCTTGCCTTCTACAGGTTCAGTTTTCCAAGAAATGTAGAGGATGAGCCAAAAAAGAGGCTCTTTGTTATGCTTGTAAGAACGATGGTATTCAACCGCATTTGGCTGATTCAACATGCTTGTAATGTGCCTTTGATGCACTTTCCAATATACCCTTTTTCCTACGTAGAATGAGTTAGAGTAGTGTAACTCAATGTAACAATATTTGTAAATAATATGTTTTTTGCACCCTTTCTTGCACTCCCTTTTTGGAGGTCTACTATTTTGATTTATATGGTAGAAATTTTGAATGCAGTGTAGGGGTTTTGAGGTTGTCTCTTTACTTAGACAACTTACCCTTTTTCTTGGATATTATGATGACAAATCCAAGATTAGATAGAAGTAGATATAAAATCCTTATATGATGCAATTTTTTGCACTTTTATCCTTGCAATTAACCATGTAATACTTTGGATTTGAGACTCACCAAGTCTCAATATTTGAAGCTTCTACTTATATTTTTGGTTAGTCGTATTATTCTCCATGTTTTGGAGGATTCTAACCAATTTTGGTGGCTTCACTTGGCCACAGTGAGTTGTAGATTTATGTGCTTTAATAGTGTCTTTAGACACTTGATACAAATCAGATTTTGTGCCCTTCAAAAAACACAAAACTAATTTCTTTTTGAGATTAGTATAATAGTGTAAATGAATCTAATAATATTTCAATTTAATGCACTAATAATTATACCTTATCACTGCAATCAACTCTCAAATTAATTCCCTTAATCAATTTACTACAACTAATCAAGAATTATCTGAAATGAATCTTAAAGAGTTATTCTCCAATTTCATTACAATTTAGTATTGTAGGGCTTAATATTCTTTTTCTTTTTCCAAAGTATATGATAGGTAGTTGATAGATATAATATTAAAATCTAATATACTCCTAAGTAATGTGCAAATGAACCTTAAAAAGAACTTTTTCTTTTTGCACTTTTGAAGACTATAATCCAATTTTTTACTTGTAACTTTAATCCAAATCCAAGTGCTCTAACAAATCTGATAAGTAATCTAATTAATGAATCTAATTGAACCAAAATTTGCATACCTTTTTAAATCTTTCATAGTTCTTTTAAAAAATTTGTAGAGGATGTGAATCTTGGTGTCTAATATCACCAAATTGCTGCTTCGAGTAGGATCTTACAGCTCTTTGCAGATTGTCCTGAATATCTCCTTCTTCACCAAATGATGGTCTCGAAATTTCTTTCACGAGCCTAGGATTTGGTGGTTTGTTATCCTCTTGTGATATCCTCCTTCTACTATATATTTGGAGAATTATTTGTTTCTAAAGTGGTGTCTTCTTTCTGTGAGAGGTAATCTTCAAATCTCCTAGATTTGGTGAGCTTCTTCTGTATTCAAGTCTTCTTGTCAAATTTTTATTTCAAGGAGGATATTATTCTCAAGATTATAAATATCTTAAGGTCTTCATTTGATTCTTCTTCTAGGATTTGGCACTCCTTTACAAATTCTTCTTCTCATATTTGGCACTCCTTGCCAAATTATCCTTCTCTTGGGCTTGTTGTCGGATGGCGATAATTATCCCAAGTCCTTCACTATCAGGGGCTCCTCCTTGGTAGTGGATTTCTCCAGTGAGTTCTCCTTTAAAGATTTCTTTAGTAAGGCTATCCTAGCCTTTTACTAGATGCTCGTTGAGACCTTCCCAAGGTCTTTGATCTAGCAACTTTTTATGGTCTTCCTTGAGATATTTTCTTCAACCTTCTACTCCTAGAGTGTTGGTGGTGAGATCTTCTTCTAGATCTCTGATTCTACTTCTTCTAAATGCAATGACTATCCTAGTCCTTATTCTTCTTCCAAGTCTAGAAGTCCTTCAATGAGATCTTCTCCTGATATATTTTTCTTCGGGTGCTAAATTTATTAAGAAGAAGATGATCTTCCTAAGTTTATTGTAGGAAGTTTCCCAACTCACTGAATTTTCTTTCTCTACAATAAAAATATCAATATTGAAATCTTAATCTGCTTCTAAAATAGATATTATGTTCTAAATCCTTCTTCGATATCAAGGCTTTTGTTGCCTTTTTCAGTATCAAGGCTACTATGGCATTTTTTTGTATCAAGGCTTCTATGGCATTTTTCAGTACCAAGGCTTCTATCGCCTTTTTTCAGTATCAAGGCTTCTATGGCCTTTTTCATTATCAAGGCTTCTATGGCCTTCTCAGTATCAAGACTTCTATAGCTTCTTCTTCAAGGCTTATATTGCCTTTTCTTCAAGGCTTCTATGGCCTTTTCTTTGAGGCTTCTATGACCTTTTCTTACATCAAGGATTCTATGGTATGTTCTTCAACTGTGAGGTTCTTCAATCCATAAATGGAGATCTTCAGTCTCTTGAATTCACCATGACCCTTCTCCAAAAGTCTTATTCCATAGTTTTCTTCTCTTGCACAAGGAACTAATCTTTGCACTATGAGGGCACACCGACCTTCAGGAAACAAAGTTGGAGTCTCATAGCTTTATATTGTAGGAGGGGTACCAATCCTTTGAGAATTATTTATCTTTAACAAAATAAACTTTGGACAACAGTTATCAAGTTCCAGATATCTTGGATTATCTTCACTAGATGATCTATCAATCTAGTGAATTTAATGTTGAATCTTGGTCTTCACAAGTTTTTCCTATAACTCTATGGAAAGACTCTAGTCAAATGCAATCTTAGTATTTAGTCCTCACTTGCGAATATCCTTAATTCTACCACCTAGATTCTTTTGAGATCTTTTGATAATGATTGGTCCAGCGGTGTGTCAGGTTGATAAAAAACTCAGGCTCAATGATAATGGTGGTTTTCTTATTGATCTTCTAAGGATAGATCTACCATGGATCTAATACCACTATTAGCTTTTGATGTAACGAGCACTGGGAGATAGTAATCACAAGATGTGGAATAATATGAAAGAAAGTAAATCTGCTAGATGATCAAAATATGTAGTAAATAGAAATGACATAAAATAATACAATGTAGCTATGGGGGAAATGAACACTCCATTAATAAAGTTACTAAACTACATTGCACCCATCACCAATGGATGGTGATCTACACATAACTGTACTATACTCGAAGCTACACTATCTGACTATGTCCCTCAACTCTATATCTATCTAACAATGAGGCCTTCCTTATATAAGAAAAATAGGTTACTTGGCAAACACTCTACCTAGTTGTGCAAGGGACAACTCTACAATATCTTCTTCCTTGAGTTTCCTATAAGGCTATTGTGTCCTTTTCTTTACTTCTACAATTTACAAAATTGTAGCTCTTGTAATGAACCTTTCTCGAGGTCTTTGAAATCTTCAGTCTTCTCCTTGTTGATGCAAATACTGGAATTATTCTTGAATATGTTCTTCCTAACTCTTTTTTAGGAAGCTTCCCAACTTTTTGTTGAATCTCCTTTTCTTGCAACAAGTTGTTAGAGACTAGAAAGGAAGAACTTATAAATCTAGAGATAATAATCTTCACTAGTTGATTTGTTAAACTAGTGGCTTGAATGTTGAGTCCTAGTCTTCACGAGTTTTTTTGCAACTTTATGGAAAGTCTATAGCCAAATATAATCTCAGGTTTTCTACAACTAAGATTTATTTTAATCCTCACTTTTTTAATCTTGTTGACTACTGTGGCTTTTCTTATCAATTAATCCTAATGGAAACTTTTGCATGCAACAACACTCAATGGTGTATCTGGTTTGCAAATATGTAGGTCAATAGTAGTAATGGTGACTCTCCCTATTCCTCTTGACCTACTAGACTTCTCTTATGATAGATGTAGGTCCTCCTATTCCTATCTTGATTCATCGTGGCTTTGATACCATTGTTAGCTTTTGAGGATATATGCAGAGGGAGAGATCTAACATAGGTCCTCATAATATGAAAGAAGTGAGTATGCAATATGAATGAAATATACTATAAATAGAAAGTGATAAAAATACAATGTAGTATGGAGGATAAGATAACTCCATTAATATAAGCTAGAGAACTAAATTGTGCTCCATACAGGAGCTCTACCTCAAACTACTCTCTACAATAATACTCTTGATATCTATATGCGTTGCCCTTGTGATCTATCACTTTGAGGCCCTTTATATAGGAAAATAGATTCCTTGGCCAACACTCTACCTAGCTATACAAGTGGACACCTTGCACATTACAACATGCACATTCTTGTGCATTTATTACATTTCTTGAAGTAGCTAACTTCCCCCTAAAGTAATCTTTACTTTAACTATGTACCAAAGGTGGTACATTTACATGACCCAAATTATGTAATATATTCTAACTCTAACACTCTAACCATTCTTCAATTTTATCATTCATCACCATGCATTACCAAACATATTAAGACCCATTTCCATATTTTCTAGACTATTGAGGAGTTTATCAAGAGATGGTATATACTCTCCTCCTCCTTTTTACAAAGAACACATAGTGAGGGTCCATGAAAATCTCTTTCCTTGAGGTTATCCTAGGATAAAATTATTCTATGACCTACTAGCCAAACAAACATTTCTACTTTAGGAATGGCTATCCTAAATATATCTCCATATTATTGTGATGTTCTTATTTTATTGGCTCTTTACATTATATCCACTTCTTGTTGTATATTCTCCCGAGCTATTCAACTCCCAAATCAGCTTGTCCTTGGCTCCCCTTAAAATAAATTTTATTCTATATTTCTACTCAATTGTCTCCTTGCATCAATATGTTGTACACTTGTAAAGAATTATTCTTTCTATTTGTATCTCCCTTCCTGATCCTTGTACAAAATTTTTGAAACCCTATCACCATAATTATCTTGAAGTAACTCATCCATGGTTTCAAAATTGGATCTAGATTTAGTGGTTTTTTATCACACCAAGTATCCATCCAAATAGAGTTTTTTTCTCCAATTCCCACCACCCATATTAGACATTTAATCATTATATCAATTGATTTTTTAACTATTCCATAGTGCTAAACCATTTGGTAGTGAGAATGCAGTAAATATAAGCTTGGATAATTGGGCTCAACATACTTAGAAGAATTATTTTCCATTATCCTTGACTCTCTTTGTACAATATCCAAATTAGTTTTCCCCTAAGAGCTAATTTTGCATCCGTAATAACTCTTAAACTAAGACCTCCCATAGTTTTATCATCACACATCTTGCTCCATTTCACCAAAGGAATTTTCCTTTTATCATGTAATCCTAACCATAAAAATGACCACATAATATAGATTAAAAAAATTTCTATCAATTTTGACATAGTATACAAGGACATATAATATGTTGGAATGGCTTGTAAGATTGATTTAATTAGTTGCACTCTTCCTGCTAACGATAACCATATATCTTTCCAAACTGGAAGTTTATTCTAAACTTTACTTATAACTAGATTCCATAATTATATCCTCATTCTCCCCTAAAATAAGGTCATCCCTAGATAATTTGCTAGTAAATTTGCCTCCTCCATTTGAATTAACCGGCATATCCCTACTTTGATTCTAGTTAGGATGTTTAGGAAGTAAAATATAGATTTTATCTTATTAACTTTCTGCATTGATGCTCTTTCATATTTCTTTAATAAGTCATTCAAAGCTATGGCCTCATTTATCCTTGACCTTCCAAAAAGGGCTATATCATCTACAAATTGTTGATGGGTCATGTTGTCAATATTATTACCAGCCTTAAGTCCACTTATAAACTCATGTTTGTTAGCTTTCTTTAAGTTCCTACCCAAAACCTCTACCATAATAATGAACAAATATGATGATAGAGGATCTCTTTGTCTAATACCTATCTTGGATTAAAAATATTATTTTACTAGCCCATTAACCAACACTAAATATAAAATTGTCGAGACACAAGCTTTAATCCATCTTCCCATTTCTTCTCAAATCCATAATTTTCTAATACTATAAAAAGAAAACCCCATTTAACTCTATCATAAGCTTTACTCATATCAAGTTTTAAGATCATTTATCTCTCTCTTTTGAAGCTATTGAATGCATAACTTCATGAGCTACTATGATCCTATCTAGAATCTATCTCCCTTTCAAAAATATTTCTTGCTCTTCTGATGTCTAACAATGGTCTTAATCAATTCACCATCATTTTGGAGATAATCTTATATGTCATATGATAAGTTTGCATCCTTATTTTTGGAATTAGAGTAAGATATCTTACATTTATTTTATAGGGTATGTATTATTTTACCCTAGATTGTTCCACTACCACCAATAAATAATCCTTCACACTATCCCAACTATGTTGATATAATACTATAGATATCCCACCCGAACCTAGGGATTTATCCTTATCAAAAGATAAAAGAGCTAAATGAACTTCTTCCAAAGTAATAGGCTCCATTAGTTTCTTATTGTCTTCATTTGTTATAATTTAAGGCACTTCTTATAGTACTTTATCATTAAGAACTTCAAAATCCTATGATCCTATACTATTCTAGTAAAAAAATATTGCCACCTTTCTGATTTAACTTTGATCTTCAAGCCAAACCCCTTCTACCGATTTCATTCTACTAATTCTAGAAGCTAATCTCTATAATTTTTTCATTATCTCAAAAAACTTTGTATTTTTATCTCCTTTTAACCAAGTCTATCTCAATTTTAATCTCCAAAATTTCTCTTCCTTACTCAAAATATTATAATATTTGTTAGGAAACGAACCAATTTTTTTATTGAAAATTATGCAGTTTAAATAAGACTGCAATAACAAGAATTTGTCGGAGGTTGCCAAACCAACCAGCGTACAATAGCATATTGTTATAACAAAATAACAAATGCATAAATAAGACAAATAATGAAATAATAGCATAACTACGCTAACATCCCCCCTTATTACATTATTTGGGTAATAGGATGACTACTAGCTATACTAACATCCCCCCTGATTACATCATTTTGCAATACAAAGAGAGCTGCGAAACAATTCAAATTTGACACGTGCAAGTGCCTTAGTGAAAATGTACGCAACTTGAGCATCGGTGAGAATGTGCTGAAGCTGAATTCGGTGCTTTGGAACTTCATCTCAAATGAAATGACATTGTGTGTCAATGTGCTTTGTTCTTTCATGATGGACTGGATTCTTGACGAGGTTCAGAACACCCTGATTGTCGCAAAACAAGTGTATTGGATATTTTGATGGATGGCCCATACTTGTCAAAATGCGACACAACCATATCACTTCACACACAGCTTCACGTGCGGCGCGATACTCTGCCTCTGTTGATGAAATAGCAACCACCTGTTGCTTCTTGCTGTGCCAAGAGACAGGACCGGATCCCAGATGAAAAATGTATCCAAAAGTTGACTTGCGATCATCAAATGATCCGACATAGTCAGAGTCCGTGTATCCTTGCAAGAAGAATTTGTCGTTCTTCTTGTATTCTAGGCCATATTCCATAATACCACGGACATAGTGAAGAACACGTTTTGTTGCTTTCCAATGAGTGGTCTTAGGCTCCTGCATGAACCTCGAAAGATAGTTGACAACAAATACGAGATCTGGCCTAGTATTGGTCAGATATATGAGACTCCCAATCAACTATCGATAGAGAGTACCATATACCTGAGGTGAATCATCATATCGTGATAATTGAAGTCCATTCTCCATCGGAGTTGCCATTGGCTTGCAATCAGTCATGCGATATTTTTCCAGCAATGTCTTGGCATATTTTTTCTGAGACACTTTGATGGAGTGCTCCTTCTGGCTGAATTCTAGACCAAGACAGTAATGGAGAAGTCCGAGATCTGTCATCTCAAAAGATTTACACAAGTTTCTTTTGACAGTAGAGATCATAGTTTCTGAACTCCCTGTAATGAGCGAGATCATCAACATAGAGTACAAGCAACACTATCTAGAACCCTGTTTCTTGAAATAGAGGTTTGCATCTGACGGACATCTCTTAAATCCATGCTTGCATAAGGTGATTGTCCATTTTTATATACCAAGCTCGAGGAGCTTGTTTTAGACCATATAAGGATTTGACCAATTTGCAAACCTTCTGCTCTTGGCCTTCCACTTCAAATCCTTCTGGCTGAGTCATGTAGACTTCTTCTTGGAGATCACCATTTAGAAAGGCACTTTTGACATCCATCTAGTGAACTTTCCACCCATATTGTGCTGCCATAGCACACATAACTCGAATTGTGGTCATCCGAGCAGTAGGTGCAAAATTTTCCTCGTAGTCAATGCCTTCCTTTTGAGCATAGCCCTTTGCAACAAGACGGGCCTTATGCTTATCAATTGTTCCATCTGCCTTGTACTTGACTTTATATACCCATTTGCAGCCAATGGGTTTCTTTCCATGCGATAGATCAACAAGCTTCCAAGTTTTATTTTTCATCAAAGACTCATACTCTGTATCCATAGCGGCCTTCCACTGAGGCTCACTAAGAGCATCTTGCACTGATGCAAGTTCAAGATCGTCTATGGTAGACATGAACGCCCTGTCATCATCAATATCCATATCCTCTACTTCTGTACGTGGAGTTACAGAAAGTTCCTCAAAAGATTGACAAAGATCATCAACCTCACCAATTTCTTTGGCTTCTTTTTCCTTTTGAACCATACTGCGTGTACGAGGTCTATCCAAGTTCAAATTGGGAGGAGTGGATAAATTTGCGTCTCTGATTGTATTTGTACACCATTTTGGATTCTTCTTCGATGGTGTTGAAGAATATGTAGAAGGACCTCTTGTCTGTGTTGACGAAGGAATCTTCTATTCCTTAGATTCCACAAGATCTAGGTGTACTTTAGATGTGTTCTGTGATGTGAAAGCTTCATCAAAGACATCTCTGCTGACATGAATTTTCTTGGTCAAAGGATCTATCAAACGATATCCTTTAGAGTGCTCATCATAACCAAGAAAAATACATCTCAGTGTTTTCTCATCTAGCTTCTTCCTTTTCTCTTTTGGTATGTGCATGAAAGCGTAACATCCGAAAATACGTAGATGAGATATGGAGGGTTTTCGACCACTCCATGCTTCCTATGAAGTCATTCCTTTTAGGGCCTTTGTGGGTGCCCTATTCAACAGATATACTGCAGTGGTGATAGCTTTTGCCCAATATTGTTGCCCAAGAGTAGCTCCTGTGAGCATACAATGAACCATTTCCATGATAGAACGGTTCCTTCTCTCAAGCAACTCCATTTTGCTGAGGAGTATAGGCAGTTGTTAACTGTCTCTTGATTCTATGCTTATCTAAGAATGCAAAAAATTCTTTAGAGGTAAACTCCCCCCCTCGATCTGAGCGGAGGGTTTTAATAGAATCTCCTGACTCCTCAACGAATTTCTTGAACTGCTGGAAGAATGCGAAAGCTTTGGATTTTAGTTGGAGAAAGAAAACCCACATCTTTCGTGAGTAGTCATCTACGAATAACTGAAAGTACCTCTTCCCTCCACAAGTGTTGGGTGTGAAAGGACCGCACGGATCGGTGTGAATTAACTCCGGAGGTTTTTGTGCTCTTGTTGAGCTCTTCTCAAATGGTACTCTATGTTGCTTTCTCGCTAAGCGATCGGAGCACACCGGCAATGTGGCGAAAGGGAAGGAATACCCTTTACCATCTCATACTTACCGAGCTCAAGTAAGTAGCCGAACTAAGATGCCCATATCTCTTGTGCCATAGGGAAGTTGCCTCCTTGGTAGAGACAGTCATGGCAACATGTGGAGTAGAGATAGCATCTAGGGCAAATAAGTCGTGCTTATATGAAGTTGTTGCAATCTGCTTACCCTTCCTGGTAATAGTACAACACTTCTTGCCATTCTCAACATGAAAGTTGACAACCATATTTCTATCCAGGATTTGTGTGACTGACAACAAATTGTTAGCCAATCCCAAAACATAGAGGACTTTGTCAATCTGACACTTGCCATCAGGAAGAGTGACTGAAACTGTACCCTCTCCCTGAACCCTATAGGTTTTATCATCAGCAATGGTGACAGGTTTGCCCTCTTTGGCCATGAATGATTCAAACCACGATCTGTCGCCAGTCATATGTTTGCTAGCTCCAGAATCGACATACCAAATAGGATCCCTCTGTGTGGAATCTATGGTAGTCATGAGCACCTTGTGTGCCCATTCAGAATCTGAGTCAGATTCTTCAACGACAACATTCACCTAGGGTTGCTTGTTTTTATTTTGTGGTTTTTTTTGGCCTCTCTGCTTGTTCTTATGCCAACACCTGTTGGTGTCATGGTTGTCTTTCTCACAGATCTTGCACCACCTCTTCTTTTGTTGAGGTTGTTTTCCTTTTCCTTTCGTATCCTGTTGAGAATTTCCTCCTTTCTGAAATTTGCCTCCTTTTTGCCCATTACCTTTCTTCCTAGAACCCTGTCTGTTGGTGTATAGGGCTGTATTGGAAGAATCATCCTTATGAAGTTGGTGTGCCTCCTTTTGTTGAAGCAGATTGACCAACTTAATGTAGGTAATTTTTCGTTGAGACACCTGGATGGAGGTTATCAACATATCAAATGAAGAAGGTAAAGCTCTCATCACAATTGAAATGAGAAGCTTTTCATCCACAGAATCTCCCAAATAATTCAATTTCTCTTTCAATTCAGACACTCTGCACAGAAAGAGTTCAACTATTTCACCTTGTCTCAAACTCAGGTTATGAAGTTGTTGTTGAAGATGAAGAATGGTGGAATCATTCTTTCCCTCATAGATGGTTTTAAGGGCATCCCATGCCTCTTTACCACTTGCTTTGTCAACTATATGAGGTTGCACTTCATCTGAAACAGCAAAAAAAATGAGCACCTTTGCTCGACTGTCTTTCTTGTCAAAAGCTATCTGATCAGCAGTAGGAGCTATGGATCCTGATGCTGGTGAAGGCCTAGGTGTTACTCCAGTAACAATATCCCATAAATCTTTCATTTGGAGAATTGCCTTCATCTTATGTTTCCATGGTGTATAATTTGGACCTTTCAATAACTGATGAGGATCAGTCATCAACTTTGCAACAGCGGCCATAGTGAAGGTTCCTTATAACACCAATTGGTCCCCCTTTCGATATACCTTTTGCTAGGCCGTTATACCATACAAAATACCCGCCCTTACATGAGGGAAACTATAGGTATTTAGAAAGATCAACAAAAATCACCCGCCCTTACGTGAGGGAGACTATAGGTGAGTTTTAGAGATCATACGATACGTGGAACATAAGCGATACTGAAAGGGAATCGCCTTGTTGATGGCACCTACCATAGAAGATTCTTCTCATGCGTGGGGCGTAACTTCCCCTAAACACTATGAAGAATACTTCGTCAATATTTACGCCTAAACACAAGAGCAATTAAGGGTAGTGGATGGAGTAAAAAAATGCAAAAATGGCAAACTTATCTCTCCCCGACGATTTATAAAGAACAAGCTCAGACGTCGTTGTAGCAGCTATATTAGGCGGCGGATACGATGGCGCAATCACGACGACTTTACCCGTAAGTGCTGGCGGAGGTATCACAAATATCGAACGTTGCAGTGCAATAAATTGCACGGATGGGTTTTAATTATTCCGGGGACTTAGGGAGTGTATTTGATTTTTTTTTAACTTTTAATGAAGTAGTGCAAAAATGAAATATGCAACATACAACATAAAAAGTGCCCACAAGAATTAACCCTCCAGGTGTCGGACACAGCCGAAAATGCACCTTTACAATAATGCCAAAAATTTGCTTTTTCAGAAAATTACTCACATTCCCCCTTTGATTTTTTGAAAAAAATATCCCCCCTTAAAAAAATTCTCTTTAACAAAGCATTTTAATAATTATTATGTATTTAAAGTTAAAATAAATAATTTTAATTTATATAGTTTTAAAAACTTATGAAAAAATAAATTAAAATTAAATTTTAATTTATAAAGCTTTAAAACTATAGAAAATAAATTAAAATTAAAATTTTAACTAAAAAATAATAATTAAAAAAAAACTTTGAAAAAAAAAAATTTACCTTTGAAAGGGGTGGAGTCGACGGGATTTGAACCCTCGACCTGCAGGCTCCCAGAGCCTTACCGCACGGCTCACGACCACGTGAGCCAGCGGGCTGATCCGAAAGGATCAAGGGACCCCCTCGTATTTGAGGAGGGTCCTCAGCCTGCTGCCCGAGCGCAGCTTCCTCCTCCGCAGCGGACTCCTCTGCAAATCATGGCCTCGCTGCTGCTTGGTCGCGGCTACCGTCGCGCGCCCTTTTTTTTTTTTTTTTTTTATAAAAACCCGCTGTCGCAGCGTAGGTCCGCTGCCTGCTGCGTCCGCAGCGGTTCCCCGTTCGCGTCGCGATGCAGCGGTTCCAACGGGGCCGGGGGGGGTGCGGATAGACGTTCGCTCAGTGGGGGAGGGCACGGACGGACGTCCGCTCGGCGGGGGGAGGGGGGCGGTGGGACGTGGCGACACGTACGACACGTTGCGTCCAACTGGGGGGGCGGGACGTGGTAGCGCGTACAGCGCGCTGCGTCCAACAAGGGGGGGGCACGGTCCGCAAGACGTGGCAGCGCGTACAGCGCACTGCGTCCAACAAGGGGGAGGGGGGGTGGGGGGTGCTGGACGCCTACGCGCATTCCAGCGCAGGGGGGGCCTCCCCTCCCTCAGTCGCACGTGGATGCGAGACGACTGTCGCGCGACAAAAAATATTTTTTTTTCTTTGCTGCAGGTTCAAATCACGCAGCAAACCTGCAAAAAAAAAAAATTTAATAAAAAAACAACTGCACTGTACGTCGCGCGATTGCGCGCGGCGTGATTTTGTTTTTAAAAAAAATTGCCTCCCCAGCATAGCAGAAAAAAATGCGTCCTCCTCCAGCCTCTTCTCACGCATCCCTGCAAAAAAAATTGCCGTAGCAATCTGGCTCTGATGCCATGTTAGGAAACGAACCAATTTGTTTATTGAAAATTATGCAGTTTAAATAAGACTGCAATAACAAGAATTTGCCGGAGGTTGCCAAACCAACCAGCGTACAATAGCTTATTGTTATAACAAAATAACAAATGCATAAATAAGACAAATAATGAAATAACAGCATAACTATGCTAACAATATTCACTAAGCAACTCCCTTTCCTCCAAGATTGGATTAATATGATCACCTTTTTGGAATTTTAAAGTTTATATTTTAGTTCTTTCTTCTCAAAAATGTTTCCAAAAGTGCTCTTGTTCCATTATTTTAATCTATATGTAATTGATTCAATTTGTTTTGAAAGTGTATACAGTCCACTATTTCCTAATAATTTTATGTTTGTGCTATCATATTAACAAATTATGGATGATCTTCCCACATCTACTCATATTTAAAATATGATCTTTTTTTAATTCACTTACCACCATTTTAAATCTTATTGGCCAATGATCTAAACCAATCCTTGTCAAGGTATTAATTTTAACACAAGTCCCTTCATCTAGCCAATGATCTAAGAGTGTGTATTTGCTTGATTTTTTTCTATTAGGTTTGGCCTCTCCTATTGTTGGTCCATGTATAGTTTTCTTCTTCAAACTCAACCTCCCATAGATTATTATTTTGAATAAAAGCTGAGAAATCTCTCATACTTTGGGTTAATTTCCTAATTTCCTCAAAATTTTCATCTAGCTTGGTTATGGCATTAAAATCTCCTATGATCATGAATTGTTTTTCTTGATATTTACTTCTCATAAAGGATTCAATCCCACTCCAGACTTCTAATCTACCTGATTGAGTTATAGGTCCATAGACATTGATAAGGATGAAATGAATATCTATAAAGTAGCATGTGACTAAATATGGTATCCAATGCCTAGTTTTATGAATGGTTATACATGAGGTTCTAATAGGATTCCAACAAGTTAGAATTACCCCTACCACTCCTTCAAAATCCATGTAATCCCATTCACATCTTGCCCATACTGGTTTCATAGTTTAGAAAACTTCTTACTTTATCATTTTAGATTCCTAGATACAAAGAATGTTAGGCTTATTACTTAAACAAAGGCCCCTGATACACCTCTTCTTTGAGGGGATATTAACACCCCTTATATTCTATGATATGATAACAATGTCTCATTAGTTGGCTACTAGCCCTACCTATGAATTACCAATATCATTTTGTTGTTTAGTAAAGAGAAGTTCAACCAACTTAGTTTGTATTTCTTTCTCTATGTTTGCTCTTGCTTCCCTAGATCTTGCTTGATAATTTGAGGTTTTTCCTCTTTTTTCTTGCCTATATTAGGATTATTTTTTATTATTATTTTCCTATATATTCTTTCACAACTTTCTTTTTCATCAAATTTTTCCTCTCTTGGCTCTACTATGGAAAATTATAACTTGTCATGCTCGTTTTTTGGTATTTCCTTATTAATGGTAGAGGTATTAACATTCAACACTAAATTTCCTCCACCATTTTTTACTCTTGAATGGTGCATGGTACTTTAGGATAATATTCAAAATTTGATGAAACACATTCCTTAGGTTCATCAAGAATGTTCGTCTCTAATTTAGGATTATACTAAATAGATAATTCCTTGTTAATATTTTGAACCTGTTAAACTGTGTCCTCCAAACTTGTATCTATATTTTATTTATGGTCTAAAGCCTCAAATAATTGGTACTTCTTCCAATATCCTTCCTTCCTAGTCTCCATTGTTTATTTACTTTTATTTGTCTACTTTTTTGAAGTTGAAAACCACCCTCATCCATATCCATTTGTAATTTTCTCTTATGGTTTCTACATATGTTTATGCTAGACTCTTCTTGGGGCATGATCTCTCAATATGCCACACCTCATGATATCTTCTAATAATAAAATATATGTTTTCACAATCTATGGTAATGATACCACTTGTTATGAATCTTTGCTTCTCATAAATATAAAATCATCTACAATATGCTAAATATTAAATAAATAAACCATAATAATTAATCCACACAAGACAATATGTGACAATACCATTTAGGTAGGGCAACACTAGTGTTATTTCTTAAGGAAAGAACCACTCCACAATATCTCCCAAAATGATATCTACTTTATTATCCAAGACTATTATAAGAGAATACTTGAAAAAATTGATGATATTTACAATGACAATATAATTTTTTATATATACATCTTCTAATGTTAGGTTGGGGATCTGACTTCCAAACCATTATCCCACTCATTATTACAATATAATATTATAATATAATCAAACTTGGGTTTTGTGTAGCCCGTTCTAACTATCCATAATACTCTTATACAATATAATATCATATTTCTATATTCCTATCCCTATGTACCATAATAGACAATGGAATAGTAAGAACAAGATTATCATCATCAATAAAATATAAAAGTTAAAATTCATTACCTCCATATAAGTACATTATTTAGCAATGTAGAACTCATCACCGTAACATTGAATTATTTTATTATAAATTCTACAAACACTTGGCATCTTGAAACATAATTAACTTTGAAACTCTTATGGAAATTCCATGTTAAGATGATACCTTTATGCTTATAGTTTAACTTGCTGGAAATTCCATGTTAATATGATACCTTTATGTTTTGATCATTTATGGTTGATAGATATGAAAGGCTATTTTCTATACATGAACATCTTTTACTGATAGATTTCAAGAAATATCAAAACATAGTTCTCAAAGTCAACCTCCTCATAAATAGAGTGTTGGACCTGTATTTGAAGTTTAATATTTGCACAAAAATACACTTTCTCATGTAATATTTTATTTTTATATGATATGTAATAACAAATCATGTCTCTTATTGTTATTGATCAAGCATGAGGACTTGTATGACCCATTTAGAATTTCTCTCAATAAGATATAGTTTTTATCACAATTTGTCTCTCTATTATTGTTTGAAATATAAATTTTTGAATTAATTTTTAATTATATGTTATCGTCTTGTTGTAATATATTGTTGTAATGCATCATGATGGGTTCTAGTTATAGGGTTACACTATTTGACTTGAAATATAGATAATGGGAATAAATGACATGTAGTATGTTTAAAGTATGAAATAACATAGAGTATATTTTTATATTCTAAAGAAGTAATAAAGTTAATCTTCCATCATGATTCCAATTCATTAAAGAACTCATCATCTCAATTTGATCTCCAATTCAAAAATATATTTTATCAATTAGCTTATATTAATATAATGACATGCTTAAGATCAATACATATTTTAAGGCACAAATAACTTTATTTATCTATAGACCATAATGAACATTGTGATGTAGTTTTGATAGGAAGCTATCCCATGTTTATAATTCACATCATGATGTTGTTATTTTAGTATAATATGAATAATATACTATCAATATTATGATATACATGCTAAGTTCGATATGAATGTGTTTAGTAATACAACAATTACTTTTTCAATTTTATATTTGTAAGTGAAAACAAATAATTGTATGTTGTGTAACACAAATATAACAATACTTAATGTTCATAATAAAAATGTTACAATATGTTCACCTTGTGTAATGCATGATCATCAATATGATTAGCAACTACATGTTGTGTATGCTGAACAAAGTTGATTTCAATAACTTATAAAAATTATAAATCTTATTCATTGATCATAGATGAAAAATAAAATCCTTCCTCAAGAACTAAACTTGCTAAATATAATGTTTATGCACAATTTTCCATGATGTAAATTTTCCAAAAATGGAATAGACATAGAAGTATAAAATGGTGGTGACATTATGTTATTATCATAACTTAGATATTACAACAATAATATAATTGTATTCTATATTTATTGTATTGTGGAAAAATATTGACACCAAATATTTAATAATGGCAACCTCTAAAGCAACATCAACTATATTTTTTTCAAACATAGCATATTGAAAAAATTCAACAAAGCTATCCTATATAGCTTAGGCCAGGGATACAATTTTTTTCCTATATTAATTACTTCAAATATTTGGTAAATATAGTTCTAGGACTTTGTAATATGAAACTTCAACAAAGCTAGTTTAGTTATCTCTTAGATGCATATGTCCACCCCTCCAGGATTTGTTGTTGAGATGTTATCCTTCAAAGAGTTATAGCCCTACTATTTTCATGAACATGCTATCCTCATCCTAGTGTGGAGACACATTTACCACTTCCCCCATCCCATACATTTTTTCCTAATGATAATTTAAAGTTGCAAGCAACTGAGCATTGACCATGGATCAAAATGTTGTCAATTTTTACATAAAATTTTAAACTACAAACTGACTTGGCATAACATCTTTGTAGAATACTAACTTGCATACCATTTTATTTAATCCTAATCTAATTAAATGGTGTTATATTATAAATAGTTACATCTATTTCTATACAATATAGTACTATTTATTTAATTCTACTAGTTATGTGAAGTGTACATTTTTTAGTTTGATGTAATACACAATCTATTGAAAGTGTAATTTAACTTATGGATGACATTGTATGATCTAATATTGTGTAGGCCTATAAGAAATCATTGTAAATTTATATTTAGATTATTGTAATATTTTAGTTTGTAAGCCCTATGGGCCTAGGTTAACCTTGTGTTCAAATTTACAATACTTTTAAGAAACCTGGCAAAACATGCATTCACCACGGTCATATGATGAAAATAAGAAAAGGTGATTAAAATTTAGCAATAATAAATGACGTAAAGAAACAAAGGAAAATAACAAGAAGTATAAGTTGGGTTTCCATGAGAACCCTAATATATCATATTTTATTCATACTTATGATATAAATGGATTCTTATTGAGGGGTATTTATAGTTATATAAAATCCTCAATTAGAGGTTAACCTCATACCAACATAAATTTACGTTGAGGTTAACCTTGCAATTAAATAATAATAAATTACCCTTTTAAGTAAGTTTATTCATAAATGTGGATTAACCAATACCACTAAGGGTGACATATAAAAGGATCCTATGGGCTTACATGAACATTCCTATCAGATTACATAAATGAAAAATTCGCATAAGCTTACATAATCACATGCATGTAGGATACATAAATGGTTCTCATAAACACTTCTTCATGCTTTTGGACTTGTCTTAGACAAGGTTAGATTACATAAACTTCAACACCCCCTATAATCTCAGCTAAGAGGGCCAAGAAGAGAAAGCATTAGAGGTAACACATTCCCAATAATGGATCCTCTAGTGGTCCTCCATTGTTCCTCTTTCATCCTCATCTTCAACATCAAAAAGCTTGTGTCCAATTCTTGATGGATTATCCTTCCATTTTACAATACTCTCAAATGTTTAACTCATTTGAAACCTTAGACTTACCCTTAGACACCTGAGCCTTAGATTCCATTGACATGAAGTATTTTTGGATAAGCTTATGTATGAGAAAGAGATTCATACTTGTTAATTAATACTTCATAATGGATTATTTTAAGAGATATGGGGTGTAGCTCTTTGATATTTATAACATTAACATAAAGAACCAAGCCAACTATATAAAAATGTGGAGAATGATTGGAGGTAATAGATTTGACATACTCTTCATCACTCTGTACCTTACCTCTTACAATAGCTAGATCAACTTTTAGAGCTTTGGACTAAGATATATAGTTTTCAACATTATTAAAATATGATTTTTTCAATGGATTATATGGGATTGAAATGGGCCCCACCTGTATTACATCATCACCACATAGTGGTATTACAACAAAGCTTGGATATTATCCATGTGTCATTTGGCAAGATTCGAACTTGGATCTCCTTCTTGAAATGTTGAGGAATCTAACCATTTGAGCTAATGCCACTTGATAAAAAGTTGAGTTTACATGGGTTTTTATGAGAGGTCCTAGTCCCCTTTTACTGGGTTTGAACTTGGGTATTCTAGATGAAAGCCCAAGGATTTACCACTACAGTAACCCTTGCAGGTCTATTAAAATATGAATTTTTTATATCAAATAGCTCTATCATATCTTGTTAACTTCACCAATAATTTTCATAAAAATATTCAATGGTGTTCATACCTCAATACGATTAGTTTTCTCTCTATTGTGAAAAAGTATATCTAGTTCCATGAATATGAAGAATAGTCTAAGAGCTTTCTCATTTCTCTTACTAAATTCATGATCACTAAGACCTTATTCTAGTTCATTGTTGAACATGGACCAAAGATTTTTTTATCATGACTAATCCTGTCATTTGATCTCACCAAGTGCTAGAGTTTCATCCATTGAGATGAGTAAACTACTCTAAATTATCCACTTTACATTAAGACCTTAAATAGATTTATAATATATCTATAAGTTGATATCATTATTATATAGAGCTTAAAAAATCGTGCAATATGGAAAAATAATCTCCAAATACTTCCATATACAAAAGTTATGACCTATAGAATATTTAGTTAAATAAGAACTCAAAACATTTAAAAATCAAATGCTAAACCTTAGAAAATTTTGATCGAATAAAAAACTACCACTTGACTTGATCTAATTCGAATATTAGTCTCTCACATACACACACACACACACACACACACACACACACACACACACACACACACACACACACACACACACACACGCGCGCGCGCACACACACACACATATATAATTGATTTGATTAAGGTCTGGAGCCAACAAGGCTTAAATTTGAGACCCTCCACAAACAAGAAAAGGTACTAACTAGTGTGCCATATGCCCACATTGGGACCAAATAGGAGTAGTACTAATTTTAACACACCACCATGATATAGAATATCTTACAACAAAGCACTTATTTCTATGTCAAGACAAACTCAAAACCTTCCCTTTGCTAGTAGGTAGACCGACAATGTATGCACCTCCTTTCTCCCTAAGGTGCATACATTGTCCAATGTAGTAAAAAATAGATTTAAAATGCTACACAAGGAATCAAATCACTAACTATGCCCTTACATGGATATAACCTAACCACTATATTGTTGATGAGGATGAAACCAAAAAAGGAGTCTCTTAAAATGAATAAAGCAAATCTTGTGCACCAAAAGGGGTATCATTGGGTGTTAAAATAATGACCTTATAACCATATCCAAGAGGGTCTACCATTGTACCACTCCCTTTCAACATGAACTATAGGCCAAGTAGATCTCTCAAATGCCTAGAAATGATGTCAAAGAGCCAAGTATCCAACGGGTTTCAAACCTAAAGCCTCCTAGATGTGAACATGTGGACATACCATCATGTCCACATTTTCAACAAGTCACACTACATTGAGTCAGGTAGACTATCACGGGGGACATGAATAAATATACCATGCATAGACAAACTAGTCTATTGAAAGGGAAAACGAAATATGGGGAAAATTTTTAAATTTAAATTTTTGAAAATTAAAAAAATAAACCTAAATGAAATGCCAACATTGCTAACAAAAATATATTCTATTTAATGAGTGATGTAGCTCTGAAATCCACTCTAACACCATGTCAAATCATGCATTCACCACAATCATATACCGAAAAGAACAAAAAGGCAACTAAAAGTTAGCAATAATAAATGGCATAAGGAAATGAAGAGAGACAACAAGAAGTATAAGGTGGGTGCCCATGGGCACCCTAATACATCATATTTTATTCACACATATGAAACAAATGAATCCCCATTGAGGGGTATTTATAGTGATACCAAATTCTTAATGAGAGGTTAACCTCAGGTCAACATAAACTTAACCTTGAGGTTAACCTTACAAAAAAAATAATACTTAAATTTTTTAAATAAGGTTATCCATAAAAGTGAATTAACCAATACCACTATTGCCTTTCTAAGCCTTACTTCCACAATATATCACTGGTCCCAATATAAAATAGCCACAATATCAACGGTCAAAATAATAACATAAGAGTAGAATAATATATGAGCAAATTAAATATAAAGTTTTTTCAATAAGTTTACATGAATTAGATTCCTCAACATTTAAGGAGATCAAGGTTCAAATATTGCCAAGCGATACATGGATATTATCCAAGTTTTATTGTAATACCACTATGTGGTGATGATGTAATATGGGTGGGGCCCGTTTCAACCCTATATAACCAATTGAAAAAAATATATGAGCAAATTAATATGTATATAAAGGATTATATAATACTGAAAATAACATTCACTTATATATTGAAATATGAATGTAAATAGCCTGAATCATTCATGAACTATGCATGAAGAAAACTTACAATATTAATTACTCAAAATTTTTTGTACAAGTTTCCTCCCTGTTACAACTTTGTAATCTCTTAGGTTGTGCTTTCAAATTGCTTTCTCATGGAGTATTATTTCCATAATATAGTCATAGTAATGTGACTCTTCAAGTACTTGACTATTGCTCTCCATATGCCAAGTCTCATGACTCTTGGCTTATCATCTTACCACTTGCATACTAGATGGACACTTGACTCTAAGACACTTGCACACATGACTCTTACACTTCTACATGCACTCCTAATCTAGGATACTTGTGCACATCCTCACATTACATATTTGCACTCTTACATACATGACACGTGCACATTCTCTCAATCTACACTTGCACTCTAACTTACATGGCACTTGTGCATTTCTTGCACATTGCACTCTTACATGACACTTGTGAATTTTCTACACATTAATACTTACATAAAATGGGAAATATAAATCATAGTATAAACTATAGACTCAACCCTAATTTATTACATATTTGCAATCGTATCATGAAGGTACCATGGAAGTACATTAGCATGTACCATATAATGGGATATTCCTCAACACCCCCTTGTAATACAATATTTGGCTATTGAATACTTTAGTGTTCAATCTAGATCTTCATTTTTATCTTCAATATTCAAGTGACATTGCATTTTTCATGATATTTTGCTTGAGATCCGTCAGGTTCATCTTCTTGCTTGAAATTTGCCTTGAGATCTTCTTTGTTCTTTAGATTCTTAGTCTTTGTATCTTCAAGATCACAAACTACTTGAGATACTTCATTGGTATCAGGTTCATGTGCTTGAATAGCTTAAAATTTTCCTTCGCATTTGATCTTAGAATCATCTAATTCTTTCTTTTTTTGATATTGTATAGTAATTTTTGAACATTCACTGAGAGCATATCCTGAATTAGATGAACTTGGAATGTCAATACTGCATGAAGAATGAAATACTATTTTTTAGAGATAATTTACTTGATTCAATTGAATCAATCTCTACTTTCCATTTTAGAGTTTCAATCAACTTATTTTTCTTTAGATTTTCATTTTTATAAAGCTCAAGTGACAACAATACCATATACATTATACTACCTATATCAAAAGGTATCATAATATCATCTTTTGAATTGTCAATTGCTTAAATATATTTTGAGTATAAATAGTATTCAAATGTCTCAAAACTTCCATCCATGGCTTCTGTATAGATGAATTGCAATACCATATCTAGCTTACCCTTAGATTTTTCAATCAAGTTTTCAATGCCAGATTTAATAACTTCTAATCACTTCTTTTTTATTATGGACTCCATATTTTCTTCTATAGTAATCAAAGTTTGCAATTCAATATTTCTATAGTAGGAATACCTTATATCTCCCTAGATTAGAAATAACTTAAATATAAAATTTGTAAATTGCAAATTTTCTAATCCTTTGATGTTTGATTTGTAAATTTTCAAAACTTTAAACTTTTGAAAAAAAATCTAAATTTCAAAAATTTAAAGTTTTTAAAGTTTTCCAATTTTCTAATTATCAATCTTTATAAACTTTAAAATTTTCCAAATATAAAAAATCATTAACTCCTTATTACTCCAACTCTTTCAATTTTTTGAATTCTTAAATATTTGAAAAACAAAATAATCAAATAGGATCTTGAAGTGCAAAAATGCATTCTCATATTTTGCCACTCTAAAGGAGGAAGAACCTTTGCTACAAAAGAAAAATAATCGAGTTGATTTCCTCTTTGATGGATTACTGTTATGTTTGTTTTTCTTCTAGCTGTCGGAGTTAGGTGTCATGTAAGGGTTATCCGTGTTGTTAGATCCTTAAAAAAAAAATGATTATGGAAACTTAGCATTTTGAGGAAGATGGTGAATATCTTTTATAGAAAGGCAAAGATGGGTATGCTTTAATTAACTTGTTAGAAATGTAATGAGAGCAATGTAATGTTTTTTTTGTAATGGGGGTGGCCTCCAATAGAAGCCACATATAGTTTATTAAAATAAATAAATAATCAAAAACTTAAATTAACCCTTATATCTCCTTATAACCTTAGCACTAAATATTATTAATTCCCTCCAAAAAAATTAACGTTGAATGGAAGTTACCTGAATATTATTGGTGAGATTATAGTCGAGCTTGATTTTGGAATTAACATTGTGATAACACTCATTGCTCTAATGCATGCAATGTAATGCTTCCTCCTTGTGCTTGCTTCATTTGACCATTAGTTTTTTAGATGATTCATCCCACCCTGAGCCTTTGTCTGCTTTATAGCTAATTCGACACTTCTCCTTGAGACTCTGCTTTGGATCCTCTTACATTAAACTATTACTATGCTGGTGATTCAAAGAGTGCCTAAGTTTGAATCTTCTTATATTTGATTGTAGCTTTACTGGTGATTCAAAGAGCACATATGTTTGAATTTTCTCATGTTTCGTTGGTTACATCATTGTTTGCTTCTACCAAAATATTATTCTTTGCATTTTTTCATAAGTAATTCAGGTTTGCTTTGACTAGTGCAATCTCTCTTAGGTGATTGGTTTTGATTTAACCTAATTGATGAAGTTTCCATTAGGTACCTAGTTTTGATTTACTTCGATTGGTGCAATCTCCCTCAGGTGTCGAGTTTTATCTACCCTAAGTGACCTCTTCCTTACTTAACTTAGGAAATTGATTCGCATTATCTCTCTTTTAGTTACTTCTCCTCTACGGTTGGTTTACCTTAATGCAAACGAGTGGTTTACCTTTTAATTATGCTCTTCCTTTGATTTAGGTGACTAGTTCACCTTTTTCTTCCACTCTTCCTCTATGACTAGATTGCCTTTTACTTATATTATTTCTTTATGGCTAATTTGTCTTGATTGGGGTGATTGGTTCACCTTCTCTTTATTGTTAGTTTTTCCTTTGTTGTTGTTCTAGCAACATATGCTATCATAGAACCTTTTCTTTAAGCTTTTCCTTACATATGCTTCCTTTAGTATAAGCTTTCGCTCACTTAGAATACTATCTCAGACTCTCCATGCCTATATGCTTTGTATACCTCATTTGAATGCTCCACATACTTTCTTGAATGCTTTGTTCTCTTTCTCTGTATGACTTATTTGAATGATTTGTATATGCTTACACCATATTTGTAAGCTTTATCTAGTTACACCGAATATCTTCTTTAACTTTGTATTTGATTCTATAAATATATTACGTATATATATACGAAGTTTAATTGTAAATTTTACTTTAAAATTCTTTAATAGTGTAGGTTTCTCTCTTCAATAATGTAGGCTTCTCTACAAATTTCTCTTCTGTAAATTTCTCTTTTCTCGAACTCAATAATACAAGTATTTATATTCCTTCAATAATACTTATCTCTTCTCCTTTAATGGAGGGTTCTTAAATCTTCAATATAGGCTACTTTGACTTTCTCTTCCAATATAAGCTTCTCTTGCCCTCTTATATTCAATATAGGTCTTTCTTCTTTAATGTAGGCCCATAGGCTACTACGACATATCAACCATAGGAAAATGAGGTTATAGATCATCCATAGGTGACTAGGATAATGGTGGATCAACCATAAGCTACCGAGGTGGTGGATTAACCATAAGCTACTAAGATGGTGGATCAACCACAGGTTGCTATGACAACAATGGATTAATCACTAGCTACTAAGGCAATAGATCCACCATAGGATGTTGAGACGACGAGTTGAAATTTTATGATGGCCTCCACTGAGGGTTGTTTGGATAAGGTTGGACAGATTGGTACTGATTAGGGGGAGAATTTCATCTAGATCCAGGTAGAGATAAAACCTAAGAAAATCTGGTTATGGGAGTATTGAACCCCAATAAGGAAACTTTTATCTAAATCTAGAGAAAATAGAGGAAGTGTTGACTTTGAGGGTTCCATGGATTATTCTGAGTAGAACCTCCATATAAAGAGAAAATAGTCTTAGAATATTCATTGGTGTCGGGCCAGATCTAGATACAGTTAGAAAATAGGTGTTCCACAAGTGGAAAACCAAAGGTAACCTAAATATTGTTGTGCTAGAAAAAGGGTTTTTATTGTTTAACTTCATATGCATGGAAGATACAAATGGGGCTCTATTGAAAGTCCCATGGTTTTTTGGAAGATGGGAACTCTATCTCTAAAAATGAAAACTAGAATTTGACCCAAATACTGAGAATATAAACGTTGCACCATTATGGGTCAAACTCCCAGGGCTTCCAGTCAAGTTGTGGGATGTAGATATCATTGAATGTATTGGTAAAGACATAGGAAAATTAATAGCTTTCAATCTAGCTACTTGATCCAAAATCATAATGGTTTTTGCTAGATTTTGTGTGAATGCAGATTTGACCTAGCCATTACCTCCCTCAGTAAAACTTATTTTGGATGCAGGGGTGTAGAGTTATCCAATTGAATATGAATCATTAATGGTATTTTTTTTTAGATGCAAAATAATAGGGCATATTATAGCTCACTACCTAGAAAGAAAACAACCCAAGAAAAAAGAAAAGGTGTAAATCTAGAAAAACAAGGAGAAAGAGTTGAGACAAACAAATATTTTGACAGAGAAAGTTGAATTGTTGAAGAAAAATAACCTAAAAATAAATATTTGGAGGAGGAGATCATGAAGAAACCATATCTTGAGGAGGTTAGAGGAGTTGACAAATTATTGGAGAACGTAGAGTTATAGGCTCATGAGGAGAATCAATCGAATCTGTTGAATATAATTTTAGACCTAGAATGAGAAGAAGAGGAATTAGTTAAAGAAACTCCTATGGAGGAAGGATAGGTTGAAGAAATAGATCCAAGAACATACTTGAACTAGAGGAAGTATGGTTGTCTTTGGAAGAGGGAGAAGGCTTCAAAGAGGTGGCATATAAAAGGAAGTTAAGAAGAGGTAAAGCTTTGGAGAACCAAGAAGTTAAGTAGCAGCAAAATACCAAGGGCACCGAAGGGAGAAAAATTCTTCCACAGAAGAAACCAGTATGATGAGGCTAATAAGAAATACATAGAAAATCAAAGATCTAGGCAGTCTAACAAAGCCTGGAAGATCCAAACTAGTAGATACAAGGAACAAAAAAGCACCCTAGGACATATTAGATAGAACTCAATGGGTGTTGGTACTAAGTAAGGAGAAATATCCCACCAAAGATAAGAAATGAAAGTTATTTTCTAGAATATTTAGGGACTAGACATCCTGGAAAAGCATAAGATAGTTAGGGATATTATAAAAATGCATGGGATAGATATCATTTTACTTAAAGAAATAAAAATTTGATAAGGAAATTTAGACAAGATTAAAAATCTGGTATGGAATAAAGTAGAAGGCACCTATAGACCAACTAGAGGTGCTTTTGGGGGTTTGTGGACTCTCTAGAATCCAAATAACCTAGAAAGAGAGTGTGTGGAATAGAATAACAGATTTATTTTGGTCCTCTTTTGATGTAAATTGGCTAATTTTTGTTGGTTAGCTATAAATTTCTATGCCCCTAATTCTCAAGTGGATAGGATAAGGCTTTGGGATTGTTTAGAGAGATTTTGTGCTTCAGTTAATATTCCTTGGATGATAGCAGGAGACTTTAACACTACTGTCCTACTAAATGAGAGGCAAGGAGGAGGAGTTGACTTCAAAAATAGTATGGAGGATTTTAATAAGTTTCTCTCTTCTTTGGGCTTAATATATGTGGATCTGCAAGGGTCAAGTTCACTTGGTCAAACCAAAGAATAGGAGGGGGTATTATATAATAAAGGATTGATAGAGTAGTAGCTTTTATTGATTGGTATGAAAACTTTCACTTTTTTCTTTGAGTGCCTTACCAAAAATTGCCTCTGAATATAGCCCGCTTCTTTTAAAGTTTTCTAAGGAAAAAAGGACAAAATGATTTCCTTTCTAATTCAAGATGATGTGGCTAAAGCATCCTCAAATTTAGGACAAGATCATATATTTGTGGAACAAATATGTGTATAGAACCAATATGTTCCAAGTTGTAAAAAAACTAAAAATCGTAAAGGTGAATCTCAAGAAATAGATTTGAGATGTGTTTGGAAATATTTTCCAACAAAAGCAAGAGCTTTTAGATAACCTAAAGGAAGTGGAGTTGAAACTTCAATAGGAAGGAAGAACTTTGAAGTTGGATAAAAGAGAAAGAGAGGTTCTTGTAGAGTTTCATAATATTTTAGCAAAGGAGGAAACTCATTGGAAGCATAAATAAAGGGCATAATGGCTAAAGGAAGGAGATCGTAACACAAAGTTCTTCCATCTCTCAACCTTAAGGTATAGGAGTGCCAACAAGATAAAGGAGCTTACGTTTGATAATGGTGATGTAGTGAAAAAAGGAGGAGGAAATGACATCAATAATAGTAAATTTCTTCTAGACTCTCTTTTCTAAATATCAGGATGAATATGAGGCAACAATGGACTCCCTTCTTGGAAACATTCCCTCATTGATTTTAGAAGAAATGAACCTATCATGTACTCCCTTCTTGGAATAAGAGTTCAAGGAAAGTGTTTTTGATATGGTAAAATATAAGGTAACAGGTCTGGATGGTTTTTCGGTTGACTTCTTCTAGATATTTTCGCACATAATAGGAAAAGATGTTGTAGAGGTAGTAAGAGAATTGCAAGTCTCTAATTTATTACTTCAAGACTGGAATAATAATTTTTGAGTTTGATCCCAAAGAATCATGGAGCATCTTCCCTAAAAGCATTTAGACCTATTAGCCTCTGCAATTCCATATACAAAATTCTCACTAAGATATTGGCCAATAGACTCAATAAAATACTTTCAAGGATCATATCTTCTATGCAGGAAAGCTTTGTTCAAGGGAGACAAATAATAGACGGAGTGATGAAGTACATAAAACATTGCATTTGATGGATAATAGTGATGTTGCAGGTATGTTGTTAAAACTAGATATGAATAAATCATATGATCGGATTTCATAGATTTTCTTGGATAAGGTAATGCCAAAATTTGGTTTTGATATTAAGTGGAGATAATGGATAATAATATGTCGCTCTTCAGCAAAAAAAAAATTATCATTGTTAATGGTAGATTAATAGGTTTCTTTAAGGGATAGCGAGGTCTAAGACAAGGAGATCCTATATCCCCATACTTGTTCATCATCATGGCTTAAGCTTTAGGTAAAACTTTGGGTACAATCATTACCACAACAAAGATAAGAGGGATTAAAACTGTAGGTAATGTTGTAGCAGTGTCTTACTAGCAATTCATGGATGACACTATCATCTTGGGTGAATCCTCAATAAGAGAAGCAAAGGAGATACTCAATATCCTACATATTTATGAAAGAGCTTCCAAAAAAAGTGTCAATCTTAGTAAAAGTCATATCTATTTTGTCAACATAGCTAGGCAGGTGCAATAGAGAATATCTAGGATTTTTTAGTGTAGCGTAGTAGAATTTTTAGCTACCTACCTTGGATTACCTCTTTTCATAGGCAGATTGAAAGAAGAATGTGGGTTCTAGTTATAGATCAGATTCAAAGGAAGTTGGCATGGTGGAAGGGTAATATGTTATCTCTAGATGGAAAATTATAGCTTTTGAAGGAAACATTATAGAATATCCCAATTTACTACATATCACTTTTCATAATACCCTACAGGGTCATAAATATAATAGATCAAATATTCAGAAAGTTTCTTTGGTCGAGGGTAGAAGAAAAATAGAGGCTTGCTCTAGTATCATGGGATGGAGTTTGCTCTTTGAAGAGGGAAGGGGGTCTAAGGATAATAAATTTGTAGCAGTTTAATAAAGCACTACTAACTAAAATAGATTGGAGATTGACCAAGGAATGAGATCTGCTTTGGGCTAATTTTCTTAAAGGTAAGTACTTGGAAGGTTCCATACCCTTCTTTAGAAGTTTAGAACCTCCTAAGAAAAAACTAGGAAATTATTGAGAAGTGGACTAAGTTGGATGGTAGGAGAAGGTAAGGACAATATTTTTGGGAAAGACACTTGGATTGTAGATAGTCCTTTACAATATATAAAGGAGTTTAGAAGACTAAAATACCTCCTGGTTCAAAAATATAGACCACTAGTCAAAGATTACAGTCAAAGGTTTTGAAAAGAGCTAACTTTAGATTTTGATGATCCATAACCACAACAATCTTTGTTAAATCTTAATAGGTTGTTGTAGTAGTATGAAGATAAGGAATATTTGATCTGATTTCCTACTTCCTTAGAGAAATTCTCTATCAAATCAACTTATGCCCTATAGTTTGGAGGTGTGGATGGGGACTTTCTTATAAATAAGGTTTGGAAGAATGAGTTAAACCCCAAATTGGATTTCTTTCTTTGGTTATGCTTACAAAACAAGATTATAATTTTAGATAACCTGAGTAAGAGAGATTTTCAAATGCCAAATATATGCTCTTTGCACGAAATATGCTAAATCAGTCGACCACTTTTTTATTCATTGTGAGTTTCCAAGTAAGGTACTTAATAATCTAATGGAAGCTATGTTCTGCCCTTGGGTGTTCCCTAGTAATTTTTGTTGGATGTGTCTCATCCTTTGTCGAGGAAATACTGTACGACAGGCACGAGAGATTAGGAGGAGCGGAGCTCCTCATGATGAGGGCGAAGCCCTCCCCATGGGTGTTGGGGGGGTCCACCGCCCCCCCAGCCACATCGAAGGTAGTTTTCAGCATTGCCAAAAAAAAAATTCCCCTTTTTTTGGGAGCGATTGCCGAGATTCCCACGGTTGGTGGGTGTGGGTGGTTTAGCCCATGGGATTGTGCCCATTGTATTCTAATACCACATAGTGGTTTAGGGTTGTGAGAGTTTCCTTTATATTTTATTGTAATGTCCCATTTTTGGGCAAGAAAGGAAAATAATAATATCAAGGAGGAGTGGCTCTTGTTTTTGTTGGAGTAGCCCACATCGGGTGAACCAGGGTAAATCTCATGTGTCATATGTGCATTGTGTGGTGTCATTTCTTCTAAGTTATTTATTTCTGCATTATTTTTGGAATAAGTTTCTGTAGATCTCTTCATTTGGTATCAGAGCCAAGTTGTTAGCCATAGGGGGACGCCTTTATTGCTAGGGTTTCATTTCATTTGAAGGGTTTCTAGGGTTTCTAGGAGGGAGAGAAAACCTATTTCGGAGTGTGAGTTTTTTCGCAGAAGGAGCTTGAAGGAAAATGACAGGAAATCATTCAAGGATAGAGATCGAGAAATTTGATGGAAAAAGCTTTGAGCTATGGAAGTTGAAGATGGAGGATCTGCTCATGGACAGAGATCAGTGGGCTGTTATTTCTGAACAAACAAAACCTGCAGGAACATCCGATGAAGATTGGGAAAAGATGAATCAAAAAGCAAGGAGTCTGATTCGACTGTGTCTTGTAGATTCAGTCCTAATCAACATTTCTGGAGAAGCTACTACAAAGGATCTCTGGGAGAAATTAGGGGCTTTGTATCAATCTAAGTCCCTGGTGAACAAATTGTTCCTCCAAAAGAAACTGTACAATCTCAGGATGAATGAAGGAGATTCAGTTGCAGATCATCTGAATTCATTCAATACAGTGGTAAGTCAACTTACATCTATTGATATTAAGTTAAGTGAGGAAGATAAATGTATTACCTTGCTATGCTCTTTACCAGATTCATGGGATAACCTAGTTGTAGCAATTGGTAGTACAACTTCATCTACATTGAAGTTTGAAGATATTGTGGCATCTCTAATATCAGAGGATATGAGGAGAAAAGCCATGGAGGGCACTTCAAAGGAAGCCCTAATAGTGAGAGGGCATGCCAAGGAAAAGGATAAAACAAGATACGGTGATAGATCTAAGTCTAGAGGTAGATCCAAGTCTCGTGGAAAGTTTGAGAGAAAGTGTTGGAAGTGTGGCAAGCCTGGTCACATGAAGAAGGACTGCAGATCAAAGAATGTTGATTCTGGAAAGAGGTCTGATGAATCCACTTCCACAGAGACACATAAATCTACTGATGAAGGAGGGGATGTATATCTGGCATCCTGCTCCACACGATCAGATAAAAATGATTGGTTGATCGATACTGGTGCCTCTTTTCATATGACTCCTCACAGGGGGTGGTTCAGTGAATATGAAAGATATGATGGAGGGGAGGTACTATTGGGAGATGATTCACCACTTAAGATCATTGGTCGTGGAAGGGTGAAAATACTATTGCAGGATGGTAGGGTTAAGACCCTTCCAGGTGTGATGCATATTCCAGGCCTTGTTAGAAATTTAATTTTTGTAAGCAAAATGGCTGATGCAGCAGTAAATGTTAGTTTTAGCAAAGATTCATGCAAAATGGTTCGAGGATCAATGGTGTTAGCAAGAGGAGTTCGTATTGGAACTTTGTACAAGCTATTGGGAAGAACTATGACAAATGAGTGCAATAGCTCAACTATTTTTGAGGTTGAATCAGATAAAATCTCAACACTCTAGCATCAAAGAATGGGACATATTGGAGAAAAGGGATTGCATACCCTGCACACAAAAGGTATGGTTCATGGTATCCCTGATTGCTCAATGGTTTTTGATTTCTGTGAACACTGCATTTATGGAAAGCAGAATCGTGTGAGTTTCCCATCTGGTGTTGCTAGAGCAACAGGGATATTAGATCTGATTCATAGTGATATATTTGGTCCTGTCCCTATACCATCACTTGGAAAATCATGGTATTATGCTTCTTTTGTTGATGATTTTTCAAGATATGCATGGATTTATTTTCTTAAGAGTAAATATGAAGTGTTTGATAAATTTAGAGAATTTAAAGCACTTGTTGAAAATCAAACTGATAAAAGAATTAAGGTGTTGAGGTCTGATAATGGAGGAGAGTATTGTTCAAATAAATTTGAGGATTTTTGTAAGTAGTGTGGTATTGCAAGACAGAAGACTACTCCATATACACCTCAACAAAATGGAGTTGTAGAGAGATTGAACAGATCTCTGATGGAAAAGGCTAGAAGTATGCTCAGTGGTGCAGGTTTGGCACAGGAATTCTGGGCTGAGGTAGTGAGTGCGGCATGCTACTTGCGAAATCGATCTCCTACATCAGCATTGCCAGATCAAACTCCATTTGAAGCATGGTTTGGTAAGAAACCCTCTCTCTCACATCTTAGAGTTTTTGGTTGTGATGCATACATGCACATTCCAAAGGAGAAAAGAAGTAAGCTTGATAATAAGGTTGTTAAATGTATCTTTATTGGTTATAAATACGGTGTTAAAGGATATAAACTTTGGAATCCAAAAACTAAAAGAACGGTGTACAATAGAGATGTGGTGTTTAGGGAAACTAAAAGTGATCACAAAAAAAAAAACAAGAAAAGATCCAATTTGATCTCATGGAAGAAGATCACACAGAAGAGGATCTGGTAGAGGAGCAGTATGAGGATGAACAAGAGGTTCATACACCTGTGGTAAGGAGATCAACACGGGAAAGAAGGCAACCTGAAAGGTACAGTCCATCTGCATTTCCTACTTCTTTTGTATTATCTATTACTGATGAAGATCCTAGAACTATTAGAGAAGCTATAAATTCTGAAGAGGTAAACCTTTGGGAAGAGGCCATGGATGAGGAAATGATGGCCCTGAAAAAGAACAGAACATGGGATTTAGTGAAATTACCTGGTGGAAGAAAAGCAATAGGTTGTAAATGGATTTTCAAGAAGAAGTAGAATGTTGAAGGTAAAGTGGAGAAATACAAAGCTCGCTTGGTGGCTAAAGGTTATTCTCAGGTAGAGGGAATTGATTATGGTGAAGTATTTTCTCCTATTGCAAAGCTAACCTCAATTAGATTTTTGTTATCTATTGCTGCTGCTTTTGATCTTGAAATAGAGCAAATGGATGTAAAGACTGCATTCCTTCATGGATATTTGGAGGAAGAAATCTATATGAGACAACCTGAAGGTTTCATTATTGCAGGAAAGGAGGATCTTGTATGTAAGTTAAAGAAATATTTGTACGGACTGAAACAATCACCTAGAATGTGGTATCAAAAATTTGATACTTATGTCTTAGGAATTGATTTTGTTCGTAGCAATGTTGATCACTGTGTATATTCAAAGAAAATTGGTAATGTACTTGTCATTATAGTTTTGTATGTTGATGACATGTTACTAATTGGAAATAGTAAGAAAATGATCAGGGAAGTGAAGTCTCAGTTAGCATCACAGTTTGATATGAAAGATCTTGGCCCTGCAAATTTTATTTTGGGCATGAAAATAAACAGAGATCGTTCTAACAGAAAGCTATGGCTGGATCAAAAAAAATATGTTGAGACAGTATTAAAGAGATTCAATATGCAGGATTGCAAACCAGTGAAGGTACCTATTCCTTTGGGGGAAAAATTGTCTGCTGAACAATGTCCAAAAATAGAAGAAGAGGTAGAAGAAATGTCCCATGTTCCTTATGCAAATGTTGTAGGTAGTTTAATGTATGCCATGGTCTGTACTAGACCAGACATTGCCCATGCAATGGGAGTTTTGAGCAGATATATGTCCAAACTTGGTAAAGAGCATTGGACTGTTGTGAAAAGGGTTTTCAGATATCTGCGTGGTACTTCTAATTTTTCAATCTGTTATGAGGGTACAGGTAAAGAAGATAGATCCTTGGATATAGAAGGGTTTGTTGATGCAGATTGGGCTGGAGATCTGGACAATAGAAGATCTACTAGTGCTTATGTATTCAATTTGTTTGGAGGAGTTGTTAGTTGGATGAGCAAAAGGTAAATTGTTGTTGCTCTTTCAACCACTGAAGCTGAGTACATGGCAGCCATCGATGGCAGTAAGGAAGCAATATGGCTACAAAGACTATGTGCTAAAACTGGGTTCTTTCAAGGAGCTGTGAAGATAAATTGTGACAGTCAGAGTGCTATATTTCTAGCAAAGAACCCTGCTTACCATTCCAGAATGAAGCACATTGATACAAAGTTCCATTTCAGCAGGGACATGATTGAACAGAAGAAAGTGTTGCTGGAGAAAGTGGATACAAAGGAAAATGTTGTAGATGCTTTAACCAAGGCAGTTAGCACAGAAAAGTTTAGATTTTGTACAGTTGAAATGGGTTTGGCAAAGTATTCAACAAGTGGGAGAATGTTGGATGTGTCTCATCCTTTGCCGAGGAAATACTGTACGGCAGGCACGAGAGGGTAAGAGGAGCGGAGCTCCTCACGAGGAGGGTGAAGCCCTCCCCGGGGGTGTCAGGGGGTTCGAGGGCGGTAGCCCCCCCGACCACGCCAAAGGCGGTTTTTGGCAACGTCGAAAAAAATTTCCCCTTTTTTTGGAGTGATTGGCGGAGCGATTGTCGGGATTCCCATGGTTGGTGGGTGGTTGGTGGGTGTGGGTGGTTTAGCCCATGGTATTGTGCCCATTGTATTCTAATACCACATAGTGGTTTAGGGTTGTGAGAGTTTCCTTTATATTTTATTGTAATGTCCCATTTTCGGGCAAGAAAGGAAAATAATAATATCAAGGAGTGGCTCTTGTTTTGCTGGAGTAGCCCACATCGGGTGAACCAGGGTAAATCTCGTGTGTCATATGTGCATTGTGTGGTGTCATTTCTTCTAAGTTATTTATTTCTGCATTATTTTTGGAATAAGTTTCTGTAGATCTCTTCAATTTTATCTATATTTTTAACCAATGGAGATGCCCTTTTAGCAGCAATAGGTTATCAAAACTCTAGAATTTTTTGCTACCTCATTTTTTGTGGGGTGTTTGGTGGAAAGGAAATCAAAGAGTATTCAGAGGGGAAATTATAGATGAACCTTTAGTGTCTAATAGAATTAAAATTATAGTGAGGAATAATGTGCTTACCTTTGATAGGAGTGTGGACTCTACGAATAATTTAGAAAATAGGATCACTAGATAATGGAACTTGGGAGAACCTAGAGCAGCACCTTTGCCAATTAGTTTGAAAAGAGCAAACACTAGATGGCTAAAATCGGAGGAGGGTTGGGTAAAGTTAAACTTTGATGGAGTTGCAAAAGGCAACCCAGGTAGAGTTGGGGGAGGAGGTATCATTTGGAATGAGAAAGGTGAAGTGTTATGGGCTTGCAAAAAGTTATGGGATACAAACCAATCACTATGCGGAAGCTAAAGCCCTATGCTCTAGTGTTATGTTGTTGAGACAAAAGAGTGTTCAGAAGGCCATCATATAAGGAGACTCCATGAATATTCTCAGGGATCTTAAGAAAGTAGAAATTGATAATTGGTAGGTGTCGGATTTAATTAAGGATACCTCATACCTATTAAAATAAATGGTGAAGGTGAAGATATTATATATATATATATATATATATATATATATATATATATATATATATATATATATATATATATATATATATATATATCGGGAAGGAAATGTTGCAACTAATTTTTTGAGAAACATTGGAGTTCATTTTGATCAAAGGAAGATATAGGAAAATAAGTTTCCCTTATCTCTTATAAGGATTACCTTATCAAAGGAAAAAGAAGTCTATTCCACAAGGTGTTATATTTTGATGTTGTTGATACTATTGTTGTTTCTAGGGTCTTTTGGTGCTCTCAATGTGACTGTATGTTGTTGCTATTACAACAACTATAGTTCTAGTGAATGCTATTGTAGTGTGCTTCTACTTTTATTGTTGCTACTTCTGTTACCTAATATTGAGAATTGGAGTGATTGATACAACTATTAGTCTAGAAGGGATGAACAAACAACAGTCAGGTCAACCTTTATTCCTTTACTAAAAATAATTTTCAATACCAGCCAGAGTGTTGTTTTTTATCTAGTTCTATTCTAGGATTTTTGTTGCAACTTTGTTTTTGTCTCATGCTACAACCTTACATCTCCTTTTGATGCTATCCAGGGAGGAGGTTGATGTTTATCTTGTAACCTTGGAAAGCTTAATTTTGTAACAAGGTTGGGGCCCCTCCAAAATCCCCTTTTTTCACCATTACCAAAAAAAATGTAGACCTTATGATATTCAATGTAGATTGCTTCTTAAATTTTTGCTATCTTCTTCTTCTCTCTATTGTTGCTTAGAAGCTAAATTTCTTCTCTATCTCTATAAGAAGCTTCTCAACCTTCTGTAGTTTAATATCTATTGCTTTTCTTCTCTATTAATATAAAATTTTTAATGTCTCATGTTAAACCTAATAACCCAATATGATTCTCCTCCTTACTAGAGAATCCTATATCAATGTCAAGGTGGCTCTGAATATTTTTGAATGACCAATTGTCTTTTGATTTGGTTCTTTCTTAATCTTCAAACTTTAATCTACAATATCCAAACTTATATATTCAACTTTTTTCTAATTTGGCTTCTTCTATCAATGTCCAAATTTTCTCTAAGTTGGTCCTTTTCTTCAATATATTTGTTAGAATTAAAGTGCACTATGCCTCTATTTTGACACTTGTCAGTTTATCATATAGACCTTCTGCCTATATATGTAACACATTTCGTATCAATAAAATATCCCTTCAATTTTACTCCTAACATTTGGTATCAGAGCAGGTTCCCTCTCCTGCCTGTGAAACCCTTGAGGGGGGATTTCCCTCATGGAAATCCTCCCTCCCCCCTGTTTTTTTTCCTATTTTTTAAAATATTTTACCGAGGTAGTATGCTCTCCATCATTTGATGGATTAGAAACCAGATGGTAAGAATTTTTAAAATTTGGGAAATTTTTTCAAAAAAAATTTAGGTTTTTTTTTAAATCTACAGATAGCGTTGAGATAGCGCAGCAACTGGTGCTGCATCAGGTTGAAGTTTTTTAAGTGTTCATTGTTTTTGGTGGAGGATGGAGGGTGTTGTATTTTCAAACTGGTAGCCAATGACCATTTGTTTATCAAAATCTCCCCACGCTGCAGTTGTAGTTCAATATTGCAGTCTACAACGTGGTGTGGACGTCTGAGTGGGAGAAGATGCAGAATCACTGGGGAGCACTACAGGTTGAGACGATTATGGAGGCTCCGTACACGTGCCTAGCCAACTGGATGGTGAGGCTTCCCACACCGCCTGCTTTGCCAATGATAAACATGCTCTGCCCACTCTGGAAGCCGACGATGTCGAACGCCTACTGAGTAGTTAAGAGGGCAAGGGGCAAGCTCGTGGCTTCCTCGATGGATAAATTGTTGGGTTTGTGATCGACGAGGGTTTCTTCCCGACGGTGAGACTGCACGATGAAGACTAGTATTGCTCTTGTGATGGCTGCGGGTGCTCGAACGATGGATTCTGCACAAGCGATGGAGAAGAATTACTTCTGTTATGGAGGCGTTTGGGATGATTGAGATGGCTAAGGAGGAGCTTGATCTTGTTATTTCTCCTAAATTGCATATACAGTTTTTCATCAGAAAACAACTAGGCAGCAAACCCTATGGTGAATTTACTGACATGGATGTTCTGCAAATATACCACCAAAAAATGGCCGCTTTCGTGGACTATAACTATCATTGCCAGCACTCCTACTACCTATAATACCGATTGTAACTATCATTGCCAGCACCAACAAAGTAGCAAAATGAGGAGATGAAAACTCCAGTTGACTGCATGAGACTAAGTGCCTGATCGACGATAGAAAATGGGTGCGCGAGTTTTTGTTTTTTCGACGATAATGCAGATGTGGAGGATAATGTTTTTATGGCTCTTAGTTTCATTTCCATATGGGCCCATTTGTTTGTTTCTTATGGTATGGCACAATTGCACAGTGAGTGCGTGGAATTAAGGCTAATGGTCTACATTGTTTTTCTTCGACAAGGCCAATGGGGCTCGCCCATTTTCTTCTAATTTCTATTGCTGCTGCTGTTGAAGCTTCGAAACTAGGAGTTTTTCCTGCTGTAAAGAAGCTGCAGCTAAATATGCTACTACCATGATCAACTGTTACACCACATGCATGTTCTGCCCGCATACCTACACACCGTTCACATCACACTCCAAGATCAAAGAATTTATTTCCTGTAAAATTCCCTCAAACCCTCTCTCCTGCAATTCAAGTCTGCCTAATCTATCCCTGTACTTAAATATTCGTCTTCTTCCCAAGCAAGATCTCCAATGCTGGCAAACCGTTTTTAAAGATCTTTGGATCAAATGAAACCATGAAGCATGCGTTTTTCCATGGAAGGTACTCCGCAACTATGAAAATGGAATCTGTGAATATAGTGATTGCGGGGAGATGATCTTGGTCTTAAGTGCTATGATTCTTATGAAGCTGTTGAGGGAGACTCGAATTCGAGATGCTGGCTGAGATGGTTTTTGTATTTAATCAGATGGTCGCTTCTCACGACGCGTGTGTCCATGATTTTTTTTCAAAGGTCGTAGTCGACGACTTCAAATATGAGGCAAAACGTGGATTCGTCGTCCCTCGATGTGGCCTCCTCCACATTGAAAAAGCACACAATGTTGGGTAGGGACTGCTGTTGTCGGTTTGAATATTAAAGTTAACTTCACATGCGCCTTCCTTTGAGAGTGGGAAATTGATTGATTTAATTGGGCAATGGTTGTATGGTTGTATGGGAATTTTTAAATGGAGGGAATAGTCAAAATTTTTAAAAGGCATGGGTACATTAAAATGCTTTTATCCACATAGAGAGTGGAAATGTAATTCCCCTGCGAGGGAAAATTGAGTCTGTCTTTTTATTCCGCCACAGTGCGATGCCAGGAATATGATATTCCTGAGGTTTATTTTGCTGCCTTAGATAGGCATTATGGTTTTTCCACATGATGAAGGCCCCTTTGATGGTGGAATATAGGGGTATTTATAGTCGTTGGAAATGTTTTTCCGTGACGGACACATTGGTGGTGTCCATTTGTAATTCTAAGGCTATTTCAATTGAGTTTTTTAGCCTCAAAGTTTTTTTACCTTGGAGTGCACTTTCGGTTGTACCCGACACTCCCAAGGTACTTGTAAGTGAACCTAGTATCTAGTAGTTCCCTCTATCTACTTGGCGGATGCAGCGGCTGGTTACCCATGCATTCTGATAAGATGAGGTGACTACCATAAGGACACTTATTCTAGGGACTACAGACATAGACACCCTAGACTCTATCCGATGTTTTTTTTAGATCTAATTCTGAAGACTACAGATGAAGACACTTCAGAAGATTCTCTTCTTCTTTCTTCTTCTCCTCCATATTTGGATCTATGGCTCATTTTATTGTATTGAGTGCATTTTCGACAGAGACCGACACTCTTATATGGCTCATTTTTTCTTTGTATTAAGGTGCATTTTCGATAGAGACCGACACCTTCTAGATTGAGTTCACCATGAGGATGGATTTGATATTCGTGGTGAATCTAGTCAGTGACCTACGAGAGGCAACATCCTCTGAGGATAACTTGTAGAGGCAACAGACCCAGAAGTGGCTGACCCTGAGGCACCCATGATGACCCTGAGGCACTTAGACGGCTGACCCAGTGGCAACAGACCCGTGGAAGTGGCTGACCCTGAGGCAACAGACTGAGATGTATACACAGTGAATATAGCATTATTCACAGTTGGAGAGCCAAGCGCAAAGAGCACGAGCCTAGACCAAATCAACAATAAAATAGGATGATAGGTTGCTTTTAGAGAAGTCAACATTAAGGGGGAATGTTACCTAATGTTGACTTATTTTTTCTTTAGTTAGGATAGTGCACTTTAAGGGGGAATGTTAGAATTAAAGTGCACTATGCCTCTGTTTTGACACTTGTTAGTTTATATTGACACTTGTCAGTTTATCATATAGGCCTTCTGCCTATATATGTAACACATTTTGTATCAATAAAATATCCCTTCAGTTTTACTCCTAACAATATTTGAGTCTTAGGATTCACTGGTTTTTCTAAAAACCTAGTGGAAAGACCCTAGCCTTTTCTACTCTATAAGACCTTTAAAATTTAGAGTCCAACTTGGAACTACCTTCAAAGTGGACAAACTCTAAATAAACTTTATAAAAAGTGGATAACATTAATCAATAATGGTGGCTAATAAATAACTCTATAAAACTGGATAGAATCGGGTAGTAGCTCTGATACCACCGTTGGCTTTTTAAGCTTTACTACCATAAAATAACATAGGTCCCAATATTAAATAGCCACAATATTAAAGGTCAAAATAATAATATAAGAGTAGAATAATATATGAGCAAATCAATATGTATATCAAGGCTTATATAATATTGAAAATAACATTCACTTACATACTAAAATATGAACGTAAATAGCCTAAATTATTCGTGAACTATGCATGAAGAAAACTTACAATATTAATTGATCAAAATCTTGTATACAAGCTTTATTCCTTTCCTCCCTATTATAACTCTGTAATCTCTTGGTGTAGACACCAAAAATTGACCGAGCCAAATGAGTCAATTTTTTCTTAGAAACCTAAGAAGCCTCTCAAAATTATCAAATGCAATTCCTAAGCCCATCAACCCTCAACTTTGAGCCCTTCCTTTATTGAAATTGTGTATCCTTCTTGTTTGGGTGCTATCACCCTAAAAAAAATATTGGCCCAACTTAGCGGACCACAAATTTAGTTGTCGATACTTCTTACCCATTTTTTAAAGTACTTCTTGCCACTGTTTGATTTGACCTCCAACGATCACCTCCACGAATTCATGGTCGGTCCTTATCGACCATAAAATCATGTTCTCAAGGCAAAGGACCAAAATCTTAGATTATCTACCTACCTTGGGATTTTGGGTCATTTATGGTGTCAACTTGAGGTATCCTTGCCCTGTTGTTGAATCCCAAGGTCCCTCCCTTCTTTCCTTTCAAATTTTCAAATTTACCTATCTTCTTTAATGCATTTTACTCTCTCCCTTCATGCCCTAAAACTTTATAAATAGAGACATTAGGCCTCCATTTGCATAACACACTCTCAAGCTAACAAAACTCTTACAAAATTATGATTCAATTCTCAAGCTTTGCATCGCCACTTTGGAGGGATCGTTAGGCTCATCTTAGAGGACCACTCCTCTATTATTTGTTGTCTCTCTTCCCCTTTATTTTGCCTTCCTACTTTTGTTTTTTGTTTTATGATTTAAGTTATCATATATTCTAGCTTGCTTTAATTTTTTTTAATCTTGCCCCTTTTAGATCTAACTCCATTGTCTAATTCCTTGTGTAGCTATAAGTCAACCCTAGAAGGTCTTTTCTTTAAGTTCTAAGCCCTTTAAGAACCTTGTTCAGCCTCCTTCTACATGACTCTCTCATTAGAACGTATTCAAGATAGGGCAGTACCAAGCATAAATTCGACGAAAAGGATAGAAGGTTAAAACCCTACCACCTATTTTATTCTTTCCTATCCACCAGAGCCTATTTTTGTCTTCCCTAGACTCTAAATCCATCAAATCCTAGTTTTACCCCTCTTGTCCTTCTCTATCCTATAACGAAGCAAATTCACATTCCTTTCTTATAAGGCATAAATTTGAAGAGTCAGAGATTACCTAGGTCTTCCTTGACCCCTATGGCCATTTTTGAGAAGCACTACCCCTCTCTATGGTCTATGTCAGGCATCACAATTTCATGGCTTGTCCATACGGATTGTGAAATTAGCTCAGTAGGCTTGGGGGAAAGTCTATCTTTCTTTTTTTTCTTCTCCTCTATTTCCTTGCTCCTTTCAAATCCCTACGACCTATCCCTTGCATGAATTTCACTATGTTATTTCCATTCTCCTATCCTTGAACAACAATATATCTTTAAGAATGTGAATTTGCAGTCTATACCACTCGACCATGAAATTATCCCTGCCTAAGTTATTTTCCTAATATCTATAATTATGATCTTTGTGTCTCCTTCATACAACACAAATTTGTTGTCCAAATATAGGGAACATGAAATTGGTCTGTTACCCATTTTTTCTCTACAAACATTTCCTTTTGTTTTTGGTATTTTTGCATCTTCTCCAATTCCATGCTCTACTCTTTCTAAATAGGAATTTGGCATGCTACCAAGGTCCTCCATTTTTATGTTTATTTCAGTTGTCTAAAGGACCAAGGGGGTTTGACTACCTATCCTATGAGCCTATTCTTCATAGTGGCCAAGGTAGACCCCCAACCACTAACACTAAACTTCAAGTTTTCTCTTTTTGTAATTGCTCACTTGAATTCATGGTCATTGGTTCCATGACACAAAATTGAACAGGGCATAAAACCAGGACAACCACTAGAATCAAGTAAGTGTTCTAATTAGACTTTAGGCTTACTTTCAAATTAATCTCTTTGTTGCTCTATATTCATTTCTATTTTTTGTTTAAACACACAAAAGAGAAAAAGGTCTAAAAGGAACCTTAGTTTTATTTTTTAACTTTAAGTCATCTAATACAAAAGGGAAATAAAATAATTTAATTAGTTTTATTTGTTTATCTCTTCTTATAGGCATTCAAAATCAAATTTGCATGTAGCATGCATGAGGCTAGTTTTTTTTATGCATTCTCTTTCCCCTTCTCTCAAAAGAATTTTTTTTGTTTTTTATACCCTAGGATTAGTGTCATTCAAAGCAAAGAATCATCCTAGGTTAGTTTTGTCTTATTGCATAACTTGTGTTCTTGCATTTTAGTTAAAAGCACTTTTAATTAGTTATCTTAGTTTTAAAAATATAAACTTAGGTGATTGTTAAAATATACATCAAACCGGTGATATGCTAAAGGTTCATGCACATGAAAAAATTATACTATTTTGTATTTGTTCCTCTTAATAAAGATATGATAGTGGTATGAGGACGTTTTTGTAGGACTGCCCAAACTATCGAACTTGTTTCGGCCATATTTCACTCATACGGACTTAGATTAAGCTGAAATTTTGAGGGTAGATGCTTGAAAAACCCTAGAACATCTCCACCAATTTTTAGATAATTTGGAAAAACACAGATCCTATAAAATCCCTATGTATGAACAAGATTTTTGGCAACCGACTATGTGAGGGTTTGATCTAGGTTGAGTGCAAGCAGCTCCAAAGGTTATTTTTTGGGGTCGTCGGGCCCTAGTGACCAACAATTTTGTGGCTTTTCTCAAAATTTTAGTAGGATATGTTGCAGGGAATCCAAGATGGGTTAGAAATTTATCTTTCAATAGGTCATGCGATGAAATTGATTGATAATGGCTTTCAATTTTCTACACAAAACAAAAGTGAAAAGCATACATTTCCTCAGCATCTAGGGCATTAATTAAAGAGATCATGAAATAAGTTTCAAGCAGTTGATAAAAAAATAGTTTAGATCTAAAGCGAATCTGGTGCTAAGGTGCATCCACAAAATAAATCCATAATACAAACCCCTTTGAAGGGCAAGAGTTCCCAAGACTTGATCCCAAAAATGAATTTTAGGGATGTCCTTCGTGGTGGAAAACCTTAGCCTAATGCTAACATTAATCTTAGGGCTTCTTGTAAACCCAAAGAATGCCTAAGATTGATCCGAGGAAAACTAAATCAGGATGTCTTAGAGTAGCTGATGGAACTCCTATTATTAAGCTTGATATGGGTGACATTCAGACTAACATTGAAGATCTAGAAAAAAGAGGACTAATTTGTCGTTTCTTGGGTTTTCATCCAAGCCTATTTGCTTTCAAAGTTTGGTCTATAAAAAGCTAGAAAACTAAAGGTGAATTACAAATCTCTATTTATCCAAAAGGTTATTTTCTTATTTTAGTTGCTAATAATGGAGATAGAGAGAAAATATTTCAAGGGGGTCCCTAGTTCTTTGGAAGGGCAGGGCTTTTTATGAAGCCCTGGTATACTAAATTTAAATTCAAAGAAGAGATGCCTTCTACAGGTCCCGTGTGGGTTAGACTCTTTGGCCTCCTAATTGAATTCTAGAATTCGGCTATTTTTCTTTAATTGGAAACTCTTTGGGGACTTTTATGATGACTGTTTATTGTACTAAAAAATTTGAACATATTATTATGCTTGGATTTGTGTTTTAATAGATTTTGACAAACCCCTACCTAAAAATATCACATTAAAATTTGGGGAGGACACTTGGGAGAAAGTAGTGGACTATTTGAACATTCCTTTTTGTTGTAGAATTTGCCATGAATATGGTCATTTGGCTAGTGTTTGCCCAAATAAAATTCCAAATCAAAAGAAAGAAGATACAAATTCAACAGGTTTTCAAATGCCTAAGAAGAATAACACTAAGAAAAAACCAGTTATGAAGGGTCAATCAAATTTATCAGCTAATATGTTTGAAATTCTTTCCACAAATGATGTCCTAAGTGAGGAAGAGGAAATAATGAAAACATAAATATTAGAAACAATTTAGAGATGAAAGAAATAACTCAGAGACAAACCAACAAATCAAAAGTTTTCAATAAAAAAGGGAGAAAATATACACAAGAAAAATAATCTTTTAAATGTTAAGACTTCAAATAATACAGGTCCCAAGATAGACTATGTTGAACCTTCCAGCAATACTTTGACTTTGTATACGCATTCTTCAAGGTTAGAAGACATCCAAGATTCAATTGGAGTAATTCAAGAATCAAGGAAAAAACTAAAGATGGATTCTAATCAAAAGGTAGGTCGCAAGACCAATCAACAGTATATGGTAAAATATGGTGAAAGGCTTGTAGAGGAAGGTTACATTAATTCCCTTACCAACTATTTTAGCCCTAGTATTAATGAAGATCATCACTTGGAATATTAGAGGACTCAAAGGGAGTCTTTCAAAACAAAATTAAATTAGAAGAATGATTCAAATAAACCATCCTCATCTTGTTTTCCTTCAAAAACAAAGATGCAAATAGAAGAAATGGATTCAATTGCTAGTAAAATTTGGCCAATTGGAAAAGTTGTTTCCCTCTGTTCCCAGGGGACTTCTGGTGGCATTGCTTACCTTTGGGACCCAAAAGAGGTAGTTATTCACCATATGGTTGGTAGCTAGGGTCTTTTAGCTATAGCTATTCAAATTAGACATTCCAACCAAATTATGCTTTGCATAACTGTTTATGCTCCGACTTCTTTGGAGGAAAAGAGAAAACAATGGAAGGATATAACTTATATTATCTCTCATTTTCTTGAAGCTTGGATCTTGATAGGAGAAGATTTCAACACCATCCTCTCTCTAGATGAGAAAATGGGGGAAATAGAAATTTGGACAAGAGCACTAACCTCATGAATGAATATATTGCAAACCTTCATCTTGTGGACATCCAACTAGATAATGGCCTTATGACTTGGTCTAACAGAAGGTAAGGCTTAACTTGTATCATGGAGAGATTGGATAGGTTCCTGCTCTCTAACCATTTCTTAATCCATGGTCACATTCCTAAAGTGGAGACTTAACAATGTTGGTTCATATCACTGGCCAGTCATGGTGGAAATTTGGAAAACGAAATGTGAGTTTCTCTCCTTTTCAATTTTAGTTAATGTGGCTTAGAGACAGTTCCTTTAGACCTTGAGTGCAACAATGATGGAAGGAATGTAAACCAATATATGGGACTATGATATTCTGTTTTACAAAAAGGTTGTAATATATTAAATCCAAAATCAAGCCTTGGAACTAGAAGGAGTTTGAGTATGTTCAACAAATAACATGAAGTTATTGCTCAGCTTGAAAATTTGAATAAGAAAATTTGTTTAGATGGCCTTATAGAGAGCAGAAGTATAGATGAAATTAGACTCACATATCAGTTAGAGGAATGGGAAAAAATAGAACTCTTGTAGAAGCAAAAATCTAGAATTCAATAGCTCAAAGAAGGTGATCAAAACACAAATTTCTTCCACAAATCTCTTCTAGCTTATAGATCTCACAAATTTATTTCTTCCCTAAATTCAGATTTTGGAGATGTTGTCTACACTTGGGATGGCATGAACTCTATTCTTGTGAATTACTTTTCCAGTATTTTTAGTGCTACTCCTCCTGACTCAACTTCTCAACAAAATTTTCTTCAAGCGATCCCTTCTCTTATCACTTCTGAGGAGAACTCTATTTTGACTGCTCTAGTTTCTATTAATTAGCTTCAATAAGAGGTTTTTAAAATGCAAAAATGGAAAACCCCAGGTCTTGATGGTTTTCCCATTGAGTTCTACCAAGATTTCTGGGATATCCTTCATGCTGATTTATTAGAGGTGGTGGAAGAAGCCAGGAAAGCCAAAGAAATTTTGAAGGTTATCAATAAAACTTATATCACTCTTATCCCAAAAGCTCAAGAGGCTTATCATATCTCAGCTTTTAGACCTATTTCTTTATGTAATGTTCTTCTCAAAATCATTACTAAGATCATGAAAAAAGGTTGAAGCCTCTTTTGCATAATATTATTTCCCCTGAACAAGGAGGTTATGTGGAAGGGCATCAAATAGTGGATGAGATAGTTCTTGCTCAAGAAGCCATCCATTCCATGGAAATGCAAAAAACTCCTTCTATGTTCATTCGTTTAGACTTATCCAAATCTTATGATAGAGTGTATTGGCTCTTCCTTATCAGTTTTGAGGCAATTTGGTTTCTCTCAAGATTGGACGGACTATATTATGGGTTGTATCTCTTCAATATCCTACTTAGTTCTTTTAATGGCAAGCCTTCACAACTGTTCCTAGCTTCTAGAGGTATTAGGCAAGGTAATCCCCTCTCCCCTTATTTATTCATCATTCTTGTTGAATGCTTGGGTAGGACTATAACAAAAAATAGAGACAAGAAAACCCTCGAGGGAGTTACCATTGCTCATGGAGCTAGGCCTATATCTCATCTTCAATTTTTTGATGACTCTACTCTGTTAGGTAAAGCTACAGTTAAGGAAGCTTCTACAATTAAGCAAATAATTAGTTGTTTTTCTAAGGCTACTGGGCAATTGATAAATGAAGACAAGTCTAAAGTTATTTTCTTTCACTGCTCTACCAGATAAGAATCCATGGTCTTGGATAAATTAAATATATAAGAAGACCTCCCTTTTGATCACTTATTTAGACATTCCTATCAATACTCAAAGACAAAAAATAAAGACTAGAATTGGTTGTTGGACAAAGTTAAGAAGAAAATTGGAAAGTGGACCAATAGGTGGCTTTCTTTTGGGGGTAGAACTACCTTGGTAAAATCTATCCTTCAAGCTATACCTATTTATGTTTCTAATGTGTTGAATATCCCAAAGGTTGTTCTTTGAGAACTAGATAAAATTAATCATCGGTTCCTCTGGAGTGGTACTAAGGAGAAAATAAAATGGGCCTTGGTGAAATGGGACACTTTATGTCTTCCTAAGAACGAAGGGGGTCAGGATTCTGGTCTTCTATTAATAACAACAAAGCTTTAGTTGCTAAATTGTATTGGAGGATTTTACATAACCCCAATGCCCTTTGGGCCAATAATCTTTGTGCTAAATATGCTGAGAACAAAAGTCCTGAAGACCTTTTTTGCTATCAATTGCCTACCAAAGGTTCTCCCATTTTAGCGGTTCTTAAGACTGGTGAGGATTTGATTAAGAAAAATTTATTTTGGATCATTCATTATGGTCAATAGGCCAATTTTTGGATAGATTCTTGGGATGGTCACCAGCCTTTGATCACTCATTTTCTTGATTAGAGGTCTTGGATGGAGGAGCTTCACTAAGCTAATTGGATAAAGATGGCTAATTATTGTTGATACCATACTGGTAATTCATAGGTTGGTAGATATTGGATCCCTATTGAAGACTTGCCTATTCAAATTTCAAAAATTCAAATACAAGACATCCAACACATCCTGCATATGAGATCTCTCTCTTGGTCCCATGATAAAGATTATTTTGGATGGAACAACACTACTAAGGGTGAGTATTCAGTTGCTCAAGGTTATTTGGCCTTATACCATAATAATCCCAACCAATTTTATGATATATTTTCTCGGTTGTGGGCTCAAAAGTTCTAGCCTAAGGTGAGGTTATTTACTTGGATTTTATTGCATCGTAGGGTACTAACTGGTGAGCAACTTATGAAATGTGGTTTTTATGGTCATTTTAGATGTGAAATGTGTGGAGAGAATTGGAAACTCTTAGCAATATTTTTATTGAGTGTACCTTAGACTCTAAGCTATGGAGGAGAATGGGCATCTTACTTGGCTTATAGTGGTCCAATTTTTCTACTTTTGAATATCTTTGGATAGATTGGCCTAAACAAGAGGGTGTTGATCATTTCATTAGGCAGTTAGTTTGGATGGGTTCTACCATTCTAACTTGGAATATCTGGAATGAAAGGAACAACCAAATTTTCAATCAAGAAAAAAGGATACTCACTATATCTAGAAAAAGACCATTTCCATATTAGTTGAATCAATCCAATAGCTCCTTAATCACCCCAAAAACTCCCACAAAATATAGGATCAAGTGATGCAAATATTGAATATTAACTCTTCTAAGGGCAACCGAATTAAAGAGAATGTGAGTAATTGCAAGATGGAAAGAACAAGGAATTGGTAGCCTCCTCCTAAGGATTATGGAAAATTCAATACCGATGGAGCCTCTAGGGGGAACCCTGGAAAAGCTAGTGTAGGAGGAATTGGTAGACTTTCAGATGGCTCCCTGGTTTTCACTTTTTTTGAGAACTTGGGTATCCTTTTCAATAACCTTGCTGAGGGGTATGGTATCCTCAGAGGCTTTCAAGAGGCTGCTAAGGTTGTATGGGAAAAGGTGTTGGTTGAATATGACTCCCAACTCATGATTAATCTTCTGAAGACTCCTAAGAATCATAAGGTTTATTAGAGAATAAAAATAATTGTTGATAAGATTTAATTAATCCAGATGGGCTTCTTGAAAGGGGATTACAATCATGTAGTCAGAGAACAAAACATGAGTGTTGATACTTTAGCTAATTGGACATTGGACAAAGGTGATCTTACTTGCTATGGCCACCCTCCCAAATGGTGGGCTTCACAGATAAGGGAAGCTTTGCTTTTATACTTTCTTTGGATGGCTCTAGTACTAGAGGTACCTAGTTCCTTTTTACTTTGTTTTTGCTTCTCTCTGGTTTAGTCAGGGTTTTTTAGTTCCCTAGCTTAGACATATCTTTCTTATATTTCCTTTGTTGAATCTTGCCTTAAAAGTCTTTTGGCCTAAAAAGGTCGTAGTTGTGTTTTTTTTTTCTTTTTTTTAGTTTTTTGAGGGATGTGTGCTTTTTTTCTATTGTTTTTTTTTGTTGTTTTTGTTGTTTTTTCTTTTTTGTGTGTGTTTTTGTTGTTTTTCATGTTTTTGTTTTTTGTGTTTTGTGTTTTTGATTTTTTTAAGTGTTTATGTGTTGTTTTTTTGGTTTTCTTATATGTTTTGTTGTTATTTTTTATTTTATTTTTTTTTTTTTGAGTTTTTTTGTTGTATTTATGCTTTTATGTTGATTTTGTTTGTTTTGTGATTTTTATTTTTGTTTGTTTATCTTTTTTTATGTTGTGTTTTTTGTGTTTATTTGTTATTATTTTGTTGTTTTAGGCATGCTCGTTGAGTGTGTTGAATGGGGTAGGCCAAGTGCGAGCCATGGGCATTTTTTGTGGAATAGATACCTCTGCCTCCTTGGGACTTGTCCAAAAGTGGCATCCCATTTGGGGTGTTTTCCACAAACAAAATATATATACATCAAACTCCCACACAGACTTGGAGTGAGTCTTTAAAGTGCTCCTAGTGAACCCCCAAACCTAAATCAGCATACCAAATCAAGGTGATGATAAATCTCACTGGGATTTCAACCCCAACAAATCCATTGAGATAATTCATGGGAACTTCCTCACATTTTGGTGAACCCAATGTGAACACCTCCTTTTAAACCTTCTTGAAATCCTACACTTATTTAAATATAAAAACCAATCTTAAACTTAAGAAAGACCACTTGATTTTATTTGCATATATTAAATAATTAATCAAGATTTAACAATTTGTACCTTCAATTCATTGTGGAAATATTGATACTAAGTATTCTACCCAAGCAATATTGATCCTCATATCATTCTTGGTCTAGTACCTCAAGGTTTTTCCTTGCGTATGGATACATATATTAGGGGAACCGAGTCACCTTAGTACCAATGGATATATCGAGGTGGTAGGTATATCGGGCAGGTTCAAGTATATCAAGATATCTTCTTGAGATATATCGACCAATTGAAATCATTATTCGTAGCTTTGCTACATTTTTTAATTAGGAGTAGATAGTTTTAAAATTAGAATCTCCTTCTTTAGCCATGCCTCCCACTCTTCAAAGCAAGAAGAGGATCATAGACCTAAATGAGAATCCTTTATGGGACGATAATGATAAACTTGATAGAGAAAACCCTAACATTAAATATGGTGATTATACCTCAACAAATTATAATTATGATCCTATAGAAGGGCCTCATGGCCAAATCACCTTCAAATATTATGACCATATTATGAATTTCTTAAGTCAAAATAAGCAAATCATGGCTGGAATTATAGAAAAGGATATCCACTTCAATGAAGTTGGACCATCCAACAATCAATAAATTCCTCATTCTAGTTCTATGTCTCTTCATAATTCTCATCATAACCCTTTATTCCATCAATCTCCTTTAAATCAAAATATCAACCCAAAATATCATAACCCTTTATTCCATCAATCTCCTTTAAATAATAACCCTCTAATTTCTTCTTTTGATGTTTGTTAGTGTCAAATCCTCCTTATACAAATGTTTCACCTCTTCCCTTGGTTGTAGTCCGTCGTTGGTCAATCGTAAATCGTAGGTTTGTCAATCTTCCCATTGGGCAGGAAATGTTTGATTTCAGGATTATGTGGAAAAAATATGTCTAATTTTTCCCTAGCCTTCCTCGAGTGCCTCGAAACTCATGGTTGTTTTCTCTATGACACTCAGTTTTAAATTTGAATTTTAAATTTTTAAATTTCATAGTGGAAAATATGCAGGATTGCAGGATCCACGAGTTATTAGATGTCAGATTCTCTTGTCAAATGTTGGATTGAGTCCCATTGTTGTACTTCTTTACAGCTCATTGAATACTCTTTGGCTTTGTGTAGGTTTGGGGTCCCTTATAAAACCACCCCTTCTTCCAAATTAATCAACCCATTTTATTCTAATCCAACTTATGCTACAACAACCACAACTAATGTTGGGAGAATCTCTCAACCACATCCAACTAATAGTATTCCTTTCAATCATAATCAATTTTCTTCAATTCCTCCTAATAATAATTTTTCTTCTATTAATTCAAATGCTTCCATTCCACCTAATGTCAAAAAATTTTCTTCTTTTCCTCCTAAACATTCTTCTTTTCCACTAAACACTCAATATATTCCCCCATAAGATACTAATCAATATCATCCTTATTATAACCCTTATCACAATAATGCTTCAAACATGAACCAAGTCCCATTTCAAAATCATTGAAAAATAATTATAACCCACCCTTGGGTAATTTTGGAACAAATATCCGAACTACCTAATCTTTGACATTTCACAACAATAATCCTAAGATTCAAAATCTAACCTCTCTAATGAAACAACTTGCCCAAAGAATAAACACAATTCAGGCGCCTACCTTCACCTATTCCTATAAAGAGATGTGGATTCAACCTTTGGATCCTATAGTGGCATGTCAACCATACTCTAAGAACTTTTCCACACTCCAACTACCAATTTATAAGGGTAAGAAGGATCCAATAGAACACATAAGAATATTTGACTCCTTGCCATGACATCTCTTATTATGACATGTTATTATTGAAAACCTTCCTTAAGAGTCTTGAAGGGTCATCCTTTGAGTGGTATTATCAACTACCTCACCACTCTCTTAGAAACATTGAAAAAACTATTGAGATGTTTGTCCATAATTTTGGTACATATGTGGTTAAAAGAGTAAGCCTCTAAGACCTCTACCTTCTCAAGCAAGCCAAATACAAGAGTTTCCCAAGTTTCTTATCGTGATGGAGAGTATTTTTTGAAATATTGCAATATACCCCACCTCCTATGGACATGTTGGAGATATTTATCAACCTACAAGAACAACTCTCCTATGAGTTAGAAACCACAATTATAACATCCTTTGATCAAGCGGTGGATTTGGCAAGAAGAGTAGAAAAAGCTCTCATTAGAAGAGGACAATTAAAACCTAATAAATAAGAGGAAAATACAACAAAACCTCAATACAAGAATAATCATATGGTAGGTGACGGAGTCATCGACAACCAACAAATCAACAATGTCAACACCACAAGTACCCTACAAAATTTAGTTCTTAACAAACACAAAAACCACCACCAAGGAACTTCACAAAGCTTAACCAAAATTTTTCATACATCCTTAAACAACTTTTGGATGCCAAAATGATTGAATTACCCAACATTAGACAACCCAATGCAACAACCAATTGGTATAACCTCAACCAACATTATGATTTCCATGGAGTGGATGGGCATCTCACCAATTACTATAGAAGACTTAAAAATGTGATTCAATATTTATTAGATGAGAGGTGTCTTTACCTAATTGACTCCAAACCTACCCCATCCATTAATCAAAACATTGGTATATTTGAAAACCCTTTGCCTAACCATGAGAAAAAAACAACCAATTAATTTTCATATCATGTTGTACCACCCCCTTATGACAACGTGGTTGGCATGATATCAGTCACCACAAGACAACAATACCAATCACAACCATTCCAAAACCCTCAGACATAAGAAAACCCAATTTCTAATCAACCTTCTAGACCACCATTGATCTTGAAGAACAACCTAAAAAAAACACAAGTGTTGAAAAACCATCATTAGTTCTAAAGCCTCAACTAAAACTCTCTTTCGATATAAAACAACAACTTGCAAATACACTAGCCAAAATTTCTCTTCTAGAAATTTTTAAAACATCTTCTATACATAGAGAAGAATTAATCAAATTGTTGAGCTAACATGCTATCTCTCAAGATCTTTCACCCAATAACCTTTCTAATGTTGTTGGTACTCTTGGGATTAATCATATCTCTTTCTATGAAGATGATCTTCCCCCATAACCTTACAAGGGGACTCCCCCTTTATAGGCTACATTGGGGATACGTTTATCAAGAGAGTTTTGGTGGACAATGGTTCATCCCTTAACATATGTAGTTTTCAATTCATTCAAAAATTTGGATTAGGGGAAGAAGATCTTAAAAATTTTGATGCCATAATAAAATCTTTCAATAATGAAGCGCAAGAGTCCTATGGCTTTATCTCTCTTCCTCTTAAAGTAGGACCCAAAATCCTCAACACTCTTCTATGTAGTATATCATTCTACTTATTTAAATATTATTCTTGGATGCCCTTGGATCCATGCCATAAATGTTGTCTCATCAAGTCTGCATAGATATCTTAAATATGAATTTCAAAATCAGCTTATAACCGTTCTTAGTGACCCTCATCCATTCCAATATTGCTCAATGGTTGAGCAAGCCTAAGCTAAAATAATTTTTTGTCCTTTAGTTTATCTTAATGAATCTCCATCCTCTTCTTCTTCTATTCCTCCCTCTTCTCCTAAAGTCACCAAGAAACACAAAGACCTAAAAATAAATGAAGATCCTCAAATCATTCCTTCTTCTAATGATAAAAGCAATCAATCTATTCAAAATCCCTTTATAGACATTGCCACACTACCACCTTTACCACGCACTTTGGGTTTACCCCATAAGAAGGGTGAAGTAGTACACATAGGCATGTGTACATTTACTTACATGGGGACTTATCATGAAGAAAATATTTGTGGTAGTAACCCCTTAACCATAGAAAAACCCTTTACAAAATGTTACCTCTCTAAATATTACCCATTACCCAAGAAAATCCTAACCAATATGGGATATCAACATAAAAAATTGGGCCCTCAACAACAAGGCATCAAATAACCTTTAGAAGTTGAGATTTGGCTTGGGAGATGTGCATAGGCTACATCCCTAACAAGAATTAACCTTTTCCTATTGATGTAGATGGTGATCAAATTATAACCTTTGTTGAATTCATATAACCATCATGGCTTGGATTGGGATAATCAAGATGATAAACCTCCTTCCCCATCCACCATCTTGTTTTACAACCTAGTCACCCTTGTTCACCCTCAATTAATAGCAACCCCAAGGGAGTATGATGAAGGATATACCTTTTGTGACATGTTTCATAAAGATATCATCCAAAGTTTTTTCTTTGATGGGTTAGACCCTTGTGTCACTCATGTCGAATCTTATAACCCTCAATAAGATCAAATTCCTATGTCACCTAAAGATCTAGAGCAGTTAGGAGTAATCCTTGCCCCTCTTCATTATGAGGATGTCTCTTATCCTCGTTGAATAAACCATAGACATTAACATTAGTACTCTAGAAAACCTTAAAATCCTCAAATTAGGGCAAGCCATCTCTATTAAAGAGCAAGAGCAATTGACCAATTTATTAAAGGGATTTCAAGATATCTTTGCTTGGTCATATGCCGACATGCTTGAGCTAGACTCTTCTTTTTCTACGCACCATTTAATAGTCTGACCTAATGTTAATCCTATCAAGCAAAAGCTTAGAAATATGCACCCTAAGATTTCCTTGTTGGTTAAATAAGAGCTTCAAAAGCTTCTTAATTTCTATTTCATCAAAGAAATCGACTATTATGATTGGGTATTGAACATCATTATTATTTCCAAGAAAGAAGGCACAATCAAAATAGGTACCAACTTTTAAGACATCAACTTAGCGTATCCCAAGGATGATTTTCCTTTGCCCACCATAGACATGATTGTATATTTCACCATGGATGTGGAATGCTATCTTTGATAGATGGTGTTTTAGGATACAACCAAATAAAAATTGCTCTCGAAGACCAAGCCAAGATTGCTTTCATTACTCCATGGGGTAATTTTTGCTATTAAGTTATGCCTTTCAGCTTAAAGAATGTAGGTGCCACCTATCAAAGGGCTATGACTTATATCTTCCATGACTTAATGCATGACATTGCAGAAGACTATGTGAACAATCTTCTTGTTCTCTCCATTCATCGATAAACTCATGCACAAGATCTGAGTATATTTAAATGATTAAGAGAATACAAAGTTCACCTTAAGCCCTCTAAATGTGTCTTTGCAGTCACATCTAGCAAGCTTTTAGGTTTCATTGTGTCTAGGTGAGGCATTGAAGTAGATCCAGTCAAGATTTTGATTCTTACAGACATACCTCCTCCATGCAACCTTACTAAGTTGTATAGTCTACAAGGTAAGCTTCAATCCATTAGATGCTTTATATCCTAGCTAGTTAAGCTCCTTTGCAAGAATCTAGAGTATAAGTGGGATGATGAGTGCCAAAGATTTTTTGATGAACTCAAAAGATATCTCACTTACCTACCTATCCTTATCCCACCTAATCTAACCAAGCATTTATTGCTCTATACAACTACCACAAGCCAAGCTATGGGGGCTATGCTAGCTCAGCATGATGATCAAAATAAAGAAAGAGCAATTTACTATATTAGTATAACCCTTGTTAGCTATGAAACACAATACACCCCTTTAGAAAAGCTTTACCTCGTTGTAATATGTACATATTAAAAGTTATGACATTATATGCTTAGCCATAAGACATTAGTACTTGCGAGATTTGATCCCCTTCGCTAGTTAATATAAAAGCCTTACCTTTCAAGTTGAGCTTCAAAGTGGGTCCTTGCCCTTAGTGATTTTGAATTTAACCTTTATTAGTCAAAAGGATCTAAAAGGTTAGGTTATCGTTGACCAATTAGTTGTAGCTCTCTTAGACTCTACCTATCCCTTAATTATAGAATTTCTTGATGAATGAATCTTCAACCTTGATGTGGAAGATCGAGATTCTTGGACATTGTATTTTGATGGAACCCATTGCTTAAATGGTACAGGGGTTGGAATCATTCTAGTCACTCCACAAAAAAAATTAATTCCTATTTCCTTCAAGTTGCACTTATCTTGCACTAATAATATTGTAGAATATAAAGCCTTGATCCTAGGTCATAGAGTTGCCCTAGCAACTTAAAATTCAAAAACCTTTCTATCTTTGACGACACTCAACTTGTACTCAATAAAGTCAATGATGTTTATCATACTAAAGATGAAAATATGAAGCCATAAAAAAATATTCTTGCCAAGCTTATGTCAACCTTTGAGAATATCACCATAGATTATATCCTTAGGTCCTCTAGCCATCATGTGGATGTTATGGTTTTGGTTGCATCCCTTATCCCCTTGGAGTTAGAATATGATCAAGCTATGATTACCATTCGACAATACTGAGAACCTATAATCCTTAGTTCCAACCAACTCCTCTTAGATGTAATGAACATCAAAGCCTCTCCTTTTGAGCCTTGGTGCAAGGATATCTTTGACTTCTTGAAATATGGCTTAATGCCTAAAGGTTTAGATCACAATAAGCAAAAGCTTTTGTGCAAAAAAGCATGTCGATTTATGATAATCGATGATGTTTTATATCGATACTCTTTTGATGGTATCCTTCTACAATTCCTCACATCCTATGAAGCAAGGCAAACCCTTTGTGAATCCCCTGAAGGATCATTTTGGAGGCCATTTTAGTGGTAATGCAATCACCAAGAAGCTCCTTCAAATAGGATATTATTGGCCTTCCATGGAGAAGGATACATGCGACTATGTTCGATATTGTGACAAGTGTCAATTTTATGATAATCTTATTCATGCACCTTCACAAAACCTTCAATTAATTTATTCTCCTTGGCCTTCCTCCATATGGAGATTGGACATAGTTGGGAAAATCAATCCCATATCTTCTAATGGTCATAATTTTATCATCACAATGATTGAGTACTTCACTAAGTGGGTAGAGGCCATGCCACTATCTAGGATCACTGGAGTTCAAGTCTTTAAGTTCATCCTTAACCAAATATTATGTTAGTATGGAATCCCTTGTGTCATAATTTTTTATAACAACACTCCTTTTAAGAAAAACGATGTCCATGAAATTTGTGCTAAATATAAGATTCAACATAAGTGGTCAACCCCCTATTACCCTCAAGGTAATGGTCAAGTTGAAGCCTCTAACAAGTCCTTAGTCAAGATTCTTAAAAAGTTGGTTAATAAGACTAGTCAAGATTGCATATTCAGCTTTATCCTACTTTGTGGGCTTATTGTACCAAAATATGAACACCTATAGGCATAACCTCTTATGTCTTGGTCCATTGCACCAAGGTTGTTTTCCCTTTTGAGCTAGAAGTCCCTTCCTTGCACATCTTATTGCAAGATGCCTTTGTCAACGATGAGTATCACCTTGCTCGCTTGAACTAATTAGAGCTATTGAATGAAAAGCACATCCATACCTTAGAGCACCTTCAAGCCTATCAAAATAGGCTAAAGCAAACTTACACTAAGAAAGTCCGCAATAATTCTTTTGAAGTAAAGGACCTTGTCCTCAAAGAAAACCAAAAAACACCAATGCTCGAACTAATCTAAAAGGCAAGTTTCAACCAAATTGGATAGGTCCTTTTATTATAAAAACCAATTTTGGCTCAAAATCCTATTGTCTAGCAACCCTAGATGGCAAAGATCTCAAATAACCCAAGAATATTTTGCACCTCAAAAGGTACTATTCATGACCTTTTCTCTTCTTCTATTATTCTAGTCTCACTTCTCTTGAGTTCTAGAATCTAGGAGAGAGGTTGAAGTGTTGACCATAAGATCTCTCTCCTTTCCTTTATATCTCTTCTTGCTCATCTTATTTCAATTCTTCTACTTCTCCTACCATATTTCCCAATATCTCTTCTATGCCAACTTGCATTTTTTTGCTTGCTCATACTACATGATTGCTTGTCATACTTATGCTTGACATGATTCTCCTTTGCACTTCTGCTTGACTTATAGTTATTTTGCTTCTTGTGTTAGAAATAATAACGTGAGAAATAATAAATGCGAAAATAAAATGAAGAAAAATAATGCAATACAAGAGAGAAACAGATATACATGGTTCACCCAATATGGGCTACGTCCACGAAGAAAATAACCAAGACTTTTTATTCCATCCAGAAAAAGGTATACATCCTATAGCAAATCCACTGTAACTTTCTCTTCTTTCTATCATCGTCTCTTTATGCGGTACATTCTACATTCATCGCCATACATTGTACTCTTAAAAAGAGAGTTACAATTTAGGGAAAATTTTCCCACCTAAAATCAGTTGTTCAATCTGTGAGCTAATAATAAATGGTCTAGATTTACAAAGGGAAAAATATCTATTTTTGGTTTTGGTGGCGCTGCCCCTGAAACCCCGCCATGGGGGCTCCAAACCCCCTTGACGACACAAGTAGGGGAGCATTGCCCCCTACACCCCCCTTCGTGGAGTGAGTCCAAGTGTGGCTAAAAACAAGACCTATGAATTAGAGAGAGAATCAAGCTCCATAACCAACAATCTCCCACTTGGAGAATGATCATAGTAACTCCACCGCTACTACACCTACTAGACTATGCTTCAACTTTGGGCTTGGAAATTTTATCACTTCTACTTTCAAGCTTGAAGACCAACTGAAACTGAGCAAGAACTCAGTTTCTCCTTGGTTATTGCTTTTGTTAACATGTTTGCAAGATTCTGGCTAGTGTGTATCTTTTCCATCTTCAATTGTCCATCTTCTAAAACTGATCGTATGAAATGGTACCTGGTCTGTATATGTTTAGTCCTAGAATGGAATGTTGAGTTCTTTGCAAGATGAATGGTACTAGAGACTATCACTATATAATATGCTATTATTCTACTTATTTCTCAATTCCTCCATAAACCTCTGTAACCAAATCATCTCTTTACTAGCCTTTATACAAGAAACATATTTTGCTTTCGTTGTTGAAAATGCAAGAACCTCTTTGGTAGGGTACTGTTGGTCACGAATCTACCATAGGAAAGGATTTTTATAGAAAATGCACCCTAGACCCGGCCAACATTGAAATGCTGGGAGAAAGAAATGTCTCCCAGACCAATCTCTAGAGTGGGCTGGTTCCCTTACTATTCTAAATTTGTTTTTAGATCAAAGTTACAGGAAAGAAATTGAAAATGATGCAGAAAGAAACGGGAAATATGGCCGTAGGCCGAATTTATCTGATCGAGAAAGAACAACAGCAGATAACTCTAAGTACGCTAATAGCAAATAACAGAAGACAATGACGTGATCCACTCGCAACCTTGTGCAGATGACCTCCAAAATAACATTCCAGAACTCACTCCCTTACTAGCAAATGTTAAAACTCAATACAGAATTAAAACTTGCAGCAAATAAGAAATGCGAGCACAAATTAGGAATGCAGAATGCAGAAGGGACAATACACAAAAAATCGCTGCGAAACCAGAGAGTCGAATGTCTTATATTCATGCAAAGTACTTGAAAAGCTTTCAGCAAAAGTCTCTCACTCCCGATACCTGCTCTTGAGATTTACATTGGTTTTTATAGAGGCCTTGCCTCTTTGCAGCATTAAAAACTTACAACGAACCTCATCGAGATCTACAATTTATGCAACGGAAACAAGGAGAAAATATCCTTAAACAACCTTGGAACAATCAAAAATTAAATGCCATATGGAAGAGTCGGTCGTTTTCATTAAATGATGTTCTTGGAAATGTGCATGAAACCGTTAGAAAAATCGCGAACAGCAGCTTCGAATCCTGGAAATCTTCAATTCTGGTAGCTTGGGCGCGTTCTTCTACCTTGACTGCATCGGAAATCAGCCAAACATTTAATTCTGGAAAGCATTTAATCATCAAAAATTGCAAAACTGCATCGGACCGTTTGAACCGCTTTCTGGCACGAAACTGCAACAGGTCGCGAAAATGCGACAGGTCGCGAAATTGCGACGTCTTTCTGCTCTGTACGCTTCTGCCGCTTCTAAGCCGCGAAAAACAACCATGTCGTGAAATCGCTACATATTCAGCCTCTATATCTCCTTCGCTACCCTGAACCGTGAAAACACAACGCTGCGTGATTTCGTTGCAACTTTTCGCACTTAGCCTCTTTTCAATAATGTGTCACGAAATCGCTACCATTTCTTGCTCTCTGTATGATTCTCACTTTCTGTCACGATTTCACGACGTCTTCGCCTTGCTCGAACTCTTTCTCAAAAGTGTAGCGATATCGCTACAGTTTTTTGCCTTAGACTCTTTTTCAATAAATGGACCGCGATAACGGAACACGTAGCGATTTCGCTATGTTTCTTTGCTTTGCTCGGCTTCACCCTCTAACTGTCGCAAAATCGCTACCGTTTTGCAACTTAAGCCTTTCCGCCTACCCACGCCACGAAAATGCGACGCGTCGCGATTTCGCGACGTCTTTTGACTTATGCACTTTGTGCCATATTGTGTCGCGATTTCGCTACACTTTGAGCCTTATCGCCTTTGGCTTGGTTTTGTCACGATTTCGCGACCATTTTATGTCTTATGCCTTCTGCTCGTTGCAAGCCATGAAAATCGGATGCTGCACGATTTCGTTGCAACTTTGTCGCTCTGCCCTCCGTTGACCATTTTGATCACGAAAATCGAACATGCTGCAATATCGCAACGATTTTGCCCACATGCTGTCGTTGACTGCGTTGACCGCGATTTTGTGACAAGTCATGAAATCATGATAATTCTGTGTTGATTTTCTCTCTCCTCATTCGACCCACGATTTTGCGACATGTCGCGATATCACGACGGTTTTCCGACTTGGCTCTCCATGCTATTTTTTGTCGCAATTTTACGACAACTTCCGGACTTAGTCTTTTTTGCATCAAAACCTGTAGAGAAGTTAGAATTTCAACAACTAGTGCATGAATAATCAATGATCAAAATAAATGTGGCAAAAATGCCAACATTCTTGGTGGCTTGCGGGGTATACAGTTCTGTTGTATGCAAGAATCCCAGGCCTGAATCCATTGGGCAACAAAGTCATGAAAACTTAGAACATAAAGCTGGCTACTGGGGTATATCTCGGGGAACTACTGCAACATCTTTTGCTGAATAACTGAAACTGAAAGAATCTGCATTTGGCTCAACTGATCATGGAATGGAAATGATGAATGATGAAATAATCGAATGAGATCCTGTGGATGCGCAGGCGGTGAAATGCAAATGGAATAGTGATATGATGGAATGGTGTAGTGATGCGATAGATACAGTAACAGAATGCTACCAGCTGTGATGAAAGGGGAATGGAAGTAAATGAACTAATGGAATGGAAGTGGAATGAGAATGAACTGAACTGTAAATAAATGCGTAAAACAACATAGAACTTAGAAGAAAGGGATAAGAAGAAGCGGGAATAATAGGAAAGGGGAAAAAGAAACAACAGCAGTGGCTTATTTTTTACTGTAGAAGAAAAGGAAGAAGAAGGAGGAAAATGAAGAAAGGAAGGGAAGAAAAAGGAAGGGGAAGGAAGAAATTGCTAGAAAGCCACCAACTGCTGGGAAAGAAGAAGCAAAAAGAAAGAAAAAAAGGCACCTATGGCTCGCATGCAAAAAGAGCCGAAGTGAAAAAATAAAAATGATACCTTTTTTTTTTGTTTTTTCTTATATACAAGGTTATACTGAACTGTCAGTTCATGAAGTGTAGGCTTTCAGATGAAAGCCATTCACTAAAATAGGAAGTAGGCTGCCATCCAAGTCTTCCAGATAGAACAAATTTTTATTTGTGGACTCTGCCAAGCCATTTCCCTTAGGATAATAGTTAGATGATGTTTTCAGGAAAACACCATACTTGTGTGCAAACTCAGCTAACTCAGCTCCAATAAAAGGAGTCCCATTATCTGTAATAATAGCATCAGGAATGCCAAAGCGTGTAATTAGCCCTTCAATGAAAGAAATCACCACACTCTGATTTGCAACATTGGTTGGAATAGCTTCAGACCACCTCGTAAAATAATTTGTAGCTGTCAAAATATACCTGTGTCCAGTTGAGGAATTCGGATCAATAATCCCAATAAATTCCAACCCCCACTGCTGAAAGGGTGCTTCAACCTGAATTGGATGCAAAGGCAGTGATGCATTCCTAACTCTTCCTGTATACCTCTGACATTTGTCACATGCTTGGGCAATCCTGAAAGCGTCTGTGAACAAGGTTGGCCAATAGTAACCAGCTTGAATTATTTTTAAAGCCATCGGTCTACCTACGTAGTGTCCTCTTGATATGCCAGAATGAAACTCCTCCAAGAGTCTAGCCTTCTCTGATTCCTTGACACGTCTTAAAAGAATGCCATCAATATTCTTAAAAAACAATCTTTCTGGCAATAAAACATACCTAAGAGCTTGCAGATGAAATCTTCTCCACTGTAAGGCATTCAACTGTGAAGGGCATTTACCAATTGTAAAGTAATCAATGAGGTCATCTGCCCAATCTTGTTCCTGAACTAAGAGGTTCATCAGATTGTCATTACTAGCAATATCTTCTACTTGATATTCAACTATACCAGATGCTGCCATCTTTGCTAAGTGCTGGCATAAGGCCTTAGCACGCACTAGCTTAGTTGGATGAATTTCAACATCAAATTCTTAGATCTTGGTGACCCAACCAATGCGTTTATCACCCATCTCTCCTTGAATGATGAAATTTCTTACATCAGGATGTATAACATAGACAACTATTCTACTCTGAGATATGAAATGCTTGAATTTTTTAAGAGATTTCATGACAGCATACACCTATTTTTCAATGAAATTATACTTTGCTTGATGAGGTAAAATAACCTGACTAAGGAAAGCAATGGGCCTTTCATTCCCATCGTCCCCTTTCTGTGTGAGAACTGCAGCATAACTTTCATCTTCCCCAACTGCATACAGAATGAAATCTTTTGAATAATCAGGGTTAATTAGTACAGGTGCCTGCGCTATTCTATCTTTAATTTCTTGGAATGCCTATTTCCTTTGAGTCATCCATTTAAAGTCTGCATCCTTCTTCAACAACTCAGTCATAGGTTTGACAACCTGGGCAAAATCAGAAATGAACTTCCTGATAAAATTAATCTATCCAAAGAAATACTGTAGCTCCTTCTTGTTTGCAGGGAGTGATAGTTTTTTCAATGCTTCAACTCGAGCTGGATCTATTGCTAAACCATCTTCTGAAATAACATGCCCCAAGAGCTTACCTTCCTTCACTGCAACTACATACTTCTTTGGATTAATGGAAATTCCAAACTCTCTACACTTTCCAAAAATTTGTCTCAAATGCGAACCATGATCTTCCCGTCTATGTGAAAAGGCAGTCATATCATTAAGATATATAAAAATAATCTTGTTCGAGAGTTCTTTGAATGCAATGTCCATGGCTCTCTAGAAGCTAGCCCCAGCATTTGATAGTCCAAAAGGCATTCACTGATAAGCAAAAGTGCCCCACTTAGTTGTGAATGTTGTCTTGTACTGGTCCTCACCTCTAACCCAAATCTGGTTATATCCATAGAATCCATCCAACAGTGAAAAATGTTTAGCCCCAGCAACAACATGCAGTATTTGATCTATACGTGGCAAGGGATAATGATCTTTCAGAGATGCACGGTTCAGATTTCAAAAATCTACACACAGTCGTATGTCTCCATTCTTCTTTCGAACTGGAACCAGATTAGCAACCCAAGTTGAGTGCTTAACTGGATATATAATTTTGGCTTGCAGCATTTTCACAAGCTTAGCCCTCATTAGAGTCTCAATCTTTGGATTTACTGGTCGCTGCCTTTGCCTGAAGGGTCTGACTCCTTCTTCCAGCTCAATAGTATGTTGCACAATCTATTTATCTTATCCTTTCAGATCTTCATAACTCCAAGCCACAATATCAGAAAATTCTTGACACAGTTGCCTAATTTCTTGCAGTTCATCAGGAGTAGAATCAGTTCCAACCTTAATGACCTTATTGGGTTCCAACTGCAACTCCATATACTCTTTTTTGTCAATTTCAATCTGATGTTTCTTGGACCGATCATGCTGATCAAACAAACTTTCTAGAGTTATAAGACCCTTCGGAATGTGATTATTCCATAACTGAATTAGACCTTCAACTTCTTCGTGCTCCAAGGTTCTCCCTTTGATAATGGCAGCTTCATGAATCAAAAAGTTGACAATCTGCTCATCATCCTCAAAGACTTGCCAGAAAGTATCCTTGTCTGGGACACTTGGCCTATACACCATCCTTACTGTCTTTGGTCTCTTCACTACCTACTCAATAGGAGAAAATTTGGCTCCAAGGGATGCTAAGAGATCTGCATGCTTATTCAGCTCTCGAGAAATGGCTTGAATATTCAGAGCTGTGAAAAACTCAAACAGGTCCCCTACTTGGTTGCGGTATGCTTTAAGATAATGCTGCTTAGAAATACACCTATTTGTTACCTGGTTTACAATAAGCTCAGAATCACCAAAAATTTGGAGTTGTTCGATTCCCAACTTTCTTGCCTTTTTCAAGCCTAAGCATAATGCTTCGTACTCGGCAGCATTGTTAGTACAATTCCAAGTAAGACGGTATGAATATGTTCTTTGTAAACCAAAAGGAGAAATCAAAACAATACCTGCTCCTGCACTGTTTTTGCATCTAGCCCCATCGAAATATAACTTCCATAGTTGATCTATAATAGAACTCTGATCATCTTGGTTAGGAAACACATGTTTTGTGCCACTCTCGAGTCTTGTGATGGAATAACAGCCAATTTTAGTCTCCAGCATGGCGTTGAAATCAAGCATAGAAAACTGATCGTCCAACTGAAGCTCATCTAAAACCTCATGCATCAAATCAGAACCCTTTGACTCTTCGGTTAGCATGTTAACAGACTGCATGTTTTTTTCTGCTTCTTCCAACTTCTCTATATGAAAAGAGGAAGGTTTTTCATTCTGAATCCTGAGCCTTTTACCTTTGAAAGGAATTTCTAAGTGGGAATAATCCAGTGCCAGGTAACCTCCCAACTTTGCCATAAACTCTCTGGATAAGCACATACTAAAATAGGGTTCTAGATCTACCACAAAAATCTCTTGAATGACTGTAATCTGAGGCATAGTATGCAAAACAATCAGGACATCCTTGATTACACCCACCATTTTTATAGGAGTACCATCTAACTGCAAAACTCCAAGGCTACTTTGTGTGTATTCCATGCCCATAACCTCGCAAACTGCCTTTGGCATGACAGTTGTAGCAGCTCCTGAGTCGATCATGTAGTTATGCATGATCCAACCCTCTATTTGCAGTGTTAAATAAAACGGGGGTGGTCTATTTTTACCAGTAACAGAAGTGGTTAAGGCTTGAGCATAAATTGTCTGGGTAGGACCCTTTTCATTATCCTTAATATATTTTAAAGATTCTTGCAATAAATCTACCTGCCCAGGCAACTGCAATGCATTGTAAAGGCTAACCTTAGCTGGGGTCTTCTTCAGTTCTTCGACAATATTGTATGCAACCGCAGTAGAGTCCTTTTCAACAGGATGTTCATATCTGCTTCGATACTGCTGAGTGGCTTCCACTCTTAGCCTCTTCGTCAATGAAGGATACTTCAACTTCTCTCTTGCTTGCTCTTCTACTTCTGATCTTGCCGGTGCAGTTGCAGCCTTCTCTTGAACTCTGTGGGAAACAGGAGCATCAGGCTTCGAAACTGGAACAGGAGCTTTCACTGGCTTCTTCAAATCGATTGGCACTTTTAATGGTTCTAACTCAGCAGGATCTACTGTAACAAACTTCTTACCAGTCCTTGTGAGAACTAAAACCTGTTCTTCCAGTGGAGTCATTAAGTTATGGCCTGCCTCAGAGATCATATTGACTTACCCTCCTGAAGAACTAGCAGCCAATGTCTGCACGTAATTCAGATGGACCATGCAGGTGTCTTCTCCATGAGGATCATTACAAGTCAAACACCAATACATTCTCTCAGCAAGGACTGCATCTTCATTTACCAAAGCAGTCAGGATTTTCTCAGGTGCTTTGCTTGTTGAAGCAGCTTGATCTCTAGTAATTGGAGGAGGTTGAAATCTCCTTGGCTGGAAATCTCGCTCAGCTTGCTTCCTCTCAATAAGCGTGATCTTGTTACCCATTGCTCTTATCGCAGAATTGGTAGATTTTACCTCTTGCAAGAGTGTTGTATAAGGATCAGGGTTTACAGTTGTAGGAGGTGCTGGTAAGGGCAAAGGTGTTGGTGGCACCGATAATGCTGGAAATGAGGTGGAAGCAAGGAATGGCGGAATGTTGGGTGCAGGCAGCTGCAGATTTGTTGAAGTAGACAGCTGAGGAGCTGGGATAGGTGCAATTTGAGGTGCACTAGAATTCCATGATGGGACAAGATACATAGTGGACATAGATTGTGAAAAAGAACTAGCATATAAATGTTGTGGAATATCAGGAAGAATGGGCATTGCTACCTTTGGGGGAATCCTGTCGATTGCAATTAAGTGTGCCTCTGCCTTCTATGCTTGCTCGAATAGTTTCGGGAAAGTCATCACATTGGACTGCCTGATCGCCAAGCCAATATCTGTATTGAACGCTCGGAGGTAGTAAAACGTAGCTTGCTCAAGGGTAGGGCAAAGTCCTTCAGGCACTCGCTGCCAACTCCTGGTGAAGCAAACATTAAAATCTGCTATTGCCTCCTGCGGATGCCTCTGGATAGCATTAAACTGGTGCAATAATGAAAAAGGGTCAGCCTGTTCATGAAAATTCTTAACTAACAGTTCTCCTAGCTGATCCCAGGAAGCAATAGTGCCTGGTTGCAGAGATTTATACCAGTACAACAATTTTCCTCTTAAAGATAACACTAGTAACTTCACCATTACATCTTCATCTATTATGTCATGAATGGCTGCCAGAGAAGTTACATCATGAATATGTTTGTATGCAGTATTTCCTGTACCATCATAAGTTGGCAATGCCTTCAAGGCAGCCTAGGGAACTGGGTTTTGAGCTTGGAGATTCAAGGCCCCTGAGCTGTTCCAAGCTGAAAACTGCCTAGGTGGAGGATACTGGGCCATTGGAACTAGTGTATGTAACTGAGAAGATGGAAAACTAGTAACAATATCGAGGATTTGCGTGGATATGGCAGATGATGATGGGGGAACCAACCTAGAATGCTCACCACTTCTTGTGCTGTCAAGTTCAAAAAACTCGACAAGATCTCCAACTTTTTTAGACTATGATCTCGTGATCATGAAGTACAGCTTTCACTGCATCCACGTTCAGAGATTTCTGAGTACTGCAGAGTCACCAAATGCTCTAACTTTACGGTATGAAGGCGAACATTAAACCTTCAATACTATGGAATATTTCTGAGACAGAAAAAGTCTGTCCCACTAGGCGTGCCAAAAACTGTTGGTCACAAATCTACCACAGGAAAGGATTTTTATAGAAAATGCACCCTAGACCCGGCCAACATTGAAATGCTGGGAGAAAGAAATGTCTCCCAGACCAATCTCTAGAGTGGGCTGGTTCCCTTACTATTCTAAATTTGTTTTTAGATCAAAGTTACAGGAAAGAAATTGAAAATGATGCAGAAAGAAACTGGAAATATGGCCGTAGGCCGAATTTATTTGATCGAGAAAGAACAACAGCAGATAACTCTAAGTACGCTAACAACAAATAACAGAAGACAATGACGTGATCCACTCGCAACCTTGTGCAGATGACCTCCAAAATAACATTCCATAACTCACTCCCTTACTAGCAAATGTTAAAACTCAATACAGAATTAAAACTTGCAGCAAATAAAAAATGCGAGCACAAATTAGGAATGCATAATGCAGAAGGGACAATATACAGAAAATCGCTTACGAAACCAGAGAGTCGAATGTCTTATATTCATGCAAAGTACTTGAAAAGCTTTCAGCAAAAGTATCTCTCACTCCCGATACTTGCTCTTGAGATTTACATTGGTTTTTATAGAGGCCTTGCCTCTTTGCAGCATTAAAAACTTACAACGGACCTCCTCGAGATCTACAATTTATGCAACGAAAACAAGGAGAAAATATCCTTAAACAGCCTCGAAACAATCAAAAATTAAATGCCATATGAAAGAGTCGGCCATTTTCATTAAATGATGTTCTTGGAAATGTGCATGAAACCGTTAGAAAAATCGCGAACAGCAGCTTCGAATCCTGGAAATCTTCAATTCTGGTAGCTTGGGCGCGTTCTTCTACCTTGATCGCATCGAAAATCAGCAAAACATTTAATTCTGGAAAGCATTTAATCATCGAAAATCGCAAAACTGTATCGGACCGTTTGAACCGCTTTCTAGCGCGAAACTGCAACAGGTCGCAAAATCGCGACGTCTTTCTGCTCCGTACGCTTCTACCGCTTCTAAGCTGCGAAAAACAACCATGTCACGAAATCGCTACATATTCGGCCTCTATATCTCCTTTGCTACCTTGAACCGCGAAAACACAACGTTGCGCGATTTCGCTGTAACTTTCTGCACTTAGCCTCTTTTCAATAATGTGTCACGAAATCGCTACCATTTCTTGCTCTCTGTATGGTTCTCACTTTTTGTCGCGATTTTACGACGTTTTCGCCTTGCCCGAACTCCTTCTCAAAAGTGTAGCGATATCGCTACAGTTTTCTGCCTTAGACTCTTTTTCAATAAATGGACCGCGATAACGGAACACGTAGCGATTTCGCTACGTTTCTTTGCTTTGATCGGCTTCACCCTCTAACTATCGCGAAATCGCTACCGTTTTGCAACTTAAGCCTTTTCGCCTACCCACGCCGTGAAAACGCGACGCGTCGCGATTTCGTGACGTCTTTTGACTTATGCGCTTTGTGCCATATTGTGTCGCGATTTCGCTACACTTTGAGCCTTATCGCCTTTGGCTTGGTTTTGTCGCGATTTCGCGACCATTTTATGTCTTATGCCTTTTGCTCATCGCAAGCCGCGAAAATCAGACGCTGCGTGATTTCACTGCAAGTTTGTCGCTCTGCCCTCCGTTGACCATTTTGACCACGAAAATCGAACACGCCGCGATATTGCGACGGTTTTGCCCACCTGCTGCCGTTGACTGCGTTGACCGCGATTTTGCGACACGTCGCGAAATCGTGACAATTCTGCGTTGATTTTCTCTCTCCTCGTCTGACCCGCGATTTTGCGACATGTCGCGATATCACGACGGTTTTTCGACTTGGCTCTCCATGCTGTTTTTTGTCACGATTTTGCAACAACTTCCGAACTTAGTCTTTTTTGCATCAAAACCTGTAGAGAAGTTAGAATTTCAACAGCTAGTGCATGAATAATCAATGATCAAAATAAATGTGACAAAAATGCCAACAGTACCTAGGAATAGATATTTGGGGATATATTATTATATTGTATAAGGGTTGGCATGGGCCACACATAACCCAAGGTTGATTGTATTATAATATTATATTATATTAGTAGTAGGCTCCCCAAAGTAGAATAAGAATATGGATATATAAAGAAGAGATATTTGTCATTGTAATCATCATTGAGAATAATAATCTTATGCCTAAGTCGCTTATGGACTATGCCCACCTTAAGTGGCCTCTCACCTTGGGAGATCTTGTGGAGTGATTCCTTCCTTAAGGATTATTATTGGTGTTTCCCTACCTTAAGGGTATTATCTATCTCTCTCTCATTTGTGGATTGTTATTGTGGATAATTATTTGTGGATGAATGATTTGATATTTCTGCATATTGGTGAATGATTTATGTTAATAATAATAAAGTTCTGCAACAAGTGGTATCAGAGCAACGATTTTGGCAAAGTGGGGATTTTTGTGTGAAATTGCAAAATTAGGGCAATTATTTTTTGGAAAAACATCTCATATTTCAAGAGCCATATCTCTACGAAATTTTATCCGATTCAGGCGATTCTTGGATCAGATTATGCAGAATTTGAAGAGCTTTAAAATGAGTGGTCATATGAAGGAATCCAAGTAGTATTGAGGGAGATAAAACCTTTTGAAGTTAGTCATCCAAAACAAGGATAGTGACGAATTTCGCAGATTTTTTCTAGAAAAATGTCTCATCTTTTAGAAGCCATATCTCTGTGAAATTTTATCCAATTCAAGTGATTCTTGGACCAGTTTGTGCAGAATTTGAAGAGCTTTAAAATGAGTGGTCATATAAAGAAATCCAAGCAGTATTGAGGGAGATACAACCTTTTGAAGTTAGTCATCCGAAACAAGGATAGTGACAAATTTCATAGATTTTTTTGGAAAAACGTCTCATCTTTCAAAAGCCATATCTCTGTGAAAGTTTATCCGATTTAGGTGATTCTTGGATCAGTTTGTGCAGAATTTGAAGAGCTTTAAAATGAGTGGTCATATGAAGGAATCCGAGTAGTATTGAGGGAGATACGACCTTCTGAAGTCAACCATCTAGAACAAGGGTAGTGACGAATTTTCAAGTCACAAATTTTTTGAAAGACGAAATTTGTTTAGTTTGGGTAAGCAAATCAGTTGCACTTTATTTGGTTTGGAAGAAAAATTGCAGATCTAGTTGTCTATGTGGATTTTTAGCTTCAACTCGGTGGGAAGATATTTATTTCCATAAAACCCTAGTTGCATTAGGGCATCAACTATGTCACTGGAAAAGTTTAATGGAGAAAATGATATTGATGTGAGAGAGTGGTTGAAAATAGTAAAATCTCAATATAATGAAGACACGTTCAAATATAACTTTCATAAATTTTTTAAGGGGGAAGCTTTACAATGGGTAGACAACTTTGCTTGGGGTAAACTCCTGTACAGTTGGGATCAAATTGAACCAACATTCTTGAGCACATGGGTACCTATTCAATTACAAAGAAAGTTAGATTCTAAGGAATATCTTAAGGAAAGACTTAAGAAAAGGGATAAAAAGATAGATAGCATGTTGGATGTCATCGAAGACCTTGAAAAGAAACTACAGGGAATTCAAAATGAGCGGAATGAAATAAAAGGAGAATGGGAAGTTTTCAAGAAACAGAATGAAGACTATGAAAAAGAAATAAAATTACTCAAGAAGAAAGAGGAAAAGGTCAGGGAAGATAAAAAAGATGTCAGTATGCAGACAGAGGAAACCATACCCTTGGTAGAAGATAAATTAGAAAATGGACAAAGGAATTTGTTTGAATCTAAAAAGTCTATTTTGCAGGTTCATGGAAGCATTCAAAAAGAACAGGTTATTATTTCCATTGACCCTGGTAGTAGATATAATTTTATTAATATTGCTTTGGCTAAGAAGTTGCAAGTTCAAGCAACAAAAATTAAGGACATACATCTAGAGGGTGAGAATGTTCAGATTTTTGAAGATTTGAAGATCACCATGGATAAATATGTTTTACATTCAGATTTCCATGCTATTGAGATGGATGATGAGGATATTGTTCTTGGTTATCCTTGGTTAGATTCTTTGGGTACTATTAACATTAATGTGCAAAAGAAGTTTATGAAGTTATGGTACAGGAAAAAGAAGATAACATTGCAGGATATTTCTCAGCTTAAGGAGCAAGGATCCAAGGAAAATCAAGAAGTGGTTGTAGAGAAACAAATTGAAGAACCTGAAACAGAATCCAAGAAGGCAGTAGCAGCAAAAGAGTCCATGGAAGAAGTAGCAACAACTGATTCAATGGAAATAATAGTAACAGAGTCCAAGGAAGCTTTGATAGAAGAGCACAAGGACACACCAAACAAAGAGAACATGAAAGAACAATGTGTAGAAGAATTTAAAACAATGGAGCCAAATATTGGAAAGTCAAAGAAGGTAGAACATCAAGTTAAGGTTGCACCATATCACCATCCACACCACCATGAGCGGCAACAATCTTGGAGGCATGGTTCAAGGCAACAATATTATGGTTCCACATGGAATCAGAAGGGCACCAACTATGGCAGTGTTTGGTAGAGAAAGCATAGTGATCCTAGTTTTCAGAGTGGTTCATCAACATCAAGGAACAAGTGGACCCATCATTCAAGTTATCAAAATACAACAGCAGAAGCGTGGAGCCAACGAAGCAGATTTGGATACTCAAGTAACAAAATGGCATACCAGCATCAACGTGTTTCACTTGGATGGATGGATGATCGAGATTGGTACCAGTTGCTAACATTGCTTAGCAAATCATATTATCATGTTTCTTCATATGTTTCGAGGATGAAACATTTGTAAGGAGGGTGGCATGGTAGGGTACCTAGGAATAGATATTTGGGGATATATTATTATATTGTATAAGGGTTGGCATGGGCCACACATAACCCAAGGTTGATTGTATTATAATATTATATAATATTATATTAGTAGTAGGCTCCCCAAAGTAGAATAAGAAGATGGATATATAAAGAAGAGATATTTGTCATTGTAATCATCATTGGAGAAGAATCTTATGTAATCGTCTATGCCCACGAAGTGGCCTCTCACCTTGGGAGATCTTGTGGAGTTATTCCTTCCTTAAGGATTATTATTGGTGTTTCCCTACCTTAAGGGTATTATCTATCTCTCTCTCATTTGTGGATTGTTATTGTGGATAATTATTTGTGGATGAATGATTTGATATTTCTGCATATTGGTGAATGATTTATGTTAATAATAATAAAGTTTTGCAACAACCTTTTGTAATTTTGAAATCCAACTTACTGTAGTTCCACCTATAATAAAGACATACCCTGTGGTGCTCCTTCTGCTATCTATATCACCTGCCATGTCTGCATCAACATATCCCTATAGAACAGTGTTAGAACCTCCAAAACATAATACCTGAGTGACAGTACCTCTTAAATACCTGAGAATCCACTTCACTACCTCCCAATACCTTTTCCTTGGGTTGTTCATAAACCTGCTCACAACTCCCACTACATGTGCTATATCTGGCCTTGTGCACACCATCGCATACATCAAACTACCAACTGTCGATGAATAAGGAACCTTGGACATGTAGTCTATCTCCTCCTATGTCTTAGGACACATCTCTTTAGTCAGTTTGAAATGATTGGCCAAAGGTGTACTAACAGGTTTTGCATCCTGCATATTAAATATTTTCAACACCTTCTCAATGTACTCACCCTAAGACAATGTTAATTTATGATTTTTCCTATCTCTTGTTATTCTCATACCAAGGATTTGCTTTGCAACACCCAAATCCTTCATTGCAAATGAATTTGCTAATTTTCTTTTGAGCACATTTATATCCTGCATGTTAGACCCTACAACAAGCATGTCATCTACATACAATAACAAGATAATATAGTTACCATTATCTAATCTCTTAAAATAAACATAGTGGTCAGAATAACATCTACTATAACCTTGTTCTATCATAAACCTATCAAATTTTAGATACCACTACCTTGGAGCTTGCTTCAGGCCATACAAGCTCTTTTTCAACCTGCATACTAATTCCTCCTTCCCTTTGACCTCATACCCCTATGGCTGCTGCATATAAATCTCTTCCTCCAAATCCCCATGGAGAAAAGTTGTTTTTACATCTAATTGTTCAAGATGCAAATCTTCTACAACCACTAGACTTAAAATAGTTCTAATTGAAGTCATTTTAACAATAGGAGAAAAAATTTCATCATAATCTATACCTTTCTTCTATGCAAACCCCTTTACAACAAGTCTAGCCTTATACCTCTTTTTACCTCCATCTTCTTCCTTCACCTTGTAAACCCATTTATTCTGCAATGCTCTTTTTCTTGCAGGCAACCGAACCAAATCCCAAGTCTGGTTATGTACCAAAGAGTCCATCTCCTCTTTCATGCCTTGCTCCCACTTCTTTCTGGTTTCTACCTGCATTGCTTCTTCATATGTTTCTGGTTCACCAGAATCAATCAATAATACATAATACAATGAAGGAGAGTAACGTTCAGGGGGTCTACTTAACCTGGTAGATCTTCTAACAACACTTGTAGGAGTTTGAGGTGCTTGTTACTATTATTGTTGAATATTTTGATTTTCTAGCACCTTTGGAGTTTCATTTTCTATGATTTCATCAAGCACTGTGTATTCTATGTTTACCTTTTCCTATTTCTTTCTCTACAACTGATCTTTATACATGACCTTCTCATTGAATACCACATCTCTACTCCTAATGATTTTGTGATTTTCATAATCCCAAAAGTGATAACCAAAATCATTAACTCCATATCCAATGAAAGTACACTTCTTAGACTTTACCTCAAGTTTTGTTCTATTTTCTTTATCAATATGAACAAATGCTTCACAACCGAAAGTCTTCAGAAATGAGTAGTTAACAGGTTTACCTATCCATACCTCTTCTAGAATACCACCATCCAGGGAACTTGAAGGTCCTCTATTTATTAAGTAAACAACAGTATCCACAACATCTACCCAAAATTGTAAGGGCAATCCTGCATGTAATCTTATACACCTAGCACGTTCCATGATTGTCCTGTTCATCCTTTCTGACACACCATTTTCTTGTGGTGTTCTTGGAACCATCTTCACTCTACGAATCCCATGGTATGAACAGTAACTATCAAACTCCTTGCTGTAATATTCTCCTCCATTATCTGATCTGAGACACTTCAACTTATTTCCTATCTCATTCTCAACCAAAGCTTTCCATTTCTTAAAAGTATCAAAGACATCAGATTTTCTTCAAATACAATAAACCCAAGTTTTTCTAGTTGCATCATCAATAAAAGTAACATAATAATAAGAGCCACCAAGAGATGATACCTGAGTTGGTCCCCATACATCTGTATGCACAAGCTCTAACTTTTCACTCTTCTTTTCCTTCCCAACTCTGAGAAATCTGACTCTTTTCTATTTTCCATAAACACAGTGCTCACAAAAGTCCAAATCAACCTACTTCAAACCTGGCAACAAATTCCTTGAGTGGAGAATCTGCATCCCCTTCTCACTCATGTGCCCAAGCCTATGATGCCACAAAGTTGTATCCACTCCTGTAGAAGCTAAAGCAATAGAAATATTAGTATTACCAGTACATACATACAATGTACCTTCCTTCTTTCCTTTTGCTAATATCAGTGATCCTTTAGTAACCTTCCACAAATTTTTTGAGAATGTAATTGTACAACCTTCATTATCCAACTGCCCTATTTAAATTAGATTTCTTCTCAAATCAAGAATATGCCTTACCTCTTTCAGCAACCATTGGTTTCCATTTGGTAATTTTATCTGTATCTTACCCATTCCAACAATTTTACATGGTCGATCATCACCCAAATAAACCTATCCAAAATCACCTTGAACATAGTCTAGAAAATATTTCCTATGGGGTGTGGCATGATATGAAGCCCCTGAGTCTAGCACCCAACAATCATTAATATTATCTAATGAAAGGATTAAAGCATCTTGCAACACATCACCTGCTACATTTGCTTCCTGATTATTATCCTATTTTTCATCTCCTCTTTTTTCTTTTTGAGACCAACAATCTCTTTTTAGGTGTCCTTTCTTCCCACAATGCCAACATTCCAGTTGCTTCCCTCTAGATTTGGATCTACCTTTCTTTGACTTTCCATGATTCCCTAGGCTCTTTCCTCTCTCCCTTTGTCTCCCCCTATTCTCCATAGTCAAAGCATTACCTGATGTCTCACCTATGCTTTTCCATCGCATTTCCTCGCTAAGGATAACACCAATAACATCATCAAACTTTAAAGTATTTGAACCAGAGATAAAATTACTCATAACCATGACCAAGCCATTCTAACTTTCTAGCAATGAGCACAAGATCAAAAGAGCCCTAACCTCATCATCAAAGTTTACTCCTACAGAACTTAACTGATTGGTGACCATGTTAAACTCATTTAAATGATCAATAATAGACCCACCTTCTAACATCTGCATATTAAATAAATGCTTCATAAGAAATACCTTGTTCGAAGCTGAGGGTTTTTCATATAGTTTAGCTAGTGCCTTCATTAGATCCTCCATTGTCTTTTCCTTTGAAATGTTGAAGGCCACCAATGCTTCCAGGCATAGTCGTATTGTTCCTAATGCCTTTCTATCAAGAACTTCCCATTCTTCGTCTGACAACTTCATCGGCTTCTTTGCTATTCCACCTAATGGTAGGTAAAGATCCTTCTGATATAGATAGTCCTCCATTTGCATCTTCCATAGCTGGTAATTTTGGCCATTAAACTTCTCAACCCTAAACTTGCCTTCTTCTACCATTGCTCCCACTCGAACCAGGAAACCCTCCTTTCAAGTGCATTTTTCAAACCCTAGGCTCTGATACCAGTTGTTAGGATTAAATAATAAAAAGCGAGCAATAAATAAATACGAAAAATAAAACGCAAGAATAATGCAATACAAGAGAGACATAGATATACATGGTTCACCCAATATGGGCTACATCCATGGAGAAAATAACCAAGCCTTTTTATTCCATCCAGAAAAATGAAGGGATACAACCTACAATAGATATGTTGTAACTTCCTCTTATTTCTATCAGTCATCTCTACGTGTGCTACATTCTACAATAATCGCCATACATTGTCATTTATAAAATAGAGTTACAATTTAGGGCAAAAAAATCCCTGCCTAAAATCCGTCGTCCGATCTGTGACCTAATAATAAATGGTCCAGATTTACAAAGGGAAAAAACATTTATTTTTGGCTTTGGGGGTGCTACCCCTAAACCCCCGCAAGGGGGTATCCAGATCCCCCTAGTGACACAAGTAGGGGGCGTTGCCCCCCTACACCCCCCTTCATGGAGTGGGTCCAAGTGCGGCTGAAAACAAGACCTTTGAATTAGAGAGAGAATCAGGCTCCACAATGTTATATTATATAGTTGGAGCATATACATTTGTAATACCAACATTGATGTTTATCCAATGTACTATTACCCCGTGTATATTGAAAGCTTGAAGTAATAACATCCCAAAGACCCTTTGAATTAAGAAATAAAGCAAAATCCTACATTAACTTAGACAATCTAGGAGTATCAGTCTTCTTTTTCAAAGGAGATAGACCTATGTTAGAGTTCCCCTCAAAAATCCATAAATCATAGTTGTAAATCATCATTGTATTTGACAAAAATATTTTGAGGTACTTCTAACATCTTTTATGAGTAATATAGTTGGAGCATATACATTTATAATACCAATTTTGATGTTTTTCTTTTTTTTTTCCAAAATAGACTAGCAACCCAATTATTTTTTACTTCTAACAATTGTCCACCTCATTTGTGTTTGTCCCATATAGTTATGATACCTCTAAAATCTCCTATAGAAAAAACTACTAGATAGACCTCAATATTCCTATTATTTTTTAAAGCATCATTACATTCCTCAGTTTTTTTTGTTTCTTGTATTAAAAATAAACTCAAAACTATACCAAACTATTAATTCCTTAATAAATTTTCTTAGGGATCTTATTCCTACCCCTAATATTCCATGATACCATTTTTTTTTCAATTAGATATATGGTATTGATATGAGCCCCACCCATATTACATCATGACCACATGATGGCATTACAACTTTACTATTAGGCACGTGTCACTTGGAAAGACTTAAACTTGGGTCTTTGATCCAAGAATTGGATCAGTCTTGTGGAGTTATCCTTGTGTACATCACATTGTTCTTCTAGTATAATTGTGTACAGATCGTAACATGTGCGTATATCAGCCTAGTAATTTCTTCTTAGTCTGGATCGTGAATATTATGTGCGTATGTGGGAATATCATGTGCGTATGTATGATCATATATAGCATGTGCATATGTGGTAGTGGCATGTATGTGTATACATCCTGTGTGTATATGTATATACAATGTGCATTATAAGCAAATGATGTAAAATTCATTGGCGATGTGGGCAGCTGTTAGGGCATCAAGGAGTTATGGAAACTGAATCGATCAGACCCAAGGGAGGTAAAGCAATATTGTGCATGATATTAAAAAAAAAGGCACGAGAATATCCAAGAAGTGTGATAGGTTGAAAAAGGAATATTGTTGTGTTTTTACAATATTCTCCATTTTTTTCCATTGTAATGCTTCATATTGGATTGATAATGAAAGAAGATCATTAAGGTTGGATGTACTTCCATATTGGAAGGAACCAGGATAAATATTTGTGTTCATGTTGTGTGATTGTGGGTCATTTTTTTTTTTTTCGCATACTGCAATTACATGTTTTTTTTAAATTTGTTGTTGATATTCCAGAATAGCATAGCTTACAAAATTTACAAATCACGTGGTATCAGAGCATAGTTACAGAGTTGTTGGGAAACTTGTGGATGAACGGTAGAAGATCTCAAAGAGGTGAATTGTTCCCATTGAATCCAAAAATTGGCAGTAGGAGAAGAGTAACTTCCATGGAGTGGGTAGAGGGAGAGCAACCTAAAACTGAAATGTCAATAAGTGATTTTGAGAGGAGATTCATTGCAATGGAGAATAACATGAAGACCCTTATGGATGCCTTGTTGGGTAGACAACCTAGCAATGGAGACCAGAGGCAGAGACAACCTGAGAATGGAGGAGGAAGCCACCAGGATGTTGGCCAGTCTTCATCTTCATCAAATAATCCCATTCCTTTCAAGGTAGAAGCCAAGGTGGAAATTCCAACTTTTGGTGGGGAGGTTGATGCAGAAAAATTGAATAATTGGTTGAAGCAATTGGAGGTATATTTCCAAATCCAAGGTGTTGTTGATGATGTAAATAAAATCTCTTTTGCAAGATTGAAAATGGGTGGACATGCTTTGATCTGGTGGGAAAGCCATATGGATTCCCTTAAGCATGATAACCTACCACCTATCTCTTCTTGGGAGGAATTTAAGAATCTATTGAAAGAGCAATTCTATCCGTTGGGTCATCACAATAAACAACTCATGAAATGGTAATTATTTAGACAACAAAGAGGTCAAAATGTCCAGGAGTACACTACATAATTTAGAAAACACGCGACCTTGCTTGGGATTTCTCTTAAAGATCCTCAAGTTTTGATGAAGTACATTGGAGGGTTACATAGTCATTTGCAAAAGACTATCATGTTTCTCAATCCTAACAATCTTGACCAAGTGAGTGTGCAGGCTCAATATTTGGAGGAAGATGGAAAACAGAGGCGACAATATGAGGACTCCAAGAAGAATCCAAAGGGGAACCAAGAAGGAAACTCTCAAGACAAAGGCAAGGCAAAGCAATCAGAGAAGAAGACAACCAATACCACCAAGAAGGAAGGTGACAATAGACATTGTTCCCATTGTAACAAGGATGGACATGTAGAGGAAAAATGTTGGAAGCTTCATCCGGAATTGTATCCCTACAAGAAGAAGAAGAATCAGGAAAAGAAGAATGCAATGGTCACTAGATGTGAGGATGTTGAGGATAGTTCTGATGTTGATGAGAAACTCAATTGTGCAGCAATCCAGACAGTTGGAGAAGATGAGTGCATTGAGGAGCAAAGGATTAGACTATTCCACCTCAAGATCCAAGTCAAGAAGACAAGAATAGATGCTATCATTGATCCTAGTTCTCAAGCAAATTTAATTGTTGAATATTTGGTGAACAGTCTGGGATTGGAGACATACAACCATCCTCATCCATATCCTTTGGGTTGGTTGCAAAATAATGCCAAGTTACAAGTCACTAAGCAATGTAAGTTGAAATTTGCTATTAGTGCAAACTTTATTGATGAAGTTGTGGTTGATGTAATACCATTAGACTTATGTGGTGTTATTCTTGGAAATCCTTATTTGTGGGATAGAGATGCCACTTATTACAGAAGGGTGAATAAATATAAGTTGATCAAATATGGAAAGTCCTATATTGTTCATGCCCATAAAAGCAAGAAAATGATGACTTTGGTGACAGCAAGCCAAGTTAAAAGACTAATTAATAAAAGCAAGAAGTTTGTATTGCTCATAGTCCAAAATTTAGAGGAAAGTACTACCAAAGGTGGATCACATATGGTTTGTAGTACAGTATCAGGACCACTAGTGGCTCTCTCTAAGGAATATCAGAGGAAGGATCAGATACAAAGTCTTGTCAAAGAGTTTCAAGAAATGTTTGTAGAACCAAAGGGGCTACTACCTAAGAGAGAAATCCAGCATGAAATTCAGCTGTTACCTGATGCATCTCTTCCAAACATAGGATTGTATAGGCAATCAATTTTGGAGCAAGAGGATATCAGGAATCAAATTCAGGAACTAGTGGAATAGGGTGTGATCAGACCTAGCACATCTCCTTGTGGGTCACCGATTGTTTTGGTGCCTAAGAAAGATGGGAGTTGGCGAATGTGTGTGGATTATAGGGCTCTCAATAAGATTACCATTAAAAATTGCTATCCATTGCCTAGGATAGATGATATTATGGATCAATTGCAAGGAGGAAAATACTTCACCAAGTTGGATCTAAGGAGTGGTTATCATCAAGTGAGGATCAAGGAGGAGGACATTTGGAAGACTACCTTCAAGACAAGACAAGGCCTATGGGAATGGCTTGTTTTACCATTTGGTTTGTGTAATGCACCAGCCACCTTCATGAGGGTAATGAATGATGTTCTTCGCCCATTTATTGATTCTTTTGTTGTTGTTTACTTGGATGACATTCTTGTGTACAACCATACTTGGGAAGATCATTTGTTACATCTTAGACAAGTGCTACAAGCTTTACAAAAAGAAAAGTTGTTAAAAATGAGCAAGTGTGAGTTTGGTAAGAAGTATTTGGTGTATTTGGGCCACATTGTTGGTGGGGGACAGCTTAAGATAGACCCTGAAAAATTCAAAGCCATTGTAGATTGGCCAAGACCAAACAATATAACTAAAACAAGGAGTTTTCTAGGGGTTGTTCAATATCTTAGGAAGTTTATTGCTGATTTTTCTAGTATTGCTTCACCTTTACATGATGTTACAGGGAAGAGGTAAAATTTTCAATGGGAGAAGAAGCAACAAACATCATTTGATTTGCTAAAATAAAAAATTAGCAATGCACCTATTTTGGCACTCCCTAATTTGCAGCAGCCTTTTGAGATTGAGACTGATGCTAGTGAGTATGCCATGGGGGCAGTATTGATGCAAGGAAGGAGACCTATTTGTTACCATTATGAAAAGTTTAGTGGGGCAGCCTTGAACTACCCTACATATGACAAGGAGTTGTTTGCTCTAGTTCAGGTGGTGAAGAAATGGAAGCACTATTTTATGGGTAAGGAAACAATAATCCATACTGATCATCAACCATTAAAGTACTTGCAAACTCAATCCAAATTGCAACAAGCCAGACATTTTAGATGGATGGGATTCCTGCAACAATTCCACCTGATTATCAAATACAAGAAAGGCAACAGTAACAAGTTGGTTGATATGCTTTCTAGACCTCCAATAGTTGTGGATCAGATTTCTCTATCAATTCTGAAGCTTTCTCCATTTGTTCATGAGGCATTTCAGGAGGCATACATACATGATACAAATTTTGGAGAAGTTTATTCAAGGTTGAAACCGTCATCTACTCCAAATTGTGAAGGTATGAATGATTATCATCTTAAAAATGGACTTCTCTATAAGTTTGATACTTTGTGCATTCCTGAAGGAGAAAGAATTCAGTTGATTAGGGAAGCTCATACATCCAAGATTGCTGGTCATTTTGGGGTTGGAAAGACAGTTGCAAATTTGCAAAGGTATGTGTATTGGCCTAGAATGCAAGAACAAGTTGCCAAGTATATTAGAGGGTGTGTAATGTGTTGCACTAGCAAGCCTAGCAATAGAAAATTGGGTTTGTATCAACCACTTCCAGTTCCAAATCATCCTTGGGAGAGTATTTCTATGGATTTTGTTGGAGGATTGCCTATGTCCAAGAAGGGGCATGATTATTTGTTTGTAGTAGTGGATAGATTTAGCAAGATGTGTGTGCTAATTCCATGTAAGAAGACTGTTACAGGAAAGGAAGCTACCAATATTTTATTTTCTCATGTATGGGTTCATTTTGGTTTACCTACTTCTATTGTCTCTGATAGAGATTCCCAATTTTTGGGCAATTTTTGGACTTGTTTGTGGGAAAATATGGACACAAGGCTAAAGAGAAGTACTGCTTTTCATCCTCAAACGGATGGTCAAACTGAAGTAGTAAATAGAACAGTGGTTCAACTCTTGAGAGGTTATTGTGGTAAGCATCCAAAGACTTGGGATGAGCATCTTGTTTACATCCAACATTCTTACAATAGGGCAATTCATACTTCCACAAATAAAACTCCATTTGAAACTTGTTATGGGTACCTTCCACCATCACCTTTTGACTATGTTTTTGGGCAGCAAAAGGATACAGAAATTTTAGTTGTGAAAGAAGAAGAGCAAGCTGAAAAATTTATTGATAAGATCAGGCAAATTCATTTGCAAGTCCAAGAGCAACTCAAGGCAAGCCAATCTAAGTACAAGTTGAGACATGACAAACATAGAACTGATCACAAATTTCAATTTGGAGACAGAGTTTGGTTACATCTCAGCAAGGAAAGGTTGCAAGGGCCTGCCAAGAAGTTGAAGCCTATAAGGTATGGACCATTTCAAATTGTGGAGCAAGTAAGTGAGAATGCATTCATATTGGATTTACCTACCTATATGAATATCTACTCAGTTATAAATGTGGAGAACTTGAAGTTGTTTGAGCCCTCCATGATGACTGTAGAGGAAGGTGAAGTAGATCAGATTCTGCCATCTCTAGAAGATTTATCTCCACACACTATGAATCCACTTGCAGAGGATTCAATTTTGTAGAAGAAGATTCGCCCAACCAGAAGAGGTGAACAGGAAATCTGGTTAGTTGGCTTGAAGGGACAATTGCCTACCAAAGCCAAATGGTATGATAGGAACAAGATTGAGGACTTGTTTCCTCATCTTCTTCATACTTAGATTTTTGAGGAAAAAAAGCCTCCTCATTGGGGAGGTGTGATCCAAGAATTGGATCAGTCTTGAGGAGTTTTCCTTGTGTTACATCATATTTTTCTTCTAGTCTAACTGTGCGTAGATCGTAACATGTGCGTATATCTATGGTAATTTCTTCTTAGTCGGATAGCGGAAAACATGTGCGTATGTGGGGATATCATGTGCGTATGTATGATCACATATAAAATGTGTGTATGTGGTAGTGGTATGTATGTATGTGTATACATCCTGTGTGTATATGTATATACAATGTGCATATGTGCATTATAAGCAAATGATGCAAAATTTGTTGGTGATGCGGGCAGTTGTTAGGGCATCAAGGAGTTAGGGAAAAATTGAATAGACGAGGTGAGGAAACTGAATCGACTAGACCCAAGGGAGATAAAGGAAGATTGTGCATGATGTTTTTAAAAAGGAGGGGAACAAGAATATCCAGGAGGGTGACAGGGAAGAAGGAATATTGTTGTGTTTTTATAGTATTCTCCATTTTTTTCCATTGTAATGCTTCATATTGGATTGATAATGAAAGAAGATCATTAAGGTTGGATGTACTTCCATATTGGAAGAAACCAGGATAAATATTTGTGTTCATGTTAAGTGATTGTGGGTCAATTTTTTTTTCTGCATACTACAATTACATGTTTTTAAAAAAATAAAATAAAATTTGTTGTTGATATTCCATAATAGCATAGCTTACGGAATTTACAGATCAGGCTCCCTTTTTAAAGTCAAGTAATTCAATTGGTTTAGCTAATGACATTTGATTCTATGATACCATTTTCATTTTTACCTTTTTATTTTAAAATATAGGCTTAGATCCACCTCTTGTTAACACCTACAAATTTTGTTTTTGGTTTCTTAAATCAATATCCCTTTTATTTTCCTTTTCTTTTTGTCCTTGCCTTAAGTGTCTCCCTCTCCTTTTGCCATTCCCATTAACACTTTTGCCTTTATCAATCTCCTATATTTTTCATACTATTTTTAAAGAGACTTATTTGCTAAAGGTTTATGTTGCCCTATAGAATTTGAAATGTGAGGAATAGCCTTAAATAATTTCTTCTTTATGCTACCTTAATAACTCTAAAGTATAAGGATGATCCTCCATAGTAATTACTTTCTTATGTTGCCTTGAAAACCATGGATGTTGCCTTGGAAACCCTAATCTGTAAGAATGATCCTCCATACTAATTACTTTCCTATGTTGTACTACAAATTTTAAATTCCCATGAATATCCTCCATATGACTCTTGAAAACCTAAAGCATAAGGGATACTCTATACTACTTTAATTTTTGTTGAAGGGAGAGGATTTTATACTACTTGAGAAAAACAAAGATGATTTAGTTGGACTAACTATTAAGACCCTATCCTCACACAACTATATACTTGTCTATTGTTGGTGTATGTTGCACTATGGACACCTAGTGGCATGGGCCCATTATGATGTACCCTTTACTTTTATTGTAAGTAGGAGTTAGTACCTCAGATTCCCACTTTCATGTGGTCCAACCCTTGAGCACTAATATTAGGGTAAATAAGAGTCTATATAAGGACATGTGCTTCGAATATAAGGCATCTCATATTTTCTTATTTTGTATGAGATCTCTGCTTCCAATGAGGTTGCCCCTCAAAGAGGCCTACGATATCTATTTTACTTTATTAAAATAAGTTTGTTGTTATTTCCATCCAATTGTTTTTGTGACAACTTCTATTATTTTCATTTTCATGGTCATTTAGTTTATGAGAATTTCCATTAATTCTTGTATTACTACTTTGATTATGCTCAATTTTATATAAAGGTTCATAACAAGTGGTATCATAGATCTTTCTAGGGCTATGTTCTCCAACAATAATAGTAGTTTTTATCCTTTCATCAATTTTTATATTCTACAATGTTTTATTCTACTTGTTTTCTATTAAACTTTCTTTTCAAAAGAACACATTTTTTCTATTTTTAGTGTATATTAAAAACCCTATACTGGGGGTTTTAAAAAATCATAGAGGAGTTGTTGTTATTGGCTAAGCTATATTACCCATAAATCATATAGTAAAGTGAGGGGTGCTAAGACCCCAATACCCAAGCCTTAGACAACACCCATATACAACTACACTCTCCCACATACTCTCAAGTATATAGAGAGACCCCATAGAAATATAAGAAGCTTCCATCCATGGGCAGATATTGGTCATAATAGGCAGTTAGCCCTGGAAGTTACTCTCGTAGTACTCTTGGAAATGGATGGTGTGACTATGGGTACAAAGGAACCCTCCATAGTTAGAGCTTTGAAATATTGGGTTGACCACTAATCATGAACAAGATCATATATCAGAGAGCCCATAAAATTAGACACCCTAACTTAGATTGTCCCTATTGACACATTGTTTTAGTCCTTTAATATTAAAAACAAGACTAGATTTTAGCATACTATAGAAGAGGTCACTCTAGTCATAGTCTAGCAGTGCAGAGAATATCTAGTGTGATAGTGTAAAGAATATATATTTTGACAATGTAGAGAATACCTAGTCTGATAGTGTAGAGAATATCCAGTCTAAAAATGTAGAGAATAACCATTGTGATAGTGCAAAGAATATATAATTTGACAATTAAAACAATTAGTTGTTAATAGTTTGACACAAAAAAGAGTACCAAAAAATCCAAAATTTACTATTTTGCAATATAACCCATTGCTATCCCCTCTTTAAGTTGATTTTTTTGAAACCTAAGTCTAACAAACCATTCTTCAAACCCTACCTTTAAAAAATTATCATTTTGTGGTAGAGTCTATTTTGATCATCTCTTTGACTTGATAGTTTTGAGATATAACTCCAATAAATCTTTTTGGAGACCCTAAAGTGACTAAAATGTCTAGTGGTACTAGAGCTTCTCAAGAACTAGAGTGATTGGGCAAACAAGTAAAACAAATTAAAGCTTATCATTTAGAAATCCTCTAGGCATTATCTAAATTTGACAAATTGGATATGCTTAGATGCAAAATATGATGCTCTAGTAGGAAAATCAACAAGGAGTTAAGATGCAAGTTTTTAAGGAGGAGCACAAAATGTCTCACCTCTAAATAAAAATTAGAGAATACCCAAGCTAGAATTTTCAAACTTTGATGGTTGTGATCCAACTAGTTGGTTGTATCAAGCCAAACAATATTTTTCTCTTCATGCCACTGCCAATAATCAAAAGCTTACAACTGTATCCTTCAACATAAAATAAGATGCAGTCCAAAAGTATCAAAGGTTAGAGAATATGAAACCAAGACTCACATGGCTTGAATTTGAGCATGAATTATTTACCCATTTTGGACCCAGTGAGTATAAATAGTTTACAAGATTCCTCACCAAGTTGAAATAGACGATATTTGTCCATGATTACCAAACACAATATGAAAATCTAGAAAATCGCACTAGAGAATTGAGTTGTTCCATTAGTGGATTAACGGAATATTTCCATGTTGAGCTGAAAATATTCAAGCCAAAAATCACGATGACAACTATAGTATTGGCTAGGCTTGTGGAGGACAAATTCATAGCACAAAGGTATACTTTTAAACCACCATAAACTCGAGTCCCATTACTAACCTGAACATCATAAAACTTAGGAAACAACCCACCCCAAGTTAAATGTTTCACCCATGAAGAAATGGAGGTATGTCAAGTAGAAGGTCTATATTATAACTATGATGACAAATATACAAGTGCATATAACAAAAACTGTATTTACTCGATATGGGTGAACCTTTCACTACAAAACCACAAATTCACTAAATAGAGATAGATCAACCTACAAATTTTGAAATGATAAAGAAACCATAATCCAAAATTTTAGTTCATGCATTAGTTAGGTTTTCTAATTCCTCGACCATGAAGGTGGTGGAGTATTTTAAAGGGCAATGACTTATCATCCTCATTTAGTATGGAAGTACCCACAATTTTATTGATACTTAGGTAGCTAAATAAGCAACTTGTTACATCTATTCTTGCAATTAATTTGAAGTCATGGTTGTCAATGGGGTACTCTACCATTCAAGGGAAAATACCAAAATTTTAGAGGTGGTAATGGAAGACTACAACCTTAGTGTAAACATGTTTTCCCTTCCTTTGGAGGATGATATTTTGTTAGGAACTCAATGGTTTCACACCCTGGGCTCGATAGTATGGGAATTTTATGAGGTATGGATGCAATTCACAAAATATGAAAACTAATCCACTCTCTAAGGCATGACCATAAATCCTACCCAACTCATCAACTCATATCATATGGAAATACTTCTAAAGCAATCATCTCAAGGGGTAGTGACATAATTATTTGCACTACACGCCTCGAATACTGATGTTATAGTTCACTCAATTAATTACAATAAATCATGGATAAACATGCCCCTATATATACAAAACCACAAGGGTTACCACCACAATGCTCCAATGATCATGCCATCAAGCTTATTATGATAAACTTACTACCAAACATTCATCCATATCGGAACCTATATTTACAAAAGATTAAAATTGAGAAGATAGTAAAAGAGTTATCAATAGTAGGGGTATTCGACCTAGTGTCAACTCATATTCTCCCCTAGTAATTTTGGTTCATAAGAAAGATGGGTCTTGGCGGTTATGTGTGGATTTTTGAGAACTCAACAAAATCACCATCAAGGATAAATTTTTTATTTATGAGTTATTGGATGACCTTCGTGGTGCTCATTTCTTCTCAAAGTTAGATCTTCGTTTAGGTTATCATCATAGTAGATTGCAAGAAGAAGATATTATGAAGACAACATTCTGTACTCATGAAGGGTATTATGAATTACTCATCATGTCATTCAATCTTACCAATGCACCATCCACATTTTAGAGTCCCACAAATGCAATCTTTCAGCCATTTATGTGTAAACATATTTTGGTCTTTTTCATCGATATTTTAGTTTATTATTGTACATGGGCAAAATATTTGTAACATTTTAGACTAAACACTACAACTCTTAGTGAAGCCATTGTGTGCCAAATTATCCAAATGTTATTTTGGGATGCAAAAAGTGGAATACCTAGGCCATATAATTTCAAGGGAAGGGGTCAATATGGATCCTAAAAATATTGCATCCATACAAGAATCATCCAAACCATAGAATCTCAAAAGTCTTTAGGGTTTCTTAGCTCTCAGTGTTTTTTATCATTAAAAATTTGTTTGTGATTATGAGAAAATTGCATCCCCTTTGACCATTATGTTGTAGAAAAACTTGTTTCTATGGTTAGAACTCGTTGAGCATGCATTTATACTACTCAATAAAACCATACTCTCTACTCCTATCCTTGCTATTCATGATTTCTCTAGGTTATTTGTAGTTGAATGTGATACTTCAAGAAGTGGAACTAGTGTAGTGTTTATGTAGGAAGGGTGGTCATTGGCCTTCACTAGTAAGGCACTATCAAGCAAAAACCTAGGTAAGTTGACTTATCAAAAGAAGATGATGGCAATCCTACATGTTGTAAACCAATGAAGGTCTTGTCTTATTGGGTGATATTTTCCATCAAAATAGATCACCACAACCTTGAATACTTTCTTAAATAGCACATATCTACACCCATACAATAAAAATGGGTTACAAAACTATTGGGTTGCAATTATGAGATCATTTATAAGAAGGAAAAATAAAATGTAGTTATTGATGCATTATCCCGCCAATACAAGAATCAAGGTATGCTATGTGCCATCTCTACTCTACCTCCTTAATAGACCCATCATATTTAAGGAGAAGTGACTTAATATCTCATATTGTAATTAGTAATTTAGCAACTCAAAACTAATTATGACTCTCACCCAATATGTACAGGGGATGCACAATATTTGTGATACTAGGGTCACCTCATTCTCCCTAAAAATTTACCACTCCATAAGTTCATATTATAGGAAATGCATGCTTCTCTAACCACATGACATTTAGGCTTCTTAGAAACTAATGAATGGGCTAAACACATTTTTTTTTGGGCATGCATGAATAAGGATATTTAGATATTTGTTGCAAAATATGACACCTGTCAACAAGTTAAGGGTGAAATTGTTCACACACTAGGCACACTCCAACCTCTTCCAATTCTAGAGACTATTTGGATAGATATTTTTATGGATTTTATTGAAGGGCACCCAAAGTATTAAGGCAATACAATCATTCTCATGGTGGTGGATTGTCTCTCTAAGTATACTCTTTTTTATCCTTCACACCCTTCCAAGCCCTCAACTATTGCCCAAATATTTTTTTATCAGGGTTATGCATAAGAGGTAGGACCCGAAAAGTACTTTTAAAAAAATGGCTAATCTATTGTGAAAACCTGATGAATCTTGTCAACCTGCATGTATGATGGCATGGCGAATGACCTTAATTTTTCAAAAATAATTGTCAAAAAATGGTGAATTTCAAAGTTCTGATGGGACTAGGTGAAAAAGGAGTTTGGAGATGCAAGACACTTTACAAAACTTGATCTGATTTCAGACCGATGCATAATAAGATCCGGTAATGGACCAGATGCATAATATGATCCAATCGTGGGCTATATGCATAATATGATCCTGTTAGGGACCGAATGCATAATATAGTCTGACAACTGAAGAACACAAGCTTATACTGAGAGGGAGGGAGGGGTGAACAATATAAGACCACTTTTTACTTTTTCTTCCAATTCAATAGTATGTTGTGTAAAGATAGCAGTATGAGTAGTAGTAATCAAAGAAATGCACAGAAACCATACACAATAGAGACACCACAATTTATGTGTTTCAACCAATGTGGGCTACTCCATGGAGAAAATATTTTACTAAAACTTTCTCAATCAATCTCTTTGGGAATCACTCCCAATTATAATGTTTATGGATCTCTGTCCAAAGGAGATGTTGATCCCCTAATCTCAAGTTCATGGATATCTTCCATAGGAGAAATATTTTCCCTTCAGCTCTGGCTATGTGATCTTCTAGAAGATGTTGTCTCTCTATTGCGTTGACTGGTGGACCTATCTCCACTTGAAGACTCCTCACTCATATCTGTCTTCAACTGTGCTGGCTGTTGGATCTCTATCCATTGAGACTCTGTCCTCTATACTCTGTCACCTCCAAAGCTCTATCAATAGGCTCACTAAGAACCTACTCAATAGGCTCACACAAAAATTGCTTAACAAGCTCACACAGAACTTGTCAAATATGTGCTAGCAAGCTCACCAAGAACTTGCCCAAATCTGCTCTAGCAAGCTCACCAAGAACTTGCCCAAATTTTCTCTAGCAATCTCACCAAGAACTTGCCCAAATCTGCTCTATCAAGCTCACTAAGAACTTGTCCAAACACTGTCCTAAAATCTATCCCAACATTATCCTCAAATATGTCCCAAAGGCCTTCTCAAAGGCTCAATCAATCATGCTCAAGTAGTACTCAAAATAAACTCAACAATGAATGGCAATCTCAACTCAAATTAACTCCATAGAAGCATAAATAGAATTGTTAGAGACCCAATATGTTCTAATCTCACTCTCAACCCAAATCAATCTCAACTCAACTCAACTCAAATCAATCTCAACTCAAGTCAATCTCATAGAAGCATAAATAGAATTGTTAGAGACTCAATATGTTCTAATATCACTCTCAACTCAAATCAACCTCAACTCAATTCAAGTCTTATAGAACCATATAGAGAATTGTTAGAGACTCAATATGTTCTAACCTCAATCTCAACTCAACGTAGAATGATGGAATAGTTTATTTTATAGAACTTGAAAAATCACTTGACTAGGCTCAATCAACTCAACTCAACCAATCATCACAAGGGACAACTCTCTCACACAATCCTAGTCCAAGTATGTATCAACCAACTCAAATGTTTCCAACAATGCTCAACCACAAATCTCACATAACAATGATACTCATGTTCTTTTCTAACTCAAGTTCTTTCACAACCAATGGGATTCAACAACTATGCTTACAAAACAAGGTTTAAACTCAACTCTCAAATCAGAAAAACCTTGAAGCATTCAACCAACCACTTCTGAAAAGGAAACCATAAACAATCCTTTTTCCTCCAATGATATTTCAGAAATCAACCACTATAAACAATCAATAGGAGAATGTGCCCATACCTTTTTTTGAAGATGAAAAAACCTCTTTGTAAATCTGCCACAATCACAAAATTCTTTTGCCAATCTTCACAAGGGTTAGTAGATCACAAAATAATAAACATTACTCCACTTTTCAATAATCATCACCAAGGCCTTTAATTGCACAACTTCCTTATCTCTCCTAAAACCACTTGTACCATAAAATAAAATAAATCAAAACATTGCATAACCTTTTCACTCCCTAAACCACTTATACCATAAATTAAAACAAATCACAATATTGCATACCTTGTCACCTCATGAAAAAAATAATCCTCTTGACAAAGAACAAGGCAAACTTCACTTTTGGAACCCCTTTGAAAAATTAGAAACCTCTCTTTACACACCACTTATTTCTCCTTCTAAATAAGTTATTCAAATAGCCCTCAAAATAAGCTTTCCAACGATATATAATATGCCCCATTTCCAAAATAAATTGAAACCTTTACATGTATATATATGCCACCCTCCATTAATTGCACATAGGTCGGCCCTCCATTAATTGCACATAGGTCGACCCTCCATTAATTTAAATGTAAACTTTAAACTTTAATATCTTCATCACCGGAGGTCCTTTTTTGATGAAACAAAATTCCACCTTGGCTTTTAAGAAAAGCCCTTTCCACATAAGCCCACCATGGTTTTAAATAAAACCTTTTATTTTTCCTACCTTGGTTTTCATAAAAACCTTGTATATATCCATGCTCTCCGAAATATCATAGATGATTATCTATGAAGTGCTTTTGCCACCAAAACTCAATGTGACATCAATGATCCATGTGATATCAATGATCCATGTGACATCAATGACAACATAAAATACCTTAAATTAACTCAAATTTCCAACAACAACTGACCGGATGCATATAATGATCTAGTCAAGGACCGAATGCATACATGATCCGGTTTCGGATCGAAAGCATAAAATGATCCCAACGATCGGATGCATAATATGATTCGGTCTTAGACCATATGCACAACCTGATTCGGATATGGAACGGATGCAAAATATGATCCATTTTTGGACCAGAAGCAAAATATGATCCGACCACCAACTGGATGCATACTATGATCCGGTTTCGATTTGGTTACATACTAAGGTCCAGTCACCCACCAGGTGCATTATAAGACCCGATCTCGAACTGGGTGCACAATATGATCCAGTCACCAAATGGATGCAAAAAAGGTCCAGTTTCGAGGCGACGAGACTCATGTGGAATATGGTTCGGTTCTTCTACCACGTGTCACACGTTCAATCATCAACATCACATGTCCAATAGAATGCAGCCACGTGTCAACTTTTTTTCTTCAATCTATAAAAGGGCATCAACTCTTATTTTTTCCATTTTGTTTATGCGACTACTGCAACCAGAGCTAACCTTTTCGATCAACTTTTTGATTTCCAATCCTTTTCCTTCGACTTCCAACTTCTTACGATGGCCGCCTCTTCCACCCTTGCACCAATAGTCATGAATTTTTCATGCACTTTGATTTCAGATTTGATGACAACTCCAGGAATGGACTTCAAGTGGCTCAATAACGCAGGTTTAACAACCCTCATTTTCATGCCACAATTTAGAATAGATAAATTCCTCCTGTAATATATTATAGCTGGTTATGACCACAACAGGACTACTGTGAATATTAAAGTACAAAATAGAAATCTGCTTTTCAACATCACCCCTGGAGATATTAACAGATTGACAGGTCTTCCATTCATTGGTTTTCCACAAGTGTCGATGAGGTTGCAGTTGTCTCCTAATGACAAAGCACACCTCAAAAGCAAGTACGGTCTCTCATCGAAATATTTGGCATGTATAAATCTTGTTAATTATTTTTTATTAATGTTCAATGTTTCAAATTTGTAAATTGACATCTAATTTTTTTATGTAGCTTCTGCCGCCAAATCAAAAAGAGGTTTATCAATCGGTGATTTTAACCATAAAAATCTAAAGGCCATTATCGAATTTTTCCAGGCCAGACTAATTCTAATGGGAAGACCAAAAATTTTGTTTTGGGCACTTGATTATATTGTTCAGTCTAAGCACAATCAAAAGTACGATTAGTGCACTTATATTTCAGACCGAATCAGGTCCGAATTATACACGGTGCAAATGGCAACCAACAAGACACAACCCATTGTGGGAACTTTTAATTTTCTTTTAGCTCTTTATTATGAGTGTTTTTATAATTTGTAGACTACTCCTATACCAACTGTAGTGCATGCAACACTACAGGCTATTGCTATGTTAGCAAAGGAATTGAAGGTAATAATACCATCAATGACCTTGACATACTATTTTATAGTTTATCACATTCCCTTTTTAATTTTTTCTTTTCATCTATATGCAAGGGAAGGCAGATATTAGAAGGAGTAAACAAATTGTTGCCACAAGGGGTCACAGGCCGAAACAAACTGGTGATTCAAAAGACACGAGCTCTAAAGCAACACCTATGTAGAGGTCACCTAAACATTTCAGGAAAGCAACTACTCCTGGGATTTCTCGTACACCTAGGTATGCACAAAATATGTAATTTGAATCTTGTGTGGCCAACCCCTCTCCCACTGCAACACAAATTCATCATGTTTTTTCTTCTTTAGGTAAATCTGTGTGTAATTAATTTAAATTAATAAAATCTTTTTTATTTTCAAAAGAATTTTAACAAAATATTTTTGACTGTTTTTAGTTGATTCTCAAAATCAAAAAGTAACATCACAATGTAGAGGCCAAATGCCACCATCGCCTCCGTTGCAGCAAACAGTTGCATCATGCTCACCGGTTCCACAACAGCCACCACTTCCACCAAATCAGTGACAGGCACCAACACAACCTTCGGCAATGCCTATGCGAGGGCAAATCACTGTTGGAAAAACATTATTTTCATAAATATCACAGGGAATTACTCAAAGTTTCGAGCGTGGGTTTTCACACCCATAGAGATCACATATGCCAACACCAAGTTCTGGGCATTGATGGTCTCAATTTAATTTTTCAACAAATTCACAGGTGCCAGAAGTCTCTACAAAGGGATTGGATAATATTCCTCTTGATGAGGATTTTATTTTTTAGGGCAACATTGAAGACTTCAAGGCAATAGATGTGCTGAGACATGAAGAAGATCAAGGAGAAGCCACTGATCCTGCAACTCAGGAGATAACATTACCCTCAGCTCAAGGAGCCGACCCTCCTCAGGGTCCTCAAACTGCAGATAATATTATAGATTTTAATGAAAATGTATTATTAGTTAAAACCATTAGTTTGTGTTAAAATATTTGAAGGAATGGAAATATTGGGTAAAGTTACTATTAAGGGAAATCAATACCCGATATAAAACTTATGGAAAATAGATTCTCTTTATTCTTTGGTTCAATATGAACCAGAAAAGCTTGATGGCCTTTTAAAATAGGCCACATCAGGATCTGTACGGTCTGATATTGTTTATGATGACGATGTTTTGAATTTTGTTGTTAGTAGATTGGAGAACATCAATGCTAAAGCCCAAGCATTTTATAACTAGTGGGCTTCTGATAAGGACAAATTTGCAGTTGCTAAGGCTACAAGGGATATGGCTGATGTAAGAAAACTTTTAATGTTTCAATTTTGTATTGCAGTGAAATTTTTATTTTGCTTGAAAATATTAAATAATTTTAATATAACCATTTTGAATTATGTTCTCACTTTGTTTTTGTAGTCAAATTTTAAACACTTGAAAACACAAATTAAGAGCATGAACGTCAATCTTAAACGAACGAAGATATTTTTGACTTATGCAATGGAAATAAAAAAGAATATGCAATCAAAAATTTCAAAAAATATCGTTTAAAAAAATACATTAAGGAGAAGCTCAAATAAGATCCGAAAATGGTGCTTGAGAAAACAAAGAAAACGCTTCCAACAATACTTGAAGATCCGAACAAAGAAGAAGCGCAATTGGTGTCAAGTATTGTAAAAGTATGTGATAACCTGGTGAGAGTTGGAGCACTGCCAGAAGAGAGTGACACAGATGCTGACAAAGGAAAAGAAACGATAACTCCAATAGATATTGAAGCAACCAAGCACCAATCAAATGTTTAACTTTGAAATTTGAAAATGTAATATGCTCTTAAGTTGACTGTAGTCAACAAAAGTGATAAATCAAAATCATTACAAGCTTCATTTGAATCTTCAAGCAAAAATTCCCTAAAAAAAAAAAGTGTCTAATTGGATACTTGGAAGGGGATTTAGGAAAGAATGGACAAAAACATTTCCCTAGCTTGAGCCTGTAATGATTGAGGATAAACAAATCAATGAAAAAGAATGTAGATGCAAAATTTGCATTTGGAGACTTGGTAAGGATCATAGGATTCAAAACAAAATTGATACAATTGAAAAACATGCTTGCAAAGCTTATGTAAAAGTTATAAAAAGTAATGGTGAAGTTAGCAAAGAAGTTAAGTGTAAGGATGCATCCGAATATTTGCATTTAAGATATGCTATATAATATGAAAATCACTTAAAGCAACAACAATCTCTTGTTAATAAATGTGGAACAATTACAGCCCAATTTCATAAAATACAAAAGACTATTTTAGCTTCAAAAAGTATGCAGTTTGTCGTTGTTTACAATATTCTCAATAAAGGTAGACCAATGTTCGATTTTATTGATTAGAAGCAGCTATTACGCCTATTTAATGTGCAAAACCTTCCTAGTTCTCATGGTCATATCGAAGTGGTTGGGAAATAGCAAAATGTTTATCTTTGGTTGAGAAGGAATACCTAAGGGAGCAAGTAAAACTTGCCAGATTCATTTCACTTTCAATTGATGAGGTAACAGTTGTGGACAACGCATCTTGGATTTGCATGCATGTGTACACATTTCAAAATTATATTAGAAGGCCTATTTTATTGGGAATACATAATATGTTGGAAATTTAAAATGCAGAAAACATTTATAATGTTGTTGTCAATAGTTTAAAAAATATTATGGGAATGAATGATATAAACATAGCAACAAAGTTAATTTGCATTAGAGCTGATGGAGCTGCTATTATGCAAGGTCACACGTATGGTCTTTGTGTTCGACTCTAAACCACAGTTGCCCCATATATGATTCCCATTCATTGTATGGCCCATAGAGTAAATCTTTAATATAAAATTGTCAGCACATGTTCAAATGTTGCTAAAGTGGAAAACCTTATTCGTGAAATTCATTCTTATTTCTCATTAAGTCCAAAAAGGTTTGCAAAGTTTCAACAGTTTGCACTAGGAGTTACAAAAGGGAAAAAAATGTTAAAATATGTGGATATAAGATGGATTTCACTGTATAAGCCTGCTCAGAGAGTTTTTGTAGAATATTAATCATTGACAGGGTTTATGCATGCAAATCGCAGGATAGTTGATAAGGCAAAAGATATGCTATTATGTTTGACTGACTTGGAAACACTTTTGACCTTATGTGGTATTCTTCCAATGTTAAAAGAAATGAACAAATTAATTAATCTTGCACAAGAGAGATCCATCTATATCGTTGATTTTATGAGGATGAGAAAAACAATATGTGTGTTTATAGATACATTATATGTGTCTAAAGCAGATTTTACAGAACCTTTGTTTGGTAGTTGGAATACATTGATAAACGTGAACAATCCAAAAGCTTCTTGAAGTTTAACATCAATGATCATCTTTGTATTAGTGTTCATGTAAAGATGGTACCTGTTTATTGTTTTGAAAGATAATCAAGTATTGTTGTGGAATATTTTGAAGAAGTTCCTGTAACACACAGTAGATTTCATGTTATTATACAAAAAACAAAGTGTAATTTGTCAAAAATAGCAAAATATTTGACAAGTGAGATAAGAGATCGATTTCAGAAGGATGAATTGCTCGAGGCCATGGATGTGGTTAACCCCCTGTTTTGGGGATCTTGTATTGAATACAATTATGCAAATGATTTGTTTATTAAATATATGGGTAACCTCATTGACCATTTCAATAAGAGTGTAGAAGTCAATGGTGTTGAAATAAAAGGTTTACTCAACAGTGATATTTTAAAAGAACAGTCATCACATTTGGAAGAACAATGGTTGTGCAAACACCACTTATGACAGGTGTCCATGATATTGGTTCCACTGCATGTTTATGGTAAAAATTGTATCCAAGCACAATATTACAAGATACAATAAGTGAATACTTTCGTTTATATGAATTATGTGAAACAATAATTTTGGGGTTAGTTAAAGATGAAAGAGTTTTCAGTGCACTTTCTTTTGTTAAATATAAACTCCGCAACTGACTTGACAAAAATTTAAAAAATTGTTTAAGAATTTATGTGTCTTCATATCATTTGGATACATTTCTGTATGATAGAGCTTTGGCACACTGGAGTTCCCTGGCAAACATAAGAGAAATGTCGAATACAATCGATAACTACGATGATGATACTTTCAGTGATCAGATGGAAGAGACACAGATTTCTACTATGCTTCATAATGATTTTGGACACGCTGAAATGTTTCAGTTTCCATAATGATAATTTATCATGATTTCATTGACATTGGTAAACACAATAGTGTTTTGATTTCACAATAGAAGATTTCATAATATTGTTCAAGATTTATAATATTTTACAAAATTGTTGTTTTATATCACATTAGTGTTTCAAAAATTACATGCCTCATATATTTTTGCAGTTTTTACAATTGTATGTTTATGTCATGATGTCTCAACTCTATTCATTGATAAATCTCTATGTTTCATGTTTTAAATTTTATTATTGGTATATTAATGTTGATATGTAATGTTATTTATAATGATTTTGTTGTTGAGATGACCATAATGAACAATATTAGTTAGAAATAAACTCAAATTGCAACACATATTTATAAATGCAAGCAAACTATGAATGATGGAGAACACAAATTGAGATAATGTCATTATCATTAGTTCAAAAAGAAACATATTCCATTGTACAAAATTTTCAATTGTGATGTCATTTTGAGTGTTGTCTTCAAGTGTTTGTTGGATGACATTTTCAAGGGGATTTTCATTAAAAGGCATATTTTGTTGAGGAATATCTTCAAGTGGAAGCATATCAAGATCGACAGGGTATTCTGCATAGTAGCATACCATAATATTTTTGATCATTCTTGCATAAAAAAATTTACAAAAAATATTCAAATCGTCAATCAAGTAGATACTGGGAAGTCAAAGATCATTTGTACCTTGAATTTGCACAGATGTCGTTGGCTCTTTGGATTTCGAAGTTTGGCTAAAATATTTGAGGATACTCTTTTCAGTAGGAGATTTGGTGTCCTTCTTTCCATCACTGGGTAACATTTTACTTGTTACAAAAAATATTTTCAACTCAAAAAAGTAATAAAATGTTGAAGAGGGTGTACTTTCTGGAGGCCTTAAGATAATATTATAAATAGAATAAACAATTGTTTGAGTGGCAGATTATACATACTTGTTTCCTGCCATTCTTTATTGTGATTTTATCAGTTTATGACACTAGTTTGTTTTCAGGTGAGAGCACTTTAACTGACAAAAGCACAAAGATAATTAACATTCGAATTGAAATACATTTAAGAAAAATATTCTTTAAGCATAAAATAATTGGTGATACGTATGTCGAAAAATATCATATTATAGCACAAAATGATCTAGAAACAGAGAATCAAAATGTGTTCGAAGAAACTAAACATCAATATATCTTTGATTACTAAAGCATTTACTCATTTATAATCTTAGCAAGGGAAAAAAGATCTGAATTGAAACTAAGAATCAAAGAGCTTTAAAACATTCAGAACAGGGCAAAACAGAGAAAACATGGGAATAGAGCAATGACCATCCGAATGTAGAAGAGGGCTCAAATATAAGATTTAATAGAAAGAGAGAAAACAAAAAGAGAGAAAATAGGGGATAACCTGCAGAACATGGCAAATAGAGCAGTGATAGAAAACATTATGTAGAAAGAGGTCCAATGCAGAACAAAATCCGATCAAAAAAATTTCTAGTGTTAGAAATGGTTCGGGCCAAATTCAAAACACTTTTCGCTTGTAAAATTGATTCATCCGATTGAAGAATAGGGCCTGGTTGCAAAAGTGGTTACGTTTGGTTGCACAATATGTTTCAGCTATAGAAGTGGTTCAGGATGGTTGTAGAGTAGGATACGGATGCAAAAATTGTTCCATCTGGTTGTACAATATGTATTGAGTAAAAGTGGTTCAGGACGGTTGTAGAATAGGGTTTGGTTGTAGAAGTGGTTTTGTCCAGTTGCATAAGAGGTTCTAGTTGCAAAAGTGGTTCAAGATGATTATAGAGCAGGGTTCGAATACAGAAGTGCTTCTGTCCGATTGCACAAGAGGTTCTGGTTGTAGAAGTGGTTTAGGACGATTGCAGAATAGATTCCGATTGCAAAAGTGTTTTGGTCTGGTTGCACAAGAGGTTCTAGCTGCAAAAGTGGTTTAGGACAGTTGTAGAACAAGGTCCGACTGTAGAAGTGGTTTCGTCCGATTGCAGAAGAGGTTCCTACAAAATAGTTTTCAGACGGTTTCAAAATAGGTTTTCGAACGGTTGTAGAATAGGTTTCATATGGTAGCAGAAGAGGTTTCGTACAAATGCATAATTTTTTGGTAGCCAATCGTAAAAAAAGTTTCGATCTTGTGCAGAACTGTGTCAAAATATTCCTCGGGTGTATAACACATTTCGAAAATGAAAATGTATCCCTGGGGTGTTATTTATATAGAGGTATACTTGGCGAGTTGGGCAAGATAATTTATAAATTTTAAAATTTTAGGGCAAAAGGGTACTTTATTTAGGCAGGATGGCTTGTGAATTTTTAAAAATAACCATGATACTCTTATCAAAGCACGACGAACCGACTCCTAAAATTTATTTGTTTTGAAATTTTTTGGCTAAATGGCCGACGTCCGGGTCCCCCAAATTTTGCAAATTTGAATTTTCAAAAATTTTACTTTTTGCCCAAATGGCAAAGTTTTGCCACTATGCATAACCCTCGTTTTTTATTCCATTTTTTACCTTTATGGCATGCCCTAGTCCATTGTATCCCATCGTGACCTCACATTCACTAGTCACCTATGCTAGAAATTGTTCAAGCTATATGGAACACAACTCAAGACAAGCTTAGCATACCATCCACAAATCAATAGATAAATTCAAGTGCTTAGACACTTATCTTTATTGCTTTGTATCTAAACAATCGACTCATTGATTCAAATGGATTCCTTTGACTTAGTGGTGGTATAATACCTTCTATCACTCCAACAAGATGATATTGTATATTATGGACAACAACCATCGTCACTTTTGTCATACATTTCAGGTAGTTCCAAGGTTCAAGTAGTGGACTCTACTATCATGGGGCATGCACAACTCCAAAATATCAAAGATAATTTAGCGTTTGTGCAAAATCGTATGCGATTAGCAAATCAACATCATTCTAAGAATGATTTTAACATTGGGGATATGGTTTTCCTAGGCCTACAACCCTACAAGTAGTCATTGTTGAAACTCCATGGTAGTTAGAAGATAGAACCAAAATTCTATGGATAATATAATGTACTCTAGCAAGTTGGTCTCATGGCCTACAAGTTAGAATTACGACCTTCTTCCACCATACATCCAATTTTCTATCTCATCTTGAACGATCATTGGCAACTGTATATAGGTCTACTCCACGCTACCCTAGTTAAATGAGAAAGGCTTTATAATCCTAGATACAAATAATATTGTGGATTGGTGTACATATACACTTCGCAATATCACTCTCACAGATGTTCTAGTACAATGGTGTGGACTATAACTATAAGATGCTACTTAGGAGCTACTTTATCAACTACACTAACAATTTTCTTACTTTAAGCTTTGAGGACAAAGCTTCTTGGAAGGGGAGGACATGTTAGGACCCTCTTCTAACACAACTATGTACTTGTCTAGTGTTGGTGTATGTTGCACCATGGGTTCCTAGTGGCATTGGCCCATTATGATGTAACCTTTACTTTCATTATAAATAGGAATTAGTAGCTCGAGTATCCTTTTTCATGTGGTCCAACCCTTGAGCATTAGGGTTAGGGTAAATAAGAGTATAAGGCATCTTATATTTTTTTCATTTTGTATCGAAGCTTTGCTTCCAAGGAGGTTTTATCCTTGAAAATGCCTATGATATATGTTCTTCTTGTTTGTTGTTATTTCCATCAACTTATTTTCATGAACACTTTTGTTATTTTTATTTTTAAGGTCATTTAGTTTATGAGCATTTCCATTAATTCTTGTATTGCTACTTTTGTTATGCTTATTTCTATATGAAGGTTCCTAGTACTAAATTAGATCTCTTTCATCCTCTTTACTATAAAATTTGCCTCCCCATATTCCTTTGCACATTTAACTCCTTTTGAATTTTAACTTGCACATTGTACTTCCTTATCCCTTACACCATTTTTTTCTAGTGGTTGATCATAGTAAATTATAATAGCATTTGCCATTTGATGATACAAAAGGGCTTTCTTTACCACTTTCTTGGGAGTGGAAAATCTTTGATTTGATCTAGCTTCTACTGTGATATGATGTCCTTGCATCATATTGATGTTTATCTCATGCCCAAAATTTTCCATCTCTTTCTCCACCATTTTTACTTTACAATATCTTGCCATACGTGTCGTCTCACAATATTTGCAACATTAGAATGCAATATTTTCATAATCCACTTGATGATCTCATTCTCTTAATTTAGATTTAATCCTAAAGGATTGCAATAAAGGTTTTGAAATATCCATGGCAACACATAGTTGACTATATACCTCATATCTTCCCTTATTATTAGTTAGTCCCTCCTAAATGAATTCCTCTAGAGTACTACTAGTATTCTTCAATACCTCCTCATTAATAGGTTGATAGAGAAGTCCAAAAAACCTAATCCACACAAAAATCCTTTTAGTAGTCTTCAGCCACATAGAAAATTTATCACAAAATGTAATGCATTTCTCCCCATATACCATGGGCCACCATTTATTATTTTATCCATGATTTTCAAATTGAAGAAGATGACGAGGATAAATCCTTTCAAAATAAAAGAAGTAATTTAGATTAAATCCCCATTTCCATGTGATCCAATTTTGAATTTTTTGAAAAAAATGTTCAATATCCATGGAACTTACATATGTTTAACCCTCTACTTTTAAGAACCATTATGTCACGTTGATCATCTCATCCTTGATAATCACTTCTAGTGTAATATTTGCTACTTTGATAGGGTTTTTCATAGGTTCACTCTTCCTCTTGTCCCTATCTAGGCCATCCATACTTCCAAGTTTCTAACCAATTAGGACTTTCAACAATAACTTTCCTACACATTACCTAAATTTTCTTAGTAAGACTCCTTTAATTTTTGAATTTTTCTAAAGATCTAAAACAAGATAAAGTGACACTCACTCCTTTCTCTTACTTACTTAGTACTCACACTTGTTTTATGCTTGCACTCATAACACTGAGTGCACACCAGATCAGTGGTGCAAATCTTAAGTGATTGGTGGTCCCCTTCATGTTGGGTCAACAATAACGAGGTGGAATAGGTTTGGTGGGAGCAACCCTTGTGGTTTGAACCCTGCGCTTGTTAGTCACTAAAAATAGTGTGGTTGTGACCAAATCTCCTGTGTAACCAAAAAAAATTATTTTATGTCAAGCATTTAAGTCGCCTAAACACTCAACATCCATTGTCTAAGGTTCCCCCTTCCTCCTTCCAAAAATAAAAATAAAAATAATAAACTTAAAAGTAATCACTAAAAATATGAACTTATAAATCTCAACCATATTATTTATATGCAAAATATATTTTAAACAAATAAATTTATATGTTAGTTTTTATGGTTAGTGTGAGAAACTCCAATGTTTTTATCTTAAACTTTTTTTTGGTAAATTTTCAATATATCAATTTTACATTAATTAAAAAAAGTATATAATTCAATTATCAAATAAAAAAGATATATTTTATGTCCCAAGGAACAATGCAATAGTTTGGGTTTTGGCTTTTCTTCGGGAGGTTCAAGGTTCAAACCGCAGTGTGTGTATATGTGTTAATTCCTTATTAATAATCTTAGCTATCCTCCTTACAAAGAGTTATGGATGGGATAGAAATGTTCAACCCTAAACGTTGATCGTAAGGGTTTCTTACACTATACAAATAAAAATAAAAAACATACAAATTTCTCACACTATACAAACTTAAAAAAAAAACATATATTTTATATCATGCATTTAAAGTAATCTCGACACTCAACATTGCCCTTCATAGTCTAAGGGCCATATGCATGCATAATTTTTTTTATTGGAACCAACAATTATGTTCAATAAAAATAAGAGAGGTTACAAAAAAAATGGGAGTTGGAAAAATCACAGCTCGGGGCACAAGGCCATCCAAACGAGCAATACTGTAAAGATGAGGCCTGAGACCAAACACAAAACCAGTCCTTAAAAGGGCGAATAAACAACATTACTAGGCAAAGTATCAAGCCCTGCTATGGGCATTGATAGAATGACTTGAGACTGGAAAATATCACCCCCTTGACCTGCTATATTGAAACAGAGGGACCTTGAGGCAGAGGGAGGTTAGGCAAAACTCTACTAATAGTGCACAAAGAGTCATGCCAGTACTTGGTAAGATTTATCAAATGCATCAACTCATGAGTCAACTTGGAAGCCTACGAATGGATATGAACAATAACATTAGAAAACACCGTAATATTTTCATGCATAGAAAACTAACTAGAAATTGAATCTCCAGAATAAACAACAATATTTCTAGCTTTCCAAAGTTGAAACAAAATAATAACATGAAAGAAATTCCATAGAGTAACAATATAAGCAGACCAACAACTATTGTCTCCAAAAAATATCATCTACCATCTGAAGAATTTAGGATGAAAGAGCTTGAACAATGAGTGAATCCAAGACCAAGGAGACCGAGCACGAGGGCATAACCAAAACATATGTTTAAAAGTCTCAAAATAACCACAAGCCAGACACTTAGGATTAGAAAGACCAACCCTATTAAGTCTCTCTCCCATAGGAAGCCCTTGATAAATAAGAGACTAGACAAAAAAAAGCCATCTTAGGTTCAAGGTTAAACTGCTAGATATGGTTTAGATGAGCAATCCAAGTATAGGAGGTAGAGTGAGTCTACCATGTCTCATTAAGTTTGTCAACACCAGGGGAAACAAGACTAAGAAGCTGATAAAGCAAAGAAGAATAGTAGTTCTTGAAAGAAGTATCTACATTTTAATGCCAATCCCTCCAGCAGACACTCGGGGGTTGAAGGCCAAACTTATGAAGCATGACATCAAGCATAAGCTCTTGAATCTTAAGAATATAAGGAAGATCTAAATTCTAAATATTAAATTTACATTTGAGATCAAGCCAAGGAATCTAGTCTTGAGAGTGCACTAAATCTTTAATAAAGTAGATGCCCTTGCAAAATAGCCTCAAAGCTTTAATCCCTAGCATATCAGTAAGAAGAACTGAAGAGTTAGAGAGAATAGGAGACCACTAGATATTTTTAGAATTAAACGAAAGACCATTACGAAAACCATCACCAATCCAACGAAGATGAGGTTTCACCACCTCAAAAGCTTGCAAAATACTTTTAACAACAAAGGAACCTTGAATCTTAACTAGAGCAAAAGTGATGATGAGAGTCTAAAGGCCAATATTAGCCTAAGTTTTGCGCCCATAAGGTAGTTCTGAAGAAATAAAATGATAAATCAAAACCATATAGGCTTTAGGGCCTTTAATAGCTTTAACCACCCACTTAGCACACAAATAAATGCTTTACTTGTAAATGTCAATGATGTCCATCCAATCCTTATTAGTAGACGTGCAAAAAATATCCCAAGCAACTCAATGAAAACCACGTAAATTATTTCCCTTGGCCCAAAGAAAATTCCTAAGGAGTTTGGACAACTTATTATAAGAATTCTTAGAAGGGGCCCAACAAGAGGAGTAATAAACATGGGTGGCAACAAGAATCTTTGTGCAAACCTGAAACTTATCAGCAAGAGAAAGGGGATGTGAGGCCTAACAAGAAATATTCTTTTCAATTATGTCAATGACATACTGCCACAGTTTAGAGGGCGAGTTGTCAAAAGCAAAAGGGATTCTTAAGAACTTAAAACGCTCACCCCTTTGAAGTCAATGCCATGAAAAATGTCTAAGCCAAGCAAGCACAAAAGAAGAAGCAAAGCGAAAACAAAGAGACTTGGACCATTGGATGTTGGGGCCCAAGGCCTTACAATAAGTGTCCAAACAAACCAAAGTAGTTGAAATTGAAACCTCATCCTCATTGATAGGGAGAAAATAATAATCCGTAAAGTGCCCATTAATAAGTTGGGTGGACATGTTAGACAAAAGAATGCCTTTGTTCAACCCCTTAAACGTTTGATTAGAAAGAAGATAACCAAAAGCTTTAGCAACAAGGATTTAAAGCGAGGGGGCCAAAGGAAAACCCTGGTGAATAGAACAAAATAAACCAAAATCCTTTGACCTATGTCCATTAATAGTAAGACAAGTTGAAGCATCAACAAATAACATATTGATAGCCCTGATAAAAAAGGGGCCAAAGCCGAGAGCTTGAAGCATGGCGAGAATGAAAGGCCACTCAATATGACCATAAGTTTTCTCAAAGTCCAGTTTAAGGAAAATGAAATTTTGGCCAGAGAGATGAGCCCATTCTAAACCTTCCCAAATAGCAATAAGATTATCCAAGATGTAATGCCCTTTAATGAAACTCTTTTGCTTCGGTTTGATAATCACAAGGATAATGTTGTGAATATGAAGAGCTAAAGCTTTAGCCAAAATATTGTAAGAGACATTAAGCAGAGTAATAGGTCTCCAATTGGTGATAAGCTCATGATTGCTCACTTTAGGAATAAATTTAATGTTTCCACAATTGATGATATTGCCTAGATAATTGTTGGGTAATGCTTCATTGTAGACATTGAGCAGATCAGGCCTAGGAAACTTCCAAGTGGCTTTATTAAATTCACAGGGAAAGCCATCAAGACCTGGGGACTTGTCATCCGACATAGTCATAAGAGCATTATGAAGCTCATCAAATGAAAGAGGAGTCTCACAAAGAAATTTGTCATAAGTAGACAACTTAGCAGGAACAACATCAAGAAATTGTTGGAGTGCCATATGACGTTTTAAAGAATCCTGTTGTACTTGAAAGACAAATTTATAATTATCCACAAAGACTGATGCGATATTAGGAAGAGAAGTCAACCTATCATGAGAGACTTGAATAGCCTTGATCTGGATCCTGGCCTACCTGAAATGAAGAGATTTGAAAAAGGCTTTGGATGAGCGATGACCAAACCTCAACCAGTGCAAATGAGACCAAATCTGATCCCCCTTGGCTTCATGTCGTTCATGGACTATAAGTTGGTGGTGAAGACCAACAACCCTAGTTTACAACTATCGATCATACAAATCATTTTTCAACAATCATAAATTTCATTAATACTCCTTCATAACAACAAAACGAGCATGCTTTTTGACATGTGCCACTTGTTTGCCAAAATATCGTTTGAAAGAGGTTGTATGGACAATTGCCTCATTCCACCAAGAAATCCAACTGATAGAGTGAGGAAATCGAGGTAATAAATTCTAGATTATCTCAATTGCAGTAATCGTGCCAGGGTGTTGCAATAAATAAGTATATAAATAAAATTGATTACACAAAAATTAAATTAACGACTACTCCACTCAGTCTGAAAGGAAATTAGAAAATGATCTGATAGCAAGAATTGATCCCAGACCGTCACAATCTTATTATTGATGGAAGAGAATACAAAATTGTTGCTTTGACATCATAACTCAATCAAGGTGCTTGCATACTCTCTCATTACTCACACAAAAATTGGACCACATGAACTAGGATGGAGGCGTGCAATTGTGCTAGCAAAAAAGGGGATAAAAAAGATTCCATCTGTGTTTAAGAAAAAACCAAGCCTCACTCTCTCTAGCACACCAACGCATCGGGAGACGATCAAATTTGTCTTCAACATGCTCAACCATATTAAAATAATCACAAAAAAACCAATATGGCATCGATAAGTGATCAACTAGGTACCACCAAAGGGCAAAATGACTAGGCCCATCATTAAACTCATAAATATTGGCAATGCCTAGGGTGTTCCCATTAATATTCAGCAAAATCCAAACCACACGATGAGAAGGATCCTTGCCAAATCCAAGCAAACAATCCTCAAGTTTGGAGGAGATAGAAATAGAAGCACCACCCCGATCATCTTCATGGTGAGTAGGGAAATACATAAAAGCATCTACAATACATCTGAGAGAAATAGTTAACAAAAAATCAAAGATCTTAACTTCTTGTAAACAAATAACATCAACATGGCCAATACTTTGCAATAATTTTTTAAAATAAAATTTTCTTATCAAATAAATTTTTATTATCAAATAATTTTTTTTCTTATGTCATGCGTTTTAAGTAGCCTGTACAATCAACATCATCTTTTATGGTCTAAGGTTCCATATGTATACATAATTTTTTAAAATAAACTTTAAATAATTATTAAACTTATAAAAACTTTACCATATTATTTAAATATAAAATATTTTTTAAACAAATAAATTTATATATAGGATTTACACTAATTTTATATATAAAATATTGAATAGATGAGATTGAAATAAATCCCATTTTTATAATATCACTATATAATCAATAGTTTTTTTTTTTTTTTTCAATTGGTTATGTGAAATTGAAACTGGCCTCAACCTGTATTACATCACCACCACACAAAGCTTGGATATTAGATATTATCATGTATGACTTGGCAATATTTGAACTTTGATCTCCTCTTTGAATGTTAAAGAATCTAAATAGTTGAGCTAGTATCACTTGATTTTTCAATAAGTTTACACAATTTTTTTTTATAAAGGGTCCAATCCCCTCATATTTAATATAATCAATATTTTTAATCCATTAAACTGTTATAATTTAATTTAATTTATTTAAATTATAAATAAAAAATAAAAATAAATATAATAGATAAATTCACATTAATGACACTTCTATAGCTTCCTAGTACAATGAGTTAGCAAACATTGACTTGAACTTCAATCTTTTATCATTTCCACACCTTTAGATAACTCAAACATAATTCATACCTTAACTTTAGTGCAAGGCATGTTAATCTAAATAATTTTTAAACAAATATATTTATATATATGATTTAACCTAATTTTATATATAAAATATTGAATATATGAGATTGAAATAAATCCCATTTTTATTATATCACTATATAATAGATATTTTTTGTTTTCAATTGGTTATGTAAAATTGAGACAGTGACTTGGCAAGATTTGAACCCTGATCTCCTCCTTGAATGTTAAGGAATCTAACTAGTTGAGCTAATATCACTTGATTTTTTCAATTAGTTCACAAAATATTTATAAAGGGTCCAATTCCCTCGTACTTAATATAATCAATATTTTTAATCCATTAATGTTTATAATTTTAAATTATAAAAATATAATACCATTTTTATAATATTTTATTATAAATAAGCTTTAAGTTCATAATAATAATAATAAATACCATTTTTATAATAAGTTTATAATAATAATATTTTACATTGCTCTTAAGTTCATAGTCTACTACAACTATGCATAAATCCATGCATGCAACCTGATAACTAAAGCAAAGCAACAATGCATGGTGTAAATCCATGCATGCAACCTGATAACTAAAACAAAGCAACAAGGTGTAATGTCTATCACTCCAACTATGCTTAAATACATGCATGCAACCTGATAACAAAAAATGGTTTTATTTCAACCATGGTAACCTTAGGCAACAATTCATGGTGGAATGTTTACTACTCCAATTATGCATAAATGCATGCATGCAACTTATAACTAAAACAAAATATAGACATTTTGTTTTGATACATAGAGGAATTGGTTACCTCTACACTATTTTTAGTAGTGCAGAGTTCAAACTAGAACTATGTTTATCAATAGAAAATTTAACACACAGTCACCCCCTCACACACTCGCCAACAACGATGCAGTTTGAACCTTGAACCTCCCCCAAAAAAAAAAAGCCAAAACACACCATTACATTGTCCCTGGAACATAACACCTTTTATCTAATATGAATATGAAATGTTTTTTAGTTATAGATAAATACGATTGGGAACCACCTAGAAATCTTAGATGCTAAACACAACCGTGGTTTAGGAAATCTAACCGGGGACCAAACCATCTAAGAAATCACACCCTTACCCAGGTGTTGCAGGTGAGTTGGAGAGGAGAGGGCAATCCTCCAAGGGAGGTCCCAGGTTCGAATCTCCACCCTACCAAAAAGCTGAATTGGGTACTCAAAATCCAATTGATAATGTTGGTGCGGACAGGGCTGGGTGCGACCCCGGATGACTTTGACGGTGTAGAACTCCCTGTTCGTGGTCTCTTAGACCAAGGCAGTCCCGCAAGAAGTTTTTCGCTATAATAATAAAAAAGAAAAGAAAAATGAAATCACACCCTTGATTCTTTAAGAAATTCAACTAAGAAAATCCATTGAACAATTTACAGCTACAAATAACTTACCACCATGAATCAACTTATCTTTTTAAATAAATATTATAAAATATTATTAACAAAATATTATAAAATATTATTAACAAACAACTTACCATCAACCGAATATTATAAAATATTATTGAAAAATATATTTTTGAATGAATATTATAAAATATTACTGGAAAATAAAGAACATAATGAAGGTGAAGTTGGACTTTAAAAAAAAATCTTTGAAAGGTTTACTTAAACTATATGAGGCCAATATTGGAACCTTATTAGCATGCACCAAGATAATAATCTTACACGGGGAGAATGGATTTATTTATTATCATTTCATCGTTTTAGTGCAGTTAGCGTTGCTTTTCACAATTTCGCTAAGGACTGACGGGTGGAACCGGAGAGTCACAGAGGGCTTCCCCAGTCAAAACCCCTGTTCTCATTTAGAAAGCGGACAAGCTGAATCCCCCGGCCGGAGCCTGTACATAGAGAGTGTCACAGCAACAACAGAAGCTGAGAGAATTATGTATGTGCCCGCGCCTGAGTGTCGAACAAGAGACCTTATTAACGGTAGCTATGTATTCTACTATGCATTTATTTTAATGGTTGTCGGGTCGCGTGTTTTTCTGTGTTTCTGTTCCTGATCTATTATCCCCTTCGCATGGATTGCAATCGCTTGATCTGAGAGTAACTCAATTTTAATGAAAACAATGCTATTTGAATTCCTCTTGGCATCTGCCCCCGCAGCCGTTCGTTTGTTTTATGTTATGCGTTTATGGTGTTGCTAACTCGTTACCTTTCTTACATCTCAAAATTGCATTTGGAGAATGAACTTTCTCCAGAGGTATTGGCTTCCTTCTTGACTCTATTGTGGCCCTGAACTTTGGCAATTTCACTTCCTAATTCTTGAATTATTGGAATGAACATTGTTGTTTTCCTAATTTTAAGTTTGCAAAACCTAGCTTTGATTTTGTTCAAAGTTCCAAGTTGTTGAGATTTAATATCGGACATTGCTTTGCTTCGTGTCCAATTTTCATCCCTTTCCAAAACTCGCTAAAGCTTTGTTCGATTTCTATAAGTCTTTCCAATTCCCAACCTTTCTGAATAGAGTTTGCTGTTTGTCCTATCCAGCTGCCCCCAAATAACAATTGAAGTATATTTGTTCTCCATGTTCATTATGCCCTATAACGCGTTCCCTGTAAATTGACATGGTTCACGCTTAATCTTCTGCCTCTCAGCCGCTGATATAGTCGCCTCTATCTAATTTGAATTTGGTTTCTTTTTCATCGATTATATTCTTTATTTTCTTTTTCTCTGTGAGTTTTCAAGGGAAACTTCCTAGGGTTTATAGCTAGCTGCATAAGTGTTGATCTTTGAGTAGAATGGCTAAATTTACAAAACAATGTGAGGATGGAAAATATATCAAGGCTTAGTTGGCATGATAGTTTTTACAACGATAACATTTTTCAGCATTAGACATTCTGTTTTGATACATTAATCTTTTTCTTTCCCTTCTTTTCTTAACTAAAATTTCTGTTGGTCTGTAGGATTTGCTTCACTTTGCGCTAGTATCGTTTGCCTGGTCAGGTCAGAAATTCTTACAGCAGATTCTTCAAAGAAACATTAGCTGAGCGGAAACTCTTTTACATAATAATAGCATTGTTCATCAAAGAATGGGCACTGTATTCATATGGGTACTGCTTCTTTAGTGGATGATGATCCTGGAAGGAGGGAACTGTTTGGGGGCAATGGAAACAAAGTGGACTCTAATTCAGGAATCACTTGTAAGATTTGATGTATCATTATCAAGAAAAAGATATTTTGAGAGCTGAGGATGATTATGGTGACAGATTTGTTACACTGTTTTTTTCCATATGGATTGTGTCAGGTTAATTGGATTGGTTGGTGATTATTATCTTTTAGAAAAAGTTTTATGGGCAATGATTTTTGACTGTTCACTCTCTCTCGCGAGAGACTTCACAGCAGAGGTTCGTAAGAATGCCAGCTTAACTGCCAAGTTTTGCATAGCTGATGGCAAGCTTAGGTTTTACATTACTGTATTGAATGCAAGGACTGTGATTTGCAGTTTGAATGCCTCTCATGGTTGCCAACGTTGAGCAAAATCTCTTGATGTGTATTCTTAATGCCAGGCTGTATTTGGCGTCTTAAGAATGGTGTTCATTGGATGTCATTAGATTTACACAAGTTGCCTAGTGTTAAGATCCCTAGATCAGAAAATGGAGAGAAAATATCCACTAAATTCAGCCGATTACAAAATTTACGAGGAAGTGGGACAAGGAGTCAGTGCAATAGTGTATCGAGCACTTTGTACTCCATTCAATGAGATTGTTGCTGTGAAGGTTCTTGACTTGGAGAAGTGCAATAGTAATTTGGTACGCTCTCTGTCTCTCTCTCTTTATTTAGAGTATGTAAAAATTTACAAATGATCCCAAACATATTGGAACTGCCCATGGAGACCACATGTTTTTATGCAAAAATTGATAATGTCAGGTCAGTGCTAAGAGGAAAAGAAGTGACAATCAAATTGCAATATATATATATATTTTAGTTGGTTATGTGGGATTGAAACTGGTCCCACCCATATTACATCATGACCACATAGTGGTATTAGAATAGCTTGGCAGTTTTGCATGTATCTCTTGGCAAGATTTGAACCTGGGTCTCCTCCTTGAAAGTCGAGGAGTTTAACCGGTTGAGTTCATTCCATTTGATTAATATGTTCAGGCTCAACCATGAGATTTGAACCTTGGTTTTGGGTTGTGAAACTCTTCACTCTTGATCACAATCCCATGGGTGATCAGATTGCAATTTTATTAACATCGATGATTATTATTTACATTGTATATATAAAGTGAATAGCATATTCAGCTTCCTGACATTTCATTTTTATTAAGATTTCCTATTTTCCAGGGTGTTTTACTAAGATGAATGGGAGACATATGAAATTAATTCATCCCTTAAACATTGTATGCTGTGTTTGTAAATATTCAAAGGAGATGCATGAATTTTTTTGAAGGGCTTTCGCCCTATCGTGTTATGAAAGGGCATTTTGAAAACATTATTTATTTCTTTTAAGAATGTTGTTTTATATGTTGTCTTCTCATGTGAAATGTGTTAGCTGACTTCTTTTACAAAGAAAAATTCTCTATTGTTTTCAAGCTGTAACTTTTTATGTTATACAAAATTTTGTTTGATAAATTTCTCTTCTCTTTCTTTTCTTATGTCTATTAATTATGACATTCAAGAACAAAAAAAACAAAAGAAAATTGATGATACATACGTCAATGTTTCGGACCTGATGCAGAATGCCATGTGGAGTGCACTTAGCTTTAGTTAGAAGTTCCTTTATGTATTTATATGTTTAGAGCACATACTAAAAAAAATCATAAATTGGGTATATGCAAAACATTGTTACTTAGAAGAATAGAAAATACTAGGAAAACTAAGCTACAAATAATATTTTTTAGGAATGTTTTATTAATATTATATGCTAATGAAATTATCCAGTCTAGATTTCCAAATTCAATACAAACACTAAGACAATTTTAAAACAAGATCAACTTGTAGAGCTCTTTTTTTTTATTCTTTACTTGTGGAACTCTTTTTTCAAATTTTTGATGCTTATGAATCTTTGCAGTTCTTTTGTAACCCAAGAATCTAGGTGTATGATTCTGAATCTTTAATCTATCGATCTACTAATAATCCACCACAAATAATCATGGCTTCCTTATGATCCTGACAAGTTGACGAGCACATTCTAACATTGTGACAGCTCTTGTAGAACTTAAGCCTTTGTGGCACCTTTAATGCAAACTTGTACCCATAGATCTCTGGCAAAAACTACAAATGTTTTCTACTTTGACCCACTAATGTTCCTATTTTATGGTGTTGGAGCTCCTTTGAATTTTTTTTTTAATAAGTTGTGCGTGGCTTCTAATGGGGGCCACTCCCATTAAAACAACAAAACATTACACTGTTCTTGTTACATTGCTATCAGGTTAATTTAACCATATTCAACTTGCCTTTTTATCAGAGATATTCTTCATTTGCCTTTTTGTCAAAGATATTTGTCATTTTCCTCAAATTGTTACATGTCCGCAATCAACTTCTTGATATTATTTCAATTAAGAGATTAAATCTCACTCATCTAATTGCCTTTAAAATTTGAATTTTGCCAAGATGAATGCAGCACTACAAATGGCTAAAATATTTGCAAACCGGTTTCTGTTTTTATAAACATGTTGTCTATAACAACCTGTCAATTCCCTATTACCTCTTGTTTTAGGGGTCTTATTCATGCCCCTCATTTTCCAAGATATCACTTTTATCATCTCTTTTTATTTGTGACTTTGGCCCCACTTCTAGTTAACACTTGCGATATTTGTTTTTGTTTTCTCACATCACTATCCCGCGGAGTTTCTTTTTCTCTTTGTTTTTGCTTTTTGGGTCTATCTTTCTCTTTTTTATTCCCACCAACACTTTCATCTTCATCAATCTCTTAGATTTTTTCACGGTGCTTATAGTGAGACTTATCATCTATAGGTTTGTCTTGCTTTAAAGGATTCGAAGTGCAAGGAATAACCTCAAAAGCTCTTTCTTCTTTATGTTGCTCTAGAAACCCTAAAGTGCAAAGATGCTCCGCTATAGCAATTACCTTCTTATGCTGCCCAAAAAACCTAAATTGCTATGGATTTCCTCCATCCTCCTTATTATGCTGCTATTGAAACCCTAAAGTGCAAAGGATAACCTCTACACTACTTTCATTTTTATTGTCAAGAGAGGATTCTATACTACTTGATGAAAATGAAGACAATTTACCTCAAATAAACTTGACTTCTTCATCTTTACTTTAAAATTTTTCTCCACATCTTCCTTTTCATCTTTAATTCCTTTTGAATTTGAACTTGCACATTGTACTTTCTCATCCCTTGTATCCTTCTTTGTTTCTTCTTTCTTTGCCTCTTCATTTGGAGTGGAATATCCTTGATCTAATCCAAGGCTTCTATTATAGTATGATTTCCTCGCTTCATCTTGAAGTTTGTTTCATGAACAATTTTTTGTTCTCTTTCTTCATCGTTTTCACTTGGCAATCTCTTGCCCTATGTGCAGTCTTATAACAATTGCAGCATGAAAATGCAATGTTTTTGTTGGAAGTATTACATTATTTGGCCCCCTTGTAAATATTAGTTTAGGAGTATGATTTATATTTTATCTAATGTATGTGTCAATATGTGAGAAAGTGCAAAGTGTCAAGAGAGAGAGTGAAGAGTCACATGATATGTGGCAAGATGTAAAGTAAAGAGTCATGAGAGTTTTGTCTTAATGAGAGGAATGTGAAAGGATGCATCTCTCGGATTTTTGAGGACAACAAAATTTAAGAGTATGGAAAAGTCAGGTAAAGCTATATATTGGTGACAAAGCTCCATGTAATGTAATCTCTCTGAATAATCTTGATATATTGAATGTAATAGTGAATATTTCATTGGGAGATATTGTTGTTATGATGTGAATGCATTTTATGTGATTGATTATATGATCCTGAAATATTGGTCTGAGTTAATCTGGCTGAATAGCTAGCAGTGGTATCAGAGTCACGGAGTGCTGTGAAAAGCTAGGTTGTTGGATAGAGATTGTGTGATGGATTTGAGTGAGATGGGACAATTGTTGCCATCCGACGACACGCCCTGATTTCGTTTGAAAAAAAAAAGCGATGGTTGTTTCAGAGCCATTATAGCTTGCAATATCTAGGAGTGTGAGGACGAGTGAAGAATATTGAAGGAGAGTGTTGACTACACGCATTTGAACGTGTGCTGGAGATAAAGTGTTGGAAGTGAAGAAGAAATTGTTGTTAGGTGATTGCTGGTTTGCTATTGTGAAGAGGACATTTGATGGAGATGAGAGGAGTCGAGTGCTGGATTGTTGTTTGCTAGAGCCGAGCCAGAGACAAGTGAACGTAGACTAGAATACAGGAGCTTGAAGTTTGAAGCTGAATGATGTTGGAAGACGCCTGAAATTTGAATCTAGAAGGCTGACATTCGTAGGTAATTTCATCAGAAATAACGCCTGACAAGCCTAAAATTTGAAACCAGAGGATGTTGGTGCAGTCAAAGATAACGCCTTATATTCATAGGTAATTTTACAACGCTTGTTTAATAGAGTGCAACTGAAGGTGGACGATTATATTTAGGAGGATGTTTGAAAAAAACACATTCGTTTTTAATTTTACAGAAAATGCAATCTTGAGGAAGATAAAACATGGACGTTTATATTTATATTTGAAGGAAAAGTACATTCGATATTTAGATGGACGATTATATTTTCATCTTTTGTCCTATTAGGTTTCTATGACATTTGGGGGTGATGCACACCATTTAAATCAAACTTTCGGAAGGAAATAATATTGAGTTGGTGTCTTGTTCTGATAAAGTGGAAATGTCACGTGAAGAACATTAGGAAGTTTTTTTTTGGATGGTATTTGTGTGAGTAAGAAAGACAATATTGCGGACATTGTTACTTTGTCTGTAAAATTCTAGTGGATAACAATTTAACACTACTATTCTGTCAACATTTTTAACATTTGCTATATTCAGCATACTCATTCAGGTGAGCAAAGACGTGCAAAAAGCATGCAGAATATATTTTAATCAAAATTGGGAGTATTGTAAGTATTTCCGGAGGGTTTATTGCATTATTGGTTTTTTTTTGGAAGACAAAAAAAAGGATACAAAAGTTTTAAGAGTTACGGGAGAAGCATATCTTTTATTTAAAGTGAAAAGTTAAAAGGAATAATTTAGATATGTGAGTTATAAGAAATCAAAATTATTAAAGTGGAGATATAAATTGTTTTGAGATATTTGGAGAAAAATTAAGGGAGGAGAAATTAATAATCGGGTGAAAATTAAAATTAAATTGAAAGGTTGGACGGCGAGCTCACGGCGAACGTGCGACGGCGAGCACACGACGAGCGCATGACGACAAGCGTGGACGCTGCGGTGAGCGCATGACGACAAGCGCGAAGGCTGCAATGAGGATGGACATGGGCAACAAGGCTTCCGAGGCGATGTGGAGGCAGGCGAGGGTGAAGCCCACGAGGAACCAAAGAGCCAACAATGGCGATAACACTTCTCTTTGCGAAAGGGGTGTAAACCCTAGGTGCAATCAAGTGATGGAACAAAGCGATAAATTTGGGTACAATATTCACAAAAGAGATGCAAACCCTAGGTGCAATCAAGCGATGGAACAAAGCAATAAATTTGGGTACAATATTCACAAAAGAGATGCAAACCCTAGGTGTAGTCAAGAGGGTTGTTTGCAAACCGTCTCTTCAGTCTGTGAGAAAGCCTCTTCGGTCAAAAGAAATATTTCTCAAGGATCTTTGGGTTCGCAGGTGGATGAACCCATGCCCTCTATCAAGATTTCAGAGGATGAATTTGGGTTGGATTTGATTGATCATGAAGCCCGAACAATTATTTGCAAACTCAAAGGCAAAAGACCAGGCCTAGAGGAGCTCAAAGGATACATTAAATATTGGTGGAGTTCAGATTTCCAAGTAACTCTCCTACCCAAAAATTTCTTTTCTGTTTCCTTTTTTGATTTAGAGGATAAAGATAGGGTAATGGATTATAGATATAATTGGTTTTCCGGACAAAGGGGTGTCTATGTAAGACCTTGGACTCCTAATTTCAACCCCTTTACAAAAGAAGTTAATTGCTTCCCAGTCTGGGTGAATCTTTATGCTCTCCCTGTGGAGTTTTGAGGAGAGAAGATATTCACCAAAATCGGTAATGCCATTGGTTCATTCCAATATATGGATGCCCAAACTGAGGAAAATTTGTTCTTATGAGTAAAGCAAGATTGGTTGTTTGGATGGATGTTTCAATTCCTGGGCCTCAATCCATTACTATCTCCTCGAGCAAAGGGGAATGGCTCCAAAATATTGAATATGAAAACTTCTCCCTAAGATGTTATGGTTGTCAACAATATGGCCACTTGAAGAAGAGATGCCCGAACATCCGATCATGCTTTGATTCCTCCTTGGTGGAGAAGGGCCTTAATGCGAATGATTCAAAATCTTCAAATGTCCCAGTTCAAAAGAAAGAAGCTCATCCTCTAGATGCACCAATTGTCCAATAGGAATCATGCAAGCAACAGAATACTCAACCCCAAAAGGAGAATTTGAATCAGATCATTGAGAAAAGCCAAATGGTTACTAAAGAAGAAGCTCATCCTCCAGATGCACCAATTGTCCAACAGAAATCATGCGAGCAACATAATACTCAACCCCAAAAGGAGAATTTGAATCAGATCATTGAGAAAAGCCAAATGGTTACTAAAGACCATCCAGATGATTCCATGGAAAATATTAGCACCTCAGATGGTATACTCAAAGCTAATTATGAAACAATTAATGATGGTGAGTTTTTTAAAAGTGAAGATCCTACAAAATGTGGTACAACTAGATATTACCTTAGGAGCTTGAAGTGCAAAAATGCATTCTCAGATCTTGCCACTCTACAGGAGGAAGAATCTCTGCTACAGAAGAAAAATAATCAAACTGATTTCCTCTTTGATGGATGACTGTTATGTTTGTTTTTCTTCTATCTGTTGGAGTTATGTGTCATATAAGGGTTGTTCTTGTTGTTAGTTCCTTAAAAAAATTTGATTATGGAACCTTAGTAGTTTGAGGAAGATGGAAAATATCTTTGATAGAAAAGCAAAGATAGGTATGCTTTAATTAATTTGTTAGAAATGTAATGAGAGCAATGTATCATTTTGTTTTTGTAATGGGAGTGGCCCCCAATAGAAGCCACACATAGCTTATTCAAAAAATATAAATTGAAAGGAGAAATTGATTGAATTGAAGGAAAAATTCTGGAGTTATAAGGTTGTCCAACATCAAATGGCAAATACAAGAATTTTCTTTTTTGAATCGCAATTACTAAAAGGGCCCAATTTACTCCATGGAAAAATAAGATGAGGTCAATACTCATTGTTGAAAAACTCTGGAATGTGGTGAACGGACAAAGTAACGTTCTAGAAGATAAAACAGGAATTCAAAGATGATGATGCTAAAGCTCTTATGTTAATTCTGTTTGGCATATCTGATGAAATTCAAGCACACATTAGTGAAGCAAAAACTTCAAAAATTGCATGGGAAAAATTGTGTAAGATATTTGAAGGAAAGAATGAGGCAACTATTTTACACCTACAATTACAATTGTATGCACTTAAAGTTCATGATGGAATCCTCAAAAAAAAAAAAAAAAATTCATGATGGAGAAAACATAGAACATTTTCTTCGAAGGATATCAGAATTAAAATCAAAATTGCATACCTTGGGAGAAAAGGTTGAAGATAAGTTCATGGTTTTAATTGTACTTAGAGCACTTCCTGAATCATTCAAAATGTTGGTCACATCTCTTCAAGTATCAAACAGAAAGGTGTCATTTGAGGAAATAGTAAATATTTTTCAGCAATATGAACTCGAAAATCAAATGAGAGACGAGTCATCCAATAATGCCCTTGTATTAGCAAAAGTATCTTTCACTTCATCACAAAATAAAAAACGAAAGAAGTATTGTCATATTTTTGAAAAAGTACATATTATAAAATCTTGTAAGTATAATGCATTGAATAGGAAGGATCAAGACCAAGAATCTCCTAAAGGGAATCAGAGAGATGAGAGTAACAACAAGGGTATATTGCACAATCATAATGTGTACATAGGGTTCATATTGTAAATAAAAAATGCATGTACTCAGGGCATAAGGCATATTCTAGCGTGCAAAAAAACATCATAATGGTATAAGGTGTGTAGTTTAGACATGATATATGCTTTGCACTCATCCTCATAGTGGAAGTGGTGGATATGTTTGATCTCAATCTCCAAATATTCTTCAATAAGTGATAGTTTTGGAAACAAATTGGACTGTTGAAAATTTGCAAGATCCTTGGCCAATATGCTAATAGCATAGTGCTCGTGTATAAAGAGCTAAACATTTTCTTGGTCAACAATGTCGGGAAAGTGCTAGAACTTATCTTTAGTATGGGTCTTTTAAAAATGGATTTTTGACCAGTTACTTGTGACTTTGGGTGCAAATCTTAAGCAGAAATGGACTTGGACATATGGAACAAAGAAGTGCCTAAACTTAAAGACTTCTTTAGATAAGTGAGCAAGAACTTGAAACAAATTGTAGAACAAATTGGAGAGTAGTTTTTTTGTAATAGTTATGAACTTATAGATTTCAAGATTATCGACACGAGATTTCATTAAAAAGCCTATAGATATGAGCAATTTTTTTAGATGCAAGTTCTTTTTTCTTAATATTAAAGTTGGGATGGAGGGTGGCTCTCTAAAGAAGGCTATGGTATTTTAGAGTTGATTGACCATCTATAAGCAATTGGTGCCCTCTATTTCATTACTCATGAGTTGACTCTCCTCTTCACTTCATCATTTGGTTATCTACCTTGTGAATTCATAGAGATGATTAATTTTATTAACTTGATCTTGGAGCTTTGGTGTATCTAAAGCAAACCTTGATAATGAAGAAAGACTTGCAATACTCGTCTAAAACAAGCAATGCTTAGCTAAATGGTCCAGTCGTATGTTTGTGTAGAAGGGGAGTTGCAAGTTTCAGTCTTATTGTGAGCCGTGTGGCTTTAGTGTTGCCTCTGTGCCACCCCCTATTTGCAGACTTTAGACTAGAATGGGTAAAGGTAAGTGGTACAATGGGTTTGATGATTGGGTTGGCTTTTGATACCCAACCATAGTTGGTCCAATGCTTGTATAGGGAGGGCTTCTTGTTCTCAAGGTTGTCAAAGGTGATTCTGTTGGGATTTTGTCGTTTGCTTGATGGGGTGATCGAGATTGCAATAAAGATTTGGTGGAATATGTAGGTCATTGGGTTTGAAATAAAAAAATAGAAAGAATCGTAATCTTTTTATTGGTTATATGGGATGTAAATGACCCCACCAGTATTACATTGTTAACATCATATATGCATTGTGGTATTTCAACAAACCATGTATTGGTATTACAACAAACTGTATTATCATGGTATCCTATATAGTTGGGTTTACTAAACAAATTGAAAAATATTTGAAAATTGATGACTTTTAATGGTCCCGAAACAAGTTTGTTGAAAAAATTAAATTTGTTTTTCAAAATTTGGGACGCATGTGACTGGCCCAACATATGAGTGTCAGTAGAAGTCTACACTTTTAGGAATAGATGGAAATGACCTATCCCTTAAAAAACCTGATGACTTGGCTCTCAACATTCAAATGGATGTCCGTCTCCTCTTCAAATCAAGCTTGCAACCACTTTGGTTTTCTGAACCAAAAAAAGCTAGTTTACCCTAGGCTGTGAGGTAGATCCATTGGCAATGCAAGTACAAATGAGGTTTATAGAACCACCGGTCATGAAGGTCCCTTTTCCAAAGACAGAGGGTGTGTGAACGAACCAATAGAGATGAAGGAAATCTATCCCTATTAACGTTTTGTTGTTTATATTACAAGGTTCCACGAGCCTGGGGGACGGTGGGGGACGGGTTTCCGGGGACGGTGGGGGACGGCAGGCCGATTTTAGGGGACGGCTCGGGGACGGCTGGGGGGGACGGTTAGTATAATACTATAAAAATTGAATTTTTTTAGAAATTTAGAATAATCTACACATTCAGAATTCTACACCCAACAAAAATGATATTTCATATTACTAATCAATTATGTAAGTGCAGCCATTCATATTCAGATTAGTTACTAACACATAAGTGCAGCCATTCATATTCAGATTAGTTACTAACACATAAGTGCAGCCATAATTGAGTCATTTAACATTTTCATATTCATATTAGTTACTAATATGCAGCCATTTAATTGTTTCAAGTTCAACAACTATAACTTGAAGGTTCAGCCAAGGATATCAAGTGCAAACAATGTTCAAACAGTCATCATTTTAAGTAATAACAGTCATCATTTTTTCAGCCACCAATGTTCAAACAAAGACTGTCATTTTTAAAAAATTTCAGTCACTAACTGTCACTAACTGTTCAAATTTTCAGTCACTATACCAAAAGAATTGGTATTGTTTAAATAAACCTCCTTTTAGTCTTGTAATGATGGCATTATAGCATAATTCCAAAGACCCTTACCATAGGTCCTTGGGGATTAGACCCCACAAGTGAATTAGTTTAGTGTTGGCTTTGGTGGGGAAATTTTGTAAGCATGAAAGTTTGATTTTAAGTAAGGGACAAGAACCAAATTAGGGCTAACCTTATACAAATCAATATAAAGCAACTCTTTTCTTGCACGCCTTCATATTGGAACCCTAAGTTTTGGTGAAAGAGAGAGTGGAGGTCTGAACCATCACTGCAAACTAGCAAGAGGATGCAATGACACTGCCTCATGGAAGCCATGCCCTAATCAAACCTCTGATTTTGCTGACTTCTTGCAAAACCCATTTGTGGATTCTGATTGAAATGAGAGGGGTACATGGAATGAGATGGATTTGGTGCTGGAAATGCACCATTTTTGGTCTTATAACAGTAAACCCTCGGAGGTTTGGGACATCGGCAAAAAAAAAGAGGAAGCGAGACAATGAATAGAGAAAGCTTGTGCAAATTTTGCCAAGAACATCTAGGGTTTTGTTGCAAATAGAACCAGGTACTATCCTTGGTTAAATTATTTGTTTACCATTCATGTTGAGATGGAAAAAACCTGTGTAGAAAGAGTTTTTCATGTTGCTGTGGAAATAAGTGAAGTCTTCTATTTTCACTGCTTGTTTTGTTATGTTTAGGGTTTGATGGGGGTGAGACTCAAAATGGGTCCCACCCCTTACCATTTTTTAAGTTAATTTTTTTTTTTCCCCCTTGGGTGAGGATGCCCAGCCGTGGGGGACGGCTAGGCCCCATGGGGGACGCTTAGACCGTCCCCGGGGACGGCTGGGCATCCCCGGGGACAGCCGGGCCCCATGGGGGGCGTCCTCGGGGACGGTCCGAGCGTCCCCCATGGGGCCCAACCGTCCCCGGGGACGACTGGGCGTCCCCGGGGACGCCCCAAAAAGGGGGACGTCCCGGGGACGGGAGGCCACAGGCCTCAGCCGTCCCGGGACGTTTCCCAACCGTCCCCCAAAAGGGGGACGGGGGGAAACATCCCCCTTGCTGTCCCCCCGTGCTGGGGGATGCGGGAAACGGGGGACGCGTCCCCATGGAACACTGTTATATTATATAATTGCATAAGGTTAACAAGGCAAAATGTGAAGATAGTGATTTGATAATATAATCATATATTTCATGCCATATAATTAATATTATATGAAATGATATATAATTTAATATATCATATGATATAGTAAATCACATATCATTATCATTATCCTATAACACAATAACTTTTATGTCATATAATATAATATTATTGTTATTTAATTGGTCATAAGGAATCGAAATGGGCTCACCCATATTACATCATAACCATGTTACCAAGGTATTTCAACAAATTGCATAGTGGTATTTTTGGCAATTATGCATTTTGTCGCATGACAAGATTTAAACCTAGGTCTCCACCTTTAAATTCCACATTCTTAACCATTTGAGCTCATCCCATTTGATTTAAATGTCAAGGTTCAACCATAGGATTGGAACCTTAGTTTATGATTTGAAACTTCTCGCTTCCCACAAGTTGCTCCAAACCCTTTGGGTATATGATAATATATTATATCATATGACATGACATATATGCTTATATTGTCACATAATATATTAATTTATTTTTTTCTTCTTCTTTTAGTTGGTTACATGGGATTGAAATTGGCCCCACTTGTACACCATGACCATGTTACCAGAGTATTTCAATAAACCACATAGTGGTATTAATACAATAACATTTTGGAAACTATGCATTTAGCATCTGACAAATCTTTGCATTGGAAGCCCACATTTTATGTCCTCTTGAACTCATACCATTTGATTAAAATGTTAAGGTTCACCCATGGTATTGGAAGCTTGGTTAATGTGTGAAACTTCTCATTCCCATTGCTTGTTGTAAACCCCATGGGCATCACATATTATATAATGTACTATAATTATATTGTAAATTATATATATTTTTTTCCTTGAACTTAATGCCAATTTGAGTGGCTTTTATTTATGTGGCAAACTTCTTGTGATTGTTATCCGTCAAACTCAAAGTCGAACTTGATTGTGACAACATAGACGGTACCCATGGGAATCAAACTTTGATGGTTCATTGTGAGCCAAACATTCTCATCAGCCAGACTTCAACCCAATGGGCTTAAATTTAAGGTTCACCCATGGGATTGGAACCTTGGCTTTCCCATTGATTGCTTCAAACCCATTGGTCATAAACTATGTTGCAGGAAACTCCTAAGATGCCCATGTTTCCCCATTTCAGAAACTTGGAAACTAGAAAACTCCTTGGAAACTTCTAGAAACTCTTCATTGCTACGTTTCTGATCATTTATAAGAGATATCTCCAATGTTTTTTCGAAGGTGTTCCAATGTTTCTTGCCATTTTGAAACAGAAGAAATGTCCAAGTTTGAGGTTTTTAGGGGTGTTATGGGTTTGCGAGAGGCCCACATGGGACACATGACCGACTTTAATAAAAAATCAAGTTACTATAAAAGAAGACGAGGCAAAAGGAAACAAAACAAATAATAACTTGAATATTGATAGGTCGAAATTAGTTAAGTGAGAATATAGAACAAGTGGCATGGTCTTCAACAACTAAGAGGAATTGAAGCACATATGTGTTTACCCGCTTGGTGAACCAAAACAGGTTGGTCTTGTATATATATATATATATCTTTAGTTTTTTGCATTCTAATTTTTTCTTGTATTTTGCTAAAAAAGATTGGGAGTGAATCTTAAAAATCCTTGGCTATTTTCAAGGCTGCACCTAATCTTGAGGAAAATGAAACTTCTTCTCATATGCCTGCTACAAAAGCCATAAAAGTTGGCTCTTCTATCAGTTTTGGTGCAGATCTTGATGACTTTGAACATTAAGAACTAGGTTTATAGTGTATTCCATGTTGTTTAGCTTGCAAGTAGTGAGATGCCTAACAAAGTGAGGGAAGGAAGGTCTCGACTGAGATTACTATTGGCCTTAAAAGTTCACCCCTCTCTTGCCTTGCTCATTTGCAATGATCTTCCTTAAGTCCTTTTCTCACTTTGCTCAGATTGCCGTGCTAAGTTGTCTTAGTTCAATACTTTCCTTTAGTTCTATCCTTTCAAGTATAGTGAGTCTTAGTCTCTCTTGTCGGCCCCTTCCTCTAGTCGTGAGGGAGGGACAGGCCCCCTTCCCTCCCTCACTCCATTCGGTACCTCACTTTTTTCAACATTTCACCACCTAAACGCGTTATGTATAACCTTATCTATAAAGGTTGACCTTTAATATATGATATTTAGTAAATATATGTGTTGTTCATCCACACGATGATCTCCTTCATTCAATTTTGCCTATAATTTGAAGGATATTTATTTCTTATTTCTTATTATTATTTTTGAAATTAGGCATTTCCTTTGATGTTTCCACATTTCTGAAGGCTTTGAGGACTTGTGTTTTCTAAGTTGTTCCCATTTCGGAAACTATGTCCATTTTCAAGTTTTGTGTGACTTAGGTCATACAAGAATTGTAAATTACGATTCTATTACAGTTCTTGAAATGGTTTGAATACGATACAAAATCCAATTAGTGGTTACACAATTTCTAAAATAAAAAATGGTAAACAGCTGCAATTTCCAAATTCGAATCAGATTGGATTATAATGACACATTTTCATACATATTTAAATGTTATAATTCAGTCAAAAAGATTCAAAATATGGAACAAACAACTAGTCAGGCTTTATTATTATTTTCCAAATAGCCTCTGCTTTATGTTCTACGTCCAAAGTTTTCAGCAATGCTTCAGCAACAACAATGTAAATCCCATCATCACTGTCAGAATCCACTTTGGCTCGCCATTGATGATCGGTGGTGTCCTAACCAAGTTTTGTTGTGTCTTATAATTTCCATTTCAGTTACCTTTATGCATACTCATATTGAATATCTTATTTGTCATTGGTCCCCTTCAAATATTCAAGTGTTTCAAATGTTGAAGGTGTAAGTTACTGTAGGCTGGCAAATAGACATGTTTGCATAATCAATGAATAAGTGCATTGGAAATTAAGTACGTGCACATTAAGAGTTTTGATATACTTGATGTTATAAAGTCGTGATATAATATTGTATGTGACAATGTGTAATGTTAAGTGAAGTAATATTTGATGCATTACAACTTCCTGCTTTACACTTCTAGACAGAAATTTGTTTCAATTGGATGAACCTAAAAGTAGGTTAGTTTCTCTCAACCATGGACGAACTACCTATAACAGGCTAGAGATAGCAAGTTAGTGGATTTTTAGAAGTCAGTGCTGATGTATCCTTTATCACCAATTTGGGTTCATTGGAGACCAACAACAAGAACAAGTCTTTGTGGAGACCACCAGTGACTTGGTATCCATGGAGACCTTCTAGGGGCCTATTCCATATGGTGGCTGCTAAAGACTTAGTAATTTCTTTTTAATTGGTTATGTGGGATTGAAACGGGCCCCACCCTTATTATATCCAGATCACATAGTGGTATTACAACAACTTGGCTATTATGCATGTATTGCTTGGCAAGATTCAAACCTGGGTCTCCTTTGAAAGTTGAGGAATTGAACTGGTTAAGCTAATGCCATTTGATGCTAAAGATTTAGTAATTGACACACGGTTAATTTAAAATTTATTAATATATATTTTTTAATTTTTTAAACCTGTAATCAAGAAACTTTTGTGTAAGCATTAGAATATTTTTAAGGGTGGCAGTGTGCAAGCTGGCAGAACATTTTACCTCACTAACACCTGCACATGTCCATATTGATTGGTGACAAGCAGGACCTAATTCTTTGTGGCAATGTTCAGAACTCTTAAAAATTTGGTTGATAGTACGAATTTATTGACCAACAGGAGGAACATCATTTCTGATTTGGTAAGTGGCAGTAATCCCAATTTTTTACATAAAAGTGGAAGTCACTTGGTCAACAGATCATTTATTTTTGGAACTGTCAAGTGTCAGTCGTGGACTGTCAGGAACAAGAAGATGACTGGTAGAAGGGGAGCCATTCAAGTGACCAAAAGGGGTTCGATGTGATGGCTGGCAGTTGTGTTGTCGTAGCCTGCAGAACGTTTGAACCTGTTAGGTCTGGTTTAAAAATTTGAATTTTTCCAACCATGGCAATGGGAAAACTTGTGATTTTTGCTCTTATTGACCATGACTTTCCATGGTTGTGTACTGTACAAACTGCCATTGAAGAAAACTCCAACTTGGATGAGATGGAGGACAACTATCTTTGTAGCAATAATTTACCTACTCACCTCGAATGTGAGCTTCCAGTTGGGGGTCTTGTTGGCATCTATGTGGCAGAGTTCACAAGGAATTAATACCTCATGTTTATGATGAAGGGCAAATACTTTGTCGTTGACATTAAACAAGAGTTTGGAAGCACTTTGAACAGTCTGAATTGGTTGCTATTGCTAGCATCGTGAACAATCACTGCTCTGCTCTTCTAACAACTTTTAGGGGTACCAATTATTCATTATTGGGTCCTTACCAAGTAAATCCCGTGCACCTCAACCTTATCAGAAAATGGGGTTTCCTTTTATCGCAAGGGACATGTTTTTTGGTTCTACACAAAAGGAAAAACATCATATTTTAATTTTAATTTCTGTCTATGGATATTGACCATATAGAAATATGGTGTATGGTATCAGGTGTAATTGCACATACAGTTGCACACCACGCAATCATAGAAATTCTGATTCAAAGTAGTTCAGATTGCTGCAATTCTGTTTGAACCAGTACCATGTGAAATTCCAACATTACTGTTCAGTGGAGGATTAAGATTACATTTTAATGTGTTCGGGTATGGTGGGTCTCAAGAATTTCAAATAAAAAAATTGAAGGAATGGATTTTCTATTTTATGTGGTAATTGTAGGGTGTTCTAGAAATCTCTTGTGAAGGCAGGATTTCTTATCATCCCTTACATTTCCACTTAAAACATCACATGGCCAGGACTACTATGTTCCAAAAATTTGGGAAATTATAGGATGTGTCCTGAACCCACATGGATGCTTAGCTGTTGAAATATAACATTCTAAATATGTAATAATTGTCACATTAATTAGGACTAAGTCATCAATATTAACATGTGATGATGCCAGGTTAGAAGGTCAAGCTTAGAAGTTATGTCATGACTGGCCCAAAGTTAGTATATATGTATGCTTATGAACTTTGTAGCTGCTTTTGCAGGAATCATTTATTCTTGGTAAATTTATATTTTATATATATGTACAAATTATGTATATATATGCACTGGAATCCAACATTATTTTAGTTGGTAAATCTCCCAGACACAAACTGAGAAGTTCAAAGTTATAGAGATTAATATAATATTTTTATTTCATAAAGGAAAACTGAAGACAAAGGACTTAACCTACTTGCAAAGATTTGAACAAAATGACACCTGTTTTACATCTAAATAACATAATGGCGTGCTTCCTCTTTTTAATCTTCACCTCATGAAAATTTGACAGCAAATCACTGTTACATTTATCTACGATGGTGGTGTTAGCACTCGTGATATTTGTTTTTGTTTTCCCATATCAATATCCCTCTGGGTTTCTTTTTCTCTTTGTTTTTGCTTCTTGGGTCTTCCTCTCTTTTTTGCATTCCCAACAATACTTTCATCTTCATCAATCTCTTCAATCTTCTCACACTGCTCATAGTTAGACTTATTGTCTTTAGGTTTGCTTTGTCCTGAAGCATCTGAAGTACAAGGAATAACCTCAAAAGCACAATCTTCTTTATTTTGCCCTAGAAACCCTAAAGTGCAAGGATGCTCTTTTGTAGCAATTACCTTCTTATTCTGCTCCAAAAAACCTAAATTGTTATGGGTTTCCTCCATCCCCATCTCTTTATTTTGCTGCTCTTGAAACCTTGAAGAGCAAGGGATAACATCTTCATCCCTTTTACTCCTATTACTTGGAGAGGATTCTATATTACCTGAGGAAAATGAAGATGATTTACTTGGAATAAATTTGACCTCTTTTGCTATCTTTGTTTTAGGATTTCTCTTCACATCTTCTTTTGCACCTTTAATTCCTTCTGAACTTGCCAAATGATACTGTAGATAGGCTTTCTTTGCCTCTTCTTTCAGAGTGGAATATCCTTGATCTGATCTAGCTTCTATTATTGTATGATTTCCTTGCTTCGTCTTGAAGTTTATCATGGCTAGAATTTTTTGTCTCTTTCTTGATAGTTTTCACTTTGCAAACTCTTGCCATGTGTCCAATCTCATAACAATGTGTGGCAACGAAATGCAATATTTTCATATTATACTTGTTGATCCCATTCTCTTGATTAAGATTTTATCTTAATGGATTGTGACAAAGGTTTTGAAATATCCATAGCAACACATATTCGAGCATATATAGCATGCTTTCGCTCTTGAGTCCTTGATGAATTCCCCTAGGGTATTTGCAATATTCTTCAGAACATCCTTATTTATAAGCTGATATGGAAGTCCAAAAAGTCTAACCCATATTGGAAGCTTCTTAATAGTTTCTGTCTTAACAGAAAAAATTTCATTCCATGGTCTCAAATAAAGTGCATCTCTTCCCCTAAACCATGGGCCACCAACCATTATTTTATCCTTAATTTTTGAACTAGAAAAGATGATGAGAAAAAAAACCTTTAGGAAGAAAAGTCACAGAGTAATTTGAATTTAATCCCCACTTCCACTTAATCCAATTTTGAATCTCCAAAAACCTTGGCCATGATCTATGGAACTTACATATTAATCCTCTATTTTAAAGAACCATTATATCATGCTCAATCATCTCATCCTTGATACTCACTTCTGGTGTAACATCTGCTACCTGGATCGAACTTGCCATGTATTCACTCTTTTGCTTATCTCCAACTTGGGCCTCCATACTTCCAACTAGGGCATCCTGACTTCTCATTAGGGCTTTCAAGTATAACTTTTTTTCCATACTAGCTAATGGGGCTTGCTCTTGGCTTGCACTCCCTCTTGGCTCAACTTCCCTTGCGACTTGCACTCACTCCCAACTTGCACTTTCTCCTGCCTCGCACTCGCTCCCGACTTGCAGTCCCTCTTGGCTTGTAATAGCCCTTGTTCTCTTCTTTTTCCCAGCGTTCCTTCGCTTCAACAATTTTTGGAAACAATGTTCGGCGCATTCGTGGCAAGGGTTTGAAGCATTGATGCACTCCAGATGAACCCGTTGCTCTTCTGCCATGACTGAATCTCAGCTTGCACTCCTTCTTAGATCGCACTTCCTCCAGGCTCACATTGGATTTTCTTCAATTGAATCACACTTTGCTTTCTACTTCCTCCTCATACTTCCTCCTCACTCTCGACTCCTGCTTGTACTTGCTTCCGGCTACACTCACTCTTGGCTCACGCTTGAACTTGCTTCCGGCTGCACTCACTCTTGTCTCGCGCTCTAACAAAGAATGACATTATATTTGGATGTATGAATTTTATATGTTTTTACACCCGCTTTCCCTGTAACTTTGGAATTCAGCCAACATTTCTTTTTGAATCTTGGTTCTCTTTTTATTGAATGTGGCTAATTTATAAGATTGTTACTTACACATTTCCAGGAGTTGCTTTTAGTAAAATCAAGGCAGACCGTGGTATTTATTTAAAATTATGTAGACTATTTTTTTTTTGTTAAGTAACATTATATACATAGTGGGTTTTTTAAGAGGATCCCAAAACCTTATAACAATAAAAGGAGCACCTTTAGGGCCGCAAGGTTGAGACAGGAACCACATCTCAGACCGAATTACAAAAAATTTTGACATAGCAGACGATCCCACCACAAACAATTAAAAAATAAAACAGATCCCGCCCAGCGGGAAGAAGCCGAAAACCACCATTGAGTAGATCCCGCCCAGCAGGAATCAGAGAAAAACCGTTACAATAAAATCCCGCCTCGCGGGAAGCAGTCAGAAACCACCAAAGAGAGAGTCTCGCCTAGCGGGAAGCAGCTTAAACCCACCTTAGTGAAATCCCGCCCAGCGGAAAGCTTCAAAAAAACTGCACCAGGAAAATCCCGCCATCCGGGAAACCAGCAAAAAGGAGAAAATCCCGCCCAGCAGGAAAACCAGTGGATTTGGCGGATCCCGCCCAGCGGGAAAAAGCGGATTTGGCGGATCCCGCCCAGAAGATCCCGCCCAGCGAGAAGCCATCCCGCCCAGCGACAGGGGGATCCCACCCAGCAAGAAGCCGAGAGCCAGGATCCGGCCCAGCGGGAAGCAAACAGGAGCTTCACCACGAGGATCCTGCCCTGGGGAAACAACAAGGAAACTACAGGTTAAGGAAACAGGGATCCAGGGACTGGGAATCTCGAGCGGGAAGAGGAAGACAGTCACAGGGAAGGGATCCCAAGGAGCCAAACAAGTGGGATCTAAGGTCTGCGTGCATAGATCAGACCCCCCCAAGAATGAAACATGCAGCAGAAGCCAAAGGGAACCCAGCAGCAGGGACCAAGAATCCCGTCCAAGCACAGAAGCAGCTTCAAGGAACCTGGGACTGGGAATGGGAACAGCCCAAGCAGAGGAAAGCCCCCCCAAGGCCAAACCAGATGCCCAGGGTGTCCACCAAGGAGCAGAACCAGCATGAAGAAGCCTCCAAGCGGGAAGAACAGCAGCCACAGGATCCCGTCGAGGATTCACAAGCAAAGGAGGAAAGAGGCCCCCCCAGACCACCCCCAAAGCTGTGAGGACCTCAAGGGAGACCCCAGGAAGCTGTCAAACCCTAAACCATCACCTCCATCGCTCAGAGAAAAGCAGGGGACCAGATCCGTGCGAATAACCTGCAAAAAACCCCAGGGGGAAGCCTGAGGAAAAAAGGGAAGGGATCCCCAAACAAACAGGGATCCCTGGGAAGCACCAGGCCAAAAAATCAACCAAGGAAACCCAATCCGGCTGGGAGGGGCGCAGAAAAATGGAGAAGGATCTCCCCCCAGGAGATCATCTGCAACAACCACTCCCAGGGAGGGATGACCTGGGTTGAGCCATGGACTGGGCAGGAACCAGGATCCAGGGGAGGGGGAGCAGGGAAGGGACCAGAGCCCTCCCCTCTCTGCTTTCTTCCCTCCCTCCCAAAGAAACCCAAATTTAAACCTTGAAAATAAACTTTATTGATTATGTAGACTATTTAAGCTTTATGTGTCTCAGTTCTTTAAATCTAGCATATTTATTTTTGCAACTTTTCGAGGAATTTAATTTTAATCTGTTGCAAAGATTGTGCAACAGGACATCTATTATATTAGTACAATAGGTAGGAGGATATAAAAATTACCAAAGACCAGAGACTTTGAATATCTAACAACAATAACGATAAACGTATTTTCATCGTCATATTTGTAGTGACTATCAACAGTACTATCTTATGGTTGGCTCTTAAAACACAAAAGCTTGACATTATTATCATTGCTTAATCCTGATCATCTGGAGCCCAGGACGTAAGCAAATTCTCTTTGTTCATATATACATAAAGGTGTGCAAGATGTAGTTCTTGTTGTTGACCTTGATATATAGGCGATGATATGCATATGCAGTTATATTGGAAGTTGTCCTCACTGTGGCTTGTTTATCCTACTCTGTGATATTGAAAGATGCGTCCTCTGCTCTTACTGTTGTTTATCATACTGTTGTGGGATTGAAAGGCATTTTCTGCTGTCTTACTGTTTTTTTCTTAAAGTATTTGCTATCTATGCAAGGAAGCAGGATGGTAGTGTGCTTTTGAAATAACAATCATATTATGCTTTGGAATTGAACTTCCAAGTCTCTTTTGCCATTATTAATTTGTCAAATTTTTCCTACCTACAGGATGAAATACGTCGAGAAGCACAAATGATGAGTTTGATTAACCATCCCAATGTTTTACGAGCACGTTGTTCTTTTGTAGCAGATCAGAACCTTTGGGTTGTAATGCCATACATGGCTGGGGGTTCTTGTCTTCATATAATGAAGTCTGTCTATCCAGAAGGATTTGAAGAGCCAGTTATTGCAACAATCCTTAAGGAGGTTCTTAAGGCACTAGATTATCTTCATAACCATGGGCATATACATCGCGATGTCAAGGTATGATGAAAATGAGCATGATCAGCAAGCAGTAATCTGTTTTACTCTAATGTTAATACTTGCTGGCTTTCAAAATAATAAATTTTAAACTTTGATTATTTCGTTTGTGTTTTCTGACATTTTAGATTGTTCTTTATAATTATCAATATTATTACTTTGAGAGAACATGGCTGTTATCCATGTTTTCCTTCGAGCATGAGCTGAAATGGGAATTCTACAAGGCTAAAAGTGATGGTTTGTGATATGAGATTCCTATATGACAAGAAATAGAAAGTAATATTACTGGCTGGACATTTAGATGAAGTAGGTTGTGTAGATTATTGTATGCTCTGTGAAAATTAAATTAAAATAATTCTAATTGATTGTGCTCTCAGGAGCATATTTGTTCCACACTGTAATTAATTGTCTGTTATGTGCTGTTGGTGGAAATGCTTTAAAAGTGCTTACTACTTTTTTGTTATTCGTCTTATTGAAATTGTTGCTTTATATGTGGTGTACTTTGCATGCCTAATTGTGTGCATTCCACTTTCACTTACAAGGAAAAATCAATTCTCTTATTGCAGTTGTGGTAATTCTCTGATTAAGGGATTTTACACCATTTTTATGGGGACTCGTCCTGGGATTTGGAGGCCATCTCAGACGCGTCCTGCCGTCCTGTAAAGCTGTCCCACTGTCTCAAAATGCGTCTTGCCATCCCCAAAAGCCGTCCCACCATCCCTGTCCCGGAATTTCATGGAACATAGACTTTACAACGGTGAGGCTGATGGATTGTTTAAATTTTTATTATCACAATAGTAGTACAATTTAGGCACCCCACAAAACAGAAAAGGTAAGGAAATTAGAACAGAAAATATCATTTCATTACTTCCAGCATGCTGTACATCACGAACCAATCACAGCATAAACTCTTTGATCAAAACAAATACATCACAATCCCTGATGCATACAAGAACGGATCTCATCTCTTCATACAATATCATCAGGCTGGTATCATGTGAAACATATACAATGGATGAGGAGGGGCAAGTAGTTATAACTACTTAACCACCTCAATCCTCTCACCCAAGTACGTGCATAAAAATTAGAAAATATTACTATGCATTAGCATTAATCCAGGTGTCGCACACATATGATGACTTGTGACATGTACAATGTGACAACCTACTAACAAAGATACAAACTCAAATATAGAACACAATGCTTTGTGGCAACACACTTGAGTGGCACCTGAGCTAGCACCACATTGGTTTGACTGGTATGATCAGTTTGACTGCCTACATTTGCCCCCTATTCTAGATTAGGTGGCATCTCCATTAGCTGCGTCACTACAACCTTGGTGCGGGCAAGCTGTGGCTTTAGAATAAGCGGCTTTGGACATGGTGGGAGAAGGTCCCAAAGAAGCATCTGTTGCGGAGGAGGTTGCAGGATGCAGGAGTTAACTTCATTTTGCAGGTTCTGAACTTTGATTAGGAATTTTTAAAGTATATCTGCTACAAATGTTGAAGTCATTTAATGCCAGTAAAGTGCGAGTGGATGATCGGCTTGCTGATTGTTGTCTTTTCAGCAAGCAATTTTAGAAGGAAATTTGGTATGCCAATTCAAGGAGTACTGGTGTTGAAGGATTTGGAAGATTCCAACCAAAGCTGACAATTGATTTAGGAAGTAACGAACCTCACCCCAGAAGAAGTGCAGAAACTAATGTCGCATGGGAGCCAAGGAGTTAAGTAGCAACAATTGGGGAATGAAGAGTTGCAATGTGCCAAGAATGTCATAATGGCAAAATTGTTCAGTGAGCAGAGAACTTCAGAGTTGCCCATATGGCTTATACTGTATATGCAAGGGGTAGTAGCTGGCGAAGCCTATGATTGGGCATCCTACCTCTCATACAGCATTAAGACTTCGTTGATGCAAAGTATGAAGAATTTCTCAATGGTATTTCATGCCATTAGTTTGCTGTTGAATGCTGCAACACAAGCAAGGGTGCATATTCCAAGATTGGATCCTCCTAGAGAGTTATCGGAGTTGGCATTGACTATTCTAAGGTGGAAGGATGCAAAGCCACAGAAGAAGGGAGGCAACTCTTGCAAAAATATCTAGAACGAAGAGGATATTGAGGAGGACGAATCTACAAGATGACTTGCCTAGTGAAGATTCAGAGCAAGAGGCACCATCAACAAGGTCAGAGTCGGCCCAAAAAAAGAACAAGCGTAAGAGGTTAGTTTTGGAAGAACAACCTCAGTCCCTACAACAAGCCATGGTGGAGGCAGGTGGCAGGATGGAACAGGCCGTGGAAGAAAGGAAGCAACAAGAAGTAGTGTAACAACAATCGGAGATGGAGTATCAGCAGGAATCGGAGTTTCCAGAGATTGTGCTGATGGACAGGGAAGTCAAAGAAGTTGTGGATGCAATGGAAAATGTACAAGTTGGAGCAACCAAATTTTTGGCAGAGGCTCGACAACCTGATCCATGTGCATCACCTCCATTGTAGGGAGAGCCGCACTTTGAGATTACTTCCATAGTGGAGGAAGTATGGACAAAGAAGCAAGTTGAGCCAGCTAAGACACCAGAGAAAGGGAAAGAACCGACACATTAGGATGCAGTATTGTATCGGTATAGCCAAGATCAAACTTAGATGATAGTGAGCACTCAAGAAGATGTATGTTGTTTAGGGGAGGAAGTAGCCAAAATATGAAATAGTTGGCTACTGCGATAGAAAAACCAGTAACGGAGGGCAAAGTGTAATGGAACGCTTCTTCTCATGCATATATTTCACCTCAAAGTTCTTAGTTTTGAGTTGTACTGAGATAATAAATTCAGTGCTAAAGATGATTCTAACTATGATTGCAAAGAGTATTGACAAAAGCAACACTAATATAATATATCCAATAACAGAAGCATTCATTAAATGAGACATTGTAATACGAAATAACAGTAATTGTAGGAATTTGAGATAAGTAATATTAATATTGCAAGCCTCTTCGAGGGGTAACCATACGCAAAATAGTCCAAATATTCTCTATTCCCCTTGAAGGTTACATTCTTGTCTTTTAATAATGCTGAACACGTATTTTATAACAATATTCTAGGACAATACTATATTCTATGACAACTCAATATTTTATGACAACACAATATTCTATGACAGTATTTTCCTAACTATTCCTAACTTGACACGTGGCCACCTTCATATACGCCATATGCCAAAATAACATAGGCTAATAGAGATTACATTAATGGGGTACATAACACAAAGCAACAAAGAATGCCATTGCTCTGTTAGGGCAAGGAGACTCCCTTAGATAATGACACGGATGATGATTTAAGTGATCATGTGCTGATAGAAGTGTCGAATTTCAGGCAACCACCAGATATCGGGGAGCATATTGACGCATAGGTAGATGTTTGCTGAAGCTACCGAGAGACATTGACAGATTGATATTGGAATTTGAAGCGGGTTGTGTAGGACAATGGAGGAAGTGGTTGTTGATGACAAAGAACAAGTTGGGCAAGTTAGTGAATTGGATCCATGATGAAGAATGGATGACGAGACTTCTAGTATTCATCAAGTGTAGCCTTAGGAGTTAAACACTGGCAATATCAAAACCATGGTTGGGGTACAAGAATTGCCAGAAGGAACCCATACACTATAGAAGACCAACCCGCATCTATGTTAACAGCAGAATCAATGTAATTTGTTTGCTATGTGGAATTGGCACTAGAGTTAGTACCAACTTATGCCAAGATCAAATTTTTGGCATACTTAGTGCGGTGGTTAGCTACAGGTATTGAGAAGCTTCATAGTGTAGGTGAAGAGAAAGCTAACCTATTGCAAACAATAGAAGCTAAACTTCGATAGGCGAGTGAGAAAGCTCGAGCAGAACTAGTCATGTTGAAACAAGATCTTGAGGAAATGACCAAGGAGGTTGAAGAAAAGACCAAAGCTAATGAGGAATAGGATGCGGTAATAGCACAACTAAAATGCGAGTGCTCAATTAGAGAGCAATTGTTGGAAGTAAAGACAAGAGTTGGAGCACAAAGATCAACTGATTGCAGAAAAGGATGATTAGCTTGTAACAATGATGTAGGGGATTGCAAATGTGGCCTTTTCAAAAAGGGAGGTGGATCTCTTGACGAAGTTGACATAAATGGAACAAAAATGGCTTGCAACTTGCAGAGTTGGGAGGAGTACTTGTTCCACAACCTCAACAACCGAGTTCGACCCTACCAAAGCAGAGAAGGAAGTTGACGAGAATGTTGACCAATTTAAAGTGGAGGACAAATGTAGGCACTAGTTTTGGACATAATCATAAACAAAAGTAAAAATGTCTACAAAAATGTTTAAGTGTTTAATGCACTAAGTTTGGTCCAAATGAAATGTAATGAAATGAGATGTAATGAAATGCCAATGAAATGTAATGCAAATGATGTATTTAGCCATCATAGTTGAGTGCCATAATATTTGATATATTGCAAAGTTGGCATTATGTCCCAGGTACGTAAGCAAGGGGAAAGTAGTTATGTGCAACGTGTCCAGGACTACACTATAAGAAGATCTCCCTTTTTTCATTGCTATGAATCAACCTATAGGCAAGATACAAGAAATATTTGTATGTTGTTGCTATTGATGGCCCATATTGTGAGTTTGAATGCTGTAATCTGTAACGCCATTGTGGCAGATGATCAATATCACCATTCATGTGTTGAATGTCTGTGTGTTGATATCACTTTACTAGATTATTGTTATGCATTGTCAAGGTAGTTGGTTGCAGGTTGGAAGACTCAGTCAGATCTATTAGTTGCAAGTCGTAGTCAAGGAGTGCATACGTCGTCAGACAACGCTGAAGATTGTTGCTGTGGAGAGTTGTCGTCCTGTTGGAGTGTAGTTGCTGTCTGGGAGAGTTGTCTGAAGGTCATGTTGTCATGTCGCCACATGGGTGTCGTCATGCTTTCATGTTGATCTCGTCTTGCTAGTTCCGTTTGGAGGATGTCGTTTGGAGGATGCCTCATGGAGTGTCGTCATGTTGACTGAGAGATAAGTCCAATTTGCTGTCTGACTTGATGATGATGACGACTTTATCCCAAAGTGCTAATGGTAGATGTGTTGGCTCTTAAAGTCTATCACCATCTCATTGTTGGGAAACCTCACCGTTGTGCTACATTCCACTTCTCCTTTGTTCTCTACCATGTCATTGCATTGTCGTATAACCCCTTTTGAGTCCCACTTCACCAAGTGAAGTGAATGTTTGGTGTTCTATTTTATTTTGTTAGATGTGACCCTTCGCACTTCAGTTGGATTTTCGACATGATTTTTTTTTTTTTTTAACATGTCCGTCATTAAAATTTTTTAATTTTTTATCTCGTTGGTCATTTGCATGAGTTGCCTTCTTGGTCTTATGATGAAGTTCCACTTATGCCTATGCCTTTCAATGTTTTGCCTTTTGTCTCAAATTTGTTGGACCATATTCTGAAGCTTGATAGACCCTTTCAAGTGTTGCTCATACAACTTTGCTATTCAACATTATAATTGATAACTCTCATGTTTTAGTGGTTCAATTTCCATGGTTGACATTATAGTTGAGAAAATCTGCAAAAAATCCCAATTTGATCTGATTTTTCCTGATTCATAGGCTAGCTGATTTTTTGCCAATTTTTTCCCGAAAATTTCTGAAATGCATAAAAATGCTTTTTTTCAATGAAAAATTGCATTTTATTTGGTTTTTTCAATGAAAAATGCCTGATTTTTTGCCGATTTTCCTCCCAATTTTTTGCCGATTCCCGATTTTTCCCGATTCTTTTCCATACCGATTCTGGTACGATTCCGATTTTCTCAACTATGGTTGACATAGTTTTGTTTCTGGCCTAAACTCGTTGTCATCATTTGAGCTCATATACCTACTTTCCCTTGGAGACCCATTGATTTTTGTGTATGAGGGCTTGTTGTCTTTCACTTGGAACGCTATTCTTTGCAGTTCAGCATCCCAAATAATAATCTATTGTGTCTCATCCTATGCACTTTAGGAGGGGTCACAAGTTTGGCCAGCCTATTACCATTGTTTCTTATATCTTCTTCACTTTCCCTTCTATTAGTTGTATCGTCATCAGTGTTGTAACATAACATTGATAAGGGCAGTGACCTAATTCTATTGGAAAGTAGACATGCATATGTAGTCTCTGTTGGCCAAAATATTTCAACTTCAACTCCTCTTGTTCAATCACTAGTCATAGTGTCAGTGGTTGAGATTCCACCATTCCACTTCATGTTAGTTGTGATACATTTTCATCTTTCCTATTGTCCATAAAATGGTATTTAGTCGTCTTGCCATTGGGTTTCCTACTTCCTTGGCTTGATCTCTTGGTTCCTATTGAACCACAACACGAGGTGCCCCCTTGCTTTATCTTTATTTCTCGAAGATATTTATCATGCCAATATTTTCACCATTGCTAGGCTATCTAAGTGGCCTAGTTATCATTTGACATGCTTAGCTCAAACAACCTCTCATCCAAACTCTCTTGATCACCAAGTTTGTTTTGGACCACAACTTGCAATCTTTGAATAAGAAATTTCATTGATATAGTCGTCTTTTGGCTGTACATTAGTTGAAATGACTTATGGGTTGTATGTAGTCTTGTACACCCACATCATCGTTGCCAACTTCTCCCAGCTAACACCTTCTACTCCACAATATTTGTAAAGGATGGACGCCAATAATTTGTTTGTCTACTCTGCGTACCCATTTGTTGGGGGGTAATACGGGTTAGACAGTTAATGGAGAATTCGAAACTTCGAGGTCAGCCTTGGATTCATTCATGAAATGTCATCCTCTATCAGTAGTGATTTGTTGTGGCACACTAAATCTCATGATATTTTGTTCATACACAATCTTGGTTGTAGTCATTGTGGGGTTGTTAGGCAATGCCCTTGACTCGACAAACTTCTTCCAGTACTCTGTGGTGAAGATATTGTACCTACACTTTCGTCTTTGGCTGGTCTTCAAAGGTTGGACGAAATCCAACCTTAATCTATCAAAGCATTTCTGCAGTTTTGAGAGATGTAAGGGCATGAAATCTCCTCATAGTGGTTTCCTTGTTCTCTGACACGTGTCACAAGAGGTTACAAACTCCTTGGTGTCATGGAATAGAGTTGGCCACTACAATTTAGCACGGATGACCATCCTTCTTGACATATCTGACTCTGTGAGCCCTTCTTTGTCCTTCGTGCACCCCTTGCAAGGGATTGTGCACCTTTTCTTGCATGCATTTGCTCAATATCATGTTAGGTTCCATCTTGTACAAATGTCTCTTGATCTGTTCTAATGGTCATGATTTGAGTACAATGCTTTGTTGTTTGGCTGCCAACAACTCCCTTGGTAGATCTCCTCTTGATAGGTATGCGTTTATGTGCTCGTACCAAGAAGATAATATAATATGGAATGAATGTAAAAAGACTTGTCCCACAATCACATGCTTCATTCTTGGCCATATCATCAGCTAGAATACAATTGGTCGACAATCACATGCTTGATTCTGGGCCATATCGTCACCTAGAATACAAACTCCTATAACATGACAAGCTGCCTACTAAGTCATTCATTCATGTCCGACTTGTTGATTAAGTACAAAAATGCTTGATGGGTTTGCGAGTAGATAGTGATGAAACTTCTACATTTCATAGTCCATTCCCAAGGCCTTGCGATTTGTCGTGTGATAATTCTTCTCAACACGCTACAATAGCTGACTTGTGAAATAGATGGGTTGATCCAACCCATGATTTCCCTCTTGCATCAATCTGCAACCAAGTGCAGAAGTCAACTCGTCAATGTGGATGTGAAATTCCTCGTCCCGATCCAAAAACATTGGGATGGGAGCATTGATTAATATGGCCTTTAATTGCTAGAAGACTAGTTCGTGTTACTTTGTCCACCTCAATGGAACATATTTTCTCGGGAGAGCATAAAAAACGTGGGATAACTATGCATATTTCTTGGTGAATCGTTAATAATATGCCATGTGTCCCAGGAAAGGCTTGAACGAGCTGATGTTGTACGACTCCATACTTGAGACGATACATATTTTTTCTAGATCTGTCTTCATCCTTGTTTGACAAACAACATGCCCCAACAAAGTGAAGCATTCGTATAAAGCCGCATGCATTCCTCAAGTGCTTTCAAGTGTTCTTGCTATTGTCCATATGGCAACCAATTGTTGGAGAACACCTTGAACTTCCTCGTTGACAATTGTTCAAAGATACATAATATGAAGCATTGAAATGTAGTAGGCATGTTCCACAACTTGAATGGTATTTGGTTATACTCGTATATTCCGTTCTTGACAAGGAAAGTGGTCTTCAATTTATCTTCCTTTGCAATGCTAATTTGGTGGTAGGTAGAAAATCCATCGAAAAAGGAATAGATTGCATAACCAACTACGTCTTTAAAAGTGGAATATGTGAATGAAGTCAAAAAGGAATCCTTAATGGTGACAATGTTCAAACTCTTGAAATCAATCCAAATCCTAATTTGCATACTCTTCTTTTTTCAATTTGATGATGATTGGTGACATCCAGGCACCAATAATCACATAAAAATAATTCTTTCATCCAACATATTCTGTGTCTCCGCATTTACTAATATCGTATACTTGGGGTTCATTTGGTATGATGTTCGTTGCACCGTTTGTGCTGTTGGAACCAACGGTATCTGATGATGGGATACCCTTGAGGTCCTTGTAGGTGCATGCGCATTGAAATGTAGTAGGCATGTTACACAATTTGAATGGTATTTGGTTATACTCGTATATTCCGTTCTTGACAAGGAAAGTGGTCTTCAATTTATCTTCCTTTGCAATGCTAATTTGGTGGTAGGTAGAAAATCCATCGAAAAAGGAATAGATTGCATGACCAACTACGTCTTCAAAAGTGGAATATGGGAATGAAGTCAAAAAGGGATCCTTAATGGTGACAATGTTCAAACTCTTGAAATCAATCCAAATCCTAATTTGCATACTCTTCTTTTTTCAATTTGATGATGATTGGTGACATCCAGGCACCAATAATCACATAAAAATAATTCTTTCATCCAACATATTTTGTCTCTGCATTTACTAATATCGTATACTTGGGGTTCATTTGGTATGACGTTCGTTGCACCGTTTGTGCTGTTGGAACCAATGGTATCTGATGATGGGATACCCTTGAGGTCCTTGTAGGTGCATGCAAAGACCTCTATATATTTCATAAATGCTTTGCAAGTATTGGATTACAATAATCTATGTAGTTGATCATCTTTTATTTGTTTGACTTCTTGAGATTTACTTCCACCATACATGGTCCTTCATATTTTATGTTGTTTGGTTCCTTTGCCACTTTTGTTGCTTAGAGAGGATGTACCAACTTTTCATGTATCTATGCATCGTTGATGTTATATTTTGCAAAATTGGGTTGAAAATACAACGTTTCCTCTCCCTTGGTTGTGGGCATATCCATCATCTCAGTCTTGGTAGTTGTAGCATTGTTTAACTCACCCGTCTTAAAGGTGTTGAGTACAACTGCCTTTTGCTTCACCTATGCTCCAAGCATAGGCATGCTAGCTGGGATACTTTATAGTCTTCCATTTGCCAATGGAGGAGACCATTATGGGAAACTCCTCATCATCGGTGCACTTCTAATTTGCAAACACCATCTTCATTAGGTTCTATATTAGGTCTTCCCTCTCTCTTGTCATTGTCTTTAGAGGTAGATATATCCAACTCGTTTGAGGATGTGAAGTCCTCACTTATTGACTGGTTCCTCAAATTTATTATGTACTTCTCATGTGTATTCTTTGAATGTTATTTGGTCTTTTTTATGTACAACTTGAGTGGGCCTAACGATAAAGATTTTGGAACTCCAAATAGGAGGTTCAAGGTTTAAATCCTAAAGGGGGTAGGGTTGTACACTATGCTCTAATAATGGGAATCCGAACTGAAGTTTGGTTGGATAAACACGTGTACTTTGATAATAGGAATCCAAACCGGAGTCATCCCATAGAGCATTTGGCTTTGTGTACATAAAAAACCTACACTTAGTTGTGATCCGCCTTCACCATCTGCAATCGTTCGTGACCTAGCAAGGTGTTGTAGGGAGATTTTTATAAGGTGATCACCACAATGTATAATATGAATGTTTGTCTACAGTGGTGACGTTTTGAAAAGTCAACAAATCTTTAATTTTAATATTGTATAGGTCCTGCTCCTAAGAAACGAAAATTTTGTGGACGGTCGACACACCCAACTTTCTCCACATTCATTTTGAGAGCACATTTACACTTGGCCTGTTGTCCACTATGGCATGCATCAACATCTCACCCAATATATCCATATGTTGTAAATTTGCCCGCTGCCTGCATTGATCATCCATATGTTTTGACACCATCCTCAGTGGTGATATCTTGCAATTCCTTTATCTCCCATAGTTGCATGTAGGTACAAAATTACTCTTCGTAGGGTTGCCACTTTAACTTGTATGCTTGACTGTAATAACTGCGTTACCAAGCCGTCTGACCTTGATGGCTCGTTTATTGTGGTTACAACCATTAGTCTTCATTGTTTGTGTGTGTTACCATGTCCTTTTACCATTTCTTCTTTCATATTAACTTGGTCCTCTTGTCATCTCTTTCTCTCCATAATTGGTTTAGGGTATTTTGCTTTCTTTTTTTCTCCCGAGCCCAAGTTATGGTGAGAACATGTGTTATTCCCAAGTTTGCTCCTAAGTTTGTTCCTTCAATGTCAAGCAAGTTGACATTTTGGTTCCTTGTTTTCTTTTGGTAGTCGCCTAGGGTGCTCCACCTACACATCATTTGTGTACTAGCACTTGTGGCATTGGTGCAATTTTGTTCAAAGTGTCCTCACTCTTGACACACCACTAAATAATTGCTCTCTCGAACATGTCATATATAGTGCGGTTCTCTGCATTCATTGTACTTGTCTAGCCGCTTGTTTTACCCCATTCTACCTTAATAGTTATTGCGGTATTGGTTGCTTGTTGCACTTCCACCTTTTGAGGTGCTAGCTTTTTTAATCTGCTTGCTTATGGAGTGCAAAATTTTGTTGTTCTTGCTTTTTATGTTGAACAAACATTTTGAAGTTGAATCTTCATGCACATCACAAATGTTGTCTTAACTGTGCTTAGGGCAATAGGTATTGGAGTGCCCTTCTGTCCGACACTTAATACACCAAATGTGATTTTTGTCTTTCTTATCGTCTTCTTTTAACTCACGCATCATGTCCTTCTTGAGCACCTTGATTGACGCTTCCCTTCTCATCTTCACTCTCACTGTCGATGCTAGCTCCCTCACAATTTTTACTTCTCTCAACCATCATTGTTTTCATTTCATTTTCCAAATTTAGATCCTTGTCAAAGACCCCCCTTAGGATGTGAGAGGAACAACTTCCATTTTATTCCAAATCTTCAAAATAAGCCCATCTATAAACCACTACTTTTGTAATCCATTGGCAGGCTGTTTTTCTATTTTGTCGATTAGGACCCTTAAATAACGGTTGTATGATTTGACGCCCTTGCCTTTCCTTTGCTTAGAGATGTAAATCTCTCCAATAATTTCTGCTTTGCTGTGCAAAAGCCAATTTTTTTTTCTTAAACACCTTCTTGAGGTCCTCTATGTGTTGAATGGGGCAGTGAGTGAATGTTTCAATCCATTGTTATGCCTCTCAATGTTGTAGGGAACAATTGCATCCATGTTGCTTCATTTTTCACTTTGTTTGTGGCTACAAATGGCATGTTTCAATCCATTGCTGTGTCTCAAAATGTTGTAGGGAACAACTACATCCATGTTGCTTCACTAGTCACATGGTCTTCTTTTCCATTGCCATGAAATTTTGGGCATTTCTGCGTTCTGGCTCTTGTTGAGGCCATTTTTGGCCTTCTAGTCTTGTGTTTTCCCTTAGGGTAGTTGGCTAACTGCCTGTTATCTCACTACGTGTTGGATTATTACTTGTCTCATCTATTAATTTGCATTGGTCATATGGATGTGGCACCAACTTAGGCGCCACCTGAGTGAGTTGCAATGAAGGAATGTGTTGTATACATGAGTTTGTGTTTATAATTAGTTTGTCATGTTGTACATGTGATGGGTTGTCGTTATGCACGACACCTAAATTTAATAAAAAGTGTATATCATGCATAGTGCAATCATCATCGTCGTAAGGTTGCATTAAAGCATAGTGGATATAGCATGCCCAATGTGCAACAAGCAGGAAGGGGAATGTCCACCAATAGCTTCTTCATAGGAAGGCCACTATTTCGTTGATTTGAAACCATCTATTAGGCAATGTGGCATTCAATGCCTTCAACTCTGAGAAGAGGATGAAGCAAGGGAGTTAGCCTAGTTGTTCTTTGGTTTGCTACAGGACTCGATGTTTGAGAGTCATCTTTTGTTAAAGCTATAGGGCATTTGGGTAGTGGAAGGAGGTTGCATAGAGGCTTTATAAAGGTAATGGTATCTCCTTCAGATCTTATAGCAGATAGGATACTTAAAGATGAAGCGTTTGTTTGTATCTACCTCCTAGAGGTTGCAGAAGTGATGAATTTTGTAATGTTTGAATATGGTGGCTGGTTAATATACTTTCATTTGACCAAGGTGAGTCTCAAGGTGACGGGCCATGTGGCATTGGATATAGTTGGGACATGTGAGCATAGAAAGCCATGTTAGGAACAAGGCTATGTATTCGAATTCAATGAGTACCTTCCTAATTGCTTTATTAATTACCCAATTTCAAGGAATGAGGCGAGAGGGAACATTCAATTAGCATTTGGAAGGAGAGCTACTGTATGGGATTGTTGTTGGATTGGAGAAGCAAACTGGTTTTCAAATAACAGTCTTCCCTCCAACCAAGAAGATTGATGGAACCAACTTACTCCTAATGGTGAAGGGCTAATTGGCTAAGTATGATTCTTGTGGACTTGAGCCTATAAACAGCTTTAAAGCAAAAACAGCTTTAAAACTTCAACATCCTTTTCTTCAATTTCAACTTTGTTCATATCTACTTCAATAGGTACAACTTTAGGTGTTTGTTGTACTTCCTTCCTTTTGCACAAATTTTCATTAAAAATGACACCTCGGCTAATAATTACCTTGTGGGTAGTAGGATCCCACAATCTATACCCCTTCACTGTATCTCCATAGCCGAGAAAAACACATTTCCTTGACTTTGGGTCAAGTTTGGACCTGTTTTCTTTTGGCACATGGGCAAATGCATCACATCCAAAGGTACATAAATGAGAGTAATTAATTGGCTTACCACACCAAACCTCCTCCGGAATTTGTCCATCCAACACAGTTGTAGGTGACCTGTTAATAAGGTAGGCAGCTATATTAACAGCCTCTGCTCAAAACTTTTTCTGCAACCCAGATGTGCTGAGCATGCTTCTTTCACGTTCCATGATTGTGCGATTCATATGCTCAGCCACACCATTTTGTTGTGGAGTATATGGCATAGTATTTTGGTGCTTAATCCCTTCTTGCAAACAAAATTGATCAAACTCCTTGGAATAATATTCTCCCCCATCATCTGACATGAGGCATAAAATAGGCTTGCCCAAACTTTTCTCTACTCTTGCCTTGAACTCTTTGAATTTTTCCAAAGCTTCCGACTTTTTTTTCAGAAAATAAACTCACACTCTCTTAGACTAATCATCTATAAATTTCAAGAAATATCTAGTACCTTTTAAGGATTGAGTGGGGACCGGTCCAAATATATATCAGAATGTATAAGCTGCAAAAAACCAGAACTCTTACCAGGCCTTGCAGTAAATCGAACCCTCTTTTGTTTGCCAAAAATATAGTGCTCACAAAAGTCTAAATTGCAAGACTTAATCCCAGACAGCATACCTCGGTCATGCAGAATTTTCAATCCTTTTTCACTCATATGCCCTAGGCATTGATGCCATAGCATTACTCCATCCTGAGCCTTGTTGCTGCTGCATGGTTTGTGACCGTATCACTACACAAACGATATAGGGTCCCATAAGGTTGTCCTTTTGCTACTACTAGGGATCCTTTGTTAATTTTGCAATAATTGTTACCAAAGTAGTACAATATCCAAGCTTGTCCATCATCTTGATTTAAAGCAAATTCTTCCGCAAAGCAAGCACATGTCGTACAACACCTAACATCCTTTCTCTACCATCAGCCAACTTGATCCATATATCCCCTCTTCCCACAATTTCTAAAGGATGATCATCACCCAAATAGACCATCCCTCCATTATAGGATTGATATTTGACAAACCAGTCTCTATGTGGAGACATGTGGAAAGATGCACCCGAGTCCAAAACCCAGGTATATAAAATAGATTTGCTGCTACTGGTAAAAAAGGCCTCACATGCTGCCATCTCTATTGCATCTCCAGTATTGGCCTCAGCTGATGGTTGATTTTGCTTTTCACCATTCTCCTTTTTAAGCTGCCAACAATCCTTCTTCGAGTGCCCTGGCTTCCCATAATGCCAGCACCTCCCTTTCAGCTTGCGTCCTTTTGACTTAGACTTGGACTGTGATATGCCTTGTTGACTCCTTTCATTAGATCGATCTCTCACAACTAGGGCTTCATTGGTTGAGGGTTCGAGAGACGATTTTCGCCTCAACTCTTCTGCCAACAAAGCGGCTACAACATCATCAACGTTTAGAGTTCCAGATGATGCATTGCTGATGGTCATCACCAAATGATCCCAGGTGTCCGGGAGAGAACAAAGTAGGGTGATTGCTTTATCTTCTTCCTCCATCTTCACATCAACAGAGACCAGCTTACTGATTAAACTCATTTAGATGATCTGCCACAGATGAACCTCGTTCATCCTCAGGCGATAAAGCTGCTTTTTCAAGAAGACCTTATTTGTTGCTGATTTAGTCTCATACAACTTCTCAAGCTTTTCCTAGAGGGCTCCCGCGGTCGTTTGATCATAAACATTGAATAAGACAGAGTCTGCTAGGTAGAGACGAATTGTAGACATCGCCTTCCTGTCTAGCTTTATCCACTCCGCATCTGTCATGCTATCAGGTTTACCCACGAGCCCTTCCAAGGCTAGGGCTTGGTCATTCTGAACCAACAAATCCTCCACCTTCATCTTCCATAGGGCAAAGTTCTTGCCATCAAACTTCTCAATCTCGAACTTGGTTACACCTCCTGTCATTGTTGCAGCTCCCACTTGCACAAAACCTTGACCAACGAGTTTTCAAAGAACCTCGCTCTGATACCAGATGTTAGAAAATTAAAAGCAAGCAAGCATAAACAACAATAAATAGTACACGAGATTTTACGTGGAAACCTTGCAGTGTGCAGGTAAAAACCACGGGGCAATGGCAACTTTTCTTCTTTTATTATTCTCAGCTAATTTCATACATTCGCACTCTGTCATAATGCAAGGGGCATTCCCCTTTTTATAGAAATACAAAGGGAGATTCCAAAAAAACCGTGGCACATTCTAGAAATGAAATGAAATGAAATATTATTAATGTCCGCGGTGGGGCAAAATAAGACCCAAGGGACTATAAGAAGTACAATAATGACTGCCAACTAGCAGGCTAAAAAGCCCAACAAAGAAAAGAACTAAGAAAAATACAAGATCAAACCCGACAAACGGGCCAAAGAGAAAGGGAAAAGAAAAGAAAAGGGAGAGCAGAGGAGGGAGGGCTGCAGTCCAACAGAGAGAAGTGCATGCTAAGAAGAACGGAGAGAGAGAAGGAGGGGGGAGGGAGCAGCCCAGGAGGGGCAAGCTCCGAGAATCCCCCAAAAACTAATCTCTCCTAACAGTCGAGGCCGAAGTACCGGAGCTGAAGAAGTCCATGATATGTCTCTGCCCATTGCTAGTTTGGAACCCTGACAAATTGTTGGTGCGCTGTCTAGTGACCCTGCTTCTGTTCAAACTGGATGGTGTGGGGCGTTTTCGGTCGAAGTCACCTGGTCCGTCGGAGTTGGTGAAGTATGTCGTGATGAGCCGATGTTGAGGAGGGTGAAATCCATTTGGAGAACTTTTATGTCGTCGAAGCTAAGTTATCTCCCTAAGAAAGAGTGCGAGACAACGCTGGTCCGGGTATCTGAAGAAGGTAGAAACACATCGAGAGTTGTCCCTGAAAAGGCAATGGAACCTACCTCGGATCTCATAATAAATGGGACAACAAAAAATGAAGTGATGCAGGGTCTCAACTTCACCCAAGGAGCAAAACAAGCAAATCCGCTCCTCCATCGAAAGATGGTGATCTGACTCAATCCGGAGTTGGTGAGAACACACCCTGAGTTGCCCAATAGTGATCCGAAGACTATGCATTGTGTGTTGCAGAAGGTATTGTGGAGGAACTATTCTGCCCTCCTGTATCTGTAAGAAGTGCTCATGTTAGAAAGACAACTTGGGGGAAAGAGGGGCAACAGGAGAGATCCATGCGCATTTGGTGTACTGGAGACTAACATCCTTCCGAATCTCGTGGAGCATCTTCTTCTTAGTTAGCCGAGAGGGGGGGAGAACCCCCAAAGAATAAGGGGGCAGCCTGTCTATCTGTATCTGAATGCTGGCCAGGAGAGTAGAAACCTGAAAATACCAGCTTCTCCGGCCTCCCCGAGAACTCGGAGAGAGTTCCATCGAGGAGCGAAGGGCAAGGTAAGGGTACCGCCCGCAACCCTCAGGGGTATCTCCGAAAGTACGGATCCTGTGATGATAACCGATAATCAGGAAGATAATCTCAAGCTAGAGAGGAGAAGCCCCAAACTCTGCCAGAATAATAGAACGAGGGACTGTTCCCTTGCAACAAATGAATCGTCGAAGAAAGAGTGTCTGCACTCGTTCAACCCGTGACCACTCAGTTAGGCCAAGACTAGGGCCCCAAACCACTGACCCATAAGTAATAGTTGGCTTGACCAAAGCGTCAAAGATCCTCATCTTCACAGGTATATCCTGAAAATGTGCTTTGAAGCAATTCCTCTCTAGCAAAGACAGAGCTGCATACCCCTTACACACTCGGACTTGGGCGGCGGGTTTCATACCAAAAGTGGGACCAGTGAAAAGAACCCCCAAATACACATAAGAGGTGGTGATTTCGACCTCCTGGCCCTAGAAAAGGAAGTGGAGATGGGATAGAGCCTCTTTGGTAGTATTGAATACCATAACCTTGGTCTTAGAAAGATTCACTATCAACCTGTCTCGAGTCACAAAAAGCGGCAAGTGTGTCCAGATGACGCTGAAGCCCCTCGGGGGATGAGGCCAAAAGAACAACATCATCAGCAAAGAGGAGAATAGAAATCAACACATGGTGAAGAAGGCAACCATCCTCTGGGTGAGCGTTCTCCCTGATAAAAGTCTCAAGCTCGTCGATAAAGATCCCAAAAAGTGTCGGCGAAAGGGGGCATCCTTGTTTCACTCCTATGGTGCTAAGAATATTGGCTAAAAGCTCTTGAGGGGAGCAAAACCGACCTTTCACAGTCTCATATAACCGTGTAACCGTTGTCAAAAGCTGCCCAGAGATGCCAATTGATCGAAGCCTCTCAAGAAGTAAATGTCGAGGCACCGTGTCGAAAGCTTTCTTGAAGTCTACAAAGCAACAATAAACCTTCGAGGACCTGGAATGCGCCTCCTCAATAATAGCTTTGAGGACTAGAATGTGATCTGTGGTCTGATGATCTTTCCGAAAACCAACTTGGCCAAGAGCCCTGAAACCCCCCTCCTCCAACCTTCGAGAGAGAAGCACATCCAATGTTGTGGCATAGAGCTTGGAAAAGATATGCCCAATCATGATAGTCCTGTAGTTATTGGGTTCATGGGGATCACTTGCCTTATGAATGGGGTGAATGATATGCCGAGTCCAGGACTCAGGAAACCCAGAACAGACAACAAGATTAAAGAGATCAGCAAGGGGCCCAACAAGAGGGTCAATACCATGCTTCAAAAATTCCGCCTGTAACCCATCCAAATTTGTTGCTTTGCTTGTGCAAAGTTTCCAGATAGACTGCCTGACAAGACCAGTAGAAAAGAGGTGGCACGAAGAGGGGGGGGGGAGGGAACAGAAATACGAGGCTGATTTGGGATGGTATAAAGGGAAGCGGCATGGATGGTCTAAGAGGAAAGATCGATCCCATAAGTAATCCGATCACGGGGGAGGATAAGGCGCCAGAAGGATTTTGGAGATTGCTGAAGGGAGTGGATAAGATCAAGTCGATGCCGAGAGAGAAAGAGACGCTTCTTCTTTCGAAGAAGCATCCTATAGTCTTTGTGAGAAATGGCATGGGGTTGGGAAGGATTTCGAATGGCATATTTCAACCTTCGGTGGGCAGACTTACATTCCTCATCATACCGAATGTTCATGGGGCAATGACCAGGAGGACAATGACGAGGGGGAGGACGAATAGTGTGGGGGTATGATTCCAAAGTAGCCTTCCAAATAGTTTGGACCAAGCAAGCAGAACGATCGGAAACATCGGAAAGAGAAGACACCTTGGGGAGAACATGACGCAACCGGTCCGTGCAGGTAAAGGAATAATAATAGTCAAAGTCTATAGTGACTCGAGGGACTGAAGGGGAGGGAGGAGGGAGGAGGGAGGAGGGAGGAGGGGGAGGAGTAACAGGAAGGGAAATAGTGGATAACGTAAGAGAAAGAACTAAATGATCGGTAAGGGGAGGAGGGTGATCAGAGACGTTGAATCGGGAAATGAATGGAATGAGGGTGGTAGAGGAAATAGCATAGTCGACGACATTGGCTCCACCACTATGAGGAAAACAAGTAAACCCACTAGAATCTGGAAAACAAGATATACCATTGAGAAGAACTAGCCTGTTGGATTCACCCAACTCAATAAGATGCTTACCATCCTGTGTGTCGCTGGAGGTTAGAGCAAAACCAGGGTCCTCAAGATCCAATTCCTCAAGATCCAATTCTTGAGTCTGCATCTCATCGGTTGTGAGGTCATGAAGATAAACCTGCATAGGTCCGGTCCGAGCATTGAAATCTCCCAACAAAAGTATCTCCCCTGAAGCCGAGTATCTAGTAATGTCCTCATAGAGATCCTGGAAAGGGTCCCCGTCCGTGTGAATAACAAAATTGGATGTGGTGGGGGGAAAGTAACAGGTGGCAATGTAGATATCCCAAAGAGGTGTGTGACGAAGGATTTTAATCCATAAAAACCTGGAGTGGGGGTCAGTCGAAACCAAGGAAATCGAACCCTGGAGCTTAACCAAGGAAATCGAACCCTGGAGCTTATCCTTGATAAGAGCAGCAACACCTCCTGATCCTCTAACCCCTTTAGAGCGTCGAGTGAGTTGCCGACAACTGGACCACCAAAAGTAACCAGAGATAACTGGAAGGGCCCGCTCGGGACTCTCGTGCGTCTCACAGATAAGAATGATGTCATGTCTACCAATCACATCAAGAAGGGACCCTGGGGCAGACCACATCATACCATTGCAGTTCCAGCAAGCTATAGCTAGCTTATCTGCCACCCCCCTTCCGTGCCGATGGAGTCATTTGTTAGGCAAGGGTTTGGACCAACCAGGTGGGGGAGAGTCCCTAATCACTGCACGCAAATTACGAATAACTGCCCATTTGTTAGCTTTCCTGGCTGCGGCTACTTGTTCCCTAGCTTTCTTCAATTCTTCAACCTGGAGTCGCGTAAGGTCCTCATCAAGGTAGATCTTGTCCTGAAGAGTAAATAATTTCCCTTTGGCCCTCAACGCCTTCATACGCTCTTCCGCATTTTTGAAGCGTATGACCAATGTGGAGTTGGGAGAGAACCATGCTCTCTCGAGAGTAACATTTGTTAACTCAAGAGTGTTGTGAATGAAGGCATTTCCAGCTTGAAGTGGATCAATAGGTTTGGGCACCCCACGAACCCTAAGATTGAGCACTTTCGCATTACGGATTCTTTCTTCTTCAAATTTAGCTTGGACAGCCAACTCAACTATGGGAGGGGGGTTCTTCTTTCCGGCTACAACCTGAACCCAAGATTGTTGGTCAGCTAATTTTTGGCTTTGTGCAGTTGATGCTTCTTTGAGACGTTCCTGCTCAGCAAGAAGAACAGCCTGTTCATCTCGAATTTTTAAGATTTCAGAGTGTAAATTCGCGGAATTCTGAGGAGGCTGTTCGGTATGTGCAGTCTGCAATTGAGTAATGATAGCTTGCTGATCTTGAAGTTTAATTTGGAGATCTGTGATAATGCGGCTGCCGTCTTTCACTTGGTCTTGCAAGGAGAGTATAATACTAGCTTGTGTGTCTAGCTGTTTCTGGAGAGAATTAATCTGTTTAGACAAATGCTGGTATGAAACTGTTGTGTGAAAGCGTTGGATAGATTTAAGAGGAGAAGCCCGTGTTTCCTCCATTCCTCCTTCATCAAGTATCCCCATAACACACGAACACCAAGAAATCCCCTCTCGAGCGTAGCAGAAATCCCCTCCCGAGCTCAGCAGAAATCCCCCTCCGAGCGCAGCAGAAATCCCCCTCGTGCGCAGCAGAAATCCCCCTCGTGCGCGGCAGAAATCCTCTACCGACCGCAGCAGAATAAATTAATTTAAAGCTATTGAGAAACATATGTTTTATAACAAACTGCTTTATTAAAAAAACTGCTTTTATCAACTATGTTTTATAACAAATGAGCTTTTAAAACAAAAAACAGGTTTAAAAGCAAAAACAGGTTTAAAAGCAAAAATAGCTTTAAAAGCAAAAGCAGCTTTAAAAGCAAAAAACAGCTTTAAAAGCAAAAGCAGCTTTAAAAACTCCTACACCACTCTGTTGAAGAACATCGGAGATCTGGATATTGACTTCACCTCCTAACAGTTTCATGAGAAGATCAAATTGTTTGTTAGAATGTTTGACCCTACTTGTTGGAGTTGGTGGGAGATATCTGTTGGAACTTCTTAGGTTTGTTCAATTATAGCAATTTTCTCATGTACATGCACTTCGTGTCTGAGGTTTGAGGTCTGGGTTAGTGGTGTCTTTCTCATGCAATTTTTCTCAAAGTTGTGATAACATTTCTTGAAACTCAGTGCCTGGGGTAATGGTCGCGGCTGCTTGATGGAGCAATTTGAGCATCCTATGATTGAATCTGATTTTGTGGATCGACAGTGTTGGTCTCCCATCACTGCACTCGGGCCTAAAGCTGCTTGTTAAACTTGCCACACAACTTCTCCATGGCTGCATCACAGTTGATGAGTGCACATACTCGCTCTCTTAGGTTATGGTTACGTGGATAATATGACAATGTCTTGATTTCTAGTGTCCATGTTGTCTTTGTTTTTAGAGGTAATGGAGAGAGGGAAGATTCCCTCTTTGTTTTGTTGGAAGAAACTCCACCTCAAAGTAGAAATGCAGAAATTATATATTAACACGATATTCAGAAAGTGCATTATCCTCAGAAGCTATCTTAAGAAAAGCAAGATCTACCCAAGGAGGACAGATTTCCTCAATGCAGGTGGACAGAGCTTGGAGGACTTGTCAAAGGATTGTTAGGATGTCAGAGGAGTTGTTAGTCAAATAGACCTTGTATTGAAAACTTATGAGACCCGTCTGACATGGCAGATGGGTAGGAGAATTAAATGCCCTGGAAACAGTTCTCAGGGTCATCCAAAGCTCGACCAAATCCGCTGGCAAGAAGGATTTCAGTACTGTTCAAAAGAAAAATGGATCAGAGCAATGCAGGTTTGAGATGCTTTACTGATTCAAAATACCTGACAGAGATGAGGGGCAAGGGAGGTGACGGAGATGGTAGAGATGCTTCAAAGTCTGAGTTGCCTCAAGATAAGGCAGCATGCAGCAAGCAAAGATGTGCCAGCTTGTGTTGGATGCCAAGGTCATGGTTCAATAAAGCATATGGAGGTCAAGATATCCACCACTTGATGAGGCAATTTGTTACTATTTCTGGTCACCTTGAACTCCTAGGTTGTGCCGGTTCGGATTTAGCATGAGCTGTCCTTGGCTGTGAATTCATTCTCAGGAACTTGAAAATTTAAGTCTGCAGGCCCTTGACTTTGGGCAGATGCTTTTGGTGATTATGCATTCACTCAATAATATGATGCCAAGTTGAAGAATGAGGCACGCTGCAGAGCTGTTAGAGGTCATCAATCCTTAGTTCCACAGACGCTTATAAGCTCAAGTTCTTTGAAAGGGGAAGAAAGGGAGGTCATTGAGGGTGTTCCACTGTTTCTGCGAGGGTGTTTCTTTGATAGGTTTGCCTGGTATGTGGAGGAAGAAAGGGAGGTCATTGAGCCTCCAGATACCCCCAAGCATAGTTATCAGATCCAAACTATCTGGACAAAAATCCAGTGCAGTCTGGATTCTTTTGGTCACACCTGATTTGCATGATCCAGTCCAGCCTCCGTCCATCTAAAAACTAAATTCACTCTAAAAATATTAAACTGATTTTGATGTTGTAGATGTTTAACACTTGAAAGTTTATTTCAATTTAAGCTTAGCCTTGAATCTTTGGTGGAGATTATGAAACATTTAATGTTACCAAAGTTTGAAGCTCACACACTTATCATGTTGTTGTATTTAACCTCCTGAACGAATTGGATTTTTCGAACCTTGTAACTATGCCCACAAGCCTCCAGAAGCCTGCATCTGTAGTAACGGTAGCCCATGGGCAGGTCCGTGGACTTTAGAAGCATGCAGGCTCAGATTTTCAAAAGCCTTGAACTCTCCAAATGTCACTGTAGAGATTTATTGTGAGAAAAGCTTTTCATGATCATAGAGAATCTACAAGTGTGCAATAGTGTGGAGTATCCATGAGCACAAGAGGTTATCATTTTTAAAGGATCTATCTTACCTATACCACTCTCATTGAAATAGTTTTCAAATTTACATTTTATGTGAACTTCATTGTATTTCATATGTTTCAACTCTGGGATATGGTGAATAGAGGTCTGAGATACATACTTAAGTTGGATCGTAGGGTTGACCATAGATGCACAATTGATATACACAGGTTCATCCTATCTCTAATTATTTTGCTTGATGTGGCTAGAGAATCTGAAGCTAAATTCATAGCATACAAATTTATGAATGCTTTTATGTTCCTGCATGGTTGTTGAATTTACAGCTCTATAATATTTCCCTCCTAATTGTTTAAGTTTTTAACTTGTCTGTTCTTTCTACTACAGGCTGGGAACATTTTGGTTGATGACAATGGTGCGATTAAGTTAGGAGACTTTGGCGTCTCTGCTTGCATGTTTGATACTGGTGACAGACAAAGATCCAGAAATACCTTTGTGGGGACCCCATGCTGGTGCATGTTTCTAGCTCTTGATTTTCTGTTTGAAATTATTGTTGTTTGTTTTGTGGATATAGTTGTGATGTCTCTTGGTGGTTGCAATCTCTTTGAGAGTAATGTCTATTTCTAATGTGGAAACTATTAAATCTTTTTTATTATTTTGGCTTTAACATAATACAGGATGGCACCTGAGGTTATGGAGCAACTTCATGGTTATGATTTCAAGTGAACATCTCACTACTTTGCTTTTGTATTTGCTGTCTTTCTTTTGAACGATTTAATGTATATACTGCCTATATTTGATCTGTTTGTAATTCTTTTCTTTTCCCATTGATGGATTTTATCCAGAGCGGATATATGGTCGTTTGGAATAACAGCATTGGAGCTTGCGCATGGTCATGCTCCGTTTTCGAAGTATCCGCCAATGAAGGTAGAAACAGCTGCCAATTATGCGGCACACTGAAACAATAGGGATCGCTGGTTGTGAGTTTGTCACCATTGTTTTATTTTATTGCAATTCAGTCTTAGTCTGGTATGGTTTGTGCCACAGGTTTTGCTCATGACGTTGCAGAATGCACCTCCAGGTCTGGACTATGAAAGGGATAAAAGATTTTCTAAAGTATGACATTAATGTGGAGAGTTATCCTGGATCATACATTTTATGAATTATCCTGGTCTCTAATTATGTATCTGGATAGACACGCTTTAAAGCAAATTAAGATTTTGTATTTTTGTTTTTCCAGTCTTTCAAAGAAATGATAGCAATGTGCCTAGTAAAGGATCCAACAAAGCGACCATCTGCAGAAAAGCTTTTAAAACATTCCTTCTTCAAGCATGCACGTTCTCCTGAGTACTTGGTTCGGCAAGTACTAGATGGTTTGCCTCCATTAGGTGATCGTCTCAGAACATTGAAGGTTAGAATAAAAACAATGGCTTTGTAAACATTTACTTTTTCTTGTCATCCTGAATAAGCTACAATTTATTGAAATTGATACTTTTGCTCCAGATTAAAGAAGCAGACAGACTTGCACAAAAGAAAATGCCTTATGGCGAGAAGGAAGAGATATCGCAGGTTTGTTAATGTTCCTTTTTGATATCCATTATCTCTAGTTGTCGACCTTGCAGCTTGAACATTTGTTGGAGACATGCTTGGTTTATTTGGTTTTCTGAATTTAGTGGTTTGCAAAATTCTGGCACAATTTGTGTTCATTTTTATTAAAATCTAATAAAATATTTTCCTTGCTATTTTTTTTGATATTTACTTGGAAAGACATCTGGTTGTGCTCTATAATCATCAATTTATTTCTAATTACTATTGGACTTACTCTTCGATGTATTCGTACTGTGTGGGTATCATAATCTACTTTTAATTATGGCTCCAAACATGGAAGGAAAGTACGGAAATTTATTTTGAAGTTTTCCCGACATGCCATTCCTCATTTTTAATCAATAAGGCTTTTATGTTCAAAATTGCTTAATGCTTGCTGCATTTGTTTGTTTTCTGATATATTGGGTGTTTGCAGCATTTTGGCAAAGTTTATGTTTTTCTTCCTTGTGTTTTTCCAAGTGGTATTACAACACATTGTATTATCATAGGCTACCTTACTGTAGGAGTGTCCATCATAATGCACTGGTTTGAACTTGTGTTGTGTTCATATGAGTGCATGATCCACAATGTCTTGGCTGTAGTTTATGTTAATATTTAAATAAAAATTAATTTTAGTTGCATGGAAATGGATACCATACTGTATCTGTTACGGACATGTCAAATTTTCAAGACCTCCTAGGATGGATATGGCTGGATATAACATTAAAAATTCACATATGTTTTATATATTAAAAGAGAAAATATATAACACCAAAATATTTAAGCACATATAAGTTTTTTTTTTTAATGGGTTATATGGATTGAAACGGCCCCCACCCGTATTATATCATCACCACATAATGGTATTACAAAAAAGCTTGGATATTATCCATGTATTGTTTGGCAAGATTCGAACCTGGGTCTCCTCCTTGAAATGTTGAGGAATTTAACCGGTTGAGCTGATGCCACTTGATAAGCACATATAAGTTTAAATTAAGATATCTTCATTAATTAAGAACAGGATTGCCATTGTTTTAAAAATTTAAATTGTATTTTTAAAAAATTATGTATTCTTTTGATCCCATGTCCGCAGTACAATTCTAGATGTGCCCAGGCCATATCTAGATGTATTAGATATTGACGAAATAGAGATATGTTTTTGGATATGCTTGGATACATATTCGAGAAGTTTCATATTCATAATTTCATATCCGTATCTGATACATGGATATGGGTATTCAAGCAGGAGGATTGTTGGACATGGTAAGTATGATTTAATTAAATATTTCTGATGTTATGTTTGAGATATTAATATTTACTTAGACATTTGGTTGTGCCCTGTAATCTTTATTGATAATCAAAAGTGCTATTCAATGTTTTTCACCTAGCATTTTTGTGTGCCTAAAGGACATCTTTGTTTTCACAACTCTGAATGGAGAAGGAAAATACTTAAATTTCTTTTGAAGTTAATTTTTTCTGACATGCCATGCCCTTTGTCTTATAAGGATGTTTTGTTCAACATTGGGTCTGCACTTGTCATTGAACAGCATGAATGGACTACAATTTCGTAAAATTGAAAATTGAAAAGGTACTTGTGTTTATGAGGTTTCAAAATCCAACATACAGCTGGAAAGCAAATCTTCACTATAAGTTGAATTGAACACTTGAATCACATTTACCTTTTCTGTTTTATGTCTTGTAGATTGAGTCATTTTGAAATTTAACTGAATAACAAGAGTGTGTATACTTGTTAAAATTTTAAAGAGGAACGGCCACACAGTGAAGTAATGTTGCACCCTACATGTGGGGGAAGTGGCGTCTCCAATATCTAAAATGTCCAGAAAGGATACTGATGAAATTAGAATGTTTTAATTTTTTATTCATTTATCAGAACGCTTTAGTGCTTTGGAGCTTACTTTTGATCCATTTAAATTACCATCTTTCTAATCAGGAAAATTTTCTAATTAGTGTCTTTTGCATGTGCTTTTTTTTGTCTTATCCACCAAGTACATCTGTATCCCTGTACATTTATATAGCACATTGCACTGAAGAGTATAATCCATCAGTTTTGGCAGCTGTACATCTATATCCTTGTACATCTATTTATCACATTTGCACTGAAGATTGCAAACCATAAGTTTTGGCGGCTATCTTCTCTCATGTGCTTCTTAGTCAATGGTTTCTGTATTTATGTTTCAGTTTGTGCATGTGCTGTTATAATTAACTGCAGGTTCATATCAATTGGTATCAGAGCTTGATTGAGGTCTGATATACGTCATTCCTTATAACCTGGAATCCCACCTCACTGGGTACCATTTCCCTTTTACCCTACTGTCGGCTTCTGCATTTGCTTCCCCCCTCAAAACAATCCTGTGTTCTAGTGGGCTGCTCTTCTTTGTTGGAAACTTTTCTCTTCATGCCATCTTTTGTACCATATTGAACAGCTGTTTGGTTTGCTGTTTCAGCTTTGGCATCTCCAGCAACAATATTGTTTCTTTCCCACTCAAAGCAAACTGGCAAAGTATAGGAATTTTTCTTCCATCTGCTTCTTGCAAATTACTTTTTTTTAGAGTCCTTTATTTTTTATATTTTTTCTTTTGCCTATTTCTTGTAGTATACTTTCCCATTATTATCTTCCACCCCAAAAAAGTTTGTGATAGCTAGTATAGGGATATCTATACCAAACTCCAACTTGATTCAGTGTCCAACCCAAGAGATGAAGAATTGACGACAGCAACAAAATGAGTTTTAGTTGAAACTCATGTATCATGTTCCAACTTCTCATGGGACAACAATTACATCTTCACGTGTCCTGATTGTGCAAGCTGTATTCAAGTTGGATACAAATACTTCTATTTCTCATTTCGATGGCACAATCGATGGGAATAAAGTGGAAGCTTGGTTTTGCTGTCTGAAGTTGTATTTCAAACACTGCCCTCCTATCAATGAATGGAAATCCTTCTCAACGTGGGTCTGCTAAGGGTTTTGACAATGGGGAGTTCTTTTGTACTTATCGTAAGTGCACCAGCCACTTGAAATCAAAGAAGGTGAAAGCCCTTCTAGTGAAGCCACAGCTGCAGCCATGCCATGATGATTCCATGATTGAGGTAGCAAAGCCCAGCATTTCTAATCCTTAGATTATTTTTATGGTCAATAACTATGCTGCAAAAATGAGTATGTTTTGTTAATAAAATTCCAAATCAAAGACAAATTGGTGGAGCTGATTCTCGATAATGGCAAGTAAAAGAACCTGATTTTGCAAATGTTGGTGGCTGCTCTTCATTTTCCAACTACATAGGATCCAAACCTATACTAGTTGGGATGTGTCAAGAGGAAAGGGCATGTGATACTTGTCACTTGCTAGTGTTCTATGACATTTGCCATTGAAGACATGGTGGTATGCAATGCCACTCCATTGGATCAATGTAGTAAGCTGATTGGAGCACCATATCAATATGACTGAAAGGCTGTTTTTAATGGCTTTCACAAGACCTATTGTCTGCAAAAGGTTCATATAGTGTATAAATTCAATTCGTCTTCTCTTAGTCCTTTGCTCTGTGGTAGATCTGCTATTAGACTAGCAGATCCTTGGTGGATGTGGGTCCTTACTAAATGACAAGAAAGGCAAATGCTAACAAGTTTCTCCTATCAGCAATGCAATCTTTGATGGATTCTTACTCTAATGTTTTTGAGTACCCTAAAGGGATTTGCCCTCTCTGGTCAATTCAACATTCAATTGAGCTTGTGCTAGGATCATAGTTGCCCAATCGACCACTGATCACACTCCATCTATTGAGAGTGCTGAAATCCAATGCCAAATAAAGCATTTACTCGCGGACAACAAGATTTAGCTGAACATTTCACTTTGTGGATGTGCTGCTCTTGTGGTGCCAAAATAGGAGCATAATGTGTGCCGACTAGTCATAGATTATGAACCTGTCAACAAAATCATTGTGAAGAATTGCTATCTGCTTCCTCAAATTGATGACGTTCTAGATCAACTTCAGGGAGTTGAGTACTTTACTAAGCTTAACCTGATTTTTGGATATCACAAGTCCTTATGTAGCCTTGTGATATTTGGAAGACAAACCTTCATGACCATGTTGGGGATTTACAAGTGGTCTCTCATGCACCTTTTGGTCTCTCATAATGTGTGCCGACTAGTCATAGATTATGAACCTCTCAACAAAATCATTGTTGAAGAATTGCTACCTGTTTCCTCAAATTGATGATGTTCTAGATCAACTTCAGAGAGTTGATTACTATACTAAGCTTAACCTGACTTTTGGATATCACAATTCCTTATGGAGCCTCGTGATATTTGGAAGACAACCTTCATGACCATGTTGGGGATTTACAAGTGGTTAGTCATGCACTTTGGTCTCTCATAATGTGTGCCGGCTAGTCATAGATTATGAACCTCTCAACAAAATCATTGTGAAGAATTGCTACCTATTTCCTCAAATTGATGATGTTCTAGATCAACTTCAGGGAGTTGATTACTATATTAAACATTACCTGACTTTTGGATATCACAAGTCCTTATGGAGCCTCGTGATATTTGGAAGACAACCTTCATGACCATGTTGGGGATTTACAAGTGGTTAGTCATGCCTTTTGGTCTCTCATGCACCTGCCACATTTATGCACATCATCAATGATGTCTTTAGGCTATATCTCAACAACTTTGTTATTATTTATCTTGATGACATGTTAGTTTATATCACGACTTGCGATGATCACTTGATCCATGTCAAGAGAGTGTTTGATGCTCTTCACCAACATCAATGTCAAGTGAAGATGAAGAAATCCTTCTTTGTTCAAACTTCAATCAAGTACTTGGGCTTTCTTATTGATGACCATGGGGTACGTGTGGATCCGGATAAAGTCAAGTTACTTTGTGAGTGGCCAACTCCATCCAGAATTCTAGATTAGTTTTTTTTGGGAGTTTTAACTTCCATAGGAGATTCATTTGCCAGCTACTCACATTGTCCATTGACTTCATTAGCTCACTCATCAGAAAACCCTTACTTGGAGTCTAGAGGCTGATCGAGCAATAGTAAATTAGACGCTTTCCTTGATTATGGCTTGTGAGATGGTTTATTATATATGTTGACGCGATTTTGTGTTCTTGCTGGACACTTTCGTCAACTTCTACTCAAGAAGGCACATTCACCTTCTTATGGTGGATATTTTGGTGTGCAAAAGACCTTGCACCAGCTTCATTGTTGCTCTTTTTGGCCATCGATGCTTACTTTGTGGCCAACCTAATCCGTCCATTCAAAAGCTTGGATTATATCAGCCTTATGTAGTTCCTTCTCGACCATGGGAATGTAGTTCCTTGGTAGATTTGTAGCAAGGCATAAAAGTTACCATTTTTTAAAACTAACACACCACACCACTCAGGACCGACATGATCGCATTTTTGTTGTGGTGTGTTAGTTTTAAAAAATGGTAACTTTTATGCCTTGCTACAAATCTACCAATGCTCCTTAGGCGGTTGACTCATTTTTTATTAGACATGTTTTGAGCAATTTTGTGCCATCGCTTACTATTATTATTGAGCCGACTCTTGTTTCTTGGATCACTTTTGGAAACTTTGAAGCTGTGATTTGCACTTCTCCACTTTATTTCATCCATAGTCTCATGGCCGGACTGAGGTTGTTAATTACTCCCTAGTCCATGCTTTATGCATGTACTATCAACAAAAGAAGCAACGGGACACTTATTTGCAAATTCTTTAGTATATCTACAGTTGGGCTACTCATGTCTCTAAAGGGCATTCACCTTTTGAAGTTTGTTATGGCTTCCATCCCTTGGTCCCTTATGAGGTTCAGGTTTCACTTTCAGTTCCACATACATCTCATGCACAGGAAGAAGACAAAGCTGCTTCCTTTGTGCAGCATTTGGCTAAGATTCATGCCAAATTTCAAGATACTCTTCGATAGGCACAGGCCAAAGTCAGGGCACTTCATTGATTGCTTCATTCTTTCCATGTTGGTGACTGTGTTTTGGCTTCACTTGAAAAAACAAAGGTTTACATCTAACATCATCACAAGTTGAAACCCATTAGATATGAGCCTTACACAATTCATCAAGCAATTGGACCCCATGTTTTTTGTTTGGATACTGTTGCTCAACTTGGCATTCTTGATGTTGTCAATGTGAGTCATCTAAAGTGATATGAGCCATGTAAATAGGAGGAGGTTTTTGTTAATGATCCTGAAGATCAAATTCCAAATTTTCAGTAACCCTTCGTAGATGATACTTTGCTCGATGTTTGGATTCGCACCAACCACAAAAAGCAAATCACTACTTACTCGCTGGGCCGCAAAAGCACTTTGCCAACACAGGCAAAGTGGTTCTCCGAGTCAGCCCTTGTAGTGAAGTTTCCTCATATATTGTGAAAGTTGGGGACAACTTCAATAAGCAGGGATAAATTGACAACATTAGAATGTTTTAGTTTCTATTTTCATATATTAGAATGTTTTAATGCTTGTACCATACTTGGATATCCATTAAAATTAGCATATTTCTAGTTTTGTAAATGAGCATCTTTTTAATTAGAATAACTTTTTACTTAGTTTCTTTTGCATGTGCTTTGTTTGCTTATCCACCAAGCACATCTATATCCTTGTACGCGTGTTGAATACATTGTAATGAAGAGAGTAATTCATCAATTTTGGTGGCTATTTTCTCTCACTTGATCCTCAATCTTTGTTTTCTGCATTTTACATTTCATCTTGTGCATTCTGTAATATTTTAACTGCAGGTTTGTATCAGATACTGGTATTTACACGTCACAGATACATAGATGATAGATCTCAACACAACCTAGGACACAACCCTGTCTTTCTACAAGTTGTTGTTTCCAGTGGCATATTCCTATGATGGAATTCTGTTCCACTTTAATATCCAGTTCTTTAAAAAGAAAAAAATAAGGGAAAGAAAAAGAGTAATTTAACTCATATTGTAAACTAACCAACAATGATTCTATCCTACATGGTCTAGATTCAAGATGAAAATATCCATGTCATATAGTATTTGGGCTGTCCTTGGAAATGTGGCATATCTATACTTGTTTTGGTACCTATATCTTGGTAACTTAGGGAAGTGGCGTATCCCATTTTTGACATATCCACAAAGAATACTGGTATTGATATGCCCCAGATACATCCATGATGCACCTCAATACAATCCAGGAAATCTGCTCTCTTATCTCTTCAAGAAAGAAAAAAAGGAAAATAAAAAGACTAATCAACCTGATTTTAAACTAACCAATACAATCCAGGAAATCTGCTCTCTTATCTCTTCAAGAAAGAAAAAAAGGAAAATAAAAAGACTAATCAAACTGATTTTAAACTAACCAACTATGAAGCCACCTTACACATTCAAGATGGAAGTCTCCATGTCATATAGTATTTGGGGAACTTGGAAATGTGGTGTATCTATACTTGTTCTGGTACCTATATCTACTATTGATCATTGAAGTGCATAGATGGACTAGAAGTTCTAAAAATTGGAAATTGAAAAGGTATTGGTATTTATCAAAATCCAGTGTGCACCTAGGAAGCAATGTTTTGCTACTGGTTGAACTGAACACCGTAATGGCATCGTTTGTTTACATTTCATTTTCTGTTTTCTGGATTTTATCATTCTGAAATTTAACATAATAACAGCAGTAGATACGTCTAAAATTTATCAAGAGGAATATCCAGTATTGATCACCCTTGTTTAAGTTTCAGAACTTTGTTTACAATACAGTTTGCCAACTATGTTGCATGAAACTCCTAAGCTGCTAAGCTGCCCTTGTTTCCTGTTTCAAAAACAAGGGCAGCTTAGCAGCTTAGGAGTTTACTAAGAGACTTCTCCAATGTTTCCAAGGTGTTTCCAAAATTTTGACATTTTGAACCAAAGAATAGAAAAAAAAAACCAAAGGAGAGATTTTTAGAGGTTCCATAGGGTATTGCATCTGGCCCATATGGGCCACACATGGCCCACTTCAACAAAAATCAAGTTACTCTGAAAAAAAAACTCAAAACTCTAAGATGAGGGAAAGGAAACAAAATAAATGATAACTTGAAAATAAGTATAAGATTGGGATCATTGAATCCAAAAAATTTTAGAACAGTTAGCAGGCTTTCCAACAACAAAGAGGAATTGAAGCACAAATGGGTTCACTAACTTTGTGGAGTGAAACAAAAAAGGCAGAGGACAGTATCATACATTTTAATCTGTCTTATGTCTTGTAAAAAAGAGGGCAAGTGAAAGATTGGGATGTGGATCCTAAACTATACTCTTATCTATAAAGGTTGATATTTGACATTAAGCATTTGACACTGTATTTAAATATGGTTTTCATCCACCTGTGTTCTTCAATTCAATTTTGTCTACAATTTTTTGAAAATATTTCATATTTTTGATTTAGGCATTTCCTTTGTCGTTTCCACCTTTCCAAAGGGTTTGAGCAGTCATGTTTCCTGAGGCATTTCTGTTTTGGAAACTACAAGTTTTTCAAGTTTTCTGCAACTTAGTTTGCAAATCATACATTTTCTTTGTAGAAAGTGCGCCTACTCTTTCTACTTTGCAAAGATCTGCTTTTTTAAATGGGAGCATCGAAAGCAAATTTGAAGCCCTGCAAGATTCAACTAAAAGTTAAGCATAACAAAGATACCTGTGCTAAGAACTTCTGAAGCCTGATGCTAAATCTTTTAAATGATGGAGTAATGGTGAAGAAATTGTTGTGTCACTGAGTAGAATGAGAAAATGCTGAGCTAGTGAGCTGAATGAAAAGATGCCAAAATTGGGTATTCTGTTCATCTTTGTGGGTGCTAAGGAATTGCAGGCTAGAAAATGTTCTTTCAGTATTTTTGTTTATCTTGTGGGTAATTAAAATGATGTTTCCTTTATTTTAAGGATGTATCCTATAAACACCGAAAAATATCAGGAGACTTAGGAGACATTTGTCAACATTTTCTGTCTATTTTCTATATTGTAGACATATCTTTGCACTAGAGGCTTGACATGTTCTACATTGTGCTGTACTGACAGATCATGTGTATTTTGCAACTTTTGTAGTGCTTCTTCACAGTGTTCTAGTTACAGTTTATCTGTATTGTTTTTGTTTCTTAAAAATAAGAATTTAGTACAATATGCTTTTGATGACTAGATAGCATTTGGAAAGACCTTTATTCATACATGGATGCAAATATGAAGTGGAGAGCAATGTATTTAACACTAGCATCAATATTTAAGAAAATTCTGGATTGTTAAAATGTTGTCTTTTTTAAATTGAATGCAGAATGAGTATAAGCGAGGAATCAGTGCCTGGAACTTTAATCTGGAGGACTTGAAAGCTCAAGCTGCTTTGGTATGTAGTGTATAATCCTTTTCCTAATAGCATGAAAATCTTTTCATGTAATGCATGTTTGTCTTCTTTTTATTGATAACTAGTATTATTAATAATAATAGGAAAGAAATATTGTACATCTCTTTTCTGTTCATGCCAATATCTTGTGTAATGGCATTGTCTGGTTGTTTTGTAGATTAAAGATGATGATGAGCTTCTTGCTGCAAAAGATGAGATGGAGCTTCAAATGTGTAGAAAGGAAAATAAGGATTCAATTGATAAACTGTCATATTTCCAGTCTTCTGTGTCCACTCATTCTCCTAAAGTTGAGAGAACTGACAAGGTAAATGGGTTTGTTTCTGAAAAATCAACGAGCTAATGCCTTTGTAGCTGAAGCGTATGGACAAATAGATTTTGAGTCTTTTCATAAGAGCTTTTTGTTCAGTATCGATCATTAGGTTTATGGATGTGTATGGCTAGTGACGACCAGGTTATCCTAACACATTCCTTTTAACAATCTGGAGTCCACAGGATGGAGACAATATGATGGATGATCAGCCAACTCCTCTGACTTCTCATTTGCCACTTAAGTGTTTAAATGGTCTCAAGTATGTCACAAAGTGCCTTCTTTCAAGTTTTCTTTTTACCTTTATTATTTATTTTGTCAGAATATTAGATTAATATTTACTTCATGTTAGCCGTCTATGTTGACTATTTTACTCTTATGTGCACTTATGGCTAATTTACTCTGAGTGCACAAAGTCAAGCCTGTCTTAAAGGCACCCATCCAATACCAATGACGTAGGTGCCGACCAAGCTTGTTAGGTAGGTCTATTTATGTTTGTGTAAGGCTATTTATAGAGCCTTAGCCTCCATGTAATTGCTTAATATTTTGTGAGTAATTCACATCTGTTTCATTGTAGACTAATTCTACTATTTTATCTGTGCTATTCTGTTCTATTTGTTGTTCTCTGCTCTATAAAACCCTCAATTGGTATCAAAGCCTATTAGCTCAGCTGGTTAGAGTTTCGTGTTGATAACAGAGGCTTGTATTATTGTGCTTGTAGCCGAACGTGAAGTTGGGGAAAGGGTCTGGCCCTATCCTCATCGACCCCTGGCTAAAATCCCCGTCAACCGCGTTGGCAATCTTGTTGCTCTACATACTTGTGTCAGTGTCGAAGAAGGGAAGATCGCTCTATACGCAACGAAAGCCACGGGGAGAGCTCATCCACGCTAACATCAATGGAGGCAACACCTTTGCGTGGCTAGGGTCGCCATCACGGCCATGGGCGCTGCCTGGTGTCTGCTCTGATTCTGCTGGCGGCAGTGCTCTGCAGCTTGGTGTGCAAGCCCTTCGCGTTGCTTGCCATTGCGGTTGTGGGCGACGCCTGGTGTTTGCTTGACCTCGAAAGTCCAACTGTGTTCCAACGTACCCAGAGTTATTTGTAAAGGGACCATCGCATTGCTTCATTTTTTTAAAAAGTTGGAAATCCACAATCGATGGTAGGGCCCCCCAAAGAGTTATCTTCTGGACTTGCAAAAAATGTGCCGCATTGTACTTCTAGTCAAAGGGCACAACCTCTACGGGCATCGCGAGGTTGCTAGCACCCGTCCTCGCCACGAGCTTCGACTCGTCGACCTCCACGGCCATGAAGCGGGCAGCCTCGGCCATGGCCTCGACCTCCAAGGTTATAAGGTTATAAACTTATAAAGTTGTTTTTACAAGATGCGGGGTTTTTATAAGTCCACTTTATAAGTTGAAGTGGGATTTTTCTTTTATAAGTTATTTTTTTAATTAATAATCTTTTATTAATTAAAAGATTATTTAATTAAAAAAAAAGAGACTATTTAATTTAAAAAAAGGGGGGTTATTATTTAAAAAAAAAATTGAGTCAATTTGCTTGTAATTGGTAAATTGTGTTAGTGGACCCCACTTCTTGTAGTCCTTTGTTTTCTTCAAAATCAGGTGTTAGATGGCCAATCCAGGCACCATGTTGAATGCATTGACCGAGAAGCTCCTCGGAGCTGAAAACTTTAGGGTATGGAAGCATCAAATGAAGAATTTGATGATGCTTCATGACTTGTGGAGCCATGTAGAAGGCACTGTAGTACGCCATCAGACAGATGTTGCAGCACAAGCTGATTATGACACAAAACAACGTGTCGCTCTTGCCTTAATTAATCTGTCAATCAGTGGAGGCATTATTGAGAATGTGGCAGATGCTACTACTCCAAAGGAAGCATGGGACTCCATCATGACTTTGTATGAGCACAAGAATGAAGCTCGTGCTCTCACATTGAGACAACAACTTTACAGTGTGAAGCTAAGTGGTGCCATAGCAGAACACATGCAATCCATCAAAGGCATCACAAACCAGTTGAAGTCACTTGGTGAAACAGTCACCAACAAGGAGCTAGTTTCAGCCACCTTCAAGAGTTTGACAAAGGATTATCAAAGTTTGATTACAAGTCTCACGCATAGTGGGAAACTTGGTACCCTCACATTCAATGAATTGGAGGGAATCCTATTGCAACATGAACAACTTCTCTTGAACAATGAAGAAGAAGATTCTTCTGGAGCTTATGCAGCAAAGTTCAAGCAAAAGAAGCCTTTTGTGAAAAAGGTTGAGGAGCCTCGCAATCAAAGACAGCCTCAAAAGCAGAAGAAGGTTGTCACTTGTTTCTATTGTGGCAAGCTAGGCCACATGTCAAAGGATTGCAGAAAGAGGCAAGCTGATAATCAGAAGAATCAAGGTGGCCATTATGCATCCAAACAAGATGACAACATATTTGTAGCTGCATACCAGTCAAAACATGATGATGATGACCAAGTGTGGTACATCGATTCTGGTGCTACAAGGCACATGACGGGAAAAGAAGATTGGCTCCATGACATCCAAGCAATGGAAGGAGGAAATGTCACCTTTGGCAACAACTCAACGTTGCAAGTGAAAGGAGTTGGCAAAGCTTCCATCAAGATGCCTAATGGTAAGATGACTTACATCAAAGATGTTTTGTATGTACCTGGAATGAAGAAAAATCTGATTTCAGTTAGTCAGATAGGACAGCAAAACATGAAAATCCTGTTTAGACAAGACAAATGTATGATACAGGATAGTCAAAACAATGTAATTGGTGTAGGCAAAGAGGAATCAGGCTTATATAAACTTGTCACTCATAGTGACAAAGCCTTGATTTCTGAAGGATCATCAAAAGACCAATTATGGCATGAACGCCTAGGTCATTTGAACTACTCTAGTCTTAAAGACATGAATAGGTTGAATATGGTACATGGTTTACCAAAGATCTCAACAGATAAAAGCTTGTGTGAAGCTTGCATCATGGGCAAGCAACATAGAGACAAGTTCGAAAAGGACAAAGCTTGGAGAGCCAAATCAAAGTTAGAGTTGGTACACTCTGACCTGTGTGGCCCAATGAAGACTGCATCTCTTGGTGGTACAAACTACAAAGTATTTCATCACATTCATTGATGATTTCTCAAGACGTACTTGGATTTATTTTCTCAAGTACAAATCACAAGCTTTTGATGCATTCAAAGAATTCAAAGCAGAAGCTGAGAATGAAAGCAACCAGAAGGTCAAAATTCTCAGAACTGACAATGGAGGAGAATTTACCTCAAATGCCTTCACTGCATTTTGCAAACAACATGGTATTAAAAGGCAACTTTCAGCGCCTTATACTCCTCAGCAAAATGGAGTTGCGGAAAGGATGAACCGCACCTTGGTTGAGAAGGGCAGATCAATGCTGAAGGCAAAGCAGCTGTCTAACACACTTTGGGCAGAAGCAGTGAGGACAGCCTGTTACTTGACTAATAGAAGCACCACAAAAGCTGTTCAAAACATGACACCAGAAGAAGTTTGGACAGGTAAAAAGCCCACTGTTACTCATTTAAGAATTTTTGGTTGTACTGCCTATATGCATGTTCCAAAAGAAAAAAGGCAGAAATTAGATGATAAGAGTAGCAGATGTATATTTGTTGGTTACAGTCAAGTAAGTAAAGCATATAGGGTCTATGAGATCAAAACCAAAAAGGTTCATGTATCTAGGGATGTAATCTTTGATGAAGGCATCAAAGACTCTTGTGTTAAGGAGTTGGAACTTCTTCAACATAGAGTAGCTGGAGAACAGCCAGAATCCAGCACACCCACACCCAGTGATCCTGAAAGTACCCTGACAAGTGATAGTGAAGCACAAGAAGAAGTCTCTCATGAATCCTCTTCAACTTCAAAGAAGCTGCCCAAATGGTATCTTAAAACTGTAACTGAAGCACAGTTGCCAGATGAAGAGGGAAAGAGAAAGTCCAAGATGAGAACAGACTCAGTAAATTTTGCACTTATGTCACAAGTGCTGAATACCAATGAGCCCTCCACATATGAAGAAGCCTGCCAAGATCAGAAATGGAGAGCTGCAATGGATGTTGAGATGGCAGCCATCAAGAAAAACAAGACATGGGATCTTGTTAACATACCTCCTGGTAAAGAAACCATTGGCTGCAAATGGGTCTACAAGACCAAATTCAAATCAGATGGTACTATTGACAAGCATAAGGCAAGATTGGTAGTCAAAGGTTTCAGTCAAATTCATGGCATAGATTATGAGGAGACATTTGCACCAGTAGCCAAGATGATCACCATCAGAGTTATTCTTGCCTTAGCAGCTCAATACAAGTGGCAACTACATCAACTTGATGTAAAGAATGCCTTCCTCAATGGAGATCTAATTGAAGAAGTGTACATGGACCAGCCACCTGGTTATGCAGAAGAAGGTAAAGAGCAGCTTGTATGCCGCCTCAAGAAGGCACTTTATGGCTTAAAACAAGCTCCTAGAGCTTGGTATGCCAAGATTGACAAGTACCTACTCCAAACTGGATACCAGAAGTCTTCTGCTGATTCGAATCTCTACTTGAAGGTTCGAAGTGGTATTATCACCTCTCTTGTAATTGTTTATGTGGATGACTTAATAATTACAGGTGATGATGAAGAAGAGATTGATAATCTCAAAAAGGATCTGAAGAAGAACTTTGAGATGACAGATTTAGGCCTACTCCATTATTGTCTTGGAGTAGAAGTTTGGCAAAAGCCTGGAGAAATTTTCATTTCTCAAGCTAAGTATGCCAAGGAAATCTTGCAAAAGTTCAAAATGCAAGATTGTAAATCAGCTCCAACTCCCATGGAAACTGGCACAAAATTGGTTGCTGATGAGAAAGGAAAACCAGTAGATAGCACATTATTTAGACAACTAGTTGGTAGTCTAATCTATTTGACTACAACTAGGCCAGATTTGTTGTATTCAGTAGGTATGCTATCTAGGTTCATGAATTGTCCTAAACAGAGTCATTGGAAAGCAGGAAAGAGAGTGCTAAGGTACTTACAAGGCACTCTACCATATGGCTTAAAGTTTGTGCACAATGCAAACTTCAAACTTGAAGGATACTCAGACTCTGATTGGGCTGGTTGTCCAGACAGCAGAAAATCCACATCAGGATACTGCTTCCATCTTGGTTCAGCATCAGTCTCATGGAGCAGTAAGAAACAGCCCACAGTTGCACTCTCATCCACAGAAGCAGAGTACAAAGCAGCTGTAGAAGCAACCAGGGAAGCCATTTGGCTTCGACAATTCATGTGCGATCTTGGTCTTCAACAAGCAGAACCAACCACGATCTATTGTGACAACCAAAGTGTCTTGAAGATTGCAAAGAATCCAGTGTTCCATGCTCGCACCAAACACATTGAGGTGCACCATCATTATATCAGGGAGCAAATTCAGAATGGACAAGTAGAGCTGATCTATAAGCCAACAAATGAGCAGTTGGCTGATATATTCACCAAGCCCCTCAGCATTCAGAAATTTCAGTACTTCAGAACTGAACTTGGGCTAAGAATAAATGAAGTAAATCTTAAGGGGGGTGTTAGAATATTAGATTATAATATTTACTTCATGTTAGCCGTCTATGTTGACTATTTTACTCCCATGTGCACATATGGCTAATTTACTCCCAGTGCACAAAGTCAAGCCTGTATTAAAGGCACCCATCCAACACAGATGAAGTAGGTGCCGATCAGGCCTGTTAGGTAGGTTTATTTATGTATGCATAAGGCTATTTATACAGCCTTTGTCTCCATGTAATATCTTAATCTTTTGTGAGCAATTCACATCTGTTTCATTGCAGACCAATTCTGCTGTTTTTATCTGTGCTATTCTGTTCTATTTGCTGTTCTCTGCTCTTTAAAACCCGCATATTTCATGAATTTTTACAAAAGATGAAAAACAATTCATTGCTTTACAGTTTATACATAAAAAAAGAAAATATTTTCAGGATATTATGAGCAAAATCCTTCTGTATGTTTTGTGGAATAATCAACAGTGGCATTTTGGAGTTTTCCGCTGGGTCAATAGTATTAAGCACTTCAAATTTTTATTTTGCCAATTAATTTTTGGTTGACATTTTAAGCACTCTATTCATGGTTTTGATCTATATTTAGTTTAATTAGATTTGCAGCATTTTGGTTAAAGCTTATACTTAGGGGCCCTCTTTTTGGGTCCAAGGTTTTGAATGAAAATGACATTAGAATTAGAGACTAAAATGGTCTTTGAACTCCATAGTGAATAATTTGCATGTGTTACTGATATCAATAATTGTGCCAATGTAAATGTTGCAGAGGTCAATTTGACGTTTTTGAGGATGATATTCAGTGTGACAGCCCAACGTGGAGGGAATGCCAATATAACAAGTCCGAACTCAGTAAAATGCAGGATATGCAAATCCAGATAGGCAATGTTGAGAAGTTTAAGAATGAGGAGAGAAAGCAGAAGCTTATTGAGGATGGCAACCCTGCATCGATACTAGGTCGCAAAGTATGCAGTGGACCACTTGTACCAGAACATGTGCTTTCAACTTACAGATTACGTGGTGGAGATGTTAGCAGGCAAGATTCAATAAACAATAACTTATCTCTAGAATAGGAATTTGTTTTTGGTACTTAGCTGTAGGGAGAGGATCTAAATTTCCATATTTGTCTTTTAACTTGATGTGGGTTGAATTACTGACATATATTCTAATGTAAAGCAGCATTTATGTTCCCATGTTCACAGAATCTATGATATTTATGGTCCTAGCTTTGCAAGCTATTTATCTTTGACCAACATATGGAAACATAACATAAGAGGGAATGCAAAGTATCAACTAGGGAGCAAGGTGAATTTAAGAATACCTGTTTCAAGGACATAGGAACAAGTGGATGACATTTTCAAATCAAGGCTGTCCATTGAATCCATATATTCTCTTGAGTCTCTTTAACCTATTTTCTGTTACTCATGGACATTAATATAGTTTCTTTTCCTTTCTATATATCTGGAATTACAGATGCCTGCAGAAATACTACGAAATGATTTCCATAGTTAGAAGGCATGCCATGATTTCAAATAAGAATTACTACAGGATGAGAAGACTGAGTTCAGAATGAGTTTATTATTCTTGGATTATTTCCAGTTCTACCTAATTCTTGAGACCTTTGATTCATTGTAATACAGCCACATTGTTAAAGAATTTCCCGAATCCCATCCAAGCAGTCGTCTAAGATGGTGCCCCTCTTGTTTCCCTGTCAAGATCCCTCTCAGAGGCTTCTTCAAATTTGAGATCTCTGGGGAAAGGACCATTGCAGGCAAAAGTATTCAAGGTGCTTTTTTCAAGCTACATTCCAACTCATTCAACAGATAATGAGAGGTTTCATTCATTTAGGGAGGACAGCTTCATTGTCATATTGTCTCTCTTAATTGGTTTGTCATCAATCTTGATCATTATGATTTGTATCATATTACTTTAACAGTTCTATACATATTCAAAGGTTGGGCACAATTTGCAACAAACACTTCAGTTGGCTCAGGGTTTTTAGGAGTGTGCAGTTGTCTGTACAGCATGGATAATCATTACTCTCAGAGTCACAATTAAAAGATCCTATTAATTCATCAAACTTTACACAATTATTGCCCCACCTTGGTGTAAATAGTAACAATAAATTACTTAGAACTCTTCTGTAACAAATGGGTAGGAGATTTAGACATATGTTCAAGTGCCAAGTCATGTAGTTACATTTATAGTTGCAAAATTGCATACTGGGATGGCTGATATGGTTCCACTTTGATGTCTTATATTTTTTGTGCTGGCGAACTTATATTTTAAAAGTGTGCAGTTGTCTGTAGATACATGCAAAGTGCATACATATTCATTACTCTCAGAATCAACAACTAAAGGATCTAATTTAGGGCTTTTATTGGATCCTATTAATTCATCAAACTTTACACAAGTATTACCACAGCTTGGTGTAAATATTAACAATAAATTCCTTAGAACTGTTTTGTTACAAATTGGTAGGAGATTAGACTTATGTTCAAGTGCCAAGTCACATTGTTACATGATTACAGTTACAAAATTGCATAATGGGATGATTGATATGGTTCCTGTTGCCACATTTTGCTAAGGGGTAAAATTTTTGAAAATTGCTTCGCATTTCTTGACCAAGTCTTCTCCTTTCCTCCTTCCCAATCATTTTAAGTTCAAGTGTTCCTCAGCGTCGCCTCAGAAGCAGGTCTCGACTGCAGGTTTGTTCAAGTTTTCAAGATGATTCAAGTTTTCAGAAATGACCAAAGATACGGCGAACTCCGGCGAGGCCCGGGAAAGAGCTAAAATTCCTGAGGCAGGGGCTCTCCCGGTTCGCCTCCCTTTTGAGCGATTCTGGGAGTCGCTCCCTTCCTTCGACGATTCCCAGCTTCGCCCGTTTCCCGGGCGAACTCCGTCATCGCTCGTATATGGCGGCGAGCGGCAACACTAAAGAAACGAAAAATTTCTAAGGCAAGGAGACCATGGGTCGTTCCGTGCTGGAGCGACTCCCAACTTCGCTGTAGCCCACCAGTGACTGCTGTCTTCACCCCGGTTCCCAGCGATAGCCAGGGGGTCTCGAAGTTCTAGAAATTGAGTAAGGCATAGGGCCTCCGAAAGTCGCTCCCCCATCTGGCGAACCCCGGACTCCGGTCGTCGCATCACTTCTTGGCGAATGACAGAATGAAAAGTTAAAATCTTCTAAGGCATTGGCTCCCGTGGGTCGCTTCGTTCTGGAGCGATTCCCGGCATCGCCGCAGCCCACCAACGACCCCCGTCTTCACCCAGGCTTCCTGCGATCGTCGGCGGGTTCGAAAGTGAAAATTGTCTAAGGCATGAGATGCACCAAAGTTTGCTCCACCCAGGAGCGACTCCCGGGATCGCTCCCATTTCGATGCGACTCTTGGGTTCGCTCCACCTAGGAGCGACTCCTGTCGTCACTCATGCGGCCCGGCGAACCTCGGCATGATTTTTCCTAAGCCTCCCCCCCAAACTTGGCTTCCCCAAGTTCGCTCAGCTTGGTGTCTGCGATTCTCAGCTCCAGCATAGGGTCGTGCGACTCTTAGCAGCTTTTCAAACGGACAAAGAAGCAGAGGTAGGTGGCCTGTCAAACTGCATTTATGACGCGTCAGCTCAGTTTTCAACCCCAGGACATCTTGTCAGAGCCCTTAAACACTTCAAGAGGCAAGTTGTACCGGCCACATTAACGAGACGTGCCTTCTCAACAACCAGATCCGTCCGTAGCCGTACCAATCTCAGGTGAATCATGTTGCAGGTACGCTTACGGCCATCAGGGGTCAAATCTTAGCAGCTTTTGCAGTTTTGGGGTTCTGTGCATCAATGTATTTTGGGGGGAAAATTCTGCTATAAATAGCAGTCGACTTTCATTGTAAAAGGGGGGAACATATTGCTAAAAGAGCTACTGTAAACAAACATTTGCATCAATACAAGGGATCTTTGGCTCTAACTCTTGTCTCTTTCTTTTATGCTGCCTTCTGCAAGTATTTCTGCTTCATATTCATTTATTTTTCTGATTGCTGTAATTCTGCATTTTGGATTAGAGCATTGGACATTAATTGAATCTGGAATTCTTATTGAAGGATACATAGGGAAGAATCGCAGTGTTAGTTTCTGTTACATGTTTTGTTTTGATTGCTGTTGGTTTGGATATTAGTTAGTAATTGTGCTTCTTGTTCTTCCCCAACGTTACTGCAATGCCATTTACATTTCTTTTTGTAATTTCCCAATTTCTTTCCAGTTCCCTTATCTCAAACCCCAAGTTAGAATAGGATAGGAGCCGGCCTTCTCCGGAGATTGGCACGGAAGGCATCTCTTCCTTCCGGCCTTTCAATCTGTTGGGCGGGTCTAGGGTGCATAGATAGACCAAACCCTTTCCTAGTGGCAGATTCGTAACCAACAGTTCCCACTATGATGTCTAATATTTTATTTCTGATGATTTTGTTAATGGGATCAACCTGACCTTGTTGATGTTGATGAAATTGTATGATGTATCTATGTGAAATATATTGATGTGAAAGTCCGTGATAATGCTTTTGGTTAATATGTTATGGAGGTTTGTTGCTGGTCTTCATGTAGGAGGGTGACCTACAAGGTTCTGTTGGAAGTGGTTTGTCATTTGTCATTTTAGGCGGCTTGTGTTTATTGTTGCAGTGGATGGATCTACATGTGAGTTTGCGGAGTTTGCAAGATTGTTGGTGAACTTGTGACATTCTTCTAATCTGTTGGTGTTAGCCCACAACAAATGTGGAGAATTGACTAAAGAAGCCTATACAAATGAGGGGAAATAACAATATGGACCATAAACATGTGAGACAATGGATGGACATTACTAAGATGATCTAAATATGGTCTCAAATCACTTGTTAATGTCAACAATGATCTGATTAGGATGCTTCTCCTTTATTCTCCTTTATAAACAAATCGCTTTCCATTGTTGTAGGGCATTATTATGCTAATTTAAGATAAGTTGTGACAGGTTTTCCCTTGCTTTAGCCACTTGAACAAAGTAATGTCTTTGTGATCATGTGTAGTTTGAGTGGCAGTGACTTGGAACATAGGAACAGTAATGTTACACATGATCCAACTCCCAACATTGTTGCAATAAAACAACTTTTTGCTATGAAAGTTGTAGAGAATATAATCTTTCATGTGTATGTATGCACTATGTATGTACAATGCAGACTTGGTTCAACTGGAGCATCATAGCAAAATATCTGGATTGGGACCAATGACTGTTACAAGTAAAGGTGAATTACAATCTATGCTATCCAGCTGTGCATACCTCACCATTTTTGGCTTGCTTGCAAAATGCCCTAATAGGAGGTACTTGGGTAGGTGCTCTTAGTATGGGGCGGCACACCTGGTGTTTATTCTTGTTAGAATACATGCCCATGTCAAAATCTGCAATGAAATTAAGAAAAGGAGAATGTCAAGAAAGATGGGAAACAAGGGCTTGTTCACTTGAAGCATCTACAGCTGTCATATGTGATTTCAATTTGCTGTTCTACTACTTTCCACTTTGATTACAAGATATGCAAATTTTAGGTGTCCAAACTCGTGTACCATTGCAACTTGCATCCTCCTGCAACCTCTTATGTTGGTATTGAGATTTCTGTACTTGCACTTTGCATACCCCCAAACTGGTACACTCATACAACCTTGATTAAAACCAAAAGGTTCTTTTAGACATATCTTATTTAACTTCCTGCAGAGAAGGAGTTCAAAGTTGGCATAACAAATCCAAATCTAGATAATTCTGGGATTGGAATCACATCTGTTAGTTCTGTCTAGCCTAGATAAGTATGCTGGCAACTATTTGAATTTGACAACTTTGTGGCTAAATAGTAGCAAACTTAGGCATTAAGTCATATCAGCAAATGCAAATTACGGCAGATCAACCAGCTTTGGTAGATGGGTTTTAAATATAAATCAAATGGAAATCACTGATATTCAGTATAGTGTATTTTGCTGGAGGGACTGTATTTAAGAGTTGCAAAAGTCAGTTGTTAGGCACATCAAAGGAGGCAGAAATTTTTAAACAACAATGTGAAAACCCAAGAAAGATGTCAGTTGAGCATTCTTTGCTGCAGTTGATTCAAACTTTGATTTCTTGTTTCGAGATCTCCAATTGGTTTCATCATCAGGACAAACAGTGATAATGAAAGGTCACACACATGAGCTCCTTATGGAAGTAACACATGCAAGCTGGAGAACTCATGTTTCCAATGCAAAACCAAGCACTGATCAAATTACAACATTCAACATCTACCTTGACTTGTTTGGAAATATTTAACATAATAATCAGGTTAACATGAATTTAACCGAAAGTATTAGAACTTGAAGACATATATAGAAAGCATTTTTTTGGTGTCAAGAAATGTGGGAAAATATGCTTAATATACGATGTCCAAATGTTTCTTCAAGCCAACTTTCCTCCGAGTAGAAAGTGAAAGATCAGTGATGGATTGCAATACAGTATCTGTTTAAACAAGTCGGTGAAATGTTGAAAACTTTTAAGACAGAAAAATTATAGCAGCAAACTTGCTTATCATTAATCACTATTCACAATGCTTAGAATAATTTCATGGAAGCATGTAAGGCAAAGGACTGATTTCAATATTTAATAGATGACTATTCAAAAGCCAAGAAACATTAGGTACAAGATTGCAATTAGCAGAATAAATTCCATCAGGCAAATATAGAATATGTTATGCACAACAAGAGACTAATATATAGTTCCCTGTTTCAGTAATTGTATTTGTTTTGAATATTGCAAGTTTCCTGGTTGGGTTGAATTTAGTTAAGCCTTTCAATTTTTAATGTAACTAATATTTTGACCTCAGTTTGCATAGTGCATCTTTTGTGTCTCGTAGTTTGTACCTTATGCAATTTTCTCAATAATTGTACCCTCAAGGTTGCTTCGCAAGGAGGAAATACAGTGTATTTTGACAATAGGATAAAGTGCTATAATATGGATGCTCAGTTCTTGTGTCCTAAAATTATCATTGTCAACAAAATATTATTTGTTCTTTTACCTAGGAATGTTTATATGTAAAGTTATTAGGTTTAGTGTCTTACCTGGGTCTGTTCTTTGGAACATACTTGCCATCAAACTTTGACATTGATGCCATCTCCATGTTTTCCAAATCTAAAAATCAAATGACTGCTTTCCAATTCAAAAGAAACCTTACTCCTGTCTTCATGTAAAGTTATTTATTTTTTATGTTTGAAGATATGGAAAAGTGAAGGCAATATATGTAGAATTGATTCCCATGAAGAGAAACTTGCAAGCTAATACCTTTGAACACAAGCCATCTCTTCATCTCACCAACATGGCCTGTGGTTGAGTTGGATTTAATTGTAGTTTTCTAGAGTTTAGGCTGCCAGTTTCCATGAACTAATGGGGGCAATCTAAGCCCCAAGCCAGGTGGTATTTTCTGGTGGCCAACCATCCATAAACAGATTGGATTTCCCAGTTAAAACGACTTCTGTATCAGGTTGGATGTGTTCAAGCTAGGTTTTGCAAAAAAATAGTTTTATTTGGTTTATGGCAGAATGGTTTCCTAACAATTTATACTACTGCCTTCTTTTTTAAAGTTATATTTCCCATCCTTTCATTATTCTCATGAAGTAGTTCTGTCATTTTGAAGCAACTTTTGCTAAGGTGAAACCTGTGTGGAAGGTCAAGAGGATTTTGTTGTTTTCCAGGGGTTACAGAAAATAATTTTTTTTGTGGGTGAACTACTGCTCTATTTCTCTTAAAAGCTTATGCTGTATGGTGATGTCCTTTTTGGTTTCAGACAGTTATTTGTGAAAGCAGAATTTATTCGTGGAGAAGAGATGGAATTACAAGGAATTAAAGCAGAAAGTTTTCTGGATGTGGAAGGAATCAAAGTTATCAAAATTCATATTCCAGCTGTATTGTTTTTCTTAGGAGCAGTTGCACTGTCTTACTGCTAAGCATTACATCTGGGGCCAGACTATCTCAACCAATGTGTTTTTTTTTGCTATGTTCTTTTCTACTTGTTATCATCATTTCTTTTTTGTTTCTGTGCTTAAACATGATTCTATTTAAAATAGAGTCTGATTAATATTTACAGGTATACAACAAATGTATGCAATTCAGATAGTCTGTTAAAAGATGTTTTTATGTTTGACAGTTTCTTGAAAAGAGCAAATGCTATTGAACGCATGCTGGCATCACAAATTAGATAGAAACTGTTCTTGGCAGGCCTTGATTCTCATGCATTTAACAAAAAACTGTCTTTCTGTTATATATCAGAGAAGGCACCATGCCAGTACAAATATGAGAGTGCTGAATGCTGGGACATGATATCTTATCTTACATCTGTAATGAATTTTGGCTTGAAACTACTGATTATAAGTGGAATTGAAAAAAAATAATAATGAGAAAGCAATGTGCTTTGGCTGCAAATACTATAAGCTTGTTGTTCAAGAGGGGAGTGTACAGTAGGAATTTATTTCTTCATAGGTAATCAGGATGAAAGGCATACCAGGTTAAAATTGTCTATTTTGGTGAATAAAACCTTGAGACAGATTTACAATATCTTTAAGAGGATGATTATATCTATATAATGACCTCATTCCTTTCCAAAAGGAATTGTGCCAGCATAAAAATTCACTGTACAAAATTGTTTCATGTTTTGGTCTGTGTTTGCTTGTGTCATTAGTTATTTATCCATCCCATTTTTTTGACTTTGTCTTGTTCCTTAAAGAACTAGTATTCCAGACAAGGTCATCTATCTTTTATATCATGGTAATGATTAATATATTTATGCCACATTTATATATTTATGGTAATCTGATTTTGTTTTAGATCTAGGATTTGGTTTCTTGGGGATGTGGTTAATGGGATCCATTATATATTCACAATTTTCAAGAATTTGCCAAGTATCTAGTTAAATGCAGATCGTAATGTGAGAAGTATATTCTGAAGCAAATCATTTTGAAGTTTGTACTTTTCTTTCATCAAATTTCTATTCAATGCAATTTATAGGGAGAAGCCTCCAAGTCGAGCCTACCGTGAGCGGAATTTGAGTGGGCCGTTAGTCTCTCATGTGGCTGGTGACATACGCTCGACAGATAGCTTTTCAGGACATAAATCATCAGGCATGTGTATATATTCTCCAGTAGTCGACTACTTTGTATGTCAATTCTTTTGTATTTGATGTGTTTAGTGAGATTCACTTTAGGATTCTATGATCATGGAGTTTTATATTGCATGATTTGTTGTTAATGCATCTGATATAGATAACTTGGAAGAAAGGTCAAGGGTACCAGTTGTACAACAAAAAGGACGCTTCAAAGTTACATCTGAGGATGTAGATCTGGAAGTGGTGCGTTTTTGTAAGCTATGAAAGTTTCTATAGTTTATGTGTTCCAGTTTTAGTTTGTATACATTATCACTATGTTCGTTCAACTTTGCAGGTTATTCCATCTTCAAGTCCAAAACGAACTCAAAGCTCACAGGTGTCTAACTTTAATTACATCAAAACTATGGATCATATAATAGACATGCTGTATTAGACGTTTCTGAGTGTATTTTTCTCTGGCAGGACAGTCGTACAATTGGCAGAGACTAGTTGTATGAAAGATAAAATAAGTTCTTCACATCTTCTGTTTTGGAAAGTCAGATGCTTTCTTGCCATTGTTTAAACATTGTTGATTCATTAGAAAAATATTCATTGAAACCAAGAAAAACATAGAATTCATACTCTATCACCAGTTGCTCTTATATCCTTGGTTGGCATGATGGTTGAGGTTGGTGTATTTCTGTAATAGTGAAGTATGGAGTCTGTAGATAGAAACCCAAAAGAAGAAGGGGTAGCAATTTGAAATTAAAGTTTTTAGTTTTGAGCAACTATTATCAAGCCTGTGGCCTGTTGGCTTTTGAATGACCAAGACATGAGAGGTGAATGGGCGACACTAAGGATTGAGGTGAGAGTATCAAGACATCAACATCAATCCTTTCAAGCTATAGTATTTAGAATTGACTGTATATCTTTATCTTAGTTGTAAAGATATGAGGAAGAATAGTTTGTAACATGATTGGCCAAAGGTACATTGAATGAAAGTGTTGTATGTAGCATTCTTACACGGTCCTCTTTTGAAGAACATTTTAATATTTTATTTATGAAGTTGAGTATAAAGCTTTGAATATATTTAGGGTGCTTACACATATTGTTCTGATATAATATCTTTTGTACACCCAAATTCACAAGGTCTTGAAAGAAATGTTAGAGGCTTTGTTGCAAGTGCTGAATTCATCCTTGAGAATTTGCAATACACTCCATTAAATGTCCTTGGAAAGTCCTCCTATGCGCTTGGCCTCTATAGATCACCATCACTCTGGTTATGTCCCACAATGATTTCTCAATTACTTAAGAGGGTGACAGAAAATTTAAAAGCATGTTTAAGGTCATGCTATGACTGTAAATTCTGTGGTATATGTGCATCAATGTGTCATTCCTTAGAACTTAGAATAGCACAAAAAATGGAGACAAATGTGATATTTTTTTCTAAAATTGTAGCAATTCTTATTATTTTTTAATTTTGATTATTTTTGCCCTCTTAGACGCCAAGTGGTTGCCAATCCAAACCCTTGCCTATAAATTGTCGTTCATGATTTTTCCAGTTCCCAGTTGAGAACTTAACAAAAATCTTATCTATGTTTATTTTGATTTTAAAGTCGCCTGGACTTTATCTAAAGCTGAAGTGAAATATCTATGTGACTATTATCGAACACTTTGATAATTTCGTGAATCATTCAACTACTACTAGTATTTTGATCTTCACAGCTTGTTTCTTTTTTTTTTTCAAATTTTTATTTTACAATAAATTATTTTCAACTGTGCATGTTTTCATTCATGATTTATGGTTTCATTGAGTGAAGCCTACATGTTATGTTGCCATATCAAGTTACCTGATTATTCTGACTTTTACAAGTTTTCACTGTTTATTTTCAATGCTCTTTTGCTTTGAACTTTTTTCCATTTCAGTAAACACACAAAAAGTTAAAGAGATCCTTTTTGCTTTTTGTGGTTAATAAACTTTGACACTTATCCTTGTGTATTTGTTTAACTGCATAAATAATTTTGTGTATTCAAGTGCTATTAATTATTCCGAAAAAGGAAGGAAAAAGCAATTGTTCTACAATCTAATACAAGGGAATGCACCTTGTATGGTATAAATGACAAGCAATATTCATCTCTTTCTTTGTTAAACTCTTGTGTGGTATTTTAGATTCAAAGAACATTTAAATAATTAACCAATACAGTTATGTTATCTGCTAGAGTTGTGATTGTTGCCTTAATTTGTTGAATGGTCTCCAATGCCTCCTAGTTGAGTGCCTATGTGTGGGGATAGCGTTAGAGTCCTCTCTAAGGCATGCAAGTTAGAAACCTTTTAAAAGAAATTTGGTAGTTTTTAATTCAGGTTTATTTTTCAGCTCACTTCTTAGTGTTTAGCTTGATTTATTCAATTGAATAAATAATTTTGTATATTTAAGTGCTATAAATTTATTGAAAATAATAAGCAATTGTTGCACAATCTAAGGCAAGGGAACCCAGGACAGGGCAATCATATTGCAAAGAAAAAAAGCAATAAGCAATTTCCATCGTTTTCTTTGTTATGCTCTTGTATGATATTTTAGATTAAAAAAGTATCTGAAAGAGTTGACTAGTAAAGATAATTTATCCGCTATAGTTGTGATATTTGCCTACATTAGTTGAGCAGTGTCCAATGCCACCTAGTTGATTGCCTACATATGGTGAGAACATGAATGTCCAATTTAAGGCATGCAAGTTGGAATCCTTTTAACCGAAATTTAGTATATCTTACTTCAAATTTATTTTTCAGTTCATTGCTTAGCTTGAGCTTCAGTTAATTTCCTTTCTTGCATTTACTCTAGTCTTCCCAGGTCTAGTCATTCCTTGGTTATCCTCAGAGCCTATACATAATATGAATGCCAGGAAGGGTCATTAGTTTGAACCTTATTTTGTAAAATGGTAGGTTGTGCTCGAGTCATGTCAGATTTCCTCTATTTTTTGCACAAAATCTTCAGCAGCTATTAAATTTTCATCTTATCACTTTAATTATAAATAGGTGGACCTGATCTCTGAATAGTTCAGCCATTAAAACTAGTATTGAAACCTTGAAAGTAAGGTACTTTGTTATACTAAATTTTATGTTTCAGAATTTCATAAGTGCATTAACAGTTGCTGGCAAGGGAAGTTAAGAATATGCTCATGAAATTTATGCTACTTTATTGAAGCAAAAATACTATATATGACATTGGACACACCCTTATTAAGCCTTAGTCACTAGGAAAAAAATGCGTATGGATTCAGAAATGGCATTGTTCAGAGTGACGGCATGGGGTTAAATTAGTGCTGCTATAACTTAAATTTTCATCTAATCACCTGAATTATAAATACTTGGACCTGGTCTCTGAATAGTTCGGCCATTAAAACTAGTGTTGAAACTTTGAAATGTATTTTGTTATACTAAATTTTTCAGAATTTCATTATTGCATTAACAATTGCTCACAAGGGAAGTTAAGAATATGCTCATGAATTTATGCAACTTTATAGAAGCAAAAATACAATATTTGACATTGGACACATCCTTATTAAGCCTTAGTAACTAGGAAAAAATGGGTATGGATTCAGAAATGGCATTTTCAGAGTGAAGTCATGTGGTTAAATCGGTATAAAGTATATCTGAAATACATTCACAGAAATTTTTGATATGTCGGCGTTAGAATGAGCTGCAGTACACATGGAATTGTAAATGAACATGAGGCTGCTCCTTCTATTCTTTTTTTTTTTGGCTTTGTGATAGTTTTACCTTTTCGTTGATAATCTGTAATGCTCAAACTACATTTTCTTTTAGCCATGCTTTCCTTTTTGGTTGAAACCATGCTGATGTGTTGTGCATGCTCTCAAAATTTCTTGCTAATTTTTTTCTTTTATTTAAAAAAATGCTTGAGTGGGGTCTTTTCATATTTTTAAAGTTGGGGTATTTCTATTAGTTTTTGTATCTTTTTCCCTTTTCCTTTTTGCTTTTGTAGCAGGAGACATCTACTGAGGTGTCAAGAGACATTTGGGGATGCCTCTTCCTGCAGTAAGGAGATGTTTTCTGCAGGTGTTCTAATCATTGAAACTCATACATGTGTTTGAAACATTGACCATTCCCTCAAATATGATTCTTGGTGTTTGAATGCTTTAACCTAAAGTATAGCGTTATTTTGGATCTTGCAATTCATTGTCTTTTGTTTGAGATAAGGCAAATGTTGTTAAGATTAAATTAAAGAAGTTCTTAAACATGTAAGAGAGTGAATGCACTTGTTGGCCTATATGTGTTGATAATAAAAGGAACTATGATAGGGTAATACCTGTCATATAAAGCTATGCAGAGCTTAAGATAAATCCATAGATTGTGTTTCGAAATTTCTTGTGCATGATACTTTATTGTAGCCAATCAACATGGAATTCAGAGTCTATGAAGTTCTTCAGATTTGTGTTTCTTTTATTAAATAGTCAACCTCATTTTATTTTCCCATTTGTCTGCAGAACCTGTGTCAGACAATACATGTGTCTTCACAAGTACCTGTGCCATCGAGCAATACTGCCACCATACCTATATCTACTCTCCTTCCGCAGTTACAAAGTATTTTGCAACAAAATACCATGCAGAGGGTAATATATTAATTTGATTGCATAAATTTTCTTCAAAGTGAAGCTTGGTGTTTCTTTAGATATAACAGCTTTGCTTCTTTATGTATTTGCCATGTTGCATTGGCAGGATCAAATTGCTACTGTGATGAAATATATGAATCAGGGTGAAGCTGTATCAGGTATGGGGTTTTGAATTTGTGTCCTTAAAAAATTGTAATGCAATGCTTATTTGTATTTGCACATGCCCTGCCAAATCAGACCTCATTTTGTTGTCTCTGACAGCTTATCGGTCCAATAGCCTTGCTTCAAAGATCACTTCTCAAACTGGTGCAGAAAACCTTATGGTGAGTGCTTCCTTCAAATAACATCATCTTCTTTTGAAAGTGGGCATTTTATATCACATCATTCAAGAAAAAATTGAAGAGGCAGATTCAAAAAGTGGCATTCTCAGAATCTTACTAGTGGTAACTTGTAAGGAATTTTATACATATCTTGAAGGAATATATTTTTAGTAACTAAGTATGCTTTAAAAACCATAAAACTTTGCATGTGCAAATTAGAAGGATCAAGTTCAAGTGCTTCCTTGCATTTTATGCGTAATTTATATGAATTTTTATAGATATTTTTAATTTTGTAATGCTGTCAAACCATTCATATGCAAACCAAATCTAGCACCTTGCAATGAATATTTGCCAATAAAAAGACTTATATTGCTACTATCCAGTATCAAGATAATGTAGATACTGCCTAGTGGTTTGTAGTGGGGAAACCCACCCAGATTACAAGGATTTCAAGAATGCGATTCTTCCAAACCGACATGCTATGCATTACAAATCCCAGAGATGCAAATAATAAGATTTTAAGTACCTTACAAAGGAATCTTGGTGGATGTGAAAACTCCTCTTTTTTCCCAACTCCTGAGGAACCTTGATAAATATGGTACTTTTGTTTTCTTCTCACTTTGTTCTACTTTGGGAACTTTATCTATAAAATAGAAACTTTTTTAAACTATCCAACTACCACTGAACCACCTATATACATTAAACATTAATATACTCCATAATAAGTACATCATATTTGTTACAAACACTTATGTCGCCATGGACACATATGTGATAAAACTATTTTTAACTTATTATTGATGTGGTGCATACGTTCATGCATGCATCCATGTTCTCTTGCAGAGATGGCGTTTATTTGCTAATTTGTCTACCTACATATACCCCCTCCTCCTGACTTGCTGACATCCATCTTGAAGGACCAGCAAATCGATCAATTAGGGTAGAGGCGCTGATCTCGGTAAGCAAACACTTGTCATGATTTTTTTTTTCTTGTTCCCTACTTCATCCACAAAAAAAAATAGAATATTCAATTCTATGCTAGTGCAACTTTATTCTTCAGCTGATTGCTTCATTGTGTGCAATTGGTTGCATCACAAGTCCAATGGGCCTTGAAACCTCCATGGATGAATCCTCGAATTCTTTGTTGTCTTGTCCAAATTTTTCCTCTCATCAGCATTGTAGCAGTTGACAATGAGAACATTCTTCAAACAACATCTACACCCACTTTTTGGGACGGTCATTGAGAGGCAAGTGGTCCAGTAGGAGCCAAACACAGATCCTTAGTATTCATGCTTTGAGTTGAGAAGGATGGCTTTGAGGCTTTGTGTTTGGCTTTTGCTGGAGTAGTGTCCTCTCTATGACCGTCTTTTCTGCACTTGGACAAAATTCAATATGGAGTCAACTCAGATGATAGGTGTTCTTATGACCACTTGGATAGCAGGTGCGTAGATGACATCTCATACAAAAACCTCACCTCAAACTACAATATTTTCGGTTGGCCACTTCTTTGACGACAATGCCCAAAGATGCATAATGGACATTGCCTTAGACAATAAACATGTAGTCCTTTAGATGCCCAACCCTCAAATGACCCAATTTTAACTGACCACCCCTCAGATGACCTAGTCTTAGTTCACTACCTTGTAAATGACTCTCATTTAAAAGGGTTTGTGTCAAATGGCTACCCATAAGATGGCCCTCCTACCTAGTCTCAAGGACTATTTGTTAGATGACTCCCCTCTAGATGACCTTGATTTACACAATTAGTTGTTAGATGATGCCCCTCCAAATTGCTTAGTCTCAAATGACTTGTTAGAGAACTAAATGGGCAACACTTAGATGTTCGACACTTTGGTCATTGACCCTCAATCTTCTATGACACGTGAGACAACACGTGGGTGTCGACAAGTACTTGTTGGTCCACACTCAGATGCTTGGCAAGTAGCACCTTAGACGACTGGCTATTAGACAATATATACTTTGATAGTTGCCTCTTAGACAACGTTGCCTCTATTAACAGATATGGGGACTATTTGTCCATAGATGCCCACGCCTATGTCTCTTCTCCTCCAAATTTGCCTTGACAAGTGTAGTTCACACGATAAGGAAGACGACTTGGTAGACAATAGGGTATACGTGGACAAGTTCTCATCTCTGTCGGCTTCCTCACCTTAGATAACATGACATACTTGAAAAACAACAAGGTAGGAGGTAAGAAGTGTTACGAGGTGAAGTGAATATTCAGATCTCTAATGTTCTTTAGCAGAGAGGTGCATGGTGGTGCAGTTTATAGTGATCCTTCCTTTGGGAGAGGAAACAAACAGTTTTTGAAGTCTTCCTTTGGGAGAGGAAACAAACAGTTTTTGGAGTCTTCCTTTGTTTTTCTATAAAAGGGGAATGACCCCTTGCATGTAACAGTTTTAGTGAATGTAAAAGTTTGTCGAAATCAATAAAATAACGAAGCTTCCATTGCCCCACGGTTTTACCTGCACATTGCAGGGTTTCCACGTAAAAGTTTGTTACTGTTTTGTTTTTACATTATTGTTTTGCTTGCTTGTAATATTTGTTTTCTAACATCTCGTATCAAAGCCTAGGGTTTTGTGTGAGTGGGAGCTGCAACAATGACATGAGGTGTAACCTAGTTCTAGATTGAGAAGTTTGATGGTAGGAACTTCGCCGTATGGAAGATGAAGGTGGAGGATTTGCTGGTTCAAAACGACCAAGCCCTAGCCTTGAAAGGGATCGCGAGTAAACCAAGCAGCATGAAAGATGAGTGGGCAACACTGGACAGGAAGGCGGTTTCAGGTTTCTACAATCCGTCTCTACCTATCAGACTCTGTCTTGTTTAATGTTGCTGAAGAAAAGACCGCGGAAGCCCTTTGGAAGAAGCTTGAAAAGTTGTATGAGATGAAATAACCAACAAATAAGTTTTTTTTGAAAAAACAACTTTATAGCTTGAGGATGAAGGAGGGTTCATCTGTGGCAGATCATCTGAATGAGTTTAATACCCTAATCAACAAACTAGTCTCAGTTAATGTGAAGATGGAGGATGAGGACAGAGCTATCACCCTACTTTGTTCCCTCCCGGACACATGACCATCAACAATTCATCATGAGGAGCTCTAAATTTTGATGATGTGGTAGCTGTTTTGTTGGCAGAAGAGTTGAGGCGGAAAACATCTTTGGAACCCTCAACCAATGAAGCCCTAGCTGTGAGAGGTAGATCTTTCGAGAGGAGTCAACAAGGTAGATCACAGTCCAAATCTAAGTCTAGAGGACGCAAGTTGAAAGGGAAGTGTTGGCATTGTTGGAAGCTAGGGCACTCAAAGGGCTGTTGGCATCTGAAAAAGGAAAAGAATGGTGAAAATCAGTTTCAACCATCAGTCGAGGCCATTAGGGTAGATTCAAGAGAGATAGCAACATGTGAGACTTTTTGTATCATACACAATAGATTTGTTCTATATACCTGGGTTTTGGACTCGGGTGCATCTTCCCACATGCCTCCTCACAGAGATTGGTTTGTCAAATATCAACCACATAGTGGTGGGATGGTCTACTTGGGAGATGATCATCCTTTAGAAGTTGTGGGAAGAGGGGACATCAGGATTAGGTTGGACGATGGTAGAGAAAGGATGTTATGTTATGTACAACATGTGCTTGATTTGCGAAAGAATTTACTATCAATCAAGATGATGGATAAGCTAGGGTATTTTATCACTTTCGGTAACAATTATTGCAAAATTACTGGAGGAGCCCTTGTAGTAGCAAAATGAGAATCTTATGGAACCATATATCGTTTGTGTAGTGGTACGGTGACAAACCATGCAACAACAACAACTTCAAGAAATACTCAGGATGCAATAATGCTATGGCATCAACGCCTAGGACATACGAGTAAAAAAGGTTTAAAAATTCTGCATGACCGAGTTATGCTTTCTGGGATTAAGTCTTGTAATCTAGACTTGTTTGAGCACTGTATCTTTGGTAAACAAAAGAGGGTTCGGTTTACTGCAAGCTCTGGTAAGAGTTTTGATTTTCTGCAACTTATACATTCTGATATATTTGGACCAGTCCCCACTCAGTCCTTAAATGGTGCTATATATTTTTTGACATTTATAGATTATTATTCTAGTGTGGGTTTATATTCTAAAAAAGAAGTCGGAAGCTTTGGAGAAGTTTAAAGAGTTCAAAGCACGAATAGAGAAAAGTTTGGGCAAGCCTATTTTATGTCTCAGGTCAGATAATGGGGGTGAATATTGCTCCAAGGAATTTGATAAATTTTGTACGCAGGAAGGAATTAAGCACCAAAAGACTGTACCATATACTCCACAACAAAATGGTATGGCTGAGCGGATGAATCACACAATCATGGAACGTGCAAGAAGCATGCTCAACACATCTAGGTGGGATAAAAGGTTCTAGGCAGAGGATGGACAGATTTCGGATGAGGTTTGGTGTCGTAAGCCAGTTGATTACTCTCATTTGCATACCTTTGGCATTGATGCATTTGCCCTTGTGCCTAAAGAAAAAAGGTCCAAACTTGACCCCAAATTAAGCAAATGTGTTTTTCTTGGCTATGGAGATATAGTGAAGGGGTATAGACTGTGGGATTCTACTGCCCACAAGGTAATTAGTATGCAGGATGTCATTTTTAATGAAAAATCCATGCAAAGGAAGGAGGTACAACAAACACCTAATGTTGTACCAGTTGAAGTAGATATGAACGAAGATGAAAATGAAAATCAGCATGTTGAAGCTTTTGATCAGCATGCAGAACAACAAGTAGAGCAGCCACAACAGTCACAAGACCAAGAGCTACAACCAACAGATCATTGGGTTAGAAGATCTACACGTCCTCAAAAGTGTCCGGAAAGGTATTATCCTGTTTTTCAGTCCTCTTTTGCTTTGTTAATTGATGATGGTGAGCCTAGTTCATTTCAGGAAGCTAGAGAATCTGAAAATGTAGATAAGTGGAAGAAAGCCATGGAGGAGGAAATGCAAGCACTTCACAAGAATAAAACTTGGGAACTTGTGGATCTACCACTTGGAAGAAAGGCTGTTAGCAACAAGTGGGTGTACAATGTAAAGAAGAACAATGATGGGTTGTTGGAACGCTATAAATTTCGTTTGGTGGCAAAAGGATATGTGCAAAAGTCAGTTATAGACTTTAATGAATTTTTCTCTCCAGTTGTGAAGCTGACTACTGTTAGAGTTTTAGTTGCACTTGTAGCAACACAGGATTTAGAATTAGAGCAGCTTGATGTAGAAACTGCTTTCTTGCATGGTGATCTCGAGGAGGAGATTTATATGGATCAGCCTGATGGCTATGAAGGAGGCAAAGAACATTTGGTTTGCAGACTCAAGATTTCTTTGCATGGATTGAAACAGGTGCCAAGGATGTGGTACAAAAAATTTGACACCTTCAGGAAGAGCCAAGGTTTCAGTAGGAGTGAAGCTGACCATTGTGCATACTATAAGAGGTTTGACACTTCAATATGCAGAATGCAAAACCAGTTAGTATCCCACTTCTTTCCCACTTCAAATTGTCTTCTGAACAATGTTCTAGAACATAAGTAGAGAAGACAAGCATGTCTCGTGTACCGTATTCATTAGCAGTAGGAAGCCTCGTGTATGCCATGGTAAGCACCAGACCGGATATTGCCCAAGCAGTGGGAGTTGTCAGCCGGTACATGACAAATCCTGGTAAGGAGCATTGGAATGCAATGAAGTGGATGTTTAGATATTTAAGAGGCACTTCAGATGCCGCTATTTACTACGGTTCGAAAAATTTGCAATTTAAAAGTTTTGTGGATCCTGATTATGGTGGAGATAGAGATGGGAGAAAGTCCACTACGGGATATACTTTCACTCTTACTAGTGGAGCTTTGAGTTAGACTTCTAAGTTGTTGTGAGTAGTGGCTTTATCAACCACTGAAGCATAATATATCGCAGCCACTAAAGCTGGCCAAGAGGCAATTTGGCTAGAACTACTGTTGGGAGAATTCAAGATAATGCAGGAGAAGATTACGTTGCATTGTCATAGCCAAAGTGCTTTTTAATTAGTGAAGAACCCAACATTCCATGATCACACGAAACACATTGATGTTAAGTACCATTTTATATGAAATGTGGTGGATGAAGGTAGGATCTTGTTGGAGAAAATTAATACTGAAGTGAATCCTATAGATATGCTTACAAAGCCGGTCAAGACAGAGAAGTTTGAGTGGTGCAAAACTTCTTTGGGCTTGCTGAAAATGTGATAAGGGCAACATTGGGCAATTGGCACTTGGATGGAAAACATAGGCAAAGAATTCCTGTATATTGACTTCAAGTGGGAGAATGTTAGGAGGTGAAGTGAATATTCAGATCTCCAATGTTCTTCAACAGAGAGGTGCATGGTGGTGCAGTTTATAGTGCAGTTTATAGTGATCCTTCCTTTGGGAGAGAAAATGAACAGTTTTTAGAGTCTTCCTTTGGGAGAGGAAACAACAGTTTTTGGAGTCTTCCTTTGTTTTTCTATAAAATGGGAATGACCCCTTGCATGTAACAGTTTTAGTGAATATAAAAGTTTGGCGAAATCAATAAAATAACGAAGCTGCCATTGCCCCGTGGTTTTACCTGCACACTACAAGGTTTCCACGTAAAAATATGTTATTGTTTTGTTTTTGCATTATTGTTTTGCTTGCTCGTAATATTTGTTTTCTAACAGTAAGTGGGATGTAGACAACACTTTGTCTGCTAACAATAATCACCCTTTGGGTGGTCCTAATGGCAATGCTTAGATGAACAACCTTGTTGGCATCTCACTTTTGATTGACTCACTGTTAAACGACACCCTAGACGACAACTTTTATAGCAATTTGGCAGATGATAACATCGTGGTAGATGATAGTTTGGCCAATGATTTGTGCTTTGATGACAACCCGACGATTGTCAGTCTTGTGGGGAACACCTAAACCTTAGATGACACTTTCCCAAACGATTTAGTTGGCCTCCTCTTACACCATGTTATATGGACAACGCCTTAACATGTTGGCATCTTTCTTCATGAGAACAATCTGGTCTCGGATGTCAATCATGTATTAGATGACCACCCTACAACAATGTTGGTACTAAGTTGATGGAAAACAAAAATATGACAAAGGGGATTAGACGTGGGTGACTTTGTTTTGAACTGTTCAAATAGTGTTGGAAAGGTTAGAGGAAGATCTAGTACTTTCAACAACTAGATCAACCACATGGAAAAAATGTTCTTGAGGCCCTAAAAAATGCAAAACAAAATAGTTGCTAAAAATATAAATTTTCTATTTTTAGATTTTCATAGCCAAAATGCATCTCTAGCCATGTTGACACATTAGTAGAAGATAAAACACAAAAGGACAAGTCATATGTGTGTAATTTTCAATTAAATGTCCTTTGTAACTCATGGAAGGTGAATCACCATATTTCCATATGGGTGAGGATTTCCAACACACCCATTCTTGTATAAAGAGAGATGAACCCCTGATTATAAAAAACATGAGTAATGGGTGCAATGTTATAGCCTCACATCTCTTCTCACAGTTGCTTCCATTGTACTTTGTTATTTTTTGAGAAATAAAATCATTTTGTTATTTTGCTTATATACTTGTGTTTGGTTTGTTATACTCTATTATTTCTAAATTGCATTCTTTTGTGGTCTTCGTTAACTCGAAAATCTGAAGTTTCAAAATAGTCAAAATTCTAAGTTTTGGATTAGGGGTATCATAGTGGTTTGTCTTTCGAATGTATGCCCATAAACACGAGATTGAGATATCAAAAAATTGGGTATCGAACTTAGGATTCCTTTGATTACCTCCCTTACTCCAAATGATCTCGGATGAGAACTAGAATGGACAACACCAAGAGAATCGATCCTTACAAGGGGACGTTGAATGGAGCCCTTGTGAAACAGAGGAGTGAGATGATGGATCAATTTGCTCGAATTCTTCAGTGACTCCCCACTGCAAATTTTGCAACCTCCTCCGCACACCCTCTCATTGCCCTTGCACCATTTTGTGCACCCAGACCTTTTAAGGTGCAGGTGAATTTTGATATTTTTACTTTTGAAGGAAAAATAAATGTGGATGCCCTAGAAAATTGGTTGGATCAATTATCTTCATACTTGTTTGTAAGAGAAAATAACTTTTGCACTCTTGAAAGCTTCATGACTAGTTCGAAATTGGTGCAAAGCATATTGTAACAGGATTATGGAAGGGAATGAAGATGAATTAGTTTTACATGGGATAATTTCATTGGGGCCTTCAGTATAGAATATTATCCCGTGGGAGCCTATGAAGACCAATACATATGATGGCAACAATTGCATCAAGGTAAAGACTAATCTGGTCAAGATTATACTGATGCTTTCCACTCCATGGCAGCAAAATGTAGGCACCAATCTTGGACAGTCACCAAAGCAGCTGAAGTAGACATTGTACATAGGAGTTTGAGTGCAAAATATGCACTACATTTTTTAATGCAAATAAATGTAAATTCAAATGAGAGTCAAATGTTATGTAAATGCAAGTGAAATGTGAATGTAATGGAATTTTGTCATAAGATTGATAAATTGCAATATAATATAATGTGCAATAAGGGTGTCAAGTGTACATTCGAAGGGGGATATAGTTAGGTGGTGAGGTGTCCTAGAAGCCGTTGCTAGCAATGGCCAGGAACAAATGATAAATAGGACCCCCCCTCATTGTTCATGAGCATTGTATGTACGAGGGAGAGCATAGTGTAGGAGACAGTATGAGGATTCCATATTGTCTTGTGAGAGAGCATTTTGGGTAGTGCAAGTGTAGTTATTTGCATTTCCAATGCCATACAAACAATTAGATAATGCAAATGACATTCTATTTCCATCTCTATGTGTATGTTGTGTGATACATTGTTGTTGTAGGATTGTAGGTTGTGTATGTCAAGTTTTGTGAGTGTAAGTTGCAAGTAATCACAGTCTAGCATAACTGTATGAGAGTCGTCGTTTAGATAGTGCAATTGGACTTGCCGTACAAAGGATGTCACCAGTGTTGTACGAGGAAAGAGACGTAGTTGTTGTCGTACGAGGAATTGTCAATTGGAGTGAAGTTGTACGAAGATTGCCATCATACGAGATTGCAACTGTGCCATACAAGTAAAGTGTCGTACATTATGTCAAGAGTTGGACCAACAATGATTGTAGTTCTAGTTGGCTCCTAGGATCTGTCATTCCAATTGTTCCTCCAACCGTCGGAATACTCACCACCATGCTACACAAAGCTAGGTATTCAAGATACCAAAAGGCATCGAATCCTCAAGTACTGCAGTGGGCTGCAATGGTACATTCGAGAGGACATGGACCTCTTCGAATTCAAGACATTGGGAGAGGCATATAAACTTGTCAAATTGGAGCAGAAGCACAAAAACAAAAATAGAAAAGGAGGAGCAAATAACAAAAACCAGAACACTAAGTACCAGCCAAAGAAAGGCAAGAGTGACTCTCCAAAGAATCAAGATAAAGGGGGTCAACCCCAAAATCAGAATTGGAAGCAGAAAAAAGACTCCCAAGAAAAGAATCCCTCGAAGGCCAAGAGTGGCAAATGGTGCGATTATCACAAGAGCAATCGACATTCGAGGGAGGAGTGTCGAGCAATTCAGTCATTGTTTGTTGAGTCGCAACCCTCTACATCCACTGCACCACCGCCTCCACATCCACAGGCTGAGGATAGAGGGAAGCGAATCGTGGAAGCCGAACCAAATGTGACCATTGCCACCACACATGCTGCACCAGAGGAGTCACAAGAGGAGGAATTCTGTTTCACTCACAAATGTGGGTCAAGGGTAAGCCATTACATTTCATTGTTGATAGTGGGAGTCAAAAGAATCTGATTTCTGCTCAGATGGTGAAGGATTTGAATTTGCTTGTCACACCACACCCACAACCATATAATGTTGGATGGTTACAACAAGGGAGAGACATTCGTGTCACTCAACAATGTCTCCTCTCTTATGCCATCAAGCCCTTCAAAGATGAAGTTTTGTGTGATGTTGTGCCCTTGGATGTTTGTGATGTGATTTTGGGCCAACCATTTATGTGGAAGAGGCATGGTGTATATGAGTCTAGGCCCCGAAGTGTCATCATCACTGTCGGAGGTCAGTGCTTCAGGATACCAGAGGTATCTCCTCCTACCTCTGTTTCCTTAATCAGTGCTAAACAATGCACAAAGATGATAGCCAAAACAAGAAAATTCATTCTGTTGATGATCAAGCCACAAAGTAGGAGGACCATTGCTACATCAATTGTAGGCCTTGCACAATAGAAGCAGATGGACCAGATTGTAGCGGAATATGATGACTTGTTCAAGTCACCAACTGGGGTTCCACTTCATTGTGAGGTAAAGCATTCCATTGATTTAGTTCCTGGTTCTCCTTTGCCTAATGCACCTGTTTATCGTAGATCAGTCCTTGAAAATGATGAAATCAAGAGGCAGATCCAAGAATTGATTCAAAAAGGGCACATCAGACCAAGTGCTTCACCATGTGGTAGTCCAATTGTCTTGGCTCCAAAGAAATATGGAACATGGAGACTTTGTATTGACTATAGAGCTTTGAATAAAATCATTGTGAAGAACCGCTATCCACTCCCTCGGATAGATGACTTGTTGGACCAGCTCCATGGTGCAAAGTTCTTCACCAAAATTGATCTCAAATCTGGCTATCATCAAATACCCATAGAGCCCATTGACGTATGGAAGACTGCATTCAAATCCAAGGAGGGTTTATTTGAGTGGTTGGTTATGCCTTTTGGCTTGACCAATGCACCTACCACATTCATGAGGATGATGGATGACATCCTACGTCCCTACACCAACTCATTTGTGGTAGTCTACTTAGATGACATTCTCATCTATAGTAAGACATGGGAGGAACATCTGCAACATGTTCGACAGGTACTTCAGATTCTTCGAAGACACAAGCTATATGCTAATTTGGAGAAGTGCTCATTTGGCATGACGAAGATTCAATACCTTGGGTATATTGTTGACAAAGAGGGAGTCCATGTTGATCCTAAGAAGATTCAGGTAATTAGAGATTGGCCTACCCCAAAGACTCTAATAGAGCTTCGCAACTTTTTGGGTCTTGCCAATTTCTATCGAAGATTTGTATTGGGGTTCTCACACATTGCTTGGCCACTACACCAAGTGACCAAAGGAGGTGCCAAATCCAAGTTCCATTGGGGAGATACACAACAAAGGGCATTTGAGAGGTTGAAGGACCAATTGTGTTCAGCTCCTACACTTTCCCTACCTGATCTGCATCAACCTTTTGAGGTAATGACTGATGCATCAGAGTACGCATTGGGAGTTATCCTCACATAACATGGGCATCCAATTGCCTATCACAATGAAACATTCAATGAAGCAGTTCGAAAATACCCCACATATGACAAAGAGCTCTATGCCATTGTCCAAGCATGTAAACAATGGAAGCACTACATCTTGGGCAAGGAAACCATCATCCACATAGATCACAGACCTCTGGAGTTCATTCAGACGTAGAGTAAGCTAAGGAATGAAAGACATCAAAAGTGGGCCACATATCTACAATAGTTTCATTTGATCATCAAGCATAAGAAAGGGAGTGCCAATTCAACAGCAAATTGTTTGAGCCGACCTCCAATCATAGCACTCACCACCATTCTTGATTCTTGTGGGAATGATACTTCCAATTGGTCCACCTTGTATGAAGTAGATTCTGATTTTGCAAATACATACCAAGCTCTTCATGTGGGTAAGCATGTTTCTGATTTTTATTTGCAAGATAACCTCCTTTACCACATGGGACATATTTGTGTACCAGCTAGTGAGCGCTCAAAGATGATTTGGGAAGCACACTTCAGCAAAGTAGCAGGTCACTTTGGGGTGGAAAAAACATTGGTAGTACTTCAAAAGTACTTCTATTGGCCCAAGATGAGGAATGATGTCAAGAGGTACATCAAGTCATGTACCCCCTACATTGTTGCCAAACCAACCAACAAGAAGCAAGGACTATATACACCATTGCCAATGCCATCCAAGCCTTGGGAATCTATCTCAATGGATTTCCTCTCAGGTTTACCCACATCTAAGCATGGTAATGATTGTGTTTTTGTAGTAGTTGATCATTTTTCAAAAATGGCTATCATGATTCCTTGTAAGAAATCCATTTCAGCTGAGGATACTGCTAAGCTTTATTTTAGTCATGTGTGGCTCAACTTTGGCTTGCCAAAGTCCATTGTATCTGACAAGGATAGCAGATTTCTAAGTATTTTTTGGTCCACCCTATGGAGCATGATGGACACCAAGTTGACCATGTCCACAGCCTTCCATCCTCAGACTGATGGCCAGACAAAAGTTGTGAATCGATTGATTGTACATCTTCGAATGTACAATTCCAAGCATCCATGCACATGGGATGAGAGCCTCCCCTACATTCAACATGGGTACAATCGAGCTCTGCATAGCTCTACCAAACACAACCCATTTCATGTCTATTTTGGGTTCCAACCCTTGGCACCCACTGATGTAGCTCTCCCTATGCAACCCATGGAGTACTCACCTCATGGACAAAAAGAAGCAGAAAAGGCAGCATGATTTGTGGAACAGATTCAGCATATCCAACAATAGGTCCATGACCTCTTGGAAAAGACAAATCAAAAATACAAGCAATGCCATGACCAACATCAGGTCCCACATCAATTCAAGGTTGGAGATAAGGTATGGTTACATCTTCAGAAAGAGAGACTTGTAGGACCCCATAGGAAGATCAGACCTCTTCGCTATGGACCATACACCATCACCAAGAAGGTGGGAGAAAATGCCTTTGAATTGAATCTTCCATCTTATCTTGGTTTGCATCCAATCTTCAATGTTGAACTTCTTAGGCCCTATCATCCACCTCTATTGGACACTTCTATAGTAGCAGAACAATTGGACATTGAAGAACTCAATCCAGATAGTTTAGCACCAATGGAGGAGGATCAGATTGTTGACACATGGACCAAGACCACTAGAAGGCAGTCCACTCAGATGTACAGAGTGGTCAAGGTAGGACAACTTGGTCACCAAGGGGAATGGCTCACAAAAAATCAGATAAAGAAACAATTTCCGCACCTGATGTCAAAAGTTGATGCAATGGGGACCATTGCTTTTCAAGGGGGACGAATGATCCAGGCATGTGACCTTTTTGGGGCATGGCTTTATGCTCAAAAATGCCTGAAAATCTATTTTTTGATCCTAACCACACTGTTAGGGGCATAACTTTGTGCTCGGGACTCCGTTTTGATCCATTCAAGAAGTGTTGGAAAGATTAGAGAGAAGAATCTAGAACTTTCAACAACTAGACCACACGCATGGAAAAAAAATGCTCTAGAGGCCCTAAAAAATGCAAAACAAAATACTTACTAAAAATAGTAATTTTCTATTTTTAGATTTTCATAGCCAAAATGCATCTCTAGCTATGTTGACACATCAGTAGAAGACAAAACACAAAAGGACAAGTCATATGTATGTAATTTTCATTTAATATGCACTTTGTAACTCATGGAAGGTGAATCACCACATTTTCATATGGGTGACCTTCTAACTCATGGAAGGTGAACCACCACATTTCCATATGGGTGACCTTCCATATTCAATACGGTGGATTTCCAACACACCAATTATTGTATAAAGAGAGATGCACCCTTGACTGTAAAAAGCATGAGTAATGGATGCAATGTTATAGCCTCACATCTCTTCTCAGAGATTGCTTGCATTGTACTCTATTTTTTTGAGCAATAAAATCATTATGTTATTTTGCTTATATACTCTTGTGTTCTGGTTTGTTATACTCTGTTATTTCTGAATTGCACTCTTTCTTGATCTTCCTTAACTCAAAATTCTGAGTTTCAGAACAGTCAAAATTCTAAGTTTTGGATTAGCTAGTTTCATCCCTATTCGTGTAATCAGTTTGTAGGCAAAAATATTTTAAAAAAGGTGCTAAAATTTCCCAATGTTTGCATGGAAATTGGGGTAGATGCCTTTGTCAATGTTTGCATCACTTACTTTGTAATTGGCAGCTCGTCTTCCATGACGCATTTTACCCGTTCGGCTTTGACAAAAAATCAAGTAGGCATTGTCAAGTACTTGTAAATCATCTCATTCTAGCATTGTCACATGAAGTGCCCCGTAGACAACATTTATAGTACTGCAAAATGGGTTTGCCCTCAATATCATAACCAATATGACGTCTTCTGTTGCCTTGGTGGTAGTTATAAATGTACCACTATTGACACCTCGTCTCTCTGTGTTGCATACACTTGGTGAGTGTTTTTCAAATTTGATGAGCATTCCTTAGTTGAATGGCTTTCTCGAAAATTATCTTAGAATATATTCTTTACTTCTTTGGGCTCATTATACTCTGTACCTCATTCATTTTTGTATTTGTCAAATAGGTGCATCATCTCCTTATAGAGAGCACTTATTGTCATTTTTGATTTGTCATGCATATTCTCTGTGTCATCACTTGGGCTGTTGTATATTTGAAGATGCTCTTGTATTGAATTTCCAACCCTAACATCCAGATGATATCCTTGAATCATCCACTATGTTGCTCTCATTCTTGGGGTCGTCACCCTCATCTTCGAAGTAATTGGCATCTTTGGCATTGTTGACTTCTCAGTCCTGTGTCTTTGCATTACTTTCCAAGTTCAAGGCCCTCTCAAAGGCCTCTTGATATGATGTCGAAGGAAACTCCTTGATATTCTTTCTGTGTGTAGGAAGAAGGCCCTCCATGAACCACATTTTCTTCAATATTTCTAAATATTTCTAAACCAACACATTCAGCGTCTAGTTGTTGCACCAAATAGATTCCAACTTGCTTTGTCTTATTGCATAGATTTTTGCTATGACCTTGATATCGTTAGGGACCAACTTGAATTCCTTAACAAAGGCTTCTTGCAACTCCTATGTTTGGTACTTCATGTAGAGTTGTAGCGAATAAATTCCCTCATTCATCTGACTGTTGGCCTTCCAAATTGTAATGCAGATTTTCTAATTTTTGATGGGGTCCTTTGTTTCACCACCATGAAATGTGGTACACGTGTCTCAACAAAATTGGTCGTCATTATGATTGGTTGATTCAATGTATGCAATGGTTGCTCTCGTGGAGGACTCTTGTCATGTGTTTTGTTAAACTCACCACATTAGTTGCTTCCAAGCCGAATTTTCAGCCTTTGCATTGTCAAATGTGCCAATTGTTAGTTGCTCCTATCTTGGACTCTAGTCCCATGCACTATTGGACATGGACTTCCATCTTGTGCGTTGTTTGACGTACAACTACCTTGAATCACTCTTAACCTTTTTTGCCAAATGAAGTTTTCTCTATCATCAAACTCATTGTCACCTGGCTCCTTGTTGTGCCTTGCATCAACACACATGCCTTCATTGCACTTTGTGTCATCACACATGTTTTCATCAAACATTCTTTTGTCAACACTTCATCCTTTATTGATGACAACAAAGATGTCTACATCACCTTTGGTTTTAGGCTCCCATCCTTCCTCCTCCAAGGAGTGGGGGGTGGTGAAGGCACATTTGGACTACCATGCTTATTGATCTTTTGATCTTCCCATTGTTGTCATTGTTTGTCTTCCCACACGAGATGCTTTTGTCAACTCCATTTCATCAACTTTAACCGAACTTTGTAGAAGCAACAACGACAAAATATAGAACTCACGCATAAAGAAATAGAATACAACACACTGTAAAATAATTCCATCATATGAGAAAGATGCATAGTAGGAAAGGCTTACAATATAAATATAAGAAAGATGCATAGTAGGAAAGGCTTACAATATAAATATGAGTATTTATCCCTCATATTTCTACCATTTGCAATACATTTGGTTTGGTCATGCGTACAACATAAATCACACACAACAAATATAGACAACCAAAATCATTCAACGTTATCATCCTCCTTCAAGATCCTACCTCAACCAAGGCAGATGTATACATATAGTTATCATGGAATTCCTTAAGCAGTTGGCAACTACAACTTCCACCAAACCACCTGTTTATATGAAACATTAGATTATATTTATTACAAATACTTATGTTGCCATATATAGATATGTGACAACACTATGTAACAACAACATACATATGACAAAACCATACTTACACGATAGTAACTTGCCATTGGAGTGGCACATACTTCTATGCAAAAACATTCACGCATCAACGAATCTGTTTACATAAGCGGGAGTGATGAAGTGATTGTTGAGTTGTAAATTAAGTAGGGGAAATGGCCAATGAATGTGCTTGATGTACATTGTGCTTGCCCTGATTCCTTTTGTTGAGGCCTTATGCTAAATACCAATCCTTGTGGAAGAAATACATCCTTTAGTTTGTAACTGTCGCTCATGTTATTGAGGTTTTCTCCTTGACTTGGGAACCAAAGGCTTAGCATGTCTTTTTGTGAGGAATTTCTTGAACTTGTCTCTGGAAATTGAAATATAAGTTAAGGGTCTACGAAGATGTTTCTTGCATTTCTTGACTGTATAACTTGCCAACTATACTTCTATCAATCTAGACCAATTTAGCTTCTATATATGCAACTTACGAGGAAGAGTTGATACACATCTTGGGGCATAAGATGTGGTGGCACCAAAGACTATTGTCTAAACCAGCTTGTGGTGCCAAAAAGTTATGATTGGGAGTTGTACAACAAAAACAGGGCACAAGAAAATCTTTCTCACAAGAATGCAATTTTTACAGATACTGTAAATGTATATACTATGAAATATTGCAGCTGTAGAAACAAATGGAAGGAAAATTATACCTGACAGGGATGGAATGGCAGGACAGAAACTGGGAAGTGCTCTAATACCACTAATTAGGAACCTTCCACTTGAATTAAGCACATCCACACAAATATTGCAATAAATAACTGAATTAATGGAAATGAAAACAGAAATATTGCAATATGAAATGGAAATACATCAATTTTATTGGTCAAAACAGAATCAGAATGCAGAATTGCTGGCCTCTTCGAGGGAGCAATCTCCTTAGAAGCAGAACTTCGATACAATATGAAAAGATAGATACATTCCATTCATGCCCTTGCCTTTTTAAAGATTCCTACGAACACTAGCCCCAACGCTCAAGGGTCAGTTTCACATTGAAGTGGGGACCCAAGCTAGAAGCTTCCATTAAAGAATCAGATACATCTTTTATAACGGTCTCATTATATGGGCCCGTATGTCAAGGCACCCAAAGTGCCACATGCACGTTACAATGTATTACATAATGTTGTTAGGATGGGGTCCTAACATGCCCTTTCCCTTCAAAAAAGAGCTTTGTCCTCAAAGCTTAAGACTGCTGTAGATGGTGAAGCGGCTCCCATGTGGCATCTTCTGGTTGAAGTCCTTGCCATTACACAAGATCATTGGTGATGGTACGATTATGAAGAGTGCAAGAACATCGGTCCAAAATCTGTCCGGGCTCCAGAATGATGGATCCTTCTTCATCCAACTTAGGTAGTGTTGATTGAGCTTGTACCTTGTTGCCGATGACCTTCTTCAATGAAGAAACATGAAAGATTGGATGGATCTTGGAGGTGGGTGGTAGGGCAAGTTTGTAGGTGGTTGAACCAATCCGCTGTAATACTTGATAAGGGCCATAGAATTTTGCAGCAATTTTTGGCATCCATGAAGCTATACTGAGGATCGTTTGTATGGTTGCAAACAGAGAAAGACCATGTCACCTTCATCAAAGCTGCACTTTGTACAGTGGCAATCCGCTTGTTAACGCATATGGTTTTGGGTCATCTCCAAATTCTCCTTGAGTTGCTGAAGAATTGCTGCATACTAATGAAGAGTGGTATCTACTGCCTGAACTCTAGAACTGCTTGGAATGTAGGAGCAAGGTGTTGGCAGGGGGTGTCTATATACTGCTTCAAATGGTGTGACCTTGGTAGCTGTATGATTTTGTGTTGTACCACCATTCAGCTAGAGGAAGCCATTTAGTCCAATGGGTAGGATGTTCGGATGCAAAACAACGAAGGGTATGTTTCCAAGCACTTGTTGACAATCTCCGTTTGACCATCTGTTTGAGGGTGGTATGCTGAACTCATTTTAAGGTGAGTGCCCTGCAATTTAAATAGTTCCTGCCAAAAGTGACTAGTAAAAGTAGGGTCCCAGTTAGAAACAATAGATTTGGGCAACTACAGAGGCTATGTAAGGGTGAGCTAAGGAACAAAAATGAGCATACTTGGTGAGACGGTCCACTACCACTAAAATGATGGTTTACCCCCAGATTTGGGCAGTCGTTCAATGGGATCCAAAGAAATATCCATTCATATTTGTGTCAGGATTGGAAGAGGCTGAGGTGTTCTTGGAGTGCAAACCGCTTCTCTCTTCATCCGTTGGCACGTATCACATTCTGCCACAAAGGTTTGAATGTCCTTCATTCCCTTCCAAAAGAAAGTGTGCTTGGCCCTTTCATAAGTTTTAAGAAACCTTGAATGTCCAGCAGTAGGTGATGCATGCATTTCCTACAATATGAATTCATGAATTTGTGAATTTTTAGGGACAACAAGATGATCACAATATCTCAAGTGTTGTCTATCACACACATATCTAGGGCATGAGGTGAGAACATCTTGAAGTTGTTGAATCAAAGATTGCAGACTTGAGTCCTTAGTCGTCTCTTCCTTGAGCTGATTGGTCCAGCTCAAGGAAGGTCTGATAATATAGCATGCAACATACTCTGATCTTCATACTGGCATGAAAGTGCATCCGTCACTTTGTTCTCCTTTCCTTTCCTATAAGTAATTTCTTAATCATATCCCAATAGTTTGGAGACCCACCTTTCTTGTTCTGGGGTGGCTACCTGTTGTTCCAAGAAATATTTAAGATTTTAGTGGTCGGCTTTGATTGAAAAGTTACACCCAATGAGGTATGGTGGCCAATGATTGACAACATGCAAAATGGCCAACATCTCCTTTTCATAAGTTGATTTTCCCAAATTTTTGCTTGATAGTGCCTTGCTGGTGAAAGCCAATGGTCTTCCTTCTTGCATCAAAACCGCCCCAATTCCACTACCTAAAGCATCACTTTTAATTACAAAGGGTTTAGAAAAATTAGGTGTTGCTAACATCTATGTTGATATCATTGTTTGTTTTAGGTCCCTGAAAGCTTCTACTGCTGGTTTTGACCACTTGAATGAGTTCTTCGTCAACATAGCTGTTAATGCAGCTGCTATCTTACCATAGTTCTGAGCAAACTTTCGATAACACCTCGAAGTCCGTTGAGGGTTTGAGGCTCTGGCCATTATTGTATAGCTTGGATTTTCTTTGGGTACACTTTAACTCCGTCCTTTGATACAATGTGACCCAAGTACTCTACCTCTTGCATGCCAAAAGAACACTTTGACCGTTTTGCATGACACTAATAGTTGTATAATTTGGGTCTACATGTATGCCCTAATGATCAATGATGTAGCCTAGATAGGATATCTTGATGACACCATAGGTGCACCTACCTAGGTTGGCCTGAAGCTTTTGATTGGCATAATGTCTACAATTTGGTTCACATTTGTAGATGCTCCTCTCATATTTTGCTGAAGATGGAGATGTCAGCCAAGTAGACAATGGCAAAGGATCCTATGAATGGTTTTAGAACATTATTCATAAGACACATGAATGTTGCTAGAGCATTGAAAAAGTCGAAAGGCTTGTTGTAGATGTTCCTCCCATATTTTGCTGAAGATGGGGATGGCATCCAAGAAGACAATGGTAAAGGACCTTGTGAATGGTTGTAGAACATTATTCATAAGATTCATGAATGTGGTTGGAGCATTGGAAAAGTCGAGAAGTATAACCAACCACTCATACTCCTTGAAAGTTGTCTTACATGTGCAGGTGGGTTTACAAGAACTTGATGATTACTTGATTTGAGTCATTCTTCATGAAGTATAGTGCTCTTTGGATCTAGTCCAACAAGTCATCAATATGTGGCAGTAGGTACTTGTTCTTCATTGTGATTTTGTTGAGAGCCTATTAGTCAATACAAAGGCACTAGGTCCCATCCTTCTTTGGTGCTAGGATAATGGAACTGGTATTGGGAAATGAGCTTCATTGAATCTTACCCTGATCAATCAACTCTTGAATCTACTGCTGGATTTTGTTGTTCTTGCAAACTAATTGAAGATACGGGGGACTGTTGGGTAATGTCAATCCACAAACCAAGTTGATTGATCCACGAACCAAGTTGATTTGATGCTTCATTGAGCAGTACAGTGGGACTCCATAGGAATCTTGGAAAACATTAGAATATGGACAAAGATGGACGTACATTTGCTGAGACTTTGCTGAACAGGTTGTAGCTGATACGGCAAGGCTGAACTTCTTGGTGCCATGGTTCTCAGGTCAAACCATCAACAAAGCAAGTTTTTATGCTTGAGAAATCAGCTTCTTGCATTGTTTCGCCAATACGAGTGCCACCTTTTGAGGTAGGCATTCTCGTATGTTTAGAAGTGTTAGGTTGGGGCATTACTAACCAATTGATTTCTTGTGCTCAGGCATGTGGCATCTACCTCCTTTTCATCTTCTAATGCCGAGGAACAATTGTTGACCTTTGGTTGCACCACTAGTGACTTTTGCTAAACTCGACACTTAGCATCACCGAGTGTGGGTTTTATGGTGGCTAGACCACTTACCACCCACTTTCTATTTGCCTTTTTCCTATGTTGCTGAAGGATTCTTGGTATTAAATGGCACTGAGGGGCCCTCCGGCATGGGTGCCATAGGTGTGTGGGTTTTTATGGTGGCTGGACCACTTACTGCCTACCTTCTGTTTGCCTTTATCCTATGTTGCTGAAGGATTCTTGGTCTTAAATGGTGCTGAGGGGCCCTTGGGCATGGGTGCCATAGGTGGTCGTGCAACTAGCAGCTTGGATTTTGGTGTCAACAACATTTTATAGGGTGTTGATGCTGAATATTTTTGCTTTGCTTGTGATCTCTCTCCTGGCTAGGATGTTAATCGGAATGCCTGTTCCAAGTAGTCCACTGGAAGGAACTCCATCTTCCAATAAAGGTGGTAATGGAGCCCATTGATGTACTTCATGATTTGGTGCTTTTCATCATTGTGAAAGCATAGCCGACTGTGAAGTTCATTGAACTGGTAAGTGTATTGCTGAACAAATTGGTCTCTACAATGGCACAATTACTGGAATGAATGTACTCGTCTTCATTGTGATGCAAGGGGTAGAAACAATTGTGCACTAGCTTCATGAACGCTGGCAGATAAGTAGGCCACAAGCTGCTAAATCCATGCGTCCCAACTCTTTGGCATTGATTCGGCCTAAGAAGACTGGAATGTCAATGTTAATTTGCACCTTGTACAGGCTGTGGCTCTGGAAAGGCATAGGGTTGGTAGCTGTGGAGGGGGTTTCCATGTTGATTATGAGATCCCAGAATTACATGAAACGTGCATTCCTTTGTTCTTCTAGGGTATCTCAGATGAGCTTCTTAATGTCCTGTGTCTTGATCTTCATTGTTGACGACTTTTCCATCTGACTTTTCTCTATGAATGCAACGTTATTTAGGGTACTTGGACACGGAACGTGGTGTGATGTCTTTCCTCTTGTACGACAAACAAGTGTGAGCAGACATCCAACGATGAAGTGTACTTGGGACTCTGTTCTTGGCAAGGACCACTGCAAATGAAAGAAACCATATAAGTGCGAAACTGGTCTGACACCACTTGATCCGCATCATGGGGCCTAGATACGGAAGACAACACTCTGAACCAATGTGTGTCATCAGAAAGTTATGCTTCAGAGTTGGGCAGCAGAAATAGGGCACAAAATAATCTCTCACAAGAATGCAACTTTATTTACAGATGATAGAAATGCAAATATACTACAGAATACAAGGGTTGTTTAGCCATGTTGACAACAGTAGAAATTCTTAGTATATGAGGTGTGTGGTCCATCAGGGCACAGGGCACAGGGCACAGACACTCTCTTCCATTGTAGTGAAAGAAGTAACTGAACAAAAGCTTAGGCACTGCAAGGACAGCCCAAATCTGTACAGTAAGAAATGAGGAAACAAAGTGGAGATCAAGATGACGAAGCAGGAGAGGAAGAATAGAAACAGCATAAGAAGTAACCTAAAACAGTTCTTAGCTATAGATAGAATGTACATTAGTCACAATGCAGTTGGGAGATGGAGTGGTTCAGCTTCCCAACTGATCAAGAAGCAGTGTCAATGACAGTTACAGAACTGTCCATTCTGCTTCCTCTGCAGCTGGCACCAGTCTTTTAAGTGCCAGGTGGCAAAATTGGAAGAATGCAGATGTTTCCTTGATGTCAGGTGCAGGAATGATGCATTCAGTGCATTTAGGCATTCAGGAGTGACATGTCGATTTGGTACCACATGTCTGTCTGTTTGTGAGTGTTGGTGCCATGACAAGGCTGGGGCCAAAGTGGTCATGACACCACAGGCGGGTTTGGGCCATAAGGAAGTTTCACATTGTAGGAAGGAGTGGTGTTCACCTGTCTGTTGAGAAGTCTAAATGGGCCCCAAGGCCTGTAAGCTGAAAGCGCTGTGACGTCATCATCCTTGGAGATTTGAACAACCCCTGCTTTTCTCAGATGAAGAGTTTTGCTATTTTTAGTTATCTGTCATTGCACAAAGTAATTTTCTATATGTTGAAGTTTACTTGAAAGGATGTTTGCAGCTTTGTATAGAATGAATTTGAGCCTGCATCTCTCTTGTCAAATGCTTATGCATATAATCTGTTTGTGTCTTCATGTGGTTGTTTCCTATGCTTGTTAAATTTCCAGATGACTGCTTTGCATGCTTTTTAAATTTTTTGACGAGTCAAGCATGATATGATAATTGCCAGCTTCTTGATCATCCTTGTGTTCTGCTTGAATGCACTGCTTAATCTGGTAGTTGGGGTATGTGTCCAAGGTGATAGGAGCAATTTTAAGTTAGAGGAACATCATTCATCCTTTTAAATAGGTTGGGTACTCATGAATGCATTAGCTCATTGACCTAGTGCACGGGGATGCATCCAGTTTATACTCGGGCTTCCCCAGGTGCTTCACAAGCCATGACTTTACTGTGGAGGCTGCCCTCCAAAATTAAGTGAACATCATGTTCAACATGTTTGAATTATTATAATTGTCTTCATGTTTAATTTTATATTAAAGTTTTTAACATTTTCATGCAAAATAGTTCATGTGTTTCCTTTGTTCAAATTTTCTCAGTTTGTATTTGGAATTCAAATTTCTTTCTTTGGATGTTTAACGTGGTAACAAGGATATGCAAGAATCAAGGTTTGGGAAGGGGGATGCCACTAGCTCATGCTTGTTGGCAGGGAAATTCTTGAGTTTCTAAATCTAATCTTTGAGACACTGATATAGTTAATAACTTAATATATAGTAAGTACAACTAGAACATCGTAGAAAACATATTTAAATCAATAAGTCAAACATGAAGTCAAGTAAGGCTTTATATCTGCAAACTCCTAGGCACACATTCTATGTTATTTTCACAAGACATTAAAAGATATATGTTAATCTCAGAACTCGTGAAAAACATGCAAGCTGAGCCTTTTGCACTCCCCAATTCTTGATCCCGATCTCATGTTCAGAGGCTGGAGCTGTATGTTATTTTCATGCTAAGATTTATGACAGTGTACATAACATAATATGGGAAAGTGTTATTGTTTGTGAAGATTCTCCTTTGCTTATTTATCATCAGCCTACTGCCTTGCAATACATATTTTGAAATGACAGTTATTTATACATGTTTAGAGTGCATGAAGTGCAATGTGTAGATTAAAAAATTCTTCTTGAGCATCTCACTGGTTTATTCGATCTTGAAGGTTCAAAATTTTTCAGTGCTTTGTTGATTTCTTTTTCGTAAATAATTTAAATTCCTCGTTCTCTGGAAATTTCAGGGGCTTGCTCTTTTTGCATATATCACATCCGTTGCTTTTTTTCTCTATATCTACAAACTTTTGGGTTTCATGTATAATGCTCATTTCGTGACTAATGACTTGAGGTTTCCACAGTTCATTTGCTTTAGAGGATTTATCTTGACCAGCTACATTGGAAATTTGATAATCTTCAACAGTTTGGGCCCTGAGACATCAAGATTATAATTTCTTTTTTTTATTATGGGAGTTTTGGTCCCAAAGGCTGAATATTATCAAATGTCTGATGCAGCAGATCTGGGCGCATCCTCTCCAACATTTTCTGCACCTCTGAAGATTGTTAGAGAAAATGCCTTAACTACTAAAATGCATGAAAGTATCACAAATCTTGTTGTGACATTGGCATTAAGTCTAACATTGCCATTTGTCTGTGGAATACAGTTGGAGGCTTACTCAGACAGAGAGCAAGAACTTTTCCAGCAGATTGTTGAGTTGCAAAGCAGGTAGAGGAAGTGATTTTTAACAGTTGACCAATTTTGCAATGTTGGGATTCTTGATACCTGGTTGTTGATTTACTGACAGAAATGCATTTTCCATTTGTAGGGTGACAAATCTTGGTAATGAGTTGCAAAGAGAGAAGCTTAAGAATGCCCAGGTTAATGCCAGAGAAGCAAAGATTTTTTTGAGTCTAAAATCAGTAGCAGAATATTTAGTTTGATATATTATACATGAAAAACTGAAAATTGTCAGGGACCTTGTTTAACAGCTAGAACGACAATTGAATGCAATCTTCAACAAGGAAGAGGAGGAAAGGATCAGAAGAGAGGAGCTTACTCGAGATATTGGCTGAAATGTATGGCATCTGTGCTTGTCTCATATCATTAATTGGCAAGCATTATTGCCGGCGTTCTGGATATTTGCAGCACAAGCCATTGGTTCAATCACTGTTCATAAAATGAAATTCAGAGAGAAGAGGTTCTACCAGTCTACAATCAATCCGTTATTCTTTCATTCTGCTTGAGGATCTACTTGTTCAATGTATGCTAGTGTACATGGTTAGATTACAGGGTATTGCTGCTGCCTGTCTTTGTAACATTTGTTCCTTGCATTTGTCGAGGATTATTTTTTTGGGGTATGTAAAATGGCAACTCTCGTTCAAAATATCTCTTTATAGTGTTATTCCATGATATGGGAACATCCTATGCATCAGCATGCATTGGCGTTTTGGCAGGGTTTTCATTCAAAGCTCATATTTTTGAAGCACATTAGCTCTTGTGATGCCTAATTGATATTTGGTATATTGTTTTATGCCTGGCATCTATTTTCCATTGGGAATGCTTCCTCTTTGAGGAAGTCAAAAGAAGTTTATTAAATTCGACCATATTTAGCATGTTTCTCTGGTATCATTTGCTTGTCTTCCTAGTTCATGTAAAGAGTTGATGTTGATGCAAATAAGCAACTTTTGGTTTGTGCTATTGTGAGACATTTTAATGAGATATTACTTCTATTTTTTGCCCTGTAAAGTTTTCAGATTTTGACAATCAGAGGGAGTGAGTGAGAACCCAATATTGCACAATTCATTTCATTCAGCATACTGGAGGAGGATACATGAGGACTAAGAAGGAAATGATTGAAACTAGTGTCTGAAAAATGTAAATGGTCGAATCTAAATTTTCAAATCTGAAAGGTAAAAATAAAAAGTTTCATGTACAGTGTGCTCAAGTCACTTATTTATAGCAAAAGTATATGTTAAGAACAAATTGAGCTTTGGAAGTAAAAAATCATTTAACTAAAAACTTGTCCTTGATCGAATAAAATTCTTAATTTTTTTTCTGTGTCAATAATTGGCTTCAATTGCATGCAAGAAATATGTTGGAGTTGGTCACAATTATTTCAATGCAAGAAATATATTGGAATTGGTCACAATTATTTCAAGCTGAGTTGGCACCTTCGACTTTGTCCACTTGCATGAATTTACAAAAAGTCCTTTTAAAATACCTTCTCAAGTTCCACATCACATTTTTGGACCAAAAAAATCAATTTTATGCATTGCTTCAATACACATTCGGCTTTGGATTTAATGGCTAGTGCAAATTTTCCTTGAAAAATCTTGCAAACATTATTAAAAAACCTTAAAATCTTGCGCTCTAATTGGTTTTGTTGTCAAGTTTAAACGAATCAAGCATCTATGACATCATAACAAGTTTAAGCTTTCAATCTCGACTCGTTGCTGTTGGATTTGGTAGATGTCATGTTGAAGACTTGGCTCAAAATTAGTGCGGTCAGTCAGTTCCAGATTTCATTTCATTTGACCAACTTCAATTTTTTGTATTTGACATACCAAATAGATGAATTTTGGCCTAAAATTTCATGAGAAGTTATGCATTGGTCTCAAGATACTAGGTATTAAAATGGAATGAAATCCCTTTATAGGAATATGCCACTGAAAATAACTAGTAGAAAGAAGAGCATCGCAATGAATGGTTTTGACCAAAACACTACTGACTTTTTTGACAATAAATTAAATTTCATCATATCTTGACCATTATGATCAATTTATGTCCAAAGCTAATTGTTTTTTACCAAGCTATTAATTTTATCAAATCTAGGGTTGAAATTGTAGCAAAGCCTAGATCTTTGAGTCCCCTTTTATTATCAAAACATTGAAAAATGTTGGCAGATGATTTACTACCAAAATATTATGTTTGAAAGCGAATAGTATTGTTCAGTTGTACATTGAAGGGCAAAATTGCTTGAAAGTGAATAGTGTTGTTCAGTTGTACATTGAAGGGCAAAATTGCATCTTGTGGTTGCATCCTGGTGTGAGAAAACATCTTCAAATTTATATCAAAAGGGTAAAAATGAAATCTTTCCTTTTGCAAAAAGCCTATGCAAGTTAATTGAATGCATGGCATTTCAACCTTTTGAAAAATTACCATGCAAGAGTTACCTTTGTAGCTCAATTGAATGAATGGTCCTTTGATTAAAAGTTTCATGTTGTTCTTGGTTGCTTATTCTTTCTATTGTTCAATTTGTTGCTTTGATTGGCTTTGATGACCAATGTTGGTGTCGCTAGCTACAATAGACGAGAAGGAGATAATAGATTGGGTCCAATCAGTCGATCCAAAATTAGCAAAATTTTGGAAGGAAACAATGGATCGTAAAGGAATAATGGTATGGCTTTGGCCTCTCATTTGGAAGACCCAGGTTCAAACCATGGCAGGGCATGTGTGAGTGTTTTTACCAAAAAGAAAAGAAAAATGCTATGTTAACACTTTTTGTTGACAATCTATTGTTTGAAGAGATTATCATGTTGCTTTCACCTATGGAGTCCTCCAAGTTTATTTACATCAAAATTCTCACATCAATACAAAATTTTAATTTTCTTTTGAATGTAGAGTAAAAAAAATATAGTGAGTGAAACGGAATACATTATAGCAGAGCATCATGGGGGAACCCAAGTACTTGTGCCTTGTCCATTGGTTGTCATTTTGTAGCAAGGAAACTTATTATTCATTGCTTCACTACCAAAATAATATTGGATTAGAATTCATATTGAAAGGTTGTTACTACAAAAAACCAATAACAACTCTATTTATAGGTTCAAAAAATAGTTATCCCTTTAAACCCGAATATCTCATACGAAGATCTTCCAACACCTATATGAGAAAAAAAAATCATATTATTAGTGTGTGAGGAAGTATACTTTTAATGTCTTCTAGTTGGGGAGGTAATAGGTAGGCTTTGAAAAATAATATACTTCCTCAACAAAAGGATGGGTGGATGCTAAAATTTGTATAATTACAATAACTTCTCTTTCTTTTATTCCATCAATAATTTAGACCTTATATTTGCATAATTAAGTAATGGATCATAATCTAGGCCTTAACATATCTTTGCTCTCCAAATTTTTAGATAGGTAAGACACCTCCATAAATGAGGACTCACATACAAATTCTCTAGAATCTATTAGATTATTTTTCATCTAAAAAAATTTAAAACACCTCATTTTTTTGCTTCAATTCCTCTCTATTGTTACTATAGGCTCCAACTCATCAACTATTAAATCTTCACTTTGTGCTTCAATATTTTTCTCAGAACGACAATAATCTCGCTATTAAATAAGCTTGCGCTTTGTAGAGGGTTTTAGGTTGGTAGTTGTCCTCTCTATGATTATAGCTTTGACTCTTATCCATAGCCAACTTGCACGATAACTTCTCAAGGACTGATCTTAGGTCCTTGATTTGCCTTTGTCTTTGTTTTATGGCATTTCTTTAAGGATGAGTAAGGTCCTTAACAAAGTGAAAGCTAGTGAACTTGGCTAGAAATATGAAGCTCTATTGGGAGGGGATGGTGGATTGAATGACAATAACCCAACCTGCCTAAGCATTTTTTTAGCCTAATTATAATGTGCTTAGAGGCCTTTTGATTTGATTGCCTCATGATTAGAGCCAAATTAGGCTATAACATATGCTTGTGTATTGATGACATAATTGTTATTGGAATTTGTTCCATGTTGTGTTCTGTGAAAGCATAGATCAAAATCATGAATAGATATGTCAAGATGCTTGGTGATGCTGACAAATTGTATTTATAATGAACATGCATTAGATGACTCTTTGAATCTTTTGATTATCCCAACTATGAGTGTTGTTGACCTTTAGACTCATGTACCATAATAAAGCTGTCTTTCATGGACAACACTAAAGATGAACTATGATATCTTCATGCTATACCACATGAACTTCTTTCAACACTTTCAATTGAAGGTGTTTATGTGTTGTCTCCCCTTTAGAGTCATCAAATAGAGGTAGAGTCTTGAATATATAAGAGGGGATTTTATGTTTATTAGCCAAGGATAGGTTGGATCATGCTACGTTTGAAAAACTACTTACTATGCCAATACTTGGGCCATCATGGTCTCTTTCTTGTTTTCCCCCTTTTTGGCTAAATCTTAGAGAAGGTTTACTAAATTTCTAGAGGTGTGTTCCAATATTAATAATACTTGATTGGATTTCATCCTAGTGGATTCATCAATAAATATAGACTAAAGTCTTTTCGAACTTTGAAGATCTAATAATGAATTATCAAGTTTGTTTCCCATTGGACGTGTCAAAACCTATACTACAGATCCACCTAATGTTATCATTTATGTCTTAGACCAATGATATATTTGGATCATTAGGCTTTTGCTTGATTAACCTTTAAAAAGGATTGATTTTTTGAATATTTTGTTTTAAAGGGGAAAAATATTAATCTTAAGTGTTATTTTCATCAGAATATGAGGTGGTTCAATTAAATAATCACAAGAGAGTAGAATAAATAACTACAATTCCCAACTTGATATTGCAACGCTCATTGCATTAAGCATAGATAAAGTGAAATACATGAGTAAGAGAACTAATAGGGAAGGAAAGGGTCCACACCAATGTTAACCACAATTCCATTAATTTCAAACAATTTCATAATGTAAATCTTACGCAAGTAAATAGTAGAATGTTCAATGCACAATTGCTTGTATTTCAAGAAAATATGCTTTTAATAAAGTTTACCTACAACAAACTTTAGGTAAAGGGTTTGAATCTTGTAAAGGATATGAGATTAGATACCCTTATAATGTGCTTGAGGCACATTTTATAATAAAATCCCATGCTGAAAATAGACTATACTATGAAAATTAAAAATCCTTTAGCTAAAAACTTGTTCTTAATTAGATGATCAAAAATCATTTAGCTAAAAACTTGTTCTTAATTAGAAAAGTTTTTAAAAATATTCCTTATGTAATTTCTCTCTATAATGGAAGATTTCCCTTAATCATGGCTTGGGCTGCATGTGAGATTTTTACTATAGTTGCCAAAATTATTTCATCATGCAAACCGTTGCATTTTCTTTCAAGTGAGCTAAGCTGGCAACTTGGATTTTATCCATTTGCATGAATTTGGATGAATGTTTCTATAAATACATTTTTGAGCTCCATGCCACTTTTGTGGACCTATGAAAATAATCTTGTGCATGGATTAGACTCTTAGGGCCTACAAATTTTCCTTGAAAATCTTAGAAAAACTCATTAAAATACTCATACTACTATCTTAATGGTAGAGTTGCATACAACCTTCAAGCCTTTCAAATTCTTGATTCATGCATGATTAACTCATTAGATATCCTAGTAAGATAATATTTTAATGTATTAAGAATATTTCATTCTATTCACAAATATTTTGCTTTGTTCAAACTTTTTCTAATCCATGAATATAGATGTAGCATAAAATTGGTTTAACACATCTAAGTTACCAGTGCATCTATTCAATTTTTCTTTCTTACAATTGGCATATCAAATATTTTAGGATGGAGATTTGTAGGTAATTGCTAAATGGTATTGGGATGCTTAGGTTCAAATTTTGTCATGTTTTTAGAATTTAAACCAATTTATGCCCATGACATTAAAAATAACGGTTAAGCTAGATTGCTTACTTGATAAAATTTAGGATAATATTTGTCACAAATAACCCTATAATCTGAATAATTTGGAAATATAATTGGATGATTGACCTAGGGCAAAATATGAAGGAATTGTCCTCTTCAGTTAATGTTTGAAGGATATAATAGTAAAATTTTGGCCTAAATTATTTTTTTGTAGCTACATCTTGATGGGAGGAACAACTTTATTTTTTTTAGATCAAAATACCTTAAATGATGGAAGTTATCCCTTCTGGAAGATTATCCATTTAAAATGATTTAAATATAATTTAATAATTCTTATTGGTTGTCATGTCATGTTGACACATGATCACAATAGATAAAAAATTTTATCGCATTTTTGATTGCTTATTTTTCATGCCTTAGTTTGTATATACCTTCTTGGTTATGGTTTTATTTAGTTCCTTATGATGGATTAACATGTATCCATTTGTATTTCATTGAAGGAACTTGCAATAGACATTAGCTAGATGCTATAGACATTTGAATTTTATATGATTTTGGTATTTTTATGTTGGTCGGAAATCTGCATCTAATGGAAAGGAGGAGGTGAAAAGGTTTGTGTGCCCTACGAACCTCAACCAACATTGAGCGACCGTCGCACCTGGGAGAGACCGGGCGGTTGATCTCCGAAGAAGACCGGTTCCTTTTAGGAAGTCCTAGTTAACTAAGTCTGGGGGGAAAGAGAAAAAGAAAGAGAGAAAACGAAGCCGTAGCCAGAACTCACAAGGATAGATTTGGCCGCATCAAGACACATGCATGATGAGCAGATGTCGTAGAAAATACAAGCAGATTACCTAACAGATCAACCAACCTTACTCTTGTCTACCCTTTATCACCCTCTATTGCAAGCGAATTCTAGAACCAACGAATGAAATACAAGAAATCTAGATAGCAAAATTATTGCATGCACATTCGACTAGCTTTAGTAGAAATAAACTTACAACATTCACATGCACATGCAAGAGTCAATTTGGATATCAAATAGTAAAATACTTTATTTCAAAACAACATAAGCTTTACATATGAATTGTAATGGCTAAAGAGCCGCCCTTAGGAATGCCAAGAATTCCAAAATATATAGACCTTACAATGAATGTTGCATTGAATACAACGGATGGTGGATAAGACCATAGAGAGACGCTAGTAGGGATGATCATGTTGTGAATCCCATTGAATCTCCTGCAGATTGCAACAAAGGGTGGCTACCGCGAGTACACCAATCAGGTTGCATGAATCTGGACTCTTGACCAATGTTATTTCTCTGAGTAACTTTGTTAGAAAATAAATTCCACCAGTATGCACTTGAGGGTATTAATTACATGAGGGGACGGTTTGAGGTTGACTATTTGATTGATGCATAATTTGATCAACTACCGTGCAGTGGGGTACCAAACCTCTTTAATGCCAGCCTACCATCGTACACCTTCTTGAATGAGGGTGTGTAGAGATCCCCAGATGTTAGCGAGGATTCTATGATGGGTAGGACTTTGGGATCTGTTCTTTGCTTAATATCGACCCAAAACTCCACTTGCTCTATACAGGACGAACTTTCGAGCCTTTGCCCTAGTTTCCATCTCGGGTGCAACTTTGGGATCCGTAAGAGAATTGATGGATCCCAAAACCTCCCTTGGGCTTCAAATTTGAATGATCCTCCACCCTGCCTCTAGGATGGAGCTTTGGGAGATGACCCTGATCTATTGCCATCCTACTTATCCACCCTCTACACAGGGTGGGTGTTTGGGATCCTGATTCTCTGCCCAATCATCAGGGTGGGGTTTTAGGATCCACATGGAATTTACGAGCACTCAATTCTCCACCCAAATTACCACTTGGTCAATTTTATGTGTGCTTCCTTCTGATGGGGTTCCAAACATCGCTCTAGGACGTAAGGCCTCACTTTGCCACCCTTTATCATTTTAACTTTTCTTTTAAGGCGGTCTTTTGGGATCGACCTTGCATCTTCAGTGACCCATATTTTCCCCCCTCTAAGCATCATCTCGCCACCTTCATTGCAGTGCAGTCCGACATATTTTAATGCATTTTGCAAGGATTTTCCTTGGTAATGAACATCCATTGCTTAAAGGTTAGGCTCTCAAAATTTAGCCATTTCTAAGGGGTATCATCTTTTCAAAAAGGAAAGAATGGGTAAGAGGACACAAAATTTCACCCACACTCGTAGCGACTCACAGGGGATTTCCTCTTGTGAAAAATAGAAACCCAGACAGATATCTCAGGCACATAATACTTTCGAACATGGGAGAGAAGAGGAAGAAAGGGACAAAGAGGGGACATATAAAGACAATCAGGGAAGGTTGCAAGACAAAGGAGGAAGGTGGACAATGGGGTAGAATAAAAACCTGGCAACAAGGCAGAACATAGTGAAAATGAAAAAAAAGGGACCATAGGAGAGAAGATGAGACATAAGAGGAAGGTACCCCTGGAAACAAGAACAAGAAAACACAAGAGGCAAGGAAGAGGAAGGAGGGGCAGCTGTAGGTCGATCACAAACATTATCATCTAAAGGGATGAGCGACACAATCATTAGAACGACAACAACAAAATGGGGCAAACAAAAAACAAAGGGTATACAAAAAGGATGCAACCATGGTGTCATCTCATGGTAAGGTCACCATGAATTACCTGCTCCATAGGACACCCCACAGACTACATACCCATCAACACACTCCATTGTAGTCCAAAGCTACTTCAAGAATAGTCAAAATGCCAAAAAGCATTTGTCCATCCTATCAAATCTTTTCTCTTCACATAATCTAACACGGATTTGCTCCATTCATCATATCCTAACATAAGAGATATTAGTTGCTTTTTAGGTCTCATATTGCTTGCTGCATCTTAGTCACTGATATCTTGTATAGAGCATCTCTTGAAGTCAGCTATGATGCAAACATTGCTTTCAAAATATAAGGATTAATATGGTAGTATATCCCAATATTTCGAGTGATGCATTGTCCTGCCTATTGTGATCATAGAATTTCAGGAGTAATACCCATTGGGATATAGAGTCACAATGAAAAATGAGGGAGAAAACAATAAGGCAGAGAGAAAAACACACAAACAAAAGAAAATGATATTAAGAAAGAGATGCCTCCTAGGAAAACCTTTGTCCACCATACTTTAGAGCTCAAATATAAACACACTGTCACATTAGTGCAAGATGCTGTCAGCTTCTATACGACCTCATTCATGTTGCACTTTTTTATATACATATTGGTTATATATAAAATTGCAGTGCATACCACACACTTATCTATGGTAAAATAGATTCATCCTCTAAACCTACAGTGTCTGAACCATAAAATACCAAACCTGAGCTTTTCCTTGGGATTTGGTTTGCACCATTTGAAGTAATCATTAATTATGATATAACCTAGACCAGTATTAGTAGCTTGCATGAATATCCCCATTCCTTGTCCCTTCATCATCGACACAGGGGCTAATCCCATCAACCCACATAGAGCTTCAGTTAAATCCTTCTCGTGGATAGAAATAGAACATTTTTGGGAAGTGCTTCCCTTGTTGTTAGTATTTTAGTGACGGTCATCCAATCTTCATGCATGCCATCTTTTGTATCCTGTTTATTTTAGAGATCACAAGTTACCTCGATACGAGGTGCTTTTGCTAGTACCAGAAGAGACTCGGGAAACGATGGTTATTCATTATGATATTGGGAAAATAGGGCTTGGTTGCACAAATATTTCTTGGAATAATTATCTTTTAGGTTCTCATCTTCCCATTTTGGATGTCCTTGCAATAAGCTAAAGGTAATGATATGATTTATGATCGGGGATGCGTTAATGCTTGTCTTGTGTGTGCAAGACAAATTCCTTTCTTCACATATTTCACAAGACCACATTCTTTGTTTAGGAACATCCTCCATATGTGTAGTTGGCTGGAGATAGGGTTGCTGGATAGGTAGCCAATAATTGATAATTTCCTCATTTTTAACCAATGAGGGCTTCTTTCCTATGCGTCCATCTCTTGTAGCCGACCACTGGTGAAGAACATAAGCTTATACTGAGAGGGGGAGGGTGGTGAATAGTATAAGATAAAATTTTTTACTTCTTAATCTAAATGATAACAATAAAATCAAAGCAGTAAACAGTGCAGACATCATCACACACATGAGAGACATGATTTAACGTGGTTCACCTAATGTGGGCTACTCCATGGAGAAAATATATCTTATAAACTTTTCTCAATGAATATTTGGAAATCAATTCACTATTACAATGTTTATGGACCTCTATCCAAAGGAGACACAAATCCCCTATGCTCTAGTTTGTGGATCTCTCTCCACAGGAGACCACTATCCCCACTGCTCTGGCTAGTGATCTTGTAGAAGATATATGCCCCCACTGCTCTAGATTGTAGATATCTCTCCACAAGAGGCCTCTATCCCCATTGCTTTGGCTGAGGGATCTCTATCCATTGGAGACTATTGTTCTCTCTGCTCTGTCATCTCCAAAGCTTACTCTCAATTCTGTCTCAAATCTACACCACACTCTGTCTCAAATCTGCTCTAACTCTGCTCACAAATATGTGCCAAACTTTTTCTCAAATTTGCTTTAACTCTGCTCACAAATATGTACCAAAATTTTTCTCAAATATACTCTAACTCTTCTCACAAATCTATCCTCAAGTTTTCTCAAAGACTTGCTCATTCACATTCAAAACACTCAAACCAATACTCAAAAGTTTCACACAATTATTCAAATAATGAAACACAACTTGCTCAAATATTTCCAAAAATGCTTATCAAACAATCCTTTTCACTCCACCTTATGTTTCACAACATTCATTCCAACTAACACTTCAAACAAAGGATGATGTGCCCATACCTCTTAATTGCTCTTTTGGAGATATGTATTCAAAACCTGTCTCACAAATAACCAATCCTTCTTGTGCCACTTCAAGGGTTAGATAGCAACAATATAATTCAAAACCTCCACATGAATATTCCACCTCAACAAATATTTCACCATAAAAAGATTCAATAAATTGTCAAACCAAATTTACACCTTATTACTCCTAACTTTGCAAATAAAATTTCATCAACAAAGATCACCAATTACATAAGCAAAATATTTCATTTACACCTTATATTTTCTACTTGTCATTAATGCATTTCTAAAAGATAAATAAATCACCACTTCAATTTTTACTCCAATGCACTAGCAAACAAACCACCTTAATTTTTGCTTAAGAAAAAGAAATCATTTCATAACTTGTTTTATTTCAAAAATAAAATCAACACAAAACTCCTTATATCTCCCTAGCTAGCACATACCTTAGCAACTTTGAACTTTGGGCATAAATTAATTTTTTATAAAAATTAATCCCTTGCTACCACCTACCACCGAGAATCGAACCCGTGCTAGGCCACTGCGTGGGCTAGCCACCCACATGAAACCAAAGGAGCATAAGCTCCTTGATATTCTCCACCACCGACACTAACAAAAAAATATGACCATGCAAAAAGGGTTTTCACATGAACCGAACATCGCTTCTTCTGCCCTCCACGCACTGTGCAAGCCAAGCTTGCTAGCTCGACTACCACCTCACTTCAGGTGGGGACAAACTCCTTACAAACTTTAAACAATGCACTGCTTTTGAAAATCGTAAAACCTGTTGTCTTTTTCCTCCGTTGCATTTGAATGAAAATCGAGCAAGGAAATAATTCGAGGGCAATTAAATTCAACACCCCTTTTCTTAGGCTAAAATTTAGCCTATAAATACATGTATTTTTGCATTTGACGTTGGCTCACTTGCAATTCAAAATTGGCGCTTCAAAATAAATATTATATTTAATTATAATAATTTAAATCCAAGGGATTTAAATATTTTTTTTTGTTTTTTTGTTTTGAATTTACATGGTGGAATCGGTAGCTACCACGAATCTGGGCAGGCTGTCCAGCTTTTATGGCCGCCACAGTATTCTGCGATGTCTGCTCTAGAAGCCACCACACAGATCTTCGTGCAGTCTGCCCCTATAACCACCATGCCACAACCATTTTAAACCTTTTACGCCGCTGAAAGCACCAAGAAAGGGACAAGCGTTTAGTTCGACAAGGCCCGAGATTTGAACCTTGGACCTCTGCCCCCCTTATGGGGTTTGGATGAACCAATTGGTCTACACTTCGGACCTATAAGGGATTTAAATATTAAAAATCCTTTTTGGGCCTTTTCTTTAGGATAATATTTTGCCATCATTTAATGAATATTTTAACCTTTGAAAAATTACCATCAAGGTAAACCAAATAAAATTATAAATTCTTTCTCAAACACCATGGAGAGGAATTCCTTTCTTCTTGCTACCTTATACCTCATGTGCCACCATGAAGAATATTCTCACAAATATTTCCATCAACTTAGGACATTAAACCTCTTGACATTAATTTTAGGACATCAAACCTCTTGAGATTAATTCCATCAACTTAGGACATCAAACCTCTTGACATTAATGACAACAAAACATGCTCAAATTTCTAACAATCTCCCCCTTTGTCATTGATGGCAACCTTTTTTCCTTAAACATTCCTTTTTCCTTTTTTCAATTCTGCTCCCCCTGACTGAATGCTCTCCCCCTAACTCAATTCTCCCCCCCTTTGAAATCAATGGCAAAGGGACTCCTTTGGGGCTAAAGATAATACTGTTACCTCAACCCCCTCCCCACCTCTCGTTGAGGTGATTAATTTTGGGGTGGGAGTAAAACTACTCCCAATTTTCTTCTAAGATACTCAAAAGTCTCTTTTGGAAGTGTCTTAGTGAAAATGTCTGCAATCTGCTCCTTTGTACTAACATATTCCAATCTGACTTGCTTATTTGTTACCTGTTCTCTTATAAAATGATATTTGATCGGTATGTGGTTGGTCCTGGAGTGCATCACTGGATTCTTTGAAATATTTATAGCACTTGTATTATCACATAGTATGGAATAGGATGATCATGCTCTATCTTGAAGTCCTTTAAAGTTTGCTTCATCCATAACACCTGTGTACAACAAGCAATTGCTGCAATGTACTCTACCTCTGCTATGGATAAGGATACTGATGCCTATTTCTTGCTTAGCCAGGAGACTCAACAATCTCCAAGAAAGAACACTCCTCCAATTGTGCTTTTTCTGTCATCAATACTGTCTGCCCAATCTAAATCTGTATATGCTATGAGGGTGAAATTATCACTTTTGGGATACCAAAGTCCAAAATCCATAGTCCCTTTAAAATATTTGAGAATACTCTTTGCTGCCATTACATGTGTTTCCTTTGGTGCTGCTTGAAATCTTATCACCAGTCCCACTGCCTGCATTATATCTGGTCTTGTAGCTATGACATATAACAAGATACCAATCATGGATCTATACAATATTTGATTTGCCTCAGGAGATTCATCCTCTTTACTCAACTTGCATTTTGTAATCATGGGGGTACTTACTGGTTTGCAATATTCTAACTTAAATTTCTTCAACATCTCTTTTATATACTTGGTTTGTGAGAGAAATACACCCTTCTTTGATTGTGAAATTTGTAGTATAAGAAAGAAGGACAACTCACCAAGCATTGACATTTCAAATTCATTCTACATGTTCTTTGTAAATTTCTGACACATCTTATCATTGTTACCTCCAAAAATGATATCATCCACATAAACAACTACAATTAGTAAGTCATTTCCTTCATTTTTGATGTATAAGTTACTATCCACTATTCCTTTCTTGAAAACCTATTTCTGAAGATCCTTATCCAACATTGAATATCAATCTCTAGGAGCTTGCTTTATTCCATAGAGTTCCTTCTTTAATCTGCATACATAATCTGGTTTATCAGTTAGGCTGAATCCCGCAGGTTACTCAATGTAAATCTCTTCTTCTAAGACACCATTGAGAAAAGTTAATTTAACATCCATTTGATATACTTTGAAGTTTTTGAAGCTTGAGAAAGCTAAAAATATCCTTATTATTGTAATCACAAATCAATATGCTAAAATTCACTATTCATTCTATCTAAGTTGAAATTACAAAGTATTATATAGTGTCTATATAGTTGTTGAGAGATATTTGGGAGAGAAGAAATAGGGAGGAAAGGAAAAAAGAATTAGGATTCAAACTCTTCCTACCATCCATGCCGTCCAATCCTACTGACTTGGTTGCCGTCCAATGAGGTAAAAGGGTAAGGTCAAAACTTACAATTTAAACAAACTTTTTACCATTTTACCATTTTAACTTCCAAAATTCTCCCCCTTAAAGTTGAGAGGACTGACTATACAGTCTCTCAAATTTATATAGTGAGCTTTAGGCATGCCTTTGGTGAAGATATCTGCAATGTTGTCCAAAGTGTTGCAATATTTAAGCTCAACTATCTGCTGCTCCACCATGTCTCGGATGAAGTGATACTTCATATCAAAATGCTTTGATCTGCTATGGTGGATTGGATTGTATGCCAACTAAATGACACTTATGTTATCACAATACAGTTGAGTTGGACCACTTTGAATTTATCCAATCTCTTCAAGGACTTTTCTCAACCATAGGGCTTGAGTACTAGCATGTGTGATAGCTATATACTCAGCTTCAGTAGATGGAAATGCTACAACAGTTTATTTCTTGGAACTCCATGTGATTAGTCCTGACCCTAGACTAAAACAGTTCCTTGATGTAGATTTCCTATCATCTATATTGCTGCCCCAATCATTGTCACTAAAACCAACTAATTTCACAGAATTACATTTGTGGTAATGGATTCCAAAATGCAATGTACCTTTTACATATCTTAAGATTCTTTTAGTTGCTTGTAGATGCAACTCAGATGGACTTGCCATAAACCTTGAAACTAGAGAAACAACATATTGAATATCGGGCCTTGTGTTGGTGAGAAACATCAGACTTCCAACCATGCTCTTGTAAGTGATCATGTCAACCTTTGGTGCTCAGTCATCCTTGCTCAATTGGATTCCATGTCCGGTTGGAGTTGCAACTGATTTGCACTGATCCATGGCAAATTTATTGATCATGTCTCGAGCATACTTGTGTTGACATATGAATATCCCCCTATTTGATTGATGCATTTCCATGCCTAGGAAGTATCGCATTAAACCGAGATCTTTCATCTCAAACTGCTTCATCATGGAGTTTTTGAAATCCATATTCATTTTAGTGTTACTACCCATAAATATTAGATCATCCACATACAAAAAAACTATGATAATGTCTACTCCATGCTTTAGGTAGTACAGAGTTGGTTCACTTTTGCTTCTAGTGAATCCATACTCGCTGAAATAGCCATCAATGCGTGAGTACCAAGCTCTTAGTGCTTGCTTGAGGCCATAAAGTGTTTTTTTCCATTTGTAAACAAGGTTCTCCTTTCCTTGTTCTTGAAAGCCTTGAGGTTGTTGAACATAAACCTCCTCAGTCAAGTATCCATTCAAAAAAGAAATTTTCACATCCATGTGTTGAATATTTCATCCTTTATGGGCAGCTAAGGAAAGAACTGATTTGATTGTCTCTTGTCGTGCAACAGGAGCAAAAGTTTCCTCATAGTCAATGCTAAATTTTTGAGTAAAACCTTTTGCTACTAATCTCACCTTGTGCCTCTCAATGCTTCCATCAGCATTGTATTTGGCCTTGTAGACCCATTTACATCCAACACACTTTTTTCCTTTGGGTAGCTTTACTAGCTCCCATGTATCATTATTTTTTATAGAGGTTATTTCCTCTTCCATGGATTCTTGCCATATATTTTGAGTACAAGCCTTATCATAGCTAGCTGGTTCTAGTTGTGCATTAGCTAATAAAGCATAATTGACTACATCTCCCTTAGGATCTTGGGAGTTATCATCCCCATAAAATTGCAAATTTTCAAGTTCTTTGCAAAACTGTATTCATTTTGCTAACTTGGCTTCTAGTGAATCTTCTCTGGAAATTTCGATCCAACATTTGAAAATATGGATGATGTTGTAATGTTCTTTTGCCTCTTGATGGAGAGTCAATGTCTATGTCCATCGGTGAAGAACCTACTAATCTCTGTGGAGAAGGACTTGGAGTGGCGGTTGAAGTACTTGATGTAGTACTCTTGCTTGGGCTTGGAGGGGGTGGTGTGCCTTTGCTTTTCTTTGGAGACACCTACTGTACTTGCTGTACCTGTGAAGAATTTACATCTTGGGATTGTAGAGTCTATATGCTTTTGTAGACTCACAATACCATACAAATATACAAGCTTGAATTTTGGGATCAAGCTTCTTCCTTTTCTCATCAGGAATGTGCGCATATGCTAAAGAACCAAAAAATTTAAAGTGCTTTACATTGGGTTTCTTTCCATACCACCCCTCATAAGGAGTGATGCCATCTAAACTAGAAGTTGGAATTCTATTTAGAATGTATACACTAGTTCTTACAACATCAGCCCAGTACATATTAGTTAGATGCTTAGTCTGAAACATCGTTCTCACAATCTCAACTATGGTGCGGTTATTTCTCTCAACCACACCATTCAGTTGTGGGGTATAGGCTGTGGGGGAATTACCTTTTGATCCCACTTGATTTACAATATTTCAAGAATTCTTTTGAGGAGTACCACCTCCTCGATCTGTCCTAAGATATTTTACAAAATACTCACTTTGTTTCTCTACATTGTTTTTGAAATCTATGAAGCAATCAAAAGTTTCATATTTATGTTTCAAGAAATAAATCCAGCACAATCTAGAGAAATCATCTTTGAAAATGAGAAAATAGGAATTGTTTCCTATACTCTTTGTCTTCATTGGACCATAGATATCTGAATGCACTAAATAAAGTGGATAGCTGGATCTCCATGCTTGTTCTTTTAGAAACTTAGACCTTGAGTGCTTTCCCAAAGCACATCCTTCATAGACCTCCTTTTGTTCATTGATTTTGGGAAGTCCTATCACCATAGCTTGAGAATTTAACAGTTTCAAGCTAGCAGAATTAAGGTGACCATATCATAAGTGCAAAAGCACACTTGGATTAGATATAGCCACATTTGCAAGTTGAGATCCCCCTGGCTCACCAAATTTGAGAGGGAATAACCGATTCTTGGTCATTGAGACCTATGTGATGACACGATTACAATTGTTTTTATCAAGAATGATACATTTTCCTTCATCAAAAACAAGTTTGTAATTTTTCTCCATCAGTTACCCAACGCTTAGAAATTTGTATTGGAGCTTTGGAGTGTAATAGATGTCATTCACTTTCTTTAGAACTTATTTTGTTGGAATCTCCATGGCTCCAATGCCTTTGATTTGCAAAGCTTTATCATCCCCTAACTTGATGTGGGATTTATAAGTGGAATCTAGAGTAGTAAATAGTTTTTCTTTGCCACTCATATGGTTTGAGAAACTAGTATCCAAAATCCATGTGTCATTTAGATTTTGTTCTGATTGTCCATATGAAAGAAAAATATTAGAGGTATCATCTTATTCACCATAATTTCCATATTGACTGCTATTGCCTTGAGAAGATTTTGACCAGCAGTCGCGAGCAAAGTGATATGGCTTGCGACAGTTAAAACAAGCCGTTTTGGACTTGTCACTTCCTCATTGTTGATTTCCACTTCGTCTTGGATTTCCTCCTCAATTTTGGTTTCCACCCTTATTCTGATTTCCTCCTCTGTTGGAGTTGCCTCCTATGTTCTGATTTCCACCTCTGTAGTTGCCTTTGCCCATACCTCTTCAGTGCCCTTTGCCTTGACCTCTTCCATGTCCTCTTCTAGTATTTTCATTGGATGTGAAGGCTTTATTATCACCTCCATAGCTGGTTGAAGGAGATTCCTGTAATCTCTCTTCATGAGACATTAAAGACCCAATTAATGTATCAAATGTTAAAGTGGAAAGATATTTTGACTCTTCTATGATTATGGCTATGTGATTCCATATTTGCAGAAGTGTTTGTAAAACTTTCTTTACAATTGTTTCAGGCTTAATTTCTTTGCCAAGAGTAACCATTTTATCAACTAATGCTTTCACTCTGATGCAGTAGTCACCAAATTTTTCGTCTTCTTTCATTTTGAGATTTTCAAAATATTTTTTCAGTGTTTGAAATCTCACTTGCTTCACTTGATCACTTCCTTGTAATCCGTCTTTCAAAGATTTCCACGCATCTTGGGTAGTTATACAAGCGGCTATTCTAAGGAATATACTCTTCTCCAATGTTTCTTGGAGATGATAAAGTGCACAGGAGTTGCTCTTTTGCGCTTCTTTCTTTGTTTTCTTATCTGCGACACTTAATGTTGTCCAGTCTGTGGGTTTGGTGTAACCCTCTTCCACTATGTCCCACAAACCTTTCCCTATGAGTAAGGTCTTCATTTTGATAGACCAATACTTGTAATCATATCCGTTGAATTATGGAATAGGTAGATTGTTATGTGAGGCAATAACTATTATAAACTAAAACACTCTCTTTATTTCTCGGTTACAATAAAGCACTCTATTTTTTTTTAAATAAGAAAGAAAGAAGAAGAAATAAGAGATTACAAATTTGAGTCAAATCTGACTTGATTCACTCTTTCAATGCGTTCTTGTTCCTCTTGTTGTGGTGCTGCTATTTCTTGATTCACGAAATTATCTGCTACTTGTTCCTCATCATAACTGATCAATATTATCTTAGGTGATTCTAGTTCTAGAATTTCTACTAAATTACTGTAATGAGTATATTTAGATTCTTGTGGTGCAACTTCTATGGATTCATATTGCTCAAATTGACTCCCAAAGGAGTTATCTTCAAAGTATTCCTCGTACCCTGAGTCTGGATGCCTCTGGTGTGCTATTACTGCATTTTGCAACTGACTAAACACAGTATGTAGCCCATAAGCTCTCAATTTTTCATAAAATTTTTTAGTGTTTTCTCTCACCAATAGTGCACATAGGGCATGATAACAACCACTTGGTCTTATCATCAATGCCTCTTTACAAATTTTAGTTTGACCTTTTGTCTCTCTTACAAGGAAAAAACACTAAGCCTCTTAGGATTGTTACACAAAATTTCCAGTTTGTATAGCCTTCTAGACTATCACAGTATGCTTTTACACTACAATTTTTGATTCCTCGAATCAAGTGAAAAGCCCCTTCTTTTACAATAAATTGCCTCTTAGGCAATGTCAATTTTTTTTTATATAGTCTATTATAATTTTAAAAAAGTTGTAATTATAAGTTAAATAATAATAAAAAATATTGATTTTCTTAAAAATTAAAAAAAAAAAAAAAATTTTAATATTATTATTAAACCTATATAAAAAACTTTTTAAAAAATATAATTTAAAAAAAAAAACTATATATAAAAAATTTATCTCCGACCTTTTAAAACTTAACCTTATGCAAAAAGGATTAATATGTCAATCCGACCTCGACCTCATGCCAACATAATAAAAAATTAAATCGCACTGGGTTTTGAACCCGTGACTTACCCTCTGCAGAATAGCGCGCTCACCAAGTGCGCTACAAGCCTCTTTAGGCTTCAAAATGACGAGCATAGTATTTAAACTGATGGGAAATAATTTTAAATAAAAAAAATTATAGTTTCTTTATCCCACATGCAGTAGGAATTGGGTTACGAAGGGGTTTAAGAGTACGAGGGCTCACAAGGGTATTCGATTGCCTTCGGGCAATCCGACCTTACCTTTTTGCTCTTTGTTGGCCGAATGCCCTTCTACCACGTCGCTACCTCGCATTCGATTGCCACATGTCCTACTTACTATGTCTGCCATGTCACCTCCTTATTGTGTTTGCCACGTCACTGTGTCTACCACGTTACCTCCTTGCCACGTGTCCGCCTCTGGTTAGCTCGCCATGTGTCCACCTCTGGTTAGCTCACCACATGTCCACCTCTGGTCTGCATTTTGTCAAGTCACCTATCCTGGGGAATCATGCTTGGTGTCCTCTAGTCAACTGGTCAACCTCGAACCACATGCTCTCTATGGGCCTCCTTTCGACCTCGCTTTGGTGCGTGCTCTGTAGGACCTCTCGACCTTCTCAGGAATCCTACCTCCTGTGGGCTCACTCCTGTGGGCCTCCTCGACCTCCTTGAGATTCATGCCTCACCTGTAGGCCTCCTCAGGATCCATGCCTAGCTTGCCTTGAAACCCTAAACACCTTTCGCTTTGATACCAAATATTATAATCACAAATCAATATGAGAAAATTAACTATTCATTCTATCAAAGTCAAAATTACAAAGTATTATATAGTGTCTATATAGTTGTTGAGAGATATTTAGGAGAGAAGAAATAGGGAGGAAAGGAAAAAAGAATTAGGATTCAAACTCTTCCTGCCGTCCATGCTATCCAATCATGCTGACTTGGTTGCCGTTCAATGAGGTAAAAGGGTAAGGTCAAAACTTACAGTTGAAACAAATTTTTTACCATTTTACCATTTTAACTTCCAACACTTATGGCCTCAAGTCATGCAATTGGAGAAAATGTCTCATCAAAATCAATCCCTTCAACCTGTGCATAACCTTTGCATACTAATCTTGCTTTATTTCTGACTACCTGACCATCTTCATTTAACTTGTTTCTGAAAACCCATTTAGTGCCAATTACATTCTTATATTTTGGTCGTGGGACAAGTTTCCAAGTCTCACTTTTTTCTATTTGATATAATTCCTCATCCATTGCCTTGACCCAAAACTTATCTTCTCTTGCCTCATTGAAATCCTTGGGCTCAATTTTAGATAACAAAGAAAAATTTGCATGCTCACTTGTTCCTATTATCTTCCTCCTTGTCTGCCTCTCATCTGGATTTCCAATGATTAGATCTCTTGGATGATTTTTTTACACATACCTGGATGGAGTTTTAGGTGGGGTTCTTTGTGTTTCTTCTTCTTATGATTCTTCACCTAATTCTTCTTGGCAACTTTCTTCTTCTTGATACACAATTTCTCGAGTTGGTTCTTTTGACCATGTCTGCTCATCAACTATCACATTTATACTTTCTATAATTTGATGTGTCCTCTTGTTATAGCACCTATAGGCTTTGCTCTTAGTGGAATAGCCAAGGAAAATACCCTCATCACATCTTGAATCAAACTTACCCAAATTTTTCTCTTCCCGTCTTATGTAGCATTTTCTTCCAAAAATTTTGAAATATTTTATAGTGGCTGGTCTTCCTTTCTAGAGCTCATATGGGGTTTTGTGGTGATTTACTCTTACTTGAGCTCTATTGATGATATACACTGTTGTATGAACTGCATCTCTCCAAAAACCATCTGAAATATTAGACTCATTTAACATAGCTCTGGCCATATTTTCAATAGTCCTATTTTTCCTTTCAACTACTCCATTTTGTTGAGGAGTTCTTGTTGTTGAATATTCTCTTTTGATCCCATGTTGTTCACAAAAGTCTATGAATTCATTTGAAGTAAATTCTCCTCCTCTATATGATCTTAAACACTTAATCCTTCTACCTATTTCATTCTCTACTAATTCTTTAAATGCCTTGAACTTCTCAAGGGCTTCTGAATTTTCTTTTAAGAAGGCTACCCAAATCATTCTGGAGTAATCATCTATAAATAATATGAAGTAACTTTCACCTAGTAGACTCTTTGTCCTTGTAGGACCACATAGGTCAGTGTGAACTAGTTTCAATGGTTCAGATGACGTAAATTATTTTGACTTGAAACTTGTTCTAGTTTGCTTTCCATGCTGACATTGTGCATAAATTGTGTTTTGTGGCCTTTTTATCTTGGGTAAATCTTTGACTGCCTGCTTGTTGCTTATTTTCACTATGTTTTCAAAGTTCAGATGACCCATTCTTCTATGCCACAACCAACTCTCATCTTCTTGTGATAGAAAACACTTTTCTCCCTTAATCTCACTTAGCATGTAGATATTGTTTGTAGTTCTATTTGCATCTGCAATGAGATTTCCAGTTTTAGATTTTTTGATCTCACATCTATTTGGATGAAAAGTAACCGTGTGCCCTTGATCACAAAGTTGGCTTACACTTAGTAAATTGTGCCTCAATCCCTTGACATACAATACATTCTCTATCTTTGTTTTTCCATTATCTAAACTCAAAGTTCCTTTCCCACATATTTTTGTTTAACCATTGTCACCAAATTTTATTGATCCTTCATTGATTTCTTTAAATACAAGAAATTTACTCTTGTCTCCTGTCATATGACTAGAACAACCACTATCAAGGAACCACTATTTTACCTTATCTTGTACATGAAGAGTTGTTTGTACTAACATTGACTTAACTTTCTCTTGCTCTTTTCTCTCTCTCCTAATTGTTGAAGTTGTATTCTTTTTTCTTAATTCAGGAAATACCATTTTACACCATTTGGCCTTGTGCCCAAAATTATTGCATTTGTAACATATGATATTGTCATTCATAAGAGGTGCAAAAGAATTGAAATTTCTATCAACATTATCTTTCACATAACCAATGCAATGTACAACTCTATGACCATATTTGTTACATGAAAAACAATAGCCATGGAAGAGATTTTGTAACTTGTTGGAGTACCTTGAATAATATGGTCATGTGCTTCTTCTTTTGTTGTTCTTGTAATTGACTTTTGTCCATGGATCTTCTTTACCTTCTTCTTTCCTGATGCCTTTTCCTTTTAGTGCATTAGCATAAGTCATGGGCTCTTCTTCATTTGATGTATTTGTTTCTTGGGAGCTTGACTCCTCTTTCTATTTCCCTAAACTTATGTCTTACTGTAATTTACCCTTAGTCTTTTCAACTTCCTTCCTTAGAGAGACAATTTTTGATTCCAATATTTCACATTCTACCTCTCTTGCCTTTAACAGTTCTATCATATCCTATTCAATTTTCTTTCCCTCTTCAAATTTTACCTTGAGTTTTGTGAGATTTTGTAGAAGTTCCATCTTTGCTTCCTCATCCTCTTGAATTTGATCCTTCAAACTTGAGTTCTTCTTTCTAACCTTTTCCAAGTTTCTAAGAGCAACAAATAATTCCTCTTTTATGTTGATCATGGCCTCTTCTCCATTTTTTGAGGTCATGTATGTTCTTGTGGGATCTTCCTCCAAGATGTTAGGCTTTTCACGAAGGAGCCCACTCTGATACCAATTGAAGAACATAAGCTTATACTGAGAGGGGGGATGAAAAATATAAGATAAAAAAATTACTTTTCAATCCAAATGATAACATCAACAATATCAAAGTAGTAAACATTGCACACATCATCACACACATGAGAGACATGATTTAACGTGGTTCACCCAATGTGGGCTACTCCACGGAGAAAATATTCCTTATAAATTTTCTCAATAAATCCTTTTGGGAATCAATTCCCTATTACAATGTTTATGGACCTCTATCCAAAGGAGACACCAATCCCCTATGCTCTGATTTGTGGATCTCTCTCCATAGGAGAACTCTATCCTCTTTTCTCTGGTTCGGTGGATCTCTCTAGCAAGACCTCTATCTCCCACTGCTGGTTTGTGGATCTCTCTCCATAAGAGACCTCTATCCCCACTACTCTAGCTCATGGATCTCTCTCCATAGGAGACTACTATCCTCTCTTACTCTATCCAACACTCACAAACCTACTCTCAATTCTATCTCAAATCTATACCACACTCTATCTCAAATAACTCTGCTCACAAATTTATGCCAAAATCTATCTCAAATCTGCTCTAAATCTACTCACAAATCTATGCCAAAATTTATCTCAAATCTTCTCTAACTCTGCTCACAAATTTATCCTCAAGTCTTCTCAAAGACTTGCTCATTCACAAAAACACTCAAACCAATACTCAAAATTTTCACACAATTATTCAATCAATGAAGCACATAAAACTCACTCAAATATTTCCAACAATGCTTATCAAACAATCCTTTTCACTCCACCTTATGTTTCACAACATTCATTCCAACAAACACTTCAAACAAAGGATGATGTGCCCATACCTCTTAAATGCTCTTTTGGAGATATGTCTTCAAAACCTGTCTCACAAATAACCAATCCTTCTTGTGCCACTTCAAGGGTTAGATAGCAATAATCTATTTCAAAACCTCCACATGAATATTTCACCTCAACAAATATTTCACCATACAAATATTCAATAAATTGCCAAACCACTTTTACACCTTATTACTCCTAACTTTGCAAATAAAATTTCATCAACAAAGATCACCAATTACATAAGAAAAATATTTCATTTACACCTTATATCTCCTACTTGTCATTAATGCATTTCCAAAAGATAAATAAATCACCACTTCAATTTTTACCCCAATGCATTAGCAAACAAACCACCTTAATTTTTGCTCAAGAAAAAGAAATCATTTCATAACCCCTTTTATTGCAAAAATAAAATCAATTTAAAACTCCTTATATCTCCCTAGCACATACCTTAGCAACTTAGGACCTTAGGGCATAAATTAATTTTTATAAAAATTAATCCCTTGCTACCACCTACCATCGAGAATCAAACCCACATTACCTACTAGCCTCACACCCTAGCCATGGCTAGGCCACCGCATGGGCTAGCCAACCCACATGAAACCAAAGGAGCACAATCTCCTTAATATTCTTCACCATCGATGCTAAAACCAAAATTCGACCATGCAAAAGAAAAGGGCCTCCATGCGAATCGAACACCACTCCTTCTACCCTCCACACACTGTGCAAGCCAAGCTTGCTAGCTCGACTACCACCTCACATGAGTGGGGACACACCCCTTCCAACCTTTGACCAATGCACTACTTCAAAAATCATGAAAGCTGTTGTCTTTTTCCTCCACCGCATCCGAACAAAAATCGAGCAAGGAAATAATTTAGGGGAAATTAAATTCAACACCCTTTGGCTTAGGCTAAACCTTAGCCTATTAATACATATGCCCTCTATATTTGATGTCGACTCACTTGCAATTCAAATTTGGTACTTCAAATTAAATATTATATTTAATTATAATAATTTAAATCCAAGGATTTAAATATTATAATTTAAATATTAAAATCCTTTTTGGGCATTTTATTTAAGGATAACCTTGCCACCATTAATGAATATTTTAACCTTTGCAAAATTACCACCAAGGTAATTTATAAATTCTTTCTCAAACATCATGGAGAGGTATTCCTTTCTTCTTGTTGCCTTATACCTCATGTGCCACCAAGAGAAATATTCTCACAAATATTTCCATCAATTTAGGACATTAAACCTTTTGACATTAATCAAACCTCTTGACATTAATTCCATCAAATTAGGATATCAAACCTCTTGACATCAATGACAACAAAACATGCTCAAATTTCCAACAATCTCCCCCTTTGTCATTGATGGCAACCCTTTTTCCTTAAACATTCCTTTTACCTTTTTCCAATTCTACTCCCCCTGACTGAATGCTCTCCCCCTAACTCAAATCTCTCCCCATTTGACATCAATGGCAAAGGGACTCCTTTGGGGCTAAATATAAGACTCTTAGCTCAGCCCCCTCCCCACCTCCTCTCCTTGAGGTGATTAATTTTGGGGTGGGAGTAAAACTACTCCCAATTTTCCTCTAAGATACTCAAAAGTCTCTTTTGGAAGTGGCTTAGTGAAAATATCCGCAATATGTTCCTTTGTAGTAACATATTCCAATATGACTTGCTTATCCATCACCTGTTCTCTTAGAAAATGATATTTGATCGGAATGTGCTTGGTCTTGGAGTGCATCACTGGATTCTTTGAAATGTTTATAGCACTTGTATTATCACATAGTATGGAGATAGGATGATCATGCTCTATCTTGAAGTCCTTTAAAGTTTACTTCATCCATAACACCTGTGTACAACAAGCAACTACTGCAATATACTCTACCTCTACTATGGATAAGGATATTGATGCCTATTTCTTGCTTAGCCAAGAGACTAAACAATCTCCAAGGAAGAATGCTCCTCCACTTGTGCTTTTTCTGTCATCAATATTGCCTGCCCAATCTGCATCTGTATATGCTATGAGAGTGAAATTATCACTTTTGGGATACCAGAGTCCAAAATCCATAGTCCCTTTTAAATACCTGAGAATCCTCTTTACTGCCATTACATGTGTTTCCTTTGGTGCTGCTTGAAATCTTACCACTAGTCCCACTACCTGCATTATATCTGGTCTTGTAGCTGTGACATATAGTAAGCTGCCAATCATAGATCTATACAATGTCTGATTTGCCTTAGGAGATTCATCATCTTTACTCAACTTGCATCCTATAATCATGGGGGTACTTACAGGTTTGCAATCTTCTAACTTGAATTTCTTCAACATCTCTTTTATATACTTGGTTTGTGAGAGAAATACACCCTTCTCTGATTGTGAAATCTGTAGTCCAAGAAAGAAGGACAACTCACCAAGCATTGACATTTCAAATTCATTCTACATGCTCTTTGCAAATTTTTGACACATCTTATCATTGTTACCTCCAAAAATGATATCATCCACATAAACAACCACAATTAGTAAGTCATTTCCTTCATTTTTGATGTATAAGTTACTATCCACTATTCCTTTCCTAAAACCCTATTCCTAAAGATACTTATCCAATCTTGAATACCAAGCTCTAGGAGCTTGCTTTAGTCCATAAAGTGCCTTCTTTAATATGCATACATAATCTGGCTTATCAGTTAGGTTGAATCCCTCAAGTTGCTCAATGTAAACCTCTTCTTCCAAGACACCATTGAGAAAAGTTGATTTAACATCCATTTGATATACTTTGAAGTTTTTGAAGCTTGAGAAAGCTAAAAATATCCTTATGGCCTCAAGTCATGCAACAGAGAGCAAATGTCTCATCAAAATCAATCCCTTCAACCTGTGCATAACCTTTGCATACTAATCTTGCTTTATTTCTGACTACCTGACCATATTCATTTAACTTGTTTCTGAAAACCCATTTAGTGCCAATTACATTCTTATATTTTGGTCATGGGACAAGTTCCCAAGTCTCACTTTTTTCTATTTGATCCAGTTCCTCATCCATTGCCTTGACCCAAAACTTATCTTCTCTTGCCTCATTGAAATCCTTGGGCTCAATTTTAGATAACAAAGAAAAATTTGCATGCTCACTTGTTCCTATTATCTTCCTCCTTGTCTGTCTCTCATCTGGATTTCCAATGATTAGATCTCTTGGATGATTTTTCTGCACATACCTGGATGGAGTTTTAGGTAGTGGTCTTTGTGTTTCTTCTTCTTCTGATTCTTCACCTAACTCTTCTTGGCAACTTTCTTCTTCTTGATACACAATTTCTTGAGTTGGTTCTTTTGACCATATCTACTCATCAACTATCACATTTATACTTTCTATAATTGTATGTGTCCTCTTGTTATAGCACCTATAGGCTTTGCTCTTAGTGGAATAGCCAAGGAAAATACCCTCATCACATCTTGAATCAAACTTACCCAAATTTTTCTCTTCCCATCTTATGTAGCATTTGCTTCCAAAAATTTTGAAATATTTTATAGTGGTTGGTCTCCCTTTCCAGAGCTCATATGGGGTTTTGTGATGATTTACTCTTACTTGAGCTCTATTGATGATATACACTATTGTATGAACTACATCTCTCCAAAAACCATCTGAAACCTTAGACTCATTTAACATAGCTTTGGCCATATTTTCAATAGTCCTATTTTTCCTTTCAACTACTCCATTTTGTTGAGGAGTTCTTGCTATTGAATATTCTCTTTTGATCCCATGTTGTTCACAAAAGTCTATGAATTCATTTGAAGTAAATTCTCCTCCTCTATCTGATCTTAAACACTTAATCCTTCTACCTATTTCATTCTCTACTAATTATTTAAATACCTTGAACTTCTCAAGGGCTTCTGAATTTTCTTTTAAGAAGGCTACCCAAATCATTCTAGAATAATCATCTATAAACAATATGAAGTAACTTTCACCTAGTAGACTCTTTGTCCTTGTAGGACCACATAGGTCAGTGTGAACTAGTTTCAATGGTTCAGATGACGTAAATTCTTTTGACTTGAAACTTGTTCTAGTTTGCTTCCCATGTTGACATTGTGCACAAATTATGTTTTGTGGCCTTTTTATCTTGGGTAAATCTTTGATTGCCTGCTTGTTGCTTATTTTCACTATGTTGTCAAAGTTCAAATGACCCATTCTTCTATGCCACAACCAACTCTCATCTTCTTGTGATAGAAAACACTTTTCTCCCTTAATCTCACTTAGCATGTAGAGATTGTTTGTAGTTCTATTTGCATCTGCAATGAGCTTTCCAGTTTTAGATTTTCTGATCTCACATCTATTTGGATGAAAGGTAACCATGTGCCCTTGATCACAAAGTTGGCTTACACTTAGTAAATTGTGCCTCAATCCCTTGACATACAATACATTCTCTATCTTTGTTTTTCCATTATCTAAACTCAAAGTTCCTTTCCCACAGATTTTTGTTGAACCATTGTCACCAAATTTTATTGATCCTCCATTGATTTCTTTAAATACAAGAAATTTACTCTTGTCTCCTATCATATGACTAGAACAACCACTATCAAGGAACCACTGTTTTCCCTTATCTTGTACATGAAGAGTTGTTTGTACTAACATTGACTTAACTTTCTCTTGCTCTTTTCTCTCTCTCCTAATTGTTGAAGTTGTATTATTTTTGCTTAATTCAGGAAATACCATTTTACACCATTTGGCCTTGTGCCCAAAATTATTGCATTTGTAACATATGATATTGTCATTCATAAGAGGTGCAAAAGAATTGAAATTTCTATCAACATTATCTTTCACATAACCAGTGCAATGTACAACTCTATGACCATATTTGTTACATGAAAAACAATAGCCATGGAAGAGATTTTGTAACCTATTGGAGTACCTTGAATAATATGGTCGTGTGCTTCTTCTTTTGTTGTTCCTGTAATTGAATTTTGTCCATGGATCTTCTTTGCCCTCTTCTTTCTTGATGCCTTTTCCTTTTAGTGCATTAGCATAAGTCATGGGCTCTTCTTCGTTTGATGTCTTTGTTTCTTGGGAGCTTGAATCCTCTTTCTATTTCCCTAACTTTATGTCTTGCTGTAATTTACCCTTAGTCTTTTCAACTTCCTTCCTTAGAGAGACAATTTTTGATTCCAATCTTTCACATTCTACCTCTCTTGCCTTTAACAGTTTTGTCATATCCTATTCAATTTTCTTTCCCTCTTCAACTTTTACCTTGAGTTCTATGAGATTTTGTAGAAGTTCCATCTTTGCTTCCTCATCCTCTTGAATTTGATCCTTCAAACTTGAGTTCTTCCTTCTAACCTTTTCCAAGTTTCTAAGAGCAGCAAAGAATTCCTCTTTTATGTCGATCATGGCCTCTTCTCCATTTTTTGAGGTCATGTATGTTCTTGTGGGATCTTCCTCCAAGATATTAGGCTTTTCATGAAGGAACCTACTCTGATACCAATTGAAGAACATAAGCTTATACTGAGAGGGGGGTGAATAGTATAAGATAAAAAATTTTACTTTTCAATCCAAATGATAACATCAACAATATCAAAGTAGTAAACATTGCACACATCATCACACACATGAGAGACATGATTTAACATGGTTCACCCAATGTGGGCTACTCCACGGAGAAAATATTCCTTATAAATTTTCTCAATAAATCCTTTTGGGAATCAATTCCCTATTACAATGTTTATGGACCTTTATCCAAAGGAGACACCAATCCCCTATACTCTAATTTGTGGATCTCTATCCATAGGAGAACTCTTTCCCCTTTTCTCTAGTTGATGATCTTCTAGAAGACTTCTACCTCCACTACTCTGTCTTGTGGATCTCTCTCCATATAAGAACTCTATCACCACTACTCTGGTTAATGGATATCTATCCACTAGATACTATATATCCTCTCTACTCTATCACCTCCAAATACTACTCTCAACTCTATCTCAAATCTGTACCACACTCTATCTTAAATATGCTCAAACTCTGCTCACAAATATGTGCCAAAATCTATCTCAAATCTTCTCTAACTCTGCTCACAAATTTATACCAAATTTATCTCAAATCTGCTCTAACTCTACTCACAAATCTATCCTCAAGTCTTCTCAAAGACTTGCTCATTCACAAACACACTCAAACCAATACTCAAAATTTTCACACAATTATTCAATTAATGACACATACAACTTGCTCAAATATTTCCAACAATGCTTATCAAACAATCCTTTTCACTCCACCTTATGTTTCACAACATTCATTCCAACAAACACTTCAAACAAAGGATGATGTGCCCATACCTCTTAAATTCTCTTTTGGAGATATATCTTCAAAACCTATCTCACAAATAACCAATCCTTCTTGTGCCACTTCAAGGTTAGATAGCAATAGTCTATTTCAAAACCTCCACATGAATATTCCACCTCAACAAATATTTCACCATACAAAGATTCAATAAATTGTCAAACCACTTTTACACCTTATTACTCCTAACTTTGCAAATAAAATTTCATCAACAAAGATCACCAATTACATAAGCAAAATATTTCATTTACACCTTATATCTCCTACTTGTCATTAATGCATTTCCAAAAGATAAATAAATTACCACTTCAATTTTTACCCCAATGCATTAGCAAACAAACCACCTTAATTTTTTCTCAAGAAAAAGAAATTATTTCATAACCCTTTTTATTGCAAAAATAAAATCAATATAAAACTCCTTATATCTCCCTAGCAACATACCTTAGCAACTTTGAACCTTAGGCATAAATTAATTTTTATAAAAATTAATCCCTTATTGTTGCCTACCATCGAGAATCGAACCCACACTACCTATTGGCCCCACACCCTAGCCACGACTAGGCCACCGCATGGGCTAGCCAACCCACACGAAACCAAAGGAGCATGATCTCCTTGATATCCTTTACCATCGATGCTAACAACAAAATTTGACCACGCAAAAGAAAAGGTCCATCACATGAATCGAACACCACTCCTTCTACCCTCCACATGTTGCACAAGCCAAGCTTGCTAGCTCAACTACCACCTCACATAAGTGGGGACACACCCCTTCCAAACTTTGACCAACGCACTTCTTCCAAAAATCATAAAAGCTCCTATCTTTTTCCTCCACGTATTGAACGAAAATTAAGCAAGGAAATAACTTAGAGGTAATTAAATCGAAAACACACCATGGCTTAGGCTAAACCTTAGCCTATAAATACACATGCCCTCTTATACATTTGACGTCAGCTCACTTGCAATTCAAATTTAGTACTTCGAAATAAATATTATATTTAATTATAATAATTTAAATCCAAGGGATTTAAATATTATAATTTAAATATTAAAAATCCTTTGTGGGCCTTTTCTTTAGGATAAAACCTTGCCACCATTAATGAATATTTTAACCTTTGCAAAATTACCACCAAGGTAATTTATAAATTCTTTCTCAAACATCATGGAGAGGTATTCCTTTCTTCTTGTTGCCTTATACCTCATGTGCCACCATGAGAAATATTCTCACAAATATTTCCATCAACTTAGGACATTAAACCTTTTGACATTAATCAAACCTCTTGACATTAATTCCATCAAATTAGGACATCAAACCTCTTGACATCAATGACAACAAAACATGCTCAAATTTCCAACTACTGGCTCTTTGTCTACAAATCTTGTTGTATTTTGTACATATAATTTTTCATTAGTTGGTACTACCATGATGGTATCTCTATAGGCAATGCACCGATGAATAACTGAGGTGAATGGACATCTTATCGAGGCAAATTTTTTTAGTCTGGATCAAGATAATTTCAGCTCATAGAGCTTCCTTGAATATTTGGAGAAATTTCCTCTCCCTAGATAGATATAGGAAGAGTCCAATATCAGGACCTAGGGCCCAAGTATAATACATAAATACTTAGTCTTGAGATGGCCGGTATTGAGGGGAGATTGTTTTCTAGCTCCTTTCAAATCAAACATTGAAGTCCACAATATCTTCAAGAGGGGATATTTTGATAAATGATAACTGGGTGAGCAAGGAGAAGGGATATTCTAAGCTATCAAATGTATCGATGAGGGCTTCTGCTACGTTAGCCCCTGCATCGATGCTCCTTCATTGTAGATACTTATACCATAATAATGCTTTACCTTTTAGAGACAGAAAAATCATCCTAATCATCACATCTTCATATATGATATTATGGAGGGTGGCCAAGAAAGCTATGTATTCAAGATGTTCGTGCATCACTCCTTTTGTACCATCATACCTAGGCAAGGTCTTCAGTGCAACCCTGGGAATATCATGCAAATGAGGGATGTTGATGGGACCAAAATCACTCCATTTGGGATAATATTATTGGGCCATCAGGGTACTGATCCTTCAGCTCTTCTAGGTTTTCTTCTTAGGTTGGAGTCTCCAAATGAGTATAATTTATCCACTGGTAAGGTTAGGGCTACTTATCAAACCCTGATTCTTCTAGGGGAATAGATATTTAAAGTAATGAAGATGTAATTGGTTGTGACATCTAGATTTTTTTCTCAGAGGAGTTGCTAGGTGATTTCACAAGATACGGGTAAACCAAAGTATCACCAAACTATGATCTCCTTGAAATATAGGGACCTTTCATGTCCCACTAGGTGTGCCAAAAATTTTTGGTCAAAAATTTGCACCCAACGAAAAGGAGGAGGTGAAAATATTTGCGCACCCTACAAACCTCAACCAACATTGAAGGATCAGCGCGCATGGGAGAGGTCGAGCGATCAATATTCGAAGAAGACTAGTTCATTTTAATAAGTCCTAGCTAACTAAGCCTGGGAGGGAAAGGGAAAAGGAAAGAGAGAAAATAAGGCCATAGCTAGAACTCACAAGGATGGATTTGGTCGTATCATGACACATGTGTGATGAGTGAATGCTGTCATAGAAAACATAAGAAGATTACCTAAAATATCAACCAACTTACTCTTTTATACCCTCTATCACCCTCTACTACAAGCAAATTCTAGAACCAACAAATAAAATCTAAGAAATCCAAATAAAAAAATTATTGCATGCACATTCGACTAGCTTTAGCAAAAATAAACTTACAACATTCACATGCACATGCAAGAGTCAATTTGGAGATCAAACAGTAAAATACTTATATTTTAAAACAACATAAGATTTACATATGAATTATAATGGCTAAAGAGCCACTCTTAAGAATTTCAAGCATTCCAAAATATATAGATCTTACAATGAATATTGCATTGAATACAAGGAGTGGAAGATAAGACCATCGAGCAGTGCTAGCAAGGATGATCATGTTGCAAATCCAACTAAATATCTTGCAAACTGCACTGAAGGGTGCTATCAAGAGTATGCCAGTCAGGTTGCATGAATCTGAATTCTTGATCAATATTATTTTTTTGAGCAACTTTATCAGATAATAAATTCCATCTGTTTGCACCTGAGGGTATTAATTGCATGAGGGGATGGTTTTAGGCTGACCATTTGATTTATGTGTGATTTGATCAGCTACTGTGTAGTGGGGCACCAGACCTCATCGTACACCTTCTTGAATGAGAGCGCATACCTTTTTGTAGAGGTCCCTAGATTTTAGCAAGGATTCTATGATGTGTAGAACTTTAGGATCCATCCTTTACTTAATACCGATCCAAAACTTTGCTTTCTCTATATAGGGTGGACTTTCAAGCTTCCACCCTAATTTCCATCTCAAGCCTAGCTTTGGGATCCATCAAGGAATTGATATATCCCCAAACCTTCATCGGGATTCAAATTTGAATGATCCTCCACCCTACCTCTATGGTGAAGCTTTGGGAGATGATCCTGACTTGTCGCCATCCTGGTTATCCACCCTCTGCATAGGGTAGGCATTTGGTATCCCAATTCTCCACCCAATCATCAGGGCGAGGTTTTGGGATGCACTTGGAATTTGCGAGTGCCCAATTCTTCGTCTGGCTTACCACTTTGTCAAATTTTTGTGCACTTATTTGTTGTAGAACTTTATCCACTTTGCCAAAATCGTTGTTTTCATACCACTTGTTGCAGAAATTTATTATTATTAACATAAATTACTCACAAATATGCAGAAATATAAAATCATTCATCCACAAATAATTATCCATAATAACAATCCATAAATGAGAGAGATAGATAATACCCTTAAGGTAGGGAAACACCAATAATAATCCTTAAGGAAGGAATAACTCCACAAGATCTCCCAAGATGAGAGAGCCACTCAAGGAGGGCAAAGTCCCATAATCCACTTTGTGGGCAAAGACGATTACATAAGATTCATCTCCAATGATGATTACAATGACAAATATCTCTTCTTTATATATCCATATTCTTATTCTACTTTGGGGAGCCTACTACTAATATAGTATTATATTATAATATAATATAAAATTATAATACAATCAACCTTGGGTTATGTGTGGCCCATGCCAACCTTATACAATATAATAATATATCTCCAAATATTTATTCCTAGGAACCCTACCATGGTTGATCCTGCCAGTAGTCATATGCTAAATTTTTTTTGCCTAATTTTGCAATTTCACACAAAAATCCCCACTTTGCCAAAATCGTTGCTCTAATACCACTTGTTGTAGAACTTTATTATTATTAATATAAATAATTCACCAATATGCAAAAATATCAAATCATTCATCCATAATTATCCACAATAACAATACACAAATGAGAGAGAGATAGATAATACCCTTAAGGTAGGGAAACACCAATAATAATCCTTAAGGAAGGAATAACTCCATAAGATCTCCCAAGATGAGAGAGCCACTCAAGGAGGGTAAAGTACCATAAGCCACTTCATGGGCAAAGACGATTACATAAGATTCATCTCCAATGATGATTACAATGACAAATATATCTTCTTTATATATCCATATTCTTATTCTACTTTGGGGAGCCTACTACTAATATAATATTATATTATATTATAATACAATCAACCTTGGTTTATGTGTGGCCCATGCAAACCCTTATAAAATATAATAATATATCCCCAAATATCTATTCCTAGATACCCTACCATGGTTGATCCTGCCAATAGTCATATGCTAAATTATTTTTGCCCTAATTCTACAAGTTCACACAAAAATCCTCACTTTGCCAAAATCGTTGCTCTGATACCACTTGTTGCAGAACTTTATTATTATTAACATAAATCATTCACCAATATACAGAAATATCAAATTATTCATCCATAATTATCCACAATAACAATCCACAAATGAGAAAGAGGTAGATAATACCCTTAAGCTAGGGAAACACCAATAATAATCCTTAAAGAAAGAATAACTCCACAAGATCTCCCAAGATGAGAGAGCCACTCAAGGAGGGAAAATTCCCATAAGCCAATTCATGGACAAAGATGATTATATAAGATTCATCTTCAATGATGATTACAATGACAAATATCTCTTCTTTATATATCCATATTCTTATTCTAATTTGGGGAGCTTACTACTAATATAATCTTATATTATAATATAATATAATATTATAATACAATCAACCTTGGGTTATGTGTGGCCCATGCCAACCCTTATAAAATATAATAATATATCCCAAATATCTATTCCTAGGTACCCTACCATGGTTGATCCTTCCAATAGTCATATGCTAAAATATTTTTGCCCTAATTCTCCAATTTCACACAAAAATCTCCACTTTGCCAAAATCGTTGCTCTGATACCACTTGTTGCAAAAATTTATTATTATTAACATAAATCATTCATCAATATGCAAAAATATCAAATCATTCATCCACAATTATCCACAATAACAATCCACAAATGAGAGAGATAGATAATACCCTTAAGGTAGGGAAACACCAATAATAATCCTTAAGGAAGGAATAACTCCACAAGATCTCCTAAGATGAGAGAGCCACTCAAGGAGGGCAAAGTCCCATAAGCCACTTCATGGGCAAAGACGATTACATAAGATTCATCTCCAATGATGATTACAATGACAAATATCTCTTCTTTATATATCTATATTCTTATTCTACTTTGGGAAGCCTACTCCTAATATAATATTATAATATAATATAAATTTATAATACAATCAACCATGGGTTATGTGTGGCCCATGCCAACCCTTATACAATATAATAATATATCCCCAAATATCTATTCCTAGATACCCTACCATTCTTTCTAGTGGGGTTCCAAGTATCGCTCCAAGGCGTAAGGGCCCACTTTGCCACGCTTTATCATTTTACCTTTTATTTTAAGATGGCCTTTTGGGATCAACCTTACATCTTTAGCAACCCATATTTTTGCCCCTCTAAGCATCATATCTTCACATTTATTGCAGTGCACTTCGACATCTTTCGATGCATTTGCAAGGTTTTTCCTTGGTATTGAATGTCCATTGCTTAAAGGTTGGGCTCTCAAAATTTAGCCATTTATAAGGGGTATCATCTTTTCAAAAAGGAAAGAGTGGGTAAGAGGGCGCAAAATTTCACCCACAATTTCAAATTGGATATTATTTTTGGGCCCTTGAATAATACATGCTATGATTAAATATATCTTATATAAATTATTATGCTTGAAAAGTAAATTATTAAAGTAGGTACTTCATTAATATGTTTAGATATTTTACATTTAAACATGAACATAGGGATAATATGTATTGCAATGGAAGCTTATGATTATTAATAAAATTCTAATTAGTTCCCATATAAAAATACGTATTTAAAATACAAGTTTGAATTTGAATCGAGTAAAATAATCAAAAGCAAGTACATTCCCTCTCCCCCGTTCTAAAGAGAGCTCTAAAGAAACACTTGTTGGGTTATTATTGGAAGATTATATTTTAGTTGTAGGAGGTCCACATATAAGTTGGAATAAAAATAATAAGGGCTCATTATTACCATTTTAGGAAAAGGAAAAGGGAGGGGGGAAAAGGAAGGAAGGGAGCCTTGTTATTTTAGAAAAAGTGCTAATGAAGTTTACATCATTAGAGGTGAAAGTTAAGGTCTTGGTCCTTGCATCGTTTAATGTATGATCTTGGATATACAATATTTGGAAAGGAAACATAGAATTTAATGAATTACTTCTATGTATTATTATTGTAATTTAGTTTCTGGAGATATGATTTACATTTAAATGTGACATATTGTTAAGAAATGATAATGTTCATTTTTTGCATTATTTTTCATGCATAGATCTAAGATTTATCTAAGAGGTTAATAGGTTAAGAGATGTTCTCTATTGTGGTTTAGTTGCATACACAATAAAGACTAATTTACTTGCTCATATTAGTAATTTTTATTTGGGGCCATTCCCACAAAAATAACAAAATATTACATTTGCTACGATTAAAAATCCGACTTACCTCTCCATAAAGATATTCTTCATCTAAATTTTTATCAAAGATATCCTCCATATTTTTCAAACTCCTATATTTTTGTAATTATATCCTTGCTATTATTTTATTAAGGAATAAAATCTCACTCGGGAATTAACCTCCTAAAACTGCAGTTTTGCGAATTGTTTATGGACATAAGAAATAATGTTAATTTAATTCCCACAACCATTATCTCTTGATAGAATTCATAATAATTTGTGAATCCTTGTCAATTGAAATATATTTCCATATTTTTCAATAGAAATCTTGATCCCTATAATAAGTTCCTTAGCCTTTGCATAGTTGTTAGTTGAAGTTTCATATGCTTTTGAGTGAGGATAATTTTTCCTTCATTATTTTGAAACACCACCTCAGCCATTTTTTTTTGAATATCCTTTGAAAGCACAATCAATATTAAATTTTAATGAACCTAACTTTTTGGACGTTTTCATCTTTCCATAGATTAATGCAAATCCATTATTTTATCTACATTATCAAATATAACCCTTGCAAGGATATTCAAATACTATAACCAAGAGACTAGAACCCTTTTTTCCACACTTGAGGCTTCCCTTGATGAGCAACATGCTTGTAAATATTCTGCAAGAGAGGAAATAATATGATTCCAAACCTTTGATGATTCTAAGATTTGTTTTTTAAAACTCTCATATTCATTTCAAGCCGTAGATAGAACAAATCCTCTATAGAATATATAATACTTTAAATTTACAACAATTAATCCACAATGTCATCAAATATTTAAATACTAATAGAGTTACCCAATATATTCTCATTTATTTGAAAACAATCCCAAAATGTTATAAGCAAAGGGATAATGAATAAGTAAATAATTTGATGTTTATAGATCTTTCTTACATTAGGTACACCTAAAATGTCCATTATACCCTCTTCTTTATAGACTCTCACTTGTAAGAATTCCGGTTGGGTTGATGCCTTAAGGAGGGCCTCAAGTAAACAAACACTCTTCTAATGAAATTATTTTATGACAGGAAATTCTAATTACTTTTAAACCTTGTATTCCAAATTTACTAAGAATCAACCATCTTTTAATAGAGTCTCGACCAACTCATCCTTCCATGTAAAAATGGACAAATAGAACTATTAAAGCATAATTTGAAGCCCATTCATCGTTATTTGATGTCCTCTTTTTCAACTAGGTTACTAATTAATATCCATGATCTAAAATTGTTGACTACATTAATATAATTTTGACCTTTGAATCTCTACAAGATAAACATGATAGATCCAACGATTTATATTTTGAATAAAAAATAAGATGATAAAGCTTCAACCATGGATCATACATAAAGTTCATAAAAGCCCCCTAATTGAATGACCACTTAATATATTTCTTGGAAGATCGATTATGTAAAGTTCCATCTTGCAAAGCCTCTAAGTAAGGTTTATTCCTAAAAAATAGTATTGCATCAATAAACCTATATGCATTTTGAAGTAACTTTTTTGCCCAAATATTTTCTTGGTCATTGATCTCTAGCCAAAATTTGTGCCTAATGCAAAACCCATAAGTTAATTATTTTGCAAGCCTACCTCTTCAATATTCTTTACTTTGTAAACCCTATTACACTTTCAAAGAGAAAATCTTAATATTTTCCCACATACTTTCTAAAAATCTCTTTGAATTTTATTAAATTTGGATTCTATACCTATTGGTAATCTTGAAACTTACATCATCTATAGAGATTGCTAGCAATGCATATTTATCAGTTGTAGCCTTTCAACCATGGTTGAGAACTTATATTTCAAAATTTATTCTATCCAGAATTGAGCCCCATAGCTCATTCTTTTATTTAGAAAAAGGAATACCTAGATATGTTGAGGATATTTTTCTAAGTTTAAACCATGAATTATGAACAATAATACATTATAAATCAAGGTTGTGTTAATAAAAAAGATCCTAAATTTTGTAGTATTAACCATCCAATAGCCTTCTTATAGCATGATAATATTGATTTAAACTCCATGATCTTGCTAACTAACAAATCACCAAAAATAAAATTATAATCAACAAATTGAGTTTATATTTGAAAAGACCTTTTTAATAAGGTATGTGTGGCTTCTATTTTGGGCCACTCTTATCAAAAAAACATTACATTTTTTATTATCTCAGTTAGACCATATCCTACTTACCTTTCTCTCAAATTTGTTCTTCACCTACCTTTCAATAAGATATTATTCATCTTACTCAAATCATCATGTTTTCAAAATCAACTCCTTTATATCATTTTCATTAAGAGATAAAGTCCTCCTTGGTTAGTTGCCTTATAAAAGTTGAATTTTATAAAGATGAAGATACTACCCCTAAAAATAATTGACCATTAGAAATGATGTTGTTTTTCTAATAAGGTATGTGTGGCTTCTATTGGGGCCACTCCCATAAAAATAATAAAACATTACATTATTGTCATGTCAATTAAACCATATACAACTTATCTCTTTATTAGAGATATTCTTAATATATCTTTGTATCAAATATATTCTTCATTTTGCTTGAACTATGTTTCTACAATCAAATTATTGACATGATTTTAATTAAGAGAAAATCTCACTTGATGAGTTACCTTTTAGAATCTAAATATCTCCAAGACAAATATCAGCATCACAATTGAATATATTATCTACTACTTGGTTTCTTTTTCTATAGAAATGCTGACATTTTCAAGATATTACCTCCAACAACAGTTGATGAAAATTAAAAAATATAATTTTTAATCAAATCCCCACCATTTATTATAGCATTAATAATGATATATGAATCCCACTTGATTTTTCAATGGGAATTTAAACCTATGTAAGAGAAGCCTTAGCCTCTACATAGTTTTTAGTTGAAATTCCATATGGTTTTGAGTAAGGAGTGAATTTTCCATTCATTATTTTGGTCACCTCTACTAGTTTTTTTTTTTTTAATTTCTTTTAAAAGCACCATCAAAATCAATTTATATAAACCTAGCTTCTAGATATTTCCATTTTACCATAAATTGAATCAGATCCTTTGTGTTAACTCTGTTGTTGGAGATGACCCTTTCCATGTATATTCAAATATCAAAACTAAGAGTCTAACATCTTTTTTTTTTGGTCTTGAGACTTCCCATGATGAACATGTCTAAAATAATTCTATAAAACAAGTAAAAATATGGTTCCAAACTTGGGCATGATTTTGAAATTTATTTTTTAAAAATCTATTATACCTTTTAAGCCATATATTTCACCAAATATAGGACTAATATCATAGAATGCATAATGCTTTAACTTTGAAGTAATTAATATAAAATTTCACCCATGCTTTCAAAGTTGATGGAGCTAGCCTATTATGAAACTTTATTCTCATTAGCAAAAATTATTTACCAATATTCATAAATATCATATCATTCATCCACAAGTAATTATCCACAATAACAATCCACACAATGAGATAGAGATAGATAATACCCTTAAGGTAGGGAAACACCAATAATACTCCTTAAGGAAGGAATAACTCCAAAAGATATCCCAAGATGAAAGCACCACTTAGAGAGGGCAAAGTCCCATAAGCCACTTCATGGGTAAATACAATTACATATGATTAATCTCCATGATGATTACAATGACAAATATCCCTTATTTATATACCCATATTCTAATTCTACTTTGGAGATCCAACTACTAATATAATATTATATTATGATATAATATAATATTATAATATAATCAACCTTGGGTTATGTGTGGCCCATGCCAACCCTTATACAATATAATATCATATCCCATATATCTATTCCTAGGTACCCTAACATTCCACCCTCATTACAAATGTTAATGAAATTAATGGAAATAATAACCATTGCATTTTGAATGTAACCATGAACTAGAAAAATAGATTTTTTAGATTCAAACAAATCCCATTGTCTACTTTTTAATTTATTTGCTACCAAAGGTATGGTTTCCTTCATTTTCACATTGACATCGTTTTCATCTTCTACCACTTTAAATTTTTTTAGCTCTTTTTAATTCCTTTTGTTCTTTTTGAAGTATGTTTATTTCTTTTGCATAGCCTTTGAGTGTATCCTTCAAACTAGCTATCTTTTTATATGGGTCCCATTGACTCAAGAATGCTTGCTCTATTTTTTCCCAAGTCAGTTCACAATTATGGATGCTACAAAAAATATAAAACCAAGAGAGAGCTTCTCCTCCAAGAAAATAAGGAAGTATAAGGTGCCAAAAATAATTTGGATAAAACAATTTAAAATGTTACCACCAATCCCTAACATCAATATAATCTTCTCAAGAAAACCTTTGTAGCTCCATAAGTCATGATCCAACAAAAGATAATACAAACTAGGGTTTCATAAAAATACACCCCCCTACTGATTTGAAGCTAAAAATCCAAAAGAAAAATCTCCTTCGTACACAACAATAGATGATTTGCTTACCCATAACTGAAAGATATATCAAATTTTTTATTTTTTGAAAAATATGATTTGAAAAATTACCACTGCCTTTGTTCTGGATGACTGACTTAAGTGGGTTATATATCCCTCAGTACTACTTGGATTCCTTTATACGACCACTCATTTTAAATCTCTTCAAATTACACAAAAAATAATCCAAGAATGGTCGTAATCGAACAAAATTTTGCAGAGATATGGCTCTTGAAAGATATTTTTTTTTGGAAAAAAAGTCTGCCTTAATCCTAAAATCTAAAAAAAAATCCCCACTTTGCTAGAACGTTGCTTTAATACCACTTGTTACAAAAATTTATTTTGATTAACAAAAATCATTCACCAATATGCAAAAATATCAAATCATTCATCCACAAATAATTATCCACAATAACAATCCGCACAATGAGATAGAGATAGATGATTGTCCTTCCATGTTTTCTTTCACAAGGATATATATATTTGTCCTTTCATTTTTCTTAGACAAAGCACTCACAAATGCATCAACAAGAATAATACATAGATAAGGAGATAGTGTATCGCCTTACAAAGTCCATAGGATGTTTTGAAGAATCCAACATAAGATCTTGATCAAAAAAGAATATTTTGAAGTGTTATAACATCTAATTATTTCACACCAACCTTGATAAAAATCAAAATATATAAGAATATCACGTAGAAAATTCCGTCAAACCCTATCATGTGCTTTGCTCATATCTAAGCTTGCAAGCATATCTATTTTTTTCATGGAATGAAGAGAATGCATGGCCTCTTGTACCATGATTACAAAATCAAGAAATTGTTTACCATGAACAAAACCATCTTGTTCATATGATATAATATAATCTAGAATAATTTTCACTCAATTTTCCATAAGTTTGGAATTATATTATAAATCATAATGCTTTTCATTCTATTTTATATCATTTTAGAATTATAATATAAATCATATTATAAAGTCCTATTGGACCAAAAAAAAAAATATTTTCTTACATTTCTTGGGAATTGATGCAATAAACATACTATTGATATCACTTATTATAGCCTTGTTTTTTCCTATCCTCTTCAATCGTAAGCAACACATCAATCTTAAATAAATACCAATATTTTTTAAAATAAAATTATAGGAAATCCATTGGGGTCAGGTGTTTTATTAGGATGGAAAAAGAAAATTACCTCATGTAGATCCTCCATAGATATCTTCCTTGTCAAGATTTTATTCTGTCCTTGTGTGGTAATTGGTGTAATATTTTGTAAAATATTACGTTCAGCCTCCTTATGTTGCCCAACATATAACAAAATATCTTTGAAATAAATTGATTTCTTCTTGAGATCGTTTCCATCAATATTTCTTCTATGTAAAGTTGAAATATTTTTTATTTGACAAAAAGACAAATATGTTTTGGATGTAGCTTGAAAAATTTAGTATTTCTATCTCCCTTAAGCCATATTTTCTTAGATTTTTAGGACAAATATGACTTCCATTTTAAATACATAATGATAATAAAAAAGTAATTATTTTTATTGTATATAACTATCCTGATTCATTCAATTGATTTTTAGCATTTCTTGTAAATTATTAAGCTTCAATTTAATTTCCTATTTTGCTTTAAATATGTTACCAGAATATTTGAGATTCCATATTTTCATTTTCCAATTTAGATATTTTATCTTTTGAAAAAACTTGTATATAAATGATCATTCAAACTTTGCTTCATGGTCTTGAAGCTACACAAATTGATATAGGAATGACTTTGGATGAACATTATTAAGTAATTCACATCTCAAGTGAATGGTTTTTGATATGATCTAAATTATAATAAAATATCTAAAGATATTGTGTAATCTATTTGAAACTATATATTAGACAATAAAAATTATCAAAACTTTCTAACATATGTCTTTTCCCAATGCATCTATTATCCAGTTTATATTGAAAGCTTGAAGGACTAGCATACTGAAGTCCATTCAAATTTCAACCAATAAAGCAAATTCCTCCATTGATTTAGACCATATAGGAGTACCACCCTTATTTTCAAAATAATAGAACTATGTTGAAGCCTTCCCCAAGAATATATAGATTACAATTATGAATCATGGTTGAATTTGACATTAATAAACTAGGTTTCCTTTAACATATTTCTCGAGTACTTATAGTTAAAGGATACACATTTATAATCTTAATTTTGGTATTTTTATATTACAAAAAGGATTAGCAACTCAATTACTTCTTATTTTTAACAATTGTCTATGCCATTTGTGTTTATCCCATATTGTTGCAATATCTCTTGAAGCTCCTATAGCAAAACTTCTAGACAATCCATCAAGTGGCATTAGCTCAACTGGTTAGATTCCTCAAAATTTAGGAGGAGACGAAGGTTCAAATATTGTCAAGTGATACATGGATAATATCCAAGCTTTGATATAATACCACTATGTAGTGATGATATAATATAGATGGGGGATTTTCAATCCCGTATAACCAATTGAAAACAACTTCTAGACAATCCATCATCTTCCATATCATTTGGAATACATCCCTAACTATATTAGTACTTATTTTTGATTCTTGTAACAAAAATAGTCATACATATAACAACTCATTATTACCTAATAACTCATTTTCAAGGGATCTTACTCATACCCTAATATTCCAAGATGCTATTTACATCATTAGTTTTTATTTTTTATTTGTTGGATTAGCCCCATTTCTTGTTAAGAATTATGATATATTTTTTTCTCATATTGATATCATTTTGATTTTCTTTTCTCTTTGCTCTTGATTTAAGTCTTTATCTCCCTTTTCCATTCCCACCAACACTATCAAATTCATCATCATCATTTTCTAAACTTTTCATAATGAGACTTATCATCTATAGGCTTATTATACCCTTGAGAGTTTGAAGTTTAATCAATAGTCTTAACACTCTCTTATTTATATTTCTCTAAAAACCATTGAGTAGGAGGACCATCCTTCATAGTACTTACTTTCTTATGTTGTCGTAACACCCTAAAATTTGATGGATATTCACTCTAATTATTTCTTTATTATGTTGCTCTTAAAATCCTAGAGTGCAAGGGATACACTCTACACTAATTTTATTTTTATTTCAAGATAGGATTTTATACTACTTGATGGAAAAAAAATATGATTTACTTAGATTAGACTTGACATCTTCCATCTTCTTTATTTTAAAATTTACATCCATATCTTCATGGTTTTAATTCCTTTTGAATTAGAACTTGCACAGTGTACTTCCTCATCCCTTATATCCTTATTTGTTTCTTTTAATGGTTGGTCCTATTGAACCCTCATGGCCTTTGCATTATGATGATATGGAGGTATTTCTTTACCACTTTTTGAGGGTGGAAAATCCTTGATCTAATTCAGTCCCTACTATAGTATGATATTCTTGCTTCATCTTGAAGTTTATCCAATGACCAATTTTTCTCTTTTTCCATCATTTTCACATTGTAATCTCTTTTATTTTCCCAATTTTATATGATTTATGAAAATGATGCCATGATTTCATAATCCACTTGTTTAAACCATTCTATTGATTCAATTTTAATATTAATAGATAATGGAAATATTTTAAAATATCCATGGGAACACGTCTTGGTGCATATAACATGTTTTTAGTACTTAATAGTTGGTTCCTCCTAGATGAAATCCTCTAGAGTATTGTTTATATTATTTGAAACCTCATTATTGATTAGGTGATATGAAAATCCAAAAAGCCTAATCGATATTTGAAGCCTCTCAACAGTTTTGGTTCCCATAGAAAAATTTCTCATTCCATGGTCTTAAATAAGGGCTATCTCTCTCCCTAAACCATGCGCTACTTCCCATTTTTTAAATCCCTAATTATGAATTGGAAAATATGACAAGGAAAAATCCCCTTGAAATAATTTTCATGGAGTAATTTGAATTAAATCTAAACTTTCACTTTATTCATTTTGAATCTTTAAAAGTCCTGACCAATATCTATGAAATTATATATTAACCCTTTGTTTTAAGAACCATTGTGTCATTCTCAATAATTTTATCCATGGTAATTACTTGTAGTGTAACATATACTACCTAGATAAGGGTTAGCAAACTTAGTCTTCATTTTATCCCTAACTAGGCATCCATACCCCCATCTAAGGCATCCTTATTTCTAGTTAGGAATTTTATAAATACATTTTCTTCCATTCTTCCTAGCTTTTCCTCATAAGAATTATTTTTTCTTTTTAATTTATCCAAATATATGACATAAGAAAATGTGAGGATCATATTTTATTCTCACTCACTTCCTTCTCGCATCCCTTCCTACTTTTTATAAATATTTGAAATTAAAAAAGTTGGGGCTTGCTCCCTATCACACTTGATACCTACTTATAGAAGTAATGCTATTTTTGATCTAATCACCATATCTTGATAATAATTTATAAATCTCCCTCAATTGAAATATATTTAAATTCTAAGTCGCGAAAAAGAAAATTGCAAAGTGCGAAGGATTAGCATTTTTTCCTGAAAAATATCTCATATTTTAGGAGTCATATCTCTGCGAAGAGTTATCCGATTAGATGATTCTTGGACCAAATTGTGCAGATTTTGAATAGCTTTAAAATGAGTGGTCATATGAAAAAATATGAGCAATATTGAGGGATATACGACCTTGTGAAGTCAACCATTCGAAACAAGGGCGGTGACGATTTTTCAAGTTGCGAAAAATGAAATTGTAAATATTTTCCAACTAGGGTTCGAATGATGGGAAGAGCAATGAAGAGCTAGGACTTCAGTGAGGTAAGACATTCTATCTGGACAAAGAATTTTTTAGCTAAGTTATTTTTCCCTTTCTTTATCTTAGAAATTGTGCATGAGAAATTTATAAATTTTTTATCAAATATTATATTTGCTATAGGACTTTCATATAAATTTCAATAGATTTTGAGTTTTAGTTTTCTTTTCATGGACCGATTTATAGTTAAATTATTATAATCATATCTAGTGGTAGAGGTTAGTGAGCGCACCTCAGAGATATCCTCATTTCTCCAAGATAGGGCAGTTTTCAGCAAATTTTAATGGGTATTGATCAAGGGCTTCAACCTTGAGAAAATGGATTGATAGGAGTTGGAAGTCTCTAGGAGTTATTCTATTATTTCTTCCCAAAGGTTTCTTCATAGCTATTTTTTTTTCTATGGAATAAAGATACATAATCTTAAAATAGGGTCCTTGGTTTATGGGAAGAGCATGACTCTTCCTTACTCGTTGGTATGAAGGCTTTTCACCTGAAATTGTAAACCTATCCCTAGTACCTGTTTGGGTTACGATGTTTGGGTTGCCCATTGAATTTTAGAAAAGAGATACCTTCAAGGCAATAGAAAATACTCTAGGAGAATTCCTTGAGATTTTAGATACAATAATAGATGGATTTTTGGCTATTTATGCTCGAATATTTGTCATGGTTGATATAAGTAAAGCTTTACCAAAATCAATCATTATTAATAATGGGAATAATATGTGGATCCAAACTATAGATTATGAAATATATATTTTATATGTAGAATATATCATGAGGTGGGGCATATTGAGAGATCATGCCCTAAGAAGAGCCCAACATAATCATTTGTAAAAAATCACAAGAGAAATTTACAAATGGTTATGGATGAAGATGGTTTTCAAATTTCAAAAAATAGATCTAGAAAAATAGAAGAAAATCAATAGTGGAGACCAATAAGGAAGAATATTGGAAGAAATACCAAAAATTTTGAGGCTTTACTTTATGAAGAAAAAGTAGATCAAAACTTAGAGGATACAATAAAATTTCAACATATTAGCAAGGAACTGTCGATTCAATATGATCCTAATTTAAGGAAGAATACTATCAATGAAACTAAGGAATGTCTCATCATATTGAATACTTTATTGAAGTACTATGCACCATTCAAGAGAAAATAATTTAAATAAAATGCAGTTGTAGAAGTTAATACCTTTGCCATTAATAAGGAAATACTAGAAAATGAGCAGGACAAATCAAAAGCTTATATAATAGAGCCAAGAGAGGATAAATATGTTGAAAAAAATTATGAAAGAATATTAAGGAATAGAATAATAAGACTTACTCCTAATATAGGCAATGCAAAAAGAGGAAAACCCTCAAATTATCAAGCAAGATCCAGGGAAGCAAGAGCTAACATAGATAAAGGAACACAAACTAGGTTGGTTGAACTTCTCTTTACCAAACAATAAAATGATATTGGAAATATGTAGGAGCGTCCAAAATCCCCTAATGAGACATGATTATCATCTCATGGAATATAAGGGATGTTAATGTTACCTCAAAGCATAGGTGTATTAGGGACCTATGTTTAAGTAATAAACTTGATATTCTCTGTATTCAAGAAACTAAAATAACAAAAGAAGAAGTTTCAAAAACTATGAAATAAGTTTGGGAATTATTTGAATGTGATGCTATGGATTATGGAGGAGTGACAGGGGGAATTATAACTTGTTGAAATCCTTCTAGAACCTCTTGTGTAACCATTCAAAAAACTAGGCATTGGATAGCCTCTTTAGTCACTTTCTACTTTGCAGATATTCATTTCATCCTTATCAATGTCTATGGACCTAAAACTCAGTCATGTAGATTAGAATATTGGAGTGGGATTGAAGCATTTATGATAAGTAAAGACCAAGAAACCCAATTCATGATCATTGGAGATTTTAATGCCATAATAAAAAATTTGGGGAAATTAGGAATTTGACCTAAAGTATGAAATATTTCCTAGTTTTTATCCAAAACAATAATCTATGGAAAGTTGAGTTTGAAGAAGAAAACTATACTTGGACCAACAACAGGAGAGGCTAGAACCTAATAGCAAAAAAATTAGATAGATGCATTCTCTCAGATCATTGGCTAGATGAGAGAACTGGTACTAAAATTAATATCTTCACAAGGATTGGTTCAGATCACTGGCTAATAAGAGTTAAAATGGTGATAAGTGAATTAAAAAAAAGATCATATTTTAAAAATGAGTAGATGTGGGAAGACCATCCTCAATTTGTTGATATGATAGCTCAAACGTGGAATTATTTAGGTAATGGTAGGTTGTATGCTCTTCTAAACCAAATTAAAGCTATGACATCTAGATTAAAAAAATGGAACAAAGACACCTTTGGAAACATTTTTGAGAAGAAAGAAGAACTAAAAGATAAAATTTCAAATTTAAAAAAGGTGATTATAATAATCCAAGCTCAAAGGAAAGGGAGTTGCTTAGTGAATATCATAATATTTTGAGCAAGGAAGAGAAATTCTGGAGATTAAAATCAAGACAGACTTGGTTAAAATAAGGAGATAAAAATACAAATTTTTTCATAGGATGGCTATAGTACAGAGATCATCTTCTAGAATTAGTAGAATTAAATCAATAGAAGGGGTTTGGATTGAAGATCAAAGTGAAATTATAAAAGAGGTAAAATAATTTTATTAGAATATTATAGGTTTAGAGTAGACCGAAGTTCTTAATGATGAACTTCTTCAAGATGTTCCTTCAGTTATAATGAATGAAGACAATAGGAAACTGATGGAGCCTATTACTCTAGAAGAAGTTCATTTAGCTCTTTTCACTTTTAATAAGGATAAATCCCTAGGTCCAGATGGGATATCTACAAATTTTTACCAATATAATTGGGATATAGTGAAGGATTATTTATTGGTGGTAATGGAACTGTCTAGGGTAAAACAATACATTCCTTATAAAATAAATGCAACTTATCTTACCTTAATTCCAAAAAATAAGGATGCTGAATTGTTTGATTCTTTTAGACCCATAAACCTTTGTAATATTGCATATATGATTATTTCCAAAGTGATGGCAAATATATTAAGGTCATTGTTAGACAACAATCATTTCAGAAGAGCAAGGAGGATTTGTGAAAGGGAGACAAATTCTGGATGGGATCATAGTAGCTCATGAAGTTATACATTCAATAAATTCAAGAAAAGCTAAATCTATGATATTAAAACTTGATATGAGTAAAGCCTATGATAGGGTTAAATGAGAATTTCTTTTTGCAATTTTAGATAAGTTTGGTTTTGGGAAGAAATGGGTTAGATGGATTAAAGCTTGTGTCTCTACAGTTTCTTATTCAATATTTGTCAATGGGTTAGTGATAGAATATTTTAAAGCCAAGAGAGGCCTTAGACAAGAAGATCCTCTATCTCCTTATTTGTTCATTATTATGGCAGAATTTTTGAGTAGGAACTTAAATAAGGCTTACAAATATGGGCTTATAAGTGGACTTAAGGTTAGTAATAATATCACCCATCAACAGTTTGTAGATGATACAACCCTTTTTGGAAGGGCAATGATAAATGAGGCCAGAGCTTTGAATACATTTTTAAAAGAGTATGAAAGAGCTTCAGGGAAAAAATTTAATAGGACTAAATCCAAAATTTACTTTCTTAACACTCCTGCTAACATCAAAGCAAGAATTTGTAGGTTGCTTCAAATGGAGGAGATAATTTACCAACAACTTATCTAGGGATACCTTTATTTGAGGGGAGAATGAGGATAGTTTTATGGAATCTAGTTATTATTAAGGTTCAAGATAAAGTTCCAACTTGGAAAGGTAGATGGTTATATTTAGCAGGAAGAGTGAAGTTAATTAAGTCAATCTTACAAGCCATTCCAAAATATTATGTATTTGTATTCTATACCAAAATCAATTGAAAAAAGTTTAATCTATATTATACAATCCTTTTTATGGTCAAGATTACATTATAAAAGGATATTTCCTTTGATGAAATGGAGCAAGTTGTGTGATGATAAAACTAGGGGAGGTCTTGGTTTAAGAGTTCTTACAGATGCAAACTTAGCTCTTAGGGGAAAAGTTATCTAGAGATTGTCTAAAGAGAGTCAAAGACAATGGGAAATAATTCTTCTAAGTATGTTGATCCCAATGACCCAAGTTTAATATTTACTACATTCTCTCTTCCAAATGGTTTTGCTCTTTGGAATGGTTTAAAAAAATCTATTGATATTATGATTAAAGGTTTAAGATAGGTGGTGGGAACTAGAGAAAATATTTCTATTTGGATGGATACTTGGTGTGATAAAAAACTACTCAATTTAGATCTAGTTTTGAAACCTTGGATGAGATTGCTTCAAGAAAAATACGGACATAGGGTTTCAAATATTTTGTACAAGGATCGAGAAGGAAGATACAAGTGGAAAGAATATATTTTTACAAGTATACAAGACGTTGATACTACGAGGCAATTGAATAGAAATATAACAAATGTGATTATTCCAAGGGGTGGTAAGGATAAATTGATTTGGGAGTTGAATAACTCAGGAGAATACACAACAAGAAGTGGATATAATGTTCAAAACCAACATAATAATAATGCCACTAGAATATGGAGAGATATTTGGGATAGCCCAAACATTTCTAAAGTTAAAATGTTTGTTAGGCTAGTAGGTCATAGAAGAATTTTATTCTGGAATAACCTTATGAAAAGTGGTTTTCATGGCCCCTCCCAATGTGTTTTTAGTAATAAGAAGTATATTATAGACCATTTATTGGGACATTGCTCAATAGTTTGGAATCTATGGCAATGTATTATTAATATGTTTGGTAAATGCATGATGATGAATAGTAGAATTGAAGATTGATTAAAGCAATGGTAAAACACTTATAAAAGTGAGGCTTTATAGACAATATGGGATATATCAAAATATACAATACTTTGGACTATATGGCTAGAAAGGAATAGAAGAATATTTAAAAGAAAGGAAAGCATTTTAGAAGTAATGAAAAAGAAGACATGTTTAGCCATAGAGGAGTCTAAACCAACCCTATCAACTCACCTAGTCCCTAATTTAGAAGTAGAGAGTATTGATAGATGGAGTCAAGTCATTAAATGGAATTATGATGTTGGGTACAAAAGAAGCAAAAATAAGGAAAAGAATATAAAGTGGAAAACACCAGATGTGGAGTGGGTTAAATTGAATTTTGATGGAGCATCTAAAGAAAATCTAGGACCAGCAGTAGGAGGAGGAATAATTAGAAATAATAGATGAGACATTTTTTCTCATTATGCTTTCAATAGTGGATTTAAGACAAATAATGAAGCCGAATCTTGGAAAACTTTAGAAGGATTAAAAATATGTAAACAAATGAAATGGATTAGAGTATGGATGGAAGGTGATTCTCTCATAGTAATAAATGCAATTTTGAGGAAAGCAAAGGCTCCATGGAACATACAAGAGATAATTGTTGAAATTCAAGATCTTGCTAAAGAGTTTGAAGAAATCATGTTTACACATATATTAAGGGAAGGAAATAAATGTGCAGATAAGATAGCCAATAAAGAGGTTTTGATTGAGGATCATGAATTTAAATTATCCTTTCCATGGTTAGAGAAAGTAGAAAGTTTAGTTGAAGCTGACAAATAATGTTGATTGCCTAAATCAATTAATGATTAGGTTTTACTTTAATATTTTCCATTGGCAATATCTACTTTATTTTATAACAATAATATGTTTTCATTTAGACTATTTATTATAATTTTTGTGGTTGCATTTGTGTTTTAGGAAGGAAACTAACAATCCAGCTTTGGTAAAGTGGACTATGATAGTGCGATGTTTTGAAAATATTACCCTACTAAGATGCAAGGCATAGATAGTAGAGGTGAATTTTTGGCATTGAGTCAGGAAATATGCTAAATTCTAGAGTAATTGTATTCATATAGAAATTTGAAAAGATCCAGAAAATGAAAAAGAAAATTTCAGACATTTTGTGTAAAATGATGTAGGTTTCTAACCATAGCATATCAATTGGGATGAGAAGTGTATCTATTTGTAAAATCTCAAGCTCTAAAGAAGAGAGATGCAATTTATCAAGGGTGGGGGACCCAAGTACAATCCCTTATTATTTAGCAAAAAAAATATTTAAATTCTCTTTTAATGGTAATATTGGTCCCTCTAAGAAGTTCCCTATCATATGTATATGTGTTACTTGAAGTTCCATATGATTTTACGTGAGGATAATTTTACCTTCATTATTTCATAAAACATTACCTCTACTAGCTTTTATAGTTTTTCTTTGGAAGCACCATCACAATTAATTTTGATGAATCCAAATTTTGGTCATTTCTATTTTTCCATAAATCAAAAAATATATCTTGTGTTAACTCTAATGTCATAGATGACCTATCGTAGTTGTGATGTAAATCTAGTTGCAAGAGGTTAAAAAAAATACCTCCAATTACATAAAAATTGTGATAAATGGAAATAATATGTAAAACCCTCCATTTACATAAAAATTGCAATAAATAGAAATAATCAATAAAACCCTCTATTCACATAAAAACTACAATACATGGAAATAAACCAATAAATAATTTCTTTTCTCATTCTTGGATTCACTTCCCCCTTTTACAATGCAATACGAAGGGAATAAATATCCCCAAAGAAACCCTAAAACTTAAAACTCTAAAAATAATTTTTTTTACTATTTTCGGCAAATTTATTTTTCCACCAAAAATTGCCTTTTTAAGTAATTACTATTTTCGATAAATTATTTTTCATCAAAATTTACCTTTTTTAGTAATTACCATTTTCGGCAAATTATTTTTGCGTCAAAGAATTCCATTTTGAGTAATAAAAAAATTATTTTAAAACTCCTTTAAAAAAACCCTCTAAAGATAGGCTCCTGCATTTAAAAAAAAACCCTCTAAATATAGGCTCCGACATCATTCTCCTATGGTTGAAAAGAACTTTGCTTCTGCAAGTTTCTTTGATCAAACTCATAATTGCTCTCCATATAGGGTCACACATCTGCAAGTACTCCTTAAAGTACTAATCTCCTTCCGAGATTCTATATCTCAAACCTCCTGCAAGCACTACACATAGTGCCAATTTCTTCCTTCGAGGTTTTACATGAAAAAAAACCTCCTGCAAGCACTACACAGAATGCCAATTTCTTTCTCTAAGGTTTTACAAACCTTCTGCAAGCACTACACAAAGTTCCAATTCCTCCTTCTGAGGTTTTACGTAAAAAAACCTCCTACAAGCACTACATAGAGTGCTAATTTATTTCTCCAAGGTATTACAAACCTTCTACAAGCACTACACAAAGTGCCAATCTCTTTCTCTGAGGCTTTACATAAAAAAAACCTCTTGCAAGCACTACACAGAGTGCCGACTTCTTTCTCTAAGGTTTTACAAACTTTCTGCAAGCACTACATAGAGTGCTAATTTTCTTGAAGCCTCTTTGCTCTCCTTTCCTTTTCTATTTTCTTCTCTTCTCTTTTCTCCTCCCAACAAGATCCAACTTGCTCTGATACCAAATGGTGTAAACTCAGCTACAAGAGACCAACAAAATGGACTCCAATCACATAACACAAATGCGATATAATGGAATAAACCTGCAAATCAATATTCTTCTCATTCCTGAATTCACACCCCTTCTCCAAAATATTACAATCCATCATATAGCAACCGAAAACCAAAGAAATCCCAAAGAAACCCTAAAAAATGACTTTTTCTAAAAACTGCTAAAAATAGAAATGAGTCGGATTGCACCCAAATTCGATGCACACATCCCTATTACAGTAATGAACCTTAATTTAAAATATTAGGTCTCAACTTAAGGTATAACAAAATATAATAAACTTCTAACATTCAAAAAAACCCAAAAAACTCGAGAACCTATTCTAAAAGCTAATTTTGGGACACTAGATGGAGGAGTTAGGTCCCAAAAACATGTTTTTTGGAGAGTCAAGCCAATCAAAGATGCATAACATGCACACAAAACCACCTGTTAAATTTCAAGGCCAATGGTGATGATTCTGGGCTGCGAACGAACATCTTTCGAACAAGGTGTACATCAAGAGGGAAGGTATGTAACATTGTCATTGATGGTGGTAGCTGTGAGAATATGGTGTCAAATATCATGGTTGATAAATGAACCTGGAATGCAAAAAACATCCTTATCCATATCGCATCTCATGGGTTAAGAAGGGGAATGAGGTAATAGTAGATCAGAGGTGTTTAATTAAATTTTCAATTGGGAGCACTTACAAGGATGAAGTGTGGTGTGATGTGATCCCGATGGATGCATGTCACATTTTGTTGGAAAGACCTTGGCAGTATGACATGTATACTAGCCATAATGGGAGAAATAATACTTACACATTCTGGAAGGATGGTGTAAAGGTAGTTCTTGTACTTCTGAAGGAGGATGGGCCAAGGGAGAGCTTGTTGACGATGAAGGAGTTTCTTACAGAGATCAAGGATGCTAGCTTCTGTTATGTCTTAATAGCTAGGAAGCTAGAAACAGAGGAAGTGGTTATACCTACAACAACAACTAAGTTTTGAAGTGAATATAAATATGTCACACCAAAGGAGTTACCAGATGGGCTACCACCAAAGAGGGATATCCAACATCACATGGATTTGATTCCAGGATCAGCGCTCCCAAATCAAATAGCTTACCGGTTGAACCTGACACAAAATGCAAAGATGAGTAAGCAAGTGACAAAGTTGATAAATAAGGGATTAGTTAGGGAGAGTATGAGTCCATGTGTGACTCTAGCATTACTAACCCCAAATAAATATGGTGACTAGCGAATGTGTGTGGATAGTAGAGCCATAAACAAGATCACAATAAAGTATCGATATCCTATGCTGAGAGTGGATGACATGATGGATGGATTAGCTAGAGTTAAATACTTCAGTAAAATTGATCTGTGGAGTGGCTACTACCAGATCAGGATTAGAGAAGGGGATGAATGAAAGACAACTTTTACGATAAAATATGGGTTGTACGAGTGGATGGTGATGTCATTTGGGTTGTCTAATGCACCCAATACATTTATGCGGTTGATGAACATAGTACTATGGGAATATAATGGTAAGTTTGTGGTTGTGTATTTTGATGATATTTTTATTTATAGTAAAAGTGAAGAAGAACATTTGTTACACCTAAAATTAGTGTTAGATGTTCTAAGGAAGGAGAAATTGTATGTCAACTTGAAGAAATATAGAAAGTGAAGGTAATTTTGGAATGGCCTCTTCCACGAACTATAACAGAAGTAAGGAGCTTTCATGGCCTAGCTACCTTTTATAGAAAGTTCATCAGGAAATTCAATAGTATAGCTACCCCTATAACTGAGTGCACGAAGGGGAAAGAGTTTGTATGGACTACGACAACAACAGAGAGTTTTGAACTCTTGAAGAAGGTGGTTTTGGAAGACCCTGTTCTAGTGTTACCAGATTTTAGTAATGTGTTTGAGGTTGATTGTGATGCCTCATTTGTTGGAATTTGTGGTGTCTTACGTCAAGAGGGCTGACCTATAGCATTTTTTAGTGAGAAGTTGAATGACGCAAGGAAGAATTATTCTACATATGATGCGGAATTTTATGCAATTGTGCAAGCATTGCAACATTGGAGGCACTACTTACTCTCAAACGAGTTTGTGTTGTTTACTGATCATGAAGCATTGAGGTATGTCAACTCTCAAAAAAAGTTAAATAACAGGCATGCCAAATGGGTTTCATTTTTGCAATAGTATACATTTATCCTGAAGCACAAGTTGGGTAAACAAAATAAGGTTGATGATGCATTGAGTAGAAGAGTCTTGTTTTTGACCACTATGGATAATTAAGTGGTAGGATTTGAGAGGATTAAAGATATGTATGAATATGATACAGATTTTGGGAATATTGTGCAACAGTGTAAAATTACGGTAGAGGGTGAGTCCCGTACTATTTTTTAAGAGTATTTTTTACAGAATGGTTACTTGTTTAAGGGTAATCGATTATGCATTCCCAATGGATCTATGAGAGAGAACATCTTGAGGGAATTACATAGTGGGGGCTTGGCTGGTCATTTTGGAGCAGCCAAAACTACCACTCTTGTAGAGGAGAAGTACTATTGGCCAAAAATGAAGAGAGACATAATTAGGTTTGTCTCTAGATGCAGAATATGTCAAATGGCTAAGGGCCATGCATAAAATACAAGGTTGTATATGCCATCGCCAGTTCCTACAGGATCATGGACCGATCTGAGTATGGATTTCGTGTTGGGTTTTCCAAGACATAGAGGGGTAAGGATTTAGTTTTTGTTGTGGTAGATAGATTTTAAAAAATGGTGCATTTCATTGCCTACCAGAAAACTAATGATGCAACTAGGATTGCAGTCTTATTCTTTGATGATATTGTGTGGTTGCATGGTGTTCTAAAGACTATTACTTCTAATAGGGATACTAAGTTCTTGAGTCACTTTTGGAGGACGTTGTGGAAGAATTTGAACACCAAGCTACAGTTTAGTAGTGCTTACCACCCACAGATCGATGGAAAAATAGAGGTAGTGAACAGAAGCTTGGGAAACCTCTTACAGTGCATAGTTGGAGAAAAACCAAAACAATGGGATTTAGCCTTATCACAAGCTGAATTTGCATACAACAGTTTAGTGAATAGGTCAACAGAGGATGGTAAATTATAGGAGACAATAAATTGGGCATGACAGATGCCTAAGAAGAAAATATAGAGTTGCACAGGTGCTCGATAAGAAGGTGATCACCACCAGATATGGGAGCTACAACAGATACCTGGTTCAATGGGAAGGATTACCACCGTCAGATAACACTTGGGTATCAGATTCAGAGCTAAAGAAAATTGATAACCAGAAGCTACAGGATTTCAATAAAAATGAACTCGCAGGAGCTGAGTTATTTTTCACCAGAGGAGAATGATGCACCTTGCCAAAGCCATAACTTGTGAACCGTACGCCCGTTGGCCTTGAAATTTAACAGGTGGTTCTACATGCATGTTTTGCATCAAGAAAATATTTTATTGGCCTGACTCTCCAAAAAACATGTTTTAGGGACCTAACTCCTCCATCTAGTGTCCCAAAATTAGCTTTTAGAATAGGTTCCCAAGTTTTTTGGGTTTTTTGAATGTTAGAAGTTTATTATATTTTGTTATACCTTAATTTGAGACCTAATATTTTAAAGTAAGGTTCATTATTGTAAGAGGGATGTGTGCATTGAATTTGGGTGCAATCCAAATCATTTCTATTTTTAGCAGTTTTTAGAAAAAGTTATTTTTTAGGGTTTCTTTGGTTTTTGGTTGCTATATGATGGATTGTAATATTTTGGAGAAGGGGTGTGAATTCAGGAATGAGAAGAATATTGATTTGCAGGTTCGATTATATCGCATTTGTGTTATGTGGTTGGAGTCCATTTTGTTGGTCTCTTGTAGCTGATTTTACACCAAGTTGACCTTTGCATGTATATTGAAATCCTATAACAAAGAGGCTAGCAACTTTTTTTCTATACTCGAGACTTCCCATTGTGAGAAATAGGCCCATAAATATTTTATAAGATATAATATAGTTTCAAATTTGGACATGAATTTAATATTTATTTTTAAAATTTTTATATTTCTTTTTGTAACAAACCCCAATTGTTAAAAGGAGATTTAGGGTTTTACAAATATAATGGAGTTTCCTGTATGTCAAATAAACATTTGTCTTCGTCGCTACATCTCTTCACTCCAAGTATAGTGCTTTTGAAATCGCTCCAATCCTTACACTTTTTCATTATATGGATGGGCGAGGGAAGGAGTGAACAACATCAAGAAAATTAATTTTAGCAAAGTGGCTGCGTCGAATACGCTTGCAGCCTGGAGAGATTCATAGATTCATTAGGGTTTATGTGGGAATTTAGGGTTTCCTGCAACTTCATTTGTTGGATTCTAGGATGGAGGGTTTCAACAAAGATGCATGCATTGAGCCAAAAATAAATTTTAAAGAAGCTATATGTGAAGGACCACCTCAAATAGGAGGGAAACACAATCAACAATTACCAAGGAAACCATTGAGGATGCCAAAGGTTGATTCAAGGAAAATAGAGATGGGTTGCATGAAAGCAACTAATGGATCCCCATTAGTGAAGTTGGAAATAATGGATCTCTAGGAAGGAATAGCTAAAATGGAGAGGAGAGTGCTAATATGTCAATTTATGGGATTTCGACCGACTCTTGCTACCTTCAAGCAATAGATTGCCAAAAATTGGAGCACTAAAGATGAGTTCTAAATTAATACTTACCTTAATGGTTACTTCTATATTTTATTTGCTAATGAAGAAGATAGAAAGGAATTTTTTCAAGGGGGACCTTGATTTTTTGGTAGGGCAGGGTTCTTCATGAAACCCTAACATACCAATTTTAAAGCTGATGAAGAAATACCATCAACTGCCCCTATTTGGGTCCATTTATTTGGTCTTCAGATAGAATGCTAGAATCCAAAAATATTTGCATCAATATTAAATTTTTTTAGGAGTTTTCACGATGAATTCTGGTAGCACTCTACACTCAGAGCATATAATTTATGCAAGGATCAGTGTTTTGATTGATTTTGACAAACCACTTCTAGAGAAGATTACTTTACAATATAGGAAAGAAATATGGGAGCAGGTAGTAGATTATGAAAATATTCTATTTAGATATAGAATCTATCATGAATATGGCCATATAGCCAAGGATTGTCTACATAAGGTCCCTAAAAAAGAGAAAGAGGATGGGGAATTGGTAGGGTTTCAAATCCCTAAACAAAAAAACACAGAAAAATAGCAACAAAAGAGAAAACAATAATTTCACCTAACACCTTTGAAATTATCTCCACGGATGAGCAAGAAAATTATGAGGATGGTCAAATTGAAACAGTAAATATGGAAACATAGTTTGATGAAGAGAGGGAACATAAAGGATTGAAAAACACTAAAAGAGCTTGCCATGATATCGAGAAATAACAGTCAAAGAGAGCCATCTCAACCAAATTTAAACTATAAAAAAATAAGAATGTAGAAAATCAATCCAAGTGCAAAACCAAAGGGCAGATTCAAACTACAAACAAAATGAATCCTCAAAAAGACCATACAAATTCTAATAGTAGTGTCGTGGTTCTAAGTAACCATCCTATAGTCCCAGATAGAATGAAGTAAGATACAAATAAAAGGATGAGGATGCCTTAAGTCTAAGGGTTTATAGGATGGGTGTTATCCTACAATATCTTGATGGCAATGTCGAAAGCTATGGCTAATTTGCTAACCAATTTCTGATATTTCTAGTAATTTTTTAAGCTATGGTTTAGTTTTAGTGTTATCTTACATGGTCTGATTTGTCAATAGCTCCATTGGCTTAGTTTTTATTGTTGTTGTATTTTTTTCATGTTTTTGTTAGTGGTGTATTTGTATCATTTTATTGTTTATGTTTTGGTTGTGTTTTGTTATGTTATTTTTGTGGTTTCATCTATGTGGTTTATGTTATGTTGTTTTGATTTTATGTTTTGGTTGTAGTGTAATTGTTTCATTTGGTTATTTTTGTTATGGCAGTGTTGTGTTATGCTATTTTTGTGGTTTTTTTTGTGTTTCATTTTTTTTTTTTTGGGGGGGTTGTGTTTGTTTATGTCTGTGTGTTCTTGTTTTTGTGTTTTAGGCATGCTCCTTGAGTGTGTCAAAGGTGGTATTTTTATTTTTTATTTTTATTTTTTTTGTGTTTGTTTTTGTTTGTGTGTGCTTGTTTTTGTGTTTTAGGCATGCTCCTTGAGTGTGCCGAAGGTGGTAGGCTAGGTGCGAGCCCTGGGAATTTTTGGTAGAAGAGATACCCCTGCCTCCTTGGATCTTACCTGAAAGTGGCATCCCTTTTTGGGATGTTTTCCACAAACAAAAAAAACCATATCGAGAGATATTTGTTTTTGTTTTAACACCCAATGAGTGAAGGACATAATCATGATCCATAAAAAAATATATTCCAAGTGATATTTACTAAACGTATCCTTATCTCAAAATATATCTTCTATTTGAAATATTATTAATCATCTCATACGGTAATGTATATATCAACTTGACATTTATTATCCTTATTAGATTCATTAACAAGGTTTAGTTCACATCTAATCAAGCCTACTAATTGATATTTGGTATACCTCTTAAATCAATTATTCATCTGTAATAGCTACAACTCATAATATGCAATATCAAGAAATAAATCCTATTTATCCAACTTAGATCAATCCCAATAGGATAACTTGCATAATCAATTAATCATAAGGTAAATATTACATCATTTAGTCATCCTTTTTAATATATGTGGAATTATATAAAATACATATATTAGATATTACATAATCATTGTTGAATAAAAAATACTATTTTCAGTTATTTCTATTACAATAAGCTTTCCCAAAGCCAACCTTACAATTTACAAATATAATAAGAATCCATAATTGTAATGTTCAAATCTTCTCCTAGTTCTTTGTTTCTCCATTGCTTTAAAGATGATGGTAAGGGATCAGTATAACTCATGATATACATGTGCTAAATGTAAATCAATCAACATATGCTTTTCTCAATTGATTGCAATCATGCATCAAACATCCATCATAGTGCACACTTCAACCAAATCATTATAGGAAAGACAATCCATTAGTTTTCTTTAGGTATGAATTCCACATTCATATTAACAATTATATCCTTATTCCACATAAGGATGTTCCATTAATTCCATCCATTTCAAATATAATCATTCTAATCAACACAAAACCATGGAGGAGTCCCATACCTCCTCCAAGAATGGACTCCACACCCATTCTTCCAAACTAGAAGATTTACATTCATTTTATCTAATTAATTAAGTTCATTTATCAATTTCAGCATAAGCATAGGATAATTCATTATCTACTTCTACTCAATAATCATAGAAGCTTACAAACAAAAGCCTATAAATTCAAATGTTCATTCAATTTCCCTATACAATTGAAATTCAACTTTTATTCAATCAATTCCAAGATTTTCACAAAAATGAATACAATAGGAAAGAAAAATCCAAACTTCCTATATAGTTTTATATCAAGTTTTACCTTTAAGTATTTTCCTAATTTTTACAAAACCTGAATTAACTAAACTATAGATAATCATGGTAAATGGAATGCATTTAGTAGAGGATGATTCACTTTCTAATCATAACATCTTTACTAAACATTCACTTTTTGAAATAAAGTCCTTCTATATTTAATGGATAGAAACCCATTTATATTGAATATTGAACTATTCTAGGCTTTCAAGAGGTCCATTCCCACTCCATGTATATTTTAAATCCTCTGAGTTACAATGTATAAATAATAGATCATTATATATATTAAATCCATTATATAATAGACCATTGTAATATGGACCTAACTGTATTCTTCCTATTCAAAGGAATGTATGTAAATGATGATATGTCTGATACACTTGAATCTTGCTTATGGGCAGACCAATGTTTGAATGTGGAGGAGCTAGCTTCAGGTGTCCTACATTGCCTAACGGCTTAGTCCAACTAAAATATAAACTTGGAATTGGATAATACATTTGTGGTGCCACTATCTTAGCAATGGGCTGAAAGAATCTCGCCTAACATCGAGGAACGCTCGTGTCTTATCTTAAAATAATCATGTGCACACACAGGGATAATGAACAGTTAGGGCCTATCCTAGCAAAATCTTTTTATCTCAAAAGTCTAGTGTGGTTAGTATGCAACTTTTGATAAGTCTATTAGGGTGTTTGAGTCTCATGGAAAATATCAAAAACTTTTCTCATAGCAACCAAATATCAAATATCACAAACCATATAAAACATTAAATTGCAAAGTATCGAGTACATGATGCATAATTATATAGAGCACAATCAAAGATATACATCATCATATAGAGCACATGCATGCCTTTTTGGTCCTCTAGGAAGAAGATATCCCCAAAATAACTTTTCGAACTCATGAAGGTCATTATGAATTCTTGGGTCATGCCCTTCGGTCTCACTAATGCACCATATACATTCCAAAGCCTCATGAACTAAGTGTTTCATCCATTCCTATGTAAATTTATTCTAGTATTCTTTGATGACATGCTCATCTATAGTAAATCATGGAAAGATCACTTAGCACATGTGGACAAAGTTCTCCATATTCTACACAAGGAAAAGTTGTTTATCAAATGATCTAAATGCTCCTTTGGTGTTCAAGAAGTTGAGTAGCTTGGTCATATAGTATCTCATGAAGGTGTTAAAGTGGATCCCAGTAATATTAAGGCAATACAAGATTGGCCCTTACCTAAAACTATCAAGAAACTTCATGGTTTTTTGGGCCTCACTAGATATTATTGCAAATTTGTGCGTAACTATGGTAAAATTTTTGGTCCTCTTATGTTTCTCACCAAGAAGGATGATTTTTAGTGGTTAGGAGTAGCTACCAAAGCCTTTGAGGCTCTTAAGGAAGCAATGTGTACTACTCTAGTTTTGGCCACTCCAGATTTTAAAAAGCCATTTGTTATTGAATGTGATGCCTCAGGCACAGGTATTAGGGCAGTTTTAATGCAGGAGGGTCATCCTTTGGCATTTGAAAGTAAACAACTTTCAGGGAAGAATTTGGGTAAATATACCTATGAAAAAAAATGTTAGGATATGATTTTGTGATTGAATATAAGAGAGGGAAAGAAAATGTGGTAGTCGATGCATTATCTCGCAAATATGAAGATGAAGTAGTCATTAACACCATCTCAGGACCTTGTTCCCAATGGGTGTCTCAGTTACAGGAAGAATGGCGGTCCAACGATGAAACAACTCAAATAATTCAAGAATTGTCTAGGGGTTCATCTAAGTACCCTATTTTCTCATATGATGATGAAATATTACGCAAGAAGAACCACATTTACATTCCCCATAATTCAACACTCAAATCACAAATTCTAGAGGAATCACATTCTTCTCCATCTGTAGGTCATTTGGGATTTCTAAAAACATACATGCGAGTTAAACAATCCTTTTGTTGGAAAGGGTTAAAAATAGAGGTTAAGCAATGAGTAGCAGAATATGAGTGTGCCAACGTAATAAGGGAGAAACCATTAAGTCACTAGGGTTGCTTCAACCATTACCTATTCTGTATCATTAATGGGAATATATTTCCATGGATTTTATTCAAGGGCTTCCTAAATCTAAAGGTAAAACGGTAATTTTTGTGGTAGTTGATTGCCTTTCCAAATATGCTCATTTTCAGGCCTTACAACATCTATTTTTAGCAAGAAAAGTGGCCAAGGTATTTATGGATTCAATTTTCAAATTGCATAGAATACCCAAAAATATTGTAAGTGATAGAGATCCCATTTTTACTAGTAATTTTTGAAAAGAATTGTTTCAAATTAGTGGTACCAAATTAAACATATCTTCTGCATACCATCCCCAAACATATGGTCAAACAGAGGTAGTTAATAAATGTTTGGGTACTTACCTAAGATGTTTTATACAAGATAAGCAATATCAATGGAGTCAATGGCTATCATTGATAGAATGGTGTTACAATACTTACCATTATTCCACCAAGATGAATCCTTTTGAAGCATTATATGGAACTAAGCCACCACAAATAGTATATTTTGTACTAGGATCTTCCAAAGTGGCCCAAGTAGATGATTGGTTGCAGCAACGACAAGCAATGCTCAATATTTTGAAGGACAATTTGATACAAGCACCAAATCACATGAAGCAGCAACAAGAGAAACACAGTTTGAAAAGGGCATTCAATGCTGGTGATATGGTGTTTTTATGTCTCCAGCCCTACAAGCAGTTATCATTAAAGATCAAATCTTGTCAAAATTTGGCACCACAATTTTATGGTCCTTACAGAATTGTGCATCGCATTGGGGAAGTAGCATACCAATTGGAGTTACCCCAATCCTCTCGTATACACCTAGTATTTCATGTCTCATGTCTCAAAAAGGTGATTGGCCAAAAAGTACAATCTCAGTCAGAATTACCAATGCTGGATGAAGAAGAACGTATATATATCCAACCAGAAGTAGTTGTACAAACCAGAACACAAACTAATATCTTGTCACATCCAAGAGTTTTTCATCAAGTGGGAGGACTTACCTGAAGAGGATGCAACCTAGGAATCTGAAAGTATTTTCCAGTCATTTCCATATTTGAGGATAAAGCTTTCTGAGGAGGGGAGTCATGCTACATAACATAGATAGCTATGTCGGCTATGTTTTCCAAGTGTTATTTTTTTCATATATAATTAGGTTAGACTTTTATTATTGAAAAAATCATCTTTCATTCTTTTATCAAACTTCATTTGCAACATTTGCATATTGCCTATATGGCGAGGGTGAGAAATTTTATGCATAGTTACTATGGTAAAATTGCATTTGTTTATGTTTTAGTCGAATATTGGACTATGTTAATTAAATAGAGCAAGGAGTTGCTCTCCATATAGCCAATGGTTTTCATTTTGGAACATAGATAAGAGGAAAAGGCTTCAACCAAGCATAAAATACAAAAATCATAGATTCCTTCTTATTGAATGACCATCTAATATATTTATTGATCAATTATAAACTCTCATATATAAAGTTTGATATTGTAAATCCCGTAGGTAAAGTTCCTTTTTTGACTAATTTTATTGCATTAATAAAATCTATATTTTTTAAGTAGCATTTTTTCCAAATGCTTCACTTGAAATTTGATTATTTTCCAACCAAATTTTTCCCCTAGTGCCAAATTCATAATTTTATAATCTTGCAAATTCATTCTTCCAATGTCCTTTTTCTTTACAAACCTATCCCTTTTATGAGGAGAAAACCTAAATTTTTCATATCTTTGAATTTTATCAATTTCAGAAGCTTTGCTTTCTAGCATTCCCAATGCTTCACTTGAACTTTGATTATTTTCCAACCAAATTTTACCCCTAGTGCCACACACACACACACACACACACACACACACACACTTCCATCCATATTTAAGATATTATATTTTCATCTTGCTAAATAACGTTTCCTTGTATCTAAAATTGAGTTCACACACTATCTAAAATTGAGTTCACACACTTCCATCCATATTTAAGATCTTATATTTTCATCTTGCTAAATAAAATTTCATTGTATCTAAAACTGATTTCACACACACACACACACACACACAGAGTTTGTGAGTTGTACCCTTTCATATTGCTAAATAACATTTCATTGTATCTAAAATTGAGTTTGAGAGCTCCTTTTTATTCCCTTTATTAGAAAAAGGAATACCTAGATATGTTGCTACTAATTATTCTAATTTAAACACTAAAATATTCATAATAATCCTTTGTAAATCTAGGGTAGAGTTAGTGAACAAGAACTTGGGTTTTATAGTAATAACTAACTATCCAACAACCTTCTTATAATATGATAGTATTGATTTAAATTCCACGACCTTCTTGATTGAGGGATGAAAAAAAAAGTATCATTAATAAACTAGAGATGATATTTCAAGGGACTATTTATTGCAACAAAAATACTGGATTTTCCTTTGAGAAAGCTCTTCCCAATACCTCAACAAAAATAATCAAAAGATAAGAACATAGTGGGTCATCTTGGCAAATTCAAAGCACCAAATATGGAATTGATTAATTAAAATAGTATATTTTAGAGTGCTATAACACCATCTAATCCATTTACACCAACCTTGATCAAAACTATTTTTTCCAAGAATATCAGGTATAAAACTCCAACAAACCCTATCATATGCTTTTTTCATATCTATTTTTTTAAGCATATATAGTTTTTCATAGAATGAAGAGAATACAAATCCTTTTGTGCAATGCTTATATAATCAATAATTTTTTGCAGAATGAATACCTTTGATTTTTTCTAACATTTTTTCATTTTGAGAAAGCTCGTTGGAAATTTTGAGTAGTTATGTTGTCATTGATGTCAAGAGTCAGTGTCAGTGATGTCAAAAGTCAGTGCAAGGAATTGATAAAAGGAGGGTTAAAGTATTTATATTTTAATTCAGAGAGATTTGGTTTAAAGCTTCATATGATTGGTCAAAATATTGTCTAAATACCCTGAAGGAAGGAGATACCTAGGCCCAAAGGAAATAATATTATAATATTTATTATTATAATATTAAAGTTGTTAAGATAAGGCCTAAAGTGAAGGAAGGAAGTACCTAGACCTAAAGGAAATAATATTATAATATTAAAGTTGTTAAGATAAGGCCTAAAGTGAAGGAAGGAAGTACCTAGGCCTAAAGGAAATAATATTATAATATTTATTATTATAATATTAAAGTTGTTAAGACAAGGCCTAAAGTGAAGGAAGGAAATACCTAGGCCCAAAGGAAATAATATTATAATATTTATTATTATAATATTAAGTGTTAAAAGAAAAGCCTAAGGTTACTTATAAATTAATTATAATATTCATATTAATATAAATTTTTAACCCTAAGTAAGGGGTTGGCGCAAAACATTAAGTTTAAATGTTTATTCCCGTTGACGTTCGAGCAAGGAAGGAGTATGGTATTTATACCATAAGGTTTGAAGACATAAGGTAAGTCTCCGAATGCACATGAGTATATTGGATTAATTGGTCGATGCAAATTCATGAGCGTAAGAGGATAAAAGCTTTTAATTTTTAAAAGCAAAGAAAATAATGTGGAAGGATAAAGCGATAAGGGTTCATGCCCTTATCACCAACCACATGGTTGGGCTAGTAGCAAAGCTTGGCAATGTAAGTTGTTGGCGAATGGGAGGTCTCACGTTCAATTCCCTGCGACAGCGGAGGGGAGAAAGTTTGTTTCAAACATTTTTGCACCAAGTAGAAGATACAAAGCGTAGTGGGTGCTTTAGAGGTGTCAAGTGAACACTTAGCTCATGTGGTGGTTAGGCCGCAACTAAGGTGCGTGTAGTAGTGTAGCGGGGGATTGAATCCTATGGAGGTAGTGCACAAAGGTATTTGTTTTGCATTAATAAATTTGTGCCTTTGGTTCTAAGTTGTATGGTATGCGTTGTTGTGGAGGTATAAGGTGTTAAAAATAATTTTTATTTTTTTCCATATTGAGGGTGTTGAATAATTTGAGTTGTGATTTAATAAGTGCATTGGAATATTTCTGAATGGTGGTTATAATTATTTTGAAAATGCATTTATGATAAGTAGGGAGATATAAGGGAATAATTTTTATTATTCTATGCATTCAAATTCTGAAGGAAGTTATAGTGAATTATTTTGAAAGTGAATTATTGGAGTCCTTTCTGGTTGTGTTTTGAGTGTGTTAAGAGGAAGTTAAAAGGTGTATGAGGTATTTTGATTATTTGTATGTTTTGTTAAACATTTTTAAGGGTTTTATTATTTGAGAAACCTAGAGAGTGGTTTGGAATTTATTTGGGCATATTTTGGAAAGAATATTTTGTGGAGGTTTTGAAATAGACTGTTGCTATCTAACCTTTTGAGTGGCACAAGGAGAATTGATTGTGAAACAAATTTTGAAGCCATATCTCCAACAAAGAAAAAAGGTATGGGCACATCATCCTTTTATTGAAGCGTTGTTGGATTAAATGTTGTGAAATATAAGGTGGAGTGAAAAGGATTATTTGATAAGCATTGTTGGAAATATTTGAGTGGTTTTTATATGCATGATTGGTGAATGTTTAGAGAATATTTGAGATAGAAGATTGAAATTATTTGAGTTAGGGTTTAAGACCCACATTGTGCTCTTTGGTTGAAGAAGTATGAAAACACTTTTTTAGGGTTTGTGAGCAAGTTGTGTTTCATTTATTGAATTATTGAGTGAAACTTCTTGAGCATTGGTTTTGAGTGATATTGAAAGTGAATGTGCAAACATTAGAAATCAGATTTATGAAAGCAACAGACTTAATGATTGAGTAAAACATATTGAGTTTTTGATAGAGTACATCATTTTCTATATATTCTAGAGGTTAAACAAATTGTGAATAGAATATGCCTAAACTGATTCAAGTTAAAGGAATTACTTTGAATATTAAAAAAAGTAATTGATAGCATTATGTGCAAGATTTGAGATTGATTGAGCATATCTTGTGAGTTGTATTGAGAATGTGTTTGAGAAGATTTGAGGTAAGTCTTGGTGAGGAATTAAGAGCAGATTGAGCAAGTTTTTGAGAGGACTTGAGGGTAGATTTGAGGTAAGTCTTGGTGAAGACTTGAGAGCATATTGAGCAAGTTATTGAGAGGACTTGAAGGTATATTTGAGGTAAGTCTTGGTGAAGACTTGAGATCAGATTGAGAAAGTTCTTGAGTGGACTTGAGGGTAGATTTGAGGTAAGTCTTGGTGAAGACTTGAGAGTATATTGAGCAAGTTCTTGAGAGGACTTAAAGGTATATTTGAGGTAAGTCTTGGTGAAGACTTGAGAGCAGAGTCGATTGATTGATTTGTTCAATTTTTGTGTTAAGGCTTGGGGTAAATCTAAGCAGAGTTGATTTGTGATTGGATAAAGCTTTGTGTTAAGGCTTGAGGACATGTTTGAGGATAAAGTTTGGGTATATTTGAGAGTAAATTTTTGCTAGACCTAAGATAGAGTTGGATCAGATTTGTGCTAGACCGAGGAAAGATTTTAGTGTAAATTTGAGATAGATATTGAGCAGAGTTGAGAGTAAGCTTTGGAGGTGATAGAGCAGAGGACAAAAATATCTAGTGGATAGAGATCCATTAGCTATGGGTAGTGAGAACATAGGTATTATATGGAAATATATCCACAAGCCAGAGTAGTGGGGGTAGAAGTCTTCTAGAAGATCATCAAAAAGAGCATAGAGGAAAGAGTTCTCTTGTGGATAGAGATACACAAACTAGAGCAAGGGGAAAGAGTTCTCCTATGGAGTGTGATCCATGAAATATATGGGAATATAGAGTTCTTTCATGGAGAGAGATGCACAACCTAGTTGAGGAGAAAGAGTTCTCCTAGGTCAAGTTACATAAACTAGAGAAGAGGGAAAAAAGTTCTCCTATAGAGAAAGATCCACAAATCAAAGCATTAGGGGATTTGTGTCTCCTTTGGAAAGAGGTCCATAAACATTTTAATAGGGAAGTGATTCCCAAGAGATTTATTGAGAAAATTTAGTAGAAATATATTCTCCGTGGAGTAGCCCACATTGGGTGAACTACGTTAAATTGGTGTCTCTATTGTGTGTGATGATTTGTGCATTACTTTTATTACTGCTATTTATATTGCCATTGATAATATTGTTTGGGAAATAAAAGTAAAAGTTGATATTATACTATTCACCCCCCCTCTCAATATAAGCTTGTGTTCTTCAAAGCCCCCAATGTCTCGATAAGAACAATAAAAGGAGAAGGATATAGTGGGTCACTCTATCAAAGTCCATAAGATATTGCAACAACTAGTAGGTAATTCATTTATCAAAATAGAATAGTTTGAAGTGTTATAAAAACATATAAAATATTCAAATCAACCTTGGTAAAAGCCAAATTTGATGGGGAATATCATGTAGAAAAATCTAACAATCTTTATTATATGATTTGTTCATATCTATTTTATTAGGTATCCAAGACAGGTACTTAGTAATTTAATATTGTATTATATAATGGTATGAGCCATAAATTAATTATTGGCTAATGTGGACTACTATGATATAAATGTTACTTATGTAACCATTACTCATTAGTAAGGAAGACCACATGTCAAATTAAAAATAGGTAGGAGAATAATGTCATAGAATCATATATGTAACCGTCAAGGAATATTATCATATGTAACCATCAAGGAAAATTATCATATGTAACCATTACGGAATATTGTCATATGTAACCATTAAGAAATATTATTATATTATTATGCACTTTGTAACTCATGGAAGGTGAACCACCACATGGGTGACCTTGTAACTCATGGAATGTGAACCATCACATTATTGTATAAAGAGATATATACTCCTATTGTAATGGGGGTCATACATAAAGTATTCTTTGTAGAAGTCTTAGCTTGTGGAGTTGGAGATATTGTGGAGTGGCTTCCTTCTAATAAGGAGCATTATATGGTGTTGCCTTACCTCAAGGGTATTATAAATCTTTATTTTATTGTATGGATTGTTATTGTGCATTTTATTTGTGGATGCTTGTTGATATTTCTACATATTAAAATGTTATGAACCTCTATTCTCATAACCATAAATCATTCATCAATATGCAAAAATATCATACATCCATAATAAATTCCACAATAACAATCTACACTATAAAATAGAGTTTGATAATACCCTTGAGGTAGGGAAACATTGTACAATACTGCGTATTGGAAGGAAACCACTACACAAGATCTCTAGCTCCACGAGCCAAGACTTCTACAAAGAATACTTCATATATGACCTTTACAATGGGGGTACATATCTCTTTATATAATAGTGTTATGGTTCACCTTCCATGATTTACAAGATCACCCATGTGGTGGTTCACCTTCCACGAGTTACAAAGTGCATAATAATATAACAATATTCCTTGATGGTTACATATATTATTATGACATTATTCTCCTACCTATTTCTAATTTGACATGTGGCCTTCCTTACTCAATAGTTTATTTATGGCTCATACCAATATAAAATACAATATTATATTATTAAGTACCTATCTTAGGTACCTAACAACAATATAATATTATTAAGTACCTATCTTGGGTACCTTACATAATTTTACAAGCATACCTAGTTTTTTCATGGAATGAAGAGAATTTTTAGCCTCTTATGAAATGATTATATTATGAAGATTTTATTTTACTATGATGAAAACTACCTTGCTCCTTTAATATAACACAATGTAGATTGCTTTCCAATCTACTTGCTATAATTTTTGAAATTATCTTATAAATCATGTTACAAAGGCTTATTGGATGAAAATTATCAAAATATTTCATATTATAATTTTGAGGAACCATTATAATGAAGATGAAATTGATCTTACTTATTATCACCTTACTTTTAATTAGCCTCTTCGACCATATCCAAACCATTGCTCTTTGACATTATTAATTTTTTTTAAATAAAATTGGAGGAAATACATGAGACTAGGTGTCATGACACGTTACCCTCCTACCTTATTTAAAGAATATTAATTGATCTTAGGGATCAATTAATGCCTAATAGAAGGGGCATGACCCTAAATAATCCTACAAAAATTATAATAAAATAATTTTATAAGAAACAAGAAATATTAATTACTTATGGGCTATTTTTGAGGTCTAGTAAAAGATAAATTTGAGGAATTATCTTTTACAAAATTATATCCATAAAAAAAATAATGGGTAGATTTAGTGGACCCTATGTGGATGGACCTAAAAAGTACTAATGATTTTTTTAAATAATTTAGGAGTCATCCTATATTTTGGGAAGTACTCATGTGGCTACCCTATATTGGTGGGAATCTCCTAACTTATCAAGAATAGTTCTAACCATGTAACTATCCTATGCCTCAATAGTATGAGTTTTGTCACTCATATCATCTCTAGAGAACCCTTTAAGGACATGATGAAGTCATAATGGTCCTAGGTTTAATTAAAAAAAATTATGGATAAGAGGAGTAACGAATGGATTCGTTACAGTTGATATCAGAGCCCAGGCTAACTGATAGGCTCTAGTGAAAGTCTAGGTTAGCAAAGACTTGGGGCTTGAAACTAAACTCAAGAGTATAAATTCCATAATTTTAAAACAATGCACACTTGGTAAGGATGAAGTTAGTTCTTAAGATTGATGATGTTTGAGATCCTTTCTCCCATGAGTAGATCCACAGTCGTTCAAAAGTGGAAGAGCTAAGTGAACCCTCCTATATGTATTTCAAGCAATGTACCTTAGACTATTTTGGAAAATAATTTGACATCTAGGTCCTTGGGTTGCCTACTCCTTATATTCAAGTGTGTCTAACAACTTGAGCTAGTGAAATAATTAAAAGAATATTTTCTTTAATTAATTTTTGTTACATTTTGGCCTTAGGCCATGATACGAAATATATCAAATATAATTAACTTTTGCAGATTACTACTCTAAGTAGTAATAGTTCACCTAGAGATAGTCACGAACCTGAACCTTTACCATAGTTAGAAATACTACTTTTTTTTGTAACTTAATGGATGTGCTTCACGATATTTTAGCACTAAAACAAGGCGCGAAGTGACGCATATGGTATTATCCTCTATATATATGAGAACCCGATGATAAATGCCATAAAGAGATAAAGATCTTGTTGAAAATGACTAAAATCTAGTTTAGGAATTATCACCATAGGTGAATATAAGTTAGTCATTGAAAACTAACTACTAGTAATTTAAGAGCAAGAAATAAGCAAAACAATGTTTTCTTTATTTGATTTTTGATCAATGTTACAATACACTTTGAGATTTTCCAATTAGAGATTAAGGTGTAGGAAATGGTGGAAGAAGCCATCTAGCAACACAAAAACCTGAAACTTCAATATGCTAGAGGAGGACCATAACTCTGGAAGTCATGGAAACCCAAGTATGGTGAAATAAATCAAGGACACATTTAGGCATGGAAACCACCCCAAATTTCACCTGAAACTTCATACATTTCTTGACATGAAATTTTTGGGAGACCTATATCAGAACTCTACCAATCATCTCCAATAATTCGAGTATCCTAGCCTGATAGTAAGGTATACCACCCGACCACTCGGGTGGTTGTCAAAAGCATAGGGGTGTACTACACTATTTAAATTAGGAAACTCATCAACCCATCATGCATGTGGTATTATTTTTCAAAGGAAAATGGAACATCAAATATTGGACCAAAACATAAGAAGTAATTTGAATTCAAAGATGCCAAAATTAAGATCTGGACATATTAACGATGATATATGAAAAAACATCATGTTACCAATCTGAATTTGAGCTATCAACATCCTAGTTTGGAGACCAGTAATGCTCAGAGTAAATAAATGGAGGAGGAAAATTATAACGGATTATTAAGTATCTATCAAATGCATAATATGACCAATAAGTTCCATGAGATCTAGGTAATAGAAGATCCATTTCTGACAGACACTGAGTCAAAGTGAATCTATTCTCAATCTCCTAGAATAAGTGAGTCTGTACATACCTCTGATAAAGAAGGCTCTGGTAAAGACCACTACAGGAAGCTGCTTCTCTGATGGGAATGTATTTCTTCACCACATCCAAATAACATGATGGTAGAAACTGAAAGGGATATTTAAAGGATCACCTATAGGATGTAACCAAGAATTTCCAAAGGAGACATGAAAAGTCCAGTTAGGCCAACTAAAGAACCTATCAAACCATTCAAAAAGACTTAAAGGACTCTCAAATGCTAAGTAATTATGGGAATTGGCCCTTAACAAAACATCACAATGATAATCCTGGATAGAAGTATTACAATAAATCTGATCCATGGTTAGGAGGACGTCTCGAGATTTGATAGCTTGATATTGTAAGAAATTATGCAATTCTTCCCTCTCTCAAAGCAAGTATCGAGGATTCCAAACTAGAGACTCATAGAATTCATGTTGAGCTTCCTCATAGATAAACATTATGGCTAAATTGGTTTCCAACCAAAGGGAGGTAAGGGAATATATTTCTCTTCAAGAATGCTTGATTTTGTTTAGATTTTGAAAAGCATACTAGAGGATAAAGCACTAAAAATAAGTGTGCACGATAAAAGCTAATGGAATTACGAAAGAAGACAATGATAGGACTTCACGTGAAAATAAGAGGACACGTGCCATCTCAAAAATTGAAAAAGGCATGATGTGCCTTGATTAGTCAACACAAAATCATCTATAGGACAATCAAGCCAAAGAAAAGGGTGTATCATGGAAGATGAACGATTCACCTCAATATTGTCAATATACGATCGATAAATGTGCGAACGAAAATCAATATAAATAGACCGAATGGTCATTTGAGTATTGGAGAAGTTTTATGCCCATGACATCCAACACAATCATATTTATGGTGGGAGTCACCCGGATGATATTGGTTTTAAGTGGAATGAATCCCATTCTATGCTTTATGATTCTTTTTCTTCTTATTACCTATCTGTTGCTATACATACCCTAAAGAGTAGAAGTTGATCTAAAGCAGCACCTAATTTAGCATGCAAAATAATCATGGTAAGAATTAGGAAATACATCAATGCAAAATAGAGGAAATATCCAGTGCAACATGCTCAGGAGGATGCTTGGGCACAAGAAATATTGAGGTTAGTATTAGAGAGAGATGTTGCCATAGCAGAGCGGGATCAGCTCAGATAAAAAATGTTACAAAGAAATAACTGGAGAGCAACAGTGATGGCAGCCATGCTTACAAAAACTATCTAATTTCTGTAGCTAAGAGAAGAATTTAATGTTGTATTTATAGAATATTGTTTGGTAGCATTGTTAAATCACGGTATGCTTCTTCCACCACAACCAACTATTGGAGCAGTAGCTCCACCACCATCTCCAACCGTAAGTACCAACACAATACAAGGAGGAAAACAGACCTAGGAGCATCAACCTTAAGGTCCATAGGACACCCACTCTATAGACCATCATTTTGTAGTAGTCTATTAATTCCAAGGATGAAGCATAAACATTAGCAACTTTTGAATTTTATATTTGAAGGTTATCTGAATATTATTGTTTATGGTAAATTTAATTAGTTAATTTGTGATACAAAAGAATGCATGAATATTGAATCTTGTCTGATTAAATGAATGTGAGGAATGGATTGGTGTCCATTCTGGAGAAGGTATGGGACTTCTCCATGATTTTATGATGATACAAACCAGGAGACATCTGGGTGGATGCTCTGGCATTAAAATGCATATTAGGATAAATGTAAATATCTTGAATTGAGATTTTTAAATTATGTTGTATCTTTGTTAGCATCAGGTTAATTCGTGCCAAAGGTTAACCAAATTATACTGTGATACTCCTTGGTGGAAGTTTTGATAAAACTAACAAGACTTTTTATGACTAGTAAGGTACAAATGCATAATTTCATGATAACATTATAACATCATTTTACAAAATTCTAATACTACAGTTCTCTAGATCAATTGTTGGTGCAATTTGAAATGAGTAAAAATGTAGTTTTGTATTAATATTGTGTATTGATGATGCTTTCAATACTTGTTGATATGCAAGATGGATGTTATATTGTTTATAAGAACATGGTACTACTGATATTTTACATTTTTGTAGGTCTAGGTACTCGCTTGGATGGAAGATAGAGCTTGCTATTAAGATTGAAGTACTGGATGAAAGAAGATATGATTGTAAAACAACATAATAAATGCTAGCTTTTTCTAGACAAATGTATTTTTGTAAGATATAGGTTCAAACACAGAGGACTGTGTTTAATATAAGGGGGGTGTATGTCATGAACCGTTACCCTCCTACCTTATTTAAAGAATATTAATTGATCTTGGGGATCAATTAATTCCTAATAGAAGGGGCATGACCCTAAATAATCCTACAAAAATTCTAATAAAAGAATTTTATAAGGAACAAGAAATATTAATTACTTAAGGGCTATTTATGAGGTCTAGTAAAAGATAAATTTGAGGAATTATATTTTACAAAATTATATCCATAGAATAAATAATGGGTAGATTTAGTGGACCCTATGTGGATGGACCTAAAAAGGACTAATGAATTTTTTAAATAATTTAGGAGTCATCCTATATTTTGGGAAGTACTCATGTGGCTACCCTATATTGGTGGGAATCTCCTAACTTATCAAGAATAGTTCTAACCATGTAACTATCCTATGCCTCAATAGTATGAGTTTTGTCACTCACCTCATCTCTAGAGAACCCTTGAAGGACATGATGAAGTCATAATGGTCCTAGGCATATTTTTAATATTATTATAATGTGGCCACTATTTGGCCCATGAGTGGAAAATTCCCTATAAATAGAAGGCATTTGGGAAGAAATAGCTATCTAGGATCTAGGAAATCTTAATGGCCCTAGGGAGTATGCTCTCCACCCTTGGGTGGACTAGAAACTAGAAGGCTTGAAAGAATTTCCTAGTTATAGAAAGAGCATTTTGGAAGACTAGAAAGAGTCAAGCAAGAGAGGGGAGTTAAGAAGGTGTTCTTTGAAGGCAAGCTCAAAAAGGAAAGAAAAGCAAGGAGAACCAGGTTGGATCTCTCCTCTCTCCATTATGCTTATTGTTAGCATAGATTAGAATCATAATACAAGACTTATTTCATTTTGGAGGTTAAAATATTGTTTTGATTCCTATTCTCCCCACTATGTTTCAATGATAGCATAAATTTGAAGAAAATTTTTATTACACAGTAATTCTTTTATGGTGGAAGCTGAAAACTCATTTGTTGTTTAGATTATTCAGAGAGAGTAAATGAACTTGAAATTCATTAGTTTACGAGTAAAGGTGGACTATCCTGTAATAGGGAGATTTTAAGGAAAAATACCTAATCTATTACCTTGTTTTAGTACCCGAAATACTTTAGTGTAATCTCGGGTAATATTTTTTTAAAATGAAGATATACTAGTTCCTGTGTAGTTAGTTAGCAAATAAATAAAATAGTTATATAGTGCTTTTGGCGAAGGTCGATCTCTCGACCTCGTGCAAGAATAGACGTTAGAACAAACCTATGACCATCATCACATAGGGGTTGAATGAAATAAAAGAGTAATTAGTGTAATTAAACCCCTTCTCGAGCGTGGTCTGCATCGTAGAATGAACAAGAGATTGGATTATTCTACAGGTGCGCACACAACCAAGAAAAATTGAGGACTTCCTTTCACTTAGGAATATGTGTTGTTTGGCTAGAAATTTCTAGTTAAAATTTGCCCTCCCATAGCTACTGCTATAACTGAGTATACCCTAGGTCTAATGGGATAGTAGGAGGACCCTAGTCGATGATATATTCGTAAGATCTACCCATATTCAACACTGAATGGAGGATTGTACACCTGAGAATAAAGTAGTCCTAAAAATAAACCACTCGGTCATAGAATAAGTAGATGGTTTGACTCAAAGGTGCATCACTTGAACTAGAGTCTTCGATTGATATCGATATCCTCTAGATAATCGTGAGGGGGTCTGAAGCTAGCTCTTACACTAAATCCTAGGAGAAAGGAATGCAATTTTGAACATACAGTGATAAACTATACATAGTATATGGTGTACGAGAGCTTTGACAGTATGCACTAGCACCACCATGGTCATCTGTGGGTGTGTCTCTTGATAAGAAATAATGTCTTAAACCCTGGAGAAACCTCGAATGACATGGTTAATTTACATTTAGGCATCATAGAGATACTTGGAAGAGTAATCCACCCTAATTTGCTCCAGAGAGGCAACTGTTGACAATTTTGTCACATTTCTCAAGGGGTAGAAAAGGAAATCAAATTTTGTACAATATTTTGTAAAGTTTTTCTTTGTTGTTTTTTTTATTTGAAAGTTGCAGCAATTTTGGCTTTCAATGCCACCCCTTTGTATATAAAGCAGAAAAGAAAGAGCTTCGCTGTCAAACAGGCTAGAGAAAAGAGCTTCGTCGAAGGAAAATGAGAAAAGCTTCTCACCCAAGGCATTTTCAGCGCTACTTCGGGTGAAAATTTTACGAAGTAGTATTGCCGAAGAAGAATACGAGGGTAGTGATAAAAATACTTCGGGCCCGAAGCACTTCAAAACACTACTTCGGGAAAAATTTGAGTGAAGCGGCATCCAAAAGAACAACTTCGTCGAAGAAGAAAAGTCCAGATCACGGTCCGAATTGGCTAAGGCAAGAAATCTACTTCAGGCTTGAAGCATTTTCAAAAAATACTTCGGGCAAGATTTCTGCGAAGCAGTGTTGTCAAAGTAAAATACAAAGGAAGGAGAATGAAACTACTTCGGGCCCAAAGCATTTCTAGCAAATACTTCGGGTGAGATTTTTGTGAAGTGGGGTTGCCGAAGTAAAATACAAAGGAAAATGAAACTACGTCGCACCCGAAGCATTTTCAGCAAATACTTCAATCAAAAAATCAGTAGGAGCATTGAAAATACTTCACCAGAAAGTTGCCAAAGCACCCACTTCGGGTCCCTCCATCAGCGAATCATTTTTACTTCGCTGAAAGTCATTATGAAGCATTTGCTTTGGCTAGCTTTCCTGCAAAGTACTTCTACCTGAGGTGACGGAAGTCGTGGAAAATGCAACATCTTTTGAAGATAATTGCTTCGGCCGAAACCTTCCCGAACCACAGTTTTGAAAGAAGATCACAGCGAGCCATTTCTCTAAGGCCTCAACGAAGCAATTTTGTCAGCGAAGTAGCGAGGAATAAGAGGCCCATTTTGTGAAGCAAATATGCTTCAGCACTCACCACCCCCGAAGTAGTTTTGCGAAGCTCAATTTTGTGAAGTACAAACCAAGGAGGAGTTTTTTGCTTTGGCTCAGAACCATTACGAAGACTTAGCGAAGCGGTTCACAGGCATGCGTTCCAAGCTGGGTATTTTCCCGAGGTGATCAAGTGCCTCATAAATGTAATTTTTCATGCCCGATAAGCTCACTGCTCATTTTTGGCAAACAGAAACGAAGTATCAAGCCGTGATGAACAACCCAGCGACCATGGTTGCCACTCGAGCACCGTACCTGGAGACCAAGGACGGCCAGACGACTCATCAATGCATCTTTCCATGGTTGACGTGGTTGTAGTTTCTAGTTTTAGTAACGGATTTGAAAGCTCAGTCATGAGAGCCTTAAGGAGTCGAATTCTCAGGGCTCGAGGGCGTACTCTTCTTTGTTGTGTAATTATGACTCAGAGGGCCGGGTCCTTTATAAAAACCCAGGCATTGTAATGTAAAAGGGGGGGAACTATCTGCTAGAAAACTGCTATAACTTGATGTCTTGTGATTAATACTAAAGGGTTTTGGGCTCGATTTCTCTCTTTTATGCTGCCTTATTTGCTTGATTCTTCTGTCTATCTTCGTTTGCATACTGAGAAAGCTGAACCCTGCGTTCGATGTGCGATCGGGGATTGTACCCTGAAACTCATTCTGAAGGATACATAGGAGTGGAAAAACATAATATTGGTTTTCTTTTATGCTACCTTCTATGCTTGATTCTTTTTTCTGTCTTCGTTTGCATATTGAGAAAGCTGAACCCTGCATCCGGTGTGCGATCGGGGACTGTACCCTAAAACTCGCCTGGAGGATACATAGGAAGGTTGATATTACGTTTCTTTCGTTTATTCTTGGTGTTCTTTGCTTCCATTTGAGTTGTCTGTTAGTGATCATGCTTCCTATTCTTCCCCACATTAAATCATCGATCTCTCTTCCCTTAACCCTTTTTATTTATTTCTCTAACCTTAACTCCTTTTATCTCTTTCCTGCACCCTTATCTTCAAACACCCAAGTAGTATAGCATAGGATCTGGCCTTTCTCCGGAGATTGGCACGAGGGGCATCTCTTCCCTTTGGCATTTCAATGTTGGTCCAGGTCTAGGGCACATATTCACCCAAAATCCTTTCCTAGGCAGATTTTATGACCAACAACAACTAAAATGATTTAGGTGATAACACCATTGACACCTGTAGATGTCTCGTCGAATATATCATCTCTAGGATTGCATAGAACTCTGTTGCCTTCTTTCTCTAGATTGATTAGATGTGCTTGATTTGTTTAATCACCAAATGATGAGCTTGGCAAGGTGCATAAACTGATTGTTGATCCTAAACAACACTTTTTATGGTTGGCTAATTCGAGGTCGTTCTTCGAGCATCTAATCCAAGCTAGGACCAATCGAAGGTCACTCTGTATACAATGAAATTGTAAATACTCATGAAAATCCTCTTTCGTCAACCACTAGGGCAGTGAGGGTTTCGTTGGTACGACCACATATGGTCTGATTATAGATTAGCCACTACACACGTTCGACCATTGAGATAGGTCATAATGTCTCTTAAGAGAATCTTCCATGGATCCGACCATGGGCTTAATATTGATTAAAGCCGATTAAGCAATAGCCATTGAAACTTTTGAATTAATGTTCGGTGACCATTAGAATAAATGTGGATTGACAACAATGGTAAAAATGTCCACTATCTGATACCGACGGCCAAGTGATTAGGGTGTATATGCTTTTGACATTAGCATAGTGTACCCTTTACATGAGACCATGTTGGGATTAGACACATATGCTTGGGAATTTTAATGGGTTAACCAAAAATTGGTGGGCCTACACTCCTACATTATAGGACCCTTGAAGTATAAGTAAGACCACTGTGAGTTTAAAAGGTTTAATTAAAAAAAATATTAAAAAGGGAATAGTCATAATAACTAGATACTAGAATATGGTAAGAGGGATTGATGCCTTTACATTAGGGAAATATTATAATAATGAATTGAATGTATGGTTGGTGTATTAAACCAATAGTCATGGTTTAATCTAAAATCTAACCCAAAAACACTTAGAGAAATAAGCCATAGTGAATTGAAATGGGTGGCCAACTTAGTTTATAGGTATGAAATTCTCTTAAATAATGATTAAGAAGGAAAGGTCATATAAGGAAATTAAGTGGGTAAACTATTTGAAGTTTAAGGGGATGATCTATTCAATGGTTTTGTTAAATTTTGTTGTTTAAATAAATGGAATGTAGAATAGGAACTGATAGATTAAAGGTATTGAACTCAAAATTCAAGGGACTGAATGTGATTTAATCAAATAGAGTGAATTTGGAAACCGTTCTTAAGAAATGGTTATTGATGGGTTTAAAGGTATGGGACTTTAAATCCATTACTCAAGGGACTGAATATAAATCAATTATGAAGAGTGAATTTGGAAATTCATTCTTGAGGGAACTTATAGGACTCCCTCGAAATATGATATCTCCAAAATATAATATAATGACTTTTCATGAACAATGTAAGATGTTAAATGCCTTAGGAACTAGAGATTCCTTAATGGTATTGTGAATTTTATATTGATATATTAGAAGAAGGGATTGGGTTATTCCTTATTTACATCAATAGATCAAAAAGGAATTGTGTAAAATTTGACCTATATTTGAAGAGAAGGACCAGTAGATGCCCTGCTATTATTGTAAAGTTTACCATTTAAGTTTATGAAAATGAGGAAGAAAATATTTTGGAGGTTGGGTTTTTCCCGTCAAGGTTTCCCAGGATAAATCTTGTGTCACTTTACTTTGTGGATTGCTTTATTATATCTTGTGGATGTTGCATTTATATTTGAAATAGAATGATTTATGTTAGATGTAGTGTTTAATTTTATGCACTGTAATGTATGCTAGATTTTCAATAGGCTAAATATGTATGGATGCTAGAGATGTAGGCTCAAATTCTATTATGTTGATAATTTAATGTAATGCAATTTTTTCATTATTTTTGTAATGTAAAGGGGGAATAATGAATGATTTTAGTAGGTAGAGTTGCTCTAATAATAATCTCATGTGAAGGATGGATGTTTACTTAAATGTGATAATGAATCAAAGGCATTTGTCTAATTTATTATAATAATATTATGGGATAATTTATTATGAATGATGCATCTTTCCATATGCAACACCATTCATATTCATGTTATGGAAAAAAAATATTAAGGGGATAACTGAATTTATGCATTATGTCCTTATCCTTGAAAGGAACACAAACCTTGTCTAAAAGGAAGTTTCATATAGTGCTTCAAACCTAAGGAAGATGTAATGAATAAATGTACTTAAGATAGTTTAGTTGAGATCATATTGTGGAATGAAACTCTCAAGATGGCACATTGACCTTGATACACAAACCAAGATAGATCCTACATCCTACACTAAATAATGAAGTTTACATATATCCATTTTTAAGGTGATTAGTAAGAGTATTGGCTAAAAAAAAGGTGTACCAATATGCTTAAAGAGGCATTATGATAGAGGACATTCCAAGGATTATTATCACAATAGTGATATAGTGGTGTTATAACTCCTTTCTAGATGGATTGGAATGAAGCTAAGATTTATGAATAACCATGGGTGTGGTTATTTTATCTATGATGGTTTACCATTGGTGTGATTTTACCATATTTAAGGCATTCACCTAGCCTTGGTGGACCAAATGGTGATTCATCCTTTTAAGGGGATGAAACTAGTACGCTTGGCCAGCGTACTCATACCAAGTGGGGTATGAGGGTTTCATAGAAGCCGATAACTTCTTCTTAAGGAGACTCTAATCAGGTATCTATAGCCCTTGAAGCTATTTGCCTTGAAAGTTACAATCCAAATGGAATGTCTGTCCTAAGGCATGATTAGGTATTTTCCATATGAAGAGGAATATATATATATATATATATATATATCTTGGTCCATTCTATTAACTTCAATATCTTTTATACATTGTTAATCTTGTATTTGATTTTCTCTTTTACTTAAAATATGTTATCAAAATATTTGATATTCCAAATCAGGGTTATGCATAGCGGTAAATCATCGTTAATTCATGAATATTAGGAATTTTGAAATTTTAAATTGACAAAATGGGGACCATTGACATTGGCTCATTCGCTCAAAATTTTTGGGAGAAAATATTTTTAGGGTTGGTTTACCCCGCTTTGATAATAATTTCATTGTTTTTATTTTAAATTGCCAACCACTCTTGCCTAAATCATGGACCTTTTCACCTTCAAATTATAAATAATTTTATTTATACCACCAAATTTACCTCACCACCGATATATATACCTGATGAAATAGTGATACTCATACACTTAAAAAATTCAAAGTACTCAAGAAATGACCCATAGCATTGATAACCCTACAATAGTCAAAAACAACTTGAAGCAGAAAATGACTTGCAGCAAAAAATGACCAGAAACAAAGGAAGCAGACTGACAACAAAAAATGATCGGTAATAAAGTGAACCTGATCGATAGTAGAATATGACTAGTACCAGAGGAAAGAAGACCGACAATAGAAAATGACTTGTACCAAATAAAAAACCAAAATAGAGGGAAGAATATTGGTAGCAAAATACGACCAACATCAGGGGAAGAAGATTGATAGAAGAGTGCAATTGACACCAAAGGAAGAAAAAGAACAACAAAAATGGTTGGTAGTAGATGGGAGAAGATCGATAGGAGAAAATTACTGGTACCATAGGAAAGAATATAGATCATAGAAAGGGATTGATACTAGAGGGAAGAAGACTGAAAAAAAAGGATCGATACCAGAGAGAAGAAGATTGGCAAAAAAACAACTGATACTATAGGGAATAAGATCTATATCATAAAATAATCGGTACCAAAGAGAAGAAGACCGACAAAAAAAATAATTGATAGCAAAAGGAAGAAGACCAAAAAAAAAATGATCGATACCAGAGGGAAGGGTATCCTAAAATATTTTATCCAAATATCGAAAGCCAAGGAGCTATCGATATCTGCACAAATTCAAGGTACATACCTATTTTAGCTACTCAATAATAACTCTTGTAAGTAATATCAAACAATGATATAGAACACCTTTGTATGCATAATACACAAGTTATCCCCACATGCCTCCAATTGAAGATATTCCTGAGCATAATATACCTCAACATAACATTTTTCTTAACAACGACATGCAAAAACTTGAGAATCTAGAAACTGGCACATCAACCAAAAAAAAAATGATAATTTTGACCAAATACCAACTTTCATGTAATATTCTACTCAAAAACCTAAACATAGAAATTTAAACAGGTGCACTATTGAAAGGACATTTTAGCTTGAATGGTCATCAAAATATTTATTTATTGAACTAGTGCAACCTGCAAACAGTAATGATACATCAACATACTGTAGATGTATTATTTGTAGTTGGAAACTAGGGAAGGATCATAAGATGCAACTTAAGTTGGATATAATAGAAAAAAATTATGGTAAAGTTTATGTGACAGTAAAATAAAGTGATGGAACAACTAAGAAAACAATAATGTGGAAGGATATTTTGAAATGTGTACATGTCAGATATGCAACAAAGAGATGAAACTACAAAAATTTTTTATTTAGAATGGTGGAACGATTCCAACACAATTTAAAAAAATTCATAAAACCACTTTAGTTTCAAAAAGTTTGCAGTTTGTTATTGTATATACTATTCTTAAAAAGGGTAGACCAATGTTTGATTTTATTGATTTTAAACATCTCTTTTAACTGATGTGTGAACGAGATTTTTGGCAAGCGGTTGTGCGAGGGTTTCATCTGGGTTGAGTGCAAGCAGCTCCAGAGGTTGGTTTTTAGGGCCTTCGGGCCCTAGCGACCAATATTTTTGTGGTTTATGCTCAATATTTTAGCAGGATATGTTGTAGGGGATCCAATATGGGTTAGAAATCTATCTTTCAATAGATCATGCTGTGAACTTGAGTGACAACGACTTCCAATTTGTTGCACAAAAGAAAAGTGAAAACCATACCTTTCCACGACATCTAGGGCAAGGATTAAAGAGATCACGAAACAAGTTTCAAGTAGTTGATCAAAAAATGGCTCAGATCTCAAGTGAATCTGGTGCTAAGGTGCACCCACAAAATAATTCTACTATGAAAACCCCTGTCAAGGGTAAGAATTTCGAAGACTCAGCCCCAAAAATGAATATTTAGGGATGCCCTCCATGGTGGACAGCCTCAGCCCAATGCTAATATTAATCTTAGGGCTTCCCATAAACCTCTAAGAATGCCTAAGATTGATCCCAGGAAAATGGAGTCAGGATGTCTTAAAGCAGCTGATGGAACTCCTATTGTTAAGCTTGATATGGGTAACATTCAGACTGGCATTGAAGATTTGGAAAAAAGAGGACTAATTTATCGGTTCGTGGGTTTTCGTCCGAGCCTATCTGCTTTCAAAGTCTGGGCTGCAAAAATCTGGAAAACCAAAGGTGAGTTACAAATCTCTATTTATCCAAATGGTTATTTTCTTGTTTTATTTGCTAATAATGAAGATAGAGAGAAAAATTTTCAAGGGGGTCCCTGGTTTTTTGGAAGGGCAGGGCTTTTCATGAAGCCCTGGCATACTAAATTTAAAGCCGAAGAAGAGATGCCTTCTATAGCTCCCGTGTGGGTTAGACTCTTTGGCCTCCCTATTGAATTTTGGAATCCTACTTTTTTTTCTTCAATTGGAAACTCTTTAGGAACTTTTATGATGATTGCTGATTGTACTCAAAATTTTGAACATATTATTTATGCTCGGATTTGTGTTTTAATGGATTTTGACAAACCCCTACCTAAAAAGATCACTTTACAATTTGGGGAAGACACTTGGGAGCAAGTAGTGGACTATGAGAACATTCCTTTTCATTGTAGAATTTGCCATGAATATGGTCATTTGGCTAGTGCTTGCCCAAATAAAATTCCTGATCAAAAGAAAGAAGATATAAACTCAGAAGGTTTCCAAATGCCTAAGAAGAAGAACACTAAGAAAAAACTAGTTATGAAGGATCAATCAAAGTCATCTGCTAATATGTTTGAAATCCTTTCCACAAATGATGTCCCAAGTGAGGAAGAGGAAATAATGGAAACATAAATCTTAGAAACACAATTTAAAGATGAAGGGAAGAACTCAGAGACAAACCAACAAATCAAAGGTTTTCAACAGAAAAAAAGGGAGAAAATTTACACAAGAAAAACAATCTTTTAAATGTCAAAACTTCAAATAATACAGGTCCCAATATAGACTCTGTTGAACCCTCTAGTAAAATTTTGGTTGTGTACGAGCATTCTTCAAGGTTAGAAGCCATCTCAGATTCAATTGGAGTAAGTCAAGAAATAGGGAAAAAAAACTGAAGATGGATTCTAATAAAAAAGTAGGTCGCAAGACCAATCAATATCATATGGTAAAAGAAGGTGAAAAGCTTGTAGAGGAAGGTAATATTAATGCCCTTCCCAACATTTTTAGCCCTGGTGTTAATGAAGATCATCACTTGGAATATTAGAGGACTCAAAGGGAGTCTTTCAAAACAAAATGAAATTAGAAGAATGATTCAGATAAATCATCCACATCTTGTTTTCCTTCAAGAAATGAAGATGTCAATGGAGGATATGGACTCAATTGCCTGTAAAATTTGGCCAGCTAGAAAAGTGGTTTCCCTCAATTCCCAGGGGACTTCTGGTGGCATTGCTTGTCTTTGGGACCCAAAAGAGGTAGTTATTCACCATATGGTTGGCAGTTGGGGTCTGTTGGCTATAGCTATTCAAAGTAGACATTCCAACCAAATTATGCTCTACATTACTATTTATGCTCCGACTACTTTGGAAGAAAAAAGAAGATAGTGGAAGGATATAACTCATATTATCTCTCATTTTCCTGAAGCTTGGATCTTGATCGGAGGAGATTTCAATACCATCCTCTCTCTAGATGAGAAAATGGGGGAAATAGAAATTTGGATAAAAGCACTGACCTCATGAGCGAATATATTGCAAACCTCCATCTTGTGGACATCCAACCAGATAATGGCCTTATGACTTGGTCTAACAGAAGGCAAGGCTTAGCTTGTATAATGGAGAGATTGGATAGGTTTTTGCTCTCTAAAAATTTCTTAATCCATGGTCACATTCCTAAAGTGAAGACTCTTAACAATGTTGGTTCGGATCACTGGCCAATCATGGTGGAAATGTGGAAAACCAATGTGAGTTTCTCTCCTTTTCATTTTCAATTAATGTGGCTCAGAGACAGTTCCTTTAGACCTCATGTGCAACAATGGTGGAAGGAAGGTAAGCCTAGGCATGGGACTAAGATGTTCTATTTTTCCAAAATACTGCAATACATTAAATCCAAAATCAAGACTTGGAACTGGAAGGAGTTTGGGGATGTTCATAAAAAAAACATGAAGTTATTGCTCAACTTGAAAATTTGAATAAGAAAATCCATTTAGATGGCCTCACAGAGAATAGAAGTGCAGATGAAATTAAACTCACAACTCAGTTAGAGGAATGGGAAAAAAGAGAAGAACTCTTATGGAAGCAAAAATCTAGAATTCAATGGCTCAAAGAAGGAGATTGAAACACAAATTTCTTCCACAAATCTCTTCTAGCTCGAAGATCTCACAACTTTATTTCTTCCCTGAAATCAGATTCTGGAGATGTTGTCTATACTTGGGATGGCATGAACTCTATTGTTGTCGATTACTTTTCCAATATTTTTGCTTCTACTCCTCTTGACTCAACTTCTCAACAAAATGTTCTTCAAGCAATCCCTTCTCTTATCACTTATGAGGAGAACTCTATTTTGACTACTCCTGTTACTATCAATGAGCTTCAATAGGTAGTTTTTAAAATGCAAAAAGGGAAAACCCCAGGTCCTGATGGTTTTCCCATTGAGTTCTACCAAGAGTTCTGGGATATCCTTCATGCTGATTTATTAGAGGTGGTGGAAGAAGCTAGGAAAGCCAAAGAAATTTTGAAGGTTATCAATAAAACTTATATTACTCTTGTTCCAAAAGCTCAAGAGGTTGATCATATCTCAACTTTTAGACCTATTGCTTTATGTAATGTTCTTCTCAAAATCATTACTAAAATCATGGCTAAAAGGTTGAAGCCTCTTTTGCATAAGATTATTTCCCATGAGCAAGGGGGTTATGTGAAAGGGCATCAAATAGTAGATGAGATAGTTCTTGCTCAGGAAGCCATCCATTCCATGGATATGCAAAAATCTCCTTCCATGTTCATTCGGTTAGACTTATCCAAAGCTTATGACAGAGTGGATTGGCACTTCCTTATCAAAGTTTTGAGGCAATTTGGTTTCTCTAAGGATTGGATGGATTGGATTATGGGATGTATCTCTTCAGTTTCCTACTTAGTTCTTATCAATGGTAGGCCTTCTCAGTCATTCCCTACTTCCAGAGGTATTAGGCAAGGTGACCCGCTATCCCCTTATTTATTCATCATTCTTGTTGAATGCTTGGGTAGGACTATAACCAAAAAGAGGGAAAACAAAACCCTTGAGGGAGTTACCATTGCTCATGGAGCTAGACCTATCTCTCATCTTCAATTTGTGGATGACTCTACTCTTTTAGGTAAAGCTAAAGTTAAGGAAGCTTCTAATATTAAGCAAATCATTAGCTATTTTTCTAAGGCTACTGGGCAGTTGATCAATGAAGACAAATCTAAAGTTATTTTCTTTCACTGCTCTTCCAGACAGGAATCCATGGTCTTGGATAAATTAAGATATAATAAGACCTCCCTTTCGATCACTTATTTAGGTATTCCCATCAATATTCAAAGGCAAAAAAATAAATATTGGAATTGGTTGTTGGACAAAGTCAAGAAGAAAATTGGAAAGTGGACCAACAGGTGGCTTTCTTCTGGGGGTAGAATCACCTTGGTAAAATCAGTCCTTCAAGCTATTCCTATTTATGTATCTTCCATGTTGAATATCCCAAAGGTTGTTCTTCGAGAACTAGATCAAATCAGTCATCGATTCCTTTGGAGTGGTACTAAGGAGAAAAGAAAATGGGCCTTGGTGAAATGGGACACTTTATGTCTTCCTAAGAATGAAGGGGGGTTAGGATTCCGGTCTTCTATTAATAACAACAAAGCTTTAGCTGCTAAATTATATTGGAGGATGTTGCATAACCCCAATGCTCTTTGGGCCAATAATCTTCGTGCTAAATATGCTGAGAACAAAAGTCCTGAAGACCTTGTTCGCTATCAACTTCCCACCAAAGGTTCTCCCATTTTAGCAGTTCTTAAGACTGGTGAGGATTTGATAAAGAAAAATTTATTTTGGATCATTCATAATGGTCAACGGGCAAATTTTTGGATAGATTCTTGGGATGGTCACAAGCCTTTGATAACTCGGTTTCTCGATTGGAGGCCTTGGATGGAGGAGCTTCACCGAGCTAACTGGATAAAGGTGGCTAATTACTGTCGGTACCATACTGGTAATTCAAAGGTTGGTAGATATTGGATCCCTATTGAGGACTGGCCTATTCAAATCCCGAGAAAGGCAAAGACAAGATATCCAAGGCATCCTTCATATGAGATCTCTCTCTTGGTCCCATGAAAAATATTGTTTTGGATGGAACAACACTACTAAGGGTGAGTATTCAGTTGCTCAAGGTTATTTGACCTTATGCCATAATAATCCCAACCAATATTTTGACATATTTTCTCAGTTGTGGGCTCAAAAGCTCTAGCCTAAGGTGAGGTTCTTTACTTGGATTTTATTGCATCGTAGGGTGCTTACTGGTGAGCAACTTATGAAGCGTGGTTTTCATGGCCCTTTTAGATGTGAAATGTGTGAAGAGAATGTAGAAACTCTCAGCCATATTTTTATTGAGTGTACTTTAGCCTCTAAGCTATGGAGGAGAATGGCCACTTTACTTGGCTTACAGTGGTCCAATTTTTTTACTTTTGAACAGCTTTGGAGGGATTGGCCTAAACAAGAGGGTGTTGATCATTTTATTAGGCAGTTAGTTTGGATGGGTTCTACCATTCTTCTTTGGAATATCTGGAATGAAAGGAACAACCAAATTTTTAATCAAGATAGGAAGGATATTCACTATATTTGGCAAAATACCATAGCCAACTTAGTTGAATCAGTCCATCAACTCCTTAATCACCCCCAAAACTCCCACCAAATATGGGATCAAGTGATGCAAATATTGAAGATTAAATCTTCTAAGGGCAACCAACTTAAAGGGAATGTGAGTATTTGTAAGATGGATAGGACAAGAAATTGGCAACCTCCTCCTAAGGATTTTGGAAAAGTCAATACCGATGGAGCCTCTAGAGGGAACCCTAGAAAAGCCAGTGCGGGAGGAATTGGTAGACTTTCAGATGGCTCCCTGGTTTTTACTTTTGCTGAGAATTTGGGTATTCTTTCCAATAACCTTGTTGAGGGGTATGGTATCCTCAGAGGCCTTCAAGAGGCTACTAAGGTTGGATGGGAAAAGGTGTTAGTTGAGTTCGACTCTCAACTCATGATTAATATTTTGAAGACTCCTTCTAAGAATCATAAGGTTGATTGGAGAATAAAAAGAATTATTGAGAAGATTCAATTAATCCAGATGGGATTTTTGAAAGTTGATTACAATCATGTGGTCAGAGATCAAAACAAGAGTGTTGATGCTTTAGCTAATTGGGCTTTGGACAAAGGTGATCTTACTTGTTATGGCCACCCTCCTAGATGGTGGGCTTCACAAATTAGGGAAGCTCTTCTTTCTATCATTTCTTTGGATGGCTCCAGTTCTGAAGGTACCTAGTTTCTTCTTGCTTTATTTTTGCTTCTCTTTGGTTCGATCAGGTTATTTTAGTTCCCTAGCTCAAACTATTCTTTCTTTTGTTTCCTCTGTTGATTCTTGCCTTAAAAGTCTTCTGGTCTAGAAAGGTCATTGTTATGTTCAATTTTTTTTTTTTTGTTTAGTTTTTTAAGGTGTGTGTTCTTTTGTTTTGTTTTGTTTTTGTGTTCTTTGTGTTGTTTTTTGTTGTTCTTGTGATTTTGTTGTGTTGTGTTTTTTTATATTTTTTGTTATTGTTCTTCTGTTTTTGTCGTTCTTGTTCTTGTGTTTCTGTTTGTTTGAGTTAATTCGTGTTTTTATGTGTGAGTGTTTTCTATGTTTTTTGTTTTTGTTTATTGTCTGTTGTTGGTTGTTTTTTATTTTTATTTTTTTAATTTTTTAGGTTTTGGTTGTGTTTATTTTTCATGTTTTTTTGGTTGTCTTTGTAGTGTTCTGTTGTTTTTGTCTTGTTTGTGTTTTGTTATGTTGTTCTTGTGTTTTTTCTATGTGGTTCGTGTTGTGGTTTTTTTATCTTATTGTGTGTGTGTTTGGTTGTGCTTTTATTTTTGACACACTCAAGGAGCATGTTTTTTATTTTATTTTATTATTTTTATTGTTATTTATTTATTTATTTTTTTAAATTATTTTTGTGTGTTTGTTTGCTCCTTGAGTATGTCAAAGGTGGTAGGCCAGGTCCGAGTCCTGGGCATTTTTGGTGGAATGGATACCCCTGCCTCCTTGGGTCTTACCCGAAAGTGGCATCCCTTCTGGGATGTTTTCCACAAATAATAATTAAAAAAATATCTCTTTTAACTAGCTGATGTGCAAAACCTTCCTAGTACCCATTGGTCAGATCAAAGTGGTTAGGAAATGTCAAAATATCTCTATTTAGTTGAGGAGGACTAGAGAGAGAAGGTTAAAAATACTAAATTTATTTTACTTTCAATTGATGAAGTAACTGCTATTGACAACACATATTGGATTTGCATGCATGCTTACATATTTCAAAATCATTTAATGCAACCTCATTTACTATCATTACATAAGATTGTCGATAACTATAATGTGGAAGACCTTTATAATGTTGTTGTAACTAGCTTAAAGAATATTACAGGAATGGATGATACAACAATAGCCAACAAGTTAATATGTGTTAGAGCTGATGGTACTACTATAATGCAAGGTCACAAAAATAGGCTTTGTGTTTGACTTCAAACATCAATTACCCTTTATTTGATCCCCATTCATTGCTTGGCTTCTAGAATGAATATTGCATACAAAATTGTGAGCATATTTGAAAATGTTGCTAGAGTGGAAGAACTTGTTCGTGAGATATATGCTTATTTTTTGTGCAATCCAAAAAGGTTTGTAGAGTTTTAATTCTTTGCACTAGGAGTTATTGAAGGTAAAAAATTGTTAAAATATGTAGATACAAGGTGGATTTCACTATTTCAACCTACATCTAGAGTTTTCAAAGAATATCAATCCTTAGCAAGGTTTATGTATGATAATCAAAGGGTAATTGATAAGGAAAAAGATTTGTTATACCGAATGATAGACTTGGAAACACTACTCACTTTATGTGGTATTCTTCCAATGTTGCATGAAATGAATACTTTGACAAAACTTACGCAAGAAATATCCATTTATATTGTTGATTTCATCAGGATTAGAAAATAAATATGTATGCATATTGATAGTTTATACTTGTCTAGCAAAAATTTTATGGATCCTTTATTTGAAGATTGGAGAACTTTAACAAAAATTGATGATCCAAATAGTTTTTTGAAGTTAAATATCAATGATAATATTTGTATAAATGTTCACGAAAAGCATATAAAATTATATTATTTTGAAATGCTATTAGGAGTAGTTATAGATGATGTTGAAAAAATGCCCATAACATATAACATATTTGATGTAGTTTTGCAGAATACAAATATTAAATTGAGAAAAATAGCAAAAATCTTAACAAGAGAAATAAGAGACCATTTTCAAAGAGATGAGTTGCTTGAGGCCATGGTTGTGGTTAACCCCATGTTTTGGGATCCTGGTATTGACTACAATATTACAAGTAAACTATTCATAAACTATATGGGTATAATTGTTAAACATTTTACTAAATGTGTGGAGGTCAATGGTATAGAGATCAATGGTATTCTCAATAAAGACCTTTTGACAAATCAATTAGCCTATTTTGGATTGAAAATGGTGGGTAAAATTTCCCTTTTGACTAATCCTAATGAATTGGGTTCTATTACAAGTTTGTGGAAGAAATTATATCCAAGAAGTGTTTTATAGTATACAATGAGTGAATATTTTTTCTTATATAAACTATGCCAAACAATGATTTTGGGATTAGTAGAAGATGAAAGGGTTTTTAGTGCATTATCTTTTGTGAAATCTAAAGTTCATAACAAATTGGATAAAAATTTAGAAAACTATTTGAGAATATATGTCTCATCTTATGAAGTGGATAAATATTCGTATGATAGAGCTTTGGCATATTGGAAATCCCTAGCAGATAGAAGAGGTATCACAAATATTCATGATAATGAAGATAATGATACTTGCATTGATCATATTTTAGAAACACAAGGATCAACTATGCATACAGGTGATTTTGGACAAACTGATAAGTGTTTGTTTTAGCTTCCTCCACTGTAATTTTTGCAAGATTTTGTTAACATATTTCTTCATAATTATAAATTTATTTGCATTGTTGATTTTATAAACAAAATATGTTGATAATTTTTTTTGTTCCATATTATTATTTCATTGTAAAATTTTATAATTGATATCATAGCCTTTTTTAAGAAAATTTTATGTTATATTTGATAGATTTGATTTATGTGGTAAACATTTGATTTTTAAATATGGTAACTATATTAGCACATTTGATTTTTACATATCCATAATTAGAATAGTAAACAAGTTTGAATTTGTACAAAGATATAAAACAAAACAATAATCTAAAATTGTATGACACATATTTGCAAATTTTTTTCATTAATTTGAATAATATTTCATTACATCACATTTTACAAAAATAGTGAACTTTTTGCCTACTTTGACACTATTCCACTATGGGGCCTGAAATAGATGATGTCTCTAAAGGAGTATTAGATGTCACTATTGCTAGATCAGGCTCATTTTCCACATGATTTTGATCAGCAGTTTTTGGTTGTAATGCATGAGATCTGATAAGGCTATCTCGCGTTGTCTGCAAACTTGAGATCAATACCCTTTCCTCTTTGATAATATATTATTTAGATGTTGAATTTATTTATTTTTCTTTTTGCTTGAGCAATATCGGGATCTAATTTATGTTTCTTGATAATCTTCTTGAATGCATTATTCTCTCTAATGGTGAAAACTAACCCTTTCTTTAATATTATAGTGTTGTATAGATTGTGCTTGGCAGTGTTTAAAAACATTGAGGCTCTCCACCTGTTTCTTCAAAATTTTAAAATTGGACTACAAAATAGATAAATTGTAATATATTAGTTATGAAATGTATGAAAAACAAATAAATTGATAAACACAAAATTACAATGACTTACCTCAACTACTTTGGTAGCCTCTACAACTTGAACCTTCTTATCAATAGCCCATTGATTATAATATGCTTGGGATTCAACATTTAGATTCTCCAACCTATTTAAAAGAATATCTAAAATTTCATCATTATATACACTAGTGGTCATTACATTTCTAAATTGAGCTTGATGTAACAAATCATCGAGCTTTTCTGGTTCTTATTCAACCAATGAAAAATTATTATCTCTTTTAAGTTTTTTTTTGTATTGGGCGTTTATCTCCTTAATTGAAATTTTTGCCGGATACTCCCAATCTCTCAAACTAGAGATATCTTGAAGTAAAATATCTTTTATAGTAGCCTCACAATTATAGATCAATAGAATATTTTTTGGAAATTTCAATTTGTCATCATCATAAAGAGGAACAATTTGCTGATTTGTTATGCAGGGTAGGAGCTCCCAGTAGCTACAACTAGTTTTTTAATTTTCTATTCTTTTATCTGCTATTGCGGATATTGAAGCACATCGACTGCTTTAAAAAACTCAAGTCTACTACCTTGATAAATATAATCCTCATAAAGATGAGGATTATCTAATTCTAATAAGCCACATAGACTAGACATTCCAATCAAAATATTTGAAATATCTAAAAGTGTTTATGTACACGTTATTCCCCAACTCCTTGCAAAAAATAGTTGTTTCCCATGGATATGCTGCTGATCCCTCATTGGTTGCGGCTACGATGGAGGCAATGGCAGCATTAGATGATGTGTTTGAGAAGTTGATTTAACCGATGCCCCTACAAAAAAATATTATGAGATTTTATTAAAAATGAAGAACATAAATCAATTTACTATCTCGTAAGCAATATAGTTTAATTGTGCATACCGAATGCTAATTTTGAAGGGTTTGCATCATGTTGCACTAAAAATATAACACAAAAATATTAGATGAAGCTAACAATAAAATTAACCTAATTAAATAAACTACACTGAAATGTCTATAAGTGTAACATTACCTCTCAAGGGTTGGCTAACTTCTTCAATATCGATGTGTACTTCAAGTGTAGCTAATGAAGCAACAAGATGAGGAAGAGGGGATGTAGAAGACATAAAGCATTTTTTAGATCTTAATAGTAGTTGTTCTTTATTTGACTAACTATCAAAATATCTAGTGGCCTTTGGTAGAATTTCCCTCATTACAACCTCTCTTTTAAAAGAAGAGGAGGTTGCTCTTTTTTGCATTTAAGATTAAATAAGTTTCAAATAAACACTATTTTAAAATAATAAGAAATATTTTAGTGAAAATTTACAAATTACCTGCACTTCTTCATCTATCAAGCCAATTGTTCTCAGTTATGGGTGGAGCGACGTGGACACCGAGGTATTATGTATATTGTAGTATGCTTCATAATAAAAATAAAGAAGAAAATTGGTTGTGGGAACAACTGCCTCACTGTTTTAGTGAGCATTGTTGAGATCATATTTAATTTTGTTCAAAATATGTGTGGACCAGTCAATTTTTTTGTGAGCTAGACAGTGCACCAAAAACCCCCACATTGGAATGTTAGTTGACCTTCTTTGCAAAATAATATGTGCTTGGAAGAACTCGATCATTGCACAAAGAAACTTGTCGATGAAACTTGAAAACTAGAGGCTCCTCTTATAAGGATTTGATTGAGCTAAAAAATATAACATAAAATTAATTAATTATGTAAAATTAATGAAGACGATAATCAGAATATTTGGAAAAAGAGATTTACTTGATTGATAGTGAATGAGAGAGTCATGTTGTTGATGTCAATGTTGAAGACTAAGTTGATAGAGTTGTAGCATCTAACAATTTTTAGTAGTAAATTGATGTCGGTGTTGAATTAGGGTATTGACACTAACCCCAAAAGGCCCAAATTTGTCACCCATGTAGCATTGTGTCTTGGTGTTGTGAGAACCTCAAATATTGATGGAAAAACAACATTTTTAAAAATAAGTTTTGATGTAAAAATGGAGGGTGATGTGGCCATTGCTACAATAGTTCTAGCGGTTTTAAAGGGTTTCTATAAGTTTGGAAGGCTTTGGAAGGCTCTGAAAGGTTTATATAAAGTTGAAATGCAAAGGTTTATTACCATTTTATAGATTTTTTTCTTGCAAGAAATGCTGAAACGTGTCCTCGAATAAATTTAGTGCTGACACATGGTAATGCTACCAGAAGGTGATCATTAAATGGGTAGTAGCTGGTGTAGGTAGTTTGCAACTGTTAGTAGTTTACACTTACTGCTGGTTTACACTTACCGCTAGTTTTCTGCTATCGATAGTTTTTACACTATAGCAGTCTTCAATCACCCAAAATGATGCAATTATTAGTAGTTCACAATTTGTAGTTTTTGATAGTTTATAGCTGTCGGTAGTTTGCACCTATTGGTAGTTTGGACCTACAACTAATTTTTTTCTATTGGTAGTTTTTGCACTATAGCAGCCTTTAGTCACCCAATCTAATGTTGCCCATAGAATTTCACTATTTATTTAAATATATATAATTTTTGTCAAATATTAAGATAAATTTGTCACATTTTTATATTTTTTGGTGAAAAAAATACAATTCGCCATGTCTTCTACATGACTTTGGATACTATTCACCTCAACTTCAAAATTGATTAGCCTCATTATTATAAATAGAGTTTGGCACCAACGCCCCTTATGCATAACTCTGTTCCAAATCTTCATTTGTCCCTCATGATGGTTTCACTTATATATATATATATATATATATATATATATATATATATATATATATGCATGACTATTCAAACCTTGCTTCAACCCACAACGACATAACCACTTGGAAGAAATCAAGTTGTTGGATCCATGTAGATAGAAATCAAAACACCCTTGGATATCATTATTAAGTAGATTACATATCAAAAGAATGGGTTTATAATATGATCTTGCTCACATTAAGATGTATTAAGATATTATATACATTGTTTGTAACCATGCATAAGATGATCTAAATTTGTCCAATATTTTTTCTATGAGTTTTTCCAATACATAGACTTTCCCATGTATAATAAAAACTTGAAAGAATAAAATCCAAATGACCATTGAAATTAGCAAACGATAAAAATATTCCATTGATTTAGACCCTTTAGGAACACCACCCTTATTTTCTAAAGGAGAAAGAACTGTATTGAAGCCCCCCAAGAATCCATATACCATAATTATAGATTATCATTAACTTTAATACAAATAAAATTAGGTTCTTCCTTGGAGCATATATACATTTATAACTCCAACTATGATATTTTTCCTTTTCTTAATTTTTTTTTTAGCAATCCAATTACAAATTGGTGAGTTGGTTGGGATAAACTTGTCCACTCCAAGGTTCAACTATGTATGGTAGAATATAATTTTTTTTGTTTTTTTTTTGGTAAGTAAGAGAATATTATAATTAACACCGGGTTTTAACTGGTTGACCCAAAACCATTTTACAAAATAGGGTCCACTGACCAACTGGACAAAGGCCAAGCCCTAAAAGTTTAAACTGACAACAAAAATGGCCAAGACCTACTCTTCCATTAGAATACAGCCAAACTAAACTATGGAAGCCTAATATTATGGCCATCAGAAAAGAAAGACGCAAAAAAGAACTAACAAAGACAAAAACTAATCATGCAAGCACCATGCAGAGTAGCTTGTGCCCATATAAAAATAATAGAATATGGTAAAAAAAAAAAACATCCCATAGAATGGACAGCCAAGAGGCCAAGCAGTCTTCCTTGTAGTCCTCATCTAACTTCTTATCATCGTTCTTGCCATCATCTTTAGATTTTGCCTTCGACTCCTTGTGCCCCTGGAACTGCTGGCTATAAAACAGAAGATTTAGAGAATCACACAAATCAACAGCTGCACTGATGAGGCCAGACAGACTCTTCAACTGGTTGATACTGTTGGAGGCTGATGAAATTGTCATCTTCTCCAAGACTATTATGGTGGGGTCTGGTGCCTCATTGTCAGGGATCTCCAACACTTTGTTATTTCTTGCTAGGGCATTTTTGCGACATCGAATCCAAACACACATTGGGAAATACTTGAGGCCAAAGCAGATGTTTCCCATGCATGAATTTGTAGATAAAAAACCTATATCAGTGCCCCACCAGTATGCAAAAAACACTAGAATATAAAATTTTTAGCTCTCTCTTTTTATTGAAGAAAAAAGGGTTGTGCCCAGGTCCCCCACATTTGAAAAATGGAGTGTTTGTTTGATATATTATTCAAACAAACAATGCGAAGATGGAATATGTGAAGACAAAAATGAAACACCAAATATAAATAACAGAAAATGAACAAACAATGATACAAGAGTTGATACATTTATTAAATATATATAAAATATAATATAAAATATTAATATTTAAATATATATTAAACAAATATACATAAATATATGTAAATAATGGGTAAAAATGGTGGGAAGACCTGGATGGATGACAAGTGGCTAGATTTTGGTGTCTACAGATGCCCTTTTTGTACCGCATTGCGTGAAACACAATGCGGTGCAAAAATACGAGACACCTATTTTGGCTTGATGGTGAAGCAACTTTGTTGAGATGTGGACATGAGCTTGGAGATAAAAGAATTTTGATTGCGTAGCTTACCCCCTCAATTGGTGAATGAGTTTGTGGATGAATCTCATGAGCCAATTGAAAAATGAGTGCAAATGATTGTATGGATGAATGGTGTGATTGTGGATGATATGAATGATGTAAATGTGATACCATTTTTGCCCCAACGGTGAAAGGGGGTTGGTGGAAGATGCATGTGATTGACTCTATTTTTGCCCTAACAGAGAAAGGGGTTTTTGCCAAGTGTAGATGCCATGATCATGTAAGATGTATCCCATTGTGGGAAAGTCAAAACCAAATGTGGTTACCCCAAATTTGGGGTGATTCGATGTTATTGAAGAATGTGCCTTCTGGCATCATTGATATGCAAAGATGAAGATGCAAAATAAAAAGAGTCAACTTCGAAGGGCCAACTAGTGACTATCAGATAATTCCTATGATCGAAACCAATCACCCTAGCTAAGGCCAATCACCATGATGACTATCAAGGAAATGGGAAATGATGAAATGTGATTTTGTCCATGTTTCAAGCCCCACGAACTAGGCCATCAATGATAACTTTTGTGCAAATTGTTCTTGGCATGGTTTCACTCAAAATGTGAAGTACCAAAGGTTATTGTGATTTTGAACAAGGAGATATGGGATGATGAAAATGACCAAGTGTCCTTATGGTGATTTATTCATCTTACCGAATTGCATGGATACAAATCGTTGCAATCGCCAAGTAGATAGAATAAACCACTAGATACGAGGTTCACTTGAATTTTTGTTTGAACTTGGAAAATGTGCAAATGTTATGATTGATGATTGGAAATGATGTGAAAATGAAGCATTGATGATGAGAATGATGATTATGGTCATTTTGTGAAAATTTGGACCATTTTGGAGTGCTTTGGAATTTGATAAGTGATTTTATGCCTTTTGGGCGTAAACTAAAATTATGCATCCAAATCAGTTTGGACCTTCACAAAACCTGATAATATGATGAAATGGATGCATGGATGCAATTTGGAGTGATTTGGTGGGGGTAAGCCACTATTTTGCATTGATTTTATCTTTTTGTCAGTTTTGATGCCAAACATCGATTGGTGCTTATTGCATGTGCAAATGCCCACCAGTGTTTGGGCACTCCCCAAATACCATGGTGCACTTCAATGCACCAGGAAATACCCATGGGCATTTCAAGGTGCCTAAAGCAGCTATAAATAGCCTAAGATGAAAATGGAGCTCATTGTTGCATTTGTGAATTTGTGAAGTTGCATCTAGGAGAATTGGGTGGAGTGGAGTGGAGTGAAGTGGAGAGAGGTGGGCATGGAAGCTATGGTGGTGGAAGGTGTGGCTAAAGTGGAAGTACGATTTGCCAAGGTAAGTCCCTCTTTGAAGCTCTTTTTATTTTTGTGCAAAAAATTTTTTTTTAATTATGAACATGTATTAACAACAAATATTTTGTGTTGTGTTGCAACTTAGGATTTTGGAGGCTCGACACTGATTCTCACCTCTCATCCCTAGGATGAGAAAGGCATTATGAGGTGAGGATTGGGATTGGTTGAAGGTTATGGGGCTAGCGGAGGTAGCCCAAATAGATGTGGTGAGGGTGGATGAGGGGTACCTCTCTACCTTGGTAGAGAGGTGGGATCCAGATAGGGGGACCTTTTAGCTCCCTACTAGAGAGATTACCCTCACACTTGAGGATGTATATCACATCCTCAAGCTATCGATGGAGGGGATTCATGTCGAGGTTGGACATGATCGAGGAAAAATATGAGGAAGATGTTTGGTGATAGTTGGTAGAGTGTGGTGGTGACATGTGGGGGTATTTCATACTTGTCCATGTATGTGGACAAGACACTGGATGCCCTACCAACTTTGGTAATGTTCATGTTGGCCAACATCATGGTCCCAAATAGTACCGACTGTAGGTTCCCTTGGAACCTCATAGGGTTGGTGAGTGATATGATCACTACACCATAGGTGTATGCATGGGCTCCTACCTTATTGGTGTAGATGTACCAAGAGCTTTATGAGGTGAGGAGGTAGGGGAGGAAGGGATTGGGATGTAGTTTGTTACTATAGTGTTAGGGATGGGAGCATTTTAGTATGGCTCAATCAAAGGGTCTACCAGTTGTAGGCTAGGATAGGGAGCAACCCTATGCTAGGAGATGGGTGATGGTAGAGGAGGTACAATCGAGTCATCCTATGTAGATGAGTCAATGGTACAAAGATTTATGGGTTAGATTGACATCCACCCAAGTGATATGGAGGCCATGGTGGGGTTCAGGTGGATAGGAGATGGAGAGCAGCTATGATGGGTCAGGTAGGCTAGGTGGGTGGTTGGGAGGTATCAAAGTGAGGTTGAGTATATCTAGTTCTCATGGGTGCTCCATCAGTTTAGCTTGAGGTAGGGGGTTCCTGATGAGCCAGTGCTCTATAGGAGGCATCAAGATGAGATAGGGTTACCATGTGTTGAGGCATGGAGGGAGACTTATGAGGATGATGAGGAGATAGATCTCCCTAATGTGGATGATGTAGGGACTACTATAGAGTATGATGCATGGTTCACTACACAACCACCATGGGCACCGACTCTAGTAGTAGCTAGTGGATATGGGGATGAGGCTAAGGTCAAGGAGATCGATGAGGCTCCTAAGTGATGGAGGCACCTTCGATATGATAGTCAAAGGAGGAGGGCTAAGGGTGTAGTGAGGTAGGCTCTAGGGAGTGGAGGAGATGGTAAAGATAGGGATGATGTGGAGGAGACTCTAGATGGACCTCTAGGTTAGAGTGAGGAGGATTGGGTGAGGTTGGAGCAGTAGGTGGTAGAGCAAGATGTGATGGTGATGGCTCGAGAGGAGAGGATCATGAGGCTCTAGGTAGAGCTGCTAGAGAGGGAGCATCATCATAATGTTGACATAGCATACCTTCGATCTTGATAGAGGTATATCGAGTCATTGGAGGATAGGTTGATGGAGCATCATATTCCACTTCTAGATCCACCTTCCTCATCTGTATTCGAGTCTGCTAGGCATAGTGAGTCTAGGCATAGCTCTAGGTCTAGGGCTCCTTCTAGGTCACAAGGGTCCTCTTGGAGGTCTTAGCTAGTGCTTAGATGCACTTTTTGTATATGAGCCTTGGTGCTCCATTGTATGTAGCCTTTGGGCACTCATTGTATATGCGATATTTATATATATATACATGGATTTTACTTTTGTGTTATATTTTGTGTGAATGCTTTTTTGAATGTTATATGGATGATTAATGCATATAGTGTTATGGATGATTAATGAATATGAATGCAAATGTTCTAATGATCATTCATAGTTTAGATTTTGCTTGGCCATGTTCTAGCATTGTTGTTTAATCAGGGGCACCAAACTTGGTGGTATGTGAGATGGAAGACTCATGAAATGACATGGATGTTGACATGGAAGAAGATATGGATGTTGATATGGAAAACTGACTATTTTTAGAGACTCAAACATACTAGTGGCATCAAACAAACTCACTAAAACTACCTAATTCCTCTAGGACCAAATGTGTGTGCAATGAATTCATTTACCGAATCATGAGCATGGTAATGACTCGAGGCAATCAAGAACCAATGTGTGTGCAAGTGAGTTCATTAACTCATCTTGAGTAAATTGGGTGTGACCTATTATGGATGAGACCAAGAAGCTAGCTTATCCGTATGTGCGGTCAGAGGTCTCTTTAAAAGAGATGTGTCACCATGCATGAGCGTACTCCACTACCAGTCAAGCATCTATAGCTCCGATGGAGACTAGCTCCATAGTCCAAGAATTTTGATCTCTCAAGTTTTGGGGATGACTACCTAACCATCTGACTAGAAATGTAGTATGATCCTTACAACCCAATGATCAGTGGTGTGTGATGTGTAAAATATTTAGAGTTTTTAGGGATTTTTCCCTACTCTTTATTTTATTTTGAAATTTGTGATAGTGGTGAAAACCACTATTTTTGTGGACTATGTTGCATGATGGGACAAGCAAGGAATACCCTTTTCACTTTGAGGTTCAAACCAAGTATGGTGTTATCCCTCTTTGACACAAGATGTTTTTAAGATGTGAAATTGTGTTTGGTTCAAGAATGTTTTGGAGTCAATTCCTAGAACTCAATATTTTCTTAGTGAAGATGTGTAATGGTCCTAAAAAGAACTTGACATGTATTTGTGGTTTGCTTAAAACACTAGGAGTGGTTGAGTGACCAAAAACACCTAGGAATTATGGATATATGGAGGCAAATGACAATTTGACTTGGTGGAATGGTGTGGATGATGTTGTGAAGGTGCCCCTGATTAAGGCAACATGACTTTATTGGACCAATTAATACCTTGAACTGAATAAATGATCCCTAATATGAAATGTGAAATGTGGATGGAATGTATGAAATGCAATTTTGTGAAATGGAGTGTATGAATGCAATTGTTTTTAAATGAAATGTGTGCAAATGAAATGCAATATTTTTGTGTATTAGCCATGTATATATACATATATATAAATCTCATTAAGCATAGAATGCTCTCAAGTGTATAACATTAAGTGGTTCAGGTTCTTCCTCTCCCTCTAGACTAGCAAGCCTATAAGTACCTTTACCCACTTTTTGAGTGATAATGTATGGACCCAACCAATTAGCCATAAATTTATCATGAAGATGCGGTAATGCATTGGTATTTTGTTGATTCTATTTAAGGACAAGATCTCCTACTTGGAATTCATGTAGATGAACTTTGGCATTGTAAGCACGCTTTAGGTGGTCTTGATAAACTCGTAAATGCTCTAAAGCATTGACTCACCTCTCATCAAGAAGTGTGAGTTGGTCAAGACGTGCTTGTCTAGCAGTGTCATCATCTATGAATTCCTACAAAGAAATTTGCAAGGAGGGGATCTCAAGCTCAAGAGGCATGATTGCTTTAGCTCCATAGACCAATGAAAATGGTGTTGCCCCAGTAGGCATGTGGATGCTTGTTCGATAAGCCCATAATGCCAAGGGAATTTTAGTATGCCAATCTCTATGATTTTTGTTAACTAGTTTCTTGAGAATAGCAATTAAGGTCTTGTTGGTAGCCTCAACTTGTCCATTTGCTTATGGGTAATAAGGAGTCAAGAAACTATGTTGGATGTTATATTTCTCACAAAGTGCTCGAACATCCTTGTTCTTGAAAGACTTACCATTGTCGAAGATGATTTTTGAGGGAATACCAAAATGACAAATGATATGATGAAGTAAAAACTCCACAATTCTAGGTCCTATCATACTAGTTAAAGGAATTGCCTCAACCCACTTTGTGAAGTATTCAGTGGTTATGATGATGAATGTATGTTATCCCAAGGAAGGAGGTGAGATTTTACCAATTAAATCAAGACCCCATTGTGAAAAGGGCCAAAGGCTTTGAATAGGTTGTAATGCTTGTGATGGTACATGAGTTAAATTAGCATGCTCTTGACATTGCTTACAATGTTTGACATAAGTGCAACAATCTCATTCCATGGTGGGCCAATAATAACCCATGCATAGAATACACTTTGTGATGGCCATCCCACTAAAATGACCACCACAAGTACCATCATGAGCTTCAACTATGGCTCTTTGTGCCTCAACAACCTCGAGACATCGAAGGAGGATTCCATCATAACCATATTTATACAACACATCCCCCAAGAGAACAAAACGAGCTACTTTTTGCTTGAAAGTGCATTTAGCAGTTCGAGACATGTCATATGGGAGTGTTCCAAACTTGAGAAAGGCTACTATTTGGCTTGACCAAGGCTCATATGGATCCGAATGGATAAAGCAAACATCATTTTCATCCTTAGATTCAACATGAACAATTGTAGATTTAGATATTATTGTAATAATTAGAGGTTGTACCTCTCCTAAGGAGTCTTTTGGAATCAATGATCCAAGAGAGGCCATCACATCTACAAATATATTAGTCAAACATGGCAAATTATCGATTTCATACCATTCAAATGTAGAGAGCAATTTCATTGCTACTTCATGATAAAGTTTAATGGTAGGTTCTTTACATTGGTATTCTCCATTGATTTGCTTGACAACAAGTTGAGAATCACCAAATATCCTGATACGCTTTATGCCCATAGCTATAGCTGATTGAAGGCCTAAGATTAAGGCTTCATACTCTATAATGTTGTTTGTGCATTGGAAGTCAAGTTTGAATGATAAGGGGATAGGTACCCCTAGGGTGTATGAAACATGACTCCAACACCTTGACCTTTCTCGCACTTAGAACCATCAAAGAATAGTGTGATATCGATGTCTTCCTCCAGAATGACATCTTCTTCTTGTTCAGTGATAGTGAATACCAAATCATCTAGGAGCTCAATAATCAAGGGATGATCACTAGGTAGTGGAGCTTCTACAAGTTGATCAACTATGACCTGACCTTTAATGGATTTTTGGCTAATGAACTCAAGGTCAAATTTAGTAAGAAGCATTATCCATTTAGCGATGTGGGTGTTATTGTAAGTGCGAGACATCATATAACGCAAAGGATTTTCTCTAGCTATGACATATGTTGTGTGACTAAGCATGTAATGTCTAAGTTTCTTAGTGGCAAAAACCACTACTAAGCACAATTTTTCTACATAAGCATATCTAGTTTCATAGCTTACCAATGTTCGACTAATGTAATAGACAGCTTGCTCTCAATTTTCTTCATTATTTTGTGCAAGCATTGTCCCTAATGCAAAGTCCATTGCTGAAACATAAAGATAGAAGGGGACCCCGGACGAGGAGGAGCTAAGACTGGTGGAGAAGCTAAGTATTGCTTAATGTCATCAAAGGTTTTTGGCACTCATCTATCCAAGAAAATGGCACCCCCTTTTGTAGCAGGTGATTGAATGGCCTACATTTATCAGAAATTTATACAATGAAATGATGGATCGATTGGATATTTCCTTGTAAACTATGCAATTCCTTTAAATTTATTGGGGGAGGCATCTCCATGATAGCCTTGACCTTGTTTGGGTCCACCTCAATGCCTCTTTTGGAGACAATGAACCCTAGTAGTTTTCCAGAGGTAACACCAAAGACACACTTCTTGGGGTTCAACCTTACATTATGCTCTAGAAGTCGGTCAAAAACTTTTTCCAATACACCAATGTGCTCTTGTCGAGTTTTGGATTTTTCCAAGAGATCATCCACATAATATTCGATAATATTATGCATATAGTCATGGAAAATGTATGTCATGGCACGTTGATAAGTGGCACCTACATTTTTAAGGCCAAAGGGCATCACCTTGTAACAAAAAGTTCCCCAAGGTGTAGTGAATGTTGTTTTGTGTTGGTCATCAAGATTTATTCAAATTTGGTTGTATCCTAAAAAACCATCCATGAGAGAAAGCATTTCATGGCCAACGTAAGTGTCGACAAGAGTATCAATGTTTGGGAGAGGAAAGTCATCCTTAGGACACGCTTTGTTAAGATCTCAAAAATCAGTGCAAACATGTATCACCCCATTAGGCTTACGAATGGGTACCATGTTTGAGAGCCACTCAAGATAATCAATGGGTACAATGAAACCCACATCTAATAGCTTTTGAAGCTCTTCTTTGACCAAGAGGGCAATGGTAGGATGCATCCTTCTAAGTTTTTGTTTGATCAACTTAGCATCAAGATGTAAGGTGAGATTATGGACAACCAACTTAGGGTCAAGACCAGGCATGTCTTTATAGGACCATGCAAAAATTCCCTTCTTCCTCTTGAGGAGAGCAATTAATTGCTCTTGTTCATATTTGGATAAGCTTTTGCCAAGCTTGACAATTTGGGGATTGTCTTCATCTGAACTAAGGTTCACATCGATAGTATCTTCAATAGACATGTGAGAACCTTCCTCAAGTTGATGGGGAGTTGGGATTAGATGAATGTCATCTAAGATGTCATCAAAATCTTCTAACTTATCCTCATCTACGTCTACCTAGAAAACCTTAGGATTCAAAGGTGAAGGTGAAGGTGGAGGGGATGGAGGAATGTAGTTGGTTGAAGCCCTTAACAATTCCTCGGATAGGACAAATTCAAAAAAATATGGTGGTGAGGAAATCTGATCCATATCAATAAGGCTCATGTCAATAGGAATTGGCTTTGCCAAATCGTATGGATTACGGAGTGGGGTGAATAAGTCAATAGGATTCATGTTGACTTAAGGGAAAATGGAGGAGGTGAAATGGATGGGATGGATAGAGCCTAAGAACCGATGCTAGGACCTTGGTAAACCTAGAAAAAAGCAACACAAATAAATGCACTTAACTAAATGCTATATACATGAAATGAAAAAAAATATTTTTGTTTTTTTATGTTTTTCTTTTTTTTGCATTATATACATATGTTACAATTTTTGTTGATGAGATGGATTAATGAGATGGAGGTGGTGGTTCACCGATAGGTTCAACTCACTCTTGTGGAAGAAGCAAGTGAAATATGGGCTCATGGATGGGGAACATTCTGAGATAAAACTCATCTTGTTCGGTGTGGGGAATGATGGGCTTTGATTCCTCATAAGATTCATCAGAAGCTATCGACATGAGGTCAAATTATTCATACATTTCCTCATCAGAGTCATCGAGTGGAGGGCTTCTTCTTCTAAATTTATATTAAGCCTTTGGAAGGCTTGTTCAAAAGAAGATATGGTGGGAAGTGGGTGATAACCTAGACCTGAATGGTCATGCACTTCTTGATATGGGACATCAATAAGTTGAGGCACTCCCTATTCATATCGACCTAAGCCATGTCTTTGCCAATTATATCTATGAAAATAGCGAGATGGAAAACCCATCATTTGTTGGATATTGGTAGGTGGTGGTTGTTTGGGTTCTTCTAGGGGAGTAGGATTAGACAAATATTATATCCCCCATACACAAAATTTATGCTATTAGGCACCGAACCCATATTGTATACCACTCCTATAGATAAAGGTGGGTCACATGGGTGATCAAAATCCTTGGTAGTTGAGATATTGAGTGATGTGATTGTGATGTCTTGGACCACATATTCACCAATACCAGGGTTGGTGAGGTGGACCTCAACTTGGGATGATGAGGATGAAGTGGACATGGGAGGCTCATGGTTGGCTAATGGCTCGAAAGATGGGGAAGATGTGGGCATATCACAATTTGATAATTTGACTTGTGAAATATTAGCTGATGGAGATGGATTTGGTTGTGAAGGAATTATTATGACCAATGAAGGGGATGATGATGTGGATGGCATGGATTGGGTTTGACCACATGTACATGTAGTCAATGATGATGATAATGAAGGTGTAGAAGTGGATGCTTGGTTGGAATTGGTGATGGGAAGCTCCTCAAGAATGGGAGATTTTGATGAAGGATTGGATGGAGTGATTGATGATGTGGTGGATGACATGAGGAAAATGTGGGTAGAAGGAAGCATGGATTCATAAGGATTTGAGATGAAGTTGCAATACTTAAATGGCTCAACATCCATTGGTATGCAATGTACTTGCCCTTCATATACGTATTTTAGACATTGATGTAATATGGAAGGGACACATCTCATTTCCCTCATCCAAGGTCTTCCAAGGAGTACATTGTATACCATGGATCCTTCTAAGATGTGGAACAAGGTATGCAATATTTTTACCCCTACTTCGATGGGTAAAACAATAGTGCCAACTGTAGAGCAGAGAGCATCATTAAATGCTTTCAATGTGAAGGTGGATTTGGTTATGTGAGATGGAGGAAGATTGAGATGATGGAGGGAAGATGTGGTGATGATGTTAATGGAGGAGCCGATATCAATTAAGACTCTTTTGAATGGCTTCCTATCAATTTTAGCCATTATATGCAATGGAGGGTCCATCAATTCTGATGAGATTGGTTTAATCTCAAAGTCATAAAACATGATGGAAGGCTCCATGCATGTTTGAATACTCCCTACAAAGTTATTAAAGGCATTGGAATCTTGAGATTGGAGTTCGATGGATTTTAGAATATCCATTAATGCCTCACGATGTTGGGGAGATTGTTGAATTAGGTCATAAATAGATAGTTTTGATGAAGCCATTTTTAAACTCATGGTTAACCAACTACTCAGAGAAATGATTGGCCTTTGGGGGTGGTTGATGGGATGAATTGATGGATTAGAATGGTTGGGAATGTGGATTGGTGGAGAAGGATTTGGGGAAATTTGGATGGGTGGTGATGGAACAGGTTGAGACTCCCTTGCTTGTGAGTTCATGGGTTGTTGAATGGGTTGTTGTCATGCATCTTGTTGATTATTTTGTCATTGTTGACCTTGGGTTACCACATGAATGGCACCTACAAAACCTTGGTACTATTGAACATGGTTAACTTGATTGGGAGGGGTCTTGATGTTAGACCCTCCCATTATGGATTGCACCTCCTCATGATGAGGAAGTGGTGTTTGGAAGATACCAAGATTTTGGTTTTGTTGAGCTAGGGGGTTGTCAAGCTTGATGGCCCCAAGTCAATGAGGTCTTGTACTATATCTTTAAATACATGGTAGTTATTTATGTCATGCCCATTTTGTCTATGATAAGGGTAAAATAAATGTTCCCTATAGTTTTTACCATATCTAGTGGGATCATCTAGTTTGACCTCAGGTAAAGCAAGTCTATTGGTGTCATACAACCTTTAAAATATGGAAGCATAAGATTCAGATAGAGGGGTGTATTGATGATTTTGTCGAACAAATTATCGATGTTGGTGATTCTCCATAGTTGGCACTATGTTTTGCATAGATTGGGTTACTGAGGGCACCGCATGATAGGCAATTTATTGTGGTGGTTGTTGCATTGGTTGTTGTTGAGCCATTAATGGTAGCTCATGACCACTTGATTGATATGATTGGCTTGATTGGTCAGATTGGCCTATGTTGATTTGGTTTGGCCAAAATAATTGCTTTTGTATTGGCCCTTATTTTCCATTCCTTCTTTCTTGGCTTAAGTATGCCTTCTTGGATTTTTATCTCCTCGATGACACTAGCTTGGGCAAGAGCTTCCTCAAATGAGTGATATGTTTGCAATTGAAGCATCCAAGAAATAGGTTTTAGGTAACTCTTAGTGAATAGCTTAATAAGCTCTTCCATTGGTAGGGTGAATGGCATTTTGGTTATGATGGCCCTCCAACGGTTGCCAAAATCATAGATAGACTCATCATCATGTTGTCTTAAACCATAGATATCAGACAATGAGATTTTATTTCTTACATTAAGGGCAAATCATTCAAATAATTGGTCAACCAATTGTTCGAAAGTATAAATACTATGATTGGGCAATTGGTTATACCACTCTATGGCATCTCCCCCAATATCTGAGGAAATATGTGAAGCATGAGAGCATTATCATTTTGAATTCTAAAGCATGAGTGCATGAATGTGCTCACATGCTCTTTAGGGTCCTCAGTCCCTTTGAACTTGTCAAACCTTGGTACCATGAAGTCTATCAGATATGGTGATGATGGTACCAAAGGGTGAATTGGTTGATTGATTAATTGATATAAGGTTGGCTTCTAGTTATTGTAACCAGGAGTATGTTGTATCAAATTATCAATATATTGTTGCATAGCCTTGATTCTAGGGTCTTCCCCAAGAATGTGAAAGCCTTGAATCACTTGATGATTCTATGGAGTGACAAGATGATGATGGATAGGTAGAGTGGATTGGAATTGATGATGATGAGATTGATTGAGAAATGATGGTGACTATTGAAAAGGGGACAATGCATGAGGACTATGGTTAGGTTGGCCTATGGGAATGGAATGGGTATGGGTGGATGGAGGTATAGGGATGGAAACCATCAAATATTGTGGTACCCATGATGGAATTTGTGTGATGAAGGTGGGTTGAGTGGAAATTGGTTGAGGCCTAGGGTTCACTTGAACTTGTTGTTGAGCATTCTATCACTTCTTAAGCAATTTGTTCAAATGTTCCCATGCTTCATTAATTTCCATATCATCATTGGAAGGCATGGATGAATATGGAATAGATGATGTGGATGGGGGACAAGTGGCAATGGGAATTGCAACTTGATTGGATGAAATGGGTACTTGTGAAGCAGCATTGACTTGTGCTTCATACAAGGGGTTGGTATAGGTGGATACATATGAAGTGCTAGGAGCACATGATGGTTGGGGAATGGAGAAATGGGATGAAGGTGCAACTGATGCCTCAAAAAGAGGGTTAGTGTACACCTGGGTGAAGTTGGATGGCTAGGAAGGAATAAGTTCCTACTGTAAAGAAGGATCTTGATCCGAGATATTATGGATGGGTTGTAAGACATAATTAGCCGATTTGTAGAAAGCCTCTACTTTGGCCATGTCTATGTGGGTAATAGTGTGGTCAATTGTGGGTGAAGATGATTCAGTTTGTGGAAGAGATGTGGAGGTGTATCTATGTGAGACATCAGTAGCCTGCACAATGTGTGATGGGCCCATAGATAAATCTATGCAATCTATCTGAACCACACTGATGGGATTTACCATAGAAGTGGTAGGAAATGAAGATGAACAGTCCATAGATATATTATTTTGGTTTAAAGATTTTTTTATTTCTTGTTAAGACCATAAGCTACTAAACCAAATGTAAAATATGTTGTAAAGGAAATGCAAAAATGGAAATTCACAGAAATCAAGTGAAGACAATCAATGCTATGTTTATACAACAATTGTGTCTTACCTCATTCATTAATTATCTCCTTTTAATTTTTTTTCATTTTTTTTATTTTGTGTGTTTGAATGCACTAATATGAAATTAAAATGGGTGAATACTATGGCTAGGAATGGGCAATGAGATTCTTACTAGTGATGAAATCTAACAAGTTTTCTTGGGGGTAACCTATGGTGTCTAGGGGTAGATATTGGTGGATGGAGATGAAGCCCACCATCACCAGATCTCAAGCAATGATTGGTGATGAAATCCAACCATTACTATTAAAAGTGCAATGTGTAGTGTGTGATTCCTTTTAAAAATTTTAGTTTTCTATTGTGCTCATACAATGTCATAAAATGACTGCTTTCATCAATCTAAATCAGAATCCAACATCAAAATATCAATTTTCCCAAAGGAAGTAGAGTACACCGCTTAAAACCCTCTCTAAACAGAGGAGGGTTCATCTACTCCTCCACCTTGAATCACCAAATGTGGGGGTACTTTTGTTATTTTAAATGTTGTTCCTACTTAGATTAATAAAAACAAAAATTTCTAACCCTAGGATGCACACTACTTTATGCTTTTAATATTTCATATGCAAACAAAAGATGCAACACACCAGAAAGCATGAATTCTTTTTAAATGGAAATGTGTTATGTGTAAATGCAACTATATGCAACAACTAATTTGATGCCTAAATGCACACTAGAATGATTATTTCTAACAAATATATTATTATGTTCTTTTTAATCCAATATCTGAAAGAAAACAAAAAACATAAAATGTAAAAATACATAAAACAGAGATTAGGGTTTCAAGGTAAGCTTACAGAGAAGCCTACGTATTTTTCCTTCTCTCTAAAAATACCACTCTATGCTTCAAAAATCCCTAGGCATTTCTTGAATATCCCATGAGCATCAGGGCATCTACGCACCTTCTACAACTTCTACATTGTTCCAAAAATCTAGATTCTACGAAAATCGCATGATCCATGCTTCTAAAAACCTACAAGATAAAACAGAAAACAACAAGTTAGATCACAAGATAAATCAAAGTAAGAAACCCTTAGGGGGTCCCACCATGATCGCCATTTGTGAAGACAAAAATGAAACACCAAATATAGATAACATAAAATGAACAAACAATGATACAAGAGATTGCACAATAAAATAAATCTTATATTATTAATGTCGGTGGATCTCAATACAATCAAATGTACCCCAAATAGGGGTTTACACTATTTATTTTGATACAATTAATACAATATGCTAGGGTTCTCTAAAACCCTAGCCAACAATGCTTGTGGTGTCTTCAAAGCTCATCTTTGCTCCCAACAGAGGTGAGTGGGCTTCAAATATCCATTGATCAGACCACTCCAACTTAAACAACTACTAAATGCTTATATATCTCTAGATCTACACATAAAAAATGACAAAAGAGGGTTAATAGTAACTATGAGGGCTCCACTATGTGAGACCCTCAAAAATCAATAAAAACCCTAGCTATCAAATAATAATTCTATGAGCAAATATAGAAATAATAAAATTAATACAATAATAGAAGATTTACCTTGTAAACTTATTACTTTATGATTTATCATTATCATCATTGTAGGAAAATAGGTATGCAGATGCCCTAGCGACACCTCGAGGGTTTGTTAGTCTATAGAACTAGGGTTTGAGATACCCATGGGTGCTTGATGGTAGAAGAAATACTCATGGGTGCTCGAGGATGGTGGAAAGCACCTAGAGGTGCTCGAGAGTAGCAGAGGGGTGCTCGGGAGTAGCAAGAGGCATTCGGGGATTGAAGCAAGGTCTGCAGAAGTAGATCTACTTTAGGTGAGGGCTATGATGATGGATGTGGAGGTGAAGGCAAGGGATGTGAAAGGGAACTTTTGAAAGCTTAGGTCATGAATTACTTAGATTGCTTAGGATTTAGATTTAGGGGTTGAGCCATCAAAATGACTCCTATTTATAATCTTCCCTAGGGCACATTAGGGTTTCAACGACACAATTTGTGCGGTCAAGATTAAAATGTGATGGAGGGTGGAGATTAAATCTGGGTAGGTGGCATGGATTAAGGTGGATGAATGGCTAGGATTAGACCAAGATGGATGGTTGAGATTAATTTACACATATATATATATATATATATATATATATAATATAATATAAAATATTAATATTTAAATATATATTAAACAAATATATATAAATATATGTAAATAATGGGTAAAAATGGTGGGAAGACCTGGATGGATGACAAGTGGCTAGATTTTGGTGTCTACAGATGCCCCTTTTTGTATCGCATTGCGTGAAACACAATGCGGTGCAAAAACACGAGACACCTGTTTTGGCTTGATGGTGAAGCAGCTTTGTTGAGATGTGGACATGAGCTTGGAGATAAAATAATTTTTATTGTGTAGCTTACCCCCTCAATTGGCAAATGAGTTTTTGGATGAATCTCACAAGCCAATTGAAAAATGAGTGCAAATGATTGTATGGATGAATGGTGTAATTGTGGATGATATGAATGATGTATACCATTTTTTGCCCTGATGGTGAAAGGGAGTTGGTGGAATATGCATGTGATTGATTCTATTTTTGCCCTAACAAAGAAAGGGTTTTTTGCCAAGTGTAGATGCCATGATCATGTAAGATGTATCCCATTGTGGGAAATTCAAAACCAAATGTGGTTACCCCAAATTTGGGGTGATTCGATGTTGTTGAAGAATGTGCCTTCTGGCGTCATTGATATGCAAATATGAAGATGTAAAAATAAAAAGAGTCAACTTCGGAGGGCCAACTAGTGACTGTCAGGTAATTCCTATGGTCGAAACCAATCACCCTAGCTAAGTCCAATCACCATGATGACTATCAAGGAAATGGAAAATGATGAAATATGATTTTGTCCATGTTTCAAGCCCCATGAACTAGGCCATCAATGATAGCTTTTGTGCAAATTGTTCTTGGCATGGTTTCACTCAAAATGTGAAGTACCAAAGGTTATTGTGATTTCAAACAAGGAGATATGGGATGATGAAAATGACCAAGTGTCCTTATGGTGATTTATTCATCTTACCGACTTGCATGGATACCAATCGTTGCAATCACCAAGTAGATAGAATAAACCACTAGATACGAGGTTCACTTGAATTTTTTTTGAACTTGGAAAATGTGAAAATGTTATGATTGATGATTGGAAATGATGTGAAAATGAAGCATTGATGATGAGAATGATGATTATGGTCATTTTGTGAAAATTTGGACCATTTTGGAGCGCTTTGGAATTTGATAAGTGATTTTGTACCTTTTGGGTGTAAACTAAAATTATGCATCCAAATCGGTTTGGACCTTCACAAAACATGATAATATGATGAAAATGATGCATGGATGCAATTTGGAGTGATTTTGTGGGGGTAAGCCATTGTTTTGCATTGATATTATCTTTTTGTTAGTTTTGATGCCAAACACCGGTTGGCACTTACCGCATGCGCAAATGCTTGCTAGTGTTTGGGCACTCTCCAAATGCCACGATGCACTTCAATGCACTAGGAAACACCCATGGGTATTTCAAGGCATTTGAAGCAGCTATAAATAGCCCATAGGTGAAAATGGAGCTCATTATTGCATTTGTGAATTTGTGAAGCTACATCTAGGAGAATTGGGTGGAGTGGAGTGGAGTGAAGTGGAGAGAGGTGGGCGTGGAAGCTATGGTAGCAAAAGGTGTGGCTGAAGTGGAAGTATGATTTGCCAAGGTAAGTCCCTCTTTGAAGCTCTTTTTAATTTTGTGCAAAATTATATTTTTGTTATTATTATTTTTGTGTTTATTTTTTTAATTATGAACATGTATTAACAACAAATGTTTTGTGTTGTGTTGTAGCTTAGGATTTTGGAGGCTCGACACCGGTTCTCGCCTCTCAACCCAAGGATGAGAAAGGTATTGTGGGGTGAGGATTGGGATTGGTTGAAGGCTATGGGACTAGAGGAGGTAGCCCGGATAGATGTGGTGAGGGCGGATGAGGGGTACCTCTCTACCTTTGTAGAGAGGTTGGATCCAGATAGGGGGAATTTTCATCTCCCCACTATAGAGATTACCCTCACACTTGAGGATGTATATCACATCCTCAAGCTACCAGTGGAGGGGATTTGTGTCAATATTGGACATGATTAGGGAACAAAGATGAGGAATATGTTTGGTGATAGCTAGCAGAGTGTGGTGATGACATGTGGGGGCATTTTGTACTTGTCCATGTATGTGGACAAGACACTGGATGCCCTACCAACTTTGGTAATGTTTGTGTTGGCCAACATCGTGGTCCCGAACAGTACTAGTTGTAGGTTCCCTTGGAACCTCATAGGGTTGGTGAGCGATATGATTGCTACACCATAGGTGTATGCATGGGCCACTACCTTATTGAAATATATGTACCATGAGCTTTATGAGGTGAGGAGGTGGGGGAGGAAGGGATTGGGATGCAGTTTGTTACTACAATACCAGGGATGGGAGTATTTTAGTGTGGCTCGACTAGAGGATCTACCAGCTATAGGCTAGGATAGGGAGTATCCCTATGCTAGGATATGGGTGATGGTGGAGGAGGCATAGTTGATTCATCCTATGTGAAAGAGTCAGCGGTACAGGGATTTGGGGGCTAGATTGAAATCCACCTAAGTGATATGGAGGCCATGGTGGGGTGCCAGGTTGATAGGATATGAAGAGCAGCTGCAACATGTTAGATAGGCTAGGTGGGTGGTTGGGAGGCATTGAAGTGAGACTAAGTATATCCAGTTCTCATGGGTGCTCTATCAGTTCAATTTGAGGTAAGGGATTTTTGATGAGCCAGTGCTCTATAGGAGGTATTGAGATGAGACAAGGTTACCATTTGTTGAGGTATGGAGGGAGGCTTATGAGGGTGACAAGGAGATAGATCTCCCCAATATGGATAATGTAGGGACTACTACAAAGTATGATATATGGTTTGCTACAAATCCACCATGGGCATTGAATCTAGAAGTAGCTGATGAATATGGAGATGAGGCTAAGGTCGAGGAGACCGATGAGGCTTCTAAGCAATGGAGGCACCTTCAATTTGACAATCAAAGGAGGAGAGCTAAGGATGCAGCGAGGTAGGCTCCAAGGAGTGGAGGAGATGGCAAAGATGGGGATGATGTGGAGGAGACTCCAAATGGACCTCTAGGTTAGAGAGAGGATAATTATGTGAGGTTGGAGCAACTGGTGCTAAAGTGGGATGCAATGGTGGTGATGAGCCTTGAAAACACTCATTTTTGTACAAAATTTCCATATATATTGTGACATTTATTTTAATAGAAATATATGTTTTATGCAAATTTTATATGTATTTAACATTAGATTACGTATGTTGTCTAATATTTGTTTTTGAGTGAATTATGTGTAGATTCAGTGGATTTTACAGTATTTTAGCATGACTACATCGAGGTCCCATTCGGACCTAGCACTTTCCATTTTGTGATGGTAAAAATATCTGCAACAAAATAGTGATGAAGCGCTAAGTCAAGCGCTTGACTCCCATTTAGGTGCCTAATTCCCATTTGGTGCTTGACTATCCTATTTGGTGCTTGAATTTCGAGCACCCAATTCATATTTGGTGCTTGATTGTTAGGTGCTCGATTGCCATTTGGCACCCAACTCTCGTTTACTACCTAATTTTTGTATTGTATAGATAAGGCACCTGATTCCCATTAATGTAAAATTACAGCACAACCCCTATTATCGGTAGAACATAATGGTAATTTTAGCGATGGATGCGGACCAAGGACAACATCAATGACCATATGTCATCTATTTTTTAGCAATCACGTAAAAATCAATGTAATCGGGTAGAGCAAAATATCAGACGTATTCTATTCTGATACATAATACATTGAATATATTCTGAGTTTAATGTTTTGCTTTATCTCCTTTATTCCTGCGTATTGTTGTAACAAAAAAATCGAAAATCGATTTGCTTTCAGAATGTAACAGGGCATGGCCGCATATCTTATAAATATGCAGGCCACCCCTAAAAAATAGATCCCAGATTTTCTCTGTATATTTCTATTGTAATTCCAAATACAATTCATTTGAGTCTTTTGATCAACTCAACTAGCATCCGATGAATGTCTTAATGCGGGTGGAATCTACTAGAAGCTTGGGCCCACTCTCAACAATATTCCTCCCTTATTTTACCTATTTTCTATCATTTTAATTCATTTTCCTATTTTTTGTAATTTAGTTTAATACTGCAATTTCCCCTATTTTTTGTAAATTTCTAGCAAGTGTGCAGTTTTGATTTCAAAGCATTTCAGTCATTTCTTTGATAATGTAAATTAGATTAGTGGTTTGGAAGATAAATGAGAACTCCAATGAAACAAAAACACCCCCAAACCATAGAATCTAAGGGACTCATCTTATTAAAGGGATATTACAGGCATATACTATGCAGGGTTACTCACAAGTTTATGAGCTATCCTGGGTTGACAATTAAATGGAGGCAATGATTTATACCATAGAAAACTAACCAATGTTTTTCCCAATATTTTGGCACCGTTGTTGGGGAGTAGCCAACTGTAATTTTTTGTTCTGAAGAAAGTATGTTAGAAGTAGTTTAGGTTACTTTCTACAGAACCTCCATTTGAAATTTTGTATGAGTCCACCTAGAATTAGAGGACCGGACAATCATTTTATCAAGAACACAAATATTGTTTCTTTAGAAACCTCTATTTCAGCTGTGCCAAATCCTGATACTTAAACCTTCTCACCACCATATCCACCTATGCATTGGAGTCAACATCCATTGTTTGCACAGGATCCTTTTGAAATAGACCAGAAAAATCTTAGGGAAGGATCAATGGTAGGAAGAGTTCAATATGAGGAAGATTTACTTAACCTTCAACATTGGCAAGAAGTTGAGGAAGGGACTATTTCAAAAACTGATTTAGTAATCCTTCTAGAGGATAAAAGAAATGAGTTAGAAGCCTTGAAAGTTGTCCTAAATGCAGCAGGTGTAGAAACCTTGATAGCAGACAAGATGGCTGAAATAGTAGAAGAAGCATCCACTAGTTTTAACTTCCCCATAGAAGAGGCAAGAGGAGACCACAAGATGAAACATATCTCTCCTGCCCACCTTCCAATATTTAGAGGATTTCAATTAGAATATCCTGACCTGTTTCTCTTCAAATTTGATATTCTATGTAGGTTGGTAGACTATAAAACCGATGCTCAAAAATTAAAGTTATTTCCCTCAACTCTTGATGATGCAACCCTACACTAGTTCATCAGTTTAGGACATAGATAGATAACTACCTAGGAAGACATGAAAAAATCTTCCTAGATCAGTATCAAGACTTTGGCAGAGCACGAGATTCCAGAGAAGAAGTCCTGGATATGACACAAAAGGAAGGAGAATCATTAGAGGAGTATTGGGATAGGTTTAGCTTTAATTTGCAAATATCTCCCCATGCAAGACTAGGAGACAGGTCCTTGAGAAGTATCTTCTTAAAGGGGCTTACGAATGAATCTCTTGATGCATTAAACATGATTTTTGGAGGGGACATTTATCAACACCAAATGTCTGATATCCGATAGTTATGCCAGAACTACTCAAGAAGGAAGGGTAAGTTAACCCCCAGGAATATCAAACAATCAGCCACTATCACTAAAACAAAAATAGGAAATATGCTTGAAGACCTCAAGAGTGAGATGTTGTCATCTCTTGCACTCCAAATGGACACCCTTCTACTTCAAAAAAAAAGTAGGAGAATGAGGCAACACTAGCCTATTTTTGTCCTAAATGTAGGGGAAAGCACCCTAAAAATGAATATCCTGAGAACAAAGTTAGAGTGTGCATTGTGTGTCAAAAATATCATAAAACTAAGTTGTGTCCACAATTATCAAAATCTAGAGAGGAACCTAAAGTAATGGAAGCATACTTCATGGGTAATAGGAGAAACTGGCAATAGTCTCCTATGGGAAACAACATGCTAGCAGGAATGCCATCCTATGGGGGTAGCAATTATCAGAACCAAGGTCAAGTTCAACCACCCAACATGGGCTGGTGGGGACAAAAACCTTGGACTCAATTTACCCAAGGAGAAAATCCTTACAATCCCTACCCATGGATGCCATACCAATAGCCTAGATAGTAGTGGAGAAATCAGAATGCTTGGAGCCAAACTCCACAACATGCTACACCAATCCCACTACAACCAAGTCTACCAGCTTCCCCTACTTTGAGACCTGCTCAACTATTGGCACAACCTACTTCTAATCCAAACAATAAACCACAACCAACATACCATATGGAGAATGAGATGTACCCCATGTATAATATCAAAGTAGATTGTAGTCCCATATAATTAAGGTCAGGTAGACAGGTAGGTGTAGAAGTAGCTCCTCTGGTAGAAGAGGAGGAAAGCATAGAGTTAGAAAAAGAGGAATCACCTCTTATAGAAGAAGTAGAAGAAGAATAAACAATTGTAAATAATAGATAAGGGGTTCCACCTTTTCCAAAAAGGTTGTAGGAACCCAAGAAGCCAATACAACCAGAATTTGATATTCTTTCTAGTTTGAAGAACCTGATAGTCATAATTCCTCTCTTTCAGGCCATCAAGGATATTCCTATCTATAGCAAGGCCATAAGAGAGTTGTGTCTAAGAAAACCAGGGAGAAAACTAGCACAGATAATCAATTTGGTAGGACAACTAGCTGATCTTATGCTAGGAAATACCTACAGCCAAAAATATTCAGACCCAAGAAGCCCTATTTTAACTGTGAAAATTGGGGGCTATGTTTTACCCAATACATTAGTAGATCTAGGGGCTACCATTAATGTCATGCCTAAGGAAACCATGTAGAAACTCAGTTTAACCAATCTGAAGCCAACCAAAATTATCCTTCAATTGGTAGATAGGTCAATAGTGCTCCCTAAAGGAATACTGGAAGACATAACTATCACAGTGGATGCATGGGAGTACCCAGTAGATTTATTAGTGTTACAATCCAAGTCTGGGTTGGGTGGTTATCCACTCATCTTAGGTAGGCCTTGGATGGCAATAGCTGATGCCTACATAAGTTGTAGAAATGGACAAATGACCATTTTTGATGGTCAGAATGTAAAAAATCTGATCATCCATCCACCTGCATAGTCTATAGATTTGTTGGGAGAACCTGAATGTGAAAACCAGAACATGAGTGGTTTATCAATGATTCAATCCATCATGGCACTTGATGAGTTGGAGGATGAGAGTGATGAGGATAGGGTGATATCAAAATTTTTCCAAGGAGAACCCTCTTGTCCTCCTCCAGAGTTGCCATTAGTGGGAGGTAAATATCACCATATTCAGAAAATAGAAGTTGCACCTGGGAGAGTATTAAACATAAATGATGGGTTGACATCTGAACAATAGACCAAACTAAGAGAAACATTAGTCAAACATCAAGGTGCATTTTCTTGGGAGTATTCAGACATGAGAGGAATAGCTCTTGAAACCTGTACTCATCGAATATATCTGGAAGATGAAATAAAACCGGTAAGACAACCACAACGTAGGATGAATCCAACTATGAAGGAGATTGTTAAAACAAAATTGTAGAAACTCCTGATAGTTGGGTTTATCTACCCTATCTCAGATAGTGAATGGGTATCACCTTTGGTGGTGGTGCCCAAGAAAAATGGAAAGTGGAGGATCTATGTTGATTACAGGTCACTGAATAAAGCAACCAAGAAAGACCACTTCCCCTTACCTTTCATAGATCAGGTCCTTGACACCTTAGCAGGGAAGAAATACTTTTCTTTCCTGGATGGGTTCAGTGGATATAATCAGATTTAGATTGGGGAAGAGGACCAAGATAAGACCACATTCACTTGTCCATGGGGAACCTTCGCTTACCGAGTTTTACCCTTTGGTTTGTGCAATGCACCTGCCACATTTCAAAGGGCAGTTTTGAGCATCTTCTCTGATATGATTGGAGAAACTATGGAGGTATATATGGATGATTTCACTATTTATGGTGAAACCTTTGAAGAAGCCACAAAAAATTTGGAGAAAACACTTCAACGGTGTGAGGAAACCAATCTGTCCCTAAGTAATGAGAAATGTTATATGCTAATGCAGGAGGGGATAGTTTTAGGACATCATATCTCTGCAGATGGGATCAAGGTAGACAGGAAGAATATAGAAGTTATCCAAAACCTACCTACACCCAAAAATCATAAGGATATCTATAGTTTCCTTGGATCAATTGGTTACTATAGGAGGTTTATAGCATAATTTAGCAAAAATGCTAAACCCCTAAGCACATTGTTAGAAAAAGACATAGAGTTTGTTTGGACAAATTATTGTGAACAAGCATTTAACATTTTGAAAGAAAAACTGACTTCTACTCCAGTCCTAAGGGGTCCAAATTGGACCATCCCCTTTCACATATATGCAGATGCATCCAATAATGTGATAGGGTCAGTTTTGGGATAGAAATATGGTGATGATTTTTATGCCATCTATTATGTCAATAAACATATTACAGGTGTTGAGTTCAATTATACTATCACAGAAAAGGAATTCCTTGCAGTCATACATGCTCTTAAAAAATTTTACCACTATATTACAGGATATCAGGTTTTTGTGCACACTGATCATTCAACTATCAGATACCTAACAAAAAAACCTAGAATTAGTGGTAGAATTATCAGATGGCTGTTACTTCTACAAGAGTTTGATGTGACAATTATAGATAAACCAGGTAAGGACAATGTGGTGGTAGATTTCCTTTCCATATTGACACCTCCTGATCATTCAACCATAGAAGATCAGTTTCCAGATGAGCATTTATTTGCTCTTAATGAACAGATACCATGGTATGCATATATGGCTAATTATTTAGCCACTGGTAAAGTATCCCTTGCACTTTCACCACATGAGAAATAAACTTTAATTGAGAAAAGTGTAGACTTCTCATGGATTGATGGGTGCCTATTTAAAACAAGGTCTGATCAGGTCATGAGAAGATGTGTTGCTGATAATGAGATTGTAGAAATATTGAAAGCTTACCATAATGAACCTTGTGGTGGCCATTTTGTAGGAAAAATGACTGCATTCAAAGTATTATAGGCTGGTTATTATTGGCCTTCACTATTCAAATATGCAGCCAAGCATGTGAGCCAATGTGACCAATGTTAGAGGATGGGTAGACCTACTCTCAGAGATGAAATTCCACTCCAACCACATGTGCACATAGAGCCATTTGATAAATGGGGGATGGACTTCGTAGGACCCATTAATCCATAGTCATTAGGTAAGAGGTATATCTTAGTTTACACTGACTATGTGACCAAGTGGGTTGAAGTGCAGGTATTACGTGATTCTAAAGAGAATACTATAGAAGAATTCCTATATTCATCTATTTTTACTAGATTTGGGGTTCCAAGGGAGATCACAACTAATCAAGGGCCTCAATTTACTTCAAAGTTGATTTAGGAACTCATGCAACAATATAAAATTAGGCATAACAAAACCACTCCTTACCATCCATAAGCAAATGGGAAAGTAGAGGTAACCAACCATGAACTGGAGAACATTCTCACAAAGAAAGTATAACAACATAGGAAGGATTGGGCCACAAGATTACCAAAAGCAGTGTGGGATTACAGAACCACCTAGAAAACTACTATTGGTTTTACACCATTCTAGCTAGTATATGGGAAGAATGCTATGATGCCCATAGAATTTGAGATTAAAACTCTCAAAATTATAGTAGATTTAAATTTTAATTTGGATGAGGCACAAAAGGAGAGGATTCAGCAACTTAACCAGCTGGATGAATACCAATGAGATGCTCTACATCGGACAAAGGTCATCCAAAAATAGAGGGCCAAGTGGCATGATCGTCACACTAGGCCAAAGTAGTTAAAAGTGGAAGAGTGGGAATTATTGTATGACTCCTGATTGCAGGAAAGGAAAGGTAAAATTATGCAACATTGGATGGGGCCATATGAAGTTATTGAAATCATCAACAATGGTACTGTTAGGATTAGAACAATTGATGACATCAACATTACATTAACAGTCAATGGTCACCGACTACGTCCATATCATGTATCTAAGACTTATATGATGAAGTCCATATTAGTCATGGGGGAGAAACAAATTGATTCTAGTTTTAAAATAATTCAATAATATGTGTATGTTGTACAATCTTTCTTTTAGAAGTTCTACAATTTTTCTTTCTTTAGTTGTATTTCTGTTTTGTAAGAATGATGCCCTGAGTGCAAATGTTAGGCAGCTTGGGAAACCTAGGCCTAACAAGCACAGGATCCATGAACCTGTGCAATCCCAACTTTCTAGGATATTAAATTCTAGTTTAAGTATATCATCCCAAATTTGAGGGGGAAACCATATTTGAACAAGTATTTGGGTGTTTATTTTTGGTCTTCATGAAGAAAAATACCCGAATGCTAGTTCAGGTAGCGGATGCTGATTCTATCCCTGTTATTCAAATAAAAAACTAAAGGCCTAATAAACTATAAGTGTACACTATTGGACACATTAGAAAACATTAAAATAAAGGAGGAGCACCTGATTTTGATTTTATAAAGATAAAGGTACCTGATTCTCATTTTCTGGAGAGAATGGTGCCCGACTCCCATTTATGGAAGAAGGCACCCGATTCCCATATTTTAGGGAAATGGCACCCAATTCCTGTTTGTATGGTAGAAGGTGCCTGACTCCCATTATGTGAAGTAAATGGTGCTCGAATCCCATATTTTGGTAGACCGATGCTTGATTCCTATTTTTCCAAGGAAATGGCACCCAAATTCCATTATTCAAGAAAGCGACACCTAATTTTTTGGATATATAAAAAAATACTTTCTATTTTTAAATATGGCACCCGATTGCCAATAAAAAGAACCTAATTTATATTTTTTGCTTTAAGTACGATGCCCAATTACCAGTAAAACATGCCTACTTTCCATATTAAGTACGATGCCCAATTGCTAACAAAATGCGGCTGCTTTCTATTCACCAAGCACCTACGTGCATTGATTCAAAATAAGGCACCTGATTTCCACATAAGGAGGCATCTGATTTATATTTTTCACGAATGTTTGTACCTCGTATTAATAATATTTAGCATTGGGAAGTGACCCGAGCCATGTTAGAATTTCACCCACATGCATAAGTCAAACTTCATGAAGGAAATAATTTTAATTTTTTTGTTGGAGATTTTTGCACATTCTGATGAGGCTTGGAATTGCCTCAGTCATAGCATGTTTTAAACCATCAAAAACTGCCTATAAAACCTTATGATATGTTTATTATGCTAATATAGTTGATTTAATGCACTATATGTTAAGTATTTGCATGATTAAGGTGTTTAGGGACATTGTACTCTATTTTTACAATTTTTGTACAGTTTTTGCATTATTCTAACATGGTTTGCTGATGAATGGAATGCATGGTTTTAGTAGAAACATAATATAATTCCATAAAGAAGTGATGAGGTAATGTAGGAACAATATCCCAAAACCATTTCCACCATTCCCAACTCATCCTTACTACCAGGAGACACAGCTCACGAACCAACACCCGCTGATGCAGCTTGCACTGTCCTGGAATAGACCAAGTCAGTTGCAGAATATTAGGTAAAATCAATGTAAAATATCAAATAAGATATTTTGGGCACGTAGAATAGGAATAATAAAATATAAATAATGCAACTCCCATATTGGTAGAGCTATTAGGAAAATAGGAGATAGATGCAGTAGATGTCAAAGTGTAACAATGTGAAGTAGGAAATGTAATGTTGTTTTTCAGATAAATAAAAGTGCAGTTTCCATCATATTTTGTTATGTATGAGTGTGTTAGAATTTAGCAAGTAAATAGCTCTTATACCTTCTTCTGGAAAAGGAAGCAAGGGCCACTTCTAGGCCTAGAAGAAGGATTGACTGACAAGTTTTCCTCTGATCTTTGCTACAACAAAATTTAGTTGGATACTTGTCAATTTCTTTCTTTGTTTCATACTAACCATTATGGTAGTTCCATGATTTGTCTCCATGCTTAGAATTGAGTTTTCAGATTTCATAAATGTGTGATCAGTGATAGACTAGTTAGACCTGTGTCTTTCTTGTTCCATGTTTTCAGCAATTAAAATAGTTTGCAGTAGTATTATGGTTTCTTTACTTTCAACAGCTTTACAAAGTTTTCTTGCATTTCCTTTTTGCTGTCAACTACTATGATAGAATACTGACAACATTTTTAAACAAAGCACTAATAGGTGTTCAACTTGTGTGTTTACTTCCAGCAATTTCCATTCTACAAAAGTAATTAGGTTTAATTTTCTATCATTTCAATTATTGCAAGTACTTAGGTTTCAGTTTCTGCAATTTAGAATTAGGTTTCCATTTCTACAAGTAAATTAGTTATTTTGTGCAAGATAGGATTAAAAAGGTGATCAAAAACCCCCAACACAATCTATTCTACCAATAAGACCTGTTGCTCCCAAATGAACTAAACTGCAACCCTACTTAAACCTTCTCTCGTAAATAGCCTTGGACACCACCCTGGATTGACAAATCATTGAGATTAAATGATGCTATTAATGACACGCATCATTTTGGCACCGTTTTTAGGGACACGGTGTTGTTAGAAGACAAGAGTAGTCAAATAGTTGTTAAATATGTTGAGTTGTGAAGATTCAGAGTAAAATTTGAATATAATAGTTGGTATAGGTAACAAGTATTGAATTGCAATTTAGATCATTGAGGAGTAAGCATGAATGAGTAGGCCAAGGGATGAGAAAGGTAGATTTATCAAGACCACCCCTTTACCTACCATAGGAAGGCAATCTTCACGCTCAGGAGATGAATTGCCTATGTTTGAAATTCTTGATAGACTTAAACAAGAACCATTACCTTCATCATCAAGAACTGAAAGATCTCTTGAAAACAAAATTTTAGAAGAATTATCTACTAATTCTCCTCCATCTACTTCTGTTGAGTCTATACAACCAGAGCAATTTGGACACACCTACACCAAATTTTGGAACAACATTATGGCAGAAATACCAGAAAACCAAGATGGAGGTAGTAATGTCCACAATAGACCAGATAATCCTCATTCTTCTAGGACTTTTGAGTATCCTATTCAATTAAATCCTACGCAAAATTCTCCTATGAAAACAATCTCACCTTCAATACTTCCAATCTTTCGGGGGGTTGTATCTGAAGATCCTGACCAGTTCTTATTTGAGTTCAAAGTAGTGTGTCAAACCTATGATTATGTAAATGACAACCAGAAACTCAAAGTTTTCCCTTCTACACTCAAGGATGCAACATTACGCTGGTTCATGAGTCTAGAACCAGAATCTATTCGAACTTGGGAACAAATGGAGAGCATATTTTTGGATAAATACCAAGATTATTGTAGGGTAAGAAACAAGAAGGATGAATTATTCTGAATTAGGCAAGAAGATGATGAAACCTTAGAAGATTATCTTGATAGGTTTGCATTTGTTCAAAAAATATGTGGACCTGTAGAGTCTGAAATGTGCAAAGCCATATTTTTGAGAGGACTACAAGATGAATCCAGAGAAGTATTGGACTTAATGGGAAATGGGGATGTAAGTACCCTTAGCAATGAAGAGATTGTGGATTTATGCAGAAATTACTCCTGCACTAAGCAAAGAAGAAGAAAAAGAGTACAAATGGCAATGATATGAGAGATCTAATGGAAGAATTTGCAAATTTAAAAACTGATATTCTTGTGCATCTAGACACAACACTAGGGGAAATGAATGCCAAAACAAAATCAATAGAACCTCTAGCAATTTATTTCTCGAGATGTAGGAATAAACATGCTTTGCAAGAATGTCCTTTAAATAAAACATCAATTTCAGCCATTTGCAGCATTTGCTCAAAAGGACACCTGACTGATAAATGCCATCTACTGCCTCAACTCAAGAATATTTTGGAAACTCAGACTGAAGAACTCAATTATGTTGGACCAAAATAGGGGGGAAAATTTTCTCAATATCAACATACCCCTCATTTTCCTACAAATTGGGGACAACACCCTTGGAGTATGCCATGGGGACAGTCAGAACCACCCCAACAACCTTGGAATTACCCTCCTTGGACAGCTCCTCAAGAATGGCCACAATCAGGTTGGAGTAATCCATCCTGGAATCAAGTCAATCCACCTTGGATGCAAAACCAATCACAAGGATAAAATTGGGGACAACAATATCAATCTTATCCAAGGCAGCAAAGATATCAAGGTCAAAATCAAAATTTGTTGCCTTCCCCTAATCAAAACTTTCAAGGAAGATCTAACCAACCACAACAAACACAATAGGTAAAGCAACCTCAACTTCTAGCCCAACCAGTGACTAATCCAAATAACACAAGATAGGCATCCCCTATCTATGTGGCTGAATCTGAAGAAAATGTTGAAGTCCATGTTCTTGATTGCAACAATATCCAACTTCGTTCAGGAAAAATTCTACCTGAACCTGTTCCAATTGAAATTGAAGAAAATAGAATGCAAGAACCTTCTAATCCAAACAAAGTCAAATAAACATTGGAGAAAGAAGCAAAAAAAATAGAAAAAATACAAGGCAGAAAAATTACCTTCATCAGGGATAATCCCATATCCTGAAAGATTCAACATTACTGCAGGAAACTCTAAATCAGACCTGGTAAAAGAACTTAAAAAGTTAACCATATCACTCCCCTTATTGCAAGCCATTAAGGATGTGCCTTTGATTAACAAAACTATCCAATATTTGTGTATCAAAAGACCAAGGAGAAAGAAGAAGTCATTTCCTAAAACTGTTCAGGTTGAAGGAAAGATAGTTGATCTCTTGTCAGGGAAACTAGTACCTCCAAAGTATAGTGACCCAGGAAGTCCAGTTATTATAGTTACTATAAGTACAATACCAATTTCAAATGTCTTGATTGATCTAGGAGTTGCAATAAATGTAATGACTAAAGATACAATGGAGAAATTATAGCTCAAACATTTAAGTCCTACATCTACAGTATTAGAAATGGTTGATAGGTCAGTTGCAAAACCTGAAGGTATCATTGAAGATATCCCCATAGAAGTTTCTTCTTGGGAATACCCTATAGATTTTTTGGTTTTATAGCCTAGAAATTCAGCACATGGTTACCCCATTATTCTAGGAAGACCTTGGCTTGCAACTGCAGTAGCCTTTATAGACTATAGATCAGGAGATATGACAATCTCCAATGGTATTGACTTAAAGCAGATTTCTCTGTATCCCCTTGCAAGACCTTCAAACAAATTTGTAGGTCAATTATGGTTTCCTGATTTAGATGAAGAACAAGAAGAAACCATCTCCACACTAGCTACTTTAGTAGTGAAGGAACATATAGGAGAGATAGACTCCCATGATAGAGGAAATTTTGAAAATGAGACTATCTTAGTGAATGCTATGCATGAACAAAGAATGGAGGATGAAGCAGCAAATGTTCATCAACTGTCAAAAAATGATGAGGGCCAAAGTTCTGAAAATGAGTCATCTACACCACTACAAGAAAAATCTATTTCACTACCACATGGGTGGCATCATCACCTACTCCCTTCTTTTCATTGCTCCATACAAAACATGCTTCCACCAGGAATCATTGTCAAAAATGAGACAAGAGTTTTTCATTCCCTCAAATCTCATCATTGCCCACTAAACTCCTTAATAACCAAGTATGAAGGAGTAAATTCTGTCCTTCCAGGGATAAAACAGATAGAAGTTCAGCCAGGTAAATTTTTGAATATTAGTAGTTGGCTTACTAAGGAAGAAGAAGCAAAACTATTAGCTGTTTTGTAGAAACATGTCCATGCTTTTGCTTGGGACTACAAAGATATGTCAGGGATCCACCTTGATGTATGTACTCACAGAATCTATACTGAAGATGTTAAACCAGTGAGACAACCCCAACGAAGATTGAATCCTACCTTGAGAGATATTGTCAAAGAAGAGATTGAAAAACTCTTAGAGGTAGGGTTCATTTATCCAATTTTTGATAGCCGATGGGTCTCCCCATTGGTTATAGTTCCAAAGAAGAATGGGAATATGTGAGTATGTGTAGACTATAGAGAATTGAATAAGGTAACATACAAAGACCATTTCCCATTACCATTCATAGATCAAGTGTTAGATACTCTTGCTGGAAAGAAATTTTTCTATTTTCTTGATGGATTCAATGGATACAATCAGATTCAGGTTGCACCTGAAGATCAAGAGAAAACAACTTTTACATGTCCATGGGGAACATTCGCTTATAGGGTCTTACCTTTTGGCTTATGTAATGCCCCAACAACATTTCAACGAGCAGTTTTAGCAATTTTTTCTGATCTAACTACCGAAAGTGTTGAAATTTATATGGATGATTTCACAGTATGTGGAGAAACTTTTGATTTTACATTAGAACATCTTGATAAAGTTTTAACCCATTGTGAAACATACCAATTATCCTTGAATCCTAAAAAATATTTTATGATGATGGAGGAAGGGATTGTTCTTGGTCATCACATCTCTTCTCAAGGGATCCAAGTTGACCCAAAGAAGGTTGAAATAATCAAGAATCTTCTCCCTCCTAAGACTCAAACTGATGTTAGGAGTTTTCTTGGACACATTGGTTTTTACCGCAGGTTTATTCCCAACTTTAGTACAATAGCCAATCCTATGTTTGCCCTATTGACTAAGGACTCTAAATTTTCCTGGACTGCAAAGTGTCAAGAATCATTTGAAGCTTTGAAAGAAAAATTAGTAACCCCACCTGTGTTAAGAGGACCTAATTGGGCATTACCATTTCATATCCAGACTGATGCTTCCAATACTACAATTGGAGCAGCATTAGGATAGATTGACAATGGTGAACATTATGCCATCTACTACATTAGCAAGAATTTTATAGGAGCAGAAAAGAACTATACCACTACTGAGAAGGAATTCTTGGTAGTAGTATATGCTATCAACAAATTCAGGTATTACATCATAGGTTATCAAATATTCATCCATACAGACCATGCAACCATTAAATATTTGATGAATAAACCTATGGTAAGTGCAAGAATTATCCATTGGTTATTGTTGTTACAAGAATTTGATATCACAATAATCAACAAACCAGGAAAAGCCAATGTTGTAGCAGATTTCTTGTCTAGATTGCAGAACACAGGAGAGGAAGAATTAGTTGAGGATACTTTTCCTGATGAGAAATTATTTGCTATATCAGTCCAATCACCTTGGTTTGTAGATATAGCCAATTACTTGGTCACAAGGAAAGTTCCTCCACATTTCACTCCAAAACAGAAAAATAGTTGATAAAACAGAGTTCTTCTTTTCAATGGATTAAGGGTATACTTTTTAAATGCAGTTCTGACCATGTGTTACATAGGTGCATCCGAAAGGATGAAGTGTATGATATCCTTCGAGCTTGCCATGATGAACCATCAGGTGGACATTATTCTGTAAAAAGCACAATTAGAAAATTTTTAGGAACAGGGTATTACTGGCCATCTCTTCACAAGGATGTAAAAAAGTACATCAGGCATTGTGATGCATGCCAAAGAATGGGGAAACCCACTCACACAAATGAAATGCCACTACAACCTCAAATGGTTTTAGAACCATTTGAGAGGTGGGGGCTGGATTTTGTGGGACCTATTGACCCACCTTCTCAAGGAAAGGTGCATATTTTAGTATGCACTGATTACCTGACAAAGTGGGTAGAGGTGCATGCTTTCAAACATGCTCATGAAGAGAAGGTTGCTGATTTCTTGTATAACCAGATTTTTTAGAGATTTGGAGCTCCACGGTCTATTACCACAGACCAAGGACCCCAATTTGCATCTAAAGTTATTGAAGCTTTTACAAAATTGTATGAAATTAAACATAGGAAATCATCACCTTATCACCCACAAGCAAATGGTCAGGTTGAAGTAACAAACAGGGAGTTAGAATGGATTTTGACTAAAACAATAGCTTCTCATAGGAGGAATTGGCTAGATAAATTACCTGAAGCAGTTTGGGCTTATAACATTACATGGAAATCCACCACGGGTTTCACACCTTATGAACTGGTTTTTGGAAAAAAACCTCTTTTACCTATTGAATTTGAGCTACTAACATTATGAATAACTTTGGAAATTGGAATTGATTTGTCACAGGCACAGACAGATAGGATTCTACAGTTGAATGCATTGGATGAACTCCGGTTGGATGCATTGCACCAAACTGAGATAATTCAGGAGCAGCGAAAGTAGTGGCATGACAGCCACATTCAGCATAGGAAGTTTCAACAAGGAGATTGGGCTTTGTTGTTTGATTCTCACTATGAGGATTTCCTAGAAATTTGTGGACTAGATGGCTTGGACCTTATCAAATTGAAGAAGTATTTGAAAATGGAGCAATTCGTCTCTCTCCCATTGATGATTCACGGAGGAAGTTGGTAGTGAATGGGCATCACCTTTGGGTATACCATGCACCACTAACCAAAGAAGAATTCTTGTAGTAGCTTGATAGTTTGGATATACGTAAGGTGGAAGAGATTCCCTCTTCCATCTCAACTTCAATAGATTCAACATAACAATGAAGTTCCAAGATAAAAAATACAGAAAAAGAAAAAATAGAAAAAAAAAGATGAATAAATCATGATTGTGAAATTCCCTCATGGGCATGATTTCAAGGAAATCATGAATTCCTTCATTGGCACAATCAAGATAAAAAAAGAAAATGAAAAAAAAGAGAAAAATGAATAATTCAGTAGTGAAAACCTCTATGAGGCGTTGCTGAGTTGGTGTGCATGAAAACTAGTTTTTCGGCATGCATAGCCTTGAAACACTCTATATCATCATTGTAAAAACTCACCAACTGCACTTGTTTTGAAAGTGTTGCAGCAAAAATCAGCAAGACATCATCAGAAGCAACCATCCATCAAATGTACAAGAAAATTGTTCAAAATAGGTATATGTTTCTTGCACTTTTTATCATTGTAAGTATTTAGTATGTAGTGTGTAAATATTAACAATTAAGTATAAAAACATTCATGAGGTTTGGCATATCCAAAACATACCAACCTGCCTGGAAAAGAAGAAGAATTCTAGTTTTTGTAAAAATTACAGATTTTTCATGGACAAAAAAAGAAAGGGAAAGTGCAAAAACTACAAACTTGGATAAATGAGATACAAATCTGGTTACAAAAGTATGCAGGGGTTTCAAAAACCCTCAAAAGGATGCAAGGCTCCAAAATAAAATTTTGGCTTATTTGATCTTTAGAATAAGGATATCTTTGGAATGACGAAGTTGTTTGATCTTTGGAATGATGAAGTTGTTTGATCTTCGGAATGATGAAGTTGTTTGATCTTCGAAATAACGAAGTTGTTTGATCTTCGAAATGATGAAGTTAACTTTAAAATAAAAGGGGGCAGTTTTGAAATTGAAATTACATGGTAGAAATATTGAATTTCAAATATTCCACGTGGCATCTGAAAAAAAGGGAAATAAAAAATGGTTATCTTGCCACGTCTTCCGAATAGGTGAAAAAGTCAAAGCTCACATGCCTAAGATCACGTGTGATATCGTTCCAAAAAAATCAATCAAGTTTTCACGGGGAAAGAATATTTCATTATTCGACATGATCTTCGCACCACCCAAAAAGGTATGACAATCAATAAAAGATGTCACAACCAATGACGAATAATAAGTAGCCAAATTTGATAAATGATAAATAAGCATGCGAAGGACCAACATTTAGGGATGGCTCACCATTCAAGACACGATGGATCCTATCGACATGGGAAGGATGTCCACTCACCGACCGCCATGTATCCAAATGAAATATGGCATAGATCTTCCATAATATGTGCCACCTTCTTTCCGAAGATAGTTCATCTATTTTGAAACTCAACACTGCATTTCATGATTACTATGAAAGTTGATAGAAAATTGAATTACCATCATCTCCAAAGGTGCAAAGAATAGAATCCAAACTAGAGAAAAATTCAAAAGGCATAAGTGCAAAAAAAATTTAGGTGTGTTCGAAGATGAGGAAAACATAAAATTTGTAGAGGGTGGCCATAGTAGCATTGTTGTAGTAGAATAAAATTGAAGCCAAGACATGGGGTGAAAAACAAATATAGAACCAAAAAATGCTAAGTACCTTTGAGGAAACCCTGAGATGCTGAGGATCTTTGAGGACGGTGGACTGATGCCATTTCTAAATAAATTTGATGGATGTTCTGAAGACCTGGCAATAGAATTCACCCACACATTCAGAAACAATAGAGCCCACATCAGCGGAATGTCCATAGAGGTAACTCCTGAAATCATGAGTGAAATTACTGAACTCCCTTTACAAGGTTTGCAAATTTCAAAAACTGGTAGGAATACATTATCAGAGGTAGTTAGCCAGTTCATAGAAGAAGGGGATAAGGAACTAGTATATCAAATGAACAAAAATGTATGCAAGGGAGTAAAACAAACTAGCCTACAGGAGCCATGGGATGAGGTAGCCATATGGGTGATTAGATTCCTAACTTGTGAAGGGCAGTATGTTGTTATGTCTAGACATCATTTCAAAATTCTAAATCACCTCAAACATGGTAGCCAAAAACTAGAAGTTAGGGTTAATTTCCCTTTGTACCTACATCAAGAACTACAAAACATGTCAAAACGCTACCAGGAGGGTAAGAGAAGCCCTCGTCACCATGAGTTAATTAAACTCGTATGTAAACATCACTTTAGGGGTAACCCTAGAAGTTTCAACCGATTTTTCTCTATTTGGAACGAAGTGGTTTATGGAGAAGAGGAAGAGGAAAATGAAGAAGAGGAAAATGTTGCCACAGAGGAAGAAGCACATCAGGAGGAAGAATCAGAAGCCCTTTCCTCTTCTCAAGGATCTCCATCAACTAAAACTCGGAGACAAAGGAAACAGAAGGCTGAAATTAACCCTGAAAAAGGAAAGCAAAAGAAAGTCAGATTTTTTGAAAACATCACTGTATTTCTAGAACAACCTATAGGTCAAATTGAAATTCCTAGTAGTACAGAGGGTGGAACACAGAGGAAGAAAAGAAAAATTTCATCGAAAGTAATTTTTGCTTCTACATCCTCTGGCACTATAGGAAAACAGGACACAAAAGGAAAGTCTACAGCAGGGGTACGAAGGTCTTCAAGACTCCATAAAAATGACAAATCAGAAGAAATAATTGAAAAAGAAATAATGGAGGAGGAGACATTGTCTACACCACCTCCAAGAAGAAGCCCTAAAAATTTACAAAGGTAGACTGAGGCAACAAGAAAAGATAGCCCTGAAGTTACTGAAGAACAGTAGGATACCATATTTTTAGATGACATAATAGATAGAAGTATGGAGGACTCACAGGATATCCCTGCACAGGACCAAATAGATCACACTGAAGAAGTGGATACAGTAGATCTGGAGTCACCACCTAAAGATAGCCTGCCCACTTATTCATCAAATTCTGAAATAGAGGAAGAAGAAGAGAACATACAGGAACAACTAAGAGCTGCTAAAAGTGTCATAAAGACACACATGAAATGGATCGATGAACGAGAGTCAGCCATTGAAGAAAAAATAAACAAATTTTTGAATTACAACAAGAAGTGGAGAGGTTGAGGAACAGACTGGTCCAATTTGAGCCACAGTCTATAGAATCTAGTGATGGAGAAGATGTTGCCCAAATCTTGCTAAACCTATCAAAGCAAGACAAAGATAAAACAACATCAGATAAAAATTTGCAGCCTCCCCACAATCTGAAGAACTAATGATTAAGCCACAAGATGAGGCAACTATCACAGACTTTGTTTTGATGAATCTTGCAAAAGTAGTTGAACCTTTGACTATGAGGGCAGAAACCGAAGAGATGATTGATGCTCAGATCCCTCAGTAGGATGATACTATAATAGGGGCAGTTGAACAACAAGATTCTCAGAAGCATATGGAAATAAATGGACTTGGAAATGAAGTTTCAAAACAATCAGTAGAAATTTTGGGACATTCTGAAGTTGCATTTCCTCATTCCGAAGTTGTATCTTCTCATTTCGAAGATGCTTCGGAACAACCTAGAAGTCCAATTAAACATACCAATGATGGGTCACAATAGCCAGCAGTGCAAATGACATCCACAAAGGAGGCCTTAGATCATCAAAACATGGGCAATCAAGTAAGTATCCCTTTACATCAATCTTATGTATCCAATTTTCCATTGGTCATACCAAAAGTAGAAACAGAAGAAAAAGGGGTACAAGTAGATTTGCTACCTAGATTTCAGCCAGTAATAAGACCACCAAACATTGTTGCTTTAGAAAAATATAATGAGGATATAGCACGGTGGGTTTTAAGGTGTCAAAAACTTGAAACTCAAATTGCAGAGTTAAAACCTTTGGGAAAGCAACTGGAAAGTAGAGATGCAAAAATTACCAAGTTGCAGGAACAAGTGCAATACCTCTGCCAGGTTGTAGAATATTTGGCTCAATTTAGAAGGCCAACCAGATTTTATAGCTTAGTCCTGAAGGAAAGGTACCTTCGTTGGTAGGTTATGAGAATCCATTCCAAACTTCCTTATAGTTTGGACACTACTGAGGAATTTTTGGAAGCTTACCTGAATAGCCCAGAAGAACAGAAAAATCTAATGTGTGAGTTGTTCCTGCACAATTTTCTCATTCTGAAAGATGTAACATTCCTTCCCCATATCTTTACAGGTGATGTACAACTAAGAGCTTTCATGTCTACTCTACAGAATCAGGTCTATTGGAGACAGGAAAAGAAAAGGAACAAAGAAATTGAAATGTAGGCTGAATTATTGATAAGACCCATTCAGCCTAATCATAAAATTCCTACTAATCAGCATTTCACTATGATGAATAGGGCAGAGATTAAGCTGATGTATTTAAACAATCTTAAGGATTGTTTAACCAGTTTCCAAGGTTTCTGTGCAAAATATTTTGCAAATGCTCTATCAGCTTGTAAGGACAGGTGGGCAGAGCTATTAATGTCATTACAAAAAAGGGAACCCATCTCACCAATCAACCTGGAATGGTCTAGGAGAAGAGTAAAAGGAGTAATGAAGGCTATCCTCACTTTGAAACATCAATGGATAGGTCTGAGGTATAGGCCTCCTACCATTATCACTCATGTTCCTTATTTCTTTGACAATGAGCCTCAACCAGATGACCAATTTCAGGAGTGGTTCAAAAATATTCAAGAGAGAAGAGGACATTATGTAGGGAACAAAATGTTTTATAGAAGTTGGAATCTGAAGATGGACATGTGTGATTCAATAGCTCAGTAGAATGCATGAGGGCATGCATTGAAATAAGTTGGGGGGAAAATGATGAGGCCTAGAATTGCCTTAGTCATAGCATGTTTTGAACCATCAAAAAATGCCTAAAAAACCTTGTGATATGTTTATTATGCTAATATAGTTGATTTAATGCACTATATGTTAAGTATTTGCATGATTAAGGTGTTTAGGGACATTATACTCTATTTTTACAGTTTTTGTACAGTTTTGCATTATTCTAAGCATGGTTTGCTGATGAATGGAATGCATGGTTTTAGTAGCAACATAATATATGTATTTATGTTTTATATTTCCCACGTGCTAATTTTTTTGAATCTAGAAAAAAGTGCCAAAAGTTGTAACTGTGCAACAGAAACAAGATTACACATAATTACCATGTAAATTCCAGCCAATTGCCAATGAATGGTAGGGCCTAGAATTTACCAACTGAGGAAGATAAAAATGGTTGGGATCACCTCCTGAGAGTTAAGATAAATGGCCTACCCAAATAAACCTGCTGAAATGGACGTTTTAATGCATTTGGACATAAAAGCACACCTACAACCGGTTATTCCAAAGAATCTATAGAATAATAGGGGAACACGCCAGTTTTAGCTGTTTAGACAACTTTAGCACTTAAAATGGTAAGGAAGCAATGAGGCAATGTAGGAATAGTTTCCCACAACTATTTCCACCATTCCCAACTCCCCCTTACTACCAGGAGACACAACTCATGAACCAACACCCGCTGATGCAGCTTGCACTATCCTAGAATAGACCAAGTCAGTTGCAGAATATTGGGTAAATCAATGTAAAATATCAAATAAGATATTTTGGGCATGTAGAATAGGAATAAGACAATATAAATAATGCAGCTCCCATATTGGTAGAGCTATTAGGAAAATAGGAGATAGATGCAGTAGATGTCAAAGTGTAACAGTGTGCAACAAGAAATGTAATGTTGTTTTTCAGATAAATAAAAGTGTAGTTTCCATCATCTTTTGTTATGTATGAGTGTGTTAGCATTTAGCAAGTAAAGGAGCTCTTATACCTTCTTCTGGAAAAGGAAGCAAGGGCCACTTCTTGACCTAGAAGAAAGATTGACCGATAGGTTTTCCTCTGATCTTTGCTACAGCAGAATTTAGTTGGATACTTGTCAATTTCTTTCTTTGTTTCATACTAACCATTGTGGTAGTTCCATGATTTTTTTCCATGCTTAGAATTGAGTTTTCAGATTTCATAAATGTGTGATCAGTGATAGACTAGTTAGACTTGTTTCTTTCTTGTTCCATGTTTTCAACAATTAAAATAATTTGTAGTAGTATTCTGGTTTCTTTACTTTCAACAACTTTACAAAGTTTTCTTGCATTTCCTTTTTGTTGTCAACTACTGTGACAGAATACTGACAACCTTCTAAAATAGAACACTGATAGGTGTTCAACTTGTGTGTTTACTTCCAGCAATTTCCATTATGCAAAAGTAATTAGGTTTAATTTTCTGTCATTTCAATTATTGCAAGTACTTAGGTTTTAGTTTCTGCAATTTAGAATTAGGTTTCCATTTTTGCAAGTAAATTAGTTATTTTGTGCAATATAGGATTAAAAAGGTGATCAAAAACCCCCAACACAATCTGTTCTACCAATAAGACTTGCTGCTCCCAATTGAACTAAACTGCAACCCTGCTTAAACCTTCTCTCGTAAATAGCCTTGGACACCACCCTGGATTGACAAATCATTGAGATTAAATGATGCTATTAATGACACACATCACGTTACAAGGTCATAAACAAATAATTTCCAAGGGAAGGATTTTTTTCATCCCATGAAAATGTGTTTTTATAACATTTTCTTGAAAATGTGTAGTATTTCTCAAATGTATCAAATTGCAGCAACTGAGAACCAGTCAAAATGGAGAGAAATTTGCTGCATGGTAAATATGTCTATCATTCTTTGTTCTAGAATTCCTAGTCACCATAAAGTAGCCAATGTCAGGAGCATCTACACATTATATACACAAAAAATAATATAGGTACATGCTTAATTTTTTGTTATATATATATATATTGTTTTCATAGGCATATATTTCTATAAAATAGTGTCGACACAATCCTCATTGAATTACTAGCCACTCATTTCTCTCCACTTGGTATTTTCTATGTGTCACTACTCTAATTGGGAAAAACACTCATGATCATCATCTACGTAAAATTCGACACATGTTTTAACAATATTTTGCACAAATAATCATAATTATTTCTGATTATGGTAATCAGGCGCCTACGTTCATGGATGTAGGTGATTTAAAACCATGCATTGGCAAAAATATGTGCAAGAAAATAATAGATTACTGTACAAAAACTAGGGTGTGAGAAATTAATGCAAGTAAAACTCAAAGCCAAGAAAATTTGAACTTTGCCATGGGGAAAAATCAACCAACCATCTATTAAAAAAGAGTGAGACTACAGATTATTCAGGCATTAGTGAGGATGTACAGGTGCAATTCTATGCTATCGAATGGTTGGAATACTTTCATCTGGTCAACCAGAACTAGGACGCAAAAATAGCTAAAAAAATTATGGTATCTATGAGGGACGGATTTATTTGCATGCGAGGACTAGAAATTACAGTCACCAAAGAGTACATTGTTGGGGTAATAGACCTTAACCAAATAGGAGAATGCACGTATAAGGAGGAAAACCCCACACTCTACATGCAACGATTCTTTGGGAACCAACACAATACCTGACACACACTGGTTTGTCAAAGCAGTACATCCTTAAATACTGGAGACCATTCTTCGAGCAAATTATTCGAGTAGGTTTTCCAAACTAAACTCTAACTATTTTTATTTCCTCAACCATTTACTACATTAGGACAAGATCAATATCCCCCATTATCTTGCATTTTCACTCAAGGGTGAGGTCCACCGGTACTAGGTAGGCACAACACCTGCCCTAGCTCACCATGGCCTAATTTTGACCTTGGTGCCACATGTTGAGTCACACAGGGATATAACGGTTGAGGAAGATGAAGGAAATAATGTAGTTCCTAAGATAGAGGAAGAAGTGGTGGTACTAGAATAGACTAACCGATTGGCTGATAAGAAAATAGAGTAAACAAAGACAACACCTGTATCCCAGCCTCAGAAAAATACATGGGATGCAGGGCAAGCATCGTCCCCTATTTGTTTTCAATTTTATGAGGATGCAAGACAAGCTTCATACCCTATTGGCCCTCAATTTGAAGATGAGATAGGGCATGGTCCTCCAAGCCCTACTTACATTTTGATTTCCACCGAAACCAAAAGTAGGAGGACGAAGGTGTCCATGGTGTTTTATGGATCATCGAATGATGATGCAGTAATTGACGAGTTGAATAAGGATGAGTTCATGGTCTATATATTATAGGACTTGTCCAAGGGAAGTACTTATCAATAGGAAATGCAGATGGAGGATCTACAACAATAGTTGTAGATATTGAAAGAATAGGCTTGTACTTGGGAGGCCAAGTATAAGGAGCAGCAAAATATTTTTTAAGAGTCCAAAAAAGCTACTACAATAAAATTGCAGGAGCTGTATCAGACCATCCATCAGCTGTAGGAGATGATATTGAATTTGTAGTTACAAACCCAATAAAATGAGACTAAATGGCCAACCAGGGCAGATGCAATGGTACAAACTGACTGGGCTATGGAAGTGCCCACTATCTATCTAGATTCTAAGGAGAAAATAGCCTCCTCTAGCCCTTTTTAGTTAGATGCAAGGAATTCTAGCAAGGAGCTGAGGTAGGGGACCAATCAGTGGCTTTTGCTAGATATGTATCTACATAGGGGAGCCCTAATTATTGGGTAAGGACCCCTACAATTATTATAGAAAGTTCAACTGAAGAATCCTCCCATAAATCCTATGTAGAAGCAGAGTATGAAAGAAATGCAACAATGGAGGTTGAACAACCCCATTCACTAGCTCACTCTACAAAATAAGGACAAGATCAGGGTCTGAAATTTGATATGGGATAGTCCCCAACATATTTCTCTATAGATACAGAGATAAATCATGATGATGAAATTGAGGTCAAAGAACCTCAACTCTCAAAAAAATATACAGAGGAAGACACAAGACATGATAAAATTGAGGCTAAAGAGCCTTAGATTTCATAAAAGGCTGTAGATGAGGATCAGAGGGTTGCAAAATATTAAGAGTCCACTCAATCTATCATCCAGGTTTCAGAAGGAGATGCAGGGACTGAGCCTAAACAACTTCAGGAAAAGAAAGGAATTTTAGTAGAGGAGTCACCTACTTCACAAAATATGATTGAAGGGTCACTAGAGTAAATACCTATAGAGTAGGCACAAGAGAATCAAGAGTCTCCAAATTTTGAATATCAATAAAAAAAAAGTAGCAAAAATAGTAGAAGGGAGAAATAGTTCTATTTCAGATATACCTACAGACCGTACAAGATAGCCCAAGAAGCTGAGAAGGAAGAGAAAGGTTGTAAGTGGACCTCAACGAAGACCTAAAATAAGAGCAAGGACTACACAACTAAAAGAATCAGGTATGAATTCTAATGAAGAATGGGTAAAGACTTTAAAGTTGTTGAATGAGCAGAAAAAGCAATTAAAATAGCTCAAGGTAGATATCAAGGCTGATAAGGAGTATAGGAAAGCCTCTAAGAGAGTGGTCAAGAAAACTAGAAAAGAGGCCAACAAGATATCCAAGGCTTCTTGTAAAAAAATTGATTTTTCCTGACCAACACAATTCTAGGATTTGTATGGGTCAATAGGTGATCAACCTTAAAATATGAATGTATATTTCATGAAGATGGGACTGTTAGATCCTGTACAACCTACATCTCAGGCAACAACAAGAAAATATCCCCTGGTAGAAGAAGTAGAGTATGAATATGATACTAAACTTGAGCTAGTGGTGGCTAGTATTCCCAAGGCCAAGGTTGTTAAGAAATACAACATTCCGTTTGGTGATGAATCTATAGTGCTAGTGGGAGAATGTTTACCCCCTCACCATAAATACTAGAAGCAGGTTGAGCTAGCATTCCAGAAGGATACCTCCACTTATACATGCTACTACTTGAGGAATGTGGCAGGGAGGAAATTTTGGACAAAGGAACAATTAGGTGAAGGAGCAGGACCCAGTCAACCAACTCGACACAAAAAGCACCTAAAAAAGTAGCAACATGATGTAGCCACCCCAAAAACATTGAAAGGGCGAAAACCCAAAGATAAAGCAAAAGCCAAAGCCATTGAAAATCAGAGGACGGAAAAAGTTAGGGCCTACTAGAAGGGAGTTCGTGAGACTGGTAATTACCAGTTCAAAGTGGCATAGGGATATGCTAACCCTTAAGTATGGGGGGATGATGAGCCCTAAAAAATACTCTTTTTTGTACAAACTTTCCATATATATTGCAACATTTATTTTAATAGAAATATATGTTTTATGCAAATTTTATATGTATTTAACATTATATTATGTAGTCTAATATTTGATTTTAAGTGAATTATGTGTAGATTCAATGGATTTTACAGTATTTTAGCATGACTACGTCAAGGTCCCATTCAAACTTGGCACTTTTTGTTTTGTGATGGTAAAAATATCTACCATAAAATAGTGATGAAGCGCTAAGTCAAGCACCCGACTCTCATTTAGGTGCTCGATTCTCATTTGACGCTTGATTGTCGGGCACCCGATTTTTGTTTGGTGCTTGACTATCGGGTGCCTAATTCTTGTTAGGTGCGTGACTCTCGTTTGGTGCCTGATTATCATATTATACAAATAAGGTGGCTAATTCCCATTGATGCAGAATTACAGTGCAACCCTTGTTGTCGGTATAATAGAACGATAATTTTAGTGATGGATGTGAACATGATTTCAGTGATGGATGCGGACCAAGGACAATGTTAATGACCATATGTCATCTATTTTTTAGCAATCACGTAAAAATCAATGTAATCAGGTAGAGCAAAATATCAGACGTATTCTGTTCTGATACATAATACAATTAATTTATTTTGAGTTTAATGTTTTGCTTTATCTCCTTTATTCCTACATATTATTTTAACAACAAAATCAGAAATCGATTTGCTTTCAGAATGTAACCGGGTATGTCCGCATATATTATAAATATGCAGTCCACCCTTGAAAAATAGATCCTGAATTTTCTTTGTATATTTCTGTTGTAATTCCAAATACAATTCATTTGAGTATTTTTGATCAACTCAACTAGCATCTTGTGAATATCTTAATGTAGGTGGAATCTACTCGAAGCTTAATCCCACTTTCAACAGTATTACTCCCTTATTTTACCTATTTTCTATCATTTTAATTCATTTTCCTATTTTTTGTAATTTAGTTTAATATTGCAATTTCCCCTATTTTATGTAAATTTCTAGCAAGTGTGCAGTTTTGATTTCAAAGCATTTCAGTTATTTCTTTGATAATGCAAATTAGATTAGTGGTTTGGAAGATAAACAAGAACTCCAATGAAACAACAACACCCCCCAAACCATAGAATCTAAGGGACTCATCTGATTAAAGGGATATTATAGGCATATACTATGCAGGGTTACTCACAAGTTTACGAGCTGTCCTAGGTTGACAATTAAATGGAGGTAATGATTTATACCATAGAAAACTAACCAATGTTTTTTTGAATAGTGGTGGATTAGGCAGAGAGGATCACGAGGCTCTAGGTAGAGTTTCTAGAGAGGAATATTCATCATAATCTTGACATAGCACACCTTCGGTCTCGATAGAGGTATATCGAGTCATTGGAGGATAGGTTGATGGAGCATCATATTATGCTTCCAAATCTACCTTCCTCATCTGTATCCAAGTCTACTAGGTGTAGTGATTCTAGGCATAGATATAGATCTAGGGCTCCTTCTAGGTCATAGGGTCCCTCTTGGAGGTCTAAGCTAGTGCTTAGATGCACTTTTTGTATATGAGCCTTGGTGCTCCATTGTATGTAGCCTTTGGGCACTCATTTTATATGCGATATTTATTTATATATACATGGCTTTTACTTTTTGTGTTATATGTTTGTGTGAATGCTCTTGTGTATATGCTTTTTGTGGAATGCAAATTTATATGGATGATTAATGCATATGATATGGTGAATCTATATGGATGATTAGTGCATATGATATGGTGTAGGAATGCATGTGTTCTAATGATCATTCATAGTTTATATTTTTCTTGGCCATTTTTAGCATTTTTGTTTAATAAGGGACACAAAATTGGTGGTATTTAAAATGGAAGACTCATGTAATGATGTGGATGTTGACATGGAAGAAGACATGGATGTTGATATGAAAAATTAACTATTTTTTAGAGACTCAAACATACTAGTGACATCAAAAAAACTCACTAAAACTACCTAATTACTATAGGACCCAATGTGTGTGCAATGAATTCATTATCGAATCATGAGCATGGTAATGAATTGAGGTAATCAAAAACCAATGTGTGTGCAAGTGAGTTCATTAACTCATATTGAATAAATTGGGTGTGATCTTTTATGGAGAAGACCAAGAAGCTAGCTTATCCTTATATGTGATCAGCGGTCTCTTTAAAAGAGAAGTGTTGCCATGCATAAGCGTACTCCACTGTCAGTAAAGCATCTATAGCTCCAGTGGAGACTAGCTCTATAATCCAAGAATTTTAATCTCTCAAGTTTTGGGGATGACTACCTAACTGTTTGACTGGAAATGTAGTATGATCCTTACAATCCAATGATCAATGGTGTGTGATGTGTAAAAGATTTAGAGTTTTTTAGGGATTTTTACCTACTCTTTATTTTATTTTTAAATTTGTGATAGTGGTGAAAACAACTATTTTTGTGGACTATGTTGCATTATGGGACAAGCAAGGAATACCCTGTTCACTTCGAGGTACAACCCAAGTATGGTGTTATCCAAGATGGATGGTTGAGATTAATTTACACATATATATACATTTATTAAATATATATAATATAATATAAAATATTAGTATTTAAATATATATTAAATAGGTCCGAGGTGTAGACCAATTGGTTCGACCAAACCCCGTAAGGGGGGTGGAGGTCCAAGGTTCAAATCTTGGGCCTTTTTGAACTGAATGTTTGTCCCTTTCTTGGTGCTTTGAGTGGTGTAAAAGTTTTAAAATGATTGTGGCATGGTGGTTATAGTGGTGGACTACACAAAGATTTGTGTGGTGACTTTTGGGGAGAACATCGTAGAATACTATGGCGACCATAAAAATCCCGATAGCTTACTTGGATTTGTGGCGGCTACTGATTCCACCATGTAAATTCAATATATATATATCTATATATATAAAACAAATATACATAAATATATGTAAATAATGGGTAAAAATAGTGGGAAGACTTGGATGGATGACAAGTGGCTAGATTTTTGTGTCTATAGAATATTAAATCAAATATCTCTTGCCACTTGAGGAGGGCTAAGTCCTTTGCCACTTAAGGAGGGCTAAGTCCTTGCGAATACGTAGATGAAAAATTGGATGATAGATGATCAAATGTAAATCAACCTACATCTATAAATAAGAATAAATCAACCAATCAATGATTAATTGGAAATATAGCCGACTAGCTATATTGGAGTTGTAACATGGCTCCCTTCCTTGGAAAGCTTTGTCCTCAAAGCTGGAAATGACTCGAAAATACTTTTTGGTTCCCATGTAGCATCTTCTACTGGTAGGTCCTGCCATTTGATTAGAAATTCTTTAACCTGGCGATATCGAAGATGACGTGATCTGGTTTGCAATATTGCTTCTGGTTGAAGAGTTATACGTCCTTCTTCATCTAGTACTGGGAGCTCTATCTGGAAGTGCACTTTTTGGCCAATCACTTTTTTGAGACAGGATACATGAAAAACTGGATGTATACGGGAGGAAGGTGGAAGCTCCAATTGATATGCTACTTCACCTATGCGACGAACTATCTTGTAGGGCCCGTAGAATCGAGGAGCCAACTTTTGACTGGTCTTGATCTTCAAGGACAACTGCTTATAAGGTTGCAGTCGCAAGAAAACCATATCTCCTATATTGAATTATCATTCTGAATGATGTAAGTCCTGTTGTTGCTTCATACGATTTTGAGCCTGGATCAAGTTGTCTTTAAGAATGTTGAGCATTGACTGACGATGCTGGAACCAGTCATCAATTTGAGCTACTTTGGAAGATCCTGGAACATAATCTGAGATTGTTGGTGGTTTTAACCCATACAATGCTTCAAATGGAGACATCTTGAGGGAAGAATGGAAAGAAGTGTTATACCACCATTCTGCTAATGAAAGCCATTGACTCCATTGATACTGCTTATCTTGAGCAAAGCAACGTAGATAGGTACCCAGACATTTGTTAACAATTTTAGTTTGACCATCAGTTTGGGGATGGTATGCAGAGGACATATTTAATTTGGTACCACTGAGATGGAATAATTCTCTCCAAAAATTGCTAGTAAATATGGGATCACGGTCACTTACAATAGTTTTGGGCATGCCATGTAACTTGAAAATGGAGTCAATAAATACCTTGGCCACCTTGCTTGCTGAATATGGGTGTTGTAGAGCACTGAAGTGAGCGTACTTGGAGAGATGATCCACAACTACAAAAATCATTATTTTACCATCTGACTTGGGTAGACCTTCAATGAAATCCATAGATATGTGTTCCCACTAGCGGTCCAGAATTGGTAAGGGTTGCAGAAGTCCTAGAGATTTGATTATTTCACCTTTATTGTGTTGGCATACTTCACATTCAGCCACAAATATCTTGACATCTGATTTTAATCCTTTCCAATAAAAATATTGTTTCACCCTCTGATATGTTTTCAAGAATCCTGAGTGCCCTGCTGATGGAGATGAATGTGATTCTTCAAGGATCATGGATTTAATAGTGGAACCCTACGAAATGTAAATGTGATCTTTCTTGCATAGCACCCCATCCATATATGAAAAATAAGGATGTTTTGATGATCCTTTATTCATATCTTGAATAATTTGAGCAGCTTCAGTATCAACCAACCATTCTTCTTGAAGTTGAGAAACCCATTGAGAACAAGGACCAAAAATGGCATTAATGGAGACTTCATCTTCATATTTACGGGATAATGCATCAACTACCACATTTTCTTTGCCCTTCTTATACTCAATGATGAAATCATAACCCAATAGTTTGGTCATCCACTTGTTTTGTTCAGGATAAGAGAAACGTTGTTCTAGAAAGTGCTTAAGACTACTATGGTCAGTTTTTATGATGAAGTGACTACTGAGTAAATAATGCCTCCATTTCTCGATGGCATGTAAAATAGCCAATATTTCTTTCTCATATGTGGATCACCCCAAATTTTTTCCTGATAGTTGCTTGCTTTCGAAAGCCAAGGGGTGACCATATTGCATTAAAACTGCACCAATTCTTGTACCAGAAGCATCACACTCGATGACGAAGGGTTTACTAAAATCTAGAGTAGCCAATACTGGAGTGGAGCACATAGCTTCTTTGAGTGCTTGGAATGCTTGAGAAGTTGTTTCATTCCATTTAAAAGCATCCTTTTTGGTAAGTGTTGTGAGAGGAGCTACGATTTTGCCATAATTGTGTATGAATTTCTGGTAATAACCTGTAAGACCTAGGAATCCCCTAAGTTTTTTGAGGGATTTAGGTAGAGGCCAATCTTGAATAGCTTTGATTTTTTGAGGGTCTACTTTGACTCCTTCATGAGATATGATATGACCTAAGTATTCGACTTCTTGGACCCCAAAGGCACATTTGGATCTTTTAACAAAAAGTTTTTCCTTATGTAGTAAATGAAGAACCTTGTCAACATGGGTTAGATGATCTTTCCAAGATTTGCTGTAAATTAGGATATCATCAAAGAAAACTAGAATGAACTTACGAAGATATGGCCTAAAAACATGGTTCATAAGGCTTTGAAATGTTGATGGAGCGTTAGTAAGACCGAAAGGCATGACTAAGAATTCATAATGGCCTTCATGAGTTTGAAAAGTGGTTTTAGGTATGTCCTCTTCCCTAACCCTGATTTGGTGAAAGCTGAAATGAAGATCCAATTTAGTGAAATAACTAGCACCGTGTAATTCATCTAATAAGTCATCAATGATAGGAATAGGGAACTTATCCTTGATGGTAATTTTGTTGAGAGGTCAAAAATCTGGACACATGCACCAAGAGTCATCCTTACGACGTACCATTACCATGGGTGATGAGTAAGGACTAATGCTAGGATGAATTATGCCATGTTCTAACATTTCTTGTACTATCTTCTCTATTTCTATCTTTTGAGGTTGAGGATAGCGATAAGGATGAACATTAGGAGGAAGACTACCAGGAACAAGATGTATAGCATGGTCATGTGATCATTTAGGAGGTAGACCTTTTGGTTCGTTGAAGACTTCTTCATAATTATCCATAATAGGTTGAAGATCCTTTGAGATAATCGCTAGAGTGTCCAAGGATTGAGCTTCCATGGAATTTATTTGAGCTATAAATCCATGAGCACCCTTCTTTAATAACTTCTCCATGCAATGGGAACTCACCATCTTGGATGGTGGAGATTGAATTCCTTGAAGACAAATAGTCTTCCCGTTCTCCTTCCATTTGATATATAATCTTCGAAAATTAAAAGTAACCTCATCTAGCTATGATAACCATTCGACGCCCAAAATAACATCTGCACTTCCCAGGTTCATAATGAAGAGAGTTCCTCGCCAAGTGTAATTTCCCATTTGGATTGAAACTGGAGATGTTCTACCTACACATTGAGTGTTTCCTCCATTTGCAATTAAAACTTGGAACTTATCTTGATTGGTCATGTTAATGTACAAGTTCAATGCTTTAGCAGTTTTGATATCAATAAAGTTATGTGTACTGCCTGAATCAATCAACACATTAATACGCTTGTGCCTAATAAATCCTTGTACCTTAATTGTATGATAAGTTGTTAACCCCATAAGTGCATGTACTGAGAGAGCAATAGTGTCATCCTCAGGTGTTGCTTCATTAGTATCTGTTGAGAGTTGTTCTGTATTTGTGGGTGACTCTTGCTGAGTTATATCTTCTTCTTCTTCTTCTTCCTTATTTTTGAATTCTACTTGAAAGGTTTGATGCACTGCACATGCTTGATCTTTGGGATGATAAGAACGACATTTAAAGCAAAAAAATCTTGATGATTGTTCATTAGTGCAAAATGGTCGACGAAAATTAGAATCACGTTTATAGGACACCCCATCTTGAAGTTTAGTTTCAATTGCTTGAGCTATTCTGGTAGCCTCATCTAGAGTACATGGATCATGAATGTCGACTTCTTTTCGGATTTTATCCTTGAGACCATGACGGAAAGCAGACACCACTACTGTTGGGTTTAATTCATGTGTGTAAGTAAGAAGACTTGTGAACTCTGATACATAATCTTCTACTGAACCGGTTTGCTTGAGATCCATGAGGTGGACCACATATGATGAAGATGAACCCTTATCAAATATTTTAAGGAAAATTTCCTTAAATTCAGGCCACATAAGAGATCGGTTATGTTGATAGAACTGCCATAACAACCATTGATAAGCTTGGGTGCCTAGTTTACAAGATGCATATGCAACTCGACCAGTTTCAGGAATACGATATAAATAGAAAATACCATCCATCTTGGCTATCCAACCTCTGGGATCGTATCCTTCAAAAGTGGGCATGTCGGTATGAGGAACTTGGGCATCATGAGGCCATTCTAAGAATTGGGAGGTATCACTTGCTGAAGGATCAAAATCAAAGGAAGTTTGTGGAGGTATTGATGTTTGACGAGTATATAAAGGTGGAGAGTTGGTATTTATAGGTGGAGGGTTGGCATTTATAGGTGGAGGGTTGGGAATGGATTGAGAGACTTGTTTATTTTGTTGTAGAAGTAAATCCACTGACTCATGTATCTGTTGTACTAATGAATACACATTCGCTAGGTCTTGTTGTTGTTGCCCCAAACACTCACGTACATTGACGTCTACTGTGAGGGGAATTTTAGAAACAAGGTCTTCTTGATTAATGATAAATTCTTCTTGGTTAGATGCATTACCATTGTGGTCGGGAGTAGGGGGGATGTTGGAATTGTCTTGATTTGGAGAAGCCATGGACCAGTGGTGAGGGTTAAAACTATTAATTTTAAAAGGAGAGTTATGTTGCGTACCTTTATTTCATGGATGTCTTCTTGGTGAATTTAGTGATCCTTCATTTGGATTATTGGTGCTTTGTAATCTTCCATTTGGTCCTCTATTCCACTTGTTTGGAGTGGTTTGATCACTCATGCACTTTGTGGTTTGAATTGATATTTGACTGATGGTATAAAAATTTCAATTTAATATTCTTAGTAAATGTAGCTCCACGATATCAGGTTGATTCTGAAATGACATTGGAGCTCTGCTAGGGTTTGATGAGGAAAAACTACTCTGCTAGGGTTTGATGAAGAAAAACTGCTCTATGGGGATGGCAGCAACTTTTGAAGGAGGTCTAAAAAATTGGAGGAATGTCATGATGGCATCGGGTCCGGCATAGAGAGTGCATGCTCATGATATTTTTTCATCTAAAAATGACTGGAAGGAACAAGATTTTCTAGTGCATGTCAGGAAATTCTTGTTAAAGAACAATGGATGTTTGAAACGATGTGAAGCCAGGCCAGTTCTACTGGTTCAACTAGACTCGATGGTGGAATATGTGGAGTATCTAACCAAACATGCCCTTATTGGTAAATTTTTGGGCATCCAAATTTCTCTTCCCTTTGTGGAGGCTTGGTTCAGGAAGACTTGGAATCCTAAAGGCGATGTGGAGGTGATGCTGAGTGCGAACAACTATTTTATGGTGGTTTTATCTTGTATTGCAGATCATAAAAAATCATTTGAAGGGGTCCTTATTTATATAACCAAGTGGGACTCTTTCTTAAACCCTGGCATATGGGTTTCAACCCATCATAGGAGTAGTCGTTGCGGGTTCCAGTATGGGTGTGACTTCCATGGCTCTCATTGGAATTCTGGAGAACTGATATCTTGCATAAGATTGCCCTTTTGCTTGGGAAGCCGGTTGGACCATCACAAAAGACAATGGATAAAAATTTAATCTCTGTTGCTCGTATTTGTGTTGAAATTGACTTAAATAATCCTATTCCAAATTCTATTGAAATACAATTTGGATAAACTACATGGGTTCAAAAACTTGACTATGAAGCTCTTCCATTTTGTTGCTGGATTTGCCATGAATATGGCTAGCTGCAAAGAAAATACCCTAAGTTTATCTTGCCTGTGGCTTCAAATCCTGAGCCATCTCGGTCTGGACAAATTTTGGAAAAAGGAAAAGCCCTGATAAAGGAAGGGAAATGGGATAAGGAAGGTTTTGTTTTGGTAAAAGCCCAAAACAGAGGACGAAGGGCAAACAAAGACCTTAAGGATAGCTAGCTAGAGGCTCTACTAAACTATTTTAAAATATTAGATTATCTTGATCAGTGCATGGAGATACCTGAAACGTCGCTACCTAATGTAAATATAACAAGGTCGAATCAAATGTTTCTTCTTGAGGGGGAACTTAGGGAATCAGATCTAGGGGGTTAAAATGAAGAACAAAGAGCTTTAGATTTGAGTATAGGGGACATGGTTGGGTCTAGCCCTATAAGGGAAACTATTTTGGAAAGTCGTACAGATTTAGTTATGCCCTCTCCTACTTAGGAACTGATGCAGTCATCCTGTTGTGGCTGCTCCACAATGTACCCCAAAATTGGGGACCCACCTTTTTGCATATTTTCCAAGAAGACCGAAGTGGCCCATATGCTAAAGATTAAAAAAAAAGCAAAACACCGCAAGGAGAAAAAGTGTCGCGATATCGCGACATGTTGCATTTTCGCGGTCCAAAGCAAAGAGAAAAAGCAAGGAGGAAAAAGTGTCGCGATATCGTGACATGTTGCATTTTCATGGCCAAAAGAGAAGAGAAAGAACAAGAAAGAAAAAGTGTCGCGATATCGCGACATGTTGCATTTTTGCGGCCAAAAGAGAAGAGAAAGAACAAGAAAGAAAAAGTGTCGTGATATCACGACATGTTGCATTTTCGCGACCAAAAGAGAAGAGAAAGAACAAGAAAGAAAAAGTGTCGCGATATTGTGACATGTTGCATTTTCGCGGTCAAAAGAGAAGAGAAAGAACAAGAAAGAAAAAGTGTCACGATATCACGACATGTTGCATTTTTGTGGCCAAGAGCAACAAAAGGGGGCAAAAGTGTCGCGATATCGCGACATGTTGCATTTTTGCTGTCCAAAGCAAAGAGAAAGAGCAAGGAGGAAAAAGTGTCGCGATATCGCGACATGTTGCATTTTCGTGGCTCAAAAAGGGCAGGTAGGCAGAGAAACAAAAGTGTCGCAATATCGCGACATGTTGCATTTTCACGGATCAAAAAGGGCAGGCAGACAGAGAAACAAAAGTGTCACGATATCGCAACATGTTGCATTTTGTGACTCAAAAGATGACACATAGACATGCAAAGAAAGAGGTGATTCGTACCCCTTCATTAGTTGCTCATGAAGGTGTCAAGGCTTTATATAAAGCCAAGGAATAAATCGAAGATTGAATAAGGTAGTTTGTCACATAAGGACAAAATCCAATGAATAAGACAAAACGTTACATAAGGAATCTATAATGATTTGAAATCATTTAAGATGGCCGTTACACATGGAAGGAAGCGGACACATGCCCATGTGGAGAAAAGGAAACATTTTTTTGAAATCAAATGAAAAGTGAAGAAAACCAAACAGAGGAAGCCAAACCATGGGAATGAAACGAAGGGCCACAAAATAGATACGAAAAGCATTTTTGGAAACCAAAACACATGCATGCACAAGGGAAGGTGAAACGAACCACCATTGGAAAATGAAACGAAAATCTTCCTGACAATTTTAAATACGCCAGGCAAGGATGTTTTGAGGGGTTAGAAATTGCTGCAAGCAGAGTTGCAGGTTTGAAGGCAAGAGGGCCATTCTAGACCTGTTTGGGCTATTTTTCTTCCATGGACTGGTTTGGGAAAACCAAAAATTTTTGTTATTGTAAAATGACAAATTTTTAATACAGAAAATTTCATAAAGTTGCATCTTATGGACAAGAAAGGAGGAGCCATTTTCTGCATGCAAGATTAAATGTTTATATTTTCCCCTTTTCAGATTTTAGGCTTGTAAATGGAGTTTATGCAATTTTTTCGGTTGCTTCATGCGAATGTTTAAATCTGAAAACCTCATTTAAAACCCTAGGAGCCAGCACTTAGCTTATCCGGATTGTGCTTGTTTTGCAGGTCCAATAGGTTAGGTTGCATGCATGGAAACCTCACATCTTCGATTTTTTCAAAATAGGATAGCATCATACTGAATGCATTTTATTTTCATTTTTCTGCATTTTATTTTTCCAAAAACTTTAACTTTTTTTTAATTTTCAGGCATTAAAATAAACATTTAAAAATTTTCAAAATCCAAAAATAATTTCACCATTGCGTAGGTTATACTTCAGACTTCCAATATGCACTTTGAAATTTCATTTTCGGAGTTGTTTAGTATTTTTAAAAATTCATCGAAGTTGCTGTTTTGTTACAGATTTTAAAAATCCTAAAATAGAAAATTTCCATTTTAAGGTCAAATTTCATTTTTTCAATTTTGTTTTGCACTCATGAGCCTATGATGACATTCCCTTCATAAAAATTCCAATTTCATTGAAGGAGTTATGTTTTATGGCATCTTCACAAATTTCCTTTTTGAGCCTAAAATTACCCCCTCTTCATAAAAATTCTAATTTTACGAAAGAGGGGTAATTTGAGTATTACATTGAAGGTCTTTTCCTCAAAGCACTTTATTGTTCATCTTGATGAAAATTTGATTTCATTTAAGAGGGATAATTTGAAGTGACATTTAAAGCCCTTTATTCAAGGTCATAAATTATTGCCTCTTTGTGAGGATCTAGTTCACCAAAGAGGGATGGTTTATCGATCACATTGAAAGCTATATTCATTTTCATGATAAGAAGCCATATTTGGAATTAATAAAGAAGATAAAATCTACCTTAAAACTCTCAAGATAAAATGAATTAAGGCACTACATCGTGGTCATATGAGGGCCAACTCACATTTGCTTTATTTTGGTTCAATGAACAATCACTAAAGTTTCATGGTAAATAAACCAATATTGCCCCTTGTTTACAGTTACTTGCAATCACTAAGGTGTTCCAAGAATTCAAATTGAATATCTTTATTTGAGATTACTAATACACATATGCAAATGCTAATACAACGGAGACCTTGGAGAAGTTGTTTGTTTAACTTCTTTGCAAGAGGGGATTTGAAACCCAAATCCTAAGGAAGAGTGTAATTTCACAATCAGGTGAAAATACCACTCAACACATCCTTGGACTACAAAACTCCCACGGTGTTGGGATTGTAGCAGAAAATAATTAAAAAAAGTTTTTCGGATAATAATATGAAGGTGGGTCGGAAGAAGGACCAAGATAAAATTAAGTTAATGGGGGAGACTTTTGTGGAGTCAGGCTTGGTGAGAACATTGGACTCCCATTTTTATAACCCCCAAAAATGATTATCCTCTCATGGAATGTAAGGGGGTTGAATAACATCCCCAGATAAAAATTTGTTGGTGATTTGATTCATGTGCATTCTTTGGATGTGGTGTTTATTCAGGAGACTAAATTGGCTATTGATAGTATGTTCAATATTGCTCCCAAGTTGTGGAGAAGGAGGTAATGCCAGTGTATTGGTGCATGTGGATATGCTAGTGGCGTCGCTTGTTTATGGAATTTGGTTAAGATATCCCATCTTACTTGGATTTCTAGTAGATGGTCTATTTCAATGGTCGGGCATGATAATGAATCTGGTGAAATCATTCTACTTACAAATGTGTATGCTCTTGTTGATTACAATGGTAAAGTGAATTTGTGGAAGCACATTTGCTTTGTGAGAAGTTTGGTTCCCCTGTACCCATGGATTTTGGTTGGAGACTTCAACTCTATCACTTGTATAGAGGAGAAATGTGGTGGGGTGGACCATCTTGAGCCTTTTTCTTCTATCTTCAGTGCTTATATCCAGGCCCTAAACTTGGTTGACATCAAGCCAGATAATGGGATCTTTACTTGGCATAATAGAAGGCATGGGGAAGCTTTCATATCAGAGAGACTGGATGGATTTTTGATATCTAGTTATTGGATGGGTAATAACAGAGGTGCTAGTTCTGTGATTCTAGAGGGTAGGGGATCTGATCATTGGCCTATCAAACTCTCTGCTTTGGAGTTAGGGCTAAAAAATAATTCCTCCTTTAAGTTTCAACTAAAGTGGCTTCGTGATCCTAAGATTCATGATTTCATGCGAGGTTGGTGGACCATTGGCAAACCTCCTCATGGCATCGCTATGTATTCCTTTATGAATCAAATACAATTTGTAAAACATAAATTGAAGAGATGGAATAGACTAAATTTTGGGAACCTTTCCTTGGCTAAGTTGGCAGCTCTTAGGAGGATGGAAGAAGCTTCAAGGAATATTAGAGATCAAGGATTCACGAAGGAGCTTATTGTTGAGGAATCTGAGGCTATGAAAGACCTTGCTGAATGGGAATTGAGGGAAGAATTTTTTTGGAAACAAAAAGCTCGAGTAGATTGGCTTCAGGAAGGGGATAGGAACACAACCTTCTTTTATAACTCAATTAAGGCTCGTCGTAATGGTAATCTGATTACCTCTCTTGTGAATTCTTAGGGTGCCCTGATCTCTTATTTTAGGGATATTTTAGAAGAGATTAAGAGGTATTTTTCCTCTCTCTTCAAGGAGGACTCCCTATTAGATGATGAGAATGAAAATATATTCTAAACTGTATTACAACGATTGTTTCTAGAGAGATGAATAAGCACTTGATGGGTCCAATTTCCCTTGAGGAGTTGGAAAATATTGTATTCAAGATGAAAAAAAGGAAAAGCCCTAGGTCCAGATGGATTCTCGATTGAGTTTTATCAAGAGTTTTGGGATTTAATCAAATTTGATCTTTTGGAGGTGGTCCATGAGTCCCAAAAGAACAAACAGATGCTAAGGTCCCTAAATGCTACCTTTGTGGTGCTTATACCCAAAAAAGAGGGAGAAAATTCCTTGGATATGTTTAGGCCTATTGCTCTCTGCAATGTTGTGTATAAGATCATCATAAAAATTATTGTTGAGAGGTTGAAGATATGGTTGAGCAAAATCATCTCTAAGGAGCAAGGAGGGTTTGTTGCTGGTCGAAAAATCTTGGATGGGGTTTTTATTGCTACAGAAGCTATTCACTTGATGGAAACTTCTAAGGAGAAAACTATGTTCATTAAGTTGGACATGGCCAAAGCCTATGATCGGGTCATATGGTCCTTTATTCAAAAAGTTATTACTGCTTTTGGATTTGAGGAGGAATGGATTAGATGGGTGATGAGCTGTGTTTCTTCTTCCTCATTCTTTGTTCTTGTTAATAATGATCCATCAGAGCTATTTGAGGCCTCAAGGGGATTGAGGCAAGGAGATCCTTTATCTCCTTATTTGTTTATCATTATGGCAGAAGGGTTGGGAAGACTGCTCAAGTCTCAAGTCATGCAGGGTCTCATTCAGGGGTGCAAGTGGGATAGTAGTTTGCCACCTCTTTTCCACCTTCAATTTGTTGATGATACTTCTTTATTGGGAGTTGCCACTATCAGGGAAGCTGACAATATTAGATAGTCTCTTGACATATATCTTGGTGCTTTTGGATAGTTGATTAATGAGGACAAGTCTTCTATTTTCTTATTCAATACCCCTCCTCTTATTCAATCTAGGATTTCTCGCATTCTAAGATTCCATGTTGGGACTCTCCCCTTCATTTATCTTGGTATTATAATTTCATCTCACCCTCTACCTAGATCTTCTTGGCAGTCTATGCTTGATAATTTTAGAAGGAAGGTGAATCATTGGACTTTCAGATGGCTATCCACTGTAGGTAGAGTGTTGCTTTTAAAATATTTTGTTCAAGCTTTACCCATTTATAGATGTTTTGTAAAAATAGCTCCCTCTCACTTCATCAAGGACATGGATGCTTTGTCAAGACAATTTTTATGATCTGGAAAACTTGATCAATCTAAATGGAGTTTGGTTAGGTGGAATTCTATATGTAGGCCGATGCAAGAGGGAGGCCTTGGGTTGCGACAGACAGCTCTTTTTGGGCAGGATTTGACTACAAAACTTTATTGGATATGGTGTACCTCTCAAGATCAGATTTGGGCTAAAATATTATCTTGTAAATACTTGAGAGGTATTTATGAGGCTGAAATCCCTAGAGTTAGCTTGGTTGGGAAAGGTTCAGTTATCTGGGACACTTTGAAAAGAGGAGCTAATTTAATCAAGCAGGGTTTGTTATGGATTTGCAATCGGGGATCAAATACTCTTTTTTGGGAGGATTCTTGGGATGGCCACCCTCCTATATTGAATCAATATCCTAGGTTATGTTCCCTAAGCATTTTTTTATTGGAAGTAGGTTGGTATCATGTGGAAGACTTTAAAAAAATCCAGTATCTTGGAAATATGGAGATGTACAGGTGGAAAGATCCGCAAGAATGGCCCCAGTGGGGGGGCTGGCCAAGGACAAATAGGTGCTTGCTCTTATTCTTATGATGAGGCCTTGTTATTAATTGAGGGGTAAATATATTCTATCTTGGAACCCTGATCCTAAGGGAACCTACTCGATAGCCTATGGTTATCATGTTCTTGATAAGAAAAAGTATGAGAGTCTTCCTATCACTTGGTGGAAAAAGGTGTGGAACAAATTTTCTTGGCCAAAATGTAACTTCTTTCTCTAGTTGGTAGCTCGTAATAAATACCTCACTTGGGATAATGTGAGGAAGAGGGGATTTTAGGGTCCCTCTTTTTGTGTCCTTTGCGGTAAGAATGAGGATGACTCTTCTCATTTATTTTTTCAATGCTCCTTTTCCAAAGACATTTGGCACCGTTGGTGGAGTGCCTAGAACCATCCATGTTTTCATGTGTTGTCCCGATGGAGTTTTGGAGCAGTCTGGGCAGACCTCCAGCCAAGGCCCCCTTCCTTCGAGTGGCTTAGAATTTGGGCCCTTCTTGCATCATCTGGCAAATTTGGCTCAAATGGAACAGACACATATTTTAGGCCAGTTATTTGGCTGTTCAATAGATATGGCAAAGGATCCTGTATATGGTTCAGGAAACCATCCATAGCAAATGTGATGTGGACCCTCTTTTGGATTCTAGGGAAGAGAAGGTACAACAAGCCTTTAGTCTCTTTGGGGATGGTGTGAAATCTTCTAGCCCTAGTAGGGTTCCTCAGCTCAGCAAGAAGGTTAGGAGAGATGGTAGGTGGAGGCCACCCCCTAGAGGAGTTTTAAAAATTAATACTAATGGATCATCCAGGGGTAATCCTGGACATGTTGGCATTGGTGGTGTTGGGAGATATTCTATTGGTGGTGTCGGTTTTTCTTTTCTTTTTATAAAGGTGTTCACTCCAATAATTTTATGGAAGCTCTTGAAATTCTTGAGGCCTTGCGGAGGGGGTTTTATCTTTGTTGGCATAGGATTATCTATGAGTGTGACTCAAATTATGGTTAATATTTTAAACACTAAAAGGATGGAGGAAGTTAATTGGCATTTGGCCTTTGTAGCCATTCATATTCTCAGAATGAGTGAAGAGTTTGAATTTATATCCTTTGTGCACATTCCAAGGGAATGGAATGTGGTTGCTGATTACCTGGCCAAAAGGGCTTCTGAGTTGCTGGATCCTTGGAGTATCAATAATTGGGAGAGTATCCCATCTGGGGACTCTCAATGCCTATGGGAGTTGATCCACAAGTATGTACAAACTTAATGTGTTTTATTCTTATTGTCTTTTTTGGGTGTCATTCTAGTTTAGTGGTTTTAGCCTATTTGGCTGTTTATTTGAGTCCTGGTTGGAAGCTCAGTTGTACTCTGTAATCCAAAATTTTGATTAATAAATTTTTACCCATTTATTTAAAAAAAATGTAGCTCCAATGGTTTGAACTGATTCCCAATAGCTAGCAGTTCCAAACGACTACTTTCTTAGTCAATGTAGCTCCAACGGTGTGAAAATATTCTCCAATGACTAGATTTTTGCAAAATACTTTGTTGCCAATTGAAAATTATTTTGCTCCAACTGCAAAATTTGAATTCAAATTCAACAGCTAATTTATTTCTACCAATGAATAAATTTCCAAATGGTTCTCTAGCCAATAGATAGTGGTGGTGAACGGAAATGGTTCTCTAGCAGTAGTGAATGGATACTTTCAACATCCAAAATGGTTACTCTATCCAATGAATAACAATGAAAATGGTGCAAACATCAAGGAGAGCAATAGTCATTTGCTTAGTCAACTTTATGGAGATAGCATCAATTATGCTCAAGTATGGTAACCAACGTAACCACAAGAGGTGGTTACACCTTATTATCTATTGGTGCTAATAAAATTCCCTCTTTCCTAATGCGGGATGAGTGTGGGATATCAAAGCGAATGCTAAAATTTTTCAAGTAGATCGACTACAGGAATACAAAATGAATGCCACATTTTCTAGATGATTTTAAGTTGTTACTCGGGGATCCAAATGAATACCTATGTTTCTTATAGTAGCTACACTACTAATTCAATCGAATATGACTGCAACGTAGATTTTTTTTAAGTTCACATCATGCAGATTTTGATATTATAAAAATAAATAATATTTGACTAACCTTAAAATTACTTTGTAACGCATGGTAGAATCTCCATGGAGGGTGTTTAGGGTTTAAAAATTCTCCTTTGTTCATGTAAATTGTATGAGACAAAATTCTATGAAGAGTTCACTAGTACATTTTTGTAGCTAATGATTACCTATGAAATTCTTGCAAATATTTGAAATGGAATTTATATATTGTCAAACGATGTCGTGTCCATCAATGATAGGTGGGGTGTTTTACTATTGAAATTCACTTGTTCCATATGTTAGTATTACAATGACACTGAGAGGGGGGTGAATCAGTGTAGCTCTTTAAACTTGAATTTACAGCTCTTAATACCACAACAATTAAAACTTATTACTAGATACAAGTATAACAAAAGAGCATCACACAACACAAGATTTAACGAGGTTCACCAAAGTGGCTACTCCTCAAAAATTGACTGCTTTGACTACCATCCAAATCCAGCCTTTTCAAAGAACCAACTTTACAATCAATTTACCAGCACCCACTATAAGGAGCACCAACCCCTTATTTATCTACACCAACAGAAAGGAGAACCAACCCCTGATTTATCTACACCAATAGAAAGGAGCACCAACCCCTGATTTATCTACACCAAAAGAAAGGAGCACCAACCCTTGATTTACCAACACCAACTAGAAGGAGCACCAACCCCTTATTTATCTGCACCAACATAAAGGAGCACCAACCCCTGATGCCAAGCTGCAACATGGAATTCAATTTGAATCTATAAGTTTGTCAGTAAGATACCTTTGCTTTTGCAAGACCCTGACTGGTCTTCTTCACCTTTGCGTTCTCTGCGCACTCTGCTTTCTCTGCGCAATCACAACAACACCTAGTCGAACTTCAACATTTTTTCTCTTTGTGCACTCTGTTCTCTCTGTGCAATCACTTTGCATACTCTGCTTCGTTACAGTCGAACTTCACGATCATCTTCTCCATTTTGTGCACTCTACTCTCTTTGCAAATTTTCCACTTAGCACGATTCGACACGACTTGCTCTTTGCGCACAATGACCATGTTTCACACACATTCGAATCTATTCAAAATTCTCCAAACAGCCCTTCTTTTATAACAATATTTTTTATGATGAAAACCCTAATCTTAGTCGACTATAAATCCTAATCTTAGTCGAATTTCATAACAACTATAAACCCTAATTTTAGTCGGTTGTCATTGATCTTCATCAGCTTCAACTCAAGAAGATGTTCGGTTTATCCATCGCTTGATGATTTCATTCTGGACAGACCCTGTAACCGCCATACTAACTTTTGACCACTCTTCATATTTCAGCAGTATGAAATCACTCTGTAACTACCCCTGTAAATACCGTAGTGATGTTGGTCCACTGTCATACTTCTCATTTCAGTCAGATTCTCCTTCTTGACTTGTGCATTTACGACCTATCATGAAATCGCAACATTTCTGCCTCTGTAGCTTCTTTTGTTGTTGTTGTCATGAAAATATAACATGTCACGATATCGCGACACTTTCACCTCCATATGCTTTCTCTATTCTTTTGTCGTGATATCGTGACACTTCTGCTTCCATAGAATTTGACTTTGCTTTTGTCACGATATTGCAACACTTTTGCCTCTGTAGTCTTCAACTTAGCTTTTGTCATGAAATCGTGACACTTCTACTTCTGTACTTAGCTTCTTTGCTTTTGTCGTGAAATCATGGCACTTTTTCCTTCAAATTCTTCTTCTCTACTTTTGTCACGAAATCATGACACTTCTGCTTTCGTACTTTACTTCTTTGCTTTTGTCACGAAATTGTGACACTTCTACCTTGAAAGTCTTCTTCTCTACTTTTGTCACGAAATCGTGACACTTCTGCTTCCGTACGCTTTCTCTCTTTCTTTTGTCTCAAAAATGCGACATGTCGCGATATCGCGACACTTTTCAAACTTACTTTCTCTCTCCTATTTTAGTCGCGAAAATGCGACATGTCATGAAATCGCGACACTTTTCTTACTTGTTCTCTTTCTTCGAACTTATCGCCAAATCATGACACTTTTTCCTGCTTTCTCTTTCTCTTCCAACATGTCGCGAAATCGTGATAGTTTTTCCACTTGCCTTTTTCTCTTCCAACATGTCACGAAATCGTGACAGTTTTTCTTGCTTTTTCTCTCTCTTCCAACATGTCACGAAATCACGATAGTTTTTCCTACTTTTTCTCTCTCTTCCAACATGTTGCAAAATCGTGACAGTTTTTCCTGCTTTTTCTCTCTCTTCCAACATGTCACAAAATTACGATAGTTTTTCCTACTTTTTCACTCTCTTCCAACATGTCACGAAATCGCGACAATTTTTCCTACTTATTCTCTCTCTTCCAACATGTCACGAAATCGCGACAATTTTTCCTGCTTTTTCTCTCTCTTCCAACATGTCAGGAAATCACGACAGTTTTTCTTGCCTGTTGTATATGTCATGATATCGCGACACTTTTCTTACTTGTATTTTTTCTTTGATCTTTTGCATATGGGCCACTTCGGTCTTCTTGGAAAATCACTGTACATACTCTGAATAACCTTTGAACTCCTGTCTTCTGCATCTGAATAGATTTTGAACTTCCTGTCCACTACATCAACAGATCTATCTGACTGTGTTGACAATAATGACAATACTATTGTTGCACCTTGCTCAACAATCTCCCCCTTTGGAATTTTTGGCAACACATGTGCAATTTCTTGTAACTCTTCTCCCCCTTTGACAATAATACCAAAGGGCTACTGCAAACTCCCCCGAGTCCATGCACAACATTCTCAGGAAAAAATTATTACACTTAGCAAAAATCATGAACATGAGCAAAAAGATAATCAAATACTTAAATGCTCCCCTTGAGAATGTGATCCCTGTAGCTAGTCAATTCTTGGGAAGTGTGACCACTCCCAATTTATTGCAAAGGTACTCAAAAAATTCCTTGGGCAATGGTTTTGTGAAGATATCTGCTACTTGCTCTGTAGTTGGAACAAAATCCAACTTAACCTCACCTTTTGCAACTTTCTCCTTCAAAAAGTGATACCTGATAGCAATGTGTTTTGTGCGTGAATGCATAACCGGATTCTTGGAGATGTTAATGGCACTAGTGTTATCACACTTAACTGATATTGGCTCACTGAAGCTAATACCGAGATCTTTCAAGGTTTGTTTCATCCACAATACCTGCATACAACATGTTGTCACTGCAATATATTCTGCCTCTACTATCGATAAAGAAACTGACTCTTGTTTCTTACTATGCCACGCGACCAATCTGTCTCCAAGATAGAATGCACCTCCACTGGTACTCTTTTTATCATCGACACCTCCTGCCTAATCTACATCTGAATATGAAATAAGGGTGAAGTATTTACCTTTCGGATACCATAACCCATACTCCATAGTACCCTTGAGGTACCGAAGAATCCTCTTCATTGCTGTCACATGAGTCTCCTTGGGATTAGCTTGAAATCATGCTACCATGCATACTACCTGCAAAATATCTGGTCTGGTAGCTGTAAGGTACAGTAAGCTCCCAATCATAGATCTGTACATGGTTTGATCAACAGGTGGAGATTTGTCATCCTTGCTCAACTTGCAACCTTTCTTAAACCCTTGTTGAGTGAGATAGTTGTCTAGCCTTGCATACCATGCTCGGGGTGCCTGTTTTAAGCCATATAATGCTTTCTTCAACTTGCAAACCAATTTGGGATCATCACCAAGTTGGAAACCATCTGGTTGCTCAATATAAACCTCTTCTTCAAGTTTCCCATTCAAAAACGTTGATTTCACATCCATTTGATAAACTTTGAAATTCTTGTAGATTGCTAAATCCAAAAACATTCTAATTGCCTCTAGTCTAGCTACTGGTGCAAAATTTTCCTCAAATTCAATGCCTTCAACTTGTGTATAACCCTTACATACCAATCTTGCTTTATTTCTAACTACCTGTCCGTCTTCATTCAATTTGTTTCGAAAAATCCATTTAGTCCCGATTATATTTTTATTTGTAGGTCTAGGTACTAACTCCCAAGTTTCATTTTTCTCGATCTGATCTAATTCTTCATTTATTGCCTTCATCCAACTTTCATCTTTGCTTGCATCAACAACATTTTTGGGCTCAATGTTGGATAATAGAGAGTAGTTACTTACTACTCTTCTTCTTGTCTGAACACCAACTTTGGGGTCTCCAATTATTTGCTCTCTAGGATGATTTTTCTGCCAGCTACTTGTTTTGAATTTCTTATTTTCTTCCACTCCTAAATCACAACTTAAATCATCTGAGTCAATTTTTTGTGTCTTTTTCGTTTTGTTTTCCTCATCTCCTTCAATAACCTCTTCATAAATTAGGTAGTTCTTTTCATAGCTAATTACTCGTTCTCTACCTTCATCAAATTTAACATCGGAACTGTCCACAATTTTCTTTAGCCTCTTGTTGTAGCATTTGTAAGCTTTGCTTTTTGACGAATAACCAACAAAAATACCTTCATCCGCTCTATCTTCAAACTTACCAAGATTATCTTCAGTTCTTTTGATGTAGCACTTGTTGCCAAAAACTTTGAGGTATTTTGTTGTTGCCCTTTTATCGAACCACAACTCATAAGGAGTTTTGCTTTCATGTGTTCTCAGCATGTACCTATTTTGGATATACACCGCAATATGGACTGCTTCTTTTCAAAATCTGTCTACTACTCTGCTTTCAACCAACATAGTCCGTGCCATTTCCTGCACTGTCTTGTTCTTTCTTTCTACCACTCCATTCTACTGAGGTGTCCTAGCTGCTAAAAACTGTCTCCTAATACCGTATTTTTCACAGTACTCTGTAAACTCCTCTAAAATGAATTCTCCTCCTTTATCTGATCTTAAACATTTGATCCTCTTTCCCGTTTCATTCTCAACTTGGTTTTTGAAAGTCTTGAACATTTCAAAAGCTTCTGATTTATGCTTCAAGAAAAATATCCATGTCATTCTGGAATAGTCATCAATGCACAACATAAAATATTTTTCACCATTTATGCTATGTGTTCTCATGGGTCCACATAAATCAGTGTGTATTAGTTCCAAAGTTTTTCTTGTGTAGTACTATTTTGTTTTGAATGTGACTCTAGTTTACTTCCCCTTTTGGCATGAAGCACAAATGCTATTTGTAGGTTTTCTGATGGTGGGAATATCTCTCACTGCCCTTTTTGAGTTGATTTTTACTAGATTATCAAAACTGATATGACCGAGTCTCTTGTGCCACAACCAATTTTCTTCTTCCTGTCTAATAAAACAAGCTCCTTCTAAAGTCTCTAAGAGCGTGTACAGGTTGCCAGATGTCTTTGATCCAGTTGCTATCAATTTTCCACTGTTTGTTTTTCTGACTTCACAACCCTGCTTCTTAAAAACTACTTCATGACATTTATCACAAATCTGACTTACGCTCAACAAGTTATGTTTCAAACCATCCAAAAACAAGAATTCTTATGACTTAATTTTTTCGTCACTAATTTTAACTGAAACTTTGCCAACTATCTTAGCTCCATCATTATTTCCAAACTTTACTGAACCACCTTCATATTTCTGTAACTTCTCAAATTTTTGTTTGTCACCTGTCATACGACTGGAGCATCCACTATCAAGTATCCATGGTACATATTTATTCTGTGCTTTAAATGATGTTTGTACGATTAAGGATTCCTTTTCTTCCTTAAGTCGCTCTTTTTCTTTCCACTCCATTTTGATAGTAGTTTTGGGCTCTTGTTTTGCCTTTCTCTTATCAATAGCTTGTGCATGTTTTTCAAGAAGTTTTTTATTTTGTCTCATCCTATTTGGTTGAAATTTTCTTCCCTGAAACTGATTTGATGAAAATGTACTTCTACAGTTTCTTGCAATGTGCTCAAAATTATGACAGTTATAACATTCTACTATATAATTCATCAAAGGAGAAAAAGCATTTCTACTGGTGAAATTCCTTGGTCTTACATTATATTTGTAGTCTAAGATTTTATGTCCATAGCCATTGCATTTAAAACAAAAACCAGAAAAGGGATAATTGAACCTGGGTGATGGTCTTTGCCATGTTGCCATAGGAGCCATAGGTCTTCTTCTTCTTTGATGTGTGACATTGGTGAATCCATCATTGTCAATTCTCCTTTCGTTCCTAGTATTATTGCTTTCTTTTGCATAAGATATTTTTCCTTGATCAACATGTTTCTTATTTTCATTCTTTATGGATTCTACATTTCTGGCCTTTGATCCATTTGATGATTCTCCTTCGACGAAACCCAGACCAAATTTGATGCCTATAGGCCTTTGGTCATTTATAATCTTATCCAACTTCATAGAAATTTCTTCGCGTTTATGATAGCAACTAATTTTGTGATTCATATCTTCTATCTGCATCCGTAAACCAACATTCTCTTCTTCTAGTTTGCAACAATAATCTATTTTCATGGAAATTTGTACTTTGAGATCTTCAGATATTTTCTTGTATTCTTCTGTCTATACTTTCAGATTGGTTATGATTTCGTTTGCATCCTCAAGCTTTTTTGAAATTTTCTTATTCTTTTTCCTCTCTATTTTCCACTCTTCAAGTGCAAAGATCAACTCACCTTCTAGATCTACTTTAACCTCAAGGTTTTCACCACATACTTTAGAGTTCACTCCTTTATTTTCTGATTTTACTTCTTCAAATGCCATGAAAAGAGCTTCACCTGTTTCCTCTTTAGAATCCTCATCAGAGCTGTCTTCTGATGAACTGGCATTCTTGGAGATGAAACTTTTCTTCTTGAAGTTGCCTTTTCTAAAATTTGTTTTCTTCTTCCAGTCACTTCTTTCTTGGTGCAATACTTCATCATTTTTGTTCTTCTCATTAAGTGGACATTTAGTCGCAAAATGCCCAACGCCTCCACAGTTGAAACATTTAAACAATAGATTTTCTCTGTATTTTCCTTTTCCCCTTTTTAGTTTTCTAACAAAGTTTGCTTCCATTTCATCTGATGTCTCTTTTGGAGGAGTGATGGGTATTGTGTATCCACTAACTACTGAATCCCAGATGTCTTATCCCAAAGCATAGATATATGTCTGCATCCTGATTCTCCAAAACACGTAATTAGATCTGTCAAACAATGGTGCTTTGTTTGATGAGAAGCCTTCACCACCTGCCATTGTGTTACTTCCAAGATCACCCTAGCCGGTTAAGCTTGTACAAGAACTTAGCTTTGATACCAATTGTTAGTCTTACAATGACACTGAGAGGGGGGGTGAATCAGTGTAGCTATTTAAACTTGAATTTACAGCTCTTAATACCATAGCAATTAAAACTTATTACTAGATACAGCAAGTATAAAAAAATAGCATCACACAACACAAGATTTAACGAGGTTCACCAAAGTGGCTACTCTTCAAAAATTGACTGCTTGGACTACCATTAAAATCTAGCATTTTCAAAGCACCAACTTTATAATCAATTTACCAACACCCACTGTAAGGAGCACCAACCCCTTATTTATCTACACCAACAAAAAGGAGCACCAACCCCTGATTTATCTGCACCAACAGAAAGGAGAACCAACCCCTGATTTATCTGCACCAACAAAAAGGAGCACCAACCCCTGATTTACCAGCACCAACTGGAAGGAGCACCAACCCCTTATTTATCTGCACCAATAGAAAGGAGCACCAACCCCTGATGCCAAGCTGCAACCTGGACTTCAATTTGAATCTATAAGTTTGTCAGTAAGATACCTTTGCTTTTGCAAGACCCTGATTGGTCTTCTTCACCTTTGTGTTCTCTACGCACTCTACTTTCTCTGCGCAATCACAACAACACCTGGTTGAACTTCAACCTTTTTGCTCTCTATGCACTCTGCTCTCTCTATGCAATCACTTCGCACACTCTACTTTGTTACAATCAAACTTCACAATCGTCTTCTCCCTTTTGTGCACTCTGCTATCTTTATGAATTTCATAATTAGCATGATTCGACACGACTTGCTCTCTATGCACAATGACTGTGTTTCAAACACATTCGACTCTATTCAAAATTCTCCAAATAGCCCTCCTTTTATAACAATATTTTTTATGATGAAAACCCTAATATTAGTCGACTTTCATAATAACTGTAAACCCTAATTTTAGTTGGCTGTCATCGGTCTTTGTCGACTTCAACTCAAGAAGATGTTTGGTTTATCCATCGCTTGATGATTTCATTCTAGACAGACCCTATAACCGCCATACTAACTTTTGATCACTCTTTGTATTTTAGCAGTATGAAATCACTCTATAACTACCCCTGTAAATGTCGTAGTGATGTCGGTCCACTATCATACTTCTCATTTCAGTCGGGTTCTCCTTCTTGACTTGTGCATTTATGACCTATAGCGAAATCGTGACATTTTTGCCTCTATAGCTTCTTTTGTTACTATTGCCACAAAAATATAACATGTTGTGATATCACGACACTTTCACCTCCGTATGATTTCTCTATTCTTTTATCACAATATCGCGACACTTCTGCTTCCATAGACTTTGACTTTGCTTTTGTCACGATATCGTGACACTTCTACCTCCGTAGTATTCAACTTAGCTTTTCTCATGAAATCGTGACACTTCTACTTTCATACTTAGCTTCTTTGCTTTTGTCGTGAAATCGTGAAACTTTTGCCTTTGAAGTCTTCTTCTCTACTTTTGTTGCAAAATTGCGACACTTCTACTTTCATACTTTACTTCTTTGCTTTTGTCGTGAAATCGTGACACTTCTGCCTTCGAAGTCTTCTTCTCTGCTTTTGTCGCAAAATCGTGACACTTCTACTTTTGTATGCTTCCTCTCTTTCTTTTGTCATGAAAATGCGACATGTCGCGATATCGCGACACTTTTCAAACTTACTTTCTCTCTCCTATTTTAGTCGCAAAAATGCAACATGTCACAAAATCGTGACACTTTTCTTACTTGTTCTCTTTCTTCGAACTTGTCACGAAATCGTGACACTTTTTCCTGCTTTCTCTTTCTCTTCCAACATGTCACGAAATCGTGACAGTTTTTCCACTTGCCTTTTTCTCTTCCAACATGTCATGAAATCGCGACAGTTTTTCCTGCTTTTTCTCTCTCTTCCAACATGTCACAAAATCATGACAGTTTTTCCTACTTTTTCTCTCTCTTCCAACATGTCGCAAAATCGTGACAGTTTTTCCTGCTTTTTCTCTCTCTTCCAACATGTCGCGAAATCACGACAGTTTTTCCTGATTTTTCACTCTCTTCCAACATGTCGTGAAATCGCGACAGTTTTTCCTGATTTTTCACTCTCTTCCAACATTTCACGAAATCATGACAGTTTTTCCTGCTTTTTCTCTCTTCCAACATGTCACGAAATCGTGACAGTTTTTCTTGCCTGCTGTATATGTCGCGAGATCACGACACTTTTCTTACTTGTCTTTTTTCTTTGATCTTTTGCATATGGGCCACTTCGGTCTTCTTGGAAAATCACTGTACATACTCTGAATAACCTTTGAACTCCTGTCTTCTATATTTGAATAGCTTTTGAACTTCCTGTCCACTGCATCAACATATCTATCTGACTGTGTTGACAATAATGACAATACTGTTGCTGCACCTTGCTCAACACCCTAACCGTCACAAACTACTACTTGCTCACTATTGGAAAACCCATAATAAGAACCACTGCTTGCTTGTTAGAAAAACCAGAATAACTTGTTCATTTCAAAAATGTGCACCCACAGGAGGATACACAACCTTATCAATCAAAATTTGTGACCATTATACGAACATCAATTTTTTTCACCTGTATGCTGATTTACGTCTTGTATCTACAAGCTGTGTTTGCACAACATTGATTATTCGTAATGATGAATAATAACCAAAAACAAACTCGGCTTATACCTTGAACCAAAGAACAGGAGATAGCTCATCTGCTAAATGGACTTTCTTCTTAAAAAAATTGTGTAGTTTTCAAAACTTAGCTCTGATACCACTTGGAGTGTTCCTTTGATAGATTATTCAAACAGATAATGCAAATATGGAATATTAAATCAATTTATTACCACTTGAGGAGGGCTAAGTCCTTTGCCACTTAAGTAGGGCTAAGTCCTTTGTGAATACACAGATGATTAAAATGAGATGACAAATGATGAAATGTAAATCAACCTATATCTATAAATATGAATAAATCACAAATAAATGAACAATTGGAAATATAGCCAACTAGCTATATTGGAGTTGTAACAAAAAACCACAATTATGTTAGGGTAAAATAGGTAGTATATTGCATTATACTACATAGATTATTACATTTAATTTTTACTGCATAACCATGGAGATATTTGCTATTCTAAAATATCTACTGGTTAACCTAGGTTAATACCTAAAATATCCTAGGTTAGATATTTTAGGTTAGTGATTTAATCATGCTTCTCTATCCTAGGTTAGTTGTTAGCAAACACGTCTCTCTCAATGCATCTTGTTAGCATGATTGTTGCTAAGTCAGTATTATTTGTAACCTATATAATGCTTAGTATTTCTAAGCTATGCTTCCTAATGTTGAATATTGATTATTGCATTATTGAATTCCATTTTTGCACGAATTATTCATCACATTGGCATTAGAGCCAATTTTTTTGTCTCACCTGGAGGACGAGCAGTGATAATTGGCACCACCAACCCACCTAAATAGGTGAGCTTGCTGGTGGGATCAGGCTCAGGGCGGGATCAGGTTCTACCCTAAATTGATCAAAGCCTACTCGACCCTAGGCCCATGCTACTCATGAGGGAGGTGATTGATCGCCCTCATGAGCCTCTTGAGTGATAACACTTCACTGTCAACTGGGCTCCATGATCGATCGTGTACTAAGCCCCTCGATCGACAACACTCTACTATCGACTGGGCTCCATGATCGATGCCTAAGGAGGTAGGAGCCTCAGCTCCCACTCCCAAGTCCCAAGCCCGTAGAGCCACATGGCCTCTATAGCTTGGGAGAGTCAAGAGTCTAGAAGTGCCCTCCCATCCCAACTGGATGCACATGGGGCAACCAATTTGGGATACAAGAGGTCAGGAGCACCCTTTGATCCTCGACCACCTCAGGATCTACAAGGGCAAGAGGCCCTCCGATCCCTGATACATCTTGACTCTGATATTTGACACATGGTGAGATCCAAAGATATTTAGAATGCATACACCCCGAGGCACCACTTGGACCACTGATCTAGCTTGCACACACCTTGAGGTGCCACCTAGACCATTAACTAGATGAAACATGGCTCACAAGCCACACACCACCTAGAAACTAACTAGGAAACATGTGGCACATAGGCTACGTGCCACCTGGACCAGATGACCTGATTCGAACCTGACATGTGGTGGATAGCCTAGGACAAATGGCTAACACAAGGGTGAAACATTGCAGACTGACCACATGTCATCGGACTCGACTAATCGCTATGTGGCGGTGACCAAAATGATAGGGACTATGACTTCCCATAGGCAGTCAACAAACTACGGGCTTTAAATCCCTTTTCAACAAGTCTTTCTCCTCCGCACGGGCAATGTGGGATAAATCCCACAATTTTGTTTTTCCTACCCGCGAGAGGAGAGAAGGGAAAGAGAATCACTTTCCCTTCCCTTCGTGTCGGGTTGTGTAGCTCGACTGACACACAGTGTCGGGCTAAGGCTTTGGACGACGAGGAGTCTAGGGTTTGACTCCCGCCAAGGCAATTTTTTTTTTGCCTTCAAATGTCACTTAGTACCCGCAGCAAGATAAACAGGTATTTATTATTATTTTTTAATTATTTTTTTAGTAAATTTTATTAATAATTTAATCATATTTGATTAAAAAACATTTTTTTTAAGTGTTTTTTTTCAAATGATTATATTATTGATTTAATTATGCTTCAAATTAATTAGAAAATAATGAGAGAAGAAAGAGGCTATATTTTTTTTGCAATATCCACCAAAATTGAATGTTTTTGTTTTCTCATAAAAAGGAGATATAACACATAAAAGAGTATTTTTTTTGCAAATTAGAAATCCTACAAGCCCTTAAACTCTTCTCACAACCTGTTACATTTGCAAAATCAAGGATTTCTTCTACAATTTTTTTTTGCAATAAAATCCTCAAAAGTTCAATAGTTTTCTTCACACTTTATTGGAGATAAAATGACATATAAACTCAAACTTCTATTGCAAAACAAATAGATTTACAACATTGAGGAATCACATAGGTCATTTCCTTTACAACAAAATCCAAACTTTGCTTTTGTTTTCTCCTTCAAAAAGGAGATATACGACATAAAATTGCATTTTTTGTTGTAAAATTGAGAAATATTTTTGAACCTATTTGCTTGATCCTCATGCTTGAGTGTTGAAGACAAAAACCAAAGTCGTGTGTCGACTGGTTTGGAAGCCTTTCAAACGCGGGTCGTGTGTCGACTTGTCTTGAAAGGAGTGCTCAAATTTTTCAATTTTGTAAAAATTAAGGGGGGATAGAAGTCATATTAAGTGATTCTATTTTTTGCAAAATTGTAAAGAGAAAGGGGGGATATTTCAAAACAAGAAAGGTGCATTCTCGATTGTACTCGACACCTTTTATTAAAAATTGACTATACTAGGTGCATTTTCGGTTGCATCCGACACCTAGAGTGATAATAATTTGGGTTGCTCTCTTGTTTTGATTATTGCACTAACAATCATGATTTTTGTGTGCAATTAAAAAATCAGATAAAACATTTAAGAAGCATTTCACAAAACCCAAACTTCACTCAAAATTGTGCTAAACCTTGCACAGGTTAAAACAAAGTCAATTTTTGTTGGTCCCCATCAAAGGTCAAAATCCAAACACCTTGATTAACTCTCTTTGTTTGGCTTAATTTCCTCAAAATTTCCATCCTTCTTGAAGGGTGTTAAGGTAGGTGCCATTAAATATCCTAGAGAGCACAATCATAAGTCTTTCAAAACCTACCCCTTTAATTTGCTCTATTTTGTTTGGCTTAAAATCCTCAAAATTTTCATCCCTTGTTAAGGGTGTTAAGGTAGGTGCCATTAAATATATTAAAGAGCAAATTAAAATATTTCATATACTCTTTTGAGGGTATACAACAAGATAAATTCATCTTAGTCATATCAATTTGAAATCTTAACCATGGCCATGATCAACAAGTATCTCACTAAGAGCCAACTGCTCAAAGGTTCAAATTATTCAGCCTGGAAAACTAACATGAAAGCCATTTTAACTGTAGAGAAGATGTGGGGAATAGTGGATGGCACTGATTCTAGACCCACATCAGCAAGAGCAGATCAGAAAACTTATGATAAAAAGGATAAAATACTTTCCTTATTTATCTTGCTAGCTATTACTGATGACATACAACCTCATATAAGTCAAGCTAAAAATGGTAAGGAGGCATGGAATGCCTTAGAAACCATTTTTGAAGGAAAAAATCAATCAACAATTCTTAACCTTCAAACACAGCTTCATACACTTCATATGAAATCTGGAGAGACAGTAGAGCTATTCCTCTATAGAGTCGCATATATAAAAACAAAACTGCAAGCCTTAGAAGAAAAAGTGGAAGACAATATCTTGACCTTAATCATTTTAAGGGCTCTTCCAAACTCCTATAGAATGTTGATCACTTCACTACAAGTCTCTGGAAGGATAGTGACTTTTGTAGAGTTGGTAAATTTACTTCAAACTGAAGAATCTAATCAAATACAAAGAGATGAGGCATCCAACAATGCACTTTTCTCAAAAAAAAAAAGTGTAAAGAAAAAGTGGAATCAACAGAAAGGATATTCTTCTAACAAAGACAAGGGTAAAGGCAAAGAGATTAAGAAGAAGAAGCAGTATTGTAAAATTTGTGATAAAGACACTCATGAAACCAAAATATGTTGGTTTAAGAACAAATCGCCCAATGAACAAAGACAAAAGAAGGGCAAAGGTAAACCAAAGAACAATAATAAGCAACAATAAGGACACATAGCCGTTGAAGATTCTAGTTCAGACTCTGAATGAGCACACAAAGTGCTCATGACACATACATAATCCTCTCACAAGAATATTGTTTGGTACATAGATTCAGGCGCTAGTAAATATATGACTAGTGATAAGTCCTGGTTTGAGACATATGAGGCTCGAGAAGGTAGATCGGTAACCATTTTTGATGATTAGACTTATCAATTTTAGGGAGAAGGAAGTGTTTTTGTCTCCCTTCCAGATGGATAATGTAAGATTCAAAAAGTTCTTTATGTACCAGGATTGAAAAATGATCTCTTGTCAGTTCCACAAATATTGGATAATAACATGAATTTCAATTTCAAAGTGGACAAAGAAAAGAAATAATTTATCACTGAGAAAGGAAAACATATAACAACAAGTTCATACAAACATGGTTTGTTTATCTTAGATGCAATTAACTCTACACATACTATAATGGTAGTAACCACAAAAGAGGCCACTTCTCTATGGCATAAGAGATCTGGGCATCTAAGTTTAGGGTATCTACTAGAACTGAGTAAATATCAAATGGTGAAAGGACTACCTACTCTTTCATCTACTTTGCCAGTGTGCTTAGATTGCTTGTCAGGAAAGCAACATAGAGTACCTTTTGAACCTAGCTCCTTTTGAGCTAAGGTACCTTTGGAGTTAGTTCACATATATTTGTGTGGTCCTATGTCTACTAGTTGTGGAGTAAAAATGTGTTTTCAATTGTTTATAGATGATCACTCATGAAAAATGTGGGTCTTCTTCTTGTAGTTGAAGTCTGAAGCATTTGACTATTTTTCGCAGTTCAAGAAGCTAGTTGAGAAGGAATTAGGATGTTTCATAAAGACCCTCCATTCAGATCAAGGGGGGAATACGCATCAAAATAATTTTCCTCATTTTTGCAAAAACATGGGATAAAAATATAGTTAACAAAAACCTACTCTCCTCAGTCAAATGGAGTTGTTGAGAGAAGAAATCGTTCCATTATGGAAATGGTTTGATGTATGCTTAAGGGAGCCAATATTGAGCACAATTACTGGATTGAAGCTATAACAACTATAGTATATCTTCTAAATAGGGCACCCACACAAGCTCTTGAAGGTATGACTCCTCAGGAAGCATGGAGTGGAAGGAAACCCTCCATATCTCATCTACGAGTATTTGGGTGTAAGGATTTTATGCATATACCTAAGGATAAAAGAAATAAGTTAGATGAGAAGACACTACAATGTGTTTTTCTTGGATATGATGAATTCTCAAAAAGCTATTGATTTATAGATCCATTCACCAAGAAAATACATGTTGGTAGAGATGTAGTGTTAGATGAAGCTTTCACATCTAACACTACATCAGTATATCTGGAAGATGAGGAGCAACAACCACAAACTCCTCCACAATAGAAAAAGCCTCCAAAATGGTATACAAGTACTATGAGAGATTCCAAACTCACTTCACCTCCAGATATCACTCTCAGTCATCCAAAGACATGAAGCATGTCTCGACAGAGAACGGTAGAAGCATCTACTTTAGTTGATGATCTTTGTGTAAATTTTCAAGAGCTTTCTATTGATAGATATTTAGAAGTTGAAAATGATATGGAAATTGGTGAGGAGAGGGTTTACATGTCTTCATATGATGAAAATTAACCTTCTACAATTGATGAAGCACTTAGTCAGCCTCAATGGAAGGAATCTATGGATGCTGAACATAAATCCATCATTAAAAACATAACATGGAAGCTAGTTGATTTACCTAAAGGAAAGAAACCCATAGGCTGCAAATAGGTTTACAAAGTCAAATATAAGGCATATGGTACCATAGATAAGCATAAGGCCCATATTGTGGTGAAGGGCTATGCTCAAAAGGAAGGCCTTGATTATGATGAAACCTTTGCACCCACTGCAAGGATGACAACCATTCGATTTCTTTGTGCTATGACAACACAGTTTGGATGGAAATTATATTAGATGGATGTAAAAAGTGCCTTTATAAATGGTGACTTAAAAGAAGAGGTATACATGACTCAACCTCCAAGATTTTCTGAGGAAGACCATGAGAAACAAGTTTGCAAATTGGTCAAAACATTATATGGGCTAAAACAAGCCCCAAGAGCATGGTACATCAAAATGGATAGTCACCTACTATAGTACGAATTTAAGAGAAGTCCATCAGATGAAAATATCTATATCAAGAACACATGTTCTGAAATAGTGATTCTTGTACTCTATGTAGATGATATGATCATCACTGGCAATTCAGAGAAATTGATTAACGCTGTGAAAAATGACTTGAAAGAGTCATTTGATATGACAGATATTGGACTTCTCCACTACTGTCTTGGCCTTGAGATAGAATAGAAGAAGAATCATCTTAGGGTGACTCAAAAAAATTATACCAAGACTTTAGTAGAAAAATATTGTATGACTGATTGTAAGCCCAAAGCAACACTTATGGAATCAGGGCTTCAGTTCATAGTATGATGATTCACCATAGGTAGATGGCACACTATATTGATAGATGATTGGAAGCCTCATCTATTTGACCAATACTAGACCAAACATTACTTATGCTATAAACTATCTTTCTCGGTTCATGTAGGAACCAAAGGTCTCTCACTGGAAAGCAGCTAAGAGGGTTCTTCACTACATTCAGGGTAGTGTAGATTATGGTCTAGAGTATAAGAAGAATAACTCATTCTTCTTACAGAGTTATACTAACTCTGACTATTTTGGATCCCTAGATGACATAAAATCAACATCAGGATATGTATTTCATCTTGGATCTGGTCATGTCTCATGGTATAGTAAAAAGCAACAAGTGGTTGCTTTATCTTCAACTGAGGTAGAATATCACACTGCACGTGGAGCTGTGTGTGAAGCGATATGGTTAAATCACATCTTGGATACCATGGGCCTACCAAAGAAACTTCATATTCACATATTTTGTGACAACTCAGGTGTTTTGAACTTGGTCAAGAATCTAGTCCATCATGAACGCACAAAGCATATTGACACAAATTGTCATTTCATTTGTGATGAAGTTCCTAAACACAGGATCAAGCTTCAATACATTCCCACCGACGAAAAGGTTTTTGACATCTTCACAAAGGCACTTGGACGTGTCAAATTTGAGTTATTCCAAAGTAGACTTTGTATATCAAAGTAATGTAATAAAGGGGGGATTTTAGGGTAAAATAGGTAGTATATTGCATTATACTACATAGATTATTACATTTACTTTTTACTGCATAACCATGGAGATATTTACTATTCCAAAATATCTACTGGTTAACCTAGATTAATACCTAAAATATCCTAGGTCAGATATTTTAGGTTAGTTGTTTAATCATACTTCTCTACCCTAGGTTAGTAGTTAGTAAACACGTATCTCTCAACGCATCTTGTTAGTGTGATTGTTGCTAAGTCAGTATTACTTGTAACCTATATAACGCTTAGTATTTCTAAGCTATGGTTCCTAATGTTGAATATTGATTATTGCATTATTGAATTCTATTTTTGTGTGATTTATTTATCACAAATTATCTCCTTCAAATATTGAGTGTTTACAAATAGATTCAATTCTCATCTCAATTGAGTTGCTATAGCTAGATACCTACATATTTTTCATTAAAAGTTTGAGTTCTTGATTTTGATTTTTTGAATCTTCTTAAAATTTATTTTCAAATACAAATATTCTAAAATTCAACATCTTTCTTCTTGGCATTTTCTTATAGAAACCTTAATAATACCAAAAATTCACCTTTATTGTCTACACATTACATCTTAGTAGAGTAATATTTCTAAAAATTCACACTAGCATAATCCACTTTACCAGATATGGATTTCTAGTTTCCTTCCTTCAGCATAGGTGCAATCACAAGAATTGTAATAAATAAATTATACAAAAATATATTAATATTATAAAATACAAAAATTATTACCAATGGAAAATATTAAAGTAAATCTTAATCATTATTTGATTCAAGCAGTCAACATTTTATTGTTAGCTTCATCTAAACATACTATTTCCTCTAACTATAAAAATGAGAATTTAACTTCACAATCCTCTATTAAAACCCCTCTATTGGCTAGCCTATTTGAATATTTGTTCCCTTCTATTAATATATGTGTAAAACTAATTTATTCAAACTTTGTAGCAAGGTCTTGTATTTCCACAATGATCTATTGTATATCCCATGGAGCATTTGCTTTCTTTAAAATATGATTTATCACTATTAGTGAATTTCATTTCATCCATACTATGTTCCATTTAATTTATCTGCATATTATTAACCCTATCAAAGCTACCCAAGATTCAAATTTGTTATTTATCTTAAATAAACTATTAAAAGAATAATCTAACAAAATATCACCCCTAATATTTCTAATTATTCCTCCTCATGTTGGTCCTAGATTTCCTTTAGATGCTCCATCAAAATTTTAATTTGACCAAATCCATTTTTGGTGGTTTCTACTCTATATTATTTACCTTCCTTTTGTTTCTTCTATACCCAACATCATAATTCCATTTGATGACTTGAATCTATCTATCAAGGCTCTTTTCTTCAATATTATGGATTGAGTGAGTTGATAAGGTTGGTTTAGAATCATTTATAGCTAAGAAAATATTCCTTTTCATTGCCTTTAAACTTCTTTCCTTTCCTTTAAATATTTTTTTATTCCTTTCCATCCATATAGTCCAAAGTATTGTATCTTTTGATATATCCTAGATTATCTTTAACACCTCATTTTTAAAAGTGCTTTACCATTGCTTTAACCATTATTTAATTATACCATTTATCACCATGCATTTTCCAAACATATTAAGAATCCATTGCCATAGTTCCTAGACTATTGAATAATGCCACAAGAGATGGTATGTACTCTTCTCCTCCTTTTTACATTGAACACATTATAAAGGTCCATGAAAACCTATTTTCATTAGGTTATCCTAGGATAAAATTTTCCTATGACTTACTATCCATACAAACATTTTGACTTTTGGAATGCTTAGGCTATCCCAAATATCTCTCCATATTCTTGTGGTATTTCTATTTTATTTGTGCTTTACATTATATTTGCTTCTTTCTATGTATTCTCCTAAGCTATTCAACTCTTAAATTATCTTATTCTTGGCTCCCCTCAAAATAATCATTGTAGTTATGTTTCTTCTCAATTGTTTTCTAGAAACAATATTCGATATACTTGTAAAAAAATATATTTTACATTTATATATCCCTTCTTTATCCTTGTATGTAATGTTTGGAACCCTATCACCATATTTATCTTAAAGTAATCTCATCCATGGTTTCAAAATTAGATTTAGATTGAGTAGTTTTTTATCACATCAATTATCTATCCAAATAGAAAAAATTTCTCTAGTTCCAACTACCCATATTAGACCTTTAATCACTAGATCAATTGATATTTTAAAACCATTCCGTAGTGCAAAAACATCTGGTAGTGATAATGTAGTAATATTAAGCTTGGTTCATTAGGCTTAACATACTTAGAAGAATTGTTGCCCATTATATTTGACTCTCTTTGTACAATCTCCAAATTACTTTTCTTCTTAGATCTAAGTTTGTATCCATACAAACTCTTAAACCAAGATCTCCCTAGTTTATCATCGCACATGTTACTCCATTTCACCAAGGAAAATTTCCTTTTATTGTTTGATCCTAAACAAAAAAAATGATCTCATAATATAGGTTAAGTTTTTCTATTGATTTTAGCATAATATACAAGGATATATAATATGTCAAAATGGCCTATAAGACTGATTTAATTAGATACACTCTTCTTACTAATGATACCCATCTACCTTTCCATGTTGGTAGTCTATTGTAATAACCCACAAAACAAGCAAACAAAAAACTCAAAAGAAAATATTTTTTTTAAACTAAGGAGAGTGATTCATAAACCATTCATAAACCCCTAACCAATAATTTTTTAATCTATTGTTAAAATCCCTTAATTTTCTTGAAGAGCTACATCTCATGAGATACCCTCACACAAGTCCCATCTGTGTAGGTGTATCATGTGTTACTACAAATAAGCCTATCTATCTCATCATTCTTGATGATATAGACTTATCACCTTCAATCAATCGAAGGTATACACACATCACCATACCATACACAAACTAGTATGTGCATGTATGCTATGAGTATTACGAGTTAAGCTATCCATATCGTCTACATGACGAGCTATCTTAACTCAGATGTAGTCTTTCCATAAATTAGTTATTAATCTCCCTAATGGGGTCTCAATTCCCTTAGGTCACCTATATTCACCCTAAGATGGTCTTAATTCCCTTAGGTCACCTTTGAGTTCACCCTAGAACTCTATAGTTAAGTTTTATTATTTAGAAAGAAAACAAGAATACATCTAGGTACCAAATCTAACAAAAATATAATTATTAAGCATACAAAAGATAACAAGGAAGAAGAAACACTAAAAGAGAGAAACATTAATTGAAATAGAATTCATTACATAATATAGACTATAAGTAACAATAAAGTAAAAGTACCTTCCAAGAATGATTTAAAACCATTAAACAACTATTACATATAAACATGTATGGAAAATCCTCCATACTTCAAAGACTATTACATCAATTTCATCAAGGATATCTCCCCACAACTCTTGACTATTTGAGCATAAATAAATAATCATAAATAAAGTTATCAATGCATTGATTTCATCGACCTCCTTGCTCCTCCTTTGCTTTCCACTGATCATTTGATAATAGTAGAGGATCAGGGTACTCATGGTTCAGGATAGGCATAACTCTAAATGCATCTAATATTTACTTTACCAAATTGTAACTATACAAATTCAATCAAGTTTCTAACCATCTAATGCATAGTTGATATCATAAAAGAATTGTTACTTTTATTTTCACCTCTCAAGTACCCTTAGAGAGTCATTCAACATGCACAACTTAGATCAAGGTTTAACTTCAATCAATATTATCTTTGCTCAATAAATTAAATTCCCATACCTTTAATTTATAAATACTCCTTCCATTTATTTTCTAAATCAAAGCTTCACTTCTTCAATTATAGAAATAAATCATTCCCTTTCATTTTATAAAATTAAATTCCCATAACCCTTAATTAATAAAACAATCCTTTCATTTGCTCTTTTAAAATAAAGTTCTTAACTTTAATTAAATAAGCAATTATTATTAATTTAAAGCAATTTTTTTTCTGACTTCAAAGGCTAATTTACCAAGGTTAAGGATTAGTCAAACATATCTCAAGGCCAAAGGTGGTTTTACGTATCATAAAAGGAAATTTTTAAAACAATGATAAATAAAACCTCCTACCCATTAATTGTTTGGATACCAAAAATGATGGTTTTAACATACCAATTAACATACCACCTCCATCTGACATAAATAGTGTGGTTAACATACCACCTCCATCTGGCAGACATGTAACCACCCTAAGCAAGGAGTTTCAGTGTTCAAGGCATCCAATGGATATGGTTTTTGAGGTAGCCAAGCACCTAGGGCACTTGGCTACTTGACTAGGTGGATGTTGGATGTTTTAAACCCTTTTTCTATCACTGCTTTACCATGTGGGACTAATCTCTTGAAAATAAAATGATCATAAATTAAACTCAGTGCTTTTACATCCTAAGGATGTCACATGTCCCTCTTCAAAGACTTCCACGTATCCACGAGTGCAAAGACAGTGACAAGGAATTTCAATGTAGCATTCATAGCAAACATGATGTCCACGTGTCTCATATTGGTAAATCATTGCTAAGTTTCTAAGGTTCCCAAATTTAATATTATTTTTTTAATAGATTACACGTAGGGGAGAAGACATCTATTGCTTGAGCTTGCTTGGCAAAACATAGGAGCCATGGCGTCTTAGGACAATCTCTAAACCCCTTCCCAACACTTGCAAATGACCTATGATAATCACACCTTGTTGTTTTATGCCTAAATATGGATTTACTATAGGATAAACATGTTTATGGAATATCATTTAACGTTGTACTAGTAAGGGAATGATGCGAACATAGTTAACAAAGTGAATGCCCTTAAAGCTTAAATAAAATCCTAATATGATTGATATGCGAAAGCATATATTGAGTAAATAAATTCCATATGAGCCTCCAACTCTAAAGGTATCGAAGAGAGTGACTTTATAACAAATTCAAGCACACATAGCTTGGGTCTATAGCTTAACCAAATTGATTCATGTACAGGTGGTTACATCTCACAGAGACCGATAGCATAAATAAATAAGCATAGAAGAATTTGAGCTAAGGTTAAACACAAACTGGTTTACGTCTATTGCTTCCATTCAAAATTTTAAAACCAAGCATGGGAAGTGTTCTTAAATTATAACTAGTATGGTCGATTTACAAGCTCCTTCTCAAGGGTTTATTAAATCCAAGTCACATGCCATATAAGGATTATATTTAACCTCTAAATGGGTTAAATGAATCAGTAATACCAACCACATTATCCCAGATAGCTAGCTTTCCTCAAATTTCTTGAGTCTACCTCATCTTCTTCACAGGAGCAATCTACAAAGTTTATTTTCCTCCCTTCGCTTCTTCGATCCTCCTTCTCCCTTCTCATGCGTTTCCTCCAAGACTGCCCATCCCCCTAAAGATTGCACATCCCACTCCAAGAGGAGGGAAGGTATTCCTTATTTCATCCACCACCCCTTGCACTCTTCTCCTCAATTCCTATCCTCCTTATGGACAACAAGGCATGCTTGCCTTTATTAATCTCTTTTTCCCATACTTTGAAATCCCATCACTTTAAATAAAACTTATTTTATATAAAGTAGCCTCGCACTAGTAAAAATGGATATTTTAAATATTTTAATATAATTAAAATCTCTCTTTTAAAATATCTTTTAAATGATACTTTATTGTCATTTAAATTACCTTCCTTTATTTATGAAACTCTATTTTAATTTCCAAATAAATATTTTATTATTTATATAAATGAATTTTCATATATGATTTTAAATAAAGTTTCACTAATTAATTTAAATGAATTTTTATTTATCATTTAAATAAAGTTTTAATAATTAATTTAAATGAATTTACATTATCATTTAAATAAAACTTTATTGATTAATTTAAATGAATTTTCATTTATCATTCAAATTCAATCAACCTTTATTTATAAAATGATGCTCTATTATTATTTGAAAATAGAACTTTTACCATTTATAAAATGAAACTCTATTATCATTTTAAATAACAATTTACTTCATGCATACACATATATAGAGTAAAAGGTTCTCTTATTGAGTTTCAAATTTATGTTATTCAAACCCATGCAGTAAAGGGTAATCAAACGTACATAACAAACAAATAGGGAATCTTTCCATCAACCCAATCACCTCTCTTAGCCGAAGAATTTACGATAGCTACTAGACTATCAACCGAGGCTCAAGGTGAATAGTTATTGATGATTATCTCTTTTGATAATGCATACCTATATGAAGGTATCTATCCATGTTAAGTTACCATAATCATCATTTCCCTTGATCTCAAGCACCGTCATTCTTGGTGGATAATTCTGCCTTCTCCACCTATGAGTGTACTTGATCTGGCACACTTGGAAATATGTTAGAAATAACATGCTCTTCTAAATCAACTAAATATCACAAATTTGGTTACATTTCTCAAATAAGGTACTACCACATCATAAGTTAATACATTGTTTCTTTGTGCCAAAAAGTCCTCTAGGGAGGGTCATGACATCCTACCCCACTAGAACTGAACACCATCCTCGGTGTTTCTATTTTTTCATAAAAGTCAAGATTATTAAATTATATATTTTCAAAAAATAAGGGAAAATGTTTTTGCATATCATCCACTTCTTCCAAAATGGCATTTCTTTCAGAAAACTGGTCCCACTGAACCTTACATTGCTCAAGAATTCAATTCCTCATAGATTTAGAATGAATCTCAAGAATTTTCATCAGTAGTACTTCAATAGCCTTTGGATTTACCATATTCAAATTAGAAACATCCTAGACATATTCAGGATCAACAACATATTTCCTAAGCAAGGATATGTGGGAGGTATAATGTATTTTGGACAAGCTAGGTGGTAAGGCAAATCGATATGCAATCAGACTTATCTTTTCTATGATTTCAAAGAGTCCCACAAACTGTGAATCCACTTTATGGATTTAATAGCACATTTCTTTGGTTTAACCCTTTAAAACACCTCGTCTCCAATGAAGCACTCTCTTGGAGTCCTTCTTAGATCAGCATAACTCTTTTGCCTATCAGTAGCTTTCTTAAGTCTTTGCCTATTTACCTTTAGCTGATCCTCCATTACTCTAACCACTTTTGGCCCAATCACAACTCGGTCTTCTAGGTTGTCCTAAGACAATGGCATTCTACACTTTTGCCTATACAAGGCATCAAAAGGAGCCATTCCTAGTGAGAAGTGATGTTCATTATTGTAGGCAAACTCTACTAGATGTAGGTAGTCTTCCCAATGAGACTTGTGATCCATGCAGTACATGCAAAGCATATCTTCTAGTACTTGGTTTACCTATTCTGTTTGACCATCTGTCTTAGGGTGGTATACTGAAATCATATTCAGTTTTGTGCCAACTACACTATGAAGGGCTTTCCAAAATTTAAAAGTGAATTTGGAGTTTTTATCTAAAATGATTACCTCAAGAAATCCATGCAATCAGAATACCTCTTTGGTAAATTTTTTAGCCACCACTTGAGCGTCATCCTTGATGTTCCCAGGTATAAAATATACAACCTTAGTGTGGACTACTACAAGGATTGCATTATATTGATACTAGGTTTTGGGTAAACCTACTATAAAATCCATAGATGTAACCTACCATTTATGCGTAGTTATATCATACAGATAAAATTTTCCTACAGGATGCTTACATTCTGCCTTAACTTTTTGACATTTGAGGCATTGAGAAATAAAATCGATGATATCCTTCTTCATTCCTACCCAAAAGAAGGTTCTTTTCAAGTTTTCATACATTTTAACTCCTCCAGGATGAGCAAAATAAGGGAATCTATGGGCTTATTGTGTTATTATTTTCCTTAAATCACCTATTTTTGGTATGATGACTCTTATCTTATAGCACAAAAGGTCATATTTCATACCAAATTCCTCCTTTTCTTCAAGGATTTTGTTCATATGAACTCAAATTTTTTAACAATGCTCATCCTAATATTGCGCTTGTCTCACTCGATCCATCAGGTCTATGCGACTTATAGTTATGGCTACTATGTGTTTCCTTCTACTCAAGGCATCAACCACTTTAATCTCCTTTCCTTTTATGTACTCGATCTCAAAATCATACTCAACGAGGAATTAAAACCATATCCTCTATCTTGAATTAAGTATAGGTTGGTGAATATGTACCACAAAGTTTGATGGTCAATATTTAATTTAAAAGGCCCTCACACCTAGTAGTGGTGCCAAACCTTTAGAGCATGCATCACTGCAAGTAGATCTAAATCATGTGTAGAACATCATCCAACTTCATGCTTTTTTTAAGTTTCCTTGCAATATATGCTACTATTGAATCTTCTTGTGAGGGTACTCCTCCTAACCCTTCCAATGATGCATCCATGCATACTAAAAAATTCCCTTATGGGTCGAGTACCTTCAGTTTTGGAGTGGTAGTGAACTTATGTTTCAGCAATGCAAAAGTAGCTTCACACTTTTTTGACCGCTTCTGCTTCCTTTTCCTTATTATGAAGATTAGTTATTGCTATAGTAATATTAGAGTAATCCTTTATATAACGTCCATAGTAGCCCGTTAAACCCATGAAGTTTCGTACTTTAGTCATAAAGTTAACAAAGTGAATGCCCTTAAAGCTTAACTAAAATCCTAATCTTATCGATATGTAAAAGCATATATCAAGTAAATAAATTCTAGAGGAGCCTCCCATTCTAAAGGTATCGAAGATAGCAACTTTATAAATAGATTCAAGCATAGGTAGCTCAGGTCTGTAGCTTAACCAAATTGATTCACGCATAGGCAATGACATCTCATAGAGACCGATAACATAAAAAAATAACCATAGAAGAATTTGAGAAAAGGTTAAACACAGACTGATCTACATCTATTGTTGCCATTCAAAACTTTAAAACCAAGCATGGGGAGTGTTCTTAAATTAAAACTAGTATGGACGATTTACAAGCTCCTTCTCAAGGGTTTATTAAATACAATTCACATGCCATATAAGGATTAAATTTAACATCTCAATGGGTTAAATGAAATAGTAATACCAATCGTGTTCTCCTAGATGGCTAGCTTCCATCAAATTTCTTGATTCCACCTCATCTTCTTCATAGGGGTGATCTACAAAGTTTATTTTCCTCTCTTTGCTTCCTCAATCCCCCTTCTCCCTTCTCCTGTAAGCCCTCCAAGACTGCCCATCTCCCTCAAGATTGTCCATCCTCCTCCAAGAGGAGGAAAGGTATTTGTTATTTCATCCATAGCCCCTTGCACTCTTCCCTTCAATTCCTATCCTCCTTATGGACGACAAGACATGCTTACCTTTATTAAACTCCTTTTCTCATACTTTGAAATCCTGTCACGTTAAATAAATCTTATTTTATATAAATTAGCCTCGCACTAGTAAAAATGGATATTTTAAATATTTTAATATAATTAAAATATCTCTTTTAAAATATCCTTTAAATTTGTTGGACTGAATGCTTGTCCCTTTCCTAGTGATTTCAATGGCATAAAAGGTTTAAAATTATTGTGGCATGGTGGTTATAGGGGCAGACTGCATGAAGATCTATGTGGCATCTTTTGGGGTGGACAACGCAAAATACTATGGCAGCCATAAAAAGTTGGACAACCTTCCTGGATTCATGGTGGCTACCGATCCACCATGTAAATTCAATATATATCATTTAAATGATACTTTATTGTCATTTAAATAACCTTCATTTATTTAATAAAACTCTATTTTAATTCCCAAATAAATATTTTATTATTTATTTAATTGAATTTTCATTTATCATTTTAAATAAAGTTTCACTAATTAATTTATCATGTGTTACCATAAATAAGCCTATATATCTCATCACCCTTGATGAGCTAGACTTATCACCTTCATTCAACTGAAGGTATACACACATCACCATACCATACACACGCTAATCTGTGTAGGTATGCTATGAGTATTGTGAGTTAAGCTATCCATCTCATCTCCACGATGATCTATCTTAACTCAGATGTAGTCTTTCCTAAACATAGTTATCATTCTGCCTAAGGGGTCTTAATCCCTTAGGTCTTCCTATGTTTACCCTAAGGGGTCTCAATACCTTAGGTCACCCTCTAAGTTCACCCTAGAACTTATCATTTAAGTTTCTAATTTTTAGCAAGAAAGTAAGAACAATTCTATATAATAAATCTAACAAAGAATATAACCTTAAAAGCATACAAGAGATACTAGGAAAGAAGTAGCATTTTAAATAAGGTAAACACTGATTGAAAGAGAATATAATACAAAATATAAGTAACTCAAACAATAAATTAAAAGGTATAATTCTCATCATTTCACAATTATTACATACATCATAGTATGGTAAAACCTCCATACTTTTAAAGAATAAGTAATACATCATTTTAATTCAGGGATATCTCCCTATAAATCTAGTCTATTTGAGCATAAGTAAATAAATAGTAAGTAGAGAGCAAATTGGTGCATTAGTCCCATCCACCTCCTTGGATCTCCTTCTCTATCCACTAATTATTAAGGATAATAGGGGATCAAGGTACTCATGGTTCAAGATAGGCATGCCTCTAAATGCATCTAACATTTTACTTTACCAAATTGTAACTATACAAATTTAATCAAGTTACTAACCATCTAATGCATAGTTGATATCATAAAAGAATAATCCCTTTTATTTTCACCTCTCAATTACCCTTAGAGTGATTCTTTCAACATTTACAACTTAGATCATGGTTTTTGCTTCAATCAAATCTTGTCTTGGTTCAATAAATTAAAGTCCCATACCTTTAATCTATAAAACCAACCTTTTCACTTTATTTACTAAATCAAAGCATAACATCTTTAATTCATAAATATTTCATTCAACCCTTATTTCATAAATCAAAGTCCCATAACCTTTCATCTATAAAATAACCTTTTCACTTTATTTAATAAATCAAAGAATATCTTTGATTCATAAATAATTCTTCCAACCCTTATTTCATAAATCAAAGTCCCATAACCTTTAATCTATAAAATAACATTTTCACTTTATTTAATAAATCATAGCATAACATCTTTAATTCATAAATAATTCATCCAACCCTCATTTCATAAATCAAAGTCCCATAACCTTTAATCTATAAAATAACCTTTTTACTTTATTTAATAAATCAAAGCATAACATATTTAATTCATAAATAATTCATCTTATTATTTCATAAATCAAAGTCTCATAACCTTTAATTTATAAAATAACCTTTCACTTTATTTAATAAATCAAAGCATAACATATTTAATTCATAAATAATTCATCTAACCCTTATTTCATAAATCAAAGTCCCATAACCTTTAATCTATAAAATAACCTTTTCACTTTATTTAATATATCTAAGAATTACATATTTTATTCATAACTAATTCATTTAACTCCTATTTCAACTAAAAAATATATTATTTAATGAAATAAGACAACTTTATTTTCTCTTAACTTAACTAAATACCATATTATTTAATCAAATAAAAACTTAGTTGTCCTTTCTTTTATCTTAACTAAATAACATATTATTTAATCAATAGAACCTTAGTTGTCCTTTATTTTTTCTTAACTAAATAACATATTGTTTAATCAAATAAAACCTTAGCTGTCCTTTCTTTTATCTTAACTAAATAACATATTATTTAATCAAATAAAACCTTAGTTTTCCTTTATTTTATCTTAACTAAATAACATATTATTTAATCAAATAAAACCTTAGCTTTCCTTTCTTTTATCTTAACTAAATAACATATTATTTAATCAAATAAAAAATTAGTTGTCCTTTCTTTTATCTTAACTAAATAACATATTATTTAATCAAATAAAACCTTAGTTGTCCTTTCTTTTATCTTAACTAAATAACATATTATTTAATCAAATAAAACATTAGCTGTCATTTATTTTATTTTAACTAAATAACATATTATTCAATCAAATAGAACCTTAAGAACACAACTAAGTCTCAAACTGAGGACTCGAGCCACTCCTAACAGCTAAACCCCAACAACACAAGGTAGGGTATTCTTCCTAGATGAGCGTGTTGACTAACCGTCGATCGAGCTACAAAGGAAAATGATGATGTCGAAGACGTTGCCAACCCGACTAGTCAGTGGATGGAAATTGGGTATCGCTACCCACATGGAAATCATGAGATCGTCACCCACAAACCTTGTAACCACTACCAAACCTCTCCTTCAATGTTGTACTTCAGGTGGCTAAGTGTCTCGATGCATGCGAATTAAACATTAGATACAAGGAGGATGACTCGCTAAGAAACATCAAGTGACATGATAACACCCAATGAGATAGGAATGAGAGAGAGTAGTTATTGGTTTTGTCATCAAACAGTTCCACCATGTCGTATGACAACAAAGAGCGAGATACAATAGATCAACAAATCATCTAGGACAAACAAGAAATAGATCGACCTCATCATACTAAGCAGTCAACAAAAAACTATAGGTTTGGGGGTTTTACACAATATATGGTAATAATCAAATCTAAACTGACCAGAGTGACGATATCATAACATCATAGATAAATAAGGCTGAAGCCAAACCATCAAGTGAATCACTAAGTCTTAGTCGTGGGTATGGTTATCACAATAAATGTGAATACAAATGGGTAGGGAGGAAACCCGATAGAACTAGAAATACAAGGTTGAGAATTATGATAGATGCCTAGTTAATTGGAACATAAACAAAGAGAAAACATTCTACTTTAACCCAACAAAATAAGAGAGAATTTCCAATCCAACTGGATCCGTAGCTGTCTACCTTCCTTCCTTCGCTACTAGAGAGTTGCTACTCCATGCCCTACTCACTGAATGTTCCTCTCTTCTCCCCTTATACACTCGTAGGATGTTGCCTTCTTTGTACTCTCACTTCATTCACAGTCTTTCAATCTCTTCCTCCATAGAACCAATCCTATTTTTGGTCTTCCACACCTCCCTTCATCCTTCATGCCTCACCCACCGCCCTGACTTACCTATGCTATCAAATCCATATGCGGTATTTTTTGATATTTTTCTTAAACAAATTCTTTTTCCTCCTTCTAGAACCCTAACATCAAAGCTATCCACCCAACATTGGTCAGAATCTTCCCTTGCAAACTTCTATCTAATATTTTTGAAAGGGTGACCTTTCAAATCAGATCTTGCAGTTTGAAATATATGCATGATTTTATAATCGTTTAAACAAACTCAACTATTTTATAATAGCGTATCCAATATCTTTCTCTTTTAAGAAGCTTTATCAACATTTAAATGAACCTTCTTTGTCATTCAAATACAAGCTTTATTATGAATTTCATTTATAGTTTAATTAAACAACTTTTAAAATGAAATTCTTTTTATTAAAATAATACCATTACTATTTATAAATGAAGCTTTATCATCATTTTAAAGTAATTCAAGTATTATTTAAAAATGAAGTTTTATTATTATTTTAAAATAAAACATCCCTATTTATTTAAAATGAAACTCTATTATCATTTTGAAATAAAACATCTCTATTTATTTAAAATGAAACTCTATTATCATTTTAAAATAAAACATCTCACCTTTATTATCATTTTTAAATAAAACATCTTTATCTATTTAAAATGAAACTCTATTATCATTTTGAAATAAAATATCTCTATTTATTTAAAATGAAACTCTATTATCATTTTAAAATAAAACATCTATTTTTTTATAAAATAGAGAGTAAGAGGTTTTAATAAAAACAAGAAGCTTTCAAAGGCATCCCACTTATTCATGCTTTTATTTCTATTGGCATCTCTGCCACATTCAATTTTTTTGTAAAATTTTGTTTAAGTTCTAAAGAAAATGCTTCTTCTTCGAAACTCACTAGAAAAATTCTTGCTGCAAATATTTTGTCTAAATTTTTCTTTTTCTCCAAGTCAAAGAATGAAAAAGATCATTTCCACTCAGCATGTAAGCAAATTTTCTGGTTTATATTTTATCATGTTGATGTTGTGAAGGCCAGGTTTTGCCAAGCCTTCGCAGCAAGAGTTCTTTCATGCAAAAAGTATGTTCAACACCCCTTGTGACAGACGCGTGCATGAAAGCGTTGAGGCGTTTCATGCCCACATTCTAGCAAAGGCCCCTTTGCAGCCGCAAAGGATCATTTCGGGCAATATGAAGAGCGAAAACCCCTTTTGGGCTATGACTTAGGTGAAAGAGAAATATCTAGAAGTAAGCACGTGGAGGGCCCCACTAATGGAAAAGGTTGTTTCGGGTAGGAGGCACTCCAAGAAGCCCTTTCGAGCTTGCAATCAGGAGAAACTCACATGGGGCCCAGTCTCTTTCACACCCGTTATGGAGCGAAACTCCTTTTCATTGCAAAAGGGGGCAAAAAGCCAAATGTAACCTTTTTCGAAGTCGTGCACTGGCTGCCACGCCACCCAGGCAACAAAGCATGGTCAAAGTCAATGCAGTCCACATGGCACCAATGGATTCATCCCAACAGAGAGCTATTTTGGGGATTTCCTCTCCTAAAAGCCCCTTTCGGGCTACTTTTTGAGTGCAGCGCTCATGGGGCCCATAGTTCTAGGTTGGCATTTTGCTTGAAAGAGGTGGTGAGACTCTCTTTCATGTCTCTTTTGGGTGAAACTCCCTTGTCACCTCTTCCTTTAGCGAAATTCCCATATCACCTCTCCCTTCAACGAAACCACCCCAAAGCACTTTTTAAATAATGAAATCAAATTTAGAGGGTGTGCTTTCATCTATTTAATGGTGGTGGGTGTAAGGGTGATCAAAATTTAACACCCAGATATTTTAGGATCTGATATTTGCCATTGAGGTGGTGTCGATAGTAAATCTTACCAACTGCATTGATGAGATGCGATGTTTCCAACAATGGAGTTAGATGTTGCCATGCCTCATAACTCTTGAAGTGCCACCAAATCAAATCCTTCCTACCACAATGATGGATTGCAGTTGAGCATTAATGTTTTAGAGGTAGAATCCTCTATAAAAACTAGCAAATTCAATGTTTTAAGGATGGACAATTTGCTTGAAAGCTTTGTAAACTCAAGCTCTGCTATGAATGCAAGGAACTCTTGGCTCTAATTCTAACCCACTTCTATGTGCAGATTTTCTATCATTTATTTTTGTTAAATTCATTTCATTATCAAAAATTTTAAATTCTATTCCTGGATTTAGTTATCGGTAAAGGGTGAATGTTGGAATATCCCTAGAAACTGCATGTTTAAGGAATTTTGGTTTCGGTTTCCTTTTGATTATTTGTGTAAAATGATGTTGGTTTGAGGTGAAATTTGTTGATCTTGCTACCTATTCATCACCCCTTCTCAATCGGCTTACAACCCCTTTTCCCATTCCTTTCAGTCATTTCCCATTCCTTTCTTGCTCTCTAAATATGCAAACCAAAAGTAGTTAGTAAGGGAACCAACCCTCTCTGGAGATTGGCATGGGAGGCATTTCTTCCTTTTAACCTTTCAATGTTGGTCGGGTCTAGGGTGCATAGATGAAACATTCTATACCTAAGGTGGATTCTTGACCAATAGTTTTTGGCATGCCCGGTGGGACGCAAATGTTCCACCTCCAAGAGTATTAAGACTTGATGTTCATATTTTTGCTAGTTAAATCAGAACATCTGGTGACTCAGCTAAACCTAGAAGCCTCCGAATCTTGAAGTCGGTTAAAATCCCCCCTTCATGATCACAAGATCGAAGGCTAGAAATCTAGAAGATACAATTGAGTTCTTTGAGCTTAACATCGATGCTCTGGGAGAACATCCTAGAGTAGTTCCCTCGACTATCCCATTAGTCGAGACATCCTCGCAAGTAGCCGATATATTTTCACAAACTCCAAGTCCTTCCAAAACCATAGCTAGCTTACCCCCTCAACCAAGCACTCCAATCCAGATGGCACAAAATCTACCCAGGTAGTTTCCAACCTGGAATCATTCAGGACCACTAAATCTATAGGCTCAGAACCAGATCCCAACCATAGCGTTAAAGGCTCTACCCACGTATGATGGTACTGGGAAGATAACTTATGAGCACATTCAAGATGTGGCTTCTCTAGCCACTATTCATAGCATCACAGATGAAGATGTTATGGTGAGATTTTTAGTACTCTCACTTAGAGGTAAACTCCTCTACTAGTACCGATCCTTACCACCTATTACCATCACCACATGGGACCAGTTGGTCGAGCAAATGATAAAAGGTTTTAACGAGCAAGCAGACCCCTTTTCACTATTGCATCAGTTCACCACTATTCAATGACACCCATAGGAGGAGATAGCTGATTTTAATGTTAGGTTCACCCAAACCTAGCAGAGAGTTACTGATGGCCTTTGACCCACCCTAGAGCAAGCGACATTTTATTACCTAAGAGCTTTCCATTCTGACATCAGCATGAGCATCCGACATGCTAATGTCAACATATTTCTAGCCTTGTATGCTCAGGCATAGAAGGTTGAGGTTGACTTAGTTGCTATTGGTAAGTTACCTTCAAAAATGACTATGCCAATTTTTTTGGATTTACCCCAACATCTATATCCTAGTGCATCCTCCTCAATCATTGCCTACATCCCCAATGTACCCTATTCCATCATGGAATCCTAGTTCTTCTCAGAACCAGATGGTACCCATCTCATAGTTGCCTACACCTGTTGTTCCCCAACTTCTAGCTCCTATCCCATATCCGGCATTGCTTGCACCATTGGCACCATTACCATTGCCTGCACCTTCAACACCTACAAATTTGGACCAAGCAAAAGAAATGTAGGATATGTGATCAGTGATGAGGGCAATGGTGAATGAGATCACCACCCTAAAAAAGAGGGAGTCTGATCGAAGCTTCCAATCGAGGAGATTCACCCCTCCTCCCCGATTACTAGAGAACAAGTTGCTTTTGCTAGTAGAGCTCCCAAAAGAAATGCAATCATGTTAAATAATGAAGAAGTTGGTCTATCTAACAGAGCTTATTGGTGCTCTACCTGCAATGACCCACATGGTGAGGAGACCTACATGGTCCATTTGAACTATGTGTAGACCTTGGCAGACAACATACCTAGTGGACAAGTGAACATGATCAGAGAGGTGGACCACAACTTTATGATCCCCCTATCGAACAAGTTTTCGTTCTTACGAGAGTAGGTAAAAAACCCATTGAAGTTGATCCAGTTCAAATGGAACCATTAAAAGTACCTATTAGTTCCAAGATGCCAAGTGAGAAGATGCTACCACCAATAAAAGAGCCTACCCAAGTGTCAAAGCCAGAGGGACCCATCTTGTTGAAGGATCTCTTACCTCCGAGAGCTAGGGGGAGAGTTCCTCAACCACAGGCTTCGACCTCCCAGCCCCAAGCTGAGACAAGAGACCAGGCAAAAGAAAGGCTTAGGTACCCCTCATTGACCAAGCATCAGAGGGTAGAAGCAACACAATAGTATCAAACCAGATACAAGACTACAAAGGAGGGAGGTGAGTCTGGTATAGGGGCATACAGTATCATTGAAGAACTAAAGAAAACTCTAGCTAAGGTAAGCCTCTTTGATGCACTTCAGCTACCCAGACAAGTGGATCTATTACAAGAATCATTGAAGTCTGCTAAAGGTAAGGAAATATCGAATAAGCTGTCTTGACTTAGATATTAACTACCTTGACCACCAAGAAGAATAGGTCACCACCGTTCTATCTATCCCTCAGGATGGAGGGATGGGTTGTGCATAATTGCATGATCGACTCTGGCACCACAACTACTATGATGCCCAAGGTTGTTTGTGAGATTATGGGTATGGAGTACACGAGGAGTAGTCTTGGAGTGCTCCAACTAGATGGGACTCCGATGAAGATAGTAGGGGTGATCAAGGATATTTTGATCATGTTGCATAAGATGTCATAAATCATCATGATACAAGAAGTTGTGGTGGTGGATTTAGAGTCATATTTTAGTATGTGCCTATCAAGGGAATTCATCACCAAACTAGGGGGCTATTTGTCCCTGGATTATTCGCATCTAGAAATTCCCTTCAAAGGAAAAAGGATTAAGGTTTTTAATGAAAAACCCTCTACCTTTCATATCGAAAGGATCCAAGATGCGGAGAAGCAAGTGGACTCAATCAATCTGATTGAGGAAGTTGAGGAAGTAGAAGAAGTAGACCTGATGGAGGAAGCCCTGGATGAGCTTCACATAGAAGATGAATTTTCCATGCATGATTTCAATGCCATGATCAAAATAGGAATAGGGTGCTACTCGATCACCAGGCCCAAAAGGTTGAAGTACCAAGTGATGAAGACCCTATTTTTAATCAACTATGGAAGCTCTTCTTTGATGGTGCATGATGTAAGAGTGGCATTGGAGTAGGGGTTGTCCTTATCTCTCCTTCAGGAAAGCAGAACACCTATTCTTATAGACTTACTTGGAGTTGCACTAATAATGTAGCTAAATATGAAGCCCTATGCCTAGGGTTGAGGAAGGTGGAGAAGCTAGGAATCAAATAGTTACAGATCTATAAAGATTTAGAGCTAATATACAATCAAATTACCAACCGATGCATTTCAAAATAACATTACCTGAAATCCTACCATAACAAAGTGTGGGACCTATTTGAGTCCTTCACAACACTAAATGTCCAATCAATTTTATGAGAGCGGAACAAGCATGTCGACCTCTTGGCATCCCTTGGTGCCAGATTTTCTTTAATTGATAATATGATGCAAAAGCCTAAAATGATGAGGTTAGTTTATAGGCCTTCAATACCTGATAAAAATATCCACTAGAAAGTTTTTGATAATGATGAGCAAATCATCACCTTCCTGATCAATGAAGCCAACACCATCGAGAAGAGAACCCTAGATGCGAAAGAGCACGAGGGATTGATTCAGCTAAAAAATAATCACATCCCAAAGGGGTTGATCACACTCGAAAGTCTATTCGATCAAAATGATAGGTCGGTTACCCATAAGATCAAAGTAGATGAGAGACAGTATAAAAACTTGGAGCTAGAACCCAGGAAAGTGATCAAGGTTGGAGTCGATTGCACCCCTGAAGAGCTCGAGCAAATCAGGGCTCTATGCAAGGAATATCTGGATATCATTGCTTGGTGCTACCAAGATCTAAAGGGATATGACAAAAGCATCATTCAACACACAATAGAGTTGCAGGAAGGAGTCAAACCATTTTGGTAGAAATAGAGGCCTATCAACCCAAAGATCAAGGCACTAATGAAGGTCGAGCTCTTGAAGATGCTCGAAGCAAAAATCATATACCCAATTAAGCATTCTTCCTAGGTGGCCAATTTGGTCCCTGTGCAAAATAAAAATGGAGATATCCGCTTGTGTGTTGACTTTCAAAACTTGAACCAAGCATCGCTAAAAGACCATTACCCACTACCTCAAATCGATTAGATTCTTCACATAGTGGTGGGAGCACAACGGTTTTCTCTCCTTGATGGTTTCTCTAGATATAACCAGATTTGGGTGAAAGATGAAGACCAATACAAAATGGCGTTCACCACTAAATGGGGCACGTTCGCTTATCAACGGATGCCCTTTGGTCTCTCAAATGTTGGAGCCACCTTCTAGAGAGCCATGGACCTAGTGTTTGGTGAGCTGTTGAACCGCATCATTGTGATTTACTTGGATGACATGACCATCTTCTCACATAAGAGGGAAGAGCATGGCTTGCATCTACGGTAGGTGTTTGGAAAATACCGAGAGTTTGGGATATCCATTAACCCAAAGAAATCCATATTTGTGATAAAAGAGGGTAAACTTTTGGGCCATGTGATTTCAAAAAAGGGGCTAGTTGTTGATCCTGATAGAGCTGAAGCCCTTCTCAAGCTTCCACTACCAGCGAATAAGAAAGGTCTACAATCCTTTTTTGGGTAGATCAATTTTGTTAGAAAGTTTGTATCTGACTTCGCCCAAGTAGTCAAGCCAATGACTGAACTCCTAAAAAAGGATACCGAATTCAAATGGATGGAGAAGAGGAAGCAAGCATTTGAGGAAATCAAGGCATGGATCACCCAAGCTCCAATTTTGGTAAATCTAGATTACTCCAAGGATTTTATCCTTTACGCAATTGGAGAACCAGAGAGCTATGTGATAGTCCTCATGTAGAAGGGCGAAGATGGGGATGAGTGGCCAATAGCATTTCTTAGCCAAGTAATCCAGCCACATGAGGAGAGGTACAATTTCATTGAAAGGCAAGTACATGCGGTTATGAGGTCACTAAAAAAGTTTAGATATTTTGTTTCCCAAAGTAGGACAATAGTGTATGTTGTGCATCCAGATGTCAAAAATTTTATCATTCAAGGAGAAATGGGAGACAAAAGAGTTGGTTGGGTCTCTAAGATCCAAGAATTTGACATTGAAGTCAGACCTACCAAGCTGATCCGTGGTCGGGCATTGTGCCAAGAACTTGCCAGGAGCACCACCTCCAAAGTGATAGCATGCCAGTGGGAAGACCCAGTGCTAGAAAGTAGCCTTGCGAATCGGTCTGTAGATGACAGGGACTGGATAGAGGACCTTGTCGAATACTTTAATACTAAAAGGTGCCCTTCTCACCTCAATGCTTCATAGAGGAGAAGGTTCAGGCTTCAAGCCTGTAGGTATGTGTTGTTGTCAAATGGTTTGTTTCACAAGAACATTGATGGGGTTCTCCTGAGGTGTGTCAGGGGGATAGAGAAACAGAGGATCCTCGATGAATTCCATTCTGGAATGTTAGGAGGACATTTCGTAGGAAGGCCTATGGCCTTAAAAATCATTAAAGTGGGCTATTATTGGCCCACCATTTTTGTTGATGCCTTCGAAGTCAGCCAGAAGTGCGACAAGTGCCAGAGATATGTCGATCAGAGCAGAAATGCTTCTTTGCCCTTGCACCCAATTCAAGTCGAAGCTCCATTCCAATAGTGGGGCTTAGATTTCATTGGGGTAATAGATCCTAACTCTTCTATAGGGCATAAGTATATTCTAATAGCTACAAATTATTTTACCCGATGGGCGGAAGTAGTGCCAACTAAGCAAGCTAACCAGGAGGTGGTTATTGCCTTCTTGGAGGGATTGATAACTCACTTTGGAATACCAGATGCAATTGTCACAGATAATGGCACTCCCTTCACCGATGCCAAAATCTATGAATTTGCAAGTAAGTACAAAATTTACTTAAAAACTTCATCTAACTATTACCCGTAGGGGAATGGTTTGGCGGAGTCCATGAACAAGAACTTACTGAGGATCCTGAAGAGAACCTTGGAAGGCAACAAGTGGAGCTGGCACCTACTCCTGGATCAAGCCCTATGGGCTGACCACATCTCAATTAAAAAATCAATCAAGACATCATCGTATTCTTTGGTGTACGGGAAGGAGGTAGTTCTGCCTACGCACATTGAGTTGCCCGCATTACAATCGCTCTGGTTGCTTGGTGATGAAAATGGGGATTTTGATCCCATGAGTGCTAGATTGGCTCAATTGCTACAATTAGAAGAAGAAAGAGAAAAATCTTATGAAGATTTTATCAAGCATGCAGAGACCATAAAAAATTGGTTTGGCAAAAGGACCTCTGACCAAACTTTCCAAGTTGGTGACTTGGTGTTGAAATGGAATGAGAGAAAATCTAAACCAAGGAATCATGACAAGTTTGATGCATTCTGGGAGGGTCCATTTTGAATATTCGATGTTAATTAGGTAAACTCTTTCATTTTACAAGATTTGGAGGGTTTCACTCTCCCTATATCAGTCAATGGCCTTCATCTGAAGGCATATTACCAGTGAGAAGTAGTAGGAAAAGTTCCTCAATTTTGTACATATTTGATTCCCTTGTATATATGTATGTATATATATTTTCTCTCAAAGAATAAGTGTCTTCTTCCCTTCCCTTTGTGTGACTCAGTTGGGCAGCATCGACCAAGCTCCCTACCAAGGTACGAAGTCGAGTTGGCAAGAAAATGTAGCAGAAAATAATTAAACCAGCCTTTCAAATATTTTAAGTTTGTTTGTTTTCTATCATCAAAAGGGAAAAATAGTGGTTTCGAGTGCTAAAATCGGTGAAAAGCATTTTCGCTCTCCTCTTGAGTGAAAGGGGGATTTTCGCTCCTTTAAAGTGCACCACCTGGCAAAGTAATTTCAGCAAATTAAAGGCACCATGTCATGCAAAAAAAGAGGCAAGCTACCCTTCATCCAAAAGTCATTTATGCATCTCAAAATTAAATGAAGATGGTTTCACTCCACCATGGGAGCGAAACTATGTTTCAACATCCTAAGAAGCGAAAGCCATGGCTAAGGTGGGATCCACCAAGATATTTTTAGCCCCCAAAGGTTCCAAAATTAAGTTGCGCTCACATTTTTCAGTGAAAGCCCCCATAGTCAAAGTCAAGCGTATGCTCTTTCACCCATGCAGATGTTCAAAAAAGACAACTCTTGCATTGAGCGCCACGTGTCAGCAAGATAAGGAAGAAGCACTTTCATTAAAAAGGGCCAATTTTTCATAGCATGTGTTTTAAGCATTTAAATTATTTTTTGACATCAAATATTGGTCAAAGGCCATTTTGGGTGCTCCGTTGAATGAAAAGCACTTTTGCTCCCCTTTTGAGCGAGATGCAATTCGAGGCCCACCAAAACTTCCTTCAAGTTGCTTTTTCATGCAAATGCCACATGGCAAGGAGTTAAAAGGAAGGTTTTTATTCCAAAGGAAGAGTATCATGGGTGCCTCTCTCAGTTAACAAGAGCTTGCATGCTTTTTTGGCTAAACTTACTTTTTCGAGTACCTTGCATTTCCAAAAGGAAGTTTTGCTCCTACAAGCGAAGTTAGTTGCCATTTTGGGTAGAAGATGAAATCGGGCCCATGAGTTAGAAGCGCCATGTGGTGAAAAGGAAGGGTCGAAGCTCCCTTGCCTCAACAAGCTTTTTTGTGCATGAAAGCTTAAAAGTTATCTGTTATTTTGATGTCTAAAATTAAGGAAAGCTATTTTTTACCTTGTTTTAAGGTGAAAAGTAGTTCGAAGGGCGAGAAAACTTCTTTCCATATTGTTTTCTTTCAGGTAAAGCACCCAATATAGAAGAGTGCACTCTAGATAAATGTACCTTGCTTGTGCCACATTGGCATAGATGTTTTTTTGGCACAAGTCTCTCTCTTCAGGAACAAAGCAAAGCAACGCACAACACTTTTAAAATAAGGAAGTGTTTCAATGTTTTAATCAAGCAAAAAAGGTTTTTGGCAACCCAAGCAAGTGCAAGGGAGTTTTACTCTTGCAATACTTCAAACACACATCCCAAGGCAAGAGAGTGAATACATAGCCCGAGGAGGGTCATTAAAGCAAGAACGTGCACCTTGAAAAATGCAAAGTGGAGAGTCATGAGTTACGAGGAAGATTGTTGTGCATGCCAAAATCCATCATTAAAGGAAGTGATCCACCGTGCATGAGAGAAAATAGGAGGTCTTTGATATCATGCATGATCTCCACATGCATTTATTCCTCCCACGAGCAATTAAGGTGGTAGATATGGTTGCTCTGCTATAAGAAGGCCTTCCCATAGTCGAAACGACACAAAGAAATTTTTCAGAGGACTTGGCTACTATGTAGAAAATTGTGAGTGCAGAGAGCATCGAAGGAATTGTTGGTGAAGCGTTGTGTTCTAGGTGCTAAGGAAGTTTATGTTCTATCCATAAATGAGCACCTAAGGTATTTTTAGTTTTATTAAAAGGAAAGGTCATCTAATATGGGTAAGAAGAGCACCAAATCTAGGAAGGAGAAGACTCATAAAAATCTAGTCGTAGTAAAGCAAGGAGAAGGTGCGAAGAGCTAGAAGAAGAAAGCATAGAAAAAGCAAGTGGTGCTAGCACCACACAATGATGGGCTCAGTAAAATAAGAGATTGCATGCTTACAAACAAATATGTAGAGATGCTGCACCAGACCATCGATGCCATGCTTAAAAAGGTTTTTACCCAAAGTAAGTGGACTGTGGCCTATTTTTCTCACCTATACTGGTACTTGTGCATGCTAGTACATACATGTCCAAAATTGGTGAGTGGAGTCACTCAATTTTATGACCCTCATACCAAAACAATCAGGAATACCAAAGGAGATAACCTATTTCATATTTCTATCGAAAGCGTCAGAGAGGCCTTTGCATGTGGTGAGCAGCCTCCAATGGACTTCACTATCAGGAGAATAAACATAATGGAGCAAAATGATAGATACAAGTCTACAATGTCGATGCGATGGTTTATGGAGGAAATATTGTTGGAGAAGCCAACATTTGGGGAGCTGCCCAAGATGCCCAGACCCTTGAGAGAGTTTAAGTACCCTGATCTGTACTCCATGTTGGCATGGGTTATGGGTCTTTCCATAGATGTGATGGTCTACAAGTGGCAGGTTTCTCTCATAGAGTGCATTTCACATGGTAAATTTTACTCCCCTACTGCTATGAGACCAAAAATGCAACCCATTTTCTTCGACTGGGCAGAATGGGTGGTGCGGAAAATCCACTTGCAATTGAGTGATATGCAGAGCGACAAAGATATATCGTTTAGGCACTACTCTTTTCTTGCTTGGTACTTTTTCTACCATATGCGAGACCATTTCGCTTTCATCACCAAGAATCGGATGAATGAGAAGGGCGAAGCACTACCGGTCTACCAGTGGACTCAGGTCTTGTCAAAAAGAGAGTCTTATTATAACTTCAACATAATATTTTTAGGCCCTACACTCGAGCTCCTTTATGGTGTCTACACCCGAGTACCGAAAGAGATGAGGAATGAAGTAGTGGAGAAAGTGAAGGGTGATGTCTTTCAGCTTACACAGGGCCTTGTTATCCGGATGTATGGTTTTACTAGAAAACCTTTTCTTCTACCTTACTACACCATGGAGTACCTCTTCACCCTGGAGGTCACTAGGCAATGTGATTTCATCAATGATACATATGGGCACGGAAGGAGGAAGTCGCACACATGTCCCATGCCATTCAAGTTTGGCCACATTGAGGTAACATTGATTGGGCAGAACCAATTCATTGCAGTGACCTTGTATGACTACGGGCTAGTCGAGATTCCCCAACATTGGAAGTATGACCCGTTGGACATTTTTAGATAAATTATTGATGTGAAAATCTTCCATTGTTGCCCTCACCCAGAATTTGAAGCTCAATGGAATAACCCTACCAGACACGATTTGGAATGGCACATGGAGGAAATGATGGCGCTCCCCCTTGGCATGATTTCTACACATTGGAAGTCGAGTATGACCCTGTGCACAACCCAGAGCATGTCCCTCCCAAGGATACATTGCAAAAAATGAAAGACAAATTACCCAATTGGTCTGATGACAAGATTACAAATTGGTGGATCATGAGGGTCCATAATGCGAAGCCATCATCCGAATACCCAATGGTGTTAGACGAAAATTTCTTAGTAATTTATGATGCCAACATCGACACATACCAACCTATTTCTTTTGTTGATATTGTCCCTTGAGGTACCTTGAGCCCTAGATGAATAGAGGATATGACATTAGAAAGGGGCCAACTGACTATAGAAGATCCACCTATCAAAGAGAAAGGCACCCCAATGAAGAGAAGTGCTAGCATGATACTCTCACCTTCTCATATCACCAAAAAGCCTAGGACCAGTGCATCAAGGCTCCCCAGTATGAACCCTTCTACAACATTGTCAACCATGGAGGTGAATGTTCCTAAAGTACCTATTTTGGAGCAACAGGAGCAGCCAAACCAGGATATAGAGTTGATTGATCTTGAGATAGAAGCTTTGGAAGAAGGAAGGGTGAGCCCAATCACATAGTAGTTTACCTCTTTAGCTCTGGTGGTATTCGAACCCTCAGGTACATGTTCTCTGATCCCTTCCCTTGCAGTTGAGTGACTGGTGCCCATTTCATCAAACATTAAAACCCCTATTGCTAGTCTACCCCCATTCGGCATCCTTGTGTCTTCCACTTTATCTCTAGTCTCCCAGTCATTGGTTTCTAGTTCTCTAGTTCCCCCCTCTATCCCCTCTACTTCCTTGACGTTCAGTTCTTTCATATCTATCACCAATGCATTTATGTTTCCTGGACCCTCCACTAGTGCCTCTTCTTTCATCGCTATGTCTACTACCATCCTTGATCCTATCCGACCTTCACCCTCATCAACCTCCACCATAGTGACAACGTCTGTTGATATTCCACTACCTAGTCCTACACCCTCAGTCACTGCTATCCAAACCCCAACATCTCCCAAAGTAAGCATAATTTCTACCTCATCAACTTCCATCCCATCCATCAAAATCTAGCCTCAATGTGCTCTTTTCCCATATGCGACATTTTTTAGAGTGCAGGAGCCACTAGAAATAGATTTGGAGGTCCTCCAAGAGCACCCAATTATGGAGAGCATACATCGAGTGCAACAAAGTTCCTCGAGCTGGTTGAAGGGCCAAAAAAGAAAGGGTGCGCTAGCTCCTACTCAGGTAGAGAAAAGGGCCATCTTCAACCCAGAGAGGATGGAGGTCCATATGGTGTGAAAAGTACCTAATGTCCAGAAGCCGCTAGGGGAGATGGTGCCCATAGATTATTCTTACCATGTAGTTACCGAGGACCTGAGGATGATCAACACAGTGGAGAAGATGGGCAACATCTAGATAGAAATGGGCTCCATCTACTTTCATGGGGAGCACTATAAGGAGCACTTATTTGAAGTTGAAGCTAAGAATTTAGAGCTAGAGGAAGCTCTAGCATAGGTGAGAGCCAAACTGGAGATGACCTAGTCTGAATCTGCATGATGGTAGCAGCACGTAATCGATTTGGAGGAAGAGGTGGGAAAATATAAAGAAGCAAACGAACAACACCTCAAGGTGCGTATGTAGGTGGAGAGCCAGGTGCAGGTTTTGAATACCCAAATTCAAGAACTACAAGGCAAATTGATAGAAAAGGAGATGCAAGTGGTTGTCTTTACTAAGGAATGCATCAAAGAGATTCACTACAGCTTCTTGATCGATTTCTAGGCTAGGGCTTCGAAGGTAGTCATAGTTCTGATATTCATGTGGGAAGTACAGAAGGTAGTTTCCCTTGGTAGGTCAATTGTCGAAGCTACCGAGGAAGACGTGGACTACTAGCTAGATATTGCCATGCAGATCAAGAAATTGGAGAAGATAGAACTCCATGTTACTCCCATGAGCCCATTGGCTCAATCCTAGGCTACTACAAAGGTCACTCTATGATATTATTTTACAAATCTTGAATTGACTAGAGAAGCTCAAAAATTATGGGATGCATTTGAGTAGGAGAGGGTTACTTCATTGCTCCATTTTGAGGCCCTCGCACAAATGGAATTTCCTAGCTTCACTGACGATGAGGGTAATATTTTACCCCATGGGGAGTTAAAGGAGATATGGGTTGCCTTCACCAATGACACCTTCGAGATTGATGGTTGGGGAGACCCCATTGCAGAAAAATAAGTAATGCCCCTGATGATAAAGTATGCATGGATAGAGACCTCTTTATTGGAGCTTAGCCAAAGAGCTACCTTCACCAGCATAGACCAGGTTGAAACTTTTTGATATCTGGTCAAGGAGCTTGAAAATCACCCACCATTCCTTTTGGATGCTTGGGTCGAGGCACAGGTAGTTTATGAATATATTTACAAGTGCCCTCTGATATTGATGCACCTCCAGCAACAAGAGGAAGAAGGACATAGAGGAGAAAATGATAATGACCAAGGTGAAGTTAGCAGAGAGAAGGAAGGAGACCATCAAGAGCAACGAGATAAGGAAGAAGAGAGAGAGAGGTTGGAGGAAGAAGTAGGTACCGACAACAAGCACTCCAAAGAAGCAGAAAGTAGTGATGACTCTGAGCTCGAAGGATAAAGGCTTGGGATCATCACATTGAGGTGAGCTCAATTCCCCGTGAGCCACCAGAAATGTTGGCATCTCTACCACATTCAAATTTTTTGTAAAATTTTGTTTAAGTTCTAAAGAAAATGCTTCTTCTTCTTCGAAACTCACTATAAAAATTTTTACTGCAAATTTTCTGTCTAAGTTTTTCTTTTTTCTCCAATTCAAAAAATGAAAAAGATCATTTCCACTTGACATGTAAGCAAATTTTTTGGTTTATATTTTATCATGTTGATGCTACGAAGGCCAGGTTTTGCCAAGCCTTCGTAGCAAGAGTTCTTTCATGCAAAAATTATGTTCAACACCCCTTGTGATAGGTGCGTGGATGAAAGCATTGAGGTATTTCATACCCACATTCCAGCAAAGGCCCCTTTACGACCATAAAGGATCATTTTGGGAAATATGAAGAGTGAAAACCCCTTTTGAGCTATGACTTAGGTGAAAGAGAAATGTCTAGATCAAAGCGCATGGAGGGCCCCACTAATGGAAAAGGTTGTTTTGGGTAGGAGGCACTCCGAAAGCCCCTTTCGGGCTTGCAATCAAGTGAAACTCACATGGGGCCTAGTCTCTTTCACGCCCGTTATGGAGTGAAACTCCTTTTCACTGCAAAAGGGGGTGAAAGGCCAAATGTAACCTTTTTCAAAGTCGTGCACTGGCCGCCATGCCACCCAGGCAACAAAGCATGGTCAAAGTCAATGCAATCCACATGGCACCAATGGATTCATCCCAACAGAGAGCTATTTTGGGGATTTCCTCTCCTGAAAGCCCCTTTCGGGCTACTTTTTGAGTGCAGCGCTCATGGGGCCCATAGTTCTAAGTTGGCGTTTTGCTCGAAAGAGGTGGTGAGACTCTCTTTCGCATCTCTTTTGGGTGAAACTCCCCTGTCGCCTCTCCCTTCAGTGAAACTCCCCTATCGCCTCTCCCTTCAGTGAAACCACCCCAAAGCACTTTTCAAATAATGAAATCAAATTTAGAGGGTGCGCTTTCATCTATTTAATGGTGGTGGGTGTGAGGGTGATCAAAATTTAACGCCCAGATATTTTAGGATCCGATCTTTGCCATTGAGGTGGTGTTGACAGTAAATCTTACCAACTGCATTGATGAGATGCGATGTTTCCAGCAATGGAGTCAGACATTGCCATGCCTCATAACTCTTGAAGTGCCACCAAATCAAATCCTTCCTACCATAGCGATGGATTGCAGTTGAGCATTAATGTTTTAGAGGTGGAATCCTCTATAAAAACTAGCAAATTCAATGTTTTAAGGATGGACAATTTGCTTGAAAGCTTTGTAAACTCAAGCTCTGCTATGAATGCAAGGAATTCTTGGCTCTGATTCTAATCCACTTCTATGTGCAGATTTTCTATCATTTATTTCTGTTAAATTCATTTCATTATCGAAAAGTTTAAATTCTATTCCTGGATTTAGTTGTCGGTAAAGGGTGAATGTTGGAATATCCTTGGAAACTGCATGTTTAAGGAATTTTGGTTTCGGTTTCTGTTTGGTTCTTTGTGTAAAATGCTGCTGGTTTGAGGTGAAATTTGTTGATCTTGCTACCTGTTCATCACCCCTTCTCAATCGGCTTACAACCCCTTTTCCCATTCCTTTCAGTCATTTCCCATTCCTTTCTTGCTCTCTAAATCTGCAAACCAAAAGTAGTTAGTAAGGGAACCAACCCTCTCTAGAGATTGGCACGGGAGGCATTTCTTCCTTTCAGCCTTTCAATGTTGGTCGGGTCTAGGGCGCATAGATGAAACATTCTATACCTAAGGCAGATTCTTGACCAACAGTTTTCCCAAACCATCAATGTAGATAGTGATGAAGTAAAAGATAATCAAATATATGCAATAGAAAAGGAGGGAGTATTTCCATCAACCTAGTCACCTATCTCATCCTTGAGAATTTACGATAGCTACTAGGCTATCAATTTGGAGCTCAAGGTGGCTAGCTTTGATTATTGTACCTAATCGAATGCATGCCTATATGAAGGTATCCATCAATGTTACCCCCGAGTTGCCTTAATAATAACTTCCTCAACCTCAAGTACCCTCACTTCTGGTTGATGATTTTTCTTCTTCCACCTATGAGTGTACCTAATCCTACACATCTTGGCAATATTTCAATAGTACTATGATCCTCCAAATCAACTAGACATCATATAATTGGTTCAATTGCTCAAGTATTAAAGTATCATAGATTAATATATTGTTTCTTTGTGCCAAAAAGTTCACTAGGGAGGGTCATGACATCTTACCTCCCTTGGACTAAACATCGTCCTAGGTGTTTCCAATATTTGATTAAATAAAATTATATATGATAAATTTTCAAACAAGAAGGGAATTTTTTTTTGCATATCATCCACTTTTTCCCAAGTGGTATTTTTTCAAAAAATGGGTCCTACTGGACCTTACATTGCTCGAGTTCAATGCCGCATATATTTAAAACATAACTCAATGATATTTATTGGCATCACTTCAATGGCCTCCGAATTTATCATCTACAATTTAGAAACATCCCACACATGTTTAGGGTCAACAACATATTTTTTAAGCAATAATATGTGGAAGGTGTCATTGATTTTTGATAGGTTAGATGGTAAGGCAAGTTGGTATGCAATCAAACTGATATTTTAGTGATCTCAAAGGGCTCCACAAATCGAGGATCCAACTTCATGGATTTTATAGCACTCTTCATCGTTTTAACCCTTAGAAACACTTTATATCCAAGTGCGTACTCTCTTGGAGTTCTCTTTAGATCAACATAGCTTTTCTATCTACTGATAACTTCTTTAAGTCTTTGCCTTATTCCCTTTAATTAATCTTCTATTTCTTTGACCATATATGGCCCAATCACAACTTAATATTCTAGGTTATCCTAATACAATGGTGTTCTACACTTTTCCCATACAAGGCATCGAAAGGCACCATTCTTAGAGAGGAGTGATGTCCATTATTGTAGGCAAATTCCACAAGATGCAAGTAGTCTTTCCAATGAGACTTATGATCCATGCAGTACATGTAAAGCATATCCTCTAGAATTTGGTACACATGTTCAGTTTGACCATTTGTTTTAGAGTGGTATGTTGAGCTCATGTTCAATTTCGTGCCTACCACATGGTGTAGGGACTTTCAAAATTTGGAAGTGAACTTGGAATCCCTATATGAAATGATCACCTCAAGAAATTTATGTTAATGGAAGACCTCTCTGGAAAATTTTTTAGCCACTACTTGGGCATCATCCTTGATATTCCCAGGTATAAAATATGTAACCTTAGTCTATCTATCGACTATTACAAGAATTGTATCATGTTGATACCTAGTATTAGATGACCCTACTATAAAATCCATAGATATAACCCACCATTTCTGCATAGGTATATCATGCTAAAGGATTCTTGCGTTCTACCTTAAATTTCTAAAATTTGAGGCATTGAGTGACAAAATCAATGATATTCTTCTTCATTCCTACCTAGAAGAAGGTTATTTTTATATTTTACCATATTTTTGGTCCTCCAGGATGAGAAAAATAAGGAGATCTATGGGCTTCTTGCATTATTAATTTTATCAAATCACCCATTTTTGGTATGATGACTCTACCTTTGTAACACAAAGGGTCATTATTCATGCCAAATGCCTTATTACCCTCAGGTTTTTTTTTCATCTTAACTCAAATTTTTTGATAATACTCATCCCAATATTGCTCTTATATCACTTGATCCATGAGATCCATGTGACTTCTACTTATGGCTGTTATGTATTTCCTTCTACTCAAGGCATCAAAAACCTTATTCTCTTTCCCTTTTATGTACTCAATTTCAAAGTCATATTTAGCAAGAAAATCAACCCATGTTCTTTGTCTCACATTTATTATAGGTTGGGTATATATGTACCTTAGAATTTGATGGTCAGTCTCTAATTCAAAGGGCCTTCCCATCAAGTGGTGGCACCAAGCCTTTAGAGCATGCACCACTACAACTAGCTCTAAATCATGTGTAGTATAATTAACTTCATGCTTTTTGAGCTTCCTTGAAGTGTATGCTACTACTGACTCTTCTTGATAGAGTACTCCTCCTAACCCTTCCAATGATGCATCTATGCATATTGAAAAGTCCCCTTGAGGGTCAAGAATATTCAGTATTGGTGCGATAGTGAGTTTATATTTCAGTAATGCAAAGGCAACTTCACACTTTTTTGACCACTTGAATTTATTTCCCTTATTTTGAAGGTTATTTATTACCACAAAAATCTTGGAGTAATCCTTTATGTAATGTCTATAGTAGCTTTTTAACCCCATGAAGCTTCATACTTTAGTCACATTAGTAGGGGGTGGCCAATTCAAGATGGCCTCTATTTTCTCTGGATCCACATCAATTCTTTTTTTTGATATGATATGCCCAAGATATTATACCTCTAGAATGTAGAAATCACTTCTGGCTAGATTTCTATAAAGTTGATTTTCCCTCAATAACTCTAACATGATCTTGAGATGTTTATCATGCTCTCCTTTGTTCCAAGAGTATATTAAGATATCATCTAGGAATGCAAGAATAAAATGGTCTAGGTATCTTCTGAACACATTGTTCATTAGATTCATGAACACAACTGGGGCATTAGCCAGTCCAAAGGGTAGAACTGTAAACTCATAATATCCATACCTAGTTTTAAAATGTAATTTTGTGAGTCTCCTCCTCACGTATTCTTAACTGGTAATACCCTAATCTTAGATTTATCTTAGTGAACACAATGGTATCTCTCAATTGATCAAATAAATCTTTGATCTTAGGTAAAGGATACAATTTATTGATTGTAGCCTTATTAGCATCATGTAATCAATACACAATCTTAAAGAACCATCTTTCTTTTCACAAATAAAACTAGTGCACCCCGTGGTGACACACTTGGTTTTATCAGTCCATTTTTCAATAACCCTTGTAGTTTTTGAACCTTTAGTTCTTGCATTTTGATAGGATTCATCCTATACAAATATCTATTGTAGGTTCTACTCCTGGCACTAGAGGAAGTCCAATTCCTGCACAAGAGGAAGTCCAGGTAATTCCTCTAGGAATACATCCTTAAAATCATGTAATATTGGGTGTTTTCCTAGCACTTCTCTCTTCTCATCATCTCTTACTTCATAGAGTTTTATAACATAAACTATCCCTCCTCTCTTGATATATTTATTCAATTGCATAGCCGATAACATCTAGGGTTTGAACGCCCCTTGTTTGATATGAATTCTTAGTCTCTCCCCTCCTTTCTATGAATACTTGATCCATTGGTCTTGGAAATTGATCAAGTTTTTATGGGATACATTCCTAGAATCACATCAAAGGCATGAAGTGGAGCTACATACAAACAACCTTAGGTGGTTCCACTATCTAAAGTAATATCTGTCATTGGATAACACTAGTTTACTGAGTAGGTTTATCTAGAACCATACTCAAACTTCCATCCATAGGTCAAATATCCTAGCCTTTCTAACATATTCCTTGCTAATCTAGAAGAAGTAAAGCTAAGAAAATAACTTTCATGACAAGGAGAAAACTTACTTTCAAAAACTTGTGGTATGAATATTCTACTCTAGCATTGGATTTTTCCTACCATTTATACTCCAATACTTATCTTCTTGGTTTAGATTCTTGGTATCTCTTTTCCTGGGTAGTTGAATACATAATGTGATCCTCCACACACATAACAACCTCCAGAAGGGACTTTGTGTTTTCACTAAGTCTATTTTCTGATTCACCCTGCTCGGGGTGCCTTTGGTTTTCTTTGAATTTCTTCGTAGATAAGTTGGAAAAATCTCCATTAATTTAAGCCAATGTCAATGGCTGGTTTGGATTGGCTTATCCACCCCTTACGTTAGGTTTTCCACTTTAGGAAACTATAACTTACCCTCCATTTTGGGGTCGTTGGCTCATCTTTGGTAGGGTTGCCAATAAGGATTCATTCAACTATTTGTACCAATTTATTTGTTCCCTTTGTTGGTCTATTAGTTCCCCCTATTATTTATTCTATGCTTACAATGTCATAGTAACGATGGCAAGAGTCTTCACCTCTTTACTTAAGCTCCTCAAACTTTCATCTTGAGTCCTTTCTTTGACATCATTTTGTCAATTTTATCTAGGTGTAGGTCTCTCTTTTTTGGCCTTAGGCGATATTTTTGACCTGGTTACAACCAAGAAAAATATTAGGTTATAGCTTCCCTTAAAATGTATCACTAATCCAAGCCACAATATAGAGTTCTCTTGCTAAAATCATCAAAAATATAACTAGGGTAGTATTCCAAGTTTATGATGTATCACTAATACCAAAGCCCATACTAAGGTATCATAACATTCATTCACACTTGGGATTAATTCCTATTAGATTCTATAAAATAGGGCATTCTAGGTTATCCCAGATTTATCTTATTCTTTAAGCAAACCTTTGTTGGAGACATCCAAATCCCTTTAGCACACATAATAAGCTCTATAACCTCATACTTAGATATCTGATACCAAATGTAATTATTACAAAATTAAGCCACAAGAAAACACAAAAAAGAAAGAAAATATTTTTTTAAACTAAGAAGAGGGATTCGTAAACCCCTAACCAATATAAGATTTACCTATTTTTTAAATCCCCTCATGAAGAGCTACATCTCATGAAATACCCTCACACAAGTCCCATCTATGTAGGTGTATCATATGCTATCACAAATAAGCCTATCTATCTCATCATCCTCGATGAGCTAGACTTATCACTTTCAATAAATATAAGGTATACACACATCACCATATCATACACAATCCATTATGTGTAGGTATGCTATGAGTATTGTGAGTTAAACTATCCATCTCATCTCCACGATGAGCTATATTAACTCAGATGTAGTCTTTTCTAAACTTAGTTATCATTCTTCCTAAGGGGTCTTAATCCCTTAAGTATTCCTATGTTCACCCTAAGGGGTATCAATCCCTTAGGTCACCCTCTAATTTTACCGTAGAACTTATCATTTAAGTTTCTAATATTTAGCAAGAAAGCAAGAACAATTCTAGATACTAAATCTAACAAAGAATATAACCTTAAAAGCATACAAGAGATACTAGGAAAGAAGCAACATTTTAAATAAGGTAAACATTAATTGAAAGAGAATATAATACAAAATATAAGTAACTCAAAAATTAAATTAAAAGGTATAATCCTCATCATTTCACAATTGCTTCATACATCATAGTATGGTAAAACCTCCATACTTTTAAAGAATAAGTAATACATCATATTAATTCAGGGATATCTCCCTATAAATCTAGTCTATTTGAGCATAAGTAAATAAATGGTAAGTAGAGAACAAACTAGTGCATTAGTCCCATCCACCTCTTCGGATATCCTTCTCTATCCACCGATCATTTGAGGATAATAGGGGATCATGGCACTCATGGTTCAGGATAGACATGCCTCTAAATGCATCTAACATTTTACTTTTCCAAATTGCAACTATACAAATTTAATCAAGTTACTAACCATCTAATGCATAGTTGATATCATAAAATAATCATCCCTTTTATTTTCACCTCTCAATTACCCTTAGAGAGAGTCTTTCAACATGCACAACTTAGATCATGGTTTTTGCTTCAATCAAAACTTGTCATGGTTCAATAAATTAAAGTCCCATACGTTTAATCTATAAAACCAACCTTTTCACTTTATTTATAAATTAAAGCATAACATATTTAATTCATATATAATTCACTAACCTTTAATCTATAAAATAACCTTTTCACTTTATTTAATAAATAAAAGCATAACATCTTTAATTCATAAATAATTCATCCAACCATTATTTCATAAATCAAAGTCCCATAACCTTTAATATATAAAATAATATTTTCACTTTATTTAATAAATCAAAGCATAACATCTTTAATTCATAAATAATTCATTTAACTCTTATTTCAACTAAATAACATATTATTTAATGAAATAAGACATAGCTTTCTTTTCTCTTAACTTAACTAAATAACATATTATTTAATCAAATAAAAACTTAGTTGTCCTTTCTTTTATCTTAACTAAATAACATATTATTTAATAAATAAAACCTTAGTTGTGCTTTATTTTATCTTAACTAAATGACATATTATTTAATCAAATAAAACCTTAGCTACCCTTTGTTTTATCTTAACTAAATAATATATTATTTAATCAAATAAAGTATTTGTTATCCTTTATTTTATCTTAACTAAATAACATATTATTTAATCAAATAAAATCTTAGTTGTCCTTTCTTTTATCTTAACTAAATAATATATTATTTAATCAAATAAAACCTTAGTTGTCCTTTCTTTTATCTTAACTAAATAACATATTATTTAATCAAATATAATCTTAGCTATCCTTTCTTTTATCTTAACTAAATAACCTATTATTCTATCAAATAAAACCTTAAGAACACAACTAAGTCTCAAACTAAGGACTCGGGCCACTCCTAATAGGTAAAAACCAACATCATAGGATAGGGCGTTCTTCCTAGATAGGTGTGTTGACCAACCATTGATCGAGCTACAAAGAGAAATAATGATTTTGAAGACGTAGCCAACCCAACTGGTCGATGGATGGCAATTGGACATCACTACCCACATGATGGTCATGGGGTCAGCACCCACGAACCTTGCAACCACTACTAAAACTCTCCCTCAATGTTATCCTTTAGGTGGCTAAGCATCTCAAAGAACATGAATTAAACACTAGATACAAGGAGGATGATTGGCCAAGAAACATCAAGTGACACAACAATGCCTAGAGAGCTAGCAAGGAGAGAGAGTAGTTTTTGGTTTTGACATTGAATAGTTCCATAATATCGTAGGGCCACGAAGGGCAAGATACAGTAGCCCAATAAATTACATAGGATGAACAAGACATAGGCTGACCTCAACATACCAAGCGATCAACAAGCAGCTATAGGTTTAGGGGTGTTACACAACATATGACAATAATCAACCCTAAAATAACCAACATGGCGATAGAATAACATCATAGAGAAATAAAATTGAAGCTAAACCATCAGGTGAATCGCTAAGTCTTAGTCATGGGTATGGTTATCACAACAACAATGAATACAAATGGATAGCGAGGACACCCGATAGAACCAACGATACAAGGTTGAGAATTATGGTAGATAGTTAACTAGAGCGTAAACAAAGAGAAAGCATTCTACTTTAACCCAACAAAATAAGAGGAAGAATTTCCAATCCAACCTGGATTCATAGGTATCTACCTTCCTTCCTTCGCTATGAGATGTTTGCTACTCCACACCCTACTCATTGAATGCTGCTCCCTTCTCCCCTTCTATGCTCGTAGGATGTTACCTTCTTTTTCCTCTCACTTTGTTCGTAGTCTTTCAATATCTTCCCCCATAAAACCTCTCTCATTTTTGGTCTTCCACACCTCCCTTCATCGTTCATGCCTCACCTACTGCCCTAGCTTACCTACTATCAAATCCATATGTGGTCTTTTTGGATATTTTTATTAAACATATCCTTTTTCCTCCTTCTTCCAGAACCCTGCCATAAATGAAGCTATCCACCCAAAACTAGTCGGAAGCTTCTCTTGCAAACTTTGATCTAATATTTTTGAAAGGGTAGTATTTCAAATAAAATCTTGTAGTTTGAAAGATATGCATGATTTTTTATAATCATTAAACAAACTCGGCTATTTTATAATAGTGTATCCAATATATTTTCCTTTTAATAAGCTTTGTTAACATTTAAATGAACCTTCTCTATCATTCAAATACAAGCTTTATTATGAATTTCATTTATAGTTTAATTAAACAACTTTTAAAATGAAATTATTTTTATTAAAATAATACCATTACTATTTATAAATGAAGCTTTATCATCTTTTTAAAGTAATTCAAGTATTATTTAAAAATGAAGTTTTATTATTTTAAAATAAAACATCAATGAAACTCTATTATCATTTTAAAATAAAACATTTCTATTTATTTAAAATGAAACTCTATTATCATTTTAAAATAAAACATCTCTATTTATTTAAAATGAAACTCTATTATCATTTTTAAATAAAACATCTCTATTTATTTAAAATAAAACTCTATTATCATTTTGAAATAAAACATCTCTATTTATTTAAAATGAAACTCTATTATCATTTTAAAATAAAACATCTATTGTATATAAAATATAGAGTAAGAGGTTTCAAGCAAAATGTGAAGCTTTCAAAGGTATCCTACTTATTCATGATCTTATTTACTAAGCCATAAATGCATCTAGTGATGAAGTAAAATATAATCAAACATATGCAACAGACAAGGATGGAATATTTCCATAAACCTAGTCACTTGTTTCAGCCTCGAGAATTTAAGATAGCTACTAGGTTATTAATCTAGGGCTCAATGTGGCTAGATTTGATGATTATCCCTAACTGAATGCATGCCTATATGAAGGTATCCATCAATTTTACCCTCGATTTGCCTTAATCATCACTTCCCCAACCTCAAGCACCTCTACTTTTGGTGGATGGTTTTGCTTCTTCCACCTACAAGTGTACCTGATCCTAGACATCTTGGCAATATGTGAGTAGTACCATGCTCCTCCAAATCAACTAGACATAATATAGTTGGTTCAATTGATCAAGTTAAGTATTAAATAATCATAGATTAATACATTGTTTCTTTGTGCCAAAAAAATTTCCAGGGAGGTTCATGACACTTCCAAAGTAATAGGATTCATTCGTTTGATATTGTCTTCATTTGTTATAACTAAAGTTAATTCTTGTAGTAGTTTATTATTAAAAATTTCAATCTCCTATGATTCTAGAATATTATGGTAAACAAATATTACCTCTTTTTTTATTTTGTTCTATTTTTCAATTCAATTCCCTTCCATTGATTTAATTCTACTAATTCTGGACGGTGAACTTTGTACTAGTTCCATCCTATAAAAAATTATATATTTTTATCTCCTTTTAATCAAGTATATCTCCATTTTAATCTCCAAAATTTATCTTCCTTACTCAAAATATTATGATATTCACTAAGAAACTCCCTTTACTCCGAGCTTGGATTATTATGCTCATCTTTTTAGAATTTTGAAAGTTTCTCTTTTAGTTATTCATTCTTCTAAAATATGTTTATAAACGTGTTTTTTTTCCATTATTATAATCTAGATGCCATTGATTTAATTTTTTATAGAAGTGTATACAACCCACCATTTCCTAAACAATTTCATATTTGTGCTATCATATTAACAAATTGATGATGGTCTTCCCACATATGTTGATATTTAAAATATGATATTTTTTAATTCACTTACTACCATTTTAACTCTTATTGGCCAATGATCTAAATCAATCCTTGTCAAGGTATTAATTTTAGCATAAGTCCCTTCATCTATCCAATGATCTGAGAGTATGCATTTCTCTATTTTTTTTGCTATCAAGTTATGGTCTATGCTATTATTGGTCCATGTATAGTTTTCATCTTCAAACTCAACATCCCATAGATTATTATTTTGAATAAAAGTTTAGAAATATATCATACTTTAGGCTAGAAATAAAAAAATTGGATCTATATTTTACTCCCACACTTAAGAATGATTGATTATGGTAAAGGTTTACTGATATCAATCATGACTAATATTTGAGCATAAATAGCCAAGAATCCATCTTTTGCAGTTTTCAAAATCTCAAGGAATCCTTTGAGAATGTTTTCTATTTCCTTGAATGTATCCATTTTATATAATTCAATAGGTAATCCATACATTCTAACCTAGACTAGTGCTACAGATAGATTTACATTTTTAGGAGTAAAGCCTTCATACCAATAGGTAAGGAAGAGTACTACTGCTCACATAAACCAAGGACCCCCTTTTAGTATTCTATATTTTTCCTATCTAGAATATAAAATGTCTAGGAAAAATCCTTTGGGAATAAAGGATAAACTTACTCCTAGAGACTTTCATCTCCTATCAATCCATTTTCTCAAAGACAAAGTGCTTGGTCAAGACCTATTAAATTTACCAATGATTACCTTATATTTGAGCAACAAGGATTATTTCTCTGTTAGGTCCTCCTAATCCTCTAATACTATGGATGATTCTAAGTATTTAGCTATAAATAAGTCCATGGTAAGGAAACTATAACTCAATTTCTACTAAAATTTACTAGTATAATCTATAGTATTTATATTATTTGAAAATAAACCTACATTAATTTGCATTAAAAACTAAACTAATAAAGGAACAAATTAAACTTAGATAAAAAATTCTATACCCAGATAGAATTTTCCACCTTGTGGATTCCCTATCTCTTAATTGCTCCTCCCATCATCTGAACCCTGGGTGACAAATTTTTGTAGTTTTATTCCTATGAATTGAAAAATTGTCACTATGCTTGTTTTGAATGACTAACTTCATAGGGTTTCAACTCCCTCAACACTAAGTTTTATTTATATGCCCAATAATTTTAAATATCTTCAAATTCTACACAAATTGGTCCAAGAATCATCTAAATCAAACAAGCCTTCGCAAAGATATGGCTCCTAAAAGATGAGATATTTTAATAAAAAAATTATCCTAACGTTACCCTAGTTTTGGAAAGTTATTTTCACATGGTCATATCTCCCTTAGTAGTACTTGGATTCTTTTGTATAACCACTCATTTCAAATTTGTACAAATTCTACACAAATGACACAATAATCATCTAAATTGAACAAATCTAAGCAAGGATATGGTTCTTGAAATATGAGTCATTTTTTGGAAAAAAATTTCCTCATGGCCCATTGTGTTGGAATGAATAGTTATAATTGTGATTATTAAATTTATACTTTATTATCTTAATTTAAGTATTTTAATTTATCTTAAGTTATTCATGTAATTGTGTGATATATCCCCTTTTTCCCTATAAATAAACACCTCTAGCTTTAGTTTCATATTATGTTTGGATTATAAGAGAAGCTCTAGTCAAATTGCTAGATGAAGGTTGATCAACATTTATATTTTTTTTGGCTTCCTAGTGACAACATAAAAACGATTATAAATATGGTTAATAGAATAATATTGATCAATTAATCATTGATTAGTAGGAGGTATATTGTTATAACTAACATTATTGGATGAAGCATTTTAATTTTTATTATCATCATTAGTTAAATAATTTTGAAAGATACCCAAAACTTTTTTGGATGAAGATGATGATTTAGAGTTGTTATTAACAATAAATTGGTTTTTGTCTATGAGAACTTGGATCACATATTTTAGGCCTATACATCTATTTATATGATGGCCATTAACCCTATGAAAAGCATAATAGTTAATAGGTTTGAACGAGGAAGCTCTTTCCCTTCCTATCTAAGGGATTTAATTGTTGGTGTCTCCATCATTTAGCTTTTAGGAGTTGATCCAAGATAATTTTTAAGTATTATTCTATTTCAATAAATATCCTTCTATGTTGTAATGGTTTTTATTGATTGGTTTTATTAAACATAAACTTTTATAAATTTTTACAACATTGACATTGTTGGTTTTGTTTTGAGATTTATTTACTCTATCCTTAACAACATGTTTATTCTTATATTGGTATTTATACTAGGTGTTTGTGTAAATGGAATATTTATCTTCTTATTTTACAATATTTATCTTTATATGCCCTTATTTAATGAGAGCAATTTCTACACTTTTATCCCTTTCTATAGCATCCTCAAAAGAGGAGTCATTAGAGGTTTATAAGTAAAAGGCCAATTGCTCATGTAAATTAGAAATATAAATATCAAGGATATCTCTTTTATGAGGAACATTTTATGACCTTGTAAGGCTCTCCATCTACCAAGGAATTTGGCAATGCTTTCCTTCTTACCTTATTTCAATTAATGTAGGTCAATAAGTATGGCCTTTCTTTTAATGTACATTAAAACTTGCTTGACAAACATTTCCACTAAGTCCTTAAAAATCCTAATAAAATGTCATGGTATTTGATAGTACCACTCTAAGCTAGGAAAATTATGCTTTGGGAAATATTTTGAGGAGTAATCCCTTATAATAGGCTATGTAAAATAACATAATGTGATTAATTGGGTACTATTTCCCTTTACATAACTAAAAATCAGGGGTTTCAAAGTTAGTGGGAAAGACTATTGGTAATAAAATAATCTATGGGTTAGTTACAAATTTTTTCATATGAATAACATTTACGAAAAGAGTGGGTTTGGATTATGGCCATTTGTTGTCATAATGCTCTATTTAAGTGGTGATGTCTTAGAGATCAAGCTATACAAGATTAAGGTTTTATGGATATGGTTGATAGATTTGCTAAAATATTTATAGTTGAGGTTGAGAAATATGTTGTTGATAGATAATAAGTTATGAAAAGGGATTTGTCACTGATAAGGTCATATTAAGTAATTGGAATAGATATGTTAAAGTTGGTATAGGTTATGTTGAAATAGGATTGGATGTTCCTAGAACTCCCAAATCTAAAGGATTCCTTTGACTAGGATTAGTTTAAAATATTTATGTGAGAGGATTAAGAAAAGGATTGAACCTTATATTAAAATGAGGATTGATGACTAGATTAATATTTAGATTAAAAGTTTAATTTGGATTTGGATTGAAAAATAAATTTGGATTTGATATTTGCATAGGTCAATCCAATATTCTAAGATGTTTGATGAGTAGGACTGGTTCTAATTTGTAAGAGGTCATCTATAGTTGATACAGGGATCTACGATATAATTGTAATCCTTAGAGAATATTCATTAATACTCTTCATAGTAGTTATAATTATTGGAGATATTATAGTGGTAGAATTATGTTTTATAATGCATAAAGTTATATATAGAGAGGCATAAGTTTTTTCTTATAATCCAAAAAATGTGATCTAAAATAGGGATTTACAGTTGATCCAAAAATGAATTAAATCCTTAAGAATATTTGTGATTTGATATAGATTATTTTTATATTATTTAAATCACTTATCAATGTTTTAGGATGAAATATGCCATGCCTTCGAATAACACAAAGGTTACCCTACCTAATTTATCATGAGTAGGGCTAAATGAACTTTATTGAGCAATTTTATCTTTAGTTGCATCAAATATTGACTTTCAATAATGAATTTATTCACTTCAATTGATGGATTAAATATTTGGGCTCTTTTTTAAGCCACACTTGTTGGTAGGTATCTCCTTTTGGCCATACATTTGAAGGACTACTTAATGAAGGTATTCTATTTGTATATTTTAACTAATATATTTTGTTAGTTTGATTAATTTATTTGTTCAATATTTTAATTATTTTTGATAGAATTTTTTAGAGAAAGAACGAAAGAAGAAAATTCCTTCCAACTCTATCTTCCAATATACTAATCCTTTAGAAATACCTCAAGAGTTATTTATATATTTTTATGTACTAATATACTCAGAATATCTTTATATACCGAGTCTCCCCATATACCCATTGAAATATTGAAGAGAAATGATATATAAGAGTAGAATTAACACATTAAATAATAATAATATGTGAGAAAAAATGGTATATGGAATAATAGCAATACATGAGAGCAAAATTTACCACATAGATCAATACACAGAAGATTAAAATCCCTCTTTTTAACTCCCATTAATTAACCAATATATACTCTCTAGGTAACATAAGTACATGTGAGATCCTATATGAGTGGTTGGCTACTCAGGCTTGCTATATACCTAATATAGTAAAAGGATCATGTATTTGGCTACTCAGGGGATTGAGAAGAGCCCCAATAAAGCTAGCAATTTGGTTATTTCTTGATTTATTTTGTTATGTTATCTAATCTAAGCATAATTTTTTTCTTATTTATTAGTTTTTAAGTATTTTACTAATATCTAATTATGGATTCTCTTACAAAGTTTAAGTCACTTGAGAGGCATTTAGCTCAGGTTTACAAAAAAATAGATGAATAGTTATGATTGGTTTAAAGGATCCATTGGGATATTTTTTCCTCCTATGAGGGTCCACAATTCAATATTTCAATAGGATGGATGGGGAAGTGAATATGGGGTTGTTAATCCTTGTTTTATATTGAATACTAAGTAGGTTCTCTATTAAATTCTTTAGCAAAGGTACCTTTTAGTTAACTAAAACTAGAAATATTAGAAACTATATAAACTCTTGATAATACAAATTACTAATCTAGTTTATTTTTTGTTTAGATGTTGATAAAATATTTTTAAAAATAGACGATAGGTTTAAACAAGTAGTCCTACCCCCTAGAAAAAGCACAAAGCATAGTTAGCACTATAAAAAGTTCTATATCACTAACAACAACACCAACTCTATCCTACACTTTTGATATAATGTATATGTCTATTTTAACTTAATTAAACAATAGTATATGATTAAAAGTGCTACAAAGGAAAAACAAAGACCTATTTGTTATGATAATATAATGTTAGACTATATTACTTAGTCTATCTCTTTGATAGAAGCCCCAAAAATAGATTGTATGAATAGGAATGTTATAGTAGTAGTAAAATTTCTATAATGCTTTCAAAAGTGTTAAAATTATTTTATAATAATTGATAAAATTTCTAATATAATCAATTATAAATTTATAAGGATCTATTTCTACGTTAAAGATAAAACAAAAATAATCCCAACAAATTAAATAAAAAATAGAACAAACTACACCTAGATTTTAGCACATATCATCTGTTTTGTTGCTTAAAGTTGTTCTCATTTGTCATCTTTTCAATTTGGTGATGTATTCCTATACATACATACATACATACATACATACATATATATATATATATACATATATATATATATACATATGTATATATATATATATATATGTATATATATATATATATATATATATGTATATATACATATATATATATATATATATGTATATACATATATATATACATATATACATATATATATATATATACATATATATATATATATATATATATATATATGTATATATATATATATATATATGTATGTATGTATGTATGTATGTATGTATGTATAGGAATACATCACCAAATTGAAAAGATGACAAATGAGAACAACTTTAAGCAACAAAACAGATGATATGTATATATATATATACATATATATATACATATATATACATATATATATATATATATATATATATGTATACATATGTATATATATATATATATATATATATGTATACATATGTATATATATATATATATATATATATATATATGTATATATATATATATATATATATATATATGTATATATATATGTATATATATACATATATATATATATATATATATATATATATATATATATATATATATATATATATTATTGTCATGGTGGAATTGATAGTTGCCACAATGATCCGAGTGTGTTGTTCACCTCTATGGCCACCACAATATTTCATGTTGTTTACCTCGAAAGCCGCCACATAGTACTCTGCATAATTTGCACCTATAACCACCATGCCACATTCATTTTAAAAATTTTATGTTGCTGAAAGCACCAAGAAAGGGACAAGCATTCAGTCCGACGAGGCTTGAGATTTGAACCTTGGGCATCCATCCCCCTTACGGGGTTTTATCGCACCAATTGGTCTACACCTTATACCTATTCCTTTACATATTAAAATTAATATATGTTAGTATTTTAAGGGTCTACCTCTATCAAACCCCTTGTTTATAAAAGATAAACAAAATGTATAAGGGTTTGGGAAGGGTAAGAGAATGTTACATTCTTTACTTGCTTGTTAATGTTGATGTTGGATGATGCTATTGGAGTTAGGGATGCTTGCAATGTTATATAATTTACAATAGAATTGTAAAATAATTCTAAATAAAATGAAATCCTAATCTAGATAAATACACGTAGTAGATTTAATGCAAATCTACCATAGTCAAAAGTGCCACAGAAATATGACACTAACGATAGATTTAGATTGATGATAGAAGCACTACAATTGAGGAAATTAAATGTAATTAAGTTCAAAATTTAATTAATTTAATTCATTAAGTATTAATTAATAATTAATAACTATTTATGAAAAGTTACATTGTAAAGGCATATTGTAAAATTTGCCTCATCAAATATTGTAATATTTACATTAAAACATAATGAATGAAAATAACGGCTTTGGATTGATAGATTATATCCTTTTCACCCATATATTTTCGTATCATTTGGTATTAGAGTAGGTTGACCGTACCTTGTGAGGAGGAATCTCCCTATGGATATTCCTCCTTTCTCTTCCTCCTTTAGTGCCTTTTGGCCATGCTTTCCAAATTGAAAAAGAATGAGGAGAACATGTTTGTTGTTCAAGTTGGAAGACTCATTCATATTGGCATAATCATCACTGCTATTACGTCCTTGCTCTAATACTTTTGAGAGCAGGCCAAATCTGTAGGAAAAGTCCATTTGACTCACTCCCACTTCTCAAATAGAAGTTTGTTTCTTGGGGTTTTATTATCGAGGATCATTTCTCTTTTAGGACATACAATCAAGAAAAAAAATTTGCCAATTTTTTAGTTACTAGTTGTACAACTATAGGCTTATAGGAGTACCATATCCATTGATTAACCTAACTTCATTAAGGAAACTTCAAAATATTTTCCCTCTAAATAGCAGTAATAATAATGGGTTAGTGGCTCTTAATAAGAGTATGCTCTTATTGCTAGAATTCACGTCTAAAGGGAAACACTTCTCTACATGCTGCTTTGAATTCACTAGATTTCCCTCTACCTTATTTTTTCCCATGTGGCACACCTTCACTATATCCATTTCCAAATAAGCTTAATTTACCCAATGTGCATTCCTTTGGCTTCTATAGGTCTGACTACAAAGCTTTGTATTACTCATACTCTCACAATGGTGTCCTCCAATTCAAAGCCTAGGAGTAGTTTGTCTCTCAAATTTTGGAGGCCTCACTTGGTGAAAATTTGAAGGTTTTTAACCTCAATATTGCATGTATTCCAAAATAGAAGGGGAGAGACATGGAATTCCAATTAGATAACTAATAGGGAATAAGGAAAATGAGGTTGGTCATTTCTTTATTTATCCCCATCAATAGGGTGTTAGTGGTGGCCTTATATTTGATGACATAGCACACATTTATACTGAGGTGTAATCGAAGTTCATCACCTATATTCATTGGAGATAGAATCATCCTATCTGACCCTAATATTTTATGATTCTCATGACATAATTGTTATACCAATTAGAATGACCAATTTATATTTAAAATAAAAGAACTTAAAACACATTCTGTTTTGCTATTATCAACATGTATAATGAGTTATCTTCACATCCAATTATTGCACATGTACAATGGAGGGCTCATTGAAGCCCTTATAATGGTGTTTCTCTTGTAATTAAATAAAAGTACAAAAGGAGGAAACCATATATAATAGTTTAAAAAAACAAAATATTCTTAAGAATATTCTCTAGAATATTCCACTTGGAGGACCTCTATAAGTTGGGAATAGTAATCCATCATAATACCAAAGTATTTAAGTCAATAATTGTAATCCATCTACCACCAGATGAATCTCGAAATATTCATATGAGTTCCTCTATAGAATATTCACAAAAAAATTCTCCCTAAAGGGAAGCCTACCTCTTTTCTTTTTTCAAATGAGACATTTATTTGGGAATTCTAACCCTTTTATTTTTCTTAGTGAGACACTTATTTGGTAATCCTAACACTTTTTGTTTGCTTGATAAGACATTTTTTTGGGAATCCTACCCCTTTTATTTTCCCAATAATGAGTATAGCCTTATATATACTCATCGAAAATCTTTTTTTGAGTTGGATCTAATGGAAGCTTAATAATTTAGTTTTGTGAAGGTCTAAATAGCCAAATGGTGTATCAAATTTCATAATGAGGATTTGGATTTTCTTTCTAATCCTCTAGAATTGTATCACGGAGTGCACTATATCCCGCTTGAGAGATACTTTTGGAAGTAGACTTCCTCAAGACCATAGCCCTTTTTATGCGATCCATAGATATCATATGGGAAAACCTACTATTACAGTTGTCTTTGTTGTCTCTTAGTGAATTCCTAGTAACTCCTAACCTAAATTTGGTCTTTGTCCTTCTAATACGACCATATGAAGTATCAAGATTGTTTCAAACATCAAGGCTCATCTAATTTAACCCATGTCTTTACAAGTAGACTCACCAGAATTATCAAGACAACACCACATCAAGCACATCATAAAAATTGTGTATCAACTTCTCCTTTAGGATCAATGGATCCTTTAGGCATATTAATCCACTTGTGGAATATGTCATTTTTACCTTTTGTCCTTTTACTATGATAGATTGTATTTCCAAACCATTTGGACATCAAGATATTTTCTTCCTCCTTTTTTGAATGCATTGGGTGCCAATTCTCCTATTGTTGGTAGGAATGATGAGGAAATTTTGTGTATTAAATTCAATTTTTAATTAATTCAATTAATTAATTAATAATTAATAACTCTTTATGAAAAAATATATTGTAAAGGCACATTCTAAATTGTGCCTCATCAAATATTGTAATATTTATATTGAAATACAATGAATGAAAATTATTGGCTTTGGATTGATAAATTATATATTTTTCACCCATATCTTTCCATATCAATAGTAGAGTAGCACTACTATAAAAATACAAACTAATCTAATAGAATTGGTTTGCATAATGACTAAATGATGAAATAAGAAAGGATGATAATATCTAAATGTTAAAACAAAGGTAAATAAATATTTTAGATAGAAGTGTCAGTATCAAATTATACTATAAAATTTGGTAATCCACTTCTAAAAATTCAACTACAAAGTAGGACTACTGTCTATTTGACCATTGCAACCACAACTAAGGATTCAACATCAAAAACCTATAATAAATATTATTAGAACCTTCAAAGTAGACTTAATGCAATAAAAGCTATCCAAAATTAACATGCATGAATGTTTATGCCCAAAGTAAATCAAATCATATTAAAACAATATTAATAATGACAAAAGCTAAATGCAAGATAATATTTAGGATCTATAATAACAAAGACAAGGTTTTGAGATTCTCATTCAAGTTTGGTGTCTCAAAAAATCCTCTATCACAAGACCTTTTCAAAACACCTTGAATTGATCTATAATTTAGAAAAATTTTGTTATGAAAATTCAACTCTAAATTGTTATAGAACTTTGTTGGCCAGATTATGTGTTATGATTCCAGGTTTTAAGACTTAAATTTGTAGAGTGGTTGGATGTTCAAGGGTGGATAAATTTCCAAATTTGACAAAAATGTTTCTTGTTTGAATGGATTGATTTTTGAGAAAAAAAGACAAGTTGACTAGATTAGCAACTATCTAAGTGGGAAGTGATAGAATTTTCCAAAATCAAGTTTTGGATTGCATATAAATGCCCACAAAGGAATGCATTGGAAGATGAAGAGATAGAAATTTAATGTTAGTTGACTACCTAGTTTTTTTTTTTTTTTTTTTAATAGTAGTGCTAGGCAAAAACACTATTGTGTTATTGACAATGCTAATGTCAAATAACATTGGCTTGATAGGCTAACAAGGTGGCATGGTTCCAAATGAGAGAATTAAACTTTAAATATAAGAATTGACTATATTGCAAAAGTTTTATGATGTAATTAATTTTGATACAATACTTTTGATAACATGTGATAAAAATCATTATTGTCAATCAAACTTAGTTTTTTCAATTTATTATTACGTTGCACTAAAGTTTGATCAGATCAAATTTAGATGTATATAGATGGAAACTAATAAGAGAAATAAATTTCTCTTATTATTCAATTGGGTTAACAAAGAGAATTTGAAAGAGTAGAGATTACAATGGAGATCTTGGTTTTTATCCAAAACCCTTATATTATTCCTTAAGCACCTAATTATTTTTAGCAAATGCACTATTGTGTGGGTTGATTAGGAAATTAAGGGTTTCAAAACAAGGGTATATCATCTATAAATGATAATGGTTTGAATTAAGATATTGAACAATGAACCCTATTCTTCAAAGAATGTAGTCATCTAATTTTTAATGGTTTTTCATTTTGATGATGATCCCATCTTATTTTAAAGTTTTTTCCTTCCATAGGAGGAGATATAAGTATAGAAAGAGATGATACTATGGTCATATATTGTATAATTTGAAAATTATTTCTTATATGGATTGGGATTTTAACTTCTCTAAGCACTAAGTATTGTTGTATAATATAAAAATATTTTGGTTCTTTTTCATGAAATTATACATTGCTACCCACTTAGTAGATTATTAGTATATATGAAATTTATTGCTTTCAAGGATTAATATATCATGTTTAGTATCCCATTAGGTCTAAACCAATAATAAAAAGTATGAAGTTCATATTATAAGCCAAGGTTTCAACTCTATACTTAGAAAATTTATAGATCCCTGAGGTCAAGAAAATATATGACTCAATATTATGGTAATACATGGATACAAAGCTGGATTTTACAATAGTTTATAGAAATGAATGGAATCAATACCTTACCCAAAATTATTAAAACTTAGAAAGCAATACGGATGATATAAGAGCATGCCCATAGACACCAAATTATCTCACTAAAGTAAAGTAAATTATAGTCTATCCAATAATAAAATAGTTGGCAAGAGGTGGTATTATACCTAGTTACAAGTTACCTTTAGGTCAAGATCAAGAAACTAAACTTTAGGTTAAATAATAAAATTTACGAAAAATACCTTTACAAGGTTTACAAAGTCCCTAAGATCTTGTAGATACAATACAATTACAAATTTATTCATGGTCTCAAGTGAATCTTAACCACCACATATTTTAACATCCCTCCTTAAGCTAAGCAAGAGACACATAAAGTGACCCTTAGTAGTCATTTTCATTTAATGGACAATATCCTACTCTAAGTAGCTCTTGTGTGTGCATAAAATAAGTCTTGGGAATGCTTATAGTAGGATATTTTTTATCTACGCTATTAAATGATATAAAAACTAGATCAAGCATATAATAGGCATAAATACATTGCACATAGTGTATCCAAATCTCAATGTTCTTAGTCTCTTGATGAAACACTAGATTGTAGACAAGTTGGGTGGTGCTTTGATTTTCATACTAAAGAGTGATTGGGTAGGACTAAGGAATGCCCACCTACTCTAAAATCTCAAGTATCTATAATAGGTGCTTTGCTACTACATTGGTAGTTTTATCTTTATGGAAGACTAAAAAATAGTAGACTGTCATCTAAAGCACTACGAAAAGAGGTCAAAAACTCAATAAAGGACAAAAATTTTGGTGGAGTTTCACTGATTCAAATCACCAACCTAGTTTGCATTTGAAAAACCTATCAAAATTATATTTGAACCAAAAAAATAATGAATACCCTTTTGATATGTATCTCTAACATGTCTAATAATCCTCTTCATTATAAAACAATATCTCTCTTAAGGTGATTGCATGTACCTAGACCAATAATTGATAGTAAAGAAAATGTTAGGTCATGTGTGAGTGTGGCAAAGAGAACCACCCATAAGAGACTAATATAGAAAGGCATACACTAAGGGAGTTAGTCAATCAACTCAGAGATTCAATCCTAAATAAAAATGAGTCTAAGAAAATTTGGAATCCTCCATGCTAAAGTGTTGAGAAAAGTCTAAAGTATACTTTGGATACAAAATAATGATTCTAGAAGAAGTTTGATCAATAGAAATTCCCAAGAAATAGTACAAGAGCCCTAAATTTATCATATTAAAGAAAGCATGAAGTTACTTCACATCCTAAATCAAATCAAGATATCTTCCCATAATGATAATATCATCTACATATAACACAATCATCATAGTATTTTCATCCTAATGTTTGATATAAATGTCATGTTCAACCTCACATCGCTAGAATCCATAACCAAGAAATAAAGATTGGATCTTCTCCTACCAATCATGTGGTGCCTACTTAAACCCATAAAAGGACCTAGTCAATTGACATACCAAGGAGGTTTGCCCCTCAAGCTCAAAACTAGATCTCACCATGAAGAAATACACTCTTTACATTAATTATATGCATATTCCAACCATAGGAAGCAACTAAATATAGAATTATACAAATAAAATCCATCCTAGCAATTGAGATAAACATCTTTATGTTGTCAATTTCTTCCTTTTTAGAAAACCCTTAGTAGCAAGGCATACCTTATTATTTTCCACCTAAACATCTAAAGTGTACTTGATAAAATAACATTCCCCACTTATTGAAGAAGAACAAGATCCCATGTTGGATTCTTCATCAAGGACTTGTATTCAGTATGGAATATTCTCTCTTTGCTTGGCTCTTAGACTAAAAATATGCATAAGAATATCAATAGTTATCAATATTCAAGAGAAAACCATAATAAGGGGCATTTTATCACTCCATTGAAATAATGGGTTGAGTGTTATATAAACAAATCCAAACCCACTTAGATGTTGGGTAAACTATCGAATATTTAGGCACATGCTACAATAAAACAACATTAGAAGCTAAGCCTAAAGAATCCAAATTACCCACACCATAAACCAATCATGTGGTATAAGTAACTTGTGTGTCAAGCTCAACATTCCCATAATCCAAGACTAAAGGTGTTAAAGGTGGTGCTAGCTAAGGCGGATTCAAATCTATAGGTATATAACCTCCACTAGAAGATGAATAGTAAGACCTAATAGGAAGATATCGTATAAAAATATATGAAGACTCCATTGGAATAATTGGATAAGTAGGAGGATATTTGACCAAATGTTTAGGTGGAGGATTGGATGGAACCCCTTGAAGAACCATGTCAAATTCACATATTTTCAAATAAAAACCTCATACCTCTAAGGATAATGAAGACTATATGCCTTAGAGGTGTTTAGATACATCACAAAGATACATTAATATTTCTTATATACCTACTTATTTGAATTTATTTGGGTATGTAAGTCCATTCTAAAGACCTAAAGATATGAAATTAGGATACATTAGGCTTATTGCTAGTCAACCTCTCAAGGAGTGTCATACCCTCAATTTCTCTAGTGGGAATTATATTAATAATATATGTTACACAAGTTATATCCATACCCCAAGTTCTATGCTCTGTACCCTTAGCATAAATCATACAATGATCCATCTCCATGATTACCATATCTTTTCTCTCATCTATCCTATTCTACTGTAGAGTTTAGAGAATAGTCCATGGAAATGCAATATCATGAAGAGCCAAAAAATATTGAAAGACATTGCTCATATACTCATCTACCCCATATAACTTGAGATGCTTGATCTTTTTATCTAGTTGATTTTTTACTAATGTTGTGAATACCTTGAACTTATCAAAATCCTCATCTTTAGTATGAATAGTTATACAACCACACTTGTTACAAGAAATTATCAATGAAAAGGAGAAAGTACATACACATAGGTTATAATTATCACTATGAAATAGGCCTTGTAGAATGTCTATTTATCCATTTTGAAAAGGAATCTCTATAATGATTCCCTAAAATACATGCCTCGCATGTACCACTTGAAGAGAAAATATGAGAAATTCCCATAGACATTTGATATTAACTCATGTACCTTAGTGATCTATAGTGAACATGCCCTATTATATGATGCAATAACATCATATAATTATGACACCATGGACACACAATATTTATTTCGAGAGAAAGAAGTAAAGTTGTTATAACCCCCATTTTGTACATTTGATCTAAGTCGTTATAATCTATAAAGGAAATTGTAACACCCTAAAATTGACTCATTAATTTACCCTAAGTTAAAAATATTCAAAAATTTTATTAAAACAACTTGCTAACCTCTTGCCTTGATTTTCAAACCCGCATTAAGTTAGTTTTTAACTCCTTGACGATATCGGCTCTATTTGACCGATATCGGATGTCTGATCATGGATCGGGCCTCGAATGTTCAATCTCGCTCAAAAATAAAAACTACCTAGAATAGCAAAGTGGTAAATTGGTTGCAACTCCTTTTGTCTTTATCTACCTAACTGTGTAGAGGTTACAGGATCGGATTCACCGATCACACCTAGATTGGAAGAAGTTGCAACTCCTATTTTGGCCCAACCCCTCCAACCTACCTAGCTTATTTAATCAAGCATCCTCCCCTTGGATTCCTCATGACTCTCTCACTGATTAGAAATCACTTTCGTATTTTTAGAATTCTATTTTCTATTGTTTTTCATAAGTATTTGCAGGTTTGGAAGTACGATAGCTGTGCATTGATGGATACAATCTGATATTGAACATTCGATCTCACTTAGAAGCACCCGATCAGGCTCTGTAGCATCCGATCTCATCTGCAGGTTGCTTGGGGTACCTTCAAACTCTGGTTTGCATTCTTTCATCTCAAATTTTCATTTCAAACATCATATTTGTTATCTATCATTACATTTAATATAGAATTTATCATTTATCATACTTGGAGTTCACCATCCTTGCATTCAACTGTGTTATTTGCATATCATAGCTCATATTCATAGCATTTTCTTTACATACAACATACAATAATTTTTTATTTATCCTAATCCATGCTTACAAAAATTATATTGCATTGCAAGTTCTTGTTTTGTTCTCTATCTATGAAATTCCAGATTTCTGATCAGATCAAATCATCCAATTGTAGATCGGATCAGCCGATCATAGATCGAATTTTTGATATCACCCTACAACATCTGATCTGACCTACAAAAAATAAATAGACTCTAGATCAGACTTCTGGGTTGAGTAAGAGTGTCAAATTTCTTCATAATTGAGCATTGCATTCACTTACCTTCTAGAATTATTTGTCTATTGTATTCATTGAAATTGAAATTGCATTTAGTGTAGATTAGTTGCATTGGCCAAACTAGGTGATTGTGAGCAAAATAAAAGAACACATCAAACAAACTCCCAACCTAGGCATGGAAACTACCAATAAATATTTCCTGGTGAACCCTAAACAATTCATCAAAAATCACCAAAGAGGGCACGACCTCAAGTGCCTCTCCTTTGAGGTGTAGACCTAGCATTTTCCCATTCCCCTTCGAGACACTGATACATTAGCCTGAAGGAAAGGAGTGCAAAAATTTTAGAGCTACATTCTTTTGTGAACTCGATGTGAATAAAATAGGCATTTTTTTTATTCATAAAAAACATAATATATATATATATATATAACACAAGAAAAATCCAAAAAGATCATTAGTCAAATTTGCACATTCTAGATTCATTTCTTAGATGTTAGACTTCAACATAGGAAGAGTTGCAATCATAGATGTTAGAGCATTATTATCTACACAGGAAATATCCCTAGTAGTTGAAAAATCCAGTATTCCATCTCAAGAACAGTGGATTGAACTTTGGAAGAGACTAGACATCATAAAATCCAACATACCGAGACTTAGCCAAATTAAAATATTTGACATGGCTAAAATCCTGGATCCCAATAACTCTTCTCACTACTTTAATATTCAAAGGTCATGTGAGGGGTGGCTAGTGGATAAGAGAGCAAGTGTTTCTTCAACTGTTTATACTTTTGAAGATTATCTTGAAAACGCTATAACAGTACACAGATTTCTAGCATACATAGAAGATCAGGAAATAGTCTTGGAAAATAAAAGAAGATATCATAAAACTCCTAGGGCAGTCCATATTCGTGAGTATTGTCACAAAATATATTTCTATGCTCAAGACTCTGAAATTGATAGTATCGCTATAGCTCATTTTATCAAATTATTAAAAGCAAACTTTCAATTTGAAGAAGAACATTATATGTCACCTGAAGAACTTGAGCCTATTAATGATATTTATAAACTTTTTCAAGAAAATTAAATATAATATCTAGAATATTATAATATTTATTTCTGCCTTGTTTTCAAAAACACAAAAAAAAAACCAAAAAATAAAATATAATATATTATTATATAGGTATATATATAACATATATACCCAAGAATTTGAAAGCATATATATACAACATATATATATATATATATATATATATATATATATATATATATATCATTAAAATATAAAATCAAAATGCCTAGGATTTTGAGAAATGGAAAACAAATAGAATTTGATGAACAAGATCAAGAGAACCTTGATGATAGGGTAATTATTGAAGATGATAAACTCATAGAACAAGGTGAGGATGATAATGGGGAAGAATAAGAAGACCATAACCAACCTTTTGTAGATCCTCAAGGCAATGTCAACTTTAAATTTGTCCAACAATTTACAGATTTTTTAAAAGATAATATAGATGAACTTCATCATTTAATAAAGATAGAGTTTTTACTCCCATCAGGAGATTATTCTATGGAGGCTGTTTAGAAGCTACCCTCCAATTAAATGCAAATCCAATGACATACATAAACAAGATAGGTCAATATCAATCTAGTCCATATCAAAACACCCATCAAAACATAGATTCAAACAATCAAAAACCAGCCACACAACCAAATTCCAAGCAAAAACAACATTCTTCTTCCTCTCAAGCTCCTAACCAAAAAAAGGCTAAGAAAACATAAAATTCCAATCATTTAAAAAAAAAATTCAACAAAATGCAATCCCATATAAACTTCACAACACTCTTCCCACAAATACTTTACACAATAGTATTTCTACTAGAAATCCTTATGTGACAACACAACCATATCATCAAAGACACAATAATATGATACCACAAAATCAAATTAGTGAGCAACCACAAGGACTTGAAGCCTTGGTTAAATAGTTAGCTTCACATCTAGATCATATAGATCCTTACCATCCCTCATAAAGTTATAAATAGATGTGTAGTCAACCTTTGTGTTGCAAGTGTGAATGCCACTTCATCCTAAGTGGCCAAGAAAAAACTTATTCTCATATTGTAATGTGAATGAGCTTCGTTTTGTCGGCATGTTTTTTTTATCGGGCAATTCTTTATCCTTCTATCTCCCCTTATTCCTCCACTTCTTCCTCCTCTTCTCCCTCCTATATTCCCGCTACTTATCCCTCCGTTTCTTCCCCTTATTCCTCCAACTTCCCATCACATTCCCTATATATTTATGTGAATCTTTTGCTATGAAAATAATAAAAAGATTGGTTTATTTACACATTCTGGTATCAGAGCAACCAGGGAGCGAGGAGCTGGAAGCCGAAGTCGAGGAGCTGGGCATGGAAGCCGAGAAGCTGAGGTGGCGCACGTGGCACGTGCGGGCTGGCTGGCAAGGAGAGGACACAGACACAGCGATCGCCCGAAGGCAATCGACTGTTTATGCGTCGATTAAGGGTTTTAAACCCTTTCGATATCCCCATCCTGCTCGATGTGGGATAATCAAATTTAAAAAAAAAAAACTCACTCGTCCCTTCAATACAAATCCACCGTGTTCGAAGTCCATTTCAGCCGAGGCACGTAGCGCAGTTGGCAAAAGTCGTTTGCTGGCGGACTGTAGGTCTCGGGTTCGAAACCCGCCGAGGAGAAAGGAAAAGTTTTTTTTATTCGCATGGTCGAACGAAAGATAATAAAGATCGAAGTGTGCTATTTTGTTCCCAGCGGCGGTGCTTGGTGTAGCGGTTGTGACGCTCGTCCGTAAAGTCGAGGTCGCAGGTTCGAACTGCGACAAAAAAAAAAAAGGTTTTTTGTTATTAAAAAAAAGGTTTTCTTTTAACTTATTTTTATTAAAGTTCAAAATTGAATTTAATAATTTTTAATTTATATTTTAATTATTGTTTTTAAATAATTACAAATATAAAAGAATTATTAAATCTTTTTTTTGGACTTTTAAAAAAAAAATATTTGAAAACTTTTTAGTGGAAAGATACTTTTTCCGGAGGTAAAAGTTTGTGGCACATTGTAAATCGCCCAAGGGGCTTGAAAAGCTTGATTTTTTGGAAAACTTTAAAAGGGCCATCTTTGTAAAAAGAGGGAGCATAAAAGTGTCGGGAAGCCCCTTTCGGAGCACCCGTTTAGCACTTCTAGCCCTTTGGAACCCCGTTCAAGGTTAAATATTTGTTTTGTAATAGCCTCAGCGGCTGTAAAAGGGTGAAAATTTTAACCTCAGAGACTCTAATGAAGTTTTTTTTTTGATGAGTAGATGATTAGATCAACCGGATGCTATCATGCTCTTTGTTCTCTTTTACAAAGAGAGAACGCCGAATGGTTTGACGAAAAAGTTCGGAGATACGGTTTGCATACAGTTTTCACCCAATTACAAAACGCAGTCATAGCCCACCAGAGGAAGCCCGATTCTGGATACGAGGCTGACTCAGAGGACAATATTTTTGGACAATGAGTGGAGGAGTCCGATTCAGTTGCATTTGAGCCTGAGGAACAATCCAGTGAAAGCTATACCCCACGCTCTCCAGAGCCAGAGCCGGTGGAGCCTGAGCCAGCAGAGCCCGAACCAGCCAACCCACAGATCAGCGACAGTGCTTCTCTTCAAATATTGGAGCCACCTGAGCCAGCTGCCCCTGAAATCATCCTCATCAGTGACAACGAGGATTCCATTGCCGATAATTTTGGGCATCCAGTACTGGGAGATCCACAACAAGAAGAACAAGAAATTAGTGAGAGAATAAAAAAACTAGATTTGATTTGAACTTGTAATTACTTTGCTTTGTTATTGCTTATATTAGTCAAATCAAAGTTTAATTTCAAGCAGTAGAAATGGCCTCAAATACAAGTCTCCCGATTCCTGAGTTTAATGGTAGTGATTATGAATATTGGTCAATTAAGATGAAAACCTTGTTAATAGGCAAAGGTTTATGGGATATTGTAACAGAAGGGTATACAGAACCCATAGCTGCCGAATGGGCAGCTTTGAGTGTTGCAGATAAAAAAACTAGAAAAGAAGCCCAGAAAAATAATTCCTCTGCCTTGTACTATTTACAAGCAGCCCTAGATAAAAGTATCTTTCCTAGAATAGCATCCTGTGTCACAACTCAAGATGCTTGGAAAGTTTTGAAGGAAAGCTTTCAAGGTAGTGATCAAGTAAAACAGGTTAGACTTCAAACACTGAAGAGAGATTTTGAAAATCTCAAAATGCAGGAAAATGAGAAAGTAGGAGACTACTACGTGCGGGTTAAAGTCGTAGTAGATAAAATGGTCACTCTAGGTGAAGATATTAAGCCTGAAGTTATGGTGAAGAAAGTGTTGCGAACACTTCTTCCAAAGTGGAATCATGTAGCAATCATTATTGAAGAGTCAAAAGATTTGACCACTCTTTCTTTTGAAGCACTGATTGGTTCTCTTCTTTCACATGAAGAAAGATTGCAGGACACTCCTTCCACCAGACATGGAGGAGATGATAAAGCCTTTGCTTCACAAGAAGGAAGAGGTCGAGGCCGTGGCAGAGGTCAGCATAGAGGAAGAGGCAAGAACAGTCCACGAGGTGGAACCCCAAGCAGAGGAGGATCTTCAAACAGAGGTGGAGGTCAGAATAGGGGTGGACAGCAGAACAGAGGAAAGCATCCAGGCCGAGGAAAAGGAAGTGACAAGTCGAAGCAAGTTTGCTACAATTGTGGCAAACCTGGCCATTATGCTCGTGACTGTTGGTCAAAGCCTTCACAAGGGAGCAACAACAACCAGAGCAGTCAGTATGGCAATTTTGGAGAAGAGGAAGGGACCACAAATCTCTTTCTCTCATATGGCCAGTCAGATCAGAACTTGAATGACACCTGGATTTTGGACACTGGGTGTTCAAATCATATGAGTGGCAAAGAAGAACTCTTTGCTACCCTGGATTCTTCCTACAAATCCAACATCAAGTTGGGGGACAACAAGTCATTGGCGGTTGAAGGCATTGGAGCCATGACGGTTTCAACTAAAGAAGGCGTTAAGCAAGTAAGTGATATCTATTACACACCCCATCTCCAACACAATATTTTAAGTGTTGGTCAAATGTTAGAAAAGAACTACAAGTTGCTTTTTGATGAGGGTCAATGCACCATTTTTGATAAAAATAATAGTAATAGAATCATTACACAAGTGCCAATGACAAAGAACAGGTTATTCCCTTTAAATTTTGGTCAGCTAGGGGGAGATCAATTAGCAAATGTTGCTATTTCAAATCCAAGTGTGTTGTGGCACTTGAGATATGGTCATCTGAATTCAGCTAGTTTGAAGATGTTAACCTCTCAAGCAATGGTGACCGGACTTCCTAAAGTTCAGGACAATAAGGAAGTCTGTGAAGGTTGTGCCTTGGGCAAGCATGCTAGGTCCAAATTTCCTCATGGGCAAGCATGGCGGGCCAGTTATCCACTCCAACTAGTGCATTCAGACATTTGTGGTCCAATGCAGACCAAGAGCATTGGTAACAACTCTTACTTTCTTCTTTTCATTGATGATTTTTCAAGAATGTGTTGGATATATTTTTTGAAGCATAAGGATGAAGCATTTGATTGCTTTGTAGATTTTAAAACAAGAGTTGAAAATGAGAGTGGATATTTTGTTAAGTGTCTCAGATCAGATAGAGGAGGAGAATACTCCTCTAATGAATTTTTGAATTTTTGTAAAGAACATGGAATAAAGAGGCAGTTCACTATTGCCTACACTCCACAACAAAATGGTGTGGCTGAGAGAAAGAACCGCACCATTGTAGAGATGGCAAGATCTATGCTTCAGACGAAGCATTTGAGTAATATGTATTGGGCAGATGCAGCCATGACCAGATGTGTATATTTTGAATAGGAGCCCTACTTCAAGTTTGAAAGGGAAAACTCCTTACCAAGCATGGTATGGTAAGAAACCAAATGTCAAGCATTTTAGAGTGTTTGGTTCACTAGCATACTCACACATTCCTGATGAGCAGAGAAAGAAGCTCGATCCTAAGAGTCAAGCATGCATTTTTGTAGGATACTGTGAGACCACAAAAGCTTACAGACTCTACAATCCAAGGACTCGAAAGATTGTGCTTTCCAGGGATGTGATTTTTGACAAAGGGGGAGAATGGGGTAAGCCCCAAATATTCAGTGATGATGAATCCAATGATGCAGTTTCTAAACAGGTGCAACAGCAGTCACCATAGAAAGGTAAAAAGTCTCCTCCCACAAGCCCAAGTTCATCTTCTAGTTCAACTTCTTCACCAAGTCCTTCTCCGCAGAAGTCAGTAAGTTCTTCACCAATGGATATTGATTCTCCATCCAGAGGTAAGAGAACACTCCAACATCATCCATCTTATCAGATGTTGGATAAAAATTTTCAAAGAAGATATACTAGAAGTCAAGCTAGTGAAATGAGTTCAGTTTTGCAAAGACTTGAAAATATGCATTTGTATGGTGATGATGATGACTCCCAAGAACCTCGGGGAGATGTAGTTAACTATGCCTTGTTAACTAGTACACAACTTGAACCTTCTAGTTATGAGAAGGCATGTACTCAAAAAATTTGGCAAGATGCCATGAAAGAGGAGATAACCTCTATAAAAAACAATGACACTTGGGAGTCGGTAAAGCTTCCTAAAGGCAAGAAATGTGTTGGATGCAAATGGGTCTTCAAGACCAAGTTCAATGCTGATGGAAGCATTGAAAGACACAAAGCAAGATTGGTTGCAAAAGGATTTACATAGAAGTATGGTATTGATTATGAGGAGACATTTGCTCCTGTAGCCAGACAGGAGACCATCATAACAGTTCTTGCTTTAGCTGCTCATAAAGGTTGGAAAATTCAACACATGGATGTGAAGAGTGCCTTTCTCAATGGGTACTTGACAGAGGAAGTGTATGTTGAGCAACCTCAAGGATTTCAAGAGCAAGGTAAGGAGCACCTTGTTTACAGACTGAAAAAGGCACTCTATGGTCTCAAGCAGGCACCTCGAGCTTGGTACTCACGCATTGATGGGTACTTCAAAGAATTTGGGTTCACCACAAGCAGAAATGAACCCACCCTTTACTACATGAAGCAAGGTAATGACATCCTCATAGTCTGCTTATATGTGGATGATCTCATATTCATGGGTAGTAATGAAAAAGTGAATATGGAGTTCAAGCGCTCCATGATGAAGCAGTTTGAGATGAAGGATCTTGGCATAATGCACTACTTCCTTGGAATGGAGGTTCATCAGTCAGATACAGGGATCTTCATCTGTCAACATAAGTATGCTCGGGACATGATCAAGAAGTTTGCTATGGAACATTGCAAACTAGTTGCAACTCCAGTTGGACATGGGATCCAATTAAGCAAAGATGATGGAGCACCAAAAGTTGACGTGACCACTTTCAGAAGCATGGTTGGGAGTTTGATGTTTCTCGCCAACACCAGACCTGATATTCAGTATGTTGTTTCTCTTGTCTCTCGATTTATGACTAGCCCATCTGAGATGCATTTGCAGGCAGCTAAGAGAATTCTTAGATATGTGAAGGGTACATTGGATTTTGGAATCCAAGTACCATAAATGTAACACTATAAAGCTTGTAGGCTTCAGTGATAGTGATTGGGGCAGCAACATTGATGACAAAAAATCAACTTCAGGGAACTGTTTTAGTCTGGGATCAGGACTAATAACTTGGAGTTCCAAAAAACAAACTGTGGTAGCATTGTCTTCTATAGAAGTTGAGTATATAGCAGTCACCTATGCTAGTACTCAAGCCTTGTGGCTAAGAAAGGTGCTGGAAGAGATTGGAGAACAACAAAGTGGTCCAACCAGAATCTACTACGACAACATCAGTGCCATTCAGTTGGCATACAATCCAATCCACCATAGTAGAACGAAGCATTTTGATATGAAGTACCACTTCATCCGAGACATGGTGGAGCAAGAGATTGTTGAGCTTAAATTTTGCCGCACTTTGGAGAACGTTGCAGATATCTTCACCAAAGCGATGGCTAAAGCTCAATTTATAAAGCTGAGAGACTGTCTAGTCAGTCCTCTCAACTTTAAGGGGGAGAATGTTGCAAGTGTGAATGCCACTTCATCCTAAGTGGCCAAGAAAAAACTTATTCTCATACTGTAATGTGAATGAGCTTCGTTTTGTCGGCATGTTTTTTTGTCGGTAATTCTTTATCCTTCTATCTCCCCTTATTCCTCCACTTCTTCCTCCTCTTCTCCCTCCTATATTCCCGCTACTTATCCCTCTGTTTCTTCCCCTTATTCCTCCAACTTCCCGTCACATTCCCTATATATTTATGTGAATATTTTGCTATGAAAATAATAAAAATATTGGTTTATTTACACACTTTGGATCCTATCGTTGTTGCTCAACTCTACCCCAAACATTTCTCTATGTTGGTCCTCCCGATATATAAAGGAACCAAATATCCTATTGAGCATATTCGCATGTTTAGGACAGCCTATCATGATATTTCTTATGATGATTTATTGTTACTAAAAATATTCCCTAAAAGTCTCGAAGGCATGGCCTTAGAATGGTACTATCAATTACCAACTAATTCTTTGAGAAACTTTGAAGAGACAGCAGAAATATTTTTTCACCAATTTAGTGCATACATAGAAAGACATGTCACTTATAGAATTTGAAACAAGGGAAAGATGAAATCTTTGCTGAGTTCTTAATTAAATGGAGACAACTCTTAGTAAAATGACATTTTTCCTTACCTCACTAAGAGATGTTGGAAATATTCATTGGAAATTTACAAGAACAATTATCTTATGAACTTGCTACCGCTACAATGACTTCCTTTGATCAAGCTATAGACTTAGCAAGAAGGTTATAATATGCCCTTATCAGAAGAATACAGTTCAAGAAAAAGGACGAGGATAAAAATTCTAAAAACCAATATAAGAACAAATAAGTAGTAGGTGATGGAGTTACTGATAGAAACACCTCAAACATCAATACTACAAAAGTTGTAAAGAAGTTTTTATTAAATATTCCTGATAAATCTCCAAGAGAAATCACAAGACTAAATCAGCCCTTAAACTTGATTTTACCTCAATTAATAGAACAAGGTTTGATACGGTTGCTAGAAATAAGACAACCACAGACTACTACAACTAGATATAGAGCTGATCTACATTGTAATTTTCATAGAGTGGATCGGCATTCAACTAATTCTTGTAAATGATTGAAACATATGATATAATATTTGATTGAAAAAGGTAAAATGGAAGTAGAAAAATATCCTACAAATAATAAACCTCAAAATAATACCCAAAAAAATCCAACTCAAAATGCAAATCAGGTCCGAGGTGTAGACCAATTGGTTCATCCAAACCCCACAAGGGGGGGCGGAGGTCCAAGGTTCAAATCTCGGGCCTCATTGGACTGAACGCTTGTCCCTTTCCTGGTGCTTTCAGCGGCGTAAAAGGTTTAAAATGATTGTGGCATGGTGGTTATAGGGGCGAATTGCACAAAGATCTGTGTGGAGGCTTCTAGGGCGGACAACGCAGAATACTATGGCGGCCATAAAATCTGGATAGCCTACCCGGATTCGTGGAGGCTACCGATTCCACCATGTAAATTCAAAAAAAAAAAAAATGCAAATCAAACTTCAGATATTTTCCAACATCCTTTACCCAACCATGGTAAGGAGGTTGTAAATCAACTAAAACATCATAATGTTCCTCCAACTCGATATGTGGGGACCATTACCAACATTTTACCACAACAAAATTTACAAAATTCATATGTGCCTTCTCAATATGCAATTACAATTAGGCCCATACAACATTTTCAATTTTCATCTTCAGAAGATGCAAGAAGTGACACAGAAAGTGAAATAGAAAGTGAAATGGACATCACCTCAAATAATTTAAATATTTTTGAAGATGAATCAGAAAAAATTCTTCCCATCATATATTTATTAGTTCTAGAAGAACCATTTCCTATAATAAGGACCACTCGACCCTCATCTCAACAAACACTTTCAAATGAACAAGTAGTAAATGCTAGACCCCACTTTGGTTATTTATAAAATAATAACATTGTGGGCACTATTGGAGCCATCACTAGACAAAAAACCCAAAATCAAAATTCTCAATCACAAACTCAAACTCAAAATGAGAAATCACCTCCATTTGTATTAAAGACACCTACAAAAGGAAATAATATATCAAATCCACAACAGAAATATCCTTATGACATTAATGAACAATTGGCAAATATCACAACTAGAATTTCTCTTTTGGATCTTCTAAGAACTTCATCTATCCATAGAGAGTAATTAATGAGTACCTTAAGAAAAATTATGGTACCTCAAAATATAGAACCTGATGTTGTGGTAAATGTTGTGATCTCTCAGGGAACAAATTATATAAATTTTCAATATAAGGGCATTCCTCCCCAAAGCATGTATAGAGATAATCCTCTATACATTATAGCATTGATTGGGGATGTATATGTTAAAATGGTCTTAATTGATAATGGATCATCATTAAACATATGCACATATGAATTTTTCAAATATTTAGATTTAGAAATGTATATTTAAAAAGAACTAAAATGATTATCAAAGATTTTAATTATGAAACCCAAGAAACATGTGGAGTATTGTCGATACCATTGCAATTTGGTCCAAGAATTTTTGATATGACCTTGTTTGTCGTATCTTACCCTACATCATACAACATCCTTCTAGTTCGACCTTGGATCAATGCAATGAGAGCAGTACCTTCCACATTACATCAATGTGTTAAGTTTGACTTTAAAAATCAATTGGTCAGTATCCATGGTGACCCTAGACCATTTGATATGTGTGTTATAGTAGAACCAATAGGAGTCCCATTTTGTCCTACCACGTCTTCAACAAACCCTAGTCCTAAATATTATCCTTCATCATCTAAACCTACACCATAAAAACCTACAACTAAAATGGATAGTCCTTCTACTTCATATCCTCTTTCAAATGAAGTATTACCAGATTTATCTTCAATATTTACAACTTTAGAACATAATAATTTTACTACCCAATATTCCTTTGTTTTATCTCAATTATCACCATCTACCCAAATTAGGGGCTTGCCACGAAAGTTGGGAAGCATATACCATATGGGGAGTTGTACCTTTATCTATGTAGGATATGATTTTGGCAAGATTAATATTAAAATGAGTTTCACACTTGATCAAAATGGATTTTCTAGATGTTATTTTTCCCATGGATATGTGAAACCAAAATGAATGATGTTTAACATGGGTTATAAAGGTAGAGGTTTGTGACCTCTTGAAAATGGTATACATGAAAATTTAGAAATAGAGGAATGGCCTGCCCTATGTGGTATTGGTTATATTCCTACCAAAACTCAACCATTCACATTTGAGGATGATGACCAACTAATAACATATCAAGAGTACTTAGCACATCAAGAATATATTAAAAAAATAAAAGGATACATTCTTGTAACATGTTATCAATAGCATTTCCATAAATGATTGCTTCCCTGGATGAATGTTTAGAAGGAGATATTTTTCATGATATTTCTGTTGAAGAAATTTTGAGAAACAAATTTTTCTTTGATAGGTTTATACCATGTATAGCCCATGTTCAAACAACAACCCCACAAGAAGAATTAGATAAGTTAACCTTAGAAGAATTACAATAAATGGGTGTGTCACCCATTCCCAAATTTGAAAGAGATTTAAACATTATAGTAGAAGATGTGATACAAGTCAACATTGGGACTGAAACCAACCCTCACTTGGTTAAAATTGGAGAAAAATTAAGTGAAGAGAGATAAAAAGAATACATTGCATTTATCATAGAATATGTTGATGTTTTTGCTTAGACATATTTAGATATTCCAAGCTTAGACTATTTTGTGGTCATGCACCATTTAGTAGTGTGTCCAGACGCAAAACCTGTTAAACAAAATCATAGAAAAATACATCCAAAAGTAGCATTATTAGTAAAATATGAATTATAAAAACTTTTGGATGTGGACTTTGTTCAGGATATTGATTATGTTTATTGGATATCAAATTTTGTTCCAGTAACCAATAAATATGCCATTAAAATTAGAGTGTGTACTTATTTTAGAGATATTAATGTTGCATGCCCTAAGGATGATTTTCCTCTCCCAAATATAGATCAGATTATATATTTTATGATTGGGAGTGGGATGTTATCCCTTATGGGTGGTTTTTTAGGATACAACCAAATCTGGATAGCTCCTGACGACCAACCCAAGACTGCTTTAATTAAACCTTGGGGTACTTTCTGTTGAAAAGTAATGTCCTTTAGCTTAAAGAATGCAGGTGCAACCTATCAAAGGGCTATGACATACATATTTCATGATATGATGTATGATATTATACATGATTATGTAGATGATATCATATCTCGATCAAAAATAAAAGATCATATCTTTAACCTAAGAAAATTGTTTGATAGACTAAGGGAATATAAGATTCGCCTAAACCCAAAAAAATGTGTATTTGAAGTCAAATCAGGAAAATTATTAGGAGTTATTATTTCTATGCATGGCATTGAGATAGATCCCCTTAAAATTAAGGCTATCCTTGATATACCACCACCCAAAAATATATCAAAATTAAGGAGTCTATAAGGTAAACTTCAGTCTATCTATCGCTTCATTAACAAATTGGCAGATAAAACCTAGATTTTTCTTCAGCTACTAAAGAAAAACATTCCATTTCAATGGGATAATGACTGTCAAGAAGAATTTGAATCCCTTAAACAATATCTTCTTACTCCTCCAGTTCTTGTTCCTCCTAAACCATATTGTCCTTTTATTTTGTATATATTTGCTTCTGAAATGGCACTTGGAGCAATGTTGGATAAAATTAATGATGATAAGAAATAAAAAGCCACATACTATATAAGTAGAATATTAATAAGATATGAAACCCATTATATACCTTTAGAGAAGCTTTGTCTGGTGGTTGTGTTTTCTACACAAAAATTATGCCACTATATGCTCAGTCAAAATACATTTGTTATTGCTAAATCTAATCCATTAAGGTATTTGATGAGTAGGCATTATTTATCATGTCGTACAACTAAATGGGTTCTTTCTCTAAGTGATTTTGAACGCATATTTATTCACCAAAAATCTATCAAAGTCTAAATTATAGCTGATAAACTCACTGCTGCACCCCTTGAATCTACTCATCCTATAACCATTGAATTTCCAGATGAATGTCTTAACTTAGAAGAGGCTCTTTTTAAATCTTGGTCCTTGTATTTTGATGAAGCTAGGTGTATGAGTGGTGCAGGTGCAGGTATTATATTAATATCTCCACAAAAGCATGTTATTCCTTTATCATTTAAACTTCAATTTGCTTGTACTAATAATACTACAAAATATGAGGCTCTAATCCTTGGATTACGAACAACTTTAGCCTTAAAAATTAAAATTTTATTAGTCTTCGAAGATTATCAGCTTGTGATAAATAAAATTAATGAAGTATATCAAACATGATATGATAATATTTATCCCTATAAATAATATGTTCTTAATTTTATATCCTTATTTGAGAAAGTAACTTTGGAAGCCATCCCTCGCACTAGCAACCGTGTTGCCAATGCCATGGCTGCTACTAACTCTTTGTTACCTTTGGAGTTAGATTATGAATATGCTATAATAATTATTCAACTCCAAGAACTCCCTTCATCTAAGTCTTATATAGAACCATTAGACGTGTTTTTAATTAATGAGATAACTCCAAAACCTTGGTATTTAGACATCATTAATTTTCTTCAAAAAGGAACCTTCCCAAAAGGATTAGATAGAAACCAACGTAGGCTATTACGTAAGCGAGTTGTTTGCTTCGTAATTATTGGCAATACCATATATAAAAGGTCTTTTGAAGGTATCCTTTTGAGATGTATTAATTTAGAAGAATCTAAGAAAGCATTAAGTGAAACCCATGATGGATCTTGTGGAGGACATTTTTGTGGAAGTGCCATTGCTAAAAAACTTCTATGAATGGGATACTTTTGGCCTTCCATGGAAAAATACGCTAATTATTATGTGCGTCATTGTGACAAGTTTCAAATATTTGTATACCTTGTTCATCCTCCTACTTAGCAACTTCAAGCTATATCATCTCCTTGGCCCTTTTCTAAATGGAGCTTAGACATCATTGGTAAAATTAATCCTATCTCTTCTAGTGGTCATAAATTCATCATAATAGCAACAGAGTATTTTATAAAATGGGTAGAAGTCATGCCATTAGCTTCTTGCATAGGAGTTCAAGTGTCCAAATTTATCTTTAATCAAATTATTTGTAGATTTGGTATTCTGTCAACTCTCATCTCTGATAATAGAACATTCTTTAAGAATAAAGACATTAAAAAACTCTATCAAAAATATAAATTCAACATCGGTGGTCTACTCTATACTATCCACAAGGAAATGGCCAAGCTTAAGCTTCTAATAAAACCTTAATTAATATTTTAAAAATATTGGTAAGTAAATCAGGCCATGATTGGCATATGCATTTATATCCTGCCTTGTGGGCCTATCGAACTAGTGTTCGTACTCCCATGGGCGCTTCACCTTTTGTCTTAGTCTATGGTGCTGAAGCAGTTTTTCCATTTGAGTTAGAAGTTCCTTCTCTAGCTCTTCTACTTCAATATGCTGAAGTAGGGGATGAATATTGTGCTAGCAGACTAAGCCAGTTGGAGCTTCTAGATGAGAAGCGTATTCATGCTCTAGAGCATCTTCGCTCGTACCAAGATAAACTCAAAATTGTTGGCCATTTTGAGTAGATAAGTTGTCATTGATGTCAAGAGTGAGTTGTCATTGATGTCAAAAGGTCCTAAGGATAAATGCAATTGATTGGTTCCAAAAGAGCTTCATAATTTTATGTGAGCAAAAATAAAAGGTTTTTATTAAAACCATGGAGGAGCAAATTAAAAGGTTTTTTATTAAAACCATGAAGGAACAAAATAAAAGGTTTTTATTAAAACCATGGATGAGCAATGTAAAAGGTTTTTTATAAAAATCCAAGGAGGCCTTTAATTTCAAATTAGAAAGCCCAAAGAATTTTTAATATTTAATTTATAAATATTTAAATTCAAATTGAATTTAAATTTTATAAATAGATATTATTTATTCGAAGTGGTAAAACCTAAGTTTATTCCGTCGACGTGCAATTCAAATACTTCCCCCCCGTCGACATGATGGAAGTGACAATAAATGCATATCTATATCTATATATATATATTGCCTTTGCTAAGGCCAAAAAAGTATATGTGATATCTTTTGAAAAATAGGATGTAACTCATGGAGGAAACATAGTAGTTGTCATGCGCTGCATAAATCCAAAATTTGGTGTGTGTAATACGTCGAGGTGCTTAGTTCCTAGAACCATATGGTGGCTAGTTCAGGTGGCATTTGACTTTGCACTTGTGGCAGAGTGGTTACAGGTTTGAAACCTGGCGGTAGTAAGTTTGGAAGCCTTTTTTACATTTTTGCTTCGACGACAATAGAGAAGGTGATATATTGTGTGGGCACTCTAGCTCCCACATGAGCGTCTAGCTCACGCGATAGCCAAGGCTATGGCTAGGGCACTTGGGGAGACAACATCGTGGTTCAAAACCCACTAAGGGCAAAGGTACATTTTTTGTTAGTGTATCATTGATTTACTACTATTATGTTATTTCATTATAGGGTACATTAGTTATATTGTTGTAACTAAACACAAATATGCTTCGAGTGGTTCCTTAATCTTCGAGCTATTCTAGGGTGTAAATGTATTATTTAATCATTCGATTATCAATGCAATATTGTTTGTTTTGTCCAACATGGCATCAGAGCCAAAATTTTGAGAGAGAGGAGGCTGCAATTATTTTTTTTTGCAAAGCTGGTCTGAGAAAAAAACTTGCGTAGCGAAAGCTTCTTGGAAAACGAAGTGAAAAAAAAATTAATTAATTTTCCTTCCCAGCGCCGCAGCACTGAGGCTGCAACACTCAGTTTCTTTTTTTCTCTGTGCACATTTTTATGTTCATTCTGTTCCTTCCCCAGCACGCCCTCCCACATGTGTTTTTCTACGTGTATCTCCCACCCCCCCATGCTGCGCGACTCTCGTGGACCACCACCCCCCTCCCCATGATGTAGGCGACAGCGCGTGACTTTCGTCGCACGATGCAGGCGCCACCCAGCCGTAGCCAGCAACGGAGGTAGCCGTAGGTGCCACCCAACCACCGCCAGTAGCGGAGGCAAAAGCAGGCGCCACCCTGCCATGGCCACCTACCGCCGCCTGCAGCATTGGTAGCCGTGGCCTGCCATCGCCGCCAACCATGGAGGAATCTACGACCAGGCGGCCATGAGGGGGACGGGCTTTCGGGACCCTCCTCAAATAGGAGGGGGTCCCTGATCCTTTCGGATCATCCCGCTAGTCCACCTGGTGGTGGATTGAGTGGTAGGGCTCAGGGAGCCCGCAGGTCGCGGGTTCCAATCCCATCGACCCCCCCTCTTGATAAAAAGGTAAATTTTTTTCTTCTAAAGTTTTTTTTTTTTAATTATTCTTTTAAAGTTAAAATTAAAATTTTTTATTTTAATTTATTTTTACATAGTTTTTAAACTATATAAATTAAAATTTAATTTTAATTTATTTTTTAATAGTTTTTAAACTATATAAATTAAAATTAATATTTTTTTAACTTTAAAACTATAAAATAATTATCAAAAACTTTGTTGAGAGAATTTTTTTTTCAAGGGGGTATTTTTTTTCAAAAAAATCAAAGGGGGAAAGTGAGTAATTTTTTGAAAAGCAAATTTGGCATTATTGTAAAGGTGCATTTTCGGCTGCGCCCAACACCTAGTGGGTCATTCCTGTGGGCACTTTTATGTTGTAGGTTGCATTTTTTTCTATTTTGCACTACTTCATTAAAAGTTAAAAAAAAAAAACAAATTCACTCCCTAAGTCCCCGAAATAATTAAAACCCATCCGTGCAATTTATTGCACTACAGCGTTCGATATTTGTGATACCTCTGGCCAACACTTACAGGTAAAGCTATCATGATTGTGCTACTGTATTCACCACCTAATATAGCTGCCAAAACGACATCTGAGCTTGTTCTCTATAAATCGTCGGGGAGAGATAAGTTTGCCATTTTGCATTTTTTTTACTCCATCCATTACCCTAATAGTTCTTGTGTTTAGGCGTAAATCCTAACAAAAGTTATGGAATCCAAAGTGTTTATGGGAAGTTACGCCCCACACATGAGGATTGTACACTTTCTATGGTAGGTGTCATCAACAAGACTATTCCCTTTCGCATACTGCTTAAGTACCACGTATCGTATGATCTCTAAAAATTACCTATAGTTTCCCTCATGTAAGGGCGGTTGATTTTTTTTTATCTTTCTAAATACCTATAGTTTCCCTCACGTAAGGGCGGGTATTTTATACGGTATAATGGCCTGGAAAAATGTATATCGAAATGGGGACCAATTGGTGTTATAAGGAACCTTCACCATGTCTGCAAAATTAATGACTAATTCTCATCAGTTGTTGAAAAGTCCTAATTACACACCATGGAAAAATAAGATGAAGGCCATCCTAGCAATGGATGACTTATGGGATGTATCTAGAACAACAACAAGACCTTCATCTACTGCTGGTGCTACAGCTCCATCTACTGCTCAAAAATACTTTGACAAGAAAGACAACAAAGCAATAGTGCTCATTTTGCTTGTTGTGTCTGATGAAGTTCAACCCCATATTGTTGATTGTGAAAATAGTAAAGAGGCATGGTATGCCCTTAATACTATATATGAGGAAAGAATGATTCCATTTTTCTATTTCTTCAATCTCAATTACACGTTCTAAGCATGAAGTAGGGGGAGACAGTTGAATTTTTTCTTTGCAGAGTGTCTGAATTGAAAGCAAAGTTGAATTCTTTAGGAGAACCAGTTGATGACAAGCTCCTTACATCAATTGTATTGAGAGCTTTACCTGATTCTTATCGGGTTTTGATCACTTCCTTTTAGGTATCGCAATGGAAAGTTACTTTTGTAGAATTGGTTAATATGCTTCAATAGGAGGCATGCCAACTATAGCAAGATGATTCTTCTAACACTGCCCTCTACATCAACAGGAAAGGACAGAACCAGAAGAAGGGTAATTTTTAGAAGGGAGGGAATTCACAAAAGGATTCAAAATGGAAACAAACTCAACAACCTCAACAAAAAAAGAGATATTGCAAGATCTGTGACAAAGAAGGTCATGATACAAATAGATGTTGGCATAATAATAAACAATCAAAACAGAAAGGTCGAAACAAACCACAATAGTACAAACAACAAGTGAATGTTGTTGTTGAAGAATCTGACATGGATTTTGAGAGAGCCCACAAAGTTATCATGACTACCACAGTGTCCAAGCAGATGGATCCTATATGGTATGTTGATTTTGGAGCCAATAAGCACATGACTGGTGACAAATCATGGTTTGAGTCTTTTGATGCCAAAGAGGGCAAAACTTTCACTATTGTTGATGATAAAACCTACAAGGTTTAGGGAGAAGGTACTGTTTTAGTCACTCTTCCTGATGGCAAGTGTTATATTGAAAAAGTTCTCTATGTTCCAGGATTGGCAAACAATTTTTTGTTAGTCACACAAATTCTAGACAAAGATATGGTTGTGAACTTTAGTGTTGAGGGAGGCAAGAAGTGTTGTTCTATTACCAGGAGGGGTAAGAACATTGCAACTGCTTCATATAAGCATGGCTTATTTTCCTTAGATGATATCTCTACTCCACATGTAGCCATGATAGTCTCTACAAAGGAGGCAACTTCCCTATGGCACAAGAGATATGGAAATTTGAGTTCTGGTTACTTACTTGAGTTAAGTAAGTATGAAATGGTAAAAGGTCTTCCTTCCCTTTCTACCACTTTACCAGTTTGCTCTGACTGCTTGGCAGGAAAGCAGCATAGAGTGCCTTTTGAAAGCAGCTATACAAGAACAAAGAAACCTCTGGAGTTGATTCACACCGATTTGTGTGATCCCTTAACTCCCAATAGTTGTGGGGGTAAGAGGTATTTTTAGTTATTCATGGATGATTACTCACAAAATATGTGGGTATTCTTTCTTCAACTAAAATCTGAAGCATTTGTCTTCTTTCAACAATTCAAGAAATCTGTTGAAAAGGAGTCAGGGACTTCTATGCTTAGATTGAGGGGGAGATTTCACCTCTAAATAATTCTCTGATTTCTTGAAATAAAATGGGATCACACGATAGTTAACTACTACTTATACTCCTCAAAAAAATGGAGTTGCTAAAAGGAGGAATCATTCCATCATGGAAATGGTTTGTTGCATGCTCACAGGAGCTAGTCTTGAGCAACTATATTGGGAAGAAGTTGTCACCATAGTAGTATATATATTGAATAGGGCACCCACAAAGGCTCTACAAGGAATGAATCCACAGGAAGCATGGAGTGGTAGGAAACCCTCCATTTCTCATCTACGCATTTTTGGATGTAAAGCTTTCATGCACATACCAAAAGAGAAAAGGAAGAAGCTAGATGAGAAGACATTGAAGTGTATTCTTCTTGGGTATGATGAGCACTCTTAGGGTTATTTTTTGATTTATCCCTTGACAAAGAATATACACATTAGTAGAGATGTAGTTTTTGATGAGGCTTTCACATCAGAAAACACATCAGATGTATACCTAGACCTTATGGAAACTAAGGTTGATAAATCTCCTTCATCAAAGGTTGGAGGTCCTTCTTCATCTTCTTCAACACCTCATAAGAAGAATCCAAAGTGGTATACAAATACAATAAAATACTCTAAGCTATCCACTCCACCAGATTTGACATTGGATAGGCCTCGTACTCGCAGCATGGCTCGACAGGAGAAAGCTGCAACAGAGAATATTGGGGTTGATGATCTGTGTCAATATTTTGAGGAACTTTCTGTAGATCCAAAGAGAGATACAGAAGATATGGATATTGATAATGATAGGGTATTTATGTCTTCCATAGATGATCTTGAACCCGCATCAGTGCAAGATGCTCTTGGTGAGCCTCAATGGAAGGTCGCTATGGATGCAGAGTATAAGTCTTTGATGAAAAACAAAACTTGGAAACTTGTCGATCTGCCATACGAAAAGAAGCCCATAGGCTGAAAATGGGTGTATAAAGTTAAGTTTAAGGCATATGGGACAATAGATAAGCATAATGCCCGACTTGTTGCAAAGTTCTATGCTCAAAAAGAAGGTATTGACTATGAGGAAACTTTTGCACCTACTGCTCGGATGACAACCATTCGAGTTCTTTGTGCTATGGCAGCACAATATGGGTGGAAAGTACACCAAATGGATGTCAAGAGTGCTTTTCTAAATGGTGATCTCCAAGAAGAATTCTACATGACTCAACCGGAAGGATTTGAAGTGGAATGCCAATAGCAGAAAGTTTGCAAATTGGTAAAATACTTATATGGTTTGAAACAGGCCCCTCGGGCCTGGTATATAAAAATGGATAATCACCTTCTGCAGCATGGATTTAAGAGATATCCGCGAGATGCAAACCTCTATTTTAAGAAACAAGGTTCTGAAATAGTGTTGCTTGTACTCTATGTTGATGATCTGCTCATTACAGGGAGTTTAGAAACTATGATTTCTACTATCAAAAGAGACTTGTGTCAATATTTTGAGATGTCAGATCTCGGACTTCTCCATTATTGTCTTGGTTTGGAAGTCAGCTAGAAGGAGCACTACATCAAAGTGTCTCAGAAAAAATATGCCAAGACCCTATTGGAAAAATATCGCATGACTAATTGCAAGCCAATGTCAACTCCGATGGAAACAAGAATTCAGTTATCATGATATGATGATTCACCTTAGATAGATGGTACTCTCTATCGACAGTTGATTGGGAGTCTCATATATCTGACCAACACTAGGCCAGATATCATATTTGCTATCAACTATCTTTCGAGGTTCATGCAGGAGCCTAAGACTACACATTGGAAAGCAACAAAGCGAGTTCTTCACTATGTCCGTGGCACAATGGAATATGGCCTAGAATACAAGAGGAACAACAAATTCTTCTTACAGGGATACACGGACTCTGACTATGCCGGATCATATGATGATCGTAAATCAACTTCAGGATATTTATTTCATCTTGGATCTGGTCTTGTCTCTTGGCACAGAAAGAAGCAACCGGTGGTTGCTATTTCATCAACAGAGGCAGAATATTGCGTTGCACGTGAAGCTGTGTGCGAAGTGATATAGTTGCGTCGCATCCTAACAAGTATGGGTCTTCCATAAAAATCTCCAATACACTTGTTCTGCGATAACATGGGTGTTTTGAATCTTGTCAATAATCCAGTACATCATGAAAGAACCAAGCATATTGACACACAATGTAACTTCATTCGAGACGAAGTTCCAAGGCACCGAATCCAGCTTCAATACATCTCCACCAATGCTCAAGTTGCAGACATATTCACTAAGGCACTTGCACGTGTCAAATTTGAATTGTTTCATAGCTCTCTTTGTATTGCCAAATGATGTAATCTGGGGGGATGTTAGTATAGCTAATAGTTATCTTATTACCCAAATAATGTAATAAGGGGGGATGTTAGTGTATCATTGATTTACTACTATTTTGTTATTTCATTATAGGGTACATTAGTTATATTGTTGTAACTAAACCCAAATATGCTTCGAGTGGTTCCTTAATCTCCGAGCTATTCTAGGGTGTAAATGTATTATTTAATCATTCGATTATCAATGCAATATTGTTCGTTTCGTCCAAAATTTTTTAATTTAATTTTCATTGCCCTAAGGTTTGACATGAGGTAGTTGGGAGGCATAAGGATTAATTAAATTTAATTTCTTGTGGTGATTTTTCATGGTAAAATAGTGAAGGGAGTTATAAGGATTTTGATCTTAATTTTAAAATAAAGTCTTAATTGTTATATTTGCATATTGGAGGTGTAAGCCTTTTAAGGTGTTGATTTTATTTTAAAGGACTTTTTGCCAAAGGGATTATTGTGAAAGTAATTTTTCTAATATTTTTAAGGTGTTGGATGTTATTTTAAAAATATGGAGTGATAAGGTGTATTTGTGTTTGATATTATTTTGTATTGTGATTCCTTGAGAGAGAGATTATTATCTTCTAACCTCCTTGAGTTTGGCAAAGAAGTGTTTATGATTGTGGCATATTTGTGTGGTCTACTCCTCATCAAGAAAAAGGTATGGGCACATTCTTCCTTGGTTGAGTTGATTGGTTGGTTTTCTGGAAAACAACTTTGGAGTGAAAAGGACTTGATTAGGTTTCCTTATTGAGTTGTTGAGCTATTGTGAAGTGAATGCTATGCACCTTGTTTTATAAGCATTGTTGTTGAAGTGAATGGTTGAGTGAAGAACTTGAACTAGGGTTTGCAAAGAACATGAGTATCATTGTTATGTGAGATTGGTTTATAAGCATTGTTGTTGAAGTGAGTGGTTGAGTGAAGAACTTGAACTAGGGTTTGGAAAGAACATGAGTATCATTGTTATGTGAGATTGGTTGATAAGCATTGTTGGAAACATTTTGAGTGAGTGTTCATATGCTTGGACTAGGGTTTGTGAGCAAGGATTATTTCATTGAGTGATTGGTTGAGTAGAGTTGGTTGAGCCTGTGGTGGTGTTTATGGGATTGAGGTGAGTGTGAAGCATATTGAGTCTCTAACAATTCTCTATATATTTCTAAAAGAGAGATTGAAAGTGATTGAGCATTGTGGTGAATGTGAAGCATATTGAGTCTCTAACAATTCTCCATATGTTTCTAAAAGAGTGATTGAAAGTGATTGAGCATTGTGATGAATGTGAAGCATATTGAGTCTCTAACAATTCTCTTTATGTTTCTATGAGATTGGACAAGTTCTAGTGTGGACTTGTTGAGAATATTTGAGGAAGTCTTTGAGAAAGACTTATAGATAGATTTGGTGAGCTTTTGTGGGAGAATTCATTTAGAGCAAATGTGGATAAGTTCTAGTGAGGACTTATTGAGCAGATTTGGACAAGTTCTAGTGAGGACTTGTTGAGAGCATATTTGGACAAGTTCTAGAGAGGACTTGTGGATAGATTAGTGTGAGATTTTGTGGAAGCTTACAAGGTAGATTTGAGACAAGTCTTTGAGAAGACTTGTGAGCAGAGTTGATTGATTGATTTGTTCAAACCTTGAGTTAAGGTTTGGGGTAGATCTAGCAGAGTTGATTTGAGATTGAGTCAAGATTTGTGTTAAGGCTTGAGGATAGATATGATAATTTTACGAAGGTGTTTATTATTATGGATAGATATTGAGGATAGATTTGTGCTAGACCAAAGGACTATGTTTAGTGCAGATCAGAGGATAGATATTGAGGATAGATTTGTGCTAGAAGTTGTAGTTTAGCAGAGATAGATTTGTGCTAGACCGAAGGATTGTGTTTAGTACATATTTGAGGATAGATTTTGGTGTATATTTGAGGATAGGTTTGTGCCAGACCAGAGACAAAGATTGAGAATATTTGTGCTAGACCGAAGGACTATGTTTAGTGTAGATTTGAGATAGAGCTTTGAAGGTGACAGAGTATAGAGGATGATAGTCTCTAGTGGATAGAGATCCATTAGCCAGGGTAGTGAGGATAGGTGTCTTCAATGGATAGAGATCCATTAGCCAGAGTAGTGGGGGTAATAGTTCTTCTAGAAGATCACTAGTCAGAGCTAAGGAGAAAGGAGTTATCCTATGGATAGAGATCCATGAACTTGATTAGGGGATTGGTGTCTCCTTTGGATAGAGGTCCATAAACATTGTAATAGGGAAAGGATTCCCAAGAGATTTATTGAGAAAATTTTAGTGAAATATTTTCTCCATGGAGTAGCCCACATTGGGTGAACCACATTAAATTGGTGTCTCTATTGTGTGTGATGATTTGTGCATTGCTTTGGTTATTGCTATTGATATTGCCATTGATTATATTGGATAATACTATTTGGGAAAGAAAAGTAAAAAGTGGTCTTATACTGTTCACCCCCCCTCTCAATATAAGCTTGTGTTCTTCAATTGGTATCAGAGTAGGTTCCTTCAGAAAAAGTTTAACAACTTGAAGGAAGATCTTACAAGAACACAAATGGCAAAGAAAGGCAAAAGTAGAACCATGAGACACAAGAAGAAAAGAACACACATGGTCATGAAAGAAAAGGAAGATGAATTCAATATTGTTGTTTTGGGAGGAAGAATGGAAATAGATTCAAGAGATGAATCAAGCAATGGAGAGATAACCAGATTGATAAAGTTTTGTACCAAATGTAGGAATATAGGTCACCTTGCAGCTCATTGTTCACAAGAAGGTGAAGAATATTTTGTTTGTGGTCAACTCGGTCATGATGCAAGTTATTGCAATGGTTTTAGTAGCGGTGAAGATGAAGATGATACTTTCAAAATTGAAGTCCTAGAGGATGGTTCAGAAAAGGATAACAGGGATAGTCAAAATAGGTATGAAGAAGAAACTCTACTTTGGACAATAGAAGAAATTGAAGACCAAATAAAAGAGAAAAATTTAGAAAGAGAAAAGGAGGAAGTCACTCTTAAGGAACTTGTTGAGTTGAAAAGGGAGAACTTAGAATTAAAGGCTCAAATACAAGAGGATGAGAAATATAAGACAAAGCTTCTACAAGATCTCTCTGACTTGAAAGATAAGGTTGAAAAGGCAAGGAGAGTTGAAAAAGGTATGGTTGAACAATCAAAGGTAAAAGAGATAGAATGTGAAAGACTTATGGTTATTCTTGAAGAACTAAAAAGGGAGAACTCAGGATTAAGGGTTCAAGCTCAAGAAGATGAGAAAGCAAAAGCAAAAGTTTCTACAAGAACTCACCAACTTCAAAATTAAGGTTGAAGAGGCAAGGAAAATTGAAGAAGGTATGGCTAAAAAATTAAAGACAAAAGATCTAGAGTGTGAAAGATTAGAACATGAGATAGTTTCACTAAGGATGGAAGTGAAAGGCTCTAAGGACAAGCTACACAAGTTTGAGAAAAATTCAAAGACTTTGGACAAGATTATCAATGCACAAAGATCATCAATCACCAAAATAGGACTTAGTTTTGAAGAAGAACAAGGGAAACAGGAAGCAAAAAAAGGAGAGTCAAGCTCAAGCACCAAAGAAGAAGAAGCATCAAAAGAAGAAAGTGAAAGAGAGAGTGAGACTTCTAAGGATAAGTTGGACAATAGAAAGTTCAACAAGGAAAGGAACAATGCACAAATAAGGAACAAATGGAACAAGAAACATGATAGGGTAGAAGAGACTAAGAGACCAATGGGGTCAAGGCAAGGTTTCTTCAATGGACGATGTTTCTCATGTCACAGATTTGGGCACATGGCTTCATAGTGTAGGACACATGAAAGACAGGAAAATGGGAACTTCAGAAACAGGCAGCTTTTCCATGGGTATTGCTACTCATGTAATCAGTTTGGTCACAAGGCAATGAATTGCAGGGTTCATGACAGGAACAAATATGGCTTCACCAAGATAAATCCCAAGACATTTGCACCTCCAAGGAATAATAACATTAAGTGTTATAAGTGCAATAATGATGGACATACAACAAAGTGGTGTAGAGTAGACATTCCAAAATCAAGCATGAACAAGAACAATAATAGGAACAGGAATAGGAATATGGACATGAACAAGGATATGAACAGGAACAGGAATATGGACATGGATAGGAACATGAATAGAATAGGAACATGAACATGAACATGGACATGAACATGAATAGTCAAAGGAATCAGAAGGATCAGATGAGAAGGAAAGATGACAAAGGTAAAGACCAGTGCTTGTTGGGAGTAGAAATACTCCCACCCCAGAATTAACCACCTCAAGAGGAGGTGGGGGAGGGGCTAAGCTAAGAGACTCATTCTTAGCCCCGAGCCCCAAAGGTGACCCTTTGCCATTGATGTCAAAGGGGGAGATATTTGAGTAAGGAGGAGAGATTTGGTTTAAGGAGAGAGCATTGAGTTAGGGGAGCAATGTCCCAGGGGGAGCAGAACAAGAAAAAGGTCAAGTGTTTGGTAAAAATAATTTGGGTTACCATCAATGACAAAGGGGGATATTGTTGGACATTTTGAGTAGATAAGTTGTCATTGATGTCAAGAGTGAGTTGTCATTGATGTCAAAAGGTCCTAAGGAGAAATGCAATTGATTGGTTCCAAAAGAGCTTCATAATTTTATGTGAGCAAAGATAAAAGGTTTATTAAAACCATGGAGGAGCAAATTAAAAGGTTTTTTATTAAAACCATGAAGGAAAAAATAAAAGGTTTTTATTAAAACCATGGATGAGAAATGTAAAAGGTTTTTTATAAAAACCCAAGGAGGACTTTAATTTCAAATTAGAAAGCCCAAGGAAGTTTTAATATTTAATTTATAAATATTTAAATTCAAATTAAATTTAAATTTTATAAATAAATATTATTTATTCGAAGTGGTAAAACCTATATTTATTTTACCGATGTGCAAGTCCAAGACTTCCCCCTCGTCAATGTGATGGAAGTGTTAATAAAGGCATATATATATAAATATATAAAAAATATATATTTTTAAAAAATTTAAATAGAAACTAGTGATTTTAATATATATATATATATATATATAAATATATATATATATATTGCCTTTGCTAAGGCCAAAAAGTATATGTGATATCTTTTGAAAAACATGTTGTAACTCATGGAGGAAACATAGTAGTTTTCGTGCACTACGTAAATCTGAAATTTGATGTGTTTAAGACATCGAGGTGCTTAGTTCCTAGCACCATCCGATGGCTAGATCAGGTGGCATTTGACTTGGCGCTTGTGGCAGAGTGGTTACGGGTTTGAAACCCGGTGGTAGCAAGTTTGGAAGCCTTTTTGCATTTTTTCTTCAATGGTAGTAGAGAAGGTAATAGAGTGTGTGGGCACTCTAGCTCCCACATGAGCGCCTAGCTCACGCGACAGCCAAGGCTACGGCTAGGGCGCTTGGGGAGGCAACGTCATGGGTTCAAAACCCACTAAGGGCAAAGGTACAATTTTTAATTTAATTTTCATTGCCCTAAGGTTTGATGTGAGGTAGTTGGGAGGCATAAGGATTAATTAAAGTTAATTTCTTGTGGTGATTTTTCATGGTAAAATAGTGAAGGGAGTTATAAGGAGTTTGATCTTAATTTTAAAATAAAGTCTTAATTGTTACATTTGCATATTGGAGGAGTAAGCCTTTTAAGGTGTTGATTTTATTTTAAAGGACTTTTTGCCAAAGGGATTATTGTGAAAGTAATTATTCTAATATTTTTAAGGTGTTAGATGTTATTTTAAATATGGAGTGATAAGGTGTATTTGTGTTTGATATTATTTTGTATTGTGATTCCTTGAGAGAGAGATTATTATCTTCTAACCTCCTTGAGTTTGGCAAAGAAGTGTTTATGATTGTGGCAGATTTGTGTGGTCTACTCCTCATCAAGAAAAAGGTATGGGCACATTCTTCCTTGGTTGAGTTGATTGGTTGGTTTTCTGGAAAACAACTTTGGAGTGAAAAGGACTTGATTAGGTTTCCTTATTGAGTTTTTGAGCTATTGTGAAGTGAATGCTATGCACCTTGTTTTATAAGCATTGTTGTTGAAGTGAATGGTTGAGTAAATAACTTGAACTAGGGTTTGAAAAGAACATGAGTATCATTGTTATGTGAAGATTGGTTGATAAGCATTCATTGTTGAAGTGAATGGTTGAGTGAAGAACTTGAACTAGGGTTTGGAAAGAACATGAGTATCATTGTTATGTGAGATTGGTTGATAAGCATTGTTGGAAATATTTTGAGTGAGTGTTCATATGCTTGGACTAGAGTTTGTGAGCAAGGATTATTTCATTGAGTGATTGGTTGAGTAGAGTTGGTTGAGCCTAGTCAAGTGATGTGTAGTGTAGTCTTTTCTAAAAAATTTCTATATATATTTAAATTGAGGTTGATGAGTGTGAAGCATATTGAGTCTCTAACAATTCTCTATATGTTTCTATGATAAAAGAGTGATTGAAAGTGATTGAGCATTGTGGTGAATGTGAAGCATATTGAGTCTCTAACAATTCTTTATATGTTTCTAAAAGAATGATTGAAAGTGATTGAGCATTGTGATGAATGTGAAGCATATTGAGTCTCTAAAAATTCTCTTTATGTTTCTATGAGATTGGACAAGTTCTAGTGTGGACTTGTTGAGAAGATTTGAGGTAAGTCTTTGAGAAGACTTGTGGATAGATTTGTGTAATCTTTTGTGGAAGCTTACAATATAGATTGGGAGAAAATATGGATAAGTTCTAGTGAGGACTTATTGAGCAGATTTGGACAAGTTCTAGTGAGGACTTGTTGAGAGTAGATTTAGATAAGTTCTAGAGAGGACTTGTGGATAGATTAGTGTGAGATTTTGTGGAAGCTTACAAGGTATATTTGAGATAAGTCTTTGAGAAGACTTGTGAGCAGAGTTGATTGATTGATTTTTTCAAACCTTGAGTTAAGGTTTGGGGTAGATCTAGCAAAGTTGATTTGAGATTGAGTCAAGCTTTATGTTAAGGCTTGAGGACAAATATGACAGATATTGAGGATAGATTTGTGCTAGATCGAAGGACTGTGTTTAGTGCAGATCAGAGGACAGATATTGAGGACAGATTTGTGCTAGATCGAAGGACTATGTTTAGTATAGATCAGAGGAAAGATATTGAGGATAAATTTGTGCTAGACCGAAGGACTATGTTTAGTACATATTTGAGGATAGAGTTTGGTGCAAATTTGAGGATAGGTTTGTGCCAGACTAGAGACAGAGATTGAGCAAATTTGTGCTAGATCGAAGGACTGTGTTTAGTGCAAATTTGAGATAGAGCTTTGAAGGTGATAGAGTATAGAGGATGATAGTCTCCAATGGATAGAGATCCATTAGCCAGGGTAGTGAGGATAGGTGTCTTCAGTGGATAGAGATCCATTAGCCAGAGCAGTGGGGGCAATAGTTCTTCTAGAAGATCACCAGTCAAAGCTAAGGAGAAAGGAGTTCTCCTATGGATAGATATCCATGAACTTGATTAGGGGATTGGTGTCTCCTTTGGATAGAGGTCCATAAACATTGTAATAGGGAAAGGATTCCCAAGAGATTGATTGAGAAAATTTTAGTGAAATATTTTCTCCGTGGAGTAGCCCACATTGGGTGAACCACGTTAAATTGGTGTCTCTATTGTGTGTGATGATTTATGCATTGCTTTGGTTATTGCTATTGATATTGCCATTTATTATATTGGATAATACTATTTGGGAAAGAAAAGTAAAAAGTGGTCTTATACTGTTCACCCCCCCCTCTCAGTATAAGCTTGTGTTCTTCAAATATCATATGCAAATAATGTTCATAGTTGATCTTTTGAAGTTGGTGATTTAGTACTTAAAGAAAACCAAAAAAATACTAATGCTAGAAAATATCTAAAATGTAAATTTCAACCTAATTGGCTTGGACCATTTGTTATTATTTCTAAATTTGGATCAGGTGCATATCACTTGGCTACTTTATATGGGAAAAATATCAAAGAGCCAATGAACATCACGCATCTCAAAAGATATTATGCATAAAGAAAAAGTTCCATATTTGTATATAATTGTAAATAACTTCTTCACCAGATTGCAACTATCATCAAAACAATAAAAAAAATTGGAAAACATGAAAATTTTCCAAAAATATTTCAAATTATTGTTAAGTTCTCATTTTGTGCATCAGTGTGTTTTGTTTTCAAAAAATTCAAGTTATATTTTATTTTCTTTCAGATAAACTCAAAAGTTAGCTTGGACCAATCACTTAATTAACATCTTTACTAAATTTTTATTTTGTCACTTTGATTATAAATATCTCTTGTACCAAAAAGAACTATTACTTCACTAAATAAAATTTTGAATTTTGGTAAATTGTCTCGCTACTTCTTGAACCAAGAACACACTTTCACATCTTAAAATGATTTTTGCAAATCCGAAAAATGATACTACAGAGTAGTCTTAGTTCCTTAAGTGAAAAGTTCCCTTGCTATCCTATTATGTGCATGGTCTAGAATACTGAGAATTGACAAAATTACAAGCTTCCCCCTATCCAAATAAAATCCCTTGCTCCTTGTCTAATCTGAGCAAGTATCTCAAAAAAAAAAAAAGCAATAAAATCCCCTTGTTCAAAAATGGACAAGCATACTTACTCCAAGAAATAAAAATAAAAGAAGGGGGTAATGAGCTTGAATCCCTGGAATTCCTCAATTATTCAAACATCATGGGGTGATCCTCATTACAGGTTCGGTGGCATCAAGACAGATTGACAATGGTGGTATCCTTACGCGGGGCAACATGTATGTCACATTAGCGACCTTCTTTTGTATAGACCAATGTCAGCTTGTGGATCAGCTAGCTTTTGGTTACTTGACTTACATAGTAGTTCAGTACAATTGCATGCATAAAATCATGGTTAATGAATTTTTCACTTGCACACACATTGGTTCATAAATTTTGGCTTGTATCATTACCTCACTCAAAATTGGTAAATTATCTTCACAAAGCACACACATTTGATCCTTGAGATATTTTGTTTTATTATGATAAGTCAATATGGATAATGAACTCACACATCACACACTAGTTCTTGATAAATTTGACTTTGTCTTGGAAATAATTTAAAATATTTCTCTAAAAAATTTTAGACAACATTAGTTTACAACTATTCATATTAATCCATATCACTTCATTTTTTGCAATTACTATATATATATATATATATATATATATATATATATATATATATAATCTTAAAAATATTCAAAATGATTTATTCCCAAAGAACTTGCATTTCTAAAAATCACACATCATCTTATCATGCATTGCATTTTGACTTCATGATGATGGTATAATTCCTAGTAATTATTTTCTCAAATTTCACACTAGGAATTCTATGCCTAGTGCAAGTCATCCTTTCCAAATTTTTAGGCTTAAATCATTTCATATTTCTCACAAATAAACAATCTTTTTAAACATGTGACACAATGATTTATTTCACATTAATATGTATTTTAAGAACAAATAATTTCATATTATCATGCACTACATTTTGACTTTGCGATGATGGTATAAATCCTAGTAATTATTTTTCTCAAATTTCACACTAGGAATTCTATGCCTAGCGCAAGTCATATTTCCCAATTTTTCATGATTAAATCACTTTATATCCATTAAAAAAAATAATCTTTATCAACCTATTTTCTCAAAAATTTCTTTTAAAATCAACATCTTCTTTCATCATCATATGCCTCAAGATCACTCTTGAGCCCTACAAACTTTCTTATTATTAGCAATACAAACTTCCTCGCAACAAGATTCACTTCATGACCTAGTGAGCATCGATCTCCACCAACGATCATATAACAACACATCCTTTGAGGTTAATTGTTATTCCATAAATTCTATCATCATACAAAAATATCTTTCTCAAAAATATATTTTTCAAAAAACACACTTTACAAAAATAAAATCATTTTCTCTTACATTAGGCATGATCAAAATTTAAAAGCAGGATTACAAGAAATTCAAACATTTTAAACATGCAATAAAACATACAAATAAATCACACAAAGTCACATAAAGACAAATAAGATCAATATATATGTATATATATATATATATATATATATATATCAAAGTCTATATACAAAATGAGGTCATCTGATATGCCACAATCCTCAACATCGGTATACTTAGTCACTAAAATATATATAACAAAAATCATCTCATCACAAGTCTCTAGTCAACCTCTTGAGGCCCTAGAACTCTGAGCATCGTCATCCCCACCAGGGGATAACGGTGGTCTAAACCCTCCTGGTCCTATAGCATTAGCTATCCTAGAAGTCAAGTGAGACACTGACCTCGAGTGACTGGGAGGCTCAAACACCTAGGGGTATGGTTGCCTCTGATCTGTCGAAACTACCACAAAATACAAGCCCTGATAGAAGTCTACCCACCTGTATAAGCTCATCCCCTTGTTAGAATAAATCTGTGTTCTCTTAAGTTCTACTATGATAGTCTTATTTGAGTTACCACTCTTCCATGAGTCAGGTGAACTCTCAGCTTAGACTAGTTTAGATTTGTTGAGTTGTTGTAATCCAACGACTCACATTGATCAACTTTGCTATTTATACAAAGTTGATCCCATGGAATAATCAATTAGTCTTTTGAGCTTCACTACACTCTTGTGATGTTTTGCACACTATATTTTTCATTTGAATAGAATATTGTCTTCAATAATTCTAACATGGTACCAGAGCTAGGATAGTTCTTTCTTACATTCAAGTTTTTTTGAAGTTATTTGTTCAAATTTGGTTCATTGCTTGAGGTTGGTCTCTTTAATGGTGTTTTTTGGATAATCACTGACAAGATTTATTGCTTGTTAATTCTAGCTCCAGCCATTACTTGGCCACCTACTTGATTTGTTATTGGTGCCTCACTATAGTTTGGATCTTATTCCAGACTCCTTTTTTTCTTTCAAAAAAGGGAGCACCTATATTTTTTTATCTTTTTGAGGTTAATACTCTATGTTCTCTCTTTCCTCTTAAAGATTTATCTAGTTTTTAACTCTAGAAATTGTTTTTCAAAAAAAAAAAGGGCCCATCTGCAGTTCTTTGTCTATCTGGTTTGACTCCAGATAATTTTTTTCAAAAAAAAATATTTCAATGTTGTAGATATTCTAAGTCCTCTCAATGGTGCCTTTTGGTTACCTTGGATACTACTGAAGAGTTTCGCTGCTCACCTTGCTCAAACCTTGGTCATTGATCATTGGAGCACTTCTTCCACGTGGCCATATCTTTTGGCACAATCATTCATGGATATCTCGAGATCCCAGCGTAAGATGAACATAAATTTCTTTTTCATTAAAGAAATATCTGCCACTCCAAGAACACTTTACTTTCACCTCATAACATTCAATGTTCATTTCAATTAAAGTGCCATTCCAATACTCTTGCACACCAAACTGAATCCTTGTCAAATTCACTTGGCATGATCCAAATATAAATGATTTAAGAGATTCATTTCTAATGAGTGTACCTCATTCCTAATGTTTCCTCGTACATCACTAGTCCATAACAGTGCTAAGCTTGCTTCGTTTGAAGTGCTAGATAGAGAAGGAGCTTGATTCAAATCGTTGCTTGGTTAAGTGGAGGTGCTAGAGAGAATTTCATTGTTCTTAGATCATGCTTCATGGTTGGTTCGAGAAGTTTGTGGTTCACTGTTCTTGGCTTGCTAGTTTGTTGTTTGTAGCTTGTGATTCAAAGTTTTTTATTCGTGGATCATGCTTCATGGTTGGTTCACTGTTCGAAGAGTTCATGTGCTTTTTTGTGGCTCCTAGTTCAATTTTCGTGGCTCATGGCTCATGGTTGTAGGTTTAAGATATTTGTGGTTCATTTTTCATGGATGGTTCAATGTTCATGGCATTTTTGGATCACTGTTCAAGGCTACTTGGTCTTATGTTTGTGATAAGCACTCATTCCTTTTAGAAGTATCTTCAAAATCCGTAGGACTTTTCCCACGTCAATTGCTACAAAATTTATTTAAGGGTAATATATTTCTTGTCCATCTATTGATGAGACAAATAATTATAATCCTTTTGGCATGAACATGATTAAATTGAAATATAACATGCTTTCTTCTTCTAAAAAGCACTATGAGGTTTTATTTAGAAAAAATTCATTTCTATAAGATTTTTGTTTCAAAATAAGGGGTAATAAAATATTATAACAGAATCCTCATTCATATTCTAAAATTACCCCTTATAGCCTCTTTAAAAGGCTCTCCCTTACTATTGTCAAAAAAAAATAATATATGATAACATTTTCAATATTTTTGTGAGCATTTTGGTTGCAAAAAATTGAAGGGAAGGCGATGGCTTGAGCAGTGGCTCCCTCCGCAACGGTTCCCATAGCATCAGCGTCAACTTCGACCGCAGCTGCCCTGGCTTTCCCTGGTAGGGTTTCCCAAACCCTCCCCGGGGATTTAGAACCAGGCGAGATCCCTATCGATCTCACGGATGATCCCGATGCCCCCGATCCGGATCCGGGTGGGACGCAGAGACCTTGGGCGGAAGGTTTCATTCCCCCCTTTCCCCCTTCCAAATCCCCTCCCTCGGTCGGTCTATCATTCAGCATGATGGTATCAGGATCCCCTTCTCCCAAACCATCTAAAGTGGTTTCCCTTCCCCCCTGGTCTCCATCGGGGAAAATCTGGTTATCCCAATTTCTCGTATGGCTCCAAAACTTTCCCTCGAATCCTTGTCCCTGGTTGGGAAATTCGTTGGAGGCCGACCTAACATGGAGTCTGTCAGAAGATGGGCCAGTTTCAAATGGCGAACAGAGGGAAGTTTTCAGCTAGTTGCTCTGTCCAGGGGTTTCTTTCTAATTCAGTTGAACAACCAGAATGATTATGCAAGAATCCTCACCGGAGGACCGTGGTTCTTTGGCAGGAAAAGTCTATTCCTTAAGAAATGGGAACAAGATTTTAACCCCCAAACCCAGGACATCAATGTCGTGCCCATTTGGGTTCATCTTCCGGACTTGCCAATTCAGTTTTTTCACGAAGACATCCTTCGGGGAATCGGAGGATACATCGAAGACCTGATTGCCTTCGACCCGATGATAAAAGCCCGGTCCAGAATGGCCTTTGCCAGAATCTGTGTGTCTGCGAACCTGGCATCCCAGCTTCCCACTCACATCAATCTCATCTATGGGGACTTCCAGTGGTGCCAAGCTATTGAGTATGAGAACAAACCAGCATTCTGCATCGAATGCCAGGCCCAGGGACACCTCAGATCCCAATGCCCTTCGTTGAAAGCTGCCAAAGAGGTTCCTCGGCCCCAACTCCCCCTTGCTCAGCGTCCGATCACCCACCCGGGACCCAAAGCTACTGGTGGCCCTCTTCGGAGGAAAACTGACAAAGGGAAACAAGTCCCCTTCCACAAATCCTTCCCCCACCAAGCTCCGTCAAGCTCCAATCAGGTATGTTCATTGTTTGCCTTTCCCAACAAGTTTGGTCCGCTCTCTGGTGTTGATGATGATGTACTCTTTCCCGAATCTATTTCCCCCCTTCTCCTTCCCCCTTGCCTCCACTCCCTCCCCTCCCCTCCCTTTCCATTCTCGGCCCCTCCCCGGTCGCACCTCTCTCCCCAACCCCTCCCACCTCTCCGCTCTCTCCCACCTCTCCTAAACCCCTTTCCCCCCTTCCCCTCGAGGAGGGCTTTCCCACCACTTCTTTAGCCAAACCTCTGTCTCCAACCAAGTCAGTTTTTGACTCCCTTGATGAGGCATCCAGCCCATTCCGCAACCGCTCGAATTCTAGCTCCATCATCACCAGAAGTAAGAAAGGACCAGTGGATACAGGAGGTGACAAAAAGAGAGGCAGACCATCTATGTCCGACCAGCTTAAGAAAGACATGGAGAATCAAGTCACAAACGGGGTTCAATCAACCCTCTTCCCTGATCTATTTGGCCAGCCCTTGGATGATCCCAAGAATCCCAAACCCCCTCCTGTACCCACCAAGGGCGGTAAGAAACCTTCCAAAGTATCCAAATGAAGATCCTCTCTTGGAACATCAGAGGGCTTAACAGCTCAGGCAAGCAGAGACTGGTCAGAACCATCAGAAAGGATTCCAAACCCACCATCATCATGTTACAAGAAACCAAAGCTGATGCAGCGAGAACCCCGAACATCATCAAATCAGTCTGGAAAGACTGCCAGTGGGCTTCCTCCCCCGTAGAGGGATCGGTTGGGGGCCTTCTTTGCCTTTGGGATCCTCTCCAAGTTGAGGGAAGGGTGGTATCCTTCACCAATAGAACCCTTAACATGGTTTTCCATTGCAAGACCAACCAGTTCACATGGGTCCTCTCCAATATCTATGCCCCCAACAATCCCTTGGAAAGGCGCCAGCTGTGGGTTTCCTTGTCCCTTCTCAAAACTACTTTTTCTGCCCTCCCATGGATGTTAGCTGGGGATTTTAACTCTCCTCTGTTTGCTTCTGACAAACGAGGTGGCTTATCCACTCCCTCCAAAAGCATAACTGATTTCCAGGATTTTGTGTCAACTAATGAGCTTATGGACATCCAGATTAGAGGCTGCCGGTTTACTTGGAGCAACAAAAGAGCAGGGCAAGATCACATTCAAGTCAAGCTGGACCAATTTTTCTTATCTCAGCAAGCAATCCCTCTCTTTGGCGATACTCTCCTCACATCCCTCCCCAGAGTTGGGTCTGACCATTCACCCCTCCTCCTAGAATCCAACAAGGCCCCATCCTTCAGAACCCCTTTCAGGTTTGAAAACATGTGGATTCACCACCCAGACCTCAAACAACGAATCTCTGAGTGGTGGAATCTTCCATGTTCAGGATCCGCCATTGACCAAGTTTCCCGTAAACTCAAATCAGTGAAAGAAAACATCAAAATATGGAACAGGGAAGTTTTTGGAAACATCTTTGAGAACAAGCATCTCATTATTGATAAAATTAAGATGTTGCAGGAGCAAATCCATCATGACCAGTGGACTCCTCAGCTGAGGAATGAGGAGAGTCAGCTGTTGTCTGAGTATCACAACATTTTGGCTAGAGAAGAAACCTTCTGGTGGCAAAAATCTCGTGCCCTCTGGCTCAAATATGGGGATGCCAATACCAGATTTTTTCATGCCTCCATGATGCAAAACCGTAGCTCCAACAAAATCAGAGAACTCACCTTATCTGATGGCTCTGTTTCCCAAGATATTCTCGAGATCAGATCAGAAGCGTCTGCTTACTTCAGTAATATGATGGGAAATCCCTCTCCCTCCCACTTGGCAGCCTAGGAATCCCTTCTTCAGAATATTCCCCCCATGGTTACTCTAGAGATGAATGCCACCCTGACTCAGACCCTCTCTCCGAAAGAGATTGAGACTGCTCTCTTCTCCATGCAAGCTGACAAGGCCCCTGGTCCAGATGGCTTCCCCCCTCGGTTTTTTCAAACCTTTTGGGACATTATCAAGGAAGACATTTGCAAAGCCATCATCGAGCTCCAATCGACTAAGTCCATTCCAAAAGGGACTAACTCAACTTTCATTGCTCTGATCCCCAAAACCCACCCCTGCAAGACTATGGCGGATTTTAGGCCTATTAGTCTCTGTAACATTATCTACAAGATCTTAACCAAATCCCTAGCCCTGAGGCTAAAGAAGATTCTCCCTGCTATCATCGATCCTTGTCAAGGCAGCTCCATGGAAGGCAGATCTATCACTGACAACATCATATCCCTTCATGAAACTCTCCATTCTACTCACTGCAACCGCAAGGCAGCCATGTTTCTTAAGCTGGATATCAGCAAAGCTTTTGACAGAGTCAACAGGGATTTCCTTCTGAAGGTCCTTGCCAAGTTTGGGTTTCATAGAGAATGGATCAAGCTCATCGAAGGTTGTATCTCGATGCCATGGTTCTCTGTGCTCGTTAATGGCTCAGCTGCAGGTTATTTCTCGACTCATAAAGGCATAAGGCAGGGTGACCCCCTATCCCCTTTCCTCTTCATCATCCTGGCAGAATCCCTGGGAAGAGCTTTCAAGTCTGCCTGTGCTTTCGGACATGTGAAAGGGATCAAAGCTTCATCCTCCATGCCCCCCCTTTCTCACCAGCAGTTCGTTGATGATACCATTATAGCTTCTTCATCTTCTGTCATCCAAGCTAAGTCCATCAAATCTATCCTTGACACCTATGCCAGAGCAGCAGGCCAAGAAATCAATTACACCAAAAGTGAGTGTTTCTTCCTAAACACTCTGTATAGCAGGCAGCGCAAGATCGCCCGTATACTATAGTGTAGAATCTCGAGCTTACCCACCTCTTACCTGGGCCTTCCTCTTTTCATCAAGAGCCCGAAAGAGTCCATGTGGGATAATGTCATCGAAAGGTTCAAGCGCAAACTTGCAGGCTGGAAGGGTGCCCTCCTATCCCAGGCAGCTAAGGCTACCCTCACTATGGCGGTCCTCCAAAGTATTCCAGTCTACTTCATGTCTATCTTCAGAGCCCCAACATCTGTTCATGCCAAGATTGAGCAAATCCAAAAAAATTTCCTGTGGTCAGGTCCTGAAGAAAAAAGTAGAATCCACCTTGTTAGCTGGGATAGAGTTTGCCAACCTAAATCCCAAGGGGGCCTGGGTTTGAGAAGGTCTTCCAATCTGAACCTTGCCCTCCTCACCAAGCAGGCGTGGAAACTCTACACCAATGCCAAACCTGAATGGGTAATGATTGTCAAGAGCAAATACTTCCCTCGATCGTCCTTCATGAATGAACACCTCCCTTCCTCTGGATCTACTTTCTGGAAGGCGGTAAGTCAATCCAGACCTCTTATCACTAAAGGATCCCATTGGCAACTTGGCAGTGGCTTCGAGATCAAGTTTTGGGATGACGTTTGGTTAAACGACCAGCCCCTCGCAGTTATCCTAGGTATGTCTGCTCTCAGATCCTTTCTCGAGCATAGATGGGGCAGCAGGGTCAGGGATTATTTCAATGATCAACGGGAATGGAAGCAAATCCCCATTGGCGGTGGTGCCTAGATAACCCAAGCGGGAGCTTCCTTGTCCCAGATTCTCAGAACCACCATTATTCCTACTACAACCATTCCAGATTCTCTATTTTGGTCAGGGATGGACAACGGAGTTTTCTCAGTCAAGTCGGCTCATTCCCTCCTGCTGGACCACCAAGTTTTTGCCTTTCCATTTGGGTCGGTTTGGATCAAGCACCTAGTCCCTAAGATTGGGTTTTTCTCCTGGACTGCGGTCCAAAACAAAGTGCTCACCACTGACAACCTGATGAAAAGAGGCATCCCTATCCCTAATAGATGTCATATTTGCCTGTCTAATGGGGAATCGGTCAACCACCTCTTTTTACATTGTGAGTTCACCCAAGGGAGTTTTAACCACTTGCTATCCCTATTCCAAATCCAGTGGGCCCAACCCCGCACTCTCCGGGATCTCTTCATCCAATGGCCTACCCCTTTTTAGAATCCCAATGCTGCCTTTCTTTGGAGGATCTGCCTCCACCACCTTATTTGGCAGATCTGGCTAGAGCGCAATCGCAGAGTGTTTTCCACCCTTTCCAACGATGCCATATCTACGGCCACCAAAGCCATCGCCTATGCCTCTAAAAACCTCCATTTACTCCCTTGGTCTAAGTCCCCGATTGGCAAGGTTGAAGGGGAGATTTTCCAATCCCTCAACATCCCTATCCCCAACCGCCCTCACCCCATTCCCCATCCCAGATGGTTGGCCCTCTGGAATCCCCCTCCCACAGGTTTTTTAAAGCTAAATTTTGATGGGGCATCCAAAGGGAACCCGGGACTGTCAGGAGCTGGCGGGGTCTTTCGAGACCACAAAGGGATGATCATTCTCACCTTTGCTGAGAACCTCGATCACCAGACAAATAATTTTGTTGAAGCTTGGGCTCTCTGGCATAGTCTGAACCTGATCAAAGACTCTCGTATCTATCTTCACATCGAGGGGGATTCTCTGAACATCATCCGTTACATCAAAACTAAGAAAAACCCCCCTTGGAACATTAGCTCACTGATCCGAGAAAGCAAAGTTATCATTGGTCAGCAATGCCAGGTGGCAGTTTCCCATGTTTTTTGTGAAGCAAACAAACTCGCTGACCAGCTTGCCAACATGGGTCTTATCCAATCTTCGCTGATGGTGTGGCACAATTCTAATCCATCGGGTGTCTCCCTCGTAGCAGATGTTGATAGGCAAGGCAGGTTCATGTCACCCCCTCCTCGCTAACCAATGGGTTTCCTTTCCAGGTTTGTAGCTATCCCGAGGAGTATTTTCTCTAGCAAGCTCCTCCTCCATCGCTGGCTCATGATTGGCATCCTCGTTGGCACTGCCAGTCATCAATTTCCCATATGGATGATTGGTCTCCTCAATTACGCTCCCCAATACATTTTGTGATACCCCAATGCCACCCTCGATGCCCCTGTCCAATCCGCTTCCCTGCCCATCCTCACCGAACCCAAGTGGCTCTGGATTCCCCCGGTTCCCCATATCGACTCAGGCCCAAGAACTATCACCAATCCCCACCCTACCTGGCCTTTGTCCACCTATCCCCTCCCCGATCGGATCGGCATGCTTGATCGTCCCTTGCTGGCCCTTTTAAACAACCCCCTTGTCCTTCCCTTTAGCATTCGTCACCCTCTGCCTTGGTCGCTATCTCTTCCCCCGTCCCTTTCCCCCGACACTTTGGCTTACATCGAACCTAGCTCCCTCCAGCTCGACCCTCTGGCGAAACCCTTTATCGACACCTTTAACCTGAAGCCCTTTCTGAGCAAATTCTAGGGCCCCGAAGCTGATATTTCTGTCGACTTCATCCAGACTTGGAAGAATGGCTTTGTCGTCATCCGTAGTGTCCGCTTCAAGGTTACCCCCGAGTTGATGGCTGAGGTGTCTGGCCTTCCCCTGTCTGGTCACCGCGTCCACCGTGACAAGCACAGTTGGGAGCCCGAGCTGGAGGGGTTCCCCAATTACCAAGATTTCAAGTGGACAGGTGTTTCTCTTGAATGCACCTCCCTTCCCTCCCCTTGGTCCACTGTCGCTATTCCCCTGATCCAGTATTTGGCCTCTGACGACCCCGCTAAGCCGATGTCCAGCTTCCATCTGGCTCTTGTCAACCACTTCCATGGTTACAAGCCCATGAACATTCCTGCTTTCCTCCATCGCTCCATCCGTTTATCGATTTCTACCGCTCACAAGAAACATTCCCCTCCCACCCACCAGGGCCTTTTCGCTGTCCTCTTCCACCATGTTGCCACCAATCCTCCCCTGGCAGCCACTCCCCTCCAATCCACCCCTCCCGTTCCCCCCGCATCTTCGCCAACCCACTCATTTTCCAGTGAGCCCTTGGTCAGTGAGTCGGGTCCCGAGCATCAAACCCCTGAATCCAAGAGGACCCCCCCAAGCAGTCTACCCCTTCTAAGCCCACCCCTTCCTCCAAGAAGGCGGCATTGGGAAAGCGCAGAACCATAATTGAGGATGTTCCTATGATCCGCAGATCATCGAGGACCAAGAAGATCAAAATGGAGTCAAGCCAGAACTCCCCTGTTAATGTCCCTGATGATAACAGCGAGGACTCGGACCCCACCCCTGAAACATCTAAGCGCATGACAAGGATGTTTATTAAATGTTTCATTTCTGCATTTGAAAGTACCACCCAGGCTATGAAGCGCTTCTTGGAGGAGCTCACTACGGACGTAAAGGAGAATACCATGGAGGTCGACCCTTAAGGATTCCCTTTCGGTTTCCCTGGTTTGTTTTTGTTATGTTGGTCCTGTGTGATTACCTCAAGTTTTTGTTTTTTGGAAAGCCCTTGGGGCCATGTCACCATTTTTGGGTAGGTTTTGATGCTAGAAAGGAATGCCCCTGCGTGGGCTATTCGGCTGTAGATGTTAAGGTTTTAATCCCCTGCATGGGAATGTTGTCATGCTTATCCCCGGAGAGGGATTCTGCCAGGGCTTGGGCTTCCATTTACCACTACAAGTTTTTTGCAATATCAATACCCACCACCCTAGCAAAGGTTTTTGTATATCTGGGACTGGGACCCAGTTAAAACCTTGATAATCAAACTACTACTTACCAAAAAAAATAATAATAATATAAATATTTTTTTTGGGGGGGTCTCTGGGTGTTGATTTTTTGAACCACACTATTCCATTTGAAGGGAAAGGATTGCACACTTGTTTTCTCAAATCCACTATTGTTGGTTTTTTATTGGGAACTTCTTAGGGGGGATTTTTGGGCAACTAGGTGCATGTTGCTTCCATATTCTTACTTGAACATGCTATGATTGCTACTACCCTTGCATATCTTGGGTCTTCTATATTGTAATCAAGTGATATTCCATACATACACACTTGAAAATACATTCATACAAGCAAGCAAACTAATCAAGAATCTTCTCATAAAACTCTTTAATATTTGGCCAAGTAATCACCTATGTTCCACGTATCACTCTTCTCATTTACCTATAGTCTCCCTCACGTTAGGGCAGGTCATTGAGAAGATTTGGTATAAAGGTCAGGCAGGTTATTCTTGTTCCAAATTGCCTATGTTCCACATATCGCTCTCATTATTTACTTATAGTTTCCCTCATATAAGTGCGGGTAATTGATGAGTTCGGTATAAAGGTCTGGCTTATGATGTCTTATATCAACAAAGGATTTTCACTACCGCTAATTTCTTACACCAAACTATTCTCATTTAAGGAAGGGTGCATAATTGTCTTCACTCAATTCCTTGCACTTAAAGGGGGGAAATATTGGTTCACTGCAGGTTTCTTCTTTGACAATGAATACAATTGATCCACTCAACCCTCATAACTATTACACATGGAAACCAAAAATATTAAATCTCATTTCTCAAAAAGGGCTCACACACTTGCTAGAAGAGAAGTAGCCTGAATTTGAAAAGGAATATGAAATATTTGTTCATAAAGGGAAGATGTATGAAAAAATGGGTATTATAAGAACAAATGTAAATGAAAGCTTATGGTTTCACATTTCAGAATGTAAAAATCCATTTGAGAGTTGGCAAAAACTAAAGAACTTGTTTGGTAAATTGGATCAAATAAGGTCAATGCAGCTAGAGGTAGAGTTAACAACATTATCTCCTGAAGACTTCTTTAATATTGTTGAATTTCTCACCAAATTTAAAGAAGTCCTCACTCAATTAAAGGGTAGTGGCAAGATTAAAATAGAAGAATAATGCATCTATCTTATTCTTTCTAAGTTAAATGGAGTATTAGAAATTTTTGCAACTACCTTTTTGTCCATAAAAGATGCACTTGGTTCAAGTTTTAAAATGCCCTCTTTAGAGGAGTTTTGTGATAGGCTAGCTAGAGAGGAAACAAAACTTGCAAAATATGATATCTCTCCCTCTTCCTCAAAATATTTAGTAGCATCCACCTCAACTAAATAAAAATTCAAAAAGAAAGAAAGAGGACATATAACTTGTACACATTGTAAAAATAATGGTCATTCTATGAATAGATGTTGGAAGAGACTACAACAACTAGAGGCTACAATGAAGGATCACAAAATAGAAATTAAGAAGCATGTAGGAAAAGCCTTAAATGTTCAAATCAAAGCTATAAAGATTTCATCAAAATACTAGGTTCTAGATTCAAGGGCACTCATCATATGACTTCTTCACATGAGTCATTCACTTCAATCTCCTCAAGCTCGACTTCTAGCATAGAAGTTGGTGACTCATCCTTTATTCTGATAAAAGGAAAAGGTGATGTATCCATTGATGGTGGTTATATCAATAATGTTCTCTATATCCCAAATATAGCTACAAATATTCTCTCCATATATCAGATTTGTTTTTTTGTAAAGGGTAAAATAGTTCTATTTTCACCAACAAGAGTTGAGATAAAAGACTTTCAAGAACCAAACTCTCTTATAGAAAAATGAGATATTGATAATAATGCTCACCTATTTCACTTTAATGGATTCAAAAACTTAGATAGGACCTCCTATTTTGTTGCACATGGAGATCTAGAGAGTAAAATTTGACATGAAAGGTTTGGACATCTTAGTTATAGCTATCTAAAGGAGTTGAATACTCATGAAATTGTAACAAGGTTACCAAAAGTCTCTTATATTGATGGAATATGTCATGGATGTACTCTTGGAAAACAACATCAAGATCCTTTTCACCCAAGTGGTTCTCAAATAGCCTCATCCCCTCTCGAGTTAATCCATAGTGACTTGATGGTCTTCCCAAAGCCTTCTTTCAAAGGAGCAAAATATGCCTTAACATTCATTGATGATTTTTCAAGAAGAACTTGGGTCTACTTTCTAAAATATAAAAGTGATGTTCTATCCCACTTCAAAATCTTCAAGGCCTTAGTTGAAAATCAAGTCACTTGCAAAATCAAACAAATCTGTACAGATAATGGGTGGAAAACTTCAGTAATGAATTCTTCATATTTCTATCAACTCATGGTATAATTCATCAATATTCAGTCTCACATAATCCATAGAAAAATGGCATTGCAGAAAGGAAAAACATAACCTTAAAAGAAATGGCAAACTGTATGCTCCACTCGAGATCTTCCACCAGATTTTTATGCTAAGGCAATTAATTATGCAAACTATATTCAAAACTGCACACCTCATAAAGTTCTTGGCCACTTGACTCCAGAAGAAGCATGTACTGGCTCAAAACCTGGTGTCTCTTTTTTTAAAGTTTTTCGGTGTACTTCTTGGGCACACATACCAAAGAAAAAGAGGAAGTCTCTAGAAAAAAAGAGCAAGAAACTTATTTTTGTTGGTTATTGTGAGGAAATGAAATCCTACAGGCTCCTTGATCCCACAACTTATGAGGTCTTTTTTCATGGAAATGTTCAATTTGATGAAACATTCCCTCATAAAGATCCTCAATCATCTTCTCCCAACATTAATTCTCTTGAGCCATCTCCAATATTTGAGCCACAATATAATGAAGATCCCATCCTTGAGTTAGATGACCAAAATGAGGAACCTATACTTCAAAATCCAACTCAAAATCTTGCCACACCCATTACTCCTTCTACAATGCCAAAATGGGCTCGCACCATAGTTCAAGAGGCCACTCCTTACATCCAAAATCTTCCATCATCCAGAATAAGCAAATCCATGGGTTCTGGTCTTGTTTGTCAATCCATTTCCATAGATCCTCAATCCTTCAAAGAAGCAACTGGTATAAAATATTGGGATGATGCCATGGAGAATGAATTTTCTTCCTTAATCAAAAATTAAAGTTGGGATCTAGTCCCTCTACCTAAAGGAAGGAAATTGGTTTGCTATAAATGGATTTACAGAACTAAGTATGGACCTGATGGAGGAATTGACAAACACAAAGCTCGCTTGGTAGCTAAAGGTTTTTTACAAATTTAAGGCATTGATTATTCTGAAACCTTTGCACCATTTGCAAAAAATGGATTCTGTTAGGTTGGTTATTGCACTTGTTGCTTCTCAAAAATGGCTAGTTTTTAGAATGGATGTTAGAAGTGTTTTCTTGCATGGTGACTTAAAGGAGGAAATATTCATGGAACAACCTGCTGGATTTATTCAAGACTCCTTACTTGTTTGTAGACTAAAGAAATCTCTCTATGGTCTAAAATAAGCTCCTAGATCTTGGTATGAAAAAATGGACTCCTTCCTTATATCCTTAGGGTTTTCTCATTGTGATTCTGATGCAACAGTCTACATTTTGAGGGATGAAAAACACATCACCATACTTTTTTTCTATGTTGATGATCTACTACTCACTGGTATTTCCATTTCTCACATCCAAACTATCAAAGACTCTCTTTCTGATAAATTGAGATGGCTTATCTGGGTTTAGCCCATTACTTCCTTGGTTTTCAGATAACTCAATAGATGCAAGAAATTCATTATGTCAACAAAAATATACTCTAGACCTTCTTCAATGGTTTAAGATGACTGATTGCAAGCCTTCTTCCACACATTTTTAGTCTGGAATCACTCTAAGTACTTCCTTCAAGTCCCCTCTATGTGATGTTTCTCTATAAATAGCTTGTAGGAAATCTATTATACCTCACTCATACTCGCCTAGATATTTAATATGTTTTTGGCTTAATATCTAGATTCTTACATCAACCTCATTTCAGCCATTGGCAAGTAGCAAAAATAATCCTCTACTACTTGCAAGGAACTACTCACTTTGGGCTCTTATATGAGGGAGGATCTATGGATATCATTGGTTACATAGATTTTGATTCGGCAGGTTCAGTTGAAGATAGATGTTCCACTTCTGGCTATGTTTTTTATCTTGGTTCTTCACCTATTGCTTGGTCATGCAAAAAACAACAAGCAGTAGCATTATCATCTACATGAAGCAGAATACAGGGCAAAAATTTTGGCCAGTCAAGAAGCTCTTTGGCTTCATCAGATACTAAGGAAATTTGGTTTTTTTCATGACCAAATAATTACCCTTTGGTGTGGCAATCAGAACACAATTCATAGTGCCCATAATCCAGTTGAGCTTCAGTGCACCAAGCACATTGAGATTCACATGCACTTCATTCGGTAGCATATTTATCAAGGGGATCTAAACTTGAAGAAAATTCCCAAAAAAAATCAAATTGTAGACATCTTCACCAAATCCTTTCCTTCTCCATGTTACATTCAGTTGTGAGAGAAACTTGGGATTAGGCAGTTGCATTATAAGGGTGTATAGAGGTTTTCACCTCTCTTCTTCTTATTGTTATTTTTCTTCTTGGAAGATGATTTTTTCCATGTGGTTTTTTCACCATCTATTCTATATGTAAGTATATTGTACATGAGTACCCAATAAGGCCATATTACCAGGACTCATTTTTTGGGTGTTCAATAGAGGACAATCTTTGCCATCCAAAGACATACCTCTTCTTCTTCTTGAAATATAGTTTTTTCCCATGTATTTTTTTTACCATCTCTTCTATAAGAATTCATTGTACATGAGTACCTCATTAGGCCTTGTTGCTAGGTTTTATCTCCCGTTGTTACATTCACCCCCAGTATCACTTAAGGGGGGGTGTTAGAATAAATCTTTGTTCTCTTAAGTTCTACTAGGATAGTCTTACTTGAGTTACCACTCTTCCATGAGTCAGGTGAACTCTCAGTTTAGACTAGTTCAGATTTGTTGAGTTGTTGTAATCCAATGGCTCACATTGATTAACTTTGCTATTTATACAAAGTTGATCCCATGGAATAATCAATCAGTATTTTGAGCTTCACTACACTCTTGTGATGTTTTTCACACTACATTTTTCAATTGAATAGAATATTGTCTTCAATAATTCTAACACCCCTGACCCACTCCTCCTAACTCGAGTCGACTAGGAAGATGTCGGAGTAGCAACTATAGCTCCCTGAGCCACCTGAGCCCACGCCTGTGCAAGCTCTACCTATAGAGTCTAAATCCTAGCCTTCAAACTTGCATCCTCCTCCTATATATTATAAATCCTAGTATTTGATCTTGTAGTCTCCTCCCTTAAACTAGCGTTCTCCACCTAGAGAGTCATCATCTCACTACTCTCCCCTGAAAACCCCCTCTATCTGACTCAGTCTCTCAATGTTGACTCCACCCTTCTTAAGGATGAAGCTAGGATCCCAGACAAGCACCACATATCCTAGCCTTGATTACCAGATGGAGCTATGAAGGAACCCCTAATAGGCACCTGAATAATCCTCCAGATATCCTCTAGTTTAGGGGTCATCTCCCCTGTCAGTAACCAGAAACAATATAAGCTTGGATACCATCTCTTAGCCAATATTATGAGAATCCTCAAATCAACTGGTATTTGTGGCATCTTCACCACATGCCTCAATCCAATCACCTCAAGCGTGGTTCTCTCGTCATTCAAGAGTGCGCCCAAATATGTCTAGAGACCACTGTATCTCCATTCCCTATTCTTTAAAACTACTTTCTACAATAAAATAAAATTAAAGTTAGGTCGGACCTAAATTTGTATAATCAAATCTAAAGCTGCAATATCAGACCTAATTGTTCAATATCAGACCTATTTTAATGATATTGTACTCCCGATATTACCAAAATTTACCTGATATTAACAAGATCAAATCCATTTTGATGATATCAAAAGTTTGATATCATCAAAATAGGATCGATATTGCAAAAATCGGTCCGATCTTGCAAGCACGGCTGCGCGATGGCAACTGTGCCCTAAAAATCCAAAAATTGAAAATTTTAAATGCAAAAATAGGAAATTCCTAAGCTAAATAGGTTCAATATCCTTACCAGTATGCTCCCCTCCCTCGTTCTCATCTCATATACTCGATGTGGGACGTTTGCCATCTCTTCTCCAGAGCACAATTTCAGCAATAGTAACAAATGCAAATGAATTAGGGTTTTACCCTAAATTGTTCTTTTATTTTTATTTTACCCTCAATTTGCAAATTTTGAGTTTTCCACCAAACATAGAATTTGGCATAAAAACTTGAAGGGGGTATCACACCTAATGCAGTTTGCAGTAAAAACTTTAAACATCAATAAATTTTGCAATAAATTTTTGCTTTCTCAAAAAGTGTGCCATTCTTTTATTTAATGCATTTTTTTCAAAAATGCACTAAAGAGGGGGCAAAATGTAACACCCTAAAATTAACTCATTAATTTACCCTAAGTTAAAAACATTAAATTTTTTTATTAAAACAACTTGCTAACCTCCTACCTCGATTTTTGCATCTGCATTAAGTTAGTTTTTAACTCCTTGATGATATCGACTCTATTTGACTAAAATCAGATGTTCGATCATGGATCAAACCTAAACTATGCAAGATCAAATGTTTTATTTTTGCCCAAAATTGAAAACTATCTCGAACAGCAAAGTGATAAATTGGTTGCAACTCCTTTTGTCTTTATCTGTCTAACTATGTGGAGGTTACAGGATCAGATTCACAGATCACAACCAAATTGGAAGGAGTTGCAACTCCTTCTATTTTGGCCCAACCCCTGCAATCTACATAGCTTATTTAATTAGGCATCCTCCCCATGGATTTCTCCTGACTCTCTCACTAATTAGAAATTACTTTCACATTTTTAGCATTCTATTTTATGTTATTTTTCACAAGCATTTGCAGGTTCGAAAGTACAATAGTTGCGCATAGATGGGTATGATCTGAGATCGAACATTTAATCTTTCTTAGAAGTACCTGATCAGGATCTGTAGCATCTGATCTCATATACAGGTTTCTTAGGGGTACCTTTAGACTCTAGTTTGCATTCTTTCATCTCAAATTTGCAATATAAACATCATATTTTTCATCTATCATTACATTTAATACAGAATTTATCATTTATCATACTTGGATTTCACCATCCTTGCATTAAACTATGTTATTTACATATCATAGCTCATATTCATAGCATTTTATTTACATACAACATACAATAAGTTTTTATTTATCCTAATCCATGCTTAAAAAAATTTATATTGCATTGCAAGTTCCTGTTTTGTTCTCTATCTGTGAAACTGTAGGTTTTTGATCAGATCAGTCGATCGTAGATCAGACGTTCGATATCGCCCTGCAACATTTGCTCTAGCCTACATTAAATAAATAGACTCTACATAAGACTTTTAGGTTGAGTAAGAGTGTCAAATTTATTCATAATTAAGCATTGCATTCACTTACCTTCTATAATTAGTTGTTTGTTGTATTCATTGAAATCAAAATTGCATTTAGTGTAAATTAGTTGCATTGGCTAAACTAGGTGATTGTAAGCAAATTAAACATAACACATCAAACAAACTCCCAACCTAGGTGTGGAAATTTCCAATAAATATTTCCTAGTGAACCCTAAACAATTTGTCAAAAAATCACCAAAGAGGACACGACCTCAAGTGTCTCTCCTCTGAGGTGTAGACCTAGCATTTTATCATTTCCCTTCGAGGCATGAATCCATTAGTGAAGGAAAGGAATGCAAAAATTTTAGAGCTACATAAACTATCTTGAATCCATCACCAATGTCCTTGATCACCCAATGATCAAACCAAAAATCTATCTTTTTTGTTCATATGGGTGATATAATATATAGATAAAATATTGAGATCAACATAAGGAATATGAATAAATTCATCAATACAATAAGATCCAATACTAACCTCTCCATAACCTACTACTTGTAAGAAGAGTCATATCCAATGACAATACACTCCTCTAAATGTAATGTGTTTTAATCCTCAAGAAGGTGTTTGTGCTTGGTCATGTATATTGTTTCCCTTGAATTTACAATCCACCCATCAAAAGAAGTGGATGTTCAATATATTAAATGAATAGCTACATCATCCAGTGAATCCTCACCATCAATACTATCCTCACCCTATGCATAATAGAGAGTAGCATCAACACCACCATTTTTAGTTGTTGCCTTAATTTCTTGATGCAAATTTAACAAAACTTTGCTTTGTGTCCTTCCTTCCTATCTCACTTATTGGTTTTTTGAAGGGCCTTTTGGGCTTCTTATTTTGCTTCAACTTTCTATTAGTTTGATCTTTGACCACTTCTATTACATAAGTCTCATTGATGAAATAATAACCCTTATGCCTCCATATTTGAGCCTAATGGTAAAAAAGGTATTTGAACACTTCATCAATTAAGGTAAATGGTAAATTGGAAAGTAGACATAAATCATATCAAAGAAAACAACTATATCATATGTCTCTAAGATATAATTGAAAAACTTGATGTTTTTATGCTTATCTATAGCTTGTTGAACCTCTCCTATCCCCTTTGAAATCCCTCTAGCAATCTATATGTCATCTTGTAACTTTTAAATCAACAACTAACATACTCATTAATAATATCAAAGGATTTTATAGTCAAGAAAACAAGATCTATCTCTAATCTATTCTTTTGTATGGAATTAATGCAATCACACAATTCATTAAATTTATCAAGAATCTCTTTAATGTTTGTAGTGCTACCGACATGAGTGTCATAGACCTTGTCAACATCAAGAGCTATCACATAAAAATTCTCATAGTTCTTATCCATCTACAAGTACTTGCTCTCTTCAAAATTGGTCTCTCAAGGATCTTCATTCACATATTTTGGCAACCCCTTGCTCGAGAATAAAGCTTCAATATTGATTTCCAAGTGACATTTTGGATGATTTAGAAAGGGAACATGTTTATCCATAACTTTAATTCCAAAACATAAAATCCTACTTGTAGTTATAATAAAAAACAACACTAACAATATAAAGATCTCAAAAAATTATGTGATTTGAGAAAAAACTAAAAATTCTTTCATATGCAAAAGTTATAGCCCTTAAAATTTTGACCCAAAAATCACACAAATTGCCTCCAAAATGTTTAAAATCTTGAAAAAATAGGTACCAATATTGAATGAGAGATCTCCATATGTCATTGCAAGAGTGGTTGAGGTGGTTACAACTGGATTCTAACTATATAGCATACCAACAATGTGGTGACATCTCTTGTTACAATCTAGAATAGGGGTTTATCAACTAGATGCTAATAGAGTAGGCCACTGACTAGTATACCAACCATAGTGACTTTTGACCATGGAAAATTTTGCCACAAATAAAATAAGAGATAAATGTAGGATCAAAGGTGTAAAAAATTTTATTAGAGGTGGTCAAAATTCTACAAAATTCCCAAGCAAGAAAAGGAAGAAAAAATCCTAAGCACTCAAGTGACATTAAGTCTATAAGTGGGAAGCCAAAAATAAATATAGTCAATGCAAGGAAAAGGATTTTAATAATTGAAAGTTTTGAAATTTCTAACAAAGTGAAAGTGAGAAATGTTCCAAAAAATGGATAGCTAAAGGAGCCTAATGAAAGGATAAACTAATATTTTTTGACAAGTTTCTCTGGATCAAGTGATTGACCCAACAGTGGAAGTTTTGAAGACCTTAATAAGGGCTAGCTACGGGATGTTCCAAAAATTGGACATAAGTGCATTGAGATGGGAATAAGAGTATGCCAAACCTTAAGCTATGTATAGGTAGTCACCAACCCTAAATAAAAGTCAGATTAAGAGGTAGGTAAAGAAGTGGTGGTGAATGAGCTTTCATAAAAACTAGGTGATATGAATTAATATGTACCATTATTGAGGAATTAAGGACCACCTACCAGGATCATCTCAACAGAGTAGTCCAAGCAGATGTCAAAGTCTAGCAGGGTGGATATAGTCATGCATCTGAGAACTATAATGACAAAAAGTGTCTCATTTGATTTTTATAATCTCTAGAATAAGTAGTTGAGGCTGTTAGTTCATCATATAAATTTTAAGGGAACTTATCCTTGATTGTAATCTATAAATAGTAGTATTTCTAGATTTTTAAAGGATAAACAAGTTTGTATAACCTTTCCCTTCATTTTCTTTTGTATAGCAATACATAAATTTCTAATCAGTCTTGCAGGCAACTCAAACCCTCGCTCCAAGCATAATATTTGTAATAATTTTTGCATGCATATATATATTGGAGGTCTACATATCTACTTTGAGTCCATCTATGGATCTCATACCCTGACCCATCTCTTTTGTATGTGTGTGTTTGCATTTCTATTATAATGCTTATATATATATATATATATATATATATATATACATATATATATATATATATATATATATATATATATATACATATATATACATATATATACATATAAATATATATGTATATATATAGATTATATATCTATATATCTATATATATACATATATATATGTATATATATGTATATATATACATATATATATATATGTATATATATGTATATACATATATATATATATATGTATATATATATATACATATATATATATATATGTATATATATACATATATATATATATATATATGTATGTATATATATATACATATATATATATATATATATATGTATATATATATATATATATATATATATCTATATATGTGTATATATATATATATATATATATGTATGTATATATATACATATATATATATATATATATGTGTATATATATATATATCTCGTCAAGGAGAGAAAGTGTTCATGCCAGCGCATTATAGTCAAAGTTGTGTGGGGGGTATTATTTGATCTTTGATGCATTACCACCTTGTTATCTTAGGTTTTTTTCTTTTTACCTTGGTTTTCCTTTCTATTACCCTTTTCTCCCCCAAAATTGTTAGATTAGAAAAAGTATGCCTAATACCACATCCTATGAAGGATACAACCTTTGTTAAAATCTTGGATTCCCTTTGGGTTAAAGTCTTGGAGGCCCTTGATTAACCTAAACCTTGTAATCTTAGGATTGGACCTACTATATCACTCTACATGAGGCACGATCTTCCCCATCCACCTGGTCCACACCATGTCTGATAGCTGGGACAATTAGAGACGATAATAATTTAATGGAATGCCCTATGGGACCCCATTGACATATCATTGGTCTTGCAATCAAGAACAACTTAGGATTAGACTCTAGCGAGGGTATTTGCCTATTTTTCTTATTGAAGCATCTCTAACTCACTTAGTGACTCCACTCAATAAAAACACCTAGAAGAAGTTGCATGAATAACACTAGATTGAGGTTCTATTGAAGATATTAATCTATCTACTTCTAGAGCACAAGCTACATTCACTAGCAAATCCACTCCTAAAATAGGACCTATAGGTATGTAGATAAAAACTCATTATTTGATATTTTTTTTGTTAATAGTATCTTTACTCCCTAAAGAGGAATATCTTAAAGCTTAAACATATCATCTCCACTAGTCAAATCACCCCCAAATTGGAATGTAATTCCTTTGCAACCTTTGAGACCACCAACCATATGGGTAAGGATCCCAAATTCAATATTAGAAAAACTACTAGAATACACTCGTGAAGGTCTGACAACCCCCCTTGAGCACCTACAAGAGATGGTATTCCTATATAAATTGCATAATATCATGGAGAAAATCCTATATAAATTGCATAATATCATGGAGAAAAATTTGGTTCTCATATTATTAGTGATATGTCTCAAGGGGAAAGCCTACTGAGGATATGAATTGCTTCCCCTATAGATAGTAATAGATTAGGACCAACTAGCTACCATGATCATGGATGAATGTGAATATATGAACAATACAAAATTACCCAATCTAAAGATGATCAAATATAGATAGAAAAGGTATAACCTATCATACAACTATATGATATTACTTAGAAAATTGCAATTTCTCTTAAAAAGGATGCACATACTAAAGATTAGACAAAAAACAATCCTGCAAGGAGAAACCCCACAAACACCAACTAGATAGGTATGAGCGAGAACATAGAAAGAACTTGCACTAAAGTATGTGAAGTAGATGCCATCTCTTATAGCAAATCAAAACATTTTATGCCCCCTTAATTTCTAAGATAGATACAAGCAAGGAGGGCAAATTATATGGGATAATGAATGAGCCAGTTTTAGTACCTAGTCAATAAGTTCAAAGGATCTATGGTCAGAGGTCAGTACATAATGTACACTTGAATCATATAATGATCCAAAATTTTCAATAATTTAGACAAAACGATGAATGGTTTCCCCTCTCATCATAATAATGGCTTATCTAGATTCATGATCATGATGAAAAAAGGAGAACTCTATCTAAACAAGGCAGAATGAACTATGATGCAATTGGAAAAGTCAAGAGAAAAATTTTATTAGTACAATCTGGTTCACATTATATCAAATATTTATGAATATTTGGGCTAGTCGTTGACAAACTTATCATTATAAAAATAAAATGGGCCACGGTGTAGGTAATTGAGAATAAAATATATTTTCTTATCCCATAGGTTCAAATGGAACAAAAAATAACTAAAGTGTGGGATCCCGACCCTTCTTGGGTATACCAAATTACTAACATGGGTTGAGCATGAAATAAAATCCCATTTTGAATCCAATATATATATATATATATATATATATATATATATATATATATATATATATATATATATATATATATATTGACCATAAAACAAATTCTAAACCATAATATCTTAGGCATAATCATAATGTTCAAGTTATCACAACTAAGGTAAGCCTGACTTGTCAGATAAAGTACAAATTAACAAAGGAGCTAGAAATATGGTGTGGATGGACACTACTAGGTGGAAGATTTTAAAATTTGGCCAATCATAAATCCTGGCACATGAACCAAGTAGTTCTAATAGTTGAGAAAATATTGAGGATATCCATTTATATCTAAACAAAACAAGATGCATTACAAATAGTAAAAATAGGAGAACAAACATTATTAATGAACCTATTCATCCAAAAAGTTGTTCTATTCCACATCCAAAAGTCGTGCAAATCCCAAACACAAAAATTTATATAAATATCCTAAACAAAAAATCTAATAGTAGCCATGGTGTCTAAAAGAAAAAATAAAGTGGTAACCACACCATCAAAGCATGTTGTGAAGAAGATACGGCATGCACAAGCTACAAAGACAAAACCCTTAAGGCACGTAGAAGACAAAGTTGACTAGGTCATAGATCCAATATTGTTGAAAAATAGGAGGGTGCTTAAGGATGGATCTTACCAAAATAACCTAGATTCTAAATAAAAATTATTAGTAGCAAAGGTCTAGACTAATTTTCTTAGCTAGCACCTATTTCCATAGGTCCATCCTTGTTATGATCTAGCACAAGCATGTGTGAGACACTATGAATCACATCTCAAGATGGTCATCACACCTCATGATGATGCCTTCCAAGTGATTATATATGGGGAAGCTATTCAACAAATATTGCAAATACCAAATGGTTTCAAAATGAATCCAAAAATTGTAGGCCAACATTATTTTAAGAGTAAAGATTAAGCTAAAATATTTCAATTAGAAACTTAACAAAGCTAAAGAAACCATGTCAAAGTTTCCTCTAGAGTAAGAAATATTCATACAAAAATTTATAATACTTTGATTATGGTAGGTTTCATCTTTAGGTCTGATAATTATGCAAAAGTAATAAAAAAAGAACTCGTTATTGTTCACATGCTAAGAAACAATGCAAACAACAAGTCATTGTCCCTTAATTTCAATAATTTTATAGCATGGCAAATTCATGAAGGACTAATCAATTTAAGGGGAAATCAAGAATTCAGGTACAAATCATTCCTAATTCATCTAGTTTTACATTAGAATAGTTGGTAATTTGAATATTTAAATTTAAGGATGAAAAATGAAAAGGGAAAAACAAACCCTATTTCTCTCTAGATAGAGGTCCTATACCAAGGCTCTCCCTATTATTATTTTTAAATAAATTTATAGTCCCAACGATAGTTGAAATCAATGGGAAAATGGTTAGGTGCATATTGAGGGATATCATGGAAATATTAAGGGTACAAATAAAGGGGATTGGAAATTTTAGGAAGGGACCATGATTTGCATTTTTGACTTCAACAAGTTAGTTTTTATACTACTAGTATAACTAAAAGAGTGGTGTATATTGAAATACTAAGGCAGGAAAACTTAATAGATGTAGCTTATGCAAGTGGGTAGAGAAAATTAGAATTTTATAAAACCCCATACAAATATACATTGGGGAACTAGAAATCAAACTAAAGTAATTAGAGTTGGAAATTCTAGAGAATACTTGGAGCTATGACCCAAATAGTAAATTTATTACATGGCTAAAAAGTGCCCATATTTCTAGAAGGTTTCTACATGATCCTAGGCATGACCTTGAAATATTTAGAATCATATAAAAAGTAACTCTCTCACTACTCAAGAGAGAAAATTCTTACAATGGTAGACCCATAAAATGCTATATAAGATTTTCTATAAAAAAGTAAAAGAATCTGATCCCATGCTTCCAATCAAAATCACTAGGGAAAAGACATTGAAAATTTTGAAATGGAGCATTAACAAAATCAAGGTATGGTGGAAATTCCATCAGGAGATTGACTAGATTTAAGCACATTTTGAGATTTCGGATCTAGATGAAGATAAATAAATTAGAATGTGTTACGATGAAGAGCATCCAGAGGAATTTATAGTCAAAAAACATAAAGATAAAGAAATGTCTTCTACAATAAATATTATACCAAGAAAACAAAATCAGTCCATAATGGTCTTACCAAATCATGTCGATAAGGATATAGTGCAAAAATATCAAGAAGTGAAACCCTTCCAAGAAAACATAAATTGATAATTCAGCTAGAATAATTAGAGTAAGGAGAGAGACATGAAGCCCCACTTCAAAATATTCCTTCTTGAGCACAAGAGAAAATGAATGAACTTGGTAATCAGATGTAGAAGAGAGAGGTGATAATGGAAAATGTCATGAGAACATTAATCACCATTTTGGATCTAATAGATAGCCCAGTAGGATTAGGGAAAGAAAAGGAAAATTACTCTCCACTAGCTTCTTTAGCCTCTCCTAAGGAACCTCCAACTATTCTAAGGGTATTAAACCCACCTATAAAGGTCCTAGATATGGTAATAGTTGTAGTTGATTGTCTCATGAATTCCTTTGTTGTCTTAGTTTTCTAGGAAGAGGAAACCCAACAACATTTAGATGACATGATTTTCTTCCTATTAAAAACCTCATTCATAAAAACTCAAACTACTTTAATATCACTTTATGGATTACAAGTTATAAAAAAGTATGCAAAGCAACTCAACCAACCAAATTAGGGATTGTTTGCAAAATTGCTTGCCATGACCCAAATAAATTTCCACTGTGTTCCTCAAGATAAAATTATATTAGTGTCAATAAAAGACCCATTGGTAGAAAAAACTAAATATGATATGACAAAGTAAGATTGGTAAGTGGTGTGTGAAGGACTTTATTTAAGAAAAATATAGACTAGAGATAAGATACAACTCAGGCATGAAGTGGAGAAAATAATTGCTTACAACTATGAGACAAGCAAAAATTAAAATAGAAGGAAATATGGTTGAAAGTGATAAATAAGACCTTAAATGACTCTCAAGAAAAGACAAACATGCTCCAAAATTATATGGATAAACTAGTTGAGTGTATAAAAAATCATCCTGTAGACCCTCATAAAAATAAGAGAAAAAATAAAGAGGCTCTTGAGGAAACTAATTGAATAGGATATCCAAAATAATATGGAAAATATCAAATGGAGGAATAAGGAAAGGCAATATTAAAAATTTGAAAATATGATCAAAAGTATCAATGACACCTATTGGATGAGCTCATTGGCATGTCTAAATCACTCTTCTAAATATTCAAATTTATCAAGGTAGCCACTAGACTAAGTGCACAAGTGAATCTATAAACTGAATCAAACCTAGTTGAAGTCTTTATAAAATTAACCAAACCTAAGATTTATCAAGAGATATTAGCCTTAGTAACAGACCATAATTTAAAATCCATGGGAAATTATGATAAGAGTGTGATAATACAAAGGGTAATGGATTTCATACAGAAAGAGTGAGTCACTCATATATGTGAGACTCAAATTATCACCTTAAAAAACACCATCACATGATTCAAATAAAATTTACATATTGCTACAAAAAAGACTTCTTTCCCCTTAGGACAAAAAAGGATAAAATTGTATTAGAGCAAGAGTACATGCAATTACTAAGGAGATGAAATAAAAATAGTTTACCTTCCATAAACTAGCCAGAATCCCTAGAATTAGAGAGATCATGAATTCAATTGAACCTATACTTGAGTTGAAGGCTCAAGTATATCTGGCTACCAACAATACAAGGAGTCTCCCTAAAATTGGTCAAATTGAGCTGGAGATAACCTAAAACCACTTCAAGATGATCCAATACCCATCAAAGGAGTGGGCATAAGTTAAGCAAGTGTTGGAAGGGTGGTTGACCTTGTGATTTTATTAAATTTTTTGTTTTTTATTTTCTTTTGTGTGTTTTCTTTTGTAGGATTTGTAGATAATTTGACTCTATTCCCAAGGATAAATGCAATAATTTTAGGTTCTCCTTCAAGAAAGAAAGAATTCCCTATGAACAACTAAAACTATAGAGACTTCTCACTATGGGAACTTTTGCCTCAGATAAAATACGAGATAAAGGGAATATGGAAGGCACAAAATTTTTGATCAAAGGTGGTCATGATCTTGTTAAATTCTCGAACAAGGAAGGGAAGAAAAAGTCTTAAGATCTTGTGTGACATGAATTCTAGAAGTTGGAATCCAAAAATAAATACGATCAACCTAAGGAACAAGATTCTGATAATAAAAAATTTTCAAGTTGTCGATGAATTGAAAGGGAGAAATATTCCAAAAATAAAATAACTAAAGGAACTTGATGAAAGGACAAAGGAATAATTTTCAATGATTTCTTCAGATCAAGTAATTGATCCAATAACAAAAAATTTGAAGACCCTAACAAGGGATAGTTGTAGGAAGTTCTGACATGTAGAAAAAAGTGCATCAAATATAAGAATACAAGTATACCAAATCTTAAGCTATGTATAAGTAGTCACAAACCTTGAAGAAAATTTAAATTAAGAGGTAATTAAAGAAGTGATGGTGCACAATATTTCACGAAAACTAGGTGAGATGAATTAATATATGTCATTATTGAGGAAGTAAGGACCACCTACTAGGGTTGTCTCACTTGAGTAGTCCAAGAAGATGTTAAAGGCTGGCATGGTGGTTGGAATCCTACATGTAAAAACTATAATGATAGAAAGTGTCTCATTCAATTTTTAGAATCCCTAAAAGAAGTAGTTGAGATTTTCAATTCATCTTGAAAATTTTGGAGGTAAAATATCCTTAATTATAATCTATAAACAATATTATTTCTAGCTTTGTAAAGGATCAACAAGTTTGTATAAGGTTTCCCTTCATTTTCCTTTGAATAGTAGTATGCAAATTTTTGGGTGATCTTACAAGCAACTTGAATCTCCACTTGAGGCATAATCTTTGCAATAATTATATGTGTGTGTGTATGTGTTGGAGTTCTATGTGTCTACTTTGAGTCCATATATGCATCTCAAGCCCCGATCCATCTCTTTTGTTTGTGTGTGTTTGTATTTCTATCTCAATTCTTATATATATTTCAAGGAGAGGAAGTGTTCAAGCTAATGCATTACGATCAAAGTTGCTATGCAGAGTATCTTCCTTGATCTTAGGTAAATCATACCTTGTTAGCTTAGGTTTTTCCCTTTTTTCCATATTAATTTTTTCCTCTTACCCTTTTCTTCCTCAGAGTTGTTAGATTAGAAAAAAAAAATTCGATATTACATTCTATAAATGAGTCAATCTTTATCCAAATATTGGAGGTCCTCAATTGATCCAAACACCACACTCTCAGGACTACCTTATTGTGTTACTCTATGCAAGGTATAATTTAATTTTCTTGCTTGGTCCACACCATGTTCAAAAGCCAAGATAATTACATAGGACAACACCAATAAACCAAACTATGCCACTTGTCACACTCTAATTCACTTTACAACTTACAAACCACATTGTCACGTCACTTTTTAATTCACTCCAAAATATATGTTTTGCCAATTTTGTTGTTGACTATGTAAATATATGATCATAGGGTTTGCTGATATGGTAGAATACGATTGGTTGAACCTCTTTTTATATCTACCATATGGAATTCTCCCTTCCATGTTGGGCCTTTCCATGGCATCTTGTGCTATGTCAACAAGTGTCACATCATCACTTTCAATGTCATCACCTAGAACATCATCCTATGCCATGTCAACAAGTGCCACATCATTAGTTTCCATGTCATCAGGTTTGACATGATTGGATGTCATGCCATCATAAGCTTGCAAAAAATGGGTGACATTATCTACTACCATATCATCTTTGCATGTTGCTAAAATTGTATGTTGACACCATTTTAGGTGATGATATTATCACTTTATAAAACCAAATAAACTCATGGGGTTTGAACTCATGACCTCTTAGGCCTAAAACCTTAAGAGTGGATTCACTAGTTACTAAGGCTTGGGCACCCCTTGAGTATATAGATGTCAAGAGTAGTAAATAAAGGGTATTTCCCCATTTACCTCCCTCTTTTACCTTAACACATGTGCCCCTAGTGATGATGCATAATTACATTATGTCGATCTAGTCTCTTATCTTGCACACATTTTTTCCACTATGCTATGAATATTTGGGGGAATATTCCTTATTTTAAATTAAAAAATTTGGAAATTAAATACAAATTACCAAAAAAAGCTAATGCATAAAATAGATACATAGAAGTAAAATAGAGAAAATTGTTTTACTAAAACTCCCTTAAAATTTCATAAAAGTTTCAAAAATACTAATGATTTATGTGTATCTATCATGGTTTTCCCTATATAATATTTTTATTGAATGCAACCAATCAAGACATCCTCTCATGATGATGTATTAAATACATTATTGGAACATTTTATAACTTTTTAAGTCTCATAGGAATTTTTCATGTATAGAAATTTTCCCATGACTTCATTGATATTCAAGGTCTATCAAAAAATATTCAACTTCTTCTTTTCTTCTTTCATAGCAACCATGCAAATTATGCTCTCATATATTCTACTATTGGACATAAAATTCCAAAATAGAAAAGGAAATGCTTTTTTTTAAATCTTATCAATAAAAGAGAAATGAGATTTAATAGAAAAAACTTGACAAACTCAATCTTGAAACTATGGCATTCATCTAGTCAAAAAACAAAATTAAATGAATGGACTAGGTGCCAAGAGAAGAACAAAGGAACATATTAATGATTTTTTCTCCTAGGAAAATATGCTAAATCCAGTGAGATTCTCACAATCCAATTTTGAATAGGGTTTTATCAAAAAATTATTTTTAGAAATTATCGACGATTTACAAAAAATCTTTTATTTGCTCCAAATATTATTACCCTTAATATTTACCATTAAAGTTGATTTTCCAAATACAAGCAATCAAGTAATGGAGATTCACACTTACTCTGATACCATGTTGGATATTTTAGTACTTTCTAGAAACAAATAGGATCAATACATTATCCAAAATTACCAAAAAGTAACACACAAAAGCAATATGAATGATATAAGAGGTTGTCCATAGACACCAAATTATCTCACTAAAGAAAAATAGAATACACTCCAACTGGTAATAAAATGGTTGGTAGGAGGGGGTATTTATATCTAATTATAAGTTACCTTTAAGTCAAGTTTAAGAAACTAAATTTTAGATTAAATAATAAAATATAACAAAACAACATATTTAAAATACTTAAAATATACCAAAGGGATTATCCATACAATACAATACAATGTTAGTCATGGCCTCAAGTGAAGCTTAACAACCATATATTTCAACACTTAATGTCAAGTGGTTATAGACCTCAAGTAGAGCATAATTGTATTATACTTTTAAATTCATCTTGAAGAACTTAATGATTAGTCCTACATAGTGTGAAGCAATGGGACAAAATCCATTATTATGAGCATGACTTGAGATCAAATGTTTACATTGAGATAGAAATTATCAAAGAAAATATTGTTTGAGGACTATAACAACTTGAAAGTGATAAAATACTGATTTTGAAAGGACTTCATTTTGAGTTAAGATGATGAAGTACATAAATGATATGATTTATAATATGTCTAGCATGGAACACTCATAAAGAAATGGAAATGACTCGTCAAATGTATTTGGTTAATTTTGATGGACTATGCTAGTAAATCAAATCAATAGCTTAAAAGTGGAAATAAGCTTAGAATAAAAAATGTAGCTATGTACTAAGATTGTAGAGTATTCATTGATTCCACAATGTCAATTCAAAAAAAAAATGTAGGGTATTCAATTTTAATTGTAAGGTGGAGTAAAAAAGAAAGAATAATACTAGCATATTTTAACATATTATACCATGATTGGGTAAGCCTAGAGTGATCTTGAAGAGTATGCTAATTATTTTCATCAAGGGAATAAGTGATATAATGGTTTAAAATAGGATATAATTGACTAGAACTAAGGAGAACATCATCAACTTGAATTATCCTTTATGATAGATGAAATAAATAGCATAACTTGGGGTTTATAATACATGTACAAAATGAGAAATTAAGCATTGGAATTTATCACAACCACAAGCATTGAACAATAATTAAGATTAGCAAAAATACCATAAACTGAAGTATGGTAGAATGAATTGATAATCATCTTAGCACTTTTAATCATGGTGTTGAATGAAGAAACCAAGGTCTTGACTATATTAGTCATGGTAATAGAGATAACTTACTCAATGAATAACTATAGAGGAAATATGAGCCAACTTAAGAACTTGAATTATTACAACTTAATCATATAGAAAGGATTTTTAACAAAAGTTATGATGAAAAAATTATGATTACAAGTATGATTTAGAATACATCTTAATTTATTATAAAATACTATGATACTCCACAAACTTGGTTTATTTATATGGAATAATATTAGAAGAACCATTAAAGTTTAACATTATAAAAATTTGGAATGAAGATATGGATTTTTAGATACGAGGATTTAGTCATTAGTTCCTCAATTTTAATATTATTGAATTCTCATGAGGAAGTATTGGTTTATAAAGAAGGTTTCCTATATAAGTTTGATAAATTCCTTTTGGAACTAGTAGACTAATTTCCTATGATGACAGGAAGCTAAGGATTGTAATACCAAATATCTAATCCATTTTTTAAATATAGATTTATAATACATGCTTTACGCATATGTTAGTAGTATTGAATTGGGTGATGTTTTGGTTACAAATATGACCACTAAATTTTTCACTCAACCTAACTGAAAGAAATAAAAACATGGTGGATCTAGTGCTTTCTTCAAATATAATGATATCACAAAAGAAGTAACAATAGATTCTTAAAGGGTGTAGGTATGTTTATGTCATGAATTTAATTCTGAAATATATGGTGGTTAAGCTTCTCTTGATTCCATGTCATATAAGCCCTTTGAGTCCTTGTAAACCTTGGAAAGGTAATTTTTGTAATATCTTATTCCTTTAACCTTTGAAGTTGGTCTCTCAACCTTGACTTAAAGATATTTTTTATTTGGGTATAAATACCTCTTCATACCAGTAATTTTTGTGTTAGTTGAAGTGATTCTATTCTTTGATATTGAGATTATTTGGTGTCCACAAACATACCCATATCCTATGTGCATTATTTTTCATGTATTTATTTTTTAGTAATACTAGGTAATGTGTTTCTTCCATTCATTTCTAGAAACTACTATAAAATAAATATGATACTAGAGTAGGTGTGAATCTTTATTACTAGATTGCTTGTTGTAGATAGTATTGCTTCTATGATTTCTCTCAAGGAAAATTGTGTTTGGAGTAGCTAAGAATATTTTTGAAAATTTGATGATGGGACTAGAAGAACATTTTTTTTATAAATCCCTAGGTGGAATTGGATTACAAGGATCTCACTAGATCAAGAAAATTTGTTGTAAGAGAAATATTCATAAATAAGTTTCTTTGTTCCTCTAATTGGCGCTCAGTCCTCTTTGTTTCTTTTGTTTTTTAACCAAATGGATGCCCTAGTTCTAAGATTATGTTTTTAAATATTTTTTAAAAGCCTCATTTGTCTTTTATATATTTTTCCAAAAAAAATCATTTCCTTTTCTCTTTCAGCTTTTTTCTTTCCAATAGTAATGTAAGTGAGAGGATAGATTGCTTAACCACTATGAAAGAATAAAATAAGAGGCTAAATATTTTTAGATAAATACCTGGCACCATATGATCCATGGAAATATTTCATGCTTGTAAAACTCCTCTGATCCACTTGATAAAGTTTCTAGAATAGTCCAACATCTTTTTACTGCATATGCATGAGAAGATGTCCTTATTGGTTATGTTCAATGAAAAGGATGTGTAAGAAAAACCATTGTAGACATGAATTAACCATTAGTTATTTTGGGTTCTTTATAAAATTTTAGGGGATGTCCCAATGTAGCATGTTTGCTCGTTTTGCATATAGGTACTTTGTTTTTGCATTTTAAAACTATTCCTTTTTCTCTCCAAATTTGTAAATTTGTAAATTTTAAAAAGGAATATGCCATGGAATATTTTGTGGCCTAGTGAGAGTATCAATGCACATGGGTGTATGCATGCATTAGAGTGACATATGTCTTCATCACATGAATTCAAATGGAGGCATTTAGCCTTTGTCATTTATTTAAATTTATTTTTTCCCCTTTTACCTCCTAAGGATCGCCTTGGGGGAAGTAGCTAAAAAAGCCCTTACTAAGGCATGGGAAGAAATAGGTCCTGAGTTTGAACATTTCAATGTCATTATCTTTTTATTGATGATGATATTATTATGATGTATGGAATTTATGATATGCCAATTTGTGCTCATGCAGAACCTAATGACATCACCCCTTTACAAGGAAATTTTGACATGGTGTAACACATGGTCATTCATATAGGTGATATGGTAGTAGATGTGGCACTTCACATGATAATCTATACAATAACTACCATTATATATGATTAACATGAAATTTTATATAGATGGCATGGCAATTGAGATGGCATGATATGTGGTAGTCCATATAGGTGATGTGGAAGCTAATATGGTGCAACATGTGGCAATTCATATGAATAATATGGAAATATATACAAGTGACATGGTAGGACACATGGTAGCTAACATAGGTGCTCACATAGAAAATGGAGAGAGGGTCGACATGGTAGGTCATATATTTCTTGCCATATATAAATATGATATCGACTTCTTCCAAATTATCAAACTGAAAATTCATTTGCATAGTCAACAACAAACTTGGAAAATAATAAATTTTAAAGCAATTAGAATATGACAAGAAATGTTGTGTGGTTCATAGATCAAAGAGAAAAATAGAGCATGAGAAATGGTGCATTTTGGTTCATCAATATCCGTCCCAATGGTCTACATAGTTAGTGCATATGTGGTAGTCCCTTGATTGTGACAAGTGGCATCATGTGATTCACCAATATGTTGTCTAGTCAGTGTATGGGATTCACAAATACATTGTCTACTTAGTACACACTTGACACCCCCTCATCAACTCACATAGTGAGATATTAATGCCTCACGTTCATTGTAGGTATAAAAGAAATTTATTTTTTCAAACATTTTAGAAGCATTTTGTGTGTGTTTTTTTGGAAGCCATTAATTTTACATAAAAAAAGTATTTTGAGCCCATTTTTTTAAAATCACATGATTTTTTAGATCTCTATATTGGTGGTATTGTTTTTTATTACAACTACATGTAAGAGTTTTTATTTTGGTAATATAGTTATGGATCACTATGTTACCTTATTGAGTGGTCCAAACCGTGCTACTTGGAGAATCAAGGTTCAAGCTTTACTCTAGAGTAAGGGGTTACTCAAATTTGTGAATGACCAACATTGTGCTATTGATTCTAAAGAAATAAAATAGGTATATATGGATAAGAAGGATGAGGCACATGGTATTATATCCCTTTATATTGAAAATATCTAAGATACTCATGTTAGTAGCACCATGGACCTAAGGAGATGCTTGATAAATTTTAGGGATTGTGTGATTGCATTGATTCTATATAAATTAGTAGATTAGGAGGATGAGATTATAAAATTTTCATTGACTCATTTGATATTGTTGATGAGTATATTAGTTTCTTCAAGAAAGTACAAGAAGATATCTGAATTGCAAGAGGATTATCCAAGGTGATAAGAGAAGGACAAGAAGTTGTGGAGAAGGAAAATAATATTGAACTACTAAATATTTTATTCAACAATATTTTGAAGACATATGAGGTAGTTGTTATTATATTTGATATGCTTCACATGTATTTTTTTAATTCTCCTACACCACCAATTGATGAGGTATTCAAGTAATTTTTGCATCACTAGGCTAGAAGACAAAGTATTAAGTGTAATTCTATAATCAATCGGGCCCATCCAAATAAATTTATTGCAAAATCTCAAAAATTATAAGAATTAAATATAAAATAAGAACAATCCCAACAAGCCCTTCAAAGAGTAAATATATGATTTTTGCAAGAAGGAATGACATAAAGCAAAGTTTCTCGGATTTGAGTCAAGAAGCTTGAGAAAGTAGAAAGAAATAAGGGTGTTGATGCTACTCTCTTCTATGCATAGGGTGAGGATAAATTTTATGGAGAAACCTCACATGCACATTTTGTTATTCATTCAACATATTGGGCATTTGCTTCTTCTAATGAGTGGATTACAAATTTAGGGGTAACTAGGCACATGACAAAGCATACACATCTCCAACAAGGTTAGAACAAAATGAATTCGAATGGGAGTGTTCTTATTGGATATTATTCTTCATAGGAATTTGTAGTATGTAGAGAGGCCAACATTGGAGCTTCTTATTTTTATGAGGTACTTCATATTCCTAATTTTGGACCTAATATCTTGTCTATTTATCATATTAGTCAAACAAATAAAAATAAAATTATGGCCTGAACATTGAGTAATTAAGGATATAAATAATGGATTTAAAATTATTGATTTTGGCTATTGTGATGAGTTAGAACATATGTAAAATTTGGAGAAAAAGGTATGTATTTTATATTTCTTCTTCTAGGAAGAAATATTTTATTGCTGTGGTTGCACATGCAGATGATCAAAGTCATAAGTGACACCATAGGCTTGGGCATCTCAACTATGGGTCCCTAAGATACATAACTTATTATCAAATGGCCATTGGACTTCTACAAATATCTATAACAAGTCGTTCATGTCAGGGATGTATTCTAGGGAAGCATCATAAGGAGGCTTTTACAAAAGGGACCAGAATACAAGCTTCTCACCCTTTGAGATCATACATAGTGATATTTATGGACCTATGAAAACACCATATATTTTCAAAAATAGGTACTTCCTCATTTTAATAGATGATTTTTCTAGATGTGTGGTTGTATACTATTCACACTACGGATAAGATCTTTGAGAGATTCATGATCATGAAGGATATTGTGGAGAATTAGTTGGATAGAAAATTAAATGTCTTAGGACACATGGGGAAGGTGAGTACATAAGTCATATTTTTCATGACTTTATGGGTCTTCAAGGAATTGGATATCAGAGGATTTTTCTCTATACTCTTGAGCAAAATGGTGTGGTTGAAAGAAATAACAAGGTGATCATGGATATGGCATGATGTATGATCATACTAAGGGTATGCACCATAAATTAAGGGATGAAACCATCTATTTTGTAGCATGTATCATCAATAAGGTTTCTATAAGGGTAGTATAAGGCATGACACCTCTTGAGAGGTTGACAAGAGATAAGTGTAATGTGTCTCATTTTCATATCTTTCGTATTTAACATCGACTCATACCTATAATAGGAGGCACCAAAGAGTCATAAATTAATCTTTATGGGTATTCAAATACCTCAAATACATATCATATTTATGACACTAAGAGGCATGAGGTTTTGATTTGAAGAGAGGTCATTTTTTGAGGTCCACCTTCTCAACTTTAAGTGGGTGACTCTTCTAATCCTTTTAATGCTTTAGATCAATTGTTTCTTTATATATATTGGTAGGATATATTCCTATTAGATCATATTCTTTATTGTCATATTCAAGTGGAGGTCCATTGCCTATTGATTTGACTCCTTCACAAATAACACCACCAATAGCACCTCCTTTTTTAAATTTAGCACATGTTGAGTATAACACATCAATTCAAAGTGTTTTAGCCTTATGTGATGAGGTGATGAGTGATTTTGAGTTGGATTATTCAAATTTTGTTTTGGATGTTGCTTTTCCATAGAGTGCACATGACTCTTCTTTAGTTCATACGACACCCAAATGGGTTAAGATTCTTATGAAGGATGCTAGAATGATTCTATCTCTAGAATAACATCAAAAGGATACTTCTTGAGATTTGATCTTGAAGGTTACTCATTCTTAGGATCGTCTTACATATTCTTAGGCTAAGGGTCATCTAATGTTGGAAGATATTATGCTTGAAGAATATGAGGCTTTTATGAAGAACATGACATGGGAGTTGGTTCCTCTCCTAGAAGGGAAGAATATAGTTGGATGCAAATGGGTTGATAGGACCTAGTATAATTTGGATTTTTATGTGGATAAGCATAAGGTATGTATTGATACTAAGGGATTCTTTCAATAGGAGAGAGTTGAAATTTTTGAGATATTTGCATTTATGGCTAGGATGGACTCAACAAGGATAATTCCCTTTATTGTTGCCTCATATGAAATGAGGGTACAATAGATGGATGTGAAGAGTATATTTCTACATGGGGAGCTTCAAGAGGATATCTACGTGTAGCATCCCATTGGATTTGAGTTTGAGGGTCCTAATACTTTGGTTTTTTGTCTAAATAGGTCCTTTTATGGACTTAAGTAAGTTCCTCATGCATGATAGAGAAATTCATTTATTTTTTATCAGTTGTGCATTTTAATTATGTGAGGCCAAAAATGTTTACATCAAATATAGATATGGGAAGACTTTTATGATTGTTCTATATGTTGATGATCTACTCATCATTGTAAACTCTTCTACTTTTATCCAATATCTGAAGTCATAGCTTCATTCTACTTTTGAGATGATAGATTCTGGGATCGTATCCCAAGTATTTTTTATATTTTCTTTAACATTTCAATATGGAGGACTATAAGACCCTTTAGACTCTCTTTAATTTAGGCCTAAATATTAATACTGATTGTACCATTCCTTTGGTGTATACTATGTTGTATCAGTCTCTTATGGTTGGACTTCTTTATCATACTCATTGAACATATGATATAACTTTTGTTGTTAGTTATTATTCTAGGTATATATAGGCACTACGAGAGAGTCATCAAATTATGGATAAGAGGATTCTTAGATCTGAGGGACTTATAATATGGGTATTATCTACTCAATTGGTTCCCCTTTAATTTTGATAGGATTTTTAGGCATTGATTGGGTTGATTTGAATGAATGATGGTCCACCATTGGCTTTGTGTTCTATTTCATATATAGCCTTGTTTCTTGATGTTCGATATATCAATCCACTATATTTTAGTCTTCTACATAAGCTAAATATTATGCTGCCAATGAGGTAGCTAGGCATTTTTAGTGGATGCTTATGAATTTATAGGAGATTGATATTTCTTAGATTTGTCCAATCACTCCTCGATGTGATCATCAAAGCACCTTTCATTTTATCCATAACCTAGTGTTTCATCAACAAAAAAATAACATATATAATTGGATGCACTTTTTGAGATGGATTCATGGATATGGGATGCTTGATCTAGTTTTTATACCTTCAATAGAGTAGGCAACATACCTTCTAACCAAGATCATGCCCAAGGATACTTTTGTATGCATGGGAGATCTAATTGGTGTATGATAATTTCCTTTAAGGGGGATGACAAGTAAGGTTCTCTCTCCATGTCCCCCATTCAACTTAAGAAGGGATGTTAAATTATATGTTGGTTATTCAATTCAAGGGAAGTGTGGCCCTGGATATGCCCACTTTTCAACCTCTTCAATATATATATGTTGGTTAAGCTTCTCTTTATGCCACAACCAACTTTCATATAAGCCCTTTGAGCTCCTGTAAACTTTGGAAAAGGTATTTTTATAATATTTTATAGTTTAATCCTTAAGGTCAGTCTCTCAACCTTGATCGAAAGGTAATTTGTATTTAGGTAAATACCTATTCATACCAACCATTTTGGAATTTGTTGGAGTGTAATATTATTTTTTATAGTGAGATTATTCGGTGTCCATGAACACCACCATATACTGTGTATATTGATTTACATGTAGTCCATAGACACCCCCATATACTATGTGTATTGCTTTACATATATTTCTTTTTTGGCACTACTTGGTAATTTTTTGATTTCAGTCATTTCTAGAAATTGTTGTAAAATATAGCATTAAACCCAATTGATCATGGGAAAGTAATCTTGGAGAAATAACCTTTGAATAGGTTTAGGTAAATTATAAGTATCTTAGAAGAAGGTAGCCAAAAAAATAAAATAGATAATTGGAACTTGCATTATGAGCATGTTGCCCCCCTGCTTCTCTTTTGTATCCATTAGTTATCAAATGGCATTAAATAAACCAGTTAAATTCCTCAACTTTCAAGGAGGAGATCCAAGTTTAAAACTTGCCAACCAATATATGCATAGTAACCAAGTTGTTATACCACTATGTGGCCATGATGCATTATGGGTGAGGCCTATTTCAATCTCATATAACCAATAAAAAAAAGAAGGTAATCAAACCAAATATGTTGAACCATCAAGAGGAAGTTTCCTAAGGGTGAGGGATGTCATACCCTATTTTTCATTTCCTTGGACTAATAGGAGGATTTATCTATTAATATTAATATAATATTTAGATTATTGTAATATGTATAATGACATTTATATCATTGGTTCTCATGATGAGATGACATATGTATAAGATAGTTGATAAGTGATGAGACCTTACACACTTGATGATTGGTCAATTACAATAATATGCCAAGTGCAAAATTATTGACGATTTGAGAAAAACCCATATATATATATATATATATATATATATATATATATATATATATATGAGATGAATAAAAATTAGGATCTTGAAAAAATAATTTTGCTATTTGATTTTTAAAAAGCATAATATTGATGATTATAATAATATTATTAAAAATATTAATTATTTTCTTGATCTAATAATAAATAAAATATATTTAATACAATGATAACTAATTTTGGAACAATTTTTTTAAGGAAAACTATTATATCTTTCAATAAGACATCTTTCTTTTTATAGCCCTAATAAATTTAGAAAAAAACTAGTTCAATTGGATTCTTTGTTTTATGTACTCTAAAAATAAGCGGGCATGTTAAAATTAATAAGTATGGAGAAAACTATGAACAATTTTACCTTCTAATTCTAAATTAGTATATTTTTTTCATGTACAAGCTTTATTTATATAGTTATAATATTTTGTTTTATTTAATGAATTAAAAAGTAGGGTTTTTTAAAGGGTTGAGATTTCTCTTTTACATCAACTTAATCACATTGAGATTTATAGCCTATTTGATGCCACCTAGAATTGAACATTGGTGTGGGCTACATCATCCATATGTCCCAAAAATTGAACTAAGGACTCAATGGCTAAGTTATTATAATATTATTCTAGTAAATCTCTTAGTTTTTTTGAATTTAGTGAAAAACCCTTGTGGGACTGCCTTGGTCTGAGAAACCATGACCAAGGGGTTCTACATTGTCAAAATCACCAGAGAGTCGCACCCAGTCCTAACCACACCAAAATAATCAACTAGATTTTGGTTACCCAATGTGCACTTGGTAGGGTGAAAATTCAAACCAAGGACCTACCTTGGAGGATTGCCCTACCCTCTCCAACTCACCTACAACACGTGGGTTAATAAATCTCTTAGTTTAAAATAATAGTAAATAATTACAAGTAAAACTAGGGGTATGTCATTGGACTGTTATCCAGGATAACCAAGTTTAAATTATGGGAAGGAAGGCCCATGTTGTGTGCCCTTTGGGAGTGTGGCCCCTAGTTATACCACTCATTGTACTTTACCTTCAACAAAAAAAGAAAACTAAAAAAATACATAAAAAGTAAATATTAAATATATCAAATGGCATTAACTCATTTAGTTAAATTATTCAACTTTCAAGGAGGAAACCTAGGTTCTAATCTTGTTAGACTATACATTGATAATATCTAATATTTATTGTAATACCACTATGCGGTGATAATGTAATATGAATGGGGCTCGTTTCATATAACCAATTATAGTATTTATATAAAATAAATATAAAATTTATATATAACTGCAAGCTTATTGTAGTGATAAGGGATTTGGCCTCTATTTGAGATGTCCAAGGTTCAAATCCCACTCAATATTATGGGACCAAGATCCCTCATAAAAAACTGTGTAAACTCATTGGAAAGATTTTTTAAATAAAGGAGGTTATAAACAATACAATTATCTGCTACACTAAGAATAGGTATTTAAGGATTTATATTAATAGGAATTATAAATCCCACATACATGTCTAAGTTTCTAATTGGTAAAGAGTTTGACAATAGGGTTCATAAAAAATAATGTGAAAAAGATTGTATGTCAAGTTAGTCCTCTCCAAGGGCTACAAGAGGGCATGAAGACAAAAGAGAAGATTATTGACAAGAGAAGATTAAGGGCAAGAGGATATTTTTAGAAGAAGATATTACCAAAGGATATTACCTATAATATTACCTATAAATTGAAGCAATTTAAAGATTACTAGCAAAGAGAAGTGATTTGAGTTTCAACTGCAATATCTTGTATACCAATAAAATATTTTTTTAACATTTTTATTATCGTCATTGAGAAGAATAATACTTGCCATCGAAGTTGTCCATACTTCTTTGCAACAACAACAATAGTCTATGCAATATTATTGAACACTTTGGAAGATAAGCTTGGTAATGAAATAATGCAAAGTCATAATAGACGACTGCATTCTTTTTTATATCAATTATATTGCATTTAATTTGTTCTGTTGGTGAGAGCAAGGATTGGAGGAGTTAAAAAAATGAAAAACCCTTTTTTAACCAAAATCATAGTTTCTTTTAGGATTTTTTTGGGTTGAGATCACGAAGTTACCATTTTCACTGTAAATTATGACATTGATGCTTGAGAATGGTGGATGAAGTTTAAATCTCTATATTCTGGTAAGATTTTTTAGAATTGCAATTTTTTTTATTTTTTAAAAGAGGAATATCATGATTGGTGAGGTATTATTACTAATAAAATGCATGTTAAGAACATTATTTTGACATTGGATGAACTGGAGCATGCATTCTTGAGTTATTAGAATCCTTATAAAAAGATAGCTAGTTTGAAGGTCACCATCAAAGGATATGTAGAAGAAATAAAAAGGCTTAGGAGGGAACTAAAATAAATGAATAAAGAGGATATAGTGATGAGTGTTGTTAATGCTCTCACTTTAATTCATTTTCAAAACCACGATTTCATCTTAAGATTGTATGTGATAGAGGTCATTGGAATGACAGCTTAGATATCAGGATTCTAGACTATCCTAAGAAAATTGATAATCACAATGTATTTATAGAACAAAAGAAACTATACTAAGTTACACACTTTTCTTGGAAAGAAATTCTATCTAATTTGCATAACTAAATCAAAAAAAAAATTGAAAGGATCAAATTCTAATCTTTAACTAAAATAAAGTAGCAAAAAAATAATAATTAAATGTTGTAATTGAAACTACTTTAACAAAATGAAAAGTACATGATTTGAATGAAAATAAAATGCTAAAATAGAATAGGGTAAAATAGAGTTGAAAACAGGGGAAAATAAAAAAAAAATAGAGTTTAAAAGCATGATTTATCATAAGCAAAACTACAATATATGAATTCGATTTAATGTTGCTGAAATTGAAATGCAAAAAAGTAATAATCAATCAAATAAACCTGCAACTACTGCTAACATATCTTCCATTGTTCCTGAGAGTGGGCCCTTGATCCAAGGTTTAGCAAAAGGAAGAAATATTCAATAGGGACTAAACTATCCTATGAAGTCAACTAGTTCATGCAATAAATTTGACACAATCAAGTTTGAAATGAATTATTGCACTGTTATTGAATTCTTCAAAATGCATACAGTTTGTTGCTTTGCTGACTTTTTCTATTGCTACTTGTCTACTCACTTCTGCCAAAGCCCTTACTCTAAGGTTTAACATAAGGAAGAAATATTCAATAAGGGCTAACAACTAAGTCAACTAATTCATAAACAATCAAGTCTAAAATGGATTACTACATTTTTATTGAATTCTTCAAAGTTTGTACAATTTACTCCTTTGCTAAATTTTTTATTGCTATTTTCTACTCTACTAACTTTTGCCAAAGGGGCAGACACGAATATTTATAACTAGATGGTAACTTGATTGCCTAAAAATAGGAGTTAAATTAGGAAACAATCCACTATTTCATTTAATTATACAATGCTGCAATCAAATCTGACTATTCCAGATTTAGGACAAGAAGTTAGATTGGATAAGTTTTCCTATCTTCACACCTCCATTCATTGTGGATTGACTTGAAATAGACCTAGGGAAGATTCATATTGAATTTGGAATCTCTAGCTCATCATTTCTAGCTTGAAATTTGTCAAAATTCTATTATGTTTTTAATTTTGGTTGATTGTAGTTCTTTGGAACATGTGGTAGGTTGTTCAATTCATGCAAAACCTCTGGTTGCTAGCTGATTGGTTGATTCTAGATTCAAGGATATGACTCCCCATTATTTCTTATGCATTGAAAAGGTATTTTGATCACTTATTTGGAGTGTTGTCCCTATTTTTCAAAAACTTGTAGTTTTTGGCCCAAATGTTTCAGAGCAATCCTGCAGTTTTCTGTTATACAGACCTGTAGTAATCCAACGCTTGTGAAAAATGCACAATATGGTACCAGATCATTATAACAACACAAACTATAGGTGGGAAACACTTTAAACATATAAGCCCAATAGATTTTTAGACCTATGACAAAGCCCTCCATTTATGATGCATTTATTCTATATCTATTCTATGCTTATTTAATGCTAAAAATTTTAACAATAAAAATGCATTTTTTTTTTCTCTAAACAACAATTTATCATTTTTTGTAATTTACCACATTAACATTAACATAATCATAAATAATAATTAAAGTACTTGGCATAAACTATAGTATTTAGACAAAAATGGATAAAATTATGTGAAATATCTTTGAAATAATGAGACATTTTTTGGTCTCATCACTCCTCCCTATGTATTCTGATGCATGCCCTCATGCATTATGGTGAGACATAGTAGCATTCAAGTCCATCTCATTGTACAAATTATCCCATAATTTATTGGCTAACGAATGATACCCTATGTTCCTCCTTATCTCTTCCAACCAACTTTGAAATTGTTGATCTGGCTGTGGGTCTATGTCAAAGGAATATGGAATAGGGGTAAGTATGGTGGGTGGCCAGAATTATAAGCATATCCACTCATGCTGTAGTGTTGTCATCACTTCAATCACTATTGTTGCTCTTTTGAAAAACCATACCATATTAGTAGGTGAGATGGGTTCCCTCTTCTTTAGGGAGATGGACAATTTATCCCATATTTCCTTACATGCCAACCTTGCATTGTCAAAATCATCTCTACAAAAGTTTTGAAAGCTGGTTATGTTTTCTTGGACATGCCTAAGATATGTCTTTATAATTTCTAGATTACCCATTAAAGCAAAGTGATGGCTAGCTAAGGCATTTAGATTGGGTTGGTCATACCTCAACAAAAGTCCAGGCCCTACTTCCCTTGCCTTGTACTACCACAATTCTTGTTGCCATAAGAATTAGTTGTTTAAAGTTTAAGTGAAGGCCCTAAGTTGTACATCTCTAGTATAAATTTGTGGTAAAAATTGGACATCTTCACATAGTGCAAACTTATTCAAATAAAATTCACATAGTAAAGTTTTCTGCTCTACTGGACATTGCAAAAATACCTCAATAGAAGTCTGGGTAGAAGATAAGTCATAGAAAAAATCTTCATTACCTTCCATATATAGTATCGTTCCTTCAGGAACAGACTGTAAATTTGGGTAGGTCCCCTGCACTCCACTAATTTTTCTACAATGTGGCGTAAGTCTGTGACTTTTATTTTAGAGGTACTAATTCTTCACCCTGCCTTCTATTTTGCTCCTCCAAGGGTCGTAATGCTACAAAATGGTCTTCCAAAAATGATAGCGAGTCATCCATCTTGCTATTTCTGCATTATGGTTATATAGTGAGATAAGACCTTGTGAAATTACAATAGTTGGGTGTGGGGTAGGTGCTTCAAGAAATTAATTTTGTGCTTATTCTCTTGTATCTTGTCCACTATTTATGGTTTCTAAAATAACCTATTTTCTTCCACTTCTATTTCTGTCTTAGGTTGATTTGTCTCAATATGTCAACTTGGTATCCCGTATGCTAGGACTTCTTACTCAGGATATTTTTCTTGTCTCTATTATTTTGAAGTTTTCCTTGGCAAGTCATGCCCTATTTTTTATATGGGTACCTATTTCAACACATCTTGCATTGGTTCTTATTTCAGAGCATCCTCTTCTTGCTTAGGACTTTTCCCAATCTCCATAGGTTCCTTTCCTGCTCATCGCATAAACACTTCCTCTACATTCTATGGTCCTCTTTCTTCTGTAGAAGTGGTCTCCATAACAGGGGTACATGGGGACAGTTCTCGTTCTGCAATAATAGTCACATTATGACAGGGTTGGCTGGATTTGTCCTCTATTCATCAAATTTCTTGCAACTGAGCAACAAACCTAAGTAGAATATTTGTTGCTTCTTCACCAAGGATAGATTTAGGGGTTATTTTCTCTTTTAGTTTATCCTTAAGCTCATACAACTCTTGTAAAAGCTTACAGATGTAGTTATCTTTTTTTTTGATTTTCTCCTTAGCCTCCTCCAACTATTTCTACTATGTCTTGATGATGATCCTAACAACTTTTACATGTGACAAGATTTCAAATTATGTTTTTGAATCTTCCTCTTCCCCCACTGGAGCATATAACTCCATTGAGTATGTGGGCAATGGATTTGGAATAGGTGCTTCAGGCAGAGAATCTGCTTGCAATGGTTCCTCTATTTTTATAAGAATATCAAAATCCTACTCATCCTCATCTTCTACAATGATCAACCTCCTTTTTCTTCACTTTTAGAATTTAGGAGAGGTAGGTGTCTTCATCTAAACAACTAAATTTTTCTTTTATCTCAAATTTCTCTTGAGAGGAGATAGCTTTATTGGAGTTTGTTGCTCATGATGATCCTCTCATGCCTCTTCCTCTCTTCCATTGGAGATAGTATCAACTAACTTGGTCACTTTTGTAGCTATTTTTATCTATTTTTTGGTCTATTCTGCTACCTTTTTCTGTGTAAAAGTTTGGCCCAATGCTTAGATTATCTTTTGGTGGCAGACCTTGTTCTGCCTACCCTACTTGGTTACTTTGTACTTCTATCATCTTGAAGTTCTTTTCCCTTATTTACTGGTTCTAGTTGGTACTCCTCTTGTTTTGTATATTTTGTTGAATATTTTATAGAATTTTTTGAAATGGATGCTTCCTTTGTTGAAGACAGTTCTACCTAAACAAAGTCTTTCTTTATGGTGTTTGATACATATTGTTCTTCTTGGATAGGGATATCTACCTAAGTAGACATCTTTATACTTGAAAACAACTCTTCTTGTCCTTCTTTTATGTTTTGTAGATACAATTTCAAAATTTATCTTTCTGTTATCCTTCAGTTTCTTCCCAATAGATACAGGTCTACTGGTTGAAGAAGGTTCCCTTGCAGTTTTTGGTTGTTTAACCCTAGATGTTGTGGTTGCCCTACTTCTAGATTTTCTTGAAGTAATAGGGGTTTTTGCAACACTTTATTTTTCTGCACTCCTATACTCTTCTCCCTTCTATTTTTGAGAGTTATTAGAGACAGAGACCTCTATCCAAGGCTCAAAAAAATATTTTGAATGATCAAGCATTCCCATTGAAATGATATTTGCACAATACTTTTATTAGACCATGATGTTTGATGGAACCCTATCCTTCCCAAAATTGCTTTGCCATGTCATGAAGATCATGGTACAGGTACAGGGGCAGGTTAATCCTAAGCTATGGTTTCTTAGAACCATGTCTGAAGTGAGTTAATACTTTCATGTGATGTCTAGCTAGGATGGTAAACTAACCTTCATATGTTAGAAATCTGATCACCCAAATAACAACCTCATCCTAGGGTTTTCTCAATTTTATTTTTTAAACCCTTGTAGATACGATTGTTAGTACGTAAATGAGGTTAAGGGTCACCTTCCTTTCTAAATGTATTCACTAATTTAGGAAGAGTGGTCCTAAGTGCTTTTGTTAACTCTAATATCTCACAAGGAACTTCAGTAATTTCACTTAATATTTTGAGAGTTACCTTAATTCTCATGTCGTTGATGTTTACTTTGCCATTCTGGAGGGTTCTCTTTAACTATGTTGCCAATCCTTCTGAATACCCCTTGAATTTCATAGAAATGACATTGATCCCACTCGTAAAAATATTGCAACAACTTCCGGGTGATGCTACAACTCATCAATATTGCTTGGCTCAAATTTTTGCTTTTGTCCTTCCATGTCATTTTTTTTTGCTACAAGTTTTGTGTTTTGCGATAGGTTCTACAACTTCTCTTTACACTCTTTTGGTTTTTACCTCTGTAATTTTTTTGTTGTAGAATGAAATTGGAGGTTTTTGGTTCATGGAGTTGGCACTTACGATGTGATGATTATTGTGTAGTCACGCTTAAAAGGCACCATATGCTCCGAAATATGGTGAATATTATTTGAAAACACACGTGAGATTTGCATATTTCCCATGCATGAGCTAGGACACATGGTAGATTGTAAGTTAGTGCAACATAATTTAAAATTTATTTCTTCTTTTGGCCTAGATAATGGTGATAGTTGGAAATCACAACTAGTTAATCCCACATGCATCATTGACATGACAACTCTCCATGCATATGATTTGCATGGTCGATTTGTTAGCAAACGACTCAAATTTCATCGACTTAGCCTAGGTCCCTTGGAAATTATGGTAATATCATCCCTTTTTTCTCATGGCATGTCTACTTTGAAATCATGTGATCACATATTTTCAGGGTGTTATCTTGGTTCATGTGTTCCAATGACACACGATTGGAAATATGTGCTTTTTGGATCATCATGACTTGACAGGTCCTAGATGCTCACCATTTATCATGGCATCGATCATCCATTTTGCACAACCATTTTTTTTTGAAAACTACTTTTGCACGTGAAAATAAAATTTGGCTGAACCCCTTTCATACACAACTGTTATGTTGGAGCACCCAGAGCAATTCCTTTCTCATTTTCAAACCTTTTAGAGATGAATCCTTTATAACCAAAGGTATGCCAAAATATCTTCTAGGGGTATTTAGTAGGGTATTTAATTTTGCCAATTATATACATAGGTATGCCAAGCATTTAATATTTATTTATGCAATATTAAGGCTAATTAATAATAATATTGAAGATGTATACCTTAATATTGAAGAGATTTCATGCACCATTTTGGATTACTTGTTGATTGCATACTTAGGATTTTTGAAATCTAAAAAGTACATAGATGTAGTAATTAGAATTTTACAAATGATAAAAAATTCATAAGGAAAACAAGCCAAAAACCAATTTTCATGTAAGCCTTAATTCAATAGCACCTCAAAGAGGTTTTCACTATTGAATTATTCTATTTTTATATCAGAATATATGTCCCCCAATTTATTTCAACCATCTCCACACATAAAGATTTTAAATGATCATTCATAGAAGAGGAAGCCTCTTCTATCACATGTAAGTTGGATTATAAAAAATATTGAGTGAATTCCACATTTGTTAGTGGATTATGGTACAATCATAAATGATGCCCATTTACCACCAATTTTCTCCTTGAATCATCAATAGGAGAAAGTTGAACAACTCCATTCTCAAACACTTCTTCAATTTGATATGGTCCTAGCCACCTATTTTGTAGCTTTCCAGGAAAATCAGCATAGCGATGATTGAATAACAATGCCCAATCACCTAGTTCATACTTGCTGCTCCTAATGCGACCATCATGCCATATTTTTTGTTGTTGTTAAATGATTTCCATTTGGTGAAGTGCCTCCAATAAAAGTTCATCCAATGCATTCAATTACAAAATTCTCTCTAGCTAAACTTTCAATAACTCAATGCCAACTTCCAAATATGTACAAAGTGTTAGTAATTCAAATTCAATTGAAAAAAGAGGTTTCTTACCATAGACCAATTCATAAGGTGTAAATATTGTAGTGGATTTCCATGTAGTATTGTATGCCCAAATGGCCTCTAGTAACTTGTTCATCCAATATTTCTTATGAGAAGCCATTGTTTTTGTTAGAATATTCTCTAGTTGTTTATTTGTGACTTCTACCTAACCATTTATTGGGGGGTGATATGGTCATGACTTCTTATGTTTAATTTCATACATTTCAGTAAATGATTCTATAATATTAAATACAAATTGGAGTCCATGATTTGTAACAATAGATCATGGAGCACCAATTTTTTTTAAAAATTAGGTATATAGAAAATCAGCTAACTTCTCTTCTTGAGCATGTTTAAAAGCACACACTTCAACCTACTTGGTCACATAAGTAGTGCACATAAAAATGTGTTGCTTTCCTTGAGAAGGTGGGTCAATGGATCTAATAAAATCCAACCCCCATTTCTCAAATGGTTCTAAAACCAATTGAGGTTGTAGAGGTATTTAATTTGTTGTAGTTGCTTTACCCATTCATTGACATAAATCACAATGTCATACATACTTCTTTACATCTCGATGAAATGATGGCCAATAATAACCCACTCTTAATTTTTTTTGGATAGTGCATTTTAATGAATAGTGTCCTCCTATTGGTTTTTCATGACATCCATGAAGAATATCATACACCTCATCTTGTCAAATACATCGATGTAAAATGTAATCAGGTCCACATTTGAATAGTAGACCATTGATCCACTTGAGTGATGAACTTTGTTTAACTAATTGTCATTTTTACCAATGAGTGAAGTGAGAGGGAACTTTTTCTATTGTTATATAGTTGGCAATATTAGCAAATCATGGTGATTGTACTGAGATTGCAAATAATATTTCATCATAAAAATAATCCTCTACTAGTTCATCCTCACCTATGATGTTCAATCTTGACAAGAAGTCAACTACTACATTAGTTTTTCTAGGTTTGTCGACTATAGTAATGTTGAAATCTTGTAGTAGTAGCAACCATCGTATTATTCATCCACTAACTAATGGTTTATTCATGAGGTATTTAATTGTAGCATGGTCCATATGATTAAACACTTGATATCTAGTAATGTAGTGATAAAATTTATTGATAGCATATACTATCACCAAAATTTCCTTTTTAGTAGTAGTATAATTATTTTTAGCTCCTATCAAGTTTTTACTGATGTAATAGATAGCATAATGCTCTCCATTTTCTACTTGGCCCAAGGTTACCCCAATTGTAGTGTTAGATGCATCGGTTTGGATGTGAAATGGAAGTTTTCAATCTAGGCCTCATAACACAAGGGGAGTAGTCAATTTTTTCTTTTAATGTTTCAAAAGCAATTTGACATTTTTCTATCCAATTGAGTTCAAAATATTTAGTCAACAAGGTAAACATGGGGCTTGTAATTGTACTATAATTTAATGAAATAATGATAGAAACCAATATGACCCAAGAAACTCCTAACATTTGTTTGAGTTTGGGGTGCAGGCAATTTTTTGATAATATCTATCTTCTTAGGATCTACTTGTATTCCTCTAGATGAGATATGATGTCCAAGAACAATACCTTCATCCATCATCATAAAACATTTCTTAGGGTTTAGAGCCAGATTGTAAGTTTCATAGCAGGTTAAAACTTTGTCAAGATTTTCTAGAGTTTCATCAAAAGTTTTGCCACACATTGTGAAATCATCCATGTAGATTTCAACACAATCATTGGTCAAGTTAGAGAAAATAGCAAGAACAACTCGTTGGAAAGTTGTTGGGGCATTGCAAATTCCGAAAGGTAAAACTCTATAAGCAAAAGTTCCCCATGGGCAAGTGAAATTTGTTTTCTCCTGATCTTCAAGTGCTACCTGAATTTGATTGTATCCACTAAATCCATCAAGAAAATAAAAATATTTTTTTCCAATGAGTGTATATAACACGATCTATGAATGGTAATGGAAATGATCTTTATGTGTAGCTTTGTTTAGTTTTCAATAATCAATGCACACTCGCATTTTATTCATTTTTCTTTGGAACGATAACAAATGGAGAAACCCATCGACTATCAGAAATAGGGTAGATGAATCCTACTTCTAATAATTTCTCAATTTCATCTTTAATGATATCACGTAAAGAAGGATTCAATCTTCTTTGTGGTTGTCTTACAGGTTTAACATCCTCTGTGTAAATACAATGAGTGCATATATCCAAATGAATTCCTGTCATATCTTTATATTCCCATGCAAAAGCATTGGGATATTGGCTTAGTACATCAAATAATTTTACCTCTTGGTCATTAGTCAACCAACTATTGATATTTAAAAACTTTTCAGGTTGTATTTTGATTTGTTTTGTACCAAGATGTATTGAATTAATTCCTTCAAAATTGCTTATCAATGAGTTGAGAGGGCAATGATGTGGTAAAAGAGAATGGAAAATTTGTGTATCTTTATCAAAAGCTATCCTTGATGGAATTAAATTTGATATAGGGTAATGAAAAAATGAGAGAAGATGATGATGCCATCCATGTGGTAAATTAAAGGAACTATCTTGCATTGAAATGGATGGCAAATATTCAGGTTCTTGTCCTTTATCATTCCATTGTAATCGGCTAATAATAACTGGTTCATCTTCAAGTCTTGAATCATACAAATTGTTGATCAAAACAATCTCTTCTTCAAAAATAACCCTTTCAAATGGATCCAACTCTTCTGCATGATCCTTTACAACTATGGTAACCAAAGTTGAAATGTTCTCTTTGTTTTCCTCATTTAATTCAGGAAACCATAAGTTACTAGAGAAATTGATTGAAGGTTTTACAGGAGGATATAGAGAGATTTTATTTGAGTCAATTCCATTAGAAATGGTCATATCTCCTGATCTACAATCAATGAAAGCAACTATCATAGCAAACCAAGACCTTCCTAGAATTATTGGGTAACCATTCATAGTATTTTGGGGTTGTAATACTAGAAAATTGACTAGATATTCCCATGATGAAACCATCACAAGAATATTTTCTATGATTCCTTCTGGTTTAGCAATTGACCTATCAACCATTTCTAATATTATAGACATAGGATTTAGGTTGTTTAATTATAATTTTTGCATTGTATCCTTCGTCATAACATTAATAGCTGCCCCTAGGTCAATCAGAACATTAGATATTTGCATTGATCCTATGGTTACTGTGACTACTGGACTTCTTGGATCACCATACTTAGGTGGGATAAGTTTTCCTGCAAGTAGGTCTACTAATTTTTCATCCACTTGTATGGTTTTAGGATATGCTTTCTTATTTCTTCATTATTTATAAATACACAATTCCTTAACAGTCTTGTTAATCATTGGTACAAATTTAATAGCTTGTATCAAAGGAATCATAATATTTAAGCGTTTTAATTCCTTTACCAAATTCAATTCCGAAGATGTTTCTAATATTTTAAATCATTTAGGATATGGTAATTTTTTTTTATGAAGGTAAATTTTCTTGAGGAAAGTTTTTTTTTCCTTTTATTTATCAACATCTCATTGTTGGGGTTTTAACATAGATGGGTCCTCTTGTTTGTTCTCATTAGCTCCTATTTCTACAATAATAAGTGGAGTGGGTTCAGGAAGTGTTTTTCTTGAATGCAATTGGATATTTTCATAGTTGATGACATTTATCATGGTTGTATCTTCTGCTTCAACCATGTAGATAGGGGTTGCCTATCTAGTATTATTAGATTGACCACAGGTTGAGCTGGAAGTGGAGGTTGTTTTACTTATTGTCGTCCCTAAGGAAAATTTTGAGCAGGACTAGGCAACAAACATGTTGGAGAATATTACATTATTTGGTACATGCCAATGTACCCTCATGGTACATCTTGTAAATATTAGAATAGGGTTGTATCCTAGAGTGTGAGTAAATATTTTATGTAATGTAATAATCTGCAAGAAATGCATGTCATGTAAATCAGTGTGCAAGTGTTATGTGTATATATGTGCACAAGTGTATCATATATAAGTTTGCACATGTTCTTAGATTAATAAGTATTATGTGAAGAGTCATATCCAAGTGTGCATACAAGATAGATTCATGTGTATGCAAGTGTCAAGTAGATAAGCCAAGAGTCATGAGACTTGGCATAAGGAAAGGAAGATTCAAGTAACCAAAGATTCATCCTACAATGACTATATATTACTCCATAGTGGACATCGTCTACATTACCTACATTGCCTACATAGTCTATAGAGTGTGCATAGAAAGTATTGTTATTATATGAGAGTTTTATGATACATTTGTAAGAGGAGTAATAAAGATTGCATATATTTGAGCAACTAATTTTGTAAGTTGTGCTACATGCTTTGTACATGTATGATTTAGGCTATTACATTCATATATTTTTTTTTATTAATGAATGTTAGTTGATATATTATAAGCCTTGATTTTACATATTAGTTGGCTCATATTATTTTGGTTACATTATTATCTTGATCTTACTATATTGTAACTATCATATATTTGATCCTATGGATATTTATCCTATGAGTTTACATTAATATTAAGGCTTCAAAAACCATCAAAACCTTGTTGTTGGCTTTGACATCAATGTGTCCCTTGGTACAATTGATGTTGTTGTACCCATTTTTGTCCTTGCATTTATGGTTGCAACCATGGTGGGTTTTTTTGGTTCCATTGTTGGTTCATCCATTCAGGTCAAGACCACTCTTGATATGATGCCCATGGTGGTTGATCCAAAGGTTTTTGAGGTGGTTCTAAAGTAGACCATGTGTAGACCAAGGATTATTTTCCCAATTTGTTAGAAATTGAGAAGCATTTTGATATGGGTACTGAGGAAAACTACCTCCTTGTCTCTATCCTATAAATTTGAGTTCTTTCATAGGTTGATATTGTTTTTCCAAGATGCTTTTGAGTCCTGGTGACAAATGACATTGGTTTATAGGATGTCCTTTTTCACAAATGCTACACTTAGCAAATATGGAAGTCTTGTTCAAAGGGTATTCATGAAGAATGTATTTCTTTCTGCATCTTGGACAATAGATGGCTAAGGGTTCAGTAGATCTATTCTTTGTGTTCAATTAATATAATGTTATATTTTTTTTTTTTTTAATTTACATGGTGGAATCGATAGCTGCCACAAATCCAGGCAAGCTATCCAACTTTTATGGCCACTACAGTATTCTACATTGTCTGCCCCAGAAGCCGCCACACAGATCTTCACACAGTCTGCCCCTATAACCACCATGCCACAATCATTTTAAACCTTTTACGCTGCTGAAAGCACTAAGAAAGGGACAAGTGTTCAGTCCGACGAGGCCCGAGATTTGAACCTTGGACCTCCGCCCCCTTATGGTTTTTGGATGAACAAATTGGTCTACACCTCGGACCTAATATAATGTTATATTAATAAGCACCATAATATCAATTTTAATATTGGAAAACTCTTCCATTAATTCTTTCAATTCATTTCCATTGTTATCGATTTTGTGTCTTTTGTCTTGTATGGGAATAATTCTTATAGAGTTCCATGATTTCTTCAATTTCAAGTGTACTTACATCTCCTTTTTCCATAAGATCCAATACCTCTCTTGATTTATCTTTTAATCCTCTCAATAATATGGTTTTGCTAAGTTTTGATTCTACTCCTCCACATCTCTTATAAACAAAGGAAAATATATCCAAATAGTCTTCTAAAGTTTTATCTTCTTCTTGTTTTATTCTAAACAATTCATCCTTTCGATCCTTTTTCAATGATTTTACACATATTTTTATGAGGGGTTATGGTCCCCTGATACTGAGTGGGGTTTGAACCTTGGACCTCTCAAAGAGAAGCCAAAGCCCTTATCACTATAGTAGGTTTGCAGCTTATCCTTTCAATCCTTTACTCGATAGTATTCTTGGTATTTCTCCAAATATACTCTTCTATTTCATCCCATGTTTGGATTGAATCAAGTGCTAAGCTCATGAACCATCATAGAGCAAATTCTTTTAGCGTGGAAGGAAATAAATTTAAGTTTCTTATTATCATTCATAGAGTCATAAGTTTGGCATACAACCTTAAACTCAAATAGAAACTAATTAGGATCCTTAGATGCAACTCCCCTAAAAGTTGGTAATACAAATGGTGAAATGGTTTTCATATGAGAGTTTCGATTAGGATTTAGCTGAATAGGATATTGAAAAGTTCTATTAGGTGTACTAGTTTCACCAAGATGGAACACATTACTATCTTTTTCTTAATTATCTTGTAAGTATGCCATTATGCATTCCCAAAAATAAGTGTAGATCCAATTTATAATCATATAGATTTTTTAGGGGTAGGTGGTGTTGAACTATTAATTTATTCTTCTTGTAATTCTCCATCATGGGATTCTATTCTTCTTGAAGATGATTGTGATTCTAGTTTAGCATTTTCAAGAATCTCAAATTCAGGTAACTCAGGTATAAGTTCAACCTCTCATCATGAATATCATCTTCTTATAGCTTTTGGGTAGTGTCCTAATATCTAAAATGCAATCCCAAGCAATGTAACTATTTTTATGAAAAGTTGTTTTTGTTGCTCTTGTTTTTTTTCAAAAAAAAATAACTACTCTAGAGATTTTAGTCTACACAATTTTACAAAACAATAGTTTAACATTGAACAATTTATTTTTTCTCTAAAACTGCCAATTTGCTCCCTAGTAATGATACCAAAAAATGACGAGTGTCATTTATGCTCTCACTTTAATTCATTTGTTAAAACTAGGGCGATATTCTAAGGTTGTATTCAATAGAGATCGTTGAAATGGCAACTTAGATATCAGGAATCTAGACTATCCTAAGAAAACTGAGAATCATAATGTCTTTACAGAATAAAAATAACTATACTAATTTGCACACTCTATTTGGAAATAAATGTTATCTAATTTATAGAACTAAAATGACAAAAATTGAAAGGATATAATTCTAAACTTTAAGTAAAATGAAATAGCAAAAAAATAGGAATTAAAAGTTGTAGTTGAAACTACTTTAACCAAATGAAAATATAGGAATTGACTAAAACTAAAATGTTAAATGTTAGGAATAAAAAATGCAAGCAATAATATAAACGCAAAAATATAATGCAGAAGAACACAATACAAGAGAGACACAGATATACATGGTTCACCCAATATGGGCTACATCCATGGAGAAAATAACCAAGCCTTTGTTTATTTTATCTAGCAAAAATGAAGGGATACAACCTACAACACATTTATTGTAACCTCCTCTTCATTCTATCATAGTCTATAACACACCAGACGCCATACATAGTCCTATTACAAAAGGGAGATACATTTTAGGGTAAAAATGCCAACATAAAATCCTATCGTCCGATCTGTGACCTAATAATGAATGACCTAGATTTACAAATAAAAAATACACCTATTTTTTACTTTGGGGGTGCTGCCCCCGAACCCTCATCAGGGGGGGCTACATAATTGTTGTTGCCCCCCCTGGATCCCCCTAGTGATAATAGTAGGGGGGAAAACCTCCCTACACCCCATTCATGGAGTGGGTCCAAGTGTGATTGAAAACAAGACCTCCATACTAGAGAGAGAATCAGGCTCCACAACCAACATTAAAATGAAAGAGGACAAAACAAAGCTGAAAATAGGAAAAAATAAGGAAAAATAGAGTTTGAAAGCATGATTTATCATAAGCAAAACTACAATAAATGAATCTGATTTTATGTTGCTAAAATTGAAATGCAGAAAAGTAATAATCAAAAAATAAACCTACAACTACCACTAAAAAACCTTCCACTGTTCTTGAGAGTGGGCCCTTGCTTAGAGGTTTAGCAGAAGGAAGAAAGATTCAATAGGGACTAAACTATCCTATGAAGTCAACTAATTCATGCAAGAAACTTGACATAGTCAAGTTTGAAATGAATTACTACACTTTTATTGAATTCTTCAAAATACGTACAACTTGTTGCTTTGTTGACTTTTCTATTGCTACTTTTCTACTCACTTTTTCCAAAAGGGTAGACATCAATATTTATAATTAGATCCCTAACTTCATTACCTATGAATAGGGGTTAAATCAAGAAGTGGTCCATTTTAATTAATTAGACAAAGTAGTTGTCAAATTTGATGATTCCAAATTTAGGACAGTAGGTCAGATTGGATAAGTTTCCTATCTTCAAATATTCATTCATTAAGGTTTTTTTTCTTTGTGGAAAACATCCTAGAAGGGAAGCCACTTTCGGGTAAGACCCAAGGAGGTAGGGGTGTCCATTCCACCAAAAATACCCAGGACTCGAACCTGGCCTACCACCTTTGACATACTCAAGGAGTAAACAAACACACAAAAACAATTTAAAAAAATAAATAAATAACAATAAAATTAATAAAATAAAATAAAAAATATGCTCCTTGAGTGTGTCAAAAATAAAAGCACAACCAAGCACACCCACAATAAGATAAAAAAAAAACCACAACACAAACCACATAGAAAAACACAAGAACAACATAACAAAACACAAACATGACAAAAACAACATAACACTACAAAGACATAACCTAAAAATTTTAAAAATTAAAATTAAAAACAACAGACAATAAAAAAAAACAAAAAACATAGAAAACACTCACACATAAAAACACTAACTATCACAAACAAACAGAAACACAAGAACAATAACAAAAAACATAAAAAAAAAAAACACAAAACAACAAAAACACAAGAACAACACAAAGAACACAAAAAAAAACAAAACAAAAGAACACACACACCTTAAAAAACTAAACAAAAAAACAAAAAATAAAAAAGAAAAAAATGAACATAACAATGACCTTTCTAGACCTGAGGAATTTTAAGGCAGGAATCAACAGAGGAAACAAAAGAAACAATAGATTGAGCTAGGGAACTAAAATAACCTGAGCAAACCAAAGAGAAGAAAAAATAAAGCAAGAAGAAACTAGGTACCTTTAGACTTGGAGCCATCCAAAGAAATGATAGAAATAAGAGCTTCCCTAATTTGCGAAGCCCACCATCTAGGAGGGTGGCCATAACAAGTAAGATCACCTTTTTCCAAAGCCCAATTAGCTAAAGCATCAACACTCTTGTTTTGATCTCTGACCACATGATTGTAATCAACTTTCAAAAATCCCATCTGGATTAATTGAATCTTCTCAATAATTTTTTTTATTCTCCAATCAACCTTATGATTCTTAGGAGTCTTCAAAATATTAATCATGATTTGAGAGTCATACTCAACTAACACCTTTTCCCATCCAACCTTAGTAGCCTCTTTAAGGCCTTTGAGGATACCATACCCCTCAGCAAGGTTATTGGAAAGAATACCCAAATTCTCAGCAAAAGTAAAAACCAGGGAGCCATCTAAAAGTCTACCAATTCCTCCCGCACTGGCTTTTCCATGGTTCCCTCTAGAGGCACCATCAGTATTGACTTTTCCAAAATCCTTAGGAGGAGGTTGCCAATTTCTTGTTCTATCCATCTTACAAATACTCACATTCCCTTTAAGTTGGTTGCCCTTAGAATATTTAATCTTCAATCTTTGCATCACTTGATCCCATATTTGGTGGGAGTTTTGGGGGTGATTAAGGAGTTGATTGACTTATTCAACTAAGTTGGCTATGGTATTTTGCCAAATATAGTGAATATCCTTCCTATCTTGATTAAAAATTTGGTTGTTCCTTTCATTCCAAATATTCCAAAGAAGAATGGTAGAACCCATCCAAACTAACTGCCTAATAAAATGATCAACACCCTCTTGCTTAGGCCAATCCCTCCAAAGCTGTTCAAAAGTAAAAAAATTGGACCACTGTAAGCCAAGTAAAGTGGCCATTCTCCTCCATAGCTCAGAGGCTAAAGTACACTCAATAAAAATATGGATGAGAGTTTCTACATTCTCTTCACATATTTCACATCTAAAAGGGCCATGAAAACCATGCTTCATAAGTTGCTCACCAATAAGCACCCTACGATGCAATAAAAGCCAAGTAAAGAACCTCACCTTAGGCCAAAGATTTTGAGCCCACAACTAAGAAAATATGTTAGAAGATTGGTTGGGATTATTATGGCATAAGGTCAAATAACCTTGAGCAACTGAATAATCACCCTTAGTAGTGTTGTTCCAACCAAAACAATATTTTTCATGGGACCAAGAGAGAGATCTCATATGAAGGATGCCTTGGATATCTTGTCTTTGCCTTTCTGGGATTTGAATAGGTCAGTCCTCAATAGGGATCCAATATCTACCAACCTTTGAATTACCAAGTATGGTACCGATATTAATTAGCCACCTTTATCCAGCTTAGCTCAAGTGAAGCTCCTCCATCCAAGGCCTCCAATCGGGAAACTGAGTTATCAAAGGCTTGTGACCATCCCAAGAATCTGTCCAAAAATTTCTTGTTGACCATTATGAATGATCCAAAATAAATTTTTCTTTATCAAATCCTCACAAATCTTAAGAACTGCTAAAATGGGAGAACCTTTGGTAGGAAGTTGATAGCGAACAAGGTCTTCAGGACTTTTGTTCTCAGCATATTTAGCATGGAGATTATTGGCCCAAAGAGCATTGGGGTTATGCAACATCCTCCAATATAATTTAGCAGCTAAAGCTTCGTTATTATTAATAGAAGACCGTAATCCTAGCCCCCTTTCATTTTTTTTACCTGGGCTTCCGCGTCTCCCACTTTTGTTGCTAACTTTGTTATAACGCTCGTGTCTCCTCTCACACCGGTAACCCCCTTCATTCTTAGGAAGACATAAAGTGTCCCATTTCACCAAGGCCCATTTTCTTTTCTCCTTAGTACCACTCCAAAGGAATCGATGACTGATTTGATCCAGTTCTTGAAGAACATCCTTTGGGATATTCAAAATGGAAGATACATAAATAGGAATAGCTTGAAGGACTGATTTTACCAAGGTGATTCTACCCCTAGAAGAAAGCCACTTGTTGGTCCACTTTCCAATTTTCTTCTTGACTTTGTCCAACAACCAATTCCAATCTTTATTTTTTTGCCTTTGAATATTTATGGGAATACCTAAATAAGTGATCGGAAGGGAGGTCTTCTTATATTTTAATTTATCCAAGACATGGATTCCTATCTTGTAGATCAGTGAAAGAAAATAACTTTAGATTTGTCTTCATTGATCAACTGCCCAGTAGCCTTAGAAAAACAACTAATGATTTGCTTAATATTAGAAGCTTCCTTAATTGTAGCTTTACCTAAAAGAGTAGAGTCATCCACAAATTGAAGATGAGATATAGGTCTAGCTCCATGAGCAATGGTAACTCCCTCAAGGGTTTTTTTTCCCTCTTTTTGGTTATAGTCCTACCCAAGCATTCAACAAGAATGATGAATAAATAAGGGGATAGTGGGTCACCTTGCCTAATACCTCTAGAAGCTAGGAACGACTGAGAAGGCCTACCATTGATAAGAACTAAGTAGGAAACTGAAGAGATACATCCCATAATCCAATCCATCCAATCCTTAGAGAAACCAAATTGCCTCAAAACTTTGATAAGGAAGTGCCAATCCACTCTGTCATAAGCTTTTGATAAGTCTAACCAAATGAACATGGAAGGAGATTTTTGCATATCCATGGAATGGATGGCTTCCTGAGCAAGAACTATCTCATCTACTATTTTATGCCCTTCCACATAACCCCCTTGCTCAGGGGAAATAATCTTATGCAAAAGAGGCTTCAACATTTCTACCATGATCTTAGTAATGATTTTGAGAAGAACATTACATAAAGCAATAGGTCTAAAAGCTAAGATATGATCAACCTCTTGAGCTTTTGGAACAAGAGTAATATAAGTTTTATTGATAACCTTCAAAATTTCTTTGGCTTTCCTGGCTTCTTCCACCACCTCTAATAAATCAAAATGAAGGATATCCCAAAACTCTTGGTAGAACTCAATGGGAAAACCATTAGGACTTGGGGTTTTTCCTTTTTGCATTTTAAAAACTACTTGTTGAAGCTCATTGATAGTAACAGGAGCAATCAAAATAGAGTTCTCCTCAAAAGTGATAAGATAAGGGATTGATTGAAGAACATTTTGTTGAGAAGCTGAGTCAAGAGGAGCAGCAAAAAAAATATTGGAAAAGTAATCGACAACAATAGAGTTCATGCCATCCCAAGTATAGACAACATCTCCAGAATCTGATTTGAGGGAAGAAATTTGTGTTTCGATCTCCTTCTTTGAGCCATTGAATTCTAGATTTTTTCTTCCATAAGAGTTCTTCTTTTTTTTCCCATTCCTCTAACTGAGTTGTGAGCTTAATTTCATCTGCACTTCTATTCTCTGTGAGGCCATCTAAACGGATTTTCTTATTCAAATTTTCAAGTTGAGCAATAACTTCATGTTTTTTTATGAACATCCCCAAACTCCTTCCAGTTCCAAGTCTTGATTTTGGATTTAATGTATTGGAGTCTTTTGGCAAAACAGAACATCTTAGTCCCATGCCTAGGCTTACCTTCCTTCCACCATTGTTGCACACGAGGTCTAAAGGAACTGTCTCTGAGCCACATTAATTGAAAATGAAAAGGAGAGAAACTCACATTGGTTTTCCATATTTCCACCATGACTGGCCAATGATCCGAACCAACATTGTTAAGAGTCTTCACTTTAGGAATGTGACCATGGATTAAGAAATTTTTAGAGAGCAAAAACCTATCCAATCTCTCCATTATACAAGCTAAGCCTTGCCTTCTATTAGACCAAGTCATAAGGCCATTATCTGGTTGGATATCCACAAGATGGAGGTTTACAATATATTCACTCATGAGGTCAGTGCTTTTGTCCAAATTTCTATTTCCCCCCATTTTCTCATCCAGAGAGAGGATGGTATTGAAATCTCCTCCGATCAAGATCCAAGCTTTAGGAAAATGAGAGATAATATGAGTTATATCCTTCCATTGTCTTCTTTTTTCCTCCAAAGCAGTCGGAGCATAAACAATAATGCAGAGCATAATTTGGTTGGAATGTCTACTTTGAATAGCTATAGCCAATAGACCCCAAATGCCAACCATATGGTGAATAACTACCTCTTTTGGGTCCCAAAGACAAGCAATGCCACCAAAAGTCCCCTGGGAACTAAGGAAAACCACTTTTCCAGCTGGCCAAATTTTACTGGCAATTGAGTCCATATCCTCCATTGACATCTTTGTTTCTTGAAGGAAAACAAGATGTGGATGATTTATCCGAATCATTCTTCTAATTTCATTTTGTTTTGAAAGACTCCCTTTGAGTCCTCTAATATTCCAAGTGATGATCTTCATTAATACCAGGGCTAAAAAATTTGGGAAGGGCATTAATCTTACCTTCCTCTACAAGATTTTCACCTTCTTTTACCATATGATATTGATTGGTCTTGTGACCTACTTTTTTATTAGAATCCATCTTCAATTTTTTTCCTTGTTTCTTGACTTACTCCAATTGAATCTGAGATGGCTTCTAACCTTGAAGAATGCTCGTACACAACCAAAATTTTACTAGAGGGTTCAACAAAGTCTATATTGGGACTTGTATTATTTGAAGTTTTGACATTTAAAAGATTATTTTTCTTGTGTAAATTTTCTCCCTTTTTTCTTGTTGAAAACCTTTGATTTGTTGGTTTGTCTTTGAGTTCTTCCCTTCATATTTAAATTGTGTTTCTAATATTTATGTTTCCATTATTTCCTCTTCCTCACTTGGGACATCATTTGTGGAAAGGATTTCAAACATATTAGCAGATGACTTTGATTGATCCTTCATAACCGGTTTTTTCTGAGTGTTCTTCTTCTTAGGCATTTGGAAACCTGTTGAGTTTATATCTTCTTTCTTTTGATCAAGAATTTTATTTGGGCAAGCACTAGCCAAATGACCATATTCATGGTAAATTCTACAATGAAAAGGAATGTTCTCATAGTCCACTACTTGCTCCCAAGTGTCTTCCCCAAATTGTAATGTGATATTTTTAGGTAGGGGTTTGTCAAAATCCATTAAAACACAAATCCGAGCATAAATAATATGTTCAAAATTTTGAGTACAATCAACAATCATCATAAAAGTTCCTAAAGAGTTTCCAATTGAAGAAAAAATAGTAGGATTCCAAAATTCAATAGGGAGGCCAAAGAGTCTAACCCACACGGGAGCTATAGAAGGCATCTCTTCTTTGGATTTAAATTTAGTATGCCAGGGCTTCATGAAAAGCCCTACCCTTCCAAAAAACCAGGGATCCCCTTGAAAAATTTTCTCTCTATCTTCATTATTAGCAAATAAAACAAGAAAATAACCATTTGGATAAATAGAGATTTGTAACTCACCTTTAGTTTTCTAGCTTTTTGCAGCCCAAACTTTGAAAGTAGATAGGCTCGAACGAAAACCCACGAACCGACAAATTAGTCCTCTTTTTTCCAAATCTTCAATGTCAATCTGAATGTTACCCATATCAAGCTTAACAATAGGAGTTCCATCAACTGCTTTCAAGACATCCTAATTCCATTTTCCTGGGATCAATCTTAGGCATTCTTAGAGGTTTATGGGAAGCCCTAAGATTAATATTAGCATTGGGCTGAGGCTGTCCACCATGGAGGGCATCCCTAAAATTTATTTTTGGGGTTGAGTCTTCGAAATTCTTACCCTTGACAAGGGTTTTCACAGTAGAATTATTTTGTGGGTGCACCTTAGCACCAGATTCACTTGAGATCTGAGCCATTTTTTGATCAACTACTTGAAACTTGTTTTGTGATCTCTTTAATCCTTGCCCTAGACGTCGTGGAAAGGTATGGTTTTCACTTTTCTTTTGTGCAACAAATTGGAAGTCGTTGTCACTCAAGTTCACAACATGATTTGTTGAAAGATAGATTTCTAACCCATCTTGGATCCCCTGCAACATATCCTACTAAAATATTGAGCATAAACCACAAAAATATTGGTCGCTAGGGCCCGAAGGCCCTAAAAACCAACCTCTAGAGTTGCTTGCACTCAACCCAGATGAAACCCTTGCACAATCGCTTGCTAAAAATATTGTTCACACATAGGGATGTTCTAGGATATTTGTTGCTCCAAATGATCTAAAAATTGGTGGAGATGTTCTAGGGTTTTTCATGCATCTACCCTCAAAATTTTAGCTCAATCCGAGTCCGAATGAGTGAGATATGGCCAAAACAAGTTTGATAGTTTGGACAGTCCTACGACAAACGTCCCTCTTCAATCTAGCTTCCACTTCTTATCCCATTCCTTCGTTATGGTTTAACTCAAAATAGATTTAGGTCATATTCATGTTGAATCTAGAACCTCCAACTCATCATTTCTAGCCTGAAATCTATCAAAATTTTATTTTGTTTTTAATACAAATTGATTGCAGTGCTTTAAAACATGTGGCAGGTTGTTCAATTCATGCGAAACCTCCCGTTGTTAATTGATTGGTTGATATCAAATTCAAGGATATGACTCCCCATTCTTGCTCGTGCATTGAGAAGATGATTTGATCGCTTATTTGGAGTGTTTTCCATATTGTCCATAAACCTGTAGTTTGTTGCCCAAATGTTTCAAAGCATTTCCTGTAGTTTTTATTATACATACCTGTAGTGATCTGTCATTTATGTAGAATTCAGTCTAGCACCAGATCATTATAGCAACATAAAACATAATTGTAAACAATCTAAATGTATAAACCCGATATATTTTCAAATCTATAAAAAATTCCACCAATTATGATGCATTTATTTTATATCTATCCTCTGCTTATTTAATGATGGAATTATGCAAAGTAATAAAAAAATATGCAAAAAAAATCTATTTGAACATCAATTTATTATTTCTTGCAATTTACCACATACCATTAATATTAACATAAATAATAATTAAAATACTTGGCACAGACTATAGTATATAGACAAAAGTGAAATAAATTATTTGAAATATCTTTGAAATAATGAAACATTTTATGGTATCATCATATAGTAGAAAAGCAAATACAAATGACAACGTGCAAGTTCATGGTCTAAAAGGAAAATATTACGAAGCAAGGATCTAAGGAGAAGCAAGAAGCAGTTATGGTAATGGAACAAGTTGAAGAACCATTAGAAAACTCAAAAGTTGAATTTATAGTAGCAACAACAATAGAGTCCATGGAAGAAGCAGTAGCAAAGTCCAAGGAAGCCTTGTTAGAAGTGGATAAGAATGCACCAAATGAAAGATATAAGAGAGAATATTGTGAAGAAGAATTTAAAATACAAAAAAAAATGTTTAAGAATTAAAGGGAACAAAATTTCAAGTTAAGGTTACACCATGTAAACACCAACACCACCTTGAATGGCAACAATCTTAGAGGTATGAATTAAGGAATCAATATTTTAGATCTACATGGAGTCAGAAAGGCATCAAGTATGAGAGTGTTTGGCAAAAAAAACATAATGTTTTTGGATTTCAAAAGGGTGCAGTATTAGAGAATAATAAGACCAAACATTCAAAATATCATAGTAGAGCAACAGAAGCATAGAGCCAAAAAAGTAGTTATGCATATTCAAGTGGTACAATGACAAATTGGCATCATTAAAAACCATCACTGAGAAGGATTTCACTTGTATGGATAGGTGAAAAAGATTGAAAATTCTCAATAAAAAGGATGCTAAATATTTGTATTTTAAAAAAATTGAAGAAGATCCAAAAATTGCATACCAAAAATTTAGACTTTTTATGAAAAATGATGTAGGTATCTAGTTATAGCATCTCAATTGAGATGAGAATTGAATATGTTTGTAAACTCTTAAGCTTTACAAAAGATAGTTGTGATATATTAAGGGTAGAAGACTCGAGTACAACCCTTTTTCTCAAGCAAAAAAAAGAGGTTATGAACAATAAAAGAAGAATACAAAATAAATTAAGACCTTCCTTTATAGAAAATTAATTAAAATTATATATATATATATAGATTGAAACAAGCCCCATCTATATTACATCATCACCACATAGCAATATTATAACATTACAACAACTTAGATATTATCTTTTTTTTTTAATAGGATTGAAACAAGTCCCACCCATATTACATCTACATAGTGGTATTATAACATTACAACAAGGTCTCCATGACAAGATTTGAACCAAGGTCTCCTCCTTGAATGTTGAGGAATCTAACTAGTTGAGCTATTGCCATTTGATAATTGAGCATTCTTGTTAATAATATTATAATATAAAATAATTTTACATGCAAGAAAAGACATTATTTATTTCTTTATACATTATTAAAAGAATTCAAAATTAATAAATAATAAATTTTCTTTAATAAAAAGGTAAAGATAAAGTTTTTTTAACGCTCACTCAATCATAGGCTATATGATCTAATTATTTACCTAATATATATCATTCAAACCAAAATCTATGGTGTACAACTCTACCTCTCATTGGTTTCGAGCCTTGAATATTCTATTAGAATTGCTTGGCTATTATGCATATATTGTTGGATAAGATTCAAACTTAGATCTCCTCCAATAATATCGTTTGATAATTGAGAATTCTTACTAATAATATTATACCCGAAAGGGATAGATTGGTTAATAGAGGTCGAGTATCCCAAATTTGATTCCCTGGATGGTTGAGGTCTCGTTGACTTCACCTTTACCCAACGTTGACTTCACCTTTCCCAACGGACTAAGGTTTATAGAATTTTCCTACGCAACCTTTATATATATAATACTTTGAATTTGGATAATTTCATAGTATTGATTAAAAAAATTATAGAGGTTTGATGAAAAGCTTAATTGCAAATCGTTATCTGTTTATATCAATGATATTGACAAATTATTAATGGATTATATTTTATTAAAAAAATTAGAGCTTTTTAGTATTATTTTTTATGCATGATTTATTGATGGATATATAGACATTCATTCAACTTGTTTAAGGTGTTTAATTTTTCTATGAAAATAGTTTTTATTTTATTTTAAAGAATTTAAAAATATATATTAAAACAAGACTATTTACAAGATTCCTCCCAGCCTTAGCCATTAAGAGCACCCATTTCCTCCTAACTTTCTAACAAACTTCAATAACTCTAAAATCCAAGATTCTAAGAACTAACCACTTTTGATTACAATACTAAAAGGAGATCTACATTGGAGCCAAATATCCTAAACCATATATTTGCAATGGTTGTCCAAATTAGCCAAACATTAGATTTTCTCACCAACTTGCCTAATCCTCTCATCCTTAATAGCCATGGCACTGTGTCATTGAACCCCTCCCTCCTTCTTGATACACGTCCTAGTCAAAAAGTCTTCCACTTTATTCATAACTCCCAAATAAATCAGAATCACATCATCAAATTCTTTCCACAACTCCTTAATTTGGGTGACAAGAATCCTCATCCTCTATCTCCAAAGTAAAGTTCATCATGCAATCGAGAGCTCCTACCAAGATTTGAGAATCTAATTCTATGATTATCCTCCTATAACCTTGTCTTACCACCTAGATAGAAGAAAATTTGATAGCTAAGGCTTATGCTTCATTTTTTATGTCCCTGCCTAAGCCTTGTAGTTCCCAATAGAGCATTGTCCCAACATGATTCCTACAGACCACTAAAATTCTATCTCTACTTGAATTACCTTTTGCAGCTCCATTAGTACTAATTTTAATCTAGCATTTTGGAGTTTTTTTCCAACTAGTTATGTCCTACCTCTCTTGCACTTCGGCTTCATTCTCCATCATCCCTATATCAGCCTAAGTTTCCTCTTTAGCATACACTACCATAGTTTTTGTGACTTTGCTCCAAATGACTTGCCAGACGCCATACAAGGATGAAAAGGTTGCCACTAATAAATTTTAAAGCTTCTACCCAATATGTAGAGCTTTAGATTTAAATTTACCTCTCTTCCATATTTTCCAAATATTAATCTAGTTCAAATCACCATTGGCTCGAATTTTATAAGCTAAAAACCATCACTTCCATATCTAACGCGTGAACGGACACTCAAACATCAAGTGGTTAGATGTTTCTTCACTTTTTTAGCATAAAACACATTAATATGGACCAACAATTCCCCTATGCTTCAAATTATCAAAAGTAAGAATTCTATTGTGCATGAATTACTAGGCAAAGAAGTTTACTTATGACCAACCTTTGGATAGCCAAATATTTCTCCAATCCTCGACTTGATATGCATGAGGAGGAGGTTTTGGAAGGATCGTATCATATCCATCCTCCAAGGCTCCCATGGCCCCAAGTTAATTCATCCTCCTCATATATACCTTTGAGAAATATTTTTGCTAATATTTTAGTCATGATGGGTGCCAATTTGGAGGGATTGAAATTGGCCACTCGTCCAACTTCTTAAATTGCTTAAACCTATAATCTCCCAGCTACTAACTAGTGTTGAAATAACTTTCAATCTTGATCCAACCCTTGCTTTCCATGGTTGTTTTTATTGGTTGCAGTTTTGGTAATTCAGCAATGCTAGGTGGATATTGATCCCATGAATCTGTCCAAAATCGTGCCTTCTCCTCTCTCTCCACTTTAAAATAATTCATATTTCAATACCTGAGATCCTAACTTTAGAGCCTACCACACTAAGGACCCATTACCATCCAAAGGAAAATGATTCACCTCATTTGGGTTCACTTGTCCCAAATATTTACTAGTTAAAACTCTACTAAATAAAGAATTTGGTTGGAAAATCCACCTCTAATAAAGCTCCCCAACCAAAGCTTTATTATTTAGCTCTGATCTCCTTAGTCTCAAACCTCCCTTTGCCTTGGGTTGGCTTTATTATGAAAACAGTTTTTAAAGTCAAGGTCTTTATAGATATTATTGCTCATCATTCGTTTAACATTTGAAGTTTAAGATTTATGTAAAAAATATTTAATGGCAAGTTTTTAGTAGCATTTATGGATAACTCATTTTTTAATGGTAGGGTACTTATGAATAGATATTTGGGGATATATTATTATATTGTATAAGGGTTGACAAGGGCCACACATAATCCAATGTTGATTGTATAATAATATTATATTATATTAGTAGTAGGCTCCCCAAAGTAGAATAAGAAGATGGATATATAAAGAAGAGATATTTGTCATTGTAATCATCATGGAGAATAATCTTATGTAATCGTCTTTGCCCACGAAGTGGCTTATGGGAATTTTCCCTCCTTAAGTGGCCTCTCATATTGGGAAAACTTGTGGAGTGATTCCTTCCTTAAGGAGTATTATTGGTGTTTCCCTACCTCAAGGGTACTATCTATCTCTCTCATTTGTGGATTGTTATTGTGGATAATTATTTGTGGATGAATGATTTGACATTTTTGTATATTGGTGAATGATTTCTGTTAATGATAATAAAGTAATCTTATGTAATCGTCTTTGTCCACGAAGTGGGTTATGGGACTTTGCCCTCCTTAAGTGGCCTCTTATATTAGGAGAACTTGTGGAGTGATTCCTTCCTTAAGTAGTATTATTGGTGTTTCCCTACCTTAAGGGTATTATCTATCTCTCTCTCATTTGTGGATTGTTATTGTAGATAATTATTTGTGGATCAATGATTTGATATTTTTGCATATTGGTGAATGGTTTTTGTTAATGATAATAAAGTTCTGCAACAAGTGGTATCAGAGCAAAAATTTTGGCAAAATGAGGATTTTTGTGTGAAATTGCAGAATTAGGGCAATTTGTTTTTGGAAAAATGTTTCATCTTTCAAGAGCCATATCTCTACAAAATTTTATCCGATTTAGACAATTCTTAGATCAGTTTATGCAGAATTTGAAGAGCTTTAAAATGAGTGATCATATGAAGTAATCCGAGCATTATTGAGGGAGATACAACCTTTTGAAGTTAGTCTTCCAAAACAAAGATAGTGACAAATTTCACAGATTTTTCTAGAAAAACCTCTCGTCTTTCAGAAGCCATATCTTTGCAAAATTTTATCTGATTCAGGCGATTCTTGAATCATTTTGTGCAGAATTTGAAGATCTTTAAATTGAGTGGTCATATAAAGGAATCCAAGTAGTATTGAGGGAGATATGACCTTCTGAAGTCAGTTGTCTAGAACAAGGGTAGTGATGAATTTTTAAGTCACCAATTTTTCGAAAGATGAAATTTGTTTAGTTCGGGTAAGCAAATCAGTTGCACTTTATTTTGTTTGGAAGAAAAATTGTAGATCTAGTTGTCTCTATGGAATTTTAGCTTCAACTCAGTGGGAAGATATTTATTTCCATAAAACCCTAGTTTGCATTAGGGCATGATAGATATTGTCAAAAACCCTAGTTTGCATTTGGGCATCATTATGGAAGTCCAATTTTTTTTTCTGGAAAAGATGATTTTGATGTTAGGGATTGGTGGTAAAATTTTAAATCCTTGTATCATCATACTCCTCTTTGGAAATATTTGCTTCCTTGTCTTCTTAGAGGAGAAGTTACGATTTGGTATTCTAGAATTCCTCGTGTCCATCAAGATGAACTAACTTGGGAAACAATGGAGCATGAATTCTTGAGTAGATGGGACCCATATAAAAAGATAGCTAGTTTGAAGGTCACCATCAAGGGATATGAATATATATATATATATATATATATATATATATATATATATATATATATATATATATATATATATGTTTTAAAAAGAACAAAATGAAATAAAAATAGAGCTAGCAAATTTCAAAGAAGTGGTAGAAAATAAAGATGTCAGTATGCAGACAAAGGAAACCATACCTTTGATAGAAGATAAATTCAAAAATAGACAAAGGAATTTGTTTGAATCTAAAAATTCTATTTTACAGGTTCATGGAAGCATTCAAAAAGAACATGTTATAATTTCCATTGACCCTAGTAGCAGATATAATTTTATTAATATTTCCTTGGCTAAGAGGTTGCAAGTTCAAGCAACAAAAATTAAAGGCACACATCTTGAGGGTGAGAATGTTCAGATTGTGGAAGATTTGAAGATCACCATGGATAAATATGTTTTACATTCAGATTTTCATGTTATTCAGATGGATGATGAGGATATTGTTCTTGGTTATCCTTGGTTAGATTCTTTGGGTATTGTTAACATTAATATGCAAAAGAAGTTTATGAAGTTATGGTACAGGAAAAGATGATAACATTGCAGGATATTTCTCAGCTTAAGGAGCAAGGATCCAACCAAAATCAAGAAGTGGTTGTAGAGAAAAAAATTGAAGAACCAGAAATAGAATCCAAGAAGACAGTAGCAGCAAAAGAGTCAATGGAAGAAGTAGCAGCAATTAAGTTCATGGAAATAACAATAACAGAGTCCAAGGAAGCTTTGATAGAAGAGCACAAGGACACACCAACAAAGGGAATATGAAAGAACAATGTGTAGAAAATTTTAGAACAGTGGAGCCAAATGTTGAGGAGTCAAAGAAGGTAGAACATCAAGTTAAGGTTGCACCATATCGCCATCCACACCACCATGAACAACAACAATCTTGGAGGTATGGTTCAAGGTAGTAATATTATGGTTCTACATGGAATCATAAGGGCACCAACTATGGCAGTGTTTGGCAGAGAAAGCATAGTGATCCTGTTTTTTAGAGTGGATCATCAGCATCAAGGAAAAAGTGGACCCATCATTCAAATTATCAAAATATAGCAGCAAAAGCGTGGAGCCAATGAAGCAGATTTGGATACTCAATTAACAAAATGGCATACCAGCATCAATGTGTTTCACTTGGATGGATGGATGATCGAGATTGATACCAGTTGCTAACATTGCTTAGCAAATCATATTATCATGTTTCTTCATATGTTTCGAAGACGAAACATTTGTAAGGAGGGTGGCATGGTAGGGTACCTAGGAATAGATATTTGGGGATATATTATTATATTGTATAAGGGTTGGCATGGGCCACACATAACCCAAGGTTGATTGTATTATAATATTATATTATATTATAATATAATATTATATTAGTAGTAGGCTCCCCAAAGTAGAATAAGAGGATGAATATATAAAGAAGATATATTTGTCATTGTAATCATCATGGAGAATAATCTTATGTAATCGTCTTTCCCCACGAAGTAGCTTATGAGACTCTGTCCTTCTTAAGTGGCCTCTCATATTGGGAGAACTTGTGGAGTGATTCCTTCCTTAAGGAGTATTATTGGTGTTTCCCTACCTTAAGGGTATTATCTATCTCTCTCTCTCATTTGTGGATTGTTATTGTGGATAATTATTTGTGGATGAATGATTTGATATTTTTGCATATTGGTGAATGATTTCTGTTAATGATAGTAAAGTTCTGCAACAGACTTATTTATTACATTATTTTTGTATTAATAACATAAGATCTCTATAACTTGTTAATTTTTTTATTGTAAAATTGTAAAAAATGATAAAGTATTTTTTTACATCTCTAAATTCATAAATCATATAAGACGACCCTCATTAAAGATATTGTTTGCCTAATATATGGTTATCCAAACATAATTTGGTTACTAAGCATGATGTACAACCCTATTCCATAGGAGTCGAACCTTAAACCTCTATTCAAAGTTTCGACCATTAGGTCAAGTATCTTTATTTAAGAGGAAATTTGTGAACTAAGTTCATAATGTAAGAATTTAAAATGAGAAAATTTATTTTATCTTTTTTTATTAGCACATGATGACTTTGCATCATATGGTATAACATTTTAGGTGTTTGTCATAATAACTTGTACTATTATACTTCATTTTTCATCTATGAAAATTTTTTCTTTAAAAAAATTAGAAACCTTGGCATAGTCATTATTTTGAAAATTGTCATTAAAGGAAAGTGTGAAGTAATGACACATCCTTCCTATCTAGATGTATTTTTTTTTTTTGTTATGAGTATCCTTCCTAAATAGGATGATCATGTATATTATGGAGTGGACTCATCCCAATTTTTATTGTAACCCCACGTAAAGACTAAGAGGGAGCATTTGGTATATATATATATATATATATTCAATTGGTTATATGGGTTTGAAACGTGTCTCACCCATATTACATCATCACATAGTGGTATTGCAATAAAGCTTGGATATTATTTATGGATCGCTTGGAAAGATTTGAACCTTGGTCTTCTTAAATGTTGAAGAATCTAACCGGTTGAGATAATGCTACTTGATCATTTTTTCAATGAGATTACACAGACCCAGGTGTTGTAGGTGAGTTGGAGATGAGAGGACAATCCTTCAAGGGAGGTCCCAGGTTCGAATCTCCACCCTACCAAAAAGTTGAATTGGGTACCCAAAATTCAATTGATAATGTTGGTGCGGGCAAGGTTGGGTGCGACCCCCGGGTGACTTTGACGGTGTAGAACCCCCTGTTCATGGTCTCAGACCAAGGCGGCTCCGCAAGGGGTTTTTCGCTAAAAAAAAAGGAGATTACACAGGTTTATATGAGGGGTCCTGGTCCCCTCGTACTAAGCGGGTTTGAACCTTGAACCTTGAACCTCTCAAAGAGAGTTCAAAGCCATTACCACTACAATAAGCTTGTAGCTTGGAGCATTTAATATATTAATATTTATTTTTCTATAGTTTATTTAAGTCTTCCTAAAATATTTTTAATATGATTACATGAAATTAAAATTGCCCCATATGTATTACATCTTGAGTAGCTTGCCATTTATGCATGTATTATGTTTGGCCAGATTTTAACCTAGGTCTCCTCTTTAAAAGTTGAGGAATTTTAACAATTGTGCTCGTGCCATTTGATGTTGTTAAAATATTTATTTTTCTTACTTATGTTACATGTTACTAATATTTGTAGGAGAAATCTTTCTCCTACATCTTTCAAATGAGACATTGTTCATGCATGAAAAAATTGCCTCTATACATATTATATAAATAAAAATGATATATAATTATATTAAAATAATACATGAGGATAACGGTTCGGGCTTTGGCTCTTCTTTCGAGAGGTCTAAGGTTAAAATTGCCTTTATTCATATTATATAAATAAAAATGATATATAATTATATTAAAATAATACATGAGGATAACGGTTCGGGCTTTGGCTCTTCTTCAAGAGGTCTAAGGTTCAAACCGTGGCATGGGCAAGTGTGTGAGGGGGTGGGTGTGTGGTGGTTGTGTGTTAAATTTCCTATTGATAAGCATAACTCTCAATTTTATAGGGGTTATGATTGAAAGAAGATTGCTCAACCCTGTGTTTGTTGTAGAGATTTCTCACATTAACCAAATTAAAAAAAAAAAAAATAACACAATATGAATGAAAATGATATATCTTATGTAACTCCAAATTATACATCATTTAAGATTTCCTTGTCTAGGGAATTTCAGCACACTTAGTTGCACGCAATTGAGAAGGTAAAAAACCATAATGAAAAACTCTATAACTTCTTTATTCCTTTTGTGTATGTTTAAATAAGTATAGAAAATAAATGGTCTTAAGACTTTTATATTGCTTTGATATTGTAATCTTACATATCAAGAATTTAGCATTTTGCTTTCATAATTACTTAAAAAAACTCTTGCGATTTATCTAAATTTGATATTCAATGGGGTAATTCTTCCAAGCAGGTTAGATACTTGGGAATACCTTTTGCCATAGATCCATGTTTAAAAGACATGTGGATATGGGTGAAAGAGAAATTTTTTATTAAATTCAAAAAATGGCATAATAATTTTTTGTCTAGTGCTGGTAAATTGCAGGTTTGTCAAAAAAAAAAATTCTTATATAATCTACTATGCTTTAGCTTGGTTTTTTTGTTCATATCAAATCAATGATATCCATAAACATATTAAGAACTTTATGTGGGCTGGTAACACTCTTGGCACAAAAAGACATTGTGTTGAGTGAGACTGGTGTTCTGTTAACAAGCTGAAAGGTGGCCTTGGTCTTAAAAATCTGCGGGTTCAAGGTTTGGCTTTAGCTGTTAAATGGATTGTGTAGTGTTTTGAAGGTGTTGAGTCATGGAAGGTTTTAATTAGAAAGAACATTTTGCAATCTGTTCCTAAAAAAGCGATCTTGGAAAGGCCTCCCCATAAGTGATATCATGTTCGGCAGTTTTTCTATTGCCCCTACTGGCTCACCTGTTTTCAAATGTCTGTGGAAAGCTTGGGAAATAATAAGAGAGTATGTGGCTTATAATAGAGTTGACAATGTTATTTGTCTTCAGAGTTCTATTTGGTGGACTCTTAAATATAAGTATGAATAAATTTTTGGCCCTTACTCAAAGATGTTCAGCCAATAAATGGGGAACATCTTGCATAATGTGTGGACCACGTGTCTTGAGCCTAAGAAGGCTTGGTTTAGATGGTTGTTATTACTTCAAAGGCTCCATGTCTCAGCTGATTGTCATTCTTATTTACTATGTTCTTTATGTAGACTTCATGATACCGTGGGGCACATATTTTTTTATTGTATGTATGCAAAAGAAATCTGGTTTATATTTTTTCAAGATATGCTGAGTTGTAACAATGATAGTACTGCTTTTCGACATTATGTGATTTTTGGGTATGTGCCTAAAATGGGCAAATGTTTTAATGATTTTTGGATTTTGCTTTCTACGAAAATTTTATGGAACATATGGCTTTATGAATAAGGAACTTTATCAGCATTTACCGAGATCTCTTACTAAGTCTCATAGGAGACTCATAGTTGTTTCTATCTCTACAGGTGGCGAAGACTATGTTTTGCTTCAAGGAAAGATTCAATAATCTTCTTCAAGCTTTTCAAGATTTTCTTGCTTCAAACAGTTCGTCATCTACTTCAAGTTATTCCAGGATTGATAGATATGTTGATATGATTAGTTTTTGTACATATTTATTTCAGAAAAAACATGATAAAGTTTAATATGTAATGTTGTTTGGGATATTGGATAGTGCTGTTGTAAGTTGCGGAAGGTTTTTTTATACAGTTTTTTTTATATAATTCTGTACTAATTTTTTTATCATTAATATATGTAAAATATTTTCAATTCAAAAAAACAATAATATTTTTGGTTTTTTTCCATAAACCCAACAAGTTATTAATATATATTACCTCAAGTCTATATGTATCAACAAACATTTACAATGAACTTGGTCAAAGAATCAAGCTCCGAAATACGTGATGCAACCAGTCTAAAAAGTACAACCGTTTTAAACGTACAAGGGGGGTTTCATATACCAATAATAAAACTGAATCAATTTTTTCTTAAACCATTCAATATAATATTTGAGTTGAGAATATGCTACTATAAAAAAAAATGGGGTTTAAGAGTCTTCATAATTCATTATTAATTATGATATATAATATTTTAGAACTCCAACATTTTTTAGCTTGCAGAATCTCAGGAATTGTGTATAAGGTTTGACAGACATGGGATGTTATTTTTCCACTTTCATAGTTCTCCTTTAAAGGAATTGTGTATAAGGTTTGACAGACATGGGATGTTATTTTTCCACTTTCATAGTTCTCCTTTAAAGGAATTGTGTATAAGGTTTGACAGACATGGTATGTTATTTTTCCACTTTCATAGTTCTCCTTTCTTAAAGATATCTTCTACACCTTCCCATAAAATGTATTCTTCAATACAAACTATACTGTAAATACAAACATGTAATCATTTTGTAAGTGATAGATAAAAAAACATTAATTTGTTTTAATTTAGGGATTGCCAGTATATATTAACTAATCTTAGAAGCACTTGCATTCTTCTGCATTAAGAAAAAAAAAACAGTACAAACCCACCAAAATAAGTAATTTAAGTGCCCCATGCTAATTCAATTATTGGAACTCCAGATCATATAATGGTCTTGTCAGATGAAAACTACTATTTGCATTAGTATGCAAACTTAGATGAAGCATGTTCCAAATGGCTTAATGTTCTTAATGGCATGTCTCTTGTCTTTGTTCATAATGGCATGTCTCATGCCTTTGTTGGAAAGAAGGTCGATCATCAGCAAAGTTAACTAGTACCTTCATCATTCTTTGAATCAAGAATCAAGCCACCAGTAACCTATCAAAAATTCAGATTGATGAAAGCTAAATGTATTACTAAACCGCTAATCACTGCCAACCCTAAACAGGAATATTGTGAGACATAATCAAAGGAGAGGGAATCTGATCAAAGAATCATAACCCCCATAAAAAAATAAGATTCAACCAATAATATAAATTCTAAACTGTTCTTTTATCACACAGGGGGTCTCATATACCCCATGAAAAAACTGAAATAATTTTATGAGTTGGGTGAGCCTAATGATAAGACTTTGGAACTCCGAATAAGAGGTTCAAGGTTTGTATCCAATGGGGTATAGTTGTACACCCCTATACTTCAATAGCCATAGTTTGGTTGGATAAACACATATTTGGTAAACATCTTCTATGAGGACTGTCTCACATAGCTTATGGTCTCATGGACATTAAAAACTACTTTACTTTTTATTTGGTATATCAAAACAAATAGTCAAAGTCCTCTCAAACCATTCAATATTTGAGTTGATCAAAATTTGATATTACAAAAAAGAAGCAAATTTGAAAATAATTAAAAGTCTCCATAATTGATCGCTTGTTATGACATAACTGAAACTCTAACATGCTTGAACTTACAGTCTCGAGAATTATGTAGAAGATTTGACAGATATGGGATCTTCTTTTTCCACTTTCCACCTTACTCAAACATATATTCCACTTCGATAATTCCTTTTTCTTAAGGGTGTATTCTTCTATACAACTGTATTACAAATGCAAGCACGCAAGTAATAAACAGATTGAAAATCCCCAGTTGTTTAACAATATGTTTTTTAGGATGTCAGTCTGTATCGGGTTAACTAATTTAAAAACCACTTGCATTCTTCTAAATAGGAGAAATTGGATCTCAAAATTTTCACCAAAATAAGTATTTTAAATAACCCATGCTACTGCAATTGTTGGAATTGTCAAACGGAAACTGTGCACCTCTTGCTTTTATTGGAAACAAGGTTTGATCATCAGCAAGTCAATTAATACCTTTATTATTTTTTGAATCAAGGATGCAGCCACAAGTAATTTACTAAAAATTCAGATATGCTTCTAAGAGTAGATGACCGTAGTCCTTGATACTTAAACCTGCAGACTGATGAAAGCTAAATATTTTAGCTCAACAATCACCACCATCCCTAAACAAGGATTTGTGTGCCACATAAACAAGGCAGGAGACACCGACCAATTTGCTTCACCACCATGGCAGAAGGGCATAATTTTTCAAATGTGAGTTCATATTTAAACATAACCCATAATTTCATTTGTTTATCATTAACCATGTTTTACCACGTATATTTGTTAAGCAGCATATGTTTGCACAAATCCTCAGTATTAGCTATCAAAGGATTAATAAGTTATTGGTTCAAGTGATTATTGCAGGTAAAGTTGCATGTTGACAAAGGGGATGATTAGTTTGTACACAAATCCCACTGAAATTTTTAAGCCCTGGCTTTTCCAAGGAAAAGAGGTACAAACCACACCACAGTATAACAAGGCAGGAGACACCGACCAAATTGCTTCACCACCATGGCAGAAGGGCATAATTTTTCATATGTGAGTTCGTTCTTAAACATAACCCATAATTTCATTTGTTTATCATTAACCATGTTTTACCACGTATATTTGTTAAGCAGCATATGTTTGCACAAATCCTCAGTATTAGCTATCAAAGGATTAATAAGTTATTGGTTCAAGTGATTATTGCAGGTAAAGTTGCATATTGACAAAGGGAATGTTTAGTTTGTACACAAATCCCAGTGAAATTTTTAAGCCCTGGCTTTTCCAAGGAAAAAAGGTACAAACCACACCACAGTATAAAAGCCTGAATACTTCATATAATTTATAATAGTCTCCTATACAGATTTTCTAAGTATGCTCAATCTGATAACCAAAATAAAATACTTGCTAATGGTCTGCAAACGTTTTACATGTAATAAAATGAATGAATGAAACCTAACAAACAAAATTGAATCATACACTCCAGATAACAAAAAGATAAATATCAGGCAGTCAATGTAGTCCAAAAAATGTATGTAAAAAAAGATAGCTGTGAGTGAGGACAAAATTAGACTTCCTTACTGGCAAAGCCCTATAATTTGGTAAATCAATAAATTCATAGAGATAAAAGGATCTCACATTTTGCTGTATGAATATCCATAATAATTCTGATACCACTTCACAAACTTCTTTAGTCCTGTTTGCAGATCTGTAGTTGGTTTGTAGCCTAATTCTAGTCTTGCAAGTGTGATATTTGCATGAGTGAAGGGCACATCGCCATTTCCTGGCATATCAACAACATGTTTCCGAGCCTTCACCTTCAAGTGCCTCTCAAGTATGTTCACTAATGTGGGCACGGTGACAGGGGAAGTATTTCCCAAATTGTAAATCCTGTACTGTGCTGGTCTTTTCTTTTTGCCCCCACTCCCTGTACTCTTGGTTGCAGTGTCAAGAGAGGCAACACACCCCTTGACAATATCATCGATATAAGTGAAGTCTCGAGCAAGATCCACTCGGTTATGACCTCTGTATACAGTTATGGGTTTGCCTTGTAAAATGTTCCTTGTAAAGGAGAAATAAGCCATGTCCGGTCGTCCCCATGGTCCATACACTGTAAAAAATCTCAAGCCTGTAATAGAGAGCCCATAAATATGATTGTATGTATGAGTGATTTCTTCTCCTGCTTTCTTCGTAGCTGCATAGAGACTGGCTGGTTGATCAGTTCTATCAATCTCTGAGAATGGCACCTTGTCATTGAGGCCATAGACTGAACTAGAAGATGCCCAAACAATTGCCGGCTGAGGATTGGATGCCTTGCAGACTTCTAGCAAGGTGACAAGCCCTGCAATATTGCTACGAACATAAGAAGATGGATTTTCCATAGCATATCGAACACCTGCCTGTGCGGCAAGATGCATGACATGGGTAAATGAAATAACATCAAACAACTTGTTTAACAGCATACTGTCATTTATGTCTCCTTCTATAACAAACACACCATGCTTCTTCAGCAGGCCTTCTCGAGCCCTTTTAAGAGAAGTATCATAGTAATCATTGAAGTTATCGAGTCCAAGGACTCCATCTCCTCGCTTCTTCAAAGCCAGGGATACATGCGTTCCCACAAACCCTGCTGCCCCTGTGACTAATACCACCATGCCACCAGCCCTTTTTGCTTGACAAGAATGTTGTACTTGCTTCTCCCATTGAGGACCACCCCAGGTTGTAACATGCTTAGTGCCTTTGTCCAAAGATGTCTTTAAACACAAGTAGGATGCAGTTAATGCAATGAGGAAGAGTGCCCAAAAGAAGAATGTGGCTGATGATGTAAGCCATCGGTTCAGCTGACGGTTAAAATGGTTACCCCTCTCTATCTTTACTTTGCCTGGAGTAGAGGGAAAATTGTCTTGAATAGAGGGAGGCATTGGGACGTAGGCAATACCTGGTATGGTAAAAGATACCATCAAAAATAAGCTTCTCAAATATTAGTGCTGATATATGGTTGTTGCACGCCGTCAAAACAACATAAAAAAAGGTCCTTTCGAATTAGACGGCATTGTATACTTCCATAAAAGTCCCAAGAGACCTGATATTTTATTTTATTTTTATTTTTTTAAAACAGCCTTATCAAAAATACACATTTTGGTGTATTTAAAACCCAAGGCAAAACCAGATCATGATTCATACATATTTTCCTACACTCATCTCTTAGGTTTTATTTTTCTTTCTCCTTTTCATTAAGTAGCTACAGCTTGAAAGAAGAGAAGCATGAAATGCTTGCTAAAATGAGGAGCCCATGAAAGAGAGATAAAGGGGAAAAAAACTCATCATTTTTAATGTATTTAAAACCCAAGGCAAACCAAATCAGGATTTGATTTTCAAATTTTCACACATACATCTCCCTCTTGTTTAGGTTTTTTATTTTTTTTATTTTAAATTTTTCCATTGAGTAGCTACAGTTTGAAAGTAGAGAAACACAAGATGCTCTGTAAAAGGAGGAGATTTGAGAGACATCTATATGACTTGAAAAAGAGATAGTGGAGGGGAAGGCGACGGGGGGTAATTCATCTTTCGTCGCTTGAGCTCACAGTTTACATATAAGACGCATCTTTTGCTTGCAGAGTAAAGCACTAGAACTGATCATTACTATCAGAACAGAGGAACAGATAAAGTCCAACTTCAATCTGCACACCAAGACAACCGACCTCACCTCTAAAGGTCAAACTTTTTAATAAGACCCAAAGATTATATGGAAAGGCCATATCATGACCAGTCTAAGAACTTTTTGGGAAAAAAAAAATGGAAGATCTAAACACCCAACTGACTCAACTGGAAGTCGTCCATCATTCTCAAAAATGGGGAAAAAAAATGCAGCCTTCCCCCTTATAGTCTAGACCTTAGATCTCTATGAATACATGCACACCAAAGCTAAAAAAACAATCTGAAAGACCTTCCACCTCAAAAACCCTGCATGTGCATTCCTACACAAAAAGGCAAACCCAAATCCCAATAATAACAACAACAACAAAAACCTAGAAACCAAAAAATAAATGGTGAGTATTTTGGGTCTCTTCGTTGCATGGTGCAAAAGGATTGATAGACCTAAGGGGTATTTAACTCTCCTCCAAACAGATGGATACACAGATACAGAAACATATATACAACGAATACATACATGTGGGATTCGAGAGGCAGACATCTTACCGAGAAGTGGGAAGCCCCAAGTCACATGTGAGTCCGGAGCTGATCCAGCTTGCTTCCTCCACGCATTGAATCAAAACGCAGATATCAATACCATCATTCTTGACACCCACATTGTTTTCTTTTCTTTGCTCGTACAATTTGTCACCAAATTTGGCACCGTCACACCTCCATTTTCCCCACCAAAACCACCTGCGAATTCTCCTCTTCCTGCTCTTGTGGAACTCGTCAAATCCTTTTCTTAATGGAAGCAAAGGTGACCTTCCTTGCACTTCACTCTTCCCACCAAAGTCCGTGATACCAACGTTACTCTGCTTTATTTACAGCTCATATCTGTTCGAGTCTACACTCCAATAACTCTCTGCCTGAATAGGTGCTGGTATTTTCACTTCTAAAAAATTCCAATCTCCACGAAGGCACTTTCAAATGAACAAAATCCGAGGTCGTCCCCTCTAATTACAGCTTTGAAAAATATGTTTATAGGAGGAAACAGATTGTAAAGCTTGACCAATACACCCAATGATGTCACCAAACGTCACAGAGACGATTAAAAAACAAAGAACGCCATAATTTCCATATAAATTCAAACCGACCTTTGAAATATGTACCATTATAATTGATGAGTTGCATTTATACTTATCACGGGCATCTACATTTACCTTGCTTCAGCCGGCAATTTACTGGCATAGTCAACAATAGCACCTTTAAATTAGTCTTTATTAAATGATTGTTGTTTTGTCTAAATTAGTCTTTATTAAATGATTGTTGTTTTGTCTGGACATTAAGATGATCTGTTGCCGTTCCATCTGCTGTTTGACCTGTTCCTCTGAAGATGACCTGCTAATGCACCTGTATGTTACCACCTAACAGTGGAATTAGTTTGTAGTGAAACATCAAATTACTATGGGTGTGAGGAAAGTTCTAGGTTTTCGTTGAATGTTGATTAGGTTGAGGAAGGTGGTTTCGAAGCAATAGATCATTGGTTTTTGTTGAATGTTAATTAGCTTGAGGTTGGTAGTTAAACCTCAAATAAATACTTACCAATATGAACCAGATAAAAACCTATCTATCCTACCAAAATTCAATTTAATTAATATATTTTAAAAATTTTATTAAAAAATTAAATTCAAACCTAAATAACCTCTCCTAAATTTCTATTTGAAGAAATTAGTTCCAACCAACTTAATTCCTTTTAAAGCCTCGCTTGTCCAAGAATCCAGTAAGGAAAATAATGTTCCAATCCAATAAAGCAAAGCAAGATTTCTTGTGGAACAAGCAACAAAAAGGCTAGGTCAAAATTGTGCTTATTAAAAAATATAATTTTTAGATAAAAGATAAAGTTAATAGAATTTAATTATTTAAGAATTTGTATAGTTTAATAGAAAATTGATTTGGTAGTCTTCTAAAAAAAATTGGACCAAAATAAATTACCTACAAAACACTAGATCCTATTAACCAATTCTAAACACTACTAACCAACCTATTCCGTTCTATTTTAATTTATACATCGCATAAACTCTAAATTTGAATTTATTTTGCAGGGTGGTTGGTTTAGAGTTGATTAATTAATTCCGTCGATGCTTTTCTCAGCTTGACTGAACTAATTGCTTGAAAGCTTTTTTAAACCTGACGTTCTAGAAGTTCCAGTTCAAGGAGAAAGAATCTACTACGTGGCCCAAACGCTAATCTTAGTCTGACATCATGCCGAAGTCGTCATATTAAATGTGTTAATAAAAATTAGTCTTTTCCTTTTTAATGTGTGAATTACAGTGAATTATAATAAATATAACTTAAATTGTAAGTATACTCTTTAATAAAATTTATTTTTAAATAATAATAATAATAAGTGTTTAATAACTTGTTTGAATTAGTTGACAAGTATAGAACATTTGTTAAGATAAAAAATTAGGTATGAGTCTCATAGATTAGGTTTGATATTAATGTGCGAGGGTATTTGAATTTCGTAGATTAATAACTATTTTTAAATTAAATAAATTATTAAATTATTTATTTTAGATTTAGTGAGTGGGAAAATTTTTTACGGTTTACATTTAGGGTAGAGCTAAACTTAGGGAATTTAACACACAACCACATAATGTCAGTTTAAATTTTGGATCTCCCAATCGTTATTATTTTTCAATGAGTTTACACATGTTTTGTACCGGTCCCCTCGAGTGGGGTTTGAACCTTACACTTTGGAAAGAGAGAGAACAACTCTTATCGCTACAGTAAGCTTGTAATTTGTCCAATTATTATTACTAAATTATTGTTAAACAAAAAATAAATAATAAATTAGTAAAAACAATTTAAATAAATCAGGTTTAAATGGACATGGGCGAGTGTGTGAGGGGGTGGGTGTGTGGTGGCTTTGTGTTAAATTCCCTATGGGCGAGTGTGTGAGGGGGTGGGTGTGGTGGCTTTGTGTTAAATTCCCTATGGGCGAGTGTGTGAGGGGGTGGGTGTGGTGGCTTTGTGTTAAATTCCCTATTGATAAGTATAGCTCTCAACTTTAAGAGGGGTCATGGTTGGAGGAGACTGCTCAGCCCTATATGTCGATCATAGAGGTTTCTCACAATAACCAAATCCAAAAAATAAAAAACAAATAAGAATAAAAATTTAAGTGAATATGAACATAATCTTACAACTATTTTTTAAAGTTAGTTGAGCTAAATTTTAATGGTTAAAATAAATTGTCTTCCAAAAATTAATAATTTAAGTATTAATGAGTATAAAGGTTATTTATATAAATGAATTGTTTTGATTTTATTATAAATTAAAAATATGACAATCCATTAACAAAGAAATAAACTAGTAGGTGTCTATTGGTGCAATAAAACATCTATAAAATAAATAGGTGTCTATATTGGTGCAATGAAAAGTCTATAGATTTTATTTTATTTGTAATGTTTAAAAATGTTGAGTTTAGTTATATGATTTAATTAGTTCAATAAAGTATAAAGTGTGTTCCTTAATTTTTAAGGAAGAGACTTAGGTTAAAATCTTTCTAAGTGATACATGCAAGACTCGAGTCTAAGTGGGATTCATTTTAATAGAGTTTTTAAGTATTAATGAGTATAAAGGTTATTTATATAAATGAATTGTTTTGATTTTATTATAAATTAAAAATATGACAATCCATTAACAAAGAAATAAACTAGTAGGTGTCTATATTGGTGCAATGAAACATCTATAAAATAAATAGGTGTCTATATTGGTGCAATGAAATGTCTATAGATTTTATTTTTGTAATGTTTAAAAATGTTGACTTTAGTTATATGATTTAATTAGTTCAATAAAGTATAAAGTGTGTTCCTTAATTTTTAAGGAAGAGACTTAGGTTTAAATCTTTTTAAGTGATACATGCAAGACTCAAGTCTAAATGGGATTCATTTTAATAGAGTTTAGAGTATGTTCATTAATTTTCAAGGAAGAGATTTAGGTTAAATATGCCAACCGATAAATGCAAGACTCAAGCCTAAGTGGGATTCATTTCAATAGAGTATAGAGTATGTTCCTTAACTTTCAAGGAAGAGAGTTAGGTTTAAGTTTTGCCAAGCATACATGTAAGACTCAAGCCTAAGTGGGATTCATTTCAATCCCATATAATTGATTTAATAAAATTATGTAATTTATATAAAGAATTTGAAAAAAAATATAAATTAATATATTGCTAAATATACATGCATAATTATTAAGTTATGGTGCTCTTAAATTTAATATTAATATTGACAATTGCAAAACCCTTTGACAACAATCTTTTTATCTACTAGGAGAATAATAAATTACATTAACAATGACAAATTCCAAAAAATAATAATAATAATAATAATAACCATGGAATAAAAAAAAACATAATATTTATTGAAAATAAAAATTTAATTAAATATAATTTAATATATTTATTAATATTCCTCACACGATCAACCAACTATAACTAACTCAAAGCAAGATATTATATCCAAATAAACTATTAAACAAACATCATCCCTATAAGTTCCACCATATTTCATACAAACATCATCCCTATAAGTTCCACCATATTTCATAAAATATTCATACCTATAAGTTCCACCATATTTCATAAAATATAAATTGATTCTAGATTTATGGACAAAAATTAACAAATTAAACAACCGAATATGAATCTAATATGTTAACTTTCATTTTTATGAGGACAACATAATAACATCTAGAATTTTACTTTTTATGGGAGACATTGTCACCTATGAAATGATCTACTAAATAGATTTGGTACAAATATAATTTATTTTTTAAATAATTTAAATTAAAAATTAAATATTGTGTATAGTGAAATATATGCTTGTGTGGGACGTTTTTCATAGGACTGCCCAAACTGTCGAACTCGTTTCGGCCATATCTCACTCATCCGGACTCGGATTGAGCTGAAATTTTGAGGGTAGATGCCTGAAAAACCCTAGAACGTCTCCACCAATTTTCATATCATTTGGAGCAACACAGATCCTAGCGCATCCCTATGTGTGAACGAGATATTTGGCAAGCGGCTATGCGAGGGTTTCATCTGGGTTGAGTGCAAGTAGCTCCAGAGGTTGGTTTTTAGGGCCTTCGGGCCCTAGCGACCAATATTTTTGTGGTTTATGCTCAATATTTTAGCAAGAAATGTTGCAGGGGATCCAAGATGGGTTAGAAATTTGTCTTTCAACAGATCATACTGTGAACTTGAGTGACAACGGCTTCCAATTTGCTGCACAAAAGAAAAGTGAAAACCATACCTTTCCACGGCGTCTAGGGCAAGGATTAAAGAGATCACGAAACAAGTTTCAAGAAGTTGATCAAAAAATGGCTCATATCTCAAGTGAATCTGGTGCTAAGGTGCACCCACAAAATAATTCTACTATGAAAACCCCTATCAAGGGTAAGAATTTTGAAGACTCAGCCCCAAAAATGAATTTTAGGGATGCCCTTCGTGGTGGACAACCTCAACCCAATGCTAATATCAATCTTAGGGCTTCCCATAAACCTCTAAGAATGCCTAAGATTGATCCCAGGAAAATGGAGTCAGATGGATGTTTAAAGCAGCTGATGGAACTCCTATTGTTAAGCTTGATATGGGTAACATTCAGACTGGCATTGAAGATTTGGAAAAAAGAGGACTAATTTGTCGGTTCGTGGGTTTTCGTCCGAGTCTATCTCGCTTTCAAAGTCTCGGGCTGCAAAAAGTCGGAAAACTAAAGGTGAGTTACAAATCTCTATTTATCCAAATGGTTATTTTCTTGTTTTATTTGCTAATAATGAAGATAGAGAGAAAACTTTTCAAGGGGGTCCTTGGTTTTTTGGAAGGGCAAGGCTTTTCATGAAGCCCTGGCATACTAAATTTAAAGTCGAAGAAGAGATGCCTTCTATAGCTCCCGTGTGGGTTAGACTCTTTGGCCTCCCTATTGAATTTTGGAATCCTACTATTTTTTCTTCAATTGGAAACTCTTTAGGAACTTTTATGATGACTCGCTGATTGTACTCAAAATTTTGAACATATTATTTATGCTCGAATTTGTGTTTTAATGGATTTTGACAAACCCCTACCTAAAAAGATCACATTACAATTTGGGGAAGACACTTGGGAGCAAGTAGTGGACTATGAGAACATTCCTTTTCATTGTAGAATTTGCCATGAATATGGTCATTTGGCCAGTGCTTGCCCAAATAAAATTCCCGATCAAAAGAAAGAAGATATAAACTCAGCAGGTTTCCAAATACCTAAGAAGAAGAACACTCAAAAAAACCAGCTTATGAAGGATCAATCAAAGTCATCTCGCTAATATGTTTGAAATCCTTTCCACAAATGATGTCCCAAGTGAGGAAGAGGAAATAATGGAAACTAAAATCTTAGAAACACAATTTAAATATGAAGGGAAGAACTCGGAGACAAACCAACAAATCAAAGGTTTTCAACAAAAAAAGGGAGAAAATTTACACAAGAAAAACAATCTTTCAAATGTCAAAACTTCAAATAATGCAGTCCCAATATAGACTCCGTTGAACCATCTAGTAAAATTTTGGTTGTGTACGAGCATTCTTCAAGGTTAGAAGCCATCTCATATTCAATTGGAATAAGTCAAGAAATAGGGAAAAAAAATTGAAGATGGATTCTAATCAAAAAGCAGGTCGCAAGACCAATCAATATCATATGGTAAAAGAAGGTGAAAAGCTTGTAGAGGAAGGTAAGATTAATGCCCTTCCCAACTTTTTTAGCCCTGGTATTAATGAAGATCATCACTTGGAATATTAGAGGACTCAAAGGGAGTCTTTCAAAACAAAATGAAATTAGAAGAATGATTCGGATAAATCATCCACATCTTGTTTTCCTTCAAGAAACAAAGATGTCAATGGAGGATATGGACTCAATTGCCAGTAAAATTTGGCCAATCGGAAAAGTGGTTTCCCTCGCTCCCAAGGGACTTCGGTGGCATTGCTTGTCTTTGGGACCCAAAAGAGGTAGTTATTCACCATATGGTTGGCAGTTGGGGTTTGTTGGCTATAGCTATTCAAAGTAGACATTCCAACCAAATTATGCTCTGCATTACATGTTTATGCTCCGACTTCTTTGGAGGAAAAAAGAAGACAGTGGAAGGATATTACTCATATTATCTCTCATTTTCCTAAAGCTTGGATCTTGATCGGAGGAGATTTCAATACCATCCTCTCTCTGGATGAGAAAAGGGGGGAAATAGAAATTTGGACAAAAGCACTCACCTCATGAGCGAATATATTGCAAACCTCCATCTTGTGGATATCCAACCAGATAATGGCCTTATGACTTGGTCTAATAGAAGGCAAGGCTTAGCTTGTATAATGGAGAGATTGGATAGGTTTTTGCTCTCTGAAAATTTCTTAATCCATGGTCACATTCCTAAAGTGAAGACTCTTAATAATGTTGGTTCGGATCATTGGCCACCATGGTGGAAATGTGGAAAACCAATGTGAGTTTCTCTCCTTTTCGTTTTCAATTAATGTGGCTTAGAGACATTTCCTTCGGACCTCATGTGCAACAATGGTGGAAGGAAGGTAAACCTAGGCATGGGACTAAGATGTTCTATTTTGCCAAAATACTGCAATACATTAAATCCAAAATCAAGACTTGGAACTGGAAAGAGTTTGGGGATGTTCATAAAAAAACATGAAGTTATTGCTCATCTTGAAAATTTGAATAAGAAAATCCATTTAGATGGCCTCACAGAGAAGAGAAGTGCAGATGAAATTAAACTCACAACTCGGTTAGAGGAATGGGAAAAAAGAGAAGAAATCTTATGGAAGCAAAAATCTAGAATTCAATGGCTCAAAGAAGGAGATCGAAACACAAATTTCTTCCACAAATCTCTTCTAGCTCGAAGATCTCACAACTTTATTTCTTCCTTAAAATCAGATTCTGGAGATGTTGTTTATACTTGGGATGGCATGAACTCTATTGTTGTTGATTACTTTTCCAATCTTTTTGCTTCTACTCCTCTTGACTCAACTTCACAACAAAATGTTCTTCAAGCAATCCCTTCTCTTATCACTTTCGAGGATAAATCTATTTTGACTGCTCTCGTTACTATCAATGAGCTTCAACAAGTAGTTATTAAAATGCAAAAAGGGAAAACCCCAGGTCCCGATGGTTTTCCCATTGAGTTCTACCAAGAGTTCTGGGATATCCTTCATGTTGATTTATTAGAGGTGGTGGAAGAAGCCAGGAAAGCCAAAGAAATTTTGAAGGTTATCAATAAAACTTATATTACTCTTGTTCCAAAAGCTCAAGAGGTTGATCATATCTCAGCTTTTAGACCTATTGCTTTATGTAATGTTCTTCTCAAAATCATTACTAAAATCATGGCATAAAGGTTGAAGCCTCTTTTGCATAAGATTATTTCCCCAGAGCAAGGGGGTTATGTGGAAGGACGTCAAATAGTAGATGAGATAGTTCTTGCTCAAGAAGCCATCCATTCCATGGATATGCAAAAATCTCCTTCCATGTTCATTCGGTTAGACTTATCCAAAGCTTATGACAGAGTGGATTGGCACTTCCTTATCAAAGTTTTGAGGCAATTTGGTTTCTCTAAGGATTGGATGGATTGGATTATGGGATGTATCTCTTCAGTTTCCTACTTAGTTCTTATCAATGGTAGGCCTTCTCAATCATTCCTAGCTTCCAGAGGTATTAGGCAAGGTGACCCGCTATCCCCTTATTTATTCATCATTCTTGTTGAATGCTTGGGTAGGACTATAACCAAAAAGAGGGAAAAACAAAACCCTTGAGGGAGTTACCATTGCTCATGGAGCTAGACCTATCTCTCATCTTCAATTTGTGGATGACTCTACTCTTTTAGGTAAAGCTACGGTTAAGGAAGCTTCTAATATTAAGCAAATCATTAGTTGTTTTTCTAAGGCTATCGGGCAGCTTGATCAATGAAGACAAATCTAAAGTTATTTTCTTTCACCGCTTTCGCTAGACAAGAATCCATGGTCTTGGATAAATTAAGATATAAGAAGACCTCCCTTCCAATCACTTATTTAGGTATTCCCATAAATATTCAAAGGCAGAAAAATAAATATTGGAATTGGTTGTTGGACAAAGTCAAGAAGAAAATTGGAAAGTGGACCAACAAGTGGCTTTCTTCTGGGGGTAGAATCACCTTGGTAAAATCAGTCCTTCAAGCTATTCCTATTTATGTTTCTTCCGTTTTGAATATCCCAAAGGTTGTTCTTCGAGAATTGGATCAAATCAGTCATCGTTTCCTTTGGAGTGGTACTAAGGAGAAAAGAAAATGGGCCTTGGTGAAATGGGATACTTTATGTCTTCCTAAGAGTGAAGGGGGGTTAGGATTCCGGTCTTCTATTAATAACAACAAAGCTTTAGCCGCTAAATTATATTGGAGGATGTTGCATAACCCCAATGCTCTTTGGGCCAATAATCTCCATGCTAAATATGCTCGAGAACAAAAGTCCCGAAGACCTTGTTCGCTATCAACTTCCTACCAAAGGTTCTCCCATTTTAGCGATTCTTAAGACTGGTGAGGATTTGATAAAGAAAAAATTATTTTGGATCATTCATAATGGTCAACAAGCAAATTTTTGGATAGATTCTTGGGATGGTCACAAGCCTTTGATAACTCAGTTTCCGATTGGAGGCCTTGGATGGAGGAGCTTCACCGAGCTAATTGGATAAAGGTGGCTAATTATTGTCGGTACCATACTGGTAATTCAAAGGTTGGTAGATATTGGATCCCTATTGAGGACTGGCCTATTCAAATCCCATAAAGGCAAAGACAAGATATCCAAGGCATCCTTCATATGAGATCCCTCTCTTGGTCCCATGAAAAATATTGTTTTGGATGGAACAACACTACTAAGGGTGAGTATTCAGTTGCTCAAGGTTATTTGACCTTATGCCATAATAATCCCAACCATTCTTCTGACATATTTTCTCGATTGTGGGCTCAAAAGCTGGCCTATGGTGAGGTTCTTTAATTGGCTTTTATTGCATCGTAGGGTGCTTACCGGTGAGCAACTTATGAAGCGTGGTTTTCATGGCCCTTTTAGATGTGAAATGTGTGAAGAGAATGTAGAAACTCTCAACCATATTTTTATTGAGTGTACTTTAGCCTCCGAGCTATGGAGGAGAATGGCCACTTTACTTGGCTTACAATGGTCCAATTTTTTTACTTTTGAACAACTTTGGAGGGATTGGCCTAATCAAGAGGGTGTTGATCATTTTATTAGGCAGTTAGTTTGGATGGGTTCTACCATTCTTCTTTGGAATATTTGGAATGAAAGGAACAACCAAATTTTTAATCAAGATAGGAAGGATATTCACTATATTTGGCAAAATACCATAGCCAACTTAGTTGAATCAGTCCATCAACTCCTTAATCACCCCCAAAACTCCCACCAAAGATGGGATCAAGTGATGCAAATATTGAAGATTAAATCTTCTAAGGGCAACCAACTTAAAGGGAATGTGAGTATTAGTAAGATGGATAGGACTAGAAATTGGCAACCTCCTCCTAAGGATTTTGGAAAAGTCAATACCGATGGAGCCTCTAGAGGGAACCCTAGAAAAGCCAGTGTGGGAGGAATTGGTAGACTTTCAGATGGCTCCCTGGTTTTTACTTTTGCTGAGAATTTGGGTATTCTTTCCAATAACCTTGCTGAGGGGTATGGTATCCTCGGAGGCCTTCAGGAGGCTACTAAGGTTGGATGGGAAAAGGTGTTAGTTGAGTCCGACTCTCAACTTATGATTAATCTCTTGAAGACTCCTTCTAAGAATCATAAGGTGGATTGGAGAATAAAAAGAATTATTGAGAAGATTCAATTAATCCAGATGGGATTTTTGAAAGTTGATTACAATCATGTGGTCAGAGATCAAAACAAGAGTGTTGATGCTTTAGCTAATTGGGCTTTGGACAAAGGTGATCCTACTTGTTATGGCCACCCTCCTATATGGTGGGCTTCTCAAATTAGGGAAGAATCCAGGAAAGCTAGAGAAGTTTTGAAGTTTATCAATAAAAATTATATTACTCTTGTTCCAAAAGCTCAAGAGGTTGATCATATCTCAGCTTTTAGACCTATTGATTTATGTAATGTTCTTCTCAAAATCATTACTAAAATCATGGCAGAAAGGTTGAAGCCTCTTTTGCATAAGATTATTTCCCCAGAGCAAGGGGATTATGTGGAAGGACGTCAAATAGTAGATGAAATAGTTCTTGCTCAAGAAGCCATCCATTCCATGGATATGCAAAAATCTTCTTCCATGTTCATTCGATTAGACTTATCCAAAGCTTATGACAGAGTGGATTGGCACTTCCTTATCAAAGTTTTGAGGCAATTTGGTTTCTCTAAGGATTGGATGGGTTGGATTATGGAATGTATCTCTTCAGTTTCCTACTTAGTTATTATCAATGGCAGGCATTCTTAGTCATTCCTAGCTTCCAGAGGTATTAGGCAAGGTGACCCACTATCCCTTTATTTATACGTCATTCTTGTTGAATGCTTAGGTAGGACTATAACCAAAAAGAGGGAAAACAGAACCCTTAAGGGAGTTACCATTGCTCATGGAGCTAGACCTATATCTCATCTTCAATTTGTGGATGACTCTACTCTTTTAGGTAAAGCTACAGTTAAGGAAGCTTCTAATATCAAGCAAATCATTAGTTGTTTTTCTAAGGCTACTGGGCAATTGATCAATGAAGATAAATATAATGTTATTTTCTTTTACTGCTCTGCTAGACAAGAATCCATGGTCTTGGATAAATTAAGATATAAGAAGACCTCCCTTCCAATCACTTATTTAGGTATTCCCATAAATATTCAAAGGCAGAAAAATAAATATTGGAATTGGTTGTTGGACAAAGTTAGGAAGAAAATTGGAAAGTGGACCAATAGGTGGCTTTTTTCTAGGGGTAGAATCACCTTGGTAAAATCAGTCCTTCAAGCTATTCCTATTTATGTTTCTTCCATTTTGAATATCCCAAAGGTTGTTCTTCGATAATTGGATCAAATCAGTCATCGTTTCCTTTGGAGTGGTACTAAGGAGAAAAGAAAATGGGCCTTGGTGAAATGGGATACTTTATGTCTTCCTAAGAGTGAAGGGGGATTAGGATTCCAGTATTCTATTAATAACAACAAAGCTTTAGTTGCTAAATTATATTGGAGGATTTTGCATAACCCCAATGCTCTTTGGGCCAATAATCTCCGTGCTAAATATGTTGAGAACAAAAGTCCTGAAGACCTGGTTTGCTATCAAATTCCTACCAAAGGTTCTCCTATTTTAGCAGTTCTTAAAACTAGTGAGGATTTGATAAAGAAAAAAATATTTTGGATCATTCATAATGGTCAACAGGTAAATTTTTGGACAGATTCTTGGGATGGTCACAAGCCTTTGATAACTCAGTTTCTTGATTGGAGGCCTTGGAAGGAGGAGCTTCACCGAGCAAACTGGATAAAGGTGGCTAATTACTGTCGATACCATACTGATAATTCAAAGGTTGGTAGATATTGGGTCCCTATTGAGGACTGGCCTATTCAAATCCCATAAAGGAAAATATAAGATATCAAAGGCGTCCTTCATATGAGATCCCTCTCTTGGTCCCATGAAAAAGATTGTTTTTGATGGAACAACACTATTAAGGGTGAGTATTCAATTGCTCAAGGTTATTTGACCTTATGCCATAATAATCCCAACCATTCTTCTGACATATTTTCTCGATTGTGGTCTCAAAAGCTCTGGCCTAAGGTGAGGTTCTTTAATTGGCTTTTATTGCATCATAGGGTGCTTACTAGTGAGCAACTTATGAAGCATGATTTTCATGGCCCTTTTAGATGTGAAATGTGTGAAGAGAATGTAGAAACTCTCAACCATATTTTTATTGAGTGTACTTTAGCCTCTGATCTATGGAGGAGAATGGCCACTTTACTTGGCTTACAGTGGTCCAATTTTTTTACTTTTGAACAACTTTGGAGGGATTGGCCTAATTAAGAGGGTGTTGATCATTTTATTAGACAGTTAGTTTGGATGGGTTCTACCATTCTTCTTTGGAATATTTGGAATGAAAGGAACAACCAAATTTTTAATCAGGATAGGAAGGATATTCACTATATTTGGCAAAATACCATAGCCAACTTAGTTGAATCAGTCCATCAACTCCTTAATCACCCCCAAAACTCCCACAAAATATGGGATCAAGTGATGCAAAGATTGAAGATTAAATATTCTAAGGGAAACCAACTTAAAGGGAATGTGAGTATTAGTAATATGGATAGGACAAGAAATTGTCAACCTCCTCCTAAGGATTTTGGAAAAGTCAATACTGATGGAGCCTCTAGAGGGAACCCTAGAAAAGCCAGTGTGGGAGGAATTGGTAGACTTTCAGATGACTCCCTGGTTTTTACTTTTGTTGAGAATTTGGGTATTATTTCCAATAACCTTGATGAGGGGTATTTTACTTTTTACTTTTAGCTAAGTTCTTTTTCCCTTTCTTTATATTAGAAATTGTGCATGAAAATTTTATAAAGTTTTTATCAAATATTATATTTGTTATAGAACTTTCAGATAAATTTCATTAGATTTTTGAATTTTAGTTTCCTTCCCATGGATCAATTTATATTTAAATATTTAAAATCATCCCTAGTGGTAGAGGTTAGTGAGCGCACCTTAGAGAGATCCTCATTGCTCCAAGATAGGGTAATTTTTGGTAAATTTAATGGGTATTGGCTAGGGGCTTCAACCTTGAGAAAATGGATTGATAGGAGTTGGAAGTCTCTAGGAGTGATTCTATAATTTCTTCCCAAAGGTTTCTTCCTAGCCATTTTTTTTCTAGAGAAGAAAGAGAAAGAATACTAAAAGGGGGTCCTTGGTTTATGGGAAGAGCAGGGCTCTTCCTTACCCGATGGTATGAAGGTTTTTCATCTAAAAATGTAAATCTATCCCTAGTACCAATATGGGTTAGGATGTTTGGATTACCCATTGAATTTTGGGAAATAGATACCTTCAAGGAAATAGACAACATTCTAGGAGAATTCCTTGATATTTTAGATACAAAAAAAATGGATTTTTGGCTATTTATGCTTGAATATTGGTCATGATTGATGTAAGTAAAGATTTACCAGAACAAATCATTCTTAAGCATGGGGATAATGTGTGGATCCAAACTATAGATTATGAAAATATATCTTTTAGATGTAGAATATGTCATGAGGTGGGGCATATTGAGAGATCATGCCCTAAGAAGAGCCTAGCATAATCATTTGTAGAAAATCGTAAGAGAAATTTACAAATGGTTATGGATAAATATGGTTTTCAACTTCCAAAAAATAGATCTAGAAAAATAAAATAAAATGAACAGTGGAGACCAATAAGAAAGGATACTAGAAGAAATTCCAATTCTTTTGAGGCTTTAGCCTATGAAGAAAAAGTAGATCAAAACTTAGAGAACACAGGACAACAATTTCAACATATTAGCAAGGAATCGTCTATTCAATATGATCATAAATTTAGAAAGAACATTCTTGATGAACCCAAGGAATGTGTTTCATCATATTTTGAAAACTCTCTTGAAGTACCATGCACCATTCAAGAGGAAATAATTGGTAAAGAAAATACAGTTTTAGAAGGTAATACCTCTACCATTAATAAGGAAATACCAAAAAATGAGCAAGATAAGTCAAAAGATTCTATAATAGATCCAGGAGAGGATAAATATCTTGAAAAATAAAATGGTGAAAGAATATTGAGAAATAAAATAATAAGACCTACTCTCGATATAGGCAAGGCAAAAAGAGGAAAATCCTCAAATTATCAAGCAAGATCCAGGGAAGCAAGAGCTAACATAGAGAAAGGAACATAAACTAAGTTGGTTGAACTTCTCTTTACCAAACAACAAAATGATGTTGGTAATACGCAAGAGGGGCCAAAAGCCCCTAGTGAGACATGATTATCATCTCATGGAATATAAGGGGTGCTAATGCCCCCTCAAAGCATAGGTGTAGTGTAGAAACCTAAAACGTGCCATGCTGAGGGTGACTACTCATATGGACATGCTAAAAAACCATATGAAGGATCTTGGATAGACTCCAAGATAGAGCAGTGGTTCTAACCATTCAATTTAGATATTCTGGCCTAAGTACTATGAACCACAGACCAGACCTGCAGTCTCCAGTTTGAATCGCGGTTGACACCTACGGTCTGCAGTCTGGACTGCAGCTGTGACCTACGTTTTGAACTGGAGTTCAGTTAGGTCTTCCATTTGAGCCAAATCGGTTTGAACGGCCAAGAGATCTAGAAGGAAACAGTTGGAGGACAAAAGATTCCAAAGGCTTCCATCCCAACTGACCTAACCATTCTTCTTGATCTTTGCTTCTCCATGAAGCCACCCCTAGCTCTAGGGGCATGCTATAAGTACCCCCTATTTTTCAATGGGAAAAAGAGAGGACTAAGGAGAGATAATTTGCATCACGAAGCGCTATCAAATTGTCGAGCAAACTAGTTGATCAAGAGAGCAGTGAAGTCCTATCAAATTGCATAATGACCTTATGCATTTGAGAGCCCCTTTGTTATCCATTCAAACAATAAATTAGCCATGGATGCCCTAGGTGCCTAGGAGGATCAAGAAATACAAATTTGGGTGAACGAAGGCCCTTCATAGTGATTTGACTACCAAATCTATCAGAAGATGACAAAGGCGACCCTTGAACATCAATTCGGACAAGGAGGTCAAGCCCACTGCCCCTAATTATGAGGGCAAACACATCAGAGATCAAACCACGACTGTCAACCATGATTTATAGTATAGAATGCCCCTCACAGCTACGGTTTGCAATAGGTTAGAGATCACCTTACTCAATCTGATTTTTACTGCATAGGTTAGTTAGATTAGTTATTTCATAGGTTAAATTTCACTTTTCGAGAAACTTTGATCGTAGAAATTAGGCATTTTACGTGTTGTAGTGGTTAGAAGTACATTGAATCTTTTTGATGCTTTATTACTTTCAATTCAATATTTGTTCAATGCATCATGTTTTTATTCATGTTTTGTATATTGTAGTGTAATTCTTGATACAATTAGAATAGCGTAGAACCTTTCTTTATGCTTTCTTGTTTCATTAGTTTGATGGCATTTACATGTATAATTATTTAAAGGGCCTCATCATGAGAGGCTATTAATCTATATAATCATGCATTGTTGTTTCTTGTTCATAGGGAGACAGGTGCAGAAATGAGCCTATATCATAATCCTTCCACATCGCAGAGAAGGGGGTTAACTCTACCCCAAGGCAATTTGTGTCACCCTGAGGGGCATTTTGATCACACCTACCCTTAATAGGGAAACAATTACACAATTCTATTGTAATATTGTATCAATATGATTATCCCTAAGAGGTACGTACTTGTAATTTGATTTTGACTTTAAATATAATGGAATAAAACATGTTTTATTGATTCATCTATTGTCAATTTCTTGTTCTTGTATCCATGTTATGCTTTTGTCAATTATTACCATAGGACATCAATAGGTGTGAGCATTTTCGATGGTCACAAATGGCGATCACGGTGGGACCCCACAATTTTAGCCTCAAATTCTAACTATTCTTGGATTTTTCTGTCTACAGGTGCTAACCGTAGCTTTTAGCTACGATTATTTTTTGGCCCGCGGCTGTAACCTGCAGTCTCCACTACAGCCTGTAGGTCGGACCTGTGGTTCATAGAGGAAGAAGTAGACAACCAAGAAATCAGTGGGCAATAGAGCAGGAGTTGGGGTAGGTCCTAATTTCACCTTTTGTATTCAAATTTTTGCTCTGTATCTTTCTAGAGAGCATCGAATCGCTGCAATTTAGGAAAAAAAGATAAGGTGTCAATGAATAAGTCCTAATTTGCATTTGATTTCCGTTCAGTGGGAAGGTGTTATTGGGAATATCGAACCTCTGAGTGTAGTATGCCCCTAAATATAGTGACCTTGATAAGTATTGTGTGTTGTTTGCATGCTTGAGGTCCAATCAACGACCATGTCATTATAATTGCATCACTAAAATATCATGTAGGACATTAGCATGCATTATTTTTGCATGTGAAACATTCCTTTTTCCTTTCGTGTAAATCATGTAGGAATGGTCATTCTGCTCTGTGAGGCATTTGTCATTTTTGTAAAATAAAAAAAGAACCACACACACCACGTATCACTTAAACATCAATGGCGTTGGGCTCTCACATCCAACCTGTTTGATTGAGACTGATAGTGGATGTTATTACCACTTGGTTGGCTCATTTGAAATTGTACTATCAAGACCCTCTCTTTGCCAAGGTCAATCCAAGAACTATCATATTTGTGCAAAATAGCATGCACTCTTCCTCGAAAGGGTGTATCATTGTGTACGATGTGTTGGGTGAGGGTTGGTATTACCTATGCTACTTCATTGAGTATGGATTTCATTACCATATTTTGCTTGTGCGAGTATATAGGTGAAAGCCAATTTAACTGAGTTTAAAATCCAACAATCTTTCAAAACACACAAAGAATTTCTAACACTGATACAACACATCTGAAAACAACATCAATCAATTTAAGGCTCACAATCAAATATTTAAAAGAGATAATCACGATTTGTTTACATTGTCTGCATAATAAAATACATCTAGACATTAGGAACACAAATGGTGAACACACAAGCTGAATGACAAAGGTTTGGGACCGATGCCCGTGATCAACCCCCAACTGGTTCACAGTAGCATGTGTCGAGTCCTCATACACATGAGCGAACCGAACGACATTCAGCTAGCATTATAGGCGATAACTCGAAATGGGGAGATCCCATTAAGCGGACCCCGATAGATGAGCATCAGTACACTCCTCTAGGCATAGGACTAAGCGCAGAGCTTCTCAATATGAGGATGCTCTACCCCAAAGCCATTATCGAGATTACACTACATGCGCATCCAAGGGATCGGTCGAGGAATATGTGGTGAAGGGGACCAAGTTGGTTCCCATACCTAATAGGTCCATAGGGGGTTCTAACCCTCCACCGTCAAAGTATAGATGAGTCAGATATTTGCCCATTCAAGGGCAAGAGGACAGGCTCATTTTTGAGCATAAGTCCACCCATACTCCTGTGCGTGGCTCACCACACAAGATCACCATTGATATATCAAAGGTGGGAGCTAATGGAACACCACCGCATGAGCGATGGATGTCTAGATAGCTAGATGGTCTAGGTAGTGTTCTTGAGCAGCTAGGCTACAAGCCTATAGCTTCTCCCACTCGTGCTCTGAGTGAGTGTAGCAACAGTTGTATCAAGATCATTAGAGAGCATGGAGAGGATTCTAAGAACCCTCATGTCACACATCCATCGTCCACACATCTGTCTGATGGGTACAAAACCCATAAGGTAGCTCACACAGAGCACGCACATCGAATGCCTCCTACGATCGACCAGATCGATAGATCTCATAGACTAGTGTCCAAGTAAAGACGTCAGCTACTCCAAGATCAATTGGATGATGCTTGCCTAGAGAGGCAGCATATTGAAGATGAAAATATTCAAGCGCAAAGGCTCTTACAATAGAGATTATATGAGCAGTGCATGCATGAAGAGTGTATTCTAGCTCAGAAGGAGCGCATAGAGTAGGAGGATCGACTAGCCAGGGCTGGCCTATACCCTCTCGAGGACCATAGAGAGTGGGTGCATAGAAGGGATGTGTCCCTAGTCGACATGCACAAGGAGCGAAGAGATGCTCATACTCATGCCAGTGTCCAATAGAGGGAGTGACTACTATCACTCAATGATATTAGATAGAGGCAACATGAGCACATAGACGTAGACAGATACGATTAAGGCTACCATTATTGGCAATTTTGGGTACTTTTGGTACATTGCCTTTGCTCAAGTGTATAAGTTGTCATTGATGTCAAGAAGCTCTTGAAGGAATTTGATTTGATGTCAAATAATTTGTTTTGATGAAGGTTATTGCATGACAGTTTCAAAGGTCTTTTGCAAATCCCAAGTTGGTAGGTTTAGAGATTACAAGTGGATGCATTGGTTTAATGCATTTGGGTCCAGGAGAAAGTATTTATTTAAATAATTAAAAACCTTGTTAAGGTTCCATTTAATTATTTTTAAATAAATAAATTATTATTTGCAATGGGTTCTCCTAATCCATGACGCAAATTTTTTAACATTGTGGGTGCTAGCCAAGACCTCCGTCGACGTGTTAAAACTCCTCGTCGATGTCAAAGAGCTTATGGTAAATTGCATATAAATCTCCCTCGACGAAAACAAAGATTAAGCCTATCCGAATTTTGAAAGGAGTTGCTCGCTATAAATTCGTCTGTGTCTTCGTTGATTTTTGTGGATCTACTGTTTGTTTGTCTGCACTCATCGTTTGTCGAATCTGTCGTAAAGTTTATTGTTGTCGTGTCGTGGCAGAGGAAAGGAAGGGACTGTTGTTTTATTTTATCCCTGGTGCAAAAGGATCAAGGTTAACAGCGTGAGGTTTAAACCTCACTGGGTGCCTTTGGCGCACCGGTAGCGGCTAGGCTGTTGGCGCGCTACCCGAATGGGAGGTTTCACATTCGAATATCGTGAAAAGGTTTTTTCATCGTGAAGTGGACATAGCTGGTGGTGTTAGAATTCATGCGCAAATTTCTCCATAGCGATTTTTGATGTTGGCTAACGTATTTTCGAAATTAATTTTTGCTAAGTGTATTTTGCGGATGGAGGAAGTTTGTTAGAGGGAAAACAGACTTAGGAGTTATAAGGAGTTTAAATCTTGTTTGTATTTTGATAAAAGATTCTTTTTGAAGATGTTGTTGAAATATCTTATTGCATTCTTATGAGAGATAAATTTTATTTTTGATAAGACTATAAGGGAGAAATAAGGTGTATAAGGGTTAAATATTTCTTGTAATGTTGAGAGTGCTTTTGGTTGATTATGGAAATGAAAGCATGATGTTTAAGGTTAAAATTGCTTCTTGTGTGAAGTTGTGAAACCTTAAGTGGGCAGCTTTGAGATTGACATTTGCTTTCATTAAATTGGTAATAATCAAGCTATTCTTTACTTGGTTAAAGTGTTGAGCTTACTCCTTTGTTGATGATTTGAAAAGTTGTGTGTGCTATTATGAGTTGAGTTGGTGGATGCTTTTTGTTCAAACAATATTGGAGAGAAAAGGAGTTCTACTTGTTTCCTTTTCTCATGTTGATTGTGAAATGCTTCAAGGTTGTGTTTTGAGTTGAATGGTGTTGATTGAACCTTGTTTGATGAGCATTGTTGTTGAAGCCCTAATTGATGGTGAAAATAACATGAGTATCATTGTTATATGATTCTTTGCATAGTTGGCAATTGTTGGGGTTTCATATTCTTGAAAGAAAGCATTCTATCCTATCCATTTCAGATATTGAGTTGAGTTTTCAGATTTGAGATTGAGTTTGAGTTGAGTTGATTTGAGTTGAGCTTTGAGATTGGGAGTTGAGTATAGAACATATTGAGTCTCTAACAATTCTCTTTATGCTTCTATGAGTTTGACAAATCACATTGGGTCTCTAACAATTCACCTTGTGATTTCCTACTAAGAAAGTTTTTTCTTGGTGAGCTTGTTGAGGTTTTGGACAGGTTTCGGTGGGGACTTGTGAGCAGGTTTTGGATAGGCTCCGATGGGGACTTGTGAGTAGTTTTGGAAAGGTTCCGGTAGGGACTTGTGAGAAGGTTTTGGATAGGTTTCGGTGGGGACTTGTGAGCAGTTTTGGACAGGTTCCGATAGGGACTTGTGAGCAGGTTTTGGACAAGTTTCGGTGGGGACTTGTGAGTAGTTTTGGACAAGTTTCAGTGGGGATTTGTGAGCAGTTTTGGACAGGTTCTGGTGGAGACTTGTGATAAAATTTGGATAGGTCCTAGAAGAGGACTTGTGAGCTGAGTTTTGATAGTTCTATCAGAGAACTTGAGGACAGAGGAGCACTGGTTCTTTGAGAAGAACCTGAGGACAGATTTGGCAAGTATTTGAGAAGACTTGTGTGTAGAGGATTGATTTGTTCAAGTGTTGGACAGATATAACAGACAGAGGAAGACTTGTACTAGATCGAATGACTATGTTTGGTACAGGTTAATGAGCTGCTATGGACGTGATCATAGAAGGCAGAGGTCTTTAAGGCTAAGCATTGAGGACAAGAAGTCTTCGGTGGAAAGGAGTTCCACGTGCTGGCAAGAGGTAGAGGCAATTGATCTTCTGAGGGATAATTTCTAGAGAAGAGGGGAAGGTATCTCCTTTGAGTAGAGGCTCATAAATTTAGATTGAGGGTAAGGTATCTCCTTTGAGCAGAGGCTCATAAATTCAGATTGAGGGGAAGGTATCTCCTTTGAGTAGAGTCTCATAAATTCAGATAGAGGGGAAGGTGTCTCCTTTGAGCAGAGGCTCATAAATTCTGATTGGGGGAAGGTATCTCCTTTGGGCCGAGGCTCATAAAAATTGTAATTGGGAAGGATTCCCAAAGAAATTTGAGAGAACTTTTAGAAAAAAATTTTGTGGACGTAGCCCAGCCATTCTGGGTGAACCATGTTAAAATTGGTGTCACTTTGTGGATGATATTATGCATTGCTTTGATATTGCTTTGGGTATATTGCTTTACTGTTTTGAAGTATAAGGGAAAAAGTAAAAAGAGGTCTTATACTGTTCACCCCCCCTCTCAGTATAATCTTGTGTTCTTCAACCATGAGAGTTCTTGGGTTGAGGAGGAGGAAGATCCATGTCCTCCACTTCCCCCAAAGAAGGCATTACCTCCTAGACTGCATCCATGATAGCTTAGGGAAGAGGACTTTTTATCTTCTAAGGCATACAAGGTTTTTGCTGATAAGGTCAAAGCAATAGAGAGGCAAGGTGTGGCTATGCAAAAGCCGACACTGAGGAAGATACACAATGAACTTCTAGACCCCTCGGTGCCTACACCTCCATATCCCGAGCATTTTGATATGCCCAGTTTGGAAAAATTCAAGGGTGATGAGGATGCACAAGAGCATGTTACGAGTTTTCTAGATGCATGTTTCTAGATAGAGAGTCATGATGTCTTGTTGTTGCACACTTTCATTACGACACTTTCTAGCCCGACTCGAGAGTGGTTCAACCAACTGAAAAAACACAGTATTATTGGTTTCAAATAGTTGGCTGATGCATTTATTGAATTCCATTCATTTGGCATCAAGAAATAAGACAACCTTTTTGATTTGGCTGTGCTAGTTCAGCGCGACAATGAGCCCATCGAGCAATACAAAAAGAGATGGTGTAGAATAATGACAAAGCTGCCATTCCCTATTCTTGTGGCCGAATTGACCTGAATGTTTAGAAGGAGTTATGCCAAGAACATCTTGCTATTGTTGCAGCTGTAGCAGTACCCCAAATTTGAGGAAGCCATGGTGCAAGCCAAGGTGACTGAGGACATCAAGTTGCAAGAAGGTAACTAGAAGCTAGAAACCAAGAAAGAGGGGTTTAAAAAGAGTACTACAAAACAATAGGGCAAGCAGGCCCACGTGAATCAAGTAGTGCTAAATCTCGAAGGAGAATACAAGGGACAACAAAAGCCTAATTATCAAGCTCAACCTCCTCCTGCATGTTACAAGACATGCAAAAACAACTATAAGGGCAAAAACAAAAAGGAGCGCCCACCTCACCAGTTCACACCCTTGACGGAATTGATGATTTCAAATTTTCATCAACTGTGAGAGGCCAAGGCCATACGATTACCTAAGGTCAAATTGGTAGATCCGAATGTGCCAAAATCAAAGTGGCATCAAGATGATCTATTCTACATATTCCACAGAGTGAAAAGCCATGACATCGATATATGTTGGTCCTTCAAACACATTGTGCAGAACATGATAGAGAAAGGAGAGCTGGTAGTACCAGGCAACCCACAGGCACTTAAAAATAGAAACATAGGGAATTTCAAGAATCTGCTACCTAATAACAAGGTGCCTCATAACAATGTCGACTAGGTCAATCAAGTGTGAATCGAACCACCTACCCAGGGGTTCGTAGGCATGGTCAATATTGTTACTAGACATGGGAGGTACAACCAACCGAATCGACCTCATGCTCCCATTAGAATACAAGCTACGCTAGATCAACGACCAGCTCAGAACATGCCAGGCTCACCAGCTAGATCAATGGTGACCATAAGGATTAAGCTAGTTCAAAACCTGCAGATAGCTCCTACGAAGTTATCAATATATAAGCTTATTCAATATTCCCCTAGACACAAGGAGACTCTTATGGACATTCTGAGGTCCATTGAGGTATAGTCCCAAGATGCCCATGCATTTACAAATTTCATGGGACATGTAAAACAATTTTAGGAACCCACAATATAATTTTATGATCATGAAGTGAAGATGGTTCCTACTATTACGCTTGAACTGCCACTACATATTATCACATGTGTTAACCACATGCCTTTCAAAAGGGTCTTGATTGACACTGGGTCCTCGATCAAAATAATCACAACCAAGGCACTGAGCCACCTCAAGCTACCCAAGTCACACATTATAACTACCACATTTATTTTGAGAGCATTTAATGATGCGCTATGCTCGATGGTTGGTACAATAGTTCTACCTGTTTAGGTGGGACTCAAGACCATCTCTGTGATGTGTCATGTGATAGAGGGCACCATGTAGTACAAAATTTTGCTCGGGAGACCTTGGATTCGTGAAATGCATTGCATCCCCTCTATCTTGCATTAGTGTGTGAAATACATTCATGAGGGACAAGTTCACGTAGTGTCCTTCGATGAAGAACCATTCAAGTTTGTGAACTTAGCAGATTTGCCTAGGGGTTTTGTACTCCCGTCGACGTATTTGGATATATGACCTATCTCATTGGTTAAGATTCCAATAGGTAAACCAGTAGCCTGTGCTCAATCATCGACATCTGTGTCACAAAGATATGAGCACACCACTACAACTTCTCTAAAGCCGACTGCATCGGTGATGCACCAAAAATTTAAGAATCTAAAGGTAAAATTGGGTGAAAAATTGGAAAATCATGTGCCCAGATTAGTCGCCAATGAGACTCCCACTCCTATGGATGTGGAATAACCTCAAGACAAATTCGAGGAGGCACCTCAGCCTGCTTCGCTTGCATCTTCAGCAGGGTCATCTACACCGCAGGTGACCATTCAACTGGCCAACACGAGGTTGGGTGAGTATCTTGTGCAAAATTTTACTTTTGAACCTATCCTAAAAATAGCGCAAGAGATGGATCGATTGCATGCCCATCGATTTTTGATTGGATCCGTAGTGCTGTTGGGTGAGCCACCCAACCAGATAAAATTCGTCTACATAGGGCTGGATCAAGCAGCCACTAGAATGTCCATAGATAATGACGATGATGAGCCATTCGCTATGAATGTGCACTATCTATCCAACCCGAAATATGCCATGCATATTTTTGAGTAGTATCATTGGCATGGGCATGATCTTGGTATTTTTGAACAAGGACTGAGAACTCTGCTTGAACCTCATTATTAGCTAGCTACTGATAGGTTCGAGTTAGGGTTACAAGTACAAGGTCATGACGATTTGCTTGGTGTATCCTTAGATCACATGTACTTGAGTCTGGGGGATGATGTGGATTTTAATCCATATCACCTTGATCCTTCCAAGTATTGGAGGACTCGCCAGACAGTATCGTTTGTTACCATAGGGCCGCTTGATTCATACCATGACAGGCCCTGAGAGGACAACCCCAGAGACAACCTAGGTAACCAAATTCATGGTGCTATGAACGACACTGGTATGTAGGGACATGACCCCCATGCTGAAGGTGATCTCAAATTAGGAGATCTTTACGATGATGATGGATAGGAGTCCACCTCGAAGATGAGTGGACCTAGTTATGATGCAGATGATGAGTCCTCAAACGATGATCAATCTAAGGAGGAAATCAGGTTGAAATTTTTAGGTTCGGCATTTATATGCCATCTGCTACCAATGGAACAAGTGGAAGAGGTGAACGAGCACTCCATAGTCGATAGTGATTACAAAGATGAAATGGAGGGTTACTTAAAGCCTTGCCTAGTTGATCTCCCACTATGCATAGATACAATAGAGTGGCCCATCCATGGTTGCAACCACAGTGATGTAGATGAGAGGATCGATTCCAGGCTCATGTATCCACAATATCTATTGCCTAGGGAATTAGATCATGTTATGGAGGAAGTCCTTCCCAACACTGAGCACTTTGAGGAAGGAGCAATACCAGTTTATGTAGCAGTATCATATATACGATCATTCTATCAAATTTATTCGGATAGTGACGATAGCGACCGTAGGATCATATACATGGGACCACATCTATCTAATCCCTCCTTAGAAGAGGAGGGAAGTGATAGATTGTATTTGAATAGCGATGATGAGGACTCGATGGAGATGGCCTATTTGGGATGTCATCACTTACGCAATAGACCTCCACCTAGAGGTCCCCCACCTATTATAGTTGTAGGTTTGCATCGAGAGATCAATCTCCATCGCAGCCTGAGGAAAAGAAGAGAGCTTGAAGAGAGGTATCAGGAACTCTTTCTTGATCTGCCTACATACATAGAGCTCCTTGAGCTGAGAGATCCCATTCTATTGCCAGTGCACTAGGACAATCTAATTATATGGGCATCCCATAGAGAGGATCCGTTTGTGCCCATACCATCAAAACTAGATCTTGGGTACGAAAGCTATGTTTTAGAGATAGAGTCCTATATGTGTGGCTTCAAAGATCAATTCCATTACATCAATATGGTCTTCATTGATTTGACCACTCCACTCCATAATCCAGTAGATCCGTCCAAACCGTTGCATCTGAAAATAGATGCTATCGATTGAGATCGTGCTGATTCGCAAATCCTACCTAAATATTTCTTCCCAAATGAAGAAATGTTACAACCATTTCATTTCACACCAGGCTATGCTCATGATGTTTGTCATGCCAAGAATGCTTCCCAAGAGGAACATGTGAACCTAGCTAATGACATCCATCTGATTCCTATGCCTCACCAGCTTGAGGAGGGATCACATATGTCAGTAGAGAAAACCTTCGATGTGGATATCAGTAAAGATCCCACCAATCCAAAGAAAGTTAGATTTGGAGAGAGTATCACTTCGGATGAGTGTGATAGCATCATCTCTCTACTGAAAGAGAGACCCGATCTCTTTGCTTGGACTTATAAAGACATGTCGGGTCTAGATCCAAAATTGGTTACTCATAACCTCTTGCTAGATCTGTCGAAGAATCCAATCAAGCAAAAACTTAGAAAAATGCATCCAACAGTAGCCTTAATGGTAAAATACGAGTTGTAAAAACTATTGGATGTAGAGTTCGTCATCTTCATCGACTATTCAGAGTGGGTCTCCAATATGGTGCCCGTAGGAAAGCCAGATGGAAGGGTATGAATTTGTATGGATTTTAGAGATCTCAACAAGGCAACACCCAAAGATTCATTTTCATTGCCAAATATCGATGCTTTGGTAGACGCCACTATAGGTCATGAAATACTCTCCCTTATGGACGGTTTTTCTAGATATAACCAGATTTAGATTAAACCTGAAGATCAGCATAAAACCATGTTCATGATGCCATGGGGGACATTTTGTTACAAAGTTATGCCATTCAGTATTAAAAATGTTGGTGCCACATATCAGCAGGCTATGACATATATTTTTCATGACTATATGCATGAAATCTTAGAATATTATATCGATGACTTACTAGCTAAGTCGTTGCTGCGAGTAGAGCATGGGGAGGTCAGACTAAATCCTAAGAAGTGCGTATTTAGCGTAAATTTAGTTAAACTTTTGGGAATCATCGTTTCTAAGCGAGGCATCGAAGTAGACCTAGCAAAGGTCATGGATATTCTAGAGATGCGTCCTCCCACTAATATCATAGAATTAAGAAGCCTTCAGGGCAAAGTAGCATCCATAAAGTGATTCATCGCTTATTTATAGGATAAGTGTCGACCCATGAATCGACTGCTACACAAGGGGGTCCCATTTGATTGGGACAATGACTTCCAAGCAGCCTTTGCTGAGATTAAGCAATACCTGGCAACGCCACCAATACTAGCTCCACCAAGGCCGGATGAGCCTTTTCTGCTATACATATCAAAAACCAACTTTGCATTAGGGACCATGTTAGCCCAAAAGAACGTGCAAGGCAAAGAGCAAGTCATATATTACATCAATCGCACCTTGGTGAGTTATGAGTCAGGATATGCATATGTTGAAAAACTTTATTTAGAAGTAGTGTTCGCTACCAGGAAATTGCGGTATTACATTCTAAGTCATACAACATATGTTATATCGAAACAAAATCCTTTGTAGTACATGATGAGCAAGACATATCATAACACACGTACTACAAAGTGGATCATGCTATTGACAAAATTTGATTTGTAATTCATCAGCCAAAATTCCATCAAGGGAAAAGTCATAGCTAATCAACTGGTCGAGGCACCACTATCCAATAGTAGGCCTCTAACCATTGAGCTTCTAGATGATGCGGTCTTCGTAATATCTGAAGCTCTCGAACCTGAGGAACCAGAGAATAATGCTGATATGACATTGTTCTTCGACGGTTCAAAGTGTGAGCAAGGGGGTGGTGCAGGAATAGTATTTTTCATGCCATAAAGAGCTCCAATGCCCTTGTCATTCAAGTTAAACTTTTCGTGCACCAATAATAATTTTGAATATGAAGCCCTACTTCTAGGCCTCCACATAGCCATCGCCATGGGTATTAAAATACTGAACATTTTTTGTGATTCTTTGCTCATAGTTAACCAGGTTAAGGGCTCTTTCAGTGTCGATGTCCCGTGTTGAAAGCCTACAAATATCTTGTTGCCACTTATCTGGCTAAACTTGAATGGTATGACATCGAGGCAATCCCTCGTTCATCAAATAGGTTCACAGACACCATGGCATATTTGGGGTCCTTGATCCCTCAGAATCTGTCTACTGAGTTTACTACCATCCATGTTAGAATGCTCTCGCACATAGCAGCGAAGCGTGCAATATTTAATAACAAAGAGTCAGTCAACATGATTGTTGTGGAACCAAGAACTGATTGGTTTCGTAGAGCAAAGGAATTTCTTAAGCAGGCACCCTAGGAGTCATTGACTTCTTAGAGTCCTACGGGGAGTGGTACTACCATTCACAACAAGGTTATTTTCTAGTATGTATTTGCAAAGCTAAATACGTAGGGGGAGCAGGTCGTCTTAGCAGTTGAAGATGAGGCTTGTCAAAGATGGATGTTGCAAATCCAAGACTTCCTAAAACTTGGTATGATTCCAGAAGGATTGTCACGTGCCGCAAGACGCACATTTAAATAGAAAGTGACTAAGTATGTCTTGATAGGAGATATTTTATTCTGACACAATTATGAAGGAATCCTCCTTCGATGTCTTGAGCCCCAAGAGTCATCTTGGGCAATTTTAAAAGCTCATGACGGTACGTGCGGTGGCCATTTCAATGGTATGACTATCGTCAAATGTATCCTTCACATGGGTTATTATTGGCCCACTATGGAGAAGGATTACAATGTGTATGTCAAGAAATGTGTTAATTGTCAGCATCATGCTATTCTTATGCACTTGCCATCACAGGACTTACAACCCATTCAAGAAACTTGGCAATTTTCTCAATGGGGATTAGATCTGATTGGCAAGATTTTCCCTCCATCATCAGGTTGACATACATTCATTATCACGGCTACTGTGTATTTTACAAAGTGGGTGGAAGCCATTCCCCTTACAATGACCACTGGAGCTTGCATCGTAGAATTTATTCTCGAGAATATCATATGTCATTTTGGGATACCATCCAAAGTAATTTCAAATAATGGAACTTATTTTAAGAACAAAACTGTGTGGGCTTTAACGTCTAAATACCGCATTCAACACAGTTTTGCAACTCCATATTATTTGAAAGTAAACGGGCAAGCTGAGGCCTCAAAAAAGACTGTGGTAGCCATATTGAAAAATATAGTGCAATAACACCACAAGGATTGGCATATATAGCTGCCCCTTGCACTATAGGCTTACAGGACTAGCATTCAGATGCCCATTGGGGCAACGTTGTTTTCACTAGTATATGGCACTGAGGCCATTATGCCATTAGAGTTGGAAATTCCAATGCTGTGCGTCGCATTGAAATAGTTCATCGATGATGACACCACATGGAAAGCTCACCTCGATCAATTGACGTTGCTTAATGAAAATCACGTGAATGCCCTTGAGCATCTTTGCATTTATCAAGAACGATTAAAATGAGCTTACAATATCAAAGTCCACTAGAGAGACTTTGAAGTTGGGGATCTTGTACTAAAAGAAAACCAACAGAACTTGAATTTTCTGCCTGACATACGAGACAAATTTGTGGCTAACTGGCTAGGGCCTTACATCATATCTAAAAATATTGGTCCAGGTACCTATCGCCTAACGTCGCTAGAGGGTGTGGATGAGCTTGAGCCTCTCAATATCATCCATCTTAAGGTGTTCTATGCTTGAGAGTGTAGTAAAGGCACCAAAGGCATCTGTAAGCCCTTTGGTCAACCCAAAAGCCTCGAGGAATTTGTCTAAATCACTCGGTCACCCCAAAAGGCCCCAAGCTATCTGAGTAAGAAGCTTGGTCAATTAAAGGCACCAAAGGCATCTACAAGCCCTTTGGTCAACCCAAAAGCCCCAAGAAGTTTTTTCTAAACTGCTTGGTCATATAAAAAGGCCCCAAGCTATCTGATTAAGAAGCTTGGTCCAGAAAAGGCACCAAGGATTCCCAAAAATCACTTGGTCAACCCAAAGGCTCCTAGAGTTCCTATAACTTCTCGATCATCCCAAAAGGCTCCACACCCTCTTGTTGAGAGTTTGGTCAACTAAAAGGTTCCAAAGGCATCTATAAAACCTTTGGTCAAGTCAAAAGGCTCCAAGGATTTCTAAAAATCACTTGGTCAACCCTAAAAATCTCCAAGGACATGTACTCGTCATTTGGTCAAATATGAAAGCTCAAAAACCTATAAAAATCAAGAAAAATATATAAAAGTCCAAAAAAAATGATAAATCTTACAATCCAAAAACATTTACATTTGAATTTTCATTTGCATTCACACATGCATTCACATCATCATATTGCATTTAGGCATTTGTCATCTGTTGCATTTCGCAGTAGAGGGTATTGCGTTTATGAAAGTTTTACAAACAGTCACATGTTTGTATGACAATCATGCACCCTTGAATTTATCATAATTTATTGCATTCGTACACGATACCTGTTGTGGAGACCTATGTGTATTAAGTTTTCCTATCACTCAACCATACCTAGTGGGTTCTTCAGATATTGTAGAAAGCTTGCTTTGCTGTTATAGACAAGGTCATTTGCTGTTATGTTAGTATATTTCTCTTCTCCTCTACATTATTTTACCTTAGAAGCTACTTATTTCATTTAACCTATTCTAACTATTAACTATTCATTGATTGCAAGAAAAATAAAGATTCTACATAAGGAAATAAATCATTGCAAAAAATAGAATAACATTGCAAAAGAGATGGAAAAGTAATGTTATTTTATTATTGAGCTTCAACCATGTACATTGTTGAAACTGTCAAGTACAAAGACTTTGTCAAGGAGCAACTTAAACTTCTATTACAAAATGCAATCATCGGAGGACAAGAGCAAGGACCTTTTCAAAAGTATCCTCATTGTAATTTATACAATAATGTTTAATGAAATCTTCCATAACATTCACTGTCTCTTTCTAACTAACAAATCTAAATCCTAACCTTCATACTAACACTTTTCCTAAATAAATATAATTTCCTAAAAATTTGGATATTAGAATAATCAACGCGGGCCCAAGTGTTGTATGAATTATTCTAAAAAAATACAACTTTATAACAAACAAAACTTGGACTAATCAATGTAAGCCCAAATGGCAACCACTTTAAAAACTTCTAATTTTAAGGAATAACAAGAATAAATTTTGCCCTATTCTCAAGGAAAGAAAATATAAGTTTACAGAATAAATCAACAACTTTGATCCTTCCAACTTTAATAAAGACCTTACAACTTTTAGTAATAATAATCAAAGATACCAAATATTCTTTTTTCCACGTTGTCAATCAAATGGCTGACTATGTATAATATACTCGTGCTGGATGTAACATGGCAACAAGGTTTGGTCAAACTTGACTCAACTCTTCCATAGCACTCCTTTCGGTAGACACTTTTAGTAGCAATTCATCCACAGTGCCCATAAGTGTGCCATACGTCCAACCAGTCTATGTACGCATGCATTCTAGTTTAGAAGCCACAAATTTTATCCAACTTCATACACATTTGCCTAATAACACAATAACTTACACAAAATTCGTGTAAAATATATGCATAAATAAATTTTATAACCATTAATCATATTGATGCATAAATGAAAATATTAAAGTGAAACAGTAATAAAAATCATTCATATTCATTCATTTGCAAAGGAATATATAGGTAAATTAGATACATATACTATAACACTTTGACACTCATCATTCCTCCAAACTGAAGGTGATGCATGTCCTCATGCATATAAGTTCAGGGATTCAAAAAAATCTTCTATGTCATTTCCTAATTTAGTCAATGTTTACAAACAATAATCATTCTAACAATGTAATATTTAAATTGAATGGATAATACATATAATTATTTTTTAGACATAATTGGTTGAAATGCACATAATCAAATAATATACAAATTTTTAGACATAATTTTCAGGTATAATTGAATACACAAAACAATTTTATCTTCTGAATTATGTGACTAATAACAAAGTCAATTATATAGATAATAATATCTGCAACTATAAACAATTGTGGACACAATTACCTGTTCCTAAAATATTGCAGTGAATTCATTCAGAACAATTACTATGAGAAATATATAAAAATACTAGTCTTTTTCATAAAGGATTAACATTTCATGCGAAATAATGATGTCTACAAAACTCATATGATGAAATAATATTTGAAAAACTAGTCATACTGATAATGAACTACAATATTTGTGCAAATATTTTCCATCATATGCATCCTAAAAATGCATTGCAATGATCAGTATCTAATTTTACAATAATTTTTTTTTTGCAAAATCAGAATACTATAGAATTGCGTTATTTGTTTCGCTATTCTCATCTCAAAAAAATGAAAATTCATGAAATAATTTTTTTTTTTTTTTGAAAAAATGAAAACTTGTATTAATACAAAGACCAATTACAAACGGGAGAGAACACATCCCGACCCAGAGCAAAGAGCAACACAACAAGGGCAAAGCACAAAGGCAGCACTAGCAACCACAGGGCAAAGAAAACAACAGGGCACGAAAAGGCGACATGTCACGAAATCGCGACATGTCACGAAATCGCGACAGTCACCCCCGTCTCGACCGCATCGGCGCCAACAGTCGCGATAACGCGACATGTCGCGAGATCGCGACATGTCGCGATATCGCGACAGGAAGGGCCCTCGGCAGCCGCACGCAAAAGGAGTCGCGAAATCGCGACGAAGTTTCTAAACGGCACTCATGCCACAAAAGGGTCGCGATATCGCGACAATTATCCTCCCAACCGCTTAAGTGCCAAACGTGTCGCGATATCGCGACAAAAATACCTTGCAGCTTCCAGTTTACCAAACTGTCGCGATATCGCGACGAATTATCAACTTTGCTCTTCATCTTCAAAAGAGGCGCGAAATCGCGACATAATCTCAACAAGAGCCGCGATAGCGCGACATGTCGCGATATCGCGCCAGAAACCCGCCAAAGGCCGCAAAGGCTCAACCTGTCGCGAAATCGCGACAACTTCCGACTCGAGGCCGCGACGGCGCTACAGGTCGCGATATCGCGACAATTTTCCTCCCAGCCGCTTAAGTGCCAAACGTGTCGCGATATCGCGACAAGATTACCTTGCAGCTTCCCACTCTCCAACTTGTCACGATAACGCGACGAAATTTCAACTTTGCTTTTCAACTTCAAAAGGGGTGCGAAATCGCGACAGGATCTCAACAAGGACCGCGATAGCGCGACATGTCGCGATATCGCGACATAAACCCACCAAAGGCCGCGGAGGCTCAACCTGTCGCGATATCGCGACAGCCTTCCGGCTAGAGGCCGCGACAAGACTACATGTCGCGATATCGCGACAAAAAATTTCCTTAGCATAAAAAACACTGCACATTATTTCAAAATTTGTTCAAGGCCTTGTCTAATCTCTGCATCCTCCACAGGCATATCACTATGCAGATGCATCCCAACCTCTCTCTCAAAACCCATCTTAGCAAGGAAATCAGCCGCTTTATTAAGAGATCTACTAGCATAAACAGGTATCACATCCTCTAATTCCTTCCAAAGCTCTTTAATTTGGGGAGACCGTAATCCGCAGCCTCCAAGCTTTTAAGGCAAAGTTCCTCATACAATCAAGAGTGCCCACCAGGATTTGAGAATCAGACTTAATAATTATCTTCTTGTGCCCCTGTTTGACAGCCCATATGGAGGCATATTTAATAGCAAAGGCCTCGGCTTCATTGTTTGTGGCACATCCCGCACCTTGCAATTCCCAATAGAGCACAGCCCCAAAGATGATCACTGCAGATTACTCCACTTCCAAACATTGCCCGGATTGCCTTTTGCAACTCCATCAGTGTTGATTTTGATCCAACCTTCTGGGGGAGGTTTCCAACAACTTCTTACCTGTCTCTCAAGATCAGCAGCTCTCTCTTCCAGAGGCTTAGAAGCAGGCTGATTTTCCTCCTCAACATAGATGGCAACGGTTTCCACAACTTTGCTCCAGATGACCTGCCATATCCCATCCACCGAAGAGAAGGTTTCACGGAAAATACGAGCATTTCTTTCCAACCACACCCGCCACCAAATAAAAAGGAAACCAAGCTCCCAACTAGCTCGAAGAACTTTAGATGTAAATCTACCCCTCTTCTGTATTTCCCATAAATTGGTCCGAGACAAGTCTCCAATAGCCTGAAGTTTAAAATGGGAGAACCAACGATGCCAAATCTGTTGTGTGAAAGGACAATCAAAAAGAAGATGATCCGCAGTTTCCTCATTCCTATAGCATAAAACACACTGGGAAGGACCAATGATGCCTCTGATTCTGAGATTGTCAAAGGTCAGGATTCCATTGTGCATCACTGCCAGTGCAAAGAAGTTCACTTTCTGCCAGCCCTTGGGATGCCAAATCTTCCTCCATTCTTGAACCGGAAAAGAGTGTGGGGGGGCTCGGAAGGATCTAATCATAGCCCTCCTTCACAAAGATAAACCCCAAGGTTCCCAAAGCCCTGTGCAAGCTCATCCTCCTCATCTCTCCCAAGCAAGAAACCGTTTCGACAAGAGTTTTTCCGGAGTTGGAGCCTCCCTCCGGAGGGATTGGAATAGGCCATTCACCCAACCCGCTTGAAATTTTGAACCTTATACTCCCCCAATTGGCCGGTATTGAAGTAGCTCTCAATATGGATCCATCCCTTATCTTCTAGAGCTGATTTTAACGGATGCAATTCAAGAAACACAAAGAAGAATGGGAGGATTCTGATCCCAAGAATCGAGCCCGTAACCGGCCTTCTCCCCTCTCCCAACTTTCCGTAACAATTGATCTTTGATAATGCGAGATCCAAGCTTGAGCGCCCGCCACACTAATGATCCATTACCCTCCAAAGGAAAGCGGCCCAAGTCATTGGGGTGAACAAGACCCAAGTATTTACTAGAGAGGATTCTCGTCGAAGAGGGACGTTGGCCGGGAAATCCACCTCCAATACAGCTTTACCAACCGTAGCCTGATTGTTAAACTTGGAGCTTCTTAATCCCAACCCACCTTTTTCCTTGGGCTGGGTGACCTTATCCCATCCAACCAAGGCCCATTTCCTCTCTCCTTTGGCACCTTCCCAAAGAAAACTTCTAGCCACTTTGTCCAGCTCTTTCCAAATTGATGGAGGGGCAGCCGGAATAGAGAATTTATAAATTGGCATGGCCTGAATAACAGATCGCAGAAAGTCACCGGCCCCCATAGCTTAACCATCTATGAGACCAAGTGATTCATTCTCTCTTTGATGCCATCCAAAAGGTCCTTCCGTAAATCAGCTTTCAGTTTTTTGAAATGCAGAGGAACCCCTAGGTAAACAACAGGAAGAGAGGTCCTAGTGAATCCCAAGATCTCAATAACTCTGTCTTGTGACCTTTGATCAAGATTAAAGAAGACCACTTTGGATTTTGTTTCATTGATGACTTGATTAGAGGCCCGGAGGTAGACGTTAAGAGAATCTCTGATTCCTCTTGCTTCCCCGAGGCCGGCCACTCCCACCAATCCAAAGATCATCCACAAACCGTAAATGAGTCAAAACTTCAGCCCCGATTTTAATTCCCCGTTATCTGTCCTTGAAGTCTTCTTCTCAGGAGGAGTCTGCCTAATCCTTCAGCCAAGATGAGAAAGAGATAAGGAGAGCAAGGGTCTCCTTGGCGGAGACCCCGAGAGGCTCCAAAAGGTGGCGAGGGAAGCCCCTTAATTAAAACAGAGTATGAAGGCGTAGAGATACAGCTCATGACCCAGGCAATCCAGTCCTGAGAAAAACCAAAGGCTGCCAACATCTTGACCAAGAAGCCCCACTCTACTCTCGTCATAAGCCTTAGACATATCCAGCTTTGATGAACATTCCTTTGTTACCCGAATTGTGCATAGTATGGATAGCCTCCCGAGCCAAGATCACTCCATCCAAGATCCGTCTCCCTTCAACAAAACCCCCTTGCTCAGGGGAGATTATATTCCGAAGAAGAGGTTTTAGTCTTTCACCCATAATTTTAGTGATTATTTTGTAAATCACATTGCATAAGGCAATAGGTCCAAAATCAGAAATGTGAGCCCCCCCCCTCTCCTTTTGGAATTAAGGTAATAAAGGTGTGATTTAGAGCCTTGAGCATTCTTTTGTTAGTTCGGGACTCCTCAATGACAACCAAGACATCCTCCTCCAGGATATCCCTAAGGCCCGAAAAACTCAATAGGGAAGCCATCAGACCAGAGCGATTTTCCAAAGGCACATCCCAAAGACCACCTTCTTGAGTTCATCACGATCAATGGGCTTAAGAAGGGCCCGATTCTCTTCATGAGAGATAATAGAGGGAATGCCATCAATGACTTCATTTTGGGCTTCCACATCATGCTCCATACTTTCCTTAAAGAGGTTTGAGAAATACTCCATTGAGTGGGAGTGCATACCATGGAGAGTGTCAAAAGAGTTTCCATTCTCGTCTTGAAGGAGTTCCATGTTATTCAATTGTCTTCTAGCACAGCAGAGCGATGGAAAAATTTTGTATTTCTGCCTCCTTCTAATAACCATGTGTTTCTTGCTCTCTCGCTTCCAGTAGATCTCTTCTTTATTATCAATGTCCTCAACCGCTTTGCGTAAAGCATCATCCTCAGATTTAAGATGCTCGTAAATGATTCCTTCCCCGAATTGTTTTTGCACCTCATTCCATCCGGCCAACAAGGGAGCCCGTTGGAGCCGGAAATCAGATTTGTTAGTTTGCCTCCACCGTTTTAGTTTACTCTTAACAAAAAGAAGTCGTTTATGAAATTTGAACATAGCTGTCCCAAAAGGGAGACGACCTTCTTCCCACCACTGTGGAATTTTCCTTCGGAGGTCCTCTTTTTGCAACCAAAAATTTTCAAATTTAAATGGTTTGTAATACTGCCCTGACATAGTCCCTCCCTCCAGAAAAATGGGAGAGTGATCTGAGACTCGGCCCTCCAAAATCTGGAATTTGATATTCCATCTAACATAAGCTTCCTCCGAGACCGTAAACCGGTCAAGCTTAACCCTCCCGTTGTATGGCTCTCTTCTCTTATTAGTCCAGGTAAAGTTTGTACCGGGGCCTTTGATATCAACAAGGTTAAAGGCCTCGGACTTGGGCAATAAAAAGCCGGTCCCCCGTATCCAAAACTCGGGATGCCACCTTCCCCGATCCCTGGCAGATAATTTGGCATTGAAGTCCCCAAAAATAATCCAATCAAAATCTTCCCGGGAGGACCTCATGTTTTGAACAGCTTTCCATTGAAACCGCTGACCATCGATGTTCCGAGCCCCATAGAAATTTGTAATTAAGACTTGTTCAACCCGTAACAATATTCCTAAAAAGAGATGTGAGGACACCCCTCCAGAGCTATATGTTCTATTTCTATCCATGCCAAAGGGTTCCAAAGAGTAGCAATCCCTCCTGAGGCACCTAGGGTAGCCACAGCCATATGGCCAGCACCCTCCGCATTCGACCGACAGCTTTACTCATAAGGTCTAAAGACATTTTTGTCTCCCGAATGAGCAAAAAGTCCTGTTTTACTTCTCTCTAAAAGTCTTTGAACAGCAGATTGATGGGTTCTACCGTTTAAACCCCTCACATTCCAAGATTGAATAATCATTGGAAACCTTGGGAGCAATACGAATCAATTGTTCTCGCCAATCCTCCATTGATTAGCTTATCTCCTTGCACTCCAATTAGATCCTTATTGGATTTCCCCGCCCACCCCTTGGGAATTACTATTTTTCGACCTCTTCTCCACCTCGGGTAATCCCTAGAGCCGGTCTTTCTCTCGAACTTTTCTCGCATTTCCCATGGTGACATCTTTAATAGCCGGTCGTGGCGGGGAGTGGATTACCAATGCCCCTGGGTTTTCTAGCTGCAAAATCTCATAGGAGTCAATCACCTGTTCTAGGACAGGGGTTGGTGAGGGAGGAGCATGAGAAAGGATGATATTATCCTCAAGGTTCCCATCTCGCTCCTTCCATAATTTGGTCTTCTTGATCCACAAGAGATTTGAAGATTTCATACCGGTTGGTTGGCTTGGGATGAGCTTGCTCCTTGCCATTTCTCTTTTTGTTTCTTCTTCTCTTCTCCGCTGTTCAAAGCCATCTTTCTCGGGCATCGTAACCAAGGGGAATGATGGGTGGTTCCTTGACCGGAGTGGACTTACCCTCTCTGGGGCGATTTGGCATTCCCAGTGGAACATCCGCTTTTGTGCTCAAGATATTCAAGCAGAACCTAGCCAAATGGCCATGCTTATGGCAGACTCTACATCGGAAAGGTAGGGCTTCATAGTCTAACTCGTTGTATCCAGGAGTGTCCCGCTAACTCCGGCTCCATCTCACCGGTAGCGGCCGGCTAATATCCAGTTCTACACAAATTCTCGCATAAACAAGAAGTGTTTCCTTCTATGGTATCTTTGGAAACTCCCAAATATCTACCTAGAGAGTTACCTATCAGTTCAAGAATCTGCTCACCCCAAAACTCCATCGGGAGAGCATACAGCCGGATCCAAACCGGGACAGCCGTGGGCTCAATGCGAGGGTCGAAGCCCGCTCTCCACGGTTGGACAAATAACCCTGCCGGGCCATGGCTCCTCTTTTTTGATTCAAATGCTCTGTTTCTATCCGCTAAGGAGGAAAAACTAATAATAAAATACCCATTGCTTATGGGCCATAAGGAGTACTCACCGATAGGCTCCCAGTTTTGTCTCACCCAGGAGTGCAGAAAGTGCAGGGTGGGTCGGATGCCCATGAATTTGCAAATCAGATCATGAGTAGCACGGTAGTTGATCGTGTCCTCGACCAGCTCTGGTTCTATGACAATCTTCGGTCTGGAAGCGGATTGCGGGAGACATCCATTGACTCTATGCACAGGAGAACCCTTGCCCGCATTCCTGGATAGCGAATGGTAAGCACTCCGCTGAGCTTCATCTGGAGGAAGACGCAGTGGTTTTCTCTTAATATCTCGGCATAAGAGGTCTTCTTCCCATCGAGAAATCCTGGAGGAGACCCCATTGGGCCCTCCCTGGGCAACGAAAGAGCCGTCAAGAAAAAACAACAAGAAACCACCTGAGTCCCTGGTAGAATATTCCCACCAGAAACCCTAGAGCCTCGGCCGACGACAGTTCAGAAAGTTTCCCGCCAAATCGCCAGAGCTCAAAAAACCGTATCTTCTATCAACCCCCTATCAATATCGGTTGCAAGTCAAAATTCATGAAATAATTAGGATATATATATATATATATATATATATATATATATAATCATACCTACAACTTAAATATCTGAAAGATCTTACACATACATACATGCATATACATACGTTCAAATAGTATCAAAATCACATAATAATAATAATAATAAATTTTGTGAACCAAATAAAAAGAATAAACTTGTTTTTCTCTCTTTCTATGTCATTTTCCTATAATCCTGCGAATGTCCAAACCAGTTTTAGCCCTTAGACAAGATGAAACCTGCACAGGTGATGACATGGCTAGGAGATTTCTCTCTTCCTTTAGCTTTTGTACATGTGCCCTTACTACTACTAGATCTATTGGGATATCTATAGTTATGGTTTTGATATGATATACATCCCTGGATCCACTGTTGTGAGACTCACTCTATGTTTTCTATGTATTTGGTGGCAGACTTGCTATCTCTATAGCATAGTTGATAATTTTATCAATATTGATGGGCATGCCTACCTTAGGTACTAAGCTATCTAGCCATAATCCTATATCCTTGGATGGTTTTGAATTTGATGATTGACTTGGTTGAGGCAGTTTGGATTGTGGCGCTGAGCTGTCTTCCTCTAACACCTTAGAGAAGTTAATAATCTTGGCAAAGTTGACCGATTTTCTTTGTTTCCTATCAATTGTAGCGCTCTTCTGAGGATATGGACTGATAGTCACTGGTGCAATGACTGAATCAGTCAGTTTCACCACCTTTATATCCGTTAGTTTTCGAAGGATATCACTTTGGATGGTAAGGGATTTGGTAACCATTACAACATGCTTTTCAACCAGTGTTGTGAGCCGATCAATTTTGATGTTCAGTAAAGTTCACTGCATCTTAAGGAATTCAATAGCATCGAATGGTCTTGTAAGAGGTGAGTGTAAAGCAGGTCTAGGTGTTTCTTCTTGTAAAGGAACTTCTTCTTTGAGAGGTGTTTTTTGAGATGATTATGTTATAGGAGATGATTCTGTAATAGGATTATTTGGAACAAATTTTTCATATTTTGATTTTTTGGTAGATTTAGAGGTTGTGGCTGATTTGGAGGTGGTGTGTCATTTCTAAATACAAAGATCTTCTAAAATTACTTCATCAGAATCAAAGTCATGAACTGGTTCAAACTCACTAGGTTTAGACATCGGAGAGATGTTAGCTCTATTGACCAAGGTACTCCATGCAATTTTTGCCTTAGCAACTTGGTGTAAGACCAATAACTTAATTAAGCCATGATAAGAGATAAGATGTAGTTTAGGGGCTTCATAATCATTTAATGACTGCACATGGAGGATGGTAGCTTTCAAAGAATGGAATAAAAAGTAAGGTAAGTTAATTATGTAGTCTTCCCTCTCAAGAAATTTTAGGTTTAAGAGCATCTTTAAATGGTATCCACCGCAGCTAGACAACCTACCCTCAAGGGTAAAGAATTTCATCACAATTGTAACTGCCTCTTACCATTTTATTGGTAGAGAGGAGGTGGCTACTCCCTTTATCCACCCATTCCTATCCTTGGTAACTGAACATATCTCCCCAATTTTTTTGTACCATCTTATTCACCCCATTTTAGGTAGATTTAAAGTATATATGGCTAGTTTCTGATAGGATCAAGACTTTTGCATTTAAACTAGAGGAGATTTCTATTTTGACTCCCCCAACATGAATTTTCATGGAAGCACAATTATAGTTAAATATGAACTATTTTGCGATACCTAGATCATGGCCTTGGTATTTTGTTAAGGCATCCCACCATTAGGCTCCCTAAAATAATTTCTTTACTACATCACTTAGGTTTTGGGTTTCAATTGATGAGAGTTCAATTTTCTTATGGAACGTAGCCCTAGGCATCATGACAGTTTTGAGGAAAGTAGGGTTTAGCAGTAGGACATAGTAGAAGGAACCCTACATCATGAAAAATAGAATGAATGCATTGCATGCAAATGTAATTTTTTTTTTTCAAAAAGAAATCATGAAATTATCTTAAATTTTGTAATTTTATTTTCCTAAAAATAAAAATAGAGATTATATATATATATTGGAAAATATCATGAAACATTTGAAATTTCCATAGAATGATATACGTAAATTCCTTTTTAATATTTGCAGGAGAAAAATAGGAGAACTTCGAAATGTTTTAGGAATTTTTATAGAACTTTGAAAACCCTTCAAGAATATTTGCAAGAGAAAAATAGAAAAACTTTGAAATTCATCAGAAACGAATTCTTCTTTCAATTTATTTTCAAAATATAATATTCTATTTTTAAAAATATAGTAAAAATTCACAAAAATTTGAGTGAAAATAGAGAAGCCTTCGAGATTTCAACTTTCAAATTGATTCAAGAAATTCTTAGTTCAACTGTAGGATTTTTACACATAAAAATAAACAAGTTTCCTTTTAATTTTTTTTTTCTTTTAAAACATAATTCCCTATAATTTCTCGAGGGTTTCTAGAATTATCTTAAAAATAAATTTGCCTATAGAATTTAAGGAAAAGGGGTTTTAAATTCCTTCCTGATTCGACTTCCAAACACAATTTGTAGACAATTAAAGAAATCTATCTAAATTTCTTCATGCAATTCCTACAAGGACAATTTTGTACCCAAGATGTTTTCTGAGCAAAATCCCTAAAAATTGTAGTAGGATTTACCTTGCAGTGATGGTCACTTCTTTTTTTATCTTGGCTTTCGCTTCTGGTATCGCCTGCAACTCGAACTTCTTCGTCCTTCTACAACTGCACATATTTCCTCAATGGGTTATGTCATTTGTGGGTGAATACTGAGCACAAGGTGGTGGATTAGGGTTTTATTTTACCCTAAATTAACTTCTAATTTTCCATTAAACCCTTGTTGTTGGATTATTACCAATATTATGGAGGAGATCTTATGCGGGGTTGAACTTTCTGCGTAGGTAGCGTTGTCGACACTTTTTGAGTTTCCAACCCTAGATTTATTCACTAATAAATAGTTGAAGTTGTTGATCCATGACTCTAATTCATATAGGGTGCATGAGTATGACGACGTTGATCGGGGAACCTCCCTTTTTCACCATTTCTTGGTACATTCCATGCAAATTTATTTTCCACTGTATTAACCAACAGGGGTCCACATATCGTCACCCGAAGCTATCTTCCTTACCACCTCATCTCCTTTTCTTGATTTGCATTGCTTACTTGCAACCCTGACATGGTGTCTAAACATCCATGTGACCACACTATGCTTTCCCTAGGTGCTTACGTGACAATGTGGTACCCTATTTATCAACCGATGGAGTGACACTTGTGCTGTTTTTAGTCCAACATGTTAGATCCAAGGCTAGCTCATAACCAAAGTTCAAAATGCTTCCAAAACAATTTCTTAAAATAATTATTAATATTTATTAATTCCTACATCAGTAAAATGAATTGGAAAGTCCTTTGAATTTCGGTGCATAGCTCTTGTCATTAAGACGGATTTAAAAATCGTTTGAAATTTGGTGCATTAATTTTGTCATTAAGGCGAATTTAATAATTATTTGAAGTCTGACGCATTACTCCTGCCATTAAAGCAGATTTAAAAATTATTTGAAGTCCAACGCTTGACTTTAAATTTCCCACAAAAATGGCAGTTCACCTAGATTTCAATTTTCCCGTCAAAACACTTAGAATTTTTTTCAAGTGTAGGTCTACTGAAATATTTTTACGGAAAGCTTGCTACTGAAATTCTACTACATAAAGTTATGCTACAAAAAAATGAAAGTTTATATTATTGCAATTTTTTTCTCCCCCCAAACTGTATTATGGACTTAATATATTAGCCTTATACCTCCTCCCAAATTGTAAATTTGGCTATATAGCCAAAAAAAAAATAGAGGGAAAAATATGTTGATATTTTTTTATTTGATGGTATGGGGGTGTATATATATTATTTTATTTATTTTATTATTTTTTTGGTAATATTAAGAGATGGGGGTTTTGACCAGGAATCCCCCAACCTGTTACAACTCCACTAGGGAGACACACACCCACCCCCTAACACTCACCCATGCCACGATTTGAACCTTGGACCTCCCAAAGAAGAGCCAAAGCCCAAACCGTTGCGATGCAGTCCCAGGTGCTTTTTTTTTCAAATTTTTGGTGCATACCTCAACAACACAAGCCAAGGAATGCACGAGAGTCAAACTCACAACCTCTTCCAATGCAACACTTTTTTTATGAGGGTTTTGACCAGGAATCCCCCAACCTATGACAACTCCACCAGGGAGACACACACCCACCCCATCACACACTCACCCATGCCACGGTTTGAACATTGGACCTCCCGAAGAAGAGCCAAAGCCCAAAACATTACACTACACCCCTAGGTGCCAAAAATGGTAATATTAAGAAGTGGGGGTTTTGACCAAGAATCCCCCAACCTGTTCCAACAACTCCACCAGGGAGTTTTTCTTTGGGTTTTAATCCAACCGTATATCCCCCTTTGTATCATCGAGGTTCGAACCATGGACCTCCTATTCAACAGGGCCAAGCTTGCCTTCTCCTCACCACTTGCGCTACAAAGGTGGATAAAATGGTAATATTAAGAAGTGGGGGTTTTGACTAGGAATCCCCCAACCTATTCCAACAACTCCACCAAGGAGTTTTTCTTTGGGGTAACCTTTATATTAATGAAAACCATTCCCTAGGCTAGCCGAGGGGTTTTTTGTATCCGACATAGGCCACTAGGCTTGAACCTCGGACCTCCTTCCGAGGATTGAGGGAACTTGCCATTAAGGTACCTAGTGTGGATTTTATTTATTTTATTATTATTATATAATTTATTTTATTTTATTTTATTATTATTATTTTTATGGAAGATTTTCTTCTTTTAATTTCATAAGGAGTTCCATGTGGATGCAAATCGAATGTCAGTCATCAATATATAAAGTGGATCTTTTACCATAGACTTGGATAATATCAACAGGAAAATAGGATAGTTGTCTTGATGTCATTTTGATGGCTTTTATTTCTTTTGGGAGTATACCTATTTCTGCTACTCTTATAGGGTGCAAAGCTTTGGGGAATTGGATTCCCAACCACTCTATCAGAGTCCTGATGGGAATTGTAACCCTATCCTTACTGCTTTATCCCTATAAGTAGATATCAAGGTTCTTGGGAAATACAAATCACATTTTTGTAGGATGAGATAAACTATAGTACCTACATATGGAATAGAAATTTTCTCATGAATTTTGCTTGCTTACAACATTCTAGAGTTGTTTTACAAAGGCTCAAACATCCTAGTGACTTTTAACAAGTTCATCTATTCATCTCACAGATCAATATGATGCTAAGGGTATCCTAATGTTTTCAAGCCTCTCAAGGATCAACTATGTGTGTAGTGAATGTTCATTTCTCATCATGAGTAAGGATTGAGTAAACCAATGGTCACTTATGCCAACAAGCTAGCTTATCTATGAGCATCCATAGGTCTTGTTTAGACTTAGTGCTACTATGTAAGGATACCTTATTTCCAAGTGGGTTTCATTCAACCCATTGTTGTAATGAAGATCACCCCATGGTTTTTGAAATACTAAGAATTATAGGAATTCGAGATTTTCACCCTTCTTTTATTGAATTTTATTTGAGATACTTGGTCATTTTGAGAGGGATAAAAAGATTTTTTATTGATTTTTGGGATTATTTCTCATTTTAAGGTGGAGCAAGGAGATAATTTTTGGGATACTTGCTCATTTAGAGAGAGAGCAAGGGATTTTTTTTTTGAAGGATGAAGGGGGAGCTTGTACTTTTTCCAATTTGTTATATTTATAGACCATGCACATAACTGAATAAGTAGGGGAAACTATTCACTCATATGGCAATAGTAAATCATGGGTTAGTATTTGTAAACTTCACAATATTTTTATTCATTATAATGTGCGTAGTCCAAGAGGAAACTTGATTGACTAGGAGCAACTTATAACATCAAAAGATTTTTTTATTTTCAATGAAGATTTTCTTAAAACACTAGTGGTGGTTGAATAATTGAAAACACTTAGATTTTAATTTAGCAAACAAAGGTATTATGCAAGGTGGCAGTAATTTTCCTACAAAAATCTCAAGCTGATGCAAAATAAAGAAATGTCTTTTTAGGATATTTTTGAAATAATATTGAGACTGAAAATAAGATGAGAGTATTGCAAATATTGGAACCCCACTATGAAACAAAAAGAAGCATAATATTTTTTTATGTATTATTTATATGTATATATTATATATATGGATATTTTAGATATAAAGCAACAACTTATTTAATAGGTAGTGTATTTGTTTCTTGTTAAAGAGAAGTGTTTATTCAATAGTAGTGATTTGCAGTTCAGATGTACACTGCAAATCAGTTTTTTGCTTGAGATGGTGCATGAATTCTTATTTAGATAGTGGCTATTTATATAATTTAAGCATATGTCCATTAAATAGCAATTTTTTGATTGATTCATCAATAACATTTAGTTTTACTATACCATTTTTGAATATCTCTTCAATTTCAAAGGGGCCAAGCTATCTTGTCTTTAGCTTCCTCTAAAAATCATGGAAGGGGTCGAATAGCAAAGCCCAGTCTCCTGGTTGAAACATTCTAGGTACAATGTGTTTATCATACCATTTCTTCCTTTGTTGTTGTGTTAATTCAGTTCTATGAAGTGCTTCCAATCTCCTTTCATCAAGAATATTTAATTTTTCTAATATAGCCATTTGTGCTTGATCTAAGTTCATATTGAGTTGTACTGTTGTGCGAAGAGTCTCAATTTCAAACTCATTGGGTATGATGATTTGCTTACCATAAATCATATTATAAGGTGTTAAACTAGTGATAGTCTTCCAAGTTGTGTTATAAGCCCATACAACTTCTTTCAATATTTCTGCCCAATCTATTCTACTAGTGGCCATAGTTATAGTTATTATCTTTTCAAGCTCTTGATTGGTTACTTCCACTTGTCCATTGGCTTGAGGGTGATATGGTGAAGTTTTTCTATGTTTTATTTAATAGATTGTGGTGAAATTATCTATACTTTGGAGATAAATTGAGTTCCTTGATTTGAAACTAGTTCTCTAAGTGCTCCAAACAGTAATATAATATGTGAATAAAGAAAATCAGTGAAAAGTTTAGCTTGTGCTCATGGTATAGCTTCTACCTCTACCCATTTTGTAACATAATCTATGCACACAAGTATATGTTTATTATTTGAACTTGAAGGATATATAGGTCCAATGAAATCAGTTCTCCACTTCTCAAATGGTTCAAGCATAATTTGGGGTACCAATGACATCTCCATTATAGGGGTTGGTTTACTAGCCCTTTGGCATGCATCACATCTATCAACAAACTGGTGAAAATCCTTATTTATAGTAGGCCAAAAGTATGTAGTTTGGAATATTTTACTAACTGTTATTTGGGTTGCATAGTGATCTCCACAAGGTTCTTCATGTGCTACTCTAATAATATCATACACATCTTCTTCATGCACACATATCCTAACTACATGGTCTAGGTAAGACTTGAATAAAATCCCATTAATCCATATGTAAGGGCTGCTCTGATGTATTAACTTTATTTTCTCATAAGGTGTGAAATTTTGAGTCATCTTTTCTGTTACCAAATAATTTATTATATCAACAAACCATGGAGAAAAAATAGAAAGAACAAACAAATGTTCATCTAGAAAGCTATCAGGAATTAATTCATCATCATCAAGTATTTACATATGAGATAAATGATCTGCAATGACATTGTATTTGCCTGCTTTATCTATAATATGACATTAAATTATTGAAGCAAAAGAAGCCATATAACCACCCTACCTCCTACTATGGATTTGTTCATTAAATACTTAATGGTAGAGTGATCAATATGAAAAAATACTTCATACCTTATTATGTAATATTTAAATTTATTAATGGCATGAACTACAACCAAAAATTTCTTCTTAGTAATTGTATAATTTAGTTCAACCCCATGTAAATTCTTACTTAAATAATAGATAGAATAAGGCATTTTATTTTCTATTTGCTGAAGTACTGCTCCTATTTTAAAAGCTTCTTGACATGCTTAAGTCCATTCAAATTTGCTATCTTTAGTTAAGAGTTTAAGCATAGGAGAAGCAGTTTTACTGAAGTCCTTAATGAATCTTTGGTAGTATTTTGCATGCCCTAAAAAGCTTCTTACCTCTGTTTGAGTTTTTTGATGTTGAAGAGACTAAATAGTTTGTATTTTTTAGGATCTACCTTAAAACATTCTTCGGATATGTAATGTACTAAAACAATTCCCCTCATCATCATGAAACACTTTTCATTACTTAGAGAAAGGTTTTTATCTATGCATCTAGCTAGAAATTTTTATACAATTTCTAGAGTTTCTTCAAAAATGTCACCATAGACTGTAAAGTCATCCATATAAACTTCTACGCATTCATTAATCATATTAGTAAAAATAGTGAGAACTTCTCTTTGGAATGTAGCAGATGCATTACATAGACCAAAAATTAATATTGTCACAACCCACCTTGGAGGAACTTTATTAATATGCTATTTGTATTATGATAACTAATTTTTAATGCCTGATGTATGTGCATTATATTGGTTGTTGTCAAAATAAAATGATGCTGCATGCATTGATTGATTGCAGGAACAAGTATTCTTTTATGTGGAATATTGACCACCAAGATATGAGAAGAGAAATGATGACAAAGATAACTCATTGGGTAAAGCTTTTGTTTTTGTCATCACTAGTTACCTCACTGATGGCGATGTTACCTGAGGAATTACTCTAAAATTCCTGCCACTCAAAGGAAAAACAGTGATGGGAAACAATGGGCATATGCATCGAATGTTTGTATGTCAATTGTGTGAAATATAGTTGGTTGCATAATTAATTTGCATAAAGGAATTCTACTTTGGAAATGCATATTTATTAATGATTGACATTTTACTATTTTTGGATTATAAGTTGGTATGCATACAACTTAAAGATTCTCTAAAGTAGATATTAATTATTTTGAACATGTTTATTTATTTTGGCTTACTCTATTTTTGAAAAGAAATTAGGTGGTTTGTCTTTTATGAACATGTCCAAATTTTATTGGACCAAAATATGAAAAGACTACCTTATAAATTAAATATTACATCTTTCCTACACATGGCAACCTTGGGATGGTTGTACTAAGGTATGAGACTCTCATCTTATCTTAAATAGTTCCAAATCTCAGCACCCATGCTCTCAATAGTATTAATGCCCTTAGAGTAGGTGACATATGACATATAACCAACCTATACCTTATATCTAGGGAATCCCTTTTGTACTAAAATAGTATATCCTAAAGAAACTTACATGTGAAGGGAAAAGAAATAAACGTAATAAAATAATGTAGAGCATCTTCTTGTGGGAAAAAGAAAGTGTTATAAATAGCCATGGGGGTAGATACAAAGGGATAGGCTATACTATGCTATGTTTGGGAAGGATTAGAAGGAATATAGATCGAAAGTAGGAGAAAGATCTTCTGGAACCTTGGTGTTGTGGCTTTGCAAAATTTCCAGGTGTGGAAGTTTCCTTCTTGCTCCTTTATGTATGTTAAATTTGTTTGCTCCAGGATATGTATTAATATTTGAATAGTAGATTACAAGCTATTCGCTACCCGATTTAATATGGATGTCCATAATCCTAATGTTATTATTGCCTGTTCTAAAGAGGATATTTTAGAAAAAATTATGGGGTTATTAGTATTTGGTTTACCAAATCCACTGCTTTAAACATCTATCCATATGTTAGAAGCCATGTTGGATTGCGTTGTCACAGTAGAAACCATGATAGTTGTGTTGCATCGGGTGACATAGTAGAGACCATGCCTTGCAATTCAAACCACACTGTCAATTGCATTTTTCTTGGTTATGTTGTGGAACCTTATTTTAAATTTTGCATTCAAAATCTCCTTTTATAGTTAAGAATTACTATTTGGATGTATGTGGGAACTGTATGATCTTAGAACTCGTCTCCCTGTCACACTAGAATTTGTGTGGTGGCCAAGTTCACGTTCTATCAGAGAATCCATGCTAGATGTTGGGTGTCATCTTGATATTATTGAGAGTCTACCATCGGATTCCTATGCGTAAGTCGAGTAATTGACTTGTCATTATTGCATGTATCCAAAATATTTTTAGAGTCTAGTGTAATCCAGAACACAAATTGCATTTCTAAGCTTCGGTCATGAGAAAATCATCCTCAAAAACTTGGTGATGTCACCATTTGGTTCATTTCATTTTGTCACCTGCAATGTCACAGGTCGGAGTGTGTTTTGATAGTATTCATTACTCTTGTTCGCTGGACTAAGAATCATCCCCAGATGTTCATTGAAAGATGTATGAATGTGTGGAACATTTGATTGTCATCACTTTGAAACGACATTTTCTTGTTAATGTTTACTTTGTCCAATGCTGTCACATAATTTATGGTAGTATTTCCCTATTTCTAACGTGTGTGAATCCTTATACGGTTAGCGTGTGCTTCCATACTACCTATGATGTGTTCGGGTATCTGCCATGATATGTTAGAGTTTCTGAGGTGCAAGTGCATTGATAATAGCTTATAATGTAATGAAGGTTGAGGGACTATCACAGGTTTAAAGTGGACCCATGACTCCTTTGTTCTTTTGAAGTGTAGGTTGTGTTTGATGAATTAAGGATAACAATAGTATTATATATAGGTATATGGATTAAGTAAAATCAGACATAGATTTAGTTTGTTTTAATAACATGATTTAGTCTTCTTTGAGTAATCTGCTTTTAAAAAAATAATTTTGTATATGAAGAATTATCGATTATAATAGTTGGTATCCAAATTAAAGTGAATGTTATGCATTTATATATTGAAATTATGAAGTAGATATGGCTATAGAAATCCAATAGTTTGGATATTGTGATGAAATTTTACTTCAATTTAAATGTTAGGTTTGGTAATAAAATGAAGCTATATGTTTTTGTTTATCATTATAAGAACGGTAAATTTCCAGCTTTGAAGGAAAATATTGGTGTCTTTTTCATGGGAAGAGGTATGGGACTCTTTCTTTGTTTGGATATAAACCAAACATGTGATGACTTAGATTGTGTATTAATCCTTGCTATGCATAGAGTTAAGGATGGTTGCTTTGCTTCTAATGATGATATTTAACATGAATTATGCATATGATATATCTAGAGTGCATGTTTACATTTAATTATGAGAAGCATGGCTTGATTGTGTTGCATTGGTATACTTTGCATTCGAGTTGTCCTGATCCCTTACAATCATATCTCTCATATCATGAAGATGCAATACATCCATTGTTGAAGACTTTATTGCTATTCATTTTTTATAAGCGTATTTTATGATATTTTCATTGTAACCAAGAAGGGCTGAAATAGTTATGCCAAACTATGTAATACTTGATGTATTTCTCATGATTGCTTTTGTATACTAGAAAGAAAGTCTTGATGTTGATGTAGTCATATCAATTAGATAGTAGGTGATGTAATATTTGGAAATTGATCAAGGAAGAGAAATGTTATGTTTAGTTCATGTTGACAATTTATGAATGAATGGACATTTAATTCAAGCTATGTCAATGTTATGTGCAAAATGTATGGAGATGAATTCCATATCTTAATGGTTATTTAAGTGTAGAGGAAAAATTTATGGGTAACCTACACATCTATATGAATCAATACAATACCATTATTGGGAACAAACCCAACACTCAAAACTTATGGAATAAAACCCACCACCAAAGTTGTCAACACTGTAATGATAAGCATTTCTTATAATGTTGCTTAAGACAGTTAACCCAAATTATTTGTAAGTTGTCACAAGGAACAATAGATTAATGGTTTCTCCTAATTTACTAGCCTTTATTGGTAGTAGGGAGATGTGGAGAGATAAATTCCTTTGGTGAGGGATTGTCCTCCAAATTTGGTTGGTAAAACCAATGTGATGTCCTCTTGCCATTTGGCATTTATATGAGAGGAACATAGCCATTGTATACTATCATTCACCTACCACTTGGAGATGGTAATATGGTGTTATATTTGCAAATGGATTTGAATAGCTTCTACTTAATTAATCTATTGTGACTTAGATTATTTACTTCTTACTTGGGTAATCTTGTCTTAGATCATCATTATAATACTAACTTAGCGAAAGGTGAACAAAGATGAGCTTAGGTAATAAAAGAAAAATGTTAGTGGCTGTGTAGTGACAATAGAGGTTGTTAAAAATACTCTATAAGCATAGGTTCCTATGGGATGTGTAAAAATAGTCTTCTCTTGATCTTCTTCAACTATTGAGACCTGATTATATCCACTAAATCCATCCAAGAAACATAAGTATTTCTTACCAGCTAGAGTGTCAAGGACTTGATCAATGAAAGGCAATGGGAAATAGTCCTTCTTTGTCACTTTATTTAATTCTTTGTAGTCTACACAAATTCTCCATTTACCATTATTTTTAGGAACTATTACCAATGGTGAAACCCATTGACTATCAGAGATAGGGTATATAAATCCCGCATTTAAGAGCTTAACAATTTCTTCCTGAACTATATCTTTCATAGCTGGATTTAATCTCCTTTGAGGTTGTCTTATTGGGTGACAACCTTCTTGAATGAAAATATGGTGGGTACAAATACTCGGATGTATCCCTTTCATGTCCTCATAATTCCATGCAAATGTTGTCCAATGTTTCTTTAACACTTCTATCAGTTGTGATTCTTGAATGTTTGTAAGCTCATTGCTTATATTTAAAGTTTTTCCAGATGTAATATCTATTTGTTTATAATTATTATCTATACTCATTATTTCATGTTTAAGAGTGTTTAGTTGATGATTGTAAGGGACCATATGATGAGGGTAACTTGTGCTTGCTTCACTATTAGTCATGGTAACCTCATTAGCACCTTGTTCCTCATTAATAAGTGAAATTAAAGGCCCTTCAATTTCTTGTTGAACACACTCTTCTAACATATTGATTGATAAATTTTGAAGATCATCCAAATCTTTAGGAGAATCATACCAAAACTGGTTTGAAAAATCATTGTCTTTTATTGATTCAGGAAATAAGCTAAGATTTTTAGTATACTTGCCATTTGAAATAGTCATATTCCCAGATCTACAACTAATATAAGCATCAGCTATTGCAAGCCATGGTCTTCCCAATATCAAGGGGTGTCCCCCTAACTTTTTCTTTGGTTGTAAGACTATAAAGTCTATAGGGTATTCCCATGAACTTACGAAAACTATAATGTCTTCTAGTTTCCCTTCTGGTTTAATGGTAGATCTATCTACAAGTTGAAGCACTATAGAGGTTGGTTGAATCATGTGTACCCCTAAATATTCTGTTGTTTCCTTTGTCATGATGTTTATGGCAGCCCCTAAGTCTACTAAGACATTATGCAAGGTTGTCCTACCAATGTGAACTGTGAGTATAGGTACTCCAGGGTCTGTATACTTTGGTAGCAATTTCTCACCAGTCATGATTTCAGATAGTTGCCCAATAACTTGAATAGTCCTAGGTTCATTCCTCTTTCTCCTTTGTGAATTTGTTATACTTTTTACCAATTTGGAATAGATGGGAATATCTTTAATAGCTTGTAAAAGAGGAATTCTAATAGAGACATTTTCCAATTCTTGAAGAAAATCAAAAGCTGGTTTAGATGGTTCTTTAGGTATAGCCAGTATTTTAGGAAATGGAGCTCTTATTTATTTTTGAGAAATTTGAACCTCTTTCTGTTGATCCAACACTTCTTCTGGGGGAATTTCTATTCCTTCCTCACATTTATCATCTTGTCCTTTTTCTTTACTCAAGTTTTTGGTAGGTTCTTCAAGTTCTGTGAGGGTTGCTCTATGATCTTCCAATACTTTTCCAGATCTTAATTGAATTTGTTGATAAGGCATTAACATGCCTTGTTTGTTTCATAGACCTATTGAGTATTTTTATTATTATTGGGATTAGGTACAGGTTGAGCTGGTAAAGGTGGTTGTTTAGGAGGATTGTTGTTTGGAGGTGGAAGGAGTCTATTTTGAGGCTGGTTTTGAGGTACTTGCCCCCTAAATTGATTTTGAAAGTTTTGTTGTTGGGGTTGCCCTTGAGACCAGCTAGGTCCTATCTGATTGTATTGGCCATTCATATTCCAACTAGATGTATTTTGATTTTGGCCTGCCATCCATGGAGGTGAATTTCCATATGAATTGGGCATGAATTGTGCCCAAGGAGGCATGTTCCAATCTTGATTATATTGATTCCAACTTGACCAATTTGGAGGATTTGACCAATAATTAGGTCTTTGTTGGTTGGAATAATTAGATTTTGACCAATTGGGTGGACCATTAAATGGACCATTCCTTATTTGAGCTATAAAGTAGACATATTTTGCCTCTTCGACCTCAGGCTCTTTTATAGCGATTTTGATAGCTGAGATATATTTGCAATTTTTAGTATTATGGTTTTTGTCACAGATTTTGCAACAGGCAAAAATGTTGGAAATATTTGTAACATTCAAAGGGCATTCCCTTAGATTATGTTTCTTTTTGCATCTATGACAATATATCTCTTCAATATTTTGATCCTTTGGTTTCTTATCCATGAGGTCGAGGGATGATGTTAATGTGCTTAATAAATCGGTTTTGAGATTTTCTAGCATATTATCAATTTTAGCTCGTGTTACTCCTCCTTCTAATGATGGGTATTTATTACTTCTTAATGGTTTATTCCTTGAGTAATTTTTACAGATATTTATGATCTCTCCTAATCCCATCTGATGGATATCCCCCTTTGCCATAAGGTTTAGTATGTCTAAGACATCTTCCTTAAGCCCTTTTAGAAAAATTTCTTTCTAAATTTCCTCATCCAACTCAATGTTTACTCTTGATCCCACAAATCGAAATCTCTCGAGGTAGTCCTCAAGGGATTCATCATATTTTTGATTCATACAAAATAATTCAGCTTTCTTATCCCAAACCCTGCAATAGTCTTGGTATCTTTCAAGGAATATGTCTTTTAATCCTCGTTCTCCATCCCATCGGTTGCAAATGTTTTCCCCTAGACCCATGAACCATCTTAAGGTTGCATCCTTAAGTGTAGAAGGGAATAGTCTTAGTTTTTGCTCATCCATGGTGTAAAAGTAAGCCTGGCACACCACTTCAAATTCAAAAAGGAAGGCATCGGGATCCTCATGTGGTTTCCCATGGAAAGTAGGTAAAACAACAACAGAGACTGATTTTGGTTCTCTTGTTAGCCTATCTTCGAGAGAAGGAATTGGAAAGGCAAAAGTCTTTCTCTGTCCACCCCCCTTTGGTTTTCTACTTCTCCTTGATCCATTGTTCTTTGCCTTTGGTTTCTATTTACTTCCCCTTGTTCACTACCTTGATCAGCCATGACTGAATATAGAATTTCAAGAATTGGACCAGGTATAGGGTCGGTAAAGATAGACGAGGGATCGATATGATCGTCAAACTCTGGTTTGGGTAGCAAATATGTTTTGGGATCTTGTTCTAGAATTTCAATTTTCTTGGTTGATGTAGAATCTAAAGATGCAGTTTCGATTTCTTTTGACTCAGAATTTTTAGATTTCTTACTATGGTTTTCTTGGCAATCTGCTTCTGGTTTACTGATTTTAATAAATCTACCCTTTGAGTCTCTAGGTCTGAACATGAAACTTTGAAATAAATTTTAGTCTTCCTGGAACAACCTATGAATATCGTTGATAGGTTCGAGTTGTTCGAGAGTCATATAATGCTCTTCATTAAATCCAAAGTCTTTTGTTACCAGAGTAATCAATTGGACAATAAAAGCCTATTTTACAATTGGATTAGGGTTCTCAAACTGTAGTTCATAACGCAAGTCTTGACATAGTTCTCTAAAGAGTACTACTCTTGGTGCCCTATGATATCTTCGGCTATATTCTAGGTTTACTTCCCTATCCTCTATTTTTGCTAGGAAACTATGGATGGTAAGGGAATCTTCGAAATACTGATCCCATGGGTAGGTTACTAAGTTTACTGTTGCTCTCCTATTCCCTAACCACCATTCACAACTCCTAATAAGTTCAAGGTAGGGTGAGTGATAGTCTGGCCCTAGAATTTGAGCTATGTTTATCCTCTGGATTTGACTCAATTCATCTGATCTATATTTTATGGTATCAAGATGTTTGCACAGGTGTTCCCACTCTTCCCCAGATGTTTGGTGTTGTTTTTCAAAAATAAGGTTAACTTCTTGCTCTATCAGTAATTTTCTAAGGTCAATGGATGCAGACTGTTTACTATTCTCCACCATCTAGCAACTTCTACTTCTCTATATATTATTTTTTTGGTTTTGTCTTTTTTTTTCTAAAATAGTTCCTACTATACTGAAACTAAACGGATTGGCCAGATAATTTCAGCATAATAAGAAAAAGTAAAACTATCTTAAAGCAGGTCTTACTGACTGAAATCAAATGGATTGGCTAGGTGATCTCAGGTCAATAAGGGAAAATAAAGCAAATCTTATTATAATGAAATCAAACGGATTGGCCAGGTGATCTCAATATAATAAGAAAAGTAAAATTATTCTAAGAGAAAATATTACTATGGCTGGAAAATAAATCTTACTATAACTAAAATCAAACGGATTGGCCAGGTGATCTCAATATAATAAGGAAAAGTGTTGTTGTTACCATTTTACTTCTAAGGGATGTTTTCACTATGGTTGTGTCACTCAGTCACACCTACTTCCTGTACTACATTGGGTTTCTATAGGCCAAAGAGTCTTAGATTTAAACTAGCAACAACCACACTTGTGTAGGAAAATAAATTGCTTGGAAAAAATTGCTAAAATGGAAATTGAAAAATAAATTGCTGAAAAATAAATGTTGGAAAATAAATGACTAAATTCTAGGAAAGCAATAAAAGCTAATTTTAAGAAAATTGGAACCTGGTCCACCTAAGGTGGAGGATGCTTGGTGTGCATGTGCATTGATCACTACTTGTGCCACCCTCCACACGTAACTCTATACGTGCATTGATCACTACTTGTGCCACCCTCCACGTATAGGCCTACACATGCATTGATCACTACTTGCACCACCCTCCACATGTAGGTAAGCTTCCTTCCTTACGTGGTCCAACAACTTGCAGATCAATGTAATGGCATTGTTCTCCTCGACAACGATACCAAAAATATCTAGCTTGCAGGGCTAATCATTTAATTATCAATCCAGGTCTTAATCGATTTAAAGAACAGACAATCTCGTATAGATTATTCCATGACATTAACCAGTTCACTTGATTCAATTCCTTAAGATCAGGTTACAGAAAAGATAGAATATTTTAAATGCGATTCTTTTTAATATGAAATTAACTTAATAAATGTGAAATTAACTAAATGAATGAATGTGTGTGGATCCACGTGCAGCTAATGATGTTTTAACTATTTTACTTTTGAAATAAATGATGCAGATTAATTTATACTAATTCTATTTATACTAATCTAATCCTATTCTAATGCAGGAGTGGGAGAACAGGGACTGGTCTTTTAGAAGTGGGCCCTGCCTTCGAAAAGGTCAGTATATTTCTCTTCTCCTCTACGCTATTTTACCTCAAAAGCTACTTATTTCATTTAACCTATTCTAACTATTAACTATTCATTGATTGTAGGAAAAATAAAGATTTTACAGAAGGAAATAAATCATTGCAAAATACAAAATAACATTGCAAAAGATATGGAAAAATAATACTATTTTATTGCTGAGATTCGATCATGTACATTGTTGGAAATGAAAACTATAGAGACTTTGTCAAGGAGCGACTTCTTCAACTTCTATTATAGAATGCAATCATCGGAGGACAAGAGCGAGGACCTTTTCAAAAGCCTCCTCATTGTAATTTATACAATAATGTTTAATGAAGTCTTTCGTAACATTCTCTGTCTCTTTCCAACTAACAAATCTAAATCCTAACCTTCATACTAACAATTTTCCTAAACAAATATAATTTCATAACAAGACGGATCTTGGACTAATCAACGCGAGCCCAAGTGCTAAATGACTTATTCTAAACAAATACAACTTTATAACAAATAAGACTTGGACTAATCAATGTAAGCCCAAGTGGCAACCACTTTAACAACTTCTAAATTTAAGGAATAACAAGAATAATATTTTGCCCTATTCTCAAGGAAAGAGAATATGAGTTGGTGGAATAAATCAACAACTTTGATCCTTCCAACTTTAATAAAGACTTTACAACTTTTATTAATAATAATCAAAGATGCCAAATATTCTTTTTCCCACGTTGACAATCAAATGGTTGACTGTGTATAATATACTCATGCTGGATGTAATGTGGCAACAAGGTTTGGTCAACTTTGACTCAACTCTTCCATAGCACTCCTTTCGATAGATGCTTTTAGTAGCACCTTTCTATAGCACTTCATCCACAATGCTTGTAAGTGTGCCATACGTCTAGCTAGTCTATGTACGCCTGCCTTCTAGTTCAACAACCACAAACTTTATCCAGCTTCATACACATTTACCTAACAACACAATAACTTACACAAAATTCATGTAAAATATATGCATAAATAACTTTTATAACCATTAATCATATTGATGCATAAATGACAATATTAAAGTGAAACAATAATAAAAATCATTCATATTCATTCATTTGCAAAGGAATATATAGGTAAATCAGATACATATATTGTAACACTTTGACACTCATCATTAACCACACCCATGGCCTCAAGCAAATCATCTCTTTGAAACCATTCTATCTCACTTGTCAATTATTCTACTATTTTTAACAAATTTATCTTAGTTTTATGTAAAACAACTTCAAATATATTGTGTGTTACAAGAACTTGTTCAACATCGTCTGCAACTATACTTGACTACATTTCAAAATAATAAATAGGTATCATATTTCCATGAACATTAATACAAAGATGATCATTGATGTCAAACTTCAAAAATCTTTTTGGATCATTCACGTTTGTCAATGTATTCCAATTACCAAACAAGGGATTTGTGAAATCTGTTTTGGACACATATAACCTATCAATAATCATGCATATTTGCTTTCTCATCCTCATGAAATAAACTATATAGATGGATCTATTTTGCATAAATTTAATCAATCTATTCATTTCATGTAACATTGGAAGAATACCACATAACATTAAAAGGGTTTCAAAGTTAGTCAAACGAAACAATAAATATTTTGCCTTATCAACTACCCTATGATTTGCATACATAAATTTAATTTATTATTGATATTCTATAAAAACTCTGTGTGTAGGTTGATATAGTGAAATCCACCTTGTATCCAAATCTTTTAACAATTTTTCCTTATATAACTCCTAGTGCAAACTATTGAAACTTTGTAAACCTTTTTGGATTACAAGAAAAATAAGAACGTATTTCATGAATTAGGTCTTTTACTCTCACAATATTTTTGAAAGAGCTCACAATTTTATATGTAAGATTCACTCTATGAGCCATGCAATCAATGGGTATCATATATAGGGTAATTGAGGTTTGGAGACGAACACAAAGACTATTCCTATGCCCTTGCATTATAGAAACACCATAAAATCCAACACATATTAACTTTGTGGCTATGTCTATATCATTCATTCCAACAATATCCTTTAAACTACTCACAACAACATTATAGATATTTTTTGCATTTGAACTTTCCACCATCTTATGTAATCCTAGAAAACTAGGCTGCCTTACATGATTTTGAAATGTTTACACATGCATGCAAATCCAAGATGCATTATCCACAACCATAACCTCATCAATAGAAAGTGATATGAATCTAGCAAGTTTTACTTTCTCCCCCAGGTCTTCCTTCTCAACTAATGATAGACATTTTACAATTTTCCAACCAATTCAATATGACCAATGGGAACTAGGAATATTTTGCACATCAACTAGTTGAAATAGGTGCTTATAATCAATAAAATTGGATATGGATCTACACTTTTTGAGAATACTATAAACAAAAACAAACTGCAAACTTTTTGAAGCTAAAGTGGTCTTATGAATTTTATGAAATTAGGCTTCGATCATTCCATATTTCTCAACAAGAGATTGTTGTTTCTTTAATTTATTATCATATTTTGTTGCATATCTGACATGCATACATTTGATTCATCCTTTCACCTAACTTTATTAATTTTACCATCACTTCCTATAAATTTTACATAAGCTTGTATAGCATGATCTTCTATTGTATATATCTTATTTTGCAGCTTGTGATCCTTACCTAGTTTCCAACTACAAATTTTGCACTCACATTTTTTTTGATCGACTTGGTTATCCTCAGTAAAGACAGACTCTATCCAAGAAGATTTTTCTTCCCATTCATTCTTCGATGCCCTTCCAATAGCCCAGTTAGATGTCTTTCTCTTCTTAGTATTTTTGCTTGAATATTCAAAATAATTTTGTAATGTATTTGATTTATCGCTTTCATTTTCAACTAACATGTCATTTTGAGGAATATATTCAAGTTTTTATTGGATGTCATTGTTAAGAGAATTTTCATTAGAAGGCATCTCTTGGTAAGGAATATCTTCAAGAGAAGGCATATAAGGATCGATAGGGTATTTTGCGTAGTAGCATACAATAACAATCTTTATCATTTTTGGATTTAACAAAAAAACTTACAAACAAAAATATGATACATATCATTATGCAATATGAACAGAGGCACATACTGTGAATTAACCATTTTAGGAAGAAAGTATTATTTAAAATAATCATGAAATATACAACTAATTGTTAGTAGTCAAAATCATTTGTATGTTGAATACGCATGGATGTCGATGGCTCATTGGATTTTGACATATGGCTAAAATAATTCTAGATACTCTTTTTAGTAGAAGATTTGGCACCCTTATTTACATTACCAGTAGGTGAAATTTTACTTGTAAAGAAAATATTTTTTAATTTAGAAAAGTAATAAAATGTTGAAGAAATATTACTCCTATGAGGGCTCAATATAATATAGTAATTAGAATAAACATATGGTTGGTTGGTAGAAAATACATACATGTTTCCAGACATGCTTTATTGTGAATTTTCAATGTATGCCACTACTTTATTTTATGGAAATAACACTTGTAACTAATAAGAGCATACAACTAATCAATATACAAATTTAAATCAATGTAAGAAAAAAACTTGTGTATGCAAAGTATAATTACAAATACAAATATGAGAAAATATAAGTTTCTAGTACAAAATGGATAAGAAATAGAGAATCACAATGTCTATAAAGCATCATAATATTCTTAGAGAACAAAAGAATTTACCTATTTATAATCTTATGACATAAAAGTATATCTCAATAGAAATAGATAATTAAAGAGTTTTAATAGAAAAAGAGAAAACAGAGGAACACATGGAGAATAGGGTGAAATAGAGAATAACATGGGAAACCAAGCATTGAATTATTTTCAATAAATGATAAAAAAATAGCAAAAGAAAAACCCACAATTAGATGAAAAAAAATAGATCTTATTACTACAAATACAACTCATATTCTCTAAAAAAACAAAAAATCATAGGATCATAGATTCACAATGTCTTAAGATAAATAGAGTCCTGGGATAGAAACAGGTTTGACGATCGATCCGAATGGAAAAGAGATCCAACGGTCGATCCGAGTGGAGGTATGATAGTCTATCCAAGTGGATAAAATATTCGATAGTCGATTCCATGGAGAATTAGATTCGATAGTCAATCTAGATGCAGAACAATAACTAGATGTTGGTCTGGTAGCAAAAAATGGTCCGGATGTCAATCTGATTTTAGAATAGGGTTCAAATATCGATTTGGGTATAGGATAGAGTTCGAATGTCGATCTAGGTACAAAAATATGTTCGAATATCATTTTGAGTGCAAAAAAGGATCCGATATTGGTCTGGGTATAGAATTGGGTCTGACTATCATTTCGAGTGCAACAAAGGATCCAGGTGGAAAATAAGAATTGGATTTTTTCGGGTGTAGATATGTGTCCAGTTTTGATCTGAGTAGAGTTTTGATCTAGATCAAATGGTTTCTACACATGGTTGAAGTTTAGTAGAATGTTTCAATTCATCTTTTGCTTGGAAGGTTTTACTTTTCATTATGGTTGCTCGATTTTCTAATAGTTTGAATATTTTAAATGAAAAAGTGTTGTTGGCATGTTAATTATATATAGTGGTATAGTTGGTGAATTTGGTGGGATAAGTTAAAAATGTTAGAAATCTAAGATGAAAATGGTCCAATATTTAAGTGGGAGTGTTGGTGAATGTTTAAAAAAATTTGTAATACTATTATGAATGCACGACAAACCGACACCTAAAACCTAATTTTTTTTATCTTGAAAATTTTAGGCGAATTGGCCGACGTATAGAGTCCCCCAAAATCACCAATTTGCATATTTGAAAATGCTAATATTCACCCAGTTTGCAAATATTCTCCACTGTGCATAACCCTATTTTATACACAATATATTTTTTATAACATCATATTTATTTTGTAGTGGGATCATATTGGGATGCATAGTTGATCTAGATAATTCCTTGATTTAAAAGAATTGTAGAGGCTCATGAGCCCATGCAAATTGCAAGATATTGTGGAGTAATCCAAACCATTAAGAACATTGATATTGATTAAAATCAACAAATAATGCAAGTTTGAGGAGGTCAAGATGGAGAATTTTATCTAAATTATTTGTGGCAATTAGATCACCATGAGGAGGATACATGGTGGACTCACAAATGATCAAGGTCCATTGAAGAAAATCTCAGGACCAAAGACAGCGTGAGTCGTTCAATCAAAAGTCATCAATAGGAAATACCATTCAATATGCATAGTTACTTAGTATTTGATGCCCATTAGATCATTAGGGACTAATGTCTATGAGTCATCTAATTTATGGAGTTATGTCTTGTAGAAAAGATTTCATACTTAGCCATCTCTATCTTACAAGGATATTTTTGGACACAATCTCTCATAGTCAATAGTGACACATGGTGGACCCACACTAGGTTAGGAAGCAATAAAATAAAATCCAAGGTAGAAGTAGTGTAAATCATCTAATAGGAAAATCAATGGTCAATGCTACTTGAAGAAGCAATTAATATAAATAAATCCCATAGGATGGTGAAAACCATTAAAACAATAAAATAAGACATGCATATAATTCTCATGCTCATTTTTTGACTCCATGCCCAATAGATAAGGCAACTGCTTTCTAGGTTTTGTTTCTCCAACAAGTAGAATATCCTTTGTAAGTTGTCAAAATATAGTGAAAATTCACTACACCTAAGAGAATTTCATGTTGGACATCTTCATAATATGAACTTGAAGGGATGCTAGTTGGTTGTTTGAAGGAGAAGTGAGAAGATAGAGGTCAAGCTTGCCATTAACTTTGAAAATCAACAATGATTGCTATTCTACATGAGGAAGTAGTTGACAAAGAAAATAGAAATAACACTTACCATCAATTTCTTAGATCTATAGTGGTTGCAAATAAAAAATGAATTTGGACAAAGAAATAATTCCAGATCTATGTGAGTCATTGATTGCTCATCCAATAATCCATGCTATTTCATGAAGCCATTAAAGGAGCTATCAAAGGAAAACTCTATCATTGGTAAAGGACTAGGCACATGGTAGACACATCAAAGACTTATGAGTAGACATCCCATTAAGGTGATCATCCAAAAGGGGACCACCATTTATCTAGGTTAGATACAAGATCTGATGGTCTATAGAGCTTTAAATAAAATGATAAGATATTGAATAAATAAGAGTTACACAAGTTATTCAATAATGATGATTTATGGCCTGCACCATTTCATATAGTCTTTTTAGTATTTTTGATGATAACTAAATGAATCCCTGCTATTGTTTGGAGTATGATATATTCTTGATAATAACTAAAAATGACTCTACCATTGGTTGAATGTAGTAAAGATAGAGGTTACAGATCTGTCCTCCCATATACAATCAAGCTCGTAGACCTATTTCTTCCATATTTTATTGAGCTTGTACTGGTTGTCCATGTGACTACCACATGATCTCCCTACTAGGCATTCAAAATATACCAATGATAGAATATTTGGGTAAGAAATATCTAATGTCTCATGAAGGATAGAAAGGGATGCTAAAGCACCTAGTTCATAAAATCCTATAGACCATATGATCTTAGCATTTGATGGTTCATACCATCTTGGGAAGCTGTTCAACATTTAGTTAAAACATAGTAAGGTCAACATCCATGGTCCAATACTTCCATATTTAATTAAATCCATAGTGGCCATACATGTGGTAATTGTATGGTATCTCTACTCAAGCCTAATCTAATGACTCATGTGGATTAAGAAGATACAAGGATGTTATAACATTAGATATTAGTACCAACTATCCAATTTTAGTGATCAATGGACTAAAAGGGAACATGCAAATAGGGAAAAGTGCAAGAGGAGATCTACCACCCATATGATAAGAGGATAAACATCTTGGGCCAACATGTCTCAATTTTGAAAAAGATGATAACATATTTTTTAAAGGTAGCATTTACACATAATATCCCAGGAGAGTAGAAGAAGGACTCATAAATATATCAATTATAGAAAAGCCTTAGGTTCATCTACTGATTCCATATGGGCATGAAATTCCAAGAAAATTAGTTGGTGTCTTAAAGATATTAGTGGTGGATGTGCTAAATATAGAGGCCCTAAACCCTTTGGCAATGCTTGATCTAGTTCCAAAAACCACAATGCCATTAGCTTTGGATGTAGACCAATATCTCACTTGATTTTGAGAGGATATTTTAATTGCTTATGCAGTTTATGGGGAAATATCCTAATCCTTGTATACAAATAGTAGTTTTATTTTAATTGTAGGTATCCAAAATTACTTATGCCTAATACCTAACTTTATTTATATTTTCTTTCACTTTTTATTCTATGTATAATCTAGACTCAAGCCTTGAGTCTTTTGTTAATGGCATTTGAGCCTCTTTTGGCCTAACATATCTATAAATTATGATATATATGAGAAGCTATGACTAATTTTAGTCTATCATGTTTCTTATGTGTATTTGAATGCTTAGATGTTAGATCAAAATTGTGTTCACTTTCTAGTTGTTAGTGGATGATGCATGTGTTCATTTTATTAAGTTTATTTGGTGCATTTCCTTTGTAGCTTAGGTTTTATTTTCTACACATCTCTCTATACCTTTTCCTTTGATGAATGCAAGTACCATAGGAACAATATGCTAAATATCATATTATATGAGGAGCTAGCCTCAACTAAATCCCAAAGGTTGCCTTGCAAGTACACCTCTCACTCACTAAGATTCTTGACTACATATCTCTATGCATGGTGTAAATGTTGGAGGTGTCTAGCCATAGTGATAGGTGACTGTGACATTTTGAAATATCAATAGGACTATCTCTATAGTTTTCAAGATGAGATTTTTATTTTTATTCAGTTTGATCAGTGTTCTCAATAAAAAAAATCATAGAGATGCCTAATTTATCACAAGTCTAATTAAGAACTCTAATAAGGGTTTGAACCTTTTTTCAAATGACATAGAAATTAGGGTAATAAATCCTTTGGAGTTTACATTATTGTTTTTATTTTGATAAAAAACTATGCATAAATATGACTCAAAAGTTTGGAGTGCTCTCTCCATCTCTTATAGGTGAGTTTTCCTTAAGTGGGGAATAATTTCGAACAAAACAATTTGTGTTACATTTTATTTCATTGAAATCAATGCAATGGAAAATCCTTAATAAAATATCCAAATATTAAATATATATAGCCTACCTTATCTTGAGGTTTATAGAGTTTTTTTTAAAATCCACTACATGGGTTGATTGCCCAAATAATTGTTTGGTTATTAAAATTTGGTTGTATCCTCTCAGGGCACCTAATAAGTGTAGGGGTAAAATTTGAGTATTGAGTCACATAAGAAAAAGTATTAACTTATATTAGTAGCAAAAAAATTTGAATATTTCAACTATTAGAAGTATTTTAAGGTTCTTATATAATTTACACTAACAATTTATTTAAACTACCATGACCAAATATTTAGAAAAAATATGAGTCATTCAAATTTCCATAAGTATAAACAATCAAGATACATCATATATATATATATTGTATCGCCCAAATTTTCTGCACCCTTACCTTCAGGCTAAAGGATCCGTACCCAAAATGGGGGTGAGAAAAGGATGGAATAATACCTTAGACGGAGAGGCCCTTTGAAGGTCATGCCTCTCGGGGGAGGGGTATAAAGGTGAATTTTTGATGGATGGTGGGGTTCACCAAGAAACTTTGAGTGGTAGTTTCCACGCCTAGGTTGAGAATGGGTTTGATTTGTTCATTTTATGTTCAATCATTCAGATTCCTAGGTTGGCCAAAATGAAGCTAAGCTATTCTATATGAAGATTCTGATTTATATGAAGACAATAGACATAAATGAATCCTAATGTGATTGAATACAGAGAATATATAAAATGGAGAAGAGTACACCTGATTTATGATTTTTGATGAAGATTCTGAAGCTTGTAGGAGTCCAGATCATCTCGGATATGACAGGATCATCTGTAATTGTATAGAATTGTCCCAAATCATAGGAGATCGTCCGAGATCACCCAAGATCTTCATAAACTTGATGAATTCGTCAGGCGAATCCATAAAAAACCTGTAATCAAGAAAACAGACACCAAAAACAAAAAATACAATTGCAAGAATGATGCAAAATGATAGAAATAAGAGTATAGATGTTTGAATGATAAATCCAGATATCAAATTAAATGAGATGCACTGTTTGGAAACTTTGAATTTTATCATGCAATTACGCTAAATGAGGTGAACTCCAAGATGTAAAACATAAGTAAATTAATCTAATGCACCAATAAATAATGAAAATGAGATAGAGAATGCAAACTCAGGGCTCTGATTACCCCCAAGCTGAATTGCAGACTAGATCGTCTGTAATCATACAAGATCATCGTCGATCTTGACATGATCATCTAAAATTGTAGTTGAATCACCTACGATGATCCGAGCTACCTCCGGATGAAACACAGTGAAATACTGCAACAAAAATTGAAAATACAAGTGCAAATGATGGGAGATCACAACAAATACTAAAATTGTAGGGAAATAATCATACAAAAATCTAGGTAGGGAGTCAGGGGGATAAACTAGGAAAATCCTAGTTTATATAGGAATAGGGGGAGGTTAGAAGGTTGGGGATCATCTCAATCTGAGATATCCCCAACTTGGGAATCTCCAACTGCACAGAAACGCTTCTGGCCAAGTTGGAGAGGTCGTTGGAACATAAGCTAATTGCAAAAATTTAGTTTTGGGATGAAATCGTCTAGACGTTCTGTTCCAGATGAATTTTTTCTATTTGGGATGATATCATCAGATCGGCGATGATATTGTCAGATCGACGACGATATCGTTAGATCGACGACGATATCGTCCAACGGTCACAAAAACCTCTAAAAATGGCATGAAAAATGAGGTAAGCGGTTAACGAGCGATTTCGAGGTTAAAATTCAAATTTCTACTTTTTACTGATGGTTTAACTGCACCAATTTTAGGGTGCTACATTTTGCCCCCTCTTTAGCAAAATTTCCAAAAAAATACGTTAAATATGAGTTCTTCATGCTTTACGAGAAAGCAAAAATTTATTCCATTTTTTAGATGACGATTTTAGGTCAAATCGTACTACTGTTTGCTATGGTGCCCCATCCGAGTTTTTACCCAAATCGAACATTTGAGGTAAAAGTGTGGAAAAGCAAAAATTAAAAAAATGTCATTTTGAATAAAAATAAGAAAAATAGGGTAAAACCATAATTCATTTTTACTATTCACTTTCGCTGTTTCAGAGTTCTGTAGGCGAAATGGTGGAAATGACACACAAATCGACAAAGATCCGGCGTGGGTTGTGGGTAAGTATCTAAACCTAGTTTACTGTGTTTTTAACTTGATTTACTTGATTTTTGAATTGAATTTTAAGTGTTTTTGGGCGTCGCGGCCGTTTTTAGGCCGTCGATGAAATCGCCTCTATATTGCTGATTTTGTCTAAGGACCAAATCGAAGAAATATGGGTGATCCCGTCCAATAAGGGGTGATCCCCAAATTGAAGAACGAAGATGATTTCATCCTATTAAGGATGATTTTATCTAAATTTGGTACGATATCATCCAATAATGGGCGATATCAACTTTTATGGGATGATTTGATTTTAATTATTTTTTTTAAAGATTATATACTAATGATTTTTGTTGTTTTATTGCTTATTTTGTAGAGGGGAGTGCTAAACAGTCGAGAGTGGAAATACGAAGGTCTAAGAGATGATTTGGCTACGCTCGATCAAGCCGAGCGAGATAGATTGGTAGAGGTAGGACTGCAGCATGTGGCATAGATGCCACAAATTCTTACAGACATGGGGCTACTGACAACCCTAGCAGAGAGATGGTATCCAAAGTCATCCTAATTCTGACTATTGACATGGGAGATGATTACCACTCTAGAGGATGTATGGAGGATCTTGAGGATCCCATACACGATTGATTCATGACCCCTTCGGCCAATCAAGGCCATGCTATGATGAGATTGTGCGAGGACCCTAGCTTCGTCCTGGAGAAGGGCAGAGTGAACATCGAGGCTTTGAGGCAAATGCCTAGGGTGTCTCGATTGACCCGAGTTTTGGCAGGGGTGGTGGGTGGCCTTATTCTATGCCACCAGAGTGGATGTAGATTATCGTGGCTACTTTTAGATGTGGTCTATGACATGAGAGACCACATATACAGGTTTGCTTGGGGTAGATTTGTATAGTGCCACTTGTATAGGATCCTTTATGGGGTTGTATACAAGGGGGGTCAATGTTTGGTGTTGACATCACTTCTATAGGTTTGGTGTTGGGAGCACATTGCGGTGTAGAGGCTGATAGGGCTTCCACTAATAAGAGTTGACCAGGAGAGACCTTAGGTTTTCTATTGGTGGCTCTAGAGAGGGTCACAATGGCAGATAGATCTATCGATGTCCTAGAGGTTGTTGGATGACCTCACCCCAAATCAAATCACCTGGAGATCATGGAGAGAGCATCTAGGGTGGGTAGAGGATGGACAGGAGTTGGCTTGCATTAGGTGAGTCATATGGTTAAGGATAGAGCGAGGAGAGGTTGAGCTCCACCACTACGATTGATTTTTGAGGTAGTTCGGTCTACAACAGGGGATCCCTAATCTTAGGGATTATGAGTACTCTCAGACTGTGCGGGATAGTACCACACTGAGTGGGGCTCCAAACATCTAATGATTTTGGAGTCAAGATGCTAATGATGCCCCCATTAAGCTAGTGGATGGGGATGATGTAGGGATAGCATACAGATATGATGCCTAGTATGTAGGCATCCGCCCTCCTCGAATGATGAGGGAACAGGGTTCGATGCACATTGTAGTACAATGAATGGAGAGATGGTGCCAGGCTACCATCGATGCAACGAGGGGTTACAGAGGGACAACAACAACCAGAGAGGAGGGAGGATAGGAGAGAAATAATCCCTCCTCAATAGAGGGATAGGCCACCATTTCTTGATAGGGGCAAGGGTGTCGAGGTGGGGGAGAGCAGCGAGATGGTAGCTCTTCGGGTGGAGAATGCCCACCTACGAGCTCAGGTGCAGACTCTATAGGATGAGGCTACACGGCTCAAGGCTTGGAGTGGAGGGGCAAGCATTCTGGAGCTAGCACGGTTAATTTCTCAGATTAAATTTTATTAGGGAGTGTACTACCAGCTAGTTCCAGAGGGCTAGAGGATACAGTTGCCAGTCGGCATTGTAGAGTCGATCGGGATGGGATCATTGAGGACATCATCATGACCGATGTCGAGGACCCATGATACAAGATGAGCTTCGATGGGACCACCTCCTCCACCTCAGGGCGAGAGAGGAAATGAGGCTGAGAGCTCAAGGTCTTCTCGAGACTAGATGCACATTGTACATAGACTATTTTTGAGATGATTGAGTATGCCAGGGTATAGATTGTGGCATACCAATCCGTTTTGATATGATGTATATACTTCTTGATATATATATGATGTTATTTTTGTGGTATGACTTGTGCATATGTTTTATGATGCTTTAATATTTTAATTGTTGATTGAATATTCATGTAATTATGTTGTTGAAAATATTATAATTTTATGTCATGCTATAAAATTAAATGAAATAATCTAATGTAAACAAACTGGTTGTTGTGGTGTGTTTTAATGAAAATAAAGTGACTTCTAACAATAATTTCAAAGGACATTGTCACTGTTACATGACCATTTCATGGAGTCGCCGCTCGCTAGGTCATCAAGCTAATCTCGGTATGAGAGAAATATTGCTAAAAGTAAAAGGGTGCTTAAGAGACTTTATTAAGACTTTGTGTTGTGATGATGAAAAATGATGATAGTGATGATTTGTTTTTAGATTTCCATGAAAATATTATGCATGAAATATTAAAAATATGATTTTTTCTAGGCATAAAATTCCTAAGTATGATAGAAATTTGAACAATTCCCTAGGAATTATACCATCGTCGCAAAAAAAAAAAATGAATGTTGACATAATGAAATGAAATAGGAAAGTTTTCATTATTTTTAAAGCACAATTGTGTAACATAATGATTTAAGACATATGCTTTTATGGTTAAATAAATGGGAAATAAAATTAGAACAATGGTTTGCACTAGGCATAGAATTTTAGGTATAGACTTATACCATCATCGCAAAATCCAAAGAAGAAATTGATATAATAGTTTTATTACATAGTTGATTTTTGATTTTGAGATAAACAGAAAATATAAAAATGAGGACTTGCAATAGGCATAAAATTCCAATTTAGGTTTAGGAACTATATCATCGTCGCGAAAGTCGAAAATATATAAATGTGACTTTATTTCTAGATTTTTGAACATGTTTTGCAAGAAAATTTTGGATTTTTGAAAAAAATGTATTTAATTGATTTTACGCTAAGCAGATATTCTCAAGTAAGAAAGTCAAATTATTCTAGAAGATTTGAATAAATATTTTAAATTATCTCAAAGAAAAAATTTAGATTTATAAGGAACCTCGTGTGCATATGTGAGTTCATTGCCGATCTTGATCTATCATAATGATACAAAATCTCTCAAACACAAATGTGTGTGCAATTGTAATGTTCATTTACCAATTTTGAGCAAGATAATTTGATACAAGTAATTTGAATTAACTAAATGAGTGTTTGTTGACCATGATTTATATGCATGTAACCGTACCAGACTACTATGTAAGTCGGGTCATCAAGAGCTAGCTGATCCATAAGCGGACATAGGTCTGTATAAAATAAGGTCGCTAATGTGACATACATATCACCATGCTAGGAGTTACCCAATGTCAAGCAAGTTGGGCACAAATCACCTGTTATGGGGTTTACCTCATAGTTTTTGAATAATTGAGAATTCCAGGGATTCAAGCTTCACACTTCCTTCTTTCAAAAGGGAGGGAGGAATTTTTTTTTTTGCTTGACATTGAGATAATGTTGAAATATTGCTAAGATGGTACAAAATGATATTGAAATAATGCTTCTGAATAATTTCTCTTTTTCTCATGATTTTTCTTGATTTTCTTTTTCTTTTTCTTTTTCTTCCTATACTAGGGATACTTGCTCGGATTGGCTATAGAGCAAGGGATTTTTATTCTGGGTAGGAGTGAGCTTGTCCTTTTATCAATTCTCAAAGATTCTAGACCATGTGCATGATAGGATAGCAGGGGAAAATTTTCGCTCAAGAGACCACTTCTAATGTGTAGCATCGTTTTGAATTTGCAATGAAATCATTTTAATGTGAAAAGGTGTACTTGGTTCAAGTAAATAACAAGATCAGTTCTCTATGCTCAAAACTTTATTTAATTCAATTGTGGACTTCGATATAAGAGAGATTAATAATCATACCAAATAAGATCAAGATATTTATTCATGTGAGTGTGAAAGTGAGGGATTCCAAATAAATGCTAATTTATCCAAAATAACTGAAAATATAACTGCAATACTTCAAGAATTGATAGGTGCAAAATAGAAGATGTTTTTGAGGATTTTGATGATTTTGATTTTTTTTATATTTTGATTTTAATTTATGAATTGAGAGAATACATAATATTACTGTTTTTGAAATTTTTATATGAATTACTAATATGAGACAATATGTATAATATATACAGTGACAAAATTACTAGATTTATGCATAATAGTGCTTAAGATGCATAATGTTCATAGGTTCTTTAAGATCTTTACCATATAAGGTAGCTAATCTGTATGCTCCCGATCCAAATTTAACAGTGATAATATATGGCCCAAGCCAGTTAGGCTCGAATTTGCCTTTAAGGTCTTTAGTTGCATTAGTATTTTTTTGATTTTCTTTTAAGACGAGGTCGTCGATCTCAAAGGATCGATTATGAACTTTCTTAAGATATGCTCATTTGAGCTTGTTCTGGTAGGCACAAAGATGCTCCAAAGAATTAATGCGATTCTCATCTAGGAGTTCCAGCCGACTAAATTTGCCAGCATAATAATCATCTCCTACTTAAGTATCTTGAAGTAGCAGAGCCAAAGAAGGAACTTCTAGTTCAAAGGGAAAAACAACTTCAGTGCCATAAACCAAAACAAAAGGTGAAGTGCCCGTGGGAGTATGAATGCTAGTTTGATAAGCCCACAAAGTAGGATATAATTGAATGTGCCAATCACATCTAGATTTATTGACCAGTCTCTTGAGGATTTTAATTAATGTTTTATTAGATGCTTCTGCTTGGCCATTACCCTGAGGATAATAGGGAGTGGACCAACGATGTTGAATTTTATATTTTTGACATATTTTCTTTACATATTTGTTTTTGAAACAAGTTATATTATTCAAGATGAGATTTACAGGAATTCCAAACCTAAAAATAATTTGATTAAGAATAAAATTGGAAACTTGCATTCCAGTGCAAGAAGCTAAGGGCATAGCTTCGAACCACTTCGTAAAATACTCAGTGGTAGTTATAATGAATTTGTGTCCATCAGATGACACATGATTGATTTTTTCGATGATGTCTAAGCCCCATTTTGAAAAGGGCCAAGGAGATGAAATAGCCTACAGTTCTTGTGCAGGTGCATGGACAAGGTCAACATGTTTCTGGCACTTTTCGCAATGGCGCACGTAATCATGTGCATCATTCTCCATGGTAGGCCAAAAATATCCTATCCTAAGGAGCTTCTTAGAAATGGTGCTACCACTAAAGTGTCCCCCATAAGATCCATCATGGGCTTCACTCAAAGCTGATCTAGAATCTTCTAGATTCAAACATCTTAATAGGATACCTTCAAAAGATCTATATAACGTATTGCCAATTATTACGAAGTGACTTGCTCGTCTACGTAATAACCGACAATGGTTTCTATTAAAACCTTCATGAAAGGTCCCATTTTGAAAAAAATTGAGGATGTCAGTGTACCAAAGTTCAGGAATAGTTTTGTTGATTAGAAACACGTCCAAAGGTTCTAAGCATGATTTAGTTGAAGTGGGTTCCTTGAGTCGACGAATAATGATGGTGGCATATTCCTCATCTAACTCCAAGGATAAAAGAGATGTAGCTATAGCCATAGCGTCAGCCGCACAATTGCTACTTCTAGGAATAGCTTCCAAGGTAACTTGATCAAATAAAGATATTAATTGTAATACATATGCTTTATATGAGCGCAATTTATCATCTTTGGTCTGATAAAAATTGTTAATTTGATTTATAACAAGTTGAGAATCATCGAAAACTATTAGATGTTTAATTTTTAGTGCCAGGGCAGCTTGTAATCCAAGGATTAGAGCCTCATATTCAACAGTGTTATTAATATAGGTAAATGTTAATTTAAAGGATAGAGGTATGAGATGTTTCTGTGGAGATATCAAAATAATACCTGCACCATCCCCACTCATGCATCAAACTCTGTCAAAGTATAGGGACCATTGCTTTGAATGATCCGCCTCTAGGTTAAGGCATTCATTAGGAAACTCAATGACGAGGGGATGGGTGGAGTCTAAGGGTGCAACAACTAATTGATCTGCTATGATTTGACCCTTAATAGACTTCTATCCTATAAACGTGAGTTTAAACTCGCTTAGAGCAAGAACCCACTTCACTGTGTGACTAGATAAATAAGGTCAAATCATGAGATACCACAAGAGATCAGATTTAGCAATAACGTATGTTTTCTGATTGAGCATATAATGGCATAGTTTATGTGTAGAAAATACGACTGCTAGACATAACTTCTCTAATGCTGTGTAGCGGGTTTCATAACTAATTAATGTTCTGCTAATGTAATAATTAGCACGCTCTCTTTTCTCATCATCAAGTTGAGCTAACATAGCTCCTAAAACAAAATCTAAAGTAGAAATATACAAGATAAATGGGCGATCAGGTTTAGGTGGCGAAAGTACAGGTAGCTTAAGAAGATATTGTTTGAGGAGTTCAAATGCCTCCTCACATTCGTCGCCCCAATGGAAAGAGACATCCTTCTTAAGAAGCTTAAGAAAGGGTCCAGTTTTATCTGCCAGCTTATCGATGAAGCGACGGATAGCTTGAAGCTTACCTTGTAAACTCTGTAATTCAGATATATTTGTAGGTGTGGGCATATCAGTGATAGCCATAATCTTGAGAGGGTCAATTTTGATGCCATGTAAAGAAACTATAACCCCCAATAATTTACCTGACTTAACTCTAAATATACATTTGGCTGGATTCAATCGGATAAGATATTTCCTTAACCGATCAAATACTTTTCTCAAGTCATATAAATGGTCATCTTCTTTAGTAGAACGACCTATAATGTCATCTACATAATCATGTAGTATATCATGCATCATATCATGAAAGATATAAGTCATGGCTCGTTGATAGGTTGCACCTGCATTATTCAAACTGAATGGCATCAATTTCCAACAGAAAGTCCCCCAAGGGGTAATAAAGGCTATTTTAGCCTGGTCTTCAGGAGCTATCCTGATCTGATTATAACCAAAAAATCCATCCATTAGGGATATAATTCCACTCCCAACAGTAAAATCAATGATCTAATCCATATTAGGAAGGTGAAAATAATCTTTAGGGCATGCAACATTAATATATCTAAAGTCTGTACAAACCCTAATCTTAGTAGCTTCTTTCTTAGTTACTAGAACTACATTCGAGATCCATTCAGCATAATCAATGGCTTGTATAAAAATAACATTCAGGAGTTTTTCTAACTCCCATTTGACTAGTAAGGCCACTTTAGGATGCATTTTTCTAACCTTTTGCTTAACAGGTTTAGCATCCGGATGTACTACTAGGTGATGCATAACTACAGAAGGGTCTAAACCTGGCATATATTCATATGTCCAAGCAAAAACATCTTCATATTATTTAAGAAATGCAATGTATTTATCCTATTTTTCTTGACTCAATTCTGATCCAATGTTGATTATGTGAGGGTTATCATTGGTTCCAATGTTAATTTTTATGACATTTTCTACTTCCATGTGTAGATCTCTCTCAAATTTAGGTGGGGCGGGTGAAACGCCCAATTCTTGTAATTCTTCCAAGTTTAGCTTGGATAATTCGTCTTGAGGAGTCGTAGCATCAAGCTGGGCTATACTATGTATAGAGCCATCAAAATAAAATCCATTATGTAATAATTCCTCAACGAAGACATCGTGAAAGATATCTCCCTCCAAATCATTGTCGGATTCAGCGATCATCTTAGGATAAGCTATAGATAGCATATTACATGTGAATGTCTTATTCGTTAAACACAAAGCATCGCGTTCATCTAAATAATCTTGGTAACATATAAGATGGTCATCATCCTCAAATGGGAATGGCTGACCCTTACTAGAAAATAGGCCCACACCACATCGGGCGAGCCACGCTTCTACCTCAAAAGGTTCTTTCATACCATTTTGGAAAGGTCCCAAACCTTTCCCTTTATATCCCAATTTAAGCATTATAGGTTTGGCTTTATATACTCATTAGTAAAATAACATCAAGCATATCCATCATAATGAGTTCTAATGTTTCTTGGTATCCTACCCCAGTCATATTCCTTATAAATAAAGGCATAACTCCTGACTTGGTAAATACTTCCCATAGGCTATGGGAGGCCCAAGGTATGATGAGATGGTGGCAAATTATTTAAAATAAGGGAATCTTGCATAGAAGCATTCATTTCTTCTTATATAAGAATTTTAGATAGATCGGGTAAGAGCTCGTCAGTAAGAGCATACGAGGTAGAAGGAACATTCTCTATGTATTTCGATGCAGAAAATATGAATTTGGTGGATGTCGACGGTGTAGAGGTATCAATAGATGGGTCTATTATAGGTATGGAAGTTATAGGAGTAGAATAAGAGATGTCGGTTGTGGGATTAGGATCTTTCTTAGGTCCTAATACGGTTTGTTCAGAAGATGGTTGTGGAGGTGCAACTGATGGAGAAGAAGTAGATGATGTTGTGGGTGTGAGTTTCACATGTTTAGATGGATAATGAGAATTAGGATGTGTGGATGACAGAGGGGCAAAATTGAACTCCAATAGGTTCTGCCAAAGCACACATATCAAAGGGTCTTGGATCACCATGAATGGTAACCAACTGATTCTTAAATTCAAACTTAACACATTGATTTAAAGTTGAGAGAACAGCTCGCATTGTGTTGATCCAAGGATGACCCAAGAGTATATTGTACGATGCAGGGAAATGTACAATAAACACAGTCGTATCCAAGGTTCTTGGACCAACCTGCAATGGAATGGTAATAACTCCACATGTTTCTTGTGTTTCGTCATTGAAAGCTTTTATGATCATATTAGTTCTTTTCATTTCATCACTTATAAACCCAAATCTTTGGTAGAAGTCAAAAGTGCTGATATTTAAAGATGAACCATTATCATTCAAAACTCATTTGACTGCTACATCTCCAATTAAGGCAGTAATATACAAGAAGTTATCTTTATGTAAACTATGTTGCAGTATGTCTCTATCCCGAAAGTCAATACAATCAACTTCACGAGTTATTATAGTATCGACCATGGCTTCAAGTTGAATGTCTTGTGGTACCATCATCTGACTTAATGTGAGCATTAATTCATCTCTATGTGTAGGAGAAGATCTTAAAAGGTCTAAGAGAGAAATTCTAGCTGTAATATTTGATAATTGTTCATTAATATTATAAGGAGATTTAGGTTGAACATTAGGTGAATGATTCCCTTTATTAGGAATCTTCAAAACAAATAGAGCTGATCCCCCATTCTGAATCTGATCTTATTAAGAATTTTGAGCCTGTTGTCCAGTAACATCTTCGATGGTGCCTACAATATTATTCTGTGGATGATGAATGGATCTTGGTCTAGCATTTATAGCTATCTCATTAGAAAATAATCGATGAGATGATGGTTTAGTAATGAATCTTCTTGGAAATGGCTCTTCTGGAACCATATAAATTGTGATAGGGTGAATAGGATCTGATTCATCTTTAGAACTATTCAATTGATTTGATGTGATTTCCATATCACTCTTAGTCTCATATTCTGTATCACTAAGATCAGGTATCTGAATATTATATAGAGGCCTGGTTGTAACCACGGATAAATTTGTGTCAAATATTTCCAGATCATGAATAGGTAAATGCCCACTAATAGTTCCTACATATCAAGCAGGAGGAGGGACATTATGATGTTCAACTTGATTAGCCACCTCCTTACCATGTTTTGGTAAGGGATGTTGAAATATGTCCAATGACTGATTGGCATTCTGATTCTACTTTTTTGGGGCGTTCTTTTGAACATTATTAGGAGGATTTTTCTTAGGTTTAAAGGATTGCACCTCCATCTCATTATTATCAATCAAGTCCTTTATTTTATGTTTTAATATTTTACAAGAGTTGGTAGTGTGTCCAGGTCCTCTATGGAAGTCACAGTGTAAATCTGCTCTGTATCCGGGTATAGTTGGATCAGGTTCCCAAATATTTGGTAATTGAATCAAACCTCATTCTAATAATTGTGATAGAATAGTTGATAAAGGTTGATTTAACCTAGTAAATTCTTGAGGAGGTCTATCAGGAGGTTTCAGTACAAACTTCTCCGCTGTCTTCGTAGCATTAACATTAGCAGTATTTCTGCTATCGATGACTCCATCACCCACAACTTGTTTATTCTTATATTGATTTTTGGATGTTTTCTCATCGTCTCTCTTTTTAAGCTGGCCTAGATCTTCCACTCTTCGGGATAAGTCTATAGACTGATCGAAGGTGGTCAAGGTAGCAGTTGATAATTTGTAAGATAGTTGCTCTTGCAAATTATTAATAAAGATGTCCAACATCTCCTTATAACGTAACACAAAGTGCAATTTTCCTATCAACTGTCTCCACCTAGCTAGGAAATTAGCAAAGCATTCATCTTTGCCTTGTTTTAAGTTATACAAATCTTTAATGGTCACATATCTTTTGATGTAGGCACTAAATTGATGAACAAAAGACTCGGCAGTTTCTTCGAAATTTCTCAAATAATTAGTGGGTAATTGATAATACCACTCTAATTCCATTCCTCCCAAGCTTTTTGAGAAGATTTTTAGTAATAACAAGTCATCATGTGATATATCATGACATGCTATCCTAAACATACGAAGATGCTCTATGGGATCTTCGGTTCCTTTATATATGGGAAGAACATGCATAGGAAAATTTTTAGGATACGACTGTGCTACGACTATAGGATCTAAAGGCTGACTACACATCTCTCGATAATTGTATGAGGAATGGTAGGGATCTATCTAGTCCATGCGGGAAACTAACTGTTTCACCACTGCTTCAAGATTACTAGTTTGTCCACTATATTGGTTCGATGGCACATAGGTATGGGATATATGAGTGTATGATGGTGTGACATAAGGATTAGATGTTATATTGCTATTATGCAAAGTGTTGGTAGGAAGAGTATTATGAAGGGGATTTGTAATAGTATTATGTTGTACCTTAGATTGTTGGTAATTGGTGTTCGGTTTTATTTTGGGTTTTTGTTGATTTGAGGTATGTTGATCAAGATCTTGGCAAAATAGAGTAGTAAATGATGGTTTATTTTGTGCGGGAATGACCCTAGGCTTGTTAATAGGCACTTTAGATTGTTGGGTAACCTGATGTTGTTGCATGCTCTGGATCGCAGCTACTATATCCAAATTGGATGGTCCAGCTTGATCACTCTCTTGTTCAATAAAGGACAAGGGATTAGTGCATGTTTGAAATACTTCTTCTAGAGTTTCTTGAGTGTCACTAATTCGATCCTTGTCCATATGGGCTGCTCTATTAAAAACACCAATATTAGTGTTAATGAACTTCCAAAATTGTTCCATGTTCTCAAAAGTGATAGCTCCTCCCGAAGACATTTTAGGGGATGAGGATCCTTCCTCTCTAATAGTTTCTTCTTGTTCATTTCCTACAACAATCTCTTCTTCTTGCTGGCCTAGGGTTTCTTCTTCCTGAACTTGGTCCTTAGGAGTGACATTTTGGTCAGTTAATGGTCTTCCTAACCAATATTCATCTTCTTCGATTTGTTTTCCATTCCTAATTCTAGGCATTGTGTTAAACTTAGGTTTTAGCAAAATATATATATATATATATATATATATATATATATATATATATATATATATATATATATATATGCGATAGGGTTGAGAGGTATATATTTTAACTATATACCTACTATAATACTTTAAAAGGAAATGTTTTGTTGTTTTTTTTTGTGTGATTTTATTATATTATTATTTTGCGAGAATAAAAATAACAAACAACATGCTAGTTGTAAGAAACAATAGTAGAAATAATCACTTAGATTTCTATGAATAGTTTATGGATATCATTGATAGGGTCAAGTTCATCAGGAGTCATGAAATGCTCCTCTTCAAATTGGAAGTTGTTTTTCAAGAACATGAAAAAGTGTGCTATGGTGATATGATCTATTTTAGACTCTGACATGTAAAAATAAAGTTCATGGCAATACTCTCGATACAACACAGATCTAGGAACTCTATTCCATATATTTCTATCCATAAGAACGACTTATTAATCCTCTACACGAGATAGAAATTTATGTACCACAACTGCGTTCTCAAGGTATTCCTCAAAGGTGTATAATTCAGAAGATACAAGTGCTCTTTTATCGGCTAACCACCTATGGCAAGCTCTCTTCTGAAGTTCATGATACAAAGTCACCTGATCAGGATCCAAGATTCTATCTAGGACAAACCTCTTAATTTGCCTAAGTTCTGCAGATCTAGATTCAATAATACCCAATCTCCTATCAAGTTCATCCCACAAAGGTTGGGCTCTATATGTTTGAGGTACTCTAAGCACATAAGTAATCTCTATGGCCGTTAATTGATTTTCAACATTTATGGAGATAGCTCGTATTCTATTATAATCTACCATATAAGTATGATATGCAAATTTAACAGTTTTCTAATGATTCTAGATGTTCTTAATAATGTGTTTTTTTTTGGATTGTTTTCAAAAGGTGTTTTTAGTTTCACGTCGGGTTCACCAAAATGTATCGCCCAAATTTTTTGCACCCTTACCTTTAGGCTAAAGGATCCGTACCCGGAAGGGGGTGAGAAAAGGATGGAACAATACCTCGGATGGAGAGGCCCTTTGAAGGTCACGCCTCTCGGGGGAGGGGTATAAAGGTGAATTTTTGATGGATGGTGGGGTTCACCAGGAAACTTTGAGTGGTAGTTTCCATGCCTAGGTTGAGAATGGGTTTGATTTATTCGTTTTATGTTCAATCATTTAGATTCCTAGGTTGGTAAAAATGAAGCTAAGCTATCGTATATGAAGATTCTAATTTATATGAAGACAGTAGACATAAATGAATCCTAATGTGATTGAATAAAGAGAATATATAAAATGGAGAAGAGTACACCTGACTTCTAATATCTTATGAAGATTCTAACGCTTGTAGGAGTCCAGATTGTCCCAGATATGACAACATCATCTGTAATTATACAGAATCATCCAAAATCATAGGAGATCATCCGAGATCACCCAAGATTGTCAACGATTTGACGAATTTGTCAGAAACCTGCAATCAAGAAAACAGACACCAAAAACAAAAAATAAAATTACAAGAATGATGCAAAATGATAGAAATAAGAGTATAGATGTTTGAATGATAAATACAGATATCAAATTAAATGAGATGCACTATTTTAGAAATTTACTTTGAATTTTATCATGCAATTATGCTAAATGAGGTGAACTCCAAGATGCAAAATAGAAGTAAATTAATATAATGCACCAATAAATAAGGAAAATGAGATAGAGAATGCAAACTCAGGGCTCTGATTTCCCCCAAGCTGAATTGCAGACCGGATCATCTATAATTGTACAAGATCATCGTCGATATTGATAGGATCGTCTAAAATTGTAGTTGAATCACCTGCGACGATCCGAGCTACCTTCGGATGAAACACAGTGAAATCCTACAACAAAACTTGAAAACACAAGTGCAAATTATGGGAGATCATAGCAAAAACTAAAATTGTAGGGAAATAATCAGCCAGGCAGCCAGGTAGGGAGTCAAGGGGATAAACTAGGAAAATCCCAGTTTATATAGGATTAGGGGGAGGTTAGGAGGTTGGGGATCATCCCAATTTGGGAGATCCCCAATGTGGGAATCTCCAACCATGTAGACATGCTTCTGCCCAAGTTGGAGAGGTCGTTGGAATAGAAGCTAATTGCAAAAATTTGGTTTTGGGACGAAATCGTCTGGACGTTCTATTCCAGACGAATTTATTCGATTTGGGATGATATTGTCAGATCAACGAAAATATCGTACAATGGTCACAACAACCTCTAAAAATTGTGCAAAAAATGAGGTAAGCGGTTAACGGGCGGTTTCGGGGTTAAAATTCAAATTTCTACTTTTTACTAATGGTTTAACTGCGTCAATTTTAGGGTGCTACATATATATCTATATATATATATATATATATCATATTTAAGTAATCATTGAAATTCAATAGGTAATATATAATATTTCCATAGGAAAAAGGCCTCAATTTGGTGCATACCTTTTATCTATGAAACATCCCAAAATATTGACTTAAATATATATATATATATATATAGCTAGCTTAGGGTTACAACTCAAAAAGTAATTGTTTTAATATTGAAATAATTACTAGATATTGAAGTGATTACTAAATATTAGGCATAATAATTTTCCCCTTTTTTTTCAAATGCAATTTCAATACATTTTTTGTTGGATGAGTAGGGTGATAGACAATTGTATTATCAAGAAAATATTACATATATAGTATAATGTGGAGTTATTTAAGGTCATCAAATGTTACAACCAAATAACCAACTTTAGATATATGGATAGAACTTGTTATCATGACATTAGACACCACCTAAAACCCTAATAGGTGATGAAATATTCATAAAATTCCCCCTTATTACATCACTACTCAATGAGGTAGGAAAAAATCTATTGGATAGGACTAGGACTATGCATTACATCATATTTCATAGTGGTACTTGCCTCAATGTATTAATAGAGTCATGAAGTATACACAAGTACATAAGATTAAGTCAAATTTACTAACAATAATGTTGGGTTACCCAACAAGAAAATAATATCTTATACATTTGTTACCAAACATATTGAGGTAAGGCTTCATTTTATTTTACTTAATTTCTCATGATCACATCCTGTGGATACCATGAATATGATCATTAAATCCTGTAAATGTAACTACTAACAATAGTTTTGGATTGCCCAACAAAACAATAATGTCTTATGCACTTATTCATAAATATATTGAAGTAAGGTTTCATGCCCTTTTACTTTATTTCTCATGATCACATCTTCTAGAGACCATGAATATGATCGTATAATATCGAAAATGTAACTTTCAATATCTACTTGCATGCCATAGTCATCAAAATTATATTTAAGTTTTGCAAACTCTAATAAATATACTAGTGTACCCCCTCATTCAAGTGATCCTTCATTCATAACAACTAATTCAATTGATACAAATTTTAAAATAAGTATGTTGAGATTAGAAAGAGATTTTTAATGACTATAAACATGCCTATATTTTTCATCAAGATAGTAGGTATAATCAATTAAGTTTTTTAGGCCCAATCCTACAAAATTACAAAACTTGAATCCAAAATTGGTACAAATATTGTGGTAAAGAAATTGGTTTAATTTTTTTGGTTATTTCACTCAGGTGGATGAATATTTTTGAGGTAATATAAGTTTGTAGATCTAGATCAAATATGGATTAGTTAAAATTTATGACATCAATGTGATCACCACCACAAGGCACTTTTAAAAAGCATTAAACCAACATAAAATAATGTGTTATACAATTTGTAAAGCATACAACATATACCCATACACCTCACATTGCATGATCACACACTACATATGATTAAAATAATATATAGTACATATTGGATAATGGGTGATAAAATATCCCATAGCTTTCAAACTAGTATAGCACACATCAGTGCAAATTTACACTCAGCCAATTTTAATAATGTCAATATTTAATGACTTAATATTAAATCACACCTACAAATGAGCATAGTTGGCCACATTTCAACTAAAAAAACAATCATAGATTATTATAATAATTTCTCTTCCATTGCTTTAATCAAATGACCATCACATGTGTTTAATAAAATTCTCATGATTTTTTGTTGTTGATTTTCAATCAAATAGTTTTGGATGTGCTGATGATGTTTTCAGATGGATGTCTCTTACGATAAAGGACTATTTTACCTCTTACAATATCAAGTAACATTGTTTTTTTATTTAACATTTAAACATTTTGGTGCCTCTCCTTTCTACTAGTATGACATAGCCTTCATGCAACAATAGTAAATAGAGCCTTTCAATTTCAATAAATGCCTTAATTTCGTCTTTGATATTTACAATGTTTATGAGGATAAATATTACCTTCTAGGTGCCAAAAATTCTACATGCACTATCACTGTATTCTGCACTCAAATGACCTGCAATCAACTCGATCTTTATGTATTAATGGTCTTTGACTGCAATAACTCCTCAATGCACTCTAGTCTTTGACTCCTCATTGCTCTATGCAGAGCTTTACGTGCTCCTCCTAGCTCTCATCACATGTTGCCTTTCCTTATAATGCACACACTATATAATTGTTCTTTGAATGTGCTTCTCCTTATTTATTCTAACTGACATGCAAGGTGGCTAATGCCAAGTGACGCTAAGAGTCTTCTACTCCTTGGTAATGTATCTTGTAGTGCATTTTACTTATCCAATACCTGTGTCAAGTGGAACCAAGGTCTTCAATTCTTTCTTCAACATCATCTGAGATATTCTCCTTGCCTAATGCTTTCGGAGAGAATTATTTTACTTGAGTGTAGCCTCTTCACTATCGATGATGACACACTCTCTAATGGCATGTAATATCTTCTCCACATGGTGAATGCTATTTAAAAATTTGGTATTCTCTTCACATGCCCTAATATTTTCTTAGACTTTTTCTTCAAAGCATCTCACTACATCTTGTAACTCCTTATTGCTCACGAATATCTTCATCTCCTTCTATGGCATAGGATTCAATTGATTTGGTGGTAATCCTTCCAGGTTCTTGATGGCATTATAGGATGTAAATATCCTTTAATTTCAATGCTTCTTTCAGGTGCCAACTATGTAGGGTGGGTTCTAGTAGTGAATAACTCTCTTTTTTCTTGCTTGACTGGTGCATTTTTGTTAGATTAACTTACAATCTTGTAACAATATTCAACGTTGTTACGTGAGCTGAATGAGGATGCTATGCTAGTGATCAATGATGCTTTTTCTAATGTATTGCTACCTTTGACTGCATTTCTTGGGATAAACCTTATTGTGATTCATTTCCTTACCTTCACCAAAGGCTCTTGAATGCTAGATGTACCTTACCTTACCTTCACCAAAGGATTTTGAATGCTTTTAGTCTTGCTATTGAGTTCTTCTAATTTTAGCTCAATATTCCTTAGAAAAATACGTATTTCTAAGAAGTCTAAAGAAATATTTTTCTTTCTCTTTGTTTATGACTTCTTCTCTAAGAAATATTTGATTTTCTTGTATGTAAATGTGTAGGTTGATGATGTCCAAGATGTCTCCTTTTTACCTTGGAGATACTAAACCTTAGAGCTCTATTTAATGGCTCTAATATGGTGCTCTTGAAACCTTAAGATGCACTGATTTAAATGCTTGCCCCCTTGTACTTTAAACTAACTTCCTTGCCTTCATAAAATGGTGGCTTCTACTTTATTTGCAAGTTGTGATAATGCTAGATTCAATATTGCCTTCTAATATTTGGCAACTCTCTCCTTGCTTGGTTACTTTTAAATGATGATTCCAATATTTTCAATGATAATGCTTTTCACTATAGTATATGCAAATATATACTTTAGAATAGAGTCTTCTTTACTTTCAATAGATAGTAGGATGTTGATATTTTTATTTCTCTTGAAATATATCTAACTCCTATTTTTATGTGCAGGTTTGAACCTTGTAGAAATTAACTTTTGCACTACCTTGAAGACTTTAAATTCGAAACCTTTTCATGCAACTTTAATCCTTAAAATTTGGTGCTTAATAAAATTAATAATGAACCAAATATAAGTGTTCAATTAATGAACATTTTGCACCTTAGTTGCATACCTTTTAGCTTCAGTTGATGATAGATGTTCTTGGTGGTTTTGCAGCTCTTTCTTGCTGTCCAAAACAGCTCTTTAACCCACCTATTTGCAGCTTTAGAACTCCTCTAACTTTCTGCCTAAAAATATAGTTTGGTGGCTTCAACTGTCCTTTAGGATATACCTTGAAAATATCAAACTTAGTAGCTATTAATGCTGCCCAAATTGCTGCTTTCTTGCTGTCCTCAAATATGAAATTTTCATATTGCAAATTAGTCAATTTCTCCTCCGAAATGCTGTCCTTGAATCTCACAAATTTGGTAGGAAACACCTCCAAATCATAGCTAAAATTTTCCTTCAAGAAAACTTCAAATTTTTGCTGTAAAATAAGCAAACCTCCTTCAAGTAAGCCTTCAATCCTTAAAAGGTAATATTCAAACCTCTCAAGTTTGGTGGTTTCTAGTATCTCCTTTCCCTTGTCAAAATTTGACTTCAATCTTGGCCTATTTTCTGGCCTTCTTCTCAAGAATTTGAAACTCTTGAGATCTTTGGAAATCCTTTTTAGAATTTGGTAAACTTCTTTCCAAATATTTATTTCTTTTGGGCTTTTTGTTATATGGTGACAATTGCCTCAAATTCTTCTTTATTAGTAACTTCTCCTTGATTTATCCTCAAATATTCTCCAATGGACTTCTTTAATCCTTCAATGAGGCTTTCCTAGCATTCTCCTTCTATATCCTTCTTTAAGAAACACACGCTTATACTGAGAGGGAGGGGGAAAACAATATAAGATAAAAAAAATTATTCTAAAAAAATAATTGCAACAATATTAATGCAATAATAAATCAATGCATAAAACACCACATACACAAGAGACAAGGATTTTAGGTGGAAACACCCTTTTGGGAGAAAACCACAACAAAATATTACTTTTATACTTCAAAATATTTGTAGGCACAAATCCAGAGGAGAAACCAATCCCTTTGTACAAATACATAGCTACCAACCTATGGGAGACACTAATGTCCTTATTAAAATAATGTAGGCACCAACCTACAGGATACACCAATCTCTTTGAGGCACCAACCTCAAATTTGAAGGCACAAACCTTAGAATACATAACTGATAAAAAAAATTACTCAGGTCTACTCCAAAATTTGATCATCAATTTATTTTTACCAAGATATCATCAATTTATGCCTTAGAGTTCTAGTCAAACTACTATGTGCTAGAGTTTTATTTGCCACATCCAAATCACTCCGCCTAGATACAAATTTTATATTTTAAAAGTTTCGAACCAAATGAAGGGCTACCATAAATTAAATATCTACAAGTATACTCACACTTTAATCCTCCATGATCACACACAAGCCAACAAAAACCAAACACCCTAGCGGAGTAGTGCCATACTTGTGAGCTGCGTCGAGGGTAACTTTCAGGCTTCTTTCAAGTTCTGCCTTTCCACTGCCACATGTGACGATACAATCATCCTCTGCCTGCACCCCATATTCCTCATTGAAACCTAAAATACCTTCAAATTTCATGTAGAACATGAAATACAAATTGAAACTTTTGATACTTACAAGTCCAGTGGATTTGTCATAGTGCACTCCTTTTTACTGTCAAGAATAGGAGCATATTAATGTTCTACTGTTGCATTCATATGAATTGAAATTAATAGAGCCTCTAGGTTGGTATCTAATCATTTCACTCAATGCCACATCCATTCCACATATATAAATATATCACATACCTTACACATTATGTTGACACAACGCTTACCTTCGTATGGCTCTTTGCCTTTGCTACATGTCATGCTATGTCCTAGTTCATGAATTGAGGTGTGAGAATTTTGGAGTCAAGTCATCCACTCATAGGTAATTTTATAATAGGCATTGGGCCCTATTTCTACGATGCAAACATTATTGAGAAGCACTAAAACCCCACATATGATACAATGGCCCCGATAATCACATATGACCACCATGATCCTCAAAACAAATATCAAGTTGGTCGTTAGGCTTTATCACAATCTATTCAATGTTCTTTTTCTTATGCTCGTCATTGAATATTTTAATGAAATCACTCACTAATACTTGGATAATGATCTTATCCTAAAAATTTGTTCTCTTCATAGGGATTGGTGCTATCATGTATATTTAAGACACTCTATGAAACTTTCGTTCATCACTTTTTCTTTATGTATCCGATGCTATCATGTATATAGAAGATGCTCTATATAACTTTATCTCATCACTTTTGCTTTGTATTTATATCAAATATTTCAAGATAATTCATCTCCTGCTTTTGGTGCCCATGAGGTCGGCCCATACACACTTCTTGTTAATTTTGAAACCTTAAATTTATAATATTTAAATCTAATATTTAAATATTTAAATATTCACTCAAAATATATTTTCCTTGAATAATTCACCCAAGCATGCCACCATTTTCCAGAAACCAAGTCGGCCTTTGACATCAATGACAACTCAATAATTCTAATAATCTTCCCCTTTGTCATTGATGGCAACCTTGCAAAGAAACTGTCCTTTATCGCAATAGGATCTCAAGTTGCTTCCCCTGCCAAGCTACTCCCTCTTACTAAAATTCTCCCCCTTTGAAATCAATGGCAAAGGCTTATCGTGGCTAAATGATAAGGCACTGGATAAATCCCCCTTACTAACTACTCTAACTGAGACATTCAATGATGAGATGAGAGTAAAAATAATCCCAATTTACCTTTGAGATACTCAAATGTTTCCTTTAGAAGTGGCTTGATAAATATTTCAACAATATATTCCTTTGTAGCAATGTATTCCAACTTGAATTGTTGATCAGTTACTTGCTCTCCCAAAAATTGATACTTGATTGAAATGTGCTTGGTTCTTGAATGCATCATCAGATTCTTCAAAATGTTGATGGCACTTGTATTATCACAAAGTATGGAAATAATATGATTATGATTTACTTTAAAATAACTTAAGGTTTTTTTCATCCATATAACTTGTGTGCAAAAAGTATTTGTTGCAATGTACTTTGCCTCTACAGTAGATAAGGATACTGATGCTTGTTTCTTACTTAGCCAAGAGACCAAACAGTCTCCAAGAAAAAATGCTCCTCCAATTGTGCTTTTCTTGTCATCTACACTGCCTACCCAATCCACATCTATATATGGAGTGAGAGTGAAATTATCACATCTGGGATACCACAGTCAAAAATCCATAGTTCCTTTCAAATACCTAAAGATTATTTTTACTACTTGTACATGTGTTTCCTTTTGTACAACTTGAAATATTGCCATCAATATAAATGCTTGCATTATATATGGCCTTGTAGTTGTGACATATAGTAAACTTCCAATCATGGATCTATATAAAATTTTATTAGCCTCAGGAGACTTATCATATTTACTTAACTGACATCCTTTAATTATTGGGGTACTCACAGGATTGCAATCCTCCATCCTGAATTTTTTCAATATTTATTTTACATACTTGGTTTGAGAGAGAAATATAACTTTATATGATTGTGATATTTGCAAACCAAGAAATAAGGATAGCTCACCAATAATTGACATCTCAAATTCACTTTGCATATATTTTTAAAATTTCTAACACATCTTGTTATTATTGCCTTCGAAAATGATGTCGTCCACATAGACTACTACAATTAACTAGTTATTTTCTTCATTCTTGATGTATAGGTTGCTATTAGCTATACCTTTTATAAAACCCTGTTCTTGGAGGTATTTATCCAACCTTGAGTACCAAGCCCTAGGGACTTGCTTTAGTCCATAGAGAGCCTTCTTCAATTTGCATACATAGTCCAGCTTGTCTGTCAGGTTAAAACCATCCGGTTGCTCAATGTAGACCTATTCCTCTAAGTAAGAAATGTTGATTTTACATCCATTTGGTACACTTTGAAGTTTATGAAACTTGAAAAAGCCAAGAATATTCTTATGACATAAATATGAGCAACATGAGCAAATTTCTCTTCAAAATCAATTCCCTCAACTTGTGCATACCCTTTGCACATAAGTCTTACTTTATTTATGATAACTTGACCATATTTGTTCAAATTGTTTCTATAGATCCATTTGATGTTGATTACATTCTTGTATTTTGGACGTAGGACAAGTTCCCAAGTCTCTCTCTTCTCTATTTTTCTAACTCTTCTTCCATTGCCTTAATCCAATATTTATCTTAACTTGCTTCATTGAAATTATTTGGCTCAACTTTAGATAGTAAAGAGAAGTTGTCATGTTCGCTTATACCTGTTACTTTCCTCCTTGTTTAAATCTTATTATCTAGATTCTCAATAATCAGGTCTTTTATATGGTTCTTTTGTACATATCTGGATGGTGTTTTGGGGGGTGTTATTGAGGGTGTCCTTTGATTATTAGCTTCTTCAATTTATTCATCTTCGCAACATTCTCCTTCTTGACACACAATATCTTGAGATGGTTTTCTCAGATATACTTCTTCATCAACTCTTACATTTGTGCTTTCCATAAATTTATACGATATTTTATTGTAGTATTTATAGGCTTTGATCTTTGAAGAGTATCCAAGGAAGATACCCTCATCACACCTGGAATCAAAATTGAAGAACACAAGCTTATACTGCGAGAGGGGGTGAACAATATAAGACCACTTTTTACTTTTCTTTCCCAATCAATATTATGCAATGTATAGATAGCAATATCAACAACAAGTAATCAAAGCAATGCACAAATCACCACACACAATAGAGACACCAATTTTACGTGGTTCACCCAATGTGGGCTACTCCACGGAGAAAATATTTCACTAAAATTTTCTCAATCAATCTCTTGGGAATCCTTTCCCTATTACAATGTTTATGGACCTCTATCCAAAGGAGACACCAATCCCCTAATCAAGTTCGTGGATCTCTATCCACAGGAGAACTCCTTTCTCCTTAGCTTTGACTGGTGATCTTCTAGAAGAACTGCTACCCCCACTGCTCTGGCTAATGGATCTCTATCCACTGAAGACACCTGTCCTCACTACCCTGGCTAATGGATCTCTATCCACTGGAGACTATCGTCCTCTATACTCTATCACCTTCAAAGCTCTATCTCAAATCTGTACTAAACACAGTCCTTCGGTCTAGCACAAATTTGCTCAATCTCTATCTCTGGATCCGGACAAACTTCCTAATTACCAAATCTCCTATTTACTAAACACTCTCTCTCACAATCTTGCACAAACCTGTCCTCAAATCTGCACCAAACTCTATCCTCAAATCTGTACTAAACACAGTCCTTCGGTCTAGCACAAATCTATCCTCAATATCTATCCTCTGATCTGCACTAAACACAGTCCTTCGGTCTAGCACAAATCTATCCTCAATATCTGTCCTCAAGCCTTAACACAAAGCTTGACCCAATCACAAATCAACTCTGCTAGATCTGCCCCAAACCTTAACTCAAGGTTTGAACAAATCAATCAATCAACTCTGCTCACAAGTCTTCTCAAAGACTTATCTCAAATATACCTTGTAAGCTTCCACAAAATCTCACACTAATCTATCCACAAGTCCTCTCTAGAACTTGTCCAAATCTGCTCAATAAGTCCTCACTAGAACTTATCCAATTCTGCTCAACAAGTCCTCTCTAGAACTTGTCCAATTCTTCTCAATAAGTCCTCACTAGAACTTATCCAATTCTGCTCAATAAGTCCTCACTAGAACTTATCCAATCTCATAGAAACATAAAGAGAATTTTTAGAGACTCAATATGCTTCACATTCATCACAATGCTCAATCACTTTCAATCACTCTTTTAGAAACATATAGAGAATTGTTAGAGACTCAATATGTTTCACACTCACAAACTCTCAATCACTTTCAATCTCTCTTTTATCACAGAAACATATAGAGAATTGTTAGAGACTCAATATGTTTCACATTTACAAACTCTCAATCACTTTCTCAACTCAATTCAGAATATAGAACAATTTGTTTCATAGAACTTGAACTATCACATCAACACATCCACTTGACTAGGCTCAACCAACTTTACTCAACCAATCACTCAATGAACTAATCCTTGCTCACAAACCCTAGTCCAAGCATATGAACACTCACTCAAATGTTTCCAACAATGCTTATCAATCAATCTCACATAACAATGATACTCATGATATTTGACAACTTCACATAACAATGATACTCATGATCTTTCCACAACCTCTAGTTCAAGTTCACTCAACTAATCACTTCAACAACAATGCTTATAAAACAAGGTTTCATCAACAACTCTTTATTCCAGAAAACCTTGAAGCATTAATTCAACACACACTCAACAATGCTTACCAAACAATCCTTTTCACTCCAACTTTGCATTCACAACATTCAACAATCACACACTAGGAAGATGTGCCCATACCTTTTGTTTGATGTAAAAGTGCCTTTAGAAAAACCTGTCTCAATCACAATTTTCTTCTCTCCAATTTCAATGGTTAGATAACAAAATATCACTCCAACACTTTCTCAAAATATTCCTTAGACACAAGAATAATCAAAACTCAATTATGCCTTATTGCTTCCTTTTTAAAATTAACATCCATCAAATCATACATGAAAAATAATTACTTGGATACACCTTATAAACTCCAACTTAAAATAATATCCAACACCACACAACTTCCTAAAACACCTTACTACCCTTTCCAAACACTAAAGCAAATAACACCAAAAATTTAATTTTGCATAAGCCTTATAACTCCCCTTACAACCTTACAAACCAAATCAATATGCAAAAAATTAATTTTTAAATGCCCAACTAATATCCCCAAAAATTTTGGCGCTCAACTTTAAAGCATACCTTTGACTTCCCCCAAAAGGGGTTTCGGCGTGATTCGATCCGCCGTCTCCCCAAGCCTAAGTGCCTTAGCGCTTGGGAGCCCACCACGTGGGCTATTGGTGCCCACGTGAAGGAAGGAGGACTTCCTTCCTCTTATACCTCCGTGCGCCTTTGACTTCCCATGAAAATCAAGAAGTACTCCTCTTTTCAGCATGATTCGCACAAGCTCGCATTAATCAAAAATTCGAAGGCATGGTGATTTTGGGTAAGGTGGGTAATCCCCTTTTTATACACATGTGGGTATTTTCTCCCCACGTCGGTGCTTAATAATTCGAATTCAAATTTCAAATTTAATTTAATAACCCACCTTAGGGTTAGTTAAAAATTAATATAAATTAACTTTATAACTAATATTAAAATTAATTAATAATTAATTTAAATAACTTAAGTAAATTAAATTATAAATTAATTTATAATAAAAATTATATTAATTAATTTATAATTAATTTAAAACTTCCCTTTATAATATTATAAAAAATATTATAATATTATCCACTTGGGCTTCTTCTTTTGCACTTTGGGCCATATCTGACTTCCTAGAACCGGGTCTTGATCAACTGAAACTGGAGAACCTGAAACTGATGCTGCCCACCAAAACTGCCATTGACTGGTGTTGAAAGCTTGACATCAATGACCACTTACTCTTGACATCAATGACAACTTATCCACTCAAAATGTCCAACAATCTCCCCCTTTGTCATTGATGGTAACCCAAATTCTTTTTACCAAACACTTGACCTTTTTCTTGTTATGCTCCCCTTGGAAATTGCTCCCCCTGACTCAATGCTCTTTCCTTAAACCAAATCTCTCCCCCTTACTCAAATATCTCCCCCTTTGACATCAATGGCAAAGGGTCACCTTTGGGGCTCGGGGCTAAGAATGAGTCTCTTAGCTTAGCCCCTCCCCCACCTCCTCTTGAGGTGGTTAATTATGGGGTGGGAGTATTTCTACTCCCAACAAGCACTATTCTTTACCTTTGTCCTCTTTCCTTCTCATCTGATCCTTCTGATTCCTTTGATTGTTCTTGTTCATGTCCATGTTCTTGTTCCTATCCATATTCCTATTCTTGTTCATGTCCATATTCATGTTCCTGTTCATGTCCATGTCCATATTCTTGTTCCTATTCCTATTCCTGTTCATGCTTGATTCTGGAATGTCTGCTCTACACCACTTTGTTGTATGTCCATCATTATTGCACTTATAACACTTAATGTTATTATTCCTTGTAGGTGCAAATGTCTTGGGATTTCTCCTAGTGAAGCCATATATGTTCCTGTCATGTACCTTGCAATTCATTGCCTTGTGACCAAACTGATTACATGAGTAGCAATACCCATGGAAAAGTTGCCTATTTCTGAAGTTCCCATATTCCTGTCTTTCATGTGTCCTGCACTGTGAAGCCATGTGCCCAAATATGTGACATGAGAAACATCGTCCATTGAAATTTCCTTGCCTTGACCTCATTGGTCTCTTAGTCTCTTTTTCTCTATGTTGGTTCATGTTCCATATGTTTCTTCTTTGTGCATTGTTCCTTTCTTTGTTGAAATTTATGTTGTCCAACTCATCCTAGAAGTCTCACTTTCTCTTACACTGTCTTCTTCTGAAGTTTCTTCTTCTTTAGAACTTGAGGTTGACTCTTCTTCTTGTTTCTTTTGAGCCTATTCAAAACCAAGACCTATTTTGTTTGTTGACCTTCTTTGTACCTTGATCATCTTATCTACAATCTTTGAGCTCTTCCCAAACTTGTGTAGCTTGTCCTTGGACTTTTCTAATTCTTCCCTTAGTAGAGCTACTTCTTGTTCTAACCTTTCACATTCTAAGACCTTTGCTTCTAGCTTATCCTTGAACTTCTTTGTCTTAGCCATTGACTTGTTTAGATCATCTATAAGCTTTCCTCTCTCTTCATCACATTCTTGAAACTGAATCTCAAGTTGGGAGTTTTGCTTTCTTACCTTATTTAAAGTTTTAAGAGCATAAATAAGCTCTCCCTCAAGATCAACTCCTCCTTTCTCTGATTCTTCCTCTATTTGTTTGCCTTTGTCAACATCTTCATTTTCTTTTGACTTGTCTTCTATAGGATCACCTTCTTCTTCTTCTAGTGCCATTAGAATATTCTCTTCTAGTCCTTCAAGTGCATCCTCATATTCATCATCACTGAAACTGAAACCATTCCTTGTACAACTATCTTCAAGATGTCCAAAATTACCACATCTAAAACACTTGAGAATTATTGGTGACCTTTTCTTAACTTCTTATTTTTCTTCAATCAGAAATAAGACTTCATCTTTATCATTGTTTGAAAAACTATTATCACTATCACTTGAGTACTTACTTGCCTTGTCTGCATAGTAGCTCCTCTTTTGTCTTTGAAAGAACTTCTTTCCTTGTTTGTCTCGTCCATCCTTGCCTTTCTTTTGGTACATGTATCTTTCTGATTCCCTGTTCCTGTGATCCTGTTTTTCTTCATCATTGTTATTTTTAGCTTCTTGACAATCAGTTGCATAGTGACCATACTTTCCACAATTGAAACATCTAACAGATTTTGCATCTTTAAATCTTCTTGAATCCTTATTCCTTCTGCCATAATTAGCTTCTTCATCACTGGATGACTCATTGCTTGAATCTGACTTTTTGCCCTTTGTCTTCTTAGTAGTTTTGAATGTTGCTTCCTTTCGAGAATTAGGTTCCTCTTTTGTTCTTAACTCAAAAGCTGTAAGAATACCAAGTAACATATCTCTTGTCAAAGAATCACCATATTTTGATTCTTCTATAGCAGAAATATTTTCACTAAATATTTTTGGAAGAGATCTTAAGACCTTATCACAAACATCTGATTCTTCAACATTAAGTCCAAGTCCTTGCATGGCATTAACAACCTCATCTACCCGAAGTAGATAAGTACTAATATTTTCCTCATCCTTCATTCTTAACTCTTCAAATTTCCCTTTGAGATTTCGTATCTTTACCTTTTTGACACTTTTATCTCCTTCATATATGCTTTGCAACTTATCCCAAATTCCTTTTGCATCTCTACAATGCATAACTTTTATTGATTATGTTCTATGCAAACCTCTCAAAATTGCATTCATTGCTTTTGAATTGTAATGTTGTAGAAGCTTACCTTCCTTATCTGTAGGTGGATCAGTTGGTGGTATGTATCCATTTTCAACTGCTTCCCAAATTTCATTGCCAAGTGCCATCAGGTGAATCTTCATTCTCATACTCCAAAATATATAATCACTTCCATAAAATATTGGTGTTGAATTATCTGAGGACACATTCTTAGAATCCATTGTGTTCTTGAAAGATTTTCCTTCAAGTTGTTAAACTCTTCCGAAGGAACCCGCTCTGATACCAATTGAAGAACACAAGCTTATACTGAGAGGGGGGTGAACTAGTATAAGACCACTTTTTACTTTTCTTTCCCAATCAATATTATGCAATGTATAGATAGCAATATCAACAACAGTAATCAAAGCAATGCACAAATCACCACACACAATAGAGACACCAATTTTACGTGGTTCACCCAATGTGGGCTACTCCACGGAGAAAATATTTCACTAAAATTTTCTCAATCAATCTCTTGGGAATCCTTTCCCTATTACAATATTTATGGACCTCTATCCAAAGGAGACACCAATCCCCTAATCAAGTTCATGGATCTCTATCCATAGGAGAACTCCTTTCTCCTTAGCTCTGACTAGTGATCTTCTAGAAGAACTACTTCCCCCACTACTCTGGCTAATGGATCTCTATCCACTAAAGACACCTATCCTCACTACCCTAGCTAATGGATCTCTATCCACTGGATACTATCATCCTCTATACTCTATCACCTTCAAATATCTATCTCAAATATATACTAAACATAGTCCTTCGATCTAGCACAAATATGCTCAATATCTATCCTCTAATCTGGCACAAACCTATCCTCAAATATACACCAAAATCTATCCTCAAATATATACTAAACATAGTCCTTCAATCTAGCACAAATCTATCCTCAATCTATCTATCATCTTGATCTACACTAAACACAATCCTTCGATCTAGCACAAATATATCCTCAATATATATCCTCAAGCCTTAACACAAAGCTTGATCCAATCACAAATCAACTCTGCTAGATCTGCCCCAAACCTTAACTCAAGGTTTGAACAAATCAATCAATCAACTCTGCTCACAAGTCTTCTCAAAGACTTATCTCAAATCTGCCTTGTAAGCTTCCACAAAATCTCACACTAATATATCCACAAGTCCTCTCTAGAACTTGTCCAAATCTGCTCAATAAGTCCTCACTAGAACTTATCCAATTCTGCTCAACAAGTCCTCTCTAGAACTTGTCCAATTATTCTCAATAAGTCCTCACTAGAACTTATCCAATTTTACTCAATAAGTCCTCACTATAACTTATCCAATCTCATAGAAACATAAAGAGAATTGTTAGAGACTCAATATGCTTCACATTCATCACAATGCTCAATCACTTTCAATCACTCTTTTAGAAACATATAGAGAATTGTTAGAGACTCAATATGTTTCACACTCACAAACTCTCAATCACTTTCAATCTCTCTTTTATCACAGAAACATATAGAGAATTGTTAGAGACTCAATATGTTTCACATTTACAAACACTCAATCTCTTTCTCAAATCAATTTAGAATATAGAACAATTTGTTTCATAGAACTTGAACTATCACATCAACACATCCACTTGACTAGGCTCAACCAACTTTACTCAACCAATCACTCAATGAACTAATCCTTGCTCACAAACCCTAGTCCAAGCATATGAACACTCACTCAAATGTTTCCAACAATGCTTATCAATCAATATCACATAACAATGATACTCATGATCTTTGAAAAATTCACATAACAATGATACTCATGATCTTTCCACAACCTCTAGTTCAAGTTCACTCAACTAATCACTTCAACAACAATGCTTATAAAACAAGGTTTCATCAACAACTCTTTATTCTAGAAAACCTTGAAGCATTAATTCAACACACACTCAACAATGCTTACCAAACAATCCTTTTCACTCCAACTTTGCATTCACAACATTCAACAATCACACACTAGGAAGATGTGCCCATACCTTTTGTTTGATGTAAAAGTGCCTTTAGAAAAACCTGTCTCAATCACAATTTTCTTCTCTCCAATTTCAATGGTTAGATAACAAAATATCACTCCAACACTTTCTCAAAATATTCCTTAGACACAAGAATAATCAAAACTCAATTATGCCTTATTGCTCCCTTTTTAAAATTAACATCCATCAAATCATACATGAAAAATAATTACTTGGATACACCTTATAAACTCCAACTTAAAATAATATCCAACACCACACAACTTCCTAAAACACCTTACTACCCTTTCCAAACACTAAAGCAAATAACACCAAAAATTTAATTTTGCATAAGCCTTATAACTCCCCTTACAACCTTACAAACCAAATCAATATGCAAAAAATTAATTTTTAAATGCCCAACTAATATCCCCAAAATTTTTGGCGCTCAACTTTAAAGCATACCTTTGACTTCCCCCAAAAGGGGTTTCGGCATGATTCGATCCGCCGTCTCCCCAAGCCTAAGTGCCTTAGCGCTTGGGAGCCCACCGCATGGGCTATTGGTGCCCACGTGAAGGAAGGAGGACTTCCTTCCTCTTATACCTTCGTGCGCCTTTGACTTCCCATGAAAATCAAGAAGTACTCCTCTTTTCAGCATGATTCGCACAAGCTCGCATTAATCAAAAATTTGAAGGCATGGTGATTTTGGGTAAGGTGGGTAATCCCCTTTTTATACACATGTGGGTATTTTCTCCCCACGTCGGCGCTTAATAATTCGAATTCAAATTTTGAATTTAATTTAATAACCCACCTTAGGGTTAGTTAAAAATTAATATAAATTAACTTTATAACTAATATTAAAATTAATTAATAATTAATTTAAATAACTTAAGTAAATTAAATTATAAATTAATTTATAATAAAAATTATATTAATTAATTTAAAACTTCCCTTTATAATATTATAAAAAATATTATAATATTATCCACTTGGGCTTCTTCTTTTGCACTTTGGGCCATATCTGACTTCCTGGAACCGGGTCTTGATCAACTAAAACTGGAGAACCTGAAACTGATGCTGCCCACCGAAACTGCCACTGATTGGTGCTGAAAGCTTGACATCAATGACCACTTACTCTTGACATCAATGACAACTTATCCACTCAAAATGTCCAAAAAAACTTACCCAAATATTTTTCATCTCGTCTAATGTAGCATTTGCTTCCAAAGATTATGAAATACTTCACAGTAGATGGTCTTCCCTTCCAAATGTCATACATATTTTTATGGTGATTTAATCTTACTTGAGCTCTATTGATGATATAAACAACTGTATGGACCACTTCTCTCCAAAGAGCATAAGAAAGCTTAGACTCATTTAGCATGGCCCTGGACATGCCTTGAACAATTCTCTTCTTCCTTTCAACTACTCCATTCTGCATAGGAGTTCTTGCTGCTGAGTATTATCTTTTGATTCCATGTTGTTCATAGAATTCTAAAAATTTATTTGAAGTGAATTCACCTCCTCTAACTGATCTTAGACACTTGATATTTTTATTTGTTTCATTTTATACAAGTGCCTTGAATGCTTTGAACCTTTCAAAGGATTTTGATTTTTCTCTTAATAATGTTACCCATGTCATTCTAGAATAATAATCAATAAAAAACATGAAAGAATTCTTACCTTGTAAGCTATTTGTCCTTGTAGGGCTGCATAGATCGATGTGAATTAGCTCCAAAGGCTTGGATGACGAGAATTCCTTTGATTTGAAACTTGATCTTGTTTTCTTACCATGTTGGCACTGTGTGCAAATCATGCTTGGGGGTTTGACTATCTTGGGTAAATCTTTGGCTATCTTTTTGTTGCTTATTTTCACCCTATTATCAAAGTTCAGGTGGTCCATTATCCTATGCCATAACCAGATCTCATCTTCTTATGATAAAAAGTAGTTTTCTCCTTAATTTTGCTCAACATGTAGATATTGTTTGCAGTACAAGCATCTACAATAAGTTTTCCTGTCTTGGATTTCCTGATCTCACATCCATTTGGGTGAAATGTGAGTGCATGTCCTTTATCACATAGTTGGATCACACTTAGAAGGTTGTGCTTCAACCTTTCAACATATAACACATTCTCTATCCTTGATCTTCCATTATCTAGGCTCAAGGTTCCCTTTTCAACAATTTTGGTAGAAGCATTATCACCAAATTTCACTATGCCTCCATTTATTTCTTTGAGAGAGAAATTTTCTTTTGTCACCCGTCATATGGCTTGAACAACCACTATCAATGTACCACTAATTTCCTTCATTTTGCACATGAAGAGCGGTTTTTACCAACATAAACATCTTCTTTTCTTGTTCCATTTTCCTTTTACAAACTTTGGAGGACATATTCTTTTGAATAGTTTGACCATCCTCCTTACTTGATTTTGGAAGTTCAGGGAACACTATTCTACACCACTTAGTTGTATGCCCAAAATTATTACATTTGTAACAAATGATGTTGTAGTCCATGAGAGGTGCAAATGAATTGAAATTCCTCTTGGTTAAGCCAAAATCATTTTTAGCATGGACCCTGCAATGTATAACTTTATGAAAAAATTGGTGACATGAAAAGCAATAACCCCAGAAGAAATTTTGAAACCTGTATGGTTGCATTGGAGGATGTGACTGCATGGTTCTTTCATTGCTATTTTTGTGATGGACCTTGGTCCATGATGATGCTTTGTTTTCTTCCTTCTTGATGCTTCCACTTCTCAGCATATCAGTATAGGTCTTAGGATATTATTTAATTATTTTCTTTGATGCATCTATTCCTTTTGAGCTTGAATCCTCCTTTTATTTCTTTTGAATTTCTTCAAAACTAAGTTCAATATTTATAAACGAAGATCTCTGTACTTTGATAATATCATCCAGGATTTCTGTGCTTTTCTCGAACCTAATATTTTGTTGTAGCTTATAATTATATTTTTCCACTTCCTTCCTCAGAAAGATAATCTCATGTTATATTTTTTCACATTCCAACACTTTTTCCTTTAACTGCTCATTCATAACTTCTTCAATTCACTTTTCCTCTTCAATTTTAACTTTTAAGTCAATGAGTTCTTGTGAAAACTTTACCTTTGTCTTGTCATTTTCTTGTACTTTAGTCATCAATCTTAAGTTCTTCTTTCTAAGCCTTTTCACATCTTCAAGAGCAAAAATAAGTTCCTCTTCTATGTCAACTATGGATTCCTCTTCATTTTTCTAGATCTTTCTTGTTTTCTTGATTTTCAACAACAGGAGCATCTTCTTTCATTTCCATAGCCATAAATAGGATTTCTTCTCTTTCACTATTAGAGAGGCTTTCATCAATGTTGTTGGAATAACTATTTTCTTCTTCAATATAAAGACTCTTTTTGTGCCTTCGATAGATCTTCTTATCATGCTTGCTTTGATCGACCTCTTTTTATTTTCATGATGATATTTTCTTTCCTTATGTTTCTTGTATTCCTCTTCTTCTTCACTGCTACAAATACCTATTTGTGGACACTTAGCTGCATAGTGGTCAATGTTACCACAATTAAAACATTTCAAAGTATACTTACCTTTGTGTTTACTTGATCCCTTCTTATTCCTTCGTATAAAGTTGGCTTATTCTCCACTGCTTGATCCTTCACTTGACTCTGGTTCCTTATTCTTTGTCTTCTTTAAAACTTTAAACTAGGGTTATGCATAAGGGGTCAGCCCCAAAATATATTTATAAAAATTTGGTGAATTAGTTTCAAAATCCAGGTGAATAATGTCCAAGAACATGTGGAAGGTTCACTTTTATTAGGGGCAATGCTAGAAATTTAAACTTAAAATGGTCAAATTATTATAAAATTGGGGCGAATCGACCCAAAATCAAATTTGCACCCAATTTTTTTTGGCTAATGGGTTCTGGTCAAGGGCCTCGAATATTAGCCAATTCCGAAATTTGAAAATCCTAATTTTAGCCAATTTGGCTATAAATAGCCACTATGCATAACCCTCGCTTTAAATGCGGCCTCCCATTTGGATGTTTGATATTTTTCAGTCCCAATTTCATAGGCTATAAGAATTTTATGTAGCTCATCCATTATTAAAGTTTTAAGATCATTTATTTATTCAATCGGTGAGAAATTTGCATCAAACCTCATGGGGAGTGATCTTAAGACTTTTTGAAAAATAGTAGTCTTCAATATTTTCTCTAAGTCCATGAATGGTGTTGAAAATTTCATCAACATGCAGCAGATATTTAGTAATATTTTCCTCATATTTCATATTTAAGTCTTTAAACTCCCTCCAGTGGGTTTGGATTTTTGCTATTTTAACCTTGTTGTCTCCTTCATATGTTCTTTGTAACCTATCCCATATTTATTTTGTAGAGATGCAGTGCATGACTTTAACAATCTGATTCACATAACCCACTTAATATTGCATTCATTGCTTTGGTATTATTTTAAAATGGTTTCTTGCTATTTTTATTTGTGTGAGGGATTGTAGGTGGTTTGAACCCATCCACAAAACATTTCCATATATCATAGCCATGTGCCATCAAATAGGTTCGCATCCTCATGCTCCAGAAGGTATAGTTAGTCCCATCGAACAATGGAGCCCTACTTGATGAAAAACCTTCTTGGTAAGCCATGTGTGTTCTTTTAATATCTTCCTTCAAGTGGTTAGGCTTTCATGAAGGAACCTACTCTGATACCAATTGAAGAAACACACACTTATATTGAGAGGGAGGGTGAATAGTATAAGATAATTTTTTTTCTTCCAAAACAATAACTGCAATAATAAATCAATGCAAAAAACACCACACACACAAGAGACAAGGATTTTACGTGGAAACACCCTTTTGGGAGAAAACCATGACAAAATATTGCTTTTATTACTTTAAAATATTTGTAGGCACCAACCCACAGGAGACACCAATCCCCTTGTACAAATACGTAGGCACCAACCTATGAGAGACACCAATATCCTTATTACAATAATGTAGGCACCAACCTACGAGAGACACCAATCTCCTTGAGGCACCAACCTCAGATTTGAAAGCACCAACCTTTGAATACACAACTAATTAACAAAATCACTCAGGTCTACTCCAAAATCTAATAATCAATTTCTTCTCACAAAGATATCATCAATTTATACCTTAGAGTTTTGGTAAAACTACTGCATGCTAGAGTTTTATCCGCCTTATCCAAATCACTTCGCCCAGATCCAAATTTCTTGTTTTACCAAATTTTGAACCAACCACAAGGCTGCCATCAATTAACTCTCTACAAGGATGCCCACACTTTAATCCTCCAGAGCACACACAAGCCAACAAAAAAAACCACTGGTGGAGCAGTGTCATGCTCGTGATCCACATTGAGGGAAAATTTTAGGCTTCTTTAAAGTTATGCATTTCCACTGCCACATGTGACGATCCAATTATCCTCTTCTTGCACCCCCTCTTCCTCACAAAAACCTAGAATACCTTCAAATTGCACATAAAAAATGAAATAGAAATTAAAATTTTTGATCCTTACAAGCTCGATGGATTTGTCATAGTGCACTCCTTTTTGACTGTCCAAAATAGGATAATATTAATGTTCTACCATTGCATTTAGATGAATTGAAATTAACAGAGCCTCTAAGATGGTATCTAATCATTTCACTCAAGGCAACCTCCATCCCGCATATATAAATATATCACCTGCCTTATGCATTATGTTGACACAACACTTACCTTCTTATGGCTCTCTGTCTTTACTACATGCCATGCTGCATCCCAGTTCATGAATTGAAGTGTGTAAATTTTGGAGTCATGTCATCCACTCAGGTAATTTCATAACAGGCTTTGGGTTCTATTTATGTTGTGCGAACATTATCGATAAGCATCAAACCTTGCATATGATATAGTGGCCCCGACAATCACATATGACCACCATGATCCTCAAAAAAAATATTAGGCTTGTTGTTAGGCTTTATCACTGTTTGGTCAATGCTATTTTTCTTGTGCTCATCATCGAAGATTTTAATGAAATCACTCACTAATACCTAGAAAATTATCTTGTCTTGAAACTTCGTTCTATTTGTCGGGACCGACACTATCATGTATATCAAAGATGCTCTATGAAAATTTCATTCATAATTTTTTATTTATATATCTAGTGCTATCATGTATATCGCAGACACTCTATATAACTTCTGTTCATTGCTTTTGCTTTGTACTTTTATCAAATATTTCAATATAATTCATCTTCTACTTTTGGCGCCCATGAGTTTGACCCATACACACTTGTTAATTTTGAAATCTTAACTTTATAATATTTAAATCTAATATTTAAATATTATAATATTTAAATCTAATATTTAAATATTTAAACCTTCACTCAAAATATATTTACCTTGAATAATTCACCCAAGCACACCATCGTTTTCTAGCAACCAAGTCGGCCTTTGAAATCAATGACAACTCAATAATTCTAACACTTCCAAGTAGATTGAGGCCTTCTCCTAGGACCTTCAAAATTTACAGCTTCTCTTCTAGTCTTCAAAACTTCAATGAGACCTTCCTTGATCTCTTCTATCTTCAACCATGGAAGTTTGCAATGAGATACCTTTCTTGGATCTCTAAAATCTACTACTTCTAAAATTTGTAATAGGACCTTTTCTAGTCCTTCTCTATCTTCAATCTTCCAAATATGGAAGTTCTTCAATGAGACCTCCTTTGGGTTTTCTTCTTCAATCTTCAATGAATATCTCCAATCTCTAATTTTCTTCAGGACTCTTTTCCTTGAGTCTCTTCTTTCTTAAATGGGGTCTTCTTTCTAAGACCTCCTCCTTGGCCTCTAGATCTCTTCTCAATATCCAACTTGGAGTCTTTAATATGCAAATATTGCGATGGGACATTTTTACTTAGGCCTCCAAAACTTCACTCCCCAACTTGTTGCTTCAGGTACTAGATTAATTATAAAGAAGATATTCTTCCTAGCTCTTGTAGGAAGCTTCCCAAATTTATTTGAATCTCCTTTTCTGCAACGAAGTATTATATATATATTTTTATGGAGAAATATTTAAATCTAGAGATAAATAATCTTCACTAGTTGATTTGTCAATATAGCGGAATCAATGTTGAGTCCTAGTCTTCACGAGTTTTTCTATAACTTTGTGGAAAGACTCTAGCCAAATAGCAACTTTAGAAATTTTGAAAATAATATTTGCTATCTACTCTCAAATTCTCTTGTGGCTCTCTCTATTTCCTATCAATCTACCTAGTGCTTTGATACCACTATTAGCTTTTGATGCTATAAACTTAAAGGAAATGTAACCACAAGTAATGAAATAAGCAAGCAATATTATAACTATGATAATGACTAAATAATAAGTATGTTAATATGATAAGAAAATTAAAAAAATACTCATGCAATAACCATTAATGAAAGCTCACAAAATTATATGATGCTATGCAATGGAGGTCTTTAACATTCCATATTTGAAAATTGCTCTACATTGTATCTACTACTACTCTAACTAATGCAATCCAACGTATTCTCTCTCTTCTACTCTAAGAAGACCTATTTATAGTGAGATATGACTCTTGGCCTTCCATATTCCTATGACACCTCACTATTCCATTCTTAGAACTCATGTACATGTGGACTACATGCACATTTATGTCATTGCACATTCTAATGATACTTGTGCATTTATTACATTGCTTTAAGCAAATACTTAAATCCTAATCTAAGATAAGCTCCTAATATAAACATGTACCCATGATGGTACATTAGAAAGTACCAAATAATGTAATATATTCCAACAAAATACCTACTTATATTTCCATATTCTTATTAAATATGCCATCATTTTTATCACCTTAGAGTCTAATATGATGAAAATATACCTTAGTTCAACCTCAACTATTATACCTTTATTTTTATTTTAATTTGACAATCCCTTATACCAATGTGTGACAATTAGTAAGCTAGCTATTTTCTCATCTAGGTTCAAGTGTTAAATCTATTTTTTTTCTAGTTTCACCAATTAATAACGTTAGTTAAATATTTTGGTTGTGCTATTTTGGTGGACTGTGTTGATGGTTGGTTGGATTGCTATAACTAGTTGGTTGAGCTCAATAGGTAGTTTGGTGCTGTGTGGAGTCTTCTTCTTCAATAGTGCTCTTGCCCTACCTATTTTTTGTTCTAGATTTACCCTATTTCTCATGATCCTTCTTTTTGGTTTTCTTGGAGAGAAATATAGACATGGGTAAGTTTGGGTATGTGTTTTCTAGGGTTGGGGATTATATTCCTAGATCTACAAATCTAGTTTTCTTCTTGCTGGACTTTTTATCTAGGGTCTGTCTGGTTGCAAGAGGGCTTTTGTCCTTCTTTAGTTGGTTCCTTGAACCTATATCTACTTTATCTAAAATTTGCGGTCCTTTGGTGGATATTGTAAAATTTATTTATACTTATGGCTTAGATCCATTATATATCAGTGTTATCCTTGTCCTAGTTAGGATGTGGGATGTTTACATTGATGCAATCAGGATTCCATCTCTGTGTTTTATTTCTACTAGTCCTAGCTATGTTTTACTTGTATTTGAGGATCTTTCTTTCAGATCCTTACATGATTTATTTCCCGAAGTTTCAATACTAAGTAGGAAGATGATCCAAATGATGATGGATGAGCTAAGAAATATTGTTGTTGCCTTCAATTTTTTGAGTGCTTAGTGACTAGCATTTTTTAGTTTATTGGGTTAAAAAATTCTAGCCTGGTTATGGCTTATTTACCCTAGACTTCTATTGCAAGGGTTCAAAATCTAGTGTGGGTCAAAAATCTTGAATTTTGGTTGGGGCAAGAAAAATTTACTTTTGAATTCTGAAATGGTTTTATGTGAGAACCTGGTAGGAGATGAGATTAGGGATTTCTAGACCATTCTTGCCCTTTGGGGTGGCATCCTTGATAGGTTGAGAAATGTGGCTGCTTAGCAAAGGGGACTCATTCACCTTTATTCTAGAGTTTTGTGATGCTATTCAAATGTGGTGTGAATCCTAGGACCTCCCATAAGATTTTGCTAATGCATTTTGGAGGACTTAGGATAGTGTGTCCTATATCCTAGTTCCAATTGGAGAAATTTATTTGGGGTCAAAGTGCTTGCTTTGTGCAATATTTGAATTCAAAAATGGTCAACCAAAATATTTTAGAGATGTTTTTGCATGCTTTGTTCTAGGAGTCTAATTTAGATACAAGACCATATCAGGGTGGAATTTGCATGCCTAGTGTTGGAAATCTGATTTGGATGCAAGATTCTTGTTTGTGTGGGAGATTCTTTTTTTTTTAAAATTTGAAATGATATCTTGTGTCTCAATTTGGGTGGGAAATCTTTTTCCCGTCTCTAATATTTATTTTTAAATTTCTTCTTTGTTAGTCCTACTTTTTGTGGGATCCACCTCTTGGGATCTCTTGTTTCTTTTGCGTTCCCTGGAATCTTGCTTATCTTGTCTTTGGTCTCTTTTCCCCTTGGGGGTTAGACCTTTGTGTATTTCACTTTGGGTTATCATTGAATATATTTGTCAAGCTGTAAGAGGTTTGGGGGTGCTTTTAAAACCCCTTCTTCTACCTAATAAAAAAATGATAAACTAATGATGTGATAATTAGTAAAAGGAGCCATTAATCAGATACGAGGAGATAATAATATGAACTAATCAAGGTAAACCAAATCAAGAACTAACAATGTATTATAAGAAAAAATATGAGCTAGTTCAAAGAGCTAAAATTTTAAGAGATCAAAAGAGTAAGAGGGGAAGGAATATGCTGTCACCCAAGACTATGGAGTTGCCTTGTTTTGGTTGTTGAGTGAAGATTCCTTGATGCTTATTTATAATGCCAGGTGTTGGCCTTGGAAGTTCCAAACCATGATTAGTATGCTTTTTTAGGGGCCTAATAAAATGAAATATAAATGCTAAAGAAAAATGGGTAAAATTTCACTATAATGAGGATTTGATGAGAAATAAATTATTTTGGTAGAGTTTTGCTATAACATAAACTTGTTTTTCCCTCCTCAAATAATGTACTTATAAAAAAATTAGGGACCTCTTGAAAGTAAAATGGAGGGAAATTATGGTCAAATATTCTTGGAAGTATCAAGAAGGTTCTTGGTATGGCATACAAATCAGTAGATGTGATCATGCTTGGAAGTGTCGGTGGCTTAAGGCATGCCTAAGATGCATGCATCTAAGATTCTACTTGTGCTAAGTGAAAACCACTATGAGGCAAAACTATTGCTAGTGTTTTTGCAACAAATATTTTGCAATTTGACTATGAAAAGTCAAATTTGGGTGGGAAAGTAAAAAACACTACTATTATACAAAAAAACTGCTGCATTTTGCTAGTATATGATATTTTTGCTTGTTTATAGTTTGAGGTAATATTTGTTATATAAGTATAGGATTATATATACTTGTTGGAAAAATATTTTTTGAGTTCATTATAGTTAAAATATTTTTTTTATAGATTTTTAAATATTTACAATGGATATTAATGTCTCAAAGATGATATTATCTTATTCTAAATTGATAAAATATGACAACTATCACTTTTGGAGTAATAAATGCTCCAAATTTGGGCATGAGGAAGGTGGATTTAGTTTGGTTGATTAGAAGGCTGGTGTATGAGGGTTAATTGGTGGAATTGGAGAACTTGAAATTTATCAATGTTTCAAAATTAGGTGTCTATATTTTATCCCTTTTGGATGTGTTCATTGTATAATGAATGCATAAAAAATTGACATAGTGCCCCAATTTTAGGACAAGAAGAAGATGAGAGGCACTGAGTTGTGTGACATAAAATTATACTATGCCCTAGTGTGCCCCATCAAGTTCTAGAGGAAAACCCAAGTTGAACTAAGGATACTCGAATTGTCTATGATTCACACAAGAGCAATGATGAAAAGATTGAGAATTGAGAGGAAGAAATGATTAAGAGGTGATTTGATTATGATGAGCAAAATAAATGTGTTAAATGGGATGGAGAATTTGATTCAATAGATTTTATTATTGATTTAATATTAGATTAAATTTTGATGATTGATGGCTAATATTGAATTAAAGGTGATTTAAAAAAAGATAAGTTTTTTTTAAATATGAAGATGAAATATGAAGGAAATGATTGAATATGAGGAGGGATGGGTGCTTCCAAAAATCTACCAAAAATAATTTTCTATTCTTTTGAAAAGAGGAATATGTACATAGATATTCACCCATAAGTAGTGTCCATTATGCGCAATTGTTAAAAAAGTGATTAACTGGCAATAGATTTTCTAAACACCTTGTGTTTAAATGACTTTATGTTTTTACAATTTGAGATTACCTAGGCACCTCATGTTTGAAGGATTTTTTGCTTTTATGAAATCAATATTTTGATTCACCCTTAAGGAGTATCCTATTAATTAATTTTTGGATAAATGATTAAGTAGCTTGTGATACATATGCCCTAGGGTATTTTACCATAATATGATACAAAAAATATATAAAATATTTTCCAAGGGCAATTTCATACGATATAATACAAAATATAGACAAAATATTGCCTTGGGAGACTTTAATTAGCTTACCCAGGGTCACTTTTGTTAGCTTGCCTAGGGGGACTTTCATTAGCTTGCCTAGGGGGACTTTTGTTAGCTTGCCAAGGGGGAATTTCTTTAGATTTCCTGGGGGGACTTTTTTTAGCTTTCCTAAGGGGAATTTACCATGATATTATATAAAATATTTCTGAAGGATAATTTCGTTAGCTTGCCTAGGGGATTTTATTTAGCTTGTATAGGAGGATTTTTGTATGATATATGATATGCATAGCTATATACAAATGTGTAGATTTATAATTTTTTTGTAACCTTAAGTAAATATTCATGCTTAAAGAACTTTAGTTTAGATTCATCATTCATGCTTGAAGAAATTATGATTTGATTCATCCTTCAAGGGACATAAAAATATTACCTTTAATCACCTACTTAAAGGAAATTTTAAATAAGATCCTATTTTATTATCTTTAAACAATGGATTAAAGGACATTGGATTTGTTGAAATATATTACATTAATTGGTACATGCTAATGTACCACCTTGGGTACATGTTTAGATTAGGATTGTGTCTTAGATTAGAGTGTGAATATTTACTTTATGCAATGTAATAAATGCACAAGTATTATTAGAGTGTGCAAAATATTTAATGATGTAAATGTGCATAATAGTCCATGTGCACACGAGTCCACAGAATAGGAAAATGAAGAGTCTCAAGAAGAGTGAAGGCCAAGAATATTCCATATGAAGAGTCACATTCCATTATATATAGATCTATATGTGAGTGTGAAATCATAATGAAGAGACACAATGTAAATTGAGCATGTATGAAATATGGAGTATTTGAGGTCTTTATTCTATATCAAAATACTATTTTTGTGAGCATTTTTTAATGGTTTTTTTCTGTGAAGTTTCAAAAGTTATTCATTAGTTTTATATGTTTAGAATATTGCCATTATCTTATATTTCATATAACATTTTTATTTTACATCTTGTGGTTATTTTTCATTGACCATTTAGTATCAAAAGCTAATAGTGGTATCAGAGCCACCAAGGATACTGAAGATTTCCTACGTAACTTAGTAAATTTTATTTCTAGCTTACTAGCTTACATTGAATCTTATTTATCAACATATCCCATACTTGGTCCTTACACACACCTATAAATAGAGGTATTCCTAGATAAGTGGATGAAAGGCTTGATATATTACAATCTATTACCTCTGCTATCCTTCTTTACCACTTATTTGGAGGGGAATACCTGGCTCTTTTCTAAGTTAATCATTTGTTGGGAGTCCCTATTGTATAGATTTAGGATCCATTTTAAATCCTTGGCTTCAACCAAAAAATGTTTTCCAAGTAGGATTATATCATCCATAAATTATTGGTAAGTGGTACCTCTCATAAACACATAATTTTTCAACCCCTTTAATGCTCTCATCATTTGGTCTACATATATACATATCCTAAGGACTTATACTATGATAATAAATATGTAAGGAGAAAGTGGGTCCCCTTGCCTTGAGCTTCTACTGCTCTCAAAGAAACTTGTTGAGGAATTATTTATGATAAATATGAATCTTTGTACACCATATCAATTTCTCACCCCTATTATCCATATCCTACTAAATCTAAACCTAGAAATTTTTTTATCTAGGAAGCTCCATGAGTCCCTATCATAAGCTTAATCTATATCTAGCTTCAACATCATTTCTTCCCTCCTACTTGGCACTACTAAGTGTAGTGTTTCATAGAGAGATGACACCATCCAATATTTTCATTCCCTTCACAAACCCCCTTGTTGGTCTACTATAATCTCAAGGAGGGATTTTTTTAACCTTAATGCTATCACTTTAGTGATTATATTATATACTACATTATATAGTATTATCATTCTATAGTCCTAAAAAATATTTTACCCTTATTTTTTAGGATGAGCACTAAAAAGGTGTTAAATTATCTTAGAATATTTCCTAAATGGTGAGACTCTTGAACTACTTCTATTAAATCCTCCTTTACTATGTTCCAAAATATTTGGAAGAAACCTAGCTAGAAATCAACTAGACCTAGAGCTTTGTCCTTACCTAAGGATAATACCGCTTCCTTCACCTCCTCTTCAGTAACATTTCTTAACAAATCTTAGTTTGTTCCTCTTAACATTCTCATTGGTATATATTAATTTTTTTTTTGCATAGCTTCCTGGTCTTCCCTCATTCCTTCAATAACAACAAACTAAATATGTCAACTACCTCTTGTCTAATCCTTTCTTCACCTTTGACCATTTCATAATACTCACATAGGATTTTATAAATCTTTCCAATACTTTTATGCTTTATCATCAAGATGTGAACAAAATTAGTGTTTTTGTCTCCTTCCATGAGCCATTTATTCCTTAATTTCTTCCTCCATAAGTTTCCTCTTGATACAAAATAGTGTGAAGATCTACCTAGATCTCCTTCTCTTTATTATACAGGTCCTTGTCCATCCCAATCATCCTCACTTCCTCCTCCAAAAAACTTAGTTTCTACTTAAGGCTTTATTTCTATCTAAAGATATTTCCAAGGACTTGCTTATTCGATATCTTCACTTATTTTTTTACATGTTTGAGTTTACCTTCCAAGATAAACATAATAGAGCCTTGGATCAGAAGCATCCACCATGATTTCAATTTTGCATAAATATTTGTGTGTTGAAGCCACATGTATTCAAACTTGAAAGGGATTCTACCTTTTCATTTTTCCCAAACTACCTAAATAATAGCATATTATGATTTGATCTTGACCTAGGTAGAGATACTATAGATACTATTACTTTGTCTAGAATCACTTGAATCAAGTTGTGCCCTATTCTCCTATTCATACATGTAAAAGAATTACCTCTTAAATCAACATCATTTAGACTAGATTTTGATAAAAGGTGCTAAAATCCTCCATGCTCTCTAAGAAACCCTGCGATACACATTTATTTTCTCTAGGAATAAAAAGGGTTTTGAAGTCCCTTGACACTATCCATATTAGACCTCTTATCCTCTACCTAATTTTCTCCAATTCCTTTCACAACATATTTCTTTCTCTATTCACATTTGGGGCATAAATATTTGTAATGAGGAAGGTCAAATGTGATAATTTTGAAGTTATAAAAATAGTTAGAAGGTGCTCATATTTTTTATGAGTTCTCCTTCAAATGTATCAAAATTTCATAAAAATGATATTCCTGTTGAATCCCCCTTCACCTCCACCTAACCACTGCAACCTTGATTCCATATCTATTTCTTAATATTCTTCCATCTTGTAACATTCAACTTTGTTTATTGTAACATAAATATATCAGGTTAATTATCATCAATCAAGGGTCTCACCACCTTATGTTTGTTATGGGCATTCATTCCCCTAACATTCCAAGACAAGATCTTCATATCCTATTTTTTGTTGTGGGCTTCTACCCACCTAAGCCTAAGATAATCTGAATTCCCAAGTTAATATCCTCTTTCATCTATTTTAAGTACTTTTCCTTTGAAGAAGACCTTCCCACATTTTTTACCCCTTTTGTTTCCACATCTAGGGTCTTTTTGGTACTCCTTATTACTCATATTTTAGACTTCTACAATTCTTGAGGATTCGTTCCTTTACTAGAAATTTGTCTACCGTGTACTTCAAGATCCTTCTCTTCCATATCCATATTTTTCTCCCTTGCTTCTATATTTTCTTTATCTATTTAGGGGTTAAGCACTTCACATTTCTTTCTTATACCACCTTGTTATTGCATATATGAGCTTACACCCTAAATCCTACTTAGAAGAACCTCATTGTTTGTCCCATTGCTAGAGACATTTTCCACTCTTACTCCCTCTTTGTTCATTAGATCCATTACTTTATCTCCACTTGCCTATTGATTAAATTATATTTTCCAACATTCGCTAGTTCCTTTCTCTTTGGATCTAACTCATTTGTAACTTTATATTCATAATACTAGATGTTTTTTTTCTTGTTTTACTTTATCTACTCCTTCCTTATTTGTTGGAATATATTAAATTATTTGGTACATTCTAATATACCACCTTGGGTACATATTTAGATTAGGAGCATATCTTAGATTAGAGTGTGAGTATTTCCTTTATGCAATATAATAAATGCACAAGTATTATTAGAGTGTTCAAAGTATTAATGATGTAAATGTGCATAGTAGTCCATGTGCACATGCATCCATAGAATAGGAAAGTGAAGAGTATCAAGAAGAGTGAAGGCCAAGAATACTCCATATAAAGAGTCACATTCCATTATATATAGGTTTGTATATGAGTGTGAAAGAGTATAATGAAGAGACACAATGTAGATTGAGCTTGTACGGAGTATAAAGTATTTGAGATCTCCATTCTATATCAAAATACTATTTTCATGAGAATTTATTAATGACAGTTTTTTGTGTAGTTGTAGAATTTATTCATGAGTTTTATATGTTTAGAATATTTTCATTATCTTATATTTGATATAGCATTCTTATTTTATATCTTGTGGTTATTTTCATTAAGCATTTAGTATCAAAATCTAATAGCAGTATTAGAGCCACAACAGATATTGATAGGATATAGGGAGAGCCACAAGAGAATTTGAGAGGAGATAGGGAGATTTCATTTTTAAAATTTTTAAAGTTGCTTTCTGGTTGGAGTCTTTCCATAGGGTTGTACGAAAACTTGTGAAGACTAGGGCTCAACAAACAAATATTACTTTTTCACTAGATTGAAGGATAACTTGTGAGTTTAATGATTTTAGATATCTAGAGATTTGGATGTATTTGAATACTGTTGTCTAATTTTTGTTGCAAAAAATTAATTCTTAGAAGTTGAGAAGCTTCCTACAACGAATAGAGAAGAATTTCATCTTTGATTGCCTAAAAGTCTATGTGCTTTTCTTGTGCAAGGATTAGTTTTTGAGTTACAAAAAAAGAGTAGATATTGAAGATTAAGGAGGTCCAAGAAAGAGACCCCATTGGAGATTAAATATTGAAGATTGAGCACAAGAAAGAGGTATCCATAGAATATTAGAGATTGAATATTGAGGATACCTGATAAAGAGGTCCACGTAGAAGATTGAAGACCAAATATTAAAGATTAAACGAAGGATAAATAAGTCAAAAATACCTATTCAAGGTTGATAAAGAGGATACCTGAGAGAAGAGGCCCCCATTATAAATTTTATAAATGAGATAGGAGATTTGAAAAATAAGATTGAGAATTTGAAGATCCAAAAGAAGAAGTCTCGAGCAAACTTGGAATGAGAAAGAAGAAGGGTAGAGAAGCCCTTTTGAAGAAGTTGAAGAAGTGGCCATTGGAGAATATTTGAAGAAAGCCCAAGGTAGAATATTGCAAGTAGGAGAAACTCCTAAAAATAAGAATTTTGGATAATTGTCTCCATCCAACAACAAACCCAAAGGAATAAGGATTTGACAAGAAGATTGCCAAATATTGAAAATGATTTTTGAATAATTTAAGACATTCAAATTATTGAGGAAGAGTCCAGCGAAAGAGGTAAAATTTGAATATAGAACTCAATGAGAGCTAAGGAGGAGAAAGGAGATAGAAGAGGCCACTGATCTGAGAAATTTGAAGATAGCCATTAATATTTTGAAGGCTGATTTGTAGAGGAGAAGATTATTGATTTTCATGATAGAAGTTGAAGGGTCATACGATAAAAAATTGAAGGTGACATAGAGCTGAAAATTGAAGAATATTTGGGTAGATTTTGAAGTGCCCTTAAACATCCAATTGAAGGAATACTTGAAAACAAACTAAGAAATTGAATTGGAGGAGTTAGAGACTATTTTTTGAATATCAAGATACAGGATAAGAAAAGAGTAATTTAAGATATTTGGACTACAAAAATAGGCATAATTAAAGGGAGATAGTATAGCCATGATTTGAAGAATTTTGGGGCATATTTGAAAGATATTTGGATAGAAAAAGTGAAGGAATATTTGGAAGCAACTTTAGCTAAAAATTGCATATATTTTGGACATCAAGAAGGCAACATTTGGAGCTGTAAAAATCAGAGAAGTTGAAGATAAATAAGGCTGATTTCAAACAACATTTGAAGACGAAGAAAGGCTGAAAATGTCAGCATTCTATAATAGCTATTTAGCAAGGAGAAAGAGAAGATGCAAACATTATACTTCAAAGAGGATAGAAGGTGATTTTAGGATAAAAAAGTAAAAGGTAGTAAAGCTATAAAATTCATAAATTCAAGACAACAAAAGGTGAATCAAATCACCAATGAGACTAGCTTCAAGAAGGAAGACAAAGAGGTTTGCAATATTGGTTCTATAAAATTTAATTATTCAAGTGTTCAAATTAGCTTATTATAAAGTTTTTGAAAGAACCATATTAGACTTTTTAAAGATAGAAAATATAGTTTAAGCTAAGTGTCTCCAATCCAATCCAAGTGTTGTAGGTGATTTGGAGAGAAGAGGGAAATCCTCCAAGAGAGGTCCCAGGTTCGAATCTCCACCCTACCAAAAAGCTGAATTGGGTACCCAAAATCCAATTGATAATGTTGGTGTGGGCAGGGTCGGGTGCGACTCCCGGGTGACTTTGATGGTGTAGAATCCCTTGTTCATGGTCTCTCAGACCAAGGCGGCCCCACAAGGGATTTTTCACTTAAAAAAAAAAAAGTGTCTCCAATCCAAGGAAGGAGGCATCTTTATCATCCTCGAATCTGTAAAACACAACAACAAAAGTAGAGTTAAAAATTACTTGAAAGGGAGTAATAAGAAGAAGAAAAATTAGTATATATATGTTATTCTTATAATCCAAGGAAGTGCAAAATTTTTAAGTCTTATTGAATAAAATAAATAGATCAAATAGTGCACAAGAACAAGATAAATTTTTTGAAGACATCATACCAAAGGAGTGGTAGAACCACCATATTTAAGGAGGAGCCACCATAGTGAATAAGAGCCACCACATTGGACAAATAAATCAACATAAAAGAGGAATATAGAACGTCATTGAAAAGAGAGTTTAATCACCATAGGAAGAAACACTATTTTATAGAAGTTGAGATGGCATTGAGTAGAGCTTGAGTACCAAAAATCAAGGAGCCACCAAAGCAGAGAGCAAGAGTCATTACTAAGAAGTTTTGAGCATCAAAATCATGGGTTGTTTGGAGTGAATCATTGAAACAAAGCCAAAAGCCATTAGAAGAAATTCAAATAGTCATTTGTTGTTACTTTATTGAAGATATGTTGGAAAGAAGATATTGAGTGTTGAGGAATCAAAGAGTAGAAGCATTGGAGGTAAATAATTAAAATTATTACTAAGTATAGAGAAGAATCAAAGCATTACCAAGCATAGATAAGAAGAGGAGAATTACAAAGAGGAGGAAAATATATTACATGGAGGATAAGCACCAAATATTTGATCTAATTATAACTTGGGAGGACAAAATATATTTTCCAAGTGTCACAGTGCAGAAGGTAGCTCCAACCAACACCAAGGAAGTGAAACATCTCTTTGTATCCATAAGTTCATTAGGGACAAGTCATACAAACACTTTTGTAGAGTAGAGAGTGGTGCAAGTTAGTGGAGCACTGCAAATTAATGGTCAGAGAAGCCAACAAGCATGTAGAGGAAGTTTAAAGTCTTGAAGACTAAATTTAATGAGTGCCACACACAAGGAGGAGCATTATATACACTAGAGAGAGAAAATATTCAAAAGTTTATTTTTGGAGAACACTTGAAATAGAGTGTAGGTTGTAGAGTTGAAAAGTCTCACAAGGAGCAAGCTAAAAATGTAGCGTGCCATATTCAAGGAGGTACAAAAAACATTTAAATTAATTTTCTTTTTACAAATATTAAGGAGGTATAAGGAATATAAATACAGGTTAATATTAATTAATATATTAAGTTTGAGATTAATTAAATGAATGGATGAGTAAGGTAATGAATTGATAAATTATAACCTTAGAAGACTTATTGAATGCTTTGGAAGACTTTTGAAGTGGAGAGAATTTAAATTGAAAGTTTTTAAAATTACTTTATTTGAAATTCAAGCATAGAAATATTTGCAAATTATTTGACTTGGAGGAATAAGGATTTATACATTGAAATAGAAATATTGAATTTGCAAATATATATGTTTTCTAAATTTTTAATTTTGGAGTTATAAGGAATTCAACACCTACATTGGTTTTTGAAATTTAGAAACCATATTATTGAAAATTGAGAGATATAAGAAATACAACATAGAGTTGTTGGAAATTTGGAAAATTACATTGATACTAGTCTCTTGTTCCAATTAACGAGATATAAGGAATCCAACTTGAAATCCTTTAAAGTAGAGAATTTTATCAAAAATTGAAGTTGCATCAAAATTGTTTTTAGCTTTCTATTCATAATTAGGGAGAAAAAAGGGATTCAACTCAAAGGAAAACTTAGAAAGCTAAGTATTTTATCAAAGCTATTTTATATTCAAAATACTAGGGAGCTAAAAGGAATTCTACCTAGATATTTGAAAAATTAAAATCATTATTCAAACATTAGGAAATACAAGGTATACTACAATATTTGAAGAATTGAAAGTTAGTATTTGATCTACTCACTTTCAACTTGAGATTTAGAAGTTGAAAGGTTTTTATCAAAATTGATCAAAATATTCAAAATTTGAAGATATAAGGTTATAACATAAAACATTTTTGTATTTCACCAAAACACTAGGGTGAGACATAAGGTAGTCAACTTCGTAAGATATAAATTTGAGAGATTCATTATTCAAAGTTAAAAAGAATCATGGATGAAATAGTGAATAAAATATTCAATGGAAATAGTGAAGAGCTATTCCATACATTTAAGTTTTATTCTCAAAACTTAATACACACCTTTGATGGATATGAGAATTCTAATTTAAAGGAAGAATAGGCTAAAGAACAAAAATTTAGAATATTAATTGGCTATCTACATGAAAAGCTTTACAAGACTTGGTGGGCTAGTCAGAATGCAATTGTATTTTCTCTAAAACAGTGCATAATGACTTATAGGTTATTTCAAGGAACAAAACAACAAGAAAGAGAACATGCAAGTAATGAATTGTTGAATCTAAATCAACATTATTGTAATGATGTACTAACTCATTGTATTGAAGACTCACCATTAGTGAAGGTACAAAGAAGAAGAAGATGAAGAAACAAGAAGAGAAATCAAACCAAGAAAGGTAAGATGAAGACTAAACCAAAAGAAGATACTTATTTGAAGACTCCAGATATAAATCTATTGGAGATAGATTGAAGACAAAATATGAAGATCATTTTGAATACTAAAGCCTTAAATAACCAAATAATGTATTATAGGGGAGTGTTGGAATATATTACATTATTTGGTATATGCTAATGTACCACCTTGGGTACATATTTAGATTAGGAGTGTGTCTTAGATTAGAGTGTGAGTATTTACTTTATGCAATATAATAAATGCACAAGTATTATTAGAGTGTGCAAAGTATTTAATGATGTAAATGTGCATAATATCCCATGTGCACTTAAGTCCATAGAATACGAAAGTGAAGAGTTTCAAGAAGAATGAACTCCAAGAATACTCCATATGAAGAGTCACATTCCATTATATATATATATATATATATATATATATATATATAGGTTTATATGTGAGTGTGAAAGAGCATAATGCAGATTGAGCATGTATGAAGTATGAAGTATTTGAGATTTCCATTCTATATTAAAATACTATTATTTATGAGAATTTGTTAATGGTAGTTTTACGTGTAATTGCAGAAGTTATTCATGAGTTTTATATGTTTAGAATATTTCCATTATATTATATTTGATATAGCATTCTTGTTTTAATTCTTCTGGTTATTTTTCATTAAGCATTTAGTATCAAAATCTAACAATATCAACCTCTTCTCTTTTCCTTCAAAACCTTTGAGATTATCCTTTTTGCTTTTCCTCCTTCTAGCAAGGCAATATTTTGCCAAGTGATCCATTTTTGCACATATTCTACAATTGAAGGGGTCATTCTCAAAAACGGTATTTTAAATCCAAACTCACCATATAGAGATCAACTTGATATCTTTCAATATTTTCTTCCTAAATTCAACTAGGAAACACACTCTTGCAAAGAATACCCTCTTTATTTCCATTGTTACATGGTCTATAAAGAGAAACCTACCAAAAGAGTTAGCTCTAATCTCAAAAATTTCTCCCTCCCAAAATTCTAATGGTAAAGAGGGGAGTCTTAACCATGTTGGAGTCATGTTTATCTTCTTATTAGTTTTATTAAAACATGGAGTCTATTTCCTTAGCTATAGTCTAAATCTGCCCATGAACCACAAACCTCCTTCAAGGGTATTACAATAGTCCCCCTCATTGTTAAAGGAGGCTAGGAAGAAGCCTTTAGGAAGGAGGGAAAAATCCACATGCCCTTTCATATTCTATCGATTCACAACCCATTTATTTATTTGATCCCCTGTTGGTCTAGAGCCAATAAAATTATGTATAAAATTATTGTTGAGCCTCTGTTGTGCTCTCTCATAAACACTATCTAGGATTTTTAAAAGGATACATTCTCTAGATAATTTTATGGGTATTTCTCTTTAATTCATTTGGTTCAAATTCTATTAACACTCTCAACCCCTAATATTCCACTCCATAACCTAGCAATTTACTTGCTCATTTACCTCTTGTTCCCTCATTCCAGAATCCTACAACTCTTTTCTACTTCCAACAAAAATAAAACATCCTTCTCCACTTTGTCACCTTTAGTAAATTTTTTTCCTCTACCAATCCTCTAGCTTCTAGTCATAGATATGTAAACCCTTTACTATCGCTGATCTACAAAATTTGTGGCTTTTGATCATAAAATTGCAAACTCTTTATTTGATTTAATATCTTTAGTCATCACTCTTCAAACCATAGTCATCGATTTGTAGTTTACTATTGTCACTCTTCAAACCCTAGATATCACTTTATAGTATTTTTATTTTATTTTTATTTTTATAATAAGGCCACTCTTTGAATCTTTTGGCTTTTGGTCATTGCTCAGCTTTCAAGTTTTGGTTTTTGCTCCCACTCTTCAAGAAATCTATAAACATTCTAGCTTATAGCTACCATAAAATATTTACATAGACTATTTCTAATAAAACGATAAATTTATGAAGTTTTTGTAATAACTCAAGCCTTCATTCTTCAAACCTGAGCCACCTCTCCATAGATTTTGACCATTGTTCCATAGTTTTTGGTTGTCACTCTATAATTTTTAGTACCCACTCTTAAAAACCTAGTCATCATACCAAAACAAATAATGTTCTAACTTACATAGGTCATCACCTAACTAAATGATAGATATGTGAAGTTTCAACAATACCACTAACCTTTGTTCTTCAAACCCTAACTGCTTATTGAAATATTTTGGCCACTTTATAGTTTTTGGCCATCACTCTATTATTTTTGATAACTGCTCTTCAAACCCTAGCCATCAAATTTTTCTCTCTATAATTTTTGGCAGTCGCTCTTCAAACCCTACTCATCCTATAAAAACAATCAATGCTCTAACTTACATGGACTATTACCTAACCGAACAATAAATCTATGAAGTTTCAGTAATAACTCTAGCCTCCATTCTTTAAACCCTAACTACCTATCTATAGATTTTGATCGATAATACAATCTTTGGCAATCATATTGCAATTTCTAGTAGTCATCCTTCAAATCTTGGCCATCAATTTTTTCTCTCTGTAATTTTCAATAGTAGCTCTTTAAATCCTAGCTATCAATTTTTTATAATCACTCTTCAAACCTTAACAAAATAACTGTCACTCTACAATTTTTTATAGCCATTATTTTACCCATAGCCATCAAAATTCTCTTTGCAATCTACTATTCTATTTCCTAGTGAATTTGAATATATAACATGCAATTTTGCAATAACATCCCTTATAGACCTTTGCACTAACAATATATTTATTAAACAAAATCATAGAATAAAAAGTTATCACAATTAAAAAGGTTATGCATTAACCACATGGAAAGGTAAGCTTGCATAGAATATTCAAGGATGAAGATACCATATCATTAATAGTTATTAATGTACAATAATTTATTTAATTACTTTCAATAGTCTTAATATACTAGTCTCGATAGTGACACCACAATCACAACATACATTGGTAAAATCCATTGGGCTTTCCTAACAAAGACCCAAGTTCAATTTATAAAAAGGGTGACCCCATAAGCCTTCTACTTTTCAACCTATTAAAAAAAAAATCTAATTATACTATAAAATTGTTACCTCATATTTAAAAAATAACATGAATTTAAAAAATAATTAAATAAAATAGTATTAACTCATTAATTATATTCTTTAATTTTAATGAAAAAACTTAAATTTAAATATTAAAAAAAAACATATTATTACAATACCATTATATAATTATAACATAATGCATAACACTTTTTAAGATGAAATGATTGAAATGTAACTTCAAAATGTCCCATATTTTGTTTATTTCAAACACAGTATTTATTATGTTCTAATAGGTCCATAAAAATCGTCCGACTACTACAGAATTATGTTATTTTACATGTAATTTTCTGGTACCATATATAATTTAAGGTCCATTCCATTGTCACATATAGAAATCGGTGAATTAACCGCCATTTACAACGCCACATTTGAAGTGCTCAAAGTTTTCAGCGCCATTTATCGCAATTGATTTAAAAAATGTGAAGTCACCATGCAGAGTTGCCTCTCCATTATTAAGTTACGTTAATCACAGTTGAAATGGCTTCAATGTTGAGAGTTACCTTAATCACAGTTGAAATGGCGTCGATAGTGAGTGATTTATTTTTCGTCCTTAGGCCTCTCTACTCGATATACACGTCGAACAGGTCTTACTGTGCATGAAAACCCACAATAGACCATTTATTGCTGGACATATTATCTGTTCAACAAACTTACGTCTTGTATGTAAATATTGTTTTTTAAAGTAAGTGGGTAGTTAAAACTCTTCAATTTTGATCTAGAAAATAAATGAATAGTTAAAATTCTTTAATTTTAATCTAAAAAAATTTAGAAATAAAAAATGTTAGTCTTTTCCTCCGCAAGAACTTGGTCCCGAACTGCTACGTTATGGAACTTGGTCCCGAACTGCTACGTCATTGCGGTCTGCATAGCCGGAGTTGTCTGTTCTTATAGTAAATGATATTTCTCGATATGTACTTAGACAAATGACGATGAAAATACTCTAATAATAATTTGAAATTATTATTACTCTTGTGTGAAATTTCCTTGAGAAACTTATAATAACTATTACTATGCTAATAAAACTTTTTTCCGTCTTTGACTAATATGTTTTCTTGGGTTGGCAAACATAAGTGTTTAGTCGAGAGTCCATTATTTTTTGGATTTTAAAAACAATTAGAAAGAGGATATGGAAGAGTACATCATTTTATTGTATTTTAAAACAATTAGAAAGAGGTTACAAAAGCATTGTAAAACAATTAAAAAGAAATTACAAAAGCATTAAGGAGGTGACGACTGTTGATGGCGGTTGTCTTAACGATATATAGACATCTCGACCATATCTGAGGATCAGCTTTTAAAAATATTTGAGTTAAATACGTACACTTTAAATTTGAAAAAAATATATTATTATTTTTTAACTAAATTTTATTTAAAAATTTAAAAAATAGAGGACAAATGTTAAACGGTAAAGGTTTAATATTTATCCCTAATGCATAATAATTTACCTTATTTAGCAAATGTTAATACTGAATAATAATAGTACTATCTTAATAAGAGTATGATGTTTATCTTTTTATAAGTATTTTTTTATTAGAGATTATTTTCATCAAAATATTAAGATAATATATTTGTTGTTATGTTAATTTTATTACATAGAACATACCTTTTATCATAAATTTCATTTCTTTTTCTATTAAATATATTCTTCAACTTTTTTAAATTGCTATGTTTCCACAACCATTTCCTTGATAACATTTTGATTAAGAGATAAAATATCACTTGGCTAGTTGCCTTTCTAGAATTGCTATGTTTCCAAAACCATTTTCTTGACAATATTTTGATTAAAAGATAAAATCTCACTTGGCCAATTGTCTTCCTTGAATTGCTATGTTTCCACAACCATTTGCTTGACAACATTTTGAATAAGAGATAAAATCTCAGTTGGCCACTTGCCTTGTACCAATATAAAGATCAACATCACTAAATTATCTACTACCCGATTTCATTCTCTATAAATATGCTCATATTTCCAAGAGATTGCCTCCATTAATAGGTGATGAACATTAGCAATAATATTATTTTTAATTTAATCTTCATTTTCATTTTTGTTGATAGCATTAATTATAATATGTGAATCCCCCTAAATTGAAATATATTTCCATCATTTTTCTATTGTAAATTTAATCCCTGGAAGAAGTGCTCTAGCCTTTGCATAATTGTTAGTTGAAGTTCCATATGATTTTGAGTATGTGAAGAGGATTTTTCCTTCACTATTTCTAAAAATACCACCTCCACCAACTTTTCCTAGATTTCCTTTAGAAGCACCATAAAAATTAATTTTGATAAACTCAATTTTTGGATATTTTTATTTTACCCTAGATCGAAGTAGATCCTTTGTTTTACTTCTACTATTGCAAATGACTCTTCAATGTATGTTAAAATCCTATAGCCATGTTGTTACCACCTCTTATTTTGCACTTGAAGTTTCCTATGATGAGCACCATATTTGTAGACAATAGACACAATAATACGATTCTAAACTTGGACATGATTTTGAGTTTTACTTTTAAATTTTTTATTAATCCTTTCAAGCAATTCCAACAAATAATGGTAGAACCAATTCTCCATAGAATACATAATATTTTAGCTTTAACATAATCAATCCAACATTTCATAAACTCTTTCAATGTTGATGGAGCCACCCAATATATTTTCAAAATTTAAAAAAAGTAACACCAAATAGTGTGAGCAAAGGGATAATATAGAAGTAAATGATTTCATGTTTCTAAATACTTCTCACACAAGGTACATTTAAAAGGTTCATGATATCCTTTTCTTTATAGACTCCCTCTTGTAAGAGTCTTACTTTGAACTGTTAACCAAAGGAATGTTGAGGCCTTAGGAACAACCTCTAATGATCAAACATTCTTCCAAGAAAAATATTTGGGAGTAGAAAATTTTGATTGCTCAAAATTATGCTATCACAACTTGACCAAGTATCCACCATCCTTTAATAGATTTGCAACCAAATCATCCTTTCATGTAAAAATTGGTAAATAAAACTCCTGAAGCATCTTTTAAAGTATATCTGCAATTTGTTTGAGTTGCTCTCCTTCAAATAGGTTACTAAATTAAATCCATGATCTAGAGTTGTTTCTCATATTAATTGTCTTTGACCTTTGAACCTTTACAAGCTAGACATGCTTCAGCCAATGGTTTCCAGTTTGATTCAAATATGAGAGGATACAATTATTTTTGTATTTATAAATTGAATATGTAATGACCTACGTCCAACGTGGGGATCCAATTATAATGTTAATTTTTAATACTTTTGTAATGGTATGTGGCAAGTAAGGCGCCTAGACAAGTGGGGCTATTTCATGTAACCTTTATTAAAAATGTAATCAGTGTTTGGTAGAAGATTCTAGCTCAAGTGGAATTTTGCATGTAAGCCAACTCATGAACTTAGGATTAGGGTTGCATGAAGACTTTTTTTTTAAGTTATGAAGCCATGCACAAACACATATTTTTGCAAGTTAATGAAATATTGAAGGAGGTTGCCTCCTTGAAGAATATTGCAATACTAAGCTATTTGTGAGATTATTTTAATTCTACAATTACTTTCCACATAGTGTTATTATGTTATTTGTTGCATTTATGTTTATTTATAGTATTTTGTGTGAGTGAGCTTATTTTTAATAGTAAGTTTTGAACAAGTGGTATCAGAGCACTTTATAGGCACAAGTTCTATTACGAGTGTGACAATTCTTGCCCATCCATTCTAACTGTTAGGTATAATTATTTTATGTTTTTTGTTTCTATTTTCATTTATTAAAAAAATAGCAAAATCTAAAAAAGCAAAAAAAAAATACTCTATTTTTATAGTAGTTGAGTAGGTTAGAAACCCTGTGCCAAGGATTTTAAAATATCATGAAGGATTTGTCATTATTATCTAATATAGATAGCCCATAAAGTATCTAGTGAAGTGAGACATGATCAGGCTCTAATATCTAGGCCTCAAACAACACTCGTGCATAAAATTAAGCTTCCATACATCTTCAAGTGTATCGGGAGACCATATAGGCTTAAACAAAATTTTATCCAATAGGAAGATTTTGGCCTTGTATTATCCATAGTCCATGGGACATTGTGTGTAAAACAATTACCCTCTTGTACTGTCAGAGAGATAGATAGTGTGCTCAAGGGTATGTATGGAATCCTCCTTGGGTAGTGACCTAAAATATTGGTCCAAGCACTATTGTTCATCACTGCAGTATAATAGAGGGCCTATGGGTATTACATACTCCCTTGCCTAGAACCCCTTGGTTCTATCAAAAAAAAATATTTAACCTATAAAGACAAAATATTGTGTTTGTTGAACCTATAATTTTCTATCCCACAAAAGTGAGCATATAGAGAAGACTTCCCTATCATGAGAACACACAATTGCATGCACCAAACAGTTTGGACAAATTTGGAAAGTGTTTGGGCTAGTTAAAAAAATTTTAGTGGTAGTAACAATCAGGTCAGTCTTAGTAACAATTAGGTCGATAGTAGTAGTAACAATCATCGATAATAGGATTGTCAGTTGTAGAAATAGAATAGACAGTGCGATAATGTATAAGGAATCTTAGGGTCAATGTTAGTAATCATAGTAAAAGTGATAGGGATATCAATAGGATAGTGATAGGAGTGGTCAGTAGTTAGAATATATAGGGCAGAGATAGTTGATACACTACCCCACCAATAGACTTGTCAAAACAATAGTAATTAAAAAAAAGGAATATCTCTTCACTTAGAGCTTAGATTAACTCCAAAATTTAGCATACAACTCTACATTCTATTTCATAATAAAATTATCCTTGGTAGCTCTTGGTCAAATTTTGTATCGATTTTCCAAAATTGGCAATTTTTTATTTTCTTGTTAAGGCCATAAATTCACAACGGTCAGTCAATTTGGCCCAAAATTTTGGGACTATAAGCAGCTCGTTATTTTGCACTAAAGTCCCTTAAATACCCACTTGGGAAATTTTAAGTCCAAGTTGAAGAAATTACCTCGAATCGACTTGCACCAAACTAGAACACAAAAAGTCAAAGAAGTCAATATATCTCCTCACTAAGCACTCAGATTGAGCAGCCATCAAAGTGGTCCTTGTATTAAAATAAAATTTTCAACCTAATTTGCAAAGAAAAAAGGTCTTACTAAAAATAGTAGCTCATGTAGTCACACTTCTATTTTTAGTAATTTAGTGGAAGAAGTTCTAGACTTTCCAAAATGGCTATTGACACTCGTGGAAATCAAAATGAGGTAGAACAAGGCACTGCTATGTTTGAATCCATAAAAATCACCCTTGATGAAATTCCCTAAGCTAATATATCCATAAGGGAAGAGATTCAAGGCTTTAGAGGTGAATACCTTCACTCCAAAAACCACTTGGAAGAATAACTTGAGAAAGTTGAGTCCAAATTGCAAGGTGGTACAAAAAAGTTTGAGTACCATACTGAACAATTTGATCGTGGGAAAGGAAAGGAAGTAGAAGATTCTAACCCTCACTATGATCATGATCCTACCTTTAATATGCCTAAGTTGGACTTTCCTAATTTCAATGGAAAGGACATAGATGGGTGGTTGTGTCATGTTGATCAATTTTTTATTCATAATGTCCCTGGATACTATTGGGTCTAGATGGATTCTTTCAATTTGGAATTGAAAGCATTATAGTAGTACCAATGGTTGCAAAACACCAATCTTGATCCTTCTTGGGAAGAATTTGAGTACTAATTACTCACTCGATTTGGTCCTAGTGAGTATGACAACTTTATAGGAGAACCGATAAAGTTGAAATAAACTTCTTCAATTCAAGGATTACTAAACTCAATTACCCAGGTGTTGTAGGTGAGTTGGATAGGAGAGGGAAATCCTTCAATAGAGGTCCCAGGTTCAAATCTCCACCCTACCAAAAAGCTAAATTGGGTATCCAAAATCCAATTGATAATGTTGGTGCGGGCAGGGTCGGGTGCGACTCCCGGGTGACTTTGACGGTGTAGAACCCCATGTTCATGGTATCTCAGACCAAGGCAGCCCCGCAAAGGGTTTTTCACTTAAAAAAAAAACTCAATTTGAGAAATTGACCAACAAAAATTGAGGATCGAATAGAGGATTTTTCATGAGTTATTTCATTAGTGATTTTAAGGATGATCTCCAAGCTAAGGTTAATATGTTAAAACCACAAATAATGATGTGGGCTATAAGCTTGGCATGATTTACTAAATATAAATTCTTAGCTCAAAGGAGACCATCTAAATTTCCACAAACTAGACCTTCTTTTCTTCCCAAGTTCACAAATTATAATGATAATAAAAATGCTACCCCAAAATAGTTGACTATAGAGGAAATGAACGCGTGATGCCCTTAAGTTTTTTGCTACAATTATGATGAAAAATATGTTCACGAAAATAGGTACACCCAAAAAAATTTGTTACTCATAGGCATTGATGAGCCAACCAACAATGACCAAAGTGATGATGACATGAAACTAATAGAGGAGCCATCCCAAACTGAGGAAGAAATCCAAGAAGAACCACAAGCTAAAATTTTTGTTCATGCTCTTGTTGGGATTACTACTCCACAAACCATGAAAGTTATGAGTTTCTTCAAAGGCCAACACCTTACAATCCTTATTTATTCAGGTAGCACACATAATTTTATTTATCCTCGAATTACCAAGCATGCCAATTACTACATACACACATCCAATTCCTTTGAGGTCATGGTGGCAAATGGAGGGAGCTTATCTTGCAAAGGTAAATGTTGTAATTTCAAATTGAAATTTAGGAATTATGAGCTCAAACAAGATATTTTTACCCTTCAATTAGAGGGATGTGATATTGTGTTAGGATCTTAGTGGTTGGATACCTTGGTCACCATCTCATAGAAATTTGTAGAACTATGGATGCAGTTTTCATAGAATGGACAATCATACACTCTTTATGGTTCAAAAATAGGGTCTCCTCAGATTATCAGTTCCAATCGCATGGAGAAGTTGTTAAAAAAATATCTTTTGGGGTCATTGCATAGATATTTGCCATCCAACCACCTACTACAGTAGTGGATAAAATTCCAAATGATTTGCAACTTATTTTTACAAAGCAAAATGTAGTTTTTGTTGAACCAATAAAATTGCCATTGTATCGCTCACATGATCATGCCATTCCATTGGTCCCTAGTAGTGTACCACCTAAAATTAGGTCGTATCGATACCCTCATGCTCTTAAGTTATATATTGATAAGTTAGTGCAAGAATTGTTAAAATCTAGAGTCATTCACCCTAGTAACAACCCATACTCTTCACCTATCTTATTAGTGAGAAAGAAGATTCATGGAGATTATGTATTATTTTCTATGAGCTCAGTAAAATCACCATTAAGGATAAGTTTCCTATTCTAGTAGTGGATGAATTATTGGATGAGTTGCTTAGGACTATGATTTTCTCTAAATTAGATCTCCACTCTAGGTACCATCAAATTCTGCTCAAGGAAGAAAATATTCCCAAAACTAAATTTGATACTCATGAGGGCCATTATGAGTTCTTAGTAATACCATTTGGCTTGACCAATGCATATTCCACATTCCAAAGTCTCATGAACAATATGTTTCATCCATTTATTAATAAATTAATTCTAGTTTTATTTGATGACATTTTGGTTTATAGTCACTCTTGGGAAAAGCACCTCATCCATATGGATCATCCTACAACTGATGACACAACATCAAATTTTTGCTAAATGGTCCAAGTATTATTTTGGGTTGAGGAAAGTGGAATATTCGAGACACATCAACTCCAAATATGGTGTTAAAGTTGACCCTAGAAAGATTTAGATAGTTCATGAGTGGCTAAAACCTTGCACTCTCAAGGGTCTTCATGGATTTTTTGGGACTTACTGGCTATTACCACAAATTATAGAAAAATTCTCTCTTATAACATCCAAGTTGAAAAAAATTCCTTTACTTGATCAGGTCCAACTGAACATGTTTTCCTTTATTTGAAGCATGCTATGATAACAACTTTAATCTTAGAAATTTGATTTCTCTAAGCCTTTTGTAATTAAAAGTGATGCTTTAGATAATGGTATTGGTGCAGTATTGGTGCAGGAAAGATGACCCTTAGCTTTCACTAGTAAAGTGCTTTCCAGTCGAAATGTAAAAAAATCCACTTATGGTAAGGAAATGCTTACCATTTTACAATGTAATCACTGGAGACCTTTCCTCACACGATTTTGGTAGCATTACAATACCTATTTATTCCTCCTTTGGTCAATGGAATGATGGGATATTTGTAGGATCATTGGAGGTTATGAGTGTGAGGATAGATGGATGGCCAAGGTAGCCAAGTGGTAGGGACAAGGTAACTAAGTGACTTGGGCAATTAGAGTGAGTCACTTGGAGTGTCTTAAATTTAGGAGGAGAGATGGAAAATGGGGTATTGATGAGGGTGAGAGATATGACAAGGATAGGGGTAGTGGTGGTTAGGATATGTGGCAAATGGAGAGGTAAGAGATCCTAGGGGATATTTTCTAGATTTTATAAAATCTAGAAAATAGAATAATATGTAGAAAATAGCCAAAGTTAGACTTTAGGCACATTTTTATTATGGGGTATGCAACATGAATGGATTTTATGCACGGTTAGGTTTTGGTGTCTATAGATACCCCTTTTTGTACTACATTGCATAAAACACAATGCTGTGTAAAAACAAGAGACACTTGGTTTATTGGGAAGCAAAATTTAATTTAATTTCCCCAACATGAAGATTGAATGAACAATGCAAATTTTGATTTTTGGCTTACACCCTCAAGCAATGAATGAAATAAATATGGAAAACATGAAATACATTAGTCAGTTGACTAATTTGGATAGTGGAGTAATGTGGTTTATTGGATGTAAATATCATATATCAAGATCAACCTAATTACCCCAAGTTTGGAGTGGGTATGTATCATCGAAACTCTACTTTTGGAAAAATGATGAGCACTTGTATTTTGGTAGATGAACCAGTCCATTAGGAGATATAGTTTTACCACCTTGATTGTAGTCATCGCATGTAAACCCATATTAGAAGTGGCATGGTGCATACCAATTGTAAAGTTTGTGAAAAGGTTTCACTTTTTTCAACCCAATGAAAGGGATTTGATTGTGACTATGGGTAGATCTTATTAGATGCAATTAACCTCAAAAACGGGTTACCAAATTGATCTAATTTGGATAATATGACATGGGGTGGAAAATGGATTAAAGGAATGAATTTGTTGGATTTTTTATGAACAAGCATCCTTATGGTGATCTATTCATCCTATTGGATTGCATGGATAACCAATCACTGCAACTGCTAGATGACTAGAGTAAATCACTAGGTGCAAGGTTCACTTAAGAATCTAGGCTAGTTGATCTACAAAAAAGAGAGTAAATCCTAAGCTAATGCAGGAAAGAAAAAGCTATTCTAGATGTTGACCAAAGGGATTTGATGCCTTTGGATCCTTTTGAAGTACCTTTTGAATTGGATTGACCAAAAGGGTATCTCCTTTGGAGCCTTTTGAATTGAAAGTGACAAAAGGAGTTTGGTTCCTTTGGAGCATTTCAAAATGGATTGACCAAAGGGATCTCTGCTTTGGAGCCTTTTGGATTGAAAATGACCAAATGAGTTTGGTTTCTTTGGAACCTTTTGAATTGGATTGACCAAAAGGGTTGGAGCCTTTTGGATTGAACATGACCAAAGGAGATTGGTTCCTTTGGAGCCTTTTTAATTGGATTGATCAAAGGGGTGTCTTATTTGGAGCCTTTTTTGGAATTTTGATAAAGTGAGGCAAAAGGTGCAACCTTAAAACCTCGTAATAAATTATGGATGATGATGAGGAAAAGGGCTCTATCTTAAAATATCATGGTTGAACATGTGATAAAATGAGTAGAATGTAAATGAAATGCATATTAGATGATAATGAAATGCCAAAATAGCATATATTGGATGAATGAATATTGATACTTAATCAATTTTCATTTGAGAAAATTATAAACCATTATTTAGGAGACTTTGTTTTTATTGCTTAATCATGGACACCAACATAGTAATACTGGTTTAACTATATGATGAAAAAGGTAAGAAAATATAAGACATGTATGAAGCAATGCAATTGCGGTATAAAATTTATGCTCCCTTATCATTTGTTTGTCTTAGGGATAAAGAATCTAGAGTTGTTTTCCAAAGAATCAAACATCCTAGCGTTCTCAAAAAATCCATCTAGTAATCCCACAAATCCATAAGATACTAAAGGTGTCCTAGTGGAGTCAAGTATCTCAAGGACCAACTGTGTGTGGAGTGAATATTCATTTTCAATTGTGAGCAAGGGCAGACTAATCACTTGTAACTTACGCCAACAATATAGTTCATCCATATGCGTACATAATTTTGTACAAAATAAGGCCACTAATGTGACAGACATATCACCATGTAGGATGTATTCCCCTATGAATCATATATCTATAGCCCAGATGGATGTTAAACCCATGATCTAAGGACCTAAGAATTCTAGAGATTCAAGCTTCTATTTGATTATTTTTTGAAAGGCTTTTATATTTTTTGATTTTGCACTTGTATTTTTTCCAATTCTTAGGGTTAGACCATGTACACAATAGGATGAGCAAGGGAAACAATTCAATTTATGGTAATAGCTATGCATGATTTTGTCATTTTGAAGCATCACAATTATTAATGTGTGATAATGTGTGTGGTCCAAGAGGAAACCTGATATAACCAGGAACAACTTGTAGCACCTAAGGACTATTTGATGTTCAATGGAGATTTCTTGAAATACTAGGAGTGGTTGAGTGACTGAAAACACCTAGATATTCCTCAAACTAGAGACTACCAAATAAATAAGGTGTCATGGGATTTATTACTATTTATTTTTTCATCATTCTTTTTGGTATGGTTGTGGATAGTGAAATGAGACTATTTATAAAGTGAAGGTACCCCTAATTAAGGCAACAATACTCGATGGACTAAAAATCATCCAAACTAATTGAATGATAACTAATATGGTTGATGAAGTATATGAATGCAAATGAAAAGAATGCATGAGATGCAATGTGAAGTGAGATGAAAGTGGAATATTTATAAATTATGAATACAACTATTTTATACAAATGGATGCACATTATTATATTTTTTTCTTTTTGATTATTACATTGTAGAGGTGACCAAGGTGGAGGTGGTGGATCAACTAGTACATCAAGATGCTTGGATGGAAGAAGTAGATGATATATGGTTTATGGGATGGAGAAAATGTAGAGGTAGAACTCATATTTATTAGTGATTGGTACAATGGGGTCTGATTCTTATTCAAAGAAATCCAAGGCAATCGAGAATGTGTCAAATATCTCATCATAATATTCCTTAGAGTCATCATCGAAAATGGTGTTGATCATGGAGATGTGCAAAAATAATTTAGGAAAAGCCTCATGTAGTTGAGGCATGAATTCAAGGTCTATATACTCATCCTCACAATTGTCTCTATCCTTACTATCCTCATTGAGATCTACACTGAGTTGTTGAAATTATTATTTGAATGAGGTTGTGGAGAATCGTGGTTTGTATACCAAACCCATGTGATCATGTGCATCTCAAAAGCAAGGCTAAAAAATATCATGAATACCTTACTCACGTTGTCCTAAACCATAATTAACATGATAAAAGTAACACATAGGAAAGGATTGGTTGGATAAATAATCAATGTTAACATAAAACTATTATTGGGGTTTAGCAGGGGGAGGTGGATTGGATGAGGAATCAACCCTCCCTATATATAAAATTTATTCAATTTGACATATAACCCATATTGTATGCCATACCAATAGCTAAGGGTGGGTCATGTGGGTGATCATAATATCTAACAACCTCAATGCTTGGTGTGGTGATTGTAATATTTTGGAGAATATCCTCATCAATACTTGGATTGATGAGATGAACTACAACTTGTGTAGGTGTGATTGTATATGGGGTGGTGATGGAGGTGGAGGCTTCAAGAGTGACCTATGGCTCAGATGGGGTAATGGTGTCTCGTAGATAGCTAGATCTATCTATGAGATGGTTGATTATGGAGGTGGGTCTAGTTGAATGGGGAATACAATAGTTTGGGGCTTAGGATAATATTGGAGGATAATGGATGCAGATGGAATTGGAGTGGTGTATTATGGGGGTTTATGAATGGTTATGGATGTTAATGATGGGTTGGGTAGTTGGATTTGTAAAGTGAAGGCTTGTCCCCCTGTGTGAAGGTTTTATGAGTGAAAATTTAATTATTTGAATGATATGATGGGGGATTTGGAAGATGGATTTGTGAAGTGGAGGTTTGTTCCCCCTACACGAATATTGGATGAGTGAAATGATTATTATTTGGATGATGTGATGGAGGATTTAGAATATGTATTTGAGGGTTGGATTGTCTTGACTAGGTTGTAGAGGCACGGTAGTTGTTGGTATCGTAGGAGGGAGGACTGTTTATGTGGAGTCATTCAATTTTTGTACTCAATTCACATGTATTTGAACTTATGTAACTATATGGATAGCACCTATAAAATATTGGTACTACTAAGCATTGTGGATGTGATTGAATTGATTGGGGGAATTTTAGAAGTTGACACCCCATTTGTTTGTTGTGTGGTCTCACGATGAGGAAAATGTGTTTTATATATACCAAGGTTTTGATTTTTTTGTGCTAAAGGATTATCGATCTTGATAGTTCCCTTATCTATCAGATTTTGTACAATGTCTTTGAAAGAATAACAATTGCTAAAATATTAACCATTCTGGTGATGAAATATGCAATATTTATACTCCTTATATGACCTGCTATGTGGTTTATTGGGATGTTCTAGTTTGATTTGTGATAGTATGATCATTTGTACTACAAACGTTGAAAGATGGTCAAAAGTGGTTCAAGGAGTGGAGTGTAATTATGATCTAATAAGCTGTATTATCAACATTGATGGTTTTCTATCATTTTGGCTTGATTTTTTAGTTGATGTGGGTGTTGTACCGCTTGATCTATATATTGTTGTGGTGGTTGTTGTGTTGGGGGTTGTTGGTACTAGATTTGAGCCTATTGAGTTTGTGGTTGAGGTGTGCTCAAGACCACTTGATTCACATTGCCAGATTTTGGCTATCCATGATTGTTCTACATTAACTTCTTATTTTGTCATTCTTTCTTCTTGAGCTTAATCTTGTCCTCTTGAATTTTAATTTCTTCACTGAATCTAGCTTGGGCAAGGGCTTATTCAAATTTCCTATATTATTGTAGCTATAATAACAAGAAGATGGGTTTTGAGCAACTCCTTGTGAACACTCGTGCAAGTCCTACCATGGGGAGGGTGAATGGCAATTTGGTGATGATTGCCCTCCAGTGGTTTCCATAATTACACACTAACTCATCTTCAAATTAGTGGAGGTTGAACAAGTTGAACAAGTTGGTCTTATTTCTATCATTTAAGGAGAATTTCTCTAGGAATTGATCCACTAATTATTCAAAAGTATAAATGTTATAGTGTAGTAGATGATTATACCATTCCAGAGTGTCTCTTCCAGAATTTTGGGGAAATATCTGGAGTATCAACGAATCATGATATTATAAAGCATGCATTAATAAACACAGTTACGGGCTCCTAGGGGTCCTCATCCCATTTGAATTTATCTAATATTGGTACCTCAAAATCTATGAAATATAGTAATGAGGGCATCGAGGGATGAATGGGGTGATTGACCAATTGATGCAAGGTAGGCTTTTGGTAGGTGACTCTAGGCATTTACATAGCCAAGTTATCAATTTGATTTTGTATAAATTAGAATTTTGGGTCATCCAATGGTTGTTGGAAGACCAAATTTATGTTTGACATGTAGTTTAGTTGTGCTTGTTGGGTGATGAATTGTGTGGATGAAATTAGATTCTGGTTTGTGAGTAGGTTAATGCTGGTTAGGATTTATTGATGTGTGATGTTCTATTGGTATTGGTTATGGAATGATTATTTTTGGTAAGGTGGAGGTTGTTGATGATGAGATGGAGGGATAATGGTATGTTGTGTTGATGCAGTAGCATACACATTGTGAAGTGGTGGTGTAGGTATGGTGATGGTGGGTGGATGTGATACCCATGATGGATCCTACACGAAGAAAGTATTTTTGGTTTATTTTGGGGGTGGTTAAAATATGCCACTTGTGATTGAGGTTACAAGATGTGGTGAACATATTATTTAATGCCATCAACAAGCATCTATTGCAAATTTTGTAAGGCTTGTTGTATGTCGATTACAAATATAGATGAAATATTTGAATTAGGTGAGGAAGATTTGGTATTATGTGTAGTAGCGGTATTGATGGATGTAGATGGGGAGTAGGTTGTGAAGGGTATCATGATTAAGTGAGGGATGATAAGTTCCATATGTTTGGTTGGGGATAATGATGTGGGAGTAATGGATATTGATATTTGAAAAGTAGCATTGACATGTGCTTCATATAATGAGTTTGAGTAAATGATGATGTGGGTAGATAGTATGGATGGGTGTTGATTGGATGATCATAGATGGTTTAGGTCTATGGTCATGGATGTGGGTTTGAAAATGGGGTTGATGAAAGTGTTGTTGGTGGGTTGAACATGTGAATAGGTAGGTTCTTAATGGACTATGGGAATGGAGCAAGGTGGAATGGAGAGTGAGGGTAATATGGAAAACCTAGGATCAAGTAGGTTCTAATGGCATCAATATAGGTACATGATGCATAGGTCGGTAGGCATTTATGGCTCGGTTGAGGGGGTCTGTAGGATGGTGGCATGGACAACTCATTGTATTAGGTTCAGATCAAAGTATTATTATCTTGATAAATAAGGAATATGATGGGAGTGGGTAGTGGATAGGTTAACATATATGTTCTATGATGTACCTCCTTGCTTGATTGTAGGGGTGGTTGAGCTATGGGAGACTTGAGTGTAGTGCTCCATGGATGAAGGGGTTTGGGTTTGAAGGTTGACTTGGGTGTTGGCTAGTGCTTTGGTTTGACTTCGGGTCAATATCATAATCTAAGGATTTGTGGTGGTGTGAAGGTGGTGAATGCTAGGCATATAGTAAAAATGATGAATGCAAAAATTAAATAAACAAGCAAACAATCACACATGCAAACAAGTGTTGTTCTATTTTTCTTTAGGTTTACAACTTTTTGTTTTGTTCTTTCTTTTTTTGGTGTGTTTGATGTCACCTATACCTAAGAACTATGAATGGTAGGTGGCAAAGTGAAATCTAGCAAGGTGTGTCCATTCCTATCCCTCTATCGAATGATGAGTCATGAACAACTGATAAGGCTTCCTAGATGAATGATTGACAATGGGTATATCCTATGGGAAAAAAAATTACCTTCCAAAAGAGGTTGTGCTATCTAAGTCTTGCTACTTTTCTAGCCGATATTTTTCCTTCACACTTAAGAGTGCTCATATAATAACAAAAACTGGGTTCCATTTATTATTTAGCCTTGTGGTTAAAGGGCATCGAATCTAATAATAATCCTAAGCTATCTTCAAGAGTGATTAGCCTCTAGGTGATGAAATCCAACTGATTATCATGCTAACTAGGGATTACTAGGGCTCGATTGATAGTTGGTGATGAAATCCAATTTGTCAAGAGTTTTTTCTTGCACTTGTGTAATACAGAGGTGCAAAATTATGAATGTGCAATGTGTGGGTTTTTGTCTTAAGTTTTATGGATTTTTGATGAAATTTTGTAAAGCAAATTTAATCTAATATTAAAAATACAAGCTATGATGCACTTCCAATTTAATGCCTACTTTTACAAACCAAAGAAACAAAAGGAAAATAACAACATACAAAAGCATAATAAAGAAATACCCTAAGCTAAAATGTAAAAATAATGCTTCCGAAAGGCCCCAAAATGGGTCTAAGGCATATGGCCAAATGTAGGCTACATGTGGGACCCGTAGTCTATCTTTGGTAAAAGTAGTCTATGTTTGACAAACACAGGCTACATTTTTTATTGTTTCAAAAATAAATTGTGGTAGAGAAGAAGCTCAAATATGTTCTAAATGCACATATTAATGCAATATTAACCCCCAAATGTAGATAATTTTTTTTTTTGTAATATGAGAGACAATAAATTCACTTTGCCTAAGAATACAATTACATTTTGATGCCTACAAATACCTACCCTAGTATACACTTGTAATTTAATTCCTACCTTCTCGAATTAGCACAAACACAAAAAAAAAAATCTTTTTTTCTTTTTATTTTGAAAGCGAATATAAACTTGAAATGGATCCAGACCACTTTTCCAGAAGCCTAAAAAGTTATCTATGATTGTCAAATTGTAGTAGAATATATTTACTACCTCCCAAATGTAGGGTGTTGCATTCACCAAATGCAAGCTACATTTAAAAACCGTAGGCTATGTTTACCTCTCGTAAGTTGTGTTTATGTAGGGAAATAAATGATCCAATCAACCTCTAAAATTCCTAAAACCTTCTATGATATCAAGCTTCAAAACTCTAAAACCAACAAATAAACATGAATTAGCATATATGAATCACAATAAGGTAATCCAAAACCCTTTTGAGGTACCACCATGATCGCTAGACTTGTAGCAATAAAAATGGCACCCTAACAAATGAAATGTCAAGACAAGCAAGTGCAATGAAATTAATAAATTTTATTGGTTATATTGGAGCCTTGGTCTCCATTTTACAACATAGTGCCCCAATATGCAGGGGTATGATTATAAAAGGATGCTTGCTTGATTTTGAATACAATGAAAAGTGAGCAAAGCCTCTTTTTCTAATCAGTGAATCTATTGGTGTCTTAATGCTACAATAAAAAGAGTGGGTGGGCTTGAATATCCTTGTGGGCCATCCTTGCTTCAATAGTCATCCAAGAACCTATCACCTGCACACAAATCCTTGCAAACAAAAGAGGATCAATAGCATATGAGGGGCCTTCACTATGTAAGGCCCATATTGATGTAAAGATAGCAATAAATATTATAAAATAAAATTATTACAAAGGCCAAATAGATATGAAGGATGTAAAACAATTAATACTATACCTTGTCATGTCGTTTGTGCTAATCTGGGGTTGATTCTAGTTGACTAGGCCTGTGCAAATGCAATAGATTATATTTGATAAATACGGGCTATATTTTGGTATTTGTTGCTCAAAATGATGTAAATTTTTTTGGAGATGTTCTAGGGGTTTTCAAGAACCTACCCTCAATATTTTAGCTCAAATAGAGTCCACAAGAGTGAGATATGGCCAAAAAAAGTTGGGTAATATTGCATCAACACAAGCTACGTTTGGGACCTGCAGGCTACATTTGGTAAATGTAGGCTGTATTTGGAGCTGTGTAAATGTAGTCCTCTGTGTTTGGGACTACTTGGTTTAAGAGTTCAAGTGATTGCTCCTCGATTCCTATGAGATGGATTTTGGGATAGATGTGATCTTTCTAGAATGCTTTTTTTAGCATGATAGTATCTATTCAGTCCTCATTTGGTCAATGGAATGATGGGGTATTTTTAGGATCATAGGAGATGAGGGTATGTAGATATATGGTAGGCCAAGATATCCAAGTGGCAAGGATAGGGCAGTCAAGTGGCCAAGGTAGTTGGAGTGAGTCACTTGGAGTGTCTCACTTAGGGGGAGAGGTGGCAAATGGGGTATTGATGAGGGTGAGATATGTGGCAAAAGGAGGGGTAGTAGTGGTTAGGACATGTGGCAAATGGAGAGGCAAGGGATCCTAGGGGATATTTTCCAGATTTTGTAAAATCTAGAAAATAGAATAATGTGCAAAAAATAGCCTAAGTTAGACTTTAGGCACATTTTTATTATGGGGTATGCAACATGAATGGGTTTTGTGAGTGGTTAGGATTTGGTGTCTACAAGTTTATATAGTAAAATAAAATTCAATCAAACACATATACACATATCAAAGAAAAATCAAAGAGTGGACTTGGACTAAGTACCATATTCATTATTTTCTTTATCATATTAGATTGATACTCTTAGGGCATAAAAATTATAGTAAAAGAATTTTATTTTAATATCTAAGATATGATATGATGGATGAGTTGATTTCACAGTAGAAATGCAATAGGAATCTAGAAATATCTATGTCATATTTACAATGAAAAAATAGTGAATTATTTACAAAGAAAAAAATGGGTTAAAATTATAAATTATTGAGAACACTCTTACCTTATAAAAAAAAAAAAAAATGGTGAATGCTTGACCAAATCATTCTATCATCTTACATACAACTATAGGAAAAGAGTCTTCTTTTGACACTTTAGAAAATAAATATTTTTTACTACCCAATTATTCATATTACATCATAATCACATAATGGTATTATAATAATTTGATAATTATTCATGTATGGTTTGAAAAGATTCAAACATAGGTCTCCTTAGAAGTTGAGGAATATAACTAGTTGATATATACGATCACATCTAATTTTCTTAAACTAAGGCTAGTCACTTTCACAAACTATATATACTTTAATATATTGAATATTACACACATAATATTATATGTGAATAGATGCCCAAAGCCCAAGTAACCATTTTCAAATAATCTATTACAATTAAAAATATATTATTACATGTTGTTATCTTTTGTTAAATATATTAAAGTGAAAAGTCTTGATAGTGAAACTAATAATAATTAAAGGTTGGTATTAATTTAACAAAACATGTAAGGTTTTTCATAGAACAACCTTTATCATGGTAAATATTTGATATGAATTTATCAAAACATATTTTAGCTTTTTTATATTATAATTATTATAATTTTAAATTAATATTTTATATCTATTAGATGGTCTTTTTATTGTTAACATTACATATTAAGCTAAGATTGAATGAATTTGATAAGTTATATTACATGGAGAAGTTTTAAGTTCAACTATCAATAAACATAGAAGTTCAACTGTATGAGTGATGGGCACATGACCCTAATAATATGATATGTAACATAAACAACAAGTTTGAATGAATTATCTTAGATTAAAAGATATGTTTGTGAAAATAATAATATAATGAGCAATGAGAGAAATGAGTTTTATCTTCAAATTTATGGGTTCGAATCTATGAAAATTTTGATTTAAGAAGATTCTAAGAATAAAATATTTTGTATATAGGAGAAATTTCAATCCAACTTCCAAATATTAGTTAAGTATATTTATTCCTTTATTACTTAATGAATTGCAAGAAAGGGCAGGAGATCATTAAGATACAAAAGCTTAAATTACCCTTACGACTCCTTCCCTTTGTCCAATTCATTCCTTATGATAGAATTCATGTTTTTTTAATAATTGAGAAACCATATAGAATCCTTTAGGACTATTAAAATGCCTAAATACCACTCCATTCCATCATTTTTCCCTAGATTCTATCATTCTAGCAAGAGTGCCTATTTTTAAGTCTCTCTCATATATGACTACATATACCAAGAGGAGTACCTTCTATGTATTGATGGGTATATCATAAGTGTGGGTGTATTATAAATTTTGATATATTAAACTAAAATTTTATTGAAAGGGGGACCATTTGGAGATATAAGGAACCCTCACCATAGCTACACCAAAAATATTTTTTCAAGATTAATAGCTTTTAAGATGTTAAAACTTTAGTCCTTGGAAGACTAAGATGAAAACCATCTTGGCTGTTGAAAAAATATGGGATATTATCACAAAAGGAGTTACGCAACCTCAAGACTTTGACCAAGCCAAAAAATATGATGATGTAGGTATAAGAGCATTGATGTTGATCACCCTTGGTACACAAATATTATCTAGCCACGTATTTATCAAGCAACTACACTTACTACCATCTACAAAGATAAGAAATAATCAACCATTATTTATCTTCAATCACAACTCCACATATAAGGATTTTTATCCTAGTCGATCTACATGTAGATGAAAACAACATATTCATAGCCATTACTCATCTTGTTGTGTTTAACCTACTTAGTTGCCACAATGTCTAGAGCTTTGAACCATTTGATACCAATGTGGGCAAAAATAATTAATTTAATTCATCATGTTAGTTGCATAAGTACAATCTATTGGTTAATATTAGCTAGTGTTAGTTGTAACAACCAAGCTTATAACAATTAGATCCACTAACTATAGCTCACAATACAAATAATACATATTCTATATTCTAGAGATTATCGATGTCAGCTTATAGAAAATAATTTAAGAGCTACGTATAACTCTTCTAAAATAAATCTATGCTAGTAACTAAATAATGTAATAATTTATATATTCCTAATAACAATAGCCTCACTTATTAGTGTTATATTTCTAGAAATAGCACTAACATAAATAATTTCACTTATGTCAAATAAAAACAACAAATTAATTATAGACTTAGAGTTCTCTAATCTCTTTTGATTCATCTTGAGTATATTAATTTGTTTTCATATTTGGAAGAAATGAGACCATATCATTAGTCAATGCTTTTATGAAATAAAATTAGATAGTGAAAGTATATAAATAGAGAATATAAATTAACCATGTTTTATCATCAACCGATACAAGATTCATCATGAAGTAGATAGATAACTTGTAATAAGATACAATCACTTTTGAAGAATATTACATTATTTGGTACATACTAATGTACCTCCATGGTAACTTTATGGTAAAATTATAAATATGTAATAGATTAATGTATGAGTCTATAATTTAGGAGTGTGGTTTATATTTTCAATTTATGTATATGTTTATGTGTAGTATGTGCACAAGTATCATGTAACACAATTATGTGTGCAAGTGTGAAGAGTGAGAATGTACACAAGTGTCATGTAATAGAGTGTGCATGTGTATAGATGTAAGAGTGTGTAATGTGTCATAGAGTAAAGTGTGCAAGAGTAAATGGAGAGTCAAGAGTCATGTATATGAGTGGCAATATGAGAATCCAAAAGACATGAGAGGATTTATCTTATACATGGAATAGGAAAGATGCATCTCCCATATATGTGAGAAGTGCAATAGTCAAGTATTGAAGATTTATCATTTTAAGGCTATATTATGGAGATAAATCTCGATGTAAGAGATCAATTGAAGATTATATGTGTTTCAAGAATTGTACAAAGAAGCTTTCAAATATTTTGAACAATTATATTGTAAGTTTTCTTCACGTTAGTTCATGAATGGTATTGTCCATTTTACTTCATATTATTATTATTTTATATGAATGCTTATTTATTAATACTGGCCACATATATTGAATGCTCAAATATTAAATAATATATTGTGATCCTAGTGTGGAGTTCTTTTTCTATAAATCATATCTGCATTTTGAGGTAGGGTTTTGTTTTTCTACCACTTCTTTTAGCTGGTGTATTCTTGTGTAGAGATCTTGTTTCTGCTGGCTGGTTTTTCTTTGCAGAAATTCAGAGCTTTCTATGTAAGGTTTTAGGGCCTATGTGGGTTTTCTTTGGAGATTTTGTAAATTCATGGTCAGGACTAGGTTCTCTTCTCCGAGTTCCTCCAGGTTTCATTATGGGTAGATTTTAGGTATTCAAATTTTTTTTGGATCCCAAATTTGGTTTCTATTATGAAGCACCTTCTTGGGTGGTTTATATGCTTTTTGCATTCCTATGTCCCCATAGTTTGGTGCTCCTTTGTTGTTGAATTTTATTTTCCTTGTTTTTTCGAGTTTCCAAGGTTTAAGGGGTGGTTTTTGTGCATGTTTCCTGCTCAACAAGAATTTTTAAAGTTGGTTTGGAGCGGGAAGTTCATTTTCATTGGATTTTTTCGTTGTTAGGACCTACTTGCTTCAAAGTGTCAAATATGGTTTGAAGTGGGTGTTTTCAAATTTTAAATTTCAAATTTCAAATTCTTTTTTTTGGAGGGATTTTTAACGTGGTGTTTAATGCCACCTAGAAGCTTTTAATGTTATATTTTTAGAAATATTTACTTCTGTAAGGAGTTGTTGACCCCTTATTTGGGATGTTGATAGGTTCCTTAAGTGTGGAAGCTATAATTTTCATAGGTTGTGTTGTTGGTTGATTAACCCCTTTTGGAGTTGATTTGTTCTAAGTATTCAGGCAAAGCTTGTTGTAAAGGTTGTGGGATCCTCTCAAAACCATGAACACACACACACACACACACACACACACACACACACACATATATATATATATATATATATATATATATATCGTGTGTGTGTGTGTATTGATCCTAAATATTGGGACCTATGATAATTTGGTTGAAAAGACAATAATGGTATAAGAACTACCACCTTCTATCCATTATTTTTTGGAAGATGTACATTAATGTGAATTTAATTTTTTTGAAAGGTTTATAATGGAAGCTAGCATTAGGGAGTGGAAATGCCTTTTGTGAATTCAAATTCAAAGCTTAAAAAAAAACTTGATATTATATTTGAGATTGACTCAAATAATATTAGGGTTCAAACTACAATTTTTGAAGAGCAAAAAAATATTGAAGCAATCATGATACTATAAAAGCTCTAGGAGCAATATCTGGACCTAGAAGAATTAAATACTATCATCATTAGACACAGATCACAAGATATTAGAAGCACAAAATAAATTCTAGAAGATGTTCAAACATTCAATATGTAAGAAGATACCAAAGGGAGCCAAGGAAAGCTACCTGCATTTTGAATATGTTCAAACATAATCAATGTGTAAGAAGATATTGATGCACACTACTTTGAGGACCAAATATAAAGGAGGTTGGATGTGAAGGGACAATAAAGTAACCATTATTTTAGTTGGATTCTCTCTAAAGAAAAAGAACCACATAAGGAGTGGCCAAATACATCTAAGAAAAATAAATTGAATTCCCTAAGAGAAGAATATTGAACCAATTGGTTATAAATTTTTTGAAAAAATAATAAGCCTTGATAGAGCTTATGAGAAAAGATAACATGCTAGAATACTTGATTTGAGCACCTTGTAAATAGAAAACATAACAATCTTGTAGAGTTAAGTGTGTTACGTCTGTGGAGAACCAAAGCAAAGCAAATTGGAAAGCAAGTCGAGGAGGTTTCATTATGCTACTTATTGCACCTATGAAATGCTTCTTAGAGAAGTGTAAATATCATTTCTTGATATGTATATGAGTGCTTAACGTTTTCCTACCAAATACTTGACCTTGGCCTAACAACAGTAGAAGGTAAGACCTTAGTTACCAAATTCATCATAAAATTTGAAAATCGTTCAATTCAAAATTTTAACGAATAAATTTAATTTAATGAATAAACCCTAAATTCGGAAGAAAAAATTGAAAATAAAAAATAATAAAAAACCTTAAATTAGAAAAAAATTGAAGATAAAAGAGGAGTTGGTCTAAGTGACAAATGCACTATAAGCAAGAAACTGATTCCAAAAACAAACTGCGTATAAGTGACAAACGGATTAAGGATTTACTTGGAGATCTGCGTGATAATGAACTCTCCTTTCTGTAGGCAAGGAACTGATTCCAGAAACAGAGCAATGCAAGACACAAGCCCTAGAAACCACATGTGGAATGTCCACATGGGAATGGAGGGATAGTCGCCTGTTTTCACAGTGAAATCCACTTTCGAAACTGATGAATTTTCATCCTCTTCATCTTCCTTACCACCGACGTTGTTTCGGATTCCATGGCCTTTCAACAGAGCCTAAAAAAACCTAACTCTTTCTCTCCATTTTCTCCTCATAAATAGACAATAGGACTTTCGCACAAAGAGTATCAGTCTAGCTGTCTTTTTCAGATTGAAACAGTTTTTTTAATTTGTTTATATCAAATTGAACAAGTAACCTCACTCCTCTTACACCATTATTACATAATAATTAAAAATGATCATAATTAATATGCATGATCTTTTTAAAATGAATTAACACGTGAGTTTTTATTATAATTCATAGAAAACTTATAATTTATTTTTTTATTTAAAAAAAAAATATTGATTTAAACGTTTGAAAATATTTTTATATTAAAAAAAATATTATGCTTAGATAAAGTTATAAAAATATTTATATTTTTAAATTTTAAAGTATATATTTGAAAAAAAAGTTATTAAAATCAAATATTATAATTTTGTATCTTTGATTTTTAAATTTTATATAAAAATAAAAAATAAAATTATTTCAAAAAAATATAATATATGTGCATTTATAATAATCGAATTTTAAATTGGTTCATCCAAATCCCATAAGGGGGTGGAGGTCCAAAGTTCAAATCTCGAGCGTCGTCGGACTGAATGCTTGTCCTTTTCCTGGTGCTTTCAGTGGCATAAAAGGTTTAAAATGATTGTGGCATGGTGGTTATAGGAGCGGACTACGCGAAGATCTGTGTGGCGGCTTCTAGGGCGGATAACGCAAAATACAACGCAGAATATTGTGGCGGCCATAAAAAGTCGGACAACCTGCCCCGATTCGTGGTGGCTACCGATTCCACCATGTAAATTCAAGAATAATAATAATAATAATAATCAAATTTTATTTCAAATTTTTAAACATGTCGAATTGTTTTCGAACTTCAAAAATATCGAACTCGAAAATGAACTCAAACTTTAACTAAGGCCAAGCCATGAGAAATCATGTAAATTGGAGGTAAATTTTAAAATCTATTTTTGGCATATATTTATTTAGGTAGATTTTAATATTAACACCTTTAATATTTGCATTATTAAGGTTATAATAGAATAATTAAAACAAACTCAAACTTGATAACTAAGGGTAAGACATTAGAAATCATGTGAATTGGAGGTAAATTTTAAAATCTATTTTTGGCATATATTTATTTAGGTAGATTTTAATATTAACACCTTTAATATTTGTATTATTAAGGTTATAATAGAATAATTAAAACGAACTCAAACTTGATAACTAAGGGCAAGACATTGGAAATCATGCAAATTGGAGGTAAATTTTAAAATTTATTTTTGGCATATATTTATTTAGGTAGATTTTAATATTAACACCTTTAATATTTGTATTATTAAGGTTATAATAGAATAATTATGTGTATGCTTTATTTTATTGAAAGGGTTATAAGCATTATAATGTTTTTAATTATTTTTGGAGTGATAAGTTTTAAAACTCGTTTCCATATTTGATAATTGAAGTGTTGAAATGTAAAAATTGAGATTTGTTTTATTAGGGATTCAAAAGTCTAAAAATAATTTGAATTTTTGAATTGATTTGAATAATTTAATTTGAAATTTAAGAAAATTATATTTGATAAAAATTAAACTTTAGAGGGATAAGGTTGTCTACCCCAAAATAGTTTTTAAATTTGAATTATTTATTTGAAGATAGAATGCAAGATTAAAATTTTGCATTTTCATAATTGATTTTTGAAAATTTAAATTGATTAAGATTCAAAGAGATAATGAAGTCTACTCCAAAAAGGAAATTTAATTTTTTTTTATTTATTGTTTTGTAAAATTAAAATTTATTGATTTGCAAAATTGTTGAAATTAGGGAGCCATAAGGACTTCTACTTCAAATGAATTAAATAAATTGATAGAATTTGAAATATGAAAATTTTAATGAGTTCCATTATGTCAAATAACAAGATATTTCTTTCAAAATCCCAACTTTTGAAAGGACCTAATTTTGCTTCATGGAAAAATAAAATGAGATCAATTCTCATTGTAGAAAAAATTTGGGCAAAAATGAGTGGAATGAAGAAAAACCTACTAAATATGAAGGAGAAATGCAAAAATATGATGAAAGTGATACAAAAACCCTTTTGTTGATAAAATTTAGGATAATTTATGGAATACCATACTTAAGTGGAGCAGATACTTCAACATGTGCTTTATGGAAATTATGTAAAATATTGGAAGTAAACATAAAAGCAATTATATTGAATTTACAATCTCAATTACATTCATTGAAGGTTAGTAGTGGAGAGAGTAAAGAATTATTTCTTCAAAAAGCAGTAGATATAAAGGCTAAGCTATTAACTCTAGGATAAAAAAGTAGAAGATATGTTTCTTGTCAAAGTTACAATAAGATAACTTCTAGAGAGTTACAAGCATATAGCTACATCACTACAAGTGTTAAGTAAGGAAACAACCTTTTATGAATTAGTTAATATTCTTCAAGAATATGAAGTGGGAAATTTAGTCAAATATGAAATGACTAATAATGCTTTGATATCTAAGGAAAATGTACCAAGTAACATTACTACATCATCAACGTCTCAATCTATATGGAAACAAATATTCTATCACATATGTAGAAAGAGGGTTCATACTACAATTTTTTGTAGATATAATTCATTGAAGCAAGGAAATAAAAAGAATATGAATCAAGGAAATCAAATGAATAGATCATTTTAAAATTTCCATCCAATGAAATATTAGCCTCAATATCAATGTGATCAACAACAATAACTACAATCAAGAGAAGAAAATCAAAAGGGCAATTTAGTCTTAAAAATTCAAGAGATCAAGAAATAAAAGAAGCTACAAAAGGAAATGAAATTAGAGATTTTAAAACAAGAATTCTAAATGAATATAATCATAAAAGGATAAAAAAAGAACTTTGACAAACAATATAGCGTGAGCATGATCAATATAAAGAAGAACAGAGTGAAGAAAGAAAAGAAGATCAAAAAAGGTAAATGAAATATAGAAAAATAAAATGCAAAAAATAGAAAGACAAGTAAATACCAGAGTATTGAGTAGTGCTAGAGATAAAGCAAAAGGACAAAACCAATAATCATAGATTGAAGACTAAATTATTCAATAACCAAATTATGTAATACAAAGGGTTGTTGGGGAATATTATATTATTTGGTACATGCTAATGTACCCCCATGGTACCTTTACGGTATAATTGTAAATATGTAATATATTAGGGTGTGAGTCTATAGTTTAGAAGTGTAATTTATATTTTCTATTTATGTATGTGTTCATATGTAAGATGTGTACAAGTGTCATGTAATTATGTGTGTAAGTATGAAGAGTGAGAATATGCATAAGTGTCATGAAATAAAGTGTGCTTGTGCATATATGTAGGATTGTACAATATATAGAGTAAAGTATGCAAGAGTAATTAGAGAGTCAAGAGTCATGTATACAAGTGGTAATATGAGAAGCCAAAAGACATGATAGGATTTATCTTATGCATGGAATATGAAAATATGCATCTTCCAAATATGTGAGGAGTGCAATAGTCAAGTATTGAAGAGTCATATTTGTAAGGCTATATTATGAAGATAAATCTCCATGTAAGATATCAATTGAAGATTATATGTATATCAAGAATCATACAAAGAAGGTTGTATACAATTTGAGCAATTCTAATATAACTTTTCTTAATGCTATTGCATGAATGATATTGGTAATTTTACTTTATATTAATGTTATTTTATATGAATGTTTATTAATACTGACCATATATATATATATATATATATATTGATAATATTAAAGGAAAATAAGGTTTTGAAAGGGATCCCACAATCTTTTACAAAACCTCCACTATAACTGGAGCAACACTAGAAACAAGACCAAACCATCTAGAGACCACCCCCAACAATGGAGAGGGTCCAAAGACAAAAACAAACCAAAAACACAGAAAAGCATTCAAGCAAAGAGAAACGAAGAACTAGAAAGGACCGAGGATAGAACCGAGGAAGTTCTATACCAGTGAATAAATTTATTGGACCACATCTCCCACTAGCCTGAACACCTCTTTCAAGCAGTCAATCACTATATTTAATGAGCCCCAAATTGTACGCTTATTATCTACATCAATTTTAGATTATGGATCACTGAATTCTTTCATTCAATAGCCTCTTCTGGGGCATAAACTTCTTTTACCAACTTGTCCTTCTGGAAGTATCTAGGCAAGAGCTCAGAATCAAAGGAAAGAAAGGAGAGTCATCCTCAACCCCCTTATTTCCAAAAAATCGCTTGGATTTCTTTGTGCCACTGCCTCCCACATTACTCACAACTGGCTCCCCATCCATATCAGGTATAGGATTTGGCTTTTTGGAGGAGCAGTCTAGAAAATAATTACTCAAACATTTATTATGGGACACCTTACCTTTTACCTCTATTGTCAAAACATGAATCTTCCTTGAAATTATATCAATACCAAAACCCAAGTAAAATGAGTACAGGTCCTCACTTCCATATCTCAATCCACCCAAATCCCCCTTAGGCAAACAAGGCTCAGGAACTAGTTGTTCAGCGATTGACTTCAAGATTTTCTCAGCAACCAAGCCACACTCTGAAGCAAACTACTCAAAGACCAGTAACACCAATCCTTAATGCAAAGGAACCTGACCTCTTCCTCCTTGTATGTCCAACATAGAATTCTTCATAGATTGAAATAAAAACATGGGGATGTTCATCCATAGCTACCTTCGAAGTGATTAAGGAACATCGCATGGAAACTATGAATCATGTCATACATCAAATCCATAGTAAAATAATCCATAATTACTCTCACCATCCTATCTCAGGTAGGAGACAAGGCCTTAGCATTGAATCCATTTTGTGTTATTGGAAGAAATTCGTTGATGTCCAAAAACATCTTATCTCCTTTAGCAGCGAATGTTTATCTCTATTATGATAAGGTCCATATAACTGGAGGTCCATGGTCTCGCTAATCAATTCAGTCAAAATCTCAAACGATCAGTTTCCAACTTTCACCTAGCCATAATTACACATTGATACCATCCATTTTGATAGGACCAGATTGTGGCTATGAAAATTCTGAATACAATTTAGAAGACCACCGTTCAACATAATTGATTTCACCTCATCATAAACAGACAAATAGGTCAGTTCCACATGAATATTTCTATAGCGATATTTAGGGCTATACATTTTTACCTTACCCATTTGAAAACCTCTCACCACCTCCCCACTCCTCTACACAACAAGCTCTCCCATATTATAGAAATAAAATTTCAAATAGATCTTCTCTAAGCACACCAAAATACCTGAGAGTAAAATAAATATGTCCATACCTAAATCAATCAATTCCAAGCCACAACAACCAATCTCAAAACTAAGCAACAAATGATAGCCAAGTACTCCTAGAATCACCATTGGAGAGGATTCAAGCATTCTACTACTCCCAAAATTTGCTATGGCAAACCGATATTGAAAACAAATCCTGCCTTAGTGGACTTCTGTAGCTTGAATCAACTCATGACTGAAGGAGCCAAAAAACCAAGCCAAATTTCTCGCCTTAGTCTCCATCCATGAAAAGAAAAAATCATACAATAATTCTCTACCATGCCACCAAAAAAAAGACTTAAACAAGAGGGAGGAAATATCCATCTTCCATATCTCATGGATTCCACTTTGGGAAATATGCCAACTCGTAAAAATGCAAAGGAAGCATGGGTCAAAAAATTACAAACTACGAGAATATTCCCAACTCCCCACAGAGCTTCAAATAACAACAAAAATACCAATAATTAGAGCATTATCGGAAGAAAAAACCTACCAAACCTGACCCAATATACAAAATAAGGATTTGCTAGGCCTAAAAAACCCACGAAACAATGGACCTCAACCACCACCACAAAGCAATGTTCAAAAGAATCAAATGTTGGCCCTCCAACAAACCACCTCAAGACTGTGAAACAAGATATTGAGATATTATATGAGCTTCCATCCCTCAACTGAAGCTTCGGTAAATTCAAATAAAGTTTGAACTTAGATCCTTTACGAAAATCTAACCTTGCCTATCATACAAGGTCCTTTAGAAACCTGATCAAAACAAAATACCAAATTCCATCTATGCAAATTTAAAGCAATTATCGAAGAATTAAAACACTACACGGGTTTTGACACAAGGAATTTTAATTTTGAATTAAAACTAATACTGAGACCTCCCCCACTTGGCACAGGTTGCACTTCAAGGCCTTCATACCTCTTACTCAAATCTTGATCTCAGCTAATTTTAAACACAAACTAAATGCCTTACTCCAAAATTTCAAATTCTAACCGACCTTCTAACACTTATTAAGGATTCTCTTCATTCGAACACTACAACACCTCTACTAGGAAATCCCTTTGCCATACCATAAATCCCATGTGAGACACTCCAAGATTTGCCATGAAATTTTCTAAATAATCACCCTCCCTCAGCATGTGAGAAACTAAAACCTAGATTAAGAACCAAATATTCATTTTTACCTCTTCCATAAAATTTGACACCTTCCAACTGGGATGAACCGAAATTTTGAGCATATTGATCACGTTTAAAGATTCACCTTCAATGACAGTGTTTGGGATTCCAAGGTCTTTTAATAATAAAATTTCTTGAAAAGATTCCCTAGCCTCCATAAAATGAGAGGTCTAGAAACAAATATTCTTATCGAACACCATCACTAACTCCCCATCACTATATATTATCACACCTCCAACTCTAGCCAAACCCATATTGCCCTTATATGCACCATCAAAATTTAATTTGAGCCATCCACTAGGTGGAGGGGCCCACTTCACCAATCTTCTTGGGTTTGGATCAACCGAGACTTGGGTAATTGTAGGGAAATCCAACTCCTCCTCAAGCTGCCTCTCATTTGGATGATAGAAGAGCCTAGTATTACCAAGAATATTAAAAACTAAAGAAACATTATCCACCACATTCCACATAATCCTATAGCTCACATTTTTAATTTATTTTCTATGATTTTTGAAAAATTTTGCATTTCGTTCTTTCCATACACCCCAAAGAATGTGCAGGAGCAATAAATTCTAGAAACACATGATATGGGAGGAAATAAAGGGATAAGACCACTCATTTATATATTCCATCAATTAATTAGGCATCACCCATTGAAATCCAAGCTTTTGGAATATAAATGAGCAGACCTGAAAAAATTTGGCATTTGAGAAGCAAGTGATTCATTGACTCCCAATCTGCTTCACAAATAAAACAACTATTAACCAAATTAAAACTTCTCTTGAGAAAATTTTCGATAGAAAAAAATTTATTTTGCACCACTAGCTAGAAGATATTTACTTTTGGAATTAAGTTTTTCAACCATATCTTTATCTCTAGGAATTGTGAATCAAACTCCGATCCCAACAACTCGTAAGATGATTTCATTGAGTAAGTGTAGACACCCAAAAGTCACACATGCTCATTCTTATATACTTGCAGATCTGCATAGACACTTGTAGGTTCGCATAGGCCATCGTAGGCCACTGTAGTCATCTATAGGCTACCTTAGTCATTCGTAGACTCCAAACCTACAAAACTAGGTAAAACACACCCAAAATGCCTTCTACCCACTAGGAGGCCATCTACTAGCTCCCTAAGGCTACTTAAGCCCTTTCCTACACCTAATTAGGACCCCATGGGACCATTCCCTACTAAAAACCCTAATTAGGCTAATTAGGATTCTAATTTGCAAGTGACTTTCACTAAACATGCACTTTATCATTAATAGGGTTTAATTAGGATTAATGAGATAATTAGTCCTAAGCATGTCCTCACACATGTGTGCACCCTAAAATTAGTTAGGATATTTCCTAGAAACCCTAACTAAACCTCAATCTAACCTAGGAGTTAGCTAACCCTAGCTAACCCTAATCCTTCCTCACACATGTGTGAGGATGAGATATTTTTTTTAGGGAATGTAAGCTTGACACTTCATAAACCCTAACCTAACCTTTCTAGGAATTGACTCTAGGGTTTGGTATATCTAACCACCCCCCTGACCTTAGATTTTCCTATAAATAGAGGGCCCTTCCCCTCATTTTATCTCTCTCTCCCCTTCTTGTCAACTTACCAAAACTCTGCAGAAATCATACCAGAATCACATCCGATAACTTTACACCGTGCAAACAGCATAACATCACTTATGGAGCCCATCCGAATAGAGGATCTCCATCAGAGGATAGTTTCAGACCAATTCACCCCCCACCCTATGAATCTAGGATCCATTTCATAGGCCACCCTACAAATTGACCATACAATAGGTCTACATCAATAAATCTAGTAGGTATCATTTATTTAATGCTTTTACAATACTTTCTTAAATTTTTAGTACTTTTTAATATAGTTTTTTATGTCAATTTATCTTCATCACCATGGGGATTGACTAAGGCAGGCCCCCAAATATACTAATAATATTTTATAGGCCCTAAATAGGTGCAGAAGAACACATATCAACAAACTATCGATGGCCCATGCACATAGAATCCCACCTTCACTGAGGAGCTCTAAAAGACATCATCAGGATGCTTCATGTTTGTAAATAAAATAGGGAGACTCTTCTTGTAACCTAGAAATATCTCTTTATGAATAAAAGTAGCATTTTTGAGCAATTTACATTGTGTTAAGTTGTTTGATCAAATGAACATCTTTTGATTGCTTCATTCTAGCATGCCCGGTGGGACCCCCACAAAAGTTGTGTTAGACTAGTTTTCTTTACGAATCTGATGCAATTTCTAGTTTTTTGTTGTTGTTATAGGTACTCTAAAAGTAGGACAAAACCCTAAAAACCCTGATACACATATCAGGTCAGTAGATCAGGAGTTCCAAGCTCCTAAACCTAATTCACCCCCAAACCTATGAATCAAGATCCAATCCATAGGTCACCCTACGAATCCTATCATACTATCTTAGAAAACCTTAAAATAGTAGGGTAGCATAGCAGAGACATCAATAAGCTCAGAAAGCACTTCAACAACTAGGTATTCTCCTCAGAACTTCATATTTTGGTATTTCTTTGCAAAGCCATTTCACTAGTAAATACATTTCCTTATTTTGTGAAATCTCCTTTCAAAAAAATTAAGATAGGGTTTCAAATTACTCTAAAATCAATTAGAGTTATTCTTCCCAAATTTATTTTTCAAAAACACTTAGAATAGGTTTGTTTGTAATCAATTTCATTTCAATAGCAAATTCCTTTTCAAATCTCTTTTATGAATGCACATAGAAAAGTCATTTTAATTTCTTTTCCAAACTTGCACCTAGAATTAGATTTCCAATCTCTTTAAAATTCATTTCAATTTATTTTCCAAACTTGCATTTAGAATTATATTTCCAATCTCTTTCAAAGTCATTTTAATTTCTTTTCCAAACTTGCATTTAGAATTAGATTTCCAATATCTTTCAAATTCATTTCTTTTTTTTATTTTATTTTTCTTTTTTTTCATTTTTCCAATTTGCACCTAGAATTAGATTTCCAATCTCTTTAAAAGTCATTTCAATTTCTTTTCCAAACTTGCATTTAGAATTAGATTTCCAATATCTTTCAAAGTCATTTCAATTTCTTTTCCAAACTTGCATTTAGAATTAGATTTCCAATCTCTTTCAAAGTCATTTCAAATTTATTTACCAAATTGCACCTAGAATTAGATTTCAAATCTCTTTAAAAGTCATTTCAATTTCTTTTCCAAACTTGCATTTAGAATTAGATTTCCAATCTCTTTCAAATTCATTTCAAATTTCTTTACCAATTTGCATTTAGAATTAGATTTCCAATCTCTTTAAAATTCATTTCAATTTCTTTTCCAAACTTGCATTTAGAATTAGATTTCCAATCTCTTTTAAATTTATTTACCAATTTGCATTTAGGATTAGTTTTACAATCTCTTTCATTTCATTTTCAATTTCATTTCAAAAGCATTTAAAATTTCTTTCTCAATTTGCATTTAGGATTAGTTTTACAATCTCTTTCATTTCATTTTTCAATTTTATTTCAAAAGCATTTCAAATTTCTTTCTCAATTTGCATTTAGGATTAGTTTTACAATATCTTTTAATTTAATTTCCAATTTCATTTCAAAAGCATTTCAAATTTCTTTATCAATTTGCATTTAGGATTAGATTTACAATCTCTTTCATTTCATTTTCCAATTTCATTTCAAAAGCATTTCAAATTTCTTTCACAACTTGCATTTAGGATTAGTTTTACAATCTCTTTCATTTCAATTTCCAAGTTCATTTCAAAAGCATTTCAAATTTATTTCACACTTGCATCTAGGATTAGTTTTTGCAAATCTCTTTCATGTCCTTTCCATTCCTTTTTGCAAATATTTTTCCAAAATCACATTTAGGTTAATCATTTCAAATTCCTTTTGCATCACTTACACTAGGATTCAATCTCTTTTTGCAAAAGTTCAATTTCCATTCCTTTCATGCTCTTAGATTAGGTCTTCAATTTATTTTTACATATTTTAGCATAGCATTTATATCTCTTTTCGTATAATCAATTTCAATCTCTTTCAAGCATTTAAATTAGGGTTTCAATCTCTTTCCAAAGCACTTAGGTAAATTGTCAAATTTCCTTCTTCACACACACTTTGGCTTGCTTGTTTCCACACTTTCTAGAGTACATTCATTTCTTTTCACAAAGGCATCTAGGCTTAGTTTCATTTCAAAAGGCACTTAGAATCTAGTTTCATTTTCAAAAACACATCTAGGGCTAGTTTCATTTTTGAAAAGGCATTTAGTTAGTTGCTTTGCTTTCACCATAGTGGTAACAAACACACCTTCACACACCCATGTGGTATACATAGTGGTGATATTGGACTTCATCCCCAATCCATCACTCGAGACTGGTGATGTTGGAATTCATCTCCTTCCACCAACTCACCCCCTAGACACCTTAGTAGCCCCCAAGAGTAGTTTTCTAGACTTCATCACCAGAAAATCCCCTACTCTTGAGATTGGTTTTTTGAAATTCATCATCGAAAGGGACCTTCGAAGTAGGATAGGATTAGATGCCTTTGTTCACAAGGCTCACATAATTAGTGAACATGATAACTATCATTCTTGACTAAGCTCACTCGAGAGTGAAGCAAATACCCGGTTGGGCTAGTAGTAGGTCTTAGATAGTACCACCTCTTCTCATGAGAGGATATTGGACTCATTAGTGCATTTTGAGTTCCCCCCATTTGGATATCATTTTACTACACCTTCCATATAGGTCACCACTTGCCTATTGAGACATCATTCTATTATGTGCACCCTTGGGTGTTGTAGGAGGTTTCATGTCGATGACACTCCTATTATTTCTAGAATTTCACCCACTTCCCATGATATTTTTCTAGGAGGTACATTTCAACATCAAAACACACAAAACAAACAAACATTTTATTTCTTGCATTTAGAACTGATTCTAGTTACGCATTGTTTGCATGCTCACAAAACTAGTTTTAGCACATTCACTGATCAACAACACATCTATTGGTTGTCTATAACCTATCACTTTTGGTTTTCTATCTGAGTCATAGTCTGAGTCCAATTCGTAGGTCAACCTATGAACCAGGTCTCAATTCGCATAGTGACCTATGAATCCTACTTCTAGACACAAAAACTCTCCAAATCTCATAAGGTTACCTAAAAACCCCACACAGATCACACCCAGAACCTCAAATTTCTATTTATAAATAGTTCTAAGCATAAATTCACCACACATGACATCATGCCTATTATCACACATAGTCAAGCACATGAGAAAGTGCATCTCAAGGAGGAGGTCTTTTACCACTTCCAGTCAGTCTACTTCTTCCCCTCCCTCTATAAGGGAAGTTACCACACTCATAGTAGACCTCCCCATAGATTTAGATTTACCTCCCATACACACTATATCTCATGATGAGACTCCTACTTCCTCTCGAAAATATTACCCACTTCTTCCCCATTCACCTTCACCTAATCCACCATCTATATTTTGTGATCACATCATCTACACCACTCTAGGACATCCACCTCCTCTCTTCACTATTGATGAGGAGACTCCTCCTACCTCACCTACCTTCATGCATCCTTTCTTCCAGAGTCTATCTCAATCACTATTCGAGAATGACTCTTCCTTGCTCAATCGTACTCGCCCTAAGATCACCTCATTTACCCCTATTATAGGGATGATCTCAGATCCCTCATCTTCCACTCTAAGCATGCAATCACCCTCATCACAAATCCCTCCACTGCAACCTCCTTTAGAGCCACAATATGCACCCCTCACATCATCATATCAGGATGCTTCTCAAGAACCACAACCACCATCCTCCCAACAACCCTTCTTTGCATCCTTTGATGCTACATCACAACCACCTTCTCACTCACAATAATTCTCATACCAACTACATCAACAGACCCCATCTCCCTCATCTAGTGAGACCATTTTCACCACACCACCTCCTCAAGCTCCTACCATTGAAGCCCATGATCCTTCTTCTTCATTACCTCCACCTACATTCCACCCTCCTAGAATGTATGGTGTGCCACCCTCTATTCCACTTCCATATTCATATGCTCCCATATTTTGCATCCCTCCACCACCTCCATTTTAAGCTCTAGCTCCTAGTTTCTTTCCCACCTATGACTCACGACCCATGCCTTATCCTACAAATCCTCTAGGCTATCATATGCCACCTAGCTTCTCCATCCATCATACTCCTAGCTAGATGTAGGTACCATATTTTGACACCTCATCTTTCCCACCACCGACACCACTCATCCAGACATCACTACCTCCACCGTAGCCTACTACACCCACATTCTTCATGACACCCCTTCATGGTCATCATCTCCTATGGTCCAACCATTACAGTAAATCCTTCTTCAATAGATCCATCTCAAGATATCCATTTAACACCACACTCTACAACAACAATATTACTACCCTCAATAGATTCCTACTCTATCATAGGGTATCCCCTCAACTTCAACCTCCTACACTATCCAACAACCTCACCTACAAGCACCATTGCAATATGTCCCTTCCCCACACTGGGAGGAACAACAACTCCAATATCCACCACATTCTTAGGCTCCACCTACCCTCACACAATCCTCTACACCTTTAGCACCCAAACTTCAACTTCTACAAGATGAAGTTAAAATGCTCAACCTTCGTACAGCCAGTTATGGGCCACAAAAACCCACATACGATGAACTCTACAATGAGCCAATCCACCCATTAGTTCCTATTCCTCCCTACCCTTATCACTTCAAGATCCTAAAGTTTGATAAATACAAAGGTAAAGAGGATCCTCAGAAACACATCAATAATTATCGCTCAACTTGCTATCAACTTCATAGTAGCAACCCCCTCATGTTACGTACCTTCTCCCTCTCACTTGGGGGACAAGCCCTAGATTGGTACAACATGCTCCCATGCCATAACCTGTACACCTTCGAGCAATTGGCCAACTCATTCTTGGAATATTTCTCCATTAACATCAAGAAGAAAATCAAATTTTTAGATGTCTACACCTTATGACAGGCCAACGACAAGCCTATTACAAAGTTTATTTCTTGATGGAGATCGGTTATACATGACCTCACTCATAGCCTCCCATCCATTAAGTTAGTTACACTCTTCTCAAAGAGTTGTCACAAATATATTTCCACCTCCTTAAAGCTTCATCAAAGTCATACCTTTGAGGAAGCTATCACTCAAGCCAAGGTCATTGAGGACATCAAAGTCCAATCTGGCAAGATCAAACTTAGATAAAAACCTTCTTACAATTCCAACTTTCTCTTCAATAAAAATGCACCAAATCAACCCTATACTAGACCACCACAAACCAACCAAGTGGCAGTAGCTTCTCCAACCTCTTCATCCATATCATGACCTCCACCTCCACCATAGTAGTTGTTCTAGACTAGCACACCCTTTAACCAATACTGACACAACCTCATGGTCTTCACCCACAAATTCCATAGTATAATTTGACCTCACTATCCGAGCCTTTGCCAACTCTATTTTAGTGATTGTACGATGCAGGTCACATTACCTTACCCGAAATTTGACCTCTTGATCCCAATCAACCCAAACCTTAGGGATATATCGAGTAGGCCTTCTACACATACCATCGACAATGTGACCATGATATAGAGTCTTGTCATTCCTTCCATGGTCTTGTTCAGGACCTCATTGACCGGGGTACCATTCAGGTCTCAAACCCCCTTGCACCCCAAAATCAAAACTTGGGAATCTACCAAAACCTGCTACCTAAACACTAGGGGACTAATTCCCAAGGAACCCAATCCAATCCCCAAGGACAACCCAGATAGGTTAACAATGTTCAATGAGATCCACCCTCACGTGGTATCATTGGCATGATCAACCTTACCACTCATACTCAATGCTATCCACCATGATAGGATACACCAATGGTTTCTCCCCTAACACCCTTCACTTATCCATAGCCCTCTACCATAGCTCAAGCCTCACCATACTTACCACAGAATATCATCACCATATATGGTAGCCTTACACACCAATTATGTAACGCCCCAGCTAGGCTATCCATATTCGATCTCTTACAATAATCTCAACCCCATCGTGAGGCATTGAATGACATCCTTTGATCCATTGACCTTAAAATGCATGATACAAATATATTTGTTAACTTTATGGGAAACATACCTCATTGCCTTCAACCCTCCATTAGTTTCCATGACCATGAGATCACAGAGCTCGTAGGGGAAGGAGCAGATCCACCTCTCCACATACAAGCAACTATCAATGATATCACCTACAAGCATGTTCTTGTTGATACTAGCTCATCCATTAGCATCATTTCTATGGTTGCCCTACATCATTTGCACATTCCACCTACTCACTTTACCACACCATCGCTCGACCTTAGAGCATTCGATGGTTCCATGTGACCCATTGTAGGCTCTATTGTCCTACCTATTTGCATTGATGTTCTAAACCATCTCCATCCTATTTCATGTCATTCAAGGTGAGATGCAATACAATATCTTGCTCAAACATCCATGGATCAGAGACATGCAGTGTGTTCCTTCTACCTTGCACCACTATCTTAAGTATGTCTATGATGACCTCATCCATTGTGTTCCTACCGATGAGGATCCCTTCAAATTCTACAACATCACAGACCTTCCTCCAAGACCCTCATCATCCTCTACTCAAGTTCTTCCCATTCCTTCTCATCAATCATCTAGAAGCATCTCCATCTCCTTCAATACCGATCTCATCCCCACAACAATCATCACCTAGCATGACACTTTACTCTACTACCATCCCTTTCTCACCACCTTCCTCATGGCCTCCCCCTCCTTCTCAATCATCCTCCTCCACAAATCCCCTTCCTGTACCTCCACATTTTTCACCACCATCATCATCACCTCCTATCCCATCTCACCCATCTTCCTCTACCGAACCTCCTCTCCTTCCCACTCCTCAAACACCCCCACTCCCTTTTCATCCATGACCATGATCTTTCACATCTTCTCATAGCTTGATACCTACACCTCATCCCCCTACCACACAGTTCCCACATGCAAACCACCCCATTCCATCTACCATAGCTGAATGCCATGATTGGGAACAATGAGCTTCCTACTTAGACATTGAATTACTCCATTCTTCTCCTCCCATCATTCATGATTCCCAATTGGCATCATCCTCCTCAAATTCTGATTCACCACCTCAATCCCCAACATGTGCGACACCTCGAGTGTCAATTTTCATGACAAAATCTAGGCCCGATGACTATAACATTTAGGATGCTCATGTGCAACCCTCGATAATCCAATCCATATGGTATTTTGGCCATCCTTCAACTTTGGTCTTAACCATTGGTACCATTGTATGACTAGGTCCTCCCAACAATTATACCAACTTTATTTATGTAGGCCTAGACTCCTCACTCTTAAATGTTATACCTCCACCACCACAATCCAGTTTTTGTGGCACTCTAGACCACATGTCTAACCCCCAATTCACCTTATACTACCTTCAATATTTCCACTAGCATGGATTTAGGCTAGGATGCTATGAACAAGGGTTACAAACACCTATCAACCCCCATGTTCAATTACCAATAGATAAATCTAGTCTAGGTTATCATCCCTCCATCATGCACATGCTTGAGGATGAGATTCAAGATCTTTCTTTGCATCCCATACTAATCCCTACACACACACTGGAAGACTACATTGACATGGATATCCTAGATGAGAGCCTATCTCCTCATTCTACCATCACCATTCCATGCACTTTCTTCCAAGACATATCTCTCAATGATGCAACCTCCACTTATTGTATCGATTCACTAATTAACCAATTTGCTACCTTATCTCTCATGCCTCCTCATCCAGAGCATCCCATTTCACCTACTTCTCCATTACCTATACATTCAACCATACCAATGCCCACTTACCGATAACATCATCGATCCACAATGCACCCTTGCTCTCCACCCATGGTTTTACGTCCACCATTAAACCTCACATGATATTCAAATGTTCCTAAATCCTCATCATCAGACTCATCATCTTCTATGACCTCTATTGCTTCCATCAACATGGTCGATGTGGATTTATTCTCACCACTATGATACTCATCTCCCATGAATCATGATAGCACACTAAACCCTAATTTCATTGATTTCACTCACATTTCACCAACACCTTCAACATAGGATTTTCTACTATCTCCACCTATTTTACATATGGTAAATGCACCTTCACCATCTACCCCACCTCACGTTTCATGGGTTCATCATACTGATGTATATCTAGATGATGAATTTGAGTTACCCAAGGCTATCGATGACCTCCATCTTATCCCAATCCTAGAACAACTTCAAGATGGCTCCCATATGCTTGTGGAAGAAACCATCGATGTCGATATTGGTGATGATCCCACCAATCCACATATTATCAAACTCACTGCTAGCCTCTCCCTAGAAGAGCGCATCTTGTTTACTACCTTCCTTAAAGAATACATTAGAGTCTTCACCTAGTCCTACAAGGACATGCCTAGACTCGATCCTTCCCTAGTAGTTCACAACCTTACTCTCGACAAAGATGCCAAACCCATCAGGTAGAAATTGTGATGCATGCATCCTACGATTTGCATTACTAGTAAAATTTGAGCTCCAAAAGCTCCTCGATATAGATTTCATTCAACCTATTGATTACCTCGAATGGGTCTCCAATATGGTACTAGTACCTAAGCCCTCAAGTGAGGTTCGTATATGCACCAACTTTCATGACTTGAACAAATCTTATCCCAAGGACAACTTCCCCTCCCAAACATCGACTCACTCATCGAATCTATCATGGGTCATGAAATGATCTCCCTCATGGATGGATTTTTTGGTTACAATCAGATCAAAATCAACCCCATTGACCAACACAAGACTTCTTTCACAACCCCCTAGGGGACATTTTGCTATAAGGTCATACATTTTGGCCTTAAAAATATTGGGGCAACCTACCAAAATGCAATGAATTACATATTCCATGATTACATGCATAAAATCATGGAATATTACATTGATGATCTCATCACAAAATCCAAATAATATTCATAACACCTCATTGATCTATGAAAGATCTTCGATCATCTCCTAGAACACAATGTTCACCTTAACCCAAAGAAATGTGTCTTTGGTGTCACATCAGGAAAAATCCTAGGGTTCATCATCTCTCAATGAGGCATCGAAGTGGATCCTAACAAATTCAAAGCCATCATCGAGATGCCTCCACCCACCAACCTCAAACAACTACGCAGATTGCAGGGCAAAATTTAGTCCATACATCATTTTATCACCCAAATTTTAGATAAGTGCAAGCCATTTAATCACCTCTTACAAAAGGGGGTCACCTTCAAATGGGATGAAAACTATCAACAAGCCTTTGATTCAATCAAAGCCTACCTCACCTCCTCCATGAATTCTATCTCCCCCACACCCATAGCTACCATTTATCCTATACATTTCTACTACATATTTTGCACTTGGCATGCTCTTAGCCCAAAATAATATGCTCAATCATGAGCAAGCTATATACTACATTAGTCATACGCTAGTCAGCTACAAAACCCACTACGTATACATGGAAAAGCTATGCCTAGTTGTAGTCTTTGCCACCCAAAAACTACATCATTATATGCTTAATCACACTACATTTTTCATCGCTCATGAAAATTCTACTTCGATACATGATGAACAAGAGTTATCATAACTCTCATACTACTAAATGGATCATGCTCCTCACTAAATTTGATCTAGAGTTCATTTCACAAAAATCCATCAAAGGGTAGGTCATCGTAGACCAGCTCGTTGAGGCTCCATTACCCGATAATCAACCTCTCCTCATTCAACTCCCTGATGATTCCATCTTCAATATTATAGAACCTGAAGAGTATGTCAAACCAGAGATAGTAGCTAACTTAATACTTTTCTTTGATGGTTCTCATTGCACACATGCTTGGGGTGTAGGCATTGTATTTTTCACACCATATGGGGAGCCTCTCCCATTTTCATTCAAATTAGGGTTTCCCTGCACAAACAACAATGCAAAATATGAAGCTCTCATTCTCAGCTTAAAATAGGTGCATTCTATGCACATTAGATGCCTTCACATCATTGGAGATTCCCTCCTTATCATGAATCAAGTCCAGGAGATATGGAAATGTCACTACCCCATCCTCCAACAATACAAACAAATCACCCAACAACTCCTCACCCAATTTGAGTGGTACGATATCGAAGCTACTCCATGCTCATCCAATCATTTCATTGACACAATGGCTTCCTTGGGGTCATTAATACCGTAGAACCCCTTATCCGACACTACACATGTGTCCATTCATACTCTAACACAATCCACCATTTCATCCTCACCCTCCATAGATGATGAGGGTATTCATGTTGTCCACACTGAACCACATGATCCTTGGTTTTCATAAATTAAGGATTATATTAAATTAGGCTTCCTACCTTACGATTTACCACATGCTCATCATCGAGCATTCAAACAATGGGCCATTCATTACACACTATTGGGGGACATTTTGTATCATCGTAGTCATGATGGTATTCTTTTGCATTACCTAGAACCACATGAATCTCATTGAGTGGTACAAGAAACCCATGATGGTACTTGTGGTGGCCACTTTAGTGGCATGGCTATCACAAAATGCATTCTATGCATGGGCTACTATTGGCCCAAAATGGAGCATGACTATTGTGAGTACGTGAAATGGTGTATCAAATACCAACAACATGCTAACCTCACACACCTACCATCACAAGAACTCCAACCTATTCAATCCATGTGGTCATTCTCCCAATGGGGCCTAGATCTTATTAGATAGATTACACCTACTTCATCAAGCAACCACAAATTCATCATCACTACCATAGAATACTTCACAAAGTGGGTCGAAGCCATCCCACTTGTCCAAACCATGAGAGCCAAAATTATGGCATTTATCACTGACCATATCATATGTCACTTTGGAATCCCTTCCCAAATCATTTTTGATAATGGTACACCATTCAAGAACAAAACTATTTATGCCCTCTACACCAAATTTAATATTCACCATAGCTTCTTGACCTCATACTACCCACAAGGTAATGGCCAAGATGAGGCTACTAACAAAACCATTTGCTCCATTCTTCATAAGATAGTTGCAGAATCCCATCATGATTGGCACAATCAGATACCTCTAGCCTTATGGGCCTATCATACAAGCATACATACTCCCACTAGGGCAACCCCTTTCTCATTGGTCTATGGAACTAAAGCCATTATGCCTCTCAAACTTGAGATACCTTCCTTATGAGTCTCCATGAAAGACTTTATCGATGATGACACAACTCATCAAGCCCACCTCAACCAATTAACCCTCTTGGATGAGTGGTGCATTCATACCATCGAGCACACATATGTCTACAAATATTACCTTCATCATACCTACAATAATAAGGTACATCAATACGAGTTTCAAATTGGTGACCTAGTTCTCAAAGAGAACCAACAAATCACAAGCCAACCCCATCAACAATGAGACAAGTTCACTCCTAACTAGCTAGGCCCATATATCATCACACAAAAATTTGGTTCTAGTACCTATCAATTGGAAAATCTCAAAGGACTCACCAAACCTAAACCTATCAACATTATTCACCTTCACACATTTAATGCCTAGACTACCTAGGTATGCATCACCATAGATTGTACATAGTATCATTATAATACTATCTAGGTACACATCACTCACAAACCACACCACACTACACACATGATTTTTCACTTTATATTACACAACATAACTACTTGTGCTTTTTATGTCATTTATATACTATGGGTATCTTGGGTTTTGTAGGTCTCTCATCGCCAGCAATGACATATTCAATGAAAATACCTCATTCTAGGCATACACATTCAACATACCACTCATCCATCATGCAAGACCTCCCAATACTACCTCCAATACCAATCACCCCGAATGATCTTGCCATACCACCCGACCTAGTCCATGTACATCAACCTTCCACATCATCACATTCAGATCACCACACTTCACCCCACCTTTGCTCACCCCACCATAGGGATTCTTCCTATTCACCTCACTCTAGAGATAGCCAGATCTCCTTATCCTCCTTTGTAGATAAGGAGGAACATTCTCATCCAATAGACCCTCATGCACGTAGACCATCCCCACCTCACGTGGGTGACCCAAGAGATCCATATCTACCACCTTCCCTAGCTTCATAACCTTCACCAGCATACTACCCTCCTAACAGAGGCACCATACCCCTTCATGCACACTCCTTAGGACTACCCCCACCCCTACCAAGTGGGATGTCCCCTTACAATCTATATTTACACCAACATGCCACTAAAGCCACTTCTACACATACTACCCCATCTTTTCCATGCCATTATCTATAGTCATCTCCCATACCACCTAACCTTAAGATTCCTCCTCCACTCTAAGGCATCCCACTTCAACCTACCCTACCTCCAATACAACACTTTCCATCCCCCCTCTTCTTCCCATTCATTATCTTCTTTGCACCCATACCCCAACCCTATTTACACATTAGAATCTTGATCACCACCAACCTCGATTATATCACCTCCTCCCATTGATATCCAACACATCCTTGCTTGCCTCAACAACCTTGAGTCACACTTGAGTCATTATCATTACCACTCCTCTCCCTACCATTCTACCATGACCCACATCCCTTCACCTTCTTCCAAGCCTATTCCTCATTCTTGGATCTGACCCTCATCAGACCTCAGATCCCCGATCCAACCACTCATTCCTACCCCACCTTCTTTGCATTCATCACCATACGAGTCATACATTTATCCCATGCCTATCAGGTCAACACCACTCTCCCAAACATTTCACTAGTTGCTTCACCAAGGCCTCTTGGTGCTACCTGAGATCCACCCTATTGACCCATTGCACCCTAAGCCATGCAACTATAAAGAGAACCAATTTTACATCTATCATCATCAACCAGGGCATGACATCAATGTGTGTCATACATTTGAGACCCTTGTTCAAGATATGCTGCTCGATGCACCTCTTTCACACTCTAAACAGGTTCCCTCACCTACTTGACTCTAGAGCCCTCCACATTGGCTAGTACCTCACTCCACCCCATCACGTGATTCATTCACATCCACACCTCATTACTTTCAACAGTTATCCAATTACACCAACTACAAAAATCCTAGTCACCTCATCACTTCACCTAATCATTCATGACCCGATCCACATCACTTCACATAGTCTTTGCTTATTTTCTTTCCTCATGTCTTCTTCCATTCACTTTCCTCTTTTTCTACCTATTTAGTATTGTTGAATGGTCATGCTTCGAGTGGCTACATTCCTATGTTGATTCTCCCCTTTTCTTTCTTATTTTTCTTCTCATTTTCCTTACATCATTGCTTTGCTCCCTCTTCTTTGTCATGCTTCTTCACCCTCGGGTTTCTCTACATCTCTTCTCACTCCACATTTGCTTTGTTTGTCATCATCACATGTATTCTTCTAGTTACATATTTCTACCCTGTTTGCTACACCTCTCCACATGCTGGGGCAACCATTATCATGACTCTCTATTCTCATAATCATCCCATACATTCATCTTTAGATATGGTTTCTAATCTCATTCAGTTACATTTCACATATTTCCTCTTGTAGATATTGTTCTTTCATACTATATCTCACACTACATTCATTGTATATATCCATTATCTTCTTCTATGATTTCATTCATGTTTGTATATTCCCTCTATAGAAATGTACCCATGGTAGGAATAATATACACACTTGTTAGCATCACCACTTGGATGTCCACTCCCTTTCTCAAGATTACAGAGTATATGGTGTCTTTGTATATTTTTGACCATTCACTAGTTCAGTCAATCAAATGTCACCTCTAGCTGACAAGTTCTTACACTACTTATAGCTTTCTTTGGTTGGTTCAACTTCTTTCAAGGACCACTCACACAGGTCACATTTTAAATAAATTTTAAGTCTAGGGAAGATAACACCTTGCGTAGATATCACCATCTAGAAAATGGTTTCCCCTACTCATCCTATCATTTGCATGGTCAACATACGACCTAGGGATAAATAAAGGGATAAGCATAAACAAAAAAATAATAAAAAAAGGGGTAAAAAACAAAAGCCAATACCCATACAAAAAAAAAAAAAAGAGTACCACAAAACAATAATCAAGAAATGAGGGGTAGAAAACAAAAGGAAAAGCCTCCAAGAAACACAATTGTTATGCTTCATCACCTTTGGTCCTTAGGTTTAACATAACATCATGGGATGATTTCCATCACCAACTATAGGCCCTAAGCGCCTACCTACTAGTGGAATAGTCTTACAAGTGGTGACACATCTATCACATTAGCGACCTTCTTTTGTATAGATCACTATGTACTTGTGGATGAGCTAGCTACTTTGGCTATGTTTACAATGGGTTAGTCCTACCTCCCTCAAAATGGATAAATGAACATCACTTACTTGCACACACTGGTCCTTGATAGATTTTGACCTAGCCAGGTTAGTTATGAGTTGTAGACAAATCTCATTCAGTTCTTCATGAGGTTTGATTGCTATAACTATGATTGTCAAAATTATTGCATACACCCTATACCATCCTACATCCCTGAGATTACGGAATGGATCACATTCCCATCGATTATGCTATGATACGAGTGCTTCCTCTACACATTTTAGCTTCCACATACATGCATCCTTGCATCTATCATACATGCATTTATTTACATTACATTATGCATCATCACATCTATCTTACATCATACATCATTGCACCTACTCTACATTCATTTACATTACATCACTCTACATTGTATCTACACTACAATGACATCATTCTCCTACATACTACCACATGCACATATATTCATTCATCATACATTTACTTATCAATATTCTACATCACACATACATAAAAATCATACATACATTCAAATAAAATCACAACACATATATAAGAGCCACAACAAAATATGTATATATATAATGATAAAAAATACCCTTAGGCTACAAAATGGGAACATGTCCACCACCCATCCTCACAAATTCCCATAGGCTACAAAAATGACATACCACCACAAGCCAACCTTAGCCCTACTAATCACCAGGAGTCTCCCCACTCCCCTCATGAGCCACCCTCACCTACTCTACCCCATCCACCACCCCACTCGACTCAACTACTACCCCTGATATCTATGTAACTATAGGCACTACCACCCTATCCAACCCTAGGATAACACCTCCTATATACGAAACTATGGGTGCCTCTATCCTCACCTCCCTCCACACCATCAATGCCATGCTCTAATGACTCTACTATGACTACATCTATGCTCATGATCATGATCTCGATCTCAACTATAACCTACCATAATCTAGAAGTGGATGCCCATACAAAGCTAAGGCTAGCCCACAATCATACCGCATCACTCCCTCCTCCATAAACATCTCTGAAACATCCTCATTGGCCTTCTACAACTGCTCTATCATCTCTCAAAGTAACCACATTCCTAGGAGCCTACTCCACTACCCTCACTCGATATTCCTCCTCTCGTTACTACCATTGCCACTCTATCTCAACATGCAAATTGACCATCTCTACCACATGAGCCACTCACTCAACATCCCAAGTCACCAACACCTACTACATCCTATACACCTCAACCTTCAATCTCTCCCCAATAGCCATAGTATCTACTACTAGGACACACAAACCCTCCACCACCTCAACATACCTCACCTCCATCACTTTAAGCCACCCATGCAACTTTACGCTCTGAATCTCCAACTCCCTCCTCTCAATGGCATGCACCTACTCTGCTACCACCAACCTCTCCTCCAAATCATGATGCTCCTCTCTCCATTTCCCCAAGTCCATCACCCAACCTCCCTCACTCTCACGTATCTTCCCCTCTAGCTATCGTACCCTCTCCCATAGTATCAATAGCTCCTCATCAACATACCTCCTCTCCTACTCATCAAAAGGTATATATCCTATATCTCCCATATCATCAACTCCCACATCAACTCCTACCTCCTCCATGATCACTATCTCCTCCATAGGCTACTCATCAACACTAGCCTATACCTCTAGCACCCTCCCAATAGGAACACTAGACCCACCACCTCGACATCACCTCGACCATCAAAGAGGCACCTCTACCTCATCCCTCGATCCTCCCATTAGCCTAGGCCTCACTCCCACCAATGCCCATCCCTCTCATAAAGGTACCCCATTGGCTAGCTACACCCAACGATCAATCACCCCAATGCCTACCTCCCAACTCTATGTTGTCCACCATGCATCATACTCAGGAGTAGTTCCCACATCCTCCATATATAAAATCACCATCAATGGATCCCTCTCACCACTCCAAGGAGGCACTATAGGGTGACTCCCTCTATCACCCCATCTCCTATAAATCATAATAGGTGCATCCAAAATACCCTACTATAACCCAAACTACCACATGACCCTACTAAAGGGAAAGAACTCCACCTACCATGTATACCACCCTACTACCCATCATCCTCGATGAATAGCTCCTAACTACTCCTCATCCTTCTCCCATACCACTCCACCCTTCCAAGGCCTCCAATAAATATCCTTAAGCTCCAACAAGCCAAAATTCACCCTCCAAAATAAATGATCACCCTCATATGGCCTCTTCATCCCCTTATCCTCATAAATCTACCACCTCAAGGCATAGGGTACCAACCTACTCATATTTGAGTGAGCATCATATGGCAATAACACTAACTCTATAGCTATATGCTCCCATACCCACACCTATAACAATGGCATCCAACTCAACCCCATCCATGCAGCTTGCACCACATCATGTAGCTCTCTATAGACCTATGCCAATAATGTAGGCACCCATGCAAATACAACCTCATGCTCTACCATATCACACACTATATCCAACATGTTCTAGGTAAACTTCACCCCAAAAGTATCTAGTAAAGCATATGTCAAAATCATCAACATCATCTACACACTAGCGATTAGACAACATCTCCTGATACCAAAAATACTCATAATATATTCCATTTTTGGTATCTATCTCCCTCCACCTCACACCAAATGCACATTGTAGCACCTCATCATACCTCTCATCCATCACTACCCTCACTAGAACACCCTCAATTGATAATTTGTAGATCTTGTACACATCCTCCAAGGTGATAGTCATCTCACCCATCAAAAAATGAAAGGTGTTCCTATCCGGATCCCACCTCTCACACAACGCTAAAATGTAAGCCCTATTAGCATGGATGCTCACACAATCCCACACTCCTTTCAGCCACACCTTCTCCAACCACTCCAAATCTACCTCACCCAAGGCCTTCCCCAAGAAAGCCTTCATCGATCGTACATGATACCATAACTCAATCATCTTCACCTGTTTCATCCACAAACATCACATAAAATTTCAATTAGTTTCACATACATACATACAAATTACCATACCATACAATATTCATACAATAGTCCTCATGCATTTACACAACCAAAAAACAAAAAAACAAAATCAATACTCAGAACTAATTTGCAAGTCACCCTATGAATTCAGGACTAATTCGTAGGTCACCCTACGAATTTAGGTCTGATTCATAGGTCAACCTATGAATTCAGCCAGATGGCCACTTTTGGACTCCATTTGGTCTCACTCATGATAAAAAATCCCAAAACACACAAAATAAACCCACACAAGCACATTCAACATCAACAAAATCATACATTTCATACATCACACATTTTGAGACACACACGTATGCACTATTCAAACCACATTTCAAAAACAACAAAAATCACATTTTTGGATACCCATTTCACCCTTTCATGGTGAAAGTGCAAATGAATTCCAAAAATAGTACATATCTAGCTTCCAAAATCCACCCTCACACTCATCCACATACCCATCATGGCACGCAATTCAAACAATCACCAAATCATTCCAAAACACAAAACAAAACACATTTCTGAACACCCATTTCCCCCTTTTATAATGAAAAATCAGATAGTTTTCAAAAATGATACACCATTCATCACAAATCACAATCAAAATTCATCACACTTACATCAATCGATAAGCATTAACACACATCGCCAGATCAGATAGGAATGTAAAAACAATCACATTTCTAGATACCCATTTCCCACTTTTACAGAAAAAGTTTCATCCTTTCTTGAAAATAGTACACCGATTACCCCCAACAAGCAAATTCAAACCAATCATATACATTTCCCACCATGCAATCAAAATAACGCAAATATTGGTCAAACCTAACATCTAATCACACATCTCGATACCCATTTGGTTTCTTTATCACTTTGTGTCCAAATTCTAATCACATCTCACATACAAACACTACAAAATAAACAAACCTACCCTACAACATTCCAAAGCAATCATACAATTCAAAATTTCATCTCAATAAGGCTTTGAGTACTTACCGATGGCTCCTCGTGATGACCACTAACACTGGTCTATCCCCTCACCATATCCATGTCTCCTCCAAAATTTTAAGCACTTCGCATCAAAAATCATCACTCGCTCCTCACTCTCCAACTCACACACTACACAAAATGACTTCACACATGCACCAAAAAGGGTTTATATACCATAAATCCTCAATTTATAGGCCACCCTATGAATCAAAGTCCAATTCATAGGTCACCATACGAATTCAAGTCCAATTCATAGGTCACCATGCGAATCATAGCTCCAACCACCACATTCACACCTTTTCCACTCCAACACCTTCATTCTTCTTATCCCTTCTTATCTACCCAATTTTCTTCCCTTTTGTCATCAATTTCCTCTATCAATCGACTCATCACCATAATCACCCCATTTCATTTATCTCATTGTTGATTCCTCATTTGAGGGGGTATTCATATACAAATCCACTTTGCATGCAACCAAACAATCAAACATCCAAATCATGGATATCACATCTATCTACAAATTTTTTTGCTGAATATTATCTCAAGATAAACCCCATCCCAAATAAGACATTTGTTAAGTCACGAGAGCCATGCATAATATCGAAGATGTCTTGCTTTCATTCATGTATATCGATGTTGACCACATACTAAATGTTACGCTTGATTCATCCATACCACTCAACTCAAATGGCTTGACATGTGTCACCATGCACTCATCAATCAATCAAAAGCAAAAATTTGAATAGGCATTTGTTCTATTCGTATTTGGACCATCTTGCATTGGTCAAAAAGCAAAGTAATCATAAGTTGCCTTCACAAACATCCAAGTACGATATTGCAAATACTATACTAAATTGGTAAAATCATCAGTTTCACCATCATGTTCCACCTGCATCCATCCATCTGTATCTCATCATTCACATTCACCCATTCTTCTCTTCTTCTTTTACTTTCTCTCTACCTCTCTGATTCTTGATCAATGTTGTATGGTCACACTTTGAGTGGCTACATACCTTTGATTAGGATCTTATTCCTCATTTGGACTTTATATCAATGTTGTATGGTCATGCTTCAAGCGACTACATACCTTTGATTGAATTCCATTCTCATCTTCCCCTTATTATATCCTCTTCTAGTTCTTGATCAATGTTGTATGGTCACAATTCGAGCAGCTACATACCTTTGATTAGGATCATATTCCTCATTTGGACTTTATATCAATGTTGTATGGTCACGCTTCGAGTGACTACATACCTTTGATTGGATTCCATTCTTCTCCTCTTCATCTTCTCCCTTCTTATTTTGGCTATCAATCAATGTTGTATGGTCATGCTTCGAGTGGCTACATACCTTTGATTTGATCCCATTCCTCCCTTTCCCTTTCTCTCCTATTTCACAAATGCTTCACTACCTTTTACCATCACATTATTTTTGCACTAAACTATGTTTCCACACAGCATAGTACAAAAGGGGTAAATGTAGACACCCAAAAGTCACACATGCTCATTCCTATATACTTGTAGATCTGCATAGACACTTGTAGGTTTGCATAGGCCATCGTAGGCCATCGTAGTCATTCGTAGGCTACCATAGTCATCCATAGGCTCAAAACCTACAAAACTAGATAAAACACGTCCAAAATACCTTCTACCCACTAGGAGGCCATCTACTAGCTCCCTAAGGCTACCTAAGCCCTTTCCTACACCTAATTAGGACCCCATGGGACCATTCCCTACTAAAAACCCTAATTAGGCTAATTAGGATTCTAATTTGCAAGTGACTTTCACTAAACATGCACTTTATCATTAATAGGGTTTAATTAGGATTAATGATCTAATTAGTCCTAAGCATGTCCTCACACATGTGTGCACCCTAAAGTTAGTTAGGATATTTCCTAGAAACCCTAACTAAACCTCAATCTAACCTAGGAGTTAGCTAACCCTAGTTAACCCTAATCCTTCCTCACACATGTGTGAGGATAGGATATTTCTCTTAGGGATTTAAGCTTGACACTTCATAAATTCCTAACCTAACCTTGCTAGGAATTGACTCTAGGGTTTGGTATACCTAACCACCCCCCTTGACCTTGGATTTTCCTATAAATAGAGGGTCCTTCCCCTCATTTTACCTCTCTCCCTTTCTTGTCAACTTACCAAAACTCTGCAAAAATCATACCAGAATCACATCCGACAACTTTACACTGTGCAAACAACATAACATCACTTCTGGAGCCCATCCAGATAGAGGATCTCCATTAGAGGATAGTTGTAGACCAATTCACCCCCCACCCTACGAATCTGGGATCCATTTCGTAGGCCATCCTATGAATTGACCATACAATAGGTCTACATCAACAAATCCAGCAGGTATCATTTATTTAATGCTTTTATAGTACTTTCTTCAGTTTTTAGCACTTTTCAATATAGTTTTTATGTCGATTTGTCTTCATCACCATGGGGCTTGACTAAGGTAGGCCCCCAAATGTACTAACAATATTTTGCAGGCCCTAAACAGGTGCAAAAGAACACACATCAACAAACTATCGGTGGCCCATGCACATAGAAGCCCACCTTCACTGAGGAGCTCTAAAAGACATCATCAGGATGCTTCATATTTGTAAAGAAAATAGGAAGACTTTTCTTGTAACCTAGAAACATCTCTTTATGAATAAAAGCAACATTTCTGAGCAATTTACATTTTGTTAAGTTGTTTGATCAAATGAACATATTTCGGTTGCTTTAGTAATATCCTTCACTATCCCCAACCTGCAAAAAACTGTCTTCAACCTCCTCCTACCTTACAATATGAAGATGAAGCTCATTAGTAATAACACAAGAGGCTTTTTGAACATAAGCATCCCTGACTGAAGGTGGAAGATGAAACCAAATTTTTTTGCTATTTTGAATCGAATGCAATCTACCACCTTAACCTTACCTAGATCTCTAGTAATCAAGATTAGATCTTTGAGTCTCTGATCATCCAACAATGGACTGTCCCTCAGCCAAGACTCACTCCAAAAATCAACTGACTTGCCATTACCAACAATCCATCTATTGTTACTACTTAAAAATTCCTTGGATTTGACTAGACTTTTCTAGAAGGTTGAACTGTTCTTGGGAAGGATATTAGAAATAAAATTATCAATGTCATATTTTGATTTCAGGATCTAAATCCATTGGCAATCAACATTAGATGCCACCTTCCAACCCAACTTGGAAACCAGGGCCTTGTTCATCTGTGTCACTCATTTTAAATTCAAACCTCCCTATTTCGTATGGCAAAAAATTTGCTCCCACGAAACTAAATAAAATTTCCCTTTTATCTTGGGGTAGGCCCATAAAAAATATTTACATATACTATCAAACTTAGCTGCAATCCTACAAGGAAGATTGAAAAGATACTTAAAATAGATCAGAATACTCTCCAAGGTGCTTTGGACCAAAACCATATTACTAGCCTGACTTAGAAGAGCCCCTTTCCAAGATGCCAATTTCCAATGCATTATTTTGACAATAGGAGTCCAAAAGGAATCCTTGATTCGGTCTAAGAAAAGTGAGAGACTCATATAAGTTTCCAGAAAATATGTATTTATATAATTCAAAATTATAGCAATCTTTCTTTGACGATCCTTCAGAGTATTGATAAAGAAGAGGCCGCTCTTAATAAAACTAATCTGCTGACTGATCGCCTTCTTATAGAAAAATATAAGATATTTGATTTCTCTAGCATGCATAATTGAAGAAGCACAAGACAATAGGGTGCCATATACAAATTATTGGTGAGATATCGGTCTACACTCCAAGGTCGATTGAAGACCCAAAACATTCTGAAGGATATCAAGAGTCAGTTTCAGTAATCAATGCAAGAGAAAGATTGCTTCTAGACCTAAGGAAAATAATATTATAATATCTCCTATTATAATATTCAAGGTGGTCAGATAAGGTCTACAAGAGAAATAAGAAGGCCCAAGAAAAATAATATTATAATATTTTATTATAATATTAAAGGTCTAATGGTAAGACCTAAAGTAATTAAATTAATTATAATAATTTCATTATAAATTAATTTATAATTTAATTTAATTAACCTTATAGTTATTAAATTAATTATAATAATTTTATTATTAATTAAATTATAATTTAATTTAATTAACCCTAAGGTTAGGGTTATAAGGGCAAAGATTAAATTTATAAGCGTCGACATCGATTATATTCTCCATCCATCGATGTGCTAAAGGAGATGGCACAATGGTATAAATACCATGTGCCTTTGGTGAATTTAAACTTACCTTCATTCGAATCACTTAAGAGCCTGTGATTTTTGTGATTTGCATGCAAGAAAGATTTTTTTTTGTTTTATTTGGCACCAACAAAGGAATAAGGCAAGAGAGGCTCTAAGCCTTGTAAAAAATGAAGGTGGTTGGGCTAGTGGCAAGTGGTTGTGACTTAAGGCTTTGGCAAGGCGGGAGGACCTGCGATCGAACCTCGATGATAGTTTTTGCATAGGTGTTTTTTTTACGTACTCAATGCTCAATACAAAGCACACGAGACACTTTTGTTGTTCAAGGTGAGCACCTAGCTCACGTAGTAGTTGAGATGTGGCTAGGGTGCTGGTGGCAGCGTAACGTGGGATCGAATCCCGTCAAGGGTAAAAAGGTATTTAATTTTTTAAATTAAATTTGGTCCTAAGGTTTATTTGGCATGAGGTTTTTATGTTAGGAGGGAGATATAAGGTTTATGAAAATTAAATTTTATATTGTGATTTTGATGATTAGGAGTTGAATGGAGTAATAAGGCTTTAAAGGAGTTTATATGTTATTTTAAAATAAAGTCTTATTGTGTTTAAATATTTGAGAGGAGTAATAAGGTGTAATTGAGATTTAATTTTTTGTATGGTGAGAATATTTTTTAATAATTAAATGAAGTTTTCAGAAGGTTTTTGCTACCTAACGCTTGATATTGTCAAAGAGAGTAATTGTGATTGAGACGAGTTTTGAGGTCAAAACTTCAGCAAACAAAGGGTATGGGCATATCTTCCTTGTGAGTAAATATTGTTGGATGTTGTGAATGCTAAGTTGGAGTGAAAATGCTTATTTGATAAGAATTGTTGAGTAAGATTTCATGTGCACGATTGGTAAATATTTGTGAGAAGATTTGAGTGATAAATTGAGAACTATCTTGAACTAGGGTTTGTGAAAGATCATGAGTATGATTGTTAGGTGATATTATTTGATAAGCATTATTGGAAATATTGGAGTAAGATTTCATAAGCTTGACTAGGGTTTGCGCAAGATCATGAGTATCTCTGTAATGTGAATTTAAAATCATCTTGAGTTAAGTTTTAGTTCCATAGTGAAAGTTATTGGAAGTATTGTTGACTAGGCTTTCATTGAGTGATTGGTTGAGTGGATTTGATTGAGCTTAGTTCATTGGAAGTGTTGAAGTGATAGTTCAAGTTATGTAAAACAAATTATTCCTTTACTAATTTGAGAAATAGATTGAAAGTGATTGAGTGTGAAACATATTGAGTCTCTAATCATTATCCATATGTTTTTGTAAGAAATATTGAAAGTGATTGAGAATTATTGTGAGTGTGAAGCATATTGAGTCTCTAACCATTCTCTATATGTTTTGTGAGTCAAAAAATATTTTGTGTGAAACTTGTTTATGTGATTGAAAGAGGTTTTCTGTGAGAGATTATGTTGAGTTTTATATGCAAGTTTGCAATTTATTTGAATAAGCTTTTGTGAAAGCTTGTGAGCATATTTGAGCAAGTCCTAGAGGGGACTTAAGGACAAAGTTATGGAAGATTACAATACATATTTGAGGTAAGTCTTGGTGAAGACTTGTGGACAAATTAGTGTGAGATTTTGTGCAATATTAAAAGCAGATTGGACAAGTTCTAGTGAGAACTTGTTGAGCAAATTTGAGGTAATTATTTGAGAAGACTTGAGAGCAGAGTTGATTGATTAATTTGTTCAAACCTTGAGTTAAGGTTTGGGGCAGATCTAGCAGAGTTGATTTGTGATTATATAGAGCTTTGTGTTAAGGCTTGAGGAAAGTGTTGAGATAAAGATTAAGTATATTTGTGTTAGATCGAAGGATTGTGTTTGGTGCAGATCAAAGAAAAAGTTTGAGTAGTTTGTGCTAGATCGAAGGACTGTGTTTAGTGCATATTTGAGACAGAGATTGAGCAAATTTGTGCTAGATCGAAGGACTATGTTTAGTGAAGATTTAAGACAAATATTGAGTAGATTTGTGCTATATTGAAGGACTATGATTAGTCCAGATTTGAGATAGATATTGAATAAATTTGTGCTAGATCTAAGGACTGTGTTTAGTGCATATTTGAGATAGAGATTGAGAATATTTGTGCTAGACTGAAGGACTATATTTAGTGTAGATTTGAGACTAAGCTAAGAGCAAGATTTGGAAGTGACAACATAGAGGATAGTAGTATCTAGTGGATATATATCCATTAGGAAAGGTAGAGAGGACAAATGTCTTTAGTAGAGAGAGATCCACAAGCCAGTGCAATGGAGGTAGTAGTATTCTAGATTATCACCATCCAAAGTAGAGAAGAAAGTGTTCTCTTGTGGATAGAGATCCATAAACCAACTGAGCGGATTGGTGTCTCTTTTAGATAGGTATCCACAAAATTGATTAGGATATTGGTGTTTCCTTTGGATAGAGGTCCATAAACATTATAATAGGGAAAGGATTCCCAAGATATTTTTTGAGAAAATTTTAGTGAAATATTTTCTCCGTGGAGTATCCCATATTGGGTGAACCACATTAAATTGGTGTCTCTATTGTGTGTGGTGATTTTTGCATTGCTTTGATTACTATTGTTGATATTGCCATTGATATATTGCATAATATTGTTTGGTAAAGAAAAGTAAAAAGTGGTATTATACTATTCACCCCATCTCATTATAAGCTTATGTTATTCAATTGGTATTAGAGTTGGTTCATTCTGAAGAGTTTAAGAACTTAAAGAAAAAGTTCACAAGAACACATATGGATTCTTAGAATGGATCTTCAAGAAATTTAGCACCATTTGTGCACTATGGATTACAAGGATGAAGTTTCATCTAATGGCACTTGAAAATTAAATATGTGAAGCATTTGAAAATGGATACATACCACAAAAAATCCACCTACAGATAAATATGGTAAGCTCCTACATCTATACAATTCAAAGACAATGAATGGAATTTTAAGAGGCTTACATGAAAGATAATTTATAAAGGTTATGCATTGCACATCAACAAAGGAAATTTGGGATAAGTTGCAAGGCATATATGAAGGAGATAAAAAGGTAAAAAGGGTAAAGTTGTAAAACTTCAAGAGAACATTTGAAGACCTAAAGATGAAGGAAGAGGAAAACATCACTACATATCTACTTCGTGTGGATGAGATTGTTAACTCCATGCAAGGACTTGGACTTAAGGTTAAAGAGATAGATGTTTGTGATAAGATTTTAAGGTCACTACCAAAGAGATATAGTGAAAATATTTTAGCTTTAGAAGAGTCAAAAGATATTGAATTTTTGAAAAGGGATGAATTAAACGAAATTCTCACAGCTTTTGAGATGAGAATAAAAGAGAAACCTATTCCCCAGAAAGAAGCAGCCTTAAAAGTTACTAAGAAGACGAATGGTAAGAAGTCAGATTAAAGCAATGAGTCATCCAATGATGAAGAAGAAAATTATGGTAGAAGGAACAAGGACTCAAGAAAATATAAAGGTACAAAATCAATTAGATGTTTCAATTGTGGAAAATATGGTCACTATGCATCTGATTGTCTAGAGGTTGGAAATAACAATGATGATGAGAAACATGATCATAAGAACAGGGAAGAAGGAAAGCACAAGTACCAAAATAAAAATAGGGATGGAAAAGGTACATAAGAAAATAAGTTTTTTCCAAAGGTATAAGAAGAGTTTTTATGCAAACAAGGCAAGTAAGAGTTCAAGTGATAGTGATGGAAGCTCTTCAAGTAATGAAGAAGAAGAAACCCTATTTATGATAGTAGAAAAAGAAAATTTTAGAAAGAGAGGTCCAATAATTCTCAAGTATTTTAAATGTGGTAACTTTGGTCATCTTGAATATAGTTGTACAAGGAGTGTATTATGTTTTAGTGAATATGAATATGAAGATGCAAGTGAAGTTCCAAGAGAAAAAAATATTCTTATGGTAATAGAAGAAGGGATTACTTCTAGTGGAAATAAATCATAAAGGAATGAAGATGATCCAAAAGGCAAAAAAATAGAGGAAGTATCAGAGAAAGGATAAGTTGATCTTGAGGGTGAGCTTATTCATGCCCTTGATGCATTAAGAAATGTAAGAAAGCATAACTCAAAACTCAAGCTTAAATTTTAAGAATGTGATGAAGAGAAATGAAATCTTATAGAGGATCTAACTAAATCAATAGCTAAGACAAGGAAATTCAAAGAGAAGTTAGAAGCTAAGGTCTTGCAATGTGAAAAGTTAGAGCATGAGGTAGATTCATTAAGGAAGGAAGTAAAGAATCTAAGGATAAGTTACATAGGTTTGGGAGAAGCTCAAATAACTTGGATAAGATTATTAAGGTATAAAGAACTTTGTCAAACAAAATAGGACTTGGTTTTGAATAGGTACAAAGAAAACAAGAAGAAGAGTCAATCTCAAGCTTTGAAGAAGAAGAAGCTTTAGAAGAAGAGAGTGTAAGAGAAAGTGATACTTTTGAGGATGAGTTGGCTAACAAAAATTTCAATAGGAAAAGAAATAATGTACAAAAGAGGAACATATGGAACAAGAAGCAATACATGGTAGAAGATACTAAGAGACCTATGGGGTCAAGGTAAGGTTTCTTCAATGGACAGTGCTTCTCATGTCATAGGTTTGGGCTCAAGGCTACACAATGCATAACACATGAAAGATAGAAATATGGAAACTTCAAAAATAAACAACCTTTTCAAGGGTATTGCTACTCTTGTAATTAGTTTTGTCACAAGGTAGTAAATTACAGGGTTCATGATAGGAATGGCTTCAATAGGAGAAATCCCAAGATATTTGCACCTCCAAGGAATAAAAATATTAAGTGTTATAAGTGCAATAATGATGGGCATACAAAAAAGTGATGTAGAGAAAAAAATCCAAAGATAAGCAAAAACAATAATAGTCAGAGGAATTAGAAGGATTGGATGAGGAAGAAAGTGGACAAAGGTAAAGATAAGCGCATGTTGGTGTAGGCCCAAAATGGCCACATCCTTAGAAAATTTTGAAAATTTTTATCTAAGGCATGAAGTTCCCATTCCGCACATGTTCCAGTGTATTTTGGAGCGGATCCGTGACAAAGGTTCTCAATCCGCCCAACACTTGGTGTATTTTTGCACTTGGAGCAATTCCGCATGGTTTCTAATACTTTTGGGTGAATGGTGACACGTCTCGAATCCGCAAAAGTTTTTGGGGAAAGATGATGTCAACATAAAAAGGTGCGGATTGGTGACCGCTTGTTATTTTCAACATGCAACAAGCGGCTAAGTGTTGGCAAGCCCGATTTCAGAGAGTTTATAGAGTATTTTTGCCCAGAATGGTGACAAGGGGTGGAAAGCAAAGGAAAAGAATGTGGATTCATGACAAAGGTCATTTTGACTAACTTCCTTCTGGATTGGTGACAAGCAGCATTTTACACTAATTTTGGTGTGAAATGAAGGAAGAAGCTATTTTACACTATAGCGGGTCCGGATTGGTGACATGAGTATTTGCACTTGCTTAGGTTCGGAATGGTATTCCACAAATATTTTGAAGAAAATATGATATCAGTGACTTTCGAGTGTGGATTTTTGAATGCTTCATCACCAATAAAGAAAAACAAAGGATAATGAGTGGATTTCATCCCACTTCACTCTTAATGCATTTTGTGTCAGATTGGCATTCCATAGATTCAGAGACATAAAAGGTGATGTCATTAATTTTAAAAAGTAGAATAGTGCTTTGGTATTTCCCCGCCATTGTACTAAGTGTATTCCAGATCAAATCATAGTCGTGCGATGGGGAAGATCGACGATTGAGATTTTATCAAAGATTTTAAAGTATATAAAGGCACTTTCTCGTTAGATTCGAAGCATAGTTAGTTGGAGACTGGAAGCCGAAGCATCGTAGGGTTTCAAGAAATGAAAACCAGAGATAGTTGTAGATCGACGATGATGAAAGCTTCCAAGAAAGGTTAACGATGCAGATGCAGTATCTAACGACCTGGACTCTAGTTGACACCAACCAACCAACAAGTTGTAGAAGCTCTAAGCTACCATGGTGGTCTACTTACAACATATTTCCTAGAGGCCAAACCAGTAAGAAAATGCCAGCAAGAACTCTCTATTGAGCTGTTAAATCAAATCTTTGTAATGTTCCTTATTATTTTTTAATTTCAAACTATAAATAGAGGTCGAACCCTCATTTTTAAGGGTCAGCTCTAGTGTGTTTTCCTACACTATTGTAAATATTCCCATGAGCTAATGAAAGGAGCATTACATTGATTTTCACCTCAAATTTGTATCTTCATTATCTGGTATAAGAGGTTCAAAATTTGGAGTTGCATTTCTATCAATATTCAAATGGTTAGTTTTTGCCAGTTTTTGGATTACTAATTACTAGGGTAATTGAAATCTACTTTTGATTAGATCTATATTGGTAGGGAGTATATTTCTATAAAATATAATTATTGATTAATTCTATTATTTGGATTATCATTGTTTAGATATTGGAATTATTGTCTACAATATTTCTCTATTGTGCTTTAATGAATGAAGGTTCATTTGATTTGAGATAATGTTGATCTGAGTAATGTGTATCTTAAAATGGTTTATGGGAGCTTTTTGTTGTAGTGACAATGTTGTTAGCCTATCCATCCATTATTGTTCATATTTTCTAACCCTAATCTCTTTCTCAACCCTAATCCCCAAAACCCTAAGTGAGCATAATTGTGTCAACACCCTTTTAAGTTGACAAGGAACCAACCTACTCTGGAGGTTGGATCTGAAACCCTATTTTGGTCCATCCAATGTTGAGTGTTGAGTTGTAGCTATTGGGTGCATGCCTGAGAAATTAGGAAGATAGAAAATCATAGTATTGAGTAAAACTTGATGCAATTCAGTGCCCAATAGTTCCTTTGCACCCTGGGAAAATTCACAAGAAAAAAAAAACCCATAACAAAAAATTTTTTTATCTCTACCCAGAGGAATCAAGATTTGGTGAATTGTCTTATCCTTGCTAAGCGGAGAATAGTAAATTCACCTAGTGACTCCCTAGTCTGTGATCCCAAAAAATAATCATCCCTGTAGACCAGTGCCCTTTCATGTATACCAGGTCTTTCAAGAGAAATAATCTAGATTCTTTCTTCTTTTATGAGTTACCTTACAGAGGGACAACTGTTATAAGGAGTTTGCATAGAGATTTTCAAGCAGAAGTGAATTCCACTAAAGAAAATCCTTATAGTTAATCAGAACCCTCCCCTAGTAGTAACCACACCTAGAAACATGGTAGCAAATGCAAATCAAAATTAGGGAAATGCACCACCTAATCAGCCCCTACAAAAATACCCTAGCTAGAACACAATTGGTCCACTTAGATTACCCCATATGCATGCCATTCCCCAAGTTGTATCCAAAGCTATACCTACTTATGATGGATCAGGGAAGATGACATATGAGCACTATCAAGATATTTTAAATATGGTAGTAATTCATGATATAAAAAATGAGGATGTTATTGTGAGGATCCTAGCCCTATCTTTTAGAGGGAAGATCTTACATTGGTTTAGGACTCTTGAGGACAATACTATCACCTCATGGGCTGCATTAGCTGAACCATTCATAGAAGAATTCAATGAATCTATTGACCCCTTCTCCCTGCTTAATCAGTTTACTTCTATGCAGAAGGGTCCCCAAGAATCAGTCTCAGATTTTAACTTGAGGTTTAGCAGAACCTGGAAAATAATTCCCCCTATAGCTAGACCAGCTGCAAGCTTAGCCTATATGTACTATATCAGAGCTCTGGGATCAGAGCTAGGTTTGCAAACCCAACAATCTAGAATAGAGGATTTTCCTCCAAGTTTATAATGTTGTGGTTCATGTAGAGAATATTTTGATCAATGTAGGGAGATTACCCCCTAAGACTGCTTTGCCCTACAATCAAGAGACTAGCAGTTTCTAGGGTCAATCAACAACTACATCATATATGGATCCACCTCCATTGTCATCCCCATTTCCACAAATGGCCCCCATTCCTCAGTAAAATCCCACATCCACTACTATCCCTTTTCCTCCACTTCCCGCTCAGGTTTCTCAAGAACCCTCTATTCTCCTAGATATCCAAAATACCTTGAAAACCCTTAGTAACAAGATGAATTCTATGGAGAAAAGAGAAATGGAGAGATCTCAACAAAGAAGGTTCCCATATATAAATAAAGATCAGAGACCTGGTCCTAGAAATAGTTTAGGTATCAAAGTAAATGCAATATATGAAGAACCTGAATGTTCTTCAGATACTACTCTTGCAAATATTTGGTGCTTGGTGTGTAATGATCCACATGATTCATAGTCTTGTGTTATGTACCAACATCATGTGCAAATGGCCATAGATCAAGCTGAGAGAAATCAGAAGGGGAGAGTGAACATGCTCTGGAAGCAAGATCAGATCATGGTGGGGAAAGAGTCAGATGAGGATGGCCCAATCATTGTCATGACAAGGTCTGGGAAGAAAACCTTGCAAGTAGATCCACAAAAAATGGGACAATTTCAAGTTCCATCTCAAAAGAGAAATGACCAGCTTCCCCAAAGTAGTGATACTTTTCCTATTCCTCAGGCTAAAGGGAAAGAGAAGACAGACAGTCTTCCTAAGAGGTTGGAAAAGGAAACTGAAGGAGACCAGATGAGGTCTAAATATGAGGTACAAGAAAGGCTTAGATTCCCCTCTATTACAAAAAGGTAAAGAATAGAAGCCACTCAGTAGTATAAAAGAAAATATGGTGAGCCAGAAAGAAGGCCTGAAAGACCTACCTTGGCTAAGTCTGAGTATAATATTGTTGAAGAGATGAAAAATATTCCATCAAAATCCAGTTTATATGATACTCTTTTCATTCCTGGTCAGATAGACCTGCTTAAGGCTTCTCTCAACAAGTATCCATAGTGGAAACATGCCACCACAATCCTTAGTATACCCCCATAGAAGAAAGAAATATCCCCTGCTATTTTGAAAAATAAACCCCCTCCTTTCTATATCTCCCTAATAATGGAAGGATGGGTGGTCCAAAATTGTATGATAGATTCAGGAGCATCAACTACAGTTATGCCTAAAGCAGTTTGTGAAGAGATGGGCATGGAGTATACCCGATCTTGTCCTGGAGTGTTACAATTGGATGGGACACCTGTTAAGATAGTGGGAGTCATAAAGGATGTTTTAATGAGGCTACATAGAGCCCCTGAGGTGACAATAGTGCAAGAAATAGTAGTGGTTGATCTTGAACCTTATTTTGGTTTATGCCTTTCAAGGGAATTTACTGCAAAGTTGGGAGGATGTATGTATATGGATTATTCCAGTATGGTAATTCCTTTCAAAGGAAAGAGAATAAGGATAACACCTAAAAATCTAGTGTCTTATCATATTGAAAGGATTGAGGAGGATATGTGCAATCTTACTCCCTTGGAAGAATTTGAGCTAGTTGAAAATTTTGAGGAGTTGGATATTGAGGATGAGTTGCCCTTCAGAGAAGATTACAGTCAGTTTGGAACTGGTATGGGAACATATAGCATTTTAGCTGAATCAGAGAAGAAGATCCCTGCTATATCTAATCAGTATCTGAGAGAAAAGGAAACATGGATCATGCACTTTGATGGTGCTAAATGCAAAAATGGTGTAGGAGCTGGTGTGATACTACAGTCCCAATCAGAGGGGACAAAGAGTTTTGCCTATAGACTAACATGGTCATGTACAAATAATGTTATAGAATATGAGGCTCTATGCCTTGGAATGATACAGGTAGAAAGCATGGGCATTAAGATTCTAAACATATATGGTGACTCTGAGTTAATTGTCCATCAGGTAAGGAAGAGGTGCAGTAGCAAGCACCATTACCTAAAAGCATACAGAAATAGGGTATGGGATCTGATGGAATCCTTTGATGCCCTAAACATAAATTTTATTCCCAGAGAAAAGAATACTTTGGCATATTCCTTAGAAATGAAGGGAGCTAACTTCAACCCTTCTACAGACTATAAAATCAAGAAATACAAGGGAATCAAAATTATTTTCAGACCTACAGTACCAGATAAGCAAATTTTTTGGTAGGTTTTTGAAAGTGATGAGAAGATAATTGACTTTTTGGTAAGAGAAGCATGTCTCTCCACTATCCAAGAAGAGAATCTAGAAGATATTGATCAACAAGATGTTATTCAATTAAGGAAAAATCACATTCCTAGAGGGATGGTCACCCTAGAGAGCTTATTTGACAATGAGGATAGAAAAAAGACCAGAGCCATGAAAGTCAATGAAAAATTTATAAAGAAGTTGAAGTCGGTACTAAAAAGAAGCTCAATGTTGGAGTTCGATGTTCACCAGAGGAAGCAGAAGATATCAAAGCCTTATGCCTAAAATACCAAGATATTGTGGCTTGGTCATATGAAGACCTCAAGGTATATGACAAGAAAGTTATCCAACATACTATTGAGCTAGAGCCTGATGCAAAGCCTTTTAGGTAGAAGCAAAGGCTAGTAAATCCAAGGATCGAAGCCATTATGAGAGAGGAGCTCTTAAAGTTATTGAAGGCTAAGATCATCTATCCAATAAAACATTCAACCTGGGTAGCCAACTTGGTACCTATGAGGAAAAAGAATGGTGATATTCATTTGTGTGTAGATTTCAGAAATCTTAACCAAGCATCTCTTAAGGATCACTATCCCCTCCCATAGATTGATCAAATATTATAGATAGTGGTAGGGGAGAAAGGTTCTCATTATTAGATGGCTTCTCTAGATACAATCAGATTTGGGTGAAAGATGAAGATCAGTATAAAATAACATTCACCACCAAATGGGGCACATTTGCCTACCAGAGAATGCCTTTTGGGTTGTCCAATGTGGGAGCCACATTTTAGAGAGCCATGGACTATGCCTTTGGGGAACTTATCAATAAAGTCATTCTGATTTATTTGGATGACATGACTATGTTTTCCCATAATAAGCATGATCACTTAGCACACCTGGAGCAAGTTTTTCAAAAGTGTAGAGAATTTAGTATTTCACTCAATCCTAAGAAATCATTCTTTGCAGTACATGAAGGAAAACTGCTAGGTCATGTGGTCTCAAAAGAAGGTATGGCCATAGATCCAGATAGAATCAAGTCCATTCTTGCTCTCCCATTGCCTACAAACAAGAAGGCCTTACAGTCCTTTTTGGGTCAAATAAACTTTGTCAAGAAATTTATTTCTGACTTTGCACAGAAAGTGAGGCCCATATCTGAGTTACTCAAGAAGAATGTCGAGTTTAAATGGACTGAGGTCAGGAAGTAAGATTTTGAGATTATCAAGCAGTCCATTGCAATAGCCCTAGTATTGGTAAATCCAGATTTTAGTAAGGATTTTATCCTTTATGCTTATGGAGCTGAAGAGAGTTATGCCTCAGTGCTCACTCAAAAAGATGATCAAGGTGAGGAACATCCTATATTATTTTGGAGCCAGACACTCCATGACTACCAGGTCAAATATAACTTTATTGAAAGACAAGTATTTGTTGTGATGAAGTCACTGAAGAAGTTCAGGCAGTACTTGGTCCAGAGTAAAACCCTGGTATATGTTGTTCATCCAGATGTAAGAAGCTTTATTCTATAGGGTGAACTAGGAGATAAAAGGGTTGGTTGGATTACCAAAATCCAAGAATATGATGTAGAAATACATCCCACCAAGTTGGTGAGAGGTAGGGCCCTATGCCAAGGTCTAACAGAGGCAGCAACATTAGCAGAAGTAACAGCTTGCCAAATAGTAGAAGAGGATCAGGTAGAAGGAGTGCAGCTAGTAGACTCTGATTGGGTTGATCAGATGATTAAATACTTTCAAACTAGAGTATGCCCTCCTAATATAAATACATCCCAAAGAAGAAGATACAGGTTGTAGGCTTTGAAATATGTATTGCTACCAGAAGGCCTGTATAAAAGAAATTTGGATGGAGTCCTTCTAAAATGCTTAAAATATGATCAACAATAGAGGGTTATTGAAGAGTTCCATGGAGGACCAGCTGGAGGACATAGCTCAGGCAGAGTTACAACTTTGAAAATCATAAGAGCTAGCTATTATTAGCCTACTATATTTATTGATACTTTCAAGGTTACTAGGGCCTATGACAAATATCAATGATATGTTGGAAGGACAAGGAATGCTTCATTCCCCCTCAAGCCAATACAAGTTGAAGAGCCTTTTCAACAATGGGGGCTAGACTTCATAGGGGTCATCAACCCTCATTCCTCGATAGAGCATAAGTTTATCCTAACTACCATAGATTACCTCACCAGGTGGGTAGAGGCTATTCCTACAAAGAAATCAGATCAGGAAGTTGTGATCAATTTTATGGAGAACTTGATTTCAAGGTTTGGAGTTCCAGAAGCCTTGGTGAGTGACAATGGCCCAGATTTCATAGGAGCCAAGTATATTGAGTTTTCTAGTAAGTATGGCATCACTCTTAAGAATACTTCAAATTATTACCCACAAGGTAATGGACTTGTTGAATCTACCAACAAAAACTTGTTAAGGATTTTGAGGAAGTCGCTTGAAGGGAATAAAAGAAGTTGGCACCTACTGATTGGACCAAGCTTTGTGGGTAGACAGGATTACTATAAAAAAGTCCATTAAAACTTCCCCTTATGCTCTAGTGTATGGCAAAGAGGTAGTGTTACCTATCCATTTGGAAATTCTAGCACTCAAGCTGGCAAATACAGAGGAAGAATCTAAGGGAAATCCAGTGGAAACAAGGTTGACTCATTTACTTCAACTTGAAGAGAATAGAGCTCAGGCATATGAGAATTTTTAGAAGCACTCAGCAGACATCAAGGCATGGTTTGATAAAAAGGCAAGATTCAAGAAATTCCAGGTTGGAGATTCAGTTCTCAAGTGGAATGTTGATAGAGCAAAACCGGGCAAACATGAGAAATTTGATTCCTTTTGGGATGGCCCTTTCAAGATAGTGGAGATCAAAGAGACCAATGTGTTCCAACTTGAAGATCTAGAGGGGAACATACAACCGATTCTAGTAAATGGTTTTCATCTCAAACTCTACTATGAATGAAATATAAACTCATTGTAACATATGTATATACATTGTATCATATTTCCCTTTCTTTCTGCACTTTGTATTCAGTTTTCTTTGACATGTTGAAAAAGAGAAAAATATTCGCAAAATGGCTAAGTGTTCCAAAGGATACAGTGAGGATCCATTCCACACTCAAATACATGTAAAGTGGAGCGGAATGATGAGCATCCCTATTCCGCATCGAAATGAACTAAAATCTTAGTGGAATGGCACAAGTGTTATTTTCTGTGCATGAAAAGAGCCAAGTGTCAACGAAATCAAACACATCTTCAATCCATCGATTTCAAGACTAAGGTGGAGTGAAGCGGTGATTTTGCAATTGTGCCATGTGGAGAGAAAGGAAAAATCCTACATTCAATGCTAAAGGTCCCGCACTCAAACCAAAGAGTAGACAAAGCGACACCATGAGGTGGTAGCCAAGTTTGAATTTTTGGCCAATGAGAGATCAGAACGCCACCTTCAAGCCACCAAAAGGAATGAGTGGGAGTTGGGAAGCATGCCAGTGGGTAGATCACACAGTAGCCACATTAATGGTGGAGGACATGCATGTACCAGAAGATAAAAGTACCAAAGCACAAGCTATGTTCATTCGAAGGCAAACCACATTCACAGAGAGAAAAGAGCGAGACAGTACTCAAAATTTTTCACTATGAATTTTAGAGAGAACACAAGATTGTTGCTAGAAAAATGGCTCCAAAGAAAGTGCTCACAGAAGCACAGAAGATAGGAGCAGAGTTAGAATCCTCATGTGATAAACCAGGAACATGGTAGATATAGTAATGGTCATAAGTAAGGAGGACCCCTCTAAGAACGAATTTCGAATTCAGATACTTCGTTGGAAAGCCAGTGCGACTACAAGGTATTATAGCTATAAAATCTTTCTTATTCTCTTATATTTATGATTCTGTATATCATTATTTTGAGTTAGTCTTTGCTATGGTCAAATTCTATGATTCCAAAAATAGAATGAGTAAAAACCTCTAAAGGCATAACCCTATTCACAATTACCAAAGAGCTTTACCGTGAATTATTCGTCATAGGAGTGAGTCCACCTTTAGAAACCAAACCATTTGACATAACAGAACAATCACGGGCTTATCCCTAATTAATAACATCAAAATAGAAGGGAAATGTAGAAAAATGGCTTCATCTCAATTTCAAAAGAATAAGAGAACAAGATGAAATTCCTGAAGTTCTGATTCCCATTGATGAATTTGCAAACCTTGAGTTATTTTCTATGTTGGCTTGCATGGAGGGTTTAGACTCTGATAGAATGGTGCATGGTTGGAAAATTGCCATAGCATATTGTATTTCAAATGAGAGAATGTATGAGGAAGGTGCGGAGGAAAAAGGGACTAGGGTTATCTATTTTGATTGGCCAGCCTTCCTTTCCCAAAGGATACATGAGCAATTAGTAAGAATGAAAAGGGGCTCTGATGCACCTAGTTTTAAGCATTGCTCAAGCCTAGTTTGGATGTTTTATGTTGATGTGAAGGATAAGATGCCATGGATCATGGTTAAGGATAAAACCAGTGATGGGGAGCCCTTGTCAGTTTATTATTGGACAAGTCATTTAAGGAGTAGTGAGTCTTTTTACCGTTTCAACTTGGAATTTCTAGGACCTGCATTAAAAATAATGTATGGAGAGTGCCCTAGATTGCCACCTCTGGCTAAGAAAATACTGAGGACAGAGGGTGCCAAAGAAGGAGATTGGTATCTTTTGACTAAGGGTACAATAATCAGATTATATGGATTCATGGGTAAGCCTTTTCTCCTACCCCATTTTATCACAGATAGGCTATTTGCCTTGGAATATTTGAGGCAGGTAGAATACATAGATTTGAATTATGGCTCTGGAAGGAAGAGAAAATATCTACTAACCTACCACACTATAGATGATATAACTATTAAAAATAAGGGGTAGAGTGAGAAAATTGACCAATACCTAGATAGGTTAGGTCTATTTTATATTCCTCAAATATGGAGTTATGATCCTGATGATATTTTCACCAAAAGGAATATAGCCCTAAATGGAGACAAAGCCTACAAATTTGAAAAGAGACCTAGGGCTCATTTTGAATAGGGCAAAAATAATAATGAAAACGCTCTTCTAGAGTGGAATGTTTCAAAAATGGATCAACTACCTCCATGGCTAGAATTTTATGAACAAATTGTGGATTTTGATCTAGATAAGAAGCCAAAACATTGGCTGACAGAGGCTATCATCAATGATATGGAGGAGAAAATCGAAAAGAAAAAGGACCCTCAACTTGATGAGGACATTGCTGAAGAAGTAGAGAAAGGAGAAAAATGGAATGTAGCAAAGATATCAGATTGGTGGAGAATGAGAATTGAAATTGGAAAACCAAAATCCAGGTTTGGAATGAAGATTGATAATGAATTTTCTAAATCAATAGAATTGAATCCCATTTTTGAGCAATTGTTGTTAGAAGAAACAACACAACAAGAGGTATCTAAGGAAGATACAGAGAGTGAGGAGGTTACCTTTCAATTGTTTCATAGAAGAGCTAAAAGAGCTCCAAAAAGAGAAGAGAGAGAGGTTTCAAAGAAACAAAGGTTGGACAAAGAGGAGATTGCTAAAGAGGTAGTTGTTTTAGCTGTAGAAGAATTGATACAACAAGAGCAACAATAATATACAGAGATAGGACAAGAACACCCTACATCTATAGGTGAAGGTATGGTCTCTAATCCCTCTTCTCCTATTCCTCCTCCTGAATACCCAAGGAAGTCTCCCTCCCCTTCTGGTCAAGAAAATGTGACAAAGGTACCTTACCTTTTCCCTCTCATAGTCCACCACATGTTTCATTGGTCACCACTGAGGTACAAGTCATCCCTTCTCCCCCAAAGTCACCCTAGATTCCACTTTCATCGTTCGAGGTTCCCACTTCATCATCTCCCATAATTTCATCTTCACCATTGAAATCACCACCCCCATCAAAGGAGAAAATTGTTCCAAGCACCCCCACTCATCCAATTGTTAGTCTTGCTTCAATTTCTATGAGTTTACTAGTAGCAACCACAATAGTAGTTACAGAGTCCACTATTGTCATAGAAACTATTGTAACTACTTCCACACCACCATTGTCAATAGTTGATTCCACCCTTGCATTCCTAGTATCTTCATCTCCCTTGGCTTCCAGTTATACAAGTCATGTAACTTTGCAAAAGGAGTAGGTAGCCACACAAAAAATCAATGATTTTTGGGCAGAAAAGTTATCTAAGCCTTCCAACAGGATGGCTATAAGAAGAAGAAGCATATTTGTTGATCTAGTTTCAAGGCAAAGGATATCCAGATCCATGACCCCACTTGTAAATAAGCCTGAAACTAAGATGACTATCCAAGATTATCAAGTTGAAGAATTCATAGAAGATATTGAGAAGTTACCTAAAGAAGATGAATTGGTAATGGCCAGAGCCCATTTGGAGACTTTCTATGTGAAGAATGATATATTCAAGCAGAAGGTGGGCAAGCTGGAGAAACAAATTGAAAAGCTTCAAAAGACTATGAATAATCAAAAAGAAGTGGAAAAGGCTTTGAAAAAGGAGGCTAAGAGCTAGCAGGAAAAGTTTCAAGAAGCCACTAAGCTCAAAGATCAACTAGGAGAGCAGAAGAAGTTGAATGAAGAACAAGCTAAAGAAATACAAAGTTTGAAACAACAGCTTCAGATTGAGAAAGCTAAGTCTTCTAGCTTTTCTAAAGTTGGATTAAAGAAGGTTAGAAAAGAATTGCTCTCCGAAGTCCAAGAGAAATGCTCAGGGCTTCGGCTTATGATTGACTATCTAGATGATGCCAGTCGCTTACTCCCGAATGTTCAAAAATATTTAGATCAAATCACTGGAGAGCTACAACCTATGGTGATTCCAGTAGAACAGATGTACAAGTTGGTTGATAGCAGACTCAATGATTCTGCTAAGCCAATTCCCAATAAGGAATGGAATCTTGCCAGAGTTGCTGCCAGGACTATGGTCAAGAAACACAGAGCACTTCAGAAATCCTGGCTATTATTTGATAAAATTGAAAGAGTGATTAAGGATGTTGTGGATGTAAACAAAGAAATGATTCAAGTTGGTTTCAAAGGTTTGTGGATGGAGGATCATAGCTTGCTATCTATGGAAGAGATTCAGAAGAGCACTGATGAAAATCTGTAGGATGAATCTGAGATTGACTCTCTTGAAGAGCCACTGAACCAAGAGCAAGTTGCTCAATTGATCATTGATTTTACCAGGCTGAGAGATCTCATGGAGGATCTGGTGAACAGAGGGAATGCTGCTAACTATGAAGATATTGGAGAGTTACAGTATATTTACAAGCAGCTAAAAGAAACATCAAACCCCTCTAAAGCTGCCTGGAATCAAGCCTTGCAAACCTTGAAGTTGATGGTTCAATTGTTTGGTGATGATTCTGGAGGAAGAAATCAAGAACAATCTTCTCCAGAAGAAGAAGTAGAAGAAGAAGTTGAAGAGGAGGCCGAGGAAGAGGCCCAACAAGAAGAGCAGGATGGAACCACAACAGGCCCGAAGGGGCACACACTTAAGTTGTTTTTTATTTTGTACATATACACAAGTTTTGTATTTTTGTTTTTTGCTCTAACATTGTCAGAAATAAACAATAAAGGCATGAAGCCTAGAGAGGCACAGAGAGCAACAAATTTTGTGTGAAGGCATTTTTGTAAGAAGGCCTTATAAGAAGAGTAGAGCTATGTTTTGCAAGAACAGTGAAGTAGTTTTGCTATAAGGGCACAAATATTGATGTTTCCTGCATAGTCTCAATATGAATGTTTATCCTTGGAATATTTTCACAAAGTATTCTAAGGGTAATGTTCTTATTGAAATTATTCTTAGAGATAGATTTTGAAAATAGTAGTAGAATACCTATATTTTTGGCATAGTCTCCATATGAACCTTTACCCTCTAAGAAGACCATTAAATTTTTAGAGGGTAGTGTTCATATGGAAATTATTCTTTAAAGCATATTTTTGAAGATGAGCATTTTTTGACTCTTGAGGCCCAATGGATAAGACTATGAGTTCTACAGCTTTGCAAGCAAATCCACCCGGGAGGCACCAGAATGTAGGCCCAAAATGGCCACATCCTTAGGAAAATTTTGAAAATTTTTATCTAAGGCATGAAGTTCCCATTCCACACACATTTCAGTGTATATTGGAGTGGATCCGCAACAAAGGTTCTCAATCCGCCCAACACTTAGTGTATTTTTGCACTTGGAGCAATTCCGCATGGTTTCTAATACTTTTGGCAGTGGACTGGCGACGCATCTCGAATCCACAAAAGTTTTTGGGGAAAGATGATGTCAGCACAAAAAAGGTGCGGATTGGTGACCACTTGTTATTTTTAGCATCTTTCAAGTGGCTAAGTGTTGGAGAGCCCGATTCCGGGGAGTGCATAGAGTATTTTTGTTCAGAATGGTGACAAGAGGCGGAAAGCAAAGCAAAGGGATGTGGATTCATGACAAAGGTCATTTTGACTAACTTCCTTCTAGATTGGTGACAAGCAGTGTTTTACACTAAAGTCAGTGCGGAATGAAGGAAGAGCTACTTTACACTACGGTGGGTCCATATTGGTGACATGAGTTTTTACACTTGCTTGGGTCCGGATTGGCATTTCGTAAATGTTTGAAGGAAAATATGATGTCAGCGACTTTTGAGTGCGGATTTTTGAATGCTTCATCACCAATAAAGAAAAACAAAGGATAATGAGCGGATTTCATCCCGCTTCACTTTTAGTGAGTTTTGTGTCGGATTGGCATTCTGCAGGTTCAGAGGCATAAAAGGTGATGTCATTAATTTTAAAAGTGGAATAGTGCTTTGGTCTTTCCCCGCCATTGTACTAAGTGTATTCCATATCAAATCATAGCCGTGCGATGGGGAAGATCGACGGTTGAGATTTTGTCAAATATTCTAAAGTATATAAAGGCACTTTCTCATCGGATTCAAAGCATAATCAGTTGGAGACTGGAAGCCGAAGCATCGAGGGTTTCAAGAAAATGAAAACCAAATACGGTTGTAGATCGACGATGATGAAAGCTTCCAAGAAAGGTTAACGATGCAGATGTAGTATCCAATAGCTAGAACTCTAGTTGACACCGACCAACCAGCAAGTTGTAGAGGCTCTGAGCTGCCATGGTGGTCTACTTGCAATGGATTTCCCGGAGGATGAACCAGTAAGAAAATGCCAGCAAGAACTCTCTATTGAGCTGTAAATAATAAATCTTTGTAATGTTCCTTATTATTTTTAATTTTCAAACTATAAATAGAGGTCGAACCCTCATTTTTAAGGGTCGGCTCTAGTGTGTTTGCCTGCACTATTGTAAATATTTCCATGAGCTAATGAAAGGAGCATTACATTGATTTTTACCTCAAATTTGTATCTTCATTATTTGGTATCAGAGGTTCAAAATCTGGAGTTGCATTTTTGTCAATACTCGAATGGTTAGTTTTTGCCAGTTTTTGGATTACTAACTACTAGGGTAATTGAAATCTACTTCTGATTAGATCTTTATTGATAGGGAGTACATTTCTATAAAATCTAAGTATTGGTTAATTCTTTTATTTGGATTATCATTGTTTAGATATTGGAATTGTTGTCTACAATATTTCTCTATTGTGCTTTAATGAATGAAGGTTCATTTGATTTGAGATAATGTTGATCTGAGTAATGTGTATCTAAAATGGTTTATGGGAGCTTTTTGTTGTAGTGACAATGTTGTTAGCCTATCCGTCCACTATTGTTCACATTTTCTAACCCTAATATCTTTCTCAACCCTAATCCCCAAAACCCTAAGTGAGCATAATTGTGTCAACACCCTTTTAAGTTGACAAGGAACCAACCTACTCTGGAGGTTGGATCGAAAACCCTGTTTTGGTCCATCCAATGTTGAGTGTTGAGTTGTAGCTATCGGGTGCATGCCTGGATAGAAAGTAGGAAGATAGACAACCATAGTATTGAGTAAAACTTGATGCAATTTAGTGCCCAATAGCTGGGAGTAGAGATACTCTCACCCCAAAATTAACCACCTCAAGAGGAGGTGGGGGAGGGACTAAGCTAAGAGTCTCATTCTTAGCCCCAAGCCCCAAAGGTAGCCATTTACCATTGATGACAAAGGGGGAGAGATTTGAGTTAGAGGGAGAGCATTTAGTCAGGGGGAGTAGTTTCTTAGGGGAAGTAGATCAGGAAAAGGTAAAAGAAATGGTAAAATGTAAATGGGTTGCTATCAATGACAAAGGGTGATATTGTTGGAAATATGAGCAAGATTTGTTGTCATTGATGTCAAGAGTTAGTTTCAGTGAGCAGTGCAAGAGGAAGGATATCAAGAGTCAGTTTTAGTAATCAATGCAAGAGAAAGATTGCTTCTAGACCTAAGGGAAATAATATTAAATATCTCCTATTATAATATTCAAGGTGGTCAGATAAGGTCTATAGGAGAAATAAGAATGCCCAAGAAAATAATATTATAATATTTTATTATAATATTAAAGGTCTAATGGTAAGATCTAAAGTAATTAAATTAATTATAATAATTTCATTATAATTTAATTTTTAATTTAATTTAATTAACCTTATAGTTATTAAATTAATTATAATAATTTTATTATTAATTAAATTATAATCTAATTTAATTAACCCTAAGGTTAGGTTTATAAGGGCAAATATTAAATTTATAAGCATTGACATCGATTATATTCTCCATTCGTCGACGTGCTAAAGGATATGGCACAATGGTATAAATACCATGTGCCTTTGGTGAATTTAAACTTACCTTCGTTTGAATCACTTAAGAGCCTATGATTTTCATGATTTGCATGCAAGGAAGAAGAAAAGTTTTTTGTTTTATTTGGCACCAACGAAGGAATAAGGCAAGAGAGGCTCTAAGCCTCATAACCAACCAAGGTGGTTGGGCTAGTGGCAAGCGGTTGTGACTTAAGGCTTTGGCAAGGTGGGAGGACCCGCGATCAAACCCCGATGGTAATTTTTGTTGGACATTTTGAGCTCATTTAGTTGTCATTGATGTCAAGGTGAGAAGTTGTCATTGATGTCAAGTGAACACATGAAGCTGTCATTAACACCATGGAGTACACCATCATTGAAGCCAGGAGAAATGCAAAGAGTTGAAGAAAAGTTGTCAAAATATTGTTTTATAAGGGTTTTTGTTAAAACCATGGTGGCAAATTAAAAGGTTTTTATTAAAACCATTATGAGGATATAAAGGCTTCATTAAACATCATAATGGTAGAATTAAGGTTTTTATTAAAAACCATGGTGGCAGAATAATTTTCATCAAATCAGTGAAGAACAAATGAAGGTTTAAATTTTACCTAAAGGAGGCTTTAATTTTTATTAAAGTCAAAGGTTTATAAATATAATTTATAAAATTTAAATTCTTTTAGAATTTAAATAATTTATAAATTATAAAGGTTGTAAGAAGCATCGACGTCATCGAATATTATGGAGCACCGACGTCTAAGCCATATGGTGAATTCATGTATAAATAATATGCCAAAGGGGCATTCAAACTTACCCCTCTTCGATTTAATTTTCATGCGACCGAGCTAAAAGTAATTCGTGCAATCATTGATCATTGAGGAAGAAGACAAAGAGTTCATTTGTATTTTAGCGCCAGGAAGAAGATGAAAAGGGAGAGCGTAAGGTCTGACCCACATTGGATAGAGTGGTCCATTGGCAGTGCATATTTTGTGAGAGCGTTGGGAGTGGAAGAGTCCACGATCGATTCACGTGGAGTTGGTGTGTTTGTCTTGAGCACCAAGGGGAAAGGTTTTTGGCATGCGCTCATTTTGAGCACCAGACTTAGGAGAAAGAGCACGAAGTGCTCTTAAGGTTTCAAATATGCGTCTAGCACATGTGGTGGGCAAGCTCATGGCTAGGGCGCACGAGGAGGCAATGATTGGGAGTTCGAATCCCATAAGTGGCAAAGGTATTTTTGATTAAAAGAAATTTTATTTGCCTAAAGTTTTTTCTAAAGTATTATTTGGAGTTATAAGGGTATGTGAAAGGTTGTTTGCTTGGTTCATGTTGTTGGAGTTATAAGGAAAGTTAATTTAATTTTTTCAAAGTCTTTCTTGCCATTAAATTTAATTAAAGAGGTTTTGAGTTAATTTTTGGTGGATGATAAATTTATTTTAGTTGGGAGATTATAAGGTGTTATTGGAAAAATATTTTATGTATGATGATGGTTGTTTTTATAGTTGGAGTGATAAGGTGTAATTGAGTTTTTATTACATTGTGGAAAATTTTTTGCATTACATTGTGGGAAATATTTATTCCCTATCCTCTAATCTTTGGGTTGGCATAGAAGTGTTTGTGGTTGTGGTAGATTTATGAGATCCTTTCATCATCAAGAAAAAGGTATGAGCACATTCTTCCATAGTTGAGTTGATTGATTGGTTTTCTAGAAAATAAGTTTGGAGTGAAAAGGACTTGATTAGGGTTTTCCTATTGAGTGTGTTGAGTTAATGCTTCAAGGTTTTCTAGAATAAAGAGTTGTTATTAAAACCTTGTTTTATAAGCATTGTTGTTGAAGCCATTTGTTGTGTGAAGAACTTGAACTAGGGAATGAGTATCATTGTTATGTGAGAGTTGTTTTATAAGCATTGTTGTTGAAGTGAGTTATTGAGTAAAGAACTTGAACTAGGGTTTGAAAAGAACATGAGTATCATTGTTATGTGAGATTTGTTGTTGAGCATTATTGGAAATATTTTGAGTTGAGTGATCATATGCTTGGACTAGGGTTTGTGAGAAAGGATTATTTCATTGAGTGATTGGTTGAGTAGAGTTGGTTGAGCCTAGTCAAGTGGAAGTGTGAAGTGATTGTTCAAGTTCCATAAAACAAACTATTCTATATTATGAATTGAGTTGAGAAAGTGATTGAGCATTGAGTTGAATTTGAAGCATATTGAGTCTCTAACAATTCTCCTTATGTTTCTAAAAGAGTGATTGAAAGTAATTGAGCATTGTGATAAGTGTAGAACATATTGAGTCTCTAACAATTCTCTTTATGTGTCTATGAGATTGGACAAGTTCTATGTGGACTTGTTGAGCAGATTTGAGGTAAGTCTTTGAGAAGACTTGTGGATAGATTTGGTGTGAGATTTTGTGAAAGCTTACAATATATATTTGGATAAGTTCTTGAGAGGACTTATTGAGCAGATTTGAGCAAGTTCTAGAGAGGACTTGTAGAGCATATTTGAGCAAGTTCTAGAGAGGACTTATAGAGAAAATTTAGCAAGTTCTAGAGAGGACTTGTAGAGCATATTTGAGCAAGTTCTAGAGAGGACTTGTGGATAGATTAGTGTGAGATTTTGTGGAAGCTTACAAGGTAGATTTGAGATAAGTATTTGAGAAGACTTGAGAACAAAGTTAGTGCAGATTTGAGAACATATTTGTACTAGACCAGAGACAAATATTAAGTAGATTTGTGCTAGATCGAAAGACTATGTTTAGTGCAGATTTGAGGATAGAGATTGAGCAGATTTGTACTAGATCGAAGGACTATGTTTAGTGTAGATTTGAGATAGATATTTGGAGGTGACAGAGTAGAGAGGATAGTAGTCTCCAGTGGATAGAGATCCATTAGCTAGGGTAGTGAGGATAGGTCTTCTGAGTGGGGACAAGAGTCTTCAGTGGAGAGAGATCCACAAGCCAGTGTAGTGGAGGTAGTAGTCTTCTAGAGGATCACCAGCCAGAGCAGAGGAGAAGGAGTTCTCCTATGGATAGAGATCCATAAACTTGATTTAGGGGATTGGTGTCTCCTTTGGACAGAGGTCCATAAACATTGTAATAGGGAAAGGATTCCCAAGAGATTGATTGAGAAAATTTTAGTGAAATATTTTCTTCGTGGAGTAGCCCACATTGGGTGAACCACGTAAATTATGGTGTCTCTATTGTGTGTGGTGATTTATGCATTGATTTGATTACTATTATTGATATTGCTATATTTACATTGCATAATATTGATTGGGAAAGAAAAGTAAAAGTGGTCTTATACTATTCACCCCCCTCTCAATATAAGCTTGTGTTCTTCAATTGGTATCAGAGCGGGTTCCTTCAGAAGAGTTTAACAACTTGAAGGAAAAGCTAACAAGAACACAATGGATTCTAAGAATGTGTCCTCAGATAATTCAGCACCAGTATTTGATGGAAGTGACTATATATATTGGAGTATGAGAATGAAGATCTACCTGATGGCACTTGGCAATGAAATTTGGGAAGTAGTTGAATTTGGATATGATCCCTTAATTAATCCTCCTACAGATAAGGAAGGTAAGCTCCTACAACATTACAATTCAAAAGCAATGAATGCACTTTTGAGAGGTTTGCATAGAACAGAGTCTATGAAAGTTATGCATTGTCAAACTACAAAAGAAATGTGGGATAAATTGCAAAATATATATGAAGGAGATAAATGTGTCAAGAAAGCAAAGATGTAAAATCTCAAAGGACAATTTGAAGAATTAAGAATGAAGGATGAGGAAAACATTAGTACTTATCTACTTCGAATTGATGAGGTTGTTAATGCTATGCAAGGACTTGGAATGAAGATTGATGAATCAGATGTTTGTGATAAAGTCTTAAGAACTCTTCCAAAAATATTCAGTGAAAAGGTTTCTGCTATAGAAGTGTCAATGGATGGTGATACTTTGACAAGAGATATGTTGCTTGGTATTCTTACAACACATGAGATAAGAACAAAAGATCCTATTCCCCAGAAGGAAGCAACATTCAAAGCAATCAAAAAGACAAAGGGTAAGAAGTCAGAATCAAGCAATGAGTCATCCAGTGATGAAGAAGCTAATTATGGTAGAAGAGATAAGGATTCTAGAAGATCCAGAGATCTAAAGTCTATTAAATGTTTCAATTGTGGAAAGTATGGACATTTTGCAACAGATTGTCAAGAAGCTAAGAATAACAATGGTGAAGAAAAATAGGATCACAAGAACAGGGAATCAGAAAGGTATAGGCACCAAAAGAAAAGCAAGGATGGACAAAGAAGACAAGGAAATAAGTTCTTTCAAAGGCAAAAGAGGAGCTACTATGCGGATAAGGCAAGTAAGTACTCAAGTGATAGTGATGCTAGTTTTTCAGATAATGATAGAGATGAAGTCCTATTTATGATTGAAGAAAAAGAACAAGTTAAGAAAAGGACTCCTAGTAATTCTCAAGTGTTTTAGATGTGGTAACTTTGGACATCTTGAAGATAGTTGTACAAGGAATGGTTATAGTTTCAGTGATGATGAATATGAAGATACACTTGAAGGACCAGAAGAGAATATTCTAATGGCACTAGAAGAAGGAAAAGATGATCCTATAGAAGACAAGCCAATAGAAAATAAATATGTGGAAAAAGGTAAAAAAATAGAGGAATATTCAGAGAAATATGGATATGATCTCAAGGGAGAACTTATTTATGCTCTTGAAATAGTAAAGAAGGTAAGAAAGCAAAACTCTAAACTTGAAATTTAGTTTCAAGAATGTGATGAAGAGAGAAGATTGCTTATAGAGGATTTAGAAAAATCAAAGGCTAAGACAAAAAGGTTCAAGGATAAGTTAGAAGCAAAGATCTTAGAATGTGAAAAGTTAGCACAAGAAGTGGCACTTCTAAGAGAAGATTTGGAAGACTCCAAAGTCAAGCTAAAAGGGTTCAAAAATAGCTCAAAGAACTTGGATAAGTTCATCAAGATACAAAAGCCTACATCAAGCAAAATAGGTCTTGGATTTGAACAGGTTCAAAAGAAATGGGAAGGAGAGTCAACCTCAAGTTTTGGAGGAGAAGAAACTTCAGATGAAGATACTTTAGAAGAAGATAGTGTAAAAGGAAGTGAGACATCTGAGGATGAGTTGGACAATAGAGAGTTCAACAAGGACAGGAACAATGCACAAAGAAGATACAGATGGAACAACAATCAGAATAGGTCAAGAGAGACTAGGAGACCAATGAGGTCAAGACAAGGAAACTTCAATGGAAGATGTTTTTCATGTCATAGGTTTGGGCACATGGCTTCATAGTGTAGAACACATGAAAGATAGGAATATGGGAACAGATAACTTTTCCATGGGTATTGCTACTCATGTAATCAGTTTGGTCACAAGGCAATGAATTGTAGGGTTCATGATAGAAGAAGGTATGGCTTCACTAGGAGAAATCCTAAGATATTTGCACCTCCAAGGAATAATAACATTAAGTGTTATAAGTGCAATAATTATGGTCACACAACAAAGTGGTGTAGAGCAGACATTCCAGAATCAAGTATGAACAAGAATAGGAACAAGAACATGGATATGAATAGGAACAGGAACAAGAACATGAACATGGACAAGAATGTAGACATGGATAGGAACATGGATATGGAAAGAAATAGTCAGAGGAATCAGAAGGATCATATAAGAAGAAGAGAGGATAAAGGTAAAGAACAATGCTTTTTGGGAGTAGAAATACTCCCACCCCAGAATTAACCACCTCAAGAGGAGGTGGGGGAGGGGCTAAGCTAAGAGGCTCATTCTTAGCCCCGAGCCCCAAAGGTGACCCTTTTCCATTGATGTCAAAGGGGGAGAGATTTGAGTAAGGGGGAGAGATTTGGTATTTGAGAAAAGAGGAAAGAGTATTGAGCCAGGGGGAGCAATGTCCTAGGGGGAGCAGAACAAAGGAAAGGTCAAGTTTTTGGTAAAAATAAGTTGGGTTGCCATCAATGACAAAGGGGGAGATTGTTGGACATTTTGAGCTCATTTAGTTGTCATTGATGTCAAGGTGAGAAGTTGTCATTGATGTCAAGTGAACACATGAAGCTGTCATTAACACCATGGAGTACACCATCATTGAAGCTAGGAGAAATGCAAAGAGTTGAAGAAAAGTTGTCAAAATATTGTTTTATAAGGGTTTTTGTTAAAACCATGGTGGCAAATTAAAAGGTTTTTATTAAAACCATTATGAGATATAAAGGCAGAATTAAGGTTTTTATTAAAAACCATGGTGGCAGAATAATTTTCATCAAATCAGTGAAGAACAAATGAAGGTTTAAATTTTACCTAAAGGAGGCTTTAATTTTTATTAAAGTCAAAGGTTTATAAATATAATTTATAAAATTTAAATTCTTTTAGAATTTAAATAATTTATAAATTATAAAGGTTGTAAGAAGCTCGACGTCATCGAATATTATGGAGCGTCGACGTCTAAGCCATATGGTGAATTCATGTATAAATAATATGCCAAAGGGGCATTCAAACTTACCCCTCTTCGATTTAATTTTCATGCGACCGAGCTAAAAGTAATTCATGCAATCGTTGATCATTGAGGAAGAAGACAAAGAGTTCATTTGTCTTTTAGTGCCAGGAAGAAGATGAAAAGGGAGAGCGTAAGGTCTGACCCACATTGGATAGAGTGGTCCATTGGTAGTGCACATTTTGTGAGAGCATTGGGAGTGGAAGAGTCCATGATCGATTCATGTGGAGTTGGCGTGTTTGTCTTGAGCGCCAAGGGGAAAGGTTTTTGGCATGCGCTCATTTTGAGTGCCAGACTTAGGAGAAAGAGCACGAAGTGCTCTTAAGGTTTCAAACGTGCATCTAGTGCACACGGTGGGCAAGCTCACGGCTAGGGCGCACGAGGAGGCAGTGATTGGGAGTTCGAATCCCATAAGTGGCAAAGGTATTTTTTATTAAAAGAAATTTTATTTGCCTAAAGTTTTTCCTAAAGTATTATTTGGAGTTATAAGGGTATGTGAAAGGTTGTTTGCTTGGTTCATGTTGTTGGAGTTATAAGGAAAGTTAATTTAATTTTTGTCAAAGTCTTTCTTGCCATTAAATTTAATTAAAGAGGTTTTGAGTTAATTTTTGGTGGATGATAAATTTATTTTAGTTGGGATATTATAAGGTGTTAATTGGAAAAATATTTTATGTATGATGATGGTTGTTTTTATAGTTGGAGTGATAAGGTGTAATTGAGTTTTTGCATTACATTGTGAGAAATATTTATCCTCTAACCTCTTTGAGATTGGCATAGAAGTGTTTGTGGTTGTGGCAGATTTATGAGATCCTTTCATCATCAAGAAAAAGGTATGAGCACATTCTTCCATAGTTGAGTTGATTGATTGGTTTTCTGGAAAATAAGTTTGGAGTGAAAAGGACTTGATTAGGGTTTCCTATTGAGTGTGTTGAGTTAATGCTTCAAGGTTTTCTGGAATAAAGAGTTGTTATTAAAACCTTGTTTTATAAGCATTGTTGTTGAAGCCATTGGTTGTGTGAAGAACTTGAACTAGGGCATGAGTATCATTGTTATGTGAGAGTTTTTTATTATATGAGTTGTTGAAAAGACTAGGGTTTAAGAACATGAGTATCATTGTTATGTGAATTTTTTATTTTAAGTGAGTTGTTGAGGAAGAACTTGAACTAGGGTTTGAAAAGTCATGAGTATCATTGTTATGTGAGATTTGTTGTTGAGCATTGTTGGAAATATTTTGAGTTGGTGTTTATAAGCTTGGACTAGGGTTTGAGAGAGAGGATTATTTCATTGAGTGATTGGTTGAGTAGAGTTGATTGAGCCTAGTCAAGTGGGAGTGTGAAGTGATTGTTCAAGTTCCATAAAACAAACTATTCTATATTCTGAATTGAGTTGAGAAAGTGATTGAGCATTGAGTTGAATTTGAAGCATATTGAGTCTCTAACAATTCTCCTTATGTTTCTAAGAGAGTGATTGAAAGTAATTGAGCATTGTGATAAGTGTAGAACATATTGAGTCTCTAAAAATTCTCTTTATGTTTCTATGAGATTGGACAAGTTTTATGTGGACTTGTTGAGCAGATTTGAGGTAAGTCTTTGAGAAGACTTGTGGATAGATTTTGTGAAAGCTTACAATACAGATATTGAGAAGATTTGGATAAGTTCTTGAGAGGACTTATTGAGCAGATTGAGCAAGTTCTAGAGAGGACTTGTAGAGCATATTTGAGCAAGTTCTAGAGAGGACTTGTGGAGAAATTTGAGCAAGTTCTAGAGAGGACTTGTAGAGCAGATTTGAGCAAGTTCTAGAGAGGACTTGTGGATATATTAGTGTGAGATTTTGTGGAAGATTACAAGGCAGATTTGAGATAAGTATTTGAGAAGACTTGAGAACAAATTTGATTGTGTGCATATTTGAGAATAGATTTGTACAGACTGAGAGACAGGATATTGAGAAGATTTGTGCTAGATCGAAGGACTATGTTTAGTGCAGATTTGAGGATAGAGTTTGAGTAGATTTGTACTAGATCGAAGGACTATGTTTAGTGTAGTTTTGAGATAGATCTTTGGAGGTGATAGAGTAGAGAGGAAAGTAGTCTCCAGTGGATAGAGATCCATTAGCTAGGGTAGTGAGGATAGGTCTTCTGAGTGGGGACAAGAGTCTTCAGTGGAGAGAGATCCACAAGCCAATGTAGTGGAGGTAGTAGTCTTCTAGAGGATCACCAACTAGAGAAGAGGAGAAGGAGTTCTCCTATGGATAGAGATCCACAAACTTGATTTAGGGGATTGGTGTCTCCTTTGGATAGAGGTCCATAAACATTGTAATAGGGAAAGGATTCCCAAGAGATTGATTGAGAAAATTTTAGTGAAATATTTTCTCCATGGAGTAGCCCACATTGGGTGAACCACGTAAATTGTGGTGTCTCTATTGTGTGTGGTGATTTGTGCATTGCTTTGATTACTATTGTTGATATTGCTATCTTTACATTGCATAATATTGATTGGGAAAGAAAAGTAAAAAGTGGTCTTATACTATTCACCCCCCTCTCAGTATAAGCTTGTGTTCTTCAATTGGTATCAGAGTGGGTTCCTTCAGAAGAGTTTAACAGCTTGAAGGAAAAGCTAACAAGAACACAATGGATTCTAAGAATGTGTCCTCAGATAATTCAGCACCAATATTTGATGGAAGTGACTATATATATTGGAGTATGAGAATGAAGATCTACCTGATGGCACTTGGCAATGAAATTTGGGAAGCAGTTGAATTTGGATATGATCCCTTAATTAATCCTCCTACAGATAAGGAAGGTAAGCTCCTACAACATTACAATTCAAAAGCAATGAATGCACTTTTGAGAGGTTTGCATAGAACAGAGTCTATGAAAGTTATGCATTGTCAAACTGCAAAAGAAATGTGGGATAAATTGCAAAATATATATGAAGGAGATAAATGTGTCAAGAAAGCAAAGATGTGAAATCTCAAAGGACAATTTGAAGAATTAAGAATGAAGGATGAGGAAAACATTAGTACTTATCTACTTTGAATTGATGAGGTTGTTAATGCTATGCAAGGACTTGGAATGAAGATTGATGAATCAGATGTTTGTGATAAAGTCTTAAGAACTCTTCCAAAAAGATTTAGTGAAAAGGTTTCTGCTATAGAAGTGTCAATGGATGGTGATACTTTGACAAGAGATATGTTGCTTGGTATTCTTATAACACATGAGATAAGAACAAAATATCCTATTCCCTAGAAAGAAGCAACATTCAAAGCAATCAAAAAGACAAAGGGTAAGAAGTCAGAATCAAGCAATGAGTCATCCAATGATGAAGAAGCTAATTATGGTAGAAGAGATAAGGATTATAGAAGATCTAGAGATCTAAAATCTGTTAAATGTTTCAATTGTGGAAAGTATGGATATTTTGCAACAGATTGTCAAGAAGCTAAGAATAACAATGGTGAAGAAAAATAGGATCACAAGAACAGGGAATCAGAAAGGTATAGGCACCAAAATAAAAGCAAGGATGGACAAAGCAGACAAGGAAAGAAGTTCTTTCAAAGGCAAAAGAGGAGCTACTATGCGGATAAGGCAAGTAAGTACTCAAGTGATAGTGATGCTAGTTTTTTAGATAATGATAGAGATGAAGTCCTATTTATGATTGAAGAAAAAGAATAAGTTAAGAAAAGGACTCTAGTAATTCTCAAGTGTTTTAGATGTGGTAACTTTGGACATCTTGAAGATAGTTGTACAAGGAATGGTTATAGTTTCAGTGATGATGAATATGAAGATACACTTGAAGGACCAGAAGAGAATATTCTAATGGCACTAGAAGAAGAAATAGGTGATCCTATAGAAGACAAGCCAATAGAAAATAAAGATGTGGACAAAGGTAAACAAATAGAGGAATATTCAGAGAAATATGGATATGATCTCAAGGGAGAACTTATTTATGCTCTTGAAATAGTAAAGAAGGTAAGAAAGCAAAACTCTAAACTTGAAATTCAGTTTCAAGAATGTGATGAAGAGAGAAGATTGCTTATAGAGGATTTAGAAAAATCAAAGGCTAAGACAAAAAGGTTCAAGGATAAGTTAGAAGCAAAGATCTTAGAATGTGAAAAGTTAGCACAAGAAGTGGCACTTCTAAGAGAATATTTGGAAGACTCCAAAGTCAAGCTAAAAGGGTTCAAAAATAGCTCAAAGAACTTGGATAAGTTCATCAAGATACAAAAGCCTACATCAAGCAAAATAGGTCTTGGATTTGAACAGGTTCAAAAGAAATGGGAAGGAGAGTCAACCTCAAGTTTTGGAGGAGAAGAAACTTCAGATGAAGATACTTCAGAAGAAGACAGTGTAAAAGGGAGTGAGACATCTGAGGATGAGTTGGACAATAGAGAGTTCAACAAGGACAAGAACAATGCACAAAGAAGATACAGATGGAACAACAATCAGAATAGGTCAAGAGAGACTAGGAGACCAATGAGGTCAAGACAAGGAAACTTCAATGGAAGATGTTTTTCATGTCACAGGTTTGGGCACATGGCTTCACAGTGCAGAACACATGAAAGACAGGAATATGGGAACAGATAACTTTTCCATGGGTATTGCTACTCATGTAATCAGTTTGGTCACAAGGCAATGAATTGCAGGGTTCATGATAGAAGAAGGTATGGCTTCACTAGGAGAAATCCTAAGATATTTGCACCTCCAAGGAATAATAACATTAAGTGTTATAAGTGCAATAATGATGGTCACACAACAAAGTGGTGTAGAGCAGACATTCCTAGAATCGAGAATAGGAACAAGAACAGGAACAGGAACATGGATATGAACAGGAATAGGAACAAGAATGAGAACAAGAATAGGAACAGGAACATGGACAAGAATGTAGACATGGATAGGAACATGGATATGGAAAGAAATAGTCAGAGAAATCAGAAGGATCAGATAAAAAGAAGAGAGGATAAAGGTAAAGAACAATGCTTTATAGGAGTAGAAATACTCCCACCCTAGAATTAACCACCTCAAAAGGAGGTGGGGAAGGGGCTAAGCTAAGAGGCTCATTCTTAGCCTCGAGCCCCAAAGGTGACCCTTTGCCATTGATGTCAAAGGGGGAGATATTTGAGTAAGGGGGAGAGATTTGGTATTTGAGAAAAGAGGAAAGAGTATTGAGCTAGGGGGAGCAATGTCCCAGGGGGAGCAGAACAAAGGAAAGGTCAAGTTTTCGGTAAAAATAAGTTGGGTTGCCATCAATGACAAAGGGGGAGATTGTTGGACATTTTGAGCTCATTTAGTTGTCATTGATGTCAAGGTGAGAAGTTGTCATTGATGTCAAGTGAACACATGAAGTTGTCATTAACACCATGGAGTACACCATCATTGAAGCTAGGAGAAATGCAAAGAGTTGAAGAAAAGTTGTCAAAATATTGTTTTATAAGGGTTTTTGTTAAAACCATGGTGGCAAATTAAAATTTTTATTACAATTAAGGTTTTTATTAAAAACCATGGTGGCAGAATAATTTTCATCAAATCAGTGAAGAACAAATGAAGGTTTAAATTTTACCTAAAGGAGGCTTTAATTTTTATTAAAGTCAAAGGTTTATAAATATAATTTATAAAATTTAAATTCTTTTAGAATTTAAATAATTTATAAATTATAAAGGTTGTAAGAAGTGCCGACGTCATCGAATATTATGGAGCGTCGATGTCTAAGCCATATGGTGAATTCATGTATAAATAATATGCCAAAGGGGCATTCAAACTTACCCCTCTTCGATTTAATTTTCATGCGACCGAGCTAAAAGTAATTCATGCAATCGTTGATCATTGAGGAAGAAGACAAAGAGTTCATTTGTCTTTTAGCGCCAGGAAGAAGATGAAAAGGGAGAGCGTAAGGTCTGACCCACATTGGATAGAGTGGTCCATTGGCAACATGCATTTTGTGAGAGCGTTGGGAGTGGAAGAGTCCATGATCGATTCACGTGGAGTTGGCGTGTTTGTCTTGAGCACCAAGGGGAAAGTTTTTGGCACATGCTCATTTTGAGTGCCAGACTTAGGAGAAAGAGCACGAAGTGCTCTTAAGGTTTCAAACGTGCATCTAGTGCACACGGTGGGCAAGCTCACGGCTAGGGCACATGAGGAGGCAGTGATTGGGAGTTCGAATCCCATAAGTGGCAAAGGTATTTTTGATTAAAAGAAATTTTATTTGCCTAAAGTTTTTCCTAAAGTATTATTTGGAGTTATAAGGGTATGTGAAAGGTTGTTTGCTTGGTTCATGTTGTTGGAGTTATAAGGAAAGTTAATTTAATTTTTGTCAAAGTCTTTCTTGCCATTAAATTTAATTAAAGAGGTTTTGAGTTAATTTTTGGTGGATGATAAATTTATTTTAGTTGGGATATTATAAGGTGTTAATTGGAAAAATATTTTATGTATGATGATGGTTGTTTTTATAGTTGGAGTGATAAGGTGTAATTGAGTTTTTGCATTACATTGTGAGAAAGATTTATCCTCTAACCTCTTTGAGATTGGCATAGAAGTGTTTGTGGTTGTGGTAGATTTATGAGATCCTTTCATCATCAAGAAAAAGGTATGAGCACATTCTTCCATAGTTGAGTTGATTGATTGGTTTTCTGGAAAATAAGTTTGGAGTGAAAAGGACTTGATTAGGGTTTTCCTATTGAGTGTGTTGAGTTAATGCTTCAAGGTTTTTTGGAATAAAGAGTTGTTATTAAAACCTTGTTTTATAAGCATTGTTGTTGAAGCCATTGGTTGTGTGAAGAACTTGAACTAGGGCATAAGTATTTTTATATTTGAAAAATGTTTAAAATATCATTGTTATGGAGTTTTTTTTGTTGAAGTGAGTTATTGAGAAGAACTTGAACTAGGGTTTGAAAAGATCATGAGTATCATTGTTATGTGAGATTTGTTGTTGAGCATTGTTGGAAATATTTTGAGTTGGTGTTTATAAGCTTGGACTAGGGTTTGAGAGAGAGGATTATTTCATTGAGTGATTGGTTGAGTAGAGTTGATTGAGCCTAGTCAAGTGGGAGTGTGAAGTGATTGTTCAAGTTCCATAAAACAAACTATTCTATATTATGAATTGAGTTGAGAAAGTGATTGAGCATTGAGTTGAATTTGAAGCATATTGAGTCTCTAAAAATTCTCCTTATGTTTCTAAGAGAGTGATTGAAAGTAATTGAGCATTGTGATAAGTATAGAACATATTGAGTCTCTAAAAATTCTCTTTATGTTTCTATGAGATTGGACAAGTTCTATGTGGACTTGTTGAGCAGATTTGAGGTAAGTCTTTGAGAAGACTTGTGGATAGATTTGTGTGAGATTTTGTGAAAGCTTACAATATAGATTTGGATAAGTTCTAGAGAGGACTTATTGAGCAGATTTGAGCAAGTTCTAGAGAGGACTTGTAGAGAAGATTTGAGCAAGTTCTAGAGAGGACTTGTAGAGCAGATTTGAGCAAGTTCTAGAGAGGACTTGTAGAGCAGATTTGAGCAAGTTCTAGAGAGGACTTGTGGATAGATTAGTGTGAGATTTTGTGGAAGCTTACAAGGCAGATTTGAGATAAGTCTTTGAGAAGACTTGAGAACAAAATTGGTGCAGATTTGAGAATAGATTTGTACCAGACTAGAGGATAGATATTGAGCATATTTGTGCTAGACCGAAGGACTATGTTTAGTGCAGATTTGAGGATAAAGATTGAGCAGATTTGTGCTAGACCGAAGGACTATGTTTAGTGCAGATTTGAGATAGAGCTTTGGAGGTGATAGAGCAGAGAGGACAGTAGTCTCCAGTGGATAGAGATCCATCAGCCAGGGCAGTGAGGATAGGTCTTCTGAGTGGGGACAAGAGTCTTCAGTGGAGAGAGATCCACAAGCCAGTGCAGTGGAGGCAGTAGTCTTCTAGAGGATCACCAACCAGAGTAGAGGAGAAGGAGTTCTCCTATGGATAGAGATCCATGAACTTGATTTAGGGGATTGGTGTCTCCTTTGGATAGAGGTCCATAAACATTGTAATAGGGAAAGGATTCCCAAGAGATTGATTGAGAAAATTTTAGTGAAATATTTTCTCCGTGGAGTAGCCCACATTGGGTGAACCACGTAAATTGTGGTGTCTCTATTGTGTGTGGTGATTTGTGCATTGCTTTATTTACTATTGTTGATATTGCTATCTTTACATTGCATAATATTGATTGGAAAGAAAAGTAAAAAGTGGTCTTATACTGTTCACCCCCCCTCTCAGTATAAGCTTGTGTTCTTCAATTTTTGTGTGGGTGTTTTTTGTTTAGGTTCCTAGCACTAAATACAAAGCACACAAGGCACTTTTAGATTTCAAGGTTAGTGCCTAGCTCATGTGGTGGTTGATTTGCAGCTAGGGCACTCTTGGTAGCACAACATGGGATCGAATCCCATCGAGGGCAAAAAGGTATTTAAATTTTTAAATTAAATTTGATCCTAAGATTTGTTTGGCATGAGGTTTTTATGTTAGAAGGAAGATACAAGGTTTATGAAAATTAAATTTTATATTTTGATTTTGATGATTAGGAGTTGAATGAAGTAATAAGGCTTTAAAGGATTTTATATGTTATTTTAAAATAAAGTCTTATTGTATTTAAATATTTGAGAGGAGTAATAATGTGTAATTGAGATTTAATGTTTTTTATGGTGAGAATATTTTTGAATAATTACATGAATTTTTGAGAAGGTTTTTTCTACCTAACCCTTGAAATTGGAAAAGAGAGTAATTGTGATTGAGACAAGTTTTAAGGTCAAAACATCAACAAACAAAAGGTATGGATATACCTTCCTTGTGAGTAAATATTGTTGGATGTTGTGAATGCTAAGTTGAAGTGAAAAGATTTTTTTGATAAGAATTATTGAGTAAGATTTCATGTGCATGATTGGTAAATATTTATGAGAACATTTGAGTGAGAATTTGAGAACTATCTTGAACTAGGGTTTGTGAAATATCATGAATATCATTGTTATGTGAGATTGTTTGATAAGCATTTCTAGAAATATTGGAGTAAGCTTTCATATGCTTGAATAGGGTTTCTGCAAGATCATGAGTATCATTGTTATGTGAATTTAGAATCATCTTGATTTAAGTTTGATTTCCATAGTGAAAGTTGTTGAAAGTATTGTTGACTAGGATTTCATTAAGTTATTGGTTGAGTGGAGTTGATTGAGCTTAGTTGATTGGAAGTGTTGAAGTGATAGTTCAAGTTATATAAAATTAATTGTTCCTTATTAATTTTATAAATATATTGAAAGTGATTGAGTGTGAAACATATTGAGTCTCTATGATGAAGATCAACAAACAAGAAACAAACCATGCACAAGTGTTTTTCCTTTGATCATGTCAGAAACAAGCATTTTCATTACTTTCTCCAAAGAAGAGGATACAAAAGAAAAAGATCCCTTTTACAATTTTGAAATTTCCCTCTAATACCCTGTTTTCCCCTTTTCCCTCCTAAAACAATGCATTTGAAATTTGAATTTCGGAGGCAAACTTGCCAGGGTCATAACTTCGCGCTCGTTGCTCCGATTGACTTGCACGAGATATTTTTGGAAAGGGCACGAGATGAACTAAGTGGGGAAAGCCTTAGCTCTTTATGCTAAGGCTTGTGGCTAACTGAAAATCCTCAAATTTGGCCTCTAAGGCCTTCAAAATTCACCTGCAAGTTTTACTAGTTTTACAAAATTAAACAATTACAATTTTTTTGGGTGATGCAAGATCACTCTTACACCATTGGATGCTCCTACATCAGACACCTAGGGTAATTTGAGAAGTGACCTTCACTTCTCTATTGTTGGAAGAAAACCAAGGTGTTCAACCTCAACCTTCGACAACCAAGATGAATCTTCAATAGGCCTGCCCTTCCACTTAACCAGATATTCTGCATACTACCTGTTTCTTGTGCTTTTGCCTACGTGGGTATCTAGGATCTCTTCTATCTCTTATATCTCTAGAGTAGATGTTGGAATACTCCACAATTCTATGATTGGCCCACCATTATTGTCACCTTCATAATACTCTGCCAAATCAGAAATGTTGAACACAGGTGATATGTTCAGCCCACTTGGCAATTCTACCTCATATGCATTTCCTGAATCCTATCTCTTTGTGATTCTGCATGGTCCAAACTTCTTCATTTTTAGCTTGTTGTAGGTTTTAGCAGGAAACCTTTCTTTTCTCAGGTGAACCATAACTTCATCTCCCACCTGGAATTCCTTGAAACATCGCTTTTGATCTGCCCTTGTCTTGTACTGAGTGTTCATCTTAGTAATATGTTGCTTTACTTCTTCATGCAAACTCTTCAGGTGCTCTACAAAGTCCTCAGCCTCAACACTGCTCTTTTCCCCTCTATCCATCTTTCTCAACTCAGAAGCATTCCTTGGGCTGCTCCCATACACAATCTGGAATGGGGATTTATTAGTACTCCTATTGATAGAATTATTGTATGTAAATTCTGCCTATGGCAAAACCAAGTCCCACCCCTTGGGCTTATCTCCTACCAAGCATCTCAGTAGATTACCCAAACTCCTATTCACCACCTCTATTTTCCCATCAGTCTGTGGGTGGTATGCAGAACTGAATTTCAGATCTATCTTCAATTTCTTCCATAGGGTCCTCCAGAAATACCCAATAAACTTGGTATCCCTATCAGAAACAATACTCTTTGGTAGACCATGAAGTCATACCACCTCTTTGAAAAACAACCCTGCAACATGAATTGCATCATTAGTTTTTTGGTAGGGAATGAAATGTGCCATCTTTGAAAACCTATCAACTACCACAAATATGGAGTCATTCCTCCTCTGTGTCCTTGGTAAGCCAAGAATAAAATCCATGTTGATGTCCTCCCATGGTCTCTCTGGTACAGGTAATGGCTGATATAATCCAGTGTTCTATCTCACACCCTTGGCCATCTGGCATACTCTGCAACTTTGTACAAATATCTTCACATCTTGCTGCAACTGTGGCCAATAGTAGTTCTCACTAACGAGAGCAATGGTCTTATCCCGACCAAAGTGTCCAACCAACCCTCCACTGTGCTTCTCCTTGACTAGATTCTCCCTCATTGAACTCCTTGGAATGCATAATTGATTTCCTCTGAACAACATTCCATATTGGATTAGAAAATCCAACCACTTAGTCCTATCCAAAGTAACAGGTGCTAAGCAAGCTCTCCAAGCCTCTACAAAATCAGGATCTTTAGGGTACAAACTCTTAAGTTCATCAAACCCTACAACTTCCACCTTCATTTATGTCAACAAACACTGCCTTCTACTTAAGGCATCTGCAACTCTATTTGACTTTCCACTCCTGTGCTTCAACACAAAGGTATAACTCTGTAGAAACTCAACCCACTTTAAGTGCCTCTGATTTAGCTTCCCTTGGCTATTAATATACTGTAAGGCCTGATGATCAGTATATAGAACAAACTCTTTTGGCAACAAATAGTGCCTCCACTTCTTTAGAGCCTGAACTATAGCATAAAACTCTTGATCATAAACTAAATACTTCTTCCTAGCATCATTGAGTTTCTCACTAAAATAAGCAACAGGTTTACCTTCTTGACTCAATACAACTCCTATGGCACTACCACTAGCATCACAATCTACCTGAAATACCTTATTAAAATTTGGAAGTGCCAAAATAGGTTGCTCTGTGACCTTCTTCTTCAACATATCAAAGCTCTTATCTGCTCTTGGAGTCCACTTAAACTCCTTCTTATCCCCTCTCATTGTCTCTATTAGGGGTGCACAAATACTACTAAAATTTCTAATAAACTTTCTATAAAAATTGGCTAGACCATGAAATGATCTTACCTCTGTAATGCTCCTTGGGGTAGGCCAATCAATGATAGCCCTCACATTTTTTGGGTCCATTTTAAGACCTTCAGCTGAGATGACAAATCCCAGATACACCAACTCCTTCTTCACAAAACTGCACTTCTTCAAATTAATTAGCAACTGCTCCTCCCTCAACTTCTCAAAAACTCTTCTGATATGCATCAGGTGCTCTTCCAGGGTCTTGCTAAATATTAAAATGTCATCCAAATAGACAATGACAAATTTTCCTAAAAACTCCTTCAATACCTCATTCATTAGCCGCATGAATGTGCTTGGTGCATTGGTTAGCCCAAATGGCATGACCAACCACTCATACAAACCCTCTCTAGTCTTGAAGGTAGTCTTCCACTCATCCCCTTCTCTGATACGAATCTGATGGTACCCACTCTTCAGGTCAATCTTTGTGAAGTACTTGGCTCCACTCAAATAGTCCATAATGTCATCCATCCTTGGCAATGGAAATCTGTATTTGATGGTGATCTTGTTAATGGCTCGGGAGTCTGTACACATCCTCCACTCTCCATATTTCTTTGGTGCTAGTACTATAGGTACTGCACATGGACTCAGGCTCTCCCGAATCAGTCCCTTTTTTAGTAACTCTTGGACTTATCTATTTAGCTCCTCACTTTCTACAAGAGTCATTCTATGGGATGCCTTATTGGGTAAACTAGCTCTCGGTACCAAATCTATATGGTGACTGATCTTCCTCACTAGTGGCAAGCCCTCAGGCACATTATCTGATATAATATCTGGGAATTCTTCTAACAGACCTGAGACTTCTACTAGGGTATCTTTGCATTCTTCTTTCCTAACTCTAGGAATTAATGCATAGCACATATGCTCATGCTTCAAACCATCCAAAAACTTTCTACCTTCAACTAAATAGATTTTGGCACTGCTACATACCTTTTCGTCCACCTCCTTCAGGGGCTTCAGCTTATGGCGTACTCCATCCTTTGTCAGGGAGTAAGTGTTGGCATGCCCATCATGTATTGCACATCGATCAAACTACCATGGCCTTCCCAATAGCAAATGGTAAGCATCCATAGGCAGGATGTCACACAGGACCTCATCACGGTAATTCCCAATATTAAATTTTACTAAACACTGCTCATTGACCAAAGCCCTATGGTCCTTCTGCAACCACGCAATCCGATATGGATGTGGGTGTCTCTTCTTCTCTAACTATAGTTTGGTAACCATTCCTTCTGAAACTAGGTTATATGTGCTACCATTATCTATGATAACATTACAGACCTTACCTGCACATTTACACCTTGTGCGAAATAAGCTCTTCCTCTGATCTGGATCTCTCTCCTCATTCAACAAGGCTCTCCTTGTGATCAACACTTCTCCTCTTTCTGCTTCTTTAGAGTGCTCAGATTCAGCACCTTCATCTACAATAGCAGCTTGGGCATTACCTTTGGGCCTCTTATTTGTCCTCTCTTGGTGTTGTGGACACTCGTATGCTCGATGTCCTTCTTCCCCATAGTGGAAACAGGTTCCACGAAATCCTCCTCTTCCAAACCCTCATCTAGACCTTCCTCTTCCTCTCTGGTAACCATTGTTCTGATCATGGGGGCGGTAAGCATTATCCCCCTTTTGGTCCTGACCACTGTTGGCTTCTCCATTCTTCTTTTGATCTTCATTTTTCCCTCCATTTGTTCTCCCACCAGTTCTTCCACCATGACCTCTTCCTCTTTGCTTGCTCTCAAACCTTCTATTCAACTTCTCTTCAACCCTCAAGGCAAACTGGTAAGCATCCTCTATGGTGGTCATCCTGACCAGACTTAACTCCTCTTGAATACTTGCTCTTAACCCATTAATATAATGGGCTACCTTCTCCTTGTTGGCCTCAGAATGGCCTATTCTGATTAAAATTTTATAAAACTCCTCTGTGTATTCTTTGACAGACTTACTTGACTATCTCAAACCCTGCATTTTCTTGAGCAGATCCAACTCATAATCAGCTGGAATAAACTACCTCTTCAACTTCTCCACCATTCACTCCCACCTTGTTATCCTTTCTTTCCCTCTTTTATTTCTATCCAACTGTACTCCCTTCCACCAAATACTGGCATGGCCCTTCAACTTAGTCTTAGAAAATCTGACCCTTTCAAGATCTTCTACCTCCTCATACTCAAAGTATTCCTCCATGTCATTGATCCAGTCGATCAACTCTTCTAGGTTGAGATTTCTAGAATACGTAGAGACATCAAACTTTGGTCTCTTCCCAATCTGGGATATGGCCTTATACAGTCTAGCTTGTGTAGGATCTACTACCTCTTCTTCTTCCTCAAACTGGTCCTCTTCTTCTTCAGCTTCATCTTCACTCCCATATTCTCTCCTTGGCTCAAACCCTCTACGCAGCTCCTCTTGCAGAGCCTGAACTTGCCTCTACAAAGCTCTAAAATATTCTTCTGGCACCACATTTCTCCCACCACCATGGTTTCTTCATGGAGGTATTTTTGCTCTCTTTTCTCACAGACCCTAACCATAGATCCTGGTGTAAACTACCTCACGTTCGGTGATCTATTTACACACTCAGGAACTCTAGCTCTGATACCACTTGGTGAAGATCAACAAACAAGAAACAAACCATGCACAAGTGTTTTTCCTTTGATCATGTCAGAAACAAGAATTTTTATTACTTTCTCCAAATAAGAGGATACAAAAGAAAAGAGCCCTTTTACAATTTCGAAATTTCCCTCTAATACCCTGTTTTCCCCTTTTTCCTCCTAAAACAATGCATTTGAAATTTGAATTTCGGAGGTAAACTTGCCAGGGTCATAACTTCGTGCTCGTTGCTCCGATTGACTTGCACGAGATATTTTTGGAAAGGGCACGAGATGAACTAAGCAAGTAAACCTTAGCTCTTTGTGCTAAGGCTTGTGTCTAACTAAAAATCCTCAAATTCGGCCTCTAAGGCCTTCAAAATTCACCTACAAGTTTTACTAGTTTTACAAAATTAAACAATTACAATTTTTTTTTGGGTGATGCAAGATCACTCTTACACCACTGGATGCTCCTGCATAACTCTAACCATTCTCCATATGTTTACGTAAAAAATATTGAAAGTGATTGAGGATTGTTGTGAGTGTGAAGCAAATTGAGTCTAACCATTGTCTATATGTTTCTGTGAGTGAAACAATATTTTGTGCCAATATTTATTTGTATGATTAAAAGAGGTTTTCTACGAGAGATTGTGTTGAGTTTTATATGCAAGTTTACAATTTATTTGAATAAGATTTTGTAAAAGCTTGTGAGCATATTTGAGTAAGCCTTAGAGGGGACTTAAGGACAAATTTGTGAAAGCCTATAATACATATTTGAGGCAAGTCTTAGTGAAGACTTGTGGACATATTAGTGTGAGATTTTGTGGAAGCTTACAAGAATATTGGAAAATTGCTAGTGAGAACTTGTTGAGCGGATTTGAGATAAGTATTTGAGAAGACTTGTGAGCAGAGTTGATTGATTGATTTGTTCAAACCTTGAGTTAAGGTTTGGGGTAAATCCAGCAGAGTTGATTTGTGATTGGATCAAGCTTTGTGTTAAGGCTTAAGGATATATTTAATATAAATATTGAGAAAATTTGTGCTAGACCGAAGGATTGTATTTAGTGCAGATCAGAGATAAAGTTTGAGCAGTTTTATGCTAGACCAAAGGATTGTGTTTAGTGCAAATTTGAGACAGATATTGAGCATATTTGTACTAGATCAAAGGATTGTGTTTAGTGCAAATTTGAGATAAATTTTGAGTAGATTTGTGCTAGACTAAAGGACTGTGTATAGTGTATATTTGAGATAAATATTGAGCAGATTTGTGCTAGATCAAAGGACTATGTTTAGTGCAAGTTTGAGACTAAGATGAGAGTAAGCTTTGAAGGTGACAGAGTAGAGGATAGTAGTATCCCGTGGATAGATATCCATTAGCCAGGGTAGAGAGGATATAACTCTTTAGTGGAGAGAGATCCACAAGCTAGTGTAGTGGAGGCCGTAGTCTTCTAGAGTATCGCCAACTAGAGTAGAGGAGTTCTATGGATAGAGATCCATGAATCAGTTGAGGAGATTGGTGTCTCCTATGAATAGGTATCCATGAAATTTATTAGGGGATTGGTGTCTCCTTTGGATAGAGGTCCATAAACATTGTAATAAGGAAAGGATTCCCAAGAGATTTGTTGAGAAAATTTTAGTGAAATATTTTCTCCGTGTAGTAGCCCACATTGGGTGAACCATGTTAAATTGATGTCTCTATTGTGTGTGGTGATTTATATATTGCTTTGATTATTTTTGTTGATATTTTCATTGATATATTACATAATATTGTTTGGAAAAGAGAAGAAAAAGTGGTCTTATACTGTTCACCGCCCCTCTCAGTATAAGCTTGTGTTCTTCAAAATAGTTTTCATTTTCTTTTTTATTAAATATTTTCTTCAACTTCCTCAAAGTGCCATGTTTCCACAATACAATGTTTTTACTAAGAGATATTTCCATAATCATCTCCTTGACAATATTTTTATTAAAGAGATAAAATCTCACTTGGCCAGTTGCCTTGTAAATTTTGAATTTCACCAATATAAAGATCAACACCAAAATTGGTTAAGTTATTTGTTACTTGATTTCCTTCTCTTTAAATATGCTCTCATTTCCTAGATATTACCTCCACTAATAGGTGATGAAGATCAACAATAATATTATTTTTAATCCAATCCACATATCCATTTTTGTTGATAGCATTAATGATAATTTATGAATCCCCATAAATTGAAATATATTTTCTTCTTTTTCTATTCCTATTTTATTCCCTGTAATAAGTGCCCTAGCCTTTGCATAGTTTTTAGTTGAAGTTGCATATTATTTTGCGTATGTGAAGAGGATTTTTCCTCCATTATTTCTAAAAACACCACATCTGTCAACTTTTCCTAGATTTCCTTTAGAACCACCATCAAAATTAATTTTGATAAATGCAATTCCTAGATATTTCTATTTTACCCTAGATTAAATTAGATCCTTTGTTTTAATTCTATTAGCATAGATGACTCTTCCATGTATGTTTAAATCCTCTAGCTAAGTTACCACTTGTTTTGTACTTACAACGTTTTCTGATGAGCACCATATTTGTAGACATTATGCAATAGATACAATAATATGGTTCTAAAATTGAACAGGATTTTGAAATTTACTTTTAAAAACTTTAGTAATCCTTTAAAGCCATAAATTCCTTTAAATAATGGTAGGGCCAATCCTCCATAGAATACATAATGTTAGAGATTTGGAATAATTAGTTCAATATATCATTAACTCTTTCAATGTTGATGGAGCTACCCAATATATTTTCATATTTTTTAAAATGTAACCCAAACTGGTGTGAGCAAAGGATAATGAAGAAGTAAATGGTTTGATGTTTCTAAATCCTTCTCACACTAGGCACATCCAGAAGGTCCATGATATCCTCTTTTTCGTAGACTCTCTCTTGTAAGAGTATTACTTTGAACTACTAAACAAAGGAATATTAAGGCATTAGGGAGAGCCTCTAATAACCAAACATTCTTCCAAGAAAAATATTTGTGAGTGGAAAATTTTGATTACTTTAAATCCTTATATCCCAACTTGACCAAGTATCCACCATACTTTTATAGATCCAAAATTAACTCATCATTTCATGCAAAAAGTAAAATATAAAACTCATGAAGCATATTTTGAAGTTCATTTACAATTTATTTGAGTTTCTCTCCCTCGAATAGGTTACTAAAAGAAATCCATGATTTGGAGTTGTTACTCATATTAATATAGTCTTTGACATTTGGACCTTTACAATCTAGAATTGCTTGAGCCAATGGTTCCTATTTTGAGTTAGATATAAGAGGATAAGACTTAAACCAAGAATTAGACCAAGAATTTTCATAACTCTCCTCATCAAGTGACCATCTAATATAATTTTTTTCAATTTTAAACTATCTGATATGAAGCTCCGTGTTGAAAATCCTTTGGGTAGGGTTCTTTTCCTAAAAAATTCCATTGCATCAGGAGATCCTATACATTTTTGAAGTCATATTTTACCTAATTCTTTCCTTGATATTTGAAAATTATCCACCTAAGATTTATTCCTATTTTTAGATTCATAATTCTACAATTCTACAAGCCTACTCCTCCAATACTTTTTCTTTGCAAACCCTATCCCACTTGCAAAGAGGAAATATAAATTTTTCATCACAACATTTCCAAAAAAAATATCTTTAATTTATTTTCAATATTTTTTAATTTATTTTCAATCGTTTATGCTATACCTATTGGCAATATTGAAAGTGACATCATATAAATAGGGATGGATCTCAATGTAGTCTTCATGAGTTGTAGCCTTCCTATCATGGTTAAAAAATTACCTTTCCAACCTACCAAACAAGCTTTCATTCTATCCAAAAAAGAGATCCAAAGCTCTCTTTTTTTTCCTTTACGATACAAAGGAATACCAAAATAGGTTGGTGGATTTTTTAATTTTTAACCCTAAAATATTCATAATAATTTATTGTAGATATAGGGAAATGTTAATGAAAATTTCTAGATTTTATAACATTGAACAATTGTTTAGTAGCTTTCTCATAGCATGATAATATTATTTTAAACTTCATGACCTTACTAAGTGAGGGATGGCCCAGATGAAAAGTATCATCAACAAGTTGGAGATGAGATTTTCAAGGATTATTTTTTGCAAATTGAATACCTTTGATTTTTCTTCCATTTTTACCTTTGAGAAAGCTCTCCCTAATGCTTCGACAATAATAATAAATAGATAAGAAGATAGTGGATCACCTTGACAATGTCCACAAGATGACTTGTAGTAACCAACAAAAGAACCATTAATCAAAATAGAAAATTTTGTAGTGCTATAATGATATTTAATCCATTCACACCAAATATAATAAAAATCAAACTTTATAAGAATATCATCTAGAAAATTATAGAAAATCCTATCATATGCATTGTTCATATCTATTTTCATAAACATACTTGGTTTTTTCATGGAATGAAGAGAATGTATGGCCCCTGTGTAATGATTATACCATAAAGAATTTGTTTACCACAAACAAAACCACTTTATTCCTTTGAGACAACACAACCTAGAATACCTTTCAACCTTTTTACCATAATTTTTGAAGTGATATTATAAATCATATTACAAAGGCTTACTGGACCAAAATTATCAAATTATTTTGTCTCACATTTCTCAGGAAATAATGTAATAAAAGTGACATTGATCTCACTTATTATAAAATTCCTTTTTTTGGGTATTTTGAACTACAACTAACATATCACTCTTCAATAAATCCTAATTTTTTTAAAATAAAATTGTAAAAAATCCATAGGGGCTTGGTGCCTTGTTAATATGGAAAGAGAAAATTATTTATGTAACTCCTACATAGATATCCTCTTCATCAATCTTTCATTTTATCCCTATGTGATAATTCATGTAATATTTTACAAAATCTTATCTTGTGCCTGATTATCTTGATCAGTAACAAAATATTTTTGAAATAATTAAATGCTTCACTTCTTATGTGTTATTCATCCTCAATATTTCTCCCGTTTGGAGTTAAAATATTTTGTATGTGACTAAAAGAAAAATTTGTTTTAATTGTAGCATGAATTCCTTTTGTATTTTTATCTCATTTCTTGAGAATTTTTCTCTAGATTTTTAGAACCAATATGACTCATTTTTCAATTCATTGTGATGATTAGAAATTAATTATTTTCCACTCACATAAGAATCATGATCCATTTCCATTAGTTTTGACAATATCTTATAATTCATTAAGATTGGATTTAATTTCTTTATTTTATTTAAACATATTACCAAAATATTTAGCATTCCAAATATTTATTTGTTCCTTTAAATATCTAATATTTTGAACAAACTTGTATATATATGATCCTTCAAATTTTGATTCATCCCATCATAACATAGTCATTTAGGAAAATGAAGGTCTTGGAGCCATATAGAATAGAATTGAAATGGTTTTGATGACCATTATTGAATAAATCATAAGTCAAAAGAATGGGTTCATGATCTAATCCTGGTAGTAATAAAATATTTGAAGAGATTGTATTTTTTATTTGCAACCATTTATTGGATAGCAAAAATATATTCATTTTTTTGCTATATGAGTTTTTTCAATGTGTTTATCATACCATGTATATTGAAAACTTGAAGGACTAACATCCCAAATTTCATTTAAATTGAAAAATAACACAAAATCTTGCATTGATTTAGACTATCCTAGAATATCCCCCTTCTTTTCTAAAGGAAATAGTACAATGTTAAAATCATCCCCAAGTATCTATATATTACAATGACTCATCATTGTATTTAACAAAAATATGCTAAGGTAATTGCAAAAAATTTTATGAGGAGTCATTATAGTTGAAGCATATACATTTATAACCCCAACTTTGATATTTTCCTCTTTCATATAAAATAGTCTAGAAAAATAATTTTCTACTTCTAATAATTGCTCATCTCATTTGCATTTCCATATTATTGCCATACCATTTGAATCTATTGTAGAAGAAACTGCTAGATAACCATCCATATTCTAAATATTCTTAGAATCGTCCTTGCATTCCTCACTACTTGATTTTATTTCTTGTATTAAACTAAATTAAAGGTTTTAACAACCTATTAATTTTCTTAATAATATTTTTTAAGGGGTCTTATTCATACCCTTAATATTACATGATATTATTTTCATCTTCATCATTTTTATTTTTATTAATGGGCTTAGTCCCACTTCTTGTTAATACATGATATTTTTATTTTACTTTCCAAATTGTTATCCCTTTGAGTTTTTTTCTCTTTGTTCATTCTTTAATGGCCTTCCTCTCCTTTTTCCATTCCCACCAACACTCTCATCTTCATTAATATCTTCTATTTATTCCCACCAACACTCTCATATTCATTAATATCTTCTATTTTTCATATTGTTTATAATGATATTTATATCCTAACTATTTATGTTGCTCTACATAATCTAAAATGCAAGGAATAGCCTTATTAACACTATTTTTTTATGTTTACCTAAAGTACTAAAGTTAATAGATGATCCTCAATAGTCATTATTTTATCATGTTAACCTAGAAATCCTAAATTTTGTTAGATATTCTCCATATGATTTTATATTGTGCTACTAACCCTAAAGTGCAACAAATACACTCTTTACTACTTTCATTTTTATTATAAGGAGAAGATTTTATGCTTCTTGAGAAAAATGAAGATGATTTACTTGGATTAAGTTTGACCTTCATATCACTTGCTTTAAAATTTACCTCCTCATATTCCTTTACTTTATAATGTTTCTTCTCATCTTCCTTTGCATATTTAACTCCTATATTTTAACTTGTGCATTGTACTTCCTCAACTTTTATGTCATTATTTTCTTTAAATGGTGGATTGGAGTGAACTATAATAGTCTTCATTATCTGATGATGTAGAGGGATTTTGGTTTTTTTACCACTTTCTCAGGAGTGAAAATATTATATTTTACCTACTTCTCCTATGATATGATATCCTTATTTCATATTGAACTTACCCTTACCAAAATTTTCCATCTCTTTCTCCATCATCTTCACTTTGTAGTCTCTTGTCATGTGTCAGTTTCATGATATATATGACATCAAAATGTAATATTTTTGATAATTCACTTGTTGTTCCCATTTTGTTGATTCATATTTAATCCTACTAGACTATAATAAAGATTTTGAAACATCCATGGCAACACATATTCGAGTGTATCCATGTAACTCACACATTAACCCTCTAGTTTTAAAGAACCATTATATCATGCTCAATCATCTCATCCTTGATATTCATTTTTGGTTTGATAGTAATTTTTGGGGTAGTATCTACTACTTGGATAAGATTTTTCATAGATTCATTCTTCCTCTTATCACTTAGTAGGTTATTTGTACTTCCAACTAAGAAATAATTACTTACAACTAGGGCATACTTACTTTCAATGAGGACTTTCGAAAATGACTTTCTTGCCATGTTACCTAGATTTTCTTCACATGAGTCTTTTAATTTTAAAGTTTCTCCTCATATTTATAACAAGAAGTGACACTTGGTCCTTGATTGCACTTTGATTTCTACTTCGTATTTCTTGCTCACTCTTTCTACTTGCTCCTTGCTCATGGATTACACTCACTCCTAGATCACACCTTATTTAAGAAAGATCTTTGTAATTATAATGGTCTATACAATAATTCACTTTATTTCTTAAAATTAAAATAATAACAATAACAATAACATAAAAATAATTATATATTTCTAACGGTAAAATTTATAAAAAAAAAAAAATCTATATATACTTTATCACATAAATTTTTAATGTAATTAAATTGATTTAAAAAATATTACAAAGAATGATTGTTCTAAAGAAGGATTAAAATAATTCATGACTATTTTTTATGGATAAAGTTCCAACTCCCCAGTTTAATTATTTAAATTTTGAACATGTAATATTCACCTTCTTTTGCAGAATTTGTTCCCATCCATTTTTACAAATGAATAAAATCTACAAACCAAATCCAAAATTGGATTTGTATTTGCGCGGTGTCATAAATGATCATTTCATTTTGAAAGAGTTCTAGCTAGTTAGCTATCAGATTATCCCCTAACTTTTGCATTTTTTCAAAAGGGACATTAAAAAAATCTTTAAAACTCATTTTAAAAAAAAAACTTAAACCTTGAATCATCTTCACAAGATCACTAACTAAAATGTAATTTTATTATAATAAAATTATTAATAATACAATAAAGTTTACTTGTTTTTAAATCAGATGTGACATACCCAGAAAAGAACTTATATGTTTTATAAAACAAATTAATATTTTAAAAGGTTTTGTAAAATGCCTGAGCCATGCCATCTTCCTAGTGAAGACATACAAATCTCGTGCATGTATATAGCTAATTAATTTATCCCTAGTGATGTGTTGACTATATGATACACTCCACATACATATGTTTATGATAATTTTACAATAATAAATAAAATAAGTTTATTGTCAAACAATGTAAATTTATAAACATTTAAGTATTGCTTGAAGGCCATAGAATTTCACTTTCTTTTATAAGCATGCTCCGAAGTCAAGAACCAAGCCAAAAAGTATAGCCTGAAGTCAAGAACCAAGACAAAAGATCAATTTATAAATTTAATGGTGTAGAAAAACCTTCTCCAAATCTTAACGGCACTAGATACCATATACCGATAGCACGTCTCAATGCAATGGATGGATGCCTTTGACTGTCTTTATATTGATTTCACATTGTTTGCTTTGCATTGATGGGTGAAATTATCTTTATATACTGATTTCATTTCAATCCTTAAGTCAACCACCAACTCATTAAAATTAAATTTATAAGTTGTGTCAGATCAAATTTACGGATGAAGTACAAATTGTCAATCCTTCCATTCACCAAGTCAGAAAATTTGTTGGGATTTAAAATATAAATTTCTTCCAACCTATGAAATTGTCTTCGTTGAACACTTTTACTATTGAATTCAACCTTTGAACCAACCTCTTGAACTGCTTATAAGACATTATACCCAGCTTGAGTTTCTTTGGCACGTGCAGTAGCGAAGAGGACAACGGACGAATGGAATGCAGTGTAGAACACGTAACAAGTCTATTTGTTTCGCTCCAATCTTCCCGAAGAGGAGAACGACCAGGCCGCCTCATTATTTCAGAATGACCAGACTTACCAATGGAATACATATAAATCGAGGAAGTCAAAGGGATCATCACAACGCAACCACAACGGCAGCTCTGGATATCTTTTCGTTTGTTAAATCTGTTTTAGCAACCATGGAATGATAAAATAAATACTCTGGATTTCATTGTGAAAAGCGCTAGATGGGTAGCTGTCTTTCTTTCCTTTCCTCTTGTAAAGCATATCGTCCCACTGCAAAGTTAATTTTGGACAACGGTGACCTTGAGGAATTTCTGGAGCCTGTGAAGGTCGCAGAGATTCTAAAAGAAAGGTCGGGCTTTTTCGTGTGCCATTCTGATTCCATGGACTTCGACGAATACCTGTGTCCGCTTCCCGTGGAGGAGGAGCTCCAGCTTGATCAGCTTTATTTTCTACTCCCTCTCACAAAGTTGAAATACCGTGTGTCTGCCACCGATTTGGCTGCGATGGCTGTAAAAGCCGGTGCTGCGTTGCAGCGAAGCCGTTACAAGCTCAGGCGTTGTGATTTAAATATATTTTTTGCAAAGAGAAATAAATCGGTACCATCAGAAGGCGGAGTTGGAGAATCCAGCGTTGGCATGCGATCAGAGACGTTGAAAAGATCAATACAAACATTGAAACGCATCGCGTCCCGCAAGGCGTGGAGAATGAAGCTGGCGACAATCCCCGAGGCCTCCGCTTCCTGAATTTGGATTGGGATTCCTCATTTAGATAGTCCGAGGGCCTTTAACATCTGATATTTTTGGAGGGAAAGTGAAAGTGACATGACTGTTCTGAGAAGTGGCGGTGTAAATTGTGTTCGCTGTGAGAGATCTGGGTAAAACTGATGATAGGTCAAACCCTGGCAGACAAGTTGTTGGTCCCATTTCTGTGGGATTTCATGCCTCTGTTAATATCTAATTGTGGTTAGTTTCTTGATTTCTAAAAGGTTATTTATAAATTGTTACAATACTTTTATTGTTTCTAATTACAATGACACTTAAATACCTGTGAATGAGGATTTTGGGTGATGAGCAACTCCAGGTACTTAACAGATAATTTCTTCTAAAATGGTAAGGAATGCTTGCTCCATTTCCCCACCGTAAAGCAAGAAATATCAAAAGAGTTAGGATGTGCACTGGATATGCAGTGCCTTTGTTCCTTTTTTGTGTTTTAATTTTCAGTGCTTTTACTACGGAAGAATATTGAATGAAGATGAACTTTAATAATTTTGCAGCAATCATTTGATATCATACTAATCATCCTTTCTTTCTCTTAACACGCAGTTGGTGTTTTCTTTGGTTCGGAATTCATAGAATTCATACGAGTTGTTTATCTTATTTTCAAGTTTAGAATATGACAGACACATCTAGAAGTTAGGTCTGAGTTGTTTATCTTCTTCGCATCACACCACGTTCTTTATGAATAACTTATTTTCATAAGCTATTTTTTATTTTAAAGTTTATTTTTTTTCGCATAACATTTTTGCATTCAAATATATTCTGTTTTTTTAGGAGTTACAGATAAAAGTGCTCTTTTAAAGTTTATATTTTCCTCAATAAAGAAACTTTATGCATTCCAATATATTCTGTTTTTTAGAAGTTATAGATCTAAGTGCTCTATCAACTCAGAGTTCACACCAGGTTCTTTATGAATAACTTGTTTTTTAATTTTAAAGTATATTTTATCATTCAAATATATTAAGTTTTTTTTAGGAGTTATAGATATAAGTTTTCCTAAATTAAGAAACGTTTTGCATTCAAATATATTTTGTTATTTTAGGAGTTATAGATATAAGTGTTCTATCAACTCACATAGTTTAAAATTTTACCATGTTTTTAAAAATAATGACGAACCAATTTTTGAAATTACTTTTTATTGTGTAAATTTTAAATTATAATAAATATTTATCGTTTTATATCATTAATACACATTAATCTATTTTTAAATTAAAAATAAAGATGGTATATAATTAACAATAGCTAGGATCAAAATCTATCTTAGAGTTAATCTAAGTCATGCCTTTGCAAGGAATATTAAGTAGGTGAAAGAATGATTTATTATTTAAGTAATTGAATGTTTATTGGATGGTGCACCACTAGATTGAGGGTAACTATATGACCTATTGCTAGATTTGAAAGGGTGCACATTCGAGACAATTGGTCATTAATCCATCTACATAACCTTTGCTTGTCAAGGCATGTGACACTTGTCTATTATGTGGGAGACAAGTAGTTGAGGTTGTGCTCTCTATTACGTGGGAGACACAGTTGAGGTTATGCTTGAGCATAGTTTAAATGATTTGCAATTTTTTTCTACCGTATAAATAATTATAGGGTGTCATTATTCTTATTATCTATATTATATATTATTTAGTTATAGATTATTAGGCAACTAATAATTAGAAAAAATAATTGATTAGTAGAGTGATGAACATCTATGATTAATTGGACTTTATAACTTCACTTGATTCCTTATGACTGTAATTATTATTGTATTTGTAATAAAAATGTTTGTATCATTTTATTAAAGGTATTAAATAAGTGATATGTTGTACTTTCAAGTATGTAATAATTCACATATAACTATACTTATAGCAATGTAGTTATCTATTATACGTATATAAATATATTTTTATTATTAATATAAATAGTGTTAGTAATATTATGAAGGGTTTTATGCTTTGAAAATATGATTTTATGTATTTTATATTTGATTTTGCATAATGAAATATTGATTTATTCAGTTTTAGTTTATTCCAAACAAAAAATATGTAGATGGAAAAATTACACTTTAATTTTTTATTAGGTGAAGGAATTTTTTTTGAAAAATTACAATTTAATTTTTTATTAAAGAGTGAGGGTTACAATTATATAATAAAGTACTATCAAAATAATATTTATGTCTAACAATTTAGTTTTATTCATATTTAAATTTACTTTTTATTTTTTCTATCATTGCCAACAAAAATATTTATATTGAAGATGCTATTAACCATAGACATATAGCTAGTAGTTTAAATGAAGAAATTAAGAATTAACTTTGAGATTATTCTAAAGGGATTATACTTTTATTATATTGATCTTAGATTTGAATTTATGTATTCATCTTATAATTATCATGGAGATAAAATTATAGAACTAAAAAAATGTCTAATAAATCTAGATAGATATATTATTTCCAATGCTTAAAAAATTTATGTATATGTTTCTTGCAACCCTATCTATGAGTCAAAATCCTAATAATATTTTGACAATATTAATAACTATAATGTAATAGGATTTTATAGTTTTTTGTGTGGAGTAGATATCATCATAAAAAATGGTTATGAATATAATAGAGAGGATGGGTGTGGTGTAGGTGATGCCTAATAACATGGTAGGATGTATAGAATAGTGGAAGAATCCTTTTTAAAATCCTACAACTAAATCAAAATTAGAATTATATTCCCTTTCATTATAAATGAGGAGTTTGGTTGGAGGGAAATAAAAGACTTTTTAAAGGGGAGAAATGATCTATAACCAATAATAGATAACACATCATAGCATCCATAGTGGAGAATATTCAAGTAGTGAAAGTGCATGAGAGTATAGAGTCATTGGAGGAGGATAAAGTAAGTGCAAATTGGGATATAAGTCCAATTGGGGGGATTATGAATCCTCGAGGGGAGTTGAGTAGCTTGACCTAGTGGCAACCACCAATAAAAGGATGGATGAAACTAAATATTGATGAAACCTCTAAAGAAAATATAAGGAAGGATGGAGGAGGAGCAATGCTAAGGGATAGCCAGAGAATGGTGATTGGAGTTATGAATGAGTACTTGGACATAATGACTAGTCATCAAGCTAAAGCTAGAGTAGTGTTAGTAGGAGTAAATATGGTGGTTCAATTGGGGATTAAGATATTAATAATTGAGAGAGACTCATTGAATATTGTTAATTTCCTCAACAAAAGGTTAATGGAGAGTTGGAGAGAAGCAGACATAGTAACAAACACACTAAGATACCTAAATACATTGGATGAATTTCAAGTGGTACATGTCTATAGAGAAGGAAATGGGGTGGCCAATATGCTAGTCAACTAAGGAGCTCTAAGATAGGAAGATAAAAAAATAAAAATTGCTAGATAATATACATCCATATGTCCTCCATTTAGTTGTGAAGGAGATAGAAAATTTAGAAATTCAATGAAGGGATGAAATTTCCTATATTTAGAATATCCAAAGTAAATTATTTTTTTGGAGATTTATAGAATTGCATGCTATGGGATCATTCCATTTGAATATCATCAAGATTTGTATCTTTGAGAATTTTGAGATATTTTTCTAATGAGATTTACATTTTTTGAAGATATGACTATGTGGATGGACCCATTTTCTAGATTTATGTGGATTTTTTTGTTGAGGGCTTCCTTTATAAAGTCCTATGAAATTATCTATGGGCTCCATATTTTAGAGATCTATAGGTTGGCCTACTAAAGGTTCAACATTCATAATATCTATGGACCTACCTATTGAGGGACTCATTTTCTATATATGTGTGAACTTGTGATCTTTTGGAAGCATAATGAGTCCTCAAGAGAGAAGGGTTCCATTTTTTTGAGATATATGGATCTATGTGTGGAGGGATCCATTTTCTAAAGATCTGTGGACTTGTCTACTAAGGGTTTTGTATTATGGAGCTTATGAATGTAATAATATTAGAGTATAGTGTACGTTTATGCACCAAGAATAAACTAAATATCTAACATGATAAATGTGCTAAAGTTTTAGGAGTGTTGATATATGTAGAATAAAAATAATAATAGATGTGGGATGTTGCTGTAAGATTGTATATAAATATTTATAAAAGGGTTTAATCCCTTTCAAAAACATTACCTCAATAAAATAAAACTTGATAATTTTATCAACCTAAAGAAATGTTAAAGAAATTTGTAAGGTAATTAACTAAAGAAAAATATTGATGACTTTTTAAAACCCTGAAATTTGTTTTAAATAATTGTAACATAAGCATTGTTGATTAATTAGATATATGTTGGTGGTCATATATATTTTGGCATGGACTACATGTTAATCAACATTAAATAAGAAAAATAGATTATAAGAATCCATGGAATGTTTCATAAGTTTTATTTGCTTGACCTTATATGATATTAAAAAAAAACTCTTGAGCATTGGGTGGGGGTGGGGAGCAAGTACAGCAGCCAAGTGCACTTCTAGACATCTCAAGAAACATCATCGCATATCTTAAAATCCTAAAATCTTAAAGGTAAAAAAGTAATAAATTAAATACTCTACATCCCATGATAATTGTATAAATATAAACTTCAACAAAAGTAATATTTATAAACTCAAATAGTTCTAATCCACATCATCCATTTGTGAAAACTAATATTTAGGACTAGACTATTTTTTAAATTTTCTTAATTTTATCATCCCTACTTTATCTCTACTTGAAAAATATGTCTATGGATATAACTCACCCACATTACAAGAAAGCACAATATATATGTTCTTACCATCTAGATAGAAATAAATACAAATATAGTTGGGTGGTTAGGTTTATACATAAGATGTATAATTTTATATAGTAAAAGAAAATTTTATTAAACATATATGTAGAGGAAAATAAAAAAATAACTTTGTACTAATTATCAATTTTATCATTTTCTTTACCATATTATATTGATCTACTCTTAAGAAATACAAATTAAAATAAATAAATTTTATTTTAACACCTAGGATAAGATAGTAAGGAGGAGGTGAACTCACAAAAAATATGCAATATTAGTATAGAAATATATATGCCATATTACAATAAAAAAAACAAATAAATATTTAAAATGAAAGGGATGGGTTAAAATTGAAAATTATTGAGAATACTTCACCTTATCCACAAAAAATAAAGTGGTGAATGTTTGACCAAATCATTTGATCATCATAGATACAACTCTAATAAAAGAGTCTTATTTGGACATTAATAAGAAAATAAATATTTATTCATTACCCAATTATCCATATTACATCATTGACCACATAATGATATTACAATGGTTTGACAATTATTCATGTATCACTAGGTATTCTACCTAGAAGTTGAGGAATATAACTAGTTGAGATAATGTCATTTAACACACACACACCATTGTGTATAATTTTCTCAAACTAAGGCTAGTCACTTTCACAAACCATATATACTTTGTAAAATTATATTAAATACTACACACACATTACTATATGTGAATAAATGACCAAAGCCCAAGTAACCATTTTCATAAAATATATTATATGCTAATTAAAAATAGATGATTACTCAATGTTATCTTATGTTAAATATATTAAAGTCAAAGGTATTGATTATGAAGCTATAATGAAATATTGGTATTCATGTAATGGTCATTTAAAAAAACATGTAAGGTTCTTCATAGAACTTTTATCAAGGTAAATATTTGATATGAATTTATTAAATCAAATATTTTATCTTTTTTATCGTATAATAATGATAGTTTTAAATTAATATTTTATATCTATTAGATGGCATTTTTATATTTAGCATTACATATTGACCTAATATTGAGTGACTTTGATAATTTATATTACATGGAGAAGTATTATGTTCAAGTATCAAAAGATAAAGGTTCAATTGTATGAGTGGTGGGAAAATGACCCTAATATTATAATGTGTAACATAAACTAAAAGTTTGAATATATTATCTTGGATTAAAATGTGTGTTTGTAATAATAATAATAATATAATTAATGATAAAGAATTGAGCTTTATTTTCAAATTTATTAAAGCTCAAAGAAATGAGCTTTAATTTAAGGAGATTCTAAGAATTAAAGATCTTGCACATAGGAGATATTTCAATACAACTTCCAAATATTAATTATTTATATATATTCCTTTCTTAGTTAATGGATCCCAAGAAAGGGAAATAAGTCCTTAAGGTACAAAATATTAGATTATCTATCCTTGCCTCCTTGGGACTTACCAAAAAGTGGCATCCCATTTAGGGTTTTTTCCACAAAATATATATATTAGATTATCATTAGGACTGCTTTCCTTTGTTCAATTCATTCTCTATGATATAATTAATGTTTGATTTCTATCATTGAGAAACCATCTAGAATCCTTTAGGACTATTAAAATTCCTATAGGACCACTCCATTCCATCAATTTTCCTTGGATTCTATCATTTTAGAAAGAGTACATTGTTGGTCACAAATCTTCCTAGTTACAATATCTATGCCTTGTGTGCCCTAGACCCGACCAACATTGAAATATCGAAGAAAAGAAATGTCCTCTGGGCCAATATCCAAGGAGGATTGACTCCCTTACAAATCTTACACTAGGTATAAGTTTAAATAAACAAGAAATAAATGGAAAATTATAGAAAGATATGGGAAATATGGCTATAAGCCAGCTAAATAGGATGGGGATAGACTAATAGTAGAGCTTTCACCAAGCAACTAGCAACATTCAACAAAAAACACAAGCAAAGAAACCTCTAACAATCATGCAAGAGAATAACCCTCAGAGTGCATTCTAGTGTTTATCCCCACACAAGCAAAGAATAAATTTAGAAGTAGAATTTACTCATAGTAGATAATGGGAATAAATCCTTAAGAAATCACAAACTCAAAACTATCAAATGCAAAGTCATTTGAAGAACCAAGAACCAAATTGTTTCTATTAATGCAAAAAACTTGGAGTATATTTTTGCAGAGTGTCCAACCTTCCATCCTTTACAATGAAAAATGATTAGTATTTTATAGAGGAATTTACCTTTGTCAATTAATGCATATAAAATAAAATGTTGGTAGATCAAAAACCAGCATGAATATTTTCCTCCTCAACATCAGTGGCATTCTGGTCAAAACATTCTGCAAGGGAATCATGATCCAAATTTAACGGGATAACATCATCGAAAGGAGTCAACAAAAGTAAATGAGCAAAATAACCTTGGACATCAATGCATTGGAACACAATAAAATCTTTCAAATATCGAGCATGAATTTGATTTGCCTTGTGCCTTAGAAATTTACTTCTACTAGAAAAGTTCACCAAGCATTAAATTTGCTTTGGAAATCATCATGGTTGATAGTTGGTGTGTTGGAAATGAGTAAGAATTACCTTCGATCTCTCAATATTGAAGTGGATATTCTGGAAATATTGTCTGCATTGCTCCCAAAATTAAATGTTATCTTTCCTCGCTTCCTTTCCATAAAAATTGCAAAAGCGCGTGCCTAGGAGCTAAAATTCTATTGAAAATTTGATTTCATCCAAAGAAGGGGTAAATCAGCCTTGTCGGAGCAACAATAGGTGACAACTTAGCCAGTATTGATGTTTGAATAATTTCATATTTCAATATTTTTCTTATAACTATCTTTTTCACTGTCACCTCGAAAGAGGGCGACATAGATTTTTGCCTTTCTAGAGAGACAACATCACTTGCCAAATATATCATGGAGCACTTTGCACTGATTTTTACCCAAAACTAAACCTTCAAAATATTTTTCGTCCCTCGAAAAGGTTATTTCAACTTACCATTTTTCGAACTCATCAGGCACTCTGTTCTGTCTCTGCCTAGTCGTGAACAAAATCGTTGATTGTTTGAACCTTCATAACCTTTAGAACCTTGGAAATACTCTTTCACCCCAAGGAGGAGTGACAAGGAGCTTTACCCCTATCTTGGGGTGAAAGCGCTACCCTTTATATTCATATCAGGCTTACTTATATTTCAAAATTTTCCTGCAATATGTTTTACCCCAAGGAGGGGTGACAGAGAGTTTCACACCTCACTTGGGATGAAAGCGCCTTCTACTCCTTGTTAGTGCCTAGCTCACAATTTTTATTTGAATATTACATTGTCACCCCAAGGAGGGGCGATAAGGAATTTCGCCCCTCACTTGGGGTGACAACGTATTTTGAAACTCCACTTTGAATCATGGGCATTTAGCCCTTATGATGCTACTTTTGCATTAAATGTCACCCCAAAGAGGTACACCAAGGAATTTCACCCCTCTATTGGGGTGAAAGCACTTTTAACCCTTTATGAAGCACCTTTTAATTAAATTTTGATGCATCTGGCACAAAAATGATTTTTACCCCAAAGAGGGGCGATAAGAGGTTTTGCCCCTCATTTGGGGTGAAAGCACTTCTCTTTATTTACTTTGATTTCAAAGTCCTTGCTAATTTCCATCAGGTAAATTTATTTCTTCAAAATTTGTTTCACCTCCAAGAGGGGCGAAAATGTTTCTCCACTCCCTTATTTTAAATTCAAACATGATTTTAACATTTTTTAAAGGTGAAATGTCTTGGGGTGAAAGCACCCAACTTCGTTGTCCTCTTGAAGTGCTTCTTATTTTAAAATTAACTTCTTTCTAGTATTGCATTCCTTAGCAGTTTTAAGCAAAATTCCTTCATTGCTTACAATATTTTGACATATTTACAGTAATACAATATTACAAAAATAAAATGCAAAAATTTGAAATTGCGGTAAAACTAGACGTATTAAAACTGCAACACCTTCATTAACAAATGCATTAAAATTTTACAATAAATTATTCCAAATAAAATTGTAATGTGGTAAGGTTGCAAAACTGCCAACATTCTTGGCGGCTCACGAGGTATCCAGCTCGTATGGATGCAATTGGTCCCATGCCTTCATCCATTGGGCTTAAGGGTCGGCTTCACTAGGCACATCAAGTTGCTTGCTACTTGATCCTGCATCTTACTCCTCGACCCCTTTTTTTGTAGCTTCTTCTTTCAAGAGAAATGCAACTATAGCCTCATACACTACAATGGCATAAGACCAAGATTCTATGGTGATTATCTTTGGGTCATTGAGAAAATCCACCAAGTACCTAAACATCTCCACTTGTCCTATATAATTGTAGTTTTCCCATTGACTAAGCTCCAATAAACTAGAAACAATGTATGTGAGCTTTCTCATCAATGACAACACATGATATTCGATAAGTGGTTCCTCCCATTCATCAAATTCGAAGGCATTGTCAATAAAGACCGCCCAAGCTTCTTCCAAGTCTGATTTTGATAGAATGTCTCTCCTATCATTAGTGAAACTGGGGAAACCATTCTCAAGAACTACGTTAAAATGTCATTTAAATTCATCGCTCTTGCTCAAATATGTCAATCAAATTATGGGCCTCCTTCACATGATCTAGCCTAAAAAAGAACTGATGCAGTACAACTTTGGTGTTCACTCAAGCTCAGGCTATATCAATCATGGGGAAAATCGAAGGCCAGATATTGCCAGCGTTTGCATTTGTGTTGCTTTTACCAAGAGTGACTCCAGGTGCACCTCATAAAGCTCCACTATATATTGATTGTAGGAAACGATAGTCTAAATTTCTTGAAGGTATATGAGGACCTGTGTCACTGTAGCTTCTTGGGTCTAAAAATGAGCAAGCAATTGGTTGCATGCCTACTTGAATTTTTATTTTGTTAGGACTGTGGCCTATGTTGATTTTATTTCCAGTTGGTCCTACACATGCTGGAGTTGGCTCTTCAATGCCTCAATATCTTTATCTTCTCCTACCTTCACCTGTTGGTGCTTCTGAAGCATGGTATCCAACTCTTCCACCCTTTTTTACCATCGAGTTACCTCTCACTATGCAGATTGCAACTGCACCTGACATTTTTCCAAAGACTCCTCCAGATCAACGATTTTAGTTTCAACTTCAAAGAAGCAATTCATGTAGTGCTCACCATGCAAGAACAAGAAGCTCATCTCTGCTTTAATATTTCTCACTGTCTCCATGGTGTCGATCTTGATGAGGTCCTTGATGAAAATTTCATAATTATAATCATTTGAAGTCATCTCACCTTGAGGATTCTTAACTTGGGGAATCATCTCCATAGTATGGGCTTATATGGTAGTGGGATTAAATATGACCTACTTAAAGGGCTTTGTTGGTGCCATGGCTTCTCTCATCTTCTTACTCTTGAAAAACTGTGATGAACTTAAGTGAGCCTAGTTGATTTTTTCTACGATGGGTTTCATTGGTACAATCGCTATCATCGATTTAGGTACTACCTACAACTCCAAAAATAGGTTAAATGGAAAATGAGCTAGATTTGAATTGGGCTCGAGGGAAGTGGAAACTAGCATAGTGGAAATGGAAGCAAAAATAGAACTTGTGGTGGAAACAAAAGCAAGTGTTTCGGCCATAGTTATGCTTGCTTGAGGAGGAGCTTGCTTACTTATGGTTGTAGTAGTAGTTACTTGGATGGATGATGCAGGAATTAAAAATGGATTGGGAGTGGAAATGAAAGAACAAAAAGAAAATCAAATCGAAGAAGTGGGAATAGGAGTGGGAGTAGTTGTGAATGCTGGTTGGGAAATGGAAAGTGAAATTGAAGTGGAGGGTCTGCCAAATGGAGGGGATATGGAAGTAGAACCTTGAGGAAGAGAAACAATAGTCAACACTCACTCGGGAAGAGAAGAGATAGAAGAATACGTACCTTCAAGTTTTGTCACCTTTGGATCCATCAGATATGAGGGTAGCTATGACACTAGATCTTCCTCCACCTGGTCCATTAGTTCTACTACAATGTCCTCCTCGATATTGATAAAATTGGTGCTCTAAACAAATAGATTCACTTGAATCAAAGGGATGAATTCTAGTAGCTTAGCCAAAACTGTAGGAGGAGGGTTTGATGAAGTTTCTCCAATCCTTCACTTCTTCAAAATTTTAATAACTAGAAGTTTTTATCACCTTTTCTCCTTTTGTTGCAACGAATCTTCCAACACTTCTTCCACTTCCTTAGATACAAGTGGTGCTTTCTAGACCACGAGATGTTATTCCTTGGCCATGTCTTCTTCACTGATTGATCTTTGATAACTCTGAGGTACTATGAAAGTGAACATAATCAACTTATAACTAGAATAAAACTCATCATAAGTCTTCAAAAATGTTCCATCCATTACTAAGCCATACAATGACCCAGTTTTCCTTTGGTGAGCTCACATGATCCACTAGTTTGTGATTTTATCTTTAGAGCAACCTGGAAGTTGCTCCTTCATCTGGCCAAATAACCCCAATATATGAATCTAATTTTAATGCATAGTAGGGTTATATTTGACCTCCATCTCGTAGAAACTATGCCAAGGTAGAAGCGACATCATGTTTTCCACATGCCACTCTGAGTCATGCCTCTCGATTAATTTGTTGATTTTCAATATCTAGCCTCAAAAAATAGTGACAACTCTTAACCTTGATGTGCTTAGCAAAAATATCCAAAGAACCATACTTCCATTGTTGTGGCAACTCCACCATTATGATGTCATAAAAAGCTTCAGTTATCAACTAGTTTTGGCCCACCTGGATCACCTTGATGCCTCCTAAGTGAAAAGGTATCTCACATGTGGTTTTGTTCCCACACCCTATCCCATACATGTTTTTAATATAATCATATTTCTGAATGACCTCCATAGCAAATAAATACCCTATGGTGAAATATGGGAGCAAAAATGGCTTGTCGATAAAGCCAAAAATACAAAGCACCACACCTTGTGTCAACAAAAATATATCACCTCTTTGCTTTAATATGATTGATTTCCTCATTGTCCTTGAAACTCTCTCACTCTTACATAAAATCATTTCCAAAGTGGGATCCACAAAAATATGATTAAAATTATGGGACTCCTGCCTTGACAAACTAGAAGTCCACATATACATAGGTAATCTTCAATTTTTTTTATCAACTGTCTTATTTGCAAGAAAAGAAAACTTATTATGTAGGTGGAAGAAGAAATACCAAACCAACAAAGATATATACTTGAATGCCTTCATTTCCTTGCTCTACATCTTCTCCATCTAGGAATTCATTCTTCTAGAAATATAATCAGCTCATTTGAAGAAAATGGGATTTCTCCTTTCTCTCATCGCCAAAGGAGCATAAAATTCAACTTGAGATATGCATTGCACTAACACAACCTACCATTTATGCATGGTTGAATCTTATGGGAGACCCGTAACCCAAGCCACCATAGTTAAAAAAATAGAACTCTTAAAATCTTAGTGATTTTGGTAATGCCGATAGATCACCATGCTAGGGCATTTTTATTAATTGTCTCCATGAACCAGCGTAGTGTCATAGTTGATTGATATATTTCCTCTTACTCTCCAACATGTAGTTTCTTGAAGATAAAATCTGTGGGTGGTGTTATTCCACAGGCGAAACGCTTCCTGGACATCTTCCATGGTAATAGCAAAAAACACTTCTCATTTCGCATTTTGCACCATCCTGGTCTTCAAATTATAAAATTTCCAAATGGCATCAACCAATTTTGGGTAGTAGTAAAATGGAGTGCACAGGAACCAAAATATATGAACATGGTACGCTATCATTAGAGAATTCTATGGTGTTAACCCCTATTACATTATAGTATCAACATCTTGGCTCAATTTTCAATGACCTTATTGGTAATTATGTAATTACCTAAGAAAGTGTATATGAGCATGAATCCAAGTCATCATTCTCATGGCACCTTGATTTTTTGGTTTTCTTTTCTCCTTCTGCCTTCTTCGACTCTTCAATAGTAACAGGTTCAACAGTTGTCTTCCCCATTTTCAATAATATTTGAATCTCCTGTATCTTCTACAATAATATCACCTCAACGCAACAATCCTCCAAAAAAGTAAAATAAAAGCTTTCTACCTTTGCCTCGCCACAAGATCCAATTTATAATTGCACCACACCAACTAAATTAAATGCACATGGTAATTTTCAAGGGAATAGAGCGAATGTGCGTCTTGATATTTATGCTAGGCACATTTTAAAAGATTTTTTAACTTCCTTCAAACTTCATCTACGCAAAATATTCCTCAATTATTGTGCTTTATCCAACTTTAGCTTTAAAAAGCGCTCAATGGTCTTCAACAGGCATTCTTGGGAACAAACACTGCCAGGTGTCTATGTAGGGTGTGCCTCAGGATGTAAAACAAATCGTCATCTCCACTCTCAACCTCTAAAACTCCTTCCTACAAAAAAAGATGAATTTTAATATTTCCCATGCACTTTTAAATATGGAACGTCCTCAACAAGCTTTCAAAAATGTTTCTTGGTGAAAATGATCTTTATTAGGTGCCCTCTACTTTTTGAAAATATCTTTGGGCGAAATAACATTACACTTTCCATATTTTTAATCGACTATGCTTCCAAAGTTTCACTATTTGCTGCTTTGTGAAGATGAGAAGCAAAGTACCGTTTTAAACAATTTTTCTTCCTTATTTGGATTTGAAAAACACCTTTTTTTGGAAAAACTAGCTTTTTGCTTTTCTTTTAAGGTAAAATCCAATACAATCAAATCACCCCCATTCTAAAAAATTTAACTAGTGCTTTCTTCCTTTCACCTTGAGCAGTTGTACTTTAAAAAAATAAAACTCGTGCTCCACTTTTAAAAAAAAAACTGCATGGTAAAAAGACTTATTGCTGCTTTCATTTTTTCTTATTTTCTCTTTCTATATCCTTTGCCTAAGGGGAAGACACAAATTACATTCGCCCCAGAGTTAGGGTGAAAGTCCTTTGCAACATTTTCATTCCTCTTTTTTTATATTATATGTATATATAACTTTGCTGAAATCCCTTCTGTCACCTGAAGATGGGACGACTTCTACTTTTGTCCCTTTCTAGGGGCGAAGGTGCATTTTTTTTTTAAATATATATATATATATATATATATATATATATATATATATATATATATATATATATATATATATATTTAAAAAAAATGGATACAATATACTTAAGAAAATAAAGGAGAAACTATACATATATACATACTTGAACTCTGACATTTTCAATGGAGGTAAGTCTTCAAATGAATACCATTCATTGGGATTGAAAGCTCTCAGCCATCCATGTCCCAAATATAATAGTCATTAATAGAGTTTACCACTGATATCTAGAATGGGCCATCCTAAATTACCTCAAACTTGTGGTGCTTACTAGGTTTTGCTTTATTTAAGTTTCAGTTCAACACTAAGTCATCGACTTTAAATGCCCTTTCAAAAGTATTTTTCTCGAACCACTTATGTGTTGTTCTGGCATGCTTCATGAAGGTGTTGTATGCTTTTCTCTTGCCTCGTGCTCATAGGATCAATTTCATCATCTTCATTACTAAGCAAGTGCAAGGTTTCAAGGACTGAAAGTTCAATATGAGTCGATAAAACTATCACCTTGCCATACACTAGAGAATATGGAGAATTTTTAATTAAGTTATTTATTGATATATGATCTACCCATAGAGCCTAGTCTAGCAGTAGTTGCCAACTCCTCTTATTGCTACCAAGTGTTCTTTTTAGTATTTGAAGCAGATTCCCTGCAAGTAATAATTGGAGGATACTTTCAAATAGATTCCATATCTACTTGTGAACTCAGTGATCTTTGTTCCAGTGAAGGGAGTCCTATTATTAGTCACAATAGCATTTGGTACACCAAAATGGGTAATCAGCTCCTCAAGAAAGAAAATAATTGTTGCTTGGTATATTTTTTTTGTTGGAACGACATATGCCCATTGAGTAAAGTAGTCTGTTACTATCAAAATATACTTATGCTCAGCGAAAGAGTTTGGATCGATGATCCCAATTAGGTCCATGCCCTATTTTTGAAATGGATATTCTTCCTGGATTGGATGTAAAGGTAAGGATACCTTTTTACTTTTGTCAATATATCTTTGACAATTATCATAGCTTTGACTCACCTTATGTGTATCTGCAAAGAGGGTGGGCCAGAAATATCCATCTTGGATAATATTCAAAGACATGGGCCTTCCTACATAATGTCCACCGGATAAGCCAGAGTGGAACTCCTCCAATATTTTTTGCTTCTTAGATTATTTTACACATATGAGGATTATTCCATCTATATTTTTGTGAAATAATCCACTTGGCAACAAGACATACTTGAGAACCTACAATCTAAATCTTCTCCTCTAAGAGGAGTTGAGGTGATAGGGACATATTCCATAAGTGAATAACTCAACAAGACCTTCTATCCAGTCATGATCACCAGTTGCTTTGTTAGCGATATTACTCTCACTAATAGCTTCATCGTATAGTGATACTAGCGATTGAGACGTTGTGCTTTTGGCCAAATCTTGAAAAATTCCCAACCACAAATCAATTTGGTCGATAAAATCTCCACATCATACTATTAGATATTTGAAACCCAACCTGCTCTTTTATCACCAAGCTCTCCTTGTATAGTAAAAATCTTGACATCTGGATGAATGACATAGACAAACATTTTGCTTTGAAAGATGAAATTTCAAAACTTCTTAAGAGACTTCATGACTGCATACACCTATTTTTCAATAAAATTATGCTTTTCCTAGTGCAGTTAAATAACTTAGCTTAGGAAAGAAATATGTTGTTCCTCTCCATTATCTTGCTTTTGTGTAATAAAAATGACATAACTCTCCTGCTCACCCATTGCATAAAGAATACAATCCTTCTAGTAATTTAGATTGATCAATATAGGTGCTTGGACTATCCTTTCTTAAATTTCTTAGAATGCTTGTCTCCTTTTTTCCATCCATTTGAAATCCACATCTTTCTTTAAGCGCTCTATCATCAACTTCAACACCTGGGCAAAATCGGCAATGAATATTCATATAAAGTTAATTTGGATAAAAAATGACTGCAGGTCTTTTTTGTTAGCTAGTAGTGGCAGTTTTAGGATAGCTTCAACTCTTACAAGTTCAATGGCTAGTACTTCCTTCGAGATCACATGTCCCAAGAGCTTTCCCTTCTTGAAAACAAAAATAGATTTCTTCAGGTTAATGGAAATATCAAATTCCCAATATTTTTGAACACTTGTCTAAGATGAGAGACATTTTCCTCCCTACGATGCAAGAAAATAGTCATATCATCAAGATAAATTATAATAATCCGATTCAACAACTCACTAAAAGCGACATCCATGTCTCTTTGAAAGGTGGCACCAGCATTTGAAAGATCGAAAGGCATTCTCTAATATGTGAAAGTGTCCCACTTTGTAGTAAATGCTATCTTGTGTTGGTCCTCATCTTTTACCCAAATCTGGTTATAGCTGGAAAAACCATCAAGTAGTGAAAACTTCTACGCTCCAAAAATAATGTGAAGAATTTGATAAATATATGGCAAGGGGTAATTATATTTCAAATATTCTTGGTTTAGATTGTGAAAGTCCATGCACATTTAAATATCTCCATTCTTCTTCCTAACTGAAACCAAGTTTGCCACCCAGGTCAAGTGCTTAATAGGGTAAATTATTTTCACCTCCAACATTTTTAATAGCTCTATTTTCATGAGCACCTCAATTTTTGGGTTGATAGGTCTCTGATTTTGCCAAAAAGGCTTCACCCCTTCCTGCAACTCAATGGTGTGCTAGATCACATCTTTATCATATCATTTTAGGTCATGATATCTCCATGCAATGATGTCAGGGAACTCACAACATAGTTATTTGATTCCTTAAATCTCACCAGTAGAATAATCTATCCCATATTTGATGATTTTGTCATGTTCTAACTTTATCTTAGTGTATTCCTTTTCATACACCTTGATTTGGTGCTTCTTCGATCTATCAATTTGATCAAAGATACTTTCTAATGTAATCAATCCTTTTGGGATATGATTATTTCTAAGTTGGATGAAGCTTTCATCTTCATATTAGTCTAATGATCTTCCCTCTAGACTACTAGCTTCTTTAATCAGAAAGTTTATAATATGTTAATAATTATCAAATAATTCTAGTATAATTTCTTGTCGAGGACTGAAGATCTATAAATCAACCTTACAGTCTTGGGCACCACACTCTCAATAGGGGAGAAATTTGCATCAAGGAACACTAGGAGATCTATATATTTATTTCATTCTTGCAAAATCACATTAAAATTTAAAGCATAAAATAACTCAAAAAGTTCCCATACCTTATTGCAATACACCTTCAAGTAGTGCTACTTTCAAATGCACTTTTTGGTCACTTGGTTGACAATCAACTCAGAATCGTCAAAAAATTGCAATTGTTTAATCCTGACTTTCTCTACTTTCTTTAGTCCCAAGCATAGTTCTTCGTAATCAATGGCATTGTTTGTATAACTCTATGTTAGCCAATACAAATAGGTTATTTAGATTCCTGAAGGAGAGATGAATACTACCCCATATATGACACCATCCTTGCATCGGGCACCATCAAAATATATTTTCTACAACTGGTTATAGGCAGAACCTAGATCATCAACCATTTTTCCTTCACCCTTCTTAGGTTTAGTTATGGTATAGCAACTAATATTAGTTTTCATCATCACATTGAAATAAAGTATAGAAAAATCATCCTCTACTCAGAGTTCATCCAAAATTTCCTCCATTAGGTCTATTTCTTCCAGCTCTTCGATCACCAGATTCATTGAGTTTATAACATTTTCTTCATCTTCAATCTTTTCAATATGGTATGTGGAGGGTTTCTCATTATAAATCCATATTCTCTACTCCTTGAACAAAATCTCTATGTGAGAATAGTCTAATGATAGGTAACCTCCCAGCTTGGCAATAAATTCTTTAGACAAACACCTACTAAAGTATGGTTCCAAGTCTACCACAAAAAACTTCTTATATGACAGTAATTTACGGTATGTTATGCTAAATAATTGGAATATCCTTGATTACTCCTACTATATTGACTAGAGTTCCATCGAGTTGTAATATGCCTGGGCTATTTCTTGTATACTCCATTCTCATGACTTCGCACACCGCCTTCGGTATGATAGTCGTTGCTACACTAGAGTCAATAATGTAATTGTGTACTATCCATCCCTCCATTGTGAGAGATAGATAGAATGGGGGAGGTTTTTTTTTTCCTAGTGGCTAAAGTGTGTAACATTTGGACCAACACTATCTGAGCAAGATTTTTCTTTTTATCCTTCATGAATTTCAATGATTTCTGCAATAGATCTACTTGTCTAGGTAGTTGTAGCACATCATAGAGGCTCACCTTGGTGGGAATCCTCTTTAGTTCCTCAAAAATATTATACAACTGTGTGTTGGGCTCCTTTAATTCACCAACATCTTCATATCTACTCTGGTACTATTGTGTAGCCTCCACCCTCTAATGCTTGGTCAAAGATAGGTACTTGCACTTTTATTTCGCTTGTTCTTTTGTTTTGGTTTGCATTTGTGTAGTGGTAGGCTGTGAAGTTGAAGCTTTCACTTGCACTTTATATTTTTCTTGAGTAGGAAAAAAATGTTTTAATAAAATAGGCTCATATTCTTTGGGTGTTGGTACAGGCACTTTCAATTAGGGTTTTCACTTTTAATTTTGTGTCATTTGTTTGACAAGTACGTTCAATGGCTCCATTTCAACTAAATATACTATGATAATTTTATTTCTAGACCTTGTGAGGATAGAAACTTGTTCAACAGATGGGACCATGAAGTTGTGATAAATTTATGAGATCATATTGACCTAACCACTAGTTGCGCTTTCGACCAACGTTTGCACATAGTTCAAATGAACCATGCAGGTATATTCACCATGAGGATCATTGTAGGTACAACACTAATATGTTCACTCTAGTATACTTTATTATTCATTAACCACCATGGTTGTATTTTTATTAGCACCCATACTGGTTGAAGATTTTTTTCTCTAGTAACTGGTGGAGTTTAAAATCTTCTTGATCGAAACTTTGCCTCAACTTGCTTCTTCTTAACTATCATGATTTTATTTGACATTGTCCTTACCACCAAATTAAAAAACTACTTCTCTTATAATAATTTCATGTAGGTATCGATACTTGAGGGTATTGTAGGTGTTGGTAAAAATAAAGGTGTTGGTGAAGGAGGCAATGCTGGGACAAAAGGAGGAGTAGATAATTATGGAATAACAGGAGTGGGTAAATATGAAATAGTTGGAATGGGTAATTGTGAGACTAGAACTGATGTAATTTGAGGTGGACTTGAGCTCCATGAGGGAACATGATACATAGAAGGCATAGGTTGTGAAAATTCACTAGAATACAAATGTTGTAGAAGATCAAGAAGGATAGGTATTGTTACCCTTGAGGGTAGTTTACCTATGGTAATAAGATCCACTTCAGTATTTTGTGCCTGCATATACAAATCTAGAAATATGTTGACATTGGCTTGTCGTACCACCATACCAATATCAAAATTAAAATCTCAAAGATAGTAAAATGTGGTTTGTTCATGGGTCGATCAAAGACCATCAGGGACTCTTTTCCAAATCTTAGTGAATCTAACATTGAAATCGACTATTTCCTCCTACGGATGTCTTTGGATGTTTGTGAATTGATGTAGTAAGAAAAGTGGATCAACTTGCTCATGGAAATTTTTAATCAACAATTCCACCAACTAATCCCATGTGGTGATAGTAGTGGGTGGCAAGGATAGTGTTGAGAAAGGTGTAGCAGGAGTATTGTCATTGTTGTCAACACAGTCAGTTAGATCTAATGATGCAGTGGACAGGTAGTTCAAAAGCCATTCAGATGTAGAGGACAGGAGTTCAAAGGTTATTCAAAGTATGGATAGTGAATTTCCAAGAAGATCATAGTGGCCCATTTGCAAAAGATCAAAGAAAAAGACAAGTAAGAAAAGTGTCACGATATCACGACATATACAACAGACAAGAAAAATTGTCACGATTTCGTGACATGTTAGAGGAGAGAGAAAAAGCTGGAAAAACTGTCACGATTTTGCGACATGTTGAAAGAGAGAGAAGAAGCAAGAAAAACTATCACAATTTCGTGACATGTTGGAAGAGAGAGAAGAAGCAGGAAAAACTATCGCGATTTCACGACATGTTGGCAAAGAAAAAGGCAAGTGGAAAAACTGTCATGATTTTGTGACATGTTGGCAGAAAAAAAGGCAAGTGGAAAAACTGTCATGATTTCGCGACATGTTGGCAGAGAAAAATGCAAGTGGAAAAACTGTTGTTATTTAGCGACATGTTGGCAGAGAAAAAAGCAAGTAGAAAAACTATCGCGATTTCACGACATGTTGGCAGAGAAAAAGGCAAGTGGAAAAACTATTGCGATTTCGTGACATGTTGGCAGATAAAAAGGCAAGTGGAAAAACTATCACGATTTCACGACATGTTGGAAGAAAAAGAGAAAGCAGGAAGAAGTGTTGTGATTTCATGACAAGTTCGAAGAAAGAGAGCAAGTTGGAAAAGTGTCACGATTTCACGACATGTTGCATTATCGAGACTCGAAAAGTGTAGGAAGGCAAAGAAGAAAAAGTGTCACGATTTTGTGACATGTCGCATTTTTGTGACTTAACGAGAGCATGAAAGCAGAGAAGGAAAAGAGTCATGATTTCACAACATGTCACATTTTTGCGACTTGAAGAGAGCAGAAAGGCAGAGAAGGAAAAGTGTCACGATTTCGTGACATATTGCAAGGAAGGTTGTATGGACGAATAAAAAACGTGATTTCGCGACATATTGCAAAGAAGGTTGTACGGATGAAAAAGTGTCGCGATTTCATGACATATTGCAAGGATGGCTGTATGGACGAAAATGTGTCACGATTTCGCGACACATTGCAAGGAAGGTTGTATGGACAAAAAAGTGTCACGATTTCGTGACATGTTGCAGGGGAGAGAGTCCGAAAGAAAAAGTGTCATGATTTTGCGACATAATGCAGGAGAGAGAGTCCAAAAGAAAAAGTGTTGCAATTTCATGACATGTTGCAGAAGAGAGAGTCCGAGAGAAAAAGTGTCGTGATTTTGCAACATAATGCAAGAGAGAGAGTCTGATAGAAAAAGTGTCGCGATATCGTGACATGTCAATTTTTGCAATCCAAAGGCAAAGAGAAAGCGTAAGGAGAAAAAGTGTCATGATATCATGACATGTCAGGTTTTCATGACCCGAAGGCAAGATAAAGCGCTAAGGAGAAAAAGCGTCGCGATATCGCGACACGTCACATTTTCACGACTAAAGGAGGAGAGATAAAGTTAGAAGGCAAAAGTGTCGCAATATCATGACATGTTGTGTTTTCATGGCAACAACAACAGAAGATTTACATAGGCAGTTGAAGCCGACGAAGACTGATGTTAGCCGACAAAGATTAGGGTTTGCAGTCGACAAAGATTAAGGTTTATAGCCGACGAAGATTAGGGTTTGAAGTCGACTAATATTAGGGTTACAACAGACTAAGATTAGGTTTTTGATCTTGAAAATATTGTTATAAAAGGAAGGCTATTTTGAAGAGTTAAAAATGTTGAAGTGTGACGTTTAGAGATAGTGCGCAGAGTGCAAAGTTTGGTCGTAGTGTGCAGAGTGCAATTCGTTGAATCATTATAAGTGCAAAGATCACAAAGGAAGCAAAGTGTGCAAAGGGGAGAATATGAACATTTGATAGTTAAGCAGTCGATTGTGCGAAGTGATAGCGCAAAGAGAGCAGAGTGTGCACAGGATGAAAAAGTGAAGCAGACCAATCAGGGTCTTGTTAAAGGCAAAGGTATCTTACTATCATTCTTCTAAGTTTTAGATTTGAAGTCCAAGTTGGTGCTTGGCATAAGGGGTTGGTGCTCCTTCCAGTTGGTGTTGGCAAATCAGGGGTTGGTGCTCCTTTCTGTTGGTACAGATAAATCAGGAGTTGGTGCTCCTTCTAGTGGGTTCTGGTAAACTATTGGTAAACTATTTGTAAAAGTTGTTGCTTTGCAAAGGCTTTACATATCATCAAATAGTGGTATTACAATAATATAACAATTATGTATGTATCACTTGGCAATATTTGAAGTCTCCTTTAAAGTTTAGAAATATAATTGGTTGAGATAATGTCATAGATATATAGATAGATAAACTAGTAGTTGTATCTAGTTTTCGTAAACTAAGGCTAGTCACTTTTATGAACCATTTATACTTTGTAAAAATAAGTTTAATAATGCACATGCAATACTATATGTGAATAGATGCTCAATGCATATGTAAATATTTTCATAAAATGTATTATATGACAATTAAAGAAAAAAATGATTACTAGTTGTTATCTTGTGGTAAACACATTAATGTGAAATTTCTTGATTATGAAATTGACAATTATGAAAGGTTGGTAGTGGTAATTTAACAAAAAGTGCAAGGTTATTCATAGGAAAACCACAATAAAGGTAAATATTTGATATGATTTTATTAAATCAAATGTTTTATTTTTTATTTTTTTTATATTATAATAGCAAACATTAAAGGGTGTATAGTTTTTAATGTATGTGAGGTCATAGACCATATGAGACATATATTGTTTTATCCAATATAAGGTTATTTCTAGCCATACTCTAGTTACTAAAGCATGGTATACAGCCCTACCCCTTTTAGAATTCAAATTTTGGACCTTTACTTAGAGTTTCAAATTCTCCACGTTAGACTACTAAAACTATAAAAATCAATTAATATTTTATATCTTTTAAATGGTATTTTTATATTTAACATTAGATATTAGATTGACTGGTTTTTATAAGATTTTATATGGAGAAGCATTAAGTTTAAGTATCAATACACATAAAGGTTCAAATGTATGAGTGGTGGAAAAATAATCTTAATAATATATCATATAATATAAACTAAAAGTTTGAATGAATTATCTTAGCCTCATTATATGGAATTATACACTCACATACACCTACTAATTTAGGAAATTATCATTTTAATATTGTATTTGTATGTCCTTGCTAGGACACCACAATGGTAAAGGTATTGGTCTCTTCTAAACAAGACCCAAGTTTGATTCACTAGGAGGGTGACCCTCCATATGCCCTTAGATGTATGCTACAGTTGTTTATATATATAAATTAATTTTGTGTTTGACATATACTACTCTTGTATTTTACTACTTTTCAAAATTATTGTTTCCTCTTATACTTAAATTGGTTTTGTGTTCTATTAATCTATACAATAGTAATAACCTATTTTCATAGTATAAATTAAATTTTTAATTATTATATAAGATTAGAATAATTCTTGTTTGTGTTGCATCATTACCACCACGATAAACTATATTTTTATAATAAAAAATATTATTATCATGGTATCCAATTAATTTGAACCTAATGGGAAACATTCTTATTAGTCATTACAAAGTTTTTTAATATTTTTTTCTTTAATAAGCTATGTGTGGCTTCTTTTAAGGGTCACTCCTATTAAAAAAATAAAACATTACATTCCTTTCATTACATTTCTAACAAGTTAATTAAAGCATTTTCAGCTTTTCCTTTCTATCAAATATATTCTCCATCCTCCTCAAAATGCTAAGTTTCTATAATGAAATCCTTTTATATCATATTCCTTAAAAAAATTAAATTATATCAAGATAAAATTAAACAGCACAAATACCTAAAATATTTGCTGCCCAACTTCTATATTTATAAATATATTATCTATAACAACCTCACAATTTCTTAATACATTTTTTAGGGTTCTTATTCATTCCCCTAATATTCTAAAATATTATTTTCATTGTTATTTTTTGTTTTTATTTTTTGGTTTAGCCCCACTTCTTCTTAGCACTTGTGATATTTGCTTTTTTTTTCCCACATAAATATCCCTTTGGGTTTTTTTGGCTTATTGTTTTTACATCTCGGATCTTCCTCTCTTTTTTCATTCCCAACAATATGTTCAACTTCATCAATCTCTTTAATCTTATCACACCACTCATAGTAAGACTTATCATCTTTAGGTTTACCTTGTTTTGAATAACCTCAACATGATAGTCTTGTTTATGTTTCCCAAGAAACCATAAAGTGCATGTATGGTCTTCTATATCAATCACCTTCTTATTTTTCCCTAGAAAACCTAAATGGTTATGGATTTCATAGATCCTCATTTTTTTATTATGCTACTCTTGAAACCTTAAAGTGCAAGGGATAATGTCTTCACACCTTTCACTTTTATTACCTAGAGAGGATTGTATACTACTTGAGTAAAATAAATATGATTTACCTAGAATAAAATTGACCTCTTTTGTCATATTTGTTTTAAGATTTATTTTCACATCTTATTTTACACCTTTAATTCCTTCTAAACTTGTCAAATTATACAATAAATAGGATTTATTTGCCTCTTCTTTTAGAGTAGAATATCATTGATCTGATTTAGCTTATATTACTATATGATTTTTTTACTTCATCTTGAATTTTATCTCATAGCTAGAGTTTTTTGTCTCTTTCCTCATTGTTTTCACTTTACAAACTCTTGCCATGTGTACAATATCATAAAAACTATGGCAATGAAATATGGTATTTTCATAATCTACTTGTTGATCCCATTATCTTGATTTAGATTTAATCTTAATGGATTGTGGCAAAGGTTTTGAAATATCCATAGCAACACATATTTGAGTATATATAGCATTCTTTTTCTCCTTAGTAGTTAGTCCTTCCTTGATGAATTTCCCTAGGCTATTTCCAATATTCTTCAAAACATTATTATTTATAAGTTGATATTGAAGTCCAAAAAGCCTAACCCATATTGGAAGCTTCTTAATATTTTTGTCTCATCAAAAAACAATTATTCCATGATCTCAAATAAAGTGCATCTCTTCCCCTAAATCATGGACTACCAATCATTATTTGATCCCTAATTTTATTTATTGGGTAGAAAAATAAGAGTTTTGAAAGGCTCTTCAAACATTTTACAAAAGGGTTCCACAAAATTCCAAGCTCAAGAAAAAACATAAATGAAGAGAGAGGAAGGAAAATGCTAAAGAAGAAGAACCGACCATAATCAAACTCCTAAAAAAACCAAAAATGTAGGTCATCAGGTGATAAAATCAACCTAAAAAGTACTAAAATTGAACAATAAGCAAAGGAACATAAATTAGAAAAGACAACATAATAAAAGCAAGCATCAATATTTCAAAAAATATATCCAAAGGTTATTGACTTCATAAATCGAGTTGTATACCAATAAAAGAAAGAAATCGCTCAAAATTGAAAGTTGAAATTGGTCCTAAGAAATCTTGCTTGAATTCCTATCCAATGAGCTAGCAAGTCACCTTAGAGAATTTTGTGGCATCTTCCACCTCTAGACTTTTGACTAGGATAGGATTGGTTGGATAATTTCTCAAGCTCAAAACCAGCTTGAGAAGATCTACATTGATAAACATTTAGTGAAAAAGCTATTTTATACATTTACATTAAACTAAGACTTCCCTCTTGCTTGTATGCTCTACCAGAAGCACACATCGTAATTAATGGAAGAGATTCCTTGATAACATACTCAGTAAGATGGGTCATTTTCTCACCTGCTATCGAGACCATACTACCTCCCATAAACTGAAAATCCATAAATTTGATTATAAGAGAAATACCATTTAATCAATCTATGCATATTTGAATGGTCTCGGTTAAACTTGTGTGTATTTTATAGGAAATAAAATGATCCATATAATGTTTGTGTATATTTGTAAACTTGGAGATGGTATGTAGAGTTAATTGATTTAAATTTGAAATGATATGAAGTTGTTTTATTTAATTGTGGATATTAATTGATTTCTTTGTAAAAAAATAAATGGAATATTTCAAATTGGGTGTGGAGTCATTTTGTGATGAGGAAATTATTGGATTTCTATTGGGATTTGAGGAGAAGATGAGATATATTATACAAAAAATGAGTATAATATATAGGCATAAGCCTATATGAAGAACATGACAAGTTTCAACAAGACAGAGTGTGAAGAAAACAAGCTTATATTGAGATGGGGTGGTGAACAGTATAAGACCACTTTTTACTTTATTTTCAATAAATATTATGCAATGTATAGATAGCAATATCAACAGTAGTAATCAAAGCAATGCACAAATCACCACACACAATAGAGACACCAATTTAACATGGTTCACACAATGTGGGCACTCCACGAAGAAAATATTTCACTAAAATTTTCTCAATCAATCACTTAGGAATCCTTTCCCTATTACAATGTTTATGTAATTCTTTCTAAAGGAGACACCAATCCCCTAATCAAGTTCATGGATATCTATCCATAGGAGAAATCCTTTCTCCTTAGATTTTGTTGGTGAACTTCTAGAAGAATTATTGCATCCACTGCACTGGATAATGGAAATTTATCCACTAAAGACTCTTGTCTTCACTCAGAAGACTTGTCCTCACTACCTTGGCTAATGGATCTCTATCCATTGGAGACTAGCATCATCTATACTCTGTCACATTCAAAGCTTACTCTCTGCTTTGTCTCAAATTTGTACTAAACACAGTCCTTAGGTCTAGCACAAATATGCTCAATCTCTATCTCTATTTTGGCACAAAACTATCCTCAAATTTGCACTAAACATAGTCCTTCGGTTCTAGCACACATCTATCCTCAATATCTATCCTATGATCTATACTAAACATATTCCTTTGGTCTATAACAAATTTATCCTCAATCTCTATCCTCAAGCCTTAACATAAAAATTGACTCAATCAAAAATCAACTCTGTTGGATCTGCCCCAAAGCTTAACTCAAGGTTTGAACAAATCAATCAATCAAATCTGCTCACAAGCCTTCTCAAAGACTTATCTCAAATCTACCTTGTAAGCTTACACAAATGCTCACACTAATATTTCCACAAGTCTTCTATAGAACTTACCCAATCTACTCAATAATCTTTGTTCTCAAATCTGTATTGTAAGCTTCCACAAAATCTCACACAAATCTATCCACAAGTCTTCTCAAAGACTTACCTCAAGTATTCTCAATAAGTACTCACTACCAACATTGTGCATCGCATTGAAAGAGTTCATCGATGATGACACCACACAACAACCTTGACTAGATCAATTGATGCAACTGGATGAACATCGAGTGAATGCCCTAGAGCATCTCCACGTCTATTAGGAGCGATTAAAATGACCTTACAATATCAAAGTACACCAAAGATACTTTGAATTTGAGGATCTTGTGTTGAAAGAAAACTAACAGAACTCAATTTTTTTGCCCGATATGCAAGACAAATTTGCAGCTAATTGGCTAGGACCCTATATCATATCTAAAAATATTGGTTTGGGTACCTATCACTAATGTTGCTAGGGGGTTCTAAAGATCCTGAACCTCTCAACATCATCCACATTAAGACATTTTATGCTTAGAGAGTGTAGCAGAAAATGCTCCAAATGCATCTGTAATCCCTTTGGTCAGTCAAAAAGGCACCAAGGATTTCCAAAAATTGCTTGGTCAACCCAAAGGCTCGAGGGTTACTTAAAGCCACTTGGTCATCCCAAAAAGGCACCAAGGATTTCTAAAAATCACTTGGTCAACCCAAAGGCTCCAAGGGTTTCTTAAAGCCACTCAGTCATCCCAAAAAGGCACCAAGGATTTCTAAAAATAGCTTGGTCAACCCAAAGGCTTCAAGGGTTACTTAAAGCCACTCGGTCATCCCAAAAAGGTACCAAGGATTTCTAAAAGTTGCTTGGTCAAACCAAATGCTCCGATAGTTTCTATGATTGCTCGGTCATCCTAAAAGGCTCCAAACTCTCTTGTTGAGAGTGTGGTCAACTAAAAGGTTCCAAAGGCGTATCTAAGCCCTTTGGTCAATCCAAAAAGCTCCAAGGATTTCAAAAAATCACTTGGTCAACCCAAAAAAGCTTCGAAGGCATATATACTCGTCGTTTGGTCAAATATGAAAGCTCAAAAATTCATAAAAAATTTTAAATATATAAAATTCCAAAAAAAATTGGTAAAGCATAAAATCCAAAAACGTTTGATTTTGCAGTTTGCATTTTCATACATGCATTCACCTCATCATATTGTATTTAGGCATTTGTCATCTGTTTCATTACACAGTAGAGTGTAATGTGTCTATCAAAATCTTACAAACGGTCGCACATTTGTCTTTCAATCATTCACCCTTGAATTTATCATAATTCATTGCATTCATACATGATACTTGTTGCAGAGAAATATGTATGTATATTAAGTTTTCCAGTCACTCAAACATACCTAGTGGGTTCTTCAGATATTATAGAACTCTTGATTTGCTTTTATAAACAAGGTCATTAGTTGGGATAGTGCTTCAACATATCAGGATCCCGTCACTAAGCAAAACAATATAAAATATTGCTAAGACAAGAGATGATGAAAGCTACGAAAGTGGTCTTAGGTATCTAAAGAGATGGGTTTCACGACATGCTTATATTGCAAATATTTCAGTCTAGAGTGGTGAACTTTGGAAAGAGGATAAGAATTTTCCCTATAAATTCTAAAGTTACAAGGTTTATATCCCAAGTTACAAAGTGCAAATTTCAAAGTACAAAGTTCAAATCAAATGTAAAGTGACATAGTGAATCAAAAGCACTATAAAAATCCCTTGCTCAAAGAAAACGGTAACACGTGGACTAACAGTGATTTTTATCACTACATATGAGCAAGTAAGAAGGGTGAGAACTTGAATCCCTAGATTGTCCACCTTTTGAAAGCCATAGAGTGATCCCCAATCGCAGTAATGAGTTGGAAGAGTCTCACCTACAATCATAGGTATAGTTCTATTGGGTGATCCCTAAACATAGAAATGGGTTGAAAGAGTCCCACCTGCATTTGGAGGGGTAGCCCTGATTAATTTGCAATATGAGCTAGTTCTAGGTGCCTATGTTTGACTAGTTGTATAAGTCTAATCAAAGCTAAAAAAAGGATGGTACAATCATATAAGGAACCCTATCTCACATATGGGTTGAAAGAGTCTCGACTAACATACATGGTATGCTTATAGTCTATATAAAAATACTCACATGCACACACAAGGATAATGAATAGTTGATTCTGTCACGACAAAATCCTTATCCAATAGAAAGCCTTGTACAGTTAGTATGTGATTTTTGGAGAAGTCTATTAGGGTGTTTGAGTCTCATGGAAAACCTCAAAAAGTTCTCTAATAGCAACAAAATACCAAATATCATTAGACATAAAAAATATGAGTCATTCATTTATCATAATGCATTTTAGAAAATCACAATCAAACATATAGGATTGATAGCGCATGAATATCAAAAATGATGTTTAGACAGCCATTGACTATATAGTGCAGCAAAGAAAAATATATAGAATGACATATTTATTCATTAGCATTATACCAATCCATTTTACTGCATTTCATATATGGGTGATTAATTGATTAAGTTCTTGTAATGAGAATTATCAATTATTTTGCATGATTGTTATACATTCCGTGGTGTCATATTTTAAAATTGATATACACAGTTTACATTCATTCCTTATGTTTTAAGTGATTAAAGCATATAGGTTCATCCCCATTAGATTATGATTATGTACATAAGGAATTACCATACATTGCATAGCATACCATAACATTATAAAAATAAACGCATGCCCACAAAGCAAAAACAAATATGCATTAAAAATAAATAGTGCATCCATATGCATACATCATACATGGCACATCTAATCATCTATATCACTACATCTCATCACAATCATCATAAATAAGATAGCTATCTAGTGCATGTCATACATACATCACATCATATAAACATAGCATCAACATAAGCATTGCATTCATGTGCATCAAATAAATATAAAATCAAAAATAAATATCGATACACATAATGAGCCATAAATGATCAAGTCTATATATATATATATATATATATATATATATATATATATATATATATATATATCCAAAATAGTACATAGGGAGTGTATCAAAATGCCCACAGGCTGCAAAGTTTTTGGTCCTCGACCTTACATCCAAAATAAATATGGCATATCAAAAATATAGTTTGCATCTAGTAGAGCCCAGATCTAGTCTGTTCCCCCTGTACAAGAGCTCTCACCGCCTCCCTCAGCACTATGCTCTGGAGCCTGCTCTCCTATCTGCTCTAGCACCCATGGTGGGTCCTACTGTAGATCTTGCCTACCTCCAAATCCTAAGGTGCCCAAAACACAATAAACTGGTAACTATAGCAGGCTAGTCCTCTGAATGGTGGCCCATGAATTCTGCCCTACATCTCTAGGCTTGGCAGGCGATGTCGCACCATGTGAGCTAGAGGACCTATGCATACTCTTAGTCCTATGATTCCTATGACTCGAGCTCACCATAGACTATTCAGAGGTCCTATACATGGTCTGCTGAGACTCTAAAGCAAAAGGATCCTCAAGAACCTATAGCCCGTGCATCTCAATATAGTCGACTAGCTGATCAATGCGAGCAAGCTGAGATGCATGCATCTCATTGGTCCTCATGACCATGCTACACAGTTGCTCTACCTTGGCCATAGAATCCTAAACACCTATTGGAGCTACCGCTAGTGCTGCCAAAGGCCCCATAGTAACCTGAGGAGGTGGCATATCCCCCCTCGATACCTAGAGGAGATCCCTCTTCGCATCTGTTGTAGTCTGTTATGCTTGTGCTAACTCCAAGTAAGTCTATAGTCTTTGAACCTAGGCATCTGCATTGGTGGCCCATGTAGTAAGATCCTATATCTGATCATGTGCCTTAGTCAGGTGCCTATCCCTATCAGATACCTTTGCCTCTAGAGTGACGATAGTAGTATCTCGCTCCAACTATTGTGTATGGAATCGTTCGAGTTGACTCTGCAAGTCAGCCACCTGAGCTAAGATTAGACCCTCTACACTATCAATAGGGACCTCACCCTCCTTTGGAGCCTCCTCGTTTGGGTCATTATTTGGAGTCTCCTCGGTGGTAGCCTCTATGCCCCAGCTGCCCTATGTTCGGTAGTGCACCCTATACCCATTGGGATCCACCTCTACCTCTACCTGACCTGGCTCTCGATCCATAGGCCCTATGTCATACCATCTGAACATGGACCACCACCCATCATACTCTAGAGTGGTCCCAAAATTCTCAAATCTAGTCTCTTGGTAGTCATCAACAACATCTTCCAGAGGCTCAAGAACGATCCACTATAGATCATGATCTGCAACCAAACATCTATATCTGAGTGGGATATCCTTTTCACTTTTGAAATGGAAACCACAATCAATTCTTTTCACTCCAAAGATATTTTCATAAATCAAACACCATAATCAATCAATAGGAGAATGTGCCCATACCTTTTATGAAGATGAAGAAGCCTCTTTGGAAATCAGTCACAATCACAATATTCTTTTGCCAATATTCACAAGGGTTAGAAGATCACAAAATAATCAACATTACTCCACTTCACAATTATATTCACCAAGGATTTTAATTAGAAAACCTTCTTAAGAATTAATGCACAACTTCCTTATCACTCCTAAAACCACTTGTACCATAAAATAAAATAAATCAAAACATTGCATAACATTGTCACTCCACAAACCAGTTATACCATAAAATAAATCAAATATTTTACATCCTTCCTTTAAAAACTTTTGCACTAAAAAATAATCACAAAGCTTTCTTAGGCAATATCTCACATTAATCAAATATAAACCTTATTAAAATATTAAAGCTTGCTCAACCTTATATCTTCCACAAAAAGCATAATTAAACCTTAATAAAATATTAAAGCTTCTCAACCTTATATCTCCCACAAAAACATAATCAAACCATATCAAGCAAATATTTTAATTAAAATGTTGACCCCAACAAATATCGGAGTCAAAGTGCATACCTTAAAGGAGCCCTCGAAGGGCCTTCATGTTTCGAACCTCTGCCCACTGTGCTACCAAGCGACAGCTAAGCCGCATGAGCTAACACTGCCCATGTGAGTGCCTTGGGCACTATGTTCCTTAAACCGTGTGTGCTTTCCTCACATGGTACCAAAAATTTGATTGTCCACAAATTGACTACCCACGTCACACTCCACGAAATTCGATGTGTAATATTCAAATGCAAAAATACTTTGGATTTTTTAAAATCATGTGACACGACTTAGGTTTTTAAATGGATTACCTTTGGCTTATTTATATAAGCCATCCTTCAATGCAAATACGTCAACCCTTTTAACATTGCCCTGATGATGTTGGTGACGCCAATAAGAAAAGAGGGAAAAAACTTTTATTTAATTTTAAAATTTAAATAAATTTAAATTTAAACTAAACCTTTAAAATTAAATTTCTCCATCATCGAGGCACCTTTTTTGATGAAACAAAAATCCGACTTGGGTTTTACGAAAAACCCATTTCAAATTTGCCATCCATTGATTTTAAATAAAACCTTTCCTTGCCTTCCTTGGTTTTCATAAAAACCTTTTGCTAAGCTTCCCTTGAAGCTCCTTTTGGAACCAAATGCCATGCATCCCTTATAGAACCTTTGATCAAAACCTTGGCTTCTCATGAAGCTCTTTATGGAGAAAAATCATATTGCTTACTTACATAAGGCCTTTTGACATCAATGACAACTTTTAGCTTAGGGACTCAAAATGTCCAACAATTTTCATATTCTATGCACAACTTGATTCACTTAATTTTAGACTCTCCATACTTTGGTTTCTCAAAGTATTCACACTTGCACTATGTCTCTACTATGTTGAATTCTTCATGCTCCCATTACATCTCTACTCATGAATATATCTATGGTACTACATTCTCCTCAAATCTTCCTTTCTATTCTACAACTCATTTTTTATCAAAATACAATACATTCTCTTCTCACATTATTATCTTCTTTAGCATTCTCCATAGCTTCCATCCACTCCACCAATTCATTCTTCAATAAATGGTCCTCCTATTATTTTTCTTTTTTAACCTCTCCAACACTCATCCACCAATTTGACTATTGTCTAGTACTTCAATAGTTGTTCTCCATTCCAATGGTCATCCATCACTCCAATAGCTATCCACCACATCAATAGTCATTCTTCACTCTAGTAATTGACTCCCACTCCAACAAGATCTTATTGAATACTAGTATCAATCATTATCCACTTAATTTATCCTCCAATACCTTTACTCTAATAGTTAATATCTTCACTCTTGTAAATCACATACATCCTTCTCTATTGCTATAAGGCTATAATACCATTGTTATAAAATTATCTCATAGGATTCAATCAAAAAATCATAAATAATTTGTAATATCAATAATATTAATCATATATAAATTAACATAAATCTCACATAAAATCACACTAAAAAAATTATTGATAAAAACTCAAGGAATGCATAAGTCAAATCTTATTTGACTTACATTTTAAATGGATTTTCTTTCAATTTATAGATACATGAGACTCTTCACATTACATGACTCTTGGTCTTTGCCCTCCTCAAACTCATAGGAGAACTTAACTCTTCATATTCATTTATTACATAATAAGTCCCACATATTACCTAAAAATAAACTATTTCATGGTTAAATATAACTCCCTACTTCTAAAATAGGCACATCATACATCACACATCACACTCATAGCTCATTAGTTCCTAACTAGACACCTCACACACTTAAATACATGGTACCTGATCACTCCTAATTTGATACATAGTTTATATATAAAAATCAAACTCACACTCTAATTTGACACATAGTTTATATATAAAAATAAAACTCACACCCTAATATAAATATCTACAATGGGACCAAATAATTTCATACCTCCAACAATTAGTACCTACACAATAGGTAAATTTATATATTTTTTAAATATGGTACATGTGGCTTTTATTGGTAGGCACACCCTTCAAAATACCAAAATATTACTTTTCTTGTTAGTTCATTTAAACCATATCCAACTTACCTTTTACCATATAGTTTTTAATTTTTTCAATCAAATATATTATTAATCTTTTAGACCTCAAGGGCTAGGTGGATTGGTAAGTGCTTGTTTGTCCAGACATTTACCAAGAAGACACCCAGGTTCAAACCTTAGGGGTAGCATGTTTGCAAATGTAGTAGTCCAATATGAATCCTATGAGTGTGAACTAGATCGATGATGATGGTATGAATCCTAAGCGATCAGTGGTCCCCTTCACGTCGAGTCAAGAATAACGAAGTGGAATAGGTTTGGTAGAAGTAGCCCTTATGGTTTGAACCCTGCACTTCTCAATTACTAAACACAGTGTGGTTTTGACCAATCCTTATATGTAACCAAAAAAAATCTTCCTCGAAGTGCTACATTTCTACAATTAACTTCTTTACATATTATTCATTAAGAGATAAAGTCTCACTTGACTAGTTGCCCTCTAAAATTTGAATTGCACCAAGATGAAGATCAACATCATGATTGAATAAGTTATCTACTACCAATTTTCTTATATATATATATATATATATATATATATATATATTCACATTATTGAATCCAATAATAGATGATATCAACAATAATATTCTTTTTATTCAATCTCCACATTTGTTTTTGTTGATACAAAGAATGATAATATGTGATTTCCCCTCAATTAAAGTATATTCCCATCCATTTTTATTGTAATTTTAATACCTATAAGTTCCCTAGCCTCTACATACATGTTAGTTGAATTTTCATATGATTTTGAATAAGCAAGAAGAATTTTGACTTCATTATATCAAAAAATACCACCTCCACTAGCTTTTACTAGATTTCCTTTGGAAGCAGCAACAAATATTAGTTTTAATAAACCTATTTTTAAGAGGTTTTATTTTATCCTAAATCAAAGTAGATAATTTTTTAAATGCTATTGTCATATATGACTCTTCCATGTATGTTTAAATAAAAAACTAGGTTGTTACGAACTATTTTTTGCACTCGAGACTTCATATAATGAGAACCATATATATAAGCATTCTATAATAAATGCAGTAGTATGGTTCTAAATATGAGCATGATTTGAAGATTTATATTTAAAAATTATATTATTCCTTTAAATCCATAAATTCCAACAAATAATGGTAGGACCAATCCTTTATAGAATATATAATATTTTAGCTTTTAAATAATTAATAAAAATTATTATCAAATATTTCAATGTTGATAAATCCACCTAGCATATTTTCATATTTTTTAAAAGCAATCCCAAATGGTGTGAGAAAATTGACAACAATGTTAATTATCTAATATTTCTAAAAATTTCTCATACAAGGGACATCTGGAAGCTCCATGATATCCTCTTCTTTGTAGACTATCTCTTGTAGTAATATTACTTTAAACTACTAATATAAGGAATGTTGAGGCCTTATGGAGAGCCTCTAGTGACCAAAAATTATTTCAAAGAAGGTAATTGAGAATAGAAAAATTCAATTGCTCTAAATCTTCATATCCTAACTTGACTAAGTATCCACCAAATTTTAAAAATTCCAATCCAATTCAACCTTTAATATAAAATTTGGGAAATAAAAATCATGAAGCATATTTTAAATCTCATCTATAATTTGTTTGATTTCCTCCTTTTCAACAAAACTACTAATAGAAATTCATGATTTGGAGCTATTGCTCACATTAATATAAATTTTGGCCTTTGGAACTTTATAAGCTAGGCATAACTAAGCCAATCATTATCATTTTGAATCAATGTTAAGAAGATAAGGATTAGCCAAGCATTAAACCAAAAATTTGCATAACTCCCCTAATTGATTGACCATCTAATATGTTTCGTGATTAATTCCAAACAATAAGTTTCACATTTGACAATCCTTTAGGTAGGGTTATTTTCCTAAATAATTTCATTACATCAAGAGAACCTATATATTTTTCATGTAATATTTTTACCCATTTCTTTTCTTGATCTCTAAATAATTTCCATCCAAGTTTTTTCCCAAAGGCCAAACTCACAAGTCTACAATTATGTAAGTCTTCTCTATTATTATTTCCTTTTCAAACCCTATCCCACTTACAAAGAACAAACCTAAATATTTCCTCACATCCTTTCCAAAGAAAATTTCTTTCACTTTTATCAAGTTTTGATACTATACCTACTAGAAATCTTGAAAGTGAATTGAATGTACATTAATACCATTGAATTTTATATTTAACTTAGTCAAATTTATTGATTTTTATTAACATCATATTTTCTAATGTTAATCATCTCATCATATTATATGAGGAAATCAATTTATTTTTCGTGGAAAACCTTTTTATAAAGTTTGCAAATTAGTTTATAATTTAAATTATATTGTAGCGACCCCGAGACGCATGCACCACTTACTATCTACTTGCAATATTAAACCAAAATAAAAATGAAAGACCATAAAATGAATATAACACGAAAATAAAAAATAGAGATCCTTTTATTGATATTGAAACCCGGTTACATGTTGGTCCCTCTAAGGGATACCCATTTCAATACAATGAATTACAAGTGGATAAGATGTCCCCTTGCATGTGCAAAACCTGGAAGCCTTTAAAAGCATACCACCCCTTGCAAGGGGTGGTATGCTTTTAAAGGCTTCCAGGTTTTGCACACAAAAATATATGAGGGCTTATAGATGCCTCTTTCTCCAAGTCTAATTCCTGGAGGGATCTTTGTGCTTTTGAATGCTGCTAATTTGTCTGATGAACCTGTAGTCATGTGATCATGAAAACAATAGCACACGCTTAGCTATTTGAGATTGCCTCCCTGAATGATGTTATTAGTAGTAAATCTGATAATAAAAGGAAATATGCTCAATGATAATAAATGCAATGAAACTAGTGCTATGAAAGCAAATAAATGAAGAAAAATGGATCTTATTCTAATGATGTGAAATATAAAGAAAGCAGAATAAGAGAAACTAACACCTAAACCCTAAACTAGGTTTGTGGGCTACTATACAGGACAATGACCGCTAAGATGAAATACCTCTTTATTGACCCAAAGACTATGGGCTTAAGTTGCTACTAATGTTAAACTATTACCATATGTGTATAGATTATTACCTCTTAGTTGCCTAGCACTTCGTTACTCCTCAAGGGTGCTCAGATCTGCTCTCCAATATGATAGGGCTTCGTTGTGTATGCTCTCCAAGAAAAATATCTCTCAAAGAAGTCTGCTAAAAGATCATCCCTGGTCTCAGAATTGATATCTCTGATCATGGATGGATGATTATTGATCCCTTGGTGTTCTTAGGCTTACACCTTTTATAGTGTGAAACCCTAGGTCTATGTCCAAGCCCTAGGAATGAATTTCTCATGCGTAGTGAATGTTAGCATGAGAATATTTTGTCTTTTTTCTATGTTTGAAGGTCAGTTAACTAAAATCTAACTGCCCACTTGAGTCTCCTATGCAAACTGGTTGTTAGCATGAGAAGCTTTTGTCCTTTATCTATGTTTGAAGTCCAGTTAACTGAAGTCTAACTTTGGACTTGAGTCTTCCATGTGAACTAGTTGTGAGGGGGAATGCAAAGTTGTCCCCTCTCATTTTATTGCATAAAAACTACCACTTCTACCCGTGATTGGGTCTATTTGTCAGCAAATTGCATATTTAAGGCTTAGCCACTATCGTCTGCAGTGGCTAGTTGTGGCCGCTCTAGACTACAATAGCTAAATTGGTTGCTCAGCTGGCCGCTCTAGCCTACAACAACTAAGATTTGCTAGCCGCTCTAGTTTATAGCTGCTAAATTGGTTACTTTGTTGGCCTCTCTAGCCTACAACAACTAAGATTTGCTAGCCGCTCTAGTCTATAGCTGCTAAATTTGTTGCTCTATTGGATGCTATAGCCTACAGTTGCTAAGCTTAAATGGGCTAAAATTGCCATTTTGAGTGGTTATAACCACTGCTTGCTCTTGGAAAGGTCCAAAATTGGACATATGGTCTTCAAATGTGCTCATATGAGTGGTTTCCTAAACATGAAACATTTTAGGTGTCTATAGATACCCCTTTTTGCGATGCGCTGTGTGGAAAAACACAACGCTAAGAAAAAACATAGATTGCTATGTTTGTGGGGTGATTTTACCAAAGGGTTTGTGATTCCTTTGGGGCATTTGTTTTTGACCAAAGGGCTTATGTCCTTTGGGGCATTTTGGTTTTTGACCAAAGGACTTGCGTCCTTTGGGGCATTTGTTAAGTTGCCAAAAGGGCTTATGTCCTTTGGGGCGTTTGTTAAGTTGACACCTTTGGGGTGTTTTGTTTAGTTGACCAAAGGGCTTGCATCATTTGGGAAATTTGTTAAGTTGACCAAAGGGTTTGCATCCTTTGGGGCATTTGTTAAGTTGACCAAAGGGCTTATTCTCTCTGGGGCATTTGTTGACCAAAGGGCTTGTGTTCTTTGGGGCATTTGTTAAGTTGACCAAAGGGCTTACATCCTTTGGGGCATTTGTTAAGTTGACCAAAGGGCTTATGCTATCTGGGGCATTTCTTGACCAAAGGGCTTGTGTTCTTTGGGGCATTTTTTAAGTTGACCAAAGGGCTTGCATCCTTTGGGGCATTTGTTAAGTTGACCAAAGGGCTTATGCTCTCTAGGGCATTTGTTAAGTTGACCAATGGGCTTGCATCCTTTGGGGCATTTATTTTTGACCAAAGGACTTGCGTCCTTTGGGGCATTTGTTAAGTTGACCAAAGGGCTTGCATCCTTTGGGGCATTTTTTAAGTTGACCAAAGGGATGATGTGATACCTTTGGGGCTTTTGTTAAGTTGACCAAAGGGCTTATGTCCTTTGGGGCATTTTTTAAGTTGACCAAAGGGCTTGCATCCTTTGGGGCATTTATTTTTGACCAAAGGGTTTGTGATACCTTTGGGGCTTTTGTTAAGTTGACCAAAGGGATTATGTCCTTTGGGGCATTTGTTTTTGACCAAAGGGTTTGTGATACCTTTGGGGCTTTTGTTAAGTCGACCAAAGGGCTTATGTCCTTTGGGGCATTTGTTAAGTTGACCAAAGGGCTTGCATCCTTTGGGGCATTTGTTTTTTACCAAAGGGTTTGTGATACCTTTGGGGCTTTTGTTAAGTCGACCAAAGGGCTTATGTCCTTTGGGGAATTTGTTAAGTTGACCAAAGGGCTTATGTCCTTTGGGGATTTTGTTAAGTTGACCAAAGGGCTTATGTTATTTGGGGCATTTGTACATTGATTGCTTAACTATTTAATTTTTTTGACTAGGGGAGGTATGATACCAATATTTCCCCAGTCGATGCTTGAAAATATTTTTGTTTTGATTTTATGTTATGGGTGCAATGATGAATGCAATGCCTAGATAATGATTTTATTACGCTATACGTATGCAGTGTATTGATGTCATGTACTAGCTAGATGATAGATATATGATTAGATGGTATGATTTAAATTATGATGATGGATGCATATGTGGATGCATGTTTAATTTTGGTTTATTATATGCATCTAACTCATGTTGTTATGATATGGTATAAACGAACCTGTATGCTCTAATCACTTAAAACATACAGAATGCATATGACATTGACAATCTTAATGGGTGATACCACAAAAAGTAAAAAAATAATCATGAATTTAAATAATCACTCTTATCATAAGAATTGATTAAGTATTCATATATGAGATGTAATGGCATGAAATGTATGTATTTTCTTGATAAGTTTCTGTAAATTAAAAAATACAAAATAGTCAGTGGTCATCTACATATCATTTCTAACATATATCCGATATCTATCCTACTCTGTTGATACCCCCTAATTTATAGAATCTTATAAATAAAATTGATGATGTGATTGATGATATGATTTGTTGCTATGTAGGAATTTTTGAGGTTTTTCCTAAGACTCAAACACTCTAGTTACCCTATCAAAAACTGTGTATTGACCAATCAAGGCTTTTGAACAGTAAGGTTTTCATCATGGACCTAGATACTCATTATCCCTGTGTGTGCAAATGAATATATTTAGATAGAACTCAAATATTTCCCTCAATGTGAGGCGGGATTCTTTCAGCCCATTTCTAAGATCAAGGATCTTCAAGTGTTCATATGATTCTTGTGTTGGACTTAGTTGGACTATACCACTAGGTAGTATTGGGTTACCTAAAGCTAGCTCATCCACATTCAAACATTGGTCTACACAAATGCATAGCTATTGTGTTAGACATATCGTCATGCATAAGGATATCACCATTGCCAAGCTGGCTATGCACCAAACATGTAATGGAGATCTCCTTCCAGTTTTGTATAATGCTGATAATTCCAGAGATTCAAGCTCCATTCCCTTCATTTCTTCCTTTTGACTTGGGATACTTTCTCATGTTTAGTGATAAAAATCACTGTTTATTTTTGACTAATTTTTTTAAATTTTTATTTATTTTTGAGCAAGGGATTATTTTAGTGATGATAATCGCTGTTTATTTATTTTTTTTCTTTTGATACTTTGAACTATGACTTTGGATGTCGATGTATGACTTTTGAGTATTTTGAACTTTTCTTTGACTCTGGGATTTTTGCTTGTTTTTATTAAAGGGATTTTTGGGTAGAGCGGAGCTTGTCCTTTTGTCAATTCTCAACACTTTTGAACCGGTTGCATAGGGGGATAAGCAAGGAAGACAATTTTTGCTTTAGGTAACCTAACCACTTTTACATCTTTCATCTTTCCCTTGTACCAACTAGAATTTAGTGTTTGTAATTAGTGATGAGATCCTGAAATATGCTAAGCTTTGTCACCACTAGACCTTACTCTCTACTAACCAATATGGCTTTCCACAAAATTTTATAGGATCACTAGGTATGGTTGAATAACCGTAAGACCATAGTATATTATGTATGCAAGAAGTAATGGTTGTGTTGAAAAACACAATTACACACATGTATGAGTGGATGTAGATGGATTTGAGTATTTGTGATACAAACTTTGGCATCATTTGCTAGATTGTGATCATAACATATTCAAATGTAATGGATATGAATTTTTAATTCAATGCAATTATGTGGATGCAAGATGTGAGATGCAATTGTTTTTGTATTTTTGGATGCTTTCAATTTTTGATCTTTTGATTATTTTGAATGTTTTGAACTTTTGATTTTAAATTGTTTTTATGCTTTTTTCTTCTGACCAAAGGAATCTAATATGCCTTTGGAACCTTTTATGATTTTATTTGACCAAAGGGATTTAAAATGCCTTTGGGGCCTTTCGTGATTTAATTTGACCAAAGTTCTTTAAGATGCCTTTGGGGCCTTTTGTGATTTTTCAGTTTTCTATTGTTTTTGTGATCTTAAAATTTAATGAATATTTTTGAACTTATTTCAATGTCTTGACCAAAGGGATTATTGTGCCTTTGGGGATTTTTGTGGGTTGACCAAGCGGCATGAAGATGTCCTTGGAGAATTTTGATTAATTTGACCAAGCGGCATAAAGATACCCTTGGAGCATTTTGATTAATTTGAATTTGACCAAGCGGCATAAATATACCCTTGGAGCATTTATTTTTTTATGATATTTGACCAAGCAGCTTAGAGATGCCCTTGGTGCCTTTCATTTTTGACTTTTTATGTTTTATGATTTGTTTGTATTTTTGATATATTTGAATGTTTTTGCATTTTTGATATAATATGGGGGGAAGGTGTGACACCTTAAATACACCCAATGTGTGTGCCACTTAATGAAAGTGAGAAAGGTGTGATACCTTTAGAACCCTCACTTTGTCTCATTGAACTTGATGTGGATGATGGGGAAGGTATTTGACCTTTAAGATCCCCAGTGCACATGTTGTCCACTACAATGTAATCAACCTTCTTAGGAAGAGTGACAAAAATCAACTCTCCTAATTGGGGCACAGATCCTTGTGAGGTGCCCCTATCTGGGTAGGGAGGAATGAGTGAACCATCTGGATGGAGCTCATTTCACTCTAATTGGTCTTGGACCACATTATTGAATCCATGACAATCACAAATGCCATGACCCTTTATTCGATGGTATATGCAGTAATGGTCCTCCTTATAACCCTTGGGTTTAGCTCTGTTTGGATATAGAGGCTTTATGTTAGGTAAGGTGATTACCTTAGCTTCTTGTAGCTTTTGAAAAATATCTGACATAGAATCATTTAAAGGAGTTCAAATGTGTTGTTTCTACTTTGATTGTTTAGCATGCTTAGGCCTAGTATGAGGACCAGGTTGAGCCCTAGGTATGTCACTTGCTGACTCAGGGGGATCTTATTGAGGCTTCTCTTGTGGCTACCCAGGAGACACTTTGACCTTAGATAAAGGGTGCTTTTGTCTCTCAATATGGTTCATGATAAAATTTAATGCCTCATTTTTCTTATCCATTTGTACCTCTATATTATAGAGGTGATTTTGCATATGCTCTAATACTGATATGAATTTCATGTGTATTTCTAGCGATTGGTTTTAAATACCATTGACTATTGAAGGATGTGATAAAGTAGGTGCTAAAGATACAATAGGTAACTGTAACTCACCCATTTACTTTATTTGAGTTGATGTGGATGCTTCATGATGATCCACTTTGTTAGTGGTATCCACATGCTCATGTTTATGACTTAGTTCATTTTTTTGTTTCACTTCGTAGTGTTGCATTATACTAGCTTTGATACCCCCTATCTTGTGGGCCTATATAAATTTCATTCATTAAAATATATTCAAAAAACTTACACACACACACACACACACACACACACACACACACACACACACACACACACATATATATATATATATATATAATGTAAGGAAGGTGAGGAAGGAGGTTGGAGAAGAAGGGGCACAATAATAAGGAGGAAAGGGAATACAAGAGAATAGGGAGAGGAGAGAATATCGAGAGAGGAAAAAAAAATCTTGCCGACATTTTATAATGCGTACACACTTGCAAGGTTTTTCTAAGCCACTTAGAATGTGGTCATGTTCACACTTGCAACATATCTGATGTGGGGGGAACATTTTTTCTCGTTATTGAGTAGGTATCGTGAAATGTGAGTTAGGGGTGACTAATGCCAATGGTTTTGATCCCTTCAATGGGGAAGAAACATTTGATTACACCACATCTTGTTTTATCTGTTTTAGAGTCACTTGGTCCTCTATCTTGCTATAGACCATTGTAGACCACATAGACTTGTCCTTGATGTATGAATGTTTTATGTTTTGGTGCACTATGGAAGGTATGCATTCCATATCTCTCATCCATGGTCTTCCTAGTAATATGTTGTACTGCCTCTCACCTTCCAAGATATGGCACAATGTAGGTATCATATTTATCCCAATCTGTGTAGGTAGGATTATTGTGCCAATTATTGTGGAAGTAGCATCATTGAATGACCTCAATGTAAATATTGTGGCCTTAATGCGTGAAGGTGGAAAATTTAAATGCTTCAAAGATGTAGCTATAATTATGTTGATGGATGACCCAGTGTTAATCAAGACTCTCTTGTATAAAATTTTATTGATGCTTACTATGATGTGGAGCGGAGGATTAGGTTTATCCTAAGAGATTTTCTTAATATCCCACTCATGAAAGGCAATCATAGGGTCCTTTTCTAAGTGCATTGAACTTATTGTTGGTATAGACTGTGATAGATTATCAACTTTAGTTGACTGTTTTGATATGTTGGGCTGATCAAGGTATCTTTTGCTTTATGTTGTAGTATTGATTACACCAATAAAATCTTCCTCAGGCAGGGCTATGTGCACTTTATTGACATTCTCAACTTGATTGTTGTTGGCCCCATGATTGGGTAGAAAATTTTTTAATATGTTGATGTTTTGCAATTCATTCTTATCCAACATATCCTGCACTATATTCTTAAATGCAACACAATCCTGGATATCATGGCAATTTTACCAATGGTAAACATAATAGGGATCTTCCCTATAACCCTTAGTTTTGGGGCAATTAGGATCCAAGATGCGCTCCTTAGGCAAGTTTAAAACCTTGGCCTCACAAATGCAATTGAAAATTAATGCCAAATATTTAGGCAATGGTGTATAGTTGCGAGGGGGTTTTTTATGCTTACCCCTACCTTGATTCTTGTTGCACTGGTTGTAATACATAGTAGGAGACTGAGCCTGATAGTTTTCTTTTTGTTGGCTCTATGCTATTTTTGGAATGCTTAACATGATCTGGTTGACATCTATAGGCTAGGCCTTTTGTGGTTGATATTGCGTGCTCTTGTTCCATTCTTTCTCACTACGGAGCTTTAGGTATCCTTATTTGACCTTAATATCTTCAATAAGCTTAGCTTAAGCCAAGGCATTTTTGAATGTATCATATTGTTGTAGTTGTAATAGTAATGAGATGTGGTTGGTGCAACATTTTTTGAACATTCAGATTAACTCTTCGATCTGGATGAAAAATGACAACTTTGCCATGATTTTTCTCCATTTATCCCCATAATCCATGACTGGCTTATCATCATACTGCTTTAGGTTGGCCAGGTCTGAGAGGTTCACCTTATTCTTAGCACCAAAAGAGAAATATTTTAATAATGTATTCACTAGTTGTTCAAAACTGGATATGCTATGCTTGGGAAGCTGGTTGAACCATTGGGTGGTAGCCCTCGAAAATGTCATAATGAAGGTTCTAAGCATAAGGGCATCACTATCTTCCAGATGAAAGCATGCATTGATAAATTTGGTGACATGTTATTGTGCATCCTCTTCACCCTTAAATTTATCTAACCTAGGTATCTCAAAAATTTTAGGATATGTAGGGATAAGAATTGATGGGCACAATGGTTGGTTGTGTATTTTACTTAGTGTTGGTTGGTTCTCAACTGCCTCTTATTTCTCAAATGCTTTCATATTTTGAGCAAGTTCTTGGAATACCTTTGAGGTGAGGAGTTCCTCTTCTTGCAGACCCACTCACAATGGTAATGGAGGTATCCCTTTATCCATTTGTCTTGCTCTATTCTCTTCCCTCATACGAGGGAATTCAGGATGTGTTTGATCCTACTTTACCATGTTTACCCTTTCACCACCAGTTGGATTTCACTCATGATTTGGAGGGTGATTCTATTGCAGGTTTCCTTCTTGTCTAGTGTGCTTCTCTCTTGGTGAGTCAGCACGTTGATCTCTTTGATGATCATTTCTATTTTCTTGTTGGTTGCTATGAGCTAGCTACTCAGATTACTCCCTTAAATGTTGCTCATGTTGGAACAACAACTTTTCTCTTTGTTTATCATGTCTGAGAGCTTATACAGGATCTCGCTCTTTGCGCAAGGTATTTTCTAACCATCGGATGCAGTTAACTTGCATGGTTGAAGAATATTCATGTCTATCAAATTTTGTTCTTGTGGTTCTTATTTGTAGATTTCTCAAAGAGGTTTTTGTTGTTTCTTTTCTTTGTATAGCTAGTGTAACTTTCTTTGTGTACTCTGTGTGGTGATAAGTGTATTTATGGTCAAATTCTGTATGATATTTGTGGGGTCGCTTTGAAGCATCCCTAGGTTGAGTGGTGTGTTTAGTAATCATGCTTTGTGAGCTTCCAGATGTAGAATATTATGTGGCTATGGTTCTGGAAGTCTTTCTTAAATAAATTCGATCCCACTCATCCAATTGAGCTTGGAGCATTTGTAGTCTTTGAATTGCATGTGACCCATGTGACTGATTTGATCGGTTTTTTGTGCTGGGTCTATGAATCTGAAACTCTGTGTGGGGGTTATTTCTTATTTCAAATTGGACAATAAGGGCGATAACTCTCTTCCCTCTATCTTGCCCCTCATTGGGATGATTTGAAATCTCAGTGTAATGAGATGTGGTGGGTATGTAACATGATTCCATCTCTATATTGGAGGTCTTGCTCACCATGGGAGGTCTCTCGATCATAATTTTTGTTATAAATTTTTTTGACTTCTGAAAAATGTTGTGGGTGTTATAAATTTCTTTGAAAAATTAGGGTTAGGTTGATTCCCTCAACAATGAATAAACACACCAAGCAAACAATATGATTATCTCTTTTAAAGATTAAATGTGTATCCTAAGAACTTTTTTTAGTGTGTTTCATATGTGTTTTTTCTTTTGCTTTCTTGCTCTTTCTTTGGATTTAGAATGATGGGACTCATCCATAGTGGGAACCAAGAACATCCATGCCAAACATGATTTTCTCAAAAAGATACTAGGGTACACAGCTTAAAACCTAGTGGGGGGTTCGCCTAGCTCTTCCACTCTAAACCAATGATTATTCTAATAGTGGGAGATAGTTTGAACATAAGTAACTAGTACCACTAAAAGTAAGTGCCTCACTTCGTTCTAGCATATCTAGGGTCAATCTGGTGGAAGGAGGTGAATTCCAACGTCACCGAACTGAATTGAGGGTTGGTGATGAAATCTAAGTCCCCAATGTTTAAAATGATATGTACGAATGTGTGTGATTATTTTTAGATTTTGAAATAGAAAGCGATGCATAAACCAAAATTCATGACTATTTTCCTACAATGCCTAAAAAGAACGTTTCATTTTTAGAAAAATGCATCTATGACTAGTCTATATGATTTTAATGCACTCTCCTATTTAGTGATGAAAATAGCCACTGATCGGGCTACATGCAAGCACACCAAAACACAATGGCCTAGAACACTAGATACTAGGGCAAAACTTACAAGCAGAGGTCCGCTGTTCCTAGCAATGCCTAAAGGAAATTTAAAAGAAACCTAAGAAATGCAAAATGTAGTTTTTATTTATTTTTTCTTTCATTTTCCCTAGTTAATCTATGTTTATGCTTGCTATTTATTGAAATAAAATGCAAATAAAAAATTAGAGAATACAGATAAAGGGTACCAACCTTGAATCCCGCTTAGATGATAGAAATTTTGCCCTCTACTGCACTTCTCTGTTGGTCGTTGTTGATCAGAGTGACTGAATTTCGACTGCTGTTAGCAGGAGCAACTAATATTGTTAGCTATTGTAGACCAGAGCGGTTAATTTTTAGCCACTGTAGACCAGAGAAACTAGCCCTACATACAAAAATAAGTCAGTATCCAAGTAGAAAAATGAAAAATTAGTGGAGGTCCCACCATGATCGCCATTTGTAGCAACCTTAAGATGCATGCACTGCTTACTATCTACTTGCAATATTATACCAAAATAAAAATGAAAGACCATGAAATGAATATAACACAAAAATAAAAAAGAGATCCTTTTATTGATATTAAAACCTGGTTACATGTCGGTCCCTCTGAGGGATAACCATTTTAATACAATGAATTACAAGTGGGTAAGATGTCCCCTCGCAAGGGGTGTTACACTTTTAAAGGATTTATGATTTTGCACATGAAAATGTATGAGGGCTTACATAGACCTCCTTCTCCAAGTCTGATTCCTAGAGGGATCTTTGTGCTTTCGAATGTTGCTAATATGTCTGATGAACCTATAGTCTTGTGATAATGAAAACAATAGAACACACTTAGCTGTCTGAGATTGCCTCCTCGGATGAGGCTTTTAGCAGTAAATATAATAATAAAAGGAAATATGCTCAATGATAATAAATGCAATGAAACTAGTGCTATGAAATCAAATAAATGAAGAAAAATGGATCTTATTCTAATGATGTGAAATATAAATAAAGCAAAATAAGAGAAACTAACACGTAAACCCTAAACTAGGTTGGTGGGCCACTATCCAGGACAATGACCACTAAGATGAAATACCTCTCTATTGACCCAAAGACTATGGGCTTAAGTTGCTCTAATGTTAAACTATTACCATGTGTGTATGGATTATTACCTCTTAGTTGGCTAGCACTTCGTTACTCCTCAAGGGTGCTCAAATATGCTCTCCAATATGATAGGGATTCGTTGTGTATGCTCTCCAAGAAAAATATCTCTCAAAGAAGTCTGCTAAAAGATCATCCCTGGTCTCAGAATTGATATCTCTGATCATGGATGGATGATTATTGCTCCCTTGGTGCTCTCAAGCTTGCACTTTTTATAGTGTGAAACCCTATATCTATGTCCAAGCCCTAGGAATGAATTTCTCATGCGTAGTGAATGTTAGCATGAGAAGATTTTGTCTTTTGTCTATGTTTGAAGGTTAGTTAACTAAAATCTAACTTCCCACTTGAGTCTCCTATGCAAACTGGTTGTTAGCATGAGAAGCTTTTGTCCTTTGTCTATGTTTGAAGGCCAGTTAACTGAAGTCTAACTTTGGACTTGAGTCTCCCATGTGAACTAGTTGTGAGGGGGAATGCAAAGTTGTCCCCACTCACTTTATTACATGCAAACTACCACTTCCACCCCTGATTGGGCCTATTTGTTGGAAAATTGCATATTTAAGGCTTAGTCGTTGTCATTTGTAGTGGCTAGTTGTGGCCGCTCTAGCCTACAACAACTAAATTGGTTGCTCAGCTGGCCGCTCTAGCCTACAACAGCTAAGATCTGTTGGCCGCTCTAGCCTACAATGGGTAAGATTTGTTGGCCACTCTAGTCTATAGTTTCTAAACTGGTTACTCTATTGGCCGCTATAGCCTATAGTTTCTAAGCTTAAATGGGCTAAAATTTCCATTTTGAGTGGTTAGAACCATTGCTTGCTCTTGGAAAGGTCCAAAATTGGACATATGGTCTTCAGATGTGCTCATATGAGTGGTTTCCTAAACATGACACGTTTTAGGTGTCTACATATATTATTTTTATTTTTAATTTTTAATATTAATTTAGTCTAAACTTAATATTAGTTATATTTTTAAAGAAATTATATATCTCTTATCCATGCCATTGTTCATAACTATCTTCTATTCTCATCATTATCTATGTTAGCAAGAGATTATGTAGATGCTAGGAACTTGTGTTTTTTTTTTAAATAATTTGGAAAACCCTATATATAATTGAAAGTAAAATTACTTCAACGGAAACAATAACAATAAGGCCATGTTACTTAAATATGAAAAATAAAAAAACTCTTCAACAAAATCAAATTATATTTTTATTTTAATATAAGAAATTAGAACATTTATAAATAATTATGAGTTACAGATATAACTAATCTAATATTTTATATTTTATTTTTTTTTAAATATAAATAATAAAAAGTGTGGATTGCTTACATATGAAGTTTTGGTGGACCCTTTTTAGGATTTGAATCAGAAGCCCTCAAATCCTTGCGATGATTTTTATATTGGCTCTTGTTTTTTTTCAAAAAATAGAGTTTTTGGGTGTGGATTTCTCGGCATCCTACTATTTGTGAGGTTGGGCGACTGTAAAAGGTGTTTGCAAGATGGTGGTTTTTCGGTCCTCTTCTAGGAAGGGGGTGTTATTCTACCCTGGGTGATGTCCATGGATCCCTTGGTGTGCTATCTAGAAGTGCTTGTGCTGATCTGGAAGTTTTTCCAATTTCCCACCAAAAAATTGCTATGTAAGGTTTGCCTCCAAATTGGTAGGATTTGGTCTGTCCTGAGCGGGAAATACTTTTTTTTTTTTTTTAAATCGCATTCCTTCCCGCTCTTGATGATTGTAAGTTGATGTTGTTTTTCTCCTTTTGGAGCTATTACAGAAGGTTGTGGGCCCCTTTCAAAACCCTTTTTCTGGGTTTCAGGTTATGTGCTGGATGATTTTATCTTGTATTTCTTTGTATGGGTGGGCCATTTGAGGAGGTTTGATATACCTTGGAACCTTCACTATTTTATTTATGGGGATCTCTACTTCAATATTGAGCTGTAAGAATGTTGTCTGTGGTATGCAATTAGGTGTATTTTTTGAAGGTTGGTTTTATGAATGGATTTAGTTATCCTTTATCCAGTAATTTACTCCATGTTTGGATGGGGATCCCCATTTGGATTTATCAATTGTAAATATCCTTTGGAGCTAGTTGTTTAAGGTTGTGGGATCCTTTAAAAACCCTCATTGTTTATCTAATTATCAAACAAGAATATACACAATAAAAATGAATATATATAATTTAAATTACATACTAAGAAGTTCCATATAGATAATTTACTTATCTTTAAGAGCTTATTTATATTCCTTGGTATGAAATTATAGTAGATTCTAAAAAACTACATGTGTTCCTTCACACAAGCTTTTTAGTTGTGAGAAATTTTACGTTGTGCATTTTATTTTGTTAGTTATGATTTGATTTAATGGTGGATGTAAAACAAATGCATATTCAAACAAATATCATATGCACATGAAAAGATCATATTAAAACAAAGGATTTGAAAAAAATCTCTTGAAAAATCTATTAGCAAATTTAATATATCAATTATGTATGAACTAATAGATCCTCTAATTAACTATCTTATAATTTCTACTCATGTAATCAAATTTTTCTCTTACACACAACTTTAGTAAGTAATTTCTCAAATTATTTATCTCTCTCTTTACTATTATTCATGAAAACATCCTAGTGAGACCACTAACCATCATGGAGATCTGCGAGAGGTTATTTTATTTTCATTGTTGTAATACTTCAACTATACAAAAGGCTATATATTAAATTTGAAGAGTTAAAAGGTAAATAATTTTAGAAGCTCACAATAATATGTAGATGTTTCAAATCATTTATAGGCTACATGTGAAATGAATAAAGTTATTGTATCACTTATCACAAGATTCCTACATAGGAACTACCACTAATTAAAATATGTTGAATTTGAATACACTAGGCTCTTTAAAAACAAACACAATAAAAATTGACCAAAAAAACTCTCCTTTTATTTATTTGCTTAAAATACATAATCTTGATTGACTTAGAACATAAATAATATCCCTCATGATTTGTATCAACTAATAGATAAAAGGTTGCACAATAACTCCTTTTCATGTCAAAAAAATGTATAAATCCACTAAACATAATAAAGCTAATGCAATAGGATTTGATTGTATGAATTTATGTAGAGTTGAATCCAACAAGAATTTTATAGATTCTATCTTTATTAACTAATGACCATGAGGATTTTATAGTTGATTAGATATTCATCAACCCTTTCTAATAATATATTTATTAGGTGGAAATGCCAAAATAATATTGAGAAAGAAAGCATGTTGATATCAATGCACCATACAAAGTTACTCAATTATTGGTGTTTCTCTTTACCATTTGATTTTTTAACCTGCTTTATTTTATTTTTAATAAACCTCAAGACTCCCAATATTTTTGGATATATAGAGGCAAATAAATAAGATAGAAGAGCCTAAATATATTTAATGATAATGGCATGTGATTTAAATGTGTTGGTTTATGCTTCATTTTATGAAGATCGCAGTGTGAGGAGGTGAATGAACTAAGAATTAGATGAAAAATACCTGTTTCGTAAGAGAACCAAAGATTGGAAGAAAAAAGATAGGGGTTTTGATAATTGAAATAATATGATGAGTTAAGACAAAGTTCTTTTTGTCCAAGAAGCTAAATCAGGTAAGATGAACTCAAATAGAAAAAGCATTTATTTTATTCAGCTTAAGTTTGACCCATTTTAGTAGATAAATTACTAGATTCCTATGGAAAGGAATAAAAACTAAGATAAAATTTATGTCAATTTTAAAGTAGCCCCAATTTGCATCATATAAAAAGTGTACAACCTCAAATTTGACCTAAAATAAGGTGTAATAATAAAATATCAAAATAAAGAGCTTTATTTACCTCACAAAATCCAAAATCAAATAAATAATAAATACTTTTACACAACTCTCTACTCTATGTCTAATTTATAGGATCTAGTTAATAAGTTATGAATGTGCCTACATGGTTTTATGCTACTAATAAAGGTTATTTTAATATTTTTGTGCATGGTACTTTTGCACATGGTTTTATGTCACTCTCTATGATCTCTCAATATTTTTTCTCTATTATTGTAAGATTTCTTAAGAGTTTTATGCTATTACTACATGATTTATTGACACTATGAATGAGTAGAAAAAAAAACAATAGGGGCATGGAATAGAAGCTAGACCAAAATGTTGTCACTAATTTGCATGATTGCAATAAAAACAAAAATGTAAGATAATATCATATAGATGACTATGATTATAAGGATAAACTATTAAATCCAAAAAGCATAATTTTTCAGCCTCAAGTATATGAAATCTACAAGACCCCACAAATCTATACTTGTATAATTTTTCATAATATTAGGAAGGCAATGGAATTTTTTTTATACCATGAATATGTGGTTGAAATATTTTATTAAACCATAAAATACTTGTGACTAGGGTTTCATATCATTCAAATTTTAGTGACCTCCTTTTTGTTTTTTAGAAACAAAAAATTCTACAAGGGCTTACTTGATTGGATTTTGTAGGTAATATTCTAGGTGCTTAACAACCTTAAATATAATGAGTGATTTTGTGATTTTGTGCATGAGGCATATGTATCCATATAAAAATGGTTCAAATATTACAAATAAAATTTTCCTATAAATATTAGTCTTCTCTTTCATACAAAATTAATGCTAAATTATAATCTATAGAGCCTCATATCTTAATAGTATAGATATATAGGGTTGATCTCAATTACAAGGATCATTCAAATACCACTTCTGAATTCAAAAAAACACTAATATAACATATATTTGAAAGTAACAAAAACACAAGTAAATGACACAAAATTGCACAAAAAATATATTCTTTTATTGAATCGGGTAGATCTCCTGATTGTACAAATAATATATCCCAATGTGAGGTCTTTGCAATGCTATTGATACAATTGTTATAATGTTAGGGTTTTTGAGGCTCTAATCCAATGAACGATGGTGTCTTCTTGCTCATATTTGATCTCAATAGAGTGGTGAGTGGGATTTTGTATCCTATGCAGGACCACTCAAGCTTCAGTAGCTACTAATGAATGTGATTCTCACACTACACAGAAAATAATGACAAGAGTCAGTAATATCTATGAGGGATCAACTATGTGAGACCCTAAAAAAAAAAATCATTAAATCCTAATTGTAGAAATAAAGAAAACTGTAAACATATCTGAGAATTTGAAAATGCTTGTAAAATAAAAATTTACCTTGTCTTCTTTGACTTGTCATTTTTGTCTTTGTTTTTGTCACAGGGGATGGTTATGCATATGTTCCCTAATAATATCTGATGGTCTTAGGGCTATAGAAATAGGATGAGAAATACCTATAGGCACTTGAAAAACTCTAGAGGATGTTCAACAAGCTTGGAGGGTGCTCGATGATGGTATGAAGTGCCCAGAGGTTCTTGAGAGACTCTAGGAGGTGTTCATGAGTCTCTAGAGAGTGTTTGGGAGTGTGAAGTAGAAGCTATAGAATAGATCTGGTTTGCAAGGTGGATGTCGATGGATGCGTAGGATGTGAGAGGGAGCAATGGTGGATGAAAGTGGTGAGGATACTTGAGAACCTAGGGCAAGAGGGCTTAGGGAACTTAAAAAACTTAAGGGTCTCAAAACTTAGGCCTTGAGTCATCAAAATGACTGCTATTTATAATATTCCCTTAGACATGTTAGGGTTTCGACAACACAATTTGTATGGCCAAGATTAAAACATGATCAAGGGTGTATATTAAATTTGGATAAGTGGCATAGATTAAGGCAGATGGATGGCTAAGATTAAAGCATGATGGATGGCTAGGATTAATTCATACATACATTATATATATTTATTAGATACATATAGATATAATATATAAAATATTATTATTTAAATATATATTAAACAAATATATATAATGGATATGTGTGGCGAGAATCTATGGATGGAGGACAAGTGGCTAGATTTGAGTGTCTACAAATGCCATTTTTTGTTCAATATTACGTGAAACATAATGTGGTGCAAAAATACAAGATACATAGTTTGGCTTTGACGAAGACACAACTTTCTTTCATTGGGATACAAAAAATGAACTTGAAGACAAAAGAATTTGTATTGTGTAGCTTACCCCTCAATTGGTGAATGAATGAAGAATGAATCTCATGAGCCAATTGATAAAAGTGTAGGGTGAAGAATGTAATAGAATTGTGTAAGTGTTAATGTAGGATGTGAATATGGATGATATGAATGATGTAAAATGTGATACCATTTTTGCTCCAACGGTTGAAGGGGATTGTTGTAAAATACAAATGATTGAGTTTGTTTTACCCTAATAGAGAAAGATTTTTTTTCCAAATGTAGATGTCATAATCATGTAATATGTATCTTGTTGTAGAAATTCAATATCAAATTTTGTCTACCCCAAGTTTGGGGTGATCCCATGCTATTTAAGAAAGTGTCTGTTGGTGTCATTGAAATGCAAAGTGATGAAAATGCAACAAAAGAAAATGAGTCAACTTTGGAGGGCTTGCTAGTGACTTTCGAATAATTCCTACAATTGGAACCAATAACCCTAGCTAGATCCTATCTCCATGATGACTTTCAATGTAAAAATAATGATGAGTCATGATTTTGTCCATGTTTCAAGCCCCACGAAAAAGGTCTTCAATGAAAATTATTGAGCAAATTGGTCATGACATAGTCTCACTCAGAAAATGAGGGACCAAGAATGATTTTCCTTTTGAACAATGAGATATATGATTTATGGAGATGACCAAGTGTCCCTATGGTGGTATATCCATATTATATAATTGCATGGATGCAAATCACTGCAATCACCAAGGAGATAGAATAGACCACTAGATACGAGGTTCACTTGAATTTGTGTATGGACTTGGAAAACATGAAATTTTAATGATTTATGAATGAAAATGATGTGGAAATGAATATGTGATCACTAGAAATGCATTTATGATTGAATTTATTAATTTTGTGAACTTTTTCGTTGATTTGGAGCATTTTGAATCAATTTTAGAAAAATTTGTGCCTTTTGGGAATAAATACAATTTAGCCATCCAAATAGATTCATATCATCCCAAAAATGAATGCAATTATGCAATGGATGATTAGAATTATGAAAATTATAATTTTGTGAAGATTTGAATCATTTTGAAGTGTTTTGTAACTTGAATTGTGGTTTTATGAATTTTTGTCACAAGCAAAAATTATGAATCCAAATTGATTTTGGTTTTCACAAAATATGATAAGGTGATGAAAGTGATATATGGATGCAATTTGAAATTGTTTTATGGAGGTAAGCTACCTTTTTGGATCATTTTGGTTATTTATCAATTTTTATGGTAAAAACCAATGGGCGCCTATTGCATGTGTAAACGCCCACCAGATTTTGTTGTTATCCAAACATAAGAAGGCATTTCCATACACATGAAAGCACCCATAGGTACTTCAATACACCTAAAATAGCTATAAATAGCTTGCATAAGGAAAAAAAAGTTTATTTTTGTGTTTGCAAATTTCTAAAGTTGCATCTAAGGGAGTGGAGTGGAGTGGAGTGAGTGGGTGAAGTGTTGTGGATGCTATGGTGATGAAAGATGCAGATGCAAAAATGGGAGTAGGTGGGAATTTTGTTAAGGTAAATACATTTGAAGCTTTTTGTTTTGTGCAAAAATATTTATTGATTTTTTTTGTATTAATGTTTTGCCTTCATGTATTTTTTTGTAGTTAAGGATTTTGGAGCCTCAAAATCGGTTCTTGCCTCTCATCCTAAGGATGAGGAAGGTAATGTGGGAGGACCAATGGAAGTGGCAGAAGGCTATGGGTTTGGTTGGTGTAGCCTGGATATATGTGGTGAGGGTGGATGAGGGGTATCTCTCTACCTTGGTAGATAGATGGAATCCAAATAGGGGGACCTTTTAGCTCCCTACTGAAGATATGATCGTGACACTTGAGGATGTATATTGCATCCTCAAGTTGCCAGTGGAGGGATTACATGTTGAGGTTGGACACGATAAGGAGCATGAGATGATTCGGCTAGTCGAATATGGGTGGTAGGATGTAGATGTATAGGATGGAGGGATAACATACTTGTCCATGTATGTGGACAAGAATTTATATGGCCTACCCACTTTGATGATGCTCATGTTAGCCAACATAGTGGCCTCGAACAACACTGGCTATTGATTCTCATGGAACCTTATCAGGGTAGTGTGTGATATAATCACTACACCTCTGATGTATGCATGAGATTTTGCTTTATTGGCATAGTTTTACCAGGAGTTTTATGATATGAGGAGGAAAAATCAAAAGGGGTTAGGTTGCAATGTACTGCTATAATGTTAGGACTAGGAGAATTTTAGTATGGTTCAATTGGTGGGCTTGCCTGCTATGGTTTGAGATAGGGATCAATCCTATGCTCTGATATGACTAGTGGTAGAGGAGGTGTAGCTAATTCATCTTATTTTGACAAGTCAATGGTACATGGATCTGTGGATTGGATTGACAACAACTCATGTGATATGGAGGTCATGGTGAGGTTCCATGTGGATAGGTGATGGGAAGCATCTACGATAGTTGTGGTAGGCTAGGTGGGTAGTTGGGAGGCATATGAGTGAGGTGGAGTTTATTTAGTTCTCATAGGTGTTATGAAAATTTGGACTGAGGTAGGATATTCCTGAGGCACTAGTACTCTATAGGTGTCATCAAGGTGAGACTGGTCTACCTTGTGTTGAGACATGGAGGGTGACCTATGAGGATGATGAGAATATGGAGCTCCTTGATGTGGATGATGTACGGACTACTATAGAGTATGATGTATGGTTTATGGCTTAGCCACCATGGATGCTAATTCCAACAATATATGGGGATGGTAATGACTCAGAGCCCAAGGAGACTACTAAGGCTCATAAGCATCGGAGGCACATTTGATCTAGAAGTCAAAGGAGACATAATAGGGGTGTAGTAGAGTAGGATTCAAAGTTTGGAGGTGATGGAGGTGGAATGGAGGATAGGGAGGAGATTCTAGATGGACCTCCTAGTCAGAGTGAGGAGTATTGGGTGAGGGTGGAGTAGCTAGTGGTAGATCAGGATGTTACGGTAGCATCTTGATATGGAGAGATAGCTCAACTATAGGATGTGGATCTAGTGGCTTGAGATGCAAAGATAGGTCAGTTGCAGGTAGATCTAGTAGCATGATCGACTATAGGTAGAGGTGAGGATAGGATTGTGAGGCTTTATGAAGAGCTACAAGAGTTGGGTCATCGATAGAGATATTGTATACAATACCTTCAAACCCAAGAAGGATATATATGAGATTTGGAGGATCAATTGATGGAGCGCTATATAGGGCTTCTAGATACACCCTCCTCATCCATATATAGGTCTATTAGGCATAGTTAATATAGGTATACCTCTAGTTCTAGGGCTCCATAAAGGTCACAAGGGTCTTGTTATAGGCATTAGCTAGTGTTTAGATGCACTATTTGTATATGAACCTTGGTGCTCCATTATATCTAACCTTTGGGTATTCATTTTACATATAATATTTATATATATACATGGTTTTTAATTTTTTGTTAATGCTTTTGTGTGGATGTTTTTATGGATTCATGTGTATATGGATGACTAATGCAATGATAATATAAATTTTATAATGATTGCTCACAGTTTAGATTTTTCTTGTCCATGTTAAGCATTGTTGTTTAATCAGGGGCACAAAACTAGTGTTAGGTGAGATGGAAGACTCATGCAATGATATGGATATTGACATGGAAGAATATATGGATGTTGATATGGGATAAGATATGGATGTTTATATGGAAGAAGATATGGATTTAGATATCGATGTTGATATGGAAAACTGACTATTTTGCAAAGACTCAAATATGCTAGTGGCATCAAACAAACTCACTAAAGACTACCTAGTTTCTTTAAGATAAATTATGTGTGCAATGAATTCATTTACTGAATCATGAGTATGGTAATGACTCAAGGTGATCAAGAAACAATGTGAATGCAAGTGAGTTCATTAACTCATCTTGATGAAATTGAGATAAAAACATGTTATGGATGAGACCAAGAAGCTAGCTTGTCCTTATGTGTGGTCAGAGATCTCTTTGAAAGAGACATGTCACCATGTCTGAGCATACTCCACTACCATTCAAGTTTCTATAGCCTCAATGGAGATTAGTTCCATAGTCCAAGAAGTTGATCTCTAAGTTTTGGGGATGACTACCTAACCATCTGACTAGAAATATAGTACAACTTGAGGATTAGTGGTGTGTGATATGTAAAATATTTGGAGTTTTTAGAGGTTTTACCTGTTGAGCAAGGTACAACAAAAGTATTGTCATTGTTGTCAACACAGTCAGATAGATTTATTGATGCAATGGACAGGAAGTTCAAAGGCTAGTCAAATGTAGAAGACAAGAGTCCAAAGGTTATTCAGAGTATGGATAGTGAGTTTCCAAGAAGACCGAAGTAGCCCATTTGCAAAAAGATCAAAGAAAAATACAAGTAAGAAAAGTGTCGTGATATCGCGACATATACATCAGGCAAGAAAAACTGTCATGATTTCGTGACATGTTGGAAGAGAGAGAAGTAGGAAAAACTATCATGATTTCATGACATGTTGGAAGAGAGAGAAGAAGTAGGAAAAACTATCGCGATTTCGCAACATGTTGGCAGAGAAAAAGGCAAGTGGAAAAATTGTCACGATTTCGTGACATGTTGGCAGATAAAAAGGCAAGTGGAAAAACTATCACGATTTTGCAACATGTTGGCAGAGAAAAAGGCAAGTGGAAAAATTGTCGCAATTTCATGACATGTTGGCAGAGAAAAATGCAAGTGGAAAAACTGTCGTGATTTCATGACATGTTGGCAGAGAAAAAGGCAAGTGGAAAAATTGTCGTGATTTCGCGACATGTTGGCAGACAAAAATGCAAGTGGAAAAACTGTCGCGATTTCACAACATGTTGAAAGAAAAAGAGAAAGCAGGAAGAAGTGTCACGATTTCACGACAAGTTCAAAGAAAGAGAACAAGTTTGAAAAGTCTCACGATTTCGTGACATGTCGCAGTTTCGCGACTTATTGCAAAGAAGGTTGTACGGACGAAAAAGTGTCACGATTTCACAACATATTGCAAAGAAGGTTGTATGGACAAAAAAGTGTCATGATTTTGTGACATATTGCAAGGAAGGTTGTATGGATGAAAAAGTGTCGCGATTTCACGACATGTTGCAGGAGAGAGAGTCCGAGAGAAAAAGTGTTGCGATTTCACGACATAATGCAGGAGAGAGAGTCCGAAAGAAAAAGTGTCACGATTTCACGACATGTTGCAGGAGAGAGAGTCCAAGAGAAAAAGTGTCACAATTTTGTGACATGTTGCAGGAGAGAGAGTTCAAGAGAAAATTTTTTACAATTTCGTGACATGTTGCAGGAGAGAGAGTCCAAGAGAAAAAGTGTCTCGATATCATGACATGTCGGGTTTTCGTGACCCGAAGGCAAGAGAAAGCGCTAAGGAGAAAAAGTGTCACAAAATCATGACGTCGCATTTTCATGACCCAAAGGCAAGTTAAAGTGCTAAGGAGAAAAAGTGTCACGATATCGCGACATGTCGCATTTTCATGACCCAAAGGCAAGTTAAAGTGCTAAGGAGAAAAAGTGTCACGATATCGCGACATGTTGCATTTTCGTGACTAAATGAGGAGAGAGAAAGTAAGAAGGTAGAAGTGTCGTGATTTCGTGATAAAAGTAAAGAGAAAGCATACGGAGGCGAAAGTGTCGTGATATCGCGACATGTTGTGTTTTTGCAGCAATAGCTACAAAAGAGTTACAGAGGCAGTTGAAGTCGACGAAGACCAATGTTAGCTGACAAATATTAGGGTTAGCAGTCGATGAAGATTAGGGTTTGCAACCAACTAATATTAGGTTTACAGCCAACTAAGATTAGGTTTTTGATCTTGAAAATATTGTTATAAAAGGAATGCTATTTTTAAGAGTTTGATATTTAGTGAAGTGCGACGTTCAGATACAGTGTGTAGAGTGCGAAGTTTGGTTGTAGTGTGCAGCATGCAAGTCATCGAATCATTCTAAGTGTGAAGATCATAAAGGAAGTAGAGTGCACAAAGGAGAGAAGACAAACGTTCGATAGTTAACCAACAGATTATGTGAAGTGATAGTGTAGAGAGAGCAGAGTGCACACAGGACAAAAAAGTGAAGCAGACCAGTCAGGGTCTTATCAAAGGCAAAGGTATCTTACTATCATTCTTCTAAGTTTCATATTTGAAGTCCAAGTTGGTGCTTGGCATAAGGGGTTGGTGATCCTTCCAGTTGGTGCTAGCAAATCAGGGGTTGGTGCTCCTTTTTGTTGGTACAGATAAATCAGGGGTTGGTTCTCCTTCCAATGGGTGCTGGTAAAATATTTGTAAAATTTGTTGCTTTGCAAAGGCTGGATTTGGATGGTAGTCCAAGCAATCATTTTTGAGGAGTAGCCACATTGGTGAACCTCATTAAAATATTGTGTTGTGTGATGTTCTCTTACTATACTTGCTATATATTTTTATAATTTTTAACTACTATTATTTTAAGAGCTATTAATTCATGATTAAAGAGCTACACTGTTTCACCCCCCCTCTCAGTGCCATTATAAGTCTAACAATTGGTATCAAAGCTAAGTCCCTGTACAAGCTTAACCAGCTAGGGTGATCTTGGAAATAACACAATGGCAGGTGATGAAGGCTTCTCATCAAACAAAGCACCATTATTTGACGAATCTAATTATGCATTCTAGAGAGTCAGGATGCAGACATATCTTTGTGCTTTGGGATACGACATCTGGGATTCAGTAGTTAGTGGATACACAATTCCCATAATTCATCCAAAATAAGCGGATGAAAAGAAACTGTTTGAAAATAATTTGAAAGCAAATAATGCCATCTTGTGTGGATTAGCAGATAGTGAACTAGTAAAGGTCATGAACAGTAAATCAGCAAAAGAAATATGGGACAAATTGAAGAGTGTTCATGAAGGAGATGATAAGATCAAAGAAGCCAAGTTACAGACACATCGACCTTAGTTTGAAGCATTGAAGATGAATGACGATGAAAACATTGAGGCATTCATGTTGAGAGTTAATGGAATCATCAATGCGATCAGAGGACTCGACAAGAATATCGATGGCTCTACTGTCGTGAAAAGGTATTAAGATCTCTTCCTCAAAGGTTTGATTCCAAAGTCTCAGCGATAGAAGAAGCTAAAAATCTAAATTATTTTAGTATAGATGAAATTTATGGTTCTTTAACTGCATATGAGATGAGGATAGGAAGATCTAAACCCACTAACAGAGAAGTAGCTTTCAAAGCCCTTAAAAATAAAAACACAAAACAAGAGTCCGAGGAAGAAGAGACATCAGATGAAATGGAAGCAAACTTTGTTAGAAAATTGAAAAATGGGAAGGAAAATACAGAGGGAAGCTTCCATTTAAATGTTTCAACTATGGCGGCATTGGGCATTTTGCAACTAAATGTCCACTGAAAGAGAAGAACAAAAATGATGAAGGATCCCACCAAGAAAGAAGTGACTGGAATATGAAAACAAATTTCAGAAAAGGCAACTTCAAAAAGAAAAGTTTCATCTCCAAGAATGTTAGTTCATCAGAAAATAGCTCCGATGAAGAGTCCGAAGAAGAAAGAGATGAAGCTCTTTTTATGGCATTTGAAGAAGTTAAATCAGAAAAAGGAGTGACCTCTGAAGTTTGTGGTGAAAATCTCGAGGCTGAAGTAGACTTAGAAGGTGAGTTGATATCCGCATTTGAAGAGTGGGAGATAGAAAAGAAAAAGAATAAGAAACTATCAAGAAAGCTTAAGGATGCAAATGGAATCATAACTAGCTTAAAATTTTAGATAGAAGAATCTAAGAAAATCTTCGAAAATCTTGAAGTACAAATAACCATGAGAATAGACTATTGTAGCAAGCTAGAAGAAGAGACTATTGGTCTAAGAATGCAGCTAGAAGAGATGAACAAGAAAATCAGTTGTTATCACAAATGTGAAGAAAGTTCTATGAAGCTGGATAAGATCATAAATGACCAAAGACCTGCAGGCATTAGGTTTGGTCTGGGTTTTATCGAAGGAGAATCATCAAGTGGATCAAAGGCCAAAAATGTAGAATCCATAAAGAATGAAGATAAGAAACAAGTTGATCAAGAGAAATTGCCTCATGCAAAATAAAGCAATAATGCCAAGCTCGAAAGGAGAACTGACAATGATGAATTCACCAATGTCACACATCAAAGAATAAGACCTATGGCTTCTACGACAACATGGCAAAGACCATCTCCCAGGTTCAATTATCCCTTCTATGGTTTCTATTTTAAATGCAATGGCTATGGACATAAAATATTAGACTACAAATACAATGTTAGACCAAGGAATTTCACCAGTAGAAATGCTTTTTCTCCTCTGATGAATTACATAGTAGAATGTTATAACTATCACAATTTTGGGCACATTGCAAGAAACTGTAGAAGCACATTTTCATCAAATCAGTTTCAGGGAAGAAAATTTCAACCAAATAGGATGAGAAAAAATAGAAAAATTCTTGTAAAACATGCACGAGCTGCTGATAAGGGAAAAATAAAACAAGATCCCAAAACTACTATCAAAATAATGTGGAAATAAAAAGAACGATTGAAGGAAGAAAAGGAATCCTTAATCATTCAAACTGCATTCAAAGCACAGAATAAATATGTACCATGGATACTAGATAGTGGATGCTCTAGTCATATGACAGGTGACAAACAAAAATTTGATAAGTTATGAAATATGAAGGAGGATCAGTAAAATTTGGAAATAATGATGGAGCCAAGATAGTCGGCAAAGGCTCAGTCAAAATTAGTGATGGAAGGATTAAATCAGAAGAAGTCTTATTTGTGGATGGATTGAAACATAATTTATTGAGTGTAAGTCAGATTTGTGATAAAGGTCATGAAGTATTATTTATGAAGCAGGGTTGTGAAGTCAGAAAAACCAATAGTGGAAAATTGATAGCAACAGGGTCAAGAACTTCTAGTAACCTGTATACTCTCTCAAAGACTTCAAAAGGAGCTTTCCTTATTGGACAGGAAGAAGAAAATTGGTTGTGGCACAAGAGACTTGGTCATATCAGTTTTGATAATCTAGTAAAAATCACCTCAAAAGGGGCTGTAAGAGATATTCCCACCATCAGAAAACCTGCAAATAGCATTTGTGCTTCATGCCAAAAGGGGAAGCAAACTAGAGTCACATTCAAAACTAAATAATACTACACAAGCAAACCGCTAGAACTAATACACACTGATTTATGTTGACCCATGAGAACACAAAGCATAAATGGTGACAAATATTTTATGTTGTGCATTGATGACTATTCTAGAATGACATGGATATTTTTCTTGAAGCATAAATCAAAATCTTTTGATATGTTCAAGATCTTCAAAAACTAGGTTGAGAATGAAATAGGAAAGAGGATCAAATGTTTAAGATCAGATAGAGGTGGAGAATTCATTTCAGAGGAGTTTGTAGAATACTGTGAAAAATACGATATTAGGAGATAGTTCTCAGCAGCAAGGACACCTCAACAAAATGGGGTGGTAGAAAGAAAGAACAATACTGTGTAGGAAATGGCACGAACTATGTTTGCTGAAAGTAGAGTAGCAAACAGATTTTGGAAAGAAGCAGTCCATACTATGGTGTATATCCAAAATAGGTACATGCTGAGAACACATGAAAGCAAAACTCATTATGAATTGTGGTTCGGTAAAAGGGCAACAAAAAAATACCTTAGAGTGTTTGGCAGCAAGTGCTATATCAAAAGAACTGAAGACAATCTTGGCAAGTTTGAAGATAGAGCAGATGAAGGTATTTTTGTTGGTTACTCACCAAGAAGCAAAGCTTACAAATGTTACAACAAGAGGCTAAATAAAATTGTGGACAGTGTTGATGTTAAGTTTGATGAAGGTAAAGAATGAGGAATTAGCTATGAAACAAACTACCCAATTTATGAAGAGGTTATTGAAGGAGATGAGGAAAACAAAATTGAAAAGATACAAAAATTTGACTCAGATGATGTAAGTTGTGATTCAAAATTAGAAGAGAATAATAAATTCAAAACAAGAAGCTGGCAGGAAAATCATCCTAGAGATCAAATAATTGGAGACCCCAAAGTTGGTGTTCAAAAAAGAAGAAGAGTAGCAAGTAACTACTCTTTATTATCCAGCATTGAGCCCAAGAATGTTGCTAAAGCAAGCAAAGATGAAGGTTGGATGAAGGCTATAAATGAAGAATTAGACTAGATTGAGAAAAACAAAACCTGGGAGTTAGTACCTAGACCTGCGAACAAAAACATAATCGGGACTAAATGGATATTTCGTAACAAATTGAATAAATATGGACAGGTAGTCAAAAATAAAGCAAGATTGGTATGCAAGGGGTATGCACAAGTTGAAGGCATTGACTTTGAGGAAATGTTTGCACCAGCAGCTAGACTAGAGGCAATTAGAATGTTTCTGGCTTTAGCAGTCTACAAGAATTTCAAAGTTTATCAAATGGATGTGAAATCAGCATTTTTGAATGGGAAACTTGAAGAAGAGGTTTATATTGAGCAACCAGATGGGTTCCAACTTGGTGATAATCCAAAATTTGTCTGCAAGTTGAAGAAATATTTATATGGCTTAAATCAGGCACCTAGAGCATGGTATGCAAGACTAGACAACTATCTCACTCAACAAAGGTTTAAGAAAGGTATGGTGGATAGTAACCTATATGTCAAAACAGAAAATGGGCATCTTATTGTTCTTGTTGTATATGTAGATGATATCATATTTGGCAGCAGCAAAGATGAGTCATGTCAAGATTTAGCAAATAAGATGCAAAAAGAATTTGAAATGTCAATGATTGGTGAACTATCATATTTCCTCGGTTTGCAAGTTAATCAAAGTAAGAAGGGCATATTTATTTCTCAATTTAAATATGTAAAAGAGATGTTAAAGAAATTCATAATGGAGGATTGTAAGCCAATTAGCACTCCCATGACGACAGGCTGCAAGTTGAGCAAAGATGACAAATCTCCACATGTTGATCAAACCATGTACAGATCTATGATTGGAAGCCTACTATACCTGATAGCTACCAGACCAGATATTTTGTAGGCAGTATGCATGGTAGCACACTTTCAGGCCAATCCCAAAGAGACTCATGTGATAGCAATAAAGAGGATTCTTTGGTATCTCAATGGTACTATGGAGTATGGGTTGTGGTATCCAAAAGGTAAATACTTCACCCTTATATCATATTTAGATGCAGATAGGGCTGGATGTGTAGATGATAGAAAGAGTACTAGTGGAGGTGCATTCTATCTTGGAGACAGATTGGTTGCAAGGCATAGTAATAAGCAAGAGTCAGTTTCTTTATCAACAATAGAGGCAAAATATATTGTAGTGACAACATGTTGTACGCAGGTTTTGTGGATGAAACAAACCCTGAAAGATCTTGGTATCTACTTCAGTGAACCAATATCAGTTAAGTGTGATAACACCAGTGCCATTAACATCTCCAAGAATCTAGTTATGCATTCACGCACAAAGCACATTGCCATCAGGTATCACTTTTTGAATGAGAAAGTTGTAGAAGGTGAGGTTAAATTGGATTTTCTTCCAACCACAGAACAATTAGTAGATATCTTCACAAAACCATTGCCCAAGGAAGTGTTTGAGTACCTTCAAAACAAATTGGGAGTGGTCACACTTCCTAAGAACTGACTAGCTATAGGGATCACATTCTCAGGGGGAGCATTTAAGTATTTGATTATTTTTTTTCTCATGATCATAATTTGTGCTAAGTGTAACAAATTGTGCCTAAGAATGTTGTGCATGGACTCAGGGGGAGTCTATAGTAGCCCTTTGGTATTATTGACAAAGGGGGAGAAGAGTTACAGAAAACTGCACATGTGTTGCCAACAATTCCAAAGGGGGAGATTGTTGAGCAAGGTGCAACAACGATATTGTCATTATTGTCAACACAATCAGATAGATCTATTGATGCAATAGACAAGAAGTTCAAAGGCTAGTCAGATGCAGAAGACAGGAGTCCAAAGGTTATTTAGAGTATGGACAGTGAGTTTCCAAGAAGACTGAAGTAGCCCATTTGCAAAAATATGAAAGAAAAAGACAAGTAAGAAAAGTGTCACGATATCACGACATATACAGCAGGCATGAAAAACTGTCATGATTTTGCAACATGTTAGAAGAGAGAGAAGAAGTAGGAAAAACTGTCGTGATTTCATGACATGTTGGAAGAGAGAGAAGAAGCAGGAAAAACTGTTATGATTTCGCGACATGTTGGTAGAGAAAAAGGCAAGTAGAAAAACTGTCGCGATTTTGCGACATGTTGGCAAAGAAAAAGGCAAGTGGAAAAACTGTCGCAATTTCGCGACATGTTGGCAGAGAAAAAGGCAAGTGGAAAAACTGTCACGATTTTGCGACATGTTGGCAGAGAAAAAGGCAAGTGAAAAAATTGTCACGATTTCGCGACATGTTGGCAGAGAAAAAGGCAAGTGGAAAAACTGTCGCAATTTCGTGACATTTTGGCAGACAAAAATGCAAGTGGAAAAACTGTCATGATTTCATGACATTTTGAAAGAAAAAGAGAAAGCAATAAGTGTCACGATTTTGCGACAATTTTGAAAAGTGTCATGATTTCGCGACATGTCATAGTTTTGCGATTTATTGCAAAGAAGGTTGTACGGACGAAAAAGTGTCGTGATTTCATAACATATTGCAAAGAAGGTTGTATGGATGAAAATGTCACGATTTCGTGACATATTGCAAGGAAGGTTGTACGGACGAAAAAGTGTCACGATTTCATGACATGTTGTAGGAGAGAGAGTCCGAGAGAAAAAGTGTCATGATTTCGCGACATAATGCAGGAGAGAGAGTCCAAAAGAAAAAGTGTCACGATTTCATGACATGTTGTAGGAGAGAGAGTTCAAGAGAAAAAGTGTCATGATTTCGCGACATGTTGTAGAAGAGAGAGTCCGAGAGAAAAAGTGTCACAATTTCGGGACATGTTGCAGAAGAGAGATTCCAAGAGAAAAAGTGTCGCAATATCGCGACATGTCGGGTTTTCGTGACCCGAAGGCAAGAGAAAGGGCTAAGGAGAAAAAGTGTCACGATATCGCGACATGTCACATTTTTGTGACCCAAAGGCAAGTTAAAGCGCTAAGGAGAAAAAGTTTCGTGATATCATGACATGTCGCATTTTCGTGACCCAAAGGCAAGTTAAAGCGCTAAGGAGAAAAAGTGTCGCGATATCGTGACATGTCGCATTTTCGTGACTAAAGGAGGAGAGAGAAAGTAAGAAGGCAGAAGTGTCACGATTTCACGACAAAAGTAAAGAGAAAGGATACGGAGGCGAAAGTGTCACGATATCGCGACATGTGTTTTCGCGGCAATAGCAACAGAAGAGTTATAGAGGCAGTTGAAGCCGACGAAGACCGATGTTAGCCAACAAATATTAGGGTTAGTAGCCGACGAAGATTAGGGTTTGTAGTTGACTAAGATTAGGGTTATAGCCAACTAATATTAAGTTTTTGATCTTGAAAATATTGTTATAAAAGGAAGGCTATTTTGAAGAGTTCGGTATGTGGTGAAGTGCGACGTTCGGAGACAGTGTGCAGAGTGCAAAGTTTGATCGTAGTGTGTAGAGTGTAAGTCATCGAATAATTCTAAGTGCAAAGATCGCAAAGGAAGCAGAGTGCGCAAAGGGGAGAAGATGAATGTTCGACAATTAAGCAACAGATTGTGCGAAGTGATAGTGCAGAGAGAGCAGAGTGCGCATAGGACGAAAAAGTGAAGCAGACCAGTCAGGGTCTTGTCAAAGGCAAAGGTATCTTACTATCATTCTTCTTAGTTTCATATTTGAAGTCCAAGTTGGTGCTTGGCATAAGGGGTTGGTGCTCCTTCCAGTTGGTGCTAGAAAATCAGGGGTTGGTGCTCCTTTCTGTTGGTATAGATAAATCAGGGGTTGGTGCTCCTTCCAGTGGGTGCTGGTAAACTATTTGTAAATGTTGTTGCTTTGCAAAGGCTAGATTTGGATGGTAGTCCAAGTAGTCATTTTTGAGGAGTAGCCACATTGGTGAACCTCATTAAAATCTTGTGTTGTGTGATGTTCTCTTGTTGTACTTGCTATATCTATTTATAAGTTTTAACTGCTATTGTTTTAAGAGCTATTAATTCATGATTAAAGAGCTACACTGATTCACCCCCCCCTCTCAGTGCCATTGTAATTCTAACATTACCCTACTCTTTCTTTTATTTTGAAATTAGTGATAGTGGTGGAAACCACTATTTTTGTGGACTATGATGCATGATGGGACAAGTAAGGATTACCCTTTTACTTTGAGGTACAACCCAAGTATGGACTTATCCCTCTTTAACACATGATGTTTTTAATATGTGTAATTGTGTTTGGTTCAAGAATGTTTTGGATTCAATTTCCTATACTCAAGATTTTTTTAGTGAAATAGTTTCTTGGTCCTAAAGAAAATTTGACATGTATTTGGAGGTTGCTTAAAACACTAGGAGTATTTAAGTGAACGAAAACACCTAGGAAATATGGTGATATGGTTTTAAAAATGACAATTTCGACTTTATGAAATGGTGTAATGAAATGGATGATGACTTTGAGGGTGCCCCTGATTAAGGCAACATGACTTTGTTGGATCAAATATTATCTAAACTAAATAAATTATATCTAATATGAAATGAGAAATATGGTTGTGAATGCAATGTATAAAATGCGGTTTGTGAAATAGAATGAGTGTAATGCAAATGTGTAAAATGAAATGTGTGCAAAATGCAATATGAAATGTAATGTTTTTTTTTTTGTAATTATTTTAATATATTAACAGTGGGTTTTTATAGAGGATCCCAAAACCTTATATACAAAATTAGCCAAATTTCTAATGATGCATCATACCTCTTGGCTGTAACAATAAGCCTAATTGCAAGTAAAGCCATCCTAATGCTAAAGACTTGGAAACTGCTAAAAGGGCTTTTAGGCCTGGAAACCCAACGAAAAAGAAACTGGACAAAACCGAAGGAACACCAATTAGAGGCCGAAGAAATGAAATGAGGAATGCAAAACAGACAAGACACCATGGACAACTAATCATGATACTCCTGTCCTTCCGAATTTTGGTTCTTCTAGTTCTGCTTTAGGATTGTAATCATTGAATTAACAGTAGTAAAAATGGAAGCAGCCAGGTCCAGGAGAGAATTGCCATGACTCTCCCTATCGCTCTCTGTATCCGATGGGATATGTTGCGGATAGAAATCCTTCTCAACCTTTATGTCTTTCTGTAGATGCTAGGAAGATCTGCCAAGAACAGACGATTTGTCGTAAATGCTGCATTTTGGCCGAGAACGAGTGAAGCGGCTATAGGGAGAGGGCCCGTCAGTGCTGGGAGGGCTATTTTTGGAGGGGCTAGAGGTAAGAGAGGACACACAAGGGGCTTGGGAATTCAACAGGTTGACAACCTAAGGAGGAGGATGCTTGGCTAGAGCATACCTGTAAATGATTGCCATGAGGCCTTGATGGGTGGGAGGGGAAAACACTTTTTGACTCTTTTCAATGGAAAGGCCAAGGGAGTGCATGAGATAATCTAGAAAACTCACTTGTTTGGCATCACGGAGGTGGTTATATAAGCTAATGTGAAATCTTCGAAGAGTCTTGTCAGGATCATCACATGTAATATATTGCATGATAGGAATCATGGCAGATCTATAAGGCTTAGGGAGGGCAGATCGAAGGAGGCACGACCTGTCCCATCCAAGATTTTTCTCTTTATCAGGGATCTGCTTCAGCTCCTCAGACCAATTATGATTATCTCTCCTGATGACCCACCCATGGACCAAAAAACTAGTGATCTCTGCCAATAACGCAATCAAAACACGAATATTAATAACTTTCACGACCACATCACCTTGGGTCCAAGTGTTAATGAAGCTCTAGGAAATCTCTTGGTCAGGGCCAGCAAGTTTTTCCAAGAAAGGCAACAGCTTTTTTGCTTTAATGAACATGTGGGCCTAATCACTAAGGGATAGGGTAGATGGCTTGATGAAGGGGCCATCCATGGTTAACCACCTACAAAAAACTCCAACAACAAAGATTGAAGCAAACAAACGTAAATATAAAATGGGATGCGGGAGGATAAATCTGACCGTGACCCACCTCCCATAGTCGACCTGGATCCAACGCCGCAAGCCAAGGCCAAAAAGGAAAGGTGCCACATAGATCGTGATCTCGCATCTCCTTTGTCTAAAAATGCCATGAGGTCTTGCTACCCCTTTAGTCATAAAATCATCAGCCTTGCATGCACGGGATGATTGGAAGGAGCGTGTCAAATCTAAGGCAAGGATTTGACAAGATCTAAGCCCAAAAATTCCCACACACTGAAAATAATCCACACATGTGTGGGCATCATTGGAAAGGGGTAATTTGAAATGCCAACCGCAAACCAATGCCAGGATCGGACAAACCAGATAAACCGCCTTGGTGAAGAAAAAAGAGTAGAGAGCCTATAGGGCACCAACTCTGGTGCGTCCTGGAGACTTGAAAAACAAATTGCTTTGGAAATAAGGGTGTGCTTCATAAGACACTTGCGCCCACACTCACCCAAGGTAGTAGACAAAATTGCCATGCCACCCCAATACTCATCGAAGGGGGCTTTCCAAAAATTATGCAACAAAAACTTCATGAATGGTTGTCTACTCTAGCCAACCTTTCCACATCGGATGGGAAGCGAGACCGCCACATGACCAGACACGTGGTCGTGAGACATTTTTTGGCCATGTGGTCAGCCACGCGATTCCCTTATCTCAAAATATGATTTGCTTTCCACCTACCACGATAGGAGAGAAGCGTTCTTGCCTCAAGGATGATGTTGTAGACTTTCCAAGATGGATTTTTGGTGCCAAGAAGGTAATTCACGATGTTGAGTGAGTCACCATCAATAATTAGAGGTCGAGGATCCTCAGATAGTATCCAAATACCTTTTAGAGCACCTTGGGATTCGTTTGGCTATAACAATAAGCCTAATTGCAAGTGAAGCCATCCTAATGCTAAAGACTTGGAAACTGCTAAAAGGGCTTTTATGCCTGGAAACCCAACAAAAAAGAAACTGGACAAAACCGAAGGAACACCAATTAGAGGCCGAAGAAATGAAATGAGGAATGCAAAATAGACAAGACACCATGGACAACTAATCATGATCCTCCTGTCCTTCCGAATTTTTGTGCTTCTAATTCTGCTTTAGGATTGTAATCATTGAATTAACAGTTGTAAAAATGGAAGCAGCCAGGTCCAGGAGAGAATTGCCATGACTCTCCCTATCGCTCTCTGTATCCAATGGGATATGTTGCGGATAGACATCCTTCTCAACCTTTATGTCTTTCTGTAGACGCTAGGAAGATCTGCCAGGAACGGATGATTTGCCGTAAATGCTACATTTTGGCCGAGAACGAGCGAAGCGGCTGTAGGGAGAGGGCCTGTCAGTGCTAGGAGGGCTATTTTTGGAGGGGCTAGAGGTAGGAGAGGACACACAAGGGGCTTGGGAATTCAACGGGTTGACAACCTGATGAGGAGGACGCTTGGCTAGAGCATACCTGTAAATGATTGCCATGAGGCCTTGATGGGTGGGAGGGGAAAACACTTTTTGACTCTTTTCAATGGAAATGCCAAGGGAGTGCATGAGATAATCTAGAAAACTCACTTGTTTGGCATCACGGAGGTGGTTATATAAGCTAATGTGAAAGCTTCGAAGAGTCTTGTCAGGATCATCACATGTAATATATTGCATGATAGGAATCATGGCAGATCTATAAGGCTTAGGGAGGGCAGATCGAAGGAGGCACGACCTGTCCCATCCAAGATTTTTCTCTTTATCAGGGATCTGCTTCAGCTCCTCAGACCAATTATGATTATCTCTCCTGATGACCCACCCATGGACCAGCAAACTAGTGATCTCTGCCAATAACGCAATCAAAACATGAATATTAATAACTTTCACGACCACATCACCTTGGGTCCAAGTGTCAACGAAGCTCTACGAAATCTCCTGGTTAGGGCCAACAAGTTTTTCCAAGAAAGGAAACAACGTTTTTGCTTTAATGAACATGTGGGCCTAATCACTAAGGGACAAGGTAGATGGCTCGATGAAGGGGCCATCCATGGTTAACCACCTACAAAAAACTCCAACAACAAATATTGAAGCAAACAAACGTAAATATAAAATGGGATGTGGGAGGATAAATCTGACCGTGACCCACCTCCCATAGTCGACCTGGATCCAACGCCGCAAGTCAAGGCCAAAAAGGAAAGGTGCCACATAGATCGTGATCTCGCATCTCCTTTGTCTAAAAATGCCATGAGGTCTTGCTACCCCTTTAGTCATAAAATCATCAGCCTTGCATGCACGGGACAGATTGGAAGGAGCGTGTCAAATCCAAGGCAAGGATTTGACAAGATCTAAGCCCAAAAATTCCCACACACTGAAAATAATCCACACATGTGTGGGCATCGTTGGAAAGGGGTAATTTGAAATGCCAACCGCAAACCAATGGCAGGATCGGACAAACCAGATAAACCGCCTTGGTGAAGAAAAAAGAGCAGAGAGCCTATAGGGCACCAACTCTGGTGCGTCCTGGAGACTTGAAAAACAAATTGCTTTGGAAACAGGGGTGTGCTTCACAAGACACTTGCGCCCACACTCACCCAAGGGAGTAGAAAAAATTGCCATGCCACCCCAAAACTCGTCGGAGGGGGCTTTCCAAAAATTATGCAAGGAAAACTTCATGAATGGATGTCTGCTCTGGCCAACCTTTCCACCTCGGATGGTAAGCGAGACCGCCACATGACCAGACACGTGGTCGTGAGACATTTTTTGGCCATGTGGTCAGCCACGTGATTCCCTTCTCTCAAAATATGATTTGCTTTCCACCTACCACGATAGGAGAGAAGTGTTCTTGCCTCAAGGATGATGTTGTAGACTTTCCAAGATGGATTTTTGGTGCCAAGAAGGTAATTCACGATGTTGAGTGAGTCACCATAAATAATTAGAGGCCGAGGATCCTCAGATAGTATCCAAATACCTTTTAGAGTGCCTTGGGATTCGTTTGGGAGCCCAAATCTTCAAAATAGGCCATCACAAGATTCCCATCATGATCTCTGACAACACCCCTAGCACCAGTGGGCCCAGGATTCCCCTTAGCCACTTCATCAAAGTTTAATTTAATCCACCCCATGGGGGGTTTGGTCCAAACAATATTACTTTGACATGGCCCTTTAACAACCTCTAGAAACGGATAGAGACTCATCATTTTGAGAATCGCTTCTTCGCTCGAAAGGTAGGGACGAGGACTGGAAAAAGCAGAATTCTTGATGGCGTAGGACAACACCCTTTGAGAAATAGAAGGAGGCCCTCTAGGAGCTCTGCAAAATATTCTGGCATTCCTCTCTAACCAAATTTGTCAAATTGAATGATGGAAGGAGACCTCGAGGAGGAAGCAGAGTTTGGGATTCTTGAAAGGATTAGGCCATTGGCGGAAAGAATCTCTAAGGGAACGGGGAGAGCACCAAAGGATTTGGAAGGAGGATAGGAAATTACTAAGAATAGAGTGGGAAAATAGGCAATGCAATAATAAATGATCCCTTATCTTGTAATCTACAAGACACAAGTAACACCTGTTGGGGAAGGTAAAACCTCTCTTATGAAGGTTATAAATTGTTAAGGCTTTTTTGTGGAAATAAATCCATGCAAATAAGTTCATTTTAGGGATGACTCCTTTCCTCCACACAGTATTCCACCTATAGTCTAGTGCGGTCTTGGTGGTAAGAAACTCATAAGCTAATTTAACAAAAAAAATACCATCCTCCGTACCACTCCAGATGATTCTATCACTCCTCCTAGAAAAAGGAATTAAAACTGACTGGAGGATATTTGCAAGAAAGGTAACCTCATTATTAAAACCCTCCACAACTGGAATCTTCCATTGAGGAAAATGGGTGCTCTGGTATATGAACTCTTCCACCCTGAGTTGGGAGTTAGGGTCAGTCAAACCTCTCAGCCCAGCAAGGTCCATCCTTGAACCAAGGGCATCTTCAGTCGCCGACCTGTCCTTCCAAAAGAAAATGAGGTTGCCATCACCCAAAATCTAGCAGGCTCCCAGGCTGATCAAATGCCAGGTTTGGAGCATAGATTTCCAAAAGGTCGACACCATGGAGGAGGTCTCAACATACAAGAAGGAAATGGGGCCAAGATACTTCTTTTTAACTAGCTTAACCCACTCCATCGGGTTGCTAGATAGAATCATCCAAGTGTGCTTCGCGATCAGAGCCAAATTCATAAGTCTTGATCTTCTTAACTCCAAACCGCCTTGGTCTATCCTCGAACACACCTTATCCCAGGCAACAAGGGGGAGTCTAGATTTCTCTTCGATGCCATACCATAGAAAGGTCCTCTGAATCTTCTCAATTTTGGAGTGAACTACAACCTAAAGCATGAACACGGACATGAAGTAGGTCGGGATCCCCTGAAGACAAGCTTTGGTAAGGGTGGCTTTTCCGGCTTGTGACAGGAGTTTGCCCTTCCAAGTTTTGAGTTTCTTGTGAAGGCGCTCAAGAATCATGTTCCACATATCCCCAATCACCCACCCACTATAATATAGAGGCAACCCCAGATAGGATGTCGACAGGGAATCAATAGTGCATTCAAGAATTCTAGCAATCTGAAGTTGCCTACGTAGGGGAGTGTTAATAAAATAGATTTTTCTCTTGATGTAATTGACCTTTTGCCCTGCAGCTTGCTCATAACGGGATAGGATCTACTTGAGTGATTTGTCTTGGGGAATAGATGCCCCAGTGGAGATGAGGGTGTCATCCACAAATTGCTGATGAGTGATAGGATCAAATCTAGAAGTCGACAAAATGCCAAAAATCTTGTTCTGACGAAGAGCCTCTTTCATGGACCAACTCAGAACCTCTGCCAAAAGAATGAAAAGGATGGGAGATAAAGGATCACCCTGTCTGAGTCCTCTAGAACTTTGGAAATACCTAGCTGGGGACCCGTTGACCAGGAAAAAAAAAGGGAGTGGATATACAACTATAGACAAGGTCAATCTAGTGGGGGTGAAAGCCGAACATGAGGAGGACTGCACACAAAAAAATTTGATCAACCCAATCACAGGCTTTGTTCATATCGAGCTTAAGAAAAAGAGAAGCATTCTTGGAGCGGTAATCGGAATGAAGGGTCTCATGGACAGTGATGACACCATCAAGAATGTTTTTGCCTTTAACAGTGCTTCCCTGACAAGGATCAATCAAGAGGGGGAGGACTGTTTTGAGTCTATTGGCTATAGACTTGTTGATAATCTTGTAAAAAACATTGCACAGTCTGATGGGTCGATAGTCAAAGAAACTTTTGTAGGCAGGAGACTTAGGAATGAGGGCAAGAAAGGTGGAATTGAGTTTCGGGTGGATGTATCTGGAAGCTTGAATAACTCGAATAGCATCGCACACATCCAGACCCACAACCTCCCACATGACTTGGAAGAATCGAGGGGGGGGGAACCATCGGGGCCAGGGGCCTTATCTGGTTGCATGGAGAACAATGCTTCCTTAATATTAGATGAGGAAAAATGTTCCAGGAGCTTAATTATTACCTCATGGGGGACTTTAGTCAAAAAATTGGCGAGCAGAGATTTTTGGACCTGAAGGTTGCTGTCCGGAGGAGTGCCAAGAAAATCCTAAAAAAAGTCAACCGCTTCACTCCTGATTTCCTCTATCTCCCTCGTAATGCGCCCATCCTTACAAGCCACTTCTCTGATCATATTGGCCCCTCTATGCCTCATAGTAGATGCGTGGAAAAACCTCATGTTGGTGTCTCCATTCTTCAACCAAAGGTCACGAGATTTTTGGTGCCAGAACGTTTCCTCCCTAGCAAGAATAGAATGAAAGTCCACCAAAAGACTCCACTCTTCCTCCGTGAGACCCTCAGTGTAACCTTTGAGTTCCATCCTTTCCTCCAAAACATTCAAGTTCTCTGAGATGGACTTTTTGGACTCAAAAAAGTTGCCGAAAACCTCTTTATTCCAAACTTTCAGCTTTATGAAATGTAATGTTTTTGTGTAGTAGTCGTGTATATATACATATATATAAATCACATTATACATAGAATTATTTCAAGTGTATAACATTAAGTGGTTTGGGCTCTTCAAATCAATCTAGAATGGCAAACCTATATGTTCCTTTATCCACTTTTTGAGTAACAATGTATGGACCTAACCAATTAGCAGTGAATTTATCATGAATATGCGATAAAATATTGGTATTTTTTTATTCTCTTTAAGAAAAAGATATCATAATTAGAATTCAAGTAGATGAACTTTGGCATTGAAATCATGCTTTAGGCGGTCTTGATATACTCGTAAATGCTCTAAAGCATTGAATCACCTCTCATGAAGAAGTGTAAGTTGATCAAGACATGCTTGTCTAGCAGTATCATCATATATGAATTCTTGTAATAAAATTTGCAAGGAGAGGATCTCAAGCTCAATATGCATGATTGCTTTGGCTCCATACCAATTAAAATGGTGTTGCCCCAATAGGCATGCAGATGCTTGTTCGATAAGCCCATAATACCAAGGGAATTTTTGCATGCCAATCTCCAGGATTTTATTTGACTACTTTCTTGAGAATAGTAATTAATATCTTGTTGGTATCCTCAAATTATCCATTTGCTTATGGGTAATAAGGAGTTTAGAAACTATGTTGGATATTATATTTCTTACAAATTTCTCGAACATCCTTGTTCTTGAAAGACTTGTAATTTTTAGATATGATTTTTGAGAGAACACCAAAATGACAAATGATATGATGAAGTATAAAATACATAATTCTTGGTCCTATCATACTTGTTAGAGGAATAACCTCAACCCATTTTATGAAGTATTTTGTGGTTATGATGATAAAGGTATGTTGTACTGAGGAAGGAGGTGAGATTTTTCCAATTGAATCAAGACACCATTATGAAAAGGGCCAAAGTATTTGAATGGGTTGTAATGCTTGTGATGGCACATGAGTTAAATTAACATGTTCTTGATATTGCTTACATTGTTTGACATATGTACAATAGTTGCATATGCATAAAATACACTTTTGCAATGGCCATTAAACTAAATGACCACCATAAGTGCCATCATGAGCTTCAATTATAGCTCTTTGTGCCTCTGTAGACTTGAGACAATGAAGGAGGACTCTATCATAACCATGTCTATATAAAACATCACACAAGAGAGTAAAAAAAGCTTAATTTTTCTTGAAAGTGTGTTTAGCAGTTCATGACATGTCAAATGGGAGTGTTCCAAACTTGATAAAGGCTATTAATTTGTTTTACCAAGGCTCATATAGTTTCAAATGAATAAAGCAAACATCCTTTTCATCATTAGATTCAACATGGACAATTGTAGATTTAGATATCGTTGTGATAATGAGTGGTTGTACCTCACCTAAGGAGTCCTTTGGAATAAATGATCTAAGATATACCATCGCATATACAAATCTAGTAGTCGAACATGGAAAACTAATAATTTCATACCATTCAAACTTAGAGAGCAATGACATTGCTACTTCATGGTAAAGTTTTATTGTAGGTTGTTTGCATTGGTATTGTCCATTGATTTATCTAACAACTGTGGCATAGGGGTGAAATATTCCTAGTGTGGAGGTAATTTCTAATACTTAATATGGTCTATTTACTAATCCCAAATTGTTTACCAAATCGTTCAACCATATAGTCTACTAAACTACTAGTTTATGCCCTATAAACAACTTGTATGGAAGCCAAAGTGACATGCTATACGATCCAAAATCATACAGTTATGGATATTGTATGATTACACACTCAAAAAATCCTTCAGATTCAGTTTTTCAGGCTTCCATTCACAATTTTTTAACCCAACAAGTCGACCTCCCAAAACTGCCAAATCAGGTAAGTTTCTTCCAATCGCATAAACTACCAAATCAGGTAACTATATTTTGTATGATTTTTACATACTATGGTGTACGATTTATATGAAAAAAAGGTACATTCAAGTGCAAAATTATACAATATACTATACCAATCTCTCTTATATAGGTTTTTTAAGGGTTTAATGTGGTAATTAATCCTTATCCAATAACATGCAAAACATATCAATGGGGCTTGAGAGAGATGCAAATCCAATGGTAATGCCCAAAAATTGTACAAAAGGGTTCAATACATTTTCATTCAGATCACCATTATTCTAGATCATTCCACAAAGCTACACCAATGTTGGTTCAATCCATTATTGCACAACAATGCATAAATTATACAAAACACTCAAGCAAAAGTACATGCAACAAAACTAAACCATCAATTGCTATTCAACCATTCTAGAATAGTACAACACATGAGAGAAGTAATTATTTCTTATCATTATTTATTTTTTTCAGTAATGACATACAATCCTCCTCTCAGAGCATATTCTAACTCCTAACACTTGCTAGATTAACCAGAAGAATCCAACTATATCAGATTATAACCAGTATATCTCCAAATAATAAAAATTGAAAATGGGGCCTTAAAAAATGTTTCCCAGTCTATTCCAAAGTTGTTCTTGAGGAAATTAGTTATTTACAACCACCCATGCATAATGAAATGCATTAATTAAGAATTTTACTAAGTCTAACATCTTAATAATCAAATACATGCACAATTACAACCTGAAATTACTTTTCCTATGCATTTCACTTCATTTTATTGCACCTTGTATGATTTACCTTTGCCTTGTACATTTTTCCTTCTTGTATGTACAGTTTACTCCTACCTGTATGGTTTACAAAACTTATCAAAACTATCATAATTAGACAAATCCATTTATCACTTCTTCTCCTTCTGGGAGGAGGATTTGCTACCTACATCTGCCCTCCCCTTTACTTTGGTCGGTGTCCTTACTGACTCATCATTTTGTTTTAGTCATGATTTATAATCCATGACCACCTCTTTCAAGTTGTTGATTTGGAATTTAATAATTGCACATTTTTTCTTCAACATGGTCGTATAGTTTCCCATTTCCACTACTTTCACCCAATGGTAATTTGCTTTCTCTTTGATAGTCTTCAGGAGTTCCCTCATTTGTTTTTCATGATTGGTGGCACTATTCTTCAAATTCTCCTACAAAAGAGATTTTTATCTGTTTTTTGCCTAAAGCTTCTCATTCTTCTTTGTAATGGTCTTCAGGTGAAGGTCAACATCAGCCTCTAAGGCACAAACAATATCTTCTCTGACCTTCAATTGTGCTTGCTTCTCTAGGACCATATCATTATATATTTTGTTGTCCTTCATAAGCTATTCTATATTCTTGGCATGTGTTTCCATTTTCTCATATTTTTTAGCCAGATGTGTATTCATATGTTCATCCTTTGATCTAAGTTGAGCCTCCAACTCCTTAATCCTATATTTTGCCATCTGTGACACCTGATACTTCTCTTTTTCTAGTTAACTAAGTTTGGTCTCAAAATCAGCCCTAGTGCTTCACAATTCTTCTTCCAATTGATTTATTTTCTCCTCTATTGTAGCCTTACACTTTTGCAATTCTTCCTCCATTTCAATCATTTCTTTTTGAGTGGATTATGTCTCCTCCTTCTAAGCTTCCTTGAGCTGATAAATCTACTCCATTACGATTCTCAACCACTCTATCCAATGTGTTAGGAAGTTCAAATTCCTCAAAGTGATAGCCAAATCTGTAGTGACCCTCTTGTGTTCCAACTACACTATGTTCATGGGACAAGTTGGGTAGTTGGATCTATCCAGGTACAACCTTGAATGCTGCATGTAGTTGGTTCTCACTCCCTCTGGCAAGTCATATCATTTCAACATTGTGGTTACCTCTTCCCTGGGTAACTTCCATGGGTTTTGTACATGAATGCCCATAATTCTACTTGTACACTCCTCATTTTTCACCCATTCCATTATCTTATCTAAATCGAGAGACATATGTTCCTCCCATAGCGTCAATTATCCCATGCATCCAATACAAAATTGTAATTTGGTGCTAGATATGGCATCACCTATTTGAGAGAAGAAATGTTCCACATCATCTTCTACTCCTTGCACCACCTCCTCAATTTTGATCTTGCTGAACTACAGTATCTTCAAAAGGTAACTTGTTTGCATTCTCCATCATTCCTCTTCTATAGGAGTTTGTTCTTCCTCCTATTCCATGTGGTGGCTAGAGCTTCCCCTGAGCTCTAGAAGTGCTATCTCCATATTTGTCTTTTCTCTTGGTGGAGTCTGTTCCACTATTTTATCCACCTCCATATCATCTTCTATATTCACAATCTCCTACTGAGATTGTTGTTGCTCTATCTATTCTTGGACTTCTTTCTATCCAATGGATCCTGTCTATTGCTCTTTAGTCACCTGTTATTCTTCCTGATTCTACTGTGTGACTGTGTCTCCATCGTTGTAACTTTTTCAACAATAGGTTCTTCTTGTTATTGTGATGCTTTCACCTCTTCTTGTGCATCACTTGGAATATTTTGTTTTGAACTTCCTCCCATCATGAATTTTAAATGGGGATTATTTTTTTTCTATACTTTTTCTTTGAGTCTTCCATTCTCACTTCGGTTTCCTCCTTTTCCTCCTGAGTGGTGGTTTCCACATTCTGTGCTATATTCCCTACCTCTGTGTCCTCCCATAATTTTTAAGAGTTTAAAATTTCAAATTTATTATGCTGGAAGATTTATGGAGATTCCATCATATTCTTTCATTCTTCCCAATTCCACTCATGCATATCCAACTTCTTCGAGTCTAACTATCTCTTTTCCTCTTGTTGGTCCTTATATAAAGTCTCTATTTGTTTTTCTAGATTAGTATTCTTCACATTATTTCTCATTATATCCTTTTATTTATTTGTATTGGGTTGGATTGCCTCCTCGCAATCTTCTCCATTTCCTGAACTGATGGTTGCTCCTATTGCCGTTGTTGAATTGCATGTTGCTCTAGTTTAGGTTCCAACTTCCTAGGTCTTTTTCTCTAGGGGTGTACATATTCATCATTTGAATAAGTATCCTCCTATGCCTCAGTGGCATACTATTATTTCTTTGTATGAGACTTTTCTAGAGTCTCCGGAATAGGTACTGACTTTTCCCACCTCAAAATGGTTGGTTGTCCTACCCTCACATTCCTATGTTTTGTCCAGCCTGGAAAGTGGATTCCCATTTTTGTAATAGCATTTAACAATAATCCAATGGCATGGAATGTCATTCCAAATTTCTTCTATCTTTTTGTTAGTACTTCATGCATTTTCCTTTCTAGATAGGTACCCTAATCATACTAGATCCCTTTGGTGATACCTTCTATATACTGAGCCATCCATATTGGTATCTCTATGGCCAACGTATCTCCTGATAGTCAAGCCATCATAGTATTCATAGTACATGGTAAATCATTCCCTTTCAACTGGTTCTATTTAATTCCTCGTGTCATTGCACCCAAGATCTTTGCATCAGTCGATGACTTCACATTGGTTAATGAAGTGATGATTTGATATGTCTCAATCGGATCAACCAACTTCTTAACTATCTCCATGTTGTATGCTAGTAATCCAAATGTTTTCCTGAAAGCCTCCATCGAGATTTATATTCTCACTAACCTTTTACCCACATTGACAAAGGTAGTTTCAGGATTATACACTTGAACCATATGCAACATATAGTTGTAGAAAAATATATTTTGGTGTGGTGGCACTTGCGCTAATACAACTACACCAACTTCCTCAAACTATTTTCTCCAAGGGTGGTTCTTGTTTTGTTCATTACTCCACCACCTCTTGCATGTCTCTCCTCCATGTTGTACAAATTTTATATTTGTTATTTCTACCTAACGTTACTTAGGTACACTACTCAAATCCTCATATAGATCTGGAACATGTACCTCATTCCTAAATTCCCTCCTCAAAAGTATTTCTTGTGCCATCCTCTCCTCTCGATGTTTTGGTGGTGATCTCCTTCTGTCAGCCCTCCAGTAGCTCTAACCTATCCATGGACTGTATCCTCATATTATCCAAGGATGATTACCACACCAATCATGGGACTAAAACTATAACCCTTCGTACTACCATACTCATGAATCTCTTTCGTGCAAGGGTCTTGGTGATCGTTTCACCCTATTGGCTATAATTATTCTTAATCGGTATCTGAACTCCTCGATTGAAATTATTTTCTCGCTATACCTCTAGTTATCTTACTAATTGAACATCACAAATTATACAATTATAAGTGTGTTTAAAATCATACAATCTACTGCAAATCATACAATATGCTCTTCCACTTGCTCCTATATGGTTTCCTTATGAGCAACCCTTCCAGATTGTACAACCATTCAATCTATCACTATTCGGTCTTAAAACTATTTTATCTTATGTAAATAATATGATTGCAACATAAAATAATACAAGTATGTACTACTCCATACAATATATTTCTTTAGCTACTCCTCTTTGTTGACTTCATACGATTCTGTACAATTTGCTCTAAATGGCTAAAAATAATCCAAAAATTGCCCAAAATCATACAAACATTTTCCTGAGATCGTACACTGCACCACAAAATCATACAGTACATATTGTCAAACCCTTATCCACCTAAAAAATCACATTTTGCACTTTTATTCTACACTTTATCTCTTACCCAATTGTCGAAATACCCCGATCTATATTTATAATGCTTTTATGGAGAAATTTTCCAAATTTTCCACCCTTGGTGCAATTTATACCCCCCATTTTTTTTTTGGCTATTGAATATGGGTATACGGTATTCTCCTTCCTTTCCTCCATCTTATCCCTTTTGTTTTTGGCCACTTTTATCTAATTTAGGGTTTGTAACTTCCTTTTCCCTGTAATTTCTTTGCTCCGGCTCCAATACACCACTTTTTTGAACCCTAAGAACATTTTTTCAACAACCTAGTTCATCTCTAGACACCTTCTACTGCAAACCCTTCTTTATTTTTGGTTGTACTCGAATTCCTCCTTCAATGGAGTCAAAGCCTTATTTTTTCTTCTTTTTCATTCTCTAGTTTGATTTCTTCGAATGCAAAAAGTTTCTCTAGTGCGATTTTGAAAATGGATCACAAATTATTGTAGATTATTTGTGATTTTTAATTCCCATGTGGTTGCCTCCATTCCATTGCACACTTGCCGCCTTTGTTCTCCTAAAAAAATCTAAACTCTTCTTGTGCAGTTTAAAAAATTGCTAGGGCAAGCCTTATATTTAAACTATCTCCAAGCCCTAACCGCTCCAATTTTGAAATCACACCATTTCGTGTGTCTTTTCGTCTTCCTTTCTTGGATGATTGACAACTCATCATTTTTCATGTGATTTTTAACTCGTCGATCCACACATGAAAACATTTAATGCGATGGTTAAAATCGTACATTGTGCCTAAAATCATACACTATAGGACCTAAATCATACAACATGCCTTCTTGTATGATTTCCAATGTACTTTTTCCAATTTCACTTTTACGATCTCTCATTTATGAATTTTGACTTCAAAAATTGGGTTGTACGATCTATCACTTGTGCTTTTTCATCTTAAAAATTAATTTGTACAATCTATCACTTAAAGAAATTTTTGTCTATTTTCTCTTTTTAAGAGGCCACCATTTTTAGTTTTCAACCCACTTCCTTCGTAATTGCATCCCAAGGGATTTTCACAATTTAGGTATTTTATTATTTTTTTCTTTTTATTTTTCTTTTATATTTTCTTTTTATATTTTTATATTTTCATTCCTAACCTATTTACACTTACCGTTGTGGAAATTGTACAGTTACATTCACTTGTACGATCTCATTAGATTCTTCTCTTGGAGGTTTGACTATGACGTTCTGAGTGGTTGTGTCGCCTAGAAGCACTTGCTCTATCGGTTGATTCATCTCCACTTGGGATGTTACTACATTCCCTGGCCTTCCACTGCCATGTGTATAATTTGGAATTGTACAATTGCAAGTTGGAGTATCTTCACCTAGTGTCCCTTCCTCTTTTTGTATAGGTGATTGATCTTGTGGTAGCAGTGTTCTAACCACTCTATTTTCATTCGAGCGACTTCTACACCTATCTCCTCAGATCAATTTTGGATCTAGAATTGGTGATCGGATCCTTTATTGGCCTAGGTTTCTTTCATCTAAAAAAATTACTCTTTCTCTACTAGCAAGACCTCTCCCATGCGAGTGTCTTCTCCATCTTATTCCTCTTGACATCAAGTTTCTCTACAACAATGGTGATTCCTCCCTTTCTTGGAGTAATCCTCTACCACCTACCACTCTTTGAGGTCCTCCTCAAATTAGTGTTAGTCATTCTAATGGATACTACCTTGCAGGGCTAGGTAAGATTTCTCTCATCCATGGTAACCCTCACAGATTCCTTATCCAATTCATACAAGCTAAAGATGTATCTCCCAGCCATCTAGGAGTATGGAGTCAAAACCTTCCTTGTCCTCTTCCTCCTCCAATTGTAATATCACCTTGTCCTTTCTCACTTCGTAGTCAAATACCTCCTCCCATTCTAGGACGAAGCCTTAGGGGTCCTTATATGTTCCTTCCTGCCATTTCTCAGTTATCAATAGTTATCTCTACCAACTCAATGTTAGCTAGTGGACTTATAATTCTTCTTGTGCTTGGTGATAATAATCACAGTGCTATGATTCTATGATCTGCACATTCTAAGTGGCGTCTTCATCTTCTTTACTTGAAGCTTATTTGTGGAGATGAAGTTGCCAAGACTTCTTTGTATGCATCAAAAAAGTTTGTCTTAAAACTTGAGTCATTATGATTCTCTTATCTCTGCTCTACCCAAACTATTGGAAATTTCATTAGTCTCTCTAATATCCATACTTCTCTCTTTTATCTTCTCAATTGTTGATAGGTTATTATATATGCTTGTGTATCAAGGTTGTTTTGATTTTCCTATGATCTCACTAGTTATTGATGTATTGCTGTACATGTTGGGAGATCATGATTATCTCGAGGATTCTGGGGATTCCCTAGGCAATCATCCTCATCACTAATTTTTGTGCTAGATTACCATACTAGCCAAGGGATTCCTTCATTATCGGAGTCACTCAAATCCAGTCGTGCATGGCCTTATGATTCAGGTGATGTGGTTTCTTCCTCAATGTCTTACCACAACATTTTTGCATCTTCATTCATTATTGACGGATCACTTGGTGGTATTCGTGAACTTGTGCTCACTCCATAATTTATTACACTACTTCTTGGAGTTATCCCATTATCATCCTCAGGTTCTCCTTCTAGTTCATATAGCCTAGTTGTTCTTTTCTCATCTAGGCTTTGTATTGTACTATCCAATTCTTGGATGATTTGTTCTCTCAACCTCACATTATGACCTTGCAACGTTTGATATTCTTCTTGCAATTGTTGAGTCTGCATCTGCATTCTTTGTTGTAATAACCCTATCTGAGCCAATGGAGTAAGTCCAACAAATTCTTCATCGATGGTATCAATCATGTCTTCTTCCAAAACTTCCATTTCAAAGGTTTCCACTTTATCCTTGTATCGTACTGTTAACCGTATCCTTCAACTGACTAGGGTAGTTCCCTTTGTTCTACTCGAGGATACATCATATTTCTACTTACTTGGGGTGCTTCTTGTTGACTTCCCATATTTTTTGTTAATAGTACTATCTCCTAATGTCCTCTTTCATTTTGATGAATCCATTCTTCATCTTCCTCCTCTACTAATTCAGTCCCATCCATAAATCTGACATGCACTCGATCTTCTTCTTTATTCAGGTTGAGGTGTCAACGTTTGTTATTCTATGGTTGGTCGTGTCTCCTCCCCTTCTAAAAATAAGTGTGTGAGTCCCATGTCAGGCTCCTCCTATGATGGACCTGGCTCATCTTGAGTCCTCCGCCGAGCTTCTTCTCATCTTCTTTGTTCAATCTCTTCTAAAAAAATGAATAAGCACTATACCTTGTAGGGCTTCAAATTTGGGTCATTTACAATGTCAGGTACCTTTGTCCCATTCAAGTTCTGTAATTTGACTAATCCATTATTCATTACTTCAACTACTTTATAGGGACAAAGCCATAACATCTTTAACTTATCAAACTTTATTTCCCTCTTCCTGTTAAACTTTAAAACCAAGTCACCTAGACTAAGTTCTAACTTTCACAAATATTTGTCATGCCATGCCTTCCTTCTTTTTTGAGCTACCTCAATTGCCCATTGTGGCATGACTCACGTTTCATCTAATTTGATCAGTACTTTCAGTTGCTCTTGCAAAATTTCTTGATCACCCAAGCGATGCTTTATCGTGACTCTCAAACTTGGTATCAATAATTCAACTGGCACCACTGCCTCCTGTCCATGCATTAATTGGAAAGGTGTATGATTTGTTGTTGGTTTAAAGGTTGTTCTATATAACCATAAAATATATGGTAGCATTTCCTCCCAAAATGCTCCCTTTATTCCACAAGTTTTATACAAAGTAGATACCAGGACTTTATTTGTTGCTTTCACCTACCCATTAGCTCTAGGATAATACTGACTAGTTAATGAATGTAAAATCTTGAACTCTATTGTTAGTGTTTTGATAATTTCATTGATAATGTGTCCTCCTTGGTCACTTGTGATCTGTAGTGGAATGCCAAATCTTGTGATTACCTAATCATACAAGAATCTTGTTGTACTTTTAGCTAAGTTATGAGGTAATGCTCTCACTTTAACCCATTTTATAAAGTATTCCATTGCTACTACGATGTTTCTACACTTCCTAATATGATATGTCTTCAATGGTCCAATGAAGTCTAATCCCCACATTTCAAATAGTTCTTAGGGTTGTGATATATTCAATCCATAATGTCCCTCTTTACTAGCTTTCCTACCCTTTGATAAGTATCACATGCTTTCACATACTCTTTCACATCATTATATAGTGTGGGCCACCATAGTCCAACTAGTAATATTTTCCTATCTATCACATATTGTCCCATGTGTCATTATTCTAAGCCATCATGAGCTTCTTTAGATGCCACTTTAACTTCTTATTCCATCACACATATTCATAGGATACCATCGCTTCCTATCTTATACAACAATCCTTCTATCAACTGGAAGGGTGATGAATTCATGATCACTTTATTTTTCTCTGTTGCCGTCATTTTTTGTGGTAAATCTCCTATGAAAATTTATTGACCAATCAACTTGTACCATGATGGAAAAACATTGATGGAAAATTATTGTGCATCCAGGAATTTGTTCAAAATTCTTGTTCCTACAGGCTCTCATGATCATATTTGAGACAACTGATCTGCAATGACATGCTTCTTACTAGGTCTCACTACTACTTGGAATACAAACTCCTGTAGGGTGATGAGCCACCTACTAATCCATCCTTGTATCATTGGTTTATTTATAATGTACAAAAAAGCTTGATGATCTACATAGAAAGCAAAGGGATTCACCAATAGGTAATAACTAAACTTTTGGACTGCATATACCATTCCCAAAGCTTCTATTTTTGTTGTACTGTAGTTTCTCTAGAATTGACAATAGGCGACTAGCAAAGAAAATAGGTAGATCCAGCCTAAACTATCTTTCTTGTTCCAAAGAAAATCCAATTACAAAATTTTAAGCATCAATATGGACATGGAATTCCTTATCCTAGCTTGGGAACACCAAAATAAGACTACTCACAAGCTTAGCCTTCAGCTCTTCAAAGGCTCCTTGGTTCTCCTTTGTCCATATGAAAGGAATATTCTTCTTTATCAATGAATTCAATGGGTAGGATACATGTACATAATTCCTGATAAACCTTCGATAATATCCCATCGATCCTAAGAAGGTTTTAAGTGAAATCACATCGTATGGTTCTTCCATGTGTAATATCACATGGATCTTATCAAGGTTCATTTTTAATCCTTCACTGCACACTATGTGTCCTAAAAATTTATCATATGGTATGATTAAGTAGCATTTCCTACAATTTAATGATATTTGTGCATTTCTACATCTACTCATACATTCACTGAGGGTAGGAAGATGCTCGTTTATATTCCCATAAATGGACTAATCATCAAAAAAAAAATTTAAGTTCCTTGTTGCCAACTGATCACATATATACAATATGATGCGTTGAAATGTAGTTGGGACATTATAGAGCCCGAATGACATTCGATTGTATACGTAATGCCATTCTTCACAATAAATGTGGTCTTTAGCTTATCCTCCTAGGCTATACTAATATAATTGTAACTTGAAAAATTTGAAGTTCCTTGTTGCCAACTGATCAAATATAGTCGGATCCATAAATTGATATTTTCTCTCCTTCTGTTGAATTGATTGGCTCTATACTTTCATCATCTTATACGGTTGTATTTATTCCACCATTACTTTCTACAATGCTGGAATAACTTCCAATAAATTTGATACTTTAACCTCTACTATGGTGTCCAAAACCTATACTTCCAGACTTTTCACAATCACCTTCTCTTCTGATGGTTTTTTTGGTTCCTTATCTTCAGCTAACTTTACTTGTTTAGATTTTTGTGCTTCATACTATAGTATTTTCTTTAATACTTTCCAACACTGCTTTTCCTTTGTTGGCTCTAGGTACTTATGCTTTTTACCCTGATTTCTTGTTATGACTAAAAATTCTTGGGTTTTATCCTTAACTTGAGGAACCTTAATGTCTAAATAATTGAAATTATTTGGGTTACTTGAACTCGCCTACTTGGGGTAATTAGCTTCTTTTTTGTTCCCCAAGCCACACCACCTACATATATGTGTAGTGCTTGCTTGTGGTATTTCCTACCTTTGAGGTGAAGGATATTTTTTTGCAAAATGCCCCCATTCTTGGAAATTGTGATATTGTATGATTGGCCTCCCTTTTGAGCCATACTACAAATGACTTTATCCTCCTTGTTGATTACCCTAGTTTGGCCTTTTGCCTTGCCTACTATTTCTATAATTGCCACTTGTTGCCTATTTCCCACCTCCTAGGATCTTATGTTTCTCTTCCTGCTCTTGGATTGTCAGGACCTACGGACGTACGCTTGCATTATACGGACATAACATTATCTCATGTCCCATCACATTACATATGTGATAATTTTTATTTCATGGACACTTTACATTTGTATGCCCTTCAATTTTGTATTTTGTGCACCAAATGTCATTCCTATCAGTTTTGCTCTTTTGTTCTTTCATTATATTATCAAAATCCTGATGAAATGATGCTACTATCCTTTGTATAGTGTCATATTCTCCACTATATGAATCATAAGACTTAGGATGAGATAAAATTCATGTATACATTTGTTTCGATTCACTTTCAAAATTATTTGCATGCTTCATAGCTTCTTCATACATTTCGGATGGTACTACCTTCATATTTTTCTTATATTTCAGTAATAACCCATCTACAAACCATCGCTTTACCAATACATCTGCCAGAGGCATTTGCATTTTATCCACTAATTGCTTTAGTGTGCAGTTGTATGATTTTACATCTTCATCTTGATTTTTCTTCATCATGAAAAGCTCAGTAACAATGTCTCCATAATCCTTCAAAGGGTGAAATTCCTCAATGAATTTCTTCTTTACTTGAGTCCAAGTCTAAAATTTGTAGTATTTTCCCTTTTAAGATACCAATCGATCACCAATCCTCTCAAGGTAGCAGGAAATAAGGTTAGCCTATCATCTAGTCGATCTACACCATTTGTCCTCCAAATGGTTATACAAGTTATGATATGTCTTGTGGGATATTCCTTGCCCTCACCTCTAAAAGGTGGACATATCTACTTGGTTTCCTTATTAGCCATCTTTGGGAAATCATTGCTATCACTTGAGGTATCCCATGGACTCTCTATCTAATTCCTCCTTAGGGGTGTCTTACTATAGTCATCGTCAAAATTTTATATTTGAGGTATATTATTTTGTTCCAAAAATTATTGATCAAACTCATGTGAATCTTCACTTCATGACCTCCTTCATTGATGTGAAGGATATGGTCCTGGTCCTTCCTCTTGAGACCTCATGCCCTGTTGCTCTGGTGCCTGACTCCCATACTCTACACTCCCTTGCAACCCTTCCATCACTTTATAAAGTATCACCATCCACTCTCCATCCTCCTGCACTACCTATCTATCAACTCATTCCTATATGCTAGGTGGTTTTGGTACCTCCTCTTCTATTTCTATCAACAACACCTAAAAGTCTCCTTCTTCAGATGTCCAAACTTACTCTATTTCTTGTTCATGTGTAATACAGTCTGAGTTAATTTAATTCTCTCTTAGATAAATCCTCATGATCTTTATTACTATAATTTTCTCTCATACTTCTCATATCCTATGTCTTCATACACTGGTTTCTGTCATTCACCTCCAATTTTGTAGTGTTCTTACTTTGTCAATTTGACTTGTTTTAACAAAAATGCTAGATTCGATAAGGCAATGATGCAAAATTTAGCATAGGCATGTATTATTACTAGTGGGGAGGTGATTTATAATTCTTAATATGGTCAATTTATGAATCCCAACTTGTTTACAAAATCATACAACCATACAATCTACCAAACTACTAGTTTGCACCCGATAAACAACTTGTACGGAAGCCAAGGTGACACACTATATGATCCAAAATCATACAGTGACGGATATTGTATGATTACACACTCAAAAAATACTTTATATTCGGTTATTTAGGCCATCATACACATTTTTGTAACCCAACAAGTCGATCTCCCAAAACTGCCAAATCGGGTAAGTTTCTTCAAATCGCATAAACTACCAAATCAGGTAACTATCTTCTGTATGATTTGTATGGACTCTAGTGTATGGATTGTATGAATATAAGGTATATCCAACTGCAAAATTGGATACTCTACTAGACTAATCTCTTTCAGATAGGTTTTGTAATGGTTTAATGTGGTAATTAATCCTTTTCCAATAACATGTAAAACATATCAACGGGGCTTGAGAGAGATGCAAATCCAATGGTAATGCAAAAAAATCATACAATGGTGTTCAATACATTTTACTTGATATAAAAATTATTCCATATCATTCCACAAAGCTACACCAGTGCTGGTTCAATCCATTATTCCACAACAATGCGTAAATTATCCAAACCACTCAAACATAAGTACATGCAACATAAATAAACCATCAATTACTATTCAACCATTCTAGAATTGTACACCACGTGAGAGAAGCCATGATTTCTGATTATTATTCATTTCTATTCAGTAATGACATACAATCCTCTTATCAGAGCATAGTCTAAATCCTAACACTTGCTAGATTAACGAGAAGAATCCAACTATATCAAATTATAACCAGTATATGTCCAGATCATCAAAATTAAAAATGAGACCTTATGTAATGTTTTCCAGGCTATTCCAAAGTGGTTCCTAAGTAAATTAGTTATTTAAAACCACCCATGCATAAATAAATTCATTAATTAATACTTTTACTAAGTCTAACACCTTAATAATCAAATACATGCATAATTACAACCTGAAATTACGTTTTCTATGTATTTCACTTCATTTCATTGTGCCTTGTACAATTTACCTTCAACTTGTACGGTTTGCATTCCTATATGTATGGTTTACTCCTACCTATACGGTTTACAAAACTTGTCAAAACTATCAAAATTAGGTAAATCCATTTATCACTTCTTCTTATTCTAGCAGGAGGATTTGCTGCCTACAATAAGTTGAGAATCACCAAATATCCTAATATGCTTTATGTCCATAGCTATGGCTACTTGAAGACCTAAGATTAAGTCTTCATACTATACATTTTTTTTGTGCATTGGAAATCAAGTTTGAATGATAAGGGGATAGGCATCCCCTGGGGTGAATGAAACATGCCTCCAGCACCTTGACCTTTCTTGCACTTAGAACCATCAAAGAATAGTGTGATATTGACGTCTTCCTGCATAATAACATCTACGTCTTGTTCAGTGATAGTGAATACTAAATCATATAGGAGATCAATAATCAAGTAATGATCACTAGGAAGTGGATCTTATGCAATTTGATTGGCTATGACCTAATATTTAATGGATTTTTGGCTAATAAGCTCAAGATTGAATTCAGTGAGAAGCATTACCATTAAGTAGTGTGAGTGTTATTATAATTTTGAGACATCATATAACACAGAGGATTTTTATAAGCTATGACATAAGTGGTGTGACTAAGCATGTAATGTCAGAGTTTCTTAGTGGAAAAGACCACTTCTAAGCACAATTTTTCCACATAAGTGTATCTGGTTTCATAGCTTACCAATGTTTGAATAATGTAATATATAGCGTGCTCTTGATTATTTTTATTCTTTTGTGCAAGCATTATCCCTAACACAAAATCTATTTCTAAAACATAAATATGGAATGGGACCCTCGGATGAGGAGGAGTTAAGACTAGTGGAGAAGCCAAGTATTGCTTGATATCATGAAAATATTTTTGACATTTATATGTCAATGAAAATGTCACCCTCTTTTGTAGCAGGTGATTGAATGGCCTACATTTATCAAAAATTTGCACAATGAAATGATGGATTGATTGAATATTTCCTTGTAAACTATGCAATTCCTTAAATTTTGTTGGGGTCCACCTCAATGCCCCTTTTAGAGAAAATGAACCCTAGTAATTTTCCAGAGATAACACCAAAGACACATTTCTTGGGGTTCAACCTTACATTATGTTCTAGAAGTTGATCAAAGATTTTTTCCAATACGCCAATGTGTTCTTGTTGAGTTTTATATTTTTCCAAGAGATCATCCACATAATTTTTGATAATCTTATGCATGTAATCATGGAATATGTATGTCATGGTACATTGATAAGTGGAACCTATGTTTTTGAGGCCAAAGAGCATGACCTTGTAACAAAAATGCCCCCAAGGTGTAGTAATTCTTGTTTTATGTTGGTCATCAAGATTTATTTGAATTTGGTTGTATCCTAAAAAATCATCCATGAGAGAAAGCATTTCATGGCTAGTGCAGATGTCACCAAGAGTATCAATGTTGGGGAAGAGGAAAATCATCCTTAGGACATGCTTTGTTAAGGTCTCAAAAATTAGTGCAAATGTGTATCACCATATTAGGTTTATGAATAGATACCATGTTTGAAATCCACTCAGGGTAATCAATGGGTACAATGAAATCCACATCTATTAGATTTTTAAGCTCTTCTTTGACCAAGAGGGAAATGGTAAGATGCATCCTTCTATGTTTTGTTTGATTTAATTAGCATTAGAATGAAAGGTGAGATTATGGATAATCAAATTAGGTTCAATACAAGGCATGTATTTGCAGGACCATGCAAAAATGTTTTTCTTCTTCTTGAGGAGAGCAATTAATTGCTCTTGTTCATATATGGATAAAATTTTACCAAGTTTGAAAATTTGGGGATTTTCTGCATCTGAACTAATGTTAACATTGATGGTATCTTCAATAGACATATGAGAACCTTCCTCAAGTTGATGGGGGGTTGGGATCATATGAATGTCATCTATGATATCATAAAACTCTTCTGACTCAACCTCATCTATGTATTCCTAGAAAACCTAAGGATCTAAAGGTGAAGGTGAAGGTGAAGGTGAAGGTGAAGGTGGACGTGATGGAGGAATGTAGTTGGCTGAAGCCCTTAACAATTCCTCAAATAGGAAAAACTCAGAAAAGGATGGTGTTGAGGAAATCTGGTCCATATCAATGAGGCTCATGTCAATTGGAATTGGCTTTTCCAAATTGTATGAATTACAGAGGGGAGTGAATAATTCAATAGAATTCATGTTGACTTAAGGTAAAATAGGTGGTTTGGCAAAGGGTGAATGGATTGGTGTATGGATCCTATTTTCTAGAACTAATGCTAGAACTCTTGGAACCTAAATAGCAGTAAGCAACATAAATGAATGCAATATACATGCAGTAAAAATTTGATTTTTTTGTTTTTGCTTTATTTTTTTTGAATTTTGAATTTTTGATTTATGTACATATATTACAAGTAAAATAGTCAATGATGTGGATCAATGAAATGGAGGTGGTGGTTCATCAGTTGGTTCAGCTCGTTCTTGTGGAAGAAGTAAGTGAATTATGGATTGATGGATGGGAAACATTCTAAGGTAAAACTCATCATGTTCAATGTGTGAAATTATGGGCTCTGATTCCTCTTCATATTCAATAAAAATTATCAACATATGGTTGAATTATTCATAAATTTATTTTGCAAAGTCATTGGGGTGATGGTCATCTTCTTATGAATTCAAATTAAGCCTTTGAAAGGCTTGTTCAAAAGAAGATATGGAAGAAAAATGATGGTAGCCTAGACCTAAATGGTAATGCACTTCTTGATATGGCATATCAATTATCTCATGCACTCCCTATTCATATCGTCCTGGGCCATTTATTTACCAATTATATTGATGAAAATAACGATATGGAAAACTTGATATTTACTATATATTGGCAGTTATTGGTTGCTTGGGTTCGTATAGAGGATAAGGATTAGATGATGATTCAATTACCCCATACATAACATATATGCTATTTGACATGGAATCTATATTATACACCACTCCTATAGATAAGGATGGGTCGTGTGGGAGATCGTAATTCTTGATAGTTTGAATGTTGAGCAATGTGATTGTAATATATTGGACCAAGTATTCACCAATACTAAAACTAGTGAGGTGGACCTCAAATTGGGATAACATGGATGCAGATGTGGAAATGGATGAATCATGATTGGATTGGGGTATGGACTTGGATGGTATCTCATGATTTGTTAACTCAATTTGTGAGATATTGGCTGATGTGGATGAAGATGGATTCTGATGAGATGATTTTTTAATAGGCAATGATGTGGAAGGAGTGGTGGATGATGATGATGATTATGATGATGATGAAAATTATGTAGAATGAGTTTGACCACATGTGCATGTAGTCAAAGGTGATGAATATAGGTTTATGAATATAGGTGCTTGATGTTATGTGGTGATAGGAATACCCTCAAGGATATGAGATTTAGATGATGATCTTGATTAGGTGGATGATGAAGTTATTGATGATGTGAGAGATAGATGAGTGGAAAAAAGCATGGATTCATAGGGATTGGAGATGAAATTGTAATACTTAAATGGTTTGACATCCATCGGTATGCAATGTACTTGTCACTTATGCATATATTTTAAGCATTGATGTACTATAGAAGTGGCATATCTCATTTCCCTCATCCAAGATCATACAAGGAAGATTATACGCCATGGACCCTTCCAAGATGTGAAACATGGTATGCAACATTTTGACCCCCACTTCGATGAGTAAAATGATAGTTCCAACTATGGAGTAAACAACATCATTAGATTATTTCAAGGTAAAAGTGGATTTGGTGATATGGGATGGAGGAATATTGAGATGATGAAGAGCATATATGGTGATGATGTAAATGTAGGAGACAATATCAATTAAAAATATTTTGAATGGCTTCCTATAAATTTGAGCCATGATGTGTAATGGAGGGTCAATCGATTATGATGATATTGGTTTAATATCAAAATCATAGAATGTAATGGAAGGCTCCATACATGTTTGAATATTACCTATAAAATTGTTGAAGGCACTAGCATATTGAAATTGAAGTTCAATGGATTTCAAAATATCAATTAATGCCTCATGATGTGGGGCATATTGTTGAATGAGCTCATATATAGATAGTTTAGCCAAAGCAATTTTAAGGCTTGTGGTCAACCGACTTTTCAAGGAGATGATTGAAATTTGGGAGTGATTGATGGGATGAATGGGGTGATTTGTATGACTTGGAAAATGTATGGGTTAATATGGATTGGTAGAAATTTGGATTTGTGATGATGATGTGGTAGGTTGAGACACACTAACGTATGGAGGTATGGGTGATTGAACAAACTTCTACTACGCATTTTTTTGATTAGTGCATTGTTGTTAACCTTGGGTTGCTACATGAATCACACCCAAAAAACCTTGTTATTGTTGGACATGATTGACTTGATTAAGAGGAGTCTTAGTGTTAGACCCTCTTGTTGTTAGTTTCACTTCCTCATGATGAGGAAGTAGTGTTTGATAAATTCTAAGTTTTTGGTTTTACTGGACTAAAGGACTATCAAGATTAATTACCCCTAAGTCAATTATATATTACACTCTATCCTTAAATACATGGCAGTTTTTAATATCATACCCATTTTGCCTATGATAAGGGCAAAACAAATGCTCCTGATATTTTTTACCATATTTAGTGGGATCATCTGGTTTAACCTTAAGCAAGAGAACTTGGTTGGTGTCATATAACCTGTGGAATATGGAAGCATAAGATTTGGCCAATGGGGTGTATTAATGATTTTATCAAAAAGATTGTTGGTATGATCAATTTTCCATAGCTGGCACTATATTTTGACTTGATTGAGTTATTGAAGGAACCACATGATATTCAATTTATCACGATTATTGTTGCATAGGTTTTTATTGAGCTGTTATCGGTTGGCTCACAACCACTTGATTAACTTGGTTAGCTTGATTGGTCGGATTGGCTTGATTTGATTTTTATTGGCCAGAATAATTACTTTTATATTGGCCCTTATTTACCATTCTTTCTTTTTAGGCTTAAGCATGTCTTCTTGGATTTTTATTTCCTCAATTGTGTTAGTTTGAGCAATATATTCATCAAATGATCTATATCGTTGTAATTGTGCTAACCAAGAGATGGGTTTTAAGCAACTCTTAGTGAACAATCAAATCAATTCCTCCATCGGTAGGGAAAATAGAAATTTTGTGATAACGACCCTCCAACGGTTACCAAAGTCATAGACAAACTCATCATCATATTGTTTTAGACCATATATATCAAATAATGAGACTCCATTTCTAACATTAAGGGAAAATGTTTCAATAAATTGGTCAATCAATTACTCAAAACTATAAATACTATGGCAAGGCAAATGATTATACCATTCTACAACATGTCCCCAAATGTCTAAAAAAATATTTAAAGCATTAGAGCAACATTACTTTGGATTCGAAAGCATGAATGGATAAATGTGCTCACATGTTCTTTAGGGTCCTCAGTCCCTTTAAATTTATAAAAATTTGGTACTATGAAGTCTATCGAATATGGTGGGGATGGTATAAAAGGATGGATTGGTTAATTAATCAGCTACGTAAAGTAGATTTTTGGTTTATCATACCGGGAGTATGTTGTATCATACTATCAATTTGTTGTTGCATAACCTGAATTCTAGGGTCCTCCATAGGAATTTGGAAGCCCCAAATCACTTGATTGTTTTGTGAAGGTGGAGTGGAAATAATGATATGATTATGACTTGGCGAAGTGGATTGGAATTGGTGATAATAAGGTTGATGAAATAATTGTGAATGAAGGAATAGATAAGGTGCATGAAGACTATGAATTAATTAACCCATAGAATGGGTATAGGTTGATGGTGTTGTGGGGATGGAAACCACAAAATATTGTGGTACCTATGATGGATCTTGGGTAACAAAGGTAGGTTGAGTGGAACATTTTTAGGATTGACCACATGAACTTGTTTTTGAGGAAATTATTGAGCATTTTATCTCTTCTTAAGCAATTTGTTAAGGTGTTCCCATGCTTCATGTATTTCCATATCTAAAGTGGAAGGTGTGGATGTGGATGGGATCACTGAGGAAATCATGGTTATAGTTGAATATGCAATATTGGCTAAGCTAGAAGCTAGCATATGTGAAGCAGCATTGACATGTGCTTCATACAAAGGATTGCCATAGATAGTGGTGCAATATGATGGGATGGATGTGCTTTGAGCACATGATTATTGGGGTATGGACCTATATTGAGAAGGTGCAGTTAATGCCTCAAAAATATGATTATTATACACTTGGGTAAGGCTTGAAGGCTAAGTGGAGATAAGTTCTTGTTGGAAAGAAGGATCATGCATAGGTGAGTTATAGACTAATTCTAAGACATTGTTAGAAGATCTATTAAAAGCATCCACTTTGGCCATTTCTATATGGATTGTGGTGGTAAATGGTAGGTGAAGATGATTCTATTTATGGAATGGCCATATGCAATGACTGTGTGGATGACACAGTGTGTGAGGGACCTGCAGATAAATCTAAACAACTTGTATATATCACACTAGTGGGATTAACCACAAAAGTGGTGGGGAATGATGATGGACAATACATGGATGGAGTGTTTTGGTGGGTGGAAATTTTATTCATTACTTTCTTTTGATTTCTAGTTAATAGCATACACTAATGAACCAAATATATGCAATGTACAAAAGAAAATTCACAAAAATCAAGTAAAGACACACAATTCTATGTTTATGCAACATATGTGTCTTACCTCATTTTTTATCTCATTTTAATATATTTTTTTGTGTTTTTGATGTGCTAATCTGAATTATGATGAGTGAAATCTATGGCTTGGATGGGCAATGAGATTCTTCCTTGTGATGAAATCCAGAAATTTTTCTTAGGGGTATCCTATGGTGGCTAAGGGTAGATATTGGTGGATGGAGATGAAGCACACCATCACCAAATCTCAAGAAATGGTTGGTGATAAAATCCAACACATTTCTGTTTAATGTGATACATCTTATGTGTGATTCCTTTTAAATATAAAATTATTTGTTTAATGTGATATGTGCTGATGTACATACAATGTCATAAATAACTAATTTCACAAGTCTAAATTAGAAGCCAACAACAAAAATATCAATATCCTCAAAATATGTAGAGTACATCTCTTAAGACCCACTCTGAATAGTAGAGGGTTCATCTACTCTTCTGCATTGAATCACCAAATGTGGGAGTAATTTTAATATCCTTATATTTTTCCTACTTATACAAGCAAAAAGAGATATTCCTAACCCTATAATGTAAACTATTTCATGCAATCAATAATTCCAATGAAAATAGAATGCAGGATTTTGAGTGCAACATACCAAAAAACAATGAAATTTTAATTTAAAATGTGAAATATGTCGATGAATATGGATGCACAACTATTCTAAATGCCTAAAATGCAGATTTAATTTACTTTTTTAATAGACATTTACTGATTTTCTTTTTAGCTTTTATCTGTAAAAAACATAAAAACAAAAAATAGAGGGGCTAGGGTTTTGAAGTAGACTTACATATTCTCCTTCCCTCTCTATAAAATGCATCTCAGCACCTCAGAAATACACATGGGCATTTTTTGAACACTAGATGGTGTCCCTCTAGCATCATTGAGCATCTACATAATTTTTGCAACTTCTACAATTCTTCAAAAACCCTAGTTCTATGAAATTCATGTGATCCATTTTTCTGAAAATTTGCAAAAAAAAAATAGAAAACCACAAGTTAGTGATAAGATAATTTAAAATTAGAACTCCTTTGTGGGTCCCATCATGATAACCATTTGTGAATGCAAAAATGAAACACCAATATAACATATATTTGAAAGTAACAAAAGAACAAGTAAATGACACAAAATTGCACAAAACAAATATTATTTTATTGAATGGGGTAGATCTTCCAATTTTAAAAATAACGTACCCCAATGTGGGATATTTACAATGATATTGATATAGTTGTTACAATGTTAGGGATTTTGAGGCCCTCATCCAATGAACGATGGTGTCTTCTTATTCATGTTTGATCCCAACAGAGTGGTGAGTGGGCTTTGGTATCCCATGCAGGGCCACTGAAGCTTCAAAAACTACCAATGAATGTGATTATCACATCTAAAAACATTAAATAATGACAAGAATCAGTAATATCTATGAGGGCTCCACTGTGTGAGACCCTCAAAAAATCAAATCACTAAACCCCAGTTGCAAAAATAAAGAAAATTGTAAACAAATATGAGTATATAAAAATGCTTGTAAAATAAACTTTTACCTTGTATTCGTTGACTTACCATTTTTGTATTCATTTTATTTATAGGGGATGGTTACATACATGTGCCCTAACAACACCCTAGGATCGTAGGGCTGTAGAGCTAGGATGAGAAATGCCCACGGGTGCTTTACGAACTTGGGAGGGCACTCGATAGACTTGGTAGGGTGCTCAATTATGGTATGAAGCACCAAAAGGCACTCAAGATACTCTGAGAGGCACTCATAATGCTTTGGAGGGAATTTGAATGTGTGAAGCAAAATTTATAGAACAAATATGGTTCACAAGGTGGACGACGGTAGATGCAAAGGATGTGAGAGGGAGCGATGGTGGATGAAAGTGGTGAGGATGCTTGAGAACCTAGGGTAGGAGGGGTTAAGGAACTTAGAAAACTTAGGGGTCTCAAAACTTAGACCTTATTTTTTTTTTTGGTAAATTAAAGTTTATATTTACAGGAACGAGTTTTGAAAGGGACCCAAATTCTTATTACAAAATCAAAAACAAGTGCTAGATGTCAAGACTAAATATGAATGGGAAAAGACCCATAAAATATTGAAAGACAAAAGCATGCAGAAAAGGAAAATGAAATAAAAAAAAGCCATGGTTACCTTTAAAAAAACCAGAGAAAAAGAAGGTAGCAAGAGCGTCAAGCTTCCTTGACTTGAATGTCCCTTCTTAGCCTTTGTTGTATCCAATACATATCACTATGTAAAAATAACTCCATAGCATCAACTAGAATTGTGGAAAACTAGATGATATTTGTTTTCTTGTATCCCGCACGAAAATAATAAATGCAAGAGTCATTCACCGAATTAAATCTATTGCTCTCCAGATTTGTCTTGAATGACTATTTCAATGACCCTTGCTAGGAATTGCTCTATCCACGTGAAAATACCTAAAATGGTGATTGCAACATTTACCAAATGATCAGCTAAATGATTAGATTCTCTGTATGCATTTTGAAAAGTGATTTCTTATTTTTTAGAGATGATTTCCCTGGATTCTTCAATGAGATATATGATTCTCCAGGAGGGGACTTTATTATTTCTTATGAGATTTATTGTATTTAGTGAGTCTCCATAAATTATCACCTTGTTGAATTTGATTTGGATGAGATTTAGACCTCTCCATAGGGCTTTTACTTCAACGTATTGATTTTTTTGGGTTCCCAAGATTTCAACAAAAGCAAGAATTGGATCTCCATTGTGATCTCTAACCACACCGCCTACACCTGCTGGTCCTGGATTCCCTTTGGAGGCACCATAAAAATTAAATTTTACCCATCCCATAGGGGGACTCCAACTGGTGTTGGGACGGAGGCTTAACCTGATATGACCATCAAGATCTCCCAATGGAATATTCAAAGAAGATATTAGATACATAAGGGTTTCAACTACATAATTTGTGTGGCCAAGATTAAAACATGACCAAGGGTGGAGATTAAATCTGAATAAGTGGGACGGATTAAGGCGGATAGATGCCTAATATTAAAAAATGATGGATGGCTAGGATTATTTCATACATACATACATACATACATATATATATATATATATATATATATATATATATATATATATATATATATATATAAATATAATATATAAAATATTATTATTTAAATATATATTAAACAAATATATATAAATAATGGATATGTGTGGTGGGAAGCTATGGATGGAGGACAAGTGGCTAGATTTTGGTGTCTACACCACCACCATTGCTAGATGATAAATGATAATGCCCTAGAATATTTGGTAAAAAACCTCATTAACAACATAAGCAGTCATAATAATAGTTATATTAGAATTTTGAGGGATGTGGTTTATAATATTTGAACTCTTTCCAAACATAACAACAATACCTAACTCAAGTTGGTGGAGGTCGAGGTCATGGTGAAGATGTTCTAGTTACAAGGAAATCAAATGTATAACCTTAACATTTATGATTTTATCTTTGGTTATCTTGTTGATTCTTCACACCATTCATTACATAATTAGAAATAGGGCCCATGGTTTCACATAGTCCATACTTTTATGAAGCATTTAATGCCCTATTTTTTTAATACCTTTAGCTAGAAAAATATATGATATAATCAATATTAATTTATGGGTGAGAATCATATGGTGAAAGTAAACATTATTAAAAGGACATTAATTTATGGATGAGAAGTATGTGACAAACATAAATGATGTTAAAATGGAAATGCACATGTTCCTAGTTAAAAGAATACCATTAAGATGTATAAATATGTATGGTATTCATATTTTAATGCATCCACATGGATAAGCATAATATTAATTAGTATGTATGTTCAAGTCCTTTCAACAAAAAATATATTTAAAATCAAATTGATTTTCATAATGTATGAATGCTTAACCTTTTATAAATATAATTATCAAATTAATAACTATAGCTTAATTGTAAGTGTCAACTACTATTACAATGAAGAGAGAGAGAGCAAAATTATTTATTATGTATAGTGTAATAATATTGGTTTAAAAATTAATAACATATTAGTAAGTAAATTTCCTTTTTGTTTTAACTTTGCAAACCAAATGTTTTCTAAATTGTGATAAAAGAAATAATTGACCCTATTGTTTAAACTAAGATCTCACCTTTTGTATAGATGATCGTATGGACCAATAATAATTATATGATTTATAAATATTTAGTACATACATTTGGTTTGATGAACCTTTTAAAATAGAATAAATTGAATTTATCTAAAAACATTATATTAAATAGGCCTAATTATACATCATAATTTACCTACAATATAACATGTGAAAAATAGTTAAACCATACCATATTATGCTTATTAAATGTTTGATAACAAGGCTATATAGTGGCTAGTCCCTATTATAAAATTGTGAATAGTTTGTATTAATAAATAAAATAGAATTTGTTTAACTCATATTGTAATTTTTGTATGTTGTATAAATTTGTCTTAAATTATGTATGCCTATCACATTAAACTAAATATTATAAATTAAATTATAGTTAACACTAAAAAATAAAATACAAATTACAAATTGAACTTTAATTATCACTAAAATATAGAAATAAAATGGTTTAACATAGTATTTATTATATGACAATGCATTTCACTATTACAAATTATAAATTTGTACCTTCATCAACATGAAAACTCAAAGGAACTCTTGGCCTTAAAATTATCAAACTTTGAAATTTAATGTTGAAAATTGCCTTGATATCACTAACAACTCAAAGAATTTCAATGATATCTTCATTGCATAGATATCACTAATATTTTACATATAATTTGAACAAGGTATTAGGAATCTATATGTATTTTTTCCATAGCATGTTGTTGGTCATATTTCTTATAGTTTTCATATTATTGAAAAATAGGTTGAATCCTTCCCACACTATAGTACATGCATTCACTATAATTATTATTTTAACTATGTTCACACTATTATTGGTGGTTATATGCTCATAGCCTCAAAATACATTGCTATGTTTTACATATTCAAACATGGAGAAGGATTATATTGATCAATAAGACACAAATACACCCATATCTATATCAATTGCAATTTTTAGAGCTAAAAGCCAAGAATCCGTTCCTTATGTTGTTAAAATTCCTTAACTTTTATTTATTGTATTAGAATTCAAGTAGTATAATTTTTCAAGTAGTATACTATAATTAACTCATAAATGGATGTATATAATTGTATAAATGTAAGGATTATAGTAATATGTGTCTATGATGATATTTGCATTGATACTATGTTAGAGTTTCATTCAAGTTTCTAATTAAAAATTATCAAATACTATAATATGATGTTTATATTTCTTTGTTAAATGAAAAGCTTGGATGAACTACTATATAATTGTATTATAACATGCCACTCAAAGGTATTTTATAATTACATGCTAGATGTTAGGTTAATAGAGTTTAATGATTCAAAATAGTACCTAAAACTAACAATATTATCATGTTGGCTTTCATTTTTTATTTTTTTAAATAATATTAAGCTAGAAGAAAAATTTTCTTTCTTATATTTTTTTCAAAGTTATTTTGTTCTACCCCATCCCAAAGGATTTTTTCTAGTCTCAAATAAAATTTATACTTGTATTATAATTCCCTAGAATCTAACCAATAACAACTCATTATATAGATGTTCTAGATTTTGGTAACAAAACCAATAAAGGAGAACAAAATTAAATCCTACAACAAATGACATCTAAGATGCGAAGAGATCATTGTTATTCAAGTGATATTGAGAATTTTTTTTTGGATACTATTTCTTATTACATATTATGGATTTGACTCTATAATGACTGCAATAAAAAGTGTTAGACAAATTAAAAAACTAGCGAAGACTTTCTAGTGAATATGAGCACATTTATATTTTGGCCTAATTTTGGGTGCTTTTTGTTCTAAATAAATTGTAGATGCTTTTATATAGATTTTTTGTCTAGGTCATCAATTTGAGTAGTATGTGTAGAGTTAAATAAATCAATGTTATAGTTTCTACATGCAACATTTTAGCTATTTTTCATATTCAATGTCTCATGATGCAATTACATGTTCAACTTTGTCTAGGATACTCTGATTATAAAAAGGGGTGGGGCTCTTTAAAAAATCCCTTATTTCATACTTTAGTAGAACAAATATGATAATATTTATCACTTTTTAATATCCAAAAATTCTTGAGGCAAGTGGAAATGGGCTCCAACTTAGAGATACTTTTACAAAAGCACTTCATTAAATTAACTTTATTGTTATTCCTAGTGTTGGAAGTCGCATATGTGGGGTATATTATCATTAAAATTGCATCATCGACCTCCATTTACATGGATTCCATTGCTATTAAAATGTGCTTCTATGCACAATGACCTTCATTTCCTCCATTTTAGATGTTTGGAATTTATCACTTTGTAATTATATAAAATATACATTATATATTTCCCATCTATTCCAAGAGTTACTTAATTGGATTGCTAGTATAAGAGAAATGGTAGGCTAGAATGTGTGAATATTCATGATGAAAGCAATTGTTGGCATTGTGTTGTGATTGTTGTACCATGAACATGACCAAGATGTTGCACTTCTAAAATACCCCTATATTTTCCTAATGCTTGAACATTCAAAATAATACATGACAACAAAAACATTATAAACAAAACAAAGATTAATTAAAATATTTTTTTGTATGATAAAGACTTATATTGATTCATGGAAACTTTGATATATGTGAAAGCAAAGAATACATCATACTTTATCTTATGGGAAACACCTAGCCATTGTTTCCCCTAGCTCCAAACTTTATTTCTACCATTATTTGCATGTTAGTTATCAACCAAAAGGCCCTACCACCACTATAATAGAATATCAATATTTTGTTTTACATTCCTAGGAATGCAAACATAGGGAATAACCACTTGCACTTCACCAAATATTTGTGCTAAATGCTTCCTAACAATGAAAGAAAACAACTTGAAAATTTTACTTTCTATTTTAGAACTAGAAATTAAAAAAATGATCTCTAAAATTATAGGAGAGGTAAAATTAGTAGGTTTTCCATGTCTCTCTCATTGCATCAATAATAATTATATATATAAAAATTTCATTAAGGAATTTATTTTTGTATGAATACCACAAAAGTGGATTTTATATTATAGGGACTCATGCAACCTTCCATTTATGAAGACACATAATGCAAGATAAAATAGTTCAATATCCATATATGCTTAAAATAGAAAGTAGAGAATTAATAATTTATATTAAATTTGAAAATAATAATATTAGACCACATTAATCCAATTTCATTAACAATAAAATACAACCATAATATAGAATTTAGACATAGCTAATTGTGAAACCAAATATATCTAAATCTAAAATTTATTTTTAGAACACCATTAATTTCATAAATATATAATGAAAATGGGTTTGGTAGCAATAAGAACCATGGTTGTGTCCATTAGTGACTAAATGCTTATAAGGAGGAATATGAAATAAATATTCCTATACAAATAAAATTAACATAGAAATATGGACTAAAATGGGAAATGAAGCATGAATTTTATTAATTTCATGAGTGATTACACTATTAGAGTCCACTTTGAGGGGGCTACCTCCTTCATAACTCCTGATGCAAAAATGTAATTTTTCCTCCTATGTCCCTCATTACAATTCAATATGTTATAAGGAACCATACATTGTCTTACAAACCCTAATCCTAAATAGACTTTGGGTCCCACTAACTATTACTAATAACATGACTAGTTATAATAATTAAAAATTTATAGCATAAGGACCCTAGAATGCCTTCCTCATTAAAAATATTTTTCCTCAAAGCTTAAAATCTAAAAATCATTATTGAATATGTTGAAGTGGCTCCTATATTGCATATTCCATTTGTAAACCCTGTCAATGAATCAACAATTTAGTGCGAGTGCAGTTGCAAAGTTTGTAGGATCAATTATCCAAGATTACCACTAGTTTAAGAAGAACTAACCATCCACTATCAAGCTTAGGCAAGTTTGTGTGTAACTAAACATGTTGACTGAGGATCTTCTTCAAATAGGAGAGGTGGATGTAAGGTCCAATTTATAATCCATTTATCCAACGAATTGTAAAATGTGATAAAGCCCATAGAATTTGGGAGCTAATTTTTGGTGGCATTTTATCTTCAAATATGTTTGTATATAGGGATGCAAAAATAAAAACACTATTTCACGTTTAAAGAAGGACCGCTTATAGAGTTGATGATCAACTTGTTGCAACATTCAATTTTGTGCCACTATCATGTTGTCCTAGAGAACCCAAATGTGGTCTCATGAGTAGAGAGAGTAATCAACATGTACCTTAGAGCTACCTAGAATTTAGGAATAAGTGACGGTGGTGATTTCTTGTACATTGATTCATAAGTTGTCATCTTCATCACCATATGATATGTAGTTTTTTACCACCATTCTACCAAGGGGGACCATTTGGTTGAGTGAGTTTATTGGTTAGAGGTAAAGCATAAAGTTGATCTAGCTAGATTCTTCCCTATAAGAGTTTTTATTGGTAAAGGATAAAGTTCATCCTTGGTGCATTAATACTACTTCAATGTCAATTCTAGAGGCATTACTCTCAATAGTAAAGGATTATAAAAAAATATTGTATGGCTAAGATGGGAGTTATACACATAGCTTGCTTAAGATCATCAAAAGATGTTGGATATTCCTTGGTCCATGTAAATGCATTTTTTTTTAGAAATATGGTCAAATGATCTACAATATTATCATACTCCTTCATGAACTTACAATAATACCTTGTGAGCCCTAAAATTCCATAAAATATTTTGAGAGTTTTTAGTGTTTGTTAAGTATGTATGTCTTCAATATTCTTGTGGTCCACATTTACTCCTTTGGATGATACTATATATCCAAGATATTCAATATATGGTTTCCAAAAGGAACAATTGGGATGGTTGTAAAAAAAATGATTCTCAACTATAAATTGGAGTATTTTATCCATTTGAACTAAGCGTTCATCCCATGTTTTGCTACATATCAAAATATCATCAAAGAAAACCAAAATGAATTTTGTAAAGAATGGACAAAATATCTCATTCAACAAGGTTTGGAATATGAATGGGAATTTTATAAAGCCAAAGGGCATGATAATAAAATCATAGTAATATCCATGGGTGTAAAAATATTTAATATTCGAGATATCTTCTTCTTGGATATAAATCTATGATATAATAATTATAGGTCTAACTTTGAAAAGAAACAGGTCCCATGCAATTTAATAATAAGTTCGTCAATCATTAGAATTGAAAACTTATCCTTTACTATCATCTTATTTAACTATTTTAAATTTATACATAGAAACCATGAAATTTATTTCATTCTAACTAAGAGGACTAGTGAATAATATGGACTGCCACTTGGCTAGATAATCCTTGCTTTTAGTAATTCTTACACCATATTTTTAGTATTTATTTTTTGTGTATAAGGATAGTTGTAGGACCAAATAGTAGGGGGTATAATTCCTAATAACAACTAAGTGGTATGGTTATGTGAATTAAGAGGAGGAATATCATGCAAATAATTCAATACCATGGTATGTTAGCGCAAGATTTTAATCAATTCAAACAATTAGCCCAAGTTGATAGACTCTATAAGCTTCATAGTACAAAGCTAAGCCAAAATACCATGATAATTGTTTAAAAGCTTATCCATTTGGTGGGAGCTTATTGATGGCCTTAATTGAAGGCCTCAAAGAGCATATTAATTTCATTATCTATAAATTTCATCCATATTTTGACAATGTTCTATAAGATAGGTCTTAAGGTTCATAACCATTTGGTACATAAAACCACATCATAGTCACCAAAGGGTAGAACAATCATATTTGAATACAATTTGTAGTCCCCTATTAAGATTTGAATATTCCTACATTTTTCCTTACAAGGTAGTGTTCTCCTATTGGTGATCATGAATTTAAATCTAAAGCTTGAATACACATAAAAATCTATATTTTTGACAATTAGAGGATCCAAGAAGTTATGAATACTACCACTATCTATGATAATAGTGAGGGGATGATTCTTGAAGTACCTTTGAACCTTAATTTTTTAAAAATAATAGAATTGGTTTTCTAACAAGGTCTCAAATTTGAACTTGATACTATTAAGCCCTAGATCTTCACTAATTAGAAGAAATTTATTACGCATGATTTTGAAACCCTAGCCTATAAGAAATATTTTTTACCTTCGATCTACATGACTAAAAAAGAGTAACTTATAAAATTTGATGCTCTAATATTTCTATAACTACTTTGAGCTAAAGATTTCAAGAAATGAGTAAACATCCCCAAACCGTGGCTTCTTAGGATTAAGGAAAAAATCTCATTGGCCACAAATGTTATCTAAGTGATTATTGCTCTCTATGTACCAATATCTTACTTGGTCCGAGTAGCTTTTTTTATAATCCATGGATTTATTCCCAAATGATAGCTCTTTATATACACTCAAAAATGGAAAAAACTAGAAATAAAGTACAAGGTCATTGAGATTTTCACTGGTGATAAACTTAGATCCAACTAATTTGTGGTTCCTAGGGTATTCCTAAAAAAACAATTGGTTAGGTTTTGGACCAAACACTTCCCTTAGTTTAGTAGGCCAAACTACCTAATTTTGCAATAGGGTATTAACCTATTATAGGCACTATTTTTTTGGATATTGAGTGAAAAAATAGGGTTTGGAAAGGGGGCCTAACATTTTTACAATAGAATCCTGATTATATTTGAAAAAAAAAAAAAACAATAAAATATATACAAGAAAAAATCACACACCTTTCCTCCTAGGAATGAATGATGCTAAAGATACATTAACCAGAAAAAGAATTACAAATATACTGCCTCGATCTATGGTTGATTACAAAGATACCTATTATAGGCGCTATTTAAGCACCATAATAAGTTTATTTTTTAGATATATGGTTGATGATGTGGCATAAATGGGATGTATGATGCTAGAAAGCTGATCAGATACTAGATGAAACAAACATACCTACAAAAATAAAATTAACATAGAAAAAGGCACCAAATTGATTTTTTTAAATTGCTTGAAATATTATACTATCACATCCCACTTCTAAGGGATATACCTCCTTTAGAAATATTAGTAAAAAATATAAATTTTCCACCCACTTATCTCATTATAATCTAATATATAATAAGGAACCATACAGTTTCTTTCAAAATCTGATCCAAACACTGAATAGTACTTGAGTCCCACTAACTAGTCATAATACTAACTACTATAGCATGAATAATTACATTAATTAAATAGATATGACATAAGGGTCCTAACATGTCTTTCCCCTTCAAAATATTTGTACTCAAAGCTTAAAATAAAAAATCTATTGTTCAAGATGCTAGAGTTGCTCCCATGTTGCATATCCCAACTATAAACCCTGCCAATGCACTAATAATTTAGAGACAATGTGGTTGTAAATTTGGCTAGACTGATGATCCACGACTATTCAAAAATAATTTACTCTTAACAATCAATCTTAAGCAATGTTGTTTATAACTAAACAATTTGATCAAGAATCTTCTGCAAATACGAGACATCAGAAACTAGGTGACTCTTGGAGGTTGATGGAAGGTCAATTTTATGTCACTGATTAATGCTTTGTAAAATATGATAAGGCCCATAGATTTTGGGATTTAATTTGTGGTGTTATTTTATCTTTAGTGATGTTTGATTATAGAGATATAAACATAAAAAACACCATATTACCTTCAATTATAGACCACTTAGACTAGTGTTGATCAACTTGTTACTTGAATCTATTATAGGTCATTGCCAATTTGTCCTTGAGAACTCAAATAATGCTCTTATGAGTAGGGAGAGAGGAATCCAAAATATTTGGTTTAGAGATACCTAAAATGTAGTAAATAAGTGAGGGTGAGGATTACATATGCATAACTTCATAAGATGTCATCTTCATTACCAAATTATATGTGTTGTTGTACCACCACTATGCTAGAGGTAACCATCTGGTTTAATTAGTCTATTTCTCAGAGGTAAAGAAACACAAATAGGACTCTAGGTACTTCTCAAATTTTTTTATCTAGCCATTGGTTTATGGATGACATGTCAAGCTAATATTAAGGTGTGTTCCTTGGGGCTTAAATATTTTCTTCCAAAAATGTTAGTGAATATATCATCTTGGTCATATACTATAGAAGTTAGAATTCCATGAATGTGGAATATTTTGTCAAGGAAGATTTGGATGATAGTGGAGGCATTATATGGGTGGAAAAGTGTAAAACAATGGGTATACTTTAATAAACCATCCATCATGATAAAATAAACCGAATTTCATCCCAAATTGGATAATCCTTCAATAAAATCCATGGATACATTGGTCCAAAGTCTCATTCAAATTGGTAGTAATTTCAACAGCCATATATTCTTGAATGCTTCTCCATTACGATGCTGATAGATGTTGCATTCTTCAATAAAACTTTTGATATCTTGTTTCATCCTTGTTCAAAACATATACCAACAAACTCTTTCATAGGTCTTGAGAAATCCAAATTACCTAATGGATAGAGAAGCAGTAAGTTCCTACAAGAGTAGATAATGAATAACTACATTAGCATCATATAACCTTTATAATATAAATAGTTTCTATCCCAAGAGTAATCAGGTTTTTTTCTCAAATTAGAAGTGATCTACTAAAGGAGCTGCTACAAAAAATCTCTAGATGTCATTCCTATTGAATTATATAATCTTGTAATCATAGCCTAATAGGTTGTAAATCCACTTTTGTTGTTCTAGATAGGACATACATTGCTCCAATAAATATTTAAGGCTATGATAGTCGGTCTTAATATGAAATTTCTAACCCATAAAATAAGGATTCTATTTACTCACTAAATGAAGTATGACAAGAATATTTTTCTCATAAGTTGATCTCACTATATTCTTACATATAAGAGATTTTATGGTAAAGTCTAAAGGTCATCATTGTTGCATAAATATTACTATGATGATAATTATAGAGGAATGAATCTCTATAGCAAATAATTTAGATATATTTGGAATGGCTAAGAGAGGTTTTGTATACATAGCTTGCTTAAGAGCATAAAAAATTGTTGTAGTTGTCTTGGTCCATGCAAATGCATTTTTTTTTAGCAAGTTAGTCAAGGGGTACAATATTATAATAATACTTCATGAACTTATGATAATATCTTGTGAGTCCTAAACATATATGAAGCTCTTTACAGTTTTTAAGGTTGGATAAGTCTATATGTAGCCCTTTTCATGAACTTATAATAATATATGAAGCTCTTTACAGTTTTCAATATTCTTGTGGTCCACCTTTACTCCTTTGGATGATACTGTATATCCAAGATACACATTCTATGGTTTCTTAATAGAATATTTGTAATGCTTTGCAAAAAATTGGTTGTTAGCCAAAATTTGAAGTATTTGATCCAAGTGAACTAATTGCACATTTCATATTTTTCTATAAACCAAGATATCATCAAAGAAAACCAAAATAAAATTCTTGAGGAATGGATAAAATATACCATTAATCAATATTTGGAATGTGTATAGGTCATTTATAAGGTCAAAATGCATGACAATAAATTAATTGTAACCTTTATGGGTGCAAAAAGTAATCTTAGGGATATCTTCTTCTCAAAGATAAAATTTAGTGATATCTTGTTAGGTCTAACTTTGAAAAGAAATATGCCCTAATTCATCAAGAGGTTCATCAATAATTGGAATTGGAAACTTATCCTTGATTATGATTTTAATTAGCTCCTCTAAATCCACATAAATATGCCATAAACCATATTTCATTATAACTAAGAGGACTAATTAATAATAGGGACTGAAACCAAGAAATATAATCCCTACTTGGATTAATTCTTGCACCATATTTTCAATCTCTATTTTTTACATAGAAGGATAGTGGTAGGACTAAATAGTAGAGGGTATATTTACTAAGAATAGTTTAATGATATGATCATGTGAATGATTAATGGGAAGCTCATGTGGCTTATTTAATACTAGGACATAGTGGTCTAGGAGATCAATCAATTTAACAAATTGACTCGAGTCAATAGACTCTATTAGCATCATAATACAAATTTGAGCCACAATGCCATGATAAACCTTTTCTAAAATCTTCTTTAGGTGGTGGTATCTTATGATGATTTGTTGCCTTTATTGAAGGCCTCAAAGAGTATATTGATAACCAGTATCTATAAATTGCATCCATATTTTGACAAATTTCCATTATATAGGTCCTAAGGTGCATAATCATTGGGTACCCAAAACCATACTGTAACCACTGTAGGGTAGAATAAACATATAAAACTATAATTTGTAGTCTCCTATAGATAATTTAACATTCTTACATTTGTACTTACAAGGTAGTGTTTTACCATTTGTGATCATAACTTCAAATTTTGAGCTTGGATACACCTAGAAGTATGCATTTTTAGCAATTAGAGTATCCAAGAAGTTATGGATATTTGCACTATCTATAATAATAGTGAATGGATACTTTTTGAAGTACCATAAACTCTTGATGTTTTAAGGTGTAGTAATCCTTGCTAAGACATGCATGAAAAGTTTTGATGTTGGGTCCTCTTGGATGTCCTCCTCTTAATCTATGTCCTCAAGTTAGTCTTTGGGTGAAAAAAAATCTTTAGAAGAAATAATTAACCCCACATGTAAGAGATATAATTTTTTTCTGCATATGTATTCCTAGGGAATCTTTTCATCATGATTATAGCATAGTCTATTTTCATGATAAGCCTTAATATCAACCTAATTCAAGTGCTTAATAGGAGTCATATGCCTGATCTGATTGGATGCATAAACAAGTGGTATATTTTTAAGTGGTGGTGATTTGTAGGTAAGTCATTGAGCAATAAATTTATGTTTGGCCAATCTAGCTAAGCTAATATTAGACATAAAATATTGAGGGTTGAACATTTTAACTTATGCTTTGTTGTCCTCCTTCAACCCATTAATAAAAAAACTATGAAAGAAGGTGTCATCTAGGGATTCTATCCTATTCTCTAATTTTTTAAATTAGGTTGATAATTACAAACTAACCTTGTTTATTAAAGTTTTGTTAATGCAATTATGAAATATTTATATGCATTAGGTCCAAAATGAAGAAGTATATTCCTACAAAATTCCTCCTAAGTAGGTGTTCCAAAGGCCTTCTTAAACCACTAATAACACTATATGACTTTATGCTTCAAATTAAAGTATGTAATGGATAATTTTTGCCAATATAGGGTGTGATTTAAGGAGAAAGGTTGTTTGACCCTATAAATACAACTAGTAAATTCATTTCCATGAAGGAAATGAAAGTCCAAAGTAGTTGGTTATTGGTGAGGTGGATGAAATACACGTATGCCAAGCCTTAAATTGTATACCTATCGTTCATTTGAAACTAGTCCCTATTTTGAATTTGAAGTTGCTTCCTATTTTGAACCTGAAGTTGCTCCCTATTGTGAACCTAATTTTGATCCTTATAATGAACCTAAAGCTTATCCCTATTCCAAATATGATCATCTCGATAGTGGAAATTATTATAATTCATCCTATAATTGGTCTTATTTAATTCTAAACCCAATGATCCTAGAGTTCTATTTAATTAAGATAAAATCTAGGTTTTTGAAAGTGCCTAGATCCTTTAACATTTTTTCCACTAAAATAACTAGTTCCATTTCTTAAACCTCATCTTATAGGGATATAGAATTTTGGGTTATTTCCATCAGTTCTCAAAAATTTTCAACTAATTCTAGACTACCATCATAACTTTGAAAATATATTCAAATTGTCTCATAAGCCTTACCCAAAGGTCAAATCATATCCAAAACTCGTCCATATATCATTGATCTACCCCTGATCCAAACCATCATCAGACCACACCAAGCACTAGCCATTAATACTATCCTTGCGTTTATCCATTTGCAAGGACTTCCCTCAACGATTGGTAGAAGCTTTATGCCATTGAAATATTTTTATTATTTTAATAAATTATTGATAATTTTTCTTATACTACATGCCCAAAAATTTTATGTCATTATATTATGTCTAGATGGGATAGTTTATGGGGTTGTATATCTGTAAGGGACATCTTAATCAGATTTCCACTACATTTATCATGTTGCAAAAGATATATAATTACAAGACTTTCTATTGTTAAATCTATCACTAGGCTTTTATAGTGGCATAGGCTATAGATCAACTAGATAAAAATATTGTTTTGATGCATATCCACATGATCCCATATCTATCAATGACAGGGCTTACTATTGGGATTCTACTTCTCCAACTTGGGAAAAATTGTAGACCATTGGATTAACCTTTTCCCATATCACAAGCAACCTATTTATACATCTTCTTTTCCTATTGACTCTTATATTTTTGGATGAACAATATTTGGGGGAATCCACCTCTAGTCCTCTTCATGAAGAGCCCCTAGTTAGGTAGCTAGTCTGCTACCCTATTGCCTTCTTTAAAGACTTGAGTAATATCCACATACTCCAGTGATTTAAGGATCCTTAGAGTTTCCATTATTATACTTGAAACCCACCAAATATTTTTACACCTCTTGCTAAGAGAATTTATAATGTTGAAATAATCTCCCTCTACTATCAACTTGCTTACTTTCATCTACCTTGCTAGTTTACTCCTTCAAAATTTACTCTGGATTCTTCTTCATGACACATCATAGAGCCAAGAAAATAAATGACAACACCAACTCGGAGACCTTTGATATCCCTTATCATTGATACCCTTACTTACCATGGTTCCCCTTATAAGTTCCATCAAAATTAAGCTTTAGCCATCTCTCCCAAAGTAGATGCTATTTTACAGTTCTTAAATTTTATTTGGGGGTATATATCCATATCAACTAGGATAAGGTCCTAATGTTTACTAATATTCACCTCCTCTATTGATTCATTAATTTTATTCATACTTAAGACTTAATATTTTCCACTATAACCACTTAAATCATCTCCTTGATTCTTAAGGAGGTTCTCTATTCCTCAAATATTCTTTTTACAGTCCATCTAAATCCCCTAAGTAGAGTGGAAAGGAATTATATCACATATCTTATTCAACATTGTACTCTTAAAGGGATTTTCCCACTATTCTATCCAATCCACCATTCTATCTTGTATTACCTATATGACCCTCATCTACTTAATTAAACTTTGATGAATCAAAAGGGAATAGCTACGTCCTAACAATATTATAATATGAGGGATACCATAATGGTGTATATTTAGGTTTTCACCTAGGAAATTCATGTTCAAAAATCGATAAAAGGAGACTAGGACACTTTCAAAAATATTTGGTTTACCTTAAAATTTTATCCCTATTGGAATAACACAGTTGTATATCTTTGGGTTCTCATCTAGGAGATCCAAGTTCAAACCACTATGCAAGGGATTAGGACCCCTTCCAAAACTTGTGCTTTACCCTAAATTTTTATCCCATGAGGGATACTGTAGTGGTATGTATTTGTATTTTCATACAAGAGACCCATGTTCAATTCTTGGTACAAGGGAATTGGGACCATTTCAAAAACCCATGATTTACCCTAAAATTTAGTCCCTATGGGGACATCAAATTAGTATATATTTAGGCTTTCATCTAGGAGATCTAAGTTTGATTCATGGGAAGGGTAGACCCAGATATGCCACCATTTGAGAAAAGGTATGGATCTTTTCAAAAACCCTGTGGTTACCCAAATTATCCAAGATATAATTTCCTTAATTCAATCTAATTTATTGAGTTTGCTTAGAGCCAAGAGGTTGGTTTTTATTCTACTGTCTTCATTCACCTTTACCAAGGTGAGTTCTTGAGAATGATTAGTTGGGACTATATTAGAAATAAAAAGGGAGTTTGAAAAGTGTTACCAAGGTTATATATCAAATGATTAGCTCAAAGAGAGGATCATAATGAGATAGGTGTAAAAACAAAAACCTAGAAAAGAGGGTCTATATTGATTTTGGGGAATTGAGGATTTTGGGACTTTTTCAAATTTTATGGAATGAGGGAAATAAAATAGTTTTTAAAAGTGGGAAATAGTGGATTAGGTAGAATTTGCAACTTCAAAAGAAAAAAAAAATCTTAATGATTTTTTAATTCTTTTAGAGCATGGGATGCATTGTTCTAAAAATAATTGTTATTTTTTAAAAATGTTTGAAACTTGAACTTGCATGATACTTTTTGGTCCTAGATATTTTCAAATTGAAAGAAATTTATCACACATTATTTTGAAAACCTAACCTATACACAATTTTTTTCTTTGAATCTAAATGGTTAAAGAAGAGAAACCTAAAAAATTAGATGCACTAAGATGTCTATAACTAATTCAATATGAAGATCTCAAGAACTGATTAATGAGTGGTAGACTATTGATTCCTATATTCAAGAAAAAAAATTTGACTAGCCATAGATGTTGTGTGAGTATCTCGTATCTCTCTTTAAATACCAATAACTTACCTAATCTAGGTAGTTCTATTGATAATCCAACCATATATTTATCTCCAAATTATAACTCTCTATATACACTAAAAAAGGAAAAAGTCTACAAATAGGTTATGAGGTTGTTAACCCTAACTAAGGATTCTAACATATTATTATTCATCCACGTATATGCCTCCTAAAGGTACCTCCAAAGCATTTAAATCAATCATATTGTATATCTAGTAACATGAGTTACTTTCCTAAAACATCTACTATTTCTAATTTTCTTAATGTGGGGACTCTTTACATGAGAACTCATGACAACTACATATATTGAATAGATGGATTACAAGTATGATAGTTTATTTCCAACATATTTATCTTCATACCTTTATAAAAAGAAAAGATTAATCACACAAAATGGAATAATATTATTATTTGAATACTCTTTAAAAATTAAGCCATGGAAATTTCCTTTAAGTCTAGTAGGTTAATTACCTCATTATTTTTTCTTTTTTGATAAAATTGATGTTAAGTTCCTAATGAGAACTTCAATTACATACATTTATGATAATATATCCATGAGGTAATTACCCCTTTCCATTTTCTCATGAGACAATAACCAAATATTATAAATAGATGGGAATTTGTAGATTTCTCTCTTCCTTTGAAAAATTATTGACCATGAACTTTAGATTATCCAATTGGACGAAGGATTTTGGAAAGGATTGAATACAAATACATGGAAAGGTTTTATTGATTTCCTCGGGTAAAACATTCATCACAAGTTATGAGCTTTTGTAGAAAATCATAAATTGCAAGTCACTTTTCAAAAGTATACACCTTATTGACATAAGCCAACAAGAAATTGGAAAATTTAATGCAGCCCCTTGAGGTTTTGTTCCAAGAAGTTTTCTAAACATATCATTTAAAGCACATTGTTCTTTCCAAGATCCAAATTGTAATAGCCTAAGTAATAGCAAAAACCAACTATAGTTTTTTGGAATGTTGTTGGAAAATCATGGAGTGGCTTCTAAACTTGAGCTTGAATTCAATAGTATTTTTTCACACATGATACATTGCAATGTATAAGGTATACCTAATGCATGCACTCCATGAATCAAATGTTTAGTCAAAACTCCATGTTCATAAATTGAATATAATAATCAATGAATTCATATAATTGGTAAAATACCCATGGTATCTTGGGAATGAGAGATAAAGTTCTATTTTTTTTGGTATGATGAATAAAATATACATTAAATATTTAACTATTAAAAATTTCAAGTAAAAATAATATTGACCAATAGGTTAAAATTGATGGAAGCAACTAACATCATATATTAAATTTTAAAGAAGAAAAATATAATCAAATTTTGAATGCTCTAAATTATTTTAAATTTATATTTACTATTATCATATAATAAACCAAACTATTAAACTTAAAAAATTTAAATAAAATAATATAATAAAATAAAAAAAATTAATTTTATAACTAATATAATATTTATAAAATAGAACTTATTTATTGAAAATTAATAATAATAACTATGTAGCTTTATCTACTACAAAATAAAGCAATTAGAAAATATAATAGGACAAGACCATAAATGATTTACTTCTTGAACACACTACAATTTGTATCACAAAGTCAATTGAAAGTTATACTTTCAAATCCTTGAATTATGTGTTACTTATGTTCTATGTTAATGAACACCGCAAATGAATGGTATTTTGCTTTTCAATTTTAAATTATTTAAAAATTTATTTTGAGAAGGAATTTACTATTCCATTCCCTAATGTAACATTTGAGTCTACAATAACTAAAATAAAACACAGAAAATATTTTTATACATTTTGTTTATGAATTTAGTTATGTGTTACTTATGTTCTATGTTTGCATATTAAAAAGTAAGAATGTGAAAATGGACACCACAAATGAATGGTATTTTGCTTTTCAATTTTAAATTATTTAAGAATTTAAATTGGGAAGGAATTTACTATTCCATTCCCTAATGTAACATCCGAAACTACAATAACTAAAATGAAAGAGAGAAAATATATTTATACATTTAGTTTATGAATTTAGTTATGTAACTATAATTTTATGGAAATTTATAACAGAGTAATTATAAATTAAATATATAATTTCCTTAACCCTCTTAGATTTATTGTTCAACTTCAATACTAGAAGGAAAAATATATATTTAATTTTGTTTTAGTATAATTATAATTATAATGTGTAGTAACAGGAGAACTTTTTTCTGGTTATGTGATCTTTTAGAAGATTATGTCTACTGGTGGCCTGTCAAGGTAGGGTTCCAACCATTAGGGATTACATCAACAAATTCATCCGTCTCGTTGATGGTAACTCGGCGTGAGATGGGGACCGTCGGACGCATAGGGTTTGTATCATCATCCTCAGTTTGGTTCAATTAGGGATCGCATCCAACAAATCCATCCGTCTCGATGATGCTAACTCGGCATGAGATGAGGACCGCAGGATGCATAGTGTTCGTACCATCGTCTTTACTTTGGTTCAACATGCGTCACGAGATGGAGACTGCCATCTTAGTCTCGTTCAACACGTGTTAGGAGTAGAGACCGGACTACCATCGTCAGTGGGGCGCATGCCCCCATGAGATTGGAACCTAGGTATCCTCTTGATAAGTACCTCAACCATCGTCAGTGGGGGCCACGCCCCCATCAGATTAGAACCTAGATCTCCTCTTGATAAGTACCTCAACTTACCAATCAACTAAAAAGTTCCCAAATAATCAATTTCTGAAATTCTGGATGTATACCTTAAATTCAAAAACCAAGACAAAAAAACCCGGCCTTCTCCAAATCTTACTGCAACTTATTGATGCTTTGACCGTTGAAGTACAAAACTTACCCTGATTTTGCATGTGTCGACCGCTGGAATTCAGCGCAGCGCTCTTCAATATATTCATGTGACGTGTGGACCGCCGGAATTCAGCGCAGCGCTCTTCAATATATTGATGTGACATGTATTGACCGCTGCGCAGCCCTCTTCTCTTCAATATTTGTACATGCCCGCTTACCAATGTTGTAAATATAAATCGACGAGACACACAGGGATGATCACAATGCGCGACAATGCAATAAATTCCGGAAAAGAACTATATATTTTTTTGGGACTGTCAACTTGACAATGTTTTGCTTCGTGTAGTCGAAGGAACGCAAATTCCAAAAGAGTTGAGATGTGTACTGGGCATGGGCTCCTTTTGTATGTTTTAATAATCATCCTCTCTGTCCCTTGACCACAGTTGGTGTTTTTTTTGGTTCAGAATTCATACTAGTATTTGAGCTGTTTATCTTCTTCTCTATACTTCGCATCACACCAAGTTCTTGTTTCTTATTTTTATGGTCATTTTTGCCGTAGGTTGGGAAACATTTTGCATTCAAAGATATCCTGTTTTTCAAAAGTTATAGGTCTAAGTACTCTATCAACTCAACTAATTATCAAATTTAAAATATAATTAAGAATCAATTCTTATTTATTAGTATTATTGTAATTTTTTAAAATTGCAATGAATAAAAATATAATTTATATATCATTTATATATATTATTATTTTATATCATTAGTATATATTAATTTAAATACCATTTATTTTATATATAATTTTGATTGATTTTCATTAATTTTTCTTCTATTTCTTTTTTTTGAATGAAAAAACCAAAATTGTATTAATAAAGCTTAATCATACAAAACAGTGTGGGTGGGATTAACACACCCCAATCAACCAAGAGAAACTATTACAATTAGGAAGAAAAGTCACACTAATTGCAACAAACATATCACCTAACATATCTCTGTACATAATAGCAGGAATCAGCTATCAGAAAACATAAGAGCAGCAATCATGTAGAAAGAACTGAGACCAGTGACGAGGAGTTGCAGATCCATGATCCCGGGGCGTTCTGCCAGTGGTTCATAAGTTGCCAAAGGTACTGAAACTCCATGTTGACTTTCTTAATTTGGGCAAAAATCTGCAACCAGCAATCATAGAAAACCTCATATTTATCAGACAGTGAAAAATACAAAGAGGATTCTTGCTGGGAAAAAATAACTTTGTTGCGGGTTTTCCATATGTGGAAGAGAATAGCAATTCTGAATATATGCCAAACCACTGAAAGATTTGTGGAGAACTGAAGAGGGTCTCCCAATAAGATATGCCTCCAGGAGCATGAACCAGCAATAAAAGGTCTGAAAAATGAAAGAATCTAAGACCAAGCCTGTCTAGCCCGAGAACATTCCCAGAATAAATGAACATAGTTTTCCTCTTGACCACAGAACTTACAAGAGACATCATCAACTCCCAAGTATTTCAGGCACTGACCAATAGGCAAACCTTGAAAAAGCACACACCAAGCAAAAAAATACTGCTTTGGTTCAATATATTTAGCCCATACAGTATGAAACCGAGATTTCCAATCAGACTGAGAAGAATTTAAATTCCATCTTCCATTGAGCATGGCTACAATAGGAACTGCAGGGGAAAGCCAGGAATAACCCAAACGAGCAGAATACTTAAGCAATGCAACATGTTTAGGCCATTCCCAGTCACACCACCATGGCTTTTGAAAATGTCTAGACAACTTGGACCATACGCAAAAGGGAGTGTGATCAATAACAGCTTCATAAGTGGATTTATCATCTTGTTTCAAACCATAATAGTGTTTAAAATCTTCCCAAGGGATCCAAGTCTTAGTATGAAAGGAAACAAAATCAGAAAGTAATGCAATTCTTTTTTTATAAAAGCGTTGGGCTCTAACCCATTGAACTTGTGCTAGTGGCAAACCTTCATAAGAAATAGCCTGAGACGACCATACATTCAGAAAGGAGATAGAAGGGCCAACTTTCCCGCCAAAGCCCTTCCAGGATAACCAAGGTTTGAGAGCTTCCCAGGCTTTCCAAATGCTTTTAGCCACGAAGGACCCTGAAATCTTGACAGGAACAGGGGCAGTAATAAGCGTATGAAGATTGAGGCCTTTCCAAACTTTTTTGCCCAAGGGAAGCCCAGAAGAAATACAATTTCTAAGTAAAATTTTCCAAGCCTCATCTCCTTGCAAAGAACGAGTTATCCATTTGGCACATAAAGCAAAACCTTGCTTTTGACAAATCAAACAAACCCATGACACCCGAGTGCTTAGGAAGACAACAAATATCCCAAGCAACTCTGTGAAATCCTCTTTTACCAACAGCATTAGACCATAAAAAATCCCGAAGAAACTTTTCAAGTTTCTTGTAACAATTCTTGGAAGGAACCCAACAAGAAGAATAATAAACATGTGTAGAAGCTAAAACTTTAGAGAAAATTTGGAATTTACCTACAAGAGACAGCTTTTTAGAAGTCCAATAAGCTATATTTTTCTCTACCTTTTGCACTACATATCCCCAAAGTTGAGCAGGAGATCCCTGAAATGCAAATGGAATGCCCAAAAATTTAAACATCTCACCCGGTTGTATCCACTTCCATTGTTTATCAGATAACCAGGGAGGAAGAGGTTTCAAAGATTGTCTGAAACAAGATGTTTTTCTCCATTGAACATTAGATCCTGAAGCTAAACAGAAAAGCTCAAGGCAAGCTAAAGCATGAGAAATAGAAATCTCATCTTCTGATAAAGTCAAAAAAGAGTCATCAGCAAAATGACCATTAAGCAACTGCTAAGAAGAGTGAGGTAGGGAGATCCCTTTAATAAGCCCTTGAGATGCTCTATGTGCTAGCAGATAACCAAAAGCCTCAGCTGCCAAAATGAATAGAGAAGGTGCTAAAGGGCATCCTTGTCTTACTGATCGAGCTAAAGGAATACTTTCAGATTGAGCTTTATTAAGAGTAAGAACAACAGAAGCATCTTGAAACAACATTTGAACTGAATGAATAAAATTAACTCCAAAACCTAAAGCCTTAAGCATAGCTAAGATGAAATACCATTCAATTCTGTCATATGCTTTTTCAAATTCAATCTTAATAAAAAGGACATCCTGAGAAGAAGCATTAGCCCATTCCATACCTTCCCAGACAACAATAACGTTATCTAAAATATACCTGCTCTGTACAAATCTTGTTTGCTCTGGTCTAATAATAAGAGGAAGCAAGGGTCAGAGTTTCAAAGCAAGAGCTTTGGCAATAATTTTATAGCTAACATTCAAAAGTGTAATGGGCCGCCAATTAGTGATAATATCTGGATCACCTTCTTTAGGGATGAATTTAGCATTACCTTTGTTGATAAGTGACCCCAGAGAGCCAGTAGATATTGCTTCCTTATACACATTGAGTAAATTTGACCCAAGCATGTCCCAAAACTCCTTATAAAACTCACAGGGAAAACCATCAAGACCAGGTGCTTTATCATTGGCCATATGAGAAAGAGCAGATTTAAGATCCTCCAAAGTGAGAGGAGCATCACAAACATCCCTTTGAGTTGGAGTGAGCCTAGAAGGGATGGCAGCACAACATTCATCAAGAGCCTGTTGTCTTCTATTTCTTTTAGAAGTATTATCAAAATCAATTTTGATAAATTTTTATATGAATTTACATAGGGTTTTTACAAGGGTTTTGTCCCCTCATACTGAATGGGGTTTGAAAATTTTAAGTTTACATAGGTTTTTATGAGGGGTCCAATCTCCTCCTACAGGGGTTTGAACTTGGATCTCCTGGATGAAAACCAAAGGATTTACAACTACAATATCTTACCACTAGGGTATCCCTCACATATCTTTGTTAGTAGGTATATTAAATTTTATATAACTCATCATTTGAAATGTTAAAAGATGTACAAATAATCCTGATCTTCATCCATTCATGAATATTACCTTTGTTTTTTAAGGACATAATAATATGTTGAACTCCTCCAAGAATTCAATTATCATAACTCTAAATCATAATTGAAAATAACATAGATAAACTTATATCCTTCCAACATCTATCACAAAGAGTAAATATAGTTAAAACATTTATGCTTATAAATTTATTTTTAATATTTCATATAAAACAAATAAATAATCAAACTACTTCTTGATTCAAAAAAATTTCTAGTCCAAACCATTATAATACCTCTTAAAGTTCCCATAGAAAAAATCACTACACAACTACATCTCTCAATCTTCCAAATATATTTGAATGCATCCTTATATATCTAGCTACCTACTTTTGTTGTCTTTATTAGAAAAAAAAAATAGAACTACAACTTGATAACTTGTTTAGGCCTTATTCATAACTCAAATATTCTAAGATACCATATTCATCATCCGTATTTATTCTTAATTGTTGGCTTAACCCTATTTTTAGTTAATATATATGATACTAGTTTTTGGCTTCCTAGATCTATCCTTATGGCTTGACAAATTTTCTTCATGAGGGTCTTCTTGTCTTTTTTCTATTTCTACCAATGCTTTCATTATCATTTTCAATATCCTCCATTTCTCTATATGGATCATAATTTGACTTATTATTTGTAGGTTTAGGTTGCTTTGGAGAATTAAAATGATAAAATGTAACATGAAAACTTTTTAAGTTATCATATAAACCCTAGAGGAAGGAGCATCCCCCATAGTATTGTATTTTTTATTCTTTTATAAAAACCCTATATTGTAATTGATATTTTCCATACTATTTTATTTATTTTATTATACTATAAACTCTAAAGTGCAAGGGACCAACTTTATACTATTTTTAGTTTTATTGTAAGAAGATGATTTTAGTGTGCATGAGAAAAATGTAAATGATTCACTTATATCAAATGTGAGCCCTTTCACCCTTTTACATTAATATTTTCTTCCATATTTTTCTTCATAGCCTGAGTTCCTTCTAAGTTTAAACATACATTACAAGTATTCATCCATATGAATATTTACTTTGAGTAAACCATAACAATATTTATCTTCTAACGATGCAAAGGATTTATTTTATTTAATTTAAATTGAGAGTGGAAATCCCTAATGTAAAAGCTAGATTCTGCTACAATATGATTTCAAAGCTTCATCTTTAAGTTTATCTCATGGCCAAAACCTTTCACATATTTCTCAATTATTTTTACTTTACAATCTATCTATGTATCTGATTCCATAACTTGTGACATGAAAATACAATATTTTGTGATTTAACTTATAGAGTTAAACAAAATCATTCAAACAGATAAATCTACACTTCTATGGTTAGTATGTGTGTTCACATATTTTTGAAGTTGAGTAGGTAAAATATTTTCTCAACAACTAATAAATAACTATTAAAGACTTAGTTAAAATTAAAACCTTTAATAGTATAATTCTATTTATCTAGAGACCTATTATCTATTCATGTTATATACATCATTATTTCTAACCATGAAATGTAACCAATATATAACCTTTCAAGGAATTTGACTTTTACTTTAGAAATCTATATGTTATTGGTATAAATAAAGGGGTAATACTCAATTGTTTTAAGTTGTTATATTTACTACAATAAAGAGGGGAATTATACATATATAAAATGTTCCTCATATATGAAAATGGATGAACCATACCTTGCGTGATTATTAACATGGTTTCTCTAAGTTTGGTAATGAGTATCAAGCAAAATGTTGCTTTAAAATCAATTTATAGTTTTTTCTAGGAATGGATAAAATTTTGATTCTTTCATTTGTTATTTTTAGATTGGTGTAATCTACCATTGAGACATAATAGTGCATTTTTTATAAATTTCTTCTCAATGGGTCTATAACTGATGAATGGTTTTGTTACTACATTTCCTTCTTGACAAAAATATTTATTGGTCATATTTAAGAATTTTTTCTTTTTCAAAATAGATTTTTTATTATTTCTATTTTTTATTGTATTATCTTTACACCTCCTTTAGGAATAAATGTTTGTGTTAAAGGAATACGAGAAATATAGTAGAGGAATTTAATCTCTAGAAAATACAATATTTTTATATCAACAAGATGCTCTCATCCCTAATAGAATTAGGACTCTTAACAACATTCAATATTCATTGAGGACCTAGATGGTATCAAATTATTATATTATAACCAAAAGCATGAGATGTGATTCAAAAATAGAGTTGATGCTTGCCTCACTTTACAATTCAAGAAAATTGGACCCATAACTAACAAGAACTAGGATCAAAATCTATCTTAGAGTTGACCTAGCTCATGTGCTTGAAATAAATGTTAAGTAGGTGAATGGATGATTTATCATCTAATCAATGGAATATTGATTAGATGCTTCACCACTAGAACAAGGGTAACTAGATGACCTATTGCTAGATTTGAAAAGGTGAACATTTGAAGCATTGGGTCACCAATCCATTTACATAACCTTAGATTTTTTATGAAGGCATGTGACACTTATCTATTATATAATAAACAAATAGTTGATATTGTGCTTGAGCATAGCCTATATGATTATCAATTATTTTCTAGCACAAATAATCATCAATTCTTTGATTGTTCATAGGGTGGCCTATATTAGTTAGTTATGGATTATTAGGTAACTAATCATTAGGAAAATGGTTGATTAGATAGAATGATCATCATCTCTAGTTAGTTGGATTTTTTTACTCCACTTGATTTCTTATGGTTACAAACACAATTATATTTGCAATAAGTACTTCTATATCCTTTTTTAAATATGATTAAATAATTACAATGTTGTATCTATAACTATAGCAATGTATTCATGTATTGTACTTATATAAATGTATTTTTAGTATTAATGTAATATTAGCAATATTATGGAATAAATAAACTAGAACTACAAGGATGTGGTATTTTGGAGGTTTTGCTTGCAATTATGGGGAGTTGGAGGCTTCAAAAATCAACCTGAGTGATTCATTCTGCTCTAGTAATTTTGAAGATGTGGGTCCTTCTCCATATTGGGACCTTGGAAAGGTTCGTTCTGGATTGGTGGGTATGGGAGTCTCTTCTCCTTCACCATATTATGCCTAGATGGTGGCTGGTTTATCCTTTGGTGAAGAGTTTTCTCCTTGTGAAGTTAATGTGGAATCTTGCCAAATTTGTATCCTGGATAACACTGTTGATAGCCTGCTGAGGAAAGGCTCTTGGGATTTGGTGGGTAAGTTTGTTGGTGGTAGACCACCCTTGGACATGCTTAAGCTTTGGGATTTATCTCGGTGGAAGCCTCGTGGCTCGTTGGACCTTGCCACTCTTCCCCAATTTTTTTTTTGATCAGCTCTCTTGTGAGGAGGATTCTTGCAAAATTTTGGAGGGTGGTCCTTGGTTTTATGGTAATCGTGATCTCTTTCTCAGGAAGTGGGGCTCTAATTTTAACTTGGCTCTTCAGAGGGTTAATTTGGTCCCAGTTTGGGTTCACCTGCCTGAGTTTCCCATGTACTTATGGCATGAGAGTGTTTTCAGGGTGGTGGTGAGCTCTATTGGGGACTTTGTTTCTTTTGACAAGGTTTCTCTATCTGCAGTTCAATGGCAATTTATTAGAATGTGTATTATGGTGGATATAGAGAAGAATATTCCAAGCTTAGTGGAACTTATTTCTCACCTGGGTACTTGGGTGCAGGTTGTGGTTTATGAGAATAAGCCACAAGCTTGTCAGTCTTGTGGTTTGGGGGGCCACCATCAAAACTTTTGTCCCCAGAAGAAGATGGTTAGCCAACCTGTTCATAAGGACCCAAAAAGGGGTGCCAATGTGGATCCTTTCCCCAAGAGGACCCCTTTCAAGAAGTAGAAGGTTTGGCACAAGAAATCCCAGGGGACTTCGAAAGGCAAGGAGATTGTTTCTTCTCCTTCTTAGTTGAAGAATGCTAGTGGGGCACTTGGTTTCGGTCAAAAGGAGTCGACTCAAACTAGGAAGGGTTCTCCAAACCCTGGTCCTCATAATTTGGAGGTTGTCCTTCAAGCGGACCCTTTGAGTCAAGATGTTGATTTACCTCTATCAAATTCCTTTGAATGTTTGGAATCGGTGAGGGAAGAGGTTGCCCAGGTGATTCTGGATGTGGAGTCTCTATCTCCTCTGGTGGCATCTTTGGCTTCTCCCATCAAGGAGCTTTCTACCCCTAGGAACGTTAAGAAGTCTCCTTCCCCTAAGGAGGTTGGTGTTTCCATTGAGGGTGGTGGTGTGAGCCCAACTACTTCTCCATTGCCTTTTGTGGAGAAAGGGTCACTTGGTCCCAAGATGAGAAGTCATCGCAAGAAGGGTGTAGATACTGGGATGGTCAGGAAACCTGGTAGACCCCCAAGTAAATCAGGTAGGAAGATATCAATGGATGATGTTGTGGCTAATGGTGGTCAGGCTCTTCTTGTGGTGAAGGAGGGGGATGGAGAAAAACAATTGAAACTTGAAGGTTTCAAATCCTCTCCTCCTAGGGGTGGGAAAGAAACTCTCCTTTTAAATTCCAATGAAAATTTATTCATGGAATGTTAGAGGGCTTAATAGTTCCTCTAAGAAATGGTTTCTAGCTTCGTTCAGGAGGGATAGATCTCTGGATATCTTGTGTATTCAGGAGTCTAAATTAGATGCCTCCTCTTGGGAGTCTATGCATAAATTGATTTGGAAGGATTCAGGTTTCATGGCTAGTGAAGCGGTTGGTTCTTCTGGTGGCCTTCTCTCTTTTTGGAACCCTATGAGACTGGATGGCCATGTTATTTCTTCTTATAGCCATGTAATTAATATTTTATTCTGGTGCAAAATTACTAATAGGATATGGGTTTTGTCTAATATCTATGCTCCTAATTCGTATATTGATAGACGTAAGTTTTGGCTCCTACTACTTGAAATGAGGGATACCTTTCGGAATGAGGACTGGGTTGTTGCTAGAGATTTTAATTCTCCATTATATCCATTTGAGAAGTGGGGAGGTAATCTAGTGGATGATAGAATTTTGTAGGATTTCTCTGAGTTTGTCAATAGGGCCGAGCTTCAGGATTTGGATCTAAGGGGGTGAAGTTCACTTGGAGTAATAGGAGATCTGGTGAGAGCCTGATTATGAGCATATTGGATAGGATTTTTGTTTCTTCTTCCAGGATAAATCTATTTGGGGATGCTTCTTTGTCTTCTTTGCCCAGGATTGGTTTCGACCATAATCCCATATGGTTGGAAGTCCCTGATGGTACCCCTTTTCTTCCTCGTCCATTTAGGTTTGAAGTCATGTGGTGTTCCCACCCTGACTTTGAATCCCATGTTAGGGAATGGTGGCAGGAAGATATTTTTGGTGAAGGGATGCTAAGGTTAACTAACAAGCTTAGAAGGATTAGAAATTATCTTAAGATTTGGAATAAATATTCTTTTGGTAATTTGTTTAGAGAAAAGGAAATATTGAAATCTCAGCTGAAGGAGATAGAAGCGGTTATGGAAGCTCAAGGTTGTTCTGATGCTCTGCTACAGGAAGAAAGATCCCTTTTGGTGGATTATCATAATAGGCAAGCTAAAGAAGAGATATTTTGGAAATAAAAATCTAGAGAGTTGTGGTTAAAAGAAGGTGATTGTAACTCCCAATTCTTTCATGCTTCCACTTTGCGGAGGAGAGGTCACAACAAAATTAGGGAAATTGAGAAGGTTAGTGGAGGGGTGTCTTCTGATGTCATGGAAGTTTGGGAGGAAGTTGTTGATTTTTTTAGCTCTTTGCTTTGCTCGATGCCTGATCGTGACCTTCTTACTGAAGGTGAGATGTTAGAAGCCATTCCTATGATTGTTTCTGCTGATTGGAATAGGAGACTTATGGCTCCTTTCTTGGATGAGGAAATTTTTGAAGCTATCAAAGTGATGGGTCCTCTTAAGGCCCCAAGGCCGGATGGTTTCCCTCCTGTGTTCTTCTAGAGATATTGGCATATTTGTGGGGAAGATGTTTGCGTGGCTTTAAGGGATGTGCAACGTTCTTTGTTTATTCCGAAAGTTGTGAATTCGACATATCTTGCCCTCATCCCCAAGAAAGACTCGACTTCATATTTCAATTATTTTAGGCCCATTAGTTTATGTAATACTATTTATAAGATTTTATCTAAGACTATTGCGAATAGGCTTAAACCGCTTCTGCCAGTGTTGATTGATTCGATGCAGAGTGGCTTTGTTCTGGGAAGGCAGATTCTAGATGGAGCTATAGTTATTCATGAACTGATGCATTCAGTATTCAAAAGTGGTAGAGTGGGGTTTTTCCTCAAATTAGATGTTAATAAGGCATATGATCGGGTTTCTTGGGCATTTCTTTTCAGAGTTTTGAGGAAATTTGGCTTTTGTGAAGGTTGGATTAAGCTAGTTAAGGTGTGCATCTCATCGGTGTGGTTTTCTATTCTTGTCAATGGTTCTCCGATAGGATTTTTTCATTCTTGTCGTGGTCTCAGACAAGGGGATCCATTGTCTCCTTTTATTTTCATTCTTATGGTTGAGGCTCTGGGAAGGTCTATTTCTAGGCGACGTAATGATTTGGGGATGCGCCCAATGATTCCTTGTAACTTGATTTCCCATCAGCAATTTGCTGATGATACACTGATCTCTTGTGTGGCTTCGGTAGTAATCACCAGGGAAGTCAAATCTATTTTAGACTATTATGAGAGGGCAGTTGACTAGTAGATTAGTTTTTTGAAGAGTAATTTATTTTTTATCAATACTCCAGAACTAAGGCAAAGGAGGATTGCTAACATTTTGAATTGTCGGATTGCCTCTCTTCCATATTCCTATCTTGGTCTTCCTATTTTTTTTGGGAGGGCCAAAGATGCTATGTGGACCCCAGTGATTGAAAGAATTCATCAAAAATTAGCATCATGGAAGGGGGCTCTTCTGAGCCAAGCGGGGAAGGTGGTGCTCATCCAGAGCACTTTGCAGAGTATCCCTATCTATTTTATGTCCTTGTTTCACCTTTCGGGTAAAGTGGCAGTAAAGTTGGATAGCATTTGCAAGGTATTTTTATGGGCAAGCCCGAAGCTTAAAGGTAAATTTCATCTGGTCTCTTGGGAGCAGCTCTGTAGAAGAAAGAAAGTTGGTGGTTTAAATCTTAAGAGTGCTACTAGGATGAATAAGGCCTTGGTGGCAAAACTTGGTTGGAAGGTCGCCTCTAATGTTGACCGGTTGTGGTGTCAAATTTTGAAGGCTAAGTATAATTTTGATTCTTTCATTTTTTATTTTCTCCCTTCTGGTGGGTCGGTGTTTTGGAATAGTCTAGTAAAATCTAGGGAGTTTATTAATCTTAATTGTAGATGGATTGTTGGTAATGGTAGGAATGTGAATTTTTGGGATGATGTTTGGTTGAGAGATCATCCTTTGAATGAGGATATTCATTTTAGAGACCTAATTGAAGGGTCTAGGATTGTTGGGCTGGTGAAAGTGGTGGATTTTACTAAGGTTCATGGAAATAGAATAGTCTGGACCAATCCTTCACCTGTGGTAAGGAATGCTAGGGATCTCCAGCTTTGGAACTTTCTTATGGAGGAGCTCCATATTTATGTGGTGCGGCAAGTAAATGTGGAGGACCACCTGATTTGGAAAGTTGATAGTGCGGGTTTATATTCTGTCAAGTCTGCTTACGAGCTCCTTTGTGAGGATGGGGATGGATTTTTCCTCATGGTCTTATCTGGTTAAAGCACTTAACTCCTAGGGTTAATATGTTTTTCTGGTTGGCAGTGCAAAACAAGATTCTCACTATTGAAAATCTTCATAAACGAGGCATGTGTCTGGTTAATAGGTGCTATATGTGTAAAGAATCTTGGGAATCGACTTCACACTTACTTCTTAATTGTGGGGTCTTTAAGGAAATTTTGATGTCCATCCTCTGTAGGTTGGGTGTAAGTTGGGTTCTTCCTAATTCAGTGATGGATTGTGTTATGCAGTGGGCTTCTCCCTTTTCTTCGCCCAAACTTAAGTGTTTTTGGAGATTTATTTTACCCCATGTTATGTGGGGGGTGTGGAAGGAGAGGAATGCTCATGTTTTTAAAGATAAGGAATCTTTGACTTTTCATTTGAGCTCTCATATTTTATGGAGAACAGTGGAGAATGTCTTGTGTGCTTGCAAGGAGTCTGAGTTTTCGGAGGCCCTCATTCCCTATAAAGTTTTAATTGAGCAGAGCCTTGGTTTTGGGCACGTTGATCGCCTCCGCCAGCTCCTGATCCAAGGAGTTTTGTTCATTGGACCCCTCCACCTGTTGGTTGGTGTAAATTGAATTTTTATGGGGCCTCAAAAGGTAACCCAGGGATATATGGTGTCGAGGGGGTCATCCATGATAATAGTGGAAATTTGGTCCTTGCCTATGCAAAAAATATTGGTGTTAATTCATCCCAGTTTGTTGAAGCGAGGGCCACCTTCTTAGGCTTGTATTTGATTAGAGATTTAGGTATTCATAAAGTTATTGTTGAGGGTGATTCTTTAAACATTATTAATATGCTAAAAGGTTCTTGCCATGTAAGTTGGAGGGTGGCAAATTTGATTGATGAAGCTATTGGAATTTCTCGATCCCTGGATGAAGTTTTGATGGTGCACATTTTTAGAGAAGGCAATTCTATAGTGGAATTAATGGCGAATATGGGGGCATATCTCCAAGGATCTTCTATTTGGTAGAGGGATTTCCCTCCTGAGCTCATCCATTGTATTAATAATGATCTTCATTAATTGTTGGTAGGTGTTTTGCCTTCACTTGCTTGGGTGGGTGGGGCTTTGGAGTAGTAGTCATTGTTGGTCGAAGTCTAGGCGGGTAGCCGATATTTATTCCCTTGGCTTCATGGAGACGTTTGCCTTTCAAATTTTAAATTTTGAATCTCGTCTCCCTCTTTGTAATCGGTGTCCAGAGTTGTCTCGAAGCTTCTCTAGCTTTCATTGGAGTGTGCTCTCTACCCAAAGTCCTGCTCTTATTTTGAGTTTTCTTGATTTTGGGTATGGGCTTTGTTTTGTAGATTGGCTCTGGACCTTCTTTAGCGTGTCTTCTCACATGTTTATTGGTTGTTGGTGGCTTCTCCTTTGGTTTTGCTATCAGGAGGGTACCTAGGCTGGTGATTATTCCCATTTTTGGGATTGGTTTTGGGACATTCATTGCTAGAATTTGTGCCTTGGTATGTTAGCCCCTTTTCAAATATTTGTCTTGGTGTCATCACCTATGATGTGTTCTTTTGTTTCTCTTCCACTTGCTTGTATTCTTTTTGTCCTCTAGCCAGCTGGAAGTGGGTGGAGGATTTGTCTATTAGGGCGTGTGTGTGGTGGTTGTTTCTCCCTTTCTATTAGGTTTAGAAGGATTCTCATGTCCTTGTTTTGGTTTTTAGCGCTCCTTCTTGTAGTTGTTCTTATTCATTTTTTCTGGTTTGTTCTCCTCTTTTCAGAGTTCGAGTGGAGAAGTTCTAGCTCAGTGGCTATTCCCGGTGTTCATGAGACTTCGGTGTTGAGGAATTTCATTTTTGACTTTGAGGTTTTTGTTTGGCCTATGATGGGAGTGAATATCTATTTGTGCTCGGGCCTATTATGGGGCCTCCTGTGTTTTGTTGTGTGTTTGGACATCTTCTTCTCTGGTTTCCTAGTGTGGTTTTTAGTGGTTTTTTGTAATTGGATTCTTGAGCCCTTTTTGAATATGGGAAAGGCTAAATTTCATGGGCGTAAGATGAAGCAAGTTAAATCGAGGGTGGAGCCTGATGCTTTGATCACTGATGAAGATGTTCTCTCTATTCTGAAGGATGGGGGTTTATTGGAATGTGTCTAGAAATTCCATGGACACAATCCAAGTACTTTCTAAATGGATGGCTACTACGTGGAAGGAGGGATGGGTAAGAGTAGGGACGTGGTCCTTTGAGGTTTCGATGGAGTTGGTTAGTTGCACTATGAGGTTAGATCTAGATGGTGTGTATCACAACCGGGATAGGCACTCATTATTGAAGGAAATCAGCTTCTTCTTGGAAGGAGATGAATTCTTACCGAGAATTCAGAATGGGTTCAGTGCTAAGGCTTTGTCTTCACCGTGGGACAAGGTGATTAAGGTGGTTATGGACTTTTTCATACTAGACTCTTTGTATGATATCATTCGTAGTTTCCATGCTATGTTCTTGAATCACTTACAAAGGTAAATATGGATGAATATCCCCTTGTTCCTATTTAATTCTATGTGGAAATCAATGTTGGCAGTTCAAGGTGGGTGGGGCCAGCTTCCCCTACACCAGGGATTGGATTTGTTGGTTTTTGAACGTGCTGCGGTTGAGAAAGGGGTTGTGGTGGAGGAAATTTTGAAGTCTTTGGATTCTCTTCCAATTCTTGCACCTGGTGATGCTTTGTGGGTTTCGGAGAGTTTGAGTGAGGATTCGGAGGATGTGTATTCCTTTTCCTTGGGTTCTCATCTAAAGAAGATTTCTCGCAAGGTTCTTGTTTCTACTAAAGGTGTTAGGGGTTCTGCAGTGAAGAACTCTTCTACTAGGGTGGTTAATATTTCAAAGGTTTCTCATGATGCTACTCCGATGGTGGAGGGCCCTTTTGGTAGATGTAATGCAAAGGGAAATGGTAAAAAGAGGGATATGGCGGAGTCCTCTCCCTTATCCAATGTGGATGAAGTGGAGGTTCTTCCTAGAGATTTCATCAAGGAAAAATTGGTGGTTGATGTCTATTCCCCGGGGGAAGCTTATGCAAAGAAAAGTGTTCTTTTACATAGCCTACGTCTGATTGAAATTAAGCAACGTGCAGTTTGGAGCTCTGTCAAGATGGCATTGGATTTTTCTGAGGAGGTTGCTCAAATGTCTGGTAATGTTGTCCACGAAATTGACTCAATGATGTAGAACTATCTTGGTTCTCTCATTGGTTGTTTCGTCTTGTTTTCCTTGTTTTTTTGGGGGCCTCTTTCTTTGTGTGTTCTGCCCTTGTGGTAGGTTTCTATGTAAAATGTTGTGGGGTCCCTTTCAAAACCCTCTTTATCCTTAATAGTACCAAAAAAAATATTAGCAATATTATGATTCATTTAATACTTTTTAAAAGATTATGATTTGATACACTTCATATTTAATTTTTTTATAATGGCATACATTGATTTATTTAGTTTTATGTTATCCAAATAAAAAATGTATAGATGGAAATATTACACCTCAATTTCTAATTAAAGAGTGAGGCATCACAATTGTATAATAAAATATTCTTGAAAACAAATTTGTATCTATTACAAATTTAGTTTTATTTGTATTTATATTTACTTCCTATTTTTTATGTCATTGCAAAAAAAAATTCTTACATGGAAGAGGCTATTAACCATAGACATATTGTTAGCAATATAAATGAGGAAATCTAGAATCAGTTTTGATATTTTTCTAAAGGAATAAATATTTTATTTTATTGCTCTTAGATTTGAATTTATGTAGCCATATTACAATTATCATGGAGTTGAAACTATAGAATTTAAAAAAAATTATAGTAAGTCTAGATATATATTGTTTCAAATTTTTAAAAATTTATGTATAAATTTCTTGCAACCCTATCCATTAGTCACTAATAATAGGTTGAAATATTAATAATTTTCATGTAATGGAATTGTATAATTTTTGTGTGCAATAGCTATCATTATAAAATAATAATAATTATGAATCTAATAGATCATATAACAATAATTTTTAATTATTTTATCAACTTAAACTATTTTTCAAACTATTTGTCAAACAATTAAATTAGAAAATATATTGATGACTTTAAAACCTTAAAAGTTGTTTAAAATAATCACCATATCTTAGAAACACTTAGGTAAAAAAATCATTAATGAGTAATTAGGTATATGTTGGTGATCATATAGATATTTGGCATCCACCACATGTTAATCAACATTATTTAAAAATTCTAAACTATAGCAATCCATTTAATGCTTCATAATTTTTATTTACTCAACCTTGCATGATATTCAAGAAAATATCTTGAACATTGCACTGCTAGACATCTCAAGAAACTTTACATATCCTAAAATTCTAAGAGCTTAATGGTAAAAAAGTAATAAATGGAATCCACTTCATCCCATGATAGTTTAAAAAAAATAAACAAAAGTATTGTTTATAAACTCAATAATTTCAATCCCCATCATTCTTTTGTGAACAATAATATTTAGGACTTGTCTATTTTTTAAATTTTCTTTATTATTTCATCTTTATTGTATCTCTTCTTGAAAATCATCATGTCTATGAATACAACTCATCCACATTTAAAGGAATCACAATGTCTATGGTTCTTACCATATAGATAGAAATAAATCCAAAAATTATTGCATGATTAGATTGATACATAAGACATATAAATTTACATTGTAAAAGAAAATTCAATCAAATACATATTCATATATAAGAGAAAATACAAAAAGTGGAATTGGGCTAATTATCAATTTTATCATTTTCTTTGTCATATTAGATTAATATACTCTTAGGGCATAAAAATTAGAGTAGATAAATTTTATTTTAATGCCTAAGATAGAATATTATGGAGTTGAGTTCACATTAAAAATACTTAGCAATCTAGAAATGTCTATGCCAAATTTATAAATAAGAAAGCAAATGTCTAGTTACAAATAAATATATGGGTTAAAGTTAAAATATATTGAGAATACTCTCATCTTATCCACAAAAAATAAAATGATAAATGTTTGACCAAATCAACCAATCATTATAGATACAACTATAGGAAAAAATTATTATTTAGACATTATTTTTCATTACCCAATTATCCATAATCTATATAAACTACTAATATATACAATCATGACCACTAGCTAATACCAACACAACCAAAAATAGGGATCAAAATAAGACCCATCATATTACATGATGACCACATATTGGTATTACAATAGTTTAACAATTATGCATGTATCACTTGGCAAGATTTAAACCTAGGCCTCCTCCTTAAAAGTTGAGGAATATAACTTGTTGGTATTACAATACTTTAACAATAAGGAATATATCACTTGGAAATATTTAAACCTAGTTCTCCTCCTTAAAAGTTGAGGAATATAATGAGCTAATGTCATATTATATATATTTCAACCAACAATTGTATTTACTTTTATCAAACTAAGGCTAGTCACTTTCATGAACCATGTATACTTTGTAAAAAAATATTGAATAATGCACATGCAATACTATATGTAAATATTTGGGGTACCTTTCAAAATCCATTCTTTACCAATAAAAAAAAATGTTCAAATCCCATGTAACAATTCTTATAAAAACTATTATATGACAATTAAAAATAATATGATTACTACTTGTTATCTTGTGTTAAATATATTAATGTTAAAGTTCTAATAAAAGGTTAGCAATGGTAATTTAACAAAACATATAAGGCTATTCGTAGAAGAACCTTTATCAAGGCAAATAATTTATATGAATTTATTAAATCAAATATTTTATCTTTTTTATTTTCTAATAGCAAATGGTAAGGTAAAGTAGTTTTCAATGTCCATGAGGTCATAGATCATATTAGACAAATATTTTTTACCTAAAATAATGTTATCAAACCATATTATGGTTACTAAAGCATGATATACAACCCTACCCCATGTATATTTCAAGCCTTGGACCTTTACTTAGAGTTTCAAAGTCTCCACCATTAGGCTACTCAAACTATACTTTTTGATTAATATTTTATATTTTTTATATAGTTTTTTATATTTAACATTGCATATAAGATTGACTGGGTTTGATAAGTTATATTACATGGAGAAATATTAAGTATCAATACACATAGAGGTTTAATTGTATGATTTATGGGAAGATGGCCCTAATAATATGTCATCTAACATAAATGAAAAGTTTGGGCAGAAGTAGTACACTGACTGGTTTCACTTGAGTGTTTTTCTAGAGCGCTTCCAATCCCAAGCCCCTTTATGTTCCCCTCACTTGGTAAACAGGTGGGGTAAGATATTATTCTAATAAATTATCTTAGCCTCATATATATAGAACCATACACATACACCTACACCATGTATTTGTATATATACTATTTAATTTTGTGTTTAACATATACTACTTTTGTATTTTACTACTTTTTTCAAAATTATTGCTTTGTCTTATACTTCAATCAATTTAGTTTGTGTATAATTAATTTATATAATAGTAGTAACCTATTTTTATAGTATAAATTAAATTTTTAGCTAATTATATAAGATTAAAATAATTATTATTTGTATTAGATCGTTATCACTTGACATATTGATAAACTATATTGATATAATAACAAAGAATATTATCATGGTATCCATTGAAATTGAATCCAATGTGATATGTATGAGCTAAACATTATTATTAGTCAAAATTCAATCCTATGACCTACATCATATAAGGCTTTTACTAGTATATTATATTTAAATTTAAACAAATTAGTAATCACTTAGAAAAATTACACTAGTTTTAAAAATCATTGCTTTGAATTATACTTTAGTTGCATTAAGTTCATCTATATAATAGTGATAACCTATTTTTACACTATAAATTATTTTTTAGATCATATAGGAGTAAAACAAAAAGGCATACACTACTCTATCTACACAATTTGTTGGTAACAGATCCTATAGTGTTATGGGCATAATAAAGAATCAAGAAGATCATTTTCTTTGTACTCCCTATTATCTTATGTCTAATCCCTATCCTATCATAGGAGTATTAAAACCTAATTTGTCTACCTACCTACTCCTATTGCAATATCCTTTGAGTGGGCTTGATCTCACTCCATGTCTAACTATTCAATCTTCCTTGGTAGTCACTCTACCTCTACTTTTCTTATATCTCACTCTATTGTGATTTGAACACACTATATTGATAGGTGCTTCACTTCCACTCTCACCTTGACCAACCTCTAGAATAGGTTAGCTTGCACTCACTCCTTAGATCTGATTATGATAATTTGTGCTTGGAAGCTCTCTAGGTCTTACCCATAGGTCTTTCTCTCATCAACAAGCATCCTCTTGTAGTCTCTAGGCTGAGCCTCTAGGTCATCAACCCTCATCCACAAGGTATCCATTTGATTAATTTGCTCTAATTGCTTCTCAATGTTTATTTCTCTATCCCTATTATAACCACACTTAATTTTATCTTTATTTCTATAGGAGTTACCCCTATGTCACTCTTTCCTCCTAGGTAGGCCACTATTGGTAGCTTAAACCTAGCCTATCTAAGCTCAACAACTATAAAATCTACCCTCATTGGCTTACATTTTCCTACCTCTCCTCCACGTGATGTTAAGCATGCCTAAATATATACTACATATCAATGCTCATAACCCCCTACCACTAGATTGGCACTACTAGAGAGATTCATGCTAAACATACCTCCTAGTATCAATGCTAGTATTTGCGAGACACTCCTACATTGTACACTATTAGGTCTATCATTGGTAGGTTATCCCTATTCTCATTGATAAAGCTAGTGGAATTAGGACATTTACAAAATCTAGCATCATCCTTATTTGCTTGATTATACCAATAGTATCCTAGATTTGGTCATCATTGCACTAGACCAAACTACCATAACACCATATTATACCAATTTATATCTTGTTCCTCCTAGTTTGTAATAACCCATCAAACATGAGAGACCCATGCTAGGTCAAAATTGTTCTCCACTCACCTTAGATGTTGCTACCATGGCATCCATATAATGTGATGAGCTCGTAGCTCATCGACCATCTGGTATGCCAATGCGAGAGATCCTCAAAACACTCTATAGCTCTTATTAAAGTGATGCACATATCAATATGGTATGGGAATTTCTCTATCTTGCACTACCCTTGGAAACCCTTGTGATTGTCTCACAATAATGCCCTTCTAGCACCATACTTGCAATAACATGGATCACCCAAAGCTATAATCCTCCTTGTACATAACCTTTTGTAAGGTCTAACAAAATTCAGCCAAGATCATTAGTCCCTATGCAAACTAGACCTATTAATCACACATATCAATGATCACTCCTCGAAAGCCCATGGTAGCACCTACCTATTATTATAACTCAACCATAACCATAACAAGTTAGGATGTTGAGCCCATGTTTCTTGAACATCTCATCCACTTGAACTCCACTACTAGTGATCTCATACCCTAGATCCCTCATCAACCTCTATAGTGTCTCTATCCTATCCATGCCCTATACACCACCCTATACTAGAGGGATACCTCAAATATTTACCATACATCCTCTAGTGTGATGGTCATATTGCCTATAGGGAGTCTCGATGTTGATGAATTTTACTACCATCTCTCTATCAAGGTAGTTATCATGGCCAAATCACACTCAATATTGATCATATTGATAATATCATGTATCCCAACTATGTCTAATGTCACCCTATCTATTGGTTTTAAGCACTCCAATAGCACCTCCAGTGTGTGACCATGACTCCCATGAATCTATGATGTCCAACTACCATCATAAAATTATTTCATCATTAGTTCATCACATATAAAATCAATTAAATCAATAAAATTTATTCCCATATTATTCACAATTATATCCATTCACTCTCATTTTATCAATTCCATCATTAGTCACATTTTCTCATTTTCCAAATTAGTTCTCCTCGTCTTCTACAATTCCTAGCTATTCTAACAACTTACAAATACCTAGCATACTAACTTCTTTGCTCTCATTATTTTATTTTCCTCTCTACCCATGTACATTATTCTGCCTTGCTCATAACCTATGCAAAATCATAAAATAATATATATCTAGGTAGGCCCGTGATTCCATGATGGTCAAGCAAGTTAATATTATGCATCATTTTCAAAAAGACTAAAAATATACTCAAAAATTAAATCTTTACTTAAAAATTCAAGCTCCATACTACCCTAATAGTATTTTAGAAGCCTGCAAGATCTCCCAAACTTGTTGGCTTGACCTTACCTCTCACAACAAATGAATGATAGATTGGAAGAACCATCGTTCTCCAGAGCTATCTTCTTCTTCTTGTATAGGGTAGAAATGAATTTACTTTTTATGCACCCAATATTTTAATGCCCACTCCTTTTTATTTTTCTTCTTCTTTCCTAATTTTTTTCTTTGTATCCATCCTTTTTTTCTTTATATCTGTAGTCACCTATCAAGCATGATAACGATCAATTTTACTTCATCCAACCTTAGATCCTAATTATTTAAAGGTTTATGTAGAATCACATGTATCCAAGTCATACCGTGATTCTATGCTTAATCTATTCTTGCATAGATTTTGAAGAGCCACTTGTTCCCTACCAGAGTGACCTCCAATGGTCACATCTAAGAAATAATGGCATCAAAATCCAACCTACAATTTAACACTTTTATGCTAAGTACACATAATCTTAGAACCTCCATACCTTTTTGGGATTTGGGCCATTTATGGCACAAACCCCTTTGTATACCCATACCTACACTCACTTTTTGATATTTCCCCTTTTAGATTTATAAATTTCAAAATTCAACTACCCTCTTCAATTAGCCATGAATGCTTTGATCCCTTTCCTTGAAGGTCAATAGGTTATAAGTTGAGGCCTTGGGTCTTCATTTTGTAAGAAACTCTCTTAGCTAAAAAAACTTTAGCTCTTTTCCACTCGATTATTTTCTTGCTCACTTGGTGCCTTGCTTTGAGGATGTGGAGGCCATTTTAAATAGGGTAGGAGATATTTCCTCTCTTCTTTATATTATTATTTACTTGCTTAAGCTCTTAATGCAGTGCTCATGTTCCCAACCATTGATTATTTCTTGAAGTCTGTAGGCTCTTCGGATGGGTGACCTTAGTAAATGGTTGAATGTAGTGCAATATGGATAACAAACTAGATGTCTGATAGACGGGTAAAAAATGATCTCCTCCATAAATGGGTATAAACGTAGACGGGTAATGATGTCTTCTTGTTATGGTAGGATCCCTGGATGGCTAAATGCAGTGCTAGATGAGTAATAAATCAAACATCCATTAGATGGGTAAAAATAATCTCCTCCACATATGGGTACAACATTATATGGATTTTGATGTTTTCTTGTGATGGTAGGCTCCCTAGATGGCTGAATGTAGTGCTATATGGATAATGAATCAAACATCCACTAGATGGGTAACTATGGTATCCTTTGCAGATGGGTATAGCAGTAGATAGGTAGTGACATCTCTATAGGTCCTCTAGACGGGTGCGTACTTCCTCTAGATGACTATATGGATAACTCTATAGGTCCTTCAGATGAATGTGCACTTCATCTAGAATACTAGATGGATAAATCCGCAAACATTGTAGACATGTTCCTTGCATTCCCCATCCTTGATCTCAATTTCTCAAATATCCTTCCCCTGCAATCTGCACATATATGTACAACAACCACATGCAAGCAAATCTACAAACATGATTTTTTTCAAAGGTACAATACTAGATAATTTAGAAAGAATTTAAAGTCTTTATTTTGAATGAAATTCAAATGTTACAAAATAATCCAAGAATATTTTTCACATTCACCCATTTTCTTGGCATTCACCTCATGCATTTTCCCAACCGTATCTCCTAGAAACACACATAAAATCTTATACATATTTTATTTCATCAAATCATTTCATCTTCCTCTCATCATAGTAAATAGGTTGTATCGTTTCCATTTCTAGGTGGATGTTTGCATCATACTCATCGGGTAAGAAAAAAAAATCATGGGCAAAGCTCATGAATATTTTCAAAGTCCGTAATCATGATGCCATACTTAGCTATCTCTGTAGTCCTCATCCATGTTTCCCCTTCCATTGGTTGTTTCTTCCACTTGACCAAGTACTCATTATAGACCTTGCTTCTTGTTTTCCTTGTTTTTCTCAAGTCTAGAATCATTTAAATTTCATCTTGTTCCTTCTCTAGAAATTGTTTTATCCATTGTGTTATCTGTACATCAACTGTTTGGTCCTCATCCATTTCCTTAGGTGGATCATAGTACAAATATAAATCAGTGACATTAAATATTTGTAAAATATTGATGCCTTCTATAAGCTCGATTTCATATGCATTTACGGTAAACTTCTTCAGGATCTTACAAGGTCAATCTTCTTCTAGTTTAGTTTGTTATAGATACCTTTGGGAAACCTTTCCTTTCAAATGTATGCTAATACCAAATCTCCAAATTGGAATTCTTGTATCTGACACTTTAGGTCAACATGTTTCTTATATTTGATAGCATTCCTCTCCATATCAACCTTCACTTCATGATGTAATTCTTACATATATTCAGAAAAATACTCAACCATAGCACTTAGTTTTTATAATTTAGTTGTGTTCCACAACTCATCTACTCCTCGAGGATGAATTCCATATACAATTTGGAATTGAATTTTTGTTGTACTCCTATTTATTGAATTGTTGTATGTGATTTTTTCTTGTGGTAGCATAACATCCCACAACTTTGGCTTCTTACCAACCAGACATCGTAGCAGATTTTCCAAGATCCTATTCACTACTTTAGTTTTTCCATCTATTTGAGGATGATAGGTTGAACTAAAAATCAATTTATTATTCAATTTCTTCCATAGGCTATGCCAAAAGTGGCCCATAAACTTTGCATTCCTATCCAACACAATACTCTTCAATAAACCATGCAATCTCACCACTTCACAAAAGAATAAATCAGTAATATGTGTAGCATCGTTTGTTTTCTTACAAGGTATAAAATGTGTCATCTTGGATAATCTATCCACAAAAAAAAAAAGATTCATTACCCTTTTGTGTCCTTGGTAACCTGAGGATAAATTCCATTCTCACATCCTCCCATGGCCTCTCTAGTATAATGGTTGGTACAACCCAGTATTTTGACTCCTACCCTTTGCATGTTGATAGAACCGACAAACTTGTATTAAATTCTTGATATCTTCATTCATTCCAGGCCAATAATAATTGGTACAAAGTTTTTCCATCATTTTATCTACTCCAAAATGTCTTTCTAGTCCTTCGCTATGTTTTTCTATTATCAAGTTTTCCCTCATTGAACCTCGTGGTATGCACAATTATTGTCCCTTGGGAAACATTCCTTCTTGGATGAAGTACTCCAACCATAGTTTTATGTCCCCTATTATAGTATTTTTACACATTATCCTTGCTATCCTGAAGTCCACACCCTCAACATAAATTCCTTTCATAGCATAAAAACCCATGACTTCAACCTACATTGTATTTAACAATAGATTCCTTTTGCTAAAGGCATCAACTACACGATTTGACCGACCACTTCTATGCTTCAAGACAAATGAATATCCCTGCATGAATTCCACCCACTTCATATGTCTTTGATTTAGTTTACTCTGGTTGTTGATGAATTACATGGCATGGTTATCTATGAACAAGACAAACTCCTTTGGTAGAAAATAATATCTCCATTTCTTCAAAGCTTGAACTATGGTGTAAAACTCCTAGTCATAGACCGAGTATTTTCTCTTTGCCTCATTTATATCTTAACTAAAATAGGCAATGGGTCTACCTTCTTGGCTCAAGAATCCTTTGATTGCCTTCCCACTTGCATCACAATATATCTGAAAGACCTTGATGAAGTCTAGTAATGCTAGAACATGTTTTTTTGTTATCTTCTCTTTTAGCAGTTGAAAAATTCTTTTGCTATAGTTGTCCACTTAAATTCACACCTTCCTCATTTCATATTTTCTATGATTGGGGCACAAATTCAACTGAATTACTTGATAAAATTCCTATAAAAACCTACAAATCCATGGAAACTCCTAGTATCAAACATACTTCTAGGTGATGGCCAACTTGAAAATACCTTGATCTTCTTAGGGTCCATTTGTAACCCTTCCTAGGAAATCACAAAGCCTAAATATACCAATTCTTCCTTCATAAAATTACATTTCTTCAAGTTGACTAGCAACTTCTCTTCCTTCAGTCTCTGTAAAACCAATCCAAAATGTGCCAAATGGTCTTCCTTACTCTTACTGGATATCAATATGTCATCCAGGTAAACAACCACAAACTTGCCAATAAATGGCTTCAACACCTCATTCATCAATAACATAAAGGTACTTGGTACATTTGTCAATCTAAATGGTATAAGAATCCACTCATATAATTCATCCTTCGTATTGAATGCAGTCTTCTACTCATCTCCTTCCCTGATTTGAATTGTATGATATCCACTCTTCAAATATATCTTTGTGAAGTACTTTGCTCCACTCAAGCAATCCATTAAATCATCCATGCATGGAAATGGGAATTGATACTTGATAGTTATCTTATTTATAGCCCTAGAATCTATACACATGCACCATTCTCCACCCTTCTTTGGTGCAAGAACTACTAGAACTGCACATGGGCTCAAGCTCTCATGAATAAGTCCTTTATCCAATAAATTCTGAACTTGTTTATTTATTTCTTCATTCTCCATTGGCATCAACCTAAAAGTTTTCTTATTAGGTAAACTCAATCTAGGGATGAAATTGATGTGATGGCTAATACTTCTTGTTGGCAATAACCCATATGGAAATGCTTCTAATAATATTTATGCATACTCATCTAGCAAATCCATTACCTCACTCCTAATATCTTCCTTATTACCTGTAATGTCACCCTTTGTGGGTTTGAAAATCAGGGCTAGATACACCCTTTTCCTTGTCATTTTATTTAAAAATTACTTTTCTAAAACCAGACATATTTTAGGACTAGTGTCCTCTCTGACATCTGTGCCCTTCAATGGAACCAACACAAAATTCTTACCATATTTCATAATGGTGTAGGTATTTTCCCTACCATCATGTACTACCTTCCTGTCAAATTTCCAAGGTCTTCCCAACAACACGTGGTAAGCATCCATGGGTATAATATCACATATAACCTCATCCTTATATACCCCTATCTAAATATTTATCATATACTATTAACTTACTAGAATTTTATGTCCCTTTTGCAACCAAAAGACCTTGTATAGGCTAGGATGCTCTACCTTATTGAACTCTAACTTCTCTATCATCTTTTTAGATAATAAATTATCCATGCTTCCACTTTCTATGATGACCTTGCAATGTTTCCCACCATATATACACATAGTAATAAACATATTTCTCCTTTAGACAAGTTCACATTCCTTCTTTTTTGGCTTTAAAAGCACTCTCTTCATCATGAGATATTCTCCTTGCTCTGGCTCCTCCACATACCCCGGGTAAGTAACACTTTCTTCTTCAACTTGCACAATATGGTTTCTAACCTCCTTTCTCTTATTGTTGACCTGTTGTACGATTGAATATTTTAATGCTCAATGACCATATTCTCCACATCTAAAACATATTCCAAGGAATCCTCTACCCCTTCCATGACCAAAAATACCTCTTCCCCATGCGAAATATCCATCTCCTCTAGTATTATGACTATAATAATTGTGAAAAGTACTATTTTTCCTTCTTATCTTTGTTTTCATTTTCCACTACTTGTTTGTCCTCATCCTCACAAGGATCATCCTATCCCTCTTTGGTTATTTTGTTGTCTCCATAATAAATTCTCCTCTACCTTTAATACATACTATTATGCCTGCTCTATTGTACTTATCCTTATCATACCAATTTCATCTTGTATAGTCATCCATAATCCATTAATGTACTTCAAAAATTTATCTTCATTGTCTTCCACATAATCGGACCAAATAGTAAGCCTGTAGAATCTCTATATGTACTCCCTCACGCTCATATCCTTTTATCTTAGGTTTTTCATTCTTCTAAAAAGACTCAATTGATAATCAAACAAAAGGAATTTGGCCTTCAATTTGGTTACCATTTTCTCCCATGTCTTAATCCTTTCCTTTCCTTTTCTTTGTATTTTAGCTTGTACATGGTCCCACCACAAGGATGCATGCCCCTTAAATTTTGTGCAATCAAACTTAACTCTTTTGGGATATTCTATAGATTCAAAACCAAAGTCATTTTCCATTACAACAATCCAGTCTATGAGCTCCTCTAGATTCAAGCTTCCATTGTACGATGATGTTTCTATATTTGGCTTCCATTCCACATTGGAGATTGCTCGAATCAATATCTCTTTTAACTCTTCCCCTTGCTCTTCCTCTTGAGCTTCCACACATCCAATATCTTCTTCTTCGTTGTCACTAATCTCTTCAAGATGAATATCTTTTTGTTGAGTAGTTTTGATTTCCTCTAGTCGAATAGTAATTCCCCTCAGCATCTCAGTAATATCTGTAACTCGAGGACATCATGGTATTATTCTTCCCAATTATGCCATAATTCCTTTTGCATATATCACTCCTCATATATCTTCCCACTTTGATACCAAATGATGTCGCACTCTTGTTCCCAATCATTTATGATAATATAAATAAGCAATTTTAACATTGATGATTTCTTGAAGTCGACAGACTAATGAGTGATATCAGTAGATGGTTGAATGTAACACAATATGGATAACAAATTAGACATATACTAGATGGGTAAAAATGATCTCCTATGCAAATGGGTACAACAGTAGATGGGTAATGACATCTTCTTGTGAAAGTAGGCTCCTTGGATGGTTGAATGTAGCACTAGATGGGTAATGAATCAAACATCTACTAGATGGGTATAGTAGTATATGGGTAGTGACATCTCTACTAGTCCTCTATATGGGTGCACACTTTCTCAAAATGGATATATAGATAACTCTATAGGTCCTTCAAATGGGTGTGCACTTCCTCTAGACTACTAGACGAATAAATCTACAAACATCATAGATGTGTTCCTCGCATTCCCCATCCTTGATTCCATCTGATCAAATATCCTTCCCATACTAAAAGCATGAGATTTCGAAAGAAAGAAATACTAATGCGAGGCATTCAAAATCAAACAAACGCTTAAGTCCTAAGATGTGAAATGCATGAAATGAAAGAGATGAATTGAACGGAGATAAAAGAAAGTACAGAAAACACAACCCTTTTTATTTAACTCTCATTATATCGGTTACAAATATGCCTCCCCCCTTTTCAGGGGCTAGGAGCATTAAAAGAGTTTTGGTTACATCATGACTTAGTGCTCCTCCTTCCACGTGCCTACATTTGAAATGGGCGGGCCAAAGTGTTGCCACCATTGGTGTTGATGAATCCTTGATTCTTGCTGCTCCTCCTATGTTCAAAGACACAACAAGTCATTAGTAGCACCTGTGACAAAATATGAAACGTTTGATCTTAAAAACCAATGGAGGATGCATGCATAAGGTTAGCTAAACCGGTGAATAAAATGACTCCAAATAACCTGCAATTTTGATAGAGACCAGAGAACATTACCAGAGGGCCACTACCATCGAAACAGTCGAGGAAACGTCGTTGATTCGAATTCGACTATAATTCATCCCTGGGAAGGATGAATTCAACTATAATTCGTCCCCGAGTAGGATGAATTAGCCTGCGACAAAGCATCGAAGTGATGCTGCCCAAATGTCGCATCTCGGGATCTCCAAAAGACCTGCAAACATAGGGGTTAGCTAATTGGGGGCATTTTGGGACGACCTAGATGGTCGGATTTCCCCAATTTGACCTCCATCAACGGGAATTTGACGTCGCTATCTGCAAGTTAGTGAGGACAACAAAAGTGACTAAAACATGATATGATTTGATCAAAACATTCTGAAATCAAAATTATAAACTATCTAAACAGCATAAAATGGAATGGAATATAAAAAAGTTATGAAAGAAAAAATTAAAATGAAACTAAGAAGTGCGGGGCGCCCAAGCGGGCCGCCCACCTTTAGAACCTAATTTCGACACCAATCCACTTGGGATGGGCCCAAAATATTTTGTGATGGGTTGTCGATGAATTGGTAGATCAATGTGGTCAAATGTCGGGTTTTGGGTTCAGATTCACACTTCCAATAGCCACCCAATAACCTCTCTTGTGAAAGAGATCAAGGATGTGGAAGAGGTGAATCAAAAGGGTAAAATGTGGTATTCAATTTGGCAGCACTTCGTTGCTTGAAAATGCCTCCAACTTGTCTCTTTTTGGGTGAGAAAGTTCACCATTTTATAGACCCAAGGGGTTTCTTTTGGAGGGGCATGCAGAGATGCCATGTGGCGGCCATGCCTTCTCAAGAGGGAGGAGACTCCTCCCTGACTTGGGCTTCCATGACTGCCCTTGTGACTGTCCTCTAACGCCCACTCTACCCACCTACACGCGCATGCAAGGCAGGAGGCATTAATTGACTATCCTCGGCTGCCACTTGGCACAATTTTTCTTTTTGCCCGTTGAACCTGGAATTTGTCCTGACCTAGAGCAAATTTAGAATTCGTCCCTAGATGAGATGAATCCCAATTTGAATTCGTCCCTGTGTGGGACGGATACTGAGCAAGGTGCCTGAATGTGCCAAATTGCCTTTTGACCTTCCAAAATTGCTACAAAAGTGGTTAGGACCACTATTTTAACCTCTGAGGGCTGTGCTGGGGGCTGTGTGTGTCAAAGCGATCAGTGTTTGCAGTCACATAATCGGATTGGTGTTATTTTGGTGTCTATAGATGCCCCTTTTGGGATGCGCTATGCATGGCGTAGCGTCGAGCAAAAATAGATAACCAAAGCACTAATGATTAGGATTTCTTGGTAACCTAACCAACTTTTGATGCCCCAAGTATGGAAAGGGCATGCATTCTTGAATCCTTGCTTCTGATGAGTGAAGGCACTCAATTCAAGTGTTAACCTTTTTGGTGAGGTGTTACTTGATCTTGGACATTGATCAGTCATGAATAGGCAAAGGGAACAACCTTTTGTCCGTAGGTAACCTTGAGTTCATGATTCACAGAATGCCAAGTGATTTGATCAGACTGTGATTGTTGCTTGTTTACTACCCCAAGCAGGAGCGTAATTGTCTTTGTCAATGATTCTTTGAATGCATGTTTTTTTCCTTAATTGGGTGTGTGTTTTTTTATTGGTGACTAAGTGTGACTACCCCCTCAAGCGAAGAATTGATGAGGGAATGACCTTCGTGAGAAAAGCGATGAGTCGCTTGACCCAAGATGACTTTTGCAAGGGTGCCCTTAGATGGTTTAGCGTTTAAGCATTTGCAATTTTTTGACATTTAGACCTATTTTTGGTGGGTGTTAACCCTTTTTGCGATGCTTTTTGGAGCTGAAATTAGCAAAAATTCGTCTTCCCATGGAGCGGTCCGGCTATGGTAGCCTTCTTAGGGAGTAGGATAGTGACAATTTGTGACCCCAACGTCTATTTTGTATTCTCGGGATGTCAAGTGCAATAGCACTCTCATCGGGAAAGTTTATTAGCTAACCCCTAATGCGGCACAAGAGAGGGATCTCTTACGGACACAGCTGGTAGAGAGGGATAGGGCTTTGGTGCGGTGCGAGGAGAACTTGGCGACGTATCACCAGTGAGAGATGGATTCGTTGCGATAGCGGCTAGATCTGGAGGCAGAGATTAGCCGCCTTGGTGGGCGGGTCCCTACATTTAGCATAGGTGGATCGTCGTGCCACTCGAGAGGGAGTGAGACTGAGCAGTCAGCATCCTCTCGGCACAGGCGACTAGATGAGGGGGGGCGAGTAGGCATGATGCGGGGGCTAGCAGCAACCGCCCTGAGGGGTCCCATAGGACCCACATCACGGGGGGTAGTTCCCGTCGCACCGATCCTGCGTGATCATGGTGGCCGACGCCCTAGGCTTGGGGGTTTTTGAGATTTTGGATTGTGTGGGGTCAGATGACGGGTTATTGTAGCCTACGATCATTTTTGATGATATATACAGATGACTTTATTTTGTTTATGCGAGTGATGATTTGATTTTATGCCTGATGAGTGATGAGTATGGATGTATGCATGTTAATTTATTTCGATGGATGCATATGTTATGATGAATGCAAATTTTTTTTATGTATATGTGATATGCAAACTGTAATGGATGAATTGAATTTGTGTTGTTTGGTTAGGACACCATAGAATATTTAGGACTTTGTGATTTTGTTGTTAGGAGATTGCTGTTGTAAATGACTTTGCATGTATACATGTGGTTTTTTTTTTTTTTTGTATTTTTTGATGGTATTGAACGGATGAAAAGTAGCGCAATTGGTTTAGAAATGTAGCTAAGGTTTTTTGAGACTTAGACAGTTTTAACTCACTAGCCATGACTATAATTTATCTTACAAGACTTTTGAACAAGGTATGAATCGAACTTGTTTTTGACCAAATTATTTCACATCCCTGTGTGTGCAATTGAGTTCATTTATGTGGTATTTGTCAGGATACCACCAGTGCCAAATAGGCTGTCAACCAAACCTATACTGAGGATCACCTAATTAGCTCCACTAACTCCTTTATTGTATTTAGTCAGATTAATCTGTAGTGTTATCTAGGATACCATAAGCTAGCTCATCCACATGCAAACATTGATCTATACACAGGTTAATGTGACAGATATATCATCATGCGGGAAGTTTACCACCAATGACCGATAGGCCATCCACCAAACCGGTATTGAGGCTTACCTCATGACCTATCGAAATGCTTGAGAGTTCCAGGGATTCAAGTTCGACTCCCTTCTTTTCTTCTATTGTATTGGGATACTTGCTCGTTGGTAGTGATAAAAATCATTGTTTATTTTTATATATTTTTTTCTTTTGAGCAAGGGATTTGGATTCGAGTGATAAGAATCACTATTGTATGTGCCTTTTGATGTGTGCACTTTGGGATATCAAATTTTGGTGTTTTGACTTTTGCAAATTTTTGATGTTTTGCAACTATTGAGAACTTGGGATTCTTGGGGAATTGGGTAGGGAAGATGCTTGTCCTTTTGCCAACTCTCAGCATTCTTTGGGTCATTCGCACAGGGGGATAAGCAAGATAGTTGTTTCACTTATGGTGACCTGGATTACTGTGCAGGTTTCATCTTTCGTTCACACAACTTAGGAATTTTTATGTGTTTTAATTTTTGTTGGGATGCTACGTAACAAGGTGTGATTCAAGTAGGACTCTACCTTCGTAAAATCTGTTTGAATTGGTACAGTACGTGGCTAGAAAGAAAAATTATGACTGAAAGAAGAAAACTCTTGATACATTCGAAGACAACTGACTTTAGTGTGATAAAAAGTAGTAAATGGCGTGTTTTTGTTGTTTTTTGGACTGCTTATAAAATGGACAAATGTGGAACAAGATGGATTAGTAGAGCAATTATAGCCTATGGTGCCTTTGACCTATACGACCACAAATATGCAATTTATGGATGCGATGCTTAATGCAACTATATATTTTTGTATTTTTGATGGATTGATTTTTGCGAATATGAAGATGAGATGTGAGAAGAGCTTTTTATTGATGAATTTGAGCATGCCTGGAAATGAGATGCAAATTTTTGTTGTTTTTGATGATTTTTGGATTTTGAATTTCTTTATTTTTGACCAAGCAATTGTGGGAATCCTTGGAGCATTTTGGGGTTGACCAAGCGATTATATGAATCCTTGGAGAATTTTTGGGATTGACCAAGCGATTATATGAACCCTTGGAGTATTTTTGGGATTGACCAAGCGATTATATGAATCCTTGGAGCATTTTTGGGATTGACCAAGAGATTATATGAATCCTTGGAGCATTTTTGGGATTGACCAAGCGATTATATGAATCCTTGGAGCATTTTTGGGATTGACCAAGCGATTGTAGAAATCCTTGGAGCATTTTTAGGATTAACCAAGTGATTGTAGGAATCCTTGGAGCATTTTTGGGATTGACCAAGCGATTGTAGGAATCCTTGGAGCATTTTTGGGATTGACCAACTTGGAGCATTTTTGGGATTGACCAAGCGATTATATGAATCCTTGGAGCATTTTTGGGATATGGCTCTCTTAGATATGGAATGGTCACAAATGATTGATATTCAAGGGTTCTATTTCCTTGATTCCATCAAGAGAAGCTAGCCGGTATGTCCCGGGTCCTATTTTGCTATCAATGACATATGGACCTATCCAATTTGCCACGAATTTGTCCCTTAGGTGGGACAACAAACTAGAGTTCTGTTGGTTTTCCTTCAAAACCAAATCACCAACCCGAAAGTCCCTCAAGTGAACTTTCATGTTGTAAGCTTTCTTAAGTCACTCTTGATAGATACGTAAATGCTCGAGAGCATTAACGCGTCGTTCTTCAAGCAACGTAAGCTGGTCTAACCGGGCCTACTATGCAGCATCATCATCGATGAACTCTTGCATTGATATGCGTAGGGATGGAATTTCCAACTTGAGAGGCATGACTGCCTTGGAGCCATACACGAGCAAAAATGGAGTGGCCCCGGTGGGCATCCGAATGCTAGTGTGATAAGCCCATAGGGCAAGTGGTATTTGGATGTGCCAATCCTTATGACTGTTTATAACCTTATTTTTAAGGATGGCAACTAGCATTTTGTTTGACGCCTCTGCTTGCCCATTCGCCTGCGGATAATAGGGTGTCAAAAAACTATGCTGAATTTTGTACTTTGTGGTCAAAGCATGCACGTATTTGTTCTTGAATGGTGTCCCATTATCCGAGACTATTTTGGATGGAATACCAAAATGACATATGATGTTATGCAAAATGAACTCCACAATGCGGGGTCCTGTCATAGAGGTAAGCGGAACTACTTCCACCCACTTGGTAAAATACTCTGTGGTCGTTATGATAAATGTGTGATGGCCTGACGACGTAGGGGAGATCTTTCCAATTAGATTGAAGCCCCACTGCGAAAACGGCCAAGCCGACTGGATTGTCTGCAAGGCCTAGGAAGGTACATGCATCAAATTGGCATGGTGTTGACACTTCATGCACTTTCTGACATATGTGCAACAATCTCACTCTAAATATGGCCAAAAATAGCCCATGCGAAGAATACGCTTTGCAATGGCCATGCCAATGAAGTGGCCACCACATGTACCATCATGCGCTTGGACGACTGCCCAAGTGGAAGGAGGATTCCTTCATAGCTGCGACGATACAAAATGTCTCCTATTAAGACATACTTAGCCGCTTTCTGCTTGAATGCTCATTTTGTGGCATGTGTCAATCCAAGCGGGAGATTACCTAACTTGAGGTAGTCTCTAATGGGTAAATACCAGTCCTATTGATTGGAAACCTCGACGGTATGAACAACCAATCCCTCTTGAAGTTCATCCCTAGAAAACGTTGAGCGGGATAGAACTTGTAAGAATAGCGTTGTGTTGCTATTAATGGGAGTAGGGGAGAACAAGGACCCCTAGTTGGCATGTTTCAGATGATTGTGGATTCGAGAGAACTTATCCGAGGATGGTTCAATCTGGATCATGTGGATTCCTAGCATCAAGTCATAGCTTGCATGCTCCATCACGGATTGTGATAGGGTTTTGACTTGAATGGTTGTCATATCACCAGAAAGGTCTTGCGGGATTAGTGACCCCAAGGAGGCCATTGTGTCCACAAAATGATTCGATGATCGAGGGAGTGCCTCGATGTCATACCACTCAAGTTTCACCAAGAATTTGTCCATAAGGGCTTTATAAGCCTACAAAACTGGGCATTTGCATTGGAATACCCCTTTGACTTGATTGGCAATTAACAACGAATCACCAAAGATGTTCAGTCATTTGATGTTCATGGTGATTGTTGTCTGAAGACCTATGAGCAAGGCTTCATACTCTGCATTATTGTTGGTGCATGGGAAATTTAATTTAAATGATAGGGACATTGGAGCACCCTGTGGTATGAATAATACTATTCCTGTGCCACCACCTTGCTCACATTTAGAACCATCAAAAAATAGGGTTATTTCAGCCTGTGACTCAGGCTCATCAGAATCTGGTGATTCTGAGACATGGAATACCCCATCATCGGGTAGTTCTATGACTAGAGGCTAATAATATTTGAGAGGAGCCTCTACTAGTTGATCGGCTATGACCTGTCCTTTGATAGATTTTTGTCCGATAAATTCTATGTCAAATTCTGTCAACAACATGATCTATTTCACCGTGCGACTACTATGATAAGTGCGACTCATCATGTATTGCAATGGATTATCCTTAGACACAACATACGTAGTGTTGCTTAGCATGTAGTGGCATAGATTTTTGGTAGCAAACACCACTGCCAAGCAGAGTTTCTCGACGTATGCATAGTTAAGTTCATAACTGACCGGGTTGCAGCTAAGATAGTAAGTAGCCTATTCTTTGTGAAGTTCATTCTTCTGGGCCAGCATGGCACCCAATGCCACCTCAGTAGCTAAGATGTATAAGTAGAATGACACTCCTGGTCTAGGTGGTGCCAATACTGGCGGCGAAGCCAAGTATTGTTTGATGTCGTCAAAGGCTAACTGGCACTCGTCATCCCAGTGAAATGCAACCCCCTTGTGCAATAATTTGTTCATGGGTCGGCACTTGTCAGATAGCTACGCTATGAAGCGTTTGATTGACGCGACCTTTCCCTGCAGACTTCTGAGCTGCTTAATGGTAGTTAGGGGAACCATTTCAAGGATTGCCTTGACTTTCTTTGGGTCCACCTCGATACCTCACTTTGAGACTATAAAACCCAAGAGTTTTCTAGATGTGACGTCAAATACGCACTTCTTGGGATTTAGTCTGACTTTATGCTCCATGAGGCGATCGAGGATCTTGCTTAAGTCATCGAGATGATCTGAGCGCAAAAGAGACTTGGCTAACAAATCATCCATGTAATCTTCCAAATTTTTATGCATGTAATCATGGAAGATGTACATCATGGCACGTTGGTAGGTGGCACCAACATTTTTAAGGCCAAAAGGCATGACCTTATAACAAAATGTCCCCCAAGGCATTGTGAACGTTGTTTTTAGTTGGTCCTCGAGATTGATACGAATATGATTGTATCCCGAGAAACCATCCATGAGGGATAGCATTTCGTGACCTGCTGTAGCGTCTACCAATGCGTCGATGCTTGGAAAGGGGAAATCATCCTTAGGACTCGCTTTGTTTAGATCTTGAAAATCAGTGCATATGTGAATCCTCCCATCAAGATTTTTGACGGGCACCATGTTGGAAAGCCATGGCAGATAATCCATGCAGATGACAAACTATGCATCCAACATCTTTTGCAATTTGTCTTTGACCATCAAGGCCACTGTTGGGTGCATCTTACATAGTTTTTTCTTAACTGGCTTGATTGTCGGATCAAGCATCAGATTATGCATGACTAGCTACGGATCTAGCCCCGACATGTCTCTATATGACCATGCAAAAACCTCCTTCTTCTCTTTGAGAAGGGCAATGTAGTCGGCTTGCTCTTCAAGGGATAAGCTTACCCCTAGCTTGATAATCTATGGATTCATTGGATCTAAGCCGATGTCTATGTCAGTCGTATCCTCGATCGACATGTGGGATCCGTCCTCCAACTGATGTGGATTCAAGATCAAATGGATATCATTAGTTGGATTTAAATCTATGTTGGGAACCTTGGGTTCCTCTTCAGCCTGAAATATATCCTGAGTTGTCCTTGGGGTAAAATGAGGCATTTTATTGAAAGACCAGTACTCTGATGGGGATGGAGGTGAATTGATGTGATCCTAGTTGATGGCATCTATGTCTAGATGCAAGGACCATGTTGGATTGGCCGGATTGCAGATGGGTGCGGTCAAGTCAATGGAGATCATGTGGATGAAATGAACTTGGTCTCCATTATCATGGGTGTGATGACTCAAACATTCTAGATGCTCTCTATGTTATGGATCTGGTTTTGTAGGTACTAGCACGAATGGATCGACCCTATGTGCTGATAGGAAGATAGGGTCTTCCCTCGGCACTGATGTCATTATAGGGTCTCGGGGTGGACGGTGCTCATCATAAACTTGGAGCCATGGATCCAACACTTGTTCCCACCGTCTACGTACCACTCATGCCCTGGAAGTATGCCCATCTGTGCAAATAAGTCATCAATCTCTAAGGGATGCCATTGTTATAGTTGTTTCCTTTGTTGCATTTGTCGAATGTGGTTGAGATAGGCCATCTCAGTTTCATCTTTCGAATCGTTGTCGAAGATCCAAAAATGTTCATTTTCTTCAACAACTGCTTGCAAGATTAAGGGCTCACCTTGTTCTAGCAAATTAATCTGGTCCTATTGTTGTTGGTCCACACTCCGTGGGGGGACCTGATTCTCTTGACACAACACTGGCTCGATTGGAGCCTCTAGAGGGAATAGATTTAAAAATATCTCTTGCCAGTTATTCATGGAAACCTCCTATGAGTGATCACTATCAGATCCGAAGGGAACATATGACACTGGTTCATGTTCTGCTTCATCCTTCGAAGATCCTTCTAGACACTGTTTATGCTCTCCTTGAAAGTAATTTCCCGAACTTTCACCTCTCTCTAGCAAAGGAGAAGGATTACTGATGTTACCAAGGGTGGTTTCTGACCATGGGAGGTAATATCCCAATGTATATGTTGTGTTTGGGTTGGCATAAGGATCTGATGCCAATCCACCCTTATTGCCTATTCCTAGGCCTTGCATGTTTTCCACAAAGATGTCTAAGGGTAGGGGGTGGTTGAACCCTACTCCCGACTTGTCATAAGGCATCTGGTATGTTGGCTGGCAAAGGACATGCACTCCTTGCTCATACCTGCCTAGCCCATATCCATGCCAATTGCATTGGCCAAGATATTTTAGAGCAAAGTCCGGGTTAGACAAATAGTTGACATCTCCTGCAAAAGGATCTTCATCCTCGTCCTTTTGCATGCATGGCTCAACACCATGGTCAAGGCCCCCATACACAAAATTGGTCTGATTCGGTGGGTGGCCTAAAGGAACAATTGTCCTGATGGGGAGGCAAGGTCTCCCTATGTCTTGCACTGACTCTAGCATGGGCGTTGCTACAACATTCTGCACTAGATACTCCCCCAGGCCCGTGCTGGCCATTTCAACAGTAATTATTGGTGATTGGGAGGGAGGGAATGGAAGCCCTTCTGGAGTCCATTCCATGTTGGGTGGACTAGAAGCCTTAGCTTCCATTGTGCTAGGTATCTCTTCTTTTGAGATGGTTGATATTGTTGGTAGTGCCTCTTCCAGGGGTTGAGCCTCTTCCAAGATTTGTTTCCCTTTGTCCTTCTATTTAGCCATGATAGGTGGCATTGGTAGTGAATGAGCGGACGATGAAGATGCACCTATATGGGATTTTGATGGATTAGTCAGTAGTGGTGCTCGCAGCATCGGACCCTGTCTAAATGGATTTAACTTAAAATCCAAGTGCGTCTATGGGAGGGTCGATTGCGACATCAACTGCACCACATTGCAATATTTGAAGGGTTCTAAGTCCACCAAGACTACATGTACTCCTTAAAATGCATACTTCAAACACTGGTGAGCTATCGAAGGGACACACTTCATGTCCCTAATCCATGGTCGCCCTAGCAATATGTTGTACGCCATCTTGCCTTCCAAAATATGGCACAATGTAGGTATCATCTTTTGTCCTACCTAAATGGGTAGAACAATTGTACCAACTATCGAGCATATTGCATCGTTGAATGATCATAGTGTGTAAGTGGAAGTGGTGATGTGAGAGGTTGGCAGCTTCAGATGTTTCAATGCTGTTGTAGTAATGATGTTACTAGACGAGCCAGTGTCTACCAACACTCTCTTATACGGGATCCCGTTGACCCGCATGATAATGTGCAGGGGTGGATCTACCATGTCATCAAATATTGATTTAACTTCATCTTCTCGGAAGGTAATGACTGGCTTTGTGCATCATTTTACATGTCCCACAAAATTATTGAAAGAATTCGCTTCATGGGGCTGCAACTCGATGGCTTTCAAAATCTCCATGAGAGCCTCCCGATGGGGCACTGATTATTGTATAAGCTCATATAAGGAGAGCCTAGCCAACGTGGTCTAAAAAATCTACGTGAATTTGGTCCATATCGTGACCTCGGGTCTAGGCGGAGGTAACTTCACAAGGTGTTTTTGAGGTTGCAACATTGCTAGAACTTCTCTTGTGGCTGCCTTGGGGGAAACTCCTGGGTATTTCTTGTTCCTGGTCACTATGCTGATCATTCCCACATACCCTTGCATGGGGAAATTTTGTCACACCTCATTGAACTGAAGGGGTTTTGCCTGTGCCTCATGGGCAGGCAATGGATCCTTGAAGACTCCCATATGTTGGTTATTTGGCACTATGGGGTTGTCCACCGCCAATGTTTTATTATCAATCAAGTCTTGTATTAATCCTTTGAATTTCCAGCATGCGTTCAGGTCATGTCCCCTTCGCTCGTGGAACCTACAATACAGATCCTCTCTGTATCCCTTAGGCTTGGGAGCGTTAGGATCTATGGTTTGGATCTCTGGAAGGGTGATTAAATTTGCCGTTGACAAGCGGTCAAATAGGGAGTCCCTAGACTCCGTATAAGGGGTGTACTATCGCTTAGGGTGACGCTGCTAATTTTGCTCCTATTTTTTATTTTCTCTTTCATAATTATTAGGAGGAACTGCCTGATAATTAGCCTTTTGAGGCTATATTTCTTGTGCAGGCTTAGGAACATTTATCGCAACTTGATTAAGCATAGTGGGTTTTGGTTACGTAGTCCCTGTCTTTGTATTTTTGTTCCACTTTTTATTTTTAGGTTTGGCAATTTTGCCATCCTGTATTTTGATCTCTTTGATAACTCTGGCTTGCGCCAAGGCTTCTTCCAAGGTGGCGTATTGCTGCAGCTGCAATAGCCTAGAGATTGATCTCAGACAACTTCATGGAAACATTTGTGTGAGGTCAGACATAGGGGGAAGGTAGGGTAGCTTAGAAAGTAGAGCCCTCCATCAATTCCCATAGGCCGCCATTGTCTCTTCCTCATATTGCCTGAGGCTGGCCAGGTCACTCAGTGACACCTTCTTCTTGGTGTTGAAGGTGAAACGTTCAAGGAATGCATCCACTAATTGATCCAAATTATTGATGTTGTGCTTCGGCAACTGGGTGAACCAATCTGAGGCAGGGCCTATGAATGTGGTTATGAATGTCCTTAGCAACAATGCATCATTATCCTGAATGCTAAAGCATTGGCTCAAGAATCTTGTCACATGCTCTTGAGCATCCTCTTCGCCACTGCCAACTGAGGCAACTTGAAATGTTCGATGTAAGAAGGTGTGGGAATTGACAGATGCATCGGATGACTGCGAAGTTGATGTAACGTGGGCTTTTAGGGCCTAGAAGCTTTGGTTTCCACAGACTCCAAACGCTCTAATAGCGCTTTGTATGCATTGAAAGATTTAATTTCTTCCTCTTTTTTTTGCTCCCATTGTGAGTTATGGGAGACTGGAGGCCTATGGAGGGGTGGCTGGATAGTACCCCCTCTGCCTTGATAGGGCGTTTCGGCTTGCTCTACTTTTGGTTCATACTCCTCGTAAACTTCTCGAGGAGTCTCTGGGCGAGACCTCTGACCCTGAGTGGGTCTCCGTGGAGGGTACCCATCATTGTTTCGGGGAGTGGCCTCCCTCTCAGGTCTATGGGGTCTTGGAGGCAAAGCTTGACGAGGTTTTAGAGACCTGTCCTGCACCAAGGGATTATGCCTCTCAAATGGTTCCACTTTTTGGGTGCGATGGGTTGGCACCCTCTTAGGTAAGTTATAAAGCAGCTCGTCTACTTCGTGTTGAATGCGCTCTTTGTTAAGGCGGTATAAGTGCTCTAAATGTTGATGATCTTGCTGAAGTTGCATGATCTGGGCTTTGTGGGCGGCATGTCTGGCGACTGCCAGGTCAATTTGGTCTGCCATCTTGGGCTTAGGAGGCTTGAATGTTTCTCCTATGTATTTGCCTCGGTCTTGATGATATAAGATTTCAATGGGTCGCTTCCCTCTGTCGAGGTTGGCAGCATTTACCTAAGGCTCTGGCCTCGATGTGTGACCATGGTATCTAGCAGGTGTGGAAGTGCAAGGCTCCCGCACTGTATATTGCTCTTGAGGAATGCGATGGTCTTCCTCAAACTCCCTTTCATGGGTGTGAAAGGGGCAGGCGGAGTTAGCTCACCCTGTGTGGAGAGCCCTACACTCTGGGTTTTGTATTTCAGTTCTAACAATGATGGGAGGCAAAGGAGAGATGCCATAGTCATGTTGTCTCTCCTCATGGACACTGAGCCTCTCTAGTGCTTCGTTGCACGGTGGTCACTCATATCTAGCCTCTAAAGGCGGTCATTTATTTACGTTGAGTGCCACATGTAAAGCTTCTTCCCGAAAGGGGCTGTGTTGAATGGGCATGTCCCCCAAAGGGATGTCCCCATAATTCCACCTTGACATGGAATGATGTGGGCTCTCTTGTGGTCCAGACCGCCAAGGTGGTATGGCCAAGTCCTCAGGGCTAAAGCAAAGGCGACTTGTGCCCACTCTTTGTAAACTTTCCGTAGCTTCTACCCTTGATTGGGCTTGGCTACATGTGCACACCATTGTGGTGCTCTTCTACAAGCTAAGAAGATTTTTACCCTTTTGTTTATGATTTTTTTTATTTTTTATTTTTTGTTACACTAAGCAGAAATGAACACCCACATACACAAATAGTGATTATCTCTTTTAAAGATTAATGGTGTGTCCTAGACTAATTTTAGTGCATTTTGATGATTTTGTTTTGTTTTTGAAAGTTTTTAAGAATGTTTAAATGTGTAATGAAGGCTCATATGACTCCCATAAATGGTTTCCCCTTCAATATACCATTGCCCGACCGATATACCAACCTCTCTATATACCCGCCCTTATGAGAGGGAAACTATAGGTATGTGAGAGCAGATGGTACGTGGTACATAGGCGATACATAAGGGGGATTGTCCTATTAATGACACCTACCATAGAAGACTTATCCTCGCACGCTAGGAATCACCCTAATGACACTTGGTCAGCTTTCGTCAGGATTTACGCCTAACAACAGTGACAATCGGGGTAAATGGATGCAAAAATCAAGCCAAGGTGGTGATGAACCCACCGTTGGTCTTGATCAAGGGCTGAGGTCTTACGACCAGCTCCTTGGTTTAAAAATGCCATGTGATGTGTGTGTGGTTCTTTTTATTAAAAAATAAAACAGGAAGGAGTGACTACTTTCCTTAAGAAGGCAAAATTGACAAAAAACAAAAACAAAAAAGCAAAAAATGATAGGAACAGTTTAGGACCCTTACCTTTTCTCTACTTAGACTTGCTATTTCTGATCCTTGGCCCTAAAAATGTACAGACAAAAATTTGTCCCTGTGTGAGACGAATTCTAGAACAGAATTCGTCCCTGTCTAAGATGAATTAGAATTCGTCTCAGGGTCAGACAAATTACAGTAAGGTATTCGCCACAGGCAAAGACGAATAACAGTCAGAGCTCAAACAAGGGTACCTGTAAGCACAAAATACAAATTTTTGATTAGTTTCTTGATCTCAAAAACCAGGGGACAGAGTCCCATCGTGATCGCCACTGAAAGCACAAGATTCCAGAAGAAAGAAATACTAATGCGACGCATTCAAAATCAAACAAACACTTAAGTCCTAAAATGTGAAATGCATGAAATGAAAGAGATGAATTGAACGGAGATAAAAGAAAGTATAGAAAACACAACCCTTTTTATTTAACTCTCATAATATCGGTTACAAAGATGCCTCCTCCCTTTTCAGGGGCTAGGAGCATTAAAAGAGTTTTGGTTACAATCATGACTTAGTGCTCCTCCTTTCGCGTGCCCACATTTGAAATGGGCGGGCCAAAGTGTTGCTACTGCTGGTGTTGATGAATCCTTGATTCTTGCTGCTCCTCCTATGTTCAAAGACACAACAAGTCATTAGTAGCACCTGTGACAAAATATGAAATGTTTGATCTTAAAAACCAATGGAGGATGCATGCATAAGGTTAGCTAAACCGATGAATAAAATGACTCCAAATAACCTGCAATTTTGACAGAGACCAGAGAACATTACCAGAGGACCACTACCATCGAAACAGTCGAGGAAATGCCATCGATTTGAATTTGATTGTAATTCATCCCTGGGAAGGACGAATTCAACTATAATTCGTCCTCGGGTAGGACGAATTAGCCTGCGACGAAGAGCTGAAGTGATGCTGCCAAAATGTCGCATCTCAGGATCTCCAAAAGACCTACAAACATAGGGGTTACCTAATTGGGGGAATTTTGGGACGACCCAGATGGTCGGATTTCCACAATTTGACCTCCATCAATGGGAATTTGATGTCATTGTCTGCAAGTTAGTGAGGACAACAAAAGCGACTAAAACGTGATATGATTTGATCAAAACATTCTGAAAAAAAAATTATAAACTATCTAAACAGCATAAAATGGAATGGAATATAAAAAAGTGATGAAAGAACAAATTAAAATGAAACTAAGAAGTGCGGGGCGCCTAGGCGGGCCGCCCACCGTTAGAACCTGATTTCGGCACCAATCCACTCGGGATGGGCCCAAAATATCTTGTGATGGGTTGTCGACGAATTGGTAGATCAATGTGGTCAAATGCCAGGTTTTGGTTCTAGATTCACACTTTCAATAGCCACCCAATAACCTCTCTTGCGAAAGAGATCAAGGATGTGGAAGAGGTGAATCAAAAGAGTAAAATGTGGTATTCAATTTGGCAGCACTTCGTTGCTTGAAAATGCCTCCAACTTGTATTTTTTGGGTGAGAAAGTTCACCATTTTATAGACCCAAGGGGTCTCTTTTAGAGGGGCATGCAGGGATGCCATGTGGCAGCCATGCCTTCTCAAGAGGGAGGAGACTCCTCCCTAACTTGGGCTTCCATGACTGCCCTTGTGATATTCCTCTAATGCCCACTCTGCCCACCTACACGTGCATGCAAGGCAGGAGGCATTAATTGACTGTCCTCAGCTGCCACTTGGCACAATTTTTCTTTTTGCTCGTTGAACCTGGAATTCGTCCTGACCCAAAGCGAATTCAAAATTCGTCCCTGGATGAGATGGATCCCAATTTGAATTCGTCCCTGGGTGGGATGGATACTGAGCAAGGTGCCTGAATGTGCCAAATTGCCTTCTGACCTTCCAAAATTTCTACAAAAGTGGTTAGGACCATTGTTTTAACCTCTGAGGTCTGCCCTGGCAGCTGTGTGTGTCAAAGCGATCAGTGTTTGCAGTCACATAATCATATTGGTGCTATTTTGGTGTCTACACATACAATCTACATATATATGTAAAACAAACACACATAAGCAAATATAAAAACATTATTTTTTTGAGAGGCACAACACTGGAGAATTTAGAAAGAAGTTGAAGTCTTTATTTTGAATGAAATTCATGGGTTACAAAACAATTTAGGAATATTTTTTACATTCACCCCTTTCTTCGGCATTCACCTCATACCTTTTCCCATCCATATCTCCTAGACACACACACCAAAGCCTATTTAAATTTTCTTTTTTTAAATAATTTCATCTTCCTCTCATCACAGGAAATAGGTCGTATCATTTCCTCTTCTAGGTGAATGTCTACATCAGCTCTCCTCTTTTGATAAGAGACTTTTTTTAGGCTATAATATTAATTTATGTTATTCATTTTTATAATTTCATCCTCTTAGATTGTTATTCATATTGTAGACATAGATTTTTGTCTTGCTTATCTCCCTTATTTTTGACCAACCTGGCAAGAGAAGTTGTCCTAGCCATCCTTTGACATGGGTAGTTTACCATAGGTAAAATCATGCCAATTTTTTCCAATTCATGATTTTATATCCTTAGGATTAGGGGCAAAGCCACTAACCTTTGATATCCATACATTTGGCTTTGTCTCCTCCCTCTATTATCTAGGACCTTGTAATAACCCTTTTCCTATATTAGGCTCCATCTACCACCCTTTATTTTACCCCTCCCTTATCTACTATGAAAACACACCTTCTCAAGGTGTAATTTTACCTATAAAACTCGTCTAAACATCTCTGGGACCCTACACTTGGCTTATATAAGAGTCACTTTGCTATAAAAATAGTCACATAAGTTACTCAAAGTCAAAATCATAGCCCCACTTAACAAGGTATATTTCTATATTAGGTATACTTTTATCACCTTTATGCAACAAAAATTATTCTTAGTATCCTACTTCTTGTTAAAAATTATACCTCTCCAAAATCCATTTTGTTAATTTTATTTTACATGTACATTTAGTCACATAAAGGGACCTTGAGGTTTGATTTTATACCAAGGGAGTTCTCAGTATCCTTTTCTTAAGCAGGCCCTGAGAATATTACAAAAATCTTCAAATTTTTCGTATATGTGTTTGCATGTTCTATAAATTTTGGCTTAATCCTAAGGAGCATGATATCTCATAATTATGGGCTTGTTAGACAAAGTGTGTTTCTACCTCAAACACTAAGAGAGGTAATATTTTTGAAGATTTTAGTTTCTTTTCATTTGTTTTTTGCTGTTTTTTTCCTATACATATATTTGTTCTACTATAGAATACACTAAAACAAGAAATGTGAAGGAATCATTAAGCTAGTATTTTGTTTTTGCTTTATTTTAAGACATCTAAAAAAAGGAGGAAGTCAAATAATCTTTAGTTCAAGTTTTTACTTAATTTTTTTCTCTTATGTTGACTTAGGAAACAAACAAAAAATGCATGTCTTGTATTAGATTAGACTTGTATGTGCATTTTACTTACACCCTTACTTCAAAGAAAAATATTTATTTTTCTCTTACGAATATAATTCATAAAAGTAAAAAGTATATCTATGTTAATTATTGTATTCTTGGATACCTTATTTAATTAATTTTATTAAGGCCCTTATATAATTAATAACACTTATTTAGAGACATAAAGGCTTGGCTATTTGCACAATATACACATGGCACACCCAAACATTGGGATTTAGAGTGATTCCTTCAAAAAATCTTATTTAACCCCCTTTGCACATGAGAAAAACCTAATGAATATTTTTTTGTCATGAGAAACCATCCATAGGGACTCGAGCCCTTGTGAATCTTCTAGATATTTATTATTCAATGTCACACCCATATTCTTATTTCTCTCATAATTTTATTTATTTATTATTCATTTAAATAAGGGGTTTTGAAAGGGTCCCAGAACCTTTTACAACTGAAATAGATCCTTAGAAATAGGATTGTAGAAGAAAATAAAAAATATTATAAAGAGAGGATCAATCAAGATCCAGTTACAAGAGGAGGATTCTAAAAGCAAAAAAAAAGAAAAAATGAATCAAAATAGAGAAAGACATATCCTCATAGGATCAGTAATGGTTGACATCAGTTGTAGGGGTATCCAACAAGCCTCTTTTTCCTAAACTACCAACCATGAGCATAGAACTAAAATATTTCATCTTTGAATTGGAGCAGCAATAACTAAGGATTTAAATTTTTAAAGGAATCAGACTAAGAATAGCATGGCCATTGATGCCCCTTACAATCCAATAAAGAAGCTTCATTTTCACTTGGTATTTTGATTCTTCCCTCCACTTAGGGTTGGGAAAAATTTAGATCTGAAGGTAGATGCAAAGACATATTGAAATTTTTATTTATCCCTTAACGAAAGTATAGACTAAGAACCATTGGATATTTCCATTTCAATTTCTCTTTTCCTGATATCCTAGTTCAAGGGTTTCCCCACTTTCCTATCCTTTTCAATATTTGTACCTCTTTTCTTTTGCTTTCTAGTAATAAGGCTTGAGATAATGGCCATTTTTCCTTATTTTAAGACCTTGAGTAGAGGACTTAAAATATTATTTTATTATTTTCCCATAATAGATTATCCTTTAGGAGAAGATCCTAGCTTTATTTCTAAATTTGAAGCTTTCCTTATTAAAACATATAGATTATCTTCCTCGAATATTATATTATTTATTTCTAGGATGTTCCTTTTAGCACTATTTGATACTAAACTTGAAGCTAAGCACTCAAAAGAATATTCTTGGATGGGGTTTCATAAGAGAAAACTAGAAGAAGGTTCCAACGAACTTACCTAGACCACTAATTCAAAAGTATTTCCTTCTTCCTTTATTGGAGGATATTTAGAAATTGATATACAATAAAAGCCTTCATGGAGGATGGGAGGAGAATCTCCTTTTGGGACTTTAGAAATAGGGGATCCTCTACTTTCTTTTAAGACTAAAACTTCTTAGATATTTTTTCTTAGAGGGGAATAGGCCTAAATAATGACCTATCTTCTTATAGGTGAGATAAAAGGGAGGTTTGTTTTCATATTCAATATCTTGAGTCCTGAAGCCTAAGTCAAAAATAAGTTCATTGAAACAAGGGAGGTCTACCGAAAGGTTGATATTAACACACATTATAGCAAAGATCATTATGAATTTTTCCCTCATGGTTGTGTCAATCATGAAAAGATCCCCCATTGCTCTTGCAATTCCTTTTAAGATATCCTCATGCCAATAATGGAAGGGGAGACTAAAGAGCTTAATCTAGAGATGCATTATATTAATCCTTTGAGAGCTTGATTTAAAATTGATCTTCCATTTCTAAGAAACATACACCTCGTTCAAAAGAACCAATGGCCACCTCCAATAGTGGGCTTCATGTCTTCATCATTATAAAGCTTGATGAGAAAGAAACATTTTGGGAGTACCACAATTTTCATGTGGCCTTGCAAAAACCATTTGGATAAAACCCACCCCACCTCAAAATGGAATATATACCCAAATAGATATCCAAGAATTTTCCAACCAAATTAAAATTTTCTTACTCCAAGGTAAGCTTCAAAAGGTCAAAAGGAACACACAATCTACTTTGTTCAAGATGGAGGTCAAAAAGACTGTCTAGAGAGACCTTTTCAAAAAAATTTAGAATGATTGAAGCATACAATTTTACACCTGGTTTGAAGGGGAAATAGAGGTCTTGTAGGACTAGGAATAGGTTTGCATATCTAAAGTGGGTCAGCTAAGTATCATAAACCTTGAACTCCACCCGCGTCTTATGTAAATAATTGCTCATCACATTCCCACTCTCTCCCATTTTGAAAATCTATATTTGGGCTTCAATCTTTCATAATTTATCTTAAAAGAGTGGAAAAATTATTATTATTTGGATTCCTCATGTATTGGTTGATTACACACTCTCTTTACTATGGTTATGACCATATTTATTATAAATATCTTACACCCTTCCAAATTTACTTTTCATGCATTTTGATTAACACATTTATTTTTTGCACCTATTTTCATGCAATTATATTAGATTATAATTTAGCAAGCATTATAGTCAGTGGCATAATTCCAAATTTTGGAAGAATACTTAAACACTTCCATGCAACTATCTTTAAAATTAAAATTGTAGGCACTTAAGAATTAAAAAAATTCCACTATTATAGGATTTTTCTATGCTTGATGGGATAAATTCTCATTATCAATCCCACAAAGAAACACACTAAAATACCAAGTATGCATCATTAAAAATAGATTTTGGATATAGGTCTGAGGTGTAGACCAATTGGTTCTTCCAAACCCCATAAGGGGGGCGGAGGTCCAAGGTTCAAATCTCGGGCCTCACCGGACTGAACGCTTGTCCCTTTCCTAGTGCTTTCAACAACGTAAAAGGTTTAAAATGATTGTGGCATGGCGGTTATAGGTGCGAACTGCATGAATATCTATGTGGTGGCTTCCAAGGTGGACAACACAGAATACTATGGCGGACATAAATGTTGGACAGCCTGCCAGAATTCGTGGCAACTACCGATTCCACCATGTAAAAAAAAAAAAAAACATAGATTTTGGATATGTTGAATGGGGCCCTAGTACTTTAGCTAATTATTTGGCTAAATTCTATAATTTTAGCACTAAATTTGCATTCCACCATAGGTGAGAGTGATTGGTTTGAAATTAAAAGAACTTTGCTAAGTTCCAAATATATAGTATTCTACCATAAATTTGGAGCTATTTGCTCCATTTGATCCAATTGCTTAGAAAATATCCTAAGTCTAATCTTAGTCTTCATAAAGCTAGTGTTTCATTCTAATTATATCAAACTTTCACAACTTTAAACTAAAGTAATTTGTATGGGTTAAATATTTGATTTACTAAATCCAATTCCAAATTGATCTTGAATTTCACATTTGTTATTTGTATCTATTTTTACAATTTCTTTGCAAATTGTGGCTTGATTACAAACATTAGAATCATAATATTTTCATGAATAAAATAGTCAAGACAACATCAAGTCTACAAAATATCTCAATTTAGACTCTAATGTTATGTCTACTACATGAAAATAGCATTTGGAACAAGTTTCATAAAAATTTTCCAAAGTTTAAATCAATTGGTGATTTGCTCTAGCCAATTAGTGATGTGCTAAAAATGTATATTATTTCTCCAAGTTAATTTCAAGGAGTGTTTCAATTTTTGAAGCGATTCACTTAAAAAGACAATATTCTTTATAACTCCTTCAAAGAGATCTATTCACCTCAAAATATAAGGTATTTTCTCCAAGAAATTCTCTTGTCCTTCTAATTATCAGTTTTTTTCAAATTTCAATTATACAATCGACTCACCTATGTCTACTAGTGGTTCACTCTAGATTAATAGCAATTTTTTTTATAAGGTTAAAGAAGGGGTTTTTAAAGGGTCCTCAAAAATTTTACAATAGGGTTTTCCAAGGGTCACCAAACATAAAAAATATATACAACGAGCACTAGGAAAGGACCATAGTTGATTCAAAAATTGACATCAACTAAAGGAAGCTAAGTTCCTGGAAAGGAAAAAATAAATTGACCTCAAGGGCACTCAAAAAAGGACACAAGGACTTTCCACCTACCAGACCAAAAAATCAACCACCATAAATGAATTAAGAGCACAAAAATATTAAAATTTAAAATGAAGCTCTCGCTTAAAAAAAATTGAAACATGATCCAACCCGGCAGCACAAAAGAATCCAATCATCAGAAAAAACCTTCATGCCAAGTAGGAATTCGAGACCTGAATCCTGACAGACTCCCAATAAGAATGGTTGATATTATGAGGTATACAACTAAAAATACTAGGCATAAAATAGGGTCATCAAGACCCACTGCAAGCATCTAAAAAAATCCCACCCCACAAGATAGTATTATGAGGTTTACATTTGAAAATTCCAGGTATAAACAAAACCATCAAGGCCCACTACAACAAAGCCCACAGGGCTCACCAAATGAAAGAAATATGAACATTTTAAAATTAACACTAGGAATTCCAAGAAGCACTTAGAGAGTAAATAATCTCACCCTACGGGATAAAATAGATCCATCAAGGCCCACTACAACAAAGCCCATAGGGATCACCAAAAGAAAGAAATTTGAACATTACAAAATAACATTGTGAAATCCAAGAAGAGTAAACAATATTTCATCATGGGATAAACCAGTCGGTATTATGATATTTACAATAGAGAATACCACATATAAGCCATCAAGGACCACTACAAGCATTCGAATACTTACATAAAATCCCTTAGTGCTCATTCAAAAAAACCAAATGAGAGAAAATTGAATGCTCTAAAATTTACTCTATGAAGTCCATGGAGCACTTAGAGAGAAAAACAATCCTGCCCCACGGGATAAACAAGCACCAAAATAAAAATCCTCCAACTCAGAATTCAATGAAGACTTACACCATGAAACCCATAGCTCATGTTGGAGTCCAACCAATATCATGGTCAGTTGAAGAGAAAAATTAGGATAACGACCCAAAACAGAACTGGAGAGAGAAATTTTTAGAACCCTGCCACAACAGGGAAAACATTAGAGAACACTTGGGAGCAAAACTTCAACACCAAGAGATGCAAATCCTAGGCCACAAATCTTGCAACCCACCAAAGAACCAACTAAAATATTGTGTGCTTAGAAAAGAGAAATATGCAATAATGACTAGAGCACTCGAGAATCACAAATAAAAAACTAAAATTCTACTGGATGATAAAATCATGAAAGTCCAAATTGTAGAATACCTTTTAAAAACAAAGCACCCCACCTAGCAGGGGGTCTAAGACTACCATCCTACCTTAGAAACATGACCCAACCACCAGTTGAAACCCATACAAGGATCAAACAATAAGAACAAAACTAGTCAAAAAATGATATCTACAACTAAGGACCTCAAAAATAGAAAAACCCTCTAGCTTAGGATTTGGTGAAGACTAACACCATAAAACCCATAAATCTAACTGGAGACCAACCAATCTCATGTTCATTTGAGGACCAACAGCCCAAAACATCACCCAACCATAAAATGGTCTAGCCATCTACCCATCTACAGACCCAGTTATTGTGGTTCATTCAACTGACCCAACCTTCCACCGAGTCCACCAACTACAATTCCTTTAGTTGATCCCAACCTTCCACACAAAAAACCATCCTACATCTATAGTATCAAAATCCAAACTAGGGACCTTGCAACCTAAAATGAACAAAGATAGAAGACCACCCAACAACACAATCAATTGTTAAATATACTTCAGTTAATTGAGCCTCTTTCCCTCAACCCTCCAACCCCGGTTCTAGTTGCCTAGCCCTCCTCCAAATAGGTCACCTGTAGTTGCAAGGTCATATACTAAATAAGTTCTCTACTTTAAATGGCATCCATCAGGTTGCAAGGGATTTTCCAAAAAATTGTAGCCACGACCATCAACACCACGACTTATGTATATATAAATTCTCGCAACTTTATTCATAGACAAAATTTTATAAAATTCTATATTTTGACCAAAAAACTCTATCCCTGTAGGTACATAAATATGTGAGATCAAGCTTATGAATATGCACTAAAAAAAACATTGATTGGGTAAAGCGAATCAATCAATGTATCTAAGTGCATATCAATGCAAGAACATGAAAGGAAAATGAAAGGAATAAATCACTATGTTGGTGCATTAATATGATCAAATTAAGGATATTCCTAGATTTAATCCCACTCTCTCAAAAGGAAAAAGCCTAATGGTCAAACAAGTTAGTCAAAATCCTACCTCTTGAGAGATTGTTTCTTGGGATATTAAATTAGTTATTTATCCACTCTCTTGAACCAATCTTGGGCAAGTACAGGTCCTATGTTGACTTATATCAATTCCTCTTTTAAAATAACTTTTAATTTTAATAGTCTTATAAATAGTCCATCCTTTATGGCCTTTCATAATGCACCTAATGCAAACCAAGATCTAGTGTGTAATGGTAAAATCACCCCACTTTATAGCACGACTTTATCTAGCTTATCTAATGTGTCAAACCTTCTTCCCAAATAATTTGCACCCTCCAAATATAGGATCTATAAGGTAATTTTTTGTCCTCAACCAAATCTAGGGTTTTGTTTAATACTTGCACGTGTTGGTTAGATAAATGGGGGTGCAAAGTACCCAAGGAAATACCCTAGGTAAAACACCATGTCTATCTAGCTAGATACAACAAAATCTACAACAATTCCCTCCTTTTTTAAACCAACATGTTCCTCCATAGGGTTTTCAATATCCTTCTACATTTAAAAATGTGCAAGCTCCTAAAAATAATCAATGCCCTTCTCCTAATATACCACCTCCTTTTAAATTTCAAATCCTCATTTTTTATCACCTTATTACACCCCAGATCAATATCCCCGAATGCCTCCATATCTACCTTGGGGTTATGTGGTATATTGTTGTCCAATACAAAAAAAATATGGTCAATATCCATAGAATAATACAATGCCTTAGCTACCTAGGCCTCAAAACCAACTTCTTGATTGGACCTATCAAGGGACATTTAATATAAGGACCTATTCTCCTCTCCTACCTACCACTATGAAACCCTTGCCTACCTTCGATGAAGGTGGTAGTAATATGAAACTGGATCACCTCAACAAGCTATTGATGTTCAAATAAATCCATTGTGTCTAGGAGGACACTATGGTATGCCTTCTGATATATTCTTGACATTATAAAGTTGCATCATTGTACAAATCTTTACCCAATAATTTATTTATTGGATGAGCATCAATAGTAGAACCTTATATGCATATGTTTGGTTGATATGGATTATAGTACATGTTTTAATAAGAACACATTAAATAATTCTTATCCATAACTAAAAATTATTAAAACATGTACTATAATCCATATCATTGGTAGTATTGGTAATTAATATTCTATTTTATTTAAATTGAATGTTGTACAAATGCACCCTTAGAAAATTATTCATGAATATAATACTAAATTATTGAAAACTCTAAATATAATTCTAAAAAATATTGCGCCAAATGAACAACAATCATTGCTATATTATATCAAAGGATTACAATATTACTTTGATTTGATGGTTTGTAATGCTAACCATAAAATTCTAGGTATAACCTTTGAGAAAGTAGCTTGTGTAGTATATGTTCTGATTAGGGGAGAAAATTTATTACCTGCCCCACCTTCAGTCTATGCTTGCCATGTTACCCAAATATTGTTAATGCCTAGATTTTTACCCTCCATATCACATATTTAAACATCCAACCAACTACTGACCCAAAACCCTCTCTATACATTGTAATGTATCCTAACCAATGTTTATCATCAACCATTGCCTTCCATCCAACAAAAGTGATAAAGCCATCATGAACTAATATCAATATGAAAAGAAGTTTTGAAACTTATGATGACCTTGATAAATTAGAACAACACTAAAAATTGCAATGGAAGTCAAAAATGGTTGGCAACAATAATAGAATTAAATCCTAGAAAACCCCATATCTTACCAAAGATTAAATGCTTTGACAATATATAAATTAAGATATACGTTTAGAATAATATTGTAAAAACCTATTTAGTTATTAACACATTGTACACACTGAATTTTGTACATCTTGAACTACTATAGCCATCACCTGAGGAACATTGTGAATACTATTTGAAGTAAATTCCTAAGCCAAACACTATAAATCTTATTTGTAGTGATTTTCCAAGCAAAGAAATACAAACCCGAATTTATAGATATTTTCCATGGAAAACTATGCAAACCCCAATTTACAGTGATTCTCCAAGCAAATTGTTGCAAATCCTAATTTTCAACTATTCTTCAAGAAAAGTAGTGTAAATCCCAATTTGCAATAATTATCCAAACAATGTGTTGTAAATCTAATTTCTAATGATTCTTCAAGAAAATATCTATAAATTTAATCTATAATTATTTTTCAAGTAAAGCACTACAAACTCAATTTGTACTATTTTTCTAAGCTAAGAACTAGAAATCTTCTTTACAACGATTCTCTAAGTTCCACATTGCAAATTCAATTAGTCATTCTCAAAATACTATTTCCTTATTGAATGTTGTAAATCCATGATGGATGCCATATAATTAATGCATCACATTGGTTGTTCCTACACTTTTAATAGTATATGATATGAACAACTGATCGATCATTGCATGATCAATTAAATAATGATATATGCTTCTATATTTTTAGAATTTAATGCCAAATACGTATATTAAGAGCTAAATCATTATTTGGGTGGTACAGTCACCACTATATTAAAAGTGCATGGATATGCCCTACGCCTTCTATTGGAAATTTTGGGTACTTTGGGTACATTGCCTTTGCTCAAGTATATAAGTTGTCATTGATGTCAAGAAGCTTTTGAAGGAATTTGATTTAATGTCAAATAATTTGTTTTGATGAAGGTTACGGCATGACAGTTTCAAAGGTCTTTTGCAAACCTCAAGCTGATAGGTTTGAAAGAAAGTAAGTTGGAAAAATGTCATGATATTGCGACATGTCGCATTTTCACGACTTAAGCAGGAGAGAGAAAGCAAGTTAGAAAAGTGTCGCGTTATCGCGACATGTCGCAGTTTCGCGACTCAAAGAGGAGAGAGAATGTACAGAGTCAAAAATGTCACGATTTCATGACATATTGCAAGGAAGGTTGTTCGGATGAAAAAGTGTTGCGATTTCGTGACATGTTGCAGGAGAGAGAGTCCGAAAGAAAAAGTGTCGCAATTTCGTGACATAATGCAGAAGAGAGAGTCCGTAGTGTGAATTGTCACGATTTCATGACAAGTTCGAAGAGAGAGAAAGTAACACGAAAAGTGTCACGATTTCGTGACATGCTGTAGAGTTCGAAGTGAGAACTGTCACAATTTTGTGACATGCTGCAGATGAAAATGTTCTAAGTAAGAACTATCGCGATTTCATGACATGCAGCAAAGGAAATGTTTTAAAGTAAGAAATGTCACGATTTTGTGACATGTTGAAGAGAAAGCATACAGATGCAGAAAGTGTCACAATTTCGTGATAGGTTGAAGAGAAATCTTACGGATGCAGAAAGTGTCATGATTTTGCGACATGTTCCGTTTTCAGGGGCGTAAGGCAGAGAAAATCACAAGGCAACGAAAGTGTCACGATTTCACAACATGTCATGTTTTCACTAGTGCAAGCAGAGAAGAGTGCAAGGAAGCAAAAGTGTTGTGATTTCATGACAAAAATTGAAAGCAGGTCTTCTATAGGAGAAGTGTCGCTATTTTGCGACAAAAGGACAAATGAGGTCGACGAAGGGAGAAGTGTCGCGATATCGCGACAAAAGCAAAGTTGATGCTGACAAAGACAAAAGTGTCGCGATATCGCGACAAGAGCTTAGTTGAAGTCGACAAAGGCAGAAGTGTCGCGATATCGCGACAAAAGCTAAAAGAAAGTGTATGGATGCAAAGGTGTCACGATATCGTGACATGTGGTATTTTTGCGATAGAAGCTATAGAAGAGTTACAGAGACAGTGAAGCCGACACAGTCAAATTTTAGCCGACGAAGATTAGGGCTTGTAGCCAACGAAGATTAGGGTTTGCATTTGGTATAACAACCGACTACGATTAAAGTTTTTATAATGAAAATTCTATTATAAAAGGAGGGTTTTTTGGAGAGTTGACGAGTAGATGGATGTGTTGTTGAAGTGCGACATTCGCAGATAGTGCGTAGAGCAAGAAGTTCAATCGCCAAGAGCAGAGTGAAAAATTTGATCATAGTTTTCAGAGTGCATTTCATAAAATTTCTAAGTGTGAAATATCACAAAGTAAGCAAAGTGTGCAAAGACAGTGCCACTGTAATTGCATAGAGGTGCAAAGGTTGAAGTTCGATCAAGTGCGACTGTGATTGCACAAAGAGAGCAGAGGGCATAGAGAGCACAAAGGACAAAGACGAATGTAGAGTGCTGATGCTTGAGGATAGAGGTGCATTGGTTATTTGAGAAGAATCTGAGAATAGATTTGGCAAGTCTTTGAGAAGGCTTGTGTGTAGAGGATTGATTTGTTCAAAGTTGGACAGATCTGACAGACAGTGGAAGACTTGTACTAGATCGACTGACTGTGTTTAGTACAGGTTGTTGAGCTACTGTGGACATGATCATAGAAGGCAGAGGTCTCTTAGGCTAAGCATTGAGGACAAGAGGTCTTCGGTGGAAAGGAGTTCCACATGCTGGCAAGAGGTAGAGACAGTTGATCTTCTGAGGGATCATTTCTAGAGCAGATGGGAAGGTATCTCTTTTGAGCAGAGGCTCATAAATTCTGTTTGGGGGAAGGTATCTCCTTTGAGCCAAGGCTCATAAACATTGTAATTGGGAAGGATTCCCAAAGAACTTTGAGATAACTTTTAGAGAAAAGTTTTGTGGACATAGCCCAGCCTTTTTGGGTGAACCACGTTAAAATTGATGTCACTTTGTGGATGATTTTGTGCATTGCTTTGATATTGCTTTGGGTATATTGATTTACTATTTTGAAATATAAAGAAAAAAGTAAAAAGGGGTCTTATACTGTTCACCCCCCTCTCAGTATAAGCTTGTGTTCTTCAATTGGTATCAAAGCAGGTGCCTTCGAAAAGTTTAACAGCTTGAAGGAAAAGCTAGTAAAGAACACAATGGATTATTCAAGTGGTAATGCAGAACCTATTCTTGATGGGCCAGATTTTGGTCTTTGGAGTGCAAGGATGAAGGTTCATCTAATGGCACTCAGTAATGAGGTATGGGAAGTAATTGAGGATGAGTACACTATTCCTGTACATGGTCCAAATACTAAAGAAGAAAGGCTCCTACATCACAACAATTCAAAAGCAATGAATGCAATCCTGAAAGGCTTACAGAAAGTAGATCTCATCAAAGTGATTCACTGCAAGACAGTTAGTGAAATGTGAAAACAGTTGCAGGTGGTTCATACAGGTGATACAAATATCAGAAAGACCAAGTTGAGACACTTCAAAGGTATGTTTGAACAACTCAATATGAATTATGATGAAAATATTAGTGACTACATGCTTCGTATGGATGAGGTTGTTAACTCCATGAAAGACTTAGGTCTTGAGCTTGCTGAAAATGATGTTTGTGATAAGATTTTAAGATCTCTTCCGAATATATTTAGTGAAAATATTTCTGCTATTGGGGAAGCTAAAGATTTGGATAAGTTGAAAAATGATGAGCTCCATAGTATACTTGCAACATTTGAGTTGAGAACTCAAGTGAAGGTTGATGTCAAGAAAGAGGCAGCTTTCAAGGCTACCAAGAAATCAAAGGGTAAACAACTTCAAGAGAGTGATGAGTCTTCTAGTGATGAAGAGGCATATTACAGAAAGAAAGGCAAGTTCTCTAGAAAGCACAAAAGCATGAAAAATATAAGATGTTTCAATTGTGGAAAGTTTGGTCATTATGCTACTGACTGTACTATTCCCAAGAACGAAAGTGATGAAGATAAACAGGATTCTAAGAGAAAGGATTCTGAAAAGCACAAGCATCACATGAAAAACAAATATGAGCACAACAATCAAAGAAAGAGGTATTCTCACAAGCACAAGAAGAGTTTCTACCTAGACAAAGCAAGTAAGTGTTCTAGTAGTGATAGTGAAAGTTCTTCAAGTGATAATGAAAATGAGATGTTGTTCATATCAGAAAAAGAGGAAGAACCGAAACATAGATTCATTATCATGAAATGTCTTAGATGTGGAAATTTTGGTCACCTTGAGGATGATTATACAAATAATGATTCGGTTTCCAGTATGTATGAGGATTCTTCAGAAAACTATAACGAAGATGCATGTATGGTTTTCAAAAAAGGTAGCACCTCTAGTGATAAGAAATCTGAAAAAGGCTTTGATGATTCAGAAAGCAAACAAATAAAGGATCTTGAAAGTGAACTTATTAGTGCTCTTAGTGCTTTGAAAAAGGAAAGAAAGAAGAATGCTAGACTCAAGGATAAGTTAGATGAATGTTGTATGGAGAGATATGATCTTATAGAAAATCTTGATTTCTCTATAGCTAAGACACAAGAACTCAAGGATGAGTTAGAGTCTAAGGTTCTTTATTATAGTGAGTTAGAACAAAAAATGGCTTCTTTGAAAGAAGAAACTAAAGAGTACAAGGATAAGCTTTACAGGTTTCAATATAGCTCCAAAAATATTAAGTCACTCATCAAAGGTCAAAGAAAGACAACAGATAAAACAGGCCTTGGTTTTGTTAAGCCACACAAGGAACAAGCCGGAGAGTCTAGTAAGAGACTCCAAAAGGAAGAGAGTTCTGATGAGGAAATTATTTCAGATCATGAGTTCTTGAATGATAGATGCGCAGAAACAGAAAACATAATTCAAGATGAGAAGAAGTTTTCAAGACCCAAGAGGTCAAATAAAGGAAAATTTCAAGGCAGATGTTTTGCGTGTCACAGGTTTGGTCACATGGCTTTGCATTGCATGACTCAAGTAAGGAAGGTAAATGACAGTTTCAGAGGTGGTAATTCTTTCAAGGGTATTGCTACTCTTGTAAAAAGTTTGGGCATAAGGCAATTTTCTGCAAGGCTAATCATAGGAACGGGGTTAGTCAGAACAGGTGGATTCAAAGAATAGGTATGCCTAAAAGAAATAAAATTGTTACATTTTATAAGTGCAACAATTAAGGTCATACAACTAGACAGTGTAGAGCTAAACTTCCAAGGTACAAGAACAAGAATAGTGGTATGAACAGGTCCAAGGATCAAGGCATGGATAAGAACAAGAATGATAACAGGAACAGGAACAGGAACAGGAATATGGACAAAGAGTTCAAGAGAAGGCCCGACAAAGAAGTGATAGACGCTGATGATGATCGAGTGCCTAATGGGAGTTTTACTCCCACCCCGGAATTAATCACCTCATCAGGAGGTGGGGGAGGGACTAAGCTAAGAGGCTCATTCTTAGTCCCGAGCCCCAAAGGTGACCCTTTGCCATTGATGACAAAGGGGGAGAGCTTCAAGTGAAGAGGAAAGCTTCAAGTCAGGGGGAGCAAAACTTCAAAGGAAGATTCTCAGTTGTGGGCACAGTTTCTCAGTTGTTAGCACAGTTGGTTTCAGTTTTGGCTCCTGAGACATGTTTTTAGTAAATGTTTGCCATAAATGACAAAGGGGGAGATTGTTGGAAATTTTGGGTACTTTGGGTACATTGCCTTTGCTCAAGTATATAAGTTGTCATTGATGTAAAGAAGCTTTTGAAGGAATTTTATTTAATGTCAAATAATTTTTTTTGATGAAGGTTATGACATGACAGTTTCAAAGGTCTTTTGCAAACCTCAAGCTGCCAGGTTCGAAAGAAAGTAAGTTGGAAAAATGTTGTGATATCACGACATGTCGCATTTTTGTGACTTAAGTAGGAGAGAGAAAGCAAGTTAGAAAAGTGTCGCATTATCACGACATGTCGCAGTTTCACGACTCAAAGAGGAGAGAGAATGTACGGAGTTAGAAATGTTGTGATTTCGTGACATATTGCAAGGAAGGTTGTTTGGACGAAAAAGTGTCACGATTTCATGACATGTTGTAGGAGAGAGAGTCCAAAAGAAAAAGTGTCATGATTTCGTGACATAATGTAGAAGAGAGAGTCCGTAGTGTGAATTGTCGCAATTTCACAAGTTCAAAGAGAGAGAAAGTAACACGAAAAGTGTCTCGATTTCATGACATGCTATAGAGTTTGAAGTGAGAACTGTCGTGATTTCATGACATGCTACAGATGAAAATGTTCCAAGTAAGAACTGTCACGATTTCGTGACATGCAGCAAAGGAAAGGTTTTGAAGTAAGAAATGTCGCGATTTCGTGACATGTTGAAGAGAAAGTGTACGAATGTAGAAAGTGTCACGATTTCATGACAGGTTGAAGAGAAAGCTTACAGATGCAAAAAGTGTCACGATTTCACGACATGGTCCATTTTTGTGGGCGTAAGGCAGAGAAAAGTGCAAGGCAATGAAAGTGTCACGATTTTGTGACATGTCATGTTTTCGCTAGTGCAAGCAAAGAAGAGTGCAAGGAAGCAAAAGTGTCACGATTTCACGATAGAAATTGAAAGTAGGTCTTCTATAGGAGAAGTGTCGTGATTTCATGAAAAAAGCAGAAAGGAGGTCGACAAAGGGAGAAGTGTCGCGATATCGTGACAAAAGCAAAGTTGATGCTGATAAAGACAAAAGTGTCGCGATATTGTGACAAGAGCTTAGTTGAAGTCGACAAAGGCAAAAGTGTCGCGATATCGTGACAAAAGCCAAAAGAAAGTGTATGGATGCAAAGGTGTCACGATATCATGACATGTGGTATTTTCGCAATAGAAGTTATAGAAGAGTTACAAAGACAGTGAAGCCGACAAAGTCAAATTTTAGCCGATGAAGATTAGGGCTTGCAGCCGACGAAGATTAGCCTTTGCATTTGGTATAACAGCCGACTAAGATTAAAGTTTTCATAATGAAAATTTTGTTATAAAAGGAGGGCTATTTGGAGAGTTGACGGATCGATGGATGTTTTGTTGAAGTGCAACGTTCGTAGATAGTGCACAGAGCAAGAAGTTCGATCGCTGAGAGTAGATTACAAAATTTGATCGTAGTGTGCAAAGTGCATTTCATCAAATTTCTAAGTGTGAAAGATCGCAAAGGAAACAAAGTGTGTGAAGACAGTGCCACTGTAATTGCACAGATGTGCAAAGGTTGAAGTTCGATCAAGTGCAGTTGTGATTGCGCAAAGAGAGTAGAGGGCGTAGAGAGCATAAAGGACAAAGACGAATGCAGAGTGCTGATGCTTGAGGACAAAGGTGCATTGGTTCTTTGAGAAGAACCTGAGAACAGATTTGGCAAGTCTTTGAGAAGGCTTGTGTGTAGAGGATTAATTTTTTCAAAGTTGGATAGATCTGATAGACAAAGGAAGACTTGTACTAGACCGACTGACTGTGTTTGGTATAGGTTGCTGAGCTGCTGTGGACGTGATCATAGAAGGCATAGGTCTCTTAGGCTAAGCATTGAGGACAGGAGGTCTTCGATGGAAAGGTGTTCCACGTGCTGGCAAGAGGTAGAGACAGTTGATATTTTGAGGGATCATTTCCAGAGCAGAGGGGAAGGTATCTCTTTTAAGCAGAGGCTCATAAATTTTGTTTTGGGGAAGGTATCTCATTTGAGCCGAGGCTCATAAACATTGTAATTAGGAAGGATTCCCAAAGAACTTTGAGATAACTTTTAGAGAAAAGTTTTGTGGACGTAGCCTAGCCTTTCTGGGTGAACCATGTTAAAATTGATGTCACTTTGTGGATGATTTTGTGCATTGCTTTGATATTGCTTTGGGTATATTGCTTTACTATTTTGAAATATAAAGGAAAAAGTAAAAAGGGGTCTTATACTGTTCACCCCCCTCTCGGTATAAGCTTGTGTTATTCACCTTCCATGCATACCCACTATTAATTATTTCATTCAATGGATGACATAGCTATCTTGACTAATTCTATTATGCACTCTCATTCATTACACTTTAATGATAAACACATCTATTCTACCTACCCTACCTATCTCTCTTATTTATAACTTGAGATGCATAATTTCTACTCTAACATAATCATTTGATGATTATGTAGGTCACTTCCAAGTGAGGGTTCCATGAAACTACCATGTCTCATCCCCATATGACTCTACATTATTAACCTAACATGACTTGGCACAACATTATTCATTGACCCTATGAGATCCTCTCCTATTCATTGGATCCTTTGATTGTCAATTTATCTCAATTAAATTTAAACCATCCTAACCATTTGTGCTCCTTCATAGATGGTATCCTCCTGCCAGGGTTATGCACAGTGGATAATATTCATAAATTGGGCGAATAATAGGATTTCCAAAATTAAAAAGTAGAGAATATGAGGACCCTCGATGTCGGCCCACTCACTTAAAATATTTAGGATCAATTTTTTCTTAGGGTAAATTTGCCACAATATATATCCAAACATAGATATATTTATACTCGTTGGAAAGACCTTTTCAAGCCTAATATAATGGGGTGTTTTGAGGAAGTTATAAGATAATTTAATAGGTCAAAAGTGGTTCCAAATATGACCTTACATTTTAGGTCTTCAAATACCCCAAATTTTGGTGTGAAGATGCTCGATTTGATTTAATTAGGATTCTCCATGATTCACCTTGATTTTGATTAGGATTTGCTATTTTTTACAAGTATATTTTGAGTCCAAATCCTTATGCATAACACTGCCTCCTGCTATCTCTAAATATAGCTTGAAATGTCATCTAAAAAGAATAAGTTTTATGCACAGGCAACAACTCTGCTAAAATTATAAGTGATCAAAATTCGTATGGTTAACTAATTTTCTCCACTATATTTGCAGTTTAAATCCATCTAGGATTACATTCATTTTTAGTCTTTACTACTTGGCATGCTTTTCTAGACTCGAATAATGTATGCATCCTACTTTGCTCTTCTTACAAACCCAAAGGTTTCTTGTGTGCCACAAGAGGGAAAATTGCCTAGTGTACATGGGTGATATCCTCCATTTTTTTTACTTTTTTGCTTTCCTTAAACTTAAATCCACATTTTCCTTGTTCAAAACTATGAATTTTATAACTATCATGCACATTTGTTATATTATTAGCTACCTGCATTTGCATTGATGAAGCTCAATTCCCACCTAGTTTTTTTTCTAACTTATTAGCAACATAGTCATTTTTATGTCATGTATTCTATAACAATAATTAGATATCCATGTTTATGCATGATTTATGTATTCTATAACAATCATTAGATATCCATGTTTATGCATGATTTATTGACCTATTTTCATTTTCTTTTTGAGCTAACCTCTATTGCTAAAATATCTTGGCCTACCGCTAACATATTATAGTTCTTTACATAATGTACTTGCTTCTCTTTAGTACAAACTAGATTTTGTGATGTAGGTCTAGGTTATACTAAACACTACTTATCATACTATATAGCCCTTCACATAGTGATGTTAGGTGCCTTCTTTCATGATTTATGATCCCCTTGTTTTGTAAAATCTCTTTGATTAACCTAGTTCAATGACCTCTACTAAATTAATAGTTTTATAAAATAAAAGTACTACATGGATGTTTGATGCATTAAGTGGTAGTCCATTATCTACTCAATGTAGAATAGTTGCATTGTATATAGTTATTTTAAATTTATTTACCATTCTTATTTCTTCTTTTATGACCTTTAGGAAAAACAATTATGTTATTACATTACGAAATTAGAAATATTTGATAGTGTAGGTGTTGTCTTACTATAATTTATTACATATTATTTTTTCACTAGTCTAGATCTACTTTCATTTCTTATTTTCTATAATCTCACTAATCTATAAGTCAAACATATTGCACTAAAAGCAAGATCAATATTTTGTGTTAGAAAAAAGTAGACTTGTATATAGATGTGCACAAGATAGAATAGGTAGTTGCATATGATTTGTTCTTTTTGTATTTAAAAGAGATTGTTTGTTGCTATATATTTTTCAACTTAAAAGAAATATCTATTGTTGCATTTTTCATAAAATAATTGATCAAATAGAGAAAATTTTATCTTTATGCATATTCATAGTTGAAGCAAATTAGGCTTAATATTATTTGGATTTCTTGGTTGGAGTGATATGAATGTTGTAGCATTTATGCTTCTTCTAGTTTCTTCATAGCTTCAATTGAATAATTAGTTAGAATTTTGCTTGTACTGAGTAGCCTATGTTCATGTAGCTAAAAATAATTCTATTAGCTAAGTTTCAACCACATTTCAATCAATCCTTATAACCATTTTCTTTGTCTCATCCTTTTTCTCTCATTTTCAAGGAGATGACTTTATATAGAGGTTGATCCATGAGCACTTCTAGGCCTTCTGATCTTGACTCTAGTCTAGGGCATATATTTCATACCTAGGAAGATCAAAGGATCAAGACTTCCCAAGATCCAAATTGGAATAGCCTATGTAATAGCAAAGACTAACTATAGTTCTTTGGAGTATTTTTGGACAATTAGGGAGTGGCTTCTAAACTTTGGATTGAATTCAGTATTATGTCTATCAAGTATCTACTATTTTCATGTATGATACTTTTCAAAGGATAATGTCTATCTAATGCATACACTCCATGAATCACGTGTTCAGTAGGCATTCCATGGTGATTGAAATTGAATATCTCATATTATGAAAAAAATTAATTTGCACTACTTGTATGTCATAATTTAATAACCATTGGATAAAATATACATAATAAAGTTCGTATAATAGGTAAAATACCCATTTTTTCTTGAAGACGAAAAATAAAATACTCTTGATAAATAAAATATACATTAATTATTTAACCATTATTATAAAAGTTCTTATTAAATAATATGAATCAAAAGTCGAAAAAGGAAATCAAATAAAATAATAAAATAATTATAAAATAAATCTTATTTATTGAAAATTAACTAATGATTTTATAACTTTATAACTTTATCTACTATGAGATGATATAATTTAAATACATAATAAAACAAAACCATAAGTGATTTACTTCTCGAACACTTTGACTACATAATTGATAGTTATACTTCAAGTCCTTGGATAATGTGTTACTAATGTTTTTTTTCGTTTGCATCTTAGGTTTGGTTTTCACTTTTAAAGATTCTAAAATAGTATACTTAGAAGAGGAATTTACTATTCCGTTTCCTAATAAATTTAAACATACATTCAGACCTTTAGACCAACGATATCTTTAGTAAACAAAATAATACGGAAAAAGTTATTACAAGGTTAAAAGATTAATCAAGTAAAATATTCACTATATCATATAATTAATAGATTAATCTTTCGTAACAAGGGCCGCCAATCAAATATTGCATGAAATTGTAAGATCTGTTGCAGAAGTCACGGTAGCAAACATTCCACTAAATAAAAGAGAGGTCTGAAAACATGATTGATAATGTCAGTGCTATACACGGTTACAGTGTTTTCAATCCACCCATGATGTTGTGCATCTAGGAAAGCCGGTTTTTTTAAGTTTAAAATATTAATGTATTTAGAAGGGGATAAATTGATCAATATTTGTCAGTTAAAAAAATAAATTAAATAATTAAAAAAGAAATTGAATCGTCAATATTTATGGATTAACATACCTAAAAAAATTAAATAACAAAGACTAATATTTATCAACTAACTACCATAAAAAATCTAAATCCTATTAACACAGCATTACATAAATCTTCATATATATATATATATATATATATATTATCAAATCTAATCTAACCGTGATATTTAGAAAATAACACATTTAATTTTGTTTATATTATTGGATGCTACTGATTTCGTATCTATATATATAAACAATTAAAAAAATAGCACATTTAATTTGATTTGGTTATATTATTGGATGCTACTGATGTCCCTAAAGAATAAAATCTAACGATGATGTTTTAAAAAAATCACATTTAATTTAATTAGATTATATTCCACTTAAATGTGAAAAGTCAAAGTCAAACGAGCCTCTTCTAATGCTTTGGGTCCCGATTCCCGCAAGAAATCAAGACGGAGCGTTGGGTGTATCTTTTGCATTTTACATTGAAAGTTGGATTGATTAGATGTGCTTTTTAATAATAAAATATTTAAATATTTTTTTTTTAGGTATTATAGGTGAGTTAAAGAGGAGAGGGTAATTTTTCAAGAGAAATTTCAGGTTCCATCTACATCTTATTAAAAAAAGTTGAATTGACTACTTAAAATCCAATTAATAATGTTGATGCCCGCCAAAAAATATATAAATATATTTAATATTAATTTTATATAAAAGATGTATTAAAGTCAAAGAAATTTCCAACATAAAAATAAATTGTATATGTTATAGGTTGCATAGGAGAGTTTGTCAGAAAACATTATTTTTAGTAACCAATAAGAGCAAGATAAAAACCACAGGCTGCTTCCACCATACCTATTCCAATGGTTATATAATATGCTTTCTTTAATGTAGTGATCATTAATAATCATGATTGGTAAACTTGTGTTTTGTTGGAAGTTTGTTTCGTAACCTTTGCTCATAAGAGTTAGTTTGATTTTCCATGAGGTGTGTTAACCCACCCTTAAAGGTTTTTAGTAATCATCAATGCTTATTATTGGTAAACTTGTGTTTTGTTGGGGGGTTTTAATGATTATTATTGGTATACTTGTGTTTTGTTGGGGGGTTTTGTTTCCTAACCCTTGTCAATAAAAGTTAGTTTGACTCCCCATGAAATATGTTAACCCACCCATTTTTTTTTATTATAAAAGCTTTTATCTTAATTTAATATTAATTTATTTTTTCATTAAAAAAAATAATTACACTTACAAAAGTTTTATAAATAATTAAAATAAAGTAATTATAAACTAACAATATAAGTTACTTATTTTTTTTTAGAATTGTCTTTATTAAAGAGTAGAGGTTAATTTAAAACCATGGAAAAAATCTCTTAACATCATTATGTCCAACTTTAATAAAGTTTAATAATGGTTAGTTAGCAAAATAAGTATTAAAGAAATACCACTAAACACTATCACCCACAATTTCATTTCCGGAAGATCTAGTATACTTTCGAGTCAAAAACTAAAACAAAAGACCCGGCTTTTCTCCAAATCTTAACGGCACTAGATACCAGACACCAGATACCACCTCTCACTGCAACTCATTGATGCCCTTGACCGTCGATGTACAAAATGTACGCTGATGTGGCACGTGTCGACCGCTGGAATTCAGCGCAACGCTCTTCAATATACAGATTTGGCATTTGTTGACCGCTTGAATTCAGCGCAGCCCTCATCTCTTCAATATTTTACGTACTGCTTACCAATGGTGTAAATATAAATCGCCGAGACAAACAAAGGGATGATCACAGTGCGCCACTAGAACGGAAGCTCTGAATATCTTTTCGTTTCTTCAATTCCCTTTTAGCAACTCTGGATTTCATTGTGAAGAGCGCTAGATGGGTAGCTGTCTATCTTTCCTTTCATCTTCTAAAGTATATTGTCCCACTGCAAAGTTAATTTTAGACAACGGTGACCTTCAGGAATTTCCGGAGCCTGTGAAGGTCGGAGAAATTCTAAAAGAATGGACAGGCTTTTTCGTGTGCCATTCTGATTCCATGGACTTCGACGAATACCCGTGTCCGCTTCCCGTGGAGGACGAGATCCAGCTTGATCAGCTTTATTTCCTACTTCCTCTGACAATGTTGAAATACCGTGTGCCTGCCTCCGATTTGGCTGCGATGGCTATAAAAGCCGGTGCTGCGTTGCAGCGAAGCCATTACAAGCTCTACCGTTGTGATTTAAATATATATTTTGGGAAAAGCAATAATTCGGTACCATCAGAAGCCAGAGTTGGGGAATTCAGCGTTGGCATGCGATCAGAGACGTTGAAAAGAAACGGTTCAAATCGTTGGGGATCAATCCAATCATTGAAACGCATCACGTCCCGCAAGGCTTGGAGAACGAAGCTGGCGACAGTCCCCGAGGCCTCGGCTTCCTGAATTTGGATTGGGATTCATCGTATAAATGGTCCGAGGCCCTTTTAACATCTGATATTTATGGAGGGAAATAAGCTGTTGGACCCATTTCTGTGGAATTTTATTCCTGTAATTGTGGTTGGTTCCTTATTTTTTTATATTTAGTAAATAAAATATTTAGTAAATATTTTTATAAGCCGTGGGATTGAACCCAGGTTACATTACTAAGTAACATCTTTACTCATAAACCATACCATTTTTACCCATAAACCATACCAAGTGATAATTAGTGCCTTTATTTATTGTTTCCAATTACAGTATTTAGTTACACTTAAACACCTGTGAAGGTGTTTGCATGGTCAGCGGTGATAAGGTACTTAACATACATTTCTACTAAAAGTGTAAAATTGTAAATTGTGTTGGAAAGGAATGCCTTTTCCATTTACCCGCCGTACTAGACAGCAAAAAAATCCGGAAAATTACTAATATATTTTTTTGGGACTGTGAACGTGACATTGTTTTGCTTACTGTACTCACGAAAACGCAAATTCAAAAAGAGTTGGGATGTGCACTGGGCATGCGCTGCCTTGTTCCTTTTTTTGTATGTTTTAATTTATAGTGGGTTTGCTCCTTTTTCTTTCCCTTGAGCTCAGTTGGCGTTTTGTTGGTTCAGAATTCATACGAGTTGTTTATCTTATTTACAGGTGTTTTTTTTTATTTTTATGTTTTTTTTGTGTAAATTAGGAAACATTTTGCATTCAAAGATATCCTGTTTTTAAGAAGTTATAAGACATTGTTTCCCATATGAAAAGAGAGTTGGATAAGATGGTCAAAAAAATTTTATGGGGAGAGCAAATGGAGAGAAATGGGCTTAGTATAGTGGGAAAGTAAGTTAACCTAAGGTAAATAGAGGTTTGGGTTTGAGGAGATTGGAGTTAAATAATAAAGCTTTAGATGAAAATATTTACCGGAAGTGGATCTCCAAGCGACTTTTTTATTTAATAGAGTTTAACTAGTAAATATTTGGGATAAGTAAATACAAATGAGGTGAGTTATTTCACTTTGAATGGTATTAGGTCGTTAGTGTGGGAGGCTCTAAAGCTAGGATCTCAACTAGTGAATGATGGATTATTTTGAAAAGTGGAAAGAGGATAGAAGGCATCATTTTGAATAAATTCATGGGATCAATACCAAACTATAGTTGTTGAATTCCCAAAACTAAAACCACTAAAATGGCCATGGAAACGTATTTAACAATGAAAGGTATTTCAACACCATTCAAATAGTGGATTATATGTTTAATATGCTTAAGAAGTTGGACGAGTGGCCAATTTTAATCCGTCTAAAATTAGAATCTAGCATGACTAAAATCTTGAAAAAAAGATTTCTCAAAGGTAAGGATAAGGAGGATGAATTAGATTGGAGTTATTGGAGAGTTAGAGTCTACATAGTGAATGATAGATATGAAAAGATCCTTTTAGAACCTCATCCTCATGCATATCAGGTTGAGGATTGAATAAGGATTTGGCAATCCAAGGGTTGGCTGAAAGTAAACATATTTGCCTAGCAATTCATGCATAGTGGAATTCTTAGTTTTGATAATCTAAGGTGTTGTGGAATAGTTGGACCATCCTAGTGTATTTTATGCTACAAAAGTGAGGAAACATTAATAGTCACTTAATGTTTGAGTGCCCTATTGATGTGCCAAATTTGGAGAGATGGTTTTTAGATTATAAAATTTGGGTCAAGGATGATCTAAACTAGATTAAGATTTAAGTCTAAATCTCTTTGTATTAGGTGAAATCTTGGTTTAAGCTTTATTTGTTGGCAATTATGGTTGGAGAGAAATGCCAAATTTTTTAGAGAAACCTTTTAATCCTTAGGTGGCATTTGGTAGGTCATCTAGAGCAAAGCCATGAAAATTGTGGCAGTATATGCTAAAGAGAAAACTCAAGCTAATATAGGGATGATGGAGAATGAAGCTAAAGTGTAGGAGAGTTAGGGTAGAACTAGTCAAAAAACACCCCAAAAAGGTTGGATTAAAATTAATATTGATGAAGTTTCAAAAGGTAGTCCAAGTAGTGCTAGAATTAGGGTGGTCTACAAGAATAATGTGGGGATAGTACTCTTTTGGAAACCACAAAACCTATGCAAGGCCACAAACAATGAAGCAGAGATCATAGCTATCAAATTTTCTTCTATCTAGATAGTAAGACAAAGTTATAGGAGGAGAATCATAAAATCAGATTCTCAAATATTGGTATGAAATAAATTGCATGGGAAAATTTGCTTTGGAGATGTGGAGGTTGAGGAATATTGTCACCCAAACTAAGGAATTATGGAGGAAATTGGATGATGTGATCCTAATTTATGTGGGTAGATCTCTAAATACAATGGCAAGCTTCTTGGCTAAGACAGGTATCAAGAAGGAGTTCGGGGTTCAATGGCATAGTTGGATGGCTATTGAGGATAAGAGGATTAGTTACGTTGGTGAGAAAATATAATGTTTGACTAATTTGGACAACCATTGTAGATATAAAGTTTAGAATATTTGGCTCCAATGCAGATTTGTTTTTAACGAAAAATGGTTAGTTTTAAGGATATTAGGTTTTAGAGTTATGAAATTTTGTTCGAAAGTTAAAAGGAGCAAATGAGTGCTCTTGTTGGCTAAGGCTGGGAGGAGTCTCATCCCAAATTGTAAAAAAAATTGTTATAGTAATATTTTTTCAAATTATTAAAAAAAGCAAAAATATGAAAACATTTCATTTTTTATTAGGTAAATTAAATCATATTTATCTTATCATTTGAAATGTTAAAAGAGGTAAAAACATTCATCCATTCATAAACATTACCTTTGCTTAAACTTTTTTAGACTTTATTCATGTCTCAAATATTCCAATATACTATCTTCATCACTGGTCTTTGTTCTTAATTATAGGCTTAACCTTATTTTTTTTTGTTAATATTTGTAATATTTGTTTTCGGCTTCCCGGATCTATACCCTTATAGATTTATTTTTCTCTTTAATTCTATTTCATGAGGGTCTTCCTCTCCTTTTACTATTTTTACCGAGTTCTTAATTATAGGCTTAACCTTATTTCTTGTTAATATTTTTTATATTTGTTTTTGGCTTCCCAGATCTATATCCTTATGAATTTCCTTTTCTCTTTAATTCTACTTCACGAGGGTCTTCCTCTCATTTTTCTATTTGTACCAATGTTTTTATTATCATTATCAATCGTGATCATAGTTTGCTTTATTATTTGTAGGATATAACATGGATTTTTTTAAGTTGTAAAAAACTTATAATGGAAGGGGCATCCTTTAAGATCTGTCAAATGTAAGTGAAATATAAATTAATTTTCAACATCAACGAGGTTTAAGTTCAATAAGAAAAATAGATGATATATGATGTAGCCCATACCAAAGTTCAAATCTACTATATAACATTATGACTAAATTATATGATGCAGCCCATACCAAAGTTCAAATCTACTATATAACTAAATTAACGTAAAAAAATAACTTTTTAAAAACCTTAATTTTAAATAATAATAATAATTTTATGATCTTACTAACTTTGTAAGAAATCTGTTGAAATGGAAAATAAAGCAGATTGCTCTATCCAAATTTTACACAGTTAGTGTAAATGCTTTTCACCCTCACCGGCAAAACATTTACATAATAATTTAAAAAGCCTCCAGAATTTCATTTCCCTAGATGTAAAAGAAAATCTAGAAGTGTACCCTGAAGTCAAAAACCAAGACAAAAGATCCCGGCCTTCTCCAAATCTTAACGGCGATAGATACCACCTCTCACTGGAACGGATGGATGCCTTTCACTTGTCTTTATACTGATTTCATTTCTCATTGTTTACTTGCATTGAGGAGTGGGAGGTCAATCCTTAAGTCAACCACCAACTGAGAATACTCTTATCAGCATGAAAACAAATTGACATTAAATTTGTAAGCTGTGGCGAAATTTAGGGGTGTACAAAATCGGCTCCAATAAATTAGTTGAAATTGAGATATAATTTTTTTTATTTTTATATAAAACCTTACCAAATATCTTATATAAAACTTTATTTGGATGAGCACAATGCGACCAGAACGGAAGCTCTAAGTATCTTTTCGTTTGTCAAAAATCCGTTGAAGCAAGTATGGACTGATTAAAGAAAAACTCTGGATTTCATTGTGAAGAGCGCTAGATAGGTAGCTGTCTATCTTTTCTTTCCTCTTGTAAAGTATATCGTCCAACTTCAAAGTTAATCGTGAACAACGACGACCTTCAGGAATTTCCGGAGCCTGTCGAGGTCGCAGAAATTATAAAAGAAAGGCAGGTTTGTCTATGAAGGTATGTGTCACATGCCTATTATATTGGAGACACATAGTTATGCTTGAACACAGTTTATATGATTAAAAGTTCTTTTCGTTCTTTTCTACCACATAAATAATCATCAGTTATTTGATTGTTCATTTGGAGCTTTTGAAGGACAAGAATGTGCATAATGCCTCTTTTTCTTACAAGCATAACAGCATATATCCTTAGGATCTTTCTTTGAAGGTTGTTTACGTTTTCTGAAAATTTCAAAGGGTTTAAATTTTTTTTCTTTGCTTTTCTTAAAGTATTTTCAGACAGATCTAAGTTTTTCAAATTTATCTGCACCATTTATTCCAGAAATTTTTTTACTTATCAGATTGCATTTATTTTTTGTTACTTTTTTAGACAAACAAAGTTTTCTGCATTCTTGTTTTATTGATTCAACAATATCATAGTACATAGTAGTAATATCTACCCCTTGCTGTGAAATATTGTCTAAGACCAATTGTCCAAGACCTTTTGGTAATGAGGATAGAAATTGTATCTTGACAAACTGATCTCTGTGAAGATTCAGTTCGTATACCTTCTTGGTATATTCTTGTACATACTCTTCAAATCTAGACATGTCATGCAATTTTTTGAAAGCTAATGCTAACTGATCATCTTTTGCTTTATTGACATTATTCGGTGTGAATTCTGAAAGAAGGGCCTCATGTAGTAACTGTAAACCTTGTTCATAAACCTAATTTTTTTATTCATCAGAAGAATGAACCCACCATTGCAAAATTATACCAGCAAAATGTCTGGTTGCTAGCTTTATAATAGAATGGTTTTCCATTTGATGGATAGCCTGCAAAGAACTGTAACAATTAATCCAAATATGTATAACTTATGTTGGATTAGTGTTTTCATATATGTTAAGGAGAAATGCTCCTTTTTTAATGTTGAATGGAAACAAGTATTTAGACTGTTGAGTAGTCCCTTAGTTCTTGCCATTTTCTTTACAAGTGGAGGCTTAGGCTTAGATACTGAATCTTCTTTCTTTTTGCCTAACCTTTTTTGTAGAGCTTGGTAACCTATTGGTGTTATCCCTATTGGCTTAGAATTTTTTTTCAATGTTATAGGTTTACTCTTTATTTTATTTTCTTCTCTTCTGTTTTAATTACATTTTTCTATTCTTCTTGGAATAATCTGACTGCTGTGGGACTTTCATTCACCTTTTTCAATTCAACTTGAATATCAAGAAAATGTTCTTCAATATTATCAAAATGACTCTCTTCATACTAACTCCAGTCATTTATATAATTCAGTTGTCTTGTTGTACCTGACTGATCTGCTGAATCATTAACATCATGTTTTAGAACACATGAAACATCTGCTCTGGTAGAGGGTTGCTCTGTATCTAACATGGTTATGCAGTGTTTATCTTTTTGAGGTCATTTATCACCAGAATGGAATATTTTTCCTTAGTACGTCCATTTCTTGGAAAAATAAGAACCAGGGTTGAACATCATCATGTTCATATTGTTTACAAGTTGAATGTCAACCTTTGGTTTGGAATCCGTAGTCTGGATCACTATACTAGATACACTGGACGACAATGTGGACGTTTTGGTATCCTAGTTTTGAATCTCTTTATGTGGAGCTGTGTTTCTAAAAGACCGATCTTGACTGACCACTGGTAAAAAATGAATAATTCTTAAGGAATTGGATCGTGATAGTGACGGTTGATTCAATGTTATTCTGGATGAACTATTATCTTCTAGAAGATCTATCTTATAATAACACAATAATTTTTTGGGATCTTCTGTGTTTATAGTTATTTTTCATTCTCTCAAGATTTCAAAATCAGTAAATGAAATAGGCATTAAAGATGCCTTTTCTAAAACCTATCCTAATAAAACTACTTGTTTAGATTTCCTTGTTGAAAACTTTATGGGAACCAGCGTATTACATACTTGACATAAAAACTTTACACAAATTCCTATTTTAAAATTTTTTGGTTTGAGGTTTAAACCTTTGGTTTGTATTAATAATTTCTAGATATTTCCAAATGAATCATTCTGTAATGGATAGGAGAAGTTTGGATAATATGTTGCATATTGAGCCCCGTGTGACAGGGATGCAACTGTTTGACCAATAACTACTTGGTCATAGGTTGTAAAACTATTATTTATTAAACCAATAAATGTTGAACCAGACAAACCTTTTCTAAAAAATGGATTAATTACAATATTTATAGCCCAAAAATGAATTAGTTATAAACCTCCTTTATTAATGTTGTGAGGGCTCTTAATTCGTCTATATTAAACATAGAGATTTTTCTACAAGATTTGTTATGAGAGACATAAATATTTGATTTTGCCTTTCTAAATATCTATTTAAATTTTGGATTGTATATGCTAAGAGGTAATTTTATTTTGATAAAACTAGATTATGATTTTTGCAACAATTTCTTCGGTCTATCTAGCTGATACACCTCTTTTCATTTAATGAATGAACTAACAAATATAAATCATAATACCCTAATTATGCTTTCTCTTCTTTAATATCATCAATTTAGGAACCATAATTTACTAGATGTTCATCAGATGTAGATGCAAAGGAATCCATAACTTAACTTACAAATTTTTTGAAGCCGATAATCTTTGAATCTGCAACTTGGTGTAGTGGAATTTGTAGGTGGTGTTTGATCAAGATGATATCGCCTACAATTTATTCTTCAACAATCTAGGATTCGTTATAGGGATTTGATACCAAATTTATAAAAATAAGGGTTGAGGATACAAAGGGTTGAGGATATCTGAAACTTGAACCAAAAACCGCTTTGTAAATTCATAGTGTGAATACAAGCATTGGTGTTCAGTCTAGTTATTTTCAAAGATATAAACTCTTTTTATGGGTTCTAGAACAACAACAACATAAATCTAGGATGGCCAAATTAATGGACACCTCATATGAGATTCAACTTAGATTACTACTAAATATTGAAAACAAACATCTAGCTCTAGGTTGGACAAAGTCGGTGGATCACTAGAGAATGCTTCAAAACTTATATTTGCATAAACTATTCCCCTAGTAATAGGTTGGAGTCTATACTCGATAGCAAGAGAAAGCACTTAGCTTAATAAAAAATTCTCGATGTTAAGAATGAGCATCGAGTCTCATTATATATATTTTACAATATTTATTTTTATTTTTTATTTTTCATTTTTAAAGATAACCGACAAATATAAGTTTCATAATGGATAGTTATCCGTACAATAGCTTTTTATAAAAAATAAAACAAAACCATGGCATAAAACCAATGACACAAAACTGTGTGCACAAATCCATACATACATGGCAACAATATAAAGGGGTCTTAAAAATATTTCAATGTCAACCTTTATTTATGCCTTACATTTTTAATTTATTGTCGAGTAAAATATTTGTGAACCATACATACGTGGCAACGGTATAAAGGAGGCTTAACAACATGTTGGTGTGAACCTTTATTTGTGCCTTAAATTTTTAATTTATTGTCAAGAAAAATATTCGTGAACTCAACACATTCTTGTAAAGGATATTTGGCAGTCTATACAGTCCCTGACCATTCTTTCAACTATAGAATTAAGGTTAGAGTCCTCTTGTTGAGCATCTAGTGGAGGATTTAATGATAGCGGATCGAAGCTGTAAATTTGTTCTTCATTTGCAAATACATAAATTTGGGGGACATTTGTAAAATTGAGTCATAAAATATTAGTGTTCAAATATTTTTGCCAAATCATATCAAGAATAAACATATTGAAGAAATCAAAGAATGAAGAAGACATTTCCCTTGCATAATTTTTGAGGATGATAATATCATCCAACACTCCATTATTGCTCAAATGTTGAATTATTGTAGAAGTGAATAAAATCCATCATCCTAAATTTACAAACACATTAATTCTTCCAATCGAGTTATAAACAAAATCAAGATATAGAACATAATTGAATCTTATTTGAGAAGATTGAGGAAAGAGTCCTTGAAATCTTTGGCAAAAGGATTATATGTCTACTAGTGTTTGTAAGGGCCATGATTTTCAATGATGAGCATGACCTCCAAACATGTTGGCATGAGCAATTTCTTAAGTGAGAGCATCTGGGAGAGAATTCTCATTTTGAGGAATATACTCTAATGTACATTGATATTGAGATAACAATGCTTACCACCATGCATAACGTCCTCAATAAAGTTGGGCTGCAATATTTTTGACATAAACCATTTGAAATTTCTACTGTTTGTTCTAATGATAATTTCTTTAGGAAGTAACAACATGCAATATTTTTCTATTCCTTTTATTATGGCCAAAATTTCTTTTTCTATAGGCCAATAATTTAGTTCATGATGTTTAAATTTCTCGGCCTCATATCCAGTCAGTATTTCTGAATAATATTTCTGAACCAGAACTATGCAAGCCCAAAATAGTTTACTTGCATATTTTTGTAGGACATAAGGTTCTGAGAATGCAGGTTCTAGAGGTGGTATATCTTAACAAGTAGATTTTAAAGAAATAATAGCCTTGGTTACATTAGAATTCCATTGGAATGGTTCTGCCTTCATATATTCTCGGATAGGATTGGTTGTTTGAGAGATTTTTTTAATGTAGTCATGAAGATAATTAATACAACCTAAAAAACTCTACAATTGCTATTCACCTTTAAGCTGATATGGAAATAATGCAATTTTTTCCAAAACATGAAGCTACATGACAATCTTACCATATTTTAAAAAACTCCAAAAAAATCTACCTATGTTACTGCAATTTTAAACTTTTTCTTGTCCTTGGATAAACCAACACCATGCTTGATCATCAACTATTTGAACTGGTCAAGATGCTCTTCATGTTCTTCAAAATTCTGGCTAAAGACAAGAAATTCATCAATATAGTTTTCCAAAAATAAATGAAATGGTTGGCAAATCCGATCCATTCTCATTTGAAATTGGGCTGGAGCATTTTTCAACCCAAATGGCATGACTAGCCATTCATACAGACCTGTTGGTGTAGAAAATGCAGTTTTATGGATATCCTTGGGATTAATTTTGATCTGATGATATCTAGAGACATAGTCAAACTTGGAGAATATTTTCCCTTGACTTACCCACTAAATTAACTTCTGCTTATTTAGTAATGTATATTTAATGCTTTGATTTATTGCATTTAAAGGAATATAATTAATGACCATACGAGTTTTTTCTTTTTTTTTCTTAGAATGCTTTCGAACAATAAAAGTTGAACATGAATAATTGGATTTTGATTTTTTGATTAAACCTTTCTGAAGAAACTCATGTGTTTGATTTCTTGCTTCAGTATCATCATCCTTATTCATAACTATTCTTTTACCAAGAACTGGTAAAGAATGCAGAGTAGGAATTTCTACCATTGGAGACTCAATACTCCATTTTTCCAAAGGATGTTCTACACAACACGGGTGCATGTTTTCAACAAGTTGTTTAATTTTTTCTGGAGAGACCTCCATATTCAAAGCACTCAAAGAATGCAAAAATATTTGTTGCACTCTTTGTTTCTCTAATACCTTCTCATGATTAACAATATCCTACATTAAAGGATCAACCCACTGATATTTAAGTTTTTATGCTTGAAATACAGTTGGGATTCTTGGAATAACGACTTTTTCATTTTCAATGTTTAACACAAGGTAGTGTTGAGCCACTGTATAAGGTCCATATGTATCCAAAAAAGGACATCCTAATCCTACATCATATCCTACATCATTTATCTGTACAAAATTTACATATATTATTTTACCTAAAATATAGATAGGAAAATCAAAATTAAAATATTTGAGGCCTCTATTGATTAGGAGATCAATTAAAAAAGTCATTTATAGGAAGTATAGAAGGATCTCCAGATAAAATTCTCACTTCGAAGCAATTAACACTTGTCGAAATAGAGCATGGAGGAAAACTAGCTTAACTTCCATCATTTAATGAGTGGTCAACACCCACTAAATAACATGGTTTGATTTTAAATAACCAACACCCATTTAATAAAATGGGTTGGTTTTAAATAACCAGCACCCATTTAATAAAATGGGTTGATTTTAAATAACCAACACCATTTAATTAATATGTGTTGGTTTTAAATAACCAACATCCATTTAATAAAATGGGTTGGTTTTAAATAACCAACACCCATTTAATAAAATGGGTTGCACGCATTTAAGAAAAGGGGGCTACATACATTCAATTAAAATGGCTTTCTTTTTCACAACACTTAGTGGTAAATTGTTGCACAAAACTTAGTGGAAAATGGTTGCATAGAACTGGGTGACAGTTTAGTTTTTACACATCACAATATGACAGATTTTTCAAAATAGATTGTGGAAAATTCTTGCAGAACAATGGTGATCACTTGATTGCCATATTTGTAGTGGAAGAACAGAAAGAGCAAAAAATGCATCAGAGTAGGTGGATTAGAGTTGGAGAAGGAAAAATTGCATTCTAATACCATATTAAGGATTGTAATCGACTTATTATTTCCAATAAAAAATTTACAGTGATCTCTTTGACCGTAATTTTACCCATTTTTGGGTTTCCACATAAATTTGGTATTTCTCTTTAAACTATGTGTATGTTTATTTTTTGAATCTAAGATTATTTCTATTATTTACCTTAATTGCGATAATTACCAGATTAATACTAACACATAGAAAGAGTTGATCTCTTTGAAAATACCCAGACAACACACCAATGGTTATATTCACATTGTGAATTTACGAAGTGATTTTTGGTTCAAGTTTCAGATATCCTCAACAACAAATTAAGCATAAGGATTAAGTAAGATCCATAGATCTATATGTAGAGGTGAATCCACAGTGTGGCACTTTACATATCAAGTTTAGTATAAGAGTAGAGTTTCCTTGAAGAACTGTGTATACAAAGTAGAATATCTCAAGGAAAGGACTTGGCCCCATACAACCTAGATATTGGGAGAAGAAGGATCAAAAATGTGAAAATGGTAGAATAGTAAAAACCTAACTCTCAAAAAATATCCAACAAGGAATTTTAAGGAAGATTTTTTGAAATGGAAAACACTCTCCAAAGCTTGATGGAGTTGGTGCTTTCTCAATAAGAAAGGAAATCAAGGAAAATAAAAAATAGATTGAGAATATGAGATTGAATCGTGTACTTCCAATGGTGAGAAAATGGAGATTGCAGAATCCCACTCTAAATAGCCAAATAATATCTCATCACAGCCCTTGATTGCAGATCCATTCAAATGGAGGTTAAAATTGATATTCTAGCCTATGAAGGGGAATTAGATCCTAAAAAATTAGATGGATGGCTGAAAAAATTGGAGGTGTACTTTAGTACTAAGTCTTATACAGAGGTAAGATCAGTTTTACTAGATTGAAATTGGGTGGTCATGCTCTCACATGGTGTAAGGCATACTCAGTTGGATTGGTAAGAAATCAATAGCCAACTGTGGAAACATGGGCATAATTTGTGAAGGATATAAGAGCTTAATTTTATCCTATTGGCTATCAATAAAATATGGAGGAGAGATGGATATTTTTGAGATAGAGGTAAGGAAAAATAGTCCAATAATACACCATAGAATTTAGAAAACAAGTTGTGTTAATGGGTGTTAATCTTTGCGATCCTCAAATATTTAAGAAATATAAGTATAGTTTGTCTTATCAAATCAGGACAAAATTGACATTATTTGATGCTAAGGACATTGATGAGTATGCATTAAAGCCACATACTTAGAAATGAGGGTCAGAAATCCAATGAAATAAAATAAGGCATCAACTTCATCTAAATCCTCAAAGCCTGCAGAGAAAACCAAGGGTTCCAACAATAAAGACAAGAATTAGGGGCTACAACCACCAAATTACAAAAGGGTAAAAAAATTGCAAGGAGTGCAATGTTAAAACTCATTCAAGTGAGGATTTTTGGAAGCTACACCTTGAAAAGAGTCCAAAATGGTGGAACAAGGGAAAGAAGAAATATGTCAATTCTACTAAAATGGCTGAGAAGGAGGAAGAAGGGTGTTTTGAGGAAGAGGATGAAGGAAAGGTAGTGTGTGCTACTAGAATTAAGCCTTTAAGGTAGGATCAGACCTCTAAGAAGGAGAAACAAGCTTCAGAGGCCAAGAAAGAGGAATTATTTTGGGTCTACATACAAGTGTAGAGGATGAAAGTTAAAGCATTTTTTGACAGTTTATTCCAATGGAATTTAATTTTTAAGGAACTAGTGAAGCATTTGAGATTGAAGACTATGGAGCTACAGGTAACCAAGCAATGTACTTTACAATTTTTTGTTAAAAATAAATTTCATGATGTAATTACTTATGATGTAGTACCTCTTGATATTTATCAAGTAATTCTTGGTAGACCATATTTATGGGAAAGAGATGCTTTGTTTAAGTGAAGGCACAATGTTTGGGAGTTGAAGAAATGTGGAATCACTTATGTGATTAATCCCAGCAGGTACGAAAATAAATTTCAGCTTGTGATAGTGCAGTAGGTTAAGAATTTGGTGAATGTACATAAGAGATTTATGTTATTGATGATAAGAGACATAGATAATAATGTGCAGCTCAGTAAGGAGGTGGAAAAAACCAACTATACTTCCTAACAAAAGAAGGAATTTGAGCCTTTTTATTTCGAAGAGTACAAGAGGTAGTATGAAGAAGATGTTGAACTTGGGAAGAAGTATAAGGAGTTGAAAAATGGAGTGCAAGGCTAATACAATAAGGCTTTTTATTTGAAAAATGACTTGTTCAAAGAGAGAAAATTTTGTGTGCCCAAGGGAGATAAATGCTTATAGCTTATAAGGGAAGCTCACATATCACTAGTTATTGGTCATTTTAGTGTGAACAAAATAGTAGCTAACCTACAACGATATATCTACTAGTCTAATATGCATAATGATATGTCCAATTTTATTTGTGGATGTGAAAATTTTAGCTTAAGAAAACCCAACAATCGCAAAGGTAAAATGCTAAGCAAGGCAAAATGGATCTCCAAGAAGAAAATGAATAAACAATATTTCCATATGAATATGATTTTGAGGGACCAAAATCCTCCAATGGGGGAGGTCTTGATTAGGATATCAATTAAAAAAATTCATTTACAAGAAGTGTGGAAGGAGCTCCGGATAAAATTCTCACTTTAGAGCAATCAACACTCCAAGAATAGAGGAAAATTGGCTTAACTTCCATCATTTAATGAGTGGTCACCATCCATTTAATAAAATGGGTTGGTTTTAAATAACCAACATCCATTTAATAAAATGGGTTGGTTTTAAATAACCAACACCCATTTAATAAAATAGGTTGCAAGCATTTAAGAAAATGGGGCTACACATATTTAATGAAAATGGATTTCTTTTGCAAAACACTTAGTGGTAAATTATTGCACAACACTTAGTGGAAAATGGTTGCACAACATTGGGTGGTAGTTTAGTTTTTACAAAGCACAATGTGGCAGAGTTTTCAGAACATATTGTGGAAAATTCTTGTAGAATACATGGTGATGACTTGATTGCCATATTTGTAGTGGAAGAACAGAAAGAGCAGAAAAGACATCAGAGTAGGGAAAGAAAATTTGGATAATGGAAGATTGCAATCTAATACAATATTAAGGATTGTAATCGAATTATTATTTTCAATAAAAATTTGCAGTAATCTCTTTGACCGTGGTTTTATCTATTTTGGGGTTTCCACGTAAATTTTGTGTTTCTCTTTAAACTATGTGTATGTTTGTTTTTTGAATATGAGATTATTGCTATAATTTACCTTAATTACAGGAATTACCAGATTAATTCTAACACATAGAAAGAGTTGATCTCATTATAAATAACCAGACAACACACCAATGCTTGTATCCATGTTGTGTATTTATGAAGTGGTTTTTGCTTCAATTTTTAGATATCCTCAACCACAAATTAAACATAAGTATTAAGCAAGATCCATAGATCTGTATGTAGAGATGAATCCACAATGTGGCACTTTATAGATCATCTATTTCCATTCATGGTGGAGACCTAGAAATATTTTATAGACTCAACCAAATTTTTTATAAGCTTTTCATGACAAAAATTTAGGTTACAATATATATCTATAAAAGCAATTATTTTCTAAAAATGTATTCCTCCATCACCAACAATTTTAATTGGACATAAAATCTGATATTATGAATGCACCATATTATGAATCTATAATTGTGCACTTTTTGAATCTAGATGAAATTTATGATAAACATATTTCTTACTTTTAGGTAGGATTACCTTTTTTTGATATGGCATCAAAGATTTTGGATCTTGCTAAGGATCATATTTGTGGAAAACCTTAGAGGCTTGAGTCACACTGTAATCAGATTAAACATCTGATTCAACGTCATTATTTTCCTCATTTGAGGATGAACTTGAGGTTGTCGAAGATGAAGATGCAATATCTTTATTTTTGGAATATTTTTGGTATTCTGCATACTGATTTTCTAATTCTTCTTCATCCATATCATCTTGATCTGAACAATCTATAAAATTTTCAAGTTTTGGCATATCTAGATCAACTTGATGTACCATAAACATATTTGATATGGATTGAATTTATTCATCATTTATATCCTCTAAATTTAAAGAATCAAATTGTGAGATATCAGTTTCTTGTATATATGTACACTTAAAAATTGAAACATCACTTTCTTTCAAAAAATCTAATTAATTATGGGACTCACACAATTCCTATTCATTCTATAGTTCTATATCTACAAAGTATAGTTTGAGGATATTTGAAATTTGAACCAAAAACTACTTTGTAAATTCACAGTGTGAATACAAGCATCGGTGTGTTGTCTGGTTATTTTCAAAGAGATCAACTCTTTCTTTGGGTTATGGAACAACAACAATAGAAATCTAGGATGGCTAAATTAATGAACACCTCATATAGGATTCAACCTAAATTACTATTGAAAATTGGAAATAAACATCTAGCTCTAGGTCGAACAAAACTGGTGGATTACTAGAGAATGCTTGAAAACTTAGATTTGCAGAAACTATTCCCCTGGGAATAGGCTGGATTCTATACTTTCCATCAAGAGAAAGCACTTAGATCAATAAAAATTTCTCTATGACAATAATGAGCATCGAATCTCATTTTATAGGTTTTGCAATTGTTATTTTTTTAAAAGATAACCTTCAAATGCTAGATTTCTAAGGGATAGTTGTCCATACAATATCATTTTAGAAAAAATAAAACAAAACCATGACATAAAACCAATGACACAAAACTGTGTGCACAAAACCATACATACATGGAAACAATATAAAGGGGTCTTAACAACATGTCAGTGTCAACCTTTATTTGTGCCTTACATTTTTAATTTATGGTCAAGCAAAATATTCATGAACCATACATACGTGGCAACAATATAAAGGGGTCTTAACAACATGTCAGTGTCAACCTTTATTTGTGCCTTACAATTTTAATTTATTGTCTATTAAAATATTCATGAACTCGACACATTCCTATTAAGGAACTTTGGCAATCTGTATAGTCCCTGACCATTCTTTCAACTGCAACATCAAGGTCAGAGTCTTCTAGTTGAGCATCTTATGGAGGATCTTGGTGATGGCGGATCGGAGTTGTTAATTTATTCTTCATCTGCAAATACATAAATTTAGGGGACATCTGTAAAATTGAATCGTAAAATATGAGTGTTCAAATATTGTTTCCAAATTGGATCAAGAACAAACATATTAAATAAATCTAAGAATGAAGAACACAATTCCCTTACAGAATTTTTGAGGATGATAATATCATCCTACATTCCATTATTGCTCAAATATTGAATTATTGCAGAAGTGAATAAACTCCATCATCCTAAATTTACAAACACATTAATTCTTCCAGTCGAGTTATAAACAAAATATATATATGGAAAATAATTGATTCTTATTAGAGAAACTTGAGGGAAGAATCCTCAAATTATTTGGCAGTAGGATTGTCTGTTTGCTAGTGTTTGTAAGGACCATGATTTCCAATTATAAGCATGACCTCCAAACATGTTGGCATGAGCAATTTTTTGAGTGAGAGCATATGGGAGAGAATTCTCCTTTCCAGGAATATACTCTACTATAAATTGATATTGAGATAACAATGCTTTCTACCATGCATCACATCCTTGATAAAGTTGAGCGGAAATATTTTTTGACATGAACCATTTGAAATTTTTGTTGCCTATTCTAATGATAAATTTTTCAAGAAGTAACATCATGCAATATTTTTCTATTCCTTTTATTATAACCAAATTTTATTTTTCTACAGGCCAATAATTTAGTTCATGATGTTTAAATTCCTTGAACTTATATCCAGCCAATATTTGTGATTGATATTTCTGAACCAGAAGTATACAAGCCCAAAATTGTTTACTTAAATCTATTTGTAGGACATAAGGTCTTGAGAATGTAGGTTCTAGAGGTGGTAGGTCTTGAGAATGGCTAGAGGTGGTAGTTTTTAAAGAAATAATATCCTTGGTTGCATTAGAATTCCATTGGAATGGTTCTGTGTTCATACATTCTTGGATAGGTTTGGTTGTTTGAGAGACTTTTTGAATGTAATTATGAAGATAATTAATACAACCTAAAAGTCTCTAACATTATTCTTTATATTTAAGATAATCTAAAAATAATGCATTTTTTTCCAAAACATGAGGCTGCATGACAATCTTACCATATTTCAGAAAAACTCCCAAAAAATCTACCTGTGTTACTACAATTTTGAAATTTTCTAGTCCTTGGATAAACCAAAACCATGCTTGATCATCAACTATTTGAACTGGTCAAGATGCTCTTCATGTTCTTCAAAATTTTGGCTAAAGACAAGAAATTCATCAATATAGTTTACCAAAAATAAATGAAATAGGTGGTAAATCTAATCCATTATTATTTGAAATTGGACTAGATCATTTTTCATCCCAATTTGCATGATTAGCCATTCATACAGACCTATTGGTGTAGAAATTACAGTTTTATGGATATCTCTGGGATTAATTTTGATCTGATGATATCCAAAGACACAATCAAACTTGGAGAATATTTTACCCTAACTTACCCACTAAAATAATTGTTGCTTATCTGGTAATGGCCATTTAATGCTTTGAGTGATTGCATTTAAAGGAATATAATTAATGACCATATGAGTTTTTCCTCTTTTTTGCTTATAATTCTTTCAGACAATAAAATCCGAACATGAATAATTGGATTCTTATTTTTAGATTAAACCTTTCGGAAGAAACTCCTATATTTTATTTCTTGCTTCAATATCATCATCCTTATTCATAACTATTCTTTTACGAAGAACTAGTAAAGAATTTAGAGTAGGAGTTTCTACCATTGGAGACTCAATACTGTCTCATCATTTTCCTCATCTAAGGATGAACTTGAGGTTTCCAAAGATGAATATGTATTATATTTATTTTTGGAATATTTTTGATATGATGCATACTGATTTTCTAATTCTTGTTCATCCATATCATCTTGATCTGAACAATCTATACAATTTTCAAGTTTTGGCATGTTCAAATCAACTAGATTTACCATAAATATATTTAAAATAGATTGAATATCTTCATCATTTATATCCTCTAAATTTAAATAATCAAATTACGAGATGTCAATTTATTGTATATACCAAAATAAGGGTTGAGGATACTAAGGATTGAGGATCTCTGAAACTTGAACCAGAAACCGCTTCATGAATTCATAACGTGATTACAAGCATTGGTGTGCTATATGGTTATTTTCAAAGAGATCAAACCCTTTTTCTGGGTTCTAGGACAACAACAATAGAAATATAAGGATGACCAAATTAATGGATACCTTATATGGGATTCAACCTAGATTACTACTGAATACTAGAAACAAACATCTAGCTCTAGGTCGAAAAAAGCCGATGGATCACTAGAGAATGCTTGAAAACTTAGAATTAAAAAATAATTCCCCTGGGAATAGGTTGGAGTCTATACTCGCCAACAAGAGAAAGCACTTAGCTCAATAAAAATTTCTCGATGACAAGAATGAGCATCAATGATTTGACCCGGGTTCAATCCCCATGGTGGATGTTTATAAGAAGTATTACTCAAGAAAAAAAAGAAAATAATGAGCATCGAGACTCATTATTTATATTTTACAATCTTTTTTTTTTTTTTTTTTTTAAGGATAACCAAAAAATGCCAGTTTTCTAAGAGACAATTGTCCATACAATATCGTTTTAGAAAAAATAAAACAAAACCACAACATAAAAACAATGACACAAAACTGTGTGCACAAAACCATACATACATAGCAACAATATAAAGGGGTATTAACAACATGTCAGTGTCAACCGTTATTTGTGCCTTACAATTTCAATTTATTATCAAGAAAATTAATTGTGAATTATACATACGTGGAAAAAATATAAAGGGGGCTTAACAACATGTCAATGTCAACATTTATTTGTGCCTTACATTTTTAATTTATTGTACAGTCCCTGAACATTCTTTCAACTACAACATCAAGGTCAAAGTCTTCTAGTTGAGCATTACGTGAAGGATCTGGTGATGGTGGATCGAAGATGTAAATTTTTTCTTCATATGCAAATACATAATTTTGGTTGACATCTATAAAATTGAATCGTAAAATTTGAGTGTAAAAATATTGTTGACATATTGGATCAAGAACAAACATATTAAAAAAAACTAAGAATGAAGAATACATTGCCCTTGCAAAATTTCTAAGAATAATAATATCTTCCAACACTAGATTTTTGCTTAGATGTTAAATTATTATAGAAGTGAATAAGCTCCATCATCCTGAATTTAAAAATGCATTAATTATTCCAAACGAGTTATAAAAAAAATCTAGATATGGAACATAATTGAATATTATTTGAGAAGCTTGAGGGAAGAATCCACAAATTCTTTGGCAGAAGTATTATCTGTCTACTGGTATTTGTAATGGCCATGATTTCCAATGATGAGCATGACCTCCAAACATGTTGCCATGAGCTTTTTCTTGAGTGAGAGCAGATGGGAGAGAATTCTCCTTTCCAAGAATATACTCTACTATAAATTGATATTGAGATAACAATGCTTGCCACCATGCATAACATCCTCGATAAAGCTGGGCTGAAATATTTTTTGACATGAACCATTTGATATTTTTTTGTCTATTCTAATGATAAATTCTTCAAGAAGTAATATCATGCGATATTTTTCTATTCCTTTTATTATGGCCAAAATTTCTTTTTCTGCAGGCCAATAATTTAGTTCATAATGTTTAAATTCCCCGGATTTGTATCCAGCCAGTATTTTTGATTGATATTTCTAAACCAGAAGTATGCAAGCCCAAAATTGCTTACTTGCATTTTTTTGCAGGACATAAAATCCTAAGAATGGAGGTTCTAGATGTGGTAGATCTCGAAAGATAGTTTTTAAAGAAATAACAACCATGGTTTCATTATAATTCCATTGGAATGGTTCTACATTCATACAATCTTGGATAGGTTTGGTTGTTTGAGAGACTTTTTGAATGTAGTTATGAAGATAATTAATACAACCCAAAAGTCTCTAACATTGTTCTTTATCTTTAAGATTATCTAGAAATAATGCAACTTTTTCCAAAACATGAGGCTCCATGACAATATTACCATATTTTAGAAAAACTCCCAAAAAATCTACCTGTGCTACTGCAATTTTAAACTTTTCTAGTCATTGGATAAACCAACATCATGCTTGATCATCAACTATTTGAACTAGTCAAGATGTTCTTCGTGCTATTCAATTTTGGCTAAAGACAAGAAAGTCATCAATATAGTTTACCAAAAATAAATGAAATGGTTGGAAAATGTGATCCATTCCCATTTTAAATTGGTTTGGAGCGTTTTTCAACCCAAATGGCATGACTAGCTATTCACACAGACCTATTGGTGTAGAAAATGTAGTTTTATGGATATCCCTAGGATTAATTGTGATCTGATGATATCCAAAGATAGTCAAAAATGGAGAATATTTTCCCCTAACTTACCCGTTGAATTAACAGTTGCTTATCTAGTAATGACTATTTAATCCTTTGAGTTATTGCATTTAAAGAAATATAATTAATGACCATACGAGATTTTACTCTTTTTTTCTCAAAATGCTTTCAGACAATAAAAGGTAAACATCAGTAATTGGATTCTGATTTTATGATTAAACCTTTTTAAAGCAACTCCTGAATTTTATTTCTTGCTTTAGTATCATCATCCTTATTCATAACTATTATTTTACCAAGAACTAGTAAGTAATGCAGAGTAGGATTTTTTTTCTATTGGAGACTCAGTACTCCATTTTTCTAGAGGATTTTCTACACAACACGGGTGCATATTTTCAACAAGTTATTTAATTTTTTCTAGAGAGACATCCATATTCAAAGCACTCAAAGAATGCAAAAATATTTGCTGCACTCTTTGTTTAATTTTGGAATTATGATTTATATTTTCTAGTTCCTTCAATAAATTAAAAAAAGGTGTATTAGCTAGATAGATAGAAGAAATATTTGCAAAAATTGAAATCTAGTTTTATCAAAATAAAATTACCTCTCAGCATATACAGGACAAAATTCAAAAAGATATTTAGAAAGGCATAATAAAATATTTCTGTCTCTCAAAACAAAGCCTATAGAAAAATCTTTGTGTTTAATTTAGAGGAATAAAGAGCCCTCACAAAATTCATAAAGGGGGATTATAACTATATTCATTTTGAGACTATACATATTGTAATTACGCCATTTTTTAGAAAAGGTTTTTCTAGTTCAACATTTTTTGGTTTAATAGATAATAAGTTTACAACCTATGACCAAGAATTTATTGGTCAAATAGTTGCATACCTATCAAACGGGACTCAATATGCAACATATTATCCAGACTTCTCCTATCCATTACAAGATGATTCATTTCAAAATATCTGGAAATTGTTAATACAAACCAAATGTTTAAAGCTCAAACCAGGAAGTTTTGAAATAGCAATTTGTGTAAATTTTTTATGTCAAGTATGTAATATGTTGGTTCCCATAAATTTTTCAATAGAAAAATATAAACAGACAATTTCAGTAGGATAGGTTTCAGAAGAGGCATCTTCAATGCCTATTTCATTTACTAATTTGAAAATCCTAAGAGAATGGAAAATAACTATGAACACAGAAGATACCAGAAAATCATTGTCTGATGATAAGATAGATCTTTTAGAAGATAATAGTTCAGCCAGAATAACATTTAATCAGCCACCACTATCATGAGCCATTTCCTTAAGAATTCCTCATTCTTTACCAGTGGTCAGTCAAGGTCAGTCTTTCATAAACATAGCTCCACATAAAGAGATTCGAAACTAGGATATCAAAAAGTCCACATTGTTGCCTAGTGTATCTAGTATAGTGATCCAGAATATGGATCCCAAATCAAAGGTTGACATTCAACTTGTAAATAATATGAACATGATGATGTTCAACCCTGGTTCTTCTTTGTCCAAGAAATGGATGTACCAAGGAAAATTCTTCCATTCTAGTGGTAAATGGCATTAGAAAGATAAACATTGCATAACCATGTCAGATACAAAGTAACCCTTTGCTATAGCAAATGTTTCATGTGTTCTGGAACATGTTGTTAATGATTCAACAGATCAATCAGATATAACAAGATAACTAAATTATATAAATGATTGGAGTTAGTATGTAGAGAGTCATTTTGATAACATGGAATAATATCTTCTTGATATTCAAGAATAATTGAAAAATTTGAATGAAAATCTGGCATCAATCAGATTATTTCAAGAAGAATAGAAAAATGTAATTAAAATAGAAGGGAAGAAAATAAAAATAGAGAATAAACCTATAACATTGGACAAAATTTCTAAGCCAATAGGAATAATACCAACAGGTTATCAAGCTCTACAAACATGGTTAGGCAAAAAGAAGTAAGATTTAGAATCTAATCCTAAGCCTCCATTTGGAATGAAAATGGCAAGAACTGGAGGGACTGCTCAATAGTCTAAATACTTGTTTCCATTCAACATTAAAGAAGGAGCATTTCTCCTTAACATAGATGGAAATGCTAATCCAATAGAAGTTATACATATTTGGATTAATCATTACAGTTCTTTGTAGGCTATCCATCAAATGGAAAACCATTCTATTATAGAGCTATTTTTGTTGGTATAATTTTGCAATGGTGGGTTCATTCTTCTGATGAATAAAAAAATCAAGTATATGAACAAGGTTTATAGTTACTACATGAGGCCCTTATTTCAAAATTCACACTGAATAATATCAATAAAGCAAAATATGATCATTTAGCATTAGCTTTCAAAAAATTGCATTACATGTCTAGATTTGAAGAGTATGTACAGGAATATACCAAGAATGTATACGAACTGAATCTTCCTAGAGATCAGTTTGTCAAGATATAATTTCTATCCTCATTACCAAAATATCTTGGAAAGTTGATCTTAGACAATATTTCATAGCAAGGGGTGGATATTACTACTCTATACTATGTTGATGTTGTTGAATTAGTAAGATAGGAATGCAAAAAACTTTGTTTGTATGAAAAAGTAACAAAAAGTAAATGCAATATAAGTAAATAATGTTATGGAATAGATGGTGCAAATAAATTTGAAAAACCTAGATCTTCCCAAAGATACTTTAAGAAAAGCAAAGGCAGAAATTTTAAACCCTTTAAAATTTTCAAAAAATGTAGACAACCTTCAAATAAATATCCCAAGGATGTATGTTGTTATAATTGTAAGAAAAGGGCCATTATGCACATTCTTGTCCTTCAAAGGCTAAAATAAATGTTTGTGCCTTACTTGCAAATCCAGAACTACAGAATAAATGGGAATTATGTGAATCCCATAATTAGATTTTTGGAAAAAAAGTGGTGTTTCAATTTTTAAGTGTACATATATACAAGAAACTGATATTCCACAATTTGATTCTTTAGATTAGAGGATATAAATGAGGAAGAAAAAATTATAAAAATAAGGGTTGAGAATACTAAGGGTAGAGGATCTCTGAAACTTGACCAGAAAGTGCTTTGTAAATTCACAGCATGAATACAAGCATTCGTGTGTTATCTGGTTATTTTCAAAGAGATCAACTCATATATTCGGTTCTAGAAAAATTACAACAAAAATCTAGGATGGCCAAATTAATGGATACCTCGTACAGGATTCGACCTAGATTACTACTGAAGACTGGAAACAAACATCTAGCTCTAGGTCGGATAAAGTTGTTGGATCACTAGAGAATGCTTGAAAACTTATATTTACAAAAACTATTCCCCTGGGAATAGGTTGGATTCTATACTCACTAACAAGAGAAAGCACTTATATAAATAAAAATTTCTCGATGACAAGAATGAGCATCAAGTCTCATTATATAGATTTTACAATCTTTATTTTTATTTTTATTTTTTAAAGACAACTGGTAAATGCCAGTTTTCTAAGGGACAATTGTCCATACAATAGATTTTTAGAAAAAATAAAACAAAACCACAACATAAAACCAATGGCATAAAATTGTGTCCACAAAACCATACATACGTGGCCACAATATAAAGGGGTCTTAACAACATGTCAGTGTCAGCATTTATTTGTGCCTTACATTTTTAATTTATTATTGAGAAAAATATTCGTGAACTATACATACATGGCAACAATATAAAGGGGTCTTAACAACATGTTAGTGTCAACCTTTATTTGTGCCTTACATTTTTTATTTATTATCGAGAAAAACATTCATGAAGTCAATACATTCTTGTTAAGGAACTTTTGCAGTCTGTACAGTCCATGACCATTCTTTTGACTACAACATCAATATTAGAGTCTTTTGGTTGAGCATCTAGTGGAGGAGCTGGTGATGGTGGATCAGAGCTGTAAATTTATTCTTCATCTACAAATACATAAATTTGGGGTACATCTATAAAATTGAATCATAAAATATGAGTGTTCAAATATTGTTTCCAAATTGGATCAAGAACAAACATATTAAATAAATCTAAGAATGAAGAAGACATTTCCTTTGCAAAATTTTTAAGGATGATAATATCATCCAACACTCCATTATTGCTCATATTTTGAATAATTGCATAAGTGAATAAAATCCATCGTCTTGAATTTACAAACACATTAATTCTTCCAGCCAAGTTATAAATAAAATCTAGATATGGAACATAATTGAATCTTATTTGGTAAGCTTGAGGGAATAATCATTGAATTCTTTGGCTGAAGGATTGTCTATCTATTGGTGTTTATAAGGGCCATGATTTCCAATGATGAGCATGACCTCCAAACATGTTGGCATGAGCAATTTCTCGAGTGAGAGCATCTGGGAGAGAATTCTTCTTTCCAAGAATATAATCTACTATAAATTGATATTGAGATAACAATGCTTACCACCATTCATAACGTCCTCGACAAAGCTGGGCTGAAATATTTTTTGACATGAACCATTTGAAATTTTTGCTATCTGTTTTGATGATAAATTCTCCAGGAAGTAACAACATGCGATATTTTTCTATTCCTTTTATTATGGCTAAAATTTATTTTTCTACAGGCCAATAATTTATTTCATCATTTTTAAATTCCCCAGACTTATATCCAGCCAGTCTTTCTGACTGATATTTCTAAACCAGAAGTATGCAAGCCCAAAAAATTTTCCTTGCATCTATTTGCAAGACATAATTTCCTAAGAATATAGGTTCTATAGGTGGTATATCTTGACAGGTAGTTTTTAAATAAATAACAACCTTGTTTGCATTAGAATTCTATTGGAATAGTTTTTCCTTCATACATTCCCAGATAGGTTTGAGAGACTTTTTTAATGTAGTCATGAAGATAATTAATACAACCTAAAAACCTCTAACATTGTTCTTTATATTTAAGCCGATATGGAAATAATGTAATTTTTTCCAAAACATGAGGCTACATGACAATCTTACCATATTTTAGAAAAACTCCCAAAAAATCTACCTTTGTTACTGCAATTTTAAACTTTTTCCTGTCCTTGGATAAACCAACACCATGCTTGATCATCAACTGTTTGAACTGATCAAGATGCTCTTTGTGTTCTTCAAAAGTCTAGCTAAAGACAAGAAAGTCATCAATATAGTTTACCAAAAATAAATGAAATGGTTGGCAAATCCGATCCATTTTCATTTGAAACTGTGTTGGAGAATTTTTCAACCCAAATGCTATGATTAGCCATTAATATAGACCTGTTGGTGTAGAAAATGTAGTTTTATGGATATCTTTGGGATTAATTTTGATCTGATGATATCCAACAACACAATCTAACTTAGAGAATATTTCCCTTGAGTTTCCCGCTGAAATAACTGTTAGAATAAATATTTATTCTCATAAGTTCTACTAGGATAGACTTACTTGAGTTACCACTCTTCCATGAGTCAGGTGAACTCTCAGTCTATACTTGTTCATATTTGTTGAGTTTTTGTAATCCAATGACTCTCAATGATAAAATTTGCTATTTATACAAAGTTGATCCCATTGAATAATCAATCGGTTCTATTTTTCTCTTCAAATATTGTAATGCTTTGTAGTTATACTCTTGGGAAATTCCAACATGGTACCAGAGCAGGATAGATTCTGCTAGGCATTCACTCTTGAAGGCACTTCCACGAACTAGTTCATTATCTTTTATCTTTTGTATTTTAAAAAAGGGGGGCTTTTCATATCTCTTGTATACTGCTCATAATACATTTGCAAGTCTACAATTTTTTTTTGAAAAATATGTTTATGGTTCTATCTAGAATTGTTTTACCATATTATGCAAAGGCAGATTCTCCTTATTTTTTTCAAATGCTCTTAATATTTGCTACTCTTGCACTGCAAATATATTGGAACAAAAATTTGATTTTTTTTTGCCTAATTGCTAATGCAATATAGACAACAATCAGATATTTCTTTGTTCTTGCCATTTTTTTCATTGTTCTCCATAGATGTCACTTCAATGAATACTGGTCAAACTCTCTTGACGAACGCACTCTTACCTTGGCTCGATTTTCTCAATAACTGCATGTAAACTGGCCTTGCTATTTTATGGAGGAATGTCAATTTCGTAAGCCTTTGCTATGGTGCCTCATCCAAAATTGTGGAGGACAATCTATTTTATTCGACTTGTTTCGAGGAGCAACCTTTGTGTTGTGATTCTTTGGAAGGCACGCTACGTATTTCATGACATATATTTCATGGAGCAACTTTGGTTACATAGAAACAATCAACGTGGATATATTTAATATCAACCATAAATTCAAAATGTGTCAAGTTTTCTTCAAAATTCTACTAAAATTTTTAAATTGACGCATGATGTAACTCCTTCACGTCATTCCAACCTTCCAATGGGTATATCTTTAATGTTTATTGGCATATATTGCTTGACGTGTCCTTACCTTTGTTCGACGGATGCATAGAGATTGATTTCGAATCTCCCCATCTTCAGTTCTCTCTCATATTCACAAATCGATTCATTCTTTGGAGCTACACCAATGCAACTTCAAACCTTATATATTCACCATTGTGAATATTTTTTGTCCATCTCATCTGCTATGGTAAAAGAGCTCCTCTATTGCGAATTTGTCTTATATGTGAAGTGTGATTCCATCGGGTAAAAGACTTTGATGTAGTGGCAAATTGAAGGGTACGAACATGTCTTAGAAGCAAAAAAAAGTGAGATATTTTGATGGCTCTATTAAATCCAAATTTCTACCGCTAGTTGAAAGACACAACTTTCTTCCTCTAATTTCGAATGAAGTTACGCAGAATGAAGCCGAAGCAAGGCATATTGTTCTTCCTTGAACACTGAACGTGGAAATAAAACAAGCCAAAGTGAGGAAGGTCACAAAGTGACATCGTACTCTTTCGATCCAAAGAATGCATCTACTCATTGAACATTTTGGAACATCCAAATTGTTGTTTCTATTCAATTTTTTTCAAATAACTCTAAGAGAGTTGATGAGTATAATATTGTAACCTCCACTTATAGGACTACTATATTTTTTTCTTGGTTTGTGTCTATTTTGGCCACTAAAAAAAGTGAGAATTCCATTTGTAACCTCATAATAAATAAAAAAATAAAAAATAAAAATAAAAAAGTAAAAAAAACAATTCTGTGGGGTTAATTTTTGAGGTGCCACTTCTTGCACCTATTCTGAAGACTTCATGGGGGTTGTTAGTGTTGTTCCTTGAATCCTTTTTGGTCATTGGCTTTTCTCACAAAATTTTATTTTATGCTCCACTCCTTTAAATAGGCATATTTAAGAAGACAATTTGGTGGTGGGATCTATTAGTTGCAGATTTTTAGCCACTTGGTATTGTAGCTTACATCTCAATTTTAGCATCTTCTAAATGTTCTACATGCATAACTATTTTTTAAAAAAACACATGTGCAGACACCAAAACAACACCAATCTGATTATGTGACAACAAGCGCTGATCGCATTAACACAAACAGCCCCCAGGGCAACCCCCAGAGGTTAAACAGTGGTCCTAACCACTCCCAAAAGTAGTTTGGAAGGTCAAAGGTCAATTTGGAACCTTTTTGGCACCTTGCTCTCTGCTCGTACCACCCTAGGACGAATACAAACTGGCATTCATCCCACCCAGGGACGAATAGTAGCATTCACCCCAGGGTGAGGCAAATAGAAGGTTTGACTGGCAAAAAAAGTCAAACCTCGGCAACTCCACCAGTTAACTGAGGCTTCAAGCCATGCAATTACAAGTAATATATTTTATTCAAGAAGAGATACTTCAGTCATGCATGTATTTATTTTAGAGACCTCATGCAAGGAGATTCTAAATCAGGGAACTAGCTTTTCTCTGAAAATAGGACAGTTAACCCAAGTGGCGCCCTCGCATCTGGAATTTAAACAAGGAGACCCTAAGGTCTATAAATTAGGGAGTTTTATATACAGAGAAGGATAATTTGAGCAATGAAGTGCTTCCAATTTACATACCTACTTGCGATTTGTGCCTTCACATCCTTAATCTCTCATTCGAAAGGGAGGTTATTGGGTGACTATTGGAAGCACGAATCCCGACCCAAAACCTGATTTTTTGCCATAATATTCCACAAAATTTTTCGAAAACACCCTATAAGTATTTTTGGACCCATCCCAAGTGGATTGGTGCCAAAATAGTGTCCCAAACGGTGGGCGTCCTGCCCCCGAGCGCTCCCCAAAATGTCACAGTCCTATTCGCCCCACCCTGAGATGATTAGAAATATGTGATATATTTCTCTAGTTTTTATTTTGAATTTTATTCTAGATATGTTAAATAGGTTATAGCTCAAATTTCATTTCATTATGAGCAATTTCGACCAGGTTTTTGTCATTTCTCGCCTTTACTAACTTGCAGATGGCACCAAAAAAAATTGGGTGATAGAGGTAAAATTGGAGAAATCTGACCTTCTGGGTCTTCCCAAAACACCCCCAATTATCCAACCCCAAGTTTTTAGGCCATTTGGAGCTTCCAAGATAGGACATTGATGAGGGTGCTTTTTGACAAGTTATTGCAGGTCTATTCGTCCCACCCTAGAGCGAATACAAATATGTGAAGAATTTCTAGACTTCTATTTTTGCAATGGCTTCCTGATAACATATTTATTCTTTTTTTTTAATTTTAGATCGATTTGAGGTCATTTGATCATTTTTTTAATATTTTCATGCATATACTGACATTAGGCCTTGGGAAATACATGTTTTATTCTGCCTGCAGGTGCTACTAATATTTTTTTTGTTTCCTTGAATGCAGGTATTTGACATCATAGAAGCAGGAAAGATTCAAAAATCATATACACAAGCGGTGACAACATTTTGGTCCGTCCATCTTATATGTGGGCACGCGGAAGAAGGATTGTTGTTTATAGATGCGATAAGAAACTTATTTGACGCTCCTATTCCCTAAAAATGAAGGATACGTATTGTAGCACAAATATGAAAAACATATCAATAAAGTGGGCCACATTTTATATTGCTTTTATCTTGTGTCAATTCATTTATGCTCTTTCTTTTTATGCACTTTGCAATACATAGGTTATAAGCGTTAAGTTGGGTTTTAAAAGCATCTATTTTGGCACTTTCCTTTTTGTTTTCATATCCTTGTGCTTTCAATGGTGATCATGGTGGGACCTGTGTCCCTTGATTTTTAAGATTAAATTCTTATTAAAGTTGCTTGTTTTTTTTCTTTTAGGTACCAATTTTTCAAATGCTAGACTGTTTCAGGTAGAAATTCAGAGACATCCAATTTAGGCAGAGAAGAGGTAGGGGTTTTAAACACCCTTTGTCAATTTTCTGTTTTCTATTTTCTATTCTCTGATTTTTGCTTGCATAGGAGAGTTTAAATTCTTGCTTGTTTCAATTTTGCAATTTAAAAAGAACCCCACACACCACATGGTAATTTAAACCAAGGAGTTGGTCATAAAACCCCAACCCTTGAGCAAGACCAATGGTGGATTTCATCATCACCTTGGCTTGAGATATTGCATCCATAACCCTGATCATGACTGTTGCTAGACATAAATCCTGACGAAATCTGACCAAGTGTCACTTGGGGTGATTCCCAGCACATGAGGATAAGTCTTCTATGGTAGGTGTCATAAACAAAGCGATTCCCCTTTCATACCGCCTATGTTCCACGTATCATCTGCTCTCACATACCTATAGTCTCCGTCACGTAATGGCGGGTATATAGAGAGGTTGGTATATCAGTCCGACAATGGTATATTGAATGGGCAACCATTTTGGGAGTCATAAGAGCCTTCATAATTGCATTTAAATGGTTTTCATAAAAAGATTTCAAAACAAACAACAAAACACACTAAACCAGATTTAGGGCACACTTTTAATCTTTAAAAGAGATAATCATTGCTTGTGTGTGTGTGATATTTTCTGTTTAGTGTATCAAAAAGAAAAATCATAAAAAGAAAAATAAAAAAAAAGAATCTATGCATCTTTAAGTAAGCATCACTATGGTGTTTTTGAGTGGTATTTTCACCCGATTGTGAAAACACACTCTCCGATAGGATTTGGGTTCTAAATCCTCTGCTTGCAAAGAAACAATTTCTCCAAGGTTCCTGTTATGTTAGCATTTTGCATTTGTGTATTAATAATCTTAAATGAAGATATTCATTTTAAATGCTTGGAACACCTTAGTGGTTGCAAGTAACTGAAAACAAGGGGCACTGTGGTTTATTTTACTCGTGAAATTAATGATTGTTCATTGAACCCTTATAAAACAAATGTGATCTGATCCTTATATGACCATGCCGTAACTTCAAAATAAAGTTTAATGAAATGCCATAAATGATGGAATTATTTATGGATTTTGAAGTTTTTTAATTTTTATTTTATTTTAATGCTTGAAAATAAAATTGGAGCTTCTAAAAAATAAAATACAACAAAAAGAAAATAAAATGTAAAAGAAAAGAAATTAAAAATTGCATTCAGTTTGATGCTATCCCGTCTTGGCAAAACCGAAGATGTGAGGTTTCCATGCATGCAACCTAACCTATGGGACCTGCAAACACGCACAATCCTGATAAGTTAAGTGCTGATTCCTAGGGTTTGAAATAAAAATTCAGATTTCAAATATTCGCCTAATGCAACCCACAAAGTGGCATTTAACATTATCTATAAATCCGAAATCTGAAAACAAAAGAATAAACATTAAATCCATTAGCATGCACGGAATATCTCCTTCTTTCTTGCCCACAAGATGCAAATTTCTGAACACTCGCATTAAAATATATCATGTTACAATAGCAGACTTTCCGGTTTTCTCAAAACCAGCAAAAGGAAGGAAAACGACCTCAAAGCAGGCCCGGAATGACCCTCTGGCCTCTAGCACTGCAACTCTGCTCCAGCGGTTTCCGACCCCGTATCTGTCCTGTGCTTCTGCTTTTAAAGCTTGGCAATGCTCTCTGTTTTGGCTTGTGACGCTTCGCTTCATCTTCCCGATCGATTCGTTTCATCTTTCTTTGACTGTGTGTGTTTTGGCTTTATGCTCGACATTGAGACGTTTGATCTTCTTTGTAACGCTTCTGCAGCCTGTACGCCACGTGTCCCGCACTTTTCTGCATGTTCTGTAATGGCCCCATGAAAATCGTGACAAAAAATAGCATGCAGCTTTGTCCGCCTTCCTGGCCGTGAAAACGCGACATGTCACGAAATCATGACATGTCGCGATATCGCGACATTTTCCTGCCAACAACCTTTCTGCCATCACGCCCAGCAAAAACGTGACATGTCACGAAATCGTGACATGTCACGAAATCATGACGCTTTTCTTGTTTCGTACCATTTGCCCATAACCTGTCACGAAATCATGACATTTTTCCACTTCGGGCACCTTCGCTGCATGCCATCACGATATCGCGACATTTTTTCACTTCGTGCCTCTTTCGTTGCATGTTGTCGCGATACTTTTCTCACTTCGTGCCCTTACTCGAATCGAGTTTTTCCTCGCCTTATCGATGATTCATTTTGCAAACATGTCACGATATCTGACTATTTTCTTTCTCTATTCGCTTTTTCTTTTTGCTTCATATCACACTTTTTCGGCTTCGTCGTTTGACCGGTTTGACCCGTGATTTTGTGACATGTCACGATTTCGCTACGCTTTCTCGTTTTCGCCTGTGATTTTGTGACATGTCGCGATTTCGTGACACTTTTCATTTTCTGGCAGCGACGGAGCAACTTGTCGCGATTTCGTGACACTTTTTCATTTTTGTCGTGATTTTGTGACATGTCACGATTTTGCGACATGTCGTGATTTCGCGACCCCTTTTCATCCTTGTGCAATTTTGCCTTTTTCTTGATTTTTAGCATCTGGGTCACTGAGATCTTCTTTGAAAGCATGCAAAAAAGGTGGGTCCCCAATTTTGGGGTGTGTTGTGGATCAGCCACAACAAATGGCGACTCTGCTGTCAAATGCTCCTGAGCATTTTGTGAGAACCCAACCTGGAAGTATACAAACTTGGAAACCATGCGTTAGCACATAAAAAATATAAACAAATGCCCATAGATCAAAAATACATGAATCATCAGAATTATGAAGTATTAGCTCGGTGTGTGCAATGTGTTTTCATTCCCTATCGTTTGAAATTGATCAACATTCCATTGTCAGTTTTACATGAATGCATATGTGAGATTGTGAATGATTTGTGTAATCTAATAAATATGCTAAGCGATTTTGCTTTTATAAAAGGCATAGTCTTTCTTCTAGTATCATACACAAACATTCAAGATTATCAAACCCTCTTAGGATCAACTATATGAATTGCTTTATTATATCCCAAAGTTGGTTATGAGTCCCTACTATCTTGAACCCATGTGCAAGTGAATGTGAAATCAGAACTTTGGGGAATCAGACTCCCAACCTAACCGAGATGGGAGTTTAACCCTATCCTTACTATTCCGATTTAGAATTCATTACCTCACTTTGAGCAAAATAATTTAACCAATTATGGAAGAAATGGTCATGCTAGTCTAACCCTTTGGACAATCAGTGGTCTTGTTTTTTAGACAAGACATGTTGCCATGCATGGGCATACTTAACCCCACAATCCAAAACTTATCTTCATTTCTTTGGACCTTGGGGATGACTACCCATCCTTTGCAGAGGACAAGTAGTACGATCCTTCCAATCCAATATAAATATGAGATGGGAAGAATTTATTTTTTACTTCTTGGACCTTAGGGATGACTACCCATCCTTGCTAGGGACATGTAGTACGATCCTTCCAATCCAAACTTTAGATGTAAATGGAAAATATTAATTTTATTGCTTAGACCTTGGGGATGACTACCCATCCTTGCTAGAGGACAAGTAGTACGATCCTTCCAATCCAAGATTTATTATGAAATGAGACATAGGAGCTTTGGGGAATCAGATTCTCAACCTAAGTGAGATGAGAATTTATGCCCTATCCTTACTACTCCATGTAGGTCAAATCAAAGCTTTGGGGAATTGGATCCTCAACCTAAGTTCGATGAGGATTTAGCCCTATCCTTACTACTCTGATTTTAGGCTTTAAGCTTTATGGAAGTGGTCAAAACCACTGTCTTAAGGATCATGCTGCATAAATAGGATAGACATGAAATACTTCTTTCGCCCAACCTTTTCTTCCAAGTTAGGTTTTGATCATTTTGCTCAAGATCCTTTTTAATGTGTATAAGATGTGCTTGGTTCTAGATATCTCAAGACTCAGTTCCCAACCTTAGGATTCTCTTCTTATTTATGTGATAGCATAACCTTAAGAGGATTTGACACACTTTAATGATTTGTATTTGAAATGCATTTGCAACTAAGATGGCATGTATTGCAAAGTGAGATGTAATATGAATGCATTGTCTTTTGAATTGCAGATGAAATATTGCTATATAAAACTGACTACTTCATGCATCACAAGTTTCAAACGATATTATTAAATTGTTTGTGTTACTTGTGGAGCTTTTACAAGACAATTCCAATGTTTCATATTCTCCCGATCTAGAACATAAGTTAGCATCTCAAGGCAACTTTTTCATCATCATTTTTTTTTTTTATATAGACAAACAAAACATGTCAAATAAACACACAACTTTAAATAACTTCAATCCACAATCCAAATAGCAATCCCAAAAATGAAAACTTGAAAACACAAACCCAAAACCAGAAACCAAAATCTATATACAAATGTACACTATAATACAAGATGATGCAAAGCTTGGATTATCACTTTCCTGGATCCCACACATGATTAGAACATTTCAACAAAAATATGACATGATATGCATGCCAAATGTTGTGGGAATCCAACACAAACAAGACTAGACCAAACAATGCAACAAATTTCCACTTGCCATGCTCACCATACCAATTTGATTTAGTTCCAATAATACTCCCATAGGTGAGCATCAAATTACTAAAATGATTAGACAATAAATGATTTTCAATTTTATCATGTCTATTCTTTAAAATGTAAACTTCATAATTCCCTCCTTGATTTAGAATTAGGCTATCTTTTTCAAATATGAGACTTTGTAAGCAAGAGCCTATTTCTAAAAATTTTAAAGCCAAATTATTTTCCAAATTTGTAGGCCAATCAAATTTATGCAACAATTTACAAGCATCTAGGATATTTACTAAATTAGGATCATTAAAAGTTTTTATCCTAGATTCAATTAGTAATTGTTGATGAATTTGGTTTAACAATTCAAGTGCATCAACTTCTTTTCCATTCATTAAAACCATGTTATTAAAGGTGTGATTAAAAATTATACCTTGTTTTTCATTTACCTTTAATGACATTTCATCATTCACATTATTTAAATTCAAAATATGGTCATCCTTTTCAATCCTCAAACACTCTTGGTCAAAGTGTATGTCCCAAGTAATCTGTTTTGATGATCACTTCATTTGAGTTGCTTCCAATTGATCCATCTCTTTATCATTTGGTTCTAATTCTTTGTTCACTATCCATGGTATCTCTTCATTTGAATCCTCCAAATCATCATGCAAACTTGCATCCACACTTTCAATGAATTTATATTCAACATGATCAAATTTTGTCCCCTTTTCAAATCTTGTGAATATGAGATCTTCGTATGATGTAGAAGGTTCAACATCCTGCATATCAAGTGAAATATGAGTTTCATCTATAGGGATGTGAGAAAAGAATGCATTATCATATCTCCCCCAACCATTGTAAAAATCGTCATCCAAATCCATGAGAATGAAACTCCATGGTGTTTGTGACATGATCTCTTGATTCATTCATCAATTCTTTTTCTTCTTTGTCCTTGGCAATAGGATCATTATAATCTTCCAAAATTTGATGAGATTTGAAACCCTCTTCCAAAACATCCTCAAATTGTACAGGAGTTGTAATATCTTCCTTTGAGTAGGCAATTATGTCGTCCTGTATATCAATTGGCACACAAGTTTCATTAGTAGTTTTGGAATGAGTGAAGTCTTCCCACTTCTTCCAAGCATCATAATAATCATCTTTCAAAATCAAGTGGTGACGTTCAACTACTTCTTCAACATCTTCCAATTCATCAATGTGCTTCTCATCAAATTCATCTTCACCTTCCTTAGATGGTTCAATTATTTCCAAAAGTGGGTTATTTCTTGAATTCAAATTTATAAGGCTATCATAGTCCAAATTAGTAACCCATGATTCAATTTTATCATAATTTGGAGGGTGAAGAATTTCTTGATCTTTAATTTTACACATCTCATCAATAGTATCTTCCAAGAACAAGTGGTGAAACTCTATCATGTCTTCAAATTCATTTATTAATTTTCTTTCCATTTCACTTTCAACCACTTTATTTAATTCCATGGTGGGTTCCATCCGTTCACATATATCAAACATTGTTGAATTTAGAACCCCTTCATCTAGATAATCATGTATCTCTACATGATCCTCACTAGTGGATGTTGTCTTAGCAATTTGCACCTCCTCTTGGACTACATCTAAGGTGGTTGTAAGATTTGGATATTCAAATTCATCCCCTTGATCATTTACCTTAGGTATCATTGGAGTGGAGGGTGCTATGTTTGATGGTTGGTGTAGGTTGGCATCAAAAGAACAATCTCTCATGTGAACATGTTGTGCCTTTTCTTCTTCAAGACCTTGTCGTTCTATCTCTTCTAAGACCTCATGGATTTTCTCTAGAGACAAGCCACTCAGCTTTTCCTCAATGAGTGAAGCAAGTGTGGGGTGTATGGCTCCTAGGTATACTTCCATGGCTTCCTCTTCTAATGTGTTAAAATTTTCCCACATTTGGGAGTGCAACTCACGAAATCTTCCATTGAATTGACTCAAGGATTCATTAGGCTCTTTACATATGGAGGTAAACTGATTTTTCAATATTTCTAAGTCAACCTGATTACCAAAATGATGAAGATAGGCTGCTTCTAATTGTATCCAAGAAGTCCTAACCTCCATGGGTAGTTGGCTATACCAAAAGAATGGTCTATCATCCAAAATGTATGCAAATAACTTACAAGCCACCTCCTCATAGAAAATCTGGAATTTACATAATGTATCCTTGTAGACATGCAGTTTTTGCAAGTATCCTAGTGGCACCTCTTGATTAAAACACCGTAAAAAATCCAATAACATTTTAGGAATTTGATAGGATACCACAGGTATAGATAAACCCTCATAATGATCCTCTATCATAGATACCATTCTTTCTCTTAGAGATGTTATTTCAGCTCTCAGGGATATCCTTTGCTCCTCAAGTGTTGCCATTAGTAAAGCTTAAAATGTAATTTTAGAACCAAATCTGTTGAATATTCAACCTGCAATGTATAAACAAAAATCAAGTTAGCATCAACTAAGAGATGTATTCATTAAAAATCAAATGAAAAGTAATTGCATGAGACCAAAATTCTGAAAAATTAAATCAAATCACCTTAATTCTGTATGAACAATCAGAAAAATATTACAACATACCTGAATTGCTTAAAATAGAACAAGTAAATAAATTCAGGCCGTCCTTTTTACAATTTGCTGAGTGTTAGAGGACTAATGCATACAAAAATTTAAATTTATATTACACTAAAATAAACCCGTTCGGCCCTCCTAGCACCAATCCGTTGAGTGGTGTTAGAGGCCGAAGATGCTAATAAAATGGACTTGAAATATTTAGCAATGTAAAGCTCTTAAACAATTAAAAACCCGTAGCATCTAAAATCATGATAAAATAAACCCTTTTCAAGCCCTCCTTCTAGCGCCAATCTGTTGAGTGGTATTTTCACCCGATTGTGAAAACACACTCTCCGATAGGATTTGGGTTCTAAATCCTCTGCTTGCAAAGAAACAATTTCTCCAAGGTTCCTGTTATGTTAGCATTCTGCATTTGTGTATTAATAATCTTAAATGAAGATATTCATTTTAAATGCTTGGAACACCTTAGTGGTTGCAAGTAACTGAAAACAAGGGGCACTGTGGTTTATTTTACTGTGAAATTAATGATTGTTCATTGAACCCTTATAAAACAAACGTGATCTGATCCTTATATGACCATGCTGTAACTTCAAAATAAAGTTTAATGAAATGCCATAAATGATGGAATTATTTATGGATTTTGAAGTTTTTTAATTTTTATTTTATTTTAATGCTTGAAAATAAAATTGGAGCTTCTGAAAAATAAAATACAGCAAAAAGAAAATAAAATGTAAAAGAAAAGAAATTAAAAATTGCATTCAGTTTGATGCTATCCCGTCCTGGCAAAACCGAAGATGTGAGGTTTCCATGCATGCAACCTAACCTATGGGACCTGCAAACACGCACAATCCTGATAAGTTAAGTGCTGATTCCTAGGGTTTGAAATAAAATTCAGATTTCAAATATTCGCCTAATGCAACCCACAAAGTGGCATTTAACATTATCTATAAATCTGAAATCTGAAAATGAAAGAATAAACATTAAATCCATTAGCATGCACAGAAGATCTCCTTCTTTCTTGCCCACAAGATGCAAATTTTTGAACACTTCTGCATTAAAAATATGTCATTTTACAGCAGCAGAACTTTCTGGTTTTCTCAAAACTAGCAAAAGGAAGGAAAACAGCCTCAAAGCAGGCCCAGAATGACCCTCTGGCCTCTAGCACTGCAACTCTGCTCCAGCGGTTCCCGACCCCGTATCTGTCCTGTGCTTCTGCTTTTAAAGCTTGGCAATGCTCTCTGTTTTGGCCTGTGACGCTTCGCTTCATCTTCAGATCGATTCGTTTCATCTTTCTTTGATTGCGTGTGTTTTGGCTTTATGCTCGACATTGAGACGTTTGATCTTCTTTGTAACGCTTCTGCAGCATGTACGCCACGTGTTCTGCACTTTTTGCATCTTTCGTAACGGCCCCATGAAAATCATGACAAAAAATAGCATGCAGCTTTGTCCGCCTTCCTGGCCGCGAAAACGCGACATGTCGAAATCATGACATGTCGCGATATCGCGACGTTTTCTTGCCAACAGCCTTTCTGCCATCACGCCCAATGAAAACGTGACATGTCGCGAAATCATGACATGTCACGAAATCATGACGCTTTTCTCGTTCCATACCATTTGCCCGCAACCTGTCACGAAATCGTGACGTTTTTCCACTTCGGGCACCTTCGCTGCATGTTGTCGCGATATCGCGACGTTTTTTCACTTCGTGCCTCTTTCGCTGCATGTTGTCGCGATATCGTGACGTTTTTTCACTTCGTGCCTCTTTCGCTGCTTTCTGTCATGATTTCGTGACATTTTCTCGCTTCGTGCTCTTTCGCTGCTTTCTGTCGCAATTTCGTGATGTTTTCTCGCTTCATACCATCGGCCACCCTTTCGTCACGAAATCACGACGCTTTTTCGTTTCGTACTGCTTTGCTGCTTTTGGCCGCGAAAACGTGACATGTCGCGATTTCGTGACATATTTTCCTTCCGTACGCCTCGGCTGCTTTGGAGCCGCGAAACCATGACCTGTCATGATATCGCGACGTTTTTAGCTTTGTGCCCCTTTGCTGCTTTTTGTCGCGATATCGCGACGTTTTTCAGCTTCGTCCGTTTGACCGGTTTGACCCATGATTTTGCGACATGTCACGATTTCGCTACGCTTTCTCATTTTTTCCCATGATTTTGTGACATGTCACGATTTCGTGACACTTTTCATTTTCTGGCAGCGACGGAGCAACATGTCGCGATTTCGCGACCCCTTTTCATCCTTGTGCAATTTTGCCTTTTTCTTGATTTTTAGCATCTGGGTCACTGAGATCTTCTTTGAAAGCATGCAAAAAAGGTGGGTCCCCAATTTTGGGGTGTGTTGTGGATCAGCCACAACAGGTGTACACCCGTAGCCAAGCCCGATCACAGGCAGAAGCTGCAAAGAGTGCACCAAGGGGGATAAGTTGCCTCTAATATAGTCATGAGGACTTGGTCATCCCACCTTGGTGGCACGATACACAAGATAGTGCCCATCATGCCATCACTGAACAAGACTATAGAGGCACCCCCTTGAGGGGCACACCCACTCAACATAGAGGCACCTCCTTAAGGGGCACCCCTACTTAGTAAAGATCCTTTCAAGAGGAAAACCTACATGTGGCACTCAACCTAGATAGGAGTCCCCCCTTGGAAATTCATTATGGGTGGCCTAGTGATGAAGTGCTTGAACAACATAGGGTCCACAAGGAGGAACCATATGATTTTTTTACTCCTAATTTACCCCTGATTACTGTCAGAAACACTAGACCATATCCAGAGTATCAGGCACCACAGATAGGGCAAGACAATTCTGCCCGCACCTTTTATGCATATAACAAAGAGTGTAAGGAAGACCATTATGTTCCTCAAGAGCAATACACAACATGGGAACGATGCATGTCCGCACCCGCTATGTATTAGGATCAGTCATTAAGGCCAGAACCTCAAGTAAATGCCTCTAACCTCAACAGAGGGAAGCAACCCATTGGGGTCTTAGATCACCATGACTGATAAAGACATGTAGGGGAGGCATCTCGACTTCCTAAACAAGAGACAACAAAACAAATTGACTTGGAATTTTCCAAACTAGCCACCCGCCAAGCGCAAATCATGCGGCTCAGGCAAGACCAACAACAATTAGAACATGTGTGTCACCTTAACCAAGAGAGCATTCAATTTTAGATAGTTGAATTGCTTCATAGCAATGTGCCTGAGAAGGTCCTAGCCTCTCGCACACATAAATCAGAAGTGTATGAGAGGCACAATCCTTTGGTGCGAGACAGGTCTCTGCTACCTCATCAAGCACTACCTCCAAGACCTCCTAGACCTAAGTGGGAGGCCACTCCCAAACACTGTGATGGGCACCCTCCGTGGGCACCCATTAATGTTTATAGGCCTAGGCTAGACACTCCTCAAGAAGCTTATGAGGAGTATGAAAAAGAAGAACATGCTGAAACACCCTATCAATGCAGAAGGGGTGCTACCCAGCTACCCCTCCAAAGGCCTCAAGTTCCCCACAACCCACAACGGGAGCAAACCCAGGAGGACGAGATCAAGTCCTTCGATGCATATAAAGTGTTGCTAGAGTGCTTAGAGAATATGGAGCTCAAGACTTTTGGGCCCCAAAAGCCTACTTTACACCAACTCCGTAGTCATCCTATGCATCCGTCAGTGTCGGCACTTCCATACCCCGAACACTTTAAGCTGCCCCAGTTGGCACTCTTTAGAGGGGAGGAAGATGCCCAAGAGCATGTGACTCAATTCTTGAGCCAATGCTTTGGCATTCAGGACAACGATTCTTTCCTATTAAGAACATTTATAACCACATTCGTAGGCCCTACCTCGGATTGGTTTACTCAATTACCAAAGCACAGCATCTGTAACTTAGATCAGCTAGTGGATGCATTCCTAGAATGTTTCGCTTTCAACACAAAGAAAAATGTGTCACTAAGTGATCTAGCTAGCCTCAAGTAGTATGAGGAGGAATCTATGGCAGCATATGGGAACCGGTGGAGGACGTTGCTTTCAAAGCTACCCTACCTCCCTCCTATGTCTGACTTGACCCAAATGTTTGCAAAGAGCTATTTTCAAATGATATATGTGCTATTACAGCTGCAGCAATATGCCACTTTAGAAGAAGCACTGGCACAAGCCAAAATCATCGAAGAGATCAAAATACAAGATGGTGAAATCGCAAATCCTAAGAAAAAAGAATGGAACAAGAGCACTAAAATAGGGTCTACGCAACAGAAAACCCACCATGGTCAATCAAGTTGCTATCAACACCCCTAAGCCTGCGCAAGCAACACAGCCTCAGAAGGCTAACTATCAGGCAGTGCCTCCAAACAATTATGATAGAGAAAACCAAAGGCAGGAACAAAATCAGCAGCATCGCCCTAAGTGACAATTTACACCTTACACATAGTCCATGGACTCTTTGTTTGACCCCTTGTCAGTGGTGAATTTTATTAATCTACCAGAGATTCAAACCATAGATCCTAATGCACCAAAGCCTAAGGGGTACAGAGAGAATTTGTATTGTAGGTTCCACAGACGAAAGGGACATGACATTAACGCTTGTTAGAAGTTCAAAGGTTTGGTGCAAGACCTCATTGACAATAATACATTAGCAGTGGATAACCCCATAGCACCCAACAACCAACAAATGGGCATTTTTAGAGACCCTTTGCTCGCACATGATGCACAAGAAAAACCCCTTCACGTCAATGAGGTGCAACAGAATTGCCCCATGGAGGGGTATGTAGGGATGATAAGCATAGTGACAAGGAACAAGAGATACCCAGGAGCTGCCCCCACGGTAGCCACAAGAGAAGTTCCATCAACGTCACAACCTCAATCGAACCCTACATAGCTTCCCCCGCCTAGACCAGTGGCCATGATTTGAACTAGACTTACTCAAAGTCTAAGGACCACGTCGGCTAGGCTCTCCATATATGAGCTTATTCAACAATTAGCGCCCCATCGGGAGGCTCTTATGGAGATATTAAAGGCCATTGAGTTGCATCCCCATGAAGCAAATTCTTTCAACAACTTTGTGGGCCATGTGAAACAATGTACAGAACCAGTCATCACCTTTAGAGAAGATGAATTAAAATTGATGGCTGGTGATGTGGCGGATCCACCCCTACACGTTATCATGTGGGTCAACGGGATCCCATATAAGCGGGTGTTGGTAGATACTGGTTTGTCTAGTAACATTATTACAACCGTAGCACTGAAACATTTGAAGTTGTCGGCCTCTCACATCGTACCTTCCACTTCTACTCTTCGAGCATTCAATGATGCGATATGCTCAACAGTTAGCACAATTGTCCTACCCATCCAAGTGGGACAAAAGACCATTCATACATTGTGCCACATATTAGAAGGTGATATGGCTTATAATATCTTGCTGGGGCAACCTTGGATCCGGGACATGAAGTGTGTCCCTTCAATTGCTCATCAATGCTTGAAGTATACATTTGAAGGACAAGTACATGTAGTCCCAAAAAATTTAGAGCCCTTCAAATACTACAATTTGGTGCAACTAATGTCGCAGTCGACCCTTCCATCCACGCATTTGGATTTCTAGTTAAATCCATCTAAAAAGGGTTCGATTACGTAGGAATTCCCATTTCAAAGTTCATTCAATTCCTAGGCAGGTCCATCTTCTTCATCTGGTCCTTCCACAACGATGCCACCTACGGTGGCCACACCAAAGGACAAGGGAAAGAAGCCCCTAGGAGAGGAACCACCCTTAGTTTCCAACATCTCGATAGAAGAGAAGCCTAGTAGAATGGAAGTCGAGACGCCTAGTTCACCCCACATGGAGTGGACTCAGGGAGAACTCCCATTCGCTCCCCCTCAAATTCCAACAATCACAGTTGAGATGGCCAACATAGGATTGGGGGAGTATCTAGTGCAAAACATTATAGCAACGCCCACACTTGAGTCCATGCAGGACATGGGGAGACCTCGACTCCCCATTGGCTCTGTGGTTCCTCTAGGCTACCCACCCAATCAGAAAAACTTTATTTATGGGGGCCTGGATAATGGCATTGAACCTTCCCTACAAGAAGAGGAAGATGAAGAGCCCTTTGTTGAGGATGTCAATTATTTGTCTAACCCAGACTTCGCATTGAGATATCTTAGCCAATGCAATTGGCATGGATATGGGTTGGGCAGGTATGAGCAAGGAGTGTGTGTTTTGTGCCAACCAAGATATCAAATGCCTTATGACAAGTCAGGAGTAGGGTTTAATCACCCCTTACCCCTAGACATCTTGGTCAAAAACATGCAAGGCCTAGGGATAGGCAACAAGGATGGGTTGGCATTAGATCCATATGCCAATCCTAATACAACTTATACATTGGGGGATTATCTCCCATTACAAACAAACAACCTTGTTGACCATAACAACCCTTTCCCTTCGGTCGAACAGGGAGAAAATTCAAGGACTCACCCATAGGGGGGGTATGGACAAGACCAAGAAGGGTCTTCAGAGGATGAGTCGGAGTATGAGGTAGCACCTTGGGATCCTTTCGAGTTTGATAGTAATCATTCACAGGTATATCCCATGAATGATGATCAAGAAAGCTTCTTGACCATGTTCCCATTGGATGCTCCAATTGAGCATATGACACCTCAAGAAAATCAGGTCCCCCCGTAGAGAGCGGAACAACCTCGATGGGACCACATTAATTTGCTCGAACAAGATGAGCCCCATCTGTCGCAAACTACTGTTGGAGCAAACGAAGGCCTTTGGATCTCTGATAGTGATTACGAAGATGAAACCGAGATGGCCTATCTCAACCACATGTGACAAATGCAACAACAATATCCCTTAGGCATAGATGACATGTTTGAACACCTACACATAGGGCCAAGACATAGGTGGCACCTCAACCCGGCATAGTTATAGCAATTACTACACCCGCCACTCCAGGTACACAGAGAGCATCTTTCACCTGGAGACCCTATCAAACCATCAGTGCCTAGGGTAGACCCTATCTGCATGTCTATGCATAGGGCCGATCCATTTGTGCCAGTGCCCACAGAGCCAGATCCAAAGCACCAAGAACATCCAAAATGTCATAGTCATCACACCTACGGTAATGGAGGTTACAATCATTTCATCAACATGATCTCCATTGACTTGACCGCCCCCATCCATGATCCAGCCGACCCAACATGGTCATTGCATCTAGACATAGAGGCTATAGATTGGGATCGCGCTGACACACCACCATCCCCATCAGAGTACTGGCCTTGCGGTGGGATGTTTCATTTCACTCCAGGACAGACTCAGGATGTCTTCCATGCTGAAGAGGAACCTGATGTTCCTAACGATGATCTTAATTTAGCAAACGATATCCACTTGATCCCAACTCCACACCAGTTGGAGGATGGATCCCACATGTCGATCGAGGAGATGACTAACATAGACAACTAGTCATGCATAATCTTACGCTTGATCCGACAATCAAGCCAATAAAGCAAAAACTACGCAAGATGCACCCAACAGTGGCCTTAATGGTCAAAGACGAATTGCAAAAGTTGTTGGATGCATAGTTTGTCATCTGCATGGATTATCCGCCATGGTTGTCTAACATGGTTCCCATCAAGAAGCCCGATGGGAGGATTCGCATATGCACCGATTTTTGAGATCTAAAAAAAGCGAGTCCTAAGGATGATTTTCCCTTGCCAAGCATCGACGCATTGGTAGACGCTACAGCGGGCCACGAAATGCTTTCCCTCATGGATGGTTTCTCGGGATACAATCAGATTCGTATTAATCCTAAGGACCAACTAAAAATGGCATTCACAATGCCTTGGGGGACATTTTGCTATAAGGTCATGCCTTTTGGCCTTAAAAATGCTGGCGCCACCTACCAACGTGCCATGACGTACATATTTCATGATTACATGCACAAGACTTTGGAAGATTACATGGATGATTTGTTGGCCAAATCTCTTTTGTGCCCAGATCACCTCGATGACTTGAGCAAGGTCCTTGATCGCCTCATTGAACATAAAGTCAGACTAAACCCCAAGAAGTGCGTCTTTGGCATCACCTCTGGAAAGCTCTTGGGTTTCATAGTCTCCAAACGAGGAATCGAGGTAGACCCAAACAAAGTCAAGGCAATCCTTGAAATGCTTCCCCCAACTACCATCAAGCAGCTCAGGAGTCTGCAGGGAAAGGTCACGTCGATTAAGCGCTTCATAGCGCAGTTATCTGACAAGTGCCGACCCATGAATAAATTATTGCATAAGGGGGTCACATTTCACTGGGATGATGAGTGCCAGTCAGCCTTTGATGACATTAAACAATACTTGGCTTCGTCACCAGTATTGGCACCACCTAGACCAGGAGTGCCGTTCTATTTATACATCTCAGCTACTGAGGTGGCACTGGGTGCCATGTTGTCCCAAAAAAATGAACTTCACAAAGAACAGGCTACTTACTATCTTAGCCGCACCCTGGTCAGTTATGAACTTAACTATGCATACGTTGAGAAGCTCTGCTTGGCAGTGGTGTTTGCTACCAAAAAGCTATGCCACTACATGCTGAGCAATAAGACGTATGTTGTGTCTAAGGAGAATCCATTGCGATACATGATGAGTCGTACTTATCATAGTAGCCGCATGACAAAATGGATCATGTTGTTGACGGAGTTTGACATAGAATTCATTGGACAAAAATCCATAAAAGGTCAAGTCATCGCCGATCAACTGGCAGAGGCTCCTCTTGAAGATGATCAGCCTCTGACCTTAGAACTACCGGATGATGGGGTCTTCCATGTTTCAGAATCGCCAGATTCTGATGAGCCCGAGTCACAGGCTGACATAACCCTATTCTTCGATGGTTCTAAATGTGAGCAAGGAGGTGGCACGGGAATTGTATTCTTCACTCCACAAGGGGCTCCAATGCCTCTGTCATTTAAATTAGACTTCCCGTGCACCAACAACAATGTAGAATACGAAGCCTTGCTCATAGGTCTTCAGACAACAATCACCATGAACATTAAACGATTGAACATCTTTGGTGATTCACTGTTAATTGTCAATCAAGTTAAGGGGATATTCCAATGTAAATGCCCAATTTTGCAGGCCTATAAAGCCCTTGTGGACAAATTTTTGGCACAACTTGAATGGTACGACATCGAGGCACTCCCTCGATCATCGAATCATTTTGTGGATACTATGGCCTCCTTGGGGTCACTAATCCCGCAAGACCCTTCTGGTGAGATGACAACTATTCAGGTCAAGACATTATCGCAACCCGTGATGGAGCGTGCAAGCTCTGACCTCATGCCAAGAATCCACTTGATCCAGATTGAACCATCTCCGGATAGGTTCTCTCGAATCCAAGATTGTTTGACTCAAGCCAACTGGGGGTCCTTGTTCTCCCCTACCCCTCTTAATAGCAACACAACGCTATTTTTACAAGTTCTTTCCCGCTCAACTTTTGCTCGGGATGAACTTCAAGAGGGATTGGTTGTTCATACCATCAAGGTTTCTGATCAGCAGGATTGGTACACACCCCTAAGGGATTACCTCAAGCTAGGTACTCTCCCACTTGGATTGACACAAGCCACAAAAAGATCATTCAAATAGAAAGCGGCAAAACATGTCTTGCTAGGAGACATTTTGTATCATCGGAGCTATGAAGGAATCCTCCTCCGTTGCTTGGACCAGCAGGAGTCCGCTTGGGCGATCACCCAAGCCCACGATGGTACATGCGGTGGCCACTTCAGCGGTATGGCCATCACAAAGCGCATTCTCTGCATGGGTTATTATTGGCCATCTTTAGAGCGAGATTGTTGCGCATATGTGAAGAAGTGCGTGAAGTGTCAACATCATGCCAATTTGACACACGTACCTTCTTAGGCCTTGCAACCGATCCAATCGGCTTGGCATTTTTCGTAGTGGGGCTTTGATCTAATCGAAAAGATCTCCCCTATGTCGTCGGGTCATCACACATTTATCATAACGGCCACAGAGTATTTTACCAAGTGGGTGGAAGCAATTTCGTTAACCTCTACGACTGGAACCCGCATTGCGGAGTTTATTTTGCATAACATCATATGTCATTTTGGTATTCCATCCAAGATCCTCTCGGATAATGGGATGCCCTTCAAGAACAAATATGTGCGTGCTTTGACCACAAAGTACAAAATTTAGCACAATTTTTCAACACCCTATTATCCATAGGCAAATGGGCAAGCAGAGGCGTCAAACAAAATGCTAGTCGCCATCCTCAAAAATACTAGTCGCAGATAATCATAAGGATTGGCACATTCAGATCCCGCTTGCCCTATGGGCTTATCGCACTAGCATTCGGACGCCCACTGGGGCAACTCCATTTTCGTTGGTGTATGGCTCCGAGGCAGTCATGCCTCTTGAGTTGGAAATCCCTTCCCTGCGTATTTCAATGCAAGAGTTCATCGATGATGACACTGCGTGGCAGGCCCGGTTAGATCAACTCACGTTGCTTGACGAACGACGCGTCAATGCTCTCGAGCATTTGCGTATCTATCAAGAGCGACTTAAGAGAGCATATAACATGAAGGTTCACCTAAGGGATTTTTAGGTTGGAGATTTGGTCTTAAAAGAGAACCAACAGAATTCTAATTTGCCGTCCCATCTCCGAGACAAGTTCATGGCAAACTGGTTAGGTCCTTATGTGATTGACAGTAAGATAGGACCTGGAACATACCGGCTCGCCTCTCTTGAAGGAATCAAGGAGCTAGAACCCTTGAACATCAATCATTTGAGGCCATTCTACATTTAGAGAGCCATAGTCCACACAAAAGCTCCAAGGATTTCCACAATCGCTTGGTCAATCCCAAAATGCCCCAAAGGTGTCCATAAACCCTTTGGTCAACCCAAAAGCTCCAAGGATTTCCACAATCGCTTGGTCAATCCCAAAATGCCCCAAAGGTGTCCATAAACCCTTTGGTCAACCCAAAAGCTCCAAGGATTCCCACAATCGCTTGGTCAATCCCAAAATGCCCCAAAGGTATCCATAAACCCTTTGGTCAAACCAAAAACTCCAAGGATTCCAAAAAAAAAAAAAAAAATATTTCAATCGCTTGGTCAACCCAAAATGCCCCAAAGGTGTCTATAAACCCTTTGGTCAAACCAAAAGCTCCAAGGATTCCCTTAATCGCTTGGTCAACCTAAAATGCCCCAAAGGTATCCATAAACCCTTTGGTCAAACCCAAAGCTCCAAGGGTTACCATAACCGCTTGGTCAACACAAATATTCAAAAACCAACAAAAACAATAAAAATCAACAAAAAAAAAAACAACATAAAAATTTCATGCATACTCTTAAATATCAAAAATACAAAAAAAATAGGTTGCATTAGGCATCACCTCCATACATTGCATATTCGCTAGGTCATACAAGTCAAAAGCACCATAGACTATAATTGCTTGGCAATTTTCTCATTTTTCACATAAAATCAATTTTATCAACGCATACATCCCGCATCACACCATCCCCATTTTTAGCAAAGTCAGTTGTCTCCTAATGTATTTAGGGTTTTCGTCATTCAATTGTCTTTAACTTTCTAGCAAAAAATTGTACAAAGTCAAACAGATTTTACACAGGAAAGTTTTACTTGGGTCACGCCTCGTTATGTAATATCCCTACACAAATTAAAACACATAAAATAATTCCTAAGTTGTGTGAACGTAAGATGAAAACTACAAAGCAGTCTAGAGTACCATAGGTGAAATATTAGCCTGTTCATCCCCCTGTGTGAATGGTTCAAGAATGTTGAGAATTGACAAAAGGACAAGCTCTTCCCCATCCATTCCTTCTAATCAACAGTGGTTTTCATCACTAACAAAAATTCAAAAATCACCATTGGTCCCTAAGGTTGTAAGGATTCATACTACACGTCCCTACCAAGGATGGGTAGTCATCCCCAAGGCCTAAAAGAATCAATGACCATTCAAAAACAACATTTCCACTAGCTATCCTCAAAATCACCATTGGTCCCTAAAGTTGTAAGGATTTGTACTACACATCCCTGCCAAGGATGGGTAGTCATCCCCAAGGCATAAAAGGATCAATGACCATTCAAAAACACCATTTCCACAAGCCATCATCACAATCACCTTTGGTCTCTCAAGTCGTAAGGATTCATACTACACGTCCCTACCAAGGATGGGTAGTCATCCCCAAGGCCTAAAAGATCAATACCCTTACTTCATAATCTCCATACTACCCTTTGGTTCCCAAAGTCGTAAGGATTCATACTACACGTCCCTGCCAAGGATGGGTAGTCATCCCCAAGGCCTAAAAGGATCAATGTTATTCACCAGTCACAAACATACCAGCTTAACCTTACAAAGCTCAAAAGCCAAATCAAATAACAGTGGTTATCACTACTATTTAACATCCTTGCTCCAAAAAAAAAACAAAAAAAGAACAAAATAAACAGTGATTTTCATCACTTTGTATACGAGCAAATATCCTAAACCATTGAGCCAATAAAAATCCTGAACTTGAATCCCTGGAATTCTCAGTATTCGAAAACCATCTAGGTGATCCTCATTACAGGTTTGGTGGACAACCTACCTGGCAATGGTGGTATCCTACCCGCATGACGATATGTCTGTCGCATTAGCTTTGCGTGTGAGCAGACCAATGTTTGCATGTGGATGAGCTAGCTTATGGTATCTTAGATTGTCCCATGGATTAATCTTGTTGAATACAACAACGGAGTTAGTGGAGCTACTTAGGTGATCCTCAGTACAGGTTTGGTTGATAGCCTATCTAGCACTGGCGGTATCCTGACAAATACCACATAAACGAACTCAATTGCACACACAGGGATGTGAAATAACTTGGTTAACCTCCAAGTCAGATTTATACCTTGTTCAAAAGTCTTGCAAGATAAATGTACAGTCTTGGCTAGTTAGTTAAAATATCTGAATCTCAGAAAAGCTTAACTACATTTCAAAAACAACTGGTACATTGCATTTCGTACATTACCATCAAAAAATATGCAACATACAAAAACAAAGTTTTCACCTGCACAGTCATTCCACACAGTCATCCCATAAGTACACCAAGCCAATAAATCTTGCACAGTCTATGGTGCCATCGACAAGTTATCAACCAAATAAGTTCATTCATTCCATATGCATACATCATATAATTAGAAACATCGCATTCATAATACCCCATGCATCCATCATCATAAATCAATGTGCATAAACAGACAGACACACCATGAAAAGTTTATAAAAACCAAAAAAAGAATCATCTGTATATATATCATCAAAAATGCCCATAGGCTACAATGAACCGGTCCTCTGACCCCGCCACAAAAACAAAAAGCTCAAAAACCCCCAAGCCTAGGGCGTCGGCCACCATGATCACGTAGGATCGGTGCGATGAGAACTACCCCCCGTGGTGTGGGTCCTATGGGACCTCTCAGGGTGACTGCTGCTCGCCCCTGCATCATGCCTACTAGTGCCCCCCTCATCTAGCCACCTACGACGAGATGATGCTGACTGCTCAGTATCGTTGTCTCTCATCCGATGCGAAGAGCCACCTCCAGGAGGCTCAGGTAACCGCCCACCAAGGTGGATGATCTCTCCCTCCATATCCATCCGATGTCGATGCCAATCTGCCTCCGTCGATGCCAATCTGCCTCCCGTCGATCCCACTCTACCTCCCACCGATGGTAGTAAGCTACTACATCATCGCGCTGTGCTAGCTGCATCCGTAGGAGATCCCTCTCTCGTGCAGCATCGGTATCCCCCTCCTATCGATGGGACGCAGCCCATGCATTCTCCCGCTCTGCCAGCTGAGTCCGTAGGAGATCTCTCTCCTGCAAAGCCTCTCCTAGCTCCCCATATCGCCTCCATAGTAGCCCCACCAATCATGCATTCTCAACGTGCAACCCTACCTCCATGTCCTCCGACACTACCTGAGGCCTCGGCAAATCCGGGACAGCAGCCTGCTCTGGCTCCCACTGCTCTGGGACGTCCTGCATTTTTGGCTAGTCTGGAACCCCATAATCCCCGCCCGCATCCTCAACCTCCACCATCTCTGCATCATCCAGCGGAGCACCCCAACCCTCATCTGGTGCCTCTGCACCCTCATCCCCTGCTACTACCGCCTCCGCCCCGCCTAGAGGCCCCTCGCCTCGCCACCATCGCAAGGTCCACCACTGCTCATACTCGATAGTAACCCCGACGTCATCCACATCTAGGACGTCAATAGCCGTATCTGAATCCTCGCCAAGTGGTGCAACGACTGGCCGGTCCAGAGTCCTCTCATCCCCTCGACGTCGATAGACCATGGGCTCACCAGGCATCCCCTGGTGCACCCCGAACTATCATGTAACCCGGCCATATGGGAACAACTCCTACTCAGTCCCATGCCTCCCAATCAGCCATCGCTCCCTCCGTACCCATCGGAGCCACTCTCCAGCCTCAGGCCAGTGGGCAATCCCGATAGGGGTGCCAGAACACCTCCCCTAGAGTAAGCCGAGCGAAGGCATCGACATAGTGCCCTACTGCACCTGCCCATCATCGACTCTGACCCTGCTCCTCCGACCTCCGCCATAGTACCCCGTATCCAATCTCCCGGTCTGCCATCTCTGCCCGAGTCATCCAGGGCAGCCCCGTCGGCCTCTCCACTGCTATGTGCTTCCAAGCCCAGCACTGCAACAAGTAGCTGCAACTAATCCCCTTCCACTTTCGGTAGCGGACCTCGTACAACTCATCATAGAGCTATGCCAATAGAGTCTATCCCCATCTCATGATCATCGATGCATCTGTAGGACACTCCACCAGCCTGAACACCACCTCCAGCAGGTTCCACGGGAACCTCGCGCCCGAAGAGTCGGGGAGCAACATGTTGGAAATGAGGCCCATGAGTAATGCATGCCTCATTCCCAACACACCCCTCTCTAGCCACCATCGAACCAGTATGCCACCAATATGACAGTCGATCTCTGCCCTCTCCACTGGGCTCTCCACACCCAACTCCTCCCCATGCCCAAAATAGTGTATCAGTACTATTGTCCTCCGATCCCGTGGCATCGTCCGGATCGGCAGTCCATCTATTGGAATCCGAAGAATCCGATAGACATCCTCCAAGGTCACCGTCATCTCCCCTATTGGGAGATGGAAGGTGTTGGTCCGGGGATCCCACAGATTGATCAGGGCCATCAGATAGGCCCGATCCCCGACCACCGGCTCTAGCCGAGTCACCTGCTTGAGCCCAAGGGTGTCAAGCCAATCCCAGTCAGCCAAAGTCAGTGTTGCACGTGCTTCAGTGAAAATAGTAGGCACCCGGTATCGGCTCTTCACAACCTGCAAAAGAAAACAACATAAAAACATTAAAACAATGAAAAAAAAAATGTGTACAGAGCACAAACAAAATAGTAATTACAAAATTCAAAATTAATTTTTCAGATTTAGGGTTTTTAACTCTAACTGATTAATTAATAACAAAAACGTCATTTTTTAGATCTAGGGTTTTTAACTCTAACTGATTAATTAACAACAAAAACAATTACAAAACAAAAAAAAATCATTTGTCAGTTTTAGGGTTTTAAATTTAACTGATAAATTAAACAAAAAAAACAACATTCAAAAACGTAATTTTTTAGATCTAGGGTTTTTAATTCTAACTGATAAATTAACAAAAAAAAAAATCATTGGTCAGTTCTAGGGTTTTTAACTCTAACTGCAAAACAAACAAAAATAGTCACAAAAATAATTTTTCAGACCTAGGGTTTTTACCTTTAAACTGGCAAATTAACACCACAAAAACAACAGTTAACTAGGGTTCAAGTTACGCTTTTCGCTTAGTTTTACCCTACGTTTTTAACCTAAGTTCTGATCTTGGTTCAATTCAGGTTCAACGACGTTTTTAAGTTGTGTTCTAAACTAAGTTTCTAGCTCAATTTTCAACTAAACTTTTGATCTATGTTTAACTAGGGTTAAATTAAGTTTTCTGCTAAGTGTTCATAGACTAGGGTTTCATTTTTACAATTTGAAAAACCAGATAAACAAAAACACAAGAAATAAACAACTTGCGGTTTTCAAACTGCGACACAAACTAACAAAGAGGATGGGCACTCACTGGTATCGCTTCGGCTCCACCGCTCGATCCGGTGTGTGAACTCATGGTCACAAGAATAGTTCGGTAGTGCTTCGCTTCGCAGAATTGACCTCCTCCTCCTCAGAGCTCCAAATCGCCAAGAAAAACAAGTGCAAATGAGCCCAAAACTTAGTTTTGGCCTTTAAATAGGCTTTTTGAGCCTGTATTCGTCCCCCCTGGGATGAGCACTCTGGTTAGCACTCGTCCCTCCCTGGGATGAATACTAAACAGGAATTCGTCCCACCCAGGGATGAATACAGAGCAAAAATTTCAAAAACAACAAAAACTGCACAAAAATGCACCAAAAACAAGCAATAAAATTGTCCAATGAGAGTGCTTTTGCACTTGATATTTCGGGCATGCAAAACAGATGTCGGGGTCACAAATCCTCACTATCCTACTCCCTAAGAAGGCTACCATAGCCGGACCGCTCCACGGGAAGACGGATTTTCGAGAATTTCATCCCCAAACGGCATCACCAAAACGGGTCAAAACCCACCCAAAAATAGCAATAACATTGTCGAACGAAGGCGCATTTGCGCCTGACATTCTTGGCATCCAAAATAGACGTTGGGGTCACAAATTGTCACTATCCTACTCCCTAAGAAGGCTACCATAGCCGGACCGCTCCACGGGAAGATGAATTTTTGCCAATTTCAGCTCCAAAATGCGTCACAAAAAGGGTTCAAACCCACCAAAAATAGGTCAGAATGTTCGGAAACTGCTTTCGTATTTAATGGTAAACAACTGAAGGCACCCTTACCTAAGTCATCTTGGGTCAAGCGACTCGTCGCTTTTCTCATGTCGGTCATTCCCTCATCGATTCGTCGCTTGAGGGGGTAGTCACACTTAGTCGCCAATCAACAACAACATACCCAATCCTGGAAATGACACGCATTCAAAGGATCATTGAAAAAGACAATCATGCCCCTGCTTGGGGCAGAAAACAAGCAATAATCACAAGCTGATCAAACACTTGGCATTCATGAATCATGAACTCAAGGTTCCCACAGACAAAAGGTTGCGCCCTTTGCCTATTCATGACTGATCAATGTCCAAGCTCAAGTAACACCTCACCGAAAAAGGTTAACACTTGAATTAAGTTCCTTAGCTCGTCAGAGGCAAGGATTCAAGAATGCGTGCCCTTTCCATACTTGGGGCATCAAGAGTTGGTTAGGTTACTGAGAAACCCTAATCATTAGTGCTTTGGTTATTTATTTTTGCTCGACGTTGCGCCTTGCACAGCGCTTCCCAAAAAGGGGCATCTGTAGACACCAAAACAGCACCAATCCGATTATGTGACAACAAGCGCTGATCGCATTGACACAAACAGCCCCAGGGCAGCCCCCCAGAGGTTAAACAGTGGTCCTAACCACTCCCAAAAGTAGTTTGGAAGGTCAAAGGTCAATTTGGCACCTTTTTGGCACCTTGCTCTCTGCTCGTCCCACCCCGGGATGAATACAAACTGGCATTCGTCCCACCCAGGGACGAATAGCAGCATTCGCCCCAGGGTGAGGCGAATAGAAGGTTTGACTGGCAAAAAAAGTCAAACCTCGGCAACTCCGCTAGTTAACTGAGGCTTCAGGCCATGCAATTGCGAGGAATAGCTTTTATTCAAGAAGAGAGACTTCAGTCATGCATGTCTTTATTTTAGAGACCTCATGCAAGGAGATTCTAAATCAGGGAACTAGCTTTTCTCTGAAAATAGGACAGTTAACTCAAGTGGCGCCCTCGCATGCGCAATTTAAACAAGGAGACCCTAAGGTCTATAAATTGGGGAGTTTTCCCACCCAAAAGATATATAGAGAAGGAGCATTTGAGCAATGAAGTGCTGCCAATTTACATACCTACTTGCGATTTGTGCCTTCACATCCTTAATCTCTCATTCGAAAGGGAGGTTATTGGGTGACTATTGGAAGCACGAATCCCGACCCAAAACCTGATTTTTGGCCACAATATTCCACAAAATTTGTCGACAACACCCCATAAGGAGTTTTGGACCCATCCCAAGTGGATTGGTGCTGAAACAGTGTCCCAAACGGTGGGCGTCCTGCCCCGGGCGCTCCCCAAACTGTCACAGTCCTATTCGCCCCACCCCGGGATGATTAGAAATATGTGATAGATTTCTCTAGTTTTTCTTTTGCATTTTATTCTAGATATGTTAAATAGGTTACAGTTCAAATTTCATTTCATTCTGAGCAATTTTGACCAGGTTTTTGTCATTTCTCGCCTTTACTAACTTGCAGATGGCACCAGCAAAATCTGGGTGATAGAGGTAAAATTGGAGAAATATGACCTTCTGGGTCTTCCCAAAACACCCCCAATTAGCTAACCCCAAGTTTGCAGGTCATTTGGAGCTTCCGGGATAGGACATTGAAGAGGGTGCTTTTTGACAAGTTATTGCAGGTCTATTCGTCCCACCCTGGAGCGAATACAAATCTGTGAGGAATTTCTAGACTGTTCTTTTTGCAATGGCTTCTTGATAACATATTTATGCTTCTGTTAAAATTTTAGGTCAATCCGAGGTCATTTGATTATCGTTTTAATATTTTCATGCATATACTGACATTAGGCCTTGGGAAATACATGCTTTATTCTACCTGCAGGTGCTACTAATATTTTTTGTTTCTTTGAACGCAGGTTTTTGACATCATAGAAGCAGGAAGGAGTGAACAATCATACACACAAGCGGTGGCGATGTTTTGGTCCGCCCATCTTACATGTGGGCACGCGGAAGAAGGATTGTTGTTTATAGATGCGATAAGAAACTTATTTGACGCTCCTATTCCCTAAAAAGGAAGGAGACGTATTGTAACACAACTCTGAAAAGCATATCAATAAAAAGGGCCATATTTTATATTGCTTTTATCTTGTGTCAATTCGTCTATGCTCTTTCTTTTTATGCACTTTGCAATACATAGGCTATAAGCGTTAAGTTTGATTTTATAAGCATCATATTGGGCACTTTCCTTTTTGTTTCCGTATCCTCGTGCTTTCAACATGAACATTTGAAAACAAAAGCAAGCAAAAATTGAAATATTTTTAAAGAGCACATCACCCTTTGGCCAATTTCTTCATTCGAAAAAACTTCTTTTAATCACCTATGTTCCACGTATCAATATCCTTATATACCTATAGTCTCCCTCACGTAAGGGCGGGTCATTGAGAATTTTGGTATAAAGTTCTGGCAGATTATTTTGGTTTCAAAAATCCCATGTTCCACGTATCGATCTCCTCATATACATATAGTTTCCCTCAAGTAAGGGTGGGTATATAGAATAGTTCGAAATAAAGGTCTGGCTTTTGTTACCTTGATTCAAAAAGTTTTTTCTGGTTTCGCTGCTTCTTGCTGAATTTTTTTTTGGAAAGTCCTTCATTAGAGGGGGGGTTGGCAATTATCTATGGATAATATGAATTCAATCAATACAATTGACCCACTCACTCCCCATAATTATCACACATGGAAACCCAAAATATTAAATATCATTGCTCAAAAAGTGCTCACACACTTGCTAGAAGATAAACAACCTGAATTTGAAAAGGAATATGAAATATTTGTTCATAAAGGAAATATATATGAAAAAATCGGTATTATAACCACAAATGTAATTAAGAGCTTACGGTTTCACATATATGAATGTAAAACTCCATTTGAGAGTTGGGAAAAACTTAAAAACTTGTTTGGTAAAGTGGATCAAATAAGATCAATACAAATAGAAGCAGATTTAACAACTCTATCTCCTGAAGATTACAACACTATTATTGATTCCTCACCAAGTTCAAAGAAGTCCTCACTCAATTAAAAGGTAGTGGCAAGGAAAAAATAGAAGAAGAATGCATCTACCTTATTCTTTCCAAATTAAATGGAACATTTCAATTTTTTTGCAACCACTTTTTTGTCTACAAAATATGCTCTTGGAACAAGTTTTAAAATGCCCACTTTGGAAGAATTTTGTGATAGGCTAACTAGAGAGAAAATGAAGCTTTCAAAATATGATATCTCTCCCTCCTCCTCAAAAACCTTAGTAGCTTACAAATCCAAGGACACAATCAAAAAGAAATACAAATCACCTATAACTTGTACACATTGCAAGAAAGATGGTCATTTTGTGAGAAAATATTGGAAGAGACTATAGCAGCTTGAGGCCGCAATAAAGGATCAAAAAATAGACACAAATAAACACATAGGAAAGGACTTAAATTTTCAAGGAAGAGCTGCTAATATTTCATCAAAATCTTGGGTTCTAGATTTAGGAGTAACTCATCATATGACATATTCAAAAGAGTCATTTAATTTTCTCTCCTCATGCACCACTTACAACATTGAAGTTGGTGACTCTTATTTTATCCATGTCAAAGGAAAAGGTGACATAATAATTGATGGTGGTAATTTAAAGAATGTTCTCTATGTTCCTAATATTGCTACAAATATTTTCTCTATCTATCAGACTTTTACTTTTGCACAAGGTAAAACAGTTATATTTTCACCAATAGGAATTGAGATAAGAGACTTTCAAGAACCATACTTCCTCATAGCAAAGGGTGACATTGATCATAGAGCTCACCTATTTTACTTCAAAGGATTCAATTATTCTGAAGGAGCATCTTGTTTTGTTGCTCATTCAGACCTTGAAAGCAAAATTTGGCATGAGAAATTTGGACATTTTAATTATAGCTATTTAAGAGAGTTGAATACTCATGAAATAGTAACAGGGTTGCCAAAAATATCTTCTACTGATGGAGTTTGTCCTAGATGTGCTCTTGGGAAACAACATCAAGATCCTTTTCACCCTAGTAGTTCACAAAAATCTTTATCCTCACTAGAGTTAATACATAGTGACTTGATGGTCTTCCAGAAGCCTTCTTTCAAAGGAGCAAAATATGTCTTAACCTTCATTGATGATTTTTCAAGAAGAACTTGGATCTACTTTCTAAAATATAAAAGTGATGTTCTATCCCATTTTAAAATATTCAAGGCCTTAGTTAAAAATAAAGCCACTTGCAAAATAAAGCAAATCCATACAGATAATGGGGAAATATTTCAGTAATGAGTTCTCCAAATTTATCTCAACTCATGGTATAATTCATCAACATTCAGTATCCCATAATCCATAGCAAAATGGTATTACTGAAAGGAAAAACATAACTTTAAAAGAAATGACAAACTGTCTGCTCCACTCAAGAGATCTTCCAGCAATTTTTTGGGCTGAGGCAATCAACTGTGCAAATTATATTCAAAACTACACATGTCATAAAGCTCTTAGCCATTTGACTCCTGAGGAAGCATGGACTGGATCAAAACCTAATGTCTCTTTTTTCAAAGTTTTTGGGTGTACTGCTTGGGCATATATTCCAAAGAAAATGAGGAAGGCTCTAGACAAAAAGAGCAAGCAACTCATCTTTTTTGGTTATTGTGAGGAAATGAAAGTCTACAGACTCCTTTATCCTACAACTCATGAGGTATTTTTTTATAAAAATGTTCAATTTGATGAAATGTTTCCTCATAAAAATCCTCAATCTTCATCTTACAACATTAATTCTCTTGAGCCATCTCCAATATTTGAGCCTCAATATAATGAAGATTCCACCCTTGATTTAAATGTTCAAACTAAGGATCCTATACTTCAAACTCCAACTCAAAGTCCTACCACACCCATTACCCCTTCTACAATGCAAAAATTGGCCCACACCATAGTTCAAGAGGCCACTTCTTACATCCAAAATATTCCATCATCCATAATAAGCAAATCCACAGGATCTAGTCTTGTTTTTCAGTCTATTTCCACATATCCTTAATCCTTCAAATAAGCATCACGCCTACTAGTGCCCCCCTCATCTAGCCACCTACAACGAGATGATGCTGACTGCTCAGTATCATTGTCTCTCGTCCGACACGAAGATCCACCTCAAGGAGGCTCAAGTAACCACCTACCAAGGTGGATGATCTCTCCCTCCATATCCATCCGATGCTGACGCTAATCTTCCTCCTATCGATGCCAATCTACCTCCCATCGACCCCACTCAACCTCTCATCAATGGTAGTAAGCTACTATGTCATCACACTATGCTAGTTGCATCTGTAGGAGATCCCTCTCTCGTGCAGCATCGATATCCCCCTCCTATCGGTGGGACACAGCCCATGCATTCTCTCGCTCCACCAGCTAAGTTAGTAGATGATCTCTCTCTTGCAAAGCCTCTCCTAGATCCCCATATCACCTCCGTAGTAGCCCCACCAATCATGTAGTCTCAGTGCACAACCCTGCCTCCATGTCCTCTAACACTGCCTGAGGCCTCGACGAATCTGGGACAGCAGCCTGCTCTGGCTCCCACTGCTCTGGGACGTATTGCATTTTTAGCTGGTCCAAAACCCCATAATCCCAACTTGCATCCTCAACCACCACCATCTCTGCATCATCCAACGGAGTACCCCAACCCTCATCTGGTGCCTCTGCACCCTCATCCCCTACTGCTGCCGCCTCCACCCTGCCTAGAGGCCCCTCGTCTCACCACCATAGTAAGGTCCACCACTGCTCATACTCGGCAGTAATCCCAATGTCATCCACATCTGGGACGTCAATAGCCGTATCTGAATCCATGCCAAGTGGTGCAACGACTGGCCGATCTAGAGTCCTCTCATCCCCCTGGCATCGATAGACCATGGGCTCACCAGGCATCCCATAGCGCACCCCAAACTGTCCTGTCACTTGGCCATATGGGAACAACTCCTGCTCAGTCCCATGCCTCCCAATCAACCACCGCTCCCTCCGTACCCATCAGAGCCACTCTCCAGCCTTAGGCCAAGCTGGACAGTCCTGATAGGGGTGCCAGAACACCTCCCCTAGAGTAAGCCAAGAGAATGCATCGACATAGTGCCCTACTGCACCTGCCCATCATCGACTCTAACCCTGCTCCTCTGCCCTCTACCACAGTACCCCGTATCCAATCTCTTGGTCTACCATCTCTACCTGAGTCATCCAGGGCAGCCCCGTCAGCCTCTCCACTGCTATGTGCTACCAAGCCCAGCACTACAACAAGTAGCTACAACTAATCCCCTTTCGCTTCCAGCAGTGGACCTCGTACAGCTTATCATAGAGCTATGCCAGTAGAGTCTGTCCCCATCTCATGATCATCGATGCATTTGTAGGACACTCCACCAGCCTGAATACCACCTCCAGCAGGTTCCACAGGAACCTTGCACCCGAAGAGTCGGGGAGTAGCATGTTGGAAATGAGGCCCATAAGTAATGCGTTCCTCATTCCCATCACACCCCTCTCTAGCCACCATCGCACCAGTATGCCACCAATATGACAATCAATCTCTGCCCTCTCCACTGGGCTCTCCACACCCAACTCCTTCCCATGCCTGAAACAGTGTATCAGTACTGTTGTCCTCCGATCTCATGGCATCGTCTAGATCGGAAGTCTGTCTATTGGAATCCGAATAATTCGATAGACATCCTCCAAGGTCACCGTCATCTCCCCTGTTGGGATATGGAAGGTGTTGGTTCGAGGATCCCACAGATTGATAAATGTTGTCAGATAGGCCCGATCCTTGACCATCGGCTCCAACCGAGTCACCTGCTTGAGCCCAAGGGCGTCAAGCCAATCCCAGTCAGCCAAAGTCAGCGCTACACGTCCTTCAGTGAAAACAGTAGGCACCCAGTATCGGCTCTTCACAACCTGCAAAATAAAACAACATAAAAACATTAAATCAATGAAAAGAGAAAAATTGTGTACAGAGCACAAACAAAATAGTAATTACAAAATTCAAAATTAATTTGTCAGATTTAGGGTTTTTAACTCTAACTGCTTAATTAATAACAAACACGTCATTTTTCAGATCTAGGTTTTTTAACTCTAACTGATTAATTCACAACAAAAATAATTACAAAAAAAAATTATTTGTCAGTTTTAGGGTTTTAAATTTAACTGATAAATTAAACAAAAAACAACAACATTCAAAAACGTAATTTTTCAGATCTAGGGTTTTTTATTCTAACTGATAAATTAACAAAAAAAAAATCATTGGTCAGTTCTAGAGTTTTTTCTAACTGCAAAACAAACAAAAACAGTCACAAAAATAATTTTTCAGACCTAGGGTTTTTACCTTTAAACTGGAAAATTAGCACCACAAGAACAACAGTTAACTAGGGTTCAAGTTATGCTTTCTGCTTAGTTTTACCCTATGTTTTTAACCTAATTTTTGATCTTGGTTCAATTCAGGTTCAACGACATTTTTAAGTTATGTTCTAAACAAAGTTTCTAGCTCAGTTTTCAACTAAACTTTTGATATATGTTTAATTAGGGTTAAATTAAGTTTTCTGCTAAGTGTTCATAGACTAGGGTTTCATTTTACAATTTGAAAAACCAGATAAACAAAAACACAAGACATAAACAACTTGCGGTTTTCAAACCGTGACATAAACTAATAAAGAGGACGGGCACTCACTGGTATCACTTTAGCTTCGCTGCTCGATTCAGTGTGTGAAATCATGGTCATAATAACAGTTCGGCGGTCCTTCACTTCATAGAATTGACCTCCTCCTCAGAGATCCAAATCACCAAGAAAAACAAATGCAAATGAGCCCAAAACTCAGTTTTGGCCTTTAAATAGGATTTTTGAGCCTGTATTTGTCCCCCCCATGGATGAGCACTCTGGTTAGTACTCGTCCCACCCTGGGATGAATACTAAATAGGAATTCATCCCACCCTAGGACGAATACAGAGCAAAAACTTTGAAAATAGCTAAAAACTACACAAAATGCACCAAAAACAAGGCCTAAAATTGTCCAATGAGAGTGCTTTTGCACTTGACATTCTAGGCATACAAAACTGATGTCGAGGTCACAAATCCTCACTATCCTACTCCCTAAGAAGGCTACCATAGCCGGACCGCTCCACGAGAAGCCGAATTTTCAAGAATTTTAGCCCCAAACGACGTCACCAAAACGGGTCAAAACCCAACCAAAAATAGCAATACCATTGCCAAACGAAGGTGCATTTCTGCCTGACATTCTTGGCATCCAAAATAGATGTTGGGGTCACAAATTGTCACTATCCTACTCCCTAATAAGGCTACCATAGCCGGACCGCTCCACGGGAAGACATTTTTGTCAATTTCATCATCAAAATACATCACAAAAAGTGTTCAAACCCACCAAAAATAGGTCAGAATGTTTAGAAATTGCTTTCATATTTAATGGTAAACAACTGAAGGCACCCTTACCTAAGTCATCTTGGGTCAAGCGACTAGTCACTTTTCTCATGTTGTTCATTCCCTCATCGATTCGTCGCTTGAGGGGGTAGTCACACTTAGTCACCAATCAACAAAAATACACCCAATCAAGGAAATGACACGCATTCAAAGGATCATTGACAAAGACAATCGTGCCCCTACTTGGGGCAGCAAATAAGCAATTATCACAAGCTGATCAAACACTTGGCATTCATGAATCATGAACTCAAGGTTCCCACAGACAAAAGGTTGTGCCCTTTGCCTATTCATGACTGATCAATGTCCAAGTTCAAGGAAAATCTCACTGAACAAGGTTAACACTTGAATTAAGTTCCTTAGCTCCTCAGAGGCAAGGATTCAAGAATGTGTGCCCTTTCCATACTTGGGGCATCAAGAGTTGGTTAGGTTACTGAGAAACCCTAATCATTAGTGCTTTAGTTATTTATTATTGCTCGACGCTGCACCTTGCACAACGCTTCCCAAAAAGAGGCATCTGTAGACACCAAAACAACACCAATCAGATTATGTGACAACAAGCGCTGATCGCATTGACACAAAAAACCCGTAGGGCAGTCCCCAGAGTTTAAATAGTGGTCCTAACCACTCCCAAAAGTGGTTTGGAAGATCAAAGGTCAATTTGGCACCTTGCTCTCTGATCGTCCCACCCTGGGACAAATACAAACTGGCATTCATCCCACCCAGGGATGAATAGTAGCATTTGCACTAGGGTGAGGCGAATAGAAGGTTTGACTGGCTAAAAAAGTCAAACCTCAGCAACTTCGCTAGTTAACTGAGGTTTCAAGCCATGAAATTACGAGGAATAGATTTTATTCAAGAAGAGAGACTTCAGTCATGCATGTCTTTATTTTAGATACCTCATGCAAGGAGATTTTAAATCAGAGAACTAGCTTTTTTATGAAAATAGGACAGTTAACTCAAGTGGCGCCCTTGCATGCGCAATTTAAACAAGGAGACCCTAATGTCTATAAATTGGGGAGTTTTCCCACCCAAAATATATACAGAGAAGGAGCATTTGAGCAACGAAGTGCTGCCAATTTACATACCTACTTGCGATTTGTGCCTTCACATCCTTAATCTCTCATTCGAAAGGGAGGTTATTGGGTGACTATTGGAAGCACGAATCCCAACCCAAAACCTAATTTTTGGCCATAATATTCCACAAAATTTGTCAAAAACACCCTATAAGGAGTTTTGGACCCATCCCAAGTGGATTGGTGCCGAAATAGTGTCCCAAACGGTGGGCGTCCTACCCCCGGGCGCTCCTCAAACTGTCACAGTCCTATTTGCCCCACCCCGGGACGATTAGAAATCTATGATATATTTCTCTAGTTTTTCTTTTTCATTTTATTCTAGATATGTTAAATAGGTTATAGCTCAAATTTCATTTCATTCTGAGCAATTTTGACCAGGTTTTTGTCATTTCTTGCCTTTACTAACTTGCAGATGGCACCAGCAAAATCTGGGTGATAGAGGTAAAATTGGAGAAATCTGACCTTTTGGGTCTTCCCAAAACACCCCCAATTAGCTAACCCTTGGAGCTTCTGGGATAGGACATTGAAGAGGGTGCTTTTTGAAAAGTTATTGTAGGTCTATTCGTCCCACCCTGGAGCGAATACAAATCTGTGAAGAGTTTCTAGACTGTTCTTTTTGCAATGGCTTCCTGATAACATATTTATGCTTCTGTTAAAATTTTAGATCGATCTGAGGTCATTTGATCATCGTTTTAATATTTTCATTCATATACTGACATTAGGCCTTGGGAAATACATGTTTTATTCTGCCCGCAAGTGCTACTAATCTTTTTTTTGTTTCCTTGAACGTAGGTCTTTGACATCATAGAAGCAGGAAAGAGTCAAAAATCACATACACAAGTGGCGATGACGTTTTGGTCCATCCATCTTATATGTGGGCATGCGGAAGAAGGATTGTTGTTTATAGATGCGATAAGAAACTTATTTGACGCTCCTATTCCCTAAAAAGGAAGGAGATGTATTGTAACACAACTCTGAAAAGCATATCAATAAAGAGGGCCGCATTTTATATTGCTTTTATCTTGTGTCAATTCGTTTATGCTCTTTCTTTTTATGCACTTTGCAATACATAGGCTATAAGCGTTAAGTTGGGTTTTAAAGCATATATTTTGGCACTTTCATTTTTGTTTCCATATCCTCGTGCTTTCAACATGAACATTTGAAAAAAAAAGAAAGAAAAAATTGAAATATTTTTAAAGAGCACATCACCCTTTGGCCAATTTCTTCATTCAAAAAAACTGCTTTTAATCACCTATGTTCCACGTATCAATATCGTTATATACTTATAGTCTCCCTCACGTAAGGGCGGGTCATTGAGAATTTTGGTATAAAGTTCTGGTAGATTATTCTGGTTTCAAAACTCCCGTGTTCCACGTATCGATCTCCTCATATACATATAGTTTCCATCAAGGGTGGGTATATAGAATAGTTCGATATAAAGGTCTGGATTTTGTTACCTTGATTCAAAAAGTTTTTTCTGGTTTCGCTGCTTCTTGCTGAATTATTTTTTGGAAAGTCCTTCATTATAAGGGGGGTTGGCAATTATCTATGGATAATATGAATTCACTCAATACAATTGACCCACTCACTCCCCATAATTATCACACAAGGAAACCCAAAATATTAAATCTCATTGCTCAAAAAGTGCTCACACATTTGCTAGAAGATAAACAACCTGAATTTGAAAAGGAATATGAAATATTTGTTCATAAAGGAAATATATATGAAACAATGGGTATTATAACCACAAATGTAATTAAGAGCTTACGGTTTCACATATATGAATGTAAAACTCCATTTGAGAGTTGGGAAAAACTTAAAAACTTGTTTGGTAAAGTGGATCAAATAAGATCAATACAAATAGAAGCAGATTTAACAACTCTATCTCCTGAATATTACAACACTATTATTGATTTCCTCACCAAGTTCAAAGAAGTCCTCACTCAATTAAAATGTATTGGGAAGGCAAAAATAGAAGAAGAATGCATCTACCTTATTCTTTCCAAATTAAATGGAGCATTTCAATTTTTTTGCAACCACTTTTTTTTCTACAAAAGATGCTCTTGGAACAAGTTTTAAAATTCCCACTTTGGAAGAATTTTGTGATAGGCTAACTAGAGAGGAAATGAAGCTTTCAAAATATGATATCTCTCCCTCCTCCTCAAAAACCTTAGTAGCTTCCAACTCCAATGACACATTCAAAAAGAAATACAAATCACCTATAACTTGTACTTGCAAGAAAGATGGTCATTCTGTGAGAAAATATTGGAAGAGACTATAGCAGCTTGAGGCTGCAATAAAGCATCAAAAAATAGACACAAATAAACACATAGGAAAGGACTTAAATGTTCAAGGAAGAGCTGCTAATATTTCATCAAAATCTTGGGTTCTCAATTTAGGAGTAACTCATCATATGACATATTCAAAAGAGTCATTTAATTTTCTCTCCTCATGCACCACTTACAACATTGAATTTGGTGACTCTTATTTTATCCATGTCAAAGGAAAAGGTGACATAATAATTGATGGTGGTAATTTAAATAATGTTCTCTATGTTCCTAATATTGCTACAAATATTTTCTCTATCTATCATATTTTTACTTTTGCACAAGGTAAAATAGTTATATTTTCACCAATAGGAATTGAGATAAGAGACTTTCAAGAAACATACTTCCTCATAGCAAATGGTGACATTGATCATAGAGCTCACCTATTTTACTTAAAAGGATTCAATTATTCTGAAGGAGCATCTTGTTTTTTTGCTCATTCAGACCTTGAAAGCAAAATTTGGCATGAGAAATTTGGACATTTTAATTATAGCTATTTAAGAGAGTTGAATACTCATGAAATAGTAACAGGGTTGCCAAAAATATCTTCTACTGATGGAGTTTGTCCTAGATGTGCTCTTGGAAAACAACATCAAGATCCTTTTCACCCTAGTAGTTCACAAAAATCTTCATCCTCACTAGAGTTAATACATAGTGACTTGATGGTCTTCCAGGAGCCTTCTTTCAAAGGAGCAAAATATGTCTTAACCTTCATTGATGAATTTTCAAGAAGAACTTGGATCTACTTTCTAAAATATAAAAGTGATGTTCTATCCCATTTTAAAATATTCAAGGCCTTAGTTAAAAATAAAGCCACTTGCAAAATCAAGCAAATCCATACAGATAATGGGGAAATATTTTAGTAATGAGTTCTCCAAATTTATCTCAACTCATGGTATAATTCATCAATATTCAGTATCCTATAATCCATAGCAAAATGGTATTACCGAAAGGAAAAACATAACTTTAAAAGAAATGACAAACTGTATGCTCCACTCAAGAGATCTTTCGACAGTTTTTTGGGCTGAGGCAATCAACTGTGCAAATTATATTCAAAACTACACATGTCATAAAGCTCTTGGCCATTTGACTCCTGAGGAAGCATGGACTGGATCAAAACCTAATGTCTCTTTTTTCAAAGTTTTTGGGTGTACTGCTTGGGCATATATTCCAAAGAAAACGAGGAAGGCTCTAGACAAAAAGAGCAAGCAACTCATCTTTTTTAGTTATTATGAGGAAATGAAAGTGTACAGACTCCTTTATCCTACAACTCATGAGGTATTTTTTCATAAAAATGTTCAATTTGATGTAATGTTTCCTCATAAAAATCCTCAATCTTCATCTTACAACATTAATTCTCTTGAGCCATCTCCAATATTTGAGCCTCAATATAATGAAGATTCCACCCTTGATTTAAATTTTCAAGCTAAGGATCCTATACTTCAAACTCCAACTCAAAGTCCTACCACACCCATTACCCCTTCTACAATGCCAAAATGGGCCCACACCATAGTTCAAGAGGCCACTCCTTACATCCAAAATATTCCATCATCCATAATAAGCAACTCCACAGGATCTAGTCTTGTTTGTCAGTCTATTTCCACATATCCTTAATCCTTCAAAGAAGCATCATGCTTACTAGTGCCCCCCTCATCTAGCCACCTGCGATGAGATGATGCTGACTACTTAGTATCATTGTCTCTCGTTCGATGCGAAGAGCCACCTCAAGGAGGATTAGGTAACAGCCCACCAAGGCGAATGATCTCTCCCTCCATATCCATCCGATGTCGATGCTAATATGCCTCCTGTCGATGCCAATATACCTCCCACTAACCCAACTCTACCTCCTGTCGATGGTAGTAAGCTACTACATCATCGTGCTATGCTAGCTACGTCTATAGGAGATACCTCTCTCGTGCAGCATCGGTATCCCCCTCCTATCGATGTGACATAGTCCATGCGCTCTCCCGCTCTGCCAGCTGAGTCTGTAGACGATCTCTATCTTGCAAAGCCTCTCCCAGCTCCCCACCTCACCTCTGCAATAGCCCCGCAAATCAGGAATTCTCAGTGCACAACCCTACCTCCATGTCCTCTGACACTACCTGAGGCCTCGATGAATCTGGGATAGCAGCCTGCTTTGGCTCCCACTGCTCTAGGACGTATTACATTTTTGGCTGGTCTGGAACCCCATAATCCCCGCTCGCATCCTCAACCTCCACCATCTCCACATCATCCAACAGAGTACCCCAACCCTCATATGGTGCCTCTGCACCCTCATCCCCCACTTGTGCCACCTCCACCCTGCCTAGAGGCCCCTCGCCTCACCACCGTCGTAAGGTCCACCACTGTTCATACTCGGTAGTAACCCCGATGTCATCCACATCTGGGATGTCAATAACCATATCTAAATCCATGCCAAGTGGTGCAATGACTTGCCGATCCAGAGTCCTCTCATCCCCTCGGCATCGATAGACCATGGGCTCACCATGCTTCCCCTGGCGCACCCCAAACTGTCCTATCACCCAGCCATATTGGAACAAATCTTGCTCATTCCCATGCCTCCCAATCAACCATTGCTCCCTTCGTACCCGTCAGAGCCACTCTCTAGCCTTAGGCTAGGCTAGACAGTCCCGGTAGGGGCGCCAGAACACCTCCCCTAGAGTAAGCCGAGAGAAGGCATTGACATAGTGCCCTACTGCACCTACCCATCATCGACTCTAACCCTGATCCTCCACCCTCTGCCATAGTACCCTGTATCCAATCTCCCAGTCTACCATCTCTTCCTGAGTCATCCAGGGCAGCCCCGTCGGCCTCTCCACTGCTATGTGCTGCCAAGCCCAGCATTGCGACAAGTAGCTGCAACTAATCCCCTTTCGCTTTCTATAGCGAACCTCGTACATCTTATCATAGAGTTGTGCCAGTAGAGTCTGTCACCATCTCATGATCATCGGTGCATCTATAGGACACTCCACCAGCCTAAATACCACCTCCAGCAGGTTCCACGGGAACCTCGCGCCTAAAGAGTCAAGGAGCAGCATGTTGGAAATGAGGCCCATAAGTAATGCATGCCTCATTCCCAACACACCCCTCTCTAGCCACCATCGCACCAGTATGCCACCAATATGACAATCGATCTCTGCCCTCTCCACTGGGCTCTCCACACCCAACTCCTCCCCATGCCCGAAACAACGTATCAGTACTACTGTCCTTCGATCTCGTGACATCGTCCAGATCGAAAGTTCGTCTATTGGAATCCGAAGAATTCGATAGACATCCTCCAAGGTCACCATCATCTCCCCTATTGGGAGATGGAAGGTGTTGGTCCGAGGATCCCATAGATTGATCAGGGTCGTCAGATAGGCCCGATCCCCGACCATCGGCTCCAACCGAGTCACCTACTTGAGCCCAAGGGCGTCAAGCCAATCCCAGTCAGCCAAAGTCAGCACTGCACGTGCTTCAGTGAAAACAATAGGCACCCGGTATTGGCTCTTCACAACCTACAAAAGAAAACAACATAAAAACATTAAAACAATGAAAAAAGAAAAATTATGTACAAAGCACAAACAAAATAGTAATTACAAAATTCAAAATTAATTTGTCAGATTTAGGGTTTTTAACTCTAACTGCTTAATTAATAACAAACACGTCATTTTTTAGATCTAGGGTTTTTAACTCTAACTGATTAATTAACAACAAAAACAATTACAAAAAAAAAAAATCATTTGTCAGTTTTAGGGTTTTAAATTTAACTGATAAATTAAACAAAAAACAACAACATTCAAAAACATAATTTTCAGATCTAGGGTTTTTAATTCTAACTGATAAATTAACAAAAAAAATAATCATTGGTTAGTTCTAGAGTTTTTTCTAACTGCAAAACAAACAAAAATAGTCACAAAAATAAATTTTCAAACCTAGGGTTTTTACCTTTAAACTGGAAAATTAGCACCGTAAGAACAACATTTAACTAGGGTTCAAGTTACGCTTTCTACTTAGCTTTACCCTACGTTTTTAACCTAAGTTCTGATCTTGGTTCAATTCAGGTTCAACGACGTTTTTAAGTTGTGTTCTAAACTAAGTTTCTAGCTCAGTTTTCAACTAAAATTTTGATATATGTTTAATTAGGGTTAAATTAAGTTATTTGCTAAGTGTTCATAGACTAGGTTTTCATTTTACAATTTGAAAAACCAGATAAACAAAAACACAAGACATAAACAACTTGCGGTTTTCAAACTGTGACATAAACTAATAAAGACGACAGGCACTCACTGGTATCACTTCAGCTCTACCGCTCGATCTGGTGTGCGAACTCATGGTCGTAAGAACAGTTCGGTGGTGCTTCACTTCATAGAATTGACCTCCTCCTCCTCAGAGCTCCAAATCACCAAGAAAAACAAATGCAAATGAGCCCAAAACTTAGTTTTGGCATTTAAATAGGATTTTTGAGCCTGTATTTGTCCCCCCTTGGGATGAGCACTCTATTTAGCACGTGTCACACCTTAGGATGAATACTAAATATGAATTCATCCCACCTAGGGATGAATACAGAGCAAAAACTTTGAAAACAGCTAAAAACTGCACAAAATGCACCAAAAACAAGGCCTAAAATTGTCCAGTGAGAGTGCTTTTGCACTTGACATTTCGGGCATACAAAACCAATGTCGGGGTCACAAATCCTCACTATCCTACTCCCTAAGAAGGCTACCATATCCAAACCACTCCACGGGAAGCCAAAGTTTTGAGAATTTCAGCCCCAAACGGCGTCACCAAAATGGGTCAAAACCCAACCAAAAATAGCAATACCATTGCCGAACGAAGGTGCATTTACACCTGACATTCTTGGCATCCAAAATAGACATTGGGGTCATAAATTGTCACTATCCTACTACCTAATAAGGCTATCATAGCCAGACCGCTCCACGGGAAGATAGATTTTTGCCAATTTCAGCTCTGAAATGCATCACAAAAAGTGTTCAAACCCACCAAAAATAGGTCAGAATGTTCAGAAACTGCTTTCGTATTTAATGGTAAACAACTGAAGGCACCCTTACCTAAGTCATCTTGGGTCAAGTGACTCATTGATTTTCTCATGTTGTTCATTCCCTCATCGATTTGTCGCTTGAGGGGGTAGTCAGACTTAGTCACCAATCAACAAAAACACACCCAATCAAGGAAATGACATGCATTCAAAGGATCATTGACAAATACAATCATGCCCCTACTTGGGGCAGCAAATAAGCAATTATCACAAGCTGATCAAACACTTGGCATTCATGAATCATGAACTCAAGGTTCCCACAGACAAAAGGTTGCGCCCTTTGCCTATTCATGACTGATCAATGTCCAAGTTCAAGTAATACCTCACTGAACAAGGTTAACACTTGAATTAAGTTCCTTAGCTCCTCAGAGGCAAGGATTCAAGAATGTGTGCCCTTTCCATACTTGGGGCATCAAGAGTTGGTTAGGTTACTGAGAAACCCTAATCATTAGTGCTTTGGTTATTTATTATTGCTCGACACTGCGCCTTGCACAATGCTTCCCAAAAATAGGCATCTGTAGACACCAAAACAACACCAATCCGATTATGTGACAACAAGTGCTGATTGCATTGACACAAAAAACCCGTAGGGTAGTCCCCAGAGGTTAAATAGTGGTCCTAACCACTCCCAAAAGCAGTTTGGAAGGTCAAAGGTCAATTTTGCACCTTTTTGGCACCTTGCTCTCTGCTCGTCCCACCCCGGGACGAATACAAACTGGCATTCGTCCCACCCAGGGACGAATAGTAGCATTCGCCCTAGGGTGAGGCGAATAGAAGGTTTGACTGGCAAAAAAAGTCAAACCTTGGCAACTCTGCTAGTTAACTGAGGCTTCAAGCCATGCAATTGCGAGGAATAGATTTTATTCAAGAAGAGAGACTTCAGTCATGCATGTCTTTATTTTAGAGACCTCATGCAAGGAGATTCTAAATCAGGGAACTAGCTTTTCTCTGAAAATAGGACAGTTAACTCAAGTGGCACCCTCGCATGTGCAATTTAAACAAGGAGACCCTAAGGTCTATAAATTGGGGAGTTTTCCCACCCAAAATATATACAGAGAAGGACCATTTGAGCAACTAAGTGCTGCCAATTTACATACCTACTTGCGATTTGTGCTTTCACATCCTTAATCTCTCATTCGAAAGGGAGGTTATTGGGTGACTATTGGAAGCACGAATCCCAACCCAAAACCTGATTTTTGGTGACAATATTCCACAAAATTTGTCTAAAACACCCTATAAGGAGTTTTGGACCCATCCCAAGTGGATTGGTGTCAAAACAGTGTCCCAAAAGGTGGGCTTCCTACCCCCGGGTGCTCCCCAAACTGTCACAGTCCTATTCGCCCCACCCCGGGATGATTAGAAATATGTGATATATTTTTCTAGTTTTTATTTTGCATTTTATTCTAGATATGTTAAATAGGTTACCGCTCAAATTTCATTTCATTCTGGGCAATTTTGATCAGGTTTTTGTCATTTCCCGCCTTTACTAACTTGCAGATGGCACCAATAAAATATGGGTGATAGAGGTAAAATTGGAGAAATATAACCTTCTGGGTCTTCCCAAAACACCCCCAATTAGCTAATCCCAAATTTTCAAACCATTTGGAGCTTCCGGGATAGGACATTGAAGAGGGTGTTTTTTGACAAGTTATTGTAGGTCTATTCGTCCCACCCTGTTGCGAATACAAATATGTGAAGAATTTCTAGACTATTATTTTTGCAATGGCTTCCTGATAACATATTTATGCTTTTGTTAAAATTTCAGATCGATCTGAGGTCATTTGATTATCGTTTTAATATTTTCATGCATATACTGACATTAGGCCTTGGGAAATACATGTTTTATTCTGCCTGCAGGTGCTACTAATCTTTTTTTTGTTTCCTTGAATGTAGGTCTTTGACATAATAGAAGCAGGAAAGAGTCAAAAATCACATACACAAGCGACAGTGATGTTTTGGTTTGTCCATATTATATGTGGGCACGCGGAAGAAGGATTGTTGTTTATAGATGCGATAAGAAACTTATTTGATGCTTCTATTCCCTAAAAATGAAGGAGACGTATTGTAACACAACTCTGAAAAGCATATCAATGAAGAGGGCCACATTTTATATTGCTTTTATCCTGTTTCAATTCGTTTATGCTCTTTATTTTTATGCACTTTGCAATACATAGGCTATAAGCGTTAAGTTGGGTTTTAAAAGCATCTATTTTGGCACTTTCCTTTTTTTTCCATATCCTCGTGCTTTCAACATGAGCATTTGAAAACAAAAGAAAGAAAAAATTGAAATATTTTTAAAGAGCACATCACCCTTTGGCCAATTTCTTCATTCGAAAAAACTTATTTTAATCACCTATGTTCCACGTATCAATATCCTTATATACCTATAGTCTCCCTCACGTAAGGGCGGGTCATTGAGAATTTTGGTATAAAGTTCTGGCAGATTATTCTAGTTTCAAAACTCCCATGTTCCACGTATCGATCTCCTCATATACATATAGTTTCCCTCAAGTAAGGGTGGGTATATAGAATAGTTCGATATAAAGGTCTGGCTTTTGTTACCTTGATTCAAAAAGTTTTTTCTGGTTCCGCTGCTTCTTGCTGAATTATTTTCTAGAAAGTCCTTCATTAGAGAGGGGGTTGGCAATTATCTATGAATTCACTCAATACAATTGACCCACTCACTCCCCATAATTATCACACATGGAAACCCAGGATATTAAATCTCATTGCTCAAAAAGGGCTCACACACTTGCTAGAAGAGAAACAATCTAAATTTGAAAAGGAATATGAAATATTTGTTCATAAAGGAAATATATATGAAACAATGGGTATTATAACCACAAATGTAATTAAGAGATTATGGTTTCACATATATGAATGTAAAACTCCATTTGAGAGTTGGGAAAAACTTAAAAACTTGTTTGGTAAAGTGGATCAAATAAGATCAATACAAATAGAAGCAGATTTAACAGCTCTATCTCCTGAAGATTACAACACTATTATTGATTTCCTCACCAAGTTCAAAGAAGTCATCACTCAATTAAAAGGTAGTGGCAAGGAAAAAATAGAAGAAGAATGCATCTACCTTATTCTTTCCAAATTAAATGGAGCATTTCAATTTTTTTGCAACCACTTTTTTGTCTACAAAAGATGCTCTTGGAACAAGTTTTAAAATGCCCACTTTGGAAGAATTTTATGATAGGCTAACTAGAGAGGAAATGAAGCTTTCAAAATATGATATCTCTCCCTCCTCCTCAAAAACCTTAGTAGCTTCCAACTCCAAGGACACATTCAAAAAGAAATACAAATCACCTATAACTTGTACACATTGCAAGAAAGATGGTCATTCTGTGAGAAAATATTGGAAGAGACTATAGCAGCTTGAGGCCGCAATAAAGGATCAAAAAATAGACACAAATAAACACATAGGAAAGGACTTAAATGTTCAAGGAAGATCTCCTAATATTTCATCAAAATCTTGGGTTCTAGATTTAGGAGTAACTCATCATATGACATATTCAAAAGAGTCATTTAATTTTCTCTCCTCATGCACCACTTACAACATTGAAGTTGGTGACTCTTATTTTATCCATGTCAAAGGAAAAGGTGACATAATCATTGATGGTGGTAATTTAAATAATGTTCTCTATGTTCCTAATATTGCTACAAATATTTTCTCTATCTATCAGATTTTTACTTTTGCACAAGGTAAAATAGTTATATTTTCACCAATAGGAATTGAGATAAGAGACTTTCAAGAACCATACTTCCTCATAGCAAAGGGTGACATTGATCATAGAGCTCACCTATTTTACTTCAAAGGATTCAATTATTCTAAAGGAGCATCTTGTTTTGTTGCTCATTCAGACCTTGAAAGCAAAATTTGGCATGAGAAATTTGGACATTTTAATTATAGCTATTTAAGGGAGTTGAATACTCATGAAATAGTAACAGGGTTGCCAAAAGTATATTCTACTGATGGAGTTTGTCCTAGATGTGCTCTTGGGAAACAACATCAAGATCCTTTTCATCCTAGTAGTTCACAAAAATCTTCATCCTCACTAGAGTTGATACATAGTGACTTGATGGTCTTCCAAGAGCCTTCTTTCAAAGGAGCAAAGTATGTCTTAACCTTCATTGATGATTTTTCAAGAAGAACTTGGATCTACTTTCTAAAATATAAAAGTGATGTTCTATCCCATTTTAAAATATTCAAGGCCTTAGTTAAAAATAAAGCCACTTGCAAAATCAAGCAAATCCATACAGATAATGGGGAAATATTTCAGTAATGAATTCTCCAAATTTATCTCAACTCATGGTATAATTCATCAACATTCAGTATCCCATAATCCATAGCAAAATGGTATTACCGAAAGGAAAAACATAACTTTAAAAGAAATGACAAACTGTATGCTCCACTCAAGAGATCTTCTAGCAGTTTTTTGGGCTGAGGCAATCAAATGTGCAAATTATATTCAAAACTACACACGTCATAAAGCTCTTGGCCATTTGACTCCTGAGGAAGCATGGACTGGATCAAAACCTAATGTCTCTTTTTTCAAATTTTTTGGGTGTACTGCTTGGGCATATATTCCAAATAAAATGAGGAAGGCTCTAGACAAAAAGAGCAAGCAACTCATATTTTTTGGTTATTGTGAGGAAATGAAAGCCTACAGACTCCTTTATCCTACAACTCATGAGGTATTTTTCATAAAAATGTTCAATTTGATGAAATGTTTCCTCATAAAAATCCTCAATCTTCATATTACAACATTAATTCTCTTGAGCCATATCCAATATTTGAGCCTCAATATAATGAATATTCCACCCTTGATTTAAGTGTTCAAACTAAGGATCCTATACTTCAAACTCCAATTCAAAGTCCTGCCACACCCATTACCCCTTCTACAATTCCAAAATGGGCCCATACCATAGTTCAAGAGGCCACTCCTTACATCCAAAATATTCCATCATCCATAATAAGAAACTCCACAGGATCTAGTCTTGTTTGTCATTCTATTTCCACATATCCTTAATCCTTCAAAGAAGCAATTGGTATAAAATAATGGGATATGTCATGGAGAATGAATTTTCATCCTTAATAAAAAATAAAATTTGGGATCTAGTCCCTCTACCTAAAAATAAATTGGTTCGCTGTAAATGGATTTACAAAACTAAATATGGACCTGATGGAGAAATTGACAAACACAAAGCACACCTGGTAGCTAAAGATTTTTCATAATTTGAAGGCATTGATTATTCTGAAACATTTGCACCAGTTGCAAAAATGGATTCTGTTAGGCTGGTTCTTGCACTTGTTGCTTCCCAAAAATGGTCAATTTTTCAAATGGATGTTAAAAGTGCTTTCTTGCATGGTGAATTAAAGGAGGAAATATTCATGGAACAACTTGCTAGATTTATTCAAGACCCCTCCCTTTTTTGTAGACTAAGGAAATCTCTCTATGGTCTCAAACAAGCTCCTAGAGCTTCGTATGAAAAATGGACTCCTTCCTTATTTCCTCAGTTTTTTCTCATTTTGAGTCTGATGACATAGTCTACATTTAAAGAGATGAACAAAAAATCACTATACTTATTCTCTATGTTGATGATCTACTACTCACTAGTAGTGAAATTTCTCACATCAAGACTATCAAAGACTCTCTTTCTAAGAAATTTGAGATGGCTAATTTGGGTTTAGTTCAATACTTCCCTGGGATTCAGATAACTCAAACAGATGCAGAAATTTTATTGTGTCAAAAAAATATACTCTATATCTTCTTCAGTGGTTTAAGATGACTGACTGTAATCCTTCTTCCACACATTTTCAGTCTAGAGTCACTCTAAGTACTTCCTGCAAATCCCCTCTATGTGATGCTGCTCTCTACCGATAGCTTGTAGGAAGTCTATTATACCTCACTCATACTCGCCTAGATATTTTGTATACTATTGGGTTAATATCTAGATTCTCACATCAACCTCATTTTAGCCATTGACAAGATGCAAAAAGAATCTTATGCTACTTACAAGGAACTACTCACTTTGGGATCTTATATGAGGAAAAATCTATGAATATCAATGGTTACACAGATTTTTATTGGGCAGGTTTAGTTGAAGATAGATGTTCCACTTCTAGCTATATTTTTTGTCTTGGTTCTTCACCTATTGCTTGGTCATGTAAAAAATAAAAAAATAGTAGAATTATCATCTATAGAAGAAAAATACAAGGCAGTAGTTTTGGACAATCAGGAAGCTCTTTGGATTCGTCAGATACTAAGGAAATTTTATTTTTTCCACGATAAACCTATTACCATTTGGTGTGATAATCAGAGCATAATTCACATTGTTTGCAATCTAGTTGAGCATTAGTGTACCAAGCACATTGAGATTCACATGCAATTCATTTAGAAGCATATTCAAAGAGGGGATATTCACTTGGACTACATTCCCATATAAAATCAAATTTCAGATATATTCATCAAATCCTTTCCTTATCTGCGTTACATTTAGTTGTGAGAGAAGCTTGGGGTTAGGTAGATGCATTAGAAGGGTGCACAAAGGTTTTTGCCTCTCCCTTCTTATTGTTATTTTTCTTGGAAGATGATTTTTCCCATGTGGTTTTTCACCATATATTCTATATACATTGTACATGAGTACCTCATAAGGCCCATTTTTTGGGACTCATATTATTTTTGGGTGTTCCATAGAGGACAATATTCACAATCTGAAGACAATGCCTCTTATTTTTTCTTTTTTTTGAAAGATGGTTTTTTTCCATGTGGTTTTTTTACCGTCTCTTCAATAAGAGTCATTGTAAATGAGTACCACATTAGGCCCTCTTGTTGGGACTCATATCACATTCACCCCTAGTATCACTTAAGGGGGGTGTTAGAATAAATATTTATTCTCTTAAGTTCTACTAGGATTACTTACTTGAGTTACCACTTTTCTATGAGTCAGGTGAACTCTCAGTTTACACTAGTTCAGATTTGTTGAGTTGTTGTAATCCAATGACTCTCAATGATCAACTTTGCTATTTATACAAAGTTTATCCCATGGAATGATCAATCAATTCTATTCATCTCTTCAAATATTGTAATGCTTTACAATTCTACTCTTGGAAAATTCCAATATTAACTATTGCTTATATGGTAATGGTTATTTAATGCTTTGAGTTATTGTATTTAAAGGAACATAATTAATGACCATATGATATTTTCCTCTTTTTTGCTCGGAATGCTTTTAGATAATAAAATTTGAGCATGAATAATTGGATTCTTATTTTCTTATTAAACCTTTCTGAAGCAACTCTTGCATTTGATTTCTTGCTTCATTATCATCATCCTTATTCATAAATATTCTTTTACCAAGAAACAATAAAGAATTTAGAGTAGGAATTTCTGCCATTGGAGATTCAGTACTCCATTTTTTTAGAGGATGTTCTAAACAACACAGGTGCATGTTTTCAATAATTTGTTTAATTTTTTCTGGAGAGACCTTCATATTCAAATTTGCACTCTTTGTTTCTCTAATTATTTCTCTTGATTAATAATATCCTCCATTGAAAGATCAGTCCACTAATTTTTTAAGCTTTTGTGCATGAAATACAGTTGGGATTCTTGGGATAATGAATTTTTCATTTTTAATGTTTAACACAAGGTAGTTTTGAGCCACTATATAAGGTCCATATGTATCCAATAAAGGACTTCCTAATCCTACATCATATCCTGCATCATTTATCTGTACAAAATTTGCATATATGATTTTACCTAAAATATGGATAGGAATATCAAAAGCAAAATATTTGAGACCTCTATTTCCATTCATGGTGGAGACATGGAAATATTTTGTAGACTCAAACCAATTTTGTCATGACAAAAATTTAGGTTATAACCTATATCTATAAAAGCAACTATTTTCTGAAAATGTATTCCTCCATCACCAACAATTCTAATTGGACATAAAATTTGATGATATGAATGCACCATCTTATGAATCTAAAATTGTGCACTTTTTGAAGCTAGAGGAAATTTATGATAAACATATTTCTTGCTTTTAGGTAGGATTACCTTTTTCTGATATGGCATCAAAGATTTTGGATCCTACTAAGGATCATATTTATGGAAAGCTTTAGAGTCTTGAGCTACACTGTAATCAGATAAAACATCTGATTCAATATCATTATTTTTCTCTTCTGAGGATGAACTTGAGGTTGTTGAAGATAAATATGCAGTGTCTTTATTTTTGGAATATTTATGGTATTCTGCATACTGATTTTCTAATTATTCTTCATCCATATCATCTTGATCTGAACAACCTATACAATTTTCAAGTTTTAGCATGTCTAGATCAACTAGATGTACCATAAATATATTTGATATGGATTGAATTTCTTCATCATTTATATCCTCTAAATTTAAATAATCAAATTGCGGGATATGAGTTTCTTGTATATATGTACACTTAAAAATTGAAACACTACTTTCTTTCCAAAAATCTAATTGATTATGGGATTCACACAATTTCCATTCATTCTATAGTTCTAGATCTGCAAATAAGGCACGAACATTTCTTGGAGCCTTTGAAGGACAAGAATGTGCATAATGGCCCTTTTACTTACAAGCATAACAATATACATCCTTAGGACCTTTCTTTGAAGGTTGTCTGCATTTTTTTAAAAAATTAAAGGGTTTAAACTTTCTGCCTTTGTTTTTCTTAAAGTGTCTTTGGGCAGATCTAGGTTTTTAAAATTTATTTGCATAATTTATTCTAGAACATTCTTTACTTGTCATATTGCATTTACTTTTTATTACTTTTTCATACAAATAAAGTTTTCTACATTCTTGTCTTACTGATTCAACAATATCAACATAGTACAAAGTAGTAATATCTACCCCTTGTTGTGAAATCTTGTCTAATACCAACTATCCAAGACCTTTTGGTAATAAGGATAGAAATTGTATATTGGAAAACTGATCTATGTGAAGAGTCAGTATACCTTCTTGGTATATTCCTGTAAATACTCTTCAAATATAGACATATCATGCAATTTTTTGAAAGCTAATGCTAACTGATCATCTTTTGCTTTATTGACATTATTCGATGTTAATTCTAAAAAAAGGGCCTCATGTAGTAACTGTAAACCTTGTTTATAAACCTAACTTTTTGATTCATTAGAAGAATGAACCCACCATTGTAAAATTATACCAAAAAAATATTTGGTTGCTAGCTCTATAATATAATGGTTTTCTATTTGATGGATAACCTATAAAGAACTGTAATTATTAATCCAAATATGTATAACTTCTATTGGATTAGTGTTTCCATATATGTTAAGGAGAAATGCTTCTTTAATGTTGAATGGAAACAAGTATTTAGACTATTGAGCAGTCTCTTCAGTTCTCACCATTTTCATTACAAATGGAGGCTTAGGCTTAGATTCTGAATCTTCTTTCTTTTTGCCTAACCTTTTTTGTAGAGCTTGATAACTTGTTGGTGTTATCTCTATTGGCTTAGAAATTTTGGCCAATGTTATAGGTTTACTCTCTATTTTTATTTTCTTCCCTTCTGTTTTAATTACATTTTTCTATTCTTCTTTGCATAATCTGACTGTTACTAGATGTTCATTCACATTTTTCAATTCTTATTGAATATCAAGAAGATATTCTTCCATGTTATCAAAATGACTCTCTACATACTGACTCCAGTCATTTATATAATTTAGCTATCTTGTTGTATATAACTGATCTTCTGAATCATTAACATCATGTTTTAGAAGACATGAAACATATGCTCTAGTAGAGGGTTTTTCTGTATCTTATATGGTTATGCGGTTTTTATATTTATGAGGCTATTTGCCACTAGAATGGAAGACTTTTCCTTGGTACTTCCATTTCTTGAACAAAGAAAAACTAGTGTTGAACATCATCATGTTCATATTATTTACAGGTTGAATGTCAACCTTTGGTTTGGGATCCATAGTTTGCATCACTATACTAGATACATTGGGTGGCAATGTGGACTTTTTGGTATCCTAGTTTTGAATCTCTTTATGTGGAGCTATGGTTTTGAAATATCAAGCTTGACTGACCACTAGTAAAGAATGAGGAATTCTTAAGGAACTAGCTCGTGATAGTGGTAGTTGATTAAATGTTATTCTGGTCTAACTATTACATTTTAGAAGATCTATCTTATAATCAAAAAATAATTTTTTGGGATCTTCTATGTTCATAGTTATTTTCCATTCTCCTGGGATTTCAAAATCAGTAAATGAAATAAGAATTGAAGATACCTCTTCTAAAACCTATCCTACTGAAACTTCCTGTTTAGATTTCCCTATTGGAAACTTTATGGAAACCAGCGTATTACATACTTGACATAAATACTTTACAAAAATTCCTATTTCAAAACTTCCTGGTTTGAGATCTAAACCTCTATTTTGTATTAATAATTTCCAGATCTTTCCAAATGAATCATTTTGTACTGGATAGGGTAATACTAGATAATATGTTGCATATTGAGTCCCATGTGACAGAAATGCAACTGTTTGACCAATAATTGCTTGGTCATAGGTTGTAAACCTATTATCTATTAAACCAAAAAATATTGAACTAGGCAAACCTTTTCTAAAAAATGGAGTAATTACAATCTGTATAGCCCCAAAATGAATATAGTTATAACCCTCCTTTCTTAATGTTGTGAGGGCTCTTAATTCCTCTAGATTAAACATAAATATTACAAAATTTATTTCGAGAGATAGAAATATTTGATTTTGCCTTTCTAAATATCAGTTTGAATTTTGGCTTGTATATGCTAAGAGGTAATTTTCTTTTGATAAGACTAGATTCTAATTTTTGCAACAATTTTTTCTATCTATCTAGCTGATACACCTCTTTTTCATTTAACAAAGGAACTAGCAAAGCTAAATCATAATTCCTTAATTCTACTTTCTCTTCTTCAATATAATCAATTTAGGAACCATAATTTACCATATGTTCATCAAATATAGATGCAAAGGAATCCATAACTTTACTTATAGATTTTCTGAAGTTGACAATCTTTGAATTTATAACTTGTTGTAGTATCACTTGTAGGTGGTTTTTATCAGACCGATACCACCTACAACTTGTTCTTCAAAAATCTAGGATTAATTACAGTGCTTTGATACCAAATTTATAAAAATAAGGATTGAGGATATTAATGTATGAGGATATCTAAAACTTGAACCAGAAACTACTTTGTAAATTCACAGTGTAAATACAAGCATTGTTGTGTTGTTTGATTATTTTCAAAGAGATTAATTCTTTTTCTAGGTTCTAGAACAACAACAAAAAAAATCTAGGATGACAAAATTAATGGACACCTCATACGAGATTCAACCTAGATTACTACTGAAGACTTAAAACAAACATCTATCTCTAGGTCGAACAAAGATTGTGGATCACTAGAAAATACTTGAAAACTCAGATTTGTAGAAATTATTCCCCTAGGAATAGGCTGGAGTCTATACTCGCCAAAAAGAGAAAGTACTTAGTTCAATAAAAATTTCTTGATGACAAGAATGAACATTGAGGCTCATTATATAGATTTTAAAATCTTTATTTTTATTTTTTTTATTTTTTATTTTTTAAAGACAACTGACAAATGCCAGTTTTCTAAGGGACAATTGTCTATACAATAGTTTTTCAAAAAAAAATAAAACAAAACCACGACATAAAACCAATGACATAAAACTTTGTGCACAAAACCATACATACATGGCAACAATATAAAGGGGTCTTAACAATATGTCAGTGTTAACATTTATTTGTGCCTTACATTTTTAATTTATTGTTGAGCAAATATTCATTAACCATACATATGTAGCAATAATATAAAGGGGGATTAACAACATGTCAGTGCCAACTTTTATTTGTGCCTTCAATTTTTAATTTATTGTCGAGAAAAATATTCATGAACTTGACATATTTCTGTTAAGGAACTTTGGTAGTCTATACAGTCCTTGACCAGTATTTCAACTACAACATCAAAGTCAGAGAATTCTAGTTGAGCATCTAGTGGAGGATCTAGTGATGGCGGATAGGAGCTATAAATTTATTCTTCACATGCAAATACGTAAATTTTGGGGACATCTATAAAATTGAATTGTAAAACATGAGTCTTCAAATATTAGTGCCAAACTGGATCAAGAATAAACATATTAAAGAAATCTAAGAATGAAGAAGGCATTTCCCTTGCATAATTTCTGAGGATGATAATATCATCCTGCACTCCATTATTGCTCAGATGTTGAATTATTGTAGAAGTGAATAAAATCCATCATCCTGAATTTACAAACACATTAACTCTTCTAGCCAAGTTATAAACAAAATCCATATATGGAACATAATTGAATCTTATTTGAGAAGCTTGAGAGAGAAATCCTCGAATTCTTTGGCAGAAGGATTGTTTATCTACTAGTGTTTGTAAGGTCCATGATTTCTAATGATGAGCATGACCTCTAAACATGTTGGCATGAGAAATTTATTGAGTGAGATAATTTGGGAGAGAATTTTGCTTTCTAGGAATATACCCTACTATAAATTAATATTGAGAGAACAACGCTTGCCACCATGCATAATGTCCTCGATAAAGTTGGACTGAATTATTTTTTGACATGAACCATTTGAAATTTGTGTTGTCTGTTTTGATGATAAATTCTTCAAGAAGTAACAACATGCAATATTTTTCTATTCCTTTTATTATGGCTAAAATTTCTTTTTTTGTAGGCTAATAATTTAGTTCATGATGTTTAAATTTCTCAGACTTGTACCCACCCAGTCCTTCTGACTGATCTTTCTAAACCAGAAGTATGCAATCCCAAAATTATTTACTTGCATCTATTTGTAGGACATAAGGTCCTGAGAATGTAGGTTCTAGAGGTGGTAGATCTTATCGGTAGTTTTTAAAGAAATAACAACCTTGGTTGCATTAGAATTCCATTGGAATGGTTCTACCTTCATACATTCCTGGATAGATTTGGTTGTTTTGAGAGACTTTTTGAATGTAGTCATGAAGATAATTAATACAACCTAAAAACCTCTAACAATGTTCTTTATCTTTAAGCTGATCTGGAAATAATGTAAATTTTTCCAAAACATGAGGCTCCATGATAATCTTATCATCTTTTAGAAAAAATCCAAAAAACTCTACCTTTGTTACTACAATTTTGAACTTTTTCTTATCCTTGGATAAACCAACACCATGCTTGATCATCAACTATTTTAACTGGTCAAGATGCTCTTTGTGTTCTTCAAAAGTCTAGCTAAAGACAAGAAAGTCATCAATATAGTTTACCAAAAAAAATGAAATGGTTGGCAAATTCGATCCATTCTCATTTGAAACTGGGTTGGAGAATTTTTCAATCTAAATGGCATGATTAGCCATTCATACAGACCTGTTGGTTTAGAAAATGTAGTTTTATGGATATATTTGGGATTAATTTTGATATGATGATATCCAAAGACAGTAAAACTTGGAGAATATTTCCCCTGAGTTACCTGTTGAATTAATTATTTATTATACGGTAATGGCCATTTAATGCTTTGAGTGATTGCATTTAAAGGAACATAATCAAGTACAATACGATATTTTCTTATTTTTTGCTCGAAATGCTTTCAGATAATAAAATTCGAACATGAAAAATTGGATTCTGATTTTCTTATTAAACCTTTTTGAAGCAACTATTGTGTTTGATTTCTTGCTTTAGTATCATCATCCTTATTCATAACTATTATTTTGCCAATAAATGGTAAAGAATGTAGAGTAGGAATTTTTGCCATTGGAGACTCAGTACTCCATTTTTTAGAGGATGTTCTACACAACACAAGTGCATGTTTTCAACAAGTTGTTTAATTATTTATGGAGATACCTCCATATTCAAACACTCAAAGAATGCAAAAATATTTGATGCACTCTTTGTTTCTCTAATGCCTACTCATGATTAATAATATCCTCCATTGAAGGATCAGTCCACTGAGCTTTAAGCTTTTGTGCATGAAATACAGTTGGGATTCTTTGGACAGTGAATTTTTCATTTTCAATGTTTAACACAAGGCAGTGTTGAGCCACTGTATAAGGTCCATATGTATCCAACAAAGGACTTCCTAATCCTACATCATATCCTGCATCATTTATCTATACAAAATTTGCATATATGATTTTGATTGAAATCTAGATAGGAATATCAAAACCAAAATATTTGAGACCTCTATTTTCATTCATGGTGGAGACCTAAACTTTTTTTGTAGACTCGACCCAATTTTGTATAAGATTTTAATGATATAAATTTAGGTCACAACCTATATCTATAAAAGCAACTATTTTTTGAAAATGTATTCCTCCATCACCAACAATTCTAATTGGACATAAAATCTGATGATATGAATGCACCATATTATGAATATGAAATTGTGCACTTTTTGAAGCTAGAGGAAATTTATGATAAACATATTTCTTGCTTTTAGGTAGGATTACATTTTTATGATATGGCATCAAATATTTTTTATCTTGTTGAGGATCATATTTGTGGAAAGCCTTAGAGGCTTGAGCTGCATTGTAATCAGATAAAACATCTGATTCAACATCATTATTTTCTCATCTGAGGATGAACTTGATGTTTTCGAAGATGAAGATGCAATATATTTATTTTTGGAATATTTTTGGTATTCTACATACTTATAATCTAATTCTTCTTCATCCATATCATCTTGATCTGAACAATTTGTACAATTTTCAAGTTTTGGCATGTCTCGATCAACTAGATGTACCATAAAGATAAGGGTAAATGGATGATTAGGGTATATGGTCTATATTATTTATTTATGTATGATTATGCAACTAACCATTAGGGAAAATGGTTGATTAGGTGGAATGATCATCTATGGTTAGTCGGACCTTTATAATTTTATTTACTTGATTTCTTATGGTTGTAAATACCTTTGTATTTGTAATAAAAAAATTTAAATCATTTTTATTAAATATGATTAAATAAGTAGTATGTCATATTTTCAAGTGTGTAATAATTCATTTATATATATACTTATAGCAACGTAGACATGTATTATGTTTATATGAATATATTTTTATTATTAATATAAATATGGCTAACTATATTATGATTGGTTTTATGCTTTGAAAAAAATAATGAGTTGATGTACTTTATATTTGATTTTTGTATAATGGCACACATTCATCTATTCAGTTTTTCATTATCCAAATAAAAAATGTATACATGGAAACATTACATATTAATTTTTTTCTAATTAATTGTAAGGTGAGGATTTTGAAAGGTACCCCACAACCTTTTACATAAGCTCCAGAAGGATCAATCGGCCACCAACTTAAAGATTTTACAATATCATGCAACCACAAGTCCAAAAATTAATTGAAATAGGAACTTAAAGGATTAAAATTTAAATTTAAAATTATAGCTCTCGCTCAATTCAAATAACACAAATATTGCCTAATGGAAGAAAGATCCAAGAAACCCTAGCTTCCTGCACATCAATCCATTCGATGGATGATACATAATACACTAAATAGGAATCTAAGACTAGGAACCAAAAAATCTTCTATGTCAGCAAAGATGCATGGAACCTAGAAAATTGATGCAACTTACCCGAGGAACCAAGCACCCAAGGCTGAGGAAATACAACTAGAATACAAATATTTTGATGGGATTAACACAAATGCCTCCAAAAAAATCAAATTTAACAACCCACCCAAATAATAGCAATCCTTTTGAAAGCAATTCAAAAAATCAACACCTTGCCCAGCAGGGGATCGACCAACATCCATCCTACAGACTCCTCAAACAATCACCCAACCAACCACTCCTAGAAAAACTATTTTTGAATCCAAATTAAGAGCCAACAAGAAACCACCACACCAAATGGATTTGAATATAGTCATCCCAATCCCTAAAATAAGGGATTTCCCATCAAAACTTCAAAAATAAATGATCTAGCTCAGACGGGACTGACAGTCATCCCAAAATCCTCATGCAACCAATGCATCATAGGTAAATGAGGATCCAAGGCCAAGGAAAGTAACAAATGGATTAGGAACCTAGTAGAAAAACCTTCATTCCAAAACTTATAGATCTACATCCCGCTTAACTCTAGAAGAAAAGAGATCATCCCATCTAAAAACCAAGGGTCCCTCCAAAAAATGTAAAAATACCTTGAAGAAAATAAACTCCCACAAAAAATGAACCACCTGTAGCTGGAAAGAGTCCTAGCACAACAACGTTCACCAACTCAAAATAGGAGGGAGAATCAATATAGCTAAAATTTCAAGCCTCCTTCTTTGAACATCAATGGAGGTCATGGAGCAGGGTTTTGTAAAGGACCAAAACCTTAAGACCTATGGGTTCAAACCCCATAGGTGACCGATGAGAAATAACTTCCAACCCTTATGGTTTCTAACCCTACAGGAATGTAGAAGAAAAAATGAACCCCCAAGGAGGGAACCCAACACCTAAAAGGCATCCAAATACTTCCTACCAACCAGAATAGATTCCAACCATCGCCCAACAAACTACTCAATAGTGATTTGGGAAAACCTCGAATAGAGGACTCTGAAACCAACACAGGGTCACCTCCAGGCATGAGGAAAGCTCTGGCATATACAATGTCAAGACTAACAAGCACAGTCCTATTCATCTACAAAACCGTAGTCCCATAGGTAAAAAAGAACTCTAGCTCAACTAGAGAACAATAGAACTCCAACAAGAAATCAATATGATTAGTAAGGAGGTTCCCAAGCCACAACAAAGAGGGCTTCAATATCAATAGATACAAATCGTGAACCCAAGGAGAAATTAGTGGAGCCCTCAGTTTTTATCAGTCCACCCAACACGAAAGTTTCCATCATCGAAAATACCTTTATATTGATAAAGGAGGAATCCATACGACTCATTACATATTAATTTTTAATAAAAGAACTAGGATCACAATTATATAATAAATTATTCTAAAAAACATGTTTCTATTATCTAATTAGTTTATTTATACTTATATCTACTTTCTATTTTTCTATCATTGCTAAAAAAAAATAATTATTTTGAAGAGGCTATTAACCTTAGACATATTGCTCGTAGTTTTAATGAGGAAATTAAGAATCAAATATGAGACTTTTCTAAAGGGATAACACTTTTATTTTAGTGTTCCTAGATTTTAATTTATGTATTCATGTTACAATTACCATGGAGTTAAAACTATAGAATTTTAAAAAAGTCTAATAAGTCTAGATACATATAGTATTTTCAATGCTTAATAACTTTATGTATATGTTTCTTGCAAACCTATCCATGAGTCAAAATCCTAATAATATTTTGACAATATTAATAATTGTCATGCAATAAGACTTTATATTTTTTTGTGTAGTAGATATCATCGTTAAGATAAATAATTATGAATTTAACAGATCATATAAAAATAATTCTTAATAATTTTACTAACATAAACCAATGTTCAAGGATTTTGTGAGAATTAAATTAGGAACAAAATTATGACTGTAAAACCCTAAATATTGTTTAAAATAATCATCATATCTTATCCACACTCATAGGGTAATATAAACATTGTTGAATAACTATATATATGATGATGGATGGTTATATATATTTTTGGCATCTACTACATGTTAATCAACATTCAATAAGAAAACTAGATTTATAGCAATCCACGAAAATTTTCATAAGTTTTATTTTCTTGACCTTATCTAATATTAAAAAAAAACCTTCAAACAAAATGTTGAAAAGAAAGTCATCTAATATTGTTGTAAAATTTTCTATATTTTTTAAAAGAAGTCAAATATGATCTAAATGCTCCTCCTTTTAATGATTTATTACCATCATATCATCTAGAATATTAATATCACTTTATTCACCAGCTCATTAAAAGCTAAACCCATAGCCCTTTGAAAATTAGCTCCTGCATTTGATAGGAAAAAAATATTCTTTGGTAGGCAAATGTTCCCCACTTAGTAGTGAATGTTGTATTGTATTGATCTTCATCTCAAACCCATATTTAGTTATAGCTAAAATATCCATCAAGCAAGGAAAATATCTCTACACCAATAATAGAATGCAAATCGATCTGAGGTAGAGGATAGTGATCCTTTTAGGATGCTCTGTTTAGGTTTCTAAAATCCACATAGAGTCAGAATTAAAGGGAATCAAAACTTAATGGTGAAAAATAAATAAGCATAGACTACATCCAATGATGTTTGTAAAAATATCACTTGAATAAAAGTATTGTTTATAAACTCAATAATTCCAATCTACGGCATCCATTTATGAACACTACTATTGAGGACTCATCCACATTAAATGGAAGTACAATATCTATGATTATTACCATATAGATATAAACAAATCCAAAAATAGTTGGGTTCTTAGGTTGTTATATAAGATATGTGTAGATACCTAAAATTGGATTGCCTAACTTAATCTAGTTTTGACATAAATGCATAGAATGATCAACCCAACTATGTTGACTCTGTCAACCCTATATTTTGCATCTAAAATCTAGTAGTGATTTTACCAACAACAAATCCATATAATAGCTAACAAATTCACACTCTTGTCTAGTTTATAAACCTTCCTCATCATATTTGAATGGTAATAGTCAAATCCATAAATTTATCGGCTAAGAGAATTCACTAGTAGCAAATTTTCAAGTAGTGGGTTTACTCCTAGTGCACAACATTCTAATCCTAATTGCAAATAGCCTAATCAATGGTGTAGTCAAATCCACTCATCTCCTTTGTCATCATAGGAATATCACTAGTTTCGGGTAAGGTGGATATATTCCCTCCACCCTCCCCAAGCATCCTTTGTCATCCCTATCATCCCTATCACTGTCATTAAAGGAAGGAGGTAACTCAATAAGCTCCAAATTAGTAGCCAACCTCACACCTTTCCCAAGCAAACCTTTTCTTATAAATTGACCTCTTGGGATAGCCCTTAATAGGAAAAAATTCTCTCAAACACCAAACTATTGTTGAAATTACTGAAGACCTCTTAATAAATTTTATACTTTTTTGCATTTTTATTGCTACCTTCAAATAATTTAATGAAATTCGAAGTAATAGGGGATACAACTCATGTTGGCAATTTTGGGTACCTTGAGTACATTGCCCTTGCCTAAGTTTAGTTGTTGTCATTGATGTCAAGGAGCTATTGGTAGATGTTGTTTTTGATGTCGAGGAACTATTGGAGCAATTTGTTTTTAAGTCCAAGGATGTGTTTTTGTTGAAGGTTTCTCGTTGGTCAGTAAGTCTCCAAGAAAATCAGATTAGCCCAGTTGACAAAAATCTAGAAAAAGATAAAGTAGAATAAGTTTGCAGTGTCGTGGAAAAACTGTCGCGATTTCGCGACATGTTTGAGGAGAGAGAAAGTCACGATTTCGCGACATGCAAGAAGGCAGAGGCAAAGCGGGCAAAAGTGTCACGATTTCGCGACATGGTTGAGGAGAGAGAAAGTTTGGCCAAAACTGTCGCGATTTCGCGACATGCAGGAAGGCAGAAGCACAGCGGGCAAAAAGTGTCGCGATTTCGTGACAAGTTTCGAAGAAGTTGTACGGATGCAGAAAGTGTCACGATTTCATGACAAGTTGAGTTGGCAGTGTTGAGTTGCAAGAAATGTCTAAGAAGTGAAAAATGTCATGATTTCATGACATGTTTCATTTTCGCTAGTGCAAACCAAGAAAAGGATGAAGAAGCAAGAGGTGTCACGATTTCACGACAGAGTTGCTGATGACGTCAGCAAAAGTTGTAGCATCACGATTTCATGACAGCAATGGAGAAGAAGGCAGTGAAGTCTAGAGCGTCATGATTTCATGACAAGATTCATGATGACGTCAGCGAAAGCTATAGCGTCACGATTTCATGACAGCAACGGAGAAGAAGGCAGTGAAGTCTAGAGCGTCATGATTTCATGACAAGTTTCATGATGACGTCAGCAAAGGCTGTAGTGTCACGATTTCATGACAGCAACGGAGAAGAAGGCAGTGAAGTCTAGAGCATCACGATTTCATGACAAGATTTGTGATGACGTCAGCAAAAGCTGTAGTGTAGCGATTTCGTGACAACAAACCAAAGAAGGTGTACGACAGACCAAGGCGTAGCGATATCGTGACATGTTTGAGCTTCGCACGAGAAAAGCTACAGGACAGCAGAGGCGGTTGAAGCCGACGAAGTTAACCTTGGCCGACGAAGGATAAGGTTTTACGAGATGACGTATTAAAAGATTGATCAACCGACTAAAGAACAAGATTTCATCTTGAGATTGTGGGTATTAAAGGAGGACTGTTTGAGCATTTTTGGGTGTGGATTGATGTGTGCTTTCGAAGCGTGGCGTTCATAGAGTTAGTGCGACAAGCAAGGTTCACAATCAAAAAAGCAGAGAGCGAAGTCCGACTACAGCATCAAAGTACGTTTCGTTGAATCTTCTAAGTGTAGAAGTCTGTGCTATTGTATACATGAAGTATGTGCTATTGTTTATGAGAAGACTATGTAGAGAAGATTCTGTTGTGATTGCGACTGTGTTCGCATAGTTTGGGTAATAGAAAGAAAAGTGCGCGCAGTAGATGCTGCTATAATTACGAACGGTTGTGAAGAACTAACAGTGATCAAGTGCTGCTGTAAGTTGAGAAGAGAATGTTGTTGTAGTTTAAGAAGACTATGCTGCTGTAGTTGTGCAGACAGTGAAGAATTGTTTTCCAAACCAAGTGCCGAAAAGAACAAAGAAAGAGGACAGAATTGTGCCATACCGAAGGACTGTGTTTTGGTGCAGAAAAGAGGACCAGCTTGCTGTGACAGAGTTGAGGACAGAGATCTCCAGCCAGAGCAGGGAAGACAGGTGTCTTCTATGGAAAGAGTTCCACTTGCTAAGGGCAAAAGAGATAGAGGTCTTCTAGAGGATCACTAGCAAAGCAGATTTAGGGGAAGGTGTCTCCTTTGGGCTGAGGCTCATAAACATTGTAATCGGGAAGGATTCCCAGAGGTTTTGATATAACTTTTAGAGGAAAAGTTTTATCCGTGGAGTAGCCCACCTTGGGTGAACCACGTTAAAATGGGTCTTTTATGTGTGATGCTTTCTGTCTTGTTTAATGTTATGTTGATGCCACTTCTATCTGAAATTAAAATTATTAAATGGTTTTATCTTATACTGTTCACCCCCCCTCTCAGTATAAGTTCATGTTCTTCAATTGGTATCAGAGCGGGTCTCTCCAGAAAAAGCCTAACAGCTTGGAGAAGGATCTAACAGAGGAACATGTAAATTCAGAAAAGTTTGAATTCGATCTCAAGAGTGAATTCTTCTTGGCCTTGAGAAAGCTTGAGAAACTCAGGGAAGAGAATTCTGTTCTTAAGCAGCATTGTCAAGAAAAAGAGATAGCAAGATCAGAATTGGCTCAACATATTATAGATTTCAAAATTCTTGCTGAAGAAGGGAAGAAGATTGAACAAGTTCTAACAGAAGTTCTAAAAGAAAAAGTAGTTGATTGTGAGAAACTAGAAGGAGAGATTATGTCTCTTAGAGTAAAGTTAGAACAGTCAACTCTCAGATAGAATTTTACGTGTGAAAAGAAGGATGGCATCACCATGTATGAAACAGGATCTTCAAGCAAGAACAATCTTCATTCTGAAGAGAAATGGATTCCAGCTTGATCGCAAGAAGAACAAACTTCCAAGGCATCAAAACAGGTTACATAATACCTTCCATGGATATTGTTTTTCCTGTAAAAAATTTGGTCACATAGCTATGCATTGCAATAAATCTCTGAAGAGTCATAGTAAGGAAAATGTTAACTCATTTGCACCTCTTATGAATAAAAATATCATGTGTTACAAGTGCAAGAATTTTGGGCATATAGCAAGGATGTGCAGCTTGGATAAATTTAGCTTTGAGGTCTCAAAAAGGAAGAATGTGATAGAATCTAAGTCAATGATAGTTCAAACTGCTTTTCATGCTCAAGACAAAGTAGAAAAATGGTATCTTGATAGTGGCTGTTCAAAACATATGACTGGCGAAAAAGGAAAATTTTTGTCTTTAAAAGAAGCAACCAGAGGAACAGTCAGTTTTGGAGATAACAGGTCCGCAAAGATCTGTGGTAAAGGAACTCTTAGTTTGGATGGGAAATCCAAAACAGAAGACGTGCTTTATGTAGAAGGGCTAAGACATAATCTGCTTAGTGTGAGTCAACTTTGTGATCAAGGGCACATAGTATCTTTCTTTTCTGATAGATGTGAGATAAGTAAAGAATTAAATGGAAAGCTTATTGCTAAAGCTACAAGGACTCCAAACAATCTTTACATGTTGAGCGAGATAAAAAGAGAAAAATGCCTTCTAACTCAAGAAGATGAGAGTTGGTTGTGGCATAAAATATTGGGACATTTGAGTTTTGATAATCTGGTCAGTATTAGTAACAAGGAAGCAGTTAGAGACTTGCCCAAAATAAAAAGGCCTCAAAACATCATTTGCGGTCCTTGTCAACATGGTAAACAGACCAGAACCAGTTTCAAATCGAAAGGGTATTCCTCGTCCAAACCCTTGGATCTTATTCATACTGATTTGTGTGGTCCTACCAGAACTCAGAGCATTCAAGGAGATAGCTATTTCATGTTGTTTATAGATGATTACTCGAGAATGACTTGGGTTACTTTTCTCAAAGAAAAATCTGAAGCTTTTGAAAAATTTAAAATTTTTAAAGAAATGATTGAAAATGAGACTGACAAGAGAATCAAATGCTTAAGATCAGATAGAGGAGGAGAGTTCACTTCAAATGAATTCGTGGAATACTGTGAACAACATGGAATCAAAAGAGAATATTCAGCAGCAAGAACTCCTCAACAAAATGGAGTAGTTGAAAGAAAAAATAGAACTGTTGAAAATATGGCGAGAGCAATGTTAGATGAGTCAAAAATTTCAGATGGTTTTTGGAGAGAAGCAGTAAATACAGCAGTCCACATCATTACCAGGGCTCAACTCAGAGTCAATCATCATAAAACTCCCTATGAGCTGTGGAAAGGAAGACCAACTATAGTTAAACACTTCAAAGTGTTCGGGAGTAAGTGCTTCATCAGAAGGGAAGATCAAAATCCAGGTAAGTTTGATCCTAGGTGTGATGAGGGAATTTTTCTTGGATATTCCAGCAAAAGTAAGGCCTACGAGATGCTTCAACAAAAGAACTCATACAGTTGTAGAGAGCATAAATGTGACAGTAGATGAAAAGACAGGAATAAGAGAACCAGTCAAGGAACTCAGTGATGGAATCTGTCAAGAAGAATTCAGAGAAGTGTCAGATGAAGAAGAGGAAAAACAACAGCTGCTTCCCAAAACCCCTTCACGGTATGTTCAGAAACATCATCCCAAAGACTTGATCATCGGTGATCCAAATAGCAGGAAAACGAGAAGAAGAGTCATTTCTTCACATGAATCTGCAAATGTTTCATTGTTATCTCAGATTGAGCCAAAGAATTTCAGTGAAGCATGTACAGATGATTTTTGGGTACAAGCAATGGATGAAGAGCTAAATCAAATAGAGAAAAGTGAAACCTGGGACTTGGTTCCAAGACCTAAGAATAAGAATGTCATTGGCACAAAATGGGTTTTCAAAAATAAACTTAATGAGGATGGAAAGATTGTCAGGAACAAAGCGAGGTTAGTCTGTAAAGGGTATGCTCAAGTCGAAGGTGTTGATTTCGAAGAGACGTTTGCGCCTGTTGCTCGTCTTGAAGCGATCAGAATGTTCTTGGCCCTGTCTAGTTTCAATTCTTTCAAAGTGTTTCAAATGGATGTAAAGTCTGCTTTTCTAAATGGAGTGTTGGATGAAGAAGTCTATGTAGAACAGCCAGAAGGTGTGTCTCTTTCAGAACAGCCAGACTATGTGTGTAAACCGAAAAAGGCACTCGTACGGGTTAAAGCAAGCACCCAGGGCTTGGTACTCAAGACTTGATGGGTATCTTCATGAACAAGGGTTCAGGAAAGGCGTGGCAGATTGCAACTTGTACATTAAGAATAAAGGTGATGATATGATTATCATAGTTGTTTATGTCGATGATATTATTTTTGAGGGAAATAATACTCGGATGTGCAAAGTTTTTGCCAACACCATGCAAAAGGAATTCGAGATGTCCATGATTGGAGAGCTGTCATTCTTTTTAGGACTGCAGATTGCGCAATCAAAAAATGGTATATTTCTTTCTCAAGAAAAATATATCAAAGAGATGTTAAAAAAATTTGGGATGATGGACAACAAACCTGTATGTACTCCAATGATTACAGGGTGCAATCTGAGTAAGGATGATGAATCCCCAACAACAGATCAGAAATTGTACAGATCTATGATTGGCAGTTTACTATATAGTACAGCTACCAGACCGGATATCATGCAGGCCGTTGGATTAGTAGCAAGATTTCAGGCAGCTCCAAAAGAATCTCATGTTATGGCAGTCAAGAGGATATTCAGATATTTGAAGGGCACTATGGATTTTGGGCTTTGGTATCCCAAAGGTGGTAATTTCACCCTCACAGCCTATACAGATGCAGATTGGGCAGGCAATATTGATGATAGGAAGAGCACTAGTGGTGGAGCATTCTTTCTGGGAAAGAGTCTGGTTTCTTGGCTAAGTAAGAAACAACCTTCAGTTTCCTTATCTACAGCAGAAGCTGAATACATAGCAGTAGTGGCTGGGTGTACTCAGGTTTTATGGATGAAAACAACCTTGGAGGATTTCAAAGTCATGCATGAACAACCTATTCCTATTCTTTGTGATAATTCAAGTGCCATAAGTATTTCTAAAAATCCGGTAATGCACTCAAGGACGAAGCACATTTCTATCAAGTATCATTTTCTAAGGGAAAAAGTGCAAGAGAAGCAGGTCAAGCTAGAATATGTACCCACTAAAGAGCAAATTGCAGATATCTTCACCAAACCCCTTCCAAAAGATACGTTTGAGTATCTAAGGGAGAAATTGGGAGTTGTACTCTCACCTCGAGATTAATCACCTCATCAGGAGATGGGGGAGGGACTAAGCTAAGAGGCTCATTCTTAGTCCCAAGCCCCAAAGGTGACCCTTTGCCATTGATGACAAAGGGGGAGAGATTTAAGTAAGGGGGAGAGTTTTTCAAGAGAAGAGGAAAGCTTCAATTCAGGGGGAGCAAAACTTGGAGAGATTGAATTCAGTTTTGACTCTTGAAAGATGTGTTTTAGATAAGGATTGCCATCAATGACAAAGGGGGAGATTGTTGGCAATTTTGGGTACCTTGAGTACATTGCCCTTGCCTAAGTTTAGTTGTTGTCATTGATGTCAAGGAGCTATTGGTAGATGTTGTTTTTGATGTCGAGGAACTATTGGAGCAATTTGTTTTTAAGTCCAAGGATGTGTTTTTGTTGAAGGTTTCTTGTTGGTCAGTAAGTCTCCAAGAAAATCAGAGTAGCCCAGTTGCCAAAAATCCAGAAAAAGATAAAGTAGAATAAGTTTGCAGGCTGTTGGAAAAACTGTCACGATTTCGTGACATGTTTGAGGAGAGAGAAAGTCACGATTTCGTGACATGCGGGGAAGGCAGAGGCAAAGCGGGCAAAAGTGTCATGATTTCGTGACATGGTTGAGGAGAGAGAAAGTTTAGCCAAAACTGTCATGATTTCGTGACATGCAGGAAGGCAGAAGCACAACGGGCAAAAAGTGTCACGATTTCATGACAAGTTTCGAAGAAGTTGTACGGATGCAGAAAGTGTCATGATTTCATGACAAGTTGAGTTGGCAGTGTTGAGTTGCAGGAAGTGTCGCGATTTCATGACAAGTTTCGAAGAAGTCGTACGGATGCAAAAAATGTCACGATTTCGTGACATGTTTCATTTTCGCTAGTGCAAACCAAGAAAAGGATGAAGAAGCAAGAGGTGTCACGATTTCATGACAGAGTTGCTGATGACGTCAGCAAAAGCTGTAGCATCGCGATTTCATGACAGCAATGGAGAAGAAGGCAGTGAAGTCTAGAGCGTCACGATTTCATGACAAGATTCATGATGACGTCAGCAAAAGCTGTAGCGTCACGATTTCACGATAGCAACGGAGAAGAAGGCAGTGAAGTCTAGAGCGTCATGATTTCATGACAAGTTTCATGATGACGTCAGCAAAGGCTGTAGTGTCACGATTTCATGACAACAACGGAGAAGAAGGCAGTGAAGTCTAGAGCGTCATGATTTTGTGACAAGATTTGTGATGACGTCAGCAAAAGCTGTAGTGTAGCGATTTCATGACAACAAACCAAAGAAGGTGTACGGCAGACCAAGGCGTAGCGATATCATGACATGTTTGAGCTTCGCACGAGAAAAGCTACAGGACAGCAGAGGCGGTTGAAGCCGACGAAGTTAACCTTGGCCGACGAAGGATAAGGTTTTACAGTCGACGTATTAAAAGATTGATCAGCCGACTAAAGAACAAGATTTCATCTTGAGATTATGGGTATTAAAGGAGGACTGTTTGAGCATTTTTGGGTGTGGATTGATGTGTGCTTTTGAAGCGTGGCGTTCATAGAGTTAGTGCGACAAGCAAGGTTCACAATCGAAAAAGCAGAGAGCGAAGTCCGACTGCAGCATCAAAGTACGTTTCGCTGAATCTTCTAAGTGTAGAAGTCTATGTTGTTGTATACACGAAGTATGTGCTATTGTTTATGAGAAGACTGTGCAGAGAAGATTCTATTGTGATTACGACTGTGTTCGCATAGTTTGGGTAATAGAAAGAAAAGTGCGCGTAGTAGATGCTGCTATAATTGTGAACGGTTGTGAAGAACTAACAGTGATCAAGTGCTACTGTAAGTTGAGAAGAGAATGTTGTTGTAGTTTAAGAAGACTGTGCTGCTGTAGTTGTGCAGATAAAGTGAAGAATTGTTTTCCAAACCAAGTGCCAAAAAGAACAAAGAAAGAGGACAGAATTGTGCCATACCGAAGGACTCGTGTTTTGGTGCGAGAAAAGAGGACTAGCTTGTTGTGACAGAGTTGAGGACAGAGATCTCCAGCGGAGCAGGGAAGACAGGTGTCTTCTGTGGAAAGAGTTCCACTTGCTAAGGGCAAAAGAGATAGAGGTCTTCTAGAGGATCACTAGCAAAGCAGATTTAGGGGAAGGTGTCTCCTTTGGGCTGAGGCTCATAAACATTGTAATCGGGAAGGATTCCCAGAGGTTTTGATATAACTTTTAGAGGAAAAGTTTTATCCGTGGAGTAGCCCACCTTGGGTGAACCACGTTAAAATGGGTCTTTTATGTGTGATGCTTTCTGTCTTGTTTAATGTTATGTTGATGCCACTGCTATCTGAAATTAAAATTATTAAATGGTTTTATCTTATACTGTTCACCCCCCCTCTCAGTATAAGTTCATGTTCTTCAACTCATGCATTGATGTTGGTTGTATTACTTCACCTATTTTCTTTTAGCTATTACTCATCATTTACATATTAGACCAATTATACTTGCATTCATTTTCTTTTGCTTTCATTTGTACCTTATGAGTATTTTTTTATCAAGCCTCTAATAACTTGTTTTAAGACAATTTTAGGAGACCTATGGAAGGGTAGATCATCCTTAGGACTCTCTCAAAATCCTCCTTAGTGTCATGTAGAGTATATCCATTTGTTATTTTAGTTTTCCTCTACCAAAAGTAATTATTTTGCCATACCCTTTTTAGGTGATGTATTCACTCTAGATCATCACAGCCTTAGGATCTCAATTCAAAACCCATCTATTTCTATTATAGAAGTAAATATTCCATATATAACAAATGTAGGTGATTGATTCATCATATATTCACACAACCTTAGACCCCTTTAGCATCCCAAAATCCATTTTGTCTAATACACCATACTTAGCTCTTGTTATTACTTTAGAACCCATATATCTATTTGATCCTTCTATTAATATATTTTTCAATTTCAATAAATCTACCAACTACAAAAATTTTAGGTAGAAAGTTTGTAACAGATACCACTGCATCCATTTCCAAGTGTAAAATTTAACTTTATGCATACAAAAAGGGGCTTTATTGTATGAATTAGAAATCCTTCTATTTCATACTATTTGGTAGACCCTTAGATTCTGATTCTTCCTTTATTCTATCTATTTTTATAAGTTTAGTTAATTCATCAACTAAAAATATTCCAGGTGGCATATTTGACAGGTAGTAAATTTAAACATAAGCAACATATTCACAACAAACATTAAAATGGGTAGGTATAATTCATACTCTCTATTTACATCATTAATAGAGGATGTTTGCTGATATTGGTTTTCATGTGTTCATATTTTTTTAAATCCCATATATAAAATAAAAAACCATAAAGAATCTCTAGTTTAGTATTTTATTTCTTTTACTTATGATTTAACTAGAATTGCATGTATCTTTTCATTAGGATAGTTTCTTTTTTGTGTGTCTTCTTGGCCCTTACTTTAAAAGAAAAGAAATACTTCATTTCTTGTAACTCCTATTTCGGTAGATTTCATCCAAAATAAAATTGTACATACACTAGCACCTTGTTTTATTTATATTTATTTTCACATTGCATTCCATATTTAGCATTTTGTATATTAGAAACTAGGGTAAAACAAACCTTAGGAGTTTGACAAAAATGAACACATAAATTAGATCTAGGAAAATATTTAAGCCTTTGTTGAACCCAAAACCCCTCACCAAAGATAAAAGCTCAAAAAGTGCATAACAACAAGTTACGAGCAGGGCTCTCTCATCTGGGTGTGGGCCAACTATCAAGGGATAACTCTAGATGATATTGCCTCTAAAAGGATACCCCTTTTTGGTGCCCCACATATTTGGTAAATCTAACATGAAATATCATATGGGTCTAAAACCCTTTTATCTTAGAACCTTACCTTTAATCAAAATAAAAAGTTTATACACTTTAATTAAGACCACTTAATTTATTTGTATAGTATAAATCACATTAAAGAAAGACAATAATAATGTAACCAATTATTAGACATACTAGGGGAAGGATAATGGCCCCTTATGTAAACCATCATATGATACTTGAGGGTTATCTCTACTTATAAGAATATTGTGATGGGCTAACATGAATTATAAGGTGGTTTGTTTTCATTGGGGATATATGGATTATAAAAACATCATCTCTTTATTCTACAAGCAACTTTGAAAACAAAACTATAATAAAATTTGAAGCTCCTTACCTTAACGAGAACATTGTGTGATAGTTAGCGTAAAATATAAGTTTTTTATATGAATTTCCAAAGAAAGAACCCATGATTGAAAAGCTAACATATGAGAAATAAGAGGAAGAAATTCCTCCATAGGTACCATTTTTCCTATTCACAATAAACAAGGAAAATTAGTTTTAGAATCCATGGATCATCTAGTTGCCTTTATATGAGGAAATAGGGAAGCTATGCAATCCATATTAAGAATGGATGATGTGCCTATTTTTGTTGTGGAAAACTTCTCTCAGAACTTCCATGATAACCTAGATTCAATCCCATCTATAATCAATAGAGGGACTCTATCATTACAACAACCATATAAGGGAGATAATTAAATATCCTATCTTCCTATGCCTCCAAATATAGATCCATTTAGACCAAATCACTCTATCTATAAATCCATAGGCATTTAAAAAGTTTAAAATATGGATATCTTTCCTAGCATGAAAAATGCTTTAAATGTGATTCCTTATATTTTATTCTTTAGCATGCTCATTCCTACTAACACTCCCTCTACTAACCCTTTTCTTACAAATAATTCTATAATTAATAATATGATCATTCCATTTAGATAAAATCATACAAATTTTTAGTAATATATATTGGTTAATTCACATCCTCAAATTGTAACATCACAAGTTCGTTTTCCTAGGTTCCAAGATATAAACACTAAATTAGAATTTTTTGTTAAAGAAAGTTTACAATTCAAGCACCCGTTGGATTCTACCCAAGGAACCATTAGAATGAAGTACTCCTATAAGGATTACTACAACCAACTTATAGATCCATTTCTAGCCATTCTACCTTATCCTCCAAAAATTTGAGTATCAAAGCTTCATATGTATAAGCAAGAAGGAGATCCAATAGATAACCTGAGAATGTTTCAATCTACTTGTCATAGCTTTGCCTATGATGATGTGTTGTTACTAAAGATATTTCTTAAAATCCTTTGTGGTAATACCATAGAATTGTACTTCCAGATATCACACCACTTGATCAAGAAATTTGATGAGTTGTTAAAGATGTTCATTCAACAATTATTTGCCTACATCATAGAAAAAGTGCATTATATATGATTTATGTTGACTTAAGCAAGATAAATTTGAGTGTTTCACCATGTTCTTAACCTATTGATGTGCTTTGGTTACAAATATTCTCTTTACCCTACCACAAAGAGATCTATTACATATTTTCATATGTAATTTACAAAAGAAACTTTCATACCCCTTAGAAGTGACTCACATTTCCCCTTTTCAAGATGTAGTAGACCCAAAAACATAATTAGAAGTTGCCCTTCAATGCATGGGACAATTAAAGACTAAGAAGGAGGAGGAAAAATACTCTTATTATAATATAAAAGGATAACACAAGAAAAAAATTTCATGGGTGATGGTGTAACTAGCTCTCACCTTGTTAACAACCCTAAAGTAGGTAATATTAATACAACCACTATGTGACAAAAAATGGTTCTAGCTAAGGCTCCAGAAAAGCCCTAGAGGAAGTTTACAAAATTAAGCCAATCCTTATCCTCTATGCTAGAGCAGTTTTTGGATGCTAAAATAATAGATTTTCCACCTATAAGGCCTATAAACTCTAAATGTGAGAACCTTTCCTAGTTCAAGGTTGACCAACAGTGCATTTTCCATCACACAAATGACCACCATATAAATAGTTTTATAACTCGTAAGCATGTGGTACAAGACTTTATTGATGAAGGTCATTTTATGGTTTATCATACTGAACAAACAATATCTTATAATAAGCATATGAGGATATTTCAAGAACCCTTACCTAAACATGAGCAAAATATTTTCAATCATGTTCAATATAGGAGCATTCCCCAACTAGATCAAAATCTAGTAGGGATGATTCAAATCAGCATTATTACTAGATAACAAGCTAGATAAAAAGGTATACCTTCAAAACCACCCTCCAATCCCCCTTTGGTCTTATGGCCAAGATGTCTCATTGCTTTTGAAGAGCCACCTTTGCTTCTAAAGCCACAAGAAAAAGGTAGGAGGACATTTAACCTCCAACAATAATTGGAGGACATCCTATCCAAAATCTCTATACTCGAGTTGTTGAGAACTTTTCCAAGTCATAGGGAAAACCTACTTAAGATTTTAAGTGAGAAAATTATTCCTAAAAACGTTAGCCCAAATAATTTGGCAAACATTTTCAGGTCCCTTAGTGTGAACCACATGACTATATACTTCTTTGTGGATGACCTTCCACCCTCTTCCATACTAGGAGAGATCCCTTTGTTCATCATATGTAACATTGATGAGTAATGCATTAAAGGGGTCCTTGTTGTTAACAACTTAGTCATAAATATCTATAGTCCTAAGTCCATTAATTAGATAAATCTTAATAAATAATATCTATAGAATATAATATTGTCATAAAAGTCTATGACAATGAGGAACATGATTGAAAGTGGGGTCTTGCATACTAAAAAAATTATTTTATGCGTTTCCTTGTGATATAAACTATAACATCCTTTTAGGATGACCTCAAATCCATGCCATGTAAGTCGTCCCCTCAACTTACCATTAATGTTTGAAATTTGAATATAGGGTAAGTTGCATAGTATTATTATTTACAAATATTCTTTTGTTTACTATGAATCCATCCAATCAAATAACTTGAGGGATTTCCTTTTCCCTTCGTTGAATGCTTGTTGTATTTTCATCAATGATACCTTAGATATTCTCCTCCAAGGAAATAAGTACCTGTCATGAAGTTAAAACTAGTAGCCAACCTATAACAAAGGGTAAAGAAAAAATTGAGGCTCGACATATTAATCATATAAACCTTAATTATTGGCATGATGCGATACTAGCTCTAGACATACTTAGGCTACCCTTATCACCTTGAACTTAGGGGATGCCTTCCAAAAAATGGAATGATCATATTGATAGGAAATTGTACCTTTGTTTTTATAGGTAGAACCAATGAGGAAAGAATTCATGGAGGAAATCCATGTCCAACATAATGGAGGTATACCTTATGTTATATATATAACCTTTATCCTATATCCAATCAACTCCTTTGTAAATTGGTTGCTTTATCCTATAATGGAAGTCTTTATCTATCTAAATACGTTGCTTTAGTAGTTAAAGAACTCCAAATAATTTTAGAAGTTAAATTTATTAGGGCTCTTGATTACACTAATTGTATTTCCTACATAGTACACATAGCTTAAAGGGAAGGCATTGTGCACGTTTGAACTAACTTTTAAAACATAAAACAATCTTGTTGCAAATATGAATTTCCTTTGCCTAATATAGAAATCATGATTAATTTCGCTATAGGCTATGGAATATTATCTTTAATAGAAATTTTTTGGGTACAATAAAATTTAAATTATGCCAAAAAACCAATGTAAGATACCCTTTACCACCCTTTGAGGGATCTTTTGCTACAAGGTCATACAAGGATATTCATGTTCAAACCTTTATGCCTTTTGTTTTTCATCTAGGAGATTCATACAAGGTATATCTTTGGGTTTTCATCTAGGAGATTCATGTTCAAACCTCAATACAAGGAGACTAGGACCCTTTCAAAAATATTTGCTTTATCTTAAAATTTTATCCCTATTGGAATAACATAGTTGTATGTATTTGGGTTATCATATAGGATATTCAAGTTTAAACCACTATGCAAAGGACTAGGACCCTTTCCAAAACTTGTGCTTTTGATGCAGGAGCATCCAGTGGCAACTGATGCAGAGGCATCCAGTTGTGGGAAAGCCACTTCAGAAGAGTCGGCTAAGGAAGAAAAAGCAGAAGGAAGCCTAAGGGCAGAAACTGTCATGATATCGCGACAGGAATTGTGTCACGATATCGCGACACAAATGGCGGAGGAAGGCTTGAAGGCAGAAACTATCGCAATATTGCGATAATATTTGTGTCGCGATATCGTGACATAAATGGCGCGGAAGACTTGGTAGACGGAGGGTCACAAAATCACGACGTCACAATTTTGCAACGTCACGAAATCGTGACATGGGCGAGAAGCAGGAGTAGAGGACGGGGTGTCATGAAATTGTGACACAAAGGCACAGCCAAAGCAAAGCAGTGGGAGTTGTCATGATTTCATGACATGTCGTGAAATCATGACCGTCATGAAATCACGACAGCAGGGCAGTAGCAGAGTGAAGCCATTGGGTTGTCGCGATTTTGTGACATGTCACGAAATCGTGACTATCATGAAATCACAATGAAAAGTTGAAGAGAAATTAAGGCAGCGGGGAGGTCGCGATATCGCGACATCACGAAATCATGACGAAAAGTTAAGGTGAAGGCAGGTGAGCGGAGAGGTCACGATATCACGACCAAAATGGGTAGAGAGCGCAGGGAGGCTGAAACGTCGTGATATCGTGACATGTCACGATATCACAACGGAGAGAGAAGAAGACGAAGAAGAAGGAAGAGATGGCGAGAACCGCGATAGGCGATATTTTCAAGGGGTGTTACGGATGACACGTGGCACAATGTGCAGTAAAGGCGGACAAGAACAAAAAAAAGCGCGAAAGACGACGAGGATGGGTCTCGCAGGGTTTTATGATAGAATCGGCAGTGACAGAGGCCGTGCAGAGTGGGGTATTTAATCGGGTTGGTGAACCCATTTTTTGGGAAGAACATTTCAGAGGATCGGGGCCTCTATAAAAACCTAGTTTAATGTATTAGTCGGGTGGTGGATCGGGGAATAGATGCAGAAGTGTGATTGTGAAGACCAAGCCGAGTGCTGGTCATTTGTAAGCCTACGGGCTGTTTGTAAGCGTATTTTCCAGATTTAATACAGAGAAAATTTGGAATTTGAGGGTGTGAGTCTGTGTTTATTTTCTCTTCCCCCATCAATGGTATCAGAGCCGAAAGTTCTTGAGTGTGTAACAGATCATCAGACGTGAGGCAGTTACACTAGGATCTATGGTAGGGTTCTGAGAGAGAGAGAGAGTTAAGATCCTAGAGCGTGTTAGCAGATCGTTGGCAGTGAGGTAGCTACACCAGGATCGGTAAAGCTTTGTGAGAAAAGCTGAGAAAAATGCATCCCCGAAGAAGCCGAGACAACAAGGAAGATATGGTGCCAGAAGAAGAGTTCTTGGCATTGCAGTGACAATTTCAAGCCCTACAGGAGGAGTGGCTCAGCATAAAATTATGGGAGCAAGAGGAGCGACGCAGAAGGCGTGAAGAAAGACAGAAAAAGAAAGATGCAGGAGTGCATCAGAAGCTAAAGCTGAAGAAGGTTGCATGCAAAGAAGAGTGCAACAGTGCCAAGATCTGCTTGGAAGAAGACAAAACTTTAACTGGCAAAGAGGAGTTAAAGCAGGCTGCAGATGAAGAAGCATGCAGCAGTGGCAGAATCTGTCCGGTAGAAGACAAAAGTTTATCTGGCCAGGAGACGGAGTTGGAACAGGCTGCAGGGGCAGAAGAATGTCTGGAGGTGTTGCAGGAGGCAGCAACCAGACCATGCAGAAGTGAAGATCACTTCTCCACTAACCCCGGGTGTCTGATGCAGGAGCATCCAGTGGCAACTGATGTAGAGGCATCCAGTTGCGGGAAAGCCACTTCAGAAGAGTCGGCTAAGGAAGAAAAAGTAGAAGGAAGCCTAAGGGCAGAAACTGTCATGATATCACGACAAGAATTGTGTCGCGATATCGCGACACAAATGGCGGAGGAAGGCTTGAAGGCAGAAACTATCGCGATATCATGACAGGAATTGTGTCGTGATATCGTGACACAAATGGCGTGAAAGACTTGGCAGACGGAGGGTCATGAAATCATGATGTCACGATTTCACGATGTCACAAAATTGCAACATGGGCGAGAAGTAGAAGGAGCAGAGGACGGGGTGTCACAAAATCATGACACAAAGGCACAGCCGGAGCAGAGTAGTGGGAGTTGTCATGATTTTACGACATGTCACAAAATTGTGATCGTCGCAAAATCGTGACAGCAGGGCAGTAGTAGAGCGAAGCTATTGGGTTGTCGCAATTTTGTGACATGTCACGAAATCGTGACTGTCACGAAATCACGACGAAAAGTTGAAGAGAAGTTAAGGCAGCGGGGAGGTCATGATATAGCGACGTCGCGATATCGTGACGTCACAAAATCGTGATGAAAAGTTAAGGTGAATGCAGGTGAGCAGAGAGGTCACGATATCGCGATATCACGACCAAAATGGGTAGAGAGCACAGAGAGGCTGAAACGTCACAATATCACGACATGTCGCGATATCGCGGTGGAGAGAGAAGACGAAGAAGAAGGAAGAGATGGCGGGAACCGCGATAGGCGGTATTTTCAAGGGGGGTTATGGACGACACGTGGCACAACATACAGTAAAGGTGGACAAGAACCAAAAAAAAATGCGAAAGACGACGAGGATGGGTCGCGTAGGGTTTTCTGACAAAATCGACAGTGATAGAGGCTGTGCGGAGTGGGGTATTTAATCGGGTTGGTGAACCCATTTTTTAGGAAGAACATTTCAGAGGATCGGGGCCTCTATAAAAACCCAGTTTAATGTATTAGTAGGGGGTGGTGGATCGGGGAATAGACGCAGAAGTGTGATTGTGAAGACCAAGCCGAGCGCTGGTCATTTGTAAGCCTGCGGGCTATTTGTAAGCGTATTTTCCAGATTTAATACAGAGAAAATTTGGAATTCATGGGTGTGAGTCTGTGTTTATTTTCCCGTCCCCCATCAGCTTTACCCTAAATTTTTATCCCATGAGGGATACTATAGTGGTATGTCTTTAGGTTTTCATACAAGAGACCCATGTTCAAATATTGATACAAGTGGATTGGGACCCTTTCATAAATCCATGATTTACTCTAAAATGTAGTCCCTATGGGGACACCAAATTTGTATATCTTTAGGATTTCATCTAGGATACCTAAGTTCGAGTCAGGGGAAGGCTAGCCCAAGATGTTCCCCCATTTGAGAAAATGTACAGAGCTTTTCAAAAATTCCTATAGTTACCCAAATGATCTTACACATAATTTTCTTAATTCAATCTAATTTATTGAGTTTTCTTAGAGCTAAGAGGTTGTCCTTGATTCTATTATCTTCATTCACCTTTAACAAGGTGAGTTCTTGAGAATGAGTAGTTGGGACCATATTGGAAACAAAAAGGAAGTTTAAAAAGTGTTACCAAGGTTATATATTAAATGATTAGCTCAAAGAGAGTATTACAATGGGATATGCATGAAAAAAATCCTAGAAATGGGGTTTTGTATTGGTTTTGGGGAATTGAGGATTTTGGGACTTTTTCAAATTTTATGGAATGAGGGAAATAAAATATTTTTTTTAAGTGGGAAATGAGTGAATTAGGTAGAATTTACAATTTCAAAAGAAAAGATAAAAAATTTAATGATTTTTTTCTTCTTTTAGAGAATGGGATGCATTGCTCTAAAAATAATAAAGTTAATTTTCCAACAATATTTGAAACTTGAACTTGCATGATACTGTTTGGCCCTAGATCTTTGTAAATTGAAAGAAACTCATCACACACAATCTTGAAAAATTAGCCTATACACAATATTTTTGTTTCAATCTGAATGGTTAAATAAGAGAAACCTAACAAATTGGATGCACTAAGATGTTTATAACTACTTCAAAATGAAGATCTCAAGAACTAAGTAATGAGTGGTAGACTATCAATTCATACATTTAAAAAACAAAATTGACTAGCCATATATGTTTTGTAAGTGAGTACCTCTCTCTAGGTACCAATAGCTTACCTAATCTAGGTAGGCATATTGATAATCGAACCACAAATTTATCTCCAAATGATAATTCAATTACATACATTGATGATAATAAATCCATGAGGTAATAATCACTTTACATTTTCTCATGATACAATAACCAAACATTACAAATAGATGATAATTTGTAGATTTCTCTCTTCCTTTGAATTTTTTTTTATCATGAACTTTAGATTATCCAATTGGATGAAGGATTTTGGAAATGATTGAATACAAATACATGAAATGGTTTTATTGATTTTCTCAGACAAAACATTCTCCACAAGTTATGGGCTTTTATAGAAAATCATAAGTCCCAAGCCACTTTTCAAGACTATACACATTATTGCCATGTCATCTAAAGCCAACAAGAAATTGGAAAATTTAATGCAGCCCCTTGAGGTTCTGTTCCAAGAAGTTTTCTAAACATAATATTAAAGCACATTATTCTTCCCAATATCCAAATTGGAATAGCCTAAGTAATAGCAAGACCAACTATAGTTCTTTGGAATGTTGTTAGAAAATCATGGAGTGGCTTCTAAACTTGGGCTTGAATTCAATATTATGTTTATCAAGTATCTAGTATTTTCACACATGATATATTGCAAAGCACAAGGTCTACCCAATACATGCACTCCATAAATCAAATGTTTAATTGAAAATCCATGCTCATAAATTGAATATCTTATATTGTCAAAAAGTTTAATTTGCACTACTTTTATGTCATCTTTTAATAACCATCGAATGATACATACATAATGACGTTCATATAATTGGTGAAATAGCCATGGTCTCTTGGGCATGAGGGATAAAATCCTATTTTTTTGGCATGATGAATAAAATATTCATAAAGTATTTAACCATTAAAAATTTCAGGAAGAAATAAAAATTACCAATAGATTAAAATTGATGGAAGCAACTAATATCATATATTAGATTCTAGATAAGAAAGAGATAATCAAATTTTAAATGCTCTAAATTATTTTAAACTTATTTTTGCTAACATCATATAATAAACCAAACTATTAAAATTCAAGCAAAATGATATCATAATGAAAGAAAATCAAATTCTAGAGGCACCGAACTAATGTGATATTTATAAAATAAAGCTTATTTATGTAAAAATAGTAATACTGATTTTGTAGCTTTGTCTACTATGAGATAAAATAATTAGAAAGACAAGACCAAAAGTGATTTACTTCTTGAACACTTTCACTACAATATGTATCACAAAATTAATTGATAATTATGCTTCAAGTTCTTGAATTATGTGTTACTTATGTTCTATATTTGCATGTTAAAGAGTAAGAAAGTGAAAATGAACACCACTAATGAATAGTATTTTTCGTTTCACTTTTAAATTTTTTAAAAATTTACTTTGAAAAATAATTTATTATTTCATTTCTTAATGAATTTAAGTCTACAATACTATATATATATATATATCCGCCAAGCAAATATTTAATTACAAATTAAAAATATAAGAAATATGAGTCACTTAGACCTCTGAGGATTTATTGTCCAACTTCAATACAATATCTAGAAAAAAAACATATTTAATTATTACTCGGAAAGTCCCAAAAATTTTAATTCCTGAAATTCTAGAAGTATACCTTGAAGTCATAAACCAAGACAAAAGACCCCGGCCTTCTCCAAATCTTACTGCAACTTAATGATGCCTTGGACCATTGAAGTTCAATATTAACTCTGATATGGCATGTGTCAACCGCTGGAATTCAGTGCACCGCTCTTCAATATATTCATGTGGCATGTGTTGACGGCTGGAATTCAGGGCAGCGGTCATCAATATATTCAACTGGCATATGTTGAAAGCTGGAAATAAGCGCAGTTTTCTTCTGTTCAATGTTTGTACATGCCTGCTTCCCAATGGTGTAAATATAAATCGACGAGACACACAGCCGGATGATCACAATGCGCGACCAAAGGACTGATAAAAGAGAAACTTTGGATTTCATTGTGAAAAATGCTAGATGGGTAGCTGTCTATCTTTCCTTTCCTCTTGTAACGTATATCGTCCCACTGCAAAGTTAACCCTGGACAACGATGGCCTTCAGGAATTTCTGGAGCCTGTCAAGGTCGCAAAAACTCTAACTAGTGAGTTCATTTCCATGAAGGCAAGGGAAGTCCAAAGTAGTTGGCTATTGATGGGGTGGATGAAATACAGGTATGCCAAGCCTTAAAGTGTATACCTATCCTTCATTTGAAACTAGTCCCTATTTTGAACTTGCTCCTTATCCTAAAACTATCTTGCTCCTTGTCATGAACCTAAAGCTTATCACTATCCCAAATAGGATCATCTCGATAGTGGAAAATATGATAATTCATCCTATAACTGATATTATTTATTGCTAAGCCCAATTTTAAAGTTAGTTTTTTTTTGAAAGAGTTTTAGACCGTTTAACATTTTTTCACTAGAAGAACTAGTCCTATTACTCAAACCTTTTTTCATAGGGCTATAAAATTATGGGTTATTTTCATTAGTTCTCAAACATTTTCAATTAATTCTAGACTACCATCTTAACTTTGAAAACATATTCAACATGTCTCCTAAGTCTTAACCAAAGGTCAAACCAAATGCAAAACTTCTCCATATACCATTGATCTACCTTCAATCCAAACCATCGTTAGACCAAATCAGGTACTAGTCATTAATACTATCCTTAAGTTTGTCCATTTGTAATGACTTCCCTCAACGAGTTAATTTCTAGAAACTTTATACCATTGAAATATTTTTCTTATTTCAATAAACTATTGATAATTGTACTTAGACTATATGCCCAAGCCTTTGATTTCATTACCATGTATCTAGATGGGGTATTTTATAGGGTAGTCTATTTGCAAGGGACATCTTAATAAAATTGCCACTACATCTATCATGTTGCAAAAGATAGCCAATGACAGAACTTTATATTGTCAAATCTATCACTAGGGTTTTATAGTGGCATAGGCTAGCTATAGATCAACTAGATAAAAAAATTATTTTAATGCTTATCCATATGACACCATATTTACCAATTGGAGGGCTTACTCATGGGAGTCTACTTCTCTAACTTGTGAAAAAGTGTAAACTATTGGATTAGCATTTTTTCATATCACAAGCAACCTATTTATACCTCTTATTTTTCTACTAACTGTTTTACTTTTGGGTGAACAATATTTGGAGGAATCCACCTCTAGTCCTCTTCATGAAGAGCCCCCTACTTAGCTAGCTAGTCTACTACCATATTTCTTTCTCTAAAAACATGAGTAATCTCCACACGCTCCAATGACTTAAGGATCCTTAAATTTTCCATTATTATACTTGACACCCACCAAATATTTGTATACCTCTTGTAAAGAGAATTGATAATGTTGAAATAATCTCCCTCCACTATAAGCTTGCTTACTTTCTTATTTTAGAGCATGGGATGCATTGTTCTAAAATTAATAAAGTTAATTTTCTAACAATGTTTGAAACTTGAAATTGCATGATATTGTTTGACCCTGGATCATTGAAAAAAATTGATCACACACAATCTTGAATACCTAGCCTATACACAATTTATTTTTCAATATAAATGGTTAAATAAGAGAAACATAAAAATTGGATGCACTAAGATGTCTATAACTACTTCAAGAAGAAGATCTCAAGAACTAAGTAATGAGTGGTAGACTATCGATTCCTACATTTAAGGAAAATTTTTGACTGGCCATAGAGGTTGTGTAAGTGAGTACCTCTCTCTAGGTACCAATAGCTTACCTAATCTAGGTAGTTCTATTGATAATCTAACCACAAATTTATCTCCAAATGGCAACTCCCAATATACACTCAAAAAATGAAAAAGTCTACAAATAGGTTATGAAGTTGTTAACCCTAACTAAGGATCCTAACAGAATATTAGTCATCCCCTGATATGCCCTTCTAAGGTACCTCCAAAGAATGTAAAGCAATCATATTGTATATATAGTAACATGAGTTAATTTCTCATAGCATCTACTATTGCTAATTTTCTTAATGTGGGGACTCTTTACATAAGAAATCATGACAACTACATACATTGAATAGATGGATTATAAGGATGATAGTTTATTTCCAACATATTTGTCTTCATGCCTTTATAAAAAATAAAACATTGAACCCATAAAATGGAATAATATTCTTATTTGAATACTCTTTAGAAATTAAGCCATGACAACTTCCTTTAAGTCTAGTATGTTAATTACCTCATTCTATTTTAATTTTCTATAAAAATTATGTTAACAAAAAATAAGAACTTCAATTACATATATTGATGATAATAGATCCATGAGGTAATAACCCCTTTCCATTTTCTCATGATACAATAACCAAACATTATAAATAGATGATAATTTATAGATTTCTCTCTTCCTTTGAAAAAATTTTGACCATGAACTTCAAATTATCCAATTGGATGAAGGATTTTGGAAAGTATTGAATACAAATACTTGAAAATCTTTTCTTGATTTTCTCAGACAAAACATTCTCCGTAATTTATAGGATTTTATAGAAAACCATAAGTCCCAAGCCACTTTTCAAAACTATACACCTTATTAACATGTCATCTAAAACCAACAAGAAATTTGAAAATTTAATGCAGTCCCTTGAGGTTGTGTTCCAAGAAGTTTTCTAAACATAATACTTAAAGCACATAGTTCTTCCCAAGATCCAAATTGGAATAACCTAAGTAATAGCAAAACCAACTATAGTTCTTTGGAATGTTGTTGGTTTTCATTAAGTGACTTCTAAACTTAGGCTTGAATTCAATATTATGTTTATCAAGTATCTAGTATTTTCACACATGATACATTGCAAAGTACAAGGTCTACCCAATACATGCACTCCATAAATCAAATGTTTAATTGAAAATCCATGTTCATAAATCTAATATCTTATATTGTCAAAAATTTTAATTTGCACTACTTTTATGTCATCATTTAATAACCATCAAATGAAAAATACACGATAAAGTTCATATAATTGGTGAAATAGCCATGGTCTCTTGGGCATGAGGGATAAACTCCTATTTTTTTTTGTATGATGAATAAAATATGCATTAAGTATTTACCCATTAGAAATTTCAAGAAGAAATAACATTAACGGACAGAATAAATTGATGGAAGCAACTAATGTCATATATTATATTCTAGAGAAGAAAGAGATAATCAGATTTTGAATGTTGTAAATTATTTTAGACTCATTTTTGCTAACATCATATAATAAACCAAACTATTTAAATTCAAACAAAATGATATCATAAAGGAAGAAAATCAAATTCTAGAGGCACTAAACCAATGTGATATTCATAAAATAAAGCTTATTTATTTAAAATTAGTAATAATGATTTTATAGCTTTGTCTACTATGAGATAAAACGACTATCAATTATAATAGAACAAGATCAAAAGTTATTTACTTTTTAAACTATGTATCACAAAATTAATTGATAATTACGCTTCAAGTTCTTGAATTATGTGTTACTTATGTTCTATGTTTGCATGTTAAAGAGTAAGAAAGTGAAAATAAACACCACAAATGAATGCTATTTTACTTTTCACTTTTAAATTTTTTAAGAATTTACTTTGAGAAGGAATTTACTCTTCCATTCTCTAATAAATTTAGGTCTACAGTACCATCATATTATATATATATATAAATCTATAAGGACGACCAAGAATGAAATTGTAAGATCTGTTTGAATCAAGACGTATATTACATGTGTATTTCATTTTACATTGAAATTTGATTAATTAAATGTGTTTTTTAATAATATATAATGTAAATGTATTTATTATTAATTTTACATATTAAATTAAATTGATAATTTTATATATAATTAAAAATATATATTTATATATATAATTAAAATAATTATACTATTTAAAACACAGTAATTATAAATTATAAATATAAGAAATATGAGTCACTTAGACCTCTTAGGATTTATTGTCCAACTTCAATACAATATCTAGAAAAAAAACATATTTAATTATTACTCGGAAAGTCCCAAAATTTTCAATTCCTGGAATTCTAGAAGTATACCTTGAAGTCAAAAACCAAGACAAAAGATCCCGGCCTTCTCCAAATCTTACTGCAACTTAATGATGCCTTTGACCGTTGAAGTACAAAATTTCCTCTGATTTGGCATGTGTCAACCGTTAGAATTCAGCGCAACGCTCTTCAATATATTCATGTGGAATGTGTTGAAGGCTGGAATTCAGGGCAACGGTCATCAATATATTCAATTGGCATATGTTGAAAGCTGGAATTCAGTGCAGCCTTCTTCTCTTCAATGTTTGTACATGCCTGCTTACCAATGGTGTAAATATAAATCGACGAGACACACAGCCGGATGATCACAATGCGCGACCAAGGACTGATAAAAGAGAAACTTTGGATTTCATTGTGAAAAATGCTAGATGGGTAGCTGTCTATCTTTCCTTTCCTCTTGTAAAGTATATCGTCCCATTGCAAAGTTAATCCTGGACAACGATGACCTTCAGGAATTTTCGGAGCCTGTGAAGGTCGCTGAAATTCTAACTAGTGAGTTCATTTCCATGAAGGCAAGGGAAGTCCAAAGTAGTAAGCTATTGGTGGGGTGGATGAAATACAGGTATTTGAAACTAGTCCCTATTTTGAACATGAAGTTGCTCCCTATTCTGAACCTAATGTTGCTCCTTGTCATGAACCTAAAGCTTATCACTATACCAAATAGGATCATCTTAATAGTGGAAAAATATGATAATTCATCCTATAACTGATATTATTTATTGCTAAGCCCAATAATCCTAGAGTTCTTTTTAATTGGGATAAAAGCTAGGTTTTTGAAAGGGTCTATACTCTATAACATTTTTCCACTAGAAGAACTAGTTCTATTGTTCGAACCTCTTCTTATAGGGCTATAGAATTTTGGGTTATTTCCATCATTTCTCAAACATTTTCAACTAATTCTAGACTACCATCCTAACTTTGAAAACATATTCAACATGTCTCCTAAGCCTTACCCAAAGGTCAAATAAATTGTAAAACTCCTCCATAGACCATTGATCTACCTCCAATCCAAACCACTATTAGACCACATCAGGTACTAGCCATTAATATTATCCTTAATTTTGTCCATTTGTAAGGACTTCCCTCAACGAGTTAATTGCTAGAAACTTTATACCATTGAAATATTTTTCTTATTCCAATAAACTATAAAAAATGGGGTTAGACTATATGCCCAAGCCTTTGATGTCATTACAATGTATCTAGATGGGATATTTTATAGGCTAGTCTATTTGCAAGGGATATCTTAATCAGATTGCTACTACATCTGTCATGTTGCAAAAGATAGTCAATGACAGGTTGTCAAATCTATCACTAGGCTTTTATAGTGGTAAAGGCTAGCTATAGATCAACTAGATAAAAAAATTGTTTTGATGCATATCCATATGACCCCATATCTACCAATGGCGGGGCTTACTCTTGGGAGTCTACTTCTTTAACTTGTGAAAAGTGTAGACCATTGGATTAACCTTTTTTATATCACAAGAAACCTATTTATACCTCTTTTTTTTCTAATAACTATTTTATTTTTGGGTGAACAATATTTGGAGGAATCTACCTCTAGTCCTCTTCATGAAGAGCCCCATAGTTAGCTAGTTAGTCTTCTACCCTATTGCTTTCTCTAAAAACATGAGTAAGATCCACATGCTCTAGTGATTTAAGGATCCTTAAATTTTCCATTATTATACTTGACACCCACCAAATATTTGTATACCTCTTATTAAGAGAATTGATAATGTTGAAAGAATCTCCCTCCACTATCAGCTTGCTTATGTTCAACTACCTTGCTAGTTTTACTCCTACAAATTATGCTCTAGCTTGTTCTTCATGACACATCATAGAGCCACGAAAATTAATGACAACACCATCTAGGATCCATTTGCTATCCCTTATCATTACTCCCCTTCCTTCCCATGGTTCCTCTTAGAAGCTCCATAAAAATTAATATTTAGCCATCCCTCCCTAAGTGGATCCTATTTTACAATTTTTAGATTTTATTTGGCGGGATATCTCCATCTCAACTAGGATAAGGTCCTAGTGTTTACTAATATTCACCTCCTCTATTGATTTTCTAATTTCCTTCATACTTAATACTTTAACATTTTCCACTATAACCACTCAAATCAATTCCTTGATTCTTGAGGTTCTCTGTTCCTCAAATATTATTTTGTTACACTCCATCCAAATCCCCTAAGTAGAATGGAAAAGAATTAGATCCTATATCTTATTCAACCTTGCACTCTTAAAGGGATGCTCTCACTATTCTATCCAATCCACCATTCTATGTTGTATTACCCATATGACCCCCATCTCCTTAATTAAACCATGAAGAATCCAAAAGGAATAGCTATGTCCTAACAATTTTATCCTATAAGGGATACCATAGTGGTATATCTTTGGGTTTTCATCTAGGAGATTCTATTGGAAATTTTGAGTAATTATGTTTTCATTGATGTCAAGTGGTTGTTGTAAGGCAAAGTTCATTATGATACAAGAAAATTGGTAAAAGAAATGGTTATAATATTTTATATTATAAGCCAAAGAGGATGGTTAAAATATTGACGACAAGAGTTTACGCCCATGTTTTTAATAGAAATGAGAAAAAATTATAATATTTTAATATTATAATAATTAAGCCAAAAGGGCTTATTAAAAGGAAAATAAAAATTTTGATAAAGGACTCTATGCAAAAGTATTGTTTAAATACTAAAGTTAAATAATATAATATTTAACACAAAGTTAAATATTATATTAAATATAAAATTAAATTTGAAATTGGCAAGGGTGCCAAAATTCAAATTAAATGAAGGTAAATAAATGTTTTTGCCAACGTCATAGCAATGCTTCGAATGCATATAAAAGGGAGGAGCTAAATTATTTTTTGAGTTAACCAATGTTGATGTGCAAGAATTAATTGCTCAAGGAGTGTAGAGAAAAATGTTCGAAATACCATTCGTCAAGCAAGCAATAGAAAATAAGGACAAGGAGGAGTAATTTTTGGTTCAACGAGGACTAGTAGCCCAAGTGGTAGGCAGGTCCTACGTAAGGTGTTGGCAGAGGAAATATTTGTGATTTGATTCCCCCTAGCACCGGTTTGAAGTATTTTATTTTTTTTTATTAGAGGCAGCAAGAAATAAAAGGTGGAGGATAAGGGTTTAGTCTCAACCACTTGGCTAGCGCAAGCGTTCAAGCATCGCGCTTATAAGTGTGAGGTCAGAGGGTCAATTCCTATCCGTGATAGCAAGGAATTAATTTTTATAAGGTATGATCCAAGTTGATTAAATTTTGACTTTATTTGGTGTTTTGCGGATGTGATTTGGTGTATAGTTTGGCATATAGGAGGTATAAGGAGAAATAAATTTTTGTATAATATTTTAAAGGGTATTGCTACTATTTATTTTAAATGCAAAGGTTGGAGTGATAAGTTTGTAAATGGGGATAGAGTTCTCCTATAGAGAGAGATCCATAAACCAGAGCAAAGGTAAAGAGTTTTTCTATGGAGTGTGATCCATGAACCAACTGGGGAGATAGAGTTCTTTTGTGGAGAGAGATACATAAACTAGTTGAGGAGATAGAGTTCTATTGGATCAAGTTCCACGAACCAAAGAAAAGGGGAAAGATTTCTCCTGTGGAGAGATATCCACAAATCAGAGTATAGGGGATTGGTGTCTCCTTTGGACAGAGGTCCATAAACATTGTAATAGGAAATTGATTTTCGAGATATTTGTTGAGAAAAATTAGAAGAAATATTTTCTCTGTGGAGTAGCCCACATTGGATGAACCACGTTAAATTTGTGTCTCTCTTGTGTGTGATTATTTGTGCATTTATTTTATTATTGCTATTGATATTGCCATTGATAATATTGGATAATATTATTTGGGAAAGAAAAGTAAAAGTTGGTCTTATACTATTCACCCCCCTCTCAGTATAAGCATGTGTTCTTCAATTGGTATCAGAGCAAGTTCCTTCGGAAGAGTCTAACAGCTTGAAGAAAAAGGTTACAGGAACACAGATGGCATCTCAGAATGGATTTTCATCAAATAAAGCACCATTGTTCGATGGGAACAATTATGCTTTCTAGAGTATAATAATGAGGACTTACTTGATGACACAAGGATATGAGACATGACAAGAAGTTGAGGATGGGTTTACACCTACAGCTAATCCTCCCATAGATAAATATGGCAAGCTCTTACATGTGAATAATGCCAAGGATATGAATGTAATATTAAGTGGATTATGTGAAGAAAAATTTGTGAAAGTTATGCATTGCAAATCAGCAAAAGAGATTTGGGAAAAATTGAAGAAAACCTATGAGGGAAATAAAAATATCAAGATGGAAAAACTACAAAACCACAAGAAAAGGTTTGAATATTTGAAGATGGAATATGAGGAATAAATTGCTACATACTTAATTCATGTGGATGAGATTTTTAATACCATGCGTGGACTTGGATTTGAAATTGAAGAATCCAATGTTTCTCAGAAAGTTTTAAGGTCACTTCCCACAAGGTATGTTGGAAAATTTTTAGCTATAATAGAGATGAAAGATATTGATCAGTTGACTATGGATGAGTTACATGGAATTCTCATAGCTTATGAGATGAGAACAGTAAAGGATACCAACTCCAAGAAAGAGGTAACCCTCAAAGCATCAAAGAAGACAAAGGATAAGAAACTAGAATCAAGTGGTGATTCAAGCATTGATGAAGAAGCTAACTATGGTAGAAGAAACAAGAAGGACTCAAGAAAGCACAAAGGTATGAAAACAATGAAATATTTTAATTGTGGAAATTTTGATCACTATGCATCTAATTGTCTAGAATATGGAAGCAGTAGTAGTGAAGAGAAACAAGATCACAAGAAAAAAGGAGGAAAATCCAGGTATGAAAAGAAAAATAGGTATGGTCAAACTAGGCATGAAAATAAGTTCTTTCAAAGGCACAAGAATAGTTTCTATGTTGATAAGGGAAGAAATGCTTCAAGTTATAGTGATGAAAGACCCTCAGATAGTGAAGAAGAATAAATTCTATTTTTGGCAATAAAAGAGGAATAAAATGCTCCTGTTGAAGGTAAAGTTAAAAAGTATGAAGATGCTCTTGAAGACCAAGAAGTAGAAAAAGATTTAGAAAATTAAGAGGAAGGAAAAGTAGATCTAGAAGCAAAAATTATTGCTACTCTTAGAGAATTGAAAAAGGTTAGAAAGCATAATTTAAAATTCAAGGCTCAAGTTCAAGAATGTGATTAAGAAAAATTAAAACTTATACAAGAATTGATAAACTCAATAGCTAAGACAAGGAGATTTAAATAAAATTTAGAGGTAAAATTCTTAGAATGTGAAAGATTAGAACATGAGGTAGTTTCACTAAGGATGGAAGTGAAAGTTTCTAAGGACAAGCTACATAGGTTTGGGAAAATTTCAAAGACTTTAGACAAGATTATCAATGCACAAAGATCTTTATCTATCAAACATGACTTGGTTTTGAAGAAGTACAAGGGAAACAAGAAGAAGGGTCAGGCTCAAGCACAATGGAAGAAATTTTAGAAGAAGAGAGTGAAGGATAAATTGAGACTTATGAGGATAATTTGAAGAATAGAAGCTTCACTAAGAAAGGAAACAATTCACAAACAAGGAACATTAATCATCACAAAGAAGAAATGACTAAGAGACCAATGGGTTCAAGGCAAGATTTATTCAAAGGACATTGTTTTTCATGTAATAGATTTGGTCACAAGGCTATGCATTGCAGAACTAGTGGAAAGAAGGAGTATGGTTTTACTAAGAGGAACTTTAAATATAGACATCTATTTCAAGGGTATTGCTACTCTTGTAATCATTTTGGTCATAAAGCAATCCACTATAGGGTTCATGAAATAAATGAGTATGGCTTCACTAGGAGGAACTTCAAGATATTTGCACCTTCTAATAACTATAACATTAAGTGTTACAAGTGAAATAATATAGGGTATAAGGCCAAGTGGTGTAGAACAAAATTTCTAGATATTCCAGAGACAAGCAAGAACAGGGAAACTCAAAAGGATCAAAAGGGTATGTTGAGAAAGAAGGTTGACAAAGAAAAAGAGAATCGCATGTTGGGAGTAGAGATACTTCCACCCTAAAATTAACCACCTCAAGGAGAGTATGTGGGGAGGGGGTTGATCTAAGAGTCTTATATTTAGCCCCAAAGGAGTCCCTTTTCCATTGATGTCAAAGGGGGAAATATTTGAGAAAGGGGGAGCAGTTTCTCAAGGAGAGAAGATTTGAAAAAGGAAAAAAAAAAAAATTATAAAAGTGTTGCCATCAATGAAAAAGGGGGAGATTGTTGGAAATTTTGAGTACTTATGTTTTCATTGATGTCAAGTGGTTGGTGCAAGAAAAATTTCATTATGATATAAGAAAATTGGTAAAATAAATGGTTATAATATTTTATATTATAATCCAAAGAGGTTGGTTAAAATGTTGAAGACAAAATTTTACGCCCATGTTTTTAAAAGAAAAGAGAAAATATTATAATATTTTAATATTATAATAATTAAGCCAAAAGGGCTTATTAAAAGGAAAATGAAAAAGTTGACGAAGGACTCCATGCAAAAGTATTGTTTAAATACTAAAGTTAAATAATATTTTTTTGGTAGATAAGATACTATAGCATTAATACCGAGTTTTACATGTTGACCCAAAACCTTTTACAAAAATTAGCCTAGGGCTGTTGATGAACATGTCCTTACTAAGGATCCTATATATGTAAAATCTACATGCGGCCAAAGACATTACATCCGGTAAGGCACATAGCCAGTTATCAAAAAGAAACTTCCCATACAGCATTTTGGGTATAACCCGAGAAAACACATTTGCATCATAATTACAAAAAAAGAAACAAACACAAATCCCTTCCTTGAAATAGTGGAGAAACAAAAAGCTGCACAAACACATAGTAGAGTACTGAAAAAAACTCCCACAAGCTCTGTATTGACAGTTACTCTTAATAATTCTTTGGTAATTGCTTTCTTCCGTATATGACATGCTTTGGGACCACATCCTGTCTTGGCCAATCAACCTTGGAGAAGTGAACCTGCTAGCTATATTTATGGTGGTGGTTATCTGGTGGTCCATGTGGCTCTGGTTCGAAGTATTATATTACCGTTTCTTTCCTACCCTATGATTATCAACCAACTTCAAATTATTAAGAAGACTAGGAGCCATGTTATCTGACATCTGACTGTCCCCATTAGTCTTTGTGGTATTTCCAAGTAGCATCCACCAATACTGATAGCTCAAATAATTTTTATTGTGAGTCCATTTCAAAAAAGATACGGGAATACTCATAGCCTTCGAACTTACAGTGCCTTACCTATTCATAAATTCGACTATCATTCTTGGAATTCTTTTTTAATAAGCTCCTCTACTTCTCTCGGGACACCGTGTTCCCATTTGAAAAGTCCGTCACCATCAACACCCAAATTGGCCAGCTTATCAACAACTTTGTTAGCTTCCCGAAAGACATGTTGGGCTTTTATGTTATGTCTTCCTTGGAAAAGGATCCTAGCCTCTTCAACAATTGTTTTAATCCTTCAAGGAGGTGTTTTCCAATTATTGAGGATATTTATAACATGCATAGAGTCTCCTTCTACGATAAAATTTCCTTCTAAGTCTTGAGTCATTTGAAGGCCTCTCTACATATCTCTAGCTTCAGCTTCATTGTTCGTCCTTGTTCCCAAATATTCAAAAAATGTAAGCATCATATTATCATTATGATCTTGCACAATGCCGCCAGTGCCTACTCTACCAGGATTGTCCTTAGCCACTCCATCAAAATTAAGCTTAAACCAACCCGTAGGAGGTGGGGACCACTTAACATTGGCTCTGGGGTTGACTACCCTAGGTACAGACTCATATAACAAGGTTAAGCTTAAATATTGAGCAATCGTGGTCTCCTACAGATAAGGTGTACGACTATCAAAAGGGATAAGGTTCACATTCTTGTTGGCAAAGGATAGGATCCTGGCAATGACAGTTTGATGATCATGGATAGACTCATTAAAGACTCTATGGTTCCTTTCTAACCACACCTGCCAAAGATAGTGATTGAGACAAATTTTTCACATGTATCTAAGTATTTGGCTTGAAAAGGGGCAAGGCCACTAGATGAACAAATCAAGTACGGTGGTTGGTTTAACCTAGAAAATATTAAAGGCCTAAAAAACCCCACTTAGGACAATCAAGGAAAAAGGGCACTCAAGGAAAATATGATAAATGGTCTCTCAATTAGCCTTGCACAGATAATAGTGATTAGTGATACAAATACTTTTACGCATCATATTATCAATGGTTAGAATTATTCCATGGATAACCATCCATGAAAAGATTGCAATTTTTGGAATTAAATTTTTTATCCAAACTAAGTCCTTTTGGAGGAGAAAATCCTCGTCATCAAGCAGAAGCTTGTAAGCTGATTTAACAGTCAACTACTTATTTTCTGTAGGAGCCCAGGTCACTTGATCTTCCTTAGGTCTCATGGGGATAAACTATTACCCGAGAATGTTACAAAGATCATTTTATTCTGTTTGAAATCCCTAAATCCTTATTTGTTTCCACTTCATTCTGCCTCTGTCCTCAACCATATAATCGGAGACTTTTCTACCAATGAGTTATTCCGTGATATCTCTAATTCGGGATAAGTTAGGATATTGAGTTAGTGGTTCATCCTTAGCCAACTTGTCATTCCAGCAATTTATCCTCTCACCATTGCTTAAAACCCATCTTAAATCTTTTTTGATGATTTCCTTACAACTGAGAATTGTTTTCCAAAAAGCAAAACCTCTGATTGGAATTGAGTCACTTATAAATTCCATATTTTGAAGATACTTTATTTTGATGATAACTGTCCATTCATTTTCTTCACCAAAAATGAGGCACCACGCCTGCTTAGCTAGTAAAGCTAAATTCACATGAGCAATTCTCCTCAGACCTAAGCCCCCATTTTCCTTGGGTCTGTACACTTTGGTCCATCCTACAAGGTGTATCCTTTTTTTCTCCTCTAATCTAGTCCATAAAAATTATTTTTGGAGTTTCTCAAATTTCTATAAAACCTTCACAAGATCTTTGAAAACGGAGAGGAAATAGACTGGAATGGTCTAAATAGAGGCCTTAGTGAGGGTCAACTTCCTGCTTGAGATAGAAGATGACCTTTCCATCCGGAAAGTTTTTTTTGAATTCTTTCAATAACCCTGTCCCACATTGACTCTCTCGGAGAACCAATGAAAAGAGGGAGACCAAGATACGAAGTGGGGAGGTTTGCTATATCACACCCTAAAATTTTTACAATCCTTCCTTGCCTCTGAATGGGGGTGTTCAATAATTATAACTTGTTTTTACTAAAATTAACTTTTTGACCAGTAGCATCCTCATAGAGTTGCATGATGTATTTAATTATTTTGGCCTCAACCACCAATGCCTTAGTCAATAGAATGGTATCATCGATGAATTGTTGGTGAGAAATAGTCCTAGTGAGATATTTTGCCTTGATTACTGATATTAGCCTTGAACTACAAATATTTTTTATGGTTAAAGTTAAATAATATAATATTTAACACAAAGTTAAATATTATACTAAATATAAAATTAAATTTGAAATTTGCAAGGGTGACAAAATTCAAATTTAAATGAAGGTAAATAAAGGTTTTCATTGACATCATAGCAAGGCTTCGAATGCATATAAAATGGAGGAGCTAAATTATTTTTTGAGTTAACCAATGTTGATGCGCAAGAATTAATCGCTCGAGGAGTGCAAAGAAAAGTGTTTGAAACACCATTCGTTGAGCAAGCGGTAGCAAATAAGGACAAGGAGGTGGAATTTTTGGTTCAACGAGGGCTGGTAGCCCAAGTGGTAGGCGGATCCCACGTAAGGTGTTGGCAAAGGAAGGTTTTACAGTTCAATTCCCCCTAGCACTGGTTTGAAGTGTTTTATTTCGTTTTCATCGGAGGCATCAAGAAATAAAAGGTGAAGGCCAAGAGTTTCATCTCAACCGCTTTGCTAGCACAAACAGTTGAGTGTTGCACTTAGAAGCATGATGTTGAAGGGTTGATTCCCATCCACAATAGTAAGGAATTAATTTTTATAAGGTATACTTCAAGTTTATTAAATGTTGACTTTATTTGGCGTTTGGCATATGTGATTTGGTGTATAGTTTGGCATATATGAGGTATAAGGAGAAATAAATTTTTGCATAATATTTTAAAGGGTAATTTTTCTATTTATCTTAAATGCAAAGGTTGGAGTGATAAGTTTGTAAATGGTTTATTTAGAATTGTAATTATTTGTTCTTTGACATTAAAGTACATTGTAAATTGTTTTATGATAGAGGGAGATAAAAGGTGTAAAGAGTGATGTTACTGTTTGTAATTCTTGCTTCATGAAAAAGAAATTTTGAGTGGATTTTGTTGAACTTTAATGCATTATTCTTGAAAACTGAAAGCACGAGATTCCGGAAGATAGAAATACTAATGTGATGCATTCAAGATCAAACAAACGCTTAAGTCCTAAAATGTGAAACACATGAAATGAAAGAAGCGAATTGAACGGAGACAAAAGAAATTAGAGAAAGCACAGCCCTTTTATTCAACTCTCTTAATCTCGGTTACAAAGGCGCCTCCTCCCTTTTCAGGGGCTAGGAGCGTTAAATGGATCTTGATTACAATCTTGACTTAGTCTTCTTCCTTCCGCGTGCCCACGTTTGAAATGGGCGGGCCAAAGTGTTGCCGCCGCTTGCGTTGATGAACCCTTGATTCTTGCTGCTTCTCCTATGATCAAAGACACAAGTCGTTAGTAGCACCTGTAGCAAAATATGAAATATTTGTTTTCTAGAAATAATGAAAGATGCATGTGAAAAATTGATTAGCTAAATCGATAAATAAAATGACTCCAAATAACCTGCAAATTTGACAGAGACCGAAAAACATTACCAGAGGGCCATTGCCATCGAAATGAAGTTGGCCATCGTTGAATTCGACGGATTCTACTGTAATTCGTCCCCGGGTGGGACGAATTTCGCCTGTGACAAAGTGCCGAAGTAAAGCCATCCAAATGTCGCATCTCGGGATCTCCAAAACACCTACAAACATGGGGGTTAGCTAATTGGGGGCATTTTGGGATGACCCAGATGGTCGGTTTTCCCCAATTTAGCCTCCATCACCGAGAATTTGACGTCGCTACCTGCAAGTTAGTGAAGACAACGAAAACGACAAAAGATGACAATATTTGATCAAAACATGCTGAAATCGAAATTGCAAACTATCTAAACAACATAAAATGGAATGGAATATAAACAAGTGACAAAAGAACAAATTAAAATGACACTAAGAAGTGCGGGGCGCCCGGGCGGGCCGCCCACCGTTAGAACCTGACTTCGGCACCAATCCACTTGGGATGGGCCCAAAATCTCTTATAACTGGTTGTCGACGAATGGGTGGGGTAATGTGGTCAAGTGTCGGATTTTGGATCCGGATTCACACTTCCAATGCCCACCCAATGACCTCCTTTGCGAAAGAGATCAAGGATGTAGAAGATATGAATCACAAAAGGGCTAAGGCGCAGTATCAATTGGGCAGCACTTCGTTGCTTGAAAATGCTTCCAACCCCTTCTTTCTTTTTAGGTGAGAAAGTTCACCATTTTATAGACCCAAGGGGTCTCTTTTGGATGGGCATGCAGGGGTGCCACATGGCGGCTATGCCTTCCCAAGAGGGAGGAGACTCCTCTCTGACTCGGGCTTCCATAACTGCCCTTGTGACAGTCCTCTAACGGCCAATCTACCCACCTACACGCGCATGCAAGGCAGGAGGCATTAATGGACTGCCCCTGGCTGCCACTTGTCAAGATTTTTCTTTTTGCCCGTTGAACCCAGAATTCGTCCTGCCTAAAGACGAATTCAGAATTCGTCTCTGGGTGAGACAGATCCTAATTTGAATTCGTCCCTGGGTGAGACGAATACTGAGCAAAGTGCCTGAATGTGCCAAATTGCCTTTTGACCTTCCAAAATTGCTGGCAAAGTGGTTAGGACCACTGTTTAACCTCTGAGGGCTGCCCTGGGGGCTGTGTGTGTCAATGCGATCAGTGTTTGCAGTCACATAATCGGATTGGTGTTGTTTTGGTGTCTATAGATGCCCCTTTTTGGGATGCGTTGTGCATGGCGCAGCGCCGAGCAAAAATAGATAACCAAAGCACTAATGATTAGGGTTTCTTAGTAACCTAACCAACTCTTGATGCCCCAAGCATGGAAAGGGCATGCATTCTTGAATCCTTGCTTCTGACGAGCTAAGGAATTTGATTTCAAGTGTTAACCTATTTTGGTGAGGTGTGACTTGAGCTTGGACATTGATCAGTCATGAATAGGCAAAGGGCGCAACCTTTTGTCCATGGGGGAACCTTGTGTTCATGCTTCGGGAATGCCAAGTGATTGATCAGCTTGTGATTATTGCTTGTTTACTGCCCCAAGCAGGAGCGTAATTGTCTTTGTCAATGATTCTTTGAATGCATGTCATTTTCCATAATTGGGTGTGTGTTTGTTGATTGGTGACTAAGTGTGACTACCCCCTCAAGCGACGAATCGATGAGGGAATGACCTTCATGAGAAAAGCGACGAGTCGCTTGACCCAAGATGACTTGTGCAAGGGTGCCTTCAGATGGTTTAGCATTAAGCATGTGCAATTTTCTGACATTTAGACCTATTTTTGGTGGGTGGTAACCCTTTTTGCGACACTTCTTGGAGCTGAAACTGGCGAAAATCCTTCCTTCCGTGGAGCGGTCCGGCTATGGTAGCCTTCTTAGGGAGTAGGATAGTGACAATTTATAACCCCGACATCTATTTTTGATGCCAAGATGTACGTGCAGAAGCGCCTTCGTTCGGCAATGTTATTGTTATTTTTAGGTGGGTTTTGACCCTTTTGTGATGCCATTTGGGGATGAAATTGTCAAAAATCCGTCCTCCCGTGGAGCGGTCCAGCTATGGTAGCCTTCTTAGGGAGTAGGATAGTGACAATTGTAACCACGACATCAGTTTTGCTATGCCAGAGGTTAAGTGCAAGAGCACTTGTGTCCGGCAATGTTTATTGTTGTTTTTGTTGCATTTTTTGTTATTTTTGTTGTTTTTTGTGAAAAAACCTCCCTGGACGTCCCTATGTAGCCTTCTTAGGAGTAGGATAGAAACCATTTGATTACCTTTTTCCACTTTATTGTTATGTCTGATATTTGATTTTTTGTTGTTTTGATTTTCTTGCTTTGTGTATATGTCATAATTTTATGTTATGCACAATGATTGATGTTGATGGATGCATGCATGTTAATTTATTTTGATGGATGCATATGTTATGATGAATGAAAATGTTTTTGATGTATATGATAGGCAAAATGGGATGGATGAAATGAATTTTGTTGATCTTTGGTTAGGCACCATAGACTATTTAGGACTTATGTTATTTTGTTTTTAGGCGATTGTTGTGGTAAATGACTTTGTATGTATACATGTGGTTTTTTTTTTTTTTGTATTTTTTGATGGTATTGTAAGGATGAAAAGTAGCGCAGTTGGTTTAGAAATGTAGCTAAGGTTTTATGAGACTCGGACGGTTTTAACTCACTAGCCATGACTGTACTTTATCTTACAAGACTTTTGAACAAGGTATGAATCGGACTTGTTTTTGACCAAGTTATTTCACATCCCTGTGTGTGCAATTGAGTTCATTTATGTGGTATTTGTTAGGATACCGCCAGTGCCAGATGGGCTTTCAACCGAACCTATACTGAGGATCACCTAATTAGCTCCACTAACTCCTTTATTGTATTTAGTCAGATTAATCTATGGTGCAATCTAGGATACCATGAGCTAGCTCATCCACATGCAAACATTGATCTGCACACAAGTTAATGCAGCAGATATATCGTCATGCGGGAGGTTTGCCACGAGTGACGGATAGGCTATCAACCAAACCGGTACTGCGGTTTGCCTCATGACCTGTCGAAATGCTGAGAGTTCCAGGGATTCAAGTTCAACTCCCTTCTTTTCTTCAATTGTAAGGGGATACTTGCTCTTTTGTAGTGATAAAAATCACTGTTTATTTTTGTTTTATTTGTTTTTCGTTTGAGCAAGGGATTGGGATATGAAGTGACGAGAATCACTGTTGTTTGTGCCTTTTGATGTGTGCACTTTGGGATATTGAATTTTGGAATTTTGACTTTTGCAAATTTTTGATGTTTTGCAACTTTTGAGAACTTGGGATTCCTGGGGAATTGGGTAGGGAGGATGCTTGTCCTTTTGCCAACTCTCAACATTCTTTGGGGTCATTCGCACAGGGGGATGAGCAAGATAACCATTTTGCTTATGGTGACCTGGATTGCTTTGCAGGGTTCATCTTTCGTTCACACAACTTAGGAATTATTTTGTGTTTTAGCTTGTGATGGGATGTTACGTAACAAGGTGTATTGCAAGTATGACTCTACCTTCATAAAATATTTCTGACTGTGTACAGTATATGGCTTAGAAAGCAATAATTATGACTGAAAGACGAAAACTCTTGATACATTATAAGACCACTGACTCTAGTGTGGTAAATATGGATAGTTTATTTTTTTTTTGGACTGTTTATAAAATGGAAAAATGTGGAACAAGATGGACTAGCAGAGTAATGACAGTCTATGGTGCCTTTGACCTGTATGACCACAAATATGCAATGTATGGATGCGATGCTTAATGCAGCTATATATTTTTGTATTTTGATGGAATGATTTTTGTGAATATGAAGATGAGATGTAAGAAGAGATTTTTATTGATGAATTTGAGCATGCATGGCGATGAGATGCAATTTTTGTTGTTTTTGATGATTTTATTTTTTATTTTTCTTTGTGACCAAGGGATTGCGATAATCCTTTGGAGCATTTTGGGGTGACCAAGTGATTGCGATAATCCTTGGAGCTTTTTGGGTTGACCAAGTGATTGCGATAATCCTTGGAGCTTTTTGGTGTGACCAAGTGATTGTGATAATCCTTGGAGCTTTTTGGGGTGACCAAGAGATTGCGATAATCCTTGGAGCTTTTTGGTTTGACCAAGCGATTGCGATAATCCTTGGAGCTTTTGGGGTGACCAAGTGATTGCGATAATCCTTGGAGCATTTTGGTGTGACCAAGCGATTGTGATAATCCTTGGAGCTTTTTGGGATGACCAAGTGATTGCGATAATCCTTAGAGCATTTTGGGGTGACCAAGTGATTGCAATAATCCTTGGAGCTTTTGGCTTGCTCTTTAAGGGATAGATGTACCCCCAGCTTGATGATATTTGTGCTTCGGATCTGGCTCTAGAGGGACGGGCACGAATGGATCGTCCCTATGTGCAGAGAGGATGACAGGGTCTTCCCTCGACACTGATGTCATTATAGGGTCTCGGGGTGGACGGTGCTCATCGTAAACTTGGAGCCACGGATCCAACACTTGGTCCCACCCTGCTGGGTCTACGTACCACTCATGCCCATGCAGTATGCCCATCTGATCAAGTAGGTCATTAATCTCCAAGGGGCACCGATGCTGCATCTGTCGCATGTGATTAAGGTATGCCATTTCTGTTTCATCTTCGTAATCACTATCGAAGATCCAACCTCCTGTATTAGCTTCGACCGCTTGCGGTATTGAGGGCTCGCCTTGCTCAAGCAAATTTATCTGGCCCCACTGTGGTTGTGCCACTCTCCATGGGGGGACCTGATTCTCTTGACGTATCACTGGCTCGGCTAGAGCCTCTAGAGGAAACATTGTCAAAATATTTTTGTGATAGTCGTCCATAGGAATCACTTGCGAGTGATTGTAATCTGAGTCGAAGGAGTCGTATGATGTTGGCTCATAGTCTGACTCATCCTTCGAAGATCCTTCTTGATACTGTGGAGATCTGCCCTGAAAGTGGGTCCCCAAACTTTTGCCTATTTCTAGCAAAGGGGTAGGGCGATTGAGGTTACCAAGGGTGGTTGTTGACCCTGGGAGATAATCCCCCAATGTGTATGTTGTATTTGGGTTGGCATATGGGTCTGATGCCAATCCACCCTTGTGGTCTATCTTCAGGCCTTGCATGTCATCGACCAAGATGTCTAAGGGCAGGGGGTGATTGAACCCTACACCTGACTTGTCATAAGGCATTTGGTATCTTGGTTGACAAAGGACACGCACCCCTTGCTCATACCGGCCTAACCCGTATCCATGCCAATTGCATTGGCCAAGATATCTCAGAGCGAAGTTCGGGTTGGACAAATAGTTTACATCCTCTACGAAAGGTTCTTCATCCTCGTCCTCTCGCATGTATGGCTCAGTGCCATGATCAAGGCCCCCATACACAAAATTAGTCTGGTTGGGCGGGTAGCCTAGAGGAACAATTGTACCAATGGGAAGGCGAGGCCTCCCCATGTCTTGCATGGATTCTAGTGCGGGCGTCGCCACAACATTCCGCACCAGATACTCCCCCAGGCCCGTATTGGCCATTTCAATAGTGATTGTTGGCGATTGAGGGGGAGGGAATGGAAGCTCTTCTGGACTCCACTCCATGTGGGGTGGGCTAGAAGCTTCCACTTCCATTGTACTAAGCACCTCTTCGATAGAGATGTTGGAGACTGATTGTTGCACCTTTTCAAGAGGTTGTGCCTCCTCCAGGGGTTTCTTCCCTTTGTCCTTCTGTTTGGCCATGATAGGTGGCATCGTTGATGAAGGACCAACTGATGAAGATGGACCTGACTGGGGTTTTGGTGGATCTACCTTTGGGGATGCTCATGAAATCGGACCCTGTCGAGATGGATTCAATTGGAAATCCAAATGCGTTGATGGGAGGGTCGGCTGCGGCATCAGGTGCACTGCATTGCAGTACTTGAAGGGTTCTAGGTCTACCGAAACCACGTGTACTTCCCCTTCAAATGTATACTTCAGGCATTGATGTGCTATTGATGGGACACACTTCATGTCCCTTATCCATGGCCTGCCCAACAAGATGTTGTAAGCCATCTCACCCTCCAAAATATGGCACAATGTTGGTATTGTCTTTTGTCCCACTTGAATGGGTAGGACGATTGTGCCGACTGTCGAGCAGATTGCATCGTTAAATGCTCGTAGTGTATACGTGGAGGCCATGATGTGAGAGGCCGACAGCTTCAAATGTTTCAATGCCGCTGTAGTGATGATGTTGCTAGACGAGCCAGTGTCTACCAACACCCTCTTATAGGGGATCCCGTTGACCCGCGCGATAACGTGCAGGGGTGGATCCGCTATGTCATCAGCCACTAACTTCACTTCATCTTCCCGAAAAGTGATGACTGGCTCGGTGCATCTTTTGACATGCCCCATAAAATTGTTGAAAGAATTTGGTTCCTGGGGCTGCAACTCTATAGCCTTCAGTATCTCCATAAGAGCCTCCCGATGGGGCGTTGATTGTTGAATTAGCTCATATATGGAGAGCCTAGCCGACGTGGTCCATAGACTTTGGGTAAGTCTAGTCCGAATCATGGGCACGGGTCTAGGCGGAGGTAGCTGCGTAGGGTTTTGTTGAGACTGTGACGTTGAAGGAACTTCTTTTGTGGCTACCGCGGGAGTAGCTCTTGGGTATTTCTTGTTCCTTGTCACTATGGAGATCATCCCTACATATCCTTGCATTGGGAAGTTTTGTTGCACCTCATTTATTTGGAGGGGTTTTGCTTGTGCCTCATGAGCAGGCAAGGGGTCTCTGTAAATTCCCATTTGCTGGTTGTTTGGCGCTACAGGGTTGTCTACAACCAATGTCTTGTTGTCAATCAAGTCTTGTATCAAGCCTTTGAATGTCCAACATGTATGAAGGTCATGTCCCTATCGCCGATGGAATCTACAATACAAATCCTCCCGGTACCCCCTAGGCTTCGGTGCATTTGGATCTATGGTTTGAATTTTTGGGAGGTTGATCAAATTTGCCGCTGACAAGCGGTCAAATAGGGAGTCCCTAGACTTCGTGTAGGGTGTAAACTGTCGCCTAGGGCGACGCTGCTGATTTTGCCCCTATTTCTGGTTTTCCCTTTCATAATTATTAGGGGGCACTGCCTGATAATTAGCCCTTTGAGGCTGTATGTCTTGTGTAGGCTTGGGAACATTTATAGCAACTTGGTTAACCGCAGCGGGTTTTTGTTGCGTAGTCCCCATTTTGGTGTTTTTGTTCCACTCTTTTTTCTTAGGCTTGGCGATTTTGCCCTCCCCTATTTTGATCTCTTCGATAATTCTGGCTTGTGCCAGAGCTTCTTCTAAGGTGGCATATTGCTATAGCTGCAATAGCCTAGAGATCGATCTCAAGCAACTTCGTGCAAACATCTGTGTAAGGTCGGACATAGGGGGAAGGTAAGGTAGCTTGGAAAGCAGAGTCCTCCATCGATTCCCGTAGGCCGCCATTGTCTCCTCATCATATTGCCTGAGGCTGGCCAGATCACTCAGTGACGCCTTCTTCTTGGTGCTGAAGGCGAAACGTTCAAGGAACGCATCCACTAATTGATCTAAGTTATTGATGTTGTGCTTCGAAAATTGGGTGAACCAATCCGAGGCAGGGCCTGCGAATGTGGTTATGAATGTCCTAAGCAACAACGCATCATTGTCCTGAATGCCAAAGCATTGGCTCAGGAACCTTGTCACATGCTCTTGGGCATCTTCCTCGCCTTTAAAGAGTGCCAGCTGGGGCAACTTAAAATGCTCAGGATAAGGAGGTGCAGGCACGGACGGATGCACCGGATGACTACGGAGTTGACGTAACGTGGGATTTTGGGGCCCAACAACTTTGGTTTCCATAGACTCCAAATGCTCTAATAGCACTTTATATGCATCAGAAGACTTAATCTCGTCTTCTCTAATTTTCTCCCATTGTGGGTTGGGGTAGACTTGAGGCCTGTGGAGAGGTGGTCAAAAAACAACCCCTCCGCCTAGATAGGGCATTTCAGCCCACTCTTCTTCTTGTTCGTACTCCTCGTATGCTTCTTGAGGAGTCTCTGGGCGAGACCTACGACCATGAGTGGGTCCCCACGGAGGGAACCCATCATTATTCCGGGGAGTGGCCTCCCATTCCGGTCTAAGAGGTCTTGGAGGCAGCGCTTGGTTAGGTCGCGGGGACCTATCTTGTACCAAGGGGTTACGCCTCTCGTATGGTTTTGCCCTTTGGGTGCGAGGGGTCGAAACCCTCTCCGGCATAGTGTTATCGAACAACTCATCTGTTTGGCGCCTAATGCGCTCTTCATTGAGGCGATATAAATGCTCCAGTTGTTGTTGATCTTGTTTAAGCTGCGTAATCTCCGCTTGGCGGGCGGTATGTCTGGCGACTGCCAGGTCGATCGGTTCTGCCATCTTGAGTCTCGATGGCCTAGATGCCTCTCCCATGTACTTATCTCGGTCATGGTGATCCGAGATCTCCACAGGTCACTTTCCCCTATCGAGGTTGGCGGCATTTATTCGAGGCTCTGGCCTCGAAGGATGGTTTTGGTACATAGCAGGTGCGGAGGCGCATTGCTCCCACGTTGTATATTGCTCTCGAGGAAGATAAGGATCTTCCTCGTTCTCCCCTTCATAAGTATGAAAGGGGCGGGCGGAGTTGGCTCGCCCTGTCAGAGGAGCCTTGTGCTCCGAATTTGTCCTATTGTTTCTGACTATAAGAGGAGGCAATGAAGGTATGATATTATCTTGAAGCCTCTCCTCATGGACCCTCCATCGTTCTAGCACTTCATTGCATGGTGGCCACTCGTATCGAACTTCCAAGGGAGGCCTTGTATCTACGTTGAGTGCTACATGTAAGGCTTCTTCCCGAAAGGGGCTATGATGGACTGGCGTGTCCCCCAATGGGGTGTCTCTATAATTCCATCTTGACCTAGACTGATGCGGAATCTCTTGCGGGTTAGACCGCCAAGGCGGTATAACTAAGTCCTTAGGACTATAGCGGAGGCGACCTGTGCCGCCCCCTTGTACACTTTTCGTAGCTTTCGCCCTTGATTGGGCTTGGCTACGTGTGTACACCATAGTGGTGCTTTCCTACAAGCTATGTAGATTTTATCTCTTTTATGATTTTTTTTTGTTACACTAAGCATAAATGAACACACACATACACAAACGGTGATTATCTCTTTTAAAGATTAATGGTGTGTCCTAGACTGGTTTTAGTGCATTTTGATGATTTTGTTTTTGTTTTTGAAAGTTTTGTAGAACGTTTAAATGCATAATGAAGGCTCATATAACTCCCATAAATGGTCGCCCCTTCGATATACCATGCCAGGCCGATATACCAACCTCTCTATATACCCGCCCTTATGAGAGGGAGACTATAGGTACGTGAGAGCAGATGGTACGTGGTACGTAGGCTATACTGAAGGGGGATTGTCCTGTCTATGACACCTACCATAGAAGACTTATCCTCGTGCGCTGGGAATCACCCCAGCGACACTCGGTCAGCTTTCGTCAGGATTTACGTCGAACGACAGTGACAATCGGGGTAAATGGATGCAAAAATCAAGCCAAGGTGGTGATGAACCCACCGTTGGTCTTGATCAAGGGCTGGGGTCTTACGACCAGCTCCTTGGTTTAAAAATGCCAGTGATGTGTGTGGAGTTCATTTTAATTTGCAAAAATGAAACAGGCAGACAAAAGGAAACTTTCCCTAAGCCATACAAAAATTGAAAACCAGAAAATAGAAAACAAAAAACAAAAATTTGAAAGAAGCTGGTTAAAAACCCCTACCTCTTCTCTGCCCAAAAGGATGTTTTCTGACTCTCGGTTCTGAAACTGCACAGACTAAAATTCGTCTCTGGGTCAGACGAATAACAAAATAGAATTCGTCCCTGTCTGAGACGAATTTGAATTCGTCTCAGGGTCAGACGAATTACAGTACTGTATTCGACACAGGCAGAGACGAATAACAGTCAGAATTCAAAAAATGTACCTGTAAGCACAAAAACACAAATTTTGATCAGTTTCTTGATCTCAAAAATTAGGGGACAGGGTCCCACCGTGATCGCCACTGAAAGCACGAGATTTCGGAAGATAGAAATACTAATGTGATGCATTCAAGATCAAACAAACGCTTAAGTCCTAAAATGTGAAACGCATGAAATGAAAGAAGCGAATTGAACGGAGACAAAAGAAATTAGAGAAAGCACAACCCTTTTATTCAACTCTCTTAATCTCGGTTACAAAGGCGCCTCCTCCCTTTTCAGGGGCTAGGAGCGTTAAATGGATCTTGATTACAATCTTGACTTAGTCTTCTTCCTTCCGCGTGCCCACGTTTGAAATGGGCGGGCCAAAGTGTTGCCGCCGCTTGCGTTGATGAACCCTTGATTCTTGCTGCTTCTCCTGCGATCAAAGAAACAACAAAGGCATTAGTAGCACCTGTAGCAAAAGATGAAACGTTTGTTTTCTAAAAATAATGAAAGATGCATGTAAAAGATTAGCTAAATCGATAAATAAAATGACTCCAAATAACCTGCAAATTTGACAGAGACAAGAGAACATTACCAGAGGGCCATTGCCATCAAAACAGTCATGAAATTGGCATTCAATTTGAATTCGTCCCTGGGTGGGATGAATTCTACTGTAATTCGTCCCCGGGTGGGACGAATTCGCCTGTGACAAAGTGCCGAAGTAAAGCCGTCCAAATGTCACATCTCGGGATCTCCAAAACACCTGCAAACATGGGGGTTAGCTAATTGGGGGCATTTTGGGATGACCCAGATGGTCGGTTTTCCCCAATTTAGCCTCCATCACCGGGAATTTGACGTCGCTACCTGCAAGTTAGTGAAGACAACAAAAACGACAAAAGATGACAATATTTGATCAAAACATGCTGAAATCGAAATTGTAAACTATCTAAACAACATAAAATGGAATGGAATATAAACAAGTGACAAAAGAACAAATTAAAATGACACTAAGAAGTGCGGGGCGCCCGGGCGGGCCGCCCACCGTTAGAACCTGACTTCGGCACCAATCCACTTGGGATGGGCCCAAAATCTCTTATAACTGGTTGTCGACGAATGGGTGGGGTAATGTGGTCAAGTGTCGGATTTTGGATCCGGATTCACACTTCCAATGCCCACCCAATGACCTCCTTTGCGAAAGAGATCAAGGATGTAGAAGATATGAATCACAAAAGGGCTAAGGCACAATATCAATTGGGCAACACTTCGTTGCTTGAAAATGCTTCCAACCCTTCTTTCTTTTGGGTGAGAAAGTTCACCATTTTATAGACCCAAGGGGTCTCTTTTGGATGGGCATGCAGGGGTGCCACATGGCGGCTATGCCTTCCCAAGAGGGAGGAGACTCCTCTCTGACTCGGGCTTCCATAACTGCCCTTGTGACAGTCCTCTAACGGCCAATCTACCCACCTACACGCGCATGCAAGGCAGGAGGCATTAATGGACTGCCCCTGGCTGCCACTTGTCAAGATTTTTCTTTTTTCCCGTTGAACCCAGAATTCGTCCTACCTAAAGACGAATTCAGAATTCGTCTCTGGGTGAGACAGATCCTAATTTGAATTCGTCCCTGGGTGAGACGAATACTGAGCAAAGTGCCTGAATGTGCCAAATTGCCTTTTGACCTTCCAAAATTGCTGGCAAAGTGGTTAGGACCACTGTTTAACCTCTGAGGGCTGCCCTGGGGGCTGTGTGTGTCAATGCGATCAGTGTTTGCAGTCACATAATCGGATTGGTGCTGTTTTGGTGTCTACAAAAACAAAAGAAGAGTCCTAGAACATTATTTTTAGATTTTATTGAGCACCTTATTGAGGGAAAATTCATGTGGATATTCTTGAAATAGAATTTTTCTATATAACCCTTGAAGTTGCACAAAGAGAATTGGTTGTTGGTGAGACAGGTTTTGAATATATATCTCCATAAGAGAAAATTAAGAGGTATGGGCACATTATTCCTTGTTTAAAGTGTTTTATTGAAGTGAATGTTTTGGAATATAATGTGGAGAGGAAAGGATTGCTTGATAAGCATTGTTGGAAATATTTAAGATAGGTTTTGAAATCTACATTGAGCATCCTTATTGAAAGAAAGTGGAAACACCTGTGTTAGGGTTTATGAGTAAGTTGTGCTTCATTGTTTGAATGATTGTGTGAAGCTTTGGAGCATTGGTTTTGAGTGATATTGAAAGTGAATGTGTAAACATTATAAATCATATTTGTAAAAGCAAGTGTTTACATCAAGAAGATAGGTTTCATATGCTAGACTAGATCTATCTTTAAAAGAGCAATAAATGTGAGACATGTGAAAGTGACAGACTTAATGATTGAGTAGAACATATTGAGCTATTTGCAAGTGCATATCATTCTCTATATGTTCTAGAGGTTAAATGAATTCTAAGTAGAATATATTTGTTTGAAGAAAGTATTTCTGAAAAAGATATAAGTTGTTTTTTTGTGCAATGTTTGGAAATATTTAAGCAGGTTTATTGAGAAGCCTTAAGGTAGAATTGAACAAGTCTTTTAAGAAGACTTGAAGGAAAATTTGAGCAAGTATTTTGAGAGGACTTGAAGGCAGAATTGAGGAAGTCTTGTGAAGACTTGAAACAACATTGATAGCAGGTTTGATTTTTTATTTATTCAAGCTTTGTGTTAAGGCTTGAGGATATTTTTGAGATAGATTTGAGAGCAGATTTGTTCAAGCTTTGTGTTAAGGCTTGAGGATAGTTTTGAGATAGAATTGAGAGAATATTTGTTCAATATTTGTATTAAGTCTTGGGGCATATTTGAGATAGAGTTTGGTGCAGATTTGAGACAGATTTTGGTGCAAAATTGTAAGTAGAGTTAGAGCATATTTGTAATAGACTTGGGATAAAGTTTTATGTAAATTTATGAGCAGAGTTAGAGAAGATTTATTCTATACTTGGGATAGAGTTTGATGTAGATTTGAGAGAGTTGACAGTACACTTTGGAGGTGATAAATCAAATGGGACAGTAGTCTCTAGTGGAGAGAAATCCATTAGCCAGTGTAGTGGGGACAGAGGTCTCCTATGGAGAGAGATCCACAAGCTAGAGCAGTGGGGGTAGAATTCTTCTAGAATATCACCAGCCAGAGAAGAGGAGATAAATTTCTCTTATGGATATAGATACACGAACCATAGCAAGGGGATAGAGTTCTCCTATGGAGAGAGATCCACAAACCATAGTAAGAGGAAAGAGTTCTCCTATGGAGTGTGATCCGTGAACCATTTGGGGAGATAGAGTTCTTCTATGGAGAGAGATACACAAACTCGTTGAGTAGATAGAGTTCTCCTAGATAAGGTTCGACAAACAAGAGAAAAGGGGAAAGAGTTCTCCTATGGAGAGAGATCCATAAATTAGAGCATAGGATATTGGTGTCTCCTTTGGATAGAGGTCCATAAACATTATAATAGGGAATTGATTCCCAAGATATTTGTTGAGAAAATTTAGAAGAAATATTTTCTTCATGGAGTAGCCTACATTGGGTGAACCACGTTAAATTTGTCTCTCTTGTGTGTGATGATTTTTGCATTTCTTTGATTACTGATATTGATATTGCCATTGATAATATTGGATAATATTATTTGGGAAAGAAAAGTAAAATTTTATCTTATATTGTTAACCCCCCTCTTAGTATAAGCCTGTGTTCTTCAGATTCATGTTCAAACCTCGATACAAGGTAACTAGGACCATTTCAAAAATATTTGCTTTACCTTAAAATTTTATCCCTATTGGAATAACATAGTTGTATATCTTTGGGTTCTCATCTAGGATATCCAAGTTCAAACTACTATGCAAAGTACTAGGACCCTTTCCAAAACTTGTGCATTACCCCAAATTATTATCCCATGAGGGACACTATAGTGGTATATCTTTAGGTTTTCATACAAGAGATCCATGTTCAAATCTTGATACAATGGGATTGGAACCCTTTCATAAATCCATAATTTACACTAAAATTTAGTCCCTATGGGGATACCAAATTGGTATATCTTTAGGCTTTCATGTAGGATACCTAAGTTCGAGTCATGGGAATGGTAGCCCTAGATGTACCCCCATTTGAGAAAAGGTATGGACCTTTTCAAAAACTTCTATAGTTACCCAAATGATCCTACACATAAATTTTTTAACTCAGTCTAATTTATTGAGTTTGCTTAGAGCTAAGAGGTTGTCCTTGATTCTATTATCTTCCTTCACCTTTACCAAGGTCAGTTCTTGAGAATGAGTAGTTGGGACCATATTAGGAACAAAAAGGGAGTTTGAAAAGTGTGACCAAGGTTATATATCAAATGATTATCTCAAAGAGAGGATTACAATAGGATATACATGAAAAAAATCCTATAAAATGGGATTTGTATTGGTTTTGGCGAATTGAATATTTTGGAACTTTTTCAAATTTTATGGAATGAGGGAAATAAAATATTTTTTATAAAGTGGGAAATGAGTGAATTAGGTAGAATTTACAATGTCAAAAGAAAAGATAAATTTTTTAATGATTTTTTTCTTCTTTTAGAGCATGGGATGCATTGTTCTAAAAATAATACAGTTAATTTTCCAACAATGTTTCAAACTTGAACTTGCATGATATTGTTTGATCCTCGATCTCTGTAAATTGAAAGAAATTCATCATACATAATCTTCAAAACCTAGCCTATACACAATTATTTTGTTTCAATATGAATGGATAAATAATAGAAACCTAACACATTGTATGCACTAAGATGTCTATAACTACTTCAAGATGAAGATCTCAAGAACTAAGTAATGAGTGGTAGACTATTGATTCCTACATTTAAGGAAAATTTTTGATTGACCATAGATGTTGTGTGAGTACCTCTCTCTAGGTACCAATAGCTTACCTATTCTATGTAGTTATATTGATAATCCAACCACAAATTTATCTCCAAATGGCAACTCCCTCTATACACTCAAAAAGGAAAAAGTCTACATATAGATTATGAGGTTTTTAACCCTAAATATGGATCCTAATAGAATATTAGTCATCCACTGATATTCCCTTCTAAAGGTACCTCCAAATAATGTAAAGCAAGCATATTGTATATCTAGTAACATGATTTAATTTCCCATAGCATATACTATTGCTAATTTTCTTAATGTGGGGACTCTTTACATAAGAACTCATGACAACTACATACATTGAATAGATGGATTACAAGGATGATAGTTTATTTCCAACATAGTTCTCTTCATGCCTTTATAAAAAGAAAACATTGAACCCAAAAAATGGAATAATATTCTTACTTTAATACTCTTTATAAATTAATCCATGTCAACTGCCTCTGAGTCTAGTAGGTTAATTACCTCATTCTATTTTCATTTTTTATAAAATTGATGTTAACAAAAAAATGAGAACTTCAATTACATACATTGATGATAATAGATCCATGAGGTAATAACCCCTTTCCATTTTCTCATGATACAGTAACCAAACATTACAAATAGATGATAATTTGTAGATTTCTCTCTTCCTTTGAAAATTTTTGACCATGAACTTTACATTATCCAATTGGATGAAGGATTTTGGAAAGGATTGAATACAAATACATGAAAAGGTTTTATTGATTTTCTCAGATAAAAAATTCTCCATAAGTTATGGGATTTTATAGAAAATCATAAGTCCCAAGCCACTTTTCAAGACTATACACCTTATTGACATGTCATATAAAGCCAACAAGAAATTGGAAAATTTAATGCATCTCCTTGAGGTTGTGTTCCAAGAAGTTTTCTTAACATAATATTTAAAGCACATTGTTCTTCCCAAGATCAAAATTGGAATAGCCTAAGTAATAACAAAACCAACTATAGTTATTTGGAATGTTGTTGGAAAATCATGGAGTGGCTTCTAAACTTAGGCTTGAATTCAATATTATGTTTATCAAGTATATAGTATTTTCACACATGATACATTACAAAGTACAAGGTCTACCTAATGCATTCACTTCATGAATCAAATGTTTAATTGAAAATCCATGTTCATAAATTGAATATCTTATATTGTCAAAAAGTTTAATGTGCACTTCTTTTATGTCATCATTTAATAACCATCGAATGAAAGGTACATGATGAATTTCATATAATTGGTGAAATAGCCATGGTATCTTGGGCATGAGGGATAAACTCCTATTTTTTTTGTATGATGAATAAAATATGCATTAAGTATTTAACCATTAGAAATTTCAATAAGAAATAACATTGACCAATAGATTAAAATTGATGGAAGCAACTAATATCATATATTAGATTCTAGAGAAGAAAGAGATAATAAGATTTTGAATGTTGTAAATCATTTGAGACTTATTTTTTCTAACACAATATAATAAACAGGACTATTAAAGTTCAAGTAAAACGGTATAATGAAGGAAGAAAATCAAATTTTAGAGGTACTGAACTAATGTGATGTTTATAAAATAAATCTTATTTATTTAAAATTAGTAATAATGATTTTTTAGCTTTTCTACTATGAGATAAAACAATTATAAAGACAAGACCAAAAGTGATTTACTTCTTGAACACTTTCACTATAATATGTATCCAAAAATTAATTGATAATTATGCTTCAAGCTCTTGAATTATGTGTTACTTATGTTCTATGTTTGCATGAAAAAGAGTAATAAAGTGAAAATGGACACCACAAATGAATGGTATTTTAATTTTCACTTTTAAAATTTTAAGAATTTACTTTGGGAAGGAATTTACTATTCCATTCCCTAATGAAATTAAGTCTACAATACCATTGTTATTTATATATATATATATATATATATATATATATATATATATATATATATATAAACGAATCACCAAGCAAAGTGGTCTATTGCAAGGATGCCACTTGCATTATCGGTGATGTGACCTAGGTTCAATCCCCATGGAGAATGTTTATAAGAAGTATTATTCCAAACATATATATATATATCTATCTATATATATATATATATATATATATAATTATAAGATCTATTTGAATCAAGACATATATTATATGTGTATTTCATTTTACATTGGAATTTGTATAATTATATGTGTTTTTCAATAATATATTATCTAAACGTATTTATTATTAAATTTACGTATTGAAATGGTAATTTTATATATAATTAAAAAAAACTAAAATAATTATACTTTTATGGATATTTAAAACATAGTAATTATAAATTAAAAATATAAGAAATATAAGCCACTTAAACCTCTTAGGATTTAACTTGAAATAAGGAGGGTGGTTTGAACTTGAAGAATGTTGCTATGATGAATAAGGTGTTGGTAGCTAAGCTTGGATGGAAGTTGGCTTCTAACACCAACCTCCTGTGGTGCAGTATTTTGAAGGTTAATTATAATTTTATTTATTTTTTATCAAACTTTCTCCCAAGTGGGGGGTCAGCATTTGGAATAGTTTGATTAAGTCTCATGATTTTCTTAATTCCAATTTTATATGGGTTATTGGTGATGGTAAGACAGTGAATTTTTGGGAAGACCAGTGGATTAGGGATCGATCGCTTGTTGGCCTTCAAAAGGTGGTAGATTTTTTGGTAATTTGTAATGGGAGAAAACACTGGTCCAATCCTCTCCCGAGATTAAGGTATGATTTGGTCATTCATATATGGAGATCTCTATTGGAGAATCTAAGGTTGTTTGTGGTGCATAAAAAAGATGTAGATGACCAACTGGTTTGGGGTGGGGACAGTGAGGGTTCCTACATAGTCAATTCAGCATATGATCTATTGTGTTCTGATTTGGTTGGTCATTTCCCACTAAATTTAATCTGGCTTAAGAACTTAACGCCAAAGATCAACATGTTTTCTTGGTTGGATATGTAGAACAAATTTCTCACGTTAGAAAATCTCCTTAAAATAGGTTTAATTTTTGTCAACAAATGTTTTTTGTGTAAGAAGTATTGAGAATTGGCTTCTCATTTGTTACTTAGATGCTAGGGCTTTCAAGAGGTGCTTTCATTTATTCTTTCATTTTTGCATGTTGCATGGGTGTTTCCAAAATCAATTTTTGATTGTTTTTCTCAGTGGAGATCTTCGTTTGCCTCCTCGAGGCTTAAATGTTTTTGGAAGTTCCTTCTTCCTCATGTGCTTTGGGGGATTTGTAAGGAATGTAATGCTAGAGTGTTAAAATACATGAAGAGTAATCTAAAGCATTTCAGTATTAGAATTCTTTGGAAGATAGTGGAGAATGTTTCATCAACATTCAAAAATTTAAACTCTCCTTAGGCTCACTCCCTGAGGGAAGCTAGGCTCAAGGAACAGTTAGGTTTCATGTTGTTGGCTCGGCCTCTACCTTCCCTTGACCTGAGAATGCATGTTCATCGGTCCCCTTCATCTATAGACTGGTTTAATTTAAACTTTTATGGAGCTTCTAAATGGAATCCCAGCTTTGCTAGGCCAGGAGGAGTGATATGAGATAGTAATGGTGATCTTATTCTAGCTTTTGTGGACTATCTCAGTACTCAATATTGCATTTTTGTAGAGACACGGGTTGCCTATGTTTGTGTGATGCATTTAAAAAATCTTGGTATTTGTAATGCAATAATCGAAGGTGACTCTTTGTTAGTGATATATATGCTTAAAGGGATCTGGTAGCCTATTTGGAAGGTGTCTAATATTATTAATGAAATGATTTGGAACTCCCACTCCTTTGATAATGTGGCATTTGAGCATGTGCTCAGAGAGGAGAAATGCAATGACCAATTTATTGGTGAATCTAGGTGTTTCATCCTAGAGATTTTCTGTTTGGCAGGAGGATTTTCCCATGGATATCATTAGTTGTGTTAGAGATGAAGTTCCTTAAATGTTATCAGAGGTTTATTCATGGGATGCATTCATGGTGGACCATTTGTTGCCTCTGCAGATCTTTGGTAGTGTGTTGCAGGTACATAGAATTTATGGTGTCATTTGTGTGTGACTGGCTCTACCCTTATTTATTGTATCTTTACCCTCTTGTTTGGTATGTGGATATCCTTACGACATGTATCTTTGGAGATGTTGGTAATAATTGTTGTACCTTTGTCCTCTCATTTGGTATGTGGTTATCCTAATGGCATGTACCTTGTGGAGTCAATGGAAATTTTTAAATTTTGAATCAATACCCTTGAAGTGATGTGGTGAAAGTGGGATTAATCCCTTGGTGCTTCAGAGTAGAACTTCCTCAGTTCTCTTTGTCCCTTTTATTCATTCCTCTTATCTGCTCTTATCTCTTCGGTTGTTTCGTTGGTTCACCCTTGGGGTGTTTATTTGTGTTCTTTGGTGGTGGTCCCTGGGGCTTATCTCTTGTAAAATGTTGTGGGGTTCCTTTCAAAACCTTATTTTTATTAATAGTATTAAAAAAAACCTCTTAGGATTTATTGTCCAACTTCAATACAATATCTAGAAAAAAACATATTTAATTTTACTTGGAAATTCCCAAGAATTTTAATTCCTAAAATTCTAGAAGTATACCTTGAAGTTAAAAACCAAGACAAAAGACCCTATTCTTTTCTAAATATTACTACAACTTATTGATGCCTTTGACTGTTGAAGTAAAAAATTTACTATGATTTGGCATGTGTCAACCGTTGGAATTCAGTGTAATGCTCTTCAATATATTCATGTGGCATGTGTTGATGGTTGGAATTTAGCATAGAGGTCATCTATATATTCAATTGGCATGTGTTGAAAGCTAGAATTTAGTGCAACCTTCTTCTCTTCAATTTTTGTACACACCATCTTACCAATGGTGTAAATATAAATCAATGAGACACATAGAGGGATGATCACAATGCGCGACTAAGGACTAATAAAAGAGAAACTCTAGATTTCATTGTAAAAAATGCTATATGGGTAGTTGTCTATCTTTCCTTTCCTCTTGTAAAGTATATTGTCCCACTGCAAAGTTAATCTTGGAAAACTATGACCTTAAGGAATTTATAGAGCCTATCAAGGTTGCAAAAATTCTAACTAGCGAGTTTATCTCCATGAAGGCAAGGGGAGTCCAAAGTAGTTGTCTATTGGTGGGGTGGATGAAATACATGTATGCCGAGCCTTAAAGTGTATACCTATACTTCATTTACAACAAGACCCTATTTTTAACCTGAATTTGCTCCCTATCCTGAACCTAAAGCTTATCACTATCCCAAATAGGATCATATCGATAGTAGAAATTATGATAATTCATTCTATAACTAATATTATTTATTTCTAAGCCCAATGATCCTAGATTTCCTTTTTAGTTGAGATAAAAGCTAGGTTTTTGAAAGGACCTAGACCCTTTAACATTTTTCCACTAGAATAACTAGTCCTATTGCTCAAACATCTTCTTATAGGGCTATAGAATTTTGGGTTATTTCCATCAGTTCTCAGACATTTTCAAATAATTCTAGACTACCATCCTAACTTTGAAAACATATTAAACATGTCTCCTAAGCCTTACCCAAAGGTTAAATCAAATACAAAACTCCTCCATAGACCATTGATCTACCCCCAATACAAACCATCATTATATCAAATTAGGTATTATCCATTAATACTATCCTTAAGTTTATCCATTTGTAAGGACATCCCTCAACAAGTTAATTGCTAGAAAATTTATACCATTGCAATATTTTTCTTATTCCAATAAACTATTGATAACTATGCGTAGACTATATGCCCAAGGCTTTGATGTCATTACCATGTATCTAGATGGGATGGTTTATAGCATAGACTATTTGCAAGAGACATCTTAATCAGATTGCCACTACATCTGTTATGATGCAAAAGATAGAAAATGATAGGACTTTCTATTATCAAATCTATCACTAGGATTTTATAGTGGTATAGGCTAGCTATAGATCAACTAGATAAAAAATTTATTTTGATGCATCCATATGACCCCATATCTACCAATGACAGTGCTTACTCTTGGGAGTCTACTTCTCTAACTTGTGAAAAAGTGTAGACCATTGGATTAACCGTTTTTCATATCACAAGAAACCTATTTATACCTCTTCTTTTTCTACTAACTCTTTTATTTTTGGTTGAAAAATATTTGGAGGAATCTACCTTTAGTCCTCTTCATTGAGAGCCCCCTAGTTAGCTAGCTAGTTTTCTACCCTATTGCTTTATCTAAAAACATGAGTAATCTCCACATGATCTAGTGAGTTAAGGATCCTTAAAGTTTCTATTATTATACTTGACACCCATAAAATATTTTTATACCTCTTGTTAAGAGAATTGATAATTTTGAAATAATCTCCCTCCACTATCAGCTTGCTTACTTTCAACTACCTTGATAGTTTTACTCCTACAAAATTTTCTCTAACTTATTTTTTATGACACATAATAGATCCACAAAAATTAATAACACCATCTAGGATCCATTTACTATCCATTATCATTGCTCCCCTTCCTTCCCAAAGTTTCTCTTGTAAAGTATATCATTCCACTGCAAAGTTAATCCTAGACAACGATGACCTTCAATAATTTCTAAAGCCTATCAATGTTGCAGAAATTCTAACTAGTGAGTTCATTTCCATGAAGGCAAGAAAATTCCAAAGTAGTTTTCTATTGGTGGGGTGGATGAAATATAGGTATGCCAAGACTTAAAGTGTATACCTATCATTTTTTATTAAACTAGTCCCTATTTTGAACCTGAAGTTGCTTCCTATTTTGAACCTAATATTTTTCCTTGTCATAAACCTAAATCCTATCACTATACCAAATAGGATCATATCGATAGTGGAAAATATGATAATTCATCCTATAACTGATATTATTTATTTCTAAGCCCAATTATCCTAGAGTTATTTTTAATTCAGATAAAAGCTAGGTTTTTGAAAGGGCCTAGACCCTTTAACATTTTTCCACTAGAAGAACTAGTCCTATTGCTCAAACCTCTTCTTGTAGAGCTATAGAATTTTGGGTTATTTCCATCAGTTATAAAATATTTTCAACTATTTCTAGACTAGCATCCTAACTTTGAAAATATATTCAACATGTCTCCTAAGCCTTACCCAAAGCTCAAATCAAATGCAAAACTTCTCCATATACCATTGATCTACCCCAAATCCAAACCATCATTAGACCACATCAGGTACTAGCCATTAATACTATCCTTAAGTTTACCCATTTGTAAGGACTTCCCTTAACGAGTTAATTGCTAGAAACTTTATACCATTGAAATATTTTTATTATTCCAATAAACTATTGATAATTGTGCTTAGACTATATGCCCAAGTCTTTGATTTTATTACCATGTATCTAGATGGCGTAGTTTATAGGGTAGTCTATTTGCAAGGGACATCTTAATCAGATTGCCAATACATATGTCATGGTACAAAAGATAACGAATGACGGGACTTTCTATTGTCAAATATATCACTAGGGTTTTACAGTGGCATAGGCTAGCTATAGATCAACTATAAAAAAAAATTATTTTAATTCATATCCATATGACCCCATATATACCAATTGGAGGGCTTACTCTTCGGAGTCTACTTCTCTAACTTGTGAAAAAGTGTAGACCATTGGATTAACATTTTTCATATCACAATAAACCTATTTATACCTCTTATTTTTTTACTAACTATTTGACTTTTGGGTGAACAATATTTGGAGGAATCCACCTCTAGTCCTCTTCATGAAGAGCCCCCTACTTAGCTAGCTAGTATTCCACCCTATTGATTTCTCTAAAAACATGAGTAATCTCCATATGCTCTAGTGAGTTAAGTATCCTTAAGTTTCCATTATTATATTTGACACCCATCAAATATTTGTATACCTCTTGTTAAGAGAATTGATAATGTTGAAAGAATCTCCATCCACTATCAGCTTGCTTACTTTCAACTACCTTGCTAGTTTTACTCCTACAAAATTTGCTCTAGATTCTTCTTGATGACACATCATAGAGCCACAAAAATTAATAACAACACCATCTAGGATCCATTTTCTACCCCTTATAATTTCTCACCTCCCTTTCCATGGTTCCTCTTAGAAGCTCCATCAAAATTAAGATTTAGCCATCCCTCCCTAAGTGGATCTCATTTTATAGTTCTTGGATTTTATTTGGGTCTCATCTCAACTAGGATAAGTTCCTAGTGTTTACTAATATTTACCTCCTCTATTGATTTCCTATTTTACTTTATATTTAACACTTTAAAATTTTCCATTATAACCACTCAAATCATCTCCTTGATTCTTAAGGAGGTTCTCTATTCGTCAAATATTCTTTTGTTACACTCCATCCAAATCCCCTAAGCATAGTGGAAAAGAATTAGATCCCATATCTTATTCAACCTTGCACTCTTAAAGGGATGTTCCCACAATTCTATCCAATCCACCATTCTATGTTGTATTACCCATATGACCCTCATCTCTTTAATTAAACCTTGAAGAATCAAAAGGGAATAGCTATGTCCTAAAAATTTTATCCTATGAGGGATACCATAGTGGTATATCTTTGGGTTTTCATCTAGGAGAATCATGTTCAAACCTCGATACAAGGTGACTAGGACCCTTTCAAAAATATTTGCTTTACCTTAAACTTTTATCCCTATTGGAATAACGTAGTTGTATGTCTTTGGGTTCTCATCTAGGATATCCAAGTTCAAACCACTATGCAAAGTACTAGGACCCTTTCCAAAACTCTTGATTTACCCTAAATTTGTATCCCATGAGGATACTATGGTGGTATATATTTAGGTTTTCATACAAGAGACCCATGTTCAAATGTTGATACAAGGGGATTGGTACACTTTCATAAATCTATTATTTACCCTAATTTAGTCCATGTGGGGACACCAAATTGGTATATCTTTAGGCTTTCATCTAGGAGACCCAAGTTCAAATCATGGGAAGAGTAGCCCTATATGTACTCCCATTTAAGAAAAGGCATGGACATTTTCAAAAAACCCCATAGTTACCCAAATGATCCTACACGTATTTTTTTAATTCTATCTAATTTATTGAGTTTGCTTAGAGCTAAGAGGTTGTCCTTGATTCTATTATCTTCATTCACCTTTACCAAGGTTAGTTCTTGAGAATGAGTAGTTGAGACCATATTGGAAACAAAATGGGAGTTTGAAAATTGTTACCAAGATTATATATCAAATGATTAGCTCAAAGAGAGGATTACAATGGGATATACGTAAAAAAAATCCTAGAAAAGGGGATTTGTATTGGTTTTGGGAAATTGTGGATTTTGGAACTTTTTCAAATTTTATGGAATGAGGGAAATAAAATATATTTTTAAAGTGGTAAATGAGTGAATTAGGTAGAATTTACAATGTCAAAAGAAAATATAATTTTTTTAATGTTTTTTTTCTTCTTTTTAGAGCATGGGATGCATTGTTCTAAAAATAATAAAGTTAATTTTCCAACAATATTTCAAACTTGAACTTGCATGATATTGTTTGGCCCTCTATCTCTATAAATTGAAAGAAATTCATCACACACAATCTTGAAAATCTAGCCTATACACAATTTTTTTTTTCAATATGAATGGCTAAATAAGAGAAATCTAACAAATTGGATGCACTAATATGTCTATAACTACTTTAGGATGAAGATCTCAAGAACTAAGTAATGAGTGGTAGACTATCAATTCCTACATTTAAGGAAAAGTTTTGATTGGCCATAGATGTTGTGTAAGTAAGTACCTCTCTCTAGGTACAAATAGCTTACCTAATCTAGGTAGTTCTATCGATAATCCAACTACAAATTTATCTCCAAATGATAACTCTCTATATACACTCAAAAAGGAAAATATCTACAAATAGGTTATGAGGTTGTTAACCCTAACTAAGGATCTTGATAGAATATTAGTCATCCACTGATATGCCCTTCTAAAGGTACCTCCAAAGTATGTAAAGCAATCATATTATATATCTAGTAACATGAGTCAATTTCCTATAGCATCTACTATTGCTAATTTTATTAATGTGGGGACTCTTTACTTAAGAACTCATGAAAACTAAATACATTGAATAGATGGATTACAAGGATTATAGTTTATTTCAACATATTTGTCTTTATGTCTTTATAAAAAAGAAAACATTGAACCCACAAAATGGAATAATATTCTTATTTGAATACTCTTTTAAAATTAAGCCATGGCAACTTCCTCTAAGTCTAGTAGGTTAATTACCTCATTCTATTTTCATTTTCTATAAAATATATGTTAAGTTCCTAATGAGAACTTCAATTACATACATTAATGATAATAGATCCATGAGGTAATAATCCCTTTCCATTTTATCATGAGATAACCAAATATTATAAATAGATGATAATTTATAGATTTCTCTCTTCTTTTGAATTTTTTTTTACCATGAACTTTAGATTATCCAATTGGATGAAGGATTTTGGAAAGGATTAAATACAAATACATGAAAAAGGTTTTATTGATTTTCTGAGACAAAACATTTTCCACAAGTTATGGGCTTTTATAGAAAATCATAATTCCTAAGCTACTTTTCAAGACTATAAACCTTATTGGCATGTCATCTAAAGCCAACAAGAAATTGGAAAATTTAATGCAACCCCTTGAGGTTGTGTTCCAAGAAATTTTCTGAACATAATACAAATTGGAATAACCTAAGTAACAACAAAACCAACTACAGTTCTTTGGAATGTTGTTGGAAAATCATAGAGTGGCTTCAAAACTTGGGCTTGAATACAATATTATGTTTATAAATTATCTAGTATTTTCACACATGATGCATTGCAAAGTACAAGGTCTACCTAATGCATGCACTCAATGAATCAAATGCTTAATCTAAAATCCATGTTCATATATTGAATATCTTATATTGTCAAAAATTTTAATTTGCACTACATTTATGTCATCATTTAATAACCATTGAATGAAACATACATGATGAAGTTCATATAATTGGTGAAATACCCATGGTCTCTTGGGCATGAAAGATAAACTCCTATTTTTTTGGTATGATGAATAAAATGTGCATTAAGTATTTAACCATTAGAAGTTTCAAGAAGAAATAACATTGACCAATAGATTAAAACTTATGGAAGCAACTAATATCATATATTAGATTCTAGAGAAGAAAGAGATAATCAGATTTTGAATGATGTAAATCATTTTAGACTTATTTTTTCTAACATCCTATAATAAACCAAACTATTAAAATTCAAGTAAAATGATATAATGAAAGAAGAAAATCAAATTCTAGATACATTGAACTAATATGATATTTTATAAAATAAATCTTATTTATTTAAAATTAATAATAATGATTTTGTAGCTTTGTTTACTATGAGATAAAACATTTAGAAAACATAACAAGACAAGACCAAAAGTGATTTACTTCTTGAACACTTTCACTACAATATGTATCACAAAATTAATTGATAATTATGCTTCAAGTCCTATGTGTTATATTCTATGTTTGCATTTTAAAAATTAAAAAAGTGAAAATAAACACCACAAATGAATAGTATTTTACTTTCGCTTTTAAAAATTTTAAGAATTTACTTTGGGAAGGAATTTACTATTCCATTGAATTCTGTGTTACTTATGTTTTATGTTTTACATCTTAAAAATAAGAAAGTGAAAATAAACACCACAAATGAATAGTATTTTGCTTTCACTTTTAAAATTTTAAGAATTTACTATGTGAAGGAATTTACTATTCCATTCCCTAATGAATTTAAATATGTAACATCCGAGGACCGCCAATCAAAATGAAGTATTATATATAAATAAGAACAAATGAAATTGTAAGATCTGTTCCAATCAAAACGTATATTATATGTGTATTTCATTTTATATTGAAATTTGATTAATTATGTGTGTTTTTGAATAATATATTATCTAAACTTATTTATTATTAATTCTACGTATTGAAATGATAATTTTATATATAATTAAAAAATATTTATATATATAATTAAAATAACTATACTTTATGAATATATAAATTAAAAATATAAAAAATATAAGTCAATTAAACCTCTTAGGATTTATTGTCCAACTTCAATACAATATCTTTAAAAAAAACATATTTAATTATGATCGGGAAAGTCCAAAGAATTTCAATTCCCGAAATTCTAGAAGTATACCTTGAAGTCAAAAACCAAGAAAAAAGACCCCGGTTTTCTCCAAATCTTCTAACAACTTATTGATTCCTTTGACCGTTGAAGTAAAAATTTACTCTGATTTGGCATGTGTCAACCGCTGGAATTCAGTGCAGCGCTCTTCAATATATTCATATCGCATGTGTTGACGGCTCGAATTCGGCGCAGCGGTCATCAATATATTCGTTTGTCATATGTTGAAAGCTGGAATTCAGCGCAGCCTTCTTCTCTTCAATGTTTGTACATGCCCGCTTACCAACGGTGTAAATATAAATCGACGACCCACACAGAGGGATGATCACAATGCGCGACCAAGGACTGTTAAAAGAGAAACTCTGGATTTCATTGTGAAAAGCGCAAGATGGGTAGCTGTCTATCTTCCTTTCCTCTTGTAAAGTATATCTTCCCACTGCAAAGTTAATAGTGGACAACGATGACCTTCAGGAATTTCCGGAGCCTGTGAAGGTCGCAGAAATTCTAAAAGAAAGGACAGGCCTTTTCGTGTGCCATTTTGATTTCATAGACCAGTGTTCAATCGTGGTGGTGGATGTGCATAATGGTGGATGTGTATAAGAAGTATTACTTATAATAAAAAAATAAAAAAAAATCATCAAAATTAATTTTGATGAGTTTTTTCTATGAGTTTACACAAGGTTTTTATGAGAGGCCTTGGATGAAAACCCTAAGAAAACCCACTAATGGGTCTTTTTTTTTATTAGGTAAATTAAATTTTATATAACTCATCATTTGAAATGTTAAAAGATGTACAAATCTTCATTCATGAATAATATTATTATTATTTTTTTTTTTCTTCAAGGACATAGCAATATGTTGAACTCCTCCAACAATTCAATTATCATAACTCTAAATCATAATTAAAAATAACATAGATAAACTTATATCCTTCCAACATATGACACAAAGAATAAATGTATTTAAAGCATGTACACTTATGAACTTATTTTTAATATTTTATATAAAATAAATAAATAATCAAATTACTTCTTGATTCTAGAAATTTTTCAGCCCAACCCATTATAATACCTCTTAAAGTTCTCATAGAAAAATCACTACACAACTCCATCGTCCCATCTTCCAAATATATTTGAATGCATCCTTATATATCTAGCTACCTACTTTTGTTCTCTTTATTAGAAAAAATTTAGAACTACAACTTGACAAAAATTTTGGACCTTATTCATATCTCAAATATTCTATATTCTAAGATACCATATTCATCATCATTAGTATTTGTTCTTAATTGTTGGCTTAACCCTATTTTTTTTTGTTAATATATACGATACTACTTTTTGGATTCCTAGATCTATCCTTATGGCTTGACAATTTTTTCTTCATGAGGGTTTTCTTGTCTTTTTCTATTTCTACCAATGCTTTCATTATCATTGTCAATCTCCTCCATTTCTCTATATGGATCGTAATTTGAATTATTATTTGTAGGTTTAGGTTGCTTTGGAGAATTAAAGGATAAGATATAACATGAAAACTTTTTAAGTTATCATATAAACCCTATAGTGGAAGGGGCATCCTCCATAGTATTGTATTTTTTATGCTTTTATAGAAATCCTAAATTGTAATTCATTTTTTTCATACTGTTTTCTTTATTATATTATACTATAAACTTTTAAGTGCAAGGGACCAAATTTATACTATTTTTAGTTTTATTGTAAGAAGATGATTTATGTGTACTTGATAAAAATGCAAACGATTCAATTATATCAAATGTGAGCTCTTTAACTCTTTTACATTAATATTATCTTCCATATTTTTCTTCTTCATAGCCTTAGTTACTTCTAAGTTTAAACATGCATTACAAGTATTCATCCATATGAATATTTACTTTGAAAAAACCATAACAATCTTCATCTTCTAACAAGGCAGAGGATTTATTTTATTTCATTTAAAATGAGAGTGGAAATCCATGATGTAAAAGCTAGATTCTACTATAATATGATCTCAGAGCTCCGTCTTTAAGTTTATCTCATGGCCAAAACCTTTCACATATTTCTCAATTATTTTCACTTTACAATCTCTATCTATGTATTTAATACCATAACTTGTGACATGGAAATGCAATATTTTGTAAAATCATTCAAATGGATAAATCTATACTTATATGGTTAGTATTTTTGTTCACATATTTTTGAAGTTGAGTAGGTAAAATTACAATATATATTTTTGATATATTTTCTCAACAACAAATAAATAACTATTAAAGACTTAGTTAAAATTAAAGCATGTTTGCTACATTTAATAGTATAATTCTATTTTTTTAGAGACCTATTATCTATTCATGTTATATACATCATTATTTCTAACCATGAAATATAACCGATATATAAGGAATTTAAATTTTACTTTACAAATCTATATGTTATTGGTATAAATAAAGGGGTAATGCTCAATTATTTTAAGTTTTTATTTTTACTACATTAAAGAGGGGAATTATACCTATATAAAAAATTCCTCGTAATTGAAATTGGATGAACCATACCTTGCATGATTATTAACATGGTTTCTCTAAACTTTGTAATAAGTATCAAGCAAGAAGTTGCTTCAAAATTAATTTATAGTTTTTTCTACGAATGGATAAAATTATGATTCTTTCATTAGTTATTTTTAGATTGGTGCAATATACCATTAAGACATAATAGTGCATTGGAGTAGAATACTATAAATTGATTTTCAATGGGTCTATAATTGATGAATGGTCTTACTATTTTTTATACTACCTTTCCTTATTAACAAAAATAATTATTGGTCACATTTAGGGGTTCTTTCTTTTCAAAAATAATTTTTTTATTATTTCTATTTTTTTGTATTATCTTTACACCTCCTTCAGGAATAAATATTCGATTTAAAGGGATACGAGGAAGATAGTAGAGGAATTTAATGTCAAGGAAATACAATATTTTAATATCAACAAGATGGTCTTATCCCTAATAGAATTAGGACTCTTAACAATATTAATATTCATGGAGGACCTAGATGGTATCAAATTATTATATTGTAACCTAAAGCATGAGATGTAATTCAAAAATGAAGTTGATGCTTGCCTCCCTTTACAACCCAAGGAAAATGGTGGGCCCATAACCAACAAGAGCTAGGATGAAAATCTATCTTTGTAATAACCCAAGTCTACTCACCTGGTTGTACCACTTAGTTCTAGATCATTATATCACAAGGTTTTTTTTACTGACATAGCTCACCCTAAGAGTAATTTTTTTAGTTAACTGGTTTAATGTTCACCCAAGATTTTTTTTAATACAAGGTATATCATCCCACGTTTGGGAATTAAAACTACTGTAGACAGTCTCCCAAGTGGTCGAGATTGACCAAATCCTGTAGAGGTATCATTTTGTGGATCTATATTCTTATTTATCATCCTCTTATTTTGGCATGAGTGTAGATCCATGGTTGGGGTTATCCTCTAGGGACCATAACACCTAGAGGGTGGATGCATACTCTCCTCATCCCTTAACATGATGAATATTGATCTACCTTGATCAACTCATTCAAGACTTGGCATGCAAGGGGTTAACGTACATATACCTAGTGCCTAATTGATTATCCACTCACATAGAGTCATCTAGGGTCATGTCATTATCCTAAATTTAAACTTGGTACTGCTGGACCATTTGTGACTCACAATATGTGTCCCATATCAAATGTCATGGCTAGAATAGATCCATAGGTATACTAGTCCTTTCTTAGTCAGAAATAGTCCAAGGACCTATCACTGTACTCCTAGACAATGACCTAGAGGAGACGTCCCATACCACCCCTTGTTACTAGTTTTGACAAGATCACTTATTTCGACCTATTCTACCATAAAATGATTACTCTCAAGTCATGTTGAATGCTTACCTACATTACAACGACTTTGGATGTATATGTTAATTTATCCTTCGTGATGAATTATATTAAGGAGTTAATATAGGTTATTGTTTAGAAATCATTATTTAAAATCTAGATAGGTTTTGTTGAGCTCTACATATAATTATTCCCTAACATTGGTTAATGGGTTATGCTAGTTCTTGTTTCAAGATATATATATATATATATATATATATAATATTTTTTTGTTAATCATGGATTAATTAAAGAATCTACCCATTAAAATATAAAAAACATTGTTTCACACACCTCATCAACATAATTCTTATTACCAAGGAATATAAGCTTTTCGTTTATCGCTAAACTTATATGTCTAAGGCCAAGACACACTAGATGAATAATTAAATACTACATATACAAAGGAACTAAGTCAAATCCTTTAGTATATACCAAATTATATTTGAGAAAGAATATTTAAATATATATAAGCCTTTGGTTTATATAAAGGAAACTACTAGCCATTCAATGGGGTTAATGATTCCATATTACACACTAACATAAAGCAACTCAATTATATAACTATCTATAGGGATATTGCAACATGAATTACACTCCTAAACTAACTAATTTACCCAAATCATTAATTCACAACTACGCCTATTCTCAGGCATCTACTTTGCGCTTGGAACAAATTATAATATATGGTTCATATACCAAAAATGAAAATAATAATTTTAAAAAAATGTCAGCTACTCAAGTTAATGATGACACCTACGATAGATATTGTAGACACCAAAACAGCACCAATCCGATTATGTGACTGCAAACACTGATCGCTTTGACAAACACAGCCCCCAGGGCAGCCCTCAGAGGTCAAACAGTGGTCCTAACCACTTTTACAGCAATTTTGGAAGGTCAGAAGGCAATTTGGCACCTTCGGACAACCTACTCCAAATTCGTCCCACCCTGGGACGAATTCAAATTGGAATCCGTCTCACCCAGGGACGAATTCTGAATTCGTCCCTGGGTGGGACGAATTCCAAGTTTAACGGGCAAAAAGAAGAATGGCGCCAAGTGGCAGCCCGGGACAGTCAGTTGATGACTCCTGCCTCGCACGCGTGTGTGGGTGGACAGATAGGCCGTTAGAGGACTATCACAAGGGCAGTTATGAAAGCCCAAGTCAATGGAGGACTCCCCTCCCTCATGGGAAGACATGACTGCCACATGGCACCTATGACCAACACATGGCATTTGTGCTTCCCTCTCAAAAGAGACCCCATGGGTCTATAAAAGGTGGGACTTTTCTCACCCAAAATAGATAGGTTGAAGGAGATTTCAAGCAACGAAGTGCTGCCGAGTTGAAGACCCACTTGCATCCCCTTTGGTTCACCTTCTCACATCCACCAATCTCTTTTGCAAGGGAGGTTGTTGGGTGGCTTTTGGAAGCTTGAACCTGACCCAAATCCAACACATGGACACCTGAACCAACCAATTTGCCGACCCCCCAATCCTAAGAGGTTTTGGGCCCATCCCTAGTGGATTGGCTCCGAAGTCAAGTGCCAACGGTGGGAGGCCCACTTGGGCACCCCCGCACTTCCTAAGTTCCATTATTTTTAGCATTCTAGATTATTTGTTCGCATTGCATATTGTGTCATTTTGTTTGGTGAACTCATAGCTGCAATTTCATAACTTTTGATCAGATTCTAGTATGTTTTGTGTCGCTTTGTTGTTTCACTAACTTGCAGGTGGCGATATCAAATTCCCGAGGATAGAGGCCAAATTGGGAGAATCCGACCATCTGGGTCGTCCCAAAATGGCCCCAATTACATAACCCCTCTGTCTGCAGGTGTTTTGGAGGTCTCGAGAGTCGACATTGGAGCAGATCACGTCGGCTTTTCCAACACGGAAGAATTCGTCCCACCCGGGGACGAATTGCAGTCGAATCTGTCCCGCCTGGGGACGAATTCCAGGTGAAGGCAGATTAGCCGATCTGTTTCAGTGGCAATGGCTTTCCGGTAAGATCTTCTATTTTTTGTCGAGTTTTTAGGCCATTTGGACTCACTTGTACTTACTGTTTCAGGCAAATGTTTACATGCATCTTTTGATGATTTTAGAGAACAAACACCTTTTATTTGCAGCAGATGCTACTGACATATTCGTTGTTTCTTTGTTCGCAGGAAGAGCAGCAGAGGTCAAGGACTCATCGACATCAGCGGCGGCATCATCTTGGCCCGCCCATTTCAAGTGTGGGCACGCGGAAAGAGGAACATTAAGTCTCGATTGTAGTCAAATTCTTTTAACGCTCCTAGCCCCTGAAAAGGGAGGAGGCGTATTTGTAACAGAGATCAAGAAAGTTTAATGAAAGGGCTGTGTTTTCTCCATTTGCTTGTATCTCATTCCAATGCGTCTCTTTCATTTCATGCAATTTACATTTCTAGGACTTAAGCGTATTTGATTTTGAATGCATCGCAATTAGTGTTTCCTTCACCCGAAATCTCGTGCTTTCAGTGGCGATCACGGTGGGACCCTGTTCCCTGGTTTTTAAAATCATAAAAACTGATTAAATTTTTGTGTTTTGTGTTTGACAGGTACATTTTTGGTTTCAGATCGTTATTCGTCCTTGATCGTGGCGATTGCTTTATCGAAATTCGTCCGACCCCGAGACGAATTCAAATTCATCTCTCGGGAGGGACGAATTCTGTTTTGTAATTCGTCTCACCGAGGGACGAATTTCTGTCTACAACTTTTCAGAGCAGAAATTCAGAAGCAACCGGTCCAGGCAGAGAAGAGGTAGGGATTTTCATAATCTCTGTTAAATTTTTTGTTTCTTTAATTGTTTTCATTTAATCCTGCATTGCATTAGGGAAAGTCATTTATGCTTGTTTCATTTTCGCTTAAATAAAATGAATCCCACACACTTCACGCAATAATTTTAAACCAAGGAGCTGGTCGTAAGACCCCAGCCCTTGAGCAAGACCAACGGTGGGTTCATCACCACCTTGGCTTAGCTTTGCATCCATTTCCCGATTGTCAACTGTTGTTAGGCGTAAATCCTGACGAAAGCTGACCGAGTGTCGCTGGGGTGATTCCCATGCGCGCGAGGATAAGTCTTCTATGGTAGGTGCCATTAACAGGACAATCCCCCTTCCGTACCGCCTACGTACCACGTACCTTCTGCTCTCACGTACCTATAGTCTCCCTCTCGTAAGGGCGGGTATATAGAGAGGTTGGTATATCGGCCTGGTTGGTATATTGAAGGGGCGACCATTTTGGGAGTTATATGAGCCGTCATAATGCATTTAAACGTTCTTCAAAACCTACAAAAACAAAACAAAACATCAAAATGCACTAAACCAGTTTAGGACACACTATTTAAACCCTTAAAAGAGATAATCACGGTTTGCGCATGTGTGTGTTCATTTCCGCTTAGTGTAACAAAAAAAAATCATCATAAACAAAAAGATAAAAATCTACGCATTTTGTCACTTTTTCCAAAAAGCTCCAAGGATTCCCGCAATCGCTTGGTCACTCCAAAATGCCCCAAAGGTGTCCATGAACCCTTTGGTCAACCCAAAATCACCCCAAATGTGCCCATAAGTGATGCGGGAGCATCCAACAAAATATGGGAAATCTTATATTTTTCCCTAAATTTTAGTGCATCTTGTCGGGGCCATAACTTCTCAACCGTAGCTCCGATTGACTTGAAATTTTACAGGGAGTTAGTTGGGATAATTTTAAACAAATATGATTCCCTAGAATCCTATTTGCCTAGAAAAGTCAGTTTTGGGGCCAAATTCCATCATCTAGTGCCCCAAAATTAGGTTTTAAAATTGGGCACGCATTTTTTTACACTTTTTGAGCTGTTCGGATGTCAATATCTCCTAATGTATTCAGAGCTAGGACTTGAAACTTCATTTTTGTCTTATCTACTATAAGAGGGATGCACACACCAATTTTGGGCCCCATATGACTCATTTCAATTTTTAGGGTTTTTAGAGAGACATCGTCATGGTGTTCACCCGTAGTCAAGCCCACTCACGGGCAGATGCTATGAAGAATATCCAAGGAGGCATGAGTCACCTTCGTTACAGTCCTAATGATTTGGTCATACCACCTTGGTGACCTAACACACAAGGCAGTTCCCTCCACACCTTAAAGGAAAGGGACTATAAGGACACCTCTTCAAGGAGCACTCTTGTTCGGCATAGCACTCAGCACACACCCTTCCATGAAGGGTACAGTCATAGGAGAGCTCCCTTAGATGCTCGCTATGAGCGGTCATCGCGCGATGAAGCGCTAGGTCAACATAGGGTTCGACGGGAGGAACCACATGATTACATTATCCCTCCTTCACCCCCTTTAGTTGTCAGGACTACAAAGAAAAATCCAGAGCACAAGGCTCTTCGGGCAGGGCGAGATAGCTCCGTCCATCCCTTTTTCACTTATGAAAGAGAGCACGAGGAAGACCTCTACCTCCCTCGAGAGCAATATACAGTGCGAGAGCAATACGCCTTCACACCTGCTATCTATCAGGACCACTCACTGAGGCCAAAGCCCCGAGGGAATGCCGCTACCCCCAACAAAGGGAGGTCACCTATAGAGATCTTGGATCACTACGATCGAGAATATCTAGGAGAGGCATCTAGGCCTTCTAGACATGAGGCGACAAGACCAACCATCTTAGAATCTGTCAAGCACGTCGCACGCCAAATGCAATTCACGCAACTTGAGCTAGAGCGACTAGAGCGACTACATTTAGAGGAACTATACTATATTAACAAAGAGCACCTTCAGCGCCAGAAGGATGAGTTGTTCCAACACACTATGCAGGAGAGCCAACATGAAAGGGAGTACGAGGAAAATCATCGCATTCCTCGAGGACAACAAACAGTGCGACCTCAAGTACATGCCGCCTACATCGACAGAGGGAAGCGACCCATTGAAATTTTAGATCATCAAGATCGAGGCAAACACATAGGAGAAACATTCGAACCTCCTGAGCAAAATAGGGTAGACCAAATTGACCCGGCTGTCGCCAGATATACCGCCCGTCAAGCCCAAATCATGCGGCTTAAACAAAGTCATCAGGAGATAGAGTATCGACACCGCTTGGATAGAGAGCGCATGCAACGCGAAGTGGATGAGTTGCGCTATAAACTACCTGAGAAGACTCCAACCCCTCACACGCATAAGACAAAATATTTTGAGTGGCACAACCCATGGGGGCAAGACAGGTCATCGCGACCCCATCAAACGCTACCCCCAACACCTCCTAGATAGGAGTGGGAGGCTACTCCCCCGATTCCTGAAGCACCACCCCCGATGCCTCCTAGACATGAGCGGGAGGCTGCTCCTATAACCAATGATGGGTGCCTTCCTTAGACATCCACCCAAGTCTATGAGCCACCCTTAGAAATTCATCAAGAAGCCTCTAAGAAATCAGAGCAAGAAGAAGAGCGAGATGAAAAGCCCCACCAAGGCATGGGGGTGCCATCTAGCCACCCCTCCATAAGCCCCAAGTTCCTCAACAAGAACCAACCAAAGAGGAGGAGTTCAAATCTCCCGATACATGCAAAATTCTAGAGCACTTAGAGTTGGTAGAGACCAAGATTTTGGAGCTCCCAAGGCCCAACTTACATAAGGCTCCTTTCGAAGAGGATCAACCTTTAACCGTAGGGCTACCTGATGATGCAGTCCTCCATGTCTCAGAATCTCCAGATTTTGATGAGCTATACACATTGTCCGAAGGTGAGGATGAAACAGACATAGCCCACAGCAATCACATAAGACAACATCGGCATCCCATAAAATTTGAGGAAGCATGTCAACAGATAAACATAATACTAGGGCATGAGTGGCGCGTTAACTCACCGTAGTGGGACCAAGCATTACATCCGCCACGTTGGGCACACAAAGAGCAACTTCCACCAAGAGACATCATAGCAACATCAGTGCCGCGGGCGGACCCTGTCCTCATCTCCGTGCATAGGGCCGATCCATTCATGCCCATACCTCTAGAGCCGGATCCGAAGTGCAAAGACCATCAAGCTGGGGGTACCTCTATCCCCTGAAGAGCCATAGTCCAAACCAAAAAGCTCCAAGGATTATCGCAATCACTTGGTCAAACCAAAAAGCTCCAAGGATTATCGTAATCACTTGGTCACCCCAAAAGCTCCAAGGATTATCGCAATCACTTGGTCACCCCAAAAAGCTCCAAGGATTATCGCAATCACTTGGTCACCCCAAAAAGCTCCAAGGATTATCGCAATCACTTGGTCACCCCAAAAAGCTCCAAGGATTATCGCAATCACTTGGTCACCCAAAAAGCTCCAAGGATTATCGCAATCACTTGGTCAACCAAAAAGCTCCAAGGATTATCGCAATCACTTGGTCAAACCCAAAAAGCTCCAAGGATTATCGCAATCACTTGGTCAAAACCCAAAAAGCTCCAAGGATTATCGCAATCTCTTGGTCACCCAAAAAGCTCCAAGGATTATCGCAATCACTTGGTCAACCCAAAAAGCTCCAAGGATTATCGCAATCACTTGGTCACCCAAAAAGCTCCAAGGATTATCGCAATCACTTGGTCAAACCCAAAAGCTCCAAGGATTATCGCAATCTCTTGGTCACCCAAAAAGCTCCAAGGATTATCGCAATCACTTGGTCACCCAAAAAGCTCCAAGGATTATCGCAATCACTTGGTCACCCCAAAAGCTCCAAGGATTATCGCAATCACTTGGTCACCCAAAAAGCTCCAAGGATTATCGCAATCTCTTGGTCACCCAAAAAGCTCCAAGGATTATCGCAATCACTTGGTCAAAACCCAAAAAGCTCCAAGGATTATCGCAATCACTTGGTCACCCAAAAAGCTCCAAGGATTATCGCAATCACTTGGTCAAAACCCAAAATCTCCAAGGATTATCGCAATCTCTTGGTCAAACCCAAAAAGCTCCAAGGATTATCGCAATCACTTGGTCAACCCAAAAAGCTCCAAGGATTATCGCAATCACTTGGTCAACCAAAAAGCTCCAAGGATTATCGCAATCACTTGGTCAACCCAAAAGCTCCAAGGATTATCGCAATACTTGGTCACAAAAGCTCAAGGATTATGCAATCCTTGGTCACCCAAAGCTCCAAGGATTATCGCAATCACTTGGTCAAACCCAAAAGCTCCAAGGATTATCGCAATCACTTGGTCACCAAAAGGCTCCAAGGATGATCGCAATCACTTGGTCAAAAATAAAAAATAATCAAAAACAACAAAAATTTGCATCTCATTTCTAGGCATACTCAAATTCATCAATCGAGAGCTCTTCTCGCACCTCATATTCATATTCACAAAAATCAATCCATCAAAAATACAAAAATATGTAGCTGCATTAAGCATTGCATCCATACATTGCATATTTGTGGTCGTATAGGTCAAAGGCACCATAGGCTGTAATTGCTCTGCTAGTCCATCTTGTTCCACACTGTTCCATTTTACAAAAACAACAAAAACACCATGCATTGCTTTTTACCACACTAGAGTCAGTGGTCTTTTAATGTATCAAGAGTTTTCGTGATTCAGTCATCATTTTGCTCTTTAGCCATGTAATGTATCAAGTCAGATAGATTTTATGAAGGTAGAGTCATACTTGAAATACACCTTGTTACGTAACATCCCAACACAAATTAAAACACATAAAACAATTCCTAAGTTGTGTGAACGAAAGATGAAACCTGCATAGTAATCCAGGTCACCATAAGCGAAACGGTTATCTTGCTCATCCCCCTGTGCGAATGACCCCAAGAATGCTGAGAGTTGGCAAAAGGACAAGCATCCTCCCTACCCAATTCCCTAAGAATCCCTAGTTCTCAATAGTTGCAAAACATCAAAAATTTGCAAAACGTCAAAAATCAAATATTTGACATCATACAGTGCACACATCAAAGGGCACAAACGATAGTGATTTTCATCACTCCATATCCCCAATCCCTTGCTCAAAAGAAAAAACAAATCAAAATAAACAGTGATCTTATCACTACAAACGAGCAAGTATCCCAATACAATTGAAGAAAAGAAGGGAGTTGAACTTGAATCCCTGGAACTCTCAGCATTCTAAAAGGTCATAAGGCAAGCCTCAGTATCGGTTTGGTTGATAGCCTATCGATAACTGGCGGTAAACCTCTCGCATGACGATATATCTGTCACATTAACTTGTGTATAGATCAATGTTTGCATGTGGATGAGCTAGCTTATGGTATCCTGGATAACACTGCAGATTAATCTAACTAAATACAACAAAGGAGTTAGTGGAGCTAATTAGGTGATCCTCAGTACAGGTTCGGTTGAAAGCCCATCTGGCACTGGCGGTATCCTGATAAATACCACATAAATGAACTCAATTGCACACACAAGGATGTGAAATAGCTTGGTCAAAAACAAGTCCGATTCATACCTTGTTCAAAAGTCTTGTAAGACAAAGTACAGTCATGGCTAGTGAGTTAAAACCGTCTGAGTCTCAGAAAACCTTAGCTACATTTCTAAACCAACTGCGCTACTTTTCATCCTTACAATACCATCAAAAAATACAAAAAGAGAAAACCACATGTATACATACAAGAGCCATACATTACAGCAATCGCCTAAAAACAAAATAATAGAGTTCTAAACAGTCTATGGTGCCATAGCCAAACATCACAAATCCCATTCATCCATTTCATATCTGCATATCACATATAAATCAAAACCATTTGCATTCATCATAGCATATGCATCCATCAAAATAAATCAACATGCATACATCCATATTCATCAACCATCATGCACAAGATCAAAGAAAATCAAAACAACAAAAACAACAAATAAATGCAACACAAACAAAAAGCAATAAACATTTCCAGACACAAGTGCTCTTGCACTTAACCTCTTAGCATAGAAAAACTGATGTCAGGGTCTACATTGTCGCTATCCTACTCCCTAAGAAGGCTACCATAGCCGGACCGCTCCACGAGAAGACGGATTGTCGACACTTTCACCCCAAAACGACATCACAAAAGGGTCAAAACCCACTAAAAAAATCAAAACAACAAAAACAAAAAAAATGCAACACAAACAAAAAGCAATAAACATTGCCAGACACAAGTGCTCTTGCACTTAACCTCTTAGCATAGAAAAATTGATGTCGGGGTTTACATTGTCACTATCCTACTCCCTAAGAAGGCTACCATAGCCGGACCGCTCCACGGGAAGACGGATTTTTGACAATTTCACCCCAAAATGACGTCACAAAAGGGTCAAAACCCATTCAAAAACAACAAAAAAATGCAACACAAACAAACAACAATAAACATTTCCAGACACAAGTGCTCTTGCACTTAACCTCTTGGCATAGAAAAATTGATGTCGGGTTCTACATTGTCACTATCCTACTCCCTAAGAAGGCTACCATAGCCGGACCGCTCCACGGGAAGACGGATTTTCGACAATTTCACCCCCAAATGACATCACAACAAAACAACAAAACAACAAAAACAACAAAAAATGCAACACAAACAAACAACAATAAACATTGCCAGACACAAGTGCTCTTGCACTTAACCTCTTGGCATAGAAAAATTGATGTCGGGGTTTACATTTTCACTATCCTACTCCCTAAGAAGGCTACCATAGCCGGACCGCTCCACGGGAAGACGGATTTTTGACAATTTCATCCCCAAATGGCATCACAAAGAAAAAATCAAAACAACAAAAAATAAATGCAACACAAAAACAAAGCAATAAGCATTGCCGGACACAAGTGCTCTTGCACTTAACCTCTTGGCATAGAAAATCGATGTCGGGGTTCAAATTCTCACTCTCCTACTTCCCCAAGAAGGCTACAATAGCCGGACCGCTCCACGGGAAGATGGATTTTCGATAATTTCACCCCATTACGGCATCACCAAAAGGGTTAACACCCACCAAAAATAGGTCCAAATGTTGGAAAAATTGCACATGCTTAACGGTAAACCCTCTAAAGGCACCCTTGCACAAGTCATCTTGGGTCAAGCGACTCATCGCTTTTCTCACGAAGGTCATTCCCTCATCGATTCGTCGCTTGAGGGGGTAGTCACACTTAGTCACCAATCAACAATCACACACCCAATTAAGGAAAACGACATGCATTCAAAGAATCATTGACAAAGACAATCACGCTCCTGCTTGGGGCAGTAAACAAGCAACAATCAAATCAATCAAACACTTGGCATTTCGTGAATCATGAACACAAGGTTCCCCTGTGGATAAAACGCCCTTCGCCTATTCATGACTGATCAATGTCTAAGCTCAAGTCACACCTCACCAAAATAGGTTAACACTTGAAATCAAACTCCTTAGCTCGTCAGAAGCAAGGATTCAAGAATGCATGCCCTCTCCATACTTGGGGCATCAAAAGTTGGTTAGGTTACCAAGAAACCCTAATCATTAGTGCTTTGGTTATCTATTTTTGCTCGGCGCTGCGCCATGCACAGCGCATCCCAAAAAGGGGCATCTGTAGACACCAAAACAGCACCAATCCGATTATGTGACTACAAACACTGATCGCTTTGACAAACATAGCCCCCAGGGCAGCCCTCAGAGGTCAAACAGTGGTCCTAACCACTTTTACAGCAATTTTGGAAGGTCAAAAGGCAATTTGGCACCTTCGGACAACCTACTCCAAATTCGTCCCACCCTGGGACGAATTCAAATTGGAATCCGTCTCACCCAGGGACGAATTCTGAATTCGTCCCTGGGTGGGACGAATTCCAAGTTTAACGGGCAAAAAGAAGAATGGCGCCAAGTGGCAGCCCAGGATAGTCAGTTGATGACTCCTGCCTCGCACGCGTGTGTGGGTGGACAGATAGGCCGTTAGAAGACTGTCACAAGGGCAATTATGAAAGCCCAAGTCATGGAGGACTCCCCTCCCTCATGGGAAGACATGACTGCCACATGGCACCTATGACCAACACATGGCATTTGTGCTTCCCTCTCAAAAGAGACCCCATGGGTCTATAAAAGGTGGGACTTTTCTCACCCAAAATAGACAGGTTGAAGGAGATTTCAAGCAACGAAGTGCTGTCGAGTTGAAGACCCACTTGCATCCCTTTTGGTTCACCTTCTCACATCCACCAATCTCTTTTGCAAGGGAGGTTGTTGGGTGGCTTTTGGAAGCTTGAACCTGACCCAAATCCAACACATGGACACCTGAACCAACCAATTTGCCGACCCCCCAATCCTAAGAGGTTTTGGGCCCATCCCTAGTGGATTGGCTCCGAAGTCAAGTGCCAACGGTGGGAGGCCCACTCGGGCACCCCCGCACTTCCTAAGTTCCATTATTTTTAGCATTCTAGATTATTTTTTCGCATTGCATATTGTGTCATTTTGTTTGGTGAACTCATAGCTGCAATTTCATAACTTTTGATCAGATTCTAGTATGTTTTGTGTCGCTTTGTTGTTTCACTAACTTGCAGGTGGCGATATCAAATTCCCGAGGATAGAGGCCAAATTGGGAGAATCCGACCATCTGGGTCGTCCCAAAATGGCCCCAATTACATAACCCCTCTGTCTGCAGGTGTTTTGGAGGTCTCGAGAGTCGACATTGGAGCAGATCACTTCGGCTTTTCCAACACAGAAGAATTCGTCCCACCCAGGGACGAATTGCAGTCAAAATTCGTCCTGCCCAGGGACGAATTCTAGGTGAAAGCAGATTGGCCGACTGTTTCAGTGGTAATGGCTTTCCGGTAATGTTTTCTGTCTTCTGTCAGGTTTTTAGGCCATTTGGACTCACTGTACTTACTGTTTCAGGCAAATGTTTACATGCATCTTTGATGATTTTAGAGAACAAACACCTTTTATTTGCAGCAGGTGCTACTGACATTTTCGTTGTTTCTTTGTTCGCAGGAGGAGCAGCAGAGGTCAAGGACTCATCAACATCAACGACGACATCATCTTGGCCCGCCCATTTCAATCGTGGGCACGTGGAAAGAGGAACATTAAGTGATTGTAATCAAATTCTTTTAACGCTCCTAGCCCCTGAAAAGGGAGGAGGCGTCATTGTAACAGAGATCAAGAGATTTTAATGAAAGGGCTGTGTTTTCTCCATTTGCTTGTATCTCATTTACATGTGTCTCTTTCGTTTCATGCAATTTACATTTCTAGGACTTAAGCGTATTTGATTTTGGTTGCATCGCAATTAGTGTTTCCTTCGCCCGGAATCTCGTGCTTTCAGATATACTAATGGTCACATAAATTTATTTTGTATAAAATTTAGTTCTGGTGCCTGAGATTAATTTCAATTATAGGGCACTCATTGGTATGATTTTATCAATCCTTTCAACCCAAAATCAATTGTTCTTATTTAATAGGAATGGGATGGTAGGGTCAATATTTCTTCCAAATAAACTTTTTCTAATAAATTTTTAATACAACCACAATATTGGTTATTCAAAATTCTTAAAGTCCTCAAAATTAGTATGTTATAGAAATACTTCAGTTTTAAAAATATTATACTCAAAAACTATAGAACTAACTCTTTCACCCATTCCTTTCAAATTCTACCTATTTCTCCTTTTCCTACTATCTATAGTAGTCTAGTTATTTGGTTTGTATATTATTCTCTTAGGTTAACTAAATGAAAGCAACTTTGTCTAAATATTTCTTAGACCTTATTTGAGCATACGTCAGTGAATAAAAAATATTATTTTGAGAAGGCATTTAACAAGAAAAGAAACTCATATTTGAAAGAATAATAATATTTCATAGAGGCTTTGTCCCAAAAATTGAAAATTTATGCCAAAATATCATTTGATTAATACAAGGATATCATAATACCCAAAGGCTACATTAACACAATAATGTATAGGATACTATCTCGAACATTTCTTTGGGATAATCAAAAATACAATAATGGAGCATTATTACTCACTTGGGTAGCACCTCTATATAGAATTAAAATAGAGTCTATGCCTACGTGGCAATTTATCTCACTCTTTCAAATTTATAGAATCTATTCTTGGTGAAACTCTAGAAACATATGACTAGGTTAACTTACCCAAAGGAACTTAGGTGATTATATGTCTAGGTAACTTTGAAGTAGCAACCAATCCCTCGCATGGATTGCACGCACCCCTAAATAGTAGTAGGTAGGAAATAAAACTCATCTCCAATGATATTCCTTAGCTTTATTATGAACGAGACTCGATATTGCATCATGGGATTAGATCTGGATCTTCAAATAATAAAATGTTCTTATTTTTTATATCTCTATATGCATTTTTTAACATTCATAGACATGTACAACCATCCATGGCATATATCATATAGGTAAAGTGTAGTCACACATTTATTCATTTATAACCTTGCCAAACTTTGCATAAAGCAAGAATTTAAATTTCCATAATAATGTTTGACTTTACACATACAAGTCTCATTTTCTTAGAAAGTAAAATTCTTCACATTCTCATAACCAACTCATAACTCAAGTAACGAATGGATAAATCACTAGATAAATGTTCATAATTAACTTTTGAATGAGGCAAACATTTTCTAATTTCATACATTTACTAGCATCACAACACCAAGAAAAGAAGGTACTATCTTATTTTGTTTACACTGAGGCATAATTTTGACCACGTTATCTCAATCTAAGTATTACAATATTTAAAATTTTCTAGTTAGTATCTACAAGCACTCCAAACAAGATTTTAGCCTGACTATCTCTATTCTGCCACAGTTAGGTTCAGTAATGAATTCATTTGAAAATCAAACGTTTATCTCAATTATAATAATTATTCAAACCATTTTTTATAGTTATTAATTTATTGCAGAACATAGTAAATCACACCTATAAAAGACATTTGAAGTTGTACTATTAATTGAAACTTCTACCAGATATGTGCAAAAAAAAATTATGCAAGATGAATCACCTAGACTTATGATGTAGGATACCCCTTCTACATGTAAAAATGCAAGATGAATAATCCCCTCCCATCCAATAACTTCCTCCACTTTCACTCAAGAGAACATGGAAGAAGTTAAAAAAATAATTATGACCATTACATGCCATTATTCAAATCACTACAACCACCACAATCCACATTGTTCACTATGTAATAGAGTCATAAAGATTACGTTATTTATATTTTCATTGATTTACTATTATTATTATTTAGCATATATATATATATATTATTTTTCTTCCACATTATAAACTCATTAATAGGCATACAAACAATCTTCAATTCACCAAATGCTAAATACAGAAAGGCTCCCATGCCCTTGGCGCTTTCATTGCCAAAAAAGGATATACATATGCATTATTTTTCATCGTATAACAAACATACATTCAAAATAAGGTTCACACAATAATGCAAATAATCTATAATGTTACTACATGATATGCAATGCATGAGCTTCCATGTACTTGTAGACACCCAATTTTGACACGCTTATTACAACTTCCCAAAACTAGTCCAAATCACACCAAAACTTCCAAAAAATTGTTCCAACCTTCAAAAAACTTTAAAATCATCATTCCCCATCAATCCAGACACTTAAAAACACCTTTACCAAATTCACCACTCTGACCAAATTTGATAGTGGTGAATTTGGCAATTCAAGTGGCAAATTTGGCAAAACTACAAAATTAGGGTTTTTTGTCCAAAAGTCAATTTTTACCAAATTCACCACACTTGTGGGGAATTTGGCTAGTGGTAAATTTAGAAGCCCTTTTCAAAATTCAAATATCATGAATCTAATCTGATTGGTTACCAAATTCACCACTATGAACCAAATTCGCCCTACCTGTGGCAAATTTGGCAAACAGTAGCAAATTTGACAAAACAACGAAAAATATTTCACACGAACTAGGTAGAAGTGGATTGAGCATCTTTCCACCTCCACCATTGACCCCACATGCTCCAACAAGGTCTGAGATTTTATGGTTTGAATGCATTCTTATCCAATTCTCCCTCCAATACCCCCTCCAAATCATATTTAAGGACCTCCTTGGGTAGGCATTTGGTAAGGTTTTATACTATATAAAAACTCCACCCACACCATTCTAGTATTTTCATTTCTTCTCCAGGCTCTTCTCAATCAATAACATAAGTTTTATTGAGCATTAAAGTAGTCTTCACAAGAATTGGAGGTAAGCCAAGCAAGGCTAGGGAGGGCTTGGAAGTCAGGAGGTCACCATTGGAGGTAAGGAGGAAAGCTCTCCTAGCTCCCTTCTTCTCTCCCTTCACCTTAGTTCCATAGTATTTTACCCCCCCATGGTTGTAGTCTTTCATCTTAATTCCTCTAAATATTTTTTTGGCAGCCTCTAACTTATTTTTTGTAGTACTCTAACTATGTTTTGCAATCTCCTTATTATGTATTTTTCTTCTATATTAACATCTCTTACATATTTCTCTTGCAGGATATATTAGTTTACCATTTCCTCTACCTTGTTTTGGCCCTAATCCTCCATTTTGTAGGGTTTTTGCTATATTCTTACTTGCATATTTTGTATAATATCTCCACTAACCCTTTTGTCTACAAGTATTTTTATCTTATCCATAGCATACTAATCTATTTTGTTTCCTTCCATGCTATTTCATCTTCATAGATTTGATTCAAGCATTTTATATAGCATTTCCTCCTACTTTATATGTAAAATTTCTTACTATTTGGAAGGATAACTTATCTTCTCATTTGATTTGATTGTGGTTATCATTTCCTATTTCATAGCATCTAATATTACATATTTTTGTGTTTCTATTAAATATGATTTCAGTTTCATGTTTTTGCATCTACTCATTATTGTTCATTTACTTTAAAATTTGGACAAGTTTCTTGACACATTCTATCAATTTCTTAGATCAGTCCTCTAATACACCCTTATAATACTATTAGGAGGTAATTCTACCCTAATATAACATTTCCTAAACCTCTACTCTCCTTCCACAGTCCCTTACAAGTTTGATTTTTTATATTTGGAAATCCCCTTGGGGATTTCACCCTTTTCCATTGTAAATAGAATTTTAGTCCATAAATTATTATATTTTAGAGTTCAATCCCTAATTTCTCTACAAAATACCTTCTAGAGCATATTATAAATCTTCCCCGTCAGTTTTAAGTCAAACCCAGCTTAAATTTGCCCTCAATTTGACTTTGAAAATTTAAAAACCGTGCCTAAAACCAATTTGGCAAAAACTAATTTTTGATCCTCTTCTCTCTGATTTTTCCACTTATAGACCCTCTAGACTTCAATAGGGGCCCCCTAACAAATTTTTAGCTCAAAAATCCTAGTATAACCCACTGAAATCGGCCTTAAAACTCTAATTTCTCTGCTTAGGACCAGATTCACCTCCCCTGTGGTGAATTTGGTAGTCTATTTCAAAAAACTAGATACACCACTCAAACCAAATTCACCAGTGGTAAATTTGGTAGAACCCAATGGTGAATTTGGCAATAGGCCAATATTACTCCAAAAATAGACATTCATACTCAAATTTTTGTATAAAAGGGAGTTTGATCAGTAGTAGAGATATCCTATCAACCTCACTACCCTCAAACAGGCCCCCAAAAATAGAAACCTTAATTTTTTTTGTTTCTATGCAGGTCTACCAAATTCACCACCCCTATGGTGAATTTGGCTCGAGTGGTAAATTTGGCTCTGTGTTGTGGAAAATTTAGCAAACAAGCCTCGATCGAGGTAACCTGACCACTTGGCCCTTCCCTAGCTATCATTCCATTTTGTGCATTCTATTTTTGATTGTTTGTTGTTCTAAAAACCTAGAGCACATCCACTTTGGGAAATTAAGGAACCTAGATTAAAACACAAAAAAATTTGTAAACCTTCAAAACTTCATTACAAAACATAGACAAAACCTCATTACAAAAACATAGACAAAAATTCATTACAAAAAATAGATAAAATATTTACAAAACATAGACAAAATTTTTACAAAACATAGACAAACTTTTACAAAACTTAGAAATTTCTTTACAAAACTTAGCAATTTCCTCACAAAATATTTAAGAATAAGTTAATTAAATAACCTTATATCCTATTTTAGCAAATATTTTATAATTAAGTACTTAAGAAATAAATTTGAATTGCATTTAGTTGCATTAGGCTAAGCCTGTTTGATTGCATCCTTCTTTGTTTACCCTGAAAACGAAAACCTCCTTAGACTAGTCCATTCAAAAATTGAATTACATTTAGGATAGCTCTTGTTTGTTTGCATTTGTGTGGATTAAGCTAATTTTTGCATTATAGCTAGTTTTGATTATTTAGTTTCAAATAACGATTAACGCTCGATAAATATTCAAGATTACTAAGGATCCAAAACTTTTAGGTGATTGTCCTAATTGAACACATAAAACACCGCAAAACAATTATTACATCAACATTTCATGACCTTGATAATTTATGAACAGTAGGGGTCTAGTTGTGTTTAGGATTCATATATCCTCGGGATCTCCTTTTGAAAGAGGTCCTCAAGTGGGGAAGGAAAGATTCTGATGAATCTCCCCCGTGCACACTTGACATTAATTAGATTAAAAAGCAAAAATAACACGAGGTTTTCCCAATGCCTACATAAATTGGTGAACCTAACGTGAACACTTACTTTTGCCTTAACTAAGATAAACTTTTGTTGAACTTAAACAGACCATTTAAGTTGTTTTCTTAGTTTACATCACATTTAATTAAGATAACAAGAACATAACTAATTGCTAATCCTACTGGGGGAAGGTTAATATGAACCTTAGGGGAGCAATCTTCTTTGTCTAGTATATTACAGTGGATTAGTGGGAGTCATAAGGAGGTTTGCTTATCTGGGTGACATAAGAATTTCAAACATCTTCTCTTCTTTGCTATAAGTACTCTAGAAACAAAACTCTATAAATTAATAACCTCTTTGAAGCTAAGTCTTCTAACTATGTGTGAACATCCTTATAACACCCGAAATAAGAATGTCCATATTCCTTCATAAGAAGGATCCTCTTCTCAAGAGCAAATTGAAATAGAAGTAAATCCTTGGTCATGACAAGGACCATGAGAACAATTAGTTCTAGAAAAAATATCTCATCAAACTTTGGACCATGTTCGAGATTATATCAAAAGAAAAAAAATACATTATTTTAGACATTCTTAAAGATGATATTAGAGAACAAGTGTGAAAACACGAGATTCTGGGCGAAGGAAACACTATTTGCGATGCATTCAAAATCAAATACGCTTAAGTCCTAGAAATGTAAATTGCATGAAATGAAAGAGACGCATTAAAACGAGATACAAGCAAATGGAGAAAACACAGCCCTTTCATTAAACTTTCTTGATCTCTGTTACAAAGACGCCTCCTCCCCTTTCAGGGGCTAGGAGCGTTAAAAGAATTTGACTACAATCGAGACTTAAGGTTCCTCTTTCTACGTGCCCACACATGAAATGGATGGGCCAAGATGATGTCGTCACTGACGTCGATGAGTCTTTGACCTCTGCTGCTCCTCCTACAAACAAAGAAACAACGAAGATGTCAGTAGCACCTGCTGCACATAAGAAGTGTTTGTTCTCTAAAATCGCCAAAAGATGCATGCAAACATTTGTCTGAAACAATGAGTAAAATGACTCTAAATGACCTGAAAACCTGACAGAGGATAGAAAACATCACCAGAAGGCCACTGCCACTGAGATAGTTGGCCAATATACCTTCAACTGGAATTCGTCCCTGGGCAGGACGAATTCTGACTGCAATTCGTCCCTAGGTGGGACGAATTCTACTGTGTTGGAAAAGCCAAACTGACACCGCTCCAATGTCGACTCCCGAGACCTCCAAAACACCTGCAAACAGGGGGGTTATGTAATTGGGGCCATTTTGGGACGACCCAGATGGTCGGATTCTCCCAATTTGGCCTCTATCCTCGGGAATTCAATGTCACCACCTGCAAGTTAGTAGGACAACAAAGCGACAAAAGGCATGATAAAATCTGATCAAAATGTTATGAAATTGAAGCTATGAGTTAATCAAACAGAATAACATGAGATGCAACCTGAAACAATAATCTAGAATGCTTTTAAAACAAAACTTGGAAAATGCGGGGTGCCCAAGTGGGCCTCCCACCGTTGGCACTTGATTTCGGAGCCAATCCACTAGGGATGGGTCCAAAACCTCTTAGGATTGGGATGTCTGCAAATTGGTGGTGTGAGGTGGTCAAATGTTGGGTTTGGGTTGGATCCACGCTTCCAAAAGCCACCCAATAACCTCCCTTGTGAAAGAGATTAGTGGATGTGAGAAGGTGAATCAAAAGGATGCAAGTGGGTAATCAATCGGACAACACTTCGTTGCTTGAAATCGCCTCCAATCTGTTCTTTTGGGTGAGAAAAGTCCCACCTTTTATAGACCCATGGGGTCTCTTTTGAGAGGGAAGCATAAGTGCCATGTATTTGTCATAGGTACCATGTGGCAGTCAAGTCTTCCCATGAGGGAGGGGAGTCCTCCATGACTTGGGCTTTCATAACTACCCTTGTGACAATCCTCTAACGGCCTATCTGTCCACCCACACACGTGTGCGATGCAGGAGTCATCAACTGACTGTCCTGGGCTGTCACTTGGTGCCAGTCTTCTTTTTGCCCATTAAACTCAGAATTCGTCCCTACCAGAGAAGAATTCAGAATTCGTCTCTGGGTGAGACGGATTCCATTTTGAATTCGTCCCTGGGTGAGACGAATACTGAGCAAAGTGTCTAAATGTACCAAATTGCCTCTTGACCTTACAAAATTGCTATGAAAGTGGTTAGGACCACTGTTTGACCTCTGAGGGCTGCCCTGGGGGCTGTGTTTGTCAAAGCAATCAGTGTTTGCAGTCACATAATCAGATTGGTGTTGTTTTGGTGTCTACAGATGCCCCTTTTTGGGATGTGTTGTGCATAGCGCAACGCCGAGCAAAAATAGATAACCAAAGCACTAATGATTAGGGTTTCTTGGTAACCTAACCAAATTTTGATGCCCTAAGCATGGAAAGGGCATGCATTCTTGAATCCTTGCTTCTGACGAGCTAAGGAGTTTGATTTCAAGTGTTAACCTGTTTTGGTGAGGTGTGACTTGAGCTTGGACATTGATCAGTCATGATTAGGCAAAGGGCACAACCTTTTATCCTCGGGGGAACCTTGTGTTCATGATTCACGAAATGCCAAGTGTTTGATTGATTTGATTGTTGCTTGTTTACTGCCCCAAGCAGGAGCGTAATTGTCTTTGTCAATGATTCTTTGAATGCATGTCATTTTCCTTAATTGGGTGTGTGATTGTTGATTGGTGACTAAGTGTGACTACCCCCTCAAGCGACGAATCGATGAGGGAATGACCTTCATGAGAAAAGTGACGAGTCGCTTGACCCAAGATGACTTGTGCAAGGGGGCCTTTAGAGGGTTTACCATTTAGCATGTGCAATTTTTCCAACATTTGACCTATTTTTGGTGGGTGTTGACCCTTTTTGTGATGCCATAATGGGGTGAAAGTGTCAAAAGTCCGTCTTCCCATGGAGCGGTCCGATTAAGGTTGCCTTCTTAGGGAGTAGGAGAGTGACAATTTGAGCCCCGACATTGATTTTCTATGCCAAGAGATTAAGTGCAAGAGCACTTGTGTCCGGCAATGCTTATTGTTGTTTGTTTTTGTGTTGCATTTTTTTGTTGTTTTGATTTTTTTTGTGACACCATTTGGGGATTAAATTGTCAAAAATTCGTCCTCCCGTGGAGCGGTCCGGCTATGGTAGCCTTCTTCGGGAGTAGGATAGTGACAATGTAAACCCCGACATCAATTTTGCTATGCCAAGAGGTTAAGTGCAAGAGCACTTGTGTCTGGCAATGTTTATTGTTGGTTTTGTGTTGCATTTTTTGTTGTTTTTGTTGTTTTGTTGTTTTTTGTGACACCATTTGGGGATTAAATTGTCAAAAATCCGTCTTCCCGTGGAGCGGTCCGGCTATGGTAGCCTTCTTAGGGAGTAGGATAGTGATAATTTGTGACCCCGATGTCAATTTGCTATGCCAAGAGGTTAAGTGCAAGAGCACTTGTGTCTGGCAATGTTTATTGTTGTTTGTTGTTTTGATTTTCTTATTGTTTTTGAGTGGGCTTTGACCCATTTGTGACGTTGTTTGGGGGTGAAATTGTCAAAAACCCATCTTCCCATGGAGTGGTCTGGCTATGGGAGCCTTCTTAGGGAGTAGGATAGCGACAATGTAGACCCCGACATCAGTTTTCTATGCCATTGAATGTCAGGCGCAAAGGTGCCTTTGTTCGGCATTTTTATTGCTATTGTTTGTGGATATTTGTTGTTTTTGTTGTTTTGATTTTCTTGCTTTGTGTATATGTCATTATTTTATGTTATGCACAATGATTGATGTTGATGGATGCATGCTTATTTATTTTGATGGATGCATATGTTATGATGAATGCAAATGTTTTTTATTTATATGTGATATGCAAAATGAAATGGATGAATGGAATTTGTGATGGTTGGTTATGGCACCATAGACTGTTTAGCACTCTGTTATTTAAGCGATTGTTGTGATGAATAACTTTGTATGTATACATGTGATTTTTTTTTTTTTTTGTATTTTCTGATGGTATTGTAAGGATGAAAAGTAGCGCAATTGGTTTAGAAATGTAGCTAAGGTTTTCTGAGACTCAGATGGTTTTAACTCACTAGCCACGACTGTACTTTATCTTACAAGACTTTTGAACAAGGTATGAATCGAACTTGTTTTTGACCAAGCTATTTCACATCCCTGTGTGTGCAATTGAGTTCATTTATGTGGTATTTGTTAGGATACCGCCAATGCCAGATGGGCTTTCAACCGAACCTGTACTGAGGATCACCTAATTAGCTCCACTAACTCCTTTGTTGTATTCAGTTAGATTAATCTACGATGTTATTCAGGATGCCATAAGCTAGCTCATCCACATGCAAACATTGATCTGTACGCAAGTTAATGTGACAAATATATCGTCATGCGAGAGTTTTACCGCCAGTTACCGATAGGATATCAACCAAACCGGTACTGAGGCTTGCCTCATGACCTGTTAGAATGCTAAGAATTCCAGGGATTCAAGTTCAACTCCCTTCTTTTTTTTTAATTATATTGGGATACTTGCTCGTTTGTAGTGATAAGATCACTGTTTATTTTGATTTGTTTTTCTTTTGAGCAAGGGATTGGGGATATGGAGTGATGAAAATCACTATCATTTGTGTCGTTTGATGTGTGCACTGTAGGATGTCAAATATTTGATTTTTGATGTTTTGCAAATTTTTGATGTTTTGCAACTATTGAGAACTAGGGATTCTTAGGGAATTGGGTAGGGAGGATGCTTGTCCTTTTGCCAACTCTCAACATTCTTGGGGTCATTCACACAGGGGGATGAGCAAGATAACCGTTTCGCTTTTGGTGACCTGGATTACTGTGCAGGTTTCATCTTTCATTCACACAACTCGGGAATTGTTTTATGTTTTTTTAGTTTGTGTTGGGATGTTACATAACAAGGTGTATTTCAAGTGTAACTCTACCTTCGTAAAATCTGTTTGACTTGATACATTACATGGCTAAAGAGAAAAATGATGACTGAATCACGAAAAACTCTTGATACATTAAAAGACCACTGACTCTAGTGTGGTACAAGGCAATGTTTTTTTGTTGTTTTGTAGAATGAAACAGTGTGGAACAAGGTGGACTAGCAGAGCAATTACAGCCTATGGTGCCCTTGACCTGTACGACCACAAATATGCAATGTATGGATGCAATGCTTGATGCAGCTACATATTTTTGTATTTTTTATGGATTGATTTTTGTGAATATGCGAGAAGAGCTCTCTGTTGATGAATTTGAGTATGCCTAGAAATGAGATGCAAATTTTTTTGTTGTTTTTGATGATTTTTTTTTGTTTTTGAATTTTTTTTTATGGTGACCAAGGGATTTCGAGAATCCTTTGGGGCCTTTTGGCGTGACCAAGCGATTGCGATAATCCTTGGAGCTTTTTGGATGACCAAGTGATTGCGATAATCCTTGGAGCTTTTTGGGTGACCAAGTGATTGCGATAATCCTTGGAGCTTTTGGGGTGACCAAGTGATTGCGATAATCCTTGGAGCTTTTTGGGTGACCAAGTGATTGCGATAATCCTTGGAGCTTTTTGGGTGACCAAGTGATTGCGATAATCCTTGGAGCTTTTTATGTGACCAAGTGATTGCGATAATCCTTGGAGCTTTTTGGGTGACCAAGTGATTGCGATAATCCTTGGAGCTTTTGGGGTGACCAAGTGATTGCGATAATCCTTGGAGATTTTTGGGTGACCAAGTGATTGCGATAATCCTTGGAGCTTTTTGGGGTGACCAAGTGATTGCGATAATCCTTGGAGCTTTTTGGGGTGACCAAGTGATTGCGATAATCCTTGGAGCTTTTTGGGGTGACCAAGTGATTACGATAATCCTTGGAGCTTTTTGGGGTGACCAAGTGATTGCGATAATCCTTGGAGCTTTTTGGGGTGACCAAGTGATTGCGATAATCCTTGGAGCATTTTGGGTTTGAATTATGGCTCTTCAAGGGATAGAGGTACCCCCAGCTTGATGGTCTTTGCACTCCGGATCTGGCTCTGGAGGGATGGGCATGAATGGATCATCCCTATGTGCGGATAGGAAGATGAGGTCTTCCCTTGGTACTGATGTCATGATAGGATCTCGAGGTGGACGATCCTCTCTGTGTGCCCAAAGTGGCGTATGTAATGATTGGTCCCACTGTGGTGGGTTAACGTGCCACTCATGCCCTAGTATTATGTTTATTTTTTGACATGCTTCATCGATATTTATGGGATGTCGATGCTGTCGCATGTGATTGTTGTGGGCTATTTATGTTTTATCCTCACTTTCGACTAGTGAGTACAGCTCATCAGAATGTGGATATTCTGAAACATGGAGGACTGCATCATCAGGTAGCCCTATGATCGTAGGTTGATCTTCTTTGAAAGGAGCCTCATGTAAGTTAGGCCTTGGGAGCTCCAAAATCTCGGTCTCTACTGACTCAAAGTGCTCTAGTGCTTTGCATGTATCGAGAGATTTGAACTCCTCCTCTTTGGTTGGTTCTTGTTGTGGAACTTGGGGCTTATGGAGGGGTGGCCAGATGGCACCCCCCATGCCTTGGTGGGTTTCATCCCGCTCTTCTTCTTGCTCTGATTCTTCAAAGGCTTCTTGATGAATTTCTAAGGGTGGCCCACGAACCTGAGTGGGTTCCTGAGGAATGCGTCCATCATTGGTTATAGGATCAACTCCCACTCATGTATGGGAGGCATCGGAGGCGATGCTTGATAAGGTCGCGGAGACTCGTCTTGCACCCGGGGGTTGTGCCTCTCATAATGTTTTGACTTATGTGTGTGAGGGGTTCGAGTCTTCTCAAGCAGTTTATAGCACAACTCATCCGCTTTGCGCTGCATGTATAAGTACTTTAACTCCTGATGACCTTACTCAAGTTGCATGATTTGAGCTTGGCGGGCGGCATGTCTGGTGACTACCGGGTCAATTTGGTCTACCCTATTTTGCTCAGGAGGTTCGAATGTTTCTCCTATGTGTTTGCCTTGATCTTGATGATCTAAAATTTCAATGGGTCGCTTCCCTCTGTCGAGGTAGGTGGCATGTACTTGAGGCTCTGATCTTGATGGATGACTATTATATCTAGCAGGTGTGGAAACACAAGGCTCCCGCACTGTTTGTTGTCCTCGAGGAATGCGATGGCTTTCCTCGTACTCCCTTTCATGTTGGCTCTCCTGCATAGTGTGTTGGAACAACTCATCCTTCTGGCACTGAAGGTGCTCTTTATTTAGAAGATACCATTTCTCTGACTGTTGTCGTTCTAGCTCAAGTTGCGTGCGTCGCATCCGACATGCGATGTGCTCGACAGATTCTAAGATAGTTGGTCTTGTCGCCTCATGTCTAGAAGGCCTAGATGCCTCTCTTAGATATCTATCTCAGTCATAGTGATCCAAGATCTCTATAGGACACATCTCTCTGTTGGGGGTAGTAGCATTCCCTCGGGGTTTTGGCCTCAATTAGTGGTCCTGATAGATAGCAGGTGCGAAGGCGTATCGCTCCCGCACTGTATATTGCTCTCGAGGAAGGTAGAGGTCTTCCTCGTGCTCTCTTTCATAAGTGAAAAAGGGATGGACAGAGCTATCTCGCCCTACCCGAAGAGCCTTGTGCTCTGGATTTGTCTTTGTAGTCCTGACAACTAGCGGGGGTGAAGGAGGGATAATGTAATCATGTGGTCCCTCTCGTCGAACCCTATGTTGACCTAGCGCTTTGTCACGTGGTGACCACTCATAGAGAGCATCTAATGGAGCTCTCCTATGGATGTACCCCTCATGGGAGGGTGTGTGTTGGGTGCTATGCTGAACAAGAGTGCTCCTTGAAGAGGTGCCCTTATAGTCCCTTTCCTTTAAGGTGTGGAGAGAGCTGCCTTGTGTGTTAGGTCACCAAGGTGGTATGACCAAATCCTTAGGACTGTAACGAAGGTGACTCGTGCCTCCTTGGATATTCCCCATAGCATCCACCCGTGATTGGGCTTGGCTACGGGTGAGCACCATGACGATGTCTCTCTAAAAACCCTAAAAATTAAAATGAGTCAGATGGGGCCCAAAATTAGTGTGTGCATTCCTCTTATAGTAGATAAGACAAAAATTAAGTTTCAAGTCCTAGATCTAAATACATTGGGAGATATTGACATCCGAACAACTCAAAAAGTATAAAAAATTGGGCACGTAATTTTAGAACCTAATTTCGGGGCACTAGATGATGGAATTTGGCCCCGAAAACTGAATTTTCTAGGAAAATAGGATTCTAAGGAATCATATTTGTTTAAAATTATCCCAACTAACTCCCTGTAAAATTTCAAGTCAATCGGAGCTACGGTTGAGAAGTTATGGCCCCGGCAAGATGCACTAAAATTTAGGGAAAAAAAGTAAAATTTCCTAAATTTCGTTGGATGCTCCCGCATCACTTATGGGCACATTTGGGGTGCTCTTGGGTTGACCAAAGGGTTCATGGACACCTTTGGGGACTTTTGGAGATGACCAAGCGATTGCAGGAATCCTTGGAGCTTTTTGGAGTGAATGACAAAATGCATGGATTTTTATCTTTTGTTTATGATTTTTTTTTATTTTTTATTTTTTGTTACACTAAGCAGAAATGAACACACACATGCACAAATAGTGATTATCTCTTTTAAAGATTAATGGTGTGTCCTAAACTGGTTTAGTGCATTTTGATGTTTTGTTTTGTTTTTGAATGTTTTTGATGAACGTTTAAATGTGTAATGAAGGCTCATATAACTCCCAAAATGGTCACCCCTTCAATATACCAACCAGGCCGATATACCAACCTCTCTATATACCCGCCCTTACGAGAGGGATACTATAGGTACGTGAGAGTAGATGGTACGTGGTACGTAGGTGGTACGAAAGGGGGATTGTCCTGTTAATGGCACCTACCATAGAAGACTTATCCTCGCGCACATGGGAATCATCCCAACGACACTCAGTCAGCTTTCATCAGGATTTACGCCTAACAACAGTGACAATCGGGGAAATGGATGCAAAGCTAATCCAAGGTGGTGATGAACCCATCGTTGGTCTTGCTCAAGGGCTGGGGTCTTACGACCAGCTCCTTGGTTTAAAATTATTGCGTGAAGTGTGTGGGATTCATTTTATTTAGCGAAAATGAAACAAGCATAAATGACTTTCCCTAAGCATGCAATATAAAATGAAAACAATCAAAGGAACACGAACAGAAACAGAAAAATTTAACAGATATTATAAAAATCCCTACCTCTTCTCTGCCTGGACTGGTTGCTTCTGAATTTCTGCTCTGAAAATCCACAGGCAGGAATTCGTCCCTCTGTGAGACAAATTGCAGAACATAATTCGTCCCTGCCAAAGACGAATTTGAATTTGTCTCAGGATCAGACGAATTACAGTAAAGAATTCGTCACAGTCAGAGACGAATAACAGTATGCAACAAAAAAATGTACCTGTCAAGCACAAAACACAAAAATTTAATCAGTTTCTATGATTTTAAAAACCAGGGAACAGGGTCCCACCGTGATCGCCACTAAAAGCACGAGATTCCGGGCGAAGGAAACACTATTTGTGATGCATTCAAAATCAAATACGCTTAAGTCCTAGAAATGTAAATTGCATGAAATGAAAGAGACGCATTAAAATGAGATACAAGAAAATTGAGAAAACACAACCCTTTCATTAATCTTTCTTGATCTCTGTTACAAAGACGCCTCCTCCCCTTTCAGGTGCTAGGAGCGTTAAAAGAATTTGACTACAATCGAGACTTAAGGTTCCTCTTTTCGCATGCCCACACTTGAAATGGACGGGCCAAGATGATGCCGTCGCTGATGTCGATGAGTCTTTGACCTCTGTTGCTCCTCCTGTGAACAAAGAAACAACGAAGATGTTAGTAGCACCTACTGCACATAAGAAGTGTTTGTTCTCTAAAATCGCCAAAAGATGCATGCAAACATTTGTCTGAAACAGTGAGTAAAATGACTCTAAATGACCTAAAAACTTGACAGAGGATAGAAAACATCACCAGAAGGCCACTGCCACTGATAAATTCAGCCAATCTACCTTCAACTGGAATTCATCCCTGGGCAGGACGAATTCTGACTGCAATTCGTCCCTGGGTGGGATGAATTCTACTGTGTTGGAAAAGCCGAACTGACACCACTCCAATGTCGACTCCCGAGACCTCCAAAACACCTGCAAATAGGGGGGTTATGTAATTGGGGCCATTTTGGGATGACCCAGATGGTCGGATTCTCCCAATTTGGCCTCTATCCTCGGGAATTCGATGTTGCCACCTGCAAGTTAGTAGGACAACAAAGCAACAAAAGGCATGATAAAATCTGATCAAAATGTTATGAAATTGAAGCTATGAGTTAATCAAATAGAATAACATGAGATGCAACCTGAAACAATAATCTAGAATGCTTTTAAAACAAAACTTGGAAAATGTGGGGTGCCCAAGTGGGCCTCCCACCGTTGGCACTTGATTTCGGAGCCAATCCACTAGGGATGGGTCCAAAACCTCTTAGGATTGGGATGTCTGCAAATTGGTGGTGTGAGGTGGTCAAATGTTGGGTTTGGGTTGGATCCATGCTTCCAAAAGCCACCCAATAACCTCCCTTGCGAAAGAGATTAGTGGATGTGAGAAGGTGAATCAAAAGGATGCAAGTGGGTAATCAATCGGACAACACTTCGTTGCTTGAAATCGCCTCCAATCTATTCTTTTGGGTGAGAAAATTCCCACCTTTTATAGACCCATGGGGTCTCTTTTGAGAGGGAAGCATAAGCGCCATGTGTTGGTCATAGGTGCCATGTGGCAGTCAAGTCTTCCCATGAGGGAGGGGAGTCCTCCATGACTTGGGATTTCATAACTGCCCTTGTGAAAGTCCTCTAACAACCTATCTGTCCACCCACACACGTGTGCGAGGCAGGAGTCATCAACTGACTGTCCTGGGCTGCCACTTGGCGCCATTCTTCTTTTTGCCCATTAAACTTAGAATTCGTCCCTACCAAAGACGAATTCAGAATTCATCTCTGGGTGAGACGGATTCCATTTTGAATTCGTCCCTGGGTGAGACGAATACTGAGCAAAGTGTCTAAATGTACCAAATTGCCTCTTGACCTTACAAAATTGCTATGAAAGTGGTTAGGACCACTGTTTGACCTCTGAGGGCTGCCCTGGGGGCTGTGTTTGTCAAAGCGATCAGTTTTTGCAGTCACATAATCGGATTGGTGTTGTTTTTGTGTCTACAAAGTGAAAGCATAATTGACCACAATGCATAAAAACTTAGGTTATTCTAATGAACAATCAAGAACCACTCAAAATAATGAAATTCAAAATAACTTTGCAAGTCTCAATGTGGCTACACTATGACCTACTGATTATACAACACCTCTCACCTTATCTATAGAAATACCCACTTTAATAAACCCATTTTCTAATGAAGCAACCAACACCACAAATAATTTTCTCACTCGCAACACGAGGATTAATAAAATTTCCAAAATCACAACTTTAATCCAAAACATCCCAACTCTTACAAGCATGCCTCTCACAACCCACACATTTTCTCAATCATAAACTCAACATCGATAAAACGATATCCAAGATAATAACACTAAAATTTTAGATCTAGAAAAGAGAGATGCCAAGTTTGAAGAACTTGAATTTGAAATTGCCTCCTTTCAAGGAACATCTAAACTTAAATACTCTTTTGAGGAATTTTACAATGAACCTTTGGATCCCAAAATTCTTAATCATCCATTTCTTAAGTATTTTGAAACCCCTAAGTTTCAAATGTATAATGGAAAACAAGATACCATCAACCACTTAAGGCTATTCCAAATAGCGTACAGTGACATTAACCATGATGAAAACTTCTTCTTAGATTATTTCCAAAGAGCCTTGGTGGAGTAGCCTTAGAATGGCACTTCCAAATACCTAATAATTCCATTAGAAAGTTTAGAGAACTTATGAAAGCCTTCGTTAAATAATTCTCGATCTATATAGAATATAAGGTTACCATATACGACCTTTACCAACTTAAAAAAGGAAAGAATGAGAAAATTATGTATTTCTTGGCCAAGTGGAGAGCCCTCGTAGGCATACTTCAATACATTCCCCCTCCTAAATAATTCTTACATATTTTTCTATGAAACCTTCATGAACAATTTGCATACCCCTTGGAGATGACAAACTTAACCTACTTTGAAGAGGTCGTCGACATGGCTAAAAGAGTAGAGGTTGTCCTTATAAGGTAAGGTCAACTCAACTATAACAAGAAATAAGACAAAAAAACCCCTAGAAAATGACAATACAAAAACAAGCATGTTATAGGGGACGGTGTAACCAATTCTCAATAAAACAACAATATAAATGTTACTCAAAATGCTCCTCAAAAATTAATCATCCAAAAGGAAGACAAACCTCAAATGCAATACATAAACATGGGGTAAATTCAAACTACCATGTTGAAAATACTCCTTGAGTCCAAACTAATATAACTTCCGCCCATTAGACCATAGGACTTATCAAAGGGAGAAACCGTTTGGTATAAACAAGATGAATACTATGATTATCACAAGACAGAAGGGCATACTACCAAAAAGTGTAGAACCCTCAAGAACATCACCCAAGACCTCATCGAAGAAGAAAAGGTAACAATCAACAGAAAACCAAACCCTAATAAATATATGGGGATATTTTAAAATCCCCTAATAAAGCATGACCAAAATGTGGCTAACTTCATAGGTGTCATTTGTCTATCAAGATCTTCTCATTCCATAACAATGCAACAAGCAAAAAATCAACTTTTGGACCAACCCCCAGTGGTTGTCCTAAAAACAAAATTCAGCATCCCCAATAAATCACCTTTAGTGGTTACACCTTCTCAAAACACTTTACATACCTTTGATATTCGTCTACAATTAGAATAAATACCACTAAAATCTCCCTCTTAGAACTATTAAATACATCGCCTACCCATAGAGAGATATTGATAAAACTCTTGAGTGAACAAGAAGTCCCTCAAGATCTACCTTCAAACGACATCGCAGACATGATTGGATTTACTAGAGTTAACAATACAATTTTATCCTTCCATGAGGAAGACGCTCCTCTCAAAAACTATATCAAGGGATTCCCCCCTCTATATTATAACACAAATCAGTGAAAAATACATCAAAAGAGTCTTAGTAGATAACATATTAGCTTTAAATGTGTGTAATGTCAAATTTATACAAAATTTTAAGTCTTAGTAGATAACGGATCAGCCTTAAATGTGTGTAATGTCAAATTTCTATGAAATTTTGACCTAACTAAAAGTGACCTACAAATATTGGACCTCATTATTAGGGCCTTCGACAATGAAGAACGAGAAGTAATGGGCACCATTATATTACCCATAAAAGTAGTACCTCGTGCCTTGAACACCCTCTTTTATGTCATATCATGTGACGTAACTTATAATATGCTCCTTGGAAGATCTTGGATACATGCCATGAGGGCCGCCCCCTCTACCTTACACCAATGCCTTAAATATTAATATCAAGAAAGCATTATCCACATCCCTGGAGACCTAGAATATTTCACCATGTGCAATTCCATAGACTTAAAAGAGCTTAACCTTTGTACTTCCATACAACCATCCAAACCAAATGGTCAAGCAAAAGCCAATAAATGAAAGCAAATAGTAGAAGAGACTCTTATATACTTAGAAGAAACCCCCCAATCCTACCTTAGCATGAATTAAATCACCCACATTTATCGCAAACCAGATCCTTTTATGGAACTAGTAAGCATATTCCTCTCTCCTCAAGACATAGGAATTCCTAGTAGAAAGGGGATTTAAAATTCAAATAAGATAATGCAATTTCATCCATGGTGGAACCACCTTCGATGAAAATATTCAAGGACATAATTTCTTGCCCTCCTAATGAACTTACGCCACATGTTACATGTCACCTGTGTACCCTCTAGTTAAACAAATGCTCACCAACATGGGATACCAAGGTAAAGGTCTAATATGCCACAAACAAGGCATTAAAGAACCTATGGAAGTCTTACCTTGGCCAACATTATGTGTGATTGGATTCATTCCCAATGAAAATGAACCCTCTCCTCTATTCGAAGAAGAAGATGAAGATGACCAATCTAGCTTGATACATGGCTCTCAATGGAGCTAAGAGGATGAATAAGAAATTTGGTCTCTCCTCAAAAAAACCCCTCATAAAACCATATGATTAGGAAGCATCAACATGCTATAATTAATTCATACAAAGGCTATTTCAATCAATAAGGATCTTGAAGGATCTCTAGATGATGGTCGTATAGAAGAATCTCTAGACCAGATCTTCAACCTAAACGTGGTACAACCTCCTAGTCTAGAATAAATATTCATGGACCCTCAAGAATTCAAATATCTAGGGATCATATATGCTCCTCTCCATTTTTAGGATGAGTCATAAGCCTTAATTGAGGAAACCATAGACGTTAACATTGAAACCAATAAATATCCATGTGATAAATATCTCATGTTGCCCCTTTAAAAATTGAACATCCTATAAATATCTCTTTCTCAGATGAGATCGTTGCATAAATAGAGTTCCAAAAACACAAAACATAGGCCTTATACTTTGATTAAGAACAATGCGCAAAAGACACAGGGGCAAGAATTGTCCTAGTCACTCCACAACAACTCATCTCGTTATCATTTAAGCTCCATTTTTCTTGCACCAACAACACAATAAAATATGAAGCTCTTATTTTAGGGCTTAGGGCTGCAATAAAACTAAACATTAGAAACATAACCATATATGGTGATTTGCAACTAGTAGTCAACCAAACAAATGACACCTATCAGACCAAATATGAAAAGCTAAAACCCTATAAAGATATTGTAGACTTACTAAAAACTCACTTTGATCAAATAACCATAGAAGCCATACCTTGCTCTAGCAATCACCATGTTGATGCCATGGCAACAGATGCATCTCTCATTCCTCTAGAATTGGAGGATGAAGAATCCACCATCATTATAAGGTCAATCAAGGAACCTTCTACAATGGAATCATACCTCCTACCACTCAATATATGTAGTATCAATGTGGCCACATCTCAAGCACCCTGGTATCAAGATATATTTAATTTCCTCAAAGAAGGAACACTCCCTAAGGGATTCAATTTCTAAAAACATAGGTAATTTAGGCTAAAATATTATAAATATGTCAACATTGAAGATATTTTATATCGATGCTCCTTTAAAGGTATACTCCTCATATGCGTAAACTTAGAAGAAGCACAAACCACCATAAAAGAAGCCCACGATGAATCATGTGGTGGTAACTTTAGCAGCTTAACCATCATCAAAAATCTCCTTAGGATGAGCTATTATTGGCCCTCCATGGAAAATGATACTCACAACTACGTCAAGAAATGTGATAAATGTCAACATCATGATAATTTGGTACACACTCCCTCTCAAGAATTATAGCCTATAACATGCCCCTGGCCTTTCTCCTCCTGGGGATTGGATATCATAGGTAAAATAAATCCCTAATCATATGACTAAAATAAATTCATTGTAACTGCCCCAAATTATTTCACTAAATGGGTTGATGCAATGCGTTTGTCCTCTGCCATTGGCCTTCAAGTATCAAAATTCATCTAGAATCAAATCAGTAGCCGATATGGTATTCCCTCAACTATAATCGCAAAAAATGGCACCCCCTTTAAAAATAAATAGGTCACCAAATGTGTTCCAAGTAAAAAATCCAACAAAGGTGGTCCACCGCTTACTATCCACAAGGAAATGCACAAGTCAATTCCTCTAGCAAAACAATAATCAAGATCCTTAAGAAACTAGTCAATAAAAACAATAATCAAGATCCTTAAGATAAATGGGGGTGCAAAGTACCCAAGAAAATACCCTAGGTAAAACACCACCTCTATCTAGCTAGATACAACAAAATCTACAATAGTTCCCTCATTTTTCAAACCAACATGTTCCTCCATAGGGTTTTCAATGTCCTCCTCCATTTGCAAATGTGCAAGCTCCTTAAAATAATCAATGGCCTTTTCCTAATATACCACCTCCTTTCCAAATTTAAAACCCTTTATTTTTCATCATATTATTACACCCTAGATCAATATCCCCAAATACTACCATATCTACCTTGGGGTTATGTGATATATCCTTGTCCAATACAAAAATAATATGGTCAACCTCCATAGAACAATACAATGCCTTAGCTACCTAGGCCTCAAAACGAACTTCTTGATTGGACATATCAGGGGATATTTAATCTAAGGGCCTATTATTCTCTCGTGCCTACCGCTATGAAACCCTTGCCTATATTCAATGAAAGTGGAAGTAATATAACATTGGATCCCCTCAACAAGTTTTCGGTGCTCAAATCAATCCATTGTTTCTAGGAGAAGGACACCATGGTATACCTTTTGGTTTATTATTTACATCAAAAAGTTACATCATTGTACAAAGCTTTACCTAATAATTTATTTGTTGGTTGAGCATCAATAGTAGAACCTTACATGCATATGTTTGGAAGTATTGGTAATGGATATTCTATTTTATTTCAATTGAATGTTGTATAAATTCACCCTTATAAAAACATTCATGAATATAATACCAGATTCTTGAAGACTTTAAATATAATTCTACAAAATATTAGGCCAAATGAAGAACAATAATTGTCATATTATATCAAAAGATTACAATCTTACTTGGATTTGATGGTTTTTAATGCTAACCAAAACATTACAGGTATAGCCTTTGAGAAAGTAGCTTGTGTAGGATATGTTCTTATAAGGGTAGAAAATTTACCACCTACCCCACCTATAGCTTATGCTTTCCATGTTACCCAAATCTAGTTAATACCTAGATTTGTTCCCTCCATATCACCTATTCTAAACACCCAACCAAATACTAACCCAACACCCCTCTATACATTCTAATGTATCTTAACTGAAGTTCATCATCAACCATTGCCTTCCATCCAACAAAAATGATAAATCCATCATGAACTAATCTCAATATAAAAAGAGGTTTTGAAACTTTTGAGGACCTTGATAAATTAGAATAACACTAAAAAATGTAATGGAAGCAACAAAAAGGTTGGCATCAATAATATAATTAAATCCTATAAAATGCCATATCTTACCAAATATTAAATGCCTTCATAATATACTAATTAAGATATGAATCAAGTTTAGATTAATATGGTAAAAACCAGTTTAGTTATTAACACATTGTACACACTAAATTTTGTGCACCTTGAACTACCATAGGCATCACTTGAGGAACATTATGAATACTATTTGAAGCAACTTCCTAAGTAAAACATTATAAATCTTATTTGTAGTGATTTTCCAAGCAAAGCAATACAAACCTCATTTTGTATAGATTTTCCATGCAAAACTATGCAAACCCCAATTTGAAGTGATTCTCCAGATTCTCCAAGCAAATTGTTGTAAATCCTAATTTGCAACTATTCTTCAAGCAAAGCATTGTAAATCCCAATTTGCAACAATTATCCAAGCAATGTGTTGTAAATCCAATTTCTAATGATTCTTCAAGAAAATCATTGTAAATTTAATCTATAACAACTTTTCAAGCAAAGCATTGCAAACTCAATTTGTACCATTTTTAAAGCTACAAACTAGAAATATTATTTACAACATGCTCAAAAAACTATTTCCTTGTAGAATGTTGTAAATCCATGATGAATGCCATAGAATTAATGCATCACATTGGTTGTTCCTATACTTTTAATAGTATATGATGTGAACAAGTGATCGATCATTGTAATGATCAATTAAATAATTATTTCTGTTTCTATATTTTTAGAATGTAATTCCAACCACGTATATTAATTGCTAAACCATTCTTTTAGTGGTACAATGACAACTATATTAAAAGTACAAGGATATTCCCTACCCCTGCCATGCATCCCCACTATTAAGTATTTCATTCAATGGATGACATAGCTACCTTGACCAATTATATCATACATTCCCATTCATTACCCTTCAATGACAAACACATATTGCCCTACCTACCCTACATAGCATTCTTAGTATGATTTGAGATGCATAATTTCTACTCTAGCATAATTATTGGATTATTATGTAGTTCACTTCCAAGCGAGGGTTCCATGAACCTACCATGTCTCGTTCCCATGTTACTCTACATTATTAACTCAACATGAATTGGCACAATATTATTCATTGATCCTATGAGCTCTCCTCTTATTTATTTAATTCTTGTATGGCCAATTTATCTCAGCTAAATTTAAACCGTCCTAACCATTTGTGCTCCTTCATAGATGATATCCTCCTACTATCTCTAAATATTGCTTGAAACACTATCTAAAAAGAAGTTTTACGCACATGCAACAACTCTGCTAAAATTATAAGTGATCAAAATCCCTATTGTTAACTAATTTTTCCACCATATTTACAATTTAAAACCATCTAGGATTACAGTCAATTTTAGTATTTACTTCTTGGTATGCTTTTCTACCCTCCAATAATGTATGCATCCTGCTTTTCTCTTCTTACAACCCCATAGGTTTCTTGTGTGCTACAAGGGGGGAAATTGCCTAATGTACATGGGTGATATCCCCATTTCATTTTCTTTTTTGCTTCCCTTAATATTCATTCCACATTTTCCTTGTTCAAGACTATGAATTTTAGAACTATCATGCACCTTTGTTATATTATTAGCTACCTACATTTGCATTGATGAAGCTTAATTCCCACCTAGTTTTTATTCTAAATTATTAGCAACATAGTCGTTTTTATGTCATGTATCCTATAATAGTCATTGGATATCCATGTTTATGTATGATTTCTTGACCTATTTGCATTTGCATGTTGAGCTAACCTCTATTGATAAAATATCTTGGTCTACCACTAGCATATTCTAGTTATTTACATAATGTACTTGCTTCTTTTGCTTACAAACTAGATTATTCATGGTCAATAATAAGTCCTTTTATGTTGTCATATCAATTCCACATTGCTTTTTATATTTTCTCAAAAGAGATAGGGGTCTGACCCACTACCAAGGAATCATATTATATTCTCAAAACTATTGGGAGGCCCCTTTGCACTAGCATCATTCTTTTCTATCCTCAATATTTTGTGTTGTAGGTCTAGGTTATCCTAAACACTTATTATAATACTAACCATTTCATATAGCCCTTTACATAGTGTTATCAGGTACTTCCTTTCCTGGTTTATGATCACCTTATTTTGTAAAATCTCTTTAGTTAACCTAGTTGAATGACCTATACTAAATTAATACTTTTATAAAATAAAAGTACTACATGCATACTTGATGCATTAGGTGGTAGTCCATTATCCACTCAAAGTAGAATAGTTGCATTGTACATAGTTTATTTTAAAATAATTTAATTACCATTTTTATTTCTCCTTTTATGACCTTTAGGAATAAAAGTTGTTTTATGTTATTGCATTACTAAATTAGAAATATTTGATAGTGTAGGTGTTTTCCTACTATAATTTATTAAGTATTATTTTGTTACTAGTCTAAATCTACTTTCATTTCTTATTTTCTATATTTTCACTGATCTATACGTCAAATATATTGCACTAAAAGCAAGATAGAAATTTTATGTTAGGTAAAAGTAGACTTATATATATATATGTGTGTACAAGATAGAATAGGTGGTTGCATATGATTTATTCTTTTTATCTTTAAAAGGGATTGATTGTTGTTGTAATTTTTTAACTTAAAAGAAATCTCTATTGTTGCATTTATTTATTAAAAAAAATTGATCACATAGGGAAAATTTTATCTTATGCATATTTATCTTTTTTGCATCTTTATTTTATGAATATTAGGCTTGCAAGGTTAGAGCAGGAATATTAGATACCAAAACATAGGTGTTTTTTATTTTATCCATAAAATATAGTATAGATTGTACATACACGTATACCTTGCGCATATTGAGGTAACAAAGGTAATTTTATGGACCTTAAATTTTGGTGAATATGACATGAAAACCTTCTTTGGTTTTCAAGATTTTTTAACCTGACGTTATCCTAATAAAGATAAAAATCAATCACACCTTTTAATCAAGACCACATAATGTTTTTTTGTGTAGTTTAGCTCACATTAACAAAGACTAACAAGGACATAATAAATTGCTAGTCCTACTAGGGCATATATGCAATCCCTTGAGTAACCATGATATAAATCTTAAGGCTAAATTGGTTATATAGTGATCCCAGGATGCTAGCCTTCCCCATATGGTCTCACACATATTTTAAGCTTCTTGAGGAGTTTATCATGGTAGACTAGTGGGAGGCATAAGGAGGACTTTCATATTACCTTTCATATTACTTGAAGGTCATCCCTAACTTGAATCTAAAGCTAGTCCTTGTCCTAAACCTAAAGCTTGTGCCTTTCCTGAATGGGATCATCTCAATAGTAGCAACTATGAGAATGTATCCTATAATTAGTCTTATTTAGTGCTAATCCCAATGATTCTAGACTTAATTACCTTAATGTGACCCATTTTATTGATTTTGCTCCAAATTGAGAGGTTTTCCTTGATTTTATTGAGCTCTTCATTCACATTTTCCAAGGTGAGTTTCAAAACTAGAAGCTCAGACTATATTAGAAACAAAAAAGGAGTCTAAAAAGTGGTACCAAGGTTATACATCAAATGATTGGATAACATATGGCATCACAATGGGATAGGTGTAAAAATCAATGAAAGTAAATAAAATGCCTCAAAAATGAGGTTTCTATTGATTTTGGAGAATTGAGGATTTTGGGACGTTTTTTGAATTTATGGAATGAGGGAAGGACAATCTATTTTATAAAGTGGAAAATGAGTGTTGAAAAAAAATAAATAAATTTTAAAACAAAGTTTTCCTTTTATTTTTTGTAGCATGAGATGCATTGTTATAAAAAAATAGAACAATGTTTTGTAATGTTTGAAACTTGAACTTACATGATACTATTTGGCCTTGGATCTTGTATATTGAAATAAATCCATCACACAAAATCTTGAAACCCTAGCTTATATAAAAGTATTTTGGCTTGGATCTACATGACTAAATAAGAGCAACCTAATGAATTGGATGCTCTAAGATGTCTATACCTACTTCAAGCTAAAGATATCAAGACTTAAGTAGTAATCCCTAGATTGTAACTTCCTAGGTACCAATAACTTACTTGATCTAGGTAGTTATGTTGATAGTTGAACCATGAATTTATCTCCAAATGACAACTCCCTATATACACTCAAAAAGGGAAAAAATACAAATAGGGTATGAGGTTGTCAAACCTAACTAAGGGTCATAATAGAATATTAGTCATACACTACTATGTCCTCCTAAATTTTTCCCCCAAAGCATTTAAATCAATCATAATTTATAATTAGTAATATAAATTAACTTCCTGTAGCATCTACTATTGCTAATTTTCTTGACATGAGGACTCTCTACATGAGAACTTATGACAACTTACATATATTTATTTAATGAATTACAAGAATAATAGTATATTTCCAACATGTTTTTCTTCATGTATTTATAATAAACAAAGAGTGTTCCCATAAAATAGAACAATACTCTTATTTGAATACTCTTTGGAAATTAAACCATGGAAATTTACTCTAAGCCTAGTAGGTTAATCACCTCATTCTTTTTTCATTTTAGATAAAAATGGCATTAACTTCTTAATGAATATTTTAATACATACATTGATGATGATATATCCATGAGGTAATAATCAAACATTATAAATAGATGATAATTTGTAGATTTGTCTCTTCCTTTGGGAAATTCAGGACCATAAATTTTAAATTTCAATTGGTAGAAAAACTTTAGAAAGGATTGAATACAAATATCTAAAAGGGATTTATTGATTTCCTTAGATGAAGCATTATCCACAAGTTGTGGGATTTTATAGGTAATTTTAAGTCCTAAGCCACTTTTTATGAGTAGACACCTTATTGGCATGTCATCTAAAGCCAATAAGAATTTGAAAAATTAATGCAATCCCTTGAGGTTGTATTCCATGAAGTTTCCTAAACATAATATATAAAGCACATTGTTCTTTTTGTAGTGAAATTTCATTACACTAGGAAAATCCATCCTAAAGAGAAATTTTGAGCTCAATTGTTGCCCAGTGTTGAAAAAGATAAGAGGATCCAAAGCTCGAAAAATTTATCAATTTTTCGATGCTATAAAGATGCCAAATATGTTGACAAGGGAAGACCTACACCAAAAATTTCTAACAAATTTGAAACTCCCTACATAACAAATTTATGTTGAAGCATAAAAATGAAAGGATAATGACTTACAACATTTCTAGTGGTAGTTAAGTCAAACCTCTTCATCATAGGAAATCTAGAGCCTTTCCAATGGTAACTAAAAAGGGTATTCCATTGGTAAGGTTTAAATCCTATCAACAGTTGTGGGCACACCCCTCAAATAGAGGAGTGGAGTCATAGATTTAGCCATATACCCTAGTGGGTTTGTATATTTAGCCATATACCCTAGATGGGTGGGTTCATATATTTAGCCATGTAATTGGTCTTGCAACATAACATATACCCTAGTGTTATTGCAGAATGTTACCAATAATATGCTAATGAAGCAAAACCCAAGGATAAGAGAAGAATAAATGGAGGACAATGCAATATGTTGATAGGCTTTTCTAAGCTTGCTAGGCCATAAAATGGTCACCTAAAAATCTATGGTAACTTAAAAATAATAAAAGAGCAAGTAAGTATTAGCTTAGCAAAGGAGAGCAATTATCAGAACAAGAGAAGAATAAGCATTAAATTTTAAAATACTTGCTTGGGAAAATAATTCTACCTTGTCTTGGAAAGTAATTTCATATCATTTTGGATATTAAATTGATTAAAGGTTGTCTACTCTTAAATACATAAGCTTATAACCAGACTAGCTTGTTGTCGAGTCCCAAAGGAGTTAAGCCAAAACTTTGTTGAGTTGACATAAGCAAGGCAATTCAAAATCTCCAACAAAGTAAAGAGCTCATAAGGTAAGGAATGTATAATACTAAACACTCTAAAAATTTGCAAGTTATATTTCCCTAGCAGTGATGTTAGCTTATTTTTTCAAAAGTTCTAAATAAGTATAATTCAAAAGGCATGACGCAATCAGTAGCCTTCTATCTTTATGAGTCTAGAAAAAAAAGCTAAGGTAAATAAGTGTGTCAAAAAAAAATATTTTTGATGTTAGTAAAGACGTTCCATATCTCTGGCATGATTCAACTAGCAATAAGGGAGCCCAAAGGCAATAGATGTAAGAATAACACCTTTGACTCAAGGAACTCAGCATAAAGGATACCTAGTACTCCAAAAATGGGTAGGCAGACCATGTGGCATGTGTGAAAGCTAGAAAGTGATAGCCACATCTATGAAGCATAACCGAGGATCCTACTATCATAAATACCTAACAGTAATGTGTGGAGAAATATGAGAGCCCGAGTGGTGCTAGCACAACCTAGGATCATGAGCGATCAATTTTAGCCAATGATTATATATAATAGTTAGCTTTATTTTAGGTTAGAGAAAACTATGAAAGGAGAAATGTTCCTCATTTGTAAAGGTCAAATATTTTAGTGTTTACCTATTGTAGGTTGTATTTTTATGCTACTTAGTTGCAATATAAATTTTTCTAACTTACCCCAACTATAGTATGAAGAACTATTATTTTTTGTAATATATACAGCTCCTGCATTTTTATCTATGTTTCGATATGAGTAAATTATATTAGGTTTCATGTTTTTTGGATTATTTCAATTCATAATTAAGTATATTTTATTAGACCTAAATCTATTTGGTTTAATTTTATCAAAGTGTTTAGATGTCAGATGCTATAATGCTTTCAATAGGTCCAATTATGCTTTGATTAGGGAAATGTATGTTAGATTTTAAGTTGTTTGGATTATTTTAATTCATAGTTGAAGCAAATTAGGGTTAATAATATTTGGCTTTCTTGGTTGGAGTGCTAGGAATGTTGTAGAATATATGCTTCTTCTAGTTTCTTCATAGCTTCAATTGAATAATCTATTATAATTTTGCTTGTACTAAGTAACCTATGTTCATGTAGATGAAAATAATGCTATTAGATAAGTTTCAACCACATTTCAAACAATACTTCTAACCCTTTTCTCTCTCTCATCCTTTTTCTCTTTCTCATTTTCAAGGAGTTGACTTTATCTAGAGGTTGATTCATGAGCATTTATGGGCCTTCTAATCTTGAATCTAGTCTAGGTCATATATTTCATACCTAGGAAGATCGAAGGATCAAGACTTCCCAAGATCCAAATTGGAATAGCCTACGTAATAGCAAAACCTAACTACAGTTCTTGGAATATTTTTGGACAATTAGGGAGTCGCTTCTATTCAATATTAAGTCTATCACGTATCTAGTATTTTCATGCATGATACATTTCAAAGGACAAGGTCTATCTAATGTATGCACTCCATGAATGAAATATTCAATAGATAATAAATGGTCATTGAAATTCAATATATCATATTGTAAAAAAAAATATTTTGCACTACTTTTATGTCATAATTTAATAACCATTGGATGAAATATATATGATGAAGTTCATATAATGGGTAAAATACCCATTGTCTCTTGGGAACCAAGGATAAAATACTCTTATTTTTTTGGTATGATGAATAAAATACGCATTAATTATTTAACTATTACTATGAAAGTTCGAGTTAAATGGCATGAATCAAAAGTTAAAGAAAAAAATCAAATTAAAGAGGCATTGAACTAATGATAATTATAAAATAAATCTTATTTATTTTTTGAAAATAATTTGAAAATATTTGTATTAAAACAAAGATCATTTACAAGTTGGGATGAGACTTCTCCCAACCTTAGCCAAAGAGAACACATGTTTACAATAATAAAATAAGATTTGCATTGGATCCAAATCTCTTAAACCATATTTCTACAATGGTTGTTCACTTGTTTACAACTATAAAATAAGATCTACATTGCAGCACAAATCTCCTAAACCATATTTTTGGAATGGTTGTCCAAATTAGCTAAATACCGAATTTTCTCACCAACCTACCTAATCATCTCATCCTCAATAGCCATGTCACTATGCCACTGAACCCCTACCTCCTTCTCAGTGCCCATCTTAGCTAGGAAGTCTACCACTTTATTTAGATCTCTACTCACATAAAGTGGAATCACATCATCTAATTCCCTCCATAATTCTTTAATTTGAGTGACAAGAATCCTCAACCTCCTGTTGGAAATTTTGAGTAGATGAGTTATCATTGATGTCAAGAGTAAGTGGTCATTGATGTCAAGCTTTCAGCACCAGTGAGTGGCAGTTTTAGTGGGCAGCATTAGTTTCAGGTTCTCCAATCAGTGCAAAAGGAGAGTCTATTTTGAGTTGATCAAATCCGGTTCCAGGAGGTCAAGATGAGGTCCAAGGTGAAAAGAAGAAGCCCAAGAAAATAATATTATAATATTTCTTTATAATATTATATAGGGAAGTTTAAATTAATTATAAATTAATTAATATAATTTTATTATAAATTAATTTATTAATTAATTTACTTAACTTATAAGTTATTTAAATTAATTATTAATAAATTTTGATATTAATTATAAATTAATTTATGATTATTTTAATAACCCTAAGGTGGGTTATTAAATTCGAAATTCAAACTTTTGAATTTGACCATCGAGCACCGACATGGAAGTTATATGGCAAATCATGTATAAAAGGGAGTCCTCCACCTTAGCCTAAAGTCTAACATCCATTTATAATTAATCATGTGGTATGTGAAGGAAAAACGTGTGAATCGTCTGTGAAAGGAAGAGGGTTTTCATTGGCTTTAAAAGTTCCAAGTGGTAGGTGAAAAAACAACACCCATCAAGGAAGGTGACTTGGTCACCAAAGCACAGGTAGCACAGTTGGCAACCACGATGGAAGAAAAGTACTAAGGGCAGCAAGTGTCGTAGGTTCGAATCTGTGTGAGTTTCTTTTTGGAAGCATCGCCGATGGACGAAGGAGATAAGAGGAAGGAACCTTCCCTTCCTTCTCGTGGGCACCTATAGCCCATGTTGTGGGCACCAAAGCACTAAGGCACTTGGCGGTTGGCAAATAGCGGTTCGAAACCCACTGAACCCCCTTTTGAGAAAAAGATAAATGTATGCTCTTTTTGAGTTTAGCGTTAGAATTTTTGGAGAAATAAAGATATGCCCTAAAATTTAAAATTATTTTATTTTATAAGGTTTTAAGGGGAGTTATAAGGTGTTGATAATTATTTTATGTGTTTAATTTTTTTAAGGGGCATTTAAGTGGTAAAGTGTTATATCCTTGATATGTGTGAGTGGTTAGAAAGTTAGAGGGAGTTATAAGGTGTAAAATTTGGATTAAATTTTATTGTACCTTTTGATCAAGAAGAATATCCTTGTGAATATTTTTGAGATAAAATTGTTGTTATCTAAACTTTAATTGGCACAAGAATATTTGGCTATTTTGAGATAGGTTTTGAAGACACTTCTTCATAAATCAAAAAGGTATGGGCACATCTTTCTAGTAAGTGTTTGTTGAGTGTTGTAAATGCTAAGTTGGAGTGAAAAAGGATTGGTTGGTAAGCATTGTTAAGTGTGTTTTGAATTAATGTTTCAAGGTTTTATGGAATAGAGGTTAAATAGAGTACCCTTGTTTGATAAGCATTGTTGTTGAAGTGATTGGTTGAGTGAAGAACTGGAACTAGGATTTGCAAAGATCGTGAGTATCACTATTAAGAGAGATTGGTTGATAAGCATTGTTGGAAACATTTGAGTGAGTGTTCATAAGTTTAGACTAGGGTTTGTGAGTAAGGATTATTTTATTGAGTGATTGGTTGAGTAGAGTTGATTGAACCTAGTCAAGTGGAAGTGTTGAAGTGATGGTTCTAGTTATGTGAAACAAATTGTTTCATATTCTAAATTTATTTGAGAGAGAGGTTGAGTGTTTGTGAATGTGAAATATATTGAGTCTCTAACAATTCTCTATATGTTTCTATGGTAAAAAGAGATATTTAAAGTGATTGAGCATTGTGATGAATGTGAAGCATATTGAGTCTCTAACAATTCTCTATATGTTTATGTGGTAAAAAGAGAGATTGAAAGTGATTGAGCATTGTGATGAATATGAAGCATATTGAGTCTCTAACAATTCTCTATATGTTTCTATGAGATTGGACAAGTTCTAGTGAATACTTGTTGAGCAAAATTGAGGTAAGTATTAGAGAAGACTTGTGGATAGATTTATGTGAGCTTTTGTGAAAGATTACAATACAAATTTGAGGGCAGATATTGAGAATATATTAGACAAGTTCTAGTAAGGACTTGTTGAGAATATTTGAGGTAAGTCTTGGTGAAGACTTGTTGAGCATATTGGACAAGTTCTAGAGAGAACTTGTGGATAGATTAGTGTGAGCTTTTGTGGAAGCTTACAAGGTAGATTTGAGATAAGTCTTTGAGAATACTTGTGATCAAAGTTGATTGATTGATTTGTTCAAAACTTGAGTTAATGTCTGGGGAAGATCTAGCAGAGTTGATTTGTGATTAATTCAAACTTTATGTTAAGGCTTGAAGACAGATTTGTGCTAGACCGAAGAACTATGTTTAGTACATATTTGAGGATAGAGTTTGGTGCAAATTTGAGGACAGGTTTGTACCATACCAAAGACAGAGATTGAGCAATTTTTTTCTAGATCGAAGGATTGTGTTTAGTGTAGATTTGAGGACATATTTTGGTGCATATTTGAGGATAGGTTTGTGCTATACCAGAGATAAATATTGAGTAAATTTGTACTATACTGAAGGACTATTTTTAGTGTAGATTTGAGACAGAGAAAAGAGTAAGCTTTGGATGTGATAGAGTATATAGGATGATAGTCTCTAGTGGATAGAGATCCATTAGCCAAGGCAGTGAAGATAGGTCTTTTGAGTGAGGACAAGAGTCTTCAATGGATAGAGATCCATTAGCCAATGTAGTGGAGGCAACATTTCTTCTAGAAGATCACCAGCCATAGTAGAGGAGAAAGGATTTATCTTGCGGATAGAGATCCATGAACTTGATCAGGGGATTGGTGTCTCCTTTGGATAGAGGTCCATAAACATTGTAATAGGGAAAGGATTCCCAAGATATTTATTGATAAAATATTAGTGAAATATTTTCTTTGTGGAGTAGCCCACATTGGGTGAACCACGTTAAATTGGTGTCTCTATTGTGTGTGATGATTTGTGCATTGCTTTGGTTACTATTGTTTATATTTCCATTGATAATATTGGATAATATTTTTTGGAAAAGAAAAGTAAAAAGTGGTATTATACTGTTCACCCCCCATCTTAGTATAAGCTTGTGTTCTTCACCTCCATGTCTTCAAATCAAAGTTCCTCATGCAATCTAGAGATTCAACCATTATTTGAGAATATGATTCTAGGATTATCCTCCTGTAATCTTGTTTTAGTACCCAAATAGAAGAAAATTTTATAGCTAAGGCTTGAGTTTCATTATTTGTAGCTCTTCCCAAGCCTTGCAAATCCCAATAGAGCACTTTTCCAACATGATTCCGGTAAACCACTCCAATTCCAGCTCTACCTAGATTGCCTTTTGCAGCTCCATCAATATTAATTTTAATCCAACCTTCTAGGGGTGGTTTCCAAATAGCTTTTCCCTGCCCCTATTGCACTTCAAATTCCTTTTCCATTTCCCCTATAACAACCTGAGTTTCCTCTTTACCATACATTGCCACGATTTCTGTGACTTTACTCCAAATGACCCGCCAAACTCCATCTAAAGAAGAAAAGTTTTCTCTTAAAAAATTTCCATTTCTCACCAACCACACTTGCCACAAAATGAAATTTAATTCAATATCCCAAACAATACAAAGAGATTTAGATTTAAATCTACCCAATCTTTCATCTTTCCCAAATATTATTCCTATTCAAATTGCCATTAACTCAAATTTTATAATATAAAAACCATCTATCCCAAATATGGTGTGTGATTGGGCACTCAAACATCAAGTGATCAGTTTTTTCCTCACTTTTATAGCATAAAACACATTGATATGGACCAATAATTCTCCTACATATGATATTATAAAAAGTAAGAATTCAATTATGCATGAACTACCAGGAAAATAAGTTTACTTTTGGCCAACCCTTGGACTGCCAAATATTTCTCCAATCCTCAACTTGATATGCATGAGGAGGCTCTAGAAGGATCTTATCATATCCATAATTCACTATGTAGACACCAAGGCTCCCATAGCCCTAAGCTAATTCATCATCCTCATCTCTACATATGAGAAATATGTTTGCCAATATTTTAGTCATGATGGGTGTCCAATCTGGAGGGATTGAAATTAGCCACTCATCCAACTTCTTAAACTGCTTAAACTTATAATCCCCCAGTTGACTAGTGTTTAAATAACTTTCAATTTGGACCCAATCCCTGGTTTCCATGGTTGTACTTATTGGTTGTAGTTTAGTAAATTTAACAATGATAGGTGGGTATTGATCCCATGAATCTGTCCAAAATCATGTCTTCTCCCCTCTCCCCACTTTAAAAAATAATCCATATTTTACTACCTGAGATCCTAACTTAAGAGCTTGCCACACTAAGGATCCATTATCATCCAAAGGGAAACGACCCACCTCATTTGGGTTTACATGTCCCAAATATTTACTAGTTAAGATTCTACTGAATAAAGAAGTTGGTTGGGAAATCCACATCTAGTAAAGCTTTCCAACCAAAGTTTTATTATTTAATTTTGATCTTCTCAGTCCCAAACCTCCTTTTACCTTGGGTTGGATTACTTTCTCCCAACCTACTAAGGCTGATTTCCTCTCTTCTTTTACTCCTTTCCATAAAATTGTTTTAGCCATCTTTTCCAACTCTTTCCGTATGGTATGTGAGGTAGCAAGGATAGAAAATTTCTAAATTGACATGGCTTGAATGATTGACTATAAAAAAGTTAATCTACCCCCATAGCTTAACTATTTGTGAGACCAATGGTTAAATTATTTTTTTGATACAGTCTAAAAGATCCTTCCATATACCTATTTTTAGTTTTTTAAAATGCAAAGGTACCCCCAAGTATACCAATGGGAGAGAAGTCCTTGTGAATCCCAAGATATCTAAAATTCTATCCTGGAGCCTTTGATCAAGATTGGAAAAGACCAATTTGGATTTTTTTATCATTGATGAATTGGTTTGTAGCCCTAAGGTAGACATTAAGTGTATCTCAAATCATTCTTGTTTCCCTGAAGCTAGCCACTCCCACCAATCCTGTGTCATCCACAAACTATAGGTGAGTCAAAACTTCCTCATCCATATTGATACATGTTAGCAAATATTTTTGTCTTCTCCTCAAGGTGAGTCTACCCAAGCCTTCAACCAATATGAGAAAAATATAGGGGGAACAAGGATATCCTTGACAATGGCCTAGAGTAGCTCCAAACAGTTACGAGGGAAGACACTTGATTAACACTAAGTATCAGAGTAGAAACATACCTCATGACCCATTCTATCCAATCTTGAGAGAAACCAAAGGTTGCTATCATCTTTGACAAGAAGATCCACTCCACCCTATCATAATCATTTGATATATTCAATTTTATGAACATTCATCTATTACCAGATGTTTGCATTGAATGGATTGCCTCCTAAGCTAGAACCACACCATCCAAGATATGTATTTCCTCTATAAAACCCCCCTTTTTTTGAGGAGATAATGCTACGTAGAAGAGGTTTTAGCTGCTTAGCCATTACCTTTGTGATTATTTTATATATGAAATTGCATAAGGCAATAGGTCTATAATCTGAAATATGCATCCCCTCCTCCCCTTTTGGAATTAAGGAAATGAAAGTATGATTTAATGATTTAAGCATTCTTTTACTACCTTTGGACTACTCTATAACAACCATTACATCCTCCTCCAAGTTGTCCCAAAAGGTCTGAAAAACTCAATTGGAAAGCCATCTGGACCTGGTGTTTTTTTTGTACTCATTCCAAAGACTACATTATTTAGTTCCTCTTTATCAATGGGTTTAAGTAGGGCCTAATTTTCTTCTTCAGAGATAACAGAGGGTATGACAACAAGAACTTCTTTTTGAGCCTCTTCATCTTGCACCATACTTTCCTTAAATAATTTAGAAAAATAATCCATTGAATAGAAATGCATACCTGGAATTGTATCAAAGGAGTTTTTGTTCTCATCTTGAAGAGCTTCCATGTTGTTTTTTTATCTCCTAGAAAAGTTAGCTCAATGGAAAATTTTGGTATTTTTATCACCTTCTAATAACCAAGTGATTCTTGCTCTCTGTTTCCAGTAGGTCTCCTATTGGTTATTAATGTCCTCAACCACTTTACACAATGCATCATCCTCTTCATTGAGCTGCTTTGTAATTTTTCCTTCCCTAAAGTGTTTTTGAACCTCATTCCATCTGGCCATAAATAGAGCTCTTTGGACCTGGAAGTCTGTCTTGTTATCTCACCTCCATTGTTTCAATTGATCTTTGCCATAATTAAGATGTTTATGGAATCTAAACATTGGTGTCCCATATGTTGGGTGGCCTTCTTCCCACCACTATGGAATTTTATTTCAAAGTTCCTCTTTTTGTAACCAAAAGTTTTCAAATTTAAATGGTTTGTGATGTTGCACTATCTTGATCCCCCCTTCCAAAAAAATGGGAAAGTGATCCGAAACTGGACCCTCCAAAATCCAAAATTTTATATTTCATTTTACAAATGCCTCCTCTAAAACCCAAAAATGGTCTAACTTCACCTTCGTGCTATGTGGCTCCCTCTTATTAGTCCTAGTATAGTTTATTTCATGGCATTTAATATCCACCAAGTGTAATGTCTGGACTTGGGCAATCATAAGTCGATCCCTTGGGTCCAAAATTGGGTTTCCTCCTTAATCTCTAAAGGATAATTTAGAATTGAAATCCCCAACAATAATTTAGTCTAACTCTTACCTTGAGACCCTCATGTTATGCACAACTTTCCATTGATGCATATGACCATCTAGGTTTTGAGCCCCATAAAAATTTGTTATTAAAACATGTTCAATTGTGACATTGTTCCTAACAGGTGATGTGAGAAAACCCCTCCAAGCTATATGTTCTATTGCAGTCCATTCAAGAGAGTTCCAAAAATTAACTATCCCCCCTGAGGCCCCTTGGGCATCCACTTCCATATGACCAGCACCCCTCCAAAGTCTATTTACTATTTTACACATAAGATCCACCAATATTTTTGTCTCTTGGATAAGCAAAAAGTTTGTTTTACATTTTTCTAAAAGTCTTTGAATAACATATTGATGGGTTATATTGTTTAAACCCCTAACATTCTATGATTGTATAATCATTGGTTACCTTGAGAGTAGTAAAAATCTATTGGTCTCATCGATCCTCCAGTGATCAGTTTGTCTCCTTGAACTGCTATTAATTCCTTATTTGATTTTCTACCCACTCTTTGAGAGATGCTATTTTTATCTCTTTTCCACCTAAGTTATCCCTAGAGTTGTACTTTCTCTGTTCTTTTCTACTATGCCCATGATGACGTCCTTAATTATTGATTGCTCTTGGTTATGCACTATCAATACCCCTGCACTCTCTGATTGCGGTAACTCACTACACTTAATTACATACTCTATGTTGGGAGGAGATGAAAGAGGGGCTTGAGCATGGCTATTATTATTTTTATTATTCTCATCCACTCCTTCCATGAATTTTTCTTCTTCTTGGTCCATTAGTGTCTTAAATATATCATACCTATTATAAATCTTGAGTTGGGTTTGCTCTTTATCATATTTTTCTTTTACCTTATCCTTCTTTTGGGTTGTTCAAAACCATCTCCTTATGCTTCTTTACCTTGAGAAATATTGGTTGTTTCTTTATTGATTGTTGAATTACCCTCCTTAGAAAGATTTGACATTTCCAGAGGAGCCTCCATTTTTATGTTCACATTATTTGGGCAAGATCGGGCCAAATGCCCATATTTGTGGTAAACTCTGCATCTGAAGGGCAATGCCTCATAATCTAGTTTTTGAATCCAAGATAGTCCTACAATTTTGACTTCCATATTTGTTGGTAAAGGTTGACTAAGATCCATTTCCACACATAATCTTGCATAAACAGTTGTGTTTCCTTCCATTGTGTCTTGGAAATACCCAAATGTGTTCCAAGGGAATTGCTGATAATTTCTAATACCCGCTCATTCCAAAACTCCATTGGAAGTGCATACAAACGGACCCAAACCAGGATAGCAGTGGGTTCCATTCGAGGATCAAATTCCACTCTCCAAGGTTGAACAAATAATCCTATCGGACCATGATTCCCCTTTTTTGATTCGAAAGCCCTATTTCTATCGACAAGTGCAGAAAAACTAACAATAAAATATACATTGCTAATAAACCACAAAAAATACTCACCGAAAGGCTACTAGTTTTTTTGGACCCAAGAATGCAAAAAATTCAGATTAAGGCGAATATCCATGAATTTACAGATCAAATCATGATTGGCTCTATATAAAATTGTTTCTTCGACCATCATTTGCTCAATGACAATATTTGGCCTTGATTATGACTGTGGCAAGCATCTATTAACTTTTTGAGATGTTGATCTATTTCCAGCAACCGTAAAGAGCATTTTTAATGCAGTTTTTTGTACTTCTTCAGTCTTTGATGGAGATTTATCCTTTAACAAATCTGCAAAAGAACTATGTCTCTCTAAAAGAGGATCCGAAAGTGTTCCCATTGGGCCCTAGCTATGTCTCTCTAAAAGAGGATTCGGAAGTGTACCTATTGAGCCCTCCTGAAATAACAATCTTGTCTTTAAATCCACATTAACCAGAAATCTCTTCGGCTACCCAACTGATGCACTAATTTTCTCTTAAATAAATTTAATAATTTTATAACTTTAACTATCATAAGATGATATAATTAAAAAAAACATAATAAAGAACATAAGTGATTTACTTCTTGAATACTTTGACTACAATAAGTAGGAAATCAATTATGCAGGAAATCAATTGATAAATATACTTCAAGTCCTTAAATAATGTGTTACTTATATTCTTTGTTTGCATCTTAGATTTGGTTTTCAAATTTAAAGATTATATAGTATACTTTGAAGAGGAATTTACTATTCCATTTCCTAATAAATTTAAACATACAACATCCAAATCTACAATACCATGGGTATCATACCTTTAGACCAACGACATCTTTATAAAAGAAAATCATGCAAAAAAAGTTATTACAATGGTAATACATTAATCAAGTAAAATATTGAAGAATGAAGATATCATATAATTAGTAGCGCTTTCTTAACAAGGGCCGCCAAGCAAATATTGCATGAAATTGTAAGATCTGTTGCAGAAGTGACGGTAGCAAACATTCCGCTAAATAAAAGAGAGGTCTGAAAACATGATTGATAATGTCAGTGCTATACACAGTTACATTGGTTTTAATCTACCCATGATGTTGTACATCTAGGAAAGTCCGGTAGGATTTTATTTTTTTGGTTCAAAGTTTAAATTATTAATATATTTAGAAAAAATAGGTTGGTCAATGTTTTTTTTTGTTGAAGGGATAGGTTGAATAATAAGAAAAGAGAATAAGTTGAATGAATGTTTACTAATTAATATACTTTAAAAAATTAGATAATAGAAAAAAGAATAAGTTGAATATCATTACCAATTAGCATACTTAAAAAAATTAAATAATGGAGACTAATATTTAGCAATTAACTGTCTGCCATAAAAAAAATCTAAATCCTATTAACACAACATTACATAGATCTTCATATATATAAATCTAATCTAACTGGGATATTTAAAAATAGCACATTTAATTCAATTTTGATTATATTATTGGATGCTTCGTATCTATATATATATATATATATACACGAAAAAACAATCTAACGATGATGTTTAAAAAATAGTACAACGATGATGTTTAAACAATAGTACATGTAATTCAATTCGGTTATATTATATTCCATGTAGAGAATAAGTTGGATGAATCTAAGGATGATGTTTTAAAAATATCACAATCAATTTAGTTTGATTATATTCCACTTAAATGTGAAAAGTCAAAGTCAAACGAGCCTCTTCTAATGCTTCGGGTCCCGATTCCCACAAGCAATCAAAGACAGGATTGCGTGTATCTTTTTCATTTTACATTGAAAGTTGGTTTAATTACATGTGCTTTTTAATAATAAAATATTTATTAAAGTGGAGGAACTTTTAATATATCGAAAAAAATTATAGGTTATAGAATGGATAAAAGAGTTGGTCACAACTACACTAGTTTTTAGTAACTGTAAAAACCACATGCTGTTCCTATCAAACCTATTCCAACATTAAATCATGGTTGATATAGCACTTAAAGAATATATATATATATATATAACTAAAATATGATATGGTGACAAATAGATGAGTGTGTGCGGACTAAAAAATAAAAATATAATATGCTTTCTTTGATGTAGTGATCATCAATGATCATGATTAATAAACGTGTGTTTTGTTGGCTGTATTAACCTTTATCAATGAAAATTAGTTTAATTTCGGTAAGATGTGTTAACCTATATAAGTTACTTAACCTTCTTAAAATTATGTTTGTTAAAGAGTATAGGTTAAAACTTTAAACTTTCTTAAAAAAAAACCAAATTTAAACCATAAAAAAAATCCATTGAATAATTAACTTTAATAAAATTTTAAAATTAATTAATAAAAATATTATTTTTATATTAAAACTAAAACTAAAAATAAAAATAAAAATAAAAATAAAAATAAAAATAAAAATACTCAAATGAAAACACCATCACCCACAATTTCATTTCCCGAAAATCTAGATTACGCTCAAGTCAAAAACCAAAACAAAAGACCCGGCCTTCTCCAAATCTTAACGGCACTATATAGCAGACACCAGATACCACCTCTGACTGAAACTCATGGAATCTTTGACCGTTGAAGTACAAAATGTACGTTGATGTGGCATCTGTGGACCGCTGGAATTCAGCGCAGCGCTCTTCAATATATTCATGTGCCATGTGTTGACTGCTGGAATTCAGCGCAGCCCGCTTCTCCTCAATAATTGTACATGCCCGCATACCAATGTTGTAAATATAAATCGACGAAACACACAGACGGATCATCACAATGCGCCTCTGAATATCTTTTCGTTTGTTCAATTCCGTTTTAGCAACTCTGGATTTCATTGTGAAGAGCGCTAGATGGGTAGCTGTCTATCTTTTCTTTCATCTTCTAAAGTATATTGTCCCACTGCAAAGTTAATACTGGACAACGGTGACCTGCAGGAATTTCCTGAGCCTGTGAAGGTCGGAGAAATTCTAAAAGAATGGACAGGCTTTTTCGTGTGCCATTCTGATTCCATGGACTTCGACGAATACCTCTGTCCGCTTCCCGTGGAGGAGGAGATCCAGCTTAATCAGCTTTATTTCCTACTTCCTCTGACAATGTTGAAATACCGTGTGCCTGCCTCCGATTTGGCTGCGATGGCTATAAAAGCCGGCGCTGCGTTGCAGCGAAGCCATTACAAGTTCTCCCGTTGTGATTTAAATATATATTTTGGGGGAAACAATAATTCGGTACCATCAGAAGCCAGAGTTGGAGAATTCAGCGTTGGTATGCGATCAGAGACATTGAAAAGAAACGGTTCAATTCGTTGCAGATCAATCCAAACATTGAAACGCATCACGTCCCGCAAGGCGTGCAGAATGAAGCTGGCGACAATCCCTGAAAAGATCCCTGAAAGGATGGGTATGAAAAGATCCTTTTAGAACCTCATCCTCATGCATATCAGGTTGAGTATTGGAGAAGGATTTGGCAGTCCAAGGGTTGGCTAAAAGGAAACATCTTTGCCTAGCAATTCATGCATAGTGGAATTCTTACTTTTGATAAACTAAGGTGTAGTGGAATAGTTGACCCATCTTAGCGTATTTTATGCTACAAAAGTGAGGAAATATCTAGTCACCTAATGTTTGAGTGCCCTTTTCATGTGTCAAATATGGAGAGATGGTTTTTAGCTTATAAAATTTGGGCCAACGATGAACTAAACTAGATTAAAATTTAGGAAAAATGGAAGAAGGAAGATTTAATTCTAAAGCTCTTTGTATTAGGTGGAAGCTTGGCTTAAGCTTTATTTGTTGGCAATTATGATTGGAGATAAATGATAATATTTTTAGAGAAACCTTTTAATCCTTAGGTGGCATTTGGTAGGTCATATAGAGCAAAGCGATGAAAACTCAAGCTAATATAGGGATGATGGAAAATGAAGCTAAAGTGTAGGAGGGTTAGGGCAGAGCTAGTCGAAAAACACCTTTGAAAGGTTGGATTAAAATTAATATTGATGGAGTTGCAAAAGGTAGTCCAAGTAGTGCTAAAATCAGAGTGGTCTACAAGAATAATGTGGGGATAGTAATCTTTTGAAAACTATAAAACCTGGACAAGGCCACAAGCAATAAAGCAGATTTCATAGCTATCAAATTTGCTTCTATCTAGATAATAAAACAAGGTTATAGAAGGAGAATCATAGAACCAGATTCTCAAATATTGGTATGAACTCTAAATTACATGAGAAACTTTACTTTGGATATGTGGAGGTTGAGGAATATTATCAACCAAATTAAGAAAGTATGGAGGGAATTGGATTATGTGATCCTAATTTATGTGGGTATATCTCTTAATACAATGACAAGCTTCTTGGCTAAGACAGGTATCAAGAAGGAGGTAGAGGTTCAATGGCATAGTTGTATGGCTATTAAGGACAAAAGCATTAGGTAGGTTGGTGAGCAAATCCAATGTTCGACTGATTTGGACAACCATTGTAGGTATAAAATTTAGAATATTTGGCTCCAATGCATATTTACTCTTAGTGTTGTAACAAAAAATGGTTAGTTTTGAGCATCTTAGATTTTAGAGTTATGGAATTTTGTTCAAAAGTTAAAAGGAGAAAATGAGTGTTCTTGCTAGCTAAGGCTGGGAGGAGTCTCATCCCAACTTGCAAAAAAATTTGTTTTGGTAATATTTTTTCAAATTATTAAAAAAATAACAAAAATATGAAAACATTTCATTTGTTATTAGGTAAATTAAATCATATTTATCTTATCATTTGAAATGTTAAAAGAGATAAAAAAATTCATCCATTCATGAAAATTACCTTTGCTTAACTCTTTTAGGCTTTATTCATGTCTCAAATATTCCAAGATACTATCTTTATCACTAGTCTTTGTTCTTAATTATAGGCTTAACCTTATTTTTTGTTAATAATTGTGATATTCGTTTTTGGTTTCCTAGATCTATAACCTTATAGATTTCATTTTCTCTTTAATTCTACTTCATGAGGGTCTTCCTCTCATTTTACTATTTGTACCAAGTTCTTAATTATAGGCTTAACCTTATTTCTTGTTAATATTTGTGATATTTATTTTTGGCTTTCCAGATCTATATCCTTATGGATTTTTTTTTTTTTTTTTTAATTCTACTTCATAAGGATCTTCCTCTCCTTTTTCTATTTGTACCAATTTATTCATTATCATTATCAATCTTCTCCATTCCTCTATACTCATCATAGTTTGATTTATTTTTTGTAGGATATAACATGAAAACTTTTTTAAGTTGTTGTAGAACCCTATAGTGGAAGGGGCATCCTTTAAGATCTTTCAAAGGTAGGTGAAATCTAAATTAGTTTCCAACATCAATGGGGTTTAATTCAATAAGACAAATAAATGATATATGGTGTAGCCCATACCAAATTTCAAAATACTATATAGTTTTATGACTAAATTAATGTAAAAAAGACAACTCTTTAAAAACATTAATTTTAAATAATAATAATAATTTTATGCAGCATGGCTCAAATTATGATCTTACTAACTTCGTAAGAATTCTTTTGAAATGAAAAATAACATATAAAAATGCCTCTCTTCCACTATAGTGCTCTGATACCATGAAAATAAAAATAGAGCATATGTTGAACAAACACAAAATAAAAACTACAAGCAAAAATATGAACAAAAAATGAAAGGACTCAATAAATATAGAGAAACATATATTTATTTAGAGGAACTCTGCAATGCCATGTTACATACATACAACTCTCATTTATAATCACAAAATGGGAAGAATTTTTTATTTTCGCACCCAAACAACCTTCTGGAATTTTTTAGGGTTTACTAGTCTTCTGGAATATTTCAAGTCATACTAAAAAACAAAAATTCTCCAAAAAAGAGATTTTCATGAACTTTTCATAATATTCTCCAAAAAAAGGATTTTTGTGAACTTTCCAGAAGATTCTCCAAAAAAGGGGTTTTCGTGAACTTTCTAGATGGTTCCATCATTAAACAGGAAAATCATGCAACACCTACACATTATAACAAACTCCAACTTGATTGATGATTTTTCTACAATCTTTTATCACAATCTCATTACTAAAAAATTGGTGCTTTTAAACTGAGACAACCTTAGTAAGTGCATCTAATGCATTCTCTTGAGTTTTACATTTGATCAAGTTGATCATTCCACACTCCACTATATCAAGCACAAAATGATATTTCACTACAATGTGTTTTGTCCTTTTATGGAATGATGAAGAATATGCAAGTGCTATTGCACTTTGGCTATCACATTTTATTCCAACATATTCTTGGTTCAAATGCAAACATTTTTACAAACTCATCAACCAAACAACTCCTTTTTAAGCATCAGTTGCAATGATATATTCATCTTCAGCACTTGACAAAGCTACAATAGTTTACTTTTTACTCCTCTAGCTCACTACACCACCATACAAAGTGAAGATATATCCTCTTGTTGACTTATGGTTGTCCAAGTCACCTGCCCAATATGCATCTACATGTCCCTACAAAAAAATTCTTCATTCTTCTTGGGCTGATAACACAAAATATGATCTTTAGTACCTTGTAAATATCTTAAAAAAATTTTACAATAGTCCAATATTTGTTTCTAGGATTGGACATGTATTTTCTAATCGTACCAATTTCATGAGAAATAACAGGCCTAGTACATACCATTGCATACATCAATGAGCCCACAACCTCTAAATATAGAATTTTCTTCATCCTCTCATTTTCTTCAGTTGTAGTTGGACACATTTTTACAAATAATTTAACTCCAGGATGCAAAGGAGTTTTGATAGGTTTACTATCTTACATTACAAATTCTTTCAAAATATGGTTAGTATAATCCTTCTGGGAAAGCCATAATTGATTGCTTTTACGATCTCTGACAATATCAATGCCCAAGCAATGGTGTGTCTGACCCAAGTCCTTCATATCAAAGTTATTTGATAATAACTTCTTACTTTTTGAAATCAATTGCTTATTATTTCCAATCAGGAGGATGTCATCCACATACAAAAACAATATTATAAAAGTTTTACTTTTTGTTTTGTAATACACACATGGATCTGCAAGGTTACGTAAAAATCCAAACTACAACACATAACTGTCAAAGTTTTGGTACCATTCTCTAGGAGACTGCTTCAATCCATAGAGATATTTTTTCAACCTACAAACAACACCTGCACCTCATACTTCAAAACCTTGAGGATGCTACATGCATATTTCTCCTTCAAATCTCCATAATATAGTTTTAACATCCATTTGTTCAACTTCTAAATTAAAAGTAGCAACATATGCAAGCAAAATTCTAATAGAATATAACTTCAAAGTGGGAGCATAAGTTTTATGAAAATAAATACCTGAGATCTGAGAGAACTATTTTGCAACCAATCTGGCCTTGTATCTTTCCATAGACCCATCAGGCCTTAACTTCTTTCTGAACACCCATTTTTTGCCTATTATATTTCTCCTAAAATATTGTTGAACTAAATCTCATGCATGGTTCTTCTTCATTGAATTCATTTCTTCTTGCATGACCATATTCCAATGCTCTTTCTCTAGACTATTCAAGGCATCTTAAAATATGAGAGGATCATCACCAGTAACTATAAATCCACAAAAATAATCCTTAAGCCTTTTGGAAAGATGTTTCTCTCTTCTAATTCTTCTAGGCTACTCCATTGATTCTTAGACCTCTTCTCTAGAAGGTAGATAATCAGGTTGTATTATTTATTGATTCTCTTGATGCACCTCTTCAGGCATATAAGCAGACAAATCTTCACCAGGTCTTTGTAGACTAGAAACTTTATCTAAAATATCAAAAGATATTATTTCTTGAGGTTTATGGGGATGAGCATGTGCTTCATTTGAATTTTGACCTGACACAGTGCATTCATGTGTACTAACCTTCTCTTTCAATCATTGTTGTGATTCATGTTGTTAAATATCTCCACCTATCTTAATTTCCTTAAAAATCACATCTATGTTAAAAACACTTCAATGTTCATCCAAAATCTATAATTTATATCCTTTTGTTCCAAAAACTTCTCCATAACCAACAAGAATGCATTTCTTAGATTTTTCATCCAATTGTTTCCTCTTTTTAGCAGGAATGTGCATAAAAGCCTCAAAATCAAAAACCCTCAGGTGAGAGATAGATGGTCTTCTCCCACTCCAATCCTCTTCAAGTGTCTTATCACTCAAAGCAATGCATGGTGATAAATTAACCAAATAGCTGGTAGTTGAAATTGCTTCAGCCCAAAATCCTTTATTGAGCTTTGCATCTGATAACATGCTCCTCATATTCTCCAACAATATTCTATTTATTCTCTCTACTAATCCATTATGTTGAGGAGAATAAGGTGTAGTATTTTGTCTAAATATGTCTTTATGCCTGTAAAACTCTTCAAATTTAGTAGAACAGTATTCTTCTCCATTATCACTACACAATATCTTAATTTTTCTACATGTTTGCCTTTCTACATTAGCAACAAACCTTTTTAAATGATCAAGTATGTCACTCTTTTTCTTCAAAAATACATTCCATACTGTTCTCCTATGATCGTCAATAAAAGTGGTAAAATATAGAGCACCACCAATAGATGAAGTATCCATAGGACCACAAATATTTTTTTGAACAATATCCAAAATAGATTTAGCTCTATGTGGGTGAGAAGAGAAGCTTACCCTTTTTTTTCCCATCATATAGGATTCACAAAAGCTGAGTGTTGGAGCTGATATCCTTGAGCCCATACACCATACTTTTTCTGACCAACTACTTCAAGCTGGTTTCTCCTAGATGACCAAGTCTTATGTGCCAAAGAAGATAATCTCCAACATCTACTTCATCATTTTTCTTAGCTGCATTACAATTATTTTTCTAAAAAGAGCTGACATCCAATTTGAACAAATTTTCTTTCTTCTTTACTTTTGCAAGCACCAGTGCACATCTGGTGAGCTTGTATCCTTCATCTGAGAAGGTAACTATTACTCCTTTTTTAGTAAGCTATCCAACTAAGAGAAAAAATTTGTCCAACTAAGAGAAGATTTCTTCTCAACTGAGGGACATATCTAAATTTTTTCAAATACTTAACTTTTCCACTTGAGTCCCTCACAGGAACTGTACCTTATCCTTCTACATCACAAAATGCATTATCACCCATATAAAATTTTACGCCATTTACCTCTTTATAGTTGATAAACCACTCATGGTGTGGTCATGTGGAAAGAGGCTCCTGAATCTATAATCCAATCTTCAGGACACACTTTAGTTGACAGATAGGAAGAAGTAAGAAACATGGAGTTTTTATCTACAACTTTCTTAGTTGTCTCTTCTTCTACTACCTTTTTAGTTTTCTTCTTCAAAAAATGATAATGAAACTTGATATACCCATTTTTGTGATAATAGTAGCATTCCACATTGCTAAAAATTTTCTTTCCTATGCTGGACGATCTACCTCTACCTCTAGACTTGTTTCTCCCAATGGATCTACCTTTTCCTCTTTCCTTTGAGTGCCCATTTGCTAAATAGGCCTTTGAACTGGATGCTTCACCAATAGATTTTCTTCTTGTCTCCTCATTCAACAACTAGTTAACCACTGACTCCATTTGCAACTTGTCAGAAGCAGCACTTATGGTAGTAATAAGATTCTCCCATGAGTCTAGCAGGCTGATTAACAATGCTAGACATTAATATTCATTACTCCATTTATCACCAATGGATTTTAGTTGCTTCATTAGCATATTAAAATCATTCAAGTGGTCCAAGAACTTACCACTCTCCTTCATCTTGAGATTTGCTAGCTTCTTTCACAATATTAACTTGTTCAATATTGACTTGGAAGCATAGATACTCTCCAACTTTTTCCACATATCTTGAGCAGATCGTGCTTCTATCCCATTTAATATCACAGAGTCTGCTAAACTCAGTCTAATAAGGGCCATTGCTTTTCTATCCAGCTTATTAAACTCTTCTTGTAACATACCAGTGGGATTTCCACTAACTGCAACCCACAAGTCCCTTTCCACCAGTAATTCCTCCATTTTTTATTTTCACAATGTAAAGTTTGATCCATTGAACTTCTCAATCTCTAGTTTGCTGCTAATTTTCTATAAATTGTTCTCTACTCCCACTCAAACTATGAACCAATGCACGAACCCTTAGGAGCACTCCAAAATAATGATACAAAAACCAATGTTGTAGAGAGGGAGAGCATGATTCACTACCAAAGCATATACAACTGCCTATCTTCCACTATAGTGCTCTATTACCATGAAAAGAAAAATAGAGCATATGCTGAACAAACATAGAATAAAAACCATAAGCAAAAATATGAACAACAAATGAAAGGAGGACTCAATAAATACAGAGAAACATATATTTATTTAGAGGAACTCTGCAATGACATGTTACATACATACAATTCTCATTTATAATCACAAAATAAGAGGAATTTTTATTTTCCCACCCAAACAACTTTCTGAAATTTTCTAGGATTTATTAGTCGTCTGAAATCTTCCAGGTCATACTAAAAAACATAAACTCTCCAAAAAAGATATTTCCCTGAACTTTTCATAAGATTCTCCAAAAAAAAAGTCTTCATGAACTCTCTAGAAGGTTCCATCATTAAACAGAAAAATCATGCAACACCTGCACATAATTAACAAAAAGGTAAGTAAAATATAAACTAGTTTCCAACATTAACGAGGTTTAGTTGAATAAAACAAAAAAATGATATATGATATAACCCTTACCAAAGGTCAAATCTACTATATAACTTTATGACTACATTAATGTAAAAAAGACAACTCTTTAAAAACCTAAATTTTAAATAATAATAATAATTTTATGGAGCATGGCTAAGATTATGATCTTACTAACTTTGTAAGAATTCTGTTGAAATGGAAAATAAAGCAGATTGCTCTATCCAAAATTTACACGCTAAATAAGTGGAAATGCTTTTCACCCTCACCGGCAAAACATTTAAGTAATTATTAAAAATTTAAGAATTTAGAATTTCATTTCCCTAGATGTAGTAATAATAAACGAAAATCTGGAAGTGTACCCAAGTCAAAAAAACCAAGACAAAACATCGCGGCCTTCTCCAAGTCTTAACGGCGCTAGATACCACCTCTCACCGGAACGGATGGATGCCTTTCACTTGTCTTTATACTGAAGAGCGCTAGATGGGCAGCTATCTATCTTTCCTTTCCTCTTGTAAAGTTTATCGTCCAACTTCAAAGTTAATGGTGAACAACGACGACCTTCAGGAATTTCCGGAGCCTCTCGATGTCGTAGAAATTCTAAAAGAAAGGACAGGCTTGTCTATGAAGGCATGTGTCACATGCCTATTATATTGGAGACACATAGTTATGCTTTATTCACAGTTCTTTTCTACCACATAAATAATCATTGGCATACACTATTATGGTCTATATTATTTAGTTATGGATGATTAGGAAACTAACCATTAGGGCAAATTGTTGATTAGTGGAATGATCATCATTGGACCTTTATAATTTTACTTACTTGATTTCTTATGGAAAAAAATATTTGTATCCTTCTTTATTAAATATGATTACATAAATAGTATGTCATATTTTTTCAAGTGTCTAATAATTTATTTATATCTATACTTATAGCAATGTAGACATGTATTATGTTTATATGAATATATTTTTATTATTAATATAAATATGGTTACCTATATTATGATTGGTTTTATGCTTTAAAAAATATTGTGATTTGATGTATTTTATTTTTTATTTTTGTATAATGATATATATTGATCTATTAAGTTTTTCCTTATCCAAATAAGGAATGTATACATGGAAACATTAGATCTTAATTTTTTTTTTGATTAATTGTAAGGTGAGGTTTTTGAAAGGGGCCCACAACCTTTTACATCAGAAGAAGCAACCAACCACCAACTTAAATATTTTGCAATTCCATGCAAGCATAAGTCCAACAATTAATTGAAATAGGAACTGAAAGGATTAAAATTTAAATTTAAAATTACAACTCTTGCTCAATTCAAACAACATAAATCTCGTCTAACGGGAGAAATATCCAAGAAACCTAGCTTCCTTCACATCAATCCATTTGATGGATGAGACATAACACACCAAATAGGAATCCAAGACTAGGAACCCAAAAATCTGTTGTGTTAGCAAAGATGCATGGAACCTAGAAAACTAACGCAGCTTACCCGAGGTACCAAGATTAGCATCCAGGACCAAGGAACAACAATCAGAATACAAATATTTTGATGGGCCTAGCACAAATGCCACCAAAAATATCAAATTTAACGACCTACCCAAACAACAACAATCCTTTTGAAAGTAATTCAAAAATCAACACCTTGCCTAGTAGGGGACCGACAAACATCCATCCTGTAGATTCCTCAAACAATAATCCAACCTACCACTCCTATAAAAATTATTTTTGAGTCCAAACGAAGAGCCAGCAAGAAACCACCACACCGAAGGGATTTGAGGATAGCCATCCCAATCCCTAAAAGAAGGGACTTCCTATCAAAACTTTAGAAATCAATGATCTAGCTCACATAGGACCAACAATCATCCAAGATCCCTCATGCAACCAATGCACCACAGGTAAATGAGGATCCAATACCAAGGAAAGCAACAAAGGGATTAGAAACCTAACAAAAAAATCTTCATTCCAGCACTCACCGATCTGCATCCCACTTAACTCTAGAATCAAAGATACCATCCCATCCAAAAAACTAGGGGTCCCTCCAACATATGTAAAAACACTTGGAAGCAAAGAAACTCCCACAAAAAATAAACCACCTATAGTTGGAAAGAGCCCCAGCACAATAATATTCACCAACTCAAAATACAAGGGAGAATCAACACAGCTAAACTTTTGAGTCTCCTTATCTGAACATCAATGGAGGCCATGTAGCAAGTTTTTGGAAAGGACCAAAACCTTGATACATGTGGGTTCAAACCCCACTGGTGACTGATGAGAAATAATTCCCAACCCTTGTAGGTTATAACCCTATAGGCATGCAAAAGAAAAAATGACACCCCAAGGAGGGAACCCTACAACTAAAAGGTAACCAAACATTTTTTGCCAACCAAAAAAGCCCTCGACCACTACCCGATTAATTTCTCAATAGTAATTTTGAAAATCCTAGAACAAAGGACTCTGGCACCAACACAGGGTCACTGCCAAGCATGAGGAAAGCTCTGCCATCTACAATGTCTAGACTAACATGTATAGTCCTCCTATTCATCTACAAAATTGTAGTCCTAGAGGTGAAAAAGGACTCCAACTCAGCTAGAGAAAAAAGGACTCAAACAAGAAATCAATAGGATCAGTATGAGGAGGTTCCCAAGCCCCAACAAAGAGGACTTCAATCTTAGTAGATACAAATCATCAATCCAATGAGAAATCAAAGGAGCCCTTAGTTTTTATCAAGCCATCCAATGTCAAAGTGTCCATCGCTAGAGCATTCATCATCGAAAAACCCTTTATATTGATAAAGGAGGAATCGATATGACTTATTACATCTTAATTTTTAATTAAAGAACTAGGATCACAATTTGATAATAAATTATTCTAAAAAATATTTGTCTATTATCTAGTTAGTTATGTTTAAATTTATATTTACTTCCTATTATTTTTATCATTGCTAATAAATAATTATTTTGAAGAGGTTATTAACCATAGATATATTGCTAGTAGTTATTAACGATAAAACTAAGAATCAAATATGAGACACTTCTAAAGGGATAACACTTTTATTTTAGTGTTCCTAGATTTGAATATATGTATTCATATTACAATTACCATGGAGCTAAAGCTATAGAATTTTAAAAATGTCTAATAAGTCTAGATAGGTATATTATTTTCAATGCTTAATAACTTTATATATATATTTCTTGCAACCCTATCTGTGAGTCAAAATCCTAATAATATTTTGATAATATTAATAATTGTCATGTAATAACATTTTATAGTTTTTGTGTGTAGTAGATATCATCATTAAGAAAAATGATTATGAACCTAATAAATCATATAAAAATAATTCTTAATAATTTTATTAAAGTAAACCAAAATTCAAGGATTTTGTAAGACAATTAAATTAGGATAAAAAATTATGACTATAAAACCCTAAATATTATTTTAAATAATCATCATATCTTATCCACACTCGTAGGGTAATATAAACATTGTTGAATAATTAGATATATGATGGTGGTCATATATATTATTGGTATCCACTACATGTTAATCAACATTCAATAAGAAAACTAGATTATAGCAATCAATGGAAAGTTTCATAAGTTTTATTTGCTTGACTTTATCTAATATTAAAAAAAAAAAAACTTCCAACAAAAAGTTGAAAAGAAAGTCATCTAATATTTTTGTAAAATTTTCTATATTTTTGAAAAGAAAGTCGGAGATGATATAAATGCTCCTCCTTTTCATGAGAGAATACCATCATATCATCTAGAAGATCAATATCATTTTATTCACCAACTCACCAAAAGCTAAACCCATAACCCTTTGAAAATTAGCTCTTGCATTTGATAAGACAAAAGATATTCTTTAGTAGGCAAATGTTCCCCACTTAGTAGTGAATGTTGTTTTGTATTGATCTTCATCTCTAACCTACATCTATTTAAAACTAAAAAATACATCAAGCAAGGAAAATGTCTCTACTCCAACAATAGAATGTAAATCAATCTGAGATAGAGGATAGTGATCCTTTAAGGATGCTCTGTTTAGGTTTCTAAAATCCACATAGAGTCAAAATGAAAGGGAAGCAAAACTTAATGGTGAAAAAGTAATAAACATAGACTACATCCCATGATGTTGTAAAAGTATCAATTTGAACAAAAGTATTGTTTATAAACTCAATAATTCCAATCTACGTCATCCATTTATGAACACTACTATTTAGGACTCATTTAAAGTTTTCTAAGTCTTTCATACTTACTCTATCTCTACTTGAAAAAAATTTCAATGAATACAACTCATCCACATTAAATGGAAGCATAATATCTATTATTATTACTATCTAGATAGAAACAAATCTAAAAATAGTTGGGTGCTTAGGTTGATATATAATATATTTGTACATACCTAAAATTGGATCACCTAACTTAATCTAGTTTAGACATAAATGCATAGAATGATCAACCCAACTATGTTCACTATGTCAACCCTAGATTTTTCATCTAAAATATAGGAGTGATTTTACCAACAACAAATCCATATAATATTTGATAGATTCACACTCCTGTCTAGTTTATAAACCTTTCTCATAAAATTTGAATGGTAATAGTCAAATCCATAAATTTATAGGCTAAGAGAATTCACTAGTAGCAAATTTGTGAGTAGTGGGTTTGCGCCTAGTGCACAACAACATTCTAACCCTACATGCAAATGGCCTAATCATGGTGCAGTCAAATTCACTCATCTCATTTATCATCATAGGAAGATAACTAGTTTGGGGGAAGGTGGTTAGATTCCCTCCATCTTCCCCAAGCATCCCTTGTCATCCCTATCACTATCATTCAAGGAAGGATGTAACCCGATCAAGGCAAATTAGCAGCCAACCTCACACCTTTTCAAAGAAAACTTTTTTTTATAAATTGGCCCCTTGGGATAGCCCTTAATAGGAAAAAATTATCTCAAACACCAAACTATTGTTGAAATTACTAAAGACCTCTTGATAAATTTTAAGTTTTTTATGCATTTTGATTGCTACCTTCAAATAATTTGGTGAACTTTGAAGAGGGGAGACAACTCATGCATTGATTTTGGTTATATTAATTCACCTTTTTTCTTGTAGCTATTACTCATAATTTACATATTATACCAATTATACTTGCATGCATTTTCTTTTGCTTTCATTTATATCTTATGAGTCTTTTTTTATCAAGCCTCTAATAACTTATTTTAGGACAATTTTAAGAGACTTGTGGAAGGGTAGATCATCCTTGGGACTCTCTCAACATCCTCCTTAGTGTCATGTAGCATATATCCATTTGTTATTTTAGTTTTCCTCTACCAAAAGTAATTTTTTTATGATACCCTTTTTAGGTGACGTATTCACTCTAGATCATCACAACCTTAGGATCTCGATTCAAAACCCATCTATCTATTTCTATTATAGAAGTAAATAGTCCACCTATAACAAATGTAGGTGGTTGATTCATCATCTATTCACACAACCTTATACCCCTTTAGCATCCCAACATCCATTTTGTCTAATCCACCCTACTTAGCTCTTGTTATTACTTTAGATTCCATTATTTATTTGATACTTCTATTAATATATTTTTCAATCTCAATAAATCTACCAACTACAAAAATAATAGGTAGAAAATTTATTATAGGTACCATTGCATCCATTTCCAAGTGTAAAATTTAACTTTGTGCATACAACAAGGGGCTTGATTGTGCGAATTAGGAAGCCTTCAATTTCATGCTATTTGGTAGGCCCCTAGAGTCTGATTCTCCCTTTATTTTTATCTATTTTATAGTTTTAGTGAATTCATCAGCTGAAAATATTCTAGGTGGCATATTTGATAGGTAGCAAATTCAAACATAGGCAACATATTCACAACAAACATTGAAATATGTAAGTATAATTCATGTTTTCTATTTTTATCATTAATATAGTATGTTTACTTATATTTGGTTTGCATGTGTTCATATTTTTTCAATCCCATATAGAAAAGATAAAACCATAAAGAATCTCTAGTTTAGTATTTTATTTATTTTCCTTAGGTATTTAACTAGAATTGCATGTAGCTTTTCATTAAGATAGTTTTTTTTTGTGTGTCTTCTTGACCTTTACTTTTTTTTTAATTTACATGGTGTAATCGATAGCCACCACGAATCTAGGTAGGTTATTTGGCTTTTATGACAGCCACAGTATTTTATGTTGTCTGCCCCAAAATCCGCCACACAAATCTTTGTGATATCCACCCCTATACCACCATGCCACAATCATTTTAAACCTTTTACACCACTGAAAGCACCAGGAAAGGGACAAGTGATCAGTCTAGCAAGGTCCCAAATTTGAACCTTGGACATATGCCCCCCTTGCGAGGTTTGGTCAAACCAATTTGTCTACACCTTGGACCTCTCTTGACCCTTACTTTAAAAGAAAAGAAATACTTTATTTCTTGTAAATCCTATTTAGGTAGAGTTCATCCAAAATAAAATTGTACATACACTAGCACCTTGTTATATACATGTTTATTTTCATGTTGCATTCCATATTTAGCATTTTATATATTAAAAACTAGGGTAAAACAAAACTTAGAAGTTTGAAAAAATTGAACACATAAATTAGATCTAGGAAAATATTTAAGCCTTTCTTTAACCCAAACCCCTCACCAAAGATAAAAGCTCATAAAGTGCATAACAACAAGTTATGAGTAGGGCTCTCTCATTTGATTGTGGGCCAACTATCAAGGGACAACTTTGGAGGATAATACCTCTAAAAGGACACCCATTTTTGTGCCCCACATCTTTGGTAAATCTAACATGAAATACCATGTGGGTCTAAAACTCTTTTGTCCTTGAACCTTACCTTTAATCAATATAAAAGTTTATACACTTTAATTAAGACCAGTTAATTTATTTTTATAGTGTAAATCACATTAAACAAAGACAAAAAATAATGTAACCAATTATTATTCCTACTAGGGAAAGGATAATGGCCCCTTGAGTAAACCACCATATGAGACTTGAAGGTTATCTCTCCTTATAAGTATATTGTGATGGGCTAACAGGAGTCATAAGGTGGGTTATTCTCATTGAGGATATAAGGATTATAAAAACATCTTCTCTTTCTTCTCTAAGCAACTTTGAAAATAAAACTATAATAAAATTTGAATCTCCTTACCTTACCAAGAATGTTGTGTGACAATTAGCATAAAATCTAAGTTATTTTCCTGAAATTCCAAAGAAATAACCCATGGTTGAAAATCTAACATATGAGAAAGAAAAGGAATAAAATCCTCCATCTGGAACCATTTTTCCTATTCACAATGAACAAGCAAAATTAGTTTCAAAATCCATGGATCATCTAGTTGCTTTTATATTAGAAAATAGGGAAGCTATACAACCCATATTAAGAGTGAATGATGTGCCTATTTTTGTTGTGGGGAACATCTCTTAGAAATTCCATGATAACTTAGATTTAATCCCATATATAACCAATAGAGAGACTCTATCATTACAACAACCATAGAAGTAATGTTATTAAATATCATGTCTTCCTATACATCCAAATTTAGATCCATTTAGGCCAAATCACCCTATCTATCAACCCATAAGAATTCCACAAGTTTAAAATATGGATATCTTTCCTAGCATACCAAATGCTTTAAATGTGATTCCTTATATTCTATTCTTTAGCATGCCCATCCCTACTAACACTCCCTCTACTAACCCTTTTCTTTCAAATAATTCTATAATTAATAATATGATCATTCCCTTCAGATAAACTCATCCAAATTTTTAGTAATATCCATTGGTTAATTCACATCCTCAATTTGTAACATCACAAGTTCCTATTCTTGGGTTCCAAGATATAAACACCAAATTAGAATTATTGGTAAAAGAAACTTTACAATTCAAGCACTAGTTGGCTTCTACCCAAGGATCCATTATAATGAAGTACTCCTATAAGGATTACTACAACCAACTTATAGATCCATTTCTAGACATTCTACCTTATCCTCCAAAATTTTGAGTACCAAAGCTTCATATGTATAAGCAAGAAGGAGATCCAATAGATCACCTTAGAACCTTTCAATCTTCTTGCCATAACATCACCTATTATGAGGTATTATTACTAAAGATATTTCCTAAAATCCTTTGTGGCAATACCATAGAATGGTATTTCTAGATATCACACCACTTGATCAAGAAATTTTATGATTTTTAAAAGATGTTCATTCAACAATTCTTTGCCTACATCATAGAAAAAGTACATCATAGATCATTTATGTTAACTTAAGCAAAATAAATTTGAGTTTTTCAGCAAGTTATTAACCTATGAGTGTGCTTTGGCTAGAGATATCCTCTTTACCCTACCACAAAGAGATTTATTACATATTTTTATATGTAATTTATAAAATCAAATTTCATACCCCTTAGAAGTGACTCACATTTTCTCTTTTCAAGATGTAGTAGACCCAACAAAATAAGTAAAATTTGCCCTTAAATGCATGGGACAATTGAAGACTATGAAGGAGTAAAAACCCTCTTATTATTATAGAAAAGGATAACATAAGAAAAAAAAATTATGGGTGATGGTCTAACTAGCTCTCAACTTGTAAAAACCCTAAAGTAGGTAATATTAATACAACCACTATGTTACAAAAACTAGTTCTAGCTAAGGTTCAAGAAAATCCCTATAGAAAGTTGAAAAAGTTAAACCAATCCTTATCCTCTATGCTAGAGCAGTTTTTGGATGCTAAAATAATAGAGGTTCCACCTATAATACCTATCAACCCTAAAAGCAAGAAGTTTCCCTAGTTCAAGGTTGACCAACAATGCATTTTCCATCACACAAATGACCACCATACAAACAAATGTATAACTCGTAAGCATGAGGTACAATACTTTATTGATGAAGGTTATTTTATGGTTTATCATCATGAACAAGCAACATCTTCTAATAATGACATGGGGATCTCTCAAGAACCGTTACCTAAACATGAGCAATATATTTCCAATCATGTTCAATATAGGAGTATTCCCCAACTAGATCAAAACCTAGTAGGGATGATCCAAATCAGCATTATTACTAGATAATAAGCTAGAGAAAAAAGTCAACCTTCAAAACCACCCTCCAATCCCCCTTTGGTCTTGTGGCCTAGATGTCTCATTGCTTTTGAAGAACCACCTTTGGTTCTAAAGCCACAATAAAAATGTAGGAGGGAATTTAACCTCCAACAATAATTGGAGGACATCCTATCCAAAATATCTCTACTCAAGTTGTTGAGAACTTTTCCAAGTCATAGGTAAAACCTACTTAAGATTTTAAGTGAGCAAATTATGCATAAAATTGTTAGCCCAAATAATTTAGGAAATTTTTGTAGGTCCCTTAGTGTGAACCACATGACTATATACTTCTTACTGGATGACCTTCCACCCTCTCCATACTAGGAGAGCTCCCTTTGTACATCATATGTAACATTGATGAGTAATGCATTAAAGGGGTCCTTGTTGTTAATGACTTATTCATAAACATATATAGGCATAAGTTCATTAATTGGATAAAACTTAATAAATAATATCTAGAGAATCTATAGGCTTAAGATCATTAATTAGATAAATCTTAATAAATAAAGCCTATTACAATGAGGAACATGAACCTATTGGAATTGTGGTTCTTCCATTGAAAGTGGGGTCTTGCATACTAAACACATTACTTTATGTGTTTCCTTGTGATATGAACTACAACGTCCTTTTAGGATGAACTCAAATCCATGCCATGTAAGTCATCCCCTTAACTTACCATCAATGTTTAAAATTTGAATATAGGGTAAGTTGCATAGAATTATTATTGACAATGATTATTTTGTTTACTATCAATCCATCCAATAAAATAACCCAAGGGATTTCCTTTTCCTTTAATTGAATGCTTGTTGTATTTTCATCAATGATACCTTAAAGCTTTTCCTCCACGGAAATAAGTAATTGACATGAAGCTAAACCTAGTAGCCAACCTATAACAAAGGGTAAAGAAAAATTGAGGCTCAAGATATTAATCATATAAACCTTAATGATTGGCATGATGAGATACTAGATCTAGACATAGTTAGGCTATCCCTATCACCTTGAACTTTAGGGATGCCTTCCAAAAAAAGGAATGATCATATGGATAGGAAGATTTACTTTTGTTTTTGTAGGGACAACCAATGAGGAAAGAATTCATGGAGGAAATCCATGTCCAACATAATGGAGGTATACCTTGTGTTATCTATATAAAATTTGTCCTATACCCAATCAACTCCTTTGTAACTTTGGTTTCTTTATCCTATAATGGAGGTCTTTATCTATCTAAAAAATTTGCTTTAGTACCTAGTTGTTGTAGGTGAGTTGGAGAGGAGAGGGCAATCCTCCAAGGGAGGTCCCAGGTTCGAATCTCCACCCTACCAAAAAGCTGAATTGGATACCCAAAATCCAATTGATAATGTTGGTGCGGGTAGGGCTGGGTGTGACCCCGGGTGACTTTGACGGTGTAGAACCCCCTGTTCGTGGTCTCTTAGACCAAGGCGGCCCCGCAAGGGGTTTTTCTCTTAAAAAAAAGCTTCTTTAGTAGTTAAAGATTAACTCCAAATGATTTTAGAAATTAAATTCATTAAGGCTCTCGATTACAGTGATTGTATTTCCAACATAGTACACATAGCTTAAAGGAAAGGCATTGTGCATGTCTGCACTAACTTTCAAAATATAAAACAATCTTGTTGCAAAGATGAATTTCCTTTTTCTAACATAGAAATCATCATTAATTTTATCGTAGGCTATGGAATGTTGTCTTTAATGGATAGTTTTTTGAGTACAATAAAATTTAAATTATCCCAAAAGACCAATGTAAGATAACCTTTACCACCCCTTGAGAGAAATTTTTCTACAAGGTCATACCTTTTGGTTTAAATATTATTTCAAATATTATGTCAACATGCAATAACATATATTCATGATATGATGCATGATATAATCAAAGATTATGTCAAAAAATTTCTTAGGTAGTATTTAAAATGGAAATATCACATTAGAGACTTACGAGCTATTTTTGAGAGACTCAAATAATACAAAGTTTGCTTAGAAATATTCAAATGTATATTTAGAGTAACTTCATATAAGTTATTACGATTTATAGTCTCTAAATGTGGAATTGAAGTAGACCTAGACAACATATCTTCTATAATCAAAATACTACCGTCTAAAACTCTAACCTAACTTCGAAGTCTACAAGGTAGTTTGCAAGCTATTAGGAAGTTCATATCTCAATTTATGGATAAATGTTAACCCTTTTCCAAACTTTTGAGAAAAGGGAATGAATTCAATTAGAATGAATAATACCAAAAAGATTTTGATGCCTTGAAAATATATCTTCTATCTATGTTGGTTCTTATCCCACCTAATCCCATTATCCATTGTTGTTATACATAGTAAAAACTATCCATATCTTAGGTTTCATTTTGGCACAATACAATGATAAACATAGAGAAAGAGCAATCTACTATATTAATAGAACGTTTGTTAGCTAGAAAACTAGATACACCCCTCTAGAAAAAATATGTTTGGAAGTTGTCTTTACTTCTCAAAAGATGAGACATTACATGCTAAGTCTCAAAATGTATGTCATAGCCAAAGTTGATCCTTTATGATAGCTTATGTCCAATTTCTATTTTCTAGGTAGGACAACCAGATGGGTAATATTTCTTAATGAATTTCATCTTGAATTCATTGGCCAAAATTCCATAAAATAACAAGTGATATTCAATCATTTGACAACATCCCCTCTATCATATAGTCACCCCTTAGTAATCAAGTATCTTGATGAAATGGTGTATAACCTCAATGTAGCATAACAAGATCCATGGATCCTTTACTTTGACAATGCAATATGTATCAAAGTCACAAGGGCATGAATCATCCTAGTATTACCTCAAAATATTGTCATCTATTTATCTTTAAGCTTCAATTTTTGTGTACCAACAACATGATCAAATATGAAGCACTTATTTTTGAGCAACCCTACCCTTAAAGGTTGTAACCTTCTCCATATTTGGATATTTATTGCTAATCATTAATAAAATTTAAAAAATTTATTATACTAAATATGGTAAACTCCAACCATATAAATATGTTATTGAAAGCACGAGGATACAGAGACAAAACAGAAGGGGAAATGCAACGCTAAGTCCTACGAACGAGAATGCATGAAAAGAAGGAAAACCAACGAACTGAAACGAGATTAAAAGCAAGTGTAAAAGTGTGGCCCTTTATTTTATTAATTTGCTCAAAATCGGGTTACAATACGTCTCCTCCATTTTCAGGGGCTAGGAGCGTCGGACATATTTTGATTACACCATGAATGATATATTCCCCTTTGAGATCTTCCGCGTGCCCACATTGAAAATGGGTGGACCAAACGTCACCGCCGCTTGCGTGAATATGTCTATGGTTCCTTGCTGCCCCTCTGGTGTCGAGATCCTGCATTTAGAGAAACAGTAAACGGTTAGTAGCACCTACGGATGGAGGGAAACATGCGATCCCCAAGGCCTGCGGTCAGTGCATGCATAAAATGATTAAAATGATAACTAAAACATATCAGAATGAGCTAAAAATTTGATAGAAGCAATAAAACATTACCAGGAACCCACTGCAAAAGGAACAATCCAGAAATCTGCCACATATTTCTAATCGCTCCGGGGTGGGACGATTAGGACTGTCATAAGCTGTCAAAAAGCCACCTCCTAAATGTCTGGTCCAGAAGCCTCCAAAATGCCTACAAAGTTGGGGTTAGACAAAATGGGGCATTTTGGGAAGACCCAGAAGGTTAGATTTTGCGAATTCGGCCTTGATTGCCCTATATCCGATGATGCTCCCTGTATGTTAGCGAAAGCGAGAAATGATAAAATCATAGCCAAAACTTGTCAGAATCACATGAAATTTGAATAGCAGCATATGTAAGTAACCTAGAATCAAATGCAAAAGAAAAATTAGGGAAATCTACCATATATTTCTAATCACTCCGGGGTGGGGCGATTAGAACTACAACAATGCGGGGGGCACCCGAGGCAGGACGCCCATCGTTTGGGACCTGGTTTCAGCACCAATCCACTTGGGATGGGTCCAAAACCTCTTATGGGGTTGTGTCAAAAAATTTGGTGGGGTATTGTGGCCAAATGTTCGGGTTTGGGTCCGGATTGCGCTTCCAATAATCACCCAATAACCTCCCTTCCAAAAGAGAGATCAAGGATGTAAAAGCACAAACGATGGGTGAGGATGTAATTCGGCAGCACTTCGTTGCTCCAAATGCTCCTCTCTGTTCTTTTTTTGGGGTGAGAAGACTCACCAATTTATAGACCTAGGGTCTCTCTCTTTGAATGCGCATGCGAGGGCGCCACTTGACTTGCTTGCCCTATTTTGGGAGAAAATATTATTCCCCGATTTAGAGTCTCCTTGCATGAGGCCTCCATAATCAAGGCATGCATGACTGAAGTCTCTCTCTCTGATTTGAAGCCGTTCCTCGCAATTGCATGCCCTGAAGGTGCAGTTAAGTGGTGGACCTACCGAGGTTTGACTTTTTGCACATCAAACCTGCTATTCGCCCCACCCTGGGACGAATGCTGATAATCATCCCGGGGTGGGACGAATACCAGTTTGTAATCATCCCGGGGTGGGACGAGTAGAGAGCAAAGTGCTAAAAAGGTGCCAAATTGACCTCTGACCTTCCAAAACTATTGTGGGAGTGGTTAGGACCATTGTTTAACCTCTGGGGGCTGCCCTAGGGGCTATGTATGTCAATTCGATCAGTGCTTGTCATCACATAATCGGATTGGTGTTGTTTTGGTGTCTACAGATGCCCCTTTTTGGGATGCGCTGTGCATGGCGCAGTGCTGAGCAAAAAATAGATAACCAAAGCACTAATGATTAGGGTTTCTTAGTAACCTAACCAACTTTTGATGCCCCAAGTATGGAAAGGGCACGCATTCTTGAATCCTTGCTTCTGACGAGCTAAGGAGCTTAATTCAAGTGTTAACCTTTTTCGGTGAGGTGTTACTTGATCTTGGACATTGTTCAATCATGAATAGGCAAAGGGTGCAACCTTTTGTCTGTGGGAACCTTGAGTTCATGATTCTAGAATGCCAAGTGTTTGATCAGCTTGTGATTATTGCTTGTTTGCTGCCCCAAGCAGGAGCATGATTGTCTTTGTCAATGATCCTTTGAATGCGTGCCATTTCCTTGATTGGGTGTGTTTTTGTTGATTGGTGACTAAGTGTGACTACCCCCTCAAGCGACGAATCGATGAGGGAATGACCGACATGAGAAAAGCGACGAGTCGCTTGACCCAAGATGACTTAGGTAAGGGTGCCTTCAGTTGTTTTTCGTTGAATGCCTATGCAGTTTTCGAACATTTTGACCTATTTTTGGTGGGTTTGAACCCTTTTTGTGACGTATTTTGGAGCTGAAATTGTCAAAAATTCATCCTCCTGGGAGCGGTCCGGCTATGGTAGCCTTCTTAGGGAGTAGGATAGTGACAATTTGTGACCCCAACGTCTATTTTGTATGCCAAGAATGTCAGGCGCAAAGGCACCTTTGTTCGACAATTTTATTGCTATTTTTTGTTGGGTTTTGACCCTTTTTGTGACGTCATTTGGGGATGAAATTCTCAAAAATCCATCCTCCCATGGAGTGGTCCAGCTATGGTAGCCTTCTTAGGGAGTAGGATAGTGACGATTTGTGACCCCAACATCTATTTTGCATGCCAATAATGTCAGGCACAAAGGCACCTTTATTTGGCAAGTTTATTGCTATTTTTTGTGCATTTTGGTGCGATTTTGTTGTTTTTGAATTTCTTGCTCGTAATCGTCCCTGGGTGGGACGAATACCAGTTTAGTAATCGTCCCAGGGTGGGATGAGTGCTAACTAGAGTGCTCATCCTAGGGGGAACGATTACAGGCCTAAAAGCCTATTTAAGGGCCAAAACTAGGTTTTGGGCTCATTTGCATTTGTTTTTCCTGGCATTTGGGAGCTGTGAGGAGGAGGAGGTCGAGTTCGCGTAGCGGAGCACTATCAAATTTCTCGGACACCATGAGTTCATGGACTGGATCATCAAGTGGCGGAGCCGAAGCGAGACCGGTGAGTGATCCTCCTCTTTATTGTGTGCTTGTTTCAGTTTATAGTTTTAAAACTACACTTGTTTTCTTTTGTATTTTGTTTTTCAATTTAAAAATGAAAACCCTAGTTAAATGTTTGTTATTTTTGTGTGAATTTGTGTTTTGTAGTGATCTGTTAGAACTATGATCGAAACCCTAGTTAAAACCATGTTTTTGTTTTTTTTGTTGTAAGCTAAAAAAGAAAACCCTAGTCTAAACTAAGATTGAAAACTTAGCGTAAAAAAATGTTTTTATGTTGTTTTCTTGTTTATCAGTTTTAGAAGAATGTTAAACCCTAGGAACTAAAACTTTTATTGTGTGTTGTATTTGTTAGTTTGACAATAAAATGAAAACCCTAGGTTAAATTTTTATTTTTGTTTAACTAGAGTTAGAAACCCTAGTTGTTATTTTGTTTTTTTTTGTTCATCAGTTTAGACTAAGGTCAAACCCTAGGTTAACTGTTTAATTTTGTTTTTTGTTTTTTTGTCAGTTTAGACTAGGATGAAAACCCTAGGTTAACTATTTTTGTATTTTTTTTTGTTAGTTTAGACTAGGATGAAAACCCTAGGTTAACTTTTTTTGTATTTTGTTTTTTTTATCGTTTAGACTAGGATGAAAACCCTAGGTTAACTATTTTTTGTATTTTTTTTTGAAAGAAAACATTTTTTAAACTAGGATGAAAACCCTAGTTAATATTTGTATGTTTGTTAAGTAAAAACCCTAGGTAACTTTTTTTTTTGTTTTTTTTTTTTTTATTTATCAGTTTGAACTAGAGTTAAAAACCCTAGGAACTGACAAATTTGTTTTAGAATGTTTTGTTTTTTTTGTTTTTGTATTGTACATTTATTAAATGTTTTTGTATTTAGACAGTGTGTATGTTTGTTGTAGTGTTGTACAGTTTTTTGTTTTATTTTGTCATGTTTTAATGTTTTTGTTTTGTTTTCTTTTGCAGGTTGTGAAGAGCCGGTACCGTGTGCCTACGGTTTTTTGAAAGCACGGGAGGCGCTAATCATGGTCGATCGGGAGTGGCTTGATGCCCTTGGGCTCAAGCATGTGACTCGATTAGAGCCTGTGGTGGGGGATCGGGCCTATCTGATGGCCCTAATCAACTTGTGGGATCCCAGGACTAATACCTTTCATCTCCCAACAGGGGAGATGATGGTGACTCTTGAGGATGTCTATCGGATTCTATAGATTTTGATAGATGGGTTGTCGATTCGGACTACTCCACGGGATCAGCGAACGGTTGTGCTGACACGGTGCTTCGGGCATGGGGTGGAGATGGGGGTGGATAGTCCGGTGGAGAGGCAGAGGGGGATTGCCTGATTGGTGGTATCTTGGTGTGATGGTGGCTAGAGAGGGGTGTGTTGGGGGTGAGGCATGCATTATTGATGACCCTCATCTCCAACATGCTGCTGCCTGACTCCTCAGGCATGAGGTTCCCTTGGAACCTGCTAGAGGTAGTGTTCAGATTGGTCGAGTGTCCGATGGAGGCACCCTTGATTATGAGATGGGGACAGACGCTTCTAGCATAACTTTATGATGAGTTGTACGAGGTCCGCTGTCAGAGGTGAAAGGGGATTGGGTGCAGCTACCTATTGCAATGTTAGGGGTGGCAGCACATAGCTATGGAGCGGCCACAAGGTTTGCCATGGACCACGTGGGTAGAGATGGTTGACAGGGAGATAGGGTATGCGGCTCTGTGGTGGTGGTCTGAGGAGCAGGGGTAGAGTCGATGGTGGGCAGGTGTCGTAGGGCACTATGTCGATGCCTTCGCTCGGCTTGCTCCAGGGGAGGTGTTCTAGCGCCCATACCGAGACTGTCCGACTGGCTCTAAGGCTGGAGAGTGGCTTCGATGGGTGCACAGGGGGAGATGGCTGATCGGGCGGCATAGGACCGAGTAGGAGTACTTCTCGTACGTTCGAGTGATGTGATAGTTTGGGGTGCACCAGGGGTTGCCTGGTGAGCCCTTGATCTATCGACGTCGGGGTGACGAGAGGACTCTGGCCTGGTCGATCATCGAGCCATTGGGTGAGGAGTCGGATCCTGTGATCGATGTCCCTGACGTGGACAACATCGAGGCGACCGTTGAGTATGACCAGTGGTGGACGTTATGGCGGTGGCGAGGTGAGGGGCCTCTAGGGGGTCCAGAGGAGTAGCAACAGGTGGTGAGGGTGTAGAGGCATCGGGAGAGGGTTGGGGGGCTCCGCTCGAGGATGCGAACATGGTGGAGGTTGACAGCTTTGGGGGGATGATTTTGGGGTTTTAGAGCAGTTGGATACGTAGGACGTCCCGGAGCAGTGGGAGCCAGAGCAGCCTGCCATCTCGGATATGCCTATGCCTCAGGCAGTCCTAGAGGGTGTGGAGGTGAGGCATCGCACTGAGATAGCATGATTGGAGGATCTACTTTGGAGATGGGATGAGGAGCTTGGGGATGCTCTGCAGGAGAGGGATCTCCTATGGACTCAGTTGGTGGAGTGGGAGAACGCATTGGCTACGTACCGTCGATGGGATGGGGACACAGATGCTACATGGGAGAGGGATCTCCTATGAACTCAGTTGGCACAATGCGATGATGTAGTGGCTGCGTACCATCGATGGGAGGTGGATTTGTTTCAGCATCGGATGGAGTTGGAGGCAGAGATTATCCGCCTCGATGGGCGGTTACCTGAGCTCCCTGGAGGTGGGTCTTCACATCGGATGAGAGACAGTGATACTGAGCAGTCAACATCTTCTCATCGCAGGTGGCTGGATGAGGGGGGCGCTAGTGGGCATGATGCGGGGGCTAGCAGCAGCCACCCTGAGAGGTCCCATAGGACCCACACCACGGGGGTAGTTCCCGTCGCACCGATCCTACGTGATCATGGTGGCCGACGCCCTAGGCTTGGGGGTTTTTGAGTTTTGGTTTTGTTTTGCGAGGTCAGAGGACCGACTTATTGTAGCTTGCGGGCATTTTGATGATATATATATACATGACTTTTCTTTTTGGTTATACACTTGTCATGATTTATTTTTTTTGTTTATGCACATTTATTTATGATGATGTATGCATGTGTTATTATGAATGTGATGTTTCTAATTATATGATGTATGCATATGGAATGAATGAAATGAGTTGTTGATAACTTGTCGATGGCACCATAGACTGTACAAGATTTACTGGCTTTTTGTACTTATGTGATGGCTTTGTGGAATGACTTTGCATGTGTGAATTTTGTTTTGGTATTTTTCGTATTTTTTGATGTTGATGTAAGTAATGAAATGTACCAGTTGTTTTAAAATGTAGTTAAGGTTTTCTGAGATTCAGATGTTTTAACTAACTAGCCAAGACTGTACATTTATCTCACAAGATTTTTGAACAAGGTACGAATCAGACTTGAGTTTGACCAAGTTATTTCACATCCCTGTGTGTGCAATTGAGTTCGTTTATGTGGTATTTGTCAAGATACCGCCAGTGCCAGATAGGCTATCAACCAAACCTGTATTGAGGATCACCTAATTAGCTCCACTAACTCCATTGTTGTATTTAGTAAGATTAATCCATGGGACAATCTAAGGTACCATAAGCTAGCTCATCCACATGCAAACATTGGTCTGCTCACACGCAAAGCTAATGTGATAGACATATCGTCATGCATTTAGGATACCACCATTGTCAGGTAGGTTGTCCACCAAACCCGTAATGAGGATCACCTAGATGGTTTTTCGAATGCTGAGAATTCTAGGGATTCAAGTTCAGGCATCTTTCGGTTGCTCAACTTGTTGGGATACTTGCTCGTATACATAGTGATGAAAATCATTGTTTATTTTTTGCTTTTGTTTTTCTTTTTGAGCAAGGACTTTGAATAGTGGTGATAACCACTGTTATTTGATTTTGCATTTATAGGTTGCAAAGTTGAGCTCGTAGGTTTTTGGCTTGTGAATGGCATTGATTCTTTTGGTCTTGGGGATGACTACCCATCCTGTTCAGGGACGTGTAGTATGAATCCTTACGACCTTTGGGAATCAAAGGTGATTGGGGATGTTATTATGTAAGGGCATTGATCTTTTAGGCCTTGGGGATGACTACCCATCCTTGTCAGGGGTGTGTAGTACGAATCCTTACGACTTTGGGGACCAAAGGTGTTTTGGAAGTTTGTGATGATGGATTGTTGGAATTTTGGTTGTAAATGGCATTGATCCTTTTAGGCCTTGGGGATGACTACCCATCCTTGTCAGGGGCGTGTAGTACGAATCCTTACGACTTTGGGGATCAAAGGTGTTTTGGGATTTTTGTTAGTGGTGAAAACCACTTTTTATTATGGGGAATTGGATGGGGAAGAGCTTGTCCTTTTGTCAATTCTCAGCATTCTTGAACCATTCGCACAGGGGGATGAACAGGCTAACCTTTCGCCTATGGTACCCTAGACTGCTTTGTAGGTTTCTCTTGCGTTCACACAACTTGGGAATTATTTTATGTGTTTTAACTTGTGTAGGGATGTTACGTAACGAAGTGTGATCCAAGTAAAACTCTCCCTTTGTAAAATCTGTCTGACTTTGTACAGTTTTTGGCTAGAAATTTAAATACAGTTGAATGGCAAAAACCCTAAATACATTAGGAGACAACTGACTATGCTAAAAATGTGGATGGTGTTATTCTGGATGGATGTGTTTATAAAATGGAAAAATGTGGAAAATGATGGAATTGCCTAGCAATTACAGTCTATGGTGCTTGTGACATGTATGACCAGCAAATATGCAATGTATGGATGCGATGCCTAATGCAATTTATTATGTTTTTGTATTTTGATTTTTAAGAGTATGCATGAAATTGAGATGCAATTTTTTTGTTATTTTTTATTATCTTTTTTGTTTGTTTTTGAATATTTGTTTTTGACCAAGCGATTGTGGGAACCCTTGGAGCTTTTGGTTTGACCAAAGGGTTTATGGATACCTTTGGGGCATTTTAGGTTGACCAAGCGATTGTGAGAATCCTTGGAGCTTTTGGTTTGACCAAAGGGATTATTGATACCTTTTGGGCATTTTAGGTTGACCAAGCGATTGTGGGAATCCTTGGAGCTTTTGGTTTGACCAAAGGGATTATTGATACCTTTGGGGCATTTTAGGTTGACCAAGTGATTGTGGAAATCCTTGGAGCTTTTGGTTTGACCAAAGGGATTATTGATACCTTTGGGGCATTTTAGAGTTGACCAAGCGATTGTGGGAATCCTTGGAGCTTTTGGTTTGACCAAAGGGATTATTGATACCTTTGGGGCATTTTAGGTTGACCAAGCGATTGGAATCCTTGGAGCTTTTGGTTGACCAAAGGGATTATTGATACCTTTGGGGCATTTTGGGTTGACCAAGCGATTGTGAGAATCCTTGGAGCTTTTGGTTTGACCAAGGATTTAATCCTTGGAGCATTTTGGTTTGACCAAGGATTTACCTTTGAGCATTTTGGGTTGACCAAGCGATTGTGGGAATCCTTGGAGCTTTTTGGGTTGACCAAGCGATTGTGGGAATCCTTGGAGCTTTTGGGGTGGGCTATGGCTCTCTAAATGTGGAATGGCCTCAAATGACTGATGTTCAAGGGTTCTGGTTCCTTGATTCCTTCAAGAGAGGTGAGCCGGTATGTTCTAGGTCCTATTTTACTATCAATTACATAGGGACCTAACCAATTTGCCATGAATTTGTCCCTGAGATGGGGCGGCAAGTTAGATTTTTGTTGGTTCTCTTTTAAGACCAAGTCACCAACCTGAAAGTCCCTCAGGTGAACTTTCATGTTGTATGCTCTCCTAAGTCGCTCTTGATAGATACGTAAATGCTCGAGAGCATTGACGCATCGTTCGTCGAGCAACGTAAGTTGGTCTAACTGGGCCTACCGTGCAGTGTCATCATCGATGAACTCTTGCATTGATATGCGTAGGGAAGGTATTTCCAACTCGAGAGGCATGACTGCCTCGGAGCCATACACCAACGAAAATGGAGTTGCCCCAGTGGGCGTCCGAATGCTAGTGCGATAAGCCCACAGGGCAAGCGGGATTTGAATGTGCCAATCCTTATGACTATCTATGACCATATTTTTGAGGATAGCGACTAGCATTTTGTTTGACGCCTCTGCTTGCCCATTTGCCTACGGATAATAGGGTGTTGAAAAACTGTGCTGAATTTTGTACTTTGTGGTCAAAGCACGCACATATTTGTTCTTGAATGACGTCCCATTATCCGAGATGATCTTGGATGGAATACCAAAATGACATATGATGTTATGCAAAATAAACTCCGCAATGCGGGGTCCAGTCGTAGAGGTTAGCGAAATTGCTTCCACCCACTTGGTGAAGTACTCTGTGGCCGTTATGATGAACGTGTGATGACCTGACGATGCAGGGGAGATCTTTTCGATTAGATCTAAGCCCCACTGCAAAAATGGCCAAGCCGATTGGATCGGTTGCAAGGCCTGAGAAGGTACGTGTGTCAAATTGGCATGGTGTTGACACTTCATGCACTTCTTTACATATGCGCAACAATCTCGCTCTAAATATGGCCAATAATAGCCCATGCGAAGAATGCGCTTTGCGATGGCCATACCGCTGAAGTGGCCACCGCATGTACCATCGTGCGCTTGGGTGATCGCCCAAGCGGACTCCTGCTGGTCCAAGCAATGGAGGAGGATCCCTTCATAGCTCCGATGGTACAAAATGTCTCCTAACAAGACATGTTTTGCCGCTTTCTATTTAAATGATCTTTTCACGACGTGCGTCAATCCAAGTGGGAGGTTACCTAGCTTGAGGTAGTCTCTTATGGGTGTGTACCAATCCTGCTGATCAGAAACCTCGATGGTATGAATGGCCAATCCCTCTTGTAGTTCATCCCTAGAAAAAGTTGAGCGGGAAAGAACTTGTAAGAATAGCGTTGTGTTGCTATTAAGAGGGGTCGGGGAGAACAAGGACCCCCAGTCGGCATGATTCAGACAATCACGGATTCGAGAGAACTTATCCTGAGATGGTTCAATCTGGATCAGGTGGATCCCTGGCGTTAGGTCAGAGCTTGCACGCTCCATCGTGGATTGCGATAATGTTTTAACTTGAATGGTTGTCATTTCACCAGAAGGGTCTTGCGGGATTAGTGACCCCAAGGAGGCCATAGTATCCACAAAATGATTCGATGATCGAGGGAGTGCCTCGATGTCATACCATTCAAGATTTGCCAGGAATTTGTCCACAAGGGCTTTGTAGGCCTGTAGAACTGGGCATTTACATTGGAATACCCCTTTTACTTGGTTGACAATTAACAGCGAATCACCAAAGATGTTCAAGCATTTGATGTTCATGGTGATTGTTGTTTGAAGACCTATGAGCAAGGCTTCATATTCTGCATTGTTGTTGGTGCATGAGAAATCTAATTTAAATGATAGAGGCATTGGAGCCCCTTGCAGTGTGAAGAATACAATTCCCGTGCCACCCCCTTGCTCACATTTAGAACCATCGAAGAATAGGGTCATGTCGGCTCGTGACTCAGGCTCATTAGAATCTGGCGATTCTGAAACATGGAAGACCCCATCATCGGGTAGCTCTATGGTCAGAGGCTGATCATCTTCAAGAGGAGCCTCTGCTAGTTGATCGGTGATGACTTGACCTTTGATGGACTTCTGTCCAATGAATTCGATGTCAAACTCCATCAACAACATGATCCATTTCACCGTGTGGCTACTATGATAAGTACGACTCATCATGTATCGCAATGGATTCTCCTTAGACACAACATACGTCGTATTGCTCAGCATGTAGTGGCATAGCTTTTTGGTAGCAAACACCACTGCCAAGCATAGCTTCTCGACGTATGCATAGTTAAGTTCATAACTGACCAGGGTGCGGCTAAGATAGTAATTAGCCTATTCTTTGTGTAGTTCATTTTTCTGGGCTAGCATGGCACCCAGTGCCACCTCGAGAGCTGAGATGTATAAGTAGAATGACACTCCTGGTCTAGGTGGTGCCAATACTGGCGGTGAAGCCAAGTATTGTTTGATGTCATCAAAGGCTGACTGGCACTCGTCATCCCGGTGAAATGCTACCCCCTTGTGCAATAATTTATTCATGGGTCGGCACTTGTCAGATAGTTGCGCTATGAAGCGCTTGATTGACGTGACCTTTCCTTGTAGGCTTCTGAGCTGCTTGATGGTGGTTGGGGGAAGCATTTCAAGGATTGCCTTGACTTTGTTTGGATCTACCTCGATTCCTCATTTTGAGACTATGAAACCCAAGAGTTTTCTAGATGTGATGCCAAATACGCACTTCTTGGGGTTTATTCTGACTTTATGTTCAATGAGGCGATCGAGGATCTTGCTTAAGTCATCGAGATGATCTAGGCGCAAAAGAGATTTGGCCAACAAATCATCCATGTAATCTTCCAAAGTTTTATGCATGTGATCATGGAAGATGTATGTCATGGCACGTTGGTAGGTGGCGCCAACGTTTTTAAGGCCAAAGGGCATGACCTTATAACAAAATGTCCCCCAAGGCATTGTGAACGCCATTTTTAGTTGGTCCTCGGGATTGATACGAATCTGATTGTATCCCGAGAAACCATCCATGAGGGAAAGCATTTCGTGGCCCATTGTAGCATCTACCAATGCGTCGATGCTAGGCAAGGGGAAATCATCCTTAGGACTCGCTTTGTTTAGGTCTCAAAAATTGGTGCATATGCGAATCCTCCCATCTGGCTTTTTGACGGGCACCATGTTAGACAACCATGGTGGGTAATCCACGTAGATGACAAACTGTGCATCCAACAACTTTTGTAACTCGTATTTGACCATTAAGGCTACTGTTGGGTGCATCTTACGTAGTTTTTGCTTGACTGGCTTGACTGTCGGATCAAGCGTTAGATTATGCGTGACTAGCTACGGGTCTAGCCCCGACATGTCTTTGTAGGACCATGCAAAAACCTCCTTCTTCTCTTTGAGAAGGGCAATGTAATCGGCTTGCTCTTCGGGGGATAGACTTACCCCTAGCTTGATGATTTGCGAATTCATTGGATCAGAGCCGATGTCTACGTCGATCGTCTCTTCAACTAACATGTGGGACCCGTCCTCCAACTGGTGTGGAGTTGGGATCAGGTGGATATCATTTGCTGAATTTAGATCTACGTTGGGAACGTCGGGTTCCTCTTTAGCATGGAAGACATCCTGAGTCTGTCCTGGGGTGAAATGGAACATCCCACCGCAAGGCCAGTACTCTGATGGGGATGGTGGTGTGTCAGCGCGATCCCAGTCTATAGCATCTAAGTCTAGATACAATGACCATGTTGGGTCGGTTGGGTTATGGATGGGGGTGGTTAAGTCAATGGAGATCATGTTGATGAAATGATTTTGGTCTCCATTACCATGGGTGTGGTGACTCGGACATCCTAGGTGATCTTTGTGCTCCGGATCTGGCTCTGTGGGTACTGGCACAAATGGATCGGCCCTATGTGCGGATAAAAGGATAGGATCTGCCCTTGGCACTAATGGCTCTATAGGGTCTCCGGGTGGAAGATGTTCTCTGTATACCTAAAGTGGTGGGTGCAGTAGTTGGTCCAACTGCGCCTGGTTTAGGTGCCACCTATGCCTTGGCCCCATGTGTAGTTGTTCAAACATGTCGTCTATGTCCATGGGGTATTGCTGTTGTCGCATATGATTGAGATATGCCATCTCAGTCTCATCTTCATAATCGCTATCAGAGATCCATAGGCCTTCGTTGGCTCCGATAGTTGTTTGCGACATGTGAGGCTCGTCTTGCTCGAGAAAATTGATGTGGTCCCATCGGGGTTGTTTCGCTCTCTACGGGGGGACCTGATTCTCTTGAGGTGGCACTTGCTCGATTGGAGCATCCAAAGGGAACATTGTCATGAAGCTCTCCTGATAATCATCTATGGGGGTCACTTGTGAATGATTGCTATCAGATTCGAAAGGGTCCCAAGGTGCTACCTCATACTCGACTCATCTTCTGAAGACCCTTCTTGGCCTTGTCTATATCCCTCTTGTAGGTGAGTCCTCGAACTTTCTCCTTTCTCGATCGAAGGGAAAGGGTTGTTAAGGTCAACAAGGTTGGTTGTTAGCAATGGGAGGTAATCCCCCAATGTATATGTTGTGTTAGGATTGGCATATGGATCTAATGCCAACCCATCCTTGTTGCCTATCCCTAGGCCTTGCATGTTCTCTACCAAGATGTCAAGGGGTAGGGGGTGGTTGAACCCTACTCCTGACTTGTCGTATGGCATTTGATATCTTGGTTGGCAAAGAACGTGCACTCCTTGCTCATACCGCCCAACCCATATCCATGCCAATTACATTGGCCAAGATATCTCAAAGTGAAGTCTGGGTTGGACAAATAGTTGACGTCCTCAACAAAGGGCTCTTCATCTTCTTCTTCTTGCATGTAAGGTTCAATGCCATTATCGAGGCCCCCATAAACAAAGTTTGTCTGATTTGGTGGGTAGCCTAGAGGAACCACAGTGTCGATGGGGAGGCGAGGTCTCCCCATGTCCTGCATGGACTCAAGTGTGGGTGTTGCTACAATATTCCACACTAGATACTCCCCCAAGCCCGTATTGGCCATCTCAACGGTGATCGTTGGCGGTGGAGGGGGAGGGAATGGGAGTTCTTCCTGGGTCCACTCCATGTAGGGTGAACTAGGCATCTCGACTTCCATTCGGCTAGGCATCTCTTCGGTAGAGATGGTTGAGACTAGTGGCGGTGCCTCTTCTAGGGGTTTCTTCCCCTTGTCCTTCAGTGTGGCCACCGTAGGTGGCATTGTTGGTGAAGGACCAGATGATGAAGATGGACCCGACTGGTGATTTGATGGACTTAACAGTGAGGGATGCATGCGGAATCGGACCCTGTTTAGATGGATTCAACTAAAAATCCAAATGTGTCGATGGAAGGGTCGATTGCGGCATTAGTTGCACCATATTGCAATACTTGAAGGGCTCTAAGTCTACTGGGACTACATGCACCTGCCCTTCGAATGTGTACTTTAGGCACTGATGAGCTATCGAAGGGACACACTTCATGTCCCTGATCCAAGGCCGGCCCAACAAGATATTATAGGCCATCTCACCTTCCAAGATGTGGCACAACGTAGGAATAGTCTTTTGTCCCACTTGGATGGGTAGGACAATTGTGCCAACCATCGAGCATATCGCATCATTGAATGCTCGAAGAGTATAGGTGGAGGCCACGATGTGAGATGCTGGCAACTTGAGGTGTTTCAATGCCGTTGTTGTAATTATATTACTAGACGAGCCAGTGTCCACCAACACCCTCTTATATAGAATCCCATTGACCCATGCAATGACGTGTAGGGGTGGATCCGCCATATCACCAGTCACCGATTTTAGTTCGTCTTCTCTAAAGGTGATGACTGGTTCTGTACATTGTTTTACATGTCCCACAAAGTTGTTGAAAGAGTTTGCTTCATGGGGCTGCAGCTCGATGGCTTTTAATATCTCCATTAGAGCCTCCCGATGGGGCGATGATTGTTGAATGAGCTCATAAATGGAGAGCCTAGCCGACGTGGTCCTTAAACTTTGGGTAAGTCTAGTCCGAATCGTGGCCACTGGTCTAGGCAGGGGAGGTTGTGTAGGGTGCTGTTGAGGTTGTGACGTTGATGGAACCTCTCCTGTGGCTGTCGTGGGGGCAGCTCCTGGGTACCTCTTGTTCCGAGTCACTATGCTTATCATCCCTACATACCCCTGCATGGGGCAGTTCTGTGTCACCTCATTGACTTGAAGGGTTTTTGCCTACGCATCATGGGCAGGCAGGGGGTCTTTGAAGACTCCCATCTATTGGTTGTTTGGTGCTACGGGGTTGTCCACCACCAGCGTCTTGTTGTCTATTAGGTCTTGCACGAAGCTCTTGAACTTCCAACATGCGTAAAGGTCATGTCCTTTCTGCCTATGAAATCTACAGTACAAGTCTTCCCTATAGCCCTTAGGTTTTGGTGCATTGGGGTCTATGGGTCGACTTTCTAGCAGGTGTATCAAGTTTACCATGGACAAACGGTCAAACAAGGAGTCTTTGGACTCTGTGAAGGGTGTGAACTGTCGCCTAGGGTGACGCTGCTAATTTTTCTCTTGCCGATGATTCTCCTTCTCATAGCTATCAAGAGGAACTGCCTGATAGTTAGCCTGTGAGGGTTGTGTTGCTTGTGCAGGCTTTGGCATGTTTATAGCAACCTGATTGACCGCAGTGGGTTTTGGTTGCATGGTCCCTATTTTGGCATTTTTAGGCCACTCTTTCTTCTTTGGCTTGGCAATCTCGCCATCCTGTATCTTGATCTCCTCAATGATTTTGGCTTGCGCCAGGGCTTCCTCAAGAGTGGCATATTGCTGCAGCTGCAATAGCATGGAGATCGATCTCAAACAACTTTTTGAGAACATTTGGGTCAGGTCGGCCATAGGAGGGAGGTAGGGCAGCTTTGAAAGCAACGTCCTCCACCGATTTCCATAGGCCACCATGGTTTCTTCCTCATACTACCTGAGGCTAGCTAGGTCACTTAGTGATGCCTTCTTCTTGGTGTTGAAGGTGAAGCATTCGAGGAACGCGTCCACTAGCTGATCCAAGTTACTGATGCTATGCTTTGGCAACTGGGTGAACCAATCCGAGGTAGGGCCTACGAACGTGGTTATAAATGTTCTTAGCAGCAAAGCATCATTGTCCTGAATGCCAAAGCATTGGCTCAGGAATCTAGTCACGTGCTCTTGGGCATCCTCCTCCCCTCTAAAGATTGCCAACTGGGGTAGTTTAAAGTGTTCAGGGTATGGGGGTGTCGGCACTGACGGATGCACAGGGTGACTACGGAGCTGGCGTAAAGTGGGATTTTGGGGCCCAGAAGTCTTGGTCTCCATAGACTCTAAGCGCTCTAGCAGTGCTTTGTATGCATCGGAAGATTTGATTTCTTCCTCCTTGGTTTGTTCCCATTGCGGGTTGCGGGGAACTTGAGGCCTATGGAGGGGTAGCCGGACAACATCCCCCCTGCCTTGGTAGGGTATTTCAGCCCACTCTTCTTCTTGCTCATACTCCTCATAGGCTTCTTGAGGAGTTCCTGGGTGAGACCTATAAACATGGGTGGGTGCCCACGGAGGGTGCCCATCGTTGTTTCTGGGAGTGGCCTCCCGCTCAGGTCTAGGAGGTCTTGGAGGTAATATTTGATAAGGTCACGGAGACCTGTCTCGCACCAAGGGGTTGTGCCTCTCATACAACTCTATCTTATGCTCGCGAGGGGTTGGGACCCTCTCAGGCATAGTGTTCTGGAGCAATTCATCTGTCTGACGTCGAATGCGCTCTTTGCTAAGGTGGTATAGGTGCTCTAACTATTGTTGGTCTTTCCTGAGCTGCGTGATTTGCGCTTGGTGGGTGGCATGTTTGGAAAAGGCCAAGTCAATTTGTTCCACCGTCTTGTGTTTAGGAAGCCTAGATGCCTCTCCTACATGTCTATCTCGGTCATGGTGATCCGAGATCTCTATGGGTCACTTTCCTCTGTCGAGGTTAGCGGCATTCACCCGAGGCTCTGGCCTTAGTGGGTGATCTTGATACATAGTAGGTGCGGAGGCGCATTGCTCCCACATTGTGTATTGCTCTTGAGGAATGTAGTGGTCTTCCTCGTGCTCCCTTTCGTATGTGTGAAAGGGGCGGGCAGAATTGGCTTGCCCTGTCTGAAGAGCCTTGTGCTCTGGATTTGGCCTATTGTTTCTGACAGTAATAAGGGGTAAAGGAGGGATGACGTAATCATGTGGCCCCTCCTTATGGACCCTATGTTGCTCTAGCACTTCATCGCACGGTGGCCACTCATAACGAGCATCTAAGGGAGCCCTCCCATCTATGTTGAGTGCCACGTGTATGGCCTCCTCCTGAAAGGGTCTATGTTGAGTGGGAGTGCCCCTCAAAGGGGTGCCTCTATAGTCCCATTCTGTAATGGCATGATGTGGACTATCTTGTGGGTCAGGCCGCCAAGGCGGTATGACCAAGTCCTCGGGACTATATCGGAGGCGACTTGTGCCCCTTTGTACACTTTTCACAGCTTCGGCCCGTGATTGGGCTCGACTACGGGTGTACACCATGGTGGTGTTTCTCTAAATATGTGTACGTTTTTATCTTCTTTATGATTTTTTATGCTACACTAAACAAAAGGGAAACACACAATCAAAGCAATGATTATCTTGATTATGGATTAGAAGTGTGCCCTAAATCTGGTTCAGTGTGTTTTGATTTTTTGTTTTGAAAACCTTGTAAAGAAATTTTTGTTTGTATATGCAATATGAGGGCTCTTATATCTCCCAAAATGGTCGCCCCTTCAATATACCACTACCAGGCCGTTATACCGAACCTCTCTATATACCCGCCCTTACGTGAGGGAGACTATTGGTACGTGAGAGCAGAACAGTACGTGGAACATAGGCGGTACGGAAGGGGAATCACTCTGTTTTGACACCTACCATAGAAGACTTATCCTCATGCACTGGGAATCACCCCAGCTACACTTGGTCAGCTTTCATCAAGATTTACGTCTAGCAATAGTAGCGATCAGGGTTATGTATGCAAGTTTCAAGCCAAGGTGGTGATGAAATCCACCGTTGGTCTTGATCAAGTGTTGGGGTTTTACGACCAATGCCTTGATGTTCAGATTATCTCGTGGTGTGTGGGGTTATTTTTATTTGTGAAAAGAAAGAAATCATGCAGTAAAATTTCCTATGCAAGCAAAGAAACAGAAAATGACAGAGACAAAAAATAGAAAATGACAGAGGATGCTCAGAACCCCTACCTCTTCTCTGCCCAAATCGGATGCCTCTGAGTTTCTGCTCTGAAACTGCACAGAGAGCTAATCATCCTAGGGTGGGATGAATAACATATCTGTATTCATCACAGGGTGAGACGAATTCCTATTCGTCCTAGGGTGGCACGAATTCTAGCTCTGTATTCGTTCCAGGATGGAACGAGCAGCAGTCCAGTGCTTGAAATATTGACACCTGCAAGCAAAAACACACAAATTTTGATCAAAAATTTGATCTCAAAATCAAGGGACATATGGTCCCACCATGATCGCCACTGAAAGCACGAGGATACGAAAGCAAAACAGAAGGGGAAATGCAACGCTAAGTCCTACGAACGAGAATGCATGAAAAGAAGGAAAACCAACGAAATGAAACGAGATTAAAAGCAAGTGTAAAAGTGTGGCCCTTTATTTTATTAATTTGCTCCAAATTGGGTTACAATACGTCTCCTCCATTTTTAGGGGCTAGGAGCATCGGACATATTTTGATTACACCATGAATGATATATTCCCCTTTGAGATCTTCCGCGTGCCCACATTGAAAATGGGCGGACCAAACGTCATCGCCACTTGCATGAATATGTCTATGGTTCCTTGCTGCCCCTCCGGTGTCGAGATCCTGCATTCAGAGAAATAGTAAACGGTTAGTAGCACCTGCGGATGGAGAGAAACATGCGATCCCCAAGGCCTACGGTCAGTGCATGCATAAAATAATTAAAATGATAACTAAAACATATCAGAATGAGCTGAAAATTTGATAGAAGCAATAAAACATTACCAAGAACCCACTGCAAAAGGAAAAGTCTAGAAATCTGCCACATATTTCTAATCGCTCCGGGGTGGGACGATTAGGACTGTCATAAGTTGTCAGAAAGCCACCTCCTAAATGTCTAGTCTAGAGGCCTCCAAAATACCTGCAAAGTTGGGGTTAGACAAAACAGGGCATTTTGGGAAGACCCAAAAGGTTAGATTTTGCGAATTCGGCCTCGATTTCCCTGTATTCGATGGCGCTCCCTGTATGTTAGCGAAAGCGAGAAATGATAAAATCATAGCAAAAACTTGTCAGAATCACATGAAATTTGAATAGCAGCATATGTAAGTAACCTAGAATCAAATGCAAAAGAAAAATCAGGGAAATATTCCATATATTTCTAATCACTCCGGGGTGGGGCGATTAGAACTGTAGTAGTGCAAGGGGCGCCCGGGGGCAGGACGCCCACCGTTTGGGACTCGGTTTCAGCACCAATCCACTTGGGATGGGTCCAAAACCTCTTATGGGGTTGTGTCAAAAAATTTGGTGGGGTATTGTGGCCAAATGTTCGGGTTTGGGTCCGGATTGTGCTTCCAATAATCACCCAATAACCTCCCTTCCAAAAGAGAGATCAAGGATGTAAAAGCACAAACGATGGGTGAGGATGTAATTCGGTAGCACTTCATTGCTCCAAATGCTCCTCTCTATTCTTTTTTGGGGTGAGAAGACTCACCAATTTATAGACCTAGGGTCTCTCTCTTTGAATGCGCATGCGAGGGCGCCACTTGACTTGCTTGCCCTATTTTGGGAGAAAATATTATTCCCTGATTTAGAGTCTCCTTGCATGAGGCCTCCATAATCAAGGCATGCATGACTGAAGTCTCTCTCTCTGATTTGAAGCCATTCCTCACAATTGCATTAAGTGGCGGACCTACCGAGGTTTGACTTTTTGCCCGTCAAACCTGCTATTCGCCCCACCCTGGGATGAATGCTGATAATCATCCCGGGGTGGGATGAATACCATTTTGTAATCATCCCGGGGTGGGACGAGTAGAGAGCAAAGTGCTAAAAAGGTGCCAAATTGACCTCTGACCTTCCAAACTACTGTGGGAGTGGTTAGGACCATTGTTTAACCTCTGGGGGCTGCCCTAGGGGCTATGCATGTCAATTCGATCAGTGCTTGTCGTCACATAATCGGATTGGTGTTGTTTTGGTGTCTACAGTTATGGATAAGTTAATATATACTTTGAAAAAGTCATCATGGATATATTTTTATGCTCTTAAAATCATAAAGTAGATGCAACTGATACCACTACCTCACTCATACCTCTAACATTGGATGGTAAATAGACAAGTATTATCATCCATAAAATAAAACAACCTATAACTTTGTAGTATTTCCAATATCCCTAAATAAATATTCATAATTGAGCAAGCTCCTCTCCTTGACCCTTGGTAGAATGATATTGACACCTTGAAAAATGATATCTTTCCAAAAGGTCTAAATAAAAATAAATGAAAGAGCCTAAGATAATGAGGTTGTAGGTTCAAAATAATTGGAGACATCTTGCATAGGATATCTTTCAATCGCATCCTTATTATGTGCCTAAAATCACATGATGTTAAGTTATTCATTCAAGATGCTCATTATGGAGCATGTGATGGTCACTTCAATGGAATTTTTATTGCTAAGAAACTCCTCTATATGGGATATTATTGATCATCCATGGAAAAGGATACCCATAATTACATGTAAAAATATAAAAGTGCCAAAAGCATGACAATATTTTCCATGCCCCTTTGAAAGAGCTTCAATCCATGAAAATTCCTTAAAATTTTGCTACTTGGAGGTTATATATCATTGGCAAGATAAACCCTATGTCATTCAATGGACATAATTTTATCATTATTGCAACTAAATACCTCACAAAGTGGGTAAAGGCTATGCCCTTATCCTCTTGCATTTGGAGTTCAAGTTTTAAATTTTATCCTAAACCAAATCCTATCATGATATGGTATCCCCAACATGATCATATTAAATAATGACACCCTCTTTAAAAACATGAATTTTGCTAAACTTTACGCAAAGTTTAAAATTTAACATAAATGATCAACACCATATTATCCACAAGATAATGGCTCAGTTGGAGCATGCAACAAAACTTTAATAAAAATATTAAAAAATATATTAGGAAAATAGGTTAGGATTGGAATTTGTAGCTATATCCTTCCTTATGGGTATATCATACTAGTGTTAGAAATCCAACTGGTGCTACACCTTATGCCCTGGTTTATGGAATTGAGGCCATATTCCCTTTTGAATTAGAATTTTTATCCCTTAAATCCTTTTGGAGGATGCTTCTATTGGTGATAAGTATCACCACACATGCCTTAGCCAATTGGAATTGCTTGATGAAAAGTGGATCCATGTCTTAGAGCACCTATAGGTCTATCACCAATGACTTAAGAAAGCCTATGGAAAAAGAGTGTGACCTCATTCTTTCAAAATAGACCATGAAATATTGTGACCTCATTTTTCAAAATAAATGAATTAGTTCTCAAGGAAAACCAAAAGAGCATTAATACCAAATAAGACATAAAAGGAAAATTCAAGACTAATTGGCTAGGCCCATTCATAGTAATCACTAAAAATGGGTCATATGTATATCGCCTAGCCAAATTCGATGGTAAATAACATAAATAGACCATAAATATAATGCATTTTAAAATATTATTCATGAATTTGTATAATTTTGCTTGGTCATGTGCTTGATTACATAGTTGATTTTATGCATGACTGCCTATAAAACTTATTTGCTTGATCTCATGTGTTTGATTGTATGATTATCTAAATTTTTGTATTCATCCTATAATATCATTGGGGAGATCTCATGATGAGGCAATGCTGATCCTAGATATAAAATAGAGTCATTTACATTGAATTTGTAGTAGGTCATTGACCTAGTAGACCTCCTTGATGACACCTTAAAATCCTTTCTCATCCTCTTAATCTTTTAGAATCTAGAAAGAAGCTAAGGCCTTGATGGTATAATTCTTAAGAGAAATCACCAGTCATAGAACAACTATATTTTAACACCTTGTCTTGTCCTTCAGGATTCTAAAATATTTGTAGGAGTGTGCACCAATGCATCATCATCATATTCTTCAATATTATAGAATATTTTCATCAATGAATCATCTTCTTCTTCAATATTCCAAAATGTTTGAAGGGTTGCATGTTTGATGCTCATTGCTTATCTCTTCATGTGCTTGTTGACATAAATTGCTTGTTGTATAACTAAATTTTACTTCACTTGCTTGTGTTCATATGCTTGTTGTTTTCTTACATCTTGCATATAGATTCAAGAGATTTGACATGACCCATGATGATCCTAGTTAGGATAGATTGTATTTTTATTTAGGTAGATAAGGTAGCAAATCTATCTAATGACTCTTTAGAAGTGCATATCTCACCAATTTTTTAACATACTCACTATATAATTTCCATTATTCTTCTTACAACTTGTTAGCACTCTATGATGACTTTGATACTATAAATCAATTTTATACATGACATACAAAAATGATAGTCTGACTTACCAAATTCCTTCCTAAAAAATTTCTTTTTTCATATATCATGTATCATATTTTATCATAGAAATTATCATATACCATATGGTTCATCTCTATACCTAGGAAAAGTGGATGATAGAATGATTTAATGATTAGAAAATACATAAAAATCTTTAGGCATCTAACAATATTGAATTATTCTATCAAATATTTTTTCTCAATGTAGGGATCTATCAAGAATCTCAACATTATCAATATATCTTGCCATTGTACAAACAACTAGGATATGTGTCATCAATAAATCATTTAATTATTATAAACATCACATATCAAGACTACAAATCATTTTCCTTTAATAAATCTCATTATGAAACCATCATGTACACTCAATCTTATATGTTATGTTGGAACAAATAATCCAATTTTAGGATTATATTGTAAATTCACCTAAGTATAAAGGTGAATAGCTTTAATATAAATTAAATATATAGGTAGCTAGGTAGAGTTACAAGATTTAATTTTTAGTTTAGCGAGTGGATGATGATGGAATTTGTGACCTTATTTGTGTGCCTATCCTCCAAGGGATGGATAGATATGCATCGGTGTTATCATACCTTGAAATAGAAGATGTTTCATGATCTTCTCATAATGGACTTTGTGTGGCCTCTCATCACTAACTTTTGTTCTCTTTCTTTTTTACCTAGTTATGGGCTTTCATCGATTATCTTCTCCACTTTCCTCATTCTAAATCTTTCCATATATGGGTCTAGGTAGCTTTTGGGGGCCCTTTTTTTGTATAGTGTTTAGCACTTTAGTGGTTTGGGGATGTTATGGGTAAGGTAAAGTGAGTAACCCCGAGATACCTTCCCTTGAAACTGTAGTTGGAAATGACTTCACTAGTAGTTGATGATGAAGTAAAGAAGATTCTAAAGAGGAGGGGTCTTCTAGGATGCATTCAAAAATTCCATGGGCATAATCTAATTATTTCCAATTAAATGGTGCATTTGTGGAATAAAATATAGGTGAAAGTGGGTGACTTGGAATTCTAAATCATGAAGAAGCTCATCAACAAAATAATAGGACTCCCCTTGGATGGATACAACCATAATAGGGAGAAACATTCCCTTCTCAAGGAACTCATTTTCTTCTTAGGCGAGGATGAGTATATCTCAAAGGAACTAAATGGTTTTAGTGAAAATACCCTTATTCCTCCCTAGATAGAGTTGTAATTGTAATAATGGATTATTTTACTTTGGATCTTTATAATGATGTTGTTTGGAGTTTCTATATTATTTTATTAAACCACTTCAGGAGGAAGAGATAGATGAATATTCTATCATTCATTTTTTAATAATTTTAGAAGTCCATGATGGATGTGTGGGGTGGTAGAGGATTGAATTCAATCCATCAAGGTATAGCTTTGTTGGTGTTTGAATATATAGTTAAATAAATGGGTCTGGTAGCTGTAGATATCATCAAGTCCATTGAATCCCAGCATATCCCAATACCAATCATCTCTAATGCGGAGTCCTCATAGTCCAACAAATTGATTGAATATAATGATGAAAAGGAACTTTTATATTCACCCAAAGATGTGAGAGATAGCCAAAATATCAAATGTATCTCTATCTCTCCAAAAGAGGTGAGAGGAATAAAATTCAATTGATCCAAGAGATCTAGCTCAAAGTCCTCAAAGTTTTATGACTTGGAGAGACCCCCCGATTATCCAAAGATAAAGGATAATAGAAGGTTATCAAGGGGTATTTTAGTGTCTACAAATGTGTGACGGAATGGAAAGCGAGGTGATCCAAACAACTTTAGGAAAAGAAAATTAAAAAAGAGAATCCCCCAATCACTTTAGTCCAGTTTTATTTGGAAGACCTAAACCATGATAAGAAGAAAGGAAAGTATATGGAGGAGGTTATTCGTTTCTCACCCAATTATGGAGGTCAAAACAATCTTATCCATAAGATCAAATTGTTGAACAAACAATGCTCAATCTTGGGCACTCTAAAGGTAGTTGTGGAGTTCATAGAAGAGGTGAATCATTTAGTGTGTAGCATTCTAGTGTAATTGAATGCTGGTAATCCTACGCCCATGTAGGACTTGTATTCTCTTTGTTAGGTACTCTTGAATCCCTTTTGTATTTGGTCATTGAACCTTTTTGTTTTGTCTTTGTCATATCCCTATTGGTATTGGTGGTTGGTTTCAGATCCTAGGTTAGGGTTGCGAGATTTTGGGATCCGATTTTTGGGTTAGCTTTACTGCTATTTTTTAGCTTTGTTGGTCTTGTGTGTGGTTCTCCTATAGGAGATCATGTAAAAGGTTGAGGGATCCTTTCAAAACCCTCTTTTCTTAATACTAATTTAATATGTATAGGTATTTAATTTATATTTATTAATATGTAGTTATATACCTAGGTTAAACTAATATATATTAAGGTATATGGATAAAATAAATAAATACCTATATTTATTGTATCCTACACCTTAATATTATTATTCCTATAGTTACTAAATTAAAATAATTCCAATATCTTATCTAACTCTAGTCAACTTAAATTCAAAGGTGACATGGCACGAGACTTGAGTGTGGTGGCATGTGGCATAGGTGTAGTGGCACATGTTGTAGAGCTTTTCCTCAGTGACTATTTTCCAATGGGAGTATAGCCCAAACTATATATTTAGGCTAAACTCCTTGTGCTAAAATAGTGCTAAATATACAGAGAAAAATAGTATGAGCCAACTATGTAACCTAACTATGAGACACTATTGTTTACTTGAGACATTGGTGATTTGCATCAATCACATTTGAGGAAAAAGGATTTTATATTTTTTTGAAGATAATACAAAAGTGGAGATATGATTTTGGCCATGATTTTTTCCTTTATAGGGTTTTCCACATAATATTGGTATCTTTTATGTGGTTTGATTTATTTCTATCTTACCTTACATTTTAATTTTAATTTATTAAATTTTATGCTATTTACATTTGTCTAATATATATACTTGGTATACTAATAATATGGTGTTTGAGTTTGTTTTAATCTGCTACATTTGGTGGATTTTACTTACTTCCTCCTCCTTTATTTGGTATTAGATACGAAGTTCATCTCTGGCAAGTTCTTTAATTTTAGATTTAATAATTAAAAAGAATAATAAAATATATTACAATTTAATCTATAATTTATATTTTGTATAAATTTAATCTTACATTCAATAAAACAACCATCATTTATTGATTTTTTGTATGATAAGGTTTTTCTATAAATATGTATATATAAGAGGTTTTTGATTTTTTTAATAAAAAAATAGGTAAAAAGAGTTCTTTTTATTTATATATTGAAATGAAAAAATTCTCCTTTATTTTTTTTTAAATGATTATGTTATCTATATATATAAGAGTGTTTGATTTTTTTAATAAAAAAATCAAAGAAAATGGGTTCTTTTTATTTATATATTTAAATTATCTTCATTTAAATATTATATTAAATTTAAAAGTTTTTTTAATTATTTTTTTAATGTTTATAAGTTGTTAATTTATTTAAAAGATATTTTTTGGCGTGGTCCACAGTATGATAGGCCACATGACTGGCTAACACCAGGCCCTATCTTGCTCATTGGTGGCTTGATAGGCTATCAATGGTATCCAAGGCGGAAATCCAATCGCAACGAGGTAGCAACCACTAGAGGCTAGTTGGTAGCACAATGTGCTTGCCAAAAACCCTTGAGGTTGCATGGTGTGGCGAGGGAGGCTCAAGCCTCCCCTATGCCCATTATTTTTAAAAATAAAATAATATTTAAAAATGGAGGATCATAGGCTTGTGGGTTCATCCCCATCTATTTTTAAATTTTTAATTTGGTGGTGGGGTCCATAGAACCCCCTTTTTTAATTTTTAAAATTAAAGGTATTTAAATATTTTTTTGGCAAAATAAGTTGTAGTTTATTCTTATGTTTTGTAAAATTACTTCTACAATCATACTAACATGTTTGTGCTTTCAATCATGGCCTCTAACAATATTGCTAGCTTTGCCCCTAAGCATATTCTTGAAGGAACAAACTACTATATTTTTGATCCTAGGATAAGGGTGGATTACCAAGCAATGCAACTTTGGAAGATCATGAACAAGGAGGATCCACAACCCCAAAATAGAAGAGCACTTGAATCATGAAATATAAAAAAGCAACAAGCCCTTTCTATGTTATTTTAGGGCTATAAGTGATGACATATTAGTACATATTTCTAATTTTTATTTTGTATATGAAGCATGGGATGATTTAAAAACCATGTTCACAGGGTCAAACATGGGTAGAAAATTTTCCCTTCTTTCAAAATTGCTTAACACTAAAATATTATGTGAAGAATATGTTGTAATATACTTAGCTAAAATGGGGGAATTGGAAATTAGGCCACAACTACTTGCGTGTAGTTGTGAATGGTTGAATAATTAACTCTTATGTTTCATTGTACTTAGAAATCTCACTGAAAATTTCAAGGACTTTTTAAATGTCCTCAATACAAGTTTTGATCAAGAATACAATCTACCTACACTAACGGAGCTCTCCAACCTACTTGTTCAAGATGAAGAAACCATCAAGCTACAAGAAGGTACAAAGGTAAGTGAAGGTAAGGACCCTAACTCTACTTATATTTCCTTGAGCAATAAAAAAGCTAATAAAACAAGAAAATAGAACAAAGACAACTATTTTAAAGGTAAGAGTCAAACTAGTTCTTCAAAACTTAAGTTTGACAAGAAATCAAAAAGCAATAATCCTAAATGTAATGGTAATTGTAACTTCAATGGTATTTTTAGCCACAAATAAAAATATTGTTACAAGAAGGAAGGTAAGAAAACTAATAATGTTGCTTTAGTTCATGCATTGGCTTCCATTCATGATAGAATAGACCATAATTTTTGGATTATTTATTTAGGATGCACTAATCATATGACTAATTCTAATTCATATTTTACTTCATTATACTTAGATTACAATAATGTAGTTACTATGGGTAATATTCCCAAATTTTTTTAGAAGGAACAGGTAATTTTAAGATAGATACAAAAGTATATAATGATATTTTGTTTATTCCTAATCTTACAACTAACCTACTTTCAATATGTTAAGATCCTGCTATAAAATAAACTCAAATAACACACTCTCACACAATTGCTTGGAAATAACTCACATAAACATCACATTAATATAACAAAAATTTGCATAAAGAACAATCTCACAATAGGACTGAATCGCGGGCCTCTTCGAGGGGGCAACCTCCTTCAATACTTCATTAATTTTGCAAAATATCGTTACATTGGTGCCCTTTCGGGTATTTAAGGAGTTTCCTTCCAAGGTTGGCTTACATGCAAAATGCCACCTGGATTACATGCATAATGCCACCCAAATTACATGCATAGTGCCACTTTGAATTACATGCACAATGCCACTCGAATTACATGCACAAGGCCACTCGAATTACATGCATAATGCCACACGAATTACATGCACAATGCCACCTATCTACCATGTGTTACATAAAAAGGGTGCCATTTGTCATGGGCACTACCTAAGCTAAAACTTAGAACATTACAAAATATTAATCATGGGTACTACCCACGTTCACTAGGAATTATTACATCATGGAAGTTATTACATTAAGGGTTAGGATGAGATCCTCACATGCCCTTCTCCTTGAAGAAGCTTTGTCCTCAAAGCTGAAAATGAGGAAACTATTGCTGAAGTTGATGGAGAGACTCCCATGTAGCATCCTCAGGTTGAAGTCCATGCCACTGAACCAGGACCTCTATGATGGTACGGTTGCGAGTTCGACGATACATCAGCTACTTTGGTGCAAGTAAGATGGAGCCTTCTTCATCCAATTCGGGAAGTGTTGATGGAACCTGTACCTTGGAGCTGCCCAAAATGTAGGAGGGAGGCGTGAGTGGAGGGTGCCCGTAAACTACCTCTGGTGGCGGTATGATAGGAAGTGTTGTACCACCATTCGGCCAAAGAAAGCCATTTTTCCCAATGAGTAGGATGATCGGAGGCAAGCAGCGAAGGTAGGTTTCCAAGCAGTTATTAACAACCTCTGTTTGACCATTCGTTTGCGGATGGTAGGCTAAACTCATTGTGAGCTGAGTCCCCTGCAACTTAAACAACTCTTGCCAAAAATTGCTAGTAAGGCTGGGATCACGATCAGATACAAGAAAAATTTGGGCAATAGTGAATGTTGTGTAAGGATGGGTTAGGGCACAAAAGTGAGCATACTTTGAAAGGCGGTCCACTACCACAAAAATAACAGACTTGTCTCCAGATTTAGGTAGCCCTTCTATGAAATCCATAGAGATGTCAGTCCACACCTGATCTGATATCGGCAAGGTGGGAAGAGTGCCTGAAGAGTGCACTGTTTCTCTTTTCATCCTTTGACCTGTGTCGCAGTCTGCCACAAAAGAGCGAATGTCTTGTTTCCTACCTTTCCAAAATAAGGTGCGCTTGAGTCGCTCATAAGGTGGTCTGATATTGGTAGGTGTACTATCCGACAATAATGGAATGGCATGGTCGTGAGAGCGATGTAGTGGTAGTGTGATGGGTTCTGAAAAGATGGCCTCATGTTTGTGGAGAATCTGTTGCATGTCTTGTGGGATTTCACCCATTGGAGATGTGGATGGCTAGATGGAGAATAGTTGTGCAATGACCCCACGTGATGATTTCTTTAGCAATTTCTCCATGTCGTTTGAACTGATAATTTGAGGTGTTCCTGTCGGGGAGCCCTTGATGATGTGTGTTTGTCCGTTCTGGAAGAACTGCATCCAAAGTTTAGCAAATTTCCAACTGATAGTGCCCAACGTACTCAACCATTGGCATCCCAAAACAATATCACATCCACCCAAATGGAGGGCAAACATGTCCTGCTTGAGTTCATAGTCCCCTATCTTGATTTTAACATTGCGACACTTTCCTTGAAAAGATAAGGTTCCCCCATTGGCTACCATGACAACAAAGGAACTACAATTATGGATATAGCAATTTGCCCGTTGAGCAACTCTAGGGTCAATGAAGTTGTGCATGCTTCCCGAATCCAAAAGGATGGAAAGACGTTGGCCCTTGAAACATCCTGTAACCTTCATGGTTTGAGGAGTAGTAATGCCTGCAAGGGCATGGATTGTAATTGATGTCTCAGGTTCCTGTTTCCCTTCTTCTTGTGGAGGAGGTGTTTCGGAAGGTCCTCATCCTCATCACTCTCGTCAGTGGTATCAGGTTCTCCAAAATCTATCAAGAACATTTTTTTGTGTGCACACTTATGCCCCTTGAAAAACTTTTCATCACAATTGTAGCATAATCCTTGGGCACGACGTGCATCCATCTCTTTGGTGGTGATGCGCTTGGGTGCAGCAGGTTTATTATCATCTGGGTTTTGGGCTCTAGGGGGAAATGAAGGTCTATTTTGAGGAAACTTTGATGGGTGTCTTTGGGCAGAGAGTTTAGATTCGGCCAAATGGGCCAAACTGATAGCTTCCATCATAGTTCGTGGTTTCAACATTTTGACTTCTGCTTGGAGTTCCATCTTCAACCCACTGATATAACAACTCTGGAAGAACCCTTCACTCAATCCTCTTGTCCGATTGGCCAATTTTTCAAATTGAGCTTGGTACTCTCGGACTGACCCTATTTGTTGTAGTTTGGTTAAGGCTCCTGTAAAGTCCTCAAACTCACTAGGACCAAATCGAGTGAGTAGTTGGGATTCAAAATCCTCCCAAGAGATATTTGGGTAGGCAAGACACAACCATTGAAACCAGTGTAGAGCCTCAGATTCCAAGTTAAAAGAAGCCATCTGGACTCGATGAAATATGGGTACATTATGAAGTCGAAAGAATTGGTCAACCCGACATAGCCACCCATCAACATCCTTCCCACTAAATTTGGGAAAGTCCAATTTGGGCATTCTAAAGGGTGGATCATGGTCACGATTCCTTGTAGAAATCTCAGCTTGGTATTCTGATTTGGGTGGTTCTCTTCTCAGTTTGCTGTCCACTTCTGTCAGTGCTTCTTCTAGGCGATTGCTAGTGGCCTCATGCTCTAGGCGAAGACCTTGGACTTCTTCCCTTATGGAGTGAAAATTCGAGTGCAAGTTCTCAATGGATTTTTTTAGGGACTCCAAGTGTTCTAGTTCTTTCTGGTGTCCACGAGTACCTTGGGCCATTTTTTTGACCTTTTGTGACCAGTTACTAAAAATAGAATTGAATTTTTAGGACTTACTATTTTTAGTAAGTGCCCAAAAAAGTGCTTGGGTGCTATATATCAAAATTATCAGTAGAATGAGGTGGTCACAATGAGCTATATATCTCAACACTACTTTTTGGCACCCCAGACTTTTTTTTTTTTTTTTTTTTTTATCTCCTGTTTTGCTGAGTCTAACGGTGTTTACAGATTCTGATTCCGAGCTACTGAGCAAAAGTTGGCTACTGGAGCACTATCTATAATTGGTCGTGTTTCACACTCAAGATTCTCTCGTATTTTGCGGGTGACCGATATGACGATTCTGTTCGACCTCGAAGACCGTGAATTCTGCCTCGATCGTGCTGACCTCTCCGACTCGATCGACTTGATCGTGGATCGCCATCTGTAAATTTTACTGTTATTCTCCAGACTTTCAACTTAAGTGTCACCCTTATGGCTTATCCCGAATGCATGTCCCTTCTGTTATTTTTTTAGTAGAGGACTCCTTTCTCATATGCTCACTTTTGAAATGCAGGTTTACGAACATGGATGTTTGGATTTTTATTTTTATTTTTACGTTTTTTATAGGTTGAAGTTTTAACAGAACCAGGGAATGCTAAGTATAGGAGTATGTACCACCCATAGGCCCTCTAATATACCGACAGTGACGAACAATAGTGCTCGGACCAATATTTCAGGCCACTACTCAAGGAGGATTCCACACATACCCTTGAGCACACTACCTACCTCCCTAACAATACGGGAGGGTAATCGTCCAGGATGCTGTGTCCCGTAGACTATGAGTAATACAAGGCCGAAGAGCTTCCTAATGGCTAAAATTTTTTTTAATCCTAGATGGTCTCCCGATATACCCGAAGATACGTGGGAGCTCAAGTCCGTGCGCGAGTTCTGTCTGAGGCTTGGGTATTGGAGCCTGATCGCCCCTCACTTCACTAGACGCTTTATGGGCTATCTAGCTTAGCCAATAATGATAGATCCTTCGTGATATTTTAAAACCCTCGATACAGGGTTTCTACCTACTCAACTAACAATATATTTTTTTGTTTCTGGTCTAGAAAAAAAAAAACACTGTATTTTTTTTTGGATTTTTTTAATAAGGAAAAACAGAATGGAAAAAACACACAAAATTTATACCTAACAGGTGGATTGGATGGCAAGAATCGTTGCAGTTGCAGCAGAACTTGGCCCTGGAAAGCGCTCTGATACCACTTGTTAAGATCCCGCTATAAAATAAACTCAAATAACACACTCTCACACAATTGCTTGGAAATAACTCACATAAACATCACATTAATATAACAGAAATTTGCATAAAGAACAATCTCACAATAGGACTGAATCGTAGGCCTCTTCGAGGGGGCAACCTCCTTCAATACTTCATTAATTTTGCAAAAGATCGTTACATTGGTGCCCTTTCGGGTATTTAAGGAGCTTACTTCCAAGGTTGGCTTACATGCAAAATGCCACCTGGATTACATGCATAATGCCACCCGAATTACATGCATAGTGCCACTTTGAATTACATGCACAATGCCACTCGAATTACATGCACAAGGCCACTCGAATTACATGCACAAGGCCACTCGAATTACATGCATAATGCCACACGAATTACATGCACAATGCCACCTATCTACCATGTGTTACATAAAAAGGGTGCCATTTGTCATGGGCACTACCTAAGCTAAAACTTAGAACATTACAAAATATTAATCATGGGTACTACCCATGTTCACTAGGAATTATTACATCATGGAAGCTATTACATTAAGGGTTAGGATGAGATCCTCACACAATAAGGCAATTAGCTTCTCAAGGAAGAAGTATTTAATTTTATGACAATAGGTGCATTATAAAAAATAATGTGGGAGAGATTATTGGAGAAGGTATGCTTTCTAACAACTGGTATGCATTTTTCCACATCAAATTTTAGATAAACATTGTCTTTTCATGTATGTTGACAATAATTCTAAATTGTGGCTTAATAGATTAGGACATATAAACTATAAAAGTATTATTGATATGCTTAACAAAAACATGGTAATTGGTCTTCCTAAAATTGAAGTTGATGGAGGACTTTTTGAGGTTTGTATTTATTAAAGCAACCTAGTACCAAGTTTGGTGAAACTTATTTTAAATATTCTTATATATTGCAATTCATCCATTCTAACCTTATGGGCCCATTTCAAGTTAAATAACTAAGTGTATATTTATATTCTTTAACTTTTATTGATGATTTTTCAAGGTACACTTGGATTTAATTTTTGAAAAACAAGTCTCAAATATTTGAATATTTCATTTTTTTAAGGTATTTGTTGAAAATAAAATCTCTTCCTCCATAAATGTCTTAAGAACTAAAAATGGAGAGCATGTGAGTAATGAGTTTAAATATTACTATATTGAAATGGGCATTTCAAGACAATTCACATGCCCATATTCACCCCAAAAAAATGGGGTTACTGAGAGGAAAAATAGGTCCATTGCAAATATGAAAAGGAATTTCCTCCAAAACATGCCTAATTTCTTATGGTATGAATGTTGTTTTACTTTTGTATATTTTTTTAATAGGTGTGCCACTAAGGAACTACATGAAGTCACTTAATTTAATGATTGGTTTCAAAGGAGACCATCAATTAAGGATTTGATAGTAATTGGGTGCATTGTTTATGCATATCATATTAATTCAAGTAATATTAGAAAATTAGATGACAGATATTTGAAATTTGTGTTAGTAGGTTATGATAATAAATCTAAAGAATATAGACTATATAACCCTAATAGTAAGACTATCTTTTTGAATAGGTATGTCATATTTGATGAGTCTACTTTATATAAATCTAGTTATTTTAGCATTAATGATATTTCTCCCTTAGAAAATCAAACTAAGAGACCAAAATGGTTAGAGAAAACAACCAAAGTATCTCCATTTGGTGAAATTTTTAAATATAGAACTAGAAGCCAAGCATCAAGTATAATCTTAATGGTTAAAATTTAAAATTTTAATGAACCTCAAACCTATAATAAGCTAAAAGTGATTCATATTGGACCAAATATATGGAATAAGAATTCAATTCTCTTATCAAAAATTATACTTGGGATTTAGTACCAAGGTCTTCTAATATAAATGTAATAGTTTGTAAATGGGTATTTATTATAGACACTAAAATCATGTCAATCCGATTAGACTGCAATGATGCACTCTTATCAACACCATATGGACCCCTTTGGGCAACCCTCAGGGGTTAAATAGTGGTCCTAACCACTTTTGGGAAGTTCTACCCCACTTTTGGGAAGTTTTGGGCCATGTAGCCATGGTCGTCCCACCCCAGGATGGCCACTAGTTCATGGTCATCCCACCCAGGGATGGCCACCAACAACCATCCCTGGGTGGGATGACCATGGCCTAGGACCCTCAAAAAGTCAAGGGTGGGACAAATGGCAATCAAATTCTACCATTTATCCCACCCATTGATTTATGATAGATTTTGAGGGCATATCAAATCCATAAAAACCTACAAATGGGAGGCCCAAATTGGAGGCTTCTCCCACCCAATGCATGGCAAGGGTTTTGACAAATGGTGGCACCTACCTTGCATGCCCTAACTTGCCCATTTGACCCTATGTCCTCTTGGGCTATAAAATGGAGTCATTCCACCCAATTTAAAGAGGAGGTCTTTGCAATATTTCGCAATGAAGTGCTACCGAGATTCACTCTCCCTTTCACCACGTGTTTTCACTTGGAATATTCATCAATCGAAGGAGGTTTCCAAGTCATCCAAAAATATGCAAATCTATTCCAAAACCCACCCATTTCTATGAATTAGATCACCAAATTTGATGACAACACCCCTAGGAGTAGTTTGAACCAGATCCTAGAGGAATTGGTGGCAAAAACCACCAGGTTTGGTGGTCGTCCCCACACTTGGGATGGTTAATAGTCATAATTGGAACACCCAGGGATGGCCATGAATTTGCATACAATTTTAGTTCAATTTTAGCATAGATCATTTCTAGAGTAGATTATATGCATCATACTAGAATTTGGTGTAATTTTGAGTAGTTTTGCACCTTCTATTAGGCTTTTCATTCTAACAGTCCCAATTGGAACACCCAGGGATGGCCATGGATTTTGCATACAATTTCCCTTCTATTTTAGCATAGATCATCTCTAGAGTAGATTATATGCATTATACTAAGTTTTGGTGCAATTTGGAGTAGTTTTGCACCATCTATTTCACTCTTCATATTCACTATTGCATGCATCTCTTTGATTTCATTTCAATCCACATATGCTATTAACAAATCTAAGTTCTTTGTGTGTAGATCTAGGTATCTCAACGTGCAAGGAAGGAGCTACAAGTTCGAATATAGATAGATCATCACAGTGGTACCAAAACTCGCTCTTCAATTCATGAGTGTGAGGAAGACATTGAAGTGCACCTTGAGTTTTTGAAAGGATTAGATCCTTTGACACCTTGTAATGATTGTATCAATTAAGAGCCCTCAAGGGGATGTTTTGTAACCGTGGATTTGACAAATTAATTAATATAAAGAGGACCCCCATTTATTTTACTTATTTGTTATCATGCTTACATTAAATATCACTTTTTAATGCTTAAATCAATAGATGCATTTCATTTCCATTTGCTAGGTGCATCATTTTTTTACTCTACAATGGTGATCATGGTGGGACCCCTATCCCATTTGATTTAGGTAAGTTTTAACCCTATTTTTATCTCTAAAATTTTGTAGGTTTTGGTCATTCTAGCCTAAAATGACCCCTAATTTCCTAATTGGAACACCCAGGGATGGCCATAACAGCCATCCCACCTAGGGATGACCCCCAAATTGGCAACCATCCCACCCTAGGATGACCACAAAATAGAGAGCCTACAACTCAAATTGATAGAAATAACAACAACTTAGGCTTTCAAGATGAGTATCTAGACCTTACTTTGCATTATTACTATTTAGAGAAAGTTAGATTTAGTTTAAAAAATTAGCTTTTATTTATTTTCCTTGCTTGTTTAAAAAGTAGATTTTACTTTTTATTAATCTCAAAAACAACAAAAAGAAGAAAAATAGGAAAATAACCAAGTAAGAATGCATTTGTGTGGTTTGATTGCTTGTGACCTACATAATGGTTAGGTTGACATATAGGGTATGCATTTTGTAGGTTCCATCATTTATTCAATACTTATGAAAGTGAAATATTATTTTGCATTTAGTGAAGTATCATTGAGTGCTCTTTTGTTTTACTTTTTTTAAGTATAAAAGGAACCACACACACCACATCACATTTTAACATTAGTGAGTTGGAACTTCATCCCCAACCACTAATAGAGACCAACGATGGTGGGCTTCATCTCCACCCATTGGCTCGCATGATACGAACCCTATTTTTTGGCCAAAGCTAGCTCCAAGAACCATCTTAGCCATGGAAAATAGCATGCATTCCTCTTCGAAGGGTGTATCACTACCCATGATCAATATGGGTGAGGACTAGTAGGACATGTGCTCCCTGATCAGGTATGGGCTTCATCTCCATACTTTAGTGGGTTTACATGACCAGACTTCATCACCAATTGTCGAGCTATGAGTATATAGGTGAAATCCTTTAAAAAAATTGAGAATTACATCAACCATATTCAAACACATGAAAAGAGATCTCTTTGCAAACAATAAATCAAAAACACACCAAACAATTTTAGGGAACACATATAAAATATTTAAAAGAGATAAACACTTGTATTATTGTGTGTTTTCATTCTTGTGTGTTGCATCATTAAAATTTGTAAAAGAGATAATCACGTAGGGTTTGGAACAAAGTAGTTATGGTATGCACCCACAGCCAAGCCCATTCAAGGGTTGACACTATGGAGAGTAGGCAAGGAGACATAGACCATCTCCGATTTGACCCTAAGGATATGATTATACCTCCTTGGTGGCCTCCTACTCACCCAAGTCCTAGAATTTCAAATCAAGAACCTAACCTACAAGGGACCCCTACATGGGACACCCCTACAGGTCTTGGTCCTAATCAGGGAACATACTTTCCAGATATAGACACTTCACATACCTTCTATCAAGAATAAAAACTATGCATTGAGGCATAAACAAATAGAGTAATACCATGCATTCGCATGCCTGCTCGGTCTACCTCGCACACCTACATGCAAGATCAATATTATTCACCATGGGTAGGGCCAAATGATCAAACTACACCCTTAAATCACCCTAATAGGTCTCAAAAATATAAGTACCAAGATGAGTATGATACTCATCACTCTAGGTGAGCAAATTCAGCCCTTCCCTTCCTCATTTATGAAGGAAGACACGAGGAGAATCTTGATTATCCTCAATCTCATTATTCCATGCAAGCACGATGTGCTTCTATACCAACTGAGTATAAAGAACATCTATTTAGGATTGAGCCTCAAGTGAATGTGACCTCTCTCGATCGAGGGAAGCTCATAGTCAATCTTTTAGATCCTCCTAAACAAGATAGGCCTCATGGAAATAGTGCTAGGGCTAATAGACCTCACACAACTGATCAGATAAACCAAGTTATTAAAAGATATGTTGACCACCAAGCTCAATTCAATCAGCTTTAACTAGATAAACAATGCTTGGATCACCAGCATCAGTTAGAAAAGCAAAGAATTGAATAGCAAACCCATGAGTTATTTCAAGAGACCTTACGTAATGGGGTCCCTACCCCAAGTACTCATAGACAAGGGGTTCATCAGAGGTAACCTATATTTAATAAAAATAGGCTTCCTAGGCCTAACCAAATATTGCCTCCTTGACCTCCTAGGCCTAATCGAGACTTGCCTCCTAGGCCAAACATAGATCACCTTTCACAAGCATTTGTTCCTCCTTGTAGGCCAATTCAAGAAACACCTTATGGAGCCTATGATGATCTTGAACTAGAAGAGGAATATCTAGAAGCACCTTATGGAGGTATGGTTGATGACAATCAACCACCACACCATATGCTTGACATTCCTCACCCTCCCTCATGGGGCCAAAGCAAAGAAGAGGAGATCAAATCCTCTAATGCATATAAAGCATTGCTTGAATACATGGAAATAATAGAAAACAAGACCTCTAGGTCCAGGATTCAAAAGCCCACTTTGCACTAGCTTCACAGTCAACCACTTCACCCATCAATACCTTCCCCTCCATACCTAGAGCATTTCAAAATGCCCAATATGGATAGATTCAAAGGAGAGGAAGATGCACAGGAGCATGTTACTAGGTTCATGAACCAATGCTTCAATATCCAGGATAATGATGTCTTACTTCTAAGAATATTTTTTATTACCCTCTCTAGCCCAATCATAGAGTGGTACAATCAACTCCCAAGGCACAACATCCATAGCTTTGAATAATTTGTGGATGCATTCCTAGAACATTTTACTTTTAACACTAAGTGAAAGGTGACTTTAATAGACCTCACAGGGTTGAAGCAATATGATGATGAGTCAATCATAAATTATGGTAATAGGTGGTGAACGCTTCTCGCTAAGCTACCATACCTACTACCAATGTCTGAGTTGACTCGCATGTTTTCCAAGAGTTTTTTAAAGCTAATTTCATTATTGCTACAACTCCAACAATACCAAACTCTTGAAGATGCTCTAGCATAGGCTAGAACAATCGAAGAAATCAAAATTCAAGAGGGGGAGATCATAAAACCCCATAAGAAGGAGTGGAATAAGAACACAAAAGGCAATCTAGCACAACCAAAGTCAATAGTAGTTAATCAAGTTGCCATTAGCATTCTAGGGCCTGTGCAACCAATACTACCTCAGAAGGTAAACTATCAGGCCCAACCTCCTCCTACAAATTACAATAACAACACTTAGATGAATCAAGGGCAAAACTAGCAATGTCACCCTAAGCGATAATTTATGCCCTTCATTGAGTCTATGGATTCCCTATTCGATCATCTATGTGCAGCCAAAGCAATTACTCTACTTGATATCTAGCCTATAGATCTAAGTATAAATAAACCAAAGTCCATGGGATATCATGAAGATCTATATTATAAGTACCATAGGTAGAATGGGCATGATATGCAAATGTGCTATGGGTTCAAACACCTAGTACAAGACATGATTGAGAGGAATGATCTTCAAGTTGATAACCCTCTTGCAACAAATAATCAATAAATGGGTATCTTTAAAGACCCATTGCCCACTCACGAGGTGTAGGAAAATCAAGCAAAATAGGTAAACGAGGTCCATACGACACCCCCTCAACAAGGGTTCATCGAGATGGTTAGCATCATGACAAGGAATAGGTATTATCCAAATCAAGTTGCACCACTTGTAGCTTCAAATGATATTCCCTCCATATCACAACCTCTACCACCTCTAGTGCAAAGCCTTCCACCTCATCTAGTGGTCACCATAAAGAGTAAGCTTGCTCAAAGCTTGCGAACAACATCGACCTAACTCTCTATCTATGAGCTTATCCAATAGTCTCCACCTCATCGAGAAGCTCTTATGGAGATCCTTAAGTCGATTGAACTACAACCCCAAGAGTCTAACTCCTTTATCAATTTTATGGGGCATGTTCAGCAGTGCAAAGAGCCAGTAATCACATTTCATGAACATGAACTCAAACCAATATCAAATGATGTGGTTGATCCTCCCTTACACATCATTGCATGTGTAAATGGAACACCTTACAAAAGAGTTCTAATTGATACTAGTTCTTCAAGAAATATCATCACCATAAATGCTCTCCAACATCTAGGTCTTCTAGCATCCCACATTGTTGCATCCACATATACCCTCCGAGCATTCAATGATACTCTATGCTCAATGGTTGGCACTATAGTCTTACCTATTCAGGTGGGATGCAAAACCATACCAATATTGTGTCACATATTAGAGGGTGCAATGGCTTATAATATCTTGCTAGGTAGACCCTAGATTAGGGACATGAAGTGCATGCCATCCATAGCTCACCAATGTTTGAAGTACACTCATGAAGGGCAAGTACATGTTGTCTCCATAGACCTTGAGCCCTTCAAATACTACAACTTGGTACAACACATCCCCGAGTCGACCTTACCATCAACTCATTTGGACTTCCAACCAAATACATCCATTCAAGGTCTGACTCCTTCATTATCACCTTCCATTGATCCATTACCATATTCTTCTATACCATCATCATCAATTGCACCTTCAGATATACCTTCATCATCATCAAATCCTCCATAGAGGAACATGTCGAAGAGGCCTATTGATGAGATCCCTCCAATCATCTCTACCATTTCCATGAAAGAAATTCCTAGTCTAGCAGATGAGGAACCACCTCATGAGGTAAGCATTGAGTCATCTCAAGCCTCACTTCCATCTCCTCCATCCTCACCATCATAGGTCATAGTCCATTTGGCTACTATAAGTTTAGGAGAATACTTAGTAAGGAATATTACAATAGTTCCAACCATTGAGACAATACAGAATATGGGATGACCTCATCTTCCCATAGGTACCATCGTACCTCTAGGTATACCTCCCAATCAAATGAACTTCATATATGGGGGTATTGAATATGGCACAAAACCATATCCTCAGCAAGAAGAGGATGAAGAACCCTTTTTGAGGACATCAATTATATGTCCAATCTTGACTATGCCATGCGATATCTCCATCGCTGCCATTGGCATGGCTATGGTTTGGGGTTGTACGAACAAGGTACTCATGTTCCTTTCTAGCCACAATATCAAATACCATATGATAAATCTAGCTTAGGACACAACAAGCTTGTGCCTCTCGATATCCTCACAGAAATTTTAGAGCACCTAGGTTTGAACTATAGGGATGAGCTTGCACATGATCCTTACACTAATCCTAATCATGTCCACTCTTTGGGGGATTATTTCTCCAAAATATGATATTTGACCTGATCCTATGAAGAAGGTGAAGGTTTGCATACTCTTCCATACAAAAATGAGGAAGAGGATCAAGGTCCCCCTTATGAATGGATAACTGATGATGAATCAGATTATGATGTAGCACCTATTAACTTCCCTAGTTCAGATGAGGAATACGAACAAATCATCCCATTGGATGATGAAGAAGAGTTCTATCTGTTTTCCCTCCCCCCCCCTCTGGGAATTTTTCCTGGGGGGACCCCCCCCCCCCCCCCCCCCCCCCCCCTCTCCCCCCCCCCCCCCCCCCCCCCCCCCCCCTTTCCTCCCTTTCCATTGGAGAGAAGAAGTTCGTTCCCCCCCTGTTTCCTGGGGGCCCCCCCCCCCCCCCCCCCCCCCCCCCCCCCCACAATCGACCCATCCAATGGAGATCATCCATCCATCCATATGATTTCCATAGATCTTACTACACCCTTGCATGATCTGAATAACCCATTAAATCCATTGCACCTCGACATTGAGGTAATCGAATTTGATCAGGGAGATTCTCCACCATATCCATCAGAGTATTGGCCTTGTGATGAAATGTTACAACCATTTCATTTTTCTCCAAGATCTACTCAAAATGTCTTTCATACTGAGGTTGAACTTGATTTTCCAATTGATGACATAAACCTAGTTGATGACATTCATTTGATCCCTACTCCACACCAGTTGGAAGAGGGATCTCATATGTCAATTGAGCCAACAATTGATAGTGATATCGGCACAGATCTTGAGGCTCCCCAATTCATCAAGTTAGGGGAAGGCTTATCCCTTACTGAGCAAGCTGATTTCATAGCTCTTCTAAAATAGAAGAAGGAAGCTTTTGCATGGTCTTATAAAGACATGCCAGGACTAGATCCAAATTTAGTCATGCATAATCTTACGATTGATCCAAATGCAAAACCAGTCAAGCAAAAGCTGCACAAAATGCATCCAACAATAGCCTTAATGGTGAAATATGAATTGCAAAAATTGTTAGATGCCAATTTCATTATATCAGTTGATTATCCACCATGGGTTTCCAATATGGTACCTATCAAGAAACCCGATGGAAGGATTCACATTTGCATCGACTTTTGAGATCTAAATAAAGTGAGTCCTAAGGATGAATTCCCTTTGCCAAACATTGATGCACTGGTGGATGCCACAATAGGCCATGAGATGTTATCCCTAATGGATGGTTTCTCTAGATACAATAAAATTTACATTAATCTAGAGGACCAACTCAAAATGACATTCACAATGCCTTGGGGGACATTTTGTTATAAAGTCATGCCTTTCGACCTCAAAAATGTTGGTGCTACCTACCAGTGAGCTATGACTTACATCTTCCATGACTACATGCATAAAATTTTAGAAGATTACATAGATGACTTATTGGCTAAATATTTACTCCACCATGAGCACATTGATGTATTATGCAAAGTCCTCGATCACCTCATCGAACACAATGTTAGACTCAATCCCAAGAAGTGCATCTTTGATGTCACATCTAGAAAAATATTGGGATTCATAGTCTCTAAATGAGGCATAGAGGTCAATCCAAATAAATTCAAGGTAATCCTTGAAATGCCTCCCCCACTACTATCAAGTAGCTACATAGTCTACAAGGAAAGGTCACATCCATCAAGTGCTTCATAGCACAATTATCGGATAAGTGCCGACCTATGAACAAATTGTTACACAAGGGGGTCACATTTAATTGGGATGATGAGTGTCAAGCTACCTTTGATGAAATTAAATAATATATAGCTTCACCACCAGTATTGGCTCCTCCCCGACCAGGAGTGTCATTCTATCTATACATCTCAGCTATTGAGCTTGCATTGGGCACCATGTTGGCCCAAAAGAATGAATTGCACAAAGAACAGGCTACTTACTATATTAGTCACACCTTGGTCAGTTATGAAATAAATTATGCATACATTGAGAAGCTATGCTTAGTAGTGGTTTTCACCACTAAAAAGCTATACCATTATATGCTCAATCATACCATGTATGTAGTATCCAAAGAGAATCCATTATGATATATGATGAGTCGTACTTACCATAACAGTCACACGATGAAATGGATTATGTTGTTGATGGAATTTGACCTTGAATTCATCGAAAAAAAATCAATTAAAGGTTAGGTCATCATCGATCAACTCGTAGAGGCTCCTCTCTAGGATGACCAACCTCTTAGCATAGAGCTTCCCGATGATGGAGTCTTTCAAGTGTCAGAATCACCTGATCTTGAAGAGCCTAAAACATAGGCTGACATGACTCTATTTTTTGATGGCTCTAAGTGCGAGCAAGGGGGTGGCACGGGAATTATGTTTTTTACACCTCAAGGGGCTCCAATACCCCTTTCATTCAAACTCAATTTCCCATGCACCAACAATAATTCTGAGTATGAAGCTCTTCTCATAGGCCTTCAAATGATAATCACCATGAAAATAACTAAGCTCAATATTTTTGGTGATTCCTTGCTCATAGTGAATCAAGTCAAGGGAATATTCCAATGTAGATGCCCAATATTGCAAGCCTACAAAGCCCTTGTGGATAAAATTCTAGTAAAATTTGAATGGTATGATATTGAGGCACTCCCTCGATCATCTAACCATTTTGTGGACACAATGGCCTCCTTAGGGTCTTTAATCCCATAGAACCCTTCTGATGATATAACAACCATTCAAGTCAAAATGCTATCACAATCTACAACTGAGCGTGAGGACCTTCACTCCATGCCAGAAGTCCACATGATTCAAATTGAACCTTCTCATGAACGGTTCTCTCAAATTCACAATTGCTTAAATAATACTGCTTGGGGGACTTTATTCCCTCAAACTCCTTTTGATAGTAGCACAATGCTATATCTACAAGTTCTCTCCCAATCAACATTCATGAGAGATGAACTTCAAAAGGATCAAGCAATTCATGCAATTGAGGCTTCTTCAAATCAAGATTGGTCCATCCAACTAAAATATTACCTAAAGCTTGGTAACATCCCTTCTGGATTGTCGCATGCCACCAAATGCACATTCAAAAAAAAAGTGGTAAAATATGTCTTACTTGGAGATATATTGTATCATTGAAGCTATGAGGGTATCCTCCTTCATTGCTTAGAACCTCAAGAGTCAGTTTGGGCAATCACCCAAGCACACGATGGTACATGTGGTGGCCATTTCAGTGGTATGGCCATCACAAAGTGCATTCTTTGCATGGGCTATTATTGGCCAACTTTAGAGCAATATTGTTGTGCTTATGTTAAGAAGTGCGTAAAGTGTCAACACCATGCTAATTTGACACATGTACCTTCTCAGGCCTTACAACCGATTCAATCGATTTGGCCTTTTTTGCAATGGGGGTTTGACTTAATTGGGAAAATCTCACCCTCTTCCTTAGGCCATCACACGTTCATCATTACGACCATCGAATATTTCACAAAATGGGTGGAAGTGATTCCCCTTACCACTACGACTGGGCCTCGCATTGCGGAGTTCATGTTACATAATATCATTTATCATTTTGGTATTCCATCCAAAATAATTTTAGATAATGGGCCACCTTTCAAGAATAAGGATGTGCATGCTTTAATAGCTAAATATAACATCCAACACAACTTTTCTATGCCCTATTATCCACAAGCCAATGGGCAAGCTGAGGCATCAAACAAAATAGTAATTACCATTTTAAAGAAAATCATTAAGGATAATCACAAATATTGGCATACTCAATTGCCTCTTGCCCTTTGGGCCTACCACACTAGTATTCGGACACCCACTAGGGCAACTCTATTTTCACTAGTATATGGTGCTGAGGCCATCATGCCTTTAGAGCTGGAAATCCCATCATTGTGCATATCCATGCAAGAGTTCATCGATGATGACACCACGTGGTAGGCTCACCTGGACCAATTAACTTTACTTGATGAATGACATGTTAATGCTCTTGAGCACCTACATGTTTATCAAGAGTGGCTTAAGAGAGCCTATAACATGAAAGTCCATCCTAGAGACTTTTAGGTTGGTGACCTTGTTCTAAAAGAGAACCAACAAAACTCTAACTTGCCACCCCATCTATGGGACAAATTTATGGTAAACTAGTTAGGTCCATACATTATCACTAGTCAGATTGGACCTAGAACTTATCACCTAGCTTCCATTGAAGGATGTGAGGAGCCTAAACCCTTGAATATCCTTCACCTATAGACTTTTCATGCTTAAAGCATATGCCCTACCAAAAAGCCCCAAAGGTACCCATAAATCCTTTGGTCACCCAAAAATCCCCAAAGGTACCCATAAATCCTTTGGTCACCCAAAAAGCCCCAAAGGTATCCATAAACCCTTTGGTCACCCAAAAAGCCCCAAAGGTACCCATAAATCCTTTGGTCACCCAAAAATCCCCAAAGGTATCCATAAACCCTTTGGTCACCCAAAAATCCCCAAAGGTACCCATAAACCCTTTGGTCACCCAAAAAGCCCCAAAGGTATCCATAAACCCTTTGGTCACCCAAAAATCCCCAAAGGTACCCATAAACCCTTTGGTCACCCAAAAAGCCCCAATATATATATATATATATATATATATATATATATATCAAAATCTAAAAACATCATTAAAATAACAAAAATACAAAAATATTGCATTACATTTCATATCGTTGCATTATACAATCACTTGCATTAAGCATACCCATCATTGCATTTTGCATTCTAGAGTTGCTCATACATGTCTAGCACCAGGTCTGTACACTAGCCATCCTTCAAAATCAACTTTGTCAAAAGTCATTATTAACACCCATCTACATTACAATTATCATTTCCATCAACATTCCCCACCTTTCATATTTGTGTTTGTTTCCCTTCACCTAGTCATTTGTTATAAGGCATCATTAGGGTTTTCAGTCACTCAACCATCTCTAGTTTTCTTTTCAGATTTTGTAGAAAGCTATCCTAATTTTTAGAAGGTAGAGTCTTGCTTTGATTATACCTTGTATACGTCATAATCCCAACACATTCTCACATTAATAAATCCAAGTTTTGCACAAGGAAAGATGAAACCTACAAAGTGGTCCTTGTTACCTTAAGAGAAAAGTTTACCTTGCTCATCCCCCTATGTGCATGGTTCAAAAATGCTGAGAATTGACAAAAGGACAAGCTCCTCCCTACCCAAAGCAATAAAAATCCCTTGCCCCATGCCAAATCTAGGCAAGTATCCAAAGAGCAACAAATACAAAAGCAAAAATCCCCAAAATAAAAAGTGGTTTTCACCACTAACAAAAGCAAAAAGTAAAATAAATAGTGGTTCTCACCACTACCAAAATCCCTTGCTCACAAAAAAAAAAATGAGAAAATCCCTAGAGCAATTCAAAAATAAAATAAAAGAAGGGAGTACTGAACTTGAATCCCTAGAATTCTTAGCATTTGACAACCATAAGGTGATCCTCATTACAGGTTGGGTGGCATCAAGCCTACCTAGAAATGGTGGTATCCTTACACATGATGATATGTCTATCACATTAGTGACCTTATTTTGTATAGACCAATGTTTGCTTGTGGATGAGCTAGCTTTTGGTAGCCTATATTACCTAATGGTCTAATCCAACTACGTACAAAACTCAGGATCATGATACTCATAGGGTGATATTCAGTACAGATGGGCTGCATAAATCCTATTTGGCACTGGGGTAACTTTATGCATTATCATAACAATGAACTCACATGCACACATAGGGATATTGAATATCTTGGTCATCCTAGCAGATTTATACCTTGCCAAAAAGTCTTGCATGGTTAATATATAACTTTTGACTAGTTCACTAGAGTGTTTGAGTCTCATGAAAACCTCAAGGACATTCTATAACATCTTACTATTCATTCCATTCCATACCATTTTATCACATGTTTGTCAGTTTACATTTTCACAATCCATTACATAATCTTATGATAACGTTAAAATGAATCGATGAATTTTGTACAGTCTATGGTGCTAGCATCTAGTGTGTCAAATAGTATTCATAATTCATCATACATATTAACAAATCATCCATTTCATTATGCATACACACATGTACATATCATCAACTAACATCATATTACAATACATGCATCCATGATAAGCATCCATAAAAGCATCAGTAAAGTAAACATAAGCATTGCATACATCTAATAAAGTAGTAAGGAAACACATGATGACAATAGAAAAACTCATATATATATATATATATATATATGTATGTATGTATGGGGTAAAAAGATACATCATAATCCAAAAACTACCCATAGGCTACAATCAAGTGGGTCCTCAGACCTCACGCTCCCAAAATCCAAAAATAACCACAGAGTCTCAAAATCCATGGTCACGTAGGACCGACACCATGACTCTCACCACCACCCTCGATCATCGCTCATCGAGAGCTCCTAGATCTGCTCCTCCCAACCCTATCTGATCTTCTCATGGAGCTAGGAGCCCCCATCCTCATAGATGACTACCCTGTACCACTCCTACTCTACTAGGACCCACTAGCAGAAGGATGAGCTGGTAAGCACCCTCTAAGGCATGCTACCTCATCCTCCAAATCTTATGTGTATGCTAGATCCTCTCAATGATGAGCCTAGTAGTCACTTAGTAAGGTCTAGAGCTGTGTCACCTCCTCTCATAGCCTAGCTACCTCACCACTACTAGATACCCCATGGCTCGAGCTCCCTACTCTAACCTATGACTAAAAAGCAACTAACTCTATCACCTACCTCTCAATCACTAATGCCTACCTATCAATATCTACCTATGTAGTCTACACCTATGCCTATAGGAGAGTCCTCTCCTCTACATACTCCCTCCACTCCTATCTCCCTCTGATCAGCTCACCCTATAGCTCAGCAATGGTGGCATCCCATGCTGCCAACTGTGCCTACACTCCCTGCTCATCAAAATCATCCTCATCATAATCATCCTACTGACCCTCCATATCCATGCTATCCATCCACTCATCATCTATCTAATGATGCACATGTCACTCACCTAAGTCTAGCTCCTCCTCATCTAGAGCCTCATCATGTCCCTCATCTGGAGCCTCCCCATGAGCCTCCTCTATCACCACATATGTACCACCTCCTAGAGGTCCCTCCCTTACCACCAGTGCATCACCCACCAGGATTCATACTCTATTGTGGTCCCTACATCATCTAGCTTAGATATGACCTCTATAAGATCTACCTCCTCTCCAACTACCTCCACTATAGGCCAAGTAAGTGTCCTCTCATCCCCATAATATTAGTAGATCACTAGCTCGCTAGGCAACCCCTAGCATAGCCCAAACTACCACATCACTCGAGCATATGGGAAATACTCTCACTCAATCCTATATCGACCAACTAACCATCTCCCTCATCATACCCATAAAAGCTACACCTCAACCTCAAGCCATGTTGGACAATCTTTGTATGGTCTCCAAGTAACCTCCTCTACCCTAAGCTATGCAAATGACTATGCATAGTGATCAATCATACCTACATAAGGATAGCTCCAACCCCTCTCTTGGTCCCACTACCATAGGATACCATATCCTATCTCCACATCCATAAGTTGTGCCCACATCATCCAAGGTAGTCCCCACGATCGATCCACAATAATGTGCTACCATCCCCACACCTACAATAGAAATCTGCAGCCCAATCCTTTCCACCCATGACAATGGATCTCGTACAACTCATCATAAAGCTATGCTAGCAAAGTAGTGCCCCATACCATCACTAACGACCTCTCTATGGTGCACTCCACCAGTGAAAATACCAACTCCAAAAGGTTCTAGGGGAACCTAGCTCCTGATGAGTCTAGTAGCAACATGTTGGAGATAAGCATCATCAGCAAGGCATGTCTCATAGTCAAAACCTCTACCTCATACCATAGCTCCACTAGGATACCTCCACTAGGCAAGTCTCATAATACCTCATACTAATCCTCTCCAAAGTATCTCTACAAAATCGTATCTCTAAGATCTTGATGAGTAGACATAATCGGATACCCCTCTATCAGAATACACAAAATCTAGTAGATATCCTCTAACATCACTATCATCTCCCCAATAAACAAGTGGAAGGTGTTGGTGCGAGGGTCCCATAGATCTATCAAAGTTATTAGGTAGGCTCTATCTCCCATCACTGGCTCTAACCATGTCACTTGTTTGAGACCAATGGCATCAAGCCATTTCTAGTCATCCTCTATTAGTAAGTCCCTAGTAGTCTGAAAGAGAGTCAAAAATTGATACCGACTCTTGATCACCTGGTAGAGGCAAGCAAGCTCAAAAAATGCAACAAAATTGCACAAAAACAACCCAAAAAAGGGATATTTTTCTCCCAAAATCATGGTCATCCCACCTAGGGATGGCCCCCAAATTGGTAGCCATCCCACCAGGATGACCACCAGTCTCCCACCCAAGGATGACCCCAAAAATGCTCAAAAATGGCCTTCTCGACCACCAAAAATAAGCAAAAAACCTCATAAAAATACAAAAAAAATGCAACAAAATTGCACAAAAACAAAAATTAAAGCACAAAATAATAAATTCTATCACTAATGAGGTTCATTTACTAATATTTAGTGTGTTTCATTGGCAAATATGAAAATAATTACATTTCCAAATTTAACAAAGTCTAGTAGCAAATTCAGCCCTTACCCATCTCGCATCGGCTCCACCGCTCATCGAGTCTAGAGGCTGGCTCATGGTGATTGTGGGATGGTTTTGATAGTGCTCCACTTTAAAAAATCACTCTCCTACTCCTCACCTCTCAATATGCCAAGTCAAAAGTGTGCAAATGAGCTCATTTTTCCAATTTTGAGCTTAAAAAGACCTAGAATAAGCATGGTCATCCTAGGGTGGGATGACCAGAAAATTTGGTGACCATCCCACCTGTAGCCATACCACCCTAGGATGGCCACCAAAAAACACCAAAAAAATAAAAGGCAAATAAAAAGGCCTAAAAACCACCAAAAACATGTCAAAACTGATAAAATTCACAAAGGATAAATATTGAACCAAAATTGTTCATTGATGAATTGAAAAGTCTCTACTTAAATCCCAAAGAAGGCCATTATGGTTATAACACTCCATGGGAATGAGGTATTCATTTCTTTTCTTCCATGAAATATCAACAAAACCATCAAAATCCTAACAAAATTGATAAATTTTACAATGGGTAAAGTTGAAGGAACCCTAATCAAGTCATATTGGTCAAGTGACTCATCACTTTCATCATTGGTCATTCCCTCATCAACTCATCACTTGAGGGGGTAGTCATAATTAATGAATTCATAATCAAAATCAACACTCAAACACTCAAAAGTGCAACTTGCATACATTCAAAAGAATTATTGCCAAAGATAAATTTCAAGCCCACGTTGGGCATATAATTCAGCACCAATTCAACAAAACAAAGTCTTGATGTCCTTGAAGCCTTGGGACACTTATCCCAGAATAGGCTTATAAGAGAAATAAGGAACCAAGACCAAGTATACCCTAAGCCCCAAAACCTGCCCTTACAGTGCAGCTGAAAGGTATACCAAAATCAAATCCTTCAAATATGTCAAAAGCAAGGATTCCAAGAATGTATGCTCCTTCCATGATGGAGGCATCTAAAGTTGGTTAGGTTACTGAATAACCTTAATCATTTGATAGTTTAGTCATCTATTTTTGCTCCGCACTGTGTTTCACATAATGCATCTCAAAAAGGGGCATCTGTAGACACTAAAATCATGTCAATCTGATTAGACTGCAATGATGCACTCTTATCAACACCATATGGCCCCCTTGGGCAACCCTCAGGGGTTAAATAGTGGTCCTAACCACTTTTGGGAAGTTTTACCCCACTTTTGGAAAGTTTTGGGCCATGTAGCCATGGTCATCCCACCCCAGGATGGCCATAGTTCATGGTCATCCCACCCAGGGATGACCACCAACAACCATCCCTAGGTGGGATGGCCATGGCCTAGGACCCTCAAAAATTCAAGGGTGGGACAAATGGCAATCAAATTCTACCATTTATCCCACCCAATGATTTATGATAGATTGAGGGCATATCAAATCCATCAAAACCTACAAATGGAGGCCCAAATTGGAGGCTTCTCCCACCCAATGCATGGCAAGGATTTTGACAAATGGTTAGCACCTACCTTGCATGCCCTAACTTGCCCATTTGACCTTGTGCCCTCTTGGGCTATAAATTGGAGTCATTCCACCCAATTTAAAGAGGAGGTCTTTGCAATATTTTGCAATGAAGTGCTACCGAGATTCACTCTCCCTTTCACCGCATGTTTTCACTTGGAATCTTCATCAATCAAAGGAGGTTTCCAAGTCACCCAAAAATACATAAATCCATTCCAAAACCCACCCATTTCTATGAATTAGATCACCAAATTTGATGACAACACCCCTAGGAGTAGTTTGAACCAGATCCCAGAGGAATTGGTGGTAAAAACCACCAGGTTTGGTGGTCATCCCCACCTGGGATGGTTAACAGTCACAATTGGAACACCCAGGGATGGCCATGAATTTGCATATAATTTCAGTTCAATTTCAGCATAGATCATTTCTAGAGTAGATTATATGCATCATACTAGGATTTGGTGCAATTTGGAGTAGTTTTGGACCTTCTATTAGGTTTTTCATTCTAATAGTCCCAATTGGAACACCCAGGGATGACCATGGATTCTGCATATAATTTCACCTTTATTTTAGCATAGATCATTTCTAAAGTAGATTATATGCATTATACTAAGTTTTGGTGCAATTTGGAGTAGTTTTGCACCATCTATTTCGCTCTTCATATTCACTATTGCATGCATATCTTTGATTTCATCTCAATCCACATATGCTATTAACAAATCTGAATTCTTTGTGTGTAGATCCAGGTATTTCAGTGTGCAAGGAAGGAGCTACAAGTTCGAATATGGATAGATCATCGTAGTGGTACCAAAAACCCGCTCTTCAATTCGTGAGTGCAAGGAAGACATTGAAGCGCACCTTGAGTTTTTGAAAGGATTAGATCCTTTGACACCTTGTAATGAATTGTATCAATTAAGAGCCCTCAAGGGGATGTTTTGTAACCATGGATTTGACAAATGGATTAATATAAAGAGGACCCCCATTTATTTCACTTATTTGTTATCATGCTTACATTAATAGATGTATTTCATTTCCCTTTGCTAGGTGCCCCATTTTTTCTGCTCTACATTTATACTTAAGTTCATTAGGAAAAGTTGACAAACATTAGGCTAGATTAGTAGGAAAATATTTTTCATATAAGTATGAAGTATATTGTGAGGAAAATTTTACTCCAGTTTTTAAAATGCCTACAATTAGATTAATAATAACATTAGATTCTACTTTTAATTCTAAAATTTATCAATTATATGTAAAGAGTATATTTCTTAATGATAAATTAAATATTGAGATTTATATGGAGCAACCTCAAGGAATGATGTTTTGATTTCCTTCAAGGTGATCCTTTGATCTCATCTCTTGATATTTTACCAAATGTCTATTTTTGTTCTTTTACTACTTTATATTCAGTTATTTTTTAGATATTTTGGTTGGATCTATTTACATTAGAGCATATTCTTCATCTTCATCTTCAACTAGAGGTCTATTACCGATTTGTTTAACCTCATCATGGAAATAACCATAGGTAACAACTTTTTTTCTAAATTTAGGGTATGTTAAGTAGGATACATTAGATCAAAGTGCTTCAACTTTCCATAATGATCTGATTGGTTATTTTGAGTTGGATTCTTCAAATTTATTTTTTCTATTTCTTTATCATATAGTGCACGTCTCTTTAGTTTTTACTACACTCCAATGGGTTAACATACCTCTAAAATATGATCAACCAATTTGTCTCAAGAGGAAACATTGAAAGGCTTATTCATCATCCTTGATCTCAAATATTGTTGGTTCTTTAAGCCTTACTACCACAAAATATCACATGTACCAATATAAATAAGACACAATATTAAAGGTCAAAAAATCAATAATGAAGAGTAGAATAATATATGAGAAAATTAATATGTATATCAAGGCTAATATAATACTAAAAGTAACATTCACTTATATAATAAAATATGAATGTAAATGGCCTAAATCATTCATGAACTATGCATGAAGAAAACTTACAATATTAATTTCTCAAATCTATATACAAGTTTTATTCATTTTTCTTCCTCTTACAATTGTATATTTATATTCTCATTGGATATGATTTGATTCACCTTCTCATGGAGCATTGTCTCCATAATATAGCCATGGTAATATGACTCTTCAAGTACTTGACTATTGCTCTCCATATGACAAGTCTCATGACTTTTGGCTTATCATATTGCCACTTCCATACTAGACTCTTCACTTTCTTCTTGCATGCACACTTGACTCTATGACACTTACATACTTCTACATTAAACTTACACTTATACATGCACTCCTAATCTAATACACTTGTGCACATCCTCACATTACATATTTACAGACTTACATGAAAGGGAAAATATAAATCACACATCTAAACTAAAGACTCGACCCTAATCTATTACATATTTACAATTGAACCATGAAGGTACCATGGGGATAAATTTGCATGTACCAAATAATTTAATATTCCTCAACCTCCCAATATTACATTATTTGGTTATTAAATACATTAGTCTTCTATTCCGGTCTTCATATTGATCTTCAATATTCAAGTGACCTTGCATTATTCATGAACCTCTACTTCTTTGGAATCTTCTTCATCATCTTGAATCTTGGGTTCATCCATTGTTCATGTTTATAGGATAATCTTGGAGCATACTTGATCTAATTTCCTATTTCCTGTATTTATGAAAAATCAATTAGCTTATCATTAATTTCATATTAAGGCAAATGTATAATAATTTTCTAAGAGAATCCTATTGAATCTAAGGCATATTTTCTATTTTTTATTGAACTTGTAGCTTTAGTTTTATTTTTATTCTTGATAATGCATTTGCAATGTTTATTTGTATATTTTAATTCAAATATTCTCTCTTTTTCAAGCAACTGAGCAATTGAGATAACATTATTTTATAGTCCAAGAAAATATAAAATATTTTCTACCATAAAATCAGAAAAAGGTATGCTAGGTATTACTCTACTAGTTCCTTGAACTTGATACATCTTATCATCTACATTTTTTAGTGATATATTATCCTTGACTTCTAAGGATTCATTCCAATGTAAGTTTCCAATCATATGATGACTAGCTCTTGAATCTATATACCATATGTCTTTTTTTCTTTGAATTTTTGATGAGATTCAAGTGATATAATCTCACATTTTTATAAGAGTTTTGAAGAACTATTTTATGATGTTACCCTTTGTATTCAAAATATTTTTTTTTATACAAATTTTATTTTTGAACTTTTCCTCTCATAAAGTATGGTTTTGCACTTTGATAATTTCTCCTATATTGAGATGTTCCTCTTTGCCATTTATCCATCTTGTGTCTTTAAGTTGAAAACCTTATATCTCCAAACCCAAATATGAAATTTTTAAAGTTCTTAAATTTTCTAATCCTTCGATGTAGAAAACCTTTTAACTCCCTAGTATATTAAATTTGTAAAATTTCAAATATTTTGAATTTTCTAAAACTTAAAATAAATCAAAAACATAAAATTTTAAAAACCTTAAAAACTTTAAACATTTTAACTCCCAGATTCAAAATACTCTAAAGCTTTAAATCTTTAAATACTTCAAAAACTTTAATTAAATCCTTAATAATTTTAAAAAGGATTTAAACCTAGTAGCATTCCTTATCACTTCAAACCTTATAAAATAATATGAAACTTGAAATAATTGATAAAAGTAAATAAACATTTTTCCTCCAAAATAATAAATAACACATAAAAGAGTAACATAAAGAACATTATCTAAATTTCATTGGCATAAATGGTGCTATGATGAATTTGCATGCATGTCTAACTTGTAAATAGGATAAGCATTTTCCAAATTATTGCATTCACTAGCTCATCTGTCCGAAGAAATTTTTCCTTCATTGTATCTTACCCATGTAAAATGATGGCATGTTATCCTTTTTTCTCTTTCTTATCTAGGATTTGACTTTCTACTTAGGTACCTCATAATGGTACATCGACCTAGGCAGTAATAGACTGATGATGCTTTGATTCCCTCTTAGCTTAAGCACTTTGGCCCCCTCTTAGTGCAAGTGCTTTGGATCCCTCTTAGATTAGGAATCAATGTATTGATGATGCTTTGGCTCTCTCTTAACTTAGGTGCTTTGGCACCCTCTTAGCTTAGGCATCAATGTACTAGTGATGCTTTGGCTCTCTCTTGTCTTAGGTATCAATGGACTAATTCTAGTTGCTTATAGTTCCAACAAAAATGTTGATGTATTTGGTCTCAATATTGGTGCTTGTCTTCTACCTTGCAACTGGTGTTGGTGCTTGTATTCTACCTTGCAACTAGTGTTGGTGCTTATATATAAATATATATATATATATATATATATATATATATATATATATATATATATATATATATTGATAAATACTTCTTATACACATCCTCCATGGGGATTGAACCCATATCACATCACCGATAATGCAATTGATGTTGCTTATATAATTGGTGCTTATATTTTTACCTTAAAATTGATGTTGGTGCTTGCCTTCTACCTTACAACTAGTGTTGACACTTGCCTTCTAACTTGCAATTGGTGCTATCATTTTTTATCCTTAGTGCTCTAGTAGCACCATATTCTTTGACTTTTCTTCCTTATATGTTGGCTTCTAGAGCCTCTATATTTGTTATATCCTTATGTAATGTTATATGATCTGGTTTATTTCACTATTCTAGTTGTGCAAGCTTATGTTGGTAGCTTGGTCACTTTAGGCTCTTTTATGGATTTATCTTTTGTTCTAGACTCTTGGGCCTTTATAAATTTATTATCCTCTTTAAACTCCTTCCTATATGATGGTTGATTATACTTTATATTTTTTTTGCTTAGCCTCTTAGGATTTATTCCCTTTACATGACCACTTAGACTTTATTTTTCTATGCTTGGCCACTTAGACTAGTCTCACTAAGCTTAGCCACTTACTCTATGTGGATGATGGTTCCACATAATAGACACTTTAATGTGTCTAAAAATTCTTCTTGCTTTTTGTCTTCAATAAGTGTTATTCTCTACTTTGTTTAGCACTAATCTCTGAACACTATAAAACAAGATTCCTTTTCTAAAATCTAAAATATGTTAAGGTCAATTTAGTCTTGGCCTTGTTCTTCAATGTTCCATTATCTTATAAATATTACAATACTTTATTCTTCTTCTTTCCTCTATGATTACTACTTTTTACCTTGCTTCTCTATCTCTATAGGAAGCTTGAATGCTTCTTAATCTATTGCTTATGATTTTCTTCTTCTTTTCTTTGTGCTTACTACTTTCTACTTTGCTTCTCTATCTATATAGGAAGCTTGAATTCTTCTATATATATTTCTTAATATCTATAGGAAGCTTTAATGCTTCTCAATATCTATAGAAAGCTTTGAATACTTCTCAATATTTGTAAGAAGCTTGAATGCTTCTCAATCTCTATAGGAAGCTTTGAATGCTTCTCAATATTTTCTCAATCTGTGAATTTTTTCTCAATATATTTGGTTGCACCTAAAAACCCAATATGATTCTCCTCCTTACTATAGAACCCAATATCAATGTTAGGGTGACTATGAATGTCCCCGAATGATCAACTTTCTCCTGAGTTGGATTTCTTGCAATATTCAATAGTGATTCTCCTCTTCTTCTCTAGAGAATCCAAAATATGATTAGGGTGACTTTGTATATCCCCAAAATTCCAACTTTCTTCTGAGTTGGTTATCTCTATCAATGTCCAACTTCTCTTCTAAGTTGGCCCTTTCTATCAATATAGTTGAGTCCTAGTCTTCACTAGTTTTCCTTCAACCAAGTGGAAATATCCTAGCATCTAAATTAGGGTGACTTATCCTTGTCCCCTCAATTTCTACTCAATAAGATATTTAAAAATAGAGTCCAAGTCTACACTGCCTTCAAAGTGGACAAACTCTAAATTAACTTTATAAAAAATAGATAAAGTTAAATATTGATGATGGTGGCTAATAAAATAACTCTATAAAAAATGGATAAAAGGTGGTAGCTCTGATACCACTATTGACTTTTTAAGCCTTACTACCACAAAATATCATAGGTCCCAATATAAATAAGCCACAATATTAAATGATTAAATATCAATAATGAATAGTATAATAATATATGATCAAATTAATATGTATATCAAGGAATGTATAATACTAAAATATACAATCACTTATATAATCAAATATGAATGCAAATGGCCTAAATCATTCATGAACTATGCATGAAAAAAACTTACAATATTAATTAGTCAAATATGTATACAATATTACTTCCCTTTTTTTCTCTTATAATCATATATTCTTATTCTCATTGGATAGGATTTGATTCACCTTCTCATGGAGTATTTTCTCCATAATATAGCCATAGTAATACGACTCTTCAAGTACTTGACTATTGCTCTTCATATTACAAGTACCATGACTGTTGGCTTATCATCTTTCAACTTGCATACTAGTCTCTTCACTTTCTTCTTGAATGCACACTTGACTTTATGACACTTGCATAATTATACATTAATCTTGCACTTCTACATGCACTCCTAATCTAAGATACTTGTGTACATTCTCACATTACATATTTGTACACTTATGTACATGAAAATTGTGCACATTATCTCAATATACACTTGCACTCTAACTTACATGACACTTGTGCATTTCTTGCACATTGATACTTACATGAAAGGAAAAATATAAATCACACATCTAAATTAAAAACTTAATCCTAATCTATTGCATATTTACAATTATACCATGAAGGTACCATGGTGGTACATTAGCATGTACCAAATAATTTAATATTCCTCAACAAATGCTAATCATTCTTAGGATCCTCTTACATATTCTCAAGCCAACAACCAACCAAAATGGGGAGATGTTATGTTGAGACTTTGATGAACATGCCTTAGGAGCTAAGTTCCTCTTCTAAAATGGAAGAATGTAGTTTATTTCAAATTGGTATTTGGTATAAATTATGCATGATATGATCAAGTAGAGAAACATAAGGTTCACCTTGTTGTTGAAGGATTATCTCAATAGTATGGAGTGGACTAATCTAAAGCAATTGCATCTATGACTAGGATGGACTCTATCAGGATGATAATCCCTATTGCTACCTCATGTGGATGGAAGGTTTGACAAATGGGAGTGAATATTTTCTTCTTAAATGAAGAGATTTAAGATAAAACCTACATGTAGTAACCCCTAGCTTTAAACACGAGGTCCTTCTTCTAGTATTTTTTATCTAAAGGTCATTGTAAGTATTGAAGTAATATTCCCATGGATGGCATGAGAATATTTGTTCATTATTGTTTAGTTGAGGGTTTCAATGATATGAGTATGATCAATTAAGTCTACATAAAGCATTAGAATGAGAAAATATTAGTGTTTTCTTTCTATATTGATGGTCTTCTCATCACGAATAGATCTCCTACTTTGATCTAAGATATAAATTTATGAATTTTTTCTATATTTGAGATGGCATATTTAGAACTTCTACATTACATTTTGGGGATTTAGATTAATCATACAAATTCTAGCATCACCATTTTATAACCCAAGTATGTCTTGTATCTTCTTCAATGATTAACGATGGAGGATTACAAGAATAATTAGACTCCTTGTGTCATTAGCTATACAAGTTATTTCATAATTTTATTTTCTAGTTGTTGAATAGTAGCAAACATCAAAATAATAAAAACTCTCTTGGCAGATTATCAACATTTTGAGTTGATGCTAGGACATCAACACCTAATATCACCCTATGTATTAATAGGTTTGGATGATGGGCTTTGGATAATTTTATAATGTTAATTATTTGAAGCAATATGTTGATGCTATATTACAATGAGATACCAAGCTATTGAGTGAATGTCTAAGTGGGTGGCATAGTACAAAGGATTGTCCATATACTATCATATATTAGGTATAGATATGGTGTGTAATGATTAGGGTTATGCACAATGGAAAATATTCACAAATTGGGCAAATATTAGGATTTTTAAAATTATAAATTGGTGAATATGAGGACCCTCGACGTCGACCCATTCGCCTAAAATTTTTAGGACCAATTTTTTCTTAGGGTCAATTCGCCACAATATATATCCAAACATAGGCATATTTGTACTTGTTGGAAAGATATTTTCAAGCCTGATCTAATGGTGGTATTTTTAGGAAGTTATAAGATGATTTAATAGGTCAAAAGTGGCCCCAAATATGACCTTACATTTTAGTACTTCAAATACCTCAAATTTTGGTGTGAAGATGCTCGATTTGATTTGCTTTGAATTCTCCATGATTCACCTTATTTTTATTAGGATTTACCATTTTTTTACAAGTACATTTTGATTCCAACCCCTTATGCATAACCTTGGTAATGATGAGTTGATAAACCCTTACATTGCTCCAAATATATGTGTCCCTACTACTTTTTGTTGTAGGTTATATTAGACAATTATCACAGGGATAGTTTTTTATCTATAAGTTTTTTCCTCTATTTTTTATCGTAAAGGCCCTTCTTACACTTATTATATTGTGGATAAAGCTTGCACTTTTAAATGCAATATATCATACCCTTTTTCAAGCTATTGTTAGTAAAATTAGTCATATTATTAAAATGATAGAGATAATTTTATAAATTTTAAATACATTCATGAGCATAGAATTGAATTAAAATTTACCAAGTATTCATTTTTGATATTATGTTTAAGTACTTTACAAACATTATCTACTTTAAATGGTAAATATATTTTCTTCTATTGAGAGGAGGTTCATTTGAAAAGGAATTTATCCTACATAAAAGTCATGGGTTCATCAACAAGCCAAGAAAGTATCTATTTTGGGTTCTTCTAACCCTTGATTATAATTTGATGCTAAGGGAGTTTAACTACGAAGGTTTTTTCTTCAACCAAATCAAACTTTAGCATCTCCTTAATGAAGATACATTTATTTACAAGTGGCCAAGGGTAGTGAAAATACATTTGATGGATTTTTCTCCTATCATTAATTCTTACTCAAAAATTATTTTCAATGTCCCTTATTAATGACTAATGTTTATATAACTAGTGGCTATAGCATAGTTTATTCCATAATGTTTGATTATTGTTGTACCTTATAAGTTTTTTAGTAGAAAGATACACATTATATTGAATGTGTTTCTAAAACTCACCAAGTAGTTAATCAAGTAAATTGGCCCTTTTTAGACTAACCTAAGCACTTAGCCATAGTTAATAACAAGAATGGGGGGAGTGGGTTATAAAACCCTTACCTAAAGCCTTCTCTCTCATACTTTGTGCATAGGATCTGCTACTAAGCATTGATAGATAACCACCTTTCCTTAAGTAGCTACTATTATGTGCATCATCTATGTATGATTTATCTACTAGATATTGTTCATTGTTCTAATATACTATGTAAAAATGCAAGCAATCCTCATAGTTGATATACATATAACCCTTTTTAGTTGGCACATTCAAACATAGTATGAATTGTATAATCCTCAAAACTAAACCTATTTTTTGGCTCAAATTATCCTCAATTAGTGAGGCTGAACCACATAGGGATGACTGGGTGAACAAATCACTCCCTAAACCTTAAAATAAAACTATAGCCTTGACTCACTACATATAAAATTCTTTGCAAAGGCATGATCCACTTGGTAATTTTCTATATTATGCAAATGAATTGCTTCTATCAATTTGCTTGACATATTGAGTGACTCATTCAATCTAGATAATAAATCACTACCAACTAATGATTTATAAGTTAAAATAATTTTAAATCCTTTCCCTAGGAGCAAATAACTCTAATATACAAGTTAGCCATTTGTTAGGTCAAGAAAATCACTCCATGGTCCTTGATATAGCAAACAAAAATCCTTCCAAAAATTTCTATTCATCTTCCATTTTAGACACCAAGGTTATAACATCTTTTTCCATAAGTCCTTCCATAATAGGGACCAATCTTGTATCTTCATATTCCACAACCATTTTCCCAACTATGTTTACTTTTTCATCACAAGTTCAAGCAGTAGCACAAGAGGTAGATCCCTTCAAGGAGAAGGGCAAGAAATTTTTGGAAAGCAAGGAGCCCCCTACTCCTACTTGAAGACCCAATGAGTTTCTAAATAGACCATATAGAGGAGTTGACGAATTAAAATTCAAACACTTCCTATTCAATGAAAAGGAGGCTCTTAGAAGATTTAACTTAGGCTGATAGATATATTCTTAGAGCATAGTCATTTTTTAAACCTTGGGCTTAGAAATCAAATTGGTCCCATAGGGATGTAATTGGTTAAGAGTTTTAGAGGTCTATGGAGAATGCTATAAGTATTAGACCACCCCAATGGACTAAAGAGTTATTCTACATACATTAAGGAGATATAAGGACACTATTAAAGGTAGTTGATGATCCAATAATATGTAGCACTTGCAATAAACACTCAAAAAGTATTTTACTATAGACATGATCAAATTTACTAATGGAATTTATTAATCCCTCATCTCAAGAACCCAATAAAGTCAGTTGATTTAATATTCCTACTCGATTTAGGATTATTCAAATATGATGTCTAGATGGTTTTCTCTAGGATTATAGATATAGTTGGAGAAACATTGGATGATAAAACATATGAAGAGCACATTATTGTCCTTCACATAATTAAAAATTATCCTAGATACTCTAAAATGATAAATATGTAAGCTATACTATTGACCAACTCATAGGATTTAAGAAGGCATAAAAGTTCACCTATATCTCTTATTTAGTATAGCCTATTTTGTACCAAAATAAGGACTAGTTCTCCACCCTCTTACTAATTTAGATAAGACCAAATTGGTAGATAATTTCAATGGTTGAAGGTTGAGAACTAGAGAAAATATAATACTATTTCTATGAAAAAGTGTACAACACCATCATGGAGAAGATGAATGACAAGGTTCCATGGATTTCAAGAGAGGCCAGACATTTTTGAGATTATAAATATATCCAAATTGGGATATCTACTTAGGGAGGTCATGGTCCATCTAAATTTTTCTCTTTTCATCCATGCACTTTGAGTTACTTATTTTTATATCAAAATACTTGTTCAACTCTAAGGATGCCATGAAACTCGAATATGTAGAATTAAGTTAGTTTAGGGTATAAAATAAGTCCATCTTCTATACACTAAGCATCCAATAATGAAAATAATACATGAGCTACAAGAATTCCACAAGATTATATAGGAAAATATTAGGTACATGGGGCTATATAAACTCTAAGACATGTGGTTTTATGGACTAGGGACATATTTTATAAAGACTCCAAAAGGAAAGGGTTTGAATATATTTTTAACATATGATAAGTATTATATAATAGATAAGGTAGCAAACCTAAGTGAGGAGTTATCATTATCCACTATATGAAGTTCTTAGGGATATTAGGATGAAATAAAGTATTGGTACACCGATCCCCAAATGTGGTACATAATATATGTAGAGGTGAAGGTTGAGGATGACTTCAACCTCAATGTCTAGCCTAACCATAATTCCTTACGCGATTTGGAGAAGTTAGACTATTCAAAAATCAAAAACCTTGTCTTACAAAGGATGAAATATTAAGCAAGGATGATAAGGAGGCCAACATGAGATCATACCATTTGAAATAGAATTCATCCAAGGAGTGCAAATAGGGCAATAGAAACACCAACAAGCACCCCAAGTATACCTCTTTCCTCTACACTATGAATTATGATATATGTGGTTCTAACCATGCTAGTTGTTGCTAGATCCATGGTATCCCAAAAAAAGGAGGTTGAAAAAAATGGAATGTGACCCTCATGGATCAATAATTGAAGAGCTTGTAATAGCAAAGCAATATAAACATCAAGCACCTTAGCTTGGGAAGAGGGAAATACCTAAGTGATAAACTCCTCCCAAATTAGGAACCACTATTGAAGTGATGCACATCACTTTCACTTCTATTTCCATTCCTCTTTCCACTACTCCCACATCTTTTATCACTTCTAATTCTTCTATGATTTATTATATTTATTTCACCATACTTTCTTCTATCATACTTCCCTCATCATCTATTATTGTGTCTCATAATTATTTTCAAGTTGTATATCTCCAACCAACACCTTCATTTATGGTAGCACCCAAATTACATCATTTTATTCACCCCATTTGAGTTTCAGCCTCATACATTTGTATCATATTCACCAACACTCTCACAATATCCCCACTAGTTGAAACATGAGCATAACTTGCAATAGAAATAACCCATCCATATTACTATTCACTCTCATCTCCACATAACTTTCTTTACCCACAGTGACATCACATCTATGCCATGCATCACCAAAACCAACTTCTGTGACTGAGTCTACAAAATCCATTCTAGATACCAATCCCGCTATAGGGATTAAATATTTAATTTACTTTATGATGATAAAAGGAGTGTTAAAATAGAATATAAATAGTAGATATACAAAAAATCCCAAACTCTAGTTACAATGCAATCATAGTTGGTACCTATAGGTGATAAAGGCCTCATTATTGACTACAAAATGACCCATTTAGGACTACCAAATCCCCTTCTAATGTCATTGTTAGGGTGTTTGAGTCAATTATAATCTTAATATATCTATACCAAATGATTTAGCTCATGAATCCGTTATAACTTGGATTGATCATGTAGTTTAAAAAATTAGCGATAATGGATGATATGTTAAAAAGAAAGAACATAGATCTAGAGGCGACAATAACTTGTTAACAGTTGAGGAGTAAATCCAACATGAAAATAAAGCATTAAGAAAATACACCATAGAATAATATCAACTAAAGAAATAAATTGAGGGCCTCAAGTACTAACTTTATGAGACTAAGAAAAATAGGAAACAATTAGAGGATCCCTCATAACTACTTGTTTAAGGGTAAGGTCAATTGAGGAAGCAAAAAAAAGAATGAAAATTCTAACTTGAGACCAAGTAAAAAAACTTCAAGAAGCCCAAAAAGTAAAAAATCAAGATATATAAGCTCTAAAAATAAATAACAATAAAATAAGGAAGAGCAATGGCATATTTGGTATGTTTTTTCATGTTAAGAGAGTAAAATTCCTCTAATACAACATCAAATCTGAAGTAGTAATAGATAAAATATACTTTGATTTTGTAGCATACACAAAATGTAGCCTAAATGAGGTGGATGAACACATCAAGCAAGCTAAAAAGCAATTATTTACAAAAGAGAAGTACTAGGAGGTGCTTAAGCTTCTGGATATAATGTAAATATCATAATTCCAATAGTTAGTGATCAACTAGAAAGACATGGTAAAAATATTGAAGAATATCCTTGACACTCAAAGAGACCTACAAGCCTACAAAAATAATCTAGCTTATCTAAAAGCCCTGGTATAATAAATGGAGAAAGATATTTAGGACTCATCGCTATTAGATTGCATACTATTTTTTATGCTAAGAGGAAGCTCCTTGATGATGAAATCGTTGATGTGATGATAAAAAGGGATAAGGGCAAAGCAATATTTGGATATGTAGTTGAGAAATTCAAGAAAGTGGAGCTATTGTACACCAAGTTATGGGATATAGTGTATAAGCAATACAAGTTATCAAAGAACCTATACGAGGACTTGATAGGAGAAGCAAAGTATCTTGCTAACATCCAACTACTAAAAACTAAATAATGGTAAAAACTACTAAATCTATTGTCATAAAAGTGAAACAAATAGAACCATATTTTTATAATTTTGTAGTAGATATTCCTAAATTTTGATGACTTTGTGTTGAATAATAAAGGTAGAATCTAGGATCTCTCACCCATCAAGCATAGTTTCCTATGAAGTTGCTAGAAATGTAGAGACTAGTAACTACCTTGGAAAATTTATAATTTTAGAAGATCAAAATATATTGAAATGAATCAATTAGTATTTTTAAAACCACTCAAAGTTTTCTAGGTTAAATACAAGGACCAATTTTCTCTATAAAAGGTTTATTTATTCTAAAAGCTATCCACTAGCAAAGATGAATTGAATGGCTTGTAGGAGTAAAGTACTCAGGAAATATTTGAAAAGCACTAGTATGCTAGAGCAATTTATTGACCTCCTAATGTAAATTGATCATAGACCAACAAAGGCATAAAAAGAAAAGCATAGACCCTAATGAAGATTTTTGAAAAGCGATATCTTTACATGTAGTGGTGTCCTAACTCATTTTAGAAGTATTCTATACCTTCTAGAAGCATTATTAGAAGCATGTAATATTTAGAGGTGCATCATTTTGTTAGAAATGCCTCCAAATTTTTACTTTTACTAGGATTAATAGTTTTTCATCCCAAATAATTCAAGGGTAAACATTTATTTTAAATAGGAGTCATGGGCTTCATTGTAAACATATTTTGGCCTTGAGGAATTAAGATTTAAAATCTATGATACTCATACTACGCTCTTCTAATTTATAAAATTAGCAAGAAATTGGTAAATATTTTACACTCCATAAGCATAATTATTGGCACATGTACCTAAAAATCTCATAGTTGAAATTCACAAGATCAAATAATCACATTCAGATAAGCTCACATCAACATTTAACAAAAATAAGAAGATTTATTGATCAACATTCACATATAATAATATATTTAAAAATCATTACAAACTTGTTTAATTACTCTATTACTTAGCATGGATATTTATCTCCAATATATACCTTTACATAATAAACTCTCCAATACTCTTAACTATTGATCTCCTCAAATTCACAGGAGATGCAACCTTTCACATGTCTTACATTATAATAAATATTCTCATGATTACCTAACCCCCTAACTCACATCTTGACACATCATATATGACTCTTCACTTACACACTTGACACCTAACACTTATGACTCTTCACTTGCACACTTGACACTAGCTCACCTCATAGTTGCACTCTTGACATCGTTCACACTTCATTGCATAACACATAAACATTCTTCAAACTTAACACCTACTATTGACACAAATATTAAACACACTCCTTATCTAAAATTTATAAGAGTACTCCCTGGTAATTAATGGTACCAAATAATATAATACCTCTAAGACCCCCAATATTACATTATTTGGTGTGAAGGATTTTAACCTTCAATATCTATAATTTGTCTTTGTCTTCCAATTTTAATCCGTGTTCTTTGAGTTTAACTTTAGTATTGTTGATGATACTGATTTTCTTTTGAATTGATTATTGAAAAGGTCATACCTTTTTTCTAGCAATATCTAGAATTTAAAAATTATTCTAGAAGAAAACCATTTAGTGTCATACTTGTAATTTTTTCTTTTATATTATATTATTTTTACACACTTATCCATCCACGATTCATATTATTATTTCCTTTATATCAACAATATTTTTTAGAGTGATTATTACCTCCACAAATTTCACAATAATGAATATTTCAATATATTTCTATCTTGTGTCCATACCTACCACAATGTCCACATTTGTTATCTGATTGTTTAAGGTCTTAATTATTATTTCTTTCAATATTACAATGTTCTTTATAACATATACTATCTTTACACTTTTTATTCATGAACCATGTTAAAATGCTTTTTATCATGTGAAATGTCTTCTCTTGGAATAAGTTTTGTGATGGATCCCAAATCACAAGTATCACAACTTGCATCATAATTCTCTTTTTTATTTTGATGAAGATCACTAGTATCACAAAATTTATCTATGATAATTGGTTTTAATTCTATGATATGATATCACATCATACATTTGTTGTCATAGGCCTTAAATCATTTGTGTCACAAGAGGTATATTATATTATAGGGATTTTCTTAAAAAAATTAATTATTTATTATCATATTTTATTCTTCTCTTCTAGAGAGAGAAATGATATATATTTCATATTTCCCATGCCAACAGATAATCTGATAGAGTTATCAATAGCTTCATTGATAATAGAATGGAAGTAGTTCTTGAGTGTAGATAAATCTTCATCTTTAGCTTCTTCAAGAATTTTTTGTGAGTGAATCATCAATTTCGATGACAAAATATTCATCATTTAGAATTTTTCAACTTCTTGAAAATATGAATTTTGTTTCTCTTCTTCATTTGTTTTTGGTAAATTAGGTTCGTGCATCTCTATACCAAATTTTTATGTTTACTTTTTTGTTTATCCTCTTGTTTTAACTACCATGCTTATAACTCCAAAACTATTTTTCTTTTTCAAATTTCTTCAACCTCGATAAATTTTCAAATTTTCAATATTCTAGATGGACTTATTTTTAATGATTTTCCCCTCCTTATAACTTCCTTTTAAAAAAAATATTTATTTTTAAATATCCTTCCCAAAAATCACTTGCTGCAATTAAAGTGAATAAATAAATTTGATTTATATCTCATTCCTAAAATTCACTTCAAAATTAAGGTCATAGGATAAACTAGTTGGTCAAATAACTCCCTTGTAAGGGTGGATACCAAGGTTATAATCCCTTTGACATCATAGAACCAGAGGGCATGCTGCACCAGTACCACCAACTACGTTAAAAAGTTTACCCAACACAATTGGAGGGTATAGTGGAAACAAGAAGCAAGATTCAAACCCAAGACAAGGTGATGAGAAAATGTAACAAGTTATTGATTCCTCTAATATATGCAAAACAAAATCACTTGAAAATTATTTATTTTACTTTATTCACTTCACTTTATTCCTAACAATCATTTCTCATTTTCCATTCAAATTTAATTTATTTATTCCCCTTCTTTATATCTTTTGAAAATAAATTATTTTAAAACAACACTACCATTTTTAATTTATTTATTCCTCTTCATTATATATCCCAAAAAACTTTAATCTTATAAATTATCAATAAACACACCTTATAACCCCAAAGAATTAAATATATCACTCATATGTACATAAAGTAGGTTAATAAAATGAAGCTCACCTTAAATGATGTTATTAGGGTGAATCCAAAATATCTTAAACTAATTATTGACATAGTCTGTCATTTCACATGTGCTCCAAAAAATGCATTACACCCATTTCATTTCTTGCTAGGATTTTTCTAGAATCAACCAATAAAAATTATTCTTGCCTAAACATTTTGTAGGTAAAATCCATAGGATCGAGTAATCACATTCATATAAACCTACATCAATATTTTACAAAAAAACAAGCTTTAATAATCAACATTGACATACAATAATATATGCACAAGTCATTACAAACTTGTTTTATTACTTTGTTACTTGGCATGAAAATGTATCTCCAATATATAACTTTACATAATAAACTCTTCAATACTCTTGACTATTGCTCTCCTCAAACTCATGGGAGATGCAACCTTTCACATGCCTCACATTATGACAAAGTTTATAATGATTACATAACCTCCTACTTCACATCTTGACACATCATATATTACTCTTCACTTACACACTTGACACATAACACTTATGACTCTTGCACACCTCACACTTGCACTTTTGGCATCTTTCATACTTTATTACATAACAGATAAACATTATTCATAACTTGGCACGTACTATTGACATAAATATTAAACAAAATTACTATATGCCACTCAATGGTACCAAATAATTTAATGCCTCTAACAAGCACTACTTGCTTGTGGAATGTGTGTTGACTTTTGTGCAACCCTTTTTTATAGTATTTTTTCTCTCACAATTTTATCTCATTTTCATCGTGATACATTATTGTTATTTGATTTTCTCATGTATTGATTGATCATACACTCCTTGATATTGTTTTAGTCTTATTTAGTTTTAGTCTCTCACACCCTAAACATCACTATATGCATACATGCACTTTAGTTTTTTATATAATTTTTTAACCTTGGTTTATCACATTTAATGTCATGCAATTAGATTAAGTTATTTTAAATTTTAGCAAGGATATTGAGGATTTAGCCTATATTTGAATGTTGGAAGAGGCCTCAAACCTTTCCATCTAACTTTGTTAAAACCATAATTGTGGGTATGTAAGAGTTAGACATTCCATAATTCAACACTATTTTGTATCTAGTTTATAAAGTTAAGAAATCTATGTTAAAGAAATATAAATCTAGAGGAAGTTAAACTATATTTGAATTTTACATAAATATCAATGTATATTACAATTAGAAGATCACATTCACATACTAGATGATTCCATTTTTTAATAATTATATAAGACATCAAGAAATTATAAAAAACAAATTATAAGAGCTTGCATATCCCATTATGACATTAGCTAGCCAAGTGTTTTCATAATTTGATTTGCTAGTTGTTGAAAAGAAGAAAACATCAATAATATGAAACTCTATTGGTGGATTATCAACATTTAGATTTGGTAGTAAGACATTAGCACCTAATGTCACTCTATTTATGAATAAGTTAGGATAATATCTTTGATGTCATGTCTAGTATGGGCATTAGCATTTCTATGGATACTTGTTTGAAACACTATGTTGATACTACATCAAAATGTAATAGCAATCTATTGAGTGAATATCTAAATGGATGGTATAATGCAAAAGGTGTGTCCTTACACTAGCATATATTATATATTAACACAATGGCTAATATAGAGTTTATAAAGTATCACATTGCTCAAAATATGTGTGCCCCTCCTGTTTTTAACCCAATATTTAAATCATTTTTCATCGCATACTCCTATCAAGATTTTAGCTAGGAATAAGTATAGCACCTTATTGGGTGGTCAATTTTATCATTTCATCCAAGATCATTATTAATTAATTTGAGTTTCTTATAAATATTCATAATATTTTTTGAAGAATATAGTGGCTTAATTTTAGATGTTTGTTATGTTTGCATTAAAAATTTATTATTAGTAGTATAACAAAGTTTCAAGGATATCATAATTCTATATGTATATTTTTATATTAGAGTGAAAATTTAAGTTCCACTCTCTTTTCTAGGTATGAAGTAATTTGGTTAAACAAAGTTATACTTTTAGGACATTTTACAATAAGTCTTAATCTTCTTCCTATTCTACCTTTTGTTGTATTGATTTTCTTTTTCTTAAAAAAAAATGTTGTGTGGGATTCAAATTGCCCTAATCATATTACATCATGATCACATTCGTATTAAAATATCTTGGAAATTAGGCAAATATTTCTCAACAATATTTTTTGGGTGATGTGCTTATATACTAGTGAGAAGTCGTTGGGTATATGACCTTACAAGTCCACTAGTTTTCCTTTGGAGATAATCATTGTATAGTGGATCTTGTAGCATCCTTGATCTGAAGATAAACAATTCCTTATGTCAAACCAAGAGCTAAACAAAAAATAATTTATAGAACATTGATATCATCGACCAGGTTGTTAAGCCAAATAATATGATGGTAGTTGAGTGTAAGGAGATTTTAATTTACTCTATTTTTAATGGATTTATGAAAAAGCCTATCATTTTTCTAGTTTACAATTTAAGCTAACAATGCTTAACCTATTGTTATATTCAAAGGGATTATTTTCTTTGTAACAAAATGTATATATGGTATAATAAAAATTTAGTCGTTAAACAATCAAGGCATTCTAGGTAGGTATTCAGGTTTATCAATACAACTTTCTTGGCCTTGATTCATAAGAATTATAACCCAAAATCATTTCAAGAGTGTAGGCCTATACCTTTGTATAATACTCTCTAAAAAATCATCTTTAAGAATTATTTGGCTTCTTGAGTAAAAGATAAATTTATGAATCTATAGGTGATGCTCAAGAAGCAACAAGAAATGATAACTAAGCTTGAATTGGAAAAAGCTTTTGATAGGGTAAGTTGGCTATACATCATTCTTATATTAATTAATATTGGTTATAGTGTGCCCTTTGTAAATTTGGTAATGGGATGTATAGATTCTACTTCCTTTGTTATTTTAATTAATGGTTCAACTTTTAGCTCCTTCAAGCCTTTTAGAGGGCTAAAACAAGGATGCCCCCTATCCCCCTTATTATTTTTACTTCTGGTTGAAGGAATAAGCAGAATGATTAAGGAATAAAATAGACTTGGCATGATTAAAGACATTAAATTGGGAAATTTTGGGATTGGGACTCACATACTATTTGGAAATGATACCTTAAGAGAAGCACTCAAATATAAATAGTTGTTAGATCTCTATTGTACTACCACATGAATGGAAATAACCCTTAAAAAGATAGATATAGATTTTGATAGACTACAAACAAGACAAGAAGAAGCAGTGGAAAGGATTTTTGGCTCAAGTATAATTGAGTTTGGCAAAGCTCTAAAATATTTGGGGTTTATATTAAAACCAAATAATTATGGATATTATGATTGGGTTTGGTTATACAATAAAGTGGGAAAAGGATATCTACATGGTGCAACACATTATTACCATTAGGATATAATTTAACACTGGTGAAATTAGTTCTAGAAGCTATTCTAGTATTTTGGCACTTTGTGGCTTATATTCCTATTAAAATAATGGAAAAAATAAGTTAAAAGGAATAAGGATGCAATGCCTTTGGTTAAATAAAGTAAGATAACCAAACCCAAATCAATAAGAGGATGGAGGCTTAAGAATATAAATAATTTTAGGAAAGCACTAATTGCCAAGAGTCTTTGGAGATTGATAACTAGTAAAGGATTATGACTTGAGGTTATCAATAAAAATATATGGGTTCTATGTCCTTTTTAGAGTGGATTAGGAATCTTGTCAAGCTAATGACTACTGCAACTATGATTTGGAAAGCATTAGTGAAAAATTTTCCAGTAGTGGAGAATATTTTGTTTTAAAAAATAGAAAATGGGAAGAAAAGATAGAAAAAAATCCTTGGATGGGGAATGAAAGAAATTACCAGCTATCTCAAAATTTAATTGAACATCTAATTAAAAAATGACTCAAGCTCAGGGTATTGATAGATGCAGCCTCTATGGATAGAATAAATTTATGGAATCAAAGATGGCTTTTAGTATAAGAATTACTTTTGGAAGGAAATGGAGTTGAGCAATGGATCAAGTATACAAGGGTCCTAACAAGGTATTTTATAAGACTAAGATAAGAAGAAGACTATTTAGTATGGTCAAAGAATCTAGCTTATGGATAATTTATAGCTAAGGATACAAGGTAATGTTTGAATATAATAATGAAGAGGTCCTTTGGTGGTGCAGCATGATTTGGAAGGTGAAAGCACCATTGAAAATCAGAGTCTTTTGTTGGTTATCTTTAGCTAAAAATTCATTCACATGGGATGTTTTGTAAAATATATCATGACAAGGTCTAAGTCAATGTAATTTGTGTAAAAGGAAAGAGGAAACAATGTATCACCTACTAGTTCATTATAATTTATTGATAGAAGTGTGGTCTATTCTACCCATGACTAAGGGGAAGGGACAATAACCAACAAGGAATTTGTTGGAGAATATGTAAAATGACTCAAAGATAAAGGCTTAAAAGAATACAAGTGCACTCAATTAATATTGGCATGGGGTCTATGGTTGGCAAGAAATTCTATGTTGTTTGAGAGTAAGGATATTCTACCTATACATGTTCAAGCTCAAACAAAATATACTTAAGAAATTATAATATGTCCTTAAAATTAAACGTTATAAGATAGGTTGGCAATTAAATAGTGGATATTACAATATCTTGTGTTTTTTTTATGGAGCTTGTTAAGACAATTTAGATAGATGTAGGGTAGGAGGAGTCTAATATGAGGATGAAAACCATAAATTCACTTTCAAATTGATCCTTTGTGAAGGTACCAATAATTTGGTAGAGTTGAAGGTTTTGATCCTTTTTCTAAGAATGATAGTGGAACACAAAGTACTAAAACTTTAAGTTTTTGGTGACTTACAATTGATGGTGGATTGGGCTCTAGGATTAGTAGGCATGCAAAATTGGATACTTAGGACTTATTATAAGCAAGTGAAATTTCTAGAAGTATCATTTATAGAGATATATTATAGACATATCTACATAGAACTAAATGAGGAAGTAGATGGTCTATCAAAAGCTACCTTGGATATTCCAATTGGTACTTGGTTAAAGGAAGGAGTAGTGTGTGAGATTATGATTCCACCACAATTTACGTCATTTGATAGAGTTCATGGTTTAGGTCACCTTTTGTATTTTTTTATATCTTTTGATCATTAAGGTCATATTTGTTAGATGACTTTGTATTTTTTCATATCTTTTGATCATTAAGGTCATATTTGTTAGATGACTGATGGCTACAAGGTTGAAATACCAAAATGACACTCTATAAGATGATTAAAGACTTGCAATATACTATTATTATTGTAATGGGTTTAACAAATAAAATTTGAGTCATTGTTGGGAGATTCTAGAATAGCTCTAAATAAGTTTGTTTTAGTAAAGCTTGTATGAGGATATAAAATACCCATCTCATTGTAATTTTTTTTCAAATTCTAAAAAAAAAAATTCTAAGAAAACCAAACATATAATTCTTTTATTTCAACATTCTACAATATAATACTAATAAATAAAATATTATTTATTATGATTAAATTAAAACTAAAAATATTATATAAATGTCTAACTAATACTAATGTAATAATTTAATAAACACAATATAATAATTTTTTATTTATATTATTTATTTATTTATTTATTTATATTATTTATTTATTTATTTATTTTTAAATAATATATAAGTTTGAAACAACCTTAGAATAAAAACACCAATAGTTGAAAGATGTAAATATTCATGAAAAATAAATATGTTGATAAATAATGTACATATTAATTATAAAATAAATGCTATTTATTTAAATAAAACAAGTTAAATAGCTTATATTATGGAGGACAATGAGAAAATTGAAAACATTATTAAAATTAAATGAATAAAATAAAAGGTATAAAATTTAAGAAAAAAAATAGTAATTAATATTTTTAAGTGTTCAACAATAAATTAAAAAGTGTTACAGTACATTTCCTCATTTTATCAGAACATCAGCAACATTTGCAGATGTGCTGACGGTAGAAATAATGTAGGTACATAGTGATCCTAGAGGCTAAATTTTGCTTCCCAGGCTCACCAAACTTCAATTACGGAATGAGATAAATCCTTGTGAGGTGAGAATACTTTATCAGTTTCAGTTATTTTTTTCACTGAATACACACTTTGAACAATTGTCAAACCTAAATGAGAATCGCAGCCACAAGAGACACAATATACTCTTATATTGGCTTAGAACAATGCTCTTCCGGAATTGGCTAATCCACACTTTGAATTTGCTCTTATACTTCCATTTTACCTGTTGGGCAACTTCTTCAAATTGTTGAAGCCTTTCCACGGTGATTTCCTTGTCGAGATTAATGACCATGGCACTTATTTCTTCGTGGCTATGTCAACTTTGTTTATAATAATTCCTTCTTAGCGAGTAGTGAGTAGTGCCACATCTTTCTGCGTCAATTAGCTCATTCATGAAACTTATATAATGCGAAAATACATTCACTTCGAGGGTTACTATTGGGTAGAAACATTTAAATATTAGAAAGGCTCTTTAAATCTAGTAAATATTGTTAATTTTATTAGTAAGTTTCATTGGAGTATTTTGAATATTTTGGTAGAGGCGTTTAGAATTTTGAAATCAAGAGGAGTTTAAAGTTCAACATATTTATGGGGAAGGCAATGAGGTGGCCGATTATATGGTTAACTTGGGTCTTTCTTAACAAGGTTGTGAGTATGTTCGATAATTTCCCCCAAGATCTTGAATGTTTTCGATGATAACGGTTAGCTGTTGGTTGTGCGTGAGTCTTGGTATGGGAGTTCACTCTGCATGTTTTGTTTTATGCTTGATTGGGTGGGCCATATTAATTGGTGATCTTCACAAGTCCCCTAACCTTTTTTAGCTAACTATTGTTAGTTGGGCATCTTTGTGTGGATGTTGGTCAGAATTTTCTTGGCCTCGGTCCCAATGGTATCCTCATTGTATGCTCTTCTGGTGATATGGTGATGTTTTCTGCTCTTGTGGTGATGTGGTGATGTGTTTATTTGTACTGGAGGAAAAGCACTTTGCTCTTCTGGGTACATTGTAGGTTGTGGTATCCTTTGTCAACGAGATTCAGGACGTGGTTAACAAGCAGATGGATATGATAACCCCAAACTAGCTCTGCTATGATGTTCTTTTAGCAGTTGATATCAGGTTATATTTTATGTTGGTTGTATGAGGCCCTCTCTGTTTTGTTTTATTGAGAGAGACCTGGTTCCTTTAGCTGTTGCTATCCGGATTTTCTGGTATGTTGTTTGTATGGGGCCCTCTCTATTTTACCTTGTTAAGAGTGACCTGTTATTCCTGCCCCTTAACTGGTTTTGATTTAATGATGTAGTTTAATGCATTCTCATGCCTTATCTCAACCTATTTTAATAGGTTTGAGGACCTCAAAATCCCTTCCTTCACCAAATAAAAAAAAATACATTTACTTCTTTAACACTCTTCAAAACCATTTAAATTCCGTAATATTGTTTCTTTACTGTCCTTTAAACAGGATCGAAGGAGGAAATGTGTACTGCGTCCAAAGCTCCTCTTTTCAAACCAAACATTTCCTTCGCCACTAGCTTTGAATTGAATTCCAGCTTGTGTAATCATACCGCTCTTGGAATTTCTGACTGACGATTAGGCAACTACATCCTCTGTGATAGCCGACAAGGTACCTTAATCGAACGTGAACTGCTAACCCAAGTGGTGATATTACACTAAACACTGCAAGAAGGTGGTTCCCGTTTGGCAACAAACATACAAAATTCAGCTGTGGTAGAAGATACAGAATCAAGACTTGACTCTACTCATCTTTGTACACACATCATGCACCTCCACTGATATGTTCCTTCGTTCTCAATACATTTCTCTTCTACAATTGTAATTTCTCCGTTGATTCAGAAGAAAAGAGAGAAACTCTAAATATTGTGGAGTACACCATTTCTGTTAGTACGGTCACTCGTTTTTCATTGGTTTCAAATTCCAATTCAAGTATCCTAATATAGTGGGATTTCCAACTTTTAAATGTCCTTCAATGTCGTAAAGCATTTGACAAATATATGAATCTAGTTCTTTCAAAATCTATTCTTTGAATACATTTGATTAATGTAATTTCCAACTTTTAAATGTCCCTCAATGTCGTAAAGCATATAGCATTTTGACAAATATATGAATCTAGTTCCTTTCAACATCTATTCTTTGAATACATTTGTTTAATGTGAAAAAATGTAGTCATAAGATATTATCTATTAGGTAATTGTTTTATTTGAAATGTTTAAAGATAAACAGGTTGATTCACTTAGGTTTACATTATAGATATTATAAATTATTTATAAATCTGTGCTTCTATTAAATGTTAAGATTTAAAAAAAAAAATGATGTATAAATGTTTTTTTTTAAATAATTCCTCCACTTCATTTTATTAATAGTTTTTAATTAAGGTATATATTTTTCTATAAATTGTTATTAAAAGATATGATTATTGAGAAATAAAAATATAGTCTTTAATGGTTTATAAAGAAGTTTGAGATATTGTGTAGGATGGCTATGTGGAGCTACAATATTGGAATGCATTGACAACACAAGAACGAACCACTAGAAGGGAAGAAAAGAAGAAATATGTATTAGCAATGTATTTGATCCATAGTATTATGGGTAAGAGTATTTTTCCAGAAATTGCTTAGCTACAAGCGCTGAGGCATGAAAATATTGGTTCAGAGACACATTGCAAATATCTTCTCAAGGAATAAGCAAAGTGAAGTTGGTCTAGTTAAAAAATTTTAAGGAGAGAATTTGAAACTTTACATATAAAAGTCAATGAAAAGATTGTTAATTTTCATGTTTGAGTATAAAATGATGTTAACCTTCACAAGATAATGAAAAAATTAATGATTTTCATGTTTGACTGAAGAATAATATTAACCAATTTTGCATCCATGGAGGACATTACAAATCAAGTAATTTGTGAACGGTATTTACATATGAAGTAGAATTTATCCATGGCAATTGAAGAAAGTAGAGATTTATCTATTTTGAGATTGAATGATTTCATGAATTTACTAATGTCTTATGAGGTTAAATTGGATAAATTTATTGAATACTTAGAGTTGTATTTTTAGTAAAGGCAAGGGATGAACAAGGCAGCAATAGAACCAATTTACTCCATGAGAAAAAGGAGTCCTTACAAAGTGGAAGAGGTGAAAGAGGACATGGACATGGAGGAGGTCGATTTGGAAGAGGTTGTATGAGGAAACATAGATAAGAGAAAAATGTAATATTACTAGTGTAAAAAATATGGGTATTTCAAGAAGTATTGTTGAAAGCTACAAAATAAATCAACAAATTTCATGAGTAATGATGGATAAGATTCTAAAAAAATATTTTTCTCTCAAGTTGCAACTAAAAAATCAAGTAATGGTTTATGGTTTCTTGATTTTGGGTGTTCTAATGATATGATGTGTAATAAAGAGTTATTTATTCAAATGAATAAAATGGGAAAGAGCAATGTGACATTAGGGAATGATAAAACTTTTGAATTTTTGGTAAAGATACTTTGGCTATTTAAACCAAGGAGAGGTAAAAAAATATTCATGGTATATTCTAGGTACCTAGTCTCAAACATAATTTGCTAAGTGTAGGGTAACTATTAGAGAAAAATTATGAAGTTTTATTTAAATACAAGGCTTGCAAGATCTTTGAAAATAATGGAATATTGGTGTGTGAAATACCCATGACTATCAATAGAATGTTTCCACTAAAATGCAACATGCAAGTATCAATATGTTAGGTTTCAATTTATGATAGTAATTGGATATGGCATAATCATTATGGTCATTTGAGTTTCAAATAATTAAAGATTTTAAATGTAAAAATATGGTAAGTAGACTACCAAACATGTTAGTAAAGGATGAAATATGATTGGCATGTGCACTCGTAAAACAATATAGAAATAATTTTTCAATGGGAAGGCAATGGAGAGCCTCAAATAAATGCAATTGGTTCATGCGAATATATGTAGTCCCATGCAAACACCAATCATCAGTAATAATTTTTATTTCCTCACATTCATAGATTATTATAGCAAAAGTATTTGGGTATTCTATTTAAAGCATAAGAGTGAAGCATTTAGATGTTTTGTGAAATTTTAACCAATGGTTTAAAAAGAATGTATCAAAATTTTAAGAATTGATAAAGGAGGTGAATTTAACTCAAAATAATTTATGGTATATTGTGAAAAACACTATAAGACAATTCATAGTTGCTTTCACACCACAACAAAATAGTATGGCTGAATGAAAAAATCATACTATAGTAGAAATGGTAAGGTTTATTTTGTAAGCCAAGCATATGGAACATGAATTTTTGGGAGAATTTGTCACCACAACTATATATATTTTGAACTAAATCTCAACTCACACAATATTAAATTGCACACCTAAAGAAGCTTGGTCAAGTTGGAAGCCTAGTGTAGGGTATTTAAGCATTTTTTAGTCGATTGCATATGTGCATTTTCTATATAAATACAAAAAAAATTGATATCAAAAGTAAAAATAGATATTTGTGGGATATTCGAAAGAAACAAAAGCATACAGTAGTTTGATAGTAGCTTTTGTTCCAATCCCTCCAAGAGGATATACAGGTAGCAATTTGAGTGTAACTTCTACTGCAAGCCCTCGATTCTTCAAGAGATACATGAGAGGATTGAAGAACTAATTTTAGTTCTAAAATTTACACCCTTTTCATATTTTAAAATTGAACCAACCACTTATGAAGATGCAATAAAATAAAAGGTTTGGATTGATGCCATGGAAGAGAAAATAAATATGATTGAGAAAAATGACACATAGGACCTACTACATATTTCACAAAGAAAGGAAGATATTAGTGAAATGGGTCTATAAAATTGAGTATAAAGTAGACAAAACAATTGAAAAGCATAAAACATGATTGGTTGCAAAAGGTTATTCCCAGCAAGCAAGTATTAATTATTTTGAGACCTTTTCTCCTCCTACTATATGAGACATTATTAGAATTATTTTATCACTAGCAACACAATACAAAAAAAAAATGAATGGATGTCAAATTTACCTTTTTAAATGATGTTTTGTATGAAGTCTATGTTGAATAGCCCCAAGGGTATGAAGTGAAAGGGCAAGAGCACAAAGTTTACAAATTAAATAAAACACTCTATGGACTCAAATAAATGCCAAGAGCATGGTAGAGTAGGATAGGTGAATATTTCCATAGTCAGAGGTTTACAAGATGTGTAAGTGAACTCACTCTATATTTCAAATATGGTAATTTTGGTAAGATATTGATTGTTTGCTTATATATTTATGACTTGATATACACAAGAAACAACATAAAGTTATGAACAAATTTAAAATTACAATGAAAAATAAACTTGAGATGACAAATATGGGTTTGATGCACTATTTGAATTAAATTGAGACAATTAGATGAAAGTATTTTTATTTCACAAGATAAATATTCTTCTAAATTATCTAAAAAAAATTAGAATATTAAAATGAAAATTTGTTTGTACTCCTTTAAGTCTTGTTAAAAAGCATATTAAGGATGATAGAAGTTGTAAGGTGAATTCTACCATTTATATAAAGCTAGTACTAGTTTATTGTATCTTATAGCTACCAAGCCTGATTTAATATATGTTGTAAGTGTGGTTTCTAGGTTTATGCAAGATCCAACTAAGGTTCACTTCAAGGCAACAAAGAGAATATTGAGGTATGTACAAGGAACGAGTGATTTTGACATTTGGTATAATAATTTTGATGTTTTCCAATATAATTGGATATATAGATAGTGATTGGCAGGTAGTATTGATGATCATAAGAGTACTTATAGAAATATTTTTAGCATGGAACTAGTGCTAGTTCCTAGTCATCCAAAAAGTAAACAATTGTTATTTGTCTACAAAAAAAATCAAAATATATTATAACAACATGTCAAGCTATTTGATTGAAAAGAGTATTGAAAGAGTTGGCACAACTATCCTATCACAATATTTTGTGATAATACTTTTGAAATTGCTTTATCCAAGAATCTAGTTTTTCACACTCCTACTAAGCATATTAATATAAGATATCATTTCATCTAAAAGCTTGTTGAAGAACACGTAACAATGAAGTTATGTCTATAGAAGGAGCAACTTGAAAATGTATTCACCAAGCTATTGAAAAAAAAACAAAAATTGAGAAGCTTCAAACAGAATTGGGTATTATTCTCTTAAAAAATTAAAGAGGATGAGAATGTAATTGTTTTATTTGTAATAGTTAAAAATGAACAAGTCAAACTAAAATATGCGTTACTTAGATGCTCATTTTAAAAACTGCCTATAATTGTTTTTGGCTTTTGTTGCATATTACAATTTAGAAAAAAAAAACAACGTTTTGGCCGTGTAAGAATATTCTTTGAGAACTTCTTCAATTTTGTTAACAGTTTTTAATTGAGATATATTTTTTCCTGTGCTCCAGCCCTGTTTTCAAACATTATCAACCACATTTGATAAATGAATGAATCACCAAATCTCCTTCACGGTTAGCCACACCCACTTTAACAATAAATATATCTGTTAAAACATAAGGTATTCTTCGTTATTTCTCCTTGCTCTGGTGACCATTTTGATTTACTACAGGGAGATGGAAGATGATTGAATTGGCACGACGCTTATTATTTAATAGGTAATTTCATCATACAGGTCAAGGTTATTCTCGTCCTCCTCTTTGTTTGTAAATACATCAAGTAACATCTAACAACCCATTTAATACATGTTGCAGTTCATGATTTGGTGTCTTTCAGATCTTCGACACTAAAAATATGTCATGATACAACTGTCCGTTTATGTCAAGATCAACCATATGCCATGAATGAACATATAAAATTCAATGTTTCCCAATCTAATGCTGTCGAAGAAGATTCAATATATACGGTGTACTGAAAAGAATGACGAAGAGCGGAGACATTGTATGAATGAATCTACAGAGGTTACGGGTGCAAATACTGGAACACTGAATCTTATTCACGGAAAATATTTGAGCCAACACGAAAATTAGTACCAATTATTTCAGCCAACACGAAAATTAGTAGCAATCTCTTGTAGGGTTATGTCCATCGAAAATATCTAGAAAAATACAAGCGAATCCATGCCCACGTATTCTAATTCGGATGCGAATCAGACCCTTTTCTATTAAACAGTATTGTTACCTTGTTTGAACATGTGCAATGCTGAAGATGCACACTAAGTGTTTGGCAAAATGCCTCAACGAGGTCCATGTCAGATATAAAGGCATTTCCCCAAAAATCCTTTTGGCCAAACCCACCTTGGCCGGTAGTGAAATGGACGTGTCAACCGTAACAATGAGCAGTTAAACTTTTCCAAGGTCAAGGAACGCTGAAGTCTGTAAATTCGTTGGGCTTCATGCCTGCCTGCTGCAACGGGGCCAAAAGTTTAACAGCCTCGTTACAGCAGGCAGGCATGAAGCCCAACGAATTTACAGACTTAGCGTTCTTTGACCTTGGAAAAGTTTTACTGCTCATGGTTAGGATGAACACGCCTATTTCATTACCGGCCAAGGTGGGTTTGACCAAAAGGCCTTTCTGGGAAATGCCTTTGTATCTGACATGGACAGAGATTACCTTTAATGGAAACGTGCGGATCTACAGGGTGAACGCGAATAGTTTCTGAAAGAAATGCTGTCCTTTTGATTGCTGTGTTTACGCACAAAAATTAATGATGACCAGAAAGCCAATGCAATATATAAGCATGAACCCAATCCAATTCACCTCTTCCAGAATTCTCAATGTGCAGGGCTAGCATTACTCCATTTGGTTCGAGGCTATCGTTTAAGCCTTTCAAATTTAAAGAGCAGCCAATTTTGAGTAGTAGAACCTCCTAAAAATTTTACCACTACGCTTTCTTTAACAAACCTTTCACATAACGTATGATAACATACATGGGATTCTTGACAATTATGTCATGAGCCAGGCATGGTAGTCCTCTGGCCTTCTCATTGCATTTGCGATGGGTGCAAGTATGTTGTGGCGCATCCTGTCCCCTTAATGACTAAGGACCAGAATGAGTGTACGTATTGTGATGTATGCAGGTCAATGGTGTTATATTCTTACCTTTGGAATTACCAGTGTGTTCTGTGTTTAATATAATTAGCAGAGTTATGTGAGATATCATGAATGGACGTAACAGAATTCTTGTACGCAAGTCAAGTGGATGGGATTCATACAAATGAAATCAATTAGTACAGGTAGACTTAAATCGAGAGCCATGGAATTACTCAAAATTCTAGAAGTTGATACAAACCAAAACGCAGGAAGGAAAATAAATGTGGTTCAGGTTTAGAAAGAAGAAGAAAAGTTGGTTTCAGAGTGAGGGATATTTCTCAATTGTTTAAGCAAATTGTTTCATGAAGTATATCTCATGGAATATGAGGAGTTGAAAGGTTAGCCTTCAAAACTTAATAAAATAGTAAGAATAATTAAATATAATCACCATGCTTTTTCTCAACAAACAAAGAAAATTTTGCCAGTTTAAAGTAATCTCTCATGGTTCCCTAGGAGTTTCTTGGGGTATAGCTCCAAAGAGATGATTATTATTTAATTTGTTGGAGGTTAGGCTATTTTTGCTCTCCTAATTTCAGTGTAGGCAATCTAATCAAAATATTTTGCTTGTTAATGTTTATTTCTCTACTATTTTGGAGGAGAAGAGGTTACAATGGAGGAATCTAGAATATGTTATTCAGCAAATTGGGGTGCTAGCTCTTCCCACAAATTGGGGTGTTAGTAGGTGGGGATTTCAATATTATTTTATTTTTGGAAAAAAAATTTGGGAAAATAGAAAATTGGATGCTAGCTCATACCTTATGCTTGAGTATATTTCTTCTATTTAATCTGATAATGGTTTGATGTCTTGGTCTAATAGAAGACAAGGTCAAGCTTGTATTTTGGAAAGGTTGGACAGGTTTCTAGTCTCTAAGAATTTATGATGAATGGACAGATTCCAAAAGCCAAGACTTTAAATAATGTTGGCTCTGACCACTGGCCAGTGATGGTTGAAGTGTGGGAATCTCAACCAATTTGAGCATCTTTTAGGTTTCAACTAATGTGGCTGAGACATGTAAAGTTTAGAGATCACATTGAAAAGTGAACTTAGTACCAAGATGTATATTTTTGTTAAAAGATTAAATTATATTAAATCTAACCCTAAAACATAGTATTAGGATAAGTTTAAGAATGTTAAAGAAAAATAAAATAAAATAGTAAGCAAACTAGAGCAAGTGAATAAATCCATTTATAATAAAGATATATCAAAGGAGTTAAAGAAAGGAAGAATCCTCCCTTGTCAATCTATTAAAGGAATGGGAAAGGAGATAAAAAAAAATTTGGAAGCGAAAATCTAAGATACATTAAAATTAAGAAGGGGACGAATACAAGTTTCTTTCATAAATCTTTTTGACTAGAAGATCTTTCAATTACATCAGTTCCCTTAAAAGAAATGAGGCAGTCTTCATTTACTCTCAATACTAACGTTAAATAACATTTAAATTCTGAATATATGTGAAAAAGTACTAACGTTTGACTTTCTAAATACAAGTTTTAAGAGTTTTTAACCGTTAATTTAAATTAATTATGTGAATCAAATTAGCCTAACGTTGGACCAAATCTTCACACTTGTGGAATTAAAAAAATAAAATAAAATAAAATAAAATTAATAATACATTTATAAGTGATAACATTTATGCCGAATAAAATGTCTATAATAGTCATCAATTTATCTACTTTTTACGAGCAACTTCAATCCAAAAAGGTTAATTATGCGGAATGATATTTGGTGTAATGGCAGTTGCTTAGTTATTATCATTTATGTGGTTGTGAGGTCGATTCCTCTTGTGTTTGTTTTAGAAGACGCTGATATTTGTAAATATTTGTAAACAATGTTCAATATAAAAAATCTAATGAAAAAAGCACTGATATTTGTAAATATTTGTAAACAATGTTCAATATAAAAAATCTAAAAAGCAATGAAAAAAGCACTGATATTTGTAAATATTTGTAAACGATTTTTAATATAAAAAAAAAGTTTAAATATTTAGGTGATAGAATAAAATGTTTATAACAATCATCAGGGTTTTACGTTGTACACGATAATCTACCTGCTCTAATAAATGATTAAAATTCTTGTAAATGAACAGCAGTTTTTTCTTAAGTTACTTTTCTTAGCGGGCAAAAGACAAGTTATCTTATCTATATTCCGACAATCCATCCTAAACTTGTGACCACAGACAATCAATCGTATCTGCTTCTGTAGTTTCAATTTTACATAGAGTAAACATTTTAGCTCTTTAATTGAGATCCGTATCCAATAACATTAGTCCATTTATGAAAACCCATGCTAGTTTTTGGACTTGTTTTTTATGGAATTAAAACTTGACGAAATGCTCTTCTGACTCTTTCTAAAAAAAAATCATTCTATTTGTAACTGCTTCCTATTTTTCAAATTGCTTTACGTAGATTTTCAAAATTCCTCCAACATCAGTCCTCAAATAAATTAAGCCCATGTGTATAGGCTTCCAGAAGAATGAAAATTTGTATGAAATACCTTTATCTTTGTAGAATGACATATTTATTCTTTTCCTATTGTATACAAATGAAATAGGAAAACAAATTTAGATAATTGAGCGATAAAGAGTATCAGATAAAAGGCATAAATCCATACCGGAGTAAGAAGAAAGCATATAGGTTAAGAAGATGAACGCCATGGAAGAGAAAATAATTTGCTTAATCCGTTCCCCGTTCCCTTGAAACCCAATAACAATTTTACATATCAAATCTAATTCGAATAAGAACATATATGCCAGACGATCGAAATGAATCATGAGAGAACAGGGGACTGCATAAAGCTCATTAAATTTGAGGTGTAAGACTTTGATTTGGTAAAGTCGATGCCGGCGAAGAATGGAAATACTATTACTCGTCAAAATCGAGAAGAAGAGCATAATCCCTGCCGTCGCTGTCTGAAAGTTGAGGCGTTCAACGAAAAGAAAATCAAATAAATGACTTAAATATAGAATTCGAACATAAAACCACTGTGTGTTCGTCTTCTTCTGCCTTGTTTGCCTTGGATTCTTCAGAATAGTTATCGCTCAGTCAAGATGAAATTAGCAAAGAGCCACACCATCAATCAGTCCCACTCTTTGGGCTCAATCACCGAGCAATAACATCTTTTACTTTACAGATATTTTTACAAGAGCAATGGGATCTTTGACGGACATATTTTGACAATAGCAATGGCATCCCAATCACAGAGCAATGGCATCTTTGACGTGCAGATATTTTTACAATAGCAATGGCTGTTAGAAATTTAAACTTTAACATCCAAATACAAATTGCGGAAAATGCGAGGATCTTTAGACAAGCCCTGTTAGTTTAACAACCAAATACAAATTGGTATTAAATGCGAGGATCTTTAGACAAGCCCTGTTACAGGCTGACAAACACAGGCGGAGGCAAAAATACAGAGTTTACATTAATAAAACAGGGGAGGGAAGCCGAAAGGGGGAAATGGCTCTGCAGAGCCTTACATCTGCGGCAACTGCCGTCTCCGGAATAAACCACACACACAACCCATCTGCAGAATTGGTCTGCTGGGCATACAAACAGATCTGCACCGCGACAGAGAAGAGTCTGCTAAACTGCCAAGAAAGGTTCTGCGCTAAGGAGCAGCAAGAACCCCCGAACCCTTTCTGTGCGTGCAACTGCGGCAAGGCTTGCCGCCGGATCCTCTGCACTGCTGGTGTGCAGGGAATGGCCTGCACAGTTGGTGTGCAGGGAAACTGGGGCTGCTGGCCAGAATTCCGAAATCGTGCCTGAGGTCTCCATTTATACTTGCAGGGGGTCTGAGGCTGGCTTGGAGCGACTAACAAAAAATTGAGCTTCGGCACTCTCCAATGCGGGATTTTCTACTTCGGCGATTTTCTCTCCGAAGTAACTACTTCGCTGCTCAAACTCCCGAAGTAGATTCACTTCGGCCCAAAACACTGCCGAAACAGTTCAATACTGCCGAAGCAGTTCTTCTTCGATCTTTCCGAACCAATTTTACTTCGGCCAAAAGCTATTCGAAGTAGATCAATACTGCCGAAGCAGTTTCTCTTCAACCTTCCGAAGTAATTTTACTTCGGTCAAACACCTTCGCGTGGCGGCTTCAAGCTAGTGCCTTCAATCCTCACTTCGGATTTCAAACTTCCGAAGTATTTTTACTTCGGCAAAAACTGCCCGAAGTACCTTCCGAACCACTTTAGTCTGCCGAAGTATTTTCACCCTACCGAAGTAAATTCATTTCGGCAAAAATAGGTCCGAAGTTGCTGCTTCGCTGACCCAAAACTCCGAAGAAGCTTCCGGAGTAATTTGCTTCGGCAAAAATCTTTGCTAGTCTGCTCGGGGCTTCCGAGGAATTTTTAGTTCGGCAGAAACTTCTGCGAAGCACCTTCAAATTTTCGAAGCGCTTTTACTTCGGCCAAAAACTGCTCCGAAGCATGTTCAAACTGCTTTAACTGCCGAACCATTTCCATCTCGGCAAATACTTGTGCGAAGCTGCTGCTTCACGACCCAAAACTCCGAAGGCAATGCTTCTCAAGGAATCTGGCCATAGTCTGCGATGATGACTTTCTTGCCGCCTCTGGATCCGACCTTCTCGATCGCACGCACAACTTCCATGCCTTCAGCGACTTGCCCGAACACCGTGTGTTTGCTGAAGTAGCTTCAATCTGACCAAACTCCCGAATCTTCCACTTCGGAGGCAAGTGCACCGAAGTTCCTTCCTCGCTTCCTCCGAAGTTTCCTTGACGCTGCTGCTGCAACGCTGTGGCCGCCTCGGCGGCACCTAAGGGACCCATGAGGCCCAACTGCCTCACCAGAGGCCTGATTAATCTGCTCTCGAGCGCGCCAAGCAGCCGATGGCCGTGACGCCGAAGTCGGCAAATGGGGCTTTCCTTCCTCCTTGCGCTTTCGTCGAAACGCCGTTGCTGCATCTCCTTCTCTGCTCCTCTGCCATAAAATCAGCTCCCGAAATACTCCATCGCCTCTGGCTGATCTCTCTGCTCCGAGGCCACACTCGTCGCTCTTGGTAGCGGTGCTCTCGCTGTATGTCAAAAATGATGCGGACCACCTCAGACTTGTGCCCTCTTCCTTGGGGATTTTCCTTGGTCTGTCGGGGTTTCGAACCCCGGACCTGGTGGTCTTGCTGTTAACGCCCGAATCACTTTCGTCGGCGAACTTGCTGCCGACTGCACCAAACCCTTGCTGCCCTCCATCAGCATTTCCATGGCTGCTCTCCATGCAGCATCTCCCGACCTCGCCTGCTGTCTTTGTCTCCTCGCTCTGATACCATGTTAGAAGTTTAAACTTTAACAACCAAATACAAATTGCGGAAAATGCGGAGGATCTTTAGACAAGCCCTGTTACAGGCTGACAAACACAGGTGGAGGCAAAAATACAGAGTTTACATTAATAAAATAGGGGAGGGAAGCCGAAAGGGGGAAATGGCTCTGCAGAGCCTTACATCTGCGGCAACTACCGTCTTCGGAATAAACCACACACACAACCCATCTGCAGAATTGGTCTGTTGGGCATACAAATAGATCTGCACCACGATAGAGAAGAGTCTGCTAAACTGCTAGGAAAGGTTCTATGCTAAGGAGCAGTAAGAACCCCCAAACCCTTTCTGTGCATGCAACTGCGGCAAGGCTTGCCGCCGGATCCTCTGCATTGCTGGTGTGCAGGGAAAGGCCTGCATAGCTGGTGTGCAGGGAAACTGGGGCTGCTGCCCAGAATTCCAAAATCGTGCCCAAGGTCTCCATTTATACTTGCAGGGGGTCTGAGGCTGGCTTGGCGTGACTCCCGAGGCCATCCTGGAGGCATACGGACTTCACCTGCTCTCTTAACTTCACCCATACTTTCTCTGCCAGACAGGACGTTCCAACGACGATGACAAAGTACGAGATTTGGATTAAACAGTATTTCCAACAATGGCATCTTTGACGTCAGATATTGTTACAATAGTTCTGAATGCAAGAATGTAATTATTACAATAGTGGTATGATAGTTATTAATATCATATTTTTAAAAAATCTTATCATTTTGTCCTTGCCTATATTTTTTTGGTGTTTTATTTTTGTGAATTCAGTTTAATCACCGGCAGAAATCTCCTCGTGTGCTATACTTGTGGGGAAATGTGTCTTAAATTGTACCACCCATTTTATTTTGCATTATTTTAATTATAAATTATTAAAATTAAATATTATTTTATTTAAAATATTTAATTATTATTAATAAATCTTTTCTATATATATTTGTTGAGTAAATACTTCTTATACACATTTATCATGGGATTGAATCCGGTGAGGGTCACATCACCGATAATGCAAGGAGGCCATTATATTTTTATATAGTGACACATGTTTTCAATTAATAAATGTAAATGATCAATTTTTTTTTTTTTTTTTTTTTTTTTTTTTAAGAGTGAAATTGAAATGAATGAAATGAATGGATCTTAAAATACCATTAAATTAATTATTTGATATTAAAAGGATATCATTGAATGTCAAGATGAAGGAGGAATATTGACATTTGCATAATGGAGTTGACTAGTTATGGAGAGCGAGGTGTTAACATGACTATCCTAGCTTCCAATCACATAGGAAGACATCTTGTAGAGCCATGGACACATATAGAGGTAGGAATGAATGGATATTAAAACACCATTAAATTAGTCCTTTGATATTAAAAGGATATCATAGAATGTCAACATGAAGCATGAATATTTACATTTGCCTACTGGACTTAGACTAGTTGTGGGAAGCAAGGGGTTTAACATGACTATCCTAGGTTTCAATCACGTAGGAAGGCATCTTGTAGAGCCATGGACATACTTAGAGGTAGAAATCAAATTTATTTTTCTACATGCAAAAATAACCCTCACCATTTGTCCTTTGAGAGATGGGATAAGTGGTGGGAAGCAAAAGGTTTCATACATAGACTACGATCCAATCCTATGAATAAAACTTAAAATCTTGATCAAATAGTATATACTCAACTAGTTTTGAATCAAGAAATTATTAGAAACTTTCATTTCATGTTTTTGAATCATCTTCATCATAAGAGGTGGATGAACATCCCTTCATTCCTTTTTTCAATCCTTGTCCAGGTTTGTGAGTAGAGTTAAAAAAGGTGTAACCCCTAACTCAATCCACCAAGGATTGGTAAAACTACTATTCAAACATGTGGTCAAGATAACAGGCCTATCGAGGAAAGACATCATAAATTCCCTTGCAAGGGTACAAACCCTTATTATGGATTACCTGGATTCTTCCAACATGGAAGGCGGTGTTTCTTTGAGACGTGAAGTTGTCAATGTTACCCCCATTTTAGGGTTTGGAGACAAGGTGGTGGATTCTCGCCTAAATGTGATAGGAGGAAGGAAATAGACAGTCCAAGCGCCTAGTGGCTAAGAGGGAAAATCTAGAAAAAGCCCCTTTGTGCATCAAAGATTTAGATTCAAAGAAAAATACCTAGCTAGCCAAAAAATCAAAGTTGATATTAGGTGTGAGTAGTGCCAAGAAGGTGTTAGAACCTTGGATCTAGGATTTGTATTTTACCCTCAATTCGCTCAAGCAAACACTTCTAAAGTTACAAAAATCTCTAATCGACTCCATGCATATGACTATCTCCTATGCAAAATAAATCTTGAATCTTATGGACTGGGAGCAGTGGGAGGTGAAAGACAAAGAAGATGACAATGGTACTAGGTCCAACAAGATGAACTTTTTATTTTGGGCATCCTTGTCTATGTTTCTACTAGTTGATGTCATATCTGTTTTGGGTTGTTCAATGGGTTTCTCTTCCCTTGCACGGGGGTATGTTTATTTTTGGTGTATTGATCTAAGTTCTAGTGTTTTTGTGTTTGGTTGTTATGTTTGTGCATTCGTAGAAACTGCTAGTCTCTAGGATGGTAGGTTTAGGCTTTGTTTTGTTTATGTTTTTACCTTCCTAGCTTCTCCAAGAAGATTTGTTGGATCTTTTTTGTAAAAGTTTTGGGATCCCTTTCAAAACCCCTTCTACCACCAAATAAAAATAAAGTATATACTCAACTAGTTAAAATGTTGAGTTTAAAGAAGACCAACATTCAAATATTGTTAGATGATATATGCATTATAAGCACACCTTTGATTTTCTTTTTTTTGAAGCAAATATGTCGTCTGTACAGATACACCATTAAGCATATTTGAAACTAAGTGTATTCAAGCATCTGACCATTAGAGGTCAAACCCAAAAAAGGGTGAGGGATTTTAAATTTGTTGTGAATACACCAACTTGAAAGTATATTTGATTTCTTAGTGAATTTACTTTGAGATGCAAATTTTGCTTTTGTTGGGTTTTGTCTACAAATTTTGGAGTTGTATTAATTGTTATGGTTAATTTGATCTTTTGTGGGTTTGGATTGAATATTGATGTGAAAGAGGTGTGTTTATTGCAGGTGTTTACAATTAGGCCAAATGATAAACAAGCATTTCTATATTATATCAAGGTATTACAATCTTACTTGGCTTTGATGATTTGTAATGCTAAGCACAACATTCTAGTTATAGTCTTTGATAAAGTAGCTTGTGTAGGATATGTTCTTATTAGGGTAGAAAATTTACCACCTACCCCACCTATAGCGTATGCTTTCCATGTTATCAAAATCTTGTAAATACCTATATTTATGCCCTCCATATCATCTATTCTAAACACCTAATCAGCTACTAACCCAACATCCTATCTATACATTGTATTGTATCCTAGCCAAAGTTCATCTTCAACCGTTTCCTTCCATCCAACAACAATGATAATGTCATCATGAACTAGTATAGCCTCAGTATGAAAATAGGTGTTGAAACTTAAGAAGATATTTATAAATTAGAAAAACACTAAAAAGTGTAATGGAATCCAAATAACAACAATATAAATGGATCTTAGAAAACCCCATATCTTACCAAAGATTAAATGCCTTGAAAATGTACTAATTGATATACAAATCAAGTTTAGAATAATATGTTAAACACAAATTTAGATATTAGACACCCAATTGTGTGCACCTTTAACTATTGTAACCATCACTTGAGAAATATTGTGAATTCTATTTGCAACAACTTCCTAAGCCAAACACTATAAATCTTATTTGTAGTGATTTTCTAGGAAAAGCAATGTAAACCCTAATTTGTAGTGATTCTCAATGCAAAGCTATGCAAACCCTAATTTGTAGTGATTCTTCAAGCAAATCATTGCAAATCTATATTTGTAGCAATTCTTTAGGTAAAGCAAAGCAAATACCAATTCCCAACAATTCTCCAAGCAAATTTTCGTAAATCCAATTTGCAATGACTATTCAAGCAAATCATTAAAAACTTAATTTGTAGAAGTTTTCTAAGCTAAGAAATACAAATCTTATTTATAATGGTTCTCTAAGTTTCTCGTTGCAAATTCAATTTGCAGTGCTCAAAATACTATTTCCTAGTAGAATATTGTAAATCCATGATGGATGTCATAGAATTAATGTGTTACATTGCTTGTACCTCTAGTTTCAATAACATCTAATGTCAATAAGTGATTGATCATTGCATGATCAATTGAATAGTGACATGTGTTTCTTCCTTCTTAGAATTAAATACCAACCATGTGCATTAATGGATAAATCATGTATTTGGTCATATAGTGGCTACTATATTAAAAGTATATAGATATACCCTACCCCTTCCATGCATCCCTACTATTAATGATGTCATTAAATGGATGACACATCTGCCCTAAATGATCATATCATGCATTCTCATTCATTTTTCCTCAATGATACACATAGATGCCCTACCTAACCTTTCCTATCACTCTTATTTATCACTCAAGATGTGTAATTTCTACTCTAGCATAATCACTGGATGATTATATATCACTTCCAAGTGAGGGTTCCATGAACCTACCATGTCTCATCCCAAGTCTACATCATTAACTTGACTTGACCTGGCACAACATTATTCACTGACCATGTGAGCTCCTCTTCCATTCATTGGATACTCTGACTATCAATTTATCTTAATTAAATTTAAACCACCCTGACCATTTATGCTCTCTCATAGATGATCTCCTCCACTATTTATAAGTATAGCTTGGGACACTAGTCAAAAAGAAGAATATTTGTGTGGATGCAAAATCTTGACTAAAATTATAAGTGATATGAATTCCTGTTGTTAACTAATTTCTACCACTATGTTTGTAGTTTAAATGCATCTAGGATTATGTTCATGTTTACTCTCTTTTTTTAGGTATGTGATTTTGCCCTCCAATAATGTGTGCATCCTACTCCACTCTTCTTTTTTCTCCCTTTAAAATTCAATCCAATTTTTTCTTGTTCAAGGCTATGACTTTTAGAAGTATCATGCACCTTTGTTATATCGTTATCTACCTACATTTGCATCTATGAATCTCAATTACCACTTCGTTTATATTCTAACTTATTAGCAACATAGTCATTTTTATGTTATGTTTCCTATAGTAATAATTGGATATTCATATTTATCTATGATTCTCCAACCTATTTGCATTTGCATATTGAACTAACCTCTATTGCTAAAAGATCACAACCTATCAGTATCATATTCTAGATTTAACATCATCTATCTACATCTCTTGATTATAAATTATAATAGTTGTGGGCTTGAAGAATAAGATCTTTTAATTGTCATATCAATGTTGCATTTATTTTTATACTTTCTCAAAAGAGATAGGGGTTTTAATAGTTGTTAAGGAAGCATATTATATTCCTCAAACTATCGACAGGCCCCATTGCATTGATATCATTATTTTCTATCCTTTGGATTTTTATTTTGTAGGTCTAGGTTACACAGCACACTACTTGTCATACTAACTATTTTATATAGCCCTTCACACAATGCGATATGCCTTCTTTCCTGATTTACAATCACCTTTTTTTGTAAAATCTCTTCTAGTTAACCTAGTTGCATGTCCTCTACTATATTATGAGTTTTATAAAACAAAAGTACTATGTACAACTTTGATGCATTAAGTGGTAGTCCATTATCCCATTCAAAGTAGCATAGTTGCATTGTACATAGTTATTTTTAGAGTAATCTACTTACAATTATTATTTTCTATTTTGTGACCTTTAAGAAGAAAAGTTGCTTTATGTTATTACATTACTAAATTAGAAATATTTGATAGTGTAAGTGTCGTCTAACTATAATTTTCTATGTGTCGGTTTATCACTAGTCTAGATCTACTTTCATTTCTTATTTTCTATCCTATCACTAATCTATAAGTCAAACATATTGTACTTAAAACAAGATCAATAATCTATATAAGACAAATGGAATTGTATATAGTTGTGTCCATGATAGAATAGGTGATTGCATATTATTCGCTATTTTTGTCTTTGAAAGAGATTCCTTGTTGTTGTATATTGTCTACCTTAAAATAAATCTCTATTGTTGCATTTTTACATAGTAAAATTTATCACATAGTGAAAATATTATCTTCTTGAACATTTAGCTTACATATTTATTTTGTCAATATTAGGCTTGCAAGGTTAGAGTAGAAATCTTAGATATCAAAATGTAGGTGTTTATTAATTTATCCATAAAGCATAGTATAGATTGCATATACACATTTACCTTGCACATGTAAGGAAGGTACTTTTATGGAACTTAAATTTTTCTAAACACAATATGAACACCTTTACAAGTTTCCAAGATGTCTTAACATGGCCTTAGCCTAACAAAGATAAAAATCAATCACACTTTTTAATCAAGACCACATAATCTTTGTTTTTATAGTTTAGCTAAGATTAACAAATACTTCTAAGAACATAATCAATTTCTAGTCCTACTATGGGATGTACATAACCCCTTGAGTAACCACTATATGAATATTGAGGTTAAATTGGGCATATAGTGGGCCGAGGATGCTAGCCTCTTGCATAGGGTCTCACGTGTACTTTAAGCCTTTTGAGGAGTATATCATGGTGGACTAGTGGGATTCATAAGGAGGAATTTCATATTACCTGAAGTTGATCCCTACACTGAACCTAAACTTAGTCCCTATCCTAAACCTAATCTTGTCCCTATCCTAAACCTAAAGCTTATCCCTATCCTAAATAGGATCATATAAATAGTGGTAACTATGAGAATGCTTTATGTAACTGGTCTTATGTAGTGTTAATCCTACTTATCCTAGAATTAATTTTCCTAATTTAGTCTATTTTATTGAGTTTACTCAAAGTTGATAGGATGTCCTTGATTTTATTGAGCTCTTCATTCATCTTTTCCAAGGTGAGTTCTTTAGAACTAGTAGTTGGGACCATATTAAGCAAAAAAATGAGTTTAAAAAGTGGTGCCAAGGTTATATATCAATTGATTATCTCAAAGAGAGGATCATAATGGGATAGGTGTAAAAATCACTAAAGAAAATTAAAATGGCTCAAAAAGGGAGTTTTTATTAATTTTGGGGAATTAAGAATTTTAGGACTTTTTTGAATTTATGGAATGAGGGAAGGACAATATTTTTTTAAGGTGGGAAATGAGTGTTCTAGGTAGAATTTGCAATTAAAAATAATAATAATAATTTTTAAATGATTTTACTCTTATTTTTTGTAGCATGGAATGAATTGTTCTAAAAATAATAGAATTCATTTTCTAGTAATGTTTGAAACTTGAACTTACATGAAACTATTTATCCTTGGATATTTGTAGATTGTAAGAAATACATGACATACAATCTCAAAACTCTAGCTTGTACAAAATATTTTTGACTTTGATCTAAACAACTAAAGAAGAGCGACCTAATGAATTGGATACTATGAGATGCGTGTTACTTCTTTAAGCTAAAGATATCAATAATTGAGTAATAGGCCCTAGATTTTTGCTTCCTAGGTACCAACAACTTACTTGATCTAGGTAGTTCCATTGATAGTCTAGCCACAAATTTATCTAAATGACAAGTCCTTATATACATTCAAAAAATAAAACTAAAAATAGGGTACAAGGCCTTTGACCTTAAGTAAGGGTCCTAACAAAATATTAGTCATCCACTACAACGCCCTCCCAAAGGTTCCCACTAAATCATTTAAATGAATCATATTGCATAACTCGTAACATAAATTAACTTCTCATAGCGTTTACTATTGCTAATTTTCTTGACATGAGGACTCTCTACATGAGAACTTATGACAACTTATATACATTGAATAAATAGATTATAAGGACAATAGTTTATTTCCAATATATTTCTCTTCGTTCTTTTATAAGAAATAAATTATTGATCCCATAAAATGAAACAATATGCTTATTTGAATACTATTTGGAAAATAATCCATGGAAGGTTCCTTTAAGCCTAGTAGATTAATCACATCATTTTTTTTTCATTTTAGATAAAAATGATGTTATTTTCCTAATGAATACTGTAATGCACACATTGATGATGATAGATCCATTAGGCAATAACCCCTTTCTGTTTTCTCATGAATCAACAACCAAACATTATAAATAGATGAGAATTTATAGATTTGCCTTTTCCTTTGGAAAATTCATGACCATGAATTTTAAATTTAAATTGGCTAAAGTATTTTAGAAAGGATTGAATACAAATACATAAAAATGCTTTCATGTTTTTCTTAGATGAAGCATTCTCCACAAGTTATGGGATTTTGTAGGTGATCGTAAGTCCTAAGCCACTTTTTAAGATTAGACATATTATTGACATGCCATCTAAATCCAACAAGAAATTATAAAATTGAATGCAACCCCTTGAGGTTGTGTTCCAAGAAGTTTCCTAAACATAATATTTAAAGCACATTGTTCTTCTTATAGTGAAATTTCACTACACTAGGTAAATCCATCCTAAAGAGAATTTTGAGTTGAATTATAGCCTAGTGCTAAACAAGATGAGAGGATGTGAAGCTCCATCAATATATCAAGTTATTGATGCTATAAATATGCCAAAGGTGTTAACAAGGGAAGTCCTACATCAAAAATTGCTAGCAAATTTTAAACTCCATATGCCATGAGCCTATGCCAAACCATCAAACTAAAATTATAATGACTTTCACTTATAACCTTTATGGTGATAACTTAAAGGGGTATTCCATTGGAAATATTTGAATCCAATCAATATTTATTGGCACACTCCTCAAGTAGAGGGGTGGGTTCATATATTTAGCCATCCTCTTTTGGTAATACAACTTGTAGCATAACATATTAGAGAATGGAATCTATAATATGCCAATGAAGCAAATCCTAAGGATAATAGAAGAAGACAATAAAGGGGACAATGTAAGAGGTTGGTAAGGTTGTCTAAGCTTACTAGGCCATAAAATGGTCATCCCAAAATCTATGGGAGCTTCAAAAGCATCAAAGAGCAAGCAAGGAGTATATCAATAGGAAAGATAAGTTATCAAAACATGAGAAGAATAAGCATTCAACCTTGAAATGCTTGCCTAAGAAAATAATTCTATCAAATACCTTATTCTAAAAAGTAGTGGTAGATCATTCTAGGCATTAAATGGATTAAAGGGCATCTAATCTTCAAGCCAAAAGTTTATAACTAGACTAGCTTGTTGTTAGACCCCTAAAGGAGGTAAACCAAAACTTTTCTAGGCTAATGTAAGCAAGGAACTTCAAAATCCATGGCAAAGTGATCTATAAAATAGTAAGCCATATTTCCCTAACTATGACATCAGCTTGGATTTTCAAAATCTCTAGACAAGTATAAAGTCAAAAAGTAGGAAGCAGTTCATAGCCTTCTTCCTTTATGAGGCTAGAAAACAAGCTAAGGTAAAGAAGTGTGTTGGAAATTTTCATTTTTGATGTTAGCAAAGGTATTCTAAATCTTTGGCATGATGTAATCAATAGGAAGGAAGCCCAAAAGGTAATAAATGTAGACCTCAAACTCAAGGAACTTAGTGTAAAGGATACCTGATGCTCCAAAATGGGTGGGAAGACCATGTGGCATGTGTCAGATCTATAAAGTGATAGCCACATCCATGAATCATAACTAAAGATCCTATGATTATAATTGCCTAATAGACAACATGTAGAACAACTTGAGAGACCAAGTGGTAACAACTCAACCTAGGACCATCCTTGATCAATTTTAGCCAATGATTATTTATAGTAGTTAGCTTTATTTAGCCTGGCATAAGCTATAAAAGTAGCAACACTCCTCATTTGTAAGGGCTGGATATTTTAGTATTTTGCTATCATAGGCTATATGTTTATGGTACTTAGTTGCAATACAAAGTTGTTTGACTTACCCCAATTGTAGTATGAAGAACTATTCATTTTTGTGATATATAAACGTTCTACATTTTTATCTATGTTGTGATAGGAGTAAATTTTGTTAGGCCTAAAGTAGTTTGGCTTATTTTTATTAGAGTTCTTGAGATGTTGGATCCTATAAAGTTTTTAGTAGGTCCAATTATGCTTTGATTGAGAAAAATTTTATTAGGTTTTAAGTTGATTTGATTATTTCAATTTATAGTTGAAGTGAATTCTATTAGGCTTAAGATTGTTTAGCTTTCCTTCATCGAAGGTGTAGGAATGTTGTAGGATTTGTGCTTCTTCTAGATTCTTCATAGTGTCAATTGAATAGTTTATTAGGATTTTACTTGTACCAAGTAGCCTATGCTCATGTAACTAAAAATAATGCTATTAGATGAGCTCTAAACAAATTCCAATCAATCCCTCTAAACTTTTTTCCTCTCTCATCATTTTTCTCTTTCTCATTTTCAAGGAGTCGTTCTTCCTTAAAGAATGATCCAAGAGCATTTCTAGGCATTATAATCTTGACTTTAGTCCAGGGCACACATTTCATACCTAGCTGGATCAAAGGATAAGACTTCCTAAGATCCAAAATGGAATAGTCAAAATAATAGCAAAAACCAACTATAGTTCTTTAGAATATTGTTGGACAATTAGAGAGTGGCTTCTAAATTGGTCTTGAATTCAATATTATATCTTTCAATTATCTAGTATTTTCATGCACGACACATTGCAAAGCACAAGGTCTACCCAATGCACTCACTTTATGAATCAAAAGTTCAATAGGAAATCCATGTTCATCGAAATTGAATATCTCATATTGTCAAAAACTTTAATTTACACTATTTTTACATCATAATTTAATAACCACTGGATGAAATGTACATGGCGAAGTTCATATAGTAGGTAAAATATACATAGTCTCTTAGGAATGAAGGAAAAATTACTCCTACTTTTTTTTAGTGCAATGAATAAAATATACATTAATTATTTAACCACTACTATTCAAATTCAAGTAAAATAATATAACTTAAAAGTGAAGGAAGAAAATCAAATTCAAAAGGCATCAAACTAATGTGATATTTGTAAAATAAAACATATTTATTAAAAATTAACAATAATGAATTTCTAACTTTGTCTACTATAAGATGAAACAATTAAAAAAACATAATAAGACAAGACCATAAGTGATTTACTTCTGGTACACTTTGACTATGATTTACCACGAATTTCTAACTTTGTCTACTGTAAGATGAAACAATTAAAAAAACATAATAAGACAAGACCATAAGTGATTTACTTCTTGTACACTTTGACTATGATTTACCACAAAGTCAATTGATAGTTATGCTTCAAGCCCTTGGATGATGTGTTGCTTATGTTCTCTATTTGTAAAAAGACAAAGATGAATAAAACGAATGGATGGTATTTTGCTTTTCACTTTTAAAGATTCTAAGATGATTATATACTTTGACAATGAATTTACTATTCTCTAGTGAATTTAAATATACAACATAAGTCTACAATCCTATGCGTTGTAGACCTTTAGACCAACAATAACTTTATTAAAATAAATGATAAGGAAAAAAATTATTACCAAGGTAATACATTAATTAACTAAATAGAAGGTTAAGTAAAATATTCAAGAATGAAGATATCATATCATTGATAACGTTTTCATAAGAAAGGCTGCCAAGAAAATATTGCATGAAATTGTAAGATTGGTTGGAGAAATCACGGTTGCAGCAAACATTCTAGTAAATAATGAAACTGTTAAACATATCTTTTGGGATTGTAGTGTAATAAGGAATGTTGGAAAAGATTGAAGTGGATCTATTATTCTATCCTAAGTGATATATAGAGTTGGAAATTGGTTTTTTTGGAAGATGCCTTTGGTTGCCCTCAGCATCTTAGAGGGGTGTGGACTGTTATCAGAGCAGTGACTTTGTATGCTATTTGGAAGGCGAGATGCAGTTTAGCATCTTAGGGGGGTGTGGACTGTTATCAGAGCAGTGACTTTGTATGCTATTTGGAAGGCGAGATGCAGTTTAGTTTTTCGAAATGAAGCTATTCTTATTTTTGGGATTGTGTCCAATACTGTTATTGATATTCATTGGATCAATTCCAATGTAGAGCCTTTAAAAAAACTTATAATCAAAGATCTCAAAGACTGCTCTCCTCAAGACAAGTTAGTTAGTTAATGTTCTTGAGTAAATTTTTGTAATTTAATACGATATCTTGTATTTTAATTTTTCTTTTTTTTTCTTTTTTTTTTAAAGCGAAAAACCCTTTTCGGGGCCGCCTTGGTCTGAGAGACCACGAACAGGGGGTTCTACACCGTCAAAGTCACCCGGGAGTCGCACAGTCACCCGGGAGTCGCACAGTCACCCGGGAGTCGCACCCAACCCTGCCCGCATCAATAATATCAATTGGATTTTGGGTACCCAATTCAGCTTTTTGGTAAGGTGGAGATTCGAACCTGGGACCTCCCTTGGAGGATTGCCCTTTCCTCTCCAACTCACCTACAACACCTGAGTTAATTTTTCTGTATTAATATAAACAATATTTTTTCAAAAAATAAAAAATAAAAGAGAGGTAGGAGAATATATATCTATTTAGAGTGTTTTTAATCTAACGCTATTTAGAGTGTTTTTAATCTAACGATGACGTTTAAAAAATAGCACATTTAATTCAATTTGTTTATATTCCCCGAAAAAATCCAAAGTTAAACGAGCCTCTTCTAAATGCAAATATGACGTTTAAAAAATAGCACATTTAATTCAATTTGATTATATTCCCCGAAAAAAATCAAAGTCAAACGAGCCTCTTCTAAATGCTTTGCGTGCATATTTTGCATTTTACATTGAAATTTGCACTAATTATATATGTTTTCTAATAATATATTATCTAGACATCTTTATCATTAATTTTATTTTATGTATTTATTATTATGTTTTCTAATAATATATTATCTACACATTTTTATCATTAATTTTATTTTATTTATTATGTTGACATAGTAAATTTACATATATTAAAAATAATGTATGTATATAACTAAAATAAATTCAATCAGCAATTTTATATGGATAGTTAAAACAGAGTAATTATGCATAGCCAGTAGTCCAATTCAACTTTTCTGCATGTTGTATTTGACTGATGACGACGATCTGTTTTCTGCTTGTATGACAGTCCCCTTTCATGCCACATGTTGAACCAAACTGACGAATATGATGCAAACCCTATGCATCCGACGGTCCCCATCTCATGTCGGGTTACCACTAGAGACGGTGGGTGTGTTGGAAGCCTTCGCTGATAGTTTGAACCCTGCTAGCTACGCTGGCAGTTACTAAAAATTGTGATTATAACTAATTCATATATGTAACCAAAAAAAAAAGCAGAATGAACGCTGGCAATTACTAAAAATTATGATTATAACTAATTCATTTATGTAACCAAAAAAAAAGCAGAATAATTATAAACTAAAAATACAAACCACTTGACCCTCTTAGGATTTATTATGTCCAACTTTTTTTTTTTGTTGATTACATAGGAAAGTTGTCACTAGTTTTAGTAACTAGCTAGCACAGGGTTCAAATTACACGGACTGTTTCAAATAAACTTATTTGTTTCATTCTTGTTGACCTAGCAGGGTTCAAACTAAACGGACTACTTCCAACAAACTTATTTGTCTCATTCTTGTTGATCGGCGTGAAATGGGAACCTATTTGTCTCATTCTTGTTGACCGACGTGAAATGGGGACCACCAGTCATTTGGGATTCGTACCATCATTGGGCAGGGTTCAAACTACACGGATTGCTTCCAACAAACCTATTTGTCTCATTCGTATTGACCGGCGTCATTTGGGATTCGTACCATCGATCGTCGGTCTCACGCGCACTCAAACGAATACTCAAACAATTTGGAACAGACTACTACCTTTACAAAATGTTGGCTTTCTCCAAAGTTTGAACCTAGATCTCTTCTTAGTAAATGTCAAGCCACACCTACACTTACCAATCCATAACCTTTAAAAATTATATCCAGAAGTTAATGGTCAGATGTAAAGCATATTTAATTACTACTTGAAAAGCCCACAGAATTTCATTTCCCTAGTTCTAAAACATATTTAATTAATACTTGCACAGAAGTTCATTTCCCTAGTTCTAAAACATATTTAATTATTACTTAAAAGCCCACAGAATTTCATTTTCCTGGATGAGAAAATCTGGAAGTAGACCGTGAAGCCAACAACCAAGACAAAAGACCCCGGCCTTCTCCAAATCTTAACGGCACTAGATACCAGACACCAGGTAACACCTCTCACTGCAACTCATTGATGCCCTTGACCGTCGATGTACAAAATGTACGCTGATGTGGCATGTGTCGACCGCTGGAATTCAGCGTAGCGGTCTTCATTATACTGATGTGGCAAGTGTTGGCGGCTGGAATTCAGCGCAGCGCTCTTCAATATACTCATTTAGCATTTGTTGACCGCTTGAATTCAGCGCAGCCCTCTTCTCTTCAATATTTCACATACTGCTCACCAATGGTGTAAATATAAATCGACGAGACAAACAGATTGACAAAATAAAAGCTCTAGATTTCATTGTGAAAAGCGCTAGATGGGTAGCTGTCTTTCTTTCCTTTCGTCTTGTAAAGTATACTGTCTGACTCCCACTGCAAAGTTAATTTTGGACAACGGTGACCTTCAGGAGTTTCCCGAGCCTGTGAATGTCGCAGAAATTCTAAAAGAAAGGTCAGGCTTTTTCGTGTGCCATTCTGATTCCATGGACTTCAACGAATACCTGTGTCCGCTGCCTGTGGAGGAGGAGCTCCAGCTTGATCAGCTTTATTTTCTACTTCCTCTCACAAAGTTGAAATACCGTGTGCCTGCCTCCGATTTGGCTGCGATGGCTATGAAAGCCGGTGCTGCGCTGCAGCGAAGCCGTTACAAACTCCTGCGTTGTGATTTGAATATATATTTTGCGAAAGGCAATAAATCGGTACCATCAGAAGCCGTAGTTGGAGAATCCAGCGTTGGCAAGGCCTAGAGAGTGAAGATGGCAACAATCCCCAAGGCCTCTACTTCCTGAATTTGGATTGGGATTCCTCTTATAAATAGTCCGAGGGCCTTTTAACATCTGGTATCTATGGAGGGAAAATGAAGGTGATATGACTGTTCTGAACAGTGGCGGTGTAATTTGTGTTCGTTGTGAGAGATCGGGGCAAAACTGATGATAGGTCAAACACTGGCAGACAAGCTGTTGGTCCCATTTCTGTGGGATTTCATGCCTTTGTTAATATGTAATTGTGACTAGTTTCTTGGATTAATTACAATATTCTTAGGATAGCATTTAGTTACACTTAAATACATGTGAATGAGATTTTTGCAAGGTCAGCTGTGATAAGGTAATCGAGGTACTGTACTTATATTTCTTGTAAAAGTGTAATATTGTAAATTGTGTTGGTAATGAATGTCTGCTCCATTTACCCGCCGTCCTAGACAGCAATAAATTCCGGAAAAGAACTAATATATTTTGGGGACGGTAAACTTATTGTTTTGCTTTCTGTAGTCGGGAAAACGCAAATTCCAAAAGAGTTGGGGGTGTGCACTGGACATGCGTTGCCTTGCTCCTTTTGTATGTTTTAATTTATAGTGGTTTTGCTCCTTTGGTTTCCCTTGAGTTCAGTTGGTGTTTTCTTGGTTCAGAATTCATACGAGTTGGAGTTGTTGATCTTCTTCTCTTTACTTCGCATCACACCACGTTCTTATAAATATTTTTTATTTTTTTTGCGGTCATTTTGTATGTTTTAATTTATAGTGGTTTTGCTCCTTTGGTTTCCCTTGAGTTCAGTTGGTGTTTTCTTGGAGTTGGAGTTGTTGATCTTCTTCTCTTTACTTCGCATCACACCACGTTCTTATAAGTTTTTTTTATTTTTTTTCCGGTCATTTTTGCTGTTTGTTGAGAAACATTTTGCATTCAAAGATATCCTGTTTTTCAGAAGTTATAGATCTAACTGCTCTACCAACTCACCTAATAATCAAAATTTAGGAATAGGTATAATTTTAAGTAATTTTTATTGTATTTTTTTAATTATAATGGATAAAGATAAATTTTATATATTTTTTTATATATTATTATTTTATATCATTAATATATTAATTTAAATAGTATTCATTTCATATATAATAAGTTATTTATAATTTTTTTATCACTTTCAACAAAAAAAAATATAAAAACTATCTTAACACCATGGAGAGGTCTTCTCTAACAATTGAAAACTAAAATAACTTATATATTTTAATTTTTATATTCAGTGTTAATCAAAGGTCTTCTCTTGCAATCGTTTGAAGCAACCATATGCCTTCATTAGGGAGATCCTTGTTCTCCTTATCGTCTTTCATATTGGCTAAAGGTTTGGACAAGCTTATCTTAAGGAGAAGACAACAAGGTTTGCTCATAGACATCAAGGTGGGTAAGGAGGATTGACTCACCTAAAGTCTATGGATGGTAGAGGATTGATAGGAGTGGCCAACCTTAGGGAAGCAAGAATAACTATAGATACTCTTAATGTTTATCTTAGGACCATAAATAAAGACATCAACAATAAGAAATCCAAATTGGTATTTTTTAATATTGATCGAAGGCTTCAAGAAATAATTTTTAAAATCTTGGGATTCACGAAGACTTCTCTCCCAGTGGTCTATTTGGGGGTCCCTCTACATTTTAAAAAACCAAAGATAGTTGTTTGGAAGAATAATTTGAACCATATCAAAGAATGAATTAACCATTGATCTATGAAATGGTTAACATTTGGGGCTATATTAAGTTTTTGTTATCAATCATTCAGGTCATGGCAATCCAAAAAAATTCTATCATTGCTACCCCACATACCATATGGAAATAGTTTGACAAGATGGCAAAAAATTATTTTATGGGGAGGAGCAAAGGGAGAGAGAAAATGGCTATTAGTAGGCTGAGAGAAAGTAAGTCAATCGAAGTCAAAGATAGGTTTGGGCTTGAGGAGATCAGAGCTAAATAATAAAGCTTTGGATTAAAATCTTTGCTGGAGGTGGATCTCTAAGCCAACTTCTTTATTCAATAGAGTTTTAAGTAGTAAATATTTAGGATAGGTGAACCCCAATGAGGTGAATCATTTCCCTTTGGATGGTAATGGATCCCTAGTCTAGTAGGCCCGAAAGCTAGGATATCATGTAGTAAAAGATGGATTATTTTGGAAAGTGAAGAGAGGGAAGAAGGTACAATTTTGGACAAATTCATGGGATCAATATCCACCTATCATTTTTAAATTCCTATAACTACAACCAGTAAAAAAAGCCATGGAAAGCAAGGGATAGATCAATACTGAAAGGTATTTCAACTCTAGTTAGATAGGGGATTATTTATTTAAGTAACTTAAGAAGTTGGATGAGTGGCCAATTCTTATTCCTCTAAAATTAGCCCACATCATGACTGAAATTTTGTCAAAAATATTTCTCATAGGTAGAGATGAGGAGGATGAATTTTTAAGGCTATGAGAACCTTAGAGTACATGGTGAAGGATGGATATGAAAAATCCTTCTAAAACCTCCTCGTGCATATCAAATTGAGGATTGGAGAAAGATTCGGTAGTCCAAGCATTGGATAAAAGTAAAGTTCTTTGCTTGGTAGTTCATGCACAATGGAATTCTTACTTTTGATCATCTGAGACATAGGGGAATAGTTGGTCCATCCTAGTGTATTTTATGCTACAAAAGTGAGGAAACATCTGACCATCTAATTTTTGAGTGCCCATTTAAGTGCTAGATCTGGAAGCAATGATTTTTATTGAACCAATGTTGATCTAAACTAAATTAATATTTGGGAAATATGGAAGATGGACATATTTGAGTTTGAAGCTCTTCATATTACGTGGAAGCTTGGTTTGAAATTTATTTGGTAGCAATTTTAGTTGGAAAGAAATGATAGAACTTTTAGAGAAACCTTTTCACCCTTGGATGGAATTTGTTAAGTCATCTAGTATATGCTAAAGAGGAAACTCAAGTTGATATAGGGATGATGCAGAAGAAAGCTGAAGTGTAAGAGTAGGAAAGACCTAGTTGGAAAACACCCCTATAAATATGGATTAAATTTAATATTGATGGATCTATAAAAGGTAATCTGGGTAGAGCTAGAATTAGAGTGGTCTGTGGGAATCATGTTAGGGCTCTAATTGGACTAAAAATCCTAGGCAAGTCCATAAACAATGAAGCAAAAGCCTTATCTATCAAATTTGCCTCTATATGGGCAAAAGACAATATTATAGGAGGATGATCATAGAATCAAATTCTCGAGTCTTAGAGGTAGTTCTAGACTACATGAGTAACTTTGCTTTGGAGATATGGAGGTTGAGGAATCTTGTCACCCAAATTAATGAGGTGCGATCCCAATTTATATGAGTAGAGATCTAAATATAGTGGTAGACTACTTGGCTAAGATGGGTACCAAGAAGGTGGTAGGGGTTTAGTGGTATAGTTGTATGACTATTGAGGATGAGAGGATTAGGTAGGTTGATGAGAAAATCTAGTGTTTGGCTAATTTGGACAACCATTGTATATATATAGTTTAGAAGATTTGGCTCCAATGTAGATTTGCTTTTAGTATTGTAATTAAAAGTGGTTAGTTTTAAGGATCTTAAGCTTTAGTGTTATGGAAGATTTTTAGAAAATTAAAAGGATGAAACAAGTGCTCTTGTTGGCCAAGGCTAGGAGGAGTCTCATCCCATCTTATAAATAATCTTGTTTTAATATAATTTTTTTATTTATTTAAAAAAAAAAACAATATAAAAACAATTCATTTGTTATTAGGTAAGTAATATCGTATCTAACTTGTCATTTGAAATGTTAAAAGAGGTAAAAAATTTCATCCACTTTCCAATGGGTCCTTGCTTCAACAATAAGAAAAATAGTTGATGTAGCCCACACCAAAGTTCAAATCTCAACGACCCCAAATGGTTCAATGCCATTAAGTTGATGTAAAAGGGAAAGGGAAACCCTTTCAAAACCCTATTAAAAATAATAATAATAGTTTCATCCATTCATGGACATTACCTTTGCTTTTCTAAGCACATAATAATATGTTGAAGTCCTCCAAGAATTTAATTATTATGACTCTAAATAATTATTGAAAATAATAGATAAGCTAACATGTAAATTTATGAATCCATTTTAAATATTTCATGTAAAAAAGACCAATATCCAATTTATGTCTTGATCCTAAAAATTGTCTTGGCCAAACCATTAGAAGTTCCCATAGCAAAAATTAATACATGGTTTCCATCCTCCAATATTCCAAATATGAACTATAACTTGATAATTTTTTAATTCCCTATTCATGTGTCAAATATTCCAAGATGTCATCTTTGCCATCAATATTTGTTCTTAATTATTGGCTTAACCTTATTTCTTGTTGATATTTATGATATTTGTTTTTGGTTTCCTAGATATCTATCCTTACAGATTATATTTTCTCTTTCATTCTACTTCATGATGGTCTTCCTCTTCTTTTCCTATTTCTACCAATACTTTCATTATCATTATCAATCTCCTCCATTCCTCTATATTGATCATAATTTGATTTATTATTTGTAAATATAACATGGAAACTTATTTATGTTGTCATAGAAACCTTATAGTGAAGAGGGATTCCTCCATAGTATATGTTTTTTGTGCTTTTATATAAATCCTAAATTTTAATGGTTATCCTCCATACTACTTTCTTTATTATGTTACACTATATACTCTTAAGTGCAAGAGACTAGATTTATACTATTTTATTTTTAATGTAAGAAGATAATTTTCACTAAGGAAGATGTAAATGATTTACTTATATCAAACATGACCTCTTTCACCTTTTTACTTTAATATTTTCTTCTCGATTTTTCTTCATGACCTTAGTTCCTTCTGAGTTTAAAATTGCATTACAATTCTTTATCCCTATGGATATCTACTCTAAATAAATCATAATAACCTTCATCATCTAAAGAAGCAAAGGATTTTATTTATTGTGTTTAAAGTGAGAGTAGGAATCCCTAATCTAAAAGCTAGATTCTACTAGAATATCATCTTAGTGCTTCATCATCAAGTTTATCTCATGGTCAAAACCTTTTACATATTTTTATTTTTAATTTACAATCTTTTTTTATGTATTTGGTCTCATAACATTTGTGACATTGAAAGGTAATGTTTTGTAATTAAACTTACAGGGTTAAAATAAATCATTCAAATGGACAACTCTACACTTTTATGCTTACTCTTTCTATTCACTTACTTTTGAATTTGAGTAGGTAAAATTACAATATAATTTTTTTTGATATAGTTTCTCAACAAATAATAAATAACTATTAAATACTATTAATTAAAATTATGGCTAGCAATGGTAATATCTCTAGCAATGGTAATATCTCAAGCAGTCCAAATATTCTTATGTGGATCAAAAATTAACTATCCTAGTCACAGTGTTTAATATTTTTCAACCCAAAATTTTCTACCAACTTTATAGACTAGCTATCCATACTTTTGTTGTCTACAATCACCTTTCAACATTTTCCTCCTGATCTATAAATCATTTTGAACAAGCCCCTTCTCTACTCAGCCTCATACATCCCCTTTACTAGTTTCAACCATACCATTTCTATCATAAGGGATTCTCCTTGTTTTGGTTCTTCCACATTCTTTGGTGAAGCAATGTTATCTTCATCTGAGTGTACATTTTGATTATGAGCTTCATTTTCATACTCACTAATCTGTTTTTCTTGAGGACACTCAAATACCCTATGTCCTTCTTCCAAGCACCTATAAAATTTACCTATAAAACCATATCCTCTACCTTTACCAAATCCACCTCATCCTCTTGATAATTCACCCTTTTCTTGGGTACTTTGGTTGAAATCACTTTGAGAAGTACTAGCTTCTCCTTCTTGCATATGCTACCCTCTACCACTATTTAATTTTTCTCTTCCTCTAAAGAATTATCCTCATCCTCTAGAATTATTTTGTTGCTTATGTGTCAACTTTGCTTATGCCTTGAGTATGTATTGATATTTGAAAACACGAGATTCTGGAAGCTAAAAGGGAAGACTAAGATACGATGCAAACAAAACTAACTTGATGCTAAATCCTATGGAATGAGCATGTATGAAAGAAAACGAACATAATCGAATCAAAACCAAATATAAAAGAGAATGTAGAAGCACATCCCTTTTTTTTATTAATGTGATTGAGAACTCGGTTACAATCCATTTCCTCCCCTTTTGGGGGCTAGGAGCATCAACAAAGTTTTAGTCACAATAGCGATCGGTGATCCTTCTTCCGCGTGCCCACATGTAAAACGGGCGGGCCAAAGTGTTGCCGCCGCTTGTGTTGAAGAGTCCTCGATCCTTGCCGCTTCTCCTGCGTTCAAAGAAACAACAAAGAAAGAGTTAGTAGCACCTGTGTTAAAATGAAGCATTCGTGAGAGTGAAATGAAATAAAACCTGCATGTTGATATGCTTGCAATCAAAATCCCGAAGTCATTATGCAAAAGAAATAAAAATAGAATGGTAAGCTTTGTCGGCAAATTGATGGATCCATGGATCCGGATTCACGTTCTCCATAAACACCCAATGACCTCCCTTGCAGAAGAGATCACGGATGCGGTAAAAGTGAATCGAAGGCAGAGTGTCTGGCGATAAATAGGCAGGGCTTCGCTGCTCCAAACGTTTCTTCCTTTCTTTTCTCTTTTTTTTTGGTGAGAGAACTCTGCAATTTATAGAATTCCCAGGGTGCAGTTGTTATGGGCATGCAGGGATGCCAGTTGGTGTTCATGCTAGTGCGTGATGGGGGAAATTCTTCCTGTCTGGCCTGCCCATGCTTGTCTGCGTGACAGTTCGCTGGTCGTCCACTCGCGCGCATGCGAGGCAGGGAGCCGTAATTGACTGACTTCCACTACCATTTGTCTAATGTCCCTTTTCAATTGTTTAATGTCCACTTTTAATTGTTTAATGTCCACTTTCATTTGTTTAATGTCCACCTTTATTTGTTTAATGTCCACTTTTATTTGTTTAATGTCCACCTTTATTTGTTTAATGTCCACCTTTAATTGTTTAATGTTCACCCAGGCGCAAAGGCAGGAGTTTGTCGCGATATCGCGACGTCGCGATATCGCGACAAGAAGAAACCAGGGCGCAAAGGCGAAATGGTCACAATATCCGATGTCGCGATATCACGACACAAAAAAACCGGCGCAAGGCGAATTGTCGCGATATCGCACGTCGCGATATCGCACAACAAAGAACGGCCAAGGGAGATACTCGCGATATCACGACACCAAAAAACCATGGCGCAAGGCGAAGGTTGTCGCGATATCGCGACGTCGCGATATCCACAAAAAAAAGTCGCGATATCCGACAAGTAGTCCGATATCCAGTCGATATCGTCACGATATCGACAAACAAGGAAAAGTCACGATATCGCGACGTCACGATATCCACAAAAAAAGGAAGAATGGAAAAACAAAAGAAAGGGGCCAAAGGCGGAATGGTCACGATATCGTGACATGTCGCGATGTCGCGGCTAGAAGAAAGCAAACGGGAAATATCCAAAGCACTGTCACGTAATCGGATTGGTGTTGTTTTGGTGTCTACAGATGCCCCTTTTTGGAAAGCGCTACGGGTGACGCGAGTCTTGAGCAAAAATAGATAACCAAAGCACTAATGATTAGGGTTTCTTAGTAACCTAACCAACTTGTGATGCCCCAAGCATGGAAAGGGGATGCATTCTTGAATCCTTGCTTCGACGAGCTAAGGAATTTGATTTCAAGTATTAACCTATTTTGGTGAGGTGTGACTTGAACTTAGACATTGATCAGTCATGAATAGGCAAAGGGCGCAACCTTTTATCCATGGGGGAACCTTGAGTTCATGCTTCGGGAATGCCAAGCGTTTGATCGCGTTTGATCGATTTGTGATTGTTGCTTGTTTACTGCCCCAAGCAGGAGCGTGATTGTCTTTGTCAATGATTCTTTGAATGCATGCCATTGCCTTGATTGGGTGTGTGTTTGTTGATTGGTGACTAAGTGTGACTACCCCCTCAAGCGACGAATCGATGAGGGAATGACTGCCATGAGAAAAGCGACGAGTCGCTTGACCCAAGATGACTTAGGTGAGGGTGTCTTCAGATGTTTGTCCGTTGAATGTGCAAGCAGTTTTCCGACTTTTGGACCTATTTTTGGTGGGTAAAAACCCTTTTGGTGATGCCATAATGGGGTGAAAGTGTCAACAATCCATCGTCCCGTGGAGCGGTCCGGCTATGGTAGCCTTCTTAGGGAGTAGAATAGCGACCATTTGTGCCCCGACATCGATTTTCTATGCCAAGAGGTTAAGTGCAAGAGTACTGATGTCCGACAATTTTATTTCTTTTATTTTTGTGTTGCATTTATTTGCTGTTTTTGAGTGGGTTTTGACCCATTTTGGGAGGGAGGATAGGATATCAAATGTAAAACCCAGACATCAGTTTTGCTATGCCAAGAGGTTAAGTGCAAGAGCACTCTTGTCTGGCAATGTTTATTGTTGTTTGTTTGTGTTGCATTTTTGTGATGTTTTTGTTGTTTGGATTTTCTTGCTTTGTGTATATGTCATGATTTTATGTTATGCACAATGATTGATGTTGATGGATGCATGTTTATGGTGACGAATGCATATGGTATGATAAATGCGCATGTTGTTGATTTATATGATAAGTAATGGAATGGATGAAATGATTTGTTGATAACCTTACATTGGCACCATAGACTATACATGACTTATGGCTTTATGTACTGGGTGATTGTTGTGGTAAATGATTTTTGTGTATATATGTTGTTTTTTTTTTTTTTTTTTATGGCGATATAGGAATGGATTATATGCAATGGTTGGCGTAGAATGTAGCTAGGTTTTTTGAGATTCAGCTGTTATAACTAACTAGCCAAGACTGGACCGTTATCTTACAAGATGTCTGACCAAGGTATGAATCGTGCTTGTTTTTGACCAAGTTATTTCGCATCCTTGTGTGTGCAATTGAGTTTGTTTATGTGGTATTTGTCAGGATACCGCCAGTGCCAGATAGGCTTTCAACCAAACCTGTATTGAGGATCACCTAATTAGTTCCACTAACTCCTTTGTTGTATTTTGTCGGATTAATCTGTTTTGCGATCTAGGAGACCATAAGCTAGCTCATCCACATGCAAACATTGATCTGCACACAAGTAAATGTGACAGATATATCGTCATGCGGGAGGTTTGCCGCCAGTGACCGATAGGTTATCCACCAAACCGGTACTGAGGTTCACCTCATGACCTTTTGAATGCTGAGAGTTCCAGGGATTCAAGTTCGACTCCCTTCTTTTCTTCATTTGTATTGGGATACTTGCTCGTTTATAGTGATGAAAATCATTGTTTATTTTTGTTTTTTTCTTTTTGAGCAAGGGATTTGAATTTGGGAGTGATGAGAATCACTATTGCTTGTGGGATTTGACGTCAATGTTTGGAGTATTGACTTTGTGCAACTTTTTGATGTTTTGCAATGTTTTGAGAACTTGGGATTCTTGGGAATTGGGTAGGGAAGATTCTTGTCCTTTTGCCAACTCTCAGCATTCCTGGGGTCATTCGCACAGGGGGATGAGCGAGATAATATTTTCGCTGTTTGGTATCCTGAATTGCTTTACAGGTTTCATCCTTCATTGACACAACTTAGGAATTGTTTTTATGTGTTTTTGAATTTGTGATGGGATGCTACGTAACAAGGTGTATTTCAAGTAAAACTCTACCATTGTAACATCAGTTTGAATTTTGTATGGTTTAGGCTAGAAACCTAAAGACAACTGAATGACGAAAACTCTAGATATGTTTAGATGACAAGTCGATTTATGATATGGTGAAATGGTGATTGGCGTTTATTTTGGTGTACTTTTGTTCAAAGTGGAAAATGTGAAAAGGTGGTGGTTTTGCCAAGTAATGACAATCTATGGTGCTTTTGCCTTGTGTGATCAACAAACATGGATGTGATGCCTAATGCAACTATTTTGTATTTTGATTTTGGAAGTATGCATGAAATTGAGATGTAGATTTTGTTTTTTGTTTTGTTTTTTTTTTTTTGGATTTTCTTGACCAAGCGATTGCGATAATCCTTGGAGCTTTTTGGTCAAAAGGGATTGGCAATTATGGGGCTTAGTTTTGGGTATGACCAAGTGATTGCGATAATCCTTGGAGCTTTTGGTTGACCAAGGGATTAGAATCCTTGAGCTTAGAGATTTAATCCTTGTTTTTGGTTGCCAAGTTGAAAACCTGCTTGGAGCTTTTTGGTTTGACCAAGTGATTGTGATAATCCTTGGAGCTTTTTGGTTTGACCAAGTGATTGTGATAATCCTTGGGGCTTTTTGGGTTGAGTTATGACTCTCTTATACGTGGAATGGCCTCAAATGACTGATGTTCAAGGGTTCTAGTTCTTTGATTCCATCGAGGGAAGCCAGTCGGTATGTTCCAGGTCCTATTTTACTTTCAATCACATATGGACCTAACCAGTTTGCCGTGAACTTGTCCCGGAGATGTGAAGGCAAGTTGGGGTTCTGTTGATTCTCTTTTAGGACTAGGTCACCAACCTGAAAGTCTCTCAGGTGAACTTTCATGTTGTATGCCCTCTTAAGTCGCTCTTGGTAGATACGCAAATGCTCGAGAGCATTAACGCGTCGTTCATCAAGCAACGTAAGCTGGTCTAACCGGGCCTGCCGCGCGGTGTCATCATCGATGAACTCTTGCATTGATATGCGTAGGGAAGGAATTTCCAACTCGAGAGGCATGACTGCCTCAGAGCCATATACTAGTGAAAACGGAGTTGCCCCAGTGGGTGCCCGAATACTAGTGCGATAAGCCCATAGGGCAAGTGGAATCTGTATGTGCCAATCCTTATGATTGTTTGCGACTATCTTTTTGAGGATGGCAACTAGTGTTTTGTTTGACGCCTCTGCTTGTCCATTTGCTTGCGGATAATAGGGTGTTGAAAAACTATGCTGAATCTTGTACTTTGTGGTCAAAGCACGCACGTCTTTGTTCTTGAAGGGTGTCCCATTATCCGAAAGGATCTTAGATGGAATACCAAAATGACATATGATGTTATGTAAAATGAACTCCGCGATGCGGGCTCCGGTCGTAGAGGTAAGCGGAATTGCTTCCACCCATTTAGTAAAATATTCGATGGCCGTAATGATAAACGTGTGGCGGCCAGACGATGCAGGGGAGATTTTTTCGATTAGATCAAAGCCCCACTACGAAAAGGGCCAAACCGATTGGATCGGCTGCAAGGCTTGAGAAGGTACGTGTGTGAGATTAGCATGATATTGACACTTTACGCACTTCTTGACATAAGCACAACAATCTCGCTCTAAATATGGCCAATAATAGCCCATGCGAAGAATGCATTTTGCAATGGCCATACCGCTGAAGTGGCCACCACAGGTACCATCGTGTGCTTGGGCGATCGCCCAAGTGGACTCTTGCTGGTCCAAACAACGGAGGAGGATCCCTTCGTAGTTGTGACGGTACAAAATGTCCCCTAATAAGACATGTTTTGCCGCTCTCTGTTTGAATGCTCGTCTTGCGGCATGCGTCAATCCAGATGGAAGGGTACCTAACTTTAGGTAGTCTCGGATAGGTGAATACCAATCCTGCTGATCTGAAACCTCGATGGTACGAACAACCAATCCCTCTTGAAGTTCCTCTCTAGCGAAAGCTGAGTGGGAAAGCATCTGCAAGAATAGCATCATGTTGCTACTAATGGGAGTAGGGGAGAATAAGGACCCCCAGTCGGCATGTTTTAGATGATCGAGGAATCGAATGAACTCATCCGAAGATGGTTCAATCTGAATTGAGTGGACTTCTGGCGTTGAATCAGAGCTTGCACGCTCCATCGCGGATTGCGATAGTGTTTTGACTTGGATAGTTGTCATGTCACCTGAGAGGTCCTACGGAATAAGTGACCCTAAGGAGGCCATAGTGTCCGCAAAATGATTCGATGATCGAGGGAGTGCCTCGATGTCGTACCATTCAAGTTTTGCCAGGAGTTTGTCCACAAGGGCTTTGTAGGCCTGCAGGATTGGGCATTTACATTGAAATACCCCTTTCACTTGGTTGACTATTAGCAGCGAATCACCGAAGATGTTCAAGCATTTAATGTTCATGGTGATTGTTGTCTGAAGACCTATGAGCAAGGCTTCATATTCAACATTATTATTGGTGCATGGGAAGTCAAGTTTAAATGACAAGGGGATTGGAGCCCCTTGTGGTGTGAAGAATACAATTCCTGTGCCACCTCCTTGCTCACATTTAGAACCATCGAAGAACAGGGTTATGTCGGCCTGTGACTCAGGTGCATCAGAATCTGGCGATTCTGAGACATGGAAGACCCCATCATCGGGTAGTTCTATTGTTAGAGGCTGATCGTCTTCAAGAGGAGCCTCTGCTAGTTGATCGGCTATGACTTGACCTTTAATGGATTTTTGTCCGATGAACTCTATGTCAAACTCCGTCAACAACATGATCCATTTCGTCGTGCGGCTACTATGATAAGTACGACTCATCATGTATCGCAATGGATTCTCCTTAGACACAACATACGTCGTGTTACCGAGCATGTAATGGCATAGCTTTTTGGTAGCAAACACCACTGCCAAGCAGAGCTTTTCGATGTATGCGTAGTTAAGTTCGTAACTGACCAGGGTGCGGCTAAGATAGTATGTAGCCTGTTCTTTGTGAAGTTCATTCTTCTGGGCTAGCATGGCGCCCAGTGCTATCTCAGTAGCTGAGATATATAAATAGAATGGTACTCCTGGTCTGGGTGGTGCCAATACTGGTGGTGAAGCCAAGTATTGTTTTATGTCGTCGAAGGCTGACTGGCACTCGTCATCCCAATGGAATGCTACCCCCTTGTGCAATAATTTGTTCATGGGTCGGCACTTGTCAGATAACTGAGCTATGAAACGCTTAATTGATGCGACCTTTCCCTGTAGGCTTCTGAGCTGCCTGATGGTAGTTGGGGGGGCATCTCAAGGATTGCCTTGACTTTGTTTGGGTCCACCTCGATTCCTCGCTTTGAGACTATGAAACCCAAGAGTTTTCCAGATGTGACGCCGAAGACGCACTTCTTGGGGTTCAGTCGGACCTTGTGTTCTATGAGGCGATCGAGGATTTTGCCCAAGTCAGTGAGATGATCTGGGCGCAAGAGGGATTTGGCCAACAAATCATCCATGTAATCTTCTAAAGTTTTGTGCATGTAATCATGGAAGATGTACGTCATGGCACGTTGGTAGGTGGCGCCAGCATTTTTAAGGCCAAAAGGCATGACCTTATAACAAAATGTCCCCCAAGGCGTTGTGAACGCCATTTTGAATTGGTCTTCGGGATTGATACGTATTTGGTTGTATCCTGAGAAGCCATCCATTAGGGAGAGTATTTCATGACCCGCTGTTGCGTCTACCAATGCGTCGATGCTTGGCAAAGGAAAATCATCCTTAGGACTCGCTTTGTTTAAATCTCGAAAATCAGTGCATATGCGAATCCTCCCGTCAGGCTTTTTGACGGGCACCATGTTGGACAACCATGGCGGATAATCCACGCAGATGACAAACTGTGCATCCAACAGCTTCTGTAATTCATCTTTGACCATTAAGGCCACTGTCGGGTGCATCTTACATAGTTTTTGCTTCACTGGCTTGACTGTCGGATCAAGCGTCAGGTTATGCGTGACTAGCTACGGATCTAGCCCCGACATGTCTTTGTATGACCATGCAAAAACTTCTTTCTTCTCTTTGAGAAGTGTAATATAGTCGGCTTGCTCTCCGGGGGATAGGCTTACCCCCAGCTTGAGAATCTATGGATTCATTGGATCTGAGCCGATGTCTACGTCAGTTGTTTCTTCAACTGACATGTGCGATCCATCTTCCAACTGATGTGGAATTGGGATTAAGTGGATATCATCTGCTGAATTGAGATCTGCATTGGGAACCTCGGGTTCTTCTTCAGCATGAAAAATATCCTGAGTTGACCCTGGGGTAAAATGACGCATCTCACCGAAGGGCCAGTACTCTGATGGGGATGGTATTGTGTTAATGCGATCCCAGTCGATGGCATCCATGTCTAGATGCAATGACTGTGCTGGATCGGCTGTATTGCGGATGGGGGCGGTTAAGTCAATGGAGATCATGTTGATGAGATGAATTTGATCTCCATTACCATAGGTGTGATGTTTCTGACATCCTGGATGATCTCTATGTGCAGGATCTGGCTCTGGTGGTATGGGCTCACGTGGATCAGCTCTATGAGCGGATAAAAGGATAGGGTCTGCCATTGGTGCTGATAACTCAATAGGATCCCTAGGCGGAAGTTGATCCCTATACGCCTCATGTGGTGGATTCAACATTTGGTCCCATTGCGTGGGGTTGAGATTCCACTCATGCCCTGGCACTATGTTCATTTGTTCGAATAGGTCATTAATGTCCAAAGGATGTTGTTGCGGTCGCATTTGATTAAGATGGGTCACCATCTCAATTTCGTCTTCATAGTCACTATCAAAAATCAACAAACTTTCGTTGATTCCTATAGCGGCCGACGATATGTTAGACTCGTTTTGCTCGATCAGATTGATATGATTCCAACGGGGTTGTTCCATGATTTGTAGGGAGACCTGAGTTTCTTGTAATGGCATGACCCCGATAAGAGCCTCCAAAGGGGGAGGATTGTTGAGGCTAACAAGGTTTATGACTAAAGGGAGATAATCTCCTAATGTATATTGTGTGTTAGGGTTGGTGTATGGGTCTACTGCCATCCCAGCCTTGTTGCCTACCCCTAAGCCTTGCATGTCCTCGACTAAGATGTCTAGGGGTAGGGGGTGGGTAAACCCTACTCCTGACTTGTCATATGGCATTTGGTATCTAGGTTGACAGAGGACACGCATTCCTTGTTCATACCTACCTAACCCGTATCCATGCCAATTGCATTGGCTAAGATAGCGTAAAGCGAAATCCGGGTTTGATAGGTAATTGACATCTTCCATAAAAGGGTCTTCGTCTTCTTCTTCTTTCTTGGAAGGTTCAGTACCATGATCAAGGCCCCCGTACACAAAATTTGTCTGGTTAGGCGGGTAGCCGAGAGGAACAATACTGCCAATGGGAAGGCGAGGTCTCCCCATATCCTGCAGGGACTCAAGTGTAGGCGTTGCAACGATGTTTTGTACTAAATACTCCCCTAAGCCCGTGTTGGCTATTTCAACAGTAATTGTTGGCGATTGAGGGGGAGGGAAAGCAAGTCCTTCCTGAGTCCACTCTATGTCTGGTGGGCTAGGCGTCTCAACTTTCGTCTTGCTAGGCATCTCTTCAGTAGAGATGGTTGAGACTGACGATGGTATTTCCTTCATAGGTTGCTTTCCTTTGTCCTTCGTCGTGGTCATCATAGGTGGCGCTGTTGATGAAGGACTGACTGATGAAGATGGACTGGGTTGAAGATCCAAGGGCTTTGACAATGGAGATGCTTGCGAAGTCGAACCCTGCTTGGATGGATTCAATTGGAAATCCACATGTGTTGATGGCAAGGTCGATTGCGGTATTAATTGCATCGAGTTGCAATACTTGAAAGGTTCCAGGTCTACGGGAACCACATGCACTTCTCCTTCAAAGGTGTACTTGAGACACTGGTGCGCTATCGAAGGGACACACTTCATGTCCCTAATCCATGGGCGGCCTAACAAGATGTTATAAGCCATCTCACCTTCCAAGATATGGCACAATGTAGGAATTGTCTTTTGTCCCACTTGAATGGGTAGGACAATTGTGCCAACGGTTGAGCATATTGCATCATTGAATGCTCGCAATGTATATGTGGAGGCTGTTATGTGAGATGCAGGCAACTTCAAGTGTTTTAGCACCGCTGTCATGATGATATTACTGGATGAACCAGTGTCTACCAACACTCTCTTGTACGGAATCCCGTTAACCCGTGCGATGACGTGTAGGGGTGGATCTGCCATATCACCAGTTACTGATTTGATCTCATCATCTCTGAAGGTGATAACTGGTTCAGAGCACCTTTGGACGTGCCCCACGAAATTGTTGAAAGCGTTTGCCTCGTGGGGCTGCATCTCGATGGTTTTTAATATATCCATTAGAGCTTCGCGATGAGGTGGCGATTGTTGTATAAGCTCATAGATGGAAATCCTAGCTGACGTGGTCCGCAAGCTTTGGGTAAGCTTGCTTCGAATCGTGACCACTGGTCTAGGTGGAGGAGGGTGCTGTTGAGGTGGTAACATTGTCGATGCCTCTCCTATAGCTGTTGCAGGAGTAGCTGTGCTCGGATATCTCTTATTTCGAGTCACTATGCTGATCATGCCGACATATCCTTGTATAGGGTAATCTTGTGTGACTTCGTTAACTTGGATATGCTTTGTTTGTGTATCATGGGCTGGTAAGGGGTCCTTAAAGACTCCCATCTGCTGGTTACCTGGTGCTACGGGATTGTCTACCACTAAGGTCTTGTTATCGATCAAATCTTGCACCAGGCCTTTGAACGTCCAACAAACGTTAAGGTCGTGTCCTTTTCGTCGATGAAATCGACAGTACAATTCTTCTCTATAGCCTTTTGATTTTGGTGCGTTGGGGTCTATAGGTTGGACCTCTGGAAGGTTGACCAAATTTGCCGTAGACAAGCGGTCAAATAGGGAATCTCGAGACTCCATATAGGGTGTGAATTGTCGTCGAGGACGACGCAGCTGATTTTGCTTTTGCCAATTGTTTTCTTGGTCATAATTGTTGTGAGGGACCGCCTGATAATTAGCCTTTTGAGGCTGTGCTGCTTGGGTAGGCATTGGTGTGTTAATCGCAACTTGATTGACCATGGTGGGTTTCTATTGCATTGTCCCTGTCTTGCTATTATTCTTTGTCCATTCTTTCTTTTTTGGTTTGGCAATTTTGCCCTCCTAAATTTTGATCTCTTCGATTCTTCTGGCTTGTGCCAGGGCTTCTTCTAAAGTGGCATATTGCTGCAGCTGCAATAGCACAGAGATCGATCTCAAACAACTTTTTGAGAACATTTGCATGAGGTCAGACATAGGAGGGAGGTAAGGTAGCTTTGAAAGCAAAGCCCTCCACCGGTTCCCATAGGCAACCATAGTTTCTTCCTCGTATTGCCTGAGGCTGGCTAGGTCACTTAGTGATGCCTTCTTCTTGGTGTTGAAAGCGAAACGTTCAAGGAACGCGTCCACAAATTGATCTAAATTATGGATGCTATGCTTTGGCAGTTGGGTAAACCAATCCGAGGCAGGGCCTACGAACGTGGTTATAAATGTTCTTAATAGCAAAGCATCATTATCCTGAATGCCGAAGCATTGACTCAGGAATCTAGTAACGTGTTCTTGGGCGTCCTCCTCCCCTCTAAAGAGTGCCAACTAGGGCAGCTTAAAGTGTTCGGGGTAAGGAGGTGCCGACATCGACGGATGTACTGGATGACTACGTAGTAAGCGTAGGGTGGGCTTTTGGTGCCCTAAAGTTTTAGTTTCTACCGACTCTAAATGCTCCAAGAGCGCTTTGTATGCGACGGAGGACTTAATCTCCTCTTCCGTAACTTGTTCCCGTTGTGTGTTACGGGTAACTGGAGGCCTATAGAGGGGTGGCCGGATAGCACCTCCTCTACCTTGATAGGGCATTTCGGCCCGTTCTTCTTGTTCATACTCCTCATAAGCTTCTCGAGGAGTTACTGGGTGAGCTCGATGAACAGGGGTGGGCGCCCGCGGAGGGTACCCATCATGATTCCTAGGAGTGGTCTCCCGCTCATATCTAGGGTGTCTTAGAGGCATCTCTTGGCGAGGTCTTGGAGACCTATCATGCACTATGGGGTTGTGCCTCTCGTACCTTTCCACCCTCTATGTTTGGGGGTCTAAACCTTTTTAGGCACAGTGGTGTGGAGCAGCTCATTTGTTTGGCATCGAATGCGCTCTTTATTAAGGTGATATAATTGTTCTAGCTGTTGTTGATCCTGCTCAAGTTGCTTGATCTACGCTTGGCGGGTGGCATGTCTAGCAAATGATAAGTCAATTTGCTCTATCATTTTGATTCTAGGAGGCCTAGTCGCCTCTCCGATGTATCTATCTCGATTTTGAGGATCCGAGACTTCTATGTGGCGCTTCCCTCTATCGAGATTGGTGGCATTTACTTGAGGCTCTGGCCTTAGTGGGTGGCCCTGACACCTAGCGGGTGCGGAAACGCATTGTTCCCATGTTGTATATTGTTCTTGAGGAAGGTAAGGGTCTTCCTCATGCTCTCGTTCATAGGTGAAAAGGGGACGGGCAGAGTTGGCTTGCCCTGTCTGATGAGCCTTGTGCTCTGGATTGGTTCTTGTAGTTCTGACAACAATAGGGGGTAAAGGGGGGATAGTGTAATCATGTAGGCCCTCCCTATGGACCCCCTACCGTTCAGGCGCCTCATTGCGCGGTGACCACTCATAGCGAGCTTCTAAGGGAGGCTTCCTACGGATGTACCCTTCTTGGAAGGGTATGTGTTGGGTATTTATGGGATCTCTCCCATCTATAGTAAGTGCCACATGTATGGAATCTTCCCGAAAGGGGCTATGTTGTGTGGGTGTGCCCCTATAGCCTCGTTCCGTCAAGGCACAAAGTGGGTTGTTGTGTGTATCTGGCCGCCAAGGTGGAATAACCAAGTCCTTGGAGCTGTAGCGGAGATGACTTGTGCCCCCTTGGTCATTCTCCATAGCGTCCGCCCATGAGTGGGCTTGGCTACGGGTGAACACCATTGTGTTGCCTCTATACAAAGTGCGTAGATGCTTTCTAAAAAAAAAAAACCCTAAAATTGAAATGAGTCAGATGGGGCCCAAAATTGGGGTGCGCATCCTTCTTACAATAGACAAGCCAAAAATGAAGTTTCAAGTCCTAACTCTAAATACATTAGGAGATATTGACCCCCGAACAGCTCAAAAAGCGTAAAAAATTAGGTTATCAAATTTAAAACCTAATTTCGGGGCACTAGATGATGGAATTTGGCCTCGAAAACTGACTTTTTTGGACAAATAGAATTCCAAGGAATTATATTTGTTTAAAATTATCCCAACTAACTCCCTGTAAAATTTCACGTCAATCGGAGCTACGGTTGAGAAGTTATGGCCCCGACAAGATGCACTAAAATTTAGGGAAAAATATAAGATTTCCCATAATTTGTTGGATGCTCCTGCATCACTTATGGGCACCTTTGGGGTGCTTTTGGGTTGACCAAAGGGTTCATGGACACCTTTGGGGCATTTTGGAGTGACCAAGCGATTGCGGGAATCCTTGGAGCTTTTGGAGCGAGTGACAAAATGCGTAGATTTTTATCTTTTGTTTATGATTTTTTTGATTTTTTTTTGTTACACTAAGTAGAAATGAACACACACATACACAAATGGTGATTATCTCTTTTAAAGATTAATGGTGTGTCCTAAACTGGTTTTAGTGCGTTTTGATGATTTTGTTTTGTTTTTGTAAGTTTTGTGACACGTTTAAATGCAAGATGAAGGCTCTTATGACTCCCATAAATGGTCGCCCCTTCGATATACCATTGCCAGGCCGATATACCAACCTCTCTATATACCCGCCCTTACGAGAGGGAGACTATAGGTACGTGAGAGCAGATGGTACGTGGTACATAGGCGGTACGGAAGGGGGATTGTCCTGTTTATGACACCTACCATAGAAGACTTATCCTCGCGCGTTGGGAATCACCCCAACGACACTCGGTCAGCTTTCGTCAGGATTTACGTCGAGCAACAGTGACAATCGGGGTAAATGAATGCAAATATCCAAGCCAACGTGGTGATGAAATCCACTATTGGTCTTGCTCAAGGGCTGGGGTTTTACGACCAGCTCCTTGGTTTAAATAACCACGTGATGTGTGGGGTTCATTTTAATTTGCAAAAATTGAAACAGGCAAACAAAAAGGAAACTTTCCCTAAGCCATACAAAAACTGAAAATCAGAAAACAACAAACAAAAATTTGATAGAAGCTTTTTTTTTTTAAAAACCCCTACCTCTTCTCTGCCCAAAAGGATGTTTCTGATCTGCTGCTCTGAAAAATGCACAGAACTCTATTCGTTCCTGGGTGAAACGAATAACAGAACAGGATTCGTTCCAGGGTAGAACGAATGCCTATTCGTCCCTGGGTGAGACGAATCCCAAACCTGTAATCGTCACTGACAGAAACGAATAACAGTCTGAGGATTGAAAAATAGGTACCTGTAATCAAAACAAGCAATTTCAGATCAAAAATTTAACCTAAAAAAAAAAATAGAGGACAGACGTCCCACCGTGATCGCCATTGAAAACACGAGATTTCGAAAGCTAAAATTTTAATATGCTTGCAATCAAAATCCCGAAATCATAATGCAAAGGAAATAAAAATAGAACACTGAGCTTTGTCGGCGAATGGATGGATCCATGGATCCGGATTCACGTTCTCCATAAACACCCAATGACCTCCCTTGCAGAAGAGATCACGGATGCGGTAAAAGTGAATCGAAGGCAGAGCGTCCGCGATAAACGAGCGAGGCTTCACTTGCTCCAAACATTTCTTCCTTTCTTTTCTCCTCTTTTTTTTTGGTGAGAGAACTCTGCAATTTATAGAATTCCTAGGGTGCAGTTGTTATGGGCATGCAGGGATGCTAGTTGGTGTTCATGCTAGTGCATGATGGGGGAAATTCTTCCTGTCTGGCCTGCCCATGCTTTTCTGCCCAGAAGAAAGCAAACAGAAAATATCCAAAGCACTGTCACGTAATCGGATTGGTGCTGTTTTGGTGTCTACAATATTCTTCTTCAACTGTCCTAATTCAAAGTAAACCAATTTCATCTTGTATGGATAATCTTAGTCCATTTATGTATATTTCCAACTTCTCCTCATTATCTTTAGCATGACCTACCCTTAAGATCAATTTATAGAACTCATTTGTATACTCTTTTACTCTTATATCCTTTTCCTTGAGGTTTTGAAGTCTTTTTAACAACCCTAGTTGGTAATCTAATGGGAGGAATTTGGTATTCAATTTGGTAACCATTTTCTACCATGTCTTAACCTAATCTATTTCTTTTCTTTATCTTTTTTTTTGGGTACAATCCCACCACAAGGATGCATGTTATTTTAGCTTTGTATAGATGAATTTCACCTTTTTGGGGTCTACTATTGATTCAAAATCAAAATGTTTCTCCATAAATATGATCCAATCTATGATTTCCTCAAGGTTTATACTTCCATTGTATTATGGGGTTTCTAACTTTGGTTTCCTATCCATGTTAGAAATTGTCCAAATTAATATTTCTTCTAGATATTCTTCTTGTTTTTCATTGTGAGCTTTTATTTGGTCCGCTTCCTCCTCTTCAATGTCACTTAAATATTTTACTTGAATGCCTCTCCTTTGGGAAGTTTCAATTACATCTAATTTAGCAATGCTTCCTCTCATTATCTCAACTATATATGTAGCTCAAGGGCCTCCCGATTTTCCTCTTTCTCATTATGCTATATTTCCTTTGGCTTTGATACCAAATGAGGTATACAAGAGAAGCGATTCCTCCTATGGATGACCTTCTCATGCAGCATAAGTTCATATTCCCAAGATGCATGGTAATACACGTGATTATGAGATTATCCTACACATAATATGACAATATGTATACTTCGATTGTATGATAATATCTTTTTTAATGTATGACCTCTACCATTGTACAACTTTATTATATGGTGTCAAAAAATTATATAACAATATCCTTCTTGCATGATCGTCATTCAATCATATGACAACTCTCATATTATTTGTAGGATTCATATAGAATTGTTCAATTGAATGGAGTGTTTATTTGTTTGAGCAATAATCCTAGGATGGTAAGGTAATGCTCATTACAATGATGATATTATAACAAGATAATCACATCTTATGACAACAATGTTATACAATGGTAGCTTTCCCTACAAGAGATGATGACTATGATATGACACTCATTAGATTGATAAAGTCATAAAATAGTGGTTGACTAATTAGTTTTCTACTAGTGTAGGTATTTCCCTTATTCTCTCGAGTTGGTGCTCTCATCCAAATTTACAACTCCTAGACTCTAGGCTAAGACTTGTTTTATCCTTCTCTAGTAACTTGCAAACCTGCACCCATAAACTTTCCAATCCAAGACTCTGTCGATCCAAACAATCAACATCCACTCATAGTATGAGGTAATGGAAATTTTAAGTATATTTATTTTATTAATATGATAATACAATGGAATAATTTAGAAAGTTGTTCTAGAAGATTAATTGCAGAGTCCTTTCTATTGATGTCTAAACTCAAACATCCTTCTCTTCGACCTCTTTCTTGGACTTCTTTTATTTTCCATTTATGCTCTTATTTATCATTCCCAAATGAATTTCTCCTTATCTTCAAGCCCTTGGAATCTATTTTTCTTTTCCCTCTCTACTTTTATTTTATTTTCTCCTTTCCTCTTCTTTCTCTTATCTACTATTTTTTCTTCCTTCGATTTCTCTTTCCTCTTCTTATTACTTTAATTATTTTCTTCTCATATATACCATCTCTTCGTTGCACAAACATATTGTATTTTTTATTGCATGCAAGGGTGGTTATGTGAATAGTTTGCTTTAGTTGTTAGATGCTTGATGCTTTTGCATCAGTAAATCAATACTTCTACACAATATTATACTCTATTTCTAGTTGGCAGGATCTAGAAAATAACTTATGAATGTGCCCACATGGTTTTATGCTACTACTGTATGATTTTTTAAAATCTTTGTGCATTGTACTTTTGAACATGGTTTTATGCTACTCTTCATGATATCTAAATAATTTTACATTATTATTGCATTATTTTTTGGAAGTTTTTTGCTACTACTACTTGGTTTCTCAATACTATGAATGAGTAGAAATAAAAATAATAGGGGAATGGAATAAAAATTGGGAAAAATATCGTCCCTAATATGTACAATTACAAAATACATAAAAATGCAAGATAATATCATGTATATAACTATTATTAGGAGGATAAAAGATTGAAAACATAATATTGTGGCATAAAATATATGAAACCAACAAGAACCCACAAAACTATACTTATATAATTTTGCATGATCTTGAGAAGGTGATGGGCTTTACATTATACCATGAATATGTGGTTGGGATGTGTAATTCAACCATAAAATCCTTGTGACTAGAGTTTCATATCATTCAAATCTTAGTGACCTCCATTTGTTTTTTAGAAACAAAAAGAAGTCTACAAGGGCTTACTTAATTGGATTTAATGGGTAATATTCCAAGTGCCTAAAAAACAAAAAGTTGATGAGAAATTTTATGATCTTGCGCATGAGGCATATGTATGATAGATCATCCATATAACAAGGACTCAAACCTTGTAAGCAAATTTTCCCTAACAGTATTATTTTTCTCTATGGTATAAAATCAATACTGAAGTACAATCTATAGAGCCTCATATCATAATGGTTGTAGATATATAGTGTGGATATAAAGTACTATAGCCTCAAGTATATAAAGTACTATAGCCTGAAGTATGGAACAAGCATAAATGGTGTTAAAAAAGGAAATGTACATGTTCATATAAAAATAATGTTATTAATACGTGTGGTATTGATATTAATATCCATTCATGTGGATAAGCATAAGATCAATTCGTGTATATGCTCAAGTCCTTTCAACCAAAATACTTTTTAAACTTTAATAGATTTTTATATTGTATGAATGCTTCACCTTTTATAAATGTAACTATGAACTTAATAACTATAACATAATTGTTACTATGAATTGTTACAATGTAGAGAGCTAGAGTGTTTTCGGTATAAAGTTAACACTAAATTTTAATTGCCAAAAGAAATATATATAATTAATAAAATATTATAATATTATTTTGTGATTATAATATTTTAATCTAATTAATTATATTGATTGATTATTAGGTAAATGAATGCAATAATGCGTTTGACAGAGGCTACTAACAGTAAGATGAAATGACTGAATTTTAACTTCAAATGATTTTGTGATAGAGCTCGTATATTTTGTTTATTTCAAACACTGGTTTTTTGATCGATAGACTACTATATGTTTGAATAGGGCGAGAAAAATCGTCATCCGACTATAATTATGTTTTTTTTTTCTACTAACAGTAAGATGAAAGGATTGAATTTTAACTTCAAATAATTTTGTGATAGAGCTCGTATATTTTGTTTGTTTCAAACACAGATTGTTTTTTAATCAATAGACGACTATATGTTTGAATAGGGCGAGAAAAATCGTCCTCCGACTATATTTATGTTTTTTTTTAAATGTAATTTTTAATTGGCACCATATATAATTTATATTTATGTTCCATTGTCACATGTAGAAATCGGTGAATGAACCACCATCTACAGCGCCACGTTTAATCGATTTAAAAAATGTGAAGTCGGCATACAGACTTACCTCTCCATTATTAAGTTATGTTAATCACGTTGAAATGGCTTCAATGTTGAGAGTTACGTTGATCACAGTTGAAATGGCTTCGATAGGGAGTGACTTATTCTTCGTCGCTGTAGACGTCGAACGGGTCCTACTGTGCATGAAAATCGACAATAGACCTCGACTGGGTCCTACTATGCATGAACACCAAGCACCTTATCTATTAAACGAATTTATCTCAAACATAGTCGGAAGTATAGAAATGTTGGCTATTTGGTCCCGAACTATATGCACGTCAAAACAGGTGTAGGAATGTCGAATTGTGGGACTGGAAGATCATCAAGGTCTTATTTGGCCTACTTGTTACACCGGTTCTGTTGTATGGTTGCAAGGTGTGGGCTAGTGGCACAATAAATGCAAAATGGAGGCAAATAGAAAGGATTCAAAAATATCTAATCACAAACTTTCTCAAAATTAAGGCCACAACCCCTTATGAAATTATTCTAGCTGAAATTGGAATGTTCCCTTTAGAAGCAATTGCTATGACCAAGTTGTTATGTTACTTGAAAAAAACAGAAAACATGACAAATGATAGATGGCCTAGGCAGCTAGAGACGAAGAGTTGCATAGGCGAAAGAATACATGGATGAAACAAAATCAGAAATGGATGAAACGTTGCAACATAAATTAATGCCCAAATGTCAACAAAGACATAAAAAATTATGTAAATGAAAAGTTCATAAGTGGAATGTGGAAAAATGCAAGCACCAAAAGACAATATTATATTGCAAATTTTAACCCAACTTATGACCACAAGGAAAAAGCGTATATAGGCGCTGAAATCAAGTGGAAGGAAAAAATACTCATTGCTCAGATAAGGACTAGCTCTCATAGGCTTAGATGTGAAACGGGGAGATGGACAACGCCCAAAGAACAATGGGAAGAAAGGATATGTACTTTATGCAGCACAGGGATAGTAGAGACAGAGGAACACTTCATCTATAAATGCCCGAGTTTTTCAGATATCCAGATATCCATGACAAATACAAAAAGCATTTGAGAACGAGTTTATGGCAGATTTATTTGAAGACAGTAAAATAAAAAAAGTTGGGAAATTGCTAACACAAATCAGCAGGGGAAGGAACAACCTTCTCAAAGATATTAAAGATCATGTGATATGATTTGAGTAATTGTACTTCCATATTTGAGGTCTCATAGACCATATTTGGCTCTCGTGGACGTAATTAAAATCTTTCATATACACGGAGTTGTCTATTTCTATAACAAATGTTATTTTAAAAAAAAGATTAGACAGATTTTGGCTTTTTAAAATATATATTTTTTATATAAAATAATTTAAATTATAAATTTTAATATATTTAAAATAAAAAGAAAAATTGCAATTTAAACAATAATAATTTAAACAATTCAATTGTAATTCTTTTAATTGACTTTAATAATTATTAGAGATAAGCTTTCTTATAAATAACGTGTGGTCGATGCTTAGCCACAAATCTTCGCGTAGATAGCAATTGAAGTCTAAGGAAAGGAGGAGCGGCGATTTTTATGGCGAAACCTGCGGATAAACCGGACCCGTATCCCGTACCCTGAAGTCTAGAGGTATACCCTGAAGTCAACAATCATGACAAATGACCCCGGACCCGAGACCCATACTTAATATTCAATCTATTAGCTGTCAGAAAAAAATTACGGATGAAGTACAAAATGTCAATCCTTCCATTCAACAAGTCAAAAAATTAGTTTGATACTAATTTTTTATATATAAAATTATTTTTATATAAATAAATTTAATATAAAAAAATTATTTATCTTATGGATTTATATTGTGGAGACTAAAATTAAAACCCAAAAGTCAAATCATCCAAAAGATGGTTATAACTATACCCAACTGTATCCTTCTGCTGTAAAACTGATGATAGGTCAAACCCTGGCAGACATCGTGTTGGTTCCATTTCTCTGGGATTTCATAACTTTGTTAATTTTTAAATTTGGTTAGTTTGTTGATTTGTAAGAGGTTAATTATAATTTATTGTGATATATATAGTTTCCAATTACATTATTCTTACGATAGCATTTAGTGACACTTAAATACCTTGTTCCTGGTTTAGTCATTGCGGCAATCATTTGATGTCATACTAATCATCATTTCTTTCCCTTGAGCACAGTTGGTGTTTTCTTTAGTTCAGAATTCATACGAGTTGTTTATGTTATTTACAGGTTTGACAGACATCTCTACCCGTTAGGTTTGAGTTGTTCATCTTCTTCTCTTTGCTTCGCATCACACCACGCTTTTTACGAATAACTTCTTATAAGTTGTTTTTTACTTTTACGGTCATTTTTCTGTAAATTAGGAAACATTTTTGCATTCAAAGATATCCTGTTTTTCAGAGGTTATAGATCTAAGTGCTCTATCAACTCACTTATTAGAGTTTCTTAATTGAAAGTATAATTTATTGAGAATTTTTTAAAGTATAATGGTAAACATAGAATTTATATATTATTATTTTATATTATTAATATATATTAATATAAATAATTATTAATTTATATATAATATTTATTGATTATTTTTAATAAAAATATGAAAATATTTTATTTGTTATTAGTAAATTAAATAATATTTAAGCTCTCCTTTGAAATGTTAAAAGAGATAAAATTCTTCATCTATTCATGAATATTATCTTTGTTCTTGGAAGGAGATATTAATATGCTTAGGTCTTCCAAAAATTCAATGATCATAATTTTAAATCATTATTGAAAATAACATAGATAAACTTATATCCTTCCAACATCTATAACAAAGAGTTAATGAATTTGCATTTATATAACTCCAATTTTAATATTTTGTTCTTTCATATCCAAAAAAAAAACAATAACCGTATTACTTCTTCATTTTAGAAATTATCCAACCCGAACCATTATAATACCTCTTGAATCTCCCATAGCAATCACTACATAGTTCCCATCTTCTAATCTTTTCTAAAAATGTTTGAATGCATCCTTATATATCTATCTACCTACTTTTCTTTCCTTTATTAAAATAAACTTACAACTATAACTTGACAAAAATTTTAAGCCTTATCATATCTCAAATATTTCAAGATACCATCTTCGTGGTTTGTTTTTGTTCTTAATTATTGTCTTAATCGTGATATTTGTTTTTGGCTTCCTAGATCTATATCCTTATGGATTACCTTTTCTCCTTGATTCTACTTCATGAGGGTCTTCCTTTTCCTTTTTCTATTTTCAAACGATGTTTTCATTATCATTATCAATTTCCTCCATTCCTTTATAATGATCATAATTTGATTTATTATTGGTTTGTTTAGGTTTGTTTGTAGAACAAGAAGGATAAGATATAACATGAAAAAATTTAAGTTGCCCTAGAAACCCTATAGTGGAAGGGGCATCCTCCATAGTATTTATTTTTTTATGCTTCTTTAGAAACTCTAAATTGTAATGGATATCCTCCATACTACTTTCTTTATTTTGTTGCACTATAAACTCTTGAGTGCAAGTGATCAACTTTCTACTAAATTTAGTTTTAATGTAAAAATTTGATTAAGCAAACGATTTACTTATATCAAAAGTAACCTCTTTCACCTTTTTGCTTTAATATTTTCTTCTAGAATTTTCTTCATATCTTTAATTTCTTCTCAACTTAATATTGCATCACAATTCCTCATTCCTATGAATATTTACTTTGAATAAACCATAAAAAAAACTTCATCGTCTAACAAGGCAAAGGTGTTTATTCTATCTCATTTAAATTAAGTGTGAAACCCATGATATAAAAGCTAGCTTCTACTACAATATGGCCTTAGCACTTCATCTTTAAGTTTATCTCATGCCCAAAAAATTTTACATCTTTCTCAATTATTTTTACTTTACAATCTCTTTTCATGCATCTAAGCTCATACATTTGTGCCATTGAAATGCAATATTTTATAATTTGACTTATAGAGTTGAAATAAATTATTCAAATGGAAAACTCTATACTTATATGGTTGGTATTCTTGTTCACTTATTTTTTAAGTTGAGAACGTAAACTTACAATATAGAAGTATCGATATATTTTATCAATAATTATTAAAGAACTATTAAAAATCATTAATTAAAATAATAAAAATTTCTATTTTTTTAGAGATCTTATGATCAAATATAGTATTCATATTATATAGATAATTATTTCTAACCATGAAATATAACCAATATACAACCTTTTAAGGAATTTTATTTTGACTTTGTTTAAATTTAATATCTTTACTACATTAAAGAAGGGAATTATGTCTATATAAAATGGTCTTCATATATGCCAAGGGATGAACCATGCCTTGCATAAATGTTAACATGGTTTCTCTAAGTTTGGTATTGAGTAGGAAGCAAAGTGGTGCTTGAAAATCAATTTATAGTTTTTTGCTAGGAATTAAAATAAATTATGATTCTTTCATTAGTTGTTATTAGATTAATGTAATCTAACATTGATGCAGTAACAACACAAAAACTCCCAAGAAGACTCCAATGGAAACTAATAACCATTCATTCTAGTCATTCAAACCACAATTGTACAATCAAAAGGGTAATCCTTCGATTCAACAAATCGTTCAATACAATAACCGTATAATAGATTTTGCAACTTTTCAACTTGGAAATAGTACAATATAGGTAGAAATCGTATAACCTAGGTAGTTATATAACTCAGGAAGTAATCATACAACTAGGCAACCATTCACTCCACATAATCGTACAATTCAATAATCGTTCAACCCAAGCAGTAATCGTACAACCAAAAAACCATTTACTCCAAAACATTATACAACCTATCAAATCATACAATCTAGGCAACTATTCAATCCAAATAAATGTATGATCCAAGAAATCATACAATAACTTGGTAATCATTCAATACAAGAAACTGTACAATTAATTGGTGCAGTTTTTGTCATACGATTATACGATTTCAATCTTAACCCTAATTGTACATTCCTCTCAAGAAATTGAGTAGTTTAATTTTTGTATGATAGGCTTTGTTACACTCCAATTAAATCTTTTATACTACATTCACTTCATTCTCTTACACCTTTCAAATGTAATCTCCCCTTTGCCATTCATTCAATATAGCTTCTTGTGACCCACAACTGTACGGTTCACTTCCCGCATAAAATTTCAATCAGAATTTATCTTTGGCATTTTACTAATGAGAAAAATAACTATTTGATAATTTATTACCTCAAATCTACTCAATTCCCAATTTGGACCCAAAGTAAACATCAACTCCTCGTGTTATAAGATCTCTTACACCGCGGTTGAAGGTGAATTCACAATTTCTTAATCACCTCAATATTTCAAACAAAAATTTTTTTTTCTTTTTTCCCACAAAATATATTTTATTGGCTATGTTATCCTCTATTGTTGGTATGTGAATGGCTTCTCAGATGCCAACACCACCACTACAGTTATTCTTCCCTAGACTACAACACACCAAATTATTCTTAAAAACTTGCACAAATAGAAGTAATAGAACACATGTAATACCAAATATGCAATTCACAACAACAAGTCTCACAAGGATTAATGGATAAAATGATGTTTATTTATTTAATTGGAATTTAAAATTTGATTTAAGACCTATCTTTCCTCTCTTTGTCAGCCTACACTTAGACAAAAGCATACAAATTATAATCCTAGATGCATAACAGGTAAATTGTTGGCTTTTAATTTCTATAATTGTTCATCTTTAGGATATTATCAAGATGCTCCTACATCATACTCATCGGGTAAAATAAATGGTTCATGAGCATTCAGTAAGTCTTCAATTTGAACCCTATATTTAGCAATCTTAAATATGCTCATCCATGTGGCATCCTTAATTACCCGATTCTTCCACTTGACTAAGTATTCATGATATTCCTTACTTCTTGTATTTTTGGAAACCCTATAATCTATGATCATCTCAATTTTATCATATTCCTTTTTTGGTAGCTGTTGTACCCAATCAATCTTTTAAAATCTTGAAATTGCATCCTCTTGTTCATAAGTTTATCCTTCATGGTAAGGATATAGATCTACTACATTGAATATGGGTGATATATCCACTCCTTCAAGTAGTTATATTTTGTAAGCATTGGCGGTAAACTTCTCAAGACTTTATAGGGTTCAATCTTCCAATTTAACTTATTATGAGTACCTTTTGGAAATTATTCCTTTCGTAAATACGCTAGAACTAAATCATCAAACTAAAATTCTATCACTCTTTTCTTATGATCAATGTGTTTTTTATACTTCATGGCACTCTTTTCTAAATCACTTTGCACCTCCTTATGCAAATCATGAATATTGTCACCAAAATCCTCTGTAATAACACTTGGTCTATGCAAATCAGTTGTCTTTTGTAACTCATCTACTCCTCATAGATGTACTCCATATACAATCTAAAATGGACTTTTACCTATGCTTCGATTCATTGAGTTATTGTATGTAAACTCTGCTTGTACAAAAATAGTATTACAAAGCTTCACCTTCTTGTTGACCTAGAATCTTAGAAAATTTCCAAGACTCATATTCACCACCTCAGTTTGTCCATTGGTTTGTGGATGATAAACTAAATTAATGCCAACTTAGTACCCAATTTCTTCCATAATATCCTCCAAAAATGATCCACAAATTTACTATCCCTATCTAAAACAATACTCTTTGGTAACCCATGTAATCTCACCACTTTTGCAAAGAATAAAGTAGCAATATGAGTCACATCATTTATCTTCTTGCAAGGTATCAAATGTGCCACCTTCGAGAATCTATCAACCACAAAAAAAAATAGATTCATTCATCTTTTGTGTCCTCAATAATACAAGAACAAAATCCATGCTTATATCCTCCCATAGTCTCTTTGGAATTGGTAATGGTTGATATAATCTACCATTTTGACTCTTTTATTTTGAATTTTTGCATACTTGACAACCTTACACAAATTTTCTTACATTCGTATTCATTCCAAGCCAATAGTAACCTTCTTCAAATTGTCTCACGTTTTGTCCATCCCAAAATGTTATGCAAGCCCCCCACTATATTTTTCCCTTATCATGTTTTCTCTCATTGAACTTCATGGTATGCATAGTTAATGCCCCTTGAGTAACATCCCTTCTTGGATAAAATATTCAAGCCATGGAGACCTATCTCCTACAGTAGTATAACTACTGCAAACACTAAAATTGCATCAATCCGATTAGACTACCAAGACACATTCTAATCGACACCATATGGCCCCCTTGGGCAACCCTCAGAGGTTAAATAGTGGTCCTAGCCACTTTTGGGAGGTTCTACCCCACTTTTGGGAAGTTTTGGGCCATGTAGGCATGGCCGTCCCACCCCAGGATGGCCACAGTTCATGGTCATCCCACCCAGGGATGGCCACCAACAACCATCCTTGGGTGGGACAACCATGGCCTTGGACCCTTAAAAAGTCAAAGGTGAGACAAATGGCACTCATATTCTACCATTTACCCCACCCATTGAAGCATGCCAGTCTGAGGGCGCATAACTCCCATGCCAAGTTGCAAATTGGAGGCCCAAATTGGATATTCTTCCCCCTCCAATGCATGGCAAGGTTTGGACAAATGGCGGCACCTACCTCGCATGGCCAAGCATGCCCATTTGACCATATGCTCACTTGAGCTATAAAGTGGAGTCATTCCACCCAATTTCAAGGAGGAGTCTTTGCAATATTTCACCACGAAGTGCTACCGAGATTTATCCCCAATTCACCATGTGTTTTCCCTTGAGATCTCCATCGAGCGAAGGAGGTTTTCAAGTGATTCCAAAACATGCAATCCATTTACAAAACTGACCCATTTGAGTGAATCAGATCCTAAAATTTGATGACAACACCCCTAGGAGTAGTTTGGACCAAATCACAGAGGAATTGGTGGCAAAAACCACCATATTTGGTGGTCATCCCCACTTGGGATGGTTAGCAGTCTTAAATGGCACACCTAGGGATGGCCATGAATCTGAGCACAATTTCTCTTCTATTTTTGCATAGATCAATTCTAGAGTAGATTTTATGCCTTCTATCAAGTTTTGGTGCAATTTTGAGTTGTTTTGCACCTGTTATTATGCATTTCTTGTTTTGTAGTCCTAATTGGCACACCCAGGGATGGCCATAAATCTGTGTGCAATTTTCTTTCTATTCTTGCTTAGATCATTTCTAGAGTACATTATATGCATGATCCTAAGTTTTGGTAGCATTTGGAATAGTTTTGCATCATCTATTATACATTTCCTCTTTCAAGCTCATTATCGCATATATCTCTTTGATTGCATTTCAATCCGCACATGCTATTAACAAATCTGATTTCTCTGTGTGTAGATCTAGGTATCACAAGTGCACAAGGAAGGAGTAGCAATTCAGAACATCGATAGAACATTATGGTGAGCATCAAAAGCCCACTCTTGAATGATTCGTGAGTGCGAGGAAGACATTGGAGCGCACCTGAGTTTCTAAAGGATTTAATCTTTTGGTATATTTGTAATGAGTGTATCAATTTAGAGCCCTCAAGGGGACATTTTGTAATCATGAATTTGAAAAATCAAATAATATAGAGAGGACCCCCATTTCTTTCACTTATTTGTCTCTCATGCTTACTTAAAATGTCACTTTTGTAGTGCTTAAATCAATAGAGCAATAGATGCATTTCATTTCCCATTGTTAGGTGTGTCATTTTTCCACTCTATAATGGTGATCATGGTGGGACCCCTATCCCATTTGGTTTAGCTAAGTTTTGACTCAGTTTTTGCTTTTGAAATGTTGTAGGTTTTGGTCATTCTAGCCTGAAATGACCCTTGATTTCCTAATTGGAACACCCAGGGATGGCCACAGTAGCCATCCCACCTAGGGATGGCCCCCAAATTTGTAATCATCCCACCCTAGGATGACCATAAAATAGAGGGTCTGCAACTCAAATTGATAGAAATAGTAGAATCATAGGCTTTCAAGTTAAGTAACTGCACCTTGCTTTTGCATTTTTACTATTCAAAAAAGGTCAAATTTAGTTTTTCTTTCTCCCCTTGTTTTCTTGAAAGGTAGATTTCACTTTTCTTTAATCGCAAAAACAACAAAAAAAAAAGAAAATCAAAAAAATAATCCAGTAGGAATGCATCTGTGTGGTTTGATTGCTTGTGACCTACCTAATGGGTAGGTTGCCATTTAGGGCATGCATTTTGTAGGTTCAATTTCTATTTAATACTTCTGAAAGTGAAATATTATTTTTGCATTTAGTGAAATCTCATTGAGTGCTCTATTTTTTTACTTTTTTAAGTATAAAATGAACCACACACACCACATCCCATGTAAACATTAGTGAGTTGGACTTCATCCCCAACCACTAATCGAGACCAATGATGGTGGGCTTCATCTCCACCCATTGGCTCACATGATTGATACAAACCCTATTTTATTGGCCAAAGCTAGCTCCAAGAACCATCTTAGCCATGGAAAATAGCATGCATTCCTCTTCGAAGGGTGTATCACTACCCACGATCAATATGGGTGAGGACTGGTAGGACCTGTGCTCCCTGATCGGGTATGGGCTTCATCTCCATACTTTGGTTGGTTCACATGACCAAACTTTCATTATCGATTGTCGAGCTATGAGTATACAGGTGAAATCCTTTTAACAAATTGAGAATTACATCAACAATATTAAAACACGTGACAAAATATCTCCTTGCAAACAATGAATCAAAACACACAAAATAGTTTTAGGGAACACACATAAATATTTAAAAGAGATAAACACTTGTCTTATTGTGTGTTTCCATTCTTGTGTGTTGCATCATTAAAATTTGTAAAGGAGATAATCATGTAGGCTTTGGTAGGAAGTAGCTATGGTGTGCACCCACAGCCAAGCCCATTCAAGGGCTGACGCTATGGAGAGTAGACAAGGAGACACAAGTCATCTCTGATTTAGCCCTAAGGACATGTTCATACCTCCTTGGTGGCCTCCTACTCACCCAAGTCCTAGAATAGCAAGTCAAGAACTTCACCTACAAGGGACCCCTACATGGGACACCCCTACAGGTTTTGGTCCTAATCAAGGAACGTACTTCCCAAACATAGGTACTTCACATGCCTTCTTTCAAGAATGGCAACTATGCATTGAGGTGCTAATAGATAGAGCAATACCATGCATTCGTGTGCCTGCTAGGTCTACCATGCCCACCTATGGGAAAGATCAAGAGTACACACAATGGGTAGGGCCAAATGATCAAACTACACCCTTAAACCACCCTAATAGGTTACAACAACCTAAGTACCAAGATGAGTATGATACTCATCGCTCGGGGTGAGCAAAGTCAGCCCTTCCCTTCCTCATCAATGAAGGAAGGCATGAGGAAAATTTTTATTATCCTCAGGTCCATTATGCCATGCAAGCATGATGTGCCTCTACACCAGCTGAGTACAAAGAATGCTTGTCTAGGACTGAACCTCAAGTGAACGTGACTTTCCTCGATCGAGGGAAGCTCATAGTCAATATTTTAGATCATCCTGAATGAGATAGGCCCTAGGGTGATACTGCTAGGGCTCATAGGCCCTACATGGTAGAATAGATAAATCAAGTGGTCAAGAGATATGTTGAGCACCAAGTGCAATTCAATCAACTTTAGTAGGATAAAGAATGCTTGGACCACCAACATCAATTAGAAAAGAAAATAATTGAGCAGCAAACCAATGAGTTATTTCAAGAGACCTTACATGATAGGGTCCCTACCCCAAGTACTCATAGACAGGGGGTTCATCAGAGGTAACCTACTTTCAATCAAGATAGGCCTCCCAAGCCTAACCAAATGTTGCCTCCTCGACCTCCTAGGCCTAACTAGGACTTGCCTCCCAGGCCAAACATAGATCACCTTCCACAGGTGCTTACTCCTCCTTGTAGGCCAGTTCAAGAGACACCTTACGAGGCCTACACTGAGCTTGAACCAGAAGAGGAATATCCTAAAGTACCTTATGGAGGTAGGGTGGATGAAATTCAACCACCACACAATAGGCTTGATATTCCTCACCCTCCCCCATAGGGTCAAAGCAAAGAAGAGGAGATCAAATCCTCTGATGTGTACAAAGCATTGCTAGAATGCATGGAATCGATAGAGAACAAGACCTATAGGTCTAGGCCTCAGAATCCCACTTTGCGCCAACTTCACAGTCAATCGCTTCACCCATAAGTACCTTCCCCTCCCTATCCAAAGCATTTCAAAATTCCCAAGCTAGATAAATTTAAAGGAGAGGAAGATGCATAGGAGCATGTCACCAAATTTTTGAACCAATGCTTCTATATCTAGGATAATGATGCCTTACTATTGAGAACATTCCTACTTACCCTCTCTGGCCCTACCATAGAGTGGTACAATCAACTCCCAAAGTACAACATCTACAACTTTGAACAATTCATAGATGCATTCCTAGAATGCTTCACCTTTAACACTAAGTGAAAGGTGACATTGACAGACCTCATAGGGTTGAAGCAATATGATGATGAGTCAATCACGGACTATGGCAATAGGTGGTGAATGCTTCTTGCTAAGCTACCATACCTACTCCCCATGTCTGAGTTGACTCGCATATTTGCTAAGAGTTACTTAAAGCCAATTTCCTTGTTGCTACAACTCCAATAGTACCCAACTCTTGAAGATGCTCTAGCATAGGCTAGAACAATCAAAGACATTAAAATTCAAGAGGGGGAAATTGCAAAACCTCGCAAGAAGGAATGGACTAAGAACACCAAGAACAATCTGATGCAACCAAAGTCGACAGTAGTCAACCAAGTTGCTATCAGTATTCTAGGGCCTGTGCAACCAACGCCACCTTAGAAGCCCAACTATCAGGCCACACCTAGAAACTACAACAACAACAAAAATCAAATAAATCAAGGGAAAAACTAGCAACATCGCCCTAAGTGATAATTTACGCCCATTGTTGAGTCCATGGATTCTCTATTTGAGCACCTCTATGTAGCCAAGGCAATTAATCTACCTAAAAGTTGACCTATATATCCAAACACCAAAGCCCCTAGGATATCATGAAGACCTATACTACAAGTACCATAGGTAGAATGGGCATGACATGTAGATGTGCTTCAGGTTCAAACACCTAGTATAGGACATGATCGATAGGAATGATCTTCAGGTCGATAACCCTATTGCAACAAACAATCAAAAAATGGGTATTTTTAAAGACCCATTGCCCACTCATGAGGAGCAGGAAAAGCCAGCACAATAGGTGAACGAGGTCCATATAGCACCCCCTAAACAAGGGTTCATCAGAATGGTCAGCATCATGATAAGGAATAAGTATTACCCAAGTCAAGTCGCACCACCTATGGCTTCAAATGATATTCCTTCAACATCACAACCTCTACCACCTCTAGTGCAAAACCTTCCACCTCATTTGGTGGTCACAATAAAGAGTAAGCTTACTCAGAGCTTGTAAACAACATCAACTTGACTCTCTATCTATGAGCTTATTCAATAATCTCCACCTCATCGAGAAGCTCTCATGGAGATCCTCAAGTCGATTGAACTATAGCCCCAAGAGTCTAACTCCTTTAGCAATTTTATGGGGCATGTTTAATAATGCATAGAACCAGTAATCACCTTTCATGAGCATGAACTCAAGCCAGTACCAAATGATATGGTGGATCCTCCCCTACACATCATTGCATGTGTAAATGGAACACCTTACAAGAGAGTTCTGATTGATATTGGTTCCTCCAACAATATCATCACCATGATTACTCTCAAACATCTAGGGCTTCCAGCATCCCACATTGTTGCATCCACGTATACCCTCTGAGCATTTAATGATGCTCTATGCTCAATGGTTGGTACTATAGTCTTACCTATTCAGGTGGGACAAAATACCATACCAATATTGTGTCACATCTTGGAGGGTGAAATGGCCTACAATATCTTGTTGGGTAGACCCTAGATTAGGGACATGAAGTGCGTGCCATCCATAGCTCACCAATGTTTGAAGTACACTTACGAAGGGCAAGTACATGTTGTCTCTATAGACCTTGAGCCCTTCAAATACTACAACTTGGTGCAGCAAATCCTCGAGTCGACCTTACCATCAACCCATCTGGACTTCCAACCGAATACATCCAGCCAAGGTCTGACTCCTTCACCATCACCTTCCATTAATCCATCACCATATTCTTCCATACCATCCTCATCATCGACACCTCCAGATATGCCTTCATCATCATTGAATCCTTCATAGAGGAACATGGGGAAGAGGCCTATTGATGAGATCCCTCCAACCATATCTACCATATCCACAGAAGAGATTCCTAGTCCAGCAGATGAGGAACCACCTCATGAGGTAAACATTGAGTCAACTCAAGCCTCGCTTCCATCTCATCCATCTCTACCACCACAAGTCATAGTTCATCTAGATACCATTAGCTTAGGAGAATACCTAGTAAGGAATATCACAACAACTCCTACCATTGAGATAGTGTAAAACATGGGTCGACCTCATCTTCCCATAGGTGCCATCGTACCTCTAGGCTTACCTCCTAATAAAATAAACTTCATTTATGGGGGTATTGACTATGGCATAGAACCATATCAGCAGCAAGAAGAGGATGAAGAGCCCTTTTATAAGGACATTAATTACATGTCCAATCCTAAATTTACCATGAGATATCTCCATATCTACAATTGGTATGGCTATGGTTTGGGGTTGTATAAACAAGGTACTCACATTCCTTACCAACCATAATATCAAATATCATATGATAAGTCTAGTTTAGGATACAACAAGCCTATGCCTCTCGATGTCCTCACTGATAGTTTAGAGCACCTAGGTCTGAACTATAGGGATGAGCTTGCATGTGATCCCTACACCAATCCTAATCATGTCCATTCTTTGGGGGATTATTTCCCCATAACTATGATAGATCAAGAGATATCTCATGATTTCACCTAATCCTATGAAGTAGGTGAAAGTTTGCATACTCTTCCACATGATAGTGAGGAAGAAGATCAAGGTCCTCCCTATGAATGGAAAACTGATGATGAGTCAGATTACAAAGTAGCACCTATCGAATCTTCTAGTTTAGATGGGGAATACATATAGATCATCCCTTTGGATGATGAAGATGAGTTCTATCTACATGTGTTCCCATTACCACATCCCATATAGTGACAACTTCTACCCTTAGAAGAGCAAGCTCACCCACTTTTGCATCGACCACCTTCGATCATTCCACTTCCACCACAACCACCTCCACAAGTCTTGTGACAACATGTTGTCAATAGACCCCATAAACCACCTAAAAGAGATCATCCATCCATCAACATGATTTCCATAGATCTTTTTGTACCCCTACATGATCTAAATAACCCATCAAAGCCATTGCACCTCGACTTGGAGGTAATCAAATTTGATCAAGGAGATTCTCCACCATCTCCTTCAAAGTATTGGCCTTGCAATGAAATGTTACAGCCATTTCATTTTTCTCCAAGGTCTACTCAAGATGTCTTTCACGCTGAGGTTGAGCCAGAATTTCCAATCGATGACATAAACCTAGATGACGACATTCATTTGATCCCTACTCCACACCAGTTGGAAGAGGGATCTCATATGTCAATTGAGCCAACAATTGATAGTGATATTAGCATAGATCCTAAAAATCCTCAATTCATCAAGTTAAGGGAAGGCTTATCCCTCACTGAGCAAGCCAATTTCATAACTCTTCTCAAAGAGAAGAAGAAATCTTTTGCATGGTCATACAAAGACATGCCAGGACTAGATCCAAATCTCATAATGCATAATCTTATGCTTGACCCAAATGCAAAACCAATCAAGCAAAAGCTACGCAAAATGCATCCAACAATAGCCTTAATGGTGAAATATGAGCTACAAAAGTTGTTAGATGCCAATCTCATTATATCAGTGGATTATCCACCATGGCTTTCCAATATGGTTCCTATCAAGAAACCTGATGGGAGGATTCATATTTGCATCAACTTTCATGATCTAAACAAAGCGAGTCCTAAGGATGAATTCCCATTGCCAAACATCGATGCCCTAGTAGATGCCACAATAGGCCATGAGATGTTATCCCTAATGGATGGTTTCTCTAGATACAATCAAATTTATATTAATCCAGAGGACCAACTCAAAATGGCATTCACAATACCTTGGGGGATATTTTGTTATAAAGTCATGCCTTTCGGCCTCAAAAATGTTGGTGCTACTTACCAGCGAGCTATGACTTACATCTTCCATGACTACATGCACAAAATTTTGGAAGATTACATGGATGACTTATTGGCTAAATATTTACTATACCATGAGCACATCGATGTATTGCGCAAATTTCTTGATCACCTCATCGAACACAATGTTAGACTAAATCCCAAGAAGTGCATCTTCGATATCACATCTAGAAAACTCTTGGGATTCATAGTCTCTAAACGAGGCATCAAAGTCGATCCAAACAAAGTTAAGGCAATCCTTGAGATGCCTCCCCCTACTACCATCAAGCAGCTATGTAGTCTGCAAGGTAAGGTCACATCTATCAAGTGCTTCATAGCATAGTTATCAGATAAGTGTCGACCCATGAACAAATTGTTACACAAGGGGGTCGCATTCAACTGGGATGATGAGTGTCAAGCCACATTTGATGAAATCAAACAATATCTAGCTTCACCACTAGTATTGGCTCCTCCTCGACTAAGAGTGTCATTCTATTTATACATCTCAGCTACTGAGCTTGCATTGGGCATCATGTTGGCCCAAAAGAATGAATTGCACAAAGAACAGGCTACATACTATATTAGCCATACCCTGGTCAATTACAAAATAAAATATGCATACATTGAGAAGCTATGCTTAGCAATGGTTTTCACCACTAAAAATCTATGCCATTACATGCTCAATCATACCATGTATGTAGTATCCAAAGAGAATCCATTGTGATATATGATGAGTCATACTTATCATAACAGTCACACGATGAAATGGATCATGTTGTTGATGGAATTTGACCTTGAATTCATCAAAAAAAATCAATTAAAGGTCAGGTCATCATCGATCAACTCATAGAGGCTCCTCTCCAAGATGATCAACCTCTTAACATAGAGCTTCCCGATGATGGAGTCTTTCAAGTGTCAGAATCACCTGATCCTAAAGAGCCTGAATCATAGGCTGACATGACTCTATTTTTTAATGGCTCTAAGTGTGAGCAAGGGGGTGGCATGGGAATTGTGTTTTTCACACCTCAAGGGGCTCCAATACCCCTTTCATTCAAACTCGATTTCTCGTGCACCAATAATAATGTCGAGTATGAAGCTCTTCTCATAGGCCTTCAAATGACAATCACCATGAAAATAACTAAGCTCAATATTTTTGGTGATTCCTTGCTCATAGTGAATCAAGTCAAGGGAATATACCAATGCAAATATCCAATATTGCAAGCCTACAAAGCCCTTGTGGATAAAATTCTGATGAAATTTGAATGGTATGACATCGAGGCACTCCCTCGATCATCTAACCATTTTGTAGATACAATGGCCTCCTTAGGGTCTTTAATCCCGTAGAACCCTATTGATGATATAACCACCATTCAAGTCAAAATGCTATCACAATCTATGATTGAGCGTGAGAACATCCACTCCATGCTAGAAGTCCACATGATTCAAATTGAACCTTCTCATGAACAGTTCTCACAAATTCACAATCACTTGAATAATGTCACTTGGGGGACTTTATTCCCTCAAACTCCTTTTGATAGTAGCACAATGCTATATTTACAAGTTCTCTCCCAATCAACATTCATGAGAGATGAACTTCAAAAGGATCAAGTAATTCATGCAATTGAGGCTTCTTCAAATCAATATTGGTCCACTCAGATAAAATATTACCTAAAGCTTGGTAATATCCCTTCTAGACTATCGCATGCCACCAAATGGAATTTCAAGAAAAAAGTGGTAAAATATGTCTTACTTGGAGATATTTTGTATCATCGAGGCTATGAGGGTATCCTCCTTCACTGCTTAGAACCTCAAGAGTCAGTTTGGGTGATCGCCCAAGCACACGATGGTACATGTGGTGGCCATTTTAGTGGCATGGCCATCACAAAGTGCATTCTCTACATGGGCTATTATTGGCCAACTTTAGAGTGGGATTGTTGTGCTTATGTTAAGAAGTGCATAAAGTGTCAACACCATGCTAATTTGACACACGTACCTTCTCAAGCCTTACAATCGATTCAATCGGTTTGGCATTTTTTGCAATGGGGGTTTGACCTAGTTGGGAAGATCTCACCCCCTTCCTCAAGCCATCACACGTTCATCATTACGGCCATAGAGTATTTCACAAAATGGGTGGAAGCAATTCCCCTTACCACTACGACTGGACCCCGCATTGTGGAGTTCATGTTACATAATATCATCTATCATTTTGGTATTCCATCCAAAATCATTTCAGATAATGGGCCACCTTTCAAGAATAAATATGTGTGAGCTTTAACAGCCAAATATAACATCCAACACAACTTTTCTATGCCCTATTATCCATAAGCCAATGGGTAAGCTGAGGCATCAAACAAAATAATGATTGCCATTTTAAAGAAAATCATTAAGGATAATCACAAATATTGGCATACTCAATTACCCCTTGCCCTATGGGCCTACCGCACTAGTATTCGAACACCCACTAGGGCAACTCCATTTTCACTAGTGTATGGTGCTGAGGCAGTCATGCCCTTAGAGCTGGAAATCCTATCACTGTGCATATCCATGCAAGAGTTCATCGATGATGACATCACATGGTAGGCTCACCTAGATCAACTAACATTGCTTGAAGAATGATATGTTAATGCTCTCGAGCACCTATGCATTTATCAAGAGTGGCTTAAGAGAGCCTATAATATGAAAGTCCATCCTAGAGACTTTCAAGTTGGTGACCTTATTCTAAAAGAGAACCAACAAAATTCTAACTTGTCACCCCATCTATGGGACAAGTTTATGGTAAACTGGTTAGGTCCATTCATTATCACTAGTCATATTAGACCTGGAACTTATCGCCTAGCCTCCATTGAAGGAATTGAGGAACTTGAACCCTTGAATATCCTTCATCTATGGCCTTTTCATGCTTAAAGTGTCATGCCCTAACAAAATCCCCAAAGGTATCCATAAACCCTTTGGTCACCCAAAAAGCCCATAAGCCAAATATAACATCCAAAATAGCTTTTCTATGCCCTATCACCCAAAATCCACAACGAGGTATCCAAAAACCCAATGGTGATTACCATTAAAAAAATTTTAAAATAACCCCAAATATTGGTATCCATAAGCCCCTTGCCCTATGATCTATCCCATATAAACATCCACAATATAGTCACCCTTAATCCCAAATCATACATATCCATACAACCAGTCATCAAAACCCCCAACCACATATAAACAACCAAATATATAAACTTGCTAAAGCCTTAATATGATATCCTAGAAACTTTTTGGTCATCTCTAAAATAGAACCAAAAAAATTCATAAACCTTTTCACCATCAGGGAAAATTTCCAAAGTAGGTCCATCAATATCACATCTAATTGGTACTCAAATAAGCCTCCATTTAAGGTATTACATAAACCCTTTAGGTACACCCTAACAAAATCCCCAAAGGTATCCATAAACCCTTTGGTCACCCAAAAAGGCTCCAAAGGTATCCATAAACCCTTTGGTCACCCAAAATGCCCTAATGGCATCCAATAAGCCCATTGGTCAAATGTATATACATATATATTAATCAAAATATAAAAACATCATTAAAACAACAAAAATACAAAAATATTGCATCACATTTCATACCGTTGCATTATACAATCACTTGCATTAGGCATACCCATCATTGCATTTTGTATTGCTCATACATGTCTAGCACCAGGTCTGTATACTAGACATCCTTCAGAATCAACTTTGTCAAAATTCATCATTCACACCCGTCTACATTACAATTATCATTTCCATACATGTTTCCAACCTTTCATATTTGTGTCTATTTCCCTTCACCTAGTCATTTGTTATAGGGTGTCTTTAGGGTTTTTGTTCACTCAATCGTCTCTAATTTGTTTTTAGATTTTATAGAAAGCTATTCCTGATTTTTAGAAGGTAGAGTCTTGCTCTGATTATACCTTGTATACGTCAAAATCCCAACATATTTTCACATTAAATCCAAGTTTTGCACAAGGAAAGATGAAACCTACAAAGTGGTCTAGGTTACCTTAAGTGAAAATTTTACCTTGCTCATCCCCCTGTGCGCATGGTTCAAAAATGCTGAGAATTGAAAAAAGGACAAGCTCCTCCCTACCCAAATACAAAATAAATAGTGGTTTTCACCACTACCAAAAATCCCTAAAATAAATAGTGGTTATCACCACTCCCAAAATCCCTTGCTCACCAAACAAAAATGAGCAAATCCCTGGAGCAATTCAAAAATAAAAGAAAAGAAGGGAGTACTAAACTTGAATCCCTAGAATTCTCAGCATTTGACAAACCATGAGGTGATCCTCATTACATGTTAGGTGGCATCAAGCCTACCTGTAAATAGCGGTATCCTTACGCATGATGATACATCTGTCACATTAGCATCCTACTTTTGTACAAACCAATGTTTGCATGCGGATGAGCTAGCTTTTGGTAGCCTGTATTACCTAGTGGTCTAATCCAACTACGTATAAAACTCAGGATCATGATACTCATAGGGTGATCTTCAGTACAGATGGGTTGCATAAATACTTTTTGGCATTGGGGTAACTTTATGCATTATCATAATAATGAACTCACATGCACACATAGGGATATTGAATATCTTGGTCATCCTAGCAAATTTATACCTTGCCAAAAAGTCTTGCATGGTTAGTATATAACTTTTGACTAGTTGACTAGAGTGTTTGAGTCTCATGAAAACCTCAAGGATATTCTATAACATCTTACTATTCATTCCATTCCATACCATTTTATCACCTTTTTGTCAGTTTACATTTTCACAAATCCATCACATAGTCTCATGACAACATTAAAAATGAATCAATGAATTTTATACAGTCTATGGTGCTAACATATTGTGTCAAATAGTATTCATATTTCATCATACATATCAACAAATCATCCATTTCATTATGCATACACACATACCCATATCATCAAAAATATCATATTACAATACATGCATCCATAAAAGCATTGGTAAAGCAAACATAAGCATTTTATATATATATGTATGTATGTATGTATGTATGTATGTATGTATGTATGTATGTATGTATGTATGGGGTAAAAAGCTACATCATGATCTAAAAACTACCCGTAGGCTACAATAAAGTGGGTCCTCAGACCTCATGCTGTAAAAATCCAAAAATAAAAATAACTGCAGAGTCTCAAAAGCCATGGTCATGTAGGACCAACACCATGACTCTCACCCCTGCCCTCGAACATCATCCATTATGAGCTCCCATATCTGCAACCCCCTACCTTGTCTATCCTTCACGTAGATCTAGGAGTCCCCATCCTTATAGATGAATGCCCTGTACCACTCCTACTCTGTTGGGACCCACTAGTAGAACCACGAGCTGGTAAGCACCCTCTAAGGCATGCTACCTCATCCTCCAAATCTTGTGTGTATGATATCTCCTCTCGATGATGAGCTTCATAGTCCCCTAGTAAATTCTAGAGATGTGTCACCTCTTCCTGTAGCCTAGCTACCTCACCACTAATAGATGTCCCCTCGCTCGAGATCCCTTCCCTAACCTATGACCAAAGTATGGCTGCTTATGTTGCCTACCCTGCAATCATGGTCCCCTGCCCCTCAATCACTAATGTCTATTGATCAATCTCTGCCTATGTTGTCTACACCTGTGCTTGTAGGAGAGCCCTCTCTTTAGCATAGCCCTGCCACTCGTGTCTCCCTTTGATCATCTCACCTTGTAGCTCTACAATGGTGGTATCATGTGCTACCACATGTACCTACACCCTCTACTCATCCAAATCATCCTCATAGTCCCCCTATTGTCCCTCTAAATCCATGTGGTCCATCCACTCATCATCTTCCCAACGATGCACATGTCACTCCCCTAAGTCTACCCCCTTGTTAGGTCACTCACCTAAGTCTAGATTCTCCTTAGCTAGAGATTTATCTAGAGCCTCCCTACTAAATATAGTGATCATCCCACCTTGGTATGGACATATAATGTGCAACTGACCCACCCTGGTACAACCACCAAAAAAATAAACACCTCAAAAATAGCAAAAAAAACAACACAAATGACTTAAAAACTACCAAAAACAAGTCAAATATGATAAATTCATGATGGATCAATATTGAACTAAATTTTTCATGGATGAATTGAAAATTCTCTACTTCAATTCCTAAGAAGACCGCTATGGTCGGACCGCTCCATGAAAATAAGGTATTCACTTCCTTTCTTCCATGAACTATCAACAAAATCATCAAAATCCTCACAAAATTGAGAAATTTTACAATGGTTAAATTTGAAGGAACTCTAACCACATCATATGGATCAAGTGACTCATCAATTTTATTGTTGGTCATTCCCTCATTAACTTATCGCTTGAGGGGGTAGTCGTAATTAATGAATTCATAATCCAAATCAATAATCAAACACTCAATCAAAATCAATAATCAAACACTCAATCATGCAAATCGCGTTCATTAGTGAATCGTTGTCAAAAATAATCATGCCCCTGCTTGGGATATAAAACAAGAAATACTTTCAGTTAAACAAATATTTGGCACATAGAAGCATGAAGGATCATAGACCTCGTCTCTTCATGACTAAACGATGTCCAAGATCAAGTAAGCCTAATGTGAAAGGTTGTACTTGAAACAAGTTCCTTAACTCGTCAGAAGCAAGGATTCAAGGATGCATGCTCTTTCCATGATTGGGGCATTTAAATTTTATTAGGTTCTTGAATAATCTTAATTACTTGATATTTTAGTCATCTATTTGTCTTGATCTACGCTGTGTTGCACATAATGCATCCCAAAAAGGGGCATCTATAGACACTAAAATCATGTCAAACCGATTAGACTACCGAGACACATTCTAATCTACATATTATGGCCCCCTTGGGCAACCCTCAGAGGTTAAATAGTGGTCCTAGCCACTTTTTGGAGGTTCTACCCCACTTTTGGGAAATTTTGGGCCATGTAGGCATGGTCGTCCCACCCTAGGATGACCATAGTTCATGGTCATCCCACCCAGATATGGCCACCAACAACTATCCCTAATGAAAGGTGATACAAGTGGCACTTAGACAAATGGCATTCATATTCTACCATTTACCCTGCCCATTGAAGCATATCAGTCTAAGGGTGCATAACTCCCATGCCAAGTTGCAAATTGGAAGCCCAAATTGGAGATTCTTCCCCCTCCAACGCATGGCAAGGTTTGGATAAATTTTGACACCTACCTCGCATGGCCAAGCATGCCATTGGACCATATGCTCACTTGAACTATAAAGTGGAGTCATTCCACCCAATTTTGAGGAGTCTTTGCAATATTTCACCACGAAGTGCTATCAAGATTTATCCCCAATTCACTATGTGTTTTCCCTTGAGATCTCTATCAAGTGAAGGAGGTTTTCAAGTGATTCCAAAACATGTAATTCATTTACAAAACTAACCCATTTGAGTGAATCATATCCCCAAATTCAACTACATCCCTAGGAGTAGTTTGGACCAAATCACAGAGGACTTGGTGGTAAAAACCACCATATTTGGTGGTCATCCCCACTTGGGATGGTTAGCAGTCTTAAATGGCACACCCAGGGATGGCCAAGAAATTGAGCACAATTTCTCTTATATTTTTGCATAGATCAATTCTAGAGTATATTTTATACCTTCTATCAAGTTTTGGTGTAATTTTGAGTTCTGCACCTATTATTATACATTTCTTATTTTGTAGTCCTAATCGACACATCCAAGGGTGACCATAAATGTGTGTGCAATTTTCTTTTTTTTCTTGCTTAGATTATCTCTAGAGAACATAATATGCATGATCCTAAGTTTTGGTAGCATTTGGAATAGTTTTGCATCATCTATTATATATTTCCTCTTTCAAGCTCATTATCGCATATATCTCTTTGATTGCATTTCAATCCACATATGCTATTAACAAATATGATTTTCTCTGTATGTAGATCTAGGTATCACAACACACAAGGAAGGAGCATCAAGTTAGAACATCGATATAATATTATGGTGGCATCGAAAGCCCGCTCTTGAACGATTTGTGAGTGCAAGGAAGATGTTGGAGCGCACCTGAGTTTCTAAAGGATTTAATATTTTGACATATTTGTAATGAGTGTATCAATTTAGAGCCCTCAAGGGGATGTTTTGTAATCATGAATTTTATAAATCAAATAATATAGAGAGGACCCCCATTCCTTTCACTTATTTTTCTCTCATGCTTACTTAAAATGTCACTTTTGTAGCGCTTAAATCAATAGAGCAATAGATGCATTTCATTTCCCATTGTTAGGTGTGTCATTTTTCCTCTCTACAACTACATACTACCCAAGCTTCCTTGAAATCTTCATCATCCTTATAAAGCTTCTTCATGGTATCAAAACCAACAATGTTTACCTTCATTCTATTTACCAATAAATTTTGCATGCTCAAGGCATCAACTACTCGATTTGATTTGTCACTTATATGCTTCAAGAAAAATAAATATCCTAGCAATAATTCTACCCACTTCATATGTTTTTGGTGCAACTTACTCTAATTATTAATATTTTGCAAAGCATGGTTATCTATGAACAAGATAAATTCTTTTGGCATCAAATAGTGCCTCCATTTTTTTAGGGCTTAAATGATAGCTTAAAACTCTTAGTCATAGATTGAGTATTTCCTCTTTGCTTCATTTATATTCTCATTGAGATAGGCAATGGGCTTACCTTCTTGGATTAAAACTCCTATTGTTGTTCCACTTGCATCACAATCCACCTAAAAAACCTTATTGAAATTTGGTAAGGCTAGAACTGGTTGCTTGATTACCTTTTCCTTTAGGACTCAAAAACTCTTTTCTCCTACACTTGTCCACTTAAACTCATGTCTTACTCATTTTAGGGCCTCTATAATCGGTGTACATATCCCACTGAAGGTTTTGATAAACTTCCTATAAAAACTTGCTAAACCATGGAAACTCCTTGCCTCAAACTTACTCCTTGGTGATGGCCAATTTATAATTGCCTTAACCTTCTCAAAATCCATTCACAATCCTTTTAATGAAATCACAAAACCCAAGTACACCTTCAATTTGACCAGTAACTTCTCTTCCTTAAATTTTTGCAAGACCAGTCTTAGATGTGTCAAATGCTCTTCCTTGCTCTTACTAAATATCAAAATATCATCCAAATAGATGACCACAAACTTGCCAATAAATGGCTTAAGAACTTCATTCATTAACCACATAAAGGTACTGGGTGCATTTGTCAATCTAAATGGTATAACTAGGCACTCATACAATTCATTTTTTATCTTGAATACAATTTTCCACTCATATCCTTCCCTAATCTAGATCTAATGATAACCACTCTTAAAATCTATCTTCATGAAGTACTTTTCTCCACTTAAGCAGTCCATAAAATCATCCAGGAGTGATAATAAAAATTTGTACTTTATGGTTATCTTATTGATGGTCCTTGAATCTATACACATTTATCATTCTCCACCTTTCTTTGGTGTAAGTATAGTTGTAACTGCACATGGGCTAAAAATCTCACTGATTAACCCCTTGTCCAGTAGCTCTTGGAATTATCTATTTATTCCCTTATTTTCTATTAGTGTTAGTCTATATGTTGCCTTATTGGGTAAAATCTATCTTGGAATCAAATCAATGTTGTGGCTAATCCTCCTTATTAGTGGCAATCCATCTAGAAGTTTTTCTAACAAACTTTGTGCATACTCTTCCAATAACTTCTTGACTTCACCTAGAACCTCATCCTTTCGGTTTACTATCCCACCCTTTGTGGGTTTGGAAATCAATGTTAAAAATTCTATAAATCAAACATACCTTTGGATAATTGTCCTCTCTTTTATCATTATCCTTCAACGGACCCAACACATACTTCTTGCCATCATCGTGTAGATGTTTTCTCTACCATCATGTATAGTCATTCTATCAAATTTCCAAGGTCCTCCTAACAACACATGGCAAGCGTCCATTAGCATAATATCACATAGGACCTCATATCTACAAGATCTAATTTAGAAATTCACCTAACATTTTTTATTGACTAAAATTTGGCATTCCTTTTGTAGCCAAGAGATTTTATATGGATTGGGGTGCTCTATCCAACTCAACCCTAGTTTCTCTACCATTTTATTGGATACAATATTATTTGTACTCCTATTTTCTATAATAACCTTGTAATATTTACCCCCTGATTTGCATATTGTTCTAGAAAATCCTTCTCCTCTGAGTAGCTTCACATTCTCTCTTTTAAAATTTTAGAAGAACTCTCTTTATCATGAGAGATTCTCCCTTTTTTGGATCCTCCATGTGTCTTAGAAAAACAACACTTTCCTCATCTGCTACTACAACATGGTTCCTAATCTCCTTTACCTTACTACTACTTTCTTGTACATTTATACATTCAAATACCTGATGACCATCCTCTCCATATATATAACACCTTCCAAAGAATCATCGTTTTCTTCCTCTACCAAATTTACCTCTTACCCTTGAGAAGTTTTCCCCTCCTCTAGCATTCTGGCTAAAGTCACTATGAGAAGTACTAGCTTCTTCTTCATGTTTTGTTGTCATATTCTACTGCTTGCTTGTTCTCATCCTCGTGAGGATCATCCTCTTCATCTTTGATTATTTTTTTGTCTTTGCAACAACTTCTCTTCAACCTTCAAGGCATATTGGTAGGCTTCCTCTACCATCCTTATATTTATCATGTTGACTTCATCTTGTATGGATAACCATATTCCATTGATATACTTCAAAACCTTCTCCTTCTAATCTTCCACATGATGAGCCTAAATGGTGAGCCTATAGAATTCTTGGGAGTAATATTTTACAGTAATTTATTTTTATCTCAAATTTTATGGCTTCCTAAAATGTCTCAATTGGTAATCTGATGGGAGAAAGTTATCCTTCAACCTAATGACCATATTCTCCCATGTCCTTATCTTCTCTTTTCCTTTTCTTTACCTTTTAGTTTTAACATGGTCCCACCACAAGGACGCATTCCCTTTTAACTTTGTACTAGCAAATTTCACTCTCTTGGGGTCTACAACTGACTCTAAATCAAAATACTTTTCCATATTTGCAATCCAATCGATGATTTGTTTAGGGTTTAAACTTCCATCATATGATGGAATTTCTAACCTCAGCTTCCTACCCATGTTAGAATTTTTCTTGATTAACATTTCTCTTGAGTTCCCTTCTTCTTCATTGTATACGTTTTCTTGGTCTACTCCATGTTCTTCACTGTCACCCATATATTCGACATGGATGCCCCTCCTCTAGGTAGTTTCAAATGCATCCAACTAAACAATGATTCCTCTCATTATCTCCACCAAATATATGGCTCAAGGCCCTCATGATATCCCTCTTCCTCATTGTGCCATCTCTCCTTAGGCATGTATCACTCCTTGCTCCTCAAAGATCTTTTGGATCTAATACCAAATGATGTAGTAACAACACAACAACTCTTAAGAAGAATTTAATGGTAACTAATAACCTTTTATTTTGGTCATTCAAACTACAATTGTATAATCAAATGGGTAATCATTTGATTCATCAAATTGTCTGATATAATAATCGTACAATATGTATTCTAAATGTTCAACTTGGAAACCATACAATAGCTTATCTACCATATAATACAGAAAAAAATCATACAACCCAAGCAATAGTTTAATCCAAAAAATCATATGGTACAATTAGTTCAACCCAAGCAGCAATCATACAACCAAGCAATAGTTTAATCCAAAAAATCATACAACCCAATAAATTATAGAATGCAATAATAATCATACAATCCAGGTGATTTTTCAATCTAGACAATAGTATGATTCGAGGAATCATACGATAACTTGATAACTGTTCAATCCAAGCAACTATACAATTAATTGGTGTAGTTTTTATCGTGTGATTGTACGATTCCAATATTAACCCTAACCATACATTCCTCTGTCAAGCAATTGAGTGGTTTCATTGTTGTATGATAAGTTTTGTTGCACTCTAGGTAAATATTTTATATTTCCTTCACTCCATTCTCTTACACCTTTCAAATGTAATCTCCCCTTTGCCATCCATTCAACATAGCTTCTTATGACCCACAATTGTATGGTTTGCTTCCTATATACAATTTCAATCAAAATTTAACTTTGGTATTTTATTGATGAGACAAATAATTATTCGATAAATTATTGCCTCCAATATCCTCCATTTCCAATCTAGACCCAAAGTAAAAATCAATTCCTCCTCGTGTTATAATATCTCTTACACCATAGTTGAAGGTGAATTCACAATTTCTCAATCACCTCAGTATTTTGAATAATATATTTTTTTCTTTTTTGTTATCATAGAATGTATTTTATTGGCTCTATTATCCTATATTGTTGGTTTGTGAATGGTTTTTTAGATGCCAACACCACCACTACAATTCTTCTTAATTATATTGCAACACACCAAATGATTCTTAGGAACTTGTACAAATAGAAGCAATAAAACACACACAATACCAAATATGTAATTCATAACAACTCTTACACGGGTTAATGGATAAAATGATGTTTATTTATTTGATTTAAATTTTAAAATCAAGTTAATACCTCCCTTTCATCTCTTTTCCAACCTACTCTTAGACAAAAGCATACAATTTATAATCCTAGATGCACAACAAGTAAACTATTAGCTTTTCATTTCCACAACTATTCATCTTCCATATATTATCAAGATGCTTCCACATCAATCACTAATACATCATAGTTCATTGTAGTATAATATTAGAAATTTTATTTGAATGGGATATAACCAATGAATGGTTTTATTAATTTTAATGATGTCTTTCCTTCTTTACAAAAATGTTTACTGGTCACAATTTGGGGTTCTTTCTATTGAAAAATAGATTTGCACTTATTTCTATTTTTTATTATAATATCTTTACACCTCTTTGAGGAATAAATATCTTAGTTAAAGCAATGTGAGGATTATTGTAGAGGCATTTAATTTTAAGGAATTATAGCATTTCGAAATCAAGAAGATGATCCTATCCCTAATAGAATAAATTACTCTTAACAACACTCAATATTCTAGGAGGTCCTAGATGGTATCAAATTCTTATATTGTAACCAAAAGGGTGATATGGGATTTAATTAGAGAGTTGATGCTTGCCTCCCTATACAACTCAAGGAAAATTATGGGCATATAACCAACAAGAACTAGAAATAAAACCTATCATAGTGTTGATTTAACTTATGAGATTGAAAAGAATATTAATTAGGTGAATGGATGATTGCTTCACCACTAGAATGAGGGTAACTAGATGACTTAATGCCATATTTGAAAGGGTGTGCATTTGAAGCATATGGTCATTAATCCATGTACATAGCATTTGCTTATCTATGAAGGCATGTGACACTTGTCTATTGTATGTGAGACAAATAGTTGAGATTGTGCTTGAACATATTTTATATGATTATCAACTCTTTTTATCACATAAATAGTAATCAATTCTTTGATTGTTCACAGGGTGACATAAACCCACATGGTCTATATTATTTATTTATAGTTTATTAAGCAATTAATCATTTAGGTAAATGTTGGATTAGATGGAATGATCATCATCTATGGTTATTTGAACCTTTGTAACTCTACTTACTTTATTTCTCATGGTTGCAAATACCATTGTATTTAAAATAAAAATTTTGTATCCTTCTATCAAATATGATCAAATAAGTACTATGTTGTGCTTTCAAATATGTAATAATTCACTTATATCTATACTTATAGTAATGTATGTATTATACTTACATTAATGTAAATTGTTTTTGGTTAGATTAAAGAAAAGAGGGTTTTGAAAGGATTCCCTAAACCTTGTACATCAACTCCAAATAGAGATCAACCTAGAGAAAAGCATAAAGCACACAGAGAAACCACCCAATCATGATGCCTCCAATAAAAACACATAAGATGCAAAAAATAAGAAAAATGGACACCCGTACCAAAAAAAAAAACAACACCACAGAGTAACATGACCAACAACAAGAAATTGCATGAGCTAGAGCATGGAATTGGCCTCCTCCATTTCCTTTCAGATTTCATCCAACTACATGTTGATGTCCCTAGACACTTCAACAATTAGATTAATGTGGCCCATGTAGGTAATATGTTTGGCTTCTACTTCCTTAAACTTAAGAAGCAGAGAGTTATATTTATCCAAATAATTGATGTCCTCAAATCCTCTAGATTTCTTGATCATTCTTGGTAACTCCTCATAATCGAATTGGATGACATTAATAGAAGACAGAGCTTGGGCAGAGGTCTTCACAGAGACGTTTGGATTGAAGCATAATTCCAAACCGTACCTATTCCCGAAGTCCACGGAGTAACTACACATGATCAACAATTTAAATTTTGGACTCTCCATGTCACACACCAACGACTCCATGCACGAGACCTTCTGCCTAGAAAAAACTATCCCTAATACTCTAGGTTGAAAGAAAACCAGAACGTTGACAACACATTAAAACCTCCATCATTATGGAAGGTTTGCCAGATCTATCGAAAAGTTTCCCTCCAGACCGAGAACCCAAGGTGGGTGGTCTCCATTATTAATGTAAATTTACTAGCAATATTATCATTGGTGTTATGCTTTATAAAAGATGATTTGATGCACTTCATATTTAATTTTTATAAAATGACATACATTGATCTATTCAGTTTTTCCTTAACCAAATAAAAGTGTTTATACATGGAAAAGTTACACCTCACTTTCAATTAAAAAGTGAGGTATCACAATTATAAAATAAAAAATTATAGAAAAAATAATTATGTCTATTACCAATTTAATTTTATTTATAATTATATTTACTTCCTATTTTTTATGTCACTGCCAACAAAAATATTATATTGAAGAGGCTATTAACCATAGATATATTTCTAGTACTACACATGAGAAAATAAAGAATCAACTTTGATATTCTTCTTAAGGGATAACACTTTTATTTTATTGCACTTAGATTTGAATTTATGTTTTCATGTTACAACTACCATGGAGTTAAAACTATAGAATTAAAAAATTTCTAGTAAGTCTAGATAGATATACAATTTCAAATGCTTAAAAATTTATGTATACGTTTCTTGCAACCCTATCCATGAGTCAAAATCTTGATAATAGTTTGACAATATTAATAATTGTCATGTAATAGGATTGGATTCTATATTTTTTTTATGCAATAGCTATTATCATAATATATATATATATATATATATATATATATATATATGAATCTAATAAATCATATAATAATATTTTTAATAATTTTATCAACCAAAACTAATTCTCAAGAATTTTGTAAGTCAATTAAATTAGAAAAAATATTGATAACATTAAAACCCTAAAATTTGTTTAAAATAATCATCATATCTTAGCCACACATGTAAGATAACATAAGAATTACTGAGTAATTAGATATATGTTGGTGGTCATATAGATTTTTTGCATCCACCAAATTTTAATCAATATAACATATGAAAGCTAGATTTTAGCAATCCAACAAATATTTCATCAGTTTTATCTACTTGACTTTAGATGATATTTAAATTAAAAATATATATATATTGAAAACTACAGTACTAGACATCTCAAGAAACGTTGCATATTCTAAAATTCTAAAAGCTTAATAGTGAAAATGTAATAAATGGAATCTATTACACCTCATGATAATTGTAAAAATAATCAATTTGAACAAAAGTATTGTTTATAAACTCAATAATTTAAATCCACATCATTATTTTATGAACACTAATATTTAGGACTCTTATATTTTTAATTTTCTTAATTATTTCACCCTTACTTTATCCTACTTGAAAAATATGTATATGAATATAATTCATCCACATTAAAATGAATCATAATATCTATGGTTCTTACTATCTAGATAGAAACATAATATCTATGGTTCTTACTATCTAGATAGAAACAAATAAAAAAATGCTAAGCAATTAGATTGATACATAAGACATAAATTTGTATAGTAAAAGAAAACTCAATTAGACACATATCAAAGAAAAGCAAAAGGTAAACTTTGAATAGTTATCATTCTTATTATTTTCTTTGTCATATTAAATTAATCTACTCTTAGGGCATAAAAACAAAGTAAATAAATTCTATTTTAATACCTAAGATATGATATTATATAGGAGTTAAGCTCACACTAAAATTGCAATAGCAATATTAAAAGATTTATGTCATATTTATAAATAAAAAAGCAAAGATCCATTTACAAAGAAAGATACAGTTAAAATTGAAAATGTTTGAGAATAATCTCATCTTACCAATAGAAAATAAAATGTGAAATGTTTGATCAAATCATTCAATCATGATAGATACAATTGTAGGAAAATTGTCTTATTTGGATACTAATGAGAAAATAAATGTTTATTTATTACCTAATTATTGAAATAATCCATAATCCATATAAAATACTGATTTTCCCAAACATGGACACTAGTTAATACTACAAGAACCAACAATCATATCTAAAGTTTATCCTCTCCCTCTCTTTCTCTATCTATAGAGGAGTTATATGGGATTGAAACAAGGCCCACTTATATTACATCATTATTACATAGTGGTATTATGATAACTTAATAATGAGAGGTTGGTATGTAAGGTTTTTCATAGAAAAACCTTTATCAAGATAAATATTTGATATGAATTTATTAAATCAAATATTATTTTTTTATACTATAATTGTAAAGGGTAAAATAGTTGTTAATGTTCGTGATATCATAGATTATATGATATGGATATTGTTTACCCAATATATGATTACTACAACCTTATCATACCCCCAATATTTCGTTATTACAATCCTACCCTACCCCATGTAAGATTTGAACCTTGAGCCTTTATTCAAAGTTCCAAAGTCTTCACCATTAAACTACTCAAGCTAAAATTTTAAATTAATATATTATATCTATAATGTTTTTATATTTAATATTGCATATTGAGCTAATATTATGTGGTTTTGATAAGTTATATTACAGAGATATAAAGGTTCAATTGTATGAGTGGTGGGAAAATGACCCTAAAATTATGCAGTGTAACATAAACTAAAATTTTGAACGAAATATCTTAACCTCATTATATCGAACCATATATAGGCATGCACCTCCTAATTTATCAAGTCACCATTTTTAATATTGTTTTTGTATTTATAAAAATTAATTTTGTGTTAACATGTGCTATTCTTATATTTTACTACTTTTTCAATATTATTCTTTCTTTCATACTTTAATTGGTTTAGTTTGTCCATTTATTTTATATAATAGTAATAATACTTTTTCACACTATAAACTAATTTTTAAATTAGTTATATAGGATTAAAATAATTTTTGTATGTATTATATTATTAACATTTGATATATCAATAAACTATATTGGTATAAGGTTTGAGGTGTAGACCAATTGGTTCCTTTTTTAAATAGTTATATAGGTTTAAAATAAATTTTGTTTGTATTACATCATTAACACTTGACATATCAATAAACTCTATTGGTATAAGGTTTGAGGTGTAGAACAATTGGTTCCCCCAAACCCCGTAAAAGGGGATGGAGATCAAAGGTTCAAATCTCGAACTTTGCTGGACTGAATGCTTGTCCCTTTCCTGATAAAAATATTAAAATGACTGTGACATAGTGGTTATAGGGGTGGACTATGTGAAAATATGTGTGGTGGTTTCTAGGGCGGATAGCACGAAATACTATGGTGGCCATAAAAATTCGGACAACCTACTCGAATTCATGGTGGCTACCGATTCCACCATGTAAAATTTAAAAAAAAAACTATATTGGTATAATAACAAATAATATTATCATGGTATATATAGAAATTGAACTCAATAATATATTTGTGAACTAAATTCTTATTACTCAAACTTCAATCTCATGACCTCCATCCTAAAAAGTTTTTACTAGTATACTATATTTAAATTTATACAAATTAGTAATTAGTTATAAAAATTATACTACTATTTAAAATCATCATTTTGCCTTGTGATTTAATTAATTTAGTTGCATCTAATTCATCTATATAAAAGTTATAAGTTATTTTTACACTATAAATTAATTTTTAAACTAGAATATATAAGATTAAAAAAAAAAATTAGTTTATATTACATTATGACCATATGACATATCAATAAAGAATATAATGGTATTATAACAAATGGTATCCATTGGAACTGAACCCAATGAAATATTTGTGAGTCAAACTTCAATTCCATGGCCTATATGCTACAAGTTTTTTACTCATAGCTATTAAAACTACCAATTTATATATATCATATGAAACTTGAACAACATTATATTTGGACCTAATGAGTCAGTGATCAAAGTAGAATTACTTCTTGAAGTTAAGCATACAACGTTTTCTAATAATAAGCTAAAATTATGTTAGAATACCATGCTTTTACTATAATCCACATAATCTAGGTCAATGGAGAATTATTTATATGCATGACTTAAATAGTAATTGTGGTTATGTTCCTTCAGGTTTCAATATACATAGGTAATAAGTGTATTAAACAAACTCCGGTAGTAAAAATATTGGATATGATTTTAATATTTAATAGTTGTAAAAAAATAATATAAATAAAATATATCTTTAGCAATTATTTTTCACCTAGGATTAGATTAAAAAATGAATTATTTTGATTGTAATCTAACCAATAATTGTTATTCAAAGTTACAGTGATTCTAAGGTCTGAATTTAATGGGTAAAATGTGCATGGTCTCTTGGCCTGAATTTAATGGGTAAAATGTGCATGGTCTCTTGTGGATACAATAATCCTATTTTCTGGTATGATGAATAAAATATGCATTAAGTATTTAACCATCATATATTTCAATAAGAAATAACATTGACCAATAGGTTAAAATTTATTGAAGCTACTAATATCATATCTTAGATTTTATAAGGAGAAAGACATAATCACATTTCAAATGTTGTAAATAATTTTAGGTTTATTTTGGCTAGCTACATAGATTAAACTAAACTATTAAAATTCAAGTAAAATGGTACAACTCAAAAGTTAAGGAAGAAAATAAAATTCCATTCCCTAGCGAATTTACTTTGAGAAGGAATTTACTATTCCATTCCTTGGTGAATTTAAATATGCAACATCCAAGTCTACCTTGTAGAATGATAATATATTTATTAAACAATCTCATAGCAAAAAAATTTATTACAATTAAAAAGGGTATGCATTACCCAGATAGAAAGGTTACATAGAATAGGTTCTTTTTTATTATTTTTTCCCAAGATAAATGTTGGATATGTTGTAGAAGACCCATGATGGATTAGGAATCTATCATTCAATAAATCTTCATACTATGAACTTGATTAAAAATTGCTTCCAATTTGCCACCTAAGGAAAAAGCAAAAATTGTACCCTTCCTTAGTGTCCAAGGTATGGATTAAAGAGACTCAAAAATAAGTTTAAAGTTGCACATAAAATAAGAGAAGCCTCCTTGTAAAAATAAAAATGATTTAGAACTCAAGTAATCTTGATGCTAAGAAATATTCCCAAAATAGATCCACTATGGAAACCCCTTTCAAGGGTAAGGATTTTAGGGATTCGACCCCAAAAATGAATTTTAGGGATGCTCTCCATGGTGGACAGTCTTAGACTAATGCTAATATTAACCTTAAGGCTTCTTGTAGACCTCTAAGAATCCTAATATATATCCTAGAAAAACTGAGTCAAGATGTCTAAGAGCAGCTGATGGAACCCCAATTGTTAAGGTCAAAATGGGTGACATTCAGGATGGCATAAAATATCTAGAGAGAAGAGGACTCATTTGTCATTTCTTGGGTTTTCATCTAATTCTATATGCTTTCAAAGTGTGGGTTGTATAATTCTAGAAAACAAAAGGTCAGAGATAAATCTCTATTTATCCCAATGATTATTTTCTTGTTATTTTTACTATTAATGAAGATAGAGAGAAAATATTTCAATGGGGTCCCTAGTTCTTTGGAAGGGTGGGGCTTTTTATGAAGCCATAGCACACTAAATTTAAAGGTAAAAAAGATATGCCTTTTACAGGACCTATGTGGGTTAGACTCTTTGGCCTCCTAGTTGAATTTTGGAATCTGGTTGTATTTTCTACAATCAAAAACTCCCTTGGAACTTTCATGATGATTGTTGACTATACACACAAATTTGAACACATTATTTATGCTCAAATTTTTGTCTTAATGGATTTTAACAAACCCCTTTCATAAAATATCTCATTATAATTTGGGGAGGATACTTAGGAGCAGGTGGTGGACTATGAGAACATTCTTTTTCATTGCAGAATATGCCATGAATATGGTCATTTGGCTAGTGTCTATACAAATAATATTCTAGATCATAATAAAAAATATAAAAACTTAGAAGGATTCCAAATGCCTAAGAAGAAGAACACACAAAATAATTTGTTATGAAGGATCAAGCGATGTTGTCAACTAACATGTTTGAAATTCTTTCTACAAATAACCTCCTAGGTGAGGAAGAGGATATAATGGAGATAAAAATTTAGAAACATAGTCTAAATATGTAGGGAAGGACTCATAGATAAACCAAGAAATCAAAGGTTTTCAAAAAAAAAATAAGGGATAAATCATAGACAATAACAATCTTTTAAATGCTAAAACTTCAAATAATTTAGACCCCAAGACAAATTTTGTTGAACCTTCTAATAATGCTTTGATTGCATATATACATACTTCAGGATAAGAATCTATCCTACTTTCAATTTGGTTAAGACAAGAAATAGGAAAAAATTATGGACACTAACCAAAATATAGGCCGCAAGACTAATCATCATCATATGGTAAAGGAAGGTGAAAAGCTTGTAGATGAAGGTAAGATTAATACCCTTACCAACATATTTAGCCTCGTTATTAATGAAGATCATAACTTGGAATATTAGAGGACTCAAAGGTAGTCTTTCAAAACAAAATAAAATTAGAAGAATGATTCAGATAAACCAACCACATCTAGTTTTCCTTTAGGAAATGAAGATGTTTATAAAATAAATGGAGTCAATTGCAAGTAAAATCTGGTCTACTAGGAAATCAGCTTCCCTAAACTCCCATAGGGTTTTTGGCAGCATTGCTTTCCTCTAGGACCTAAAAGAGATCATTATTAACCATATGGTTGGTAGCTAGGGTCTCTTGGTTATGGTTTCACAAAGTAGTGAATCTAACCAAATTATGCTCTACTTGACTGTTTACACTCTAATTACTTTAAAGGAAAAATAGAGACAATGGAAGGATATAACTTATATTATGTCTTATTTTATTGAATCTTGGGTCTTGATCAAAGAAGACTTTAATACCATCCTCTCTTTGGATGAGAAGAGGGGGGAAATATGAATCTGGAGGGGAGCTGAGACCTCATAAGTGAATATATTGTAAACCTTTACCTTGTGGACATCCAGCCAGATAATGACCTCATGACTTGGTCTAACATATGACAAGGCCTAGATTGTATCATGGAAATATTGGATAGGTTCTTGTTCTCTGATAATTTCTTAATCCATGGTCACATTCCTAAGGTGAAAACTCTTAACAATGCTAGTTTGGATCATTGGTCAATCATGATTAAAATGTGAAAAACCAAGGTCAATTTCTCACCCTTTTGATTTTAGTTAATGTGACTCATAGATAGTTCCTTCAGGCCTTGAGTGTGGCAATGGTGGTAGGAAGTTAAAGCATGATATAGAACTAAGATGTTTTATTTTACTAAAAGGTTTCAATACATCAAATCCAAAATCAAGATTTGGAATTGGAAGGAGTTTGGAGACGTCAAGCAAAAGAAATAAGAAGTGATTTCTTGGATTAAAAATTTGAATGATTAAATCCATTTAGATGGCCTCATTGAGAGTAGAAGTATAGATAAAATTAGACTCACAATATAGTTGGAGTAATGGAAAAATGAGAAGAGCTTTTATGGAAGTAAAAATCTAGGATCTAATGGCTCAAAGAAGGAGATTGAAACATGTAATTCTTTCATAAATATCTTCTAACCCATAGATCACACAACTTTATTTCTAATCTGAAATCATATTCTAGAGACTCTATCCACACTTAGGATAGCATGAAGTCTATCACAATCAACTACTTTTTCAAATTATTTATTGTTGCATCTCTTAACTCAACTTCTCAATAGAATATCCTTCAAGTGATCCCTACTCTTATCACTTCTGTGGAGAACTATATTTTTACTACTCCAATTACTATCAATGAGCTTCAACAAGTAGTTTTTAAAATGTAAAAATGGAAGACCCTATGACCTAATGGTTTTCCCATCAAATTTTACCAAGAATTCTAGGATATTCTTCATGTTGATTTATTAGAGGTGGTGGAAGAAGCTAGGAAGGACAAATATATTTTGAAGGTAATCAATAAAAATTATATAGCTTTGGTCTCAAAGGCTCAAGATGCAAAACATATCTCTACTTTTAGACCAATAGCTTTATGTAATATTCTTCTCAAAAGTATTACCAAGATCATGGCAAAGAGGTTGAAACCTCTTTTGGTTAAGATTATTTCCCCTGAGCAAGGAGATTATGTGGAAGGACAAAAAATTGTGGATGAGATAGTTCTTTCTCAAGAAGCCATCCATTCCATGGAATCACAAAAAACTCCTTCTATGTTCATTTGTTTAGACCTATCTGAAGCTTATGATAGAGTGGATTGGCACTTTCTCATCAAAATTATGAGGCAATTTATCTCCTCTCAAGATTGGATAGATTGGATTATGAAATTTATCTCTTTAGTGTCCTACTCAATTCTTATCATTGGCTAATTTTCACATTTATTCCCATCTTCTAGAGGTATTAGGTAGGGTGAACCCCTCTCCCCATATTTATTCATTATTCTTGTTGAATGCTTGGGTAGGACTATGACTAAAAATAGAGAAAACAAAACCCTTGAGGGAGTTACCATTACTCATGGAGCCAGCCCTATATCTCATATTTAGTTTTTTTATGACTCTAATCTATTAGATAAAACTATGGTTAAGGAAGCATCTACTATGAAACAAATTATTTAATGTTTATCTAATGCTACGGAGAAATTGATCAATGAAAATAAATTGAAAGATATTTTCTTTCACTGCTCTCTTAGACATAAATCCATGGTTCTAGATAAATTAAGATATAATAAGGCCTCCCTTTCAATAATTTATTTAGGCATTTTTATCAACATCTAGAGATAAAAGAAAAGAAAGACTATAATTGGTTGTTGGATAGAGTAAAGGAGAAAATTGGAAAGTGAAACAATAGGTAGCTTTCATATGGGGGTAGAATTACCTTGGTAAAACTAATCCTTCATGTTATACCTATTTATGTTTCTACTGTGTCGAATATCCCAAAGGCAATTCTTCGATAACTAGATCAAATCAATCAATGGTTCCTTAGGAGTAGTACTAAGGAGAAAATAATATGGGTCTTTGTGAAATGGGATAAATGGGATACTTTATACCTTCCCAAGCATGAATGGGGATTAGGATTTTGATCTACTATAAAAATAATAAACCGTTAGCTACAAATTTGTATTGGAGGATTTTGAATAACCCCAATGCCCTATGGGCCAATAATCTTCATGCTAAATATGTTGAAAATAAAATTCTTGAAGATATTTTTTGTAATCAACTGCCTACCATAGGTTCTCTCATTTTGGCGGTTCTTAGGATAGATGAAGATTTGATAAAGAAGAAGTTTTTTTGGATCATTCATAATGGTCAATAGGTAAAATTTTGGATAGATTCTTGGGATGATCACCAACCTTTGATAACTTGGTTCCTTTATTGGAGGCCATGGATGGAGAAGCTACACCAAGTTAACTGGATAAAGGTAGCTAATTATTTTTTATACTATACTAATAATTTAGAGGTTGGTAGATATTGGATCTCTAATGAGTATTCGTCTATTCAAATTCCAAAAAGGTAAAGGAAATATATCCAACACACCCTTCATATTAGATCTCTCTCTTGGTTCCATGATAAGGACTATTTTGGATGGAACAACACTACTAAGAGTGAGTATATTGTTGCTTAAGGTTATTTGGCCTTACGCCACAATAACCCCAACTAGGCCTATGACATATTTACACAATTATGGGATAAAAATATTTGGCTTAAGGTGAGGTTTTTTATTTGGCTTTTATTACATTGAAGGGTGCTTACTGGTGAGAAACTTATGAAATATGGCTTTCATGGCTCATTTAGATGTTAAATATATGGAAAGAATGTGAAAAATCTTAGCCATATTTTTATTGAGTGTCCCTTAGCCTCTAAGCTATGGAGAAGAATGACTATCTTACTTGGTTTACAATGGTCTAATTTTTCTACTCTTGAACAACTTTGGAGGAATTGGCCTAAATAAGAGGTTGTTGATCATTTTGTTAGGCAATTAGTTTGGATGGGAACTACCATCATGCCTTGGAATATTTGGAAGGAAAAAGACAACCATATTTTCAAACAAGAAAGGAAGGATATTCACTATATTTGGTAAAATACCATTACCAAATTAGTTGAATCAGTCCAACAACTCCTTAATCACCCCCAAAACTCCCATCAATGATGGGATCAAGTTATGCAAAGATTGAAGATTCACTCTACTATTGGCAACCAACTTAAAGGGAATGTGAGTAATCAAAAGATGATTAGAACAAGGAATTGGTAGCCTCCTCCTACGAATTTTGGAAAAGTCAATATAGATGGAGCCTCTTGCGAAAACCCTAGAAAAACCAATGTGGGAGTAATTTGTAGACTTTTAGATGGTTTCCTAGTTTTCACTTTTCCTAAGAATTTGGGTTTTTCTTTCCAATAACCTTATTGAGTGGTTTGGTATTCTTATAGGTCTTCATGAGGTTACTAATGTTGGATGGCAAAAGATGTTGGTTGAATCTGAATCCCAAGTCATGATTAATCTGTTGAAGACTCCTTCTAGGAATCATAAGGTTGATTTGAGAATAAAAGAATTGTTGAGTTGATTCAATTAATCTAGATGGGCTTTTTGAAAGTTGAATACAATCATGTGGTCTAAGAATAGAATAGGATTACTGATGCTTTGGTTAATTGGACATTAGACAAAGGTGATCGTATGTGCTACAGCCACCCTCCCAGATGGTGGCTTCACAAATCAAGGATGTTCTTCTTTTTATCCTTTCTCTATATGGCTCCACTACTAGAGGTACCTAATTCCTTTTTTACTTTGTATTAGCTTCTCTTTGGTTCAATCAAGGTATTTCAGTTATCCAGCTCAAAAAGATCATTCTTATGTTTCTTGTGTTGACTTTTGGTTAAAAGGTTTATTGGCCTAGAAAGGTCGAAGATGTAATTTTTCTTTTCCATCAATTTAATTTTTCGATGTGTGTGTTTTTGTGTTTATTTTGTTGTGTTTTGTTTTTGTGTTGTTTTTCATTTTTGTGTTGTGTTTTATTTTGTGTTTTGTGTTGTTTTTATTGGTTTTTTTTTGTGTTTTTATGTTTTTATTATTTTTTATCTTTTGACTTTTGTGTTTTTTTAAGGTTTTTGTGTTTTTGTGTTTTGTTGTTGTTATTTGTTGTTTATTTGTGTTTGTATGTTTGTATTTTTATGTGTGTTTGTATGTGTTGTTTGTGTTTTTGTTGTTTTAAGCATGCTCCTTGAGTGTACCAAAGGCAGTAGTCTAGGTGCAAGTCCTGGGTGATTTTGGTGGAATATATACCCCTACCTCCTTAGGTCTTACCCGAAAGTGGCACCTTGAAAGAGGTGTTTTCCAAAAAAAAAAGTTACATAGAATATTCAAGGATGAAGATATCATATCATTAGTAGTTATTGGTATACAATAATTCATTTCCATGATTTTTGAAGATAAATATTACTTTGAGTAGTCTTATTATGATATAAATATTATAAAATTATTATATAATATATTAAAAAATAAAATAAATTTTAAAAATAATTAGATCAAATGGTATTAGCTCAGGTGGTTATATTCCTCAACTTCAACGGAGGAGACCCAAGTTCAAATGTTATCACAAAATACATGCATGCATAATTACCAAATTATTATAATATTATTATGTAATCATGATGTAATATAAATCCTATATAAGTAATTAAAAACAAAATAATTAAATTAATTGTTACACTAATATGTAACTAAATTTTATAAAACTAAATAATTTAATTAATTGTTTCATTGATTGTTAGGTAGATGAATGCAATAATACGTTTGATAGAAGCTATTAATAAGATGAAATGATTGAATTTTAACTTCCAATGATTTTGTGATAGCTCCTATATATTTTAAATTTAAAAAACACATTATTTATTTTGTCGATAGACGACTATATGTTTGAATAGGTCAGAAAAATCGTAAATTATGTTCTTTTACATGTAATTATCTGGCACCATATATAATTTATGCTCCATTCGAGAAGTCGGTGAATTATCGCTTCGATAGTGAGTGATTTATTTTTTGTCATTAGGCGTCTCTAGTCGATGCAGACGTCGAATGGGTCCTACTGTGCAAGAAAACCCACAATAGACCTCCACTGGGTCCTCCTTTGCATTAAAACCAACCATTCATTGCTGGACATCTTATCTGTTAATCGAATTTATCTCAAACATAGTCCGCAATAATGTTGTCTTTTTCTCCTGCAAGAACTTGGTGTAGAAAAACCTTCTCCAAATCTTAACGGTACTGGATACCAGGTACCAGATAGCACCTCTCCCTGCAACGCATGGATGCCTCTGTCTTGTCTTTATACTGATTTCATTTCAAATGTTTTGCTTGCATTGAGGAATAGGGGGTCAATCCTCAAGTCAACCACCAATTGAAAATACTCTAATGTAATCTGCATGAAAACAGATTAAGATTAAATTTATAATCCGTGTCATGCGAAATTTAGGATGAAGTACAAAATCGGCTCGAATAAATTAGTTGAAATTTGTGATACAAATTTCTTCGATCTATAATTTTATATAAAACCTTATTGAAATATCTTATATAAAACAACTCTATTTCTTGCGCTCCAGTAATCCCGAAGAAGAGAATGCCAAGGCCGCCTCAGCTTACCAATGGAGTACATATAAATCGAGGATGATCACAGTGTGACCAGAACGGAAGTTCTGGATATCTTTTCGTTTCTTAAATCCGTTTTAGCAACCATGGACTGGTAAAAGAAAAGCTCTGGATTCCATTGTGAAAAGCGCTAGATGGGTAGCTGTCTATCTTCCCTTTCCTCTTCTAAAGTATATCGTCCCACTGCAAAGTTAATTTTGGACAACGGTGACCTTCAGGAATTTCCGGAGCCTGTGAAGGTTGCAGAACTTCTAAAAGGAAGGACAGGCTTTTTCGTGTGCGATTCTGATTCGATGGATTTCGACAAATACCCGAGTCCGCTTCCCGTGGTAGAGGAGCTCCAGCTTGATCAGCTTTATTTTCTACTCCCTCTCACAAAGTTGAAATACCGTGTGCCTGCCTCCGAATTGGCTGCGATGGCTATAAAAGCCGGTGTTGCGTTGAAGCGAAGCCGTTACAAGCTCAGGCGTTGTGATTTAAATATATATTTTGCGAAAAGCAATAAATTGGTACCATCAGAAGCCAGAGTTGGAGAATCCAGCGTTGGTATGCGATCAGAGACAATGAAAAGAAACGGTTCAAATCGTTGCAGATCAATCCAAACATTGAAATGCATCCGGTCCCGCAAGGCCTCGAGATTGAAGCTGGCGACAATCCCCGAGGCCTACGCTTCCTGAATTTGGATTGGGATTCCTCATTTAAATAGTCCGAGGGCCTTTAACATCTGATATTTATGGAGGGAAAGTGAAAGTGATACGACTGTTCTCAACAGTGGCGGTGTAATTTGTGTTCGCTGTGAGAGAGCGGAGTAAAAGATCAAACCCTGGCAGGATTTCAGGCCTCTGTTCATATTTAATTGTGGTTAGTTTTTTTAATTTCTAAGAGGTTAATTATAATTTATTATAATACTTTTAATGTTTACAATTACAATATTTTTACGATAGCATTTAATTATTACACTTAAATACCTGTGATGAGGTGTTTGGGTGGTGAGCGGTGAGGAGCTCATGTACTAAAAAGTTGTATGGGGTATGTATTTGACAAAGAAATTTTATGTTGGTGAGAGTGATGAAATTTTATTTATACAAGTTTAAGTGCAAATTAAATATAGTTATAAAGGCATAAAAAGTTTTAAAATTAAAGGTTATAAGTCAAGTTTGCAGTTAAACAGTGGATACTATCAAGTTTTGGGTTTTAGCACTGGATACTATCAAGTTTTGGGTTTTTTTTTTAGTTTTTTTAATGGAGCTTGTGAACATAGTTTAAGTAGATGTGGGACAGAAGGAGTGTTATATCAAGATGAAAATCACAAATACAGTTTCAAAGTAGGTTTTAGTAAAGAAACCAATAATGTGGTAGAGTGGAAAGCTTTCATATTTTTGTTGAGAATGGCAATGGAGGAGAATAACAAAACTGGCGACTCAAAATTGATGCTGGACTAGGCTTTAGAATTTGATACTTAGACCCTATTATTATGAATTGTAAAATTGCCAAAGTATCATTTGCAAAGGTCTCTTATAATCATTTTACAGAGAATTAAATGAGAAAGTGAATGGTCTCAAAAGTTACCTTGAATAATCCAATTAATAGTGGTGTGTTACTATGATTTCCCCACAATCTACTTAATTTGATACTTGTTTTTATTTAATAGAAGATGTAGTTTATGACACTTTTTGCGTTTTTTTTTTTTTACTTTAATTGATAACTAAAGTTATATATGTAAACTGATTAATGATCCAAGGTTGAACTATCAAAATAACAACATTTTATAGATTAAGATTGTTTAGTAAAACTTATATAACAATATAAAATACTCATCTCATTCTATTTTTTTTAAATTACTAATTTTTGATATATATATATATATATATACTAAAGGCGCAAGATTGTAAATTGTGTAGCTTAAAATTGTAAATTGTGTTGGTAAGGAATGCCTGTTCCATTTACCCGCCGTACTAGACAGTGATAAATTCCGGAAAATAATTAATATTGGGACTGTGAACGTGACATTGTTTTGCTTGCTGTAGTTGGAAAAGCGCAAATTCCAAAAGAGTTGGGATGTGCACTGGACGCCTTGTTCCTTTTGTATGTTTTAATATATAGTGATTACTACGGGGGAAAATATTGAATGAAGTGGAACTGTAGTAATCATCCTTTCTTTCCCTTGTGTTTTATTTGATTCAGAATTCATACGAGTTGTTTATCTTCTTCTCTTCTCTTTACTTTGCATCGTTAAAATTTGACAAACATCTCCACCCGTTTGGTTTGAGCACACAGGGTTAAAATTTGACAGACATCTTACCCTTTTGGTTTTAGTTGTTTATCTTCTTCTCTTCTCTCCACTTCGCATCGTTTTTTTATGAATAACTTCCTTCTAGCTGTTTTTTATTTTTACTTTCATTTTTGCTGTAAATTAGGAAAAAAATTGCGTTAAGGATATCTTGTTTTTCAGGAGTTATAGATCTAAAAGCTCTATCAAATTACCTCTCATCTATTAGAGCTTAATATTTTACCAAGTTCTTAAATATAATTAGTATTCAAATCTGATTTGAAAGTATTTTTTATTGTGTATTTTTTAAATTATAATGGGTAATAATAATATTTATATATAATTTTTTGTACCATTAAAATATATATATAATTAATATTTTTTTGTAAGGTTATTGTGAGAAACGTCTATGATTGATTCATAGAGTTGAGCAGTTTCCTCCTAACCATAACCCCTCGTAAAGCAGAGAGCTATACTTTTCAATAGAAAATTTAACACAAAGCCATCACACCCACCCCCTCACACACTCGCCCCGCCGCGGTTTGAATCTTGAACCTCCCAAAGAAGAGCCAAAACCCGAACCGTTGCGCTGCACCCCCAGGTGCTATATATAATTATATTATAAGTTGGACATAATTTTTATTGATAATTTTGAATAAAAATACAAAAATAATTAATTATTATTAGGTAAATTTAATTTTATTTAACTTATCATTAGAAATGTTAAAAGAGGTAATAATAACTATCTAAATAATAACTACTTTCACAAATTCAATAACAATATTGCACACTAATACATTGAAATCTTATTAATAAAATGTACTACAGTAATGCATAAATGCAATGTTTCTTTGATACTCTTTTATTTGGATTTGTCTTCAATATATACATGCATGAGACTCTTCAATTACATGACTCTTGACATTTGCTCTCCTCAAACTCACATAAGATCCAATTTTTCACATTTTTCACTTACATAATAAATCTCGCATATTACATAAAGACAAAGTCTGATGATTGCTCATAACTCCTAACTTCTAAATTTGATATTTCACTCACATAACTTGCACGTAAAAATAGGATACCTCACACTTATTTACATGACATATACTCATACTATGGACTCAAATATTAAACTCACATCTTAATCTAAATATTTACAAGGGACCAAATAATATAATACCTCTAACATATTACCATTATTTGTTAGGACCCTATCCCAAAACTATTATGTAATAACCTCCTTTCTAATGTGGGATTCTATCCTAATGATATGTAATTTTTGTGGCACTAGAGATGCCTAGATAAATCGTGCCAGTTAATGCAATTGTTATAAAGAATGTAATTATTTTGTTTGGTAGAAGATTCTAGATTGGGTGGCATTTTGCATGTAATTCAACTCTTAAGCATTAGGTTTAGGGTTTTATGAAGAGTCTTTAAAATTACAAGGGGTATAGATGAATGTATCTTTTTGCATATTCAATCAAAGTTTTGTTTAGGAGGTTTCCCCCTCAATGAAGCCCATCATTTTTTTGTGATTTGTGATATTATTTTATATTTCTGCATTTCTATTTTGTATTGCAATATTTTTTCTTTCATAAATTATTGTTTTTATTGCAATATTTATGTGGATGTGTTTATTTTAATTAGAATATTCCTAAGGTGTCATAGCTCTTTTCATGTTTGTGTTCCACTATGATTGTGATAGTTCCTATCGTGCCATTTTAATTGTTAGGTATAATTTTTTTGTGTTTTTATTTTTTTGTTTACTATCTTATTAAAAAAAGTAAGCCTTTATTTTCTATTTTATTTTAATATGTTATAAACCTTATGCAAAAGGTTTTAAAATATCATAGAGGAGCTCTCATTATTGTCTCAACTACCATAAAGCATCTAGTGAAGCGAGGGGTGATCAAGTTCCAATACCTAGGCCTTAGACAACACCTATATATGGACTTGAGCCCCCATGTATTTTTTGGTATATTGAGAGACCCTCTAGGACTAGGAGAAACCTTTAGCTTTATGAAGATTTTGACTATGTATTTATCCATAGTGCATCAAGCATAGCACTTGAGAAGATCATCCTCTCATACTATCAAAGAGATGGGTAGTGATCTTAAGGGTATACATAGGATCTCCTTGAGTAGTGGCCTAAAATATTATTCTAAGTATTATCGTTCATCACTATGATATAATAGAGAACTATGGGTAGAACATACACCTTGGATTAGAGTACCCTATTTCTATTGAATGTTTAACTTTAAAGCCAAAAACCCTATCATAGAAAATGAGCATACTAAAGAGACTACACTATCATAAAACTAACTAAACTAAAACAGATGAAAGAACTGGAGGTGAAAGTAATAGTCAAGATAGGGTTTGTCAGTAATAGTCGAGTATTTTTTTAGCTAGGTTCATAGTTAGTAATAGTCAAGATAGAGTTTGACTATGCAATTGTCAATTATATAGTCAGTAACAATCAAGACATATTTTGACCATGGAGTTGTTAGTACCTAATCCTATAAAGCCTGCTAAGGGGGTTGTCAAACAAAAGTCAATTTTCTAAGTGAACCAAGACTCCAAGATAAAATGGACAACACTCAAAGACAACACTTTACTAGAAAAAACATTTTGGGGTGCCAAAAAATATCATCTAGATACCAAGCCCATTTTTATCATCTTTTCAAGGTGATTATTTTGATATATAGAACCCTAACACTTTTTTGGGATCAATACTAAAAATAGTTATTGTCAAAATAGTATTCTATGTTTAGTAAGTATCCTTAAACGGTCAAAAAACATATAGTATGGCTATAGGCACTAGAGAACAACAAATGACACAAGAAATGGATCAAAAAATTACCTCTTAAGTAACTTCATAGGGGGAGGATTTAGGAGGTTAGTTAAGGGATGGTTTAAATTAGTTGAGGGATGAACTCAAATATTTACATGAGTCCCTAACCTATGTGATAAGGAAATAGAAGGATATGAAGGAGGAATTAAATGGAATAAATATAGACTTGGAAGGTCATTTAACCAATAACACCCACACATATGGTTAATTTGGTTCTTATGATTATAAGGTTGAAGGATCCAACAATCAAGAGTGAGAAACTCATAATAATAATGGATTTAAACTACCCAAATTTAACTTTCTAAAGTTTGATGGAAAGGATCTAGATGGATGGTTGTGTCAAGCAAAATAATATTTCAGTCTTCATAATATTCCTTAGTATATGTCTTATACATATTGCTTTCAATATTGAATCACATGCCCTACAATGGTTTCAGTGGCTCTAGAAAGTAAACATTGAGCTTTCTTGGATTGAAATTTGAGTAATAACTACTCAATCAATTTGGTCCTAATGAGTATGAATATTTTACAAGAGCCCTTTCTAAACTCAAACAAACTATAAATATTCTAGACTATTAGTCTTAGTTTGAAAATTTATCCAATCACACCACTTGTTTGAGTCTTGAATTCTTCTAAAGTTGTTTTATGAGTGATTTGAAGGATGACATGAAATATGAAGTTAAAATTTTAAGGCCACAAACATTACAACAAGCAATAGCATTGTCTAGATTGATAGAATAAAAATTTAAGGCTCAAGGATGTACCTCCAAATTCTTGTAGTCTCCTCCACCTTTTTTTTCCAATCCAAAATCAAATTCTACTAACAAATCTCCTACCATCAAAACTTTGACACAAGAAGAGATGGACACCAGAAGAGCCCAAGGGCTATGTTATAATTATGATGACTACTCCCTATGACATAAATATGTACACCAAAAATTATACTTGCTTAATGTGGATGAGGCAACAACCATATAATCTTGAGAGGTGGAAGAAGATCATCAAGAAGATGAACACATAAAATAGCCATAAGCCCTAGATTATTCTCAACCAAAAAAAATGGTACATGCCTTGGTAGGTATATCAACTCCCTAGACCATAAAAGTGATAGCACATTTCAAAGGATAATAAATAATAATTCTCATCAACTTCAAGAGCACACAACTTTATTGACCTAAGGATGTAAAAATAGGGGAATTATTATATAAATACTTGTAACTCCTCTGAAGTCACAATTTCCAATGGAGGAACTTTTCCTTGTAAAGGGAAGTGTTGAAATATCAAGATATGAATAGGGAAATATAATATCAAGGTGGATATATTTGCCTTACCCCTAGGAGGATGTGATGTTTTGGGGGCATAGTAGCTGAGAATGTTGGACCCAGTATTATGGGATTTTTTAATCTATGTATAAAATTCAATCAATAAGTAATAGAGTATACCTTATGGGGTATGAAGGTCAGAACTACTCAACTTGTTTCATCTCATAGGATGGAGAAACTATTAAAAAATTCAACCCATGTAGTTGTAGCCCAACTATTATATATAACCTTTGGATGACAGGAACAAGGACCATTGGAAGGAATTACAATTTTATTGTAAAAATATATCATAGACCTTGAAGAACCCAAAGGACTACCCCCTCATCATACTCACAACCATGCAATTCAGCTACTTCCAACTAGTCTTCCTCCAAATGTTTACCCCTACGGGTACCCATATGTTCATAAATAAAAAATTAAAAAGATGGTGCAAGAACTTCTTATTGTAGGGGTTATTCACCCTAGTGTTAATCCTTATTATTTCCCAATATTTTTGGTACAAAAAAAGTATGGATCTTGGCATTTGCATGTGGATTTCATAGAACTCAATAAAATAGTTGTTAAAGATAAATTTTTCATCCCAGTAATTGGTGAGTTGTTAGATGAGTTGTATGGTGCCCAATATTTTTCAAAGTTGAATTTATAGTCAGGATACCATTAGATTTGAATTAAATAATATGACATTCCTAAAGCTACTTTTAGGACTCATGAAGGGCATAATGAGTTCTTAGTTATGTCATTTGTTTTGACCAATGCACCTTCTATTTTTTAATATTTGCTAAATTCCATTTTTTGACCCTTCCTTTGCAAATTTATTTTATTCTTCTTTGAGGATGTTCTGATTTATGGTCACTCTTTGGAAGAACATCTCCAACATTTGGATCAGACCCTATTTATTTTGTCTAAGAATCATCTTTATGCCAAGAGGTCAAGGTCTTCTTTTGGGTTGCAAAAAATAGAGTATTTGGGTCATATTATCATCAAACAAGGAGTTAAAGTTGATCATAAAAAAAATTAGGTTGTTAAATAATGGAAAAATCCTCAAACCCTAAAGGGACTTTGAGGATTTTTGGACTCATCAGATATTACTAAAGTTTTGTACAGATTTATGGAAAGATAACAGCTTCTTTAACAACCATTTTGAGAAAGAATTCATTTATTTGGTTAGAACCAATAGAGAAGGATTTCAAGGAATTAAATTAAAGATATGATAACCACCTCGATGTTAGCAAATCCAAATTTTTCTAAACATTTTGTAATTGAAAGTGATGTTTGTGGCAATGGAATCAGAGAAATTTTGATGCAAGAAGGACAACCATTGGCCATCACTAGTATAGCACTTTTGGTACAAAATTTAGGCAAATCCACTTATGAAAAAGAGATTCTAGCCATTTTACATGTTGTTAATCATTAGAGGCCATATCTCATTGGGCATCATTTTTCAATCAAAATTGACCATCAAAGTCTTAAGTGCTTCTTGTAACAAAGGATCACCACACTTGAACAACAAAAATGGGTATCTAAATTGATAGGCTATGATTATGAAATCACATATAAAAAATGAAAGTAGAATGTTGTGGTTGATGCACTATCCTGACAGTAATATGATCAGGGAATGTTAAATTTTATATCTATACCACTCCCTCAATGGATCAATCATCTTAAAGAAGAAACAACCAAGAATTCTAATTTTAAAACTTTGATCAACAAACTCCATGTAGATCCCAACTTATGCCATGGATACACTTGGTATGGTCAAGACTTGAGATATCATGACTAACTTGTCATTTCCCAAAATTTATAAATGTGAGATTTCATCTTGCTGGACATGCATGCATCATCAATGACTAGAAATTTTGGATTTCTCAAGACCTATGAAAGGACCAAGTGTATTTTATTTTGGAAGGGAATGAAAAAGGATATTCAAAATTTTATGGCAGAATGTGATAGGTTCCAAAGAATGAAAGGTGAAACTATGTGTTTCCCTAGAACCCTTCAACCCATGGTGATTTTGGATCAAGAGTGGATAGATATTTCTGTGGATTTAATTGAACAGTTACCTAAATTAGGAGGAAAATCTATTATTTTGGTGATAATGAATCATCTCACAAAGTATGCTTTTTTTTTTTCCTTATCCCATCCCTACACAACCTTTGTAGTTATCCAAATATTTTTAAGACTCCATCTTTCACCTTCATGGAATACCCAAATCTATTATGTTAGATAGGGACCCTACTTTTACCAATCACTTTTGAAAAGAACTCTTTAAGTTGCAGGGCACTCAACTTAAAAAGAATTTTGTTCTACACCCTCAAACTTATGGCTAAACTAAAATTGTTAACAAGTTTTTGGCAACCTACATTTGTTGCTTTTCATAAGAATATCTTACACAATGGAATAAACTGCTCCCTTTGGCTAAATGGTGGTATAATACTTCATATCATACTCCTACTAAGGTTACCCCATTTGAAGCAATATATGATCTTCCTCCACCAACACCCTCCTCCTACATTCTAGGAAGCTCTAAGGTTCAAGTTGTCAATTCCACTCTCATCCAACATGTTGTCATCCTCTAACAACTTAAGGTAAATCTTCAGTTAGCCTAGAACCATATGCAATAGCAAGATTATAAACACTATTCTAATTGTAGCTTTAAAGTGGAGGACATAATTTTTCTCTACCTATAGCCTTACAAATAGTCATATCTCTAGCTTCATAGATGCCAAGAGCTTACCACCAAATACTAGGGTCCCTATCAGGTGTTATAATAGATTGATTTCATGACCTACAAATTGACCCTTCTAGCCAATTCTAGGATCCATCCAATATTTCATGTATCCTCCTTGAAGAAGGTAGTTGGCAATAAGATATAGGTTCAATCCACATTACTAGAGCTAGATGAACAAGGATCCATGATTCTCAATCTCGAAATAATTTCAAACGAGATATCATGCACCCTTTTCCACCATGTCATCATTGATGTTCTTGTTCAATGGGGAGGATTACAACCTGAATATGTCACATGGGAGTCCCTTCAATAGCTTCAATAGCAATTTTATCATATTTATCTTTGAGGGAAAATATTTTTGAAGGCAAAGGGCATGTTAGGACCTCATCCTAACACTATTATGTAATAACCCCCTTTCTAACATGGAGATCCCATCCTAATGATGTTATGTAATATTTTATAATATTTTATGGCACTAGAGGATCCTAGACAAGTGGTGTCATTGAATGTAATTGTTATAAAGAATGTACCTATTTTGTTTGATAGAAGATTCTAGCTCAAGTGGCATTTTGCATGTAAGCCAACTCTTGAGCTTTAGATTTAGGGTTATGAAGAGTCTTTAAAATACAAGGGGTATAGATGGATGTATCTTTATAATATTGAATCAAGGTTTTGTTTAGGTGGTTGCCCACTTGAAGAGGTTTGTGATTCTGTAATGTGATTTGTGAGATTAGTATATGTTTTTACATTTCTATTTTGTATTACAATATTTTGTTATTTAATGAATTACTACTTTTATTTCAATATTTATGTGGATATTCTTATTTTAATTAGAAGGTTCCTAACATTATTTTTTGAAGGAGATTGTAATATGTTGAAGTCCTCCAAGAATTCTATTATCATAATTCTAAATCATTATTGAAAATAGCATAGATAAAATCATATCCTTCCAACATATACCACAAAGAGTAAATGTATTTAAAATATATACATTTATGACTCCAGTTTTAATATTTCAAAGGATATGGATCTCAAATTGACTTATGGAATGATCCAATACTTGGCAAATATCCATTGATAAGTAGTTGTATCTTAACTCTTAAGGAAGAGATACAACATTTGTAGATATTAAAGCTTAATAAAATTTTATATACTGTAACAACATAGTGGAGTGGAGAGATCCCCCACTGCCATCATTCCTATCAATAGAATGGGAACATTTCAAGAAAAAATATAACATGAAACTATTGAGACAACAAAGTTTGAATCAGCTTATTTGGGGAGACATAAATAAATCAAGTGAATATACAATTCATATGGGCACATAGATGCAATTGGATGGAATTCCTAATAAAATATTGGTAGCAATTTGGAATATAAAATTACCACCCAAGATTCAAGTCTTTTGTTGGTTGGTTTTGTAGAACAAGATTCTTATAGGTGACAACTTGCAAAAAAAGAAATATTGTTGGTCCTCATATGTGTCCTAGATGTATCAAGAACAAGGACACTATATCCCATGTATTCTTTGAGTGTAACACAACCACTCCCATCTAGTTAAAGACAACCCATCATTTTGGAATTCCCTTGTTAGGAACTTTGAGCATGGAATATTGTCTTGTCGATTGGAATTTAAAATATAAATGGGAACTTAAGTGGAAGTCATTAATAAAATATCTTCGAAAAGCAATCTCTTTTTTTTGTTTGGAATATTAGGAAGGACAATAATAGGTTGATCTTTGAAGGTAAATGGGAGAAAACAGTATTTTGACTGAAATAATAATGAAAGACCTAGTGACTATTTTGAAAGCTACGTTCAAACATAAGCAAAACCAGCAAAGCTTAAATGTATTGGAATTAAATCTAATCATAAATTTAGATCTGTAAGAGTTCATATCAACCAACATGAATGTATTAGTAATAAATCCACCAAAAATACATTATCATACTTTATTTTTTAATAGGGTATCTAATTCAAATCCAAGCATAGCAACTATAGGGGGAGTAAACATGAAATAAAATGGAACACTTGCACTCAAGTATTACATCAATCTTGGAATCACTTCCAACGATGTGGTAAAGGCACTCACATGCAAGATTGGACTAAAGTTGGCTATAGAAAATCAGATTAGACACCTTCATATATATGGGGATTTTCCCTCATTGTAAATGCTCTCTTCAAGGAGAAAAGAATAAGTACAATATAAATCCATATCATATTGGGTAGAATGAAGTATTTGATTAAAAAATTCACATGTGCAATATTCCCATATTTGTTGGAAATTTAACAAGATAACATATGCACTTGTCAATAGTGTTATAAGAAGATAGCATTCCAATTTGAGAATAACAACCAAAAGAGTTTAGAGGCAATAGAGAAGATGGATATTCTAGAGTATTTGAAGATTTTGGAACCTTTGAAGACCTTGATGTCTTTGGATAACCTTGGAACTTTGATTTGGTTTTTTTCCAAATATAGGGTTTTCTAAGTGTGGTATCAGGTTTGATGAGTAATCTTGATAAAATCTTAGTTGCTTGTAATCTTGGCAATAGTTTGGATTTTTGTGATCCTGGAAAAATTTTGGCTTTATGTGATCTTGGAAAAGTGTGGCTTTTTGTGATCTTGGAAAAGGTTGGATTTCTATGATCTTGTCAAAGGTTTGGTTTTTATAATCTTGGACAAGGTTTGGTTTTCCATGATCTTAGTAAAAGTTTAGCTTTCTATGATCTTGGAAAAAATGTGGCTTTATATGATCTTGCAAACTTTGGATTTCTATGATCTTGGAAAAAATTTGGCTTTCTATGATCTTGGAAAAGGTTGGCTTTCTATGATCTTGGAAAAAGTTTGTCTTTCTATGATCAAAACCCATTATTTATCCTAATTAAAATTAATTTTTATTTTTAAAAAATTCCAATAGCCAAATTACTTCTTGATTCTAGAAATTATCCATGCCAAACCATTATAATCTATTGAAGATCTTATAGCGAAAATCACTACACATTTTCCATCTTCCAATTATGTTTGGGTGCATCCTTATATATCTAGCTATCTACTTTTATTTCCTTTATTAAAATAAACTTAGAAATATAACTTGACTATTTTAGGCCTTATTCATATCTCAAATATTCCAAGATATGATCTTTGTTATCAGTTTTTGTTCTTAATTATCAACTTAACCCTATGTCTTGTTAATAGGTGTATTTTTGGCTTTCTAGATTTATAACCATATGGATTAACTTTTCTCTTTGATTCTACTTCATGAGGATCCTCTTCTCTTTTTTCTATTTCCACCGATACTTTTATTATCATCATCAATCTCCTCCATTCCTCTATAATGATCATAAATTAACTTATTATTAGTAGCTTTAGGTTGCTTTGGAGAACTAGATGGATAAGATTAACATAAAAACTTTTTGAAGTTGCCCTAGAAACCCTATAGTGGAAATACCATCCTCCATATTATTTATTTTTTATGCTTCTATAGAAACCCTAAATTGTAATAGATATCCTCCATACTACTTTCTTTATGTTGTTGCACTATAAGCTCTTAAGTGCAAGGGACCAATTTTGTACTAATTTTAGTTTTAATCTAAGAATATGATTATCATATACCTCAAAAAAATGTAAATAATTTATTTATATCAAACGTGACCTCTTTCACCTTTTTGTTTTAATATTTTCTTCCATATTTTTCTTCATAGCTTTAATTTCTTCCAAGTTTGAACTTGCATTACAATTCCTTATTACTATGAATTTTCTTTGAATAAACCATAACAACCTTCATCTTTTAATGAGGCAAAGGGGTTTATTTTATCTCATTTTAATTGAGAGTAGAAATTCTTGATCTAAGAGCTAGCTTCTACTACAGTATGATCTCAGTGCATCATCTTTAAGTTTTCCTCATGCCCAAAACTTTTTACCTCTTTCTCAATTGTTTTCATTTTACAATCTTTTTCTATGTATATAGTCTTATAATATTTGTAACATCGAAAGGCAATTATTTGTAATTTGACTTATAGAGTTAAAATAAATTATTAAAATGGACAACTTTACAATTATATGGTTGGTCTTTCTATTCACTTATTTTTGAAGTTGGGTAGGTAAAATTACGGTATAAATTATTTGATATATTTTCTCAATAATTAATAAAGAACTATTAAAATTTATTAATTAAAATTAAAACAAAAAATTCTACCTTTAATAGTATAATTCTAAATTTGTAGAGACCTCATTATCAAAGATAGTATTCATCTTATATAGATAATTGCTTTTAACCATGAAATGTAACGAATATATAGCCTTTTAAGAAATTTGATATTGAGTTTAGAAATCTATAGGTTATTGGTACAAACAAAAGGGTATTATGTAATTGTTTTAAGTTGTTATCTTTACTACATTAAAGAGGGGAATTATACCTATATAAAAAGGTCTTCTGATATACAAAGGTATGAACCATACCTTGAATGATTGTTAACATGGTTTCTCTAAGCTTAGTATTGAGTGGGAAGCAGAGTGTTGCTTCAAAATAAATTAATAGCTTTTGCTAGGAATGGAAATACATTATGATCCTTTCATTAGTTGTTAGATTGGTGTAATCTACAATTGAGGCATCATAGTACATTATAGTAGAATATTATAAATTACATTTCAATGGGTCTATAACCAATGAGAATGGTCATACTAAATTTATTGCTATGTTTTCATCTCGACAAAATTGTTTATTGGGTACATCTAGGGGTTCTTTCTATTCAAAAATAGATTTGCACTTATTTCTATTTTTATTACACTATCTTTACACTTTTTTGAGGAAAAAATATTTCAGTTAAAGAGACATAAGGAAGACTATAGAGGTATTTAGTCTCAAGGAAATATAGTAATTCATATCAATAAAATGATCCTATCCCTAATAGGATTAGGGCTCTTAAAACACTCAATATTCAAGGATGACCTATCTGGTATCAAATTCTTATACTATAGCCAAAAGGATGAGATGGAATTTAAACAAAGGGTTGTTTCTTGCCTCTCTATACAACTAAAGAAAAATGTTTGGCCCATAACCAACAAGAACTAGGATCAAAACCTATCTTAGAGTTAATCTAACTCATGTGATTGAAAGGAACATTAAGAAGGTGAATGGATGATTTTTATTGAATGCTTCACCACTAGAATTAGGGTAAGTAGATGGCTTATTTCCATATTTGAAAGGGTGCACATTTGAGACATTTGGTCATTAATCCATCTACATAATCTTTGATTGTCTATGAAGACATGCGACACATGTCTATTGTATGGGAGATAAAAATAGTTGAGATTATGCTTGAGCATAGTCTATATGATTAGCAATTTTTTTCTACCACATAAATAATCATGAATTCTTTGATTATTCATAAGGTGGCATACACCCAAATGGTCTATATTATTTAGTTATGGATTATTATACAACTAATCATTAGGTGAAATGGTTGATTAGGTGGAATTATCATCATCTATGGTTAGTTGAACCTTTATAACTCTACTTACTTGATTTCTTATGGTTTCAAATACCATTGTATTAGAAACAAAACTTGTGTATCCTTCTATCAAAGATGATTAAATAAGTACTATGTTGTACTTTCAAGTATGTAGTAATTCATTTACATCAATACCTATAGCAATGTATTCATGTATTATACTCTTATGAACGTTTTTTTATACTAATGTAAATACAACTAGCAATATTATGATTAGTTTTATGCTTTCTAGATGATGATGATTTGATGCACTTCATATTTGATCTTTGTATAATGACATGCATTGATCTATTTAGTTTTCTTTTATCCAAATAAAAAATGTATAGATGGAAAAATTACACCTCAATTTTTAATTAAAGATCAAGATGTCATAATTATATAATAAAATATTCTTTAAAAAATTATGTCTACTACCAATTTAGTTTTATTTATATTTATATTTACTTTGAGATTCTTCTTTCAACAAAAATCATTATATTGAAGAGTATATTAACCATAGACATATATGAAGAATCAACTTTGAGATTCTTCTAAAGGGATAAAAATTTTATTTTATTGCTCTTAGATTTGAATTTATATATTAATGTTATACTTATCATGGAGTTAAAACTATAGAATTAAAGAATTTCTAGTAAGTTTAGATAGATATATTGTTTCCAATGCTTAACAAATTTATGTATAAGTTTCTTGCAACCTTGTCCATGACTTGAAATCCTAATAATATTTTTACATAAATCCTAAAGTATATGTTTCTTTGGTGCAATATCTATCATCATCAAAAATTTAATTATGAATCTAATAAATCATATAATAATATTTCTTAATAATTTAATGAACCTAAACCAATGTTCAAGAATTTTGTAAGGTAATTAAATTAGGAAATATAATGATGAATTTTTAACCCTAAAATTCGTTTAGAATAATCACCATATCTTAGACACACTTGTAATGTAGCATAGGCATTATTAAGTAATTAGATAAATATTGGTGGTCATATAGATTTTTGGCATCCACCACATCGTAATCAACATTAAATAAGAAAGCTAGATTTTAGTAATCCATGGAATGTTTCATAAGTTTTAATTGCTTGACCTTATATGATATTCAAAAAATCTCTTGAACATTGCACTGTTAGACATCTCAAGAAACATTGCATATCATAAAATACTAAAAGCTTAATGGTAAAAAAGTAATAAATGGAATACATTACATCATATGATACTTCTAAAAAATATCAACTTTAACAAAGTATTGTTGGTTGTTTACAGTGCACATCAGGGTTTCTATAGTGTGCATCAGGATTTCTACATTGTTTAGTAGGTTCTCTATAGTGTGCAATAGGGTTTATACAGTGTGCAGCAGGGATTCTACAGTGCTCATCAGGGTTTCTACAATGCACAAAAATGTTGATAATTACAAAAACATGATGTTGGTAGTTTTAGGATTTTTTGAAAAATATCTATGAGTGAGAAGTAGGAGCATGGTGAGGTGGTGTGTGGGATTGGCATTGGTGATGGCATTTTTAGTCAGGTGGAGATATCAGAGGTATGTTGTCCTAATCCACCCCTTTCGAAATATTCTCAAGGTTTGCATGGGGATCCTCCAATACTACCTAGAGATGTGGACCTCCCTCAGGAACTGATGGGTCATTTTTCCATTTCAACCCAATATCAAGGTGTTTTGCGCATGTTGTGTCTAAATTTTCAAAGAAATTGACTCCTACTATTGGTATTTTTTATCCTATCCCTTTTAAGAAGTCTTTGAAAGTCCCCAAGGCTTGATGGATCTGAATGTTGAAGAACATGCTTGCAATTTGGTTGGCCAGTTCTTAGGATGCCCAAACATTGATGCCTTTCAAAAGTGAACCTCTTCAAAGTGGTCTTTCGGAGGTCTAATGGATATCATCGCTTTACCTAAGGGTTTCTTCCTAATCAATATTCTAGAAGAAGAATATATGAAGCAAATTATAGGGGTGCGGTCCCTAGTTTTTTTTGAAAAGGAATTTGTTCCTTAGACAATGGGGTTGAATTTCAATCCTAAAATGTAGAAGACTAACATCACCCCTCTCTGGATTAGGATCCTAGGCCTACCCTTCCAATTTTGACATGAAAATATTCTTAAAGGTATTTTCAAATCTATTAGAGAGTTACTTTTAATTGGTGTTACTACTAGAGCCAAGTTGTGCATGGTCTACACTAGGATGTGTGTCAATGCCAACCTTTCAATAGATCTCCCAGAATCAATTGAGTTCATATCTAATTATGGATCTCAAAACCAATCGATTGAGTATGAGAATAGGTCAATGTTTTTCTTAAGATGTAAAAAAATCGGTTACACTCTTATTGGGTGCCCAAACAAGGATTTGCAGGATACACAAGTTTGGGTGGAAAAAAAGAAAAATATTTCAACAAACCAGGAGCTTGCTAGAACTTCGTAAGGAATTTATCGCTAGAGGCCCTTTGGTGCTATAGCTGATGGTTTTTAGCAAAGCAAAGTGGTTCCTATGGAAAAAGAAATTGTAACTCTCTAAAACCCAATGATTCACATATACCCAAAGTCTAGTCTTGAGTCTTTGTTGTTTAATTCCCTTAAGGGTAACCCCTTTGAATTCCTAGCTTCAGTTCTAGACCCTTTAGATGAAATGAAATAGCCCCCTATTTTTGATGGGGCCAAGTTTGGTTACCTCCCAATGGGATCCCCATCCCCTGCTAGCATTTTGGTTGTCCCTAAATAAGATTCTCCTTCCAAGGGGATTAATTCTAGTGTAATGGAGCCTAAGTCCCCTAGCAAAATCCTACTAAAATATTTAAGCCCCCCTAAAAAGGTAAAATATCCTTGGGAAGTGGGTCTACAACCTCTCGATTTGTGACCAAAACTCAAAATAAAAGAAGTGCGGATGTTGGGATAAAAAAAAAATTGAAAAATCCTCAAATAAAGACCTAAGGAAAAGTGCTACAGAGATAGACATTGTTAACAATTTCCAAATTATTCTAAAGATTGATAATAGTAATGTTCAGATGGAGAATGCTTCCCCCACTTCAAACACAAGGACTCATGTCTCAAATAAATCCAGTGGTGTCAAGAAACATTCCACACCACATAAATGAAAATTATTTCATGGGATGTGTGAGGCCTCAATGGTCTCACCAAAGAAAGAGTAGCTTCCTTGAATGATTTTCTTGCCTATCGAAATATCCATTAGCTCTCAAGTCTGATTTTTCTCTATGGTTTCTATTTCATAATCCATAGCTTTCACCAATTTCCTATCTTTAATTGCTTCTTCCAATGAAATAGGATCACACTCAAAAAACAAAGCAAAATTAGAATGTTCTACATCTTCTATTTCATTTGTAGTTACCTCATATATGTCTTGCAAGCTTGTTGTCTTTGTTAACATTCTCATATTGGATATCATTCGTGTAAGATATGGTGAGCTTGATGATGAAGCAAAGTTATTGCTCGCATTGGTACTACTACTTGAATTGGAGGGTTGATTGATGCTTTCTCCATTCAAGTCTTCAGACTCAGTAGTTGTTTGCCCTTTTTGGCCAGTTTTCAAACTCGAGTTCCAAGCTTCATCTTTCATGAACTTCACATCTCTGCTTATGATCATCTTTTTTGTGATAAGGTTATACAATCTATAAGCTTTTGACTCTTCACAGTACCCAATGAAGATGCATTTTCCTGCCTTTTCATCCAAATTTCTTCTCTTCTAATCTAGAATGTGTGCATATGTTATACACCCAAAGACTCTTAAGTGAGCAACACTTGGCTTCTGGTTGCTCCATGTTTTAGGTTACTTCATTCTTCTTGAGGTATCATGTCCTTCACACTCTTTGTGGGATGTTTATTTAGCAGATAAACTACACATACTACAACTTCTATCTAGAACTCATTTGACAATGCTTTTGCCTTCAACATGCTCCTTGCCATATCCATCATGGTTTTATTATTTCTCTCTGTAACACCATTCTATTGTGGTGTGTATCTAGTTGTGAACTACCTTTTGATTCCATTTGCTTTGCAAAAGTTGTGGAATTCATTGGAGATGCACTCACATCCTCCATCTATTTTGAGAGTCTTCACATAACGACCACTTTGTTTTACAACCAATGATTAAACTCATTAAATTTTTCAAATGCTTATGACTTTTGTTTCAAAGGGTATACCCATGTATTTTGACTAAAATCATCTATAAAAGTCAAAAAATATTTATTGTTGGTAAATGATCTAGTTTGCATAGGCCTATAAATATTTAGATGTACCATCTCTAATGGTTGTGAAGCTCTACATGAATGTCCTATAGGGAATGCATTACTGTGTTGCTTACCCATAATACAACCTTCACATGCTTGATCGGGTTGCTCTCTAAGAGCTAATCCCATCACCATCTACTTTTTGTACAACAAGTTCAGGCCACTAAAACTCAAGTGACCAAATATGAGATTCCACAACCATGTAGCATTCTTCACAATTGCAATAAATAAAAGCATCATTTTACTCTAAATTTTTAGAGAAAAAATCTTGTTCTTTGTCATGGCCATATTTGCTATGAGCCTTTTTTCACTATCTCTAATGGTATAGGATCCATTTTCAAAAATACACAATGTGCCTCTTTTGCACAAGCTACCCAACACTTAGCAACTTATATTTTAGCCCAAGCACATAATACACATCAAGGATGTGTTTATTTCTCCTTGTGTTGTGCAGATTATAATCCTCCCTTTGCCCATGACAAGTACCTTATTGTTGTTTCCCATATTTACTTCAGACTTGGACTCATCTTGCTATGAGAACATTTCTCTATTCCTAGACATGTGGTTACTGCAACCAATATCAAGATACCAAACATTCTTTTGGATCTCTTCATCAGTTTTGCACGTTAACATCATATACCCACAAGTGTATTTGTTTTCTACATTCTCATTCTCATTGGTATAGTGGATTTGTTGCTTATTATTCTTAGCCATATATTTCTACATTCATAATTATAATTGTAACTGTAGATTAAAGATACAACACCAAACAGAAATAAAGAAATCACAATAAAAGAATGCAGAACAGTTGTACAAAATGAATGATTTTTATTAATCAATGGAGTTTAGAAACTCCTTTTAAGTACAACGGGGCCTGTAACCCTTTTCGTGATACAAAGTTACAATTTGTGCTAGGGTTCTCCGAAACCCTAGCTGGCACAATGTGGTGGCGTCTCCGAAGAATGTATCCTTAACCTCAACAGAATGAGTGGGCTTCGTTGTATCCTTTGGCTCGGACCACTCCAGCTTAAGCAGTTGCTATCAACAAATCAGATCTACCACTAGAATCCTGCACACATTAAAATTATCAAAGAGTTAGAAACTAATAAGAGGGCTCCACTGTGTGAGCCCTCGAAAGCGATCTAAAACCCTAGATTTATGAAATAAAAAATAAACGGGAATGCAGAATTCAACAGCTGATTAATACATAAAGAAAGATTACTTGCTTTAGACGAATCTATACCTTTTCCTGTTAACGCGGCGAGACCAGGCGGCGGCGATGGATGCGGCGAAAGGGTTTAGTTCAGACTTAGGGCCGTAGAAGACTCGGAAGACTCAGGATTAACAGCAATAGACAACTCCAGACTTAGATAGGGAAGATAAGTAGGTTTAGCCGAAGAGATAGATAGGGTTTGAGCCATCAAGGTGACTCAATTTATAATCTACTCTTAGGGCACACTTTAGGGTTTTAACGACACTTTGAACGTGTGGCTAAGATTAAAGTGGATCCAAGGGTAGAGAATAAATCTAGGTTGTGAAACGGATTAAGATGGATGGACGGATGAGATTAAATGAAGGATGGACGGCTCAGATTAAATCACTTAAACTTTATTTATATATATATTAAAATATATTAAAATATTAAAATATATATATAAATATTAATTTAAATAAATTTGGGGATGAAAAATGGCGGGAAAAGTGAAATTGGGCCAAATAATGGTGGGAAAGTGTGGATTTGGGCCAAATAATGGCGGGAAGGATGGATGACTTACAAGTGGCTGGATTTTGGTGTCTACAGATGCCCCTTTTTGAGCTGCTTTGTGTGAAGACACAATGTAGCACAAAAACTTAAGACACCTGAAAAGCTGGATCAGACGCAACTCTCTCTCAAGACTAAAGCACAACTTTGAAGACCAAAGAATAAAAGAATATTTAAAATTTTTCAGCTTACCCCCTCAATTGGCGAGCGAGAATGGTTCTCACAAGCCAATTGAACCGTTTTTGCCCCAACGGTGAAAAAAAGGGGTTGGTGCATGCACCATCTGTTTATGTCCCAACGAGAATAGGGGTTGGTGTACAAACCAAGAAAAGAATATGATTGAAGACGATATGAGTGATGTGAAAGATGGACCGTTTTCTGCCCCAACGGTTATAAAGGGATTTTTGCCAAACTGTAAATTCCATGATCATGTAAGATGAATTCCACTATAGGAAAATTAGAAATTGATAACGGATGCCCCAACTCCTGTGTGTGAATCCATACTGTTGATGAAATTGCCTTGTTGGCGCCATTGATATGCGAGAGATGAAAGATGCATGAAAGAGTCCGGAACTCAGAGATGCTCCTAGTGATTGTATGGATAATTCCTCGGGTCGGAACCAATCAACCTAGGTAGCCACAATCTCTAGCAAGACTTAAAATAATGACGATATGAAAGATTGTCCATGTTTAAGGCCCCATGAACTAGGCCATCAATGACAAGCTCGTTGAGCAAATTAATCTTGGTATGAGGTCACTTGAAAAGTAGAATACCCAAAATTGATTTCCAATTTTCAAACAAGTGAAATAATTGATGATGATAAATGGTAAGTGTCCTTATGGTGGTTTAATCCTCTTACCGAATTGCATGGATTCAAATCGCTGCAATCGCCAAGGTGATAGAATATACCACTAGATACGAGGTTTACTTTAATTTGATTTGGCAAAAATATGCATGATGAAAGAAGAATGAATGAAATTGACGATAGATCAGAAGAATTGATGAATGTGGTTAATTTTGTGAAGGTTTTGAATATTTTTAACTCAATTTGTAAAACAATGATGAATGATGCGCTTTTTGAGAGAAATGACAAAATTTGTGTCCAAAACTGTTGTAACCTTCACAAAATGTTTTATTATGATAAGAAGAATGGATGAATGCAATTTGATGAAATTTGGAGGAGGTAAGCTTCAATTTTGTAAGTTTTGTTCCTTTATTCAATACTGACACCAAACGTCGGTCTGCGTTTGTGGTTGGCAGAGACGCCCTTCGGTGTTTAGGCGCTCTACAGACGCAGGACTACGTCTGAATCCGCCATGAAATGCCCTACTACGTTTCAGGGCGCCAAAATCAGCTATTTAAACAGTTTCAGCGAGAATTTCGCTCATTTGTGCGTTCGAGCTTAAGAGAAGTGCGTCTGAGGGAGTGGAGTGAAGTGGAGTGAAAGGTTGTGTGGGAGAGTGAAGCACGCGGGAGCTATGGCGGAGATGGGAGCGGACGCGCCAGTGCAGCCAGCTGAGGTATTTGTTCATTTAAGCAAGTACTTATTATGTGTTTTTTTTTTTTTGGAAAAATTTGTAACAAATTTTTGTTTTGTTGTTTTGCAGCTTAGGGTGTTAGAGGCACGACACCGATTCTCCCCTATCATTCCGGGGATGAGGAGGTCGTTGTCCCAGGTGGGAGATATTGGAGGTAGTTCTAGGCACACCACTAGGTCTAGGGCTCCTACTAGGTCTCAGGGGTCCTCTTTTGATGGTTAGCTTAGTGCTTAGATGCACTCTTTATGAGCCTTGGTGCTCTATTGTATATTGTAGCCTTTTGGCATTCATTGTACAATTTGACCTTTATACATATATATATATATACATGGCTTTTATTTATTTGGTGTTTTACTCTCTTTTGTGTGAATGCCTATGTTTTTGTGATGCATGTTTTTATATGTTTTAATGTTTTTGATGCATATGTGATGGAATGGAATGCAAACTTATAGATGATTAATGCGAGACTAAGTATATAACATACAAATCTATAAAGTAAATCTATGGATGATTAATGCAAGACTAAGTAAATGATATGTAAATCTATGGATGATTAATGCAAGACTAAGTAAATGAAATATGCACTAAGAAGCACTCATACTTTTAGATAGTTAGATTTAGCGAACTGTTATCATAATTGTTTAATCAAGGGCACCGAACTTGGTGGCTTGTGAATGGATGACGTATGGAATGACATGAATATGGAAGAAGATATGGAGGGTGATATGGAGGTTGATATGGAAGACTGTTTTACAAAGACTCAAACATGCTAGTGGTATCAAACAAACTTACTAACACTTCCTAATTCAACTAGGACCAAATGTGTGTGCATGCGAGTTCATTAACCAAATCAGAAGCATGGTAGTGACTCTAGGCAATCAAAAACATGTGTGTGTGCAAGTGTGTTCATTAACCTCATCTTGCATAAATTAGGTAACCCTGTTATGGAGAAGACCCCGAAGCTAGTTTGTCCGTATGAGCATTCAGAGGTCTCTTTTTGAGGAGAGACATGTCGCCACGCAATGAGTATACTCCACTGCCAGTCAAGCGTCTATAGCCCCGGTGAAGGTTAACTCCATAGTCCATGTTGTTTTTGACCTTTGTAAGCCTTTGGGATGACTACCTATCCGTCCGATTGGACAAGTAGTACGATCCTTACAACTTATTTGGGATCAGTGGTGTGTGAAAAATGTTCATTTCCTTAGAGCTTTGGGGAATCGGATTCTCAACCGAAGTATGATGAGAATTTTACCCTATCCTTACTACTCTGTTTATATTTATATTTTGTGATTGCTTGTGATAGTGGTAAGAACCATTGTTTTATGGACTATGTTTGCATGATAGGACAAACGAGGATTACCCTTTTCACTTCAAGGCACAACCCAAGGATGGTGTTATCTCTCTTTGACACAAGATGTTTTTAAGATGTGAAAATGTGATAGGTTCAAGACCGCTTTTGAAATCATTTCCCAATACTCAAGATTTTATTTAGTGTAATTTGTGATATGGCCCTAGAGAACTTTGACATGCATTTCGAAGTTTGCTTAAAACACTAGGAATGGGTGAGTGGTTGAAAACATTTTGGCAATGTAAATATGTGCAAATGGAAAATGGGTGTACGAATGACAATTCGGTTTGATGGATTTTATGAAGGTGCCCCTGATTAAGGCAACATGACTTTTGCTTGACCAAATTTTATATCCAAAAGATAGAATGGTCTCTAACATGATATGCAACTATGGCTGAAAATGAAATGTTATGGTTTTCAATGAGATGTATGCACATGAAATGCAATGTTTTTGAATGAGATGTATGCAACTAACAATGAAATGCAAATTCTTTTTATTTTATTTGTTTTTTTTTTTTTTGTTGTACAAGCCATGTATATATGTACATATAAAATTCAAACTATGCGTAGAATGCCCTCAAGTGTATAACATTAAGTGGTTCGGGTTCTTCCTCTCCCTCTAAACTGGCAAGTCTATAAGTTCCATTACCCACTCTTTCGGTGACCATATATGGACCTAACCAATTAGCCGCGAATTTATCTCGAAGATGCGGCAATGCATTGGTGTTTTGTTGATTCTCTTTAAGGACAAGATCCCCTACTTGAAATTCTCTTAGATGAACTTTGGCATTGTAAGCACGTTTCAATCGGTCTTGATAAACTCGCAAATGCTCTAAAGCATTGATTCGTTTTTCATCTATGAGTGTGAGTTGATCAAGACGTGCTTGTCTAGCAGTATCATCATCGATAAATTCCTGCAAAGAAATTCGCAAGGAAGGGATCTCGAGCTCAAGAGGCATGATTGCTTCGGCTCCATAGACCAAAGAAAATGGCGTTGCCCCAATGGGAGTTATGATGCTTGTTACGTAAGCCCATAATGCTAAGGGGATTTGTGTATGCCAATCTTTATGATTTTCTTTAACAAGTTTCTTAAGAATAGCAATTATGGTCTTATTGGAAGCTTCAACTTGTCCATTGGCTTGTGGGTAGTAAGGAGTTGAGAAACTATGTTGGATATTATACTTTTCGCAAAGAGCTCGAACATCCTTATTCTTAAAAGACTTGCCGTTATCAGAAATAATTTTAGAGGGAATACCAAAACGACAAATGATATGGTGAAGTATAAACTCCACAATTCTAGGACTCGTCATATTGGTTAGAGGAATAGCTTCAACCCACTTTGTGAAGTATTCAGTGGCTGTAATGATGAAAGTATGCTGTCTTGAAGAGGCGGGTGAAATCTTGCCAATTAAATCGAGACCCCATTGTGAGAAGGGCCAAAGGCTTTGGATGGGCTGTAAAACTTGTGATGGTATATGGGTTAAATTAGCGTGTTCTTGACACTTTTTACATTGTTTAACATATTTGCAACAATCTTGTTCCATAGTGGGCCAATAATACCCCATACGTAAAATACGCTTCGCAATGGCCATTCCACTAAAATGACCACCACAAGTACCATCATGGGCTTCGAGCAATAGCTCTATGTGTTTCACACTGCTTCTAGACAGCGGAGGAGTACTCCATCATATCCACGTTTATACAACACATCCCCCAAAAGAACAAAACGAGCTGCCTTTTGCTTAAAGCGACGGCGGGCAGTTCGAGACAAATCAGATGGGAGTGTTCCAAACTTGAGGAAGGCTACTATCTCACTAGACCAAGGCTCATATGGATCCGAATGGATAAAGCAAACATCTTTTTCATCCTTAGACTCGGCACGGACAATTGCGGACTTAGAGATTGTGGAAATGATTAGGGGTTGTACCTCTCCAAGGGAGTCCTTTGGAATCAATGATCCAAGAGAGGCCATGGCATCCGCAAATCTATTAGTCGAACGAGGCAAACTAGTGATCTCATACCAATCAAACTTAGAGAGCAACTTCATTGCTACATCATGATAAAGCTTAATGGTAGGTTCTTTGGCTTGGTATTCTCCTGTAATTTGTTTAACCACGAGTTGAGAATCCCCAAATATCCGAATACGCTTAATGCTCATAGCTATGGCTGATTGAAGACCTAAAATTAAGGCTTCATACTCTGTTGTATTATTGGTGCATTGGAAGTCTAGTTTGAATGATAAAGGGATGGGAATCCCTTGAGGTGTATGAAACACAACTCCGGTGCCTTGACCTTTCGCGCACTTAGAGCCATCAAAGAATAGCGTGATGTCAACATCTTCCTCCGGAATGATGTCCTCTTCTTGTTCGAGTGATAGTAAATACCGAATCATCCGGGAGCTCAATAATCAAAGGATGATCACTAGGTAGTGGAGCTTCCGCAAGTTGATCGGCTATAACTTGACCTTTAACAGATTTTTGGCTAATGAATTCAAGATCGAATTCGGTAAGCAACATTATCCATTTAGCGGTACGAGTGTTATTATAAGTGCGAGACATCATATAACGCAGAGGGTTTTCTCTAGCTATGACATATGTTGTATGGCTAAGCATATAATGACGAAGTTTCTTAGTGGCAAAAACCACTTCTAAGCACAACTTTTCCACATAAGCATATCGGGTTTCATAGCTTACCAATGTTCGACTAATATAATAGACAGATTGCTCACGATTTTGTTCATTCTTTTGTGCAAGCATTGTCCCTAAGGCAAAGTCCGTTCTTTGAGATATAAAGATTGAAAGGGACCCCCGGACGAGGCGGAGCTAAGGCGGCGGAGACGCTAAGTACTTGCTTGATGTCATCAAAGGCTTTACGACACTCATCTCGTCCATGAAAATTGTACCCCCTTTTGTAGTAGGTGGCAAAATGGCCTACATTTATCAGAAAGTTGTGCAATAAAGCGACGGATTGAATTAATCTTTCCTTGCAAACTACGCAACTCCTTCAAATTAGTTGGGGGACACATTTCCATAATGGCTTTGACCTTGTTTGGGTCCACCTCAATACCTCGTTTAGAGATAATAAAACCTAGGAGTTTGCATGAGGTAACACCAAAGACACATTTCTTAGGGTTCAACCTTACTTTATGCTCTAGAAGTCTATCAAAAACTTTTTCCAATACATCAAAATGCTCTTGTCGAGTTTTAGATTTTGCCAATAAATCATCCACATAATCTTCGATAATCTTATGCATATAATCATGGAAAATATAAGTCATGGCTCGTTGATAGGTTGCACCTGCGTTCTTAAGGCCAAAGGGCATCACCCTGTAACAAAAAGTTCCCCAAGGTGTGGTAAATGCTTTTTTGTGTTGATCTTCAGGGTTTATTCGAATCTGGTTGTATCCTGAAAATCCATCCATGAACGAAAGCATTTCATGACCAGCACAAGTATCGACAAGAGTATCAATGTTTGGAAGAGGAAAGTCATCCTTAGGACACGCTTTATTTAGATCTCAAAAATCGGTGCAAACACGTATTCCCCCGTTAGGCTTGCGAACGGGTACCATGTTAGAAAGCCACTCAGGATAATCAATCGGGACGACAAATTTAACATCCAGAAGTTTTTGAATCTCCGATTTAACTATGAGGGCCACGGTAGGATGCATTTTCCTAAGTTTTGTTTGACAGGTTTAGCATCTTTTTGTAAGGTGAGGTTATGGACAACCAAATTAGGGTCTAGGCCTGGCATGTCTTTGTAAGACCATGCAAATATCTCCTTCTTCCGCTTGAGTAGAGCAATCATTTGCTCTTGTTCCTCCGATGATAGACTTTTAGCCGGTTTCACAATTTGGGTGCCATCTTGGTCCGTACTAAGGTCTACATCGATAGTTTCTTCAATAGACATGTGGGAACCTTCCTCAAGGCGATGGGGAGTAGGGATCGGATTTATGTCATCTAAAATGTCATCGAGCTCCTGTGCCTTGCTCTCGTCTATGTCCGCTGGAAGACCTTCGGCTTAGAAGATGAAGGTGAATGTGGAGGTGAAGGAGGAATGTAGTTGGCGGAAGCCCTTAACAATTCCTCGAAAAGGATGAACTCTGAAATAGATGGAGGAGATGAAATCCGATCCATGTCAATCAAGTTTGGGTTGATCGGGATTGGCTTATCCGGATCATATGGATTATGGAGCGGGGTGAATAAGTCTTCAAAATTCATTGTCGACTTATGGAAGAAAGGATGGGCGGAATGGAAGGGAAAACCGGTGAAGACCTCGGAAGACCTGAAATGCAAAACAACATAGTTTTTCAGTTTTTTTTTTTTTTTTTTTTGTAGTTTGAGTTTTTTTTTTTTTTTTTTGTAGTGGTGAAAACCACTATTACACACATACATAAAGCAATAAAGTATTTTTATATATTTTGATTTTTTTTTTTTTTTTTTTGGGAATTTTCTGATTTTTTTTTTTTTTTGGTAGTGGTGAAAACCACTATTTTAGTATATACATATAATACGGGTTTGGATTATGGCTTATGGATGTGGCGGAGGGGGTGGTTCACCTCGTTCTTGTGGAAGAAGCAAGCGAAAGATGGCCTCTTGGAGAGGGAACAATTGGAGATAAAACTCGTCTTGTTCGATGAGGGGAACAATGGGCGCCGACTCTTCTTCGGATTCATCACCATTTGACATGACGTCAAATTCTTCATAGGCTTCATCTTCGGATTCGTCGGGGTGGAGGATTTCTTCTTCGAAATTAAGATTAATGCTTTGAAAAGCTTGTTCAAAAGAAGAAAGGGATGGAAGTGGTTGGTAGCCCGGACCAAAACGCTCGGTGGGTCTCCGGTATGGCATATCGATGCGTTCGGTTACCCCTTGCTCGTATCGACCTAGGCCAAATTGCTGCCAATTATGTCTCTGGAAATAGCGAGAGGGAAAACCCTCCATCCTTTCGATATTGGCGGGGACTGGATGCTTGGGTTCTAGTATGGTGGTAGGACTAGAAGATGACTCTATTCCCCCATATACAAAATTAATGGAATTTGGCATAGAACCCATGTTATAAACCGATCCAATGGATAAATGTTGGTCATGTGGACGACCAAAATCTTTAACTGTTTGCACATTGAACGGTGTGATGTGGACATCTTGGATGGCATACTCACCAATACCTGCATCGGTTAGATGGACCTTGACTTGGGAGGGAGATGGACTAGATGATGGAATAGAAGAATGTGGGATAGAAGAATTGGAAGGATTTGGTTGGGTTGATGCTTCACTGACTTGTGAAACATCAGTTGGTGATGGTTGGGAAGATGGAGGAATAATAGGTGATGTTGAAGAAGGTGTAGAAGAAGGGGGTAATGACGTGGAAAGAGATGATTGGTCATGGCCACATGTGCATGTGGTCAGTGATGAAGAAGAAGGAAGATTAGGAGATGAAGAAAGTGGTGAATGAGATGGAATAGCGGAAGAGGAAGATGGTTGCGATATGATGGGTAGCTCCTCGGGAATGGGAGCTTTAGAAGAAGATGGTATAGAAGAAGTAGATGGGGTCAAGAAAAGATGAGTGGATGGCAACACAATCTCATAAGGATTTGAGACATAGTTGCAATGTTTGAAGGGTTCAGTGTCGGCGGGTACACAATGAACTCGTCCCTCATATACATACTTCGGACATTGATGCGGTATAGAAGGGACACATCTCATCTCCCTAAGCCAAGGCCGTCCAAGCAATACATTGTATGCCATGGACCCTTCCAAGATGTGAAACAAGGTATGCAAAGTTCGGGCCCCTACCTCAATGGGCAAGATAACCGTGCCAACCGTGGAAGATAAAGCATCATTGAATGCTTTAAGAGTAAAAGTCGACTTGGTGATAAGGGATGGCGACGGCTCTAGATGACTCAACGCCGATGTTGTAATGATATTGATTGAGGAACCGGTGTCAATTAAGACTCTCTTGAATGGCTTGTGATCGATCTTGGCCATGATATGCGGTGGAGGATCTATACTTTCTGTTGACAAAGGTTTGATTTCAAAATCATAGAAAGTGATGGAGGGCTCCATGCATGTTTGAATACTCCCCACAAAGTTGTTGAAGGCATTAGTATCTTGAGTTTGAAGCTCGATTGACTTTAATATTTCCATTAATGCCTCTCTATGCGGGGGAGATTGTTGAATGAGGTCATAGATCGATAACTTGGCAGAAGCCATTTTTAAACTGGTAGTTAATCGGCTACTCAATGACATGATGGGTCGTTGGCGTTGAGTAGAATGATTTAGCGGTTGTTGAGAAGTACTAGCACGTCGTTGGGTCACTGTTACCTGAGGTGGACTGGGGGTTTGTACAGGTGGCTGTGGTTCAGCCTGATTTGGTTGGTTCGCCCTTTGACCCCGGGTTACTACGTTAATAGTACCCACAAAACCTTGGTATTGTTGTACATGGTTGACTTGATTAGGAGGAGTTACCTGAGTTACTCCCCACTGAAGTTGTTGGAGCTTCCTCCCGATGTGGAAGGGGTGTTTGAAATACACCAAGATTTTGATTTTGTTGGGCTAAGGGGCTATCCAATTTAATGGCTCCAATCTCAATAAGATCTTGGATCACATGTTTGAAAGTCGTACAATTATTGATATCGTGTCCATTTTGCCTATGATAAGGACAAAATAGGTACTCCTTGTAATACTTCCCCCTTCTAGATGGTTCTAAAGGTTTAAACTCGGGTAAAGTTAAGCTGATTTGTGCTATATAACTTGTTGAATATGACCGCATATGGTTCATCTAAAGGTGTGAACTGTCGCTTGGGACGATTTGTTTGCCAAGGTCGAGTTTCCATGGTTGGCCCGGTATTGTGAGCTGGTTGAGGAGGGGCGGGTACCGCATGATAAGCAATTGGTTGCGGTTGACTTTGCATTACTTGTTGTTGTTGAGCCATTACGGGTCGGCTCGCCACCACTTGATTAACTTGGTTAACATTTGAGGTTGTACTAGCTTGTGCTTGTTTGTTTTGGCCATAATTATTATTTCGTTGTTGGCCCTTTTGTTGCCATTCTTTTCTACGGGGTTTTAAAACACCCTCTTGGACTTTAATGTCTTCTATGATACTTGCTTGGGCCAAAGCCTCTTCAAAAGTCCTGTATTGTTGTAATTGGAGTAACCAAGAGATAGGTTTTAGACAACTCTGGGTGAACATTTTGGTTAACTCCTCCATTGGTAGGGAGAATGGCAATTTATTAATGATAGCCCTCCAACGGTTTCCAAAGTCATAAACAGTCTCATCGTCATGTTGCTTGAGCTTGTATAAGTCGGACAATGAGACTTTCCTTTGTACATTTAGGGAGAATCGTTCTAAAAATAGATTAATCAATTGCTCGTAAGCATAAATGCTATGGTGAGGTAAATGATTGTACCATTGTACAACATCTCCTCCTAATGTATGAGGAAAAGTTACGAGCATAAGAGCGTCATTATTTTGGATTCTAAAGCGGGCATGCATGAATGAGCTCACATGTTCATGAGGATCCTCGGTTCCTCAAAATTTGTCAAACTTCGGTAATGTGAAATCGGTCGGATATGGCGGTGAAGGTACCGAAGGATGAATTGGTTGATTGATCAACGACCTTAGCGTAGGTTTCGACTAGATGAGCCGGGCATGTTGAGCATAAGGTTGTCAATCTGTTGTTGCATAGCATGGAGTCGAGAATCTTCATGAAAATTTTGATTCGTTTGATGATTATGATGATGCAATGGAGGAGTGGAAAAATGATGAGATGGGATGAAATTGCCTGGATTAGGCGGTGTGGAATGGACGGAGTTGTTGGTATGGATGATACCGGAAAGAAGGTGATTGGGGTGAATGATGAACTGGACTGGGTTGGGAGAAAGGTGGGGTAGGAATGGACACCACCGAAGATTGGGGTACCCAGGTGGGGCTTGAGCTAAGAAAAGTTGGCTGGGTAGAAATTGGTTGGGGTGTAGGATTTACTACGATAGGTGGTTGGGCATTTTGTTGCTTGTTGTTGCTTGAAGCAACTTGTCGAGGTACTCCCTAACCTTATTAATTTCTAACCCAAGGGATGTGGGATGATTGGATGAAGGTGGAGGGAAGGCTGCCATGGTAGTCACAGGAGGCTGCATAGCGAGGGCAATGAAGGTGGCTGAAGTAGGCGGTACACGGGAAGAAACGATGAGCGTGCCCCGGGTAGGGTGAAACCATAAATGGTTTGGGAAGAAGAGGGTTGAAATTGGTCATGGCTAGAGGAGGTTCCACCGGCCTCATAGAGAGAATTGGTGTACACCGGGGTAAATGGAGGAGAAAGTGGTCGGGAAGACACTACATTTGTCTCCAAAGGAGGACAATTGAGCATCTGGGAAGATGTTGGAGATGAAGCCGGGTGAGCGGATACAACATTAGCCTCAAAAAAAGGGTTAGTGTAGACCTGAGTGAAACCGGCGGGTATGGTTGATGCAATATCCTGCTGAAAAATAGAATCTTGCATAGGGGAATCTTGGATTGGCTCAAGGACATAACCGGTGCCATCTCTTAAGTGAGTTTGCACTTGGGCCATATCAATGTGGGTAATATGACGGGAATTGTCTTCCTCCATGGGCATGGCCATGCGATAGACGGTAGAAGGACGTGAAAGACACTGCGAGGCGAACACTGCACGAAATTCACTAGGATAAGTGGTCATGTTGGTGGTGGGGATGTTATGTGAATTATTCATTTGATTATTTAGATTTAACACTTTAGATTGATTCCTTGTTAAGACCATAACGCAATAAATCTAAACAAATTCAGAAAAGAAGAATGCAAAACTTGAATGATAAATTTACACTAAAGAAATTATCAGAAAACGGTCACAACCTAGGTTTCAACCAATGTGTCTTACTTGCGGTTAATTACTTATTTTCTGATCTTAATATGTAGTAAATTTTAAGTGTCCGGTTTATGAGTTTTGCATGTGATCTAATCTTGAATTATTCACAAAAAAAAGGTAAAAACTATGGCTAGGAAAGGACAACGAGATTCTTACTCGGTGATGAAATCCAAGCAAGTTTGCTCGGGGGTGACCTATGGTGTACGAGGCAGAAGTTTAATGGATGGAGATGAATTCCACCGTCACTAAACTTCAAGCAATACACGGTGATGAAATCCAGGATATTCTTATTTTAAATGCAATATGAAATGCGGTGAATTTTATTTTAAGTGTTTTAGTTGTCTAATGTATACATACAAAGCTATAAATCAAAAGTTCTAATGATCTAAGCAAGAGGCCACTTGAAAATATGCCATTTCCTCCGAAGAAGTGGAGTACACCGTTTAAAACCCCCTGCCTACCAATGATATCGGATATCAAAGGAGCAACCGGAAGGTTCGTCCACTTCTCTGCTCGGAATCACCCAATGGCGGGGAGTACTATTGACAACCAATCAATAGTCCTACTTAGATAACTAAAACAGATAATTCGTAGCTATTCTAATATGCAGCTAGGTATGCAATTTTTTTTTTTATGCAAGCAACAACCAATAATGCAATGCAGAAAAATGTAACTAAAAATGTAACAAAAAAAAATGTATATACAGCTTAACTGTTCTTTTCCAGATTACTTAGTTTTTGTTCATTTTAAAGCAATGATCTGAAAAAGAAACAGAATACAGCAGAAAAACCAAAAACGTAAAAAGTACAGTTTAACAAAGAAAAAAAAAAAAACGCACTTACTCGGAAGCCTACGCTTTTTATGTAAAACTGCCTTCAAACGCCCAAGGGAGTCTGCGCAGGCTGAAACGCACCTCTGCGTTTCGGATCGGACTTCCAGACGTCGCTCTGCGTCTGTCGTGTTTTCTGCAAACTCCTCAGAAACCCTAGTTCGTTGGAACAGCGAATTTCACGATTTTCGGAACCTGCAAAATAAAACAAAAACAGGAATAGATCAGTAAAGCAAGTATTAAAAACATGAAACCCTAGGGGGTCCCACCGTGATCGCCATTTGTAGATTAAAGATACAACGCCAAACAGAAATAAAGAAATCACAATAAAGGAATGCGGAACAGTTGTACAAAATGAATGATTTTTATTAATCAATGGAGTTTAGAAACTCCTTTTAAGTACAACGGGGCACTGTAACCCTTTTCGTGATACAAAGTTACAATTTGTGCTAGGGTTCTCCGAAACCCTAGGCGGCACAATGTGGTGGCGTCTCCGAAGAATGTATCCTTAACCTCAACGGAATGAGTGGGCTTCGTTGTATCCTTTGGCTCGGACCACTCCGGCTTAAGCAGTTGCTATCAACAAATCGGATCTACCACTAGAATCCTGCACACATTAAAATTATCAAAGAGTTAGAAACTAATAAGAGGGCTCCACTGTGTGAGCCCTCGAAACGATCTAAAACCCTAGATTTATGAAATAAAAATAAAACGGAATGCGAGAATTCAACAGCGATTAATACATAAAGAAAGATTACTTGCTTTAGACGAATCTATACCTTTTCCTGTTAACGCGGCGAGACCGGGCGGCGGCGATGGATGCGGCGAAAGGGTTTAGTTCAGACTTAGGGCCGTAGAAGACTCCAGAAGACTCGGGATTAACAGCAATAGCCAACTCCAGGACTTAGATAGGGAAGATAAGTAGGTTTAGCCGAAGAGATAGATAGGGTTTGAGCCATCAAGGTGACTCAATTTATAATCTACTCTTAGGGCACACTTTAGGGTTTTAACGACACTTTGAACGTGTGGCTAAGATTAAAGTGGATCCAAGGGTAGAGAATAAATCTAGGTTGTGAAACGGATTAAGATGGATGGACGGATGAGATTAAATGAAGGATGGACGGCTCGGATTAAATCACTTAAACTTTATTTATATATATATTAAAATATATTAAAATATTAAAAAATATATATATAAATATTAATTTAAATAAATTTGGGGATGAAAAATGGCGGGAAAAGTGAAATTGGGCCAAATAATGGTGGGAAAGTGTGGATTTGGGCCAAATAATGGCGGGAAGGATGGATGACTGACACGTGGCTGGCAAGAAGGTATAAGTGGCTGGATTTTGGTGTCTACAGTAACGACCCAAAAACTAGCTATAAAAAGAATACAAGAAAGAAAATAATTTTTTTTTAACTGAGAGGGATTCATAAACCCCTATCCTACATTAGGTTAATCTATTGTTTTAGGTTTACTAAGTTTCCCAACTTTCCCAAAGAGTTACATCGCATTCAATACCCTACACAAGTCCATCTATGTAGGCATATTATGTGTTTCGTAGATAAGCTATCTATCTCATCCTTCTTGATGAGCTAACTTATCACCTTCAGTACAGTCAAAGGTATATGTCCATCACCATACCATACACAAGTCTATTTGTGTAGGTATACTATGTGTATTGCGAGTTAAGCTATCCATCTCATCTTTACGATGAGCTATCTTAACTTCGATGTAAGCAATCAATTTACTTAGTCAACATCACCCTAAGGGGTCTCAATCCCTTAGGTCCTTTCTATATTCACCCTAAGAGGTCTCAATCTCTTAGGTCCTTTCTATGTTTAGCAAGAAGACAAGAATAACTCTATCTATTTAATAAAACAAGGAACAAAATCTACAAGGCATACAAGAAGCATTTAAATAATATTAACATCAAATAAAGATAAACACTAAACAAAGGAAAAGTTGAATAATAAAGCTTGCATAATCCATAACTTAAATTAAAGGTTCATTCCTCATTCAATCATTCCACTTATTACATAAATCTAAGTATGGTAAAACCTCCATACTTTAAAAGAATAAGTTATTACATTCATGTTCATCTAGGGATTTCTCCCCACAAGTCTAGCCTACTTGAACATAAATAAATCATTGCAATTAAAATTAAAGCTAGTGCATTGGTTCCAATTGTCCTCTTGGTCCTCCTTATCTTTCCATAGTTCATTTGAAGGGTAATAGGGGATCATGACAACTCATGATTCTATGAAAGACATGCATCTAAATGCATCTACTAGTAACATGAAACCAGTGCATTTACTATTTACTTTGCCAAATTGCAACTATACAAATTTAATTAAAGCATTCAACCATCTATTGTCTAGTTGATCTCATAAGAATTTCCTCATTTCCATTCTTATCTCTCATTCACCCAAGAGAGTCATTCAACAGTTTATAGATAGATCACAAGTCTTACTTTAATCAAATAATTACAAAAACCATTATTTCAAATAGCTAAGGTCTCATTCCTTAACTAAGCAAATAATCTATATTTCCTTTATTCAAAATAATCAAAGTCCCATTCCTTTAATTATCTAAATAAACTATTTTTCCTTTATTCAAATAATCAAAGTCCCATTCCTTTAATTATCTAAATAAACTATTTTTCCTTTATTTCAAATAATCAAAGTCTCATTCCTTTAATTATCTAAATAAACTATTTTTCCTTTATTCAAATAATCAAAGTTTCATTTTTTATTATCTAAAAAACCTATTTTTCCTTTATTCAAATAATCAAAGTCCCATTCGTTTAATTATCTAAATAAACAATTTTTCCTTTATTTAAATAATCAAAGTCCCATTCCTTTAATTATCTAAAATAACTATTTTTCCTTTATTTCAAATAAAAAATTAAATAAAACCTTTATTTGATTTTCTTTTAATGACCATCTCAAAATTAAAGAATTTACTAAAAATTTAGAAGGTCAACTAACTTTACCAAAACTAAGGGAAAAGGTTTAAAAATTAAAATAAGAATGCAACAAAGCCTAAGGGACACGACAGAGACAACGATCGATTGAACTCAAGGATACAGGGCTCGACATCTAAGGCACCACAACCTATTAAAGGCAACCACTCCTATCTATGGCCAAACCTACCACCAAAAAACGTAGTCAAAGAAGGGTAGCGTACAAAGGAGGGTTTCAACTTAGCCCCACGGGTGTAGTCTAGAGGTGAGGTCAACTCCAACCATGCACATAAGTACAGTAAGGGCCTCAACAAGAGAGCTTGGTAACAAAAGCTTTCACTACAACAAACAGAGAATGATGGAGGAAGCAACAACTCATAACCATAAGGAGGCAAAACCTCAATAAAAGACTAACAAAAAAAATATGGTCAACGTCCATCAATAGGCTTTAGATAGAAGGCACATCAGGGGGTCTTGTTTTTCAACAACACATAGTTCACCAATGGTCACGGTGTTAAACTACTCCCACCAGCCACACGGTGTCCACATGTCTTAGTGCTTCAACCAAAAAGTGCTTGTCGCAACTATGCACACAAACACACACTAAACAACGCAAAACATAGCTCACGACATAGTGAACACACATCATTGTCTGTGGTACAACGACTGCAGTTCATCGACGATAAAGAGAGAATGGGGGTTTGGTTATCGAAAGCCAGTGGCTTATGAGGGTCACCTAGGGTGACATTGAGGAGATACAGATTACATATAGGCATAGAGAACCCAAGCTCATCAGGAGAACATCAACATCAAACACAACAAGAGGATAGTGGTCCAACCAAAGCAAAGGAGATAGCAAGGCAAACTACTGTTAGCATAAGGACGACCTCTAACTACGAAATCATTCATAAGATGACAAGTGTAGACAACATGCTTGAATATACCAACCTGTAACTTTACTGAACATATTTGATTTGCTTCTCAAGCTAAGTTTTCGCCAAAATCCAGTCCTCTCTTCTTCATTAGCATCCTTCTTTATCCACCCAACGAGCCAACAACCCTCCTCTCTCATCCCCCCTTCTATAAAATATCGAGTTCCCCTTCTTCATGCCAACCCAACCTCCTCATCACTCTACCCACCTGCCCACATTTACTCTCAGTCTAATCTCACAGGCAACCAAGCATGGTAAACTAATTTTTAATTTGTTTTTCCCCTCTTCCCAAAATCTTACCATAAATGCAGTTCTTTATCAAGTTGGCAAGAGGCTTCTCTTCCCACGACCTTCCTTATCAGCTTTGAAGAAAGACTTCTTCTTCTTTTTTTTTTAAACCATTAAATTAATAATGAGTTAAAGATCTTCTCAACTATTTAATAAAGTTCTATTATTATTAATTTAATACCTCCTTACTTATTTAAATAATTGTCCATTCTTATTTAAACAAGGTGCTATTATTATTTACTTAAATAATTTTCTATTATTAAAGTTAAGATATTTTCTTTATGCAAATAATGTTCCACCATTATTTATATAAAGTTTTTATATACATTTTAAATAAAATTCTACTATTATTTAAAATGGATTCTCTTTTGTCTATTAAAAAAAATTCTACTATAATTTAAAATAGATTCCCCTTTTTATATATGTTTTAAATATATAAATATATGGTTCTTTAATCACATTATCAACATGCTACTCTTACAACAAAATAATAATTTCAAAGGCAACCAAACTTATGCACACTTTCCAAACCATTGATGCAACAAAGTGATGAAGTAAAAGATAATCATTCATATGCAACATACAAAGTGGGCATCTTTCCATCAACCCAATCACCCGTCTTAGTCGGAGAACTTACGATAGCTACTAGGCTATCAACTATGGTTCTAGGTGGCTGATTAATTGATGATTTTCTCAAAATCGGTAATGCATGCCTATATGAGGGTAGTCATTCATGTTACCCCAAGCTACCTTAATCATCACTTCCCCTATTTCAAGTACCCTGTTTCTGGTGGACAATTCTATTTCTTCCACCTACAAGAGTACCTAATCCAGCACATTGACAAATCTATTAGTAGTACCATGCTCTTCAAAGATAAATCAATCTAAGCATTGCATAGTCATTCATTTGCAACAAAACTAAGTATCAAATTACTATTGATCATCACATAGTTTTTCCATGCCATAAGTCCTGCCAAGGAGGGTCATGACAATAATGGCCAAATTTCTTGTAGTAATAATATTGAATTTTGGACTTATCATACCTTTGATTTTATCCTCCTTACTAATTTCGGTTGCTACCTCTTTCTCTTGCTTGATGGAAAATGCAACTAGATTCTCCTTTGTTGGAGTAACTTGATCTTCCTCCTCTTTTATGGCCTCTGCCACCTTTTCCTTTGTTGTTCTATCCTCTTCCTCCTTAAGACCTTGGGGCTGCCTACTTGGATTCTTCCCTTCTACTATTATCTCTAAATGAGACTTGCATCTAAAATGTATGCTTAAATGAGGACTATGTTGTTCGGTTCAGCCTTTTCTCATGTGTTTATAGAGAACCCATCAACTCATCCACTAAAAGGGTTGTTAAGTCCCTTGATTCCTCAATGGCAATGATGACTTATAGGCCAAACTTTTATCAAAAACTCTCGCTACAACATAACTCATGTTTATAGACTAGTCAATAATAACCCTAACCTTAATGTTTAAGCACCAACTAACCTAATCCTAAGGCTTGAGGTAACAATAACAAAGACAGCCAACGTGACTATATTGAAGCAATTGTAACTAATTCCAGTAAGAAAACAAGTGCTATCACACTTATTTCTTTAAAGAAATAAATATTATGTAAAATTAGCAAATCATATCCATCACTTTTCTTTTCAAAATATCTCTTTTTTGGATTAACTTTTTATAATAAATTCTCCTACTTTATCTGTCCTCACCTCTTCAAGCAAATCTTACATTAAATCTACTACTAAAGTACTAGCATAACTAGGTTACATATCATCATATATATTGCATTTTAAAATGAAATACTTCTATAAAATAAAATAAATAAAATCAAATTTATAAAGAAAGTTTTTTTCTCTTTAATTTTCTTACAACTAAGGAAACATATAAACTATATCCTCTCTAATACTTATTCTCCTTGATTTTTTTTTCTATTTTATTTTTATTTTTATTACATAGAGAAATATGTAACATCATTGGATGCCACCATTATAAACCTTTGTTCATTGGGTCAGAAAATCAAATTAAAGCAAAAAAAAAAAAAATCAAATTTATAAAAATAATGTTTATTCTTTTTATGGAAAAAAAAAACAAATAAAATCAAATTTATAAAAATAAAGTTTATTTTCTTTAATTTTATTGGAGGAATGGATACCCCTCCCTCCTTGGGTCTTACCCGAAAGTGGCATCCCTTTTGGGATGTTTTCCATAAATAAATAAATAAAAATAAATAAAAAAATTATTGAAGGAATGAAACATATAAACTATATTCCCTCTAAATACTTATTCTCTTTGAATTATTTTTCTAATTATTTTTTATACATAGTGAATCGGTTACGAAAGATAATGTTTATTCTCTTTATGGCAACAAATAAAATCAAATTTATAAAGATAAAGTTTATTCTCTTTAATTTTCTTTCGGGAATGAAACATATAAACTTTTTTTTTTCTAAATACTTATTCTCCTTAATTTTTTTTAATATATAAAAAATCGGTAATGACATCATTAGATGATATCGATATAAACCTTAGCTTGTTGAGTTAGACGAAGTCAACCAACCCTACCCCAACCCTCCAAGGCATCGAACTAACTTCATTAGATGATATCGATATAAACCTTAGCTTGTTGAGTTAGACGAAGTCAACCAACCCTACCCCAACCCTCCAAGGCATCGAACTAACTGGCAAACATTCAATTGCTACCATCTAGCAAGGCACTGAGCTAACCAATAAACACTTAATTACTACCATCTAGCCTATGGGTATGCCACGGTTTGAACCTTGGACCTCCTAAAAGATTGATTGCTATCATCTAGCCGATTTCCTTCTGAGTAGGTTGTGGTTTGAACCGTGGACCTCCCTAAAGAGAGGCCAAAGCCCTAACCATTGCATTCTCCTTGTCAAACAAACTATTAGGGTAAAGCGTAGGTTTGTACGAAGGGTCTCAGCCCTCTCATATCAAGGTTTGAACTTGGGTTTCTTAGATAGACGAAAACCCAAAGACTTACCACTTAATATCCCTCCCGAAACTTTTTAAAGTTTACCGATTTTTTAAGAAGGATCTCGACCCCCTTTACTAAGGTTTGACCGTTTTTCTTGAAAGAAAACCTAAGTACTTACCATTATGGTATTCTTATGGATCAAATTTTTTGAACACCCTAATGATATGTCATTGGGCTGCTACGCACCCTACCCAAATTCAAATCAAGGAGAATGTGACTCCCATTGTACTTAGCCTTACTTAAAAAATATTGTAAATAAATAATTAAAAGTCTTACACCATCCCAAAGTAACTAATATTGGAATTAAATGAAACATAAGCAAATAAACTCACTTAGGGGTAAGGAAAAAACCTAGGTTCAAACCTTGGTACATGCATATTTGTGCACATGCATATTTGTGCAAAGGTATAGTTTGACCTGCATGTGGTAGTCCGATGACAACAGAAGTACCAATCTCGAGCCCCCTCTACGCCTCACGCAATTAAATAACAATGAGGTGAATAAATGTTATTAGGACAACCCGAAGATTTAAAACATACTAAATAGTTAAAAAAAGAAAAGAAAGATGTTTATGAATTAAAAAAAGAAAAACCAAATAAACACATCCACCAGCCCTTAAAATACTCTTTTCCTTGTTTTGATGACATCATAAACACGTCCTCCAGACTTTAAGAACCTGGTTTCCAACTTAAAAAAACCATAGCCATTCTCTCTCTGTCGAACAAACACGGCATTAGGTTACATAAAATCGATTGTACAAAAACAAGCAAACCTCTGTTTTTGAATCGTTTCCTATTCCCTCCACACTTAAAGTCCGTCGCCTCTTTAAGATTTCTGTGATTTTCATCCGAAGAAGATAAAAGCACAGAGAAATGGAGCAAGAGCAATGGGTTCCTCTGTTGGAGATATTTCTAAAATCCCCATCACCTGTTGGGGAGGCCTCTCATTGGCTACACAATCTCCCTCGCCGTCAGTCCCACAAAGGTAAAGGTAAAGGTAAAGGACCCCCTGATCTATGGAAATTTGTAGCTCACCTCCTTGCAAAGAATGTGGTCTACTTTGACGACGATGATGAAGAAGAAGAAAAGGAAGGAGAGGAAATTGAGCAAGACACACACCAACATACCACCTGCTCCAAATCCACTTCCGGTATAGGCAAGTGCACTTTTTTATTCCCCCTTCTAAGCTTGGGCAATGCTTACTGCTACCTTCTAAATGGAAATGTTTCACACAAACAGTGGAATCTGGGCTGCTTTAAGCATTTTCAAGAATAAATTTTTTAAAGAGTCTGCATTTATTTTGGGTTCAAATGTTATGCTTTATAGGTTTTGCAGATAGTTAAAAGGAAGTTTAATTTATGCGAGTTGATGAAGAGATTGTAGTGAAACGTGTTGAGGAGTTGTGGAGATTGTGAGCATGAATGTGAATGTGAATGTGAATGCAGGTAGGTGTATGTGGATTGAGACTCTTCCGAGTGCCATGCAGTCTAACATATTGACATTCCTCTCGGTAGAACACACTTACTGTCGGAAGAAAGATCTTCAAGTTTTGGCCCAAACCCTGCTGGCAAAACCCGACCTTGACTTCTGGGTGAGGCGCGCTGTGGAAAATTTGTTCTCCACAGTTGTTGGAAATAATGCATCTCCACTTTTCATAGGTAATCAATCTTTTGACATTCATTATCGTTTCCTCAAATACCACTTTATTTTTGGGTCTTTGACGAGGTTCATGCTACTTTGGGCCATGTATGTATAACCCTTGCTCACATTCAATGTCATGGCAGAAATGGATTTAGTGTTTAGGGTTTTAGGCCAAGGTATTAGTTCAAAGGTCTTGTACTTAATGCCCTCTGAGAGATTGTGGATTCTACTAATTATAGTGCAATCATTGTAGTCCAGTGGATAAAAACCCAGAGATGGATGACTACAATGCTTTGCCTGAATGGCTGCACGATTGTCGAAGACCATCAGACTCTCTGTTTCCCTGGATTCCCTTGGCTTCCAAGAGCACCCAGATATCAGCAAATGATGTCCTAAAATCTTCCGAGGAAGGGAGAATATGTCAAGCCAAGAAAAAACGAGAGGAGAAACCTCAACATAGCGGAAATGTAATGCCAGAAAAAAGACTGCGCTCTTCTCAGGTCAGTGAAGCTGCTGGAGAAAGAACTGAAGATTTGAAACATGCCGAAGATTATGCCTCAGAAATTCAACATGCTACGAGCTGTATTTCAGTTGAAGCTGAAGTTTATGAAGCAATGTCATCAATAGATGTTGAAATGGTGGATCGAGAAGGTACTGATTCCAAGTCTTCACTTGATCCTCAAGCTTATGCCCAGGCAACATCCCTTAAAGAAGGATTGTTAAGCGTTGATTCAAGCAGTTGTGTATCTAGCATCGCAGAGAATATATATGCTCTCTGTTCAACTGCAGATTCAAGAGAGGTACTCAGCATTATCAAGCCTTGGGAAGTTGACGATGAAGTTACATTGCAATTAGTTGAGACTCTCCTAAAAGAGCAGGAAGGTTATGCTTGGTCAACTGATATGCTCTGCTCTCTCGTTCTTCCAAAGCTTCTATGTTTGAGAGAACCAGCATCCCGCATTTTCGTAACAGCTGTGGTGCAGGCAAGTAAAGTGCACCAGAGGGCAACTGTTGATGCGCTGTTGCTTCCATTAATGTTTTACAAGGAAGGACTAAATGTTGCAGTTTGTGAGGTTCTTCACAGGATTACTAAAGATTGTTTACAGGCAGATCATGTGTCTTCTTTTTTCCAGAAACTGCAGTGTGAAGCAAACCAGCGGCAGTGCGTCACATGCCTGCCCTGTCATCAGAGCGAGCTATCCCCCTTCTTGATATGGACTGAACCTGTATTTACCTTATTCCAGAATATATTGAATCAACAGATGCCATTAACACAGGAAGCCATTGATGTTCTGGTCCTTGCATTGGATGATCTGGCTGAACAGTTCTCCAAGTCCTTGAAATTTGGTAATTTCTTGCTTTGTCTTGTGAGCAAGTACGCTTCCCTACTAAAACATCACAAAAGCTTTCTCCAAAGAGTGGCTGAAAGGACAAACACCTTTATAACTAAGTCCATCTTGACAAAGTTAAACTGTTTCTGATCCTCATTTCATTCGTATGCTTTGGCAACAGGAATGTAAGACATCAATGGTCACAATTCCGTAAATATTTTTTTTTGTATGTAACATGGCTGTTTTATTTTATTTTTTATTGCTGAGGATGCTGTCATTAAAACATGTCTCATGGAAGTGTGGAATTCTGTTCATTCTCTGTGGCGAAGCTGCTAAGTCACCTTCATGGGACTTGCACTTGATCTTATTTCCATGGTGGCTGGCAAAAATGAATATTTTAAAGTTCAAAAGAGAATGATTGAACAATAATAAAGGTTTGTAAATTATCTATATCAGAAGTGGCATTTGAACCTCTAAGATGAGCTTCCAGAGAGTGCTTGGCAAGAGTCTCACCAAAATTTGACCAAAATCTCACGAAAACTCAGCCAGAACCTTGCAAAAGGAGAGGGGAGGAAGTAAATTTTTATCGTGCATCGTACTCTTTCTTTACATTAAAAGTTAATAGAAAATAGGCTTCTGTTTTCTCTAACTTAATTTTTTAAACATTCTACAAGTATATTATATGTGATTTAAGTTTATTTAGAAATTTACATATTTATTTTATTTGTTGAATTTTTGCCTAGTCTGGGTCCAAGTTAAAATTTTCAGCTGCTGAATTTTGGCCAAGTGTGAGTTTTTTTGTGCTGTCAAGAGAATGAAAACTGATTACTATTTCTAACTCAGAGATGTGTTAAAACGTAAGCAAAATTACCATGTTTTGAGTATCTTATGTGCTGCAGTCTTTGCTGCAAGATCTGCGTCCTGGGTGGCATCTTGAAACTAACTGACTCCATGAACACACAACATCAAACTGTTACGACTTTCATTTCACCATGTGTCAATGTTGCTTTCATAAAAACAAATATATATGTTTGCATTTCTCTTGTCATTGCACCTATATATACCATATGCTGATACACTGCTAGAAATACATGCTACTGCAATCTTTGTGTGGATACTGTTGTATCAAACAACTTAACGGATTAGGTTTACTTTCTCCTCTTATCTCAGATTAGTTTTTTGAACCACTGAAAATGGAATATATGTGGCCATGTTTTCAAATGTGCACCATGGCCAATATCTGCTTCAATTATTTCAATGAGGTAAAATATGAATGGAGCTTAGTGCTTGAATTGCTTTTACACAGTGAAGTAATTGTGAGCATCTCAAAACCATGTAGTAATTCAACAGTGCTTATTTGTGTCAGGACAATAGCAATAGGTTTTTTTCAACTTCAAAAGTTTACTTATTTATTGATCTGTGGTTACTTTTAGGTTTTGACAAACATAGATTCCTGTAGAAACACAAAAAATTGACTTTGAAGGGCTATAGAAAGGATCTAGATTCTAGATTGTTAGGCAATGTAATCTTGACCCATGTTTTATTTTTTATTTTTGCTTAATAAAGAGCTATCTGCTGGTGACTGAGAATTCAACTTAATGGCCTGTTTATGACTTTTTAATATATATATATATATATATATATATATATATATTTTGAGAAATACTTCTTATACACATCCGTCGTGGGGATTGAACCCGGGTCACATCACCGATAATGCAAGTGGCGTCCTTGCTGGTAGACCACATCACGCGGATATGACTTTTTAATATTGACAACCCATGGCTGAAATTTTATATTTTATCAATTTAAAGAAAGAAGCTTCCTCTCCATTCCAGTCAAAATAGCAATTTTGCTTGCACCCCATATTGCTTATCTTTTGTGGTGTGTCATTTTTGTCATTTTACTGATTGAATTATCAACTAGCCTGTCCCATTTTTTGGAACAGAATCTTAATTTCGCCAAGGGGCATCTACAGTTAAAGGCAGGAGGTGAAGGTGGGTTGTAACAATCATGTCTGTTTGTGACGAACATAACCTTATGGCTGAAATATTATTAATTTAATTTTTTTAATAGCAACCTTTGATTGCCAGCCATGGCTACAGCTTAGAGCTCCACAATCAATTGTGCCTACTGGGCATGGTGCAAATCCTCTGAGAGCCTATTGGGTGCAGGTGCAGTGTGGCTGGCAGTGCAGTGTGGCTGGCAGTGCAGAGTGCAGGGCACCAGCAGCTGCCATAGAGGATGCCGTCATCACCGTTTAAAACAAATGAACAAAAAATAATATGTATGTGTTCACAGATTTTTCAAACTTTCATCAAATACTGGATCTCAATGTGAACAAAACCTTGCAGTCCATTCCGCTTGTAATTAAACAACTTCAAGAAATACAGCAATAGCAGTAGCAATCCAATAACGCCCAATAAACAATATCCAATGCTAACAATAATTCAGATCCAATTGCCAGCAAATCAAATATTCAATAATCAGATTCCAGATTTAAATCAATACAAATCCTTAGTCACTTAGAGGGGGGGCGAAATCTCATATGTGAAACTAAGGTGAGTAAGATTTGAATACGAAAGATAATTCCAACCACAACATAACTCTTCCTATTTATAAGAGTAAATCAACATGAACCTTAACCCTAATGCTTAAGGGCCAACTACCTTAACTTAGGGCCCGGGCTAATAAAAATAAAGATAGCCGACGTGGCTATATTGGAGCCGTTACATGGCTTCCTCCTCAAAAATCTTTGTCCTCAAAGCTGGAAAAGACCGGAAAATGCTCTAAGGCTCCCACAAAGCATCTTCTTTTGGAAAGTCCTACCACTTGATGATGAACTCTTGAATTTGTCAAGTCCATAGAAGATGAACTTTGGATTGCAACATTGCTTCCGGTTAGAGAGTGATTCGACCTCCTTCATTGAGCACTGTAAGCTCTGCCTGGGATTACACCTTTTGGCCAATAACTTGTTTGAAACAAGATACATGAAAGAGAGGATGAATGTGGGAAGACGGTGGTAGCTCCAATTGATATGCCACTTTACCAATGCGATGAACCACCTTGTAGGGCCTATAAAATCAAGGAGCCAACTTCTGACTGGAATTGGTCTTCAAGGACAATTGCTTATAGGGTGGCAAGCACAAAAAGACCATATCCCCCACGACAAATTGTTGTTTAGAATGGTGTGAATCTTGTTGTTGCTTCATGTAGTTTTGGGCCTGGGTCAAATTATATTTAATAAACTAAAGCACAAGTTGTTGTTGTTGTAACAAATCATCTACTTGGGCAACCTTGGAGGATCTTGGAACTAGTCTACCACTAATGAAGGTTTCTAACTATACAATGCTTTAAATGGGGACATCTTAAGGGAAGAATGGTAAGAAGTATTGTACCACCATTCAGCTAATGAGAGCCAATGAACCTAGTGATACTGTTTTTCTTGATCAAAACAACGGAGGTAAGTACCCAAACATTTATTAACAATCTCCCTTTGGCCATTTGACTAAGGGTGATAAGAAGAGGGCATACTCAACTTAGTACTGCTAAGACAAAACTATACCTTCCAAAAGTTATTGGTGAAGAGAGGGTCATGATCACTCAGAATGGACTTGGGCATGTTGTGCAATTTAAAAATAGAATCACTTGTTGAATAGGGATTTTGCAATGCACAAAAATGAGCGTACTTGGAAAGGCGATCCACTACCACAAAGATCACCATTTTGCCCTCAGATTTGGGAAGGCCCTCAATGAAATCCATGGATATGTGCTCTCACTGGTTGTTAAGGATAGGCAAGGGTTGCAACAATCCAGGAGAGTTAATTGTTTACCCATGTTAGGCTGAGACACTTTGCATTCGGCCACAAAAGTCTTGACATTCGCTTTTAATCCTTTACAATAAAAATATTGCTTCACTTGTTGATATGTTTTCAAGAATCTAGAATGTCCCGCCAAAGGAGGCATGCACTTCTTGGAGGACACTTGTCTTAATAGCCGAGGACCAAGGAAAATAAATGTGATCCTTTTTGCGGAGAATTCCAACAACATAGGAGAAACAAGAAGACAGTGATGAGTGAGCCTCTACTTCCTAAATTATCCGACTAGTCTTTGAGTCAGAAAGCCAATACTTCTGAAGTTTAGAAAGCCATTGTGGAAGAGGACTAGAGATGACATTGACAACAACAACATCCTCATGTTTGCGAGACAAAGCATCAACCACCACATTCTCCTTTCGTTTCTTGTACTCAATGACAAAATCATACCCCAAGAGCATGGTCATCCATTTATTCTGTTCAGGACAGGAGAGATGTTGTTCTAAGAAATGTTGAAGGCTGCTATGGTCAGTCTTGATGATGAAGTGATGCCCCAACAAATAAGGCCTCCATTTCTCTATGACACGTAGAACAACTAACATTTCCTTCTCATAAGTGGATCATCCCAGATTCTTGCCAGAAAGTTGCTTACTTTCAAAGGCCTATGGATGCCCATCTTGCATGAAAACAACTCCAATACATGTGCCAAAAGCATCACATTAATGATAAAAGGTTTGCTAAAATCAGGGGTGGCCAAAACAAGAGTGGTACACACATAGCCTCCTTTAGGGCTTGGAAGGCCTAGGAAACAACTTCAGACTAAACAAAATCCTTCTTAGTGAGAGCAGTGAGAGGAGAGGCTATCATGCCATAATTGCGACAAATTTCTTTTAGTAGCTTGTGGGTCCTAAAAATCCATGGAGATGTTTAAGGGATTTGGGCAAGGGTCAGTCTTGCATGGCTTTGATCTTGTTAGGATCTACCTTGACTCCTTCCTGAGTTACTATGTCCCAATTGTTCTACCTCCTTGACCCCAAAGGAACATTTGGACCTTTTGAAAAAGAGTTTTTCCATTTGTTATAGATGAAGAACTTTGTCCACATGAACTAGATGTTCTTCTTAGGACTTGCTATAAATTAAGATATTATCAAAGAAAACTAGGACAAACTTGTGAAGAAAAGGACAAAAGATAGAGTTCATGAGGCTTTGGAAAGTGAAAGGAGCATTAGTGAGACCAAAAGGCATGACTAGAAACTCATAATGATCCTCATTTGTGCGGAAAGCAGGCTTTGGAATATCCTCTTCTCTAACCCTAATTTGATGAAACCCAAAACACGATTTTAGTTTGTAAAATATCTAGCACCATGCGATTCATCCAATAAATCATCTATAACAGGGATAGGGATCATCTATAACAAGGATAGGAAACTTATCATTGATAGTGATCTTGTTGAGATGTCGAAAATGAGGACACGTGCGCCAAGCATTGTCCTTGCATTGTACCATCACCACTAGAGAGGAGTATGGATTGATGCTTGGATGGATGATTCCTTTGCTCCAACATTTCCTCAACCAACTTCTCAATTTCAGACTTTTGGGGTTGGGGATATTGGTAAGGATGCACATTAGGAGGTTGACTTTCTGGAACAAGGTAAATGACATGATCATGTGTGCGCTGAGGAGGAAGACTTATGGGCTCACCAAAGACCTTATATCGATCCACAATGTTTTGCAAGTTCAAAGGAAGAGCTGGAAGAAGCAACTTTGATGATTGAACCTCCTTGCAATTGACTTTGGCGAAGAATCCATGATCACGTTTCTTCAAAACTTTTCCATGCTATGTGAACTAACCACCTTGGAGAGAAGGGGTTGGATTCCTTGGAGATAAATGACCCTTCCATTTTTCGTCCACTTGACATATCATCTTTGCAGATTGATAGTAACATCATTGAGCTGAGATAACAGTTGAGCTCCCAAGATGACATTTGCACTACCTAGATTCATGGCAAAGAGGTTACCCGACCAAGTATATTCCCCCATTTGAATGTTAACCTTAGTCGTTCAACCTACTCACTGAGTGGTACCTCCATTTACAATTAATATTTGAAATTTATTGTGATTTGAAGAATTGATATACAAGCCCCAAGACTTTGTTGTCTTACTATGTATAAAGTTATGTGTGCTACTTGAATCAATCAACACATTAATGCACTGTCGTTTGATAAAACCTTGTACCTTGATAGTATGCTCAACTTGGAGCCCTATAAGATTGTGAGCAAAGACAACCATGGTATCTTCCTCATGTGTTGCCTCATCTACTTCTGGTGATTGCTCTTGTTGCAATGAATCGTCATCTTTTGATACTGCTGATCTTCACCTTCCACTTGAATGTTACGACATTTTTCACAAGCCTGATCTCGGGGATGGTGAGAACAACATTTCAAATAGAAAAAACCTTGGGAACACTTGTTATTGTGGTTATTGAAGTAAGGACATCGAGAGTTGAAGTCATGTCTATATTGCGGACTCGATTCGTGGAGCTTCTCTTTTGCCGCTAAAGCTATACGTTGAGCATTATCGAGAGTATAGTGGTTGAGCATATCAACTTGTTGAATTTTGTCCTGAAGACCATGGCAAAAGATTGAGACCATCAACGTTGGATTCAGTTGGTAGGTGTAGGTGAGAAGACGTGAACTTTGTGCAATACTCCTCAACCGTTCCTGTTTGCTTTGTTTGCATCAAACGGACCACATACAATGTGGAAGATTCTTTGTCAAATATTTGGAGGAATCATTCTTTGAAATCAGGCCACAAAAGAGGAGCCCCTAGTTGGCGAAGCTCCTATAACAACCATTAATGAGCATGGATACCTAACTTGGCAACTGCTAATGTGACACGACCTTCTTCAAGGACATGGTGTAGACAAATAATGCTATCCATATTGACTAGCTACCCACGTGGATCGACAATCTCAAAGGTGGGGATGTCGATGCGTAGAATAGGAACATCATGAGGCCAGGGAAGGAAATCATAAGCACCTCTTGGAGAGGAATCTAGATCAGAAGCAAAGCCTAAGTTGTAACCACCCATACTTGGAGGAGTACCTTCGGTGGCATAGGGAGCTGAGTGACTTCCATAGGAAATTGGAGGACTATGACTAGATGGTAGTTGTGGAAGGATGCTAGTGTCCCTTGTATTTGGTACCTGATGAATGATCGGAGGTTGTTGCTTAGCGATTTGTTTAGACTCATGGACAAGGGGATGCATAGTAGAGGACATTTGTAAGATACTTTAAATGTCAGCTAAGGACTTTGTAATGGAAGCAACCATCTTTTCTTGATTCTCAAGATAGACATGCAAACCAGGATCAATAGTATTAGGAATAGGATTACCAATTTGAGGGGTAGCAGGAGGAGTAACAGGGGGAGGGTTATTGGGAAGAGGAGAAGAGGGATGAGAGGTGTGGGGAGGAGGTGAAGCCATGGTGTTTAAGGAAGAAAGAAAATGTCGGTTAAAATAATTGATATTTTGGGGAGTGTTGTGATGCTTACTAGGATTTTTGGGTTGGCATTTCTTTTTGCTCATACACATATCCTTTGATTGACCAATGCATGCAATCGATCATTGATTTGTAACCAGCCAGTAGTGGCAACAAGTTCATTCATATATTAGGGGCAATTGCAAAACCCGATTATTTTTTTGTTGGAATGCTATTGAACAAAATGTTGTGAGAAACACCCCTTACATTGATCATCTTGAAGAGACAATCGCAAAGCGATAGGTCTCACGTAAGGGTCCCGACACACTTGCTTCCCAAAAAAATGTTTCTAGAAATACCCCTTGTTTTGATTGGCTTGAAGAAACGATTGCAAAGGGATGGGTCTCTCTCAAGGGTCAGGCAATACCCAATTTTTTTTCTTTTTAGATTGGGTTTGGGAAACGGAAGTAACAACAACGAATTCACAATATTCTAGAAGATAAATGTACCAAAAGATGAGCAGATTTTTTTTTTTTACCAAAAAAAATTACCAGTAAACAGGAAGAAGTATTGTTTGACAAAGGTTCTTGAATGGTTCGTGTGCCCTTCTACTGCAACTTTGCACCACCATAGGGAGCCAAGATTGATACTTTGATACCACTTGTAATGAAACAACTTCAAAAAATACAACAATAGCAGTAGCAATCCAATAATGTGCAATAAACAATATCCAATGATAATAATAATTCAGATCCAATTGCTAGAAAATCAAATATGCAATAATTAGATTCTAGATTCAAATCAATACAAATCCTTAGCCACTTGGAGAGGGTGAAGTCTCATAACCACTTGGAGAGGGGAAAGTCTCATATGTGCAACTGAGGCAACTAAGGTTCGAATATGAAAGATAATTCCGACTACAACATAACTCTTCCTATTTATAGACTAAATCAACATTAACCCTAACCCTAATGCTCAAGGTCGACTACCTTAACCTAGGGCCTGAGCTAATCAAAACAAAGATAGTTGACATGGCTATATTGGAGCTGTTACACTGCTTGTCTAGGGGGTTGTGCTGCTGTGCATTTCTCCAAAGTACTAGCTGACATGAATTATCGGGTATGTGTGTTGTACAAGAGGCTCGGTCTTGATTTACAAGCCAGATGAATATGCAAGGATTTGGATTTTGTCATTATTTGAAACAATAGTGAGAGGCAACCCAAAATGGCTTCATACATGCTTTAAAAACAAGTATTAAAAATGAAAATGGCTTCGTACATGCTCTAAAAACGAGTATTTAAAAACTTTGAAGCATGTGGAGCATCAATGGACTTTGTATATGGAATGAAGATTTTCATCTTAGAGAAGTGATAAATGATGACAAAGATGGGATCATGCAGGCATCGAGTTTGAGCCATACCACCACTAAATACAAAGACATCGACTCCCATAGATGCAAATGCACCAATGGTGGTTGATACAATACAAACTAAACATCTTCGAATGAAGCTTCCACTTGGTTCTGCATGGAAGGCCAATAATAATAGCATAGCCAATGTGATGCAGACATTTGTACCCAAAAATGGCCACCATAAGTAGAAAAATAAGCCTTTCAAGTAGATGGTGACAAGCATCACTGTTGGCCGCACAAAACTGATTCAACTTATGGAGAAATTCATCCCAAGATTGTTAGTCTGGGAAGATCACTTGGCTGACCACTGTGGGTTGCTAAAGAGCAGCATACATCAAGCCGAAATGAAGATATTTATTTGGAACAAACATCCTTCCATTTTTCATAAACTAGACATTGAGGATCCAAAAAGCTAAGTGCTTGCGTAGGAGGATGACTAAGAAAATCAACCACTTTGTTTGTTGCACCTTTCTTGTACTTGATTATTGAATGGACGTGTTGGACATAAGAAGCCCACTTCATGTATTGGTGCTTTGAATTTTGATCTGAAAATTCAAATACTGGAGAGATTGGTAATCAGTATGCAACATAACCTTGTTGCCAAGAAGATGTGTCTCCATTGCTTCAATGACCAAGGCATATAATTTCTAGTCATGCTGTCGTTCAACTTAGCTTGGTGCAAGGTCTCTGAATGATAGGCCGTTGGATGTCCTTCCTGCTTATTTACTGCATGTATGGCATAGTGTGAGACATCAACTCGAAGTTCAAAAGGCTATCAGAGGTCTGGGAGGGAAAGCATTGGAGTAGAGCAGAGAGTCTCTTTCAATCTGTTGAAAGCTCTGTTAGCTACTCAACCCCAAGTGAGAATATTTCGATTTGAAACTTGATGAAGAAGATGTGCGATATGAGCGTAATTGTGAATGGTCCCTAGAACTCTTCAACTCAAAGATGCTTGAAGAAATATGCTACTCTTCAAAAACTTTGACCTTGTTTGGATCCAGATGCGGTCCATGCTCAGTGATAACAAAGCCCAAGTATGTGATGGAAGTTTGACCAAGGAAAGGCTTTCACATCTTGGCTTGAAGCTTGTTTTGGTGAAGCAGATCAAAGACTTTGCATATATTCCAAGTTTTCTGTCTGTCTTATTGTAGATTAGAATGCCATCAAGGTATGCAACAACAAACACATTAAGATGTGGCCAAAAATATGTCATTGATAAAATGCATGGAAGTGACTGGTGCATTGGTGAGACCAAATGGCTTAACTATCCACTCAAAGCCCAAACTTTTGTCTTGAAGGTTCTCTTCATCATGTCTCGAGGCTCCATATGGACTTGACAATATTCTAAGGCCTAAATCAATCTTGATTAAGAATTTAGCGGTTTTCAATTGGTCCAAAAGATGGTCAATGTTGGGAGTGGCTAGCAGTTCTTCACGGTGATGTTGTTTAATGCTTGATGTTCAAGACATAACTGCCATTTATTATACTCTTTCTTGGGCACAACATTAGCAAGATAGTCGTAGAGAGAAGCATCACATACAATCTTTGCTTCATTGAGCAACTCTTTGATTTGCTGTTCAATATCTGCACTCTCACTACATGTGGTGCGATAAGGTGGGTGATTGGGGAGCTGGGAATATGACAGAAGTTTAATAGAGTCATTGATGTCCTGCATGGGAGGGAGTCCTTTGGGCTCGTCAAGGGCATCAAGAAGGGAGCTTGTTTGTATTATCTTCTTCAGCTTCCTTAATGAAACAAAGTGCAGGAAACTCATTCAAATTAACTTGCCTGACAGCTGGCCACCAAAGTGAGAGGACCAACAGAAGAAGAGGTAAGCTTATAAACCTTTCCATCCTTATGGAGCTTGCAGGTCTTGTGATACCCATCAAAGAGAACCCTATTGGTATGGAATGCCAAGGATTAGACAACAATCAAGTGAAGTAACATCAAACTAAACATTTTCTTGGGAAGGCTCGATTGGAAATATAGCCTTACACTGGCAAGAAACGAGTGTTGGTTGTCCTGCATTTTTGACCCATCCCAATTGGTGTGTATGCGGATGCTTGGAAGTAGGCAGTTGGAATTCATTGACTAACTTCTTTGACATGAGATTCTTTTGACTCTGATTATCAGTGTTGAGTTTTACCAACCAATCTTTGGTTTGACAATTGTGGGTGAACTACGCATATCTTTTATGTGTTGGATAAATTTTGGCTATAAGAATAAGCTGACAATTACTCTTCATGGGTTTGGACATAGGAATCTTTAGATGAGTGATGTTGCGTTGCAAGACAAGCTTTGGTTTTCTTGGATTGAAGAACTCTACGTTTTTCAGTAGAATAGCTGAAGCATTGATAATAAAAGCAATACTTCTTGTCCCTAAAGGAGAAATTGAACCCTTATTGGAAACATCTTTGATCCTCAAAATCTCATTAGAATCTTTTATCTCCAACTTGATGACAAGTTGATTGAATTGTTCAATATATTGCTGAACTAGAGTCAACACACCAGCAATGACTATTTATAACTATGTGGGTAAAATTGCTTTTTGATGGTAGCTTTGAAGGCATCCCATGTTTGAATAGCTGTTTGGGATGAGAAGGCCAACAATTAGACATGAGACTGCCATCAAGAAAGAGCTTGATCATTCATGTGCACCTCAGCAACCATATAATTTGCTTGTCTGTGAGATTGGATTGAATCATGGAAAATACTTCCAAGCTATGAGTTCAAGCATCAAACTTCATCAAAAGGGGGTATTGATATCTTGGTTTTGAGATTGAATTGAGGCTGTGAGATTGAAAGTGTGGTTGGAACTTTTGTGTTGCTGCTGCTGTTGAAAACATCATTTGTTGAAATGTACTTATCATGCCATTCAACAACTTAGCCTGAATTCGCTTTGTGCTTGATGTTATGCCAAGAGTTTATTAGTCCACAATTGGATACACTGGAATCAGGAGCAGTGCATGAAGCATGATGAAGGTCTTGAAGTGGATCCATGATAGAAACTATGTGCTCCCACCCCACAAAAAAAAAAATAAAATCAATCTAAAAAAAGGAATGGAAAAATAGAAAAAGACCTGAGTAGTAGAATAAAGTAAGAGACTACAGATGCTTAGAACTTCAAATGCTCTTAAAAACCTCTTTTAGAAAATTAGGTAATTTTGTATAACACTTTCACATCTGTATTTTGTAAATGGATGTCTGCAAAAAATGTGATGTCAAATGACTATTGCAATCTGCACTAATCTAGTTGGAAATTAAGGAAGCAAAATGTAATATTAGATAAAAGGCACTCCCAGATCAGAATTGATAATAAGGAGAGGTTGTCTTGCTGCAGTAGAAAAAGTAAGCCTAATATGTCAGTCTGAATTTTTCCTGTATTAAGCAATTGTCTGATTTGCCACTCAATATCTGCACTCTCAATGGCCGGTGCAATAAGGTGGGTAATTAGTTAGGTGGGAATGTGGCCAAGTTAAAAAGAGTGCTGGATGACCCTCATTGTAACAACCCATCCGGATCTGCCTTCTAATTTTTGTGTTTTTGCAATATATGATTTTTGTATTTTTTTTTTTTGATAATAATTAGGAAGAAACTGAAACTCTTAATCAGCTTACTCAAACTCACAAATACTTCAGATTTATACAACAAACACACCAGAAATTCGGACAAGGAAGAATACTAACATAAATACTCAAAACCCATCAAGGAATATAGTTTGAAGTTAAACATTTCACACTTATAACTGTCTGAAATTTACATCAGATATTTACCAGACGATGTGAAAGGGCTGGAAAGGATTAATATTGACTAATCTGCAGGCTTCCCCACTTGATATGCACTGCTGAGTCCTCCTTACCAGCCACCGCCCCTTCTTGACACAGTTATCATTCCCATACCCAAGCAATTCATTCCAGGACTGTCACGCCTAGCTCTTGTCAGGTACAGTACGGCTGTCAAGGGCTGTGTGTTCAACGTTCTGCACAGTCTCCACTCAGAATGCCACGTTTTCTGATCCTTATGCCTGCTATAAAGATGTCAAGGCTTTGCAACACAAACCCTGATGTATGCAATCTGAATCGCACCAGTATTTTGGCCCTGCATGGTACGGCCAGAGAGGGAATGGCTGCTGCTAATATCAATGAAGAATGGAGCCACAAACCCTTCCAATATTCTCTGTAATTTTTCTGTCAAACTTCACAATAACGCCCTAGTGTGTGTAGATCGAGGGCCAATCGAATGCAGTGAAAAACAAAAATCAATCACAGAAAAATTCAAAACTTTATTTGCACCCCTCGTCAACCTTGACCATTACAAATTCAAGTGTATAAATAAGTAGGGAATAGGAAGAAAGTCGGCAAAGGAGAGATAAGGGGAAAATGGAGGATAAGAAGGGATAAAGAGGGATACGGGAGTTGGAGGGATAAGGGGGAAGAAGGATTAACGGAGGGATAAGGAGGGAAAATAAGAGGAAGATAGGAGGGAAAATAGGAGGAAGATAGGAGGGAAAATAGGAGAGAAGTTAAGGGAATTTGCCGACAAAAAATTGCCGACAAATATAGAGAATTTTCACACGTAGGCTTAGAAAAAGATTTTTCTAAGCCTCTTACAACTTAACCCTTTTCATACTTGCAACATTCTCCCCCTTAAAGTTGAGAGGACTGACTACACAGTCTCTCAGCTTTACAAATTGAGCTTTAGTCATCGCCTTGGTGAAGATGTCAGCAACGTTCTCCAAAGTGTGACAGTATTGAAGCTCAACAATTTCATGTTCCACCATATCTCTGATGAAGTGGTACTTCATATCAAAATGCTTCGTTCTGCTATGGTGGACAGGATTATATGCCAACTGAATGGCACTGATGTTGTCGCGGTAGATTCTGGTCGGACCACTTTGCTGTTCTCCAATCTCTTCCAGTACTTTCCTTAGCCACAAGGCTTGAGTACTTGCATAAGTAACCGCTATATACTCTGCCTCTGTTGAAGATAGCGCTACTACTGTCTACTTTTTTGAACTCCAAGTTATTAGTCCTGATCCAAGACTAAAACAATTTCCTGATGTTGACTTCCTGTCATCAATATTGCTACCCCAATCACTATCACTAAAGCCTACAAGCTTGATAGTGTTACATTTATTGTACTGGATTCCAAAATCCAATGTACCCTTCACATATCTCAAAATTCTTTTAGCTGCCTGCAAATGCAGCTCAGAGGGGTTAGACATAAATCTAGAAACAAGAGATACAACATACTGAATATCTAGTCTGGTGTTGGCGAGAAACATCAAACTCCCAACCATGCTTCTGAAAGTGGTCACATCAACTTTTGGTGCTCCATCATCTTTGCTTAATTGGATCCCATGTCCAATTGGAGTTGCAACTGGTTTGCAATGCTCCATAGCAAACTTCTTGATCATATCCTGAGCATACTTATGTTGACAGATGAAGATCCCTGTATCTGACTGATGAACCTCCATTCCAAGGTAATAGTGCATTAATCCAAGATCCTTCATCTCAAACTGAGTCATCATGGAGTGTTTGAACTCCATATTCATTTTCTCATTACTACCCATAAAAATAAGATCATCCACATACAAGCAAACTATGAGGATGTCATTACCTTGCTTTAGGTAGTAGAGTGTGGGTTCATTTTTGCTCCTGGTGAACCCATATTCTTTGAAGTACCCATCAATGCGTGAGTACCAAGCTCTTGGTGCCTGTTTGAGGCCATAGAGTGCCTTCTTCAATCTGTAAACAAGGTGTTCCTTACCTTGCACTTCAAATCCCTGTGGCTGCTCAACATACACTTCTTCTGTCAAGTAACCATTGAGAAATGCACTCTTGACATCCATGTGTTGGACTTTCCATCCTTTATGTGCAGCTAAGGCAAGAACTGTTCTGATTGTCTCCTGTCTGGCTACAGGAGCAAAAGTCTCTTCATAATCTATTCCATATTTCTGAGTAAAACCCTTTGCCACTAATCTTGCCTTATGCTTCTCAATGCTTCCATCAGCATTAAACTTGGTCTTGAAGATCCATTTACAGCCAACACATTTCTTTCCTTTCGGAAGCTTCACGAGCTCCCAAGTGTCGTTGTTTTTTATAGAGGTTATCTCCTCTTTCATGGCATCTTGCCAAATCTTCTGAGTACATGCCTTCTCATAACTAGAAGGTTCAAGCTGTGCACTAGTTAACAAAGCATAGTTAACTTGATCTCCTCTGGGTTCTTGCTGGGATTCATCATCACCATACAAGTGCATACTTTCTAATCTGTGTAAAACAGATTCCATTTCACTAGCTTGACTCCTAGTATATCTTCTTGAAAAATTTTTATCCAACATCTGAGATGATGGATGATACTGTAAAGTTCTCTTACCTTTGGATGGAACATCAATATCCATTGGTGAGGAACTTACTGATCGCTGTGGAGAAGGACTTGGAGAAGCAGTTGAATCTGAAGATGGACTTGGTGGATGTGTGGGCGGAGACTGCTTTCCTTTCTGTGGTAGCTGTGGTTGCACTTGCTGAGCTACTACATCAGTGGCTTCAACATCATTGAATATTTGGGGCTTACCCCACTCTCCCCCTTCATCAAAAATCACATCCCTTGAAACCACTATCTTTCGAGTCGTAGGATTGTAGAGTCTATAACCCTTTGTGTTTTCACAATATCCTACAAAAATGCAAGCCCGACTCTTTGGATCCAACTTCTTTCTCAGCTCATCGGGAATGTGAGCATATGCCAATGAACCAAATACTCGAAATACTTCACATTTGGTTTCTTACCATACCAGGCTTGGTAAGGTGTCTTCCCTTTCAAACTTGAAGTAGGACTTCTGTTCAAGATGTGAACACTAGTCCTTGTTGCATCTCCCCAATATGCATTACTCAAATGCTTTGTCTGAAGCATTGATCTTGCCATCTCCACAATGGTGCGATTCTTCCTTTCTGCTACACCATTTTGCTGTGGAGTGTAGGCAGTTGTGAACTGCCTCTTGATGCCATGATGTTTACAAAAATTCAAAAACTGATTAGAGGAGTATTCTCCTCCTCTATCTGATCTAAGACATTTTACAGAATATCCACTCTCACTTTCAACTTTTGCTTTAAAATCAACAAAGCATGCAAATGCTTCATCCTTATGCTTCAAAAAATATATCCAACACATTCTTGTGCAATCATCAATGAAAAGTAGGAAGTAAGAGTGATTACCTAGACTCTTGGTCCGCATCGGACCACGGATGTCCGAATGTACCAACCGAAGAGGATAGCTGGCCCTCCATGCTTGTCCATGAGGAAATTTCGATCCGGCATGCTTGCCCAAGGCACACCCTTCACAGACTTCCTTACTGTCTTGAACTTTGGGAAGTCCAGTCACCATTGCTTGTGAAGTTAGCAATTTCAAACTTGCTGAATTCAAATGACCATATCTCAAGTGCCATAGGACACTTGGATTGGTAATTGCAACATTTGCTAACTTATTTCCTCCTGGCTGGCCAAACTTCAAAGGGAATAATCTATTCTTCGACATTGGCACTTGTGTAATGATTCTATTACTATTGTTTTTGTCAAAAATGGTGCATTTACCCTCATCAAAAATCAACTTATAATTCTTTTCAAGCATTTGACCAACACTTAGAAGATTGTGTTGAAGATGAGGTGTGTAATAGATATCACTTACTTGCTTTATGCCTTCTTTTGTTGGAACCTCCATGGCTCCAATGCCTTCAACTGCCAATGACTTGTCATCTCCCAATCGGATGCTGGATTTGTATGAGGAGTCTAACTTAGCAAAGAGTTCTTCTTTGCCACTCATGTGATTTGAACACCCAGTGTCCAAAATCCATGTATCATTCATATTTTGCTCTGTCTGGCCATAAGAAAGAAAGAGATTTGAGGACTCTTCCTCTTCTCCAAAATTCCCAAACTGACTGCTCTGGTTGCTGCTGCTTCCTTGCGAAGTCTTTGACCAACAATCACGAGCATAATGGCCAGGTTTGCCACAATTGTAGCAAACTTGTTTTGATTTGTCTCCTCCTTTTCCTTTTCCAGATTGTTTCCCTCTATATTGTTGTTGTCCTCCTCTATTCTGATTTCCACCTCTGTTGGATGATCCTCCTCTGTTAGGAGTTCCCCCTCTTTGATTATTCCTGCCTCTGCCTCTTTGTTGACCTCTGCCTCGACCTCTACCTCTTCCTTCATGTGTGGCAAAAGCTTTGTCATCTCCTCCATAGCTGGTGGTAGGAGTTTCCTGTAACCTCTCTTCATGTGAGAGAAGTGAACCAATTAATGCATCAAAAGACAATGTGGTTAAGTCTTTGGATTCTTCAATAATTATTGCAACAGAATTCCATTTTGGAAGAAGTGTTCTCAACACTTTCTTCACCATCATCTCTGGCTTAATATCCTCCCCTAGTGTGACCATTTTGTCGACTACTGCTTTCACTCGCACACAGTAATCTCCGACTCTTTCATTCTCTTGCATCTTGAGATTCTCAAAATCTCGTTTCAAGGTTTGCAGTTTTACCTGCTTCACTTGGTCACTTCCTCTATAGCTTTCTTTTAGGGCATTCCATGCATCTTGTGCAATTACATAAGATGCAACCCTAGGGAAGATACTTTTATCTAAGGCAGCATGAATGTGATATAGGGCAAAAGCATTATTCTTTTGTGCTTCTTTTCTTGTCTTTTTATCAGCATTAGAAAATGCTGCCCATTCAGCAGCAGTTGGTTCTGTATAACCTTCTTCAACTACATCCCAAAGACCTTTTCCTATCAACAAAGTCTTCATTTTTATAGACCAGTATTCATAGTCACTACCATTAAATTCAGGGATTGGTAGACTAGTGTTTGCAGCCATTGCTAAAAAACAAACTTTTATTGAGGCAAACTGGAAATACAAAGCAGTACATAATGATTTAATGATTTAAATCAAATCTCGCCTTTTTAGTACATTCATGTTCTGCTTCAGAACTGCTGCTGATGATGATGATTTCAGGTTCTGCAGGATCTTCTTCTTCTGCTGCTGTTGCTTCTTCTTCGTCTTCTTCTTCTTCTTCTTCTTCTTCTTCTTCTTCTTCTGCTTCCTCTTCCTCTTCTTCCTCTTCCTCTTCTTCTTCTTCTGCTTCCGCTGGTTCAGATTCAGGCTCAGGAGAGCGTGGTGTATAGCCCTCACTCAATTCAGCTGTTGGTACACCTGGTGTGTAACTGGCACCAGATTGTACGTCCGAAACAAATTGCACGGTCTCGGATTCTTCAATCCTCTTTTCGAAGATATTGTCTTCTGAATCTGCCTCGTACCCTGAATCCGGCTTTCTTAGGTGAGCTATCACCTGATTCTCAAGCTGACAAAACACAGTATGCAGACTAGTTCGACGAACCCTTTCATCAAAGGATTCCGGTGTCTGCCTCTTCAAAATAGACAGTAGTGCATTATAGCACCCTTCAGATCGGAACATCTATCATTTGCACGGGCACATTATTCCTTCTTTCACAAATTCTCCTTAAAGGTTTGCAAAAAAATTTTTAAAAGGTTTTTTAAATAAATTTAATAACCTTTTATTATTTTTAAATTACCCTTTTTAAAAAAAAAATATTATTTAAAAAAGATAATTTTAAAACAATAATATAAAAATTATTAAATAAATTTAAAACCTTTAAAAAAATTTATTTTTTTACCTTTTCCGTCGCGATTCGATCACGCGACCTCCTTTGGGCTAGGCGGGCTCCTTAGCCGCTCGACCACGCGGTGCCTTCGTGAACTAAGGCGCAACACCTTAGTTATATTATAACCGGCGGCGCGATTTAAAAAAAAAAAAAAACTGTTTGATTATCTCCGACGGAATTCGATCCCCGGACCTCCCAGCTATCAGCTGCTGCGCTTTGCCGCTACGCCAAGCCGCTTGGCTGAAACCACAGGAGACCGTGTCCCCTTTATACCGCGACGGCGAAATTAAAAAAAAAAAAAAAACGTTTTGCGGGATTCGATCCCGGGTGGGTGCAATACTATTGGACCGCCCTGTCCGCCACACCATAGCCGCAGACGTGTCTTCAAAGACACGAGGTATAACATCAACCGAGGCGGCGATATTTAAAAAAAAAAAAAAATGGACGTGGGATTATCCCACATTCACTGCGCTTCTCCTCTGGCGGGGTTTATCAGCCCGAAAACGCAGAGAAGGCTTCGATTGCCTTCGGGCAGTCAAGCCTGGCCTTGTTTTACTAGCTCTGCCCAATCGCCGTCCGCCACGTGGCGGTATTTTGCCCTCTCTCTGCCAACCAAACTGCCACGTGTCGTCCAGTCACCTCTGCCTCGACTGCCGTGCCGCTGCCACGTGTCAACTCGACTGTGCACGATCCGCTTCGGGATCCGTGCCCAAACTGCCTCGGGAACTGCGTCTGAGTCTGCTCGCGATCCGCCTCGGGATCCGAGCCGGCCGACTCCTGCCTCGGAATGCGTGCTCGCCTGGTCGCGCCTCGGGAACCGTGCCCGAATGACTGCCGGATTCTGCCTCGGAAACCGTGTCCGGGCTGACTGGCTCTGATACCAGTGTAGATCGAGGGCCAATCGAATGCAGTGAAAAACAAAAATCAATCACAGAAAAATTCAAAACTTTATTTGCACCCCTCGTCAACCTCAAACATTACAAAGTCAAGTGTATAAATAAGTATGGGATAGGAAGAAAGTCGGCAAAGGAGAGATAAGGGAAAATGGAGGATAAGAAGGGATAAAGAGGGATACGGGAGTTGGAGAGATAAGGGGGAAGAAGGATTAACGGAGGGATAAGGAGGGAAAATAAGAGGAAGATAGGAGGGAAAATAGGAGAGAAGTTAAGGGAATTTGCCGACAAAAAATTGCCGACAAATATAGAGAATTTTCACACGTAGGCTTAGAAAAAGATTTTTCTAAGCCTCTTACAACTTAACCCTTTTCATACTTGCAACAGTGTGATTTTTGGATGAAACCACCACAATAAATCCGCCAGGGGTAATCTTTCATACCCGACGTGGATGCCCTTACTGGAGGTTGTCGTCCCCAATAAGCTCGACTCCTGCAAATTCCTCTACAAGTGGTCTCCCAAAATGCCAAAGCTTGTTCTCAAATCTGGATGCCCAAAAATGAATGCCCAAACCCCAATTTATAGTCTTCCAAAGAGGTCGATGGCTTTGGAGGGAAAAAACTTCAATTTCAAATTTGCTTCTAGAATATTCTTTATTTTCCATCATTAAGACATCCCCCCTTATTGCACAACTAAAGTCACTTTATGAAATAATATTTATTTAAGTGACTTCTAAATAACCTTTTTCATAAAACGTAATGACTTATATAAAATTAAATATTTAATTTAATTTTATATAGATAAATCTTCGGACATTAAAATTTCTAGGCTCTGCCACACCAAACCTCCAACTAAACATAGATTTGGATACCCATTTCGCCGAACAATCCAGTCGTACCATCCGCTTTGGTTGAAACCCTAGCAAAATGACTTACTATAAATAGTAAGTTTCCTCCCAATTACCAAAAAAGCCACCGAAACCGGAAACTAAAGATTGAAAATGGCCTCAATATGATCACCATGGGTTCCCATCCACCCAATTTAGCCTACGAGAACCCGTGAGTAGGCTAATATCATTTGTCGGACTAATAAGTCAAGAAGGGGACATTACAGTCCGCCCTCCCCAAAATTGCTTGCCCTCAAGCAATTTCAACTCTGGATGTTGTAATACTTCTTCACTTTCCCACGTAGCATCCTCTTCTGGCAGGTGCTTCCACTTGACTAAGTATTTTGTAATCACTTTCCCCCTTAGCGTCTTCTCTCTGAAATTGATGATGGCCTCAGGTTCCAAAACTAACTTCCTCTCCTCATCTAATGGTGGTAGCTCTGTAGAAGGAGTGACATTGTGACCGAGGGCCTTTTTGAGGCGGGACACATGGAAGACATTGTGGATTCTGCTGCCTGCAAGTAATTCTAACTCATATGCTACCTCTCCGACCCGTCTGATGACTCTGAAGGGCCCATAGAATCTCGACTTCAGCTTTTCCTTTCCACTCTTCTTGAGAATGGACTGCCTGTAGGGCTGCAAACTGAGGTATACCATATCACCAACCTCAAAGCTACGTTCTACCCGATGTTGGTCGACATACATCTTCTGTCGATTCTGTGCCTGGTATATATTGTCCCTCAGGGCCCTCATGATGTCTTGGCTGTCCTGTAACACCTCCTTCGCTCTGGGTACTCTGCTGTCACCAAGCAACAGGTCTATGAAGCTCGGGGCTTCATAACCATACAAAGCTTTGAATGGAGTCATCCCTATAGTCATGTGGTGGGTAGTATTGTAACAGAACTCACTGAGATGCAACAACTTGATCCAAGCATTCTGTTGACCTGAGACATAATTTCGAAGATAGCCCTCCAACCACTTGTTCACTATCTCTGTCCGACCGTCGGCTCGAGGGTGATAGCTGGTACCGGGACTCGACTCGGTGCCCCCAAGTCTGAATAACACTTGCCAAAACATGCTCGAGAATCTACTATCTCGGTCGTCGACAATTGTTTTAGGCATCCCATGTAATCTGATCACCTCTCTGAAAAACAACTCGGCCACCTGAGCTGCTGTAAACGTTGCTGAAATTGCAAAGAAATGTGCAAATTTTGTTAGCCGGTCCACTACCACATATATACAATCTTTGCCCTGCACCTTGGGCAATCCAGTGATGAAGTCCATGGAAATTCCCTCCCATTTCTGGTTAGGAATCGGTAATGGGTGCAATAACCCTGCGGGATACGTGTGCTCATCTTCATTCTGCTGACAGATGGCATATTCTCTCACATACTGAAGGACCTCATTCTTGAGCCCCTTCCAAGTAAACCGTTCCCTGATGCTTCGGTATGTTTTGAAGAATCTTGCATGTTCTGTTGTGGGATCATCATGGAAGTTTTGTAGAATCCTCTTCTTAAAACTGGAATTGTGCGGTAGGAAGATCCGGTATTTGTACATTATCAACCCCTGAACCACTGTATATCTGTCATCTAAGGTAGTGCCATCCAACAAACTAGATGTCCAAGGGTCCTTAGCATAGTCAGCAAAAATTTCATCTCTCCAAACTGCAGAGACTTCTGACATAGCTCCCAAATACGGTCTCCGAGACAATGCATCTGCTACAATATTCTTTTTACCTTTGACATACTCAATGTCAAAGTCATAAGCTTGTAGCTTACTAACCCATTTCTGCTGTCTCTCATTGAGATCCCTCTGGTTAAGAAAATATCAAAGACTGTTATGATCAGTTTTCACTGTGAATCAACCTCCTACCAAATACTGTCTGAACTTGGCCAATGCATGCATAATGGCCAACATTTCCTTGTCATACGCCGAGTAACCCCGTTCAGCCCCTTGGAGCTTTTGACTTTCAAAGGCTATCGGATGTTTGTTTTGCATTAGCACTGCTCCAATCCCTTCTCCCGAGGCATCACAACTCCAAGTGCCATGTAGATTCTCCCACTCTCCGTTGTGGGTCCCACTATGCCATATCATCCTCAAAATGTCTCGAACCACTTCTAGCACATTCATACTGAAGCCTGTGCAAGAAGTTCTTGTCCGAGCTACATTTCTCAACACTCCCTCTTAGCAAGGAAGGAATTCTGCACCAATCCAAGTTTGTCTCTCAATGCTTCAAACTTCCCTTTCACTAAGGGCTTGGTCAGAATATCAACTACCTGTTGATTTGTGGGAATATTTTGGAGCTTTATCGCTCCCTTCTGAATCCGTCTCGTATGAAGTGATATTTGATCTCTATGTGTTTGGACTTGTCATGAAATATTGGATTCTCAGAGAGTTTGATACAACTTTGATTATCACAATATATCACCGTGGGATCCAACTCTTGATCAATCAATACTATAAGCAACTTGCGAAGCCAGATGGCCTCACAACTAGCAATATTGGCTGCCATGTATTTAGCCTCTGTTGAGCTAAGTGCCACGAAATTTTGCTTCTTACTGAACTAGAATATCATGCATGATCCCAAGCTAAGGCAACACCTTGATGTGCTCTTCTTGTCTGTTGCACTGCCTGCCCAATCTGAGTCCGTATACCCCTGCAACCTCACTTCACCATCTCCAAGATATCTCAGACCATACTCCACTATGCCCCTCAAGTATCCGAGCACATGTTTTTCTGCTACCCAATGCTCCTTCCTTGGCTCCACCATGAACTGACTCAAGGTGTTCACTGCAAAACATATATTTGGTCTAGTGTTGACAAAATACATCAAGGATCCTATCAGCTGCCTATACAATGTAGGGTCCACCAATTCTGAATCTAAAGCTGTCACCTTCTTTAGATTAGTGATCATGGGTGTGGCCATAGGTTTGCAGTCCTCCATCCAAAACCTCTTCAGGATCTCAACTGCATACTTACCTTGCCCAAGGAATATCTCCCCTGGTCTCTGCCAAACCTCCAAACCCAAGAAGTAATGCATCATGCCGATGTCCTTCATCTCAAACTCAGCTGCCATATCTACTTTGCACCCTGCAATGAGCTTCTCTGCACCTGTAAGAAACAAGTCATCTACATATAGCACCAAAATGAGCAGATCAGTCCCAACAAATATGTAATATAGATTAGGATTTGCATCACTTTTGGCGAAGCCCACACTCTGCAAGTATCCATCTATCCTGGAATACCATGCTCTTGGTGCCTGTTTGAGTCCATATAAGGCTTTCTTAAGCCTACAAACATGGGACTCCTTCCCATTTACCTCAAAGCCCTGAGGTTGCTCTATGTACACTTCTTCCTCAATGATCCCATTAAGGAAAGTTGTCTTCACATCCATTTGATGAATCCGCCATCCCATAGATGAAGCTAAAGACATAACTGCTCTAATGGAAGTGTATCTGGCGACTGGAGCAAAAGTCTCCTCATAGTCCACTCCCTCTTTCTGGGAGAACCCTCTCGCCACAAACCTTGCCTTGAACTTCTCGATGCTGCCATTTGCAACATGCTTAATTTTGTAGAGCCACCTGGAACTCACAACTGACTTCCCCTCCGGTCTTGGCACTATGTCCCAAACATCATTCTTCATGATGGAGGTGTACTCCTCCACCATGGCATCCCGCCAAACCTGCTGGTCTGTTGCCTCCTGAAAACTGGAAGGCTCGGAATTTATGATGTTGCTCATCAATGCCATGTAGTTTTGAAACTTCCTCGGAGGTCTGCTCTCCCTAATCATGTTGCTAGGAGCCTCAACATACTCCTAAGCATCCCTCAATGTTTGTGTAAGCCATCAAGGTCTCCTGATAGAACTGGAAGGGGCTAATGTCTCCTCCTCACTTGAAGGTTGCTGTCCTGAACTGGAAACCACTGGTGTCTTTGGTGACCCTGGCTCAACCTTCGGAGCTTCCTGCTCCTCATTCTCTATCACTGGAATAGGCTCATGGGACTTCCTGGATGCAACGTCCTCCTCAAACTTTACATCCCTGCTCACTATTGTCTTCCTCTGCTCTGGAATATAGACTCTGTAAGCTTTTGAAGTCTCACTGTAACCTACAAATAAACCCTTCCTACTGGAGGGCTCCAACTTGGTCCTCTTCTCTACCGGAACATGGATATAAACTGGACATCCAAAGATGCAGAAATGACTCACCTTTGGTTTCACACCAGTGAATGCCTCCTCTGGTGTCTTGTCCTCCAAGATCCTGTGAGGACACTTGTTTTGGATGTAGATTGTTGTGTTGCATGCTTCTGCCCAAAGAAACATCGACAAGCCCTGGTCATGAATCATGGCCCTAGCAGCCCCTATGATGGATCGATTCTTTCGCTCTGCAACCCCATTCTGTTGTGGGTTGTATGGAACAATCAACTCCCTCTTGATTCCTGCCTGCTTGCAGAAACCATCGAACTCCTTGGAGGTATATTCACCCCCATTGTCTGATCTCAAGACCTTGATCTTCTTCTCTGTCTGGTTCTCAACTAGAGCTTTGAACTCCGAAACCTCGCTAAAGACTTCATCCTTGGTCTTTAAGAAGTAGATCCATGTCTTGCGAGAGAAATCATCAATAAAGGAAACATAGTACATGCTACTTGAAATTGATGCTACTGACATCGGTCCACAAACATCCGAATGTACTAGATCTAGTATCTCCTTAGACCTATGCTCGTTGTTTGGGAAAACAGCCTTGGCATGCTTGCCAAGCGTGCACCCTCTGCATACTCCCTGTTGCTCAATGCTGAACTCTGGAAGACTTGTGACTATCTCCCTTAGAATAGGCAACGCTCTATGATGCAGGTGCCCCATCCTCTTGTGCCACAACTCACACAAGTTGTTATTGCTATGAACTAGGGCTCAAACAGGTTCACCCTGCAACCTGTATAGACTGCCTTCCCTAACCCCTATCACTTGTGCTGTTTTTGGGCTAGATTCTTTCGGTCTAATAAGGACATGTTGGTTCTTGAACTCTACTGCATAACCCTTATCCTCCATAACCGAAACTGAAAGCAAGTTCTTCCTGAGACTTGGAACAAACAGAACATCATCAAAGTCTAAAGAGTTCCCTGATTGGAGTCGAAAAGGAATGGTACCAATTCCTTCAACTGGATACTTGGCATCATCACCAAGCTCAACCTGAACCCTTGAGTCCTGCTCTTGTAGATTGGTAAAATATTGTCGGGCTGATGTCATGTGCCGAGATGCCCCATTGTCCACATACCAAGCATCCCTTGGAACCGTGTTGGTAGAAAGGCAAGAGACCAACGAGAAATCCTTCTCGAATTTGGCAGCAAACTCGCTCATCTGAGTTTCTACAGAGGTTGCTACCTGCGTTTATTGTTGCTTCCCTTTGCCCTTCTTGTCTGGACACTGTGATGCATAATGGTCGTGCTTATGACAAATGAAGCACTTGATCTTGCTCAAGTCCTTCTTCCTTGACTGTGAGGTTGACTCCTCACTCTTTACCTTACCCTTGTTGGGTCCTTTACCTCTGCCCTTCTTGGTTTGCCCAAAGAGAGCTAGGTTATCGTCACCACCCTTCTTGCTGTCCTTTGACTCCATCCGAGTCTCCTCCTGGATGAAATCATCCCATAGTTTCTCAAAGGTGGGAAGGTGCTCACGAGCACAGATGCCTTTGACAAATGGTTCCCATGAAGCTGAGAAACCATTCAGTGCCATGTTCACCAACTCTGTGTCTTCAACCTTCTCCCCAACTGCTGCCAGTTGATCACGAATCTGCGTGATCTTCATCAGGTAACTGGTAACGGTGTCAGATCTGGTCATCTCTATAGATCTGAGTTTGTTCCGCAATATCATCTTCTTGTTTATGTTCTCGCTCTGGTAGAGGCTAACCAGGGCATCGAACATCTCCTTTGTCTTAGTCTTCTCGGATATGTGAGGAATCAGGTGATCCTTCACTGCATCCAAGATCATCCGCTTGGCCTTCACTTCCTTCTTTCTATGAGCTGCCAATTGTTGTGGATCTGTAGGCGGAGTCACAATATCCTTGACAATATCCCAGAGATCATTCTCTTCCAATAAGAACATTACCTCGACTTTCTAGGGCAAGAAATTGGAGGCACCTTCCAATCTATCCTCAAATCTGAGGCTAGCTGCTGCCATCTCTGAGATCTGTTGTATGAACTTTCAGATCTGATATGACAGACTCAAGAAAAAAAAACTGTCCTGCAAATAAGCTTAGTCCTTCAAGCAAAAAAATATGAAACCCTCTAACTGTTGGTTCTTCTTTCCAGCAGTGATCTATTACTGTAAACCCTTGAGGATCTCAATCACAGAACCTATGCTTTGATACCATGAAATTTTTTCTAACCCTAGATAACTGCTGTCCTATGTTTCTAAATAAATCAGATCTGAATTTATTTATTCTAAACATGCAACAATCACACAATGGCTGGAAAATGAATAGCGGAAGCAAAATATATATCTGAACCTGATAGTATTACAAAATAGAGGAGGCTACAACTACAGCAAGATAGCTTGCTCTCTTGCTGCCTTTTTGGCCAGAAATTTCACTGTTCTTCTCCTCCTAAGCTTGCAGTTTTCCTTCAACAATCTGCTCTTCTTTTTTTCTTTTTGTTATCTAAAACACTCTTGCCCTTCTCCTTTTATGCTTGAAAAGGAAACCCTAATCTCTCTAACCCTAATCTCTTTAGATGTATGGTCAAGATTAGATCTCATCTCATCTTGAGATGTATGGTCAAGATTAAATCACTTAAGTGAATTACAAAATAGAATTACTTATTAAAAAAAATCACTTTACAAATAATGAGAGGAAATGGACTAATAGGAAATCTAAACCTAAGACACAACTCCAAGTGCCATGTAGATTCTCCCACTCTCCATTGTGGGTCCCACTATGCCATATCATCCTCTGCATCATCCTCGAAATGTCTTGAACCACTTCTAGCACATTCATACTGAAGCTTGTGCAAGAAGTTCCTGTCCGAGCTACATTTCGTAACAGTGCCTTCCCTTACCAGTTTCACACACCAATTATATACAGAATATATGTTACATTAGGGTGATAAATACATGTAGTGCTATGACAGTCTGCAGAAAAGCAGCAGAATTTGCCAGAATTTTAACCTAATTGGGTCTGTGCACATTGTTAAGCAGATATGTGGCAGTTGATGAATTGTATGTTCAGTACCCTGAAAAGGTAACAGGGGGTAACAATAAGGTCCTTGCTGTGAATTGTAATACTAAGACTTCCTCTATGCCCTTTATATACAGACAATATACTGTTTCCTGTGTTTCTGGAAGCATCCCTCTATCACTTGCGGAATCCACCCTTATTTGCTTGAAGAGTTTTATTGTATTCACTTTGGTGTGGTTGGGAAAATATGGGTTACACTGCATGAAGACAATGAAGGGATGATTGGTGGGCAAGGATATGCAGCCAGCAATGCAAAGAGATTCCCATATATGTTGTGTCGATGAAAGTAAAGCTGGCCTTGCAATGGTACAACAAACTCAGCTATGCAAGCCTGTATGCAATCATCGCTTCCAAAAAAAATCAAATACCTTTGAATGTAATTATCTTGTATTGATTCCAATGCCTTTGCCAATTGAAAACTCATTGCAAACCCCCATCATGCATTGAGCATATTGTACACCCAATGCAATACATCTATCTTTGGTCATATTTTGGGAGGGCCCCCATCATATTCACAAGGACAAATACTGTGTCATTGTCTGCCATAACAAACCAATTAACATTAGGAAGACCCAACTTGAAAGTGTCAGACACAATGCAAGATATCCTAGATGTGTCAGTAACTCTGTGGGAGGTTGGTTTGGCTGTGCACAATCTATTCTGTCACAGAAGCGAATGGACTGCAGACAAGGATTGGTGTTCAGAAGAAGATGAATAAAGCACACCATGTAGGTGGTGCAGATAAGTGATATGATTGAATCCGTCGGCTCCCTGATTCTTGGCCTGATTCCTGATCTTTTGGAGGTTCTTATATCCTATACAAAATTCTGAGTCTCCTTGTGATTCTCCTTCATGTTTGCCACCATCCTCAGCTTTGGACGCTGTTAAATTAAGGAATGTTTTAATACGGGTGGCATTGCATGGATGGAGTCCTTGAATCTTTAAGAGTTGTACCTGTTCTGGTAATTTGTCCCTTTTTTGACACCAAAACACCATTGTATGAAAGCATTAGGATACAGCATACTGAGAAAAGAGATTCCTGCATTGCAAGCTCCACATCCATACAAGAGAGAAACAAGATAAACATAGATGACAACCTATAGAATATTCTGAGGTATCACCAACTCTTTATATGAAAATGAGCTGTTGCTTTTCTTCTTTTTATCGAACTTTATAATGGAACCCCCTATTTTCTGGAGATTTATGGGGTATTTTACAGAGTTTTTGTAATTTTGGCTTCTACTCGCCATGGGATTTCATCCCATGAATGTTAGGTGCTAAAATTCTGTGGCCCGCATTTGCCTCCATCATCATGAGCCTTCCTCTATGCATCAGTTATTCCAGCTACACAAAAACTGAATATAACCCAATCTGAAGAAAAATGCTAGTTTCCAACAAAATCTGAGTACAATATATGCAATATACTTGCATGCAAGCTTCCTAAAGGTTATCTAAAAAAATAATGCAACCATTCATCAAAAGAGTAATATTTTCAATGACACTATTTGTTGGAAGAGTAAAATATATACCTTTTGGATGCAGTTTAATGTAGTGTTTGACAAGGTCGAGGCATTAGAATGGTAACAAAACAATGCAGTGTTGAGCAATGCGAATGCTTGGATTTCTTGGCCTCACTGGAGAGTTTCATGCTCATCCAAGAGAGATGTTAAAAGCTAGCTTATGAAAATGGCCATCAAAATGCAGCCAGAACAATGAAGGCATAGTTGTTTTACTCCATTGAAATATTAGAAACATTGCAGTAATTCCCAGTGGAAGCTTATTGATAAAGTCACCCAAAGGATCAACCTGAATTCGTATTAACCATCATATGCATACAATCTAGCTTCCAGATTTCAATAAAAGGCTGAACCTAATGCAAAGGTCAGGCTGTGAACCAAGCTTTGACATTTGACTAGAGAAGAATGAAATATTATTTTTAGGGAAATTTGGCTTGCAGCAAATCTCCGTTTCAAGCACAGTATGTAATGACGACTGGACCTGATATGAACCTGAAGTAAAATTATAACAGCAAATACACTAACTGGAATGCAAATAGCAGAAAACACAAGAGTGTGAAGCAAATGAGAGAAGATAACCGACAAAACAGATGATTTACACTCTTGATTGCAATTTGTTAAATAGATATATAAGGATATAGGTGTCCTTGTTTGGCAAGGCAACAAAGCATATGCAAAAGATACTAATTAGAAAGATGCACATTTACAAACTAGAAAGATGCTAATTTGTTTGGATAGAGAGTATGCTACAAAGCATAAAAGCATTCTAGTATATAAATATAGGAATTTAAACGTTTTAATCTTATCATTTCCTCCTTGCTTATTGGAAGTTCTTCCCAACTTCTACAATAGATGAGGAAACTTTGCTGCAAGAGCTGACTCGGAGAACCACTCAGCCTGTGTTAGCAAAGTTCCTTTATGGTCCACCAAGAAGAGGTTGTTTGTTTCTTGTTGTTGGTGTAAATCCGAACATTGAGCAAAGGATAACACGCCAAGGGTTGAAAATGTGGAATTGGATCTTCATGACAAGTGATTGAAACCTTCTCCTCTAAGTGACACAGCTGTGAGACTATGTTTGTTCAAGTGTAGCCAAATGTGGTCATAAACATGGAAAAAATGAGGTACTCAAAGTCTGTCATGAAGTGTCTTGAATGTGGTTTGTCAATGCTAAAGAATATATTGAACTTTGGTGTGAAGCTTCACCAGATTATGTACAAAGAAGAAGCTTTCTCTTGCTCCTAGAATGAATGTGGAGCTGGAAGAGCTACTAGAATAGGGGCTAAGGGTTGAAAGCTATCACAGATTAGATGTTCTTTCTATTTAACAACCACATCAATGGCCTACTGAGAAACGCTTGTCTCAAGAATGAACAATTGTAGCTTGGGGGATCAAGCATAGGAGCAAGGAAATGAGCATCTTCTTAAAATATAACAAGAGTAATTAAGTTGTGCAAATTGGCATGTTTCATTGCTGGTCTACCAAAAGAAAAGGATTAATAGAAGTGATTTTATACGCTATACAATCCTTTTGCAATGGGTTGGCCTTGTGAAAGCCATAAAAAAAAGCCTTACAATAATGTTGATAGGGTGCTCCAAGTAGCAAACTGTAACAATAACCATCCTTTTGCAACAGCTAGGTCTTCTGAAAGCCCTTAAAAACAACCTTATGATCATATTGATATGGTGTTGTAAGTAGCAAACTCCACAATCCAATGGAGTGACAACATATACCGCTATCTCGTGGAATGGCTTAACAACAAATGTCACATAACACCAGCGAGTGACAAAAGTAGGCTGCTTGCCCTTCTTGACCTTCTTGATGCATCCCAAATGAGTATGGGCATGGATGCTTTGTAGTTGGCAAATGAAAGTTATCCATCAGTTCTTGTGAAATCAGGTTCTTTAAACTACCATTATAAAGGATAAGCTCCACCAATGTCCTTGATCTAACAATATTTTGTGAACAAAGCTTTTTGTTTTTTTGCATCGTAGTTATTGACCATGAGAATGAGTTGAGGATTTGATGTATTGGGATTGTTTACCTCAATTGTTGAATCTTCATTCTACGGTTGCAACCATGGTTGTAATTGCGACTTAGCTAGAAGGGTCTTGTCCTTCTTTGATTGCAAAGATATGGGATTCTTTTGTAGAATGTCTAACGTGCTTTTGATGCAAAAAGAGTTCTACATCCCATTGCCAAAACCTTTAGTGGAGCCACTTTGAGAAGAATTTCCATTCTAGTATAGGGTGACAAGGTTTGACGAGTTGGTTGGGGTATAGGTTATGTTGCTGAGAGGTAAAAGAATGATGGTTTTTCTTTTGCTGTCTCGCTTCCCCCTTTAAATCAAGTTGGTAAGCATCCCTCTAAGGATATATTGGTGATAAGCTCTATCTCCTTTTGAAGATGAGAAAATAATTCAAAGACAAATTTGATGCGAAGAACATCAGGTTCAAGTTTCAACCACGTCCAACATGATAGAGAGACGATTGAACACCTCAATGTATTGCTTGATTGACTAGCGAGATTAGTGAAGCCAAACAACCATTATCTTCTCTACATGCAACAAACCAGTTGACAATTGCTAAGTGGAAAGAGTTCAAAATTCTTTAGGCACAATTTGATGCGAAGAATGTCAGGTTCAAGTTTTAACCACGTTCAACATGATAGAGACGATTGAACACCTCAATGTATTGCTTGATTGACTATCGAGATTAGTGAAGCCAAACAACCATTATCTTCTCTACATATCCAAGGGGATAAAATTGTGCCTGAAGAGTTTTGAACTCCTTCCACTTAGCAATTGTTGACTAGTTTGTTGCATGTAGAAGCTTGATGTGTGATTGCCTCAAAGTGAGGGCTTGATCATCCATATGGACCATAGTCAGCATGATCTTTTGTGCCTCTATGAGCTGGAGTTGCATCTTGCAATACACCTCCAGATTGGGAATCCAAGCATCTGCTTTATCTCCATCGTTTGTGCCATCAAAATGATGAATGGATATCCTGGTGTCCAACTTGGACAATCAAAATAGCCAACGAGAGAGAACTGATGAATTGTTGTCCCAGAGAAGTTGGAACATATTTACCATTTGATCCATGAGTTGTAGTTGAAACTCATTTTGTTGCTATCGCTGATCATTTAGTTCTTGAGTTCTTGGGTCAGAAACTGAATCAAATCAGAGTTTGATGTAGAGTTGCTTAAAATAGTCATCACAATTTTATTATTCTTTTTTGGGGAGATAAATAAGAAAAGCTTTACTACAACAAATGCTATAAAAAACAGACTCCTGAAAACAGTAATTTACAGGAAGTAAATGGAAGAAAATGTCCTCTACTTGGCTGATTTGGTTTGTGTGGCAAAGAAAACAATGTTGCTGCTGTAGGTGTCAAATTTGGAAGAACAAACTGAACAATTGGTCAGAATGACCCACCAGAATGCATGCAGGATTTTTTGTCAGAATTGAAGACCAGCAAAAAGGAGAATGCTGGTTTGTAGGAAATAAAACAGCAGCTTGGGTCATAAAACGCAGAAGCCAAAAACTTAACAGCAGCGCAAGGTGCCGTAACTAATCTCAACTTGAGGCTGAGCAAAATGATACTTAGCAATGATGAATCCTAAACAAACAGGGATGTATTTGGAGACCTCAATGAGGCCTCTAGTAGTAAAATTATAACTGCAGAGTGCACTAACTGGAATTCATATAGCAGAAAACACAGACTACGAAGCAAATGAGAGAAGATAGCTGCCAAAACTGACAATTTACACTCTTTATTCCAATGTATTAAATTGATGTACAAAATATAGATGTGCTTTCTGGATAAAGCAACAAAGCACATGTAGAACCAATTAAGTTTTAATTAGAAAGATGCTTATTTAGAAAATATAAAGATGTTGATTTATATGGACAGAAATTATGCTGAAAACCATAAAAACATTCTCATATACAGATATAGAAATTGAAACTTTCTAATCTCATGATACCCTAAAGTGGTGTGTTTTTTATAGATTCTGTTATAATCATTAGTCACCACTTCCATGCCTTTTAAAACAGTGACTCAAAATGTGAGCCCCCTTTATTTTATTCCAAAATTGGCTCTTCCATAAAGCAAGAATGCACCTTTGATTTTAAATTGTATTTTATCTAGTGGAAGCGTTAAACATGTAAGATTGGTCAACTTTTAGAGACTTGAGGGCATAATTCTCTGGCTGAGATTTAACTCCTGGACTGCTGGTGTTATTTCCATTATAAAGTAAAATTGGTCCAAGACAAAAGGAGCCTCAGCTAGTTGTATCGTACACAACATCTCCTCTCTAACACAAGAATCGAACTCTTATATTCTGGTCTAAGGAAAATTGAAGGGGAGGCATATAGATCTGCGCAATACGATCATTTCCTTCCACTAATGGTTCATCACTCTTCAAAAGAGATCTCAAACTTAACAATCCATTCTATTTGTGGAGAAACAAGAGCAGATTTTTTGATTTTCCCCCTTGTCTTCCTCTCTTTGATGAAGATGTGAACAATGACAAATTTTAAAGTTCATCATCTCAATGCTCATCAAACTAAGAATGAGAGGATCTTTCAATTTGAAAGAGCCAGTGTGTTGGGATTGAGAACACAAGCAAATGTCTTATTCCAGTTGGACTTTTTTGGTTGACATTTAATCCGTTTTTGATTGATATAGATTCAAAGAAGCATTTTAGTCATTTTGGAAAGTATGATTATTTTCTTGCGTAGGAAAATTAGATTGGGCTTATTTAGTGTTGTTGCAATCAGTTTTTTTGTCTCTTTGGCATAGGGACATAAAAGCATATTCCCCTTCATGCAACACAACTTCATTAAGTTTTAATATGTCATCTGACAAGACCACCTATGTATAAGCCAAAAATAAATTCAGGAATATATTTCTCGAAGCTCATGTTTTTTTACTGCATAGCACTCATACCTTTTGTCCATGCCATGCAAAGAACAACATTCATTTTGGGGTCCTCCAATGACAATCCTTGCAATGTCTCATATGGTGCCTCATTCAGTGTTGCTACAGTCTCCAGTAGATTCTAAGATGAACTTCATGCCAATCATTGCACACACAACAAAATGCTTGAACATAAACCCATATTGACTATTGGACATCACATGACAACAACATTCTCCCCAAAATTTGGATTCTAGAAGGCAAGCCTAGCATTGTCTGTAATATTCCTGGCTATCCTCTAAGAATCATGTTGCCACTGTTCTTGGCATTATGATGGCTAGGAAAATGCTGACCCTATCTCATCAGAGACCTCCAAGTTGTGGGCTTCTTCACATCATAGGAAGATATTTGGGTGAACCATTAACAAAATTTGATTTAATTATCTAAAGAAAAATTCATCCAAGAATAACCATTGTTTTTTTAATTGATTATATGGGATTGAAACGGGCCCCACTTGTATCATATCATGACCACATAGTGGTATTACAACCTGAGTAGTCTAATGGTGGAGACTTTGGAACTTTGAATAGAGGTCTACGGTTTGAATCCTACAGGGGCTTAGGTTGTACAATATGTCTTGTTGACTTGAGTATGGTTGGATAATCATATATTGGGTAAAAAACATCCCTCTATGAGGGTTGGCTCATATGGCCTATGGCCTTGTGGACATAAAAAACTACTTTACTCCTTATCCTTTAAGAGCTTGGCAATTGTATATATGGCTTGCCAAGATTTGAACCTAGGTATTCTTGAAAGTCGAGGTATTTAACCAGTTGAGCTCATGCCATTTGATCAAGAATGTTGACAGTAGGGCTAATTAAGTTATTAACTGCTATTTGTCAAATTTCTCCCTCTCTAGGTATTTTATATTGTTAGGGCAACATCTTGAGTAAACCAAGAATGCCCTTGATTTTTCACCCTTTCAGGGTTTTATATTGTTAGGGCAACATCTTGAGGAAACCAGGAGTGGTCCATGAAAATGCTTTGGTTTTTTGTTATGATAGAATAACCTTTAACATAGTCCATATGAAAATCCCTTTGCTTTTATCATGATGGAATTTTTTTTAACATAGAGTAAGGGGTGCTTAGATTAGATCAAGTAAATTCTGGAAGTATACCATGAAAGTTCAAATTTACACATAACCAACATGATATCCTAGAAGATACCTTGCACCAGCTATTTCCTTGGCATTTTTTGCACTTGTTTTGCTTTATTAAACACTTCGAGAATCAAACTAGAGGATCTTTCAACCTAAAAATATCATCTATTGAGATTGAGAAAAGAAGCAAACACCTTATTATAATTGGTCTTTTATTGTTGACATAAATTTAATGAAGGGTTTTTAACCATTTTGAAATGTATAATTACTTTCTTTTGTAGGAAAATCAGATTGGGCTTATTTGTCTTTCACATTGTTGCAATCAGCTTCTTGTCCCCTTGGCATTGGGACAAAACAATCTCCCCTTCACGCAACAACACATTCTTCTCTACTTCATTTAATTTTGAGTTCAAAGATGCCATCTGATCTTACCATGTTTTTAGTAAAAGTAAATCCAAGAATATATTTCCTTGAAGCTCATGTTTTTTTATTGCATAGCACTTCATGTCTTTTGTCCATGCCATACAAAGAGTAATATACATTTTGGGGTCCTCCAATGACAATCCTTGCAATATCTCATACGGTGTCTCATTCATTGTTGTTGCAATCTTCAATAGATTCTAACATGAACTTCGTGCCACTTATTGCACACACGATGAAATGCTCAAACACAATCCCAAATTGACTAATGGGCATCACTTAATAACAATATTCTTATGAACATTTGGAATCTAGAAGGCATGACTGGCATTGACTAAAATATTCCTGGCTATCCTCTACGAATAATGTTGCAAACACTCTTGGCATTGTGATGGTTAGAAAAATGTTGTAATGACCTCAAAACAAGCTACAAAAAACACAGTAAAGAAAATATTTCTTTTTTAACTATAGTGAGGGATTCATAAACCCCTAACCAGATGTGGTTTATCTATTGTTTAAGTTTTACTAAGATTCCCAACTTTCCCATTGAGTTACATCTCACCAAATACCCTACACAAGTTCGTCTATGTAGGCATACTATGTGTTTCCGCAAATAAGTCTATCCATCTCATCACTCTTGATGAGCTAAACTTATCATCCTTAGTATTGTCGAAGGTACACATCCATCACCATACCATGCACAAGTCCATCTGTGTAGGTATGCTACGTGTATTGCACGTTAAGCTATCCATATCGTCTCCACGACGAAATCAATTAGTTTTCTTAGTTACCATACTCCCTAAGGGGGTCTCAATTCCCTTGGGTCTTTCTATGTTCACCCTAAGAGGTCTCAATCTCTTAGGTCCATTCTAGGTTCACCCTAAGATTTCATTTTCTTAGGTTACTTTCATGTTTAACAAGAAGACAAGTTTAACTCTATCTACTCAATCAAACATAGAACAAAACTCATTAAAACATACATGAGATACTTAGAAAGGAAACGACATTTAAAGGAAAGTAAGCATCATATAGAAAAAGAAGCTAAACAACAAAACATAAATAATTCATAATGGTAAATTAAAGATACATTTCCCATCAATTCCATAATCTATTACATATATTCAAGTATGGTAAAAACCTCCATACTTATAAAAGAATAAAGTAATACATCAATTATCTAAGGATATTTCCCAACAATTCTAGTCTATTTGAGCATAAGTAAAACAAATTGATGCATAGGGTTTTCAGTCCTCCTCTTTCCATCGTTCATTTGAGGATAGTAGGGGATTAGGGCAACTCATGGTTCCGTGATAGACATGCCTCTAAATGCATCTACTATTTACTTTGCCAAATTGTAACTATACAAATTAAATCAAAGTATCTAACCATCTATTGTATAGTTGATATCATAAAAATCTCTATTTTTATTTTCACCTCTCATTGCCCATAGAGAGTCTTCCAACAAATACAACCAGATCATAGGTCATACTTTAATCAATATATTTCAACCTTTATTCAACAAATTAAAGTCCCATACCTTTAATCATTATATAAACTAGGTTCTTTTAGTTCCATAATTCAAGTTTTATTACTTAATTCATAAAATAAACTATCTTTCCTTTATTTCATAAATCAAAGTCCCATACCTTTAATCTATAAAATAAACTATTTCCTTTAATTAATAAATCAAAGCCTCATTACTTTAATTCATAATTAAACCATTTTTCTTTTATTTCATAAGTCAAAGATTCCTTCCTTTAATTAATGAAATAAACTATTCCCTTTATTTAATAGATCAAAGTCTCGTTACTTTAATTCGTAAATATACAAATTTTCCTTTATTTCATAAATCAAAGTTCCATATCTTTAATCTATAAAATAAATGGTTTCCTTTATTTAATAAATCAAAGCCTCATTACTTTAATTCATAAATAAACTATTTTTTTCCCTTCATTTCATAAATAAAAGATTCATTCCTTTAATTAATAAAATAAACTATTCCCTTTATTTAATAAATCAAAGCCTCATTACTTTTATTCATAAATATACCATTTTCCCTTTATTCATAAATCAAAGTCTCATACCTTTGATCTATAAAATAAACTATTCCTTTAATTAAAATAATCATTCCCTAAATGAATTCCTCTTAAGGTTGCTTATTTCTTTAGCAACAATCATCAATTCATTTCTTATTTTAAAAAAACTATCTCTAACTCAAAAATAAAAGCACCCACATCCTTAATAAGATGAAGGAGTTTTACAGGCAAACAACACAGGGTCGAAGAAACGAAACTCGGTCTTCGTTAACAGGTGAAGAGCACAGTCGACCCTTGATGATGCATGACACACAATCATCCTAGAAGCAGTTCCACAACCAACAAACAATTGCCATACTTATAGCAGGGGGACGCATGTCAACAAGGTGACGACAACAAGAGTTAATCTCGCCATGATGTGGGGCTTCAATGGAGCGAAATATCCATGGTTTCATCCGACAAGATGAAGGGAAAAACCCAGCATTACCGCACTTAAGAAGAGGTGACCTAGCCAAACATGGCTTATGTCGAGAAGTAACATAGTTGACTGCACAGGTGGAATGGAAGACAAGAATGCATACTACGGGTGACACAACCAATGCAAAACATAGCCGATGTAAGGCACAACGTAAGCAACACTGCTATGGTTACAAAAGATGCCAAGGGCTTTGTCTTAAGAGATCCCAATGCTCTCAAAGTGTTGATCCACTACAACGGCTTCAGAGACGCTGCCTCTAAAGTAACAACACTAAATGACATTCACTCACAGGTTGGTTTAGAAGGGAGTTTCAACCTCCAAATAAGGTACCCCAACACAGTTATGAACTTAGTCAAAGGGACAAAATGACAACACAATACTCTTTACATACAGAGCATGTCCAGTGACATTAACGCATGCCAAAAAGCATTCTTTCATTACAGAAAGGTAAAGGAGAAAATTGATTCATTAAACCAACTTGAAATATTTAGATGTGGTTTTATTTTCCCTTTGGTGCTTCCTTCCCATGTTGGCTCACACTATTCATGTCTATCCAGACTTCGCGAGATATTCAAACTCTCTCCAGACTTATTCTCAAATATTCAAGCTCTCTTTGGATTGCGTTCAGATCTCCGCCCCTCGCTCTCCCTCTCTAGGCTTCACTGATAATTTTGAGCTCTCTTTGACTTCGTTTAGATATTCAACCTCTCTTTGATATCCCCTCATCAATACTCACATGCTCATCTTAACATCCTTCCTATCCGTCCAACGGTCCAGCCCCAGATTTGCCATAATAAATCCTTTTTTTATTAATGAGAAGCTTCGCCATAATGAAGCTCTCTTCCCAACATTGGCGGGAGCTTCCCCTTGCAAGCTCGATCAAATCTCTTTGAGAGGACGGTCTTTCAAATCAAATCTTGCAAGTTCTCCTTTATTGTTTTATAATTATTTAAACAAAAGCTCTATTTTCATTTAAATAAAGTATCTATTATCTTTAAATGAAATTCTTTTATCATTTAAGAAATATTTATTGTTTTATTATTAACTGAAATTCTATTATCATTGAATAGAAACATCTTTTATTTTCAAATGAAATTCTTTTATCATTTAAATTAAAACACCTATTATTTTTAAAAGAAATTATTTTATCATTTAAATTAAAACATCTATTATTTTTAAATGAAATTCTTTTATCATTTAAAATAAAACATCTATTATTTTAAATGAAATTCTTTTATCATTTAAATTAATAGATTACTATATATATGTATATATATATATATATATATATAACATAATAGGTAAAATAATTATGCTATCGAATACCAACATTATGCTAAATGGATCTAAGCAACACAAGAAGTTTCATAGGCAACGAGCTTATGCATGCTTTCCAAACCATTGATGCAACAAGTGATGAAGTAAAAGACAACCAATAATATGCAATAGACAAAGAGGGAGTCTTTCCATCAACCTAGTCATCCGTCTCAGTCGAAGATTTTATGATAGCTACTAGGCTATCAAATGAGGATCAAGGTGGCTGGCTAATTGACAATTATCCCTAACCAATAATGCATGCTTATCTGAGGGTATCTATCTATGTTACCCCCGAGTTGTCGTAATCATCACTTTCCCAATATTAAGTACCCCGTTTATGGTGGATGATTCTACCTCTTCCACCCATAAGTGTACTTGATTTTGCATATTAATAATATATCAACAGTACCATGTTCTTTCAAAAGATTAAACTAAGCATCACATAGTTTGTTCATTTGCATAAAACTAAGCATCAAAGCATCATAAATCAATACATAGTTTTCATGCCAAAAGCTTGCCAAGGAGGGTCATGTCAGTTGTCCCTATCTCATCAAAGATCTCCATGTTGGAATATATTACATTATTTAGTACATACTTATGTACCACCTTGGGTACACCTTTATATTAGGAGTGTGCCTTAGATTAGGGTTTGAGTATTTACTTTATGCAATGTAATAAATGCACAAGTATTGTTAGAATGTGCAAAGTACTTGATAATGTAAATGTGCATGTTGTCCATGTGTACATGAGTCCATAGAATAGGAAGATGAAGAGTCATAGGTAGGTGGAAGGCCAAGAGTCACATCTCATTATATATAGGCCTTTGATAGATAAGATGTGTGAGAGAAGGTAGATAGCATAAGGTAGAGGAGTAGTAGATGATATGCTAGATACAATGTACAACATGTAAGAAATATGGAGTATAAGACCTCCATTTTATATCATTTTATTATTTTCATGAGCCTTCATTAATGGTAATTTTATGAGTAGTTACAGGAGTTTCTTATGAGTTTTACATGCTTAGTATTTTGCCATTATCATATATTTAATATTGCATGCTCATTTTATATCTTGTGGTTGATTTATCATTAAGTATCTAGCATCAAAAGCTAACATTGTATCAAGTACAACCAAAAATGTACTCCTAAGATACAACAAAGTAGATTTGGGCAATAATCACTTTAGAACACTAGAGGTTAAAGTAGTTTTTTACAAATAGAAAATCAATGCTTCTATTGGATCCAACTTAGAAAGAGCTTTCCAACACCTATAAAATAAGGCTATACTTATGAAAGGTTAGGTGCTTCAAAATGCAAGATAAACAATATCCCAACAAACAAAGTTCCCTGAGTAAAAGAAAAAATTCCACCATTTTTACAACCAGACAAAGAATATTCCTCCTATTCCCTCTGCCTTGGAAGGAATTCGTGTGGTAGGTATTACAAATGATGAATGGTCTGCTAAAACTAACAATATCGACTACTCCTCCCCACAGGCATAGGGGACTATAATATCCAACAGAGGTTGTTCAACTAGATAATGTCAAATAGTCTTATGTTATGCATCATGCAGAAGGAAACAATAAAGGGTATTGTATCACCCACCTACAACTCATGTGGGATTACACATGTTGACATGGTTTATTGAGACTTTAATCATCTATTTTGGTGAAAGCATCATCGAACACATCACACCAGTAGATTTTAGCTTCTAGTGGATCATTTTCCTCTACACTTACACCAAATCCATGGGAGAACATGCCCTGACCAATATGTCAAAAATTTAGTGTAAAATGTAACTCATTCTTAGTCTATGCCTCTCTAAGGACTTTGACACTTTTTTGATACTTCTAACGCATGGTGGGAAGGCAAAATAACTTGGAACCTCTACGTGCTACATCCATCACTACACGAGCCAATGTTTTTTTTTATGTTTTGGCTTTGCTCTAATGTTGAATCCGAAAATGTGAGAAACAAACCCTTACTTTCACAATCAATCATGGTGGATTTAACAAGCAAAGAGTCAAGGGTCACTATGCACTAGGGCTCCACCACATAGGCTGATGTTGTCCATGTCCACATAATTATTTAGGGGGGAATGGTTGGCAAAGTGGACCAACTTCTCCATGTGGCATGAGAATGTAAACAAATGGCACATGTCATCTAAGTTGCTAGATGGTATGAGTATAGAATGTCACATAGCTTCCATGTGGAGATCCTGAGAAGCATACGTGGCAAACCTCAACACTTAGACATGGGAAAATGAGGTGGAGCCATGTATAGTAACTTGGAGAAATAATTTGTCAAATGTACGACTAATTTGTTGTTACTAACAATTCAAGTAATTTAATTTTGACGTCTACACATCATGGTGCAAAAACAACAAACAAATAGCTCGAGTCAAAGATAATGCCAGAAGGATCCAAAGTCGATCAAACTGCCTGAAAATTAGTGAAAAACATCAAATTTGTGGGAACTGCACAATATTATTGGTGAGACATGGTGATATATAGTAACATGACATGGCTTCCTCTAGCTCCACCTTATACTTTTTGTACTAGTCCTTTGAAGGAAAGGCACTTGTGCCTCCTTTTCATTTTCTTTGGCCATAACGACGACCTTGACGAGCTTTGATCCTTCATAGAATTCAAATAGAAGCCATAATTGTTAGTGGGGTTAAATGCCATAATGAGCATCATCCTTTGGAATCATAGATACCATCACAGTTAGAATTTTCTCCTTTCTAGCCACTCATTTTAGAGCAACTTCAACTTCTTAATGAAGGCAGACCATGAAATGATGCTTCAACAGGATCTAGTGCTTCACCACATGGGCCAGATGATAAATCATTGCTATGTATAAGCTCTACTATGAGCCAAAATCTGTTTTGTACTGTAAACATCCACTTTAGAAAACTTTAGCTCCAACCAACACACAACTTTCTTCAACTTCATGAATGTTGTAGATGTGGTCTAGATCAATCGTGGTGTTAGAGATTACAATAAAGCTCACAACAGATGAAGCAATCAATATATAAAACATATTAACAAAAATAATCATATCGCTAGTAGACTAAAGGGTTGGAAATCGTTCCATGAAAGATACAAAGCTTGATGAAAGGGCTTGGCCATGAACAATCAAATCAATGCTCAAAACTTAAACTAGATACAACTTCATGACTCAAATGACACAATTCATACCAAATAGAACAAATTTGTGCTTCAATATAGGATCCACTAGTGAGAGTTTTCTCATTCACTTTCTAAATAGCCTGAGGGAAGAGGATACTCTCTTCCAATCCAACATGACTACTCTGATACCAAACTGATAAGGATTCACAAATAGATGGACTGAACAATTTCACAAAACTTAGCTTGATTGATTTCATTATCAAATCGGCTATAGTCATATTACATGCATAGGAATTGGACACCAAGCCTACAATAATTAGCCAACTATAATCCTAATATGCATCCAAAGACCATGTAAAAAATATAAATTTGAATATATATCTGCATATCTATTTACACAGAGGCTATAGGAATGGCCACAAATAAAAGGTGCTTATAAAATATTTACATTTAAAATTCAAAAGGTGGCCATTATATTATTATTATATATTATATTATATTTAAATCCCTATCAGAACGAGTTAGTGAAATCAAGTAGTAGATGTTTTACAAAACTCTCCAAAATTTGTCTAAGTATAGCACATGTGTTGATTGGATTAGGATGGATTTACTTTCAAAAGGTGTCAATTGGATTAGGAAATATTAACATATAAATGAACCCAATTGGATTCCAAGAGCAAACTACTTAGGGTCAACTAGCAATTCACTAGCAAAAGTGAGTGATTTGCTTGCTAACTAGAGTGAATCACTCAATAGCTAGTAAAGAGAAAAAATAAATGCCTAGATCCCAAGGAGAATATTTTGAGGGTAATATTTTAGTATGTGGTAGCATATTAATTCATTTAGAATCATTCTAAGAATATTAGAGGTATAATTAGAGGCATGTAATATTTGATGGTGCATCATTTTGCTAAATATGACCCTAATTCTTTATTTTTAGTAGGAGTAATTATTTCTTAATTACAGTAAATCAAGGGTAAACTCCAACTATAAATAGGAGCCTGGAGCTCCATTGTATTTATATTTTTATCATGAGAATTTAGAGCTACACTTTATGAGACTTACATTATGCTTTGATCTCATGAGATTATTTGTAAAATGATAAGTTAGTATGCATTCCATAAATGTCACCGTCTTGTTGGTGTGATAAAATGTGTGGTGATTGAGGCATTGCTCTTTTGTTCATCTTGTCATACACTTAGAAATTTCATACTTAATGAATAGAAATTTGATGTTATTTGAATTCTCATATGTTGATTGATCATGCACTCTTCCTCACTATGGCTTAAACCTAATTAATTTAAATCACTTGCATCATTAATCTTCTATCCATGTTTATTTTCTACACTTCACTTTTCATGCAACTAGTGTAGGTTAGCATAGGAGTATTCAATAGGGATAGTGGGGATTCAACCTCAATCTAGAGGTTGGAAGAAGATATTAGCACTTCATTCTAGCTTTGTTGAAGCTAGCATTAGGGCACATTATTAAATTAAAATTCAAGACAATCCCTAGTTTAATAGTTGCTCAAGGGAACCCATTACCGATGTATAATATTTGAGAGGATGGATTACTTCTCTTCATTTCTAGAAAGAGATGTGAATTCTAGTAATTCCATGACTAGTAGACATATTCAAGAATTTGGTGAAATAGAAATATATAAAAAGTAGGTCTAAGACAATGCGTGAGCATTGAAGTAATTTGAAAATTATAAATAGGATTAGGTGGCACAATTACAATAGACGTTCCAGGAACTAAAAAATAAGGATAATCATCTTAGGGAGAAGGAAATAAAAAAAATGGAAGAATAATGGTTGAATTAAAAGATTAGTTGACATAGAAGAAAAATTAGTTGAAGCAATATTTTAAAAAAGAGAAATAAGACTTACAACTTCAACTCAATCAATTAAATATAACAAAACAAACCAAGGATGAGGAGATTTTCAATCTAAAAAAGAAAAATAAAGAACTAGAGAAGAAAATACGAATTATGGAGGCCATGATCTTAACAGTCAAGCATGTAAAGTCCCCATGGGGCCAAATACATGTTTAGATCATGCATGCTAATGCATACTTTGCATATCTCAATGAATGCAAGGCTTTTCTTGATCAAACTTTAGTAACAATCCAATAGGTAATAAGTTAACATCAAGATACACCAAAGTGCTCCCATGTCTATATAGAACATCCAATAATTAGATGAAGTAAATGGATATGGCAAGTAAGAAGACAATAACCATGTAGTTGAACAACATACTTGACAAGTGAAGAAAAGCTCTGAGGATGGAAAACTACCTATAATGCCCTTAAGGCATCCATTGAATAAAAGAAAAAGGAGATGCAATAGTGTAGTAACCCAAGTACTAAATTGGGATTCCCCCACATTTTAAAGATTTGTAAAACCTTTGAATTGATTAATCAAGGCCCTCAAAAACCTAGTTTTGCAAACTTTTGATCACAGGTGTGATTTGCTCAAAGTGGTATGATTGGCTTCTAAGGAAAAATGTTCTAGATAAATGAAGCAATTAGTTCTTAAAGAGAAAAGTGCTAGAAGAAAGGAGTGATTTGACCCCCCTCCTAGAGTGAATCACTTAGTAATAGGTAACAGTGAAAAGGAAAGTGCATTGATCTTGAGGAAGATCTTAAAAAAGTGATAATTTAGCATGTAGTAGTGTCATTAAGCATTTTAGAAGGATTTTAAGTTGTTTAGAGGCATGTAATAAATTTTTGACTTTTACTAGAGTAATAATTTCTCACCTAGGGTAATTCAAAGGTAAATTCTTTCTATAAATAGGAGCCATGGGCTCCCTCATAAACTATTTTTGCCCTTGAGAGAATCAAAGTTATATTTTATGAGCTCCACATTATAATTTCTCTTTTATCTTAGAATAATAATAAATTGGTAAGAATTTTTGCATAGCATCAGAGGCACTACCCTCCTAGATTATAGATTGTGTGATAATTATGACATTATCGTTCTGTCCTCTTGTCATTCCTTATTAATTCCTTCATATGCATGGGATTAATTGTTATTTTATCTTCTCACATGTTGATTGATCATAAACTCTCATGATTATGGTTGTATTTTATTTTATTATCTCACACACTAAATTTTAAAATTTAATTTTATAATTTTTTGTTTCAACATTTATTTTATGCATTTAGCTAATTAAATTTAGCAAGGCAGACCTAAATATGAAGGTTGAGAAGCATACATTCCCCTTTCTTCTAATTTTTTTAATTAGAATTGTGGGCGTATATAAAGTTAGACCTTTTAATAGGACAAAATCTAAATTTTACTTCCTAAACACCCTAGCTAGTATCAAAGAAAGGATATGTAGGTTACTTCAAATGGAGGAAAATTTACCAATAAATTATCTAGGGATGCTCTTATTTGAGGGGAGAATGAGAATATAATTATGGAATCCAGTTATAAGTAAAGTTCATAATAAACTACCAACATGGAAAGGTAGATGGTTATCGTTAACAAGAAGAGTGCAACTAATTAAATCAGTCTTATAGGTCATTCCAACTTATTATATGTCCTTGTATACTATGCCAAAATTGATAGAAAAATTTTAATCTATATTATACGATATTTTTATGGTCAAGTTTACATGATAAAAGGGAATTTTCTTTTGTGAAATGGAGCAAGGTGTGTGATGATAAAACTAGGGGCAGTCTCGATTTAAGAGTTCTTACAGATGTAAACTTAGCTCTTAAGGGAAAAATAATTTAGAGATTGTACAAAGAGAGTCAAAGACAATGGGAAAGAATTATTCTAAGAAAGTATGTTGAGCCCAATAACCCAAGCTTAATATTTATTGCATTCTTGTTAGAGTAATATTCCATTAGTTGGGATATTTACAATTTACTCCACAAGGTAAAAGAATATTTACATTCATCTTTTACCATTTACCATGAAGATATTTCACTGTTGGAAATATCTTATGGTAAACTAGGTTAGCAGGTTATCTATCCTACCTAGGTTTTTGGTTAGCTACACATCTCTCCTACCGTGTTGGTTAGCGAGATAGATGAGATTAAGTTAGTTTAATTATTATAAATAATCTTGTCAATCATATGTTAATGTTAATGTTCATTTTATTAATTTGGACTTACCTTGGACCTACCTACATTGGTATCATTCACTGGGCTCTACCTGCTACATCCCGCAAGAGCTGGTCTAGGCACCATTCTCAAAGTGTTGTCCGATATGGCACGCTTCTCGATGCACTAAGGCTAGCATAGGAGTTCGAGGGCCCATAGAGGCTCGGATCTCGAGGAGCGAGATCTGTTGATGTCGTGGCCCATAGCTCGAGATCCGAGCTCAAGAGGCCCACAGGCGCATAGATCCCGAGGAGCGAGGATCTGCTGACGCTGACATCAGTCGGCCCGTAGACAGGCCGTCGCAGCCGGCCCGTAGACTAGCCGACGCGACCATAGGGCCCGCGGACGCGCCAGCCGACCTGGCACACAGGCCGAGCATAGCGCCCGTGCACCCCTAGACCGGTCATGGTCAATGAGTCGAGGTTTTGCAACCTCGGCCCCCGCGTCGGCCCCTAGGGCCCACAACGCCACTAGGCCCTGCAGGCCACGTGGCTAACTCTCGGGAGAGCCGAGAGGGCAGGAGCGCCCTCCCTCTTCCCGAGGATTTGATGGACATCGGGATCTGAGTATCCCTGATTGGACACGTGGCTAACTCCTGGGAGAGCCGAGAGGGCAGGAGCGCCCTCCCTCTTCTCGAGGATTTGACGATGGACATCGGGATCTGAGAGGGCAGGCGGCCCTCCAATCCCTGATCGACACCTAGACATGGACTGGCACCGACAGGCCTCGACACGCATCTCGAGGGACACGTGGACTGACGTCGACTGGCCTAGGCATGCATCTCGAGGGACACGTGGACCCAAGCACGCACCTCGAGGTGCAAACTCGATCGGACACGTGGTGGACAGCCACTGACGGACACGTGGCAGACAACCACTGGACAGGGATTGGACACGTGGCGGACAACCATAGGACAGACTCGACAAACTTTTGACACGTGGCGGACAACCACAGGACAGACTCGACAAAATTGCCTACCCCTGGTGCCATGTGGCGATGACCAAAAGGGCAAGCGACATGGTCGATTGCCCATAGGAAATCGACCGATAAGGGGGGACTTTCCCCTTATCAATCCCACAACATCCCACTACGGGATGCATGTGGGATAAAAGTCCCAAGATTTTTTTTTTTAATTTTCCGGCGTCGCAGTCTACAAAAGGCATTGTCGACGCCTTAGTTCCATCGGGCGTCGTAGCCCGACCGGTTGATCGGGTCGAGCTAAGGCGCACGACGGCGGGGAGTCCAGGGTTCGACTCCCGTCGGGAACAAAAAGGCTTTTTTTTGGCCTTCGGCAACTCGAGGTAATTTTTTTATTTTTTTTTCTTATGCAATTTTTTTTTAAAGTTTTTTATTGTTAAATTTTTTTTTTAATATTTTAAAAACTTCAATTTTTTTTTAAATAATCAATTTTTGTTTAATTATTTAAATTGATTTATTTAAGAGATAAGTTTTTAGTTTTTTCATTATTAATTAAAATGATTTATTAAAAACTTTTCTTAAACTATTGCAAATTAAAAAAAAAAAAAATTTTTTGCAACTTTAATATTTAAAAGTGCTAATGTTTTCTCACAAAATGGAGATATAAGACAAAGAGAAAGCACATTTTTTTTGTTGCAAATTAGACAAACTCTTCTCTACCCTTGTTCATTTTGCATACAACGAAAAGATCACACTGATTTTTCTTTTGCAAATTTAGACAACAAGGGATTTTTTTTGTAAAGATCAAAAATACTTAGAGTGCATTTGTTTTCTCCACGGAGACATAATACATAAAATTGCACTTCTATTTTTTTTTTGCAAAATTGAGAAGACTTTGTAACCTTGGGTTCATCAAAACTAAGTCGTGTGTCGACTAGTTCTGGAAGCCTTTCAAAAGCGGGTCGTGTGTCGACTTGTCTTGAAAGGAGTGCTCTAAAATTCTACATTTTGTAAACATTAAGGGGGGATAGAATTCATTTTTTTTTGATTCTATTGTTTGCAAAATTGTAAAGAAAAAGGGGGGATATTTCAGTATAAGAAAGGTGCATTCTCGATTTTACTCGACACCTTCTCTTCAAAATTGCTTGTACTAGGTGCATTTTCGGTTGCATCCGACACCTAGAGTGATACAAATTTGGGTTGCTCTTATGTTTTTGATTATTGCACTAAACACTCATGTTTTTTGTGTGCAATTAAAAAGTCAAATATAAACATTAAAAGAAGCATTTCACAAAACCCAAACTTCACTCAAAAACCATGCTAACACTTTGCATAGGTTCAAACAAGTAATTTCTCCCCAATTCAAAAGGTCAAAACTTCAAAACACCTTGATTCACTCTCTTTGTTTGGCTTAATAACCTCAAATTTTTCATCCTTCTTGATAAGGGTGTTAAAGCAGGTGCCATTAAAAATCCTAGAGAGCAAAATCACAAGTTTTCAAAACCTACCCCTGTTTCATTTGCTCTATTTTGTTTGGCTTAAAATTCCTCCAACTTTTCATCCCTTGGTAAGGGTGTTAAGGTAGGTGCCATTAAATATCTTATAGAGGCAAATTGAAAACACCTTCCATATACTCTTTTGAGAGTATAGTACAAGATATCCCATCTTAGTCCTATCAAATTTGAAACCTAAACCATGGCCATGATACACAAGTATCTCACTGAGAGCCAACTGCTCAAAGGTTCAAATTACTCAGCTTGGAAGACTAAGATGAAAGCTATCTTAATTGTAGAGGAATTGTGGTCAATAGTGGATGGAAGTGTCACTAGACCTCAATCACCAGGACAAGATCAAAGAGACTTTGATAAAAAGGATAAAAAGCTATCCTTAATGATCTTGCTAGCTATTATTGATGATATCCAACCTCATATAAGTGTAGCTAAAACTGGAAAGGAGGCATGGGATGCCTTAACTACCATATTTGAGGGAAAGAATCAATCAACGATTCTTAACCTTCAAACACAACTTCATACACTTCACATGAAATCTGGAGAAACAGTAGAGCTATTCCTCTGCAGAGTGGCCGATTTGAAAACAAAACTGCAAGCCCTAGGAGAAACTGTGGAAGACAAAGTCTTAATCTCAATTATTTTGAGAGCTCTTCCAGACTCCTATCGAATGTTGATTACATCCCTTCAAGTCTCTCGGTAGGACGAGTGACTTTTGTAGAGTTGGTGAACATGCTTCAAACCGAAGAAGCTAATCAATTCCAAAGAGATGATGCATCCAACAATGCACTTTTCTCACATAAACAACAAGGAAAGAAAAAGTGGAATCAACAACAAGGCTCTTCTTCTAACAAAAACAAAGGTCAAGGCCAAGACACTAAGAAGAAGAAGCAGTATTGTAAAATATGTGACAAAGACACTCATCAAACCAAGAGATGTTGGTTTAAGAACAAGCCTCCCAAAGAGAAAGGTCAAAAGAAAAACCAAGGCAATGTTGCAAATGAGATGTCTAATACAGATTCTGATTCTGGTTCAGAGAAAGCACATAGAGTGCTAATTGCTAGAACGGTTTTGTAGAAGGAAAACACATGTGTCCCTTGGGCAAAAGCACCATTTTCTCTCTCTCCTCTTTTTGGCTTCATAAATAGCATAAGTATTTTGTTTGAAGACCTTACAAATAAGGGGTGCTTGTACCTCTTTTAGGCTTCATAAATAGCAAATTCTAGGTGTTTGAAGTACTTGTAACAAGAGGAGCGACTTTTTGTGATGTAAAATTGCCTAGGAGGCAATATTTGTAAAATCCTTCACAACACTCTTTAGTTGCACACTTTTTGCAATTGAGGGGGGACATAAATTTCTTTTCTTCACAATTTTTTTGTAAATAGGGAAGAAGGCTTATAAGGGTGCATTTTTGGCTTTGACCGACACCTTAGTCACACTTCCTTCAGAAATTAATTACACTATGTTTTGCAACGAGAAGGGGGGAACTTATAAGGGTGCATTTTCGACAACGACCGACACCTTAGCTACCTTATCTTTTGCAAATTCATATTGTAAATGAATGAACCTTGTATGAAGTGATCTATTCTACTACACCTAGCGATTGCAACGGCTGGTTACCCATGCAAATCGGTTGGATGATGTGATTACCATAAGGACATTCGTTGGCATGAAGACATAGTGAGGAATGACCCACTTTTTGCTTAGGAGCAGCTAGAGCACTGTGACAGAGCAAAGAACCAACAGATCAACATCTTCTTCACTATATTGGGGCAGTTATATACTTCACCCAAATATTGTTGTATAGAGGGATATGTATGTATTACCCAAATAATGTAATAAGGGGGGATGTTAGAGTAATATTCCATTACTTGGGATACTTACCATTTACTCCACAAGGTAAAAGAATATTTACATTCATCTTTTACCATTTACCATGAAGATATTTCACTGTTGGAAATATCTTATGGTAAACTAGGTTAGCAGGTTATCTATCCTACCTAGGTTGTTGGTTAGCTACACGTCTCTCCTACCGTGTTGGTTAGCGAGATAGACGATATTAAGTTAGTTTAATTATTATAAATAATCTTGTCAATCATATGTTAATGTTAATGTTCATTTTATTAATTTGGACTTACCTTGGACCTACAATTCTCACTTCCAAATGGTTTTGCTCTATGGAACACTATAAAAAGATCTATTGATTTAGTGATTAAAGGTCTAATATGGGTAGTGGGAAGTAGAGAAAAGATTTATATTTGGATGAATACTATTGGACATTTTGAGCTTATTTAGTTGTCATTGATGTCAAGGTGAAAAGTCGTCATTAATGTCATGGAGCACACCATCAATAGCACCAAGAACAATGCAAAGAGTTGAAGAATAAGTTGGCAAAATATTGTTTTATGAAGGTTTATGGCAAACTCATGGTGGAAGATTAAATGGTTTTATTAAATTCATTATGAGGATATAAAAGTCTCCTCACACATTGATATGGCAATTAAGATTTTAAAAAGACCCACGGTGGAAGAATTATTTACAAATTTAAAGGTTTAAGTTTAAACCCAAGGAAGGCTTTAATCTCCTTAAAGCTAAAGTTTAAAAATATAATTTAAAAAATTTAAATTCCTTAGAATTTAAATAATTTATAAATTATAAAGGTTGGAAAGTGCCGACATCATCAAACAAGTGGGAGCGCCGACGTCTAAAAAACAAAGGGAGTTCGTGTATAAATTAATGCCAAAGAGGTATTCAAAACTTACCCCTCGACATTATTAATGCATGCGACAAGTTTGAAATGTTTTTGGTGAAATCGTGATTGTTGAGGAAGAAGACAAGGATTCGCTTGTCTTTAGCGCTAGGTAAAAGACAAAAGGAAAAGAGCTTTTTGGTTAAATCGCAAAGGACATAGTGGTCCATTGGCAGCGCACGTTTTGCAAAGGCGTTGGGAATTGAGGAATCCATGATCAATTTGCGTGGACGATTGGCGTGGTTGACTTGAGCGCCAAGGAAAAGTTCTGATCGTGTTCGGTTTTGAGTGCTAGGTGTGGTAGAAGGAGCACGAGGTGCTTGTGGAGTGTTAAGTGTGCATCTAGCGCACACGGTGGCTAAGTTCACGGCTAGAGCACTCGTGGGGGCAGAGATTGTGGGTTTGAATCCCACTAAGTGGCAAAGGTAATTTTTGATTAAATTTTTATATTGCCCAAAGTTTTTGCTAAGGTATTGTTAGGAGTTATAAGGGTTTGTGGAGAATTATTTGTTTGTGTTGTTAGGAGTTATAAGGGTTTGTGAAGAATTAATTTTGGTAATTAATTTGTGTTGTTAGGAGTTATAAGGGTTTGTGAAGAATTATTTTATTGGAAATTGTTTTGTGCCATTTGGAGTTAAAAGGTTTTTGAAAGAGTATTTTATTGAGAAGTTATTTATGTTATTTTAAGGAAAAAGGATTTGATTCTTGCCAAAGTTCTTTTTGCCATTAAAATTGATTAAAGAGGTTTTGATTTATTTTGGTGGAAGTTGAAATTATTTTAGTTGGGATTTTATAAGGTGTTATTGGATAAATATTTTATGTATGTTGTTGGTTGTTTTTGAAAGGTGGAGTGATAAGGTGTAATTGAGTTTTTGCATTATATTGTGAGAAAGATTTATCTTCTAACCTATTTAAGTTTGGCATATAACTGATTGTGGTTGTGGCAGATTTACAATATCCCTTCACCATCAAGAAAAAGGTATGAGCACATTCTTCCATAGTTGAGTTGATTGATTGGTTTTCTGAAAATAAGTTTGGAGTGAAAATGACTTGGTTAGGGTTTCATTTTCGAGAGTGTTTGAGTTAATGCTTCAAGGTTTTCTGGAATAAAGAGTTGTTAAAATCTTGTTTATAAGAATTTTTGTTGAAGCCATTGGTTGTGTGAAGAACTTGAGTTAGGGTTTTGAAAAGAACATGAGTATCATTGTTATGTGAAGATTATTTATAAGCATTGTTGTTGAAGTGAGTTGTTGTGCAAAGAACTTGAACTAGGGTTTGAAAAGAACATGAGTATCATTGTTATGTGAGATTTATTGTTGAGCATTGTTGGAAATATTTTGAGTTGGTTGATATATGTTTGGACTAGGGTTTAATGAGAAAGGGGTTTTTTATCAAGTGATTGGTTGAGTAGAGTTGATTGAACCTAGTCAAGTGGTTGTGTGAAGTGATTGTTCAAGTTCCTTAAAACAAACTATTCTATATTCTGATTTGAGTTGAAAAGGTGATTGAGCATTGAGTGTAGAACATATTGAGTCTCTAACAATTCTCTTTATGTTTCTATGAGATTGGACAAGTTATGTGTGGACTTGTTAAGCAGATTTGAGGTAAGTCTTTGAGAAGACTTGTGGATTGATTTTGTGTGAGATTTTTGTGGAAAGCTTACAATACTGATTTGGATAAGTTCTATGTGGACTTATTGAGAAGATTTGGTTAAGTTTTGAGTGAGCTTGTTAAGCAGATTTAGACAAGTTCTGAGTGGACTTGTTGAGCAGATTTGAACAAGTTCTGAGTGGACTTGTTGAGCAGATTTGAGCAAGTTCTGTGTGGACTTGTTGAGCAAATTTGGACAAGTTCTGAGTGGACTTGTTGAGCAGATTTGGACAAGTTCTGAGTGGACTTGTTGAGTAGATTTGGACAAGTTCTGAGTGGACTTGTTGAGAAGATTTGGACAAGTTTTGAGTGGACTTGTTGAGCATATTTGGATAAGTTCTGAGTGGACTTGTTGAGTAGATTTTAGCAAGTTCTATGTGGACTTGTTGAGCATATTTGAACAAGTTCTGAGTGGAATTTTTGAGCATATTTGAGCAAGTTCTGAGTGGACTTGTTGAGCATATTTGTGCTAGATCGAAGGACTGAGTTTAGTGCAGATTTGAGACAGATATTTGGAGGTGACAGAGCAGAGAGGACAGTAGTCTCCAATGGATAGATATCCATCAGCCAGGGCAGTGAGGACAGGTCTTCTGAGTGAGGACAAGAGTCTTCAGTGGAGAGAGATCCATAAGCCAATGTAGTGGAGGCAGTAGTCTTCTAGAGGATCACTAGCCAGAGTAGAGGATAAGTTCTCCTATAGATAGAGATCCATGAATTTGATTTAGGGGATCAACATATCCTTTGGACAGAGGTCCATAAACATTGTAATAGGGAAAGGATTTCCAAGAGATTTATCGAGAAAATTTTAGTGAAATATTTTCTTTGTGGAGTAGCCCACATTGGGTGAACCACGTAAATTATGGTGTCTCTATTGTGTGTGATGTTTTGTAGATTGCTTTGATTACTACTGTTGATATTTCTATATATACACTGCATAACATTGATTGGGAAAGAAAAGTAAAAAGTGGTCGTATATTGTTCACCCCCATCTCAGTATAAGCTTGTGTTCTTTAGATACTTGGTGTGATAAAAATCCACTAAATCTAGATCCAATTTTGAAACCATGGATGAGATTACTTCAAGACAAATATGGTAATAGGATTTCAAACATTATGTACAAGTATTGAGAAGAAATATACAAATGGGAAGAAGATTTTTTACAAGTATTCAATATATTGATGGTAGGAGGTGGTTGAGTAGAAATATAACAAAAGTGATTATTCTGAGGGGATCCAAGGATAAGCTTGACAATTTTGCATATCTCATTTGTTAAGAACCTTGGTCTCTTCTATAAAAGTCAAGTAATTTAGCCAATTAAACTCATAACATTTTCTTTGCTTTAGGTCACTAGTATACAAACTACATAGTGATCTTTCAATAGCTTGGTTATTCTACATGTATCAATTGTCAAGATCCAAACTTGGATCTCCTCCTTAAAAGTCAAGGAATTTAATCAATTGAGCTCATACGATTTGATAAAATCACGTCTATTTTTATGTATTATAATATATTATTATCTTTAAAAATATTTTAAAATTATTATAAAGTATTTTTCTTTATTTTAAACAATTACATTTTTATTTAATATAAATCTAATTAATAAACTAAATAAATTTATTATTCAATATTTTTAAGTTTTTATTTATAATTTTCATGTTATGTGTATGGCATAAATTTACATAGAATTTAATATCATATTTAATAAACAAAACACAAGTTTTAAGAATAAAAATACTTGATAATATTTTTTATTGCTTTAAGGGTTAGCAATGTCTAGCAATATTCGAACTTGGGTGGACTCTTTGAAAGTCAAGGAATTTAACTAATGGAGCTCATGTCACTTGATTGAAGATTCATAAAAAAAATGGGGGGAAGAAAAAGGGGTTGTACTTGGGTCCCCCACCCTTGACAAATCACAAGTATTTCCTTTAGATCTTAGAGTTTACAACGATATTTAATTCTCATCTAAATTAAGTTGCTATAGCTAGATACCTACATTTATTTTCTAAATAAGTCTAAATTATTGTTTTTAATTTTTTGGATATTCGTCAATTTTATTTGTAAATATAAATATTTCAAAATTCATCATCATTTATTTGATATTTTCCTATAATAGACTTCACAATACCAAAATTACACCTCTATTATCTACGCATGTAGAGTAATATCTTTAAAACTTCACACTATCATAGTCTGCTTTTCCAGATATGTACTATTATTATCCTTCTTAAAGCATAAGTGCAACCATAAGAACTATAATAAACACTTCATATGAAAATATATTAATGTTATAAAATATAGCAAATATTACCAATAAAAAATATTACAAAAAATATTAATCATTATTTGATTTAGATAGTCAATATTTTCTTGTCAACTTCAACTAAACTTACAACTTCCTCTAACCATGGAAAAAAAAATTAACTTCATGATCCTCTATTAAAACCCCTCTATCGGCTAGTCTATTTGTACATTTGTTCACTTCCCTTAACATATGTGTAAACCAGATTTTTTAAAACTTTGTAGCAAGGTATTGTATTTCTACAATGATCTCTTGTATGTTCCATGGAGCATATATTTAAAATTATGGATATTCGAGGATGAGGGAGACAAAAGGATGGTGGAAAGAGGGACAAGTGATGCTTATAATTCTACTATGGGGAGTGGGAGGTTTTAGTTGCTCTATAAAACCAGCCTCACACGATCCTCTCCACTCTAAGTTGCATGACCTAGACCAAATATGTGCATGTTAGTACCCCATCCTAACATTACTATGTAATGACCCCCTTTCTAACATGAGGATCCATCCTAGTGATATTATAGAATGTCTTCTAATATATATGTGGTACTTGAGGTGCCTAGATGAAAGAGACCATTTAATGTAATAGTTAAAAATAATATAGTTGTTTATTTGGTAGAAGATTCTAGCTTGGGTCACCACTTACATGTGGAGTCAACCCTTGATTGCTAGGATTAAGATTACGAACATTATTTAAAAATGCAAGGGGGCATAGATAGATGTATCTCTTTTTGCATATTGAATCAAAGTTATGTTTAAGAGGTTGCCCCTCGAAGAGGCCCATAATTTTGTACTGTGATTATGTTGTGATTAATATAGTTGCAATTCTATTTTTTATTGCAATATTTTGTTCTTACATGATGTACTAGTTTTATTGCAATATTTATATGGATGTGTTTATTGTAATGTTAGGATCCCATCCTAACATTACTACGTAATGACCCCCTTTCTAATGTGGGGACCCATCCTAGTTATATTATGTAATGTATTCTAATATGTATGTGGCACTTGAGGTGCCTAGATGAATGAGACCATTTAATTTAACCGTTAAAAATAATAAAATTATTTGTTTGGTAGAAGATTATAGCTTGGGTCACCATTTGCACGTGGAGTCGACCCTTGATTGTTAGAATTAAGGTTACAAACAGTCTTTAAAAATGAAAGGGGGTATAGATAGATGTATCTCTTTTTGCATATTGAATCAAAGTTCTTTTTAAGAGGTTATCGCCTCAAAGGGGCCCATGATATTATATTGTGATTAATATAGTTGATGCATTTCTATTTCTTATTGCAATATTTTGTTCTTTCATGATTTACTATTTTTATTGCAATATTTATATAGATGTGTTTATTTTAATTGGAAGGTCCTAACAAGTGGTATTAGATCACTAGATGAAAAAAATAAAAGAGATTGATAAAGAATAAAGTGTTAAAATTTCATGAAGGATTAGGGCAATTTTTTTTTAAAAAGACGTCTCATCTTTTTGGAGCCATATTTTTGCGAAAGGTTATTCAATTCAACTGATTTTTAGATTAATTTATGTGGAATTTGAAGAGATTTAAAATGAGTGGTAATATGAAGAAATCCAAGCAATATTGATGGAGATATGACCCTATAAAGTTAGCCATCTGGAACAAGGGTGATGATGATTTTTCAAGTCACGAAAAATGAAATTGTAAATATATGTTAGTTAATGTTTGGATGATGGGAGGAGTAATGGAGGGCTAGGGATTCAGTGAGGTAAGTCATTCTATTTGAGCATATAATTTTTTAGCTAAGTTTTTTTTTCCTTCTTTATCTTAGAAATTTTGCATGCAAATTATTATTATTTTTTATCAAATATTATATTTGTTGTAGGATTTTATGGTAAATTTTAGTAAATTTTGAGTTTTAGTTTCCTTCCCATGGACTAATTTAAAGATAAATCCTTAGAATCATCTCTAGTAGTAGAGGTTACTAAGATAACCACAAAGGATCAATCCTTGTTGCTCAAAGATAGAGCGGTTTTTGGTAAATTTTAATGGGTATTGGCCAAGGGCTTTAGCCTTGAGAAAATGGATTTATAGGAGTTGGAAGTCTCTAAAAGTGAGTTATAATTTATTCCTAAAGGTTTCTTCCCATCCATTTTTATTCCATGTAAGAAAGAGATAGAATCCTAAAAGAGGGTCCTTGGTTTGTGGGAAGAGCAGGACTCTTCCTTATAAGGATTTTCAGCTAAAAATGTAAATCTATTCCTAGTACTAATTTGTGTTAGGATGTATGGATTTCCCATTGTATTTTTAGAAATAGATACCTTCAAGGAAATAGGAAACACTTTGGGATAATTCCTTGAGACTTCAAAAACTATGAAAGATGGATTCTTGGCTATTTATGCTTGACCATTGGTCATGAGTGATATAAGTAAACATTTACTAGAATCGATCATTCTTAAGTATGAGGATAAGATGTGGATCCAAACCATAGATTATGAAAATATATATTATATTTATAATATGTCATAAGGTTGGAAATATTGAGAGATCATGCCCTAAGAAGAGTCTAGCATAATCATATGTAGAAAATCGTAAGAGAAACTTACAAATGGATATGAATGAGGATGGTTTTCAACTTCCAAAAAATAGATCTAGATAAATGAAAGTGAATAAATAGTGGATACCAATAAGAAAGGATATTGGAAGAAATACCAACTCTTTTGAGGCTTTAGCCTATGAACAAAAAGTAGATCAAATATTAGAGGACACAATACAATAGGTTTAGCATATTAGTAAGTAACTATCTATTCAATATGATCTTTATTTAGGGACAAAAATTTTCGATGAACCTAAGGAATGTGCCTCATCAAATTTTAAATACTCTCTTGAAGTACCATGCACCATTCAAAAGAAAAAAATGGTAAATAAAATGTAGCGTTAGATGTTAATACCTCTACCATAAATAAAGAAATACCAAAAAATGAGTAAGACAAGTTTTCACAAGGCTCAAGGATGCACCTCCAAGTTTTCACAAGCCCAACCACCTTTTTCATCCAAACCAACATCAAATCCTATCAACAAATCACCTATCATCAAAACTTTAACTCAAGAAGAGATGGAAGCCATAATATCCCAAGGACCATGTTATAATTGTGATGAGAAGTATTCCCTAAGACATAAATGTGTGCAACAAAAATTGTATTTGCTTGATGTGGATGAGATAATAATCATATAATATTAAGAGGTGGAAGATGATCATTAGGAAGGGGAACAAATAGAATAACTAGAAGCCTACAAAGAAACCTAACCAAAAATCTTGGTGTATGCATTGGCAGGAATATCAACCCCCAAAACCATGAAGGTGTTAGGACACTTCAAAGGATAATGAGTAATAATTCTCATTTATTCTAGAAGCACACATAACCTTACTAACCTAGGAGTGGCAAATATGAAAATTGCTATATAAATACTTGTAATTCCTTTGAACTCATGATTTCCAATGGAAGAATTTTGTCTTGTAAGGGAAAGTGTCAAAATATCAAGGTACAAATAGGGGAATAATATGAAGACTGATATGTTTGCCTTACCCCTAAGTGGGTATGATGTGGTATCGGGAGCAAAGTGGCTGAGAATGTTGGGACCACTATTGTAGGATTTTTATGAGCTATGGATGAAATTCAACTAATAGGAAATTGAGTATGGGGAATGAAAGTTAGGGCTACTCAACTTATTTTATCTCATAGGATGGAGAAACTATTAAAAAAGTCATCCCATGGAGTTGTGGATCTATTGGAGAATATATACATTATTTAGTACATGCTTGTATACCCTCGTGGCACCTTTATGGTGTATTTTTAAATATGTAATAGATTAGGGTTGCGTCTATAGTTTAGAGTGTGAGTTATATTTCTCCTTTTATGTACGTGTGAATGTGCAAGAAATGCACAAGTGTCATGTACGTTAGAACGCAAGTGTAGGTTGAGTAAATGTGCACAAGTGTCTTGTAAGAGTGAAAATATGTACAAAAGTATGCTAGATTCAAAGTACAAGTAGAAGTATAAGATTCAAGTGTTCATCAAGTATGCAAGTGGCAAGTTGATAAGCCAAGAGTCATGTGACTTGGCATATGGAGAGCAATAGTCAAGTATCTAGAGAGTCACATTACTATTGCTATCTTATGGAGATAATGCTTTATATAATGTAACAAAAAATAGTATGGAAATAGTATGAAAATACAATGAAGAATCAGTATTCATAGTTTAGAGAGAGAATCAATAAAGCTTGTATATATTTTGAGAAATTAATATTGTAAGTTGTTCTTCATGCATTATACATGAATGATTTAGGCTATTTATATTCATATTTTAGCATATACATGAATGTTATTTGATTTGTTATAAGCCTTGATATACATATTAATTTGCTCATTATTCTACCCATTTCATTATTATTTGACCTTTATTATTGTGGCTATCTTATATTGGGACCTATGTAATAATTTGAGATAACCTATGATATTTTGTGGTAGTATTAAGGCTTCAAAATCCAACAGGCTCAACTATTTTCTATACAAGATCCATGTGATAGGGACAAGGACCCTTGGGTGGAATTACAACTTTTATTGCAAAAAATGCCACAATTTTTAAGGAACCCAAAGGACTACCCCCTTGTCATACTCATGACCATGCAATCCAACTTATTCTAGGTAGTCTTCCTCCAAATATTTGCTCTTACAAGTCTCCATATGTCAAAAAATTAGAAATTGAGAATATGGGTAGGAACTACTCGTCACATGGGTTATTCGTCCTAGTGTTAGTCCATATTCTTCCCTAGTATTGTTGGTATGAAAAAAATATGGGTCTTACTGTTTATGTGTGGATTTTAGAGAAAATAAAATAACAATTAAAAAATATTTTCCATTCTAATAATTGATGAGTTATTAGATGAGTTGCATGGCACCAAATTTTATTCAAAATTAGATTTGTGATCTAAATACCATCATATTCGAATCAAGAAATATGAAATTCCTATGCCTTTAGAACTTAGGAAGGACATTACAAATTTTTGGTTATGCCATTTGGTTTGACCAACGCACCTTCCACTTTTTAGAGTTTGATGAATGCCATTTATGGCCCTTCCTTCATTTTAGTCTTCTTTGATGATATTTTAATTTATAGTCGCACTTGGGAGGAGCATATCCAACATTTGGATCATACCTTACAATTTTTGTATGAGAATTAACTGTATGCCAAGTAATCAAAGTGTTCTTTCAACATGCAATAAGTAGAGTATTTGTGTCACATTGTCTCCAAAGAAGAAGTTAAAGTGGATCCTAAAAATATTTAGGCTATTCAAGAATGGCCCAAGCCTCAAATCCTTAAGGGACTTAAAATATTTTTGGGACTCATTGGGTATTATCAAAAGTCTATACAAAGCTAAGGAAAGCTAACAACCATGTTGAGAAATAATGTCTTTATTTGGTCAAAACCAGCAAAACAAGCTTTCAAGCAATTAAAACAAGCTATGGCAACCACCCTGGTGTTAGCAGTACCCAATTTTTCTAAACCTTTTGTAATTTAAAGTGATGCTTTTGACAATGGAATCAAGAAAATTTTGATACAAGACGAAAGACCATTGACTTTCACTAGTAGAACACTATAGAGCAAGAATTTGGACAAATCCACTTATGAAAAGGAGATGCTTGTCATTTTACATGATATTAATAATTAGCAACCATATCTCATTGGGAATCACTTTTCAAATAAAATTGACCTTCAAAGTCTTAAGTATTTCTTGGAACAATGAGTAGACACACTTGAACAACAACGATGGGTATCGAAATTGTTGGGCTATGATTGTGAAATAACATATAAATAAGGAAAGAGGAATATAATGGTTGATGCACTATCCTAACAATATGAATATTAGGGTATGCTAAATCTTATATCTACACCACTTCCTTAATGGATCAATCAAATCAAAGATAAAATGGCTAAGGATTGAAGTTTTCAAACGTTAATTCGCAAATTCCAAGCAGAGCCCAACTCATGGCCTAGACATGTTTGGTATGGTCAAGACTTGACATATCATGATTGACTTGTTTTTCCAAAAAATTCACAAATATGGGAATTTATCTTATAGGAATTGCATGCGTCACCAATGGTGAGACATTTTGGGATTTTAAAAACCTATGAAAGGACCAAACATACTTTCTTTTAAAAGGGAATAAAAATGGATATTCAAGCTTTTGTGGCATATTGTGATAGGTGCCAAAGGATGAAAGGCAAAAGTATATGTACCCCAGGAACCCTCCATCCCCTACCAATTTTGGAACAGGTGTGGATAAACATTTCTATGGATTTCATTAAAAATTTACCAAAATTTGGAAGAAAATTAGTCATTTTGGTGGTAGTGGATCATCTCACAAAGTATGCTCATTTATGTTCCTTACCCCATCTCTATACAACCTTCGTAGTTTCTCAAATAGTTTGACTTAATATTTTACCTTCATAGAATACCCAAATCTATTATGTCAGATAGAGACCCTACTTTTACCAATCACTTTTGGAAAGAACCGTTGTAGAGCATTCACCTCAAAATGAGTTTGGCCTATCACCCTCGGACTAATGGCCAAAAAAAATTGCTAACAAGTGCTTGGAAATATGCCTTCGTTGCTTTGCATCAAAATATCCTATACAATGGGCTAAATGGATCTCTCTGGCCAAATGGTGGTATAATAATTCATATCACATTGGTACCAAGGTTACACTATTTGAAGTAGTATATGGTCTTCCTCCACCAAAAACTTCCTCATATATTCCAAGAAGCTCCAAGGTTTAAGCCACAGTTACCTCTCTTAGTCAGCATGCAACTATCCTCCAACAACTTAAGGTGAATATTGAATTGGCCCAAAATCATATACGTCAATAAGCTAATCAACATCATTCTAAACACAATTGTGAGTTAGAAGATATGGTATTTCTTCATCCGTAACCCTACTCATCACTCCAGTTCCATGGATGCCAAAAACTAGGGTTATGCATAAAGGATCAACCTTGAAATGTATTTATAAAATAGGGTGAATCGATTTTAAAATCCAAGTGAATAGTATCCAAACTCATGTAGAAGACATGGCGAATTATCTTTTTTTTCACCAAAAAATATAAAAATGTGGTAAATTTATAATAATATTTGAAATAGTATAATGGGTGGCATAATTGGGGTCACATTCCTAGGACATAGCAATAAAAATCCTCCTTTCCTGTGATTCGAATTGAGGTCATGGAGATGAAACAACAATGACATACCATTGGAGTTTCCCTACAAAGACACCAACAACAAATTTAAGGACAGACGAATAAAAGCAAAAATATTTTTTTAAATATAATTTTGAAAAAATAACCTAGTGCTTAATAATAAAATTTTATATATTTACTTGCATGAATTGATTTACAAATTCATTTTTTGTTAGAATTCCCAAGAGTAGAACTACAAAGCATTACAAGATTTGAAGAAACAAAATAGAACTGATTGATTTATTCCAGGGATCAACTTTGTATAAATAGCAAAGTTGATCATTGAGAGCCATTGGATTACAACAACTCATCAAGTCTGATGAAGACACCACTGAGAGTTCACCTGACACATGGAGGAGTGGAACAACTCATCAAGTCTGATGAAGACACCACTAAGAGTTCACCTGACACATGGAGGAGTGGAAACTCAAGTGTGTCTATCCTAGTAGAACTTAAGAGAATATTCACTTATTCTAACACCCCCCTTAAGTGATACTAGGGGTGGTTTGTACAAATGAGTCCCGAAAACAAGGCCTGATGAGGTACTCATGTACAATGATTTCTTTTCTAAAGAGATGGTAAAAACCCAATGGGAAAAGCCATAAATCAAAAAAGAAATAAGGAAGAGGCTTGTATTCGGATGGCGAAGATTGTCCTCTTAAAACAATAAAAGGATGAGTCCCGACAACATGGCCTGATGAGGTACTCATTTACAATATATAGATGGTGAAAAAACCCCTTGGAGAAAAACCATCTATTACAAGAAAAATATCCAAGATAGAGGCATGTCTTTGGATGGCGAAGATTGTCCTCTCAACACAAAAAAAGAATGAGTCCCGACAACTTGGCCTGATTAGGTACTCATGAACAATATATACTTTTGGAGAGATGATAAAAAAAACCACAAGGAAAAAAACCATCCTCCAAAGAATACAATAGTAAAAGGAGAGGTGGAAGACCTCTGTGTCAATGCAGTTGTATTACTCCAAGTTTCTCTCACAACTGTATGTAACACGAAGAAGGAAATGACTTGGTGAAGATGTCTGCAATTTGCTCCTCAGTTGGAATATAGTCCAAGTATATGTCCCCATTCTGAATGTGTTATCGAATGAAGTGCATATGTATCTCAATGTGCTTGGTGCGTTGATGCTCAACTAGATTTCGTGCAATGTGAATTGTGCTCTGATTGTCACACCAAAGAGTTATAGGTTTGTCATGGGATAAACCAAATTCCCTTAGAATTTGATGAAGCCAAAGAGCTTCCTGACTTGCTAAAACTATTGCCTTGTATTCTGCCTCTGTAGATGATAAGGCTACTGCTTGTTATTTTTTGCATAACCAGGCTATTGGCGAAGAACCAAGACAAAAGACATAGCCAAAAGTTGAACATCTGTCTTCTACTTGAACCTACCCAATCTAAATCTATGTAGCCAATGATATCCATGGATTTTCCCTTATATAAGAGCCCAAATTGAGTAGTTCCTTGCAAGTAGCGGAGGATTCTTTTTGTTGCTTGCCAATGACTAAAGTGAGGTTGATGGGAGAATCTAGATATGAGGCCAATAACATATGAGATATCTGGACGAGTATGAGTAAGGTATAACAGACTCCCTACAAGCTGACGGTATAGAGTTGCATCACATAGAGGGGATGAGCAGGAAGTACTTAGATTTATGCCAGATTGAAAAGGTGTAGGAGAAGGTTTACAATCTGAAATTTTAAACCTCTGAAGAAGATCTAGAGTGTATTTTTATTGACACAATGAAATACCTGCATTTGTTTGATTTATTTGGATCCCAAGGAAGTAATGAGCTAAACCTAGATCAGCCATATCAAATTTTTTAGAGAGGGAGTCTTTTATAGTCTGAATGTGATTGAAGGTACTACCAGTGATTAGAATATCATCAACATATAAAACAAGAATGGTGATTTTTCCTTCATCTCTCCAAATGTAGACTGTGTTATCAGACTCACAATGAGAAAAACCTGCGAAAAGAAGGAAGGAGTCCATATTTTCATACCAAGCTCTAGGAGCTTGTTTGAGGCCATAGAGAGACTTGTTTAGCCTACAAACAAGAGAGGAGTCTTGAGTGAAACCAGTAGGTTGTTCCATGTATATATCTTCCTTTAAATACCCATGTAAGAAAGTACTTTTTACATCCATTTGAAAGACATGCCACTTTTGGGAAAGAAAAAAAAAAAAAACAAAAAAAAAAAAAAAAAAAAAAAAAAAAAGGACCATACTTTGTTCTGTAAATCCATTTACAACGAACTAATTTCCTTCCTTTAGGCAAGGGAACTAAATCCCAAGTTTTATTTTTGATTAAGGAAGAGAATTCATTTTCCATGGCATCATCCCATTCTTTAATACCAGTTGCTTCTTTGAAGGACTAAGGATCAGAGGAAATAGACTGACAAACAAGACCAGTGCCTATGGAGTTGGTTGATCTGGATGATGGAAGATTTTGGATGTAAGGAGTAGCTTCTTTAACAATGGTGTGGGTCCATTTTGGCATAGTGGAAGGAGTAGGAGTGGAAAGACATTGAGTTGGAGTTATAGGTTCCTCATCTTGATTATCAATCTCTAAGTTAACCTCTAGAGTTGGTTCTTCATAATATTGAGGTTCTATTATAGGAGAAGGCTCAATGGAGGAAGAGGAGAGTTGAGGATATTTCTAAGGGAATGTTTCATCAAATTGGACATTCCTATGAAAAATACCTCATGAGTTGAGGGATCAAGGAGCCTGTATGCTTTCATTTCCTCACAATAACCAACAAAGATGAGCTTTCTTCTTTTCTTATCTAGAGCCTTCCTTTTCTTCTTTGGGATGTGCGCCCAAGCAGTACACCCAAAAATATTGAAGAAGGAAACATCTGGTTTTGAACCAATCCATGCTTCTTCAGGAGTTAAATGATCAAGAGCTTTATGAGGTGTGCGGTTTTGAATATAATTGGCATAGTTAATAGCTTCTGCCCAAAAAACTTTTGGAAGATCTCTTGAATGGAGCATACAATTTGCCATTTCCTTTAATGTTCGGTTTTTTCTTTCTGCAATGCCATTTTTCTGAGGATTATGGGAGACAGAATGCTGATGAATGATGCCATGATTTGATAGAAATATGGAGAACTCATTACTACAGTATTCCCCCCATTATCTATGTGAATTTGCTTGATATTGCAAGAGGCCTGATTTTCAACTAAGGCTTTGAAGACTTTGAAGTGGGATAGAACATCACTTTTATATTTTAGGAAGTAGACCCAAGTTCTTCTAGAAAAGTCATCAATAAAGGTTAGAGCATATTTTACTCCTTTGAAATAAGGTTCTAGAAAAGACATCAAGTCACTATGGATTAATTCTAGAGGGGATGAAGTTTTTAGAGAACTACTTGGGTGGAAAGGATCTTGATGTTGCTTTCCAAGAGCACATCCAGGACAAAATCCATCAATAGAAGAGACTTGAGGTAAACCTGTTACCATTTCATGGGTGCTCAATTCCTTTAGGTAGTTGTAACTGAGATGACCAAACCTTTCATGCCAAATTTTGCTTTCAAGATCTCCATGAGCCACAAAATAGGAGGCCCCTTCTAGATTTTTGAATCCTTTGAAGTGAAATAGGCGAGTGTTGTGATCAATATCTCCTTTGGCTATGAGAGAATGGGGATCTTGAAAGTCTCTTATCTCAACTCCTGTTGGAGAGAAGAGAACAATTTTCCCCTTTCCATAAGTACAAGTTATGGGATTATTTTCCTTCTTTTTGAAATTTTCTTTAGAAGAGGTGGAGGCTACTAAGGCTTTTGAGGAAGAGGAAGAAGAAGAGATTTCATATCTTGCAAGTTATGTTTCTTCCCTAGTTAGTCTATCACAAAATCTTCTAAAGAGGGCAAAAGGTGAAGAGCATCTTTGGTAGATAGAAAGGTGGTAGCAAAGATTTGAAATACACCATTTAGTTTAGAAAGGATTAGATAAATGCATTCTTCTTCAATATTAGTCTTCCCACTGCCTTTGTATTGAGTGAGGACCTCTTTGAATTTGGTGAGGAAGTCAACAATATTGTTGAAGTCCTCAGGAGATAGAGTTGTTAATTCTGCTTCTAGTTGCATTGATCTTATTTGATCTACTTTCCCAAACAAGGTCTTTAGTTTCTCCCAACTTTCATAAGGAGTTTTACAATCTGCAATGTGAAACCACAAACTTTCATGCACATTAGAGCTTATAATACCCATTGTTTCATACATTTTCCCTTTGTGAACAAATATTTCATATTCTTTTTCGAACTTAGGTTGCTTTTCTTCTAATAGGTGTGTGAGCCCTTTTTGAGAAATGAGATTTAAAATTTTGGGTTTCCATGTATGGAAGTTGTGAGGAGTGAGAGGATCAATTGTATTCATTGAATTCATTTTGAAGTTAACCCAAAGGTCCCCCATTTAACTTTAATTTAGAGAATGCAATGGATATTAGTCAACAGAAGCCTATAAAAAATACCAAATTGCTCAAAAATACCCGCCCTAACGAGAGGGAAACTATAAGTAATTTTGAGGTTATTTGATATTTAATGAGGTTAATGAGATAAATATGCCAAAGATTTTAGGAAACACCAAATAACTCAATAAATACCCACCCTAACGAGAGGGAAACTATAAGTATTTTGAGTAAATTTGATATTAATTATGGTTAAGAGAACAAATATGCCAGGCCTATATATCTTTTCTTCTCAAATACCCACCCTGACTAGAGGGAAACTATAAGTATTTGATTAGATATGATACTTGGAACATAGGTGAATATCAACCAGGCCTGTATTGGTTACCAAATAACTCGCCCTTACTTGAGGGAAACTATAAGTTAAATAGTATGTACAATAAGGTGAGTGGTGATATGAATTATTTGTTCTTCTTAGGAAGTTTAGAATGAGAAATAATGCTTTTAAAGAGATAATTAAAAAATACTCTTTGTCAACAATAATAAATTGAACACATAAAGATTTTTAATTGCTTAATGAAATAATAAAGAAAGAATAGATATATTTTATTTATTCTTTATTATGTAAGGATTGGATTGAATACCCTTTTATTTCATTTAAGCTGACTATATGTAACAAATTGATTCCAAAAAAGTTAATTAATATAGAGACTGTTTTGAAAGGAAATATTTTTCATTCACTAAAATATCTCTATAAAATATTAAAGACGTTTGGAAAATAGAGAATTTAAGTTGTTAATATAAAAGTTTGCTTAATGAAATAAAGAAATAGTAAAAAAATATTTTAGTAATTTCTTTAATTAAGGATTGAAGATTTAATCAACACCTTTTTAATATTAAGCAAGATATATAAACAAAATTAATATTACCAACTTAAGAACGAAAGTAAAGAAGGCAAAAGAAGGCAAAAAGTGACGCAATGACACCCCCCAAACTTAGTATAGGTGCAAAAGGCACCTATAAACCCCCCACAAAAATTTTTTTATTAAAATTTTTACAATTCTCCTTTGATTTTTGGGCGAAGAAAAAGCCGAAAAGGAAAGGGAATGAAATGCTTTTTTTTCTTGCTACAATATATAAAAAAATATATTATAGCTTAAATTAAAGGGGTTGACGTCAGACAGAGGATGCAGCGGAAAAAATGTCTTGAAAGGCAGCGAGTAAGGGTCCACGAAGCGCCTTTCAATGAACAAGCAGCGAGGAAGGGTGGCGTCTACGTTCGCCGCTCCAATGGCGGCGTCCAGGAAAAACGAGACTCCTTCTATATCTGCACTGGATATAAGGAAGGGTGGCATCTACGTTCATCGCACCAATGGCGGCGTCCAAGAAAAATGAGACTCCTATATCTGCATTGGATAAGAAAAATGTTATTTTAAAAAATCATATAACACCTTACCATATGACGCGTTGAAGAGGCGTTGAGAGGAGTGACGCCAAAGCAGAGAGTCTCCCTTAGCAACTGTGCCACATACCAACTTTAAAAGATGAATCGGAGACGCTGAGAGCAAGGCACCGAAGAGAGGATGCGGTGACCTGAGTGTTTCTGAATCTTTCACTTGCAGAACAAATTATCTCACCACACACTAACCTAAAGAAAAAACACTTGCAGATATTTACAGGGAACAATATAAAATGGGCCCAAAGAAATATCAATCTAAGCTTTACCAAAGAAAATCTTAGGAATACAAAAGAGTTATGATTTTAAGCTTAGAAAGATGTTTATATAACAAGAGGAAAGAAGATCCTCTTGAGCATCGAAGGACAAACAGATATGATGAACTTTGAGTAGAACGCTTCCTAAAATCTCAAGATCTTTGAAGAATATAAAAAATTAATGAGGGAAATGCCCATTGAGAGACGCAGTCTCAAGGCGCGCCACAACAAAACATTGGCCAAAGGCCACGTTCGAAAAAAAATTATGAACGTTGGTCTAGGTAGGTAGACCAAGAGTCATTAATTGGTGACGCGAAGAGCGATCCTTACATTAATTAAAATTTACGAAGACAAAACGATTTGAGATTGTAAGATAAAAAAAAATTAAATGCCCACCAAAAGTAAGGGCCTACGATTTTTCCCTTTCCTCCACGTTAGAAGATACGCAGCGAGGGCAAAAGGACGTCGAACGCTTATCCTTCTACGTTATGAAATGCGTAGCGAAGGCTATTGAAAGTCGAATGAGCTGGCATTTAAGGGAAAAAAATTTAAACGTAGGCGAAGTAGGAGGACAAATAAAAATAGGGGGCCTCTAAAAAAATGTTTGATTTATATTAGTTTCCTTCTTGAGTGAAACGCAATGATGGTTGCGTTCGAGAGGGGAAGAAATAATATAAATTAAAAAACACCTAGAACGGGATGCAACGTTGCTTTAATTGTTTTAAAGCAAGCTGCGTTCGTTAAGGAGTATTTTTATAGAGGCAAAAAAAAATCAATATGCATACACAAAGTAGTGAATAAAGAAATTTTGAAAGATTTGCATCAATGGTAAAACAAAATTATATAAACCAGTAGGTATTACCATAAGCAAATATCTTTAAAAAAATTGCATATATGAGCATACTACAATATGAAAAAAAACCTCTTTCTTTAAAAAAGCAAAGAATAAGAGATTAAGAACCAGTTCGAGAAACCTCCTTCAAGAGAGAATGCTAGCAGAATCTATCCTGCTCTGATACCATGTTAGAATTCCCAAGAGTAGAACTACAAAGCATTACAAGATTTGAAGAAACAAAATAGAACTGATTGATTTATTCCAGGGATCAACTTTGTATAAATAGCAAAGTTGATCATTGAGAGTCATTGGATTACAACAACTCATCAAGTCTAATGAAGACACCATTGAGAGTTCACCTGACACATGGAGGAGTGGAACAACTCATCAAGTCTGATGAAGACACCACTGAGAGTTCACCTGACACATGGAGGAGTGGAAACTCAAGTGTGTCTATCCTAGTAGAACTTAAGAGAATATTCACTTATTCTAACATTTTTGGGGTAAATCATCATAAATCATCTAAAGTATGCGTCAATATAACTTATGGAGCAATGGCAAAATTTTATATTAATTAATAATAAAAATCTTTCAGATGTGCTTTACACTCAGATTCATCCACACAATTTATATCAAGCAAATATATATGTGTCAGGTTTCTTGATACATGTGGCTTTTAGATTTCAGTATCAAAATTTAGTTGTGAGAATTTTTTTATTTAGATTATTTCTCAGTAATTGAGATCCAAATTGAAAATACAACTATTGATATTATCATAGATTATTGAGTGTCTTTCATTAACACATTAATAATAGGGTTTTCAAATATATTTGTATTTATAATGTTCCATTTGAATAGAACAAGAATGAAACTTCCTTCCATATAAAATCTAGCAAATCCCAACCATCAAAGAATATTTAGAATGACTGAAAAGGAGTAATGTAGCTGGAAACTATGCTGTACGTTCCTTTCAACTTTCAACTACTCAAATGAATCATTAACTACCTTTCTTGTTTGCTTGTATTTTCAATAGGCCTACTTAAGATGATGTTTAAATTCATAATTATTAAAGTATCCACACCTCATATTTAAAGTAGTGCATCCACTACAAATTTAAAGAAAATAATAAGAATTTTAAAATTAATTTTTTATTTTTTTAACAAGTTTATTTACACTTTACCCTAGTTTGTATTTAGGTCTTTAAAAAGAGAATCCAAGACCTTAACCATTGTCCTATCCCACAAAAACTAAATAAATGCTTAACATACTATCATTTTAATTTGAAATAAAATGTAATTATTCTAAAATATATAAATTTTAATAATTATAAACTGATAAATAATGAAACCCATCAAAACAAAGTTGCTATGGAGCATAATAGTAAATTGGGAGATTAGTTTCTCCTTGCTTAGGCTAATTGTTCAATCAATTTAAACTAAAACTCAAATAAAAAATTGGTACATTGTAGGTTTATTTTATTTTAGTTTTAGTTTAAATTGACACTTTTCCCTATATAGTGATAATAAATGTTTTCATTGTCATTATATTTTAATGATAAATGCAAGCACTTAAACTCTATGAAGAAGTTACGTGATTATGATGAGTATAAATAATTAAGTTTAATATCTTGTAATCTAAAATTAAAAATTGCTAGTTGATTGGAAAACAAGGCACCAAAGGAGGAATATATTAATTGTATTTAGCCACAAATTCCTAAATAATGAAATTAAAAACAAATGTATAAGCATATCATGCCTCCCATATTGATCTAATTATTTAGTAGAACAAAATATTAAATTAAAAATATGTAGACATTCATTTAAAATACAATTCCATATTGAAATAGTAGAGCTATGAGGTAAAGGTTCTTTCTTTGAACCATAAATCATTACAGGTTGAATGTACTAGAATGAAAATGATATAGATAAATAGAAAGGCTAATAAGATAATTAAATTTAGAATTCACAATGGTTTCTTTTTATAACCATAAACATGATTATTATGGTGAATAGTATACCCATCCTCTATTGACACATTTTACATTTGTAAGATTGTTCAATAAACCAAATTTCTTTTATAAAAGTACGCAAATTGAAAGAGCAACATAAAATTTAGGTATATGAGACATACAATGAGACATAAGTACAAGTGCACAACTATCTCAAGACTTAGTAGAACATTTTATAAATTTTAAAAAATAAAGAACTCTTATTTAAATAAAAAGAAAGAAAAATAGTTATACATACTATATGAAAAGAGAAATAACTATGTACACATACATGATACAAACAACTAAATATGGTAAAATATCTAATTTTCCTAATTCTATTACAAATCATTTTGTAGATATTTGTTTAAGATCAAGAATTTATTTCTAATGAACAACATTACAAGGAAATCAATGAATACAATCTCTCCACTATTATCAACCTAATAATAAAAAAATTAGAAAGGAAGAATATGATAAATCCAACTCTCACTAGTCTCCTCTTCAAAACACAATGCTCTTAGATTTTGTTTAGTATTTTCCTAGGTCTTCATGTTATATGTAGACATTCAATTAAACCCTACACATATTTTATAATATTAGGCCTAGTGTATTGTCTATTTACATAAGAGGTTTGAAAGTGATTTAGCAAATTTACAACTTAGGGCAATATCTTATTCCAAGTGTCTTTATGAGTGTAAATATAAAATAAAATCTTAACATATTTAAAGGATATTTTTTATGTACCATAATTTGATGTTCTTGGTTGTTTAATTAAAAATATTTAGTAGTAAAATATATTACTTTGTAGTTAGTTTTTTAACTTTTCTTTTTATAACTTCATTATATCTTTAAAAATAAGGGGTATCTTTTCCGCCAAAAATTCCCAGGGCTCACACCTGGCCTACCACTTTTGACATGTTCAAGGAGTAAACCTGAAACAACAAAAAATAAGAACACACAAACAAAAACACACAAAAATATTAAAAAAACAAAACATAAAAAAATCATGCTCCTTGAGTGTGTCAAAAAGAAAAAGCACAACCAAATACACACACAATAATATTAAAAAAAATACAGCACAAACCACACAGAAAAAACACAAGAACAACATACCACAACACAAACATAACAAAAAACAACATAACACAACCAACAAAAACAAACAAAACCTAAAAAATAAAAAATAAAATAAAATAAAAAAACAACCAACAATAAACAACTACAAAAAATAAATACATAGAAAACACTCACACACCAAAACACAAAAATATCAATTAACACAAAGAGAAGCAAAAATAAAGCAAGAAGAAACTAGGTACCTCCAAAACTGGAGCCATCCAAAAAAATGATAGAAAGAAGAACTTCTCTTATTTGTGAAGCCCACCATCTAGGAAGGTGGCCATAGCAAGTAAGATCGCATTTGTCCAAAGTCCAATTAGCTAAAACATCAACACTTTTGTTCTGATCTCTGACCACATGATTGTAATCAACTTTCAAAAATCCCATCTGAATTAACTAAATCTTCTCAATAATTCTTTTTATTCTCCAATCAACCTTTTATGGTTCTTAGAAGGAGTCTTCAAAAGATTAATCATGATTTGAGATTCAAACTCAACTAGCACCTTTTTTTTTTAAAGCGAAAAACCCCTTGCGAAGCTGCCTTGGTCTGAGAGACCACGAACAGGGGGTTCTACACCGTCAAAGTCACCCGGGGGTCGCACCCGACCACTGCTCGCACCAACATTATCAATTGGATTTTAGATACCCAATTCAGCTTTTTGGTAGGGTGGAGATTTGAACCTGGGACCTCCCTTGGAGGATTGCCCTCTCCTCTCCAACTCACCTACAACACCTGGGTTTTATAATTAATTTATAGTGGAAAACACCCCTTTCGGGGTGCCACTTTCAACAGGTTGGGCATAGGAGGAATGGAGCCTTGTCGGCCATTACCAGCACATAGGACATTCCTAACTATACCATATATCTGCAGGATGGAGACAAGGGGAATGGAACCTGGGTCGGCCTTTACCAGCACCCAGGGCATTTACCACTGCACCACAACAAGCAAATCTCAACTAGCACCTTTTCACTATTGTTAATATAAACTTATAAAAGTTATTATTTCAAACTCTAAAATGTAGAAAGATTAATGGATGAATTTAAATAATATTTAACCCAAAATATATAATGTTTTAAGAATGAATAATACATTCAAAATAAATATTAATATCAAACAAATATTTTTAGCAAGATTTGATGAAATTCACATGCATAAATAAGACAATCAATAAAATTTGCAAAAATATATTCTAAAAATAAAAATTTCATCTAAGTTCAACAATATTTATTATAATAATTGAGAATTTAACTCATATCACATGATATGCCATATACAAAACAATGTCATCTAAAAACTAAAAATATTTTTTTTAGTTTTTAAAATTCTAAATTATATATATAATTATAAGACAATGATTTGCACTATTGTTAATATAAACTTATAAAAGCTATTATTTCAAACTCTAAAATGTAGAAAGACTAATGGATGAATTTAAATAATATTTAACCCTAAATATATAATGTTTTAAGAATGAATAATGCATTCAAAATAAATATTAATAACAAACAAATATTTTCAATAGCTACTCACATAGACTCTTAAAAATACCAAATATTTTTAATAGTTTGATGGATTATCTTGTAAAATTGAAGAACTCACCCATATACAAAACAATGTCATCTAAAAATTGAAAATATTTTCTACTCCATCTCTTTTTAACAATAAGGAGTACAAATACTCCCCAGAATCCAATTGCAAAGGGCTAGGTGGATTGGTAAGAAATTGGGCACTTACCAGGAGGAGACCTAGGTTCAAACTTCGTGGGCATACCCAATGGGGTGAAGGTAGTACTCTGACTTGAATCCGTTGAGTGTGCGTTAGCTTGATGACAACGGTACCAACCCTGAGCCATCGGGGGTCTCCCTCACTCTGGATCATGTTTACCGAGGCGAGATAGGGGTTATAGTGGTAACACCATGACTTGACACTACGATCAGAGGCAATACGACTTGACCCTATGACCAATTGTTCAAAAAGGAAAGGTAGTGTCAATTCCTCTATCTATTTATAAAAAAACCAATTGCCAAGCTTGCCATCCACTATTGTTAATATAAACTTATAAAAGCTATTATTTCAAAATTTAAACTATAGAAAGACTAATGGATCAATTTAAATAATATTTAACCCTAAATATATAATGTTTTAAGAATGAATAATGCATTCAAAATAAAGATTAATAATAAACAAATACTCACATATACTCTTAAAAATACCAAATATTTTTAACATACCAAATATTTTCAACAATTGATGGGATTATCTTGTACAACCAAAGAACTTAACCAAATACAAAACAATGTCATCTAAAAATTGAAAATATTTTCTCCTCCATCTCTTTTTGGCAATAAGGAGTGCAAATACTCCTCCATCTCTTTTTGGCAATAAGAAGTGCAAATACTCCCCAAAATCCAACTGCAAAGCTTGTCATCCACTATTGTTAATATAAACTTATAAAAGCTATTATTTCAAACTCTAAAATATATTAAAAAAAATTGAACCAAAGGATTTTCTAAATGAGAAATCCGATAACATTAAAAAGTTTCCAAGTCAGAAATGAAACCCGTAGCAACCACCACTTACAACCAAACAACACCAATATATATTTTAAAAGCCACCACAGGCAAGCCCCATTCATAGAATGTGAGAATGGAAATAGCAGGTCGATCGGGCTTGACCTTTTAAAAGAGATTTCAGAATTCCTCAATAACTTGGGGGATGGATCGCTTTTCAGTTTCCTCAAATACAAATTAATGGATCAATTAAAATACTATTTAACGCTAAATATATAATGTTTTAAGAATAAATAATTCATTCAAAATAAAGATTAATAATAAATTAATATTTTCAACAACTATGCACATAAGACTCTTAAAAATATCAAATATTTTCAATAGTTAATGGTATTATCTTGTACAATTGAAGAACTCAACCAAATACAAAACAATGTCATCTAAAAATTGAAAATATTTTTTCCTTCATCTCTTTTTGATAATAAGGAGTGCAAATACTCCCCAGAATCCAACTACAAAGCTTATTTCCTATAAAAATGTGGTAAATGTAGGAGTATTGTTGTCACTTTAGGTATATATAATGGTGGTATAAGAGGCGAATTTGGTGGGATAAATAAAATTATTTATAATTTGAAGGTGAAAAGGTCCATGATTTAGGTGGGAGTGGTTGGCGATTTAAAATAAAAATGATAAAATTATTATCAAAGGGGGGCGAACCAACCCTAAAAAATTTTGCTCCCAAAAATTTTGAGCAAATGGACCGACGTCTAGGGTCCCCATATTCACCAATTTTTAATTTCGAAATTCCTAATATTCGTGAATTAACGATGATTTGTCACTATGCATAACCTTGCCAAAATATTACAACCAAATTTTATGGTCCCTACCATGTGTTACAATGGATCGATTCAACAACCTACAAATTGACTCTTTTGACCACTTCTAAGATCCATCCAGTCTTTCATGTCTCCTCTTTGAATAAGGTTATTGACAACAAGGTACATGTTCAATTGACATTACCCGATCTAGATGAAGGATCTATCATTCTCAAGCCTAAACAAATTTTGGACCAAATATTGCACACCCTTTGCAACCATGTCATCATTGATGTTCTTGTGCAATGGAGAGGATTACAACCTAAAGATGCCACATGGGAGTTCCTCCAATAGTTACAACAATAATTTTCTCATCTCCAAATTGGAGGATAAATATTTTTGAAGAAGGGTATGTTAGGACCACATCATAACATTACTATGTAATGATCCCCTTTCTGACGTGGGAAAGATCCTAATGATATTATGTAATATTTTCTAATGTGTATGTGGCACTTGAGACACCTAGACAAGTGGGACCATTTAATGTAACCTTTATAAATAATGTAACTGTTTGTTTGGTAAAATATTCTAGCTTGGGTCACCACCTGCATGTGGACCTGAACCTTGAGTGTTAGGGTTACGAAGATTCTTTAAAAAGACAAAGGGCAGATATGGATGTATCTTTTTTTCATATAAAATTAAAGTTCTATTTAGGAGGTTACCCCTTGAAAAGGCCTATGACTCTGTGTTGTGATTAATATAGTTGTTGCATTTCCATTTCTTATTGCAATATTTTGTTCTTTCATGATTTATTGTTTTTATTGCAATATTTATGTGGATGTGCTTATTTTAATTGGAAGGTTCCTAACAATCCACTCCTTCAAGGGAGGGCCATGCAACAACTCTCTACTTAGATCAAGATGCATCATGTTCCATGTCGTGCTTCTCCCCTCCTCTTGCTACACTACACCACACATTGTTCCTCCACCTTATGTGCCCATGTCCAAGTCATAAGCTCTTGTAACTAAGCTTGGCAAAGATTGATATATATTTTAATGAGTTATATGGGATTGAAATGGGTCCCATCCGTATTACATCATCACCACATAGTGGTATTACAACAAAACTTGGAAATTATCCATGTATTGTTTGGCAAAATTCAAACTTGGGTCTCTTGAAATATTGAGAAATCTAATTGGTTGAGCTAATGCCACTTGATTTAATGATTTTACACGGGTTATTGTAAGGGGTCTTGGTCCCCTCATACTGAGTGGGATTTGAACCTTGGACCTCTCAAAGAGAGGTGAAAGCCCTTACCACTGTAGTAAGCTTACAACTAAAAATTAATTAGTTTACATAGGTTTTTATGAGGGGTCTTGGTCCCCTCATACTGAGTGGGGTTTGAACCTTAAACTTCTCAAATAAAAGCCAAAACCCTTACCACTATAGTAAGCTTGCAACTACAAAGATTGATAATTTTAATATGAGCAAAAGAAATCATTATAAAATCTTGTGGATAAAGGGTAAAATTATTCCATAGTTGAATACAAAAAATTAATATGAGAAAAATAATGTAAATACCATCTAGTCTTTCATTTGGCACTAAAATATATCTTTTTAGTAGGAGAGAGACAATTGAACAAGTGTAGGCCTTAATTTCATATAAGATGCCATGGATAAAGGGTAGAATAATACCATAGTTGAATGAGATATCATGGATAGAGAGGATAACTTCATTATGGACAAATGAATAAGATGCCATCTATAGAGGTACAATTACACAATGGATGAAGGATTTGTTTTACACCATGGATGGGAAAAAATACCAATTAACTCCTCTTATACCATTTATTGTTAATGTACATCAATATTTGAGAATTTTTATTAGGATAAATAATTAGAACACAATCTAGTCTCTCATTTGACATGAAGATCAATATTTTTAATATGATAAAAAAATCATTTGATATAAGATGACATGGACAAAGGGTAAACTTGTACCATAGATGGGAGAATATTTTAATGAGAGTGAAATAATTGAAATACCATATAGTTTTTTGCTTGTCATTAAGATTTACATTTTCTAATAGACTATAGACAATTGGACAAGCATAAACTTCTATTTGGCATGAAATACCATGGATGAAGGGTACAATAATGAGCATTGATAGAGGGTATAATTACACTATGGATGAGCAAATGAGATGCCATGGATAGAGGGTATAATTACTCCATGGATGGAGGAAGGAAGTGGTTTTGTACCTTATATGGAAAAATAGCCAATTACCTCCCCTATATGGCCTATTATGAGTCAACATCAATAAATGAAGATTTTTATTAATAGAAAAATAATTAGAACACCATTTAATTTTTCATTGAGAATGAAGATCAATATTTCGAAGAAGATAAAAAAAAATATTTAATATTAAATACCATGAAAAAAAATAAAATCATGCCATAAATGGATGAGAAATTTCAATGAAAACATAACCAATGTAAATACCATATTATTATAAATTATATTATTATAAAATATCATATCATATTATAAATTTTAATAAATTATATTATTATAAAATATCATATCTTAAATGCATCCTACCACAATGTACAATAATGTATTTGTACATTTGCTTTTCATTTTGGTTTTCATGTTAAGACCATTTTTGAAAAAACATCTATTAAGTAACATCTATTAAGACCATTTTTTTTTTTAAACTAGAAAACGTTGCATGTGCTACAAGGCTAAATAAACTATAATGAAAGGAAAAGGGTTAAACTCTTAACCTCTTTAAAAAATTCCATATAATCTCATTACATTTTATTATTAAAATAATTATAAAATTACAAAATTAAAATTTTTAAATAGCTATTTCAATTTTAGATTCGATGGTAACAACCACCAACGGGCAAAAGCGACTAACCTTAACCAAGAAGACAAAATAACAGTATATAAGACAAACTTTTATTTTTTAAAATAGTTTAATGGTTAGCAACCAATCGTTATCATTATCATTATTTTTATACCTAGCAACATTCCTCTTAGTCAGTCTGTGGTCCTTACTTGTGTCACAAGGAACATGCCTCTTAGTCAGTCTGGTTCTTACTTGCGTCACTAGTCAAGCCATTACCGTTGCTGCTCAAAAGTTAATTGCGTCACAAGTCAAGCCATTCCTTCGTATAATGGGCTTGGGCTCCTTTTATTTCGTACACATATGGAAAAACAAGCGTAAGTTTAAGCTGATAAAGAAGTCGTACGAGTAGAGTACATATTCTCTGATGGGAAGCCCTTCAAATATCAACAGCAAAATTTAAGAACATAATTTTACATATTCTCTGATGGGAAGCCCTTCAAAGATCAACAGCATAATTTAAGAACATAATTTAGGCGTTACTCAAAATTCAAAAAGTTTGATCATCTTCAACTTCGACAGAAGAAAGGAAGGAGGGAGCGGGATCGAGTCCAGCAAAGGAGGAGGAGCATGAGCAGAACATGCCGGGGGCAAGGCCGAGTTGCAGGCAAATCAACAGGACATGCAACAGGTTTGGTCATCTTCAACTTCGACAGAACATGACGCCAGGCCAGAATCGTAAGTTACATCAAATTCAAAATCAACAGGAGCTGCAGGCAAAGTACATGGACTCCTACACATTGTCACAGTCTTGGTTGCGCTTTGACGCGTATAATCGGCTACAGGTGAGAGCTATGGCCTTCGACGAGAAGCTCCCCATTCCAGAGATAGTGGCGCTGGGGGTGCCTGTGGAAGGCTGGGAGCTGGAGCGCGAGCCACGAAAGTTCCGATACAGGGAGCTCAAGGCAGCCATGCAAGGGTTTCGGGAGAATGAGCTGCAGAAATTCCTGGCGGAGATCTTGAACGCGTAGGGCCAGGTCGTTATGATCGACACCACCGTGGAGGCTGGGCGACATGTAGGCGATGCGGCCGAGGGTAGCAGGAGGCAGTGTAGCAGGAGGCAGTGGTCAAAGGGAGCTTACGGGTGTTGCTGCACGCTGGTGGCAGAGGGTGGCTGGACAAGGGAAATTGCAGAGGGAAAATTTCCGAGACAAGATAAAGCTAAAGAGAAAGGGAGGCGAAGAGAAGAGAAGGGGAGGCAGAGGAAAGAATTGCCACCTCAAAATTCCAACAGAGGGGGAGGGAAGAATCGCCACCTCAAAATTCCAACAAAATCGACTGCTCTTATACGAAACTGGTAAATAAGAGAGAGAACTCTGAAATACAGTCCATATCACAATAATATATGAGTAAGTGCGCGTAGATGCGTGTTATGACATGATGTCTTTGACTGTCTATCGGTTTTATTTTTGTTAGGGGATATTTTTTTAATAATGTGTTTGAATGACGTGGTGGGGTTGAATGAATGATTAACACGACCTCTGATCGTATCTAATGGCTGCTGGAGGAGCTGGGGCGCCATGGAAGTGTGTATACGTCTCTTATGGGTTGTTGCTTCTTGTGTTGCAGGTGGCTACGGTCCAAGCTGGGTGGAACTGGCCAACGTAGGAAAATTTGATGGGCAACGGTGCGAATGGAGATGAAACATGAGTAATGTTAAGAATGTCATACCAAAGTTTATCAAATTGGTAATTCTTAATGGCTAATATTGCTTATTTTTTATGCTTTACAAGGTCAAGCTATCAACTAGGTGTTCGTTTTATTTTTGTGGCCTTCAACGTTAAATTTTGATGAATTTTTAGCTATTCAACTCGTGAACTAGAATGTCATATTATTCACACTTTTTTTAATTTGTCCTTTCAATATTTTTGTTATTTTGAGTAAAAAATATTATTTTTATTATAAGATTATCTTCAACTAACGTTTAATGGTTTTTTAATGGGATTTATGCGGTCTTTGTGCATTTGTTATTTTATTTCTTTAATGTTCAAATAATAGAAAAAATGCTATCATATATTTTATTTTTTTGATCTTCAAATATAAGAAAAAAATGCTATCATATTTAAATTTAAAAAAAAAAAAAACTTTTATAAAATATAAAGTATATTTTGAATTAATAAAATTTATATAAATAAAGTTGATTTATGTATGTGGAGTATATAATAATATTATTATAGTTATGTTAATTGTGGGGTTGTTGTGTTTATGTTAACACATTCTCCCTTGCCTTATGTATAAAAATAAAATAACAATCAACAAGTAGCATGCTTCATATTGAAATGGGGAGGATTAAACATTTGATGTACAACTGTTAATGGTGCTAACCCACTAGACAATCTATAGAGGTATGTTACAAAAGAGCAAATCCTTATTACAACTAATTGACACCTACAATTGTAACTACTAATAGTCTTTAATAAGTCCAAAAATAATGTTTAGGCTTCCACTATAATATTTTTATTTTTATATTCATGTGTTAGGATGTTTTTATGCTTTGTAGCATGTTTTTTGTCAAATGTAAATGATCATTTTTCTAATTAGTATCTTTTGCATGTGCTTTGTCGTCTTATCCACCAATCACATCTATTTAATACATTGCAATAAAAACTATAAATCATTAGTTTTGGTGGTTATCTTTCCTTATTTGTTCCTTTGTCTATGTTTTTTGAATTCTATATTTTAGATTGTGCATTCTGCTGTTATAATTTTACGGTAGGTACATGTCACTTGGTATTAGAGCCTTGTTGAGGTGACAAAAGACATGTTTTCTCACTTGGGATCTATCCTTGCTGAGTATCATTTTTATTTGTTCAACCTCAAGTTGAGATTGGTTGTGACACCCTACCTTGCAGTTTAGTTTGTTGTTTTTGCATTTGCTGCCCCAAACTGTTGTATTTTTTTCTGCAAACCAGCATTTTCCTTTTTGTTGGTCGTCTTTCCTAAAAAAGTTCTCTACATGCATCTCAACATATCACTCTGAACAATTGTTCCAAAGGTGGCATTTATAGGAGCAACATTGTTTTCTTTCCACTTATAGTAGATTAGATAAGTAGTGGCCATTTTCTCCCATCTGTTTCCTTCAAATTATAGTCGTTTAAGAATTCTTTGCTTTTTTCTACCCTTTGTTGTAGTACATTTTTTTCTTATTGTCTTTAAAAAAAAATGTTTTGATGGCTAGTTCAGGAAACTCTATGCCAAACTCTGATTTGATTCAGTTTTTGAACCAATAGCTGAATGATCAAAAACAACAATAAAATGAGTTTCAGCTGAAACTCATGGATCAAATGGCAAATATGTTCCCACTTCTGATGGGACAATAATTCACTAGTTCTTCCTCTTCAGTTGTCCCAACTGCCCAACCTACCTTCAAGTTGGACACCAACATATACATTCGTTATGTTGATGGTATAATTTATGGAGATAAAGTGGATGCTTGGGTTCACAATCTAGAGGCATACTTCAAGACACAACCCCAACCCATGAAGGCACAAAAGATCTTGGAGGTTGAGGTCGATGGCATAATTAATGGAAATAAAGTGGATGCTTGGGTTCACAATCTAGAGGCATACTTCAAGACACAACCCCAACCCATGAAGGCACAAAAGATCTTGGAGGTTGAGGTCCATATGGACGAACAAGCCCTCACTTGGTGGCAATCCCACATCAAGCTTCTGCAAACAACAAATCAGTTGAAAATTGATACATGGAAAAAGTTCAAAGCAACTGTTTAGGTGAACTTTAATTCCATTAGATATGCAAAGGAGATATTGGTTGTTTGACTTCATCTTTGTCAAAAATCATCCATTCATATGATATTGCTCATGTAGTAAATAAGAAGTTATTTCACTGCATGAGCAGAGCAAGAAAAACCCATCTCAAAAGGAGGAGATGAAGGGAGGAGGAGAGATTTTTTTTTTCTTCACTGCCGACTTTAAAGCTTCCATCTTTTTCCAACAATGATATTCCACATCTATGTATGCCACAAAAAGATGCACTAAAGAGTCTTGTTAAATTTGTTACCTTTTCCCATTTGATGCTTAAATTATACTTTGAAACTAATGCTTTGTTTGTTAAACCTACGGCGAAAACTACACCAATATGTAGGAGCTTATATTGCACATGTTAATTGATCAGAAAAAAGAATAAAAAGTTGGAGCTTTATAAGCATTACCTAAGACATCTTTATAAAAAGTAGAAACAAGCACAAAAAAAGGTCCACTCAATTTTGAGAGAATGAGAAAGATCACTTGTTCATCTGTCTTCATGACTACACAATGACTAAGTTGAAGTTGCAATTGTTTCACGTTGGAGAAGTAAATCTTCAATTTGAGAAAAATTGCCTCGATTAAGACTCATGAGTTGAATCTCCAACTGATGTGCATGAATGATGCCTTGTTTCTCAAAAAAATCTTCAAACTTCTTCCATGCTTCATTGGAATTATCACTTACAAGATTAAATTTAGGGTCATCAGAGATACACATTTTGAGTAAACCATGTTTTAATTTACCTTCTTGATCCATTTTGACTTCTTATCCTCCTCTAGTTAAGTTCTCCACTTCTTAGTAGGTCCTTCATATAGGATTTCCAAGAGAAGTAATTAGTGCTTATTAACCAAACATAATTGAGTATGGTAACCATTGAAGCCATATTGCTCTTAGAAGTTTAATAAAGACACTGATACCTATGAGTTATCAACCATGGAAGAATTGAAAACAGAATTTTAGAATATTTTTAACACATTATGTGCATGCTCTAAAACTCATACATATTGCAATGAAGGGGATTTTTTGAAAACTCAGACCAGACAGTGTGAGGATAGTCCATCACTTCATGGTAGGTCCTTCATATAGGATTTCCAAGGGAAGTAATTAGTACTTGTTAACCAATGTTCATTGGGTATGGTAAGTTGATAACTATTGAGGTCATATTGTTGTTAAAAGTTTGACAAAGATGCTGATGCCTATGAGTTATCAACCATGGAAGACTTGAAAACTGAATTTTAGAATATTTCTTAAGACATTATGTGTAAACTCTAATACATATGGGAATGAAAGGTTTTTTTTTTTAAAACTCAGACCATGTGGCTTCAATTTAACCATGTAGACGTGTTTGGTACTTGGGGGAAACCTATAAAATGAATGGTGACATAGCATCTTTGGATATTGAACAATGTAAATATAGTAATTTGAAGTTTTTAGCTGTAATGAGGGTGAAAAACACTATTGGGGATTGTAATTCTGGATTTGATGTTTGAAATTTAATTATTACAAAAATTCCTATAAACTTTCACAAAAGTAGATCATCTAATATAATATTGGATTAAGCAACTACACCTGGTGAAACAAAACCTACACAACCTACTTCAAATTCCAATCGTATCATGTCCATGACTTGGGTCAGCTTAGTAGAAAAAATGACAACTTGCTGATTGATGTGTGCCCCAAGTTTTGGTGGATCTTGGAAATTATGAACTTCAATCATGACATGCTCATTTAAGCCATCATCTTCCTCTACAGTTTCTTCCTCTTTTGAAATTGTCTCCTTTCCTTTGCCTGAAGATCAATTTGTTTCTTTGTCGCTTTCCCTTTCGTGATCACCTGCTGTTCCAGCGGCTGATGTGGCTAGCTACTTTCTCTTATAGCTGGTATCGACTTCCCAAAAGGCATTTCCTGTTGTGGATCACCTTCCTGCTTGGCTAGCAACTCTTGTTGTTCGGAGCTTTGTCCTTCATCTACTGTGATGCGATTCAGCCGAGTTCCTGACTGCTGACCTGATGCTCCATTTCTGTTGGTGCTGGATCTTCCCTTTTCTTCTCATGTGCTTCCTCCTTTTCCTTGCCAGGTTCCACTGTTTGTTTAGTCTCCTCAAATAAATGGGCTCGTAATGCTTGGGTGACAGAGGTCGTCTGGTATTGAAAATCCAGGGTATCATTGGTGATGCCAAGGGATCAATATACTATGCTTCAACCATAAATTCCATGGGTCCAATGTGTACACTGCTACTTACTTCCAATGGGGCTATATTAAGAGGTTCTAGAATTTCGAAATCCTCTTCTTGCTGCTTTCCAAACCATGTTTCTAGTGGTATATTTTGTGCTTGCTCCAATGTCTGCTATATGTCACACATCATGACCTGGCTTTTTGCAATTTTTTTCAGCTGTTATCTTTTGAACCAATCTTAGCGATGGTGATTGTGACGGTACTGGTGGTATGAATTTGCTCCTTTTCATTGAAGGTACAACTTTCTCCTCCTTTGATTCCTCCACAAGCTCCTCTAAGAGTGAGGCTTTACTGAATCCTTGTTTCACTCTTTGTGTCTTTTTTGGAGTGCTCTTCTCTTGCTAAGGTTTTGCATCCAACCACCTTATCAGTGCTAACTCAAGTAATGCTTTGGGAGGATCTAGTCTGGGAATTTCCATGCCTTCCCTATGTGCGGCATCCAAAAACAGTCCAATAGCGTGGAAGACCATTGAAAAATTCTTTGTGATACGCATCAGAAAATTTTGAATACGTGTCGCCAGATAAGTTGCCTAGTCATAGGCTACACCATTCTCAATACCTTGTAGGTATGGTATCATCCAAATAGGCAATTCCAAAGCTCTCTGTTCCCCAAACAATCTTGTCATCAGTACATTCATTATACGTTGTAATCCTACATCCTTCAGCTGGTTTGATTTTACCTCATGGTTTCCATATCTCAATTTCTTCCTTCGCCAGCTTTGTGACACTTTGAATTAATTGTCGGCTTCTCTTGGAATCTACCCCTTCTTTCACCACTGGTTGTCCTCTTTTCGGCAACCCAAATGTCCTTTTGAAGTTTTCAGCTGAGAAAACATCTTTGCAACCCTCGGAGAAGATTGATATTTGAGTTAAATGTTGTGAAGTTTGTGTCTTGTATTATTTCTGATAACTTGGCATCAAGCATTTTCTCCTAGTGAAAGGGCGATTACTTATCTAACTCAAATATAAGCTTTTAAAAGTAGAAATTGGATGTCAGAAACAGCTTGATGTGACCAATGACTATAGTTAAGAGCTCTGTAGGTTTTCATATACCTGATGGTATCTGAAAGTTGGTTGTGCTTCATTGATAATGAAAATTACTACAGAAAATGAGTGTTTTGTGTTATATATATAAACAACCAAGTTTGGTGTTACTTATTCTGTTGTAGAAAACATTTTATTGCCAATTTGCAGACTCTAGAGTCCTATGCTAGTGTATTTGAAGCTTTCTTCAGCCATCTCACGTTGCCCTCCATAATCATAACAGTACTATTTCATTTAGCTTCACATGTGGTTACATTGTGATTCTGCGTAGGGAAAAATAGCTTTGGTTATGGTTCAGAGGATAGCTAGCGACAGTACTCTTCAAGGATTTGTAGCTTCTTGGAAAATGCTCTTAGGACTTTTGGATCCATACAATTGCGTAATGTTTTTATTATTGTTCTTGAATTTTTGGCTCAGGTTTTGAAGCACCTTGGTGACTTCCCACAAAAACTATCTCAGCACTGTCATTCTTTGTATGAATATGCTCCTATGCCTCCTGTGACATATCCAGAGCTGCAGGATGAGATGTGGTGCCATCGGTACTACCTTCGGAACCTTTGCGATGAAATACGGTTTCCTAGTTGGCCAATAGTTGAACATGTAGAGTTCCTACAATCATTATTGGCTATGTGGCGTGAGGAGATAACCAGACGACCCATGGATCTTTCTGAAGAAGAAGCTTGTAAACTATTAGAGATTTCTTTGGAGGAGGAGGATGGCACCGGAGTTGATGTTAATGGCAAAAACAATAATGACCACGAGGATAGCAGTGATGCCTCCAAGCTGATTGGACGCATTGATGAAGAAAAGCTTAAACGTCAATATAGGAAGTTGGCTATGAAATATCATCCTGATAAAAATCCAGAAGGAAGAGAGAAGTTTGTTGCAGTTCAAAAAGCTTACGAACGGCTGCAGGTAAACTAGAATATTTCTTAACTAGATCTAGTGTCTTCAGGAATGTTGTATGTGGAAATTTGGATTTAAAATTTAAATGCCATGAGGGACAGCTGTTCTAACTTGGGGGGTAACTGGAACACAGACAATGAATAATCTATAAATGTCAGAAAAATGTTTAGTGCTTATATAGAATGTTTCATGAGAGAGAATCGTGATCTCTGCAATAGTTGGCAATTTCTGATTTAGGCCTTGCTCTTGTGTGTTGAAATAAATTCAGAGCATAAATAATTTAGTTTCTAATTGGTAATTGATCAGCACACCATTTTAAATGATGCAGTTTTATTTTCAAAATTTAGATTTTAGAACTTACATAGGGTGGTGGGTATTTTTGTGAATTAATTGCTTTTTGCTGAATGATATTTCCTGGATTGGATCATGTTCTGAAGGCTATCAAGTGTCATTGGGAATATCTGAAACTTGGTAAAAGATACTCTGACAATTGTTTTGGGTTGGATACAGGCTACGCTGCAAGGTTTGCAAGGACCACAACCTTGGAGGTTACTGCTGCTATTAAGAGGGCAGTGTATATTATATAGAAGATATGGTGATGTGTTGGAACCTTTTAAGTATGCTGGTTACCCTATGTTGCTTAGTGCAATAACAGTCGATAAGGATGATAACAATTTCCTGTCATCTGAACGTGCTCCTCTTCTTGTAGCAGCTTCTGAGCTCATATGGTTAACGTACGTATCTGTGGTCCAAACAAATATTTTATGCAGTGAGATAAACAGTAATTCAGTTTTTTTTTTTGGGTTGATGTGTATACTTCTAAGTCATAAGCTACATGAATTTTGATTTTAGTATAGGATCATCTTAACTTACAACTCTGTTTATCATTTCTTGAATTAGTTCTTGAAAGTGAGATGATTAACAGCTATTGGATATTTTGCATGTATGGATCTTCTCATATACATATTTTGAGGTAACAGACTAGTAGGGGCCAAAATTCTCATGGAGGATCTTGCAAGTAATTTTGTTAACTAAATGAGGAGGCTAAGAGCTTATTTAGCTGCACCATATAGCTCATTTTTTTAAGAAAATCATTGGCTCTGTCCAATACCTTTTTTATGTCACTGCTTTACATGTTTTACTGTATAAGGCTTTCCTCTTGAATGTATATTTCTAAAATTTTAAGGTACCTCTCCAAGTAGATGCACACTCTATGTTATTGAAGATGCATTCCTGGTTGTGTGGGATTTGCTTATGCCTCCTTGTCATGATATGCCATAGAAATGGGGAAATGTTAGGAAGTGTCATTGGTTTAGGTTGAAGACATTTCCAATGGAAGAGTTCCCTTTTTAGTTTTGACAAATGAAAAGAAATTTACCAAATGGAATGCCCAACCTACTAACCTTACCAAACTACTAATGTTGATTTTCTTAAAACTACCCCAATCCAACTTTTTATTGGTGTAGACCTTGATTTGAGTAGGTAAAACAAATTGCACAAGACCATGAGAATGTGTAGAATTGTTCTACCTTCCATTATTTTTGTCAATTCTTGTCTGTGTAGTGTGAACCATTATAAATATATAAGCATTCATACAGGCATTGATTGCTGCATGCTGGACATTTGTCTCTTAATGCTACAAAAGGATCATGTTGGACACTTGTCACATATCGATACAAGAGTTTGCATGTTTGATCGTTGTTGGATGCACATACAGAGGGTTCATTTTGGGCCCTTGTCCCCCATGTATACAAGAGAGATTCTTAACTGCAAACATATAACCTGCATTCAGCTCATAAAAAATCCAAATTAAAGATTAACTCTATGTAGAACTGTCTGAAATGCTCAATCTTATCATGACAAAGGGGTAGGGTGTAATGCCTGTCAGATGCTCATATGTTGGCTTGAAGACTGATCTTATCAGTCCATTCTGCACAAGTGATGATGCATCTCAATATGCTTGGTTTGTTCATGAATCACAGGATCTTTGGCAATCTTTAAGACATGCTTATCATTGTAAATCTTTTTTGGTTCAGTCTGCCGAAGACCAAGGTCTCCTAGAAATCATCTTAGCCAGATAGCCTTATACCTTGCTTGTGCAGAAGAAAGAGAAACCATAGGTTGTGTCTTGCTTCTCATGAAACAACTGCTGATCCAAGGCTAAAAAACTATTTCGAAGTGGATCATCTTCTATAGTTGTCATTGTAGATAAACTCTATATAGCACTGCAATGTTGTCTGCAAATATCTCAACACCTCTGTTGCACTTTCTCAGTGACTCAACTTGGGAAAACTCATAAATTTGGACAGGAAATCCACTGAATATAAGATATTTGTGTTTGTCCAACTGTAGGTACAAGGTACCAGCCATTTCCGTTCTTCTTTCAGTTGATAGGTTAACCCTTGTTTTCACTGGAGTTGCTCAACTTCCAATTTTCAATCTTGGCCCTAGACATGACATTTTGTTGGGTTTCTACCTGTTGGCCACGGATCCGCCACCTGGGAAGGACTTGGTGTGTCAATGTGCCCTAGACCCGCAGACCAACATTGAAAGGCCGAGAGGAAGGGATAACCCCCGTGCTGATCTTCGGAGAAGGCCAGCTCCTTTCCTAACCTACTTGGGGGTTTTAGATAAGGGTGCAGGAAAGAGATTTAAAAAGGTGGTAAAGGGAACTGGAAAGAGATTGAAAAAGATAAGGGAACAGGAAAGAGATGTAAATATCATGCGTTTCGGGTGGGGGGAGAACAAGCAGCACGATTGCAAATTTGCATCCGAACCAACAACAATTAAAACAAAGCATGTAACAGAAACTGCAGCTGCTATTCTACCCTATGTATCCTTCTGTTTAGTATTCCAGATCCAAATAATCACCAATGCCCAAATCCAGAATTCAGAATTCAGACAGACAGAAATATAAATGGACATGAAGCAGAAATACTAGCGGAAGGCAGCATAAAAGGCAACTGCGATTCTATCCTATGTATCCTTCTGTTTAGTATTCCAGATCCAAATAATCACCAATGCTCAAATCCAGGATTCAGAATTTAAACAGACAGAAATATAAATGGACATGAAGCAGAGATACTAGCGGAAGGCAGCATAAAAGACAGAGACAAGAAGCAGAGCCAAGGATGCTTTGAATTAATTAGAAGGTGGTCCGTCATAGCAGAGTCCTCTAGCAATATGTCCCCCCCCCCCTTTTTACAATGAAATGAACTTCCTTTTATAGTAGGAATTTTCCCCCAAAATACAATCATGCACAGATCCCAAGAACCGGCAAAAGCTGTAAAAAGTTGCTCTGATGAGACCCTTGTCGGCTGTACTTGTACTTTGGATATGGCTGTTCTGAAAACTGTACATTTTCGGACAGGTCTGGTGGGCGGGAAAGCCAGGTCCGGTTAAATGTGGTAGATGCGGTACAGTTTGTTCTTCAATGTTCATCTACCCCGTACCTTGACAGCACATTATCTGTCATATCATGGCAGGCACAAATCCCGAAACTGCACACTTGTCCATGATCTGAAGTCCGTTGATGAAGGGGGAAATGACGAATGGCGCTTAAGGAAGACAGCGAAGTCGGGCGGCCAACACTTAGCCAAATTTTGCACTTTTCTTCTTCCGAAGTCCGACGACGCAGTGAAGTCGGGCAGCGGCGCAACGAAGTCGGGCAGCCAAAACTTAGCCAAATTTTGCACTTTTCTTCTTCCGAAGTCGGACGGCGCAACGAAGTCGGGCGGTGGCGTAGCGAAGTCGGGCGGCCAACACTTAGCCAAATTTTGCACTTTTCTTCTTCCGAAGTCGGACGGCGCAGCGAAGTCGGGCGGCGGCGCAGCGAAGTCGGGCAGCCAACACTTAGCCAAATTTTGCACTTTTCTTCTTCCGAAGTCGGACGGCGCAGCGAAGTCGGGCGGCGCAGCGAAGTCGGGCAGCCAACACTTAGCCAAATTTTGCACTTTTCTTCTTCCGAAGTCGGACGGCGCAGCGAAGTCGGGCGGCGGCGCAGCGAAGTCGGGCAGCCAACACTTAGCCAAATTTCTGGCCTGAAATTGAGCTTCCTGGTTCTGCTTCCCGGGGCCATAACTTTTGATCCGCTGACCCGATCGCCTATTATAATATATCGTCGGAAAGCTAGCGAAAAGATCTGCAATGATAAAATATCCAAAGCTTATTTCCTCCCTTTTATCGCCCCGTTTATGGCCCTCGAAAACCCGAACACCTCCGCATGCTCTTTGCCACTTTAAAGCTCCATACTTAGGCCAAAGTTTATCAAAAAATTTAATGTGGCAAAATTGCCAACATTCCTGGCGGCTCGCGGGGCATTGAGCTCGCCTCAATGTGAGGACCCGAGCCTTTATCCATTGGGCAACAGAGTCACCCTCGCCGTCCTCCTGATACTCACTGCCGGCAGCAGCCTCTTTCTCATACCCTTGGCACCCATGGCCCTTTCGGAACACTAAAAAAAAAACACTGCACAAACTAAACTAAGAAAACAACTAAAACTTTGCATACTATCCGGCTTATTTATATCATTTACACAAAATTTTGCGGCATGATTGGCATGTCGCCAACACAAATCTAGCTTTGGTTGCCTATCCGATGAACCTGCAGTGTTCGGACCAGATCTGATTGTACTTCAGTTGATATTTGAAGTCCGAATGGCCTCCCAAAGTTTGCCAGGTCGCGAACATGGTGCAACGTGGCAGGTTATCATTCATGCCGGTACCCATACAATTGATGAACCATGTGGTAAGGAGATTTGTCAGACGGGAGCCCTCTTCGGGTACCGGTTGCGGTGATGGTTGGAGCCAATACCAACACTCTAGAGAGTCCCCAGGGTAGAGTTGAGAGACTGCACCTCTTGTAAAAGCTTGGTTTGCGGGTCAACAGTCAGGGGAGTTGGTAATGGTAGTGGTGCCATGGGTGGTGGCAAGGCCGGATACTGTGGAGGTGGAGGAAGCTGTGGAACTGCGGGAGCGGGGAGCTGCGTAAAACTAGGCGCCTAACTCGGATTCCACGAGGGAATCGGGTACATAAAAGGTGCGGGGGAAACTGAGTGGCCGTATTGGTATACTGGTACTGAGGCAAATCAAGGAAGATTGGCATTGTCGGTTTTGGCGGGAGTTTGCCAATGGCGATCAAGTCGACTTTTGCCTTCTGTGCCTACGTATACAAGTCCGGGAAAGTATTGACACTAGAGTACCGGATTTTCTTACTGATATCAGAATTGAAGGCTCTGAGGAAATAAAACGTCGCTTGCCCAAAGGTCGGACGAAGGCCATCAAGGACTCTCTGCCAGGTTCGAGCAAAGCGGACGTTGAAATCGGGGACCTCTTCCTGCGGATGTCTCTAGATGGTTGTGAACTGGTGGAGCAAGGAATAAGAGTCCGTTGATTCGTTGAACCCTTTTATCAACCTTTCTACCAGCTGATCCCAGGTGGCGATAGTGTCGGGCGACAAAGATCGGTACTAGTACAAGAGTTTCCCTTTGAGTGACAAAACTAGCAATCTTACCATAATTTTTTCTTCTGTGATACTGTGGATGGTAGCCAGAGCAACAACGTCTTGGATGTGCTCGTACGCTGTTTTCCCAGTACCATCGTAGGTAGGAATGGCCTTCAGCGCTGCGGCTGGGATAGCGGCTTGTGCTTCCAGATTCAACGACCCTGAATGGTTCCAGGTTGGGAACAACCTGGACGGGTTTGGCTGTTGATTTTGCTGCCGATTTTGCTGCTACGCCATATTCGCGTTTGGATTTGGCTGCTGCCACGGCTGGTTCGGCTGAACAGGAACACCCGAAGCACCTAACTGACGTTAGGTAGAATCAGAACGCCCTAATGATCTGGAGAGTTTGGAGGATTCTGGGGGTAGGTAGTTGCTGTGCTGTCTGAAGTCGGATCTTGTTCAGCTACGATAGCCTCCTGCGATGATGCCTCGTTCAACGGAATATTTGGCCTGACTAGCCCAGGGTGTTCTCCTAGGGCACTGATTTCAAGCTCGTAGTACTCGGTTTCTTCCTCTGTATTTCTAGCTCTCCATCTCGTATGCATGAAGACGTGATTTCCTAAGACTGGTCTTCGAGACTTGGAGTTATCCGAGTTTAACAGAGTCGCCAGATGTTCATATTTCACAGTATTGAGACAAACATTACTTCCTCAATACCGTTTACAAGGTGGAACGATTGCGTCCCACCAGGCGTGCCAGAAAAAATTGTTGGTTACGAATCTGCCACTAGGAAAGGGTTTAGTCTATCTATGCGCCCTAGACCCGCCCAACAGATTGAAAGGATGGAAGGAAGGGATGCCTTCCATGCCAATCTCCGGAGAAGGCTGGCTCCTTTACTACACTACACTGGGGTTTCAGATTAAGGAACTGTTGGTTACGAATCTGCCACTAGGAAAGGATTTGGTCTTTTGCGCCCTAGACCCGCCCAACGAATTGAAAGGCCGGAAGGAAGGGATGCCTTCCGTGCCAATCTCCGGAGAAGGCCGGCTCCTATACTATTCTAACTGGGGTTTTAGATAAGGGAACTGGAAAGAGATTGAAAAATGCAGAAAGAAATGTAAATGGCATTGCAATAGTGGTGGGGAAGAACAAGCAACACAATCACTAACTAATACCCAAACCAACAACAATCAAAACAAAGCATGTAACAGAAACTAACACTGCGATTCCTTCCTATGTATCCTTCAACCAAAATTCCAGATTCACTTAATTTCCAATGCCCTAATCCAGAGTGCAGAATTACAGCAATCAGAAAAATAAATGAACATGAAGCAGAAATACTTGCAGAAGGCAACATAAAAGAAAGAGACAAGAGTTAGAGCCAAAGATCCCTTGTATTGAAGCAAATGTTTGTTTACAACAGCTCTTTTAGCAATATGTTCCCCCCCTTTTACAATGAAAGTCCACTGCTATTTATAGCAGAATTTTCCCCCCAAATTACATTGAAGCACAGAATCCCAAAACTGCGACAGCTGCTGAGATTTGACCTTTGTTGGCCGTGAGCGTACCTGCAACACGATTCTCCTGAGTCTGGTACGGTTCCGGACAGATCTGGTTGTTGAGAAGGCACGTCTCTTCAATGCCGTAGGTACGATCTGCCCCTTGGGATGTTTAAGGGCTCTGACAAGATGTCCTGGGGTTGAAAACTGAGTTGGCGCTTCATTAATGTGTTTGACAGGCCACCTACCTCTGCTTCCTTGTCCGCTTGAAAAGTTGCTAAGAGTCGCACGACCCTATGCTAGAGCTGAAAATCGCAGACGCCAAGGAGCGACGCTGAGAATCGCTCAGTGTTTGAGCGAATTCGGGGAAGCCAAGATGGGGGGGGAAGCTTCGGAAAAAACATGCCGAGGTTCGCCGGGCTGCATGAGCGACGACGGGAGTCGCTCCTGGATGGAGCGAACCCGAGAGTCGCACCAAAAGGGGAGCGATCCCGGGAGTCGCTGTTGGGTGGAGCGAACTTCGACGCGGGCTCCATGCCTTAGACAAATTTCATCTTCCAGTCGGTCGGCGATCGCAGGAGACTGGGGCGAAGCTGGGAGTCGCCGAGCTGCCGTGGCGACGACGGGAGTCGCTCCGGGATGGAGCGAACTCGGGCTTCTTCAACTTAGAAAATTTTTCCATCCCTCTGCTGCGGTTCGCCAGAAAATGATGCGACGTCGGGAGTCGCTGGGCGAGAAGGATCGAACTTCGACGAGCTGACGATCGCCAGGACTCGAGGCGAAGTTGAGGGTCGCACAGAAAATGAAGCGATGCCGGGGATCGCTCGTCGGTTGAGCGAGGACGGGGATCGCCGGAGAGCAGGGGCAAACTTGAGCAGGTTCCATGCCTTAGCCATTTTTTTTGTTTTTCAAACTCGTCGGCGGTCGTTGGAGAGTGGGGTGATGATGGCGGTCGCTGGGGGAGTGCGGCGAGGACGGGAATCGCTCCAGAATGGAGCGACTCGCGGGAGAGCCCTGCCTTAGAAATTTTTTGCTTTTTCGTGCTACCGCTCGCCGCCACCGAGCGATGACGGGAGTCGCCTGGGAACAGGGCGAAGCTGGGAATCGCCGCAGAAGTGGAGCGACTCCCGGAATCGCTCAAAAAGGGTGCGACCCGGGAGTGCCCATGCCTTAGAATTTTTGGGCCTTTTCCCAGACTTCGCCGGAGTTTGCTGAAACCTGAAAACCTGAACCTGATGGCACCTGAAAATGCAATCCCGAGGATCGCCTGGACTGATAGCTTGGAAAGGAGGAAAGGAGAGGATCTGGTCCTAAAAATGCAGCAGTTTTTTCAAATTTTTCAAAATTTTTACCCCTTAGCAAAATGTGGCAACATTCCTGGCGGCTCGCGGGGTATCGAGCTTGCCTCGATGCAAGGACCCATGCCTTCATCCTTTGGGCCCGGAGTCACCCCCGGTCTCTGCTTCTCCTTGCTGCTCTTGCTTCTCGCTCTGCTTCACCGCTGCCATCAGCAGATTCCTCCTCTGTTTCTTCTCCTTCCTCTGTTTCCTCTTCAGACTGCTCCTCGCCTTCTTCCTCTCCTTGTTCTGGGTTAGTGTTTGGGGAAGCAAGGCGATCGCGAATGCGTTCATATGTAGCCTGAACCTGAGTCCAAGCTTCCTCCTGGAAGGGCTCGAGATCGCGAATATCCTTTATCAGGCGCCTGAAGGTCTCTATTCGGAGCATATCTATCTGGCCGACCCTCTGGCTCAAATCTGTCAGGCAGGCGCTGATATGGCAAAACCTGGATATGAGCTGCGTCACTTGTGCCTCCAGAATCGGGTCCGCCCAGTTATCAATCTCCGCTGTATCCTCCTTGAAGGCGTCCCAGGCCAGCTTCAATTCTTCCCTAGGGAGGCAGTTTCCATTATCGTCCGTGAAGCTGGGGAATCCAAGCGACGTAAGGGTCTGGAAAGGCGCCAGGCAGATGCTTCTTTCTTGCTCAAGTGCATCCAACAATCTCCTGGCTCTCCGAATTTTTTCCAATTTTTCAAAGAAAGAATGCAAGGTTGCCCTTGCAGTGGCCCAATCACGGGCAATCTGAGTCATGGGGGGTACTTCGAGGTCTTTGCGCTCATAAGCCTCGACCTGAATGGCCAAGGTGAGCCAACGCTCTGAATGGCGTTCTGCCTCTTCTACCACAGGCTTACCCTGGGCAGACACTTCTTTAACTTCGCATACAAACATAAGAACCGAAAGGGACCTGGAGGTTCGGGTTCGGAAATTTTTCAACAGGCCAGCGCGGATCTCCTTGACTCGGTCCCTGGAGAAAACCTCCACTTGTGCTGCCCTTTCTTCCAGCTGTTGTTGGGCTTCCTGAAGCCGGGCCTCCAATTCAACTATCCTGGCCTGTGCCTCCTCACCCTCCCTGGTGCGGCGATCTGCAGCTTCTTTCTGATCAGCAACTTGTTTCTCCAAAGCTGCCATCTGCTGCCTCAGCTGCTCAGATTCATTCTTGGAGTCGTCCAACTGGGCCTGCATTTTTGCCATGTCTTCTTGCAGCTTTAGCTTCTCGTTCTCCACGGCATAGAAGCGCTCCTTGAGTTGGTGATGATGCACATAGAGCGTGTCTGCTCTCAGATGAATGGCCCCCACTTCATTTTCCACGCTGATTGTGTTCAGATCCTTGGCTACACGGTGGTAGGTGTAGTCTTCGGGCGTCATGTCCTTCAGAGGCTTCTTGACCTTAGGGACTCTCTTTTCCTTGTGCAACACCATGTTTTCCAGGTCAAACCTGGCGCGCTTCTCCACTCCGGCAGGCTCCTCGACCTTTCTCTTCTTGAGGCTCTGGATCCACCTGAAGGAGCTCTGCTCAGCCTGAGCCAGGCTGTCTGCTGTGGAGTGTCCCTCCACCATTTCCAGTTCTCGCTCAATGAGTTCCATGCCTCCAAACATGGGCTTGATCAGAGACAGATCTTGCTGAGGCATTTGTTCTCCTGCAAACAGATGAGGGGAAGCGGAGCTTGGGAACTCAGTCGCCTTTGGGGATGACACAGTTTGGACAGAGGCGGGAGGATTATCAAAACTCGAGGACGGATTTTCAACTAGTGCCTCGGCTGAAGAGGATGGGCCTGTGGGAGCAGCACCTGGTTGAATGTGGGCAAGGGCTTCAAATGCATTGGGGTCTGAGGAAAATAGGCCAAAAGCCTGCTGGTCGTGCTGGGTGGCGGTGGAAGGCTGGGCTTCTTCAAGAACAGGGTGAGATATTGCAAGGGGGATGGCGGACGCCGGTTCGCTGCCTAAAGGAACGACAGTGAGGATGGGCTCAGCAGCGGTAGTGGATGGTGCCGCGGGCAGCGGTTCAGAAGATTGAGGGAGGAAAAGAGAATGCGTACCTGCGTGCTCGGCTCGAGCTGGCGTGTTGAATATTTGAGTCACCCACGCATCCTCCTCCGGTGGGGTGTCTTCTTCTACAGTGATAACTTCCTTGAGGGGGACTGTGGGAGCAACCTCCTTCTGTGGTGCAACCTCTGCCTGTTGCACAACCTCTTTCTTTGGCACAACTTTCTTTTCCTTTGGTTGTGCAGTCTCCTTTTTCTTCTGGGGCGTGGCCTCCTTTTTTTGGACAGCGGCTGGGATGGGTGTACTAGGGATCGGGCCTGCGGCCTTCTCCGAAGGAGCCTTGGGCGATTTTATCGTAACTTTTATCTTTTTCTTCGGAGGCGTCGGAGTCGCTTGCGCCGCTTCAGCCGGCCGTTTCGATGATCCTTGCTTTTCAGAGGGCTGTTGTGCCTTGTGCTCGACCACTTGACTCTTCTTTGCCCCATTGCTAGATCCTCCGCCCAATGTAAGTGGCTGCTTGGGTGGGGCCTGTGCCTTTTGTAGGTCTTGGGTGCCTCGAGGCACGAGGTCCCCGAATATGATAGGCCGCCACGTGGCATGGTGCTTATCGTAAAGCACGGAGAACTGATGGTCACCAACAAGGACTTTCTCGGATGTTTCCTCCTTTGTATGGGCCCTCATGACCCACCATTCAACAATCTTCTCCGGCTTCCATCCCATCTTCTGCAATTTGGGCAACATCCTTTTGTAGGCTTTGGATTCCTGAGAATGGGTTGCGTTATTAACCGGGTCATATTCCGCCTCCACCTGATAGAAGTCGTGCCATGGCGGAAAAGACCGCATCTCCTCTATGTTCCATTCAAGGTCTCCTCCCGACGGATTGTTGCGCTCTCCCATGATCTCCAGGCGGGGGCAGGCGTGGAAATTCTTCATCTCTGTGAACCCCTTCACTACGTCCAGGGGATCATATCTCCACCATTGGGGAAGCTCGACTAAGCCGAAGCTCAAGAGCGTTGCCGCGAGATATTCGTTTTGTCCGGTGAAGTTGACCTCGATTTCTCCCCATCTGATCGGGAACTCAAAAATGTGTCCCCATTTCCTCCCCTAGCCGTAATTCTGGTCAGTGTAATCTGTCTACCGCGACACCTCCAAAGCGAATAGGTACTCTGTGGCGTAATAGGGCAAGAGGAAGGGTTTGCGGGCTGGGCGATTCCGGGTCTCGCTCAAGAGTTTGGGCGATTCTCGGGGTCGCTCGAAATCCGAGCGACCCTTGGCGCTATGGGAGTTAGACAATTTTTCAATTTTTCACCTCCTGCTCGTCGTCGTGCCTTGCAAGGACCTTCTCCGCTTCAAAAATCGTGCGATTCCTGGAGTCGCTCAGGAGTTGAGCTACCCTTATCCTGATTTTTCAACCTATGCTCGAGTCCTTAGCGCCTTGGTTGCTGATTTCCTTCGGCCGTGTGAACCCTAGCAGATTGGAGACCCTAGCTTTCTGAACACATCTAGCGTTCGCCTAAACTGTCTGTGAATGCCGTTATCGCTGCCCTACCTGAGCGAACCTCAACAGGTTTCACCGTAAAGGGGACTTAGTGAAATTTTCAATTTTCTTTGACCTTTCGTCCCTTGCATCACGCGCAGCCCTTCCCGATCGCCCCCTTTTTTATAAGCGACACTTGCCTTCGCCTTAGGAACCTGCGAACCTTGTTCTGTCGAACTGCTAACAAGGGTCGTCTTCTGCATGAGAAACTTGGCTCTGCATTTTCTAGGACAAAACCGCTCAACTTGAAAGCCGAACGCCTGGGCTTAAAGCGAGAAATTACATCTACTGGAAAGCATATTTACATTCAGAAAAACAAATTAAAACTGCAGAAATAAAACTATGTACATAGGGGAACCTCATGATGCCTCTTAGTGGTGATAGGCCTTCAGATGAAGGTCGTTGATTGGTATGGGGAGAATCTGGCCCTCCATGTCTCGCAATACGAATGAGTTGAACTGGTTAACCCGGGCAACCTGAAAGGGGCCTTCCCAGAAGGCATCAAACTTGTCGTGGTTCCCTGGTTTTGCCTTCCATGAATCCCATTTCAGCACTAGATCCCCGACCTTGAAGACCCTGGTTGTAGTCCCTTTTGCAAACCAATTTCGGGTAGTCTCTGTGTGCTTCATGAAAGCTTCATAAGCTTTTTCTCGTTCTTCTTCTAGCTGCAACAGCTGAGCTAGCCTAGCATCAATGGGATCCAGGTTACCTTTTTCATCGTCTAGCAGCCAAAGTGCGGGCATCTCGACATGTGTGGGCAAAACAGCCTCCTTCCCGTAGACCAACGCGTATGGCGATGTTCTGATAGATTTTTTAATAGAGATGCGGTCTGCCCATAGTGCTTGGTCCAGGTGCAAGTGCCAGGATCTTTTGTTCCTCTCCAGGGTCCTCTTTATGATCTTTATCAGATTCTTATTTGTTGATTCGGCTAGGCCGTTTCCCTACGGGTAGTAATTGGAGGACGCCTTAAGGTAGATTCCATATTTGTAAGCGAACTCAGTGAGTTTGGCACCCACGAACCCCGGACCATTGTCTGTCACGATTGCTTCTGGGATCCCGAAGCGGGTTATCAGGCTTTCCAGGAAGGCGATGACCGTCTCCTGGTCGACATGCTTTGTAGGCACCGCTTCGGCCCACCGGGTGAAATAATCCGTGGCAGTCAAAATATACTTATGCCCCGCCGAGGAATTTGGTGATATCACCCCGATAAAGTCTAAGCCCCATTGCTGGAAGGGAGCTTCAACTTGGATCGGTTGGAGGGGCATTGGTGCGTTCTTATTTCGACCAACGAATCTCTGACATTTCTCGCACTTCTAGAAGACTGCAAAACCATCAGCAAAAATAGTGGGCCAATAGTAGCCCGCTCTAATCATTTTCAAGGTCGTAGGCCTTCCTGAAAGGTGTCCTCCCGACATTCCGGAATGGAATTCGTCAAGGACCTTTTGTTTCTCTGTTCCCTTGACGCATCGCAAGAGAACACCGTCAACATTTTTGAAAAATAGCCCCTCGGGGCGCAACACATACTTCTGAGACTGGAGCCTGAATCTCCTCCTCTGTGAGGCATTAAGACGATCTGGACATCTCCCAGTGTTGAAATACCAAATTATCTCATCGGCCTAGTCGTTGTCTTCTGCTAAGGAATTGGCGAAGTCGCCTTCTAATAACGAGTCCTCCAACTGACAGGCGGCTACTTCCGCAGCAGCACTCCTTGCTAGCTCTTGGCACAGTGCCCGACCTCGGATTAGCTTGGTGGGTCGAACCTCTATGTCAAACTCCTGTATCTTGGCGATCCAGCCAGCCCTCTTGTTACCCAGTTCTCCCTGGATGATAAAACTCCTGACATCTGGGTGCACCACGAACACTGTCGTCTTGCTCTGGGAGATAAAGTGCCTGAACTTCTTCAAGGACCTCATGATTGCGTGTACTTGGCGCTCAATGAAGTTGTATCTTTCCTCGTGCGGTTGGATTACCTGGCTCAAGAAGGCTATCGGCCGCTCTTCGCCATCATCTCCTTTTTGTGTTAGGACCGTCGCATAACTTTCAGGTTCCCCGACTGCATATAGGATGAAATCTTTAGAATAGTCCGGGTTAACCAGCACAGGCGCTTGGGCGATCCTAGCCTTGATCTCCTCAAATGCCTTCTTTCTCTCCTCAGTCCAGACGAACTCGGCATCCTTCTTCAAAAGTTCGGCCATTGGCTTAATGACTTGAGCAAAATCGGGCACGAACTTTCTTACAAAGTTAATCTGGCCGAAGAAGGACTGCAGCCCTTTCTTGTTTACTAGGATTGGAAGTTTGAGAAGAGCCTCTGCCCTGTCAGGGTCAACTGCAAGCCCCTTTTCAGAAATGACATGGCCTAGCAGTTTCCCTTCCTTCACTGCAAAGACAGACTTTTTCGGATTGATGGATATGCCGAAATCCCGACATCTCTCAAACACTTGCTGCAAATGAGAGGCATGTTCTTCTCTCTTGTGTGAAAACACAATCATGTCATCCAAATAGATGACAATAATTTTGTTCAACAACTCACGGAACGCAATATCCATGGCTCTCTGGAACGTGGCCCCCGCATTGGACAGGCCGAAGGGCATACGTTGGTAGGCGAACGTCCCCCATTTGGTGGTGAACGCCGTCTTGTGCTGGTCCTCATCCTTCACCCAGATCTGGTTGTATCCAGAGAAACCGTCTAGGAGAGAGAAGCGTTGTGCTCCTGCGACCACATGAAGGATCTGATCAATTTGCGGGAGCGGGTAATGGTCCTTCAGCGAGGCCTGATTCAAATTGCAGAAATCAACGCACAGGCGGATATCCCCGTTCTTCTTCCTGACAGGGACCAGATTTGCGACCCAAGAAGAATGCTTGATGGGGTAGATGATTTTTGCCTCTAGCATCTTCAAGAGTTCGGCTCTCATCAGAACCTCTATTTTTGGGTTGACTGGCCTCTGTTTCTGCCTGCAGGGTCTGACCCCTTCCTCCAGCTCTATGGTATGCTGGATGATTTCTCTGTCGTACCCCTTCAGGTCCTGATAACACCAAGCGACGATATCAGGGTACTTTCTGCACAAAGCCCGAATCTGCTCCAACTCTTTTGGGGTGCAGTCGGTTCCGACTTTGATCACCTTTCCGGGCTCAAGCTCCAGATCCTTATACTGCTTGGCGTCTACTTTGATCCGGTGAGATATCGCTCTATCGTTCTGATCAAATAGACTCTCCAGAGTGATTAGCCCCTTAGGGACATGGTTGTTTTTTAGTTGTATCAACCCCTCATACTCCTCGTCATCAGGGTCTCTACCTTCTATAGTACTTGCTTCATGGACTAAAAAATTGACGATTTGCTCGTCACAGTCGAACACCTGCCAATGGGTGTCCCTATCAGGCACAGAAGGCTCGTAAATGGTTCTTACCGCCTTAGGCTTCGCATCATGTCATCAACCGGGGAGTATCTGGCTCCGATAGACGCTAAGACGTCTGCGTGTTTGTTTTTCTCGCGGGAAATGGTTTGTACATTAAGGGCCTCGAATGATTCCAACAAGTCCCAAACCCTATTGCGGTACGCCTTGAGATAGTGCTTCTTTGAGATGCACTTGTTGGTAATTTGCTTGCAGACCAGCTCCGAATCTCCAAAGATTTGCAGCTGCTTGATTCCCAACTTCTCTGCTTTTTTCAACCCTAGACACAGGGCTTCATACTCTGCCGCATTGTTGGTGCAACTCCAGGCCAGCCTGTAGCAATAGTCCTTCTGCTCTCCCGAGGGTGAAACTAGAAGAACCCCCGCCTCGGCGCCGTTTTTGCATCGGGCGCCATCAAAGTACAGCTTCCAAAGCTCATTCGGGGCAGGGCCTTTGTCTTCTTTCACTGTCTCCTTTGGCTTCTCAGGCTGGGTGATAGAATAGCAGCCTATATCTGATTCAATCATGGCGTTGAAATCAAGCAAGGAGAACTCATCCTCCGCTCGCAACTCTTCTATGGTTTCCTCCACTATGTCTACTTCTTCCAACTGCTTTGTCATTAGGTGCACCGATTCATCCTGTTGTCCTTCCTCAGGGATCTTCTCGACAAGGAAGGTGGAGGGTTTTTCATTGTAGATTTTCACTTTCCTCCCCTTGAAGGGGACCTCCATATGTGAGTAGTCGAGGGAAAGATAACCGCCCGACTTGGCGGTGAACTCCCTTGAGAGGCACATGCCGAAGTAAGGCTCCAGGTCCACGACCACAACCTCCTGTATCACGACGATCTGAGGCGCCTTGTGCAGCTGGATGGGGATATCTTTAATGACGCCCACTGTTTTCACAGGAGTGCCATCCAATTGAAGAACACCTTGGCTGCTTCGCGTGTATTCCATGCCTATCTCCTCGCAAACAGCCCTTGGCATTACGGTAGTCGATGCGCCGGAATCAATCATGCAATTGTGCACCACACACCCCTCCATCCGCAGAGACAAGTAGAACGACGGCGGTCTGTTTTTTCCCGTGACCGAAGTAGTCAGGGGCTGAGCTAACACAGGTTGTGTCGGCTTTCCTCCTTTGACAGATTTCAGCGACTCCTGCAGCAGATCCACCTGCCCTGGGAGTTGCAAGGCGTCGTACAATGTTGTAGGCCGAAGTAGTGGGCACCTCCGTTTCTTTCGCAGCCTCGTACTTGGTGCGGTACTGCTGCGTGGCCTCAACCCTTTGCCGCTTTGTCAACGACGGGTACTTGAGCTTCTCCCTTGCCTGCTCCTTGGTTTCGACTTGAGGTTGCGCCGCTGGAGCCTTCGTCGGCGGTGGTTTCTCTTTTGCTGGCGGGGGTGGGGGCAAGGGAGTCGCTCCGGGATGGAGCGAACTCAAACTTCTTCAACTTGGAAAACTTTTCCCTCCCTCTGCTGCAGATCGCCAGAAAATGATGTGAGGCCGAGAGTCGTTGGGCAGAAGGAGCGAACTTCGGCGAGCTGGCGATCGCCGGGACTTGAGGCGAAGCTAAGGGTCGCACAAAAAATGAAGCGATGTTGGGAATCGCTCGTCGGCTAAGCGAGGACGGGGATCGTCGGAGAGCAGGGGCGAACTTGAGCGGGCTCCATGCCTTAGCCATTTTTTCATTTTTTAAACTCGTCGGCGGTCACTGGAGAGTGGGGTGATGATGGCGGTCGTTGGGGGAGTGCGGCGAGGACAAGAATCACTCCAAAATCGAGCGACTCGAGGGAGAGCCCTGCCTTAGAATTTTTCTGCTTTTTCGCGCTACCGCTCGCCGCCACCGAGCGATGACGGGAGTCGCCTGGGGACAGGGCGAAGCTGGGAATTGCCGCAGAAGTGGAGCGACTCCCGGAATCGCTCAAAAATGGTACGACCCGGGAGTGCCCATGCCTTAGAATATTTTGGTCATTTTCCCAGACTTCGCCGGAGTTCGCTGAAACCTGAAAACCTGAACCTGATGGCTCCTGAAAATGCAATCCCGAGGATCGCCTAGACTGATAGCTTGGAAAGGAGGAAAGGAGAAGATCTGGTCCTAAAAATGCAGCAGTTTTTTCAATTTTCAAAATTTTTACCCCTTAGCAAAATGTGGCAACAGGAATAGGAAAGGAATCGGGAAATTGCTGAAAGAAATAAATAATTGAAAGAAATGGGAAATATAGATAGTTCCAAGGGGAAGAACAGGCAACACAATCACTGACTTCTACTTAAACTAGTAGCCATCAATATTATGAGTTTAACAGAAACTAAAACTGAACACATCTTGATATGTATCCTTCAACAATTCCAGATTTCTTTCTTAATCACACACTTAAATCCAGATTGCAGAATTCAAAGTATGCATATAAAAGAACAGAATTAACAGAAGGCATCATGCACAGGAAAAGAGTCCAGAATCAGAACCAGGAGTCTTAATATTGAAGCAGAATCCAAGTACAACAACTTTCTATAAAATGTTCCCCCCTATTACATTACATTGAGCTGGCTTTTATAGAGGGATTTACCCCCGTAAGCATTAATTCCAAAACCCTAAAAGTCGCTGGGGCAGCTGAGATTTGACCCCTGTCAGGCAACAGAGAATCCATGGGATTCTGCCCACTCGTGCTTACAACGGCTCCGGACGATCTTTGCAGCTCACTCGTGTTTACAGCGGCACCGGACGGGCGTTGTAGTTGAGACAACATGTCTCATTAATGCGGTTGGTGCAGCTTGCCCTTTGGAGCTTTTTCGAGACCTGACATGGTCGTCCTGATGGGATGGGCTGGAGACTCGAACTCGAGGCATCCATGGCCTCGAGTTCGAGTCTCCAGCCCATCCCATCAGGACGCCCATGTCAGGTATGGATGCCTCGAGTTCGAGTCTCCAGCCCATCCCATCAGGACGACCATGTCAGGTCTCGGAAAAGCTCCAAAGGGCAAGCTGCACCAACCGCATTAATGAGACATGCTGTCTCAACTACAACGCCCGTCCGGAGCCGTTGTAAACACGAGTGAGCTGCAAAGATCGTCCGGAGCCGCTGTAATCACGAATGGGCAGAATCCCATGGATTCTCTGTTGCCTGACAGGGTCAAATCTCAGCTGCCCCAACGACTTTTAGGGTTTTGGCATTAATGCTTACAAGGGTAAATCCCTCTATAAAAGCCAGCTCAATGTAATGTAATAGGGGGGGAACATTTGCTAGAAAGCTGTTGTACTTGGATTCTGCTTCAATATTAAGACTCGTGGTTCTGATTTTGGACTCTTTTCCTGTGCATGATGCAATCTGTTATTTCTGTTAATTCTCTTCTTTTATATGCATGCTTTGAATTCTGAAATCTGGATTTAGGTGTGTGATTAAGAAAGAAATCTGGAATTGTTGAAGGATACATATCAGGATGTGTTCAGTTTTAGTTTTTGTGATACTCATAATATTGATTGCTACTAGTTTAAGTAGAAGTCGGTGATTGTGCTGTCTGTTCTTCCCCTTGGAACAATCTATATTTCCCATTTCTTTTAGTTATTTATTTCTTTCAACAATTTCCCGATTCCTTTCCTGTTCCTTAATCTGAAACCCCAGTGTAGCGTAGTAAAGGAGCCAGCCTTCTCTGGAGATTGGCACGGAAGGCATCCCTTCCTTCCGGCGTTTCAATCTGTTGGGCGGGTCTAGGGCGCATAGATAGACCAAACCCTTTCCTAGTGGCAAATTCGTAACCAATAGGTGCTTTTACTTTATTATTTAGTTTGACGTTATAAGTTAAATATTTAATTTAACTTAGGGAAATAACGCCAAAAATTAAATAATATTTGCCAATGAGGTAAGAATTATCGACTGAGTGAAGAAATGGACTTCCCAATCAAGATAAACATCACACCCTGTCCACTGACCAAGTCAGTGCCCGAAAACATACTTACTAAAAATAGTAAGCATGAGCTCACATTCCCAAAACGGCCTCGAAAACTGGCAAAAGAAAGCTTGTAACGCACATAGTACAATTGTCCAACCCCAATGAGCTCCCTAACACAAAATATTAGCCTACGGAAGCCCGTGAGTAGGCTAACCTCCTCAATATAATTAACTGCTTAGAAAGGGGACATTACAACAATAACTTTATCAGCACACAATGCATAGTCTTTGGATCACAATTGGGCAACTCAAAGGTGTTCTCACCAACTCCGGATTGAGTCAAATCACCATCTTCCGATGCAGGAGCAGATTTGCTTGTTTTGCTCCTTAGGTGAATTTGAAACCCTTCATCACTTTATTTTTTGTTGTCCCATTTTTTATGAGATTCGGGGTAGATTCCATTGCCATTTCAGGGACAACTCTCAATCTGTTTGTACCTTCTTCAGATACCCGGACCAATGGTGTCTCGTACTCTTTCTTAGGGAGATAACTCAACTTCAATGACATAAAATTTCTCCTCCAGATGGATCTCACCCTCCTCAACATTGGCTCATCACAACATACTTCACCAGCTCCGACGGACCAGGTGACTATCGGAAACGCCCCACATCATCCAAGTTTGGGTGGAAGCAGGGTCACTAGACAACGCACCCATAGTTCGTCAAGGTTCCGAACAAGCAATGGACAAAGACATATCATGGACTTCTTCAGCTCCGGTACTTTGGCCTCGACTGTTAGGAGAGATTAGTTTTTGGGGGTTCTTGGAGCTTGCCCCTCTTGGGTTGCTCCCTCCCCCCTCCTCTCTCTACGTTCTTCTTGGTGTGCATTCCTCTCTTTTGGACTGCAGCCCTCCGCTCCTCTGCTCTCCCTTTTCTTTTCCATTACTCTTTGGCCTGATTGTTGGGTTTTTTCTTGTATTTATCGTAGTAATTTTATTTGTTGGGATTTTTCTGGCAGTCATTATTGTCCTTATAGTCCCTTGGGTCTTATTTTGGTCCACTACGAACATTAATAATATTTCATTTCATTTCATAACTCAAAATTCTGAGTTTTGGATCATGCAACATGTGCGGTCGTTGTTTCTTAATGGTGTTACGGTCCTGCTACCTTAGTTGAATCAAATGGACATGTCGACTTTTCATCAATTTGTGGGTCTTTGACAATAAACTATGGAAAATTATGGAAAATATGTCTTCTTATCCTTCTTCTTTGTGCACACATTTTGTACATTCTTCTCTTTAGTTGCATGACTTGACTTACATATTTATTAGGTGTCGAGTGATATCGTCTTCTCCTTTTCCATTGGACCTTGTATTTCTTTGACATTCAAGCACAAACAATTTGGCTGGTATACTTATGTAATTGATCCTTAAAATGAATGCTCCAATGCAAATACAAAATGTTTGTTGTGCACTTTGTATGCTTTGATTCCTTTTGTGCAGCCTATCCTTGGGGAAACGTGGGCAGATTAATTCTTACAACTCATTTTCAGCATTGCATGGATTGCTCTACACTAGTTGGTTGCGCTTCCTCACTCTTCCTTCTTCCTCCTCCTAGATGTCTTTGTCATCAACTGATGTAATCATGGCCTTCCTCTTCTTTTGTCGTCCAAAGTGTTGCATATGTGCAACATCTACCTAATGAAAGATAGAGTACCATCTATGATTGCCAAGGGTTGTCCCCATTTTGATATGCATACATTTTGCCTATATATGGCATCCACTAGTAGTGCAATGGTGTGAAAACCCAAAGAGAAGTATTATGTTGTGCACATCAAAAAGTTGTGGATGCGCTCAGACTCATATGATGCCCAATTATATTTCTTTCCTTGCTTGACCTCCTGCATGAACTGTATGAGTGACGTGGGCATCTCCAAGGCTCATTGTTCTCTATATAGGCGGGACATAACCAAACACATTGCACACTTCAACTTAGTGCACAACTTATGCATCTTAAAACCCGTGCTCCCTTGAGTTGATACTCTAGTTAGTTCTTTTGGCATCAAAGCGCCCATGTTGTTGTACTCAGCCAAGTAATCTTGCAACTGACATTGTCTTACCTCTTGTGCATTGTTATGTGGTGGGCTAGGTATCCCCAACACTCACTGAAAGACTTGTGCACTAAAAGTAATTCATATGTACTGTCCCACTTCAATCTTGTTGCAATGTCTATCTGATTCATATTTTTCTAGTATCTCCACTATTTGAATGACTCCTTTTTAAAATTTAGAGCCTACAAAACTTAGTGTGCAGGTGCTTGTTTGAAAGCCTATCTCAACTCATGTCTATTAGGGTGCTCCTTCCATTGCTTCTAACATTTATCGCACATGGGCAAGGTCCATGTGATTTCAGATAGTGAGAATTTTGTTTCCGTCTTCATCTTCCTCTTTGCTAGCAGCCAAGGAACATCCATGCCTATTGTTGTCATCTTCCTTGTGCAGGTTGACAGCCTGTGGTTGTGCATTATGTTGCACATAGAAAGACCCTATTTATAGTATTGAGTGCATGCACTTGCATGCTATGTGCGCCTTCAACACCTTCTGTATCTCCGGTTGTTGGATTTATTGCAATGGTAGGTGTCTCTGTGACGACTGTGTGTCAATTCATGACCGACCATGATCTTTTATGTTGTCCCCTAGCGTTGTCTTGCCTTTTACTTGTGCATTTGTGTGTAGTGGGCTAGGTATTCCCACTCCTCACTAAAAGACTTGTGCAGTAAAAGTAATTCATATGTACTGTCCTACTTCAATCTTGTTGCAATGTTTATCTGGTTCATATTTTTCTAGTATCTCTACTATTTGAATGACTCCTTTTTAAAATTTAGAGCCTACAAAACTTAGTGTGTAGGTGCTTGTTTGAAAGCCTATCTCAACTCATGTCTATTAGGGTGCTCCTTCCATTGCTTCCAACATTTCTCTCACATGGGCAAGGTCCATGTGATTTCAGATAGTGAGAATTTCGTTCGCATCGGCCAAGGAACATCCATTCCTATTGTTGTGATCTTCCTTGTGCAAGTTGACAGCCTATGGTTGTGCATTATGTTACGCATAGAAAGACCCTCTCTATAGTATTGAGTGCATGCACTTGCATGCTATGTGCGCCTTCAACACCTTTTGTATCTCCGGTTGTTGGATTTATCGTAATGGTAGGTGTCTCTGTGGCGACGACGTGTCAATTCATGACCGACCATGATCTTTTATGTTGTCCCCTAGCGTTGTCTTGCCTCTTACTTGAGCATTGTTGTGTGGTTGGGTTAGGTATCCCCAATACTCATTGAAAGACTTGTGCCCTAAAAGTAATTCATATGTATTGTCCCACTTTAATCTTGTTGTGATGTCTATCTAGTTCATATTTTTCTAGTATCTCCACTATTTGAATGACTCATTTTTAAAATTTAGAGCCTAGAAAACTTAGTGTGCAGGTGCTTGTTTGAAAGCCTATCTCAACTCATGTCTATTAGGATGCTCCTTCCATTGCTTCCAACATTTCTCGCACATGGGCAAGGTCCATGTGATTTCAGATAGTGAGAATTTTGTCCGCGTCTTCATCTTCCTCTTTGCTAGCAGCCAAGGAACATCCCATGCCTATTGTTGTGATCTTCCTTATGTAGGTTGACAGCCTATGGTTGTGCATTTTGTTGCACATAGAAAGACCCTCTCTAAAGTATTGAGTGCATGCACTTGCATGCTATGTGCGCCTTCAACACCTTCTGTATCTCAAGTTGTTGGAATTATCGCAATGGTAGGTGTCTCTGTGGCGACGGTGTGTCAATTCATGACCAACCATCATCTTTTATGTCAGGACGTCAAGTGGTGTTGCACATAGAAAGACCCTCTCTAAAGTATTGAGTGCATGCACTTGCATGCTATGTGCGCCTTCAACACCTTCTGTATCTCAAGTTGTTGGAATTATCGCAATGGTAGGTGTCTCTGTGGCGACGGTGTGTCAATTCATGACCAACCATCATCTTTTATGTCAGGACGTCAAGTGGTGCCTAGATCATGACTCAGACTTGTAAATATGCACGTTAGCCTTGTTGTGCATGTTCATGCTCGCACAAATCTGATGTTTGTGTCACAATGTTAGAATACTTTTTTGCTTCCTTGTCTATGGAGGAACCCTTTGCAACTCTAGGTCTCTGTCTCTCTCCGTCATTGTGATGCATGCCCTAGAGATGGCCTCCTCATATGCTAACTACTAGACTTGTAGTATGTGAAACCCCTAGCGCATGTGATATTGTGCAGTGTTCATGAAAGGTTACAATTGTGGTTTTGCTTCTCCCATAGCAAATTCGTCAAACCCCTCACATGTTATACGTTGCCAATATGTCATGCGCAAAGGCCAACAATGCTCACAATTGCAAACTTCTCACACACATGACAACAACCCTTGATGTGGTTGCTCCTTTAGTGTGCTTGCCAATGCGTGGCGTTGGCAACACAAACAACGCGATTAACATTCGTCATGGCAATAATGTGGAATATCTTATTTGGGTATAACTTTGTGCCCTAGATGATGATTCTCCTCTCTATGTATAATGTCGTGCTTTGGATGATGAATTTCTCTTCTCAAACAACCTATTACGTATAGAGAGCACTTTTTTTTTTTTTTTGGGACATCATCTTATAGGTTCCATGCTCGAGGTGCACAACATAGACAATGTCTTCTGGTCAAACAATCAAGTCCTTCCATTGGAAGGCTTTGTACGGATGACTCTATTGTTCGTGTATGCAATAGACAACGTGTTGCTCTTGTTTGATGGCCTGCATACCTTGGATAGTGTTTTTATTTGGCCATATGACCCTATATTGGTAGCTTTACTATTCTTCCTTGTGCTAGATAGTGTGTCGTTAATGTTTGGTGGTATGCTTGTACCAAACAACCCTATACAACTTTGAGCAGCCTCTAGATGGCGTACGATTCATCCTAGATAGCATAAAACCTACCCCAAAGCCTAGCGCCTGCGTTCTTCCTACGATTTCTTCTTTCTTGATGGAAACACTTTTGTTGTTGCCGTGCGTAAAAATGTCAAAAAGAATTTGAATTTTTTCTAAGCCTTACCTTTGTGGACAACATAGGACACTTGTTGCCGCACATGCACACACTCTAACAAGAGTCATCCATTGCATGCCACATGTCTAGATGATATTAGAGAGGTAGACAACCTGTCTAGAAGACATTAGGGGCTAGCCAACCTGCCCAAACAACCATACATCTTGTCCTATTGTCTAGATGATAGGGATGCCCTGGTTAGATGACTAAACAATAAGAATAGCCTATTTGTTGTCTACTGGTCTAGCTAGACGGCCAGATGGGTCAAACAACCTGGCCATACAACCAGACATCTTAGAAGGTTGTTTGCCTTTTGCTAGATGATCAAACAATAGCTTATTTTTTTTAGCATTTAGAAATTTCTCTTACTCATCCTAGATGTCACCTCGCATAGGCCAAATGGCTTTCTTTGTCATTGAGATGACTCCCTTTTTGAGTCAGGTGAACTATCCCTTGGGCCAGACAACCTACCTTATGAGTCAGATGGCATGTCTTTTGGCTTGTGCCTTTTATGCTGTGACAATGCCTAACACTTCAAAATTTTTGTGGATGATTGACTTTTGTGCATTGAAAATTTCTCCTCTTCCTTTAATAGCTTGCCTTTAGATTACAAAAACCCATTTGTCTACCCGGATAACCTCTAGGATGGTCTATATGACCTCTAGGGTGGTCAAGACAATCAGGATGTCGGGCTCATTTTCTTTCTCGTTTTGGATTTATATTCTCATCATTTGTCTTCACACAGATGTAGTTGCATTGTGGCTGCATTGACTTCACATGCGTAAGTTTTCATTTGTGTCACCTCTGGATTGGCATTGTTCATGCCTTACATTAGAGGAATGCTGCATAGGTAGAAGTCCCTTGTACACGATAGTGAACTCGAATGAGTACAACAACTGTCCCATAAATTATGCTCATTTTGTCTCTGATTGGGCATGCACATATTTATACTTATATCTAAAATGATTCCATGTTTGGAGTTAGACATACCAATATCTCTCAATCTTAATCTTGGACTATTGTGAGAACTCAAGTTGCAACGACACTTTCATTGTCAATTGCATCTAGATTGGTTGTTGTTTTTTAACCCGCATGCATCAACCTTATGCCTTTCGTGTTCTATCTTCTCAACCTGAAAATATCACTGTAAAATCCCCTAACCAAAATACAAACATACAAATTCCAAAACAAAACACTAGTATTCCTAGCACATAGAATCCCTGAACAACATTTATTTTTAGTTTTTTAATAGGAAACAATACCTAGAAATTTACACAAATATAAATAAAACGATAAATTGAGAGGAATACACTTGGAAATCAGTCACTGAATGATGAAGAGCTATTACAATGGAAGAGTTGGTCTTCACCACTTAAGAACCCAGAAAGAAGGCGTAAATGGAGAGAGATGAACAATTGAAGAAGTGAGGGTCAAGACCAATTTGCTCATAAACTCTCCCAAGCCAAACCCCAACCAATCAGCCATAAAATCCAACTGAATTTGTGCTGGTCACAACTCTAAGCCAAATAGCAACAACCCTCTACCAAATAGTCAATATCCACCAAATAGATGCTCAAATCCGTCCTAGAAGAAGATCAATACCCAAACAAAGTGCAGTGAATGATCTGCCAAATAGATGCTCAAAGCCATCCTGGAAGAAGAGCCAACTGCTCTAAATCTCTGCCGGAATGCCCAAGTACTGACCCTGTATATATCCACCAACTGAAATCAAAGAATTAAGCCCTCTGATCCTAAAATTTGAGGGTTTCTATCCTCAAATTTTGCAAGCTTGCTGCTAGAACACGACTGCCACAAGGAAAAATGTAGAATAGGGTTTTTTTTAAAATGCCATGTGAATGTTTTTTCCAAAAACTCCCCTTTTATACAACCGCCCCTTTTTTTACTTAGCCGCCAACCCTAGGCTAGAATAATAAGTGCTTTGGAAACTCCACACATTAGAAATAATTCTAATGTATTAAAAGTGACACCCCTTAACATTAAATGTCATAACATTAGTCATTAGAGCCTTTCCTTGGGTCTTAAGTCAAAATTCTAATGCATCCAAAATGACATGAAATTAAATTAAATCCACAAAGTCTAGAAATACTAGAAGTTTGTTAGTAGTGCATTGTCCTAGGAAATTCTTGGAACAGCCCAGGCGGGCATTAAATAAGCCCCCCTCCTTAATTTTGCAAGCATTTCTAAGTGATCTAGAATGCATGGAGAGAGAGTTGATTGCTAAGGCGTATGGAGAATATTTCTATGAATGCATACTGCATACGGACTGCATGTTGATATCGTTGTATTGACATATACTACTTGTTACAACAATTATTGAATCATAATACAATGCAGTCGTGGCACTTATTTGCAATGTGTTGTTGTTTATGGATTCACTCGTTAGAATGTTGCATGCAGTATTAGAGTAGTATTGTAGGATGCTCAATCCATAATTTGGATATAGGATTATTGTTCGTAAGCGTTTTTAGCTGCACAGAAGACTGAGATGAATCGTAAAAGTTGCAGGTTGTATGATAGTGGGTCGTATGATGGTGGGGTCGTACGAAGACAAACACATAAGAGTGTTGCCAACTTAGGATTTGATCATTGCTAAGTAATATTGTACGTGGGATACCGTACAAAGTGCTAAGGATTTACCCATAGGAGTCTTGTATTGTACCGTATGATGAGTTGGATCGTACGATCGTACAAAGGATAGGATTGTGCAAAGGATTGTATCGTACGACAATTTGTGTTGTACAACAAACTGTGTCGTACAATCAACACTATACAATTGTCGTACAAGTTGAGATTGTATAGTTTCAAGGAATGTTGTACGATGGTGTCAACAGTCTTAAGGAATGTTGTATGATGATGTCAACAGTCTCATGGCTGTAGTATCGTTCAGTTCCTAAATTTGTCACCATCTCATTACTTGGAATACCACCACTTTTGCTACAGTAATACCACCACGTGACCTGTGTTCATTGACGCAGAGTCAAAATCAATCGATGCATTCACAAAGTTTCATTTTTAGGGCAGATGTTCTTGTGTTTTATGTGCAACTACTGTGCTGATATACAATGCTTTACACAAGGGCAAAGGGGAGTTATAAAGAGTCATCAATTAGCAAATTCTTCTTCAGCAAATTATTTTGTGAACATCTAAAAGCAATTGCTCAATAGATTGCGTAGTAGGTTTCAAAATTTATGCAAAAGACATTGGGTTCTTGAAGTTTACAACCTCATGACTCCCAAGTAGTTAGTTACAGAAGATGTCGACACATCCCTCTTGCTAAATCACTATGCGTGGTCACAAGCTTGTGCTTAATTGTTGACCTTTCTCTATCTAATACTAATACGATATGGCTTTTATGATAACTCTAAGCTTTAGCACACCTCGAGTGCCAGTTTGTGCATGACACTACTTCTCCCTTTGCCAATTGTACAATATATATAATTTTTCATGTTTTTGTGTTTGAATTTAGTCCAGGAATTGGGGAACTCATGATGGTTATAGATCCTAGTGTTGTCTAGTGCAGTTTGTCTTAATGTTGCTCTTTATTTGTCTAAGGATGCATATTTTACTATGATGTTTGGCATTCACATTTTCCCAACCCAGTACCATAGCTTCAACCTGTCTTTGTAGAAAAGCTTATGTCTCAATTTAATGACAACCTTCATTTAATGTTGAATGTTGAAAATAGGATTTGGCAATGCAACTCTACCTTGAAGTTTGAAAACATCACAGACTCTCATTCTAGTGATGCTTGTCATTGACCAATCTTTCTTTGACAATGAAACTTAGACTTTTTTGAATGACTTCTCACATTCGCATTTGGTGATAGATGATGAGGTTTGATGGTAGATTTTGATAATCCTTTGATAATAACCACCTCATGATTTTGTCCCATCTTGATTCAACTATTGACGACCACTTCACTAATTACCACCCTATAGATGTTGTCCCATCTAGGTCATAGACTCTTAATCTAGTGATGCTTGTCATTGATCAATATTTCTTTGATGATGAAATTTTTGACTTTTTTGAGTGGCATCTCATATCTGCGTTGGTTGCTAGATGATGAAGTTTGATGGTAACTCTAGATAATCCTTTGATAATGATCACCTTGTTGATGTGCAACATTGGCTTGACGATTGGCCATCATTTTGTCACTAATTACTACCCTAAATATGTTGTCCCACCTCAATTTTACAATGCTTCTTTGGCAAAGTCAAACTTGAAATTTGACTTAAGTAGAGGTTCGTTTCCTAGTAATATTCTCTATGGTTTGAAATATGTGATAGTGCCCAAAGGGATCCTGGTTACCATTCACATTGCAATGGGGAAACCTCATAATATGTTTTAGTGGACTTCAATTCATTATTGTTTGAGAGTGTGGTTCTTTTATAGAAAAGTTTGTGGATGCAATGCAACTCCTCCAAGGATATTAGCCTTGGTTTGTGTTGTATGGTGCCTTCTTGCAGAATCTTTGATCCAATTCTCTTGGACTTGTACCATTTTGTGTAGTAACATCTTCATCACTAAGCTTCACCAAATTTCAAGCAACATTGTGATTGACACCACCACTTGGAAGATGTTTCAACGTGTCGGAAGCATATTGTTAGCTTTAATTATTATAGAGGAAAAGACCTAGCCTTTCCTCTACATTGTCCAATAATGCAATTCTTTCTACTTCCTCTCTCAATTGTAGTTTTATTTTTGGGCTATAGAAGCATGCCTTGCTTTAGGTTATGTTTTCTTTTTGGTAATCGTCTTTTATCATGGTGGATTTTTTAGAACTTATTCTTTTGCTCTAGAGACCTATGACGTAGGCCAACACTGTTTGCTTATTTCATGCATTCCATGTCTTCTTTGTTCTATTAGTTTCCTTTGTACATTCCATTCTTGCTCTTTCCATGCAGGCCTGCTTTTGGACAACTTGAGTGGGCCTATCGATAAGACTTTAGAACTAAAAATACGAGGTTCAAGGTTTGAATATAATGGGCTTAGAGTTATACATCATACTTTGGTAAACGGAGTTTGGTTGGATAAACATATATTGGGTAAATAACAACATCTATCATGGTTGTCTCATATGGCCAATGGTCTTGTGGATGTTAAAAACTACTTTACTATTTGCCTTTAATGAGTATTCGCCACCTCTTGTTTCATGAAGACGTCGAAAGTTTATTTCCATAACCAGTATGAAGTGTCCAAAAAGGTGTTGCTGGTCACAAATCTGCCACAGGAAAGGATTTTGTATGTATATACGCGCCCTAGACCTGGACCAACATTGAAAGGCCGGAGGGAAGAGATGCCCTCCGTGCCAATCTCCGGAGAAAGGCCGGCTCCTTTACTAAACTACTGGGTTTTTGAGCTAAGAGTGCAGGAAAGAAATGAAAAGAGTGAGGGTGCAGAAAGAAATGGAAATAACTTGATATTACGGTGGGAAAGAACAAGCAACACGATCACTAACTAATACCTTGAAGTAGCAGCAATAAATACAAAGAATAAAACATAAATGAACACCACGCTAGCTTCCCTATGTATCCTCTGGAAGAGCTCCAGGATCCACCTATCTTCCTACGCCTAAATCCAGATTTCAGAATTACAGCAGTTGGGAAAATACATGAATATAGCAGAAACACTAACCACAGGCAGCATACAAGGAAACTAACACAGCGTTTTCTCCCCTATGTATCCTCCAGGAGAATTCCAGGGTTCTGTCCCCAATCACACACCTAAATCCAGGATGCAGAATTACAGTATGCAAATGAAGAAACAGAATAGCAGAAATAATCACAGAAGACAGCATACAAGAAAGAAATGAAGCCCAAAGTTCTTTAATATCGATTGCAAAAATCAAGATACAACAGCTTTCAAGCAAATGTTCCCCCCCCTTTTCTCATTACAATGCCTGGGTTTTTATAGAGGACCCGACCCTCTGAGCCATTAATGCACTGGGTTTACAAGGACGTTCTGGCGGCCGAAAAAATCGCGCTCGCCTTCTCATGCGAAATGAAAACTCACATCCCATTTCTATATCTGGTTACAGGGCCGCGTTTAACGGGGAAAGCCGCATTTATGAGCCGCTGACCTGTCCTGGGTCGCTCCGAGGTGGGGTGCTCGAGTGGCTTCACAAGTTGCTCTGGCCCTCCTCTGCAACTGATAATTCACATCGTATTGCTTCAAATGGATACCGGGTCTTTCGGGCAAGAAAAATTGCATTTATGAAGCACTCGAATGCTTTGGACAAATACCCAGCCTAGGGCTGTGTGTTCCTTGAAGGAAGCGCCACCGTCATTCGAGCCCTGGAAAGAGCTTCGCCGGATTCTAAATCGGAGCGTCACTTCGCAGCGGGTTTGGGCCGAAGCAAGAGTGATGAGAAGGTGTTGATGGTTCGCCCGAAGGTGTCCCCGAGAATGGCTTCGCTAGGTGTTTAGGCCGAAGTGGATGTTTCCTGTGAAAGGCATGGCCTCCAGTTACATTGCTTCGCCTGGGAGTGTGAGCAAAACACTGCTTCGCTAAGGATTTTGCCCGAAGTGGCGGATTGCTGGCGACGGGCTATGGAATTACTTCGCCGCGAACCATCTGAAAGACGACAGTTCGGAAAGATTTCGGCCGAAGCTAGCTCCTTGCCTTAGGACATTTTCTTGGTTTTTTGGCGAAGCAAGGATTCGGTTGGGGAGCTTCGCTGAGGGGATGGCCAATTTGATGCTTCGCTATGGTCTGGAGCGAAGTAGCTCCCGCCAGTGAAATGGTTCGCCAGATAAGGGGGCCGAAGTGAATGCTTCGCCAAAATTTTAGCGAAGTGCGTCTGCAGACTTAGAAAATTTCAGCAACTTGCATCTGCAGCTTCGCTACTTTTCTGCCCGAAGTAGATGTTTTGGTAGCTTCGCCAGTGAAGCTCCTTCCATGCCTTAGAAATTTTTCGGGCTCGAGCCTAGACTCTCCTGTTTCTTCTTTGCGAAGCTGTCCTTCTCCTTCTCTTTCTTCTGCGAAGCTTCTTATCCTATCCTGCTCTGTTGGCGAAGTTCTTACATACATGGATTATATACAAGGGGGCAAAAATGGAAGCCAAAATTGCTGTAATACTTGGAAATACACTAAAAAGCAAGGGAACAAATTCATGAAAAAATAAGAAAATACTTTACAAAATTTTGATCTTTTCTACCCCTTCAAGCAATGTGACACAATTGTCAACATTCCTGGCGGCTCGCGGGGTAACGAGCTCGCCTCGGTGCACGAACCCTCAGCCTTGATCCATTGGGCCAGAGTTTCCTCCGGTCCCTTCTTCTCTTTGCTCTTCTTCTTCCGAGGGCGCTTCTGCAACTATCTTTTTTCCTTTTTCTTTCTCTTCTTCACCAGGTGTCTGCTCCTGTTGAGGCGGCGGGGGAAGGCGATCACGGATGCGTTCCATAGTCCGGCGAACATGGGCCCATGCACCCTTCTGGAAGGGTTATCGATCTTGCAGCGCCTTGACTAAAATATGGAACTGATCAATTTGTTCTATGTCGGCATGCTTGGCCCTTTTGCTCAAATCATTCAAGCAAGCCGCGATTTGACAATACTTAAGGATGAAATCCGTGATTTGCTTCTCTGTAACTGGCTCCTTCCAGTTATCTATCTCTGAAACATCATTTTCAAACTGGAGCCATGCTGGCTTGAGTTCTTCTTTGGTCAAGAGGTTCCCATCATCATCGGTGAAGCTCGGGAAACCCAATCCTGAGAGATCCTGGAAATATCCCAGTGAAGTGCGCTGCTCCTGCTCGAACACGTCCATGAGATGCTTGGCCTTCTGAGCTTTCCTCAATTTTGAGAAGAAGGCGCGAACCGTGGACTGAGCAGTGGACCAATCTCTTGTTGTCCGACTCATGGCAGCTACCTGTAAATCCTGGTACTTGGTGCTCTGTACCTCAAAGGCCAAATTGAGTCGACTCCTTATCTCCTGTATTATCTCATCAACTATTGGTCCTTTTTGTGAAGCAGCACTCTGGGCTTCTGTGATGTAAGACAGTACTGACAGGGCGTTGGAGGCCCGGGATCTGAAGTTTTGCAGCAAGTGTGAACGGATGCTCTTAATCCTGTCCCTATCGAACTGCTCTAAATTCTCCTTTTCATACAACTGCAGCTGCATCTGCAAGATTCGCGCTTCAAATTCCTTAGCCTTCACTTCAGCCTCGGCTTGTATCTTGCTTTGACTTCCTGCCGCAACCTGCAGTTGAACTACTTGCTGTTTTAGGGCATCCACTTCTTCCTTCATCTGCTCACACTGTTTCTGAGCATCTTCAAGCTGCGAGCGAGTTTTGGCCAATTCTTCTAGCTTAATGTTCGCATTTTCCGCTTCATAGCGGCGTTCATTGGCTATCTTCGCATGCGCGCGAACTGACTCTACCCTCACATGCATGGACTCAGACTCATCATCTACATCCAAGTGCTCCAGGTCCTTGACCCTCTCCTGGTATTCATAATCTGCAGGGGTCATTTCGTCTATTGGCTTCTGGACCTTGGGCACTTTCTTCACTTTATATAGTTTTTTATTTTTCAAATAAAAAACATCGCACTTCTCCTCCTTCGCCAGGGTCCGCCCTCTTTTCTTTCTGGCCTCCCTGAGAAGCTTGTCAGTGTTCTGTCTGGCTTGGAGCAGCTTCTCCGCCAGAGGGCGCTCTTTGATCAATGCCAATTCATTTTCTAGTGAGGCCGGGTTACCAGCCAGAGGTGTGAACAAATATAGTGACTGCAGAGATGACATTTCACCGGTGGGGTTGGTGATAGGCGTGGTGGGGGATCCAGTGGGTGAAGCGATAGGTTGTGCTACTGTAGCACGGGTGTCAGGATTCGGGAGTGAAGTGTCACCCCCGGACTGTTTAGATGATATGGGGTTGGAGTGGATGGGCGGTGTCTCACTAGTGGATGCATCCCAGCTGAGCGACTCAGATGGTATGGAAACACTAGGGGGACCGACGGGGTTGCGAGACATGGTTCGGGTAAACGGGGCGGTAGCAGCGAATGAGTCCGTGTGAATTGGTGACTGTACAATGGGAAAGGTACTTCGGGGGAATTTGTTTGAAGGGGCAGAAGACTCTGAGGGCCTTTCGGTCGGGGCTACTACAGACGCGATCTGGGATACAAGAGAGAGGGAAGGGGGGCGCGTACCTGCGTGCTCTGATGATAGAGCAGTAGTAGTGAAATCCTGCGTGTCGGGCTCGCGTCCACTTTCCTTTTCTGCTCCTTCAACATCCTCTGCTTCCTTCTCCCCTACATTTTCTTTTTCTTGGAGGTGTTCCTCCACATCAATAACATCAACTTCAATAATTTCCTTTTCTTCTTGCGGCGGAGGTTCAGGTGCCGCTTCTCCAACATTCGCCTCATCTGAGCTTGCCGCAAGTTGCTCGCCAGAAGCACCAGAGGGTCTTGTGCGAGGTCGTTTCGGGTGCGGGGGAGGCATCTGAACTCTATCGAGCTTCTTCCTCTTTTTCTTTTCCTCCTTTTCCTGCTATTGTGCCTCCTTCCCAGCATCCGGGTCAGAACTTTCAGCAGGCTCCTTCGGCAGCTTCTGCTGTGTTACCGCCGTCTCCTCTTCTTCTTCTTGCTCAGAGATATCTTCAATTCTCCTTGGGCTTTCACCCGAGCCCGGGGCACTAGGAGGGACAAAGTCGGCGAAGGAGATGGGTTGCCAGGACCCAACGTTGGCTTCATAAAAAATGCCGAAATCTGTATCCATCTGGAGGAGGCCGTGTGATTTTTGTTTTCGGCGGTGGACCCTCATTATCCACCATTCCCTCAGTTGTTCTTCTCGCCAACCCTTCAGTTCTCCTCTCAAATCGTCTTTCATCTTTCTCCAGAATGCCGAGTCTGGTTCCGGAAAAGGGTGCCGGGTGGGGTCGAATTCGGCCTCAACAGCATAAAAATCATGCCACGGGGGCAACATTCGCATCCGCTCGACGTGCCACTCCAGATCCCTCCCGTTCGGGTTGTTACGCTGCTCTACTATCTCCGAGTGAGGGCAAATGTGGAAGTTCTTAAATCGGAGGTGATCCCTCATCACTCCCAAAGGGTCATAGAACCACCGTTGCGGGATTCGCAGTAGGCCGAAGTCGGCAAGTTTCTCTTCCAAGTGAATGTACTGATTGAGGGCGAAAACCTCAACGACCCCCATTTTGAAGGGGAAATCGCAGGTCGGTGCCCATTTTCGGCCGTGGCCGTAGACTACATTAGTCATGTCGCTCTGGCGAGCGACCTCCAGTGCAAATTGGTATTCAGAAGTGTAAAATGGTAACAGGAAGGGCTTTCCTGTAAACCCAAACAAACGAACGACGAGCCCCTGCGTTAGCTGGAAAACATCGCCCTTCCTCTCGACGACGACCTTATCCCTGAGAATCGCGGGCACCCGAGGACAGGAGCCTCGCATGAGCTGCATGGCGGGTCCCAAGAACTGTTGATTAAAAACATAATATGACTCCGACCTCGCCAGGAGAGAAGTCCACTGGTATACAGGCTGGGGAACTCCATCTTTGCCGATGCGATTGACAGCAATGTGGGGGAAACGCTCCTGAGTATGGTAGAAGAAGAGCCAAATCAGGAAGGAGCATGGCCCGAAATACTGGTCCGTCCCAGAATTTTTTAAATTGGCCAGCCGCGTGTGCAGGGTTCGAGCCACCCACTCCGCCCAGTCAAAAAATACTGGGTTGGTGTTTGGCCTCGACGGATCTGGAGCATAGAACTCTCCGCGCGAAATACATTCCGCGAGCGCCACTTGCCAGGGGTGTACAACAGCGTCAGTAGACAAGCCCGCCACCCATGCAAGGATGGAGAAGATGTCTGGATACTTAAAATCATCAAGGGGGCGAGGCATCTGCGGCAATTTGCCTGAGGGGAGCCCATCCTTCAAATTATCGCTCAAGAACTTAATGATGTGGTCGGAGGGGGTGAATCTCCCCATCTGTTCGCTCAGGCTGACGTTGCGAACGGTATACCCCTTAGGTGGCCCCTGCCGGGGAGCGAAGGCATCTTGTACGTCCTCCGTGAAGATTGTAAATAGCTCGTTGCCTGCCGCATCCAGGACCTGCCTGGTTGAGGGTTGGTAGTTCTGCGCAATTGCATGGACCAATTCAGGGCAATGATGCACCGGCGGAGTCAAATACCAGTATATGTGGGAATAATAAGCAGCGGCCCGCTTATTTTCTGCAGAAAGCCGGCTCCTCATGAAGTCAATTATTTGTCGGAGCTCAGCAATGCTCTTTGAAAGCTCGGTATCTCTGATATGTTCCCACCCATCAATGGGCGGCTCGACGGGCTGCTCTTCCTCAGAATCCTCCCCTTCTTCCACGACCTGCTTTTCAGGGCGGAGGTTGAGGTCGACCTTCTTAGGTTTATGCTTCCTTTCCTCCTTTGCCCTCTTGGTTTTCTCCGTACCCGCCTCTTCAGGCCCCTTCTTCTCTTTCGAAGCTCTTTTCCCCATCTTAGCTCACAGAATGTAGCAGGGTTTTAAGGCAGAGTGGCGAGAACACAACAGAGCTCTGGTTAGGGTTCTTAAGGCTTCAAGCTCTCGCTCGAAATTCTCCAGTAGGTAAATAGCCTTTTGCTAATGGAGCTCGGCTTTTATAGATGGTAGTTGAAGCTGCTTCCATTAATGGCTCCTGCTAAAATTAAATGTGCAAATCGGGCCGACAAGATCGCTTTGTCCTTCCATTGGTTCTGCGGCGCCGTTCACGAGGGCTATTGTACTTTGAAGATCTGGCCCTGTCTCGAAAACTTAACCTTCTGTCACCTCGTACCTGGGCACGATCTTTTAGCATAACTAAATTCTCTTGGGGTGTGCTCCGCCACCTTTGCATTAACTCCGCACGCTTCAAACGCTTTCCTATGCCGCCAATTGGCACGCGCTTCAAGGCACGTTTTAAATGCGCTCTCCCTTTTATTTTGTTGCTTCGCTGAGGTTGGGAGCGATCTAGGAGTTCGGCAAACCTTTTTCCCGAAGTCGATTTTATGCTTGAGGTTTAGCGAAGCAGATCCTTGCCGAACCAGTTTCAACTCCTCGTTTTCTCTTTTCAAATGGTACTTCGCTGAAATCCGGAGCGATCCATAGGTTCGCTATGTCCCTGGCCCGAAGTTGCTTTTTCCACGGTGTCGTGATTACTTTGCCATTTGGATGGACTGCTTCGCGTGGAATCGGCCCCGAAGTGGAGGTTCGGCTTCCTTTTGAGCGAAGCATTTACTTCGCACGTTTCTTCAACCTCATTGTCTTTATGGGAACGGGGAGTGGTTCGCTAGATTGTCGCTGAAGTGTAGCTTCGCTAGGCCTTTTTGGACGAAGTATCGTTCGTGCCTTAGCCAATTTCAAACCTCAAAGGGGTCCTTCGTCTATTCCTTTAGCGAAGCTTGCCTCTCTGAGCGAAGTCATTCATCTCTGCTCTCTTTCTTCGGTCCTGGGCTATATGAGTTGTCTCTTGACGTTGGCATGTTGACGAAGCACTGTACACATGCCTTGAACCATCCTTTGACGCCGTTCTGCTCCGGAGGAAACTTCTTTACACCATTCCATCCATTGATGTTGAGGAGCTTCGCAGCGAACCTACTGGTGACAAATACTTCGCGCGAAAAATCCCCGAAGTGTTGGCTAGACTCAGGTAAGTCGGACTTAATGATTTTGGGCTGGGATCGGTCAGCTTTGCAACAAAAGGCTGCGATCCTATTCTAAATACATTTCTAATTCTAAAAGGCTCTGAAATAGAGTATATACAGGTGCAAACAACAAAATGCTATATACAAGGCAAAATTTTGGGGTACCTTTTAATGGTGAAAGGCCTTCAGATGAAGACCATTAACCGGGATCGGTAGGGTCTGACCAGACGCATCCTTAAGGATAAAGGAGTTAGCCTGATTTACTTGCACAATTTCAAATGGCCCTCCCCAGAACACGTCGAACTTATCGTGGTTGCCTGGCTTAGTCTTCCAGGAGTCCCACTTCCACACTAGGTCTCCAACTTTGAAGGTGCGGGCAGAAGACTTTCTTTTGAACCAGTCTCGGGTAATTTGTGCATGCCTCGCGAAGTCCTCGTAAGCCTTTTCTCGGTCCTCCTCTAGCTGGAGCAATTGAGCTAGCCTAGCCTCCATGGGATCAAATTCCCTTTTCTCATCATCTAGCATCCATAATGCAAGAATTTCTAAGTGGGTCGGCAAGACAACTTCTTTGCCGTAAACCAGGGCATAGGGTGAGGTCTTGATTGACTTTTTAATAGATATCCGATCAGCCCATAGTGCTTGGTCTAAGAGGAGGTGCCAAGTCCTCTTGTTCTTCTCTATAAGCTTTCTCAATAATTTCAATAGGTTTTTATTTGTTGATTCTGCTAACCCATTACCCTGTGGATAATAATTGGAAGTGGCTTTGAGATATATTCCATACTTACAGGCAAATTCATTGATCCTGGCGCCTATGAACCCGGGACCATTATCTGTCACTATTGCTTCCGGGACACCAAAACGGGTGATCAAACTTTCTAGGAACGCTATGACTGTTTCTTGATCGGCGTTCTTTGTGGGTATTGCTTCAGTCCACCTGGTGAAATAATCTGTTGCAGTCAAGATGAACTTGTGTCCTGCTGAAGAATTTGGAGATATAACCCCTACAAAATCTAGCCCCCATTGTTGGAATGGCGCTTCGACTTGTATTGGTTGGAGGGGCATGGGGGCACTCTTGCTTCGGCCGGCGAACTTCTGACATTGTTCGCACTTTCGGCAGACTGCAAAGGCATCGGCAAAGACTGTGGGCCAGTAATAGCCTGCCCTGATTATCCTTAAAGCCATCGGCCTCCCTGAAGAGTGACCTCCTGACATCCCGTAATGAAAATCATTGAGGACTTTTTCCTTTTCGTCCTTTCTGATGCATTTTAGGAGAACACCATCAAGGTTTCTGAAAAATAGCCCTTCGGGGCGTAAGATATAACGGAGGGATCGCATCCTGAAGCGCCTTCGCTGCGAAGCATTCAAGTGCTGGGGGCACCTCCCGGTGTTGAAATATTCGACTATTTCACTAACCCAATCCCCTTCATCAGCTACCTGATTAGCGAAGCTCCCTTCTGCTATTGGGTCATCCCATTGGCAGGCTGTTACTTCGGCAGCGATGCTTCTTGCAAGCTCTTGGCACAATGCGCGACCGCGAACCAGTTTTGTGGGCCGAATTTCAACATCAAACTCTTGTATTTTGTTCACCCAGTCGGCCCTCTTGCTGCCCATTTCACCCTGGATGATGAAACTTCGCACGTCCGGGTGGACAACGAATACCGTGATCCGATTCTGGGAGACGAAGTGTTTAAACTTCCTCAGAGATTTCATGACCGCATGTACCTGACGCTCTATGAAATTGTATTTTTCTTCATGGGGCTGTATTACCTGACTTAGGAATGCGATGGGGCGCTCCTCGCCATCATCTCCCTTCTGTGTCAGGACTGCTGCATAACTTTCAGGTTCCCCAACTGCATAAAGAATGAAGTCTTTGTTGTAATCTGGGTTGACCAGCACGGGGGCCTGGGCGATCCGAGCTTTGATCTCCTCGAACGCTCTTTTTCTTTCTTCTGTCCAGGCAAATTCAGCATCCTTTTTCAGGAGTTCGGACATCGGCTTGATGACTTGGGCGAAGTCTGGAATGAACTTCCTTACGAAATTGATTTGACCAAAGAATGACTGCAGCCCTTTCTTATTCATTGGGAGTGGAAGCTTTAGGAGGGCTTCAGCCCTGTCGGGGTCGACGGCGAGTCCCTTTTCTGATATGACATGTCCCAGTAGCTTCCCTTCTCTTACCGCGAAGATGGACTTCTTCGGGTTAATTGAGATGCCGAATTCTCTGCACTTCTCAAATATCTGCTGCAGATGCGAAGCGTGATCCTCTCTTTTTCGAGAAAATACAGTCATGTCATCTAAATAGATGACGATGATTTTATTCAGCAGTTCGCTGAATGCTAAGTCCATAGCCCTTTGAAATGTGGCTCCCGCGTTTGAAAGGCCGAACGGCATTCGCTGATAAGCGAACGTTCCCCACTTAGTGGTGAATGTCGTCTTGTGCTGGTCCTCATTTCTAACCCAGATCTGATTATACCCTGAGAAACCGTCGAGCAATGAAAAACGCTGGGCTCCAGCTAAAGAATGCAAGATTTGATCGATCTGCGGGAGAGGGTAGTGGTCTTTCAATGAAGCCTGATTTAAGTTACGAAAATCCACACACAGGCGGATATCCCCATTTTTCTTCCTGACAGGGACGAGGTTCGCAACCCAAGAAGAATGCTTTATCGAATAAATGATTTTAGCTTCAAGCATTTTCAGAAGTTCGGCCTTCATGAGGACCTCGATCTTTGGGTTGACTGGCCTTTGCCTCTGTCTGAAAGGTTTGACCCCTTCTTGCAGCTCGATTGTATGTTGGATCATTTGTCGGTCGTAGCCTTTCAGGTCTTGATAAGACCATGCCACTATGTCTGGATATCGTCTGCATAGAGATCGGATCTGTTCCAGTTCTACTAGGGTGCAATCCGTCCCGACTTTTATCGCCTTCCCAGATTCGAGCTCCAGATCTTGGTATTGCCTCGCATCAACCTTGATTCTGTGGGAAATTGCCCTATCATTCTGGTCGAATAGGCTTTCTAGAGTGATCAACCCCTTTGGAACATGGTTGTTTTTCAGCTGAATTAACCCTTCATAATCTTCTTCTTCGGGGTTTCTCCCCTCAACAGTGGCCGCCTCTTGAACTAGAAAATTGATGATTTGTTCATCATTGTCAAAGACCTGCCAATGAGTATCTTTGTCTGGCACAGAGGGCCTGTAAATGGTCCTTACGGCTTTAGGCTTGTGTACCATGTCATCGGCTGGAGAGTATCTGGCCCCAATAGAAGCCAAGATATCAGCATGCCTATTTTTCTCCCGTGGGATGGACCGCACATTAAGTGATTCAAACTGCTCGAACAGGTCCCATACCCTGTTGCGATATGCTTTGAGATAATGCTTTTTGGAAATACATTTATTCGTGACCTGATTACATACCAGTTCTGAGTCGTCGAAAATCTGGAGATGTTTAATGCCTAACTTTTCGGCCTTCTTCAGTCCTAGGCATAGAGCTTCGTATTCGGCTGCGTTGTTGGTGCAGCTCCAGGCCAGCCGGTAGCAACATTCCTTCTGTTCGCCAGATGGCGATACTAGGAGTATCCCTGCCCCAGCGCCGTTTCTACACCTGGCGCCGTCAAAAAATAATTTCCATAATTCTTCTCGGGCAGCTCTTTTATTCTCCTGCATCGACCTCGTGGACTCTTCGGGTCTGGCGATGGAGTAGCATCCCATCTCCTGTCTCTATCATTGCATTGAAGTCCGTTAGTGAGAATTCGTCTTCGGTACACAGCTTCTCTAAAGGTTCTTCCGCTAAGTCCACCTGTTCCATCCCTTCGGCTATTGTGTGGACTGAATCATCATTTTCTCCTTCTTCGGTCATCTTTTCTACGAGAAACGTGGAGGGTTTCTCATTGTAGATTTTGACCTTTCTTCCCTTGAATGGGACTTCTAAGTGTGAATAGTCCATGGAAAGATATCCGCCTAGCTTAGCCGTGAATTCCCTTGAGAGACACATGCTAAAATAGGGCTCAAGATCAACAACTACCACCTCCTGTATCACCACAATTTGGGGTACCTTGTGTAACCGGATGGGTATATCCTTGATGACGCCGACGGTCTTTACAGGGGTACCGTCCAGCTGGAGCACGCCGTGACTGCTTCGCGTATACTCCATCCCTATCTCTTCGCAGACTGCCTTCGGCATAACTGTTGTTGCGGCACCGGAGTCAATCATGCAGTTGTGAACGATATGTCCTTCCATTTGTAGGGACAGGTAGAACGGAGGAGGCCTGTTTTTTCCCGTGATGGAAGTAGATAGGGTTTGAACCAGAGCGGGCTGTGTTGATTTTCCCGCCTTTGCCGATTTCAGGGACTCTTGCAGCAAGTCCACTTGTCCTGGTAGTTGCAGGGCATCATAAAGGCTGATCTTGGCGGGGGTTTTCTTCAGCTCATCCACGATGTTATATGCCGTGATAGCGGGTGCCTCTGGCTCCTTCGTCGCCTCATATTTGGTACGATATTGTTGCGTGGCTTCGACTCTTTGCCGCTTCGTTAGTGAAGGGAATTTGAGTTTTTCTCTAGCCTGCTCTTTAGTTTCGGCCTGAGGCGGGGCTGCGGCGGCCTGTTGGGATTTCTCTTTTGCCGGCGGAGGATGAGGAGCTTTGTCTGGAGCCTTAACAGGTTGTTGCTCCTTTTCGCGGCGGGTATACACCTTTAAGGGGGCCATTTGAGCTGCGTCTACCTCCATCGGTCTCTTTCCTTCCTTGGTAAGGACCGAAACTTGTTCTTCTCCAGCGATCACCAGATTGTGATCTGTTTGCCTTATCATATTGACCTGACCGCTGGAGGCGCTGCCAGATAGCGTTTGCACGTAATGCTGATGTAACATGCAAGTGCCCTCTTCATGTGGGTCATTGCAGGTGGAGCACCAATGCACGTAATCAGAAGTGCTTGGCTCCTCATCGATCGCGGCATTCCTTGCTGAAGGTCTGCCTGGCTGTGCCACCTGGTCCTTAGTGAGCGCTGGTGGAGGATACGATCTTCGTGGCAGGAATTCTTGCTGTGCCTGCTTCTTCTTCATGACAACCATGTCATTAGACAAGGTTCGCACAGTAGAGTTCAAAGATGAAACCTCCTGCAATATTTTAGCCTGTATGTCCGTGGCTGAAGGAGCCGATGCTACTGGAGGTGGCAATGGGGCTATTGCTGGCACTGAGGGTAAAGCAGGGTATTGAGGTGGCGCTGGTAAAGCCGGAAATGGCGAAGGAATAGTGGGTTGGGATATCGAAAATGTGGGGAAATGTATTTGTGGGGCAGCAATTTGGGACACTATGGGGTTGGGATTCCATGGTGGGATTGGGCACATCGGAGACGTAGAAGTTTGCGAAGCAGCTGCACTGGGGTATTGAGATTGGGGAAATTCCGGGAAAATGGGCATCGGCATCCTCGGAGGGAGTTTGCCGATGGCGATCAAATCCATTTCCGCCTTCTGGGCCAACTCATATAATTCAGGGAAAGTATTAACATTTGAAAATCTTACCATCATACTAATGTCGGCGTTAAAAGCCCTGAGGTAGTAATAGGCTGCAGCTTCGCTAGTTGGCCGAAGTCCAGTGGGTACTCTTTGCCAGGTTCGGGCGAACCTCACATTGAAATCGGCTATCTCCTCTTGAGGGTGCCTTTGGATTGTTGTAAACTGGTGCAGGAGGGAAGACGGATCGGCAGATTCGTTGAACCCTCTCATCAGTTGTCCGGCTAACTGGTCCCATCCTGTTATTGTGCCAGGTGGTAGAGTTTTGTACCAGTATAGGAGTTTCCCTCTGAGGGACAAAATCAAGAGCTTAACCATAACTGCTTCCTCCGTGATATTATGTATCGAGGCCAGGGAAGCGATGTCTTGGATATGATCGTAAGTTGTCTTCCCCGTGCCATCGAACGTGGGGATTTTCTTCATAGCAGCAGGCGGAACTTGCCCCTGTCCCGCTAGATTCAATGGTCCAATAGAATTCCATGCCGGGAACAATCTGGGCGGCGGCGACGACGGTTGCTATTCTGTTGCTGCTGCTGTTGCATTTGTTGTTGATGTTGCTGGTGTGCCATACTTGCGCTCTGATTCGGTTGGTTCGGCAAAACCGAAACTCCCGAAGTTCCTGATTGGTGAATAGGTGGAACGGAGGCGCTCTGGTGATCTGGGGAGTTAGGGGGATTAGGGGGGAGACTGGCCGCTGTGTTGTCCGAGGTTAGACCTTGTTCGTCAAAGACAGCCTCTTGCGAGGACCCTTCGCGTAAGAGTGATTCGGGTGTGACTAGTCTAGGGCGTTCCCCGAAGGCGTTAATGTCGAGTTCAAAAAACTCGGTCTCTTCTCCACTATTCCTAACTCTCCATCTTGTATGCATGAAGGTTCAGATGATTAGTACCGGTCTCTAAGGCTTTGAGATTTTCAGATTGAACAGAGTCGCCAGATGCTCGAGTCTTATAGTAATGAGATGAGCATCAACTCTCAATACCACTCATAAGGTGAGACTGACCAGGTCCCACCGGGCGTGCCAGAAACTGTTGGTCACAAATCTGCCACAGGAAAGGATTTTGTATGTATATACGCGCCCTAGACCTGGACCAACATTGAAAGGCCGGAGGGAAGAGATGCCCTCCGTGCCAATCTCCGGAGAAAGGCCGGCTCCTTTACTAAACTACTGGGTTTTTGAGCTAAGAGTGCAGGAAAGAAATGAAAAGAGTGAGGGTGCAGGAAAGAGATAAAAAGTACAAAAAGAAATGGAAATAACTGATTTAAAGGGAAAGAACCAGCAACACGATCACTAACTAATACCTTGAAGTAGCAGCAATAAATACAAAGAATAAAGCATAAGTGAACACCACGCTAGCTTCCCTATGTATCCTCTCGAAGAGCTCCAGGATCCACCTATCTTCCTACGCCTAAATCCAGATTTCAGAATTACAGCGATTGGGAAAATACATGAATATAGCAGAAACACTAACCACAGGCAGCATACAAGGAAACTAACACAGCGTTTTCTCCCTTATGTATCCTCCAGGAGAATTCCAGGGTTCTGTCCCCAATCACACACCTAAATCCAGAATGCAGAATTACAGTATGCAAATGAAGAAACAGAATAGCAGAAATAATCACAGAAGACAGCATACAAGAAAGAAATGAAGCCCAAAGTTCTTTAATATCGATTGCAAAAATCAAGATACAACAGCTTTCAAGCAAATGTTCCCCCCCTTTTCTCATTACAATGCCTGGGTTTTTATAGAGGACCCGACCCTTTGAGCCATTAATGCATTGGGTTTACAAGGACGCTCTGGCGGCCGAAAAAATTGCGCTCGCCTTCTCATGCGAAATGAAAACTCACATCCCATTTCTATATCTGGTTACAGGGCCGCGTTTAACGGGGAAAGCCGCATTTATGAGCCGCTGACCTGTCTTGGGTTGCTCCGATGTGGGGTGCTCGAGTGGCTCCACAAGTTGCTCTGGCCCTCCTCTGCAACTGATAATTCACATCCTATTGCCTCAAATGGATACCGGGTCTTTCGGGCAAGAAAAATTGCATTTATGAGGCACTCGAATGCTTTGGACAAATACCCGGCCTAGGGTTGTGTGTTCCTTGAAGGAAGCGCCACCGTCATTCGAGCCCTGGAAAGAGCTTCGCCGGATTCTAAATCGGAGCGTCACTTCGCAGCGGGTTTGGGCCGAAGCAAGAGTGATGAGAAGGTGTTGATGGTTCGCCCGAAGGTGTCCCCGAGAATGGCTTCGCTAGGTGTTTAGGCCGAAGTGGATGTTTCCTGTGAAAGGCATGGCCTCCGGTTACATTGCTTCGCCTGGAGTGTGGGTCAAAACATCGCTTCGCTAAGGATTTTGCCCGAAGTGGCGGATTGCTGGCGACGGGCTATGGAATTACTTCATCGCGAACCATCTGAAAGACGACAGTTCGGAAAGATTTCGGCCGAAGCTAGCTCCTTGCCTTAGGACATTTTCTTGGTTTTTTGGCGAAGCAAGGATTCGGTTGGGGAGCTTCGCTGAGGGGATGGCCGAAGCTGATGCTTCGCTACGGTCTGGAGCGAAGTAGCTCCCGCCAGTGAAATGGTTCGCCAGATAAGGGGGCCGAAGTGAATGCTTCGCCAAAATTTTAGCGAAGTGCGTCTGCAGACTTAGAAAATTTCAGCAACTTGCATCTGCAGCTTCGCTACTTTTCTGCCCGAAGTAGATGTTTTGGTAGCTTCGCCAGCGAAGCTCCTTCCATGCCTTAGAAATTTTTCGGGCTCGAGCCTAGACTCTCCTGTTTCTTCTTTGCGAAGCTGTCCTTCTCCTTCTCTTTCTTCTACGAAGCTTCTTATCCTATCCTGCTCTGTTGGCGAAGTTCTTACATACATGGATTATATACAAGGGGGGCAAAAATGGAAGCCAAAATTGCTGTAATACTTGGAAATACACTAAAAAGCAAGGGAACAAATTCATGAAAAAATAAGAAAATACTTTACAAAATTTTGATCTTTTCTACCCCTTCAAGCAATGTGACACAATTGTCAACAGTGTCCTTTTTATGTGCATATCTTATTTCAAATGGCCTTCCCCATCCATTATTGTACAAGGCTTACAACATTTTTCATCCGTGTTTACAGAAATACCAAATGGTAGCCAAACTGCTGCGGTTGCTCTAAAGATGACGAGTATTGAAGATTCTTTTATCAATTAGCTTGAAACTTTAGAAAAGTTCCGACTCGAGACAAAATGGCATGACCTAGGAGTCAAAGAGGTGCACTATGTAAATTACGAATCTTAGTTTGCACATCTTTGGATCCTGCAATAGTCCCAGGAAGGAAATTGTTTCTTGGACTATTGGTTTTACTTTATAGATGAGGCAAAAATTTGATGAAACAACATTGATTTTAAGCTTAAGATAGATGTTTCATGGGCCAAATTTGAAAAGCTTTTCCTGGGAACATGATCTTAGAAAACCTAAAATAAAAGGTCTAGAACAAGAAATTGCCATGAAAGCTTGAATTGAAAGAACAAAATTATGAGATTTGTAAAGAGGGATAAAAGGAAAGCTTTGTCAACACAAACTAAAATTTCCAGTAAGGAAGGAAAAACTGGTGAAACAGCCTTGATTTTGAGTTAAAAAAGATCATACTTTGGCTAGATTTGAAAAGCATTTCCCAGGAACATGGTCTAAGAAATCTGAATTAAAGAAAATCTAGACAAGAAATTGCATCATTAAAGGCTAAATTGAAAGAACAAAATGAGGATTTCTAGATTTGAAGGATAAAAGTAAAGCTTTGTCAATACGAACTAAAAGTTTGAATAGAAAACGTACAAAGCCTTAAGCAGATTTGATAAAATTTTGTTTGGAAAGGACGAAAGTTTTTTGTTTGAAGAATTACAATCAAGTTTTTCTAAATTCTCACAGAAGTCAAGAATTGAAGACCTATTGAAAATTGCTTCGTGAAAGCACTTAAGAATCTTTTGACAAAGAACCTTTTATAAATGAGATGGAGCATGCAAACAAACTTCTTGTTGTTGATAATGTGATTGTAAATGCATTTAACTGTAACACCAGTGGTTCTAGGAAACACCGAATTGTGGGACAGGAAAACTAAAAGGATCTTATTCGGATTACTTTTCACACAAGTAGTACTTTATGGTTGCAAGGTTGGGGCCAATATGATGCAGTGGAGACAAATTGAAAGAATTGAAAAGCTTTTAATCACAAACGTCATAGTCAAGCATCAGTCCCATATGATATCTTGCTAGCAGAAACAGGCACATTGCCCTTAGAAGTGGCAGCAATGAGCCAACTACTAGCCCATTTAAAAAAAAGGACAGATTTAACAGCAGATAGATGGTCCAAATCAGTAGTAGAGGAAAAACTAGACAGAAGAAGAGGTATGTGAATGAAACAGAATGATAAGTGGATGAAGAGGTGGAATATTAGTTTACATGCGTGTTCAAACAGTAACCAAGACATAAAATGTATGTGATTGAGAAGTTTAGAGTATGCATGTGGATGCTAAACTCAGGAAGGAAATTTTTTTACTACCTTAGTAAATTTAACCCAACTTATGAGCACCAACAAAGTATATGTATGGGCAGAGTTGAGGACTAGTTCACATCATCGCAGGTGTGAAACAGGAAGATGAACATCACCCAAAGAAGAATGGGGAAACAGGCTGTCTGTTCTGTTCGTTCAAGGCAGTAGAAACAGAGAGACTTTTTATGTTAATATGTTTGGCCTATAAGGACATTCAAGCGAGTTACCCCAACATTTGAGAGGCAGATACTGGAAAAGATAGGAGAATTCCTGATAAACATAAACTGCAAGAAAATCACCCTCCAAAAGAGGACAACATAGGCTTAAATTGTCCTGTTACAATCATTAGTAAATGTGTACATTTTACAGCTTATATAGCTGCGGTCCCATAGACTGTTTTGTCTCATGGATGTAATTGAAGTCATTCATTTCATTTCCATTTCATCATCCTAAATATGAAAATCTTTGTTCAAAACAATCAATTTATATACCCATATCATCCCGAAAAGCAAGAGTCTTAATTCTTATCAAGAACAAACTTATATTTGAAACATGGCTTAAAGATTGATGCAATTTCTCAAGAAATTTGCATTTAAATATGATATCTTTCAAGGTTGTTTTGGGATCAGTTAGTCTTGATTCAATGAGTTGATATTTTCAGCGTTTGCAACATGCATATCATCATGTATCTTTATGTGGCTCGAAGAAGAATCAACCTTAGTGAATAGTTTTATTTATTTTTATGTGTGTTTGCCTTTGTTGTGGTTCTTGGATGTGGTTCTTGGACCTATGTTTGCCTTTGGGGGTACTCTCTCAGCATATTGTTTATTTGGCTTTTATGACAAGTACTTGCATATTTTTTCATCTTTCTTCATGGTTCTTCAATGCACATGTTGCCTTGCATCTTCATGGTTTTGTCTCTGCCCATGTTGCGGACAGTAGACCTATCACAAAATTTTCACAGGATATAAATGTTTTGAAAGGATGGCCATTTGCTTAGTGCTACTATTGGCTGATTCTAATAGTTCATTTTCTGACATATGTCAATGGCTTGGATGTGTTTGTTAATGTGAGGATGAGCTTCTGCTTGGCTTTTCTGAGGATCTGGAAAAAACGTTTGTTGCCTACCAATCCACTCAAAGGTAGGGCCATGCTATCTTGGACAAACTATGAAAATATTCTATAAAATCTTGTGAAGAATAAGAAGCTTGTTTCTTGCATGTGAGTTGGTGTTTTACAATCATGAACGGATGACTTTCATCCTTTGGGATCATTGATTGTTTCTCTTTCTAAGACTAGATAAAGAATTTATGTACACGAATAGAACTTCTGGAGATGAATCTTTTGGTTGAATGCCTTGGGATGTTCACCTTAATGCATACTTTTGTATTTGTTTGCAACAACTGTGCACCCATCTTGTTACAATCAAGTAATAACCCAAGCTTCACAAAATTGCAATTTGGCTCCTTGTGACTGAATTGTACAAACTTGTAATTTGGCTACATATGAATCAACTCATGCTGTGATGGTGAGTTATGAAACGCAATTTCCATAAACAGATTGCTTATCTGGAGGATTGGACATTTCAGCTTTCTCAGGGGCGTCTTTAGACTTTATGAGAAGATGCAAAGATAGGTCCCTTACTTGTTATATATGTTAGGTGTGGCACTGCCAAATTCCGATTTCCTAGAGACTCTTGGACTTCACACTCATTTTAATGCTTTTGTTTTGTACCCTATGTTTCATTGCTTATAATTTTGCCAAGGCAGGTTAGCAAGTTTTGTTCTTATGCATATCTTTTCATAGTAGGCAATGTGCATATTTTATGACACAATTGTATTTCTGATCATGAGGATACTCGTATTGCTAGCTAAGGCCTCTATTGATTAGATAGTCTCATTATTCAAGAGTTGCAGCTTCATGATGAAACTCTTCATATTTCTAGCTTTTGAATGTACTTGATATGAAGTATTATGATGTACTTGCTGTTGCTGATTATGGGACTACTCACATAGTAAGCTTTTGTATGTAGTTGGTATGAAGCCCTTTCCTATAATGCTAATCTCTGCTTCAATGGCTTTCAGGAAGAAGTCCATCAAATGGGTTTATCTGGTGATAAAGTACTTAATCCAAGACAACTAGTGGAGATATGCCTGAGAAGTGACCATAGAGAGCTTGTCTTGCAGGCATTTGATGTGTTTGCCTGGACTGGAAATGCGTTCAGGAGGAGCTATAGAAGCCTTCTTGAAACTGCTTGGATTTGTGCAGCTGACATGGATAACTGGGCCAGAATTAGTCAGTCATCTAAGGAACAAGGATGGAGTGATGAGCAAAACCTACAGATGTTGGAGAGTACAGCACTCTTCCATTGCTCAAAAAGGTGCTATGGTTCTGGAAGCTGTTGTTATGAAGGCTCTTTCCAGGACGTATTGCCTTTGTTGGTGGAGGATACAGATACAGGTAAACCATCGGTGGAGGCAATTCTTATGCATCATCCAGATTTCCCAGAGGCAGGTCAATTAATGTTGACAGCAATCAAGATGGGAAAATATATGGAAGCTACTTCAGATTCTGAAGATCCTGGTTTGATGGCAGACTAGCGGTTTGATATCACGAAGGCCATAGGGACAAGGATTTGTTTTAAAGAAGAGGTTTAGTATAGTTACAGATGTTGTACTGAATTGCATATTAGCTGTAATGACGGGCATCTAATTGTGCTTTCTTGGTGCCATTTGCAACTTTGATATGGGAGAGTCTGGCAATGCCAAACCCTTGTATGATTTGACAATGTTTGCTGTATATGTAAACTTGTATATATTCCAATTTCAATATGCATTTACAAGAGTGTAAATTGTGAACACGGAACATCAAAATTAATTGAATGAGATGTTGAACATTTGTTATTAACGAGTGAAGAGGGGCTTCAACCACAAGGGAGAGGACATCATGGACTTTAGACTAAATTGATTGGGAGAGGTTGGCAATAGGCTGATATCTGGAGCATTTACCTCATATTTGCTATATGAGCTCTTGAATTGACTATATTTCTGGGTGCTTTTAAGTATCTACTTTGTATCCTAGTCAAACACTCAAGTAATTTTCGAGAGGGTATCATTATTGCAAATTTTGCCATGGAATATTAGAAGGATATATACTTTGTAAAGAGAGAAACTATTCATACTTCTCTGTTTCAAACTGCTCTTTTTAAATCAAGTCTATGATTTTTTGTTTGATGGCAGGAGGTGAATGAAGACAGTTTCTTTTAGTCAGCATAATATTTGAAGCAATTAATTATACAGTATAAGCTCGAGTAGAAGCTTGATGTGACAACGTTAATCAAAATAAAGGCTTGGTGTTATGTAACTAATTGGTCCACTAAAGAACCAAAAGGTTCAAAGTTAACATCTAAGACCAAATTATTGAATATAGCCCATTAGATTACACTAAGACAAATTTACTGATCAAATCCATCGCGTTAGGTGAGCGAGTACAGCCACTTATGCAGACCTCATCAGTAACACGCTGTGGATCAAGATTAGATAAACTTACATCAAAATTGCAACTTTTATTATACAGGTTGTACAGGCTAAATCAAATTAGTTGATTTGCCCTTTCACATTTCGAAGTACAATCATATTGTGGAAAGACCAAATATGAGCATATTTTATTTACTTTATAATCACTTGACTGCTAGGAATTTTGAAAGTACAGTGTCAAACTCCTAGCTTATCTAGACATGAAGTGAGCATGGCAATCATATTTGATTCAATTACATGCCTTTATCAAGCAGCTGCCAATGACTTGCAAAGCAATTTAAACACACATTGCTTGAGACAAGTAGCTAATTTACATCAAGTTTAGAAAACAATACAGAGCATGGCATAACTGTTATTGCTGTTTGAGTTGTCTCCCATTGTTGTTGTGCAATTAAATTTTAGTATGTAAAGCTTTGTTTGTGATCTGAATTATTTTATGAATGGTTTTGTGAGCTTTACAATGTAATTGGTCTTGCATAAATGGCAAAGCAAGTCACTGTGAGCATTTTACTTGTTGCTTGAATGAGCAAGGATGTACTGTGAGATAGAGAGAGTTGCTTGAATGAGGAAGAATGTATAGAGAGAGTTGCTTGAATGAGGAAGAATGTACTGTGAGATAGAGAGAGTTTATTTTGCTATTATAAGCTCTATTACAAGCCAAGGTGGGTTTTTTTTATACGAGGCTAATTTTTCTTGTATTTTTTTTTTTGGTTGAAAATTGGTTATCTTTCTAAGTACAAAGCTATAAGCTCCATTCCATACTCGTGACTTGCTTTGAAAAACCATTTATACTATAATTTATACAAATTGAGCTTGAGAGATGAAAGCAATTTTTTTTGTTATCAACCATCTACTATTTTTCTTTTTTGGTAATTTTATTTCTTTTTTCTGGATGAAAATCAGATCTTTTTCTCAAACACAAAGCTATAAGTTTCATTTCATATTTGTAATTTGCTTTGACAAAACAACATCATTTATTTGACAACTTATACAAATTGGGCTTGGGAGATCACTCTTATTTTATTTTATTTTTATTTTTTACTAACCATCTAATTATGTTGTCAATCAAGTCAATTGTAAATCTATCTATGGTTTGGATTAATGTTAATCAGTTGCAGGGCAGGGCTTTTCATTTGTGAATATTTGGTTATATGGGGTTGAAACAATCCCCCATAAATATAGAGAGAGATAGAGGGGAATCGACAACATCTCCATCATTTTATCTTCGTGGGCATGATTTCAAATATGGAAAGTTACCACTATACACCCGTCGCACCCCGGTAAACTTTTACTCCAAGTGAGGAAGACCTCGAATGGGCTTGAGATTGGAACTGCCGACCTTGACCTTAAGCTGATAAAAACACTCAGCAGAAACCGATCGGTTTACTACCTCTACCCACATATTCAATCCCCCACATATTCAATCATCATGGTGTTACAACAAACCATTTTAACACATTAACATAGTGCATATAAGATTTGACCTATTGATAATTTTTTTTTCTTGATCGAGGGGTTTTGCAAGGACCCAAAACCTTTTATAGAGCTAAACCAAGAATTTAAAAGGGATCACAAAAAGAAACAGAAACCAACATGCTAGAAACCAGCACAGCTGAACAACAAACAAAGGAAAAGCACTCCTAGCGCACCCTCCTAAAGACAGACAACCACAAACTAAGCAGACATTGAAAGACAGAGACCTGAAAACAAGATCCAGGTGACTTACACCATCTAATTGGGGTTAACATTTGCCTCTTCATCGCTGCCACCAAGATGGAAGTTTTTCGATTCTGAAAACTGCCAAAAAGACCCAAGATACCACACCTTCTAATTAGGGTTCACATTTGCCTCTTCATGGCTGCCACCAAGACGAAAGTTTTTCGATTCTGGAAACTGCCAAAAAGACCCAAGATACCACACCTTCCAAGAGGCAAGGGACAAACATGGAGCATATTTAGATGGCTGGTGGGCTTGAATCACCGACCAAGATTATTAACCATATTAAAGAAGACAAATTTTACCTCCACTGCTATCATCTGTGAGCCCTGGTGGAAAGTTGGTTCGCCACACACGAAAGGATTGCTCCATGACACCTTTGTTAGCCAACAGGTCAGCCATCTTATTACCTTCCTTGTACACGTGGTGAATGGTGACATTCAGATATTTCCCAGCATTCTCTTGCATTCATTGATGATGTTGTTGATGTTCCACGACAAATGATGGTTTCCCTTAAGCCAGTTAATGGCAAGCAAGGAGTCTCCTTCAACAATGAGTTGGTCAATATCAAGATCACTTAACATTGTCAGTTCTTGGCGGAAGGCTCTCACCTTAGCCATATTATTCGTTTGGATTCTGACATTCTCTGCAAATACCATGAGAATTTCTCCTTTGTCAATTCTGATAATATTTCCACTGCCCGCCCTACCTAGGTTTCCTTCTGTTGTGCCATCAAAATTGATCTTTGTCCAACTAGGAGGAGGGGAGGTCCATTTGATGCTTGATCTATCCACTTGGGATTTGGGGGCCCTACCCAAAATGTGACTGAGTTTAAAGAAAGCACACAAATGGTTTTCAAGACCAGGTCTGGGACACTCTTCAAATGACACCATTTGAGCATTTTCTGACACAAAGGAAATGATAAGGGAAAAAATGGCTTATGGTCTCTACTACAATCATTAAAAAAATTTGTTATTACGTTACAACCAGACTTGCCAAAGGTAATGATGGAGGCAAATAGACCAAAGGAACTTGAGCTGGGAGTTGACAAATGGATTGGGTCATTGCTCAAAGAGGAGAGGAATGGAAGGCGGTTGAACCCAAGCAACATTGACAATCTCAGTAACTTATTAGTAAGGACGACTAATTTTCTATAATTGTATATTTAATTATTTTTGCATTGCAAGAGAAATAAATTATTTTGTGCTAAATAATTTATACAATGTTATAGACCTAAATTTTAAAAAGATTATATAATATAATATATACATGGTTTATAATATCATGATTTATTTGGTTCATGTTTTAGTAATATTAATCTACCAAATGGTTATGTATTTTTTGGAATGGTTTAAAAAAAAATCTATTGATGTAATAATTAAAGGTTTAAGATGGGTGGTGGGAATTGGAGAAAAAATTCTATTTGGATGGATAATTAGTGTGATAAAAAACCACTCAATTTAGATTCAATTTTGAAACCTTGGATGAGATTGCTTCAAGACAAATTTGGTGATAGGGTTTTTAACATTTTGTAAAAGGATCAAGAAAGAAGATACAAATGGAAAGAATATTTTTTTACAAGTATACAAGACATTGATGCTAGGAGGCATTTGAGTAGAAAGATAACTGTAATTATTCTAAAGGGAGCCAAGGATAAATTGATTTCGGAGTTGAATAGCTTAGGATAATACACAAGAAGTGGATATAATGTAAAACACCAACAAAATAGTAATATCACTAGAATATGGAGAAATATTTGGGATAGCCCAAGCATTCCTAAAGTTATTTTTTTTTTTTTGATTGGTTGAAAGAGGGAGTTTTGAAAGGATCCCCAATCCTTTTACAATAAAAATACAATAAAAGAAAGTCTCCTGGAGACAAACAAAGAACATAAAAAGTTGGGAGATAATCTCCATAGAACAATCTCCACAACAAAAGAAACTGTCAAGATGTTTGTTTGGCTAGTATGTCATAGAAGAATTTTATCCTGGGATAACCTTATGAAAAGGTGTTTTCATGGCCCCTCTCAATGGGTTCTTTGTAAAAAGGAGGAGAGTATAGACCATCTCTTGGGACATTGCTCAATAGTTTGGAAACTATGGCAATGGATTCTTAATATGTTTTTTAAATGTATGGTGATGAATAACAAAATTGAAGAATGGTTTTTGCAATGGAAGAACACTTATAAAAATGAGGCTTTACATACATTATGGGATATATCAAAAGATACAATACTTTAGATTGTATGGCTAGAATGGAATAGACAAATATTTAAAGAACATTAAAATTGTTTAGAGTTAATGAAAAGGAAGATATGTTTAGCCATAGAGGAGCCTAAACCAACCCTATCAACTCACCTAGTCCCAAATATGAAGCATAGAGCCTTGGTATATGGAGTCAAGTCATTAAATTGAATTATGATGTTGGGTACAAGAGAAGCAAAAATAAGGCAAATAATATAAAGTGGAAACCACCAGATGTGGAGTTGGTTAAATTGAATTTTGATGGGGCATCTAAAGAAAATCCAAGACCAGTAGGAGGAGGAATAATTAGAAATAATAGATGAAAGATTTTATCTCATTATACTTTCAATAGTGGATTTAAGACAAATAATGAAGCTAAAGCTTGGGTGGATTTAGAAGGGTTAAAAATATGCAAACAAATGAAATGGAACATAGTATGGATGGAAGGTGATTCTCTCATAGTAATAAATGCAATTTTGAGGAAAGCAAAGGATCTATGGAACATACAAGAGATAATTGTGGAAATTCAAGATCTTGCTAAAGAGTTTGAAGAAATCAGGTTTACACATACATTAAGGAAAGAAAACAAATGTGCAAATAGGCTAACCAATAGAGGGGTTTTGATTTAGGATCATGAAGTTAAATTCTCTTTTTCATGGTTAGAGGAAGTAGTAAGTTTAGTTGAAGTTGACAAGAAAATATTGATTGCGTGAGTTAGATAATGATTAAGATTTACTTCGATTTTTTCCATTGGTAATATTTGCTTTATTTTATAACATTAATGTGTTTTCATATAAACTATTTATTATAATTTTTGTGGATGCACTTGTGTTTAAGGAAGGAAACTAACAATCCAGATTTGGTAAAGCAAACTATCATAGCGCAATGTTTTAGAAATATTTTATGGCTTCTGAAGCCTTATTATTAATGTAAATCTCACAGGATAATTATCACAGGATCAAATATTATATAACTGCCATATAATAAAATAAAATAATAATGCAACCAAAATAATATGTAAATCAAGGCTAATAATATGTCGAATAACATTCATTAATAAGCAACAATATGAATGTATAACTAGCCTGAATCATATATGTAAAAGTATGTAGTAAAACTTACAACATTAATTTCTCAAATGTATGTAAAATTTATTGCTATACGTAGACTATGTGGGTGGTGATGTAGGTGATATCTCTCAATGGAGTAATATATAGCCCTTATAGGATGAATCTTGGGTTACTTGACTCTTCTTTTTCTTATGCCAAGTCTCATGACTCTTGGCTTCTCTACTTGACACTTGCATACACATGACTCTATCTTGTATGCACACTTGGACATGACTCTTCACATAACACTTCCTAATCTAAAGATACTTGTGCACACTTACATATGAGACACTTGTGCACATTTACACACATAACACTTGCACACTCATTTACATGACACTTGTGCATTTCTTACACATTATTACATTACATAAAATATTTACTCACACTAATCTAAGACACAATCCTAATCTAATATTTACAAGGTTGTACCAAGGAGGTACATTAGCATGTACCAAATAATGTAATATCCTCTATCACCCCCTATATTATATTATTTGTTTATTAAAGAATTTAGTCTTAATCAAGGTCTTTGTCCTTTGTGTGATCTTGGGACCTATACTTCCTCTGTTCTCTTTTTGCTTTGTTTATTTTACTATTGTTTTGTATCCTGAACAAATGAATGATTACTATATTTCAAAATTTGTAAGAGAAATTTGTCTTTATTGATTATCAACTTTGCTGAAAGAGCTTTGAATTAATTTTCTTCAGTAATTTCTTCTAACTCTAGAATTTCATGAATTTCTTGGGCTAGATGTCCTTTTTTATTTTCCTCTCTATATTGCAACTACGGTTGATTATACTGATACTGAGAAGGATACTGACATTGAAATTGTTGACATTGTGGATTGTATTGAGTTTGAAATTGTCTCTATTGTATTGACCTATTTGTTTGATCAATTTGATTCATTTGATTTCCTTGAAATTGATGATTCCTTTGGTTGTATTTGTAGAAGTTTGTGCTATGGTATTTTTTCTTACATATTTGACAATATCTAGTATTCCACTTGGATCTATATCTTGGAGTTGAAACAAAATTTCCTTATGTATTTTCTTTTGATACTAAGGCATTGTTAGTCATTTCATATTTGGCAATATTTTCTACTTCGTATTCTTGTAGAATGTTGACTAACTCATAAAATGGAGTATCTTTGCTTAAGACTTGTAAATATGTAACTAGATGCTTGTAATTTTTTGGAAGAGCTCTCAAAATCACTCGAAAAAGAAATTTATATTCTACTTTTTCTCCTAAAGTTAATAGTTTTTTTTTTATATCTACTACCTTCCTTAGAAATAGTTCAATACTTTCACCACTATTAACTTTCAAAGAATACAATCAAGTTTGAAGATTTAAAATAGTAGCTTTGTTTTTCCCTTCAAATATTTTGGCTAAAGTATTCCAAGCTTCTGTGGAAGTTTCTACTAAACTGATATAAGGTTGTATTTCATCATCAATTACAAATGTTATTATCATAAGTGCTTTAGTCTCACTATCTTCATATTTTGAATTTCTCTATCATCTTCAATAGGTTTTGTTTTTGCTCCACTATGTCCCAAAGTTTTTCTACTATCAAAATTGATTTCACTTTATTTTTCCATGAAGCATAATTTGGTCCTTTCAAAAGTTGAGATTCAGAAAGAAATAACTTATTGTTTGACATAGTACTCATAAGAGCTTTGAAGTAGGCTACCTTATGTCTCCCTAGGTTTTAAATTAATTCAAAGTTTCTATGTTTCAAAAACCTATGAAGTAGAATTCCTTATATCTCCCTAATGTTTAGAAACTATGAAAGTAAGAACTTTGCAAATTTAAATTTTCTAAATTTTGATGTTGAATACCTTATGTCTCCTAAATAGTTGAACATACAACTATTTTATAGCACTTTAAATTTAAAAAATAACTATCAAAAACATAAACTTCAAATCAATAACTTAGGCAGAGGTCCAAGGTTCAAATCTCGGGCCTCGTCAGACTGAACGCTTGTCCCTTTCCTGGTGCTTTCAGCGGCGTAAAAGGTTTAAAATGATTGTGGCATGGTGGTTATAGGGGCGAACCGTGCGAAAATCTGTGTGGTGGCTTTTAGGGTGGACGACGCAGAATACCGTGGTGGCCATAAAAAGTCGGGATGCACTCGCCTGGATTCGTGGCAGCTATCGATTCCACCATGTAAATTCAAAAAAAAAAAAAAAAAAAAAACTTATAACTCCAAAATAATAATTTCAAACTATTAATCTACTTATCACTCCTATCTTTAATTAAAAATATTAATTAGAAACAATAACCTTATAATATTATAACTCCTAAATTATTCTGCCATAGTCCTACTTATATCTCCATTAATTAATTATCTCTCCTCAACCTTAATTAAATATTATTCTTACTTTATAACCTTAAATAATCTTATGACTCTAGAATATTAATCAAATGTAACCTTAACACTTAAATTTGATAATAGTACCTTCGCTGAAATTGGCGCTCACACTCTTTTCTTTACCTAGCTAGTTTGCTCTACAACTCTGTTTAGCAAAATATTGAATCGCACGTTCCAAGCAACTTAACTTCCTCTGATGCCTTTTTGGTTGCCTCTTCCTTGGTAGGTGACGCAAGAGACGTTAATTAATGTAACATTTTTAAAAAACGCTCAAGGTATAATTATTATTTCGAACATTGCATGTTTTTGCCTCCAAAAATGATTTGATCAACCTCCTTTCAAATTTCCTTCTCTAATGCCTATTTACTTTTCAAATTCCAACTGTTCATGTGGTTCTACATTCGTATGAGAAATTTTGAATTATATCAAATTCCAAGTGCTTCTATAGTCTGATCAAGTGGCACTTTGTTTGACTGAGATGTTTCAAATTCTATGGGTCATTGTTTTATGCCAAGCTTTCAATGCTATGTTGGCTTAGGTGCTTCTCTAGATGAGCACGAAACTGGTATGACTTGGGTGCTCTAGATGAGTGCTTTGTTGTTCTGGTTTGAGTCCATTAGATGAGTTATTCATTGAAACTCTGGTTGAATGCTTTACATGTTACTCTTTTTTGAATGCTGGTTTGGTTCAAGCAAAATCCAAATGCTCTTACACTTTAAATTTATGCTTTTAAAAATTTAAACCTTGCTTTTTTTATGCTTTCAAATCAATATTTGTAGGAAATAATGCTCTACTTTGATGTTTGACGTTCACTTCTTGGTTAATAGATGCTCACTTGACTTCGTTCTCTAATATGCTTGCATTGTATTCTTTCACAGGAGATTCTTCTTTTGCAAACTTTAGCACTCACTATTTTAGGCTTTCCTTCTCTTTACGTAGATTGCGTATCTTTATTTTGCATCATAATATTAAGAGACTTTCTTCCTTAATACATTAAAGGGTCTTTGTTCTCCAATATTGACCTCTTTTGGATTGATGTCAAGGTCAATATGACTTGAATTTGCAATATCATTGAAAATTTTTTATCAAGGTCTTTTTCTTCAAGACCTCTATCCATTGTATCAATATCAATGTTCAAGTCTATCTCAAAGACCTGAATCAATAATCCTACAACTTAAATCAATTCTTGCTTGATGAAATCTTTCTGCCTTCTCTTGCACTTGAAGATGAAAGTCTTATCTATCTATTGTAGGAAGCTTCTAACTTCTCTAAATATCAATCTCTCTTGTAACAATATCTTAGATTGATCATAATAAATCCAATAATTATCCTCCTCCTTACTAGATAACCCACTAATATCAAGGTGACAATAAACTTCCCTAGTACTCTAAACAAGATAGCTTGATTGTACCAACTTCTTCAACTTTCTTGATAGAAACCAATTGCTAGAAATTTATCTATCCATGAGAAAAAAATTATTAATGTAAGGATGACTCTTTCCTAAATGACCAAATTTCTCCCGAGTTGGTTCTGCCTCTATCAATCAATAATTATTCTCCTTCTTTAGAGAATATCAATGTCAAGGGATTTCTATCCTTGAAACTTTCCTATCAATGTCAAGGTTGGCTATTTTCTTGAATAATCAACTATCTTCAAGTTGATTCGCCCAAATATGGGTCCTAGTCTTCATTGGTTATCCTTCAACCTAGTGGAAAGACCCTAGCTTTTTGTTTTCTTCAACTATTCAATAGAGTTTAGGTCTAACTCCCTTTAAAGTAGATAGACTCTAACCAATTTTGTCACACTGGACAATAATTAATGCAGCTAAACAAATCTTGTACAAGAAACTTCTTGCTATATCTCTGATACCACTAATGTCTTTTGAAGCCTTACTATTAATGTAAATCTCACAGGATAACTATCACAGGATTAAATATATGATATCCATAATATAATAAGATCAAATAATAATGTAACCAGAATAAGATGTAAATCAAGGCTAATAATATGTCATATACCATTCATTAATAAGAAACAATATGAATGTATATCTAGCATGAATCATACATGTAAAAGCATGTAGCAAGACTTACAATATTTATTGCTCAAATGTATGCAATCTTTATTACTCCTCGTTCTCTTACAACTATATCATAAAATTTTATTACAATATAATCACAATACTCTCTATATAGACTCTATATGTGGTGATGTAGGCAATGTATGCAATATATCTTAATTGAGTAATATATAACCATTGTAGGATGACTCTTGGGTTACTTGACTCTTTCTTTCCTTATGCCAAGTCTCATGACTCTTGGATTCTCTACTTGATACTTGCATTTACATGACTCTGTCTTGTATGCACACTTGGACATGACTCTTCACACAACACTTCCTAATCTATAAATACTTGTGCACATTTATACATAACACTTGCACACTAATTTATATGATACTTGTGTATTTTCTGCACATTATTACATTACATAAAATATTTACATACACTCTAATCTAGGACACAACTCTAATCTAATATTTACAAGGTTGAACCAAGGAGGTACATTAGTATGTACCAAATAATGTAATATTCTCTAACAATATTAATCTACTAAGATGCAATACATAGATAGTAGAGGTAAAATTTTGGTATTGTAAAGGTTGCTATAGAAAAATATCAAGAAGGATGCTGAATTTTGGAATATTTGTATTCATATAGAAAATTGAAAAGATTAAAAAAATAAAAATTAAGAATTCAGATATTTTATGTAAAATGATGTCGATTTCTAGCTAAAGCATCTCAATTGAGATGAGAAGTGTATCTATTTTTAAACTCTCAAGCTTTAAAAAAGAGAGTTGTATTTTCTCAAGGGTGGGGGACTTGAGTACAACCCCTTATTATCCAACAAAAAAAATGTTTTAGTAATTTTATAATAGTTTTTCAATTATTATTTTAAATTGGTTATATGGGATTGAAACAACCCCACCCTTATTACATCATCACATAATGGTATTATGACATCTTGTCTTTTATGCATGTATCACTTGAAAGATTTAAACCTTGGTCTCCTCTTTAAATGTTGAGAAAATGAACTGGTTGACCTTATACTGTTTGATCTTCTTATAATAGATTATTAATAAAAGACACATATTTTTTATAATAATACATTATTGTAATATAATATTATTTAGCCCAAGAGATTATAGCAATTGGTTTGATTTGAACATTTTCATCCCTTAAACCAAGGTCCGAGGTGTAGATCAATTGGTTCAACCAAACCCCGTAAGGGGGTGGAGGTCCAAGGTTTAAATATCGGGTCTCTACAGACTGAAAACTTGTCCCTTTCCTAGTGCTTTCAGTGGCATAAAAGTCTTTAAATGATTGCAACATGGTGGTTATAGGGATGGACTATGCGACTACTGTGTGGCAGCTTCCAAGTGAACAATGCAGAATATTGTGGTGGCCATAAAAAATGGATAGCGTGTCCAGATCATCGTGGTGGCTACCGATTCCACCATGTAAAAAAAAATATTATTTAAGGTAAGGTAAGATATGATATAGCTATGTTACATATCCCTTCAATTTGAAGTGCCATAAAAAATATTTAAATTATTAATGATAATCATTTTTTTGTTGTTCTAACTTCTCTCATTTTATTACTTAACAAAGATGCTACCTAGTTTTCAAGGTAGATGAAGTTATATGAAGATATGACCTACATCATATTTGAAAATCTTGCTTAACGACTGTTTTGCAAAATTGAAATCGATCTATTTTGTTTGAATGATATGATTTATGCATAGATGAAACAAATATTTTATCTACAAATTGTTGGAACATGTAAACTATTTGTTGGCCCTTTAACAATTCTTTATTTTATTATTAGAAAAAAATTAATTTAAATTTTTAACTTGTGATTGAGGTTCTATTTTTGCTTACCCTAACCATACAGGACCTCTTAATATGCCCATCCAAAATCCCATTCCTCAAGCAACATTAAAAAAATTGCCAACATATGATGGTATTGGGACAACTGCTTATGATCATTGTCAGGATGTTACATCATTGGATGCTATACATAACATTCATGATGAAGATGTTATAATAAGGCTAATAGTAATATCATTGAAAGGAAAAATATTATATTGGTACAAAACCCTATCAGATCTCAATATAACTTCATGGGCATAATTGGATAGCAAATTAATGGAGGAATTTAATAAACTAGCTTAGATATATAAAATATATACATCTATAAACGCTGAGAGTTATCAATCTCGGCACCATTTTAGTTTAAATAGTTTAAATATTTTTTAAATATTTTAAATCCACCGTAACCCTTAATGTCGGCGGATAATTTTCTTAATGTCGGCTTTTTTAATAAAATATTAATATTATTTACGATGTGGCTGACCTTCCTGGATGCCATTGTAGGACGCCTATTGACGTAACAAGTGGATCCATTCTCTCTACTAACACGGTTCACAATAATACAAAGACATCCACAAGAAGAAATAATAGATTTCAACACTAGATTTAGCTAAACATTGAAGAGAGTACCATAGGGTATTAGGCCAACCAATGAACACGAAATGTACTGCTATTTAAGGGAATTCAACTCAAACCTAGGCATGGTCATAAGGCAATCTAATATTTTTACATTCTCAAATATTTTTCAAGAAGCATTAAAGACAAAAAAAATTAATTAATTGCAATAGGCAGATTGCCTCCAAAGACTGTAATGCCAATATTTTCTTTTATTTTCCCAACAACAATCACAAGCTTCTACTGCAAGCACTTCCTACCCAGCTATTACTTTGACCATCAATTTCCAACATGGCCTATACCACCAATACCTCAGATGTTACTAGTACCTCCTACTATTCCAACGCTAATAGTACCTCATGTTATACCTACACTACCAAATCTGGATGCTCAAATAATTACCATGCAAGAGATGACTAATGCTATGAAAAGCTTGGCAAATGAGGTAACTACCATGAAAAGAAGAAAAATTGAGAGAGACTTTCAACCCAAAAGGTTTTCTCATGTAATGAAAGATCAAGTAGCGTCCACCAACAAAACTATTGAAAAATCCAATACAATATATAGCAACCAGTAGACTAAAACATATATTCCAAACCTTGAGTTAGAGTATTGGTGCTCAACATGTAATGATCCTCATGGGGAAAATTCTTGCATGATGTATCAATATCATATATAAAGTGTTGCAATCGAAAAGGCTAAAAGAAACTAAAAGGGAAGGTAAATATGCTGAGAGCAATGGACCATAAATTTATGATGCCATTAGTTGAGCAAGTGGCATTCCTAAAAAGATCAGGAAAAAAGCATATGCAAGTTGATCCTAAAATAATGGACCCTTTTAGGGTGCCTTTTGATTAGAAGGAGCAACCAAAGAAGAAATCCACTCATGTTGCTCATAATTCAAGCCCATATTAAATACAAAAGTTGATGAAAGAACAACAAAGGCTAAGAAAAGAAGTTGAAACCCAAGAGAAAGTTAGAGATAAGCTTAGATATCCTTCAGTTACTAAACAACAAAAAATTTAAACAACTCAACAATATAAAGCAAACTTTAATGAATCTACAAAGGATCAAATAACCTAGCTTCAATTTAGTTGATGAACTAAAAAAGACTCCATCTAAAGCTAGCCTATATGACACCCTACTGATACCTAGACAAATTGACTTGCTTTAGGCTTCTTTAAAATCTATAAAAGCATGAAGGTATGTGTTGGCAAGCATATAAAAATGTAGAATACAGGATGGAACACACACACACACACACACACTATGGATGTTCCCTCTTGAAAAGGAAAGATATTTCCTCCAAGGTTCAGGTAGGTTGGGTCTCAACCACGCAGGTTTCACTCAGAGGGGGCTATGTTGGTGATCCACAAGTTTTTTTTTTGGGGGGGGCTTTGCAGCAACATTCAATACAAATTAGATCTGGGTTCATAAAGCATCCACAAATCTGCACAAACTCAAAAATTTCCAGCAGCAAACTAACTATAACATAAAGATAAATCCTACTCTAACACTAGTCTAACCAGGAGGAGCAAAGAAAATTCAAAAAGGATAAGGTTAGGAAGAAAGAACCTGATTCCCTTGAGATCACTACAACATGTAATAGAGAAAACTGAGCACAAAAATACCTCCAAGCAGCCAGTATTCACACAGTTGCAGAGAGGGACGATTGTAGAAAAAGGTAATTACAGTAACAATATACACGCATAAACTATTATTACCCCAAGATATTCAACAACTATCTTTATTCATGAAAAGATATTTCAGATATTTGTAGCAGAGCTTCAAGGGAACTCAAAAAAAAATACCAAAAAATAAAGCTAATCTAATGTTGCTATTAAGTTTCTGAAATTTTACAAAATTTTTGGAACCCTTTACAAATGAGTGGAAGTTTATTTTATAAGCTGAGGAAAACAATTTTCCCTCCATTTTCAAAGTTCAAACTTCCATCAAAATAATAATTTAAAATTGAAGTCTTTTTTCAAGTCTTCGCATGATTACAATGACATAAATGATTTTGGCTCATTAAATCATGCATTCCATGTGGAAAGGGAATATCTAGATATTTTTTCAGCTGTTGGGTCCTCTGGTGGAAGATAAAAATGCATGGTCAAACAATTTTGCAAAAAATTCTATGCATCTTTAATTTAAATCTAGTTGGGTTGAGTAGAGCTCATCGTAAGCTTTCCAACGCATCCAGTTTGAGCTCAATCGAAGTTCTGGATGAAAAGTTATGGTCTCTCGAGGATTACCTGTCAAAAAGCAAATAAAAAAAGTCAATTTGTGTGGGAAAATATCATTTAATAAATTACTTCTATTTTCAAATAGTCTTTGAATGGGATTTTAGAATTTTAAGATTTCAAGGTTTTTTAGGATTTCAAAAATATCATTTAATAAATTATTGTGGGTTTCAAATAGTCTTTGAACGGGATTTTGGAATTTCAAGATTTTGAGGTTTCAGGATTTGGTAAAAATGCATCTCGCCAAAAACTTCAAAATTTTAAAATTCTAAAGAAGGAACTTGTCCAAGACTAAAGAAGACTCGAAACATGCCCAACCGTTAGAAATTATTTTTTTCTCTTTGTTTTTAGGATGAACATAAAATTGAAACCCAAAAATCTGCAAAATCTAGATCCCACTGAAAACATCGAAAACAAAAAACTTGAAATTTTATAAACATGAGCTCACTAATTTTCACAGCCTTAAAGGTCCATGAAAAAATTATATAAAATTAACTCCAACACGCAAGAAAAGGGGGGCCCTATTTAGAGTGCAAAATGGGGACGTGTTGTTCAGGGACAACAAATGCCCAAACAAACAAACAACAAACCAACATTTGTTAAAATTTGTTGTTAAGAGGTCAGAACTTGAATCGATTGGTACCTCATTAAGATTGTTCCATCACTTAACAACAACAAACTTAAACTATTTCATGAAAATACTGAGTACACACATCTGCATTATCACACCTAGTACAATGGAGTTAACCCAATATAGATCCACAATGTGTGTGTTTGTGAAATGAATTACTTTCCTCATCAGAATACACAACATGATGCAAAGAAACAAGCCATAAACCTCCTCATCACCTAGTTGGGATGTATTATTATCATTATTTATTTATTTATTTTTTACTTTTTTGGAAGATAGGGGCGGAGGGCATGGAATGGCATGGACATTGCTCCATTGCCAACTAGGCATCCATAGCCTCGATGGAGTTGTCTCTGGTCCCACCCAAGGCCTTGCTCTACTGCCAATCGGGCATCCATAGCCCCGGTAGAGATTACCCAGATCACCTTCTTGAAGAAAAGTTTTTTTTTGATAATTTTGCTTTTGATATTCTATTCTCTCATTTTTTGATTTTTTTATGCAATTTCTTCTTGGACAATGAAGTGCAGTCAAAGGTTGGGAACCAATCCATAGTGAAGATTTGATGAGGTGGAATTAGGAAACAAGAGAAATCAGACTAGTTCTTATCATGCTTGTGTACTTTTGAGGAAGACCTTTAAATGTAAGCATGCAATAGTGAATCCATACCAAGTTAAGCACTCATATTTTTAGCTGATAATTAAGAAATATTAACCCAGTCTAATCAAGAAATCTTGTCAAGCAAGACTAAAACTAATTCTGAATAGTTATAAGGAAAAGAAAAAAATGGTTCAAGCTTTGATCAGTTAGCTATCAATTTCAACAAAATGGATCTATTGGCTTGTCAATTTAGAATTACATTTTCCAAGATGATTCACCCCCACAACACCCAACAAAGGACCAAAAATAATAGCTACAAGACTCGAACAAGACCAAAAAATAAAACAAAGCAAGGGAAAACAACAACTAGACTACTAGGTCCAAAAAAGGACACCTTTATTGAAAGCAAGACAAACAGGAAAGGAAACTAAACTACAAAAACCACAAGCAAAGTCAAGCCTAAAAATAATTTTTGAGTTGTCTATTCATTGGAAGTGGAAAATCCTTACCAATCAGGGTTTACGATTTGAATGCATTTTTACCAAGAACTTCAGATATTTGGTATGGGCCTAACCATAGGACACTAAACTTAGGGTGTTCACCCTTCTTTTCATGAGCCTTGTCCCATAGCAAGACCAAATCAAAAACTTTAAAGGATCTTGCCTTGGCTTTGTTGTCAAACCAACGCTTAACAACTACCTGATGTTTGATAAACTTATGCAAGGCTTCATCTCTCTTTTCTTCCAAATGGATCAAATTTTCTAATCTGATTTTAACTTTGTTATCATCATCTAGGAACTCATCAATAAATTGTAAGGTAGGAATCTTAAGGTTCATAAGGAAAACAAGGTTCTGCCCATAAACTAGGTGATAGGGAGAGGTTCCTAGAGCTTCCTTGACTCTTGTTCTATCAGCCCACAATGCATATTTTAACTTATTATGCCAGTCCCTAGGATTCTTCTCTAATAATTTCCCAACAATAGTGCACAAGTTTTTATTAGTGGACTCAACCACTCCATTCCCTTGAGGATAGTAATTAGAGGAGAATTTTAACACTACCTTGTTTTCATAGGCCCATTCAGTGAATTGAATTGAAGTAAAAGTAGAACCATTATCACATACTAGAATGTACGACATACCAAACCTGGGTAGAATTTGCTCCTCAAGGAAATCAATCACCACCTCCATTGTGCAATTCTTTAGGGCTTGAGCTTTGGACCACCACGTGCAATAATCAGTTGTTGTGAGGATATATCGATGTCTAGATGAAGAGTGTGGGTTGATCATTCCAATGAAATCTAAACCCCATTGCATGAATGGATGTCTCTGAATCATGGGTTGCAAAGGTATTGTTGCATTTCTTTCTCTTTTCATAACAAGTTGGTAGATGTGATAATTTTTGACATGCAATTGGGCATCTTTAAACACATGAGGCCAGTAATAACTGACTCTCATAATATGATGGGTTATTGACATTCCTGAACCATGACCAATACCATACTTTCCATGAAAATTAGATAAAACTTCAACAACCTCTTGCTTGCCCAGACATCTCAAATAAATTCCTTCATGGTTCTTCCTAAACAAAACTCTAGATTTTATCATGTAGTTTGTGCACTTAGAATGAAGAGCAGCTCTTTGACTCGAATTCATACTATCAGGGTAGTTGTTATTCAATAGATAATAAACCACATCAACATACCACTCATCATTACTTATCTCTTCAACCATGTATTGTTGACAAGAAATCAAAGGGTCAATTCCAGCAAGAGTTTCAGTCAATCCTTGGGCTTTAACAATCTTCATGGGCCAGATTTCTAAATCAAATTCTTGTAGTATCGAGGCCCACTTTCCTCTATATTCACCAAGTTCATTTTGAGTTAACATAACCTTCACAGTAGGATCTAAAACTATGGCATAGACTTTGCTACGGAGAATGTAGTGTCTGAATTTCTTGACAACCCGTGTTAAGGCAAACACATGCTTGTCAAGTATCAAATATTTTAATTCAGCTCCCCTCAATGGAGAACTCACAAAAGCAATAGGTCTTTCATCTCTGTCTCCCTTTCTCTGAGTTAGTACCCCGAAAAATGAGTGTTCTGATGCAAAAGAGTAAATGTAGAAGGGTTGGTTGTAATCAGGGCTGATCAAAATAGGGGTAGTAGCAATAGCAAATTTTATTTTACTAAAAGCATCCTTCACTTCTGCATTCCACACTATCTTTGCATCCTTTTTTAATAAAGCATTAAGAGGTTGCACAATCTCAACAAAGCCAACAATAAACCTCCTTACAAAATTAATCTTTCCAAAGAAATATTTTAATTCCTTATGACTTCTAGGTAGAGGTATTTTGGAGATGGCCTCAACTCTATCAGGGTCCATAGATATACCATTTTCAAAAATAATGTGCCCCAAAATTTTACCTTCAGTCACACAGAAGACACATTTCTTGGCATTGAGAGAAATTCCATGGTCTCTACACCTTTGCAACACACTTCTAAGGTCCTTGACATGGTCAGATCTGTTCTTTGAAAACACTGTGAGATCATCCATATAAATGATAATGCATTTTCCAATCAGCCCTCTGAATGCATTGTCCATGGCATGCTAGAAAGTTGCACCAACATTAATCAATCCGAATGGCATTCTCCTATATGCAAAGGTTCCCCACTTGGTGGTGAACATTATTTTCATGTGGTCTAGATGGTGAACCATGACCTGATTGTAACCTGAATAACCATCTAAAAATGACATCATTTGAGAGCCATTGATGATCTGAAGTATTTCATCCAGAGATGGCAATGGATAGTTATCCTTTTTAGAAGCCTTATTCAAATTTCAAAAATCTACACACAAACGAATCTCTCCATTCTTCTTACGAAACGAGGACCAAATTTTCCAACCACATGGAGTGCCTGACTGGAAATATGATCTTCATGGACAACAACTTTTGTACTTCCTTTAAAATAAGTGGCTCCAGCAATGCATTTATAGTCCTTAGCTTCTGTCGAAAAGGTTTTGTACCAAGGTCGGAGTGGTATGGTATGTGTGATGATATTAGGGTCGTAAGTTTTCAAATCCTCATACCCCCAAGCTATAACATCCCTATACTCTTTAAGAGTTGCAATCACCTCTTTCTTCTCTTTTTTAGTGCATACTTTTCCAATGAACACATTCTTCGGATTGGCTTCATCAACAAGATTAAATGTGTCATACTCTCCACCTTTAGAGGAAGTAGGTTTAGTCTTGTGGGCATCCATGTCAAACAATCTCTCTAAAGTAACCATACCTTTCGAGATAGTATTGGTCTTCAAACTCATAACTCCTTCCTCATCCAACTCCCCTTCATCTCTACTTTCTTCATCAATAATTTTCCTCAAACCTAGTTTTTGAACAAGAAAACTTGCAAATTTTATCTTCTTTCATAAGGCAAATTGTAAACCATGGATTAAGGCTTCATATTCCGTAGTATTGTTAGTGCAAGCAAACTAAAATCTATAAGTGGTAAAAAAAGACTTTCCTTTAGGACTAACCAACTGAACACTAGCTCCATTTCCCTACTTAGATTTGGACCCATCAAACTTAAGCACCCATATGTCATCATGCTTCTCATTCTTGCTTTCAGGGGAAGGACTTACAACTGCATTGGACTCTTCAACATGAGCATTAGAAACTTCTTCTTTTACTTCCAAGGTATATACTCCCAAATCAGCTTTTGCATACAATATTTCATTTGTGTTGTTATACTTCATGATCATTTCTTTCAACCTTGGTTCCCTTTCAATTTTGATTTGATTGGCCACACCTCTCCATGGCAGCCACATATGTGAGAAGTCGATTGCCATATAACCATTCAATATTCTAGACCAATCTCTACTGAGCAACATACCATAAGCCTCTGGTATGTCCACCACCTGAATATCGATACATTGTTGGATCCTTAGGTCTGAAGCTAGCTGAATATGCATCTGAGTTAGCTCTCCAACAACATTCACCTCTATTTTATCTAGTTGTACCACCTTTCTACTAGACTTGGTAGGATTCAATCCTAATTTTTGACATATAGAATAAGGCATGACATTCCCAGATGCACCTGAATCAACCAAACAATTATGCAAGTTTTTTCCAGCAATACGAATAGTTAGAAAAAAGGAGGAGAACTAATTTTGTCCTTGTGAACCACAACATGTGCATCAATTCTTGAAGTGTTGTTGGATTTTCCTTTTGGATTCAGAGCTTCTATTAACAAGTCCCTTTGTTTCTCCATTTGGGTCAGCTCAAATAGAGAGATATTAGCCTTGGTTTTCTTGAGATCCTCTATGATATTATAACCTATTTTTGGAACTCCCAAGGTTTGATTATTTTGACCTGGGGCTGCCCCTTTGTCTTGAGAACTTGCAGCAGGATTTCCTTTAGGAGGTGGAGGGTTATTATCTACTTTGACATTAGGAGGAACATATGAATAGTTAGGTGGGGTAGAAGTGGTAAAAGGTTCTTTGTTTTTGCTTCTTAACATGTAGTTATTGCCTCTTTGGAATTGTTGATAAGCTTGAACCTCATCTTCTAACTCAATATCAATATTATCATTTTCATCTAGCAAAGGATCAAAAGTGTCTGAGAACATGGTCGATTCAATGTTGTTCCTATTAAAGTCTCCAAGATTATCATTTGTGGGCACAAGCTCCAAGTTTTCCATTTCTTTCTAAACAATGTCTAAGGTTGATTTAAATTTAGGGTAGTTTGTCTCACCATGTTGGGTTGTTGCATGCATTCTACACCAGTTAGGTAAGGCCAAATATGCTAAGTTTATAGTTGAGCATGAGGATATACTTGCTTGGTCAATAGGATTCAATACACCTCCATTGTTGGGATGAGAGTTCCATTGGTGATTTTACCTCTAAAAATTAAAATTTCTATTATGACCAACATTATTGTTGTTCATGTTGGCATGTTGGTTGTGTCTTTGCATGGCTAATACATCATTACTAAGTTTCTGAACCATCCTTTGCAAGCTTCCCAACTCTTGATTCAAAGTGTTTGTGGGTTGATTCTGCACTGGTGGAGTTTGTTGATTTGATACTTGGTTGGTGTTCACTCCTTGGGGTGTCAAGTATGCAGGCATCACTTGTTGGGCATATGATTGGGGAACTTGACTTGATGACTAATTTTCTAGATATGTAGGCATGTTATGAGCAGTTGGACTAGTATTTAAGTATGCCAACAAACTTTGGTTGCTAGTTTGGTTCGCTTGGGGTAACATGAGTGGCATCATGGAATGATTATACATGTGATTTTGATTTGTTTGGAGAAGCACTTGAGATGGGGGTGCTGGATTGAACACTTGATTTTGGTATGGGTACATCACATTAGGAATAGGATTGATCATTGGGGTATTATGCATTATAGCCTGGTTCATCAAGGGAATCTGATTATAGGTGCTTGGCTATCCTAATGTCATGTTAGTTTTGATCCCAAAACCTTGAGGTATCAGTTGTTGTTCAATGATGAGAGCTTCATTATAGGTTGCAAGCAAAGTGGTGATTCTAGTAGCTCTTTGAATGAACATGGATGTCATAGGATCAAGAGCATTCAAATACATTAGGTAGTGGGCTCTAAAAGCTCAAATGGGGAAACCAATCTCATGTAAAGCTTATGGAAGCGTGTGTTGAAGTTCCTAATGGGTTCACCAGGCTCTCTTTTGGTAGTGGTAAACTGATGGTACAAGATAACAAGATCAATGATTAATCTAAAGTGCTTCACAAAAGCTTCTTCCAACTCCAACCAAGAATGAATAGAATGGGTGGGCAGATTAATATACCAGTAGTATGAATCCTCATCTAAAGTATCAGGAAACATGCGGTAAGCCACATCCTCATGTTGAATCTGAAGCCTCATTAAGGTATCCTTATATGCTTGGATGTGCTCTTCTATAGATCGAGTACCATCATGCTTATACTTTGGCAAGTGTTTTTCAATATTCTTTGGAATATCATGTGCTACTCCAACAATGTCTAATGGGCCATGGACCATGAGCCAATTTGGTTGGTGAGCCATTGCTTGATTTTGCAAAGGGGCAGGTAAGATGAGAGCTGAGGAATTTCTTGGTGAACAAGTTATAGATTGAGAAGGTCTAATTTTCTATTTTCCCTTATCAGATCTAGTTTTTCTATGATGGGTGAGGGATAACAACTCAAAATATCCTTCTACTAACCTTGATTAATTAAGAATCCTTCTTGGTTCTAGTTTGGATGTAGTCTAAAGAGTTAGATCTAATGTGAAAGAATGTGGTTAGGCCCTCCTTCTAGCACCAGTTCTATTGACCCATATTTTTATATGCTTGCCAATAGGTGGAACACACACACACACAAATTATGGATGTTCCCTCTTGAAAAGAAAAGATATTTCCTCCAAGGTTTAGGTAGGTTGGGTCTCAACCATGCAGGTTTCACTCAGAGGGGGCTATGTTGGTGATCCACAAGTTTTTTTTGGAGGGGGGCTTTGTAACAACATTCAATACAAATTAGATCTAGGTTCATAAAGCATCCACAAATCTGCACAAACTCAAAAATTTCCAATAATAAACTAACTATAACATAAAGATAAATCCTACTCTAACACTAGTCTAACTAGGAGGAGCAAAGAAAATTAAAAAAGGATAAGGTTAGGAAGAAAGAACATGATTCCCCTGAGATCACTACAACATGTAACAAAGAAAGTTGAGCATGAAAATACCTCCAAGCAGCCAGTATTCACATAGTTGCAAAGAGGGATGATTGCAGAAAAAGGTAATTATAGCAACAATATACACGCATAAACTGTTATTACCCCAAGATATTCAACAACTATCTTTATTCATGAAAAGATCTTTCAGATATTTGTAGCAGAGCTTCAAGGGAACTCAGAAAAAAATGCTAAAAAATAAAGCTAATCTAATGTTGCTATTAAGTTTCTGAAATTTTATAGAATTTTTGGAACCCTTTACAAATGAGTGGAAGTTTATTTTATAAGTTGAGGAAAACAAATTTTCCTCCATTTTCAAAGTTCAAACTTCCATCAAAATAATAATTTAAAATTGAAGTATTTTTTCAAGTCTTCACATGATTACAATGACATAAATGATTTCGGCTCATTAAATCATGCATTCCATGTGGAAAGGGAATATCTAGATATTTTTTCAGTTGTTGGGTCCTCACATGGTGGAAGATAAAAGTCATGCCCAGTCAAACAATTTTGCAAAAAAGTTTGTGCATATTTAATTTTAAATCCAGTTGGGGTTGAGTAGAGCTCATCGTAAGCTTTCCAACGCATCCAGTTTGAGCTCAATCGGAGTTCTGGATGAAAAGTTATGGTCTCCGAAGGATTACCTATCAAAAAGCAAATAAAAAAAGTCAATTTGTGCGGGAAAATATCATTTAATAAATTACTTCTATTTTCAAATAGTCTTTGAATGGGATTTTGGAATTTTGGGATTTCAAGGTTTTTTAGGATTTCAAAAATATCATTTAATAAATTACTGTGGGTTTCAAATAGTCTTTGAATGGGATTTTGGAATTTCAGGATTTCGAGGTTTTGAGATTTGGTAAAAATGCATCTCGCCAAAAACTTCAAAATTTTGAAATTCTGAAGAAGGAACTTGTCCAAGACTAAAGAAGACTCGAAACACGCCCAACCGTTAGAAATTATTATTTTTTTCTCTAGTTTTTTTTTAGGATGAACATAAAATTGAAACCCAAAAATCTGCAAAATCCAGATCCCACTGAAAACACCGAAAACAAAAAAAACTTGAAATTTTATAAACATGAGCTCACTAATTTTCACAGCCTTAAAGGTCCACAAAAATTATATAAAATTAACTCCAACACGCAAGAAAAGGGGGGCCCTATTTAGAGTGCAAAATGGGGACGTGTTGTCCGGGGACAACAGTATGCATCAGCCAAAGCTCAATTTAGCTCAATAAAATCCCATTTTAGGAACAAGTAAAAGTAAGCCATCCCCATTTTATTTATCCTTGTGTATAGAAGGATAGGTGGTACATAACTACATGATTGACTCTGGAGCAACAACCACAGTTATGCCCAAGGCTATATGTGATATAATGGGCATGGGATATACTAGAAGTACCTCTGAAGTATTGTAGTTGTATGGAACTCTAGTTAAAACTATGGGAGTAATTAAGGACATACCAATGGTATTGCATAGGATGCCTCAGGTTATAGTTATTCAAGAAGTTGTGGTAGTGGATCTAGAGCCATATTTTGGCATGTGCATATCTAGGAAATATAAAACTAAATTAGGTGGGTACCTTTCTCTTGATTATTCACACATAGATATCCCTTACAAGGGCAAAAGAGTAAAAATATTCTTTAAGAAACATTCCAGTTACCAAAGAAATATTGAAGAACAAGAACAATAGGTTAATACAATTAGCATGATTACTGAAGAAATTGATCTGATGGAGGACATCATGGAAGAATTACAGATAGAGGATTAGTTCTCATTAAAGGAATTTAATGCCATGATTGAAACTAGGATTGGTACATATTCAATCACAAAGCCAAAGAAAAAGGAAACCATAGTGGTGGCAAAACCAGACTCTCAGGAATATGAAATATGGAAGCTCTATTTTGATGGAGCAAGATGTAAAAATGGTGTTGGAGTTAGTATAGTACTTAAATTATGGATTTATGTAGATATTTTAGTGATATTATAGCCTAGACTTATGATGATCTCAAAGTATATAACAAAGAAACCATCCAATACACTATTGAGCTCATACCAGATGCCAAACCATTCCAAAAAAAATAATGACCAATAAATCCTAAAATAGAGGGTTTGATGAAGTAAGAGCTCTTGAAGCTCTTAAATGCTAAAGTTATTTATCCAATTAAGCACTCGATTTGGGTGGAAAATCTTGTTAATGTAAGAAATAAAATGTTGATATTCGCTTGTGTGGATATTTGAAACCTAAATAAGGGTTCACTAAAAGATCACTACCCTCTTTCATAAATTGATCAGATCCCACATACTATAGACAAAGCAAAGAGGTTTTCTCTGCTAGATGGGTTCTCTAGTTTTAACCAAGTGTGGATCTGAGATGAATATCAATACAATACTTCATTTACCACTAAGTGGGGTACCTTTTTGTATCAATGAATACCCTTTGATTTTTCTAATGTTGACACCACCTTTCAAAGGGCAATGGACCTTGTATTTGGGGAAATAATATATAAGCTAATTGTCATTTATTTAGAAGACATGATGGTCTTCTCTCACCAAAAATAAAAACATGGTGAACATCTCCAACTAGTGTTCATACAGAGAATTTGGAGTTTCATTTAACCCAAAAAAATTAATTTTTGTTGTAAAGGAGGAAATTTATTAGGTCATGTGTTCGAGACTAGAGCTATCGACCCAAATAGGGTGAAGGCTATTCTAGCTCTTACTCTACCTTCAAATAAGAAGGATTTATAATATTTTTTGGGTAAATTAACTTTGTGTGGAAATTTATCTTAGACTTTAATCAAATTGTGAAACCTATGACACATATGCTTAAGGAAGAGTTAAATTTCAAATTAATGGATATCAGAAATGATGTCTTCAAAGGAATTAAGGAAGCCATAACTCGTGCTCTTGTACTTATCAATCTAGATTCTTCAAAATATTTTATCCTTTTTGTATTTGGAGTAGAAGAGAGCTATGTCATCGCGCTCACTCAAAAGAAGGAAGGAACTAATGAAAAATCCATAGACTTATTAAGTAAGACTTTGTATGATCATGATGAAATATATAATTTTATAGAGAAAAAAGTCTATGCAATGATGAAATAACTAAAACTATTTATGAACTTTATCTCTCAGAGCAATACAATGATGCATGTAGTGCACCCATACGTCCAAAACTTTACAATATAAGGATAATTGGGAGACAAGCGAGCCAGATGGGTTACCAAAATACAAGAGTATGATGTTGAAATTAGACCAACCAAATTAGTAATAGGTAGAGCACTGTGCCAAAAATCGATAAAATTTATAGTTTAGAATGCAAATATGATGTTAGAAGATGAGCAATGTACTCTGCTAAAAGAATAAAAAATAGGTCCAAACACTTGAATCAAACAATTGATACATTATTTTGATTTCAACAAATATACCGATGGTTTGATTACTTCTCAGATATGTAGATATAGATTATAGACATAAAAATATACATTAATTGACATCATTTTATAATGAAATAATTTTGATGGGGTATTTTTAAGATGCCTACATCTAGAGAAGATGAAAGAGGTTCTCAAGGAGTTTCATAGTGGCTTTTCAGGTGGGCATTATTCTGGATAAACCACAACAAAAAAAATTCTAAGAGCTGGGTACTCTTGGCCCTAAATTTTTTTTAGATGCATTCAAATTAGTTAGAGCCTATGACAAGTGCCAGAGGTTTATCAATAAAAAAAAGCATTCGATAATGCCTCTCCAACCAATAATTGCAGAGGAACCCTTTTAGCAATGGGGATTGGACTTTTTTGGAATGATTAATCCTAATTCATCAACTGAACACAAGTATATCTTGATTGTGATGTATTATTTCACTAAATATATGAAGGATGAAGCCAATAAGCATGTATATCAAGATACAATTATCTACTTTCTAGAAAGGCTGATCACAAGGTTCATAATCCTAGCTATGATTGTTTTAGATAACATCAGGTCCTTCATTGGTGCCAAGACCATTGAATTTATAAAAAAATATGGCATATATTGGAATTCATTACCCTAGTGTTGTAGGTGAGTTGGAGAGGAGAGGGCAATCCTCCAAGGGAGGTCCCAATTTTGAATCTCCACCCTACCAAAAAGTTGAATTGGGTACCCAAAATCCAATTGATAATGTTGGCACGAGCAGGGTCGGGTGCGAGTCCCAGGTGACTTTGATGGTGTAGAACCCCCTGGTCATGGTATCTCAGACCAAGGCAGACCCACAAGGGGTTTTTCACTTAAACAATATATTGGAATGCATCTTCTAACTATTATCCTTAGGGTAACAGACTAGCAAAATCTACAAATACAAATTTATTAAAGATAATCAAGCGTAGTATCGAGAACAACACCATAAGTTGGCACTTATTGCTTGATTTGGTATTATGATCTAATAGGATAATAGTAAAAATAACATTGAAGACATCACCATACACCTTAGTATATGGAAAGGAAGTAGTCCTACCCATTAACTTAGAACTATCAGCTCTCAAGTTTATTAATGAAATGGACTCAAAGAATATTCAACCTATGGAAAAAAGAATGGTAAAATTGATCTTGTTGGAAGAGAAATGTGAAAAGGCCTATGATAGTCTTTGGCACCATCAGATAACTATTAATGTTTTTTTGACAAGAAGGCAACTCGTAAATCATTTGAGGAAGGGGATCTTGTACTTAAGTGGGACGTGGACAAGGCTCGGCCAGGAGCACATGATAAGTTTGAATACTTGTGCTCTAGCTCATTTATAGTAGAATACAAAAAGGATGTAAAAACATTTTGGTTGTGTGATTTGGATGCCCACATGTTACCAATTCTGGTAAATGACCAATACCTAAAGCATTATGCCTAAATAAGATTGTGTCTTACATGTACATATGTAATTAGGGCACATGTATATACATCTATATAGAGAAGCTCAATAGTCATGAGGGTAGATCCAACGATTGACCTACAAGGTTGCAAATTGGACACTAATTATGGTTTGATAGCATTTGTGTCTCTTTACCATAATCTCACTGAAAGACCAATGATAATATAGGACAATTATTTAATCTACCAAAAGGGATGCCTAGGTGGTAGATTATAGCTCACATGAAATTACCCAAGTACATGATATTTTAAAATGCTATTGGCCAATGGTGATTCTATGTTAAATATGTGTCATTGCTTCTATAACAATCACCAAGATTTGCATAGACATGCACAATCCCCCAAGCTAGCCAATCATCCAATGGAGTTATAATCAAAGTTGTCAGACATAATTAGGAAAGAAAATGTCGAGAATTATGAGACGAACTACCATAAGCCACCAATCAATAATTCGATAAAATTCTACTGGATGGTGGTGCCCACCCCAAAGGTATATGACATAATGATATACAAAGGTTGCTAATCTTGAGCAGATATTCTTGGGAAGACACTATCTTCTACATATGAATATTAACGATCACACATTGATCAAGCACTTGGCTAAATATTATAAATTGAGCGCTAATTCAAGCCATGAAAGATTCATATTATTTTGTATTGCTAAGAGAAAAATAAAGATTCAATGTTTAGCAAGGAATATAAGTGGAAAAGTTTGTGTTGAATTTTGTGAAAATGGCTCGAGGGAAGAAAAGCATAGCTATATAGAAATAATTGAAAAAATTGCATGATAGGCTAGCGGGCATACATGATACCATTATCATAGTTAGGTCTAAACACAAGAGATTCCAAGAAATGGTAAAAATAAAAGGGAAGAAATATTCACCTAACCATCTTGATAGTGAATCTTGGAGTTCAATGTTGGCCAGATATATGCCCAAGCTGATACATCCTTGCCCGAAGTTAGTGTAGGTAGTTTTGAAATACTATGACACATATACGACTATAGTTCGCAACTCAAAATTGGAGTGGCTATTCATAGTCTCAAAATAATCAATCGCTAGAGCTTTTACAGTATAAGAGACTCAAAGAATAAAACTAAAGATTATAATTCTAGAATAATAGAGGATATATATAGGTAAATATTCCATAAAGAAGTGGCTCACTGGTTTGCTGGGGATACTCCTAGATGATTATATGAAGAAGCCAAGAAAATTGGGAGCTTTTGATACTCATGCACAACCATTATTATATATGTTAGTTGTTATTATTGTATTGAGGATAGATGATCTCATATATCCATACCAGCCAGGCCTAGCCAATGCTATTATGGAAACTTGCAACTATGGAGGGAAAGTGACACATCCTCCAATCATCTTCAGTTGGGGAAAAATTATAGCAAGAAGCATACACAAACAACATGCAACCATGAAAATGCAGAAGAGCAAGCTATTTATGTATCCATCATATTTAGTATGGTTGGTTCTTTTCCACATGTCTCGAGGCTAACACAATATAAATGAATAAAGGTGGTGCAAAAAATGGCTAGTGCACCTTGTTGTGGATTGGACCCACATTTTGAAAGAAATCTCCTCATACTTAGAATTCAATAAGCAAATTTTGGGACCTATTATTGCTAAAATTTGCATAGAATACCCACATATTACACTTGAGGTAGTGGACATGTTAAGGAGGAATAGAAAAGAACTAGGAGATTGGTTTTTCTTGAAGGAGGGCATGATTATCAAATTGTATTGTTTTCCAGGAACCCCACACCTACTTCCCTATTACATCATAAATTAGCTCTTCATTTTTTAATTTTCTAGGTAGATAGATGTGATAGAGCAACATTTCAGCCCTGGAGTGAAGAAGACTATAATATTTTGACTGCCTATAAAATTTTAAAGCATTACCATGACAAAAAGGGAGCTAGAGTAGTACCATAACCTAGAAGGGAAGCTATCTGCATTGTAACTACCGATAGTGCCCCACAGATGACACTATGACCTTGATGGTATTTTTAAAGTAAAGTTGGTTAGCATAAATAATAAGGCACCTCTATTTGAGCATGTGCACAATGATATCATGATGTTCAAAAATTTGTCCAATGACCAAGAAGGGCCACTAGATATCATGATAATGCAATAAAGGCCACCATGGAGAATGTGTAATAAATACGAGCATATATTTGACCTAAAAAGAAATGAAGACCAATGGAGAGCTTAGATATTATCATTGATATAAAAAAAGGTTAAAATGAGAGGAATACAAAATAGAGGAATGGTGGATTTTGCAATGTGAGTGCAATTAGACCAAAAAGGCTTTTCTTGATAATTCAAATAAAAATTTTATTATTAAACTTGATGTAAAGTACATCAACTAGAAAGCAAAGCATGAAAAAAAGATCTTTCTAGAGGTAAAAATGTTGGTAGAATTAGAAGAAGAGGAAGAGTCAAACATAGGAATCCAACCACAACCACAACCACAACCACAAACCTCTCCTATGGTGGGCTATAATGACTCTGAGGAAGAGTCACTACCTTAACCTCAGTCGGTTGAAGGGTATGTTGTAGGTGCTAAAGAGGTACAATCAACTGTATATACCAAGAAGTCAAGTACTCCTAGACCATTCATAACACAATCAATGACACAACTTAGGTCACCTACATCGAGCCCCAATCCAGGCATAAAGTAAAAGGATCATTCAAGTCCTAGAAGTTTACATACAGAGAGAGCTACAGCTAGAAGGCAATAACTTTAGCAAGAAGAAAAAAGAGCCACTCTTAAAAGAAAATAACTACAATAGAGAACATAAAGAGTTGAGGCAATAGTTGTAGCTCAAGTGGTGAAAGGTATGGATCTTGAGGAAAAAATGGTTGAATCCACCCAAATAGAGGAACCAAAGTAGGAAGTACAAGTACAATGTATGTCTTCTAAACCCATTTTGCCATCCCTTTATAAAAATTATCCAATATATGCCTCAGTATCCATCAAAGACATAACCTCTATCTTTTTTTTAAGCTAAAAACACCTTGCCGGGCTGCCTTGGTCTGAGATACCATGATCAGGGGGTTCTACATTTCAAAGTTACCTGAGATTCACGCCCGACCCCTGAATTCACCAACATTATCAATTGGATTTTGGGTACCCAATTCAACTTTTTGGAAGGGTGGAGATTCAAACCTTGGACCTCTTTTGGAGGATTGTCCTCTCCTATCCAACTCACCTACAACACCTGGGTAAGACATAACCTCTATCATTCAATTATGAAGCACTGCCATATACCCCACACCTCACTCCTCCACCCACAAGCCAAAAGCACCAAGCAATGTAGGAAAGCATCACTCCTATAAAAGCAATATCTTCTTATTCACTTATTTTTATGCTTGCATTTCTAGCTACCTCCATTATTACCTTGGCTTCTTATGAGCCACTTCTAGAGGTTTTCTCCATCATCTGGGATGTGAAATATAATAAAAAATGATGGATGGAGGAAGAGTAACAGTAGCAGCTGTAGGAAAAGGATGAGGAGGTAGTCACTATGACATATGATATATTGGACCCTATTAAAGGAAAAATGATAAAAGTGACTACCCACCCCAAGGTAAATAAATTAGCCTCTAAAATTAGGTTGAAGGACTACCAAGTAGAGATGAAGAGCATATACATCTCTAATATATCCAAAGTAGAAATACTCTATGCCACCCACACTAAGTCAAACACATTGTTTATGTAGAGAAATAAAATAGATGAACAACTAAAAGTTGCCAAGAAAAGATCGTGGCCCTAGAGCTGAAGTTGAGAAAGAAAAAAAATAGAGCATGATGCTCTTAAGAATAATATTCAACAGTTGAAAATGATTCTTGATATTGACCCCTTTGAACAAGAATTATCAACTTTGAAGAAGAGTTGCAAATGGCACAAGGCAATATGTAGCAACAAGATTCAAAGCTGCTAGATCATAAGGCCATGCTACAACAACAATAAGAGGCCTTGGTAATTTATATAGCCAAATTGCAACAAGAAACAAAGAAACCCCATGGCTCAAAATTATCAAAGGTCTACCTTAAGTAGGTTAGAGGCCATTACTAGGAAAAAATCAAAGAACCCACCTTACAAGATTTTCTCCCTTTTATTGAAAAATAAAAGAATTTACCAAAATATTACTGGAGGCTAATATTGAGCTAAGAAAAGGTAGGAAAGACTTGGTAAGTAAACGTGTGGAAGCATAGGTTCTTAGGCAGATGCCAAAAAATAAAAAAAAAACATCCTCAACTAAGGAAATAGTTAGACAAATATCTCAAAAAATATAGACTGAAGGCTCTTCAAATGTATAAGGAAACTAAGTTAATTTATTAGGGAGAGGATATGCTATGTGCCCTCAGATAAGAGTTTGATGAAATGAGTAGAATTTCTATGGAAATAAGGGTAATTGGTTCTCCAGGTTTTTGGGATGAAAAAAATGATTTTTATATGGAGGAACAAATCAAGCACTTGTTGGACCAGTAGCCTCAATATGCAAGTGAAGTTGAGTCATTGCCAAAAATAGTGAAGGCAAAGCAAGATTTTGCAATATTTTACAGATTCCCCTACCTTCTACCAAAGTTAGAGGAAATGGCTAGAAGATATAGAGATCCTCATTACGAGCATTATTACAAATTAAAGATATTTTATGTGAGCTAAAAGATATTCCAGTACCTTCCCTAGAGACGTGGAATAAAATGTGCCAAGTAATTTACATCTCTATAAATTTGGTAGCTCAATCAATTACATAACAAGGTGGGTCATTAGGAATGGATTTGGTATGGGGATCCCAATATTAAGAGGAGCCAATTAACCCCCCTAAAATTGGGGATGTATAGTAGGATTATGTATATACAGTTTTTCTTTTCTAAAATTTTGTTTTGTATAGTTGTTGTAGTGATTTTATGATTCCATAGCCAGATGATAAGGCTAAAAAAGTGTAAAGGGTGAGAGTGATGTAATAAAGACTAAAAAATTAGCTGTCACAATACACTTGATCTAGAAACATGATGTAAGCAAATTACAGAAAGGTGGAACTATCAGAGATTCAGTTTGATAGGAAAATCAAGGCATGGGAGCAGTAAAATCACATACTGCATGGATTACAATCATGAATATAATTATCAAGAGAAAAAATTGAGGTCTAGGGCTTAGTTCTATATAAATCCACACCCATTGCTTAAATCCATGAATTTCTTCTCAGTGCTAAGAATGAACCTATTGGGAAATATGAAGATCTACAAGATTTTGGGCAACAGAGAGGAAACATTCCTGCTCAACTACGTGAGAAAAATAAGAAAGCATAGGAATAACAAAGAGCAAAATAATGGTGATTTACTAAGGTGTCATGCTTAGACATAAACCAACAACTAGCACTAGTGATTTTTGCTCATTAAGATATAATTTTATGGGGGTGTTCCATTCTCCAGGTATCCCCATGCATCATTTTTACTTAGTCTTTTTCATTTATTTCTATGTCATCACCTATAAAATTTTCCATATAATCCATCATCCGTGTCACTGTAAGTGTTATATTTTCTCTTTTATCTCCAAGTGTTTCTCATATAATGTTGTCCTTATCTCTATCCCTAGGCATACCTTTTGCATTACTAGTTTACCCTCTTTTTGCATGAGGTTTCTGTTGGTTTGTAAGCATCTATATGTCTCTTTTCTCTTAAGGTATTTTTAGAAGATGATATCCCTATCCTTATCCTTGATGATATCCTATGCACTACATTTTTATCTCCTTTTTGTGCATTATTTTTTCTTGTTTGCATATACTTGTGTAAGTATCCTATTTTTTTGTGACATATAGTCAAATTTTTATATCCTATCATTAGTGATAAAAGGCTAGTTTGAGTTCTTGTTTTCCACTAAGGAAAGCCCCTATGAGTCACCAAGAATATGGATAATTTTGTTCATCACCCACATGAAATTTTGGTTGAAAATACAACAGGTTGCATTAGAGGCCAAAATAATCAAGTATCGAGTATGTTGGATGTTTCATATTCAGGATTGCAATGGATGGGTCCTTAAATTTTGGTGCTTGGTGGGAGATAATATGGATAAAATGTCTAAGTATCATGACCACTTAAATATTTGCACCTTAGGTAGAAGGATACAGGTCCCAAAAAATTGTTTCTAGATTGTCAAATACTTTGTACCTTCCTCGATAGTAAATAAGTACCAATACCCATTGCCTACAAAAATAGACAAGTAATGAAATTTGGCTAAGTATAGAGCTCATCAAACTTCATGTGCCTCTCTAAGTAGTAGATGGGTACCCAGAACCCATCACTCATATAAAAGCATCAAAATTTTTATACCTGGTCAAGTAGAAAGCGGGTACCAAGAACCTGTTTCCTAGTAGTAGTGAAGGTTATAAGAAGTTTTTCCTCATTAGTAGAGGAATATGGGTACCAAATACCCATCACTTGGTGGTTGAGCTGAGATGGTAAAATTGGCCAAGTGTAGACTTCACAAAATATTTCATACCTCTATTGGAGGTGAACAGGTACCAAAAAAAATGTCAAACATCAGTAAGATCCCGCCACCCGATAGAGACTTAGGAGGGTAAAATGACTAAGAGTGGAGGTCACAAATTTTTTTTCCTCCTGAGTAGATATGGATGGGTAGCAAATACCTATCACTCGATAGGTGAGCTAAGAGGACTGGAGACAATAATTTGACTAAGTATAAGAAGCGCCAAAACTTTGTACCTCCAATAGTGGCAGGTTGGTACCAAGATCCCATCAACTAGTAAGCAATTTAAAATTGGCTAAGTGTTGGGAGTGTCAAATTTTTTGTACCTGGTCAAGAGGCAAATAGGTACCAAAAACATGTCACCCAACAATAATTAAAACAACTAAATATGGATATCGTCAGAGGTTTTGCACCTGTAGTAGAGGTGAATGGGTACAAAAGACCCATTGCATGACACCAACTAGAGAAGATCCCAAAAAAGGTGCTAAGTGTATAGTCATAAGATATTGTATAATAAAAAGAAAAGCGGATGGGTACCTAAAAATCATCACCTGAAAATAAGCACATTGAAAATAAATTGGCTAAATGTGAAATTCATCAGAGGATTTATACCTAGCCAAGTAGTGAATGGGTACCTAAACCCATCACCTGGTAGCAATCACATTGAAAATAAACTGGCTAAGTGTGAAATTTATTGGATAATTTGTACCTGGCCAAGTAGTGAATGGGTACAAAAAACCCATCACCCGATAGTAGTGAAAAGAAAATTTTCTAAGTCTCAAAGCTATCGAAAATCATGTACCTATCCATCATAAGGACAAGGACAAAAAATTGGTTAGTAGGCTCACAACATATGATAGTCAAACATAAGTGAGGGTAAGAAAACCCATCATTCAACAACCATCCACTGACATCCAACAATCAATTGAAGGTAAAGAAAATAATATTTGATGCTCAACAGTAGATCAACAAACAAGGGTGAGGTTTTTTATATCAACCAAGGGATGGATAGTCACCATTATATCACACTAGTGTTGAGTGGTAATTTTGCCTTATTGCAAAACCACACTCACCGTTAGGATTTATGTTAGCGAAAACCCTCTCTTGCAAAGAAACATCAAATTTTCTCCAAGGTTCTTTTTAAAATTCAGTCTACGAGATGCAACAAAGAATAACACAATAGTCTGCAAATAACCGTTAACAAGGGGCTTGCTGGTTAATTTGATTTTATTTCTTATGGTAAATGAAAAGGGTTTGAATTCCCTCATATGCTGAAATCAAAAGCTGAAACACTTAAGAATAAATCCTAGCATATTTTGCCTTTGATTTAATTATGAGATTTATCCATGACTCTGTTAGAGTTTTTTTTTTATAGCTTTGCTTGAAAATGTTCTACCAACTAGTGTTGTGTAATAACCACTTCCTTTTATCTTTTGTTTAGAAATGAAATCAGTGTTAGCATTTAGAGTTAGTTCGCTCTCTTTTTACTTCAAATTTATGTGTACAGTTAGCCATTGCTGTGGGAAACCCACTTCATTTTATTTGTACTTTAATATGGCCTATGTAAATGAACAACTCCCTACCTGCTTTGCAAATTCATTTTATCTTGAGTTTAAGTGACAAAAGGAAATGCTTGAAACTAAAATACACTTTGATAATAACAAATGGGAAAATATATAGTTAGAAGAAATGGAAAACAGAAATCTGGAAAGAAGGACCAGATGCTTGAAAATTCTGGAACATAACTAGAAGTTAACAGAATCTAGAAAATGACCAGAAAAATATAAGTTTTGGAAACGGACTGGGAACATTTTTTAAAGGAAAAAGGAATAAAAATGAAAAACAAAATCTGGAAGGGAAGGACCAGAAGTTTGAAATAATTAATGAACAGACAAGAAGCTAGCAAATATGGAACAGGACCAGAAGTTATGAATTCTGGAAAAAGGGACTAGAAGTTTGAACTTTCTGGACAAGGACCAAAAATCGACAGCCTCTGGAAAATGGACCAGATAATATAATATCCTCAAATTAAAGAAATAACCCTGTAAAAATATTTGTGCATTGCTGTAACACAAATCAGATTAGCAAAATACACAAACATATTAGACCTCCAAAAACACAATCTCAACAATGGTTATGGTAAGAATCAAAAGTTTTCTTTAATTTCATGTATTGACGCAACCATTTACATGCATAAACATAAACTAAAATCCAATATATCAAAAAACAACACAAGATATAACAGAGAAAATCGTTTTTTATTATATGCAAATCTGCTTTAAATTTCTTGTTTCTAATACAAACAAAAAGTAAACTCGGATTTCACAGTAGTACAAATCTTCTTTGATATTCCTTTAGAGTTCTACTAACTTCACCAATTTTCCCACCCGTCTTCCATTATGAATGGGTATTTAACCCTTCTTTTTGTTCTGAAATACCTCTTTCCTCCTTGGTTTCATCTTTTTCTTTTAATAACGCTTCTCAAAGCATTCTTTTTCTCCCCTCTCGATTCTCAATTCGTGCCACCTCATAAAATCATTACACTCCTTCTATCAAACCTTCGACCATGTGGTCAATCTATCATTGTATCCGACATCAACCAACACAACTTTGAAACAGACTAAAACAAAATAGCAAGAAGACAAATAATGTCACGTTGTCGACCTCTTCCTTCTTTTGATAAACGTAATGGCAAATAGGTATATCCCCTTTGATAATGTTTTCTTTTCCAAATACATATTGTTTATTATTCGTCAACCAAGATGCCTTTAATATCCATAGATGCTTCTTCGGGTGGAGAAACGGTTGCTCGGTTTGGTGTTAGATGCTCTCCCAAAGGTAATGCTACTACCACGTCTGCTCCTTCTATTATGTTGCCCACTCTACCAAATACTCACTGCTGCGCTCCTCTAGCTATCTACATTGATACCGCTTGCATCCCAGCTATCTAGCTATCATCAATCACTGAGTAAGCACTGTTAAAATATCATAATTACCACCAATCTGGCCTACATTGGCTACAACCCAAACTCATCGTCGTTAAGTGATTTTGTGACTATCGCTCCTTGCATATGTCTACTGTCATGACGATTCAGGGTTACAGATCCGACCCAACTATTCGTAATGAAATTTCCATCAAAATGCTACGCTAATCTGACGAACCCACAGTCATAGGCACATATCGAGGGAAATGCCATCGAATTGCCCTGAACGAGTGGCTGTCTTGTCTATAATCTAGCACTGCCCAATGAGCTCTCAACTAACCCAACGGGTGTCCAACTCATCACCGCAAACTATGTCAATGACATCATTGCGAGTCGTACTGTCCAATTTGATTTATCAGACTGGCGTGTCATTCTACTGAGGTAGTGTCTGCCAGTGATATGTCGTGCATCATTTACGTTATGCTTTCACTTGCCAAACTTCTGTCTGAACCACCTGACAACATCACCTTCATTTACCACTTTTGAACCTATTGTCTATCTTTGGTGCTGAAGATCCGGTAATATCCACAATGAATGTTGTATTTCGTATAGCTGTTTGTCCTGGCCGGTACCCTCTATGTCATATTAGAATAGATTCCGCCATTGGTTTTCCGGTCGATGGGCATCATGGAAGGGTTTAGATCACCCCACCATGTTGGATAATGTTCAAGCCACATCATCACTGTTGATTCTTACGTGAGAGTCTATCAATATAAGTTGCTGCCATTGGTCTTGGCCTCCATTTTGCTTGGTAACTTATCGCCTCTCTAAGCTCTATCCCAATCGGTGCCAATTTTTCTGGGGAACGAAATCTTCAACGACACTCCTGTAGGATGTAGATGTAGGATGGCTAATGTAGGATGTAGATGCTATAGCCTCTGCATCGCTCGGTGAACACATCGATGTCCACATCACTGTCTTCATGTGCGCTTGGAATCCTCCACACCAAACACCCAACTACCGTGTCTACATTGTCACCGTTCCTTATCCGAATACGGGGTGCACGATCCAGATTATCCGTTGAGCGCTTGTCCAACCTACAACGCAAAAGCATATGCATAGGCAACATAAAAGAAATATTAAAATAAAACCATAACTTTAAAATCAAAACTAAACTAAAAAGAAATAATAAGACAAAACGAACTATATATATATATTTCATTTTATTTCTTATATTTTATTATTTATTATTTTTTATTTTTTCATATATAGGTATAATTTATATATATTGATATACATATATATAAATAAATGTATATTTTTATGTTTTTATTAAAAACACTGAAATTAACCTAATTAACATAGAACACTTGACAGGAATGAAATCAGTCAATCCAAACATTGAAAACACATAAAACCTTACGAAAAGAAACAAAAGAACAAAATCCAAGCATGAACCTTGGGGCATATAATGCGATTTATGAGCAAGGGCTTATCAACATTGCCACTCAAAGCAACCAAAAATCCCAAAAATCTAAAATTTAAAGTGGGTCCCCAAAATTTGGGAATGGTTGTGGTGAGGCCACAACAACTAGGTTGTTAAAGTATGTTATTAGAGAATATTACAAACCAAACCACTTGCCATTGCTTGTGTGGATACATGATCATGAAAAATGTTCTACCTAACAAGAATGTCAAAAAATCTAATGAACTAGGTGTAGACAACATGACCATCACTCCTTTAGATGTAACCTAATCAGGCCAAACCAACAAGTCATAACTAGTCAGTTACAACAAATGTGTTGTAGGTCGACAATAGTTCTAACATAACAACAATCCACTCTTGTAGCAATGATGCACAAAAAATAGAGTCCATTGTAAAAGCTATATATAGTAGAATGTAATAGGTTCTAAGGGTCGGCTCTAAAGCTTTTATAATTTACATGTATGAATATTGTACTTTGAGAAATACAATTGGATTGTTGTTTGGCTTCTGGTTCAAGCTATTTGCAGAACATGTATGTATGAATGATTGTTTATTTCTATCATTAGCTAGATGAATGATAAACTTAGTAATTCCATTCTCTGGATTTCTACATGTGTTCATACTCTAGTTCGAGAATTTGCAATCTAATAGTTTATTAATTGGATAAATATAATATTCTATAATTGATCAAAAACTGGTTGTTATGTTAGGAGGTTCAGTTGATATCTCATTTGCATGATATTTCATATATAATGTATATTGATGTGGCTTAATCCATACTGTTTATAAGTTCTAGCTTCAACTTCCTTTATTTATTTTAGCACCCTATTCCCCCTATTTTTAGGACTAGCTAGTTAAAATTTAATAGGAATTGATCGACTCTAGAGATTGACCTCTGAAGCTTCACATATTCAAGGTATTTCAATGTTGATTAAAGTCTTAGGGTGCATAATTTATTCCTAGGCAGATTTCCCATCCAACATGAAGCAACATCTTAGTAGTGTTCATATGTAGTCTTACCAGTGCCATCATATGTTGGTAGAGCTTTGAGAGCTGACTAAGGGATTTTATTATTTTCCAAGTCCAGAGGTTTTGTTCTAACCATTCAAGACAAATTTGTTTATCCATGCCTTTTGATATAAAATTATTTAAAAACCTTGATAATCTAGTTGCAAAGACAAAGGACTCTTAGAAGGGAAATATTAGGCAGTAGATAGAGATTGATTGTGTGTAGATCTAAATGCTAGCAACTCAATTTGTTTTAAATATTCTTCAAGACTTTTAGCTATTGATCCTATGATTATAATCTATTCTAAGTAGGATGTGATCCAAGCCCTTATTGATCAATTATTTTCAATAGAGTCACCAGGTGATAAGGTTGGATGATCTTAGAGAGTAGAGTTTCACCAAGGATCTACTCAATCAAGATATGAATTTGACTTCTAATTAGGGAGGTGCTATCTATGTCCCATCGAGCATGCCAAAAAATCTTGGTTAGCATGATGGATGCACAAATTTCTTTCTATAACCTTTGCTCGGTACCACCTATGATTCTTTGTGAGATAAACTAGATTGGTTTTGTTCCACAAAACATACCAAAAAGTCTTGGTTAGTAATATTCCTAATGTGTATTGTGCACACTTAAGCTGCAACCAAGATTGGATGACTATGAATATATTTTAAGTCAACCTCCGAAGAAGATTGATTCCTTGTAATTCTAAATAAAATAAAAAAGGTCTCAAAACTAAAGATAGAAATGCAAGGGTTAGAGAGGGATATAAGGGTCTAGAAGATAATTGAAAGATGACCAATATATAGCTTAACAACAATGAAATACACTAGATAAATACCCCTACACTCAAACTAAGATAAAAGCTAATAGACTAACCATTAAATAGAGCATCACTTAATTCATTTAGATTAGATTATGCATCTTAAACATTCCAATAAATCTATAGAAGATATTTCCAATAATAATCCAAATTATAACAAAATTTTCCTAACAAAATTTATCAACCATAAAGCATGAGAAAAAATGTTTCAAGCTACACAATTCACATTCATATAAAAACCTGAGATGCTAATTAAAGACCAAACATAATTTTCTTATATTTATTGCAAAGTAAAATATACAACATATAACATGCAAGATACTAAATATTCGACCCTCATACTAAGGTGACTTGGGCTATTTATGGGTTTACAATGAATATGTTATAGCCCAAGAATTACTATGTAAATTTGTTACAAGCTTGATAACGAGAACCTAGCCAACATTCTTGTGGGGGTTGTATGCCATTTTATTGCTCTATATCAATTACATCAACTTATCTATTTTGTGTTATGTTGTGTTGATGTGTTCAGTCTGGATTTTTTCTTCAATATTTGCATTCACACATTCTTAGTAGGTCCAAGGATCTTTGGCTATCATTTTCTACCACTATACCTAGTTGTTGCATTGGATTATTAGAGCTTCCAAATCAACTTAATGGTTTTTATTTGAGTGATTGAGGAGTGGATAGGAGGTTTAGGCTTTTAACATACACAATCTCTAACAAAAATGATATGTTTTGGAACTTTTTACTCATTGTCAAGGCTCTTTTGATTATTATAGAGGTGTTAGATATTGAGTTGAGGTTTTAGAAAGCTTTGCTGATGTCATATTTTAACAACCCTAGGATTATGTTTTCCTAGGCTAGGCTTTTAGAAAATTTAGCTTACATTTGCATTTAAAAATCTTAGGCTTAATGTTTTCTATTTTGGGCTTTTGGAATGCTCAGTGTGACATTATTGCTAAAAAACCTTGGTATTGCTTCACTCTGTTTTTTTGTTTTTGTTTTGAGCTTCTAATAAGTCATTCTAAAATTTTTAGGTTATTCCCCAACATCATCATTTGAAAATATTGGGATCATTTGGTTTTGGCCTCTTGGATTCCCAAATTTTTTTAAGGTTTGAGTGATGCCATCTCTTGAAAAGTTTAGGATCATTTTATTTTGAGCTTTAGATTTAGTAGACCCTTTTTGACTTAGCCAAGTTTTATCCAGCTAGGCGCATTTTATTTTTCCATCTTCTCATGTAGTCCCATCCATTCTAAAAGGATAGTCATTTTGAAATTTAACCCTAGGTTGATGCATTTAGAGTTTTGGAAGTTTATACATGCAAAAAATATAAGTCTAACTATGTGTTTAGGATCTTGCCTTAGAAAAACTATAATAAAAATCATGTTAGAAATTGTTTGTCATGACTTATGTATGTGGGAAATTGCATTTATCCACATGAGGTCATTTGTATCCAAGGATCCTAATTCCAAGGTGGTTAGTTTTCACATGAAAAGAAATTGAAGAAATGCAATCATGGATTCTTTTCCTAGGTCAATTGCATGGAAGTTTAGTATTTGGATTTGATTCTTTTAGCTATTCCTTTAGACTTTAATAACATTATAGATTACTATATAGATATATTTGATGAGCCCATGGGTCTTACCCTAAACACACACATGATCATAGAATCTACCTAGTTTAGATAATCCAATCTCCTAATGTATGTACTTATTGCTATCCTTGAACACAAAAGTATGAAATTGAGAAGTTGGTCCAAAATTTGTGGGTCAAGAAATCAACTATCCATGCATTATCCTTATCCCTCTCTAGTGGTTATAGTGTGGTACAAGGATAATTATTGGCACATGTGTCCTATTTTTTGACCTCTCAACAAGATCACCATCAAATATAAGTTTTTTATCCATGTTATAGATGTTTTTTTGGATAAATTACATGGTGCTAAATACTTTAGAAATATATATTTGCATATTTGGTTCCATCAAATTAGGATTAGATAAGAGGATATACACCAAGCCACTTGGATTAGTTATTACTTTTTGCACACATGAGGGTTGTTATGAGTTTTTAGTAAAGCCACTTGGTATCACTAATTCCCCTTACACTTTCCAATGCCTCATGAATTTTATCTTACATCCTTTCCTTCATAAATTTGTCCTAGTATTATTATTTGATGATATCTTAATTTACAACACATTCTAGGAATATCATCTAGTTCATGTAGAACAAGTAATTCACCTCATATATAGGTATAAACTATTTTTCAAAAGGTCAAAAAGGTCCAAATGTGGACCTAAAATATCTTAATGTAGACACCTATAAAGTGCTACATTTACAATGATTAATATTAATATTTAATAATGTGCACAATTATTTTAATTAATATATTGTAACCTTATAAATGATTAATATTGGCTATTCTAGCCCCTTTGACCCACTTAAGGTCCTTCCTACACTTAATTGTGGTAATCATGAAACCATTCTGCTATTTTAAATTCGATTAACATTAACTCTGATTAGCATTTATTTCCTCTAGTTCCTCCACATATCAAGCACATTTAATGCATTTGGGTGAGGATTCCCTCCACCAAGGCACATTGATGAGAAATTTCAATTTTATGGGTAAGGAATAATTCCATAAAAAGGTATTTGTGAGGCATACCATAATGCGTCGAGGCATGTCATATTGCATCATGACACATCATAAGGTGTTATGGCACACCATAAGATGACATAGGGTATCATAGCCCAAATAAGGAAAGTTGCACATTTGTCCACCTGAGTAGGGAATACCTACGATTCCTCCCTTCCCTCACCCATGTCACTTATCACCCATATTCTTCCCCCTCATCACTCTACTCCATCCATGAGAGACTTTACAAATAGGTTCCCATTTCATTTTTCATGTAGGGTGCACAAAAATTACAATGAAACTCTGCTCAAATTTCATTCAATTTTGTTGTGTATATGCTTGACATTATGGTTGCAGGTTTACCATTTAGAGAGCTTGAAATATTTAGCCATGGAGGTTCTTGGAAGTGTTTTCTAACCCTTTTTTTTACATCCATGTCCATAGTCGATATCCAATAGTGAACTAGATATACAACAACGACCTCAAAACAAATCTAGGAAGGATTAGATCCAAGATTGAATCCCTCTGCTAGATAATAGTCACAACCATCCTAGGTGGTTAAACAGAGTCACAATCACACTAGGCGGTTACACAGAGAGCCAACCACCCCAAGCAATTGATATTCAAGGTAAACAATAACTCTAGATCAACCACCAACTACACAAAAATGTAAATTATGTATTTTGTTAGGTTTTGTAAGCCTTTTATACAAATTTTTAACCTTTGCACTTAATTTTGTGAAGTTTTTTAATGTTCTATTTGCTTTTGTAACCCTATTTCAAGGTTTTTGAGCTCATCTCATAAGGCCTCGCATATGCTATTTATGCTATCATTGTTAGCTTGTGTGTAGGTATTGGATACACATAGAATCTTAGGAGGTCAAGAAACACACCTTCTAAACCCTCCCACAACCTGTTGTGTGATCGAGGAGATAACTTGTGATACCATAGATCTTACTTGTAAAAGAAAATCCTCCATTTTGGGAGGTCGATTGTAATCGAAAAGGCCAATTTGTAAAAGATAAAGTTTATCAAAATGAAATCTATTGCTTTTTGTCTATTTTCAATTGTTATGGTATATTTACTATTTCACACACTTAGGAAGGAATCAAGATGGATACTAACAATATAAAAGCCATGCAAGATTGGTCCTTACCCAATTCCCTTAAGTAACTTTATGAATATTTATGTCTCATAGGGTACTTTAAGAATTTGTGTATAACTATGGCAAGATTGCTACTCCTCTAGTTTCTCTCACTAAGAAGGATGTCTTTGTTTGGTCTAAAGAACATTTCCAAGCATTCCATTGGATAAAGGAGGTTATGTTTATTATGCTTGTTTTGGTCACTCCTAATTTTAGCAAACCTTTTATCATTTAGTGTGATGCTTCAAGCATACATATTGGAGCTATTTTAATATATGATGGGAATCCATTGACATTTGAAAGTAAGTAATTCTCAAATAATAATATGAGATGATCCACTTATAAGAAGGAAATGTTAGCTATTCTATATGTTGTAGATAAATGATGATATTATTTTTTGGGGTACCACTTCATCATAAGACTAACTATAACAACCTTAAGCATTTTATAGATCATCATATCTCATGCCTTTAATAGAATAAATTGTTGATCAAGATCTTATGATTTAGTCACTAGGTACAATAAAGGAGAATATGGTGGTTGATGCTTTATATTAAAAATAGTAAGACCTTATTATTGTTAGTCCCATCCCTATTCCTCTTCCATAATGGATTTTCTAGCTTTGGGAGGATTGACTTTATGACCTAGGAACTTCTTGAATCATTTAGGAAGTGGAGTCTAGATCCTTGCTTCCTCTATTTTCACATATGTTTATGGGGTTCACTATAAGAAGGATTTTATTTGCTTTCCTCCATACTTTGTTGTTAAGACTAATATCTTCCAAGAATTGCATGCATTTCCTTTAGATGGATATTTTAGATTCTTAAAAACATACTAGCAAGTGAAGCAATTATTTTCCTGGAAAGTATTAAAAGTACACATCAAAACCTTTATGACCAAATGGAAGGTATGCCATTGTAACAAGGAAGGAACTACTAAATCTTATGGGTTGTTGTAATGCTTGCTTATTTATGTACACCAATGGGAACACATCTCCATAGATTTAATTTAGGACCTTTCCAAATATAATGGAAAAACATTGACCTTTGTGGTAGTGGATTACCTTTATAATTATACCTCCTTTTGTGTACTACAACATTTTTAATCAACCAATAAGGTTGCCAAGTTATTCCTTGATTCTATTTTTAAATTGCATGGTCTATAAAAGTTCATTGTTAGTGATTATAACCTATCTTCACCAGATTATTTTGGAAGGAATTGTTTAGTATTAGTAGCATTTAGTTGAAAAATATTCTCTTCGTATCAACATCAATAAGATGGTTAGACATAGGTTGTAAATGAATGTTTGGGCACTTACCTTTATTAATTTTCCCAAGATAAATAATATTATTGGGTTTACTAGCTCTCTTTAGCTTAATGGTGGTACAATACTTCTTACAATTCTTCCCTCAAGATATCTTCATTTGAGGCCTTGTATGGTTAAAAAGCTCCATCAGTTGTAGATTATATTTTAGGATCCTCCAAGGTGGATTAGGTGGATGATTTGATACAACAAGGATGGAGTATTATATAATTTATTAAATATAATATGACCCAATTATAGAACTACATGAAATAATATTAGGATTTGTATCATTCTAAAAAATAATTTTCCATGAAGTATATGGTCTTTTTGTGCATCCATCCCTTTAAAAAATTGTCCTTGAAGACCAAATCTAGTCAAAAGTTAAATCCTCAATTTTATGATCCCTACAAGGTGGTTTGTCACATTGGTGAAGTGGCGTATTAGTTGGAATTTCCAACATATTATTTCGTCCATCCTATATTTCATGTTGCTTATATAGAAAAGGTTATTGGCTAGAAGGTGCAATACAAGATGGAGCTTCCAATACTCAATGAAGAAGGTTGAATCACTCTTCATATATAAGTAGTGTTGTAGTCTAGAGTTTATCTTTTGCAATCTTTTTAGATTCAATAATTCATTATCAAGTTCCAATATCTTGTAGAATAAGAAGCAACATGGGGTCTTGAGAGCCTTTTCTAGTATTATTTAGCTTTGAGAACAAATATTTCAAAGAGAGGTCCATATGGTGGTTCCAATACAACCATGTTGGATATCCTTATTATTGTTAGCTTGGGCCCTAAGTTAATATAATCAACCCTTGAACATTATAGTTAGGGTCAATGTTTATTTAGTCTATAAATAAGAAATGTAGCAACCCAAGAAGCATACACCTAAGCTAATAATAATTGAAACATCACATAAAGCATAAAAGATAGACGAATTTGCAAATAACCACAAAGTAGGGCTTCCTTTTTATTAAATTTCCAATGAAACTCGATTACAAATCCATCCCTCTTAGGGATACCCAATGTGATACAATTATTACAATCATAGAACAATCCCCATGCAAGGGTAGGTGTAATTCGCAGACTTCCTAAATGCACATGAACTGCTCCAAGGTATCGATGACCTTCTTCTCCATGATTAGAGGTATTTGTTGCCTTGCATGTCAACACCCTGTTAGTCCTGCATACAATAAACAACAAGAAGCATATTAGTAATAAAGGAGGCCTCTCTTGATGAGGCTTTAAAAGGAAGTTATACAAAAAGATGCCATGAAAGCTTGAAATCAAGAAAGTGCAAGAAACATGGTAAACCTATGTTAAACATGAAATATTGCCATGAAAGATGTAAAGGAAAGACAAAATTATCTATCTAATGCCCTAATTATGAAATCAAAAGCATGAAAGCATGAAATGTAAGCATTCTTGTCCTACTTACTACAAATGCCAAATGAGAAGAAAGATACCTAAAATCTTAATTCTACCGGACAAAAGTCTCTAATAAAGCAAATATACACCTGATTTATCTATTCTAATGCAAATGAAATAACATCTATGGCTAAAGACCAAGGAAATATGGAGATTGAACCTGACCATGGGTCTATCACATGGTGAGCACTATTAGCCATGGCTGATAACCATAGTGAAGACAAAAATGCACTTGCCCTCCAAATATGGCCTAGATCTCCAATTTCCTTGATGAATTGATGGTTCAAGGGTCACCTCTATGTCCTCTGATAGATTTGGTGGTTGAATTGTTCTGATTGTTGATGGATTGCTTGTAATCTCATTTCTTGATTCTTCTAGCCTCCTAAGACCTCCATGACTTCAATTGTCATTTCAATCTCTCAATGCTAGCTAAAGGACTTCTCTCAATGCAAGTAGGTGAGTACTGAATTCGATAGGGCTTCACCATTCAAATTCTCCTATGCATCTCTCTCATTTCCCATTTTGGATGGGGTTCTTATAACCTCTAGGAAGGCTATGTCTTAGCTTCTTGAGGAAGCCAAGATCAAGAATGGATAGTTGGAGCAGTTGGAGGGAAGCTTCTGGATCTTTCCACCCCAAAACCACTCGGATCTGCAACCAATTGGCCATTATAACCGAATTTGGGTCGGCCAAAGTCCAACTGATTCTGACTGCTAGTCATGGCTCTGAGGCACGGTCAACTCTGTTAACCATGGGTCTCAGCCATGACCAACACTAGTTAGGCCAAAATGCCTAAATGAGTGGTTAGAACCACTGCTATACCTTGGTATTTGTCCAAGGTCTTCCATATGGTCTTCTAGCATGTCCCATATGAGTAGTCACCTCGACATGATGCATTTTAGGTGTCTACAGATGCCCCTTTTGAGATGCATTGTGAGATCGAACAACGCTGAGCAAAAATAGACCTCCTAAAATGATGTCGTAGGTTGGATGATGATCATTAGTCTGATCAACATTAGATGCCCAAATCCTACAAAGAGGATGCGCATCCTAGAATCATTGCTTCCAACTGGATGGAAGGCTTAAATTGAAAAAGCTTTGGCAAGCTCCAATGGTGATCGGGCAGCTCAGGGCTACTATAGGCTTCCATGCCATATAGATCCGAAAGGAGGAGAGCTACTAACTTAACTATCATATTTGCTTTTTCCCCAATAGAGGGTAAGCTTATGATAGTCATTGGCAATGATTCGTAAGATGAACATAATTTTGACAAGATCAAGGGATCTTCTATTGACTTTGATTATGATTATGACATTATGACTACCCCCTCAAGCGATGAGTCAATGAGGGTAATGATAATTAATAAAGTGATGAGTCACTTGACCACTATGAATAACTTTGAATAATTTAAAGTTTAGCATTTGAATACTTGGCAAGGCCTAATCAGCTATGATTGCAACTATTAATAGTAATTGTATATCTCTATCCCATGGAGCGGTCCAGCCATAAAGGCCTTCTTAGGGAATCAAGATGATAGCAATTCCAATTAGGCATGTGTTGAATCATATTGTTCGATGATTTGCTAAAAATGTCATAGAAGAATTGACATGAATACCTCATTCCCATGGAGCAGTCCGACCATCTGGGCCTTCTTAGGGATTGAAATGAAGCATAACAATTCAATGATGACTAATTTACCCCAAATGTCCTTATGGTAATTTACTCATCTTGTCAGATTGCATGGAGTGCAAGTCACTACAACCACCAAGTGTATAGGGTAAATCACTAGATACGAGGTGCATTTGGCTTTTGATTTATCTAATTTTTTATTATTTTTAATATTTTTTGATAATTCTAGTCAGATGGGTATTTTTAATTTAGCATTTTGAAACTCCATACGATGGGATTTGAGAGAATTTATTGTATATTGCTAGCCATGCTTGTCAGCAATAGCTAAAAATGTCAAATTTCTTAGCCATGGGTCAGACCCATGGGTGAAAAACCCTAATTTAGGGACCACGGTTGTCATGCGTGGTCAAGGCCAAAATAGGAAATATTTAAGCATTTTGCAATTTTTTAATTTCATTATTTACTATTGCAATTGAGAATCTGAGAGCTCTAAGAGGTGAGAAGATAAATTTGATATGGAATGCTACCACAACTCGACCTCACTATCATCCACACCGATGGCAGACCAACCTGGAGGAGCCGGTGCTACTAAGGTAGAAGCACACAACTCTCGCTAATTATTTTCTTTTACCAGTTTTAAAATTAACCTCACTAAATAATGGGCTAATTAACATCACTAAACTACAATAATGAACCTCACCCTAGTTAGGTTTAGCTTAGGTTAGCTTAGAGGGTTAGGGTTTTAATTTTTTGGGTGTCTCAAGATGGGAAATGACCCTAAAAAGGTCATTTCTCCTAGTCGTGATTGGTAGGCATGGTTCCCAATTATCAAATTGGGGCCATGGTTATCCATAGTGGGATTCAAATCCCAATGGTCATCAAATTGACCACCATCCCGACCATGGGTCTGAACCGCGGTTCGACCACTTTAGGAAATTTTTTAATTTTTTTTTTTTTTTTTAGCAGATTTAATTGATTTTTTTATCTTAGAAGTGCTTTTTTCATTTTTTTGGTGTTTTTGAGATTTTATGATTTTTTTTGTCATTTTTAAGGTTTTTTTTTATTGTTTTTTATTTTTACCTTATTATTCTACTTTCCACCAGACTTTGACCATGAGGGTGAGGGAATCTGAGATCCTTCATAACCTACGTAGTGCATTGATACCCATAGAGTAGGATTGGTTTAGGGCCATGGGATTTGGCTACATCTTGCACCTCCCCACCATTCAGGCCGATCAGGCCTATATGACTACATTGGCCCGATGTTGGGATGCACGGACCAATACCTTTCACCTACCGATAGGTGAGATGACTATCACTCTAGAGGATGTCTACCACATCTTCTAACTCCCTCTAGATGGTGAGGCCATCACATATTCATCAATGAGGTGAAGTAGGTAGTATTTGATCACATATTTTGCTACCATAGTGAGGCAACATAATGACACTCGGACCATGGAGGGGTCCACATTGAGCACTGGTATACAGAGTGGGTCTTCTCTCGATGAGCAACCATATTTATGCACCTGATCATGTAGATTATCCTACCCAACTCTTCTAGAGTGAGGTTCCCTTGGAACCTCCTAGCTAGGACTATGGAGGTCCTAGCGAGCCCCCATGATCATCCTCTGATCCTATCCTAGGGGAGTGCCTTACTAGCATAGCTCTATAATGAGTTGTACCAGATTACATAGAGGAGCAGAGTAGGCATCGATTATAGCCTACTACTTTAGATCTAGGGGTGGTAGCATATTAGGATTGAGCATCCCACTAGCCTACCACTTGATATTGGCACCATTGAGGAGGTGCACTAGTGTTATACGACATGTTGGCCTCATGAGCAGGAGGGCTTTAGGAGTAGGTCTCACATAGGAGATCTAGCTTACTACATTGGATAGTTCTCATGACTATAGGTGGACCAGGTGGACTAGCACCCATACCTAGACTACCCTCCATGGATGGAGGCTGATGACTAGCTACATCGAGCATGTAGAGATAGATGGCTCCTTAGATGCAAGTCTAAGGTATAAGAGTTCTTTTACTTCTCTCATGTCACTAGATAGTTTAATATTAGGTAGGACATTCTAGAGCCACCTACCATCTACCATCACCTCACTCTAGAGAGGGACTTGACCTAGCCTAGGGTGACTCCACTAGGTGATGAGGATGATGAATTTTAGGAGTCAAGGCTAATAGATGTAGGGACTACAATTGATTATGACACCTAGTGGACACTCAAGGTATGGTAGGGCTTTGAGGGCCCCTTGGGTAGGACTCTAGATGATGTAGTAGCAAAGGGTGCTAAGGGAGCAGAGGTCGATCCTCATGATCATCGAGTCCATCAGAGGACTGAGGGTGGATGGGGTGAGGGAGGAGCTATAGAGGATGCACCTCCAACTAAGGAGGAGGGTGATACTCTCGAGGAGGGTGAGGCCACACCTAACAGTGATATCGGATAGCTCAGGGCCTAGATTGCTAGCCTATAGACTTAGGTAGGCTCCCTATAGACATAACTCCTACATCGAGACACCACCATTGCTACCTTACAGGCAAAGGTTGGGGATCTATAGTCTCAACTCATAATAGGGTAGTCTTAGTGGCATAACTATGAGGAGGAGAGGACCACTCTACAGGCTAATATTGATTCAATAGGGATAGAGATACAAAGGATTACAGGGTAGCACATCCTTCTACAGTCCCAACTAGATGCTCTAAGGGCACAACATGATGCACTCAGGGCTAGGAGGGAGGACCCCTCCTCTTCATAGGTTGCTCTAGCACCTCCAACTACTCCAACAACTCAGGTAGTATAGGGATTAGCAGAGCTAGACCAAGCGATAGAGATCAGGAGACTATGAGCTCTAGTGCAATAGCACATCAATGATAGTGTAGTAGATGCTTCCTACATATCTACTCTAAGGGGAGAGATAGGGTTACTCAATGGTCAGGTTCCTGAGAGGTCCATGGCTCTAGGATCTCAGAGGACTCACACTCGAGAGATAGGGTAGTCTTCAGCTAGCTCCAATCATAGATCACACAGGTCAGAGAGGACCTCTAGTGCCAGCTCTAGGAGGACTCACAAGGAGGGTGGAGGTGATGGAGCCTCTCAGACTAGGGGTGCAGGTGCTTCTTAGTACTGATATTATAGATGATATTGTACCATTTTTGAGTGTAAGGTCGAGGACCTACATAGATGTAGCCTATGGGTATTTTTGACATATGTCGATGTACTATTTATTATATATTTTTGGTACACACACACACATAAAATATATATATGATCTAACATTTGAGACTTATTATATGTGTGGATTTTATATGTTTTATTGTTTATGTTTTATGAGATGCATATGGATGCAATGCTTATATGTTATGCTGATTTTATGCTATATGATGTGATGTATGGATGACATGCACTAGATAGCTATGGAATGTATGATTAGATGTGATGATATACATGTGTAGATGGACTACTTATGATGAATGTATATGTATGCAATGTTTGCTATTAAATGCAAGTGTAATTTATTGTACTTGTATGCATTTAATTTATGATGTTATGACATAATTTATGCCATGTATGTATTGCATAGTTTTTCTATGATGAATGCTATGTAAATGAACATGTATGTTTTAATCACTTAAAACATAATGTATGAATGCAATATGGTTTTGACAATCTAATGGATGACACCACAGAATGTATAACAATCATGAAATGTAATTGCTATATCTTTGTATAAAAATTGATAAATTGTACACCCCTATGTGAGATGCAATGATGTATTGTTTCTATTCATAAGTCTTTGTAAATTAAAAGAATATGGATAACATAGTCAGTGGCCATTTAAATATCATTTCTGACATCCATCCGATATCTAACCTATATTACAAATAGTTCTAATAAACAAACTCTCATAAAAGAAAATGATATTTGATAATTGCATTGAAAATTGGTTGTTGCTATTTGGGAATTTTTGAGGTTTACCATGAGACTCAAACACCCTAGTTGTCTAATCAAAAGTTGTATAATAACCATACTAGACTTCTGAAACATAAGGCTTTCGCTAGGATAGACCCTAACTATTCATTACCCCTGTGTGTGCAAATGAGTATATTAGATAAGGCATAAGCATACCCCGATGTCAGGCGGGATTCTTTCAGCCCATTGCTAAGATTGAGGATCCTCAAATGTCTATCCAATCCTAGGTTTGGATTTTAGTTGGATGTAGACCACTAGGTGATACAGGACACCTGAAGCTAGCTCTTCCACATTCAAACATTGGTCTGCACAAAAGTGAGATGCTAATGTATCAGACATATCATCATGCGTAAGGTACGGTAGTGCTGACAATTCCAGGGATTCAAGCTCACCCCCTTATTTTCTTCAATTTATCAGGATACTTGCTCATGTAAAGTGATAAGAATCACTATTTATTTTGTACTACTCTTTTAGTGATAAAAACCACTATTTATTTTGTACTTTTCTTTTCTCTTGAGCAAGGGATTTGATACTGATTTGATTTCACTTTGAATTTGATCTTGATTTGACTTGATTTCTGGATTTAACTTTGGGATTTCACTTTGGGATTTTTCTCCTTCATTTGTAAGCAAGGGATTTATTCGGGTAGGGGGTAAACTTGTCCTTTTTCCAATTGCCAACATTTCCCGGACCGTCCGCATAGGGGGATAAGCAAGATAAACTTTTCACCTCAAGATACCTGGTCCCGCTTCATAGCATTCATCTATCCCTCATCCTAATTAGGATTGTTTAGTTTGGATATTAGTGATAGGATTTTGATATGCTAAGGGCTATCAAAACTAGACCTCATCTACAAAAGCAAAGCAAGATTTCTACCAAACTCTTGAGAAGACCACTAGGTATGGCTGAGTGACCGAAAAACCCTAGTATATTCTTCATAGCAACAAGAAAGGTTGTGTTGAAAAACATAATTACTCACAAGGGTGACGTATAATTATGATACTGCATAAAAGCATGATTGAAACACAAACGTGGTGTCATTTGTAAGATTGTAAACACAAACTATCCTAATGCAAGTGCAATGGATGGAAATGCCTAATGCAATGCAAAAATGAAATGCATTAAATGGAATGCATATTTATAATGAAATACAATGTTTTTGAATTTTTTATATTTTCTAATTTTTTTATTTTAAAATTTTTTATTTGACCAAAGGGCTTACAGATGCCTTTGGAGCCTTTTACTAGATGACCAAAGGGCTTACAGATGCCTTTGGGGCCTTTTGATGGTTTTAGGCATAAAACGCTTTAAGATGAAGGATGTTGAGAGGTTCAAGCTCTTCAACCCCTTCCAACGATGTCAAGCGGTATGTCCTAGGTCCAATCTTCTCAGAGATGATATAAGGACCTAACCAATTAGCCATAAATTTATCTCATAATTCTAGCAATAAATTTGAGTTATGTTGGTTCTCTTTCAGCACAAGATCACCAACCTCAAAGTCTCTTAGATGGAATTTATTATTGTAAGCTCATTTTAAGTGCTCCTGATAAACGTGGAGATGCTCAAGAGCATTCACGCGATGTTCATCAAGTAGCATCAATTGATCTAGGTGAGCTTGCCATGTAGTGTCATCATCGATGAACTCTTTCAATGTGACGTGCAACATTGGAATCTCCAACTCTAGGGGCATAATGGCCTCAATGCCATATACTAGTGAAAATAGAGTTGCCCCAATGGGTGTCCGAATGCTAGTCCTATAAGCCCATAATGCAAGGGGTAGCTGGATGTGCCAATATTTGTGGTGTTCTTGTACCATATTTTTCAAGATGGATACCACTATCTTATTTGAAGCTTCAGCTTACCCATTTTCCTATGGATAATATGGAGTCACAAAACTATGTTTGATCCTATACTTGGATGTTAGAGCCCTCACAATTTTGTTCTTGAATGATGTTCCATTATCCAAGATTATTTTGGATGGTATCCCAAAATGACTTATGATATTGGTGAGTATGAACTCAATAATACATGCTCCAGTTGTCATTGTTAACGGGATTGCTTCCACCCATTTAGTAAAGTACTCAGTAGCCATAATAATGAATGTATGTCGGCCCGATGATGGAGGAGAGATCTTACCGATTAGATCCAAACCCCACTGAGCAAATGGCCAAGCCGCTTGAATGGGTTGTAAGGCCTATGATGGCAAGTGCGTAAGATTAGCATGATGCTGACATTTAATGCATTTCTTGACATACACATTGCAATCCTTCTCCATAGTGGGCCAATAATAGCCCATGCGAAGGATGCACTTGATGATAGCCATGCCACTAAAATGGCCATCACATGTACCATCATGAGCTTGCAAAATTGCCCAAGATGATTCTTGGGGCTCAAGACAATGAAGGAGAACTCCATCATAGCTTCGACGATATAAAATATCTCCTAACAAGACATACTTTATCACTTTCTATTTAAATGTGCATCTCATGACATGCGAAAATCCTTGAGGGATCACACCAAGCTTTAGGAAGTCATGTATCTATGACATCCAACTCTGATAGACCTCAACCTCAACTATCAAGACAACATGTTCCCCCTATGGTTTAACATTTGCAAATGCAGACTAGGAAACAACCTTATGGTGAATGGTAGTACCATTCCCCGTAGGACCCTACGAGATCAATGACCCCCAAGGTGCTCTCTTGAGAAAGTCTTTAGCTCTGTAGAACCATTCATGGTTTGGTTCTACCTGAATCATGTTGATTGACTCTTTGTTATCCAAAGCTTCACATTGCACAATAGAGTGTGACAATATTTTTACATGGATGGTAGTAAAATCGGTAGATAGATTCTGAGGGATTAAGGATCCCAAAGATGCCATAGTGTCTACAAATATATTTAATGAATGAGGGATTGCCTCGATGTCATACCATTCCAACTGAGCTAGATAAGTATCAACAAGATCTTTGTAAGACTTCAGGATAGGACATCGACATTGAAAAAGTCCCTTCACTTGGTTAACAATGAGAAGGGAATCACCAAAGATATTTAACCTTTTAATCTTCATGGTGATAGCTGTTTGGAGGCCCAAGATTAGGGCTTCATATTCAGCATTATTGTTAGTGCAAGGAAAGTCTAACTTGAATGACAAGGGCATAGGAGCACCTTGTAGCATGAACAACACTATTCCTGCACCACCCCCTTGCTCACACTTTGAACCATCGAAGAACAAGGTCATATCAGCTTTGTTATCTAGTTCTTCGAGTTTGGGTGCTTCTGATAATGTGAAGACTGCATCATCAAGAAGCTCAATGGTGAGGGGCCTACTATTCTCGAGAGGTGCCTCAGCTAGTTGATCAGCTATGACTTGTCCCTTAATGGAATTTTGGCTAATGAATTCCAAATCAAATTCTATCAATAGCATGATCCACTTTGTAGTACGTGTATTATGATACATCTTACTCATCATATACTACAAAGGATTTTGTTTTGATATGACATACATCGTATGACTTAACATATAGTGCCATAATTTCTTTGTAGTGAACACTACTGCTAAGCACAACTTTTCCACGTATGCATATCCTAGCTCGTAACTCACCAAGGTTCGGCTAATGTAATATATGGCCTGCTCTTTGTCTTGCACATTCTTTTGGGCTAACATGGTCCCTAGTGCAAAATTAGTTGTTGATATATAGCAAGAATGGTACATCTGGTCTTGGTGGAGCTAGCACTGGTGGCATCACCAGGTAGTGCTTAATCTCAGCAAAGGCTGCTTGGTAGTCCTCATCCCAATTGAATGGGACCCCCTTGTGTAGCAATCGATTCATGGGTCGACATTTATCTGATAATTGTGTGATAAATCACTTTATGGATGCTACTTTGCCCTGTAGGCTTCTTAATTCCTTGATATTCATGGGGGGATGCATTTCTAAAATAGCCTTGACCTTTGTTGGATCAACTTTGATCCCTCATTTTGAAATGATGAATCCTAAGAGCTTTCCTAAAGTTATACCAAATACGCACTTCTTAGGATTCAACCTAACATTATGCTCTATCAAGTGATCGAAGACCTTTCTCAAGACCTCTGCATGCTCAGAATGCAACAATGACTTTGCCAATAAGTCATCGATATAATCTTCTAAGATCTTATGCATATAGTCATGAAAGATATATGTCATAGCCCACTGATATGTAGCACCAACATTCTTAAGGCCGAATGGCATAACCTTATAACAAAATGTCCCCCATGGCATTATGAACATAGTTTTATGTTGGTCTTCGAGCTTAATCCAAATTTGGTTGTAACCAGAAAAACCATCCATTAAGGAGAGCATTTCATGACCCGTAGTTGCATCTACAAGAGCATCTATGTTTGGCAATGGAAATGAATCCTTTGGTGTTGCCCTATTGAGGTCTCTAAAATCCATACAGATACGGATCCTTCCATCAGGTTTTCCTATAGGCACCATATTTGATACCCATTTCGGATAGTCGATGGAAATGACAAACTCTACATCCAACAACTTTTGCAATTCATATTTAACCATTAAGGCTACTATTGGATGCATCTTCCTGAGTTTCTGCTTGATTGGCTTCTTTGAGAGATCTAGAGAAAGGTTATGAGTAACCAATTTTGGATCTAGACCCGACATGTCCTTATAAGTCCAAGAAAAGAGATCAGGTCTCTCTTTCAGTAGAGGGATGAGGTTGGCATGCTCATCAGGAGATAAAATTTCTCCAAATTTAACCTTCCTTGGATTGGTGGGATCATTACTGATATCCACTTCAAAGGTTTCCTCTATTGACATGTGGGATCCCTCCTCAAGCTGGTGAGGCATAGGGATCAAGTGGATGTCATCTATTGGGTTTATGGGTTCCGCATTGGAAGCATCCTCAGCATGATAAACATCATGTGCACAGCCTAGCACAAAATGAAAAGGTTGCAACATTTCTTCATTAGGGAAGAAATCTTTAGGCTCTAGTGGTGAGTCAGCATGATCCCAATCAATAGCATCTACATCAAGACACAATGGTTTGGAAGGATCGACTAGATTGTGAAGTGGAGTGGTCAAATCAATGGAGATCATATTGATGGAATGGATCATATCTCTAGGACCACGTGCATGTGACTCTACATTTATATAACTTCCATCCCCGAGATGTGGTTCTAGGGGTATGGGGATCTCTAGATCCGGTCTATGAATAGACTCAAAAATAGGATCACTAGGCTCGAGGAGCTCTCTATATATCGATGGATCAAGGAAGACCATATGATAAATCCTATCCAAATTAGGAGCTCTTCCTCTGAGGTGCGGGTGGAGATTGATATCTCTATACATATCCATTGTAGTGTATGGTGCATTACGATGATGTAAGTAGGGAGGTCCCAGATAGGCTCTCTCTATTTCATCTTCATCATCACTATCATAATACAAACCCTCACCACTACCAACTAGAACTAGGAGATCAAGAATATGGGGCCCCATGAAAGCCCACTCTCGATAACTACTATCATCCATGGAGGATTGCTCATCCTCGATGACTATCTCCAAAGGTAACAGATGATATAAATTAAGAGGGCTCAAGTAAGCCAACTCAGTTTCATCCTCATATTACTCACTATTTGAGGACTCATCATCATCATCACTCTCATATATGCAACTTGGTCCACCTATCTCAAATATGGACTCTACACTATCCTCATCAGAATGATCTTCTGACTCAGAATCTATCTCTATGCTAGTGATCAGAACTTGTAGGCCTGTATCATCGGTTGCCTCATGGATTTGTTCATCCAAGTTATCTCTTGGGATATGCTCTAGATCGGTCTCCACCAATATGTCTTCATGATATATCTCAGGTGGTTCTATAGTGATATAAGACACTAATCGATTATCCCTTCGAAAAGAGGAGGGATTGGGGTGATAAGGATTGAAGTCGACTTCACCCCCAGACTGAGGTACAGGTGGTCTAAATATGTCATGAGGAGTTCATCCTATCCTCCAATATAATATCCTAACCCAAACCTATCAATAGGCAACTGATACTATGGTTCATAAGGCCTCCTACGCCCCTGCTCGAATAATCCAAGATCGTAACCATGCCAATGGTAACGCTCAAAATATCATAAGGTGTACTTCAGGTTAGAGAGATAATGAACATTCATAATGAATGGTTCATCATCATCCTCATCCATGGAAGTGCGAGATGCAAGTTGGTCGAGCCCTCCATAGATGAAATTAGTTTGGTTAGGAGGTACCCCCAATGGTACCACCATCCCTATGGGAAGGTGATGGGCTTGTGGTCGGCCCATGTCTTGTGTAGTCTCGATGATCGATGTAAATGTCACATTCTACATAATATATTCCCTAATCTAGGATTAACCAAATGTATGGTCACCTATGGAGCAGATGACCCTACTGAAGATGTAGGTGAAGTAGGCTAAGGTGCCTCTTCGACTTCTCCTTGAGCATTCTCTACTTCCATAGGAGTAGGAACCTCGATGACAACTAGTTTGGGTACTTGCTTTATCTCTTTTTTACCCATATTTACCTTTAACTTCTTATCATCCCGATGCATTATGGATGCAGATGGTTTAGTAGAAGTAACTATCATGTGCTTCGATCATTGAGATATGGATGTTGTAGGTTTGGCACACACTTCCTTCATTTTACCTCCTAGCTCTTTGATCGATGATATTGGTCGTATGTCTAGGTGCATTGAGGGGAGCATGAAATCCCTCAGAAAATCTGCTAAATTCATGTATTTGAATGGTTCTTCATCGGAAGGCACCACGTGAACCTATCCCTCATGCACGTATTTGATACATTGATGGAGAATGGAAGGGACACAATGCATTTCTCATATCCAAGGCCTCCCTAGAAGTATGTTGTATTGCATAGCACCTTCGATCACATGACACATCATGGGGATGGTCTTTAATCCCACCTGAATAGGTAAGACTATCGTGCCGATAGTTGAGCATAATGCATCATTAAAAGCTCTCAATGTGAAGGTAGAAGGTACGATGTGCATCTTTGGTAACTTCAGGTATGTCAATGCCTTGGTCATGATTATATTGATTGATGATCCTGTATCAATAAAAACCTACTTGAAAGGTATGTGATTTACACATGCTATAATATGGAGTGGTGGGTCCATTATGATAGTGGAAACCATCTTGACTTCATGATCATAAAATTGTATGATCGGTTCCTGACACTATTGCACGTGTCCCATGAAGTGTGTGAATGCTTTAAGATCCTAGGACTACACTTCTATGGACCTTAAAATATCCATAAGCATCTCCCTATGCTTGGGAGACTGTTGAATCAGCTCATAAATAGACAACTTCACTGGAGTCATCTATAGGTTTTGAATTAACCTACTCCTGATTGTCACCATCGGTCTAGTTGGTGGGCCTGGCACATTTTGGGCTGCCCTTGGAGGAGGCACAACTTGGACTCTAATGGGCAATGGAGGTTGATTTGTATTTTCATACCTCGCATGTCTTGTGATGATGTTGACCATTTCTGAAGAACCCATGGGTTGGTGGTTCGATGCATACTTGATTGACTTGGCCAACATTGTTCCTTGGTACCTCATGGTTGGGTAGAGGATTCTTGTAAATCCCCATATTTTGATTATCAGGCGCTTGCAGGTTGTCCACAAGAAGCGTACCTCTTTCGATCATATTTTGCACTAAATGCTTGAATGACCAACATACCTCTATGTCATGGCCTTTCATTCGATGAAATATGCAATATTGATCATCCTTATACCCCTTAGGCTTGGGTTGATTAGGGTCCAATAATTTAATCTTAGGTAAGTTTATTGCCTTTGCCTCGCATAATTGATGGAAAATCGATGTCAACGATTCTGATAATTGAGTGAATATGCGAGGAGGGCATCTTTCTTTATCCTTACCCCTCTGATTGTTGTTGCGCTGCTCATACTATGTAGGAGGAGGTTGGGCTTGATAATTTCATTGTTGTTACCCCTTATCCCCTTTTTAGAAGGACTTGAATTAATGTGTGTTGGCTTGGCCTATTGTTTCTCAGTGCTCTTCTTGTTCCATTCCTTCTTATTCCTGAGTTTCAAGTTACCCTCCTGTAACTTGATATCCTCTATCACTTTGGCCTATGCCAAAGCCTCCTCGAAGGTCTGATATTGCTGCAACTGTAATAATAATGAAATGTGCTTTGCGCAACTTTTCATAAACATTCAAGTTAATTCAGAAGTAGGGATGGAGAATGATAGCTTTACCATCATCTTTCTCCATAATTTCCCATAATCCATAATTAGCTCATCATCATGTTGCATTAAAGTAGCCAGATCAGATAGGTTCACCTTTTTCTTGATGCCAAAGGAGAAGCATTCAAGAAATGCATCGGCCAATTGCTCAAAACTGGTGATATTGTACCTCTTGAGTTGATTAAACCACTCCCAGGCTAGGCCTGAGAGGGTCGTAATGAAGGTCCATAGGAGCAAAGCATCATTGCTCTCGATCTGAAAGCACATGTCTAGAAAACTCGTAACATGCTCCTGAGCGTCCTCCTCTCCTTTAAAATTTTCTAACCTAGGCATCTCAAAATGCTCAGGATAGGCCGGAATAGGCACTGATGGGCATAAAGGTTCATTATGAATCTTATTCAAGGTAGGCTTTTGATAAGTCATCCCTTGCTTCTCGATAGCTTTAACCTTTTCTACCAAGGCCTTATAGGCCTACGAAGATAGGAACTCCTCTTCTCTGGATTGCCTTGGAGGCCTGGGGGGTCCCCTCGGGGGGGGGGGGGGGCCCCCCCCCCCCCGGTTTTTGTTTTTTTTTTTCCCCCCCCCCCCCCCCCCCCCCCCCCCCCCCCCCCCGCTGGGGGGGGGGGGGGGGGCCCTTGGGGGGGGGGGGGGGGGGGGGGGGGGGGTGGGGGGGGGGGGGGGGGGGGGGGGGGGGGGCCCCCCCCCCCCCCCCCCCCCCCCCCCCGGGGGGGGGGGGGGGGGCGCCCGGCCCCCCCCCCCCCCCCCCCCCCCCCCCCTCCGGGGGGGTTTTTCTTATGAACCTTTGCCTTTGAGTGTTCTCATTTTTGAGGTGCTCTCATTCTGCATGAACATCCTCCAATTGGTCTTGGAGAATATGACATCTCTACTCTAACACCAGTCTATGAGATCTATCTATATGATCAGCCATATGAGGCCTCTAGTGTGTGCACTCTATTCGAGCAGCTTTGTGGGTGTGTCCCCCAATGGACTGATTTGCTATGCTCTTGCCCTTGTCTATGAAGATGACATTCACATCTAGCTATCGCATATACTTTATGCCTACATGGGATGCGAGGGCACGCATATCATGAGAATGCTTGGAGCACTCTCCAGGATCTCTGATGGTCCTAATCATACTTCCACTATGTACACTCATAGAATGAGAGGGCGCAGGTGAAGGTTTATAACCTAGCTATCCTAGGACTTTATCTAGACCATCTAACTATCTACTATGCCAAGGCTCATGAGGTGGCATACCATTAACTCCCACTTTAGACATGTCTATGGTGATATTACAAGGTTCACCTCTATAAGGAGTCTACATGGGCCTACGCTCGAAAGTGGCCCTCTCTATTTACCCTTGAATGGGTAGATCCTGAACCTATCTATACTCAGATGGTGGAGGTCTCAAGCCTCCCCTAGCTATAGGTCGAAGGGGTACCAATATGGATCCCTCTATGACATACTCCTCAATAGATCCTATGGATGCACGTGGAGTGCGATCATAGTAAATGCTACCACATTTGGGACCCCCATGCTAGGAAGCCCCATGCTCTGATCTATGCCTCGAAGAGTGTCTAGCACTTCCTCATACCAAGGTATTCTCAATAGGATCCCCGTACATAGAATTATCCCCTCTAATACTCATCGAATGATATTCAGGAGGATTCTATGGTTGAGGGCCTTCTACATTATGTTGTGCATTGGGTGGAGCTTCAACTTCGATCTCGGGTCTATGCCCGGATCGGCCTCTCCATGTAAGCACCATGATATTATATTATCTCTTATGTAATTTTTAAGGCAAACAAAGTAAACAATGATGATTATCTCTTTTAATTTTTTGTTTGTGAGCCCTAAACTATTTGATGTGTTTTCCAAGTTTGTTGTATCAAAAAGTAACTCTCATCATGTTTTCAAAATGTTGATGATATACTCAATTGTTAAAGGGCTTTCACCTATATACTCATAGCTCGACAACCTGGCTATGAACTCTAGGTCACGTAATCCCCCCAAAATGTGGAGATGAAATCCACACCCAGGAAGGGAGCATAGGTCCTATCGATCCTCACCCATAACACCCTATGCATAATGATACACCCCTTCAAAGAGGAATGCATGCTATTTTGCATGGTTAGGATGGATATTGGAGTCGGTATTGGTCTAGTAACAAAAGGTTCGAGGGAGTTGGGCCAATGGATGGAAATCACTACCACCATCGTTGAACCCTACTAGTGGTTGGATGTGACTTCCAACTCACTAGCATTTACAATGTGTCATGGTGTGTGTGGTTCCTTTTACTTTGCATGAAATAGAAATGCATAAAACAACACTCAAATGATTCTACATGCTTTCAAAAGAACGTTTCACTTTTCAATTGCATGACTACGCTAAATGAAATTTAGAGAATGCAACTACCTATGAGGGGATGGCCACTAATTGGGCCTCATGCATGCAAACTCAACATAAAATGGCCTAGACCGCTGGAGACTAGGGCGGACTGCAATCAGAGGTCCGTTGTTCCTAGCAATGACTAGTAGGAAAAACTAAAAAAAAGGTCCTAGGGATTCATCCTTTTCTTTTACCTTTTCATTATGTTTCCTAATTAATCTACCATTTTATGCATTCTTGGAAAATCAGACACAGACAGAGTAGGAAAAACATAGGGAAATGAAGATTACCTCAGATCCAAGTCCGATGATGATTTGGCTACCTGTTGTATGGTCTATGTTCTATTGACCATGGCTCTGTGGTGTGGTTGCAACTGTTGCCCGTGGGTGTCAGCCATGGTTACAACTGTTAACCATGGTTCTCAGTCATGGTTAGTACCTATCATCACAAAACATAGTGCATCAGTATTTTGTGGCATAAAATTTAGATTTCCCATCGTGATCACCTTCTGTAGCAACCCAGGAAGCATACACCTAAGCTAATAATAATTGAAACATCACATAAAGCATAAAATATAGATGAATTTGCAAATAACCACAAAGTAGGGCTTCCTTTTTATTAAATTTCCAATGAAACTCGATTACAAATCCATCCCTCTTAGGGATACCCAATGTGATACAATTATTACAATCATAGAACAATCCCCATGCAAGGGTAGGTGTAATTCATAGACTTCCTAAATGCACACGAACTGCTCCAAGGTATCGATGACCTTCTTCTCCATGATTAGAGGTATTTGTTGCCTTGCATATCAACACCCTGTTAGTCCTGCATACAATAAACAACAAGAAGCATATTAGTAATAAAGGAGGCCTCTCTTGATGAGGCTTTAAAAGGAAGTTATACAAAAAGATGCCATGAAAGCTTGAAATCAAGAAAGTGCAAGAAACATGGTAAACCTATGTTAAACATGAAATATTGCCATGAAATATGTAAAGGAAAGATAGAATTATCTATCTAATGCCCTAATTATGAAATCAAAAGCATGAAAGCATGAAATGTAAGCATTCTTGTCCTACTTACTACAAATGCCAAATGAGAAGAAAGATACCTAAAATCTTAATTCTACTGGAAAAAAGTCTCTAATAAAGCAAATATACACATGATATATCTATTCTAATGCAAATGAAATAAAACCTACGGCTAAAGACCAAGGAAATATGGAGATTGAACCTGACCATGGGTCTGTCACATGGTGAGCACTATTAGCCATCGTGACAAAGATGAAAATGTACTTGCACTCCAAATATGGCCTAGATCTCCAATTTCCCTGATGAATTGATGGTTCAAGGGTCGCCTCTATGTCCTCTGATATATTTGGTGGTTGAATTGTTCCGATTGTTGATGGATTGCTCGTAATCTCATTTCTTGATTCTTCTAGCCTCCTAAGACCTCCATGACTTCAATTGTCATTTCAATCTCTCAATGCTAGCTAAAGGACTTCTCTCAATGCAAGTAGGTGAGTACTGAATTGATAGGGCTTCACCATTCAAATTCTCCTATGCATCTCTCTCATTTCCCATTTTGGATGGGGTTCTTATAACCTCTAGGAAGGCTATGTCTTAGCTTCTTGAGGAAGCCAAGATCAAGAATGGATAGCTGGAGCAGTTGGAGGGAAGCTTCTGGATATTTCCACCCCCAAACCACTCGGATCTGCAACCAATTGGCCGTTATAACCGAATTTGGGTCGGCCAAAGTCCAACTGATTCTGACTGCTAGCCGTGGCTCTGAGGTGTGGTCAGCTCTGTTAACCATGGGTCTCAGCCGCGACCAACACTAGTTAGGCCAAAATGCCTAAATGAGTGGTTAGAACCACTGCTATACCTTGGTATTTGTCCAAGGTCTTCCATATGGTCTTCTAGCATGTCCCATATGAGTAGTCACCTCGACATGATGCGTTTTAGGTGTCTAAAAGAAGATTTATATTTTAGTTGGAATCATCATTTGTTAGCTTTTGAAGCTTCAATACTTAATATAAATCATCATAGGAAAATAATCACAATATCTAATATAATGAATTTGAAGTATAATAATCAAATAATAAATCAAAATGTAATAAGAAATATAATATATCATTAAAATACTCACATAAACATGCTCACAATATTGCACATGAAAATACTAAAAATGCTATTGAATAAAGGTCTACTAATGCAAGCATAAATCTTTGTACATTCGATTCATGCACTATTACAGTTCTTAGTCACAAATATATAATTTTATGTGACTCTTCATATGCTGCATTCTTGACCTTCACTGTTCTTAACAAATCTTAACTTTTATATCCTACGGATATGTGCACACTTACATATTAGACTCTTGTGCACATTTACACTTATAACACTTGAAACACTTGCAAACATATCTACATGACACTTGTGCATTTCTTGCACATTATTACATTACATAAAATATTCACTCATTAATCTAGGACACAACCCTAATTTAATATTTATAATAACCAAGGTGGTACATTGTCATGTACCAAATAATATAATATTCTCTAACACCCCCTGTATTACATTATTTGGTTATTGAAGACTTTAGTCTTCACTATGATCTTCATCATGATCCTAGAGCTTGTACTGTCCTCTGTTGTTTTATTTAGTCTATTGTCTTGGTGTATTTAGATTAAGTGAATGATTACTATATTTCAAAAATTCTTGTTCATAAATTATTAATTTTGTTGAAACAAATTTGACTTCATTTTCTTCAATAGTTTCTTCTAGTTCTTGAATTTCTTGAGCTAGATGACCCTTTTGATTTCCTTCTCTATATTGTAGCTGAGGTTGATTATATTGATACTGAGAAGGATATTGACATTGAAATTATTGCTGATGTGGATGATACTAAGTTTGATATTGCCTTGGTTGTATTGGCCTATTTTTTTGACCACTTTGATTTATCTGATTTCCTTGAGATTGATTCCTTGGATTATATGTACAAAAATTTGTACAATAATTCCTCTTCTTATAAATCTAACAAAATCTATTATTCCTTTTAAACTTGTCTCTTGAAGTTGAAGTAACATTTCCTTGTGTGTTATCTTTTGATACTAAGGCATTGTTAGTCATTTCATATTTGACTAAATTCTCCACTTCATATTCTTGTAGAATGTTGACTAACTCATCAAATAAAGTATCTTTACTTAGAATTTGTAAAGATGTAACTAGATGCTTATAGTTTTATGGAAGAGCTCTCAAGATCACTTGAACAATAAATTTGTCCTCTACCTTTTCTCCTACGGTTAATAGTTTTAATTTTATGTCTATCACTCTTCTTAAAAATAATTCAATTCTTTTGCCACTATTAACTGTTAAAGAATGCAATTGAGTTTGAAGATTCAAAATAGTAGCCTTGTTCTTTCCTTCAAATATCTTGGCTAAAGTATTCCAGGCTTATGTAGAGATTATTGTTGTGCCTATGTAAGGTTGTATTTTATCTATAATTGCCAATGTTAATACCATGAGGGCTTTTGATTCTCCTTTGATTTTTTTTAATTTCTCTATCATCTTTAATAGGTTGAGTTTTTGTTCCAGTATTGATTTCACTTTGCTTTTTCATGAAGCATAATTAATACCTTTGATAAGTTGAGACTCTGAAAGAAAGAATTTTTTCGTTGACATAGTGACACTCATATAATATTTGAAGTTGACTACCTTATATCTCTCTAGGTTTTGAATAATAATTTCTATGTTTCTAAGTTTTTCATATGATGTTGAATTCCTTATGTCTCTAATTTATTAAAAACTAGAGAAGTAAGAATGTTTGCAAATTTAAAAATATAATTTGAAGTAGACTTTCTTATCTCTCCAAAAGTAAATAATTTGCAAATATTCTATTTAACTCGAGCTTTCAAATAATATTGAAATTAAACCTTTCCAAAAATTTAAATAACTTTGAAAAACCTTAAATATATATACTACACTTGTACTTATCACTCCAAAAACTTAAAGATATCTTCTACTTATTACTTTAGAACTTAAAGAAACAACTAAGATTTTAATACTCTATTAATATCCTTATCTCCCCTCCTAAACTCATAAAACCTTATAAAAATAAAAATAAAATGTATAAAACCTTATCTCTCCTTTAACCTTAGAAATAATAAAATTCTAATTAAAATCCTAATACCTTATCACTTGGCATTCAATTGATCTACTCTCTATTGCACTATCCAAATACTTGATGGATTGGGCATTTTACTGTATTTCTACCTACCTCAAAATGTGTGAAGCATAACATGAAAGTACCTTATTTGAGCACTTTGAAGAACGTTCCAACCTAACTTGCTCGAACATTTTAGTTCCTCTGATTTGTGCTTGAATTTTTGCCTAACTTACATATTACAAAATGATGTGCTTCTCCCTGATGTTTCACTTTCTTTGATAGGGCACCATTGGGTAAATTGGTGCTTTGCTATATTTTAATTATAGGCACTTCAAATTCTATTTACGTTATGATTTCTATCCAAACCTTTGTTTAAAAATTTAAACTTTGCCTTCTCTGCATCATTATATATTCACTTCTCACTTGCCTTGATCTTCAACATCGTTTTAGCTTGTGTTGCTTCATTGCTAACATGACTTAATCTCTGGTGTTGCTTCATATGGTTTCTATCCTACGTCACATCACTTCATATTTTCTACCCTGTGTTGCTTCAGCTCTTTGCACTTGGTTCTCAACTCCTATGTTGCTTAACTCTTGGATCTACACTCGGGTCTTGGTTTCTAAGCTTGCTTTAGTGAGTGTTCCCTTATATTTTGGCTTTACTTGTCTTCTTTGCTGGACTTTTGGTTCAGGTTTAGGTGGTTTTTGAGACTACTTTCCAACTTGCACTTCAAATATTTCACTGCAACTTATTGATGTCCAAAACTCGAAACTATGACCATTATAATATCCTTTACATGTTGTAATATCCCTTGCTATTGTTGTGGACTTTATTCTACCCAGTGTATACTTGCTTGAATGCCAAGTTTTATTTATCACAAGACTTTTAATTTTTATTAAATAGCTTTTAATACTTGCTCTTCTAATAATAACTTCTATTAATCCTTCACAATAGACCTCTTTCTTCTAGATTTTTTTCTCCTTATAGCTCCTTTGCACTTTGATTGTTCCCCTTATGCTTAGTTTAATTTTAAGCATTAATATTTTTAAGTAAGATTTGTTATGCTACCTTTTCTTGTATGATAGCTTCAAGTCTTCTTACTGCCTTTAACTCTTCAATTTATGGACTTTAACTTGATCAATTCTATCCCCAAATATTGCTTCCCCACATGCCTATCTTTGTCTCTGGCTTCTTAGAAAAAATATTTCTTGCATACTGTCCTACTATCTCACTTTAAATTGGATGCCATCAAGCCTTCTAAATTCCTTCAAGTCTTCTTGTTGTCTTCATGTCTACTTGCTACCTTTAATTTTTCCTGCTTGCTTTCAATCTCTATAGAGCAAGCTATATTAATGGTCTATTTTTTTACTAAGGACCAATAAACTTATGATGCACCTTTATAGGGCCATAAATTTTGCTCCGATAGTTTGTTTTACCCTATTATTTTTTCATAACGTGCAGAATTGCATGGAGAATCTAAGAAAGTGGCCCATATGTTTTTGCACACAAAAATGCCTCTAGGAGGCCCAAAATTAACTTTTAATGTAATTTTTAGTTTTTGCAACTGAAAAGTTATCATAACTATTAGTGTAGAACTAGAGTGGGGTTGTTATCTTGGGGTAGTGGGTTTTATTGAATAATGGGTGCATGATTCTATTTTGGATGCCATCCGAGATTTTTTTTAGGGTTACTAAAAATAGCAAGTGAGTTGCTAAAAATAGAAAGTTACTAAAAATAGTAAGGGGGTAGCATAGGCTAGGGTTTTTATTTTTGGGAGTATAAAAAGTGGGAGACTCTATTGTAATGGGGATAAGAATTTAGTTAATGAAAGGAAACATTTGCAGATTTCTTTTACTGGTGTATTTTGTATGATGTCTTATCTTGTAATTTTACCCTTGAAGTCCATTGATAGTCTTCTGCAGTGAATTCTCATCAATTGGTATCAGAGCAGGTGAGATATGGCTAGTGGAAAGAATATGAATAGAATATAGAGAGGACGAGGGATATATGCCCAAATGAATAAGCAAATAGAGGATCTACACGCAGAAATAACACGGTTGACTAGTGCGATTAATTGCATGGTAAAGGCCCACACCAATGTGGACCTAGATCTAGGATATAATAATGAGATCGTGGCTAAGGAAGGTAAATCTGAGGATCATATGGAAGAATAACTAGAAAATTTTGAAAGCAGGCTGATTCGAGCCTTGGAAGGACTTAAATGAAGCCGCGATGGAGTCAAGATCAAGGTTTTCGAGTATGGTGGTGGGTTAAAACTAGAGGAGCCAATCGATTGGGTAAATAGTATGAAGAAGTATTTTGAATGAAGTAATTTGGCTGAGGAAAAGAAGGTGAAACTCGTGTGCACAAAGTTGAAAGGGCATGCTTTAATTTTGTGGGATCATCTATAGATGGAACGATAGAGGAAAGGAAAAATAAAGACCAAGGCTTGGGATAAGATGAAGAAGAAGTTGCAAGAAAATTTTATGCCTATAGACTATTTCCAAACTTTATTTCATAGATTTTAGCCGACAAAAGGACCAAAGCATTGAGGACTACACCAATGAGTTATACAAGCTATCTATTTGTGTGGAGCATAACAAAACCGAAGAGCAAATCAGGGTTATGTATAAGCGTGAAATATCATAAATTAGCTCTATTTAGGATTTTTAAAATCTTGAAAAGGCTAATTTTGGATCCTTTCACTAGGGCCCATTCACCCAAAAATTATAGGGCAAAAGTTTTTTTGGGGTAAATTCGCCTACCGTTGAAAATAACTAAAATATTTTTATTTTAATTTGTCGACCTCAAATTATAAATGATTTTGATTTTCCCACCCAATTTGTCTTCAAATTATAAATGATTTTATTTTTCTCGCCTAAATCGCCTCATATAATACCTATATATATACAGTAGTGGGTATCGATAAACATACATCGCTTTGAAACAATGAAAATCTTACCAAGGTTGAAGAGGAGTGTCTGTCGACATAAGTTGATCGATTGCAAAGGAGTGTCGATTGATACAAGATGATTAGCATAAGCTGATCGGTTGCAAAGATGTTTTTATCGATATAATATGATCAGTTGTAGAGCCATGTCAGTTGGTTGCAGAGGTGTCGATCAGTTTTAGACGTGTCGATTGGTTGTAGAGGTGATGATCGGTTGTAGAGGTGATGATCGGTTATAGAGGTGTCGATCGGTTGCAGAGGTGTCAATCGGTTGCAAAGTCGTTTCTGTTGGTATAAGCCAATAGATTGTAGAGTGGTGTCTATTGATATAAGCCAATCAATTATAGAGTTGTGTCTGTCAGGATAAGCTGAATGATTGTAGAGTGATGTCTATCTACATAAGACGATTAGTTGTAGATCCGTGTCTATCAGCATATATCGATTGGTTGTAGAGCTGAGTCTGTTGGCATATATTGATCAGTTATAGAGCTATGTTTTTTGGTATAATATGATCGGTTGTAGAGCTGTGTCTATCAACATAAGCCGATCAGCATATTTGCAATCGATCGGCATGGCTACAACCGATCAACATGGCTGTAATCGATCGATATATTTGCAACCGATCGACATAGCTGCAACCAATCGACATGACTACAATTGATTGACATGGCTACAACCGATCAACATGGATGTAACCAATCAATATTCTTACAACCGATCGACATGTCTACAATCGATCGCCATGGCTACAATTGATCGACATGTTTGCAGCCGATCAACATGCCTGTAACCAATCAAATTTTACATCTTAGACCGGTCGTCATAAATCATAAAGTCCAAAAGCATTTCTTGTCAGCCTAAATCCTTTAATTTTACCATACATTTTTAAATTTTGCAAACCAATAGTCATGAACCCAAACACAGAAAAAATCACCATGGTTTGAAATTTTTTGGAGAAAAATAATTGCAATTGGCCATGGTTTGAAAAGTTTTGGAGAAAAATAATTGGAATTCGCCATGTATACTTCTCCATATTTCACCGACGAATCCAAGACAATTCGCCTTCAATTTATAAATAGATTTCAGGGCCAACCCCTTATGCATAACCCTGGAGCAAAGGGTTGCGAGGTATGTAAATGACCTAAGTTATGCTATTCATGATGAGTTGAGTATGCATTGTACCCTTACTATAGAAGATACATATTAGATGGCCTTGAGGGATGAAGAAAAGCATAATATGAGTAATTAAAAAATAAGGAATAAGGGATTGGCTTCTCCAAATTAGGAGCGTGGGGGATCTAGCTCATCAAAGGGATAATATTCAAATACAAAGAAACATGAAGAGATAGAACAAGGTTGCGGTACCTACCAAAGAGAAAGAAGGAATAGAGGAGGTCAAGGTAATGGGTGAGGTCGAACTGGGAATGGATCATGGAAGCCATATACCTATTTTAGATGTGGTGAGGAAGGTCATAGAGCATTTGAGTGCACCCACTATGATGCTGAAGAGAGGAATATGGGAGGATAGGCTAGAGTCAACCTGGTTGAGGAAGAGGATGAAACTAAGATAGAATTTACTGTAGACATGAGCAAAAATATCATGATAAAGAGAACATTGATTCCTCCAGAGAAGGTGAAAATGCAAATGGATAAGGGTGGTGAGTCCTAGCTACGAAAAAATATCTTTCGTACAAGATGCACATCATGAGGAAAGGTATGCAAAGTAATCATTGATGGTGGTAGTTGTGAGAATATGGTTTCTAATGTAATGGTATATAAAATGAATCTAAAATGTGAGAAGCACCCATATCCCTATCGCATTTCATGGATCAAGAAAGGAAATGAGGTGACTATTGATAAGAGATTTTTAGTAAAATTATCAATCGAAAATACTTATAAAGATGAAGTTTGGTGTGACATGATTCCTATGGATGCCTATTAGATACTATTGGGGAGGCCTTGGCAGTATGATAGGAAGACCATCCATAATGGGGGTCAAAATACATACACCTTTTGGAAGGATGGTTCCAAGGTAGTATTGTTGCCTCTTCAGGAAGAGGGGTAGAGTGAGAGTTTGCCAACTGCAAAGGAGTTTATCATAGAGGCACAAGAATCTGGTTGATGCTATGCATTGACAGTGAAGAAGATAAATGCAGAGGAGGCTCCTATACCACCAGTAGCATCCAGGTTATTGAAGGAGTATGCTGATGTCATACCAGATGAGTTACCTGATGGGTTACCACCAAAGATGGATATTCAACATCACATTGATCTAATTCGTTGGTCAGTTATTTCAAACTAGGTAACCTATCAGTTGAGCCTAACCCAAAATGCAGAGTTGAATAAGTAAGTGATAGAATTGATATGGAAAGAATTAGTAAGGGAGAGCATGAGTCCTTGTGAACTCCCACTCTGTTAACTCTAGAGAAGTATGGCTCATGGTGGACGTGTGTAGATAGTAGGTCCATAAATAAAATTACTATCACGTACAGGTTACCAATACCTAGAGTGGATGATATGATGGACGTCCTAGCAGGGGCTAGCTACTTCAACAAGATTGATATACGAAGTGGTTATTATCAAATCAGGATTAGAGAGGGGGATGAGTGGAAGACTACTTTCAAAACCCAAGATGGGTTATAAAAGTGGATGGTGATGTCATTCAGGTTATCAAATGTAGCCAGTACCTTTATGCGGTTGATGAATCGAGTGTTGCGGGAATACATTGGTAAGTTTGTGATTGTTTATTTTAATGATATCTTATTTTTTAGTAAAATTTAATAAGAGCACTTACACCATGTGAGGTTGGTGTTAGAGTTATTATGAAAAGAGAAACTGTATGCTAATTTGAAGAAGTGTAGATTTCTTCAAGAAAGTCTAGTGTTTTTGGGTTTTGTAATTTCCAAGGATGGCCTAAATATGGATGAGGAAAAGGTGAGGGCAATTCTTGAATGGCCTATTCCAAGGAATGTAATAGAGGTGAGAAGTTTCCATGGTTTGGAAATTTTTTATAGGAAGTTCATTAGAAACTTTAGCAGCATTCTTGCACCCATAACAAAGTGTACAAAGGAAAAAACTTTGTATGGACAAAATCAGCAACTTAGAGTTTTGAACTCTTGAACAAGAAGGTTTTAGAAGCACCCGTGCTAGTCTTACCTAATTTTAGAAAAATATTTGAAGTTGAATGTGATGCTTCACATGTGGGGATTGACGCTATGCTGAGCCAAGAGGGGTGGCCAATAGTGTTTTTCAGTGAAAATTTGAATGAGGTAAGGAAGAACTACTTCACTTATGATGTAGAATTTTATGCAATTGTGCAGGCACTGAGGTATTAGTGATATTATTTGTTATCCAAGGAGTTTGTACTGTAAAATGACCATGAATCCTTAAGGTATGTCAATTCTCAGAATAAATTAAATAGTAGACATGCCAAGTGGGTTTCCTTTTTGCAAGAATACTCATTTGTATTGAAGCACAAGTTTGGTAAGTAGAATAAGGTTGCTAATGCATTAAGTAAGAGAGTACTTTTGGTAACTACCATGGAGAATGCAGGGTAGCATTTAAGGGGATTAAGGATTTGTATGAATCTAATACAAATTTTAGAAGCATTGTACAACAATACAAAGCTCTAGTTGTGGGTGAGGTTGGTCGAATATTTGTTGAGTATGTTATGCAAGATGGATATTTTTTATTGTGCATACCTATTGGTTCCATGCGGGAGAATATCATCCATGAGAAGCATAGTGGCAGTTTGGCAAGATACTTTGGTGTAGACAAAATAGTTGCTCTTGTGGAGAAAAAGTATTATTGGCCATAGTTGAAGAGATATGTAATTCGATTTGTGTCCATATGTAAAGTGTACTCGATGGCTAAAGGTCATGTACAAAATACAAGGTTGTATACGCCTTTACCAGTTTCCCTAGGATTGTGGACTGACATAAGCATGGATTTTGTGCTAGGGTTACCCCGTACTCATCAAGGTAAAGATTCCAATTTTTTTGTAGTAGATAGGTTTTCTAATATGGCTCATTTTCTTGCTTGCCAAAAAACCAATGATGCAACCAATATTGCAGTACTCTTTTTTGATGAAGTGGTGAGACTACCTCGAGTTCCAAATACCATCACTTCAGATTAGGATGTTAAGTTCTTGAGTTATTTTTGGAGGATATTATGGAAGAAACTGGACATAAAGTTATATTTCAATAGTGCTTATCATCCATCGTATGACAGAAAAATTGAGGTTGTGAATCGGATCTTGGGTAATCTTCCGAGGTGCATAGTTGGTGAGAAACCACAACAATGGGATTTAGCCCTATTGCAAGCAAAATTTACATATAACAGCTTAATGAACTACTCAATAGGTAAATCACCATTTCAAATTATTTATGGCCATAACCCCAAGGGTGTTCTAGATTTGGTTGAATTACCAATCCATGAGTATGTTAGTGATGATGCAAAAGTATTTGTTGAGCATATACAACAATTACAAGAAGAGATCAAAGACAAGTTACATAATAGTAATACTAAGTATAAAAAGGTTGTTGATGTGCATAGACACATCCAAGTATTCTAGGTTAGGGAAATGGTGATGGTTCACCTTCGAAAGGAGTTATTTCCCAAGGGGACATAATAAATTGAAAATGAAGAAAATTGGCCCTTGTAGAATTCTACAAAAAATGAATGACAATGTTTATAAGGTGGAATTGCCAGTTGACCTCGATATTTCACCAGTTTTCAATGTCTCTAATTTGCATAAATTTCATGGTGATATTATATTTGTTGAAGATGCAAACACCATAGCTTGGGATAAGCAAATCCCTAAGAAGAAGAAGGAACACATTGCGCAGGTCCTTGATAGGAAAGTGATCACCACACATAATGGAAACTATAGCAAATACTTGGTATAGTGGGAAGGTTTATCCCAGGTTGATAACACTTGGATTTCCAAGGAGGAACTAAAAGGCTTGACATTGACAAGCTCGAGGTATTTCATCAGCAGAACTCGTAGGAGCTGAGTTCATTTTCAACTAGGGAAGAATGATGCACCTTGCTAGGGCCATAAATTTTGCTCTGAGAGTTTGTTTTCCCTGTTATTTTTTAAGAACATGCAAAATTTCATGGAGAACCTAAGGAAAGTGGCCCATATATTTTTATGCACAAAAATACCTCTAGGAGGTCAAAAATTAGCTTTTCATGTAATTTTCAGTTTTTGCAACTGAAAAGTTATCATAACTATTAGTGTAGAATTATAGTGGGGTTGCTATCTTGGGATAGTGGGTTTTATTGAATAACAAGTGCATGATTCCATTTTGGATGCCATCCAAGTTTTTTTAGGCTTACTAAAAATAGCAAGTGAGTTGCTAAAAATAGAAATTTACTAAAAATAGTCCATTGACGGGATCCTGTAGTGAATTCTCATCAACTTATGATGGAACTCTATTAAATGGGTCTCATAAAATCTCAATAGGACCTTATCCAATGGGTCTCTTTAATCTAGCTTCAATCTTGAATCTATAGGTCTTCTAGGACTTTTCTTCTTATGAGTCCTTCCTTTATTGATAAAATATGACTTCTTTTCTACTAGGGTCACTTATCTCCACTATAAACCTCTTTCTCTGAAGGGTCTCAAATCTCTAGTTCTTTGAAATCTATCTCTCAATAATGATCTCTTCTCTTGGACCAATTTGTCAAGGTTTATCTTCAAGACCTGAATCAATATTATAGATTGTCTTCTATTCTGAATAGATTCTTGGAATAGGTAAATTCAATCTATCTTATCAAGGTCAATATCTTAATGAATTAGTTATTTAATCAAGTTCTATCGTTGAGACCTAAAAATTTTCTTGACTACAACTCAAATCAGTCCCTACCTAAGGAAAGCCTTCAACCTTCTAGAACACAAAGATAAAAGTCTTCTCTATCTATTACTAGAAACTTCTCAAATTTTGAAGATCAATTTTCATTACAACACTATCTTAGATAGCTTTCTCTAGCATTACCTAAGAATCCAAAAATCTAAATGATCAACTTTATTTTTGTGTTGGTTTTTCCTGCAATCTTCAATCTGCCAAAAACTCTAATCAATAATTATTCTCTTTTCTTGAGAGAAATATCAATATCAAGGGATTTTTATCCATTCAATGTTTTTTATCAATGCATGGGTTATCTATTCCCAAATAATTAACTATATTCAAGTTTCAAATGTGGAAAGACTCTAGCTATTCCTACAATCTATTACTGAGTCCTAGTCTTCACTAATTGTTCTTGCAATTGTGGAAAGACTCTAGCCTATTGCAACTTTCAAATCTTGTGTAAGCAACCTTACTATAGCTCTGATACCACTATTAGTTTTTGAAACATAAATACTTAATATAAATCACCACAAGAAAATAATCACAGGCTTTAATATAATGAAGTTGCAATATAATGAGTCAAAAAATTACTCAAAATGTAATAACAAATAAAATATCTCATTAAAATACTCACATAAACATGCTCACAATATTACACATGAAAATACTAAAAATGCTATTGAATAAAGGTATACTAATGCAAGCATAAAGCTTTGCATGTTTGATTCATACACTATTACAATGCTTAGTCACAAATATATAATTGTATGTGACTCTTCATATGTTGCACTCTTGACCTTCACTCTTCTTAACAACTCTTCACTTTCCTATTCTAAGGACACATGTGCACACTTACATATTAGACACTTGTGTAAATTTACACTCATAATACTTGCACATATATTTACATAACACTTGTGCATTTCCTGCACATTATTACATTACATAAAATATTCACTCACTAATCTGGGACACAACCCTAATTTAATATTTACAATAATGTACCAAGGTGGTATATTATCATGTACCAAATAATGTAATATTATCTAACATAATTCATATTTGAATCTTAGTTACCTTTGTTGTGCATATGAGACTTTGCCCTCTCCAAGTGGCTAAGAGATTTTTACCTCTATAAGTAGCTAGGATTTGTATTGATTTGGAATCTGAATTATTTTTTTTGTCATTGAATGTATATTATTTCTTGTAGCAGATGTTTTTATTTTATTTTACATGGTGAAATTGGTAGCCTCCATGAATCCGGGTAAGCATTACAAATTTTATGGCTGCAACAGTATTCTGCGTTGTTCACCTTAAAAGCTGCCACACAGATCTTTACATAGTCCATACCTATAACCACAATTCCCTGGATGTTTACTATTGCACATTATTTAATTGTTACTACTATTACTATATTTATAGAGATTGTTTCATTACTCCTTGATATTTTTTTGGGAGCACAAAAATAATATGTTAATGTTGTATCATAGTCCTGCCTTATAGCATTATCTAAAGTCCCCTTGGGTATATATTATTCTATATTATATTTTGTATCATAGCAATGTCTTATGGTATTATTTAAAGCCCCCCTAGACATATCTATTTGTAATATGCCTTGTACTATAGCAATGCCTTATAACATTATCTAAAGTTGGGCACCTTTTTTGTATATACATGTATTTTATTTGGATTGTACTTATATCATAAACAAATGAAACATCTCTCTAAATATCATCATCTATATGTCTTCAATAAAATATATTTTCATTCATAAAATTAAAGCATTATCAATACCATCATTAGTTTACATAACATCATCATTCATATTTTAACTATAAAATATAACCATCATCTTATAACATAATGAAATCTAAATAACCAAAATAATAGGTATCCATGCCCCTCACACAAATTTTACAACATCATAATAAAAACCAATGTATATATCTCAAATGTATATACATCATATACAATCATCATAAAATACATGTGGTATAGTAAGCAACTACAAAATTTTCCTTCTAAAGGGAAGCCTATATCTCTATGAGGCAATATATAGGGTTCCTCTTGCTCCTTTTCATGGTGACAAAATCCTCATATACCATTATTATTGGATGCTCATAGACTATAAACTGGTCCATGCCATCTTCGTCCTACTAGGAAATAATAATTGATGATTTGTGAAACCGCTTTATGGTACAATATGCAGTAGTAGGCTGATATCTCAACCTTTGTTGTTAGATCTACCTATATATGCACTAGATCTTTTGAATTTCATTTTTTCATAGCAACCAACTAATCCAGTAATATTTAAACCAACTAACTATCACCAATGCCAACTATTCTTGTGGCCTTCATCACAACTACATTCCTTTTTATAGTCAAACCCAAGATGGTTTACTACATCATGGAGGTTTTTTGGACCAAGTGATTCTAATAATTACTCATCATTGGATCTATTATTATTATGCATTGCTTTTATATAGTCATCATTAGTGTAGGATATAGACTAACCACTTACCTAACCAATTCATATCTCTTTGTCTCAGTGGAGGATTGAGGTGACTTGCTAGGTCCTACCTCACCTGTAATGATCATCAACATGACTGATACCCCTTCTACTATTGTTATTGTTACCCTTATCTCTTATGATGGTACTCTTACCATCAACTCACTAATGGTGGGACTATCCATTGAGTCACTCTGGGTTGTCTCCTTGATTGCATCATCTCTCTCTCTCTCTCCTAGCCTCACCACTATCACCCTCATCAAGTTGTCATTGATATTTAGGTCATTGAAGTGAGGATCCAAAATGGTAGTAGCATCAATGTTTAGTAGGAATTAATGCCCAACAATGTATCAAAATTATAATCTCATGCTATATATAGATACCAAAATAGATCTTGTGTGATATTGTACTTCATGTTGAACTAGTGGACCATACACTCATATTGAAAGAGGTTGCACTATGTCCATTGTGCTAGTAGCCATTGCCTCCATATGATATTTTATATATGATATCCACCATGTTTCTAGCCATGATGACCCTAGTAAGACCACCATTCCACTTATTATTTGTATAGATCATTGATCATATACCTCATTCTGCTAATAATATCTTTTTTATGGTTAACTTAGGTTACCCTCAAAATGGTGATCCCAACTATAAGCCATGGATGCCTCTACATTATCTACCTACCTAGTTGGCCTTGTTAGTTGCATAATGGAAATGTTATCCTGGGACTATACCTAGAGTAAGGTATAATAGAACAAATATATCCCATATATATACATCATTTCCTACCCATCTAGCTAGCCCTAACATATGTAGCATTGATGTTAGTGCTAGACTAGACAACAAGAATTGAGGTTTTCTAGTCAATAATTATAGACTCTCTTACAAAGATCATGTAAATAAGAGCTCCTTGATGGGTACTTTGAGTATGAACTAAATATCCTCAAGTATTCTAGTTAGTTCTCCATAATGTAGTTGAAATGTATTCATTTATGAATACCAATGCTCAATTAGAGTAGTCAGTAGAGCTCAATTAAAATATACCTTAGGTATTAAGGCTATATGGTACAACCCAATAATTGTAAAGAGAGCATGATACATGTAATTGAACAATGCCAAGATAGTCTCCAAGGGAAAGAAATTTTTTCTTTTGATAGTCCAATGTCTGTAGCCTATCTTACACCTAAGCCAAATCAACTTGTTAGTTTTTTGTATCCAAAAAATTATCCTAATTTAATTCTTCATCCTAATATAGCCTAAAGTTAGCCTAAAAAAATAATAAAATCAAAAGCATAATTAGGAAATAAAAGTTCATTTTTTTGGAAAAATCATTTCTATACAACAAAACATATTTAGATGACAAAATCACCATGCAAATATGAATGTGCCATCTAACAACATTAGTGTTGTTGCTTGGAAAAAACATCAATGTAATAGTGATAGCATTGTGCAAAAGTTCTACAAATATATTAAGGTATGAATTTTAGTAAATTGTAAACAAAATTTACAAGTTTAAATATGCATACCTAGGGATAAAATATTTCTTCAACTATCAGTAGTCTCATATAGTTTGGATTGTATCTATATCTCACACTATGAACCATTGTATATTGTGCTAAGATCACACATCTAGAGATCCAAAATGTGATTTTCAATAGTAAAAATAATTTTATGTGTACCCGTCATATTCATTTTATCTCTATCCCACCTTGGCCTTGGCCAATTTTATTTTTTTATCATAATACCTCAAGAATTCACCTATATATCATGGTCAAGTCGAGTTTCCTTGGCTAAACTTTGTTTTCGTTTTGAAACTGAAGGGTGCATAACAACATTTAATATTCCACAAAAATAAAATTTTACATCATTTGTAATAAACAAATCAAAAGCATCAATCATCCTAAATCATGAATATTGAACAACTTGAAATCTTCTTATCTCAAATTTAGGAGAAGAAAGCTAGTTTTTGACACATTCATCATTCGATCAATGCATAAAAAGGGGAAAAAGTAAACACAAAATTTTGAACATGTCATAATAACCTAAGAACCTACAAGCATTCAAATTATCTAGCTAATCAGGAATCATAATCAATTTAACCAACTAATTACCAATCTAGGGGGAATTAAGTATCTCAAAGCAAAAGTATCATACTTGAGGTAGTGGTGTGATGATTCTATTGTGATTAGCAAAACTTTTGCCAAATTTTTGAAAATAATATTTTCCACCCAATCAACTTGACAATTGATAATTTGACATTATAAAAAATATTCTTAGTGCTATGAGTGTTCATGATGCTAGTGCTATTAATTTATAGAATGTAAAAAAGAAAAGACATGCAACTAAAAGGCCCCAACTTCCTACCAAATCCAAGACCATACATCCTGTTGAGTGGTGTTTTCACCCGATTGTGAAAGCACACTCTCCGGTAGGATCTGAGTCCAAAAATCCTCTGCTTGCAAAGAAAATAACTTTCTCCAAGGTTCCTGTTATGCTTAAATAATGTTGTTCAAATGAAATGCCAGGAATATCTTAGGGTTTGCAAGTGGATGTTAACAAGGGGCACTGATGGTTTATTTAATTTGAATTTCTAGTGGACCCCAAGTGAATAAATCTATTCTAATCTTCAATTCTAATGGATTTTCAATTACTTATTCAAATACTGTAATTAAACTGCAAGAAATAAAATAAGGATTTGAAAGATAAAGCAAAGTAAATGGAAATAAGATTAAACTACAAGTCGAATATCATCATCAATTCGATGAAACCGAAGATACTAAGGTTTTATGCATGTAACCTAATCTAATGAACCTCGCAAACTCACACAATCCAAATAAATTAGGTGCTTGGTTTCTAGGGTTTCTACTGTAATTCCAGACTTAGGTATTCGCATGAAGCAACCAAGCACACTTGCATTAAACTTCACCTAAAAGCCTCAGAAATCTGGAATGAAACATAAAACATTAAATCATGCATGCAAAAAATGACTCCTTTCTCATCAATGAGATGCCAATACCCTGTATTTTATATTAAATGATATGTAAATTACATTCAAAGAATGTTCCAGGCATAAATATTCCAGAACAAAAAAGAAGGAAATTGCCCAAGTGCAGGCCCAGAATGGCAAAAAGCCCTTGTCTCTGCAACTCTGCAATCGGCAATTTCCAACCCCCCTTTCAATCTGCACTTTTGGCTTTATACTAATAGAAACGACTCTTCGATTCTCCCTGTGTCGCTTTGTTTCATCTTCCTGCATGTGACCCCTCAACTTCCATTTCTTTTCGTTGCTTTTGACTCAGTCGATGCCGAGACCTTTGAAATCCTTCGTTGCATGTAACGCTTCTACAACTCTGACATTTGTATGCCACGTGTCCTACATTTTCTGTGCCTTCTGTAACGTTTTCCTGTGCAAATCATGACAAAAACTGCATGCAGCCTGTTCACCTTCCTAGCCGTGAAAACGTGACATGTCACGAAATTACGACATGTCGCGATATCGCGATGTCCTCCTTGTTCGTATGCCTTCGGTTGCTTTCTGTCGCGATATCATGACGTTTTTCACCTTCGGACCTTCATGCCACTTTTTGTCGCGATATCGCGATGTTTTTCACCTTCGGACCTTCATGCCGCTTTCTGTCGTGATATCGCTACCAATTTCTATTTTAAGCCTCCTTTCCACAAACTGTAGCGAAATCGCTACCGTTCTCGCCTTCGGACCTTCTTGCGCAAACTATCATGATATCGCTACCATCTCTCCATCGGGATTCCTTCTCACAAAGCTGTAGCAAAATCACTACCATTTTCTTTCGGACCTCTTTGGCAACTTTACGTCACGAAATCGCGACCATTATCACTCTCTTGCCTTCTTTCAACAAACCGTCGCGATATCGCTACCGATTTTCCCCCCGAACCTGCTTGCCGCAAACTGTCGTGATATCGCTACCGCTTTTTCTTTTCGTACGCCTCCCCGAAACACGTCGCGAAATCACGACCATTTTTCTGTTCCGTACATGGTCTTCATTTCTATCGCGATTTTGCGACATCTCCCTTGTGCCGTACAATTTGCTAAAACACATCATGAAATCGCGTCCACCTTCTCCTTCGGGCCATCTCTCTGAAACATGTCATGATTTCGCTACCATTTCCTGTTTCGTACACCTTTGCTACAATCGGTCGTGAAATCGCAACGTCTTTCTGCTTCGAGTCCTTTCGCTGTTTCCTGTCGCGATATCGCGATGTTTTTTCGCTTTCGTACACTTTGCCAAAACATGTCACAAAATTGCGACACTTTTCATCATCCGTACGCTTCGGCAAAACATGTCGCGAAATCACGACCATTTTCATTCTTTTCCAACGGCATGTCGCGATTTCGTGACACCATTTCTTTTCTTCTCAATGGCATGTCGCGATTTCGCGACACCTTTTCTTTTCTTCTCAGCGACATGTCATGATTTCGTGACAACTTTCAATTTTTCTTTTCTCTCCTCTTCGACAACGATGGAGCTACATGTCACGATTTCGTGACAACTTTCCTATTTCTGGCAACGATGGCGCGACATGTCACGATTTCGCGACATGTCGCGATTTTGTGACACTTTCAACACATGCATTTTTTCTCTTTTCTTCAATTTTAGCATCTGGGTCACCGAGATTCTTCCCTGCAAGCCTGCAAAAAGGTGGGTCCCCAATTTTGGGGTGTGTTGTGGATCAACCACAACAAATGGCGACTCTGCTGTCAAATGCTCTTGAGCATTTTAGTAAGAACCCAACCTGAAACATATCACAAACTCGCAAACATATGTTAGCACACAAGCAATATAACAAATGCCCAAAGGTCAGAAAGACATGAATTATCAGAATCATCAAGTGTTAGCTCAGTGTGTGCAATGAATTTCCTTCCCTATCATTTGAAATTGATCAACACTCCATTATCAGTTTTGCATGAATGCATAAGTGAGATGGTGAATGATTTGTGTACCCTAATGAAGGTGCAAGGAGATTTTGCTTCCATAAAAGTCATGGTCCTTCTTCTGTTATTATGTACAAGCATTCAAGATTGCAAAACCCTCTTAGGATCCCCTAATTCATTACCTTATTGTATCCCAAAGTTGGTTACGAGTCTCTACCATCTAGAACCCATGTGCAAGTGAATGTGAAATCAGAACTTTGGGGAATCAGACTCCCAACCAACCGAGATGAGAGTTTAACCCTATCCTTACTATTCTGATTTAGAGTTCATTACCTCACTTTAAGCAAAATAATTAAACCAGTTATGGAAGAAATGGTCATGCTAGTCTAACCCTCTAGACAATCAGTGGTCTTGTTTTTTAGGCAAGACATGATGCCATGCATGGGCATATCTAACCCCACAATCCAAAACTTATCTTTATTTCTTTGGACCTTGGGGATGACTACCCATCCCTTGCAGAGGACAAGTAGTACAATCCTTACAATCCAAAATAAAGATGAGATGGGAAAAATTTATTCTTTTACTTCTTGGACCTTGGGGATGACTACCCATCCTGGCTAGGGACACGTAGTACGATCCTTGCAATCCAAATTTTAGATGAAAACATTAATTTTGTTGCTTAGACCTTGGGGATGACTACTCATCCTTTGTAGAGGACAAATAGTACGATCCTTACAATCCAAGACTGATTATGAAATGAGACATAAGAGCTTTGGGGAATCAGATTCTCAACCAACCGAGATGAGAATTTATACCCTATCCTTACTACTCCATGTGGGTCAAATCAAAGCTTTGGGGAATTGGATCCTCAACCTAAGTTCGATGAGGATTTAACCCTATCCTTACTACTCTGATTTTAGGCTTTTAAGCTCTATGGAAGTGATCAAAACCACTGTTTTAAGGATCATGCTGCATAAATAGGATAGACATGAAATACTTCTTTCGCCCAACCCTTTTCTTCCAAGTTAGGTTTTGATCATTTTGCTCAAGATCCCTTTTAATGAATGAGACGTGCTTGGTTCTAGATATCTCAAGACTCGGTTTCCAACCTTAGGACTTTTCTTATATTTATGTTATAACACAATCCTAAGAGGATTTGACATACTTTAATGACTTGCACCTAAGATGCATATGCAACTAAGATGAAATATATGTAAAGTGAGATGGAACATGAATGCATTATCTCTTGAAATGCAAATGAAATGATTTGTCATGCAAAACTTACTCTTTCATGCATCACAAGTTTCAAAAAATGTAATTAAATTGCTTGTGTTACTTGTCGAGCTTTTACAAGACAATTCCAATATTTCATGTTCTCCTAGTCTTAAGCATAAGTTGACATCTCAATTTTATTTTATTTTATTTTATTTTTTAATTTTTTATAAAAACAAACAAAGCATGCCAATTGAAATCAAACACACAACTTAAATCATGATTAAACTAAGGGTCCAAAAAATAAAATTTGAAAAACACAAACCAAAACCAAAACCCAAACACAATCCCAAAAACAAAAACTTGAAAGCCTACACCAAAAAACCAAAAATTATATACACTATTGTACAAGATGATGCCAAGCTTGGACTACTACTTTCCTGGATCCCAAACATGATTAGAATATATCAAAAAACATATGACACAATACACATGCCAAATTTTATAGGAATCCAACAACAATAAGATCAAACCGAGCAATGCAACAAATTTCCACTTTTCATGCTCACCATACCAATTTGATTTTATTCCAATAATACTCCCATAGGTGAGCATCAAATTACTAGAATGATTAGACAATAAATGATTTTCAATTTTATCATGTCTATTCTTTAAAATGTGAACTTCATAATTGCCTCCTTGATTTAGAATTAGGCTATCCTTTTCAAATATGCAATTTTGTAAGTAAGAGCCTATTTCTACAAACTTCAAAGCCAAATCATTTTCCAAATTTGTAGGCCAATCAAATTTGTGTAACAATTTACAAGCATCTAGGATATTTACTAAATTAGGATCATTAAAAGTTTTTATCCTAGATTCAATTAGTAATTGTTGATGAATTTGGTTTAACAATTCAAGCGCATCAACTTCTTTTCCATTCATTAAAACCATGCTATTAAAGGTGTGATTAAAAAATATACCTTGTTTTTCATTTACCTTTAGTGACATTTCATCATTCAAATTATTTAAATTCAAAATATGGTCATCCTTTTCAATCCTCAAACACTCTTGGTCAAAGTGCATGTCAAGTAATATGCTTTGATGATCACTTATTTGAGTTTCTTCCAATTGATCCATCTCTTTATCATTTGGTTCTAATTATTTGTTCACTATCCATGGCATCTCTTCATTTGAATCCCCAAAATCATCATGCAAACTTGCATCCACACTTTCAATGAATTCATATTTTGTCCCCTTTTCAAATCTTGTGAATATGAGATCTTCGTATGATGTAGAAGGCTCACCATCCTGCATGTCAAGTGAAATATGAGTTTCATCTATAGGGATGTGAGAAAAGAATGCATTACCATACCTTCCCCAACCATTGTAAAAATCGTCATCCAAATCTGTGAGATGAAACTCCATGATATTTGTGACATGATCTTTTAATTCATTCATAGATTCTCTTCTTTCTTTGTTCTTGGCAATAGGATCATTATAATCTTCCAAAATTTGATGAGATTTGAAACCCTCTTCCAAAACATCCTCAAATTGTACAGTTGTAATATCTTCCTTTGAGTAGGCAATTATGTTGTCTTGTATATCAATTGGCACAAAAGTTTCATTAGTAGCTTTGGAAAGAGTGAAGTCTTCCCACTTCTTCCAAGCATCATAATAATCATCTTTCAAAATCAAGTGGTGACATTCAACTATTTCTTCAACATCTTCCAATTCATCAATGTGTTTCTCATCAAATTCGTCTTCACCTTCCTTAGATGGTTCAATTATTTCCAAAAGTGGGTTATTTCTTGAATTCAAATTTATAAGGCTATCATTGTCCAAATTAGTAACCCATGATTCATTATCATAATTTGGAGGGTGAAGAATTTCTTGATCTTTAATTTTACACATTTCATCAATAGTATCTTCCAAGAACAAGTGGTGAAATTCTATCATATCTTCAAATTTATTTATTGATTTTCTTTCCATTTCTCTTTCAAACACTTCATTCAATTCTATGGTGGGTTCCATCCATTCATATATATCAAACATTGTTGAATTTAGAACCCCTTCATCTAGATAATCATGTATCTCTACATGATCCTCACTATTGGATGTTGTCTTAGCAATTTGCACCTCCTCGTGAACTATATCCAAGGTGGTCATAAAATTTGGGTATTCAAATTCATCCCTTTGATCATTTACCTTAGATATCATTGGAGTGGAGGGTGCTATGTTTGATGGTTGGTGTAGGTTGGCATCAAAAGAACAGTCTCTCATGTGAACATGTTGTGCCTTTTCTTCTTCAAGACCTTGCCGTTCTATTTCTTCTAAGATCTCATGGATTCTCTCTAGGGACAAACCACTCAGTTTTTCCTCAATGAGTGAAGCAAGGATGGGGTGTATGGCTCCTAGGTATACTTCCATGGATTCTTCTTCCAATGTGTTAAAATTTTCCCACATTTGGGAGTGCAATTCATGAAATCTTCCATTGAATTGACTCAAGGATTCATTAGACTCTTTACATATGGAGGTAAAATTATTTTTCAATATTTCTAAGTCAACCTGATTACCAAAATGATTAAGATAGGCTGCTTCTAATTGTATCCAAGAAGTCCTAACCTCCATGGGTAGTTGGCTATACCAAAAGAATGGTCTATCATCCAAAATGTATGCAAATAACTTACAAGCAACCTCCTCATAAAAAATCTGGAATTGACACAATGTACTCTTGTATACATGCAGCTTTTGCAAGTATCCTAGTGGTACCTCTTGATTAAAACACCGTAAAAATTCCAATAACATTTTAGGAACATGATATGGTACCACAGGTATAGACAAACCCTTATAATGATCCTCTATTATTAATACCATTCTCTCTCTTAGAGATGTTATTTCAGCTCTCGGGGATACCCTTTGCTCCTCAAGTGTTGCCATTAGTGAACTTAAAATGTAATTTTAGAACCAAATCTGTTGAATATTCAACCTGCAATATAAAACAGAAATCAAGTTAGCATCAACTAAGAGATGTATTCATTAAAATCAAATGAAAAGTAATTGCATGAGACCAAAATTCTGAAAAATTAAATCACTTTATTTCTGTATGAACAATCCAAATGTGTTGTAAAGCTCTTAAGCAATTTTAAGCATTTAAAATCATGATGAAATAAACCGTTTCATGCCCTCCTTCTAGAGCCAATCTGTTGAGTGGTGTTTTCACCTAGTTGTGAAAGCACACTCTCCGGTAGGATCTGAGTCCAAAAATCCTCTGCTTGCAAAGAAAATAACTTTCTCCAAGGTTCCTGTTATGCTTAAATAATGCTGTTCAAATGAAATGCCAGGAATATCTTAGGGTTTGCAAGTGGATGTTAACAAGGGGGAACGAAAATGGTGGCATGGCCAAATGGGAACTTTGGGCATGGCCACATTTGTAATACAGGAATTTTAATTTCAATGTGAAAGCTTTTCTTCAGAAATTTCAGGCCTTGTTAGCAAGAAAGAATGAGAAATTTTCTGCATGCTTAATTTTAATTGTTTTATTTTTCTCCTTTCAGATTTCAGACTTGTATGTGAAATTGATGCCATTATTTTGGGTTGTTTCATGTGAATTTCTGCAATCTGGAAATTATTTAAGACCCTAGGAACCAACACCTAGTTTACTTTGATTGTGTTTATTTTGCAGGTCAAATAAGCTAGGTTGCATGTACGAAACTCTCACGTATTCGGTTTTGCAGGACGGGGTGCTATCAAACTGAAGGAGCTTTTGCATTGCTATGTTTTCAGTAATTATTTTGATGCAAATTTTAATTTTCTGTTTCCAAAAAATTTTAATTTCAGAATTTTTTTCTATTTTCAGGCATTAAAATAAATATTAAAAAAATTTCAAAATCTAAAAATGATTTCACCATTGCGTAGATTATAATTCAGACTTCCAATACACACTTTGAAATTTCATTTTTGGAGTTGTTTAGTATTTTTTAAAATTCATCGAAGTTGCTGTTTTGTCACAGATTTTAAAATCCGAAAATAGAAATTTTCCATTTTAAGGTCAAATTTCATTTTTCCAGTTTTGTTTTGCATTCATGAGCCTATGATGACATTCCCTTCATGGAAATTCCAATTTCATTGAAGGGGTTATGTTTTACGGCATTTTCACAAATTTCCATTTCGGGCCTAAAATTACCCTTTCTTCATAAAAATTCCAATTTTACGAAAGAGGGATAATTTGAGTACTACATTGAAGGTCTTTTCCTTAAAGCACTTAATTGTTCATCTTGATGAAAATTTGATTTCATTTAAGAGGGATAAGTTAAAGTGACATTTTGAAGTTACATTTGAAGACCCTATTCATCATTGAGGATTTAATGCAAGATAAAATCTATCTTAAAACCATCAAGATAAAAAGAATTAAAGCGTTACATCGTGGTCATATGAGGGCCAACTCACTTTTACTTTATCAGGGTTCAATGAACAATCATTAAATTTTCATAGTAAAAATAAACCAACAGTGCCCCTTGTTTACAGTTACTTGCAATCACTAAGGTGTTCCAAGCATTTAAATTGAATATCTTTATTTGATGCACATAGGCAAATGCTAATATAACAAGAACCTTGGAGAAGTTGTTTGTTTAACTTCTTTGCAAGCAGAGGATTTAGAACCCGAATCCTACCGGAGAGTGTGCTTTCACAATTGGGTGAAAACACCACTCAACACATCCCAATTATACTTTCCATCTCTCAACATCCATCACTTGATATAATTAGAAATCAAAATTACTACATCCCATTTTTTATTTTAACCAAATCTTCCACCATACTTGCATTTCAACCTTCCATCCTTAAACTTCCAATGTTGTTTCCTCTCTCCATGCAGCCTAAAATACTCTCCATTTTTGGTAGATTTTTCAATGGGTCCTCTATGGTACCCATGGATACTATATAACCAAGACTTGGGGGAGCACAATTGATCCATCGTTTTGAGTATCAAATCTTTACCAAATTGTTAGTTCATTTACATCCAAGTTTTTATCTCAAAGTGCTCTCAAATTGTCATCACATTTTTATCTAACTTTTGCATAATTTTTTTTTGCTATAGTCAAAGCTTGATCTTATAAAGACAAAGTACTGCTCTTTAAACCTTTGGATTTTGTGAAGACCAAATTAAAGCTTATGTGCAATGTGGATCTCTTGAGTCCATCTTACAATTGTGTTTGTATGTATAATGTCCCTAATTTTTAATTATTAGGATTATACATAAAATGTGGTGTGTTAATGTTTATGTGGCTCGGATAAGAAAAAAATAATAAATAAAAGAAAAGAAAAGGGGTTATAAGGGTTAACGCCACATTAGGGAGTTATAAGGTTAATTTAGCTATTTTATTAAAATAAAATAAAATATAATTCTCAATGGAGAATTAGGGTTTTGGCTAATAAAAGGAGGCTTGGGCTTCATTCTACACATCCATTGTTATTGTAATTGATCTCTTTCTCTTGTATTTGGCTGCAAAGTCATTTGCAATTCTTCTATGGACGAAACCCTGCAGAAGTGAACTCTTGTGGATGAAAACCTGCAAGAGTAAAGCCTTGAGGATGGAAACCCTCTTGGTTTAGAGGCAGAGGATGAAAACCCTTTTGTCTTAGAGGGGTAAACGCATCCAGGGTTTGCATATGAGCTTGTATTGATCAGCATTTGTGGGCAGAGTTTCAGCATTTCAGCCATTGAGGGCTTTATATCAGAAATTGATATCCAAATCAGCATTCAAGGTTTTTTGGCATTTGTTTGGAGGGATTCTATTTTCCACAGGCCAGATATTGTTGATTCGACTTCAGAATTGGATAGAGAATTTCATGCCATTCATTTTGACAGGTTACACGACATGGTTTCATTAAGAAACGAAAGAGTTATGGCATTTTGAAGTTCGTCTGCCAGTCCAGATTTCTAATATTGCACGCGTAGGAATTTCAAGCTGCAGCAAATTTTGGACCTGTTCTTCATCAGTTATTATTTCTTGCATTTCAGAGACTTATGCAGTTCCCCATTGATCAAATTTACCTAGCATGGATTTTGAAGTTGGTTTCAAGGGTTTTCAGGCAGATTTGAGTATCATCTTTGCTGTTGTACTTTTTCGGTACCTATCCGTACAATTTTAGTAGTTAATGTGAAAGTTTTGGGGTTGAAAAAACACCATTTTGCATGTGGGTATTGACAGAGTTGGAACAACAACAAATGGGTATGTTTAATTTGATATTTTGAAGACATTTACCCATCTTAGTATTCTAAATAATTGTTGTAAACTTGCAGATTTGAAATTATAAGATTCTTGATTGAGGGTTTCCTCAAGAAAGCTAAATATTCAATGTTTATGCTATTAAACCTATTGCATGTTTATGGGTATTGCATAAAATTGATTATTCAATGCTTAAATCATCTGGGTATTAATGCATGTAGCAAATTAAGTCATAGTGTTGCAAGACAAATCGAAACACAAAAAAAAAATTATTATCCAGATTTGGGGTGGAATATTACAGTGGTATCAGAGCACAGGCTATTTCTGCCAGCCTGTTTGGGTAGTCAATCATGGCACCATTGAGTAAAAAGGAGTTGGTTGAACGGCTTATTAATGCAGAAGATAAACTTGGACAACCATCAAAGTCAAAAGATGCTCTTATCTACACTTTGGGAGAAGTAGAAGATTGCTTGCACATGATGGGTCAGTCACATTCTCAGTTGTTACAAGCAGCTAATTTTCCTTTGGTGATGTCTTTGGACAAGCCTGAATGGGTGAAACACACAGAAAAGGAGGTAAGACTTATGGTCACTTCTTGTTTGAGTGAAATTTTGAGTATTTCAGCACCTAAGGCACCTTATAGCGATGATGCATTGAGAAAGATAATGCAACTATTGGTTCACAGTTTCAAAGGATTGGGAAAAATCTCAAGTTCCCATTTTGCTAGGAGAGTTACCATACTTGAATTATTTGCAAAAGTTAGAATGGAAAACATCATGTTAGACTTGAACATGGATAGGTTGATTTACAAAATGTTTCACCATTTTATTGCTACAGCCAGAAAAGAGCATGCTGGAAGTGTTATTGCAGCCATGAGAGACATCATGATTTCAATCATAAACCAATGTGAGGAAAGTGATAAGTTTTTCCAGCCACTCATATCTATGTTAATGGACGTTTGGAGACATTATTTGGTTGCTTCACCTACAACACATGACTTGGTTAACAGTGTAGTTCAAGAGTGTGAAAAGAAATTGCAGCCCTTCTTGGTCATTGACGAGCACAGGGAAACAAGAGCTTCAGCATGTGCAAATAAAAATGAGGTGGTGAAAGAAAAGTCTAATGTTCAAAGAAAAGATAAGGGGAAAACACAACAAAGAGCTATTAAAGAGTTACAGGTTTTGGAACACCAATACAAAAGCAAAAATCAGCTAAGGAAAGAGAATCGTTGCTTCAAATGTCAAGAAGCTTGGACTCTTGGTCACATATGTAGAAACAACAAACCTAAGGACTTAATGCAGCCAAGCCTACTGTCTCAAAAGGAAAAAGATCATCAAGGGTCACATGTACAAGCTTTGAAGGGACAAAATACTGAAAAAGGTTCTCAAGTTTCTTGCCAAGCTGATCTAAGTACAACAAGCAAAGTAGATCTAACACTTGGTTTTTCAAACAATGTTGATGAGAATGCTAGTAATAATGCTTCTACTCATTTGAATGCTAAAGATCAAGTAGAGGGTGCTTATCAAGAAAATGCTGATCTAGTTGGGCAGCAATTGTCAGCCCATGAAAGCATCATCTGTACAAGTCTGACTCAATCAAAAGATAAGCTTGATGACAATGTTGTTTCGCTTCTCTCAAAAGAAAAAACAGATTGCAGTCAAGCTATCGAGCAAATTCCTAGCACCTTGACTTCTAGACAAGGAATTGGAGTAGAGGAACAAGAGCAGTCAGATCTTTATTTTGAGAATAACATCTCCAATAAAAGTCCCAAATATCATCTTTGTGAAGATGCCACTGGTCAGCAACTTTCTGAACAAAATATCATCTCTAATGAAGCATCTCAGCAAGCACTTCAGGAGCCAGAACGGTCATATTTTCATTTTGAACATGAAAAGAGAATCTCCAATGGTCATAAACATCACCTTTATGAAGATGTCACTAGTATACAACCTTCTGAACAATATATCATCTTTAGTGAGGTATTTAAGCAAGCAGCGCAGCAGCAAGAGCAGCCATACTTTCTTTTCAATAATAATGAATGGACTAATATTGAAGAAATTTCCTATATCATGAGTATCTATCCCTTGAAAGATTTAATTCACATTCAGCCTAGTATTGTAAATATGGCAAATGCATTTTCAGTTTTGATGTCTAGCATTCCACCTACAGCCATGAGACACGTGGACATTATATGTTTTAAGTACTTAAGCAGAATTCAGTCCTCATATGTATTCGGTACAGTCACGGAACAGCAGCATATAAGTTCATGCAAATTGGCCTTAGAGGAAGAAGTTGCACTTGAAAGAACGTTTGAAGAATTAGTGCATTGCCCTGCCATAAATAGAACTGCAGATCATTTCAGATCCAAGCTTATTTTAATGAAAGTTAGGGAGTATGGATGCTTGCACAACACAAAGGCGGAGAAGATACTTCAGAAAGAAGCGTGTGTAGATCTTGATGTTGGGAAAATAAAGAATGGCTATTATCAAAAGGAAACAAAGTTTGTTGACTCAAAATTAGATTTCTCTTTCATTATGTCTACAGTTGCTGATCATTTCCTATGTAGTTCAGTTTCAAACAATGATGGTGGACTGAGTTTGGTCGATGTTGGAAGAATTGGGCAATTTTCACTCATTGCTATTCATGAAGTTCTTTTCTTGATATGCCTCATGACGAAATCAGACTTGCTATGCTCAGTGTTCAGTCATGTTTTTAGCAATTCCATCACTCTTTTACATGATACTCTTGTTGAGAATGATGTGGGAGTGATCCTAGGAGAATTGGGAAAAATTGGGAAGATTCATTTTATTACTGCTCACACCAAATCAGATTTGGTAAGAGCTATATCAGACCTATTCTTGTTCAGTTTGGATGAACGTGGAGGCATAGGGCATCATGGAGACAGTTTAGAGATATCCCTGCATGAGCAAAATTCAGTTTGGAAAAGGCTTTTGGGCAACTTTGGCAAGATTATGTTGGTGAGAAGCAAAGGATTGATTGGCTTCTTACTTGGTTTGGATCTTTGTGCACACTTGAGACAGTCTTCACACAGCTTTGAGAAAGTCTCACTTGGGCAAGCTTTTTACAAGGCTGGTCTTAAAGAATCAGGCTTACTCCACATACAGTTTGAACTGGGCAGCGAAGAAACAGTTGGTTTCTCACTTGACTTGGATAAATGTGCACATTTGGGAAAGTTCCTATACAGGCCTGGTAAAGAATTATTGGAGCAGCATCACCAGGTGATCAAGAAGGTATGTAGATGGATTGGTGAAACTCTTGGTATCCTTCTTGACTTGGTAGAAACACATGGGTTAATAGATTTCACTTATGGCCATAAAAATAATGATAGTATGATTGCTGTACTTCCATTTCTCAGTCCATGTTTCGTGGATGCACTCACCACTATTATTGGTTTGGCCACATTTATGCATGATATGACTAATAGAGATGATGAGGGAAAAAGTTTAGATGTCTTTCTCACTGCTGTATTGAAGAAATCAGACCTGTTGAACTCACTTTTCAGTCACTCATCCATCATCATTGCTGGTTTATTAATACTCATACATGGTACAGCTGTAAGGAATGGTAGAGCACTTAGTTTGGATGCATTTTGGGAATATGAACAGACCTTTTTTGCTGCTGTAATCAGAAAATCAGAGTTGTTACATGTTCAGGATTGGTTGGGCAGCAAAGAATTAGCTGGGTTTTCACTTGGCTTGGATGTATGTGTACATTTGAGACAATTTCTATACAGCCTTGGTGAAGTATTATTTGGGCAGCGTACAGGTTTTGCATTCTTCTTTGGTAAGAAACCAAGTTTGGGACAGTTTGGGAAAATAATTTTGATGTTGTCCTTTGCATTCACCCTTGGATCAACACTGTGGCAGTATGGTAAGATTTTCTTGAAGTTAATTTGGGACCCTGGAATCATTCTTGGTTATGACTCTGAATTGATTTGATGGAGTTTGTGTTCGATTGCTTGAGGACAAGCAATCTCAAGGGGGGATGTATTGTAATGTCCCTAATTTTTAATTATTAGGATTATACATAAAATGTGGTGTGTTAATGTTTATGTGGCTCGGATAAGAAAAAAATAATAAATAAAAGAAAAGAAAAGGGGTTATAAGGGTTAACGCCACATTAGGGAGTTATAAGGTTAATTTAGCTATTTTATTAAAATAAAATAAAATATAATTCTCAATGGAGAATTAGGGTTTTGGCTAATAAAAGGAGGCTTGGGCTTCATTCTACACATCCATTGTTATTGTAATTGATCTCTTTCTCTTGTATTTGGCTGCAAAGTCATTTGCAATTCTTCTGTGGACGAAACCCTGCAGAAGTGAACTCTTGTGGACGAAAACCTGCAAGAGTAAAGCCTTGAGGACGGAAACCCTCTTGGTTTAGAGGCAGAGGACGAAAACCCTTTTGTCTCAAAGGGGCAAACTCATCCAGGGTTTGCATATGAGCTTGTATTGATCAGCATTTGTGGGCAGAGTTTCAGCATTTCAGCCATTGAGGGCTTTATATCAGAAATTGATATCCAAATCAGCATTCAGGGTTTTTTGGCATTTGTTTGGAGGGATTCCATTTTCCACAGGCCAAATATTGTTGATTCGACTTCAGAATTGGATAGAGAATTTCATGCCATTCATTTTTACAGGTTACACGACATGGTTTCGTTAAGAAACGAAAGAGTTATGGCATTTTGAAGTTCGCCTGCCAGTCCAGATTTCTAATATCGCGCGCGCAGGAATTTCAAGCTGCAGCAAATTTTGGACCTGTTCTTCATCAGTTATTATTTCTTGCATTTCAGAGACTTATGCAGTTCCCCATTGATCAAATTTACCTAGCATGGATTTTGAAGTTGGTTTCAAGGGTTTTCAAGCAGATTTGAGTATCATCTTTGTTGTTGTACTTTTTCGGTACCTGTCCGTACAATTTTAGCAGTTAATGTGAAAGTTTTGGGGCTGAAAAAACACCATTTTGCATGTGGGTATTGACAGAGTTGGAACAACAACAAATGGGTATGTTTAATTTGATATTTTGAAGACATTTACCCATCTGAGTATTCTAAATAATTGTTGTAAACTTGCAGATTTGAAATTATAAGATTCTTGATTGAGGGTTTCCTCAAGAAAGCTAAATATTCAGTGTTTATGCTATTAAACCTATTGCATGTTTATGGGTATTGCATAAAATTGATTATTCAGTGCTTAAATCATCTGGGTATTAATGCATGTAGCAAATTAAGTCATAGTGTTGCAAGACAAATCGAAACACAAAAAAAAAAAATTATTATCCAGATTTGGGGTGGAATATTACAAGTATGGGCATTGGAATAGAATATCCATCAAATCAATGAGGATTTGATTTGTGAACTTTAACCTTATATTTATTACAATTACATTTGACATTTTATCATATTAGCTTAGTCTTAGTTGCATCTTCAAACTAGGCATCAAAATTTTATCTTGTTTTCAATATTTGCATTTAATTAGCATGTTTTTACATCATAGTCTAATTCCTATACCCTACTCATTAGCATCCAAAAATCTATCTTGGTTTTTCAAGTTTGGAAACCCACATTTTCTACATCTATAGGTGGATGTGCTACATAATTGTATTACCAACAATCCTACTATGCTTTAGGTTTTTTAATAGAGATTATAATTTATATAGTTAGTCCCTATATTTGTGGTAATTGAAAGTGCTATTTACTATCATAAACAATGATGATGCCATTGCTCAGTTATGATATTTTTACTCTCTATGCAATTGACATTATTTTAATATTTTTTCCTTTGCCACTTTGTTATGAATAGGTTTTGATGTCAACCAAGTGGATGCTAACCATATTACGACTCAGGAAAACCCCACTTTATGTAATCATTTTTTATTTTTATCTATTTACAAGTGTTTGTGGAATCGAGAGATAAACTTGTAGAACTATAGATAAAAGAACTATAGGATAGAAGTGTTTATAGTATTTCTACAATTGGAATGTTGTTGCTAGAGGGAAAAACTAGTTTTTTTTTCCTTTATGTTCCTTTAGAGTGAGATTAACTTTCTATTATTTGTCATTTATGTTTGCTATTTGTTTTTGTTTTTCTATTTTTATTATTTATTAAGGAAAACCATAAAAAAAGGTGTAATCATATTGTCTTAAGGGACCAATAATTTCTAACTTAGCATTTTATTAAAGATAATACTTAGAGTAATATTAAATCAAAGTTTGGAACTGAATCACATATAGAATTGGATTATTTCTTGCATTCTTTCTTGTACCTTTGCTTACATAATTTTTTTATTTCATCATTTGAAAAAACCAAAAATCATAGAGCATTAGACTTATTTTTCTACACATTGTGCTTGTATTTGTATTTAAACAATTTTAGATTTTGAAAAAGTAGTTGATAGGGTATCTTTGGAAAACATTGGTGATTTCAAACCCAAAACCCAATACCTTGGAATTTAAAAACAAATTCCCTATCCTTAAGGTGAGATGCCATGGAGACAACATCAAATGGGGTGAGATGCCATGGAGACAACATCAAATGGGAATAAAGGAGCCAATGTGCCTATCCCCATATACTAGTCAGAGACCATCCATGATTTTCCATGTCATATTTTATTAGGGTCAACTTCAATGCCTCTTCAAGATATAATGAATCCTAAGAATTTTACTGATCCTCAAGGGTTATCTTGATTTGATTGTACCTTGAGAATCCATCTATTAAAGATAACATTCCACAACCTATTGTGAAATATATAATCATGTTAATATTGGTAAGAGAGAATTCATCTTTGGAACATGCTTTGTTGATGTCCTAAAATTCAATATATACTTTAACACTTCCCATTTTATTGGCAATAAAAATAATATTAGTGAACTAGTAAGAATAGTCTATGCATTTGATGAAGTCAATATCAAGAAGCTTTTATAGTTTCTCTTAAATGGAAGTATGATTTGTAGATGCATTGTACATAATTTTTATTTTATGGGTATTGCATCAAGGTGACAACTAAGTCATGGATAAGGGATGGGTCTAAACTAGTCATGTTGATATAGGACCAAGAAAACGTATCCTTGAATTCTTTTAACAATTTGGTGTATTCCTCATATTTTATCTTGATTAGGAAATTTTCTAATTTAAGGGTCTTGGGATCATCTGATATCCCAATATTGGCATCACTAGTTTTCTCAATTAAATTAAAAGATTTATATTGTAATTGAGTTAGTAAATTTCATATATCTGTAGACACCCAAAAGTCACACATTGTCCCTCTCTTCATCTTCACGGTCAATCAATTTGCAAAACCCTAGAAAATTGCATAAATTGACTTTAAAACACTATTCATTTATTAAAATCACTATTCATCATCCTTAGCCCCCTTGGGCTAGCTAAGCCATGTTCTACATTTAAATGCAGGTCCTCATGTGACCTCCATCCTAACTCAACCAAGGTTGAATTCTCCACCATGGTCAAAAAGCAATTTATGTTCAAAAAGTCAACAATCATTGTTAAAACTTGGTTTATGGTTAATCCTATGGTTAATTAGGCTAATCATGCTTAATATTAACCCTCCACCTCACCTAGTCTACTTTGACTAGCCTAGAATTGCCACCTCTCACCTAGATATTTCCTTCATTCCACACTCTCCTGGGAAATAAATGAGAATTGAGGACTTTGACACCAAAAAGGCAAATTCAAATTTGGAGATATTTCTAGTTTGGTTTCAATAAATGCCATTTGTAGACTTTCCTCTAGGTCATCATGAATTGTATATGGGTGAGGTATTCTCTCACTCAATCTCATTTATGATCTAGAAAACCTCAAGGGACACCTCTTATGTGGACACCTCACCACACATACCTGATAGGGGACACCTTGTAAAAAGGATTCACCTTGTAACCCCTTTTTATGTCAATATAAAAGTAGTGATTCTACAGTTTCATTTTTGAATTGTAGTATTTTGAATGGTTTCAATATCCTCATGAATAGGATAAAATACAAGGAATTATATATATAGTCAATAGGATCTATAATTAATTAATTATTATCCATATTTTATATGATGATATTTAGAATTTGATGGAGATATCCTTCAAAATAGAAGCGATTTTGATCAAGGTAATTTGAAGGACCACCTTGGGGAGGATCATACATAAAATCTACATGTTTATATAAGTATTTTTCAGTGATAAGCTTTGGGTATTCTAGAGTTAATAAATTTACATTGATGTGTTAGATAAATTGAGAAAAAGTAGGGTCTAAGAAAAGCAATGATTCACATTCATCATCATTATGGAAGTCAAGTCTATTTAAGGAAACAATACTAGCTATGGATGCTCTATCACCATCATCATGATTATCGAGTTCCCCTTCATCATCTAAAGAAGAAGTGAGATAAGGATTACTATAAATGGGGATATAACCTATCTTGTTGCATCCCATTAAAGCTTTGATTTGTAGGGGTTCTTTAGTACCTCTCTCATGCATTCCTAGTTCTTTACCTTGGTATCCCATATTAGCTAGCATTTTCTTAGGGATAGGTTGCAGTTTTGATAGTAAACATAGTGTATTATTATTTAGCCAGGTAAGAGTTAATTTCATGGATTTTCTCATCGTTGGAAGTTCCAATGCAAATAAAGGACCAAATTCCTATTTGCACTTTTCAAAATCACTACTAGAAGGTAAACCTAAGTTTTAAGGAGATGGATAAACCTTATCCAGGTCTAGAAAATATTTATTATCATATATGTTAAGGTTATTATTAATTTCAGTCGATTATAATCACTTGTAAAAAATTAATCTTAATGAATTGATGACAGAAGAATGAGATGGATTTGAAAAAAAGCAAAGACTAAAATTTTGATTCTCAATTTTAATTACCTTATATAGATATCTAAATTTGGAACACCAAGCTTGCAAATTACCTACCAAGTAGCCAAATGAGACAACTACGCATTTTGACCCATTTTTTTTGAGTACTTTGGTTGTCAAAGTAGTATCATTTAAAATTTATCAATGGTGATTGCAACAACAATTTTTTGTTCCAAATTCCTTTCCCACTCAAAATGTAAAGCAATTTTAATCCTTCCTATCTTGTTGACCCACACAATAAAATGTGTGGTATCGATGACACAAGATTGACAACAACAATTTTTTTCAAAAGAGTAGAATCTTAAGAATATTGTATTCTCTACCTCTTTCAAGCCTCACACCATTAATATCACCGTCCTCCTCAAATACGCACCATCTGGTCTCAAAGCCCAAAATTTCCCTTCTTGGATCCACCTCCCCTTACCCCAGATTTGATATTTGAAAGCTTACCTTCCCATTCCCATAACCGTGAATGTACCTTACTCTATCCCCAAGATCAAAGATCCTATAAATGGAGGGCTTGAGGTGCCTCTTACAACAACAATCTCTATGCTAACAAAACTCTAATATTTTTATTACTCATTGGTCTAAATTCTATTTATCTTACTATTTTATCATCTTGGTGCTTTGAGAAATTCATACTTAGGGATAAGAAGGAGATTCCATTTTCATATCCTTGGGTTGTTGATTTATTTTCCTAATATTTTTTGCATCATATGTTTTTGATTTGCTAACATTTTTACTCATCTAGATCTTTATCAAATTTTTATTATTTGCATCTTACTATTTTAGTTTATTTTGACACTCACATTTTTATTTATTTTCAAGTGCTCACTTGTCTATTTTGGAACATTCTTTAAGGTTTGCATTTCATATAGGCAACTCCTAAACATCTCCTAGAATCCCTACAATATTAGCTCCAACCTTAGCTCCAACCTCTTGTGATGGCATCTTCCATTCAGGTTTTCAAGGAAAAATGTCACTTACCCTTTACAAGTAGTGATTCCACCAACTGTGATATTTGGATAATATTTTTAGCCCCTTTCATATATTTTTTTGGATAATTTGATCTTTCTATTAGCTTACTCAAATTAACTATCACCTTATAAGCTTAGCTCATTTTTTTTTTCACTTTTGCTATCCCTTAGCTATCTCCTTAGGGTGAAAATGCTATCATTCCTACTGTTAGGGTACCTAGGAATAGATATTTGGGTATATATTATTATATTGTATAAGGGTTGGTATGGGCCACACATAACCCAAGGTTGATCATATTATAATATTATATTATATTAGTAGTAGGTTCCCCAAAGTAGAATAAGAATTTGGATATATAAAGAAGAGATATTTGTCATTGTAATCATCAGGGAGATCAATCATATGTAATCATATTTGTCCACGAAGTAGCTTATGGGACTTTACCCTCCTTAAGTGTCTCTATCATCTTGGGAGATCTTGTGGAGTTATTCCTTCCTTAAGTATTATTATTGGTGTTTCCCTACATTAAGAGTATTATCTATCTTTATCTCATTTATGGATTGTTATTATGGATACTTATTTGTGGATGAATGATTTGATATTTTTATATAATGGTAAATGATTTATGTTAATGATAATAAAGTTTTGCAACAAGTGGTATCAGAGCAACGATTTTGGCAAAGTGGGGATTTTTGTATGGAATTGCAGAATTAGGGCATAATTTATTTTTTTGGAAAAACATCTCATATTTTAGGAGTAATATCTCTACAAAATTTTATACCTAAAAAATTGAAGAACATGAAACAAAATCCAAGAAGGTAGTAGCAATAGTAACAAAGTCCAAGGAAGCTTTGATAGAAGAGCACAAGGACACACCAAACAAAGAGAACATGAAATAACAATGTGTAAAAGAATTTAGAACAATGGAGCCAAATATTGAGAAGTCAAAGAAGGTATAACATCAAGTTAACGTTGCACCATATCACCATCCACACCACCATGAGTGGCAATAATATTGGGGGTATGGTTCAAGACAACAATATTATGGTTCTACATGGAATCAAAAGGGCACCAACTATGGCAGTGTTTGGCATAGAAAGCATAGTGATCCTGGTTTTCAGAGTGGTTCATCAACATCAAGGAACAAGTGGACCCATCATTCAAGTTATCAAAATACAACAACAAAAGAGTGGAGCCAACGAAGCAGATTTGGATACCCAAGTAACAAAATGGCATACCAGCATCAACGTGTTTCACTTGGATGGATGGATGATCAAGATTGGTACCAGTTGCTAACATTGCTTAGCAAATCATATTATCTTGTTTCTTCACATATTTCGAGGATGAAATATTTGTAAGAAGGATGGCATGTTAGGGTACCTAGGAATAGATATTTGGGAATATATTATTATATTGTATAAGGGTTGGTATGGGCCACACATAACCCAAGGTTGATTATATTATAATATTATAATATAATATAATATAATATAATATAATATTATAATATAATATAATATAATATAATATAATATTATAATATAATATAATATTATCCTATAATATTATATTATATTAGTAGTAGGCTCCCCAAAGTAGAATAAAAATTTGGATATATAAAGAAGAGATATTTTTGTTTGTAATCATTAGGGCTTTGCCCACGAAGTGGCTTATGGGATTTTGCCCTCCTTATGTGACTCTATCATCTTGGGAGATATTGTGGAGTTATTCCTTCCTTAAGGATTATTATTGGTGTTTCCCTACCTTAAGGGTATTATCTATATTTCTCTCATTTATGGATTGTTATTGTGGATAATTATTTGTGGATGAATGATTTGATATTTCTACATATTGGTGAATGATTTATGTTAATGATAATAAAGTTCTCCATAACCTACACAAGAAAAATTTCATAGAATTTATAGATCTAGCCTTGTCATAGACCTTTCAAACTAACTTTATTTTAATATCATTCATTTATACCTCGTTGCTTTTGGAACATCCTCTTGTAATCTAGTTTCCCCCATTCATTTTTGCATTCACACACAAGGCATAAATGCCACCCCTTACTTGTAGGTAGAAATTTTTCCTAACATTGTTTCTTAGGAACATAATATTTTATCACCTAATTTAGCTCACAAATGTGATATCACTACCCCAAAACCTACGACAATGATTTCAAGGCTCATGTTCATTCACTTTATTATTTTGAGAAATTTGGATATTCTAAAGGACCTAGGGGTTTAACTGTCTAACAAAAGAAAGTTATCTATTCTCCTAAGCTTGGTAGGACTACTAAAAACTAATTTTAGTTCTTGTTTTCTATTTGTTGGTATAAAGCAAAATCATTGGTGACACCTTACAGACAATGGCCTCATGAGATCATTGATGCTTAGTCATAAGTAGTGTTTTCCACACAACCAAAAAAAGAAGTGTCGTATCCTTTTATTTCTGTTTTTTATCCTTTTATTTACACTTGTATATTGTTATGCTATATTTTAAAGCCATAATTTCCATTTTCATACCCTAATATAAAAATAAAAACAAAGAAAATTACCTAGTTTTAATTTGTTTATCTCCTCTTTTATTTAGGCATAAAAATGAAGAGGTATGTAGTTATGTATTAAGCTAGATTGTATGCTTAACATTCCCTTTAAATATTGCTTGAAAGGAAAATATTTTAACTTATTTTAATCAATAGTTTTCATTAAAAGTAAAAATATCATATAGATTAGATTTTAAATGCATGCATTTTGGTTGTTTGCATCTTAATTTAGAGGTATTTTTTATAATATATTAAAATTAGCCTTTGTAGCCAAAATTAGGTCTATGTAAAAGGACACATCAAACTAATATTAACACCCTATACACAATATTTTGTACATTGGGAGTAGGCCATCATGGGTTTAACAAATGTATCCCTAATATTGCATGCCTACATCTTTGGTAAACCTTACATGAACACCTCTTCTATCTTAACTTTCAACCTAATTATAGATAAAGTTTTGTTTGAACTTTAAAAAATACCATGTATTTGTTTGTGTAGAATAGGTGACCTAATAAATATTAACAAATTATCTTTACCCTCTCACATACCATCTATAGCCACATATCTAGGTGTAGTTGATCCCTCGTATTATTTCTTATCCATGTACGTCAAGGTCTGCCCTTATGCACGACCATGTATATCAAGGGGATGGAGTTTCTTCCATGTATTAATGGGTATATCAATATAATAAACATATCAGGTAGTTATGGGTATATTGGGATACCTTCCTAAGTATATCAATAGGATAGGTATTTCAAGAGGAGGAGATATAAGTGCTAGACACACTTTCTATTCTCTTGTCTTAATATTTTAAAAACAACCTTTGATTAATTAATGTCTATATATTTTCTTACCTAAACCATTTAAATTATGTCTCAAAAGGGGTGTTACCTTTCTAGTGTAAAACAAATAACAGATCCTAATATCCCTCCTATATGGTATGACAATGAAAATCAAGTTTATAGGGAAAACCTTAATTTTGAGGATGAGGATGATGATACCTCAACCATGGGTTCCATAAACCCTCAAGAGGATGCTTAATGTAGGATAATATTTAACTTCATGAATCATATAATAGCATTTTTAAAGCACAATAAGCATATCATGTTAGAAATTGTTGATAAGGATATTTATTTTAAAGAGTAAGGATCCTTAAATCCTTCTCAACCACCTAATTGTAGCTTCATGTCCCTTAATCAATCTAATATAAGTAACAATGCATTATATAATAAACCATATATTGATGTTAATCCTATTAATTTTAACCCTAATTAATATACCATAAACACTAATGCATCAAATACTAATTATATTAACTCTACAAACATCAACATTTTCATAGGAGGTGGGAATTCTCATGTCTCACTTACTTTAAGTAACCCTATATTTATATGCCCATTTTAGGAGACACTAAGGGTTAATTTTAGATACCCTATGGACCAAAAACCAAATACAAATTATCCTTCTAACCCAAAACTATCCTATAATCCTTCAAATTAAAATCCTTTTATCAATCTTCCTTCTAATTTCATCAACACAGATAGGAATGTTTCTCAAAAATCCACATATAATGTTCCTAATCAACCTCCACTTGTTTTAAATAATCCAAGAATAAATAATACAATTCCCATATCACAACCTTTGGCCTTACAACCTAATCCTCATATTCAATCTTATCCTAAGGTTTAAAACTTGGCCACCATAGTTAAGAAACTAGTGCAACACATGGACATCATCCAAACCCCTAGTTTTAAATATTCTTACAAAGACATTTGTAACCAACCTTAAGATTATATGGTAGAAATTATCCTTACCCTCAAAATTTTCAAGCCCCACAATTTCAAATGTACAAGGGTATGGAAGACCCTATTGAGCACTTTAGACTCTTTTGAACTACTTTCATGACATTTCTTATGACAAGATGTTGTTATTAATTTTTTTTCCTTATTGCCTTAGTGGCCCTGCTCTTGACTAGTAGTATCAACTTCCACATCACTCTTAAAATATTTAATAAAATTGATGAGATGTTTGTACAAATTTTCTTAGCCTATATTAATAAGAATGTCACCCTTGATAATTTGTATCAACTCAAGCAAGCCAAGGATGAGAGCTTCACTGACTTGTGAGAAAAATAGAAAATGTTAATAGGAAAAATTCAATTTAATCCCCCTCCAAAGGACCTTTTAGATATCTTCATTAGTAACCCACATGATTAACTATCTTATGAGTTAGAAATAACCACTATCTCATATTTTGAGCAAGCGACTGAGTTGGCTAGACATGGAGAAGTCATTCTCTTAAGGAGAGATAATATAAAACTTATTAAAAAATAATATAAACCCTCTAAGTCCCAATATAATAATAAGCATATAAAAGGTAATAGTGTCACTAACTCTTTTCAAAGCAATAACGTAAATACTATAGACACCCTTCAAAAGTTAGTTCTAAATAAGAAATAAAATCCTAGGAGGAACTTCACTAAGTTGGATCAACCTATTTTATATAGCCTTAAATAGATCCTCAATTCTAAGAGGATTGAGTCTCCACATTTAAAATATGTAGATACCACTATAGATTGGTATAATCCAAATGAACATTGTGATTACCATCGAGTTGATGGTCACACTAACAATAATTTTAATCACCTTAAACACCTTACCAAGATTTGATAGATGGTGTCCATATTGTCTTTGGTGGCTCTAATCCTTAAACTTCATCTAACAAAAATATGGTTATCTTTCAAAACCCATTGCCTAATCATAATCAATAGACAACAAATAAAATTTCACATAATAATGTCCCACCTCGACATCAAAATATGATGGACATAATATCTTCTTCCATTTATATTACTAGAAGATAACAATACAAAAATCAACCTTTTAACTAATCTTCTTAACCACCTTTGGTCCTTCATGCAAAAAAAATTCCTTCCTCTAAAGGACCTTCCCCCATTCTAAAATCACAAAATTAATCTAAGGGTGATTTCTATCTTAAACAATAACTCACTAGTATCCCTACCAAAGTTTCCCTTATTAATCTTCTCCAAACCTCTTCAACCTACAAAGAAAATTTGTTTACACCTATAAGTGATAATATTGTACCTCAATAACTTTATCCTAGAAATTTTTATAGTGTAGTAGGGTGTGTTGGGATAAACTATTTTACAATATCCTTTTATAAGGATGATCTTCCTCCACCATACATGCATGCAAAGATAACCATTTTATATTATAGACCATAATGGTGACCTGTTTATCAAAAAAATCCTTGTTGATTATGTACCAAGCTTAAATATTTGTAATTTTTAACTCATTCATAGATTTGGCTTAGGAGAACAAGACCTTCAAAAAATAAACCTTGTTATAATAACCTTTGATAATGGGATCTATGAAGCTAGTGGAACTATAACCTTTGCTCTTGAAGTTAGGACCATATCATTAATACCCTCTTTTATGTAATATCTTGTGAACTCACTTAAAATTTTCTTCTAGGATGATCTTGGATCCATGCCATGATGGCTATCCCTTGTATCCTTCATCAATACTTCAAATATGAATATCAAGGCAAATGTGTCCATATCCTAGTTGATCCTCAACCCTTTTCCTATTGTATAATAATTGAAGCTAACCTCTCTATTATTAATATTTATCCTTTACTTATGCCTATTCCATTAGACACTACTTTTTATTCCCAAATCAATGATTTATTAGATTATTTATTTCTAAATGATAAATCTAACCAATCTAAAATGCAAACTACCAATATAAGTGACCAAAATAAGGTAAAAAATTTAATCCATCTTAATAAAAAGCCTCTTATAGATCTATCCAAACTTCCAACTTCTCCTAAAATCTTAGTTCTAGCTTTTAAGAAAAGAAAAATGATTCAAATAGGGCTATGTACCTTCACTTCTATAGACATTATCAATGAAGTGAAAAATCATGGTAGTAATACTTATCCAATTGAAAGATACTTTACTACACATTATTTATCAAATTATACTCCATTCCTAAGTAAATGCTCACAAAAATGGGATATCAAAGGAAATTTCTTGGGTCCCATGAACAAGGAATCAAAAAACCCTTAGAAGTAGAATCTTGGGCTGGCCATTATGGGATAGGTTACATCCTTAATAAAAATAAATAAATATAGATTTTCTTGCCATATAAGGATAGTGTTGAATCCCTTGAACATGAAGATATAAACCTCAATAGTCATTTATATTGGGATAAGACTAATGAGGAACCTTCAATATTTAGTTCCAACCTGATAACCTTGGTACATCCTAAATTAATAGCTACTACGGACTATGAAAATTGGGACCTTATTTGAGATTTCCCTATGATGGTTTATTTCCAAACGTCTATTATTTTTATGGATATCTTGTCTACATAGCTGATTTTGAACTTTACCAACCAAAGGATACTAATAAACCATCCCTTACTCCTAATGACCTTGAAAATCTAGGGGTCTTACTAGCCACTCAATTTGGGGATGAATCACACATCCTCATTGAAGAGACCATTGATGTCAATATTAGAACTCTTGATGCTCCTTAAATTCTTACATTAGGTAAGGTTTTAATATTATATGAACAAAAATAGTATACCAATATCTTAACCAAATTTTATGATGTATTTGATTGGTCGTATGTAGACATGGTCAAAATAGATCCCTCCTTGTTTGTCCATTGCCTTATAGTTTGACCCGATGCCAAATCTATCAAATAAAAGATTCAAAAAGTTCACCCTAAGGTCACTTTGATCATTAAAAATATCCTAAATCTCCTTGATTTTGGATTTTTTAAAGCTATATATTATTCTAATTGGATATCTAACATTATTACCATTGCAAATAAAGAGGGCATTATAAAATATGTATTTATTTTGAGGACATTAATAAGGCTTGTACTAAATATGAATTTTATTTGCCTAATATCGACATGATTGTTGATTTTTTTACTAGATATGTTATGTTATACTTTATGGATGGATTCTAAAAATATAACTAGATTAAAATCACCCCTACGGATCAAGCTAAAATTACATTCATAACCCCATGGGGCACCTTTTACCATCAAGTTATACCCTTTGGCCTAAAGAACATGGGTGCTACATATCAAAGGGCCATGACCTATATTTTATGATATGATGAAAGAAATCATGGAATACTATATTGATGATCTTCTAGGCCAATCTATCAATCATGAAGATCATGTCCAAGATTTGATACTTATCTTCAATTGAGTGTGGGAATATAAATTCTACCTCAAAACTTCTAAGTGTGTTTTTGGGGTAACATCAAGTAAGATATTAGGATTTATTTTGTCCCAACATGGCATTCAAGTAGATATTGATAAGATATTAGCTATTATTAATATGGCTCCCCTATAAAACTTAACCCAATACTTTAGTTTACAAGGCAAAATCCAATCTAGTAGGAGATTCATTTTCCAATTGGCAAAAAAATGCCAACATTTCTATAAACTTTTATGTAAGGGCATAGAATTTTTATGGTATGATGAATGTTAATAAACTTTGAATACTTTAAAATAATACCTCACAACCCCTCCTATCCTTGCTCCTCTTAATTCTTCTAAACACTTGTTGCTTTACATCGTTGGAACCATCCATACCTTGGGTTCCATGTTAGCTTAATATAATGACCAACATAAGGAAAGGATAATCTACTATATTATTAGAACCCTACTTAGCTATGAAACCCAATATACAACTTTAGAGAATTTGTGTATTGTTGTGGTTTTCACATCCTAAAATTTGGCATCACATGCTTAGCCATAAAACCTTTGTTCCTGCAAGAATTGATCCTTTACATTACCTCATGTCCATGCTTCATCTCTAAGGGTGAACCACCAAATGCATTATTTTTGTTAGTGAATTTAACTTAGATTTCATTGGCCAAAAATTTGTTAAAGGTCAAGTTATTGATGATCAACTAGTTGTGCTTCTAGAAGTAAATTGCCCTATTGTTATAGAATTTATGGATAAATCCATCTTTACCATAGAAGCTGACCCTAATGATTCTTGGACCTTATATTTTGATGGTGCTTTTTGTATCAAAGTATTTGGGGCAAGAGTCATTATAGTTACACCTTAAAAGCAACTAATTCTTGTCTCCTTCAAGCCATAGTTCTCTTTCACAAATAAAATTACTGAATATGAGATCCTTATATTAGGACTTCATGCTTTTTTGGCCTTGAATATTAAAATTATTATTTTTCTTTGGGGATTCCTAGATTATGGTTAACTTTGTAAATTATCCCTACCACATTAAGTACGAGAAACTTAAACACTATAAAGATATTATAGAAAAGCTTATGTTTACCTTTTATAAGATAATTTTTTAGGCCATCCCATGATATAGTAATTGCTATATTGATTTCATGTATACAATGACATATCTCATATCTTTAGAATTGGATGACCATCAACCAACAATAATCATTTGCTAAATCATAGAACTAATAACTCTCAATTGTAGCGAGTCACCTTTAGAAGTGTTTGTTGTAGAAGAATCTTCCTTCTTTTGACCCGTGGTATAAGGATATTTTTTCTTTTATTAAGGATAACACCATGCTAATTGGCTTAGATTAAATTTGAATGAAAATATTTGCGATGACAAGCCTATCAATATGTCATAATCAATGACACTTTGTATTGATGCTATTTTGATGGTATGTTCCTTTAATGCCTTACTTTCAATGAAGCTAAAGTAGTTGTTCAAAAAACCCATGAAGGATCCTAAAGTGGTGATTTTAGTGGAAATTACATCATAAAAAGTATTATCCAATTAGGATATTACAAGCCTCCCATGGATAAATATTCATGTGACTATCTCTAGAATTGTGATAAATGTTATTACTATGATAACCTTATTCATGCTTCTTCTTAATAACTTCAACCTATCACTTCTCCTTGGCCCTTTTCCATATGGGATTTGACATCATTGGAAATATCAATCCCACATAATATAATGGATATAAATTCATAATCGCAACCACAATATACTTCACGAAATGGATAGAAGATATGCCTATATCCCTAGTCACCAAATTTCGAGTCTCTAAATTCATCCTTAACCAAATTATTTATCATTATAGAATTCATTCTATAATTATCTTTAACAATGACACATAATTTAAGAATAAATATATCCAAAAATATTGTTCCAAATACAAGATCTAGCATAAATAGTCATTTCTCTATTACCCTCAAGGTAATGGTTAAGCTGAAGCATCCAACAAAACCTTGATCAAAAGCCTTAAGAAACTAGTTAATAAAACTGGTCACAACTAGCACCTTTAACTCTATCTAACTTTATGGGCTTATTATTCTAGTGTTTAAATTCCCACTATCATAACCCCATACATTCTAGTCTACAAGACTAAAGCTATATTTTTATTTAAATTGGAAATCCCCTCTTTATGAGTCTTGTTGCAAGACTTCCATTGGTGATGAATATTGCCTTGCCTGCATTAGTCAACTTGAATTACTTGATGAAAAGTGTATCAATACCTTGGAGAATATTTACACTTATCAAAATTGGCTTAAATGCACCCACACTAAGAAGGTCTAAACTCACTCTTTTGAATTAGGAGACCTTGTCCTAAAAGCAAATAAAAACAATACCAATGCATAAACTAAACTCGACAGGTCTATTTGTCATAATTACCAAATTTGGCTTGAGATCATCATCTAGCCACTCTTAATGGAAAAGATAAATTTGAACCTAATTGGATAGGTCTATTTTTTAAAATTTACAAATTTGGATTGATATCCTATAATGTAGCCACTCTTGATGGAAAATAACTTAAGGAACCTATGAACATCATGCATTTCAAAATATATTATGCATAAATATGCATCACTTACTTATACATCCTTGCATTTTTCCTATTCTACATTACTAATTGTCACATTTGCATACTTTATTGTGCTCACAATTGCATGCCTATTTTCCATCATATGTTTCTTAATGGTACTTGTATGGTTTACTTGTTGCATATATATTTGAGAGACCCATTTAATGTGATTATGAAACTAGTTAAGTTAACTTACGTGCATTGCACTTGCACTAGGTCACTGATATTAGTGGGTCTCCCCAATTAGTCCATTTGGTTTACTTGATGTATTTTTACATTCACATAATTATTTCATTACCTAATTCCTCATCACCTATCCCTCATCATCACTTTGCCTTCACAATATTTCTACAATATGAAGGGAATACATAATTTATCATTTCAATATTTAGCTAGATTATAGAAATTTTTGTATTCCTACCAGGCACTAGGAATACCAATCCTAAATTCTCCTTCCAAATTATAAAATACACTAAAGGTATTCTCACATGTTATCCTCTCCCTTTCTCATAAAACATCAAGATGCTGGGATGAACCTATGTAGGTTAGCTTGTTTATAATTGCATATGCACTAGGGTTATGATCTAGTAGTTCCTCACCACTCATTTTACCTTGCATTCTCATAGACCCACAAGGAGTGTAGGTATTTCTAACCCATCCTCAATGGATCTATGACATCTTATAGATACCCCTTGAATTGGTCAAAAAGTCATCTTTGTTCCTCCTAGTTTATAAATATGATGGGATAATTGTTCTCATCAACCCTCATTCTCCTTCATGCTAATCATACATTTGATTGAATTTATAATTGTATTAAACTACAATTATGCTATTATGCTAGTGTATATACCCTTTTTATTTATTTTCTTCCAATAAATGCCTCTTGATATATTTAGAAGGTGATGTGACATTATTAGACCCTCATCTACAATTTTATATGAATACTCCAAAATACAAGGATTAAAAGGGTGATCCTATCATTTTAGACTCTTGAAGATGTTAAAAAATACTGTCCACCTCTTCTCTACATATTTTAATATCACTTTCCAATCAAATAGGAACCATTTCACTTCAACTACTTAAAGTCTCATTTTGTATACATTGCATATATAGATGAATGCTATTATATGCGCTTGAGATTGATTTATTTAATACATATTTTCTTAAGGAGATCTACCAAGATGCACTGATGATCCTAGCTAGGATTAGGTTCACTCATATTATACTAGATGACTAAGCTAGTAGATCTCCTCATATTTTATTTAATGCATGTTTGGTTTACTTCATTATGTGCACTTGACAATAATATTATTAAAATAGTACCTTGTTCTCTTAGTTCATCTCTCTATCCAACCTATTAATGCTTCATTTATTTAGTTATAATACACACCATATTCTCTTATATGTGCTCTATTTGGCTACTATATTATCCCCCACACTTCTTACTTGGACTCTTGTAAACCCTAAGTAAAAGAAGGGATATCTCATTCTTAATTTATGAAAGCATATATTATCACTTATATGTCAAGGAAGACACATTCTCTCTCATTCTCATTGGATTTTAAGATGCCTAGGAATCACATCTATTCTATGCTCAAGATGAGTTTTTAACACACATTGTCTATTATCCTATGAATTCATTGTAATTATAGGAAACCATTACATAGTTATCAGATCGTGTACTAGCTCATCATGATCACCCAAACCAAATTAGGTTCCTCATTAGAGGATCTCCCTAGATGACAAAGTATGCACTATCTATAGCCAATTTTTTATTATCAAGAAACCCTTTTTAGAAAATGGATTGCATGCACCTTGTCCCCTAAAAACTCTTTAGCTAGTTTCTTTAGACCCTTCACACCATACCACTACCTTTATTTATCTCCTCATGCTTTAGTTTCAAGATCCTTAGAAATTTTTTTATCCATTAATAAGTATCACAAACCTAGCCTATATGTTGAGTGTATGTTATATGCCACAATGTCTTCTTGATGAATTCTATATAACTACATACATCCATGGGGCATGTCAACATTGGAAGTGCCCTCCCTCATGAATACATATAATAGCTAGGATAAATTTCATGCAAAACCATACTTAGTTAACCTTCATATCTTTCACTTAGTCCTCCATATTTTATTTATCCATCAAATGGGATCATATAGTTGGACTATGTGCTTATGATAGGACATCATCACATGTGGTAGTGGCTATCCAACAAATCTTGCATGATTGTATATATCTATAGGAAATTTGACACTGTGTGTTCCCTCCCTCATAAATATCTATAATAGTTAGGTTAGTCTTAATAGATTTTAATTACCCTACTTATCCTTAGACTAAATTATCCACACTAACATTATGAACCATTATTCATAACATGCTTTATTGAATCTTGTGCTTTGCATTTGCTAAGATAGTGGATCAATATAGCTCACACTCTACAATGGTTTATAAAACCATATGTGTGAATTGGTAGCCATCCTTCACTACTTCTCTACCTCTCTTATTAGTTTAATAGTGCCCAAGATGATGGGGAAGGATAATTTAGGTGTCTAACAAGCATATTATCATTTTACATATTCCTTCTAGGCATCCAACTATCCTTTCAACATCTCTTTTTATCCCTTATGCTAACCAAGACCATCACATCCATATCATTCACATTCTCAATGTCCCTTCTCTATATCTAACCTTTTCAAATCATCTTCTCCATCCTCATGTAGGCTAAGCCTTATTGACCACTACATGATGGGCATGTGAGATATTGCACACCCACCTGATGATGAATAAGTTTTTTCCTATATGAAACTCTATCGAGATATCCAATTGTCATATACTATACCTCATAAGTCAACTATAGATTATTTGATCATCTTCCATAATTAATTCCCATGCCACATGGATGATAATATTATATTAATAGATATTCACTAAGTTTATAATCTCCTTATGAAATCAATAGACAACATCTAATGCAATCCCATATCATTTAGGCACATCAATCAAGTGGGCTAGGATCTAACTATTTTTATTGTAAAACCTCTTTTATTTCACCAATATCTTCTTATCATTTTAAAAGCCACTATATATATAATGTAAGATAAAAATAGGTCTTAAATGACCACCATTTAATCTTGTTCATCTAGGCCTTAACTAGTCTCTATTCATACTTTTTCAAAGAGGCCTTAATTGGTTATTGTTCATACTTGTTCAAATAGATATTAAATGACTGCCATTTATACTTGTTAAAATAGGCATAGACTAGCCATCATTTGTACTTGTTCAAATAGGCCTTAACTGGTTTCCATTCATACTTGTTAAAAAATGCCTTCACAAGTTGTCATTCATACTTATTCAAATAGTACTTTACTAGTTGTTCATACTTGTTCAATTTTTAGGACTTCAATGGCCATTGTAATTAGTTTTATAAATATTGTACATAATTCTATAACTATTTAACTTTATAGGCCTTAAATATATTTTATTCAATATTTTTCAAATATAGGTCTTAACTAGCCTCTATTCAAACTTGCTCAAATATAGGTCTTAACCAACCATTATTCAAACTTGTTTAAATAGGCCTTAACTAGCCACTATTCACATTAGCTTAAATCTTGGGCCTTAATGGGCCACACTACATAGTCTTGTAAATATTATGAATATTTTATACATATCTATATATATATATATATATATATATATATATATATATATATATATATATATATATATATATATATGCAATTATTCAACTAATTAGGCCTTAACTAGCCATTGTTCAACTTGTTCACTATAGGCCTTAATTGACCGTTGTTCACTATAAGTTTTAATTGGCCACTGTTCACAATTGTTCAATATATGCCTGAACCAATTGCCCTTCAAAAAATTGTATATATTATAGGTAATTCAATCCTAGGATACTTAAACCTTACAAAATACCTTTATTATTACACATTTGACATATTATATCCTTACTATTCCTTTCCCTTCTATTCTTCATCATATTGACTTTCTTAAACCATATTCCATATGCTATGGTTCTCCCTAAACCCTTCTACACATATAATCACTAAAATTACAATCCTTCACAAAACCATAAAATTAGTGTTCCTATACTCTCATTATCTCAATTTAATCACCATGCAATCACCTCTAACCAATTATCAATCCTTTCCCATTTATTTTAAATTTTTATCACAAGATAATATCTCACACTAACCATTTAAACATCATATTTTCAAATATTTATATCAAATATTTGTAAAATATCCCAATTAACCATCCCATACATTTTTCACATCAAATACATCATCCCACAACCATTTATCACATAGATCCATCCCCTAATTATTTATTCTTAAATTTTCTCTATAGCCAATTAGTATCATTATGCAAAACAAATCTTCATAAGAATAAATCTATCAGCAATACTATATCATTATACATCCATGCAAAACATGCTCATAGGTATATGTTACATCACATAAATAATCATAGAACCCATTCATTCCATATATCTCTACAACATCTAGTTAACCTGTATTTTTATCATACACAAATCATTCACATCACATAAAGAGCATCCATAACATAAAAGATACTAGACCACCAAAATGTGTATATATCTCATCAAACTCTCATCATGTACATCAATTGATAAACCATTATACCATAATAAAAAAATTAATATACTTATTCATATGCATATATCTCAAGCTAGTGTGCCACCTAGAAAAAACTAGCACATCTAGCATAATGAATACAACAAGACTACATGTCTGTGAATCCAAAAATCTAACAATTCTAGCTCTATGATTTTGTCCCTCCTATGTCCCTTCATATAGGTGGTAGAGGAAGTTGTGGGTACATATCCATATAACATGATGTAGTACTAGTCCCAAATATACTTCATGACCTAGAACTAGGTGGCAACAACTATATCTAACCCTTCAATATTCCCTGATGGTAGATCCCTCTATAATGTGTCACCTGGTATTGATCTACTCAAGCTTTATATTGGGCTTACTCCATATAATAAAACATGAACCAAATGATCTGGTCATAGCTCCCACCTACCCCAACTATTAAACCCTCCACTCAAGCCTCCTATATTTCCCTCTAAACTTGGATCACCTCTTCCCTCATCCAATTTGCCTCAACATATGGTGTGTCTCTCTTAGCTATCACCACTACTAGTTGACCCTATGTGCTATACTTATTTGCCACTACCTAGACATATAATGTTCATAGGGTGATGGTGGGCATATTACAATTTTTCTACTTAGCTATGAGGTGGTCTATCTCTTCCATCAACTCTACCAACCTCTACACCCTATCTACTTCAACTCCACCTCTCTTTGTAATCCACCTAGTCATATGGGTCTACACATTTACTAAATATTGTAGACCTCTAGCTTCATGGACATGGTCCTTTTTTAGCCCCTAATATGGGCCTTTATACCCTCAATAATTTGTTGTAATGCACCTTATTCTGTTGATCCAACCCCATCCTTAGTTCTACTTGGCCCAGCCTCTTAAAGTCTTGCCTCTACTCTTCCTCCCATATCTAGCCCAACCTCTTCTCTCACATCAATTATTAGGGGTATAACTTTGATATGTTTTGGAAATAATTCTCTTGATGGATCTAGCCTTGTTACTACCCTTCATACTTACTATCTTAATATCTATTATGGACATCCTTCTAGGATATCTCAAACTATGCACTCATAGGACACTATACTCTCACTATCATGGCTAGAGAAATTTTTGCTGACCAAAGTTGTTTATACCACCTCATATACCATGGAACTACCATAGGATCATCAATACTATGTTATTAAAGGGGGTATCACTGGCATTTATATTAGGATAGCTAGTCAAATTTGGTTGACCTCTAATATCTACCTATCAATATTCCCTCCTATACAATAGGTCCCCTAAATCTAGTAGTAACGAAACCTTACCATATTACATCATCATATGATCAAATAAATGTAACTCCCTTTCTACCTAATAATTGATGTGCCACCAAATATTTTGTACATAGACCAACTCAAATGCATCATCCTACCAATCAGGGTTACAACACCAAGGTCTCTATATGTAGTTCATATTGAACTCATTTATCACTCAATGATTCCATTTAAATGAATATTAGAAACACCTCTAATGCATATCAAATTAATGTCCACCTAAGCACTACTAATATTTGCATATCTTCAAATTATCTAGGTAGTCTAATTGATCACACGACAATGTGCTCCTAGCACCAGACCTAGATCAACATACAATATTTTAAACTCTTCCCCCACCTATACATAACCCTTCACAATGTCTTGTAGATTCATGCAAATAATATGGGACCCTATGTAAACTAGACTTGCTAAACCCTCATTTGCATGATCATCCCCACAAAACTCTATGGTAGAATCTACCAAGTCATTTGACTAATAAGTGATCCTAAGGTAACAACACACATTAGGTAGGTCAACCTATCCACTTGATACTCCTAAAACATGAAATTCACATCAATACCACTATTCACTATAGGAAAACCTAGATCTCCTAGTAAAGCTTGTAATACCTGCACCTTGTCATGAGTCCTATACACTTGGCTGCCCTAAATTGGTACCCAAAATTTTTACCACATGCTCTAGTGTGATAACCATTTTTACCATAGGAAGTAAAAATGTAAAGAACTCTAGATACCACCTCTCATCCAAGGTGATTAGAAGAGTCTTGTCAAACTCCACTTTGGGCATCTCTATAAAATGGAGAAGCCCAATAACATCTAGCATTACCTAATATCCTACCATCATAAGCTCCACTAGCTTATCTAAAATCTAGGATCATTACTCTCAATAGTCTAAAATATTGAACTATCACATGAACACCTTTTATTAGCCTAAAAATCTCCCTTTACATCATAATCTAACTTTACTCCTATGTCCTTGGTGAAAATGCTACAAATAGCAAAATTGCCATCGGTGCAAAAATGTCATCAACCAACATAAATGCCATTGATAAAAACATCGTTGATCTATATATGATATTGATTTTGCATTGTTAGATGATGTCAATAGGACAAAATCATTGACCACAACTATGGTATCAATAGTGCCTTGCAATATCATCAAACTATGAGAACCAATATGTTTCAATGAAAAATGAAAAAAAATCATATAAAATGCATGAAAAATCCACATAGTGGCTCTAATATTGATGCCTTCCTAAATGCCTCTCATTGTTGGTCTACCCTCACCCCTCAACATGGATGCTTGATGTACTGGATATGCCATATCAACTCTATCTAGATATCCATTTTTGTAAATGCATAGGGTAAAATGATTTTACTTTTACCTCCTTTTCCTTTTAACCCTCCCTCCCTCTCTCTCATTTTTCTTCTCCTTGCCAAATTTCTCCTTCCCTACTCTTTGTCTAATTTCCATCCCATTTGAGTTTCTTTAGGTACCTTTGAATTCCTTGTTAGATTTTTTATCCTTACTACCACAAAATATCATACGTCTCAATATAAAATAGCCATAATATTAAATATAAAAATAATAATGCAATGATGATTTTAACTATAGAATATTATCAACATATACAAATCTCACATAGATCAACAATACTAAAAGATACTTATAATATTATTCATAAATCTAGAATACAATCTTAAGATATTCTCATTCTTTATACAAAGTATGGAGCTTTATCTCCATAATATAGTTATACAAGATAACTCTTTAAATTCTTGATAATTATTTTCCATATGACATTTGGATTCTTATCTTGCCACTTGCATACAAGAATCTTAGTCTTCTAGCATAATACATGTACATATCTTTCACATCAAATAATGTAATATTATATAACACCCCCCTATATTACATTATTTTATGTTATTTTCTTGTGATCTACATAGATGATTCTAAAATATCTAAAATTTATTTTGACCAAGTGCTTTTGTAAAAATATTTGCAATTTGATCTTTAGTAGAAATGTGTTTCAACTAGATATGATGATTTTGAACATGATCCCTAATAAAATGACACTAAGCTTCAATGTGTTTTGTTATTTCATGAATAATTGGATTTTTTATTATATTAAGTACTCCTTGGTTATCACAATTTATTATTGTAGAAGTTCTTCTGATTCCAATATCTAATAATATGTATTGTAATCAAAGTGGTTCACAGATCACCGCTTTTGATGTACAATATTCTAATTATACAGATGAAAGTGCTACTCCATGTTGCTTTTTACTATACCAAGAAATAGGTCCTAAACCAAGATAGAAAATATAGCTTGATATAGATTTTATATCATCTATAGACCCAACATAATCAGAATTTATATATCCATGTAGGAAAAATTTATCATCATCCTTTTTATATGTTAACCCACACTTTGTAGTCTTGTTAATATACTACATTAATTTTTTATGGATTTCCACTGAATTTCTCTAGGTTCTTGCATAAACCTTGAGAGATAATGTACAAAAAAACTATATCTAGTTTGGTGTTTGTTAAATATAGAAGACTTCCAATTAATTAATGATAGATAGTGGTTGAGACTAGAGGTGTCTCATAATATCTTGATAATTGCAACCCTTACTCCATGGGAGTGTCTTTAGGTTTAAAATTGTTCATCCTATATTTCTTAATTGATTATTTTGCATACTTCATTTATGTTATTGTGATATTATATTCATTTTTACAAATTTCTAAACTAAGATAATAATGAAGAAGCCCCAAATCTGTCATTTCAAAATCATTTTCTAGATCTCTTTTAACTTTGTCTATTAGAATTTTTGAGCTTCATGTGATTACTATATCATCAACATATACTATAAGTATTATTCTATCATGTCCAATATTTTTTGTGTAGAGATTTGTATTTTATGGGTTTATTTTAAAATTATGTTGTTAAAAATGATTATATATAAAGATTTGTTTAGCTTACAAACCTTTTGTTCATGTACTTTGATCAAAAATCCTTTTGGTTGTGATATGTATAACTCTTCTTCAAGATCATCATTAATAAATACACTTTTTATTTTTATTTGATAAAGTTTCCATCCATGATGTGCTACTAAAGCACAAATTGTTCTAATAGTAGTCCTTCTTGTTGTCGATGCAAATATTTATTTATAATCTATTCCTTTTGTTTGAGTGTAACCTTTTGAAACTAATTAGGCTTTAAATTTATCAAGAGAACCATCTACTTTGTACTTTATATTCTAGACCCACTTGCATCCTACTACTTTCTTTTCTTGTGGTAGATAAACTAGATTCCATGTTTTATTTTCCATTAATGTTGCATATTCCGATTCCATGTCTATCTTCCTTGCTAGACATTCTAGAAAAACTATATATTCCCATGAAATTTTAGGTAAACATCAGGTAAACCTTTACCATTTGATGTTTACTCATCTCATTTAATGAATATGCACTTATGTGTCCTAGCATTTTATGCCAAAGCTGTTTTATTTATGAGATCCCTGCTGATAGATCCATATGTTGCATTGTATATAGACTAAACAAACTATTTTTGTAAGAGCCAAGAGCTATAACTCTTCCTTATTTTATAATAAGATATTTATTTTTATCTTTAATAGTTTTAAACTCAACTTCTAGGTTTTGGTCCATCAATTGAGATACTAAAAAAATATTAGTAGTTAATCCTGGTACATATAATACATTGTTAATTATTACTTTTCCATGTGATAGATCAATTAATACATATCCTACCCCTTTAACCTCATAAGTCATACTATCTACTATGACAACTGGTTTTTTATATTTCTCTTTAAAAGTATTAAACCATTGTTTATTTTCGATCATATACCTACTTCCTCCGAAATCAATATACCAATAGTCCATGATAAGTTATTTTGAAGTAGTAAACTTTATATCTCTTAAATAACTCAAATATAAAATTTGCAAATATTAAATTTCTAACATTTGATATAGAAAACATTTTAACTCCCAAATAAATTAAATTTGGTAAATTAAAAAAAATAAACAAATACTTCAAAAACTTTAAATACTTTTTAATCACTAAATTCTTCCAATCAATCTTTTAATTCTTCTAGTCTTCAATCCTTAATAAATAACATTAAACCTAAGTTGTAAACTTTATTTCACCATATCTTAGATTAGATTAAATATTAACAATTTTTAATTAAGCTAAACCTTACTACTCCTATTTGACTTTTCAAATAACTAATGCAAATTTAATTTCCATCCTAAATGCCTAAAAAGGAATGTAACATTGTGAACATTACCTAGAAATAATCGATGCAATATTTTCTGCTAAAGTCCATTGGAAATTATTCCAATTTCTTAATCCTTCAAACATCATTTGATTACCTTGTTGCTCTCGGGTTGTGACTCTCTGCGACTACCAAGTAATGTCTCCCAAGCAAAGTATTTGATGAATATATTACTACTAGTTTAGACTATGTAATCCTATTGCTCTAAGGGATGTCTTACTATTGGTACAAGTTATCTATTTACAGTGCTCAAATGGATATTATTATTATTCTGAGACACTATTCAATGTTGTTTTGAATGTGTCTCCAATGCTATTCAAATGTATCTCTAATAGAAACACTCAATCTTCTCCCTAGTTGAATGCCTATGTTAGTTTATCCATGGCTAAATTCCTATGATAGATTCTTTGAATGCTACTATTATCTTCTCCCTAGTTGAATACCTTTGTTAGCTTCTTCCTAGTTGAATACTTCTAAGATAACTTCTCCTTGGCTAAACACTTCTATAATATCTTCACCTTATGGTTGCATGCTTCTAATGATGCGCTTCTATGGTTGGTCATATGCTTTAGAGGATAGCTTCTATGTCTAGCCATATGCTTCTAATGATAGCTTCTACACCTAGACATATGCTTTGGATGATGCACTTCTAAATAGAGCCATGTTGTTAATCATATTACTTTGTTGTGAATAGTTTTTCCTTAACAACAACTCTTGGATTTGTTTTACGTACTTTATTTATTAGTATTATGCTATTGGGATGACTAACTTTAGCTTCTTAATAAACCATTTTCTTTATGCTAATGCTACTTTGGTTTTATTTATCATAAGTAGCTAATGTTTCTTCTTTAATATATATCTCCTTGGACATTTTCTATGATAAAAACCACTTGAGACTTTTAAATAGTATAGGATTCTTGATTCTCTTCTCATATATATGATTATTTAGTCTCTTCTCTGGTATAGGCTTATTGAAATTCCTTTATTGATGTAAGCCTATTTTCTTCATTGATGTAGTAAGTATCTACTTTGAAGAAATTGCTTCAACAAGTGATCCATAACCAATATTGAAATGATATAAATATATATTCAGTTAGTCCAATTCTTCAATATATCCTAGGAAGATGCTTTCTTATTTTATGCTCTATTCTTCTTCAATCAAGGTCAATTCAATATTGACCTAATTATTCTTATCTATTCTCTTATCTCTTAGAAATATTACAATGATTTCTTCTCTTTCTTTTCTTTGGGTTTGCTTCTTCTTTGTTCTAGAGAAGCTTTGTATTGTTTCTTATTTTCTCTAAATTTTGCTACTTCTATCTCTGTATATTGTAGTATCAAATATATATACTTAGGAAGCTATGAATGCTTATCTATATATTTTGTACTATAGTTTTGATATCTAAAATATTCTTCAATGTCTTAGGTTGCACCTAAGAACCCAATACGATTCTTTTCCTTGCTAGAGAACTCAATATGATTCTCCTCCTCGCTAAAGAACTCAATATCAATATCAAGGTAACTCTAAATATCCCTAAACCTCTAACTATATTTTGAGTTGGCCCTTAATGTCCAACTTTTATCCTATGTTGGCCCTCTCTATCAATATAGCTGAGTCCTAGTCTTCACTATATTTTCTTCAACCACATGTAAAGACCCTAGCATCCAAATTAGGGTGACTAGTCCTTGTCCCCTCAAATTATACTCAATGAGACCTTTAAAATAGAGTCCAAGTCTGCACTACCTTTAAAGTGGACAAACTCAAAATTAAATTTATCAAAAATGGATAAAATTAAATATTGATAATGTTGGCTACTAAAATAACATTGTCAAAAAATTGGATAGATTTAGATGGTAGCTATGATACCACTATTGGCTTTTTAAGCCTTACTACCACAAAAAATCACAAGTCCCAATATAAAATAGCCACAATAATAAAGATCAAAATAATAATATAACGAATATTTCAACTATATATTATATCAACATATACAAATCTCATATAGATCAACAATATTGAAAGATATGATATTATTCATAAATCTGGAATACATTCTTGAGATATTCTCATTCTTCTTACAAATTATGGAGCTTTGTCTTTATAATATAGTTATACAAGATAACTCTTCAAATTATTGACCATTTCTTTCCACATGACCTTTAAATTCTTATCTTGCCACTTGCACACAAGACTCTTAATCTTCTAGCATGACACATGTACATATCTTGCACAACAAATAATGTAATCTTATACATTCCATTCAAAAATTAAGGAGGCACCCTAGTTGGGGGTATTAGTACAATTAATTCTCCATAAAGAGGTAAAGTTTTCATAAATAAATTATTTTTATACCATAGTTATGCCTTAGCATAATGATAATTTTTTTTGAATTTACATGGTGGAATCGGTAGCCACCATGAATCCAGGTAGGCTTTCCGGATTTTATGGCCACCACAGTATTCTATGCTATCCACCCCAGAAGCCGCCACACAGATCTTCACACAGTCCATCCCTATAACCACCATGCCACAATCATTTAAAACCTTTTATGCCGTTGAAAGCACTAGGAAAGGGATAAGCATTCAGTTCGGCGAGGCTCGAGATTTGAACCTTGGACCTCCACCCCCCTTATGGGGTTTGGATGAACCAATTGGTCTACACCTTGGACCTAGCATAACGATAATTGGAAAATATATTTTCTTTAAAACTAGGGGTGTCTACAACTATTTTTTTGCGTTTATTGCATAATAAATGCATAAAAAAAGAGGTAAATGTAGATATTTAAATTTGAAATACCAATATTGTAAATAACCTGTAAAGCAACCAAATAATACAACTAAGCATTTTGATCCATTTTTGAGTATTCTACTTGTCAAAGTGATATTACTAGCACGACATCACTAGTGACAATTGCAATGATAATTTTTCTATCCCAAATTCCTTTTGCACTCAAAATTCAAAGCAATTTCCCCCACAAGAGTAGCATATTAAGAGTATTATATTATTTATCCTTTTTAAGCATCATACCATTAATGACACCACCCCTCTCAGATCCATGTCATTTGGCCTCGAAGCCCAAAATTTCCCTTCTTGGATCCACCTTTCCTTACCTCAAGATTTAAAATTTGAAAGCTAATATTCCCATTATCATCACCATAAATACACATTGCTCTATAATCAAGGCCAAAAATCCTATAAATTGAGAGAATGAGGTTCCTATTACAATTGACAGTCTCTATGCTAATAAAACTTTGCTATTTTTTTATTTTTGCTCTATCTTCTCTTTATATTACTATTTTCACATCTTGGTGCTTCAAGGAATTCATACTTGAGGGTAAGAAAGATATTTCATTTTCATATATTTATATTGTTGCCTTCTCTTCCTAATCCTCTTTGCGTTATATGTTTTTGATTTGTTAAAATTTTACTTGATTTAGGTCCTTATCAAATTTTTATTATTCACATCTCATTATTTTGGTTTATTTTCACACTCACACTTTTATTTGTTTTCAAGTGCTCACTTGTATATTTTGTAGTATTATTTAAGGCTTCTATTTCATGTGGGAAACTCCTAAACATATTTTGGTATCCTTGTACCCTTCGCTCCAACCTCTAGTCTCAACATCTTACCATTTGGGTTCTCAAGGTGAAAACATTGCTTGGCCTTTACAAATGATTATTCCATCAAATGTGATATTTAAACAAGATATTTAGACTTTTCATAATTTTTTGGACATCCCTATATTTTTATGAACTTACTCAACCTAAGTGCTACCTCACAAACTTAGCCCCCAAATTTTTCATTTTTACTTTCTCTTAGCTAGCCCCCAAAATTTTCATTTTTACTTTCTCTTAGCTAGCCCCTTAGGATAAAAACATTATCATCCATGCATAGGTAGTGATTCTAAGGACCCAACAACTCTAGCCTTCTCATAGCCCCTCTTGAATACCTCTATTTAGATATCAGTTATTTATGCCTTCCTATTTCTTTTGGATAATCCTTCCATAATTTAAATTCCCCATTCATTTTTCACTCACACATTGGGCAAAAATGCCACCCTTGATTTGAAGGTAGAAATTCTATTTATCGCTATTTCATAGGTACATAATATTTTTTCACCTAATTTTAGCTAATAGATGTGACATCACTAACTCCAATCCTAAGGAAGTGATTTTAAGGTACATGTTCATTCACTTTATTGTTTTGAGCAAATTTGGTTCTCTAAAGGACTTGGAGGTATGAATTTCTAGCAAAAGGAAGATATCTATACTATAAAACATAATAGAATGAAATCATACAAGCATAAGGTTTGGGACTCACCAAAATGTTTTAAAGAATTCATCATCTTTGTTATCTTACAATATCAAAATAAAATAGTAGATGAATTAGCTTCTTTACTGCATAATTTGACCTAACTACAAACATGTGGACCAAATAAAAATGAATGAAACTAATTTTTAGACTAATTATAATAGATAATGTCAAGCACTCATAGGTGTATCATAATGATGAATATATTATAAATTTATACTTTGAGAATATAAGAATACCAAAGAGCATAATAAGTATACAAGTGATGTCAAAGATGGTGTCATAGAACTAAAAATGAATCAACTAGCTAGAGGACTAATAATGTTGGAGTCTCTTCAACCTCAATTCTAATTCTAATAAAAGAAGAATTTAGAGGAAGTCCTTAACGTATAAGCCAATTTATATCATTTATTGAAAAAAATTACTTAAAAAAGAATATATATATATAGGAAGAAATTTCCCTATTTAAATATTTTTGTGATGAATATGATGACATTGTTGCTTGAAGTTGTGAAGACCTAAAAGTGCATAAAATAAAGTTGATTGAATATACCCTTGATTTTATGCTAGGAGGTAAATTTTTAGACATAAATAAATACCATTTAACCCAATAATTAAGGTATTAATCATAAATAAATTTCTTAAATTATTGTAAGCATAGATCATACATACAATAGAGCACTCAACTTGGATTACAAATTTAGTGTCAATTCAAAGAAGAATGATCATAACAAGTCATGCATGAATTTTTTAAATCTAAATAGGTCCTTTTTAAAAGAAAATTACCCATTACCATCAATGGATCAAATTTGTAAATAGTAACTAGGTCAATTATATTGTCATTATTAGACAGATTCTGAATACAATTAAATTAAATCTAGGTGAAAGATGAACACTAACATAAAATAAGATTAACTTCTAAATGGATTACATTATCATAATAGAGATGATATTTATGTTATTTAATGCAAGTTCCACCTTTCAATATGTCATGGTTATTTTTTATTTTTAGGTCTTATTAATGAGATTAAATTATTATTATTCAATGACCTAATAATGTTTTTAGAAGATAGAAGGAAAAGCATCGACCACCTATGTGCATTGTTCCAATGGTATAGGAATATGAAATCTTGTTGAATTTAAATAAGTCAATATTTTATGTATAAGAAGGGAATACATTGGGCACATTATCTATAATGATGGACTTGTAATTGATCTCAATCATATTAAAATAATACAAGAACTACCATTATCACTATAAAAAAGGAAGTCCAACAATTTATAGTTCAAATCAGATTTGTAAACAAGTTTATTATTATTTTTGTTAATTTTTTTAGAATAATCATGAAAATAGATGAAAGAGGGCAAGTAGACTTTCCAATATTTCAAAGATACAATATCTTAATCCCTAGTGTTGGTAAGCCTAGTTTTTAATAGAGATAAACCCCATATGTTTAGGACTCACATAAAATAAATGGAATGAGGAAGACCATCTAATAGCTTGCATAAACTAAACTTTGCATAACTACAATGAGGTATAAAGTTTTCAAGAAATAAATATACACTATGGTAAAATTATTAAGGAAAATTAAACATCATATATAATAAAGAAAAATCATTGTGTTTGTGATACATCTAAATGTTAGATCATTCATGTTATGAGTAAAAATTGGCAAGAAGTAAGCCAAATTTATAACTAAGATCTAGTAGTTTGATATCAAAATCATGGTAATTAATCTAGTGAGAGGTAATGTGTTATACAAAAATTTAGCTAGATCTCACTAAAATAGTCAAATTAGGTTTATTAATGGGTGTATGAATCATATAATACATAGAATATAGGAAAGAACATGGAAGTTATTTTGGAAAATATTTTCATTTATAGGTTGATTGTTGGGGTCTTGTTCTAGAAGGGGTATGATAGAATATTCCTATGATGCATAGCAAAGAATAAAGTATGAGATTTACCATGCAAATATTATGATGAAGGCAGTGATTATTCAATATATACAATGTTGGATAAGATTCTACAAGCAAGATATACTAGCCAACTATCATTATAGAGATTTTTTAGAGGGTCAAATAGTTTCAGTCATGGTATACATTTATCATAAAATAGAGAAAATCACTAGCATCACCACAATAAATAATAGTTACAAAACCATTTTTGACAATGATGATTATAATTTATTGATAATATTAACCCCTAATATTACCAATAATAAATTATTTTACGAAATGGATAGAAGCAATACCAGTTAGAAGTTCTAATTAGAATATTATAATTTAATTATTAGAAGTCATAGTTATCAAAATTGCGGTACCCTAAAAAAGAGTGAAGGATGGAGAGCAAAAAAGGTAGCGATCGAGCAGAGGATGGAGAGCGACATGGAGGATACGATAGAAAGGAGGCAGGATGGTCAGGCGAGTGTCTAGGAGGGACCAGTCATGACGCGGTTGACAGGGCAATGGCTGATGCATCAGGGACCCAGGCGAACGGGTCGAACAGGAGTGGAAAAGACCCTCCTGACAAGGAGGGACAAAAGGGTAGGCTTAACCTAAACCAAAAAGGGTCCTACGCTCAGGTCCTGAGGCCAGGATCATTAACAAAGAAACCCTTCCAGGAACTCCTTCCTCGTGGAACAGACCTAGTTATCCTGGAAGACCTAATGGATAGCTACATGGAGCTTGAGCATTTCACTCTAGTTGGCAAGTTTGTTGGAGGGAGACTAGACATGGAGACCATTCATAAATGGGATTTTTCCAAGTGGAAAACTAGTGGAAACATGGAAACCGTTGCTCTCTCTCGAGGTTTCTTCGCCATCAGACTCAATACTTAAGAGGAATACTACATCTTAGCTAGGGGACCCTGGTTCCTCAGACGCAGGAGCCTCTTTCTCTAAAAGTGGGGGGATGATTTTAACCCCAAAAATTAAAACATAAACGTAGCTCCTCTGTGGGTTCGGTTGCCAAACCTCCATTTCTAGTTCTGGCATGAGGATGTCATTCGAGGGATAGCCCGCTCCATAGGTGATTTCATTGCCATCGATCCCTCCACCAAATTCTGATCCAAGATGGTCCATGCTCAATTTTGTGTCTCCGCTAACTTGGAGATAGAGCTACCTTCCTTCATCAATTTGTACAGAGGATCCCATATGATTAGGAGGCAGCCCATCGAGTATGAAAACAAGCCTACATTTTGTACTCACTGTTGTACCCAAGGTCATCTATCGAATCGATGCCCTAGTTTGAGGACCTAGAACTAAAAGGTGACAGGTCCCACCAAGGACATGTAGAGGAACCAAGGCATCCCCCATCTCAATAAGGAACTACTGGTAGGGCTAAAACACATCATGCGTAATATTTCTCATAGAGCACCTCAGGAGGATGGCCAGAGTGCCATTGTAGAATAAGGTAAGCAAACGAGTGAGCAAGGAGAAGGATACCTGCCAGGCCAAAAGGAGTAGGAGGCGCTCCCAAAATTTTTGTTACTCATCAGTCCCACCATAGAGGATCCAGTGGCCCAGGTACAGACCCCTCACAAAATGCTATGTCCAAATTCTCATTCGGATGAACACCTTATGGTGAGCAACAGAAAATCCCCAATTTTCTTGAATAGGGGAGAGGAACCCCCTTCTCCTTCAGATGAAAAAGAAGACCTTTCTCTCTCAGGAAGGATCAGTCCCAGGAACACCAGGAGCAAGAAACACGCAATAAACTATGGTAGTGAAAGAAAAAGAGGGAGACCCTCTGACAATGAGAAAAGAAATAAGGAAACAATGAAGGATATCACAAATGGGACCCAGTCGATGCTTTTTTTCGACGAGTTCGACAATGATAAGCAAGGAACCAAACCCCCCTTCCAGTTGGTGAAGGGAGGCAGGAAAAATCCCAAACCATTGAGATGAAGGTTCTCTCATGGAACGTGAGGGGCCTAAATGAGGCAGCCAAGTAGAGGTTGGTGGCTGACCTAAGGAAAAGGATTAATCCTTCCATATTCATCATGCAAGAAACCAAAATCGATGAATTCTACTCTCGAAATGCTGCCAAGGCCATTTGGGCCAGTGGAGACTATCTTTTCAGTCTTGCTCAAGGCACGTCGAGGGGGTTTATGTGTCTGTGGGATCCTACCCTGGTCGAAGGAAGGCTTTTATCGTCATCGAATAGGATCCTAAACATTTTGTTTCTCTCCAAGACCAGAAAGCAGTATTGGCTTATGTCAAATATTTACGCCCCAAACTCACCCAGTGAGCAGGCCATAATGTGAGAAATAGTAATTCAAATGAGAACTAACTTTAACATCTTTCCTTGGATATTAGCAGGGGACTTCAATAGTCCTTTACATCCATCTGAAAAGAGATGAGGCAATGATTCTTATAGCAAAAGTATGGAGGACTTCAGAGGTTTGTCAATACCAATGAGCTCATGTATGTTCAGCTCAAAGGCTCCTCTTTTACTTGGAGCAACAGGAGGATTGATAGCAGACTCATCCAGGTCAGGTTGGACAGGCTCCTAATTTCTCAAGAATTTATCCCATGGTTTGGCGATGCCACTCTTCTGGCCTTACCTCAGATCAGATCAGACCATAATCCCATCCTTCTTAAATCTGGTAGGCCTCCCTCCTTTAAAACTCCTTTTCATTTCGAAGCCATGTGGACCCAACACAAGGATTTCAAAAATCAAGTATCTTCTTGGTGGCATCAAAGTGTTAGAGGGTCTGTCACTTCTCAGCTGGCTCAGAAGTTGAATATGGTCAAAGAAAACCTAAAAATATAGAATAGGAAGGTCTTTGGCAACCTTTTTGCCAACAAGAAAGCTATTACTGAGAAACTTCAGGACATAGAAAGGATAATCGAAGTAAGGGACCATAGCAGTCCCATTAGAGAGGAGGAAAGAAACCTCCTAGCAGAATTCCATAATATTTTGGCCAGAGAGGAAACTTTCTAGAGGTAGAAGTCAAGAGACCAATGGATCAAGGAAGATGATGCCAATACAAGGTTCTTTCATGCATCCACCATGTGACACAAGGCATCCAAAAAGATCAGGGAGATCATGTGCATCAATGAATCAGTGTCCATTAACATTGTGGAGATCAGGACCGAAGTAGTGTCTTTCTTCCAGAACCTCTTGGGAAGTGCCTCGAAGGATGACAGTCAAGCTCAGGATACTATCCTTGCTAATATCCCCAGCATCATTCCTTAGGACTTGAACTCAAGACTGGTGGATCCCTTCACCCGTGATGAAGTTAAAGAGGCCTTATTTTCAATGCAACCCGATAAAGCCCCTGGACCAGATGGTTTCTTGCTAAGGTTCTTCGAAACTATGTGGGATGTGGTGGGGATTGATGTTTGTAAGGCTATTAGATAAATTTAGGAAACCAAAGTCATCCCTCACAGTTTTAATTCCACTTTCTTGGCCCTCATCCTGAAAGTCTCTTCTTGCAAATCCATCTCTGATTATAGGCCCATCAGCCTATGTAATGTCATATACAAAGTTTTGACCAAGGTTATGGCCAACAGGTTGAAGGCAATTCTTCCCCTCATCATTGAGAAATACCAAGGCAGCTCGGTTAAAGGGAGGAACATCCTAGATGGGGCCATCTCAATCCATGAAACCTTGCATTCAGCCTCAATGTCTAAGAAGTTTGCCATATTTCTTAAGTTGGATATGAATAAAGCCTTCGATAGGGTTGAAAGATGCTTTCTTCAAAAAATACTTCTCAAGTTTGGCTTCCACCCTTTGTGGGTCGATCTCATCCAGGGCTACATTTCCTCTCCATGGTTCTCAATTCTAGTCAATGGCTCCCCTGTCGAGTTTTTTCAAAGCTCAAGAGGTTTATGCCAAGGGGATCCTCTATCCCCCATCCTTTTCATTATCCTTATAGAAGCATTGGGAAGAGCTCTCAAGGATGGCCAATGTTGGAAGAAGGTGATAGGGATCCTCCCTGCATTCGAGGGTGATGCGATCACCCATCAGCAGTTTGTGGATAACATTATTTTATCCACCATTGCGTCAGTAGCTCAAGCTAAATCCATCAAAATAATCCTTGGTCTCTATGAGAAGGTTGTTAGCCAAAAAGTAAATTACATCAAAAGCAATATCTTTTTCATCAACACCCCATCCAAGCATCAAGTTTAGATTGCAAGGATCCTGGGCTGCTAAATTGACTACCTTCCCACCACCTATCTTGACCTCCCACTTTTTTACAGGCATGCAAAGGAAGGGATGTGGAATATGGTGATTGAGAGGATCCACAAAAAATTGGCATCATGGAAAGGCAAGTTCTTGTCCCAAGCTGCCAAGGAAACCCTTACCATGGCTTGCCTCCAAGGGATTCTGACTTTCTTCATGTCTATTTTTAGAGTGTTTGCCTCAGTTCTTCTCAAGATCGAGCAAGCTCAACAGAATTTCATTTGGTCAGGAAATGAAGATAAATCCAAGATCCCTCTGGTAGCATGGGATAAAGTGTGTAGAAGAAAAAATCAAGGTGGTTTAGGGCTCAGAAGAATGGCCATGATGAACCTTGCGCTCATTACCAAGCACACCTAGAGGATCCTAGTCGAAGAATTGGTTGAATGGGTTAGGATTGTCAGAAGGAAATACCTCAAAAACACTCCTCTTCTTGAGGGTGGAATTCCCACTAGGGGGTCAGCTTTTTGGAAAGCCATTGGTCAATCCAGACAGTTGATCCAAAACGGAATCAGGTGGATCCTTGAGGATGGTCAAAGTATAGAATTTTGGAAGGGTAGGTGGGCCCTAGAGGATCCTCTGTCAGAATAGACCGGGTTGGATCAACTTAAAATTTTCTTGGATAACAATGTTGGGCAGAAGGTGGCCGATTTCATTGAATGAAGAAACGACTCCCTGCAGTGGAAAGTCATCAATGCAAAAGGGCTAGAGTCGGAGGCCGGCTTCCTATCCTCAATCCTCAAGGACATCATCATACCCACTAGTAGAGGACCGGATATATTGATATGAAGGGGGACCGATGATGGGGGTTTCTCTGTCAAAACTGCCTATGGGCTTCAGTGCAAAGGACCAATTTTTAACTTTCCTTACAAATTGATATGGAGGAAAGGAGTTATCCCAAAGGTAAATTTATTTTGTTGGATTTCTTTTCATAACAAAGCCCTCACTATTGACAATCTTCACAAGAGGGGGTTTGCTTTAGCCAATAGATGCTACTTGTGCGAGTTTGCCTGTGAGTCCTCTGACCATCTCTTCTTGCATTTTAGCTACATTGGGTTGGTCCTTAGCGCCATCATCTCCACATTCCAAATCCAATGGATTTCCCCCAAGACCATCAAGGAGGCTTTCTTCCAATGGGGCAATACTTTTAAAAACCTCAAGCTTCGTTTCCTATGGAATGCTTGCCTCCACCACTTTTTGTAGCAGGTATGGTTAGAATACAATGGTCAGATCTTAAGTCACCCCCCAGGGATCCTCCCTTAGTTGCTCATAGGGCCATCACCTTTGCCATTGAGAATGCCAAGCTTATCCCTAGCCCTTGGCCCAAACATGTGTTCGAAGAAGGTTTGTTCAAATCCTTTAAGTTATCCAAGGAGAGTAAGGAGCGAGAGGATCCGTGAGTGTCTAGGAAGAACGTCAAGTGGGTCAGGCCTCCTCATGGGTGGTTGAAGCTAAATTTTGATGGGGCATCTCGTAGCAACCCAGGAGCGGCCACTGTAGGTGGATCAGTCCAAGATCACAATGGAAAGCTTGTAATGGCTTTCTATGATAAATTAGGGCATCAAACCAATCATGTCGTAGAGGCTAGAGGATTGCTGAGAGGACTTGAGCTCATGATAGAGGATCCCCATCCCTTGGTTATTGAAGGGGACTCTTTGAACATTATAAACTACATGACAACTTCCAAGGTTCTAGCATGGAAGGTTTACAATATCATCACTCAGGCTAGAAGCATCCTTCGTCGAAGGAACTGGGTTCAACTCAAGCATACCTATAGGGAGGGCAATGGTCTTGTTGACCACTTAGCAAAAAAAGGTTTAAAGTCCACATGTCTTATGGTGTGGCATCAGAGTTTCCCAACGAACATTGAGAAGATCGCCAGCCAATATGTTATTAATGTCTCCACATAAGCGTGATGTAAGGACCAAGCCTAGGTGGTCGGGCTCAGGGAGAGCCACGACATCTGTGCCACCAAACCCAATTGGCACACCCATCATGATGGTTCATGGTAGGTATGATGGGAATGATATTTTCCCAAAGTCCCTCGAAAGGTGGTCCAACAGATCTCCAATCTTGTCCCTCATGCCTGGCAAAGGTCGAAGATAGGTGGATGTTTTGTTCATCTCCCCTACTGAGATTTGTATGGGCCTGACACGCCCAAATAAATATAACCATTGACCATCTCCCAAGAATATCGAGAGGACACTCCGGTCCACCTCTCTAGACATAACTACCAAAGGCGCCACTACCTTCAACAAAATGTGGCACCTTCAGAGGTTGCGTGTCCACCTCAACATTAATATTTGCCACCATCCTAGATCTAACGCTATCATTGGTAATGATGGCTCTCTCTACATGCATGTGAGGCTCATATCCAAAGAAAATCTATTTAATCTAGTGGTGTTTGGGCAAGCCTTGTATTTTGGTGTAAGGTTTCCCCTGGAGTGTGGTGCAGAGTTGTCTGGCTTCCCTTCTGGCATGTGTTTTTGTCTTGAATCCATGGCTTCTCCTTATGTCGAACCAGTTGATATTTCCCTGTGTGACGAAGCCATGATGTTTATGAAGGCCAAGGGTATGCTCCCTTCCCTCCAAAAATTCCAAGGACCCGAAGACGATGTCACCCATGCCTTGTGGACTCTTGGAACTGGGACAAGGTTGTGGTGAGGGGGCTAAATTTTAAAATCTCCATTGAGCTTATGAGTGAGATCACTGGGTTGTCGATGGTAGGTCGTAACATTCGGTAGGATCATCATTATTGGGAAGAGGAATTGGAGCAATTCCCTGACAAAGGATGAAACCTTGGGTGGTATAAGTCAGCCCTCCTTCGCTCGGCCCTCCCTAAACCTTGTAATCTTGCCATCATTCCCATCCTTCAATATGTTACTTGCGATGATCCTGACAAGCCTCTCCATAGTTTCTACATCAATTTTGTAAACCACCTGAGGGATGCCAAGTAGGTCTATATTCTCGACTATCTTGTCTACTCCCTTGGCCTCACTATCGAAAAGAGCAAGAAATCATCTTACCCTCCCATCCACCAGGGGTTAATGAGTGTCATATTTTGCCATGTTGCTGTGAATTGTCCTTTGCCCTAGGTGGTGCTTCCTATTGCTACCCAAGCTCCGGGTAGTCCTGGTTTTGTCCAAAATGATGGGACTTCTAGCCCTATCCATAACAGCCCCCCTAAAATGGCTAATCCTGTGTCCCTCCAAATATTTTCCCATAGCAAGCCATCCAAGAGAGGGCAGACTGAAACCCCGATCCCATCTCAATCATCTCTATGGTTTAAAAAGGTGAAGAAGGAGAAAGGGACCCCACCGTAGCAAATCAACTCTAACACTGAGAGCGAAGCCGAGGGGTTGTCTTCCTAGTTTTTGTTAGACATGACGACGAACATCCTCTCCTCTACAAATGCAATGATGAGGATCCTCAAGCGCTTCAAGGGGCGTGAGACCCAAGAGGATCAGGAGGATCCGGACGTGTAAGGAATTTTCCTGGGACGGTTTCATTTTTGTCGTCTAGTGGAAGCGATCTATATAATGGATGGTTATGTGTTTTTTTATGGTTTTTTAGCTATTTTTTGACCTCCGTTGGGAGGGGTTGATGTAGCCCTCATAGGCATTACTGTGTTTTTTTGTTTTTTGGGAAATATTCATATGGTACCTAATGTATTAGCCCAAAGGTCCCTCTCTAATGGTAAAGGCTACGACCTCTCTTGTTATAAGGTTTTGGGATCCTCTTAAAAAACCCGTTTTGTATATAAATTTATCTACTTACCAAAAAAAAATTGCGGTACCCTTAAATATTACTATATATAACTATAAGGTTTTTACAGTTTCAAAATTTACTTAGTTTACATTAGATTGACATTGTCCTTAAAACTTTATCAAATTGCTACCTTAAAAGAAGTAGTTTGGTCATGTTAACTAATAATAATATGCTTTGAATATTGAAAAGAATATTTGTCACCTCATAAATAGATTATCATACATAGTTGAAAATAACACTATGGCAAGAAAGAGTAAATTCAAAAGCATCAATTAATAATTCCCCATACAGTTTGGTTCATGGTATAGAATTTATTTTCCCCATTGATTTGGATCTACCATTGCTCCAAATAGATAAAACCCTTGATATCTAAGATGTTAATATCAAGAATATGGATACAAAGGTTATATAATATTTTTCTAAGAACATGAGAAATCACTTACAAGGTTCAACCATCACCAAATAATAATTAGGTATTAGTTTGACAAAAAAGTGATAGAAGTTGATTTTATGGTTGGAGACCTAGTATTCAAATGGGATGAAGATAAAGCTAAGATAGGGAACATATTATACCTATCTCTATATGGAGTAGCCATTATCAAATCACTAAGGTGTACGTCTAAATTCGTAGAAATTAATAATCTTATATTATTGATAATTATCTATTTTAATAAATGCATAGCACTTGACCTTTGAGTGATTTGAGGTTGTTACATTACTTTATAAATATATAGAAGTATGTACACATTTTACCCCTTGTTTCCAAATTTATTGTTTAGCTTTCTATTTGAAATATAGAAAAAAACAAAAAAATCAAGAAAAATGATGTGAAAAGAAAAGAAAAACTAAAGATGAAAGACATTCCTCATCCTCTCATGTGAAAATATTGAAATAAGCACTCAAGGTAACTAAAAATCAAATTTTTTATACTATTCTATCCTATTCTCTTTAGGTTCACTAAAAATTCCCTTAATATAACATATTAAATTTGAAAATAAATAGTTTTTATAAGTACCCAAAGGTATTGAGCCACTACCTATAAACACAAATTTGAGAAGTATATGCTAATTTCAATTTGTTGTATGTGGAAATGTGCCAAGTATCTATAAAGAGAGTAAGTTATTGTACATAAAATACGATAGTGAAAAATAGGTAAAGGAATGGTTGATAAATATTCAGAAAACCTAACTCTCTAGACTCATGATGCCAATATGAAAATTTTATGAGTGAACCAATTGAGCTTTGAAAGTAGAAAGGATAGTCAGGGGATATCATTGATGTTGATCCACTCCCCAAAGTTAACATATATCCCTTATTAACGTTAGCACCAATCAAAGAATAACTAAAGTCAATAGACAAAAATTATTAAATTTAAAGGAGATATGAGGTATCATGTCATACAAGAATGTTCAATAGTGATGTGCTAGAAAAAAATCTACCAACTTAGCACACAACACGAGTATGATTCCCACCAACTATACCCACATAGAGAATCCATTTTATAGAGAGAGATATTGAGTGATTAAATGCTATTCAAATGCTAAATTAATGCTAGTCAAGGAATGAGACTTGGATTAACTTGTTTAAGCCTTAGGTGAGTTCAAACTTAAGCATTTGAAAAAACAATATGGTGATGAGTTTGGAAAATTTAATTTATGATGATCTACTCATTTAAAAGAATTTTAACTACTTTGGTAGTACCAAATCAACCACTTCTTGTAATGACCACTAGTTTGGAACAAGAGCATAAATTAATCTAAGGCCTTTGAGGGAAATAAGCCTAGTATCACCTAAGTTAGGATAAGTCTTAATTATTACTTATTAAATAAATCTTGGATATTCATTCGTTTTACATGATCATTGACCATCATCAAGAAATAATCTCTAATGAAGGTACATAGTGATTAAGTACCCTAAAAGTAAAGAGAAATAATAAAGGCTAAAATATTTCTAAGGCAAGACACTTGCTAATTGGTCAATGCCTACTAGCAAAAACTTGATGACTTGATTGGAGTATCGATAGTAGGGCATTGACTCAAGTCAAGTAAAAATAAAAATTAACTAAGAAAAGATAGTAATTACTAGTTAACATTGATTATTCACATATGCTAACTTGTTGGACTTAATAACTAACTCACCATCAAGAAGTTGGTGTTGACTTGCTAAACACTATGTATAGATTGAGTTTGGCCTAGATATTGAAACACTATCTAGATACAACCATTGATTTTATAAATAAGGTATTAAAGAGCATAAATTTATTATGTTAGAGGACAAAGAGGATTAGTTTGATTTATTTTTTCCTAATTTCTTGATAAGGGGTGACAGAAGCATCATTATGGTTTTTAAATAGTCAAGGATTTAAATATGTAACCAATGAACTTCTATTAGTAGTGGATAGGCCATAAAGACATATGTGTCTTTGATCCCATCCACTATTCTAAGCTCACCCACTACAACATTGGGCTCTCATTTGAGTTAAATGCAAGAAAGTACCTAAAAAATATATACATTAGGGGTCACAATCACAAGGAATAAAATAAATCTAAAATAAAAATTACCACTCAAGACAAGATGCATGGTGATTCTTATAGGAGAGAAATAGAGGATACATACAAGCATATCCACACAAGATTAGACACAAGGCCAAGTGTCAGTTAATAATAAGGATGTGGGCATCCAAGATTCTATGAATATGCCTTGACATATAATAGTATGAATAACTATATTCATATCAATACAAAGAAGGAAGATAGTATAAATATCATCCCTTAGGCAATAAATATTGTACTACAAATTGAAGAAGGATTTTACGATGGATTTATACCATTCCATATACACAATATCCGTTTTATCAAAAAATTGATAAGTCAAGATGAACTCTCTTCATAAAATAATAGTTGGTATATCTAAGACAATATTGATTGTTTCAATGGATTTTTTAGTTCCTTGGTCTCAATCCATTACTATCTCCTCAAGAAAAGGGGAATGGATAAAAAATATTGAATATGAAAACTTCTCCCTAAGATGTTATGATTATCAGCAGTATGACCACCTAAAGAAGAGATGATTGGTCATGCGATCATGCTTTGATTCCTCATTGGTGGAGGAGAAGACCCTACACACGAATGATCCTAAAAATTCAAACATCTCAGTTCACAAGGAAGAAGCTCATCCTCCAACTACACCAATTGTCTAGCAGGAATCAAGTGAGAAACATAAGACTCAACCCCGAAAGGAGAATTCAAATCAGATCGTTGATAAAAACCAAATGGTTAGTAAAGACCATTGAGTCAGTTCCATGAAAAATATTAGCACCTCAGATAGTATTATTGAAGCTAAACAATCGATGATAGTCATTGTTCTAAAAATGAAGATCATATAGAATGTGTTGCAACTAAATATTACCTCAAGAGCTTGAAATTCAAAAATGTATTTTTGTAATAGTCCTAATGGTTCTGGATTGTTGTTTTTGTAATGATTGTATGGTAGCTACATTTTTTATTTAAATTTTTATTTTGGAAATGGTCTACTAATCTGTCATGTTTTAGAAGTTGTTTTATCGATGTTCTAAGGTTCAACCATTGTAGTAAGTAGATAATATTATTTTGAAAGACTATTGCAGCATATTGTACTATCTTACCCAACTCCAGCTTGGGGACCCTAAAACTCCTTTTTACTATAATAAAAAAGTTAATGTTTTTTATAGTCCCAATACGAACACCACAATGGCAAAAATATTTTTGACTCTCCTAATAAAAACCCAAGTTCAATTCATAGGAAGAGTGATCCATGTACCCTAACTTTTCAACCTATTCAATTAAAATAAAAAAAATTATTTTACCAATTAAAAAAATAAAAAATAAAACAACAAAATTTTTAATTTAAATAAATATATTTAAAAATATATATTATCTGTCTAAAATTTCAATATCAATCTTTAGTTTAGTTTGAGTTATACATCTTATATGATTGTCCTCTCATTCTTACACTTGCACGGCAAAATAATAAAGTATGTCATTTCTAAATAAAAAAAATATTAATTTGATGAATTTACATACGTTGTTGTAATGATTTCTCTATAACCTTTTATTTTAATCCAGGGATCACTGAAATTGTTTATATATTTTCAAAAGTTGGACTCTGCCCTCCAATTATGTTCATAGTTTATAGAATATTTACCTTTAATATTCACATCATTTCCGAATCCTCTGAACAAATACTTCTACTGTGTTTTTCATTTAAGAGGTTCAACTAAAAACAGTTGAAGATGCATGTTTTAACTACGAGATAGAAACTAGTATGGTTAAATCAATACCTTATTCTTCAATATGAAAAACATTTGTATGTTAATTTTTTTTAAAAATAAAAAGCAATGGAGAAATAAAAAAGTAATTTTAAAGATAAAATAGTTATTGAAAAATACATGTGATCCTCTAATTTTTTGGGTGTGTGCCACGGGGTGTGTTAATTCCACCCAACCTTTTTGTATGAAAGTGATTATTTCCAATTAATATAAGGTCCTTTCATTAAAAAAAAAAAAAAAAAACATTGACCTACTCATGCAAGCAAAACCCTTAAAAAAAAATAAAAATATTAATATTAATAATATTATAATTGTAATATGTATCAAATTCAAACGTCGATCCATCCCTTAAATATAACATCCCTTATCATACTTACAGAAATTATCCAGCCCAGTGGTAACTGATATGTTCTAGATCAATGCCCTTCAAAGAAGATGGTATATTCTTAACAACGAAAGTCGTGAGTTTGATCGTTTTCGTTATGACTTTGAATAAATTGAGATGGCATATATTTCTAAGCCAGGTAATAATACAGAAGCGAAAGGTTCATGTTCGTCCCTGACATCTATTGGGTTATACAAATACCAGCAGATCAAAGCAGTATACACTATACCCTAATGTTCCATTAATACTCTATATCTTCAACTAGGTTAATAACTATGTCCACAATTTGGAGATTCCGGAGTTTGATGCCGCATGAATATCTAAGGGTTTTTGTGGTGTTGTGTATAGATGTAATCTGTATGAGCAGCCAGAGTTCGCCTCTCTAAACATTCATCTTCATCCATACTTTTATCGCATTCCTTCATACCCTCTATTTGCTGATGTTCCACGTTGCTAACTCCCTGTAATACCCACCATTGAAAACAGAGTTAGACTCACCACGACGAAGCACACAATTATCAAAAGCCTAATAAAAAACTTCAGTTGTAAAAGAAAAATATTATATATATAAACTTACAACTTGCTCTCCAGCCATTTCATCTTTGTTAAAGGAAACTGAACTTCCCACCGAAAAATTAGTGCTGCCTGCATCCCTTCCACGACAAGAAGTATTAGAGTGCAGTAAAAGGGACAAAATCTTCCTAATGCCTTAAAGCTTGTAAGCACTAAGCAGCATGGAAAGCCAAGAAAAAATATTCAATTTTACAAAGTCGAAGACTATCTTATAGAGATATATTCGAGCACTATTAGTTGGAATGTAAAGAAAGATGTACCTCTTTCAAGCGGGCGTGTAGCCATCGCTGTTGCTAGAAGCGTGAAAATGCAGACTGTAGTCATGAGCCCAGCCATTTTGTTGCCAAATTCGAGTTTAATAGGTTACAGGAGAGTTCGTTCCTGGTAAGTAACTCCTCTGGAAATATCATGCTAGGGAGTCGCTAACTTATACTAGAAATCTCAGACCTGGTCAAATAGTACAACTTGGTTAGAAAAGGATATGTTTATGGTAGTACAATTTATTTAGAAAGGGATAAACTTATTGGTAATGGTTTTGGGTTACTTCTAATTAATTTTTAAAAATATTTTATAAATTTTGTTAACTTTACCTTTACCTTTATTTTTACTTATTTTTATAAATAATTTTTTTTTAAAATTCACTATGCAGTACAAACTTTTAAAACTAAGACGCGTATTTGATGATGTCAGGGAAACGATTACACTCATTGAGGTGTAGAATTCTTTAATTGTGCCGACCTGAATTGGGACCCAAAGTGGAAAAAGCAGTGCACTGTTTATTATTCTGTGTGTCTAATCACTTCACAAAGTAAAAGCGAAATAGATGTGGCATTCATTGAAGACGGCATTCATGGCCCATGGCTATATTCTTATCTAGAATCCAGCTTTTTCTACTAGGCTTTTACGCGTATTGATATATCCAGACGGCTCTCTAGAAGTAGATTTCACGTGTGTTCCATCAAGAAGCTTCCAGTGCTGCGCTGACTTTATTTTTTGTTCTTTACACGCTTCATAATGTATCTCATTATAATTCTTGTTTTCACATGTCATAACATGATTTTGTTTACGAATTTGATGCAATAGATGTAACGTAAACAGAAAAAGTCAATCTGTGATATCAGAACAAGTTGGCTAATCCTTATTTGATGCAATAGATTTAACGTTAACAAAAAAAAGTCAAACTGTTATATCAGATCCAAGTTGGCTAATCCCTACCACTTTAAATAGCAATAATAAGCCATGGCCATGGCTTTGAGTTAGGTGGATTGGTAAGTTCTTATTTGGTTAGGTATAATAGCCTGTTTGCAAAATTAGTAGTCTGATCTGAATTCTCTAAGTGCGCCTTAAATTAAATTAAAGATAACCGTCTATCCTCTGAGTGCAAACAAGATTGACCATGAGTGGTCCGGTCCCGTTCAGACCTTGATCAACAATATCAATAATTACAAAACCGAGTAAATTTGATGGATTAAACCTTACTCTTATCAATAACTAAAAATAATATAATTGTAACTTAAAAACAAAAAAACAATCATAACCCATGTGGTAAGACTAAACATCGGCCTAACGATAGCCACCAAGTTTGGGAAGGCACATATTATGCCAATACTTGGTTGGCAGATCGTTTGTTTGATTTAATTCGGAATTTAGCCACAATAAGAAACTTATTTAATTTTGTTTCAAAGGATTCGATTTTATATGGTCTGACCCACACATGCTTGGTATGTTGAATATAGGAAATAAACAAGGATAACATGAGTTTATATAACCGTATCCAGCTACTAAATGATTTGATTTTAATTTTTAAATTAATAAATTTAAAATATAAATAAACAATTATATTAGAAATGGTAATATTTTAATAAAAAATAAAATTTTATCATATTATTTATATTTTAAAAAATTTAATATTTTTTTATATTTTAAAATATAATTAAAATTGTTTATATTATTATTTATTTTTATATCCTCTATATATATATATTTATCGGATAGTGAGATTGTTCCCTTGTAGTAGTTACAAGTTTCGAATGAAAAAAATCAAAACACCTACCAGATGTCATAGAATTTAAGGCCTATGCCAAAGTAACTATTTAAGTGGCAACTATGAGAATGGTTGAGCATGTTAAGCAAGGCATTTATGAACTTGTACCATTCAAATAGAACTTTAAAAACAATAACGGCAACGGGTTTCCAAATTTCCAAAACTTGATGCTAAAAATAATTTGATTCTTCTAACTTTGGAGTAGACATCAATTTCATAAAATTCATAATATTTTTGGACCTACTTTAATTTTTCAAAGGAATTATTAAAATTGAGAGGACTTGCATGATCGGGTTGAAAAGATGAGATCCAAGTTGATAAGGTCCATATTGGAGGATTACTTGAAATGAAATGTTTAAAAATATATCATGCCAAAATATAGTTATTTAATCATCTATGCCACACATTTATGTATTAACAATTTACATGAAAATAAAGCAATGTTTAATTTTTTATTTCTGATAAAAGTAAGACAACATGCCTATAATATGGTGTCTACTATTAATCTATATTTCTTATGGTTCCTTATTCAATTAATATTATGTTACATATTTATCCTACCATCCTAAATATATAAGTTTATTACTATGGCTTTATGGATTAATAAGTCGCAACATGCAATTTATTTAGTAAAAATGGAATAATATTAATGACTATATATAGAGTGAAGTTTAAAAATAATAGTTGTCAATGTCTTAGTATTCTATTTATTGCTCAACCTAGTCATGTTATGAATTTTTTAATCTTTAATCATAAATCTTAGTCATTATCTCAAAATTTTAAACATAACTATCTAACATTTTCATAGCCATTGTATTTTGTAAATCTTTATTATACAAAAATTTAGACAAGTCTAGAAAGACACTCCAACCTTAAGTGCAAGCAACACTAGTGTAAGATAAATTAAGTAAAACAACCAAAAAAGGTAGAAATGAGGAAGGCAAATTTAGAATATATAAAGGACAAATTAAAAGGAAGTGAGTATGTAAGGTTTTAAGTGGTTTGTAGTTTTATTTTTTCAATTTTTTATTTTTTATATTATAGTGTTTTGTATATATCTATACCCTTTATCAATTTTAAGAGACCAAGTTTTCAACAACTCTCTATTTGAAACCCAAATTACCATCATAGTTTTTTTTTTTTTACCTTAGTTGAGAGTTTTTTTTTGCCTTCTTATGATGACTTGATTGGTCATTCTTCTATAACATTTCTAGTGGCAATTACAACGATCACATTTCTACCCAAAATTTCTTTCTCACTCAAAATTCAAAGCGATTTCTCCTCCAAGAGTAGCATCTTAAGAATATTGGATTCTTTGTATTTTTTGAGCCTCATTCCATTAATGACACCACCCCCCTTAGATCCACATCATCTAGTCTTGTCGAAGCCCAAAATTTCCCTTCTTGTATCCACCTTCTCTTACCTCAAGATTTGAAATTTGAAAGCTAATATTCCCATTCTCATCACCATAAATGCACCTTTCTCTATATCCAAGGCCAAGAATCCTATAAATTGAGGGCATGTGGTTCCTATTACAATGACAATATCTATGCTAATACAACTCTACTATTTTTTACTCTTTGCTCTAACTTATATTTATCTTACTATTTTATCTTAGTGCTTCAAGAAATTCATACTTGACGGTGAGAAGGATATTTCATTTTCATTTCTTTAGGTTGTTGCCTTCTCTTCCTAATCCTCTTTGCGTTATATGTTTTTGATTTGTTAAAATTTTACTTGATTTAAGTCCTTATCAAATTTTAAATTTTTTTAATATTTGCATTTCATTATTTTGGTTTGTTTTCACACACTTTTATTTATTTTCAAGTGCTCACTTGTTTTTTTGTAGCATTCCTCAAGGCTTATTTTTCATGTGGTAAAATCCTAAACATATCCTCATATCCTTGTAGCCTTGGTTCCAACCTCTTGTCTCAACATCTTCCCATTCGGGTTCTCAAGGTAAAAATATCGCTTGTTATTTACAGATGACTATTTCATCAAATGTGATATTTGGATAAGATATTACCCTTTTCATCATTTTTGAACATCTCTGTCTTTCTATCACTCAAATTAAGTGATACCCTACAAGCTTAGACCCATTTTTTTCATTTTCACTTTCTCTTAGCCAACCCCTTAGGACAAAAACATTGTCATCCATTCATAGGTAGCAATTATATGGACATGACAACTCTAGCCTTGTCATAGCCCCTATTGACTAACTCTATTTAGACATTATTTGTTTATGTCTCTCTATTGATTTTAGACCATCCTCCCATAATCTAAATTCACCATTCATTTTTCACTCACACATAGGGCAAAAATACCATACTTGAGTTAAAGGTAGCAATTCTATCTATCACTATTTCTCAAGTATAAAATATTTTGTCATCTAATTTTATCTCATAGATGCAATCATTGATCAAACGCCTAAGGAAGTGATTTTGAGGCCCATGTTCATTCACTTTATTATTTTGAGTAATTTTGGTTCTCTAAAGGACTTAGACGTATGAATTTCTAGCAAAAAGAAGATATGTATACTATAAAAAATAAGAGGACGAAATCATACAAGCATAAAATTTGGGACTTGCCAAAATATTTTAAATATATCATCACCTTTTTTATCTCACAAGATCAAAATTAAACAATAGATGAATTAGCTTATTTATTGCATAATTTGACCCAACTATAGACATGTGAAACAAACCAAAATGAATGAAAATGATTTTAGACTAATTATAATATATAACATCAAGCACTAGTAGGCGTATCATAATAATAAACAAATTATCAATTTATACTTTGCAAATATAAGAATACCAAAGAGCATAATAAGTATATAAGTAATGTCAAATATGTTGTTATAGAACTAAATATGAATCAACTAGCTAAAGGACTAATAATATTGGAGTCTCTTCAACTAGTTAAAGGACTAGTAATAGTGCTAAAAAAAGAAGCATTTAGATTAAGTCCTTGACCTATAGGTCAATTTATATCAATTATGGAAAAATTTATTTACTTAACATGGAATATACATAGGAAAAAATTTCCCTATTTAAAGATCTTTGTGATGAATATGATGACATTGTTGCTTGAATTTGTGAACATCTAAAAGTGCATGAAATAAAGGTGATTGAATATACCATTTATTTTATGCTAGGGGGTAAATTATTTGGACATAAATAAATACCAATTAACCCAATAATTGAGGTAGTAATCAGAAAGGAATTGCTGAAATTATTTTAAGCATAGATCATCCATCAAAAGAGCACTCAACTTTGATTACAAATTTGGTGTCAATTCAAAGAAGAATGATGATAACACGCCATTAATGAATTTATAAAACCTAAATAGGTCCTTTCTAAAATAACATTACTCATTACCATCAATGGATCAAATTTATAAATAGTAACTAGGTCAATAGCATTGTCACTGTTAGAGGATTATATGAGTACAATTAAATCTAGATGAAATATGAACACTAACATAAAATAAGATTTACTTCTAAATGGATTACATTATAATAATAGATATTTTATTTGTATTTTTTAATGCAATATCCACCTTTCAATATGTCATGGTTATTTTTTATTTTTAGGTTTTTTTTTATAAGATTATCTTGTTATAATTCAATGACCCAATTTTTTTCAAAAGATAGAAGGGAAAGCATGGACCACCTATGTGCAATGTTCCAATACTCTAGGAATATAGAATTTTTTTGAATTTAAATAAGTTAATATATTATGTATAATAAGGAAATACCTTGGGCACATTATCTATAAGGATGAACTTATATGATTGACCTTGATCATATTAAAATAATACAAGAACTACCATTACCATCATTAAGAAGGAAGTCCAATCATTTATAGGTCAAACTAAATTTGTAGACAATTTTATTATTATTTTTGTTTAAATTTTTAAAATAATCATAAAATTGGTGAAGGATTCCACCTTTACCTAAATGAAAGAGGGAAAATAGAATTTCTAATATACCAAAGATACAATCTCTTAATTCCCAGTGTTGGTAAGCCTAGTTTTTAATAGATACAAACTCTATATGTTTAGGAAAAATATTAGGATAGTCACTATACTCATAAAAGAATCAAAATGAGGAAGAATATCTAATAGATTGCATGAGCCTTTGTATAACTACATTTAGAGGTACAATTTTTTCAAGAAATAAATGTACTCTACGATGAAATTAGTAAGGACATTTAAACATATTTTTTTTTTTTATTTGTGGAAAACATCCCAAAAGGGATGCCACTTTCGGGTAAGACCCAAGGAGGCAGGGGTATCCATTCCGCCAAAAACGCCCAGGACTCGGACTTGGCCTACCACCTTTGACACACTCAAGGAGCAAACAAACACACAAACCCAATTAAAAATAAGCAAATAACAACAAAAATAATAAAATAAAATAAAAAACATGCTCCTTGAGTGTGTCAAAAACAAAAGCACAACCAAACACGCACAATAAGATAAAAGAAACCACAACACAAACCACATAGAAAAACACAAGAAACACATAACAAAACACAAACAAGACAAAAACAACAGAACACTACAAAGACATAACCCAAAAAAAAACAAGAAAAATAAACACAACCAAAACCTAAAAAATTAAAAAATAAAACAAAAATAAAAATAAAAAACAACCAACAACAGACAATAAACAAAAAAAAAAAAATATAGAAAACACTCACCCATAAAAACACGAAATAACACAAACAAAGAGAAACCCAAGAACAAGAACGAAAAAAAACACAAGAACAATAACAAAAAACATAAAAAAAACAAAACAACAAAAACACAAGAACAACAAAAAACAACACAAAGAACACAAAAACAAAACAAAAAAAAAAAAACCCACCCACCTTAAAAAACTAAACAAAAAAAAAACAAAAAGGAAAAAAGAAATAAAAAATGAACAAAACAAAGACCTATCTAGACCAGAAGACTATTAAGGCAAGAATCAACAGAGGAAACAAAATAAAGAATAGAATGAGCTAGGGAACTAAAAAAAACTGAATGAACCAAAGAGAAGCAAAAAAAAAAAACAAGAAGAAACTAGGTACCTTTAGAACCGGAGCCATCCAAAGAAATGATAGAAAGAAGAGCTTCCCTAATTTGAGAAGCCCACCATATAGGAGGGTGGCCATAACAAGTAAGATCACCTTTGTCCAAAGCCCAATTAGCTAAAGCATCAGCACTCTTGTTTTGATCTCTCACCACATGATTGTAATCAACTTTCAAAAATCCCATCCGGATTAACTGAATCTTCTCAATAATTCTTTTTATTCTCCAATCCACCTTATGATTCTTAGAAGGATTCTTCAAGAGATTAATCATAAGTTGAGAGTCGACTCAACTAACACCTTTTCCCATCCAACCTTAGTAGCCTCCTCGAAGACCTCTCGAGGATACCATACCCCTCAGGAAGGTTATTGGAAAGAATACCCAAATTCTCAGCAAAAGTAAAAACCAGGGAGCCATCTGAAAGTCTACCAATTCCTCCCACACTGGCTTTTCCAGGGTTCCCTCTAGAGGCTCCATCAGTATTGACTTTTCCAAAATCCTTAGGAGGAGGTTGCCAATTTCTATTCCTATCCAATTTACTAATACTCACATTCCCTTTAAGATGGTTGCCCTTAGAAGGTTTAATCTTCAATATTTGCATCACTTGATCCCATATTTGGTGGGAGTTTTTGGGGTGATTAAGGAGATGATGGACTGATTCAACTAAGTTGGCTATGGTCTTTTGCCAAATATAGTGAATATCCTTCCTATCTTGATTAAAAATTTGGTTGTTCCTTTCATTCCAAATATTCCAAAGAAGAATGGTAGAACCCATCCAAACTAACTGCCTAATAAAATGATCAACACCCTCTTGATTAGGCCAATCCCTCCAAAGCTGTTCAAAAGTAAAAAAATTGGACCACTGTAAGCCAAGTAAAGTGGCCATTCTCCTCCACAACTCAGAGGCTAAAGTACACTCAATAAAAATATGGTTGATATTTTCTACATTCTCTTCACACATTTCACATCTAAAAGGGCCATGAAAACCACGCTTCATAAGTTGCTCACCAGTAAGCACCCTACGATGCAATAAAAGCCAATTAAAGAACCTCACCTTAGGCCAGAGCTTTTGAGCCCACAATTGAGAAAATATGTCAGAAGAATGGTTGGGATTATTATGGCATAAGGTCAAATAACCTTGAGCAACTGAATACTCACCCTTAGTAGTGTTGTTCCATCCAAAACAATCTTTTTCATGGGACCAAGAGAGGGATCTCATATGAAGGATGCCTTGGATATCTTGTCTTTGCCTTTCTGGGATTTGAATAGGCCAGTCCTCAATAGGGATCCAATATCTACCAACCTTTGAATTACAAGAATGGTACCGACAATAATTAGCCACCTTTATCCAATTAGCTCGGTGAAGCTCCTCCATCCAAGGCCTCCAATCGGGAAACCGAGTTATCAAAGGCTTGTGACCATCCCAAGAATCTATCCAAAAATTTGCATGTTGACCATTATGAATGATCCAAAATAATTTTTTCTTTATCAAATCCTCACCAGCCTTAAGAACTGCTAAAATGGGAGAACCTTTGGTAGGAAGTTGATAGCGAACAAGGTCTTCAGGACTTTTGTTCTCAGCATATTTAGCACGAAGATTATTGGCCCAAAGAGCATTGGGGTTATGCAACATCCTCCAATATAATTTAGCAGCTAAAGCTTTGTTGTTATTAATTGAAGACCGTAAACCTAACCCCCCTTCACTCTTAGGAAGACATAAAGTATCCCATTTCACCAAGGCCCATTTTCTTTTCTCCTTAGTACCACTCCAAAGGAAACGATGACTGATTTGATCCAATTCTCGAAGAACAACCTTTGGAATATTCAAAATGGAAGAAACATAAATAGGAATAGCTTGAAGGACTGATTTTACCAAGGTGATTCTACCCCCATAAGAAAGCCACTTGTTGGTCCACTTTCCAATTTTCTTCTTGACTTTGTCCAACAACCAATTCCAATATTTATTTTTCTGCCTTTGAATATTTATGGGAATACCTAAATAAGTGATTGGAAGAGAGGTCTTCTTATATCTTAGCTTATCCAAGACCATGGATTCCTCTCTAGTAGAGCAGATGAAAGAAAATAACTTTAGATTTGTCTTCATTGATCAACCGCCCAGTAGCCTTAGAAAAACAGCTAATGATTTGCTTAATATTAGAAGCTTCCTTAACTCGTAGCTTTACCTAAAATAGTAGAGTCATCCACAAATTGAAGATGAGAGATAGGTCTAGCTCCATGAGCAATGGTAACTCCCTCAAGGGTTTTGTTTTCCCTCTTTTTGGTTATAGTCCTACCCAAGCATTCAGCAAGAATGATGAATAAATAAGGGGATAGCGGGTCACCTTGCCTAATACCTCTAGAAGCCGGGAAAGACCGAGAAGGCCTCGCCATTGATAAGAACTAAGTAGGAAACTGAAGAGATACATCCCATAATCCAATCCATCCAATCCTTAGAGAAACCAAATTGCCTCAAAACTTTGATAAGGAAGTGCCAATCCACTCTGTCATAAGCTTTGGATAAGTCTAACCGAATGAACATGGAAGGAGAATTTTGCATATCCATGGAATGGATGGCTTCCCGAGCAAGAACTATCTCATCTACTATTTGACGTCCTTCCACATAACCCCCTTGCTCTGGGGAAATAATCTTATGCAAAAGAGGCTTCAACCTTTCTCGCCATGATTTTAGTAATGATTTTGAGAAGAACATTACATAAAGCAATAGGTCTAAAAGCTGAGATATGATCAACCTCTTGAGCTTTTGGAACAAGAGTAATATAAGTTTTATTGATAACCTTCAAAATTTCTTTGGCTTTCCCGGCTTCTTCCACCACCTCTAATAAATCAACATGAAGGATATCCCAAAACTCTTGGTAGAACTCAATAGGAAAACCATCAGGACCTGGGGTTTTCCCTTTTTGCATTTTAAAAACTACTTGTTGAAGCTCATTGATAGTAACAGGAGCAGTCAAAATAGAGTTCTCCTCGAAGTGATAAGAGAAGGGATTGCTTGAAGAACATTATATTGTGAAGCTGATTCAAGGGGAGTAGCAAGCAAAAATATTGGAAAAGTAATCAACAACAATAGAGTTCATGCCATCCCAAGTATAAACAACATCTCCAGAATCTGATTTTAAGGAAGAAATAAAGTTGTGAGATCTTCGAGCTAGAAGAGATTTGTGGAAGAAATTTGTGTTTCGATCTCCTTCTTTGAGCCATTGAATTCTAGATTTTTGCTTCCATAAGATTTCTTCTCTTTTTTCCCATTCCTCTAACCGAGTTGTGAGTTTAATTTCATCTCGCACTTCTCTTCTCTCGTGAGGCCATCTAAACGGATTTTCTTATTCAAATTTTCAAGATGAGCAATAACTTCATGTTTTTTTTTATGAACATCCCCAAATTCTTTCCAGCTCCAAGTCTTGATTTTGGATTTAATGTATTGCAGTCTTTTGACAAAACAGAACATCTTAGTCCCATGCCTAGGTTTACCTTCCTTCCACCATTGTTGCACATGAGGTCTGAAGGAAATGTCTCTAAGCCACATTAATTGAAAATGAAAAGGAGAGAAACTCACATTGGTTTTCCACATTTCCACCATGACTGGCCAATGATCCGAACCAGCATTATTAAGAGTCTTCACTTTAGGAATGTGACCATGGATTAAGAAATTTTTAGAGAGCAAAAACCTATCCAATCTCTCCATTATACAAGCTAAGCCTTGCCTTCTGTTAGACCAAGTCATAAGGCCATTATCTCGGTTGGATATCCACAAGATGGAGGTTTGCAATATATTCGCTCATGAGGTCAGTGCTTTTGTCCAAATTTCTATTTCCCCCATTTTCTCATCCAGAGAGAGGATGGTATTGAAATCTCCTCCGATCAAGATCCAAGCTTTAGGAAAATGAGAGATAATATGAGTAATATCCTTCCACTGTCTTCTTTTTTCCTCCAAAGAAGTCGGAGCATAAACAAGTAATGCAGAGCATAATCTGGTTGGAATGTCTACTTTGAATAGCTATAGCCAACAAACCCCAACTGCCAACCATATGGTGAATAACTACCTCTTTTGGATCCCAAAGACAAGCAATGCCACCCGAAGTCCCTTGGGAACCGAGGGAAACCACTTTTCCAGCCGGCCAAATTTTACCGGCAATTAAGTCCATATCCTCCATTGACATCTTAGTTTCTTGAAGGAAAACAAGATGTGGATGATTTACCCGAATCATTCTTCTAATTTCATTTTGTTTTGAAAGACTCCCTTTGAGTCCTCTAATATTCCAAGTGATGATCTTCATTAATACCAGGGCTAAAAAAGTTGGGAAGGGCATTAATCTTACCTTCCTCTACAAGCTTTTCACCTTCTTTTACCATATGATATTGATTGGTCTTGCGACCTACTTTTTGATTAGAATCCATCTTCAATTTTTTTTCCCTGTTTCTTGACTTATTCCAATTGAATCCGAGATGGCTTCTAACCTTGAAGAATGCTCGTACACAGCCAAAATTTTACTAGATGGTTCAATAGAGTCTATATTGGGACCTCGCATTATTTGAAGTTTTGACATTTGAAATATTGTTTTTCTTGTGTAAATTTTCTCCTTTTTTTTCTCGTTGAAAACCTTTGATTTGTTGGTTTGTCTCTCGAGTTCTTCCCTTCATATTTAAATTGTGTTTCTAAGATTTCAGTTTCCATTATTTCCTCTTCCTCACTTGGGACATCATTTGTGGAAAGGATTTCAAACATATTAGCAGATGACTTTGATTGATCCTTCATAACTGGTTTTTTTCGAGTGTTCTTCTTCTTAGGTATTTGGAAACCTGCTAAGTTTATATCTTCTTTCTTTTGATCAGGAATTTTATTTGGGCAAGCACTGGCCAAATGACCATATTCATGGCAAATTCTACAACGAAAAGGAATGTTCTCATAGTCCACTACTTGCTCCCAAGTGTCTTCCCCAAATTGTAATGTGATATTTTTAGGTAGGGGTTTGTCAAAATCCATTAAAACACAAATCCGAGCATAAATAATATGTTCAAAATTTTGAGTACAATCAACAATCATCATAAAAGTTCCTAAAGAGTTTCCAATTGAAGAAAAAATAGTAGGATTCCAAAATTCAATAGGGAGGCCAAAGAGTCTAACCCACACGGGAGCAATAGAAGGCATCTCTTCTTCGGCTTTAAATTTAGTATGCCAGGGCTTCATGAAAAGCCCCGCCCTTCCAAAAAACCAAGGACCCCCTTGAAAAGTTTTCTCTCTATCTTCATTATTAGCAAATAAAACAAGAAAATAACCATTTGGATAAATAGAGATTTGTAACTCACCTTTAGTTTTCCAGATTTTTGTAGCCCAGACTTTGAAAGCAGATAGACTCGGATGAAAACCCACGAACCGACAAATTAGTCCTCTTTTTTCCAAATCTTCAATGCCAGTCTGAATGTTATCCATATCAAGCTTAACAATAGGAGTTCCATCAGCTGCTTTAAGACATCCTGACTCCGTTTTCTTGGGATCAATCTTAGGCATTCTTAGAGGTTTATGGGAAGCCCTAATATTGATATTAGCATTGGGCTGAGGCTGTCCACCATGAAGGGCATCCCTAAAATTCATTTTTGGGACCGAGTCTTCAAAATTCTTACCCTTGATAGGGGTTTTCACAGTAGAATTATTTTGTGGGTGCACCTTAGCACCAGATTCACTTGAGATATGAGCCATTTTTTGATCAACTGCTTGAAACTTGTTTCGTGATCTCTTTAATCCTTGCCCTAGACGCCGTGGAAAGGTATGGTTTTCACTTTTCTTTTGTGCAGCAAATTGGAAGCCGTTGTCACTCAAGTTCACAAGTATGATCTGTTGAAAGACAAATTTCTAACCCATATTGTATCCCCTGCAACATTTCCTGCTAAAATATTGAGAATAAACCACAAAAATATTGGCCGCTAGGGCCCGAAGGCCCTAAAAACCAACCTCTGGAGCTGCTTGCACTCAACCCAGATGAAACCCTCGCATAGCCGCTTGCCAAATATGTCGTTCACACATAGGGATGCGCTAGGATCTGTGTTGCTCCAAATGATATGAAAATTGGTGGAGACGTTCTAGGGTTTTTCAGGCATCTACCCTCAAAATTTTAGCTCAATCCGAGTCCGGATGAGTGAGATATGACCAAAACGAGTTCGGAAGTTTGGGCAGTCCTGCGAAAACGTCCAGTTCTTCTTCGAACGAAACACACAATCACTTCATAATTATTATAAGGACATTTAAACATCATATACTATAAATAAAACATATTTTTTTTGTGATGCTTCTAAATTTTAGACCATTCATGTTATGAGGAAAAATTGGGAAGAAGTAAGCTAATTATATAACTAATATCTAAGAGTTTGATATCAAAATCACGTTAATTAATCTAGTGAAAAACAATGCATTATACAAACAATTATCTAGGTATTACTCAAATAGTCAAATTAGGTTTATTTATGGATGTATGAATCATATAATACATAGAATATAGGAAAGAACATGGAAGTGATTTTGGAAAATATTTTCATTTTTAGGTGGATTTTTGGGGTCTTGTTCTATAAGGGGTATGCGAAAATATTCCTATGATGCATAGAAAAGAATAAAGTATGATATCTACCATGCAAATATCATGATGAAAGTAGTTATTATTAAATATATATAATGTTTCATAAGATTCTACAAGCAAGGTATACTAGCCAACTATTATTTTAGAGACTTTTTAGTGGGTTAAATAGTTTTAGTCATGTTATACATTTTTCATAAAATAGATAAAATCACTAATATCACCACAATAAATAATAGTTACCAAACCATTTTTGACAATGAGGATTAGAATTCATTGATAATATTAACCCCTATCAAGTGCCACTTATGGGGCAGTCCTACGAAAAACGTCTAGTTCTTCTTCAAACGAAACACACAATCGCTTCATCATTATTCTAAGGAGATTTAAACATCATCTACTATAAATAAAACATATTTTTTTGTGATGCTTCTAAATTTTAGACCATTCATGTTATGAGGAAAACTTGGGAAGAAGTAAGCTAATTATATAACTAATATCTAGGAGTTTGATATCAAAATCATGTTAATTAATCTAGTGAAAGACAATGCATTATACAAACAATTATCTAGGTATTACTCAAATAGTCAAATTAGGTTTATTTATGGATGTATCATATAATACATAGAATATAGGAAAGAACATGGAAGTGATTTCGGAAAATATTTTCATTTTTAGGTGGATTGTTGGGGTCTTGTTCTATAAGGGGTATGCGAAAATATTCCTATGATGCATAGAAAAGAATAAAGTATGATATCTACCATGCAACTATCATGATGAAAGTAGTGATTATTAAATATATATAATGTTTCATAAGATTCTACAAGCAAGGTATACTAGCCAACTATTATTTTAGAGACTTTTTAGTGGGTTAAATAGTTTTAGTCATGTTATACATTTTTCATAAAATAGATAAAATCACTAATATCACCACAATAAATAATAGTTACCAAACCATTTTTGACAATGAGGATTAGAATTCATTGATAATATTAATCCCTATCAAGTGCCACTTATGGGGCAGTCCTGCGAAAAACGTCCAGTTCTTCTTCGAACGAAACACACAATCGCTTCATCATTATTCTAAGGACATTTAAACATCATCTACTATAAATAAAACATATTTTTTTTATGATGCTTCTAAATTTTAGACCATTCATGTTATGAGGAAAACTTGGGAAGAAGTAAGCTAATTATATAACTAATATCTAGGAGTTTGATATCAAAATCACGTTAATTAATCTAGTGAAAGACAATGCATTATACAAACAATTATCTAGGTATTACTCAAATAGTCAAATTAGGTTTATTTATGGATGTATGAATCATATAATACATAGAATATAGGAAAGAACATGGAAGTGATTTTGGAAAATATTTTCATTTTTAGGTGGATTTTTGGGGTCTTGTTCTATAAGGGGTATGCGAAAATATTCCTATGATGCATAGAAAAGAATAAAGTATGATATCTACCATGCAACTATCATGATGAAAGTAGTGATTATTAAATATATATAATGTTTCATAAGATTCTACAAGCAAGGTATACTAGCCAACTATTATTTTAGAGACTTTTTAGTGGGTTAAATAGTTTTAGTCATGTTATACATTTTTCATAAAATAGATAAAATCACTAATATCACCACAATAAATAATAGTTACCAAACCATTTTTGACAATGAGGATTATAATTCATTGATAATATTAACCCCTATCAAGTGCCACTTATGGGTGGATATTAACAGTAATAAATTATTTTACCAAATGGATAGAAGCAATTCCAATTAGAAGTTATAATTAGAATGTTACCATTTAATTGTTAGAAGTCATAGTTATCAAAATTATAGTACCTTTAATTATTAAAAATAATTATACAATTTTTATAAGTTCAAAATTTACTTAGTTTACATTAGACTGATATTATCCTTAAAACATTATCAAACTACTACCCTAAAGGAAGTAGTTTGGTCAAGTTAGATAATAATAATATGATTTGAATATTGAAAAGAATGTTTATCAACTCATAAATATATTATCATCCATAGTTGAAAACAACACTATGAGAAGAAAGAGTAAATTCAAAAGCAACAACTAATAATTCCCTATACAAATTGGTCTATGGTATAGAAGTTATTTTCCCCATAAATTTGGAGCTACCATTGCTCCACATGGATAAAAAACTTGATCTCTAAGATGTTAATATTAAGAATATGGATTAAAAGGCTATATAATATTTTTTTCTATGAAGAAGAACATGAGAAATCATTTAAAAGGTTCAACCATCACCAAACAAAAACTAAGCATTAGTTTGAAAAAATCGTGATAGAAGTTTATTTCAGGGTTGGATATCTAGTATTAAAATGGTATGAATATAAATGAAGCTATGTAACTTATTAAAAAAGGCTCTATATGGAGTAGCCATTATCAATTTACTAAGGTGTACATATAAATGTTTATAAAATAATATATATATATATATATATATATATATATATATATATATATATATATATATATATATATATATAATTAGTTGGAGGAAGGGGTTTTGAAAGGATCTCCAAACCTTGTACAAAACGAACATCAAGGGAGGACATCCTTGACAAGTAGAGAGGTGAATACAAAATCAAACCCAACCAAGAAGTAGAGACTTATTAAATGTCATTCCAAAAAATAGAGGAGTTAGCAATATCCATTGGTTCATCACCTTCAAATTGGATACAAAATTCTTCTAGGATAACAACAATCTATTGCAGTAGTGATGCATTTATTATGGTGGTATTTGACATAGTGCTCATAAGATCTTCTTGGTGATGAAGGGAACACACACACATTGTTGGTTGTGGTTGGAAGTCTCAGAGGAGTCATAAAGGGGAGATACTTTGTGAGAGGAGGGCCACATTGGAGCATCCTCATGCTTGAATTTATGAGTCCTAGTGGGAGATTCTTTAGAATTACCATTTTACTCCAAGATTATGGAGGAATTATATTTTCCTATTTGGGACTTACTGTAGGTTGAGTGATTTTGGGCTTTAGATTTTATATTTGGAGTACCATGAGCTTTAGTGTCAAACTTTAGAATTCAACTAACCTTGGGAGAGTCTAAATTTTGACTAACATATTTAGGAGCAATAGGGGGAGGGCTTTCACAGTGATTTGAAACTTGGTAAGGGGCTAAGGGGCCAACAATACAAGAGATAATTGCCTTATTAGAATCCCTTTGAAGGAGATGTCTATAGATGATAAGGTGGAGGTCCTGGTGGACATGAAAGGAAGAAGTTCTTTTCTTAATATTATGGATGGACCTTTTGATAGATTAGAAAAGATACTTTGGGATGTTAATAACTTTTTTGCCTTGAAGATACAAGATGGAAGCTTCAAATAATGGAACTACGATCATTTATAGTAAAGTATTGAAGGAATAGCACCATAACCCTATTCCAAGGCTTATGAAGAGACTATATAATTCACCGACAAGGGAGTGATGAGCACCAAAAATACTCATATTTTTGTATGGATTTATAATATATAGTGCGACATTATTTTGATAAGATGTACTTTTTAATGAAAGTTTTATATATATTTAATAGAAATTGGGTATATTCTCTAATATGTGTTTTTAGTGTGATTTGTGTGTAGATTCAGTGATTTTGCTACATTTTTTGCATATTTACGTCAAGGTCCCATGTGGACCTGGCACTTCATGTTTTATGGTGGAAACATAAGGACAACGATGACCGCAACAAAGGATACGTACGCTGAGTTAAGGCGCCTGACTCCCGACTTCGGGATCAAAGGTGCCTGACTCCCAACTTTAGGATCAAAGGTGCTTGACTCCCAAATTTAGGGTCAAAGGCGCCTGACTCCCGACTTCGGGACCAAAGGCGCCTAACTTCCAGATTTGGGGTCGACGATGCCTGAATCCCAACTTTAGAGTCAACAGTGCCTGATTCCTAGTGATAGGCTGGACGATGCCTGACTCCCATCGAGCAGAAGTATAACAAGAACCATGTTTTCAAAAGAAATAGAATGGTGGTTTCCAACGATATATGTGGATGAAAGACAACAGTATGAACCGGAATAAATTATCCATTTCTCATTAATGGCTAAACAAACATGTAAATAGAGAAAACACGCAAATCGATTATACTGATATCGATTTGCGGTATAATTATAGGCATATTCCATCAATAAATAGAACACACCTAATTTATCCTGCGAAGGATAAAATTAGCGTGCGTTCGTTGTCTATGATTATTTTACGCATGTTTGTTGTAACAACAAGTCTGAAATAGACTTGCCTGAGCTTGTAATCGGGGATGGTCGTGCACTATATAAATGCACAGACCACCCCTAAAAAGGGATCCTGGACAATTTCTATTTTGTACATTATTTTTTGAAGCTGCAATCAAAATCATTTTGAGTGTTCATAATAATCTCTCTCAGCGTCTAGTGTACGTGATTTGATTGGGTGGAATCTATTGGAAGCCTGGGCCCACTCTCAATAGTATTCCACCCCTTTTCCCTTATTTTTATAATTAATTTCTGCATTATTTATTTACTATTTTGATTATTTGCTGCAGTCATTTAATTTCTGTATTTCCCTATTTTCTCTGTATTTTTCCAACAAGTCTGTATTTTGCTTTTTGTAGTTTATTTCCAGTCATGTGTTTGATAATATAGATTAATCTAATGGTTTGGACAAGAAACAAAAGCTACACCACAACCACCCCCCAAACCTTAAGATGTATTGGACTCATCTCACTGGTGTTATAGGCATAAACTGTGCATGATACTTCATAAGTTTATGAGCTTTCCCAGGTTTGACAATTTAAATGGAGGTAATAAATCAACTGTAGAGTAACCAATGTTTTGCCCAATATTTTGGCATCATTGTCGGGGAAGTACCAATTGTAATACCCTATTCTATAGCAAGCAAATCTAAAATTTTAGGTTAGCTTATCTACATAATTTTTCTACCTAATCTTGTATGAGTCCACCAAGAATCAGAGGATCGAACGATCGTTTTCTTAAGAGTAAACCCATTATTTCACAAGAAGTCCCTGAATTAGCTGTACCAAATTCTGAAAGTGAAAATTCATCACCTCCATCACCTCCACCTGTGCATTGGAGTCAACATCCAATTTTTGCACAGAGTCCTCTACCAAAACAACCAAATTCTGAAGAGCTAGAAGGAGATAATAGAATATTTAGAAGAATCCAGTCTGAGGAGGAATTTCTTTACAACCAATGTTGGAAAATAGTAGAGGATGGAACCATATCAACAACTGATTTAGAGATCCTTGTGCAGAATACTCTAAACGACAGAAGAGCTTTAGAGACTGCTTTAGAAGCAACAGGTGTAGAGACCCCATTTCCTAAAAATATGGTTGATAATGAAGAGACATCCACCAGTTTTAACTTCCCAATAGGAGAGGCAACAGGAGACACAAGAATGAAACACATCTCCCCTACCCATATTCCTATTTTTAGAGGATTTCAGACTGAAGATCCTGACCTATTCCTTTTCAAGTTTGATGTCCTATGCAGGTCAGTAGATTACAAAACTGATGCCCAAAAGTTGAAGTTGTTTCCCTCAACCTTAGATGATTCAGCCTTGCGTTGGTTCATTAGTTTAGGAAACAAACAAATTACTACCTGGGAAGATATGAAAAGACTCTTCCTAGAACAATACCAAGACTTTGGTAGGGCACAAGATTCTAGAGAAGAAATATTTGACATGACTCAGAAGGAAGATGAATCCTTGGAGGAATACTGGGATAGATTTAGCTTTAACCTGCAAAGATCTCCCCATGCAAGACTGAGTGATAGATCCTTGAGAGGTATATTCTTGAAAGGACTCACTAATGAGTCTCTTGAAGCACTAAACATGATATCTGGAGGAGACATTTACCAACAACAAATGTCAGATATCCGATGATTATGTCAGAATTACTCAAGAAGGAAAGGTAAACCAACCTCCAAAACTATCAAAACAACAGCCACAATCACAAAAATAGAAATAGGTAACATGTTAGAAGACCTAAAAAGTGAGATGTTGTCATCTCTTGCACTTCAGATGGATACTCTTCTGCTTCAAAAAATAAGTAGGAGAATGAGGCTGCATTAGCCTATTTCTGTCCCAAATGTAGAGGGAAGCACCCCAAAAATGAATGTCCAGAAAATAAGGTTAGAGTATGCACTGTTTGTCAGAGAGATCATAAGACAAAGTTGTGTCCACAATTGCCAAAAGCTAGGGAAAATCTTGAAGTAGAGGAAGTATATTTCATGGGAAATAGGAGAAACTGGCAATAGTCTCCTATGGGAAACAACATGCCAGTTGGAATGCCACCCTATGGAGGAGGTAATTACATGAATCAAGGTCAAGCTCAACCACCCAATATGGGTTGGTGGGGACAACCACCTTGGACAAACAATCCCCAAGGAAACACTCCTTATAATCCATACCCATGGATGCCATATCAACAACCTGCACCCCAGTGGAGAAACTATAATGCATGGAGTCCAACTCCACATAATACAACACAAGCTCCACTGCAACAGAGTTTACCAGCTCCCCCTACTTTGAGACCTGCACAACTTCCTGCACAACCCACATCAAATCCCAACAACAGAACCAATCAACCAACATACCAAGTGGAAAATGAGATGTTTCCAATGTACAATATTAGAGTAGGATGTAATCTTGTACAGTTAAGATCAGGTAGGCAAGTAGGAGTAGACATAGCTCCTTTGGTAGAAGAGGAGGAAAATGTAGAAATAGAGAGTGAGAAACCACCTAGTGTAGAAGAAGTAGAAGTAGAACCAATTACTGAAAATGATCAAGAAGGAGTTCCACCTTTTCCTCAAAGGTTACAGGAACCAAGAAAGCTAGTACAACCAGAGTTTGACATATTATCTAGTCTAAAAAACTTAACAGTCACAATTCCTCTTTTTTAGGCCATAAGAGATGTTCCCATTTACACAAAAGCCATACAGGAATTATGCTTGAGAAAACCAGGCCGAAAACCAGCAAAAGCAATTAATGTGGTAGGTCAGTTAGCTGATCTCATGCTAGAAAACACCTACCACTAGAAATATTTAGACCCAGGTAGCCTTGTGTTAACTATCAAAATTGAAGGCTATCCATTACCCAACACACTAGTAGATCTGGGGGCAGCCATTAATGTCATGCCCAAGGATACTATGCTGAAACTTAAACTCACAAACCTGAAACCAACAAAAATTGTTCTTCAGTTGGTTGATAGGTCTACAGTGCTCCCTGAAGGAATGTTGGAAGATATTGTAGTTATAGTAGATGCATGGGAATATCCAACAGATTTCCTGGTGTTACAATCAAAATCAGGATTGGGTGGTTATCCACTCATCTTAGGTAGACCTTGGCTGGCAATAGTTGATGCCTACATAAGCTGTAGGAATGGACAAATGACCATTTCTAATGGTTAGAATGTTAAAAATCTGATTATTTCTCCACCTACCCAGTCTATTGATTTGTTGGGAGAACCTGACTATGAAAATTAGAATGCTAGTGATTTATCAATGATTCAATCCATAATGGCATTGGATGAGCTTGAGGATGAAAATGATGAGGAGAAAGTTATAACAAACTTTTTCCAAGGAGAGTCCTCTTGCCCTCCTCTAGAATCACCACTTGTTGGAAATAAAGATCACCACATCAAACAAATTGAGGTTGAACCTGGGAGAATATTGAATGTAAATAATGAGTTGACACTTGTTCAATAGGACACCTTGAAAGAGATATTAGTCAAACATCAAAATGCTTTTGCTTGGGACTATTCAGACATGAGGGGAATTGCTCCTGAAGTCTGTACTCATCGTATATATCTGGAAGAACAAGTAAGACCAGTAAGACAACCACAACGTAGGATGAACCCAACCATGAAGGAGATTGTTAAAACTGAATTGCAAAAACTCCTAATAGTTGGATTTATCTACCCCATATCTGATAGTGAGTGGGTATCACCTTTGGTGGTGGTGCCCAAGAAAAATGGAAAGTGGCGTATCTGTGTTGATTACAGAATGCTCAACACAACAACAAAGAAATATCACTTCCCCTTACCCTTTATAGATCAGGTCCTTGACACCTTAGCAGGAAGAAAGTACTTTTCTTTCTTGGATGGGTTTAGTGGATACAATCAGATTTAGATTGGGGAAGGAGATCAAGATAAAACAACGTTCACTTGTCCATGGGGAACCTTTGCTTACCGAGTCTTACCCTTTGGTTTATGCAATGCACCTACCACTTTTCAAAGGGCAGTATTGAGTATTTTTCTGATATGATTGGAGAAACTATGGAAGTATATATGGATGACTTCACCATTTATGGTGAGACTTTTGAGGAAGCCACAACAAATTTGGAAAGAGTACTTCAGGGGTGTGAAGAAACTAATATGTCCTTGAGTAATGAAAAGTGTTTTATGCTAATGCAGGAGGGGATAGTATTAGGACATCATATTTCTGCAGAAGGGATAAAGGTAGATAAAAAGAAAATTGAGGTAATCAAACATCTGCCCACTCCTAAAACTCAGAGAGATATCAAAATTTTCTTGGCTCTATTGGGTACTACAAGAGATTTATATCAGATTTTAGTAACATTGCTAAACCCTTGAACACATTGTTGTCAAAATATGTAGAGTTTGTCTGGATAGATGAACGTGAATAGGTATTTCAAACTTTGAAAGAAAGACTGACCACTGCTCCAGTACTGAGAGGTCCAAATTGGACCATTCCCTTTCACATATATGCGGATGCATCCAATAATGTGATAGGGGTAGTATTGGGACAAAAATATGGTGAAGAATTCTATGCCATTTATTATGTCAGCAAACATCTTACAGGTGTTGAGTTTAATTACACTATCATAGAGAAGGAATTTCTTGTAGTTGTTCATGCTATTAACAAATTTCACAATTATATTATAGGTTATAAGGTTTTTGTGCATATTGATCATGCAACCATCAGATACCTGATGAATAAACCTACAATAAGTGGTAAAATTATTATATGGCTTTTACTTCTACAAGAATTTGATATTACAATAGTTGAAAAACTAGGTAAAGACAATGTGGTTGTAGATTTTCTTTCCAGATTGACACCTCTAGATCATACAACCATGGAAGATCAATTTCTAGATGAGCATCTCTTTGCTCTTGATGAACAAATATCATGGTATGCAGATATGGCTAATTACTTAGCCACTGGTAGAGTATCTCCTACACTCTCACCATATGAAAAATAGACATTAATAGAGAAGAGTGTAGCCTTTTCATGGATTGATGGTTGCCTGTTTAAAATTAGGCCTGATCAAATCATGAGAAGGTGTGTTGCTGAAAATGACATTGCAGCAATTCTTAAAGCTTGCCATGATGAACCTTATGGTGGCCATTTTGCAGGTAAAAGGACTGCATTTAAAGTATTGTAGGTTGGTTATTTTTGGCCTGCACTATTTAAGGATGCAACCAAACATGTGAGTCAATGTGACCAGTGTCAGAGGATGGGAAGACCAACTCTTCGAGATGAAATGCCACTTTAGCCACATGTGCACATTGAGCCATTTGACAAATGGGGAATGGATTTTGTAGGACCCATTAATCCATAGTCAACAAGTAAAAGATATATCTTAGTTTACACTGACTATGTGACTAAATGGGTTGAAGTGCAGGCATTACGTGATTCCAAGGAGAAAACTATAGCAGAGTTCCTATTTGCATCCATCTTCACATGATTTGGTATTCCAAGAGAGATCACTACTGATTAGGGACCCCAATTCACTTTGAAGTTGATCCAAGAAATAATGCAATAGTACAAAATTAGGCACAACAAGACCACTCCTTACCATCCTCAAGAAAATGGGCAAGTAGAAGTCACTAACCATGAGTTGGAGAACATTCTGACAAAAATGGTGTAGCAACATAGGAAAGACTAGGCTATGAGATTGCTAGAAGTAGTCTGGGCTTACAGAACCACCTGGAAAACTACCACTAGTTTTACACCATTCCAGTTGGTATATGGGAAGAATGCTATGATGCCTATAGAGTTTGAAATCAAAACTCTTAGAACTATAGTAGAACTGAATCTGAGTCTGGATGAAGCATAGAAAGAATAGATTCAACAACTTAACCAGCTGGATGAATACCGACGTGATGCTTTGCATCGAACAAAAGTCATTCAAAAATAGAGAACCCGATGGCATGATCATCACATCAGGCCAAAATAGTTCAAGGTGGGTGAATGGGCATTATTGTATGATTCCCGATTCCAGGAGAGGAAGGGAAAGCTCATGCAACGTTGGATGGGGCCATATGAGGTGATTGAACTGATCAACAATGGTGTTGTTCATGTCAGAACTATTGATGGGAGCAACACCGTGTTGACAGTCAATGGCCATAGATTATGGCCATATCATGCATCTGAGAATTACATGATTGAGGCCATAATAGGCATGGGAGAAACCCCATTTGATTGAATTTTTGAAACATTTTTAGTAATATGTGGACACATGTTTGTCCACATGACCCAAAAATAATTTATTCTTTTATAAGTCCTGCATTTTTCTTTCTTTAGTTGTGTTTTTGTTTTGCAGGAACGATGCCCTGAATGCAATCTATAGGCAACCTGGGAAACCTAGGCCTATCAGGCATAGGATCCATGAACCTACACATTTCTAACTTTCTAGGAGGTTAATTCCAGTAGAAGTACACTCATCCCCATCCAAAGGGGGATAACCATGCTTGGACGGGTATGCGGGTGTTTTTGTCTTCATAGAGAAAAATACCCAAATGCTAGTTCACATAGCGGATGATGATGTTGTCCTTGAACGATGAACGCTGATAGTCTGATCAACCGAAAGTGCTCAACTATGGACACACCAACAAACATTGACTGTTCAAATGATGGGAAGGTGCCTGACTCCCACATATCATAAAGGTGCCTGACTCCCATTATTGAAGAGTTAAAAAAAGGTGCCTGATTTCTAAAAAGAAGGCACATGTATTCTATTCCGTAAGGTGCTTGATTTCTAGTGAGAAGGTGCTTGTATTCTATTATGTAAGGTGCCTGATTTCTAGTGAGAAGGCTTGTATTTTGTTCAAATGCATCTATTTTCTACTTTGGTGGGTGCTTGATTTCTAGTGAAAGGGTACCTGACTTTAGTTCTAACTAGTGCCTGTATCCTGTATGGGAGTAAGACGCCTGATTTCCAGTAAAAAGGTACCTGACTCCCATTCTAATGGGTGCTTGTGTTCTGTGTATTAAAGTAAGGTGCTTGATTTCCATCAAAAAGGTGCCTGACTTCCATTCTAATAAGCGCCTAATTTCCAGTATACAAAATAAACCTTCGACATTAGGAAGCGATCAAAGCCATATCAACATTTTATCCATGTGATCAAAAGTCAAATTTCTCATGAATAAAAACACTTTTTTTATTGGATATTTGTGCATGTTCCAAGACAACCAGCAAAACGACTTCCAAGGAGGGATGTGTGTCGTCCCAAAGAAAAATATTAATTTAATATTTTTCTTGCATTGTTTTGTAGCAGGGAACCTCGAATGAAATAAATTGTAGCATCCAAGAATGAATTGTTCAGAAAAACATTTCCTCACATGGGAAATACGCATGCCATTATTTTTTTGGTAATCACAGTCATCATGCGACAACCAATCCGTCTATGCCACGAGTGTCTACATATCATGCACACACGAAATACTAATTAGGTATGTACTTAATTTTCTATTTTATATGTATATAATTTTCATTAGAAAAGCATTCTTGTCAATAGTGCTGTCACATTGTTTGAAAAAAAATATCCATCCAATCATCGTACCCAACTCTGCACTTGTCCACGTGCCACCAAGTAGTTGGGTAAAAAGTTATAACAATCACCCATTGGAAATCTGGCACATGATTTTACGATGTTTACACCAATCACCGTAATTATTTCTAATTATGGTGTAAGGGCACCTGATTGCATGGATATGGTTGCATTGAAATGATATGTTTAAGAACCTGTAAAGCCAGGGTAAGTTGTAGAGAAAAACGAAAAAAAATTATAGATAAAAATAGAGAGTAATTTGCCATGGGAGGGAAATCTACAAATCATCTGCTAAAAAATAATGAGCCTCAATATCTCTCAAGGATTAATGAAAATGTTCAGAGGTAATTTGAAGTAGTCGGATGGATGGATTACTACCGGCTAGTTAGTTAGAACCAGGATGCTAAGGCCACCAAGGAATTCGTAGAGTCTTTGAAGGATGGGGTTGCCCGAATGCGTGGACTAGAAATTTTGGTCACAGAGACCCATATTGCGGTAGTTATCAGTCTCCCTCAGACAGGGGACCATGTATACAAAGATGACAACCCTACGGATTATGCAGAGAGATTTTTTGGGTGACCAACGATATATCTAATGCATTCTAGATTATCGAGGCAGCACCTCCTAGATCTCTGGAGCCAAGTTTTTGAGCAGATAGCCAGATTCTTCACATGCACTAGTAGGTACTCATGGCTCAATGCAAACCATTTCTATTTTTTGAATCATCTATTACATGGGGACCAAATCAATATCCCCTATTACCTAGCATGTGCCCTAAAGGATGAGGCTAGGTGGTACCAGGTAGGGACAACTACTACCCTGACACACCATGGGTTGATTTCAGCCCTAATTAGGCATGCAGAGGCACATAAGGAGGCATCAATTGAAGAAGGCACCATTATTCTAGAACAATAGGAGATGGTAGAGGTGCCTGACTCCCATGGTCAATCGACTGCAGGGGCATCAAGGCCAATAGAGTCGATACTTGCCTCCCATCAAGATCAACCAATAGGGGAGGTAGGGCAAACTCCATCCCCTATGTTTGAGGAAGTAGAACAGAGTGTGCCAAGCCCTATTCATATGCCAAATTACCCAAGGACCAAGAGCAGGACAAGGAAAGTATCCTTGGTCATCCCTAATTCATCCAATGATGAAGATGTCATTGGTATAACTGAGGATGAATTTGCTTCCTAGGTGCTACAGAACATGGTTGGTGGTGAGCCTTCTAGGCTAATAGTCTAAGAAGAGGACCTACAAAAATAGGTGTAAACATTGAAGGAGCAGATTTCATTTGGGAAAGAAAATACAAGGTAGAGTAGACCCTCTTTGAGGTGTCTAGAAAGGCAATTGTAGAGAAACAATTAGAGATGTATAACACCATCCACTAGCTGTAGAACACTGTTCAACAATTAAAATCATAGGTTTCACAAATGGAGGTTGGTCAACCAACCAAGGTTGATGTTGTGGTTCAAAAAGATTAGGCAATGGAGGTGCCTACGACTTCTCCAGATTTTGAGGAAAAGATTACTTCTTCTAGTCAGTTTCGATATGATGCCATAATAGAAGCCAACCTAACAGCTAAAGTAGAGGACCTTTCTAAAACCTCTACTAAAATAAATTATGAAGAACAAGAGGGTCCAATTCCACAAATAGAGCCCCTTAAAGTAGATATTGAAGATAGTGAGGGGAAAGAGTCAGCTAGAATGTTTGATGTTACCTAGTCAGATGGTCAGCTACCAGATGATCAACCAGGAATGACATAGTAAGTAGGGAAAGTTGAAGCATCATTGGGTGCCACTTAACTGATTGATGACACACAAATAGTTGACCCTACTATCCAGATAGAAGTAGGGTAAGGGCAAGGCTCTAGAAAGGATCACTCTCAGGAGTCAGTTGGTCCCATAGAGAATGCACAGTCAACTAGTCAGCCATTGGTTGATCAAACCAAGGCTGAATAGTTGGATGACCAGACTATAGCTGAACCAGTTGGAGACACACCAGGGGACCAAGAAAAGCAAGAAGCAAAGTCCTCTGAGGCCCAAGAAGAATCATCCCTATAAAGGAAGAAGAGGTTGGTCCTTCAACACCCATAGCTGAAGCAGCAGCACCTAGACCATCAAAGAAGTTGTGGCCCAAGAGGAAAGCAGAAAGGGTACCATAGAAGAGACAAAAGACAAAGGCTAGAGCAACAAAATAACCAAAGTAGAAGGCCACACAATGAAAATTGAAGGTGCAACTAGATCCAAACTTAGATGAAGAATGGGTTGCATCCATGAAAGCCTTTGCTAGCTAGAAGGGGCAGTTCCAAGAGCTCCAAAAGAACTTGAAGGAGGCAAAAAAGGAGTGGAAGGCTTATAAGAAAATAGCTCGAGAGCCAGGTATCTCTGTTACCCCTGCACAACCAAAACATTTCTGGAGTATATATGGTTCACAAGATGGCAATCCCTCAAGGATGAGGGAATATCTAGACAAGATGGGCATATTCGGTAAAGAGCCAATGATGCCACCACTGGAGAGAGCGTCTGAATCTTTACCCCCTGAAGATGTAGAAGATAATGCTGCAGAGGAAAATGATGAAGAGAAGAATGCTGCAGAGGATGCAATGCTCGACCCTGAGGAGGAAAAATTTCCAAAAGCCCAAGTGCATGATACGTCCCATTATCCACCATGGGATAAACCTGATTTTCTAGTGGCAGTCCAGCTACCTCTGAACCATCAATACTAGAAGCAGGTTGAGCCTGCATTCCAGAAGGATGCCACTACGTTTACAGGTTTTTACGTAGATGAAGCAACAGGTAGAAAGAAGTGGAGCAGAACAAGGCCACACATTGAAGTAGGACCTAGTCAACCCCTACGATGTAGTCCATGGTAGAAGGCACCCAAAATAAAAGTAGGTCCTAATCACTAAAAAAGGGAGGTAAACAAAAATATGACAAGGAACGAGATAAAGCCACCACTCGAGAAAGAAAACAAAGAAATAGGGCATACTGGAAGGTTGTTGATAGAATAGGAGATTACCAGCAGAAGGTGCCATGAGGGCGTGGCAACATCTAAGCATGGGGGGATGATGAGCACAAAAAATGCTCATATTTTTGTATGGATTTATAATATATAGTGCGACATTATTTTGATAAGATGTACTTTTTAATGAAAGTTATATATATATTTAATAGAAATTGGGTATATTCTCTAATATATGTTTTTAGTGTGATTTGTGTGTAGATTCAATGATTTTGCTACATTTTTTGCATATTTACATCAAGGTCCCATGTGGACATAGCACTTCATGTTTTATGGTGGAAACATAAGGACAACGATGACCACAACAAAGGATACGTATGCTGAGTTAAGGTGCTTGACTCCCGACTTCGGGATCAAAGGTGCCTGACTCTCAACTTCGGGATCAAAGGTGCCTGACTCCCAACTTTAGGGTCAAAGGTGCCTAACTCCCAACTTCAGGACCAAAGGTGCCTGAATTCCATATTTAGGGTTAACGGTGCCTGAATCCCAACTTTAGAGTCAACAACGCCTGATTCCCAATGACAGGCTAGATGGTGCCTGACTCCCATCGAGCAGAAGTATAACAAGAACCATGTTTTTAGAAGAAACAGAATGGTGATTTCCAGTGATATATGTGGATGAAAGACAACAATATGAACTAAAATAAATTATCCATTTCTCATTAATGGCTAAACAAACATGTAAATAGAGAAACACACAAATCGATTATACTGATATCGATTTGTGATATAATTATAGGTATATTTCATCAATAAATAGAACATGCCTAATTTATCCTATGAAGGATAAAATTAGCGTGCGTTCATTGTCTATGATTATTTTGCACGTGTTTGTTGTAACAAAAAGTCTGAAATAGACTTGCCTGAGCTTGTAATCGAGGATGGTCGTGCACTATATAAATGTACAGATCACCCCTAAAAAGGGATCCTGGACAGTTTTTCTATTTTGTACATTATTTTCTGAAGTTGCAATCAAAATAATTTTGAGTGTTCATAATAATCTCTCTCAGCATCTAGTGTACGTGATTTGATTGGGTGGAATATGCTGGAAGCCTGGGCCCACTCTCAACAGTATTCCACCCCTTTTTCCTATTTTTATAATTAATTTCTGCATTATTTATTTACTGTTTTGATTATTTGTTGCAATCATTTAATTTTTGTATTTCCCCTATTTTCTTTGTATTTTTCTAGCAAGTTCGTATTTTGCTTTCTATAGTTTATTTCCAGTCATGTGTTTGATAATATAGATTAATCTAATGGTTTGGGAAAGAAACAAAAGCTACACCACAACCACCCCCCAAACCTTAAGATGTATTGGACTCATCTCACTGGTGTTACAGGCATAAATTGTGCATGATACTTCATAAGTTTACGAGCTTTCCTAGGTTTGAAAATTTAAATAGAGGCAATAAATCAATTATAGAGTAACCAATGTTTTACCCAACAAGGAGTGTTTTTTGCACTACATAATATCTTCGCCATTGGGGAGCTCAAACACTTCTTCCAGTAGATTAATGGTAATGATGAATTTGAGCTCTCTTATAGACACAACACCATCTTCCCATGACTAGGCCAACTCCTAGGAAAACTCCATATTGTTTCCATGGAACTTCTGCAAGAATGTGAGGAGGCTATGATATTTGAATATTTCCTCCATAGTAGCATCCAACTAGATATTCTTTGGTTTAAATTTGTAATCAACCATGGTTAGAGGAGGGGAAACTATTGGAATATATTACATTATTTGGTACATGCCAATGTACCACCTTGGATATATCTTTAGAATATAATTTTTTTAGTATTTAATTTATGCAATGTAATAAATGGACAAGTGTTAGAATATGCATAGTAATTTATGATGTAAATGTGCATATAGTCCATGTGTACATGATTCATAGAATAAGAAGATGAAGAGTCATAGGTAGGTGAAATGCCAAGAGACATATCTCTTTATATAGATATGTTTGATAGAGTAATAGAGAAATAGAAGAATAGATAATAGTAGAGAATATAGAGGAGTAGAGAAAGTAGATACAATTTAGAGCATATATGAATTATGGAGTGTTTGAGACCTCCATTATATAACATTGTACTATTTTTGTGAGATTTCATTAATGACAATTTTTTGAGTTATTGCAAAAGTTTCTTATAAGTTTTTCCTACTTATTATATTTCCATTATCATATAGTTAATATTGCATGATCATTTTAGTTCTTGTGGTTGCATTTACTTAAATATATAGAATAAAAATCTAACAAAAACAAAATGGATAAAGAGCTATGAATGGGATGGTGATAGGGGAAGTAGGGATGGTGAAAGAGTAAGCAAGGATGGTGGAAACAGGTATGGTGATAGGGTAAATGAGAGTGGTGACCAGGACCAACAACACAAATCTCCACAACATAACTCTTCATGGACCACCAGGGTGAGTAAGGAATAAAGCTTACAAACAAGTTACTAGAAGGCCATAATTGTCTACAACAAGATTTGTTGAAAGTCTAGGCCCAAAGCACTCTTAAAATATTTGCATTTTGGGGAGCCAAAAAAGTCAAGAACAATCCATTGTACATAACAATGCTCCTAAGACCAAAGTGGTTTCATAACCATTGATCATCATCATGCCACAAAATTATCCTTGACATTGACACCCATGTTGGAAAGGAGGAAGAGGTGGAACTAACAATCTTATATTATTGATAATTATATATTTTAATAAATGGGTAGAATTTCAAGTGCCCTCGAGTGATTTGAGGTTGTTGCCTTCATGTTTACTTTTCTATTTGAAATAGAAAAAATTCAAAAATTAAGAAAATGATGTGAAAATAAAATAAATAAAAATGGATGGTACTCTAAGAATTCGATGCTCCACCAGAGTTAAAACTAATAGTGGTAAGCACAAGGTATCTATTGTTGTTGAAAACAATACCTCTAATGAAAACACAAGATTTAATTTGATCTAGGGTAATATTCAGTGACCTATCATCAGGAATGAGTGATCTGAGGTTTAGTGGGTGTGACGGGAGTGAGGGTTTGAATTTTCTGGGCAGGAATCTCAGCCAAGGAGGGTTTGAATTTTTTGGGCAGGAATCTCAGCCAAGGCGGCAGAGGTAGAGCAGGTATGGAAGGGGCGGGTGGGAACCTCGAGCATGGATCAAGTGAGGATCCAGAGGAAGGCGGTCAGGCTATGGTAGATTTGGATGCGGGCATCACGTGGGGGCCCGACCCTCCTCAGAAAGACCTCGATAAAAAAGATACGAAGGACAATGCGGGGCCCAAGAAGTGGCTATCTTTTGTTGAGACTCTTAGAGGAAAAAGAAAGGAGGTTCTCTCTCTTCCGCCCCTAGTTCCAGTAAATAATAAAATTTCGGCCCCGACAAGTTCCATGAGCCCTTTTCTTTCAATGGAAGAATTCTCCCTGGTAGGCAATTTTTTGGGAGGTAGGTCGGACATGGAGACTATCAGGGCTTGGGCAACGGGTAAATGGTGACCGGTAGGCAGCTTGGAGTTGGTAGCTCTAACTCGAGGGTTCTTCATTATCCATTTTAACAATATGGAGGATGCTAACCGCATTTTAACAGGAGGTCCTTGGTTTTTGGGCAAAAGGAGCCTTTTTCTCAGATGATGGGGTGAAGATTTCGACCCTGAAAAGCAAAATATTAACATTGCCCCTATTTGGGTTCGTCTCCCGAGTCTACCTGCCTAGTTCTTCAATGAATATTGGCTGTAGGGCATAGCCATAACTATAGGGGACCTGATCTCCATTGACCATGCGACCTTGGCTAGGACAAGGATGACTCATGCACGAATCTGCATAAATGCTAATTTGGATAATGAATTGCCAAGGTTTGTGGAGCTAGAGTATGGAGAATACTATCAAAAATAGCCGGTAGAATACGAGAACAGACCGGCATTCTATGTAGAATGCAAAAATCAAGGACATCTATGCAATCAGTGCCCTAACCTGGCAATGAATAGAGAAAAGCAGAAGCAGGGAATGCTAGATAGAGGAAATTTGAGGAGTTTCCCTGGTAGAGGCGATTTCAATCAGGCAAACTATGTCTACCAAAAAATAAAAGAGAGGGTGTAGGGTCCCAACAAGACAAAGGAAAACAATAGGTTGTTGGCAACCAAAATACTCAGGTAAGTTCCAATCCTCTAGTTTCAAATAAATTTTCAATTCTATCCAATATGGGAGTAGGAGGATTATCGAAAGACATGGAAGCCCAGAACCTTCAGGCTAACCTTTTTGACTCTCTAGAATCCCCATCCAAGTCAGGATCCTCAAACCCTAATGCTGAAATTACTGTAAGCCCCGTGGGCATCACAAAGCCAAACCCTAATGCCCAATCTCTAGAATCCCCATCCAAGTCGGGATCCTTAAACCCCAATGCTAAAAATACTTCAAGCCCAATGGGCATCCCAAAGCCAAACCCTAATGCTGAAGAACTTAGGAAGAAAGTTGAGGCATTGGAAAATAAAAAATCTCATCTCCCTAACATCATCACTAGGAGCCAGGTGAATCCTACTGAGGGGTCGTCCCGTAGACTAGGGGAATACAAGAAAAAAGGAGAAGATTTGGATGTAGGGGTGGAGATATGTGAAACTCTTCAGACTGAGGAATATGGCAATCTGGTTTTGCAACAAATTGCCTCCCCCCAATTTAGTCCTAAACAAACTAGGAGCACTGTGAAGTCTCCTATAGATTTTGGCAGTGAAAAAGAAGAGGGAGAATATCAAATGTTGAGCATCAAAAAATTAAAACTGATAATGACATTACCAATAAGAAATAAAGTGAATCCAACTATTATCATGTTGCAAGAAACAAAAACTGATGAGATTCAGTCAAAAAAGTAGCAAAAAAATCTAGAATCAAGGGGAGATGGTTTGCAAATCAGCTAGAGGAGTATCTGGAGGCCTTATGACTTTGTGGGATCCCTGGATAGTAGAAGGCACCATTATTCAAAAATATGACAGGGTTCTTAGTGTTTTATTTAAGGAAATAAATAGCAATAGGTCGTGGATCCTTTCAAATATTTATGCCCCGACTTCAATTCAAGGGAGAGCTCTACTATGGGAGTACTTAGGCAATCTGAGTGAAATCTTCCATAATGTCCCCTAGATTATGGTTGGGGATTTTAACACTCCTCTTTACCCTTCAGACAAAATGGGTGGAAATGGACCACCTATCAGGAGCATGGATGAGTTCAATGACTTTGTGAACTCCAACATGTTGATGGATGTAAAACTTAGAGGAGTGAATTATACCTAGAGCAATCGGTGGATAGGGTGTCATCTCATTCAAGAAAGGCTTGATAGATTTTTTCTATCAAAGGAGGCTACAACTCTGTTCGGTGATTCTACCCTGCAAGCCCTTCCTAAAATTACCTCTGATCATAATCCCATTTTTTTGGAGATCCCTAACTCTCTGTCCTTCAAGAAACCTTTCAGATTTCAATCTATGTGGATCAAACATTCTAGTTTCAGAGATAACTTAATTCAGTGGTGGCAGTAGCCTGTCAGGGGTAGTGCAACTTTTAAACTTGCTGGCAAATTAAAGTTTGTTAAGGAAAAGCTTCGAACTTGGAACAAAGAGGTCTTTGGGAACCTCTTTGAAAATAAAAAATAGGTTGTTGAAAGTTTGAAGATAATTGATCAGAGGATTCAACATGGTGATGTTGATGAAACTACTAGGCAGGAGGAACGGACAAAACTAGCAGAGTTTCATAACATTTTGGCCTGTGAGGAAATCTATTGGAGGTAAAAATCAAGGGCTCTTTGGTTGAAATATGGAGATTCAAATTCCAAGTTTTTTCACGTCACCACGCTTAGAAATAGAAGCAATAACAAGATAAATATATTTTAAAAAGTAGATGGTTCTATTACTCAAGACTTAACAGAAATCAGAAAGGAGGCAATAACTTATTTCAATTCTATCCTTGGTCAAGAATCGTAATGCAATGAGGAGGCCAAAGATATTCTCTTGCAATCCATTCCTAGCATAATAAATGAGGATATAAACCTTAAGCTTCTAGCTCCCTTTTTTGATGAGGAAATTAAGGAAGCCTTGTTTAGCATGGAGCCAGACAAAGCCCCGAGACCCGATGGCTTTCCCCCTCATTTCTATCAAGATTTTTGGGACATCGTAAGTGAGGATGTAATTTCTGCTATCAGAGAATTCCAAGCAAGCAATCATATCCCAAAAGGTCTCAACTCTACTTTTATTTCTCTAATTCCTAAGAAGCAAACCCCTGAATCTATGGCTGACTTCAGGCCAATCAGTCTATGCAATGTTTCTTACAAGATCCTAACTAAAGCCATTGCAAATAGAATGAGAGATGTTCTACCCCGCATCATAGATCCATGCTAGGGAAGCTCTATCTAGGGCAGGTCAATCTTGGATGGAGTTATCATAGTTCATGAAGCTCTGCACTCTGCTCATAAGACTAACAGGTCTATTTTTGCCCTCAAGCTTGATATGAACAAAGCATTTGATAGGCTAAATTGGGACTTTCTGATTGTTGTCCTCCTTAAGTTTGGTTTTCACCACCAATGGGTTAATTTGATCAAAGAATGCATTTCTAAAGCATGGTTCTCGATTCTGGTTAATGGAACAACTGCTGGTTACTTTCAAAGTCGTAGAGGAATTCGGCAAGGGGACCCTATCAGCCCCATGTTATTCATCATTGTGGCAGAAGCTTTAGGCAGAACCATAAAAAATGCTTGCAGTTCAAGGCTAATATCAGGAATCAAGGCAACATCTCTCACTAGGGCTATTTCTCACCAACAATTCATCGATGATACCCTTCTATTGACTAAGGCATCGATGGTTGAGGCCAAAAGAATTAAATACATCCTGCAACTCTACGAGGATGTTGCTGGTCAGAAAGTTAATTTTAGTAAAAGCAAGTTATATTTCTTGAACACCCCCATTCAGAGGCAAGGAAGGATTGCAAAAATTTTAGGGTGTGATATAGCAAACCTCCCCACTTCGTATCTTGGTCTCCCTCTTTTCATTGGTTCTCCGAGAGAGTCAATGTGGGACAGGGTTATTGAAAGAATTCAAAAAAAACTTGTTGGATGGAAAGGTCATCTTCTATCTCAAGCAGGAAAGCTGACCCTCACTAAGGCCTCTCTTCAGAGCATTCCAGTCTATTTCCTCTCCATTTTCAAAGCCCCTGTGAAGGTTTTCCAAAAAATTGAGAAACTCCAAAAAGAATTTTTATGGACTGGATCAGAGGAGAAAAAAAGGATACACCTTGTAGGATGGACCAAAGTGTGCAGACCCAGGGAAAATGGGGGCTTAGGTCTGAGGAGAATTGCTCATATGAATTTAGCTTTACTAGCTAAGTAGGCATGGCGCCTCATTTTTGGTGAAGAAAATGAATGGACAACTATCATCAAACGAAAGTATCTTCAAAATATGGAATTTCTAAGTGACTCAGTTCCAATCAGAGGTTCTGCTTTTTGGAAAGCAATTCTCAATTGTAAGGAAATCATCAAAAAAGGTTTAAGATGGGTTTTAGGCAATGGTGAGAGGATAAATTGCTGGAATGACAGGTGGGCTAAGGATGAACCACTGACGCAATATCCTAACTTAGCCCGAATCAGAGATATCACGGAAGAACTCATTGGCAAAAAAGTCTCCGATTATATGGTTGAGGACAGAGGCAGAATGAAGTGGAAACAAATAAGGATTCAGGGATTTCAAGTGGAATCAAATGATCTTTGTAACATTCTCGGGAAATAGTTTATCCCCATGAGACCCAAGGAAGATCAAGTGACCTGGGCTCCTACGAAAAATGGGCAGTTCACTGTTAAATCAGCTTACAAGCTTCTGCTTGATGACGAGGATTTTGTCCTCCAAAAGGACTTAGTTTGGATAAAAAATTTAATTCCAAAAATTGCAGTCTTTTCATGGTTGGTTATCCAAGGAAGAATTCTAACCATTGATAATATGATGCGTAAAGGTATTTGTATCACTAATCGTTGTTATCTATGCAGGGCTAATTGGGAGACCATTTATCACATTTTCCTTGAGTGCCCTTTTTCCTTGACTGTCCTAAGTGGGGTTTTTTAGGCCTTCAATATTTCTTGGGTTAAACCAGCCATCGTACTTGATTTTTTCATCCAGTGGCCTTACCCCTTTTCAAGCCAAAGACTTAGATACATGTGGAAAATTTGTCTCAATCACTATCTTTGGCAGGTGTGGTTAGAAAGGAACCATAGAGTCTTTAATGAGTCTATCCATGATCATCAAACTATCATTGCCAGGATCCTATCCTTTGCCAATGAGAATGTGAACCTTATCCCTTTTGATAGTCGTAAACCTCATCTACAGGAGACCACGATTGCTCAATATTTAAGCTTAACCTTGTTAGATGAGTCTGTGCCTAGGGTAGTCAACCCCAGAGCCAATGTTAAGTGGTCCCCACCTCCTACGGGTTGGTTTAAGCTTAATTTTTATGGAGCGGCTAAGGAAAATCCTGGTAGAGCAGGCACTGGTGGCATTGTGCGAGATCATAATGGGAATATGATGCTTGCATTTTTTGAATATTTGGGAACAAGGACGAACAACGAAGCTGAAGCTAGAGCTATGTGGAGAGGCCTTCAAATGACTCAAGACTTAGAAGGCAATTTGATCATAGAAGGAGACTCTATGCATGTTATAAATCTCCTCAATAATTGGAAAACACCTCCTTGGAGGATTAAAACAATTGTTGAAGAGGCTAGGATCCTTTTCCAGGGAAGACAGGACATAAAAGCCCAACATGTCTTTCGGGAAGCTAACAAAGTTGTTGATAAGCTGGCCAATTTGGGTGTCGATGGTGACGAACTTTTCAAATGGGAACACGGTGTCCCGAGTGAAGTAGAGGAGCTTATTCAACAAGAATGCCAAGAATGATAGTCAAATTTACCAATAGGGAAGGCACTGTAAGTTCGAAGGCTATGAGTATTCCCATCTCTTTTTTGAAATGGACTCACAATAAAAATTATTCGAGTTGTCAGTCTTGGTGGATGTTGCTTGGAAATACCACAAAGACTAATGGGGATAGTCACATGTCAGATAACATGGCTCCTAGTCATCTTAGTAATTTGAGGTTGGTTGATAATCATAGGGCAGGAAAGAAACGACAATATAAGACTTCGAACCAGAGCCACGTGGACCACCAGATAGCCACCACCATAAATCTAGCCAGCAGGTTCACTTCTCCAAGGCTGATTGGCCAAGACGGGATGTGGTCCCAAAGCATGTCATATACGAAAGAAAGCAATTACCAAAGAATTATTAAGAGTAACTATCAATACAGAGCTTGTGGGAGTTTTTTTCAGTACTCTGCTATGTGTGTCTGCAACTTTTTGTTTCTCCACTGTTTCAAGGAAGGGATCTGTGTCTGTTTATTTTTTTGTAATTATGATGCAGGTGTGTTTTCTCGGGGTATACCCAAAATGTTGTATGGGAAGTTTCTTTTTGATAACAGGCTATGTGCCTTACCGGATGTAATGGCTTTGGCGGCATGTAGATTTTACATATATAGGATCCTTAGTAAGGACATGTTCATCAACAACCCTGGGCTGATTTTTGTAAAAGGTTTTGGGTCAACCTATAAAACCCGGTATTAATGCTATAGTATCTTATCTACAAAAAAAATAATAATACCTATGACAACTCTTTGTCTTTCCAGGGCAAACAGGAGATTACCCCCAAAAAAAGCCATCCTCTTGAGGGCACCTCCACTAAACCACCTCCACTTTTAGCTTCTAGGATTTCTTGTTGGCCTAATATGTCTGAATGAGGCCACCTCCAGGACCTTCACGACATCATGAAGGCCCTAGGGAGAGTGTCCAAGATGATGTCTTCCCTGCTTTCTTAGGCAGAGACCCTCTTGGATGAGTAAAAGGATCAATTTGAGATCCTGGAAGAGATCAAGAGCCTTGTGGGGGCTAATGGTCATGATGTTGCAGGCCAAAAAAATATCTAGGTTTGCTTTTCCTGGTGTTCCCTACATGGGATTTTTCCTTCTGGTTTTTGTTTTTGCCACCCCTGCATGGGTATATGGTTGTTTTCTTTTGTTATTGCCCCTGCATGGGATTTTTATTTCCTTGCTTCTCTGAGGCCCGATGGAGGATGCTTTCATTTATGAAGGTTCCTATTTTTTCCTCGGTCCCTACATGGGTATCTTAGATATTCTCTACCTCCTAAAGGGAGCTTCCTTTTTTGGTCTTAGGAGGCCTACATTTTTTGACTTGTAGTTTTGCAGTTTTCTTGCCTCCATAATGTAAAAGGTTACGTGAACCTTTCAAAACCCCTATACCAATAAAAAACAAATAAAAATGAAATAAATTACTCATCCACCCATGTGAATATGTTGAAATAAGCACTCAAGGTAATTAAATTTTAATATTTTAATAATCTTCTATCATAGTCTCTTTAGGTTCACTAAACATTCTCTCAATATAACATATTAAATTTAAAAATTAATAATTTTTATAAGTACCTAAGGGTATTGAGTCACTGCCTATAAAAACCAACTTGAGAAGTCTATGCTAATTTTAATTTGTTATATGTGGGAATGTGCAAAGTATCTATAAAGAGAGTAAGTCATTGTACATAAAATAATATAGTGAAAAAGAGGTAAACGAAAGGTTGATACATATTGAAAAGACTTAACTCTCTAGACTTATGATGCCAATATGATGATGTCATGAGTGAATCAATCGAGATTTGAAAGGAGAAAGAGTAGACAAGGGATATCATTGATGTTGATTGACTTCCAAAAGCTAACATATATCCCTTATTTATGTTACCACCAATCAAGGAATATATAAGTTCAATAGACAAACTTTATAAAAGTTAAAAGGAGATGAGGAATCATGTGCCACAAGAATGTTTAATAATGATGTGGTAGAAAAATATTTTACCAAATTAGTATGCAACATATGAGTATGGTTCCCACCAACTAGACCCACATAGAGAACACATTTTCTAGAGAGAGACATTGAGTGAGAAAATTCTATTCAAATTCTAAATTAATGCTAGTTAGGAGATGAAACTTGGATTAACTTGTTTAAGCCTTAAGTGAGTTCAAACCCACACATTTGAAAAACAAGAGGATGATGATTTTGGAAAATTTAATTTATGATGATCTACTCATTTTAAAGAATTTTAGCTACTTTGGTAGCACCAATCAAATTACTTCTTGTAATGACCACTAGTTTGGAACAAGTGCACAAAGTAATCTAAGGCCTTATAGGGAAAGAAATCCCAAGTCACCTAAGTTAGGAAAATTCTTAATTCTCCTTTATTAAATAATCTTGGACATTGTTTTATTTTACATGATCATAAACCAACATCAAGAAAGCATCTCTAATGAAGGCACATAGTTATTAAGTGCTCCAAAAGGAAAGAGAACTAATAAAGGCTAGAATCTTGGTAAGGCAAGGTACTTGCTAATTGGTCAATGCCTACTAGAGAAAATTGATGATTTGATTGGAGTATTGATAGTAGGGAATGAACTCAAGTAAAGTAAAAATAGAAAAATAAGTAAATATAATAACGACTAGTTAACATCGATTAGTCACATATGCTAACTCGTTGGACATAATCACTAACTCATCATCAAGAAGAAGTTGGTGTTGACTTGCCAAACACTGGACAAAGGCCCCAAATCATAGATTGAGGTTGACCTAGATATTGAAACATTGTCTAGATACTCACAACCATTGATTTTACAAATAAGGTATTAAATAGAATCAATTTATTATGTTAGAGGGTATAGAGGATCAATTTCATTAAAAATGCTTAATTTCTTGATATGGGGTGAAGGAAGCATCATTACTGCTTTTTAAATAGTTAAGGATTTAAATACATATCCATAAAACTTCCATTAGGAGTGGATAGGCCATCAAGGCACCTATGTCTTTGATCCAATCCATTATTCTAAGCTCACTCACTACAACAATGGGCTTCCATTTGAGTGAAATGCAAGAAAGTGCTTAAAAAATATATACATTAAGGAGCACAATCACAAGGAACACAAATAAATCCAAAATAACAAATACCACTCAAGATAAGATTTATGGTGACTCTTATAAGAGAGCAATAGAGGACACATACAAGCATCTCCACACAATATTAGGTACAATGCCAAGTATCAATTAACAAGAAGGATGTGGGCATCCAAGATAGGATAATTAATGGTAACATATGTATGGGAGTGCCCAAAATTGGTGTATGAATGTGCCTTAGCATACAATAGTATGAATAAATAAATTCATTTCAATACAAGGATGGAATATATTATAAATATCATACCTTAGGAAATCAATAATGTACTATAAATTGAAGAAGGATTTTATGATGGATTTCTACCATTCCATATGCAAAATATTAGTTTTATCAAAAAATCGACAAGTCAAGATAGAATCTCTTCCTACAATAATAGTTGGTATATATTAGGAATGATATTAATTTCCAACTACCATTGAAGAATAAAATATTTAAGGATGAGTCATAGTTTTTCTAATAATACTTAAACTTGTTATTCTGCATTGAAGAATAACAAGTTTAAGGATGAGTCATAGTTTTTTAGATAATAAAAAAATAAGAGTGGGATTGAGTGGCATGCAATGTCGTGGGCTAGAAGTTTTGGAAAACAAAGACATGCAACTTGGTGGATGCCCTTTTGGGTAGATAACTAATTTGGCAGTTTTCCCTACAACAGTAGTTTGGTTTTTTGGGTAGAAACAATAATAGTTGGTATATCTTAGGAATGATATTAATTTCCAACTACCATTGAAGAATAAAATATTTAAGGATGAGTCATAGTTTTTCTAATAATCCTTAAACTTGTCATTCTTCATTGAAGAATAACAAGTTTAAGGATGTGTCATAGTTTTTCTGATAATGAAAAAGGAAGAGTGGGATTGAGTGGCACACAATGTCGTGGGCTAGGACTTTTGGAAAATAAAGACATGCAACTCGATGAATGCCCTTTTGGGTAGATAACTAATTTAGCATTTTTCCCTAAAATAATTGTTTAGTTTGTTGGGTAGAATGATGGGTCAGCTAAATGAACCATAGTTGGGAGATTTGGTGGATGGTTGGATCAGTTGAAAGCACCACAATGGCTAGCTGTGTTGTTGGGAGGAATGTTAGTTTTGTTCATTTTGGGTTGCTAGGTTTTTTGGGTTGTTGAAAGATATTTTTGTTGGTTGTGGGTGTTGGACAATTGGTTTTTCTCCTTAGAATTTTTAGTCTTTACCCCTATCTAAAGATACTACCAGGGGGATATCTTGGGCTTTATCATTGTCTATTGAGAAAGATTCATGTTGTCGACCCCCATGTATGGTGGGTGTGGCTGTCTTGTTGGTTGTTTGCCAAATGCGGGTGCTTGATAGATGGGTTTTTCTCCACAACATTATTTTGGTCTTTTCCCCTCTCTTTGAAGTTAATACCAAGGGGAAACCTTAGGCTTCATTTTTGTTCGTTTGAAAAATACTCATGTTATTGGCCCTTGTATTTGGTAGGTGTGGTTGTATTGTTGGTTCTTTTTTGTTGGATGTGGGTATTGGATAGATGGGTTTTTCTCGGTATTATTTTGGTCTTTGACCCTATATTTGAAGTAAATACCAAGGGGAGAATTTGTGATTCTTTTTTATCTTATTGAGAAAGGCTCTTGTTGTCAACCCCTGCATCTAGCAGGTCAATAGGTTGCTAGGGATGGTCTTTGGTTTGCTTGTTGTGGGATGTAGTCTTGCTAACCTTGTGGAAGGGTTTTCTTTTTACTTCCTACTCACTTAGCTTTTGGGTGAAGTTGTTTTGGTCATGGGGAAATTATTGGGTTTGATTCTTTCTTAGACTTCCTTGATCCACCTTAATTCATGGTCAAGCAGTGTGGCAAATCCAAATCTAGGTTTCGAGGGAGCAGGGTTGCTTTGACCCCATGGTCTTCTCCATCAGTGTCTTTTGGTAGATTCCAATAGTTTCTTGAGTATGATGGATATATATCTTGGCTAGTTGTGTTGCTATCCCATTTTTAGTAGGATATTTTAAATTTTAATCTTTTAGCTAAAGCATAGGCCTGAGCAAATTATTTATGGCTGGTGGATTTGATCTCCTGGTTTAGGCAGGATGTTTTAAATTTCATTCTTTCGAACAAATGTGTTAACCTAGGAAGATTTATCTTAGCTAGTGGCTAGGTTTTTTATTTGGTTCTCCCATAGGGTAATGTTTTCCATATTCCTTTGAGTGTTCTAAATTTTTATTGTTTTTAATTTTGAGCATTTAGATTCAATTATCATTTCCAGGGTTTTGGGTCCCTTTCAAAACCCTATGGTATTCTATTAGAGGTATATTTCACTTCAAGGTTTTGGGTTCCTTTAAAAACCATGTGTTCAGGTTCTAGGTTCCTTTAAAAATCCAATTTTCTTGCTAGTGTCTGATGTGTTTGGTTCTCCTATTGGGTGAGAATTTTCAAATGGGTAAAAATTTTCAAATTTCAAATTTGAGTACCCAGTTTTATTTCAAATTGGTAGGTTCTCTTATTAGGCAGGAAATATTCAAATGGACAGGAGAGTTTCAAATGTCAAATATAAGTACCCAATTTTTAAATTTCATTTTGGTGGGATCTCTATCGGATGCTAGTTTTATGTTTTGGATTTTGGATATCGGATCATTTTTGTCGGATGCAGGATTAGTTCTCCTTGGGGGAGACAACCTCATTTATATTATTTGATTTTCATTGAATATCCTTATGGCCAAATTTAGGCCTGGGGTTATTTTTAAAACCCCATTGTAAAAGGTTCCAATGCCATTTCAAAACCTCCTCTTGCACCTAATAAAAAAAATATCTTTTATAATAAAAATGAATTTATTTTAGGAGAGATGGATGATAAGACTATGTTTGAATGATATCTAGCTATGTTGTATGAAGTACAAAATTATAATGATTATTTTTCCAAAGTTATTAGATAGCATGGAGTACATAGCAACCATGATGCAATACCAATTGAGGAACTATGATATGAATTATATTTTCAATTATACTTCCTACTTAATATGGTTGATTATTCAACTAAGTGGCATTGATAATAGTTATTGTAGCTAACCAAGTTAGAGAAAATGGGTAAACTATTTCAATGGTTGAATGGACATAGGTACCTAGAAAGGTAATGTACTCCAAGGGCTATGATTTCTAACAACATTTTTATAAACCAATAGTCAAAAATATGTAGTTGTTTCAATTTTAATATTATCTTATGATAGTTGAGTATGTTAAGAAAACCTAGCTTCCATGAAGCATATTAGTACTTGGGAGGAATAAAATTACTTTTTATACTGTATAGATATTTATCATCCCCATTCATCCTACCATACTTCATTTTAGACCATATTTTTTATTTTGAGGTCATATATAGAAATATTGCATAGATTAGATGCACTTCTATAATAACAAAAATGGGTCATGTTATGACCTTGATGGGCAATGCTATTTTAGAACCCCATATCATAAGAAGTGTACCAAGTCATAAGAATACAAATAAATATATTTTCGTAGAGAAGTTGTAGTACTATTGGTCATACGAACCTAAGAGTGTTTTCATCAGGAAGATATAATATATATACTATTTATATTATGAGTTTGTCATAAATGCACATGTAATATTAGAATGTACAAAGTATTCAATAATGTAAATGTGCATCATAGTCCATGTGCACATGAGTCCATAGGATAGGAAGGTGAAGAGTCATAGGAAGATGGAAGGTCAAGAGTCATCTCACACTATATATTGGCCTTGGTGTGAGCAAGTAGAAAGGGAGAGAGAAATCCATATCATTTTATCATTTAATGGAGTAAAGTAGAATACACGTTTGAAACAATGTAGAACTTGTATGAAGCATGGAGTACTTGAAATCTCCATATTTTGTATAAAGATCATATTTTTGTGAGCATTCATTAATGGTAGTTTTATGAGTTATTTCATAAGTTTCTTATGATTTTTACATGCTTAATAGTTTACCATTATCATAGTTTCAATATTGCATGCTCATTTTATATATTATGGTTGATTTCTCATTAAGTATCTAGCATCAAATGCTAACAATGGTATTAGAGCACAAAGTAGATTTATAAGAGATAGGGAGAGACATAAGAGAGTTTGAGATGAGATAGGGGATCTCATTTTTAGAATTTCTAAAATTACTATTTGACTGGAGTCTTTCCATAGAGTTGCATAAAAACTCGTGAAGACTAGGACTCAACATAGATATATTTTCCACTATATTGAAATATAACTAGTGATGTTTATTGATTTATAGAGATCTAGAGATTTGCATGGATTTGATTGCTACTATCTAAAGTTTTTTTCTATAGAAAATTAGTTCTCAAAATTTGAGAAGCTTCCTACAATGGATATAGAAGAATTTCATCTTTGATTTCCTAAGAGTCTATGTGCTTTCATCGTGTAGGGATTAGTTCTCTTTGTAAAAATAGTAAAATATTGAAGGAAGAGGAGACTCAAATAAAAGGTCTCATAGAAGAATGAGGTCATCATAGAAGATTGAAGATTACACATTGAGAAAGAGGAGACTCTAGAGAAAGGTCTCATTGAAGAACTTCTATATTTGGTAGATAGAATATTGAATATTGAATATAGAGGAGGACTAGGAAAAGTCCTATTGAATATTTTAGAAGCTATATAATTTGAAGATCCAAAAGAAGAGGTCCCAAGAAATATTGGAAGGAGAAAGAATGAGGCTATAGAAGCCCTATTGAAGGAATGTTTAAAAATTACCATTGGAGAATATTTGAAGAAAAATCAAGGGAGAAGATTGCTAGCAAGGAGAAGCTCCTGATAAAAAAAAGAATTTGGGATAATTTTTGCCATTCGACAACAATACCAAAAGGAAGAAGGATTTGGCAAGAAGTTTGCCAAAATTTGGAAGATATTCTTGAATATCTCAAGACATTAAAATTCTCGAGAAGGCCAAACAATAGGCCAAGTTTGAAGTCAAAATTTGACAAGAGCTAAGGAGGAACTAGGCAACATTAGAAGGAGAAAAGAAAGCTATGAATTGGAGGAGTGTTGGTCATGAATCCACCTAGTCATATAAAATGCGCCCTAGACCCAGCCAACATTGAAAGGCCGAGAGAAAGAGAAGTCTCTCGGGCCAATCTCCAGAGAGGGTTGGCTCCCAAACTAATCTAAACTGGTTTCAAGGTAAGGGTTAGAAATAACAAAAAGAGATGGAAATATGGTCGAAGCCGACAGTTGATAGGGAGAACAACCTCAAATAGAAAATAACTGCAAGTAGATCCTGAAGATAAGCAACAACTAATTCTTAGAAAGCACATACATAAATTGGATCAAACCTTGACCATAAGTTTGCCTTCAATTATACTTCAAATGTTCAAATGAAAACATAGCCAAATTCAGAACAACAAAATTCAACTTATATTTTAACACTGGACTAAACAGAAGTGAATCACACAGAAAGCATCACATGAACAACAGTTTGGATCACCAACTCAAAAGACTCTAAGAACAGAGCAAAATGCACTTAGGATTTCTGCTTCAATTTTTGCAAAAATATCCTCCCCTTTTTTCTTGAGATATACATTAGTATTTATAGAGGTCTTCCCTCTCTCTTTTGAATCGCAAAATTTAAAACATGAAACAGATTTTGAAGAGGAGGTCCACAAAATATGCACTTGAAAAGAGAAACAATCCCCCTCGGAGAAATCACATTCCCTGATTTTATGGATCAAAACTAAAAATCGAAAGAAAACAAGGGACCAGATTTCTTCATTAAATGATTGTTCTCGGGCATATTTGAAGCGTTTGGAGATCAGGAACAAGAGCTTTTAATACTGGAGGCATCTTTAATTTTGGTGGCATCGAAAACTACATGATTTAACATGTTCTCCCGTCTTGTGCACATAGGTAGACAACAAAACATTTAATCTTGGAGCCTCTCTGACCTCGATCTCAAAATTAGTTGGAGAGATTTTAAAACATTACTTTGTTTGATCCTTATCTTCTCCTCACGTTCTCCTATGTAGTTTGAAGAAAAATGTGGATAGAACTTTATTGGACCCTTGTTGTCGCTTCTATCGTGAAAATGCGACATGTCGCGATATCGTGACATCTTTAACTTATTGCTTTCTCTTATTGCTACCAGCTGTGAAAACATGACATGTCATGAAATCGTGACATTTTTTGCTATTTGGATTTATCTCCATGACATGTCACAAAATCGTGACATGTTCCTCTTGGTACTATCCTTTCCGCTTTCTCACTGCGAAAACACGACAAGTCGTAAAATCATGACAATTTTCTCCCTCTCGCTCCTTTTCTGCTTTATACCCGCGAAAATGCGACAAGTCACGAAATCGTGACATTTCGTACTATCTTGCTTCTTCCGTACTTTCTCCTCGTGAAATCATGACATTTCGTGAAATCACGACATTCTCCTCGCTTGGCTCCTTCTCCCCGACATGTCATGAAATCACGACATTCTCCTCTGTTTTGCTTCTTTGCTGCTCCAAGTCTCGAAAATGTGACAGGTCGTGAAATCGTGCCATGTCGCAAAATTGTGACATTTTCCTCCCTCCTAGCTTTGTTTCCAAAAATGTCATGAAATCGCGACATCGTTCTCCCGTCTTGTGTTTATCTTTAGCACTTCCATGAAAACACACCATGTCATGAAATCGCAACATCTTCCCTTCGATTGGCTTTCTCCGTCTCGCCTCCGCGAAAATGCGACATGTCACAAAAATGTGACATGTCGCGAAATCATGACAATTTTCTCCAGACTTGTACTTTTCAGCTGTCTCCCCGTGAAAACGTGACATGTCGCGATATCGCGACAATTTTCTTTCTTCTCCTTCGTTGCCGCTTTATATCATGAAAATTTGACATTTCGTGATATCGCGACATTTTTCCTTGGCGCTTCCCTTTGCTGCTGTATGTCGCGATATCGTGACATTTTCCTATCACTTTGCTTTATTGCCACCATCTACCACAAAAATGTGACATGTCGCGATATCGCAACAACTTCACCTTTACTGTTCCCTCACCGTAACAAGTCGTAAAAATGTGACATGTCGCGATGTCGCGACAACTTCGCCTTTACTGCTCCCTCACCGCAACAAGTCGTGAAAATGCGACATGTCACGATGTCACGACAACTTCGCCATTACTGCTTCCTTTGTTGTTTTCTAGCGCGAAAACGTGACAGGTCACGAAAACGTGACAGGTCACGAAAATGCGACATGTCGCGATATCGCGACATTTTCTATGCTTAGTTGTTTTTTGCATCGGACGCTGTGAAAACGTGACAGGTCGCGATATCACGCCATGTCGCGATATCGTGACATTTTTCACTTACTTTGCTTTAGCACAAAACTTGTAGAGATTTTTGTATTTTACTTATTATCCCTTTCGAGGTGCTTGAAGGGAAAAACAGAGGAATGATTATCTCTACAATTTGTGCATTCTTTTGCATGAACAACAACAACAAAAACAATGTGGCAAAAATACCAACAAGGAGTTTCCTAGCAAATTCAAGAGAGTTTCGGATATCAAGAGAGCAGTAATTTGGGCAGCACTAATAGCTGTAAATTTTAGAGTCTAAGAAAGTAAAATTGAAGGAGAATTGGAGCCACAAAAATCAGATTTTTTTATAACAAACTAAAGGCTATAAAGCAGAAAATTTGGGTAGCAATTAAAGCTACAAAATTCATAAAATCGGGGCAGCAAATAGGTGAACCAAATCACCAAGAAATATTGCTACAAAGGAGACCAAAATCAGGTTTGAAAATTGGTGTTATTAAAGTTTTATATCCAAGCATTTAAACCAGTTTGCTTTAAGGTTATATTAGCACCATATTAGAGCCATTAAAGTTATCAAATAGAGCTCTAAAGTTTAGTGTATCCAAGGAAATAAAGGAGACATATTGGTTATCTTAAAACCTACACATTTTAACAGCATAGTGTATATTATATATTGCATAAAATAAGAATTTATAAGGAAATATAGCATTAGTTTAAAATCATGTTATAGATTCAATGAAGTGCAAATATGTCTAAGTTCTATTGAGAAAAATAAAGAGACTCAATAGTGAACAATGGCAATGTAAATTTCTAGTATATAAAGATACCAATAGGTGTACTAAGTATTTAAAAGCTTTGGTGAAGGCAAGTTATCAAAGGTGTAGAAGAACTACCATAAGCAACACCATCAAGGAGATAGCCATTTGCACCAAGAAAGGCAACATAGAGCATTGATAAAAAATCATTATTCGATCAACATAGAGTTTGGAATCGTCATTAGATTGTAAGGTTGAGCCACCAAGGTTGCACCACGAGCGTGAGGAGAGGGTGAATAGTCTCACTATCACCAATAACATCAAAGGCTATGGCATACAAATTGAGAATATCAGAGAGTGAGCATTGAAAAGATTAAGCGCCATTAGCACCACCATAATACCTCCAAGAAGTTGAAGAGCCACCACCTTGAAGAAGGCACCACCAAAGCAAGAATGAGCATTGTTACCAAGAAAGAGAAGAATACCTAAATTCATAAGGTATTGAAAGAAACCCTGATGCCATTTGTTGTTACAAATATGCAAAAGAATCAAATATAGACATTAGAGGATAAGGGTTAGGATATTGCTAGGTGTAGCAATAAATTATCAAACTACGCAAAAGAGAGAAGGACAAGAGTGTTACTAAGTAGATAATGAAGGGAATCATGCTATATTTAGGTGTGGATATAGCTTGGAAACTGAGCACCACTAGTTAGAAGGAATCAGAGAAGTGAAGAGTTTTATTGACAAGTTTCATAGTGTAAGGGAAAAAAAACACTTATGTTGCATGCTAGAAAAGTAATACAAGATCACTCTAAAGATAAGAGTGTCATATAGGTGAAGGTAGAATGAAATTTACATATGCCATTGAAACCAGTAGCATGAGGAGAATCAACATCGTAGAAGGCTAGAAGATGCTAAAATAAGGAGCATTAAATATTGGTGTTATAGTGCATTGAACATAGTGAAGTGGAGAGAGTAAAGTATGAAATATCAATGCATACATGCTATGTCAAATGGAAGATAAAGACATAGGTTGAAGATCCAAAGCTTTGCATCATAGTGCATTGAATGCATCACATTGGAAGAAGAGTGCAGGTTGGAGTATAAAGCAAGCATGAGAAAGCTTTAGAGCATGATATTAAAGGAGGTAAGAAATATTTAGTATAATATAAAACCTTTGAATATACAAGGCATAATATTAAAGTCAAGTTAATTAATTTATTATACTCAAGGTTGTTTTAATAAAAGGAGAAATAAGGTATAGATTTGCAACCTTAGAAGTATTATTGAATACCTTATAATTTTTTGAAGAAAGAAGTATTTAGAAAGGTTTTTGAAATTACCTCATTCAAATTGCATAGAAATAATTTTACAAATAGTTTAACTTGGAGGAATAAGGATTTCCATATTGAAATAGAAATATTATTTGCAAATACCTTTGTTTCTAAATTTCCAACTAGGGAGTTATAAGGAGTTCAACACCAACATTAAATTATTAAAATTTAGAAACTATACTATCAAGAATTGAAAGGTACTAGAAAAAAAACATAGAGTTGCTAAAATTTTGAAAAAACACATTGGAATTAGTCTCTTTCTAAAATTATTGAGACATAAGGAATCCAACTCTAAAGTCTTGAAGATAGAAAATTTTATCAAAATTGAAAGTGCATCAAAACTATCTTGAACATTAGGGATAAATAAGGTGAAGAATATAAGTTGAACATTAGGGAGATAGAAGGGATTCAACTCAAAGGAAAACTTAGAAAGCTAAGGATACTATCAAATCCATATTCAAAAACATTTGGTAGATACAAAGTATCCTACAAAACTTAATATATGAAAATATCTTATCAAATTCGATCATATACTTAAAACTAGGGAGTCATAAGGTAGACAACTTCAAAGGATTTGAAAGATAAAAGATTCTATCAAAGTTATTCTCAATACTAAAGAGATAATAGAAATTCTAATTAGAAATTTATCAATTGATTGATCATATACTACAAGAATTGAAGGTTAGAATCTAGAAGTTGAAAGGATTGGGAGACATAAGGAATTCTACAATTTCTTAAGATAATGGATAAGTTAGCAAGAGAAAAATATAATAACAAGACACACTATAAAAGGATTCAAGATCAAAATCCATACAATATTCCATATCAAAGATGTAAAATTACTTCAAGCACAAACAATTCTACAATTCAAAATTAAAAGGATATTTGTTTTATTGATTTTGGTGCAAGTCATCTTATGACAGGAAATTTACAATGGTTTGATTACATTGAAGTCACTAACAATTTTAGGTTAAAAATTGTAGATGGAAAAACCTATCTTATACATGTATATGGGTGTGTAACACATAGTACATCATTTCTAAATATTTTGTTATATGATGTAATGTATGTTCCTGGATTAAAATCAAATCTTATTTTAGTAGCCAAGTTGGTAGAGAGCAAAAGAATGGTTGATTTTAGTTATATAAATGGATTCAATAAGTGTCTCATCATAAATAAAAATGAGATAGAAGCTACAGGATCAATCCATAATGATATATATGCTCTAGATTCAATTGAGATTTCACAAGATATTGTTGTATTTCAAAACAACACTAATGCATTTTCTGAGAAACATATTGCAAAAAATGGAAAATCCATATACCATAAAAGTCGATGGGAAAATAAAAAATTTAGAATGAGAAATATGAGAGGACAAAAAAACTATGGACTACTTGGCCATATACAGATTAAAGAAGAAGAAGAAGAACCTTGTCAAGCTGAATAATATTTGAAATATGAAGATCCATATTGAAGATTAAAGTCTTCAATAACTATGTAATGTAATGCAGGGGGTGTTGGAATATATTACGTTATTTGGTACATGCCAATGTACCACCTTGGGTACATATTTATATTAGGAGTATGTCTTAGATTAGGGTTTGAGTATTTACTTTATGTAATGTAATAAATGCACAAATAATATTAGAATGTGCAAATTATTCAATAACGTAAATGTGCATCATAGTCCATGTGCACATGAGTCCATAGGATAGGAAGGTGAAGAGTCATAGGAAGATGAAAGATCAAGATTCATCTCATGCTATATATTGGCCTTGGTGTGAGCAAGTAGAAAGGGATAGAGAACTCCATATCATTTTATCATTTAGTGGAGTAGAGTAGAATACAATTTTGAAACAATGTAGAACTTGTATGAAGCATAGAGTACTTGAGATCTCCATATTTTGTATGAAGATCCTATTTTCATGAGCATTCATTAATGGCAATTTTATGAGTTATTTCAAAATTTTCTTATGCATTTTACATGCTTAATAGTTTATCATTATCATAGTTTCAATATTGCATGCTCATTTTATATCTTGTGGTTGATTTCTTATTAAGTATCTAGCATCAAATGCTAACATAGAGAAAGATAAAATTCTAAAGAATGATCTACTAATGTGAAAACTTAACCTTCTACAAGATAGAAAGAGAAATTTTAAATATACAATAATATCCCTTTTGACAACTCTCTTTCTATGTTAGATCAAATACGTATGATCTCATTTTAGTGAAAACAAATCATTGAAATATTATATAATTAAAAGATATATGGGGTTGAAAATATGATAGTATCATTGTATGAATTTACATGAGAGTTGAAATAGACATGTAGAAATATAAAATCATATTAAAAGATCCAAACTTTACCTTTCTCAAGACAAGGAATATTATCATCAAGCAATAGCCTAAATAAATATAAAACCATAGGAGTTAATGGAAACCTAAGGTAGTAGTGAATAGATAAGACCGTAGAGTGAGGAAGGACCACAAACTTCTACCTAGGAAAAAAAAATATTTATGGATAAATATGGAGTACCAATAAGAATATTAAGGGTTTCTCAGGTACAAAGTGATCAACCAATAGGGATGACCACAAAAAATTAATGAGTTAGAGAATACTTCAAAATGGTGATTAAAGTAAGGTATTACAATGAGGGGTATATTGAAATACAATACTATCATTAATATGCACTAGTAGATAAAGAGAGAATAACCAAAGAAAACCCTAGGAATGTATGGAAAGATTAAAACAAATATTAAATAATCCAAGGCTTAAGAATAATATTCTGAGACACATATAGCCAAGGCCACAATGGAAAATATTTGGGAGCATATCCATGTAGAAATGAAGAGAATGAAAGAATTATTATTGTACCTAATAAAATATGAGAACATCATAATCAAGGTTAAAATAACTATTGAGGAAACAAAGTTAGAATTAGATGATAACCAAAAATATGCTTCCTTCATTTTAAATATATTCCATGATGATACCTATAATGAACTAGTTATATATCTACAACCAAAAAAAGATAAGGAAGTAGCTTATGAATGTTGATTATAATCTACAAAGGCTATAGAAATGCATTGCCATTCCAACTAATTCAGGGCAATAAACCAATACAAATAATTTATTTACAATAGTTAATTGTGAATTACTAAATCTACTATTACAACAAGAAGAAATTATTGTTGGTGAATAATATGTATATTTGATAGCAAGATAAGCTCAAATGATGTAATCACAAGGGATGCCTCCTCAAGAAGCAACCACTATGATTTCAATATCAATCAATCAACTAAGTAAGTTGTTAATTTTTTTTAAAATAATGGTTGATACTAAAGTTAAACTTTTAAGGGCTTAATATAGTGGAATTGATCTAGCACTTAAAATATTAGAGGATATAGATATTTTTTTATACATAGATTAGGTCTCATTACTCATATTAGTATCTTTAAGAGGGATTTCATCTCCTTAAATCTTATAAGAATCTCTACTTGCATTATTGTTTTATTCTTTAAGAAATCTATGCCATATGAATTGGTATCTACTTCCAAGTAGATATGGCAATCTCATAATTCACTAGAGCTATAATGGTTTATACCACTCTTGTATGTAATCAATCATATATCCATGACACAAGTCAATATAGGCATCAATATAATAAGGGTCCAAGCAAAGCATATTGATAAATCCTATTGACTTCAAATAAGGTAGGCAAGGATCAATATTAAAATTAGAAAATGAATCAAGGACCAAAAATTCACTAAGTGTCAAACCACCTTATTAATTTAAGGTTGGTACAATGTAAGGAACCAAGTCACTATGATTAGACCACATTGCTAGTTAGGGATATGAGAATTCAACCAATTCTAGTAGAAGATTTACTTACTAGACTATTTCATTCAGATCAAGTCAATTTATCCAATGACATCATGATAATAAGAGTTTGTTGACTCGGATGAGCCAAATAATGTTAGGGTAAATAACAAGATACCTCTAACTAGACAAATATTTATTCACTATAATATTAGTATCACACTCATGTCATTAATAATATCAATTTTTTTAAAGTGGAAAAGAATATATCAAACACCAAGTTTCAATGATCTTTGACCAATGGACCAACCAAATACTATCATGTAGAATAATATCATAACTTTTAGCAAGTTTTTTTGGATTGAATAATTTATTATGCGCTAGAAAGTGTTAATCCATTGTAGATACTTTCTAATGAATATGGATTAATTATTGAGATAGAGGCACTAAATACCGGTTTGCTACCATGCACTGAATTACTAAAGGATACACTAATTCAGTAAAAGATAAGTCACCTAGGGGATGAATTTGCTAGAAAAATTATGCAAACAAGGATTAGTCAGACAAACTAATTTATTGATTTGAGACATTATAATCATGAACATGACTGGTTGACGATTAAAATGATATGGTTCCCACCATAACCACTTTTTGAAGTCAGAAGGATTCACTAAAATGACTTAAACGAAGAAGAGAACAACTAAATTGCATAAAAAAAGAGTTTTAGTGCTAAATCTGACTAGATAAGTAACCATTTGTTATTTAATTTCTTTGTTGTAGTTAAGGTTTGAGTTAGATTTTATTTTGCTCTAAATATGATTTGAGAGGTTATTTGTGAAGATCCTTTTGGTAAACTCTAAATACTACTATGCTCTTTGAATCAAATTAATGCTAAACTTACTTTTACAATGAATATTATATGTTGTTCATGGTATTTGAAGATCAATTATGTATATTATTTTCTCACCATTTTATCTTTGAATCAATGAATTTTGTGATGCTACCTTTACATCTCCTATTAATAATTTTCATACATTATATTATAGATTCATTTAATATTGTGTATACACCAAAAAAATACCAATCTAATCATGTGGATACAAGCACTGAACAAATTGGCATGCATAGCCCCTAGGGAAGGCCCTAGAGGTTAAACAGTGGTCCTAACCACTCCCAAAGCAGTTTTGGAAGGTCAGAGGTCAATTTGGCACCTTTCAAGCACCCTGCTCCTTACTAGTTCCACTCTGGGATGAATAGAATGCTATTCGCCCCACCCTAGAATGATTAGCAGCAATCGCTCCAAGGTGGGGCGAATAACAGGTTTGATGGGCAAAAGGTCAAACCTTGACAAATGGCAGCTCAGATCCGCCACTCAACTCCATCTTCAATGCATGGGAGTGCGAGTGAGCATTTTTGAGCTCAAAGAGGCAGTCATAGAGGCAGATCATGGAGCCCTTAATCGGGGAGGAATCTTCTCTCCCCTGGGAAAGCATGATGGCCAAGTGGCGCCCCTGCATGCACATTCAAAGTAGACCTTCAGGTCTATAAAATGGTGAGTCTTCTCACCCCAAAAAAGGATAGAGCAAGATCATTTGGATCAATGGAGTGTTGCCGAATTACATTCTCACCCCTCACTTGTGCTTCTTACATCCTTGATATCTCTTTTGGAAGGGAGGTTATTGGGTGAACATTGGAAGCGTAATCCGGACCCAAAACCTGAACATATTGCCACAATACCCCACCCAATTTTTTGACACAACCCCCTAGGATGTTTTGGACCCATCCCAAGTGGATTGGTGTCGAAACCAAGGACCAAACGACAGGCGTCCTGCCCTCGGGCGTCCCCTGCACTACTGCAGTCCTAATCGCCCCACCCCGGAGCGATTAGAAATCTATAGAATATTTCTTTACTCTTTCTTTTGCATCTTATTTTATGTCATTCATATATGCTGCCATTCAAATTTCATGCCATTCTGATGAGTTTTGACTGTGTTTTCATTATTTTTTCGCTTTCACTAACATATACAGGGAGCATCTTCAGATATAGGGCGATCGGGCCCAAATATGCAAAATACGACCTTCTGTGTCGTCTCAAAATACCCTATTTTTCCTAACCCCAACTTTGCAGGTGTTTTGGAGGCCTATGGATGGGACATTTAGAAGGTTGCTTTCTAACGTTTTATGACAGTCCTAATCGTCCCACCCCGGAGTGATTAGAAATCTACAATAGATTTCTTGACTGTTCCTTTTGCAGTGTGTTCATGATTGTGTTTTCATGCTTCTATCCAAATTTCATATTATTTTGACATGTTTTGATTACAGTTTTAATTATTTCATGCATGCATTAACCAGAGGCCTCGGGGATTGCATGTTTCCCTCCATCAGTAGGTGCTATTAATCGTTTGTTGTTTCTTTGAATGTAGGATATCGACACTGGAGGGGTATCAAGGAACTACATATGCATTCATGCAAGTGACGATGACGTTTGGCCTGCCCATTTCAAATGTGGGCATGCAAAAGATCTCGAAGGGAAGCGTACCATCCGTGGTGTAACAAAACTATATCTAACGCTCCTAGCCCCTAAAAAGGAAGGAGACGTATTGTAACCTGATATCAAAGCAAAATTAAAAAAAATAATAAATAAATAATCAACCTAGGAATGTATGGAAAGATTAAAACAAATATTAAATAATCCAAGGCTTAAGAATAATATTCTGAGACACCTATAGCCAAGGCCACAATGGATAATATTTGGGAGCATATCCATGTAGAAATGAAGAGAATGAAAGAATTATTATTGTACCTAATAAAATATGAGAACATCATAATCAAGGTTAACATAACTATTGAGGAAACACAGTTAGAATTAGATGATAACCAAAAATATGCTTCCTTCATTTTAAATATATTCCATGATGATACCTATAATGAACTAGTTATATATCTACAACCAAAAAAAGATAAGGAAGTAGCTTATGAATGTTGATTATAATCTACAAAGGCTATAGAAATGCATTGCCATTCCAACTAATTCAGGGCAATAAACCAATACAAATAATTTATTTACAATAGTTAATTGTGAATTACTAAATCTACTATTACAACAAGAAGAAATTATTGTTGGTGAATAATATGTATATTTGATAGCAAGATAAGCTCAAATGATGTAATCACAAGGGATGCCTCCTCAAGAAGCAACCACTATGATTTCAATATCAATCAATCAACTAAGTAAGTTGTTAATTTTTTTTAAAATAATGGTTGATACTAAAGTTAAACTTTTAAGGGCTTAATATAGTGGAATTGATCTAGCACTTAAAATATTAGAGGATATAGATATTCTTTTATACATAGATTAGGTCTCATTACTCATATTAGTATCTTTAAGAGGGATTTCATCTCCTTAAATCTTATAAGAATCTCTACTTGCATTATTGTTTTATTCTTTAAGAAATCTATGCCATATGAATTGGTATCTACTTCCAAGTAGATATGGCAATCTCATAATTCACTAGAGCTATAATGGTTTATACCACTCTTGTATGTAATCAATCATATATCCATGACACAAGTCAATATAGGCATCAATATAATAAGGGTCCAAGCAAAGCATATTGATAAATCCTATTGACTTCAAATAAGGTAGGCAAGGATCAATATTAAAATTAGAAAATTAATCAAGGACCAAAAATTCACTTAGTGTCAAACCACCTTATTAATTTAAGGTTGGTACAATGTAAGGAACCAAGTCACTATGATTAGACCACATTGCTAGTTAGGGATATGAGAATTCAACCAATTCTAGTAGAAGATTTACTTACTAGACTATTTCATTCAGATCAAGTCAATTTATCCAATGACATCATGATAATAAGAGTTTGTTGACTCGGATGAGCCAAATAATGTTAGGGTAAATAACAAGATACCCCTAACTAGACAAATATTTATTCACTATAATATTAGTATCACACTCATGTCATTAATAATATCAATTTTTTAAAAGTGGAAAAGAATAAATCAAACACCAAGTTTCAATGATCTTTGACCAATGGACCAACCAAATACTATCATGTAGAATAATATCATAACTTTTAGCAAGTTTTTTTGGATTGAATAATTTATTATGCGCTAGAAAGTGTTAATCCATTGTAGATACATTCTAATGGATATGGATTAATTATTGAGATAGAGGCACTAGATACCGGTTTGCTACCATGCACTGAATTACTAAAGGATACACTAATTCAGTAAAATATAAGTCACCTAGGGGATGAATTTGCTAGAAAAATTATGAAAACAAGGATTAGTCAAACAAACTAATTTATTGATTTGAGACATTATAATCATGAACATGACTGGTTGACGATTAAAATGATATGGTTCCAACCATAACCACTTTTTGAAGTCAGAAGGATTCACTAAAATGACTTAAACGAAGAAGACAACTACTAAATTGCATAAAAAAAGAGTTTTAGTGCTAAATCTGACTAGATAAGTAACCATTTGTTATTTAATTTCTTTGTTGTAGTTAAGGTTTGAGTTAGATTTTATTTTGCTCTAAATATGATTTGAGAGGTTATTTGTGAAGATCCTTTTGGTAAACTCTAAATACTACTATGCTCTTTGAATCAAATTAATGCTAAACTTACTTTTACAATGAATATTATATGTTGTTCATGGTATTTGAAGATCAATTATGTATATTATTTTCTCACCATTTTATCTTTGAATCAATGAATTTTGTGATGCTACCTTTACATCTCCTATTAATAATTTTCATACATTATATCATAGATTCATTTAATATTGTGTATACACCAAAAAAATACCAATCTAATCATGTGGATACAAGCACTGACCGAATTGGCATGCATAGCCCCTAGGGAAGGCCCCAGAGGTTAAACAGTGGTCCTAACCACTCCCAAAGCAGTTTTGGAAGGTCAGAGGTCAATTTGGCACCTTTCAAGCACCCTGATCCTTACTCGTTCCACTCTGGGATGAATAGAATGCTATTCGCCCCACCTTGGGATGATTAGCAACAATCGCTCCAAGGTGGGGTGAATAATAAGTTTGACGGGCAAAAGGTCAAACCTTGACAAATGGCAGCTCAGATCCGCAACTCAACTCCATATTCATTGCATGGGAGTGCGAGTGAGCATTTCTGAGCTCAAAGAGGTAGTCATAGATGCAGTCATGGAGCCCTTAATCAGGGAGGAATCTTCTCTCCCCTGGGAAGACATGATGGCCAAGTGGCTCCCCTGCATGCACATTCAAAGCAGACCTTTAGGTCTATAAAATGGTGAGTCTTCTCACCCAAAAAAAAGGATAGAGCAAGATCATTTGGATCAATGGAGTGCTGCCAAATTACATTCTCACCCCTCACTTGTGTTTCTTACATCCTTGATATCTCTTTTGGAAGGGAGGTTATTGGGTGAACATTGGAAGCGCAATCCGGACCCAAAACCTAAACATATGGCCACAATACCCCACCCAATTTTTTGACACAACCCCCTAGGATGTTTTGGACCCATCCCAAGAGGATTGGTGTCGAAACCGAGGACCAAACGACAGGCGTCCTGCCCTCGGGCGTCCCCTGCACTACTGCAGTCCTAATCGCCCCACCCCGGAGCGATTAGAAATCTATAGAATATTTATTTACTCTTTATTTTGCATCTTATTTTATGTCATTCATATATGCTGCCATTCAAATTTCATGCCATTTTGATGAGTTTTGACTGTGTTTTCATTGTTTTTTCGCTTTCACTAACATATACAGGGAGCATCTTCAGATACAGGGCGATCGGGGCTAAATATGCAAAATCCGACCTTCTGTGTCGTCTCAAAATAGCCTATTTTTCCTAACTCCAACTTTGTAGGTGTTTTGGAGGCCTATGGATGGGACATTTAGGAGGTTGCTTTCTAACGTTTTATGACAGTCCTAATCGTCCCACCCCGGAGCGATTAGAAATCTACAACAGATTTCTTGACTGTTCCTCTTGCAGTGTGTTCATGATTGTGTTTTCATGCTTCTATCCAAATTTCATATTATTTTGACATGTTTTGATTACCGTTTTAATTATTTCATGCATGCATTAACCAGAGGCCTTGGGGATTGCATGTTTCCCTCGATAAGCAGGTGCTATTAATCATTTGTTATTTCTTTGAATGTAGGATCTCGACACTGGAGGGGTAGCAAGGAACTACATATGCATTCATGCAAGTGATGGTGACGTTTGGCCTGCCCATTTCAAATGTGGGCATGCGAAATATCCTGAAGGGAAGCGTACCATCCGTGGTGTAACAAAACTATATCTAACGCTCCTAGCCCCTAAAAAGGAAGGAGACATATTGTAACCTGATATCAAAGCAAAATTAATAAAAATAATAAATAAATAATCAACCTAGGAATGTATGGAAATATTAAAACAAATATTAAATAATCCAAGGCTTAAGAATAATATTCTGAGACACATATAGCCAAGGCCACAATGGATAATATTTGGGAGCATATCCATGTAGAAATGAAGAGAATGAAAGAATTATTATTGTACCTAATAAAATATGAGAACATCATAATCAAGGTTAACATAACTATTGAGGAAACAAAGTTAGAATTAGATGATAACCAAAAATATGCTTCCTTCATTTTAAATATATTCCATGATGATACCTATAATGAACTAGTTATATATCTACAACCAAAAAAAGATAAGGAAGTATCTTATGAATGTTGATTATAATCTACAAAGGCTATAGAAATGCATTGCCATTCCAACTAATTCAGGGCAATAAACCAATACAAATAATTTATTTACAATAGTTAATTGTGAATTACTAAATCTACTATTACAACAAGAAGAAATTATTGTTGGTGAATAATATGTATATTTGATAGCAAGATAAGCTCAAATGATGTAATCACAAGGGATGCCTCCTCAAGAAGCAACCACTATGATTTCAATATCAATCAATCAACGAAGTAAGTTGTTAATTTTTTTTAAAATAATGGTTGATACTAAAGTTAAACTTTTAAGGGCTTAATATAGTGGAATTGATCTAGCATTTAAAATATTAGAGGATATAGATATTATTTTATACATAGATTAGGTCTCATTACTCATATTAGTATCTTTAAGAGGGATTTCATCTCCTTAAATCTTATAAGAATCTCTACTTGCATTATTGTTTTATTCTTTAAGAAATCTATGCCATATGAATTGGTATCTACTTCGAAGTAGATATGGCAATCTCATAATTCACTAGAGCTATAATGGTTTATACCTCTCTTGTATGTAATCAATCATATATCCATGACACAAGTCAATATAGGCATTAATATAATAAGGGTCCAAGCAAAGCATATTGATAAATCCTATTGACTTCAAATAAGGTAGGCAAGGATCAATATTAAAATTAGAAAATGAATCAAGGACCAAAAATTCACTAAGTGTCAAACCACCTTATTAATTTAAGGTTGGTACAATGTAAGGAACCAAGTCTCTATGATTAGACCACATTGCTAGTTAGGGATATGAGAATTCAACCAATTCTAGTAGAAGATTTACTTACTAGACTATTTCATTCAGATCAAGTCAATTTATCCAATGACATCATGATAATAAGAGTTTGTTGACTTGGATGAGCCAAATAATGTTAGGGTAAATAACAATATACCTCTAACTAAACAAATATTTATTCACTATAATATTAGTATCACACTCATGTCATTAATAATATCAATTGTTTTAAAGTGGAAAAGAATAAATCAAACACCAAGTTTCAATGATATTTGACCAATGGACCAACCAAATACTATCATGTAGAATAATATCATAACTTTTAGCAAGTTTTTTTGGATTGAATAATTTATTATGCGCTAGAAAGTGTTAATCCATTGTAGATACTTTCTAATGGATATGGATTAATTATTGAGATAGAGGCACTAGATACCGGTTTGCTACCATGCACTGAATTACTAAAGGATACACTAATTCAGTAAAAGATAAGTCACCTAGGGGATGAATTTGCTAGAAAAATTATGCAAACAAGGATTAGTCAGACAAACTAATTTATTGATTTGAGACATTATAATCATTAACATGACTGGTTGACGATTAAAATGATATGGTTCCCACCATAACCACTTTTTGAAGTCAGATGGATTCACTAAAATGACTTAAACGAAGAAGACAACTACTAAATTGCATAAAAAAAGAGTTTTAGTGCTAAATCTGAATAGATAAGTAACCATTTGTTAATTTCTTTGTTGTAGTTAAGGTTTGAGTTAGATTTTATTTTGCTCTAAATATGATTTGAGAGGTTATTTGTGAAGATCCTTTTGGTAAACTCTAAATACTACTATGCTCTTTGAATCAAATTAATGCTAAACTTACTTTTACAATGAATATTATATGTTGTTTATGGTATTTTAAGATCAATTATGTATATTATTTTCTCACCATTTTATCTTTGAATCAATGAATTTTGTGATGCTACCTTTACATCTCCTATTAATAATTTTCATACATTATATTATAGATTCATTTAATATTGTGTATACACCAAAAAATACCAATCTAATCATGTGGATACAAGCACTGACCGAATTGGCATGCATAGCCCCTAAGGAGGCCCCAGAGGTTAAACAGTGGTCCTAACCACTCCCAAAGCAGTTTTGGAAGGTCAGAGGTCAATTTGGCACCTTTCAAGAACCCTGCTCCTTACTCATTCCACTTTGGGATGAATAGAATGCTATTCACCCCACCCTGGGATGATTAGCAGCAATCGCTCCAAGGTGGGGCGAATAACAGGTTTGACGGGCAAAAGGTCAAACCTTGACAAATGGCAGCTCAGATCCACCACTCAACTCCATCTTCAATGCATGGGAGTGCGAGTGAGCATTTTTGAGCTCAAAGAGGCAGTCATAGAGGTAGTCATGGAGCCCTTAATCAGGGAGGAATCTTCTCTACCCTAGGAAGGCATGATGGCCAAGTGGCGCCCCTGCATGCACATTCAAAGCAGACCTTCAGGTCTATAAAATGGTGAGTCTTCTCACCCCAAAAAAAGGATAGAGCAAGATCATTTGGATCAATGGAGTACTGCCAAATTTCATTCTCACCCCTCACTTGTGCTTCTTACATCCTTGATATCTCTTTTGGAAGGGAGGTTATTGGGTGAACATTGGAAGCGCAATCCGGACCCAAAACCTGAACATTTGGCCACAATACCCCACCCAATTTTTTTACACAACCCCCTAGGATGTTTTGGACCCATCCCAAGTGGATTGGTGTCGAAACCAAGGACCAAACGATAGGCGTCCTACCCCCGGGCGTCCCCTGCACTACTGCAGTCCTAATCGCCCCACCCAGGAGTGATTAGAAATCTATAGAATATTTCTTTACTTTTTCTTTTGCATCTTATTTTATGTCATTCATATATGCTGCCATTCAAATTTCATGCCATTCTGATGAGTTTTGACTGTGTTTTCATTATTTTTTCGCTTTCACTAACATATACAGGGAGCATCTTCAGATACAGGGCGATCAGGGCCAAATATGCAAAATCCGACCTTTTGTGTCGTCTCAAAATACCCTATTTTTTCTAACCCCAAATTTGCAGGTGTTTTGTAGGCCTATGGATGGTAAATTTAGGAGGTTGCTTTCTAACGTTTTATGACAGTCCTAATCGTCCCACCCCGGAGCGATTAGAAATCTACAACGAATTTCTTGACTGTTCCTTTTGCAGTGTGTTCATGATTGTGTTTTCATGCTTCTATCCAAATTTCATATTATTTTGACATGTTTTGATTACCGTTTTAATTATTTCATGCATGCATTAACCAGAGGCCTCGAGGATTGCATGTTTCCCTCCATCAGCAGGTGCTATTAATCGTTTGTTGTTTCTTTGAATGTAGGATCTCGACACTGGAGGGGTAGCAAGGAACTACATATGCATTCATGCAAGTGACGGTGATGTTTGGACCGACCATTTCAAATGTGGGCATGTGAAAGATCCTGAAGGGAAGCGTACCATCCGTGGTGTAACAAAACTATATCTAACGCTTCTAGCCCCCAAAAAGGTAGGATACGTATTGTAACCTGATATCAAAGCAAAATTAATAAAAATAATAAATAAATAATCAACCTAGGAATGTATGGAAAGATTAAAACAAATATTAAATAATCCAAGGCTTAAGAATAATATTCTGAGACACATATAGCCAAGGCCACAATGGATAATATTTGGGAGCATATCCATGTAGAAATGAAGAGAATGAAATAATTATTATTGTACCTAATAAAATATGAGAACATCATAATCAAGGTTAACATAACTATTGAGGAAACAAAGTTAGAATTAGATGATAACCAAAAATATGCTTCCTTCATTTTAAATATATTCCATGATGATACCTATAATGAACTAGTTATATATCTACAACCAAAAAAAGATAAGGAAGTAGCTTATGAATGTTGATTATAATCTACAAAGGCTATAGAAATGCATTGCCATTCCAACTAATTCAGGGCAATAAACCAATACAAATAATTTATTTACAATAGTTAATTGTGAATTACTAAATCTACTATTACAACAAGAAGAAATTATTGTTGGTGAATAATATGTATATTTGATAGCAAGATAAGCTCAAATGATGTAATCACAAGGGATGCCTCCTCAAGAAGCAACCAGTATGATTTCAATATCAATCAATCAACTAAGTAAGTTGTTAATTTTTTTTAAAATAATGGTTGATACTAAAGTTAAATTTTTAAGGGCTTAACATAGTGGAATTGATCTAGCACTTAAAATATTAGAGGATATAGATATTATTTTATACATAGATTAGGTCTCATTACTCATATTAGTATCTTTAAGAGGGATTTCATCTCCTTAAATCTTATAAGAATCTCTACTTGCATTATTGTTTTATTCTTTAAGAAATCTATGCCATATGAATTGGTATCTACTTCCAAGTAGATATGGCAATCTCATAATTCACTAGAGCTATAATGGTTTATACCACTCTTGTATGTAATCAATCATATATCCATGACACAAGTCAATATAGGCATCAATATAATAAGGGTCCAAGCAAAGCATATTTATAAATCCTATTGACTTCAAATAAGGTAGGCAAGGATCAATATTAAAATTAGAAAATGAATCAAGGACCAAAAATTCACTAAGTGTCAAACCACCTTATTAATTTAAGGTTGGTACAATGTAAGGAACCAAGTCACTATGATTAGACCACATTGCTAGTTAGGGATATGAGAATTCAACCAATTCTAGTAGAAGATTTACTTACTAGACTATTTCATTCAGATCAAGTCAATTTATCCAATGACATCATGATAATAAGAGTTTTTTGACTCGGATGAGCCAAATAATGTTAGGGTAAATAACAAGATACCTCTAACTAGACAAATATTTATTCACTATAATATTAGTATCACACTCATGTCATTAATAATATCAATTTTTTTAAAGTGGAAAAGAATAAATCAAACACCAAGTTTCAATGATCTTTGAACAATGGACCAACCAAATACTATCATGTAGAATAATATCATAACTTTTAGCAAGTTTTTTTGGATTGAATAATTTATTATGTGCTAGAAAGTGTTAATCCATTGTAGATACTTTCTAATGGATATGGATTAATTATTGAGATAGAGGCACTAGATACCGGTTTGCTACCATGCACTGAATTACTAAAGGATACACTAATTCAGTAAAAGATAAGTCACCTAGGGGATGAATTTGCTAGAAAAATTATGCAAACAAGGATTAGTCAGACAAACTAATTTATTGATTTGAGACATTATAATCATGAAAATGACTGGTTTACGATTAAAATGATATGGTTCCCACCATAATAACTTTTTGAAGTCAGAAGGATTCACTAAAATGACTTAAACGAAGAAGACAACTACTAAATTGCATAAAAAAAGAGTTTTAGTGCTAAATCTGACTAGATAAGTAACCATTTGTTATTTAATTTCTTTGTTGTAGTTAAGGTTTGAGTTAGATCTTATTTTGCTCTAAATATGATTTGAGAGGTTATTTGTGAAGACCCTTTTGGTAAACTCTAAATACTACTATGCTCTTTGAATCAAATTAATGCTAAACTTACTTTTACAATGAATATTATATGTTGTTCATGGTATTTGAAGATCAATTATGTATATTATTTTCTCACCATTTTATCTTTGAATCAATGAATTTTGTGATGCTACCTTTACATCTCCTATTAATAATTTTCATACATTATATTATAGATTCATTTAATATTGTGTATACACCAAAAAAATACCAATCTAATCATGTGGATACAAGCACTGACCGAATTGGCATGCATAGCCCCTAGGGAAGGCCCCAGAGGTTAAACAATGGTCCTAACCACTCCCAAAGCAGTTTTGGAAGGTCAGAGGTCAATTTGGCATATTTCAATCACCCTGCTCCTTACTCGTTCCACTCTGGGATGAATAGAATGCTATTCGCCCCACCCTGGGATGATTAGCAGCAATTGCTCCAAGGTGGGGCGAATAACAGGTTTGATGGGCAAAAGGTCAAACCTTGACAAATGGCAGCTCAGATCCGCCACTCAACTCCATATTCAATGCATGGGAGTGCGAGTGAGCATTTTTGAGCTCAAAGAGGCAGTCATAGAGGCAATCATGGAGCCCTTAATCGGGGAGGAATCTTCTCTCCTCGGGAAGGCATGATGGCCAAGTGGCGCCCCTGCATGCACATTCAAAGCAGACCTTCAGGTCTATAAAATGGTGAGTCTTCTCACACCAAAAAAAGGATAGAGCAAGATCATTTGGATCAATGGAGTGCTACCGAATTACATTCTCACCCCTCACTTGTGCTTCTTACATCCTTGATATCTCTTTTGGAAGGGAGGTTATTGGGTGAACATTGGAAGCGCAATCCGGACCCAAAACCTAAACATATGGCCACAATACCCCACCCAATTTTTTGACACAACCCCTAGGATGTTTTGGACCCATACCAAGTGGATTGGTGTCGAAACCAAGGACCAAACGACAGTCGTCCTGCCCCCGGGTGTCCCCTGCACTACTGCAGTCCTAATCGCCCCACCCTGGAGCGATTAGAAATCTATAGAATATTTCTTTACTGTTTCTTTTGCATCTTATTTTATGTCATTCATATATGCTGCCATTCAAATTTCATGCCATTCTGATGAGTTTTGACTATGTTTTCATTGTTTTTTCGCTTTCACTAACATATACAGGGAGCATCTTCAGATACAGGGCGATCGGGGCCAAATATGCAAAATCCGACCTTCTGTGTCGTCTCAAAATACCCTATTTTTCCTAACCCCAACTTTGAAGGTGTTTTGGAGGCCTATGGATGGGACATTTAGGAGGTTGCTTTCTAACGTTTTATGACAGTCCTAATCGTCCCACCCCGGAGTGATTAGAAATCTACAATAGATTTCTTGACTGTTCCTTTTGCAGTGTGTTCATGATTGTGTTTTCATCCTTCTATCCAAATTTCATATTATTTTGACATGTTTTGATTACCGTTTTAATTATTTCATGCATGCATTAACCGGAGGCCTCGGGGATTGCATGTTTCCCTCCATCAGCAGGTGCTATTAATCATTTGTTGTTTCTTTGAATGTAGGATCTCAACACCGGAGGGGTAGCAAGGAACTACATATGCATTCATGCAAGTGACGATGACGTTTGGCCCGCCCATTTCAAATGTGGGCATGCGAAAGATCCCGAAGGGAAGCGTACCATCCGTGGTGTAACAAAACTATATCTAACGCTCCTAGCCCCTAAAAAGGAAGGAGACGTATTGTAACCTGATATCAAAGAAAAATTAATAAAAATAATAAATAAATAATCAACCTAGGAATGTATGGAAAGATTAAAACAAATATTAAATAATCCAAGGCTTAAGAATAATATTCTGAGACACATATAGCCAAGGCCACAATGGATAATATTTGGGAGCATATCCATGTAGAAATGAAGAGAATGAAAGAATTATTATTGTACCTAATAAAATATGAGAACATCATAATCAAGGTTAACATAACTATTGAGGAAAAAAAGTTAGAATTAGATGATAACCAAAAATATGCTTCCTTCATTTTAAATATATTCCATGATGATACCTATAATGAACTAGTTATATATCTACAACCAAAAAAAGATAAGGAAGTATCTTATGAATGTTGATTATAATCTACAAAGGCTATAGAAATGCATTTCCATTACAACTAATTCAGGGCAATAAACCAATACAAATAATTTATTTACAATAGTTAATTGTGAATTACTAAATCTACTATTACAACAAGAAGAAATTATTGTTGGTGAATAATATGTATATTTGATAGCAAGATTAGCTCAAATGATGTAATCACAAGGGATGCCTCCTCAAGAAGCAACCACTATGATTTCAATATCAATCAATCAACTAAGTAAGTTGTTAATTTTTTTTAAAATAATGGTTGATACTAAAGTTAAACTTTTAAGGGCTTAATATAGTGGAATTGATCTAGCACTTAAACTATTAGAGGATATAGATATTCTTTTATACATAGATTAGGTGTCATTACTCATATTAGTATCTTTAAGAGGGATTTCATCTCCTTAAATCTTATAAGAATCTCTACTTGCATTATTGTTTTATTCTTTAAGAAATCTATGCCATATGAATTGGTATCTACTTCCAAGTAGATATGGCAATCTCATAATTCACTAGAGCTATAATGGTTTATACCACTCTTGTATGTAATCAATCATATATCCATGACACAAGTCAATATAGGCATCAATATAATAAGGGTCCAAGCAAAGCATATTGATAAATCCTATTGACTTCAAATAAGGTAGGCAAGGATCAATATTAAAATTAGAAAATGAATTAAGGACCAAAAATTCACTAAGTGTCAAACCACATTATTAATTTAAGGTTAGTACAATGTAAGGAACCAAGTCACTATGATTAGACCACATTGCTAGTTAGGGATATGAGAATTCAACCAATTCTAGTAGAAGATTTACTTACTAGACTATTTCATTCAGATCAAGTCAATTTATCCAATGACATCATGATAATAAGAGTTTGTTGACTCGGATGAGCCAAATAATGTTAGGGTAAATAACAAGATACCTCTAACTAGACAAATATTTATTCACTATAATATTAGTATCACACTCATGTCATTAATAATATCAATTTTTTAAAAGTGGAAAAGAATAAATCAAACACCAAGTTTCAATGATCTTTGACCAATGGACCAACCAAATACTATCATGTAGAATAATATCATAACTTTTAGCAAGTTTTTTTGGATTGAATAATTTATTATGCGCTAGAAAGTGTTAAACCATTGTAGATAATTTCTAATGGATATGGATTAATTATTGAGATAGAGGCACTAGATACCGGTTTGCTACCATGCACTGAATTACTAAAGGATACACTAATTCAGTAAAAGATAAGTCACCTAGGGGATGAATTTGCTAGAAAAATTATGCAAACAAGGATTAGTTAGACAAACTAATTTATTGATTTGAGACATTATAATCATGAACATGACTGGTTGACGATTAAAATGATATGGTTCCCACCATAACCACTTTTTGAAGTCAGAAGGATTCACTAAAATGACTTAAACGAAGAAGACAACTACTAAATTGCATAAAAAAAGAGTTTTAGTGCTAAATCTGACTAGATAAGTAACCATTTGTTATTTAATTTCTTTGTTGTAGTTAAGGTTTGAGTTAGATTTTATTTTGCTCTAAATATGATTTGAGAGGTTATTTGTGAAAATCCTTTTGGTAAATTCTAAATACTACTATGCTCTTTGAATCAAATTAATGCTAAACTTACTTTTACAATGAATATTATATGTTGTTCATGGTATTTGAAGATCAATTATGTATATTATTTTCTCACCATTTTATCTTTGAATCAATGAATTTTGTGATGCTACCTTTACATCTCCTATTAATAATTTTCATACATTATATTATAGATTCATTTAATATTGTGTATACACCAAAAAAATACCAATCTAATCATGTGGATACAAGCACTGACCGAATTGGCATGCATAGCCCCTAGGGAAGGCCCCAGAGGTTAAACAGTGGTCCTAACCACTCCCAAAGAAATTTTGGAAGGTCAGAGGTCAATTTGTCACCTTTCAAGCACCCTGATCCTTACTCGTTCCACTCTAGGATGAATAGAATGCTATTCGCCCCACCCTGGGATGATTAGCAGCAATCGCTCCAAGGTGGGGCGAATAACAGGTTTGACGGGAAAAAGGTCAAACCTTGACAAATGGTAGCTCAGATCCGCCACTCAACTCCATATTCAATGCATGGGAGTGCGAGTGAGCATTTTTGAGCTCAAAGAGGCAGTCATAGAGGCAGTCATGGAGCCCTTAATCAGGGAGGAATCTTCTCTCCCCTGGGAAGGCATGATGGCCAAGTGGCGCCCCGCATGCACATTCAAAGGAGACCTTCGAGTCTATAAAATGGTGAGTCTTCTCACCCCAAAAAAAGGATAGAGCAAGATCATTTGGATCAATGGAGTGCTGCCGAATTACATTCTCACCCCTCACTTGTGCTTCTTACATCCTTGATATCTCTTTTGGAAGGGAGGTTATTGGGTGAACATTGGAAGCGCAATCCGGACCCAAAACCTAAACATATGGCCACAATACCCCACCCAATTTTTTTACACAACCCCCTAGGATGTTTTGGACCCATCCCAAGTGGATTGGTGTCGAAACCAAGGACCAAACGATAGGCGTCCTGCCCCCGGGCATCCCCTGCACTACTGCAGTCCTAATCGCACCACCCTGGAGCGATTAGAAATATATAGAATATTTATTTACTATTTCTTTTGCATCTTATTTTATGTCATTCATATATGCTGCCATTCAAATTTCATGCCATTCTGATGAGTTTTGATTGTGTTTTCATTGTTTTTTCGCTTTCACTAACATATACAGGGAGCATCTTCAGATACAGGATGATCGGGTCCAAATATGCAAAATCTGACCTTCTGTGTCGTCTCAAAATACCCTATTTTTCCTAACCCCAAATTTGTAGGTTTTTTGGATGCCTATGGATGGGACATTTAGGAGGTTGCTTTCTAACGTTTTATGACAGTCCTAATCGTCCCACCCCGGAGCGATTAGAAATCTACAACAGATTTCTTGACTGTTCCTTTTGCAGTGTGTTCATGATTGTGTTTTCATGCTTCTATCCAAATTTCATATTATTTTGACATGTTTTGATTACCGTTTTAATTATTTCATGCATGCATTAACCGGAGGCCTCGGGGATTGCATGTTTCCCTCCATCAACAGGTGCTATTAATCGTTTGTTGTTTCTTTGAATGTAGGATCTCGACACTGGAGGGGTAGCAAGGAACTACATATGCATTCACGCAAGTGACGGTGACGTTTGGCCCGCCCATTTCAAATGTGGGCATGCGAAAGATCCCGAAGGGAAGCGTACCATCCGTGGTGTAACAAAACTATATCTAACGCTCCTAGCCCCTAAAAAGGAAGGAGACGTATTGTAACCTGATATCAAAGCAAAATTAATAAAAATAATAAATAAATAATCAACCTAGGAATGTATGGAAAGATTAAAACAAATATTAAATAATCCAAGGCTTAAGAATAATATTCTGAGACACATATAGCCAAGGCCACAATGGATAATATTTGGGAGCATATCCATGTAGAAATGAAGAGAATGAAAGAATTATTATTGTACCTAATAAAATATGAGAACATCATAATCAAGGTTAACATAACTATTGAGGAAACAAAGTTAGAATTAGATGATAACCAAAAATATGCTTCCTTCATTTTAAATATATTCCATGATGATACCTATAATGAACTAGTTATATATCTACAACCAAAAAAAGATAAGGAAGTAGCTTATGAATGTTGATTATAATCTACAAAGGCTATAGAAATGCATTGCCATTCCAACTAATTCAGGGCAATAAACCAATACAAATAATTTATTTACAATAGTTAATTGTGAATTACTAAATCTACTATTACAACAAGAAGAAATTATTGTTGGTGAATAATATGTATATTTGATAGCAAGATAAGCTCAAATGATGTAATCACAAGGGATGCCTCCTCAAGAAGCAACCACTATGATTTAAATATCAATCAATCAACTAAGTAAGTTGTTTATTTTTTTTAAAATAATGGTTGATACTAAAGTTAAACTTTTAAGGGCTTAATATAGTGGAATTTATCTAGAACTTAAAATATTAGAGGATATAGATATTCTTTTATACATAGATTAGGTGTCATTACTCATATTAGTATCTTTAAGAGGGATTTCATCTCCTTAAATATTATAAGAATCTCTACTTGCATTATTGTTTTATTCTTTAAGAAATCTATGCCATATGAATTGGTATCTACTTCCAAGTAGATATGGCAATCTCATAATTCACTAGAGCTATAATGGTTTATACCACTCTTGTATGTAATCAATCATATATCCATGACACAAGTCAATATAGGCATCAATATAATAAGGGTCCAAGCAAAGCATATTGATAAATCCTATTGACTTCAAATAAGGTAGGCAAGGATCAATATTAAAATTAGAAAATGAATCAAGGACCAAAAATTCACTAAGTGTCAAACCACCTTATTAATTTAAGGTTGGTACAATGTAAGGAACCAAGTCACTATGATTAGACCACATTGCTAGTTAGGGATATGAGAATTCAACCAATTCTAGTAGAAGATTTACTTACTAGACTATTTCATTCAGATCAAGTCAATTTATCCAATGACATCATGATAATAAGAGTTTGTTGACTCGGATGAGACAAATAATGTTAGGGTAAATAACAAGATACCTCTAACTAGACAAATATTTATTCACTATAATATTAGTATCACACTCATGTCATTAATAATATCAATTTTTTAAAAGTGGAAAAGAATAAATCAAACACCAAGTTTCAATGATCTTTGACCAATGGACCAACCAAATACTATCATGTAGAATAATATCATAACTTTTAGCAAGTTTTTTTGGATTGAATAATTTATTATGTGCTAGAAAGTGTTAATCCATTGTAGATACTTTCTAATGGATATGGATTAATTATTGAGATAGAGGCACTAGATACCGGTTTGCTACCATGCACTGAATTACTAAAGGATACACTAATTCAGTAAAAGATAAGTCACCTAGGGGATGAATTTGCTAGAAAAATTATGCAAACAAGGGTTAGTCAAACAAACTAATTTATTGATTTGAGACATTATAATCATGAACATGACTGGTTGACGATTAAAATGATATGGTTCCCACCATAACAACTTTTTGAAGTCAGAAGGATTCACTAAAATGACTTAAACGAAGAAGACAACTACTAAATTGCATAAAAAAAGAGTTTTAGTGCTAAATCTGACTAGATAAGTAACCATTTGTTATTTAATTTCTTTGTTGTAGTTAAGGTTTGAGTTAGATTTTATTTTGCTCTAAATATGATTTGAGAGGTTATTTGTGAAGATCCTTTTGGTAAACTCTAAATACTACTATGCTCTTTGAATCAAATTAATGCTAAACTTACTTTTACAATGAATATTATATGTTGTTCATGGTATTTGAAGATCAATTATGTATATTATTTTCTCACCATTTTATCTTTGAATCAATGAATTTTGTGATGCTACCTTTACATCTCCTATTAATAATTTTCATACATTATATCATAGATTCATTTAATATTGTGTATACACCAAAAAAATACCAATCTAATCATGTGGATACAAGCACTGACCGAATTGGCATGCATAGCCCCTAGGGAAGGCCCCAGAGGTTAAACAGTGGTCCTAACCACTCCCAAAGCAGTTTTGGAAGGTCAGAGGTCAATTTGGCACCTTTCAAGCACCCTGCTTCTTACTCATTCCACTCTAGGATGAATAGAATGCTATTCGCCCCACCCTGGGATGATTAGTAGCAATCGCTCCAAGGTGGGGCAAATAACAGGTTTGACGGGCAAAAGGTCAAACATTGACAAATGGCAGCTCAGATGCACCACTCAACTCCATCTTCAATGCATGGGAGTGCGAGTGAGCATTTTTGAGCTCAAAGAGGCAATCATAGAGGCAGTCATGGAGCCCTTAATCGGGGAGGAATCTTCTCTCCCCTGGGAAGGCATGATGGCCAAGTGGCGCCCCTGCATGCACATTCAAAGGAGACCTTCAGGTCTATAAAATGGTGAGTCTTCTCACCCCAAAAAAAGGATAGAGCAAGATCATTTGGATCAATGGAGTGCTTCCGAATTACATTCTCACCCCTCACTTGTGCTTCTTACATCCTTGATATCTCTTTTGGAAGGGAGGTTATTGGGTGAACATTGGAAGCGCAATCCGGACCCAAAACCTGAACATATGGCCACAATACCCCACCCAATTTTTTGACACAACCCCCTAAGATGTTTTGGACCCATCCCAAGTGGATTGGTGTCGAAACCAAGGCCCAAACGACAGGCGTCCTGCCCCCGGGCGTCCCTCGCACTACTGCAGTCCTAATCGCCCCACCCCAAAGCGATTAGAAATCTATAGAATATTTATTTATTTTTTCTTTTGCATCTTATTTTATGTCATTCATATATGCTGCCATTCAAATTTCATGCCATTATGATGAGTTTTGACTGTGTTTTCATTGTTTTTTTGCTTTCACTAACATATACAGGGAGCATATTTAGATACAGGGCGATCGAGGCCAAATATGCAAAATCCGACCTTCTGTGTCGTCTCAAAATACCCTATTTTTCCTAACCCCAACTTTGTAGGTGTTTTGGAGGCCTATGGATGGGACATTTAGGATGTTGCTTTCTGACATTTTATGACAGTCCTAATCGTCCCACCCCGGAACGATTAGAAATCTACAATATATTTCTTGACTGTTCCTTTTGCAGTGTGTTCATGATTGTGTTTTCATGCTTCTATCCAAATTTCATATTATTTTGACATGTTTTGATTACCGTTTTAATTATTTCATGCATGCATTAACCAGAGGCCTCGGGGATTGCATGTTTCCCTCAATCAGCAGGTGCTATTAATCATTTGTTGTTTCTTTGAATGTAGTATCTCGACATTGGAGGGGTAGCAAGGAACTACATATGCATTCACGCAAGTGACGATGACGTTTGGCCCGCCCATTTCAAATGTGGGCACGTGAAAGATCCTGAAGGGAAGCGTACCATCCGTGGTGTAACAAAACTATATCTAACGCTCCTAGCCCCTAAAAAGGAAGGAGACATATTGTAACCTGATATCAAAACAAAATTAATAAAAAAAAGATGTTGCACTTTACATTTGTTTTATATCTCATTTCAGTTCGTTTGTTTTCCCTTTTCATGCACTTTAGTCCTTTCTTCATTCGTAGGAGCTAGCGTTACATTTGCTTTTGTTTGCATCGCACCCGGTACGCCATTGCTTCCGTATCCTAGTGCTTTCAGTGGCGATCACAGTGGGACCTTGTCCCCTGATTTTGGGATCAAATTTATGATCAAAATTTTGTATTTTTGTTTGCAGGTGTTAATCCTTCAAGCATTGGACTGCTGCTCGTGCCACCCTGTGATGAATACAGACTAGAATTCGTGCCACCCCGAGACAAATAAGACATTCATACCACCCTATGATGAATACATATCTGCTATTCATCCCACCCCAGGAAGATTAGCTCTCTATGCATTTTTTAAGCAGAAACTCAGAGGCATACGATTTGGGCAAAGAAGAGGTAGGTTTTCTGAACATCCTCTATAATTTTCTGTCTCTGTTTTTGTGATTTTTTTGTTTGTTTGCTTGCATAGAAAAGTTTTACTGCATGTTTTCTTTCTTTGCACAAGTAAAAAAGAACCCCACACACCCGTGATAATATAAACATCAAGGAGTTGGTCTTAAAACCCCAACACTTGATCAAGACCAACAGTGGATTTCATCACCACCTTGGCTTGAATTTTTGCATACATAACCCCGATCGCTACTGTTGCTAGATGTAAATCCTGACGAAAGCTGACCAAGTGTAGCTAGGATGATTCCCAATGCATGAGGATAAGTCTTCTATGGTAGGTGTCAAAAATATGGCGATTCCCCTTCCGTACCACCTATGTTCCACGTATTGTTCTGCTCTCGTGTACCAATAGTTTCCCTCACGTAAGGGAGGGTATATTGAGAGGTTTGATATAACGGCCTGGCAATGGTATATTGAAGGGGCAACCATTTTGGGAGATATAAGAGCCCTCATATTGCATATACAAAAAAAATTTCTTTACAAGGTTTTCACCACAAAATCAAAACACACTAAACTAGATCTAGGGCACACCTTTAATCTATAAACGAGATAATCATTGCTTTGATTGTGTGGTCCCTTTTTGTTTAGTGTAGCATAAAAAATTGTAAAGAAGATAAAAACCTACATATTGTGTAGAGAGACACCACCATGGTGTACACCCGTAGCCAAGCCCAATCACGGGTAGAAGCTATAAAAAGTGTATAATGGGGCACAAGTCGCCTTCGCTATAGCCCCAAGGACTTGGTCATACCACCTTGGAGGCCTGACCCACAAAATAGTCCACATCATACCATGATGAAATGGTACTATAGAGGCACCCCTTCGAGGGGCACACCCATGCAACATAGACCCTTCCAGGAGGATTCCATACACGTGGCACTCAACATAGACGGGAGGGCTCCCTTAGACACTCATTATGAGTGGCCACCGTGCGATGAAGCGCTAGAACAACATAGGGTCCATAAGGAGGGGCCACATGATTACATCATCCCTCCTCTACCCCTTATTACTATCAAAAACAATAGGCCAAATCCAGAGCACAAGGCTATTCAGATAGGGTGAGCCAACTCTGCCCGCCCCTTTCACATATACGAAAGGGAGCACAAGGAAAACCACTACATTCCTCAAGAGTGATACACAACACAAGAACAATGCGCTTCTGCACCTGCTATTTATCAGGATCACCTACTAAGGCCAGAGCCTCATGTGAATGTCGCTAACCTCGACAGAGGGAAGTGACCTATAGAGATCTCGGATCACCACGATCGAGATAGATGTGTAGGGGAGGCATCTAGGCCTCCTAGAGTCAAGACAGCGAAACAAATCAACTTAGCATTTGCCAAACATATTGCCCACCAAGCCCAAATTATGCAGCTTGAGCAAGACCAACAACAGTTAGAGCACCTGTATCACCTTAGCAAAGAGCGCATTCAGCGTAAGACAGATGAGTTGCTCCAGAACACTATGCCTGAGAGGGTCCCAACCCCTCGCATGCATAGGACATAGTTGTATGAGAGGCACAACCCCTTGGTGTGATATAGGTCTCCATGACCTTATCAAGTGTTGCGTCCAAGACCTCCTAGACCTGAGCGGGAGACCACCCCTAGAGCCAATGATGGGCACCCTCCACGGGCACCCACCCATGTTTATAGGTCACGCCCAAGAAATCCTCTAGAAGCCTATGAGGAATTCGAGCAAGAAGAAGAGTGGGCTAAAATGCCCTACCAAGGCAGGGGGCGCTACCCAGTTGCCCCTCCATAGGCCTCAAGTTCCCCGCAATTCACAACGGGAACAAACCAAGGAGGAAGAGATCAAATATTCTAATGCATACAAAGCACTGCTAGAGCGCTTAGAGTCTATGGATACCAAGACTTCTGGTCCCCAAAATCCCACTTTACGCCAGCTCCACAGTCACCCGGTGCATCCTTCAGTACCGACACCGCCATACCTTGAACACTTCAAAATGCTCAATTGGCAATATTTAGATGGGATGAGGATGCCCAAGAGCACGTGACAAGATTCCTAAGCCAATGCTTTTGCATTCATGACAACGATGCTTTGATTCTAAGAACATTTATAACCATGTTTGCAAGCCCTACCTCGGATTGGTTTACCCAGTTGCCGAAGCATAACATCAGCAACCTGGACCAGCTAGTGGACGCATTCCTTGAACTTTTTGCCTTCAACACCAAGAAGAAGGTATCATTAAGTGACCTAGCTAGCCTCAAATAGTATGAGGAGGAGACCATGGCAGCCTATGGAAATCAGTGGAGAATGTTGCTTTCAAAGCTTCCTTACCTCCCTCCCATGGCCGATCTGACCCAAATATTCTCAAAAAGTTGCCTAAGATTGATCTTCGTGCTATTGTAGCTGCAACAATACGCCACTCTCGAGGAATCTCTAGCGCAAGCCAGAATCATTGAGGAGATCAAGATACAAGATGGCGAGATTGCCAAGCCATGCAAGAAAGAGTGGCCCAAAAATGCCAAAACTAGGTCCACGCAACCAAAACCTGCTGCAATCAATCAGATTGCCATAAACATACCAAAGCCTGCACAGATGACATAGCCCCCAAAGGCTAATTATCAAGAAGTTCCTCTTGACAACTATGAGAAGGAAAATCATAGGCAAGAGCAAAATTAGCAGCATCGCCCTAGGCGATAATTCACACCCTTCACAGAATCTAAAGACTCTTTGTTTGACCGTTTGTCCGTTGTAAACATGATAAACCTGCTAGAAAGTTGACCCGTAGACCCCAACGCGCCAAAACCCAAGGGCTATAGGGAAGACTTGTACTATAGATTTCATCGGTAGAAAGTACATGACCTTTACATGTGTTGGAAGTTCAAAAGCTTAGTGCAAGACCTAATAGACAACAAAACACTAGCGGTGGATAATCTCGTAGCACCAAAAAACCAACAGATGGAGGTCTTCAAAGACCCCCTGCCTATCCATGATGCGCAGGCAAAGACTATTCAAGTCAATGAGGTGACACAAAACTGCCCCATGCAGGGGTAAGTAGGGATGATAAGCATAGTGACATGAAATAAGAGGTATCCAAGAACAGTTGCCCCTGCTACAGCTACAGGAGAGGTTCCATCAATGTCACAACCTCAATAGCACCCTACGCAACCTCCTCTTCCTAGAAAAGTGGCCATGATTCAGACTAAACTTACCCAAAGTTTAAGGACCACGTCGGCTAGGCTCTCCATCTATGAGCTCATCCAACAATAATCACCCCATCAAGAGGCTCTAATGGAGATACTCAAAGCCATCAAGCTACAACCCCACAAAGCAGACTCTTTCAACAAATTTATGGGACATGTAAAATGATGTACATAACCAGTCATCACCTTTAGAGAAGATGAACTAAAATCGCTGACTGGTGATATGGCGGATCCACCCCTGCATGTCATCACGCGGGTCAATGGGATTCCATTTAAGAGGGTGTTGGTGGACACTGGCTCGTCCAAAAATATAATCATAATAGCGGCATTGAAACACCTCAAGTTGCCAACATATCACATTGTGGCCTCTACCTATACCCTTCGAGCATTCAACGATGCGATATGCTCTACGGTTGGCACAATTGTCCTACCCATACAAGTGGGGAAAAAGACTATTCCTACGTTATGCCACATCCTGGAAGGTGAGATCGCCTACAATATTTTACTGGGTCGACCTTGGATCAGGGACATGAAGTGTGTCCCTTTGATAGCCCATAAATGCCTAAAGTACACATACGAAGGGCAAGTGCATGTAGTCCCGACAGACTTAGAGCCCTTCAAGTATTGCAATGCGGTGCAACTGATGCCACAATCGACCCTCCCATCGACACATTTGGACTTTTAGTTAAATCCATCCAAAAAAGGTCTGATTCCACATACATCCCCATTACTAAGTCCCTCAAATCACGAACTAGACCCATATTCATCGTCTGGTCCTTCACCAACGACACCACCTACGGTGGCCACACCAAAGGACAATGGGAAGAAGCTCCTAGAAGAGATACCACCATTGGTATCAACCATATCTATCGAATAGGTGCCCAACCGAATGGAAGTCGAGATTCTTGGTTCACCCAACATGGAGTGGACCTAGGAAGAACTCCCATCCCCTCCCCCTCAACCGCCAATGATCACCGTTGAGATGGCCAATATGGGCCTAGGGGAGTATCTAGTGTGGAACATTATAGCAACACCCGCGCTTGAGTCCATGCAGGACATGAGGAGACCTCGCCTCCCCATCGACACTATTGTCCCTTTGGGCTACCCACCAAATAAAAAAAAAATTGTATATGGGGGCCTCAACAATGACATTGAACCTTACCTATAAGAGGAAGAGGACGAAGAGCCCTTTGCTGAGAATGTCAACTATATTTCCAACCCGAACTTCGCTTTGAAATACCTTGGCCAATGTAATTGGCATGGATATGGGTTAGGCAGATATGAACAAGGGGTGCACGTTCTTTGTCAACCAAGATATTATATGCTGTACAAAAAATCAGGAGTAGGGTTCAACCACCCTCTACTCCTTGACATCTTGGTAGAGAACATGCAAGGCCTAGGGCTAGGCAACAAGGATGGGTTGGCACAAGATCCACATGCCAATCCTAACACAACATACACATTGGGGGATTATCTCCCATTGTTAACAACCAACCTTGTGGCCCTCAACAATTCCTCCCCTTTGATCGAGAAAGGGGAAAGTTTAAGAACTTGCCTCCAAAAGGGATATAGACAAGGCCAAGAAGGATTTTCAGAAGACGAGTCAGAGTATGAGGTAGCCCCTTGGGACCCTTTCGAGTCTGATAGCAATCACTTGTAAGTGATGCCCATAGATGACTATCAGGAGAACTTCATGACAATGTTCCCCTTGAATTCTCCAATCGAGCAAATGCCACCTCAAGAGAATCAGGTCCTCCCACAGACAGTGGAACAACCTCGATGGGACCAAATCAACTTGCTCGAGTAGAATGAGCCTCACATATCGCAAACAGTTGTCAAAGCCAATGAAGGCCTATGGATCTCTGATAGCGATTATGAAGATGATACTGATATGGCATATCTCAACCACATGCGATAGCAACAACAAGAATACCCATGGACATTGATGATATGTTTGAACAGATAAACATGGGGCCAAGGCATAGGTGGCACCTAAACCAAGCATAGTTAGACCAAGTGCTGCACCCACCACTTCAGGTATACAGAGAGCACCTTCTGCCCAGAGACCCTATAGAGCCATCAGTGCCAAGGGTAGACCCTGTCCTGTTATCCGCACATAGGGCTGATCCATTTGTGCCAATACCCACAAAGCCAGATTCGGAGCACAAAGATCAACAAGGATGTCCGAGTCACCACCCACGCGGTAATGGAGACCAAATTCACTTCATCAACATGATCTCCATTGACTTAACCGCCCCCATCCACAATCCAGATGATCTAGCACGACCATTGTATCTAAACCTAGATGCCATAGACTGGGATCGTGCTAACTCGCCACCATCCCCATTAGAGTACTAGCCTTGCGGTGAGATGCTTCATTTCACCCCAAGACCATCTCAGGATATCTTCCATGCTAAAGAGGAACTCGACGTTCCAAATGTAGATCTAAATTTGGCAAATGATATCCACCTGATCCCAACTCCACACCAGTTGGAGGATGGGTCCCACATGTCATTCGAAGAGACAACTGACGTAGACATCAGCTCTGATCAAATGAATCCATAAATCATCAAGCTAGGGGTAATTCTATCCCTTGAAGAGCAAGCCAATTACATTGCCCTTCTCAAATAGAAGAAGGAGATTTTTGCATTGTCCTACAAAGACATGTCGGGGCTAGACCCGCAGCTAGTCATGCATAATCTAATGCTTGATCCGACAGTCAAGCCAGTCAAGCAAAAACTACGTAAGATGCACCCAAAAGTAGCCTTAATGGTAAAATATGATCTACAAAAGCTGTTGGATGCATAGTTTATCATCTGCGTGGATTACCCACCATGGTTGTCCAACATGGTATCTGTCAAGAATCTTGATAGGAGGATTCGCATATGCACCGATTTTTGAGATCTAAACAAAACAAGTCCCAAGGATGATTTCCCCTTGCATAGCATTGATGCATTGGTAGACGCTACAGTAGGCCATGAAATGCTTTCCCTCATGGATGGTTTCTTGGGATACAATCAGATTCGTATCAATCCCGATGATCAACTCAAAACGGCGTTCACAACACCTTGGGGGACATTTTGTTATAAGGTCATGCTCTTTGGCCTTAAAAATGCTAGTGCCACCTACCAACGCGCTATGACATACATATTCCATGATCACATGCATAAAAATTTGGAAGACTATATGGATGATTTGTTGGCCAAATCTCTTTTGCACCCAGATCATCTGGATGACTTAAGCATGATCCTCGATCGCCTCATCAAACACAAAGTCAGACTAAACCCCAAGAAGTGCGTATTTGGCATCACATCTGGAAAACTCTTGGGTTTCATAGTCTCAAAATGAGGCATCGAGGTAGATCCAAATAAAGTCAAGGCAATCCTTGAAATGCTTCCCCCAACCACCATCAAGCAGCTTAGAAGCTTACAGGTAAAGGTCGCATCAATAAAGTGCTTCATAGCGCAATTATCTGACAAGTGCCGACCCATGAATAAATTATTACACAAGGGGGTAGCATTTTGTTAGTCTCACAATGACACCGAGAGGGGGGGTGAATCAGTGTAGCTCTTTTAAAACTTAAATCTTCAACTCTTAAAGCCGAAACAATGAAAACTTGAAACCAAATAAAGCAAGTATAACAAGAGAACATCACACAACACAAGATGTACCGAGGTTCACCGATTTGGCTACATCCTCAAAATGACTGTTTGGACTCCCATCCAAATCCAGCCTTTGCAAAGCACCAACTTTACAATCAATTTACCAAAGCACCCACCGGAAGGAGCACCAACCCCTGATTTATCTGCACCAACAGAAAGGAGCACCAACCCCTGATTTATCTACACCAACATAAAGGAGCACCAACCCCTGATTTATCTACACCAACATAAAGGAGCACCAACCCCTCTACCAAGCACCCACTTGATTTTGATATTGATAATAAAATGACATATATGAATCTTCTCTTCTCACATAAAAATTGACCGTTCTCTTAGCTCGTTTTGTCAATTGCTAAACGCTTTCTGGGTATTGTGCAGAACTCTGTCTATGACCTCCTCTCAAAATTTCAGCCAAAAATGATATCGTATGAGAAAGTTATGCCCAAAATACTAAAGTGACATTTTTCACCTTTTTCCCAAAAACACGGATTTTCACTCTTTATTTTTCTCCACACACTCTTCTCTCCGCACAAAATAAAATCACACTCTTCAATAAAACACTTCTAACTTAAATGCACACACTTGCATTCCTTTTCACTTTTCACTTTCTCCAAAGATCTTTATTTAATGAAACTGCTTAAAATAATATAACTCCTTTTTTTTATATTGAGAAGGCATTTCGTCAAACACGTCACATGCAAAGAATTGACACCTTACTCGTTCTCATACTTCGGAGCCACGTGACAACTCAAACCAAAAACAAAATATGATCTATTTGATGCCTTGAAGGTGTAACAACACCGAAACTGAAACTCGGCGACTCTTCAAGGTCGAAACGGCCAACTAAAGGATTTTGCCCAAGTGGCACAAATTGACATAAAAGAGACCCGTAACGTTTTTGCAAAAATCATAACTCTCACCTCGTAACTCGGTTTTCTCTGAAATTTGAAACGTAGAATATTTGCAACACTGAATATGTCCAAACCAAAACTCACCGCCTAACTCCTTACGGTTCGCCCGTACCACTTCCACAAAAACTGCTACTGACACACTTTTTCAAAAAAGAGCGTTTTTGTGACAGTCTTGCAACGCTTGTAAAATTCGCCTCGTTTCTCCGTTTTCATTGAAATTTGGAACACATGTTCTTGAAGATAACGACCACCTCCAGTTCAAATTTTGCTGCATAAATCCTTACGGTTTGTTCGCAGTGCTTCTGACAAAACCTGCACTTTTTCAGCCTCGTACAACCACTTGCCAAATCATCCGCCAAGATACCAGAAACACCACCGATCACTCCAAACACTGTGCTGACATCTCCAATGCTGTTCTGGACTATTTCCTGACATGCTGGCATGTTCCAAACTGATCCATCCTATCCAACTGTGCCCGTGGCGACTTTTGCAACTTTTTGACTATTTTGCTGCTTTGACAACTTTCTGACGATTTTTTCAACTTTTGCAAATTTGCACAAACAACCTGTAACAACTTCACCCAAACATCAAAAACATCCTCATAAGCATTTAACATCACCGTACATACTCTGAATAACCTCTGAACTCCTGTCCACCGCATCAACCGATCTATCTGACTGTGTTGACAACAATGACAATACTGTCGCCGCACCTTGCTCAACAATCTCCCCCTTTGGAATTGTTGGCAACACACGTGCAATTTCCTCGTAACTCTTATCCCAATTTGACAACAGTATCAAAGGGCTGCCGCAAACTCCCCCCGAGTCCATGCACAACATTCTCAGGCAAAAATTATTACACTTAGCAAAAATCACAAACATGAGCAAAAAGATAAACAAATACACAAATGCTCCCCCCGAGAATGTGGTCCCGATAGCTAGTCAATTCTTGGGAAGCGTGACCACTCCCAATTTATTGCGAAGGTACTCAAAGACTTCCTTGGGCAATGGTTTTGTGAAGATATCCGCTACTTGCTCTGTTGTTGGAACAAAATCCAACTTAACCTCACCTTCCGCAACTTTCTCCTTCAAAAAGTGATACCGGATAGCAATATGTTTTGTGCGAGAATGCATAACCGGATTCTTTGAGATGTTAATGGCACCGGTGTTATCACACATAACTGAAATTGGCTCATTGAAGTTAATACCAAGATCTTTCAGGGTTTGTTTCATCCATAATACCCGCGTACAACACGTTGTCGCCGCAATATATTCTCGCCTCTACTGTGGATAAGGAGACCGACTCTTGTTTCTTACTCGTGCCACGCGACCAACCCGTCTCCAAGATAGAATGCACCTCCACCGGTACTCTTTCTGTCATCTACACATCCTGCCCAATCTGCATTTGAATACGCAATAAGGGTGAATTCCTTACCTTTCAGATACCATAACCCATACTCCATAGTACCCTTGAGGTACCGAAGAATCCTCTTCACCGCTGTCACATGAGTCTCCTTGGGACTACTTGAAATCGTGCTACCATGCATACGACTTGCAAAATATTTGGTCTAGTAGCTGTCAAGTACAGTAAGCTCCCAATCATAGATCCGTACATGGTTTGATCAACATGTGGAGATTTGTCATCCTTGCTCAACTTGCAACCTCGTCGTCATGGGAGTGCTAACCAGCTTACAATCCTCCATTGTGAACTTTTTTAGCATCTCTTTCACATATTTAATTTGAGAAATAAATATGCCCTTCTCATTTTGATTAACTTGCAACCCGAGGAAATACGAAAGTTCACCAATCATTGACATTTCAAATTCTTTCTCGCATCTTATTTGCTAAATCTTTACACGACTCATCTTTGTCACTGCCAAATATGATATCATCTACGTATACAACAAGAACAATAAGATGGCCATTTTCTGTTTTGACATACAAATTACTATCCACCATACCTTTCTTGAACCCTTGTTGAGTAAGATAGTTGTCTAGCCTTGCATACCATGCTCGAGGTGCCTGCTTTAAGCCATATAATGCTTTCTTCAACTTGCAAACCAAGTTGGGATCATCACCAACTTGGAAACCATCTCGGCTGCTCAATATAAACCTCTTCTTCAAGTTTCCCATTCAAAAATGCTGATTTCACATCCATTTGATAAACTTTGAAATTCTTGTAAACTCGCTAAAGCCGGAAACATTCTAATTGCCTCTAGTCTAGCCACAGGTGCAAAGGTTTCCTCAAAGTCAATACCTTCAACTTGTGCATAGCCTTTACATACCAATCTTGCTTTATTCCCGACTACCTGTCCGTCTTCATTCAATTTGTTTCGAAAGACCCATTTAGTACTGATTATATTTTTATTTGCAGTTCTTGGTACTAACTCCCAAGTTTTGTTTTTCTCGATCTGATCTAATTCTTCATTTATTGCCTTCATCCAACTTTCATCTTTGCTTGCGTCAACAACATTTTTGGGCTCAATGTTGGATAATAGAGAGTAGTTACTTACTACTCTTCTTCTTGTCCGAACACCAACCGTGGGGTCTCCAATTATTTGCTCTCTAGGATGATCTTTCTACCACCGCCTGCTTTGAATTTCTTATTTTCTTCCACTTCGAATCACCGTTTGAATCATCTCGAGTCAATTTTTTGTTTCTTTTCCGTTTCCTTTTCCTCATCTCCTTCAATAACCTCTTCATAAATTGGGTAGTTCTCTTCATAGCTAATTACTCGTTCCCTACCTTCATCAACTTTAACATCGACACTATCCACAATTTTCCTTAGCCTCTTGTTGTAGCATTTGTAAGCTTTGCTTTTTGACGAATAGCCAAGAAAAATACCTTCATCCGCTCTATCTTCAAACTTACCAAGGTTTTCTTCAGTTCTTTTGATGTAACACTTGCTGCCAAAAACTTTAAAGTATCTTGTTGTTGCCTTTTTACCGAACCACAACTCATAAGGAGTTTTGCTTTCATGCGTCCTCAACATGCACCTATTTTGGATGTATACCGCAGTATGGACTGCCTCTTTCCAAAATCTGTCTAGCTACTTTGCTCTCAACCAACATAGTCTGTGCCATTTCCTGCACCGTCCTGTTCTTTCTTTCTACCACACCATTCTCGCTGAGGTGTCCCGGCCGCTGAAAACTGTCTCCTAATACCATATTTTTCATAGTACTCAGTAAAATCCTCTCGAAATGAACTCTCCTCCTCTATCTCGATCTTAAACATTTAATCTTTTTTCTGTTTGATTCTCAACTTGGTTTTTGAAAACCTTGAACATCTCAAAAGCTTCTGATTTATGCTTCAAAAATAGTACCCATGTCATCCTCGGAATAGTCATCTATACACAACATAAAATATTTGTCACCATTTATGCTTTGCGTTCTCATGGGTCCACATAAATCAGCATGTATTAGTTCCAAAGGTTTGCTTGTGTAGTACTCTTTTGTTTTAAATGAGACTCTAGTTTGCTTCCCCTTTTGGCATGAAGCACAAATGCTATTTGATGGTTTTCCAATGGTGGGAATATCTCTCACCGCCTTTTTTGAGCTGATTTTTACTAGATTGTCAAAACTGATATGACCGAGCCTCTTGTGCCACAACCAATTTTCTTCTTCCTCGTCCAATCAAGCAAGCTCCTTCTGAAGTCTCCGAGAGAGTGTACAGGTTGCCAGATGTCCTCGATCCAGCTTGCTATCAACTTTCCACCATTTGCTTTTCTGACTTCACAACCCCGCTTCTTAAAAATCACTTCATGACCTCTATCACAAATCTGACTTACGCTCAACAAGTTATGCTTCAGACCAACCACAAACAAGACTTCTTTTGACTTGATTTTTCCGTCACCGATCTTAACTCGAACCTTTGCCAACTATCTTAGCTCCATCATTATTTCCAAATTTTACCGAACCACCTTCATATTGTCGTAACTTCTCAAATTTATGTTTGTCACCTCGTCATATGACTCGGAGCATCCACTATCAAGTATCCATGGTGCAGATTTATTCTGTGCTTTAAATGTTGTTTGTACGATCGTGGATTCCTTTTCTTCCTTAGATCGCTCTTTTTCTTTCCACTCTGGTTTGATTACGCTTTGGGCTCTTGTTTTGACTTTTCTTTTTCAGTAGCTTGTGCATGTTTTTCGAGAAATTTTCTATTTTGTCTCATTCCATTTGGTTGAAATTTTCTTCCCTGAAATTGATTTGATGCAAATGTACTTCGACAATTTCTTGCAATGTGCCCAAAATTATGACAGCTTATAACATTCTACTGCATAATCCATCAAATATGAAAAAACATTTCTACTGGTAAAATTCCTTGGTCCTACATTATACTTGCAATCTGAAATCTTATGTCCATAACCATTGCATTTAAAACTAGTAACCATAAAAGAGATGATTGAACCTGGGTGATGGTCTTTGCCATGTTGTCGTAGGAGCCATAAATCTTCTTCTTCTTTGATGTGTGACATTGGTGAATCCATCATTGTCAATTCTCCTTTCGTGCCTTGCATTATTGCTTTCTTTTGCATGAGTCAATTTTTCTTGATCAACCTCGTTTCTTATCTTCATTCTTTATGGATTCTTCATTTATGGCCTTTGATCCATTTGATGATTCTCCTTCGTCAAAGCCCAAACTAAATTTGATGCCTCGTAGTCTTTTGGTTATTTATGATCTTATCCAGCCTTCATAGAACTTTCTTCACGTTTGTGATAACAACTAATTTTACGATTCATCTCTTCTATCTCGCATCCTTAAAACAACAGTCTCTTCTTCTAGCTTGCTGCAATAATCTATTTTCATGGTTATTTGCACTTCGAGATCTTCAGATATTTTCTTGGATTCTTCTATCTCGTACTTTCAAACTAGTTATGATTTCATTTGCATCCTCAAGCTTTCTTGAAATTTTCTTATTCTTTTTTCTTTCTATCTTCAATTCATCCAGAGCTGCAATTAGTTCCTCTTCCAAATTTACTTCGGCATCAATTTCTTCTTCATCACATTCCCTATTCTTTTTCTATTTTTTCTTCTTTGAGTGCCATGAAAAGAGCTTCACCTGTTTCCTTTTCGTAATCCTCACCGGAGCTGTCTTCTGATGAACTGACATTCTTGGAGATGAAACTTTTCTTCTTGAAGTTGCCTTTTCTGAAATTTGTTTTTTTCTTCCAATCACTTCTTTCTTGGTGCGATCCTTCATCACTTTTGTTCTTCTCATTAAGTGGACATTTAGCTGCAAAATGCCCAACGCCTCCACAATTGAAACATTTAAACGGTAACTTTCCTCTATATTTTCCTTTTCCCCTTTTTAGTTTTCGAACAAAGTTTGCTTCCATTTCATCTCGATGTCTCTTCTTCCTCGGATTCTTGTTTTGCTTTCATATTTTTATGGGCTTTAAAAGCAGCTTCTCTGTCTGTGGGTTTAGATTTTCCTATTCTCATCTCATATGCAATCAAAGAACCATGCATCTCATCCATACTAAAAGAATTTAGATCTTTAGCTTCTTCTATAGCTGAAACTTTAGAATCAAATCTTTGGGGAAGAGATCTTAATACCTTTTTCACGATGACAGAATCTTTGATTTCCTCGTCGAGTCCTCTAATCGCATTAATGACTTCATTAACTCTCAAGATATATGCCTCTATGTTCTCATCGTCATTCATCTTTAATACTTCGAATTGAGCTCGATGTGTTTGTAACTTGGCCTCCTTGATCTTAACGTCTCCTTCATGAATGCTCCTTAGCTTGTCCCATATTTCTTTTGCCATTTTACAACTCATAATCTTTACCACTTCACCGTCCACTAATCCGCACATGATAGCATTCTTTGCTTTTGAGTCATTCTCAAACAGTTTCTTACCGACAGCATCGGTTGGAGAAGTGGTGGGTATTGTGTATCCACTATCTACTGAATCCCAAATGTCGTATCCCAAAGCACAAAGATATGTCTGCATCCCGAGTCTCCAAAATGCGTAATTAGTTCCGTCAAACAATGGTGCTTTGTTTGATGAGAAGCCTTCACCACCTGCCATTGTGTCACTTCCAAGATCACCCTAGCCGGTTAAGCTTGTTCAGGAACCTCGCTCTGATACCAATTGTTAGTCTCACAATGACACTGAGAGGGGGGGTGAATCAATGTAGCTCTTTTAAAACTTAAATCTTCAACTCTTAAAGCCGAAACAATGAAAACTTGAAACCAAATAAAGCAAGTATAACAAGAGAACATCACACAACACAAGATGTACCGAGGTTCACCGATTTGGCTACATCCTCAAAATGACTGTTTGGACTCCCATCCAAATCCAACCTTTGCAAAGCACCAACTTTACAATCAATTTACCAAGACCCACTGGAAGGAGCACCAACCCCTGATTTATCTGCACCAACAAAAAGGAGCACCAACCCCTGATTTATCTGCACCAATAGAAAGGAGCACCAACCCCTCTACCAAGCACCCACTTGATTTTGATATTGATAATAAAATGACATATATGAATCTTCTCTTCTCACATAAAAATTGACCGTTCTCTTAGCTCGTTTTGTCAATTGCTAAACGCTTTCTGGGTATTGTGCAGAACTCTGTCTATGACCTCCTCTCAAAATTTCAGCCAAAACTAATATCGTATGAGAAAGTTATGCCCAAAATACTAAAGTGACATTTTTCACCTTTTTCCCAAAAACACGGATTTTCACTCTTTATTTTTCTCCACACACTCTTCTCTCCGCACAAAATAAAATCACACTCTTCAATAAAACACTTCTAACTTAAATGCACACACTTGCATTCCTTTTCACTTTTCACTTTCTCCAAAGATCTTTATTTAATGAAACTGCTTAAAATAATATAACTCCCTTTTTTTATATTGAGAAGGCATTTCGTCAAACACGTCACATGCAAAGAATTGACACCTTACTCGTTCTCATACTTCGGAGCCACGTGACAACTCAAACCAAAAACAAAATATGATCTATTTGATGCCTTGAAGGTGTAACAACACCGAAACCGAAACTTGGCGACTCTTCAAGGTCGAAACGGCCAACTAAAGGATTTTGCCCAAGTGGCACAAATTGACATAAAAGAGACCTGTAACGTTTTTGCAAAAATCATAACTCTCACCTCGTAACTCGGTTTTCTCTGAAATTTGAAACGTAGAATATTTGCAACACCGAATATGTCCAAACCAAAACTCACTACCTAACTCCTTACGGTTCGTCTGTACCACTTCCACAAAAACTGCTATCGACACACTTTTTCAAAAAAGAGCGTTTTTGTGACAGTCTTGCAACGCTTGTAAAATTCGCCTCGTTTCTCCGTTTTCATTGAAATTTGGAACACATGTTCTTGAAGATAACGACCACCTCCAGTTCAAATTTTGCTACATAAATCCTTACGGTTTGTTCGCAGTGCTTCTGACAAAACCTGCACTTTTTCAGCTCGTACAACCACTTGCCAAATCATCCGCCAAGATACCGGAAACACCACCGATCACTCCAAACACTGTGCTGACATCTCCAATGCTGTTCTGGACTATTTCTTGACATGCTGGCATGTTCCAAACTGATCCATCCTGTCCAACTGTGCCCGTGGCGACTTTTGCAACTTTTTGACTATTTTGTCGCTTTGACAACTTTCTGACGATTTTTTCAACTTTTGCAAATTTGCACAAACAACCTCGTAACAACTTCACCCAAACATCAAAAACATCCTCATAAGCATTTAACATCACCGTACATACTCTGAATAACCTTTGAACTCCTGTCCATTGCATCAACCGATCTATTTGACTGTGTTGACAACAATGACAATATTGTCGCTGCACCTTGCTCAACACATTTCACTGGGATGACGAGTGCTAGTCAGCCTTCAATGACATTAAATAATAATTGGCTTCATCGCCAGTATTGGCACCACCTAGACAAGGAGTGTCGTTCTATTTATACATCTCAGCTACTGAGGTGGCACTGGGCGCCATGCTAGCCCATAAAAATGAACTACATAAAGAACAGGCTACTTACTATCTTAGACGCACCCTAGTCAGTTATGAACTTAACTATGCATACATCGAGAAGCTATGCTTAGCAATGGTATTTGCCACCAAAAAGCTACGCCTCTACATGCTAAGTAATACGACGTATGTTGTGTCTAAGGAGAATCCATTGCGATACATGATGAGTCGTACTTATCATAGTAGCCACACGGCAAAATGGATCATGTTTTTGACAGAGTTTGACATTGAATTCATTGGACATAAGTCCATCAAAGGTCAAGTCATCACCGATCAACTAGCAGAGGCTCCTCTCAAAGACGATTAGCCTCTGATCGTAGAGCTACCCGATGATGGGGTCTTCCATGTCTCAGAATTACTAGATTTTGATGAGCCTGAGTCACAGGCTGACATAACCCTATTATTCGATGGTTCTAAATGTGAGCAAGGGGGTGGTGCGGGAATCGTATTCTTCACACTACAAGGGGCTCCAATGCCTCTATCATTTAAACTTGATTTCTTGTGCACCAACAACAATGCCGAATACGAAGCCTTGCTCATAGGTCTTTAGACAACAATCACCATGAACATCAAATGCTTGAACATCTTTGGTGATTCGCTATTAATCGTCAACCAAGTGAAAGGGGTATTCCAATGTAAATGCCCAGTTCTGCAGGCATACAAAGCCCTTGTGGATAAATTCTTGGTAAAACTTGAATGGTACGACATCGAGGCACTCCCTCGATCATCAAATCATTTTGTGGACACTATGGCCTCCTTGGGGTCACTAATCTCGTAAGACCCTTCCGGTGAGATGACAACCATTCAAGTCAAAACATTATCACAATCCGCGATGGAGCGTACAAGCTCTGACATAACGCCAAGAATCCACCTGATCCATATTGAACCATCTCAGGATAGGTTCGCTTGAATCCATAATAGCCTGAATCACGCCAACTGGGGGTCCTTGTTCTCCCTTATTCCCCTTGATAGCAACATAATGCTATTTTTATAAGTTTGTTCCCGCTCAAATTTTGCTAGGGATGAACTTCAAGAGGGATTGGCAGTCCATACCATTGAGGTTTTTGATCAGCAGGATTGGTACACACCCATAAGAGACTACCTCAAGCTAGGTAACCTCCCACTTGGATTGACGCACACCGTGAAAAGATCATTCAAATAAAAAGTGGCAAAACATGTCTTGCTAGGAGATATTTTTTATCGTCGAAGCTACGAAGGGATCCTCATCCATTGCTTGGACCAGTAGGAGTCTTCTTGGGCGATCACCCAAGCGCACGATGGTACATACAGTGGCCACTTCAGTGGTATTGCCATCGCAAAGCGCATCCTTTGCATGGGCTATTATTGGCCATATTTAGAGTGAGATTGTTGCGCATATGTAAGGAAGTGCATGAAATGTCAACACCATGCTAATTTGACACATGTACCTTCTTAGGCCTTGCAGCCGATCCAATCGGCTTGGCCATTTTTGCAGTGGGGCTTAGATCTAATCGAAAATATCTCCCCTGCATCGTCAGGTCATCACACGTTTATCATAACGGCCATAGAGTACTTCACCAAGTGGGTGGAAGCAATTCTTCTTACCTCTACGACTAGGACCCGCATTACGGAGTTTATTTTACATAACATCATATTTCATTTTCGTATTCCATCCAAGATCATCTCGGATAATGGGACATCGTTTAAGAACAAAGACGTGCGTGCTTTAACAACAAAGTACAAAATTCAGCACATTTTTTTCAAAACGCTAGTTGCCATCCTTAAAAAGATGGTCATAGATAGTCATAAGGATTGGCACATTCAAATCCCACTTGCTCTTTGGGCTTATCGCACTAGCATTCGAACACCCACTGGGGCAACTCCATTTTCGCTGGTGTATGGCTTTGAGGTAGTCATACCTCTCGAGTTGGAAATACCTTCCCTACGCATATCAATGCAAGAGTTCATCGATGATGACACTGTGCGGCAGGCCCAGTTAGACCAACTTACGTTGCTCGATGAACGACGCATCAATGCTCTCAAGAATTTATGTATCTATCAAGAGTGACTTAAGAAAGCATATAACATGAAAGTTCACCTGAGGGACTTTCAGGTTGGTGACTTGGTCTTAAAAGAGAACCAACAAAATTCTAACTTGCCGCCCCATCTAAGGGACAAGTTCATGGTAAAATGGTTAGGTCCTTATGTAATTGATAGTAAAATAGGACCTAGAACATACCGGCTTACCTCTCTTGAAGGAATCAAGGAACTAGAACCCTTGAACATTAGTCATTTGAGGCCATTCCACATTTAAAAGAGCCATGGCCCACCCCAAAAGCTCCAAGGATTCTCACAATCGCTTGGTCACCCCAAAAGCTCCAAGGATTCTCACAATCGCTTGGTCACCCCAAAAGCTCCAAGGATTCCCACAATCTCTTGGTCAACCCAAAAATGCCCCAAAGGTGCCCATAATCCCTTCGGTCAAACCAAACGCTCCAAGGATTCCCACAATCACTTGGTCAACCCAAAAATGCCCCAAAGGTGTCCATAATCCCTTTGGTCAAACCAAATGCTCCAAGGATTCCCATCATCGCTTGGTCAACCCCAAAATGCCCCAAAGGTGCCCATAATCCCTTTGGTCAAACCAAAAGCTCCAAGGATTCCCGTAATCGCTTGGTCACCCCAAAATGCCCCAAAGGTATCTATAAACCCTTTGGTCAAACCAAAAGCCCCAAGGGTTCCCACAACCGCTTGGTCACCCAAAATTCCCCAAAGGTATCTATAATCCCTTTGGTCAAAACCTCCAAGGATCCGAAAGAATCACTCGGTCCGCACCCACTTGGGATAAACCAACCATAAAGAATTTTCAAAAACAATAAATAATCAAAAATAACAAAAAAATTGCATCTCACTTCCATGCATACTCTTAAAAAACAAAACATAAAAAAGAAAAGGAAAACTGCATTAGACATCGCAAACATACATTGCATATTTGTTGGTCATACAGGTCAAATGCACCATAGACTGTAATTACTCAGCAATTCCATCATTTTCCGAATTTTTCCACTTTGTAAATAGTCCAAAAAAAATAAACGCCATCCACATTTTTCACCATATCATAATCAGTGTCTTCTAATGTATTCTGGGCTTTCGTCATTCAAACTGTCTTTAGATTTCTAGCCAAAAATTGTACAAAGTCTGACAGATTTTTACAAAGGTAGAATTTTCCTTGGATCACACCTTGTTACGTAGCATCCCAACACAAGTTAAAACACATAAAAATTCCCAAGTTGTGTGAACAAAAGATGAAACCTGCATAGCAGGCTAGGTTACCATATGCGAAACGGTTATCTTGCTCATCCCCCTATGCGAATGACCCCAAGAATGCTGAGAGTTGGCAAAAGGACAAGCATCTTCCCTACCCAATTCCCCCAAAATAAATAGTGGTTTTCACCACTATCAAAAATCCCAAAATTCTCAAAGGGTTGCAAACATCAAAAATTGCAAAAATTCAAAATACAAACTCCAAAGTTTGACATCAAAACCCACACAGTGCATACATCAAAAAGCACAAGAAAAAGTGATTCTCATCACTCAAAATTCAAAATCCCTTGCTCAACCAAAATAAAAATAAACAATGATTTTTATCACTACATACGCGAGCAAGTATCCCAATAAAAATAAAGAAAATAAGGGAGTCGAACTTGAATCCCTAGAACTCTCAGCATTCGAAAGGTCATGAGGTGATCCTCAATACCGGTTTGGTGGATAGCCTGCTGGTCACTGGCGGTAAACCTCCCACATGACGATATATCTGTCGCATTAAACTGTGTATAGATCAATGTTTGCATGTGGATGAGCTAGCTTATGGTATCCTAGATTGCACCGCAGATTAATATTACTAAATACAACAAAGGAGTTAGTGGAGCTAGTTAGGTGATCCTCAGTACAAGTTTGGTTGATAGCCTATATGGCATTGGCGGTATCCTGACAACTACCACATAAACAAATTCAATCGCACACACAAGGATGTGAAATAACTTGGTCAAACTCAAGTCTTATTTGTACCTTGTTCAAAAGTCTTGTAAGATAAATGTAGTCTTGGCTAGTTAGTTAAAACATCTGAGTCTCAGAAAAAACTTAACTACATTCTAGAACACCTGTGGTACATTCCATTCTTACATCACCATCAGAAAATACAAACAAAAAAAAATATACACATGCAAAGTCATCACATAGTATAGAAAACCAGTAAATCCTATACAGTCTATGGTGCCACCACCAAGTTATCAACAAATCATTTCATCCATTCCATATGCATACATCATATAATTAGAAACATCGCATTCATAATAACCCATGCATACATCAACGTAAATAAATGTGCATAAAAGTAACAATAAATCACAAGTGTATAATAAAAAATAAAGTCATATATATATATATATATATATATATATATCACCAAAAATGCCCCGCAAGCTACAATAAGTCGGTCCTCTAACCTCACAACAAAATAAAAAAATCAAAAACCCCAAGCCTAGGGAGTCGGCCACCATGATCACGCAGGATCGGTGCGACTAGAACTACCCCTAGTGGTGTGGGTCCTATGGGACCTCTTAGGGCGGCTGCTGCCAGCCCTCGCATCATGCCCACTAGTGCTACCCTCACCCACCCACCTGCGACGAGAGGAAGCAGACTGATCAGTCTCACTGTCTCTCGTTCGATGCAAAGATCCACCTCCAGTGAGCTCAGGTAACTGTCCACCAAGGTGGATAATCTCGGCCTCCAACTCCACCCGAAACCGACCCCACTCCACATCCTACCGATGGTATGCAGCCAATGCTTCATCCCACTATGCCAACTGAGCCCGCAAGCGATCCCTCTCGACGCTGTGCTCCTCATCCCATCTCCATAGTAGCTCCTCCAATCATGCTATCTCACCGTGATACCTAGCCTCCATATCCCCCGAGACTACCTAAGGCATGGGCATCTCCGGGATGGCATGCTACTCCGACACCCACTACTCTGGAACGTCCTGTGTATCCGGCTGCTCAAAACCCCTAGGTCATCCCCAGTCAAGTCATCAACCTCCACCATATCCGCATCATCGAGCAGAGCTCCCCAACCCTCCCTCGATGCCTCTGCATCCTCACCGTCTGCTGCTGCCGCATCCGCGCCTCCTAGAGGCCCCTCACCCCGCCATCGTAGCATCATCCACCACTGGTCATACTCTATAGTCACCCCAACATTGTCCATGTCGGGGACATCAATCACTGCATCTGACTCCTCACCCAGTGGCTCAATGATCGGCTAGGCCAAAGTCCTCTCGTCACCTCAATGTCGATAGATCAAGGGCTCACCCGGAAATCCCTGGTGCACCCCAAACTATCGAGTCACCCAAACGTATGGGAAGTACTCCTGCTTGGTCCCATGCCACCCGATCAGCCACCTCCCCCTACGTCCCCGTTGGAGCCACTCCCCAACCTTAGGCCAGGCTAGAAAGTCCCGGTATGGTCACCAGAACACCTCTCCTGGAGCAAGACATGAGAAGGCATCAACATAGTGCCCCACGACACCTGCCCATCGTTGACTCTGCCCCTGCTCCTTAGACCTCCGCCATAGGGTAGCATAGCCAATCTCCCTATCCACCATCTCTCCCCGAGTGGTCCAAGGCAACCCCTATGGCCGCTCCACAACTATGTGCTACCATCCCCAACACTGCAATAGGTAGCTGCACCTAATCCCCTTCCACCTATGGTAGCGGACCTCATACAACTCATCATATAACTGTGCCAGTAGCATCTGACCCCACCTCATAATCAGTGGTGCTACCGTTAGACACTCCACCAGTCTGAACACTACCTCAAGCAGGTTCCAAGGGAACCTCACACCTGAGGAGTCGAGAAGCAGCATGTTGGAGATGAGGGTCATAAGCAATGTATGCCTCACCCCCAACACGCCCTTCTCAAACCACCATCGCACCAGAATCCCGCCAATCAGGTAGTCCCCCTCTACCCTCTCCACCCCCCATCCACCACCATCTCCATCGCATGCCCAAAGCACCGTGTCAGCACCATCGTCCGCTGATCCCGAGGAGTCATTCGAATGGGCAGCCCATCTATCAAAATCCATAGAATTCTATAAACGTCCTCCAGAGTCACTGTCATCTCCCCTATTGGGAGATGAAAGGTGTTGGTGCGAGGATCCCACAAATTGATCAGGGTAGTCAGATATGCTCGATCCCCCACCACAGGCTCTAACCGAGTCACCCTCTTGAGCCCAAGGGCATCAAGCCAATCCCAATCCGCCATAGTCAGCGCATCCCGTGCGTCAGAAAATATCGTCGACTGACGGTATCGACTCTTCACCACCTGCAAAATAAAACAACACAAAAATATTAAAACATGACAACAAAAAAACTGTACAACACTAAAACAAATATGCAGCAATGCATACAAACTGTACAACAAAAGCATTTAATAAATTATACAACATTAACAAAATGTACAATACAAACACTCAAAAAAATCAATAAACAACGCAAAATAAAACAAATTTTTAACCTAGGGTTTTTAACCTTAGTTTAAACTAAAAACAAAAAACAAAATAAAACCAATTTTTTAAACCTAGGGTTTAATCATAGTTTAAAATTAATACAAAAAACAAAATAAAAACAATTTTTTAAAACTAGGGTTTTGATCTTAGTTTAAACAACGCCACACAAAATACAAATACAAAACAATTAAACTAGGGTTTTGATCTTAGTTTAAATGAAAAAACAAAAGAAAAAAAAAAAATAAAGAGAAGGAGCACCTACCGGTCTTGCCTCAACTCCGCCACTTCAAGATCCTGTCCGTGCACTCATGGTATCCGCGAAATCTCGACAGCGCTCCGCTACGCAGACTCGAACTCCTCCTCACAGCTCCAAATCACTAGAAAAAACAATTGCAAATGAGCCCAAAACCTAGTTTTGGCCCTTATATAGGCTCTTAGGCCTGTAATCGTTCCACCCTGGGATGAGCGCTCTAGTTAGCGCTCGTCCCACCCTAGGACGATTACAAAACTGGTATTCATCCCACCCTGGGATGATTACAGAGCAAGAAAATAAAAAACAACCAAAACTACATCCAACATGCACCAAAAACAACAATAAAATTGCTGAACAAAGGCACCTTTGTGCCTATGCTTCAAGGCATCCAAAACCGACGTTGGGGTCACAAATCCTCACTATCCTACTCCCTAAGAAGGCTACCATAGCTGGACCGCTCCATGGGAGGAAGGATTTTTGAGAATTTTATCCCCAAAAGGCGTCACAAAAAGGGTCAAAACCCACCAAAAAACAATAATAAAACTGCCGAACAAAGGCACCTTTGCGCCTGTGCTTCAAGGCATCCAAAACCAACATTGGGGTCACAAATCCTCACTATCCTACTCCCTAAGAAGGCTACCATAGCCGGACCGCTCCACGGGAGGAAGGATTTTTGAGAATTTCATCCCCAAAAGGCATCACAAAAAGGGTCCAAACCCACCCAAAAATAGTAATAACATTGCCGAACAAATGCGCCTTTGCACCTGACATTATTGGCATACAAAACCGATGTCGGGGCCACAAATTATCAATATCCTACTCCCTAAGAAGGCTACCATAGCCGGACCGCTCCACGGGAGGACGAATTTTTGACAATTTTAGCTCCAAAATGCGTCACAAAAAGGGTTAAAACCCACCAAAAATAGGTCCGATTGTTGGGAAACTGCATAAGAATTCAACGGAAAACAACTGAAGGCACCCTTACAAAAGTCATCTTGGGTCAAGCGACTCGTCGCTTTTCTCATTTCGATCATTCCCTCATCGATTCGTCGCTTGAGGGGGTAGTCACACTTAGTCACCAATCAACAAATACACACCCAATCAAGGAAATGGCATGCATTCAAAGAATCATTGACAAAGACAATCACGCTCCTGCTTGGGGCAGCAAACAAGCAATAATCACAAGCTGATCAAACACTTGGCATTCTAGAATCATGAACTCAAGGTTCCCACAGACAAAAGGTTGCACCCTTTGCCTATTCATGACTGAACAATGTCCAAGATCAAGTAACACCTCACCGAAAAAGGTTAACACTTGAATTAAGCTCCTTAGCTCGTCAGAAGCAAGGATTCAAGAATGCGTGCCCTTTCCATACTTGGGGCATCAAAATTTGGTTAGGTTACCAAGAAACCCTAATCATTAAGTGCTTTGGTTATCTATTTTTGCTCAGCACTGCGCCATGCACAACGCATCCCAAAAAGGGGCATCTGTAGACACCAAAACAACACCAATCTGATCATGTGGATACAAGCACTGACCGAATTGGCATACATAGCCCCTAGGGCAGCCCCTAGAGGTTAAACAATGGTCCTAACCACTCCCAAAGTAGTTTTGGAAGGTCAGAGGTCAATTTGGCACCTTTCAAGCACCCTGCTCCTTACTCGTTCCACCTTGGGGTGAATAGAATGCTATTCGCCCCACCTTGGGATGATTAGCAGCAATCGCTCCAGGGTGGGGCGAATAGCAGGTTTGATGGGAAAAAGGTCAAACCTTGACAAATGGCAGCTCAGATCCGCCACTCAACTCCACCTTCAATGCATGGGAGTGTGAGTGAGCATTTTTGAGCTCAAAGAGGCAGTCATAGAGGCAATCATGGAGCCCTTAATCATGGAGGAATCTTCTCTCCCCTAGGAAGGCATGATGGCCAAGTGGCACCCCTACATGCACATTCAAAGTAGACCTTCAGGTCTATAAAATGGTGAGTCTTCTCACCCCAAAAAAGGATAGAGCAGGAGCATTTGGAGCAATGGAGTGCTGCCAAATTACATCCTCACCCCTCACTTGTGCTTCTTACATCCTTGATCTCTCTTTTGGAAGGGAGGTTATTGGGTGAACATTGGAAGCGCAATCCGGACCCAAAACCCAAAAATTTGGCCACAATACCCCACCCAATTTGCTGACACAACCCCCTAGGAGGTTTTGGACCCATCCCAAGTGGATTGGTGTCAAAACCAAGCCCCAAACGATGGGCGTCCTGCCCCGGTGCCCCCCGCACTGCTGTAGTCCTAATCGCCCCACCCCGGAGCGATTAGAAATATGTAGTAGATTTCTTCACTATTTCTTTTGCATCTTATTTTATGTCATTCATATATGCTGCCATTCAAATTTCATGCCATTCTGATGAGTTTTGACTGTGTTTTCATTGTTTTTCGCTTTCACTAACATACAGGGAGCATCTTCGGATACAGGGCGATCAGGGATGAATATGCAAAATCCAACCTTTTGGGTCATCTCAAAATGCCCTATTTTGCCTAACCCCAACTTTGTAGGTGTTTTGGAGGCCTCTGGATGGGACATTTAGGAGGTTGCTTTCTGACGTTTTATGACAGTCCTAATCGTCCCACCCCAGAGCGATTAGAAATCTACAACATATTTCTTGACTATTCCTTTTGCAGTGTGTTCATGATGGTGTTTGCATGCTTCTGTCCAAATTTCATCTTATTATGACATGTTTTGATTACCGTTTTAATTATTTCATGCATGCATTAACCGGAGGCCTTGGGGATTGCATGTTTCCCTCCATCCGTAGGTGCTATTAATCATTTGTTGTTTCTATGAATGCAAGATCTCGACACTCGGAGGGGTAGCAAGGAACTACAGATGCATTCACGCAAGCGGCGATGACGTTTGGCCCGCCCATTTCAAATGTGGGCACGCGAAAGATCCCGAAGGGAAGCGTACCATCCGTGGTGTAACAAAACTATATCTAACGCTCCTAGCCCCTAAAAAGGAAGGAGACGTATTGTAACCTGATCTCAAAGCAAAATTAATAAAAAAAAGGGTTGCACTTTACATTTGCTTTATATCTCATTTCAGTTCGTTTGTTTTCCCTTTTCATGCACTTTAGTCCTTTCTTCATTCGTAGGACCTAGCGTTACATTTGCTTTTGTTTGCATCACACCCGGTACGCCATTGCTTTCGTATCCTAGTGCTTTCATATTGATGTATTGAAGATTTTGCTTTTGTGAGTATGTTGACTAGATTATCTCATCTTGCTAAAATCATTTGACTACATTCACTTTTGCATATTTTGCTTTGTTTTTTGTAACCCTTTTTCTAATTATTTAGATTATATTGTTAGGTTAGAAAGGAGACAAACTTCTCCAAATATTGAATGAGATAAAACCCTTTATTCCAATGTTTATTGTGTTGCTAGTCAAAATTACTTAGATGCATTACTGGTTTAATAGGAACCATATTTATTTTCATAGAGAATAAGTCAAATGAGGCATCTAAATATGAAAGAGATAATAATCTTATATAATTCATCCCAAAATCAGTAAAAAAACAACTTAAACATTAAGTATAATTCAAATACCAACAAAAATCATCCTTATAATTATTAATATTTACACCTATAAACTTTTTTAAAATTTAAATTTTATTGATGTTATGACATTGCTAATATATGTGACCTTAATCACCCTAGATTGGCATACTATTGGTTCTATGGTGACACTATGGTATATAATGAAAATACAAAAAAATGCACAGTAGAGCCACCTTAGTATTGTAACTTTTTTTTTATTTTTATTTTGAAGCTATAATATCACTACACTAGTAGTATAGACAATGTTACAACCTCAAAATATAATAATGTAATGAGGAAATTGATATAATAATTAGAAATTTAGATATGGAACTTTTCATTTTCTCAAGTTTAAAGTGTAAAATCCTCTTCTTCAACTCTCATATTTGGAAAAAATTCTTTCTTGAAGAAGACTTATACAATCATCCTTTTATAATTTATCATATTATACTCTTAAAAAACCTCTTTGAAAACAATATATTGTTGTACATTATTTTGTTCTTGCATCCCTTTTGCTCCAAATAGTATTATTTATTTTAAAAGGAACTAGAAGTATTGTGTAACTTATTTTTTCATCACCATGTTTTTATTTTTTTTCTTATTGATGCATTCATTTTTCTATTATGGCCTTTACTAGATTTCCCCCCTTTTAAATGCTTTTTCATGGATATGGCATTGATTCCCTTCATTGAAACTTAATATTTGGACTTGTCTCCTATGATTTATATTTATTATTTCATGAGCTATGATGAATATATGATATCCTCTTCAAGTAAGTAGGACTTTTAATAAATGTTTGACATACAATATTAAGAATTATTATCATCATAGTTTAGTGGTATGAATTAGAGTGGATACAACTACCACTCAGATGATGTTGGTTTTCATGTTAGTTAAGGTCAACTAACATTGCTACATGGAAACCACCAGTTACAAGGACCATAGGTCAAAGATATTTAAGGGGTGTTATTAACATTCACAAGTACCATAGGTCAAAGTTATTTAGGGGTGTTGTTATCTTCACATGTACTTTGACTACAAGTTAGTTGTTGTCCTCACACTGATAGTAGTTACACCATATTTGGAAATATTTTGCATTTAAATATTTTTCATTTGTAATGAAAGACTAATTAGACATTTAAAGATCAACATAAAAATTGTAATATAGACAACTCCAAATGTATTAGGAAAATTTCATAAGTCATAAGGAAATTATGAATCTAGAGTTAATATGATCAATGAAATAGTTAAAACTATTCTCTAGTAAACACTAAATTTAAAAAATGAATTGTTATTTGTTCTACTTATAAGTATCCATAAAATCCAACTTTGTGTATGATTTAAAGGCATATAAGAAAATAATAAATTTCAACTCAATATTTGAAAAAAATAAAAATAAAGCAATGCCAAACAATATGAAAACAAATACACTATATATTCAACATGGAAAAAAGAAGAAGTAATAATGCTTTATTATGCACAAAATAAAGCAAATACCATATATGACAAAATAGACTAATGTTAATTTCTCTCAAACTTAGGCTTCTAATTTTTTCTAATCTTACATATAATTTTTTTTTTTTTTTTAAATTTATAATTTTCTGTAATCAAAAGTTATAATCCTGCCCTCTAAATATGTTCCTAGTTTATAAAATATTTACCTTCAAAATTAAAATCTTGGTCTTCACAGTGTTTTCCATTTAAGGGATTCAACTAAAAACAGTCGAAGATGCATGTTTTAACTATAAGATAGAAATTGATATGGTTAAATCAATGTGAAGATGTATATGAGCTGAAAAAGTAATATAAAAAAATTAATAAATAAGGAAAATAATTTTAAAGATAAAAATTTATTAAAAATAAAAAAACGTATGTAAAAATAAAAATAATTTTTTATAAATTAAAAATGGAAAAATATTATTAACATTAATGTGATTGAATTATCCATCCATCTCCAAATAAATCATCCGTCCATACTTATAACTCAACCCAGCAATATATTATAGATCAAGAACCTTCAAAGAAGATGGTATATTCTTAACAACAACGAAAGTTGTGAGCCTAGTTTGATGGTTTTCGTTATGACTTTGTATAAATTGAGACCGCATATATTTCTAAGCCAGGTAAGGATACAAAAGCGAAACGTTCATGTTCGTATCTGACATCTATCGGGTTATACAAATACCAGCAGATCTACGCAGAATACCCTAATGTTCCATTAATCCTCAATATCTTCAACTAGTGCTTAATAACTATGTACATAACTCCGGAGATTGAAGCCGCATGAATATCTAAGGGCCTTTGTGGTGTTGTGTATAGATGTAATCTGTATGAGCAACCAGAGTTCGCCTGTCTAAACATTCATCTTCATCCATACTTTTATCGCATTCCTTCGTACCCTCTATTTGCTGATGTTCCACTTTGTTAATTCCCTGTAATACCATTGAAAACAGAGTTAGGCTCAGCGCGACGAAGCACACAATTATCAAAACCCTAATAAAAAACTTTTGTAAAACAAAAATATTATATATATATACAAAAACTTACAACTTGCTCGCCAGCCATTTCATCTTTGTTAATGTAAACTGAACTTCCTACCGAAAATTTAGTGCCGCCTGCATCCCGTGGATGACAAGAAGTATTAGAGTGCAGTAAAAGGGACAAAACCTTCCTGATGGCTTAAGGCTTGTAAGCACTAAGCAATACAGAAAGCCAAGAAAAAATATTCAATTTTACAAAGTCGAAGGGTATCTTATAGAGATATATTGGAGCACTATTAGTTGGAATGTAAAGAAAGATGTACCTCTTCCAAGCGGGCGTGTAGCCATTGCTGTTGCTAGAAGCGTGAAAATGCAGACTGTAGTCTTGAGCCCAGCCATTTTGTTGCCAAATTCGAGTTTAAGAGGTTAAAAGAGAGTTTGTTCCTGGTAAGTAACTCCTATGGAAATATCATGCTAGGTACGAGAAATCCCAGTCCTAGTCAAATTTGTACAATTTTTTTAAAATATCCACAGGATTTTTAACTAGAATATGTATATTGGTGTAGAATATGTATATTGATAGCGAACATCTGTAAACTGTTATAATCCCATTTTTTTAAGAATCAAAGTTTTATTAATTTTATTTTATTAAAAACTAAAAATTATAAAAATTAACTTTAAAAATAGTACAATGATGTCAAGCAAACGAGTACATTTATTAAGGTGTAGAATTCTTAGTTGTGCCGACCTGAATTGGGACCCAAAATTGAAAAAGCAGTGCACTGTATATTGTCCTTCTGTGTCTAATCACTTCACAAAGTAAAGGCATTCATGGCCCATGGCTATATTCTTACCTAGAACCCAGCTTTTTCTACTCGGCTTTACGCGCATTTATAATTGCCTTTACGCGCATTTATATTTCCAAACGGCTCTCTAGAAGTCTTCCATTAAGAAGCTTCCAATGCTGCGCTGACTTTATTTTATGTTCTTTATACGCTTCATAATGTGTCCCATTATAATTCTTGTTTTCACATGTAATAACATGATTTTGTTTACGAATTTGATGCAACCGATGAAAAGTTAATTTGTGATATCAAATCAAGGTGGCTAATCCCTATTTTTTTTAACACATAACATATGACATCAATCAAATTTCGAAATCAATTTTTTTTATTATATATTTTAAAAAGAATTATCTACCAAAAAAAATTTAACCTTATCTAATGCGATAGATGTAACGTTAACACAAAAGTCAAACTGTTAAATCAGATCCAAGTTGGCTAATCCCTATCACTGTAAATAGCAATGGTACGCCATGTGGTAAGAGTGAACCATCGGCCTAACAATAGCCACCAAGTTTGGGAGGGCACATATTATGTCAATACTTGGTTGGCAGATCGTTTGTTTGATTTAATTCGGAATTTAAGTTTATTTAATTTTTTTTAAAGGAGTTTACCAAGCAGATATTCATGTTAAAATCTATGTGGTAAGACTAAACCATCCGTTTAACAATAGCCACCAAGTTTGGGAGGCCCATATTATGTCAATATTTATTTGTTTATTTATTTTTTAAATATTGCTTATATTAATACAAGAAAATCAAAATACAAGATATTGCAGTAGATTACAAAAATCTGCTCAAGGACATCCAACCATCTGACTTGTCCTCAGCAGAGCAATCTTTGAGATTGTTGATTATAAGCCTCTTAAAGGCTTTACATTGGAACTGAATATCAATAACAACATTAGACACAATCATAAAAACAAGAATAGCTTCATCACAAAAAACTAAACCGCATCTTGCCTTCCAAATAGCATACAAAGTTGCTGCTCTGATAATAGTCCACACCCCCCTAAGATGCTAAGGGCAGCCAAAGGCATCTCCCAAAAGAACCAATTTCCAACTCCACCTATCACCTAGGATAGGATAATAGGTCCACTTCAATATTTTTCAAACATTCCTTGCTACAATACAATCCCAAAAGATATGTTTAACAGTTTCTTTTCTGCCACAACCACTATAGAGGTCTGAGATATTCATCCACCTTGCCCACCTTGCCTTACAATAGATACCTTGGAAAATAAGCAACCAAAGAAAAACCTTGACTTGAGCAGATAATCGAAATTTCCAAACTTGCTTTAGCCTCTTCTTCCACTTCTTCTCTAGACAAACAATGTTCCAACGTCTATTTAATAGGATATGCAAAGAAGTCTTAGGCAATAGAGTTTTGTAAATCTTAGTGGATTTTTAAGAAATGATGCTCCCCTGAAAGATACACCTCCAATCACGCCAGAAAGGGCAAAAAAAACCACCATTTAACTTATACTGTTGTTTAGAGGGTAGAAGAGAATGAATCTAAACAATAGCATCCCTGTCAGAAGTTTTCACCTTAAACTTATTGTGAATATCCTCCCATTTAATTCAATCAGCGGCTCCTGAATCCCACATATATGCCCATTTCTTAATTCCCCTCTTAACCAACCTCTTGCATCTAAGATGAGGGAGGTTTGAGACATACACACCATTGTCTTTCCATATCCAAATAGATCTATATGGAAGTACCCAGACTCTACACTCTTCCATATAGGCCCAATAAACCGTAGAGCCAACCGTATTTCAAGCCTCCTAGATCCTTTTAATAAGGATACAACCCTGTATTTTAAATTGAACAGGATAACCCACAATATCCTCAATATGAAAATCCCCCTTAACACCATCAACATGAAGACAATTATGAATTCTATATCTCAAGAGTTTTTGCCAAGGATCAGTAGTAGCACCTTCCAATGCTCTGACTACCCATTTGGCTGCCACCACCTTACCCTGCATCTGAATATCCAAAAGACCCAAACCATCTTCCTCCTTAGGAATAATGCAATAATTCCAAGATATAGAGGGCATTCTCTTGGAGCCATCAAAATTTGACCAAAGAAAACCTCTAATAATCCTTTCCAATATTCTAAACTGAGAAGCATTGGGAAGCCAACACAAAGAATAATAAAGATGACAAGCTTGTAATATTTTTCCAACAATAATTATTCTACCAGCAAAGGATATGAGCTTATTTTTCCAGAACTGAATTTTCTTTGCAAATATCTCAAGACACCAATCCCACATGCCCTTCAAAGAAAGAGCCTTGCCAAATGGGATTCCAAGGTATCTAACAATTTTGCCATCTTTCACTTGCCGCAAACTAGGAGAGAAATTATCTGGAAGAGTGTCACTACCAATCAACCAATAGATTGATTTTTCTTCACTAATGATGGCTCTAAAGGCTTTACAAAACTGCTCTAAACAACCTTTGACATTCTACAATGACAAGGCATCCAACTAAAAATAAATAAGGGAATCATCCGCAAAATAATTATTCAGAATAGGAGCTCTAGGAGTATCAATCCCTTTGATTCAACCCGCATCTCTCTTCGATTTCAAAACCTAGAGCATCAACAATGATAACAAATAGAAGGGGAGCAAGAGGGCACCCTTGTCTAATGGACTTGAAAATACTTATTTGATTAGTGAGCTTACCGTTAACTACAACTTGAGTAGAGGCACAGGTGAATAAGACCTTCATTTTATACACTACCCGTTTACTAAAGCCAAGCCATTCCATCATACTAAAAATAAACGACCAATCCACCCGATCATAGGCTTTGTCAAAGTCAATCTTAAGCATAATGGCTTTCTGCCCACTTTCCTGTGCCCATTCCAAAGTCTCCCAAGCAATCAGGACCGTATCAAGAATGAACCTGCCCTTGATAAAACATGTTTGCTCCCGTATCACAATCCTAGCAGCAACATCTCTGAAGTGAAGAGCCAATGCCTTAGCCACAAAATTATAGTAAATATTTAAAAGAGTGATAGGTCTCCATCCCCCATAGTATCTTTCTTGTTAGCCTTTGGGATAAGCTTAATCAGACCTTGATTAAGCATACCATAAAAGGAGCCTTTCTCAAACACTTCCTGAATCATCTTAGTATAGTCATTACCCACAATATCCCACAAAACTTTGTAGAACTCAACAAGAATGCCATCAAGACTCGGAGATTTGTCATTCTTAATTTTCTTAAGCACTTCAAACAATTCATCCTTTGAAAAGAAATTAACTAGATGATCATTTTCATAACTATATACCTTCTTAGTAACACACTTCTTAAACTCTTCTCTAGCCTCCAAAACCTTAGGACTCAAAGGATAAATGGAAAAAATCTTACAAATGTTGAGTAAAACAGCAACTTGATAATTCATTGGAGATGGATTAAATAGTACATCTACAGGCTGAAATAGCCCGGAGGTTACGAAACCATCCGAGGCTGAAATAGCCCTTGTTGTAACTTAATAACAAGATGCTAATAATAATGTAATAACTGAAATATACGCTAACATCCCCCCTTATTACATTATTTGGGTAATAATATAACTACTAGCTATACTAACATCCCCCCTGATTACATCATTTTGCAATACAAAGAGAGCTGCGAAACAATTCAAATTTGACACGTGCAAGTGCCTTAGTGAAAATGTCTCGCAACTTGAGCATCGGTGGGAATGTGTCGAAGCTGAATTCGGTGCCTCGAAACTTCATCTCGAATGAAATGACATTGTGTGTCAATGTGTTTTGTTCTTTCATGATGGACTGGATTCTTGACTAGGTTCAGAACACCTTGATTGTCACAAAACAAGTGTATTGGAGATTTGGATGGATGGCCCATACTTGTCAGAATGCGACGCAACCATATCACTTCACACACAGCTTCACGTGCGACGCGATACTCTTCCTCTGCTGATGAAATAGCAACCACCGTTGCTTCTTGTTGTGCCAAGAGACAGGACCGGATCCAAGATGAAAAATATATCCTGAAGTTGACTTGCGATCATCAAATGATCCGGCATAGTCGGAGTCCGTGTATCCTTGCAAGAAGAATTTGTTGTTCCTCTTGTATTCTAGGCCATATTCTATTGTGCCACGGACATAGTGAAGAACACGTTTTGCTGCTTTCCAATGAGTGGTCTTAGGCTCCCGCATGAACCTCGAAAGATAGTTGACAGCAAATACGAGATCTTGCCTAGTATTGGTCAGATATATGAGACTCCCAATCAACTGTCGATAGAGAGTACCATCTACCTGAGGTGAATCATCATATCACGATAATTGAAGTCCAGTCTCCATCGGAGTTGCCATTGGCTTGCAATCAGTCATGCGATATTTTTCTAGCAATGTCTTGGCATATTTTTTCTGAGACACTTTGATGGAGTGCTCCTTCTGGCTGAATTCCAGACCAAGACAATAATGGAGAAGTCCGAGATCTGACATCTCAAAATATTGACACAAGTCTCTTTTGACAGTAGAGATCATAGTTTCGAACTCCCCGTAATGAGCAGATCATCAACATAGAGTACAAGCAACACTATCTCGTAACCCTGTTTCTTGAAATAGAGGTTTGCATCCGACATGACATCTCTTAAAACCATGTCGCAGGAGGTGATTGTCCATTTTTATATACCAAGCTCGAGGAGCTTGTTTCGAGGCCATATAAGGATTTGACCAATTTGCAAACTTTCTGCCGTTGGCCTTCCACTGCAAATCCTTCCGCGTCGAGTCATATAGACTTCTTCTTGGAGATCACCATTCGTAAAGGCACTTTTGACATCCATCCGATGAACTTTCCACCCAAACCGTGCCGCCATCGCACAAATAACTCGAATTGTTGTCATCCGAGCAGTAGGTGCAAAAGTTTCCTCGTAGTCAATGCCTTCTTTTTGAGCATAGCCCTTTGCAACAAGACGGGCCTTATGCTTATCAATTGTCCCATCTGCTTTGTACTTGAATTTATACACCCATTTGCAGCCAATGGGTTTCTTTCCATGCGGCAGATCGACAAGCTTCCAAGTTTTGTTTTTCATCAAAGACTTATACTCTACATCCATAGCAACCTTCCACCGAGGCTCATCGAGAGCAACTTGTACTAATGCAAGTTCAAGATCGTCTATGGAAGACATAAACACCTTATCACTATCAATATCCATATCTTCTCGTATCTCTTGCCGGATCTACAAAAAGTTCTTCAAAAGACCGACACGTATCATCAACCCCAAGTATTCTCTCGTTGCAGCCTTTCTCCTGTCGAGCCATGCTGCGAGTACGAGGCCTATCCAAAGTCAAATATGGTGGAGTAGATAGCTTAGAGTCTTTGATTGTATTTGTATACCACTTTGGATTCTTCTTCTTAGGTGTTGAAGAAGATCTAGAAGAACCTCCAACCTTTGATGAAGGAGATTTAACAACCTGAGTTTCCACAAGGTCTAGGTATACATCTGATGTGTTTGCTGATGTGAAAGCCTCATCAAAAACAACATCTCTACTTATGTGAATCTTCTTGGTTAAGGGATCAATCAAATGATAACCTTTAGAGTGCTCATCATACCCAAGAAGAATACACTTCAATGACTTCTCATCTAGCTTCTTCCTTTTCTCTTTTGGTATGTGCATGAAAGCTTTACACCCAAAAATGCGTAGATGAGAAATGGAGGGTTTCCTACCACTCCATGCTTCCTGTGGAGTCATTCCTTGTAGGGCATTTGTGGGTGCCCTATTCAATAGATATACTACCGTGGTGACAACTTTTCGCCCAATATAGTTGCTCAAGTCTAGCTCCCGTGAGCATGCAACGAACCATTTCCATGATGGAATGATTCCTCCTTTTAGCAACTCCATTTTGCTGAGTATAAGAAGTAGTTAACTATCTTGTGATCCCATTTTCTTTCAAGAATGCAAAAAATTCTTTAGAGGTGAACTCCCCCCCTCGATCTGAGCGGAGGGTCTTTATAGAAGTCCCTGACTCCTTCTCAACAGATTTCTTGAATTGCTGAAAGAAGCCAAATGCTTCAGATTTCGATTGAAGAAAAAATACCCACATCTTTCGTGAGTAATCATCTACAAATAACTAAAAATACCTCTTACCCCCACAACCGTTGGGAGTGAAGGGACCGCACGGATCAAGCATGAACCAACTCCAGAGGTTTCTTTGCTCTAGTAGAGCTCTTTTCAAAAGGCACTCTATGCCGCTTTCCTCGCAAGCGACCGAGCAAACCGGTAAAGTGGTAGAAAGGGAAGGAAGACCCTTAACCATCTCATACTTACTTAGCTCAAGTAAGTAACCATAACTCAAATGTCCATATCTCTTGTGCCATAGGGAAGTTGCCTCCTTTGTAGAGACTGTCATGGCAACATGTGGAGTAGAGATAGTATCTAAGGAAAATAAGCCATGCTTATATGAAGCGGTTGCAATGTTTTAACCCCTCCTGGTAATAGAACAACACTTCTTGCCTCCCTCAACACTAAAGTTCACAACCATATCTTTGTCCAAAATTTGTGTGACTGACAACAAATTGTTTGCCAATCCTAGAACATAGAGGACTTTATCAATCTGACACTTGCCATCAGGAAGAGTGACTGAAACAGGTGCCTTCTCCCCGAACCTTGTAGGTTTTATCATCAGCAATAGTGACAGGTTTGCCCTCTTTGGCCTCAAAAGACTCAAACCATGATTTGTCACCAGTCATGTGCTTACTGGCTCCGTAATCAACATACCATATAGGATCCGTCTGCTTGGACACTGTGGTAGTCATGAGAACTTTGTGAGCTCTCTCGTAATCCGTGTCGATTCTTCAACAACAACATTCACTTGCTCGTTTGTTCTTTTGTGGTTTGTTTCGGCCTTTCTATTTTGATTGCTTATTCTTATGCCAACATCTGTTTGTATCATGACCTTCTTTGTCACAGATCTTGCAATATCTCTTTTTCTGTTGAGGTTGTTGAGTTTGTTTCCCTTTTGAATCCTTTTGTGAATTCCCTCCCTTCTGAAAAATTACCCTTCTTCCGGTTCTCGCCCTTTCCTCGTTGATGTAGAGAGTAGTGTTAGAAGAATCATCTCTCTCGTAGTTGGCGTGCTTCCTCCTCTTGAAGCATATTAACCAATTCTACAAAAGTAACTTTCCGTTGTGATACATGAAGAGAAGTAATCAACACCCGATAAGAATCGGTAAAGCTCTCAATACAACCGAAGTAAGGAGCTTGTCTTCAATCGGTTCTCCCAAAGAATTCAACTTTGCTTTCAATTCGGAAACTCTGCAAAGAAAGAATTCAACCTGCCTCACCCCGCTTCATGCTCGGACCGTGTAATTGAGATTGAAGAAATAGAATGGTGGAATCATTCTTTCCCTCATATATAGTATTAAGGGCATCCCATGCCGCTTTACTAGTTGCACAGTCAACAATATGGGGTTGGACTTCATCATACACAACAAGCAAGATGAGCACTTTTGCTTTACTGTCTAGCTTATCAAAGTCTCTTTGAGCAGTAGATGGAGTCGTAGCACCAAAGAATAAGTGAAGGTCCGGTTGTTGTGCCGTATACAACATCCCATAAATCATCCATTGCTAGGATGGCCTTCATCTTATTTTTCCATGGTGTGTAATTAGGACCTTTCAACAACTGATGAGAATCAGCCATTAGTTTTGCAGACATGATGAAGGTTCCTTATAACACCAATTGGTCCCCCTTTCGATATACCTTTTGCTAGGCCATTATACCGTACAAAATACCCGCCCTTACGTGAGGGAAACTATAGGTATTTAGAAAGATCAACAAAAATCACCCGCCCTTACGTGAGGGAAACTATAGGTGAGTTTTAGAGATCATACGATACGTGGAACATAAGCAGTACTGAAAGGGAATCGCCTTGTTGATGGCACCTACCATAGAAGATTCTTCTCATGCGTGGGGCGTAACTTCCCCTAAACACTATGAAGAATACTTCGTCAAGATTTACGCCTAAACACAAGAGCGATTAAGGGTAGTGGATGGAGTAAAAAAAATGCAAAAATGGCAAACTTATCTCTCCCCGACGATTTATAGAGAACAAGCTCAGACGTCGTTGTAGCAGCTATATTAGGCGGCGGATACAGTAGCGCAATCACGACAGCTTTACCTGTAAGTGCTGGCGAGAGGTATCACAAATACCGAACGCTGCAAAGGCAATAAATTGCACGGATGGGTTTTAATTATTTCGGGGACTTAGGGAGTGAATTTGATTTTAATTTTTAATGTTATAGTGCAAAAGACAAATATGCAACATACAACAAAAAAAATGCCCACAGGTTAACCCACAAGGTGTCGGGCGTAGCCGAAAATGCACCTTTTACAATTCGCCAAATTGCTATTTTTCAAAAAAAAACTCTCACTATCTCCCTTTTTTTTTTATATGGTATTTTAGCAATTTATAATTTTTGAAAAAAGTAAAAATTAAACTTTTAATAAAAATATTTCAAAATTAATTAAATAAGTTTCTAATTAAATTAAAAAAAATAATTAGAAAACAATTTAATTAATATAAAATATTAATTATTAAAAAAATAAAACTTTAATAAAAAAAATAAAAAAACTTATACCTGGCAGGATTGGAACCTGCAACCTCAGGGCTCCCCGAGCCCTACCGCACAACTCACTGCCAAGTGAGCTAGCGGGCTGATCCGCTTGGATTAGTGGGATCCTCATTTTTCAACACCCTGGTTGTGCCTCCTCCTCTGACTATGTCCGCCGCCTCTTCCGAGATTCGATCGCGCTGCGCTACGTGGCGTCGCTCGGCGCAGCCGTGCGCCGCGCAGCAGGCACGCGAGGCACTGTCGCGGCTACTACGTGCTGCGCAGTGCACGCTGGCTGCACGCTGCACAGTGGCTGCAGCGTGCTACGCAGTGCAACGCATGCTAGCCACGCGTTGCGTGTTGTGCAATCACGCTGCCACACGCAGCGCAAGAGTCGCTGTAGCCGCGTCGTCATGCACGCGCAGCGCGTGTCGTATAGTGGCGCCCGCACAAGGCACGCCGTCGCCGCACTGGGCAAAGCATGGGAAGGGGGGTGGGGAGGGGGGGGCGCGGCCTCCACGTTTTTTTTTTTTTTTTTTTGAAAAATCGCGGGTGGGGGTGGGGGGGGGAGGATTGCAAATGGCGTCCGCGAATTAAAAAAAAAAAAAAAAATCAATCATGGGGGAGGGGGATTGCGGACACTTTTCGCTGAATTTTTTTTTATTTTTTTTTCAACTGCTATCACGCGACGGCGTGATTAAAAAAATCACGTCGCATCAAATTTTTTTAAAATGCAATCACGCGACAGCGTGATTAAAAAAACACGTCGCGGAAGGAAGAAAAAAAAGTACTGGGAAAAAAATAGCGCTCAGGTTCTTCTGCTTCTTTTCTCCAAGCAAGCAGCGTCCGCCTCCAGCCTCTCTTCTCACGCCACTGGCTCTGATGCCATGTTGAGTAAAACAACAACTTGATAATTCATTGGAGATGGATTAAATAGTACATCTACAGGCTGAAATAGCCCGAAGGTTACGAAACCATCCGAGGCTGAAATAGCCCTTGTTGTAACTTAATAACAAGATGCTAATAATAATGTAATAACTAAAATATACGCTAACAACAAAAATGATCTTCAACAGTGGCTCGGATACTATCATCATCTTCCACCAATCTATCATCAGCAGTGCGAAGAGCAGTGATTCTTTGAGCAACAATTTTATTTTTAATGTGATTGAACAAAAATTAAGAGGGGATATCTACTTGCTGAAACCAATCAATTCTACTTCTAATACGGGCACCTCTTCTAATGTAATCCTCATAGCATCTGATTTCTTGTTCACACTTAGCTGCTTTCTCCTGAATCTGAACATTAAAAGAATCACCTTCAATATCTCTTTTGGCTACCTCTAAGTCCTTACTAGGTTGTTTTAATATGCCCTTCCTTCTTCTAGCAACCAATCTGCCCCAACCCCTCAAAACTTTGACAGTGCACTTGATAGCCGTTTTCCACCAATCAATCCAGCCAGATCCAACCGGGCATGGCTCCAAATTCCAAACACAATGAATCAGGTCACTGCAGGCTTTAGAATCCATATGAGAAATATTAAGTTTGAAGGAAAGTTTATTATCCACCACAACAACTCCACCAAAGAAAATGGAAGAGCTAATAGAAAAATGATTAGAACCAGAGGTCGAAAGATCCACAAAAATAGCTCTGCTCCCTCGACCAATACATGTAAATACATTTTTATCCACATAAATTTTATCCAAACAAACCATGATTCGGTCTCCCCCTCTTCTCTTATTAGACCAAGAGAACCATCCTCCAGATTCCAGATACTTTTGCCTAAAATTAGCATCAAAGATTTGCAAAGAAGCCTTCAAGTTGCACCAAAAGTCCTTCTTGACACCTGCAATACAACCATTGTGCCTCCTTCATGATATCCATCCCATTCCACCATATTAAAATCTCCCCCTATGATCCAATTAGCATTGGGTAAATTTATCTGCATTCAATCCCACAAGGTTGTCCTCTCACTAGAAGAATTAGGAGCATAAATAGAAAAAATACCAATTACATGGCCAAAAATCATGAAAGTAGCCCAACAAATCCTACCAAACGGGTCCTCCCCCTAATCAATCAATAGCACAGCTAGCCAAGACTTGACAACAAGGACCATCCCCAGAACCTCTGTCATGAGAAGAAGCCCACCAAGTCCCAAACCAACTGTTATCCATACAACTATGGAGAGCAAAGCCATCCACCTTAACCTCCTGAAGACAAACTACATCATCACTAACATAACATAAAAAATTACTATCCAAACTTCTCCTGGTGGGAATAGACATTCCCCTGACATTCCACGAACTGAAGTCCACTTTCATTAAGAAACCTCAATATTAAGGACTTCAAACCGATTGCTGACATGCGTAGACCTACTAGTTGGAGATCTACTTCTTTCTAAAGCTGAGCTTCTGCTATTCTTTCTACCCTCCATAGCCACCAAGTCTTCATTGAGGTTCCTACCAATATTTAATATTTTTTTAGCCCAAGGAGTATCCTTGGAGCCAAAACTAACCTCTCTGGATCTCCCCATAGAGGAATAGGATACCTTCTTAAATTTAGAGGGCCTATCTGGTGAATCCTCTACCTCTCGCCTCTTTTGAACCAACTTCCATCCAGTGTATTATTTGTTACCTGTTTCATGGTTCCTTGCATCCATCTCCATTTCTTGAGTCTCCTCATTAGTATCCTTGTTGGGTTGAACCTTCCCACTGGCTATAGAAGAGTCAGGTCCCGTCACACCCTTCTCATTTTCTACCTTTTGAAGTTTTCTCAAAGGACAGTCATGGATTAAGTGATCCTAAGATTGGTAGAAAAAGCAGGCATTAGGTAAATTTAAATAACGAACAACCTGCAATATTACCCCTTCCTGTGTGACAATTTTCAAACATTTTGACAACTTCCTTTGTAGGTCAACTTCTACACACACCCTTGGGATAAATAAAAAAGACATACCTAAAGAGGGTTCAATAAGAATCCATACAAATATTTGAGCCATGGAACGGATCATACCTCAAAATTTTGATTTCATGGTAATAAATTCTATCCAGAGAGGATATCTAGCCTACGAAACATCTTTAGGGTTAAAATTTGGCCGCCATGATTGAGCAAATGCAACAGACTCCGCAATAGACCATGTCCCAAATTGTAACACAAATTTGGCAGCTTCTGGAGAATAAAAAAGAATAGAAATATAGCGCCCTTCCAAAACCCAGTAGGATTGCACATGAAATCCTTTAGCCTCCCAATTCAGTCGCACCCATTTTTGAAAATCAGCTTCCGAGGGTATTTTACGAAGAAAATACAGAATAAATCTATTTCTCAAGAGGTTATTCATTCTTGCCAAATTTTCTTCATATTCATCTCCCATAAAGGTAAACTCATCCTCACCTAAATCTACCAACATGGAGTCCATTCTGTCTAATATGATATCCTCCCATAAATATTCGTTGTATAAATCCGCATTTGCATGCAATTCTTTGCTCAATCCTCCATTTTGTGTTACCTCCACACAACTTTTTTCTAGCCCTTGCATGGACGAATCATGACTGAAAAACCTTTGGGAATCTGTGCTAACCCATGTTCCTTTAGGATTATTAACATCCTCTTCACTCTCACTATCCACCCATTTAGTACCTCACATTGCTGCTACATTGGAGACTAAAAAAATACCCTCTAAAATATTTTCACCTATCGGGCTCCCACTTGTCTAGAAACCAATCGTATTTGCATTATTTTCAAAAACCTCGACACCATTTTCTTTATATTTCTCGCCCTGTGAAGAGATGCCACCAATCGAGCCGTTATCATTTCCAATGCCATGCAGCTTCGACTCAGTACCAGAGTCATGTTTGAGGCTATCTTTTGAATCTCCAAACAAGGAATTAACAATCCCTAATGTAGATTGCTCATGATTTAATGACAGTAAACCCTCGTGCAACCTTTCGTGCGAAACCCTTCCTCTCAATTATTCAATCTCATCGGTTTCCTTTAGCTTGAAATCACACAAGAAATCTTAATCACCAGACTTGTCGATGAAAAAATCTACTCCTTCACCTCTTGGATCAAGCACAACATTGGATCCCAATCGAGATCCTTGTCCAATGCCCAGGTAAATCCCTCTGCATCGACCTCTCATCTTACGCACATATTCTTTCATTCTTGTTCCTATATCAAAATCTAGGGTTTCAAGATGCTTGGATATTAAGGTTAAGGGTACCATATTATGTCAATACTTGGTTGGTAGATAGTTTGTTTGATTTAATTCGGAATTTAAGCTTATTTAATTTTTTTCAACAATCTTATGAAGAAGACACTCATGTTCAAACCTATGTGGTAAGACTGAACCATCAGCCTAACAATAGCCACCAAGTTTGGGAGGGCACATATTATGTAAATACTTGTTGGCAGATCTTTTGTTTGATTTAATTTAGAATTTAAGCTTATTTAATTTTGTTTCAAGGATCTTACCAAGAAGACATCCATATTCAAACTTTGGGGAAGCATGTTTGCAAGGTAATAGTCTAATTTGAATCCTCTTAGTGCATAGACTGACGATGATGATCTGGCCAGTCAACAAGAGACGGAATTAGTTTGATGGAAACACACCCTGGTTTGAATCCTACATTTATTAGTTACTAAAATAGTGTGATTGTGAACAACTATCCTATGTAACTATATAAAGGATTCCATTTTATATCGTATGACACACATATAGGAAATAAACAAGGATAACAAGAGGTTTATTTAGCGGTATCTTAATAATTTGATTATATATATATATATATATATATATATATATATATATATATATATATATATATATATATCAAGGATTCCATTTTATATGGTATGACCCATACATATAGGAAATAAACAAGGATAACATGAGGTTTATTTAGTGGTATCTTAATGATTTGATTTTAATTTCAAATTTAATAATTTTATTAATAAATTAATAAGTTTAAAAGTATAAATAAATAAATAAATATTTAGTGTTGAATAGTAAAAATGATGGTGTCTTGTGGATATGTATATGTATAAGAAGTATTTACTCAATAAAAAAAAAATGATGGTGTCTTAATGAAAAATAAAAGTTTATTGTTTTGGGGACAGTCTAATTATTGGGGTTTGGTTTTTCTTTGGAAGGTTTAAGGTTCAAATTGTTGTGTGTGGGGTTGTTAATACCTGTTGATAAGTTTAGCTCTTGACCTTATGAAAGGTCATGGTTGGAATGTAAATGTTTATTCTATGTTTCGGTAGCAAGGGTTTCTCACACTAACCAAAAAAAATAAAAATAAATAAATAAATAAAATAAAATAAAATAAAAGTTTATCATATTGTCTATATTTAAAAAAATATACCATTGTCTTATTTATTTCTATATAAGATGAATTATATATGCAATGCCAATACCATGCATATCTTTTGTTTCTGTGTGGATCGTAGAGTGAGATTGTTCCCTTGTAGTAGCATGTAGTTAAGGTGATATTATAAGTTTGGGATGAAAAAATCAACCTATTTTAAAATTTAAGGACACTTACAATGTATCATAGAGTTTAAGGCTTATATCAAAGTTATAATTTCAGTGGTTATAATCAACTATGAAAATGGTTTGGCATATCATATGATTCTTAAGCAAAGCATTTATGAACTTACTATTCATAAATGATTAAAATATCTTGAAATATGATTATCTTTTCAATACCAATACTATGTATATATTTTGTTTCTTTGTGGATTATATAGTGAGAGATATTCCTCATAGTAGCATATAGTTAAGGTGATATTATAAGTTTAGGATCAAAAAAATCAATCTATTCTAAAAAATAAGAACACCTACCATATGTAAGAGAGTTTAAGGCCTTTACCAAAGTAATAATTTAAGTGGTTATAATCAACTATGAGAATGGTTGAGTATATCATATGATTCTTAAGCAAGGCATTTATGAACTTATTATTCAAATAAAATTTCAAGAATAATAACCTTGTAAATGGAAAAGGGTTTCCAAATGTCTAAAAAATTGATGTTAAAAATAATTTGATTCTTCCTCTCCCATAATTTTGAAACAAACATCAATTTTACTGTGGGGCAACTTGTTTGCAAAGGTAATAGTCTAATTTAAATTATCTTAGCGCATAGAGTAATGATGACTGTATGAATTCCATAACTAGGCCACTTCTAGTTTAACCATTACAAATACCATGAATGGCACTACATACTAATCACATTTAATTATAAATAAACTCATATATATGGTCTATGAAATACCATGAACTTCTCCTTTTATTGAAGAGCAACATATCCAATAAACTATATTTAGAAATCAATAAATATAATATCATAAGATGACAATAACCAAATTGTACATCACACCTCATATATCCTAGGAAACCCTTATGGAAAAAACCCAACCTCAAAATATACTTTTTCATTTCATATTTAACTTGTCTCAATTTACATTCAATCAAAGGAATTTTATAATTCCTTTTTCCACATTGTTATTACAATTAGGGACACATAAGAACCCCATAATTCTTATGTCCCTAAATCATGAATTGCTCTCTTTATTCATGTTACAAAATCGATGAGGGAACCCCATAATTCCCTCAAATGAATTCCACATTCATTTCCCCCAAGAAGATTCCTTCCTCCTTTCATAATTTAAGGGAGTGACTTCTTCCTATGGATATAATGTAACCATAAATTCACTATATAATTGCAAAAAATATCAATGAGAGGATCGCACAATCCTCTCATGAGAATTCCATCACTAACTCATCCCAAAAAAAGTTATACTATTTCTAATATAATTCTAATTTGTCTTATCCAAGATGAAGTACAATATCCTCTAATATTTAACTCAAACTCTTTTCTTTTAAAATAAAATACACTATCCACTAATATATTTCTAACTCAATTAATCCAAATGAGATACATTATCCACTAATCTATTTCTATCTTATTTAATCCAAAAGAAATACACTATCCACTAGTATACTTCAAACTCATTTAATCCAAATGAAATACATTATCCACTAATATATTTCTATCTCATTTAATCCAAATGAAATGCATTATCCACTAATACATTTCAAACTTATTTGATCCAAATGAAATACATTATCCACTAATATATTTCTCTCTTTAATCCAAATCCATTATCCACTAATATATTCTATATCATTTAATTAAAATACCCATTAGGCATTTATTTCCATTATCAAATGTCGAAAAGTACTTATTTCATTTAATTAAAATACATAATTCACAAAACAAACCTAAGTTCTAATCAAATTTTCCACAAAATTGATCCTAGGTTATCATTCAATTTCCACCTATTTGCTTCCTAGGAATCATTCAAATTTTCCATAAATTTGTTTCCTAAGATTCATGCAAATTTCCACAAATTTGTTTTCTAAGTTCCATTCAATTCCTCCATGAAATTGATCCCTAATTCATTTATTTTCTCCACAAAATTGATTCCTAAGTTTTACTTAATATTTCAACAAAATTATTCTTAAGATTACCTCAAATTTTCTATAAAATTAATCTTAGGTTCCATTCAATTTCTCCATGAAATTAACCTATAGTGTTCTTCAAGATTTTCTCTATAACACCCAAAATTGGTCTATAATTTTTGTTTAGTTTTGCTCTAAATGAAAACCCAAAATTGCTCTATCATTAAGTCTAAGTTTTGCTCTACTAATTTATTTTAAAGCAAAGTAGTTTGTTATAGAAAGACAAATACTCCCAAAATCAAAGGTTTGAATAGCAAAAGAGGGGTGTCTAGAATCAATCACAAGCCAACCAGGCAAACCATAGACCAACCCGAAATTCAAACAACTTACAACCAATAAAAAAGCATCTAACTTGGTCAACCAAACCATAATTACTAGAAACTAGTACTCTAGCCTCCACGAGGTAGTGGCTACCCTAACCACTATCCTATGGTCAATATAATAGGAGTGGCATCCCCTAATTCAACCTTCTAAATGCTTACACAAGGAGCATGTGGGATAAACCCCATATATGACTAAAATAGTTTGACATAAATCACCCCCAAGCTACTAGGCACATCAACCAACACAATAAACCTTCGAAGATAAACCAACAACTAACCATTATACTCCACACAGTAGGGCAAAAATAGGTCAATTGAACTAGGGTCACAAGCAATCAAAGGGTAAAGAGGGCTTAGCCAAGTGACTAGGCACTTGGCTACTTACCACTAGGTTCTTAGAACCTCTTAAGCAATATTTATCCCACCCCACCATAAATTTGGTATAAATACCTACAACTCTTTAAAAGAGTTTTATTGCCCAAAGATATAAACCATTTATTAGTGGTATACCAACAATCAAGAAGCAAGTCAAACAAAAAAATGAAAGCCATGCGTCAACAACTAGTAAAGGATGATCAAACAAGAGTCAACAAGCCAAGTCAAAATCCAAGTGTTCACAGTAGAGGCACCTCCAATTAGAACTAGATGACTCCCCACTTGGTGGTGCCCCCTGACCACCAAGTGGTGGTTGAATTAATAGGGGAGTGTATTTCCCTTTGAGGCTTACTCAAACCCCTACCTATACCATGTAGGATAAATAAGTGGGATGACCTAAGTGGATTTACCTTACCCACATTTTCTCGAGCAGGAGATGTTGTTCTATAACATCATGCCTTGATAATGAGGTAATTATTAACCCTAACCTAGGGTTTAAACCTTAGGGAAGGCTTATAAGAGGTGGCAATGAAATGGATTAACCACTAAGAACATCTTGCAATGGTGATGATAATAGAGTCTTACTAACTATTTAGTCTATCATCCATGAAAAACACATAGTGGATCTGAGCTTCAATGGCTATAAGGGAGGAAGGGCATTAAATACAACTAAAATGAAAGAGTTCCTCTATTGATCGAGCTGACTACACCATGGCAGGGCATCTACAAGTGGCAAGATTTATTTAAGAAAAATGTACATAGGATTGGATGAAAACCCAAAATAAAAGAATCCAATCTCAATATCAATCCAAAATCCCCTTCATATCAACTATAGGAAAAATATCCCGATTCAAGGCTTGTGGTTATATAAATAGGCTCTCCCTAGTGGCTAATTTACATCTAGAATAGGGTCATCAAAAATGTCCTTGAGGTGTCTTGAAGATAACAAAATAGGGGATTGATTGGTCTCAACAAAGCCATCACAAGAAATATTAGGGTGACCAAGGTGGTCAAAAATGAATGTCGATCATTCACCTAAAATATTCAAAATTATAGGTGCAAAAGCAATAATTTACAAGCATACATAGGGGATTGAGTGATCATAAAAACAAACAAGCATAAGATTAATTATTTAAAAAAGCAATAGAATTTATCCTACATCCATTCAAGTAGCATAAACTTAAAAATAAAGCTACAAAAATGGAATATCCAACTTGTTTTTCCTCCTCAACTTCAAGCCTTCTTCCCCTTCTAGCTTCTTTGAATGCCTCCATCATTTTTTTACCCTCCTAAGAATCACCTCTCTCTCTAAAATTTTGAGTCATCCTCCTCCTAATGGCTTAAACCTAAGTCATACCCCAAGACACAACTACCTACCTAACAAATACTTCTTGTTAGTCGAGGGGAGCGTACTCCTCATTAAGGCCTTCCACCTTCCTCAGACTTAACATGGGTATTATTGTCTCATTTTTTTTATCTCCAACCCTCTTATTCTATATATTATTTCATGCTCCATTTGAAAGTCAATAGGGAGATTTATTTTAAAAATAATAAAACTCATGCTCTTATAAAAAGTTATTCCCTTTTTAATTTCTATAAATTAATAACATTCAAATAAATCTATTATATTTCCACAATATAATTTAATTAAAAGACATATAATTTATCCAATTAATTAATTTTCCTATTTAATTAATTCAATTCAAGAATATTTATTTTTCTTAAAACAAAGCATTAGCAATCCATAACGTTAGTCTCATTAATTAAAACTAATACATGCATAGAAGTATCAATAATCCCCAAAATTAATTAAATCAAATGCAAGCACCAAAACTACTTTTAAATTGTTAGCTTGGCATTGGCCACCTAGATATTAGTAAAATCTCTATTTTACTAATATCCTCCTAGGTGGGTCTATTCTGGTGGATAATATTTTCTTCCACCTACGAGCATAGTTAACCTGCAAAACCCACATTAAATCAGTAGTACCATGTTCAAAAAGTATAACACAATTGCATATAGTCAACTAAATGTATCTAAAATAAGTATCAATCATCATTTATCAATACACAGTCCTTCTCATACAAAGTCGTGCTATTGAGTAAAAAGATCTTATTTGGAATTTGAAGTAAATTATATCTTATTTCTACAAAGTCTTTTACTCCTACAAAATCCATTAAGTCCCTTACAAATATATTTATTTATCCTAAGACATTCTCTATAATTAAATACAATATTCTCTAACCAAAGTTAAAAAAAACCATTTTGTCTCTTACTCATGATTATATTTACTTATCCCAAGTCATTCTCCATAATTAAATGGGAGAAATTCCAAACTTATAAAACCTTGTGTTTCCTAAATCAAATAATAGAATAAAGGGATCTACATAGGAGATCTTAATAATTAAATCAATTTGATCCTCAAATTATTAGAACTCCTTTGTTCCTTGGAAATAAATAAGAAAAATCTATATCAGTTCTTATAAAACTTTGATGATAGTCATGTCAGTTTTATGAGAGTGATCAATATAATAGGAAATTGACTTTAAGTTAGTAGTACTCAATAGGGGAATTGCACTAAGATTAAAGAGCTTAGTAAATATCATAGGAAATAAAAAAAATGATATAATAAATTGAGAGATATAAATGCGATGTGTCATAGCAAATAATACTTTATGATATAATAAATGAGTAATAGAATATGATAGAAATATTTAAGTGAATGGTGTATATATAACCAATTAAACCAAGGCATTATCCATGTGGATGTGACAAAATCAATGTTAGTTGTAGATTACCTAATCACTAGGGTGAATAAGAAATTTTATAAAATATTATAAAATATACAATACTATAGAGATTTAAGTGATGAGCTATATGAAGTGTTAAATAAATACAAGGCATGAGTAAATATTGACCGTCAAAAAATCCATCATGCTCTTGAACCATGTCAAAGGAGAGAGAAAACTTGTTTAAATTTTGAATATTTGCTTAAATACACTTGATAGTTACACATGATAAAAATATATACTAAGTTGAGATAGTCAATCACAAATTGGTCAAACAGTAGAATCAGTTTTGAGAGATAACAACTTTCTATGTAACCTTTTACTTATTTTAAATTCTCTTAACATGTATATCAAATTTCAAATGATGTGGTGTTGATTGAAAGATAGATATATATTTATTAATTCTAGATATACTTTTTTCAATTCTATCTAATCATTGGAAGGAAGATGCCTCCTTTGTATTTTATTATTTTTCAAACATATGGTGAAATTCTTCATAAAATATGGAGATACAACTTTCTCAAAGGATTCAATGAAATCCATATTTATTTATAAGTGTATGCCTCCTCCTCATACATTAAAGTTTAAAAATATAAAGTAAACCCTATATTTTTCTTATTAGACCAATTGATAATGTAGTTATAATAGAAATTTATGGGCAATATATACCATATCATAAAATATATGGTTTTTAACATTTGAAGGACCAATAGTGTTCCTCTTGTCCATTGGTTATTATACTTTCAGTTTTTCTTAGGATATGAGATACAAGGATATATGTCTCCCTTGGAAAAAAAATTAAATTAGAATAGAAGAATGACCAATCAAGTCATTAGAAGAAGGAAAAATTAATCTTAACTAAGGTAAATCAATTTTTTTTAGAAAAACTATGGTGGTAATGTGAGGTTCAAACAAAGACTCGTTGAAAAATTGGTCTCCTAAAATGGACAAAGGTCATAGATATATTCAAAAAACTATAATATAAAGATAAAAAAAAAAACTACAAACAACTTAAAACCTTACTTATTCACTTCCTTTTGATTTACCCTTTATATATTATAAACTAACCTTCCACATTTCTAGCTTTTTTGGTTGTTATGTAATTTGTCTTGCACTAGTGTTGCTTACACTCAAGGTTGAAGTGTCTTTTTGGACTTGTCTAAATTTTTATATAATATGGGTATACAAAATATAATGACTATGAAAATGTTAGATAGATAGGTTTATAATTTTGAGATTATGACTAGGATATATGATTGGAGATGTTGAACTAAGCGTGACACTGAGAGAGGGGGTGAATAAGTGTGTATTAAAAATTTAATCCAACTACTAAATCAAATCAAAATAAGCAATTACACAAACATGCATCACATAACACCATATAAACCCGATGTGGGAAAACCACTGTGCCAATGGACTGTTTGGATTCCCATCCAAATCCAGCCTCAAAAATTTTTGGTCTTTACAATATTTTTGCAGCACAAATTGTAACGAATGACACCAACCAACCCAGACTTTAGCAACACCAACTGCAAGGAGCACTGACCCCTGTTGCCAAGCACCGACCTGACAAATTTAAAAAGCTCTGATAAAAATTTTAAATCTCATCAAAAAACCCTAAGTGGTCTAGCTCACAAATCTTCTCCTCTAAAATATTTTGTCTAATCTTTTCAGTCTTCTCAACTCTACACAATTTTTCAATCAAAATGCCAAAGAAAAAAATTCTTCACGACATGCACCGACAGTCCTTTCTCCAAAAAACCTTATTTTCCATTTTCTTTTAAAACATATATATGCTTCACATTAAAAAACACAACTATTTTTTTTTCAGTTACACAAAAGTACCACTCAACCATTATATTCTTAGAAACTACCAAAATTGCCAAAAAGAGCTGACAGGGCTTTTTGTAACAGTCATAACTTCCTCCTCAAATTTCCAAATGGGCTAAAAATTGAAACATATATTCTTAGATAAACTAAATACCTTCAGTTTAAATTTTAGATTTTAAATCTTCATGGATTATTCACAGTACCTCCAACAATGTGGCCTCTGACTCTGATTTTACACCTGTCACATAAACTGAAAAAAGTGTTCCATAGCCATTTTGCAACGCTCACCGTTTCTTCTTTCAGACTCCATTTGAACTGAAATTTAAAGCGTAAGCTCTCAGTATATCCAACTACCTCCAGTAAAAAAATTGAGGTCCAATTCCTCATGGATTGCTTAATATTCCTCCCGTAAAGTGACCTCCAATGCAGATTTTACACCTGTCACATAAAGCATGAAACTGACCAATAATGCACCGGCGAAGCAATCGACCATTCCAACACTGCAACCACACTTGCTAATGATAAAAAAACCTCCAAATAGTATCTTGGGCTATCTAACACATTCTATTGACGTTGTTGCAACTTTGACGATTTTTGCAACTTTGACAATTTTGCTACTTTGACAACTTCGTGACGATTTTTGCAAATTTTATAAATTTGCAAGAACAACCTGTAACAACTTCACCCGAACATCAAAAAAATCCTCATAAGTATTGAACACCACTGTACATACTCCGAAAAACCTCTGAATAATTGTCCACTACATCAACCTGTCCATCTGAGTGTGTTGACAACAATGACAATATTGTCGTTGCACCTTGCTCAACAGAGATTGAAAATGTCATAACATGACTAAGTTTAGCAATAACAAGAACACTAACACATTGGCAACTATTATTTTCAAACTTCACTCTATGTATAGTCATTATTCCATGTTTATGAAATGAGTTGTATGTTATGACTATTTGATACTTAAGGTGATAATAGTAAACTTATATATTTAGGATGATGGGATAAGTATGTAATATAACAATTGTTGAATAAGGAGCCATGAGAAAGATAGATTGAATAGTAGACACCATACTATAGACATGTATTACTCTTATAAGAAATAAAAAATTAAGCATTCCTTTATTTTTATGTAAATTGTTAATACATAAATGCCTAACATAGATGATTAGATAACTATATTTTTTATTAGTATATGCTTAAACGTTTCATTTCAAGAAAGCATCGATGTGGACCTTATCAACTTTGGTTAACTCCTCTTTTCAACCTTATCATGTAAGTCCATTCAATTTTAATAATTCCTTTTAAAAAATAGACTACTTTGAAGGTCCTAAAAATATTATGAATTCATTCCAAATTTATGAAATTGATGTTTATTCCAAAATTATGGGAGAGAAAAAATAAAATTATTTTTAGCATGGTTTTTTTTTAGAAACTTGGGAACCCCTTGCCATTGAAAAGATTATTCTTCTTGAAATTCTATTTGAATAGTAAGATCATAAATGCCTTTCTTAAGAATCATATGATATGCTCAACCATTTTCATAGTTGGTTATACCACTTAAATGGTTACTTTAGTATAAGCCTTAAACTCTATTACATATGGTAGGTGTTCTTATTTTTTAAAATAGATTGATTTTTTCATCCCAAACTTATAATATCACCTTAACTACATTCTACTATGAGGGGACAGTCTTACTATATGATCCACAAAGAAGCAAAAGATATACATAATATTGGTATTGCATAGATAATTCATCTTATATAGGAATAAACAATCATATTTCAAGATAGGAGACAATATATATGGTATTGGTATTGCATAGATAATTCATCCTATATAGAATAAATATTCATATTTCAAGATATTTCATTCATTTATGAATAGTAAATTCATAAATGCCTTGCTTGAGAATTATATGATATGCTCAACCATTCTCATAGTTTGTTATAACCACTTAAATAGTTACTTTGGTATAAGCCTTAAACTCTACATATGGTAGGTGTTCCTAGTTTTTAAAATAGATTGATTTTTTTCATCCTAAAATTATAATATCACCTTAACTACATGCTACTACAAGGGAACAATCTCACTATATGATCCACAAAGAAACAAAAGATATATATGGTATTGGTATTGCATAGATAATTTATCTTATATAGAAATAAACAAGACAATGATATTTTTTTATATATAAATAATTAGATAAAAACTTTTATTTTATTTTTTATTTGATTAATGTGAGAAACCTTTACTACTTTAGGGATGAGCGCATTTCGATCCTAGCCATGACCCCTTGTAAGGTCTTGAGCTAAACTTACCAATAGAAGATTAACACACAACCCCACACACCTTGGTTTAACCTTAAACCTCAAAAAAAAAACTAAATATTTATTTGTTTACTTATACATTTAAACTTATTAATAAAAAAATTAAATTTAAAAATTAAAATCAAATCATTTATTAGCTGGATACGGCTAAATTAACCTCAAATTATGTTTATTTCCTATATTCAACATACCAAGTATGTGTGTGTTTGACCATATAAAATCGAATCCTTCAACAAAATTATATAAGTTTCTTATTGTGGTTAACCTTAATGAGACGGTAGGTTTGTTGGATGTAGTCCATGTGGTTTGAATCCTAGTAACTAAAAAAGTTTCGAATTAAATCAAACAAATAATCGGCCAACCAAGTATTGACATAATATGTGCCCTCCCAAACTTGGTGGCTATTGTTAGGCCGATGGTTCACTCTTACCACATGGCGTACCAGTGTTATTTACTGAGACAGGGATTAAACAAGTTGGATCTGATTTAACAGTTTGATTTTTCTGTTAACGTTACATCTATACAATAAGAATTATTATTTTGGTGGAATGGTATAATGATTAGAGCTTTTATTTCTTTTTAATATATAATTCAAGATTTGATTGATGATATATGTTTTGTGTTAAAAAGATAGGGATTAGTCAACCTGATTTGATATCACAAGTTGACCTTTCATTTATTGCATCAAATTCGTTAAAAAAAACATGTTATTACATGTGAAAACAAGAACTAAAATAGGAGACATTCTGAAGCGTGTAAAGAACATAAAATAAAGTCAGCGCAGCATTGGAAGCTTCTTCGTGGAACCCACGTGAAATCTACTTCTAGAGAGCCGTTTGGAAATATAAATGCTCGTAAAGCAGAGTAGAAAAAGCTGGGTTCTAGGTAAGAATATAGCCATGGGCCATGAATGCCTTTACTTTGTTAAGTGATTAGACACAGAAGGACAATATACAGTGCACTGCTTTTTCAATTTTGTGTCCCAATTCATGTCGGCACAACTAAAGAATAACACACCTTAATAAATGTCATCGTTTCCTTGACATCATTGCTTTAATTTTAAAAGTTTATACTATTTTTTTTAAATTACAATTAAGGTTAATTTTTATAATTTTGATTATTTAAAAATGGATTAGAATAGCCTACATATGTCCATTATCAATAGAATAGGCTTAATACTAAAAACAAATTATAGATATAATCAAGTTTCTTATATAAAAAAATAAACCTATCCGTTTCTAAAAAAAAATTATACTAATTTGACCGTATAAGTTAGCGATTGTTCCATAGGAGTTACTTCCCAGGAACAAACTCTCCTCTAACCTCATAAACTCGAATTTGGCAACAAAATGGCTGGACTCATGACTAAAGTCTGCATTTTCATGCTTCTAGCAACTGCAATGGCTAGACGCTCGCTTGAAAGAGGTACATATTTTTTTACATTCCAACAAATAGTGCCCGAATATGTCTCTATAAGATAGGCTTCGACTTTGTAAAATTGAATATTTTTTTCTTGGATTTCTGTGCTGCTTAAGTCATTATGAAGATTTTGTCCCTTTTACTGCACTCCAATACTTCTTGTCATCCACGGGATGCAAGCAGCCTAAATTTTCGGAAACATAGCTCCTTTTGAAAGCTTGGAACACTTTCAAAAGGAGGGCTAATTACTTGATCGGGTTAATTTTGACTCTTTGAGTGGAATATTTCTTTCTGATTACTACCTCAATTATTGGGTTAATTGGTATTTATTTAAGTGTAAAAAATTTACCTCTTAGCATCAAATAAATGGTATATTCAATCACCTTTATTTCATATTCTTTTAGGTCTTCACAACATCAAGCAGCAATGCCATCATATTCATCACACAAATCTTTAAATATGAAAATTTCTTCCCATGTATATTCTTTAATATATAAACAAAATTTACCATAAATGATATCAATTCGACTATAGGTCAAGGAAATCATCTAAATGCTTCTTATCATAGCATTATCATTGAGTCTGAAGAGACTACAATATTATTAGTCCTTTAGCTAGTTGATTCATCTTTAGTTCTATAACACCATCTTTGACATCACCTCTATACTTATTATGCTCTTTGGTATTCTTAGATTCTCATAGTATTAATTGATAATATATTTATCATTATGATACACCTACTAGTGCTTGACATTATATATTATAATTAGTCTAAAAATTAGTTTTACTCATTTTAGTTTGTTTCACATGTCTATCGTTGGATCAAATTATGCAATAAAGAAACTAATTCATCTACTATTTAATTTTGATCTTGTGAGACAAAAAAGGTAATGAAGTCTTTAAAATTTTTGTGAGTTCCTAACCTTATGCTTGTATGATTTCATCCTCTTAATTTTATAGTATAGATATCTTTATTTTGCTAGATATTCACACATCCAAGTCCTTTAGACAACCAAAATTGCTCAAAACAATAAAGTGAATGAATATGAGTTTAAAAATTACTTTCTTAGGCTTTGGAGTAGTGATGATGCATATGTGAGCTAAAATTAGGTGATAAAATATTTTATGCCTAAGAAATAGCAATATATAGAATTATTATCTTCAACTCAAGAGTGACATTTTTACCCTACGTGTGAGTGAAAAATGAATGGGAAATTCAGATTATGAGAGAATGATCCAAAAGCAATAGAAACATAAACAAATAATATCTAAATAGAGTTACTCAAGAGGAGCTATGACAAGGCTAGAGTTGTCGGGTCCATAGAATTGCTACCTGTGAATGGATGATAATATTTTTTTCCTAAGGGGCTGGTTAAGAAAAAGTAAATTTAAAAAAAAAAAGGTCTAAGCTTGGAGGGTTGCACTTAAATTGAGTGATAGAAAGACAAAGATATCAAAAAAATGATGAAAAGGTAAATATCTTGTCCAAATGTTACATTTGAGGAAATAATCAACTATAAAGGACAAGTGGTATTTTCACATTGAGAACCCAAATGGGAAGATGTTGAGACAAGAGGTAAAATCTAAGGATAAAAGGATACCAAGAGATGTTTAGTAGTTTCCCACATGAAAGATAAACCTTAAGGAATGCTACAAAATAAATAAGTGAGCACTTGAATATAAATAAAAGTGTATGTGAGAATAAACCAAAATAATGAGATGCAAATATTAAAAATTTGATAAGGAGATAAATCAAGTAAAATTTTAACAAATCAAAAACATATAACACAGGGAGGATTAGGAAGAGAAGGCAACAACCTAAAGAGATAAAAATGAAATATCCTTCTTACCCTCAAGTATCAATTTCATGAAGCACGAAGATGAGAAAATAGTAAGATAAAGAGAAGTTAGAGCAAAGACTAAAAAAATAGCAAATTTTTATTAGCATAGATATTGTCATTGCAAGAGGAACTCCATGCCCTCAATTTATAAGATTTTTGGCATTGGGGATAGAGCAAGGTACATTTATGGTGATGAGAATGAGAATATTAGCTTTAAAATTTTAAATCTTGAGGTAAGGGAAGGTGGATCCAAGAAGGAAAATTTTGGGCTTCAATGCTATATGAAATGGATCTGAGGGGGTGGTGCCATTAATGGAATGAGGCTAAAAAAATATAAAGAATCCAATATTTTTAAGATGGTACAAATATCTGCCTATTCGACAAAAAATGCGTTTGTGCACCCTAGATACGACCAACATTGAAAGGCCGAAGGAAAGGGATGTCCTCCATGCCAATATCCAAAGAGGGTTGGCTCCCAAACTAAATCCTACACTAGTTGAAGACTAGAGATACAGGAAAGAAATTAGAAAATGTAGAAAGATATGGGAAATATGGCCACAGGTCGAAAGCGTAGGACTCGGGGCAAACTAGCAGCAAGAATTCCACCAAGTTTTTATAACAACATGTAAATGAGGGAAGGTAGTAGAATTTCACTCACAAATTTGCAGAGACAACCTCCAGATCACATTCCAAAACTCACCCACTCACCAACAATATTTAAATCCAGGAACATAATTTGAAACTTAATAGTAGGAACATGAGCATAAACAAAAATACTTAAAAACATAAGAAAATCACACACATAAGAATATTTGTAAATTTTAAAAGCCAAGTCTCTTCTATTGGTGCGGAGAACTTAAGAATTTTTCTCACAGAATGTCCAACCTCTTTTACAATGGAAATTTGAGTAGTATTTATAGAGGGTTTCACCTCTTTCATTAAATGCAAACTAAGACAAAATGATCGCATATTAGGAATAAGAGTGAGGAAATTCCTCCTTGAAAACATTAAAAATCCATCCTTTTGGAGCAACGATCCATATTTCAAGGGAACATTCCCAAGAAATCAACATTTTAGGCATTGGTGCACAAAAAATTAAGAGACATCCAATACTTTGCAAACGTGCTTACACCTTGGAAATCATGAAAATATTTTTGTGCTTCTGATATGGATTCTTTCTTCACTTGGGATTCACAATTTGAGTTACTCGCTGCCACCATTATTTAATGCTTGCAAAACCTGCTCCAAGCATTATTGAAATCTTAACTATATTCCTCATGGACTGCAACAAAAATTCACAATTGGATGGCTTTATATTTGTAATTGCATTTGCCCTTTCTACTCAAAACTGTGTTCACCCTTCAACAAGAATCATATTCACCCAATATTCTATTGCTTAGCACGCTCGCGTAATTCTCCCATAGGAGGTATGATCGAGATGTTCACCCCTTGACCAAGGTGAACACGATTGCATTTCATTCTAGAGGCACGTTCACCCATGGGAGGGGAAAATGGAATGTTCACCCCTCAACCAAGGCGAATGCAATTTCACTTTTATTTTGGGGTATGTTCGTCCATGGGAGGGGCGAACGTGATCGCATTTTAATTTTGGGGTGTGTTCGCCCCTCGACCAAGGCGAACGTGATCGCGTTTTAATTTTGGGGTGTGTTCGCCCCTCGACCAGGGCGAACGCGATTGCGTTTTGTCACACCAATTTTTTACAAAGCCTTGCTTACATTGCATTTTGATATGATGTTCACCCCAAGGTGGAGCAAACCTAGATTTTGCCCCATCCTTGGGGTGAAAGTGATTTCACATTTCATTCTTTTGAGCATTTTTGAATCATTCAATCCTTCACATTTTTCATCTTGATCTCCCTTTCTCCATTACTTTTGCAGGATGTACAGATCCAAAGACTTCTCCAATTCATAGTGCTTATTTGAATGCAACACACTTGAATCCCAAATGAAAATCTAAATTTAAACATTCCTTTTTAAAAATGTATAACTTCGATGCTAAAAGGAATACATATGGAATACATATACAAACAAAAAATTAATATAGGAATTCAACAATCAAAATAAATATTGTTGTATTAAAATCAAAATGGTCCAACAAAAATATCAATGTGGCAAAGTGCAAAACTGCCAATATTTTTGGTGACTCATGGGGTATCAAGCTCGCATGGATGCAAGCGATCCCATGCCTTTATCCATTGGGTTGTCATGGAGTCTTCTTTCTAGTCGCCTTGGCTAGTGCCTTTGATTTATCTGCCCTCCAATGTGCTTCTTCTTTAGCCTTCTCCTATTCCTCTACTTCGACTGCCACTTTAAGTACTTAAGCTCGCTTCGTTTCTTCTATTGCTTTCTCTACCACTGCATGTTTTATTGCTTCCTGCTCCCCCCGCTCCTTGATAGTTTTACAAATTACTTCGTAGGATGTGACTACTTCCTTCTAAGCATGGATAGTGAATATACATGGGACGTTGAGTGACTCGTAAACAAAGCGAGGATTTTAAACATCTATCAAGCTGAGGTGCTTTGCTCGTTGAGCTAACTCATACAATGATAGCTCTAGGTGCGTATATTTCTACATTAGGGGAAACACCTGTGCTTCTACGAGAGGATCCTCCCATGCATCTATTTTGGAGGTATATTCCATGAAGTTTTTCCAGAGTGCCTCCAGTTGCTCTAGTGGCAAGGGTTTACCTCACTCATCCATAAAGTCCAAAAATCCCAGCTTGGCAAGAGTATCAAAGTGAGTAATGGATATGGTATTCTCTCCCTCGATGGTGTTGAGGATTATCTGACCTTCTCTTACCAAGTCCATTATTTGGAAATAACTATGCAACATGACCTTAGTAGTCGACCAGGCATGATCCATTTCTCTTAGAGGGTGAATACGTAGGTTAGCATTAGCTAGGGCCTAAATTTTTACTGCCATCTCCATATATGGATCTAGCATCTACTCTATAGTGTTAATTAGCTTATACCCTAACTGGATCTATATATGAGCTTCCCATAAATAGTGCAACATCTAAACTACTTGCGTGGCCAACTTCTCATAGTTTTAAGTAGAGCAAAGACGAGCCTCCTTAACACTTTTTTGTAAAAAACCAGCAGCCTACACAACCTTCTCTGCTAACTGATTCTTCATATCCTCAAGCCACTGTTGAGGCTTATGCATCTCTATCTTGATGGTATCCCGTTCTTTCAGGTGCACTCCAACCTATTGGTGCAAGTACTCATTTTTAGTGGCGGTCTTTTCCCCTTGCGCTCTGCTTTTTGCTAGGGTAGTTTCAAGATCAATTATTTTATTTTAATTTTCAAAATACTTCTCTTTATAATAATCACTATGCAAGTATACTAATCTCATGTCAACCTATATATTGCCCATATTCTCTGTCGAATTTATCTTGGTAAGATCTTTCGTGATAGTCTCACTGACATAATCACTCGACAACATTTCTCCTTACAAATTTTTAACCAGGGGAGTTAGTTTAGTCATGTGAGCCTCCATAGCAACTAGGTCGAAAGCAAATTTCCTTATTGGCCGAGTTGGTGCCAATGCTTCCTTGCACCTCATGCTCTTCAACCACTACAAAGAACTCAAGTGTACCCGATTAATTTTCTCCACACCAGGTTGTTTTTGGGTCACCTGAATATCGGTCAATATTTGTAACTCCAAAAATGGGGTGAATACGACTAAAACATCTGAGAGACTAGGATCAAGGGAAGCATATGAGATAGTGAGAAGAGGGAGAATGGAAATGGTGGTTTGGATGGATGAACTAGGTTTTGTTGTAGTTACACTTGCTTTGGGTGGAGTTTGCATACTTACAACCTCAATGGTAGTGGTGGTGGCAATGGAAGGGAAAGGGCACAAAAAGGGATTCGGCCCTGATGCATATGAACTAAAAGAAATGGAGGTAAAATAAATGGGAATGGAAGGAGCAATAGTGAATTTAGGAATGAAAGAAGAGGGAATCAAAATAGAGATAGAAGGCATACCAAATGGTGGAGAAAGAAAGATAGAAGATGGTAGAAGTGAAATAGAAGTCACTACATGCTCTAGGGAAGAAGAAGGAGGGATAGAAGACATACTTTTATGCGCGGGCACCATGTGACATGGTGACGGGGGTGGCTGTGAGATGACTTCTTCTTGTTGTGCTTTCGTCCTCTCTTTAATATCTACATTCTTCTCACCATATACGACTTCTAATCAGGAGTTGTCTGATTGATGATCCTCCTCCTATTATTGGGCCATTTGAAATATTTGTGCAACCTTCATCAGGAGCTCTAGTGAAGGGTTAATAATTGTGGCCAAAATAGATAGAATTGTAGAAACTGTAGCAACTGAAACCTCGATGATAGAAGTAGTTATGGTGCTAGTCCTTGGCCTTTTTGCCACCTTGGGAAATGGTGGTGCTTTCGACACATTTTGCTATTCTGATGTGGGTGCCTCTTCTTATTTTTGTTTCATCCACTAAGATCTGTGTTTGAATGCATATTTTTGTTCCTCTTACTTTGGAATATTCTCCTTAGCCATTGTAAGTTCTCCTTTGGTTTCGCCTTCACCACTGTGAGACTATTGGAACTTTGTAGTAAAATGTTGGTGAAGGTGATGGGCTGATACGAATCAACATACTCATCATAATTCTCTAAAACTGTTCATCCAACTTCAGCCCATAAGGAGTAGTCGGATTCCCTTGGTGAATCTAAATTATCAACCAATTTATGATTTTCTCCTCAGTCCAGTAGGGCGCACTTTCTTTTACTTGATTGAATAAAATAGATGGAGGGATTTGAGACTTATATCGAGTCAGATAATACTTTGCTTCTTGCTCATAACAGTCGTGCCAAGATGGAAGCGTCATCATTTTCTCAATAGGTCAATTCATATCAGGCCTATCAAAGTCATTCCTATTCTTCTGAATATCTGACTGAGGGCAACATTGAAAATATTTAGACTTTATAATAGCTAAAAAATTACCCAAAGAGTCATACCTCCAACACTACGACAACTCTATAAAGCCCAAATCTTGCAATGCTACTGTCAGGATCTGATTCTGCCCACTTTGACCCACTTCTATACTACCAAATTTAAATGACATGTTGCATGTTATTTTATTTCTATGCCCATATCCATACACATCATTGAAGTAATCCAACTGGTGCACTACTTCCATGGCGAACACATGCTCTGTAGCAAAATAGGGTAATAAAAATGTCTTACCTATGAAACCAAAAATTCTCACAACTACGCCCTAGGTAAGTAGAAATATATCTCCATTTTCTTGTGCAACAATTGCGTACCTTAACTCCCGCAACACCCTTTCACATGTGCCGCAAAGAAATTCTATTACTGGGTCCAAAAACCAACTATTGAAAATGTAAAATGACTTCCTTCTTGTCAAAACGGGAGTCCACATATAAACTGAAAAGGGGTCATTATTCTCACCTAATTGCATCACTGTAATAAAAAAAAGCACCACTGAAGCAGGAAAAAGAAAAAATAAATTAAAAATGAAGAGTGCCTGAATGACTTCACCTCTCCAATCTGCAACTTCTCCAATTGAAAATTCAACCTCTGAGAAATAAAATCAGCCCAATAAAAAAAGATCGGATTAATTAATATTATTAACTACCTCAATTTAGGAGAATATACTTGCCTTAATCTCAAATAAAGATGTATCAATTCAATGCTTGGAACACCTTAGTGATTGCAAGTAACTGTAAACAAGAGGCACGTGTTGCTTTATTTTACCATGCTACTTTAATGATGGTTCATGAAACAAAAATGAAGGTAAATGTGAATTGGACCTCATATGATCACGATGTAGCCTTAATTCCTTTTATATTGAGGATTTTAAGGTAGATTTTATCTTCCTTAGTAAGTGGGTTTTAAACAAGTTTTATCTTGCATTAAATCATACTTTAAGCATGGAAATTAAGATTAGTTCTATCTATGAATGTGAATTTTAAAGGTGAATGGGATCCTCAAATGTAGCTTCTTATCATGGAGATTAAGATAGCCTTCAATATGATTAATAAATTACCCCTCTTTGGTGAAATTAATTGTCACAAAGAGATGATAATTTATAGCCTTGAAATAGAGGCTTTTAAATGTCCTTTAATTATCCCTCTTAAATGAAATTAAATTTTCACAAAGATGAATAATTTAGTGCTTTGAAATAATGACCTTCAATGTAGTGCACAAATGACCCCTCTTTCATAAAATCAAAATTTTTATAAAGAAAGGTGCATTTATTGCTCCCAATATGCTAATTTGTGGAATGCCATAAACATAGCCCCTTCAATGAAATTGAAATTTTCATGAAGGAAATGTCATCATAGGCTCATGAATGAAATATAAGACTGAAAAAATTAAATTTGGCCCCAAAATGCAAATTTTGAAATTTCGTATTTTCAAAATCTGCAATAAAAACAACTTTGACTAATTTTTAAAAATACAAAATGAATCCGAAGCAAAAATGTCTAAGTGCAAAATAGAACTCCGAAATATACTCCACACAGCCATGCAAATTATTTTTGGAGTTTGAATTTTTTTCATTTTTATTTTAATGTCCGAAAATTTAAAAATTTGAAAATAAAAAGTTAGAAAATAAAAATAAAATCTGAAAACTGAAATAAAATGCAGAAAACCATAAAATGCAGTTTTATGCTACCCTAGCATGCAAAATTCGAGACATGAGATTTTTCTGAGCATAACCCAACTCCGTCGCAACTGCATTTGCACATACCGAAACAAAGCGGGTGCAAGACTCTAAGGAAATAAAACAAAATCCCTACTCCTGAACATTCGACAATGAAACCCTCAAACAGTCCGAGGTGTAGACCAATTGGTTCATCCAAACCCCATAAGGGGGGTGGAGGTCCAAGGTTCAAATCTCGGGCGTCACCGGACTGAACACGTGTCCCTTTCCTTGTGCTTTCAGCGGCGTAAAAGGTTTAAAATGATTGTGGTATGGTGGTTATAGGGGCGGATTGCACGAAGATCTTTGTGGCGGCTTCTAGGGCGGACAACGCAAAATACTATGGCGACCATAAAAGCTGGACAACGTACCCGGATTCGTGGCGGCTACCGATTCCACCATGTAAATTTAAAAAAAAAAAAACAATGAAACCCTCAAATGCAATAACATTGTCTAGAAATCCATAAAATGAAGAAAGGAAAAATAAACATTAAATCGGGAACACTCAGAGATTTTCTCCTCTTATTTTGCTCCAAAGTGCAGAAATCCTACAATACATTCAAAAACTACTCCTTGTTTCTACATTCACTCCAGCAAAATTTGTCCTCTCCCAAAAAAAACAACACTGACATTTCAGCAGCATGTGGCCTCCAAGAGATCCAGCCCTTGTGCCTCCGTTTGCCTGAGTTTTTAAGGTCGTTTTATGAAACCCTTCGTTTGCCTTCGACTTTTCATTTCCACTTTTGGTTGCCTTTCTACTTGTATTTTCATTTTTAGTTTCATTGATGAGAAACCATCCGTTCATCTCTCTGTTTCGTTTTCCCACTATTGTTTTTTTTGGCTCTCCGAACATTTCACTTGGTGACTCTTTGTTTTCTTTTATTGAAACCATAATCGATATTAACATATTCCCTTTAATACCTTTAGACATTTGGCAGCTTTGGCTAAAAACAAAAATCATCAACTTCCATAGTCATGTTCCCTATTATTTAATGCTATGCATAATTAGCACCTAGGAGAGTGATTTCCCCCAATGAAACCTGCACTGCCATTTGTAATCATCCAACGTATAAATGCCCTCGAAAATTGAGGAGCCTCAAACAACCTTTCGCATGGGCCAAAGTAATAGTCAAGAGAGCAAATATCTGCTGGATGGACTAGATCCTATCAATGGTGGAGGAGACTATAGACTAAATAAAATAAAAGAAACAAAAGCATGCATAACGGGCCCTTCCGATTGGTGGCCTACTTCTCTTGTGTGGATGCCCGGGTCTACTGGCTTTAGCAATCAGTCAACTCCATCTTCGTGTAACCACCATGCATTCATCAACATCAAAACTCAAACCATTCCCTCCAATTCTGTGGTCATCTCTATGTCAGCAACTCTGCGTTACTCCAGTTCCACCATGATAATTGCTTATTGCAGCCACGTAGTCGTTATGTGTTATCAATCACCACCATCAGCATCCACATCATTCGACACTATCTCTTGGCTTCCAACGCGGCCACCGACAGTGTCTTTGATAATCAACATCTACAAATTTGATTTCTATTTGATATTTTCTTGCCAAAACACTCCCTGTTGGTGCAGATCAAACTAGCTCTGGACATGGCCGCCATTGCTCAACGCTGAACCTCTGTCAAGCTTTGTCTACATGCCCCCATCTGGCAATGTGAAACTGCAAAAACAATCATCCCCACCTGTTATCATATTGCAAAGCGCCTTATGACTATTTTATTTTACGGATCGTCCGTGATTTACCACTTTTGAAAACTCCAAACAATTCAAACCTTGATAACACCGAGCAAACAAACGCACTACCCAACCAATGCCGTAACTATTTGAATACAACAGTGAGCCTTTACTAGGGCCTCTCTATATATCTCCTTGAACATGAAATGAAATCATCTGCCAGTGCCATGCATCCTTTTCATGTGTATTTGGTTGGAAAAATATCATTATATGTCATTTTGAACAGCAAGAGTGCATCGCCAGGTATAACAATATACCATCATCCTGCATCAGCACCGAGTGATATTACTAATTTTATCCCGATAAATTTCCACCGGTGAGTTCCGTGTGAGTGAAGACTACTTGTCCCAATGATATTTCTGTGTGATGCTTCAATATGATATATAGCCTAAAACCAACATAGGGTGTTCATGCTTTGCTTCATCGATGCCCTGTATGTTTGTTTTTTCAGAAGTGGGTAAGCTTCACCATTTTCCCATAATCGTGAATGATGTTGGAATTTTATTCCACTTTAATACCTCTTCTTTCTCTGCACCAGATGAAGCAAACTCTACGTATTCACTTTGCGTTAAACATGTCTTTCACAACGAAGTCCGTTGCTACTGTCCGGGGTCACGGCTTGAATCCAAATCCTCCCTCTGGCGTTCCTTTTGCTCACGAGCTACCCTAATCGCCACTTCATAGGTATCCTACATGGCAGATCTATCACTGCGTCCGCAGAATCGTGCTTCCACCTACGAACATAAATATCAAAGTAATTAGCTTTGGTCTGTGATAATATTTAAAACTAAAAACTTTAAATTCTTAAAATTAAAACTTTAATAAAATTTTGGCACTAAGGCTTATGGCCTTTTATTATTCACATTCCCATATATGTATAATATATAAACGTATTATACATATATATCGTTTTTATTTTTTATTTTTATAATAATAATAATTATTAATATATAAAATAATATTCATTTAGTTATTATATATATTTTTAATTTTTTTCTATTTATTTATTTATTTATTTTTAACTCATATTTATATATATCATAATAGAGGTAAATATAAATATTATTTTTCTTTTCTTTTTTTTATTATATTTTTTATTGTTTTAAATATTTAAATGAGGTAAGAATGACGCCATACCTTAATTAAACCATAAAGCTAGATAGAACACAACATTAACCCAAAAAATAAAACCCAATCACAAGCAATCAAAGGAGACCTCAAATATCCTTAAATATCATACCAATGGAAAAATAGAAAATGACCAACATGCAAAATACAAATAGGGCTCTGGAAAAGGAAGTTGAACACATCAAAGATGGGAACTCCCAAAATTATCGCTTCGAGAACACAAAAATACTTCGAAACATAAAACAAAAAGTGGGTCCCCATAATTTGGGGCTAGTTGTGGAGCAACCACAACACTTCTTAAGTTCTCTGCATCAATAGAAGAGACTTGGCTTCTAAAATTTGCAAGCATTCTTATGTGTGTGATTTCCTTCTATTTTTAAGCATTTCTATTTATGCTCATGTTCCTGCTGTTAAGTTTCAAATTCTATTTCTGGATTTAAAACATTGCTGGTGAGTGAGTGAGTTTTGGAATGCAATCTGGAGGTTGTCTCTGCAAAGGTGTGAGTGAAATTCTGCTGCCTTCCCTCTGTTACATGCTGTTATAAAACTTGGTGGAATTCTTGCTGCTAGTCTACCCCAAATCCTACACTTCGGCTTGTGGCCATATTTCCCATTTCTTTCTATATTTTCTAATTTCTTTCCTGCAACTCTAGTCTTCAACCAGTGTAGGAGTTAGTTTGGGAGCCAACCCTCTCTGGAGATTGGCACGGGGGACATTCCTTTCCTTCGGCCTTTCAATGTTGGCCGTATCTAGGGTGCACAAATGAAGTTTTGTTGATTAGGCAGATATTTGACCAATAATTTTTGGCACGCCCGATGGGACCTCAAAAGTTCCACTTTCGATAATATTAAGGTTTGATGTTCACCTTCGTGTTATATAGTTAGAACATCTGGTGACTCGATTACACCCAAAAATCTCCAAATGTGAGTACAACGAAAGCTGTGTCTCATGAATACAAGATCGAAGGCCAAAAATCTAGATCATCAAATTGAGTTCTACGAACTTGATATTCAAAGGCTAGGGGAACATCCTCAATTAGCCACTTTACGCCGTACATCTTCATTACCTCATACATCCCATATATCATCTGCCACATCATCATGACTAGCTAGTGTATTCTCTACTCCTACAAGCCCAGTTAGCACTGCTACTAGTGTTCCTCAAGCTCCACCCCACACACCACCCCACATGGCTCAGAATCCTCCACCACAATAGCCACAACCACCCAGATAGTTCCCAGCATGGAATAGCTCAGGGGCCTTGAACTTACAAGCACAAAATCAAGTGCCTCAAGCAGCTTTGAAGGCTTTGCCGACCTATGATGGTACTGGTAAAATGGCCTATGAGCATATTCAAGATGTAGCTTCTTTGGCTATGATCCATGGAATAACAGATGAAGATGTGATGGTAAAGTTGTTGGTATTGTCATTGAGAGGGAAATTGTTGTATTGGTACCGATCATTGCAACCTGGTACTATTACCTCATGGGATCAGTTGGTGGAGTTGTTGATTAAAAATTTTCATGAACAAGTTGACCCATACTCCTTGTTGCACCAGTTTACAATGATTCAAAGACATCCATAGGAGGAAATAGTTGATTTCAATGTCAGGTTCGCTCGAAGCTGGCAAAGAGTTCCTGATGGTTTGTGGCCCATGCATGAACAAGTTGCATTCTACTACCTCAGGGTATTTAGCACTAAAATCGGTATGGTCGTGCGACAAGCCAACGTGACTACATTCCCAGACCTGTACACTCAGGCACAGAAGGTCGAATCTGACTTAATTGTCATAGGTAGGCTTCCCTAAAAATGACTATGCCCATTCTCCCTGACCTCCCATAATATTTGTATTCCAACATATTTTCGCAGCCCATGCCTTCCATGTACCCAGTTCCCTCATGGAGTTCAAGCCCACCTCATATCGCTCTGATCCCTATCCCACAATATCCAGCTCCAAGTTTTCCATAGTTTCCCACTCAATCAGTACCCCAGCTACCGTCATCCATTCCTTTTCTAGCATTATCTAGTGCCACCGGTTCCATTACCATTGCCCACACCGCCAACACCTCTACCTTTTCCAGCCCCTCACATCATCTAATCCTGATCCTTTTACGACATTGTTGCAAGAAGTGAAATCTAATAACTCAGCCTTAAGGACTATATCGAATGAGCTTACAATGGTGAGGAAGAAGCAAGCAGAGGCTAAATTTTGATCGAGGAGATTTCAAACACCACCAATTACCCGAGAGCAAGCATCTACCAGTAGAGGCCCTGAGAAGAGCACAACAGTGTTAGCAAATGAGGAGACCAATGCAACAAAAAAGGCATACTAGTGTTCAACATGCAATGATCCTCATGGAGAAGAAACTTGCATGGTGCACATGAATTATGTGCAAATGCTAGCAGAAAGTTTGGTCGATGGACAAGTCAATATGATTAGGGAAGTTGATCATAATTTTATGATGCCATATTTGGAGCAAGTTTTGGTTCTTACGAGATCCAGGAAAAAGCCAATAACTATAGATCCAGCTGAGCTCGAACCTCTGAAGGTACCTATAGAGCCAAAGGTGCAAGATGGAAAAGGGCAACCTCTAGTGAAAGCGCCTGGCGTAAGGACTAAGGAGCAGGATTCTATCAAGTTAAAATATTTACTACCTAAGCAAGCTCAAGAAAAGGTACAAACGAGGGCATCAACTTCGCAACCTGCAACAGCTGCTCAAACACAAAATGAAATGAAAGAGCAGGCTAAGGAGTGACTCAAGTACCCATCATTGACAAAGAGACAAAGGGTAGAAGCTACTCAATAGTACCAAGATAAGTACGAATGGGCTATAGAAGAGAAGGCTCTGACCATCTCAAATTATAATATTGTGGAAGAAATGAAGAAGATACCTACAAAAGTAAGCTTGTATGATGCACTACAGTTGTTGGGGCAAGTTGACCTACTGCAAGAATATTTGAAGACTACTAAAGATCAAAAGAAAACTCCTTCCCAAATAGTCTTGGTGCAAGCACTGCCAACTTCGGTGATAGGAAAGAATAGACCACCCCCATTTTATTTGTCACTTAGAATGGAGGGGTGGATCGTACACAATTGTATGATTGATTCTGATGTTGTGACTACTATCATGCCAAAGGTAGTATGTGAAGTGATGGGGATGGAATATACAAGAAGTAGCCTAGGAGTGTTGCAGCTGGATGGAACTCTGATCAAGATAGTGGGAGTGATCAAAGACATTCCCATTGTTCTTCATAGTATGCCACAAATCATGGTCATCCAAGAAGTGGTAGTGGTTGACCTGGAGCCATACTTTAGCATGTGCCTCTCAAGGGAGTTCACAGCTAAGTTGGGGGATATCTTTCCTTAGACTACTCACATTTGGAGATACCATTCAAAGGAAAGAGGATTCACATTCACAATGAAAAGCCATCACCTTTTCACATTGAAAAGTTGGAAGAGGAAGAAGAAGCTCCAGGTGCAGTTAACATGATGACTGAAGAGCTAGAAGAAGTTGACTTAATGGAAGAAGCGCTTGGTGAACTTCACCTTGAAGATGAGTTTTCCCTCACAGATTTTAATGCCATGATTGGAACAGACATTGGTTGTTATACAATAACCAAGCCGGAGCAAATTGAAGAAGAAGTCCCTGATTCCCTGAGTCCTGACACAGATCAGTTATGGAAGTTGTATTTTGATGGTGCTAGATGTAAGAATGGCGTAGGAGCTGGTGTCATGTTGATCTCCCCCATAGGGTTACAGAAGACTTATTCTTATAGGTTGACGTGGAGTTGCACAAATAATGTGGCTGAATATGAAGCATTGTGCCTTGGATTGAAGAAGGCTAAAAAATTGGGCATCAAGCAGTTGCAAATTTTTGGTGACTCCAAACTTATTGTTAATCAGACTACTAATAAGTGTGTATCAAAGCAGCATTACCTAAAAGCTTATCGCAATAGAGTGTGGGATCTATTTGAATCCTTCACAGCTTTGAACATTCAGGCGATTTCTCAGGAGCAGAACAAACATGCAGATATTCTAGCATCTCTCGGTGCGAATTATTCTCCCATGGAGCAAGTAGTCAGAAAGCCCAAGACTATCAGGGTGATCTATAGACCTTCAGTTCTGGATAAGAATATTTATTGGCAAGTATTCGACAATGATGAACAAATAGTCAATTTTTTGCTTAGAGAAGCTGCTAGCGCAGATGATAGAATGCTTGCTGAGGAAGAGAAAGAAGGAATGATCCAATTGAAGAACAATCATATTCCTAGAGGTTTGATTTCATTGGAGAGTTTGTTTGATCAGAATGATAGGTTTGAAAAGCATAGGATCAAAGTGGATGCAAAGGAGTATAAATAATTACAGTTAGAACCTAAGAAGATCATCAAAATCAGAACTGATTGCGTGCCTGAGGAATTGGAAGATATTAAGAACTTGTGCTATGAGTACCCAGACATCATGGCATGGAGCTATCAAGATTTAAAGGGATATGACAAGAACGTGATCCAACATACCATTGAGCTGCAGGAGGGGGTGAGACCTTTTTGGAAAAAGAATGCCCTATCAATCCCAAGATAGAAGTACTTATGAAGGCAGAATTGTTGAAGATGTTGGAGGTAAAGATAATTTATCCAATCAAGCACTCAACATGGGTGGTGAACCTGGTCCCAGTGTGGAAGAAGAATGGAGACATTCGGTTGTGTGTTGAATTTCGCAACCTAAACTAGGCATCATTAAAAGATCATTACCCTCTACCATAGATTGATCAAATCCTTCATGTGGTAGCCAGTATGCAGAGATTCTCATTGCTAGATGGTTTCTCTGGATATAATCAAATCTAGGTGAAAGATGAAGACCAACATAAAATAACCTTCACCACCAAATGGGGCACATTCGCCTACCAACGGATGCCATTTGGACTCTCAAATGTTGGTGCTACTTTTCAGAGGGCCATGGACATTACTTTTGGTGAGTTATTGAATAGAATTATTGTGATATATCTTGATGATATGATGGTGTTTTCGCATCACAGAGAAGACCACATAGCTCATTTGAGGTAGGTGTTCGAGAAGTGCCATGAATTCAGGATTTCTATTAATCTGAAGAAGTCAATATTTGTTGTTAAAGAGGGGAAGTTGTTGGGTCATGTGATCTCACAAGAAGGATTGGCAATTGACCCTGCAAGAGCTGAAGCCCTAATGAAGTTACCATTGCCTGCTAACAAAAAGGACCTGCAATCCTTCTTTGGTCAAATAAATTTCATCCACAAATTTATTGCTGACTTTGCTCAGGTTGTGAAGCCCATGATGGAACTCTTGAAGAAAGATACCGAGTTTAAATGGATAGAGGTCAGAAGATAAGATTTTTAGGAAATCAAAGAAAGGATCACACAAGCTCCAATTTTAATTAATCTTGACTATTCAAAATATTTCATTCTCTATGCAGTGGGTGAGCAAGAGAGTTATGTTGCAGTATTAACATAGAAGCAAGAAGATGGAGAAGAGAAGCCAATTGCCTTCTTGAGCCAAGTTATTGTACCACATCAAGAGAAGTATAACTTTATTGAGAAACAAGTCTATGTAGTAATGAAATCATTGAAGAAGTTTCGACACTTTGTTTCCCAAAGCAAAACTATGGTTTATGTTATACATCTTGATGTTCAAAATTTCATACTCCAAGGAGAACTAGGTGATAAAAGGGCAGGTTGGGTCTCAAAGATTCAAGAATATGATGTGGATATCCGACCAACAAAGCTAGTTCATGGGTGAGCTTTATGCTAGGAGTTAGCTAAAAGTGTTGCTTCTGAATCATTGGATGTGGTGCATGAAGGAGACATTGGCGAAACCATTTGCATAAATCATACTATGAGTAATCGAGACTGGATAGAAGAGTTGATTGACTATTTTACTTCTAGGAAATGTCCAACTCGCCTTGATGCTTCACAACATCGAAGATTTAGGCTGCAAGCGCTCAAATATGTTCTATTGCCGAATGGACTATTTCACAAGAACATTGATGGAGTTCTTCTCAGATGTGTGAAGGAGTCCAAGAAGGAGAAAATATTAGAAGAATTTCATTCTAGGTTATCTGGTGGTCACTATGTAGGCAGGCCTATGGCTTTAAAAATTATTCGAGCAGGCTATTTTTGGCCTACTCTGTTCGTAGATGCTCATAAAGTGAGTCAACATTGTGATAGTTGTCAGTGATACATTGGTAGAATTAGAAAAGGAGCTTTGCCTCTACACCCAATTCAAGTGGAAGCACCTTTTCAGTAGTGGGGTCTTGACTTCATCGGAGTTATTGATCCACATTCTTCCATAGAGCACAAGTATATCTTAACGAATAACTGACTATTTCACTAGATGGGCGGAAGCTATTCCTACCAAGAAGGTAGATCAAGCAACTATTATCTCTTTTCTAGAAGGGATCATTACTCATTTTGGCATCCCAGACTCAATTGTAACTGATAATGGAACTCCATTCATTGGGGCCAAAATCATAGAGTTCACAAGAAAATATGGCATATATCTCAAGACATCATCCAATTATTACCCGCAAGGGAATGGGTTGGCCGAATCTACCAATAAAAATTTGTTGTGAATTTTAAAAAGGATGATGGGCAGTAATAAAAGAAGTTGGCACTTGTTGTTGAACCAGGCGCTTTGGGAAGATCGTATCTCAGTGAAGAAATCTATCAAAACTTCTCCGTATGCCTTGGTTTATGGGAAAGAAGCCATTCTTCCTACCCATATTAAGCTTTCGATTCTCCAAACATTGCAACTTTTTCAAGATGAAGATGAAGAATATGATCCTATGAGTGCAAGGTTGGCACAATTGTTGTAGTTAGAAGAGGATAGAGAGCAGTCTTATCAAGCATTTGTTGAGCACACAAAAGAAATGCAGAAGTGGTTCGGGAAGAAAATGACTGAACATAGTTTTTAGGTGGGAGACTTAGTTCTAAAATGGAATGAGAAGAAGGCTAAGCCAGGAAAACACCATAAGTTTGATGCTATCTGGGAAGGCCCTTTCCAAATTTCTATAGTAAATTCGACAAATGCCTATCACCTTCGTGATATGGAGGGTTGTGACCTTCCTATCCCAGTGAATGGTCTTCATTTGAAGGCCTATATTCAATGATGAGGTTCCGAGGAGGTACCATCTTGTACATATGTAAATACTCTTTTAATATGTTATTTGTTTTTAATTCGGATGTTTTATATATATATATATATAATTATACAAAATATTTAATTAAAAGACTATTAATTTCACCCAAAGAGGAGGCGAGCGACCATTCACCCTTGGTTGGGTGAACCCATTAACATTTTAATATCATGTTCGTGAAGATGAGCATAAATTAATCACATTCACCCCGAATGATAGGCGAACGGGTCATTCGCCCTTGGTTGGTTGAACCGCTGAATGGAGCGATAAGGTTTACTTTTAATTATTAACTAAAAAAATAGAGAAAAGCTCATGCACTTATGCAAAGCGCTCCTAAAAAAAAAAAAATCAAAGGAAAAGCTAAAAAGAGAAAAGTCATTTTTTAAAGAGAGTGATTTTGTTTTTTTAGAAAATCTAATTTTGGGCGAAATAGTGAAGCAGAAAATTTTATTAAAGGAGGCTATTCGCCATGAAACTTCCAAGCAATTCGAAGGTGCCCTGGAATGAGGAAAAGGGAGACATGTTGCTCTGGTTTTTGAAGACGCAAAGAAGAGAAGATTAGTGTGCACCCATAAAGTATTTTCATCGAAGAAGAAGGGAACAACTACGTTTCTTTTCGGAAGCACATTGCAAAGATAATCGCGCCCTTGGATACGTGGCAGCTATCAGAGAGCAGGAATGCAGGTAAAAGGGTGTTTTAAAAGCATTTAATTAAAAACATGCATCATGCCAAATATTTATATTCCCGAAGAGCTAGAGAATACCCATCATTGGTCGTCAAGTGGTAAATTTATTTTTCCAAGTAAGCTTTGGGTGCCAGGGCATGGTTTACCATAGATTTACACGGTAAGGAGGGCACTCTTTCCCAAGATGATTTGGTAGAGGATCAAAGGTGATACCATTATGACATAGGGAATGGTGCCAGGTGAGCGAATCCATGATTATGATCTCCCAAAAGTGCTCAGATTAATTTGGTATTTATTATGGTAGTTGAGGAAGTGCTCTATATAAAGGATGAGGTAAAAAGGCTCACAATTTATTTTTCTTTTAAATTTTTACTACCATATATTTTTGAACTATAGCTGCAGAAGTGTCCAGAGAGTGTTCAAAATATTTTTAAAAAATAAGAGGCAATGGGGAAGTGAAGCAAAGAGCCTAAGGAAGTTACAGAAGCTACAGAATCCAAGAAGTCAAAATCTAGATCTAAGAAGGCTAAAAAAAATGACTATGTCGACTTGGACCCATATGAAGACACCATGGCAGAAATTGGTGACTGCCTCATTACCCACAAAGGCGTGGAAAGATTAAGGTAGGATGTTGAATCAGCAGTAAACCAAGGAGTGACATCACATAGCTGGCTGATAGTGCCATATCATTCATAGTTATTATGGTACTTGTGCCCACTGGTTCATCCATACCTTGAGCTAGTACGACTCATTGCTCAATTTTATGACCCATTCACTAGAGCTATAAGGAATACCCAGAGGGAAATTCTTTTCACCATCACCCCAGATGAGGTTCGAGAGGCATTTTCTTATGGATTGAAGCCCCCTTCTTATGCGGTTAATAAAAAATTGCATACTGATGAACAAGAAGATAGATATGTCTCCATAGTGACAATGCACCAATTTATGGAGACTCAACTGATTAAAGAGCCATAGATGGGGCAACTTCCCAATTTGTCGAAGCCACTTTCAGATTTCAAGAGCTTGGACATATATTCGATGTTGGCATGGGTCACTGGTTTGCCTTCAGATGATACTATGCATAAATGGCAAGCGGTTTTAGCACAATGTATTTTTTAGGTGGAGTTCTATTCCCCTACAACTATGAGGCAGGGAACCAACCCGATATTTTTTGATTGGGCTGATTTTGTTTCCCGAAGGTTGAATTTTCAATTGGAGAAGTTGCAGATTGGAGAGGCGAAGTCATTCAGGCACTCTTCATTTTTAATTTGGTTTTTCTTTTTCCAGCTTCAACGGTGCTTTCCTTTTATTACAGTGACACAGGTAGGTGAGAACAATGAACCCCTACCAGTCTATATGTGGACTCCCATTTTGACAAGAAGGGAGTCATTTTACAGTTTCAATAGTTGGTTTTTGGGCCCAACAATAGAATTGCTTTGTGGCACATGTGAAAGGGTGTTACGAGAGTTAAGGGATGCAATTGTTGCACAAGAAAAGGGAGATATTTTTTTGCTTACCCAGGGCATAGTTGTGAGAATTTTTGGTTTCACGGGTAAGCCATTTTTGTTGCCCTATTTTTCTATAGAGCATGTGTTCGCCATGGAAGTAGTGTGCCAGTCGGATTACGTAAATGATGTGTATGGAGTTGGGCGTAGAAAGAAGATAACATGTAATATGCCATTTAAATTTGGTAGTATAGAAGTGAGCCAAGTTGGGCAGAATCGGCTCCTGATAATAGCATTGCAAGATTTGGGCTTGATAGAGTTACCGCAACGTTGGAGGTATGACCCTTTGGGTAAGTTTTTAGCTATTATAAAGTCCAAATATTTTCATTGTTGCCCTCGATCGGATATTCAGAAGAATAGAAATAACTTTGATGGGCCTGATATGAATTGGCATATTGAGAAAATGATGATGCTTCCACCTTGGCACGACTATTATGAGCAAGAAGTGGAGTATAATCTGGCCCGGTATAAGTCTCAAATCCCTCCATCGGGTTTATTCAGCCAAGTAAAAGAAAGTGAGCCCGAATGGACTGAGGAGAAAATCATGAATTGGTGGATAATGTGGATTCACCGAGGGAAGCTGACTACTCCTTATGGGCTGAAGTTGGATGAATAGTTTTTAGAGAATTATGATGAGTATGTCGATTCATATCAGCCCGTCACCTTCACCAACATCTTACCATAAAGTTTTCAACAGTATGATAGTGGTGAAGGTGAAACCAAAGGAGAACATCCAATGGCCAAGGAGGAGATTCCAGAGGAAGAGGAACAACAATACGTGTTCAAATGAAGATCTCAATGGATGAAACGAAAAGTGGAAGAGGCACCTACATCAGAAAAGCAAAATGTGCCGAAAGTGCCACCGTTTCCCAAGGTGGCAAAAAGACCAAGGACTAGCACCATAACTACTTCTATCATCGAGGTTTTAGTTGCTGTAGTTTCTACAATTCTGTCTATTTTAGCCATAGTTATTAATCCTTCACCAGAGCTCCCGATGAAGGTTGCACAAATATTTCAGATGGCCCAAGAACAAGAGGAGGATCATCAATCGGAGAGCTCCCGAGTAGAAGTCGTAGATGGTGAAGAGAATGTAGACATTGAAGAGAGGGTGGAAGCACAACAAGAAGAAGTCATTTCATAGCCACCCCCATCACCATGTCACACGGTGCCCATGCTCGAAGGTACATCTTCTATCCCTCCTTCTTCTTCAGAATATAGTGACTTCTATTTCACTTCCACCATATTCTATCTCCATTTCTCCACCATTTGGTATGCCTTCCATATCTATTTCGATTCCATCTTCTTCCATTCCTGAAGTCACTATTGCTCCTTCTTCTATTCCCATTTCTTTGGCCTCCATTTATTTTAGTTCGTATGCATCAAGGCCGAATCCCTTTTCATGCCCTTCCCCTTCCATTGCCACCACCACTACCATTGAGGTTGTAAGTATGCAAGCTCCTCCCAGAGTAAGTGTAACTACAACCAAACCTAGTTCATCCATCCAAACCACCATTTCCATTCCCCCTCTTCTCACCATCTCATCCACTTCCATTGAGCCTAGCCGCTCAGATATTTTGGTCCCATTCACCCCATTTTTGGAGTTGCAAATATTGCTCGATGTTCAGGTGGCCCAAAAACAACCCGACATGGAGAAAATTAATCGGGCACACTTGAGTTCTTCATAGTGGTTAAAAAGCATGAGGTGCAAGGAAGCATTGGCACCAACTCAGCCAATCAAGAAAGTTGCTTTTGACCCAGTTGCTATGGAAGCTCACATGACTAAACTCACTCCCTTGGTTCAAAAGTCGCAAGGAGAAATGTTGTCGAGTGATTACGTCAGTGAGACTATCATGAAAGATCTTACCAGGATAAATCTGATAGAGAATATGGGCAATATACAGGTTGACATGAGCTCAGTATACTTGCATGATGAGTATTATAAGGAGAAGTATTTTGAAAATGAAAATAAAATAATTGAGCTTGAAACTGCCCTGGCGAAAAGTAGAGTGCAAGAGGAAAAGACCACCACTAAAAATGAGTACTTGCACCGATAGGTTGGAGTGCACCTGAAAGAATGAGATACCACTAGGATAGAGATGCATAAGCTTCAACAATAGCTTGAGGATATGAAGAATCAGTTAGCAGAGAAGGCTAGCTAGTTTTTCACCAAAAAGTGTCAAGGAGGCCCGTCTTCGCTCTGCTCGAAACTGTGAGAAGTTGGCCATGCAGGTAGTTCAGGTGTTGCACTATTTATGGGAAGCCCAAATATAGATCCAGTTAGGGTAGCAGCTAATTAACACTACAGAGCAGATGCTAGAGCCATATATGGAGATGGTAGTAAAAATTTAGGCCCTAGCTAATGCTAACCTACGTATTCACCCTCTAAGAGAAATGGATCATGCCTGGTCGACTGCTAAGGTCACGTTGCATAGTTATTTCCAAAGAATGGACCTGGTAAGAGAAGGTCAGACAATCCTCAACACCATCGAGTGAGAGCATACCATCTCCATGACTCACTTTGATACTCTTGTCGAGTTGGGATTTTTGGACTTCACGGATGAGTGGGGTGAACCCTTGCCACTAGAGCAACTAGAGGCGCTCTGGAAAAAGTTCATGGAAGATACCTCCAAGATCGATGCATGGGAGGAGCCTCTCATAGAAGCATAGGTGTTGCCCCTGATGTAGAAATATACGCGCCTAGAGCTATCATTGTATGAGTTGGCTCAATGAGCGAAGCGCCTCAGTTTGACAGATGTTAAAAATCTTCGCTTTGTTTATGAGTCACTCAATGTCCCATGCCTATTCACTACTCATGCTTGGAAGGAGGTAGTCACAACCTACGAAGTAATTTCTAAAACTATCAAGGAGTAGGAGGAGCAGACAAAAGAGCACGTAGCGGTAGAGAAAGCAATAGAAGAAGCGGAGTGAGCTGAAGTGCTCAAAGTGGTGGCCAAAGTAGAAGAATAGGAGAAGGTTGAAGAAGAAGCGCATCGGAGGGCAGCTGAAGCAAAGGTGCCAGCCAAGGTGGCTAGAAAGAAGACTCCATGATAGCCCAATGGATAAAGGCCTAGGATCGCTTGCATCCATGCGAGCTGGATACCCCGTGAGTCACCAGAAATATTGGCAATTTTGCACTTTGCCACATTGGGATTTTTGTTGGAGCATTTTTTATTGTAATGCGATAGTATTTATTTTGAATCAATTTCATATATTACTTTTTGTTTGCATATGTATTCAATATTTAGTGTTGAATTTTTAAAAGAAAAATAAATTTAAAACTTCATTTGGGATTCAAGTTTGTTATATTCAAATAAGCACTATGAATTGGAGAAGTCTATGGACTTGTACATCTTACAAAAAATGAAGAAAGGGAGATCAATATGAAACATGCGAAGGATTGAATGGTTCAAAAGTGCCCAAAAGGATGGAATGTGAAATCACTTTCACCCCAAGGATGGGGTGAAAGCTCCATTCGCCCCACCTTGGGGTGAACGTCATATCAAAAGGTGATGTAAGCAAGGCTTGGTAAAAAAGGGGCATGACAAAATGCAATCGCGTTCACCCTGGTCGAAGGGTGAACATCACCAAAAAATTAAAATGTGATCACGTTCGCCCCTCCCATGGGTGAACGTACCCCAAAGGCAAAGTGAAATCGTGTTCACCCTAGTTGAGGGGTGAACATTCCGTTCGCCCCTCCCATGGGTGAATGCGCCTTAAGAATGAAACACGATCACGTTCACCCTGGTTGAGGGGTGAACATCCCTATAGTCCCTCCCATGGGAGAATCGTGCAAGCGTGCCGAGCAATAGAATATTGGGTGAATATGATTCTTGCTAAAGGGCGAACGCAGTTTTGAGCAAAAAGGGTGAATGCAATTACGAAGATAGAGCCATCCAATTGTGAAGTTTCGCCACAGTCCATGAAGAATATAGTCAAGATTTCAAGGGCGCCTAGAGCAAGTTTTTGCAAGCATTAAATGATGGTGGCAGTGAGTAACTCAAATTGTGAATCCCAAGTGAAGAAAGAAGCCATATAAGAAGCACAAGAATATTTTCATGATTTCCAAGGCGTGAGTACGTTTTCAAGGTATTGGACGTCTCTTAATTTTCTGTGCACCGACGCCTAAAATGCTGATTTCTTGGGAATGTTCCCTTGAAAGGTGGATCGTTGTTCCAAAAGGATGGATTTTTTAATGTTTCCAAGGAGGAATTTCCTCACTCTTGTTCCTGATCTACGATCATTTTGTCTTAATGTACATTTAATGAAAGAGGCGAAATCCTCTATAAATACTAATCAAATTTCCATTGTAAAGGAGGTTGGACATTCTGTGAGAAAACTTCTTAAGTTCTCTGCATCAATAGAAGAGACTTGGCTTCTAAAATTTGCAAGCATTCTTATGTGTGTGATTTCCTTCTATTTTTAAGCATTTTTGTTTATGCTCATGTTCCTGCTGTTAAGTTTAAAATTCTATTTCTGGATTTAAAACATTGTTGGTGAGTGAGTGAGTTTTGGAATGCAATCTGGAGGTTGTCTCTGCAAAGGTGTGAGTGAAATTCTATTGCCTTCCTCCTATTACATGTTGTTATAAAACTTGGTGGAATTCTTGCTGCTAGTCTGCCCCAAATCCTACACTCCGGCCTGTGGCCATATTTCCCATTTCTTTATGTATTTTCTAATTTCTTTCCTATAACTCTAGTCTTAAACCAGTGTAGGATTTAGTTTGGGAGCCAACCCTCTCTGGAGATTGGCATGGAGGACATTCCTTTCCTTCGGCATTTCAATGTTGGTCATATCTAGGGTGCACAAACGTAGTTTTTGTTGATTAGGCAGATATTTGACCAACAAGATCCTTTCAAAACCCCTTCCTCCAACTAATAAAAAAATATATTATTAATTGTTGAGCATTTATATGTACACCTTAGTGATTTGATAATGGCTACTCCATATAGATCCATGTTTATTATCTTACCTAGCTTGGTTTTATATTCATCTCATTTTAATACTAGGTCTCCAACTTTGAAATAAACTTCTATCACATTTTTGTCAAATTAATGCCTAATTGTTGTTTGGTGATGGTTAAACCTTTTAAATGATTTCTCATTTTATTCTTCTTATAAAAATATTATATAACCTTTGTATCCATATTCTTAATATTAACATCTTAGAGATAAGTTTTTTTACCCATGTGGAGCAATGGTAGCTCCAATTTGATGGTGAAAATAACTTCTATACCATAGACCAATTTGTATGGGGAATTATTAATTGATGCTTTTGAATTTACTCTTTCTTCTTATAGTGTTTGTATCAACTATGTGTGATAATCTATTTATGAGTTCATAAATATTCTTTTCAATATTCAAATCATATTATTATCATTTAACTTGACTAGACTACTTCCTTTAGGGTAGTAGTTTGATAATGTTTTAAGAACAATGTTAGTCTAATGTAAACTAAGTAAAATTTGAACTTGTAAAAACCGTATAATTATTTTTAATAATAATTAAGGGTATCATAATTTTGATAACAATGACTTCTAACAATTAAATGATAACATTCTAATTATAACTTCTAATTGTATTGCTTCTATCCATTTGGTAAAATAATTTATTATTGTTAATATCCATCCATAAGTGGCACTTGATAGAGGTTAATATTATCAATTAATTCTAATCCTCATGATCAAAAATGGTTTGGTAACTATTATTCAGTATGGTGATATTAATGATTTCTCTATTTTATGACAAATATATAACATGACTAAAACTATATGACCCACTAAAAAGTCTCTAAAATGATATTTGGCTAGTATAACTTGCTTGTAGAATCTTATGAAACACTGTATATGTAGATAAAAAAAGATGCACCATGTAAATGAAATAGAAAGAAACACTAAAATAATATTGTGTATGGATCTCTTAGTAAAAATAAACCCTTGTAGGAATTTTATAAATTATGTATCAAAATAAAGAGAATTGATCCCTTTTACAAAGAAAATGATCAATGGTGTCAATAGGTCTTCTTGTGCTATAATCTTTGATGGGTGGGTTTCTGGTGACCACTACTGGATGTGTTGACTCTTCGATATGAGTGGGTTTTTGGTGACCACCACTAGTTGTGTTGAGTATTCAATAGGTGGGACTTTAGTGACCATAAATGGATATGTTGTCTTCAATAAGTGGGTTTTTGGTGACCATCGTTGGTTATGCTAAGTTTTTTTCTATCTTCTATCATTGAAATATTCCTACACACAAGCTCACCACAAGAAATTAATAGTATCAAGCAGTCCTTTTGTGATGAGACCCTAATTTAATAAAATGATAATCCACTATGTTGAATACTTATGATGATATGTAAAAGAAATATCAAACTGTAAACATAAATATTACCTTACCTTGCTTACCTTGTTGTCAATGGGATACTCTAATTTGTTGTTGATATTTGTGCATAAGTTACTTTTGGTTTTTGATCATTCAAGGGGCAAACTAATTGTTTCTACTAGTCATATAGGGTATGACAACTATGATTGATGGTTGTTTGGGGTTAGATAGCTAGGATTTGTGTTATCCAAACTCTACCAAAGCTAGTTTGAGATCTTTAGATGGGTGGAATCAGTCTCTAGTTGTGAACCAATGTTGAAGTGATGGTTGGATGACATGTATGTTCATAAATGGAATGTGGGCATATATGAGGTTTACATGTATCCTATGATGGAATGGAGGTAAGGGATGTAGATGAATGTGAATAAAGACTATGATGAATAAGGGAATCTTTACTTAGATTTTTGACAATGCTTGTGCGTATAAACCATCCTCATGCCCAATGGAGGAAGATACTATATATTTATAAATTTTGAATGATTAAGGGGGGTAGCATACAAATGATATGCATGCGGGGATAGAGAGAAAAACTAGGAATTTCCTCCACTTAAGTGGATAACCAATAATGGACATGCTAATCATCAGTTAAGACTATTAAACAATAACATGTATATTTTATTTTATTATATTAAATAGATAATTCTTCATCCATTTAAGGGGTAGTTAACTTGCATGGAATGTGGAATTGAAGTGAAGGGCATATCCTTTTATTTTTAAGTATTTTTATAAGGGAACACCTTTTGAAGTACTAGTTAACCTACACGGGATATGCTAACTTAGAACTAAAGAGAATTAAATATTGTTTTTGGGTGAGGATAATCTTTACCCATACACAATCAGGATGGGAGAAGGTGGTGGAACTGGTGTAAACCAAGGATGATGTGCACATGGGATAGAAAATGGAAATATTCTCATGATGTCTATGGGCTAGACATAGGAGGGTTTTTTTATGAGGAGGAAGTCGATAACCTAGGTGTACTTAATTAATTATTAATTAATTATTTAATTAACACTTAGGTAGAGGAATACTAATTAATTTTAATTAATTAATTAGTATTAAATGAACATGCTTGTTTTAGGTGTCTAAATATACCATTTTTATATTGTATTATGTGAAAACATAATGCGATGCAAAAATAAATGACACATGCTACTATGTTGATGATAGATAATGATGAATGGATGATGATGGTTAGCAAGTGATGAAAATGGATTTTGGATTGAGGAGGGTGATGTAAGATTTCTTCAAATCAAGGATAATTTGAAATACCCCAGTGATGGATTTTATGAATATATTTGAACCTTGTTGTTGACAAATTGATGAGTGCCTTGGTTTTAGCAAATGAGCCAACCATGTGGTAAGTGTTCCCATGATGCTATAATCAATTATAAGTGGTTAATTAGCTTTGCCACCTCGATTGTAGCATAGGAATGTAAACCCTTACAAACATCAACCTATCATATAGCCACTTGGAATTTATTTAGTTTTTGTGGAGAAGAGAAATTCTACATTTAGACTTGATAGAGTAGGATGTGTGATAGTCATCGACAAGGTTCTTGAACAAATGACAAGTCCAAAATAGGTGTTTGGGTATTGATATTTTTTGAGGTAAAATATTATAGATATTGTCTACCCCCTCAAGTAGTAAGTAGGTGGAAGGAAGAATGGATGACAGTGACGAGGTGATTAACTTTCAAAGGTACTGTGTGAGATTGATGTAATTGGGCAAGTGTAGAACATAGTTTTTAATTTTAATTTTTTGAGAATCCATGGTCATCTCAAATGGTTAAAATGATGATTATTTGGGATTATGATGCATTAAAATCATCTTATATGGTTGGAAAAAAAATTGTAATGTGCAAGGAGTGATTTTCATCATTGGTGATAAGAAACAAGGGGAGAGTGAGGCATGTGAGGGAAAAATTGACACTATGATCATCATATTGTAGATAAAAGAAATGAACACCATGCAAATGACATAGAAATAAATACTAAAATAATATTGCTAATGGATATCTCAGTACAAATAAACCCTCATGAGACTTTTACAAATGTTGTATCAAAATGAAGGAAATTGGTCCCTTTTATAAAGAAAATGATCAATGGTGTAAATAGGTATTCTTGTGCCACAACCATTTATGGGTGGGTTTCTGGTGACCATCAGTGGTTGTGATGAGTCTTTGATGGGTCGGTTTTTGGTAGCCACCGTTGGATGTGTTGAGTTATCGATAGGTGGATTTTTGGTGACCATTGCTAGATATGTTGAGTCTTCGATAGGTGGGTTTTTGGTGACCACCATGGTTGTGTTGAGTCTTCTATTATCTTATATCGCTACAAGAATTCTACACACAAGCTCACTACAATATGTTAAAAGATATCATGTGTGCCTTTCAATATGAGGCCTTGATTTAGTAAAATGATAACCCACTATGCAAAAGGCTTATGATGACATATGAAAATAAATATCAAACTAAAAATATAAATGCTACTTTACCTTACTTACCTTGCTATTGTAAGTATACTTTGATCTATTGCTAATATTTGCATGTAAGTCACTTCTGGTTTTTGGCCATACAAAGGGTGATTATTTTTGTGGGTCATCTAGGGTAGGACATCTACAATCAATGGTCATATATGGTTAGATGAATAGGATCTATGTTATCCTGACTCTATTGAAATTGGTTTGAGACCTTCAAATAGGTGGAATCGATATTTGGTTGTGATCTAGTGCTAAAGTGATGGTTTTATGGAATGTAAGTTCATAAAAGGAACTTGGGCATAGAAAAGGGTTGCATGGATCTTGTGGTGGAATGGAGGTAAGGGATGAGGATGGATACGAATAAAGGCTGTGATGCACAAGGGAATATTTACTCAAAGTTTTGACAACACTTTTGTGTATAAACCATCCTCATGCTGAATGGAGTAAGAGAGGGTATATTTATAAATTTGGAATGACGAAGGGTTGTAGCATGCAAATGATCTGTACATAAGGATGGAGAGAAAATATAGAAATTTACTCCACTTAAGTGGACAACCAATCATGGATATGCTAATCATCAGTTAATATTGTTAAACAATAACATGCATATATATTTTATTATTATTTTTTAAATAGATAAATCTTCATTAATTTAAGTGGTACTTAACTTGTATGGAATGTGGAACTGAAGTGAAGGGCATATCCTTTTATTTTTAATTATTTTTATAAGGGAACTCCTTTTTAACTAGTACTTAACTTTCATGGAATATGGTAAATTAGAAATGGAGAGTACTAAAGATTATTTTTGGGTGAGGGTAATCTTTACTAGTACACAATCAGGATGGGGGAAGGTGAGTTGGAACTAGAGTAAACCAGGGATTATGTGCACATAGGATAGAGAAGGGGAATATTCTTACAATTTTTGTGGGTTAGACATAGGAGGGTGTTTTAAGGGGGTGGAAGTGGATATCCTACGTGAACTTAATTAATTAACACTTAGGTAGAGGAATACTAATTAATTAATTAATTAGTATTAAATGGATGTATACTAATTAATTTTAATTAATTAATTAGTACTAAATAAAAATATTCCTATATTCTATGTATTATATGATTCATACATCCATAAATAAACCTATTTTGACTATTTGAGTGAGTCCCAACTAATTTTTTGTATAACACATTATCTTTCACTAGTTTAATTACCATGATTTTGATATCAAACTCCTAGATCTTAGTTATATAATTGGGTTACTTCTTCCAATTTTTCCTCATAACATGAATGATCTAACATTTAGATGCGTCACAAACACAATGATTTTTCTTTATATTAGATGATGTTTATGTTAGCATATCATATTGATATCCTTATTTTTTTCATTATTTAGGTTTATTTAGGCGTATTGTTATTTTCTATTACAATCTCTATTTTTACCTTGGGTGGTTCCACAACCTCCGGGTTTATTTTAGAGCTGCAATGTATTATTTAAATCAATTATTCTTAATGAAATATTGCTGTTCCGCCATCATGGTATCAGAGCAAGGAGAGGCTCTCGATCCTTGGCCTTGAGGGGAAATTTTTTGAGTTTGAAGTTCCTTGAATTTCAAATCTGTTTGGCCTTAACTCACTTGCTCGTAGGCCCTGTGACCCTAGATCTGACAGGCGAACTCCAACTGTGAAGTGGACGGTTCTCGTCTACAGATTCACCAGTAGAAGAGACATCAAGCCGACATCGGATCCCTATTACGTCTAAAAATTTGGACTGACGGGAATGTAGAGGAGGAAATTAGTTTCGTTCTCAGCCCAGAGCGCAACCAATCGATCACACGATGTGATTTTCTAGCGTCACCGACCATGAACAAGAGTGTTGCTTGTTATTGGTTCGATCGCTTAAATTAGCTGCCAAGAAGATCATAGTCAAGTTGCAGATGAGAACTGGCACACTCCAATGACTATGTGATCGCACACCTTAGCTAGGAAAATCGCATCAAGCATATACTGAAGCTAAAAATCACAATATTCCTCAGGTGAAGTTGAAAAAAGCATCAAGCACATTGGAGCATCATCTCGGGAACACTGCTCTAGGAGCATCATCTCCAACAAATCTAGCCTTGACCATTCCAGTTCCATTGTCACATACAAGGGGCTGAATGTCCTCTGCATCGACCTTCTTGGAAAAATCTGTACAAAAAGTAGACTCCCAAAGGAGACGAAGATCTGCGAAGTTTTCTATCTTCCTACCGTGCCGGTTCTTCTCCTCCACAACGAGCAAGCACTCATGCTAGGAAATAAGACAACCCATATCGCAGAAGCCATCTGCCAGTGAGAGGCAGTGAAGTGGCACCACCGCCCGAGTGGAGGAGCCAGCGGTGGAGGTGGATGCCTGGCGCATGCCCTTCTCTCTCAGTCAGCGATGGGCGGGGCTAAGTAAAAGGGTGTTGACCCTTTGTTTCATTGGCTCTAGTAGCCGAGCCGGTTGAGAGGCCGAGCGCCAAGGCTGTTTCTGCTGTGAGGTCAGCGGTTCAAACCCCTTTGAAAAATCTCCCAGGTAATTTTTTTTTAATGTTTGTTTAAATTTTTTTTTAGTTTAATTAAATGTTTTTTAAATTTTTTTACAAAAAGGATTTTTTTTCTTTTTGACAATAAAAAAATTTATTTATTTAATTAAACTTTAATTATTATTTTTAAAACATTGGAAATTTAAAAAAAGGAGGAATTTAAAAAAAAAAAAAAAAGGGCACAATTTTTTTTCAAAACTTGAAAAAAAAGGGGAAAGTGAGTAATTTTTTTTTTTTGAAAAGCAAATTTGGCATTATTGTAAAGGTGCATTTTCGGCTGCGCCCGAAACCTAGTGGGTCATTCCTGTGGGCACTTTTTATGTTGTAGGTTGCATTTTTTTCTATTTTGCACTACTTCATTAAAAGTTTACAAAAAATCAAATTCACTCCCTAAGTCCCTAGAATAATTAAAATCCATTTGTGCAATTTATTGCACTGTAGCATTTGGTATTTGTGATACCTCTGGCCAACACTTACAGGTAAAGTTGTCGTGATTGTGCTACTGTATCCTCCGTCTAATATAGTTGACAAAATGACGTCTGAGCTTATTCTCTATAAATCATTGAGGAGAGATAAGTTTGCCATTTTGAATTTTTTTACTCCATCCATTACCCTAATAGTTCTTGTGTTTAGGCATAAATCCTGACGAAAGTTCTGAAATCCAAAGTGTTTAGGGGAAGTTACGCCCCACGCATGAGGATTGCAAACTTTCTATGGTAGGTGCCATCAACAAGACTATTCCCTTTTAGTACTGCTTAAGTACCACATATCGTATGATCTCTAAAAATTACCTATAGTTTCCCTCACGTAAGGGTGGGTGATTTTTTTTATCTTTCTAAATACCTATAGTTTCCCTCATGTAAGGGCAAGTATTTTGTACGATATAATGGCCTAGTAAAAGGTATATTGAAAGGGGGACCAATTGGTGTTATAAGGAACCTTCACCATGTCTGCAAAATTAATGACTGATTCTCATCAGTTGTTGAAAGGTCCTAATTACACATAATGGAAAAATAAGATGAAGGCAATCCTAGTCATGGATGACCTATGGGATGTTGTATCTGGAGCAAAAACAAGACCTTCATCTGCTGCTGGTGCTACAACTCCATCTACTGCTCAAAAAGACTTTGACAAGACAAACATCAAAGCAAAAGTGCTCATTTTGGTTGCTGTGTCTGATGAAATTCAACCCCATATTACTGACTGTGAACATAGTAAAGAGGCATAGGATGTCCTTAATACTATATATGAGGGAAAGAATGATTCCACTATTCTATTTCTTCAATATCAATTACATAGTCTAAGCATGAAGCAGGGGGAGACAATTGAATTTTTTCTTTGTAGAGTGTTTGAATTGAAAGCAAAGTTGAATTCTTTAGGAGAACTAGTTGATGACAAGCTCCTTACCTCAATTGTATTGAGAGATTTACCTAATTCTTATCGAGTGTTGATCACTTCCCTTCAGGTATCGCAATGGAAAGTTTGTAGAATTTTTTAATATGCTTCAAGAGGAGGAGGCATGCCAACTACAGTGAGATGATTCTTCTAACACTACCCTCTACATCAACAGGAAAGGGAAGAACCAGAAGAAGGGTAATTTTCAGAAGGGAGGGTATTCATAAAAGGATTCAAAAGGGAAACAAACTCAACAATCTCAACAGAAAAAGTGATATTGCAAGATCTATGACAAAGAAGGTCATGATACAAACAGATGTTAGCATAAGAATAAACAATAAAAAAAAGGCCGAAACAAACCATAAAAGAACAAACAACAAGTGAATGTTGTTGTTGAAGAATATGACATGGATTCTAAGAGAGCCCACAAAGTTCTCATGACTACCATAGTATCCAAGCAGACAGATCCTATCTGGTATGTTGATTCTGGAGCCAATAAGCACATGACTGGTGACAAATCGTGGTTTGAGTCTTTTGAGGCCAAAGAGGGAAAACCTGTCACTATTGCTGATGATAAAATCTACAAGGTTCAGGGAGAAGGTACTATTTCAGTCACTCTTCCTGATGGCAAGTGTCAGATTGAAAAAGTTCTCTATGTTCCAAGATTGGCAAAAAATTTGTTGTCAGTCACACAAATTCTAGATAAATATATGGTTTTGAACTTTAGTGTTGATGGAGGCAATAAGTGTTGTTCTATTACCATGAGGGGTAAGAACATTGCAACTTCTTCATATAAGCATGGATTATTTGCCTTAGATGCTATCTCTACTCCACATGTATCCATGAAAGTCTCTACAAAGGAGGCAACTTCCCTATGGCACAAGAGATATGGAAATTTGAGTTCTGGTTACTTACTTGAGTTAAGTAAGTATGAAATGGTAAAATGTCTTCCTTCCATTTCTACCACTTTACCAGTTTACTCTAACTGCTTGGCAGGAAAGCAACATAGAGTACATTTTGAAAGGAGCTCTACAAGAGCAAAGTGTAGACATCAAAACAACACCAATCTGATTACATGACTGCAAACATTGATCGCATTGACACACACTGCTTCGATCCGCCATGAAATCATGCATTTAAAGAGACCCTTGACCTGCAACCACTATTTTGTCAGACTGTCCTTCTGAACTTTTGTCTCATCCATATTGCCCATGACCTACAACTATCGCTTTGTCAGAATGACTGTTGCCTCTTTTTTCATGTGCGTGGCCGTCCGCGTGTCTATTTCCCATTTGCCTTCTTTTGGCCATGATATCGTGACATGTCACGATATCACCACTGTTCTACCTTCGTGCCCTTTCTTTTGTTTTATGTCACGATATAATGACGTCATGATATCACGACCATTCCGCCTATGTGCCATGGTTTCGTTTGTTTGTCATGATATCATGACATCGCAATATCACGACAACTTTCTACCTTTGCGCCATGGTTTCGTTTGTCTGTCATGATATCATGATGTCGCGATATCGTGATGTTACGATATCATGACAACCTTCTGCCTTCACCCTGGTTTCTCCTTTGATGTCATGATATCACGACGTCACGATATCGCGACGTTGCGATACCACGATAACTCCTGCCTGTGTGCCTAGATTCTTCTTTGATGTCGCAACATCACGACAACTCCTGCCTTCACCTGGCTTCTTCTTTGATGTCACGACATCGCGACGTCGCGATATCACGACGTCACGATATCACGACAACTCCTGCCTTTGCCCTGACTTCTTCTTTGATGTCACGATATCGCGACATCACGATATCATGACAAATCCTACCTTTTCTCTGACTTCTTCTTTGATGTCGCACAAAAAAAGAGGCAACAGGCATTCTGACAAAAATACGAAAATAGACATTAGACAATTGTCATAATGGCAAACATGGGCCTCTCGACAATTAAAGGTGGGACATTAAACAAATGAAAGTGGACATTAAACAATTGAAAAGGGACACTAGACAAACGAAAGTGGACATTAAACAATTGAAAAGGGACATTAGACAAATGGTAGTGGAAGTCAGTCAATTACGGCTCCCTGCCTCGCATGCGCGCGAGTGGACAACCAGCGAACTGTCACGCAGACAAGCATGGGTAGGCCAGACAGGAAGAATTTCCCCCATCACACACTAGCATGAACACCAACTGGCATCCCTGCATGCCCATAACAACTGCACCCTGGGAATTCTATAAATTGTAGAGTTCTCTCACCAAGAAAAAAAGAGGAGAGAGGGAAGAAACGTTTGGAGCAGTGAAGCCCTGCCCGTTTATCGCTAGACGCTCTGCCTTCGATTCACTTCTACCGCATCCGTGATCTCTTCTGCAAGGGAGGTCATTGGGTGTTTATGGAGAACGTGAATCTAGATCCATGGATCTATCAATTTGTCGACAAAGCTTACTGTTCTGTTTTTATTTCTTTTGCATAATGACTTCGGGATTTTTATTGCAAGCATATCAACATGCAGGTTTTATTTCATTTCACTCTCACGAATGCTTCATTTTAACACAGGTGCTACTAACTCTTTCTTTGTTGTTTCTTTGAACACAGGAGAAGCGGCAAGGATCGAGGACTCTTCAACACAAGCGGCGGCAACACTTTGGCCCGCCCGTTTTACATGTGGGCACGCGAAAGGAGAACTACTAAAGACGATTGTAACTAAAACATGCTAACGCTCCTAGCCTCGGGAAGGGGAGGAGATGGATTGTAACCAAATCTGGAATCATATTAATAAAAAGGGTTGTGCTCCTGCTTTCCCCTTTTACGTTTGGTGTTGATTCGATTACATTCGCTGTATTTCATGCATCCAGTTAGCTTTGTTTGTATTGCATCTTAGTATTGTTTTTCTTCTAGAATCTCGTGTTTTTACAAAGAAACCTCTAGAGTTGATTCACACCAATCTGTGCGGTCCCTTAACTCCCAATAGTTGTGGGGGTAAGAGGCTTTTTCAGTTATTCATGGATGATTACTCACGAAAGATGTGGGTATTCTTCCTTCAATTGAAATTTGAAGCATTTGGCTTCTTTCAGCAAGTCAAGAAATCTATTGAAAAGGAGTCAGGGACTTCTATAAAGACCCTCCACTCAAATCGAGGGGGGGAGTTCACCTCTAAAGAATTCTCTGAGTTATTGGAATAAAATGGGATCACACGATAGTTAACTACTGCTTATACTCCTCAACAAAATGAAGTTGCTGAAATGAGGAATCGTTCCATCATGGAAATGGTTCGTTGCATGCTCACAGGAGCTAGTCTTGAGCAACTATATTGGGTAGAAGCTATCACCACAATAGTATATCTATTGAATAGGGTACCCACAAAGGGTCTACAAGGAATGACTCCACAGGAAGCATGGAGTGGTATGAAACCCTCCATTTATCATCTACACATTTTTGGATGTAAAGCTTTCATGCACATACCAAACGAGAAAAGGAAGAAGCTATATGAGAAGACATTGAAGTGTATTCTTCTTGGGTATGATTAGCACTCTAAGGGTTATCGTTTGATTTATCCCTTGACCAAGAAGATACACATTAGTAGAGATGTAGTTTTTGATGAGGCTTTCATATCAAAAAACACATCAGATGTATACCTAGACCTTGTGGAAACTAATGTTGATAAATCTCCTTCATCAAAGGTTGGAGGTCTATCTTCATCTTCTTCAAAACCTCAGAAGAAGAATCCAAGGTGGTATACAAATACAATCAAAGACTCTAAGCTATCCACTCCACCAGATTTGACTTTGGATAGACCTCGTACTTGCAGCATGGCTCAAAGAGAAAGAGCAGCCACAGAGATCAGTGAGGTTAATGATCTTTGTCAATATTTTGAGGAACTTTCTGTAACTCCACATAAAGAAATACATGATATGGATATAGATTATGATAGGGTGTTTTTGTCTTCAATGAATGAACATGAACCTGATTCTGTACAAGATGCTCTTAGAAAGCCACAATGGAAGGATGCTATGGATGCTGAGTACAAGTCTTTGAAAAAGAACAAAACTTGGGAGCTTGTCGATTTTCCACAAGGAAAGAAGCCCATTGGCTGCAAATGGGTGTACAAAGTCAAGTATAAGTTATATGGGACAATTGATAAGCATAAGGCCCATCTTGTTGTAAAGGGCTATGCTCAAAAGGAAGGCATTGACTATGAGGAAACTTTTGCACCTACTACTTGGATGACCACAATTCGAGTCATTTGTGCCATGGCAACACAGTATGGGTGGAAAGTTCACCAAATGGATGTCAAGAGTGATTTTCTAAATGGTGATCTCCAAGAAGAAGTATACATGACTCAACATGAAGGATTTGTACAAGAAGGCCAAAAGCAGAAAGTGTGCAAATTGGTCAAATCCTTATATGGCTTGAAACAAGCTCCTCAAGCTTGGTATATAAAAATGGATAATCACCTCCTCCAACATGGGTTTAAGAGATGTACGTCAAATGCAAACCTCTATTTTAAGAAACAAGGTTCTGAAATAGTGTTACTTGTACTCTATGTTGATGATCTTTTCATTACAGGGAGTTCAGAAACTATGATCTCTACTGTCAAAAGAGACTTGTGTCAATATTTTGAGATGTTAGATCTCAGTCTTCTCCATTATTGTCTTGGTCTGGAAGTAATCTAGAAGGAGCACTACATCAAAGTATCTTAGAAAAAATATGCCAAGACACTGTTGGAAAAATATCGCATGACTGATTACAAGCCAATGGCAACTCCGATGGAGACATGAATTTAGTTATTATGATATGATGATTCACCTCAGGTAGATGGTACTCTCTATTTATAGTTGATTGGGAGTCTCATATATCTGATCAATACTAGGCCTGATATCGTATTTGCTGTCAACTATCTTTCGAGGTTCATCCAAGATCCTAAGACCACACATTGGAAAGCAGCAAAACGTGTTCTTCATTATGTCCATGGTAATATGGAATATGGCCTAGAATACAAGAAGAACAACAAATTCTTCTTGCAAGGATACACAGACACCGACTATGCTGGGTCATATGATGATCGCAAGTCAACTTTAGGATATATATTTTATCTTGGATCCAGTACTGTCTCTTGGCACAACAAGAAGCAATAGGTAGTTGCTCTTTCATCAACAGAGGTAGAATATCACGCCGCACGTGAAGCTGTGTGTGAAGTGATATGGTTGCATCACATTCTAACAAATATGGGTCATCCATCAAAATCAATTCATTTGTTTTGCGACAACCAGGGTGTTTTAAACCTTGTTAAGAATCTAGTGCATCATGAGAAAACCAAGCACATTGACACACAATGTCACTTCATTCGAGATGATGTTCCCAAGCATCGAATACAGCTTCAGTACATTCCCACAGATTCTCAAGTTGTAGACATATGCACCAAGGCACTTGCACATGTCAAATTTGAATTGTTTCACAACTCTCTTTGTATTGCCAACTAATGTAATCAGGGGGGATGTTAGTAGTTCTTCAATTACATAAATAATGTAATAAGGGGGGATGTTAGCATATCATATTGATATCCTTATTTATTTTATTATTTAGATTTATTTGGGCATATTGTTATTTTCTATAACAATCTCTATTTTTACCTCGGGTGGTTCCATAACCTCCGAGTTTATTTTAGAGCTGCAATGTATTATTTAAATCAGTTATTCTTAATGAAATATTGTTGTTTCGCCATCAGTTTAAATTTACTTAATAATTTAATCATAGTGTACATTTATTTCTTGAAAAAAATGTACCTCTCATTGTAGTTATGCAAAGGTTCATGCAAGCTATTAGATGTTCTTGCTTATTCTAATTCTTTTATGTGGCTATCCTAATATTTTTTCTTAACATATAGAGTTTGTATCTATTAAAAACTAGGATAACCAACACTAATAGATTGTATCTTTGATATATTGAATATTCTATTTGCCCTCTTTCATCTAGGTAAAGGTGACATCCTTCATCATTTTCATGATTATTTTAACAATTTAAAAAAAAATAAAAATAAACTTGTTTACAAATTTGATTTGACCTATAAATATTTGGACCCCCTTTTGATGATGGTAATGATAGTTCTTGTATTATTTTAATATGATAAAGTTCAATCAAAATTCCATCTTTATAGATAATGTGCCCAAGGTATTCCTTTCTTATACATAAAGTATTAACTTATTTAAATTCAATAATATTATATATTCCTAGACCATTGGAACATTGTACATAGGTGGTCCATGATTTTTCTTCTTATCTTTTGAAAAATGTTAGGTCATTGAACTATAATAAGATACTCTCATTAATAAAACCAAAAATTAAAAAATAACCATGACATATTTAAAGGTTGAACTTGCTTTAAATAATATAAATAACATATCTATTATGATAATGTAATCCATTTAGAAGTAAATTTTACTTTATGTTAGTGTTCATCTTTCGCCTATATTTAATTATACTCATAGAATCTATCTTATAGTGATAATTTTATTGATCTAGTTACTATTTTTAAATTTGATCCATTGATGGTAATGAGCAATGTTATTTTAGCAAGGGCCTATTTAGGTTTTATAAATTCATGAATGACTTATTATCATCATTATTATTTGAATTGACACAAAATTTGTAATCCACGTTGAGTGCTCTATTGGATGGATGATCTATGCTTACAATAATTTAAGCAATTCATTTTTTATTACTACCTCAATTATTGGGTTAATTTGTATTTATTTGTGTGTAAAAAATTTACCCCCTAGCAACAAATAAATGGTATATTCAATCACCTTTATTTCATATTATTTTAGGTCTTCACAACATCAAGCAACAATGTCATCATATTCATCACACAAATATTTAAATATGAAAATTTCTTCCCATGTATATTATTTAATATATAAACAAAATTTACCATAAATGATATCAATTCGACTATAGGTCAAGGAGATCATCTAAATGCTTCTTATCATAGCATTATCATTGAGTCTGAAGAGACTACAATATTATTAGTCCTTTAGCTAGTTGATTCATCTTTAGTTCTATAACACCATCTTTGACATCACCTCTATACTTATTATGCTCTTTGGTATTCTTAGATTCTCATAGTATTAATTAATAATATATTTATCATTATGATACACCTACTAGTGCTTGACATTATATATTATAATTAGTCTAAAAATTAGTTTTACTCATTTTAGTTTGTTTCACATGTCTATCGTTGGATCAAATTATGCAATAAAGAAACTAATTCATCTACTATTTAATTTTGATCTTGTGAGACAAAAAATGTAATGATGTCTTTAAAATTTTTGTGAGTTCCTAACCTTATGCTTGTATGATTTCATCCTCTTAATTTTATAGTATAGATATCTTTATTTTGCTAGATATTCACACATCCAAGTCCTTTAGACAACCAAAATTGCTCAAAACAATAAAGTGAATTAATATGAGTTTAAAAATTACTTTCTTAGGCTTTGGAGTAGTGATGATGCATATGTGAGCTAAAATTAGGTGATAAAATATTTTATGCCTAAGAAATAGCAATATATAGAATTATTATCTTCAACTCAAGGGTGGCATTTTTACCCTACGTGTGAGTGAAAAATGAATGGGAAATTCAGATTATGAGAGAATGATCCAAAAGCAATAGAAACATAAACAAATAATATCTAAATAGAGTTACTCAAGAGGAGCTATGACAAGGCTAGAGTTGTCGGGTCCATAGAATTGCTACCTGTGAATGGATGATAATATTTTTTTCCTAAGGGGCTGGTTAAGAAAAAGTAAATTTAAAAAAAAAAGGGTCTAAGCTTCGAGGGTTGCACTTAAATTGAGTGAAAAGAAATACAAAGATATCAATTTTTTTTTGAAAAGGGTAAATATATTGTCCAAATGTTACATTTTATGAAATAATCAACTATAAAGGACAAGCGGTATTTTCACATTGAGAACCCAAATGGGAAGATGTTGAGACAAGAGGTTGAAGCGAAGGATAAAATGATACCAAGAGATGTTTAGTACTTTCCAACATGAAATATAAACCTTAAGGAATGCTACAAAATAAACAAGTGAGCACTTGAATATAAATAAAAGTGTATGTGAGAATAAACCAAAATAACGAGATGCAAATATTAAAAAATTGATAAGGAGATAAATCAAGTAAAATTTTAACAAATCAAAAACATATAATATAGAGAGGATTAGGAAGAGAATGCAACAACCTAAAGAGATAAAAATGAAATATCCTTCTTACCCACAAGTATGAATTTCATGAAGCACCAAGATGAGAAAATAGTAAGATAAAGAGAAGTTAGAGCAAAGACTAAAACAAATAGCAAATTTTTATTAGCATAGATATTGTCATTGTAAGAGGAACCCCATGCCCTCAATTTATAATATTTTTTGCCTTGGGGATAAAGCAAGGTACATTTATGGTGATGAGAATGAGAATATTAGATTTCAAATTTTAAATCTTGAGGTAAGGGAATGTGGATCCAAGAAGGAAAATTTTAGGCTTCAAGGCTATATGAAATGGATCTGAGGGGGGTGGTGCATTTAATGGAATGAGGCTAAAAAAATACAAAGAATCCAATATTTTTAAGATGGTACTCTTGGGGGAGAAATTGCTTTAAATTTTGAGTGGGAAAGAAATTTGAGGTAGAAATGCTATCATTGCAATTGCCACTAGAAATGTTATAGAATAATTACCAATAAAATCATCATAAAAAGGCAAAAATACTCTTGACTAAGATAAATAAAAAAGAAATGGAAAAAAATAGATGGTAATTTGAGGTTCAAATAGAGAGTTGTTGAAATTTTGATCTTTTAAAATTTATAAAGGGTATAGATATATTCAAAACACTATAATATAAATAATAAAAAATTGAAAAAATAAAACTATAAACCACTTAAAACCTTAGTTATTCACTTCCTCTTGATTTACCCTTTATATATTCTAAAATTACCTTCCTCATTTCTAACATTTTGGTTGTTTTACTCAATTTATATTACACTAGTGTTGCTTGCACTCAGGTTAGAGTATCTTTGTGGACTTGTATAAATTTTTGTATAATAAGGATATACAAAATACAATGGCTATGAAAATGTTTGATAGTTGGGTTTAAAATTTTGAGATAATGACTAGGACATATGATTGAAGATTGAAAAATTCATAACATGACTAGGTTGAGCAATAAATAGAACACTAAGATGTTGACAACTATTATTTTTAAACTTCACTATATGTATAGTCATTAATATTATTTCATGTTTACTAAGTGAGTTGCATGTTATGACCACTTGATACATAAGGCCATAGTAGTAAAGTTATATATTTAGGATGGTGGTATAATTATGTAATATAACATTAGTTGAATAAGGAGCCCTAAGAAATATAGATTGAATAGTAGACACCATAGTATAGGCATGTTGTGTTACTCTTATAAAAAATACAAAATTAAGCATTGCTTTATTATTATGTAAATTTTTAATACATAAATGTATGACATAGATAATTAGATAATTTTTTTATATATATTCTTAAACATTTCATTTCAAGTAATCATCTAGACGTGGACCTTATCAACTTTGGTTAACTCATATTTTCAAGCTGATTATGCAAGACCTTTCAATTTTAATAATTCCTTTTAAAAATTAGACTACTTTGAAGGTCCCAAAAATATAATGAATTCATTCCATATTTATGAAATTGATGTGTACTCCAAAGTTATGGGAGAGTAAGAAACTAATTATTTTTAGGATCAATTTTTTAGAAATTTGGAAACCCCTTGCCAGGTTATTCTTTTTAAAATTCTATTTGAATAGTACAAGTTCATAAATGCCTTACTACAATTTTATAAATACATTTTTTAAGAATCATATAATATGCTTAACCATTCTTATAGTTGATTATAACTACTTAAATGGTTACTTTGGTATAGGCCTTAAATTCTCTCTGACATATGGTAGGTGTTCTCATTTTTTAAATAGATTGATTTTTTTTCATTAAAATTGTAACTACTACTAGGAAAAATTCTTATTATATTTTCTCCTTTAATATATTTGATCTTCAAGATGGGTTTAAGAATCTGGGATTCTTTTTGAAACCCAATCACTATACTAAGCAATATTGGAATTGGTTGATAAAGAATGCGGAAGGAAGAATAAATATTTGGTGCAAAAAATGGCTCTCTTTGGGGGGATATTGACTATGGTCAAGTCTATGTTGGAGGCAATACCAGTATATTGGAAATATTCCACTCATATACCAAAAGGATTCTTGGAAAAAATAGACAATTAAGCTATAAATTCTTATGGATAGGAAAAATAGAAAGGGAAGGTATCCCCTTGGTTAAATGATAAAACTTAGCCAATCCCACAGAATTTGGAGGTTGGGGACTTAATAACATCTTCCTATTTAGCAAGGCTCTAGTAGCAAAATGTGTTTGAAAGATAATATCAAAGGAAGGTTTATGGAATAATATTATACAAAGATAAGACTAGGATTAGTCCCTTAAATAGGTTATGGTGATATGCACAAACTACCAAATAATATAATTAAGACCCTAAAAGCACAAGGGATTGAAAATCTTACCCAAGCAACTAACCCATAATCTTCTACAAATTGGAGTCAGTGATGGAAAGAAGCAACATTGTTAGGGTTTTAGGTTCAAGAGGCTCACTAGTGGGAAGAATATGTGGGGATACTTAAAGTTGGACATATCAAGTTGTGAGAGGAAATTGATCAATTGGTTTGGAAAAATAATGGAGCTATAGGGGAGTACACTCCAAAGTTGGGGTATAAGAATCTATTGGAAGATAGCAATGACAATCCAACATGGTGGTGGAAGACACTTTGGAAGCAGAAAACCCCATTGAAGACAAGACTATTCTTGTGGATTGCCATGAAAAATAATATTCTAACATGGGAGGTTTTATAGAAGAAGAATTGGAATGGTCGAGCAAGGTGTCATTTATGTATGTCAAACAATGAAACAATTGATCACTTATTTGTTGTTTTCCCCTTTACTAGATAAGTTTTGAGGGAGATTATAACATAGTTAAAGCTTCCTATAGGATGACAAGAAGACTCCTTAGGAGAGTGCTTAAAATATTGGTTTGAAAATAGTTCTTACAAACTCCCATTGTTTGTGTCTTGGGGAGTATGGTTAACTAGGAATGCTTTAATTTTTTAGGATCAAGAGAATCCTACTTGGTAGGTCTCTGCCCAAATAATTGGTAGTTTCAAAAAATGTAATGTTTCAGCAACAACAAAGGTAAACAAATAAATCATCCCTCCAAATATTGATAAATCAAGATCCTGCGATTTTTTTGATAGGGCTAGACAAGGGGTCCCTGGAGTTTGTGGAGCAAGAGGATTACTATATTTTTTTGACTCTCATTATTTTAAATTCAAGGTTGGATTAGAAGAAGGTTCTAATAATTATGTTGAAATTATGGCCCTCAAATTGTTGGTTCAGTTGGCAGAGTCAAAAGAAATTCAAAAAATTAAAATTTATGGAGACTCACAAGTGGTAATAAATTGGATGCTTGGTATTTTTTTTAAGTAATATTTCTTATAAACATCCGTCGTAGGAGTGTGGTCTACCGATAAAGATGCTTGGTATTTGTAGTTGGTATTTTTAGGATGAAAAACATGATTCTACAAGAAATCTTCTCTCAAATAAAAGAAGTTGTGAATCGAAGTGAATATTCTACTTTTTGGCATGTTTATGGAGAACTAAATAGGGAAACAGATGAAATCTCAAAGGAGGCACTTCAAATTGATCCAAGTATGTGCTTAGTATAAGAATTCAATGAGGACAATGCACTCCAATTGGTCAAACTATCTATTTGGGAGAATGAGTACACTCTAGTTAAAGCAAAGTCGGATAAAGCAATGTTTTAAAAAAATCAAAAGGAAGTGATTTAAAGAATACTATTTGATAAATTGGAAAGGTGACTAAATTCAAAACTTAGCATGATAGAGACGACTAATTATGATGTATAAATAACCTGATTTTTAGGTTATTATTGAAATTTTGAAGAAATGCCAAAAATGCATATGAAAAATAAAATATAAAATTATGGAAAAAAAATCTCAATTATATGATCAAAAAATAAAAGATATAAAGGATATTTTTTGTATGAAAATAAGTAAATTTGTATTAATTTAAGATAACAACCTTTAAAAAAACAAAAAAATGGGTGGGTTAACACACCCCATAGGAAATCAAACTAACCCTCATTGACAAGGGTTAGTAAACAAAGCCACTAACAAAACACAAGTTTACCAATCATGATCATTAATGATCATTACATCAAAGAAAACATATCATATAGAGTAATGCGACGTGTTATCTGCATAAACTGCTAGTAATTAAAGGTTGAGAATTCAAATCATTATTACTTAGAAATTTTGCATAAACTTTTATTTATCATTAAAACAATTACCATTTCCCATATAACTCCCTAACTATTTATTTGTTTGTTTATTTATACTTTTAAATTTATTAATAAAAAAATTAATTTAAAAATTAAAATCAAATCATTTAGTAGCTGGATACGGCTAGATAAACTCATGTTATCCTTGTTTATTTCCTATATTCAACATACCAAACATGTTTGGGTCAGACCATATAAAATCGAATCCTTTGAAACAAAATTAAATAAGCTTCTTGTTGTGGTTAAATTCCGAATTAAATCAAACAAACGATCTGCCAACGAAGTATTGACATAATATGTGCCCTCCCAAACTTGGTGCCTATAGTTCAGTCTTCCCACATGGCGTATCATTGCTATTTAGAGTGGTAGGGAATAGTCAACTTGAATCTGATATAACAGTTTGAATTTTCTGTTAACCTTACATCTATCCCATCAAATAGGGATTAGCCAACTTGATCTGATAACACAAATTGACTTTTCTATTAACGTTACATCTATCCCATCAAATTCGTAAACATAATCATCTTATGACACATGTGAAAACAAGAATTATAATGGGAGACAATATGAAGCGTGTAAACAACATAAAATAAAGTCAGCGCAGCATTAGAAGCTTCTTAACGGAACACACGTGAAATCTACTTCAAGAGAGCCGTTTGGAAATATAAATGCCCGTAAAAGCCGAGCAGAAAAAGCTGGATTTTAGATAAGAAGATAGCCATGGCCCTAAATGTAGATAAGTATTAATATGAACGAAATTTTAATAATAAAATATGTTATCAGATTTATTATCACATCTATTTCACTTCTACTCTATAATTATAGAGTGCACTGCTTTTTCAACTTTGGGTCCCAATTTAGGTTGGCACAATTAAGAATTCTACACCTTAATGTGTGTAATCGTTTCCGTGACATCATCTAATAGGCGTATAAGTTTTAAAAGCTTGAATTCCGGAAATTATTTTGTGGCATAAATCTTTATAATCTTTAAAAGGCAAATAAACATAAACATAAAATCAAAAATATCTTAACAAAACACTTTTAACCTAAACAACTCACAACAATTATCAATGTTGTACTAATTTGACCAGGTCAGAGATTTCTAGTATAAGTTAGGGACTCCTAGCATGATATTCCCATAGGAGTTACTTCCCAGGAACGAACTCTCCTGTAACCTCTTAAACTCGAATTTGGCAACAAAATGGCCAGACTCATGACTACAGTCTGCATTTTCACGCTTGTAGCAACAGCAATGGCTACACGCCCGCTTGAAAGAGGTACATCTTTCTTTACATTCCAACTGATAGTGCTTACAATTTTTCTCTATAAAATACCCTTCGACTTTGTAAAATTGAATATTTTTTTTTGGCTTAGTGCTTACAAGCTTTAAGGCATTAGGAAGATTTTGTCCATTTTAGTGCATTCTAATACTTCTTGTCGTGCAAGGGATGCAGGCAGCACTAAATTTTCGTTAGGAAGTTCACTTTCCTTTAACAAAGATGAAATTGCTGGCGAGCAAGTTGTAAGTTTTTGTATATAATATTTTTCTTTTACAACTGAAGTATTTTATTAGGGTTTTGATAATTGTGTGCTTCTTCGCGCTGAGCCTAACTCTGTTTTCAATGGTATTACAGGGAATTAACAACGTGGAACATCAGCAAATAGAGGGTATGAAGGAATGTGATAAAAGTATGGATGAAGCAGAATGTTTAGATAGGCGGACTCTGGCTGCTCATACAGATTACATCTATACGCAGCATCACAAAAACCCTTGGATATTCATACGGCTTCGATCTCCGGAGTCTCCAAATTATGTACATAGTTATTAAGCACTTGTTGAAGTTATCGAGGATTAATGGAACATTAGGGTATTCTGCTTAAATCTGCTGGTATTTGTATAACCCGATAGATGTCAGGGACAAACATGAACGCTTCGCTTCTGTATCCTTACCTGGCTTAGAAATATATGAACGATCAAACTCACGAGTTTCGTTGTTAAGAATGTACCATCTTCGATGAAGGGTATTGATCTACAACATATCACTGGGTTGGATAATTTCTTTTAAGTATGATAGGACGGATGATCTATTTGAGGATGGGTGAAAGATTCAATTCGATATATTAATATAATTTTTTTGAACGAAAATTTACAGTTCAAACATTACTTAATATAATTACAATTTATTTTTATTTTATTTTTACTTGTACATATATTTTTCTATTTTTCAATAATTTTTTACCTTTAAAATTTACTTTTCTTATTTCTTCATTTCTTTTTATTTCTAAAAAAAACACACATAAAGCTTTTCACAGTACTCAATTTTTTATTGAAAAATATAAGTCTTCTTTGAAGGGTATTGATCTAACCATATCAGTTTCTATCCATAGTTATAACATGCATCTTCAACTGTTTTTAGTTGAACCTGTTAAATGGAAAACACAGTAGAAGTATTTGTTTAGAGGATTCGAAAATGGTGTGAACACCAAGATTTTAATTTTAAAGGCAAATATTTTATAAACTATGAACATGTTTGGAGGGCAGAGTCTAACTTTTGATAGTACATAAACAATTTTAATGACCTGTAGATTAAAATAAAAGAACTCATTATAATATATATATTTTTTTAATATATAAAATACATACTTTATTACTTTGTTGTGCAAATGTAAGAATGAGGACAATCATATAAGATGTGTAACTCAAACTAAACTGTAATTGAAATTTTATATAGATATTATAAGTTTTTAAATATATTTGTTTAAATTATTATTTTTATTGCTTTATATTTTAAATAATTGTTTTATTATAACAAATAAAATAAAATTTAAAAATAATTTTAAAAAATATATTATGTTTTTATTTTTTATTTTTTAATTAAATATTTTAAAAATTAAGTGATTTGATTTACATAACACTTAAAGCATATAAACTATGGTTTGAAGTATATTCATTATAATTTGATTGAATATAGATAAATAAGTTTAAAATTTGAAGATATCTTTATGAATACATTAGTATATTCCTCAAAAATACATTAAAAGAATTTATTTAATATTTCAAAATTATAAAAAATTATTTGAGCTTATTTATGTTATAGAAATATTGTAAATTTACTAAAAAAAAATATGAAGTAAAATTTATACTTAAGATTAGAAAAATTAGAAGCATAAGTTCGAGAGAAAGTAACTTTATGTCTCTACTGATCTATCTAGCCATGTAGATTAGCCATGTAGAGTATTTGCTCTATTTTGTGCATAGTAAAGCATTGTTACTTTTTTCGCATGGTGAATACATAGTGTATTTGTTTTCATATTGTTTGGCATTGCCTCGTATTTTGAAAAATAAATGTTGAATTAATTTATATACTATTTTCTTGCATACCTTTAAGCATATATAGAGGTTGGTTTTATGGATACTTATAAGTAGAAAAAATAATAATTCATATTTTAAAGTTAATACATACTAGAGATGATTCTTAACTATTTCACTATTCATATCAACAATAGATCCATAATTTACCAATTTGTATGTTTATCCTTAGTGCTTGGATAACATTTCATTACAAATGAAAAATATATAAATACAAAGAATTGCTAAATATAGAATAACTACTATCCATGTGAGTATAGCAACTAACTTATGCTCATCATCCTTGTGAAGATAAAAACACCCCTAAATAACTTTGACCTATGGTCCTTGTGAATGGTAGTTTCCATATAACCATATTTTTTGATCTTAACTAACATGAACACCTAGATCATATGAGTGATATTTGCATCCACTCTAATTCATACTATAGACACCAAAATCCAGCCACTTGTAAGTCATCTATACCTTCTTGTCAGCCACGTGTCAGTCATCCATCCTTCCCGCCATTATTTGGCCCAAATCCACACCTTCCCGCCATTATTTGGCCCAAATCCACACCTTCCCGCCATTATTTGGCCCAATTTCACCTTTCCCGCCATTTTTCATCCCCAAATTTATTTAAATTAATATTTATATATATATATTTTAATATTTTAATATATTTTAATATATATATATAAATATAGTTTAAGTGATTTAATCTAAGCCGTCCATCCTTCATTTAATCTCATCCGTCCATCCATCTTAATCCGTTTCACAACCTAGATTTATTCTCTACCCTTGGATCCACTTTAATCTTAGCCACACGTTCAAAGTGTCGTTAAAACCCTAAAGTGTGCCCTAAGAGTAGATTATAAATTGAGTCACCTTGATGGCTCAAACCCTATCTATCTTCTTCTCCTATCTTTTACTATCTCTCTTTTGTTATCTATCGCTATCTATCTCTTCTTCAGCTAAACCTACCCATCCATCGCCGTCCCTTTTCGTCGCATCCATCGCCGCATCCGTCGCCAACTTCATCGCCATCCCTTCTGCAGCATTCTGCAGAATCCCCCATTCTTGTCGCAAGTGCCCGTGGGCGTTTACCCATAGCCACAGACGCAGACCGACGTCTGCAACCCCGATCCAGAAGCACGCGGGCGTTCAGCGAGTGCACCAGGGCGCCTTCCGTAGCCGATTTGATGACCACATTACTTCCAGGTGCCGCCTGGTCTAGCCGCGTTAACAGAGAACAGGTATAAATCAGTTTAAAGCAAGTAACTTCTTTTCTTTTATTAATCTGTTGTTGAACTCCTGCATTCTATTTTTCTAGGGTTTTAAATTGTTTATGAGGGCTCACACAGTGGAGCCCTCTTATTAATTTCTAACTCCTTGATAGTGTTAATGTGTGCAGGATTTTAATGGCGGATTTGGTGTGTTGATAGCAGTTGTTTAAGCTGGAGTGGTCCGAGCTACAGGATACAACAAAGCCCACTCACCTTGTTGGGATTAAAGATATATTCTTCGGAGATGCCACCCCATTGTGCCAGCTAGGGTTTCGGAGAACCCTAGCACAAACTGTAATTTTTGTATCACGAAAAGGGTTACAGGCCCTGTTGTACTCAAAAGGAGTTTTTAAACTCCACTGATTAATAAAAATCGTTTGTTTTGTACAACTGTGTTCTGTCTTACTTTTTATCGTGATTTCTTTATCTTTTGTTTGGCGTTGTATCTTTAATCTACAAATGGCGATCACGGTGGGACCCCCTAGGGTTTCATGTTTTTAATACTTGCTTTACTAATCTATTCCTGTTTTCTGTTTTATTTTGCAGGTTCCAGAAATCGCGAAATTCGTTGTTACAGCGAACTAGGGTTTCTGAGCTTGCAAAAAATGTAGCAGACGCAGAGCGGCGTCTGGAAGTCCAATACGAAACGCAGAGGTGCGTTTCAGCCTGTGCAGACTCCCGTGGGCGTTTGAAGGCAGTTTTACAGAAAAGCGTAGGCTTTCGAGTAAGTGCGTTTTTCTTTCTTTGTTAAACTGTACTTTTTACGTTTTTGGTTTTTCTGCTGTATTTTGTTTCTTTTTCAGATCATTGCTTTAAAATGAACGAAAACTAAGTAATCTGGAAAAGAACAGTTATTTTTAATTACATTTTTTTTTGCATTGCATTATTGATTGTTGCTTGCATTAAAAAAAAAAAAAATTGCATACCTAGCTGCATATTAGAATAGCTACGAATTATTTGTTTTAATTATCTAAGTAGGACTATTGATTGGATGTCAATAGTACTCCTGCCATTGGGTGATTCCAGGCAGAGAAGTGGACGAACCTTCCGGTTGCTCCTTTGATATTTGATATCATCGGTAGGCAAGGGGTTTTAAACGGTGTACTCCACTTCTTCAGAGGAAATGGCATGTTTTCAGTAGCCTCTTGCTTAGATCATTAGAACTTTTGATTTATAGCTTTGTATGTATACATTAGACAACTAAAACACTTAAAATAAAATTCATTGCATTTCATATTGCATTTAAAACAGTAATATCTGGATTTCATCACCAGGTATTGCTTGAAGTTTAGTGACGGTGGAATTCATCTCCATCCATTAAACTTCTGCCTTAGACACCATAGGTCACCCCAGAGCAAACTTGCTGGATTTCATCACCGAGTAAGAATCTCGTTGTCCTTTCCTAGCCATAGTTTTTACCTTTTTTTGTGAATAATTCAAGATTAGATCACATGCAAAACTCATAAACCGGACACTTAAAATTTACTACGATTAAGATCGAGAAAATAATTAATTAACCGCGGGTAAGACACATTGGTTGAAACCTAGGTTGTGATTGTTTTACGATAATTTCTTTAGTGTAAATTTATCATTCCGGTTTTGCATTCTTCTTTTCTGAATTTGTTTAGATTTATTGCGTTATGGTCTTAACAAGGAATCAATCTAAAATGTTAAATCTAAATAATCAAATGGGTAATTCACAGAACATCCCCACCACCAACATGACCACTTATCCTAGTGAATTTCAGGCAGGTTCGCCTGCAGGTCTTTCACGTCCTTCTACCGTCTATCGCATGGCCATGCCCATGGAGGAAGACAATTCCTGTCATATTACCCACATTGATATGGCCCAAGTGCAAACTCACTTAAGAGATGGCACTGGCTATGTCCTTGAGCCAATCCAAGATTCCCCTATGCAAGATTCTATTTTTCAGTAGGATATTGCATCAACCATACCTGCTGGTTTCACTCAGGTCTACACTAACCCTTTTTTTGAGGCTAATGTTGTATCTGCTCAGCCGGCTTCATCTCCAACATCTTCCCAGATGCTCAATTGTCCTCCTTTGGAGACAAATGTAGTGTCTTCCCGACCACTTTCTCCTCCATTTACCGGGTGTACACCAATTCTCTCTATGAGGCTGGTGGAACCTCCTCTAGCCATGACCAATTTCAACCCTCTTCTTCCCAAACCATTTATGGTTTCACCCTACCTAGGGCACAGTCTACTATTTCTTCCCAGGTACCGCCTACTTCAGCCACCTTCATTGCCCCTGCTATGCAGTCCCCTGTGACTACCATGGCCCCCCCACCCCCCCTTCTCTCTGTGACTACCATGGCAGCCTGCCCTCCACCTTCATCCAATCATCCCACCTCCCTTGGGTTAGAGATTAATAAGGTTAGGGAGTACCTCGACAAGTTGCTTTAGCAACAACAACAACAAAATGCTCAACCACCTGTCGTAGTAAATCCTACACCCCAACCAATTTCTACCCAGCCCGCTTTTCTTAGCTCAGGCCCCACCTGGGTACCCCAATCTTCGGTGGTGTCCATTCCTACCCCACCTTTCTCCCAACCTAGTCCAATTCATCATCCACCAGCCACCAATGGTGGCCCCCAATCACCTTCTTTTCGGTATCATCCATACCAACAACCTGTCCATTCCACACCGCCTAATCCAGGCAATTTCATCCCATCTCATCATTTTTCCATTCCTCCATTGCATCATCATAATCATCAAACGAATCAAAATTTTCATGAAGATTCTCGACTCCATGCTATGCAACAACAGATTGACAACCTTATGCTCAACATGCCCGGCTCATCTAGTCGAGAAACCTACGCTAAGGTCGTTGATCAATCAACCAATTCATCCTTCGGTACCTTCACCGCCATATCCGATTGATTTCACATTACCGAAGTTTGACAAATTTTGAGGAGCTGAGGATCCTCATGAACATGTGAGCTCATTCATGCATGCCTGCTTTAGAATCCAAAATAATGACGCTCTTATGCTCAGAACTTTTCCTCGGACATTAGGGAGAGATGTTGTACAATGGTACAATCATTTAGCTCACCATAGCATTTATGCTTACGAGCAATTGATTAATCTATTTTTAGAACGATTCTCCCTAAATGTACAAAGGAAAGTTTCATTGTCCGACTTATACAAGCTCAAGCAACATGACGATGAGTCTGTTTATGACTTTGGAAACCGTTGGAGGGCTATCATTAATAAATTGCCATTCTCCCTACCAATGGAGGAGTTAACCAAAATGTTCACCCAGAGTTGTCTAAAACCTATCTCTTGGTTACTCCAATTACAACAATACAGGACTTTTGAAGAGGCTTTGGCCCAAGCAAGTATCATAGAAGACATTAAAGTCCAAGAGGGTGTTTTAAAACCCCGTAGAAAAGAATGGCAACAAAAGGGCCAACAACGAAATAATAATTATGGCCAAAACAAACAAGCACAGGCTAGTACGACCTCAAATGTTAACCAAGTTAATCAAGTGGTGGCGAGCCGGCCCGTAATGGCTCAACAACAACAAGTAATGCAAAGTCAACCGCAACCAATTGCTTATCATGCGGTACCCGCCCCTCCTCAACCAGCTCACAATACTGAGCCAACCATGGAAACTCGACCTTGGCAAAACAATCGTCCCAAGCGACAGTTCACACCTTTAGATGAACCATATGCGGTCATATTCAATAAGTTATATAGCACTAATCAGTTAACTTTACCTGAGTTTAAACCTTTAGACCCATCTAGAAGGGGGAAGTATTACAAGGAGTACCTATTTTGTCCTTATCATAGGCAAAATGGGCACGATATCAATAATTGTACAGCTTTCAAACATGTGATCCAAGATCTTATTGAGATTGGAGCCATTAAATTGGATAGCCCCTTAGCCCAACAAAATCAAAATCTTGGTATATTTCAAACACCCCTTCCACATCGGGAGGAAGCTCCAACAACTTCGGGGGGAGTAACTCAGGTAACTCCTCCTAATCAAGTCAACCATGTACAACAATACCAAGGTTTTGTGGGTACTATTAACGTAGTAACCCGGGGTCAAAGGGCGAACCAACCAAATTAGGCTGAACCACAGCCACCTGTACAAACCCCGGTCCACCTCGGGTAACGGTGACCCAACGACGTGCTAGTACTTCTCAACAACCGCTAAATCATTCTACTCAACGCCAACGACCCATCATGTCATTGAGTAGCCGGTTAACTACCGGTTTAAAAATGGCTTTCTGCCAAGTTATCGATCTATGACCTCATTCAACAATCTCCCCCGCATAGAGAGGCATTAATGGAAATATTAAAGTCAATAGAGCTTCAAACTCAAGATACTAATGCCTTCAACAACTTTGTGGGGAGTATTCAAACATGCATGGAACCCTCCATCACTTTCTATGATTTTGAAATCAAACCTATGTCAACAGAAAGTATAGATCCTCCACTGCATATCATGGCCAAGATCGATAACAAGCCATTCAAGAGAGTCTTAATTGACATCGGTTCCTCAATCAATATCATTACAACATCGGCGTTGAGTCATCTAAAGCTGTCGCCATCCCTTATCACAAAGTCGACTTTTACTCTTAAAGCATTCAATGATGCTTTATCTTCCACGGTTGGCACGGTTATCTTGCCCATTGAGGTAGGGGCCCGAACTTTGCATACCTTGTTTCACATCTTGGAAGGGTCCATGGCATACAATGTATTGCTTGGACGACCTTGGCTTAGGGAGATGAGATGTGTCCCTTCTATACTGCATCAATGTCTGAAGTATGTATATGAGGGACAGAGTTCATTGTGTACCTGTCGACATTGAACCCTTCAAACATTGCAACTATGTCTCAAATCCTTATGAGATTGTGTTGCCATCCACTCATCTTTTCTTGACCCCATCTACTTCTTCTATACCATCTTCTTCTAAAGCTCCCATTCCTGAAGAGCTACCCATCATATCGCAACCATCTTCCTCTTTCGCTATTCCATCTCATTCACCACTTTCTTCATCTACTAATATTCCTTCTTCTTCATCAGTGACCACATGCACATGTGGCCATGACCAATCATCTCTTTCCACGTCATTACCCCCTTCTTCTACACCTTCTTCAACATCACCTATTATTCCTCCATCTTCCCAACCATCACCGGCTGATGTTTCACAAGTTAGTGAAGCATCAACCCAACCAAATCCTTCCAATTCTTCTATCCCACATTCTTCTATTCCATCATCTAGTCCATCTCCCTCCCAAGTCAAGGTCCATCTCACTGATGCAGGTATTGGTGAGTATGCCATTCAAGATGTCCACATCACACCGTTCAATGTGCAAACAAGTTAAAGATTTTGGTCGTCCACATGACCAACATTTATCCATTGGATCGGTTTATAACATGGGTTCTATGCCAAATTCCATTAATTTTGTATATGGGGGAATAGAGTCATCTTCTAGTCCTACCACCATACTAGAACCTAAGCATCCAGTCCCTGCCAATATCGAAAGGATGGAGGGTTTTCCCTCTCGCTATTTCCACAGACATAATTGGCAGCAATTTGGCCTAGGTCGATACGAGCAAGGGGGAACTGAACGCATCGATATGCCATATCAGAGACCCACTGAGCGTTTTGGTCTGGGCTACCAACCACTTCCATCCCTTTCTTCTTTTGAACGAGCTTTTCAAAGCATTAATCTTAATTCAGAAGAAGAAATCCTCCACCCCGACGAATCCGAAGATGAAGCCTATGAAGAATTTGACGTCATGTCAAATGGTGATGAATCTGAAGAAGAGTCGGCGCCAATTGTTACCCTCATTGAACAAGACAAGTTTTATCTCCAATTGTTCCCTCTCCAAGAGGCCATCTTTCGCTTGCTTCTTCCACAAGAACGAGGTGAACCACCCCCTCCGCCACATCCATAAGCCATAATCCAAACCTGTATTATATGTATATACTAAAATAGTGGTTTTCACCACTACCAAAAAAAAAAAATCAGAAAATTTCCAAAAAAAAAAAAAAAAATCAAAATATATAAAAATACTTTATTGCTTTATGTATGTGTGTAATAGTGGTTTTCACCACTACAAAAAAAAAAAAAAAAACTCAAACTAAAAAAAAAAAAACTGAAAAACTATGTTGTTTTGCATTTCAGGTCTTCCGAGGTCTTCACCGGTTTTCCCTTCCATTCCGCCCATCCTTTCTTCCATAAGTCGACAATGAATTTTGAAGACTTATTCACACCACTCCATAATCCATATGATCCGGATAAGCCAATCCTGATCAACCCAAGCATGATTGACATGGATCGGATTTCATCCCCTCCATATATTTCGAGATTCATCCTTTCCGAGGAATTGTTAAGGGCTTCCGCCAACTACATTCCTCCTTCACCTCCACATTCACCTTCATCTTCTAAGCCGAGAGGTCTTCCAGGCGAGACATAGACGAGAGCAAGGCACGGGAGCTTGATGACATTTTAGATGACATAAATCTGATCCCTACTCCCCATCGGCTTGAGGAAGGTTCCCACATGTCTATTGAAGAAACTATCGATGTAGACCTTAGTCCGGACCAAGATGGCACCCAAATTGTGAAAGCGGCTAAAAGTCTATCATCAGAGGAACAAGAGCAAATGATTGCTCTACTCAAGCGGAAGAAGGAGATATTTGCATGGTCTTACAAAGACATGCCAGGCCTAGACCCTAATTTGGTTGTCCATAACCTCACCTTACAAAAAGATGCTAAACCTGTCAAACAAAAACTTAGGAAAATGCATCCTACCGTGGCCCTCATAGTTAAATCGGAGATTCAGAAACTTTTGGATGTTAAATTTGTCGTCCCGATTGATTATCCTGAGTGGCTTTCTAACATGGTACCCGTTCGCAAGCCTAACGGGGGGATACGTGTTTGCACCGATTTTTGAGATCTAAATAAAGCGTGTCCTAAGGATGACTTTCCTCTTCCAAACATTGATACTCTTGTCGACACCTGCGCTGGTCATGAAATGCTTTCGTTCATGGATGGATTTTTAGGATACAACCAGATTCGAATAAACCCTGAAGATCAACACAAAACAACATTTACCACACCTTGGGGAACTTTTTGTTATAGGGTGATGCCCTTTGGCCTTAAGAACGCAGGTGCAACCTATCAACGAGCCATGACTTATATTTTCCATGATTATATGCATAAGATTATCGAAGATTATGTGGATGATTTATTGGCAAAATCTAAAACTCGACAAGAGCATTTTGATGTATTGGAAAAAGTTTTTGATAGACTTCTAGAGCATAAAGTAAGGTTGAACCCTAAGAAATGTGTCTTTGGTGTTACCTCGGGCAAACTCCTAGGTTTTATTATCTCTAAACGAGGTATTGAGGTGGACCCAAACAAGGTCAAAGCCATTATGGAAATGTGTCCCCCAACTAATTTGAAGGAGTTGCGTAGTTTACAAGGAAAGATTAATTCAATCCGTCGCTTTATTGCACAACTTTATGATAAATGTAGGCCATTTTGCCACCTACTACAAAAGGGGGTACAATTTTCATGGACAGATGAGTGTTAGAAAGCCTTTGATGACATCAAGCAGTACTTAGCGTCTCCGCCAGTCTTAGCTCCGCCTCGTCGAGATCCCTTCCTTGCGAATTTCTTTGCAGGAATTTATCGATGATGATATTGCTAGACAAGCACGTCTTGATCAACTCACACTCATAGATGAAAAATGAATCAATGCTTTAGAGCATTTGCGAGTTTATCAAGACCGATTGAAACGTGCTTACAATGCCAAAGTTCATCTAAGAGAATTTCAAGTAGGGGATCTTGTCCTTAAAGAGAATCAACAAAACACCAATGCATTGCCGCATCTTCGAGATAAATTCGCGGCTAATTGGTTAGGTCCATATATGGTCACTTAAAGAGTGGGTAATGGAACTTATAGACTTGCCAATTTAGAGGGAGAGGAAGAACCCGAACCACTTAATGTTATACACTTGAGGGCATTCTACGCATAGTTTGAATTTTATATGTACATATATACATGGCTTGTACAACAAAAAAAAAAAAAAAAAAAAAAACAAATAAAATAAAAAGAATTTGCATTTCATTGTTAGTTGCATACATCTCATTCAAAAACATTGCATTTCATGTGCATACATCTCATTGAAAACCATAACATTTCATTTTCAGCCATAGTTGCATATCATGTTAGAGACCATTCTATCTTTTGGATATAAAATTTGGTCAAGCAAAAGTCATGTTGCCTTAATCTGGGGCACCTTCATAAAATCCATCAAACCGAATTGTCATTCGTACACCCATTTTTCATTTGCACATATTTACATTGCCAAAATGTTTTCGAGTCACTCAGACCATTCCTAGTGTTTTAAGCAAACTTTGAAATGCATGTCAAAGTTCTCTAGGGCCATATCACAAATTACACTAAATAAAATCTTGAGTATTGGGAAATGATTTCAAAAGCGGTCTTGAACCTATCACATTTTCACATCTTAAAAACATCTTGTGTCAAAGAGAGATAACACCATCCTTGGGTTGTGCCTTGAAGTGAAAAGGGTAATCCTCGTTTGTCCTATCATGCAAACATAGTCCATAAAACAGTGGTTCTTACCACTATCACAAGCAATCACAAAATATAAATATAAACAGAGTAGTAAGGATAGGGTAAAATTCTCATCATACTTCGGTTGAGAATCCGATTCCCCAAAGCTCTAAGGAAATGAACATTTTTCACACACCACTGATCCCAAATAAGTTGTAAGGATCGTACTACTTGTCCGATCAGACGGATAGGTAGTCATCCCCAAGGCTTACAAAGGTCAAAAACAACATGGACTATGGAGTTAACCTTCACCGGGGCTATAGACGCTTGGTGGCGAGTGGAGTATACTCATTGCGTGGCGACATGTCTCTCCTCAAAAAGAGACCTCAGAATGCTCATACGGACAAACTAGCTTCGGGGTCTTCTCCATAACGGGGTTACCTAATTTATGCAAGATGAGGTTAATGAACACACTTGCACACACACGAGTTTTTGATTGCCTAGAGTCACTACCATGCTTCGGATTTGGTTAATGAACTCGCATGCACACACATTTGGTCCTAGTTGAATTAGGCTGTGTTAATAAGTTTGTTTGATACCACTAGCATGTTTGAGTCTTTGTAAAACAGTCTTCCATATCAACCTCCATATCACCCTCCATATCTTCTTCCATATTCATGTCATTCCATACGTCATCCATTCACAAGCCACCAAGTTCGGTGCCCCTGATTAAACAATTATGATAACGAGTTCGCTAAATCTAACTATCTAAAAGTATGAGTGCTTCTTAGTGCATATTTCATTTACTTAGTCTCGCATTAATCATCTATAAGTTTGCATTCCATTCCATCACATATGCATCAAAAACATTAAAACATATAAAAACATGCATCACAAAAACATAAGCATTCACACAAAAGAGAGTAAAACACCAAATAAATAAAAGCCATGTATATATATATGTATAAAGGTCAAACTGTACAATGAATGCCAAAAGGCTACAATATACAATAGAGCACCAAGGCTCATCCCCGGAATGATAGGGGAGAATCGGTGTCGTGCCTCTAACACCCTAAGCTGCAAAACAACAAAACAAAAATTTGTTACAAATTTTTTTTTTAAAAAAAAAAAAAAAAAAAAAAACACATAATAAGTACTTGCTTAAATGAAAAAATACCTCAGCTGGCTGCACTGGCGCGTCCGCTCCCATCTCCGCCATAGCTCCCGCGTGCTTCACTCTCCCACACAACCTTTCACTCCACTTCACTTCATTCCCTCAGACGCACTTCTCTCAAGCTCGAACGCACAAATGAGCGAAATTCTCTGCTGAAACTGTTTAAATAGCTAGTTTTGGCACCCTGAAATGCAGTGGGGCGTTTCATGGTGCATTTATACACAGTCCTACATTTGCAGAGCACCTAAACACCGGCGGGCGTCTCTGCCACCCCCAAATGCAGACCGGCGTTTGGTGTCAGTATTGAATAAAGGAACAAAACTTGCAAAATTGAAGCTTACCTCCTCCAAATTTCATCAAATTGCATTCATCCATTCTTCTTATCATAATAAAACATTTTGTGAAGGTTACAACTAGTTTTGGACACAAATTTTGTCATTTCGCTCAAAAAGCGCATCATTCATCATTGTTTTACAAATTGGGTTAAAAATATTCAAAACCTTCACAAAATTAACCACATTCATCAATTTTTCTGATCTATCGTCAATTTCATTCATTCTTCTTTCATCATGCATATTTTTGCCAAATCAAATTAAAGTAAACCTCGTATCTAGTGGTATATTCTATCACCTTGGCGATTGCAGCGATTTGAATCCATGCAATTCGGTAAGAGGATTAAACCACCATAAGGACACTTACCATTTATCATCATCAATTATTTCACTGTTTGAAAATTGGAAATCAATTTTGGATATTCTACTTTTCAAGTGACCTCATACCAAGATTAATTTGCTCAACAGTTGTCATTGATGGCCTAGTTCATGGGGCCTTAAACATGGACAATCTTTAATATCATCATTATTTTGAGTCTTGCTAGAGATTGAGGCTACCTAGGTTGATTGGTTCCGACCCGAGGAATTATCCATACAGTCACTAGGAGCATCTCTGAGTTCTGGACTCTTTTCATGCATCTTTCATCTCTGCATATCAATGGCGCCAACAAGGCAATTTCATTAACGGTATGGACTCACACACAGGAGTTGGGGCATCCGTTATCAATTTCTAATTTTCCTATAGTGGAATTCATCTTACATGATCATGGAACTTACAATTTGGCAAAAATCCCTTTATAACCGTTGGGGCAGAAAACGGTCCATCTTTCACATCACTCATATCGTCTTCAATCATATTCTTTTCTGGTTTGTACACCAACCCCTTTTCTGTTGGGACATAAACAGATGGTTCATACACCAACCCCTTTTTTCACCGTTGGGGCAAAAACGGTTCATTTTCTTCCAAATTTCTTCCAATTGGCTTGTGAGAACCATTCTCGCTCGCCAATTGAGGGGGTAAGCTGATAAAATTTTAAATATTCTTTTATTCTTTGGTCTTCAAAGTTGTGCTTTAGTCTTGAGAGAGAGTTGCGTCTGATCCGACTTTTCGGGTGTCTTAAGTTTTTGTGCTGCATTGTGTCTTCACACAAAGCGGCTCAAAAAGAGCATCTGTAGACACCAAAATCCAGCCACTTGTAAGTCATCTATACCTTCCTGTCAGCCACGCGTCAGTTATCCATCCTTCCCGCCATTATTTGGCCCAAATCCACACCTTCCCGCCATTATTTGGCCCAAATCCACACCTTCCCGCCATTATTTGGCCCAATTTCACCTTTCCCGCCATTTTTCATCCCCAAATTTATTTAAATTAATATTTATATATATATTTTAATATTTTAATATATTTTAAATATATATATATATAAAGATACTTTAAGTGATTTAATCTAAGCCGTCCATCCTTCATTTAATCTCATTCGTCCATCCATCTTAATCCGTTTCACAACCTAGATTTATTCTCTACCCTTGGATCCACTTTAATCTTAGCCACACGTTCAAAGTGTCGTTAAAACCCTAAAGTGTGCCCTAAGAGTAGATTATAAATTGAGTCACCTTGATGGCTCAAACCCTACTTCTATCTTCTTCTCCTATCTCTTTTACTATCTCTCTTTTGTTATCTATCTCTTCTTCATCTAAACCTACCCATCCATCACCGTCCCTTTTCATCGCATCCATCGCCGCATCCGTCGCCAACTTCGCCGCCATCCCTTCTGCAGCATTCTGCAGAATCCCCCATTCTTGTCGCAAGTGCCCGCGGGCGTTTACCCGCAGTCATAGACACAGACCGACGTTTGCAACCCCGATCCAGAAGCACGCGGGCGTTCGGCGAGTGCACCAGGGTGCCTTCCGTAACCGATTTGACAACCACATTACTTCCAGGTGCCGCTTGGTCTAGCCGCGTTAATAGAGAACAGGTATAAATCAGTTTAAAGCAAGTAACTTCTTTTATTTTATTAATCTGTTGTTGAACTCCTGCATTCTATTTTTCTAGGGTTTTAAATTGTTTCTGAGGGCTCACACAGTGGAGCCCTCTTATTAATTTCTAACTCCTTGATAGTGTTAATGTGTGCAGGATTTTAATGGCAGATCTGGTGTGTTGATAGCAGTTGTTTAAGCTGGAGTGGTCCGAGCTACAGGATACAACGAAGCCCACTCACCTTGTTGGGGTTAAGGATACATTCTTCGGAGACGCCACCCCATTGTGCCAGCTAGGGTTTCGGAGAACCCTAGCACAAACTGTAATTTTTGTATCACGAAAAGGGTTACAGGCCCTGTTGTACTCAAAAGGAGTTTTTAAACTCCATTGATTAATAAAAATTGTTTGTTTTGTACAACTGTGTTCTGCATTACTTTTTATCGTGATTTCTTTATCTTTTGTTTGGCGTTGTATCTTTAATCTACACATACCATTAAAATATAATGATAATAATTTCTAATATTGTATGTCAAAAATTTATCAAAATTCCTATATACTTGAAGATGATATCAAATATTCATCATAGAAAAAGAAATAAAATATATAAATCATAGGAGACAAGTCCAAATATCAAGTTTCAATGAAGGAATCAATGTCATATTAACAAAGCATTAAAAGAGAGGAAAATTTATTAAATGCCATAAGAGCAAAAGGAATGCATCAATAGAAAAAAATAAAAAATACCGTGATCCAAGAGCAAGTTACACAATACTTCAAGTCTCTTTTAAAATAAATAATAAAAGTTGAAGCAAAAGGGATGCAAGAACAAAATAAAGTACATCAATATGAATTTCAAAGAGGAATTTTTATATTATAATATGAAAAATTACAAGAGGAAGAATGTTTAAGTATTCATCAAGAAAGAAACTTTTCAAAGGTGAGAATATAATAAAGAGTTAAAGAAGAGAATTTTACACTTTGAACTTGAGAAAATGAAATATTCCAAATATAAATTTCTAATTACTATACCAATTTCCTTATTACATTATTATATTTTGAAGCTATAACATCACCTATACTGCTAGTGTAATGCTATTAGAGCTTGAATTAAAAAAAAAGTTACAATACTACGGTGGTGCTACTATGCATTTTTTTGTATTTTCATTATATATCATAGTACCACCATGAAACCAACATAATGCCACTCTAGGATGATAACAATCACATATATTAGCATTGTCATGATATCACATTATATATATATATATAAATATTAATAATTATAAATATGATTTCTATTTGTATTTAAATTATTATTTTTTTATTGGTGAATAGGGATTTTGAAAGGATCACATAACCTTTTACAAGAAGATGATGATTTATAGAAGAACTCCCAAGCAATATACAAAAAAAGTGACAGACCCTTTGTGGACCATCAGAGATAAAATACTAAAACTAAGGGGAGAAGCCCACGCATGGGCAGGAGAGAAAGCCTCATCAAGTGAGAAGAGAATCCATCCCAAAGAAACAAGAAATATCATCTATGTTGAAATAAATATTCCATATATGATATTGGGTAATATTCATGAAACCCATCCTGTGACAAGTCCTCCATATGTGGCAACTATTATTTCCTGTGAGAGCTACATTATGGTGGATCAAAACTAGGTATTAGATGACACTTGTGAGATCTTCATTGATACACATATTCCCCATGTACCTAGAAATAAGAATAGACATAGTTTAAAGAAATATCTAAACACTAGTGACCTCAAAGAGCTAGATATGCACCCTAAAACCTTCCATAGGAACATGGAAACTCCATGATGCAGTAAATATATGGATGATGGTAAAGTTAGCTAAGTCCCATAAAATAAAAATAATATCCCTCCAACCCTTTGGGGAGAGATCAATTAAAAGAAACCAATAAGAAATTACCATGGAGTAGTACAAGAGGAAAATTATTAGTCCATATGGTAAGATAGGGCTCAAATATGTCTAAATTGGCTAATTAATCATCAACTTGGTTGCCTTATCTATAGATATATTGAATGGTAACATTGGTGGATAAGCTTAGGAGGATTTTGGCTACGTAAATTAGGTTGGAGATGTTCTAAGAAGCAAACTGAGTCTCTGCAAGGCTTTTAATGATGTTCATCAAATCACCTTCAACCACTAAGTTAGGACAATACAAGCAAGGTAGAAGATACAAACCTTAAAAAAGAACTCGTGCTTCAATAAAATGATTAGTTTGGACCCCAATGTTTTCTAAAAAGGCTATAATGATCTTCCCTTCATGATTTACAAAAATGCTTCCAGCACCAGTAAGGCTAGGGTTACCCTAGGTCACTTCAACAAAATTGAATTTTATCTATCCTAGAGGTGGACGATACCATTTAATGAGTTAATGATCCACCATAGAGTTTGGGGGAGAGATAATACAAGAGGGAAGCTTTATATACCTAGCCATATTGGCTTCATCCGAAGATTCATGGGGCCTAAAAGCTTGGGTGATAAAGAGGTTTTTAGTAGACACTTAGAGTATTATTGAGAGCACAAATTGGAAATCATGAATAGAGTTATTAAAGGCTCTTGAGTTACATTATTTCCAAACTTTCTATAAAAATGGGAGAGACAAAAAGTCAAAAAAAAATTAAGTGAAAGCTCCTAAAGGGGTTGAGCCACTACAAGCACAAATAATTCAAGAGAAAGGGCAGAGCCCAAGAAATATTAATGGTGGAAAATAAGGATGAAATAATGTTGAGAGAAAAATTGCAAGATAGGAAGATGTGCTAGGTGGATTCGTAAGCTTAATTACATAAGTAGCAATAGTTAGGAATATGGAGTCTATGAATTTGGAGGTTAGGAATGGAAAGGATTTTATCTTAGATAGAAATCCAAAAGAAGAAACTAAATTTGGATATGAGGTGTTTATTCTATATAATCTTGGAAGAGAATCACAGCTGACCTAAGCTCTCAATGAGGAAATATGCATATTTAATAGTAAAAAACCATTCATATTAGGTGCCCAAAGGATATTTTATTCCACTAGATATTTGGGGATGATACAAAGATGCAATATGTCAGATAAAATAGTAGTAGATCTTCTTTGTTCCTCATTCAGATCACCAAGAGGAAGTGATTTCCAACACCTATTGTTGATGTCAATGAAACTGCATAGTTTTGAACCAAAAGTATATTAGTAATAGGTTTTAAGTAGATTAGATCAACATAATTTTAGAGTGGACTACCACCCAACCATTTGTTCTCCTAGAAGTTTATTTTTTGGCCATTGCCAAGCTTCTTTCAGATACCTTTCCTAATGATCTCTCTTGACCTTATGATGGAATTCTCAACTACATAACTTGGGATGGGTAAGGGATAATCCAATAAATTTACTTGGTTCTAGAGGTATTTGGCCTTGATAATATCAATCTAGAGAGATTTTTCATTCTAAAGGATCCTCCACCCTTGTTTGACTATAATAGCTAAATTCATATTTTTGACTTTTCTAAGCATGATGCCTCCATATTATTTCTTGGAATAGACTTGGTCTCATGTAACTAAATGAAATATTTTCTTATGTTCAGAGCCCTACCATAGAAATTTTTATTGGATTTGTTTTATTTTTTTGCACTTCAATCAAAATTTGAAATATGGAAAGAAAGAAAACAAGGATGCTCTCGAGGGTGGCTTTGACTAAGGTGGCCTTTCCAGCATGACTAAGGAGTCCCTCTTTCCACCTGAATAACTTGTTGTGGATTATTTCAATGATGGGATTCCATAAATACTTTTTTGTAGGTCCATCAAAGAGAGGAAACCCAAGATAAATAGCTAGAAGATCAGTAATAGCACAACTAAGGATGTCGGCTATATGAGCTTACCATATTATGGGAGTATGGATAAAGTAAATTTTCCTTTTTAATAATTTGAACTTTTGACTAGAAGATAACTCAAAAGAGAGCAAGATCGACTTGATGGCTTTAGCTTAAGGAATAGAGGCACAGGTGGTAAGGACGGTGTCATAAAAAAATGTTAATGGGATATGGGGTTAAGAGAGAAGACTGGTTTAATAATTGATACTTTCCATTTGTAATAAAAATACCTTAAGGTTCTACCCAAAGCTTCAACAAAAATTATGAAGATAAAAGGAGATAAAGGTCTCCCTATCTTAGACCTTTAAAGCTCAAAAGTATTCGATAGTAGAGTCGTTGACAAGAATTGTGAAACTAGTGTTTGTAATGCATTCTATTATTAGGTAAATCCACTCAAAAGAGAACCCAAACCTAGAGAGGATAGAAAATAAAACTTCCATGATACCCTATCGAAAGCCTATTGGAAGGAGGATATCAAAAAGGAGGATATTGTGATTATTGTGATCGTATCTGATTAGGTGAGCAATCAAGAAGGAGGATATTGTGATCGTATCTGATTATTGGAAGAGATTGAAGGATAAAATTTCCAAAGGGATATATGGAATTAAAAGTTATTTTTTTAACAAAATTTATTTGTGAACTATATAATATTGTTATTTATTTCATATCGGTATGCTTCATTGGACTTACTCTCTATTAAAATAAATATGGTTCCTATTAAACTAATAATTCATCTAAGCAAGTCATGCCTTGCAACACAATAATATTGGAACTAAGGGTTTTATCCCATTCAATATTTGGAAAAAGTTCATATCCTTTCTATACTAAAACTCTAATCTAAATGTCTAGGGAAAGGAGTTATCAAAACTAAAGTAAAATATACAAAGGTGAGTGTAGTCAGATGATTGTCATAAGATGATATTAATCTAGTCAACATATTCACAAAAGAAAAATCTTCAATGCATCAAATATTAAATGATTCTATAATGTAATGTATAAAAATAACTAATAGGGGATATACAAGTAGTGTCACAAATATCATTGGTTCAAAGACAATATGCATAATTGATCTTTAAATGCCATGCACAATCCATAACATTCATTGTAATAGTAAGTTTATTATTAATTTGATTCAAAGAGCATAGCTGTCTTTAGATTTTGTAAAAATGATCTTTACAAATGACCTCTCAAATCATATTTAGAGAAAAATAAAATCTAAATCAAGTCTTAACTACAACAAAGAAATTTTAACCTCTAGATAAAACATGAAATTAAGATAGCAAGTTATAAAATGTAAACAACAAATGGTTACTCATCTAGCTAAATTTAGCCCTAAAACTCTTTTTGTGCACTTAAATAGTTGTCTTATTCCTCTAATTCAGTTTAGTGAATACTTCTAACTTCATGAAATCGTTATGGTATGACCCATATCATTTTAATTCTCAACTAGTCAGGTTCATGATTCTTAGATCTCAAATCAATAATTTGGTATGTTTGACTAATCCTTGTTTGTATACGTTTTCTAGCAAATTGATATCCTAGGTGACTAACCTTTTAGTGAATTAGTGTATTCTTAAGCAAAAACTTGCATAGTAGCAAATCGATATATAGTATATTTATATTTATAATGAATCCATGTCCACTAGCAAGTAGGTGCAATGGATTAACACTTTCTAGCATGTAAAAAATTATTCTATCCATAAACCTTGTTAAAATATATGATATTCATCTACATGGTAGTATTTTGTTGGTACATTGGTCAAATATCATCGAAACTTGGTGTTTGATTGATTCTTTTTCACTTTAAGCAAATTGACATTACTAATGACATGAGTGTGACATCAATTTTTAGTGAATGAATGTTTGGGTGGCTAGAGGTCTCTTCTTCTTTTTCCTAAATTTTTTTAGCTCATTTGAGTAGACAAACTCTTATTAGCATGAGATCATTGTATGAAATCAACTTGAACCCAATAAAATAGTCTAGCAAGTTGACCTCCTATGAGATTTGGTTGAACTCTCATCTCCCTAACTAAAAATTTGGTTTGCTCATAGTGAATTGGTGCCTTACATTACATAGAAATTAAATTAATCAATGTGGTTTAACACTTAGTGAATTTTTGTTCCTTGAATTATTTTCTAATTTTAATGTTGGTCCCTACCTACCTTATTTAAAATCAATAGGAATGATCAATATGCTTTGCTTAGAGCCTTATTATCTTGATGCCTTGTCTTGAATTGTGTTATGGATCTTATTTACATACAAGAGTAATATAAATAATTATAGTTTTATTAACTTGTGAGGATGCCATGTCTATTTGGAAGTATATCCGAACAACGTCTTATTCATTTGGCATATATTCTTGAAAGAATAAAAAATAAAAAATAATGGAGTTAGAGAGGCTTATCAACTTTAAGGGGATGAAATCCCTCTTAAAGATACTAATACGAGTAATGAGTCCCAATATATGTATGAAGGAATATATATCCTCTAGTTATTTGAATGCTATATCAATTCCATTATATTAATCCCTTAAAATTTTCTCTTTAGTATCAACTATCATTTTAGCATTTTTTAACTTATCTAATTGATTGATTGATATTGAAAATATAGTGGTTGATTACTGAGGAGGCATCCATTGTGATTACATAATTTGAGCTTATATTAATCTCAAATATACATTTATTCACCAATCATAATTTCTTCTTATTCTAATAGAAAATTTAGGAAGTCATAATTAACTATTGTAAAAAAATATTTGTGTCGATTGATTGTCCTAAAGTATTTAGGATGGCAATACATTCATATATACTTTGTAGCTTATAATAAAAATTCATAAGCTACTTCCTTATATTTTTTAGTTGTAGAGATCTAATTGGTTCATAATCGATCTCCTCATGAAATATCCTTAAAATTAAGGAAGTATATTTTTGCTTATCATATAATTCTAAATTTTCTTCCTTGATAGTCATGTCAACCTTAGTGATGAGGTTCTCAAAATTTAGTTGGTATAATAATAATAATTTAATTCTATTCATTTTTACATAGATTTAGTCCCAAATATTATTAATTGTGGCCTCGACTAGATGTGTCTCAAAATATTGTTCTTGAGCTTTGAATTCTTCATGTTCATTTTTAATATCTTCCTAACCTCTATGTTGACTATTTATTTATTATTTTTCTATTCTATCCCCTTCACTTTTTTCTTAAGTTACTCTAGATATTTTTTTATGTCCTCTTTTTTATTTTCTTTATTTTTTATTCATTTTTCATTGATCTGTAAATGTTTATCAACTTGATCCTTATAAGACTTAATATCTATGTCCTTGCTAATGAGTTGCTTTGTCATGTTCTCCATATTTTTCTTATACTTATCTAGATTTTATTTTCCATTTTGGTACCTAATAGAGATGATTTTAATTGTTTGCTTGACCAAATCTACTATCTCTATTGGTTTAGTCTATTCCAAATCTAATTCTAGTATTATTACGACATAGTTTGGTAGATCCATCACAAATTATATTGGGCCTATAGGATCCATCTTGGTAAATAATGCCATTTTGCCTCACTACTTTGATATGAAGGTGAGGAGGTCCTTTAGAGGGTATGTAAATATTACTTGAAGTGTATTCTTTAATTATATCCTTGGCTTTTTGGACCAACATTTCTACTTCCGTCATGTTTTTTCTCCAATATTGCTTAAGATCTAGTAGGATGGTGGGTAAGCTAAGAGAGATATCCAACCATTATACCCACCTTCATCAATATTTTACATGCTCTTCTTAGTATTGCTATGATTGTGCCTAACTAGAACATAGTTATGGTTTTCAATTAGGGAGAATAAGATGGCCTACACAAGGATATAAGATCTATAAATAATAGTATCATAAGGGATAAGTAATTTTGAAAGGAGCAATGATGAGAAGCAAAAATCGATGCAAGCCATAAGGATCTAAGATATTGAGTCCCACTACGTTAAGAAAACACAAGAGAATGAAATGAACAAGAACACAATGGAAGAAAATGCTAGAAGAATAGAAATATGATAATATTGATAATATATCAATATAAAATGCACGTTTAGTACAATGGAAAGACCTTGATTAAATAGGTAAGGAAGATCCACCATAGTCATATGATCATAACAAACTGATAAGGATAAATATTCACCATGCAACAGGGAGAGGTGATATGATTCATAGATTTATAACCATCATGGGGATAAAATATATCAACCCTCCATAAATACATAATGGATAACTCCCTAGAAATATTCAACACCTAATATCCCCATAAAATATAAAATATAAATAAGAAATATCCGCACATAAGTGGTTGAGGAAAATATTGAATAATATAAACAAAGTACCCTACGTGAGCATGACTTGGGTCTAAATAACCTACTCTAACACCACCTCTTAAGTGAAACCAGGAGGTGGAAAAACTAAGTGGCATATCCACAAGTACAAGTCTTTATAAAAAGGCCTAATCACTTAATCATGTACAATATATCAATGAATCTTAAACTGGAGGGAATGAAAAACCACATGAAAAAAAAATTTCATCTAGAAGAGAAGAAGTATTAAGAACGAAGGTGCACATCCATAATTTCATGATGAAATCATTTTATTAACTAGAGTGATGGATTATAACGATATAATTTGGGTGGATTATGGGGTGGTATGGATAATTATGAACTCTATTGTTGTTGTTTAAATGGATATGAAGTGATAATGATTATGTTATATGAAGCAAATCTTGTGGTAATGTATGTGATGGATAGAAGCAATGATTGATGAGGAAATATCTTCCTAGGTTTATATTTCTTAGGATTAGATTTATTTTTGCTTATAAAAACTTATGTAATGGTAAGCTTAGATGCTTAATTTCCTTTTATAGGATTAACAAATCTATGTCATATAAATGCAAGTTTCTAATCTCACACGGGCTTCTAGATAGCTAAGTTTATCTTATAGATAGCTTAAGTTAGTAGTTAGTTATTAAGATTAAGTTAGCTTAGGATTGTTATTTTATCTTCTAATATTATATTTGATGAGATACACCAATTTATTGTATGCTTATCTTGGCATATACAATACCTATATGTTCATATTTTAATAAAACAAATAGAAGCCTAGTCAAAACCTTATGATTGGTATCAACGCAAGTTGAATTTTACCTCTAAATCATTCCTTCTTTCCATAAATCTAATATATTGCTTTATTGCCTTTATTAGATATATGGCATAGCTTAAGAATTTTCTTACCTTGGCCATATCATTGAATGTGGAATTAGACATATCAAAACTAAAGCAATAGTTTAAAATTTATAAAATTTTTCTTATTTGTATTTTACTATTGTCTAGTGATTAGGGGAGCTTTGTTCTCATATAGATTTGCCACAACCACTTTTGGTGGAACTTTCCCACTTTTATAGTTTCTCCAAGCTAATTATGTGGAGTCATAAAGTATACTAGATAATTCTTCTAGCATTGAAACATTATGGTAGCTACCATTTTGTAGTGTAATCATGTTGTAGTTTCATTTTTTTTTTAATGTCAAAGGAAATACGACTAAATATCTTGGGAGGATTGATATCAACATCTTTGAATCCTGACTAGATTCATCATACTGATGAATTCTACTACATGAGATACCCTTCATAATAATTCAGATTTTGACACGACCTATCTTAATGGTGAAGAAGATACTAAACATATTGAAAATATTTTCAACCATCGACAGATAACATTACCACGAGTAGTGCAACTCCAAGCATAATAGGGAGATCCCTCTTCACTTTTTTGATCTCGTCAATTTGTCTTTAGGTAGTGATGTTAATGATACAAGAACCATGATCTATGTAAGAAATTAATACATTGGTTAGGGTTTTTAATGTGGTATTGGTGATATCTAATTATGAGCATGGGATTTTAGGCATCATAAATGCTAATGTGAGGAAAAACCACAATTTTTTGGTGTTAGGGGTAAAGAGTTGTTTTGAAAAACATTCATCGATAAGTAAATAGACCTCCTATGATCATAAATGATCATCATAGAGTATAAACATTTGTAGGTTCATGAATTTGATGTGAATTCCCTCTCAATGTCCATAACAAGTGAATTTTCAAAAGAGTGATATTTTCAAAATTGAAATAAACCAATCACTATTTAAAGGCAATGTAGAGGGATCCGGATCGGTGAATATTTTTTAATTACAAATTATCCAATGTGGAGAACCACCAATTAACACCCATCAAGAATATATTTTTTTCCCTATAAACTAGACACCATTGCAAAATCCCACGTGTATTGATTTGAATATGTTGACACAAAACACTGCAATAACCATTGTGTGACACATTGCAACCAAATGGAGGATTCAATTTGATAAAAAAAATGATATGTTAGAAGAGGATATAGATAGCATTTATTTAGGATCAAGAGATTAATCCCTCATTAATGGGAGAGCCAACCCTTTTCATGTTGAAAAGGACAATCCAACAAAGCTTAAGACAACTAGTCAAAATGGATGACCCCAATGCCTCATAGATATTTCTCCTCTTGGCATTATTGATCTGGAATGCAAAACCTAGAAATTTGTTGCAGACCATTATTTTAATCACCACTTTGTGAGGTTTCATGCAGAAGCCAAGAGGTAGAGTGTGAAAGCTAAGAATTTTTTTTTCACCTTCAGTTTAGTCCCACGTGTATGGGAAGGACAACAACTTTGTTGTTTAAAAGTAGAATTGGAGGATATTGAAATAAGTGAAGCCACCAAAGTATGGAAAATCGTGCATATTAGAAAATAATTTGGTCATTTAGCTATTGAATTTTTGGTTGATTGGTTTGTTTGACTACCAGTCGAAGGTGAACCAAGGTGAGATAATATTTTTTAATTTGAAGGGGAAAATTAAAAGTTTTTCTTACCTTTGAAGGTGACAATTATTTTTGAAGGGAGTAATTCATTTTATATTTTTAATTAACTAAATTATTAATTTAATTAATCATTTAATTATTTTGTGCCTTAAAATTTTCAATTTTTAATTTTGTAAAACTTGATAAATTTGTCCAACATATGTAACTTCCAAAAGACTTATTTTGTAATTGCTTGGATAAAGGCACACATTTTGTAATTCCTTATTATAATCCTCTTGGTCCTTAGGAGTTCATATTTGTAAGTTCTTGATTATACTCAATTATAAATGGCATTATACTTAGCAGACCAAATATTTGCTTTAGCTTAGATAGTCAGTCTATTAGCCAATAAGGTTCAAGACATCACATTCTGAAGTGCCCTTGATATAAAGATCTATAATAATGATCTATGGACAAAGGCAAAATGTGAAGTAAAAACATATGATGGATATAGAGATATTGATGTCCTAGGTAGTTGGATAATATATATAGAGACTTGGTTCTCCTATATCAAGGTCCCTGCTGAGGAAAAAGTGCCCTTTGGAAAACTCAAATTATTTGGGTTAGCAAAGCTTATGATTATGGAAAATAGTGGGTCAATTACCATTTGGGATGGTTTGATCCTAGCCTTGAAGGATACTTTTTACCCTTCAAATTATGAATTGTAGTTAAGTGTAAAATGGTATAGGTTAAGATAGACTTATAATATGCTTTTTCAATATTATGTATTCCAATTCAATAGATTGAGAATTTTTCTTTGTATGAAGGATACAACAAAAGCCCTTATCATCAAATTTACAAGTGATATACTTGAACCTTTGTATTGGGAGTTGAAATATACTCTCTTAAATACTTTGGATACAAATTTTAATCATGCACAATTGGTAGAAGAGAAACTTGTTTCTCAGTCAAAGGGAGCTTCCAAACCTCAACATCAACAATAGTCAAGTAAGGAAAATATGTCTTCCTCTTTATCTTCTTATTCAACTAATTATTCTCCTTCTCATTCTTCTTATAATAGTTATAAATGTTGAAATCATTATCAAAGAAGAGGACATAAGGACTTTGAGTGTTTTAGGAAGAGGAAAAACCTCAATGTAAAATATCAAAAGGAGGAACCACAAAATAGTGCCATTGAGATCATAGGAAAATATAGAAAATATGATGAGTTGAAGGGTAACAATGTTATCCTGATGAATTATAATTTATATAAAAGTGTTCATGATATTTTAATTATCATTAAATCCTACCTAACTCACAACTTTTCTATGGATTATATCATTGACAATAGATCGCAAAAAAATTTAATTGCAAGATCCATAGTTGATAGGCTGCAATTACCTTTAGAACACCATCCTTGTCCATACTCTATTGTATGTAAGGATAATGGTTTTACCTTGTAAATTATAGAAAATTGCATTGTGTCCTTTGCATTGGGTCTACATTTTATGGATTGAGTCACATGTGATTTGAATTCAAAGGATTATTATGGTCCAATTCTTGACCAACCCTATTAGTATGATAAAAGGATTCAATATGATGCATATAACCATACATACACCTTGAATCAAGTGAATAATATATTTCTCATTCATGGCCTTAAGCATACCACACTTTTTCTCTACTCCCATTGGCCACACAATATTACATAAATCTTTAGCAAGCCATAGGACACACCTGCTCTAGCTACACCACCTTGTCAAAATGAGGTAATCCCTCCTTCACCATCAGTATCTACTCTTGTTTCTCCTTCTACTCCTACTACTATTGAGTGAATTTCTTTCTTGCTACATTCATAGGTTTCTATTGTACAATAGACTTAGCAAACTCCATAGTAGACCATTACTCCTTGTTGATTTCCTTCCCAAATTGGCGATAAAATTGTGAAAGAATTTCATCCCAACATTGATATTGCCTAGGTTTTTGATGAAATTGCATCTTCATATTCAATAATTCTAGCTAGCAAGATATGTCTTGAGTATTTTTCTTTCACCCTCCTATTGCAAAAGCATTTGAATTTGATGCTTATTTTTGGGGAGGTATGATGATGACATCTCTTCCTAGGTTTGAATTTCTTAGGATTAGATTTATTTTTTCTAATAAATACCTATGTAATGGTAAAATTAGGTTCTTAATTTACTTTTCTAGTTTTAATAAATCCATGCCATGTAAACATGAGCTTCTAATCTCACATGGACTCCTAGATAGCTAATTTTAGATTCTAGATAGCTTAAGTTAGTAGTTAGCTATTAATATTAAGTTATCTTAGGATTGTTATTGTATCTTATAATATTTTATTTTATGAGATATGCCACCTTATTGTATGCTTAAATTAGCATCTATGATGCCTATAAATTCCTATTTTAATAAAATTAAAATCAACTTGGTCAAAACCTTATCAATGATAAAGTGGTAGATGTAGCTAGGAATACAATGGCTGAAATCATGGATTATTTAATTATAATTTCTAAGTTAGTGATTATGTTAGTTGAGAGATATGGATGTAGAAGAAGAACATAGAATCAAGAAATTCAAAGCATAAGAAGTAGATTTGATAGGGGTGAAATAAGACTTTAGAGGAGAAGAAATTGTGGAAGGCAATTAGGTGGATGTGGGAGTGAGTGAGTTTGCAATTACATTAGGATGAAATATTTCACAATTATTGATACTTCATAAAATACTTGTTATGAACCTTCTTCAATGGTAGCATATTTAATCTATTGTTGCTCGATTACATCAAATTTTAGTTCTTCACATTCAATTCCTAGTTCCTATATTTTCCTCCATTCATGGTATATTTTTTTGGTTTTGATGCAAAATAATCTAGTTTGTTACAAAAAAGGTAATTGTAGGTCAATATGATTTCCACATTCTCATGTCTTTTAAAATCAAGCCAAACTACCATTTTGCTGTGATTTTTTCCAATTTTATTTAAGGAAAAAAATCTAAATGTTTGGCTAAAAATATTATAGCTAAGAAAAAAAATATAAGGGACTTAGATGCACCAATTTGGAGCTAAATTCCTCATTAGCTAAGTGTTTTTAGAAGATCCAAAATCATGTAAAAATCAATGAAGCCAAACATGCTTGATCGAGTTTTAAAAATAACAACCCTAGAAGGCTTCAATAAAGCACAAACCTAGGATCAATAAATTTTGAACTTTTCCAATGATGATGTTGTAAAAATATTACAAAAATTCCAATAATAAGGAGGCTAGAATAGTGTGATCCTAACAGTGGCTAGCTAAAGCATTTCCAAAAGCTTGAACCTAATATAAACATAAAGCTAGGATTTTTCAAGTGCTTACATCAACTAAAGTTTTATCAAATTTTGAATAAGGTCGAAGACTAAGATGTAGCAATTTTAATATATTATAATGTTGATGTCATATTAATCCTTAAGAAAGCCCTAAAATGAATAAGTACGAAAAGGTAAAGTATTGCCCGATGAGGCATGATCCTGCATTTTCTAGGAGACGAGATTAGTTAAACCTTAATAGGTTTTTGAATTTACCTCTAAAGCTCCTATCATAGCCAAAATATCCTATAAACATTGCATAACCTCATAAATAAGTAAATATCACCTGAACATGTTGCTATTACCAAATATTTCTCATGTTAGAAACTATAACCATTTGGACATAACTTAGCCACTTTGAGCAAGATCATTGGAGCTAAATGTTATATTTTTGATAGGTCATTACAATAGTTAGGCATGGTTGTAGAAAGTGATAGCTAAAGATATATGGACATGTTGAATACATGTGTGAGTAGAAAATTGAGATAAAATCTAGACTAACCACATCAATAAAACCAAAATGTAAATAATTAATTGATGTAAAGCATGAAAGTGACCCACTTTCATAAATATTCTTTCTAGGCTATTTATGACAAAACTATAAAAAATTACTATAAGGTTTGGCAATAATATTCATGAGGTTCTTATAAATATACCAATTCACCCCACAATAAGGGTCATCTATGTATTATTTTGCTTGTCATATAATATATACTCTACTATGTAATAATTAAAAGTGAAAGTTGTTTGGCCTCCATTGGTGTTAGAATTTTTAGGTTTTTTAAACGAATTCTATACTTTAATGTATTTTTGTTTACTCTTTGTGAATGTTGAAGCAAATTTTGCATTATTGTATTGCTTTTTATAGAGTATTTGGAATGTTTGAAGTATGTAACTAGAGCTTAGTAAGCTCTATAATGCCTTTGTTAGTGGTTGATCTATTAATCTTTTCTTAAACTTGTTTGTAAATATATTAGTGTAGTATATTTCATTGCTGTTACACAATAATTCATCCATATTTTTAGCATTCTATTAATAATTTCCCCTCTTCTAACCCTTGCATCTCTTACTTTTATCTTAAACCCATTTTCATTATGTAATTATCATAATGAATTGACATTCTATAGAGGTTGACCTTAGGATAAATCCTAGTCATCCAATATTGGCCAAGATCTAGGGCATATATCATCCACCTAGGTGGATTTTGGACCAAGTGTTTCTAGAACTACTAGTGGGATGAACCAATTTGATTATCATATATTTTGATTGAGTGGAGCCTTGGTGAATATCTACTCTTTAATATCACCTAATTATTCACCTAGTGACTCTATTGAGAAGGTTTAGTTATTAGAACTCATGAACCCTTTTGATATAAAAGGATTATGATCACAAGGTTGGCAACCAAGAATCTTGAGAAATAATTACAATTCCTTAATCTACCAGCCTATAGACCTATAAAAAATATATCCACTTCTCCTTCCATATATTCACATTTAGAAAGTATACATTCCACATACTCCTATTATCTATAATATAATGACTATGATAGCTCAAAATTCATGGCTCAAAAATACGAATGAAATTTCTCCAAATGAAACACCATTAGTCCATTTGGCTTAGCACATATCACTGATATTTACAAGTTATGCTTAAATATTTACCTACCTATGAAAATACAAGTAAGGAAACATACGAGCATTGTCAAGATGTCATGGTAAGACTCTTCACACTATCATTCAAATGGAAGACATCAAACTGGTAACATAATCTAGAAGATAAAACCATCCATTCAGGGGATGACTTAACTAGACCATTCATTCAATATTTCAATGAATGAGTAGACCATTTCTCATTCCTCACATAGTTTATTGCTATTCAAGGACACCCTCAAGAAACTATTACTAACTTTAATATCAAGTTTAACCAAATGTGGAGAATAATTCCTCAAGAAATTAGATTTTTTTGTCCTTAGTCATATGTCTATTATCTCTATGCTTTCAACCCTGATCTAGGTCTCCAAATATGATAATCTAATGTGATAACATGCTTGCAAGTTCACCAAGCCAATGAAATATAGAGAATGACCTATTTTCCATAGGATAACTTCTTCCTAGAGTTGTTATGTCATATTTTCCAAAATTTATCCATCCCATGTAATAGATTTAAACTCTTATCATAATCACACCTCTTCCTTCATTAGCCTTGATTCCCTCTCCTAATACCTTATCCCTAGTACCAACCTTATCCACATTGCCCACTATATAGCCTAAGGAATCTTTGGTTATGTAAGAAGTACTAATAACATTTAAAAATCTAAGTAATAATGTTACCACCATGGGGAGACAAGATTCTAAGAGAAACTACTATCCTATAAGGTTGCCCTACACCACAAAGGATAAAGAGGTACCTACAAGTAATACTCCAAGGAAAATCAACAATGTCTATAGTAATCCAAAAGAAGGATCATCTATCTTTGCAAATAAAAAATTATCGATGCTTAGCTTTTTAGAAATTTCAAATAAACATGATATGAATCAAAATCAAGTTATGCTGATGCAATATACTTTAGAAGAAACATGCATATCAATCTTGACAAGGTCCAATAAAAATACTTTGTAGGTGGACCCAAGGTCTTTTTCATATTTTACCTCATCTTAGTCCCTCCAAGGTGAGAGAAGTAAGAAAATTGTGCACTTCCCACATAATCAATCTCCTTAGATTACAAATTTTAGGTATAAATACCCAATACTAAAAGATATAGAGTCCTTCCCTACAACCAAAATCCTTATTTTATTCAATATTTCCTTCTACTTTGGTCCGAATTTCACTAAAACACTCATCCCAAGATCACATTTCCTTAACTTGATCCATTAAGTCCATGTGAATTTAGGTCAAAATAACTATATACCTTTTGCAATATCTTGAGCTTGAGCAAGTTTATCTTGTATAAATATTTAGGATCTGCTCCTAAGAAAATTTTAGGTACCTTCAAAAACTTACTAGTCTCATAATACAATACATTGTTTAACAACTTAGAGAGAGGATCTTATACTATCAAGAATAGATTCTCCATCTACTCTTTCTACTAAGTTTGATAAAAAATTATGAATAGAATTCCATCTTTTTTTTTTCTCGTTCAAAGTGATTGACTTAACCATCTATTTATTCTCATTAAGTATGATAAAAAATTAACCAATAATAGATTTTCCCATCTATTCCTTCTCATTAAGTATGATAAAAAATTAACTAAGAATAGTTTTTTAGTCTTCTTATTATTTTTAGAGGATCCCATACTCTCAAGAAGAGATTCCTCACCTATTATTTCCCCAAAAAACAAAATAAATAGTTTCCTCTACTATATGTTATTTTCATAATCCAAATTCACAAGGATCATAGTTAATATTAATAATGAATAAAGAGCACAATCTAATGTTCAGAATATCACAGTCCAAGATAAACCACTTAAAAATTTTCCAAAGTCTACCTACTTTTAAAAACCATCCTCCCTATGGTTGAAATGAACATTAAAAATATCTTCTCAAATTATGAACCTCAAGAATGATCTACTCATAAAAATAAAAATTAGATAACAATAGAGAAGTCCATAATAGATATTTTTTATAGCTTGAATAAAACCATTTCATTGAAGTTTCATTGCTTAAGTATTCTTGGAAAATTTGAAGTCCTTCCACTGTTTAGAAGCTTCATCTTTTAATATGAAGGGTAACCCTACTATTTGGGTTACTAAAGAATAATTTCCCAAGGATCAAATTTATTTCTAATTTAAACAACCATGTCCTGATTGAATTTTTTTCAATTTGGATACCCTTATATTATTTAGGTCTTGGCTAGCTCTACCTCTATATGAGATTTTGCCTTCAAAATAATTTTTAGAAAGATCCTCCTCCTATCTACTCTCAAAATTTTCATTCTAAGGATCTTGAATTATAATAATTTCTAATAATTTCATATAATAATTTATAATAATTTCTTAGGTTGGTTCTTCCATTAAATATGTTATTGTAGTGACTATAGTACAATGATAAGGTTTTCTACCTCTTATTAAAATGTTCCATAATTTCCTTTCAATGTTTAGTTTCAATTTTATTCTATTTAGCTAGCCCTAGATTTTGTGAAGATCCTCTTCTTCTCTCCCTTATCTTGGGTGCTAATTAATTTTTTCCCTACAAGGAGTTAGATAAGTTATAATTCCTCTCAATTGTACTTCCAATGGTTAATTATATCTTCCCAATAACTAACTTAGATAATCTTGATTACAACCATTATTACCTTCCTGGTAATAATCTCGATTATTATTACGACCATTATTACCTTCCTGGTAATAATATAGGTCACACTTGCCTTACCACAAGGTGCCATTCTTCTTAACTACAAAGAATTTTATTTTAGTTATTTTATCCTTAAAAACTAGCCTATTTCATTATCATTCATTTGATAATGGCTATGGTTATACTTCATGCAAGGTACTATTCGTAGGTGTTCTCACACATCAGCAATCTCCTGATAACTATGGTGGTCATACTTACTCTATGCAATATGCCATATCAAAGTAAATCTACCTTTTATAGAATAAACTCAAGCAACCTTTATCCTATCCATAAAATATTCTAGTCCATCATACCTAGAGCTTTGAATTTAAAGTAATCTATAAATTCAAGGTCTTCATGGATTTATCTTGAAAAATAAGCAAGTATCTGGATAGGAAGATAGATAAATCCTTACCGTATTTTGTGGAAGCCTTTAGTCCATCATAATCTAGATTTGATACCAAATGTAATGACTCAAAAAACCAACCAACTTGAGAGAGAATTGTTTTTCCATTTATACACTTGTTAGGGATTTACAAATTCTCTATCATCCATATACCTTTTGGTTAGTTGAATAATATCCTAATATCTTAAGATTAAGCTATCTATCTCACATTTGTGATGATTCAATATAACCCATTAGGTTTTTTAAGATGGTATACCCATACCTACACCATACATAAGTTTTTCTATATAGGTGCACTAAGCATCATGTAAATAAGCTATCTATCTCATCCATTATATTTATTAATAGGATACACCCATCCATATGCCATACATAATTATATCTATATAGGTGCACTAAGTATCATGCAAATAAGCTATCTATCTCATATCCATGATGAGCTAACTTATCTCTTTTAGTCTATCAAAATGGTACACCCATCCCTACACTATACATAAGTCTTTTTATGTAAGTGTACTAAGCAGCATGTAAAAAATCTACTTGTCTCATGTCCATGATGATCTAATTTATCCCTTTTAGTTCATCAAAAGGGTACACCCATCCCTTTATGGTACACATATTTATCTATGTAGGTGCACTAAGCATCATGCAAATAAGATATCAGTCTCATCTTCATGATAAGCTAACCTATCCATAATTCTTTGTAATGTAAATAAGCTATCTATCTCATATTTATGATGAGCTAACTTATCAATCATTCTTTGTAATGTAAATAAGCTATATGTCTCATCTTCATGATGATCTAACTTATTCATTTTCCATATATCACTCTACATGATAGTCAAATCATTAATATTACAACCTATTCATTGCCTTCTACAACTACTAAGGTTTAATCAATCAAATGGATCTCATAATCCCTTAGATTAATTCTCACTCTAAGCTTATAAATATCAAAGTCCTTCTTACCCATTAGAGAAAGCATTATTTCACCTCCAACATGTGTACTCACTACACATCTAACTAGGACTCTTCTAGTGTTAACATGAATTTTAATGGAGGTCATTATCTAACCATCTAAACTACAAAAAGACAAGGACTATCCAATAATACAAGGAATGTGCATTGCTTAATCACCATAACTAGGTCACTTCTAGTTTAACCATTACAAATACCATGAATGACACTACATACTAATAACATGTAATTCTTAATAAACTCATATCTATGGTCTATGAAAGACCATGAACTTCTCATTTTATTGAAGAGTAACATATTCAATAAACTATATTTAGAAAGCAATAAATATAAGATTATAAGATGACAATAACCAATTTTCACATCACACCTCATATATCCTAGGAAACCGTTATAGGAAAAACCCAACCTTAAAATATCCTTTTTCATTCAAATTTAACTAGTCTCAATTTACATTCAATCAGAAGAATTTTATAATTCCTTTTTCCACATTTTTAGTACAATTAGGGACACATAGGAGCCATATAATTTTTATATCCCTAATTCATGAATTTCTCTTCTTATTCATGTTAGAAAATTGATGAGGAAGTCCCATAATTTCCTCAAATAAATTCCATATTCATTCTCCCCAAGAATATCCCTTCCTTCTTAGATTATCTAAAGTAGTGGCATCTTCCTATGGATCTAATGTAACCATATATTCACTATAGAATTGCACTACAGATTAATAAGAGGACCCCATAATCTTCTCATAATAAAACCATCACTAGATCATCCCAAAAAAAGAATTATACTATCTCTAATATCATTAGAATTTATCTTATGCAAGATAAAGTACTATCCTCTAATATATAAATCAAACTATTTTCTTTTAAAATGAAATACATTATCCACTAATATATATCTAACTCAATTAATCCAAATGAGATACATTATCTACTAATCTATTTCCATCTTATTTAATCTAAAATAAATGCAATATCCACTAGTATACTTCATACTCATTTAATCCAAATAAATTATATTATCCAATAATATATTTAAACATACTTCATATAAATGAAATACATTATCCACTAATATATTTAATCCCATTTAATCCAAATAAAACGCACTATCCACTAATACATTTCAAACTTACTTGATCTAAATGAAATACATTATCCACTAATATATTTCTATCACATTTAATCCAAATGAAATACATTATCCACTAATACATTTCTAATCCTTTTAATTCAAATGAAATACATTATTCACTAATAAATTTCTATTAATTAATACAAATACATTATCCACTAATATATTTCTATCTCATTTAATTAAAATATCCATTAAGCCTTTGTTTCCATAATCAAATACAAAAAAATATTTCTTTCATTTAATTAAAATATAATCAATTTTTCCACAAAATTGATCCTAAGTTACCATTCAAATTTTCCACCTATTTTCGTCATAAAAATAATTCAAAATTTTCCATACATTGGTTTCCTAAGAATTTCCACAAATTTATTTTCTAAGTTCCATTCAATTCCTCCATGAAATTGATCCCTAATTCATTCATTTTCTCCATGAAATTGATTCCTAAGTTTCACTTAATATTTTCACAAAATTATTCCTAATATGTCCTCATATTTTCCACAAATTTGTTATTATGTTCCATTCAATTTCTCCTTGAAATTGATCTCTAATTCATTCAATTTATCCATGAAATTGACCTATAGTGTTATTTAACATTTTCTCTATAAAACCCAAAATTGATCTATAAGTTTTGTTTAGTTTTGCTCTAAATCAAAATTCAAAATTGCTCTATCATCAAGTTTAAGTTTTGCTCTACCAATTTATTTTAAACCAAAGTAGTTTGTTATAGCAAGATAAATACTTCCAAAACCAAAGGTTTGAATAGTAAAAGAGGGGAGTTTAGATTCAATCACAAGTAAACTAGGCAAACCACAAACTAACCCAAAAGTCAACCAACTTACAACCAATCAAAGAGCATCTAACCTGGTCAACCAAACTATAATGCCCAACAACTAGTGCTCTAGCCTCTACCAGGTAGTGCCTACCATGACTACTACCCAATGGTCAGGCTAATAGGAGTGACATCCCCTAACTCAACCTTTTAAATGCTCCCATGAGGATCAAGTGGGATAAAATCCACATATGACTAAAAGAGTTTGACATAAATCACCCCTAGGCTACTAGGTACATCAACCAGCATAGTAAACCTTTGGAGATAAACTAACAACTAACCATGATACTCCACATAGTAGGGCATAAATAGGTCAATAAAACCAGGATCACAAGTGGTTAAAGGGCAAAGAGGGCTTAGTCAAGCACCTAGAAGATTAGATTTAAGTTAGTAGTTTTTAATAGGATAATTACACTAAGATTAAAGAGTTTAGTAAACATCATATAAAATTAAAGGAAATGATATAATAAAATGAGAGACATAAATGTGATGTGTCATAACACATAACACTTTATGATATAGTAAATAAATAATAGAATATGATAGAAATATTAAAGTGAACAGTGTGTATATAACCAATTAAACCAAGGCATTATCCATGTGGATGTGATAAAATCAATGTTAGTTGTAGATTACCTAATAATTAGGGTGAAGAAGATATTTTATAAAATATTATAAAATATACAATACTATAGAGATTTAAGTTATGAACTATATGAAGTGTTAAATAAATACAAGGCATGAGTAAATATTGAACCTCAAAAACTCCATCATGCTCTTGAACCATGTTAGAGGAGAGAGAGAAGACAACTTGTTTAAGTTTCACATATTTTCATATATACACTTGATAGGTACACACGATAAGAAGATATACTAAGTTGAGATAGTCAATCACCAATTGGTCAAACAATAGTCTCAATTTTGAGAGATAAAAAATGTATATGTAACCTTATTTTAAATTCTCTTAACATTAATATCAAATTTCAAATGCTTTGGTGTTGATTAAAAGATAGATATATATTTATTAATTCTAGATTTTTTCAATTCTATCTAATCATTGGAAGGAATATTCATTCTTTGTATTTTATTATTTTTTAAACCTATGGTAAAATTATTTATCAAATATGGAGATACAACTTTCTCAAAGGATTCAATGATATCCATCTTTCTTTATATGTGCATGCCTCCTCCTCATACACTAAAGTTTAAAAATATAAAGTAAATCCTATATTTTTCTCATTAGACCAATTGATAATGTAGTTCTAATAGAAATTTATGGACAATATATATCATATCATAAATATATAGTTTCTAACATTTAAAAGGACCAATAGTATTCCCCTTCTTTGTTGGTTATTATACTCCCAATTTTTCTTATGATATGAAATACAAGGATATATGTATGCTTTGGGAAAAAATAAATTATAATAGAAGAATGACCAATCAAGCCATTAGAAGAAGGAAAAATTACTCTTAACTAAGGTAAATCAAAATATTTTTTGAAAAAACTATGTTGGTAATGTGAGGTACAAACAAAGAGTCATTGAAAACTTGGTATCCTAAAATGGACAGGTCATAGATATATTTAAAACACTATAATATAAATTTTAAACAATTTAAAAAATAAAAATAAAAACTACAAACAATTTAAAACCTTATTCACTTATTTTTTATTTACCCTTTACATATTATAAAATAACCTACCTCATTTTTATCTTTTTTGGTTGTTTTACTTAATTTATCTTGCACTAGAGTTGCTCGCACTCAAGGTAGGAATGTCTTTTTGGACTTGTCTAATTTTTTGTATAATACAAGTATACAAAATAGAATGACTATAAAAATATTAGATAGCTAGGTTTCTAATTTTGAGATTATGACTAGGACATATGATTGAAGATTGAAAATATCATAACATGACTAGGTTGAGCAATAACAAGAATACTAAGACATTGGCAAGTATTATTTTCAAACTTCACTCTATGTATAATCATTATTCCATGTTTACTAAATGAGTTGTATGTTATGAAAATTTGATACATAAGGGCGATAATAGTAAATTTAGATATTTAGGATGATGGTATAAGTATGTAATATAACATTAGTTGAATAAGGATCCATGAGAAATATAGCTTTATTTTTATATAAATAATTAATATATAAATGTCTAGCATAGATGATTAGATAACTATATGTTTTAATGGTATATGCTTAAATATTTCATTTCAAGAAAGCATCTATGTGTGGACCTTATCAACTTGGGTTAAATCCTCTTTTTAATCTTATCATGAAAGTCCTTTCAATTTTAATAATTCCTTTTACAAATTAGACTACTTTGAAGGTTCAAAAAATATTATGAATTCATTCGAAATTTATAAAATTGATATTTATTCCAAAATTATAGGAGAGGAAAAATAAAATTATTGTTAGCATCATTTTTTAAGAAATTTGGAAACCCCTTACCATTGATAGAATTATTCTTCTTAAAATTCTATTTAAATAGTAAATTCATAAATACCTTGCTTAAGAATCATATGATATACTCAACCATTTTCATAGTTGGTTATAACCACTTAAATGGTTACTTTGGTATAGGCCTTAAACTCTAGACATATGGTAGGTGTTCTTATTTTTTTAAATATATTGATTGTTTTCATCCTAAACTTATAACATTACCTTAACTGCATGCTAGTACAAGGGAACAATATCACTATATGATCAAAAAAGAAACAAAATATGTACATGATATTTGTATTCCATAGATAATTCATCTTATGTAGAAATAAATAGTCATATTTCAAGATACAAGACAATATACATGGTATTGGTATTGCATAGATAATTCATCTTATATAGAAATAAATAATCACATTTCAAGATATTTCACTCCTTTATGAATAGTAAATTCATAAATGCCTTGCCTAAGAATCATATGATATGCTCAACCATTGTCATAGTTGGTTATAACCACTTAAATGGTTACTTTGGTATAAGCCTTAAGAAATAAAAGATATACATGGTATTGGTATTACATAGATAATTAATCTTATATAGAAATAAACAAAACAATGATATTTTTTTAAAAATATGAATAATATGATAAATTTTTATTTTATTTATTTATAGTTTTTATTTGGTTAGTGTGAGAAACCTTTACTATTGACTTTTAGGGATGAGCATCCCAGCGATAACCCCCATAACCCCTTGTAATATCAAGAGCTAAACTTATCAATAAAAGATTAACACACAACCCCACACACACGTTGTGGTTTGAACCTTGAACCTCCCAAAAAACCAAACCCGAAATAAAAACAATAAACTTTTATGTTTCATTAAGACACTACAATTTTTAATATACAACACTAAATATGTATTTGTTTATTTATACTTTTAAACTTATTAATTTATTAATAAAATAATAAATTCAAAAAATAAAATCAAGTCATTTATTAGCTAGATACGGCTAAATAAACCTCATGTTATCCTTGTTTCAAAATTAAATATCTTCTTATTGTGGTTAAATTCTGAATTAAATTAAACAAACGATATCCCAACCAAGTATTGACATAATATGTGCCCTCCCAAACTTGTGGCTATTGTTAGGCCGATGGTTCAGTCTTACCACATGGCGTATCATTGTTATTTACAGTGATAGGGATTGGCCAACTTGGCTGCTAACGTTACATCTATTCCATTAAATAAGAATTAGTATGGGGTAGTCTAATAGTTTTTTTTTTGAAAAAAATGAAAAAAACGTGTAAAACAAAAGACAGTTACAAGAGGGAGAAAGGGCATCCCAACCAAGCGCAAAGAGACCAGAAGTACAAAGGGCGCGAAAACGCGACATGTCGCGAAATCGCGACACCAAACCAAACAACCGCCGCGCCACAACAACCAGTCGCGATAACGCGACAAGTCACGAAATCGCGACATGTCGCGATATCGCGACAAAAAGCGCCGGAACCACAACACACGAAAAAAGTCGCGAAATCGCGACAGCACAGCACCAAATCACCCAAACACCAAAAGCGTCACGAAATCGCGTTGAGAAAGCCTGAAGGCACCTGCTCCCCGAAACTGTCGCGAAATCGTGACGAGGACCCCTTTGATCAGCAACTTTGAGAAAGTGTCGCGACATCGCGACGACTTTTCCTTGGAGCCCCACTTGGTCGGAAGTGTAGCGAAATCGCGACAAGAAAACCAATGGGCGCCCCATCCGCAAAAGTGTCGCGAAATCGCGACATGTTCACCCCCGAGGTGCCCATTACCAAAACTAGTCGCGAAATCGGGGTAGTCTAATAGTTAGAGTTATTATTTTTATAAAATATATAATACAAGATTTGATTGATTATGTGTTAAAAAATAGGGATTAGCCAACCTGATTGACTTTCATCTATTGCATCAAATTCGTAAACAAAATCATGTTATTACATGTGAAAACAAGAATAATAATGGGAGACAATATGAAGCGTGTAAAGAACATAAAATAAAGTCAGCGCAGCATTGGAAGCTTCTTAATGGAACACACGTGAAATCTACTTCTAGAGAGCCGTTTGGAAATATAAATGCGCGTAAAAGCCGAGTAGAAAAAACTGGGTTCTTGCTAAGAATATAGCCATGGGCCATGAATTCCTTTACTTTGTGAAGTGATTAGACACAGAAGGACAATATACAGTGCACTGCTTTTTCAATTTTGGGTCCCAATTCAGGTCGGCACCACTAAAAATTCTACACCTTAATAAATGTAATCGTTTCCTTGACATCATTGCTTTAATTCTAAAAGTTCATACTATTTTTTAAATTAATTTTTTTATAACTTTTAGTTTTTAATAAAGATAAAAGTTAATAAAATTTTGATTGATCCACTATCAATAAACTTATTGATGTTTGATAGTAAAAACAAATTTAGATATAACTGATTCTTCTATAGGAGTTACTTCCCATGAACAAACTCTTCTGTAACCTCTTAAACTCGAATTTGGCAACAAAATGGCAGGTTCCACGACTACAGTCTGCATTTTTGATGCAGGAGCATCCGGAGGTGGAAGAGCAATCTTGCATCCTCAAAAAAAAATATTTTTCTCTAAGTACCAAAGCTGTCGCGATATCGCGACACTTTTTGAGAAAAGGCGCCAAGGGCCGAAACTGTCGCGATATCGCGACACTTTTTGAGAAAAGGCGCCAAGGGCCGAAACTGTCGCGATATCGCGACACTTTTTGAGAAAATGCGCCAAGGGCCGAAACTGTCGCGATATCGCGACACTTTTTGAGAAAAGGCGCCAAGGGCCGAAACTGTCGCGATATCGCGACACTTCTTGAGAAAAGGCGCCAAGGGCCGAAACTATCGCGATTTCGTGACACCTTTTTGAGAAAGGCGCAAAGGGGCGGAGCTGTCGCGATTTCGTGACACTTTTGAAGAATGGGCTCCAAGGTGAAGAATCGTCGCGATTTCGTGACACTTTTTGAGCAGAGGTGCCAAGGGGAAAAGTTGTCGCGATTTCGCGACACATTTTGCAGTTAAGTGCCGAGGAGAAAAGTTGTCGCGATTTCGTGACACATTTTGGCAGAAGGCCCAGGAGGAAGAGTTGTCGCGATTTCGCGACACATTTTGAGCAAAGGCGCCAGGAGGACAAGTTGTCGCGATTTCGTGACACATTTTGGGCAAAGGCGCCAGGGAGACAAGTTGTCGCGATTTCGCGACACATTTTGAGCAAAGGCGCCAGGGAGACAAGTTGTCGCGATTTCGCGACACATTTTGGGCAAAGGCGCCAGGGAGACAAGTTGTCGCGATTTCGCGACACATTTTGAGCGAAGGCGCCAGGGAGACAAGTTGTCGCGATTTCGTGACACATTTTGGAGAAAGGCGCCGAGGAGAAAAGTTGTCACGATTTCATGACACATTTTGCGGATAGGCACCAGGGAGAAAGTTGTCACGATTTCGTGACACATTTTGTGGATGGGCGCCAAGGGGAAAGGACGTCGCGATTTCGTGACATGTCATGGTTTCGTGGCCCGAAGACAGAAGGAGAGTACGGAGGGCCAGGATGTCGTGATTTCATGACCCGTCATGTTTTCGTGGCCCGAAGGAGAGAATACGACAGGTCGTTCATGACTCCACTCGGACAGGCGGCTGTAGAGGTCATTGTAGAAGGGCACGTGGCAGCAACGCAGGTGTCTACAGAGCACTCCTGGGAATGATGATTCAGAGGGTGGATGGACAGGCGGCTGCAGAACACTCCGCCACTACATGCCATGCTGATTGGAGACACCTGGCAGCATTTTGCAGGCGGCGACAGAACATTCGTGTGGGCGGTTAGAAGCAACTTCGCATTCTATGTAATGATGTCGAAAAGGGATCGGGTCCGCTATAAGAAATAGCTCATGCATTGTAACGGGGGTTGGCCATTTTAGTATCTTCTGTAATTCAAATTTTAAAGCTCTGTTAATGAAAATTTCATGATTTCTCTGCTTGTATTTCCAGTTCTGCTTCAAGTGGTATCAGAGCCAGAAGGTTCTGAGTGCGCGAACCGATCATCGGCTATGAGGCAGTTTTGTGCCAGGATTGTGGTTGTGGGTTGTGAGGAAGCGAGCAGGATGCCTCCGCATAGGAACCATGGTGGTGTGAGGAATAGGGGAGCAGAGGTCGATCTTAGAGCCTTGCAGAGGCAAGTTCAAGCCCTGCAGGAGGAAATCAGAAGAGGAGTTGAGCCAAGAAGGGAGGAACCCAGTGAAGATGAAGTTTGGGAAGAAGAGGGTCCATCTGATGAAGAAGAAGCATTGGATCCAACAGAAGCTAGGCTGTATAGGGCCATATCCCAGATCGGGAAGAAGCCAAAGTTTGATGTCTCCACTTATTCTGGGAATCTCAATCCCGAGGAGTTGATAGATTGGATCAACGACATGGAGGAATATTTCGAGTATGAAGAGATCTCAGACCCAAATCGGATCAGGTTCGCGAAAACAAAGCTGAAAGGACATGCTAGCATCTGGTGGAAAGGAGTACAGCTGGAGAGGAACAGGAGGGGAAAGGAAAAGATCACCAGGTGGGATAGGATGGTGGAGAAATTGAAGAGGCAATTCATCCCCATGGATTATGAGTTGGATTTGTTGAGAAAGATGCAAAGTCTTAGACAGGCAAGTAAATCTGTCAAGGAGTATACGGAGGAGTTCTATCAGATCTCGATTAGAACCGGCCATTCTGAGGCGAATAAGGAGAAAGTCGCACGATACATCAATGGATTGAGAACCAGCATCCAAGAAGAGCTGAGTCTGGTTCGAATGAGCACGGTTGAGGATGCATACCAGTTTGCATTAAAAGTGGAGGAGAAACTGAATAGGAGATTTGATGGTAAGCAGAGAGGAAAGGATCATGGTGGAAGAGCTGGTGGAAGGACCAGTGGAGGAAGATACAGAGATTTGGGGAAGACTGGTGAAGCAAGCAGTAGCCAGAACCAGAAAGAAGAGAAAGAGGAGAATACCCAACGCCCACGCAATCACAACAACTACCCGAGGGGAAGAGGTAGGCCTGGGCGAGGGTTTGGAAGAGGTGTCTTTCGAGGAACCTGCTTCAACTACGGAGAAGAAGGACATCGGGCATACAACTGCCCGCAACATCAAGAAAGGCCAAATCGAAGACCTGAGGGTCAGGCCCGAGCTGCTGTAGCAGACGAAGGTGTCGAATCTGAGCACTCTGAGGAGGCAGAACGAGGAGAGGCGATGATCATCAGAAGAGTCTTGTTGAATGAAGAAAAGAAGGCAGATCAGAGGAACAACCTATTTTGCACAAGATGCAAGTGCGCAGGCAAGGTCTGTAACATCATCATCGATAATGGAAGCACTGACAACTTGGTCTCTGAGGAGATGGTTGCTAAGTTGCAGCTGGAGAGAAGAAAACACCCGCACCCTTATCGGATTGCATGGTTACAAAAGGACCATCGGGTGCTGGTCAGTGAGCAATGCCTGGTGAAGTTCAACATTGGAACTTACCGAGATGAGGTCCTATGTGACATCTTGCCTATGGATGCATGTCACTTGTTGCTTGGGAGACCATGGCAGTTTGATCGAAGTGTTGTACATGATGGTCGAGCCAATACATATTCCTTGTCAAAAAATGGAGTTCGCCATAAGTTGAAACCCCTGAAGGAGGTGGATGAGAAGGTATGCAGCAGTGCACGAGTCTGTCTAGTTGATGGAAGAAGATTTTTAGATGGCCTGAAGCCAGATCATATGTGCTATGCAATAATCCCTAGGGTTAGGGAAGAAGAATGCAAGGAAACTCTAGTGGAAGTCATGGGACTGTTAGAGGAGTTTCCAGATATCATTTTTGATAATGTTCCTGAAGGTTTACCACCTGTTAGGAAGATCAGTCACCACATAGATTTGGTGCCTGGATCGAGCTTGCCGAATAAGGCTGCACACAGAATGACGCCTGTAGAAACTGAGGAGTTAAACCGGCAGGTTCAAGATCTGCTAAAGAAGGGGTTGATTAGGGAGAGTCTTAGCCCGTGTGCAGTACCTGCAGTACTAGCACCCAAGAAGGATGGAGAGTGGAGAATGTGCACAGACTCTCGGGCAATTAACAAGATCACTATCAAATACAGATTCCCACTGCCAAGGATGGATGATATCATGGACTGCTTGAGTGGAGCTGAGTACTTCACGAAGATTGACCTGAAAAGTGGTTACCATCAGATCCGCATTAGAGAAGGGGATGAGTGGAAGACAACCTTTAAAACCAGAGAGGGGCTGTATGAGTGGTTGGTCATGCCATTTGGGCTAACCAATGCACCGAGTACCTTCATGCGGTTAATGAATGAAGTCCTGAAGGAATTTCTAGGCAAATTTGTTATTGTCTACTTGGATGATATCTTGATTTTTAGCAGAACCCTGGAGGAACACCTGATGCACATCAGGAGGGTTTTTGAGAAACTGCGGGAGGAGCAATTGCTGATAAATCTGAAGAAGTGTAACTTCGTGAAGAGGGAGTTAGTATACCTGGGATTTGTTATCTCAGCAGATGGTCTCAAAATGGACCCCGAGAAGGTGAGGGCTATCATAGAATGGCCTGCTCCAAGAAGCGTGACTGAGGTGAGATCATTTCACGGTCTAGCCAGTTTCTACAGAAAGTTCATTAGAAACTTCAGCAATATTTGCGCATCCCTTACGGAGACAATGAGGGGGAACAAGAAGGAATTCAAGTGGACAACTGGAGCAGACAAAAGCTTTGCTATGCTGAAGAAGAAGGTCACAGAGCAACCTCGTCTTAGCACTTCCAGATTTCAACAAGGTGTTTCGGGTAGACTGTGATGCGAGTGGTAGTGCCATAGGGGCCGTATTGAGCCAAGAGGGTAAGCCTGTTGCTTATTTTAGTGAGAAGCTCAATGATGCCAGGAAGAAGTATTCGGTATATGATCAGGAGTTCTATGCCATAGTTCAGGCTCTAAAGAAATGGAGGCATTATTTGTTGCCAAAGGAGTTTGTTCTGTATACTGATCATCAGGCACTACAGTATATTAACAGTCAAGGGAAATTAAATCAGAGGCACCTGAAATGGGTCGAGTTCCTGCAGAGCTACACCTTTGTGCTGAAGCACCGGAGTGGGAGGTCCAACAGAGTTGCGGATGCCTTGAGTAGGAGGCAATGTTTATTGATGGAGATGAAGGTGGAGGTTGTAGGGTTTGCTGAGCTCAAGGGTTTATACCCTGCAGACCCCGACTTCGCAGAAGCTTGGAAAGCCTGCACTGCACCTGTTACTTTGGACAAGACTAAGTGGTTAAATTTTCTGATTCAAGATGGAATGCTATTCAGGGGGAACCAATTATGCATTCCGAGGAGCTCAATGAGGGAGAATCTCATCAAGGAAAAGCACAGTGGAGGTTTAGCTGGACACTTTGGTCGAGACAAGACCATTTCCCTTGTTAGTGAAAATTACTACTGGCCGCAATTGCAACAAGATGTGGCAAAATTCATGCAAAGTTGTAGGATATGCCAGATGGCAAAAGGTGTGAGGCAGCCTACTGGTTTATATCAACCACTACCTGTACCCGAAAGGCCATGGGAGGATATTAGTATGGATTTTGTTCTTGGTTTACCCAGGACGCAGAGGGGACACGACTCCATATTTGTGGTAGTGGACAGGTTTTCAAAAATGGCTCATTTTATTCCCTGCCAGAAGACTAGCGATGCGGTCCATGTGGCTGGTTTATTCTTCAAGGAAGTGGTACGCCTTCATGGTCTGCCAAGGAGCATTGTGTCGGACAGGGATACCAAGTTTGTAGGGTATTTCTGGAGAACCCTGTGGAAGAAACTGAAGACGGATTTAAAATTCAGTTCTGCATACCACCCCCAAACAGATGGCCAAACAGAGGTGGTAAATAGGAGTTTGGGCAATCTACTGAGATGCTTGGTCGGAGACAAGCCCAAGGGATGGGATTTAGTTTTGTCGTAGGCAGAATTCGCTTACAACAGCTCTATTAATAGGAGTACCAATAAATCACCATTCCAGATAATCTATGGGAGCAGCCCAAGAAACGCTTCAGAGTTGAGAAGGATGGATACAAGAGAAAAATGCAGTGTTGAAGTTGAAGACTTTGTTGAACACCTGAAGGGAGTGCATGAGGAGGTGACAAGGCACATTGCTAAGATGAATACTCAGTATAAGGCCAGGGCAGACCAGAAGCGCCGGGCTAAGGAGTTTGAAGTAGGAGATTCTATCATGGTCCATCTAAGAAAAGAGAGGTTTCCTGCCAAGACCTATAACAAGCTGAAGATGAAGAAGTTTGGGCCATGCAAGATCATTGGAAAATGGGATTCGGGTAATGCATACGAGGTGGAGTTGCCGAGTGAACTTAACATCTCACCCATTTTTAACATTTCAGATTTGGTTGAGTATCATGAAGGAGATAGCAGTGCAACACCAAGCCCGGATTTGTGGAGCATTCCCATGGCCACTCCAGTTGCAGATGAGATAGAAGAAGTCCTTGATACGCGTGAGGGCCGAAGTACTCGGAATAGGTGTTATTCTGAATATTTGATCAAGTGGAAAGGCAGGCCCATAGAAGATGCGACTTGGTTGTCGAAGGCAGAGGTTGACCGCCTGGGTCTACCTCAGACAGATCAGAAGTGAAGGTCACTTCTCAAATTCACCCCGGGTGTCTGATGCAGGAGCATCCGGAGGTGGAAGAGCAATCTTGCATCATCCAAAAAATATTTTTCTCTAAGTACCAAAGCTGTCGCGATATCGCGACACTTTTTGAGAAAAGGCGCCAAGGGCCGAAACTGTCGCGATATCGCGACACTTTTTGAGAAAATGCGCCAAGGGCCGAAACTATCGCGATATCGTGACACTTTTTGAGAAAATGCGCCAAGGGCCGAAACTGTCGCGATATCGTGACACTTCTTGAGAAAAGGCGCCAAGGGCCGAAACTGTCACGATTTCGTGACACCTTTTTGAGAAAGGCGCAAAGGGGCGGAGCTATCGCGATTTCATGACACTTTTGAAGAATGGGCTCCAAGGTGAAATTTTTTGAGAAAGGGGAAGGGAAAAGTTGTCATGATTTCATGACACATTTTGAGCAAAGGTGCCAAGGAGAAAAGTTGTCACGATTTCGTGACACATTTTGAGCAAAGTGCCGAGGAGAAAAGTTGTCACGATTTCATGACACATTTTGAGCAAAGGCGCCAGGAGGACAAGTTGTCACGATTTCGTGACACATTTTGGGCAAAGGCGCCGAGGAGACAAGTTGTCACGATTTCGTGACACATTTTGGGCAAAGGCGCCAGGAAGACAAGTTGTCACGATTTCATGACACATTTTGGGCAAAGGCGCCAGGGAGACAAGTTGTCACGATTTCGTGACACATTTTGAGCGAAGGCGCTAGGGAGACAAGTTGTCACGATTTCGTGACACATTTTGGAGAAAGGCGCCAAGGAGAAAGTTGTCGCGATTTCGTGACACATTTTGAGGATAGGCGTCCAGGGAGACAAGTTGTCACGATTTCGTGACACATTTTACGGATGGGCGCCAAGGGGAAAGAACGTCGCGATTTCGTGACATGTCACGTTTTCGTGGCCCGAAGACAGAAGGAGAGTACGGAGGGCCAGGATGTCACGATTTCGTGACCCGTCACGTTTTCGCGGCCCGAAGGAGAGAATACGATAGGTCGTTCATGACTCCACTCGGACAGGCGGCTGCAGAGGTCATTGCAGAAGGGCACGTGGCAGCAACGCAGGTGTCTACAGAGCACTCCTGGGAATGATGATTCAGAGGGTGGATGGACAGGCGGCTGCAGAACACTCCGCCACTACATGCCATGCTGATTGGAGACACCTGGCAGCATTTTGCAGGCGACGATAGAACATTCGTGTGGGCGGTTAGAAACAACTTCGCATTCTGTGTAATGATGTCGAAAAGGGATCGGGGCCGCTATAAGAAATAGCTCATGCATTGTAACGGGGGTTGGCCATTTAGTATCTTCTGTAATTCAAATTTTAAAGCTCTGTTAATGAAAATTTCATGATTTCTCTGCTTGTATTTCCAATACTGCTTCAATTTTCACGCTTCTAACAACAGCAATGGCTACATGCCCGCTTGAAAGACAAACATCTTTCTTTACATTCCAACAAATAGTGCTCGAATATATCTCTATAAGATACCCTTCGACTTTGTAAAATTGAATATTTTTTCTTGGCTTTCTGTGCTGCTTAGAGCTTACAAGCATTAAGTACTGCACTCTAATACTTGTCATCCACGGGATGCAGGCAGCCTAAATTTTGGGTAGGAAGTTCAGTTTCCTTTAACAAATATGAAATGGCTGGCGAGCAAGTTGTAAGATTTTGTATATGAATATAATATTTTTCTGTAACAACTGAAGTTTCTTATTAGGGTTTTGATAATTGTGTGCTTTCTCCCGGTGAGCCTGGAATTTTTTTATGTTGGTGAAAATTTATTGAATTAATAAAATTATATAAGAAATACAGAATTTTAAAACAATAGATCATAATTTTAAAACAATAAATCATAAGAAAAAAAATTTAAAACTACAGAACACTCAATCAAACAATACCCAACAAATAACAGCCTCAACCAAACATATTAAAAAGATGACGAACAATCCACTACTTACGAAAATAAAAGGTAGGAAGGAATGCGATAAAAGTTTGGATGAAGAAGAATGTTTAGATAAACGACCTCTGGTTGCTCATACAGATTATCTATACACAACACCACAAAGGCCCTGAGATATTCATGCGGCTTCAATCTCCGGAGTCTCCAAATTATTTACATAGTTATTAAGCACTAGTTGAAATTATCGAGGATTAATGGAACATTAGGGTCTTAAATCTGCTGGTATTTGTATAACCCGATAGATGTCAGGGACGAACATGAACGTTTCGCTTCTGTATCCTTAACTGGCTTAGAAATATATGCGGTCTTAATTCATACAAAGTCATAACGAAAACCATCAAACTAGGCTCACAACTTTCGTTGTTTCGAATATACCATCTTCTTTGAAGATTCTTGATCTATAATATATTACTGGGTTGGATGATTCATGTTCTATTCAATTGAGATATATGGACGATCTAATTAGATACATCAATGGCTAGAATTATAATAATATATTATTATTTAATATATTACTTTTTTAATTTATAAAATAATTATTTTTACTTTTACATATATATTTTTTATTTTTCAATATATTTTTTTTATTTATTTAAAAAATTTACGTTTTTCATATTAAACATTACTTTAAAAAAAAAATAATGTTTAATATGAAAACCTCTTTGTCACCCAAGGTTTTGGGCCTCTAAATCTTTGGATGAACCAGTCTATTTAGGTTCCTAAAGCTTCCCTCTTGTTCTATCTCTTCTCCAAACTCTATGGTGGATCGTTTGCTCATTAAATGGTCTGCTCCACCCCCAAGCTAGATAAAATTTAATTTTGATGGAGCGGCCAAGGGTAACCTTGGCCCTGCTGGTGCTGGAGGTATTTTTAGAAATCATGAAGGGAAGATCATTCTGGCCTTTGTAGAAAACCTTGGGGTCCAAACTAATCATTTTGCTGAAGCATGAGCTCTTTTTCAAGGTTTGTCTCTTCTACCCCGCTTACATTGTCCTAACTTAGTGGTTGAAGGTGATTTGATGAACATCATTAAAAGCTTTGCAAGGACTAAGTGTGCTTCCTAGAACATCAACCAATGTTACCATTCAACATTTCTATTTTTCAATAATTTTCTTATCTTTAATTTTTTTTGTATTTATTTAAAATTTTTACACTTTTTTCATATTAAAAATATTTTTTTTCAAAAAGTAATGTTTAATATGAGAACCTCTTTGTAACCCAAGGTTTTGGGTCTTTGAATCTCTTGATGAAGTAGTTTGTTTAGGTTCCTAAAGCTTCCATCTTGTCCTATATATCTTCCCCAAAATCTATGGTGGATCCTTTGCTTATTAAATGGTCTCCTCCACCTCGGATAAAATTTAATTTTTATGGAGTGGCCAAGGGTAACCTTGGGCCTACTAGTGCTGGAGGTATTTTTAGAAATCATGAAGGGAAGATCATTCTGGCCTTTGTAGAAAACCTTGGGGTCCAAACTAATCACTTTGTTGAAGAACAAACTCTTTTTCAACATATATCTCTTCTACCTTGCTTACATTGTATTAACTTAGTGGTTGAAGGTGATTTTATGAACATCATTAAAAGATTTACAAGGACTAAGTGTGCTTCCTAGAACATCCACCAATGTTACCATTCAATATGTCTATAGAGATGGTAACCAAGTTGTTGATCAGGCATCTTTGAGCCCAACCTTATCATTTGCACTAAGAATTTTCCTCATGCACTACTCGATGATAATTTCATATCTATGTATTTTAAGTGATCTATTCCCAAAGAGTTGGAGGGATGTTATTTTCCTTTGATGAGGCTTAGCTAGTATTACCATCATCCATATATTTATTGCAGTACAAAGTTTCTATGTTGCCATGGAAGGGTTTACAATGCATATCTAGCTCTTTGATATCATTGGTGTTTAAATAATTCTTTGAACTATGCATGTTCTTATTCCTAGGTACATGGTGAATATGTGTATTAATAAAGATTTAACAAGTGTTATCTGATGCCTAGTTTTGATCCACCACAATGCAGCTCTCATAGGTGACAACAATTACCACATTTGGAGAACCTATTACAGTGTGGACTTCATAGAAATTATGCAATGCCATGTATGGAAGATATGTTTCAAGATGGATGATATTTTGTATTGCCCTCGGAGGCCTTCTCTTCTTGCCCTGTGAGGCTTTCTCACCTGCATATGTGTGGACTTCTCATAGTTTTAGAATTTTATCTCTGACCTATAGGTCTATTGCTTTTATTGTTTATTGATTGAGAGATATTCTCTCAATAAGTATTTTTTTGTAAAAGACTACGAGATACTTTCAAAACCCATAGTCACCCATAAAAAATCTTAAAACTTTCATTGAAAACATCTTCACAATGATTTAAGCATATAAATTTCTATCTTATAGTTAAAAACATGCATCTTCCACTCTTTTTAGTTGAGCCTCTTAAATGGAAAACACAAGAGAAGTAATTATTTCAAGAATTGAGAAATATTGTGAATACCAAGATTTTAATTTTAAAGGTTAATATGTTATAAACTATGAACATATTTGGAGGGTAGGATTCTAAATTTTTTTTGGAGAAAAAACTAGATTATATTATTTTATTAACTAGACCATTACAATATTTTGGTGGTAACAAAATGAGGTGGATTAGGATTAAATCATCCACAACTACATATACATAAGAATAGAAGCTAATATCAATAAAAATACTTTAGATATATCTTGATACAATATACCAAATACCAATATTCATGTATGGGAGAGTTTTTTATATGAATAAATTATGGGTATGTCTTCCATGATATCTTTTGAAGTCTTCAGAGAAGAAAAAAAAGTAATCAAAACTTGAACTTTCTTATTATTGTTAAATACCTTCTTCTTAGTTTTCTGTTGGACCTTCTGAAGATCTTGAATCATATCAAAAATTTGATGAAGTCTATCAATAACATCTCGAGGTGTACTGGAAGGTCCATAGACTTGGGAATGAATGTGTCCCACATGTAACAAAATATCAAAGGTCAAGTTTGCTAAAACTATATCCCATGGAGGAGAAGATCTAGTCAACACATTTTTGCATCTACACTTCAAAATGTCCTTGAGAAGGATGAGTCTACAAAAATTCTAGAGTTTAGGACATTGATCCATCTACGAAAAATCAAGCAAAGAAATTTTCCAAGTTCTAGAGAAAAGTAAAAAGAAGAGAGTAGTAGACATCCCAAAACTATTTAGCGATACCACAAAACCAAAACAAGTGAATAAGATTTTCTAAAGCATTAAAAATATTGCATTGAGGGAGAATGTGTAAAATCACAGCCAAAATTTCAGTCATTGGTAATTTTTGATGCAAAATACACAACCAACAAGTTGTGTTTTTGATACAACAAGAGCTTTCCAAATTTGAGTTGTAAGAAATTGCCATTGGTATTGGTAAAATTCACTTACCACTTGACATTGATATTATAGTCTAAAGAAGGGGGACATAAAAGATTTTTGTATAACCAACTAGTAGTAATGAAAGAGATACGATGACCACTAAGCCATCTCCAGTCATTCCAAATATTGTGGGTAGTTGTTCCCAACTTCATAAGGACCTCATAAGGGATGGAAGCCATAACTAAACCATAAGAATATTTGAACCTAGAGGTAATGGAGCAATTATTGCAGATCTAGTTCCAGGTAAGAATTGAGCAGCTACCTGGATCCCAAATATCTCTAATTTTATTAATTCATTTATTTAAAAAAACTAGCCCATGAATAGTATTGCATAAAGCTAAAGGTTTATTATTATGGAGTATATGTTTATTCCACCAAAGACTATTTATATCGATTCTCATACCATGTCTCAAAGAGTCAGACTTCCAAGCTAATAAATGAGAAATTGATTGCCAAGATTTCTAATTTTGGATAATTGGAATAGAACCTTTAACTATAAAATAAGGTGCATTAAGGACCTTATCCTCTCAAGGGGTTTCTTTCCATTTACATTTGTGAGTAGCTAGAGATATTTTGTAATGAAATAGGTGTTTCCAATTTTCATCACCAATAATGGCTCTAGCAACCCATTTTGTAGCCAAACGTTTGCTTTGGGTAAGAGGATCAATGATGCTTAGACATCCTAAAGCCTTAGGTTGAGTACAAAGTTTCCAAGATATGGGTGTCATACCCACCTCTCCATCCTATTTAGTCCATAAAAATTTATGAATGACCTAAGTTAATTTATTATAGGATACCTTAAGGGCCATCCAACAAGAGGAGTAATAATCATGAGAGGCTGCCATAATTTTATTCACAACTTGAATTCTTCCTGCAAAGGAAAGAAACCAAGCTGGTCAAGCATTATTTTTTTGATGTCTTTCCATAACCTAGTTCCACATACTCTTAGAAGAGATATTAATCACAAAAGTATATCCCAAATAATGCACAATCATACCATGAGGGATGATCTTCCACTAAATTAAGGAGTTGCATCCACGAGGAGAGGAAGAGGTATAGAATACTTCAATTTTAGATTCATTAACACAAGAACTAGAGACATCACAAAACAATTGAATAATCTCTTTAGCCATTTCCACATCTTATTGGGTATTTTGAAGAAAAATAAGGGAATCATCAGCAAAATGAGAGTTAAGAGTATGCTTATCCCTAGAAATATTAATACCCTGAAGGAGGCCATTAGAATGAGCCTTACGAAGAAGATAGCCAAGAGCACTAGAAGTCAAAAAATACAAAAATGAACCAAGGGGACAACCTTGTATAATAGAACATTGAATAGGGAAGGAGGGCGATAGAGCTCCATTAACCTAAACACAAGTTGAAGCATCACCAAATAGCATACCAATTTGATTAAAAAAAATTGGACCAAAATCAGGGCAAGAAAGCATACTCAGAATAAAATCCCATCTAATTTTATCATAAGCTTTGTAAAAATTAACTTAACCAAGAGGGCATCTTGATTAAAATTGATAGCCCATTACGAAGTTTCCTAGACCATCATAAGATTATCTAAAATATAATGAAATTTAAGAAAAGAAGATTATTCAAGGTGAATAATTGCTTGAGAAAGATTATTAAAGCTATAGATTTAGCTATGATCTTGTAAGAAACATTGAGGAGGGTAATAGATCTCCAATTGGATATTTGGTTACGAGTCATAGCTTTAGGAAATCTTGATAAGCCTTGCATTGATATAAGCTCCAAGGGAACTATTATGAAGAGCTTCCAGGTAAACATGATGATGATCAAAGGAAAGAATATACCAGATTTTTTTAGAAAACTCCATTGGAAGCCCATACAAGCTAGGAGCTTTGTCATTCTTCATAGAAAAAAGAGCAGTTTATAGATCATTCATAGAAAGAGGATATTCAAGTTGATCTCGAATAATGGGGTCTACTAGGGTGGGAATATGTTCCAAAATGTATTCCATTAAGATACATCAGATTTCATCCCATGGCTCAACTGTAAAAATTTGAGAGAAATGAGATACGCAAAGATTCATGATCTCTTTAGAATAAGAAATAACATGACCTGAAGGTTCCTCCAACACAATGATCCTTTCCAAAATATTCTTATGTCTGAGGTAGTTAGAAAAATTTAGTTCCCTTGTCTCCTTGGGAGATCTGATTGAGGTGAGATCTAACATGTGCCCCTCTAGCACGATAAGACTCATAAAATCTAGCTTGACTTTCAACATTAGCTAGATTGCATTGAATAACTATGTTAGTAGGGTCTTTTATAATCATGGAACGAATATGAGAGATCTCCTTATTAAGGTGACTCTCTTGAATATTCTTCCTCCTAGAAATAGAGCACCCATACCATCTAAGGGATGAAACCGTATTGGAAATCGCTATTTCAAACCATTTGATCTAGCCAGTATTACCAGTTGGTCTAGAAAATCTATTCCAAACATGCTCTACAAGGGAAAATAGGTAAGATTTTCAAGGTAGGACACATTTAATTTGAAAGGAAGTGATATGGAATTAAGATATATTGAGAATTTTTTTATATAAAATAATATAGGAAGGTGATCAGACAAAATAGTGTGAGAAAGGATGCGGACTTGCTCATGGATGGATAATTTATCCAAGAAATAATTACTAAAATAAAATATGTCCAAAAAAACAAGATTCCTAGAAGATTCTTGATGATAGTTGGACCACGTAAACCAATTATCTCTATGAGAGGATGCTATACCAAATAGAGGGTCATGCACACCTAAATGATTATGATAAAAGCAACCAACTACCAAATTCAGCATTAGAAAGGGATCTACTACCAGTCCAAATTTTATCACTAGGATTCTCAATCATATTAAAGTCACCTCCAAGGATCCATTCTACAGGAGGGAGAGAAATAGCTAACCATTCCCAAAGGTTTATACGACTAGAAGGGTTATTAGGAGCATAGATAGAATAAAATACAATAACCTAAGAGTTAAGAGCTAATATAACCCATATATAACGATGAGTAGGGTCTTCACCATAGTCTAGAATAACATAACAAAGAGACTTGGCTATGGAAAGGGTAGCACCTCATTTACCATTCACATGAGAAGTAGTAAAGGTGGATGCATATCCACCACCAATGATATCCATACAATGGGTGAGAGTGTGACCAGTGACTTTTAGTTATTGAAGGAAAAGAATAAAATTATGATTTTGAGCAACAACTTTTTAAACTTGAAACTTACGATAAGGGAGGGATATACCCCTAAAATTCTAGGGTAGAAGATTGAAATTCATGAGAGGTGATTTAGAGGCTGCTCGATCTCATGATTTAGATCTTGGAAAATGTTTTCACTGATTGGCAACAATTACGTGTTGTCCAGATGGGTTTATTGAGCATGAACCTTATTTTGAGACACTTGAGAGAAGGATCTAGCAAGATCATTTATAGAGGGTTTTTTTTTTCCTTTGAAAGGATGAAGTGATATTGGTGGGGTTGACAAAAATTGTTGCTTGCCTACCATTCTTAACCCATCTATCATAAGACTATCTTTCAAGAGTTATGGTGAAGGAACAAGAGCTAACTCAAGACTCGTGGTTGAAATTAGTGGGGCTTGAGGATTAACAGGAGTATCTGAGTACTTAGTCTGAGCCATGGAAGAGGTAAGAGGGTTCTTAGGAGGAACGACCTGAGAAGTTAAAGTTTTTTCAATAACATGGGGTGTTGAAGGCCATCGATAGGGAATTTATTGGTTAAATTTTCATTAACAACTTCCATATGAGGACCATTATTTGAGATTTTTTCTACAATTCTTTTAACAGTGGCTTTCATTTATTCCTTTTTAGCCATTTTTTGAATAATTTTTGGTCAAATTCTCAACTTCTCTATAGTAAAAACATGTATTAGGTAATTTTAGATAGACAAGAGGATGACTTACTTAGAAACCTAACCCATTAAGTTCAAGGAAGAGGGCAACAACTTGGATATGTCCATTTATACATAAATACAAGGGTGCACTCTATAATTAGACAATTTTTTTGACATTGGGTGAGATCACAAAACATTACCAATAACAATAGAAATTTTATTGAGAAAGAGGTGACATGATAGATATAAAAAGGGTAAATCTATCCACAAAGGGTATTTTCCCCTAGAAGGACCCTCTGAATGAAAATCCAAAGACCAAACTTACAGATAACAAGTTTACCCGCAGATAATCCAAGTTCCATATTAGAGGGCTGGGATTCTAACTTTTGATAATACATAAAATCACCTCTAAATTAAAATAAAAGGTATTTGGAGAACACATTTAAAGTTATATAAATTCAATATAATATATTTTTTTAAGACATGGTATATTTTGTTACTTTGTCATGCAAGTGTAGGAAATGATAATAATATAATATGTATAAATCAAACTAAATTAAATGTTGTAACTGAAATTTTATAGAGATATTACATATTTTTAATTATATTTATTTGAATTAAATATTTTATTGTTTTATTATAACAAATAAAATAAATATCTATTTTTTTTTATTTGGTTATTGTAAGAAATATTTATCATCGACGTATAGGCCTAAGAAGTATCCTCCCAACCATGACCCTTCGTATAGCTGAGAGCTATACTTTTAAATATAGAATTTAACACAAAGCCACCACACACCCACCCCCCTCACACATTCGCCCATGCCAACGTTGGAATCTTGGACCTCCCTAAGAAGAGCCAAATCCTGAACCGTTGCGCTGCACCCCAGGTGCAATCTTTAAAATATTTTTTAAAAAATACATTATGTTTTTATTTTTATTATTTTTAATTACATGTTTCAAAAATCAAGTTATTTTATTTGTATGACCCTTAAAACATATAAAATATGGTTTGAAGTATATTTAATATAACTTGATTGAATATAAATAAATAACTTAAAATTTAAAGATGAGTATCTCTATAAATACTCAAAATTAGATTAAAAGAATCAGATTAGAAAAAATTAGAAGCTTAAGTTTGAGAGAAAGTAACTCCGGACCTCTATTGGTCTATTTAGCCATGTATGGTATTTTCTTTCTTTTGTGCATAATAAAGCATTATTATTTTTCCATGGTGAATACATAGTGTATTTGTTTTCATATTGTTTGGCATTGCCTTGTTTTTTCATATAAATATTGAATTGAATTATATTATTTTCTTGCGTGCCTTTAAACATATATAAAGGTTGGTTTTTATGGATATTTATAAGTAGAGCAAATAACAATTCATTTTTTAAATTTAGTGTTTACTACAGAAGAGTGTTAACTATTTCATTAATCATATTAACTCTAGATCCATAATATCCTTATGACTTATGAAATTTTCCTAAAATATTTAGATTTTTCTATATTACCAAATTTTATGTTGATCCTTAAATGTTTGGTTAATATTTCATTACAAATGAATAATATTTAAATACAATGTATTTTCAAATATGGCGTAACTACTATCCATGTGAGGAAAACAACTAGCTTGTACTCAAAGTCCTTTTGAAGACAACAACACCCCTAAATAGCTTTAACCTATGGTCCTTGTGAATGTTAATAATAACCCTTAAATATATTTGATGTATGGTCCTTGTGAATGGTATTTTCCATATAGCAATGTTAGTTGACCTTAACTAACATGAAAAGCTACATCATGTGAATAGTAATTGTATCCACTCTAATTCATGCCACTAAATTATGATGATAATAATTCTTAATATTGTATGCCAAATATTTATTAAAAGTGCTACATAATTTAAGAAGATAATATATATTTTATCATAGATCATGAAATAACATATATAAATTATAGGAGACGAGTCTAAATATTAAGTTTCAATGAATGAATCAATACCATATCCATGAAAAATCATTAAAAATGGGGGTCTATTAAAGGCCAGAACAAAAAAAAATGAATGTTTCAATAAGAAAAATAAATAAAACAAATGGTGATGAAAAAATAAGTTATACAATACTTCAAGCCCATTTTAAAATAAATAATATTGTTTGAAGCATAAGGGATGCAAGAACAAAATAATTTACAACAACTTATGGTTTTCAAAGAGGTTTTTTTAGAGTATAATATGAAAATTTATAGAAGGATGAATGTTTAAGTCTTCTTCAAGAAAGATAGTTTTCAAAATATGGGATTTGAAGAAGAGGATTTTACACTTTGAACTTGAGAAAATAAAAATTTCCTTATCTAAATTTCTAATTAATATATCAATTTACTCATTATGTTATTATATTTTGAGGCTCTAACATTGGATATACTACTATTTTAGTGCTATTATAGCTTACGAAAGATTTTAAAAAAGTTATAATACTAAGGTGGCACTATTGTGTATTTTTCTGTATTTTCATTATATAACATAGTGCCACCATAGAACCAAAATAATATCATTCTAGGATTATTATAGTAACATATATCAACAATATCATAACATCACATAAAATTAAAAAAAAAAAAAAAAAAATTATAGGTGTAAATATTAATAATTTTAAGGATGATTTTTGTTGGTATTCGAATTATACTTAATGTTTAAGTTACTTTTTAACCAAAATTTTCAATGAATTATATAATATTATTATATCTTTTATATTTAGATGCTCCATTTGACTTATTATCTATGAAAATAAATATGGTTCCTATTAAAATAGTAATTCATCTAAGTAATTGTGCCTAGAAACACAATAAACATTGGAATAAAGGGTTTTATCCCATTAAATATTTGGATAATGTTGTCTCCTTTCTAACCTAACAATCTAATCTAAATAATTGGGGAAAAGGGTTAAAAAAAATAAAGAAAATTATGCAAAATTGAATGGATTCAAATGATTATAGCAAGATGAGATAATCTAGTCAACATACTCACAAAAGAAAAATCTTCAATACATCAATATTAAATGAATCTATAATATACTGTATGAAAATGATTAATAGGAGATATAAAGGTAGCATCACAAATTTGATTGGTTCAAATATAAATTGGTGATAAAATAATATACATAATTTATCTTCAAATACCATGCACAACCCATAATATTAACTGTAAAAGTAAGTTTACCATTAATTTGATTCAAAGAGCATAGTAGTCTTTAGAGTTTTCCAAAAGGACTTCACAAATAACCTCTCAAATCATATTTAGAGCAAAATAAAATCTAACTCAAACCTTAACTACAACAAATAAAGTTTAACCTCTATTTAAAACATAAAATTAGGATAACAAGTTCTAAAATTTTAATAACAAATGGTTACATATCTAGCTAGATTTAACACAAACTTTTTTGTGCAATTTAGTAGTTTTCTTCTTCCTCTAAGATATTTTAATGAATTCTTATAACTTCATAAAGTGGTTATGGTGGAAACCACAAATTTTTAATCCTCAACTAGTCATGTTCATGATTCTTAGTCTCAAATCAATAAACTAGATTATTTGACTAATCCTTGTTTACATAAGTTTTCTAGAAAATTGATCCCCTTGGTGACTAACCTTTTAGTGAACTAGTGTATCCATTAGTAATTTAGTATATGGTAGCAAACTGGTATCTAACACCTCTATCTTAATAATGAATTCATATCCATTAGCAAGTAGCCACAATGGATTAATGCTTTCTAGAACATAACAAATTCTTCAAATCATAACAACTTGCTTAAAGTTAAGATATTCTTCTACATGTTATTATTTGGTTGGTCCATTGGTCAAAGATCATTGAAACTTGGTGTTTGATTAATTCTTTTCCAATTTAAGAAAATTTATATTATTGATGAGATGAGTGTGATAATAATATTTTAGTGAATATATTTGTCTAGTTGGTCTCTTATTCTTTCTCCTAATATTATTTGGCTTATCTAAGTAGACAAACTCTTATTATCATGAGATAACTGGATGAAATCGACATGACCTCAATGAAATAGTCTAGCAAGTTGACCTCCTACTAGACTTGGTTGAATTATTATCTCTCTGACTAGAAATGTGGTCTAATCATAGTGACATGATACCTTAAATTGTATCGACCTTGAATTAATCAGGTGGTTTAACACATAATGAATTTTTTGTCCTTCGTTCTTTTTCTAATTTTAATATTGATCCCTGCCTACTTTACTTGATGTTAATAGAATTGATCAATATGATTTGCTCGGATCCTTATTATCTTGATGCCTTATCTTAACTTGTGCTATGAATCGATGATTAATTACATATAAGAGTGGTATAAACCATTATAGTTCTAGTGAGTTATGAGGTTGCCATATCTAATTAGAAGTAGATCCCAATAATATCTTATTTATTTGTTATAGATTCTCGAGAGAATAAAACAATAATGTAGTTAGAGAGTCTTGTAAGCTTTAAGGGGATGAAATCCCTCTTAAAGATACTGATATGAGTAATGAGGGATAATATATGTATAAAGGAATATCTATATCCTCTAATTTTTTAGTGCTATATCGATTCCATTATATTAAGCCCTTAAAATTTTTGCTTTAGTATCAACCATTATTTTAATATTTTTTAATTTACTTAGTTGATAAATTGATATTGAAATCATAGTGGTTACTTTCTAAGGAGGCATCCCTTGTGATTACATAATTTGAGCTTCTTTTGCTATCAACAATACATATTATTCACCAACCATAGTTTCTTCTTTTTGTAATAGTATATTTAGTAAGTCACAATTAACTATTGTAAAAAATATTTTTACTGGTTTATTAACCTTAATTATTTGGAATGGGAATGCATTTCTATAGCCTTTTTAGCTTATAATAAATATTCATAAGCTAATTACTTATCATTTTTGGTTATATGTCTAACCAGTTCTTCATCGATCTCTTCATAGAATATATTTAAGATAAAGGAAGAATATATTTGGTTATCATCTATTGCTAACTTTATTTCCTTGATAATTATGTTAACCTTGGTGATGAGGTTCTCACATTTTATTAGGTACAATAAGAATTATTTCATTCTCTTCATTTATATGTGGATATAGTCCCAAATATTATCCATTGTGGCCTTGGCTATATGTATCTCAAAATATTGTTCTTAAGCCTTAGATTCTTTAAGATTATTTTTAATCTCTTCATAAATTCCTAGGTTGAATATTTATTTATTCTTTTTCTTCCTCATCACCTTCACTTTTTTCTTGAGTTTCTCTAGCTATTTTTTTAGGTCCTCTTTTTATTTCTTTTAATTGATCTACAAAGATTTATCAACTTGTTTCTTCTTAGTATTAATATCTATGTCCTCACTAATGAGTAACTTTATTATATTTTATATATTTTACTTACACTTCTCTATGTTTTATTTTACATATCGATACCTAATAGATATGACTTTAATTATTGGTTTGATAAATTATAATATCTCTATCGTTTTAGCTTATTCCAACTTTAAGGTTAATATTCGTATGACATAGTATGATGGAGCCATCACCGATCATATTGGGCCTGTAGGATCCATCTTGGTGAATGATAGTCTTCTACATTTATCTACTACTTTGGTATGAATGTGAGGAGATACTTTAGAGGTTATAGAAATATTTCTTGAAGAGTATTCTTTAATGATATGCTTGGCTTTTTGGATCCACTCTTCTACTTTTGTCATGATTTATTCTTCAATATTGCTTAAGATCTACTAGGATATTGAGTAAATTAAGAGAGATATCCAACCATTATTCCAACATTCATGAATTTATTATGTGATATTCTTAGTTCTTCTACAATGGTTCCTACCTAGAATGCAGTTATGGTTCTCAATTCGATATTCTAAGATGTCCTAGACAAGGATTTATGATATAATAGTATCATAAATGATAAGGCATTATGCTATAATTGTATTAAATAGAGTAATGGATTATAATTATACACTTTGTATGGATAATAGAGTGGCATGGATAATTATTGACTTTGTTGTGGTTTTTTGAGTGGAGATGAAGTGATAATAATTGTGTTGGGTGAAGCAAATCTTATGGCAGTGGATGTGATGAATGGAAGTTATGATGAAGTGATTAATATACCTAGGGATAAAAAGGATGATATAATTTATTATTTTATTATCATTACTATATTTTTGGTTATGTCAATTGAATGTGAGGTGGAAAAAGAAGAAGAATATAGAGTCAATAAAGTCAATCGAGAAGAAGTGGGTTTTATAGGGGTGAAATAATAATTGAGAGTAGAAGAAATTATGGAAGGTAATTAAGTATACGTGGGAGTGAGTGAGGCTACAAAAATATGTTTACACTAGGATGAAAACTTTCACAATTATTGATCCTTCATCATACAGTTATGAGCCTTCTTCAATGGTAGCATATTCAATTTTTTGTTGCTTGATTACCTCACCTTTTATTTTCTTACATTAAATTCCTAATTATTATCATTTTTATCCATTCATAGTATCTTATGTTTGTTCCTCATCATATCATACAATCAGGGTGGATGGGACTGTATTTGATTATTATATATTTATACACTAGTGCATCTTATTCATAGTCTTGTATTTCAACATACCCCTCAGTGTAATACCTTGATTTCATCGCCATTTTAAACTATTTTCTAATTCATTCCTTTGTCCTGGTCATCTCTATTCTTTGATCAATTTGTACTTGAAGGACCCTTAATCTCCTTATTGGTACTCTACATTTATCTACAAATATTTCCTTTCCTTAGGTAGAATTTTATGGTCCTTTCTCACTCTATGGTCTTATCTATTAACTACTATCTTAGGTTACCATTAACTCCTATTGTTTTATATTTCTTTAGGCTATTGCTTGATGATAATATTCCTTGTCTTGAGAAAGGTAAGTTTTGGATATTTTCATATAATTTTATCTTTCTACATGTCTATTTCAACTCTCATGTAAATTCATACAATGATACTATCATATTTTCAACCCCATATATCTTTTAAGTACATAATCTTTCATAAAATTTATTTTTACTACAATGAGATCATATGTCTTTTCTCTAACAGAGAAAGAGAATCATAAGAAGGGATATTATTGTAGATTTTGAATTTCTCTTTCTATCTTGTGGAAGGTTACGTTTTACATCGGTAGATCCTTCTTTAGATTTTTCTCTTTCTGTATACTTGGTTGATCATCATGGAAATAGTATGTATATTATATCTTCCTAATGAAAACATTCTCAGGTTCGTATGACCAATAGTACTACAACTTATCTAGGTTAATATATTTATTTTATTCTTATGATATGGGGTTATAAAATAACATTGCCCATAAAGGTCATAAAATTACCCATTTTTGTTTCTAGAGAAGTGCATCTAATCTATGCAATCTTTCTATTTATGACCTCAAAACAAAAATTATGGTCCAAAATGAAGTAAGGTAGGATGAATGGGGATGATAAAAATCTATACAATCTAAAAAGTGATTTTCTTCCTCCAAAATACTAATCTCCTTCATATATAGGTGTTCTTAATATACCCAACTATCATAAGATAACATTAGAATTGAACCAACTATATTTTTTACTATAGATTTATAAACATGTTGTTTGAAATTGTAGATCTTGGATTACATTACCTTGCTAGGTACCTATGTACATTAAACCATTGGAAGATTTTACCCATTTTATCTAACTTGTATGGCTACAAAAACTAGGACAATACCACTTATTTGAACAATCAACCATATTAAGTAGGAATTATAATCTAAAATATAATTCTTATCATAGTTTCTCAATTGGTATTGCATCATGGTTGCTATGTGTTAGTTTTTTATGCTATAAACGTAAAGGAAATGCAACTAAAAGTAATAAAATAAGCAATACATGTTATAACTATGATAATGGATAACTAATAAGAAAGTAAATAATAGGAGAAACTTTTTAAAATACTCATGGAAGAGCCATTAATGAAAGTTCATGAAAATTGAGAATTTTTTAAGTATTTGGATATCAACTAGTGCATGCTATGAGTAATGCATGCTTCATTACCAATTGCAATGCTTCAGGGTTATGCATAGTGGCAAATATTCACAAATTGGATGAATATTAGGATTTTTAAAATTAAAAATTGATGAATATGAGGACCCTCAACGTCAGCCCATTTGCCTAAAATTTTTGAGACCAATTGTTTCTTAGGGTAAATTCGCCATAATATATATCTAAACATAGGCATATTTGTACTCGTTGGAAAGATCTTTTTGAACCTGATCTAATGGTGGTGTGTTTTTGAATTTATAATGTGATTTAATATGTAAAAATGTGTCCTAAATATGAAATTAAATTTTAGGGCTTCAAATACCCCAAATTTTGGTGTGAATATGATTGATTTGATTTTCTTAGGATTTGCCATGATTCACCTTGATTTCGAATAGGATTCACCATTTTTTTATAGGTACATTTTTAGTCCAACCCCTTATGCATAACCCTGCAATGATTAGTTGTAAATATATACTAGTATGTGACTTTTCATGTTCCTACCCAAAGGACACGTGCATTCTCTATAATAGACACTTGTGTACATGCACACCTAACTAAAGACATGTGTTATACCTATATTAGAGAACTCATGTACATGTGGACAACATGCTCATTTATATTATTTCACATACTTGTGCATTTATTCCTTTGCATAAATTAAATACTTAAATCCTAATATAAGATAAACTCCTAACCTAGCATTGTACCAAAGATGGTATATTAGCATGTACCAAATAATGTAATATATTCCAACATCCCCCTGTATTACATTATTTGGGATGAAATTCTATCTATATACATAGATGATCTCTGAATGTTTGAAATTTGTTCATACCTAGAGCTTTTGTAAATATATTTGCCAACTGTTTTTTATAGGAATATACTTCAAACTGAAATGATTTTGTGCTTCAATATGCTTGGTCCATTCATGTATATTTATATTTTTGATCAGATTGAGTACTCATTGATTATCACAATGTATTAGAGTTGGAGCTTATTTGACTCCCATGTCAGATAATATATTGTAACCACAAAGATTCATAAGTTGGATCTTGTACTGCATGGTATTCTACTTCAGTGGATGATTGTGCTATTGTATGTTATTTCTTACTATGCTAGGATAGTGGTCCTAATCCAAGATATAAAATGTATCCTATACTAGATTTTCTATCATCAATAGAACCTGCATAATTAGAGTCTAAGTAGAATATTTAACATTCCTCATATAATTTAGGCCATAATATTTAGTCTTCTTAACATATTATACTATTTTTTTTTTTTATTTATAAATATTCTCTCCTTGTTCTTGCATGAATATAGAAATATAATCTACAACAAAGACTATATCAGGTCAAGTACTTGTTAAGTACACAAGACTTCTAATTAATTGGTGATATCTTATAGCTAAAACCAAATGTGTTCCATCATTCTTGGATAATTGAATCTCTTGTTCCATGGTTGTGTCCTTGGGCTTACAATTATTCATTTTATATTTCTCAAGTAGGGCATTTGCATATTTTGATAATGTAATGGTAATATTATCTCCTTTTTGATGAATTTCTAGATCAATATAATAAATCATCAGTCTTAAATCTATCATCTAAAAATATTTCTCAAGATCCTTTTTTATTTCACTTATTAGTTTTTTAGAACTTCCAATAATCACTATATCATCAAAATACACTACAAGAATTTGTATATTATTTCCAAATTTTCTTGTATATAAACTTGGATCTGATGTACTTTGAAACTATGCTAAAATAGATAATTATTAGTTTTTATGTTCCATGCTCTAGGAGATTTTTTTAGACCATATGAGAATTTTTATAATTTGTAAACTTTTTGTTCTTGAACTTTAACAACAAATCCTTCTAGTTTTGACATGTAGACTTATTATTCTAAGTCACCATTAAAAAAAGCACTTTTTACATCCATTTGATGGAGTTTCCAACCTTGATGAGCTACTAAAGCACATACTATTCTGATAATGGTCATTCTAGCTATTGATGTAAATGTTTCTTTATAGTCAATTACATTTGTCATAGTATATCCTTCTACTAGTAATTGAGCTTTATACTTTTCGAGTGTGCCATCTACTTTATATTTGATTTTGTAAATCCATTTGCAACCCACAACTTTATTTCCTAGAGGTAATTCTACTAAATTCTATGTTTTGTTCTTTTAAAGAGAGGAATATTCAGATTCCATAGCTGCTTTCCAATGTGAGTTATTTATAGCTTGAAGTATTGATGTTGGCTCTACTATGGTTCTTAGTAATCCTTTATTCATTCTAATTTGAATGTAAGTTTAATATCTAGTGGTAGTAAGATCTAGAATTTATTCCAAGTTTGATTCCATGAGTGTGTCCCTAAGCCATATAGGTTTCTTTCTTTATGAAATTATGGATGATTTTGTATATTCATTTTCTTTATTATGAAATTCTGAATCTATTTCTACATTTTCCAAGTCTTCCTTTGAGATATTTAGTATGACTTATGTATCATTACTTTATTTTTCAATATCAACCTTGATTTTTCATCAAAAGATATGCATATTCATTATTCTATACCCTGTAGATTCATGATCATATCCAACAAATATTTCGGTCATAGTTTTGTCATTTAATTTTGTCCTTTTTTATTTTGGAATATGCATGTAGGCTTTGCATCCAAAAAAAATTAGTATTCTAATATTTTATTTTTTTCTTGACGATGCTTCTTATGGTGTAATATTCTTGAGTATTCTTGTAGGCAATCTATTTTGTATGTATATTGTTATTTTTACTTCTTCTACCTAATATTGATGATCAAGACTAGCTTATTTTAGCATACATATCACCATTGCCATTATAGATATATTTCTTCTTTCTGCAATTCCATTCTATTTTGGTGAATATGTTGTAGTGAGTTGTATTTTAATTCCATTTTCTTCTAGGAATAAATAATTTTTTTTTATTTGAATTCACCTCCTCTATCTAAACAAAAACTTTTGATAGTCTTTCCTGATTATTTATCTAATTGAAGTTTAAATTGTTTAAAAAGACTAAATGCTTCTAATTTGTATTTCATGAAATACACCCACATCTTCCTAGTATGATCATCAATGAATAGTTTAAAATACTTATGTCCTCCTATACTTGTGATATTCATTGTACCACATAAATCTGTATATACTAATTCTAGTGGTTTTTGAATCCTATGTTGACATAGTTCAAAAGGTATTCTATGTTGTTTTCTTGCCAAGCATTCTAGACAAATAGTAGATTCCAAATATAGTTTTGGTATCCTTTCAACCATTTGATACTTGCACATTTCATTTATAGATGATATACTAGTATATCCCAAGCATTTGTGCCATAGATATAAAGTCTTGACTGATAAATTTGAATGTGTAGTGATATATAGAACAAATAGACCATTATTATAGGAACCTGAAGCAATAATTTTCCCTTGTTTGATAATATGACACTATTTTCTTCCATTGAGCACTTTGAATTATACTATTATGTTTTGATCTGTAAGTTGAGAAACTAAAATAATATCGATAGCTAATCCAATAACATACAACACATTGTTAATTTTTCCTTTTCCATTCATTATATTGATCAGAATGTTTTCAATTCTTACTACATAAGTTTTACTATTCGCAATAGCAACCAATTTTTCATTTTTTTTTGTAGAGAGTCAAACCATTGTTTGTTTCCATTCATATGTTTGCTTGCTCCTGAATCTTTGTACCGGTAACCCATATTCAATTATATATTTTGTAATAGATTGACTACCTTATGACTCCCTAGTTTTTAAATGTATAAAATATCTTTTATGTGCTACTTTACCTTCTATTTTTTTTTTGGAATTGAAATATTAATGCAATTTCAAATTTGATAGGATTTTCTATGTTCCTTCAATATTTTTTTCAAATTTTAGGTAATTCTAAGTTTTGGATTCTTTCAATATTAGAATGTAGTTACTATATTTCTAGAGTTTAAATTTGATATAGAATTACTTATACCTCCCTAATTAGAAATTTAGAAAAACTATGTATTTACAATTATAATTTCAATTCAATTTGTAAAAACCTTATATCTCCTAGTTTAATAAATTGCAAATACAAAGTAAATTGAATATAATGATTTTAATGCTTGTGTTTATTAAGGAATTCAATATAATTTTAAGGTTATTGTTTATCACCTTATTACTCCTACTATTCAAATAATGCTATAAAAAATAATTGATTTCAATTTTAAGATATTCCTTATTTATCCTTTGTACTTAGCAAAGGTTTAAGAGAGTAATTCTTACCTTCTCAAAGTGCCAAAATTTACATGCAATAACTTTATATGCTATGCTAGAACAATACTTCAATCGGCCTCTAATCTCTTGCTCATTTAATATAGTCTCTTGGTGTTTGACTATCCTTAATGGTTTAACTTATCTAAGGCACTCTATATTCTATTTTATTTGCTCTACATAGTGATCTTCATGCACTTTATTTTATCTTACTATATTCCTCTAATACATGCTACCTTGCTCTAATATGTATTGCCTTACTCTATTACATGCTACTTTATTGATTTTAACTCACATGCAAGGTAGGTGGTGCCAAGTGACACTTACGATATTCAACCTCCTCGATAACGTCTCTGTCTCCTATAGAACCTTATTATTCCAATGCATTTACCACATGACATCAAGAATCTTCCTTATTTCTTTAACACATTTGAGGTGTTTTTATAACTCTTCTTGAGATCATTATATTCTTGAGTGTATTAATAATGGATTATGCTCAACATAACTTTTTTACTATTAATTATGATACATGTGAGGTATATTTAAACATGAGTTATATTCTCCTTTAGATTACCCCAATGACGAGGTGTCTTCTCCATGTGGCAGATGCTCTTTAACCACTGCACCCTAATATTGTTCCAACCTTTCCCTTAGAAGCTATTCAATGCTCACTCACTGCACTTCTTGAAGCTACTCAACACTTAAAGAATATTTTATCCCCCTTGAATTGTAGAGGTTTCAGCTAATATGATGGCAATCCTTCTAGATTCTAGATGATATTATAAGGATGGTTTCAAGCAGTGTACTACTTTTCCTTCTTTTTCTTATGAACCTAGTGCAAACTTGATGACTCAACCCTGTAATTTGATGTGTTTTCTCTTTTCTTTGGTGGTGCAAGCTTTTTGGGTTAGCCTTACAACCTATAATAGTATTTAATTTTGCTACGTGGGCAAAATGGGGATGCTTTCCTTATCATAAATCACTGCTATTATATGGGTCGAATAGATACTATGCCCAAAAATTCTCTCTCTAGTGCAATTTGTTGCCTTCTGATTGCATTTCTCTTCATTACCTTCAAAAAATATTTTTGAGTACTTGATACACCTCTTGATATCTTCTACTTTTGCTTAAAATATTACACTTTAGTTATGAAAGATACTATATTCTTCTTTCCACTTGTCACTCCTGATCAAGCATGTTTTAGCTTCAAACTTTGTTGTTTTATTCTTCAGATTTTAAACAACAATGAGGTTTCCTTCCTTGGTATGAAGATACTTTAAATAAAACTAGATTTTTCTTCGTATATCAATCTAGTATGATTCTTTCAAGAGACCTTAAAATAACTATACTTAACACCTTTAAAAATGATTTTTCATAGCACCACTTTTACACACCTTTTGGACACCATTTTTTTGGATAGTATTTTTGGTGATTTGGTTCACCTACCTATTGCTCTGAATTTTATGAATTTGCAACACTTCTTACTATTCAAATCAACTCCTAAAATCTTTCAACTTGTAGATTTATACCTTATTTATATTATTATCCAAGAATGGTGTTGTAGTTTTAAATCTCCTCCAAGTTGCTCTTTAGAACTCTAAACATTTATAGCCATTAACATTGCCCTTGAACTGTTCTAGAATATCTAAAATGTGCTTAGAAAATCCTCCAAATTTTAACTCAATCTTACCTTCAATTTTTTGTTGAGCAAGGTGCAGCAAAAGAATTGCAAAAGTATTGTCATTGTTGTCAACACAGTCAGATTGATACCGTTGATGCAGTTCAGAGGTCAGTCAGATCAAGTGCAGAAAGTTTCAAGGAAAACGTAGTGACCCGCATTCAAAAACTGGCAAAAATAGACAAGGAAGAAAACTGTCGCGATATCGCGACATGTTTTTTGTCGCGATATCGCGACATGATCGAGGAGAGAGAAGGCGCGACCCGAAAATGTCGCGATTTCGCGACATGTCAAGTTTTCGCTGAGGAGAGAGAAAATGTGTCGCGATATCGCGACAAAAAGTAGGAGAGAGAAAATGCACGCCAAATTGTCGCGATTTCGCGACATGGTCGAGGAGAGAGAAGATGCGAGCAAAACTGTCGCGATTTCGCGACATGCTGGCAGAGAAGGAAACAAAGGTGTAGCGATATCGCTACATGTTGAAATGAAAGGAAACAAAGGTGTAGCGATATCGCTGCATGATGAAAATACATGGAACTAAGGTGTAGCGATTTCGCTACATGTTGAAACAAGGAGAAACTAAGGTGTAGCGATTTCGCTACAAGTTGAAACAAAGAGAAAATAAGGTGTAGCGATGGCGCTACATGTTGGAACAAAGGGAAACTAAGGTGTAGCGATTTCGCTACTAGTCAAAAGTGTAGAACTGAAAGATGCAAGGAATGATATTACAAGTCAAAATTTCATGAAAAAAGACAAGGTAAAAGCACAAGGCAAAAAGTTGTAGCAATTTCGCTACTGCATGGAGCAAAGAGCGTACGAAGCCAGAAGCGTCACGATTTCGCGACAAGAAGATTGATGACGTCAGCAAGAGCCGAAGCGTCGCGATTTCACGACAAGGAGGATGATGACGTCAGCAAGAGCCAGAAGCGTCGCGATTTCGTGACATGTTCCATTTTCACTGGAGTTGGCAAGGAGAGTTGTACGGAAGAACAAAGTGTCACGATTTCGCGACATGTTCCTTTTTCGTTGCTGGCAAAGAAGAGTGTACGGAAGCCAAAGTGTCACGATTTCACGACAAGCAGGATGATGACGTCAGCAAAGTTGAAAAGTGTCACGATTTCACGACAGGATGAAAGGAAAGTTGCTGGAAGCCGAAGCGTCATGATTTCACGACAGCATTGAGGATGACGTCAGCAAAAGCTCAAAGTGTCGCGATATCGCGACAAGATGCAGGGAAAGCTTCCGAGGGCCAAAACGGTCGCGATTTCATGACAACTTTCAGGGTGACGTCAGCATAAGTCAAAAGTGTCGCGATATCGCGACAGGTAACAGTCTGGCAGATAAAACCCGTAGCAACATGCAAGGTGACACGTGTCGAAAAAGCAGACAGGAAATCATGCAGCCAGTTACGTAAAAAGTAATCGAAGTCAGGCAGACAGTTAATTGTTGACAGGTGTTGGACATGCATTGCAACAGCCAAACATGCATAATTTAAATGCATTCAAAAAGCCGAATTTGAAGGATAATAAAAGCATTCGAAAGGTCAAATTTGTAGGCATTCTAACAGAGTATTTGAAGCATACAGAAAAGCCGAACATGAAGAATCGAAAAGCTTTCGAAGAATCATACATGGAGTTTCAAAAAAGAATTCGAAAAGCCGTATACGAAGAAATTGGAAAGTCGAAGTACATGAAACAAAATTGCCGTATTGCATGGTTTCCAAAAGACGTATTGCAGGGTTTCGAACAGTCGAAGTGCATGGAACCGAACAGCCGTATTGCATGGATTCGAACAGTCAGAGTATGTGATTCGATTGCATGCAGGATTGAAAGGTTATAAAAGAATAACCGTACAGAGAATATAGTTGCTGCTGTTAGAGAGAAATTGCTGTAAAAGGAGAGTTAGAAAAGAATCAAGAGAAAAATAAGCAGAGCCGTGAGAGTGTGCAGAGTTGAGTTAATTGCAGACCAGTCAGGGTCGTGCATAAAGTGAAGACATTTTTATGTCATTCAAAATTTATCGTAATTGCAGTCCAAGTTGGTGCTTGGTACTAGGAGTTGGTGCTCCATCTCGTTGCGATAGAAAATTACAGGGGTTGGTGCTCCTTCCAGTTGGTGCTGGTAAAGTGTTTGTAAAATTGATTTTGCAAAGACTGGATTTGGATTGGAGTCCAAGCAGTCATTTTTGAGGAGTAGCCAAATTGGTGAACCTCGTTATATTGAGTGTTGTGGTTTGCTCTCTTGTTCAAGTTTTTTTTATTCTCTTTATTTCATATTAAATGTCGTAGATATAAAAATTTAATAGCTACACTGATTCACCCCCCTCTCAAGTGTCATTGTGTAAACATCAATTGGTATCGTAGCACGTGTTCCTTGTACAAGCTTAATCAGCCTAAGGAGATCTTGGAAGAAACAATGGCAGGTGGTGAAGGATTTTCATCCAACAAAGCTCCCTTATTTGATGGAACAAATTACACCTTCTGGAAACTCGTAATGCAAACATATCTCGAGTGCATTGGGATACGATATTTGGGATTCTCGTAGATAGTGGATACACAAGACCCACTACCCCTCCAACAGACATCACCGAGAAAAAGAAATTTGAAAACAACTCCAAAGCCAAGAATGCCATAATGTGTGGGCTTGTTGACAAGTGAACCGATAAGAGTCATGAGTTGTAAATCAGCAAAGGACATGTGGGATAAATCGAAGAGCATCCATGAAGGAGACAAGAAGATTAAGGAAGCAAAACTGCAAACTCATCGAGCACAGTTCGAAGCACTGCAAATGAAGGAAGATGAAAACATAGAAATTTATATGCTGAGAGTCAACGGAATTATTAATGCAATCAGAGGACTTGGTGAAGAAATTGATGATGCAGTTGTGGTGAAAAAGGTTCTCAGAACACTTCACAAAAGATTTAACTCCAAAGTCTCTGCAATAGAAGAGGCAAAAGATCTAAACGACTTCAAGGATGGATGAGTTGCATGGTTCCCCGAAAGATATGAAATGAGAATAGGACAAACCAAGTCTCACAGACAGAGAAGCAGCTTTTAAAGCACACAAGAATGTAAAAGCTGAATATGAATCCGAGGATGAAGGAACACCTGGATGAAACAAGCCAATTTTGTTCGAAAACTCACAAAAGGAAAAGGAAAATATAGAGGGAAGCTACCTTTTAAATGCTTCAATTGTGGAGGAGTCGGTCATTTTGGCAGCCAAATGTCCAATGCAGGAGAGAACCAAAAATGGTGAAGGGTCACACCAAGAAAAAGGTGACCGGAAGAAGAAACAAAATTTTAGAAAGAATAACTTCAAGAAGAAAAGCTTCATAACCAAGAATGTCAGCAGTTCTGAAGAAATCACAGATGAGGAGTCTGAAGAAGAAGGAGGTGAAGCTCTGTTCATGGCACTTGAAGAAGAAATAACAGAGGAAAATCAGGAAGGTGATGAAAATTCCAAGGATGAAGTTGAAGTGTATTTGGAAGGAGAATTGGTTGCCGCACTTGAAGAGTTGAGTGCAGAAAGGAAGAAGAATAAAAAATTTTCAAAGAAATTAGAGAATGCCACAGTACATAATAAACAATCTGAAAATACGGACAGAGGAATTCAAGAAAATGTCCGAAGTTCTTGATGAACAATTAATCAGTAAAGACAGCTTGAATGCAAGGAAGTTAGAGGAAGACATCCTTAAGTTAAGGATGCAAGTTAGAGGAGATGAATAGAAAATTGAACTGCTTTCATAAGTTTGAAGAAAGTACTCGTAAAGTCGGATAAAATGTTAAATAACCAAAGGCCTTCTCGCATCAAATTTGGTTTAGGCTTTGATGAAGGAGAATCTTCAAAGGATTCAAAGAACTTGAATATAGAACCCACAAAGAAAGAAGAAAAGATCAGTGGTTGAACCGTAAAAACAAAATAATGCAAAAGAAAATAATAATGCCAAATTCAAGAAGAATACTGACAAAGATGGATTCACAAAAGTCACACATCCGAGGAGGAGAAGAGTCATGGCTCCTACTTCAAACTGGCAAAGACCGGCACCCAGGTTTAATCATGCATTTTCTCGGTTATTGTTTTAAATGCAATGCTTATGGCCATAAAATTTCAGATTGCAGGCATAATGTATCTCAAAGGAATTTTACCAGCAGAAATGTTTTTTCTCCTTTAATGAATTATGCAGTTGAATGTTATAATTGTCATAATTTTGGACATATTGCTAGAAACTGCAGAAGCACTTTTTCATCAAATAATTATCAGGGCAGAAAATCTCAGCTAAGTGGGTTGAAACAAAACCAGAAATTTCCTGTAAAACAGGCACATGCTAATGAAAGGACAAAGGCAAAACAAATAGCAAAATCTGCTATCAAACCATAATGGAAAGAAAAGGAATCTTTGATTGTCCAGACTGCTTTTAAAGCTCGGAACAAATCAGCACCTTGGATACTTGGATAGTTGGTTGTTCCAACCACATGACAGTGACAAGCAAAAGTTTGAGAATTTACAGAATTATGAAGGTGGTTCTGTGAAATTTGGAAATAATGATGGAGCAAAGATTGTTGGAAAGGGATCACTCAAGATCAGTGATGGCAATATAAAATCAAAAGAAGTCTTGTTTGTAATTGGCCTGAAGCATAACTTGCTAAGTGTAAGTCAAATATGTGACAGAGGTCATGATGTAATCTTCAAGAAGGAGGGCTATGAAGTAAGAAAGACAAAAAATGGAAAGTTAATAGCCACTGGACTGAGAACTTCAAGAAATCAGTATACACTTTCGAAACCGTAGAAGGAACATGCTTGATGGGACAGAAGATGAAAACCGGCTATGGCACAAGAGGCTTGGGCATATTAGTTTTGACAATCCGGCAAAAATCAGCTCAAAAAGAGCAGCTAGAGACATACCAAACATTGGCAAACCCGTAAATAGCATCCGTGAGTCATGCCAAAAGGGAAAACAAACCAGAGCCACTTTCAAAGCAAAAGAATACTTCACTAGCAAGCCATTAGAACTAATTCACACCGATCTATGTGGACCCATGAGAACCGAAAGCATAAATGGACACAAATATTTTATGCCGTGTATAGATGACTACTCAAGAATGACATGGGTACTATTTCTCGAAACTCAAGTCGAAGCCTTTGAAATGTTTAAAACCTTCAAAAATCTTGTTGAAAATCAATCAGAAAAAGAATTAAATGCCTAAGATCGGACAGGGAGGAGAGTTTATCTCCGAAGAATTTGCAAAATACCGTCAAAAACATGGGATAAGAAGACAGTTTTCAGCAGCTAGGACACCTCAACAGAATGGTGTTGTAGAAAGGAAGAATAGAACAGTGCAGGAAATGGCAAGGACAATGTCGGTAAAAACAAAATAGCCGACAGATTTTGGAAAGAGGCAGCTCATACTGCAGCTTACATTCAAAACAGTGCATGCCGAGACCACATGAAAGCAAAACAGCTTATGAGTTGTGGTTTGGCGGAAAGGCAACAACAAGACATTTCAAAGTATTTGGCAGCGAAGTGCTACATAAAACGGATCGAAGATAACCTTGGTAAATTTGAAGATAGAGCCGATGAAGGTATCTTTCTCGGCTACTCAACAAAAAGCAAGGCATACACATGTTACAACAAGAAGTTGAAGAAAATTGTTGAAAGTGCTGATGTAAAAGTTGATGAAGGTAGAGAACAAGAAACTACTTATCAAGAAAACTACCCTATGTATGAAGAAGTCATTGAAGGTGATGATGAAAAAGAAACAGAGAAGAATCAGAAAATTGATCCAGATAGTGTAAAAACTGAATCTGAAGAAGAAGAAAACAAAAAATTTAAAACAGGCAACTGGCAGAAAAATCATCCAAGTGAACAGATTATTGGGGATCCCACAGATGGTATTCAAACAAGAAGAACAGCAGTGAGGAACTATTCTCTGTTATCTAGTATTGAACCTAAAAATGTTGTTGAAGCAAGCACTGATGAAAGTTGGATGAAGGCAATCAATGAAGAACTAGATCAGATAGAGAAAAACAATACCTGGGAATTAGTACCTAGACCAACAAATAAAAACATAATTGGTACTAAATGGGTTTTTAGAAATAAATTGAATGAAGATGGGCAAGTTGTCAGAAATAAGGCAAGATTAGTATGTAAAGGCTATGCTCAGGTTGAAGGCATTGATTTTGAAGAAACTTTTGCACCGGTAGCCAGACTAGAGGCAATCAGGATGTTTCTGGCATTAGCAGTTCATAAAAACTTCAAAGTATATCAAATGGATGTAAAATCAGCATTTTTGAATGGAAAACTGGAAGAAGAGGTTTACATTGAACAACCCGATGGCTTCCAACTTGGTGAAAATCCAGATTTTGTTTGCAGGTTAAAGAAAGCTTTATATGGATTAAAACAGGCACCCAGAGCATGGTATGCAAGGCTGGATAATTATCTAATTAAACAAGGGTTTAAGAAAGGTTTGGTGGATAGCAACTTATATGTCAAAACAGAGAAGGGTCATCTTATTGTTCTTGTTGTTTATGTAGATGACATAATATTTGGCAAAGAAGATGGATGAATACCGCAAAGACATATCAATTAAAATGAAAAAAGAATTTGAGATGTCAATGATTGGTGAACTTTCTTATTTCTTAGGATCGCAGGTCAATCAAAATGAAAAAGGCATTTTTATTTCTCAAGTTAAATATGTAAAAGAAATGCTGAAAAAGTTCACAATGGAAGACAAGAAACCGGTCAAGACTCCCATGACAACAGTCGCAAGTTGAGCAAGGATGATAAATCCCCGGATGTAGATCAAACAATGTACAGTGTCTATGATTGGAAGCCTCGTCGTATTTAATGACCACTAGACCGGATATATTACAAGCAAGTGTGTATGGTTGCAAGATTTCAGTGCCAACCCCAAAGAAACTCATGTAACAAATTGTAAAGAGGATTTTCAGATATCTCAAGGGCACTATGGATTATGGGTTGTGGTACCCAAAAGGTAAAGATTTCACTTTGATTGCATATTCTCATGCAGATTGGGCAGGATGTATTGATGACGAAAAGAGCACAAGTGGAGGAGCATTTTATCTTGGTGACAGTCGGTAGCATGGCACAAAGAAGAAACAAGAATCAAGTATCTCTATCCACCGCAGAGGCAGAATACATTGCAAGCAACAACATGTTGTACTCAGATATTATGGATGAGACAAACGTTGAAAGATCTTGGTATTCATTTCAATGAACCAATTTCAATTAAATGTGATAACACTAGTGCTATCAACATATCCAAGAATCCAAGAATGCATTCAAGAACCAAACATATTGCAATCCGATATCATTTCTTGAAGGATAAAGTTGCAGTAAGGAGAGGTTAAATTGGATTTTGTTCCAACTACAGAGCAAGTAGCCGATATATTCACAAAACCTTTGCCTAAGGAAGTATTTGAATACCTTCGGAAGAAGTTGGGAGTAGTCACACCACCCAAGCACTCACTAGCTATGGGAAACACATTCTCGTGGGGAGCATTCAAACTTTTTAAGTCTCAGAATGTTGTGCATAGACTCGTGGGGAGTCTACAAAGCAGCCCTTTGGTATTATTGGCAAAGGGGGAGAAGAAATTAAGCAAGGTTACAGTGTGTTGCCAACAATTCCAAAGGGGGAGATTGTTGAGCAAGGTGCAGCAAAAGAATTGCAAAAGTATTGTCATTGTTGTCAACACAGTCAGATTGATGCAGTTGATGCAGTTCAGAGGTCACGATCAAGTGCATAAAGTTTCAAGGAAAATAGAAGTGACCCAGATTCAGAAAATGGCAAAAATAGACAAGGAAGAAAACTGTCGCGATATCGCGACATGTTTTCTGTCGCGATTTCGCGACATGATCGAGGAGAGAGAAGGCGCAGCCGAAAATGTCACGATTTCGTGACATGTCAAGTTTTCGCTGAGGAGAGAGAAAATGTGTCGCGATATCGCGACAAAAAGTAGGAGAGAGAAAATGCACGCCAAATTGTCGCGATTTCGCGACATGATCGAGGAGAGAGAAGATGCGAGCAAAACTGTCACGATTTCGTGACATGTTGGCAGAGAAGGAAACAAAGGTGTAGCGATATCGCTACATGTTGAAATGAAAGGAAACAAAGGTGTAGCGATATCGCTGCATGATGAAAATACATGGAACTAAGGTGTAGCGATTTCGCTACATGTTGAAACAAGGAGAAACTAAGGTGTAGCGATTTCGCTACAAGTTGAAACAAAGAGAAACTAAGGTGTAGCGATGGCGCTACATGTTGGAACAAAGGGAAACTAAGGTGTAGCGATTTCGCTACTAGTCAAAAGTGTAGATCTGAAAGATGCAGCATTGATATTACAAGTCAAAATTTCATGAAAAAAGACAAGGTAAAAGCACAAGGCAAAAAGTTGTAGCGATTTCGCTACTGCATGGAGCAAAGAGCGTACGGAATCCAGAAGCGTCGCGATTTCGCGACAAGAAGATTGATGACGTTAAGAGCCGAAAGCGTCGCGATTTCACGACAAGAAGGATGATGACGTCAGCAAGAGCCAGAAGCGTCGCGATTTCGCGACATGTTCCATTTTCGCTGGAGTTGGCAAGGAGAGTTGTACGGAAGAACAAAGTGTCGCGATTTCGTGACATGTTCCTTTTCGCTGCTGCGGCAAAGAAAAGTGTACGAAGCTCGAAAGTGTCACGATTTCGCGACAAGTAGATGATGACGTCAACAAAGTTGAAAAGTGTCACGATTTCATGACAGGATGAAAGGAAAGCTGCTGGAAGCCGGAAGCGTCGCGATTTCGTGACAGCATTGAGGATGACGTCAGCAAAAGCTCAAAGTGTCGCGATATCGCGACAAGATGCAGGGAAAGCTTCCGAGGGCCAAAACGGTCGCGATTTCGCGACAACTTTCAGGGTGACGTCAGCATAAGTCAAAAGTGTCGCGATATCGCGACAGGTAACAGTCTGGCAGATAAAACCCGCAGCAACATGCAAGGTGACACGTGTCGAAAAAGCAGACAGGAAAATCATGCAGCCAGTTACGTAAAAAGTAACTGAAGTCAGGCAGACAGTTAATTGTTGACAGGTGTTGGACATGCATTGCAACAGCCAAACATGCATAATTTAAACGCATTCGAAAAGCCGAATTTGAAGGATAATAAAAGCATTCGAAAGGTCGAATTTGCAGGCATTCTAACAGACGTATTTGAAGCATACAGAAAAGCCGAACATGAAGAATCGAAAAGCTTTCGAAGAATCATACATGGAGTTTCGAAAAAGAATTCGAAAAGCCGTATACGAAGAAATTGGAAAGTCGAAGTACATGAAACAAAATTGCCGTATTGCATGGTTTCCAAAAGACGTATTGCAGGGTTTCGAACAGTCGAAGTGCATGGAACCGAACAGCCGTATTGCATGGATTCGAACAGTCAGAGTATGTGATTCGATTGCATGCAGGATTGAAAGGTTATAAAAGAATAACCGTACAGAGAATATAGTTGCTGCTGTTAGAGAGAAATTGCTGTAAAAGGAGAGTTAGAAAAGAATCAAGAGAAAAATAAGCAGAGCCGTGAGAGTGTGCAGAGTTGAGTTAATTGCGCACTCGACCGTGGTCGTGGCATAAAGTGAAGACATTTTTATGTCATTCAAAATTTATCAGAATTGCAGTCCAAGTTGGTGCTTGGTACTAGGAGTTGGTGCTCCATCTGTTGCAGCAGAAAATTACAGGGGTTGGTGCTCCTTGCAGTTGGTGCTGGTAAAGTGTTTGTAAAATTGATTTTGCAAAGACTCGGATTTGGATTGGAGTCCAAGCGCTTATTTTTGAGGAGTAGCCAAATTGGTGAACCTCGTTATATTGAGTGTTGTGGTTTGCTCTCTTGTTCAAGTTTTTTTTATTCTTTTTATTTCATATTAAATGCTATAGATATAAAAATTTAATAGCTACACTGATTCACCCCCCCTCTCAGTGTCATTGTGTAAACATCATTTTTGCTATAAAAATCAGAAACCTCCTTCAACATTTTGGGCTTGTTTTCGGATGACAATAATTGTTGTAAATCCTTATTGTAGTCTTCTCCCTTGAGTTCTCCTAAATTCTTCTCCAATGGCCTTCTCAAAATCTCCTCTTGTGGCTCTCTCTATTTCCTATCAATCTACCATGTGCTCTGATACCATTATTAAATTTTGATGCTATAAACTTTAAGGAAATGCAACTACAAGTAATGCAATAATCAATCAATATTATAACTATGTTAAATCCTAATCTAATATAAAATCCTAATCTAGTAATGTACCAAAGATAGTACATTAGCATGTATCAAATACTGTAATATATTCCAACACTATGTACTCCATGAATATTAATAATCTTGGGGAAATAATTATCATAATTCTCTACTTCATACAACATAGCTAGATATCATTCAAACATAGTCTTATCATTCATCTCACCTAAAATAAATCCACGTTTTATCATAAAACTATGACTCATCCTTAAACTTGTTAGTCTCCAATGGTAGGCAATTAATATCATTCTTAAGAATATACCAACTATTATTGTAGGAAGAGAGTTCATATTGACTTGTCAATTTTTTGATAAAACTAATGTCTTGCATATGGAATGGTAGAAATCCATCATAAAATCCTTCTTCAATATGTAGTACATTATTTATTTTCTAAGGGATGATGTTTATAGTATCTTACTCCCTTGTATTTATATGTATTTAGTTATTCATACTATTATATGCTAAGGCACATTTATAAACAAATTCTAGGAACTCCAATACATATGTTACCATTAATTATCCTATTTGGGATGTCCACATCCTTCTTGTTAATTAAAACTTGGTGTTGTGCCTAATCTTCTGTGGAGATGCTTGTATGTTTCCTCTATTGCTATTCTATAAGAGTCACCATAAATCTTATCTTGAGTGGTAGTTGTTATTCTATATTTATATTTTATTCCTTATGATTGTGGTCCCTAATGTATATATTTTTAGGCACTTTCTTCCATTTAACAAATGGGATCCCATTTTTGTAGTGAGTGAGATTAGAATAGTGGATGGGATCAAATAAAAATATACCTTGATTTCCCATCCATTACTAATGGAAGTTTGATGGATATGTATTTATATCCTTGACTATTTCAAAATAAATAATGATGCTTCCTTCACCCCTTATTAATAAAATTAAGTTGATCCTCTATATCCTCTAATATAATAAATTGATTATATTTAATATCTTATTTATAAAATCAATGGTTGTGAGTATCTATAAAGTGTTTCAATAGCTATACCAACCTCAATCTATGAGTTGGGGCCTTTGGCTAGTTTTTGGAAAGTCAACACCAACTTCTTCTTGATGGTAAGTTAGTTATTAAGTCTAATAAGTTAGCATATGTGATTAATCGATGTTAACTAGTCATTACTATATTTACTCAATTTTTTTTATTTTTACTTGACTTGAGTTTGTGCCCTACTATCAATACTCTAATCAAGTCATCAAGTTTTTGCTAGTAGGTATTGCCCAATTAGCACAAGCATTGCCTTAGCAAAATTCTAGTCTTTATTATGTCTCTTTCCTTTTGGGGTACTTAATAATTATGTACCTTCATTAAAGATGCTTTCTTGATGTTGATTGATGATCATATAAAATGAATCAAATATCCAATATTCTTTAATAAAGAAGAATTGAGAATTTTCCTAACTTAGGTGACTTGGGGCTTCTTTCCCTCTAAGGTCTTAGATTACTTTGTGCACTTGTTTCAAACTAGTGGTCATTACAAGAGGTGGTTGGATTGGTACTACCAAAGTAGCTAAAATTCTTTAAAATGATTATATCATCATAAATTGAATTTTCCGAACTCATCATCCTCTTGTTTTTTCAAACATGTGGGTTTGAACTCACTTAAGGCTTAAACAAGGTAATCCAAGTTTCATCTCCCAACTAGCATTAATTTAAAATTTGAATATCATTTTCTCACTCAACATATATCTCTATAAAAATAGGTTCTCTATGTAGATCTATTTGTTGGTAACCATACTCATGTGTTGCATGCTATGTTGGTAAATTATTTTCTATCACATCATTATTAAATATTCTTGTGTCACATGATACCTCATATCTCATTTTAAATTTGATAAGTTTGGTCTATTGACCTTAGATATTCCTTGATTTGTGGTAACATCAATAAGGGATATATGTTAGCTTTTTTGAGTGGATCAACATCAATTATATCCCTTGTCTACCCTTTCTCCTTTCAAATATCGATTGGTTCACTCATGATATCATCATATTGGCATCATGATTGTAGAGAGTTAAGTATTTTCAATATGTATCAACCCTTCCTTTACCTCTTTTTCACTATTTTAGTTTATATAGAATGACTTGATATCTTTATAGATAATTGGCACATTCCCACATACAACAAATTGGTGTTTATAAGCGGTGATTCAATACACTTGTGTACTTATAAAAATGATTGAATTTCAAATTTAATATTTTATATTGAGGGAATGTTTAGTTAACCTAAATAGAATATGATAAAATATTATAAAATTAATAATTTTAATTACCTTGAGTGATTATTTCAATATTTTCACATGGGTGGATGAGGAGTTTTTCATTTTTATTTTTCTTTTCACATCATTTTTCTTGTATTTTTGATTTTTTGTATATTTCAAACAGAAAAGTAAACAATAAAGTTGGAAACAAGGGGTAAAATGTGTACATAATTTTGTATATTTATAAAGTAAAGCAACAACCTCAAATCACTCAAAGGTACTTCAAGTGCTATCCATTTATTTAAATAGATAATTACCAATAATATAAGACTATTAATTCCACATCTTCCTCCTTTCCATCATGGGTTTTAGTATCAAGGAGTATTTTCCGACATGATGATGATAAATGATTACAAAACCACTTTGGTATTTATAGAATTGGTATGCACAATATATTATTCTTGACTCTTTCAGCTTTGTGAAATACAAAGCTTTTAAGAGCACTTTAGGTCTGGAATTTCAACAAATTTTGTTGTAGATAATTTTGACCTACTATTACACAGTTCACAAGAATTCTTCCTCATCTGCTCTAATGATCCATGGAGAGTTGTGTTGTCCAGATTTGTGCTACTGCTCTTGGTCACCACTTTCGTTTACCCTATCACCATCCATGTTTTCGTCATCACTACTCCCCCTGTCACCATACATATTTCCACAATCCCCACTTCCCTTATCACCATCCCATTCACAACCCTTTCTCCACTTTTCTTTTCCCTCCTAACCATGGTTGATTACAAATTTAAGCTAGAGACTCTCCAATTGTATTCTACTATGGAGGAAATATTTAAATATCATAGCCTCCTCACGTTCCTATGCAAGTTCCATGGAAACAATATTGAGATTTCCTAGGAGTTGGCCTAGTCATGGGAAGATGGTGTTGTGTCTATCTAAGGGATAAAAATCATCATTACTATTGATTTTTTGCCAAAAGTATTTGAGCTTCCTAATGACAGATATATTGTGCAACACAATAAACACTCACTTGTTGGTAAATTATCTTACTTCACTAAGAAAGTATAAGGATCGATAAGGACAAGGGTGACATTATTAGGGAGTCTCTTCCCAAGCCTTGGAATAGGATCATGGTGTTGGTCCTTAAATTATTTACTATAGATGATCCTAATTGCATTCTTCAGAGATTCCATATTTCCTTATTGAACCATTTTTTAGGTAACAAAGTCTTAAATATCCCAGAGTATCTTTCCCAATATATAGAAATGTCCATACACAATGTTAAAAAAGGAACTTCTTCCTTTTCTATCCACTAGGACCTCCATATTATAATCTACAAGCATGTACTTGAAAGGGAGTCTAACAAGGCAATTATCTCTTGTATTTTTGGCCCCTTGACCCCTCTCCTAGTGTTAAGTCATTATGAAAATCCTTCCCCTATTGTTCTCAAATATTTTACTCCAAAGTTGGCCTCTTCTAAGGCTAGCTGAATGCTGGAGTTTTATGCTAAAGTTTGTGGTACTCCTCCAATTGTAAAATCTAAATCCTGATGTTGCTCAACCCATAGAAATTCCTAAACAAATAAATACAACTTTCTCATAATCTTGGAAAAATATGGTGATTATTCTAAAGACTCTCCCACTAGGACTCATAAAGTCAAGCATGAGGATGCTTAAATGCAGTCCTCCTCTTAGAAAGGAACTCTCCCATATGACTTCTCCAAGCCTTCCAACCATAGCCAAGAGTGTGTATGCATTTTGTTCATCACTAAGAGGGATTATGTGTAGTATTTGGATAATCTTATGAGCATGATGTCAAGGGCAACCAAAATGAATACATCATTGTTACAACAGTCCATTGTTATCCTAGAAGAATTTTACAGCCAGTTCGAAGGTGAAGAGATAACAAATATTGTTGACTCCCCTATTCTTTAAAATGATATTTTATGGGTATTTACTCCTTGATTGGGTTTGCTTTTGTGTTTTTCTCTTTGATTTTCAAGGATTTCCTCCTTGTTTTGGAGACCCCCTGTTTAATGTACTTGTTGTTGTCTTTATCTCAAAGATTATCTCCCTTTTCAATGATGGCTCTATTTTTATTTTTTGAAGATAGCCTCCCTTGATGTTATTTTTGTACAAGGTTTGGGGATCCTTTCAAAAACCCTTCCTCCAACTAATAAAAAAATATTATTAATTTATAAGCATGTATACGTACACCTTAGTAAATTGATAACGACTATTCCATATAGAGCCATGTTTAATATGTTACCTAGATTTGTTTTATATTCATCTCATTTTAATACTAGGTCCCTAACCTTGAAATCAACTTCTATCATGTTTTTGTCAAACTAATGCCTAACTATTGCTTGGTTATGGTTGAACCTTTTATATGATTTTTCATGTTTTTCTTCTTAGAAAAATTATTATATAACCGTTGAATGAATATTCGTAATATTAACATCTTATAGATCAATTTTTTTACCCATGTGGAGAAATGGTAGCTCCAAAGTTATGGGGAAAATAACTTCTATACCGTAGACCAATTTGTATGGGGAATTATTAATTGATGCTTTTGAATTTACTCTTTCTTCCCATAGTGTTGTTTTCAACTATCTATGATAATATATTTAAGAGTTGAAAAATATTCTTTTCAATATTTAAATATTATTATTATTATTTAACTTGACCAAAATGATTCCATTAGGGTAGTAGTTTGATCATTTTTTAAGGAGAATGTCAATCTAATGTAAACTACGTAAATTTTCAACTTGTAAAAATCGTATAATTATTTTTAATAATAATTAAGGGTATTGCAATTTTGATAACTATGACTTCTAACAATTAAATGATAACATTATAATTTGAACTTCTACTTGTATTGCTTCTATCCATTTTTTAAAATAATTTATTATTATTAAGATCCATCCATAAGTGGTACTTGATAGGGTTTAATATTATCAATGAATTCTAATCCTCATTGTCAAAAATTGTTTGGTAACTATTATTCATTGTGGTGATATAAGTGATTTTCTCTATTTTATAATAAATATAAAACATGACTAAAACTATTTGACCCACTTAAAAGTCTCTAAAATGATAGTTGGAAAGTATAACTTTCTTGTACAATCTTATAAAATATTGTATATGTAGGTAAATGAAAGATGCACCATGCAAATAAAATATAAAGAAACACTAAAATAATATTTTGGATGGATCTCTTAGTACAAATAAACCCTCATGGGGATTTTACAAATGTTGTATAAAAATGAAGATAATTGGTCCCTTTTACAAAGCAAATGATCAATGGTACGAATAGGTCTTCATATGCCACAATATTTGATGGATGGATTTCTAGTGACCACTGTTGGATGTGTTGAATCTTCAATCTAGTTGGGTTATTGGTGACCACCACTGGATGTGTTGAGTCTTTTATAGGTGGATTTTTGATGACCATTGTTGGTGTAGACACCAAAACAGCACCAATCCGATTATGTGACTACAAACACTGATCGCTTTGACAAACACAGCCCCCAGGGCAGCCCTCGTAGGTCAAACAAGTGGTCCTAACCACTTTCATAGCAATTTTGTAAGGTCAGGAAGCAATTTGGCACATTTAGACACTTTGCTCGCATTCGTCTCACCCAGGGACGAATTCTGAATTCGTCTCACCCAGGGACGAATTCTGAAATCGTCTCACCCAGGGACGAATTCCAAGTTTAACGGGCAAAAAGAAGAATGGTGCCAAGTGGCAGCCCAGGACAGTCAGTTGATGACTCCTGCCTCGCACACGTGTGTGGGTGGATAGATAGGCCGTTAGAAGACCGTCACAAGGGCAGTTATGAGAGCCCAAGTCAATGGAGGACTCCCCTCCCTCATGGGAAGACATGACTGCCACATGGCACCTATGACCAACACATGGCATTTGTGCTTCCCTCTCAAAAGAGACCCCATGGGTCTATAAAAGGTGGGACTTTTCTCACCCAAAAAGGAGAGGTTGAAGGAGATTTCAAGCAACGAAGTGCTGCCGAGTTGAAGACCCACTTGCATCCCTTTTGGTTCACCTTCTCGCATCCACCAATCTCTCTTGCAAGGGAGGTTGTTGGGTGGCTTTTGGAAGCTTGAACCTGACCCAAATCCAACACATGGACACCCGAACCAACCAATTCGCCGACCCCTCAATCCTAAGAGGTTTTGGGCCCATCCCTAGTGGATTGGCGCCGGAATCAAGTGCCAACGGTGGGAGGCCCACTTGGGCACCCCCGCACTTTCTAAGTTTTAGAGCATTCTAGATTACTTTTTTAGGTTGCATTTTGTGTTATCATGTTTGGTTAACTCATAGCTGCAAGTTCATAACTTTTGATCAGATTCTAGTATGTTTTGTGTCGCTTTGTTGTTTCACTAACTTGCAGGTGGCGAGATCAAATTCCCGAGGGTAGAGGCCAAATTGGGAGAATCCGACCATCTGGGTCATCCCAAAATGGCCCCAATTACATAACCCCTTTGTTTGCAGGTGCATTTTGCAGGTCTCGAGAATCGACATTGGAGCAGCAAGCAGGTCGGCTTCTTCAACACGGAAGAATTCGTCCCACCCAGGGACGAATTGCAGTCAGAATTCGTCCTGCCCAGGGACGAATTCCAGCTTGAAGGCAGATTGGCCAGCTGTCTCAAGTGGCAATGGCCTTCTCGGTAACTTTTTCTCGTCTTCTGTCAAGATTTCAAGCCATTTGGACTCACTGTATTTACCGTTTCGGGCAAATGTTTACATGCATATTTCGTTAATTTTAGAGAACGAACACTTTCCATTTGCGGTAGGTGCTACTGACATCTTGGTTGTTTCTTTGTTCGCAGGAGAAGCAACAGAGGTGAAGAACTCATCGACATCAGCGGCGGCATCATCTTGGCCCGTCCATTTCAATCGTGGGCACGTGGAAAGAGGAACATTAAGTGATTGTAATCAAATTCTTTTAGCGCTCCTAGCCCCTGAAAAGGGAGGAGGCGTCATTGTAATAGAGATCAAGAAATTTTAATGAAAGGGCTGTGTTTTCTCCATTCGCTTGTGTCTCTTCCAATGCGTTTCTTTCGTTTCATGCATTTTACATTTCTAGGACTTAAGCGCATTTGATTTTGAATGCATCGCAATTAGTGTTTCCTTCGCCCGAAATCTCGTGCTTTCAGTGGCGATCACGGTGGGACCCTGTTCCCTGGTGTTTAAAATCACAGAAACTGATTAAATTTTTGTGTTTTGTGCTTGACAGGTACATTTTTTGTTGCATACTGCTATTCGTCTCTAGCAGGGACGAATTCTGTTCTGCAATTCGTCTGACCCTGGGACGAATTCAAATTCGTCTCTGGGAGGGACGAATTCTGTTCTGTAATTCGTCTCCCAGAGGGACGAATTCCTGCCTGCGAATTTTCAGAGCAGAAATTCAGAAGCAACTGGAGCAGGCAGAGAAGAGGTAGGGATTTTTATAATCTCTGTTAAAATTTCTGTTTTTGTTTCTGTTTCTTTGACTGTTTTCATTTTATCCTGCATTACTTAGGGAAAGTCATTTATGCTTGTTTCATTTTCGCTAAATAAAATGAATCCCACACACATCACGAAACAATTTTAAACCAAGGAGCTGGTCGTAAGACCCCAGCCCTTGAGCAAGACCAACGGTGGGTTCATCACCACCTTGGCTTAGCTTTGCATCCATTTTCCCGATTGTCAACTGTTGTTAGGCGTAAATCCTGACGAAAGCCGACCGAGTGTCGCTGGGGTGATTCCCATGCGCGCGAGGATAAGTTTTCTATGGTAGGTGCCATTAACAGGACAATCCCCCTTCCGTACCGCCTACGTACCACGTACCTTCTTCTCTCACGTACCTATAGTCTCCCTCTCGTAAGGGCGGGTATATAGAGAGGTTGGTATATCGGACTGGTTGGTATATTGAAGGGGCTACCATTTTGGGAGTTATATGAGCCTTCATAATGCATTTAAACGTTCTTCAAAACCTACAAAAACAAAACAAAACATCAAAATGCACTAAACCACTTTAGGGCACACCGATAATCCTTAAAAGAGATAATCACGGTTTGCGCATGTGTGTGTTTATTTTTTCTTAGTGTAGACAAAAAAAAAAAATCATCATAAACGAGATAAAAAATCTACTTAGATAGTATAGAAGCACCGCAATGGTGTACACCCGTAGCCAAGCCCAATCAAGGGCGTAAGCTCCGGAAGGTACACAAGAAGCAGTGCACAAGTCGCCTTCGCTTCCGCCCTCGAGGACTTGGTAATACCGCCTTATCGGTCTAACCTACAAAAGAATCCATTTCGTAATCCTCGGTGGGGTATGCCTATTCAAAGCAGCCCCTTTCGAGAGGACGCCTTACATGTAGACCTTGAGGTAAATAGAGAATCGCCCTCTCAGGTTAGACATGAGTGGCCACGGCGCGACAAAGCGCTAGACAGGCAAACCATCCATTTGGAGGGACAACGTGGATATGGTATCCCTTCTTTACCTCACATCAGAACAGAGAGACAAAATCTAGAGCGTAGGGTTCTTTACACAAAATGACCTAACTCCGCCTGTCCCCTTCACACCTATGAGAGGGAGCGCGAGGAAGATCATCGCATTCCTCAAAGACAGCAACATACAACGCGGGAACCTTGCGCTTCCGCACCAGATGGACATCATGATCACCCCTTGAGGCCGTAACCTCGAGTACAGGCCGCCTACCTCGACAGAGGGAAGCGACCCCTTGAAGTTGTAGATCATCAAAATCAAGGCAAACACATAGGAGGAACATTCGAACCTCCTGAGCAAAATAGGGTAGACCAAATTGACCCGATAGTCGCCCAACATGCCACCCGTCAAGCCCAAATCATGCGGCTTAAACAAAGTCATCAGGAGATAGAGTATCAACACCGCTTGGATAGAGAGCGCATGCAACGCGAAGCGGATGAGCTACGCTATAAACTACCTGAGAGGGAGCCAACCCCTCGCATTCAAAGAGCCGAACAATATGTGAGACATAATCCGTTGGTGCAGGACAGGTCTCCACGACCTCGTCAAGCTTTGCCTCCAAGACCTCATGGATTCGAGAGGGAGGCAACTCCCCGAAACAATGATGGGTACCTTCAACGAGGGCTTGATCAGTGGTCATAGGTTTCGCCCGCAGACTCCTCAAGAATTTTACGAGGAGTATGAACCATAAGAGGAATATGTTGAAAGTCCCCATCAAGGCAGGAGGGATGCCATTCGGCCACCCCTCCATAGGCCTCCAGTTTATCATAACTTACAACGAGAGAGAACAAGAGAGGAAGAAATAAAATCTTTCGATGCATACCAAGCGCTATTGGAGCGTTTGGAGTCTCGTGGAAACAAAAGCCGCTGGGCATCAAAAACCCACATTACGTCAACTCCGCAAGTAATCCGGTGCATCCCTCAAGGTGCCTACACCTCTTTACCCCGAGCACTTCAAGTTGCCTCAATTGGCAGTTTTTAAAGGTGAAGAGGACGCACAAGAACACGTTACAAGATTTTTAAGCCAATGCTTCGGCATCCAAGATAATGACGCATTGTTGCTTAGAACATTCATAACCACATTCGCAGGCCCTGCCTCGGATTGGTTCACACAACTACCCAAACACAACGATAAGCAACTTAGATCAATTAGTAGATGCGTTTCTTGAACGCTTTGCCTTCAACACAAGGAAGAAGGCATCACCGAGTGATCTCGGCGAGCCTCAAACAATTTGAAGAGGAAAAAATGGCAGTGTATGGGAATCGATGGAGAGCTTTGCTTTCTAAGTTACCCTACCGTCCTCCTATGTCTGATCTCACGTAGATGTTCGCAAAAAGTTGCTTAAAATCAATCTCTCGGTCTATTGTTGCTGCGGCAATACGATAGCTTAGAAGAAGCTTTGGCGCAAGCCAAAGTCATAGAAGAGATTAAAATAGGTGAAGGCGCAATCGCTAAGCCTAAAAAGAAAGAGTGGAATAAAACCACTAAAACCGGGACAACGCAACCACAACACGCTGCAGCCAACCAAGTTGCGATAAATGTTCCCGTGCCTCGTGCAAGAAACGCAGCCCCAAAAGGCTAATTACTGTGCAAGGCCTCCCGCTTATGAAAGAGATAATAGAAGACAGGAGCAAAATTACCCGCGTCGCCCTAGACGACATTTCACCCCATATGCGGAGTCTAGGGATTCCTTATTTGACCGCTTGTCGCCGGCAAATTTAGTCACTCGCCATAAATTCAAACTATAGACCCTAACATTCCCAAGCCTAGGGGGTACAGAGAAGAATTGTATTGTAGATTCCATAGGCGCAGAGGACATGACTTGAATGGGTGCTGGAAATTCAAAGAACTAGTCCAGGATTTGATCGACAATAGAACATTGGTCGTGGACAACCCCATCGCGCCAAACAACCAACAAATGGGGGTATTCAAGGACCCCTTGCCTGCCCATGAGGCACAGCACAAAACCACTCCAAATTAACGAGGTGCGACAGGATCTTCCCACGCAGGGATTTGTGGGAATGATTAGCATAGTAACAAGGAACAGAAGGTACCCAACAGCTTGCCCCCGAGGTAGCTACGAGGGAAGTTCCGACAACATCGCAGCCTCAACAACGCCCAACGCAGTTGCCTCCGCCTAGACCCGAGGTCACAATACGAACCAAACTCACGCAGAGTTTGTAGACCACATCGGCTAGGCTGTCCATTTACGAGCTTATTCAACAGTCAAGACCCCATAGGGAAGCTCTTATGGACATTTTAAAAGCCATTGAATTACAGCCCCACGAAGCAAATTCTTTCAACAACTTCGTAGGACATGTGAAACGATGTACGGAGCCGGTCATCACATTCAGAGAAGATGAGGTCAAAACGATATCGAATGACATGGCAGATCCACCCCTGCACGTTATCGCGTGGGTCAACGGGATTCCGTACAAGAGAGTGCTGATAGATACTGGCTCGTCCAATGAACATCATTACCACTGCAGCCTTAAAACATTTGAAGCTGCCAGCCTCTCACATCACAGCCTCCACGTACACACTGCGAGCTTTCAACGATGCAATATGCTCGACAGTCGGCACAGTTGTTCTGCCTATCCAGGTAGGACAAAAGACAATACCTACACTGTGCCATGTGCTGGAAGGCGAAATGGCTTATAATATACTGCTAGGGCGGCCTTGGATCATGGACATGAAGTGTGTCCCTTCGATCGCCCACCAATGCTTAAAGTATGCTTATGAGGGAGAAATACATGTAGTCCCAATGGACTTAGAGCCCTTCAAGTATTGCAATGCGGTACAATTCATGCCTCAATCGACCCTCCCTTCAACGCATTTGGATTTTCAATTAAATCCATCTAAACAGGGTCCGATACCGCAGGCACCACTGGTGGCCAACAAGGCAAAATCCCAACCAGGTGAGACCTCATCACCTGCTCCTTCATCATCAACGCCACCTATCATGGCCCAATAGAAGGACAAGGGAAAACAGATCGTGGAAGAGGTTAAACCCTTGGAAGAAAGGTTGCCCACAATCTCAACGGTATCAACGGAGAAAACACCCAAAGACAATAGAAACTAAGACTCCCGAAACACCAAACATGGAATGGAGTCAAGAAGGACTACCATTTCCTCCCACCCAATCATCAACAATCACTGTTGAAATGGCCAGGACGGGCTTGGGGGAATATTTGGTACAAAATGTTGTGGCGACGCCAGCATTGGAGTCAATACAAGACATGGGAAGACCTCGCCTTCCCATAGGGACAATTGTTCCTCTAGGCTACCCTCCAAACCAGACAAATTTCGTGTATGGGGGCCTTGATCATGGTCTTGAACCATGCCAACAAAAGGAAGCAGATGGAAGAGCCTTTTGTTGAAAACATCAACTATCTCGTCAAACCCGCATTTTGCCCTAAAATATCTCGGCCAATGCAATTGGCATGGATACGGGCTAGGCAGATATGAGCAAGGGATGCGGATCCTTTGCCAACCAAGATATTAGATGCCATATGACAATTCAGGGGTAGGGTTCAACCATCCCCCGCAATTAGACATCTTGGTTGAAAATATGCAAGGCCTAGAAATAGGCAACAAGGGGGGATTGGCATTAGACCCTTATGCCAATCCAAATACATAATACACATTGGGAGACTACCTCCCATGGTCAACAAACACCCCTGGAAACAGCAGTAATCCCTCTCCTTTGCTAGAGAGAGGCGAAAGTTCGGACAATGGTCCTCAAAGAGAAAACCAACGACTGCCGGACATCTTTCTGAAGTTGTTCCCCTTAGAGATTCCAGATGAAACAACACAACATCAAGAGAATCAGGTCCCTCCACCAAGAGTGGAACAACCACAATGGGACCAGATTAACTTGCTGGAACAAGGAGGATCCTCAACGCCGCAAGCAACAGTTGCTGAAGAGGATGAACATTTTTGGGTCTTCGAAAGTGATTCAGAAGATGAGACTGAAATGGACTATCTCAGACATGCGCGATGACATCACCATGCTTTAACCCATGAAGATCTAATGGGACAGATGGGCATACGGTTAGGGCATGAATGGTGGGTAGACCCTGCAAGGTGGGACCAAGTATTGGATCCATGGCTCCAAATTCAAGATGAGCATCGTCCACCTCGAGATCCCATCATGACACCAGTGCCGAGAAAAGACCCTGCCATCCTTTTCGCAAATAGGGACGAATTCGCACCTAGGGAAGATCCATTCGTGCCCGTTCCCGTAGAGCCAGATCCAGAGTATAGGGAGCATCTAAAAGAATCGAGCTATCACACCCGCGGTTCTGGAGACCAAATTCATTCCATCCACATGATCTCCATTGATTTGACCGCACCCATCCGCAATCTGGCCGATCCAACACGGTCATTGCATCTAGACATAGATGCCATCGACTGGGATCGCGTCAATTCACCTTTATCACCATCAGAGTACCGGCCTTTCGATGAAATGCCTCATTTGACCCCAAGGACAACTCAAGAAATTTTTCAGTCAAGAGGGACCCGAGGTTCCAAACGCAGATTTAAACTCAGCCAATGATATCCATTTGATCCCGACTCCACATCAGTTGGAGGAAGGATCCCACATGTCAGTCGAAGAAACGACTGACGTAGACATCGGCTTAGACCCAACGAATCCACAGATTATCAAGCCGGGGTAAGTCTTTCCCCCAAAGAGCAAGCCGATTACATTACCCTTCTCAAAGCGAAGAAGGAGGTTTTTGCATGGTCATACAGAGACATGCCGGGACTAGACCCGTAGCTAGTCACGCATAATTTAACGCTTGATCCGACAATCAAGCCTGTAAAGCAAAAACTACGCAAGATGCACCCAACAGTGGCCTTGATGGTCAAAGACGAATTACAAAAGCTGTTGGATGCACAGTTTGTCATCTCGCATGGATTATCCGCCATGGCTGTCCAACATGGTTCCCGTCAAGAAGCCCGACGGGAGGATTCGCATATGCACCGATTTTTGAGACCTAAACAAAGCGAGTCCTAAGGATGATTTCCCCTTGCCAAGCATCGACGCGCTAGTAGACGCTACAACAGGTCATGAAATGCTCTCCCTAATGGATGGCTTCTCAGGATACAACCAAATTCGTATCAATCCTGAAGACCAACTTAAAACGGCGTTCACAACGCCTTGGGGGACATTTTGTTATAAGGTCATGCCTTTTGGCCTTAAAAATGCCGGCGCTACCTACCAACGTGCCATGACATACATCTTCCATGATTACATGCACAAAACTTTGGAAGATTACATGGATGATTTGTTAGCCAAATCTCTTTTGCGCTCAGATCATCTCGATGACTTAAGCAAGATTCTCGATCGCCTCATAGAGCATAAGGTCGATTGAATCCCAAGAAGTGCGTATTTGGCGTCACATCTGGAAAACTCTTGGGTTTTATAGTCTCAAAATGAGGCATCGAAGTGGACCCAAAGAAAGTCAAGGCAATCCTTGAAATGGCTCCCCCAACTACTATCAAGCAGCTCAGAAGTCTGCAAGGAAAGGTCGCGTCGATTAAACGCTTCATAGCGCAATTATCTGACAAATGCCGACCCATGAACAAATTATTGCACAAGGGGGTCACATTTCATTGGGATGACGAGTGCCAATCAACCTTTGACGAAATCAAACAATACTTGGCTTCGTCGCCAGTATTGGCACCACCTAGACCAGGAGTGCCGTTCTACTTATACATCTCAACTATTGAGGTGGCATTGGGAGCCATGCTAGCCCAAAAGAATGAACTTCACAAAGAACAGGCTACTTACTATCTTAGCCGCACCCTGGTCAGTTACGAACTTAACTATGCATACGTTGAGAAACTCTGCTTGGCAGTGGTGTTTGCTACCAAAAAGCTACGCCACTACATGCTGAGCAACACTACGTATGTTGTGTCTAAGGAGAATCCATTGCGATACATGATGAGTCGTACTTATCATAGTAGTCGCACGGCGAAATGGATCATGTTGTTGACGGAATTTGACATTGAGTTCATTGGGCAAAAATCTATCAAAGGACAAGTCATAGCCGATCAACTAGCAGAGGCTCCTCTTGAAGACGATCAGCCTCCGGTCATAGAACTACCCGATGATGGGGTCTTCCATGTCTCGGAATCGCCGTATTCGATGAGCCCGAGTCACAGGCCGACATAACCCTCGTTCTTCGATGGTTCTAAATGCGAGCAAGGTGGTGGCGCAGGAATTGTATTCTTCACACCGCAGGGCGCTCCAATGCCCCTGTCATTTAAATTAAACTTCCAGTGCACCAACAATAATGCATAATATGAAGCCTTGCTCCTAGGTCTTCAAACAACAATCGCCATGAACATCAAACGATTGAATATCTTTGGTGATTCGTTGTTAATAGTCAATCAAGTCAAAGGGGTATATCAATGCAAATGCCCAGTTTTGAAGGCCTATAAAGCCCTCGTGGACAAATTCCTGGCAAAACTTGAGTGGTATGACATCGAGGCACTCCCTCGATCATCGAATCATTTTGCGGACACAATGGCCTCTTTGGGGTCACTAATCCCGCAAGACCTTTTCGGTGATATGACAACTATTCAAGTCAAAACCTTATCGCAATCCGCGATAGAGCGTGCAAGCTCAGACTTGACGCCAGGAATCCACATGATCCAGATTGAACCATCCTCGGATAAGTTCTTTCGAATCCGAGATCGTCTGAAACGTGCCAACCGGGGGTCCTTGTTCTCCCCCACTTCCATTAATAGCAACACAATGCTATTCTTACAAGTTCTATCCCATTCAGCATTTGTTAGGGAAGAACTTTGAAATGGATTGGTTGTTCATACTATCGAGGTTTCTGATCAACAGGACCGGTATTTACCCATAAGAGACTACCTCAAGTTAGGTAATCTTCCCTTTGGATTGACGCACGCCGCAAAACGAACATTCAAGCAAAAGTGGCTAAGTATGTCTTGATAGGAGACATTTTGTATCGTCGAAGCTATGACGGAATTCTTCTTCGTTGTTTGGACCAACAAGAGTCCACTTGGGCAGTCGCCCAAGCGCACGACGGTACATGTGGTGGTCACTTTAGTGGTATGGCCATCGCAAAGCGCATTCTTCGCATGGGCTATTATTGGCCATCTTTAGAGCGAGATTGTTGCGAATATGTCAAGAAGTGCGTGAAATGTCAACATCATGCCAATTTGATGCACGTACCTTCCTGGGCCCTACAGACAGTCCAGCCTGCTTGGCCATTTTCGTAGTGGGGCCTCGATCTAATCGAAAAGATCTCCCCTGCATTGTCAGGCCGTCACACGTTTATCATAACGGCCACATAGTATTTTACCAAATGGGTGGAAGCAATTCCGTTAACCTCAACGAAAGGACCCCGCATTGTGGAGTTCATCTTGCATAACATCATATGTCATTTTGGTATTCCATCCAAAATAATATCGGATAATGGGCCATCATTCAAGAACAAAGACGTGCGTGCTTTGACCACAAAGTACAAAATTCAGCACAACTTTTCAACGCCCTATTATCCGCAAGCAAACGGGCAAGCAGAGGCATCAAACAAAACACTAGTCGCCATCCTTAAAAAGACAATCGCAGACAATCATAAGGATTGGCACATACAAATCCCACTTGCCCTTTGGGCTTATCGCACTAGCATTCGGACGCCCACCGGGGCAACTCCGTTTGCTCGTGTATGGCTCGGAGGCGTAATGCCTCTCGAGTTGGAAATTCCTTCCCTCCGCATATCAATGCAGGAGTTCATCGATGATAACACCGCGCGGCAGGCCCGGTTAGACCAACTTACGTTGCTTGACGAACGACGCGTTAATGCTCTCGAGCACTTACGTATCTATCAAGAGCGGCTTAAGAAAGCATACAACATGAAAGTTCACCTAAGAGACTTTCGGGTTGGTGATTTGGTTCTGAAGGAAAACCAACAAAACTCTAATTTGCCGTCCCACATGAGGGACAAATTCATGGCAAATTGGTTAGGTCCATATGTCATTGATAGCATAATAGGACCCGGGACATACCGGCTAGCTTCTCTTGATGGTATCAAGGAAACAGAACCCTTGAATATCAGTCATTTGCGACCATTCCACATCTAAGAAAGCCATATCCTCAAAAAGCTCCAAGGATTATCACAATCACTTGGTCAATCCAAAAGCTCCAAGGATTATCGCAATCACTTGGTCAATCCAAAAGCTCCAAGGATTATCGCAATCACTTGGTCAAAACAAAAAGCTCCAAGGATTATCGCAATCACTTGGTCACCACAAAAAGCTCCAAGGATTATCACAATCACTTGGTCAATCCAAAAGCTCCAAGGATTATCGCAATCACTTGGTCAAACAAAAAGCTCCAAGGATTATCGCAATCACTTGGTCAACCACAAAAAGCTCCAAGGATTATCACAATCACTTGGTCACATCAAATCAAAAGCTCCAAGGATTATCGCAATCACTTGGTCAAAACAAAAAGCTCCAAGGATTATCGCAATCACTTGGGCAAAACCCAAAAAGCTCCAAGGATTATCGCAATCACTTGGTCACACCAAAAAGCTCCAAGGATTATCGCAATCACTTGGTCAAACCTAAAAAGCTCCAACGATTATCGCAATCGCTTGGTCAAATTCATCAATAGAGAGTTCCTCTAGCACCGCATATTCACATTCACAAAATCAATCCATCAAAAGTACAAAAATATGTAGCAGCATTAAACATTGCATCCATACATTGCATATTTGTGGTTGTATAGGTCAAAGGCACCATAGGCTGCAATTGCTCGCTAGTCCATCTTGTTCCGCATAGTTCCATTTTACAAAAACAACAAAAACACCATGCATAACTTTTACCACACTACGACCAGTGGTCTGTAAATGTACCAAGAGTTTCAGTGATTCAGTCATCATTTTCCTCTTTAACCATGTAATGTATCAAATCGAACAGATTTTACGAAGGTAGAGTCATACTTGAAATACACCTTGTTACGTAACATCCCAACACAAATTAAAACACTAAAAATTCCCAAGTTGTGTGAACGAAAGATGAAACCTGCAAAGTAATCTAGGTCACCACAAGCGAAACGGTTATCTTGATCATCCCCCATGCGAATGACCCCTAGAATGCTGAAAGTTGGCAAAAGGACAAGCATCCTCCCTACCCAATTCCCTAAGAATCCCTAAAGTTCTCAATAGTTGCAAAACACCAAAAATTTGCAAAATGTCAAAACTCCAAAATTTGACAACCTACAAGGGCACACATCAAAAGGCAAAAACAACAAGTGATTTTCGTCACTCCATATCCCCATCCCTTGCTCGAAAGAAAAACAAATCAAAATAAACAAGTGATCTCATCACTACAAATGAGCAAGTATCCCAATACAATTGAAGAAAAGAAGGGAGTTGACCTTGAATCCCCGGAACTCTCAAGCATTCTATAGGTCATAAGGCAAGCTTCAGCACCAATTTGGTTGATAGCCTATCGGTAATGTAAGTAAACCTCCCGCATGACGATATATCTGTCACATTAACTTGCGTACGGATCAATGTTTGCATGTGGATGAGCTAGCTTATGGCATCCTCGGATTACACCGCAGATTAATCTTAGTACATACAACAAAGGAATTCGTGGAGCTAATTAGGTGATCCTCAAGACAGGTTCGGTTGAAAGCCCATCTGGCACTGGCGGTATCCTAACAAATACCACTAAATGAACTCAATTGCACACACAGGGATGTAAAATAACTTGGTCAAAAACAAGTCCGATTCATACCTTGTCCAAAAGTCTTGTAAGATAAAGTACAGTCATGGATAGTGAGTTAAAACTGTCTGAATCTCAAAAAACATAACATACATTCCTAAACCATCTCGCGCTGCTTATCATCCTTATAATACCATCAAAAAATACAAAAATAGAAAACCACATATATCCATACAAGAGTCATACACCATAACAATAAAAAGCATCTTAAACAGCCTATGGTGCCATAACCAATCATCACAAAATTCCATTCATTCACTTTGCATATCACATAAAGAAATCAAAAACATTTGCACTCATCATAACATAAGCATTCATCAAAATAAATAAATATGCATAAATCCATAGTCATTAGCCATCATGCATAACAAAAATAAAATCATCACATGTAAGAAGCCACAATAAAATCGGTATATATATATATATCGTAAAAAAAAATGCCCGTAGGCTACAAAATCGGTCCTCGGACCCCGCAATCATATCCAAAAACCCAACCTAAAGCGTCGACCACCATAATCACGCAGGATCGGTGCGACGGGAACTACCCCCCGTGGTGTGGGTCCTATGGGACCCTGCAGGGCGGCTACTGCCGCCCCGCATCATGCCTGCTACCGCCTCCCTCATCTAATCGTCGGCGACGAGATGATGCCGACTGCTCAGTCGCACTATCCCTCGTCCGGAGAGAAGATCCACTGACCGAGGGCTCAGGAAGTCGCCCACCAAGGCGGATGACCTCCCTCTCCAACTCTATCCGGTGACGACACCACTCGCCTCTCGCCGATGATAGTATGACACCGCATCATCGCGCCGTGCCAAAACCCTATCCCGCTCTCGCTAGCTGGCCCGCAGGATATCCCTCTCCCCCTCGCATCCCCCAACTCCAGATCCTGTATCCATAGTAGCTCTGTCAGTTGCACATTTTTAGCGCGTATCTCAGACTCCACCTCCTCTCGTGTCCGTCGACGAACAGATCCTCGGAGCAGCACCTCGCTCGGCTCCCACCGCTCATCCACGTCCTGCATGTCCGACTGATCTGGAGCACCCAAGTCTACATCATCATCACCCAACCATGTCCGCATCATCCAACGGACCTCCCCAATCATCCCCTGCTACCTCAGCACCCTCCACTGCCGCCTCCGCGCCTCCCAGTGGCCCCTCTCCTCTCCATCGCCGTAGTACCCACCACGAGTCATACTCAGTAGTAGTCCCGACGTCATCTACGTCCGGGACGTCAATAACCACATCTGACTCCTCGCCCAATGGCGCGGTGACAGGTGGATCCAAATCCCTCTCATCTCCCCGCCGCCGATAGACCACGGGTTCACCAGGCAACCCCTGGCGCACCCCAAACTGTCGTGTAACCCGGATGTATGAAAAGAACTCATGCTCCGTCCCGTGCCTCCTAGTCAACCACCGCTCCCTGCGTACCCGACGGAGCCACTCTCCAGCCTCTGGCTAGGCTGGACAGTCCCGATAAGGGCGCCAAAACACCTCCCCTGGAGTGAGCCGAGAAAAGGCATCAGTATAGTGCTCTACAGCACCTGCCCATCGCCGACTCTGCCCCGCTCCGTAGACCGCCGCCACAAAACTGCATAGCCTATCTCCTCGTCAACCATCACCGCCTGAGTCATCCACGGTAACCCGGTCGGCCTCTCCACCGCTATGTGCCGCCAACCCCAAGACCGCAGAGATAACTGCAACTGACACCCTTCCGCTGTCGACAGCGGACCGCATACAGCTCCCCGTAGAGCTGTGCCAACAATGTTTGTCCCCATCTCAAAATCAGTGGTGCTTCTATCGGGCACTCTACCAACTGCCATACCAAATCCAGCAGGTTCCACGGGAACCTCGCGCCTGACGAATCAGGGAGAAGCATGTTAGAAATAAGGCCCATCAAGAATGCGTGCCTCACTCCTAACACCCCCTCTCCCCGCCACCAACCAACCAAAATCCCGCCACCCGGCAGTCCACCTCGCCGGTCTCCACTGGGTTCGTTACACCCAGCCGCTCCCCATGCCCAAAGCATCTCGTAAGTACAAGTCCACCGATCACGCGGCGATGTCCTAATAGGCACCATCTATCGGAATCCGAAGCAACCGATAGACATCCTCCAAAGTTACAGTCATCTCCCCGTCGGAAGATGGAACGTGTTGGTCCGAGGATCCCAAAGTCCGATCAGGGCCATCGGATAGGCTCGATCCGGGACCACAGGCTCCGGCCGAGACACCCGCTTGAGCCCAAGGGCATCAAGCCATTCCCAATCACCATCGCCGGTGCACCCCGCGCCTCAGAAAAGGCGGTGGGTACACGGTACCGGCTCCGAACCCGCAAAAGAAAACAATTCAACAAAAAAAAAAAAAAATCATGGAAAATAACCGTACGTAATAAAAAGAAAATTCAAATCCGTATTCAAGATTTAAGTTTTAAAACACATTTTCAAAAAACAGCATTGCAAAAACAAGTAAATAAAACAAGTGCAATTTTAAACAAAAATAAGCTCTAGAAGACACTTACAAATTTCGCCTCGGCTCCGCCACTCGAATCCGCTTTGTGCACTCATGATGGCAGAGAGAATTCCAGACAGCGCTTCGCTTCGTAGAATTACCTCCTCCTCCCAGAGCTCCAAAATCGAAAGAAAAAAATGACACAAATGAGCCCAAATGCAAGTTTTGGCCCTTAAATAGGCCTTTTGAGCTGGAATTCATCCTTGACTGGGACGAACGCTCAGGTTAGCGCTCGTCCCACCCAGGGATGAATTCTACAGCTGGAATTCGTCCCACCCAGGGACGAATTCAAACCAGCACTTCAAAAACATCAAAAAATGATCAAAAATGCACTAAAAACAGACAATAAATTTGCCCGATAAGAGTGCTGCTGCACTTGACATCCAAGCCATACAAAATAGACATTGGAGTCACAAATTGTCACTATCATACTCCCTAAGAAGGCTACCATAGCCGGACCGCTCCACGGAAGACGGATTTTCGACAATTGCATCTCCAAACGCGTCACAAAAAACAACAAAAACAGTACAAAATTCAACAAAAACAAACAACAATAAACATTGCCAGACACAAGTGCTCTTGCACTTAACCTCTGGGCAAACAAAATCGATGTCGGGGTTCAAATTATCGCTCTCCTACTTCCCCAAGAAGGCTATAATAGCCGGACCGCTCCACGGGAAGTTAGATTTTCGATGATTTCACCTCATTACGACATCACCAAAAGGGTTAACACCCACCAAAAATAGGTCCAAATGTTGGAAAAATTGCACATGCTTAACGGTAAACCCTCTAAACGCACCCTTGCACAAGTCATCTTGGGTCAAGCGACTCGTCGCTTTGCTCACGAAGGTCATTCCCTCATCGATTCGTCGCTTGAGGGGGTAGTCACACTTAGTCACCAATCAACAATCACACACCCAATTAAGGAAAACGACATGCATTCAAAGAATCATTGACAAAGACAATCACGCTCCCCGCTTGGGGCAAGTAAACAAGCAACAATCAAATCAATCAAACACTTTGCATTTCGTGAATCATGAACACAAGGTTCCCCCGTGGATAAAACGCCCTTCGCCTATTCATGACAGATCAATGTCTAAGTTCAAGTCACACCTCACCAAAATAGGTTAACACTTGAAATCAAACTCCTTAGCTCGTCGAAGCAAGGATTCAAGAATGCATGCCCTTTCCATGCTTGGGGCATCAAAAGTTGGTTAGGTTACCAAGAAACCCTAATCATTAGTGCTTTGGTTATCTATTTTTGCTCGACGCTGTGCCATGCACAACGCATCCCAAAAAGGGGCATCTGTAGACACCAAAACAACACCAATCCGATTATGTGACTGCAAACACTGATCGCTTTGACAAACACAGCCCCCAGGGCAGCCCTCAGAGGTCAAACAAGTGGTCCTAACCACTTTCATAGCAATTTTGTAAGGTCAGAAGCAATTTGGCACATTTAGACACTTTGCTCAGTATTCGTCTCACCCAGGGACGAATACTAACCGGAATTCCTCTCACCCAGGGACGAATTCTGAAATCGTCTCACCCAGGGACGAATTCCAAGTTTAACGGGCAAAAAGAAGAATGGTGCCAAGTGGCAGCCCAGGACAGTCAGTTGATGACTCCTACCTCGCACACGTGTGTGGGTGGATAGATAGGCCGTTAGAAGACTGTCACAAGGGCAGTTATGAGAGCCCAAGTCAATGGAGGACTCCCCTCCCTCATGGGAAGACATGACTGCCACATGGCACCTATGACCAACACATGGCATTTGTGCTTCCCTCTCAAAAGAGACCCCATGGGTCTATAAAAGGTGGGACTTTTCTCACCCAAAAAGGAGAAGTTGAAGGAGATTTCAAGCAACGAAGTGCTGCCGAGTTGAAGACCCACTTGCATCCCTTTTGGTTCACCTTCTCGCATCCACCAATCTCTCTTGCAAGGGAGGTTGTTGGGTGGCTTTTGGAAGCTTGAACCTGACCCAAATCCAACACATGGACACCCGAACCAACCAATTCGCCGACCCCTCAATCCTAAGAGGTTTTGGGCCCATCCCTAGTGGATTGGCGCCGGAATCAAGTGCCAACGGTGGGAGGCCCACTTGGGCACCCCCGCACTTTCTAAGTTTTAGAGCATTCTAGATTACTTTTTCAGGTTGCATTTTGTGTTATCATGTTTGGTTAACTCATAGCTGCAAGTTCATAACTTTTGATCAGATTCTAGTATGTTTTGTGTCGCTTTGTTGTTTCACTAACTTGCAGGTGGCGAGATCAAATTCCCGAGGGTAGAGGCCAAATTGGGAGAATCCGACCATCTGGGTCGTCCCAAAATGGCCCCAATTACATAACCCCTTTGTTTGCAGGCATTTTGCAGGTCTCGGGAATCGACATTGGAGCAGCAGCAGGTCGGCTTCTTCAACACAGAAGAATTCGTCCCACCCAGGGACGAATTGCAGTCAGAATTCGTCCTGCCCAGGGACGAATTCCAGTTGAAGGCAGATTGGCCAGCTGTCTCAGTGGCAATGGCCTTCTCGGTAACTTTTTCTCGTCTTCTCGTCAAGATTTCAAGCCATTTGGACTCACTGTATTTACCGTTTCAGGCAAATGTTTACATGCATATTTCGTTAATTTTAGAGAACGAACACTTTCCATTTGCGGCAGGTGCTACTGACATCTTGGTTGTTTCTTTGTTCGCAGGAGAAGAAGCAGAGGTGAAGAACTCATCGACATCAGCGACGGCATCATCTTGGCCCGTCCATTTCAATCGTGGGCACGCGGAAAGAGGAACATTAAGTGATTGTAATCAAATTCTTTTAGCGCTCCTAGCCCCTGAAAAGGGAGGAGGCGTCATTGTAACAGAGATCAAGAAATTTTAATGAAAGGGCTGTGTTTTCTCCATTTGCTTGTGTCTCTTCCAATGCGTTTCTTTTGTTTCATGCAATTTACATTTCTAGGACTTAAGCGTATTTGATTTTGGATGCATCGCAATTAGTGTTTCCTTCGCCCGAAATCTCGTGCTTTAAGTTGGATATTATAATTCTTCGATAGGCAGGTTTTTTGTGACCACCATTGGTTGTGTTGAGTCTTCTACTATATTCTATCACTACAAGATTCCTACACACAAGCTCATCGCAATATGTTAATAGTATCAAGCAGTCCTTTTGAGATGAGGACCTAATTTAGTAAAATGATAACCCACTATGTTAGAGACTTATGTTGATATGTGAAAAGAAATGTCAAACTACAAATATAAATACTACCTTACCTTGATTACCTTATTTTCACTTGGATACTCTGATTTGTTGCTGAGATTTGTGTAATTCACTTCTAATTTTTATCATTTGGGGGACAAAAAATTGTTTCTATGGGTAATATAGGGCATAAATTCTCTAATCGATGGTCATTTGGTATCATATGACTAGGATCTATGTTATCCTAACTCTATCAAAATTGGTTTGAGATATTTGGATGGGTGGAATCAGTATTTGGTTGTGATCCAGTGCTGAAGTGATGGTTGGATGGCATGCAAGTTTACAAATGGAATGCGGGCATAGATGAGGCTTCCATGTATCTTACAATAGAATGGAGGTAAGGGATGGGGATGAATGAGAATAAAGGCTATGATGCACAAGGGAAGCTTTGCTCAGAGTTTTGATAATGCTTGTGCGTGTAAACCATCCTCATGCTCAATGGAGAAAGAAAAGGTATATTTAATATTTTGGAATTATGAAGGGCGATAGCATACAAATTATATGCATGCAAGGATGGAGAGGAAACCTAGAAATTTCCTCCACTTAAGTGGACAACCAATCATGGACATACTAATCATTAGTTAAGACTATTAAACAATATCATGTATTTTTTTTTTAAATAGATAAATCTTCATATACTTAAGTGGTAGTTAACTTGCATTGAATATGGAATTGAAGTGAAGGGCATATTATTTTATTTTTAATAATTTTTATAAGGGAACACATTTTTAAGTACTAGTTAACATGCATGGGATATGGTAAATTATAACTAAATTGAACTCAAGATTATTTTTGAGTGAGGGTAATCTTTACCCATACACAATTAGGATGGGGGAAGGTGGGTTGGAACTGGAGTAAACCAGGGATGATGTGCACACAAGATAGAGAAGGGGAATGTTCTCACAATTTCTATTGGCTAGACATAGGAGGGCATTTTTAGGGGGTGGAAGTGGGTAGCCTAGGTGTACTACTTAATTATTAATTAATTAATTAATTAACACCTAGGTAGAGGAATACTAATTATTTTTAACTGAATCATTAGTATTAAATGGATGTATACTAATTAATTTTAATTAATTTATTTATATTAAATGAATGTATTAATTAATTTTAATTAATTAATTGGTATTAAATGAATGTGTTTGATTTAGGTGTCTACAAATTCCTCTTTTGTATCATGTTGTGTGAAAACATAATGTGATGCAAAAATAAATGGCACCTACTACAGTGTTAATGATGGATAATGATGAATAGATGATGATGGTTAGTGAGCAATAAAAATAGCTTTCAGCTTGAGGAGGGTGATGTAATATTTTCACAAATCAAGGATAATTTGGGATACCCTAGTGATGGAGGCAATGAATATATGTAAACCTTGTTGTTGACAAATTGATGAGTGCCTTGGTTTTAGAAAATGAGCCAACCATGTGGTAAGTGTTTTCATGATGCTATAATCAATTATAATTGGTCAGTCAACTTTGGCACCTTGATTGTAGCATAGGCATGTAAACCCTTATAGACATCAACCTACCATGTAGCCACTTGGATTTTATTAGAGCTTGTGTGGATAAGAGAAATTCTAAATTTAGACCAGATAGAGTAGGGTGTCTGATAGTCATCAAAAAGGTTCTTGGATAAATGCCAAGTCCAAAATGAGTGTTTGGATATTGATCTTGTTTGAGATAAAATATTATGGATATTATGTACCCCATCAAGTGGTGAGTATGTGGAAGGCATAATGGGTGACAGTGATGAAGTGATTGACTCCAAAGGGACTATGTCCAATTGATGTAATTGGGAAAGTGTAGAATATAGTTTTTATTTTTTTATTTTTTTGATAATCCATGGTCATATCGGATGGTTAAAATGATGACTATTTGGGATGATCACACACTAAAACCATCATAGATGTTCACATGCTAAAATGTAAAAAAAGAAAAATTGGAATGTATAGGAAGTGATTTTCACTGTTGGTGATGAGAAATGAGGGGAGAGTGAGGCGTGTGAGAGAAAAATTGACACCATGATCACCATTTTGTAGATAAAAGAAATATGCACCATGCAAATGAAATAATAAGAAACACTAAAATAATATTACAAATGGATCTCTCGGTACATATAAACCCTCATGGTAATTTTACAAATGGTGTATCAAAATGAAGAGAATTGGTCCCTTTTACAAAGCAAATGATCAATGGTGTTTATAGGTCTTCTTGTGCCACAATAATAATGATGATGGCTGGATGTGATGAATATTTGATGGGTGGGTTTTTGTTGATCACCATTGGATGTATTATGTTTTTGATAAGTGGGTTTTTGGTGGCCACTGCTGGATATGTTGAGTCTTTGATAGGTGGGTTTTTGGTGACCACCTGGTATGAAACTAAATGGTGTGGGAAGCAGGATCATTTTTATATTGAATCACTTTTTGATTGTAAGGTAGAAAACCCACAATAGACTTAATTTATATATTTGTTCGATGATGCCTTATTATCATATGTGGATTGCATTTATATACCTAGTCTAATAGTTGTAATAGTGAAGGGTTGTGACCATAGAATATAATGAATAAATAATATAAGTAATTAGGACATGTTAGGAGGGTCCTAAATGCCACCCCCCTTAAAGGAGCTTTGTCCTCAAAGCTGGAAATTTGGAAATCGTTGTTGGATATCTTGAAAATTTTCCCACGTTGCGTCTTCTAAAGGTAGACCTTTCCAATGGATTAAAACTTCCATGATATCGCGAGTACGAAGGTGACGAGAGCGGCGATCCAAGATAGCTTCTGGCTCGACTAGAAGTACTCCATCATCAAAGAATTCAGGGAGAGTGGGTTGTGTCGTGATATGGGCTCCCACTGCGAGCTTAAGGCAAGATACATGAAATACGAGGTGAAGTTTTGAAGAGGGAGGAAGCTCTAGTTTGTAAGCAATGGTACAAATACGTTGGAGAAATTTATACGGCCCGTAAAATTTGGGTGCTAAATTCTGAGAACCTTTTTTTTAAGAGAGGATTGGTGGTAAGGTTGGAGACGTAAGAAAACCATATCACCCTCATGGAAACTATGTTCGCTTCTATGTTGATCGGCTTGCTGCTTCATGCGATGCTGGGCGGTGTGTAGGATATCTTTTAGGATCCATAGTATGTCATCTCTATTAGCAAGTTCTATTTCCACCGCATGGACTTTTGTAGTCCCTGGAACATAGGAAGTGAGGGATGGTGGTGTTTGACCATATAGTGCTTCATAAGGAGTCATTTTGATGGACGTATGGTATGAAGTGTTAAACCACCATTATTCTAGTGAAAGCCACTTTACCAAATGGAGTGGTTGAGTAGAAAAAAAACATCAAAGGTATGTTTCCAAGCATTTATTTACAACTTTTTTTTGGCCATCGGTTTGAGGATGGTAAGCGGAGCTCATACAAAGTTGAGTACCTTGTAATTTGAACAATTCCTTCCAAAAGGTGCTAGTGAAAGTTGGGTCACGGTCACTAACAATTGTGGAGGGCATACCATATAATTTAAAGATGTTATCTAGGAAGAGGTGGGCTATAGTGCTAGCGGTATAAGGATGAGCCACAGGACAAAAATGGGCATATTTAGATAACCGATCAACGACTACAAAAATGGTTGTTTTTCCTCCTGATTTTGGTAATCATTCAATAAAGTCCATAGAAATATTTTCCCATGTTTTTGTGGGTATAGGAAGAGGTTGAAGTAATCCTGGAATAGAGAGGGTCTCCCCATTTTGTATTTGGCAAACTTCACATTCTTTTACAATTTTTTTGATGTAATTTTTCATTCCTACCCAATAGAAGGAGGTAGTGGCCCTTTTATAGGTTTTTAAGAACCCTGAGTGGCCTGCAGTGGGTGAGGTATGTAACTCATGAAGAAGTTTTTCATGATAAGTTGAATTGGGGGTGAGGACCATCCTCCCTTTGTATCTTAATATATTGTCCTTCCAAGTGTATGGAGTTTTGCTACTAGGATTATGTTGAAGTTGTTGAATTAAGGCATGGATAGTAGGATCATTTATCCATTCTTCATGCACCTCATCTACACATTTAGGAATAAGGGAGGAAAGAGCATGGACTTGAGGCATATCTTCAAATTTTCTAGAAAGTGCATCGACTGCCATGTTGTCCTTTCCATTTTTATATGTAATTTCATAATCATAGCCAAGAAGTTTAGTAACCCATTTTTGTTGTTTCGGGGTATTAGTCCTTTGTTCCAAAAAATACTTCAAGCTATGATGGTCAGTGCGTATAATGAAATGTTGGCCAATAAGGTAAGGCCTCCAATGTTGAATAGCATGGACAATCGCCAACATCTCTTTTTCATACGTAGAGCGAGCTAAATTCTTAGGAGAAAATGCTTTGCTTATAAAAGCTAGAGGCCTTTCATCCTGCATAAGTATGGCTCCCATTCCTATTCTTGAAGCGTCACTTTCAATGACGAACAGTTTAGAAAAGTTGGGCATGGCTAGAACAGGGGTGGTACACATTGTAGTTTTCAAGGTGATAAAGGCCTCATCCGCTTTAGATGACCATTTGAAAGCATTTTTCTTAAGTAATGATGTTAGAAGAGCAACAATTTTACCATAATTTTGGACAAATTTTCTATAATCCCGTTAGTCGAAGAAACCCATGTAGAGATTTTAAGGTTTTTGGAATAGGCCAATTTTTTACCTCCTCGATTTTGGGAGGATCTACCATAACTCCTTCCTTTGATACAATATGCCCTAAGTATTCAATTTCTTATTTTCCAAAGGAACACTTTGATATTTTTGCATAAATTTGATTTTCCTCCAAGATTTGAAACATTTGTCTAACATGGTCCAAATGTTCTTCCCATGTTTTGCTATAAATCAAAATGTCATCAAAGAAAACTAATATAAATTTATGAAGAAAATGGTGAAATACCTTATTCATTAGACTTTGAAATGTAGGAGTGTTGGTCAGGCCAAATGGCATCACCAAGAATTCGTAGTGCCCTTCGTGAGTGTGAAAGGCTGTCTTAGGAATATCCTTTTCATTGACTCGTATTTGGTGTTAGCCTGACCGTAAGTCTAACTTGGAAAAATAAGTTGCCCTATGGAGTTCATCTAATAGCTCGTCTATGACCGGAATAGGAAATTTATCTTTGATGGTAATTTTATTAAGCGCTCGAAAATCGACACATAAACGCCACGAGCCATCCTTTTTTCTAACTAAAATAATTGGAGAGGAGTAAGGGATTTTGCTAGGTCTAATGACTCCTACCTTAAGAATCTCTTGAACTAATTTCTCTATTTCGGTCTTTTAGAGGTATGGATAACGATAATGTCTAATATTAGGAGGGTGATGCCCTGGAAATAGTGGAATAGTGTGATCGTGACTACGTTGTGGAGGTAGTCCTTTTGGTTCATTGAATAATGCCTTATGGTGGTCTAAAATCTTTTGTAACTCTGGTGTATCGTCTTCTTTGTGACTAGGTTGAATTGAAAATAATTGGGCGACCATTCCTTTGTTTCCTCTTCGAATAATTTTCTCCATTCTATGCGAGCTGACGATTTGGGAAGGTCCTGATTTTAGGCCTTGGATAATATAGGTTTGGTTCTTTGTTGTGAATTTCATCCATAGTTCATCAAATTCCCATTGGACTATGCCCAAAGTTCGTAACCATTGTATGCCTAGTACAATGTCGCACCCACCTAGGGGTAGGACGTACATGTCGCTTTTCATGTTATAAACCCCCATAGTTAGTTTGATATTTCTGCATTTTCCTTTGCATGCAATTTTTCTACCATTTCCAATCATCACTTCAAAGTTATTGCAAGGGTATATAAAACAATTTGCTTATTTAGCCACCTTTGGATTGATAAAATTGTGCGTGCTACCAGAATCTAGGAGTATGGTAAGGTTTTGTTTCTTAAAATACCCTTTAACTCGCATTGTTTGAGGGGCATAAAATCCGGCAAGGGCGTTGAAGGAAACCTTTGGTGCATTTTCTTCGTCACTTTCAAGTGTGTTGGATAATACCTCTACTTTGAGTTTAGGTTCCTCTTTAGTAGAATTCCCTTCCTCTATGGCATCTAGAATATATAATTTTCGTGAGGCACATTTATGATTTCTGTCAAATTTCTCATCGCAATGGTAGCAAAGACCCTTAGCTTGTCTTTCCTTCATTTCCTTGAAACTCAGACGCTTAATTGGTAGAGTAGGGTTAATTTTGGGGGCTGTGTAGGAGTTTTGGGTTCATCCATTTTGCATTGGTTTAGGGTTGGTATAAGTGTTTGATGGTTTCCCCCAAGTTGGTTTTGTGAACCGATTACGTGCCTTGATTTTGTCCTTCGCTAATTTCACCAAGCCGATGGTCTCTAACATGTTTGTGGGGTTATACATTTGCACCTCTATTCGAATTTCTTCTTTTAATCTGCTGAAAAAACATTCTTGAAATAAGGCAGCGTCTAATATGGATGTTCGATTAGATAGCCTTTCAAATTCTGCTTGGTATTCGCTTACCAAAGTGGTTTGGCATAATTTAGTGAGGGCCCCTGTAAAGATTTGAAACTTGCTAGGGCCGAATCGCACTAATAGATTCTGTGTAAAGGTTGACCACATCGGAGTGCCGTTAGTTTTCTCGAACCATTGGTACCATTGGATGGCATCGTTTTCCAAGTGGAAGGAGGCGATATGCACTTTTTGCATTTTTGGAATTTGATTTAGTGAGAAATATTGCTCTGCTTGGTAGATCCAGTTTGTAGGGTCTCCTCATTCAAATTTTGGGAAGTCTAATTTGGTCATCTGTGGTACAATGGAAGTTTTTGGACCTCCTAACATTGCTCGGTTTGATGACCCATGGTTGGGTGAATTTGCATGTGTTGTCACCTGATTTTGACTGATGGCATCAAGTTTAACATCCATTGCAAATATTTTCTCGAAGAGTTCTCTTGTGGTCCAAGTATTCTCCTCTCTTTCCTATTGAACTTCTTCAGTGAGCCTTTCATGTTTCTCATGAATAGAATCCAGTGATCGTCATCCTTCAGCCATTGCAGTTGGTGTAGGTAACGATCAATATGACTTGGTACAAGTGAGCAAAAAAAAAAAAAAAAATAATTTTAATTTTTTTCCTTTGCATTTCGGACGTCGAAAACTTTGATGCTGCGTTGAAGATTTTAGCTTTTTCAAAATAGCCACCAGTCACCATGCGAAAGATCGAGCAATTTGGGTGTAAGACAACTTAATTTGTACCTTAGGAGAAGGTTTAATTTCCTATGAGGATTTTGACATGGATCTGTGAAGCATGAATGCTGTTTGCATCCTCGCGAATGTGGACTAGATGAAATGTGCGGTGGGAAAAATTTTTAATGGTGAATTTTCTCCTTGATATAGCTCTGATACCAGATGGTATGAAACTAAATGGTGCGAGAAGCAGGATCGTTTTTATATTGAATCGCTTTTTGATTGTAAGGTAGAAAACCCACAATAAACTTAATTTATATATTTGTTCGATGATGCCTTATTATCATATGTGGATTGCATTTATATACCTAGTCTAATAGTTGTAAGAGTGAAGGTTTGTGACCCTGGAATATAATGAATAAATAATATAAGTAATTAGGACATGTTAGGAGGGTCCTAACACCACCATTGGTTGTGTTGAGTCTTCTATTGTCTTCTATTGCTACAATATTCCTACACACAAACTCATCACAAGATTTTAATGGTATCAAGTAGGCCTTTCAAGATGAGGCCCTGATTTAAAAAAATAATAACCCAGTATGCAAAAGACTTATGCCAATATATGAAAAGAAATATCAAACTAAAAATAGAAAGACTACCTTACCTTACTTACCTTCTTGTCGGTGGGATACTCTAATCTATTATTGAGATTTGCATATAAGTCACTTTTGGTTTTTGATCATCTAGGGGGTGACTATTTGTGTGGGCCATCTAGGGTGGGATTTCTATAATCAATGGTTTTTTAGGGTTAGATAGCTAGGATATATATTATCTTGACTCTGTTGAAATTGATTTGGGACCTTTAGATGGGTGGAATCGACCTCTGGTTGTGATCTATTGTTAAAGTGATGGTTGGATGGAATGGAGGTTTATAAATGGAACGCGGGCATAGATGAGGCTTTCATGGATCTTGTGGTGGAATGGAGGTAAGGGATGAGGATGGTTGCATATAAAGGCTATGATGCACAAGGAAATATTTATTCAAAGTTTTGATAGTGCTTGTGTGTATAAACCATCCTCATGCTCAATGGAGGAAGAGAAGGTATATTTATAAATTTGGAATGATGAAGGGTGGTAGCATGCAAATGATATGCACATGGGGATGGAGAGGAAACCTAGGAATTTCCTCCACTTAAGTGGACAACCAATCATGGACATGCTAATCATTAGTTAAGACTATTAAACAATAGCATATATATATATATATATATATATATGCTATTATTTAATAGTCTTAACTACTGATTAGCATGTCCATAATTGTTTGTCCAATTAAGTGGTTGTATAATTTTTTAAAAAGATAGATCTTCATACATTTAAATGTTAATTAACTTGAATGGAATGTGGAATTGAAGTGAAGGGAATATCCATTTATTTTTAATTATTTTTATAATGGAACTCATTTTTAAGTACTACTTAACCTGCATGGAATATGGTAAATTAGAACTAAAGTGAATTGAAGATTGTTTTGGGGTGAAGGTAATATTTACTTGTAGGGGAAGGTGAGTTGGAACTAGAATAAACCAGGGATGATGTGCACATGGGATAGAAAATGGGAATGCTCTTGCAATGTCTATGGGCTAGACATAGGAGGGTGTTTTAAGGGGTTGGAAGTGGGTAGCCTAGGTGTACTTAATTAATTAATACCTAGGTAGAGGAATACTATTTTATTTTTATTAATTAATTAGTATTAAATGAATGTGCTTGTGTTAGGTTTCTACAATATAAATTGAGTAATATCTACTTTCATCAAGATAGTTACGTGGTAAATCTCATACTTTATTATTTTATATGCATTATAGGAATATTTTGGCATACCCTTTTTAGAACAAGATCCCAACAATCAACCTAAAAATGAAAATATTTTCCAAAATTGCTTCCATGTTATTTCCTATATTCTATGTATTATATGATTCATACATCCATAAAAAACCTAATTTGACTATTTGAGTGAGACCTAGCTAATTGTTTGTATAACACATTGTCTTTCACTAGATTAATTACCATGATTTTGATATCAAAATCCTAGATCTTAGTTAGATGATTACTTCTTCCCAAGTTTCCGTCATAACATGAATGATCTAACATTTATATGCATCACAAAAATAAGATTTTTCTTTATAGTAGATGATGTTTAAATGTCCTTAATCATTTCATCATAGTGTACATTTATTTATTGAAAACATTGTACCTCTCAATGTAGTTATGCAAAGGCTCATGCAAGCTATTACATGTTCTTCCTCATTCTAATTCTTTTATGTGAGTATAGTGGCTACCCTATTATTTTTCCTAAATATATAGAGTTTGTATCTATTAAAAACTAGGCTAACCAACACTTGGAATTAAGATATTATATCTTTGATATATTGGAAAGCCTATTTACCCTCTTTCATATAGGTAAAGGTGGCATCCTTAATCATTTTCACAATTATTTTAACAATTTTAACTAAAAATAAAAAATAAACTTGTTTAAAAATTTGATTTGACCTATAAATAATTGGACCCCCTTTTTGATGATGGTAATAGTAGTTCTTGTAATATTTTAATGTGATCAAGCTCAATCACAAGTCCATCCTTATAAAAAATGTGCCCAAGGTATTCCCTTCTTATACATAAAATATTAACTTATTTTAATTCAACAAGATTCTATATTCCTAGACCATTGGAATATTGCACATAGGTGGTCCATGCTTTTCCTTCTATATTTTGAAAAAATGTTAGGTCATTAAATTATAATAAGATAATATCATTAATAAGACTTAAATTAAAAAAATAACCTTGACATATTGAAAGGTAGAACTTAAATTAAATAGCATCTCTACTATGATAATGTAACCCATTTAGAAGTAAATATTATTTTATGTTAGTGTTCATATTTTACCTAGATTTAATTATACTCACAAAATTTGTCTAATAGTGAAAATGTTATTGACATAGTTACTATTTATAAATTCGATCCATTGATGGTAATGGATAATTTTATTTTAGCAAGTTCCTATTTAGGCTTTATAAATTCATGAATGACTTGTTATGATAATTCTTCTTTGAATTGATGCCAAATTTGTAATCCAAGTTGAGTGCTCTATTGGATGGATGATCTATGCTAATAATAAACTAAGAAATTTCTTTCTTATTACTCAATTATTGGGTTAATTGGTATTTATTTATGTCTATGTTGATCACAAATATTCCTAAGTATAAAAATATGCACCTTAGAACCAACCAATATTGAAAGGTCAAAGGAGAGAGATGTCCTTCGAGCCAATCTCTAGAGAGGGTTGTTTCTCGTACTAATATAACAATTGGTGTAAAGCTTAGGATAATAGAAAGGGATGGGAAATGACAGAAAGGAATGGGAAATATGGCTATGAGCTAGAGTAATAGAGTGGGGATAAACTAGTAGCTAAAAATCATGTCAAGTTTTTAACTAGAATATAACAAAAATAAAGAATATAGGAACCATTCACAACTTGCTAAGGATAACTTCCAATAAATATTTTAGTATTCATCCGTATATCAGGAATTAAATTTAGAGGTAAAATTTAAAGTTATCTAATAATGGAAATGAACATATCAAAAATTATAGGCAAAAAGTAATTGCATACAACACTGATCTAGGAACCAAAATGAAACGTGTTCCAATTGATGTAGAGAATAAATCTCAAAGAGTATTTTGGTAGAGTGTCTATCCTCCTCTTTATATCAAAATGCTTAGTATTTATAGAGGATTGCACATTTGTAATTGAATGGATATTAAAACAAAATATCGACTAGTCAAAGATCATACATCAGTAATTTTCTCCTCAGCAACAACAACACACAAATTAGTGCATCCTTCAGGAAGCAACAATCCTATTTTGGTGGAGAGCACTTGATAAATTAGCAAGGTTGACCAATGGAAAAATTGTTTCAGGAGTTGGTGCATTGAAATACAACGTCACACAAAAATTAGAAGCTCGAGAATTAAATCATGTTTACCACTTTGTCATCTTGCATCGCGAAATTTTATTTTTTCCAGGATTACCCAAAAAAAATTAACTTCATTTGGAAAAGGAGTGAAATCAATGGATAGTACTGCGAGAATGAGTAGGTTCATACTAGAATAAGAAGCACAACATTTAATCTTGGTAGATATTTCGTAATGGTTCCTGACATATTAAATTTGATGTTCCAAGAATTAAATTAATCAATCCTTTAGTATTTCCAAAAAATGATTTGTAGTGAAAGCACATTTGCCTAGATTTACATCATTAATTTTGTCAATTTAACCCAAAAAGTTCTTGCTAACTCTTGCTCTTTCTCATGGGGAGATTTCGCCATGTAGTGAGGTAAAAATAACTTCCACTGACAAAGGGTCAATGATAAATGTTACTTTACTTGGGATGGAAATATATTTTTGCTAGAAAAAGGAGTGAAACTACCCAATGGAGGCTTTTCCTAGAGTACATGCTAGGAGACCACTCATTTGTTCCTATTTTCACCATTGGGTTAAACTAACTTTGACTTTTTTTAGGATGCTTTCACTTGGAGAGACGTCTGCCAACTACTTTCACTTCAAAATTGATTAAAAATAGCAGGTCGCTCAAAGGAGGGGTGAAATTGACTTTGACCATGTAGAAAGATGCTTTTTACATTGTTTTTACTTCCAAGTTGAGCACCTTGCATTACTTTCACTTCGAACCCATATTAAAACAACAATTCACCTAAAAGACGGATGAAATTGAATTTCATCCCATACCTGAGGTGAAGTTGACTTTGACTACAGGAAGTAAATGCACTTAGTTACTTTCGCCCCAGATGAGATGATTTTCCTTGTTTTCACCCCATCTTAGGTGAAACCATTTTTTTATAAAATGGGTGATTTTTGCATGCACACTCATTGTTTTCACCTCAAAATCAACTAAAAATAACAATTCACCCGAAAAAGGGTGAAATCACCTTTAGCTATCTGGAATGCACGATTTTGGGTGAAATATTCTTTCTTTTAATTATAAAATTTATCCTTTTCTACAATTTGGGTGCTTTTCCTTGTGTTCACCCCAAGTTGGAAAAAACCATTTATAACCCATTTTCACTAGAGAAATCACTTGGAGCTTTAACTTCTATTTTTTTTAGTGCAATTACTGGAACTTAGTTGTGCTTGGAAAAGTGGACGAAAGCATCTACTTGTTTTTTAGAATGAAATTAATTAAAAAAATATCAAATTAACAACACAAAGGATTTCACAGGCCAGCAAAATTGCATTGTTTAATTTGTAAACTTAGAATTTTTACAACAAAATTTAGTGTGGAAAAATTGCCAACACTTTTGGTGGCTCTCGAGGTATTTAGTTAGTCTAGATGTAATCAAACCCAGACCTTTATCCATTGGGATCAACTCTCACCTATACTGGCTACATTAGATGGTACATTTTATTCAACAACCTCCTTCTACTGTCTTTCCACCTATGTTTGTTCTTCTTGCTTTGTGAGACTCACACTTGTAGTCTCATACACTAAAAACACCTCAACCCAAGAATATTAATCGATCATACAAGGATACTGGAGTGAATTAATAATGAAGTGCAATATCTGGACCTGGTCCAAGCTGATGTGGTTGACCCTTTGGTACAGTTTGTACAAGGAATACTCAATGTGGGTAAGCATTTTCATGAATGGTAATACATGCTCCTCTATAATGGGCTTCATCTAGCTATCGATCTTAGAGGTATCCTCTATGAAATCCTTCCATGCTGCCTCCAACTCATTATTTTACAAGATATCTCCCTAATCATCGATGAAGCTCAGAAAACTGACATCAGATATAGCCTCAAATTAAATGAGTGAAATAGATCACTCCTTCTCATACATATCAAGTAGCTTACAACCCTCTCTGGCTATATCCAATCTAGAAAAATAACTGTGTAGCATCACCCTGGTGTTAGACCAATCTCGGTCCATACCACTCATGGGTTTACATCAAAGGGAAAAAATAGCTAATATTTGAATCTTAAATGTCATCTCCAGTTTTGGTTCTAACTACTCCTCAATATACTACAATTATTGCTCACCAAATATTATTACTATTCATGCCTATTGAAGATACAAAAGAACCAAAAGTGCTTTTGTTGTTCATTTTACATAGTCTTCAGTTAAATGGTGGTGAGCCTCCTTGATTTTCTCTTTGGAGAACCCCACTGATTGTGTGACTTTTTTAGCTATCTAATTTTGTAAATATTGTAATTGGGAAATTAATATTTACATCTTCTATTTAGATTATTCCCATACTTTATGATGCTCCTTGGTTACTTTCTCCAAGAATTCTACTTTCTACTGCAACACTGTAACTTTGATCTCACTATCTCCAACTATGCCCTATTTTCAGCCAGAGCTTCTTCCAACTCAATGATCTTCACTTCAAACTCAAAACATATCTTCTTATAATACTCACCATGTAGGTAAAGTGAGTTCATATCCACTTGAATATTCCCCATATTTTATGTAGTATCAATCTTCATCAGGTCCTTTGTAATGACTTCATAAGAATAATTGCTTGGACCCATCTCTCCTTGGGTATTTTGGACCTAGAAAATCATATTTATAGTGTGGTACTCCATATATTTGGGGTCAAAGGAGACCTTCTTAAATGGATTTGCTAGAGCTTGAGCCTCTTTTTTATTATGGCTTTTCATCCACTATGATGAACTTAGGAAGGTTTGACTTATTTTTACTGCAATAGGATGCTCTAGCACAACATCCATATCTGATTTTGGTAGCACCTACAACTCAAGGAGGAGAAAAGGGAAAGTGAGCCTGCTGAGGATTTGTCTTGGGAAAGAAAGTAGAAATGGGAATTATTTATGAAATGGACATGGTTGAGGGTATGAAAGCGAGGGGTTCAGCTATAGTTATACTTACTTGAGGAGGATATTGTGTACTTATTGTTGGCAATTTTGGGTACTTTGGGTACATTGCCTTTGCTCAAGTGTATAAGTTGTCATTGATGTCAAGAAGGTCTTGAAGGAATTTGATTTGATGTCAAATAATTTGTTTTGATGAAGGTTACGACATGACAGTTTCAAAGGTCTTTTGCAAACTCCAAGTTGGCAGGTTTAAATATTACAGGTGGATGCATTGGTTTAATGCATTTGGGTCCAGGAGGAAGTATTTATTTAAATAATTAAAAAACCTTGTTAAGGTTCCATTTAATTATTTTTAAATAAATATTAATTTATTATTTGCATGGGTTCTCCTAATCCATGGCACAAATGTCTTAACAAGGTGGGCGCTATGTTTTAGCTTTGTGGGCGCTAGCCAAGAACTCCGCCGACGTCAAAGAGCCTATGGTAAAATTCATATTAATATCCCTCGATGAAAATCAAATGCATCCCATCCGAAATTTGAAAGAAAGTTGCTCGTTGTGTTTTTGACTGTGTCTTCACCGTTTTCGTAATTCGCTGTTCGACTATGTGTCTTAGCCATTTTCGTAATCCGTTGTTCGATTGTGTGCCTTCGCCATTTTTGTAATCCGCTGTTTGGCTGTGTGTCTTCGCTGTTTTTGTAATTTGCTATTTGGTTGTGTGTCTTCATCATTTTTGTAATCTGCTGATCGTTTGTGTGTCTTCGCCATCTTCGTAATCTGTTGTTCGTTTGATTATCTCATTGTTTGTCGAATCCACCATATAGCTTGTCATCTACGAGTTGGCATCAGAAGGAAGGGAGGACTGTGTTTTATTTTCCCTAGCGTAGAAGGGACAAGCATAACAGAGTGAGGTTTAAACCTCATCGGGTGCCTTTGGCGCACCGGTAGCGGCTAGGCTGTTGGCGCGCTACCCGAACGGGAGGTTCCACGTTCGAATCATGCGAAAGGGTTTTTCGACGTGAAGTGGTTGCAGCAGGTGGTGTTAGATTTTGAGCGCAATTTCTCCATAGCGATTTTTGTTGTTGGCTAAGGTATTTTTTGAAATTAATCTTTTGCTAAGTGTATGTTGCGGATGGAGGATGTTTGTTAGAAGAAAAACAACTTAGGAGTCATAAGGGTTTTAAAGCTTGTTGTTATTTTGATAAAATATTATTTTGAAGGTGTTGTTGAAATATCTTATTGCATTCTTATGAGAGATAAACTTTATTTTTGATGAGACAATAAGGGAGAAATAAGGTGTATAAGGGATACATGTTTCTTGTAATGTTGAGAGTGCTTTTGGTTGATTATGGAAATGAAAGCATGGTGTTTTAAGGTTAATTGCTTCTTGTGTGAAGTTGTGAAACCTTAAGTGGGCAGCTTTGAGATTGACATTTGCTTTCATTAAGTTGGTTATAATCAAGCTATTCTTTACTTGGTTAAAGTGTTGAGCTTACTCCTTTGTTGATGAATTGAAAAGTTGTTTTTATGCTATTGTGAGTTGAGTTGGTGGATGCTTTTTGTTCAAATAATGTTGGAGAGAAAAGGAGTTCTACTTGTTTTCCTTTTCTGATGTTGATTGTGAAATGCTTCAAGGTTATGTTTTGAGCTGAATGGTGTTGATTGAACCTTGTTTGATGAGCATTGTTGTGGAAGCCCTTATTGATGGTGAAAAGAACATGAGTATCATTGTTATGTGATTCTTTGCATAGTTGGAAATTGTTGGGGTTTCATGTTCTTGAAAGAAAGCATTCTATCCTATCCATTTCAGATTTTGAGTTGAGTTTTTAGATTTGAGATTGAGTTTGAGCTGAGTTGATTTGAGTTGAGTTTTGAGATTGGGAGTTGAGTATAGAACATATTGAGTCTCTAACAATTCTCTTTATGCTTCTATGAGTTTGACAAATCACATTGGGTCTCTAACAATTCACCTTGTGATTTCCTACTAAGAAAGTTTTTCTTGGTGAGCTTGCTGAGGTTTTGGATAGGTTTCGGTGGGGACTTGTGAGCAGGTTTTGGACAGGTTCCGGTGGGGACTTGTGAGCAGTTTTGGACAGGTTTCGGTGGGGACTTGTGAGAAGATTTGGACAGGTCCTAGCAGAGGACTTGTGAGCTGAGTTTTGAGAGTTCTATCAGAGAACTTGAGGACAGAGATGCACTTGTTCTTTGAGAAGAACCTGAGGACAGATTTGGCAAGTCTTTGAGAAGGCTTGTGTGTAGAGGATTGATTTGTTCAAGTGTTGGACAGATCTAACAGACAGAGGAAGACTTGTACTAGATCGACTGACTGTGTTTGGTATAGGTTGTTGAGCTATTATGGACGTGATCATAGAAGGTAGAGGTCTCTTAGGCTAAGCATTGAGGACAGGAGGTCTTCGGTGGAAAGGAGTTCCACATGCTGGCAAGAGGTAGAGGCAGTTGATCTTTTGAGGGATCATTTCTAGAGCAGAGGGGAAGGTATCTCCTTTGAGCAGAGGCTCATAAATCCAGATTGAGGGGAAGGTATCTCCTTTGAGTAGAGGCTCATAAATTCAGATTGAGGGGAAGGTATCTCCTTTGAGTAGAGGCTCATAAATTCAGATAGAGGGGAAGGTATCTCCTTTGAGCAGAGGCTCATAAATTCAGATTGAGGGGAAGGTATCTCCTTTGGGCCGAGGCTCATAAACATTGTAATTGGGAAGGATTCCCAAAGAACTTTGAGATAACTTTTAGAGAAAAGTTTTGTGGACGTAGCCTGACCATTCTGGGTGAACCACGTTAAAATTGGTGTCACTTTGTGGATGTTATTATGCATTGCTTTGATATTGCTTTGGGTATATTGCTTTACTATTTTGAAGTATAAAGGAAAAAGTAAAAAGAGGTCTTATACTATTCACCCCCCTCTCTAAGTATAAGCTTGTGTTCTTCAATTGGTATCGGAGCGGGTGCCTTCGAAAAGTTTAACAACTTGAAGGAAAAGCTAGTAAAGAACACAATGGATCATTCAAGTGGCAATGCAACACCTATTCTTGATGGGTCAGATTTTGGTCTTTGGAGTGCAAGGATGAAGGTTCATCTAATGGCACTTGGTAATGAGGTATGGGAAGTGATTGAAGATGAGTACACTATTCCTGTACATGGTCCTAATACTAAAGAAGAAAGGCTCCTACATCACAGCAATTCAAAAGCAATGAATGCAATCCTGAAAGGCTTACAGAAAGCAGATCTCACCAAAGTGATTCACTGCAAGACAACTAGTGAAATGTGGAATCGGTTGAAGGTGGTTCATACAGGTGATACAAATGTCAGAAAGGCCAAGTTGAGACACTTCAAAGGTATGTTTGAACAACTCAAGATGAATGATGATGAAAATATTAGTGACTACATGCTTCGTATGGATGAGGTTGTTAACTCCATGAAAGACTTAGGTCTTGAGCTTGCTGAAAATGATGTTTGTGATAAGATTTTAAGATCTCTTCCTAATAGATTTAGTGAAAATATTTCTGCTATTGAGGAAGCTAAAGATTTGGATAAGTTGAAAAAGGATGAGCTCCATAGTATACTTGCAGCATTTGAGTTGAGAACTCAAGTGAAGGTTGATGTCAAGAAAGAGGCGACTTTCAAGGCTACCAAGGAATCCAAGGGTAAACAACTTCAAGATAGTGATGAGTCTTCTAGTGATGAAGAGGCATATTACAACAAGAAAGGCAAGTTCTCTAGAAAGCACAAAAGTATGAAAAATATAAGATGTTTCAATTGTGGAAAGTTTGGTCATTATGCTACTAATTGTCTTGTTCCCAAGAATGAAAGTGATGAAGATAAACAAGATTCTAAGAGCAAGGATTCTGAAAAGCACAAGCATCACAGGAAGATCAAATATGAGCACAACAATCGAGGAAAGAGGTATTCTCACAAGCACAAGAAGAGTTTCTACCTAGACAAAGCAAGTAAGTGTTCTAGTAGTGATAGTGAAAGTTCTTCAAGTGATGATGAAAATGAGATGTTGTTCATATCGAAAAAAGAGGAAGAACCAAAACATAGATTCATTATCATGAAATGTCTTAGATGTGGAAACTTTGGTCACCTTGAGGATGATTGCACAAATAATGATTTGGTTTCTAGTATGTATGAGGATGCTTCAGAAAACTATAAGGAAGATGCATGTATGGTTTTTGAAAAGGGTAGCACCTCTAGTGATAAGAAATCTGAAAAAGGCTTTGATGATTCAAAAAGCAAATCAAATAAAGGATCTTGAAAGTGAACTTATTAGTGCTCTTAGTGTTTTGAAAAAGGAAAGAAAGAAGAATGCTAGACTCAAGGATAAGTTAGATGAATGTTGTATGGAGAGAGATGATCTTATAGAAAGTCTTGACTTCTCTATAGCTAAGACACAAGAACTCAAGGATGAGTTAGAGTCTAAGGTTCTTGAGTATAGTGAGTTAGAACAGAAAATGGCTTCTTTGAAAGAGGAAACTAAAGAGTACAAGGATAAGCTTTACGAGGTTTCAAGATAGCTCCAAAAAGGTTAAGTCACTCATCAAAGGTCAAAGAAAGACAACAGATAAAACAGGCCTTGGTTTTGTTAAGCCACACAAGGAACAAGTTGGAGAGTCTAGTAAGAGACTCCAAAAGGAAGAGAGTTCTGATGAGGAAAGTATTTTAGATCATGAATCCTTGAATGATAGATGCACAAAAATAGAAAACATAATTCAGAATGAGAAGAAGAAGTTTTCAGGACCCAAGAGGTCAAATAAAGGAAAGTTTCAAGGCAGATGTTTTGCTTGTCACAGGTTTGGTCACATGGCTTCACATTGCATGGCTCAAGTGAAGAAGGTAAATGAAAATTTTAGAAGTGCTAGTTTATTTCAAGGGTATTGCTACTCTTGTCAACAGTTTGGGCACAAGGCAGTCTATTGCAAGGTAAATAACAGGAATAGGTTTGATCAAAACAGGTTTGGTCAGAACAGGTTTGGTCAAAATAGGTTTGGTCAGAACAGGTTTGGTCAAAACAGGTTTGGTCAGAACAGGTGGATTCAAAGATCAGGTTTACCTCAGAGAAACAACATCGTCAAGTGTTTCAAGTGCAACAATGAAGGTCACATAATCAGACAGTGTAGAGCTAAAATTCTAGAATACAAGAACAGGAACAGTGGCATGATCAGGTCCAAGGATCAAGACATGGACAAGAATAGGGATGAGAACAAGAACAAGAACAGTGACAAGAACAGGAATATGGACAAAGAGTTCAAGAGAAGGCCCGACAAGGAAGTTATAGATGCTGATGATGATCAGTGCCTAATGGGAGTTTTACTCCCACCCCAAAATTAATCACCTCATCAGGAGGTGGGGGAGGGACTAAGCTAAGAGGCTCATTCTTAGTCCCGAGCCCCAAAGGTGGCCCTTTGCCATTGATGACAAAGGGGGAGAGATATGAGTAAGGGGGAGAGCTTCAAAGTGAAGAGGAAAGCTTCAAGTCAGGGGGAGCAAAACTTCAAAGGAAGATTCTCGGTTGTGGGCACAGTTTCTCAGTTGTTAGCACAGTTGGTTTCAGTTTTGGCTCTTGAGAAGTGTTTTTAGTAAAGGTTTGCCATCAATGACAAAGGGGGAGATTGTTGGCAATTTTGGGTACTTTGGGTACATTGCCTTTGCTCAAGTGTATAAGTTGTCATTTATGTCAAGAAGGTCTTGAAGGAATTTGATTTGATGTCAAATAATTTGTTTTGATGAAGGTTACGACATGATAGTTTCAAAGGTCTTTTGCAAACTCCAAGTTGGCAGGTTTAAAGATTACAGGTGGATGCATTGGTTTAATGCATTTGGGTCCAGGAGGAAGTATTTATTTAAATAATTAAAAAACCTTGTTAAGGTTCCATTTAATTATTTTTAAATAGATATTAATTTATTATTTGCATGGGTTCTCCTAATCCATGGCGCAAATGTCTTAACAAGGTGGGTGCTATGTTTTAGCTTTGTGGGCGCTAGCCAAGACCTCCGTCGACGTGTTAAAGACCTCCGCCGATGTCAAAGAGCCTATGGTAAAATTCATATTAATATCCCTCGATGAAAATCAAATGCATCCCATCCAAAATTTGAAAGAAAGTTGCTCGCTGTGTTTTTGACTGTGTGTCTTTGTCTTCATCTTTTCTCCTTCGTCCGTTGTTCAGCTGTGTCTTAATTGTTTTCGTAATCCGCTGTTCGACTATGTTTCTTCGCTGTTTTCATAATCCACTATTTTGCTATGTGTCTTCACCATTTTTGTAATTCGTTGATCGTTTGTGTGTCTTCGTTGTCTTTGTAATCCACTGTTCGTTTGATTGTCTCACCGTTTGTTGAATCCACCATATAGCTTGTCGTCTATGAGTTGGCATCAGAAGGAAGGGAGGACTGTGTTTTATTTTCCCTGGCGTAGAAGGGACAAGCATAATAGAGTGAGGTTTAAACCTCACCGGGTGCCTTTGGTGCACCGATAGCGGCTAGGTTGTTGGCGTGCTACCCGAACGGGAGGTTCCGCGTTCAAATCACGCAAAAGGGTTTTTCGACGTGAAGTGGTTGCAGCAGGTGGTGTTAGATTTTGGGCACAATTTCTCCATAGCGATTTTTGTTGTTGGCTAAGGTATTTTTCGAAATTAATCTTTTGCTAAGTGTATGTTGCGGATGGAGGATGTTTGTTAGAAGAAAATCAGCTTAGGAGTCATAAGGGTTTTAAAGCTTGTTGTTATTTTGATAAAAGATTATTTTGAAGGTTTTGTTGAAATATCTTATTGCATTCTTATGAGAGATAAAATTTATTTTTGATGAGACAATAAGGGAGAAATAAGGTGTATAAGGGATACATGTTTCTTGTAATGTTGAGAGTGCTTGTGGTTGATTATGGAAATGAAAGCATGGTGTTTTAAGGTTAATTGCTTCTTGTGTGAAGTTGTGAAACCTTAAGTGGGCAACTTTGATATTGACATTTGCTTTCATTAAGTTGGTTATAATCAAGCTATTCTTTACTTGGTTAAAGTGTTGAGCTTACTCCTTTATTGATGAATTGAAAAGTTGTTTTTATGCTATTGTGAGTTGAGTTGGTGGATGCTTTTTGTTCAAATAATGTTGGAGAGAAAAGGAGTTCTACTTGTTTTCCTTTTCTGATGTTGATTGTGAAATGCTTCAAGGTTATGTTTTGAGCTGAATGGTGTTGATTGAACCTTGTTTGATGAGCATTGTTGTGGAAGCCCTTATTGATGGCATTGTACATGAATTACTTCAATATTGTCGAAGCAAAATGGCATTGTACATGTGGTTCATTTCCCTTGATCCACCCCATAGATGTGATTAATAAAATAAGTTTTGGAGGGCAACCTCCAAAGTGAAAAGGTTATTTGTAGAAAAGTACAGAAGGAGAAATGATTTATTAATAAAGCCAAAAATTCATACAATGATGCCTTGCATCAACAAGAAAATGTCATTTTTTTCTTTCGTGACAACCTCCTCTCTCATCGTTCCTCGTAATCTCTCACATGCGCCAAAAATAAGCTCAAGGATGTGGCCCAAGAAAAGTTGGTTGAAATTATAATATGACTCCTTTCTGGACAAACTCAGAGTCCATAAATAAACTGGCAACCTCCTGTCTACCACATCAACCTATTTGACAATTATAAATGAAAAGTGTTAGTGCATGTGGAAAAAAATACCATGTTAAAATGAAGAATGTTTTAACACTACCTCATATTCACTCTGCACTTTCTCCAATTGGGTATGCATTCTTCTAGCCACGTAATCTACCCAATTAAAGAAAATTAGGTTTGTTCTCACCGTCATTGCTGTCGAAGCATAGAATTATACCTATGAAATACATTATACAAGTACCGCTTGCCATTTATGCATTGTAGAATTGGTAGGAATACCAATAACCTAGGCCAACATAAAAAAATGTCTAGACTCTTGAAATGTTTCAAAGGCTTCGATAAATCTGACTACTCTCCAAATTGGGGGATATTTATCAAATGGTTTTCCACGAACTGAAACAACATGACAATCGACTGATACCTGTCATATTTCTCCTTAAGATTTAACTTTCTAAACATAATGTCTAGAGGAGGCATCACCCTACATGCAAAAACTTCTCTAATTGCATTAGACATATTGCTAAATAATTTATCCCCATTTGCATTTCAAACAATTTTTCTGGTGGGGTTATAAAATATTACAATAGCCAACACTAGTTCCGAGAAACCATGAATAAGTGTATAGAGGTACTAAAAAATTTGTGCATGATACACAATAGTCAATGGGATTTCTAGTGTTAATCCTTGTCAGACAACAACTTCTACATCCTAGTGCAATTTTTCCATGCCCTTGTTCGAAATGATGCAGTCACCGATCTGAGCTAGTGCATCATAATACGGATCAAGATCTATATCTTCGTTTCACCTGGTCTTTTTAATTTTCTTACCTCTTGATTTTTTCTATGTTTTATTTATCATGGTAGCTTTCTTTCCCATATTCCTCCTTCGGTAGTTTCACTTTAGAACTTTGAAGGTTCTACAAAGAAACAATAGTTCAAAAAATTTGAATGACAATCCTGCAATGCTCTAGAAAAAATGCTCTTGATATTTCTTTGTCTACAAGCTTCTGGTTCACCTTACTTATAATATTTTCCCCCAACTACCTAATTTAATGCATGTGGTGCGCCTAAGAAATCTGGGTGAATGTGCTTCTTGGTAATATCATCTAGCACACTTTTTAATTATTTTTTAACTATCATTCAACTGTCAATAATGCCTATACACTGTAAATCTTCTTCAAATGTTGTGCCCAACCACTTTTAAATCTTGAGAGGTGCAATCTGGTTATTAACGGCTAACCGTGAGAATGATGAATGTTATGGAAGCACTATTTGAGATAAAATTAGTAAATTCACTACATTAATATGCCTAAAACATCTTCTCTAAGTTTCACCAGTTAAATTAGTTTAATCTCATACATTTAACTAAATTTGGATATGAAATTAACTCCTTCCAGTGAAAACGCTTTTCTAGGCACACTTGTTTTTCCAAAAACATCAATTGGGGCAAAAATAATCATGCAATAGATAGTTTCGTTCAACTGGAGCTCTGAAAATATTAATTCCTACTTTTATTTGTAATATTACATGCTTGTCAATCTTTAAATTAATTCATCTTCTTCGTTTGCCTGAAATGAAAAGCTTTATTTGGAAAAAGCAAGTTTTTAATGCAACTAGGCATCTTTGCCAAAAAGGCAAGGCAAAAATTAACTTCGCCCCCTTCCGTGCCAAAATAATTCTGCCAACTGGAGTCCCAAAAAAGCATGTAAGATTTTATTTTCTCATCTTGAGTTTTCACCCCAAAATTATCTGCTGGTGGAGCACAAAGGGATTTCGCTCCGAAAATAAAGTATGCGAGGCAAAATTGACTTTTCCAGGCAGAAAAAAATACCTTTTTATTTTTTATTTTTCTTCTTTTTTTTTCTTTCTCTTCCTAGAAAATAATAATGGGGGCACGTTTCAGTGCTGTTGAAAAATAAGAACTTTTAAAATCCATATGTACCTGTGCTGCCCAAAATAAATCCTAAATAATTTTTTTGATGAAATTACCTATTTTCTTTTAATTTTTTTGCCCTAAAATAAGACCAAAAGGATTTCAAATCATTTTCGGGATGAAAACAAATTTTTTTCTATTGAAGAAGTGATTTCAGAGTGGAAATGGCCTCCTAGGGTGAAGTTAAATTCTCCTAGTGAAACCAATTTTTTTTCTTTTTTTAATTGAAATAAAACATACTTGGTCATTAAAAATAAAATGACATTAAAATAAAACTATACACATATTTACATACTTGGTATAAATTTTTTACTTATGATAGGCATTCAAATGAAGACCATTTACTAGAATTGGTAACACAAAGTCGTTCATGTCCTCCAAGTAATAGGAATTGAATTGATTCACACTTGAAATCTTGAAAGGGTCCTCCCAAATCACATTGAACTTGTGATGCTTGCCTAGATTTACCTTGTTCTCATTCCATTTTAACACCAAATCACCCACCTTGAATAACTTCTCAAAAGTCTTCTTACAAAACCACTTCTTCGTCATTTGGGTATGTTCCATGAAGGTATTGTACGATTTCTCCCTCCCTTCCTCTTGCTGTAAAAGTTGAGCCAACCTTGCACTCATGGGGTGGAATTCATCATCTTCACCATCAAGTAAGTGCAAGTATTTAAAAGCCGATAATTCAATATGAATAGGAAATACTGCTTCTTTATCATACACTATGGAATAGGGGGACATCTTGATAGATTTTTCACTAAGATGTGATCAACCCATAAATCTTGGTTCAAAAGCAGATGCCAACTCCACTTATTTTCACCTAGAGTCCTCTTCAAAATTATTAGTAGATTCTTGTTCATATAATTATCCAAGTCATTTCCCTATGGATAGTATTTTGATGAGGTTTTTAAATAAATATCGTACTTACCCATGAACTCGCTGATTTTAGCACCGATGAATGGGGTTCCATTATCTATTATAATTGCATCTAGGACACCAAAACGAGTGATCAATCCTTCAAGAAATGATATGACCACCTCATATTTGATCTTCTTGGTTGGGATTGCTTTGGTACATTTATTAAAATATCCAATTATAGTTAGACTTTACTTATACCCAATGAATGAATTAGCATCAATGACCCCAAAGAAATCTAAGCCCATTTTTGAAATGACACTTCGACTTGAATTGGATGAAGGGGTAATTATGTATTCATTCTTCTACTGACATATCTCTAGTATTTATTGCAAATCTAACTGAATTTGAAAGCATATGCAAAGAGAGTGGGCGAGAAATAACCTACTTTGATGATCTTCAATGTCATGGGTCTCCCTACATAATGGTATCCTAACAATCTAGAATGGAATTCCTCTAGGATTTTTGGATTATCAGATTCTTTGATGCACCTGAGAAGTACTCCATAATATTTTTGTGGAATAGCTCATTTGGCAACATCACATACCTAAGAGTATATAATCTAAATCTCCTTTTCTATGAAGTATTAATTTGTGAAGGACACCTTCCTGAATTACAATATTCAACAAGGTCCTCTATCCAATCACGATCAACTGTAGAGTAATTAGTGAAATTATTGTTGCTTACTGAATTATCAAGTTAACAAACCATGGATTCGGAAGTAGAATTTATTTACAACTCCTGACATAGTGCTCGATCTTGAACCAGTTTGGTTGGTTAAATTTCAACATCAAACTCTAGGATTTTGGAAATCCAACCAGATCTTTTATCTCCAAGTTTCCCTTGAATGATGAAACTTCGAACATTTGGATGAACCACATAAACTATTATTTTTCTCTGAGAAACAAAATGCTAAAACTTTTTCAAGGATTTCATCACCAAATATACTTACTTGTCAATGAAATTGTATTTCTCTTCATGCGATTGGATGACTTATCTTAAGAAATCAATTGGCCACTCATATCCATCATCTTACTTTTATGTGAGCACCACTATGTAACTCTCTTATTCACCAAAAACATACAGGATAAAATCATTTGAATAATTAGAGTTTACCAGAACCAGGTCTTGTGTGATATTTTCCTTAATTTTTCTAAATATTTGCTTCCTCTATTCGGTCCATTTGAACTCATCATTTTTCTTTAAAAGCTCTATCATAGGTTTTACCACTTGGGCATAATCTATGAAAAAAAATTGAACAAAGTTGATCTTCCTGAAGAATGACTATAAATATTTCTTATTGGTCGGTAATGAAAGCTTCAAAAGAGCCTTAGCTCTAGCTGGGTCAATAGATAAACATGTTTCCAAAATGATGTGGCCTAGGATATTTCCTTCCTTTAAAATGAAGATGGACTTATTTGGATTGATGGATATTTCAAACTCTCGGTATTTCTTGAACACTTGTCATAAATGTAGACTATGTTCCTCCCTGTTGTGAGAGAAGACAATCATGTCATCTAGATAAATTACGATGACATGATTTAACAACTCACTAAAAGCTACATCCATCTCTCTTTGAAAAATTTTCTCCAGTGTTCGAGATACCAAACGACATTCACTGATAAGCAAATATCCCCTATTTCATGGTGAATGTCATTTTATATTGATCTTCATACTTGACCCAAATTTTATTATAGCCAAACAATCCATCCAACAAATAAAATCTCTTAGCTCCTACAACTACGTGAATAGTTTGATCAATCTAGGGTAAAGGATAATGATCCTTCAGAGATACCTGATTCAAATTTTGAAAGTCAACACATAGGTGAATATCTCCATTCTTCTTCTACTCAGAGACTAAATTTTCTACCCAGGTTGAATTCTTGATCAAGTAAATGATCTTGGATTCAAACATCTTTAGTAGTTTATCTTTCATCACGGCTTCAATATTAGGATTGACTGGCCTCTATTTTTTCCTGAAGGGTTTCACTCCTTCCTGTAACTCAATGGTATGTTGGATCACATCCTTGTTGTAACCTTTCAAATATTAGTATCTCTATAAGACAATGTCTAAGAACTCATGGTACAACTCCTTTATCTGCTCCAATTCTTCTAGAGTGCAACTGATACTGATTTTGATTGACTTCTCAGGTCTAAACTACAGTTTAGTGTACTCCTCATTCACTTTGATATTATGCTTTTTTGCTCTATAATTTTGATTAAAGATACTTCCGAGTGTAATTTATACTTTTTGAATATGATTATTTCTCAACTGGATCAATCCCTCAACTTCATCAAGTGCTCTTCCTTCCACAATACTAGCTTCTATTATCAAGAAATTTACAATCTCCTCATCATTGTTGAAAACTTGCTAGTAGATATTTTTGTTAGGAACTGAAAATCTATAAACTATCCTCACAGTATTGGGTTTTCTCACCATGTGCTCAACTGCATAAAAGTTAATGCCAAGGGATGCCAAGAGATCAACATGCTTGTTCTACTCTCGCAAGATCACTTGGATGTTCAAGGCTATGTAAGCCTCAAATAGGTTCTAAAATTTACTCATCATGTTAACAAAATTCATGGATTTATCTTCTTCTTAAATCTTATCTATATGAAAATTAGAAGGCTTCTCATTATAGAATCAAATTCTCTTCCCTTTGATAGGAATATCTATATGGGAATAGTCCAAGAAAATATAGCCTCCCAACTTGGTAGTGAACTCTCTTGAGAGGCACATGCTAAAATACGGCTCTAGATCAACCACAACCACCTCTTAGATCATGGTGATATGAGGTATTTTATGCAACACAATAGGAATATATTTGATAATATCCACTATTATCATAGGGGTTCCATCTAATTGCAAAATTCTAGGGCTACTTCTTGTATATTCCATACCCATAACATCATAAACTACCTTTGGTATGATAGTTGTAGCAGTTCCTGAATTGATCATGCAATTGTATACAATCCAACCTTTCATCCTGAGAGACAAGTAGAATGGAGGTGGTATGTTCTTTATAATAGTTGAAGTAGTTAGTGTTTGAGAAAAAACTATCTGAGTAGGATTATTCCCCTTATATTTAACAAACTTCAGTGATTCTTGCAATAAGTCAACTTATCAAGGCAATTGCAATGCATCATAGAGACTAACCTTGGCTGAACTCCTCTTTAGTTATTCAACAATATTGTACGTAGATGTGTTGGAATTCATTCCTTCATTGGCAGTCTCATACTTTCTCTGAAACTACTATGTAGCCTCTACCCTCTAACACTTGGTCAGGGATGGGTATTTGAGCTTTTCTCTGGTCTGTTCTTTCATTTCAATTTTTGCCTACGAACTTGAAATATTTTCTTGCAATATTTTTTTTGCTCTCATAGATAAGAGATATTTTAACAAGATAGGTGCATCTGGATTGGGCACTAAAACAAGCACATTTGCTTGTTCTTGTTTTTTCTCATTTTGCACTTTTATGCCAGTAGGTAACTTCAATGGCTCCATTTCAGCTAGATCTACAGTGATGGGTTTTCTTCTATATCTTGTGAGAACTGAAACTTATTCTTCAGAAGGGACCATGAAATTATGATCGACTTCTATAATCATGTTGATCTGACCACCAAAAGAATTTTATTCCAATATATGCACATAGTTCAAGTGAACCATGCAAGTTTCTTCATGATGAATATCAATGTAGGTAGAGCACCAATATGCTTTGTCCAATGTGCCAGCTTCTTAATTTGTCAATACGATCATATTCCTCTCAGGCACCTTACTGGTTGAAGTTGCTTGCTCTCTAGTGATCGACGGAGGTTGAAATATCCTAGGCTAGAAATCTCTTTCAACCTACTTCTTCTTAATCACTGTGATTTCTTTACTCATCACTCTTATGGCTAAGTTCATTGAGTGCATCTCTTTCATCAACTTCTCTTGGATATCAGGATTTGAGGATGCTGGAGGAGTTGGTAATGGAAGTGGTATAGCCATAGATGGTAGTACTACGAATATAACCAGAGCTGATAACTATGGAATGGATGGAGCAAGTAGTTGCGACACAGTAATTATCATCGTGGTTTGAGATGAACTCAGATTCCATGAAGGGACTAGATACATGGATGACATTGGCATGGACTGAGAATATGCATTGGAATAAAAATACTGTGGAAGATTCAAAAAAATAGGAATCATCATCTTTTACGAAAGCTTATCGATAGCAATCAGATCAGCCTTAGCCTTTTGCATAGTAAAGTAAAAGGCTAGAAATATATCAATATTGGACTGACGATGGCTATGCTAATGTAGAAATTGAAGGTGTGAAGGTAATAGAGTGCAACTTATTTGGAAGTTGATCGAACACCATCAAGGACTCTCTACCAAGTTCAAGTGAACCTGAAATTGAAGCTAACTATTTCCTCCTGTGGATGTCTTTGAATGGTGGTAAATTTATACAAAAGAGAGAATAAATCAACTTGCTCATTGAAATATTTGACCAATAATTTGACTAACTCGTCCTAGGTGGTAATAGTGGTAGGCTGTAAATAACGATACTAGTACAAAAAATTTACTCTAAGAAAGAACACAATAAATCTTAACATGATGTCTTTTTACATGATGCTCTGAATGGTCGCTAGAGAAACCACATATTGAACATGCTCATAATCCATTTTTCTCATACTATTGTAAGTAGTTAAAGCGTACAATGCCACTTATAGAATCAAGTTCTAATATTGTATATTCAAAGCTCTAGAGTGATTCTAGGTTGGGAACTATCTTGGTGGTTGAGATGGCATATTTTGGGCCATTTGGACCGGAGTGTTTGCTTGAGGAGGAAATCTAGTGGTTGTGCTAGTAGGGTTTGAAGAAAAAGGAAACATACCAGCTACCTATGAAGATGTTACAATGGATGGAATAGTCAGAGTGACTAACCTAGGATTCTCTTCTAAAACTTGAGTGTCAAGCTCAAAGAACTCAACGATATTTTTAGAATTTTTGGTCTTCGATATTATGATCATGAAGTAAAGCTTTTGTTTACTTCACGTTCAGAGGCTTCTAGGTAAAATTGAGTAACTAGATGTTCTAGTCAGAAAGTAAAAATATGAACATCCAACCTTAATATTACTCAAAGTGGAACTTTTTAATGTCCCATCGGGAATGCCAAAAATTATTGGTCACAAATCCACCTAAGTATAGACATGACCAATATTGAAAGGCCAAAGGAAAGAGATGTCCTTTAGGCAAATCCCCAGAGAGGGCTGGTTCCTGTACTAATATAATAATTGGCATAAAACTTAGGGTAATAGAAAGAGATAGGAAATGATAGAAAGGAATGGGAAATATGGCTATGAGCCAGATTAACAGAGCGGGGATAAACTAGTAACTAAAAATCAAGTCAAGTTTTTAACTAGCATATAACAGAAAGAAAGAATGCAGGAACAATTTACAACTTGCAAAGGATAACTTCCAATAAATATTTTAGTATTTATCCCTATATCAGTAATTAAATTGAGATGTAGAATTTAAACTTATTTAATAATGGAAATAAACATATCAAAAATAATAGGCAGAAAGTAATTGCATACAACATTGACCCAGGAACCAGAATGAAACATATTCCAATTGATGCAGAGAATAAAACTTAAAGAATTTTTTGGCATGGTGTATATCCTCCTCTTTACACAAAAATGCTTAGTATTTATAAAGGGTTGCACCTCTATAATTAAATGTACATTAAAAAAAATGTTTTCTGGTCAAAGATCATAAATTAGTAATTTTCTCCTTGACAATATCAATGCACAAAGCTGCGCATCCTTCAAGAAGTAGTGATCCCATTTTGGTGGAGAGCGTCTAAGAAATTAGCAAGGATGAATGGTGGGAAAATCATTTTAGGAGTCGGTGCATTGAAACATAGCAATATCGTGCAAAAATCAAGGGCTTGAACATTAAATCTTGTTTGCCACCTTGTCATCTTGCACCTCAAAATTTTATTTTTGCCAAGAAGACCCAACCAAAATTAACTTCATTTGGAAAATAAGTGAAATCAATGCATAATGCCTTGATAACGGGCAAGGTCATACTAGAATTAGGAGCGCAACATTTAATCTTGGTAGATCTTCTGCAATAGTCCCTGACATATTAAATTTGTTTCCCCAAGAATTAAATTCATCAATCCTTTAGTCTTTCCCAAAATGATCTGTAGTGAAAGTGCCTTTGCCTATATTTTCATCATTAATTTTGTCAATTTTACTCGAAAATGTTCTTGCTTACTCTTGCTCTTTCTCATGGGAATATTTCACCATGTAGTTGGGTAAAAATAACTTCCATTGCCAAAGGGGTAAAAATGATGAATTTCGCTTTACCTAGGACAAAAATAGATTTTTGCTAGAAAAGGAAGTGAAACTCCCCAATAGAGGCTTTCAATAGTGAAACTTCCAGTAGACAACTCGTTTATTTCTATTTTTGTCACTGGGTGAAACTAACTTTGAATTTTTCAGATGCTTTAGCTTGAAGAGACGTCTACAAACTACTTTCACTCTAAAATTGATTAAAAATAATAGGTTACTCAAAAGAGGGGTAAAATTGACTTTGACCATGCAGAAAGATACTTTTTACATTGTTTTTACTTCCAAGTTGAGCGCCTTGCATTAGTTTCACTTTGAACCCATCTTAAAACAGTAATTCACCCAAAAGAAGGGTGAAAATGAATATCATCCCCTACCTAAGGCAAAGTTGAATTTGACTATGGGAATTAAATGCACTTAGTTACTTTCACTCCAGATGATATGCTTTTCCTTGTTTTCACCCCATCTTGGGTGAAACCATTTTTTTAGAAAAGGGGTGAATTTTTGCATGCTTTCATTTGAATGACGCCCACTTAGTATTTTCACCCCAAAATCAACTAATAATAGCAATTCACCCCAAAAAGGGTGGAAACACCTTTGACTGTCTAGAATGCACAATTTTGGGTGAAATATTATCTCGTTTACTTATAAAAGTTTTCCTTTGCTACAATTTGGGTGCTTTCCCCTGTTTTTGACCCAACTTGGGTGAAACCATTTATAGCACATTTTTGCTCGTGAAATCACTTGGAGCTTTAACTTCTATTTTTGCTAGCACAATTATTGTCACTTAGTTGTGCTTGGTAAGCTGGATGAAATCATATTCTTGTTTTTTAGAATAAAATTAATTTAAAAATATCAAATTAAAAACACAAAGGATTTTATAGGCCAGCAAAATTGCATTGTTTAATTTGTAAACTTTAAATTTTTACAACAAAATTCAGTGTGGAAAAACTGCCAAAAGTCTAAAAAATTTATCCCCTAGCATCAAATCAATGGTATAATCAATCACATTTATTTCATATTCTTTTCAGTCTTGACAAATTCAAGCAACAATGCCATCATATTCATCAGATAAAACTTTAAATAGGGAAATTTCTTCTTATGTATATTCTTTAATAAATAAACAAAATTTACCATAAATAATAGCAATTGGACTATATGTAAAGGACTTCATATAAATGCTTCTTTTCTAAGTATTGAAGAGACACCAACATTGTTAGTCATGTAGCTAGTTGATTCATCTTTAGTTATATAACATCATCTTTGACATCACCTCTATATTTATTATGTTATTTGGTATTCTTAGATTCTCATAGTATAAATTGATCATCTATTTATCATTATGATACACCTACTAGTTCTTGATGTTGTATATTATAATTAGTCTAAAAATAAGTTTCATTCATTCTAGTTTGTTTCACATGTATATCGTCGGGTCAAAATATGTAATAAAAAATCTAATTCATCTACTGTTTAATTTTTCTCTTGTGAGATAAAAAAGGTGATAATATATTTTATAAAATTTGATGAGTCCCAAAACTTATGCTTGTATAATTTCATCCTCTTATTTTTTTAGTATAGATAATCTTCCTTTTCTAAAAATTTAGACCTCCAAGTCCTTTAGAAAATTAAAATTGCTCAAAAAAATAAAGTGAATGAACATGGGTCTCAAAATCACTTCCTTAGACTTCAGAGCAATGATGTTACATCTGTGAGCTAAAATTAGGTGACAAAATATTTTATGCCTGAGAAATAGTGATAGATATTACCTTCAACTCAAGGATGGTATTTCTACCCTATGTGTGCGTGAAAAATGAATGGGAATTCAAATTATGAGAGGATGGTCTAAAAGCAATAGAGGCATAAACAAATAATGTCTAAATAGAATTAGTCAAGAGGGGCTATGACAAGGCTAGAGTTATTGGGTCCATAGAATTGCTACCTGTGATTGGATGACAATGTTTTTGTCCTAAGAGGTTGGCTAAGATAAAGTAAAAAATAAAAAAAATGTGTCTAAGATTATAGGGTAGCACTTAAGTTGAGTGATACAAATACAAATATGTCAAAAAAATGATGAAAATGGTAAATATTTTGTCCAGATGTCACGTTTTATGAAATAATCATCTATAAAGGACAAGCAGTATTTTCACCTTGAGAACCCAAATGGGAAGATGTTGAGACAAGAGGTTGGATCCAAGGATAAAAGGATACCAAGAGATGTTTAGTAGTTTCCCACATGAAATATAAGCCTTAAGGAATGCTACAAAATAAAAAAGTGTGCTTTTGAAAATAAATAAAAGTGTGTGTGAAAGTAAACCAAAATAATGAGATGCAAATATTAAAAAATTGATAAGGAGCTAAATCAACTAAAATTTTAACAAATTAAAAATATATAATTCAAATAGGATTAGAAATAGAAGGCAACAACCTAAAGATATGAAAATGAAATATCCTTCTTACCCTCAATTAAGAATTTCTTGAAGCACCAAGATGAGAAAATATTAAGATAAAGAGAGGTTAGAGAAAAGAGTAAAAAAATAGCTGAGTATTATTAGCATAGAGATTCTAATTGTAAGAGGAACCTCTTACCCTCAATTAAAAGCATTTTTGGCCTTTGGGATAGACCAAGGTGCATTTATAGTGATGAGAATGGAAGGTTTAGTTTTCAAATTTTAAATCTTGAGGTAAGGGAAGGTGGATCCAAGAAGGAAAATTTTGGGCTTCAAGGCTAGATGACATGGATCTGAGGGGGATGGTGCCATTAATGGAATGAGGTTAAAAAAATATAAAGAATTCCATATTCTTAAGATGCCACTCTTGGGGGGAATTGTTTTTAATTTTGAGTGGTAAATGAATTTGGGGTAGAAATGCTATCATTACAATTGCCACTAGAAATGTTATAGAAGAATGAGCAATCAAATCATCATAAGAAGATAAAAATACTCTTGACTAAGGTAATTAAAAAAAAATGAAGAAAACTATGATGGTAATTTGGGGTTCAAGTAGAAAGTTGTTGAAAACTTGGTCTCTTAAAATTGATAAAGGACAAAGATATATTCAAAATACTATAATATAAAGAATAAATATTTAAAAATAAATAAAACTACAAACCACTTCAAACCTTACTTATTTACTTCCATTTGATTTACCTTTTGTATATTCTAAACTTACCTTCCTCATTTCTACCCTTTTGATTGTTTTACTTTATTTATATTACACTAGTGTTGCTTGCACTCAATATTGGAGTGTCTTTGTGGACTTGTCTAAATTTTTTGTCTAATAAGGATTTACATAATGCAATGGTTATGAAAATGTTATATAGTTAGGTTTAAAATTTTGAGATAATGACTAGGACATATGATTGAATATTGAAAAATTCATAACATGACTAAGTTGATCAATAAGTAGAATACTAAGATGTTGACAACTATTGTTTTTAAACTTCACTCTATGTATAGTCATTAATATTATTCCATGTTTACTAAATGAGTTTCATGTTATGACCGTTTGATACATAAGACCATAGAAATAAAGTTATATATTTGGGATAGTGGTATAAGTATGTAATATAATATTAGTTGAATAAGGAACCATGGGTAAGATAGATTGAGTAGTAGATACCATATTATAGGCATGTCTTGTTACTCTTTTAAGAAATAAAAAATTAATCATTGCTTTATTTTTATGTAAATTGTTAATACATAAATGTATGACATAGATGATTAGATAACTATTATTATTTTATTATTATTTGTAGACACCAAAACAGCACCAATCCGATTATGTGATTGCAAACATTGATCGCTTTGACAAACACAGCCCCCAGGGGCAGCCCTCAGAGGTCAAACAGTGGTCCTAACCACTTTCATAGCAATTTTGTAAGGTCGGGAAGCAATTTGGCACATTTAGACACTTTGCTCAGTATTCGTCTCACCCAGGGACGAATACTAACTGGAATTCGTCTCACCCAGGGACGAATTCTGAAATCGTCTCACCTAGGGACGAATTCCAAGTTTAACGGGCAAAAAGAAGAATGGTGCCAAGTGGCAACCCAGGACAGTCAGTTGATGACTCCTGCCTCGCACACGTGTGTGGGTGGATAGATAGGCCGTTAGAGGACTGTCACAAGGGCGATTATGAAAGCCCAAGTCAATGGAGGAATCCCCTCCCTCATGGGAAGACATGACTGCCACATGGCACCTATGACCAACACATGGCATTTGTGCTTCCCTCTCAAAAGAGACCCCATGGGTCTATAAAAGGTGGGACTTTTCTCACCCAAAAAGGACAAAGTTGAAGGAGATTTCAAGCAACGAAGTGCTGCCGAGTTGAAGACCCACTTGCATCCCTTTTGGTTCACCTTCTCGCATCCACCAATCTCTCTTGCAAGGGAGGTTGTTGGGTGGCTTTTGGAAGCTTGAACCTGACCCAAATCCAACACATGGACACATGAACCAACCAATTCGCAGACCCCTCAATCCTAAGAGGTTTTGGGCCCATCCCTAGTGGATTGGCGCCGAAATCAAGTGCCAACGGTGGGAGGCCCACTTGGGCACCCCCGCACTTTCTAAGTTTTAGAGCATTCTAGATTACTTTTTCAGGTTGCATTTTGTGTTATCATGTTTGGTTAACTCATAGCTGCAAGTTCATAACTTTTGATCAGATTCTAGTATGTTTTGTGTCGCTTTGTTGTTTCACTAACTTGTAGGTGGCGAGATCAAATTCCCGAGGGTAGAGGCCAAATTGGGAGAATCCAACCATCTGGGTCGTCCCAAAATGGCCCCAATTACATAACCCCTTTGTTTGCAGGCATTTTGCAGGTCTCGAGAATTGACATTGGAGCAGCAGGAGGTCGGCTTCTTCAACACAGAAGAATTCGTCCCACCCAGGGACGAATTGCAATCGAATTCGTCCCGCCTGGGGACGAATTCCAGATGAAGGCAGATTGGCCAGCTGTCTCAGTGGCAATGGCCTTTTGGTAACTTTTTCTGTCTTCTGTCAAGATTTCAAGCCATTTGGACTCATTGTATTTACCGTTTCAGGCAAATGTTTACATGCATATTTCGTTAATTTTAGAGAACAAACACTTTCCATTTGTGGCAGGTTCTACTGACATCTTAGTTGTTTCTTTGTTCACAGGAGAAGCAGCAGAGGTGAAGAACTCATCGACATCAACGACGGCATCATCTTGGCCCATCCATTTCAATCATGGGCACGCGGAAAGAGGAACATTAAGTGATTGTAATCAAATTCTTTTAGCGCTCCTAGCCCCTGAAAAGGGAGGAGGCGTCATTGTAATAGAGATCAAGAAATTTTAATGAAAGGGCTGTGTTTTCTCCATTTGCTTGTATCTCTTTTAATGCGTCTCTTTCGTTTCATGCATTTTACATTTCTAGGACTTAAGCGCATTTGATTTTGGTTGCATCGCAATTAGTGTTTCCTTTGCCCGGAATCTCGTGCTTTCAGTGGCGATCACGGTGGGACCCTGTTCCCTGGTGTTTAAAATCACAGAAACTGATTAAATTTTTGTGTTTTGTGCTTGACAGGTACATTTTTTGTTGCATACTGCTATTCGTCTCTAGCAGGGACGAATTATGTTCTGCAATTCGTCTGACCCTGGGATGAATTCAAATTCATCTCTGGGAGGGACGAATTCTGTTCTGTAATTCGTCTCCCAGAGGGACGAATTCTTGCCTGCGGATTTTTAGAGCAGAAATTCAGAAGCAACTGGAGCAGGCAGAGAAGAGGTGGGGATTTTTATAATCTCTGTTAAAATTTTTGTTTCTGTTTTTGTTTCTTTGACTGTTTTCATTTTATCCTGCATTACTTAAGGAAAGTCATTTATGCTTGTTTCATTTTCGCTAAATAAAATGAATCCCACACACATCACGAAATAATTTTAAACCAAGGAGCTGGTCGTAAGACCCTAGCCCTTGAGCAAGACCAACGGTGGGTTCATCACCACCTTGGCTTAGCTTTGCATCCATTTCCCGATTGTCAACTGTTGTTAGGCGTAAATCCTGACGAAAGCTGATCGAGTGTCGCTGGGGTGATTCCCATGCGCGCGAGGATAAGTTTTCTATGGTAGGTGCCATTAACAGGACAATCCCCCTTCCGTACCGCCTACGTACCATGTACCTTCTGCTCTCACGTACCTATAGTCTCCCTCTCGTAAGGGCGGGTATATAGAGAGGTTGGTATATCGGCCTGGTTGGTATATTGAAGGGGCTACCGTTTTGGGAGTTATATGAGCCTTCATTATGCATTTAAACGTTCTTCAAAACCTACAAAAACAAAACAAAATATCAAAATACACTAAACTAGTTTAGGACACACCAATAATCCTTAAAAGAGATAATCACGGTTTGCGCATGTGTGTGTTTATTTCTGCTTAGTGTAGACAAAAAAAAAAAATCATCATAAACGAGATAAAAAATCTACTTAGATAGTATAGAAGCACCGCAATGGTGTACACCCGCAGCAAAGCCCAATCAAGGGCAAAAGCTCCGAAAGGTACACAAGAAGCAGGCACGAATCGCCTTCGCTTCAGTCTCGAGGATTTGGTCATACCGCCTTATCGGTCTAACCTACAAAAGAATCCAATTCAGAATCCTCGGTGGGGTATGCCTATTCAAAGCAGCCCCTTTCGAGAGGACGCCTTACATGTAGACCTTGAGGTAAACAGAGAATCGCCCTCTCAGGTTAGACATGAGTGGCCACGGTGTGACGAAGCGCTAGACAGGCAAACCATCCATTTGGAGGGACAACGTGGATATGGTATCCCTTCTTTACCTCACATCAAAATAGAGAGACAAAATCTAGAGCGTAGGGTTCTTTACACAAAATGACCTAACTCCGCTTGCCCCCTTCACACCTATGAGAGGGAGCGTGAGGAAGATCATCGCATTCCTCAAAGACAACAACATACAACGTGGGAACCTTGCACTTCCGCACCAGCTGGACATCATGATCACCCCTTGAGGCCAGAACCTCGAGTACAGGCCGCCTACCTCGACAGAGGGAAGCGACCCCTTGAAGTTGTAGATCATCAAAATCAAGGCAAACACATAGGAGGAACATTCGAACCTCCTGAGAAAAATAGGGTAGACCAAATTGACCCGATAGTCGCCCAACATGCCACCCGTCAAGCCCAAATCATGCGGCTTAAACAAAGTCATCAGGAGATAGAGTATCAACACCGCTTGGATAGAGAGCGCATGCAACGCGAAGCGGATGAGCTACGCTATAAACTACATGAGAGGGAGCCAACCCCTCGCATTCAAAGAGCCAAACAATATGTGAGACATAATCCGTTGGTGCAGGACAGGTCTCCATGACCTCGTCAAGCTTTGCCTCCAAGACCTCATAGATTCGAGAGGGAGGCAACTCCCGAAACAATGATGGGTACCTTCGGCGAGGGCTTGATCGGGGTCATAGGTTTCGCCCGGAGACTCCTCAAGAATTTTACGAGGAGTATGAACCGGAAGAGGAATATGTTGAAAGTCCCCATCAAGGCAGGAGGGATGCCATTCGGCCACCCCTCCATAGGCCTCCAGTTTATCATAACTTACAACGAGAGAGAACAAGAGAGGAAGAAATAAAATCTTTCGATGCATACCAAGCGCTATTGGAGCGTTTGGATTCTATGGAAACAAAAGCTGCTGGGCATCAAAAACCCACATTACGTCAACTCCGTAGTAATCCGGTGCATCCCTCAGTGCCTACACCTCTTTACCCCGAGCACTTCAAGTTGCCTCAATTGGCAGTTTTTAAAGGTGAAGAGGACGCACAAGAACACGTTACAAGATTTTTAAGCCAATGCTTCGGCATCCAAGATAATGACGCATTGTTGCTTAGAACATTCATAACCACATTCGCAGGCCCTGCCTCGGATTGGTTCACACAACTACCCAAACACAACATAAGCAACTTAGATCAATTAGTAGATGCGTTTCTTGAACGCTTTGCCTTCAACACAAGGAAGAAGGCATCACTGAGTGATCTGGCGAGCCTCAAACAATTTGAGGAGGAAACAATGGCAGCATATGGGAATCGATGGAGAGCTTTGCTTTCTAAGTTACCCTACCATCCTCCTATGTCTGATCTCACGTAGATGTTCACAAAAAGTTGCTTAAAATCAATCTCTGGTCTATTGTTGCTATGGCAATACGATAGCTTAGAAGAAGCTTTGGCGCAAGCCAGAGTCATAGAAGAGATTAAAATAGGTGAAGGCGCAATCGCTAAGCCTAAAAAGAAAGAGTGGAATAAAACCACTAAAACCGGGACAACGCAACCACAACATGCTGCAGTCAACCAAGTTGCGATAAATGTTCCCATGCCTGTGCAAGAAACGCAGCCCCAAAAGGCTAATTACCAGGCAGTGCCTCCTGCTTATGAAAGAGATAATAGAAGACAGGAGCAAAATTACCCGCGTCGCCCTAGACGACATTTCACCCCATATGCGGAGTCTAGGGATTCCTTATTTGACCGCTTGTCAGCGGCAAATTTAGTCACTCTGCCAGAAATTCAAACTATAGACCCTAACATTCCCAAGCCTAGGGGGTACAGAGAAGAATTGTATTGTAGATTCCATAGGCGTAGAGGACATGACTTGAATGGGTGCTGGAAATTCAAAGAACTAGTCCAGGATTTGATCGACAACAGAACATTGGTCGTGGACAACCCCATCATGCCAAACAACCAACAAATGGGGGTATTCAAGGACCCCTTGCCTGCCCACGAGGCACAGACAAAACCACTCCAGATTAACGAGGTGCGACAGGATCTTCCCACGCGGGGATTTGTGGGAATGATTAGCATAGTAACAAGGAACAGAAGGTACCCAGCGATTGCCCCCGAGGTAGCTACGAGGGAAGTTCTGACAACATCGCAGCCTCAACAACGCCCAACGCGATTGCCCCCGCCTAGACCCGAGGTCACGATACGGACCAAACTCACGCAGAGTTTGCGGACCACATCGGCTAGGCTGTCCATTTACGAGCTTATTCAACAATCGACACCCCATAGGGAAGCTCTTATGGACATTTTAAAAGCCATTGAATTACAGCCCCACGAAGCAAATTCTTTCAACAACTTCGTAGGACATGTGAAACGATGTATGGAGCCGGTCATCACATTCAGAGAAGATGAGGTCAAAACGATATCGAATGACATGGCAGATCCACCCCTGCACGTTATCGCGCGGGTCAACGGGATTTCATACAAGAGAGTGCTGATAGATACTGGCTCGTCCAGTAACATCATTACCACTGTAGCCTTAAAACATTTGAAGCTGCCAGCCTCTCACATCACAGCCTCCACGTACACACTGCGAGATTTCAACGATGCAATATGCTCGACAGTCGGCACAGTTGTTCTGCCTATCCAGGTAGGACAAAAGACAATACCTACATTGTGCCATGTGTTGGAAGGCGAAATGGCTTATAATATACTGCTAGGGCGGCCTTGGATCAGGGACATGAAGTGTGTCCCTTCGATCGCCCACCAATGCTTAAAGTATGCTTATGAGGGAGAAATACATGTAGTCCCAATGGACTTAGAGCCCTTCAAGTATTGCAATGCGGTACAATTCATGCCTCAATCGACCCTCCCTTCAACGCATTTGGATTTTCAATTAAATCCATCTAAACAGAGGTCCGATACCGCAGGCACCACTGGTGGCCAACAAGGCAAAATCCCAACCAGGTGAGACCTCATCACCTGCTCCTTCATCATCAATGCCACCTATCATGGCCCAACAGAAGGACAAGGGAAAACAGATCGTGGAAGAGGTTAAACCCTTGGAAGAAAGGTTGCCCACAATCTCAACGGTATCAACGGAGAAAACACCCAGCACAACAGAAACTAAGACTCCTGAAACACCAAACATGGAATGGAGTCAAGAAGGACTACCATTTCCTCCCACCCAATCATCAACAATCACTTGTTGAAATGGCCGATACGGGCTTGGGGGAATATTTGGTACAAAATGTTATGGCGACGCCAGCATTGGAGTCAGTACAAGACATGGGAAGACCTCACCTTCCCATAGGGACAATTGTTCCTCTAGGCTACCCTCCAAACCAGACAAATTTCGTGTATGGGGGCCTTGATCATGGTCTTGAACCATGCCAACAAAAGGAAGCAGACGAAGAGCCTTTTGTTGAAAACATCAACTATCTGTCAAACCCAGATTTTGCCCTAAAATATCTCGGCCAATGCAATTGGCATGGATACGAGCTAGGAAGATTTGAGCAAGGGATGCGGATCCTTTGCCAACCAAGATATCAGATGCCATATGACAAGTCAGGGGTAGGGTTCAACCATCCCCTGCCATTAGACATCTTGGTTGAAAATATGCAAGGCCTAGAAATAGGCAACAAGGGGGGATTGGCATTAGACCCTTATGCCAATCCAAATACAGAATACACATTGGGAGACTACCTCCCATGGTCAACAAACACCCCTAGAAACAGCAGTAATCCCTCTCCTTTGCTAGAGAGAGGCGAAAGTTCGGACAGTGGTCCTCAAAGAGAAAACCAACGACTATCGGACATCTTTCTGAAGCTGTTCCCCTTAGAGATTCTAGACGAAACAACACAGCATCAAGAGAATCAGGTCCCTCCACCAAGAGTGGAACAACCACAATGGGACCAGATTAACTTGCTGGAACAAGGAGGATCCTCAACGCCGCAAGCAACAGTTGCTGAAGAGGATGAACATTTTTGGGTCTTTGAAAGTGATTCGAGAAGATGAGGCTGAAATGGACTATCTCAGACATGCGCGACGACATCACCATGCTTTAACCCATGAAGATCTAATGGGACAGATGGGCATACGGTTAGGGCATGAATGGTGGGTAGACCCTGCAAGGTGGGACCAAGTATTGGATCCATGGCTCCAAATTCAAGATGAGCATCGTCCACCTCGAGATCCCATCATGACACCAGTGCCGAGAAAAGACCCTGCCATCCTTTTCGCAAATAGGGATGAATTCGCACCTAGGGAAGATCCATTCGTGCCCGTTCTCGTAGAGCCAGATCCAGAGTATAGGGAGCATCTAAAAGAATCGAGCTATCACACCCGCGGTTCTGGAGACCAAATTCATTCCATCCACATGATCTCCATTGATTTGACCGCACCCATCCGCAATCCGGCCGATCCAACATGGTCATTGCATCTAGACATAGATGCCATCGATTGGGATCGCGTCAATTCACCTTTATCACCATCAGAGTACTGGCATTTCGATGAAATGCCTCATTTGACCCCAAGGACAACTCAAGAAATTTTTCAGGCTGAAGAGGGACCCGAGGTTCCAAACGCAGATTTAAACTCAGCCAATGATATCCATTTGATCCCGACTCCACATCAGTTGGAGGAAGGATCCCACATGTCAGTCGAAGAAATTACTGACGTAGACATCGGCTTAGACCCAACGAATCCATAGATTATCAAGCTGGGGGTAAGTCTTTCCCCCAAAGAGCAAGCCGAATACATCGCCCTTCTCAAAGCGAAGAAGGAAGTTTTTGCATGGTCATACAGAGACATGCCGGGACTAGACCCGTAGCTAGTCACGCACAATTTAACGCTTGATCCGACAATCAAGCCTGTAAAGCAAAAACTACGCAAGATGCACCCAACAGTGGCCTTGATGGTCAAAGACGAATTACAAAAGCTGTTGGATGCACAGTTTGTCATCTACGTGGATTATCCGCCATGGCTGTCCAACATGGTTCTCGTCAAGAAGCCCGACGGGAGGATTCGCATATGCATCGATTTTTGAGACCTAAACAAAGCGAGTCCTAAGGATGATTTCCCCTTGCCAAGCATCGATGCGCTAGTAGACACTACAGCAGGTCATGAAATGCTCTCCCTAATGGATGGCTTCTCAGGATACAACCAAATTCGTATCAATCCTGAAGACCAACTTAAAACGGCGTTCACAACGCCTTGGGGGACATTTTGTTATAAGGTCATGCCTTTTGGCCTTAAAAATGCTGGCGCTACCTACCAACGTGCCATGACATACATCTTCCATGATTACATGCACAAAACTTTGGAAGATTACATGGATGATTTGTTAGCCAAATCTCTTTTGTGCTCAGATCATCTCGGTGACTTAAGCAAGATTCTCGATCGCCTCATAGAGCATAAGGTCAGATTGAATCCCAAGAAGTGCGTATTTGGCGTCACATCTGGAAAACTCTTGGGTTTTATAGTCTCAAAATGAGGCATCGAAGTGGACCCAAAGAAAGTCAAGGCAATCCTTGAAATGGCTCCCCCAAACACTATCAAGCAGCTCAGAAGTCTGCAAGGAAAGGTCGCGTCGATTAAACGCTTCATAGCGCAATTATCTGACAAATGCCGACCCATGAACAAATTATTGCACAAGGGAGTTACATTTCATTGGGATGACGAGTGCCAGTCAGCCTTTGACGAAATCAAACAATACTTGGCTTCACCGCCGGTATTGGCACCACCTAGACCAGGAGTGTCATTCTACTTATACATCTCAGCTACTGAGGTGGCACTGGCGCCATGCTAGCCCAAAAGAATGAACTTCACAAAGAACAAGGCTACTTACTATCTTAGCTGCACCCTAGTCAGTTACAAACTTAACTATGCATACGTTGAGAAACTATGCTTGGTAGTGGTGTTTGCTACCAAAAAGCTACGCCACTACATGTTGAGAAACACTACGTATGTTGTGTCTAAGGAGAATCCATTGCGATACATGATGAGTCATACTTATCATAGTAGTCGCACGGCGAAATGGATCATGTTGTTGACGAAATTTGACATTGAGTTCATTGGGCAAAAATCTATCAAAGGACAAGTCATAGCCGATCAACTAGAGAGGCTCCTCTTGAAGACGATCAGCCTCTGGTCATAGAACTACCCGATGATGGGGTCTTCCATGTCTCAGAATCGCCAGATTCTGATGAGCCTGAGTCACAAGCCGACATAACCCTGTTCTTCGATGGTTCTAAATGCGAGCAAGGTGGTGGCGTAGGAATTGTATTCTTCACACCGCAGGGTGCTCCAATGCCCTTGTCATTTAAATTAAACTTCCAGTGCACCAACAATAATGCAGAATATGAAGCCTTGCTCCTAGGTCTTCAAACAGCAATCGCCATGAACATCAAACGATTGAATATCTTTGGTGATTCGTTGTTAATAGTCAATCAAGTCAAAGGGGTATATCAATGCAAATGCCCAGTTCTGAAGGCCTATAAAGCCCTCGTGGACAAATTCCTAGCAAAACTTGAGTGGTATGACATCGAGGCACTCCCTCGATCATCGAATCGTTTTGCGGACACAATGGCCTCTTTGGGGTCACTAATCCCGCAAGACCTTTCAGGTGATATGACAACTATTCAAGTCAAAACCTTATCGCAATCCGCGATAGAGCGTGCAAGCTCAGACTTGACGCCAGGAATCCACATGATCCAGATTGAACCATCCTCGGATAAGTTCTTTCGAATCCGAGATCGTCTGAAACGTGCCAACTGGGGGTCCTTGTTCTCCCCCACTCCCATTAATAGCAACACAACGCTATTCTTACAAGTTCTATCCCATTCAGCATTTGTTAGGGAAGAACTTCGAAAGGGATTGGCTGTTCATACTGTCGAGGTTTTCGATCAACAAGACTGGTATTTACCCATAAGAGACTACCTCAAGTTAGGTAATCTTCCCTTTGGATTGACGCACGCCGCAAAACGAACATTCAAGCAAAAAGCGGCTAAGTATGTCTTGATAGGAGACATTTTGTATCGTCGAAGCTATGACGGAATTCTTCTTCGTTGTTTGGACCAGCAAGAGTCTACTTGGGCAGTCGCCCAAGCGCACGATGGTACATGTGGTGGTCACTTTAGTGGTATGGCCATCGCAAAGCGCATTCTTCGCATGGGCTATTATTGGCCATCTTTAGAGCGAGATTGTTGCGAATATGTCAAGAAGTGCGTGAAATGTCAACATCATGCCAATTTGATGCACGTACCTTCCCAGGCCCTACAGACAGTCCAGTCTGCTTGGCCATTTTCGTAGTGGGGCCTCGATCTAATCGGAAAGATCTCCCCTGCATCGTCAGGCCGTCACACGTTTATCATAACGACCACAGAATATTTTACCAAATGGGTGGAAGCAATTCCGTTAACCTCAACGAAAGGACCCCGCATTGTGGAGTTCATCTTGCATAACATCATATGTCATTTTGGTATTCCATCCAAAATAATATCGGATAATGGGCCATCATTCAAGAACAAAGACGTGCGTGCTTTGACCACAAAGTACAAAATTCAGCACAGACTTTTCAACGCCCTATTATCCGCAAGCAAACGGGCAAGCGAGAGGCATCAAACAAAACACTAGTCGCCATCCTTAAAAATACGGTCGCAGACGGTCATAAGGATTGGCACATACAAATCCCACTTGCCCTTTGGGCTTATCGCACTAGCATTCGGACGCCCACTGGGGCAACTCCGTTTTCGCTCGTGTATGGCTCAGAGGCAGTAATGCCTCTCGAGTTGGAAATTCCTTCCCTCCGCATATCAATGCAGGAGTTCATCGATGATAACACTGCGCGGCGGGCCCGGTTAGACCAACTTACGTTGCTTGACGAACGACGCGTTAATGCTCTCGAGCACTTACGTATCTATCAAGAGCGGCTTAAGAAAGCATACAACATGAAAGTTCACCTAAGAGACTTTCGGGTTGGTGATTTGGTTACTGAAGGAAAACCAACAAAACTCTAATTTGCCGTCCCACATGAGGGACAAATTCGTGGCAAATTGGTTAGGTCCATATGTCATTGATAGCATAATAGGACCCGGGACATACCGGCTAGCTTCTCTTGATGGTATCAAGGAAACAGAACCCTTGAATATCAGTCATTTGCGACCATTCCACATCTAAGAAAGCCATATCCTCAAAAAGCTCCAAGGATTATCACAATCACTTGGTCAATCCAAAAGCTCCAAGGATTATCGCAATCACTTGGTCAAAACAAAAAGCTCCAAGGATTATCGCAATCACTTGGTCAAAACCCAAAAAGCTCCAAGGATTATCGCAATCACTTGGTCACAACAAAAAGCTCCAAGGATTATCGCAATCACTTGGTCAACCACAAAAAGCTCCAAGGATTATCACAATCACTTGGTCAATCCAAAAGCTCCAAGGATTATCGCAATCACTTGGTCAAAACAAAAAGCTCCAAGGATTATCGCAATCACTTGGTCACCACAAAAAGCTCCAAGGATTATCACAATCACTTGGTCAATCCAAAAGCTCCAAGGATTATCGCAATCACTTGGTCAAAACAAAAAGCTCCAAGGATTATCGCAATCACTTGGGCAAAACCCAAAAAGCTCCAAGGATTATCGCAATCACTTGGTCACACCAAAAAGCTCCAAGGATTATCGCAATCACTTGGTCAAACCTAAAAAGCTCCAACGATTATCGCAATCGCTTGGTCAAATTCATCAATAGAGAGTTCCTCTAGCACCGCATATTCACATTCACAAAATCAATCCATCAAAAGTACAAAAATATGTAGTTGCATTAAGCATTGCATCCATACATTGCATATTTGTGGTTGTATAGGTCAAAGGCACCATAGGCTGCAATTGCTCTGCTAGTCCATCTTGTTCCGCATAGTTCCATTTTACAAAAACAACAAAAACACCATGCATAACTTTTACCACACTACGATCGGTGGTCCGTAAATGTACCAAGAGTTTTAGTGATTCAGTCATCATTTTCCTCTTTAACCATGTAATGTATCAAATCGAACAGATTTTACGAAGGTAGAGTCATACTTGAAATAAACCTTGTTACGTAACATCCCAACACAAATTAAAACACTAAAAATTCCCAAGTTGTGTGAACGAAAGATGAAACCTGCAAAGTAATCTAGGTCACCACAAGCGAAACGGTTATCTTGATCATCCCCCTGTGCGAATGACCCCTAGAATGCTGAGAGTTGGCAAAAGGACAAGCATCCTCCCTACCCAATTCCCTAAGAATCCCTAAAGTTCTCAATAGTTGCAAAACACCAAAAATTTGCAAAATGTCAAAACTCCAAAATTTGACATCCTACAGTGCACACATCAAAGGGCACAAACAATAGTGATTTTCGTCACTCCATATCCCCAATCCCTTGCTCAAAAGAAAAACAAATCAAAATAAATAGTGATCTCATCACTACAAACGAGCAAGTATCCCAATACAATTGAAGAAAAGAAGGGAGTGAACTTGAATCCCTGGAACTCTCAGCATTCTAATAGGTCATGAGGCAAGCCTCAGTACCAGTTTGGTTGATAGCCTATCGGTAACTGGCGGTAAACCTCTCGCATGACGATATATCTGTCACATTAACTTGCGTACAGATCAATGTTTGCATGTGGATGAGCTAGCTTATGGCATCCTGGATTACACCGCAGATTAATCTTAGTACATACAACAAAGGAATTCGTGGAGCTAATTAGGTGATCCTCAGTACGAGTTCGGTTGAAAGCCCATCGGCATTGGCGGTATCCTAACAAATACCACTAAATGAACTCAATTGCACACACAGGGATGTAAAATAACTTGGTCAAAAACAAGTCCGATTCATACCTTGTCCAAAAGTCTTGTAAGATAAAGTACAGTCATGGATAGTGAGTTAAAACTGTCTGAATCTCAAAAAACCTTACATACATTCCTAAACCATCTGCGCTGCTTATCATCCTTATAATACCATCAGAAAATACAAAAAGAGAAAACCACATGTATCCATACAAGAGTCATACACCATAGCAATCAAAAAAAATAAAGAGCATCTTAAACGACCTATGGTGCCATAACCAATCATCACAAATATTCCATTCATCAATTCACTTTGCATATCACATAAAGAAATCAAAAACATTTGCATTCATCATAACATAAGCATTCATCAAAATAAATAAATATGCATAAATCCATAGTCATTAGCCATCATGCATAACAAAAATAAAATCATCACATGTAAGAAGCCACAATAAAACCGGTATATATATATATATCGTCAAAAAAAAAAAAAAATGCCCACAGGCTACAAAATCGGTCCTCAGACCCCGCAATCATATCCAAAAAACCCAACCTAAAGCGTCGACCACCATAATCACGCAGGATCGGTGCGACGGGAACTACCCCCCGTGGTGTGGGTCCTATGGGACCCTGCAGGGCGGCTACTGCTAGCCCCCGCATCATGCCTGCTACCGCCTCCCTCATCTAATCGTCGGCGACGAGATGATGCTGACTGCTCAATCGCACTATCCCTCATCCGGTGAGAAGATCCACTGACCGAGGGCTCAGGAAGTCACCCACCAAGGTGGATGACCTCCCTCTCCAACTCTATCCGGTGACGACACCACTCTGCCTCTCGCCGATGATAGTATGACACCGCATCGTCGCGCTGTGCCAAAACCCTATCCCGCTCTGCCAGCTCAGACCGCAGGATATCCCTCTCCCGCCTCGCATCCCCCAACTCCAGATCCCGTATCCATAGCAGTCCTATCAGTCATGCATTTTCAGCGCATATCTTAGACTCCACCTCCTCTGTGTCTGCCTGACAAACAGGATCCTCTGGAACAGCAGCTCGCTCTGGCTCCCACTGCTCATCCACGTCCTGCATGTCCGGCTGATCCGGAGCGCCCAAGTCTACATCATCATCACCCAACATGTCCGCATCATCCAACGGACCTCCCCAATCATCCCCTGCTGCCTCAGCACCCTCCACTGCCGCCTCTGCGCCTCCCAGTGGCCCCTCTCCTCTCCATCGCCGTAGTACCCACCACGAGTCATACTCAGTAGTAGTCCCGACGTCATCTACGTCCGGGACATCAATAACCACATCTGACTCCTCGCCCAATGGCGCGGTGACAGGTGGATCCAAATCCCTCTCATCTCCCCGCCGTCGATAGACCACGGGTTCACCAGGCAACCCCTGGCGCACCCCAAACTATCGTGTAACCCGAATATATGAAAAGAACTCATGCTCCGTCTCGTGCCTCCCAGTCAACCACCGCTCCCTGCGTACCCGACGGAGCCACTCTCCAGCCTCAGGCTAGGCTGGACAGTCCCGATAGGGACGCCAAAACACCTCCCCTGGAGTGAGCCGAGAAAAGGCCTCAGTGTAGTGCTCAACGGCACCTGCCCATCGCCGACTCTGCCCCTGCTCCGCAGACCGCCGCCACAAAACTGCATAGCCTATCTCCTCATCCTCCATCACCGCCCGAGTCGTCCATGGTAACCCGGTCGGCCTCTCCACTGCTATGTGCTGCCAACCCCAGCACTGCAGCAGATAACTGCAACTGACACCCTTTCGCTGCCGACAGCGGACCGCATACAGCTCCCCGTAGAGCTGTGCCAACAATGTTTGTCCCCATCTCAAAATCAGTGGTGCTTCTATCGGGCACTCTACCAACTGCCATACCAAATCTAGCAGGTTCCACGGGAACCTCGCGCCTGACGAATCAGGGAGAAGCATGTTAGAAATAAGGCCCATCAAGAATGCGTGCCTCACTCCTAACACCCCCCTCTCCTGCCACCAACCAACCAAAATCCCGCCAGTCTGGCAGTCCACCTCAGCGGTCTCCACTGGGTTCGTTACACCTAGCCGCTCCCCATGCCCAAAGCATCTCGTAAGTACAATAGTCCGTTGATCACGCGGCGATGTCCTAATAGGCAGTCCATCTATCAGAATCCGAAGCAACCGATAGACATCCTCCAAAGTTACAGTCATCTCCCCTGTCGGAAGATGGAACGTGTTGGTCCGAGGATCCCAAAGTCTGATCAGGGCCATCAGATAGGCCTGATCCGGGACCACAGGCTCCAGTCGAGACACCTGCTTGAGCCCAAGGGCATCAAGCCATTCCCAATCACCATCAGTCAGTGCACCCCACGCCTCAGCAAAGGCGGTGGGTACACGGTACCGGCTCCGAACCTGCAAAAGAAAACAATTCAACAAAAAAAATAAAAAAATCATGGAAAATAACTGTACAGAATAAAAAGAAAATTCAAATCCAGATTCAAGATTTAAGTTTTAAAACACATTTTCAAAAACAGCATCGCAAAAACAAGTAAATAAAACAAGTGCAATTTTAAACAAAAATAAGCTCTAGAAGACACTTACAGGTTTCGCTTCGGCTCCGCCACTCGAACCAGTTTGTGCACTCATGATGGCAGAGAGAATTCCAGCAGCGCTTCGCTTCGCAGAATTACCTCCTCCTCCCAGAGCTCCAAAATCGAAAGAAAAAAATGACACAAATGAGCCCAAATGCAAGTTTTGGCCCTTAAATAGGCCTTTTGAGCTGGAATTCATCCTTGACTGGGACGAACGCTCGGAGTTAGCGCTCGTCCCACCTAGGGACGAATTCTACAGCTGGAATTCGTCCCACCCAGGGACGAATTCAAACCAGCAGTTCAAAAACATCAAAAAATGATCAAAAATGCACTAAAAACAGACAATAAATTTGCCCGATAAGAGTGCTGCTGCACTTGACATCCAAGCCATACAAAATAGACATTGGAGTCACAAATTGTCACTATCATACTCCCTAAGAAGGCTACCATAGCCGGACCGCTCCACGGAAGACGAATTTTCGACAATTGCATCTCCAAACGCGTCACAAAAAACAACAAAAAACAGTACAAAATTCAACAAAAACAAACAACAATAAACATTGCCAGACACAAGTGCTCTTGCACTTAACCTCTGGGCAAACAAAATCGATGTCGGGGTTCAAATTATCGCTCTCCTACTTCCCCAAGAAGGCTATAATAGCCGGACCGCTCCACGGGAAGTTAGATTTTTGATGATTTCACCTCATTACGGCATCACCAAAAGGGTTAACACCCACCAAAAATAGGTCCAAATGTTGGAAAAATTGCACATGCTTAACGGTAAACCCTCTAAACGCACCCTTGCACAAGTCATCTTGGGTCAAGCGACTCGTCGCTTTGCTCACGAAGGTCATTCCCTCATCGATTCGTCGCTTGAGGGGGTAGTCACACTTAGTCACCAATCAACAATCACACACCCAATTAAGGAAAACGACATGCATTCAAAGAATCATTGACAAAGACAATCACGCTTCTGCTTGGGGCAGTAAACAAGCAACAATCAAATCAATCAAACACTTGGCATTTCGTGAATCATGAACACAAGGTTCCCCTGTGGATAAAACGCCCTTCGCCTATTCATGACTGATCAATGTCTAAGTTCAAGTCACACCTCACCAAAATAGGTTAACACTTGAAATCAAACTCCTTAGCTCGTCAGAAGCAAGGATTCAAGAATGCATGCCCTTTCCATGCTTGGGGCATCAAAAGTTGGTTAGGTTACCAAGAAACCCTAATCATTAGTGCTTTGGTTATCTATTTTTGCTCGACGCTGTGCCATGCACAGCGCATCCCAAAAAGGGGCATCCGTAGACACCAAAACAGCACCAATCCGATTATGTGACTGCAAACACCGATCGCTTTGACAAACACAGCCCCCAGGGCAGCCCTCAGAGGTCAAACGGTGGTCCTAACCACTTTCATAGCAATTTTGTAAGGTCGGGAAGCAATTTGGCACATTTAGACACTTTGCTCGGTATTCGTCTCACCCGGGGACGAATACTAAGCTGGAATTCGTCTCACCCGGGGACGAATTCTGAAATCGTCTCACCAGGGACGAATTCCAAGTTTAACGGGCAAAAAGAAGAATGGTGCCAAGTGGCAGCCCGGGACGATCGATTGATGACTCCTACCTCGCACACGTGTGTGGGTGGATAGATAGGCCGTTAGAGGACTCGTCACAAGGGCGATTATGAGAGCCCAAGTCAATGGAGGACTCCCCTCCCTCATGGGAAGACATGACTGCCACATGGCACCTATGACCAACACATGGCATTTGTGCTTCCCTCTCAAAAGAGACCCCATGGGTCTATAAAAGGTGGGACTTTTCTCACCCAAAAAGGACAAGGTTGAAGGAGATTTCAAGCAACGAAGTGCTCGCCGAGTTGAAGACCCACTTGCATCCCTTTTGGTTCACCTTCTCGCATCCACCAATCTCTCTTGCAAGGGAGGTTGTTGGGTGGCTTTTGGAAGCTTGAACCTGACCCAAATCCAACACATGGACACCTGAACCAACCAATTCGCCGACCCCTCAATCCTAAGAGGTTTTGGGCCCATCCCTAGTGGATTGGCGCCGGAATCAAGTGCCAATGGTGGGAGGCCCACTTGGGCACCCCCGCACTTTCTAAGTTTTAGAGCATTCTAGATTACTTTTTCAGGTTGCATTTTGTGTTATCATGTTTGGTTAACTCATAGCTGCAAGTTCATAACTTTTGATCAGATTCTAGTATGTTTTGTGTCGCTTTGTTGTTTCACTAACTTGCAGGTGGCGAGATCAAATTCCCGAGGGTAGAGGCCAAATTGGGAGAATCCGACCATCTGGGTCGTCCCAAAATGGCCCCAATTACATAACCCCTTTGTTTGTAGGCGTTTTGCGGGTCTCGGGAATCGACATTGGAGCAGCGACGAGGTCGGCTTCTTCAACATAGAAGAATTCGTCCCACCCAGGGACGAATTGCGATCAAAATTCGTCCTGCCCAGGGACGAATTCCAGTTGAAGGCAGATTGGCTAGCTGTCTCAGTGGAAATGGCCTTTTGGTAACTTTTTCTGTCTTTCGTCAAGATTTCAAGCCATTTGGACTCACTGTATTTACCGTTTCAGGCAAATGTTTACATGCATATTTCGTTAATTTTAGAGAACGAACACTTTCCATTTGCGGCAGGTGCTACTGACATCTTAGTTGTTTCTTTGTTCGCAGGAGAAGCAGCAGAGGTGAAGAACTCATCGACATCAGTGGCGGAATCATCTTGGCCCGTCCATTTCAATCGTGGGCACGCGGAAAGAGGAACATTAAGTGATTGTAATCAAATTCTTTTAGCGCTCCTAGCCCCTGAAAAGGGAGGAGGCGTCATTGTAACCAGAGATCAAGAAATTTTAATGAAAGGGCTATGTTTTCTCCATTTGCTTGTGTCTCGTTTTAATGCGTCTCTTTCGTTTCATGCATTTTACATTTCTAGGACTTAAGCGCATTTGATTTTGGTTGCATCGCAATTAGTGTTTCCTTCGCCCGGAATCTCGTGCTTTCATTATTATTATTATTATTATATTCTTAAGAATTTCATTTCAAGTAATCTTCTAGGTGTGGACCTTATCAACTTTGGTTAACTCATATTTTCAACTTGATCATGCAAGTGTTTTCAATTTTAATAATTCCTTTTAAAAATCAGACTACTTTGAAGGTCCTAAAAATATTATGAATTCTTTCCATAGTTATGAAATTGATGTCTACTCCAAAGTTATGGGAGAGGTATTTTTAGCATCGATTTTTTAGAAATTTGGGAACCCATTCTTTTTAAAATTCTATTTGAATAGTAAAAGTTCATAAATGTCTTTCTTAAGAATCATATAATATGCTCAACCATTCTCATAGTTGGTTATAACCACTTAAATGGTTACTTTGACATAGGCCTTAAATTCTTTGACATATGGTAGATGTTCTTTTTTAAATTCTTTGAAATATGGTAGATGTTCTTTTTTTTAAATAAATTGATTTTTTTCATTAAACTTTAACTACTACAAGGAAACAATCTCATTATACCATAAAAAATAAAAAAATATACAAGATATTAATATTGCATAAATAATTAATTATATTTAAAAATAAGCAATTATATTTCAAAATATAAGATAAATTTAAAATTTTTAAATATAAATATTATGATAAAATTTTATTTTTCATTAAAACATTACCATTTTTAATATAACTCCTAATTATTTATTTTTTTATTTATACTTTTAAAATTATTAATAAAAAAATTAATTTAGAAATTAACATCAAATCGGTTAGTAGCTGGATACGGCTAGATAAACTCAAGTTATCCTTATTTATTTCCTATATTCAACATACCAAACATGTGTGGATCAGACCATATAAAATCGAATCCTTGAAACAAAATTAAATAAGCTTTTTATTTTTTTTAAATTAAATCAAATTATTAAGTGTTTGTTTGGTTAGGTATTTAAGAAGAAGACATTCAGCTTCAAACCTCATGCATTTAAGAAGAAGGCATTCAGGTTCCAACGTCATGGGCAGCTTGTTTGTAAATGTAGTAGTCTGATCTTGTTTGTAAAGGTAGTAATCTATGAATCCTCTGAGTGCGCGTCAGACCAACGATGATGATATAAAGCCCAAACGACAGATGGTCCCCTTCACACCGGATCAATAATAACAAAGTAGAATAAGTTTAATGGACTGTGATTTGAACTCTGCTACATTTTTCAGTTACTAAAAATAATGTGGGTGTAACCAATAATGTGATTGTAACCAACTCTATACAACACACAAATTTCTCATATATAACAGAAAAAGTATTGACAAAACATGTGCCCTCCCATACTTGGTGGCTATTGTTAGGCCGATGTTTCAGTCATTACCACATGGCGTATCATTGCTATTTGGAGTGGTAGGGATTAGCCAACTTGGATCTGATATAACAGTCTACCACATGGCGTATCATTGTTACTTAGAGTGGTAGGGATTAGCCAACTTGGATCTGATATAACAGTTTGACTTTTCTGTTACATCTATTGCATCAAATAGGATTAGCCAGATATCACAAATAGACTTTTCTAATAATGTTACATCTATCCCATCAAATTTGTAAACAAAATCATCTTACGACACATGTGAAAACAAGAATTATAATGGGACACATTATGAAGCGTGTAAAGAACAGAAAATAAAGTCAGCGCAGCATTGGAAACTTCTTAAAGGAACACACGTGAAATCCACTTCTAGAGAGCCGTTTGGAAATATAAATGCGCGTAAAAGCCCAGCAGAAAAAGCTGGATTCTAGATAAGAAAATAGCCATGGGCCATGAATGCCGTTTTCAATGATTGCCACATCTATTTCACTTCTACTTTGTGAATGTAGAGTGCACTGCTTTTTCTCGTGTAATCGTTTCCCTCACATCATCAAATACGCGTCTTAGTTTTACAAGTTTTTAGGATTTTCTTGTTACATAGTGAATCTTTATAATCTTTGAACTTTTAAAAGATAAATAAAGGTCAAGATAATATCAGCAAAAATATTTAAAAAAATTTGAATCTAGGTAACCCATAGCCACAATCAATAAATCTCTTTTTTAAATAAGTTGTACTATCAATAGGTCTATCCTTTTTGAAAGAAGTTGTATTAATTTGATGAGTCTGAGATTTCTAGTATAAGTTAGTGACTCTTAGCATGATATTTCTAGAGGAGCTCTCATGTAACCTCTTAAACTCAAATTTGGCAACAAAATGGCCAGACTCACTACTGCAGTCTGCATTTTACGCTTCTAGCAACAACAATGGCTACATGCCCGCTTGAAAGAGGTACATTTTTTTTACATTCCAACAAATAAATAGTGCTCGAATACAGCTCTATAAGATAGCCTTGTTGCAAAAACAAAGTGAAGATAGTGGCAATAACTTAGTTATGTGTATGCAAATCTAAAAAATAAGTTAACCCAAAAATGAAACAATGAAAGTGATCGCACATAACATCACGTAAAATAAATCAGCAACACAATTAACACCAGATTTATGTGGAGAAAACTCTTTCGAGAAAAACTCCACAGGAAAATAGAGGCGAAGTATATTATTAAACTGAAGAAGTTGTACAACAATATCTTTCTCTCTGTCTTTCACCAACACCCTGTAAACCTACAAAAATAATACAATACTTACATTACCTCCACAACTCAATTTATAGATGAGAGGGGGAAGGAATACCACCATAGTATCCAAAAAAAAAAAGGTAAAACCACTAGCAAAAAACCCACACCACCTAACCAACCTTATCCATGGAGATAGAAAACATTAAATAACTCCACATGGGCATCCAAATTACATCCTATCAATAGCAAGGTGATCCACAACTTCCTATCCACCAAATCTTACATAAAACAAAAAATAAACTTGGTGCTCAATATAGAAATTATCTCTCATATCCTCCTGGATTGTCTCCCATGGGATAAGCTCCAAATAACCACCTTTTAACAATTACCATGATGACTGTACAATAACAATAACTCAATAACTACCTGGTAAATCCCTCCATCCCTTATGAGTGAATTACAAACAATGTTAGGAGTATTAAAATTACATGAGATTTACAAAGTTGATTGCACCTTAATTCTAACATTCTCTCACTTGACATCATACATTGCAAATACACCCATAGGAAAACATAAAATAAATCAAGCACAGTGATTAAGACCCATGGTCTTCCTACACCAAGTGAACTTCTTTGTGGTTACTGCCTTCATGAGAGAATCTACAACATTATTCAAAGTGTTAACCTTCTGTATCAGGACCTTCCTACCCTCAACCATTTCTCGCACAAAGTGATACTGAACATCAATATGCTTAGTACGAGCATGATACATAGGATTCTTGGCCAAACAAATAGCACTCTAACTATCACATCTGATCCTCACAGTCCTGCAATCAAAACCAATACCAACACCAAGTCTCTGTAACCATACCGTCTCCTTAGAGGTATGCGTAGCAACCATATACTCTGCTTCTATGGTGGATAAAGCAACCGTGGGCTGCCTCTTACTCATCCAACTCACTGCACCTCCAAACAAAGTAAACACATAGCCACTTGTGGACCTTTGACTATCCAAGTCACTTGTCCAATCTACATCAACAAACCCCTATATGTCCAATGACTCACCAAAACTAGTAGCACCACAATAAACCAAACTATAATCTGAAGTACCTCACAAATATTTGAATACCCTACCATAAGTCCAATGCTCTTTACCAGGGTTAGACATAAACCTGCTCAGAATTCCCACTACTTTGGCAATATCTGGTCTAATGCAAAATATTGCATACATTAAACTCCAAATGGCAGTAGCATAAGGAACGTTAGACATATCCTCAAAATCATCATCACTACTAGGACTCATATCTGAACTCAACTAAGTACCAATAGGAAATGGAATATTAACTGGTTTATAGTTACACATATTAAACATCTGCAAAATAGTATCAATATACTTACTCTAACTTAACCAAATATTTTTGTTAGCTTGATCTCTATCGATTTCCATCCCAAGAATATATTTTATAGCCTCCAAGTCCTTCATATCAAATATGCCAGAAAGCTGAGTCTTGAGCTCTCTAATCATGACCTTGTTGTTACCAATAAACAACATGTGATCAACATACAAGAAAATAATTAGTATATAATCATAAAGTTTTTTAAAATATACACAATGATCTTCCTCACTCCTCATAAAATCTAACTTTAATACGAAAGCATCAAACTTATAATACTACATCCTGGGTGACTATTTCAAACCGAACAAAGATCTCTTTAACCTACAAATCAATTGTTCTTTTCCTTTCACAACAAAATCGTCAGGCTATTGCATATAAATTTCCTCCCCAAGATCCCCATCCAAGAAAGCAATTTTAACATCCATTTGCTCTATCTCATAATCATAAGCAACAACAATAGACAAAAGAAATCTAATAGAATTTAACTTAGCAACAGGAGAGAAAATTTCACCAAAATTAACTCCCTCTCTCTAGGATTAGCCCTTGGCCACCAGTATGGCCTTGTACCACTCTAACCGACTATATGCACCAAAGTTCTTCTTAAATGCCCACTTGCATCCAATGGGTTTTCTTCCTTTGGGTAAACTAACATGATCCTATGTGTCACAATTATCTAAGGCCATTCATATCCTCTTGCATGGCCTGCATCCAAGACTCACTTTCCTTCAAAGAGAGAGCTTCCCTATAAGATCCAGTTTCATCGTCAGTACTCAATAAAGGAAATACATACTAAAAATTTTGTGGGCCATACCTTTTAACTAGATTTTGTTGCCTTGTGGATCTCCTCAAAGTAGGAGTAGTGGGATTTTCCTATTCTTCTTCTCCCTCTGTGTTCTCATGTTGCACATCATTTGAGCTCTTTGAAATCTCTGAATCCTACTCTGCTTCTCCATCCTCAAATCCATCTAAATATTCTTCCACGTGTGCATCTTCCTACTTTTCATTCTTTATCTAAAAATGCATTGCCTTTGTCTTCTCCTTTGGCTGTTCTTCATCTGGAAAAGCTCTAAAATCCTTAAAAATAACATCTCTAGAAAATACTATGCTACGGGTTAAAGGATTCCAAAGCTTGTAACCTTTTACATTCTCACCATATCCCATGAATATGAACCTCTGTGCTTTTGAATCCAATTTAGATCGCTTATCCTGAGGTACATGAACAAAAGCCTCACAACCAAAGACCCTTAAGTTTAAAACCGAAGGCTTTCTATTTGTCCACACTTCATAAGGAGTTTTGTTAATAAGAGTTGAACAAGGAGATCTATTAATTACATAACAAGTAGTACCAATAGCTTCTACACAAAAGCATTTATCTAGTTTAGCACTACTCAACATGATCCTAGCTCTTTTCATTAAGGTTCATTTCATTCTTTCTATAATCCATTTTTTTGGGGAGTGTAAGGAGTAGTTTTTTGTTATAAAATATCTACATGCTTACAGAATTCATAAAATTCCCTAGAACAATATTCACCCCCATTATTAAATCTCAACACTTTTATCTTATAATCTGATTGCTTCTCAACTAATATCTTAAATTCCTTAAATTTAGTGAAAATTTCAGATTTAGACTGCATAAAATAAATCCAAGTGTATCTTGAGACATCATCAATGAAGGAAACATAATATAAATATTTACCCAATGAAGAAACATCCATTCGACCATATACATTCAAATGAATAAGTTCCAATCATATCTTAGATTTATAAACACCTTTAGTAAATGATGATCTATTTTGTTTACCAAACACACAATGCTCACATAAATCATTTATACCACTAGAATAATCAAAAATACCATCAACCAAGTTTTTATTTAGAATGGTTTTAAGACATTTTTCACCAATGTGACCCAATCTATGGTGTCACAACATACATGCATTTTTAGTGCCAATTACATTAGCAGAGTTACAAAAAGTAGAAGCATATAAACTAAACAAATTTCCAATTCAATATCCTTTAGCTATCATTAAAATTCCTTTGACCAACCTACAACCAGACTTGTCAAATATCACATAAATTTCAGAATCATTCAACTTGGATACAAAAAGTAGATTTCTCACAAGTCCTAGAATATGCAAAACATTATCAAGGGTTTTAATACTCCCATCACTGAAACACAACTTTACCTTTTCCTTACCAATAATCATTTTTGTGTTGTTATCACCAAGGAAAATGTCTACCCCATAAATTACTTTATACATGGCAAACCACTCGTTGTTAGGATTCATATGGTAGGAGCAATCTAAATCAATAAGCCAAGCATCATTACTCATAGTGTTAGAAGAAATAGTCAAAGCATCAGAATCATCATCAGAGGCTTTTTATATGGAGGAATCTGCATTCCTTTTCTTTGCTTTACACTCCTTCACATGCCCTCTCATACCACATTTCCAACACTTCACTCTACTCTTTTTGGGGGTCTTAGAATACCCTTTTGACTTATCCTTATTTTTATTCCCTTTAGGCCCTCTTTCTTTGGATCTTTTCCAAACATGCAAGGCATATTGGGAGTCATTATTCATGGTATTTCTCCTCATATCCTCTAAGATAAGGATAGAAATAATATTATCTAAATTTACCTCTGTAGCACCACCACTAATAGAAACAATTAATTTTTTCCAAGATTTAGGTAAAGAGCAAAGCAATAAAATACATTTATCTTCTTCTTCTATCTCAACATCTACTGATGCAAGATGACTAAAAATTATATTACATGCATTCAAATGATCAACAATAGATTCACCATATTTAATTTTTAATTAATACAACCTCCATTTGTGATATACCTTATTAGACAAACTTTTAGTATGATAGATATCACATATTCTCTTCCACAACTTGTATGTGGAGTCTTCTATGGAGACATTCAAGAGGATAGAATCTGAAAGACACAACCGAATGGTTTGTTGCACCTTATTATCCAAATTGACCGGATCTTCATCTTTCATGTCTGAAGGTTTCATATTTTGTGAAACTGGAAACCACTGATCTCTTTCTTCCAAGAGATCCTCCATCTTCAGTTTCCACATCTCCTAGCCATTGCCATTAAACTTTTCAATGTTCATGCAAGAAGTAGAGGCCATGGTTTTCAAAACCTACTTCACAAATCTGTAAAACCACACAACAAAAGCTCACACTACAACAAAAAATCTGTAATACTTTAGAGAAATGCGTCACCCTCTCAATAGAACCGAATGGTTTTGATACCAAATTTTGAAAAAACAAGGTGAAGATAGCAGCAATAACTTTCTTATGTGTATGCAAATCTGAAAAATAAGTTAATCCAAAACTGAAACAATGAAAGTGATCGCACATAACATCACATAATAGAAATTAGCAACACAGTTAGCACCAGATTTATGTAGAGAAAACCCTTTTGGGAAAAAACTCCACAGAAAAAGAGAGGCCAAGTATATTATTAAACTAAAAAAGTTGGACAACAATATCCTTCTCTCTGTCCTTCAACAACACCCTGTGAACCTGTAAAAATAATACAATACTTCCACTACCTCCATAACTCAATTTATAGATGAAAGGGGGATGGAATACCACCATAGTATCCCAAAACAAGCGGATAAAACCACTAGCAAAAAACTCACACCCACGTAACCAACCTTATCCATGGAGATAACAAATATTAAATGACTCCACATGGGCATCCAACTGACAACCTATCAATAGCAAGGTGATCCACAACTTCCTATCCACAAAATCTTACATAAAATAAAAAATAAACTAGGTACCCAATATAAAAATTATCTCCCATATCCTCCTATATTGTCTCCTATGGAATAAGCTCCAAATAACCACCTTTTAAAAATTACCATGATGATTGTATAGTAACAGTAACTCAGTAACTACTGCCTATAAATCCCCTCCATTCCTTATATACAAACAATATTAGGAGTATTAAAATTACATGAGATTTACAAGGTTGATGGCACCTTAATCCCAACAAAACTTTGACTTTGTAAAATTGAATATTTATTCTCGGCTCTCCATGGTTTAAGGCATTTGAAATATTTTATCCCTTTTACTGCATTCTAATACTTCTTGTCATCCATGGGATGCATGCAACACTAAATTTTTGATAGGAAGTTCAGTTTCCTTTAACAATGGTGAGCAAGTTGTAAGTTTATATATATAACAACTGAAGTTTTTTCGTAGGGTTTTGATAATTGCATGCTTTATCGTGCTGAGCCCAACTCTGTTGTCAATGGTATTACAAGAAATTAATAATGTGGAACATCAGCTAATAGAGGGTACAAAGGAATGCCATAAAATTATGGATGAAGAAGAATGTTTATATAGGAAAAATCTGACTGCTCATACAGATTACATATATACACAACACCATAAAAGCCCTTAGATATTAATATGGCTTCAATCTCGAGAGTCTCCAAATTATGTACATAGTTATTAAGCACTAGTTGAAGATATTTAGGATTAATGGAACATTAGGGTATTCTTCTTAGATCTACTGGTATTTGTATAACCCGATAGATGTCTAGGACGAACATGAACGTTTCGCTTTTGTATCCTTACCTGATTTAAAAATATATGCGGTCTCAATGTAAATACAAAGTCATAATGAAAATGATCAAACTAGGCTCACAACTAGGGTTATGCATAGTGGAGAATATTTTCCAATTGGGGCGAATATTGGGATTTTCAAAATTGAAAATTGGCGAATATGAGGATCCTCGATGTCGGCCCATTCGCCTAAATTTTTCAGGACCAATTTTGCTTAGGGTTAATTCACCATAATATATATCCAAACATAGGCATATTTGTACTCGTTGGAAAGCTCTTTTCAAGCCTGATCTAATGGTGGTGTTTTTATGAAGTTATAATATGATTTAATAGGTCAAAAGTGGCCCCAAATATGATATTACATTTTAGGGCTTCAAATACCCCAAATTTTTGTATGAAGATGCTCGATTTGATTTGATTAGGATTCTTCATGATTCACCTTGATTTTGATAAGGATTCACCATTTTTTTACAAGTATATTTTGAGTCCAACCCCTTATGCATAACCCTACTCACAAATTTCATTGTTTCGAATATACCATCTTCTTTGAAGATTCTTGATCTATAATATACTACTAGGTTGGATGATTCATTGATGGATGATCTATTCAATTAGGATAGATGGACGATCTAATTAGATATATTAATATATATATAATTATTACAATACATTTTTATTTAATATATTTTTTTAAAATTTATAAAAAAATTATTTTTAATTTTACATACTTTTTTTTTTTTAATTTTTCAATAATTTCTCTATCTTCAAATTGTAATTTCTTATTTATCCGAAAAAAATTTATATTAAAAATTATGTTTTCCAAAACGTAATGATTAACATGAGAACCTCTTTGTCACCCAAGGTTTTGGGTCTCAAAATCTATAGATGAATCCAGTTTTTTTAGGATCCTAAAGTTTCCTTCTTGTCCTATCTCTCCCCCAAATTCTATGGTGGATCGTTTTCTCATTAAATGGTCTCCTCAATCCCCAAGATAGATAAACCTTAATTTTGATGGAGCGGCCAAGGGTAACCTTGGTCCTGCTGGTGTTGGAGGTATTTTTAGAAATCATGAAGGAAAGATAATTCTAGTTTTTGTAGAAAACCTTTGGGTCCAAAACTAATAAATTTGTAGAAGCACAAACTCTTTTTCAGCATTTGTCTCTTCTACCCTGCTTACATTGTCCTAACTTAGTGGTTGTAGGTGATTCTATGAACATCATTAAAAAATTTGCAAGGACTCAGTGTGCTTCCTGGAACATCCACCAATGTTACCATTCAACATGTTTATGGAGAAGGTAACCAAGTTACTGATTGGGCATCTCTGAGCCTAACCTTACCATTTGGACTAAGAATTTTCCTTCTACACTACTCGATGACAATTTTCTATCTGTTTATTTTAAGTGATCTCTACCCAAATGGTTTCTAGGGATGTTGTTTTTCTTTTATGAGGCGTAGCAGTGTTACAATCATCCACATATTTTCTATAGTACAAAGTTTTCATGTTCCCGTGGAAGGGTTTACGATGCATATCTAGCTCTTTGAGTTCATTGGTGTTTAGAGAATTCTTTGAACTGTGTATATTCTTATTCCTAGGTGAATGGGGAATATGTGTATCAATTAAGATTTAATAGGTTTCATCCAATACCTAGTTTAAATCCACCACAATGCGACTCTCATAGGCAATAACAGTTGCCATATATGGAGAACCTATTATAGCATGGACTTCACTGACATTACCAAATGCTATGTATGGAAGATATGTTTCAACATGGGTGACATTTCTTGTTGCCCTGGGAGGGCTTATCTTCTTGTCGTGTGAAGTTTTCTCACCTTCCTATGTGGACTTCTCTTAGTTTTAGTAGTTTATCTTCGATGACCCATAGGTCTATTTCTTTTCTTGTATATTGATTGAGAGCTCTTCTTCCAATCATCATTTTTTTTATAAAAGGTTATGATATCCTTTAAAATCCCATGTTCAACCTTAAAAAACTCAAAACATTCATTGAAAACATATTCACATTAATTTAACCATATCAATTTCTATCTTATAGTTAAAACATGCATCTTCCACTCTTTTTACTTGAACCTCTTAAATGGAAAACACATGAGAAGTATTTTTTCCAATGAGAATTATTGTGAATACCAAGATTTTAATTTGAAAGGTAAATATTTTATGAACTATGAACATATTTGGAAGGTAGGATTCTAACTTTTGATAATACATAAAATGACATCAATATTAAAAGAATCTATAATGTAATGTATGCAAATTATTAATACGATATATAAAGGTAGCATCACAAATTTCATTGGTTCAAAGATAAAATGGTGAGAAAATAATATACATAATTGATCTTCAAATGCCATGCACAACCCAAAATATTCATTGTAAAAGTAATTTTAGCATTAATTTGATTCAAAGAGCATAGTAGTCTTTAGAGTTTGCCAAAAGGATCTTCACAAATAATCTCTCAAATCATATTTAGATAAAAACAAAATCTAACTCAAACCTTAACTACAGCAAAGAAAATTTAACCTCTAGTTAAAACATAAAATTATGATAGGAAGTTCTAAAATTTAAATAACAAATGGTTACATATCTAGCTAGATTTAGCACTAAAACTCTTTTTTGTGCAATTTAGTAGTTTTCTTCTTCCTCTAAGTAATTTTAGTGAATCCTTATAACTTCACAAAGTGGTTATGGTGGGAACCATATATTTTTAATCCTAAACTAGTCATGTTCATGATTCTTAGGTCTCAAATCAATAAATTGGTTTATTTGACTAACCTTTTAGTGAACTAGTATATCCTTTAGTAATTCAATGTATGGTAGCAAACTAGTATCTAATACCTCTATATTAATAATAAATTCATGTCCATTAGCAAGTAGCCATAATGGATTAATAGTTTCTAGAGCATAACAAATTCTTCAATCCATAACAACTTGTTAAAAGTTATGATATTCTTCTACATGGTAGTATTTAGTTGGTCCATTGGTCAAAGATCATTTAAACTTGGTGTTTAATTGATTCTTTTCCACTTTCATAAAATTGATATTTTTTTGGTAGATTAATAATTTTATTGAAACAAGGGCATTTGAAAGGTGCCCTAACACACTGTACAATAGAGGATCTTCATAGGATCAAAAAGGATAAAAAAGGAATAGGAGAAAGACAATAAAAATGGCCAAAATAAACAACATACAATCTCAAAAATACACCTCAATCTAAAATGATTCAGCAACCTTAAATAAACAGACACTAACAGAAACAATAGGGCTAAAAAAGGAACGGTCCTCGACCAAAAAGGAACCAAAAAATACGTAATACACCACCATAGAGGACCCAGGAAACCAGAGGAAAAACCATTAGTCGTCAATAGGAGTGTCTAGTTGCATGAGGGAAGAAGCAACCTCTTTTGGACCAGTATCTTTCGTAGACATCTCCTCACTATCTTTAGGAATAATGATGCAAGCATCCTTAGCAATCTCCATTACATATTCGTCATTTGTAGTATCTTTAACATCAGTTTTGGTGTCGAAGGACACCTTAGCACCATCTAGGGCATAAATGTTCTCAAAATTGTCATAGAAGAACAAGAGGCTAAGTGCATGGTGCTACTTTTTTAGGGTTGAAATCACCTTTCCAATGGCCAAGTGAGCAGTTTCAAGATGGTCAATGGTGGCAGAAGTAACATGCACAACCAGCTTGTGAAGATACCTTTCGACAAGGTTAGGAGAATAAGACTTGTCCTTTGGAGTTTTTACAGAGGTGTACGGAGGAGTTTTGATAGCTTCTTTATGTTTTAGCCTCTGGGAACTACGAACAGGGGTATTTTAAAGTTTGGATTTCTTTATAACAGAGAACTTGGAAATACATTTACCCACTTTCTCTTTTCTTATAGATTTGGAGGTTTTAGGTCTCGAGGTTGAGGATGAATTCTCCTCATCATAATTAGGGATAGGGAGATTACTTGAAGAGAATTTCAGAAGGAGGTATTTGTAAAGGACCTTGAAAATACCCTGGTGCCTAGGTTTGGCATCATCCTTCTTGGAACGGTTGGTGGTGATGGTATAGTCCATGGACTAGAACATAGCATCGAGAATGTTCATCATTTTTTAGTCCCAAAAATGATTAATAAATGCAATATGAAAACAACATAATTGAGACTCAAGATTGTCATAGGTAAAATATTGTATTATTGGCTTAAGGATTTCTTTCCAGGGAGTTGACAAGTCATGGCGAAACAAATATTTCTTTACCTTCTTATGGATGGGTGAATTTTTCTCGAAGAGTGTCAACTCCGCATCCTAGTTGTGCTTATTTCTTCTGATGATTTTTCCTTCCAAGTCTTGCCCTGTTAGGTTCGCCAGTAGCTCAAAGGAAATTTGGAACTAGATATCATGGATGGAGACCAACCCATTATCCTAGGTTGTCATGAACACCGTAGTAATCTTGTCATTCACCCCGCTAAATAGATTGAAGAAATTGATAATCCCATGCTTATCCTTGAACATGTCAGTAGATACAAAATCTAAATCAACAGTTTTAGGCTCGATGAAAACAAATTTTCCTTCCTTCATGGTGACAAAGGAAAACAAGGAAGGACGAAAAATTGAGTGAAAAAAGCCATGGATCGAAATAAACAAATATGGAATGGTAAATTTGCTGGGAAGAACACAAGAGGACTAAATAGAAAGTAATTCTTGGCCAAAAAATAACCCTTGGCAAAAAGTATAATGATGGTTAGAGCATTGGGCATAGCGCAAAAAAGCCAATGAAAATGGGTGGGAATAAAAAGGTAAAACATCGTCCCAATGAAGATGGATCTTCTAGTGATACTCACATGATAGGGCCAATGGCAAAAATAGGCACAAAAACTAGAAGGGATTGGGATATACATTTGAGAAAGCCTCAGGAGAATGCGAAAGGTGAATTTTTTATACAGGGTTCTAAAAAAAATAAAATTATAAGCATCATTCCACACAAGATTGAAATGATTTAACATTAGGGTGTACATGGCATCGAAATTCCGCATGGAAGCGGTTATCAAAAATGAAGGGGTATAAAAAACATGCGACGGAGAATTGGACATTATCAACATGGATCCCCTTTTCAAAGGAGAATAATAGGAATGATGAACAAGATCTCTATTTTTGAACTTTCTAGAACTTTGGATATGGGCTCTATGAATCATGAAAAAGGGAAGATTTTTGGTAATAGAAAAATTAAGGATTTTGAGATTCATCACGGCATATGGTATTTTGATCATGATTTGCCAACTCAGCCATGTCATTGGGGAGGGCATCCGTCCAGGTCATCAAACCTTGTGCGTTGAATCCAATGTTGGCTAATTTTTCAGCGATAGAATTATCCTCCCTAAAAATGTGTTGAACCACAACATTGACTTGCTGACTAAGAATTTTCTTACTTTCCTCGTTGAGATTCCTGATCCTCCAATTGCTGGGCTTGGAGGTTTTAAGGAAATTTATGATATTAAGAGAATCTCCTTCAACAATGACTTTTCCTGGAATATATTTTAGAAATTGAAGGCCTCTCCACATAGCTTTAGCTTCAGTAGAATGATTTTATTGGATTCCTAATGGTTCGGAAAAGGCAAATATGGAATTTCCACTATGATCATGGAGGATTCCTCTAGCCCCTGCAACACCAGGATTACCTTTTGTAGCCTCGTAAAAATTAAGCTTGACCTACCCAAAGGGAGGAGGTTGCCATTTGATGCTGATTCTAGACGAAGACTGAGTAACAGGCCTTGGAACATTAATGCAAATATCACAATACTTTAAGATGCCCTTCTCAAAGGATGAACAAGGATAAGGATCAAAAGGAGCAACAAGGGCATTTTCCTTAGCGTGAAGGATGATTTTGCTGACAATAATGTTGGCATCCAAAGCCTTCAAGTCAAAGATTCTTTTATTGCATTCTAACCATATCTACCAAAGGAAATGATGCAAATAGAACTTCCAAATTCCTCTGAGTAAAGGATTTTTGAAAGGAATTGGCCACTATTGGAATAGATCAACAATTGAAGGAGGACAGGCCCAGGCAATCTTAAAAGTATGGAAAAGTTTGTTAAGCACCATTCTTGAATAGGAACAAAATAATAAGAGATAAGTAGTGCATTCCCAATAATAATGACAAATATGGCATCTATTAAGCAAAATAATACCTCTTTTTATAATATTTTCAGTGGTAAGGATGCGATATTGAATACATAACCAGGAAAAGGAAGCAATCTTCAGAATTAAATACTTAGTCCATACAATCTTGAAAGGGATGGGAGTATCAATACTATCAAGAGAGAGCAAGTAAGTTGATTTAACCATGAAATCTCCAGAATCAGTAGGTTCCTAAATAGGACAATCAATCTGGTCATGTAAAGGAATTTTGATAGTAGAAAGAAGATTGTCAAAGAAAATTGATATTATTGATGACATGAGTGTGACAATAATATTTTAGTGAATAAATATCTGGCTAGTTGGAGGTCTTTTGTTCTTTCTTCTACCATTAGTTGGATTATCATAGTAGACAAACTCTTATTATCATGAGATAATTGGATGAAATTGACTTGACCTCAATGAAATAGTCTAGCAAGTTGACCTCTTACTAGACTCGGTTTAATTATTATATCCCTAACTAGAAGTGTGGTCTAATCATAGTGACTTGATTCCTTACATTATATATACCTTAAATTAATTAGATGGTTTGACACTTAATGAATTTTTGTTCCTTGCTTCTTTTTCTAATTTTAATATTGATCTCTACCTATGTTATTTGAAGTCAATAAGATTTATCAGTATGCTTTGCTTGGACCCTTATTATCTTGATGCCTTATATTGACTCATGCTATGAATCTATAATTAATTACATATAAGTGGTATAAACCATTATAGTTCTAGTGAATTATGAGGTTGTCATGTCTACTTGGAAGTAGATCCCAACAATATCTTATTTATTTGGCATAGATTCTTTAAAAAATTAAAACAACAATGCAGTTAGAGAGTCTTATAAGATTTAAGAGAATGAAATCCATCTTAAAGATACTAATATGATTAATGAGGCCTAATCTATGTATAAAGGAATATCTATATCCTCTAATGCTTTGAGTGCTATATCAATTCCACTATATTAAGCCCTTAAAAGTTTCACTTTAGTATCAACCACTATTTTAACATTTTTTAACAACTTACTTGATTGATTGATATTGAATTTATAACGGTTTCTTGCTAAGGAGGAATACCTTGTGATTATATCATTTGAGATTCTCTTGCTATCAATAATATATATTATTCACCAACCATAGTTTCTTCTTGCTATAATAGTAGATTTAGTAAGTCACAATTAACTATTGTAAACAAAAAAAAAAATATTGGTTTATTGCCCTATATTATTTGGAATGGAAATACATTTCTATAGTCTTTTTGGATTATAATCAACATTCATAAGCTAATTCCTTATCATTTTTGGTTATAGATCTCTAACTAGTTCATCATCGGTCTCATCATAGAATATCTTTAAAATGAAGGAAGCATATTTTTGCTTATCATCTAATTCTAACTTTATTTCCTTGATAATTATGTTAACCTTGGTGATGAGGTTCTCAAATTTTATTAAGTATAATAATAATTCTTTCATTCTCTTCATTTCTACATGGATATAGTCCCAAATATTATCCATTGTGGCCTTGGCTATATGTATCTCAAAATATTATTCTTAAGCCTTGGATTCTTTAAGATTCTTTTTAATCTCTTCATACATTCCTAGGTTGATTATTTATTTATTATTTTCCTCCCTCATCACCTTCACTTCTTTCTTGAGTTGCTCTAGCTATTATTTTAAATCCTTTTTGTTTTTTTATTCATTTTAATTGGTCTACAAAGTTTTATCAACTTGTTTCTTCTTAGTCTTAATATCTATCTCCTTGATAATAAGTAACTTTGTGATGTTCTCCATATTTTACTTACACTTATCTAGCTTTTATTTTGCATATTGCTACCTAATAGAGATCCCTTTACTTGTTTATTTTATGAATTATAATATCTTTATTGTTTTGGTATGTTCCAAATTTAAGGTTAATATTATTATGTAATAGTTTTATGGAGCCATCACTGATGATATTGGGTCTATAGGATCCATCTTGGTGAATAATAGCCTTTTACATTTATCTACTACTTTGGTATGAAGGTGAGGAGATCCTTTAGAGGTTATGGAATTATTTCTTGAAGAGTATTATTTAATTATGTCCTTGGCCTTTTGGAATCACCCTTCTACTTTCATCATGATATTTTCTCCAATATTGCTTAATATCTAATAGGATATTGAGTAAATTAAGAGAGATACAACCATTATGCCCACCTTCATGATTTTTTATGTGATTTTCTTAGTGTTTCTACAATGGTGCCTAACTATAATGTTGTTATGGTTCTCAATTAGAGAGTCTAAGATGTCCTAGACAAGTATTTAGGGTATAATAGTATCATAAATGAAAAGGCATTTATTTGATACTTGCTAATTTCATTTATATATGATATACTAGTATGTCCCAAGAATTTATGCCATAGATCTAAAGTCTTGACTAAGAGAGTTGAATGTGTAGTGATATTTAGAACACATAGACCATTTTTATAGGAACCTGAAGCAATATTTTTTTCTTTTTTGAGAATATGACATTTTTTTCTTCCATTGAACACTTTGAATTCTACTATCATGTTTTGATCCATAAGTTGAGAAACCACAAGAAGATCGGTAGTTAATCCAAGAACATATAACACATTATTAATTATTCATTTTCCATTCATTAGATTGATAAAAATATTTTTAACTCTTACTGCGTAAGTTTTACTATCTGCAATAGCAATTGGTTTCTCATTATTTTTGTAGATATTCAAACCATTGTTTGTTTCCAATCACATGTTTGCTTGCTCCTGAGTCTATGTACTAGTAATACATATTCAATTATCTAGTCTATAAGAGGTCGACTACCTTATGAATCCCTAGTTTTTAAATGTATAAAATAGATTTTATATGCTACTTTGTCTTCTAAGTTTCTTTGGAGTTGAAATATTAATGCAATTTCAAATTTGATAGGATTTTCTATGTCCCTTCAATAATTTTACAACTTTCAAGCAATTCTAAGTTTTGGCTTCTTTCTATCTTAGAATGTAGTTTCTAAATTTCTATAGTTTAAATTTGATATAGAATTCCTTATACCTCCCTAATTAGAAATTTAGAAAAACTATGTATTTGCAATTATAATTTCAACTCAATTTGTAAAAACCTTATCTCTTAATTTAATAATTTGCAAATGCAATATGAATTGAATATAATGATTTCAATGCTTCTCTTTCTTAAGGCATTCAATATACTTTCTAGGGTATTATTTATCACCTTATTACTCCTACTATTTAAATAACCCTATAAAACTTAATTGATTTCAACTTTAATATATGCCTTATTTCTCCTTTGTACTTTGCAAAGGTTTAAGAGAATAATTCTTACCTTCTCAATGTGCTAAAATTTACATGCAATAACTCTGTATGCTACACTCGAACAAGAATTCAATCTACCTACAATCTCTTGCTCATTTTATGCAGTCTCTTGGTGTTTGACTGTCCTTAATGGTTTACCTTCTCTAAGGTACTATGTTTGTTATTTTCTTAGCTCTACGTAGTGATCTTCATGGCTCTATTTTATCTCCTTCATTGTCCTACATGCTATATTCCTCTAATACATATTTTCTTGCTCTAATACATGTTGCCTTGTTTTATTATGTATGGCCTTGTTGATTTTAACTGACATGCAAGGTAGGTGGTGCCAAGTGGCACTGAGGGTTTTCAACCTCCTTGATAATATCTTTTATATCACCTTATTATCTCAATGCCATGACAAGTGGCACCAATAATATCCCTTATTCCTTTAATATCTTTGAGGTATTTGTCTAACACTTCCTAAGAGAATTATATGCTTGAATGTATGAATAATTTATTATGCTAAATATAACTTCTTTACTATTAATGATGATATTCTTGAGATATATTCCAACACAAGGTGTCTTATCCTTTTACTTACCCCAATTACATGAGGTATCTTCTCCATATTGCGAGTGCTCTTCAACCACTGTATCCTAATCTTGTTCCAATATTTTTCTTAGAAGCTACTCAATGCTCACTCACTACACTTCTTGAAGCTACTCAATACTTCAAGAATATTTTCTCCTCATTCAATGGTAGAGGTTTCAACTGATATGATACCAATCCTTCCACATTATATATGACATCATAAGGGTGGATTCATGAAGTGTACGACTTCTCCTTCTTTTCCTTATGAACCTAGTGCAAACTTGATGACTCGACCCTACAATATGATGTGTCTTATCCTTGTTTTGGTGGTGTAATCTTGTTGGGTTAGCCTTACAGCTTGTAATAGTCTTCAATTTTGTTACGTGAGCTAAATGAGGATGCTTTACTTATTGTAAATCACTACTATTATATGGTTTGAATAGATACTATGCCCAAAATTGCTCTCTCTAGTGCAAGTTTTTACTTTTTGATTGTATTGCTCTTCATTACCTTAGCTTCACCAATTAATTTTGAGAACTTGATATACCTCTTGATGTATTCTACTTTTTATTTAAATACTAAACTTTGGTTATGAAATATACTATATGCTTCTATCTACTTGTCACTCTTGATCAACCAAGTTTTAACTTCTAACTATTGTTTTATTTTTCAAATTTTCAATGACAATGAGGTCTCCTTACTTGGTATGAATATATTTTAAGTAAAACTATATTTTTCTTCGTATACCACTCTAATATGATGCTTTCAAAATACCTTAAAAGCACTAGATTTAACACTTCTAAAAATAATCTTTCATAGCACCACTTTTACACACCTTTTGGACTCTTTTTTTTGGCTAGTATTTTTGATGATTTGGTTCACCTACTTGTTGCTTTGAATTTGATGAATTTGCAGTACTTCTTGTTATTCAAATCAACTCCTAAACTATTTCAACTTGTAGCTTTATACCTTCTTTATCTTGTTGTCCAAGAATGTTGTTTTGTAGCTTCAACTCTCCTCCAAGTTGCTCTCTAGAACTCTGAAAATTTATAGCTATTAATGTTACCCTTGAACTATCCTCGAATATCTAAAATCTAATTATAAACTACTCCAAAATTTGATTGAAACTTATCTTCAATTTATACAATAAAAATCAGCAATCTCCTTCTTCCTTTCGGGCTTGTTTTCAGATGATGATAATTGTCTCAAATCGTTCTTACAGTCTTATCCCTTGAGTTCTCCTTAATTATTCTCCAATGGCCTTATCCAAACCTCCTCTTGTGGATCTCTCTATTTTCTATGCTCTGATACCATTGTTATATTTTTATGATATAAAATTAAAGGAAATGCAACTACAAGTAATGAAATAAGCAAGCAATGTTATAACTATGTTAAATCCTAATCTAATAATGTATCAAATATGGTAATATATTCCAAATCCTTGTACTCCATGCTATCAAATAAATTTTGGCAGATAATTATCACAATTCTCTACTTCATACAACATAGCTAGATGTCATTCAAACATAGTCTTATCATCCATCTCACCTAAAATAAATGCACTTTTTATGAGAAAACTATGACTCATCCTTAAACTTTTTAATATCCAATGGTAGTTTGCAATTAATATCATTCCTAAGAATATACCAACTATTATTGTAGGAAGAGAGTTCATCTTGACTTGTCAATTTTTTTATAAAACTAATGTTTTGCATATGGAATGATAGAAATCCATCAAAAAGTCCTTAAATTTGTAGTACATTATTTCTTTTATAAGGGATGATATTTATAGTATCTTCCTTGTATTGATATAGATTTAGTTATTCATACTATTGTATGCTAAGGCTCATTTATAGATCAATTCTAGGAATTCCCATACATATGTTACCATTAATTATCCTATCTTGGATGCCCACATCCTTCTTGTTAATTGAAACTTGGCCTTGTGCCTAATATTGTGTGGAGATGCTTGTATGTATCCTATATTTCTCTCCTATAAGAATCACCATAAATCTTGTCTTGAGTGGTAGTTGTTATTTTGGATTTATTTTTTTCCTTGTGATTTTTGTCTGTAATGTACATATTTTTTAGGTACTTTATTACACTTCACTCAAAAGGGAGCCCATTTTTTTAATGAGTGAGCTTATAATAGTGTATGGGATCAAATAAAATGATACCTTCATGGCTTATCCATTACTAATAGAAGTTTTATGGATATATATTTAAATCCTTGACTATTTAAAAAGCAATAATGAGGCTTCCTTCATACCTTATCAATAAATTAAGAATTTTTTTAATCAATTTGATCCTCTATATCCTCTAACATAATAAATTAATTAAATTTAATACCTTATTTATAAAATAAATGGTTGTTATTATCTAGATAGTGTTTCAATATCTAAGCCAACCTCAATCTATGAGTTGGGGCCTCTGGATAGTGTTTGGAAATTCAACACAAACTTCTTCTTGATGATAATTTAGTGATTAAGTCTAATGAGTTAGCATATGTGACTAATTGATGTTAACTAGTCGTTATTATCTTCACTTAATTTCTTTTATTTTTACTTGACTTGATTTTGTGTCCTACTTTCAATACTCTAATCAATTCATCAAGTTTTTTCTAGTAGGCATTGCCCAATTAGTATGTGCCTTGCCTTAGCAAAATTCTAGTATTTGTTAGGTATATTTCCTTTTGGGGAACTTAATTACTATGTACATTAATTAGAGATGCTTTCTTGATGTTGGTTGATGATCATGTAAAATGAATCAATATTCAAGATTCTTTAATAAAGGATAACTAAGTATTATACTAACTTATGTGACTTGGGTCTTCTTTCCCTCTAAGGGCTTAGATTACTGTGTGCACTTGTTCCAAACTAGTGGTAATTACAAGAGGTGGTTGGTTTGGTACTACCAAAGTAGATAAAATTATTTAAAATAATTATATCATCATAAATTAAAAATTTCAATCTCATGACCCTTTTATTTTTTAAATGCATGGGTTTGAACTCACTTAAGGCTTAAACAAGGTAATCCAAGTTTCATATCCTAACTAGCATTAATTTAGAATTTAAATAGAATTTTATCACTCAATGTCTCTCTCTAGAAAATGGGTTCTCTATGTGGGTCTAGTTGGTGGAAACCATACTCATGTGTTGCATGCTAAGTTGGTAAATTATTTTTCTATCACATTATTATTGAATATTCTTGTGTAACATGATACCTCATATCTCCTTTTAACTTTGATAAGTTTTGTCTATTGACCTTAGATATTCCTTGATTGGTGGTAACATCAATAAGGGGCATATGTTAACTTTTGGGAGTGGATCAACATCAATAATATCCCTTGTCTATCCTTTCTCCTTTCAAATCTTGATTGATTCACTCATGACATCATCATATTGGCATCATGAATCTAGAGAGTTAAGTATTGTCAATATGTATCAACCCTTCCTCTACTTATTTTTCACTATCTTATTTTATGTACAATGAATTTCTCTGTTTATAGATACTTGGAACATTCCCACATACAACAAATTGGAATTAGCATATACTTCTCAAATTGGTGTTTATAGGTAATGACGCAATACCCTTGGGTACTTACAAAAATTATTAATTTTCAAATTTAATATGTTATATTGAGGTAATTTTTAGTGAACCTAAAGAGAATATGATACAATATTATAAAAATATTTATTTTTAGCTACCTTGAGTGCTTGTTTTAATATTTTCACATTGGTGGATAAGGAATTTTTTTCATTTTCATTTTTTCTTTCCACATCATTTTTCTTGAATTCTTGAATTTTTGTATATTTCAAATAGAAAAGTAAACAATAAAGTTGGAAACAAGGGGTAAATGTGTACATAATTCTATATATATTTATAAAGTAAAGAAAAAACCTCAAATAACTCAAAGGTACTTCAAGTGCTACCCATTTATTAAAATAGATAATTGTCAATAATATAAATTATTAATTCCACCTTTTTCTTCTTTCCAATGTGGGTGTTAGTGTCAAGGAGGATTTTACAGTATGATGATGATCAATGATTATGAAACCACTTTGGTCTTGGGAGCATTGGTATGTACAATATATTTTTATTGAATATTTCGGCTTCATGAAATGCAGAGCTTCTAATAGCACTTTAGGTCTGGACTTTCAAAAAATCTTGTTGTAGATGATTTTGGCCCGCTAGTACTCTATTCACTAGATTTCTTCCTCATCCACCTTAGTGGTCTGTGGAGAATTATATTGTGGAGACTTTTGCTACTAATCTTGGTCACTACCTTCATTTACCCTATCACCATCCATGTTTCCACCATCACAACTCCCCCTATCACCATCCCTTCTTCCACAATCCTCGCTTCCCCTATCACCATCCCATTCACAACTCTTTATCCACTTTGCTTTTCCTTCCTATAACCATGGTTAATTACAAATTTGAGTCATCGACTCTCCAATTGTATGCTACTATAGAGTAAATATTCAAATATCATGATCTCCTCACGTTATAATACAATTTCTATGTAAATGATATGGAGCTTTCATAGGAGTTGGCCTAGACGAAGGAAGATGGTGTTGTGTCTATCAAAGGGATCAAAATCATCATTACCATTGATTTATTGGAAGAAGTATTTGAGATCCCTAATACAAAGAGATTGTACAACATGACAAACACTCCCTTGTTGGTGAATTATCCTACTTCATTGAGAAAGGATAAAGGCTCAATAAGGACAAGGGTGACATTATTAGAGAGTCTCTTCCCAAGCATTGGAATAGGATCATGGTGTTGGTCCTTAAATACTTTACTATATATGATCCTAATTCCATTCTTTAGAACATCCATCTTACCTTATTGAACCATATTTGAGGAAACAAATTCATTAATATCCTATAGTATCTTTTCCAATCTATAGAAAGGTTCATCCACTATGTTAAGAATGGAAAATATTCCTTTTATGTCCACTAGGACCTCTATCTTATCATCTATAGGCATGTCATTCAAAGGGAGTATAATAATTCAATTATGTCTTTTATTGCTAGCCCCTTGACCCCTCTCCAAGTGTCAAGTCACTGTGAAAGTCCACCCCTATTGCTCTCAAATATGTTTCTCCAAACCAAGCCTCTCCCAAGGCTAGCTGAATGCTAGAGTTTGATGCTAAATCTCGTGGTGCTCCTCCAACTATAAAATATGAATCTTGATGTTTTTCGTCCCATAGAAAGTCCTAAACAAGGAAATGTAATTTTCTCATAATATTAGAGCAATATGGTGACTATTATGAAGACTCTCCCACTAGGACTCATAAATTCAAGCATGAGGATACTCCAATGCAATCCTCCTCTTAGAAAGGAACTCCCTTGTATAACTCCAAGTCTTTCAACCACAACTAGCAGTGTGCATGCATTTTTTTCATATCCAAGAAGGGTTATGTGTAGGATTTATACAATATCATGAGCGTGATGTCAAGGGCCACCAAAATGAATGCATCATTGTTACAACATACCATTGTTATCCTAGAATAATTTCACATCCATTTTAAAGGTGAAGATTCAATAAACATTGTTGACTTCCTTATTCCTCAAAATGATATTTGATGGGTCTCTACTCCTCATTTGGGTTTGGTTTTGTGTTTGTCTCTCTAATTGTCAAGGACTTCCTCCTTGTTTTGGAGACCCTCTCTTTAATTTACTTGTTGTCTTTATCTCATAGATTATCTTCCTTTTTTTATGATGTCTCTATTTTTGTTTATGGGAGATAGACTCCCTTGATGTTCTTTTTGTACAAGGTTTGGGGATCGTTTGAAAACCCCCTCCTCCAAATAAATTTTTTTTTTTTATTAATTTCTAAGAATTTATACATACACCTTAGTAAATGGATAATGGCTACTCCATATAGATCCATTTTTAATATGTTACCTAGCTTGGTTTTACATTCATATCATTTTAATACTAGGTATCTAATCTTAAAATCAACTTCTATCATATTTTTTTCGAACTAATGCCTAATTATTGTTTGGTGTTGGTTGAACCTATTAAATGATTTCTCATATTTTTCTTCTTAGAATAAATATTATATAACCTTTGAATCCGTATTCTTAATAGTAGTATCTTATAGATCAATTTGTTTACCCATGTGAAGCATTGGTAGCTCCACATTGATGGGGAAAATAACTTCTATACCATAGACCAATTTGTATGGGGAATTATTAATTTATGCTTTTGAAATTTCTCTTTATTCCCATAGTGTTTTTTTCAACTATGTACGATAATCTATTTATAAGTTGACAAACATTCTTTGCAATATTAAAATCATATTATTGTTATTTAACTTGACCAAACTACTTCATTTAGGATAGTAGTTTGATAATGTTTTAAGGATAATGGTAGTCTAATGTAAACTAAGTAAATTTTGAACTTGTAAAAATTGTATAATTATTTTTAATAATAATTAAGGGTATTTCAATTTTGATAACTATGACTTCTAAAAATTAAATGATATTATTCTAATTCGAACTTCTAATTTTATTGCTTATATGCATTTGGTAAAATAATTTATTATTATTAAGATCCACCCATAAGTGGCACTTGATAGGGGTTAATATTATCAATGAATTCTAATCGTCATTGTCAAAAATGGTTTGGTAACTATTATTCATTGTGGTGATATTAGTGATTTTCTCTATTTTATGACAAATGTATGACATGACTAAAACTACTTGACCCACTAAAAAGTCTCTAAAATGATAGTTGGCTAGTATAACTTGCTTGTAGAATATTTTAAAACATTATATATGTAGACAAAAGAAAGATGCACTATGCAAAATAAATAGAAAGAAACACTAAAATAATATTGTGGACAGATATCTTAGTATAAATAAACTCTCATGGGGCTTTTACAAATGTTGTATCAAAATGAAGGGAATTGGTCCCTTTTACAAAACAAATGATCAATGGTACGAATAGGTCTTCTTGTGCCACAATCTTGGATGAGTAGGTTTCTTGTGACCCCATATGGATGTGCTGAGCCTTTGATATAAATGGGTTATTGGTTACCACCACCAGATGTGTTGAGTATTTGATAGGTGGGTTTTTGGTGACCATAGTTGGATATGTTGAGTCTTTGAAAGGTGGGTTTTTGGTGACCATCGTTGGTTGTGCTGAGTCTTCTGCTATCTTCTATTACTACAATGTTCCTACACACAAGCTCACCACAAGATGTTAATAGTATCAATTGATCCTTTTGAGATGAGGCCTTGATTTAGTAAAATGATAACCCACTATGTCAAATACTTATGTTGATATGTGAAAAGAAATATCAAATTGTAAACATAAATACTACCTTAACTTGCTTACCTTGTGGCCACTAGGATACTCTGATCTATTGTTGAGATTTATGTGTAATTCACTTCTAGTTTTTTATCATGTGGGGGTGACTAATTGTTTCTACAAATCATATAGGGTAGAACATCTGTGATCGATGGTCGTTTGGAATAGGATGGCTAGGATCTGTGTTATCCCAACTCTACCAAAATTGTTTTGAGACCTTTGGATGGGTAGAATCAATATTTAGTTGTGATTTTAAGTTGAAGTGATGGTTGGATGGCATGCAAGTTTACAAATGGAATGTGGGCATAGATGAGGCTTGCATGTATATTACGATAGAATGGAGGTAAGCGATGGGGATGAATGTGAATAAAGGATTTTATGCACAGGGAAAGCTTTGCTCAAAGTTTTTGATAATGCTTGTGCATATAAACCATCCTCATGCTCAATGGAGAAAGAGAAGGTATATTTATAAATTTAGAATGATGGAGGGTGGTAGCATACAAATGATATGCATGTGGGAATAGAGAGGAAAAGTAGAAATTTCATCCACTTAAGTGAACAACCAATTATGGACATCCTAATCATTAGTTAATACTATTAAACAATAGCATGTATATTTTATTTTATTTATTTATTTTTTAAATAGATAAATCTTCATCCATTTAAGTGCTAGTTAACTTGTATGGAATGTGAATTTGAAATGAAGAGAATATCCTTCTATTTTTAATTATTTTTTATAAGGGAACACCTTTTTAGCTACTAGTTAACCTACATGAAATATGGTAAATTAGAACTAAAGTGAACTCAAAATTCATTTTGGTTGAGGGTAATCTTTACCCGTACACAATTAGGATGGGGGAAGGTGGGTTGGAACTAGAGTAAACCAGGAATGATGTGCACATGGTATAGATAAGGGGAATGTTCTCGTGATGTCTATGGGCTAGACATAGGAGGGTGTTTTTAGGGGTGGAAGTGGGTAGCCTAGGTGTACTTAATTAATTATTAAATAATTAACACCTAGGTAGAGGAATGCTAATTAATTTTAACTAATTTATTAGTATTAAATGTATGTATACTAATTAATTTGAATTAATTAATTAGTATTAAACAAACCTGCTTGTTTTAGATGTCTATAGATGTCCCTTTTTGTATTGTGTTTTGTGAAAACATAATGTGATGCAAAAATAAATGACACCTACTACTGTATTGATGATGGATAATGATGAATGGATGACGATGGTTACCGAGCAATGAAAATAGCTTTTGGATTGAGGAGGATGATATGATAAAGGATAATTTGGCATGCCCTAGTTATAGAGGCAATGAATATATTTGAACCTTGTTGTTGATAAATTAAAGAGTGCCTTGGTTTTAGCGAATAAGCCAACCATGTGGTAAGTTTTCACATGATGCTATAATCAATTATAACTGATCAGTCAAGTTTTCCACCTTGATTTTTGCATAAGCATGTAAAGCCTTACATACATCAACCTTCCACTTAGCCACTTGGATTTTATTAGAGTTTGTGTGGAGAAGATAAATTCTAAATTTAGATTTGATAGAGTAGGGTGTGTGATAGTCATTAACAATATTCTTAGATAAATGCCAAGTCCAAAATGGGTTTTTGGGTATTGATATTTTTTGAGATAAAATATTATGGATATTATCTACCCCTTAAGTGGTGACTAGGTGGAAGGCATAATGGATGACAGTGACGAGGTGATTGACTCCAAAGGGACTGTGTCAGATTGATGTAATTGGGAAAGTGTGGAACATAGTTTTTTTCTTTTTACTTTTTTGAGAATCCATGGCTATCTCAGATTTTTAAAATGATAACTATCTAGGATGGTCATGCATTAAAATTATCTTAGATGGTCACGTGCCAAAAAGTATAAAATAAAAATTGGAATGCACAAGGAGTTATTTTCACTATTGGTTATGAGAAATGAGAGGACAGTGAGGCGTGTGAGCAAAAAACGACACTGTGACCACCTTTTTGTAGATAAAAAAATATGCACCATGCAAATAAAACAAAAAGAAACACTAAAATAATATTGAAAAAGGATCTCTTAGTACAAATAAACCCTCATGGGACTTTTATAGATGTATTAAAATGAAAAAATTGATCCCTTTTACAAATTAAATGATCAATGGTGTGAATAGGTCTTCTTGTGCCACAATCGTTGATGGGTGGGTTTCTGGTGACCATTGTTGGATGTGATGAATCTTTGTTGGGTGGGTTTTTGGTGACCATTGTTGGATGTTTTGATTTTGGTGACCACTGTTAGATATGTTGAGTCTTCAATAGGTAGGTCTTTGGTGACCACCATTGGTTGTGTGAAATCTTCTATTGTCTTCTATCTCTACAATATTCCTAAACACAAGCTCATTGTTATATGTTAATGGTACCAATTAGGCCTTTCAAGATGAGGCCCTAATTTAGTAAAATGATAACCCACTATGTAGAAGAATTATGATGATATATGAAAAAAAATATGAAACTAAAAATAGAAAGACTACCTTAACTTACTTACTATCATTGGGATACTCTGATCTATTGATAATATTTGCACGTAAGTCATTTTTGGTTTTTGACCATTTGAGGGTGACTATTTTTGTGGGTCATCTAGCATATGACATCTATAATCGATGGCCATATAAGGTTAGATAGCTAGGATATATGTTATCCTAAATTTGTTGAAATTGGTTTGGGACCTTTAGATGGGTGGAAATAATCTCTATTTGTGATATGCTACTAAAGTGATGGTCGGATGGAATTCAAGTTCATAAATGTAACATGGGCTTGCATGGATATTTTTGTGGAATGGAGGTAAGGGAAGAGGATGGATGTGAATAAAGGCTATGATGAACAAGGGAATATTTACTCAAAGTTTTTATAGTGCTTATGTGTATAAACCATCCTCATGCTCAATGGAGGAAGAGAAGGTATATTTACAATTTTGGAATGATGAAGGGTGGTAGCATGCAAATGATATGCACACGGGGTTGGAAAGAAAACCTAGGAATTTCCTTCACTTAAGTGGACAACCAATTATGGGCATGTTAATCATTAGTCAATAATCTTAAAAAATAGCATGTATATATATATATATATATATATATGTTATTGTTATTTTTAAATAGATAAATCTTCATCAATTTAAGTGGTATTTAACTTGCATGGAATGTGGAACTGAAGTGAAGGGCATATCCTTTTATTTTTAATTATTTTTTATAAGGGAACTCCTCATATTTTTATGTACTAGTTAACCTGCATGGAATATGGTAAGTTAGAACTAAAGTGAACTAAAGATTGTTTTTGGGTGAGAGTAATATTTACTTGTACACAATCAAGATGGGGGAAGATGATTTGGAACTGGAGTAAACCAAGGGTGATGTGCATATGGGATATAAAAGGGAAATATTCTTGCATTGTCTATGGGCTAGACATAGGAGGGTGTTTTAAGGGGTGGAATAGGGTAGCCTATGTGTACTTAATTAATTAACACTTAGGTAGAGGAATAGTAATTTATTTTGATTAATTAATTAGTATTAAATGAATTTGCTTGTTTTAGGTGTCTACAATATATATTGAATAATCTCTACTTTTATCATGATAGTTGCATGGTAGATCTCATACTTTATTATTTTATATGAATCATATGAATGTTTTGGCATACCCCTTCTAGAACAAGATCCCAAAAATCAACCTATAAAATAAAATAAAAAATTCTAAAATCACTTCGATGTTATTTCCTATATTCTATGTATTATGTGATTCATACATCCATAAATAAACCTAATTTAACTATTTGAGTGTTACCTAGCTAATTTTTTGTATAACACATTGTCTTTCACTATATTAATTATCATGATGTTGATATCAAACTCCTAGATCTTAGTTATATAGTTGGCTTACTTCTTCCCAAGTTTTCCTCATAACATAAATGATCTAACATTTAGATGCATCACAAACACAATGATTTTTCTTTATAGTAGATGATTTTTAATTGTCCTTAATAATTTCATCATACTGTACATTTATTTCTTGAAAATATTGTACCTCTCATTGTAGTTATGTAAAGTCTCATGCAAGCTATTATATGTTCTTCCTCATTCTAATTCTTTTATGTGAGTATAGTGGCATCCTAATAGTTTTCCTAAACATATAGTGTTTGTATCTATTAAAAACTAGGCTAACCAATACTTGGTATTAAGAGATTATATCTTTGATATATTGGAAAGCCTATTTGCCCTCTTTAATCTAGGTAAAGATGGCATCCTTCATCATTTTCATGATTATTTTAACAATTTTAACAAAAAATAAAAATAAACTTGTTTACAAATTTGATTTGATGTATAAATAATTGGACTCCCTTTTTGATGATGGTAATGGTAGTTCTTGTATTATTTTAATATGATCAAGTTCAATAACAAGTCCATCCTTATTTATAATGAACCCAAGGTATTCCCTTCTTATACATAAAATATTAACTTATTTAAATTTGACAAGATTCTATTTTCCTAGACCATTGGAGCATTGCACATAGGTGGTCCATGCTTGTCCTTCTATATTTTGAAAATAATGTTAGGTCATTAAATTATAATAAAATAATCTCATTAATAAGACCTTAAATTAAAAAATAACCATGACATATTAAAAGGTGAAACTTGCATTAAATAATATAAATAGCATCTATATTAAGATAATGTAATTCATTTAGAAGTATATCTTATTTTATGTTAGTGTTCATATTTCACCTAGATTTAATTATACTCATAAAATATGTCTAATAGTGGCAATGTTACTTTGACCTAGTTACTATTTGTAAATTTGATCCATTGATGGTAATGGGTAATGTTATTTTAGAAAGGGCCTATTTAGGTTTAAGAAATTCATGAATGACTTGTTATCATCATTCTTCTTTGAATTGAAACTAAATTTATAATCCAAGTTGAGTGCTCTATTGGATGGATGGTCTATGCTGACAATAATTTAAGCAATTTATTTATTATTACTACTTCAATTATTGGGTTAATTGGTATTTATTTATGTCTAAAAAATCTACCCATAGTATCAAATCAATGGTATATTCAATCACATTTATTTCATATTCTTTTAGGTCTTCACAACTTCAAGCAACAATTTCCTGGGCATTTTTGGTGGAATGGATACCCCTACCTCCTTGGGTCTTACCTGAAAGTTTTCCACAAATAAAAATAATAATGTCATCATATTCATCACACAAATCTTTAAATAGAGAAATTTCTTCCTATATATATTCTTTAATAAATAAATAAATAATTTACTATAAATGATATCAATTGGACTATAGGTCAAGGACTTCATCTAAATGCTTTTTTTCTTAGCATTATCATCCAGGTTGAAGAGACTCTAACATTATTAGTCCTTTAGCTAGTTGATTCATCTTTAGTTCTATAACATCATATTTGACGTCATATCTATACTTATTATGCTCTTTGGTATTCTTAGATTATCAAAGTATAAATTGATAATATATTTATAATTATGATACACCTACTAGTGCTTGATATTATATATTATAATTAGTCTAAAAACTAGTTGCATTCATTCTGGTTTGTTTCACGTCTATCGTTGGATCAAATTATGCAATAAAGAAGCCAATTCATCTACTGTTTAATTTTTCTCTTATGAGATAAAAATGGTGGTGATAATATCTTATGAGTCCTAAACCTTATGCTTGTATGATTTCGTCATCTTATTTTTATAGTATAGATATATTTCTTTTGCTAGAAATGCAAACCTCCAAGTCCTTTAGAGAACCAAAATTGCTCAAAATAATAAAGTGAAAGAACATGGGTCTCAAAATCAATTCCTTAGGCTTTGGAGCAGTGATGTTGCATTTGTGACCTAAAATTAGGGGATAAAATATTTTATGCCTAAGAAATAGCGATAAATAGAATTGTTACAGACCTCTAAGTCCTTTAGAGAACAAAAATTACTCAAAATAATAAAGTGAATGAGCATGCGTCTCAAAATCAATTCCTTAGGCTTTGGAGCAGTGATGTTGCATTTGTGAGCTAAAATTAGGAGATAAAATATTTTATTCCTGAGAAATAGCGATAAATATAATTTTTATAGACCTCCAAGTCCTTTAGAGAACCAAAATTGCTCAAAATAATAAAGTGAATGAACATGGGTCTCAAAATCAATTCCTTAGGCCCTGCAGTAGTGATGTTGCATTTGTGAGCTAAAATTAGAGGATAAAATATTTTATGCCCGAGAAATAGCAATAAATATAATTGTTACCTTCAACTCAAGGGTGGCATTTTTGCCATATGTGTGAATGAAAATGAATGGGGAATTCTGAGAGGATGGTCTAAAAGCAATAGAGGTATAAACAAATAATATCTAAAATAGAGTTAGTCAAGAAGGGCTATGACAAGGCTAGAGTCATCGCGCCAATAGAGGTATGTTTATTTCCTATATTCAACATACCAAACATGTGTGGGTCAGACCATATAAAATCAAATTATTTGAAACAAAATTAAATAAGATTCTTATTGTGGTTAAATTCTGAATTAATCAAACAAACGATCTACCAACCAAGTATTGACATAATATGTGCCCTCCCAAACTTGGTGGCTATTGCTAGGTCAATGTTTCAGTATTTTTTTTTTTTTGGTCTTAATTTAAAGAGAGGGTTTTGAAAGGGTCCCCACAACCTTATACATACAGTAGTAAAAATTTTAACCATAATAACAATCTCCAAAATATTATACCAATTAGGAATAACTAAGAGAGCTTAATTCCTAATAACCATAATTATTTCGGAGAGAACTTAGAAAAGCAGAACACTTTGAAGGTAAAACAAACTCTAAAAAACTATGGTCAAAGAGTAAAGCGAGACCGGACACCCCTTCCAACGAGAGCCAAAGGGATGTTCGACTCCTCCTTACAAAAACAAAGCATCATGAACCTCTTTCCTATCAAGGGAGACTACGTCATTCGGGACATCATTTTTCCACACCAAAAAAGTATCACAGTGGAAACCATGATTGGCCAGCATATCGGCCAGTGTATTACCATCATGGAACACATGGTGAATGTTCACCTGTTCAAAAGCGTACAACAATCTCCTAGCTTCAGCAATAATATTGAGAACGTTCCAGCTAGGTGTACACTCCCCTTTGAGCATCTTGATTATGTTCAATGAGTCACCTTTGATTTCCACATTCTGACAACCAGCATCCGCTAACAATTTCACCCCATATAAGCTACGTGAGCCTCCACAAAGTGTGAATATTGGGAATCAAGGGGTTTAGAAAATGCCATGAGGATATCGCCATTCTCATTTTGCACAACGTCACCTGCTCCAACCTTGTCGAGGTTACCCTTTGAGGCCCCATTGAATTTGAGTTTCATCCAATTGGGAGTCGAATGGGCCCACTTAATTCATGCTCTAGGATCAGGTTTGGGGGAGGGGGCCGAGGAAGAGGGCTCCAACCCAATTTAAATTCCAAATCAACTTCGTTGGAGGAGGAGGGTGCCTTGGGCCGTTTACCCACAAAGGCAGCCAAGACATTCTTCGATGCTCTATTAATGATCTTAGTACCCACCCTAATAGCATCGGTCTCAATGTCATTAAAAGCATGGGCATTCTATTATTTCCACACCCCCCACCACGCATGGGGAAGCATAATTTTCCACAACCAAGATAGTCATTGGGACACGAACGGTGAACACCATTGAAGGATGTTGTCCATCAATGTACCTGGAAACACCCAATAAATGTTAAACCAATTAAAAATAAACATAAATACCTGCCATGTGAATGGGAAGCTGAGGAGCAGATATTGCGTGGATTCCCAATCCAATTTGTATAGATAGCATATGTTCACCATAATGTGACCACTCTTTCAAAGATTCTCCAAAGAAAGTATTTTATTTATAACCGTCAACCAAAAATAAATATTGATCTTTGGGATTATTCTTTCAATACAAATAAGATTCGCTGGAAAATGAACCTCATATTCTAGGATAAGGAAGGAATAAGCTAATTTCACAGTAAATTCACCTTCAGCTTCCCCGCTCCAAATCAAACGGTCTCTGGAATCATCTTGTCTGATCGCATACCTGTTAAGTTCCACTAAAAGTCTCTGCCAACTAACCAAATCATTCTGGTTGGACACCCAATAGGGATGAGAATTCCATGAATGCCTACCATTGACAATAGACATATATTGGGAAACCCAAATTTTGCCTTCCTCCATCACTTTCAAAGCAAGAGCCCTGAGATTTGGGTCATCCAATAACAGCTCTTACCTCAACCAATGGTCTTACCAAAACTTGATGTTTCTCCCATCACCAATGATCCACCTGCTTTTAGCCTTCACAAATTCCTTGATCTTCATTAAGCTTCTCCAAAAAATAGAGCCTCTCAGGGAGAGATCATCTGAAAAAAAATTAAATATGTATTTCGCTTTAAGGATAGAACACCAAGGTCTCTTGACATTCGAAGCAACCAACCACCCTGATTTACCAACCTGGTATCTATTTATAAGTGTTGCTATTTTAAAATTAAGACCCCTATCCTTTCTCCTCTTGCAAATCTAATCCCAAGCGACCAAGTGGTACTTACCTTTTAAATCTGATCCATGTTTTACAAATATGATCAATTTTGTCCGTTACTTTAGCAAGGAGCATGAATAAGGACATGAAATAAATGGGTATGCTCTGGAGCGTGCTTTGAACAAGTACCGCCTTCCCTGCTTGGCTCAGCAACACCCCTTTCCAAGAGGCTAGTTTACGTTGGATTCTTTCAATCAAAGGGTCCCACAGTGAGTCTTTCATTCTCCCCATGAAGAGAGGTAGTCCAAGATAGGTCACTAGCAACGTGGCAATCCTACAATTGAGTATATTCACAATATTTGATTGCCTAGCTTCCAGAGTGTTAAAAAAGTAGAGAAATCTCTTCACAAAGTTGATCTCTTGACCAACAACCCTCTCATAACACAATAAGATATTTTTAATATCCCAAGAAAAAAAGACCGATGCACCACTAGAAATCAGAGTGTCATCAGCAAATTGGTGATGAGATATAGTCGGACATGGGAGAGTTGGATGAAGACCCACATCCCCGCTCAACCTTCCAATCACTCTCCCCAAAGCCTCTACCACAAATAGGAAGAGGAAGGGTAAAAGCAAATCACCTTACCTCAAACTGCGATGAGACTTAAAAAAGCCAAACACTAATCCGTTCACTAGAATGGAGCACCAAACTGAAGAAATGCAATCTAAAATAAGGGTGACCCATCGATAGCTAAATCCAAAATTCCTCATCACCTCTTGTAATAATGGCCACGTCACTTTGTCATAAGCCTTACTGATGTCGATATTTAAAAGGAAAGCCTCTCTACCACTATACTTGACCAAATGAAGAAGCTCATGCATGACAATAGCGTCATCTAAGATTTGTCTACCCGTCACAAAGGCGCTCTAAGCCATATCAATGAGATTCAAAAGTAGCCCCTTGAGTCTGTTAGATAGAGCCTTAGAGATGAATTTATATAAATAATTGCACAAAATAATTGGTCTAAAATCCTTAAATGACGCTGGCGATTTTTTCCTCTGAACTAGGGTTTTTGGAACTTCGAAAAATCTAGGGCATCAGCTGGATTGCAGAAGTGCTTTCGGGGTACGGTGGATCTGAAGGCTAGATTGGTGCCCCAGGAGGGTCCAATGGGGACTTCTCCGGCTCCTTTTCCAGGGAGTAGCAGCTCATACGCAGATCTGTTTAAAGAAAACTCTCCTCCAAAGAACGACGAAGCTCAAAAAATGGCATATAAAATGCTCTTCACGACTGCTGGGAATAGGTCGACAACACATCGTGTGAATGGATGTTTGCCGCAGGCCGAAACTAGGCCAAAAATTGTCATCGAGCCAAGTATGGTTGAAGAATCAGTCATTTACAGAGCTAATCACGATTTAATCTGCAAGTTCATGGGTATACGTCCTTCCCTATATTTTTGCACTCTTGGATCCACCAAAACTGGGAGCCTCACGGTGAGTATTCATTGTGGTTTATTAGCAATGGATATTTTATTGTTAGCTTTTCGTCTTTGGTCGATAGAAATAGGGCTTTCGAGTCAGAGAAGAAAAATCATGGCCCGGTAGGGCTATTTGTTCAACCATGGAGAGTGGGATTCGATCCCCGAGTTGAACCTACTATTGTCCCAGTATGGATCCGACTATATGCTCTTCCAATGGAATTCTGGAGTGAGCAGGTGTTGGCAAGGATTGGCAACTCTATTGGAAGACATCTGGGTGTTGCCAGAGACACAATTGAAGGGAGCATGGCGGTGTATGCAAGAATATGTGTGGAGATGGATCTCAGCCAGCCTTTGTCGATAGAGATGGAAATTGAATTGGCAGGTCTCTCCTGGATTCAACAACTGGACTATGAGGCCCTACCCTTTAGATGTAGGGTTTGTCACAAACATGGACATTTGGCCCATTTTTGCCCTAATAATATGAATGCTAAAATGGAGGCCCCTTTAGGAATGCCAAACCTGCCTAAAGAGGATAAGGCAACACTTAATAAAGATTCTAATAGCACCGTTCAGGGCCAGGAAGCTCAGAGAGAGGGTTTTGAACAGCCCAGAAGAAAAAGACGGACAAAGAAAAAAGAGGGAAAGGAGCAATCCCATCTCAGACCTGCCAATAGGTATGAGATATTTAAGTCACTGGTTGACGAAGAGGAACATCTTATGGAGGGCATGGAGGGTATTAAGGAAAGTTCTAATATTCCCGAGAAACTCCCCCTCTCATCTCCTCCCGTCATACAGCAGGTAGTTGAACTCTGTGAGGTATCACAGCCAGTGTGTTCAGGGGCTTTAGTAGTGCATAACCAGGATCAGATAGTATCTTAGGATGTCAGCATGGGAATAGCAGAGAAGAATAGGGAAAGGCCATCTTTGGGGATAACCCGGGTAGAAAAAAGATCAAAAAATAGCAATTCTCGGGGAGTAGGTAGAAGATCCAATAAGGAGTTGCTAGCAGCCCAAGGAGACAAACTGATCACGGGAGGATCGGTGAGGTCAATAGACTCTTATTGCTCCCAGGGTAACCAATGATTATACAATCATGGAATGTGAGGGGTTTAAATAGCAGAACCCATCAATCTATTGTTCGAAGACTTTTAGAGAATCGTAATACTAATTTTTTGCTTTTACAGGAGACTAAGATGTCATTAGATCTTATGTCCAAAATAGTCAACAGAATTTGGAGGGGTGCTGGTCATATGGATGTGGCTGCCCAAGGTGCCTCAGGGGGGATTGTTACTCTGTGGAACTCTCTTGAATGGTCTGCAATAGAACATCTTTCCTGGAGGGGTGTTCTCACTTCTCTTTTTAGGAATAATGTCACTACGGAACACGTTCTAATCACAAAATTTTATGGGTCTCAAAACCTAGATGGTCAGAGGCGGCAGTGGAAGGTTGTGCATAACATGCGAACCTCAAGGGAAGATCTAGACTGGATTATAGCGGGGGACTTTAACGCTAAATTATCTTCTAGAGATCAGGAAGGGGGAACACCATTTTTGGACCCAGGGGACCGTTTCATGATTGCCCAAGTCCAGGCTTTGCACTTAGTGGACATTAAATGTCCTGGCATTAACTACACTTGGACTAATAAAAGGCGGGAGCCACATAGCAGGAAGGTTAAGCTAGATCATTTTCTGGTTTCAGAGGAGGCGTTTGTAAAATGGAATATAAATTTTTAGATTTTAGAAGGCCCAGTTTCAGATCACTGTCCCATTCTGTTGGAAGGCGGGACTAGGATGGGGCAACATCACAAACCTTTCAGATTTGAGAATTTTTGGCTTCAGAAAGAAGAACTTCGGGAGAAAATTCCATAGTGGTGGGAAGAAGGCCGCCCGACTTATGGGAGAGCAATGTTCAGAATCCACAAACAACTACAATATGTCAAAACTCAGTTGAAGTATTGGAGGCATGCTAATAAAACAGACTTCCAGGCCCAAAGAGCTCCTTTGGTGGCCAGATGGGATGAGGTCCAAAAATAGTTTAGAGAAGGAGTAATTATAGACCAGCTCAAAGTTGAGGATGATGCCCTGCGTACAGCGGTTGAGGACATTGACAACCAGGAGGAGACCTATTGGAAGCAGAGAGCAAGAACCACCTGGTTATTAGAAGGGGACAGAAATACAAAATTCTTTCATCGGATTGCTTGTGCTCGAAGACAGATGAACAAGATGGAGGCCCTTCAAGATGAGAACGGTCATTCCTTTGATACACTTCCTGGTATGCATTCCCATGCTATGGATTATTTTTCTAAGCTTTTTAAGGAAAGTGTGGTACAAGATGTAGAGGCCCAAAATGAAGTTATTTCTGTCATACCTGCTATTATTTTTGAGGATGAAAATCAGGCCCTCCTCAAACCCATTGATGGAGATGAATTGAAAACTGTGGTCTTTGGAATGAGCACTGGTAAAACTCCAGGTCCAGACGGCTTCCCAATTGAGTTTTTTAGGCTTTCTGGGACTACTTAGAGGAAGATGTAATGGTTGTTGTAGAAGAGTCCAGAGAAAATAAGAGAATGCTTAAAGCTATAAACCACACTTTCATTACCTTAATTCCAAAAGGGGAGGAGGGGGTTCATATTTCAGATTATAGGCCTATTGCCTTATGTAATGTGTTGTACAAAATAATCACAAAGGTAATGGCTGAGCGCCTAAAACCTCTTCTTCACAACATTGTCTCCTCTGAGCAAGGGGGTTTTGTTGAAGGACGACAGATTCTGGATGGGGTGGTTGTGGCCCAGGAAGCAATCCATTCAATGCACACTTCTGGTAATAAAGGGATGTTCATAAAACTGGACATGTCAAAGGCTTATGACAGGGTTGAATGGAGTTTCCTGGCTAAAATGATGGCAGCCTTTGGTTTCTCTCAGGATCTGGATAGAGTGGGTCATGAGCTGTGTCTCTACCCCGACTTACTCTGTGCTAATCAAGGGCCTTCCTTCGCAACCTTTTGGAGCTACTCGGGGACTACGCTAGGGGGATCCATGTTCTCCTTATCTTTTTCTCATTTTGGCTGAAGGTCTTGGCAGACTTTTCTTGAGGAGAAGACAAGGTAGATTATTGGGTATCAGGGTGGGTGACAAAGTTTTAACGCACCTGCAGTTTGTGGATGACACTTGGTTTGGTGGGAGTGGCCAGCTTCGGGGAAGCAAGAATGATTAGGGATACTCTTAATGTCTATCTCGGGGCTACTCAATAGGTCATTAATGACAAGAAATCCAAAGTGGTTTTTTTTAATCTAGAGCAAAGGCTTCGAACAGAATTTTAGAAATCCTGGGATTCACAAGGACTTCTCTCCTAGTGGTTTACTTGGGGGTCCCCTTGCACTTTAAGAAGCTAAAATTAGACACATGGAGGAATCTGCTGGAGTGTATCAAGGACAGAATTAACCACTGGTCTCACAAGTGGTTAAGTTATGGTGGCAGATTAACGTTCTTACAGTCAGTCATTCAAGCCATGCCAATTTACAAATTCTCTATCCTGGCTGCCCCGATTACAATATGGAAAGAGTTGGACAGGATGGCTAGAAAGTTTTTATGGGAAGGAGCAAAGGGAGAGAGAAAGTGGGCCTTAGTGGGCTGGGACAAAGTTACCCAGCCCAAGGTTAAAGGAGGTCTGGGTCTGAGAAAATCTAAGCTGAATAATAAAGCTTTGGCTGGAAAGCTGTACTGGAGATGGATCTCCCAACCCACTTCCCTTTTCAGTAGAATCCTAACTAGCAAATACCTGGGACAGGTCAGCCCAAACGATGTTGCTCGCATCCCCTTGGATGGTACTGGGTCCCTAGTTTGGCAGGCTCTCAAGTTAGGGTCTCAGGTTGTTAAAGACCGCTTATTTTGGAAAGTGGGAAGAGGGGAGAAGGCTCATTTTTGGACAGATTCTTGGGATCAGTTCCCACCCATCATTGCTGAATTTCTAGAATTACAGCCAATAAAAGCAGCCATTGAGGCCAAGGGATGGATCCGTATTGAAAGTTATTTCACAACTACTCAGCTGGGGGAGTGTAAGTTTAAGCAGTTCAAGAAGTTGGATGAGTGGCCCATTTCAATCCCTCCGGATTTGACTCCCATCATGACTAAAATTCTGACAGAAATATTTCTTACAGGGGGAGACGTGGAGGATGAATTAGCCTGGGGCTTTGGGAGTCTTGGCATCTATACAGTAAAGGACGGATATGACAACATTCTCCCAGAGCCCCCCCTCATACTTTTCAGGTTGAGGACTGGAGGAAAATCTGGCATTCTAAAGGTTGGCCGAAAGTTAACTTTTTTGCCTGGCAGTGCATGCACAATGGAATCCTCACTTTTGATAATCTCAGATCAAAAGGTATCATCGACCCTTCTCAATGTGTACTATGCTACAAGAGCGAGGAAACTGCTGACCATTTGTTGTTTGGTTGCCCTTTCACCCGACATATTTGGCTGCGTTGGTTTGCATACTTTAAAATTCAAGTAAGTGATGACCTGAACCGGATGAATATCTAGGCAAAATGGCAGAAAGGTAGATTCAAATCTAAAGCTCTTCGTATTGGTTGGGAGCTCGGTTTAAGCTTTATCTGGTGGCAAGTATGGCTGGAAAGAAATGCCAAAATTTTTAGAGAAACCTTTACTGCTCTAGACAGGGTTTGACGGACCATTTGGAGCAAGGTTACCGAAACTGTGGTTGTTCATTTTGAGGAGGAAGCTCAAATTGACATTGGAGCTATGGAAGAACGCGTTGAACTGCAAGAGGGACAGGACAAAAACTGTTGGAAACCTCCCCTGAAGGTTGGATTAAAATCAATACTGATGGAGCTGCAAAAGGCAATCCGGGTAGAGCCGAAATTGTGCTCTATTGGGAATTGCAAGGCCTGGGAAGAACCACTAACAATGAAGCCGAAGCCATTGCCATCAAGTCTGCTTCTATTTGGGCAGTGAAACATGGCCACCACAGGATTATTCTTGAATCAGACTCGCAAATAATGGTTGGAGCTCTAGACTGCATGAGGAACTTTGATCTGAAAGCTTGGAGGTTGAGGGCTCTTGTTACTCAAATTAAAGAATTATGGAAGGAATTGGAGGACGTGATCCCAGTTTATGCGAGTAGAGATTTGAACAAAGCGGCTGACTTTCTGGCTAAGATGGGTGCGGAAAAGGAGGTTGGAGTTCAGTTGCACAGTGACATGGATATTGAGGATGAGGTGATTAGGCAGGGTCTTGAAAGGTCCTTAAGCCAATGATCAAAGAAAAAGCAAAGGGAGGAATGTTGTCACGATATCGCGACATGTTGCGCCGTCGCGGCCATTGGAGGAATGTTGTCGCGATATCGCGACATGTTGCGCCATCGCGGTCACTGGAGGAAAGTTGTCGCGATATCACGACATGTTGCGCCGTCGCGGTCACTGGAGGAAAGTTGTCGCGATATCGCGACATGTTGCGCCGTCGCGGTCACTGGAGGAAAGTTGTCGCGATATCGCGACATGTTGCGCCGTCGTGGTCACTGGAGGAAAGTTGTCGTGATATCGTGACATGTTGCACCGTCGCGGTCTCTGGAGGAAGGTTGTCGCGATATCGCGACATGTTGCTCCGTCGCGGCCAAGGGAGGAAAGTTGTCGCGATTTCGTGACATGTTGCTTCATCGTGGCCAAGGGTGGAAAGGTGTCGCGATTTCATGACCTGTTGCTCCGTCGCGGCCAAGGGAGGAAAGTTGTCACGATTTCGTGACATGTTGCTTCGTCGTGGCCAAGGGTGGAAAGGTGTCGCGATTTCGTGACATGTTGCTTCGTCGCGGCCAAGGGTGGTAAGGTGTCGCGATTTCGCGACATGTTGCTTCGTCGCGGTCAAAAGAGAAAAAGTGTCACGATTTCGCGACATGTTGCTTCGTCACGGCCAAGGGTGGAAAGGTGTCACGATTTCGTGACATGTTGCTTCGTCGCGGCCAAGGTTGAAAAGTTGTCGCGATTTCGTGACATGTTGCGCCATCGCGGTCTCTGGAGGAAAGTTGTCGCGATTTCGCGACATGTTGCGCCGTCGCGGTCTCTGGAGGAAAGTTGTCACGATTTCATGACATGTTGCTTCGTCGCGGCCAAGGGTGGAAAGGTGTCGCGATTTCGTGACTTGTTGCTCCATCACGGCCAAGGGAGGAAAGTTGTCACGATTTCACGACATGTTGCTTCGTCGCGGCCAAGGGTGGAAAGGTGTCACGATTTCGTGACATGTTGCTTCGTCGCGGCCAAGGGTGGTAAGGTGTCGCGATTTCGCGACATGTTGCTTCGTCGCGGTCAAAAGAGAAAAAGTGTCACGATTTCGCGACATGTTGCTTCGTCGCGGCCAAGGGTGGAAAGGTGTCGCGATTTCGTGACATGTTGCTTCGTCGCGGCCAAGGTTGAAAAGTGTCGCGATATCGCGACATGTTGCATTTTCGCGGCCAAAGGAGAAAAGTGTCGCGATATCGCGACATGTTGCATTTTCGCGGCCAAAGGAGAAAAGTGTCGCGATATCGCGACATGTTGCTTTTTCGCGGCCAAAGGAGAAAAGTGTCGCGATATCGCGACATGTTGCATTTTCGCGGCCAAAGGAGAAAAGTGTCGCGATATCGCGACATGTTGCTTTTTCGCGGCCAAAGGAGAAAAGTGTCGCGATATCGCGACATGTTGCATTTTCGCGGCCAAAGGAGAAGAAGGAAAGAGGGTCGCGATATCGCGACTAGTTGCATCAACTGATCTTGCCGATCCCCCTATTAGCTAGTTAATGGTTCAAGAGATTTGGCTCCATTGCAAATCTTCTTTTACTATTGTAAGCATGTGCTCTCTCTAATTTCTGTTGGGAAGTGTCTCTTCCCAAATTGTAATTGTTCTTTGTTTTAATACAAGTTTTTTCAAAATTTTCAAAAAAATCTTTAAATGATGAGATGGAAGCCTTTTTAGAAATTAAGGCAATCAACGTGGCATTCAAGTATTTAGGAATCTCCATCGATATTTGGGCTTCTCTCAAAGCCTCTGCCACCTCAGACCCTCAAATATTCCAATATTTTTGAAATAACAATGGAGGAAATCCATCAGGCCTCGGAGCCTTTAAAGGCCCCAACTCCTTAACAACATTAAATATTTCATCATCTGTGAGCAGGGCCTCCAAACCCGTGTTCATTTCCTCCGTCACCAAAGTAGGAATGGCATATAACATAACACGTTCTGTTGCCAAATCTTGATCTAGGGGACCAAGAAGAGAACTGAAGAAATTGACAGCCTCCGATCGAATTTCCTCGCTCTTCCTGATAGAGTTTCCATCCTCCTTAATAATCTCCACTATTCTATTCCTACTCCTGCATGGTGGACGCATGAAAGAACCGTGTATTCTTGTCATATTCTCTTAATCATAATTCTCTTGATTTTTGCTTCCAGTGCAACTCGATATCCGCTTGTTTGTTATGATAGTTGGTTAAGCATTCCTTTCCTCCCTTAATAACACCTCATCGAGTCCCCATGACTCAATATTTTTCTCTATTTCAGTGACCTTCTTTTTCAAAGCTTCCAACTCCCTAAAGATATTACCATACACATTCTTGTTCCACCATTTTAATTGATGACGAAGCCTTCGAATTTTGAAGGTAACTTTAAAAAGGCCTGATACCGGTGCTTCCTCATCCCACCATTTTTTCACGCAATATTCAAAGTTAGGGAAGTTGCACCACATTGCTTCAAAGTGAAAAGGTCTTGGAACAAAAGAAGAGTTTTCAACAGTCTCTAAAAGGAGAGGATTATGATCTAAGCCCACTCTAGGCAAGGTGGAAAGCACCACATGCCCAAAAATATTGAGACTTCCATATGAAACTAGTGCTTTGTCCAGCCAGCTCAAGATCAAACCGTTACCCAACCTACTGTTACTCGATGTAAAATACTCCCCTTTCAAATCCACGTCTCATAATTCTATGGAAGATATGAAATCCACCAGGTCAACAAGACTGCGCTCTTCAAGGCCACTTCCACCCCTTCTCTCTGAATGATATAGAGAGGAGTTAAAATATCTAATCACTAACCAATTCTCATGAATGAATATTTGATGCATTTCTAACAACAACTACCAGAAATCTCTCCTTTCATAAGTGGTATTTGGAGCATAGATATTGGAGACCACCCAATGCCTTTGGGTTTTGTTGCACCAAAAAATAATATTTATCACTCTACGTGAAGCAAAGATTACATGCCCATCAAATTTATGTGAATTCTAGAAAAAAAACATTCCACCCACTGTTCCCACAGCTTCACTAGCCATGACACCCGAGTCCTTCCATACTGCCCTTTGGATCGATCTCCACGACTCGACCTCAAGCTTTGATTCTTGAATGCATAACAGATCAGGGGCCAATTCTCTTCTCAGGGATGCCAATAAGTGCTTCTTAGAGGAGCTATTAAGCCCTCTTATGTTCCATGAGCAGATTTTCATGGGAAGGGGGAACTCACTTTATCTCCACCACCTACCGACAAGCTCAAGAAACCATCCAAGCTCAATCGTTTTCATCTTCACAAATTTTTAGAACTAGTCTAGATTGACCTTCATTGACCATAGACTCATTGGCCTTTCTTTTCCTGCTTACTTTAGACACAGGCCTTTTAGGTTTACTGGCCTTGCCCAAATCCATCAAACGTCTTCTATGACTGCGGGTTTTAGGGCTAGGAGAGCCCTTATCCATTACCACCGGCTGAGGAGATGGGGAAGTAGGAGCCACATCCATCACTAAAGCTTCGTTTCTTACCACAGAGGGGGAACAACCATCCACACGATTGGTCGTGCCAGGAGAGAAGGATAGACAATGAGCCATCGAGGATTATGGGCATTCCCTTAAGGACCCCACCGGGGTCGCCATCTGGGCCTTAGAGCACGATGGACCCAAGTCTTCTGCCAGAGCATTTAGACACTCGAAAGAGTTGTCTAAGGGGATAGAAGCCTCCACCAGATTGACTTTCAGAAACAAGTCCATCTCTATCCTATTATAATTCTCCAATGCAATATCCGAATACATCGGTTTGACCAACTCTTCCTCCCTAACCATAGGCGCCAACAGAGGGGAGGAAAGAGGGGGAGCCAAATTTCGAAGAGCCATCGAAGGAGCAGCGGCTTCCTTGACCGACGAGAGCAGTGAACGATTTCTTCTTCCATATTCTTTGCTTCTTTGAGGGGAAAGACCAAACAGACTTGCTAACACTAGAAACAGAGGTTGGTCTCTTCCCTTTCTCCACCGCGGACACAAATCCTTGCGAATGTTGCACCCTAGTAGGGGCATCCCCCGACTTTCTTTTGCAATGCAAAGATGAATGACCTTTGCTCCCACAAGTTGAACATGAAAAGCTATCATGTTCATAGATGATTACCTACTCCCACCTTCCTGCCAAAGAGTTGATCAAATAAGATTTTGGCAACTCTTTGGACAAGTCCACGAGAACACTCAAGCGAACAAATTGCCTTTTGTCTTCCGACATGGAAGAGGCATCAAAAGAGATAAATTTCCCAATTGCATTGACAATCAGTTTGAATATGGAGTCATGCCATAAATAGAGAGGGACTTCCGAATCCAAACCAAAACCATGTCCACTTTGTGAGCAGCAGGGTTAAACCCAGAGTCCCATTTCCTCAAATACAACCCACGCTTTTCGAAAAACCACAACCCCTCTTCCAACACCCGATCAACATCAAAGGGATCCGACAGAGAAAAAAGAAAAAATTTCCTCGAGAGAAGAGATAAATAGAGGTTGCCAGTCGACTTCCAATAGGCGATGACCCATCTCTTTAAAGCATCAACATCCGGTCTGCTCCCGGAGAATTTTCCCACTAAATTACCAGACAAATTCACCAATAGAGGACACAGTTGAGTCAGAGACAGAGATGAATTGGCTAAGCCTACACTCCCCCCATTCCTTTTGGGCACAGCCTCCCCAATAGCTTGGCCACAAGGCTTTTCCAAAGAAAGAGATTCCACCGGTTCGTCCAGAGCTTTCCTACCCGGATACCACATTCAAAATCACGCACTAGCAACGCAAAAGAGAAGACCAGACGAGAGAACCGCTCATACAACCGCCAGAATCCAAGCAGAAACGCAAACCGCCCAAGATCCACCAGAGCGAAGAGCTCCAACCGTTGAGCAGAGCGAGAGGGAAGCACAAGATAGTATCATTGAGGAGAGCGAGAGCGGAGCACCAGAGGCCGATGTTTCAGTCTTACCGCATGGTGTATCGTTGTTATTTAGAGTGGTAGGGATTAGCCAACTTGGATCTGATATAACAGTTTGACTTTTCTGTTAACGTTCCATCTATCCCATTAAATAGGGATTAGCCAATTCCATCTGATATCACAAATTGACTTTTCTATTAACGTTACATCTATCACATCCAATTCGTAAACAAAATCATCTTATGACACATGTGAAAACAAGAATTATAATGGGAGACATTATGAAGCGTGTAAAGAGCATAAAATAAAGTCAGCGCAGCATTGGCAGCTCCTTAATGGAACACACTTCTAGATAGCCGTTTGGAAATATAATTGCGCGTAAAAGTCGAGCATAAAAAGCTAGATTATAGATAAGAAGATAGCTATGGGCCATGAATGCCGTCTTCAATGAATGCCACATCTATTTCGCTTTTCCTTTGTGAAGTGATTAGACACACAGAACAATAAACAGTGCACTGCTTTTTCCACTTTGGGTCCCAATTCAGGTCGGCACAACTAAGAATTCTACACCTCAATGAGTGTAATCGTTTCCCTGACATCATCTAATACGCGTCGTAGTTTAAAATTTGTAAGGATTTTCTTTGTTATATAATAAATTTTTATAATTTTTAATTTTTAATAAAATCAATAAAACTTTAAAAAATAATTAATCTAAATATTTTAATCCACAATCACTATCAATAAATCTATCCCTTAATATTACAAACAAATCTATCTTTTTTTTAAACAAGTTATACTAATTTGACCAGGTCTGAGATTTCTAGTATAAGTTAGCGACTCCTAGCATGATATTTCCAGTTACTTCCCAGGAACGAACTCTCCTGTAACCTCTTAAACTCGAATTTGGCAGCTAAAGAAATTATATGTTTTCTTTACCAATAACCTTTTTATCTTTAAAATTACTTTTCTTATTTCACTATTACTTTTTATTTATTTAAAAAAATAACATATAAAACTTTTCACATACATCTTCTTTTAAGGGTATTGATCTAGCCCTATCAATTTCTATCTCATAGTTAAAACATGCATCTTCAACTGTTTTTAGTTGAACCTCTTAAATGGAAAACACAGTAGAAGTATTTGTTCAGAGGATTCGAAAATGATCTGAACACCAAGATTTTAATTTTAAAGGTAAATATTTTATAAACTATAAACATGTTTGGAGGGCAGAGTCTAACTTTTCATAATACATAAACAATTTCAGTGACCTGTAGATTAAATCGTAATATTATTATTTTTAGTAAAAAAATGCATACTTTATTACTTTGTCGTGAAGTGTAAGAATAAGAGGACAATCATATAAGATGTATAACTCAAACTAAACTAAATATTGTAATTAAAATTTTATATAGATATTATAGATTTTTAAATATATTTATTTAAATTAAAATTTTGATTGTTTTATTTTAAATAATTGTTTTATTTAATAAATAAAATAAATTTTAAAAATGATTTTTAAAAAATATATTGTGTTTTTATTTTTATTTTTTAATTACATATTTCAAAAATCAAGTGATTTAATTTGCATAACACTTAAAGCATATAAACTATGCTTTGAAGTATATTCATTATAATTTGATTGAATATAGATAAGTTTAAAATTTGAAGATATTTCTATAAATACATTAGCATATTTCTTAGATTAAAAAAAAAATATTTGATATTTCAAAAATATATATTAAAAGAATTTATTTGATATTTCAAAATTATAAAAAATTATTTGAGCTTATTTATGTTACAGAAAAATTGTAAATCTACTTAAAAAATATGAAGTATATTTTATATGTAAGATTAGAAAAAATTAGAAGCATAATTTTGAGAGAAAGTAAATCTATGCCTCTACCAGTCTATCTAGCCATGTAGATTATTTTCTCTATTTTGTGCATAGTAAAGCATTGCTACTTTTTCCCATGGTGAATACATAGTGTATTTGTTTTCAAATTGTTTGGCATTGCCTAGTATTTTGTAAATATATGTTGAATTAAATTATATACTATTTTTCTTCTTGCATGCCTTTAAGCACATATAGAGGTTGGTATTATGGATACTTATAAGTAGAACAAAGAAAAATTCATATTTTAAAATTAATATATACTAGAGATGATTATTAACTATTTTATTAATCATATTAACATTAGATCCATAATTTACCAATTTGTATGTTGATCCTTAGTGCTTGGATAACCTTTCATTACAAATGAAGAATATTTAAACACAAATAATTTTCAAATATGGCACAACTAACTACTATCCATGTAAGGATAGCAACTAACTTAGACTCACATCATACTTGTGAAGATAAAAGCACCCCTAAATAACTTTGACATATGGTCCTTGTGAATGGTAGTTTCCATATAACCACACATTTTTTTGACCTTAACTAACATGAACACCTAGATCATGTGAGTGGTATTTAGATCCACTCTAATTCATGCCACTAAACTATTATGGTAATAATTTCTAATATTGTATATTAATTTTTTTTTAAAATTCATACATACTTGAAGAGGATATCAAATATTCATCATAGCATATGAATAAAATATATAAATCATAGGAGATAAGTCTAAATATCAATTTTCAATTAAGGAATCAATATCATATCCATGAAAAAGCATTAAAAAGAGAGAAAAAATTACTAAAGGTCATAAGAGCAAAATGAATGCATCAATAAGAAAAATAAAATAAAAAACACGGTGATCCAAGAGCAAGTTACACAATACTTCAAGTCCATTTTAAAATAAATAATAAAAATTGAAGCAAAAGGGATGCAAGAACAAAATAGAGTACATCAATATGATTTTCAAAGAGGATTTTTTAGATTATAATATGAAAAGTTACAAGAGAAAGAATGTTTATGTCTTCATCAAGAAAGAAACCTTTTCAAATGTGAGAATAAAATCAAGAGTTAAAGAAGAGGATTTTACACATTAAACTTGAAAATGAAGGGTTCCATATCTAAATTTCTAATTATTATACCAATTTCCTTATTACATTTTTATATTTTGAGGCTATAGCATCACCTATATTGCTAGTGTAACGCTATTATATCTTGAATTTAAAAAAAAAAAATACAATACTAAGGTGTGCTACTATGTATTTTTTTGCATTTTCATTATATATCATAGTACCACCATGAAACCAACATAATGCCACTCTAGGATGATTATAGTCACATATATTAGCACTTTCATGACATCACATAAAACTTAAATAAAAACATATTTATAGGTTTAAATATTAATAATCATAAAGATGATTTTTTTTGGTATTTGAATTATACTTGTTAATGTTCAAGTTATTTTTTTATCAAACTTTATTGGTGAACTATATAAGAATATTATTTCTTTCATATTGGGATGCTTCATTTAACTTACTCTCTATGAAAATAAATATAGTTCGTATTAAACTAATAATTCATCTAAGTAATCATTCCTTGCAACACAATAAACATTGGAACATAGGGTTTTATCCCATTCAATATTTGGAAAAGTTCATCTCAATTCTAACCTAAAAATCTAATCTAAATATCTTGGAAAATGGGTTGTCAAAATTAAAGTAAAATATGCAAAGGTGAGTGTAGTCATATGATTGTCGTAAGATAAGATTAATCTAATCAACATACTCACAAAGGCAAAATATTCAATGCACCCGTATTAAATGAATATATAATATAATATATAAAAATTAATAATAGGGAATATACAAGTAGACACAAATATCATTGATTTAAAGATAATATACATAATTGATCTTTATATGCCATGCACAATCCATAACATTTATTGTAATAGTAATATAATATATAAAAATTACTAATAGGTAATATACAAGTATATTAATCTAATTTGAGCTAATATTAATCTCAAATATAAAATTTATTCACCAATCATAATTTCTTCTTATTCTAATAGAAAATTTAAGAAGTCATAATTAACTATTGTAAAAAAATATTTGTGTTGATTGATTGTCCTAAAGTATTTAGGATGGCAATACATTCATATATTCTTTGTAGCTTATAATAAACATTCATAAGCTACTTACTTATATTTTTTAGTTGTAGAGATCTAATTGGTTCATAATCGATCTCCTCATGAAATATCCTTAAAATAAAGGAAGTATATTTTTGCTTATCATATAATTCTAACTTTTCTTCCTTGATACTCATGTCAACCTCAATGATGAGGTTCTCATGTTTTAGTAGGTATAATAATAATTATTTAATTATTTTTATTTTTACATGGATTTAGTCCCAAAGATTATCCATTGTGGCCTCGACTATATGTGTCTCAAAATATTGTTCTTGAGCCTTAAATTATTCAAGCTCCTTTTTAATATCTTCCTACACCTCTACGTTGACTATTTATTTATTCTTTTTCTATTTCATCACCTTCACTTTTTTCTTGAGTTACTCTAGCTATTGTTTTAAATCATTGTTTTCTTTTCTTATTTTTTTCATTTATTTATAAATATTGATCAACTTGATCCTTATTAGCCTTAATATCTATGTCCTTTCTAATGAGTAGCTTTGTCATGTTCTCCATATTTTTCTTATGCTTATCTAGATTTTATTTTCCATTTTGGTACCTAATAGAGGTGACTTTAATTATTTGCTTGACCAACTCTACTATCTCTATTGGTTAGGTCTATTCCAATATAATGCTAGTATTTTTGTGGCATAGTTTGATAGAGCCATCATAAATTATATTGGGTCTATAGGATCCATCTTGGTGAACAATACCTTTTTACCTTTATCTACTACTTTGATATGAATGTGAGAAGGTCCTTTAGAGGGTATGGAAATATTGCTTGAAGTGTAGTCTTTAATGATATTCTTGGAATTTTTGATCTACCTTTCTACTTCCCTCATGATTTTTCTCCAATATTGCTTAATATCTAGTATGATAGTGAGTAAGCTAAGAGAGAGATCCAACCATTACACTAGGGTTATGCATAAGGGGTTGGATTTGAAATATACTTGTAAAAAAATGACAAATCCTAATCAAAATCAAGGAGAATAAAGGTGAATCCTAAGAAAACCAAATAAATCATCTTCACACCAAAATTTAGGGCATTTGAAGCCCTAAAAAGTAAGTTCATATTTAGAAAAAAAAAATTGACCTATTAAATCACCTTATAACTTCATAAAAACACCACCATTAGATGAGGATTGAAAAGATATTTCCAACGAGTACAAATATTCCTATTTTTGGATATATATTATGGTGAATTAACCCTAAGAAAAAATTGATCCTAAAAATTTCAAACGAATGGGCTAACATCAAGGATCCTCATATTCGCCAATTTCCAATTTTGGAAATCCTTATATTTGCCCAATTTGTGAATATTCACCACCATGCATAACCATGCACCCACCTTCATGAGTGTTTTACATGCTCTTCTTAGTGTTGCTATGATTGTGCCTAACTAGAACATAGTTATGGTTCTCAATTAGGGAGTCTAAGATGGCCTAAATAAGGATCTAAGATCTATAAATAATAGTATCAGAAAGTATAAGTACTTTTGAAATGAGCGGTGATGAGAATCAAACATCAATCCAAGCCACAAGGATCTAAGACGTTGAATCTCACCATGTTAACCAAACACAAGAGAATTAAATGAACAAGAACACAATGGAAGTAAATGCCAAAAGAACAAAAATATGATAATATATCAATGTAAAATGTAGATTCAGTACAATGGAAAGGCCTTGATTAAATAGGTAAGAAATATCCACAATAGTCGTAGGATCATAAAAAAGTTATAAGGATAAATATTCACCATAAAACAAGGAGGTGTGATATGGTTTGTAGATTTGAAACCGACATGGTGAGAAAATATCTCAACCCTCCATAAATACCTAATAGATAACTCCCTAGGAATAGTCAGCATCTAATATCTCCATAATATCTAAAAGATAAATAATAAATATCCACACACAAGTGGTTGGGGAAAATATGGAATAAAGTAAATAAAGTACCCTAGGTGAGCATGACCTAGATTCTAAATAACCTACTCTAACACCACACCTCAAATGAAACTAGGAGGTGGAAAAACTAAGTGGTATATTAACAAGTATGAGTTTTGATAAAAAGGCCTAATCAATTACTCATGTATAATATATCAATGAATCTCAAAAAAAAGGGAATAAAAACCACATGGGAAAAAACATCCATCTAGAAGAGAAGAAGTATGAAGAATTAAGGTGGCCTCATCCACAAATTTAATGATGTTACCATTGTCTTAACTAGAGTGATGGATTATAACAATACAATTTGGATGGATTGTGGGGTGGTATGAATAATTATGGACTCCATTGTTGTTGTTTGAATGGATATGAAGTGTAAATTTTTTTTTTAGATGAAGCAAATCTTGTGGCAATGGATGTGATGGATATAAGTAATGATTGATGAGGACATCTCTTCCTAGGTTTATATTTCTTAGGTTTAGATTTATTTTTGATAATAAAAACCTATGTAATTCTAAGTTTAGGTGTTTAATTTGCTTTGCTAGGATTAATAAATCTATTCCATGTAAATGTGAGCTTCTAATCTCACCTGGGCTTCTAGATAGCTAATTTTAGCTTATACATAGCGTAATTTAGTAGTTATTTATTAATATTAAGTTAGGTTAGGATTTTTATTTTACCTTCTAATATTGTCTTTGATGAGATGCATGTCATGAACCTCCCTTGGCATACTTTTTATTCAATAAGTTATGTTTTGCTACATAGATGTGCTGATAAAATGATTGATTTTTTCATGTTGAGTTTGTGCAAATTATATGCATATATTTCATGATGAATAGTGATGTAGTTTTTTGATGAAATGATTGATGTTTACATGTCTAGTTTCCATATAGATATGCTTTTATGAAAGATATGATGTTGCTAATAAACTTGTGTACTTGACAAGAACAGGTATATTCATGGACGGAAGGAAGACTTATTCTCCAAGAGTAAGCTAACTTAAAAAAAGAATTGATGAGGTTGTCCTATGGTTTATATTACTTGGGAAATAGGGATAACTAACTTTTTTGTAATAAGTTGTTTATTAAAGATACAACTAACCTATGATGGAATGTAATTGTTGATTAGATCCTCTTCTATAGTAAAAAGGAGATTGGATTTAAATCAATTATTTCCATATCTCATCCAGGTAAAATGTTAAGGAATATATATATATATATATATATATATATATTTACTTATGTAATTATTTGTTAGCTTGGTAGTGTGTGGATTTAAAAAAAAATATGACATCTATTGCAAGGATCCTCGAGTAAATCCTGATTCGGCCATATTAAAGGAAGGAAAGAATTATATAAAGAGGATATATATGTTGCACACGTTGCCTCCACAAAATATTTTTGAATCACCACTTTAGTTAAGCATAACTTAACATCGGATTCACACGAAGAAGATGTTAGAATGATCTGAGAACCTCCAATTTTCTTAAGATGAAAAATATCAGGTGAGCATCCAAGAATATTGGGAGGGGGATCATGTTCATGATGAAGAATGATCACCACTAGTTGGTAAGGCAAACATGGCTGATCAAAGTAGGAGAGAATTTGAGTTCATTTATGATATTTTAGAGCTGACAACTAAAGAAAAAGAGAAATCAAAGAATGTGTGGTTAGTCGAGAGACTAGAGGGGTGGTGAAAGAATACATTTGGGGAAAATGAAAGGAGTTGTTGGCCTATGAGTGGAGTTGGGTGAAGGAGGATGGAAGAAAATATAACACAATATATGAATAAGAGTTTGACAAGCTCTCAATTTGGTGCACTGTAACTTCTTGTTAGCTTGTTATATTTGATAATAGAGGGTTTTATAGCTAGCTTGATTTTGGTTTATGTTTGCTTCTATATTTGTAGTATTTGAGCCACCTATGTGGATTCGTAGGGATTAATAAGTTTTATAACAAACCATTATGCCTCGAGACATTCCCAAGAAGCATTCGAGTTGAGTAGATGGTGTAGTTAAGCCCATCTCATCCGTACAAGTGTATGAAAATTGGTTTGATAGATTTTACCATCGGTTGGATAGATATGTTGTGATAGTAGTCTAGAGTTGATAATATACTATTGTGTATATTGTTTAAGGATAGTTTATGCTTACTTTTTTATTTATAGTATTGATTCATATGTCGAGTCATAGGAATTATCGAGTTTATAGTGAACCATTATGACTAGTGACATTTCTAAGAATTCCTAGATAGAGTGATTAAGATATGGTTAAGTTCTTATTTTCACATATTATGGACAATTGGTTTGATAGGTCTTATCGTTAGTTGGATAAGAGTATTTGTGGTAGTAGAGTAGACTCGCATCCTGGCTATAGGATTTATATGCTTAGGGATTGGTTTATACCTTACTCATTAGAATTCAAGAGTTTTCTCTTAGAACATACCTCGATGGATCAAGGGTGGATGCCAGTTAGAATTGTCGTGCTACCATAGAGAGTGCTGAGGAAATGAAGTAGGACAAAATATGTTAGAATGACCCAGAAGGTTTTGATGACTGTATCCATATCCTCTATAAAACATATTCTAAAATGACTTTGTGAGCCTAGAAATGTAATTATTTCTACCCTTAAGTTGGACCACCGAGCTAAAATAAGAAAAGGATTTGGAGTCTTAGTATAGATTCAATTGGAATTGAGAGTGAGCACCATACACTCGGTAGAATACCTTGCATTAGTGTTCCTAGTGTTAAACGCATATAATAGTGTAGCCTTCGAATGATGACTATGTGATCAACCACACCAACCAGAGTCGTAGCTCTTATTAGAAGTCAAGCGTTGATGCCTATGTAACCCTTCAAATGGTGATTGTGTGATCGACCACACCAGGATGGATCAAAGCCTACGTTACATGGTTTTCTTATGGATCCAAATGTAATGTAGCTAAGCCTTTAGAATGCCATAATTATGGAGGTTCTTATTTTTGTGATAGTATGGTATAGTTAGGTTTATGTATGTTGAAATGTAGACTATGATAAATGGGTTTTAATTAGATACAAATGATAATGTGATCATCATAGTGCCTAAAATACCATATTGTAATGAAGATAGGATTATCTTGATTTATATTTAGGAGGTCCATTTGGAATTTTATTTTCAAAGCATGAATATAATTGTAATGATTGAATTGTAATATCCCACCCAAGCTGAGATACAAAATTTTTGCCTTGTTTTGTTATTTTGGAAGTTTTCAAGGTTTTCAGATTTTGTGCAATATTATGATTTTTTTGTATTTTTGCATATAAGGAGAACACACTGCTGGAAATGAAATCTACCTCTAACTTTCACACCATCACTCCAAATGCCATAAAATGTTTACACAATCCACTATTCATGTAATTACAAAAAACCAAATAAGGAATTTGCAAGATTCAAAGAAATACCCAGAATATGGTGATCTGTTAATTCTGGAAAATATGTCAGCATATAGAAATCTTCATTATTTGCTCATAAATATTCAAATACATGCTTCTCCAGGGTGCTATTATACTTTCAAGATACCATTTTTTCCAATTATGAAGACCCAACCAAAAACAACCCTTATATGAGGTGTTTGGCACTCGGATGAAGGGCACAATTTCTAATATGTACAACATGAGTGCTGATGGTGGTATGGCTGCCTTGAAAACCCTCTAAATCTGTAATGTTTTACCTCTATCATGCTCCAAAATGGATCGGTTGGGCTAGAATTTGAATTTCTTGGACTTCTCTTACAAAACCCTTACACAAATAATTCACCATGAACCAAAATATGCTCCTGTTTGGTTTAGCCAAGACATGAAAAGAAGTCTGAAGTTAATGTGCAGTTGAGACCTCCAAAACCCTCTTCAATTTATGCCCAAAAAACCCTTCAAAATTCCTCTCTTTGAAGCTCAAAGTCACTCCCTGAATTGAGAGTGCAACTGACCAATATGAGGAGATCTTTCACTCCCGAAACTGGTGTTCTTGCTGATGGATTTCGTCATCAACAAGCCAAGATATCTCCCGCAAATTACTACCGCAAGAATCCCTCTTTACAACTCCGAAAATAAGTAATGCCAAAGATGCTGAAAATGAAGTTTCATTGCTCTTTTTATAACTCTCCAAGAGGGGTCGACCTCTTTTTTCCTCTTTCCAAAGCAACATTAAAATAAAACATTTTAATTTTAATTCTCATAACTTGGCCGACCATATTAACAATTGATAAGTCACCTTTATATTTCTACTTGTTTTTTAAGTGACTAATAAACCTTATATCTCCCACATATGAAATATTATAAAGTTAAACTATATTAAATATTTAATTTAATATAATTAACTTTACACATTAAAATATCTACCTCCTGAACCCCGAAATCCAAAAAACATTATGGAAATGGATGCCCATTTCACCGAGGTATTCAATCGTACTGTCTGTTTCCATCGATTCTGCCTCTAATCGACTTACTAAAAATAGTAAGTCCCCTTGAAACCTGTTGGAAACGATCCTAAAAGTTGTCCACACTAAAAAATGAACGTCTAACAGTAACGCCATAACACCTGGAGGCTCCCAAACCCACAACATTGCCTACGGGAACCATTGTATAGGCAAGTCCATACTATACCTAGTGGCTAGTTAGGAAAGGGGACATTACAGTCCTCCCTCCCCAAAATTGCTTGTCCTCAAGCAATACTTAACATAACATCAACATCATCAGATTCACCTAATCAGAACCACCTGTGATTCCAAGGTCCCAAACCAATCTCAAAACAATTATTACAAATTGCCACTTCTATATAAAAATCAACACAAAAATCTGAGTGTGAGGCCAAGATGCAAATCAACAATGTGTGGACCCAAGGTTGCCTCAAACATTCATCCAAGACTGTTCCCAAACCTGCTTCAAGCTGACCAAATATTGTCTTCATGCTATTCCAAAATTGTGCAAAGGCTGCAATTGTGCAAAAATTGAGTGGAAATAGGCTCAAACTCTCACGCACTGCGATCCGAAGCGATGCGTAGCAGCTCTAATTTGTCATGTACGAGAATGGTAAATAACTATTTAATCTCTTCAAATATGTGTAAACTCGGTTCTCCTTTATTTATAATGCCTGTACTATGCAAGAGTGTGATAAAATTAGCAAAGGTAATGAATGAATCAACACCAAAGAGAGTGAAAAGGAAATTATAATCAACAAAATCTGGCTCTCCATATGCATAAGTCAAGTACATCACCTCTTCCTTTTCCCAAGGGAAATCCAATACTCCCCAACCTTGAGAAACATTATCAACATCATAAATGTCAAGTTTTATGACCAAAACACTCCTACATACCTCACTCCATGCTTTTCTTAACCGTTGTTCCAAAATGGGACTAAAAGTGCATGTCAATGGCTGAAGCTCTACTTTTCCCACATTTCCAACTCCAAAAAAACTTGCCCCCCAATGTATCAAAACTGAAAATGCAACTTTATCTCCATTATGTGCCATCAAATCCAAGTGTAACAACTGCTCCAACTTCCTCAAAAATTGACAATGCTCCCTCTTCATGTCTTGCAAGTGAGCATACCTGTAAACTACTAACTTATGCTCATACTCAGCTCTAAGAATAGCCTTTAATAGTATGAAAGACACCTTATTATATCTCCCAAAATGGACTAACACAGGACTCATACAATTCTCACCCAAAAATGAAAACACGTGTGGTGTAGCAATTCCTCTTGTCATCGAAAACTCAGCGAATGCAAGTAAATCAGACCTAATGTGATGTGCAGTCGTTGGTGCCTTACTGACCAGTCTACATGAAACCCATACTGTCTCCAATTCTGTCTCACAAGTTGTTAAAGATGTAACTCTTTTTTTTGCCAAATGAGACCTCAATTTATCCATCGTTCCTTCCTTCATAGCCTTCCCAAATGTTGCTTCTAAAATCAACAGACAATCAGTCCTATTGGTACCAAAATTCTCCCTCACAACAGTCCCAAAATCAATCTTGAAAATCAGCGAAGTGTTTGTCCAAAACAACATTGTTTGGTCATCAAATTTCCTCCACAAAGCTACACAAAACTCCTTGTATACTGCCTCCTCAGTTGTCTTCACATGTGCAGCCCAAATTGCACCAAGTAATGTAATAAATTCCAACACAACCATCCAATAACTCCTATACAACAACGTCTCATCATAGGAATGTAGTGCGCCAAGTTGAGTGATACAAGGTTCTAATTGACCCAACGTCCCTGCTAAGACTGTTCTTGCAAATGCATCCTCTGAAATAAGAAAATATTATATCTTTTGTGTATCATAAATAGTATTCATATGTGGCACAAACCTTCTAGCAACAATGTGACATCTTTCCTGATCATTTCCTATGGCTGTGAAATGTAAAACTCTAACAAAATCAGCAATGGTGATGAACAAATCTAAAGACTGATCTATATACATGGCTGCTACTAACACATAATTGAATTTTACACCTGGATTCCATGCATTTAAGGGCTGATGCCTTCCTTCTGAAAAAGTGTGCTCATTGTGAATCCCATGAACAACAATGTGTAAAAGTTGTTCAATGTCCTTAACGTCAACCGAACTCAGTTTACTACTTTTATCAAAGACTGTACTATGAAAAAAATGAATAGAACCATCAAACATTGAGGGGAAATGAGTGAGAAAGAGTTTAAATTTTGAGTCAACAATATTTGTCTCCTCATTCATGTAATCAGTTTTATACACAAGCATCATATCCTCACCAACTGTGAGTGCTTCCTTTGTTAATACAATCCCATCAAGTGCTCCAACTATCCAAAAACATGCAGCCCATATGATTCTTAACAGCATGGAAGAATGTGGTGCAAGAGTCCCATACTTCTCATACATCACTAGTCTTATCAAACACATTGTTGCCACTAATTCATGAGTGCCAAAATATCTCAATTTGCTACTATAAAATCCAAGATGAAGCTCATACCTTATGGGAGTAATATCATGGCTGATCCATGATCCCAATGCATGTAGAGATGACTCCAAGTGGCGGCCATTCTCATCCAAACACCCCAAAACTGAAGATGTATTTTCAACTCTGTCCAAGACTAAATCTAAGCTAGGTTGGTTGGAAAAATAGTTGCCACCATTTATTATGAATAAACTTGTCATATTTGGGTGTGTATTGCTCTCTTCTAGGATATCCAAATCTGAACGCTTTTCTTCAAAGGCTGAAACTGCGAAAGAGAAGCCTCCAATGGCCTCCATGCCTTCATCATACCTTGGTACCAAAACACCTGGATCCCAAGGAACTAGGATCTGATCTGAAAAAGGTATGTTCATTGTGATCCTCATGAGGGATTGATTTCTCCCACACATCACTCTCCAAATCCAAGGAGTTGGAACTAGTGTGAACACTTCTATCCAAGGATTTAGTTTGGGAATCTAGACCATATCCATTATCATCACAAATTGATTTGGGAACTTTAATACATTCATCTGCATCATGTTCTTTCACAACAATCTCATGTGGTGATTCAATCTCTTGGTTAACCATTTCTAATTTGAATTCTTCTTCGTCTAGGGTAGGTACATATTCAGAATTTTCTAGAATTTTCCATTGAATTCTTCTTTAGATCCACAAGTTCTTCTTTACTAGCTTCCTCATGTGAAATTTTTGCCATGGGCTGCTCTTCTCCCCTAATCTCCTCATTGTCCAAGAAAGGTTTCAGCTTCCTCTCACATTGTTTAACAACACTATTAACCAATTCATGTGCAGCAGTGGAAGCAACCAAGTCTTGCCTCCAAACGTCTAATAACATTGATAAGAGTGGTTGGTAAATATAATCACTTTTTTCTATAATCAAAATCATAATGTCTCTCATAGCTGCAATAACATTATTAGCCTGTTCTTTTCTAGCTGAAGCAATGAAATGATGAAACATTTCGTAAACCAACTCATCCATGTCCAAATCTAACAAGATGTTGCCCATTCTAGTTTTTGCAAATAATTCAAGTATGGAAACTCTCCTAGAGAAATGAGAACAAGTAACATCCTCCAAACTTTCAAAACTATCAACAAACAACTGAAATATTGTTCTCAATGTGTCATCATTATAAGGAGCTTTAGGAGCTAAAATTCTCAAAATTTCACTCAAGCAAGAAGTGACCATGAGTCTTACCTCCTTATCCATGTGTTTCAACCATCTACGCTTGCCCAAAAACTTCACCACCGGAGTCATAGCTGCTTGTAATATCTGAGAAGGTGATGAATCCATCATATACAAACAATCTTCTACCTCCCCTAGGACACAGTAGAGAACATCTTTTGGTTGAGATATGAATCCAAGTTTTCTTCCTGCATTAGTAAGCGTTTCGACCAACTCGTTTTCGCCCAATAATACCATGATCCATAATTAAAAATTTAATGTTCAAGAACCCTAGGTTTCATTTTAGCAAAATTCCACCACAAACCCTTCAAAAGTGCCTAGAAAATTTTTGAATGCTGATCTACTCAGGGATGCTGAATCCTCCTCATGAAACCCTAATTCAGATCTAATCACAGGCTGGCAGGAAACCAACTCTGATACCACTATAATATCCCACCCAAGCTGAGATACAAATCCAAGTTTTCTTCCTGCATTAGTAATCCTTTTGACCAACTCGTTTTCGCCCAATAGTGCCATGATTCACAATTAAAAATTTAATGTTCAAGAACCCTAGGTTTCATTTCAGAAAAATTCCACCACAAACCCTTCAAAAGTGCCTAGAAAATTTTTGAATGCTGATCTACTCAGGGATGCTAAATCCTCCTCATGAAACCCTAATTCAGATCTAATCACAGGTTGGCAGGAAACCAGCTCTGATACCATTGTAATATCCCACCCAAGCTGAGATACAAAATTTTTGCCTTGTTTTTTTATTTTGGAAGTTTTCAAGGTTTTCAAATTTTGTGCAATATTCTGATTTTTTTATATTTTTGCATATAAGGAGAACACACTGCTAGAAATGAAATCTACCTCTAACTTTCACACCATCACTCCAAATGCCATAAAATGTTTACACAATCTACTATTCATGTAATTACACAAACCCAAATAAGAAATTTGCAAGATTCAAAGAAATACCTAGAATATGGTGATTTGATTAATTTTGGAAAATATGTCAGCATACAAAAATCTTCATTATTTGCTCATAAATCTTCAAAGACATGCTTCTCCAGGGTGTTATTATACTTTCAAGATACCCTTTTTTCCAATGATGAAGACCCAACCAAAAAAAACCCTTATATGAGGTGTTTGGCACTCGGATGAAGGGCATAATTTCTAATATGTATGGCCTGAGTGTTGATGGTGGTACGACTGCCTTGAAAACCCTCTAAATCTGCAATGTTTTTCCTCTATCATGCTCCAAAACGGATCGGTTGGGCTAGAATTTGAAGTTCTTGGCCTTCTCTTACAAAACCCTTACACAAATAATTCACCATGAACCGAAATATGCTCCTGTTTGGTTCAGCCAAGACATGAAAAGAAGTCTGAAGTTAATGTGCAGTTGAGACCTCCAAAACTCTCTTCAATTTATGCCCAAAAAACCATTCAAATTTCCTCTCTTTGAATATCAAATTCACTCCCTGAAGTGAGAGTGCAACTAACCAATATGAGGAGATCTTTCACTCTCGACACTGGTGTTCTTGCTGATGGATTTCGTCACCAAAAAGCCAAGATATCTCTTGCAAATTACTACTGCAAGAATCCCTCTTCACAACTCCGAAAATAAGTAATGCCAACGATGCTAAAAATGAAGTTTCATTGCTCTTTTTATAACTCTCCAAGAGGGGTCGACCTCTTTTTTCCTCTTTCCAAAGCAACATTAAAATAAAACATTTTAATTTTAATTCTCATAACTTGGTCGACCATATTAACAATTGATAAGTCACCTTTATATTTCTACTTGTTTTTTAAGTGACTAATAAACCTTATATCTCCCACATATGAAATATTATAAAGTTAAACTATATTAAATATTTAATTTAATATAATTAACTTTACACATTAAAATATCTGCCTCTTGAACCCCGAAATCCCAAAAAAATTATGGAAACGGATACCCATTTCATCGAGGTATTCAATTGTACTGTTTGTTTCCACCGATTCTGCCTCTGATCGACTTACTAAAAATAGTAAGTCCCCCCGAAACCTACTGGAAACGGTCCTAAAATCTATCCACATTGAAAACTGAATGTCCAATAGTAACGCCATAACACCTGGAGGCTTCCAAACCCACAACATTGCCTACAGGAACCATTGTATAGGCAAGTCCATACTGTACCTAGTGGCTAGTTAGGAAAGGGGACATTACATGAATTGACTAGAAAATTTAATCCATAGAAGAAGGGATTTATGGAATATCCCTATGAGGATAAAGGCAGATTGAAATACCTTGATGTAATGTAAATAATGAACTATTTATGGGAATAAATAAATAAAATTTGTTTTGGGCTAGTTTTTTCCCACAAGAGCGTTTTCTAGGATAAATAATGTTGTACTATTTTTTGGTGGTTTCTTTGTTTGGATTTTACATTTAGATATTTATGAATGTATGATTCTCTATTTTAATGGCATTTTTAAATTAGTTGATGTTGGTTATTTAATTTTAGAATCTTGGAATGAAACCTTATGATGTTATTATTTTATAATGAAGGATTTCCTTATGGGATATTTAATTGATGTGGTTTAATCCTTTCATGAATTGCTAAGACATGCGGTAAAATGAAAAATTCATGGTAAAGTAGACAATGTTAGCTAATTAAATGTTGAATGATTGGAATAAGTACCTTAGGGAATGTACAAATAATAATAAAGGAAACTCACATGGGGTATTTAATTAAAAATGTTAATACTTCTTGAAGTGGTGAATTATAGAGCAAATGAATGCTACCTTATGGTACTTGAAATATTAATGAAGGTGTTTAAGAGATACCCTTTTAGGTTTAAGTAATGCTTATCCTACATAAATTAAAAAAAGAGGGCTAAGAAAATTTGAATGATCCTTTGCAACAAAATTAGAGGAATTAGATAGGCTTAATGATGTTCCTCTACAAAAGATTTAGAAATGAGGTTGTTGGGGGATGTCTAACTCAAATGGATATCAGGTGGATGGGCAACCCTTGCATGCAAGGACTACTCACATAGAATGATTTATGTGGGGTGAATTGTGACACGTGTATTTCAATATAATGAAAGTAGATATCAATGTTACCTCTTTGGATCCATGAGATGGATAGCTTGACTTGTTAAGTACGAATCTAGTACCCTCATATATATGGACTTGTGCAAGGAGTAGGGATGGGTGTGCCTCATAGTGTCTGTAGTTAAAGAACTACTATAGAGAATTTCGTAGAGGAAATTGAAAAAAGTGGGGGGGGAATTTAAGGTTGCGGCATGTGGTATCATGGTGCTTAGTTCATAGGGATATAAGTTTCCTTGTGTAGGATTATATAGAGTGTGTTAGGACATGCACTTTTGTACGAACTATACAAAAAAGTAGTACACTTGTTAAAGATGGAATTCGACTATCTAGTAAGAACTACTAAGAATATAGTTGTTATTAGGAGAAATAATTTTGAGATAAAAGTTGAGAAACTGACTCCTTCAATATCTCCTTGTGTGTGTTCAAGGACAATGCCACCCAAGATAAGGAGAGGGGATGTTTCCCCACAGCCAAGGTGAACATAATAAAACAATAGGGAAGACAAGACCATAGAGATAGGTTCAAAAAATCTTAGTAGTGAAGGGGGGATCTTGTTGCCATAGTGAATTTGCTTCTAGAATAGGTAGAAACATAGAAGCAATTATTAGAGGTTGTGTTGAATCGAGAAAAATAGACCAAAATATCTAGAGGTAAGTGAGGTGATGAAACCTTATCAGAAGGCTCAACTAGCCTAGATAAGGCTAGAGGTAGAGCTAGGTAGGGACATGAAACATCTTAGATCCTTAATAGTCAATGGAGAGGAAGTTTGCAATAAATTCGAAGCATGGTTGAAAGAGATAGAAACCTATTGTAATATGAAGAACTATTCCACCGACACTTGAATGTCTTGTGCCACACTATATCTATAAGGTGTTGGCTTAGATTTGTGGGAAACATATAGTGCGTAATAAGGACTTGAGGTAGCAATCAACTTGAAATGGGATGAGTTTGTAGTGGCCTTCAAGGAAATATTCCTTATAGATAATTTCTATTCTTGTAAGTTTGATGAGTTCACTAAAATTTGATAGGGAATTAGGACAGTGGAGGTGTACAGTCAAATATTTGTCAATATATTGAAATATGTACCTATATATAATGATAAAATTAAGATCCATATGTTTATAATAGGATTAGATCCTAGGATAGGGTAAGAGGTGGATATGCAAGAACCTAGTACTCTTCAAAAAGCCTACAATTTGGCCAAAAAGGTTGAGATGTATCCTGAACCCTATTTTGATTATGAGGGTTTATATGAGCAGGGTAGAGAAGCACTAATAAAAATAAATAGTGTGGGTTTTGTAAAGTGGAAAAAAGAACAAATAAGCAAAAGTACCCTTAGATAGGACAAAAGGAATAACAGGAAGTAGGGGAGGTTTAGGAAGAAGTTTCGAGGAAAGGATTGTAGCAATGGAAATGATAAAAATCCATCACATAGACAGGTTAATCTTCCATCGGTAGTGAAAGCCAAAGAAGGCTAGAAGAAGAAAACTCGCCCTAAACCCAAAGAAGTATTCTACAATTGTAGAGGACCACACTATGCCAACCAATGCATATACAAAATTGAATCAGGTTCGAAGGGGAAAAAAACTTACCCACAAGGATGTTGATCGAAAGGAAACTGCACACAAGATCTATGTAGCAACAATGAGCAAGAACCTAGAAGGCCAAGCCACTCCTATTCTGATAAAAGATAAAATATTTGGTATAAATGTCATAATTTTTATTGATAGTGGTGCCATAGATAGCAATATTTCCACTAGCTTAATTAAATAAATACCAGAGAGGATAGGAATCTCGGCACATGGGTGGAAGGTCAAATATCACTCAGGATAGACCTACTCTGTAGATGTTAGGATCCCATCCTAACATTATTTTGTAATTCTCATTATTATGTAATGACCCACTTCCAATGTGGGGAATCTCATTTATAATGTTATTTCACAATATTTTGTAATGTATGTGGTAAGTTAAGATCCTATCCAAGTAGGGTCATTTGATGTAATCGTTATCAAGATTGTAACCGATGTTTGGTAGAATATTCTAGCTTGAGTGGAATTTTGCATGTAAGCCAACTCTTGAGCTTAGGGTTAGGGTTGCATGAAGTCTTTCTTTAAAAGTTATGAAGCCATGTACAAATGCATCTTTTTGCAATTTAATGAAATATTGAAGAAGGTTTCCCCCTCAAAGAAGCCTTCGATTCTAAGTTATTTTTGAGATTGTTTCAATTTCGTAATTACTTTAAGCATAGTGTTATTCTATTATTTGATGTATTTTAGTTATTTTACAGTATTTTGTGTGAGTGAGATTTATTTTAATAGTAGGTTCCTAATAAGTGGCATTAGAGCATTTTCTCGGGCCTAAATCTGCTACGAATGTGACAATTCTTGCTCAGCCATTTCCACCTGTTAGATATAATTTTTTATGTTTTTCATTCTATTTTTCCTTTATTTAAAATCCAAAAAAATCAACAAAAAACTAGAAAAATCCAAAAAAATATAGTTATTTTTTTTAGTTGAGTTGGCTATAAATCTTGTGCTGGGGGTTTTAAAATATCATGAAGGAGCTATCCTTATTGGCTAAGCTATATAGCCCATAAAGTGTCTAGTGAAGTGAGGGGAAATTAGACTCCAATACCCAGGCCTCAGACATCACTTGCACACTAAATTGATCTCCCATGCATATTTGAGTGTATTGGGAGATCATTTTAGGCTTAAACAAAATTGTATCTAGTAGGAAGCTTTTCAGACTTGTATCATCCATATCCTATGGGACACATACCCTCCTATACTATCAGAGAGGCAAATAGTCTGTTCAAAGGTATGTGTGGAATTCTCCTTGGGTAGTGGCCTGAAATATTGGTTCGAGAACTATTGTTTGTCACTACGTTATAACATAGGGCCTATGGGTGTTACATAATCCTCTACCTAGCATACCTTGGTCTTGTCAAACACTTCAATCCACAAAAAAATATCTTTTTGTTCTGCTAAAACTGCATCCACAAACCCAAAAAGTGAGCATACGAAGAAGGACTTCTCTCTCATAGAAGAACAACATTGCATGCACCAAATAGTTAGGACAAGTCTAAAAGCATATCTCATAGTCAAAAATATTCCAATAACAGTCAGTTCAATGATAGTAACAGTCAAGACAATGACAGTAACAGTCACGACAGTTTTAGTAACAATTGATTCTATGATAATACCAGTCAGGTCGACAGTGACAATGGAAATTTATGTTCATGATCTTGCTGGTATTACTACTCCCCAAACCATGAAAATTGTGGGTTATTTCAAAGACCTACATCTTATCATACTTATTTATTTTTTTAGTACACACAACTTTATCAATCCTTGCATTGCCAAGTAGGCAAATTGTTACGTACATACATGTAATTCCTTTGAGGTTATGATAGCTAATGGAGGAAAATTACCTTACAAAGGTAAATATCATAATGTTAAGGTAAAAATTAGGGACTATGAGCTCAAACAAGATATTTTTGCACTTCAATTAGGGGGATGTGACATCGTGTTGGGAGCTCAATGGTTGGGCACATTGGGAACCATCTCATGGAACTTTTCCGAGATCTTGATGTAATTTTCACTGAATTGACAGTCCCACACTCCGTAACTTAAAAGCAAGGCCTTCATAGATTATCAATTCAAGCTGAATGGAGAATTTAAAAAACTCTTGGGGAGTCATAGATCAGATATTTGTGATCCAACCTCACCCTTCAGAGGAGGATTTTGTTCTTGTAGATTTGCAACTTATTTTGGCCAAGCACAATTACCATTAGAATTACCACCTTATCGCTCTCATGACCATACTATTCCATTGTTACCTAGAAATGCACCACCCAACATTAGATCGTACCAGTATGCTCATGCTCTTAAGTCAAAAATCAAGAAGCTAGTACAAGAATTATTAAAATCTAGCATCAGTCGACCAAGCAAAAGTCCTTACTCTTATCCAATTTTAATGGTGCACAAGAAATATGGGTTCTGGTAGTTGTGTATTGATTAATATGAGCTCAATAAACTCACCATCAAGCATAAGTTTCATATTCTAGTGGTGGATGAATTACTATATGAATTACATGGGACTATGTGCTTTTCCAAATTAGACCTTCGCTTTGGGTACCAGCAAATCAAGCTCAAGGATGGGGATGTTCCCAAGATTGCTTTCCATACTCATGAAGGTCACTATGAGTTTTTGGTGATGTCATTTGGATTAACTAATTCTCATTCCACTTTTAAAAGCCTTATGAAAAAAAAATTTCACCCATTCCTTTGAAAATTCATCCTAGTTTTTATGACATTATAGTGTATAGTCACTCATGGTAAGAGCATATCGTTCATGTGGACCAGAAACTACAATTGTTGGCACAACATCAAATATATGCTAATCAGTCCAAGTGTTCTTTTGGGTTAACAAAAATGGAGTATTTGGGACACATTATCACCAAGGATAACATCAAATTTGACCCCAAGAAGATGCAGGCAGTTCAGGAATGGCCAAAACCTCACACTCTCAAAGGTCTTTGGGGATTTTTAGGGCTCATAGGTTATTATCATAAATTTATTTGTAACTATGATAAAATTGTAGCTCCCCTCACTTCCATGTTAAAGGACTGCTTTACTTGGACTAGACCCACTGAACAAGCTTTCGTAGAATTGAAGCATATGATGACCACCACTCTAGTCTTAGCCATGCAAGATTTTTATAGATATTTTTTCATTTAAAGTGATGATTTTGGTCATGGTATTGGTTTCATTTTGATGCAAGAAGGGTGGACCTTGGATTTCATTACAAGGCCCTCTCTAGCCGTAATTTGGAAAATCCACTTATGCTAAGGAGATAATGTCAATTTTACATGTAGTAACTCATTGGGCATCATTTCTACATTAAAACTGACCATCAAAGTCTCAAATATTTTTTGGAGCAATCGGTTTCCATACCCAAACAATAAAAATGGATTTCTAAGCTCATGGGATATGATTATGATATCAATTATAATAAGGGCAAGGAGAACATTGTGGTTGATGCACTCTCTCACCAATTTGATGATCTCATCTGCCAACTATTTAGGATTTCTCAAAATATATGAGCATTTTAAGCGCAATTATTTTTGGAAGGGCATGAAATAGGACATTCAAAATTTTGGAAAACAGTGCATTCTCCAGACACTCTCCAACCATTTTCCATTCTTGACTAGGTTTGGACCAATATTTCCATGGATTTTATTGAAGGGTTACCTATGTCTAGAGGTAATCCATTATTTTTGTGGTAGTGGATAATCTTTCAAAGTATGCTCACTTTTGTTCCTTTTCCCATCCTTACACAACTTCCACTATTTCCCAAACTTTCCTTGATTCTATATTTCACCTTCATGGTTTGCCCTCCTCCATCATGTTCGATCATGACCCAACCTTTACTAGTCACTTCTAGAAAGAATTATTTAAGTTGTAGGGAACTCAGCTCAAAATGAGCTTAGTTTATCATCCACAAATGGATAACCAGAAGAATATTGTCAACATATATTTGGAGACCTACCTTCATTGCTTTACCTCTGATCATATTACGCACTAGGTGATGTGGCTTCTTTTGATCAAATATAAATTTTTAGTTCAGAGGTAGATATCTAAATTTCCACAGGCTAGACCCTCTTTCCCTCCTAGATTCCAAAATCAAAATAAGCAAAAAATTAATACACCCACTATCACACCTAAACATCTAACCACTACCAAAATGGATGTGTGATGCACCCAAGGGTTGTGCTACAATTGTGATAAAAAGTTTTCTCATGGGCATATGTCCACCCAAAATAATTTGTTCCTCATAGATGTTGATGAGCCTGACACCAGTGACCAAAGTGATGATGACACAGACCCATTAGAGGAACCACCCCAATTAGAGGAAGAAAGCCAATAAGAACCATAGGCTGAAATTTTTTTTCATGCTCTTTTTGGCATTACTACTCCCAAAACATGAAATTTGTGGTAAATTTTAAAGGCCTAAATATTACCATCATGATTGATTCTAGCATTACACACAACTTTATCAGTCCCCGCATTGCCAAGCAAGAAAATTGTTACGTACATACATGTAATTCCTTTGATATTATGGTAGCCAATGGAGGGACCTTACCTTGCAAAGCTAAATATCATAATGTTAAGGTAAAAATTAGGGACTATGAGCTCAAACAAGATATTTGTGTGCTTCAACTAGGGGTATGTGATATCATGTTGGGAGCTCAATGGTTGGGCACATTGGGAACCATCTCATGGAACTTTGCCGAGCTTTGGATGCAATTTTCATAGAATGGATAGTCCCACACTCTCCATGGCTCAAAATTAGGGTCTTCATAGATTATCATTTCAATCCATATGAATAAGCTATTAAAAAAATCATCTCAAGGAGTCATAGCTTAGATATTTATGATCCAACCTCACCCTTCAGAGGAGGATTCTATTCCTACATATTTGTAACTTATTTTGCCAAGCACAATTTTATTTTTATTGAACCATCAAAATTACCGCCTTGCCACTATCATTACTATGCTATTCCATTTTTACCTATAAATGCACAACCTAATATTAGATCGTACCACTATGCTCATGCTCTTAAGTCAAAAATCAAGAAGCTAGTACGGGAATTGTTAAACATTGATATCATTCAGCCAAGCAATAGTCCTTACTCTTCTCTAGTTTTACTGGTGCACAAGAAATATGGGTCTTGGTGGTTGTGTATCGATTATTGTGAGCTTAATAAACTCACCATCAAGGATAAGTTTCCTATTCCAGTGGTGGATGAATTGTTGGATGAACTACATGGGACTATGTACTTTTCCAAATTAGACCTTCACTCTCGATACCATCAAATTAGTTTCAAGGATGAGGATATTTCCAAGACTACTTTCTATACTCATGAAGGTCACTATGAGTTTTTGGTGATGCCATTTGACTGGAATAATGCTCCTTCCACTTTTCAAAGCCTTATGAACAACATTTTCTTCCCATTCCTTCAAAAATTCATCATAGTTTTCTTTGATGGCATTCTAGTGTATAGCTACTCATCGGAAGAGTATCTCGTTCATGTGGATCAGACTCTACAACTATTTGCACAACATCAACTCTATGATAATCAGTCCAAGTGTTCTTTTGGATTAATAGAAGTGGAGTATTTGGGACACATTGTCACCAAGGATGGCATCAAAGTTGATCCCAAGAAGATCCAGGTGGTTCATGAATGGTAGAAACCTTACACTCTCAAGGGTCTTCAAGGATTTTTAGGGCTCACAGGTTATTACCATAAATTTATTTGTAACTATGGTAAAATTGTAGCTCCCCTCAATTCCATGTTAAAGGACTCTTTTACTTGGATGGGACCTACTAAAAAAGCTTTCCTATAATTGAATCATGCAATGAACACCACTCCAATATTAGCCATGCCAATTTTTTCTAAATATTTTATCATTGATAGTGATGCTTTTGGTCGTGGTATTGCCATCATGTTTATGCAAGAAGGGCGACCCTTGGCATTCACTAGTAAGACTCTCTCTAGCAATAATTTTGAAAATCCACTTATGGTAAGGAGATGGTGGAAATTTTACATGTAGTAACCCATTGGTGACCATATATCATTGGGCATCATTTCTCCATTAAAATTGACCATGAAATTCTCAAATATTTTTTTGAGCAATGGGTTGCCACCCCCAAACAACAAAAATGGGTTTCTAAGCTCATGGGATATGATTATGATATCACTTATAAGAATGAAAAGGAGAACATTGTTATTTATGCTCTCTCACCAATTTGAGGATCCCAGTATGTTATGCACCATTTTATCACCCATTCCACAATGGATTGATTCCTTATGATAGGAGGCACTTTAGGATTTAGGCTTGTAGAATTTTATTTCCTCTCTACACACTGACTCTACTTCATATCTACGCTATGCTTGGGATGGCCATGATTTGCATTACTGCCAACACTTTGTTGTTCTCCATACATAATCTCTTTGAGAACTTTTCATGCGTGAACTGCATGCCACTCCATCTATCAACCATTCAAGATTTCTCAAAATATATTAGCGAATTAAGAACACTTTTTTTGGAAGGGCATGAAATAAGACATTCAAAATTTTGTGGAAGCTTGTGATACCTATAAATGGATGAAAGGTAAAATAGTGCATTCTCTAGGCACTCTCCAACCATTACCCATTCTTTACCAAGTTTGGATCGATATTTCCATGAATTTTATTGAAGGGTTGCCTAAGTTTAGAAAATAATTATTTATTTTTGTGGTAGTGCATCATATTTCAAAGTATGCTCACTTTTATTCACTCTCCTATCCTTACACAGGTTCCATCGTTGCCCAAATTTTCCTTGATTTTATCTTTCACCTTCATGGTCTACCCTCCTCGATTGTGTCCAGTCCTGACCCAACATTTACTAGTCTCTTTTGGAAAGAATTGTTTAAGTTGCAAGGACCTTAGTTCAAATTGAGCTCATATTATCATCTGTAAATGGATGGACAAACAAATATTCTCAAAAAATATTTGGAGACCTACCTTCGTTGCTTTACCTATGATCATCTTACACACTGGGAAAAGTGGCTTCCTTTGGTCGAATCCAAATTTTTAGCTTAGAAGTGGATTTCTAAATTTCCACAGTCTAGACCCTCTTTCCCTCCTAGTTTCCAAAATTATAATGAACAAAAAATAGTTGCACCCGCTATCGCACCCAAATATCTAACCACTACCAAAATGGATGCACGAAATGCCCAAGGGCTGTGCTACAATTATGATGAAAATTTTTCTTGCAGGTATACCTGCACCCAAAATAATTTGTTCCTCATAGATGTTGATGAGCCTAACATCAGTGATCAAAGTGATGATAACACGGATCCAGCATAGGAACCAACCCAACCAGAGTAAGAAAGCCAAGAAAAAACACAGACTAAAATTTCTATTCATGCTCTTGCTAGCATTACTACTCACCAAACCATGAAAGTTATGGGTTATTTCAAAGGCCTGTGTCTTACCATCCTGATTGATTATAGTAGTATACACAACTTTTGATCCTCGTATTTTCAAGAAGGAAAATTGTTACGTACATAAATACAATTCCTCTGAGGTTATGGTAGCCAATGGAGGTACCTTACCTTGCAAAGGTAAATGTCATAATGTTAAGGTAAAAATTGGGGACTATGAGCTCAAACAATATATGTTTGTGCTTCAACTAGGGGGATGTGATATCGTTTTGGGATCTCAATAGTTGGGCACATTGGAAACCATATCATGGAACTTTGTTGAGATTTGGATGCAATTTTCATAGAATGGATAATCTCATAATCTCCATGGCTTAAAATTAGGGTCTTCACAGATTACATTTCAAGCTGGATGAATAAGTTATTAAAACATCATCTCGGGAAGTCATAGCTTAGATATTTGCAATCCAATGTCACCCTTTAGAGGAGGATTTTTTTCCTACAAAATTGTAACTTATTTTTTCCAAACACATTTTTTTTTTTTTAACCATCAAAATTACCGCCTCATTGCTCTCATGATCATGGTATTCCCTTGTTACCTAGTAATGCACCACTATGCTCTTGCTCATAAGTCAAAAATTGAGAAGCTAGTATAGGAATTGTTAAAATCTAACATGATTCGACCAAGAAACAATCCTTACTCTTCTCTAGTTTTACTGATGTGCAAGAAATATGGGTCCTAGCAGTTGTTTAATTATTTACCGTGAGCTTCATAAACTCACCTTCAATTATAAGTTTCCTATTTTGGTGGTGGATTAATTACTGGATGAACTACATGGAACTATGTACTTTTCCAATTTAGACCTTCACTCTCGGAACCATTAAATTAGGCTCAAGGATGAGAATATTCCCAAGACTTCTTTTCATACTCATGAAGGTCACTATGAGTGGTTATACCATTTGGCTTGACTAATGCTCCTTCCACTTTTCAAATTCTCATGAACAACCTTTTTTACCCATTTCTTTGAAAATTCATCCTAGTTTTCTTTGATGACATTCTAGTATATAGTTGCTCATGGGAAGAGCATCTTGTTCATGTGGATCAGACTCTACAATTGTTGACACAACATCAAATATATGCTAAGCATTTTAAGTGTTCTTTTGGGTTAATATAATTGGAGTATTTGGGACACATTATCACCAAGGATGGCATAAAAATTTGATCCCAAGAAGATCTAGGTGATTTAGGAATGGCTAAAACCTCACACTCTCAAGGGTCTTTAGGTATTTTTAAGGTTCATAGGTTATTACCATAAATTTATTCATAACTATGATAAAATTGTAGCTTCCCTCATTTCCATATTAAAGAAGGAATCTTTTACTTAGATAGAACCCATTAAAAAATCTTCCTTAGAATTTAATCATGCGATGACCACTACTCCAATCTTAGCCATGCCAAATTTTTCTAAATATTGTATCATTGAAAGTGATGCTTCTAGTCATGGTATTGGTGCCATGTTGATGCAAGAAGGACGACCCGTGGATTTTGCTAGTAAGGCTCTCTCTAGCTATAATTTTGGAAAATCTACTTATGCCAAGGATATGATGGCAATTTTTACATGTGGTAACCTATTGGCGACCATATATCATTGGGAATCCTTTATCCATTAAAATTAACCATCAAAATATCAAATATTTTTTGGAGCAATGGGTTACCACCCCTAGAAAAAAAATGGGTTTCTCATCTCATGGGATATGATTATGGTATCACTTATAATAAGGGCACAAAGAACATTGTGGCTAATGTCTCTCTCGCAAATTTGAGGATCCTAGTATGATTTGCACCATATTATCACCCATTCCATAATGGATTGATTCTTTATGACTGGAGGTACTTTAGGATTCAAGCTCATAGAATTTGATTACCTCTCTACACACTAACTCTATTTCATGTTTAGACTATGCTTGGGATGGCCATGATTTACGTTATCGCCAATGCCTTGTTGTTCCCCATACATCATCTCTTTGAGAACTTTTCATGCACAAACTGCACGTCACTCCATCTATTGACCATTTAGGATTTCTAAAAACATATGAGCATCTTAAGAGGAATTTATTCTCAAAGGGCATGAAACAAGACATTCAAAATTTTGTGGAATCTTGTGATACCTATCAATGGATAAAAGGTGAAACAATTCATTCTCCAAGTGATGAGGGTCATTTATCATTCATCATTTAGTAATTATATGTCAATCAAGGGTGGTGTCCAAAGGCTGTATACGATAGGAGGTGTCACAGTTGTAGGTTCAGTTTATCCAAGAACAGACTTTTATTGGTAGGTTTGTTAGTAGTGTTGGTGGTTGTTGTATCTTCCTAATTTCTAATAAAGGAACTCAAATTGCACAATCTAAAGCTGAATTTAAATTGCAGGAAAATGAAACTACAGAATCTGAAATTGACAAGAAATAAAAAGCTACTGAATTGACCAAAAAGCAAAATTGTAGGAAATTAAACTACAGAAAGGAAATTCACACACACGCTTGCAGAAATTAAACCAATGATAAAACTCACAATTTTTTGAAGATAAGTTGTATCTGAGAAACCAAATTAATGTTTATTGCAGTAAAACTGAAAATTATATAATTCTAGAAATTGTAGAAAATGCTAAAAATGATGTAATTATGGAAATTGCAAAAAATGTTGAAAATGATGCCATTATAGGTCAAATGCTAAATATTGTTCTAACACATGATTAAACCTATTCTAGATGCTATGGTGCAATTTTGAAATGAAACTAATTCTACAAATAAATGTTGACAGAATTCTGCTGATCTGCTGCAGTAAGAAATCAACAAGAATTTTTTGTCACTATGTTGCCCTTCCTCTGATCCTGCAAGTGGCCCTTACTTCCAAAACCAGAAGAGGGTGAAGAATTATACCAGGTAAATTAAATGTGCACTATCAACCATTAAATGCTAATAAAATCTGAAGAATGCACCTTTTATTCCATATGAAACTACATTACAGTACTGTAGGAAAAATCTGCAATTTACTGTAATGCTGCAAAGACTTTATCTTCTGCTAATAACTATCTCTTATTCCTCTATATATCTATCTATATATCTATTATGCTCAACCGTGCTGGGAGCTTTATTTATAAGACAAATTTGATATATCTATTTGCTAAGTTTTAGGGATTTCCAACTGTTTACAAAATAGTTTCCTGGAATGTAGGGTTATAATTTGTCAACTTTTATCCCTTTATCCCAACTAGTCCACCTATGGTGAAGGAACGGAGTCCAAATAGGGTGGACTAACTGCTTGGTCAATTTTCAATCATACTTTCCATGGTTTTGGCACATTTTGACCATTTTCGATTATTCCTGCGCTATTCCCTATTCCTGCGCCACTTATTCTTGCACTGCTCTGGAATAACAGGCAGGTGACAATTCGTTGCTTATTTGTGTTCCAAATGCATAGGGAGGAAGTTGTTGACCATTTGGATTTTTTTCCCTTATCTTGTACACCCTTATGCATTTGTGGCATGTTTTGGAGCGACTGATTCCAAGCCCTGTTGTATATGTATAGCTGGCTGGAACTATCACAGTCATAGCCTATTTTCTTGCATAGTCAGCTACAGTGGACAAGTTCTTGGCACCTTTTTCTATTTGAATCAGTTTAAACATAGGAACACAATATTTTTAAGCACCAAATATTCAACAAGGTCTATATTATGATTCTTAATTACTACAATACTACTGATTAATTAACTAAAAATTGTTGAAATTGCAGTAAAAATAGTAAAATAGAGTATATGCACTTTGTCATTTCATAATATGCAAACACCATTATATAATGTATTTTACCCATAATTAACATAAAAACATAGTAAAAAGGGTGAGTCAAATAGTTATAATGTATCAAAAAGTGTCCATGGATGAGGTAATTCCCGGCCTCATCATTCCCCCCAACTTATGGTAATGCATGCCCTCATGCATTCTATGTAGCTACAGAGGCACACAGATCCAGGTCTAGATATCTCTCATGAAATTTTAACCATGTGCCACCAACTGCATAGAATCCTCTAATTGCTTTTATGGACTGAAACCACTGTTGGAAGTGCATATCAGGTTGTGGGTCATTATCAAATTAGGGGACATGAGTGATAATTATAGGCATCCTGTATCTTAGACCTATCCAAAGCTCCTTGATTTCTAAGATAATTTTGACAATGCCTTCTGCCCTTCTCTTTGACCATAACAAATTAGTGGGAGAAATTGGCTCCCATTTCTATTGAGAGATAGATAACTCACCCCATCTATTTTTACAGGATGCCAAAGCATCATCAAAGAAGTCTACACAAAAACTCTAAAACTGATTTATACATCTTTGAAGGTTCCCTAGATAGAGTTTTTTCATTCTGGTATTTTGCATGAAGGTATAATGATTACTTGTACAATCCTTGTGATTCAGGGGAGCAGGCCTGATAAGTAAAACAACTTGTGATTCCAATTCTTTAGTTAATTTCTTTTCTGTGTCCCAATAGATATGATTTTGTAGAGTGGAGATGAAGGCTCTCAGTTGTAAGTCACCTGTATAAATATGAGGTATAAACATACTTTCTATTGGAAAATAGAAATTATGCAAAAATAACTCACATAACAGGTGTTGCTGCTCTTCTGGACTCTGCATAAATGCCTCCACAAACTCTCTAGGAGTTTTCAACTGATGAGGCAGCTCAAAAGCAAGTCTCATGATTTTCCAGTGAAGGTATCTCTCCTTGAGTAGGAGGCTATAAAACCTAGGTGGTCTTCTGCATTGTATTGCATATTTTGCAATATAGAATACATCATGCACCTATGTTTTTAACCTATTAATTTCTATTTCCTTCTCCTTCACTTGATATACGGATTGGGTCCATGATATTTAGTGGTGTTTCTGGCAGGGTTTTAATTTTTTGAAGTCTAGTAGACCTTCTTAACCCTGTAGAACCTGGATATTCCTTAGCAGGTGCAGTTTTTGGATGTTCTGGAGCAACTACAATTTTTTTTGTTGATTCAGGAGCAGATACATGTTCACTTGAACTCCCAATTTCTCTACTAGGTTGTACAGTTTCTACAAATGTTACCCTTTTTCTTTTCAACTAGGAACCAGATGTGGATGCTTGTTGTTTTCTAGTTCGTGAAGATGGGGGACCATCGGGAGAAGGAGAAATTTTGCTCTCAGAGGGCTCTGGATTAGGGTTTTCTTCAGATTCTTCCTTTGTTTCCTCTTCCTCGGGTGCAAAGTTAGAATCATTTGTTTCTACCCAAGGAGAGAAGAAGCGGTCAAAATTCCTAGGGTTTCCCCTAAAGTGATACTTGCAAATGAGTTTGATGAGCCCATGGTGTTTAGGGCTTCCCTTCCCTGCTTGGTATTTTAGGGCCATAGCTTTTAGCTCCTGATAAATATATAAGGGAATATTGACCCTATATTCTGGTTTGACTGATCCATGGTGCAGATGGTTGAGAATACGAAGGTGTGGGCCAGATACAACAGGAAATTGGCCATCACAAGTAATGTATCTCATAACCCACATTGCAACTTCGTCCCAAGGGGATGGTAAACTAGGTCTTTTTACCCCCTTACAAACATTCCTATGCATCAAGAATTCAATTTGTCCATCCCCTTCTTCCTTAAACTGATTAACTAGGTCAACTAAAATATTTCTCCCAGTTTTCACAATCTGCAAACCCTGAAGGGGTAATTCAATGATTTGGCTGAGTATCTCGGGAGTTACCTGGATGGTCATCCCACTAATGTGTACTCGGTTGTTGCGAAAGGTGCGTGCGAACTCTGTCGCCAAGCCCTCTGAATAGCCATCAAATTTTTGTAGGAACGACATAAATCCCCCATCAGTAAATATTTGTAGAGATGCAGGATCGGTCTCCAGGTAGCTGATATTTTTGGGTTCGGCTCTGATTTTCTTTCCCCCCATGGTGTAGTCTTCTGCCTTCTGTTCTGTGGTGTCTGTGAATTTTTGGACAGTACGAGCTTGCGTCTATTTTTAGGGTTTTAATCGTCTTAGCAGGAATAATTATAGCAGCATAGGAACTGCTTCAGAACTTGTAGAGTAATCAGGACAGGTGACGTGGCAGCGTACGTGAAGTTGTCAACCCTTAATTTCTCTTGTTCTTGTTATGGATGCCAGCTATCACATGCCACCTTGAATCTGAGACCTGTCCTTTTCCCTCCCAAACCAATTAAATCACTACAGGCCACGTGTCGTAAAATTTTGCACAAAACTTCATTCCTGCGCTTAGTGATTTATTCCTGTGCTTAATAAGTTATTCTAGCATTTATACATAGCTCGTTCCTATGCCTAAAACATAAACAGCTTATTCCTATGCTTGATGAATCATTCCTGTGCTTTGGAATATAAATAGTTTATTCTTGCACTTCCCTTTTTGATTTCGATGCACTTTTGTTTTTTTCATTCTAGAGCAGAACTAGGCAGAGGCATTTTTGAAACACTGACAAGAACTTTCCATTTTTTATTCCCCTTTTTATATGCTTTTATACTAATCAAGGATATATACACTATATACTAATGATTTACATTATTCAGAAAATGAAAAAGACACATACCTGTTATAACCATTTTATCTACATTTCGGGGTGCTCCTGCTGAGATTTCCAGCTAATCAATCTTTGAACTAAGGTAGGTGCAATCTGAAAATAGATGAAACAACGGTCATGAGACAAGACCGAACAATGATGGTGAAACCAACTAGGTAAACATGCCGGAACACCGGTTTTCATGTAAACCCAACTCAGGAGCGCCTCAAAGAGGTTTTCACTTCCTGAATTTTTATTTTATTATTTTTTTTTTTTATATATTGTGTCAATCTGCTGAATTCGGTATGGAAGAAGTGTTTTCTTCCCAAATGTGTACATCCAAATTTTCCACTTGCTTGAGAAATTCTTCCTTGTTGTGTGGTTTGTGGTACATACGAAGACGATGTCCATTCACCAACAACTTGCATCGTGAGTCATCAATAGGTGTAAGGTGAACAACTCCATTGTCAAACACTTCCTCAATTTGGTATGGTCCAAGCCATCTGGTCTGCAACTTTCCAGGGAAATCCTTGTATTGTGAATCAAACAACAAGGCCCAGTCACCTTGCTAAAATTTTTGCTTGTATGTGACTATCATGCCACATATTTCGTTGTGCTTGGATTATCTCTGTCTGATGTAGTGCATCCATGCGTAGTTCATCCAATGCATCAAGTTGCAGAATGCGATCTTCTTGTGCCTGTGATAGATCAATACCTACTTCCAAAGTAGTTCGAAGAGTTAGTAATTCAAACTCAATAGGCAAAAGAGGTTTTTTTCCATAAACTAATTCATATGGCGTAAATCCAGTGGTAGATTTCCAAGTGGTATTATAAGCCCAAATAGCTTCTGGTAACTTGTCCAGCCAATTTCTTCTATGGACTGCTATGGTTTTGGTCAGAATTCATTCTAATTCCCTATTAGTCACTTCAACTTGGCCATTGGCTTGTGGATGATAAGGTGAGGACTTTCTGTGTTTGACTTGATAGAGTTGAGTGAAGGCTTCAATAACTTTTGAAGTAAACTGGGGTCCTTGATCTGTGGTGATGGATTGTGGGGCTCCAAAACGTAGAAAAATCTGTGAATACAGAAAATCAGCAACTTTTTCTTCTCTAGCATGCTTAAAGGCACGAGCTTCTACCCATTTGGTAACATAATCAGTACATACCAAGATATGCACTTTGCCTTGGGAAGGAGGATTAATGGGTCCTACGAAATCTAAACCCCATATTTCAAATGGTTCTGTTCCTATTTGAGGTTGTAATGGCATTTCATTAGTAAAGGTAGGTTTTCCCATTCGTTGGTAGGCATCACAATGTCTAATGTACCTTTTTACATCTTTGTGCAAAGATGGCCAATAGTATCCGGTACCTAAAATTTTGTGAATAGTGCTTTTGACTGAATAATGCCCTCCTGATGGTTCATCATGGCATGCTCGTAGGATATCATATACTTCATCCTGGCGGATACACCTACGTAAAACATGATCAGGACTGCATTTAAACAATAATCCTTCTATCCATTTAAAAGAAGAGCTTTGCTTGATTAACTATTTCTTTTGTTTAGGGGTAAAGTGAAGAGGAATCTTCCCTGTAGCTAAGTAATTAGCTATGTCTGCAAACCATGGAGATTGTACAGAGACAACAAACAACTTTTCATCTGGAAAGGTATCTTCCACCACTTCTCCTGTATCTGCATTTGGTATTCTTGACAAGAAATCTATGACTACATTAGATTTCCCAGGTTTGTTCACTATTGTAACATCAAATTCCTGCAACAGAATCAACCAACGAATAATTCTTGCACTAACCAATGGTTTATTCATCAAATATTTGATTGCAGCATGATCCGTATGGATGAATACTTGGTACCCTGTGATATAGTGTCGAAATTTGTTAATAGCATAGATTACAACCAAGAATTCTTTTTCAGTGGTAGTGTAGTTTTTCTCAGCTCCTGTCAAGTTTTTACTGATATAATAAATAGCATAATGTTCCCCATTTTCAATCTGTCCTAACACAACTCCAATAGCAGTATTGGAAGCATCAGTTTGAATATGAAAGGGTAACTCCCAATTAGGACCTCTTAGTACAGGTGGAGTGGTTAACTTCTCCTTTAAGTCTTCAAAGGAATTTTGACATTCAGAAGACCAAACAAATTCAGAATCTTTCATGAGTAATGCAAACATGGGATTCGCTATGGTACTAAAATTAGCAATGAATCTACGATAAAAACCAATGTGTCCTAAGAAACTGCGTACATCAGTCTGAGTTTGTGGAGGAGGGAGGTTTTTGATGACTTCAACCTTCTTAGGATCAACCTTGATTCCATAAGAAGAGATATGATGTCCAAGAACAATTCCTTCCTCCATCATTAAGAAGCATTTCTCAGGATTAAGAGAGAGGTGGTATGTTTCACAGCTAATCAACACTTTTTCAAGTTGTTCTAATGCATATTCAAAACTATCTCCAAATACTGTGAAGTCATCCATATAAATTTCAACACTTTCATTTGTTAAATCAGAAAAAATTGCTAAAACAACTCTCCGAAATGTTGTTGGAGCATTACATAACCCAAAGGGTAAAACCTCGTAAGCAAAGGTTCCCCAAGGACATGTAAAGGTAGTATTTTCCTTGATCTTCTGGCGCAACTTGTATCTGGTTATACCCGCTGAAACCATCAAGAAAACAGAAAAATTTCTTTCCAGCAAGGGTATCCAATACTTGGTCTATGAATGGTAATGGGAAATGATCCTTATGTGTGACCTTATTTAACTCCCTATAGTCCACACATACTCTCATTTTACCATTTTTCTTTGGAACAATGACCAGTGGTGAAACCCACTTACTGTCTGAAATTGGATAAATGAATCCAACATCTAAGAGTTTTTCAATTTCCTCTTTCACAATCTCCTTCAGAGCAGGATTCAAGCATCTCTGAGGTTGCCTTACTGGTTTTACATCTTCTGTGTATATCCTATGTGTACATACCTCAGGATGAATGCCTGTCATGTCCTTATAGTTCCATGCAAAAGCTTGAACATGTTTCTGTAAGACTGCAAACAATTTGGTTTCTTGGTCCTCAGTTAGCCAGCTATTAATGTTCAAAAATTTACCTGGTTGTATTTCAATTTGTTTGATCCCTGGATGGATAGAACTAGCTGCTTCATAGTTACTGATTAATGCATTTAATGGACAATGATGTGGCTGCAGAGTATGAAATACTCTAGAATCTATCTCAGAGATGATACCTGATGGAATCAGAGGACATTTGAAGGTGTTAAGGAGATGATGATGCCATCCATGTGGTAGTATGAATGATCTTTCCTGACTAGGCATGGATGATAGAGGTTCTAAAATTTGTTCCTCCTCTTTCCACAACAACCGATGAACAAGAATTTGATCATCAGTTAGTCCTTCTGATTGTAATGTTTCAATTAGGACAGTTTCATTCTCGAATATTTCTCTTTCTGGTGTAGTGATTTCCTCAATATGTTCCTTCACTACAACTGTAGCCAAAGTGGCAATGGTTTCTTGTTCTTCATCAGATTCAGGATACCAAATTTGTCCAAAAAATTTAGTTGAAGGTTGAGCTGGTGGATACAAAGAAATTTTCTTCAGGTCAACACCATTAGAAATGGTCATTTCCCCTGACCTGCAGTCTATAAAAGCAGCTGCAGTAGCCAGCCAAGGTCGTCCTAGAATGATAGGGTATCCATTGACTGAATTTCTAGGCTGCAACACTAAGAAGTCTACAGGATATTCCCAAGAAGAGACTTCAATGGCTACATCTTCTAGGATACCTTCTGGTTTAGCAACTGACCTATCTGCCATTTCCAAAACTGTGGTGGTAGGACTGAGATTTTTGAGCTGTAGTTTTTGCATTGTGTCCTTAGTCATTACATTAATTGCAGCTCCAAGATCAATTAGCACATTAGGAATTTGCATTAACCCAATAGTAATTGTAACTATTGGACTACCTGGGTCACTATACTTGGGAGGAACTAGTTTCCCAGACAATAAATCAACTAATTTTCCTTCTACCTGAACAGTTTTAGGAAAGGCCTTCTTTTTTTTACCAGGTTTCTTGATACATAACTCCTGAATAGTCTTTTTGATTAAAGGCACATCCCTTATTGCTTGCAACAAAGGGAGAGAAATTGACATCTTTTTAAGTTCTGTCACTAATTCTGATTCAGGGGCAGTATCAATATGATCAAATCTTTCAGGGTATGGTAATGCTACTGGAGAAGATTCCTGCATTTTTTCTGTTATTTCTTCTTTTTGTTTTTGTTGCACTGTCTCTTGATTTGGAGGTTCTTGTTTCTCACTAATTTCTTCAATGGTGGGTGGAACAGGTTCAGGTAAAACCTTCCCTGAATGCAGTTGGATGTTACTACAGTCAAGTACATGAACTGCAATAGAGTCTTCAGACTCAACCTCATAAACAGGGGCTGTTTGTCTGGTATTATTTGGGTTAGTCACAGGCTGAGCTGGGAGTGGAGGTTGTTTCACTGGTTGTGTTTGTTGATGTTGTGCTCTTCCCTAAAAATTTGGATTAGGAGCGGGCAGCAAGTTTTGAGCTTGCCCTTGATACCTTTGTTGTCCTTGATATGGTGGGTATTGTTGTCCCCATATTTGTCCTTGTTGTGTCCATTGTGGATGAATTGTATGCCAAGGTGGGTTCATCCACCCAGAATGTGACCAATCTGGAGGAGCTGTCCAAGGTTGGTTCCAAGGTTGTGCAGAGACTTCTGCATGTCCCCATGGCATATTCATATTCCAAGGAGATTGTCCCCAATTTGGAAACCGAGGAGCATTGGGATATTGTGCATAGCCACCATCGGATCTCTGCCCAATAGCATTAAGTTCTTCTATTTGGGTGCCCAAAATAGATTTTAGATGAGGCAACAAAGGACATTTATCTGTTGAGTGTTCCTTGGAACAAATTCCACAAATAGAAGTTTTGTTTAAAGGGCAATCCTGCAAGGCATGCTTATTTCTACATCTCGGGCAATAAATTGCCAAAGGTGGTGTAGAATTGGGTTTTGTGTTTCTCTCACCTAATGCAGAATTAAGTTGAACAAGGATATCAATTTTTAAATTAGCCATTTCCTCCATCAACTCCTTTATGTCACTATTGCCAGAATTTTGCTTCTTTCTTCGTTGGTGAGTGCGGGAATAATTTTTGCATAACTCCACAATATCTTCAATGTCAAGTTGATCTATGTCTCCTTTTCCCATTAAATCTAACACTTCCCTAGATTCATCCTGCAATCCTCTTAAGAAGATAGGTTTTAAGAAATCTGGTTCTACAGGACCACATCTCTTTTGGACAAAGGCAAAGCGATCAAGATAATCCTCTAAACTCTCATCTTCTTCTTGCTTGATCCGAAACAACTCATCTTTCCTGTTTCGTACTCTACAATAATCTTGATATTTATGTAAGAATGCAGTCTCCATGTCATCCCAAGTATGGATTGAATTAGGTTCAAGATTACTCATAAACCATCGGAGAGCAGCATCCTTAAGCGTGGAAGGAAACAATTTCAATTTTTGATTATCATTTATGTAGTCATAAGTCTGACATAACACTTTGAATTCAAACAAAAATTGATCAAGATCTTCTAAAACAGTTCCCCTAAAAATTGGCAATATGGATGGAGAAATAGTTTTCATGGGAGCATCTAGAGCTGGATCCAACTGTATGGGGTATTCAAAAGTCTTAGGAGGATCATCAGCATACCCACCTGGTGGTGGTGGTGCTGCTGCCATAGTTGTTTTCTTTCTTGAGTCTGATGTGGATGGTTCAGGCTTAGGGGAATGTTTAGCAGCAAGTGCTTCAAAAAGCTCTTGTTCTAATCTTTCCAAAGCTTCAGTTGGTGAAGAAGGTATTTCTTGCATAGGCAATTCTTCATCTGATCATGAAGAACGCCTTGGTGGTTCAGAACTAGTTCTGATAAACCTCCCTCTTTCGTCTCTTGGCCTATGCATTCATGCCTATTCACTAAATAAACTGAAATGCAGTATTTCAAAAATTGTAACACAATTCTTGACCTGTTTCACTTTTCCTAACAACACCATTTGTTCCCCAGAAACGGTGCCAAAAATGATGAGGGTCGTTGATCATTCATCATTTAGTAATTATATGTCAGTCCAGGGCGGTGTCCAAAGGCTGTATACGATAGGAGGTGTCACAGTTGCAGGTTCAGTTTATCCAAGAACAGGATTTTATTGGTAGGTCTATTAGCAATGTTGGGGGTTGTTGTATCTTCCTAATTTCTAACAAAGGAAATCAAATTGCACAATCTAAAGCTGAATTTAAATTGCAGGAAAATGAAACTGCAGAATCTGAAATTGACAAGAAATAAAATGTTGCTGAATTGACCAAAAAGCAAATTGCAAGAAAGTAAACTACAGAATAGAAATTCACACACACGCTTGCAGAAATTAAACCAATGATAAAACTCACAATTATCTGAACATAAGTTGAACCAAATTAATATTTATTGCAGTAAAACTGAAAATGACATAATTCTAGAAATTGCAGAAAATGCTAAAAATGATGTAATTCTAGAAATTGTAGAAAATGCTGAAAATGATGCCATTACAGGTCAAATGCTAAATACTATTCTAACACATGATTGAACCTATTCTAGATGCTATGGTGCAATTCTGAAATGAAACTAATTCTGCAAATAAATGTTGACAAAATTCTGTTGATCTGCTGCAGCAAGAAATCAACAAGAATTTTCTGTCACTATGTTGCCCTTCCTCTGATCCTGCAAGTGGCCCTTGCTTCCAGAACTAGAAGAGGGTGAAGAATTATACCAGGTAAATTAAATGTGCACTATCAACCATCAAATGCTAATAAAATCTGAAGAATGCACCTTTTATTCCATCTGAAACTGCATTACAGTATTGCAAGAAAAATCTGCAATTTACTGTAATGCTACAAAGACTTTATCTTCTGCTAATAACTATCTCCTATTCCTCTATATCTATCTATATATCTATTATCTATTATGCTCAACCATGCTGGGAGATTTATTTATAAGACAAAGTTGATATATCTGTTTGCTGAGTTTTAGGGATTTCCAACTGTTTACAAAATAGTTTCCTGGAATGCAGGGTTATAATTTGTCAACCTTTATCCCTTTATCCCATCTGGTCCGCCTATGGTGAAGGAACGGAGTCCAAATAGGGTGGACTAACTGCTTGGTCAATTTCCAATCATACTTTCCATGGTTTTGGCGCATTTTGACCATTTTTGGTTGTTCCTGTGCTATTCCCTATTCCTGCGTCGCTTATTCCTGCACTGCTCCGGAATAACAGGCAGGTGACAATTCGTTGCTTATCTATGCTCCAAACGCATAGGGAGGAAGTTGTTGACCATTTGGATTGTTTTCCCTTATCTTGTACACCCTTCTGCATTGGTGGCATGTGTTGGAGTGACTGATTCCAAGCCTTGTTGTATATGTACAGCTGGCTGGAACTATCACAGTCATAGCCTATTTTCCTGCATAGTCAGCTACAGTGGACAAGTTCTTGGTGCCTTTTTCCATTTGAATTAGTTTAAACAGAGGAACACAATATTTTTAAGCACCAGATATTCAACAAGGTCTATATTATGATTCTGAATTACTACAATACTACTGATTAATTAACTAAAAACAGGTGAAATTGTAGTAAAAATAGTAAAACAGAGTATATGCACTTTGTCATTTCAGAATATGCAAACACCATTATATAATGCATTTTACCCATAATTAACATAAAAACATAGTAAAAAGGGTGAGTCAAATAGTTATAATGTATCAAAAAGTGTCCATGGATGAGGCAATTCCTGGCCTCATCACCAAGCACTCTCCAACCATTACCCATTCCTAACTAGGTTTTGATCGATATTTCCATGGATTTTATTGAAGGGTTACCTAAGTTTGGAGGTATATCTATTATATTTGTGGTAGTCGATCGTCTTTAGAAGTATGCTCACTTTTTTTCCCTCTCCCATCCTTACACAACTTCCATCATTGCCTAAATTTTCTTTGATTCTATATTTCACCTTCAATTTCTACCCTCCTCGATGTTTGATCATGACCCAACCTTTACTAGTCACTTCTAGAAATAATTGTTTAAGTTATAGGGAACTCAACTCAAAATGAGATTATATTATCATCCGCAAATGGATAATTAGACGAATATTTTCAACAAATATTTGGAGATCTACCTTCGTTGCTTTACCTCTGATAATCCTACACACTAGGTGAAGTGGCCTCCTTTGGTCGAATCCAAATTTTTGAGAGGTATATATCTAAATTTCCATAATCTAGACCCTCTTTTCTTCCTAGATTCTAAAATTAGAATGAACAAAAATTAGTTGCACCCACTACCGCACCCAAATGTTTAATCATTACCAAAATGGATGCGTGACGAGCCAAGGGTTGTGCTAAAATTGTGATGAAAAGTTTTCTTATAGGCATAGGTGCACCCAAAATAATTTGTTCCTAATAGATGTTGATGAGCGTAACACCAGCGACCAAAGGGATGATGACACAAACCTAGTAGAGAAACCACCCCAACTAGAGGAAGAAATCCAAGAAGAACCATAGGCCAAAAAAAAGTGCATGCTCTTGTTGGCATTACTACTACCCAAACCATGAAAGTTGTAGGTTAGTTCAAAGGCCTACGTCTTACCATCCTGATTGATTCTGGTAGTACACACAATTTTATCAATCCCCGCATTGCTAAGCAGGCAAATTTTTGCATACATACATGTAATTACTTTGAGGTTATGGTAGCCAATGGATAGAACTTACCTTGAAAAGGTAAATTTTATAATGTTAAGGTGAATATTTGGGACTATGAGCTCAAACAAGATATGTTTGTTCTTTAGTTAGGGGGATGTGATATCATGTTGGGAGCTCAATGGTTGGGCACATTGGTAACCATATCATGGAATTTTGTCAAGCTTTGGATACAATTTTCATAGAATGGATAGTCCCACACTCTTCATGGCTCAAAAGTAGTGCCTTCAAATATTATTAGTTCAAACCGGATGGAGAAGTTGTTAAAAAAATCATCTCAGAGAGTCATATCTAAGATATTTGTGATTCATTCTCACCATTCATATGAGGATTTTGTTTCTGCAAATTTGTAACTTATTTTTACCAAGTGTAATTCTATTTTTATTGAACCATCAGAATTACCACCTCACCGCTCTCATGACCACACTATACCCTTGTTACCTAGAAATGCACCATCCAATATTATATCGTACTAATATCCTCATGCTCTTAAGTCAAAAATTGAGATGCCAGTACATGAATTATTAGAATTTGAAATCATTCAGCCAAGCAATAGTCCTTACTCTTCTCCATTTTTACTGATGCATAATAAATATTGGTCCTAGAAATTATGTATCGATTACCGTGATCTTAATAAACTCACCATAAAGAATAAGTTTCCTATTCCAATGGTGGATGAATTACTGGATGAACTACATGGAACTATGTACTTTTCCAAATTAGACATTCACTCTGGGTACCATCGAATTAGGCTCAAGGATGAGGATATTCCCAAGGCTGATTTTCATACTCATGAAGGTTAGTATGAGTTTTTGGTGATGCCATTTGGCTTGACTAATGCTCCTTCCACTTTTCAAAGCCTCATGAACAACATTTTTCACCCATTCCTTCAAAAATTCATCCTAGTTTTCTTTGATGATATTCTAGTGTATGAAGAGCATCTCGTTCATGTAGATCAGACTCTATAACTATTGGTACAACATCAACTCTATTATAAGCGGTCCAAGTGTTCTTTTGGGTTAATATAAATGGAGTATTTGGGACACATTATCACCAAGGGTGGCATCAAAGTTGACCCCAAGAAGATCCAAGTGGTTCAAGAATTTTTGAAACCTCGCACTCTCAAGGGTCTTCAAGGATTTTTAGGACTCACATGTTGTTATTGTAAATTTGTTCATAACTATGGTAAAATTATAGCTCCCCTCACTTCCATGTTAAAGGACTCTTTTACTTGGATGGGACCCACTAAATAGGTTTTCCTATAATTGAAGCATGCAATGAACACCACTCTAGTTTTAGCCATCCCATATTTTTCTAAATATTTTGTCATTGAAAGTGATGATTTTATTCATGGTATTGATGTCATTTTGATGCAAGAAGAGCGGCCCTTGGCTTTCACTAGTAATTTTTTCTCTAGTTGTAATTTGGGAAAATCTACTTTTGCCAAGGAGATGATGGAAATATTACATGCAGTAACCCATTGGTAACCATGCCTCATTGGGTGTCATTTTTTCCATTAAAACTGACCATCAAAGTCTCAAATATTTTTTTGGAGCAATGGGTTGCCATCCTCGAAAAAAACAAATGGGTTTCTAAGATCATAGGATATGATTATGATATCACTTATAAAAATGGCAAGGAGAAAATTATTGTTGATGCTCTCTCTCACCAATTTGAGGATCCGAGTATGTTATGCACTATTTCATCATCCATTCCACAATGGATTGATTCCTTATGATAGGAGGTACTTTAGGATTCATGCTTGTAAAGTTTGATTACATCTCTACACACTGAATCTACTTCATTTCTAGGCTATGCTTGGGATGACCATGATTTGTGTTACCACCAATACCTTGTTGTTACCCAAACATCATCTCTCCAAGAACTTTTTATGCACAAACTACATGCCACTCCATCTATCGACCATTCAAGATTTCTCAAAACATATGAGTGACTTAAGCGTACTTTTTTCTATAAGGGCATGAAATAGGAAATTCAAAATTTTATGGCATATGTTGATACCTAACAATGGATGAAAGGTGAAACGGTTCATTCTCCAGGCACTCTCCAACCATTACCCATTCCTAACCAGGTTTGGACTGATATTTCCATGGATTTTATTGAACAGTTACCTAATTCTAGAGGTAAATCCATTATTTTTGTGGTATTGGATCATCTTTAAAAGTATAATCACTTTTTTCCCTCTCTCATCCTTACATAGCTTCCACCATTGCCCAAATTTTTCTTGATTCTATATTTCTCCTTCATGGCCTACCCTCCTCCATCGTGTTCGATCATGACCCAAGCTTTACTAGTCACTTATGGCAATAATTTTTTAAGTTGTAGGGAACTCAACTCAAAATGAGCTCATATTATCATCTACAAATGGATGGTTAGATGGAGATTGTTAGTAAATGTTTGGAGACCTACCTTCATTGCTTTACTTCTAATCATCCTATGCACTGGGTGAAGTGGCTTCCTTTGGTCGAGTTGTGGTACAACACTTCCTATCACACAATAACCAAGGTTACACCTTTTGAGGTATTTTATAGGCACCCTCCACCCATGCATTCCTCTTACACTATGAAGCTCCAATATCCATGCAATCGACACTACTCTTAGTCAACATGTCGATGTCCTCTATCAATTGAAGTTGAATTTGGATGCAGCCTAGAACTGAATGCGTCAATAGGCTAACCAACATTGTTTTAAGCATATTTTTGATGTGGGTGATATGGTTTTCATTCACTTACAACCATATAAATAGTTGTCCCTACAGCTTTGTAGGTGATAAAAAATTACTGCAAAATTATATGGGCCCCATCAGGTGTTACAGTGGATTGATGCCACAACCTACAAATTGGCCCTTCCACCTACATCCAAGATCCATCCTATTTTTCATGTTTCCTCTCTAAAAAATGTGGTGAGAAATAAAGTACAAGTTCAATCTATACTCCTAGAGTTATATGAAGAAGGTTCTATCTTGCTTGAACCTGAACAATTGTTGGATCATAAAATTTACACTCTTCACAATGGCACCATTACTGAGGTCCTTATTTAGTGGTGTGGACTCAAGCTAGACGATGTCATATGGGAATCTCTCCATTAGCTCCAACACCAATTTCCTCACCATCATCTTTGAGGACAAATCTTTTTGAAGGGGAAAGATATATTAGGATCCCATCCTAGCTTTATTTTGTAATTCTCATTATTATGTAATGACCCACTTCCAACGTGGGGGATCCCATATATAATGCTATTTCAAAATATTTTGTAATGTATGTGGAAATTTAGGATCCTAGCCAAGCGAGGCCATTTTATGTAACCATTATAAAGATTTTAATCGATGTTTGGTAGAATATTCTAGCTCGAGTGTCATTTTGCATGTAATCCAACTCTTGAGCTTAGGTTTAGGGTTGCATTAAGTCTTTCATTAAAAGATATGAAGCCACGTACGAATGTATGTTTTTGCAAGTTAATGAAATATTTAGGAGATTGTCCCCTCAAAGAGGCCTACTATTTTGAGTTATTTGTGAGATTGTTTCAATTTTACAATTACTTTCTGCATAGTTTTATTCTATTATTTAATGTATTTCAATTATTTTGTAGTATTTTGAAAGATTTTTCCTCCTCGAAGACTACCTACATTTGGTATAATTTATATACAACAACGGATACCATTCAACCCTTGGTATGGCATCTTTTTAAGCCCTATATGGTAGGAGATGTAGAACACCATTGTCTTGGGATAATATAGAGGATAGGGTTGTGTTGGGACCTGAGATGGTTAAGGAAATGGAACAAAAATTGAGAATGATAAGACAGTGGCTTAAAGGAATCCGTGGATTGTCATAAAAGCTATGCGGACCTTAAAAGGTCACCAAGGGAGTTTTATATGCATGATAAATTATTTCTTAGGGTGAGACCAAAGAAGAGTGCTATAAAGTCTACAAAACTTGACTCAAATTTTGTAGGACCCTTTGAGATTACTAGTCATGTTCATGATTCTTATATCTCAAATCAATAATTTGGTATATTTGACTAATCCTTGTTTGTATAAGTTTTCTAGCAAATTGATCCCCTAGGTGACTAAAATTTTAGTGAATTAGTGTATCCTTAAGCAATTAATTGCATGGTAGAAAATCAACATATAGTGTCTTTATATTTATATTGAATCCATGTCCACTAGCAAGTAGGTGCAATGGATTAATACTTTCTAGCACATAAAAATTCTTCTATCCATAAACCTTGCTAAAATTTATGGTATTCTTGTTGGACATTTTGAGTCCCTAAGTCAAAGTTGTCATTGATGTCACCATATGTGAGAGATGAAGTCATAATTAATACCAAATTTTCAACAAGAAACAAAGGGGATAAACATGGTTATTTGATATCTAGGAAGAAGGCCAAAGATCAAGTGAAATAGTGTAAAAGACAGAAGTTAAAAAGGAGTTATAATATTTATTTTATAAATTATTTAAATTCAGTGTGAATTTAAATTTTATAAATAAATATTAAAGGTACTTTATCAAAGGTGTAATATTATAATAGTGGTTATTATAATATTAATTGTGCCATGGTGAAAACCCAAATAAAATATTTATAATTCTTATTATAATGTTTTATAAGGCAAAAGTGGGTTTTATAAAGTCTAAAGATATTTAAATAAACCCAAAGGTTGGGTTTAATACCAAATGCATTCGAAGCCTTTATGATCTCCACTGACATCATATAAGAAAACAAGGAAAGCACCAACATTTTCAAAGTAGTGGAAGAAGCATATAAATGCTATGCCTAAAGTTTAAATTTATTATCCTTTCTCTAAAGTAAAACGATTGGTTTGCGAAAGTAAGAGCTCGCGAGTGTATGCGAAAAATGTGACAACAAAGTGTTGAATGGAGGAAGCTTCAATTTTTGAAGTTGCATAAGACAACATGGTCTAGTGGCATTTTGGAAAGCGCAAAATCACAGGCTTGCAAGGGAGTTCGTGTTCAAATCACGACGGGTGCATCATGAGGTGTGTTGAGTGAAGTTCCTATGGTGCACATTCTTTTGCCAAGGCAGAAGGAGAGAGTGGAGATTAAGAAGCATGTGGTGCTTCGTTAATCTCAATGAGTGCTTGGCTCATGCGGTGACTTTGGCCATGGTTAAGGCGCTCATAGGGGACAATGTCGAGGGTTCAATTCCCTCCAAAGGCAAAGGTAATATTTTGATTTTAATTTTAATTAAATGCCTAAGTTGGAGGTATAAGGTTGTTTAGTGGTTGAGTTTGGAAAGGTTTCTTTGTAATAAAGTTGTGGTAGTTGAGAATTACCTTTAGGAGTTATAAGGAGAATTCTATTTTTATTTTTTTTATGTCTTAAATTGCTATTGTGGAATATTAGAAGATAAAGACTTTGTGGGTAGTATGTTATTTTGAATTAAGGGTTTTTGTGATTATTGTGAGGATATTGATTACTAATCAAGTTGGAGTGATAAGGTGTAATTTTGATATTATATTTGAGATATATTTTATTGAATAAAATTATCCTCTAACCCTTATTGATATCGACAAAGAAGTAATTGTGAGTGTGGTAGATTTGTGAGACCAAAAAATTGTCAAAAAAAAGGTATGGATAAATTCCTTCTTGGTTGAGTTGGTTGATTGGCTTACTTGAAAATTAAGTTTGAAGTGAAAAGGATTTGATTAGGGTTTCATTTTCGAAAGTATTTGAGTTTATGCTTCAAGGATTTCTGAATTGTGAGTTGTGATTAAAACCTTGTTTTATAAGTATTTTTGTTGATATCATTGGTTGAGTGAAGTGTTTGAGTTAATGCTTCAAGGTTTTTTGAAATTGAGAGTTGTGTTTAAAACCTTGTTTTATAAGCATGGTTTTTGAAGTGAGTTGTTATGCAAAGAACTTGAACTAGGGTTTGAAAATATCATGAGTATCATTGTTATGTGATAATTGTTGTTGAGCATTGTTGGAAACATTTTGAGTTGGATGATACATGCTTGGACTAGGGTTTATGAGCAAGAGTTGTTTCTTGAGCGATTGGTTGAGTAGAGTTTATTGAGCCTAGTCAAATGGATGTATGAAGTGATTGATCAAGTTCCATAAAATAACCCATTCTATATTCTGATTTGATTTGAGATTGAGTTTTGAGAATAGAACATATTGAGTCTCTAACAATTCTCTTTATGCTTCTATGAGATTGAGTTGAGCAAGTGATTGAGTTTTGAGAATATAACATATTGAGTCTCTAACAATTCTCTTTATGCTTCTATGGGATTGAGTTTTGAGAATAGAACATATTGATTCTCTAACAATTCTCTGTATGCTTCTATGAGTTTGAGTTGAGAAAGTGATTGAGCATTGAGTAAATAACATATTGAGTCTCTAACAATTCTCTTTATTTTTCTATGAGATTTGGAAAAGTTCTATGTGATCTTGTTGAACAGATTTGGACAGGTTTTGTGTGAACATATTGATTATATTTGGACAGGTTCTGAGTGGACATGTTGAGTAGATTTGTGCAGGTTCTAAGTGGACCTGTTGAGAAGATTTGAGTAGGTTCTGAGTGGACCTATTAAGAATATTTGTGGTAGACTGACTGGACAATGTTTAGTGTAGATTTGAGTGGACTTGTTCTAGATAGACTGGATTGTGTTTAGTGTAAGATTTGAGTAGATTTGTGCTAGATCGAATGTATTGTGTTTAGTGTAGATTTGAGTGACCTTATTGAGCAGACTTGTGCTAGATCGATTGGACTATGTTTAGTTCAAGAGATTGAGCAGATATGTGCTATACTGACTGGAATGTGTTTAATATAGAATTGAGATAGAGCTTTGGAGGTGACAGAGTAGAGAGGACAGAGTCTCTAGTGGATAGATATCCATCAGCCAAGACAGTGAGGATAGGTCTTCTAATTGGGGATAATAGTCTTCAGTGGAGAGTGATCCACAAGCTAGTGTAGTGGAGGTATTCGTCTTCTAGAGGATCACCAGCCAGAGCAAAGGAGAAAGATTTCTCCTATGGATAGAGATCCACGAACCAGATTTAGGGTATCAACATCTCCTTTGGATAGAGGTCCATAAACATTGTAATTGGGAAGGATTACCAAAGATATTGATTTAGTAAAATATTTTTTGCGTGGAGTAGCCCACATTGGGTGAACCACGTAAATTTTGGTGTCTCTATTGTATGGTGTTTTTTGCATTGCTTTTACTACTACTACTGATACTGCTATCTATACACTGCATAATATTGATTTGAAAAAAAAAAGTAAAAAGTGTTCTTATATTGTTCACCCCCCCTCTCATTATAATCTTGTGTTCTTCAATTCTTCTACATGGTAGTATTTGGTTGGTAAATTAGTCAAAGATAATTGAAACTTGGTGTTTGATTTATTATTTTTCACTTTAAGCAAATTGACATTACTAATGGCATGAGTGTGACATCAATTTTTCTAGTGAATCAATGTTTGGCTAGTTAAAGGTCTCTTCTCCTTTTTCCTAATATTGTTTATCTCATTTGACTATACAAACTCTTATTAGCATGATATCATTGGATGAAAACAATTTGAACTCAATGAAATAGTCTAGCAAGTTGACATCCTATGAGACTTGGTTGAACTCTCATCTCCCTAACTAACAATCTAGTTTGAACATAGTGAATTGGTGTCTTACATTGCATCGACCTTAAATTATTCAAGGTGGTTTAACACTTAATGAATTTTTGGACCTTGACTAATTTTCTAATTTTAATGTTGGTCCCTACCTACCTTATTTGAAATCAATAGGATAGATCAATATGCTTTGTTTAGAGCTTTATTATCTTGATGCCTTGTCTTGACTTGTGTTATGGATCTAAATTACATACAAGAGTGGCATAGATTAACTTTTTAGGATCACAAGTCTACTTGGAATTAGATCCCAACAATGTATTATTCACTTGGCATAGATTGTTGAAAGAATAAAGAATAAAAAACAATGTATTTAGAGAGGCTTATCAGCTTTAAGGGGATGTAATCCCTCTTAATTATACTAATATGAGTAATGAGTCTCAATATATGTATGAAGGAATATATAGGTCCTCTAATGCTTTTAATGCTAGTTCAATTCCACTATATTAATCCCTTAAAATTTTCTCTTTAGTATTAACCATCATTTTACCATATTTTAACAACCTTTCTAGTTGATTGATTGATATTGAAAATATAGTGGTTGCTTACTAAGGAAGCATCCATTGTGATTACATCATTTGAGATTATCTTACTATCAAATATACATATTATTCACCAATCATAAGTTCTTCTTATTCTAATAGTAAATTTAAGAAGTCATAATCAACTATTGTAAAAAAAATATTTGTGTCGATTGATTGTCCTAAAGTAGTTAGGATGGCGATGCATGCCTATATCCTTTGTAGCTTATAATCGACATTCATAAGCTACTTCCTTATATTTTTCTATTTGTAGAGATCTAACTGGTTCATAATCAATCTCCTCATGAAATATATTTAAAATGAAGGAAACATATTTTTTGCTTATCATATAGTTCTAACTTTTCTTCCTTGATAGTCATGTCAACCTTAGTGATGAGGTTCTCATGTTTTAGTAAGTATAATAATTATTCTTTATTTCTCTTCATTTTTACATGGATTTAGTCCCAAAGATTATCCATTGTGGCCTCAGATATATGTGTCTCAAAATATTGTTTTTGAGTCTTAAATTATTCAATATCCTTTTTAATCTCTTCCTACACCTCTATGATGACTATTTATTTATTCCTTTTCTATTTCATCACCTTCATTTTTTTCATGAGTTACTCTAGCTATTTTAATAAATCCTCTTTTTATTTTATTTCTTTTTTTATTTTTTTCATTGATCTGTAAATATTGATCAACTTGATCCTTATTAGCCTTAATATTTGTGTCCTTGCTAATGAGTAGCTTTGTCATGTTCTCAATATTTTGCTTATACTTTTTTGATCGGTTAAAAATTTTATATTACGAACGAGTTTTAACAGGGACCCAAAACATGATTACAAAGAGGTTGCAGAAGCCAAAAATCCAAAAGATATCAAAATAGGATACAGTCCATCAAAAAAGCATACCACCGAGGCTGTCCTTAGGAACCAGCCAGTACAACATAGCATAAAACATTAAATAAAATAAAAACCAGCAAAAAACATATGATTTAGTTAGCAAAAATGAAGCCTTCGACTCCTTCGCACAGGAAAGAAACTCTTATGCTTCTTCATCAGGTTCTACATCAACCTTCAATCTTTTGCTTATACTTATCTAGATTTTATTTTCCATTTTGGTACCTAATGGAGATGACTTTAATTTTTTCTTGACCAACTCTGCTATCTCTATATGTTTGGCCTATTCCAAATCTAATTCTATTATTCTTATGGCATAGTTTTATGGAGCCATCACAAATTATATTGGGTCTATAGAATCCATCTTGGTGAACAATAGCTTTTTACATTTATCTACTACTTTGATATGAAGGTGAGGAGGTCCTTTAGAGGGTATAAAAATATTGCTTAAAGTGTATTCTTTAATGATATCCTTGGCTTTTTGGATCCACCTTTCTACTTCCCTCATGATTTTTCTCCAATATTGATTAAGATCTAGTAGGATAGTGAATAAGCTAAGAGAGAGATCCAACCATTACACCCACCTTCATGAGTGTTTTACTTGCTCTTCTTAGTATGGCTATGATTGTGCTTAAATAGAACATAGTTATGGTTTTAAATTAGGGATTCTAATATGGCCTACACAATGATCTAAGATCTATAAATAATAGTATCATAAAGGATAAGTAATTTTGAAAGGAGCGATGCTGAGAAGCAAACATCAATCTAAGCCATAAGGATCTAAGACGTTGAATCACATCACGTTAACCAAACACAAGAGAATAAAATGAACAATAACATAATGGAAGCAAATTCTAGAAGAACAGAAATATGATAATATATCAATATAAAATGCAGGTTTAGTACAATAGAAATATCTTGCTTAAATAGGCAATAAATATCCACCATAGTCGTAGGACCATAACAAAGTGATAAGGATAAATAGTCATCATACAACATGGATATGTGATATGGTTCGTATATTTGTAACCGACATGGGGATAAAATTTCTCAACCCTCCATAAATACCTAATGGATAACTCCCTAGGACTAGTCAACACCTAATATCCCCATAATATCTAAAAGATAAGTAAGAAATATCCACACACAAGTGGTTGGGGAAAATATGGAATAAAATAAATAAAGTACCCTAGGTGAGCATGACCTAGAGTCTAAATAACCTACTCTAACACCACCCCTCAAGTGAAAATAGGAGGTGGAAAAACTAAGTGGCATATCCACAAGTATGATTCCTGATAAAAAAAGGCCTAATCAGTTATTCATGTACAACATATCAATGAATGTCAAATTGGAGACAATGAAAAACCACATGGGAAAAAAATATTCATCTAGAAGATAATAAGTATGAAGAAGGAATGTGACCTCATCCACAAATTTAACGATGCTATCATTGTCTTAACTAGAGTGATGGACTATAACAATACACTTTGGGTGGATTATTGGGTGGTATGGATAATTATGGACTCCTTTGTTGTTGTTTGAATGGATATGAAGTGATAATAATTGTGTTAGATGAAGCAAATCTTGTGGCGATGGATGTGATGGACAGAAGCAATGATTGATGAGGACATCTCTTCCTAGTTTTATATTCCTTAGGATTAGATTTATTTTTGTTAATAAAAACCTATGTAATGCTAAGTTTAGGTGCTTAATTTCCTTTGCTAGAATTAATAAATCTATCATATAAATGTGAGCTTCTAATCTCACATGGGCTTCTATATAGCTAAGTTTGGCTTATATATAGCTTAAGTTAGTAGTTAGTTATTAAGATTAAGTTAGCTTAGGATTGTTATTTTATCTTCTAATATTTTCTTTGATGAGATGTGTATCATGACCCTCTCTTGGTAGACATTTCATTCAATGAGTTATGTTTTGCTACATAGATGTGCTGATGAAATGATTGATTATTTCATGCTGATTTTATGCAAAATATATGTATATACTTCATGATAGATAGTGATGTAGTCTGTTTATGAAATGATTGATGTTTACATGTCTAGTTTCTATACATATATGCTTTTATGAAAGATGTGATGCTGCTAATAAACTTGCATACTTGATAGGAACAAGTTTATCCATGGGTGGAAGGAAGACTTATTCCCCAAGAGCAAGCTAACTTACAAAAAGAATTTATCCTATGGTTTATATTACTAGGGCAATAGGGATAATTGCCTTTTTTGTAATAAGTTTCTTATTAAATATACAACTAACTTAGGATGGAACGAAATTGTTGATTAGATCCTCTTCTATAGTAAAAAGGAGATTGGACTTAAATAAATTATTTTAATATCTCATCCAGGTAAAATGTTAAGGAATATATATATATATATATACATATGTATGTATATATATATATATATACATACATATGTATGTATATATATATATATATATATACATACATATGTATGTATATATATATATACATACATACATATGTATGTATATATATATATATACATACATATATATGTATGTTATATATATATATATATATATATATATATATATATATATATACATACATATATATGTATGTATATATATATATATATATATATATATATATATATATATTAGCTTGGTAGTGTGTATATTTAAAAAAAAAAGATATATAACATTTGTTGCAAGGATCCCTGAGTAAATTCAAATTCGACCATATTAAAATAAGGTAAGCATTATGTAAAGAGGATATAGACGTTACACACATTACCTCCACATAATATTTTGAATCACCACTTTAGTTAAGCATAACTTCACATAGGATTCATAGGAATAATACGTTAGAATAATCTGAGAACCTTTGGTTTGCTTAAGATGAAAAATATCAAAAGAGCATATAAGAAGAGTTGGGGGGAGGATTGTATTCATGATGAAAATTAAGCATTGTTGGTTGGGAAGGCTAATGTGGTCGATTAAAGTAGGAGATAATTTGATTTTATTTATGATATTCTAAAGCTGACGGTTGGAGAAAAAGAGAAAACAGAGAATGCATGATTAGTTGAGAGACTGGAGGTGCAGTGAAAGAATATTTTAGGGGAAAAAGAAAAGGAGTTGCTAGCCTACTCGTGGATTTGGAAAAAGGAGGGTGGAAGAAATGATAGTATGACCTATGAAGAATATTTTGGTAAGCTCTCAGGTTGATGCATTGTAACTTCTTGTTATCTTGTTGTTATATTTGTTAATAGAGGGTTGTGTAACTAGCTCAAGTTTGGTTTATGCTTGCTTCAATATTTGTAGTATTTGAGCCACCTATGTGGATTCATAGATATTACTAAGTATTATAACAAACCATTATACCCATAGAAATTTCCAAGAAGAATTTAGTTTGAGTAGATGGTGTAGTTAAGCCCATCTCATTTGCACAAGTGTATGACAACTAGTTTGATAGATCTTATCATCGATTGGATAGATGTGTTGTGATAGTATTCTAGAGTTGATAGTAGAATACTAGATAGATTGTGTAAGGATATTTTATGCTTACTTTTTGATTTACAATATTGATCCCTATGTGGAGTCGTAGGAATTACTGAGTTTATAGTGAACCATTGTGGCTAGGGACATTCCCAAGAATGCTTAAGTAGAGCGATTAAGAGATAGTTAAGTTCTTCTTGTTTGCACCTATGATGGATGATTGGTTTGATAGATCTTACCATCAGTTGGATAAGAATATTTTTGATAGTAGAGTAGAGTCGTGTCTTGGTTATATAATTTATGTGATTAGGGATTGGTTTATGCCTTACTCATTGGGATTCAAGAGTTTCATCTTAGAATGTATCTCAATAGATTGAGGGCAGATTCCAGTGCTCGATGTCGATTAGAATCATCATGCTACCATAGAGAACACTAGGGAAATAGAGTAGGATAAATTGTAATAGAATGAATCATAATGTTTTGATGACTGAATTTATATCCTTTGTAAAACGTATTCCAAGTTGATTGTGTGAGCCTTGAAATGTAACTGTGTCTACCCTTAAGTTGGACCACTGAGCTCAATCAAAAATGTGATTTGGAGTGTTAGTATAGATTCAAGCAAAAATATGAGTGAGCACCATATGCTTAGTAGAACGTCTTGCATTAGTGTTCCTAGTGTTTAACGTAGACATTAGTGTAGCCTTCAAACGATGACTATGTGATAAACCACAGTGGGCTAAGTTGTAACTCTTGTTAGAAGTTGAACACGAATGCCTATGTAACCATTCAAATGATGATTGTGTAATCGAATACATTGGGATGGACCAAAGCCTATGTTAAATTGTTTCCTTGCAAGTCCGAATGCAATGTAGCTAAGCCTTTGGAATTCCATTATTAAGGAGGTCTTTGTGATGGTATGGTTTAGTTAGGTTTATGTATGTTGAAATGTTGACTATGATAAATGGGTTTTTATTAGATACGAGTGATAATGTAATCATGATCGTGCCTAAATTTCATACTATAAATAAGATAGGATGGTCTTGATTTATATTTAGGAGGTCTATTTGAAAATTTATTTCCAAAGTATGAGAATTATTGTAATGATCAAATTGCTTGGCAAATTTGACCCTTAGAAGAAGATATTTATGTAATATCCCTATGAGGATAAAGTTATATTGAAATGCCTTGATGTAATATAAATAATGGACCATTTATAGGAATAAATAAAGAGAAATTATTTTGGGCTAGTTTTTCCCCACAAGGGGGTTTTCTAGGATAAATAATGTTGTACTATTTTGTGGTGGTTCCTTTGTTTGGATTTTGCATTTAGAGCTTTATGAATGTATGATTCTCTATGTTAATGAAATTTGTAAATAATTTACGTTGGCTATTTAATTTCAAAATCTTGGAATGAAGGCTTATGATGTTCTTATTTTATAATGAAGGATTTCCTTATGGGACATTTAATTGATGTGGTTTAATCATTTCATGAATTTCTAAGACATGTGGTAAAATGAATAATGCATGGTAAAGTAGATAATTTTGGCTAATTAAATATTGAATTATTGGAATGAGTACCTCAATGAATGTACAAATAATAATAAAGGAAACTCACCTGGGGTGTTTAATTGAAAATTTCAATACTTCTTGAAGTTTGCTTATGTTGTGATAAAGTGATGAATTCTAGAGTAAATGAATGCTACCTTATAATACCTAAAATCTTAATGAATGTGCTTAAGAGATACCCTTTTATTTTTAATTAATGCTTAGCGTACGTAAATAAAACATAAGGGCTAAGAGAATTTGTATGATCCTTTGTAATAAAATTAGATGAATTAGATAAGCTTAATGATGTTCCTCTATAAAAGTTTTAGGAATGAGGCTATTGGGAGATGTCTAAATCAAATGCATATGATATGGATAGGTAACCCTTGCATACAAGGACTACTCACATAGAATGATTTGTGTGGGGTGAAGTGTTACATGTGCCTTTCGATAGAATTAAAGGAGAGGTCAATGTTAGCTCTTTAGATCCATGAGATGGATAGCTTGACCTATTAAGTAAGTATATAGTACCCTTGCATAGATGGACTTGTGCAAATAGTAGGGATGGGTGTTCCTCATAGTGTTTGTAGTTAGAGAACTACTATAGTGAATTCAATAGGGGAAATTTAAAAAAAAGGAGGGAATTTAGGGTGCTGACATGTGGTATCAGAGTGCTTGGTTCATAGGGATATAAGTTTCCTTTCACATGATTAGATAGAGTGCATCAGGATGTGCAGTTTTTTAGGAACTATACAAAAAATAAGTAATACACTTGTTAAATATAGACTTTGAATGTATAGTAAGAACTAATAATAATATAGTTGCTAGTAGGAGATACAATTCTGAGATGAAAATTGAGAAATTGACTCCTCCTATCTCTCCTTGTGTGTGGTCAGGAATAATGCCACCCAAGAGAAGGATAGGGGGTTCTTCCCCACTACCAAGGTAGACACAATAAAATAATGGGAAATACAGGACCATAGAGCTAGGTTCAAAAAATATTGGTAGTGAAGGGGGGATTTCGCTGCCATAGTGGCTTTGCTTTAAGAACATGTGGAAACATAGAATCAATTAGTGGATTTTGTGTTGAATCAAGAAACATAGAATGAAAGCTCTAGAGGTAGGTGAGGTGATGAACCCTTTTCAGAATATCAACTAGCCTGGATAAGGCTAGAGGTAGAGCTAGGTAGAGATATGAAGTGTCTTAAATCCTCCAAATTAGGTGGCACTAAATCCAAATCATGGTTGAAATAAATAGAAACCTATTGCAATATGAAGAACTATTCCACCAGCACTTGAACGTCTTGTGCCACACTACATCTATAAGGTCTTGGATCAGATTGGTTGGAAAAATATAGTGCAAAACAAGGACTTGAGATAATAGTCAACTTGAAATGAGATGAGTTTGTAGTGGCCTTCAAGGAAAAAATTCTTATAGAGCATTTATATTCCCATAATTTTGAGGAGTTCACTAAAATTTGGTGGGTAATTAGGACAATGGATGTGTACTATCAAATATTTTAAGTTTTTGAAATATGTGCCTACATATAATGAGAAAATGAAGATCCATAAGTTTATACTAGTAGCAGATCCTAGAATAGGGTAAGAGGTGGATATGTGGGAACCTACTACTCTACTGAAAGCATACAATTTATCTAGAAAGGCTAATATGTATCTCAAACACTATTTTTATTATGATGGTTTAGATGAGAAGGGTAGAGAAGCACTAAGGAAAAGAAACAGTGCATGTTTTGTAAAGTGGGAAAAAGAACAATCAAGCAAAAGTTCCCCTAGACATGATAAAGGAAATAATAGGAAACATAGGATGTTTAGGAAGATGTTTTGATGAAAATATCACAGAAATAGGAATGACATAAACCTATCACAAGGATAGGTCAATGTTCCATCAACAGTGAAAACCAAATAAGGCCAGAAGAAGAAAACTCGACAACCCAAAGAAAGATGCTACAATTATAGAGGATCGCACTATGCCAACCAATTCTTATACAAAGTTGAATTAGGTTCTAAGAGAAAGGATATTTCCCATAAGCATGCTAATCAAAAGGAAACTACTCACAATATTTATGCAACAACAGGGAGCCAGAACATGGAAGGCCAAGCCACCCCTCTTGTGATAAAAGATAAAATCTTTGGTAGAAATGTTAGAATTTTGATTGATAATGGTGCCATGAATAGCTTTATTTCCACTAGCTTAATTAAAGTAATACCAAAGAGGCCAAGAATCTTGGCACATGGGTGGAAGGTCGAGTATGGATTAGGACAAACCTACTTTGTAAATTGGTGTTACCCTATGATTGATATTACTTTACCTAGTGGTACAATAGTAGGTTGCCTATATGTAATACCATTGCATGCCTTTGGTGTATTCCTAGGGATGGATTTGTTGTAATCGCATAAGTTCATGATAAATTTTCATGAAATATGGATGGAACATTTAGAGGATGGTAAGAAAGTACACAAATTTTACAGCCTACAAGGGGATTTTTGAACTCAAATCCTCTCTACTATGCAGCTTAGAAAGGTAGTTAAAAGAGGAGGAACTGTCTATGTGGTAAAATTTAATGAAATAGATAGGGGGAAGAAGGATGAAGCATTTGATAAATGCCTAATCCTCCAAGAATTTAAATATATATTTCAAGAAGAGTTACCAAGATTACTTGTGAAGCATGAATTTGATTTCACTATTGAGATTCAACCTAGAAAAGAGCTTATACATGGCGCTCGTTACAGAATGAACCCCATAGAGATGCAAGAACTAAAGGTGTAGTTGCAAGTATTATTAGAAAAGAGGCTAATTAGACCTAGTGTGTCACCTTGGGGAGAACCTATGCTATTTGTTAAAAATAAGGATGGGTACCTTTGACTATGCATAGATTATAGAATGTAAAATTAGGTAACAGTCAAGAATAGATATCCTTTCCCTAGAATAAAAGATCTCTTGGACAAACTCAAATATGCTATAATTTTCTCAAAGATCAATCTCAAATTAGAATATCACCAGTTGAGGATACGTGAGGAGGATACCCATAATATAACCTTCAAAACTCATTATGGACACTATGAGTTTACAGTCTTACCTTTTGGTATAACAAATGCACTGGAAACATTTATGAACCTAATGAATAGCATTTTCAAGAAACTCTTGGACCAATTCATCCTTGTGTTCATAGATGACATCTTGATATATTCTTGAGATAATTCGGAACATGACCAACACCTTAATATTATGTTATAACAACAAAGTAAGAATCAATTATATGGGAATCTAGCAAAGTGTGAATTCTATGTGCTAGAGGTGCAATATTTAGGGCACATAATTTTAGCAGAAGGGATCACGGTGGATCCTAAGAAGATAGAAGCCATACTGAATTGGCCATTGTCTACTAATGTGATAGAATTTCAGATTTTTATGGGTTGGAATGAATACTATAGGCATCATGTAAAAAATTACGCTAAGATAACTGCTCCTATAACCAACCTTCAGAGGAAAGGAAAAGAGTTCAAATGGACAGATAAATGTGAGGTAACTTTTGAACTACTCAAGTAGAAACTCACCATATCTCCCATATTGAAGATACCAAATCCTCAAGGTATTTTTTATATCTTTATATATGCATCATTCGAAGGTTTGGGAGGAATTCTCTCTCAAGATGATGTGGTGGTAGCATATTGTTCAAGAAATTGAAATGACATGAAGTTAATTATGTGACCCATGATTTGGAGCTAGAAACCATGGTATTTGCACTTAAAATTTGGTGACACTACTTGTTATGGAAACCCTTCTATTTGATAACTGAATATCAAAGCCTAAAGTACATGTTTACTCAGCCTTTGCTAAATGCTAGACAGAGAAGGTGGATGGAATTCCTCATCGAATATGATTTTAGCATTGCGTATATAAAAGAAAAGTAGAAAAAAATTGCTAATGAACTAAGTAGGAGAAGACACGTAGCTATTTTAACTCATATCCACATGGATTTGATGGAACAAATTAGAGAAATGCAACATCAAGATGTATTTTTCAAGCAAATTCATGAAAAGATGAAAAGCGAACTCGAGGAAAGAAAATATTTCAGCACTAAGGATGGTTTTTTATGCTTCAAGAATAGAGTGGTGATACCTGAGGATGGAAACATAAGAAATATAATCATGAATGAAGCACATCGATCACTGTATTCAATTCACCTAGGAGGGGTAAATATGAGAGAAAATATTAATAAAACTTTCTATTGTATAGGAATGAAGAGGCATATAATTGAGTTCGTCACTCCATGTCTTGAATTTCAAAAGGTAAAGGTAGAAAACCAACATCCTATAGGGTTTTTATACCCTCATGAGGTACTCACATAGAAATGGTGGATGGTTTCGATGGATTTTGTTGTAGGGTTACCTAAAACTAGGTTTCAACATGATGCAATTCTAGTTGTGGTTGATAGTCTGACCAAGGTTGCACATTTCATTCTAAAAAACACAAATTTTATGCCATGATCATGGCTAATAGATTTTCCAAGGAAATATGCAAGCTTCATGGTTTTCTGGAAGTGATCATATCAGATAGGGACTCAAGGTTCACATTCAAATTTTGGCAAACTTTGCAGCATGTTGTTGGCACTAGACTGAACATTAGTTATGTTTATCAAACTGATGGGAAAACTGAAAGGGTGAACCACATGTTGGAGGACATGCTTTGCATGTATTGTATGGATCAAAAAACCCATTGGGAAGACTACCTAAATTTGGTAAAATTTTCCTAAAACAATGGAAATCATTCAACCTTGGGTATGGAACCATTTGAAGCCCTATATGGTAGGCGATATAGAACATAATTGTCTTTGTATAGTCCAAAGGATAGGGTTGTTTGGGAACCCGAGATAGTTAAGGAAATCGAAAAACAACTAATAATGATTAGAGAGCAGTTTAAGGAAGACATTGATCATTAGAAAATTTATGCAAACCTTAAGAGGTCACCAAGGGAGTTTTCTATGGGTAATAATTTATTTTTGAGGGTGAGACCAAAGAAGAGTGCTATTAAGTCTACAAAACTTGACCCACATTTTTTAGGACCCTTTGAGATTATAGAGAAGACCAATCCTATGGTATACTGACATTCCTTACTACCCAGTCTATCAAATATTCACAATACCTTGCACATTTCATTACTTAGGAAATATGTAGCTAATTATGAACATGTGTGGGACTTTTATAATTTGCATATGGCGGTTCCAGAGGCTATACTGGTTCAACCAGTAAAAATCCTTGAATTTCAATCCAAATCAATGAGGAAATGAGTCTAGTGAGACCGTTATTTGGAAAGAAACACTACTTGGAAAAAGGTAGCATACATGCAAAAAAAATCCATATTTATTTGAAAGTAATATGCAATTATTCTTGTATGATAAACTTTTATGAAAACTGAGTCTTGTGTTAAGCCTATGGGGGGGAGGATGTCATGACCCTCCCTTGGAAAACATTGCATTCAATGATTTATTTTTTTCTACATAGATGTGCTGATGAAATGATTGATTATTTCATGTTGATTTTTTGCAAAATATATGTATATACTTCATGATGGATAGTGATGTAGTCTATTTATGAAATGATTGATGTTTACATTCTAGTTTCTATATGGATATGCTTTTATGAAATATGTATGTTGCTAATGAACTTGAGTACTTGAAAAGAATAGGTTTATCCATGGGCAAAAGCAAGACTTATTCCCCAAGAGCAAGCTAACTTACAAATAGAATTGATGAGATTGTCCTATGGTTTATATTACTTGGGCAATAGGGATAAATACCTTTTTTGTAATAAGTTGCTTATTAAAGATAGAACTAACCTAGGATGCTTATGTAATTGTTTATTAGATCCTATTCTATAGTAAAAATGAGATTGGACTTAAATCAATTATTTCCATATATAATCCAGGTAAAATTTTAAGAAATATATATATATATATATATATTTCTTAGCTTGGTAGTGTGAAGATTGTAAAAAAAAATATATGACATTTGTTGTAATGATCCCCGAGTAAATATTGATTCGACCATATTAAAGGAAGGCAAGCATTATGTAAATAGGATATAGACATTGCACACATTGCCTCCACATAATATTTTTGAATCACCACTTTAGTTAAGCAAAACTTGATGTCAGATTCATAGGAAGAAGATGTTAGAATGATCTAAGAACCTTCGGTTTTCTTAAGATAAAAAATATCGAACAAGCATCCAAGAAGAATGGGGGGGTCGTGTTCATGATGAAGAGTGAGTGCTACTATTTGGGAAGGCCAATTTGGCCAATTAAAGTAGGAGAGAAGTTGAGTTCATTTATGAAATTCTAAAGCTGACAACTGAAGAAAAAGAGAAGATAGGGAATGCATGGTTAGTCGAGAGACCAGAGGGGCGGTGAAATAATTTTTTTGGGATAAAATGAAATGAGTTGTTGGCCTATGAGTGGATTTGGGTGAACTAGGATGGAAGAAAGGACAACATGATCTATGAAGAAGATTTTGGTGAGCTCTTAGGTTGGTGCATTGTAACTTCTTGATAAATTTTTGTTAGATTTAATAATAGAGGGTTGTGCAACTAGATCAATTTTGGTTTATGCTTACTTCTATGTTTGTAGCATTTGAGCCACCTATGTGGATTCATAGGGATTAATAAATTTTATAACAAACCATTATGCCCAGAGACATTCCCAAGAAGCATTCAGGTTGAGTATATGATGTAGTTAATCCCATCTCATCCATGTAAGTGTATGTCAACTAGTTTGATAGATCTTACCATCGGTTGGATAGATGTGTTCTAATAGTAGTCTAGAGTTAATAGTAGAATGTTGTGTAGATTGTGTAAGGATAGTTTATGATTGTTTTTTTATTTATAGTATTGAATCCTATGTGGATTCGTAGGAATTACCGATTTTATAGCAAACCATTATGGCCAAGTATATTTCCAAGAACACCTAGGTAGAGTGATTAAGAGATGGTTAAGTTCTTTTTTGCACCCATGATGGACTATTGGTTTGATAGATATTACCTTCGGTTGGATAAGAATATTTATGGTAGTAGAGTAGAGTCATAAACTGTGATGCAGGAGCATCCGAGGGCAGCAAAGCAATCGAGCATCAACCAAACTTTTGTTGTTATTTTTTCTAAGTGTTGCAAAGTTATTTTTTTCTAAGTGTTGCAAAGGAAAATATGTGTCGCGATATCGCGACACAAAAGGTGTCACAATATCGTGACCAAAACAGAAGATAGGGGAGCAGCGGATAGAATGTCGCGATTTTGCGACATGTTGCTATTTTGCGACATGTCACAAAATCACGACCCAAGGTAGGGAAAGCAAGGCCGGAAGACACAAGGTCACAAAATCGCGACATGTCGCGATTTCCTGACATGTCACAAAATCGCGACCACCGCAGGGAAAACAAAGGCACGGAGACCAAAGGTCGTGAAATCATGACATGTCATGAAATCGTGACCACCGCAAGGGAAAAAAAGGCACAGCGAAATCATGACGAAAGCCGGAGAACAGAGGCACGGAGGAACAAATGTCGTGATTTTGTGACATGTCGTGAAATTGCAACCAAAGCAAGGACCAAAGGCGCGGAAGACAAAAGGTCGCGAAATCGTGACATGTCACGATTTCGCGATCAAAGCAAAGAGCAAAGGCATGAAAGAAAAAAGGTCACGAAATCATGACATGTCACGATTTTGTGACCGAAACAGGAGAACAGAGGTCGATAGAAAAAATGGCATGATATCGCGACATGTCACGATATCGCGGCCAAAACAGAGAGAGAAGGCACAGAAAGGAAATGGTCACGATATCATGACATGTCACGATATCGTGACCAAACAGAAAAACATGCACTCCCAGCTTTCATAAAGACGTCCCTTCGTGCACGGCAAGATAGCGGCAGTGAAGCAGCAGTTTCAAAGGAGGATTTCAACGGGCATGTTGGCCACTCATGCAGGATATCTAGAAGACACGTTTAAAGCAACTAACAACAAGCAGTAGATCAAGAAGAATATTTCGTTGGGTATGGCAGCCAGTCGTGCACCTCACCTAGAGTCTCATCAATGCAACTTTCCAAAATTGTTCCAGGTGGCAATTGTAGATCGTGGGAAGTTTGAAAGCACAGAGGATCGGGACCTCGATAAAAACCCATGGATTGTAATGAGAGGGGGTTGGCAAATGGCAGTTTGGTTGTATATTCTTGTAAAATTCTTCCGAAGTATTGAATTAGAAATTGTTGTCTCTTGTTTCTTTGGTTTTCTGTCTTGTGCAAGATCTGTTCTCCACCAAGTGGTAGTTAGAAATTGTTGTCTCTTGTTTCTCTGGTTTTCTATCTTGTGCAAGATCTATTCTCCACCAAGTGGTATCAGAGCCAGTAGTTCCTAAGTGTGTAGTAGATCACCGGAGGAGAGGCAGTTACACTAGGATCTATGGAAGGGCTTGGAATTGGGTGAGCAGAATGCCTCCAAGGAGAAACCCGGTTGGTGGGAGAGGCATGGCAGCAGCGGAAGATGTTCAAGCTTTGCAGCGTCAAATGCAAGCCCTGCAAGAAGAAATGTGCAAAATATTGGAGCCAAGAAGAGACGAAGGTAGTGAAGAGGAAGATGATGAAGAAGAAGACCAACCTGAGGAAGAAGAAGTAGTAGATCCTGATCAGGCCAGACTATACAAAGCCATATCCCAGATTGGGAAGAGGACAAAGATGGAGGTTTCAACATATTTTGGTAACCTTGATCCAGATGAATTGATCGACCGAATCAACGACCTGGAAGAGTACTTTGAGTATGAAGAGCTTGAGGATCCTGATAGGGTCAGATTCGCAAAGACCAAACTGAAAGGTCATGCTAGCATTTGGTGGAAGGGAGTGTAGCTGGAGCGAAATAAAAGAGGGAAAGAGAGAATAACTAAGTGGGAACGGATGGCAAAAAAGCTAAAGAGGCAGTTCATCCCTGGTGATTATGAGTTAGACCTGCTAAAGAAAATGCAAGGATTGAGGCAATCAAGCAAGTCTGTGAAAGAATACACAAAATAATTTCATAAAATAATGATTAGAACAGGCCACTCAGAGGCCAACAAGGAGAAGGTAGCCCGTTACATTAATGGGTTATGAGCAAGTATTCAAGAAGAATTAAGTCTAGTCCGGATGACCACCATAGAGGACGCTTACCAATTTGCTTTAAAGGTTGAATAAAAGCTCAATAGAAGGTTTGAAAAAAAGCAAAGAGGAAGGGGTCATTGCGGAAGAACCAGTGGAAGGAACAGTGGAAGAAGAAATGAAGATTCTCAAAAAAATGGAGAAGGTAGCAGCAATCAAGAACAAAGGAGAGAAAATACAGACCGCCCTTGTAATCAGAATAATGGTTATCGAGGGGGAAGAGGCAAAGCTGGACGTGGCTAGGGAAGAGGAAGATTCTATGGAACTTGCTTCCAGTGTGGGGAAGAGGGACATCACCAATATGAGTGCCCACAGTAATGAGAAAGAAATAATCGGAGGCTAGAAGGAAATGCCAGAGTAGCAGTCGCTGATGAAGATGCTAGATCTGAGCATTCTGAAGAAGCTGAGAGAGGAGAAGTAATGATTGCAAGGAGAGTCCTGTTGAATGAAGAGGGAGCTGCAGATCAGAGGAAAAGCTTATTCCGCACAAGGTGTAAATGCGCGGGTAAGATTTGTAACATTATCATTGACAACGGTAGCACGGATAACCTAGTTTCAGAAGGAATGGTTACCAAGCTACAACTGGAGAGAAAGAAACACCCGCATCCATATCGGATCGCGTGGTTGCAGAAATACCATAAAGTTTTTGTCAATGAACAGTGCCTGGTAAAATTTAGTATTGGAAATTACCGTGATGAGGTCCTGTGAGACATACTGCCCATGGATGTGTGCCATTTACTGCTGGGAAGGCCATGGAAGTTTGACAGGTGTGCAGTTCATGATGGCTGAGCCAACACCTATTCTGTGACCAAGAATGGAATGCGTCATAAGTTGAAACCCCTGAAGGAGGTGGAAGAAAAGGTATGTGGCAGTGCAAGAATTTGATTGGTTGATGGAAGAAAATTTTTAGATGACTTAAAGCATGAACATATGTGTTATGCATTAATTCCTAGAGTTAGGGATATAGAATGCAAAGATGCCCCAGCAGAAGTCCAAGATCTGTTGAAGGAATTTCTAGATATCATATCTGATAATGTGCCTGAGGGTTTACCCCCAGTAAGAAAAATTAGTCACCATATTGATTTGGTGCCAGGGTCAAGCTTGCCCAATAAAGCTGCACATAGAATGACACCTGTAGAAACTGAAGAACTAAATAGGCAGGTCCAGGAGTTGTTGGAGAAGGGATTGATTAGGGAGAGTCTTAGCCCGTGTGCAGTACCTATAGTACTAGCACCCAAGAAGGATGGAGAGTGGAGAATGTGCACAGACTCTCGAGCCATCAATAAGATCACAATAAAATACAGATTTCCACTACCAAGGATGGATGACATAATGGACTGTTTGAGTGGAGCCAAGTACTCCACCAAAATTGACCTCAAGAGTGGTTACCACCAGATCTGTGTTAGGGAAGGAGATGAGTGGAAGACAACCATCAAGACAAGAGAGGGCTTGTATGAGTGGTTGGTCATGCCATTTGGGCTGTCCAATGCACCAAGTACCTTCATGCGGCTGATGAATGAGGTACTGAAAGAATTTTTAAGAAAATTTGTCATTGTTTATTTAGATGACATATTAATATTTAGCAGAACCCTGGAGGAATACCTGATGCACATCAGGAGGGTTTTTGAAAAGTTGTGGGAGGAGCAGTTATTAATAAATCTGAAAAAGTGTAATTTTGTCAAGAAAGATTTAGTATACCTGGGATTTGTAATCTCAGCATAAGGTCTGAAAATGGACCCAGAGAAGGTGAGAGCTATCATTGAATGGCCTACCCCAAGAAGCACAACAGAGGTAAGATCATTTCATGGTTTAGCCGACTTTTACGGAAAGTTCATAAGAAACTTCAGGAAGATTTGTGCACCCCTCACGAAACAATGAGAGGGGATAAGAAATAATTCAAGTGGACCTTAGGGGCTGAAAGGAGCTTTGATGCATTAAAGAAAAAGGTCATAGAACAGCCTGTTTTGGCACTCCCGGACTTTAACAAAGTATTTCGGGTAGACTGTGATGCGGTGGCGGTGCAATAGGGGTCATATTGAGTCAAGAAGGCAGACCTATTGCTTATTTTAGTGAAAAGCTCAATGATGCTCGGAAAAAGTATTTAGTTTATGACCAGGAATTTTATGCTATAGTTCAGGCTCTGAAGAAGTGGAGGCATTATTTGTTGCCAAAAGAGTTTGTTCTATTTATGGATCATCAGGCATTGCAGTACATCAATAGCCAAACAAAACTGAATCGGGAGGCACATGAAGTGGGTTGAGTTTCTCCAAAGCTATACCTTTGTGTTAAAGCACCGAAGCGAGAAATAAAACAGAGTTGCAGATGCCTTAAGTAGAAGGCAGAATCTGCTGATTGAAATGATAGTGGAAGTGGTAGGATTCGAAGAACTAAAGGGTCTTTATCCTGAAGATCCTGATTTTGCAGAAGCCTGGACGACTTGCTTGGCACCTGTTACTATGGACAGGACAAAATGGTTAGATTTTCTAATCCAAGACGGAATGCTATTCAAGGGAAGTAAATTATGCATTCCAAGGAGTTCCATGCGGGAGAACTTAATCAAGGAAAAGCACAGTAGAGGACTGGCTGGGCATTTTGGTCGGGATAAGACCATTGCCCTGGTGAATGAAAATTACTACTAGCCGCAAATTCAGCAAGATGTGAAAAAGTTTGTGCAAAGTTGCAGAATATGCCAGATGGCAAAATGCGTAAGGCAAAACACAGGATTATACCAGCCGTTACCTGTACCTGAGAGGCCATGGGAGGACATCAGCATGGATTTTATTCTTGGGTTGCCCAGAACACAGAGGGGAAATGACTTTGTATTTGTGGTGGTTGACAGATTCTCCAAGATGGCACATTTTATTCCCTGCCAAAAAACAAGTGATGCAGTTCACATTGCAGGGTTATTTTTCAAGGAAGTGATACGACTTCACGGTCTACCAAGAAGCATAGTTTCTACGAGAGATACAAAGTTTGTTGGGTATTTCTGGAGAACATTGTGGAAGAAGCTGAAGACAGATCTGAAGTTTAGTTCTGCATACCATCCACAAACTGATGGACAAATAGAGGTGGTAAATAGAAGTCTGGGTAATTTGTTAAGATGCTTGATAGCAGATAAACCCAAGGGATGGGATTTAGTTTTGCTACAGGCGGAATTTGCATACAACAATTCTGTCAATAAGAGTACAAAAAAATCTCCATTCCAAATCATATATGGAAACAGTCCAAGAAATGTTTCTGAGCTGAGAAAATTAGATAAAGGAGAAAAGTGTAGAGGCTGAGGAATTCGTGAAACAAATGAAAAGCCTGCATGAAGAAGTGAAGAAATAAATTACAAAAATGAATACTCAGTATAAAGTAAGAGCAGACCAAAAGCGGCGGTTCAAAGAGTTCGAAGTGGGGGATGAAGTCGTGGTCCATCTCAGAAAAGAAATATTTCCAGCCAAAACTTATAACAAGTTGAAGATGAAGAAGTTTGGGCCATGCGGAATACTGAAAAAACAGGATTCAGGCAATGCATATGAAGTGGAATTTCCAAGTGGGCTTGACATTTCACCTATTTTTAACATATCAGATTTAGTGGAATACCATGAGGGAAACAATACAGAGGCACCAAGTACAGAATTGTGGAGCATTCCAAAGTCTAACCAAACCACATAAGAGATCGAAAAAATATTAGATACGTGTGAAGGTAGAAGCATAAGGAACAAACAGTATTCTGAATATTTGATCAAGTGGAAGGGCAGACCAGTAGAAGATGCAACTTGGGTGTCGAAGACAGAGGTTGACCACCTGGGTCTTCCTCCCAAATATCAGAAGTGAGGATCACTTCTCAATCCACCCCGGGTGTCTGATGCAGGAGCATCCAAGGGCAGCAAAGCAATCGAGCATCAACCAAACTTTTGTTGTTATTTTTTCTAAGTGTTGAAAAGTTATTTTTTTCTAAGTGTTGCAAAGGAAAATATGTGTCGTGATATCGCGACACAAAAGGTGCCGCGATATTGCGACCAAAACAGAAGATAGGGGAGCAGCGGACAGAATGTCGCGATTTCGTGACATGTTGCGAAATCGTGACCCAAGGCAGGGAAAGCAAGGATGAAAGACACAAGGTCACGAAATCATGACATGTCACGAAATCGTGACCACCACAGGGGAAAAAAAGGCACGGAGACCAAAGGTTGCGAAATCGCGACCATCGTAGGGGAAACAAAGGCACGGAGACCAAAGGTCACGAAATCGTGACCAAAGCCGAAGAACAGAGGCGTGGAGGAACAAAGGTTGTGATTTCGTGACACGTCGTGAAATCACGACCAAAGCAAGGAGCAAAGGCACGGAAGACAAAAGGTCACAAAATCGTGACATGTCACAATTTCGCGATCGAAGAAGGGAGCAAAGGCGTGAAAGACAAAAGGTCACGAAATCGTGACATGTCGCGATTTCATGACTGAAACGGGAGAACGGAGGCCGATAGAAAAAACGACGCGATATCACGACATGTCGCGATATCACGGCAAAAATGGAGAGAGAAGGTGTAGAAGGGAAATGGTTGTGATATCACGACATGTCGTGATATCGCGACCAAATAGAAAAACACGCACTCCCAGCTTTCATAAAGACGTCCCTTTGTGCACGACAAGATAGCGGCAGTGAAGCATCAGTTTCAAAGGAGGATTTCAATGGGCATGTTGGCCACTCGCGCAGGATATCTAGAAGACACGTTTAAAGCAACTAACAACAAGTAGTAGATCAAGAAGAATATTTCATTGGGTATGACACCCAGTCGCGCACCTCACCTAGAGTCTCATCAATGCAACTTTCCAGAATTTTTCTAGGTGGCAATTGTAGATCATGGGAAGTTTGAAAGCGCAGAGGATCGGGACATCGATAAAAACCCATGGATTGTAATGAGATGGGGTTGGCAAATGGCAGTTTGGCTGTATATTCTTGTAAAATTCTTTCGAAGTATTGAATTAGAAATTTTTCTCTTGTTTCTCTGGTTTTCTGTCTTGTGCAAGATCTGTTCTCCACCAAATTGGCTATAGGATTTATGTGATTAGGGATTTGTTTATGCCTTACTCATTGGGATTCAAGAGTTTCCTCTTAGAATGTACCTCGATGGATCGAGGGTGGATTCCAATGCTTGAAACTAGTTAGATTCATCATGTTTCCATATATAGAATTAGGGAAATGGAGTAGGATGAATTGTGTTAGAATAATCAGAAAGGTTTGGATTACTATATCCATATCCTTTGTAAAAAAAAAATTGATTTACTTATGTGAGCTTGGAAACATAATCATGTCTACCCTTAATTGGACCATCGAGCTAAATTAGGAATGATATTTGGAGTGTTAGTATAAATTCAGGTGGAACTGGGAGTGAGCACCATACGCTTAGCAGAATACCTTGTGTTAGTGTCTCTAGTGTCAAATGTAGATATTAGTATAGCCTTATAACGGTGACTATGTGATCGATCATGTTGATTTGAGTAGTAGATATTGTTAGAAGTCAAGCACGAACGCCTGTGTAACCCTTTAGATGGTGACTATGTGATCGATCGCATTAGTATGGATCAAATACTTGCAGGTCCAGAAGTAATGTAGCTAAGACTTTGGAATGTCATTATTAAGGAGGTCCTTATGATTTGTGATGGTATGGTTTAGTTAGGTTTATGTATGTTGAAATGTAGACTATGATAAATGGGTTTTTATTAGAGTCGAGTTATGATGTGATCATGATAGTACTTAAATGCCATACTATAAAGAAGATAGGATGGTCTTGATTTATATTTAGGAGGTCTATTCAAAATTTTATTTTCGAAGCATGAATATTATTGTAATGATTGAATTGATTGGAAAATTTGATCCATAGAAGAAGGGATTTATGGAATATCCCTATGAGGATAAAGGCAAATTGAAATGCCTTGATGTAATGTAAAGAATGGACCATTTATAGGAATAAATAAAGAGAAATTGTTTTGGGCTGGTTTTTCCCCACAAGGGGATTTTCCAGGATAAATAATGTTGTACTATTTTGTAGTGGTTCCTTTTTTTGGATTTTGCATTTAGAGCTTTATGAATGTATGATTCTCTATGTTAATGACATTTGTAAATTAGTTGATGTTGGTTATTTAATTTCAAAATATTGGAATGAAGCCTTATGATATTATTATTTTATAATGAAGGATTTCCTTATGGGACATTTAATTTTTGTGGTTTAATCCTTTCATGAATTGCTAATACATGTGGTAAAATGAACAATGCATTGTAAAGTAGACAATTCTAGCTAATTAAATGTTGAATGATTGGAATAAGTACCTCAGGGATAATAAAGGGAACTCACCTGGGGTGTTTAATTGAAAATGCTAATACTTCTTGAATTTTGCTTATGTTGTGATAAAGTGGTGAATTATAGAGTAAATGAATGCTACCTTATGATACCTAAAATATTAATGAAGGTTCTTAGGAGATACCCTTTTAGGTTTAAGTAATGCTTAGCCTACGTAAATAAAATGGAAGGTCTAAGAGAATTTATATGATCCTTTGCAATGAAATTAGAGGAATTAGATAGGCTTAATGATGTTCCTCTACAAAATATTTAGGAATAAGGATGTTGGGGGGTGTCTAACTCAAATGGATATGATATGGATAAGAAACCCTTGCACGCAAGAACTACTCACATAGAATGATTTATGTGGGATGAAGTGTGACATGTGCCTTTCAACAGAATGAAAGGAGAGGTCAGTATTAGCTCTTGAGATCCATGATATAAATAGCTTGATCTATTAAGTAAGTATATTGTACCCTCGTATAGATGGACTTATGCAAGGAGTAGAAATGGGTGTGCCTCATAGTTTTTGTAGTTAGAGAACTATTGTAGTGAATTAAATAGGGGAAATTTAAAAAAAAAGAGTGGGGGAATTTAGGGTTGCGATAATGTTCCAGTTTATTGTATGCTTATATTGTCATCTACGATACCTATATGTTCCTATTTCAATAAAAAAAAAAAATCCTGATCAAAACCTTATGATTGGTATCAATGCAAGTTGAATTTTACCTCTAAATCCTCCTTTCTTTCCATAAAGCTAATCTATTGCTTTATTGCCTTCATTAGATCTATGGCATAGTTTGAGAATTTTCTTGCCTTGGCCATATCATTAAACATGAATTTTAACATATCAGAACTAGATAAATAGATTCAAATTTATAAATTTAATCTTATTTATCTTTGACCTATTGTCTAGTGATTAGGGGAGCTTTGTTCTCACTTAGATTTACCACAACCACTTTTGGTGGCCCTTTCCCACTTTTCTAGTTTCACTAACCTAATTATGTGGAGTCGTAAAGTATACCAGGTAATTTTTCTAACATTGAAAATTTTTGGTAGCTACCATTTTGTAGTGTAATCATGCTTTAGTTTCATGAATATTTTTTAATGTCAAAGGAAATATGACTAAATATCTTTGGAGGATTGATATCAGCATCTTTGGATCCTAATCAGATTCATCATACTAATGAATTCTACTACATGAGAGCCCCCTCATAATAATTAAGTTGTTGACACAACCTATCATAATGGTGAATAAGATACTAAACACATTGAAAATATTTTCAGCCATCGAAAGATAGCATTCCCATGAGTGGTGCAACTCCAAGCATAATAGGGAGGTCCCTCTCCACTTTTTTGATATCATCAATTTTTCTTTAGATAGTGATCTTAATGAGATAAGAACCATGATTTCTATAAGCAAGGAATACATTGTTTAGGGTTTTGAATGTGGCATTGGTTAGATCTAATTATGAGCATGGGAGTTTAGGCATCACAAATGCTAATGTGAGGAAAGCCCACTATTTTTTTGTGTTAGAGACAAAGTATGTTTTGGCCAAAATTCATCGATAGCTAAATAGACCTCCCATGAGCATAAATAACCATCACTATAGTATAAACCATGGTCAATTCTTGACTTTGATGTGAATCCCCTATCAGTGTCCATAGAAGGTGAATGTTCAATAGAGTGATATTATCAAAAACTAAAACAAAACAATCACTATATAGGGGAAATGTAGAGGAATCCTTATCGGTGACTATTTTTTAATCATAGATTATCCATTGTGAAGAACCACCAATTAGCACCCATCAAGAATATTTTTGGTGCCCTTTAAACTAGACACCATTGCAAAATCCCACGTGTAATCTAATTCAAGATGTTGACACAATACACCGCAATGACCATTGCATGACACATGGAAGACAAAAGGAGGCTGAATTTTGATCAAAAAATATTGTGTTAACAGAGGATATAAATAAAATTTATTTAATATCAATAGATTAATCTCACATTCATGGGGGAGCCAACCCTTTTTATGTTGAAAAGGACAATCCAACAAAGCTTAAGATAGCTAGTCAAAGTGGATGGCCCCAATACCTCATAGAGGTTTCTCCTCTTGGAAATTTTTCTATGACTATTGGTTTGTTAATTTGGCATGTGACACCTGGAAAGTTGTTACAAACCATTATTTTTGTCACCACTTGGTGAGGTTTCATGTAAAAGCCAAGAAGTAGAGTGTAAAAGCTAACAATTGTTTCACCTTCAGTTTAGTCCCACATGCATGGGAAGAAGAACAACTTTGTTGTTTAAAAGTAGCATTGGAGGATATTAAAATCGGTGAAGCCACCAAAGGATGGAAAATTGTGCACATTGAAAAATACTTTGGTCATTTACCTGTTGATGTTTTGGTTGACTGGTGTTTTTGACTACCAATTGAAGGTGAACCAAGGTGAAATATTATTATTTTTAATTTGAAGGAGAAAATTAAAGGTTTTTCTAACCTTTGAAGGTGACTTAATTTTTTTTCAAGAGATTTATTCATTTTATATAATTAATTAACTAAATTATTCTTTTAATTAATTATTTATTTATTTTATGCCTTAAAATTTTTAATTTACCTTTTTGTAAAACTTGGTAAATTTATCCAACATATGTAACTTCCAAAAGACTTATTTTGTGATTGCAGATAAAGGCACACATTTTGTAATCCCATGTTGCAAGCCTCTTGGTCCTTATGAGTTAATATTTGTAAGTGCTTGCTTATATCCAATCACAAATGACATCATAATTAGCAGACCAAATATTTGTTTAGCTCATATAGTCGGTCTATTAGCCAATGAGGTTCAAGACATCATAGTCCAAAGTGTCCTTTATGTAAAGATCTATAATAATAACCTAAGGACAAAGTCAAACATGAAGTAAAAATATATGATGGATCTAGATATCCTGATATCCTATGTAGTTGGATAATAGATATAGATACTTGGTTCTCCTATACTGAGGTTCCTGCTAAGGAAAAAGTGTCCCTTGTAAAACTTAAATTGTCTAGGTTAGCAAAGCTTATGATTATGGAAAGACAAGAGGGTAAATCACCGCTTGGTATGGTTTGATCCAAGCCTTGAAGGATACTTTTTAGCCTTAAAATTATTAATTAAAGTTAACTATAAAATGGTATAGATTAATATAGACTTATAATATGCTTGTTCAAGATTATATCTTCCAATTCAATAGATTAAAAATTTTTCTTTGTGCGAAGGATACAATAAAAGCCCTTATAATAAAATTTATAAGTGAGATAGTTGAACCTTTGTATTGGGATTTGAAATATGCTCCCTTGACTAATTTGGATGCAAATTTTAATCATGTACAATTGGTATAAGAGAAACTTTTTTCTTAGTCAAAGGGAGCTTCAATACCTCAACATCAACAATAGTCAACTAAGGAAAAGATGCCTTCCCCTTTATCTTCTTATTCAACTACTTTTTATCCTCCTTCTCCTTATCATTCTTCTTATAATAGTTAGAAAATTTTGAAATCATTAAAAAAGAAGAGGAAATAAGGAATCCGAGTTTTTTAAGAATAGGAAGAACCTCATTGTAAAATCTCAAAAGGAGGAACCACAAAATGTTCCCATTGGGATTGTAGGAAAAAATAGAGAATATTATGATTTGAATGGTAAAATAAACAATGTTACCTTGATGAATCATAATTTATATGAAGGTGGTCATGAAAGATTGTTTGTCATGAAATCCCACCTAACTCACAATTTTTCTATGGATTGTATCATTGACAATGGATCACAAACAAATTTGATTGCAAGATCCATAGTTTATAGGCCACAATTACCTTTGGAACACCATACTTGTCCATAATCCATTAGATGGAAGTATAATGGTTTTGACTTGTACATCATAGAAACTTGCACTGTGTCCTTTGCATTGGGCCTACATTTTATGGATTGAATCACATGTGATGTGAATTCAATGGATTATTATGGTTTAATTCTTGGAGAACCCTATTAGGATGATAAAAGAGTTCAATATGATGCATATAACAATACATACACCTTGCATAATGTTAATAAGATATTTCTCATTCGTGGTATTCATACCACACTTTTTCTCTACTCCCATTAGCCACACAAGATTACATTAATCTTTAGCAATCCATAGGATACACATTCTCTAGCTACACCACCTTATCAAAAGGAGGTAATCCCTCCTTCACCATCAGTACCTCCTCTTGTTGATACTTCTACTCCTCCTCATACTATTGAGTGACTTTATTTCTTGCTACCTTCATAGGTTTCTATTGTACAATAGACTTTGCAGGCTCCATAACAGGCCATTGGTCCTTATTAACAAAGTGGTGATAAAATTGTGAAATAATTGTTCATCCCAACATTGGCATTGATCAACAACATTGACCTTTCCTAGGTTTCTGATGAAGCATTGGAGTTTTATGCTTATTTTGTGAGGAGGTATGTTGAGGATATCTCTTTCTAGATTTGAATTTCTTAGGATTAGATTTATTTTTGCTAATAAATACCTATGTAATGGTAATATTAGGTGCTTAATTTCCTTTTCTAGTTTTAATAAATCTATGCCATGTAAATGTGAGATTCTTATAGATAGCTAAGTTTATCTTCTAGATAGCTTAAGTTAGTAGTTAGTTATTAATATTAAGTTATATTAGGATTGCTATTGTATCTTATAATATTTTATTTGATGAGATATGCCACCTTTTTGTATGCTTACCTTGGCATCTACGATGCCTATACATTTATTTTTTAGTAAAATGAAGATCAACTTGGTCAAAACCTTATCAATGATGAAGTGGTATATGTAGATAGGGATACAAAGTATGAAGTCATGGATGATTTAATTATAATTTCTAAGTTAGTGGTTATGTTAGTTGAGAGTGTGATGGACATAGAAGAAGAACATATAATCAAGAAATTCAAAGTAGAAGAAGTAGATGTTATAGATGTAAAATACTAAATGAGATAAGAATAAATTATGAAATTTAATTAGGTGGATGTGGGAGAGAGTGAGGTTGCAAAAATGATGTTTACATTAGGATGAAAACTTTCATAATTATTGATCCTTCATCAAATACTAGTTATGAACCTTATTCAATGGTAGCATATTCAATCTATTGTTGTTTTATTACATCACCTTTTAGTTCTTCACATTCAATTCCTAGTTCCTATAAATTTTCTCCACTCATGGTATATTTTTTGGTTTTGAAGCAAGAGCATCTAGTTGGTTACAAACTGTAGGTCAATGTGATTTCCACATTCTCAAGTCTTTGTAAATAAATTTGAACTACCATTTTGCTGATATTTATCCAATTGTTTATAAGGCAAAAAACCTAAAGGTTTGGCTAAAAACATCATAGCTAAAAAAACAAGCTATAAAAGACTCAAATGCACCAATTTAGAGCTAAATTCCAAGTTGGCTAAGTGTTTTTAGAAGATATGAAATCATGGAAAAATCAATGAAACCAAACATGCTTGATCGATTTTTTAAAATAATAGTCCTAAAAGGCTTCAATAAAGCATAAGACTAGGATCAATCAATTTTGAACTTTTCCAATGATGATGTCATTAAAAGCTTCAAAAAAGTCTAAGAATGAGGTTGGAATAGTGTGATCCTAATAGTGGCTAGCTAAAGCATTTTCGAAAGCCTAAACCTGAGATAAACATAAAGCTAGAAATTTTCAAGCACTTACATCAACTAGAGTTTTATCAAAGTTTGAAGAAGATAGAAGACTAGGATGTAGCAATTTTAGGATATCATAATGTTGATGTCATATTAATCCTCAAGAAATCCCAAAAATGAATAATTCTAGAAAGATAAAGTATTGCCTGAGGAGGCATGATCCTACATTTTCTAGGAGATGACATTAGCTAAACCTTCTTAGATTTTTGAATTTACCTCTAAAGCCCCTGTCATAGTCAAAAGAGCCTAGAAACATTGGAAAACCTCATAAATAATAAAATATCACCCAAACATGTTGCTATCACAAAATATTTCTCATGTTAGAAATTATAATGTCTTGGACATATCTTAGCCACTCTAAGCAAGATTGTTGGAGCTAAAAGTGAAATTTTTGACAAGTCATTACAATAGTTAGGTATGGTTGTAGAAAGTGACAACTAAATATCTACGGACCTATTGAAGACATGTATGAGTAGAAAATTGAGACAAAATCTAGACTAACCACATCAATAAAATAAAAGTGCAAATACTTGATTGATGTAAAGCATGAAAGTGTCCCACTATCATAAACACTCTTGCTAGACCATTTCTAACAAGCCTATAATAAAATACTATAAGGTTTGGGCTATAATATTTATGAGGAACTTATAAATATCCCAATTCACTCCATAATAAGGGTCATCTATGTATTATTTTGCTTGTCATATAATATATACTCTACATTGTAATAATTAAAAGTGAAGTTGTTTGGCCTCCATTGGTGTTAGAATTTTTAGATTTTTTCAATGAATTCTATAATTTAATGCATTTTTGTTTACTCTTTGTGAATGATGAATTCTGTTAAAGCAAATTCTGCATAATTGTATTACTTTTTATAGAGTATTTGGAATGTTTTAAGTATGTAACTAGAGCTTAGCAAGCTCTATAATACCTTTGTTAGTGGTTGGTCTATTAAGATTTGCTTAAACTTGTTTTTAAAGATATTAGTGTAGTATATTTCATTGATGTTACACTATACTCCATCCATATTTTTATAATTCTATTAACCCTTTCCCATCTTATAACCCTTGCATTTCTTATTTTTGTCTTACACCCCTTTTAATTATGTAATTATCATAAATAATTGACCTTCTCTAGAGGTTAAACTTAGGAGAAATTCTAGTCATCCAATCTTGATCAAGATCTACGGCATATCTCATCCACCTAGGTGGATTTTGGACCAATAACTTTTGGAACTACTGGTGGGATGAACCAATTTTTTTATCCTACATTTTTATTGATTGGAGCCTTGGTGAATCTATACTCTTTGAGATCACCTCATTATTCACCTAGTGACTCTATTGAAAGGTTTAGTTGGTTAGAACTTAGGCACCATTTTGATCTAAAAGGCTTATGATCACAAGGTTGGTAACCAATAAGCTTGAACAATAACTACAATTTCTTGAGCTACCAACCTATACACCTAGACAAAATAGATTCACTTCTCCTTACCCATATTCACCTTTAGAAAGCATAGATTCCACCTACTCCTATTCTCTAGAATACATTGACTATGCTAGCTCAAAAGTCATGGCCCAAAAATCTCAATGAAATTTCTCCAAATGGAACACTATTGGGCCACTTGGCTTAGCACGTCTCAATGATATTCCCCAAGTGATGCTTAAATATTTACCTACATATGATGATACAAGTAATCCAACTGTAGACACCAAAATATAGCCACTTGTCCTCCATCCATGCTTTCCCACCATTTCCACCACCAAAACATATACACTTGTCCTCCATCCTATCTTTCCCGCCATTTCCATCCATTATTTATATATATTTATTATTATTATTATATATTTAAATAATAATATTTTATATATTATATTATATATATATAATAAATATATATTTATATAAATAAATTAATCCCAACCATATGATTTCATTTAATCTCATCTGTCCATTTACCTTAATCCATGCCACACCCTAAATTTAATATCTACCCTTGGATATGCTTTAATCTCAGACACACGATTAGTGTTGTTGAAAACCTAGCATGCCCCAGGTTGGATTATAAATAGAAGCCATTTTTATGGCTCAAACCTTGAGTTTTCTAAGTTTCCTAAGCGCCCAAGTTTCTTGGAGTCTGTTGCGTGAGATCCCTTGAGATTCATATTCCCTTGGAATATCTAAGTACTTCTACCTCTATCCATGCTCATTATAACCCCTGCAACTATTGCCATCCATTTTACCTTGTTAGATCTACTTCTATATAATATTCCCTCATCCATCGAATGCCTTCGAGCACATTTTACCATCTTTGAGCACCTCTAGATGCCTCCCTATCAGTCTTGAGCACCCACAAGAATTTCTTGTAGCTGCTAGATGCCCATGGGCATTCTTCGTAAGCCTTATGAAAACCCCCTAGCCTTCGAGAGACACTAGGGCACACCTTCACCACCGACTTGCAACAGATCCAACCATCAAAATATAGCAAACAAAGAACAAGGTAAATTTATCTCATTTTATCATATTTTCATACTGTTTAATTCTATTCACATTTCATATTGTTATAACTAGGGTTTTAGTTGTGATTTTTGAGGGATCACATAGTGGAGCCCTTATTATTATTACTAACTCTCTAGTGTTTCTTTGTGTGTAGATTAGACAATATATCAGAAGCATTGAATAACTAATTAAGTTGTGGTGGCCTAACATCAGATATGCAAAAGCCCACTCACACCTATTGGGAGAAAATATACAACTGAAGACACCACCATTTGTTATAGCTAGGGTTTCAGAGAACCTTAGCAATATTTGTAAAAATTGTATCAAAGAGGATTCTTAAATATGCTATTGTAACAACAATATTTTTAGGCTCCCCCTGTTTAATATAAATCTTATTTGTTGTGCAATATCTGGTTTATTTGAATTCTATTTCATTTAGCATTATTTGGTGTCATGTTTTTAGCTCTACAAATGGTGATCATGGTGGGACCCCCTAAGGGTTTCATGTTATGATTTATCTTGAATTCTAACTTTTTTTTGTTGTCTTATTTTGCAAATTTTTAGAAGCATGAATCATGCGTCCTCCTATTAGATTTTCTAAAAGTTCGTGGAAGTTGTAGAAAGAGTGCAAAGTGCCCAGAAGCACTCAAAGGTAATCTATAATTGCCCAGGTGCATTTTATAAATGCCCAACTATGTTTTACAGTGATTTGGAATAGATATGTAGATTGTCCAGTAAGTCCATTGTTTAAAATCCATTTTTTTTGTTTTATGTATTTTGGGTTCTTTGACGTATTTTTCATATTTCAAGCATAAAATGAATAATAATTAAGAAATATAGAAAATAATTCATATTAGTTTGAATTTTAGGTTTCTTTTGCATCCATTCATACATTCCAGTTAGGGTTTATGTTTTTGATGTATTCACAAATATAAAATGTTGCATTCTGATTGCATTTGAATTTACAATCTGCATAAACTAGAGTTGCATTTTATGGTTAGAAGTACCTTATTTTATCTATCTAAGTAGGAACATCATTAGGGTGCCACGAGTATTCTTGCGATTGGGTGATTTTAGGCAGAGGGGTGGATGAACCCTTTGGTTATCTTTGAAAGGGGGTCTTAAGCGATGTACTTCACACCCTTTGAATAAATTGACATTCTCTTGTTGGATTCTAATTTAGATTTATGAAATTAGTTGCTCCTAACATTGTTTGTCCACATTAATAAACAAAAACATTAAAAGGAATAATTCACACACAACACGTTTCACTCAAAATAGTAGTGGTTGAATTTCATCACTAATCATTGCTTGATATTTGGTGATGGTGGTATTCATCTCCATCCACCAATATCTACCCATAGAAACCATAGGATACCCCCAAGAAAACTTGTTGGATTTCATCACCAAAAAGAATCTTGTTGCCCTATCTTTGCCATAGTTTTAACCTTTGTTTCATTAAGAAATATTAGAACATCAAAATATACAAGACTGACATTTAAAATTAATACACATTAAAATGAGATAATCAATGAACAATGTAAGCCACACTAGTTGAAACTTAGCATTGGTTTATTTTAGTTACATTTGATAGTTTAATCTGTATTTTGATTTATTTGCTTATGGTATTAACTAGAAACCTAAAGAAAGCTATAAGTCAAGATAATTTAATGTAACCTTCATCCTCATTCCCCACCACTTATGTGGTAGATTCTATGAATGGGGTACAAGCATATTTTTCTATAGGTCCCTCACATTCCTTGCTATCCATAACCTTCCATATGACCATGTCCCAAGAGGAGTCAACCTCCCCTACCATTGACAATCACATTACCCATATAGACATGGCAAGAGTAGAATATTTCATGAAGTCTTCTAGTTATGTCTTAGAGTCCATTCTCAATTCACCTAGATAGGATTCTACTTTACATCAAGAGCCTGTTTATTCCCAACCCCCATCCACCTTTACCCAAGTGTATACTAACCCTCTTTTTGAGGCATCAGTTGCACCTTATTTTCATATGACCATTCCCCAACCTTCATGTGCTCCTAGCACCTCATATAACTCCACTTACACTAACACCTTGTATGAAGCACATGTAAATGCTGCATCAGAAGTCCCAATCTCACAAGTTGCCATACCTAGTGTAACTTGTACCCAAGCCACATCTTCCATACCATCTACCTCCATACCCTTAGCCTCTGATAGAGAGATTAGTGAGGCATGGGAACACATGAACAAATTACTTAGACAACATCAAAATGCTCAACAAAAATACAAGCAAACCCTAAGCCTTTACATAAATCTACTCAGACTATCCTTGTCAACCAGGGTCCACCATGGACACCATAGTATTTTGTGGTTTCTATCCTTGTTCCCCCACAAATTCATGCCATCACTCATCCTATATCCATTGGAAAACCTAGCCATAACCTTCATCCATCAACATCATTCCATAATTCCTCATATTTTCATAAGTAATCTCCCATTCATCAATTCCTATCAAATTCACCTAGTCATCATTACCAATCTCCTCATAATTTAGTCACTCCACAAAATTTTTTCACTCCACCAATAAATAATCAGGTAATTTAGGGCTTCCACATTCCTGAGGAAGACCCTCAAATTAAGGCCATGCAAAAATAGATAGATCAATTGATTCAGTTTACCCCTGGTTTTTCAAACTAGAAACCAACTTTACACCAATTGATCAATCAACCAATTCATCCTTCGGTACCATCCCTACCATACCAACATATTTCATGGTACCCAAGTTTGACAAATTTAAGGGAACTAAGGATCCCAAATAACATGTGAGTAATTTTGTACGTGCTTTCTTTAGAATTCAAAATAACAATGTTCTCATGCTTTGAAATTTTCCTCAAACATTAGGAGGGGATGCCATAGAATGGTATAATCAATTTTCAAGCCATAGTATGTATAATTTTGAGCAATTTATTGATCAATGATTTGATCGTTTCATCCTCAATGTTAAAAATAAGATCTCATTGTTTGATATCTATGCTTTAAGACAACATGATGATGAATCTATCTATGATTTTAGAAACTGTTGGAGGGTTATCATCACTAAATTGCCATTCACCCTACCAATGGATGATTTAATTAAATTATTCACCAAGAGTTGCTTAAAACCTATCTCTTGGATGCTTCAATTACAAACTTATCAATCATTTGAAGAAGATTTAGCTCAGGCTAGTGTCATTAAGGATATCAAAATCCAAGAAGGCATACTTAAGCCTAAGAAGAAAGAATGGCAAAACAAGGGCCAATACAAAAACAACTATTTCGACCAACAAAAATCAACATAGGCTACCCTATCCACCCAATCCAATAAAGTTAATCAAGTGGTCATGAGACAACCAGTATGGCTCAACCTGTACAACAAACACTGCAAAAAATTGCATATCATATAGTACCCTCAACAACACAAGCTCCAACAGTGCAAAATATAGTGCCAAAAATGCAAAACCATCTTCGATGATAGTTTTTTTGACAAAATCATCAATACACACCTTTAGCCGAGTCATATGCTTCCATTTTTAGAAGGTTATATGAGACAAATAAACTTGATTTTCCTGACATTAGACCAAATTATCCCTCCAAACATGGGAAACATCATTGAGAACATCTATTTTTTCCTTATCATAGACAAAACGGATATGGCATTAACAATTTCCATGTATTAAAAAACAGCCCAAGACCTCATTGACTTGGGAGCGATCAAGCTTGATAATTCTCTCACCTAGAAAATCCAAAACCTTGGAATATTTTAAGCACCACTCCCTCATCACGAGGAGGTGCAACCAAATGTAGGTGGAACTAAAACCAAAATTTATCCTAATCAAGTCAATCATGTACAACAATACCAAGGGTTTGTAGGGGCCATTCATGTGGTCACTAGAGGTCAAAGGAATAACCAAAAATGGAAACCACCTCAAGAAATTATGTCACAACCTTATACATTGCCACCCATCCAAGTTTCTCCTAATCCTTCATCACCCATCCATATCCCTAGTCAATCAAATTATTAAAATCCACCCATCAATCGTCCACCTCGACCAATCATCTCCTTGAGTAGTCAGTTAATTACAAGTTTGAAAATAGCTTCTGCCAAAAGGTCAATCTGTGAGCTAATCCAACAATCTCCTCCACATTGTGAGGCATTAATAGATATTTTGAAATCCATATAAGTACAATCACAATATTCTAATGCCTTCAACAAATTTGTGGGGAGTATCCAAACATGCATGGATCCTTCCATAACATTCTATGACTTTGATATTAAGCCAATATCATTGGAATACGTAGACCCTCCATTGCATATCATGGATCTAATTTATAAGAATCCTTTTAAAAGAGTCCTAATAGATATCAGTTCCTCTATCAACATCATCACCACATTTGCTATTCATCATTTGAACCTTCCTCCATCTCACATTACAAAGTCATCATTCACACTTAAAGCATTTAACGATGCTTTGTGTTCCATAGTTGGAATTGTTATTTTATCCATAAAAGTAGGGGTTAAAATGTTACACACAATGTTCCACATCTTGGAAGGATCCATGGTGTACAATTTACTCCTTGTAATATCTTGGATGAGGGAAATGAGATGTGTCCCTTCAATACTACATTAATGTTTGAAATATGTTCATGAGGGACAAGTACATTGTATACTAGTGGATGTCGAGTCATTTAAGTATTGCAATTTCATCTAAAATCCTTATGAGTCCATGATCCCTTCCACTTACCTTTTTATTTCACCATTATCCAATCCATCCACCACTTCACCAATCTCTTCATCAAAGGATCCCATCCCTAAAGAGCTCCCTATTACCATACCTCATCAATCCTCCACACCCCCATCATCTTCATCATTGACTACATGCACATGTGGTCACAGTCAGTCCACATCATCACTGACCACTCAATAATCTTCCCAATCCAATCCATCACCATCACCTAATATTTTAAAAGTCAAATTGATAGATTGTGAGATATCTCCATTTACACCATTTCTCGATCCCTCATCTGACCATAGTCCACCCATGTCATCTGAAGTTGAGGTCCATCTCACTAATCCTATTATTTGTGAATACGTGGTCTAATACATCATCATAATGACCCTAACCATCCCTAGTACTAAGGATTTCGATCATCCATGTGACCCACCTTTAAAAATAGGAGCAGTTTATAACATGGGTTCAACTCCAAATAGCATAAATTTTATAAATGGGGGGATTGATTCTTCATTAGGTTTGGCTCCCATAAAAGAACCCAAATAACCAAAACTTGCCAAGATCCCATACATATCAGTATTCCCATCTCGATATTTCCACATTGTCAATTGGCAAGGCAATGGCCTAGGATTGTTGAACTAATAGTGACACTGAGAGGGGGGTGAATCAGTGTGCTTTAAAATTATTTAACTTAGCTAAGATTTTAGATTTCTAACTAGCTATTCAAAATTATAAGAGACAATCACATAACAGACATAGCAATCACATAACACCATATTTATAGTGGAAACCCAATGTGGGAAAAACCACTTCCAATGGACCTTTTGAACTCCCATCCAAATCCAGCCTCAATCAATGTTTGATCTTTACAATTTTAGTAGCACCAACTACAAGGAGTGACTACAATCAACCCTAAATTTTGTAGCACTCACTGCAAGGAGCACCAACCCCCTAAAGCCAAGCAACAACTTGACTACTTCTCCAAATAGCAATTTTGACAATAAATTGTCATTCCTATCTACAAGATTCTGTTTGGTCTAGATCACAAATCTTCACCCTTGTCTACCTTTGTCTACTCTCTACAATCTACTATCATAGCCAATTCAATATTTTCTTTACTACTTAGAATACTTCAGCCCTGATAACTCCCTTTTCTGTCATTGCTAAAAGTTGTCAACAAAAAGTTGTTGACTACAAAAGTTACTGGTAATTTTGCATTTCTTCTCAAATTCTTGTTCTAAATAGTTATAGCATGATTCATGCATAACTATCACACTTTTCTCCTCTGTAATTATCTCCAAGATCTCAAATCAATCACAACACACAAGCCAACCAATATTGTGTTTTTCTTAGCTAAATTACACCCAATTTTGTCAACTATAACTTCTACAGTAATTGCCAACCAAATATTTTTTTTTTACTCCATATTTGGTTAATCTTAGCTATAGTTAATTCTCTTTTGCACACTCCCATAACTACTCTATATATATGGTAACTGAATATTTCTTACAACATTTCCAATATGATAAGGTGAGCTATGCCCTAACTGCTCAGTAAATAGCTATTCAAGACTTCATGAGAGCATTAAAATTATATGTTGTTAGGCATCCAATCTATGGCTCCAATGTTACCAATTTTTTGCCCATGTAATTTAAACAACTTAAATCCCTAATATAACCTGATTTTGGACCCTAAATTCCCCAAAATATGCTATTTTCAATCGATAAATAAACTTAAAATGATGGCTAAAATTTAAGAAAAACAAAATCTTAATGGTGAACGAAATCCTTTTAAATCCCTATGCTATGTGTAATTCTATCACATCACCATCCTCGCTCATATAATATGATGGCTACCATAGAATGCGGAGAATGTATTTTAAGCAAAAAAATAACATAAATATTAAAAACTAGGTGTGGAAAGGTATTGTAGCCCTATGGAAAGGTCATTGTCACCGACATGGTGTGTGCTTTGGAGGGATTCGACCAACGTGGTGCATGCTATAAAAGGCATCAAACTCAGGTTGAGGGTTCATTGGATTTATATTTCACATATCTATATTGGTGTGACATAGGATGATTGATGCCCATCTTTATCAATGGATTAAGTATATCTCAATATTTAGTATATCCCAATATTCAAGTTCTATCAAATGGTCAAATTCTATAAGATGATATAACAACCTAACATTAATAACACCACATTGCTCAACAATCTCACATTAATAACACCACATTGCTCAACAATTCCTATGGAATAACTCCTATGTGAAGAATTCCTGTGTTGACAACAATGACAATACCATAGCTCAACAATCTCCCCCTTTGGAATTATTGGCAACACACAACCTCTGCTGCAGTACACTCTCTGTTTGGAATTGCAACACATAACTTTTGCTGCTGCACACTCTCTGTACAACCTCTGCTGCTCTGCTACTACACACTCCTCTCTGTTTGGAATTGCAACACACAACCTCTATTGTTGCACACTCTTTATGCATTTTTCTTCTCCCCATTTGGAAACAATGAAAAAGGGCTAGCTTCGAAGACTTTGGTTGACTATAGACTCCCCCTGAGACCATGCACAACATCCTCAAATTTATGTTAAGAATGAAAACATATAAAATATATAAGGGAGCATAAGCTAAAACAATGAATGTCTCCCCCTGAGGATGTGCTTCCACAAACTATCTAATGTTTGGGAAGTGTAACCATGCCCAACTTGTGTCTAAGATATTCAAATGTTTCTTTGGGTAATGGCTTGGTAAATATATCTGCTACTTGCTCTGAAGTGGGAACAAACTCCAGCTTGACTTCATTTGCTGCAACTTTCTCCTTGAGAAAGTGATATCTAATGGCTATGTGCTTTGTTCTGGAATGCATGACTGGATTTTTTGAGATATTGATTGCACTGGTATTGTCACACAAAACAGAAATAGGCTCACTAAAATGAATTCCTAGATCCTTCAAAGTTTGCTTCATCCACAAGACCTGTGTACAACATGATGCTGCTGCCATGTATTTCGCTTCTGCTGTAGATAATGAGACTGATTCTTGCTTTTTGCTATGCCATGACACAAGATTATCACCAAGATAAAATGCACCTCCACTTGTACTTTTTTGATCATCAATACAACCTGCCCAATCAGCATCTGAGTAAGCAAGTAAAGTAAAATATTTACCTTTGGGATACCACAATCCATAATTCATGGTGCCTCTAAGATATCTAAAAATTCATTTTACTGTAGTGACATGTGTTTCTTTGGGGACTGCTTGAAATCTGGCCACCATGCATACTGTTATACCAATCATTGATCTATAGAGAGTCTGATCTACTGGAGATGAGGTATCTTCTTTGCTCAATTTACAACTGGTCACCATGGGAGTACTTACAGGTTTACAGTCCTCCATATTAAATATTTTTAGCATTTCTTTCACATATTTGACTTGAGATATAAATATGCCCTTTTCTAGCTGACTAACTTGCAAACCAAGAAAATATGCTAGCTCACCAATCATTGACATCTCAAACTCACTTTGCATCTGGTTAGAAAATTCCTTGCACAATTCATCTTTGCAACATCCAAAAATGATATCATCTACATAAACAACAACTACAATTTGATGGTCATTTTTAGTTTTAACATACAAATTGCTATCCACCATACCTTTCTTAAATCCTTGTTGTAGAAGATAGTTGTCTAGCCTTGCATACCATGCCCTAGGTGCTTGTTTTAAGCCATACAACGCTTTCTTCAGTCGACAAACCATGTTGGGATCTTCTGCTAGCTGAAAACCATCTGGTTGTTCAATGTATACCTCTTCCTCAAGCTTACCATTCAAAAAGGTTGACTTCACATCCATTTGATAAACCTTGAAGTTCTTGTAAACAACTAAAGCAAGGAACATTCTAATGGCTTCTAGCCTGGCTATAGGTGCAAAATTTTCTTCAAAGTCTATACCTTCAACTTGAGCATACCCTTTGCAAACTAACCTTGCTTTATTTCTAACAACCTGGCCATCTTCATTTAGTTTGTTCCGGAAAACCCACTTAGTGCCAATAACATTCTTGGTTGCTGGTCTTGGAACTAGCTCCCAAGTCTTGTTCTTTTCAATCTGGTTTAGCTCTTCTTCCATTGCCTTTACCCAATGTTCATCTTTGTTGGCTTCCATAACATTCTTGGGTTCAATCTTAGACAACAGTGAATAATTGATATGTTCCTGAGTTTGGGCAACCATTCTTCTTGTTTGTACACCAACATGAGGATCTCCAATAATTTGCTCCTTAGGATGATTTGATTGCACATATCTTGTGGGTGTTTTTGGTGTAGCTGGTTGTTCTTTTTCTTCTTCTGATTTTTCATCATCTCTTTCAATGATCTCTTCATAAGTGGGATAATTATTGTCATTGCTAATGACCTGTTTTGTATCTTCATCAACCTTAACATCAACACTTTCAACAATTGTCCTTAGCCTTTTATTATAGCACTTATAAGCCTTGATCTTAGAAGAATAGCCAAGAAATATACCTTCATCTGCTCTATCCTCAAACTTGCCAAGGTTCTCTTTAGTTCTTCTGATGTAACACTTGCTACCAAATACCTTGAAATGCTTAGTTGTAGCTTTTCTACCAAACCATAGCTCGTATGGTGTTTTGATCTCATTTGGTCTTAGCATACATCTATTTTGAATGTAGATAGTTGTATGAACTGTTTCCTTCCAAAATCGGTCAGCTACTTTGCTTTCAGTTAGCATAGTTCTTGCCATCTCTTGCACTGATCTATTCTTTCTCTCCACAACACCATTTTGTTGTGGTGTTCTAGCAGCTGAAAACTGTCTCCTAATGCCAAATTTTTCACAACACTCGGCAAACTCTTTAGAGATAAATTCTCCTCCTCTATCTGATCTTAGGCATTTAATTCTTCTTCCAATCTGATTCTCAGCCATATTCTTAAAAATATTAAACATGTCAAGAGCTTCTGACTTGTGTTTCAAAAATAATACCCATGTCATTCTAGAGTAATCATCTATGCATAACATAAAGTATCTATGGCCATTTAAACTCTGAGTTTTCATTGGCCCACATAAATCAGTATGTACTAATTCCAATGGTTTGCTAGTAAAGTGTTCCTTAGATTTAAAATATGTTCTAGTTTGCTTACCCTTTTGGCATGAAGAACATATGTTGTTTGATGGTTTTGAGATGCTAGGTATGTCTCTTACTACCTTCCTTGAGCTGATCTTTGCTAAGTTGTCGAAGCTAATGTGACCAAGTCTCTTGTGCCATATCCAATTTACATCCTCCTGTCCAAGCAAGCAAGATCCTTCTGTGGTTTCTGTGAGAGTGTACAGATTACCAGCTGTTCTTGTTCCAATAGCTATTAACTTTCCACTGGCTGCCCTTCTAATTTCACATTCATGCTTTTTGAAGATAACATCATGGCCTCTATCATAGATTTGGCTCACACTTAGCAAATTGTGTTTTAAGCCAACTACAAATAGCACTTCTTCTGACTTGATCTTACCATTTTTAAGTTTAACTGTACCCTTGCCAACGATATTAGCACCATCATTGTTGCCAAATTTGACTGAGCCACCTTCATACTGCTGCAAAATTTCAAAACTTTGCTTATCTCCTGTCATATGCTTGGAACACCCACTGTCAAGTATCCATGGTTTAGTTTTATTGTGTGCCTTTAGGGTTGTTTGAACAACTAGTGACTTCCTAACATTGTCACCCTTTTCCTTCCAGATCTTCTTAAGCTTGGGTTTAGCTTCAGTAATGTTTTCATTCTTAGCAAGAGATTCTACTATTTTCTCAGAGGTTTGACTATTGTGTATGCTAGGAGATCTATCATAACTCTTCTCTTGTCTAGACAAACTTGCAATTCTACTTCTGCAAAACTTAGCTATGTGGCCAAAGTTATGACACTTATAACATTCCACATTATATTCTAGAAAGGGAGAAAATGCATTCTGATGCACAAAATTGGTTGGTTTAACACTTAGTCTACAGTTAGCAACTTTATGCCCATAATGATTACACTTATAACAATAACCAAATAATGTATTGCTATAACCAGAATAAGAATTATAAAACCTGTTTGGCTGATGATGATAGCTAGCTGATCTCCTTGGAAATCTCCCTCTTTGGTGTTTAATTCTAGTGAACCCATCACTTTTCACAACTTGCTTGTTTCTTGACTGGCTGGTATTTACCTTCTGTTCCCCTTTGCTATCTTCCAATGCTTGCTTTGGCTCAGTTTTGGACTGCTTCTCTACTACATAATTTGAAGACTCTCCTAGCTCAAATCCTAAGCCAAATTTAATCTTGGAATGTCTTTGCACTTTCAACATCTCATCAAGTCTTTCTGAGCTCTTTACAGACTTGAAACTGTCACCTGCTTGTTGAGATAATTTCTCTATTTGCCCTCTTAAAGTGACTATTTCCTCTTCAAAGTTATGGCAAGCATCAATCCTATCAGTTAACTGTATTTGCAAAGATTCTTCTATCAATTTGGCTTCTTCAATTTGGACACATAGCTCTTCAATCTTGCTAATTGACTCTTCTAGCTTCTTAGATAGTCTTTTGTTTTCTTCCTCTCTATATCCAAGTCTTCTAAAGCTGATATGAGTTCTCCTTCTAGGTCAACTACGACTTCTATTTCTTCATTATCAAAGTCTTCTACAATTTCAAGTTTCTTTTTGCTATCTTCAAATGCCATAAATAGGGATTCACTGTTATCATCTTTAGGTTCATCATTAATACTAGCATCAGATTCATCTTCATTTTCTTGGGAAATGAAACTCTTTTTCTTGTAGCTGGTTTTTCTAAAGTTCCTGGCCTTATTTTTATAATTGTCATTTCTTGGTTTGCTAGCATGATCATCATGATTATCTCTTTCCTTATAAGGGCACTTACTAGAAAAATGACCAACTCCACCACAACTAAAGCATTTAAAGGGTAGCTTACCTTTGTACTTGCCATGTCCTCTTTTGAGCTTCCGAACAAAATTTGATTCTTCAAGGTCAGATATCTTCTCTTCATCAGAGTCTGATTTGGCTTTGGTGCTCTTAGCTACTTTGAACACTACTTCTCTATCAAAATATTTGACCTTTCCTATCCTCATTTCATAGGCTGTCAAGGATCCATGCATTTCATCCATTGAGAATTTGTTTAAGCCTTTGGCTTCTTCAATGGCTGAGACTTTAGAGTCAAACTTTGATGGCAAGGATCTAAGCACCTTCTTCACAATCACAGCATCAACAATTTCCTCTCCCAATCCTCTGATAGCATTGATCACTTCATTAACTCTAAGCATGTACGTAGCTATGTCTTCTTCATCGTTCATCTTCAAGCTTTCAAACTGAGACCTAAAAGTTTGCAACTTGGCTTCCTTTATCTTGTCATCTCCCTCATGAATGCTTTGCAGTTTATCCCAAATATCCTTAGCAGTTTTGCATCCCATGACCTTCACTAGCTCATTGTCAACCAGACCACTCATGATAGCATTTTTAGCTTTTGAGTCATTTTCAAACAACTTCTTTCCAGCTGCATCAGTTGGAGGAGTAGTAGGTACTGTATAGCCACTAGAAATTGAATCCCATATATCAAAGCCAAGAGCACAGAGATAAGTCTGCATCCTTAATCTCCAAAAGGTATAATTTGTCCCATAAAATAATGGTGCCTTGTTAGAGGAGAAGCCTTCACCACTTGCCATTGTGTCACTTCCAAGATCACCTTAGCTGATTAAGCCTGATTAGGAACTTGGCTCTGATACCAATTGTTGAACTAACAGTGACACTGAGAGGGGGGGTGAATCAGTGTGCTTTAAAATTCTTTAACTTAGCTAAGAGTTTATATTTCTAACTAGCTATTCAAAATTATAAGAGACAATCACATAACAGACATAGCAATCACATAACACCATATTTATAGTGGAAACCCAATGTGGGAAAAACCACTGTGTGCCAATGGACTGTTTGAACTCCCATCCAAATCCAACCTCAATCAATATTTGGTATTTACAATTTTAGTAGCACCAACTACAAGGAGTGACTACAATCAACCCTAAATTTTGTAGCACTCACTGCAAGGAGCACCAACCCCCTAAAGCCAAGCAACAACTTGACTACTTCTCCAAATAGCAATTTTGACAATAAATTGTCATTCCTATCTACAGGATTCTATTTGGTCTAGATCACAAATCTTCACCCTTTTCTACCTCTATCTACTCTCTGCAATCTACTCTCATAGCCAATTCAATATTTTCTTTACTGCTTAGAACACTTCAGCCCTGATAACTCCCTTTTCTGTCATTGCTAAAAGTTGTCAACAAAAAGTTGTTGACTGCAAAAGTTACTGGTAATTTTGCATTTCTTCTCAAATTCTTATTCTGAATAGTTCTAGCATGATTCACACATAACTATCACACTTTACTCCTCTGTAATGCTCTCCAAGCTCTCCAATCAATCACAACACACAAGCCAACAAATTCTGTGTTTTTCTTTGCTAAAATTACACCCAATTCTGTCAACTGTAACTTCTACAGTAACTGCCAACCAACTGTTTTTTTTTTTTTTACTCCACCTCTGGTTAATCTTGGCTATAGTTAATTCTCCTTTGCATGCTCCCATAACTGCTCTATAGCTATGGTAACTAAATCTTGCTTGCAGCGTTTCCAATCTGCTAAGGTGAGCTATGCCCTAACTGCTCAGTAAATAGCTATTCAAGACTTCATGAGAGATTTAACATTATATGTTAACAGACATCTGATCTATGACTTCAATATTACTAATTTACATCCCATGCAATTTCACCAACTTAAATCCCTGATATCACCCGATTCCGGACCCTAAATTCCCCAAAATCTGCTATTTCCAATCGATAAATAAACTTAAAATGATCGGCTAAAATTTAAGAAAAACAAAATCTTAATAGCGAATGAAATCCTTTTAAATCCCTGTGCTGTGTGTAAGCCTATTACATCACCATCCCCGCTCGCATAATATGACGGCTACCACGGAACGCGGAGAACGCCTTTTAAGCGGAAAAATAACATAAATATTAAAAACTAGGTGTGGAAAGGTACTATCGCCTTGGGGAAAGGTCGCTGTCGCCGACGTGGTGCATGCTCTGGAGGGCTTCGACCGACGTGGTGCGTGCTTTGGAAGGCGTCGAACTCGGGGTGAGGGTTCGTTGGGTTTATATTGCACATATCTGCATTGGTGTGACATAGGATGATTGATGCCCATCTTTATCAATGGATTAAGTATATCTCAATATTCAGTATATCCCAATATTCAAGTTCTATCAAATGGTCAAATTCTATAAGATGATATAACAACCTAACATTAATAACACCACATTGCTCAACAATCTCACATTAATAACACCACATTGCTCAACAATTCCTATGGAAGAACTCCTGTGTGAAGAATTCCTATGTTGACAACAATGACAATACCATAGCTCAACACATCAACCTATTGATGTTCCATATCAAGATGTGCACAACCATTTGGGTCTAGGATACCACCCACTTTCCACCACCTCTTCTCTTGAACAAGCCTTCCAAAGGCTTAATATTAATTCAAGATAAGAAGCTCTTCATATCGACAATTATGATGATGAAATCTATGAAGAATTAGAGCTTATGTCGATAATTTTAGATGAATCTGAATAAGAATTGGATCCCATCATTCTCCATACTAAACAAGATGAACTTTATCTCAACATATTCCCCATCCATGAGCCCATATTTCACTTGCTTCTTCCACAAGAGTGATTTGCCCCTACAAGTGAACCTCCACCTCCATTCCATTAAGCCATTTCATAATACAACTTGTAACATATGTACATAGCACAAAAAAATGGCTTTTCACCACTACAAAAAAAAAAAAAAAATTATAAAAAATCAATAAAAACATTTTACTACTTTGCATTGCATATGTAAATATATCACTTAGACAAATGCATTTATTTGTGTTGTTAGCTGCTATTCCGGATTAATCGAGCCCCTAGCATCAGTTCCTAAGTTCCACCCATTCCATACAACCTTATTTACCTCACCCATAAGTCAACATGAGTCCTGTCGATTTATTTACCCCACTCCGTAATCCATACGATTCGACAAAAACCAATTACAATTGACATAAGTATCATTGATATGGATCAAATTTCCTTGCCTCCATCCTTTTCCAAATTTATATTTTCCAAGGAATTATTAAGGGCTTCCACAAATTACATTCCTTCATCCCCTCCACCTTCACCTTCACCCTCACCTTCGAATCCTGAGGTTTTCCAAGAAGACATAGATGAGGATAAGCCAAAATATTTTGATAACATCTTAGATGACATTCATTTGATCCCTACACCCCATCAGCTTGATGAAGGTTCCCACATGTTTATTGAAGATACTATCGATGTGGACCTTAGTTCAAACAAGTACAATCCCTAAATTTTCAAGCTTGAAATTTTTTTATCACCCAACGAACAAGAGCAATTTATTGCCCTCCTCAAGAGGAAAAGGGTATATTTGCATGGTCCTATAAGGACATGCCTAGTCTAGACCTTAGTTTGGTTATCCACAATCTCACCTTATAGCCTGATGCTAAGTAGATTAAATAAAAACTTAGGATAATGCATCCTACCATGGCCCTCTTGGTAAAAATAGATCTTTAAAATATCTTAGACATGAACTTCATTATTTCTATCGACTATCCTGAGTGGCTCTCAAACATGGTACCCATTTTCAAGCCTAACGGGGCGATATGCGTATGCACTGACTTTTGAGATCTTAACAAAGCATGTGCTAAGGATGACTTCCCTCTCCCAGACATCAATACTCTTGTCGATACCCACGCTGGCCATGAAATGCTTTCACTTATGGATGGTTTTTTAGGATACAACCAAATTTGAATAAATCCTGATGACCAACACAAAATAGCATTAACTACACATTAGGGAACTTTTTGTTACAAGGTGATGCCCTTTGGACTTAAAAATGTAGGTGCCACTTATCAACATGCCATGACACACATTTTCCATGCCTACATGCATAATATTATCGAAGACTATGTGGATGATCTATTGGATAAAATTAAAACATGATAAGAATATATTGGTGTATTGGAGAAAGTTTTTGACTGACTCTTAAAGCATAATGTAAGGTTGAGTCCCAACAAATGTGTCTTTGGTGTTACCTTGACCAAAATCCTAGGATTCATTGTCTCTAAAAGAGGCATTGAGGTGGACCCTAACAAGGTCAAGGCCATATTAGGGATGCCTCCCCCAAATGATTTAAAGGAATTGCATAGTTTACAAGGAAATATCCAATCAATCCATCATTTTATTGCACAAATTTTTGATAAATGTAGGCCATTCAATCATCTACTACAAAAAGGGGTGCCATTCTCTTGGACAAATGAATGTAAAAAAGCCTTCGATGACATTAATAATACATAGCTTCTCTTCCAGTCTTAGCTCCTCCACGTCTAGGGTCTCATTTTATATTTATATCTCAACAACGGATTTTGCATTAGTGATAATGCTTGCACAAAAGAATGAACAAATCGAGAGCAAGTTGTCTACTACATTTGTCGAACATTGGTAAGCTATGAAACCATATACGTTTATGTAGAAAAACTATGTTTGGCAGTGGAATTTTTCCACTAAGAAAATTTGACATTACATGCTTAGCCATACAACATACGTCATAGCTAGAGAAAATACTCTACGTTATATGATATCCCACACTTACAATAATACCCACACTAATAAATGAATAATGCTCCTTATTGAATTTGACTTGGAATTCATTAGCTAAAATTCCATTAAAATTCAGGTAATAGTCGATCAACTTGTGAAAGCTCCACTACTTAGTGATCATCATTTGATTATTGAGCTCCCATATGATTCTATATTTGCTATCACTGAGAAAGAATAAGATGTCATTTTGAAGGAAGATGTCGATATCACATTATTCTTTGATGGCTCTAAGTGCACGAAAGGTCAACATGCTGGAATCGTATTTGACACACCACAAGAGGTACCTATCCCCTTGTCATTCAAACTCAATTTAAAATGCATAAACAACACTACAGAGTATGAAACCTTAATCCTAGGTCTTCAATAAGCTATAGCTATGAGCATTAAGCATATTTAGATATTTTGTTATTCTCAACTTGTCATAAAAAAAATCAATGGAGAATACCAATGCAAAAAACCTACCATTAAGCTTTATCATGAAGTAGCAATGAAATTGCTCTCTAAATTTGATAGGTATGAAATCAATAGCTTACCACATTCGACTAATATATTTGTAGATGTGATGGCCTCTATCGGATCATTGATTCCAAAAGACTCATTTGGAGAGGTACAACCCCTTATCATTTCAACAATCTCTAAATCTGCAATTACCTGTTCTGAGTCTAAGGATTAAAATAATATTTGCTTTATCTAGTTGGATTCATATAAGCCTTGGTCAAGCCAAATAGTAGTCTTCCTCAAGTTGGGAAAACTCCCATCTGACATGTATTGGACTTCCAAGCACACTTTCAAGAAAAAGGGAGTTCGTTTCATTCTTTTGGGGGATGTGTTGTGTAAATGTGGTTATGATTGAGTACTCCTTCATTATATCGAGGCTAGTGAGGCTCAAATATCCATAGCTAAAGCCCATGATGGTACTTGTGGTGGTCATTTTAGTGGAATGGCCATTACAAAGTGTATTTTATGCATGGTTTATTATTGGCCCACAATGGAATGTGATTGTTGCACCTATGTCAAACATTGTAAAAATTGTCAAGAACATGCTAATTTAACTCATGTACCATCACAAGCTTTGTAGCCCATTCAAATCCTTTGGCCATTTTCACAATGGGGCCTAGATATAATTGGTAAAATTTCACCTCCTTCCTTGAGATAACATACATTCATTATCACAGCCACTTAATACTTCACAAAGTGGTTTGAGGTAATTCCTTTAACCAGCATGACAGGACCTAGAATTGTGGATTTTATACTCCATAATATCATTTATCATTTTGGTATCCCCTCCAAAATTAGTTTAGAAAATGGTAAGCCTTTCAAGAACAAGGATGTTTGAGCACTTTGTGAGAAATATAACATTCAACATAGTTTCTTGACTCCTTATTACTCACAAGCAAATGGACAAGTTGAAGCTTCCAACAAGACCTTAGTTGCTATTCTCAAGAAACTTGTCAAAGAAAATCATAGACATTGGCATACATAAATTCCCTTGGCATTATGGGCTTATCAAAAAAGCATCCACACACCTACATGGGCAACACCATTTTCATTGGTCTATGGAGTTGAATCAATCATGTGTCTTGAGCTTGAGATCCCTTCCTTCTGAATTTCTTTGCAAGCTTTCATAGATGACAACACTTCTAGAAAAGCACATCTTGACCAACTCACACTTGATGAGAGGTGAGACAATGCTCTAGAGAATTTATGAGTTTATCAAGACCGTATCAAACATACTTACAACACCAAAGTCCATCTACATGAATTCCAAATAGGAGATCTTGTTTTTAAAGAGAACCAACAAAATACCAATGTATTACCACATCTTCGTGATAAATTTGTAACTAATTTTTTAGGTCTATACATTATTACACAAAGAGTAGGTAATGGTACTTATAGGCTTACTAGTATAAAGGGAGAGGAAGAATCTAAACCACTTAATGGTATACACTTGAGAGTATTTTATGCATGATTTGATTACTGTATATGTATACATGGATAATACACAAAAAATTTGCATAAATTTCATTCAAAATATTGCATTTGACTTGCATCTACATTCCAAAAATAATGCATTCATCCACATTTCATATTTCATTTCACATTTCACAAAATTGCATGCATTGCATTCACATTCATATTTTGAATTCCATATTAGGGATCATGTATTAAGTTCAAGGTCTTGATTGGTCCAATAAAATCATGTTGCCTTAATCAGGGGCACCCTCACAAAGTCATCCACAAAATGCAGCCAAGTCAAATTGTCATTAGCACAATCCACATTCACAACTCCTAGGTGTTTTTGGTCACTTAGCCTCTCCTAGTGTTTTAAGCAACCTCAAAAATACATATCAGTAATTGTTAGGATTATTGCACATATACACAAAGAAATTTTTGAGTTTTAGGAACTGACTCTAAAACATTCTTGAACCAAACACAAATTCACATCTTAAATACATATTGTATCAAAGAAGGATAACACCATACTTGGTATGAACCTCAAAGTGAAAAGGGTCATCCTTTCTAGTCCCATCATGCAACATAGTCCATAAAAACAATGGTTATCACCACTATCACAATTCCAAAAATAAAAGAAAGAGTGGGAAAAATTCCTGACAAAAACTCTAAATCTTTTACATCACACACCATTGATAAATTGGGATGTAAGGATCATACTACATTTTTAGTCAGACGGTTAGGTAGTCATCTCCAAAATTTAAAATATCAACAACAAAAGTCATGGACTATGGAGTTAGTATCCACCGGAGCTATAGACGCTTGACTGGTAGTGGAGTACACTCATGCGTGGTGATATGTCTCTTTTAAAAGAGACCTCTGACCACTCATACGAACAAGCTAGCCTCTTGGTTTCAACCGTAATAGGTTTTCATGAGCCATCATCCATCACATGCACCAATTTTTGTGCCCTTGATTAAACAACAATGCTAAATCATGGTCAAAAAATAATCTAAACAATAAATGATCATCCATACATTACATTTTGCATTAATAATCCATAACATAGCATAAAAATTTATCATAAATAGAAAACATGCATTCCATAAAAGCATTCCATAAAAGCATTCTACACAAAGCATTCACAAACACATATAACACAAAAGGTAAAATCCATGTATATATATGTATAAATATCAAATGTACAATGAATTCCAAGAGGCTACATACAATAAGAGCACAAAGGCTCACATAAAACAGTGCATCTAGGCACTATCTAATGCTTATGAGTAGACCACTATGACCTACTAGGAGCCCTAAACCTAGAATGTTTCCTAGACTCAGCTGGACTAGTGGACTGCATCATCAAAGAAGATGGAGGATCTAGAAATATGATATGGTTTACCATATATAAATCCTCCAAGGAGTGCATATATGCCTCGCTCACCCAAAGTCATCGCAATTCCAGCCCATGTCAATGCTCACTGCATAGAAGCTCTACATGGAGCCTTGTAATTGTCTCTCAATCATCACCACCAACTCCTCTTGTTGCTCACTCCATCTGCATCTAAGATATAGTTTTATCCCATGCACTAATATCTTCCTATAGTTGTGCCATAGTCTCACCATGACTATACCAAATCCTCCTACTCCACTCATAGCTACTCCATCTTGGCCATAGCCTCTCCACATTAGAAATCTCTCCCATATTATCCTCATCCTCATACTCCCCTCTACCAGCCACAAGAGTCTACTGCCCTACACCTCTCAACTTCTTCCTTTAACTTCTAGCTCAAAGGTACCTCAATTTCTTTAGAGTCTCATCAGATTCCTCAGCATCACCCTCACCATCAGCCACCACCTTTTGTACCCATACTAACTGGGCATCAAACCACACCACATACTCGGGGGTCATCTCTGCATTATCCACATATGGTACCTCCAGCTCATTTCCATCCTTGATCACTCCCATCCATGGCTCTGCACATGGAAGCCTCACCTCCTCTTAGTACCTCCTATAAAGCATTGGCTCATCTAGTACTCCCTATAGAAAATTGAACTACCGCAACACCCACGAGAATTGAAAGTACTCCACCTCGGTCTACCTCCTCCCAACTATCCACCTCGACTACCTTGCCCATCACAATTGCTCCCTATCCATAGTCCATGTGGTCCTCCACCAAGGCCTCCATATAACTTGGGCGGATGTGAGTCCCGCCCACATATCCCGATACCACTAGTTCAAGCACACTGGATGACTCGATTATACCTCCTCTGCCAATGACCATCTCATCGCATAGGGCTGCACCCCATCCCACTTATCACAGGGTAGGCCCTCTAGTTGTGCCACTCTAAAGTGCTCCCATCCCTAGCACTAAAGAATAAATTTGCATCCCAAGCCCTTACTCTTCTATTGCATCCTCATACAGCTCATGGTACACTTGCACCAACAAATAAGGAGCCCATGCATAATGATGTCGTGTCATGAGCAACTCACTCACCAATCCTAGTAGGTCCATGGGAACCTATAGCTAGTACTTTTGGGAAATACTATGTTCACCAACACAAACATCACCAAAGCTAGGAGGGGCTCCAACTCCTTGGCCACATACATGGTCAAGTACATAATACCCCCACTCTCCACCCTCACCTCCTCCCATCGATCCCCAAACATCCTACTCATCTGGGCCTTATTATCATAGCCTACCTCCACCTTTAGAACCTCTACTGGCACCTTGAAAATATGGTACACATCCTCAAGGGTAATTGTTACCTCCCTGATTGGTAGCTAGAAGGTCCCCCTATCTGAATCCCATATTTTAGCTAAAGTAAAAAGATACCCCCCATCCACCCTCACTACATCTAGTTGGGCCACATATTCCAACCCAACCATCCTCAACACAACAAAATCCATATCTGAAAATAATTTCCTCATCTCGATAACAAGCAGAGAAAATTGATGTCAGATCTCCAAAATCCGCAAATACAACAATAAATACATTTCATTAATAACATTAAAAAATAATAAAATTTTGCACAACATAAAAGAATCTTCAAAAGTATTACCTTGGAAAATCTCACCTCTACCCTAGATGCAACACTCATTCCCTATACCACCATAGCTTTTGCACCAAAACTCCACTAACTCACTTCACTCCTCCCTTCACTCCACTCCTCAGATGCAACCTATCAAACTTGAAAATGCACAAATGAGATTCATTTTCAACTTTGTAGGTTGTATATAGAATTTGCAAGTGCACTAAAGTGCCTTCGGGTGTTTTAGGTAGGCTCAAGCATGCATGGGCATTTGCAAGCATACCCAAGCACACCCATGCATTTACGTGCACCAGCATGTTTGCAGGACTCAGAAACACATCCAAGCATTTGATGCATAAATAAATAAAAGGCAAAATCAATCAAATTAGTAGCATACCTCCTCAAAATTTCACCAAACTTCACCCACCCATTAATTTCATCATAAAATCAAGTTTTGTAAAAAAAATATCATTTTGGATGCATAATTTTCATTTGTAACCAAAATTCATAAAAAGAAAGATTTCACTTACAAAACATATCAAATTGGTCCAAATTTTCACAAAACGACCATCTTCATCATACATCTCTTCCACATGTACCAAATTTTAAGTGAATATTGTATATAGTTGTTTATTCTATATACTTGGCAATTGCATCGATTTACGTCCATGCAATTTGGTAAGATGAATGAATCACCATAAGAACACTTAATCATAATCATCATAACCTATATCCTTGTTCGAGATCACAATCACATTGGGTACTTCACATTTTGAGTGAAACCTTCCCAAGAACAATTTGTACAAAAATTGTCATTGTTGGCCTAGTTCATGGGATTTCAAACATGGATAAAATTACATCACATCATTCCCAATTTCCTTGAAAGTCATCACAGCGACTGGATTTAGCTAGGATGATTGGTTCTCATCCTAGGAATTATTTGACAATCACTAGCTAGCCCTCTGAGGTTGACTATTTTTATTTTATTTGCATATTCATCATTGCATATCAATGATACCAAAAGGTATATTTTCAATAACATCAAATCACCCCAAATTTGGGGCAACCATAATTGGTTCTAACTTTATCACATTCAGATACATCTTACATGATCATGGAATCAACATTTGGCAAAAATCCCTTCATCTGTTGGGTCAAAAACAGACACATTTATCATCACATTTGCATAAAATCCCTTCATATGTTGGGGTAAAAATAGACACATTTTTCATCACATTTGCACAAAATCCTTCATCTGTTGGGGCAAAAAGAGAAGCAATCATTCCACATTCTTCAACAATTCCCTTCCCACCATTTGGATAAAAATGGTATCACATTGTACATAATTCATATCGTCCACATTCCATTTGCACAAAATTTTCAATTCACTCATGATATTCATCCGCAACCTCATTCACCAATTGAGGCGGTAAGCTACACAATAACTCAAAAATTATTTATTATTTTTCCTTTGATTTCATCTTCACATTCTGATAAGAGAGAGAAGTTACTTATGTACCTAGCCCAATCAGGTGTCTTGTATTTTTGTACCATATTGTGTTTTATGCAACATGGTACAAAAAGGGGCATCTGTAGACACCAAAATCTAACCATTTTTCCTCCATCCATGCTTTCCCACCATTTCCACCACCAAAACATAGCCACTTGTCCTCCATCCTAGCTTTCCCACCATTTCCACCTATTATTTATATATTTATTATATATATTTAAATAATAATATTTTATATAATATATTTTATATATATTTAATAAATATATATTTATATAAAAAAATTAATCCCAACCATCCGATTTCATTTAATCTCATCCGTCCATTTCCCTCAATCCATGCCACACCCTAAATTTAATATCTACCCTTGGATGTGATTTAATCTCAGCCACATGATTAGTGGTGTTGAAACCCTAGCATGCCCTAGGTTGGATTATAAATAGAAGCTATTTTGATGGCTCAACCCCTGAGTTTTTTAAGTTTCTTAAGCGCCCAAGTTTCTTTAAGTTTGTTGCTTGAGATCCCTTGATATTCATCTTCCCTTGGAATATCTGGGTACTTCTACCTCTATCCACGCTTGTCGTAACCCCCAAAAATGTTGCCATCTATTTCCCCTTGACATATCTACTTCTACAGAATCTTCCATCATCCATCGAACACCTTCGGGTGCTTTATACCACTGTCGATCACCTTTGGGCACCTTCCTATCAGTCTTGAGTGCCCATGGGCATTTCCTATAGCTTCCAGGTGCTCGTGGGCATTTTATGTAAGCCTTCTGAACACCCCCTAGCCTTCGAGTGATGCTAGGGTACACCTTCGCCATCGACCTACAATAGATCCAACCATCAATAGACAACAAAACAGAACAAGGTAAATCTATCTCATTTTGTCATATTTTCATACTATTTAATTCTATTTGCATTTCATATTGTTATAGCTAGGGTTTTAGTTGTGATTTTTGAGGGCTCACACAGTGGAGCCCTCATTATTATTACTAACTCTCTGGTGTTTCTTTATGTGCAGATTAGACAATATATCAAAAGCATTGGACATCCGATTAAGCTAGAGTGGCATGGCATCAGATACACAGAAGCCCACTCACATCTATTGGGAGCAAAGATGAAATTGAAGACACCACCATTTTTTGTAGCTAGGGTTTCGGAGAACCCTAGCAATATTTGTAAAAATTGTATCAAAGAGGATTCTTAAATCTGCTATTGTAACAACAAAGTTTTTAGGCTCCCCCACCCCATTTCATATAAATCTTATTTGTTGTGTAATATCTATTTTATTTGAATTTTATTTCATTTAGCATTGTTTGGTGTCATTTTTTTAGCTCTACACCAACATATAAATATTTTCAAGATGTCATGGTGAGACTCTTCACATTATCATTCAAAGGGATGATATCACACTGGTAACATACTCTAGAAGACAAAAGCCTCCATTCATGGGATGACTTAGCTAGACCATTCATTCAATATTTTAATGAATGAATGGACCAATTATCATTCCTTACATAGTTTATTGCTATTCAAAGATACTCTTAAGAAGTTATTACTAACTTTAATATCATGTTTAACCAAATGTGGAGAAGAATTCCTCAATAAATTAGACCGTTTGGTCCTTAATCATATGTCTATTATTTCTATACTTTCAACCCTTATCTAGGTCTCAAAATACAGTAATATAATGTGACAACATTCTTTCAAGTTTACCAAGCCAAAGTAAACGTAGAGAATGACCTAATTTTCATGGAAAAATTTCCTCCTAGAGTTGTTATGCCATATTTTCCAAAAATTATCCACCCCATGCAATAGAATGAAAATTGCACCTCTTCCTTCATTAGCCTTGATTCACTCTCCTCAGGCCTTATCCATAGCACCAACCTTACCCACATTGCCCACTATAGAGCCTAAGAAATCTTTGGTTATGTAAGAAGTACTAATGACATTGAAGAATCTTAGTAATAATGTTACCACCATGAGGAGACAAGATGCTGAGAGAAACTACCAACCTAGAAGGTTGCCCTACAACACAAAGGATAAAGGGTTCTCTATAAGTAATGCTCCAAGGAAAACCAAAAATATCTATAGTAATCCAGAAGAAGGATCATCTATCTTTCAATATAAAAAATATTATTGGTGCTTAGCTTGCTATGATCCACATATCACAAATATATGTATGATATATCAACATCAAACTCAATTAGCAACTATAGAAAAGGTTTATATAGCATAGAAATATCAAATAAACATGATATGGTATCCAAATCAAGTTGTTCTCATGCAAGATCCTTTAGAATAAGAATGAATATCAATCTTGACAAGGTCTAGTAAAAATCCTTTATAGGTGGGCCCACAAAAATTAGAGCCTTTCAGATTTTTATCCCAACCTCAAAAGAAAAGATAAATATAACAAATACAAACCACAACCAAATAAAGCTCAAGATCATATAGAATAGGATAAAGAACAACCAAGGACAAATGTAGTTAAAGAGGCAAAGGAAACTCAAGAAGAGTCCAAAGAACAAGCCTAAGATAAACTCCAATATCCTTCTATAACCAAAAGACAGAGATTAAGGGCAACACAAGATTAAAAAAAGAGGTTTTATGAACAAAAGAAGAAATATAAATGTAACAAAGAAAATAAACCATTCCATAGAAATGAACAAATAAGATTTGATATTACAAAACAATCTTTCTTGGTTATAAAACAACCTTTTAATTACAATAAGACCTCCCAGAGGGGAGGGTTTCTTTCCAAAATGAATCTTATGGTGCTATCAAAGTTCCCTAGGTCAACCTCAAATTGTTGGGTGGGTTTTCTCAAGACTTGTTGCTTGAACACCCTAGGACTTATGCCGCTCCAAATGTCTACACACAAGCCCATAAAAATTATTATTAGCATCTATTGGGCATTTTTAAATAATGCCAAAATTCATGAAAGTGTCATTAAAAAACTTACAAAATCCATGATATATGTTACAAAAAGCATTTAAAAGGGTATAAAACCTTGAAAAGATACTTGAATTACCTTTATTACATTTATATTGATTGAATTCATATATATACCTTCAAAAGTACTATAGTAGGGAGTGGTTCTCTCTATGTAATCGCATGGAGTGGCTAGCTATGTGTAACCTCAAGGGGTAGTTGGATTTATGCTACTATTGAGGCTTAAAGGTTTGGTGTGGGCCCTCTTGAAGGTGTATTTAACTCTTGGTGAACATTTTGGTGTCAGTTAACCATCTTGTTTGTGCAAAACTACAAAGAAAATGTTGATAGATCCTTCAAAGAAACTCCATTGGCATATTGGTTTTAGTGCACCCAAGGGGGATTAATCACACTAAGACTTAAGCATAATAAAAGGGAACAAAGGGGGCTAGTGAAAATTTGGTAAATTTTTGTTAAGGTTCTTATGTGTTCTTATCAAAATGAAGGAATTAGGGGGGTATTCATAGGCTTTTGGTAAGGTAAGGGGGTGATTACGAGACATGACTTGGCATGGTGTGGCAGCTAGGTGGCAAGGGGAGAGGGCATGAAAAATATAGAAAATTATCATTAGGATAATGTGCACCATCCTCATTAATGGCCTTGGGTGATGAGGGCCATAAATGGGCATGGGGATATGGGGGGCCTAGGGGTATGTGAAGGATTTTAAAATTCTTAAAAAAAGTGCATGGGGGGATGTGGCTGAATTTAAAATTCATAAAAAAATGCAATGGAGGATGAGAAGGACACAAATTTTATTATAAATATTTAATGGGGGATTTGACCTTGGGATTAGAGGATTTTTTAATTTTTAGGAAAGTGCATAAGAGAATGTAGGAGTATTTGAAAGGACATTAGGATTAAATGGGGGTATTCCGTAGAATATTTAGTGGGAATTCGTGGAAGGTTTAGGACATTTTGGGGATTTGGTTAGGATTTAAAAATAAATTTTCAGATTTGGCTAAGGATTAAGGGGCGTTATTAGAGCATGGTTAGGGAATTGATTAGAAAATCTAGGGCATAAACAATATTATGGAATTTTTGAGGAGTTTTCAAAAATAAATAAGGGATTAGGATGAAATTAGAAGATATAGGGAGGTTAAGACAAGATTAGAGGAATTAAATAGGAGTAAAGGGAAACTAGGAAGATTAGGTCAAAATTAGGAGTTTAAGGAATTAGGAGAAATAAAAATAAATTAAAGAAGAATTAGAGAGCTTAGGGAGAATTAGATGGAATGAAAGAAATTAAAGGATAATTAAAAGAATTAAAGAGGATTAAATATATATGGAGGAAAATTAGAGCAAATTAAAAATATTGGGAGGGAATTAGAAGAAATTAAAGAAATTACCAAGGAATTAGAATAATCCAGAGAAATTTGGAGAATTTAGATAAATTAGAATAATTAGAGGTAGAATAGGGGAAATTTATGGGAAATTAGGTGGACTAGATAGGAAAATAGGGATTTGGAGGAAATTGGATGAATTCAGAAGGAGTTTGGAAAATTGGCAAGGTTATGGTGACAATTTAAGGATTTTGGAAGTTTTCGCAAAATTAGAAAAAATGGCTTCAGGTGATTACAAAATTGACATATTTTGTGTGTCCACATTTACCTCTTTTTGTACGTGTTGTGTGTGAACACAATGTGGTACAAACATATATGACACCAGTTGTTGGATTGATGATGGATGATGATGAATGGATAATGATGGTTTGTGAGTGATGAAAATTACTTTTGGATTGGGGAGGGTGGCATAATATTATGTCAAATCAAGAGAAACGTAGGATACCCCAATTATGGAATGTAAAAATACCCTTGAATATTTTATTTTGATAAAATAATAAGATCATTTGATGTGGTAAGCTATTTTTTAGAGTATATTACATTATTGGGTACAAGCTAATGTACCACATTGGGTATATAACTAGAGTAGGAGTTTACTTTAGACTAAATTTTGAGTTACTTCATGCAATATAATAAATGCACAAGTGTTAGACTGTGCAATTATGTAAATGTGCATGTAGTCCACATGTACATGAGTTATAGGATAAGGTAGATGAAGAGTCATGGGTAGAGTAAAGTCCAAGGCACATATTTTTATATATATGCCTTTATGTAAGTAAGGAAGGGTAGAGACACAATGTTACTATAGTGAGTAGTGAGTAGGTACAATGTAGTTCTTCATTAAAATTTTTGGAGTGTTCAAGTCCTCCATGATATTGAATTGTACTTTTTTTGTGAGCTTTCATTAATCGCATATTACTGAGTTATTGTAGATGTTTATCTCATTGTTTTCTTGCATATTATAGTGTCATTATCATATAATTATCATAGCTTACTTATTTCACATCTTGTGGTTGCATTTTCTTCAATAGACATCCTCAAAAGGTAACAATTGTATCAGAGAACATGGTAGATCGATAGGAAATTGGGAGAGCCACAAATATATTGAGAGAAGTTCAAAAATATCATTTGTAAATTTTCTAAAAATACATTTTTCTAGAGTCTTTCCATAGAGTTGCAAAAAAACTCATGAAGACTAGGACTCGACATTGATTCCACTAGATTGACAAATCAACTAATGAAGATTCAAAATCTTTAGATTTAGAGATTTACCATTTTCTAGTTCCTAATATTTGTTGTAGGAAAAGGAGATTCAAAGAAAGTTGTGAATATTCCTACAAGAAAGCTAGGAAGAATATATTATTTGGAATAAATATAGTAGCTAAAGCAAAAAAATAAAAAACTCATGATTTGGAGACCTAAAAGAAAAGGTCCCATTGCAAAATTTGCAGACCTACAAATTGCAAAAGAGAGAAAATGGTTAGAGGAGCTTTATTGCAAACAGAAGAGACTCTAGAAAATATTTTAGGAGAACACTAGAGGTTGGTGATCTCCATTGAATATTGAATGTTGCAAACTAAGGAAGAGGTCTTAGAAAGAAGATCCCATTGGAGAAGAAAGAGACTCAAGAAAATATTCTTGATAATATTGGAGATTGGATATATCCATTGAAAATTTGAAGAGAATACCCATAAAGCGTCTCATTGAAGAATAACTAGTCTTGGAAGACTAAAGATTGAGAAGGACTAGCAAAGGTCCATTTATAAATTCTAGAAGAAAGAATTCCATAGTTGAAGATTTAAGGAAAGGTATCATTAAGAAGACCAAAATATGTGATATTGAAGACCCTAGAGAAGAGGTCTCAATAAGAAATAAGGAGGTGGTCATTAAAGTATATTTTAGAGAAGACCATTGAAGGAGTTCTTAGGAGAACTCATTGGATAAATTTTCCAAGAAGGAGAAGTTCATGATAAATATTTTTAGGACAATTATCACCATCTGATAACAAGTCCAAAGGAGATGAATTTGGAAACCTCAAGATAGTTAGAATCTTGAGAAGAAGACCACCAGATTCGCCAAGAATTGAAGTTAGAATTTGACAAGGAGGTTTAAGGATAAAGGAGATAGAAAAACCACCAAATTTGAGAGATTTTGGGATTGCCATTAAAGGTTATTTTAGAGAAAGGGTATTTTTGGTTTTATAGTAGAAAAGTGAAGTCTTCTTGAAGAAAAATCTTAGCTACAATTTGGAGGAGTTTCTTACCAAATTTATGATATTCAAGGACAACACTTCCAAAGGAGAAATTGGCTATGAAAGGGCAGCAATTCGATCAACATTACTAGCTACGAAAATTTAGATCTATAGAGTGCATTATGAAGGAAGTTAAAATCCACCAAACTATAGTCTTAGGGTAGCAAGTTAGAGAGTTTCAAATATGCAGATAGGTGAGCTAAATAGTTGTTTTGGACAGCAAGGAAGAGCTATGATTTCATCCATTACAAAGTAGCAGTTAGGTGATTCAAATCACCAAGACAACCATCATCTATAGAGGTCATTAAGGTAAGAAAATTTGGTGCAAAAGGTTCATTAGTTGAACATTACTTATTCAGTTCATTATTAAGTTTCATTAAGCACCATATTAGAGTTTAAAAATTGCAAGAATAAGGTTGCAAATTAAAGTCTTCAAGGAAGTGTAGAAGATAGTTTTTACAAGGGTTATAACCTGCACACAAAAGGAGGAGTTAGATATATTTCAAAAGAAAGAAAAATATCAACATCCTACCTTATAATTAAAGTAAAGAAGACATTATCCATAAGTGATAGTTGCATAGTTTATAGTGAATTTTTCAAGTTACTTTTAAACAATTAACTTATAGAAGCAATAAGGAGAAATTTCTATTGCACTATACTAAGTTATTACAGGTGGATTAGGTATTCAAGTTAAGGGTGAAAATTAGTGCAAAGTTAAGTTACATGATTAAGAGCTTGGATTTACTAGTACTAAGTTAACCAAAAAAATGAGAGAGTTGTCTAGCAAGGAATACAAAATAAAATTATCTCTTACCACCAAGGAGTAGTGTAAAGAATTCATCTCATCAAGGAAGAAATAAAACTTGCAAAAGGAGATTTAAAGATCTCAAATATAGGTGCAAATTTAAGGTATTATATTCTAACTATTGCAAAGCATTTTGCATTAGATTCTTGCACCATAATATTCTTATCCTACATAGAAAAAGAGGACAAATCTAGAGTGTCCCAAAGATACTACAAAAGCTTGTAAAGTATATCTATAAAGCGGCCATTTCAGAAAAATAAAAGAGCAAATTTTAGACTAAGAAAGAGATCCAATGAAGGGCTCACATTAGCCAAGTTTCAAGGTGTATAAAGAAACCATATCCATCACCAAATCTAGTGTCTATAGTAGCATTAGCCTACAACAACAAGACCTATGTAAGGAGCTCATATTCTATTGCATATCAACATAGATAAGATAGCGCTAGGGATAACACATTGTAAGTATAAATAAGAAAATTATAAGGTGAAAACAAAGGTGCATTACCCAAGCTATAAATTGGATGAACTATCAACTAAAATGAAGCACCTAAAGCCATTTTTGGAGCACCATAGAACCTCCATTGCAGTTATCTTGAATCACCATAGCTGAAGCCAACCTCATAACATCACCATTCACTTCTAAAGAAAGCATTGAGGAAAAGACTCAAAGGACATCCACTAGCAAGAAGTATACAAGGAATAAGATATGTTGAAGGGAGTCTTACATGCATTAAATTGGAGAACAACTTGCAATTTATAGCCCAAGCATCTTGTGGCACTTGGCACATCCAAACAAGGCACCCATATATTCCTTAATGTATGCCCAAGAAAGAAGCGCTCAAAGAGAAAGTAATGCCTATTGTTGAGCATTGAATAACATCATTTGGAGGTTAAAAGGTATAATCATAATAATGTAAAAATGAGCATTAAAATAATATAAACCAAAATCCATCAAGAATGTAACTCTTAAGGTACCACTTGTCTAATGTTTCAAGGAGCATCCAAGCTATTTAAGTATCCAGTCTTAAAGGAGAATGCATCTAGAATAGAAGCACATAGTCAAGCATTAAATAAAGGAGTCAAATCACCATTAAGGAGGATAATAAGGCACCCATTGATTGATCTCTAACATACACAGTGAAAGGTAGACATCCATTCTTTAGTCTAAACGTGATCATTGCAAATCCATGTTGGACATTTTTAGTCAAAGTTGTCATTGATGTCAAGGAATAAGCTACAATTGATGTCAAAAGGTCAAAAGGAATAATGCAAAGTTTAATGTAAAAATAGCTTCATAATATTTTTAATATTATGTGGAAGCATAAGTAGAAGGGTTTTTATTAAAACCATGGATGAGCAAAAATAAAAGGTCTTTCTTAAAAATGCAATGAGGCTTTTAAATTCACATTAAAAAGCCCAAGGAAGTTTTAATATTTATTTTATAAAATATTTAAATTCAAATTGAATTTAAATTTTATAAATAAATATCATTTATACAAGGTGGTAAAACCTAATAAGGCTTTAATCCTTAATAAAGCCAAAAGGATTTAAATCTTAATTTATAATATTTAAATTCTAAAGAATTTAAAGAATTTATAAATCTATTTATTTAAATATCAAAGGCACCGATGTCTAAGAGAAAAAGAAATCTGTCAAAGTTTGAAAGTATGGTGGCATATTGGTATAAATACCATATGACAAAGTGGAAAATAAATCATCCCTTACTCGATTAAAAAAAAGGACTGCGAGTTGTATGTTTCATGTGATTTTGTGTAAGGTAGAAGACAAAAGTTTTTATCTTAAAGTGCGGAAGTGAAGCAATAAGATGAAAGATGCCCTAACCCTTATAACCATCCAGCATGGTGGTCTAGTGGCAAGTTGGAGTGTGCTAGGGTGCTTGTGAGTGGGAGGACCCGCTTTCGAATCACGGTAGGCAACATTTTGCATGGATTTTGTTAAGTGCCAAAGGAAGTGGTGCAAATATTTTTGTGTGAGGCACCAAGAGAGAGAAGATAGAGCACATGGTGCTCTTCCCTCCCAAGGTGAGCTTCTATCTCACACGATAGTTGGAGTCATGGCTAGGGCACTGGTAGAGACGGTGTCATGTGTTCGAGTCTCACCAAGGCAAGGTAATAAATTTTTAAATATATTCTGTGATGCCTAAGGTTTTGACATGAGGTCTTAGGGAGTTAAAAGGGGTAGATAAAAAGTATTTTTAATTAATCATTATTCTAGTTGATTGGAGGAATAAGGATTTAGCTTTATTTTAAAATAAAGTATTTATGACATATTGGCTTATTGGAGATTAAAGTGTTGATTAAATTTTGAGAGGACCTCTTGTCATTGAGTTATTTTGAGAAGGTGATTTTATTGACATTATTTCTAGTATTGAATATTATTTTAATTGGGAGATTATAAGGTGTATTTGGTCAAATATTTTTGTGTATGTTGATGGATGATTTCTTCAATATGGAGTGATAAGGTGGATGTGTGTTTTTATATTTTCATTGAGTTTATCATCTTCTAACTTCTTTGAGCTTGGAAAAGAAGTTTTTGTGGTTGTGGCAGATTTTTGAGGTTCCTTCATCATCAAGAAAAATTTATGAGCACATTCTTCCATAGTTAAGTTGATTGGTTGGTTTTCTGGAAAACAAGTTTGGAGTGAAAAGGAATTAATTAGGTTTCCTTATTGAGTGTGTTGAGTTAATGCTTCAAGGTTTTCTAGAATAAATAGTTGTTAAAACCTTGTTTGATAAGCATTGTTGTTGAAGCCATTGGTTAAGTGAAGAAATTGAACTAGGATTTGAAAAGAACATGAGTATCATTGTTATGTGAGATTGATTGATAAGTATTGTTGGAAACATTTTGAGTGAGTGTTCATGTGCTTGGACTAAGGTTTGTGAGCAAGGATTGTTTCATTGAGTGATTGGTTTAGTAGAGTTGGTTGAGCCTATTCAAGTGGATGTGTGAAGTGATAGCTCAAGTTCTATGAAAGAAATTGTTATATATTCTGAATTGATTTGAGAAAGAGGTTGAGTGTTGATGAGTTTGAAACATATTGAGTATTTAACAATTCTCCATGTGTTTCTATGATAAAAGAGACATTGAAAGTGATTGAGATTTTATAAGTGTGAAACATATTGAGTCTCTAAAAATTCTCTACATGTTTCTAAAAGAGTGATTGAAAGTGATTTAGCATTGAGGTGAATATGAAGCACATTGAGTCTCTAACAATTATCTATATGTTTCGGTGATAAAATAGTGATTGAAAGTGATTGAGTATTGAGGTGAATGTGAAGCATATTGAGTCTCTAAAAATTCTCTATATGTTTCTAAGAGAGTTATTGAAAGTGATTGAGCATTGTGATGAGTGTAGAGCATATTGAGTCTCTAACAATTCTCTTTATGTTTCTATGAGATTGGACAAGTTCTAGTGTGGACTTGTTGAGCAAATTTGAAGGAAGTCTTTGAGAAGAGTTATGGACATATTTGGGTAATCCTTTGTGGAAGATTACAATACAGATTGAGAGCAGATTTGGATAAGTTCTTGTGAGGACTTATTGAGAAGATTGGACAAGTTCTAGTGTGGACTTGTTGAGAAAATTTGAGGTAAGTCTTTGAGAAGACTTGTGGACAAATTTGGGTAAGATTTTGTGGAAGCTCTTAATCATGTAACTTAAGGTTGAAGAGGTAAGGAAATTTGAAAGAGGTATGAATGAAAAGCTAGAGGCACAAGTCTTAGTGATGCAGGAGCATCCGAGGGCAACAAAGCAATCAAGCATCAACCAAACTTTTTGTTGTTATTTTTTTCTAAGTGTTGCAATGTTATTTTTTCTAAGTGTTGCAAGAAAAATATGTGTCACGATATCACGACACAAAAAGTGTCATGATATCATGACCAAAACTGAAGATAGGGGAGCAGTGGACAGAATGTCATGATTTCGTGACATGTCATGAAATCATGACCCAACGCAGGGGAACAAAGGTGCAAAGACCAAAGGTCACGAAATTACGACATGTCACAATTTCGTGACATGTCACGAAATCGCGACCACCATAGGGGAAACGAAGGCATAGAGACCAAAGGTCATGAAATCGTGACCACCATAGGGGAAACGAAGGCGTAGAGACCAAAGGTCGTGAAATCATGACATGTCATGATTTTGCAACCGAAACGGGAGAACAGAGGCCGATAGAAAAAATGGTGCGATATCGCGACATGTCGCGATATCACGGCCAAAACAGAGAGAGAAGGTGCAAAAAGTAAATGGTCGTGATATCGTGACATGTCGCGATATCATGACCAAACAAAAAGACACACACTCCCAGCCTTCATAAAGACGTCCCTTCGTGCACGGTAAGTTAGCAGCAGTGAAGCAGCAGTTTCAAAGGAGGATTTCAATGGGCATGTTGGCCACTCGCGTAGGATATCTGGAGATGCATTTATAGCAACTAACAACAAGCAGTAGATCAAGAAGAAGATTCAGTTGGGTATGGCAGCCAGTCGCACACCTCACCTAGAGTCTCATCAATGCAACTTTCCAAAATTGTTCCAAGTGGCAATTGTAGATCATGGGAAGTGTGAAAGCACAGAGGATCGGGACCTCGATAAAAACCCATGGATTGTAATGAGAGGGGGTTGGAAAATGACAGTTTGGCTGTATATTCTTGTAAAAATTCTTTGAAAGTATTGAATACAAATTTTGGGCTCTTGTTTTTCTGGTTTTTTGTATTATGCAAGATCTGTTCTACACCAAGGGATATCAGAGCCAATAGTTCCTGAGTGTGTAGTAGATCGCCGGAGGAGAGGCAGTTGCACTAGGATCTATGGAAGGGCTTGGAATTGGGTGAGCAGAATGCCTCCAAGGAGAAATCCTATTGGTGGGAGAGGCATGGCAGCGACGGAAGATGTTCAAGCTTTGTAGCAGCAAATGCAAGCCCTGCAAGAAGAAATGCATAGAATATTGGAGCCAAGAAGAGATGAAGGTAGTGAAGAGTAAGATGATGAAGAAGAAGACCAACCTGAGGAAGAAGAAGAAGCAGTAGATCCGGGTCAGGCCAGACTATACAAAGCCATATCCCAGATTGGGAAGAGGTCAAAGATGGAGGTTTCCACTTATTCTAGGAACCTTGATCCAGAAGAATTGATCGACTAGATCAACGATTTGGAAGAGTACTTTGAGTACGAAGAGGTTGAGGACCCTGATAGGGTCAGATTCGCAAAGACCAAACTGAAAGGTCATGCTAGCATTTGGTGGAATGGAGTGCAATTGGAACAAAATAAGAGAGGAAAAGAAAAAATAACAAAGTGGGAATGGATGGCAGAAAAGCTAAAGAGGTAGTTCATTCCTGGTGACTATGAGTTAGACCTGCTAAAGAAGATGCAAGGATTGAGGCAATCAAGCAAGTCTGTAAAAGAATACACAGAAGAGTTTCATAAAATAATGATTAGAACAGGCCACTCAGAGGCCAAAAAGGAGAAGGTAGCTTGTTACATTAATGGGTTATGAGCAAGTATTCAGGAAGAATTAAGTCTAGTTCGGATGACCACCATAGAGGATGCTTACCAATTTGCCTTAAAGGTTGAAGAAAAGCTCAATAGGAGGTTTGAAAACAAGCAAAGAGGAAGAGGTCATGGCGAAAGAACCGGCAGAAGGAATAGTGGAAGAAGAAATGAATATTCTCAGAAAAATGGAGAAGGTAGCAGCAATCAAGAACAAAGGAGAGAAAATACAGACCGCCCTCGTAATTAGAATAATGGTTACCGAGGGGGAAGAGGCAGAGCTGGATGTGGCCAGGGAAGAGGAAGATTCCATGGAACTTGCTTCTAGTGTGGGGAAGAGGGACATCACCAATATGAGTGCCCACAACAATGAGAAAGAAATAATTGGAGGCCAGAAGGAAATGCCAGAGTAGCAGTCGCTAATGAAGATGCTGGATCTGAGCATTCTGAAGAAGCTAAGAGAGGAGAAGTAATGATTGCAAGGAGAGTCCTACTAAATGAAGAGAGAGATGCAGATCAGAGGAAAAGCTTATTCCACACAAGGTGTAAATGTGTAGGTAATATTTGTAACATTATCATTGACAACGGTAGCACAGATAACCTAGTTTCAGAGGGAATGGTTACAAAGCTACAACTGGAGAGAAAGAAACACCCGCATCCATATCGAATCGCATGGTTGCAGAAAGACCATAAGGTTTTGGTCAATGAACAGTGCCTGGTAAAATTTATTATTGGAAATTACTGTGATGAGGTTTTGTGTGACATTCTGCCCATGGATGCATGCCATTTGCTGCTGGGAAGGCCATGGCAGTTTGACAGGTGTGCGATTCATGATGGCCAAGCCAACACCTATTCCGTGACAAAGAATGGAATGCGCCATAATTTTAAACCCCTGAAGGAGGTGGAAGAAAAGGTATGTGGCAGTGCAAGAATTTGCTTGGTTGACGAAAGAAATTTTTTAGATGATTTAAAGCATGAACATATGTGTTATGCATTAATTCCTAGAGTCAGGGATACAGAATGCAAAGATGCCCCAGCAGAATTCCAAGAGATGTTGAAGGAATTTCTAGATATCATATCTGATAATGTGCCTGAGGGTTTACCCCCAGTAAGAAAAATCAGTCACCATATTGATTTGGTGCCAGGGTCAAGCTTGCCCAATAAAGCTGCACATAGAATGACATCTGTAGAAACTGAACTAAACAGGCAGGTCCAGGAGTTGCTGGAGAAGGGATTGATTAGGGAGAGTATTAGCCCATGTGTAGTACCTACAGTAGTAGCACCCAAGAAGGATGGAGAGTGGAGAATGTGCACATACTCTCGAGCCATCAACAAGATCACAATAAAATACAGATTTCCACTGCCAAGGATGGATGACATAATCGACTTTTTGAGTGGATCCAAGTACTTCACCAAAATTTATCTCAAGAGTGGTTACCATTAGATCCGTGTCAGGGAAGGAGATGAGTGGAAGTCAGCCTTCAAGACAAGAGAGGGTTTGTATGAGTGGTTGGTCATGCCATTTGGGCTGTCCAATGCACCAAGTACCTTCATGCGACTGATGAATGAGGTACTAAAGAGTTTCTAGGAAAGTTTGTCATTGTTTATTTAGATGATATATTAATATTCAGTAGAACCCTGTAGGAACACCTGATGCACATCAGGAGGGTTTTTGAAAAACTGCGGGAGGAGCAGTTATTAATAAATCTAAAAAAGTGTAATTTTGTCAAGAAAGAGTTAGTATACCTGGGATTTGTAATCTCAGCAGAAGGTCTAAAAATGGACCCAGAGAAGGTGAGAGCCATCATAGAATGGCCTAACCCAAGAAGCACAACAGAGGTAAGATCATTTCATGGTCTAGCCAGCTTTTACAAAAAGTTCATAAGAAACTTCAGCAGCATTTGTGCACCCCTCATAGAAACAATGAGAGGGGATAAGAAATAATTCAAGTGGACCTTATGGGCTGAAAGGAGCTTTGATGCATTAAAGAAAAGGGTCATAGAATAGCCTTTTTTGGCACTCCCAGACTTTAACAAAGTATTTCAGGTAGACTATGATGCCAGTGGCAGTGCAATAGGGGCTGTACTGAGTCAAGAAGGCAGACCTGTTGCTTATTTTAGTGAAAATCTCAATGATGCTCGAAAAAAGTATTCAGTTTATGACCAGGAATTTTATGCTATAGTTCAGGCTCTGAAGAAGTGGAGGCATTATTTGTTGCCAAAAGAGTTTTTTCTATTTATGGATCATCAAGCATTGCAGTACATCAATAGCCAAACAAAATTGAATTAGAGGCACATGAAGTGGGTTGAGTTTCTCCAAAGCTATACCTTTGTGTTAAAGCACAGAAGCGGGAAATCAAACAGAGTTGCAGATGCCTTAAGTAGAAGGTAGAATATGCTGATTGAAATGACAATGGAAGTGGTAGGATTCGAAGAACTGAAGGGTCTTTATCCTGAAGATCTTGATTTTGCAGAAGCTTGGACGACTTGCTTGGCACCTGTTACTATGGATAGGACAAAATGGTTAGATTTTCTAATCCAAGATGGAATGTTGTTCAAGGGAAGTAAATTATGCATTCCAAGGAGTTCCATGCGGGAGAACTTAATCAAGGAAAAGCACAGTAGAAGACTGGCTGGACATTTTGGTCGGGATAAGACCATTGCCCTGGTGAATGAAAATTACTACTGGCTGCAACTTCAGCAAGATGTGAAAAAGTTTGTGCAAAGTTGCAAAATATGCCAGATGGCAAAAGGCGTGAGTCAGAACACAGGATTATACCAGCTATTACTTATACCTGAGAGGCCATGGGAGGACATCAGCATGGATTTTATTCTTGGATTGCCCAGAACACAGAGGGGAAATGACTCTGTATTTGTGGTGGTTGACAGGTTCTCCAAGATGCCACATTTTATTCCTTGCCAGAAAAAAAGACATTGCAAGGTTATTTTTCAAGGAAGTGGTACGACTTCACGGTCTACCAAGAAGCATAGTTTCTCACAAAGATACAAAGTTTGTTGGGTATTTTTGGAGAACATTGTGGAAGAAGATGAAGACAGATCTGAAGTTCAGTTCTGCATACCACCCATAAACCGATGGATGGACGAAGTGGTAAATAGAAGTCTGGGTAATTTAATAAGATTCTTGATAGCAGATAAACCCAAGGGATGGGATTTAGTTTTGCCACATGCAAAATTTGCATACAACAATTCTATCAATAAGAGTACAAACAAATATCCATTCCAAATCATATATGGAAACAGTCCGAGAAACATTTCTAAGCTAAGAAAATTAGATAAAGGAGAAAAGTGCAGTGCAGAGGCTGAGGAATTCGTGAAATAGATGAAAAGCCTGCATGAAGAAGTGAAGAAAAAAATTACAAAAATGAATACTCAGTATAAAGCAAGAGTAGACCAAAAGCAGCGGTTCAAAGAGTTCGAAGTGGGGGATGAAGTCATGGTCTATCTCAGAAAAGAAATATTTCTAGCCAAAACTTATAACAAGTTGAAGATGAAGAAGTTTGGGCCATGCAAAATACTGGAAAAACGAGATTTAGGCAATGCATATGAAGTGGAATTGCCAAGTGGGCTTGACATTTCACCTGTTTTTAACATATCATATTTAGTGGAGTACCATGAGGGAAACAATACAGAGGCACCAAGTACAGAATTGTGGAGCATTAAAAAGTCTAACCCGACCATAGAAGAGATCGAAGAAATATTAGATACGCGTGAAGGTAGAAGCACAAGGAACAAACAATATTCTAAATATTTGATCAAGTGGAAGGGCAGACCTGTAGAAGATGCAACTTGGTTATTGAAAATAGAGGTTGACCGCCTGGGTCTTCCTCCCAAAGATCAAAAGTGAGGATCACTTCTCGATCCACCCCGGGTGTCTGATGTAGGAGCATCCGAGGGCAGCAAAGCAATCGAGCATCAACCAAAATTTTTGTTGTTATTTTTTTCTAAGTGTTGCAAGAAAAATATGTGTCGCGATATCGCGACACAAAAAGTGTCACGATATCGCGACCAAAACTGAATATAGGGGAGCAGTGGACAGAATGTCGTGATTTCGTGACATGTCACGATTTTGTGACATGTCGTGAAATCGTGACCCAAGGCAGGGAAACAAAGGCGCGGAGACCAAAGGTCACGAAATTACGACCACTGCAGGGGAAATGAAGGCGTGGAGACCAAAGGTCACGAAATCATGACATGTCATGATTTCATGACATGTCACGAAATCACGACCACCGTAGGGGAAACGAAGGCACGGAGGCCAAAGGTCGTGAAATCATGACATGTCACGATTTCGCGACCGAAACAGGAGAACAAAGGTCGATATAAAAAATGGCGCGATATCGCGACATGTTGTGATATCGTGGCTAAAACAGAGAGAGAAGGTGCCAAAAGGAAATGGTCACGATATCGTGACATGTCGTTATATCACGACCAAACAGAAAGACACGCACTCCTAGCCTTCATGAAGACGTCCCTTCATGCACGGCAAGTTAGCAGCAGTGAAGCAGCAGTTTCAAAGGAGGATTTCAACGGGCATGTTGGCCACTCGCACAGGATATCTGGAGATGCGTTTATAGCAACTAACAACAAGCAACAGATCGAGAAGAAGATTTCATTGGGTATGGCAGCCAGTTGCACACCTCACCTAGAGTCTCATCAATGCAACTTTCCAAAATTGTTCCAAGTGGCAATTGTAGATTGTGGGAAGTTTGAAAGCATATAGGATCGGGACCTCGATAAAAACCCATGGATTGTAATAAGAGGGGGTTGGCAAACAACAGTTTGGCTGTATATTCTTGTAAAAATTCTTCCGAAGTATTGAATAAAGATTTTGGGCTCTTGTTTTTTTGGTTTTTTGTATTATGCAAGATCTGTTCTCCACCACTTAGTATGTGAAATATTAGAACTTGAGGTATTTTGTTTAAGGAAGGTGAAAAATTCTAAGGACAAGCTAAATAAATATGATAAAAGTACCAAAGTTGAAAATTCCTCATTCATCAAAATAGGTCTAGGCACTAAAGCAGGGTAAGAAGATCAAAGAACAAAGATAGATAGTTTGGGTAACATCAAGACTCAAGAAGTAGAAAAAAGAGAGTCAATCTCAAGCACCAAAGAAGAAGAAGCATCAAAATAAGAAAGTGAAAGAAAGAGTGAGACATCTGAGGATGAGTTGGCCAAAATAAAGTTCAACAAGGAAAGAAACAATGAACAAAGGAGAAACAGATAGAACAACAATCAAAATAGAATACCAATGAGGTCAAGACAAGGAAAATTTAATGGAAGGTGTTTCTCATGTCACAGGTTTGGACGCATGGCTTCACAGTGCAGGACACATGAAAGACAGGAAAATGGAAATTTCAAAAACATGCATCTTTTCCATGGGTATTGCTACTCATGTAATTATTTTGGTTACAAGGCAATGAATTGCATATTTCATGATAGAAAGGGATATGGCTTCACCAGGAGAAATCCTAAGACATTTGGACCTCCAAGGAATAATAAAATTAAGTGTTATAAGTGCAATAATGATGGACATACAACAAAGTGGTGTAGAATAGACATACCAGAACAAAATATGAATAGGAACTAGAATAGGAACAAAAATATAAACATGGACAGGAACATGAATAGTAATATGGATATGAACAAGAACAGGAACATGAACACGAACATGAACACCAAAAGGGACCAGGAAATATCAAGAGGATTCTCAAAAGGCTCAAAAAGGTATGATCTCAAAGGTATGGAAAAGAAATCCAAAAAAGAAGAGGAACATTGCATGATGGGAGTAGATTTACTCCCACCCCATAACTAACCATATCAAAAGGATGTGGGTGAGGGGATAAGCTAAGAGACTCATTCTTAGCCCTGAATCCCAAAGGTGACCCTTTGCCATTGATGTCAAAGGAGGAGAGATTTGAGTAAGGGGGAGAGATTTGGTATTTGAGTAAAGAGGAGAGATTTGAAGAGAGCATTGATCCAGGGGGAGCAATGTCCTAGGGGGAGCATAACAAAGAAAATGTTAAGTTTTTGGTAAAAATAATTTGGGTTACCATCAATGATAAAGGGGGAGATTGTTGGACATTTTGATTCAAAGTTGTCATTGATGTCAAGGAATAAGCTACAGTTGATGTCAAAAGGTCAAAAGGAATAATTCAAAGGTTAATGGCACAATAGCTTTAGAATATTTTTAATATTATGTGGAAGAATAAGTAGAAGGGTTTTTATTAAAACCATGGATGAGGAAAAATAAAAGGTCTTTCTTAAAAAGCCAAGGAGGCTTTTAAATTCATGTTAAAAAGCCCAAGGAAGTTTTAATATTTATTTTATAAAATATTTAAATTCAAATTGAATTTAAATTTTATAAATAAATATTATTTATACAAGGTGGTAAAACCTAATAAGGCTTTAATCCTTAATAAAGCCAAAAGGATTTAAATATTAATTTATAATATTTAAATTCTAAAGAATTTAAATAATTTATAAATTAATTATTTAAATATCAAAGGCATTGACATCTAAGAGAAAAAGGAATTTTCTAATGTTTGAAAGTATGGTGGTATATTGGTATAAACACCATATGACAAAGTGGCAAATAAATCATCTCTTTCTTGATTAAAAAAAAGGACCGTGAGTTGTGTGTTTCGTGCGATTTCATGCAAGGTAGAAGACAAAAGTTTTAGTCTTAAAGTGTGACAGTGAAGGAATAATATGAAAGACACCCTAACCCTTATAACCATACATCGTGGTGGTCTGGTGGCAAGTTGGAGTGTGCTAGGGTGCTTGTGAGCAGGAGGACCCACGTTCGAATCGTGATGGGAAACGTTTTGCATGGATTTGGTTAAGTGCCAAAGAAAGCAGCGCAAACCTTTTTGTGTGAGGCTCCAAGAGGGAGAAGATAGAGAACATGGTACTTTTCCATCTCAAGGTGAGAACCTACCTCACGTGGTGGTTGGAGCTATGAATATGGCGTTGGTAGAGTCAATGTCGTGTGTTCGAGTCTCACCAAGGCAAGGTAATAAATTTTTAAATATATTCTGTGATGCCTAAGGTTTTGATATGAGGTCTTAGGGAGTTAAAAGGGGTAGATAAAAAGTATTTTTAATTAATCATTATTCTGGTTGATTGGAGGAATAAGGAGTTAGCTTTATTTTTAAATAAAGTATTTATGACATATTGGTTTATTGGACATTAAAGTGTTGATTAAATTTTGAGAGGACCTCTTGCCATTGAGTTATTTTGAGGTGATTTAATTGACATTATTTCTGGTATTGAATATTATTTTAATTGGGATATTATAAGGTGTATTTGGTCAAATATTTTTGTGTATGTTAATGGATGCTTTCTTCAATATGGAGCGATAATGTGTATGTGTATTTTGATATTTGCATTGTATATTTGATAGAGTTTATCATCTTCTAACTTATTTGAGCTTGGAAAATAAGTGTTTGTGGTTGTGGTATATTTTTGAGGTTCCTTCATCATCAAGAAAAAGGTATGAGCACATTCTTCCATAGTTGAGTTGATTGGTTGGTTTTTTGGAAAACAAGTTTAGAGTGAAAATAAATTAATAAAGTTTCCTTATTGAGTGTGTTGAGTTAATGCTTCAAGGTTTTCTAGAATAAAGAGTTGTTTTTTTTTGAAAAAATGAAAACTTGTATTAAAACAAAAACCAGATACAAGCGGGAGAGAACACATCCCGAGCCAGAGCCACGAGCAACACAGCAAGGAAAGCGCACAAAGGCAACACTAGCAGCCACAAGGCACAGAGAACGGACGGCACGAAAAAGCGACATGTCACAAAAATGCGACATGTCACGAAATCGCGACAGGCAAACCCGTCACGGCCACTTCGGCACCAACAGTCGCGATAACGCGACATGTCGCGAAATCGCGACAGGAAGGGCCCTCGACAGCCAACCGTAGAAAGCGTCGCGAGAGCGCGACAGAAACACTAAACAGCATTCAAGCCGCATAAGGGTCGCGATATCGCGACAAAAAACCCACCAGTCTCAAAAGAGCCAAACATGCCGCGATATCGCGCAAGAAATACGCCAGAGGCCAGGAAGGCACAACCTGTCGTGAAATCGTGACATGTCGCGATATCGCGACAAGACGCGAAATCGCGACACGCGATAGCGCGACATGTCGCGATATCGCGACATGTCGCGGAATCGCGACCCGCGATAACGCGACATGTCGCGATATCGCGACAGAAACCAACCAGAGGCAGCGGAGGCTCAACCTGTCGCGATATCGCGACAGCAACCAGCCAACGGCCGCGACAGCACAACATGTCGCGATATCGCGACAAAAAGGACCCTTAGCAAAAAAAACTTTGCACATTATTTCAGAAATTGTTCAAGGCCTTGTCTGATCTCGGCATCCTCCACAGACAAATTGCTATGCAGATGAATCCCAACCTCTCTCTCAGCACCCATCTTAGCAAGGAAATCAGCCGCTTTATTGAGAGATCTACTAGCATAAACAGGAATCACATCCTCAATTTCCTTCCAAAGCTCTAAAATTTGGGAAACCAAAATCCGGAGCCTCCAAGCTTTTAAGGCAAAGTTCCTCAAGCAATCAAGAGCACCAACCAGGATTTGGGAATCAGACTCAATGATTATCTTTACGTGACCTTGTTTGACGGCCCAGATGGAGGCAGATTTAATAGCAAAGGCCTCAGCTTCATTGTTTGTGGCATATCCCAGACCTTGCAATTCCCAATAGAGCATAGTCCCAGCATGATCACGACAGATAACCCCACTACCAGCATTACCCGGATTACCTTTTGCAGCTCCATCAGTATTGATTTTGACCCGACCTTACGGGGAGGTTTCCAACAACTTCTTACCTGTCTCTCAAGATCAGCACCTCTCCCAATCAAAGGCTTAGAAGCTGGCTGATTTTCCTTCTCAGCATAGATGGCAACGGTTTCCACAACTTTGCTCCAGATGACCTGCCAAATCCCATCCACCGAAGAGAAGGTTTCACGAAAAATACGAGCATTTCTTTCCAACCAAACCTGCCACCAAATAAAAAGGAAACCGAGCTCCCAGCCAGTACGAAGAGCTTTAGATATAAATCTACCTCTCTTCCAGCTTTCCCATAAATTGGTCCGGGACAAGTCTCCAAGCGCCTGAAGTTTAAAGTGGGAGAACCAACGGTGCCAAATCTGCTGTGTGAAAGGACAATCAAACAGAAGATGATCCACAGTTTCCTCATTCCTATAACACAAAACACACTGGGAAGGGCCAATGATGCCTCTAATTCTGAGATTGTCAAAGGTCAAGATACCATAATGCATCAGCTGCCAAGCAAAGAAGTTCACTTTCGGCCAGCCCTTGGGATGCCATATCTTCCTCCATTCATGAACAGGGAAAAGAGTGTGGGGGGGGCTCAGGAAGGATCGAAGCATAGCCCTCCTTCACAGAATAAACCCCAAGGTTCCCAAAGCCCCAGGCAAGCTCATCCTCCTCATCTCTCCCAGTAAGAAACCTTTATGCCAAAAGTTTTTCCAGAGTTGGAGCCTGCTCCGGAGGGATTGGAATAGGCCATTCACCCGACCGCTTAAACTTTTGAACCTTATACTCCCCCAATTGGTTGGTATTGAAGTAGCTCTCAATATTAATCCAACCCTTATCTTCAAGAGCTATTTTTAACGGATGCAAATCAGGAAACACAGCAAGGATAGGAGGATGCTGATCCCAAGAGTCAGTCCAAAACCGGGCCTTCTCCCCTCTCCCAACTTTCCAGAACAATTGATCTTTGATAATGCGAGATCCAAGCTTGAGCGCCTGCCACACAAGAGAACCATTACCTTCCAAAGGATAGCGGCCCAAGTCGTTGGGATGAACAAGACCCAAGTATTTACTGGAAAGGATTCTGTTGCAAAGGGACGAAGGCTGGGAAATCCACCTCCAATACAGTTTCCCAGCCAGGGCCCGATTGTTAAACTTGGAGCTTCTTAAGCCCAGCCCACCTTTTTCCTTGGGCTGGGTGACCTTATCCCACCCAACCAAGGCCCATTTCCTCTCTCCTTTGGCACCTTCCTAGAGAAAACTTCTAGCCGCTTTGTCCAACTCTTTCCAGATTGAAGGAGGGGCGGCCAGAATAGAGAATTTGTAAATAGGCATGGCCTGAATAACAGACTTCAGGAAAGTTAGTCGGCCCCCATAGCTTAACCATCTATGAGACCAGTGATTCATTCTCTCTTTGATGCCATCCAGCAGGTCCTTCCAGAAATCAGCTTTCAGTTTTTTGCAATGCAGAGGAACCCCCAAATAAACAACAGGAAGGGAGGTCCTAGTGAAACCCAGGATCTCCATAACTCTCTCTTGTGACCTTTGATCAAGGTTGAAGAAGACCACTTTTGATTTTGATTCATTGATGACTTGATTAGAAGCCCGGAGGTAGACGTTAAGAGTATCTTTGATTCCTCTTGCTTCCCTGAGGCTGGCAACTCCCACCAAGCCCGTATCATCCACAAACTGTAAATGAGTCAAAACTTCAGCCCCGATTTTAATTCCTGTAATCTGTCCTTGACGTCTTCTTCTCAGGGAGGAGTCTGCCTAAACCTTCGACCAAGATAAGAAAGAGATAAGGAGAGCGAGGGATCTCCTTGACGGAGACCCCGAGAGGCTCCAAAAGGTGGCGAGGGAAGCCCCTTAATTAAAACAGAGTAGGAAGGCGTAGAGATACAACTCATGACCCAGGCAATCCAGTCCTGAGAAAAACCAAAGGCTGCCAACATCTTGACCAAGAAACCCCACTCTACTCTGTCATAAGCCTTAGACATATCCAGTTTGATGAACATTCCCTTGTTACCTGAATTATGCATAGAATGGATAGCCTCCTGAGCCAAGATCACTCCATCCAAGATCTGTCTTCCTTCAACAAAACCCCCTTGCTCAGGAGAAATAATATTATGAAGAAGGGGTTTTAGTCTTTCAGCCATAAGTTTAGTGATAATTTTGTAGATCACATTACATAATGCAATAGGTCTGAAATCGGAAATGTGAGCCCCCCCTCTCCTTTAGGAATTAAAGTGATAAAGGTGTGATTTAGAGCCTTGAGCATTCTTTTGTTAATTCGGGATTCCTCAATGACAGCCAACACATCCTCCTCTAAGATATCCCAGAAGGCCTGAAAGAACTCAATAGGGAAACCGTCCGGACCAGGCGATTTTCCTGTGCACATCCCAAAGACCACCTTCTTGAGTTCATCACGATCAATGGGCTTAAGAAGGGCCTGATTCTCTTCATGAGAAATAATAGAGGGAATTCCCTCAATGACTTCATTTTGGGCTTCCACATCATGCTGCATACTTTCCTTGAAGAGGTTTGAGAAGTACTCCATAGATAGGGAATGCATATCAGGAAGAGTGTCAAAAGAGTTTCCAATCTCATCTTGAAGGAACTCCATGTTATTCAATTGCCTTCTAGCACGAGCGGAAGCGATGGAAAAATTTAGTATTTCTGTCTCCTTCTAATAGCCAAGTATTTCTGGCTCTCTGTCTCCAGTAGATCTCTTCTTGATTATCAATGTCCTCAACTGCTTTGCGTAAAGCGTCATCCTCAAATTTAAGATGCTCAGAAATAATTCCTTCTCTGAATTGTTTTTGCACCTCATTCCATCTGTCCAGCAAGGGAGCCCGTTGGAGCTGGAAATCAGATTTGTTAGTTTGCTTCCACTGTTTTAGTTTACTCTTAACAAAGAGAAGTTGTTTATGAAATTTGAACATAGCTGTTCCAAAAGGGAGACGACCTTCTTCCCACCACTGTGTAATTTTCCTTCGTAGGTCCTCCTTTTGCAACCAAAAATTTTCAAATTTAAAAGGTTTGTAATACTTTCCTGACATAGTCCCTCCCTCCAGCAAAATGGGAGAGTGATCGGAGACTGGGCCCTCCAAAATCTGGAATTTGATATTCCATCTAACAAAAGCTTCCTCCGAGACCAAAAACCTGTCAAGCTTAACCCTCCTGCTGTATGGCTCTCTTCTCTTATTAGTCCAGGTAAAGTTTGTACCAGGGCCTTTGATATCAACAAGGTTAAAGGCCTGGACTTGGGCAATAAACAACCGATCCCCTGTATCCAGAATAGGGATGCCTCCTTCTTGATATCTAGCGGATAATTTAGCATTGAAGTCCCCAAAAATAATCCAATCAAAATCTTCCGGGAGGACCTCATGTTTTGAACAACTTTCCATTGAAACCGCTGACCATCGGTGTTCTGAGCCCCATAGAAATTTGTAATTAAGACTTGTTCAGCTGTAACTATATTCTTAAAAAGAGAAGTTAGGACCCCTCTCCAGGCTATATGTTCTATTGCTATCCACGCCAAAGGATTCCAAAGAGTAGCAATCCCTCCCGAGGCACCAAGAGCAGCCACTGCCATATGGCCGACACCCCTCCAGATTCGGCTGACAGTTTTACTCATAAGGTCTAATGACATTTTTGTCTCCTGAATGAGCAGAAAGTCTGTTTTACTTCTTTCTAAAAGTCTTTGAACAGCAGATTGATGGGTTCTATTGTTTAAACCCCTCACATTCCAAGATTGAATAATCATTGGAAACCTTGGGAGCAATACGAATCAATTGTTCTCGCCAATCCTCCATTGATTAGCTTATCCCCTTGCACTGCAATTAGATCCTTATTGGATTTCCTGCCCACCCCTTGGGAATTACTATTTTTCGACCTCTTCTCCACCTAGGAAATTCCAAGAGCTGGTCTTTCTCTGAGCTTTTCTGCAATTCCCATGGTAACATCTTTAATAACGGGCTGAGCTGGGGAGTGGATTACCAGAGTCCCGGGGTTTTCTTGATGCAAAGTCTCAGAGGAGTCAATCACCTGTTCAAGAACAGGGGTTGATGAAGGAGGAGCATGAGTAAGGATGATATTATCCTCAAGGATCCCATCTGCTCCTTCCATAGGTTGGTCTTCTTGATCCACAAGAGATTTGAAGATTTCATACCGATTGGTTGGCTTGGGAAGAGCTTGCTCCTTACCATTTCTCTTTTTGTTTCTTCTTCTCTTCTGCTGTTCAAAGCCATCATTTTGGCCCTCAGAACCCGGGGGAATGACAGGTGGTTCCTTGGTCGAAGTAGACTTACCTCCTCGGGAGCGATTTGACATTCCCTGTGGAGCATCCGCTTTGGTGCTCAAGATATTTGGACAGAACCTTGCCAAATGGCCATGCAAATGACAGACTCTACAACGGAAAGGTAGGGCTTCATAGTCTAACTGTTGTATCCAAGAATGTCCTGCTAACTCCAGTTCCATCTCAGCTGGTAGCGGTTGACTAATATCCAATTCTACACAAATTCTTGCATAAACAACAGTATTTCCTTCAATGGTATCCTTAGAAACTCCCAAAAATCTACCTAGAGAGTTGCCTATCAATTCAAGAATCCGCTCACCCCAAAACTCCATCGGGAGAGCATACAGCCGGATCCAAACCGGGACAGCCGTGGGCTCAATGCGAGGGTCGAAACCCGCTCTCCACGGCTGGACAAATAACCCTGCCGGGCCATGGCTCCTCTTCTCTGATTCAAATGCTCTATTTCTATCCAATAGGGAAGAAAAACTAATAATGAAATACCCATTGCTAATGGGCCATAAGGAGTACTCACCGATAGGCTCCCAGTTTTGTCTCACCCAGGAATGCAAAAAGTGCAGGGTGGGTCGAATGCCCATGAACTTGCAAATCAGATCATGAGTGGCCCGATAGTTTATCGTGTCTTCAACCAGCTCTGGTTCGATGACTATTTTTGGTCTTGATGCAGATTGCGGGAGACATCCATTGATTCTATGCCCAGGAGAGCCCTTGCCCGCATTCTTGGATAGCAGATGGAAGGCACTCCGTTGAGCATCAGCAGAGGAAGACGCAGGATTTTCTCGTAAAATCTCCGCATAAGAGGTCTTTTTCCCCTCGAGAGAACCGAGGAAGAGACCCCATTGGGCCCTCCGGGACACCGAAAGATCCTAGACCAAAAACCAGCAGCAACCCCAAATTCTCTGGAAGAGGTTTCCGATCTGAAACCCTAGAGACTCGGCTGTCGGCAGTTCAGAGGGTTTCCCGCCAAATCGCCAGAGCTTAAAAATCACCCAAATCCAAAATAAATCGCATGATAATCTTGAATAAAGAGTTGTTGTTAAAACCTTGTTTGATAAGCATTGTTGTTGAAGCTATTGGTTAAGTGAATAAATTGAACTAGGGTTTGAAAAGAACATGAGTATCATTGTTATGTGAGATTGATTGATAAGTATTGTTGGAAACATTTTGAGTGAGTGTTCATGTGCTTGAACTAAGGTTTGTGAGCAAGGATTGTTTCATTGAGTGATTGGTTGAGTAGATTTGGTTGAGCCTAGTCAAGTGGATGTGTGAAGTGATAGCTCAAGTTCTATGAAACAAATTTTTATATATTCTGAATGGATTTGAGAAAGAGGTTGAGTGTTGATGAGTGTGAAACATATTCAGTCTCTAAAAATTTTCCATGTGTTTCTGTGATAAAAGAGAGATTGAAAGTGATTGAGAGATTGTAAGGGTGAAGCATATTGAGTCTCTAACAATTTTCTATATGTTTCTAAAAGAGTGATTGAAAGTGATTGAGCATTGAGGTGAATGTGAAGCATATTGAGTCTCTAGAAATTATCTATATGCTTATGTGATAAAAAAGTGATTGAAATTGATTAAGTATTGAGGTGAATGTGAAGCATATTGAGTATCTAACAATTCTCTATACTTTTCTAAGAGAGTGATTGAAAGTGATTTAGCATTGTGATGAGTGTAGAGCATATTGAGTCTCTAACAATTATCTTTATGTTTCTATGAGATTGGACAAGTTCCATATTGGAAATTTGAGTTATTTTATGTTGTCATTGATGTCACATGGATCAAATTGAGTTTTTGTAGCCAAAGCATTTCATAAATAAGCATTTATGATATTTTGGAGAGCATGGTTTTTGTGAAAACCAAGGTAGGAAAAATAAAAGGTTTTATTTAAAACCATGGATGGCAGATTTGAAATGGATTTTTCTTAAAACCTAGATTGGCTTTTCGTTTCATCGAAAAATGTGCCCCGATGATGGAGATATTTATTTTTAAATATTTAGTTTAAATTTTAAATTATTTAAAATTTTAATTTTAATTTTAAAATTAAATATATTAATTTTAGTGCCAACTAAAGAAATGAAGAAAGGCTATATTAATTTATAGCGCCAACGTATAAAGAAAGAGAAAAGGCATATATATACCAACAAAAGCTTAGACTTCATAAGACCCCCAACGCTTATTTTGAATGCCTTTGATTAGGGAACAAATTGCGAAAAGAGAGAGAAGTGTGACTTTGGTCTATTGAAAAATAGTTCGTAGAGTTTAATAAGATGCATAGGTATTTTTGGCCTAGAGTTTCATGTGCTGTGTGTTACACAGGAGGTCCTACGATTGAGTCCCACCTACGATTGAGTCCCACCGTGGTTATTTACTTTGTTGAAGCCCTCAAAGCGCTGTTAAGTTTTTCGAAGGATGCAAAAGTTTATGATATAAGTTTTTTTTGTATCCCTTTGAACATGTGAGGGCATGTGGCCCAACGATAGGTTGGTTGTGGTTAAGACGCTGAGCAAGAAGACGTCACAATATCGAATCCCCTTAGGGACAGAGGCAAGTTAATAATTTTTTAATATATTTTATTTTTTCTAAAGTTGCCCTAGGAGGAATAAGGGTTGTGATGCATGTTTAGAAAAAGAGAGATTTCTGGTGTTTCTCCTTTTGAAATTATATCATATTATATATCGTTGGAAAAATTATTTCGAGGGATATTTTATTAACTTGCTTATAGGGAGAAATAATCGATATGTAAAGAGATATTTTTATTTTTGTAAAAGGGTTCAAAAGTTAAGGTTGTTTTGTTCTTTTTCAAAGGTGATTAATTCTATCATGAGGGGACATGTTGTGTCTTATTGAGTAGGAGTGATAAGGTGGTATTTGGATATTATTGTTGTGATATTAATAATGATCTCTAAACCTTGTTGAAAGTTGAAAAAGAATTTTGTTGAGTGTGGCAGATTTAGTGGAAATCCAATAAGGCATCAAAAGGTATGAGCAATATTCTCCATTGACTTTGTTATGGTGGTTGATTTTTGAAATATCATTAGAGAGAAAAGTATTGATTGTGGTTTCATTTTTGAAAATGGTTGGTTGAATACTTCAAGGTTTTATAGTTTGAGAGTTGTGTTTAAACCTTGTTTTATAAGCATAGTTGTTGAAGCCCATTGGTTATGCAAAGAACTTGAGTTAGAAAAGAACGAGTATCATTGTTATGTGAGATTTGTGGTTGAGCATTATTGGAAACATTTGAGTTGGTTGATACATGCTTGGACTAGGGTTTTTTGAGAAAGAGTTATCCATTGTGGTGATTGGTTGAGTTGATTTGATTGAGCCTAGTCAAGTGATTGAGTGATGTGATTGTTCAAGTTCCATGAAATAAACTATTCTATAATTCTGATTTGAGTTGAGATTGAGATTTGAGATTAGAACATATTGAGTCTCTAACAATTCTCTTTATGCTTCTATAAGACTTGATTTGATATCATTGTGAATCATTGTTGTCATCCATTGTAGAGTGCATTGCATTTCATTATTGAGTTCATCATTGAGCCTTGCCTTCATATATTTGTGGATGATATTTGAGTGCTACTTGAGCATGATTGGTTGAGCCTTTGAGAAGAATTTTGGGATAGATTTCTAGACATATTTGTGGCAATTTTTGTGTATGATTGATTGAGTCTTTGAGAAGACTTTTGGGACAAATTTGTGGATAGTTTTGGGATAGCATTTTGAGCAAGTTCTTAGTGAGCTTGTTGAGCAGATTTTGAGCAAGTTATTGGTGAGCTTGTTGAGCAGATTTGAGCAAGTTCTTAGTGAGCTTGTTGAGTAAATTTTGAGCAAGTTCTTAGTAAGCTTGTTGAGCATATTTTGAGCAAGTTATTGGTGAGCTTGTTGAGTAGATTTGAGCAAGTTCTTGGTGAGCTTGCTAAATCTAATTTTGGGCAAGTTCTTAGTGGGCTTGCTAGAGAAGATTTTGGGCAAGTTCTTAGTGAGCTTGCTAGAGCATATTTTGGGCAAGTTCTTGGTGAGCTTGCTGAAGCATTTTTGGGCAAGTTCTTAGTGAGATTGCTAGAGCATATTTTGGGCAAGTTCTTAGTGAGCTTGCTAGAGCAATTTTGGGCAAGTTCTTGGTGAGCTTACTGAAGCAGATCAATAGATTGCCTACCTAAGCAGATCAGTGTATTGCCTAGGTTTGAGCAGATCAAATTAATCATTTGTATTGAGATAAGGATCCTTATTTCTATGTGAAATATTATAAGGAGATTATCTTATGGAGTACCCCACATTAGGGGAACCATGTTAAATCTTGTGTCTCAATTGTGTGTGGTGATTTGTGCACTTGTTTACTATTGCTATCTATGTCATTAATGCATACAACTATATTTGGTTATTGCAATTAAGGACACTAATTGATATTGGTTTGGAAAGAAAGTAAAAAGTGAGTACTATATTGTTCACCCCCTCTAGTATAAGCTTGTGTTCTTCATTCTAGTGTGGACTTGTTGAGTAAATTTTAGATAAATCTTTGAGAAGACTTATGGACAAATTTGGGTAATATTTTGTGGAAGCTTACAATACAGATTGAGAGCATATTTGGATAAGTTATTGTGAGGACTTATTGCACATATTAGACAAGTTCTAGTGTGGACTTGTTGCACATATTAGACAAGTTCTAGTGTGGACAAGTTTTAGAAGACTTGTGGAAATATTTGGGTAAGCTTTTGTGGAAGCTTACAATACAGATTGAGAGTAGATTTAGATAAGTTCTTGTGAGGACTTATTGAGAATATTGGACAAGTTCTAGAGAGGATTTGAAGATAGATTGGTGTGAGCTTTTGTGGAAGCTTACAAGGAATATTTGAGATAAGTATTTGAGAAGGTTTGTGAACAAAGTTGATTGATTGATTGATTTGTTCAAACCTTGAGTTAAGGTTTGGGGTAGATCCAGTAGAGTTGAGTTGATATTGAGTCAAGCATTGTGTTAAGGCTTGAAGACAAATATTGAGGATAGATTTGTGCGATACCGAAGGACTATGTTTAGTGCATATTAGAGGACATAGATTAAGGAAATATTTATACTAGATCGAAAGACTATTTTTAGTGCATATCAGAGGACAAAAATTAAGGATAGATTTTTGCTAGACTGAAGGACTGTGTTTAGTGTAGAGGATAGATATTGAGGATAAATTTGTGTTAGATCGAAAGACTATGTTTACTGTAGATTTGAGATAGAACTTTGAAGGTGATAAAGTATATAGGATGATAGTCTCTAGTGGATAGATATCCATTAGCCAGGGTAGTGAGGATAGGTGTCTTTAGTGGATAGAGATCCATTAGTTAGAGCAGTGGGGGTAATAGTTCTTCTAGAAGATCACTAGACACAGCAAGAGGAGAAAGGAGTTCTCCTATGGATAGATATCCATGAACTTGATTAGGTGATTGGTGTCTCCTTTGGACAAAGATCCATAAATATTGTAATAGGGAAAGGATTCCCAATAGATTGATTGAGAAAATTTTAGTGAAATATTTTCTCTGTGGAGTAGCCCACATTGGGTGAACCATGTTAAATTGGTGTCTTTATTGTGTGTGATGATTTTTGCATTGATTTGGTTATTGCTATTGATATTATCATTTATTATATTGGATAATACTATTTGGGAAATAAAAGTAAAAAGTGGTCTTATACTGTTCACCCCCCTCCCTCTCAGTATAATCTTGTGTTCTTTAATCCATAAGCAACAAGCATATTCATTCGACCTTTGGGTTTTGGAACACTAAATTTGAAGACACCAAACTATTGTTGACATTGAAGGAGGAGAGATAGAATACAACACTCATTTTGAGCATGTAAACCATTACTTGCACCAATACAATGAATGAATATTCAAAGAGGACTTAATATAGTCCAAGGTGCATAAGAGGAGAAAGTTTATGCACAAGCATCATACATTGGAGACCGGAGCCAATCATTGCACACATATTGCAAGTAAGGTATAGTTTTACCTATTTAATATTTGCTTTTCTAAGTTAAAGGAGTTATAAGGTATCTAATACAATATTGAAAGTGATTTATTAATGCATTTAAATATCAACCTTAGAAAGTAAGAAAGCAATTCTAGCAAAGAGAATATATCCTAGAAGATATTATAAATTGCTTGAGATTTAAACATTACAATATTTACAAATATTTAATTTAGGACATATAAGGGTTTCCACATTGGATAATTAAAATAATATTTTGCAAATATTATTATTATTTTCTAAAATTCCAAATTAGAGAGCTATAAGATATACTACAATTTTTAGTTTCTTGGAATTTAGAAAAATTAAACCATTTAAAAGGGAAGGTTAAAGGAGAAAAACCATTAATTGCTTAGAAGTTGGAAATAGCATTTTGCATTAGTCTCTTACATTAATTTTTGAGACATTAATCCAACTAAAAGGTCTTGAAGGAAAAGAACCTTATTAAAACTTGAAGGTGCATCACTATTTATATTTAGTTTTCTACTTACTAATCAATAGGGAGACATAAGACAAGAAAGTGGAGTTGAACATTAGGGAGACAAAAGGAATTCAAATTAAATTAAGAAATCTAAGCATACTATAAAGTTTCATAGTGCATTCAAACACTTGATGGATAGAAGCACTTTACAAAACTTACTAAATTGGAAAGTTCTTAGAAAAAATAGGGAGTCATAAGGTAGACAACTTTAAAATTTTTGAAATACAAAACCTCTAATCAAAAGAAGATTAATTAAAAGTAGCTATGGGAAGGCTAATTAAATATACAAATATCAAGGAGTCAAAATGTTTCAAAGACATACTTGATTCTAGAAATAATAATAAGGAAAGTATAATTAAAAGAGAAGAACCATCATGGTTTAGAGAAACTTTTAAGAATTCACAAACCTTGAGTTTGGAAAAACTATCTATCAATGATAACGACTATAAAAATGAAGATATTAAGAATCATATTCAAAAGGTAGAAAAAAATATTCATCAAAAGGATATCATACAAATCTATGAAAGAAGTAAATATGAAATAGCCTCTATCGTACATAGATGGTTTAACTCTTTCATCAAGTAAATGGATGGACATGATTCTCCTAAAAATCATGACAAAGAAATTGGGATATCTCTACTATGCACCTATGGCAACAAATTTGGTCATGAGAAAGAAAACTACCAAAGTTTTCCTCCATGTAAATATTGTGGAGGAAAATCTTATTCATATTTCTTTTGTTACTAAAAAGACAAGTACTACAAAATATTTGAATAAAGATAAATATTTAGATTAGATTGTTTCTTCCAAGTTCTTATTTCATAAGCTTCCACTAAAAAAGAATTCAAGATTTGACATTTTTGAAGATCAAGGAGATAGGTAATTCAAAAAACTAAAAGAAATAAAATGAAGAAAGTTAGATCCACTTATGACCTACAAGATTATAAGATCTCTAGTTCATCAAGGTTATTTGGAAAATTTCAAGAACAAATATCCTACCAAACACTTTGAAACAACAGAAACCAGAAGAATAAATAAGATAATAAGAGGATAAAAAAAATATGCTCTACTTGGCCATCTACAACCTAGAGAAGAAGAACTTGAACAAGATGAAGATACACATCCAGATTCAAACAAAGAAGACAATGAAGGAATCAGAAGAGAAGAACTTGAATTCCAAAACCAAGATGAATATCCATATTGAAGACTAAAGTCTTCAATACCCAAATAATGTAATATAGGGGGGTGTTAGAGTATATTACATTATTGGGTACATGCTAATGTACCACCTTGGGTACATAACTAGAGTAGGAGTTTAATTTATATTAAATTTTGAGTTACTTCATGCAATATAATAAATGCAAAAGTGTTAGACTATGCAATGATGTAAATGTGCATGTAGTCCACATGTACATGAGTCATAGGATCGGGTAGATGAAGATTCATGGGTAGATTAAAGGCCAAGGCACATATATTCCATATATATATATATATATATATATATATATATATATATATATATATATATATATATATATATATATATATATATATATATATATGCCTTTATGTAAGTAAGGAAGGGAAGAGAAACAATGTTACTATAGTGAGTAGTGAGTAGGTACAATGTAGTTCTTTATTGAAAATTTTGGAGCGTTCAAGTCCTCCATGATATTGCATTGTACTATTTTTGTGAGCTTTCATTAATAGCATATTTCTAAGTTATTGTAGAAGTTTATCGTATTATTTTTCTGCATATTATAGTTACATTATCATATACTTATCATAGCTTAATTATTTTACATCTTGTGGTTGCATTTTCTTCAATATACATCCTCAAAATCTAACACTAACTAGCCATGGGTAGGTGTTCTCATGATGCTCCAATTGATTGTAAGTGGTCTTACATCCACCTAGACGTACCATAGACATGTAAAACCATACAAACATTGACATGATATGTACGAAATTGGTTGAAATTAAGTTTTTATTGAAGGGGAAAGGTTCTGCTATTTGCCCCAGTAGAAGGGGTTTAGTGATAGCATTAAGAAAATATTCTTGGGCCTATGTGACTCCAAAATTGGGTGTTAGGTATTGTACTTGTTTGGGACTAAATTTTATGGATATTGTCTACCTTGAAAAGTGATGAGTTGGTGGAGGGGGAAACAAACAATAACGATGAAGCACTTGATAAACTATGGAATGGGTAATAGAAAAATGGATATGAGATGGTCAAAGAGTGAAGCATGGGGTGAAATGAGGGTAAAATTGTAGTTTTCATTTTGTTGTTTTTCTTTTTTAGGAACTACAAGTGTCATTATGGTAATATAATCATTCCACCAGATTGCATGGATTACCAATCATTGCAACCACAAGGTGTACTAGAGTAGATCAGTAGGTACGTGTAACATCCCCATAATTTTCTTATCTACTTGCTAAATTTTCAGAACAAAATATTTCTGATGATTTTTTTGTGAATGCAGGAGATGTAGCAGATATGTCATGTGATTCAATGTACCTATTGCATAATCATAGGTAGAAGGATAAGGATTGTCACTCAGGTTAGTTGGGATATGATGCTAGTGTTTTAATAGCACCACGGTTACGGGTACATGGAAGATCATGGAGGTAAACTCATATAGGGACAAATGTTGTTTGTAATTGCATATTTTGCTTACAATTGCTTTTGCATTAGATCATTGTTTGCCTCCATTTTTTTACATGCATTCATTTGTTAAAATTTAACATATATGCATATTTAATTATATATATAATAATAATACATATACATAATAATGAAATATATATATAATATAAAAATAAAAATAAATAAGTAATAATAATAAAAATAATAAATAAATAAACAAATATATATATTTATATATATCTTTATATATTAAAAAGTAAACAAAGCAAGACCAATATTTTTTGGCAGATGAACAATATGACACTCGAAAAATACCGGGGCTCTCATGTTGCATGAGGAAATGCTATGTGTTAAAAATCTTACAAATCGCCATGTCCTTATATAGTACAGAGAAATGGTTGGTAAGGGATATTGGGGCCTTTGTATTCTGAATTGTAGCTATGTGATTGGGCCAGCCAACTGTTGTCTTCCTAGAGAAGTTGTTGAACTCCTTCAACCAACGCAGAGGATGGCTTATTTCAATCTAAAAATACTTCTTTAATGAATGTTGATCCTTTCTTTGTTCCTATATATATGTTGTTCTGTAAGCTTAATGTTGTGGACAATGTTGCTTTAAATCAGAGTGTTTTCTCTCTGTGAGGAAGATGAGTTTAGTCATCATACTATGTAAAGCAGATCATGTCGAGTGATAGATATTGATATAAATTTAAAAACTAGTTTTATTTGAATATTAAGTTTATTTTATTTTTAGTGATGCATTCTAATAGACCGCGCATGTTATAATAGTTTTTTTTTAATTTTATTTTTAAACAATTAAAAGAAATTACTACTTAAATACAACCAGCAACGTTGAAGATATCTTTAATTATCAAGATAGATGTGGTGAATCGAGTCTATGTGAATGCTTGTATGTCCATTGCATATTAGATAGATGAATATATGTAGTTGCACTTCATAAACCGTGTTGAGCCTACGCAAGTCAATCCTTATCCTCTACCATGGATCTCTCTCAAGCTAGCGGATATAAGGACTGTAGTGAAAGAGTAACTGATGAACCATGTGCGGGAACTAGTCTAGAACTCCAATGGAAGTAATCTTCCAATTGTAGTGCTTACGTGAAAAAAATTAGCATTGTGAGCCTTTCAACTGTAGAAAAAATTGATTATTAGAAGTTTTTAGTTATATGAGTAAATTTGGTTTGCTTATGTATGTGAACAAAAGTTTTAGTTAAACTGAGCATTATTCTAACCTATGCATAAAAATTGTGATGGAGACTAGATGGGAACATGGTTATTTTAAGTAAACTCTCTCCAGAATGTAAAACCAAATTTATAACTTCTGGAAAAAATTGCAAATCATAGTCATTTTCATGTGTATTCTCTATTGTGAAAATTTTTGTATTCTATATTTTTACAAATAAATTTATCTGTGCCTATGTATTGTATCATCAATTGCATGTCACCTACATTTTGTATTGATACTATTAAGATATCAGGTTTGGACTACATTTCCACTATATCATTAGGTCAAATCCTATGCTACTGGGTTGTTATACTTTTACTTATGACCGCTTGATCATTGTATGAAGCTTCTCTTCAAAATGGTGTTGTAATCAATGTCTTCCTTTGTTTGTGCACTATCATCTCGGGTTTTGTTTTCTATGATTGTGTGTTTAAGTTGAAAAGAATTATCGAGCTCTTTAGAAAAGGAAGTTCCTTAACCTCATTCACGCAACCAGTATCAAATGCTTTTCTTTATTATTTTACATATGGGTTAAAATAATTAGCAAACCTGAAGCATTTGTTTGCATATTCTAATCATCTCCAATGTTGTGAAGTAAATGTTTTATGTAATTATTGGAAAATAATTCTTGATCAATAAAAAAATGTATGTCTTTTTACGTTGTATGTTAATTTCGGGTATAATGAAATAGTATTATTTATTACACTTTTAATAAGGTTTTAATTATATTAAATTGTATGTTATTTTTCTTAAGTTAGAAGAAATAAAAAAGGAGTATTTAATTTAATACAAAATTCTTTAGAGGTAAATGAAGTATGTTACTTCTACCTATGAAGCTGGTGTATCAAATTATAATAAAATTTAAATTAGAATGATTTTAGAACGTAGTTCGATAGGACTACCATTATTTGTAAACTGCGGTCACCGCCAACCTTTGACGTAAGTAAAACGTCTCATTCGGATTTCAAAACAAAAACAATAATGATTTAACATTGTACAAATAATCATATTAGCTTGTCAAGCATATTTCTAGTAAGCAAAACTTGAATAGAAGGTAGGAAGCAGATGTAAATCATTACTAAGTTTTACCATGATATGCTTCTTAATTATGGAAATCGTATGATATGCTAGCATATTGATTTATGGTCTGTGTTTATAGTATTAGGTTATATTTTTATAATTAGAAATCTCGCAAACCATATTTGGGAACAATATCTTTTAAAAAGGTTTTCAGGAGTCTCATTAAGTTCTCAAGTATTTAAATATTTGGGAATGAAAATATATACAATAGAACCTTCGTACCCTTAGTTCAATCGTATATATGATATAGATGAAGCATTTTTTCTATCAATTTAAAAGAGTAGATATTTTTTTAAAAGTGTTTAGATCATTGGTTCCAATTACCATAATCCGTTCTTTTGAAATTTATGTGAACTTTAGACATTATATTCTAACAAGTATCTTATAACAAGAGTTACTCTTTCTTGTGGATAATTAAAGAGTATATATATATATTAATGATGAATCATTTCCCATGGTTATGAAACATTTCATATGGGTTTATTACAATAGATTTAGAAAATTTTATAAAATAAAATTTCGATCTCATTTATAAGTTGAGCTGTCCAGATCTTAAATTATATATATTCAAATAAGTTTTTTAGACTTTTGCTAACATAGACCTTATTAAAAAGCTAGTATGCTATATACTTATCTAAAATGACTAAGACTCTTAACCAATAGATGTCCTTAGAGTAAACTAAAGTTTAAGTTCGACTTCAACTTTATGACCAACTATCAGATTAAAACTTTTTCTTACCATCATGAAAGAAGGTATGATAAACTAATTTACCATTGAGAAGGATGGAATATTTAAACTAGATGCTTAATGATAAGGATAGACATCCACCCAACTTCGATAGTTCATATATGGTAGCTATTGTGATTCGAGGATAACTCTTCTCTAGCAAGATTAAAAAGGGTAAGTGGATCTTATGATATGGAGAGTAACAAGTGATAGAATAGGACGTTGTTCCAGGTTATCGTACGAGGTAGTACGTGAGGGTTATCACAATTCATAATTCAATTATAGAATAACCGATAGTAACTCAAGACTAGAGGAGTTGATTTTAAGGTTGGAATGTCTAGTGATAGATGGTATGAGATATCTTATCATCAATTGTGATATGATATGGGATACCTAGACCCAAATACAGAGTATTGGTAGGCCTTGATAGCATCCATAGAATGATGGACTACTATCAGGCACCAAGCATAACAACGCTAACTCTAGCATGGGCTTAAAGCTTAATCATGAACCAGGATGAAGAAAATGTTAGTGGGACCAATGTCCTCCATGCTACAATATGGAGAAAATATGCATCCACCCTTCCAAGTGTTATGGATCCTGAAAGGATAATCCCTTGTCAAGAACCCATAACTCGATCCAGAAGAAGGTGAGTCTCATAAATGGTAGCTTATTACAGGATTTGACCAATATTGAGCAATCGTGATTCCATCTGCAGTGGTATTTTATCTTGAAGTGCATAATTTTATGCCTATGTACTAATAAAAGGTTGGGTGTGTGTGTGCCAGTTTATGACTTGGAATATGTTTTTGATGAAATTTTGAATTTGATATTTTGACAACCAGGTGAGTAGACCTGGGATGTTATAATTGGTATCAAATCCTAGGTTACAAAAACCCTAGGTTGAAAACATATGATTTTTTGAATTAACATGGCTCACTTGACACCAGATATAAATGGTGGGGACCTCAAGAAGAACAAATACTACTCTACAAGAGGAGCTTGCAAAGGTTCCTAGTAAGGGACTGAGATGACTCGTGAGAGATTTAGATCATGTATAATTAGTTGAAGCACCTCGATGAGTTATAATAAAATATAAGGAACCTACAATAGGAATGGCTATGCAAAGTGATTATAATATGACCATAATAATTCAGATAATGCAAGAACAATTGAATCAATAGAAAGAACACATGGAAATATAGAGAGATCAAATTAATGAGCATATGGACTACCAGAGAGCCCAAATAACTTAGCAGTAAGAAATTATTACTCAACATCAAACATTGATTAAAATTTTGACTAAGAGAAAGGAGTCAGAAAGGGTACATAGTGAATTTCTTGAAGGATCTTCAAGAAGAAAATTCGGTGAGGAATTACATAAAGAAATAAAAAAGTTAGATATCTCTAAATTTGATGGGAAAGGTGATGGTGAAGTAGCTAATAATTGGTTAAGTGATGTTGAGGGGTAATTTACCATTCAACCTCTATGTGATGAATCTAAAACTACATGGGATGTAGCACACTTAACAAGTCTTGCAAGATATTGATGGACCACATATAAGAAAACTAGTCAAAAGGAGGTTGTTGATATTCCATGGGATGTGTTTGAGAAAGAATTCAGATATAGATTCCTTACCCCACAATTTTATATTGAGAAGTATGCTAAATTTACCAATCTTCATCAAGAAAATATGTCAGTGATAGAGTAATATCAGAGATTTTTCTAGCTACTGAAGTATGCACTTGAATATGACAAGCGTGAGGAGTTTAAAGATCACAAATTTATGCTAGGTTTGCATCCCAAAATTGGATCTTCTATTGGACAGGTCAAGCCAAAGAATCTAACAGAAGCTTTTGATCCTGCATTATATGAAGAACTAAATCAAAAAAATAAGAATGTTTATTACCAAAGGTTTGAAAAAGATAAATTTATGAAAAGAAGAAACCTAGAACTAGAAAAATGAAAAGACCAGTACGAGAGACACAAGGATGGAGATCGCTATAGGGGAGACAAAAGATGTAGAGGAAAGTTTTTGGATAACAAAGGACAGCATGAAAAGATAATTTTTCAAAAAGAGTTGTGACTTTGAAAATAGGAAATAATAGTGCTAATCAGAACAAGGATGGGGATAGAGGAAATAACAAAGGCCCAAACATATTTTATGTTTACATAGTAACATACCATTATGCTAATAAATACTCGAAAAGAGAAGACAAAAGGATACTAGTTGAAGATGATCCCCATAGAATTTTAATAGCTTCAGGTAACCCCATCCTCTTATGAGAAAATGATATGAGAATTTGTATTTTATCGTTAAAAGAGCTAGAAATAATTTCATTTATTAGCAATTTGTGGGTCATGTCAGGAAATCTTGGGATTATGTTTAATAGGTGGCAGATCGAGTATGGATCTGGTCCAACGTGTTCATTAAACCAATGTTTGTTAATTTCTAATTGACATTGCTAGTATTCAGAGACTGATAGGATAGAGTAAGAGGGTCAATTAGGTAAAACAATTTATGTTGTGAACTCATGCCATATTGGGCATAACTATATTTAAAAGCCTATATAGGCATAAGTAATGAACACTTTTTGATTTAAAATAACTTGAATGATTGAGTATGATAGGACCAGATACTGGGAAATTGAGGTCTAGCTAAAAGAAATCCACCAGTGGTTCAAAGAAACCATAAATAGATAAGAAAATTTATGCTAATATTGAACAATCATCTAGAGAATTTACTATTTATGAAAAAGTCTTTAAGAGATTAAAATCTAGTAAGAGTTCCACAAAGCCCACTAAAGGACCATCTGGAACTACTACCAAAATCAGACTTGTAACTTACAAAATTGGTCTTGCCACCTAATTTATCCACAATTCATAGTATTTTCTATATGTCATTAGGAAGTATGTGGTTGATCTCTCTCATATTTTTGGATGTTTCACACTTGTAGATCTCAAAACCTCAACTCATTAAGGTCCGCACAATCAAGATTTTTAGATTTAGAACTAATTAGCTAAGGAAGAGAGTTGTTGATCAATGTAGAATCCAATAGGATCTTTACTATGAAAGAAATACCACATGGGAATATGTGGCAACCATGAAAGGACAATTTTCGTATTTTTTTGAGGACTAAAAATTACATGAAAACCAGAACATTGATATACATATAAATTTTCTTGTGTGCATATTTTGGATTTATGATGCATGTTTTGATGTATGTTTTGATGATCTGCATGTATCTGTTGTTAAATTTAATAAAATATGAAATATTGATGATATATGTATTGAATTACCATGAATAATGCAAGGACTTTGGTGGGAGATAATGTAACATCCCCACGATTTTCTTATCTACCTGCTAAATTTTTCAGAACAAGATGTTGTTGATGATTTTTCTTTGAATGCAGGAGATGTAGGAGATATGTCATGTGATTCAATGTACCTATTGCATAATCATATGCAGAAGGATAAGGATTGTCACTCAGGTAAGTTGGGATATGATGCCACTGCTTTAATAGCACCATGGTTGCGAGTACATTGAAGCTCAACGGAGGTAAACTCATATAGGGACACATGTTTGTAATTGCATGTTTTGCTTACGACTTTTTTTGCATTAGATATTTGTTTGCCTCTATTTTAGGAAATGCATTCATTTGTTAAAATTCAACATATATGCATAATTATATAAATATATATATAATAATGAAATATATATATATATATATATAATAAAAAATTAAAATAATAATAATAATAATAAAATAAAAAAAATAATGTATATATATATATGAAAAAGTAAACAAAGAAAGATCGGTATTTGTTGGTAGATAAACAATATGACACCCGACAAAGACCAGGGCTCTCATGTTGGAAATTTGGGTCAAAAATCTTGCAAATCTATGTCCTTAAATAGTATAGAGAAATGGTTGGTAAGGGATCATTGGGGTCTTTGTATTCTGAATCGTAGTTGTGTGACTGGGCCAGTCAACTATTGTCTTCTTAGAGAAGCTTGTGAACTCCTTCAACCGACGTAGAGGTTGGCATATTCCAATATGAAAATACTTCTTTAATTAATGTTGCTCCTTGCTTTATTCTTGTATGTCTATTTTTTAGTAAGCTTAATGTTGTGGACAATGTTGCTTTAAATCATAGTGTTTTATCTTTGTGAGGAAGATGAGTTTAGTCATCATACTATGTAAACCAGATCCTGTCTAGTGATAGATATTGATATAAAGTTAAAAACAAATTTTATTTGAATATTAAGTTTATTTTATTTTCAATGATGCATTCTAATAGACTGCCCATGTTATAATAGTTTTATTTTTATTTAAAAAATAAATAAAAGAAATTACTGCTTAAATACAACCAACAACACCGAAGATATCTTTAATTATCAATATAGATGTGTTGAAATGAGTCTATGTGAATGCTTGCATGTCCATTACATATTATATAGATGGATGCATGTAGTTGCACTACATAAACCGTGTTGACCCTATGCAAGGCAATCCTTATCCTCTGCCATGGATCTATCTCAAGCTAGCGGATATAAGGACTGTAGCGAAAGGGTAACCAGTGAACCATGTGCAAGAACTGGTCTAGAAATCCAAAGTAATCTACCAACTGTAGTGCTTACATGAAAATGATGAGCATTTATGAGCCTTTCAAGTGTAGAAAAATAGATTATTAGAATTTTTTAGTTATAGGAGTAAATTTGGTTTTCGTATGTATGTGAACATAAGTATTAGTTAAACTGAGCATTATTCTAACCTATGCATACAAATTGTGATGGAGACTATATGGGAACATGGTTATTTTAGATAAACTCTCTCCACAATGTAAAACCAAATTTATAAATTTTGGAAGAAATTACAAAGAATTTTTCATTGTGAAGGATTGCAAATTAGACTCATTTTCACGTGTATTCTCTATTGTGAATTTTTTTTTATTCTATATTTTTACAAATAAATTTTTTTGTCTCTATGTAATGTATCATCAATTGCATGTCACCTATGTTTTGTATTGATACTATTAAGAGATCAGGTTTAGACGATATTTCCACTCTATCATTAGGTTATATCCTATGCTACTAGGTTTTTAGCCTTTTACTTTTGATCGCTTGATCATTGTATGAAGCTTCTCTTTGAAATGATGTTGTAATCAATGTCTTCCTTTGTTTGTGCATTGTCGTCTCAGGTTTTTTTTCTCTGATTACGTGTTTAAGCTGAAGAGAATTACTGAGCTCTTTAGAAAAGGAGGTTTCTTAACCTCATTCACGCAACCAGTATCAAATGCTTTTATTTATTATTTTGCATATGGGTTAAAATAATTAGTAAACCTGAAGCATTCATTTGCAGATTCTAATCATCTCCAATATTGTGAAGTAAAGTTTTAATGTAATTGATGGAAAATAATTCTTGATCAATAAAAAGATGCATGTCTTTTGACGTTGGATTTTAATTTGAATATAAGAAAATAGTGTTATTTATTACACTTTGAATAAGATTTTAATTATATTAAATTGTATGTTGTTTTTCTTAAATCAGAAGAAATAAAAGAGGAGTATTTCATTTAATACAAAATTATTTAGAGGTAAATGAATTATGTTCCTTCTACCTGCGAAGCTGTTGTATCAACTTATTATAAAATTTAAATTAGAATGATTTACCACTATTTGTAAATTGTGGTTACTACCAACCTTTGACGTAAGTAAACCATCTCATTCAAGTTTCACAAAACAAAAACAATAATTATTTACCAATGTAAAAATAGTCATATTAGCTTGTCAAGCATATTTTAGGGTAAGCAAAACTTGAATATAAGGTAGGAAGTAGATGCAAATAATTACTAAGTTTTACCGTGATATGCTTCTCAATTATGGAAATCGTCCCTTATGCTAGCACATTGATTTATGGTATGTGTTTATAGTATTAGGTTGTCTTTTTATAATGAGAAATCTCGCAAACCATATTTAAATATAAAAAAAGGAACCATATCTTTTAAAATGGTTTTCACAAGTCTCATTAAGTTCTCAAGTATTTAAATATTTGGGAATGAAAATATATACAATAGAACCTTCGTACCCTCAGTTCAATCATATATGATATAGATGAAGCATTTATTCTATCAATTTAAAAGAGTAGATGTTATTTAAAAGTGTTTAGATCTTTAGTTCCAATTATCGTAATCCGTTCTTTTGAACTTTAGACATTATATTCTAACAAGTATCTTATAACAAAAAATACTCTTTCTTGTGGATAATTAAAGAGTATATATATATTATAATGATGAATCATTTCTCATGGTTATGAAACATTTCATATGGGTTGTTACAATAGAATTGGAAAATTTTATAAAATAAAATTTCGATTTCATTTATAAGTTGAGTAGTCTAGCTCTTACATTTTATATTCAGGTAATTTTGTTAGAATTTTGCTAACATAGATCTTATTAAAAAGCTAGTATGTTATATACTTATATAAAATGAATAAGACTCTTAACCAATAGATGTCCTTAGAGTAAAATAAGATTTAAGTTCAACTTCAACTTTATGACCTATCATCGAATTAAAACTTCTTCTTACCATCATGAAAGAAGGTATGCTAAACTAATCTTCCCATCAAGGAGGATTGAATTTTTAAACTAGATGCTTATCGAGAAGGATAGACATTCACCCAACTCTGATTGTTCACAGATGGTGGCTATTGTGATTTGGGGATAACTATTCTCTAGTAGGATTAAAAATGGTCAGTGGAACTTATACTATGGAGAGTAATGAATTATGTAATAGGACATCATTCTAGGTTATTGTACGAGGTAGTACATGAGGGTTCTCATGATTCATAATCTAGTTGTGGAATATCCAACAGTAAATCAAAACTAGGGGAGCTGGTCTTAAGGCTGGAAGGTCTAGTGATAGATGGTATGAGACGTCTTATCATCAACTATGATATGATCTGATATACCTGGACCCAAATCCAGAGTATTGGTGGGCCCTAATAGCATCCATAGAATGATGGACTGCTATCAGGGGCTATGCATAAGGGATCGATCCCAAAATATATTTATAAATATTTTGTGAATCATTTTTAAAATATCAGTGAATAGTATCAGAACACATGTAGAAGGTTCACTATTATTAGGGGAAATGTTGGAAATTTAAACTTAAAATGGTCAAATTATTATAAAATTGGGATGAATCGACCAAAAAAAAAATCTGTACCCAAATTTTTTTGGCTAATGGACCTTGGTCAAGGGTCCCAAATATTAGCCAATTCCAAATTTTGAAAATTCTAAATTTAGCCAATTTTGCAAAAATATCCACTATGCATAACCTTGACTACTATTAGGTACCAAACATAACAACGCTAACTCTAGCATGGAATTAAATCTTAATCATGAACCATGATGAAGAAAAGGTCAGTGGGACTAATGTCTTCCATGCTACAAGATGGGAAAAATATGTGTCCACCCTTCCAGGTGTTATGGGCCTTGAAAGGATAACCCCTTACCAATAACCCAAAACTCAAGACAAGGGAAAGTGGTCTCATAAATGGTAGCTTATTATAATATTTGGTTAATATCGAGCACTCATGATTCCATATGCAATGGTATTTTTGTAGACACCAAAACAACACCAATATGATTATGTGACGACAAGAACTGATCGAATTGACATACATAAGCCCCTAGGGCAGCCCCCAGAGGTTAAACAATGGTCCTAACCACTCCCACAGTAGTTTGAAAGGTCAGAGGTCAATTTGGCACCTTTTTGGAACTTTTCTCTCTACTCGTCCCACCTTGGGATGATTACAAACTAGTATTCGTCCCACCTAGGGACGATTATTAGCATTCCTCCCAGGGTGGGGCGAATAGCAGGTTTGACTAGAAAAAAGTCAAACCTCAATAGGTCTGCCAGTTAACTACAACTTCAGGACATGCAATTGTGAGGAACAGCTTCAAATCAAGGAGAGAGACTTCAGTCATGCATGTCTTTATTTTGGAGGCCTCATGCAAGGAGACTCTAAATTAGGGAATAATCTTTTCTCCCAAAATAGGACAAGCAACTCAAGTGGCACCCTCGCATGCGTATTTAAAGAGAGAGACCCTAGGTCTATAAATTGGTGAGTCTTATCACCCAAAAAAAATAATAGGGAGGAGATTTTGGAGCAACGAAGTGCTGCCAAATTACATCCTCACCCATAATTTGTGCTTTCACATCCTTGATCTCTCTTTTGGAAGGGAGGTTATTGGGTGATTATTGGAAGCGCAATCCGGACCCAAACCTGAACATTTGGCCACAATATCCCACCAAATTTTCCAAAAAAACCCCATAAGATGTTTTGGACCCATACCAAGTGGATTGGTGACGAAACAAAGTCCCAAACGGTGGGCGTCCTGCCCCTGTGCGCCCCCCAAACTGTCACAGTTCTAATCGCCCCATCCCGGAGTGATTAGAAATATGTGGTAAATTTCCCTAATTTTTCTTTTGCATCTAATTCTAGGTTGTTTACATAAGCTTTCATTTAAATTTCATGTGATTCTGACAAGTTTTGATCATTCTTTTATCATTTCCCGCTTTCACTAGCATGCAGATAGCATCATCATATTCTAGGTGATAGAGGCCGAATTGGAAAAATCTAACCATCTGGGTCATCCCAAAATACCCTGTTTTACCTAACCTCAACTCTGCAGGTGATTTGGAAGCTTTTGGACTAGAAATTTAGGAGGTGGCTTTCGGACAGGTTATGACAGTTCTAATCGTCCCACGTTGGAGTGATTAGAAATTTGTGCAAGATTTTGTTAGTCTCACAATGACACTGAGAGGGGGGGGTGAATCAGTGTAGCTATTAAAAACTTAAATCTTCAACTCTTAATGCCGAAACAATGAAAACTTAAAACCCAATAAAGCAAATATAACAAGAGAGCATTCCACAACACACGATGTAACGAGGTTCACCAATTTGGCTACTCCTCAAAAATGACTGCTTGGATTCCCGTCCAAATCTAGCCTTTGCAAAATACCAATTTTACAATCACTTTACCAGCACCCACTGGAAGGAGCACCAACCCCTGGTTTATCTGCACCAATAGAAAGGAGCACCAACCCCTAATTTCTCTGCACCAACAGAAAGGAGCACCAACCCCTAATTCCAAGCACCAACTTGGACTGCACTTTTGAAACTATAAGATTGACATAAAAATGCCTTCGCTTATACAAGACCCTGACTGGTCTGTTGCTAACCCAACCTCTCTCACTATTCACCAAAACACCACACACTCTTAAAGCTCTGCTTACTGCTCTTTTATGGCTCTCACTGCTCTGCTTAATACTCTCTTGCGGCACTCTTTCAACCCCCTTCTTGCAGCACTTTCACACTATTTCAGCAGCACGTAATTCTCCATGCAGACCTCCTTTTATAACCATATTGTCTCTTTGTAACTCCAGTTGTAACTCCTTTCATTTCTCATGCGCCACTTGTCAGTTGTAACGCCTTCTAACTGTAACTCCTTTTGTATATATATAGGGTAGGCTTTTCGTCAAACACGTTGCATGTTACGAATTGACACATATACCCCTACCATGACTGTTCGTCTTCTCGGTCATGACTGTTCGTATTCTTTTCTGTGCATGCATGCATTTTCGATTCTATTTTTATGACTGTTCGATTTCTCCTTCTTCGACTGTTCTTATATTAGCTGCATGATTTTCTTTTGTAACGGCCCCTGTAACTGCTGTATAACTTCAGTTAACGGTCACATATCTTATTTTGGCTGGGTTCTCTTCTTAGCTCGCGAAAACACAACATGTCACGATATCGTGACACTTTCACCTCCTTACTTCTTTTTTTACTTTTGCATGATATCACACTTTCCCTTCTCTTCTTCTCTTACAAAAAACACATGTCACGATATCATGACACTTTTGTCTCCTTGCTCTTTCTCTTTACTTTTGTCCTGATATCATGACACTTTCCTACATTCTTCCTTCTCTTTGTCTATTAATCGTGACACTTTTCCTTCTTACCTTCTCTCTCTTAAGTCACAAAATGCGACATGTCGTGATATCGTGACACTTTTCCTTCTTTCCTTCCTTCTCTCTTCAAGTCACGAAAATGCGACATGTCGCGATATCGTGACACTTTTCATTCTCTTCCTTCCTGCTCTCTTCAAGTCGCGAAAATGTGACATGTCGCGAAATCGTGACACTTTTCCTTCTTTGCCTTCCTGCTCTTTTCAAGTCACAAAAATGCGACATGTCGCGAAATCGTGACACTTTTCCTTCTTTGCCTTCCTGCTCTTTTCAAGTCATGAAAATGTGACATGTCATGAAATCGTGACACTTTTCCTTCTCTGCCTTCTCTTTTCATAAAACTACGACATGTCGCGAAATCATGACACTTTTTCTTCCATACAATCTCTCTTGCAATATGTCAGCAAAATCGTGACACTTTTTCTACTTGCTTTTTCTCTTCCAACATGTCACGAAATCGTGACACTTTTTCTTCCGTACTATCTCTCTTGCAATATGTCATGAAATCGTGACACTTTTTCTACTTGCCTTTTTCTCTTCCAACATGTCACGAAATCGTGACACTTTTTCTTTCGTACTATCTCTCTTGCAATATGTCACGAAATCGTGACACTTTTTCTACTTGCCTTTTTCTCTTCCAACATGTCACGAAATCGTGACAATTTTTTCTCTTCTCTATACTTTTCTTGCTCTTTCTCTCCAACATGTCATGAAATCATGATATTTTCTTTCTTGCTCTTTCTCTTCGAACATGTCATGAAATCATGATAGTTTTGCTTTCTTGCTCTTTCTCTCCGAACATGTCACGAAATCATGACAGTTTTTCTTTCTTGCTCTTTCTCTCCGAACATGTCATGAAATCATGATATTTTTCTTTCTTGCTCTTTCTCTCTCAACATGTCATGAAATCATGACATTTTTCTTTCTTCTCAACATGTCGCGATATCGTGACAGTTTTCCTTTCTTGCTCAACATGTCGTGATATCGCGACAATTTTCTTCCTTGTGATTTTCTTTTGATTTTTCGCATATGGGCCACTTCTATCTTTTGGAAAATCATTGTACATACTCTGAAGATCCTCTTAACTCCTGTCCACTGCATCAACCGATCTGTTTGACTGTGTTGACAACAATGACAATACTATTGCTGCACCTTGCTCATCAATCTCCCCCTTTGGAATTGTTGGCAACACACATGCAATTTCTTGTAATTCTTCTCCCCCTTTGACAATAATACCAAAGGGCTACTGTAGACTCCCCCTGAGTCCATGCACAACATTCTCAAGCACACGTTATGACAGTTAGCAAAAATTACAAATATGAGCACAAAGATAATCAAATATATAAATGCTCCCCCTGAGAATGTGGTCTCGATAGCTAGTCAGTGCTTGGGAAGCATGACCACTCCCAATTTATTGCGAAGGTACTCAAAAATTTCTTTGGGCAGCGGTTTTGTGAAGATATCCGCTACTTGCTCTGTAGTTGGGACAAAATCCAACTTTACCTCTTCTTTCGCAACTTTCTCCTTCAGAAAGTGATATCGGATAGCAATATGTTTTGTGCGAGAATGCATAACCGGATTCTTTGAGATGTTAATGGCACTGGTGTTATCACACTTAACTGAAATTGGCTCACTGAAGTTAATGCCAAGATCTTTCAGGGTTTGTTTCATCCATAAGACCTGCGTACAACACGTAGTTGCTGCAATATATTCTGCCTCTACTATGGATAAAGAGACTGATTCTTGTTTCTTACTGTGCCATGCAACCAACCTGTCTCCAAGATAGAATGCACCTCCACTGGTACTCTTTCTGTCATCGACACATCCTGCCCAATCTGCATCTGAATACGCAATAAGAGTGAAGTCCTTACCTTTCGGATACCATAACCCATACTCCATAGTACCCTTTAGATACCGAAGAATCCTCTTCATTGCTGTCACATGAGTCTCCTTGGGACTCGCCTTGAAATCGTGCTACCATGCAAACTGCCTGCAAGATATCTGGTCTGGTAGCTATCAAATACAATAGGCTCCCAATCATAGATCTGTACATGGTTTGATCAACATCTGGAGATTTGTCATCCTTGCTCAACTTGCAACCTGTCATCATGGGAGTGCTAACAGGCTTACAATCCTCCATTGTGAACTTTTTTAGCATCTCTTTCACATATTTAACTTGAGAAATAAATATGCCCTTCTCATTTTGATTAACTTGCAGTCCGAGGAAATACGAAAGTTCACCAATCATAGACATTTCAAATTCTTTCTGCATCTTATTTGCTAAATCCTTACACGACTCATCATTGTTGCTGCCAAAAATGATATCATCTACGTATACAACAAGGACAATGAGATGGCCATTCTCTATTTTGACATACAAATTGCTATCCACCATACCCTTTTTGAACCCTTGTTGAGTAAGATAGTTGTCTAGCCTTGCATACCATGCTCTGGGTGCCTGTTTCAAGCCATACAATGCTTTCTTCAACTTGCAGATGAAGTTGGGATTATCACCGAGTTGGAAACCATCAGGCTGCTCAATATAGACCTCTTCTTCAAGTTTTCCATTCAAAAATGCTGATTTCACGTCCATTTGATAAACTTTGAAATTCTTGTGAACTGCTAAAGCCAGAAACATTCTGATTGCCTCTAGTCTAGCCACTGGTGCAAAGGTTTCCTCAAAGTCAATACCTTCAACTTGTGCATAGCCTTTACTGAGACCAATCTTGCTTTATTCCTGACTACTTGTCCATCTTCATTCAATTTGTTTCAAAAAATCCATTTAGTACCGATTATATTTTTATTTGCAGGTCTTGGTACTAACTCCCAGGTTTTGTTTTTCTCGATCTGATCTAATTCTTCATTTATTGTCAGTCATCCAACTTTCATCTTTGCTTGCTTCAACAATATTTTTGGGCTCTATCTCTGGATAATAGAGAGTAGTTACTTACTACTCTTTTTCTTGTCTGAACACCAACTGTGGGGTCTCCAATTATTTGCTCTCTAGGATGATTTTTCTGCCAGCTGCCTGTTTTGAATTTCTTGTTTTCTTCCTCTTCTGAATCACTACTTAAATCATCTGAGTCAATTTTCTATTTCTTTTTCATTTCCTTTTCCTCATCTCCTTCAATAACTTCTTCATAAATTGGGTAGTTTTCTTTATAGCTTATTTCTCGTTCCCTACCTTCATCAACTTTAACATCGGCACTCTCCACAATTTTCTTTAGCCTCTTGTTGTAGCATGTGTAGGCTTTGCTTTTTGTCGAATAGCCAAGAAAAATACCTTCATCAGCTCTATCTTCAAACTTACCAAGATTATCTTCGAGTTCTTTTGATGTAACACTTATCGCCAAAAACTTTAAAGTATCTTGTTGTTGCCTTTTTACCGAACCACAGCTCATACGGAGTTTTGCTTTCATGCGTCCTCAACATGCACCTATTTTGGATGTATACCGTAGTATGGACTGCCTCTTTCCAAAATCTGTCTGCTATTTTGCTCTCAGTCAACATAGTCCGTGCCATTTCCTGCACTGTCCTGTTCTTTCTTTCTACCACACCATTCTACTGAGGTGTCCTTGCTGCTAAAAATTGTCTCCTAATCCCATATTTTTCACAGTACTCTGCAAACTCCTCTGAAATGAACTCTCCTCCTCTATCTGATCTTAAACATTTAATCCTTTTTCCTGTTTGATTCTCAACTTGTTTTTTGAAAATCTTGAACATCTCAAAGGCATCTGATTTAAGCTTCAAAAATAGTACCCATGTCATCCTGGAATAATCATCTATGCACAACATAAAGTATTTGTCACCATTTATGCTTTGAGTTCTCATGGGTCCACATAAATCAGTATGTATTAGTTCTAATGGTTTGCTTGTGAAGTACTCTTTTGTTTTAAATGTGGCTCTAGTTTGCTTCCCCTTTTGGCATGAGGCACAAATGCTATTTAAAGGTTTACCAATGGTGGGAATATCTCTCACTGCCCTTTTTGAGCTGATTTTTACTAGATTGTCAAAACTGATATGACCGAGCCTCTTGTGCCACAACCAATTTTCTTCTTCCTATCCAATCAAGCATGCTCCTTCTGAAGTCTCTGAGAGAGTATACAGGTTGCCAGATGTCCTTGATCCAGTTGCTATCAACTTTCCATAGTTTGTTGTTCTGACTTCACAACCCTGCTTCTTGAAAATTACTTCATGACCTCTGTCACAAATCTGACTTACGCTTAACAAGTTATGCTTCAGACCAATCACAAACAAGACTTCTTTTGACTTGATTTTTCCATCACTGATCTTAACTGATCCTTTGCCAACTATCTTAGCTCCATCATTATTTCCAAATTTTACAGAACCACCTTCATATTTCTGTAACTTCTCAAATTTTTGTTTGTCACCTGTCATATGACTGGAGCATCCACTATCAAGTATCCATGGTGCAGATTTGTTCTATGCTTTAAATGTTGTCTGTACGATCAAGGATTCCTTTTCTTCCTTGGGTCGCTCCTTTTCTTTCCACTCTGGTTTGATTACAGTTTTGGTCACTTGTTTTGACTTTTCTTTGTCTGTAGCTTGTGTATGTTTTTCGAGAAATTTTCTATTTTGTCTCAAACCATTTGGTTGAAATTTTCTTCCCTGATGTTTATTTGCTGCAAATGTACTTCGACAATTTCTTGCAATGTGCCCAAAATTATGATAGTTATAACATTCTACTGCATAATCCATCAACGGTGAAAAACATTTCTACTGGTAAAGTTCCTTTGTCCTACATTATACTTGCAATCTGAAATCTTATGACCATAACCATTGCATTTAAAACAATAACCGGAAAAGGAATGAGTGAACCTGGGTGATGGTCTTTGCCATTTTGTAGTGGGAGCCATAAATCTTCTTCTCCTTTGATGAGTGACATTGGTGAATCCATCATTGTCAATACTCCTCTCGTGCCTGGCTTTATTGCTTTCTTTAGCATGATTCATTTTTTCTTGATCAACCCTGATCTTATCTTCATTCTTTATGGGTTCTACAGTTATGGCCTTTGATCCATTTGATGATTCTCCTTCGATGAAACCTAAACCAAATTTGATGCCTGTAGTCCTTTGGTTATTTATAATCTTGTCCAGCTTCATAGAACTTCCTTCAAGTTTGTGATAGCAACTCAATTTTTGATTCATCTCTTCTAGCTGTATCCTTAAACCAACAATCTCTTCTTCTAACTTGCTGCACTCATCTATTTTCATGGTTAATTGTACTTCGATATCTTCAGATATTTTCTTAAATTCATCTATCTGTACTTTCAAGCTGGATATGATTTCATTGGCATCCTCAAGCTTTCTTGAAGTTTTCTTATTCTTTTTCCTTTCTAAACTCAGCTCTTTAAGTGCAGCGACCAACTCACCTTCCAGATCTACTTCAGCCTCAGCCTCAAGGTTTTTATTACATTCCTATTTTTCCTCTATTTTTCTTCTTCAAATGCCATGAAAAGAGCTTCACCTTTTTCTTCTTCAGAATCCTCACCGGAGTTGTCTTCTGAAGGACTGACATTCTTGGATATGAAACTTTTCTTCTTGAAGTTTCCTTTTCTAAAATTTGGTTTCTTCTTCCAGTCACTTCTTTCTTGGTGTGAACCTTCATCACTTTTGTTTTTCTCATTAAGAGGACATTTAGTTGCAAAGTGCCCAATGCCTCCACAGTTGAAACACTTAAATGGTAGCTTTCCTCTGTATTTTCCTTTTCCCCTGATTAGTTTTCGAACAAAGTTTGCTTCTGTTTCATCTGATGTCTCTTCTTCCTCGGATTCTTGTTTTGCTTTTATATTTTTATGTGCTTTAAAAGTAGCTTCTCTATCTGTGGGTTTAGTTTTTCCTATTCTCATCTCATATGCAGTCAAAGAACCATGCATCTCATCCATACTAAAAGTATTAAGATCTTTAGCTTCTTCTATTGCAGAAACTTTGGAATCAAATCTTTGGGGAAGAGATCTTAGTACCTTTTTCACGATGACAACATCTTCCATTTCCTCGTCGAGTCCTCTAATCGCATTAATGATTCCATTAACTCTCAGCATGTATGCCTCTATGTTCTCATCCTCATTCATCTTTAATGCTTCGAACTGAGCTCGATGCATTTGTAACTTGGCCTCCTTGATCTTGTCGTCTCCTTCATGAATGCTCCTTAGTTTGTCCCACATATCTTTTGCCATTTTACAACTCATAATCTTTATCGATTCGTTGTCCACCAAACCGCACATGATAGCATTCTTTGCTTTAGAGTTATTCTCAAACAGTTTCTTACCGACAGCATCGGTTGGAGGAGTGGTGGGTATGGTGTATCCACTGTCTACTGACTCCCAAATGTCGTATCCCAAAGAACACAAATATGTCTGCATCCTGAGTCTCCAGAATGCGTAATTAGTTTCATCAAACAATGGTGCTTTGTTTGATGAGAATCCTTCACCACCTGCCATTGTCTCACTTCCAAGATCACCTTAGCCGATTAAGCTTGTTCAAGAACTTGGCTCTGATACCAATTGTTAGTCTCACAATGACACTGAGAGGGGGGGTGAATCAGTGTAGCTATTAAAAACTTAAATCTTCAACTCTTAATGCCGAAACAATGAAAACTTAAAACCCAATAAAGCAAATATAACAAGAGAGCATTCCACAACACACGATGTAACGAGGTTCACCAATTTGGCTACTCCTCAAAAATGATTGCTTGGATTCCCATCCAAATCTAGCCTTTGCAAAATACCAATTTTACAATCACTTTACCAGCACCCACTGGAAGGAGCACCAACCCCTGGTTTATCTGCACCAACAGAAAGGAGCACCAACCCCTAATTTCTCTACACCAACAGAAAGGAGCACCAACCCCTAATTCCAAGCACCAACTTGGACTGCACTTTTGAAACTATAAGATTGACATAAAAATGCCTTCGCTTATACAAGACCCTGACTGGTCTGTTGCTAACCCAACCTCTCTCACTATTCACCAAAACACCACACACTCTTAAAGCTCTGCTTACTGCTCTTTTATGGCTCTCACTGCTCTGCTTAATACTCTCTTGCGACACTCTTTCAACCCCCTTCTTGCAGCACTTTCACACTATTTCAGCAGCACGTAATTCTCTGCGTAGACCTCCTTTTATAACCATATTGTCTCTTTGTAACTCCAGTTGTAACTCCTTTTATTTCTCATGCGCCACTTGTCAGTTGTAACGCCTTCTAACTGTAACTCCTTTTGTATATATAGGGTAGGCTTTTCGTCAAACACGTTGCATGTTACGAATTGACACATATACCCCTACCATGATTGTTCATCTTCTCGGTCATGACTGTTCGTATTCTTTTCTATGCATGCATGCATTTTTGATTCTATTTATATGACTGTTCGATTTCTCCTTCTTCGATTGTTCTTATATTAGCTGCATGATTTTCTTTTGTAATGGCCCCTGTAACTGTTGTATAACTTTAGTTAACGGTCACATATCTTATTTTGGTTGGGTTCTCTTCTTAGCTCATGAAAACACATGTCACGATATCGTGACACTTTCACCTCCTTACTCTTTCTTTTTACTTTTGTCATGATATCATCACACTTTCCTCCTTCTTTCTCTCTCCTCTTACACATGAAACACACATGTCGCGATATCGTGACACTTTTTCTCCTTGCTCTTTCTCTTTCTTTACCACAACAACATGTCGTCGATATCGTGACACTTTTTCATATTCTTCCTTCTCTCTTTAGTCTTATGTCACGATATCGTGACACTTTACCTTCTTGCCTTCTCTCTCTTCTAGAGTCACAAAATGCGACATGTCACGATATCGTGACACTTTTCCTTCTTTGCCTTCCTTCTCTCTTCAAGTCAGAAAATGTGACATGTCATGATATCATGACACTTTTCCTTCTCTGCCTTCCTTCTCTCTTCAAGTCATGAAAATGTGACATGTCATGAAATCGTGACACTTTTCCTTCTTTGCCTTCCTTCTCTTTTCAAGTCGCAAAAATACGACATGTCACGAAATCGTGACACTTTTCCTTCTTTGCCTTCCTTCTCTTTTCAAGTCATGAAAATGCAACATGTCACGAAATCGTGACACTTTTCTTTCTCTTCCTTCCTTCTCTTTTCATCAAAATAACATGTCGCGAAATCGTGACACTTTTTCTTTCGTACAATCTCTCTTGCAATATGTCACGAAATCGTGACACTTTTTCTACTTGCCTTTTTCTCTTCCAACATGTCACGAAATCGTGACACTTTTTCTTCCGTACTATCTCTCTTGCAATATGTCGCGAAATCGTGACACTTTTTCTACTTGCATTTTTCTCTTCCAACATGTCGCGAAATCGTGACACTTTTTCTTCCGTACTATCTCTCTTGCAATATGTCACGAAATCGTGACACTTTTTCTACTTGCCTTTTTCTCTTCCAACATGTCGAAATCATGACACTTTTTCTCTTGCGCTTTCTCAAATGTAAATTTTTCTTGTTCTTTCTCTCCAACATGTCGCAAATCATGACATTTTGCTTTCTTGCTCTTTCTCTCCAAACATGTCACGAAATTGTGATATTTTTCTTTCTTGCTCTTTCTCTCCAACATGTCATGAAATCATGACAATTTTGCTTTCTTGCTCTTTCTCTCCGAACATGTCATGAAATCGTGACAGTTTTGCTTTCTTGCTCTTTCTCTCCGAACATGTCGCGAAATCGTGATAGTTTTGCTTTCTTGCTCTTTCTCTCCGAACATGTCGCGAAATCGTGATAGTTTTTCTTTCTTGCTCAACATGTCGCGATATCGCGACAGTTTTCCTTTCTTGCTCAACATGTCGCGATATCGCGACAGTTTTCTTCCTTGTGATTTTCTTTTGATTTTTCGCATATGGGCCACTTCTATCTTTTGGAAAATCACTGTACATACTCTGAAGATCCTCTTAACTCCTATCCACTGCATCAACCGATCTGTCTGATTGTGTTGACAACAATGACAATACTGTTGCTGCACCTTGCTCATCATATTTTTGGACTGTTCCTTTTGTAGTGGCTTCTTGGTAATTTTTTATTGCTTCTATCAAATTTTTAACTCATTCTGATATGTTTCAGTTATCGTTTTAATCATCTTATGTATACACTAACCGCAGGCTTGGGGATCGCATGTTTCATTTTATCTACAGGTGCTACTGATTGTTTTCTATTTCCTTGAATGTAGGATCTCGACATTAAAGGAGCAGCAAGGATTCAAGACTCATCAATGCAAGCGGTGGTGACATTTGGTCCGCCCATTTTACATGTGGGCACGTGGAAGAAAGCGTATAAATCCATGGTGTAATAGAGCCCTACTTAACGCTCCTAGTCCCCAAAAGGGAGGAGACGTATTGTAACATGATTTTAAAGCAAATTAATAAAAATGGTTGTACTCAACATTTGCTTTCTATCTTGTTTCAATTGGTTTACGTTTCTTTCCTTTCATGTGTTTCAGTTCGTAGGACTTAGCGTTATGTTTCACTTTTGCATACATCGCACTTGGCATTTCTGATTTTGTTTTCGTATCATTGTGCTTTCAGTGGTGATCATGGTGGGACACCTGTCCCTTGATTTTAAGATTAAATTTTTGATCAAAATTTGTGTGTTTTTGCTTGCAGGTATCAATCTTTCAAGCACTGGACTGCTGCTCGTTCCATCCTGTAACGAATACAGAGCTGGAATTCGTGCCACCCTGAGATGAATAGGAATTCATCTTACCCTGGGATGAATACAGATCTATTATTCATCTCACCCCGGGATGAATAGCTCTCTATGCAATTTCAGGGCAAAAATTCAGAGGCATCCGATTTGGGTAGAGAAGAGGTAGGGGTCCTAAACACCTTCTATCATTTTTAGCTTTTTGTTTTCTATTTTCTGGTTATTTGCTTGCATAGGAGAGTTTTAATGCCTATTTTCTTCATTTATGCAAAATAAAAATAACCTCACACATCACGAGATAATCTGAACACCAAGGAGTTGGTCGTAAAACCCCAACCCTTGATCAAGACCAACGATGGATTTCATCACCACCTTGGCTTGAAATATTGCATACATAACCCCGATCGTGACTATTGCTAGACGTAAATCCTGATGAAAGCTGACCAAGTGTAGCTGGGGTGATTCCCAGTGCATGAGGATAAGTCTTCTATGGTAGGTGTCATAAACAGAGCGATTCCCCTTCCATACCGCCTATGTTCCACGTACTATTCTGCTCTCACGTACCTATAGTCTCCCTCACGTAAGGGCGGGTATATAGAGAGGTTTGGTATAATGGCCTGGTAGTGGTATATTGAAGGGGTGACCATTTTTGGGAGATATAAGAGCCCTCATATTGCATATACAAAAATTTCTTTACAAGGTTTTCAAAACAAACATCAAAACACACTGAACCAGATTTAGGGCACACTTTTAATCCATAAACAAGATAATCATTGCTTTGATTGTGTGTTTCCATTTTGTTTAGTGTAGCATAAGAAATCCTAAAGAAGATAAAAATGTACACATATTTAGGTAAACATCACCATGGTGTACACCCGTAGCCGAGCCCAATCACGGGCAGGAGCTGCAGAAAGTGTACAAAGGGGGACAAGTCACCTCCGATATAGTCCTGAGGACTTGGTCATACCGCCTTGGCGGCCTGATCCACAAGATAGTCCACATCATGCCATTACAGAATGGGACTATGGAGGCACCCCTTTGAGGGGCACTCCCACTCAGCATAGACCCTTTCAAGAGGAGGCCATACACGTGGCACTCAACATAGATAGGGAGGGCTCCCTTAGATGCTCGTTATGAGTGGCCACCATGTGAGGAAGCACTAGAGCAACATAGGGTCCATAAGGAGGGGCCACATGATTTCGTCATCCCTCCTTTACCCCTTATTACTGTCAAAAACACTAGGCCAAATCTAGAGCACAAGGCTCTTCAGACAGGGCAAGCCAATTCTGCCCGCCCCTTTCACACATACGAAAGGGAGTACGAGGAAGACCACTACATTCCTCAAGAGAAATACACAATGTGGGAGCAATGCGCCTCTGCACCTGCTATGTATCAGGATCACCCACTGAGGCCAGAGCCTCGGGTGAATGCCGCTAACCTCGACAGAGGAAAGCAACCCATAGGGATCTCGGATCACCATGACCAAGATAGACATATAGGAGAGGCATCTAGGCTTCCTAAACACAAGACGGTAGAACAAATTGACTTGGAATTTGCCAAACATGCCACCTGCCAAGCGCAAATCATGCAGCTTAGGCAAGACCAACAATAGTTAGAGCATCTGTATCACCTTAGCAAAGAGCGCATTCGGCATCAGACAGACGAATTGCTTCAGAACACTATGCCTGAGAGGGTCCCAACCCCTCGTACGCATAAGGTAGAAGTGTATGAGAGGCACAACCCATTGGTGCGAGACAGGTCCCCGTGACCTTATCAAATATTACCTCCAAGACCTCCTAGACTTGAGCGGGAGGCCACTCCCAGAAACAATGATGGGCACCCTCCGTGGGCACCCACCCATGTTTATAGGTCTCGCCTAGGAACTCCTCAAGAAGCCTATGAGGAGTATGAGCAAGAAGAAGAGTGGGCTGAAACGCCCTACCAAGGTAGGGGGGATGTTGTCCGGCTACCCCTCCATAGGCCTCAAGTTCCCCGCAACCCACAATGGGAGCAAACCAAGGAGGAAGAGATCAAATCCTCCGATGCATATAAAGCACTGCTAGAGTGCTTAGAGTCTGTGGAGACCAAGACTTCTGGGCCCCAAAAGCCCACTTTACGCCAACTCCGTAGTCATCCTGTGCATCCGTCAGTGTCGGCACCCCCATACCCTGAACACTTTAAACTGCCCCAGTTGGCACTCTTTAGAGGGGAGGAGGATGCCCAAGAGCACGTGACTAGATTCCTGAGCCAATGCTTTGGCATTCAGGACAATGATGCTTTGTTGCTAAGAACATTTATAACCACATTCGTAGGCCCTGCCTCGGATTGGTTCACTCAGTTGCCAAAACATAGCATCAGTAACTTGGATCAGCTAGTGGATGCGTTCCTCGAATGCTTCACCTTCAACACCAAGAAAAAGGCATCACTAAGTGACCTAGCTAGCCTCAAGCAAGTATGAGGAAGAAACCATGGTGGCCTATGGGAATCGATGGAGGACGTTGCTTTCAAAGCTGCCCTACCTCCCTCCCATGTCCGACCTGACCCAAATGTTCTCAAAAAGTTGTTTGAGATCGATCTCCATGCTATTGCAGCTGCAGCAATATGCCACTCTTAGAGGAAGCCCTGGTGCAAGCCAGAATCATTGAGGAGATCAAGATACAGGATGGCGAGATTGCCAAGCCAAAGAAGAAAGAGTGGTCTAAAAACACCAAGACAGGGACCACGCAACCGAAACCCGCTGCGGTCAATCAGGTTGCTATAAACGTCCCTAAGCCTGCACAAGCAACACAGCCCCAAAAGGCTAACTATCAGGCGGTGCCTCTTAACAGTTATGATAGAGAAAATCAGAGGCAAGAACAAAATCAGTAGCGTCACCCTAGGCGACAATTCACACCTTACATAGAGTCCAGAGACTCCCTGTTTGACCGCTTGTCAGTGGCAAACTTGATCAACCTGCTCGAGATTCAACCCATAGACCCCAATGCGCCAAAGCCTAAGGGCTACAGGGAAGACTTGTACTGTAGGTTCCACAGATGGAAGGGACATGACCTTAATGCATGTTGGAAGTTTAAAGGCTTGGTGCAAGACCTAATAGACAACAAGACGCTGGTGGTGGACAACCTCGTAGCACCAAACAACCAATAGATGGGAGTCTTCAAAGACCCCCTGCCTGCCCATGATACGTAGGCAAAGAACCTTCAAGTCAATGAGGTAACACAGAATTGCCCCATGCAGGGGTATGTAGGGATGATAAGCATAGTGACTAGGAACAAGAGGTACCCAGGAGCTGCCCCCGCGGTAGCCACAGGAGAGGTTCCATCGACGTCACAACCTCAACAACACCCTACGCAACCTCCCCCGCCTAGACCAGTGGCCATGATTCAGACTAGACTTACCCAAAGTCTAAGGACCACGTCGGCTAGGCTCTCCATATATGAGCTCATTCAACAATCATCGCCCCATCGGGAGGCTCTAATGGAGATATTAAAAGCCATCGAGCTGCAGCCCCATGAAGCAAACTCTTTCAACAACTTTGTGGGACATGTAAAACAATGTACAGAACCAGTCATCACCTTTAGAGAAGATGAATTGAAATCGATGACTCGTGATGTGGCGGATCCACCCTTGCACGTCATTGCGTGGGTCAATGGGATTTCGTATAAGAGGGTGTTGGTGGACACTGGCTCATCTAGTAATATAATTACAACAGTAGCATTGAAACATCTGAAGTTGCCAACATCTCACATCGTGGCCTCCACCTATACTCTTCGAGCATTCAATGATGCGATATGCTCAACGGTTGGCACAATTGTCCTACCCATCCAAGTGGGACAAAAGACTATTCATACATTGTGCCACATCTTGGAAGGTGAGATGGCCTATAATATCTTGTTGGGCTGGCCTTGGATCAGGGACATGAAGTGTGTCCCTTCGATAGCTCATCAGTGCCTAAAGTATACATTTGAAGGGTAGGTGCATGTAGTCCTGGTAGACTTAGAGCCCTTCAAGTATTGCAATACGGTGCAACTAATGCCACAATCGACCCTTCCATCAACACATTTGGATTTTTAGTTGAATCCATCTAACCAGGGTCCGATTCCACATGCATCCCCATTGTCAAGTCCATCAAATCCCCAATCGGGTCCATCTTCCTCATCTGGTCCTTCAACAATGATGCCACCTACGGTGGCCACACCGAAGGACAAGGGAAAGAAACCCCTAGAAGAGGCACCACCCCTAGTCTCAACCATCTCTACCGAAGAGATGCCTAGCCGAATGGAAGTCGAGATGCCTAGTTCACCCTACATGGAGTGGACTCAGGAAGAACTCCCATTCGCTCCCCCTCAACCACCAACGATCATCGTTGAAATGGCCAGTACGGGCCTAGGGGAGTATCTAGTGTGGAACATTGTAGCAACACCCACACTTGAGTCCATGCAAGACATGGGGAGACCTCGACTCCCCATCGGCACTATGGTTCCTCTAGGCTACCCACCAAATCAGACAAACTTTGTTTATGGGGGCCTGGATAATGGCATTGAACCTTACATGCAAGAAGAAGAAGATGAAGAGCCCTTTGCTGAGGATGTCAACTATTTGTCCAACCCAGACTTCGCTTTGAGATATCTTGGCCAATGTAATTGGCATGGATATGGGTTGGGTAGGTATGAGCAAGGAGTGCGTGTTCTTTGCCAACCAAGATATCAAATGTCGTACGACAAGTCAGGAGTAGGGTTCAACCACCCCCTACCCCTGGACATCTTGGTAGAGAACATGCAAGGCCTAGGGATAGGCAACAAGGATGGGTTGGCATTAGATCCATATGCCAATCCTAACACAACGTATACATTGGGGGATTATCTCCCATTGCTAACAACCAACCTTGTTGACCTTAACAACCCTTTCCCTTCGATCGAAAAGGGAGAAAGTTTGAGGACTCACCTACAAGAGGGATATAGACAAGACCAAGAAGGGTCTTTAGAAGATGAGTCAGAGTATGAGGTAGCACCTTGGGATCCTTTCGAGTCTGATAGCAATCATTCACAAGTGACCCCCATGGATGATTATCAGGAGAGCTTCATGACAATGTTCCCTTTAGATGCTCCAATCGAGCAAATGCCACCTCAAGAGAATCAGGTCCCCCCGTAGAGAGCGGAACAACCTCGATGGGACCACATTAATTTGCTCGAGCAGGACGAGCCTCACATGTCACAAATAGCTATTGGAGCCAACGAAGGCCTCTGGATCTCTGATAGTGATTATGAAGATGAGACTGAGATGGCCTATCTCAATCATATGTGATAGCAGCAATACCCCATGGACATAGATGACATGTTTGAATAGCTACACATAGGGCCAAGGCATAGGTGGCACCTAAACCAGGCACAGTTGGACCAACTACTGCACCCGCCACTTCAGGTATACAGAGAGCACCTTCCACCTGGAGACCCTATAGAGCCATCAGTGCCTAGGGTAGACCCTATCCTCTTATCCGCACATAGGGCCGATCCATTTGTGCCAGTACCCACAGAGCCAGATCTAGAGCACAAAGATCACCAAGGATGTCCGAGTAACCACACCCATGATAATGGAGACCAAAATCATTTCATCAACATGATCTCCATTGACTTAACCACCCCCATCCATAATCTAGCCGACCCAACATGGTCATTGCATCTAGACATAGATGCTATAGACTGGGATCACGTTGACACACCACCATCCCCATCAGAGTACTGGCCTTGTGGTGAGATGTTCCATTTCACCCCAGGACAGACTCAGGATGTCTTCCATGCTAAAGAGGAACCCGACGTTCCAAACGTAGATCTAAATTCAGCAAATGATATCCACTTGATCCCAACTCCACACCAGTTGGAGGATGGATCCCACATGTCAATCGAGGAGATGACTGACGTAGACATCGGCTCTGATCCAATGAATTTACAAATCATCAAGTTAGGGGTAAGTCTATCCCTCGAAGAGCAAGCCGACTACATTGCCCTTCTCAAAGAGAAGAAGGAGGTTTTTGCATGGTCCTACAAAGACATGTCAGGGCTAGACCCATAGCTAGTCACGCATAATCTAACGCTTGATCCGACAGTCAAGCCAGTGAAGCAAAAACTACGTAAGATGCATCCAATAGTAGCCTTAATGGTCAAATATGAGCTACAAAAGTTGTTGGATGCATAGTTTGTCATCTACGTGGATTACCCACCATGGTTGTCCAACATGGTGCCCATCAAAAATCCCGACGGGAGGATTCGCATATGCACCAATTTTTGAGATCTAAACAAAGCGAGTCCTAAGGATGATTTCCCCTTGCCTAGCATCGACGCATTGGTAGATGCTACAGCGGGCCATGAAATGCTTTCCCTCATGGATGGTTTCTCGGGATACAATCAAATTCGTATTAATCCCGAAGACCAACTAAAAATGGCGTTCACAATGCCTTGGGGGACATTTTGTTATAAGGTCATGCCCTTTGGCCTTAAAAATGCTGGCGCCACCTACCAACGTGCCATGACATACATCTTCCATGATCACATGCATAAAACTTTGGAAGATTACATGGATGATTTGTTGGCCAAATCTCTTTTGCGCCTAGATCATCTCGATGACTTAAGCAAGATCCTCGATCGCCTCATTGAACATAAAGTCAGACTAAACCCCAAGAAGTGCGTATTTGGCATCACATCTGGAAAGCTCTTGGGTTTCATAGTCTCCAAATGAGGAATCGAGGTGGACCCACACAAAGTCAAGGCAATCCTTGAAATGCTTCCCCCAACTACCATCAAGCAGCTCAGAAGCCTACAAGGAAAGGTCGCGTCAATCAAGCGCTTCATAGCGCAGCTATCTGACAAGTGTCGACCCATGAATAAATTATTGCACAAGGGGGTAGCATTTCATTGGGATGACGAGTGCCAGTCAGCCTTTGATGACATCAAACAATACTTGGCTTCACCACCAGTATTGGCACCACCTAGACCAGGAGTGTCATTCTACTTATACATCTCAGCTAGCGAGGTGGCACTGGGCGCCATGCTGTCCCAAAAAAATGAACTACACAAAGAACAGGCTACTTACTATCTTAGCCGCACCTTGGTCGGTTATGAACTTAACTATGCATACGTTGAGAAGCTCTGCTTGGCAGTGGTGTTTGCTACCAAAAAGCTATGCCACTACATGCTCAGCAATACGACGTATGTTGTGTCTAAGGAGAATCCATTGCGATACATGATGAGTCGTACTTATCATAGTAGCCACACGATGAAATGGATCATGTTGTTGATGGAGTTTGACATAGAATTCATTGGATAGAAATCCATAAAAGGTCAAGTCATCACCGATCAACTAGCAGAGGCTCCTCTTGAAGACGATCAGCCTCTGACCGTAGAACTACCTGATGATGGGGTCTTCCATGTTTCAGAATCGCCAGATTCTAATGAGCTTGAGTCACAGGCCGACATGACCCTATTCTTTGATGGTTCTAAATGTGAGCAAGGGGGTGGCGCGGGAATTGTATTCTTCACACCGCAAGGGGCTCCAATGCCTCTATCATTTAAATTAGACTTCCCATGCACCAACAACAATGCCGAATATGAAGCCTTGCTCATAGGTCTTCAGACAACAATCACCATGAACATCAAATGCTTAAACATCTTTGGTGATTCACTGTTAATTGTCAACCAAGTAAAAGGGGTATTCCAATGTAAATGCCTAGTTCTAGGGCCAAAAGTTCCTTGTGGACAAATTCTTGGCACATCTTGAATGGTACGACATCGAGGCACTCCCTCGATCATCGAATCATTTTGCGGACACTATGGCCTCCTTGGGGTCACTAATCCCGCAAGACCCTTCTGGTGAGATGACAACCATTCAGGTCAAAACATTATCGCAATCCATGATGGAGCGTGCAAGCTCTGACCTAACACCAGGAATCCACCTGATCTAGATTGAACCATCTCAGGATAGGTTCTCTCGAATCCATGATTGTCTGACTCAAGCCAACTGGGGGTCCTTGTTCTCCCCGACCCCTCTTAATAGCAACACAATGCTATTTTTACAAGTTCTTTCCCGCTCAATTTTTCTAGGGATGAACTTCAAGAGGGATTGGCCGTTCATACCATCGAGGTTTCTGATCAGCAGGATTGGTACACACCCATAAGGGATTACCTCAAGCTAGGTAACCTCCCACTTGGATTGACACAAGCCGTGAAAAGATCATTTAAATAGAAAGTGGCAAAACATGTCTTGCTAGGAGACATTTTGTATCATCGAAGCTATGAAGGAATCCTCCTCCATTGCTTGGACCAGCAAGAGTCCGCTTGGGTGATCACCCAAGCCCACGATGGTACATGCGGTGGCCACTTCAGCGGTATGGCCATCGTAAAGCGCATTCTTCCATGGGCTTATCTATTATTCATATGAGCGAGATTGTTGCGCATATGTAAAGAAGTGCATGAAGTGTCAACACCATGCTAATTTGACACACGTACCTTCTCAAGCCTTGCAACCGATCCAATCGGCTTGGCATTTTTTGTAGTGGGGCTTTGATCTAATCGGAAAGATCTCCCCTGCATCGTCAGGTCATCACACATTCATCATAACGGCCACAGAGTACTTCACCAAGTGGGTGGAAGCAATTTCGCTAACCTCTACGACTGGAACCCGCATTGCGGAGTTTATTTTACATAACATCATATGTCATTTTGGTATTCCATCCAAGATCATCTCGGATAATGGGACGTCATTCAAGAATAAATATGTGCATGCTTTGACAACAAAGTACAAAATTTAGCATAGTTTTTCAACACCCTATTATCCACAGGAAAATGGGCAAGCAGAGGCGTCAAACAAAATGCTAGTCGCTATCCTCAAAAAGATAGTCGTAGATAGTCATAAGGATTGGCACATTCAAATCCCACTTGCCCTATGGGCTTATCGCACTAGCATTCGGACGCCCACTAGGGCAACTCCATTTTCGCTGGTGTATGGCTCCGAGGCGGTCATGCCTCTCGAGTTGGAAATCCCTTCACTCGTGCATATCAATGCAAGAGTTCATCGATGATGACACTACATGGCAGGCCCGGTTAGACCAACTTACATTGCTCGATGAACGATGCATCAATGCTCTCGAGCATTTGCGTATCTATCAAGAGTGACTTAAGAAAGCATACAACATGAAGGTTCACCTAAGGGACTTTCAGGTTGGTGACTTGGTCTTAAAAGAGAACCAACAAAATTCTAACTTGCCGCCCCATCTAAGGGACAAGTTCATGGAAAATTGGTTAGGTCCTTATGTCATCAACAGTAAAATAGGACCTAGAACATACCGGCTCGCCTCTCTTGAAGGAATCAAGGAACTAGAACCCTTGAACATCAGTCATTTGAGGCCATTCCACATTTAGAGAGAGCCATAGTCCACCCAAAAGCTCCAAGGATTCCCACAATCGCTTGGTCAAACCCAAAAATGCCCCAAAGGTATCCATAAACCCTGAGGTCAACACCAAACCCCAAAAATCCCCAAAGGTATCCATAAACCCTTTGGTCAAACCAAAAGCTCCAAGGATTTCCCACAATCGCTTGGTCGACCCCAAAAATGCCCCAAAGGTATCCATAAACCCTTTGGTCAAACCAAAAGCTCCAAGGATTCCCACAATCGCTTGGTCAACCTAAAATGCTCCAAAGGTATCCATAAACCCTTTGGTCAAACCAAAAGCTCCAAGGGTACCCATAATCGCTTGGTCAAAACAAATATTCAAAAACAAACAAAAACAATAAAATAACTCAAAAATAACAAAAAAAATTGCATCTCAATTCTATGCATACTCGTAAAAATCAAAATACAAAAATATAAGTTGCATTAGGCATCACATCCATACATTGCATATTTGTTGGTCATACATGTCCCAAACACCATAGACTGTAATTGCTCGACAATTCCTTCATTTTCCACATTCCATCCATTTTATAAACACATACATCCAGAATAACACCATCCCCATTTTTAGCATAGTCAGTTGTCTCCTAATGTATGTAGGGTTTTCGTCATTCAATTGTCTTTAAATTTCTAGCCAAAAACTGTACAAAGTTAAACGGATTTTACAAGGGAAAGTTTTACTTGGATCACGCCTCGTTATGTAACATCCCTACACAAGTTAAAACACATAAAATAATTCCCAAGTTGTGTGAACGGAAGATGAAAACTACAAAGCAGTCTAGGATACCATAGGTGAAAGATTAGCCTATTCATCCCCCTATGCGAATGGTTCAAGAGTGCTAAGAATTGACAAAAGGACAAGCTCTTCCCCATCAATTCCCCCTAATAAATAGTGGTTTTCACCACTAGCAAAAATCCCAATCACCATTGGTCCCCAAAGTTGTAAGGATTCGTACTACACGCCCTTGACAAGGATGGGTAGTCATCCCCAAGGCCTAAAAGGATCAATGCCATTCAAAAGAAAAATCCCAACAAGCCATCATCACGAACATCTCCAATCACCTTTGGTCTCCAAAGTCGTAAGGATTCATACTACACACCCCTGACAAGGATGGGTAGTCATCCCCAAGGCCTAAAAGATCAATGCCCTTACTTCATAATATCCCTAATCCCCTTTGGTTCCCAAAGTCGTAAGGATTCATACTACACGTCCCTGAACAGGATGGGTAGTCATCCCCAAGGCCTAAAAGGATCAATGCCATTCACAAGCCACAAACCTACAAGCTCAACCTTTTGCAACCTCAAATGCAAAATCAAATAACAGTGGTTATCACCACTATTCAAAATCCTTGCTCAAAAAGAAAAACAAAAGAGAAAAATAAACAGTGATTTTCATCACTATGTATACGAGCAAGTATCCTAACACGTTGAGCAAATAAAAGATGCCTGAGCTTGAATCCTTGGAATTCTCAGCATTCAAAAACCATCTAGGTGATCCTCATTACGGGTTTGGTGGACAGCCTACCTGGCAATGGTGGTATCCTAAACGCATGATGATATGTCTATCACATTAGCTTTGCGTGTGAGCAGACCAATGTTTGCATGTGGATGAGCTAGCTTATGGTACCTTAGATTGTCCCATGGATTAATCTTACTAAATACAACAATGGAGTTAGTGGAGCTAATTAGGTGATCCTCAGTACAGGTTTGGTTGACAACTTTTTGGCACTGGCGGTATCCTGACAAATACCACATAAACGAACTCAATTGCACACACAGGGATGTGAAATAACTTGGTCAAACTCAAGTCTGATTTATACCTTGTTCAAAAGTCTTGCGAGATAAATGTACGAGTCTTGGCTAGTTAGTTAAAATATCTGAATCTCAAAAAAGCTTAACTACATTTTAAAACAATCTGGTACATTTCATTACGTACATCACCATCAGATAATACAAAAAATACAAAAACAAAATTATCACATGCAAAAGTCATTCCACAAAGCCATCACATAAGTACAGAAAGCCAGTAAATCTTGTACAATCTATGGTGCCATCGACAAGTTATCAACAACTCATTTCATTCATTCCATATGCATACATCATATAATTAGACACATCGCATTCATAATACCACATGCATACATCATCCTAAATAACTATGCATAAATAGAAAAACAAACCATGACAAGTGTCTAAACACAAAGAAAGTCATCTGTATATATATATCATCAAAAATGCCCATAGGCTACAATAAACCGGTCCTTTGACCTCGCAAAAAAGCAAAAGCTCAAAAACCCCCAAGCCTAGGGCATCGGCCACCATGATCACGCAGGATCGGTGCGACGAGAACTACCCCCATGGTGTGGGTCCTATGGGACCTCTCAGGGTGGCTGTTGCTCGCCCCCGCATCATGCCCACTAGCGCCCCCCTCATCCAATCGCCTACGACGAGATGATGCTGACTGCTCAATATCGTTGCCCCTCATCCGACGTGAAGACCCACCTCCAGAGAGCTCAGGTAACCGCCCCTCGAGGTGGATAATCTCTCCCTCCAAATCCATCCGATGTCGAAACCACTCCACCTCCCACCATCGGTACGCAGCCACTACATCATCATGTTGCGCCAATGCCTTCTCCCTCTCTACCAACTAAGTCCGTAGGAGATCCCTCTCTCGCATAGCATCTATATCCCCATCCCACTGGTGGTACACAGCAAATGCATTCTCCCGCTCAGCCAACTGAGTCCGTAGGAGATCCCTCTCCTATAGAGCCTCCCCTAGCTCCTCATCTCACCTCCAAAGTAGATCCTCCAATCATGCTATCTCAGCGTGATCCCTCCCCTCCACACCCTCTAGGACAGCCTGGTGCATAGGCGTATCCGGGACTATGGGATGCTCTAGCTCCCACTGCTCTAGGACATCCTGCATCTCCGGCTGCCCCAGAACCCCAAAATCCTCCCCCATAAAATCATCCACCTCTACCATGTCCGCATCCTCCAACGGAACCCCCCAGCCCTCTCCTGGTGCCTCTGCACCCTCCCCACCTGCTATTGCCACCTCTGCACCCCCTAGAGGCCCCTCGCCTCGCCATCGCCGTAAAGTCCACCACTGGTCATACTCAGTGGTAACCCCGACGTCATCCACATCCGGGACGTCAATCATAGTATCCGAATCCTCACCCAACGGTGCAATGATCGGCCAGACCAGAGTCCTCTCGTCCCCCGATATCGATAGATCACGGGCTCACCAGGCAACCCTTGGCGCACCCCAAACTATCGTGTCACCCGGCCATACGGGAAGAACTCCTGCTCAGTCCCATGCCACCCAATCAGCCACCTCCCCTTGCAAACCCATTGGAGCCACTCTCCAGCCTCAGGCCAAGCTGGACAGTCATGGTATGGGTGCCAGAACACCTCCCCTGGAGCAAGCCGAGCGAAGGCATCAGCATAGTGCCCTACGACACCTGCCCATCGTTGACTCTATCCCTGCTCCTCAGACCGCCGCCATAATGCCCCGTACCCGATCTCTCTATCTACCATCTCCGCCCGAGTCATCCATGGCAACCCCACCGGCCTCTCCATAGCTATGTGCTGCCAAGCCCAACACTGCAATAGATAACTGCATCCAATACCCTTTCGCCTTCGGTAGTGGACCTCATACAACTCATCATAGAGTTGTGCCAGTAGTGTCTGTCCCCATCTCATAATCAAGGGTGCCTCCGTGGGACACTCCACCAACCTGAAGACCACCTCCAACAGGTTCCATGGGAACCTCACACCCGAAGAGTCAAGTAGCAACATGTTGGAAATGAGGCCCATCAGTACTGCATGCCTCACTCCCAACATGCCCCTCTCTAGCCACCATCGTACCAAAATCCTGCCAATATGGCAGTCGCCCTCTGCCCTCTCCACTGGGCTGTCCACACCCAACTCCTCCCCATGCCCGAAGCATCACGTCAGTACAGTTGTCCACTGATCACGCGCATCGTCCTGATCGGTAGCCCGTCTATCGAAATCCGTAGAATCCGATAGACGTCCTCCAAGGTCACTATCATCTCCCCTATTGGGAGATGGAAGGTATTGGTCTAGGGATCCCACAAGTTGATCAGGGCCATCAGATAGGCCCGATCCCCGACCATAGGCTCTAGCCGAGTCACCTGCTTGAGCCCAAGGGCATCAAGCCACTCCTAGTCAACCAAAGTCAGTGCCTCCCATGCTTCAGAGAAAATCGTAGGCACACGATATCGGCTCTTCACAACCTGCAAAAGAAAACAAAACAAAAACATTAAAAACATGATAAACTATACAGTAATAACATGAATATACAAGCAATGCATAAAACAATGTACAACTAAAAATAGACAAATAATGATAAACAAAATTCAAAAAAAATTCAAACAACATTTGTCAGTCCTAGGGTTTTTAACTCTACGTTTAAACTGATAAACAAAAAAAAAAAATCAAAAACAATTTGTCAGTTCTAGGGTTTTTAACTCTAAGTCTAAACTGATAAATTAAAAACAAAAAAAATTCAAAAATAATTTTTCAGTCCTAGGGTTTTTAACTCTAAGTTTAAACTGATAAATTAAAAATCAAAAAAATTCAAAAATAGTTTGTCAGTTCTAGGGTTTTTAACTCTAAGTCTAAACTGATAAATTAAAAACAAAAAAAAATTCAAAAAAAATTTTTTAGTACCTAGGGTTTTTAACTCTAAGTCTACACTGACAAATTAAAAAAAAAAATCAAAAAATATTTTAGTTAACCTAGGGTTTACCCTAACTCTACATAACAAATAACAAAAAAAAATAAAAAAATTTTTAGTTAACCTAGGGTTTACCCTTAGTCTACACTGACAAATAACTAAAAAAACAAAAAAAAAAACATTTTTCAATTAACCTAGGGTTTACCTCTAAGTCTACCAAAAAAAAAACAAAAAAAATTTTTTAGTTAACCTAGGGTTTACCCTTAATCTAATTATTTAAACTAGGGTTACTTTTAGTTTAAAAAACATAACATAAAATGGTTTCCACTAGGGTTTCCATCTAAGTTCTAATGAAGCACACAAAAAAAAAAAAAATTCACACACTACAACACAAAACAAAGTTTAGGGTTTCATTTTTAAAAAACTCGAAAAACCAAATACAAAAGAAATAAATTATGGTTTTAAAACTGTAACATACCACACAAACTAATAAAGAGGAAGAGCACTCACTGGTCTCGCTTAAGCTCCACCACTTGATGATCCGATCCATGAACTCATGGTGTCCAAGAAAATTTGGCAGTGCTTCGCTTCAAAAACTCGACCTCCTCCTCCTCAGAGCTCTCAAATGCTAGGAAAAACAAATGCAAATGAGCCCAAAACCTAGTTTTGGCCCTTAAATAGGCTTTTTAGCCTGTAATCATTCCACCCTGGGATGAGCGCTCTAGTTGGTGCTCGTCCCACCCTGGGATGATTATAAAACTGGTATTCGTCCCACCCAGGGACGATTACAGAGCAAAAATTTCAAAAACAACAAAAACTGCACCAAAATGCACAAAAAATAGCAATAAAATTGTCCAATAAGAGTGCTTTTGCACTTGACATTTCGGGCATGCAAAATAGATGTCGGGGTCACAAATCCTCACTATCCTATTCCCTAATAAGGCTACCATATCCGGACCACTCCACGAGAGGATGGATTGTCGAGAATTTCATCCCCAAATGACGTCACAAAAGGGTCACAACCCAACCAAAAATAGCAATAACATTGCCGAACAAAGGCGCCTTTGTGCCTGACATTCTTGGCATCCAAAATAGACGTTGGGGTCACAAATTGTCACTATCCTACTCCCTAAGAAGGCTATCATAGTCGGACCGCTCCATGGGAGGATGAATTTTTGACAATTTCAGCTCCAAAATGCGTCACAAAAAGGGTTCAAACCCACCAAAAATAGGTCAAAATGTTCGAAAACTGCGTAAGCATTCAACGAAAAACAACTGAAGGCACCCTTACATAAGTCATCTTGGGTCAAGCGACTCATCGCTTTTCTCATGTTGGTCATTCCCTCATCGATTCGTCGCTTGAGGGGGTAGTCACACTTAGTCACCAATCAACAAATACACACCCAATCAAGGAAATGGCACGCATTCAAAGGATCATTGACAAAGACAATCACGCTCCTGCTTGGGGCAGCAAACAAGCAATAATCACAAGCTGATCAAACACTTGGCATTCTAGAATCATGAACTCAAGGTTCCCACAAACAAAAGGTTGCGCCCTTTGCCTATTCATGACTGAACAATGTCCAAGATCAAGTAACACCTCACCGAAAAAGGTTAACACTTGAATTAAGCTCCTTAGCTCATCAAAAGCAAGGATTCAAGAATGCGTGCCCTTTCCATACTTGGGGCATCAAGAGTTGGTTAGGTTACTAAGAAACCCTAATCATTAGTGCTTTGGTTATCTATTTTTGCTCAGCGCTGCGCCTTGCACAACGCATCCCAAAAAGGGGCATCTGTAGACACCAAAACAACACCAATCCGATTATGTGATGACAAGCACTGATCGAATTGACATACATAGCCCCTAGGGCAGCCCCCAGAGGTTAAACAGTGGTCCTAACCACTCCCACAGTAGTTTGGAAGGTCAGAGGTCAATTTGGCACCTTTTTGGCACTTTTCTCCCTACTCGTCCCACCCTGGGACGATTACAAACTGGTATTCGTCCCACCCAGGGACGATTATCAGCATTCATCCCAGGGTGGGGCGAATAGCAGGTTTGACTGGCAAAAAGTCAAACCTCGATAGGTCCACCAGTTAACTGCAACTTCAGGACATGCAATTGCGAGGAACGACTTCAAATCAAGGAGAGAGACTTCAGTCATGCATGCCTTTATTTTTGGAGGCCTCATGCAAGGAGACTCTAAATCAGGGAATAATATTTTCTCCCAAAATAGGACAAGCAACTCAAGTGGCACCCTCGCATGCGCATTCAAAGAGAGAGACCCTAGGTCTATAAATTGGTGAGTCTTCTCACCCAAAAAGAAGAACAGAGAGGAGCTTTTGGAGCAACGAAGTGCTGCCAAATTACATCCTCACCCATCGTTTGTGCTTTCACATCCTTGATCTCTCTTTTGGAAGGGAGGTTATTGGGTGATTATTGGAAGCGCAATCCGGACCCAAACCCGAACATTTGGCCACAATATCCCACCAAATTTTTTGACACAACCCCATAAGAGGTTTTGGACCCATCCCAAGTGGATTGGTGCCAAAAAAGAGTCCCAAACGGTGGGCGTCCTGCCCTCGGGCGCCCCCCAAACTATCGCAGTTCTAATCGCCCCACCCCAGAGTGATTAGAAATCTATGGTAGATTTCCCTGATTTTTCTTTTGCATCTGATTCTAGGTTGTTTACATATGCTGTCATTTAAATTTCATGTGATTCTGACAAGTTTTGATCATGCTTTTATCATTTCCCGCTTTCACTAACACGCAGATAGCATCATCATATTTTGGGTGATAGAGGCCGAATTGGCAAAATATGACCATCTGGGTCATCCCAAAATACCCCGTTTTACCTAACCCCAACTTTGTAGGTGATTTGGAAGCCTCTGGACTAGACATTTAGGAGGTGGCTTTCGGATAGGTTATGACAGTTCTAATCGTCCCACCCCGGAGCGATTAGAAATATGTGTAATATTTCTAGACTGTTCCTTTTGCAGTGGCTTCCTGGTAATGTTTTATTGCTTCTATCAAATTTTTAGCTCATTCTGATATGTTTCAGTTATCATTTTAATCATCTTATGCATACACTGACCGCAGGCTTGGGGATCGCATGTTTCATTTTATCTACAGGTGCTACTAACTATTTTCTATTTCCTTGAACGTAGGATCTCAACATTAAAGGAGCAGCAAGGAGTCAAGACTCATCAATGCAAGCGGCGGTGACGTTTGGTCCACCCATTTTACATGTGGGCACGTGAAAGAAAGCGTATAAATCCGTGGTGTAATAGAGCCCTACTTAACGCTCCTAGTCCCCAAAAGGGAGGAGACGTATTGTAACCCGATTTTAAAGAAAATTAATAAAAAGGGTTGTACTCAACATTTGCTTTCTATCTTGTTTCAATTGGTTTACGTTTCTTTCCTTTCATGCATTTCAGTTCTTAGGACTTAGCGTTACGTTTCGCTTTTGCATACATCGCACTTGGCATTTCCACTTTTGTTTTCGTATCCTCGTGCTTTCAATTTTATATTAGAGTATGGAATTTTATGCCTATTTACTAATAAAAGGTTGGGTGTGCGTGTGTCAGTTTATGACTTGGAATATGTTCTTGATGAAATTTTTAATTTGAGTTTTTTACAACTAGGTGAGTAGACCTGGGTTGTTATAGTACAAGGTTCACTTAGAAACCTAGGCTGGGCAAACTTGAAAGGACCATAAATATATCTTACAAAAAAAATAAAATGCAGGAATGAAATTCTAATGTATGAAAAAAATAAAATCTAATCTATGAAAGCAATAAGTTGCCTAAAAGTATCTAATGTACAAAAATAGGAAATATACTCTATGAAATCCATAAAATCTAATCTACAAAAGTAATAAATTACATGAAAATAAATCTAATCTATGAAAATATTAAAAGAAAATATATGCTAAGAAAAAAATAAACAAAATCTATGCTAGGAAAACAATAAACAAAATCTATGCTAGGAAAGCAATAAATGGCTTGAAATGAAACCTATGCTAGGAAAGTGGTAAATCTACATTAGGAAAGTAGGAAATCTATGCTAGGAAAGCAAGAAATATGTGCTAGAAAATCAAGAAAATCTATGCTAGGAAAATGGGAAATTTATGCCAAGAAAGCAAGAAAATCTATGCTAGGAAAGTAGGAAATCTATGCTAGGAAAATGGGAAATCTATGCTAGGAAAATAGGAAATCTATGCTAAGAAAATAGGAAATATATTATAGGAAAGACGTAAAAATGCCATGATATAAAATCTAATTTATGTTTCAGCTTTTTGCCCTGGTTTAAGAGGAAAAATGATGATGGAATGATTTTACTGTTGCCCTAGTAGGGCTATTAATGATGGAATGATTTGCATTTTTAGCCTAGTCAAAGTGGGTAGATGATGATGGATGATTCAAAGTATTAGTAATATTCTTACTTTTGGGACCAAGATATGCTTAATTTTAGATCGTTGAAAGGTAAATTTTGGCTTGGGTGGTTAGAGGATCAATGGAGAAGGGAATAGTGATGATAATTGGTATAAAGTGGGACAAATGTGATGGCTTATAAATATGGTGTATAGATAGAAAATTGTAAGATAGTGAGGGGACGATAACAGGGTTTTTTTTGGTTGAGACCTAAGAGGCCTCCATATTATAGTCTCTATTTTTTCTTTGAGATGAGGATGAGGTAGGTAGATGGATACATGAGGGATGGATTTGTTAATTTATGATAGAGATACACAGATAATTCAATGTATAATATGATATGATGTGTTATATAGATGGTTTTCTATATGTGTATAGGGTGTTTAGGTTTTTGTGCTTGATGAAGGAATGAGATTGGATAGATATAACTTGTTAGATGACATGGATTTCATAGGTGGATGTGATCAATGATGAGATGTAGTGATTTATGTATTTGATCACATTTTAGATAGGTGTATATGTGTTGCATAGTCAAGATTAGTTTAATTAACCAATGTTAAAGTGGTGGTCACGATGACACATAAAAAGAACATGTTAGATAATAATTACAACGGGGATAATACATATACATGGATGGTGATATGTGAACCTAAGAAAAAATGATGAATAATGGTGATACCTAATATAAATAGAAAAATTAAGATACAAAGTGTATAACAAATAGTGTGGAAATTAACATGCTATGTTACCCTAGACACCTTAGGATTTTTAGATCCTAGAAGTGTTTCAAGAAACTCAAACACCTAGTAGCACTAATAAAAATCATCTACTAGCCAATCAATATCCCATAGAGACCTAGACTATCCTCAATAAGTAAAGCTATGCAAGGACCAATGTATGTGCAATGAGGTTAAATTTTTATTTTGATTAAGGTTGTAATAACCAATTGTAGTTCAAGCCATTATAAGCTAGCTCATCCACGAGAGATCAGAGATCTATACAAAATAAGGTTTCTAAAGTTATAGACATGTCACCACATAAAGGGTATACTCCACTACAAGTAAATCATCTATAGTCCTAGTGGATATAGATCCATAATCCTTCGATATTACTCCACTACCAACCGGGCATCTATAGCCCTAGCAAAGACATCTAAAATACCCGAGGATACATGATAGTATTATTGATATTTTTATTTTTTATTTTTTTTACACTTTTTTTATTATTTAGATTATGCGCATGATAGAATGAGTAGGGGAAACTATTCACTTTATGGCTAGAGCTATGCATGGATTCATCTTTCCTAGAATAAAAATGTGCTTAATGTGTGATAGGTGTTTGGTCCAAGAAGAGACTCAAGTTAGCTAGGGGAGACCAAAAATATCCTTAGGATATGACAACAATTGATAAAGATTTAGTGGAACACTAGGTATGGTTGAATAACTAAAACAAATGCTATGTATTAGTAACCTAAGATATTGGGACAATGAAAACAAGTAGGGCATGTGGTAAAAAAATAAAAAGGATAGGATGGGTGTACCAAACAATGGATAAAATGATATGACACATGGTCAAACATGAGATAATGGACAAGGATGGAACAAACAACATGTGACACACAAAAATAGATACAATATGGACAACTATGTGATGTCATTGATTAATTACACCAATTGATATGAAAGAACATGTATTCATGAATCCAAATAAGATCAAGTTGACATGTTATAAGCCTTATGTAGGATTGCAATGGATAAATACAATAAATAGTCATAGTGTAATTAAGTTGATGTCATGGAGGGAGTGGGAACTCCTTTAGGAAAAAAATTGTATGGAAGGAGGAGTGGCTCCCATTAGTCAAGAAGGAGGACAATAGGAATGGAAGGTGGAGAGAAGCAATGTGACACGGAAAAATTAATCGGATATTAGAAGCATGTGTTGTAGAATATGTGATGAAGACACTGAAGGATGTTGAGGAATGTTTGTGTGAAGAATTATGGAGAAATGATATGAGTAGGTGAGAGTTAGATGATGTGCCAAAATTGGTGGTGAGAATAATTGCAACTTCCCTCGGACAATGAGGAATGTGGGAGGAGGACGAGCTAGAGGATGGACTCCCCCCAGGAATGATATAGAGAATATTAGCATGGCCATTATGCAAGGATGACACACATAAATCAAGAAATGGTCCAAAGGGGTTATGGATGTAGGAGAATATGGGTATTGATAGGGGTGGGTGATTGTATGGATGCCCTTGATTAAAATAATAAACCATGCTTAGAAAAGTAGACCAATATAGTTGAATGGTAATCAATGGAGCATTCTTGTCAAAACTTAGGAAATAAGGATTAAAAATGAGGGGAGAAGTATGGATAGTGGATGGAAAATATTCTTTTTTATGCAATCATTCTTCACCATCTTTAAGTGTCTTAATTACAACTCTAATATTGTGTTCTTTCAATATCCCATTTATTCTCCTTCTTTAAGGTGTTGAAAAATGGTTTGATAAAAATGAAGAATGGTAAAGGAAAGAGGTGATGGGAACTTTGGTTGTTACATGGTGTGAGAAAATTTGGAGGGAAATGGGTTGAAAATCACCCCAAGCCAAGGGATAGCTTGGGAATATAGAATCAGGTTTTAAAGGATGGACGACTCTCCCAGCTTAGCAAAGTGCTTTGAAAAAGGATGAACTCTTCTAGAATAGGAAGCAAGATGAGGGAGAGAAGAGTAATGACAACTGGAGGAATGTGGAAAGAGGTAAAAGGGATGAGGGAAGGAATGACAAGGAAGAGAGTAATAGGATAAAGGGGTATAAATAAGATAAGAATAAATAAAAGGAACCAACCATAGATATGTAGTTACTCAAAGTGTGACCATACAACCATGGCATAGAATCGACCAAAAAAGAAGATGAGAAGGAGGTTGAATAGGCAAATAAGGAGGAGCTAGAGTGAAAAATGTGAGTGATGGTATGATTATGGTGGTGAATTATGGATGCAAAGGGGATTGAAGTGACACTTGAGAAGGAGATGTAAGATTGTGTCAAATCATGATCAATGTAAGATGGCCCAAGGATGGAAGGGATGAATATCTTTGAACCTTATAATTGATATATTGTTGAGCACATTAGAGTTAGCATCCATATGGTATGTGTTCTCATGATGATTCAATCAATTTTAAGTGGTCTTACATTTTCCACCTCGATGGATCATAGTCATGTAAAATCACATAAACATTGGCATGGCATGTAGCAAATCAGATCTGATTAGAGTTTGTGTTGAGAAGAGAAATTTTGCATTTTTACTCAGTAGAGTAGGGTTTATGGTAGTCTCTAGCAAGTTTATTAAATAGGCATCAATTCGAAAAATGGGTGTTTAGATGTTGATAAATATTTGTGACAATATTAATTAGGTAATGTCATCCAACTCATGTGACAAAGTGGTTTGTAATGGGGTATGATTGAGGTGGATGAATTCGAGTGGTAGTTATGTGTATGATGTAGATGAGAAAAAGAGATGAATTATTAAAATAGGATAATATTGAAGAAGAAATGAGCCACTGGAAAAGGGTCATATGGATGAGATAGTTAGTTCCCTATAGTCTAGTAGATCTTGTATTAGATACTGGAATTGTTGATATTCCTCGATGTCATGACCCTTTTAGAAATGGTAGATCCAATAGTGATCTTCCTTGTACCATATAGGTTTTTGCATATTGGTTTTTATTAGGGTGAAGTTCAGGTAAGGAGATAATGTTTACACCATGAAAAAACTTAACAATATCTCTAATAGGGGCACCCAGACATGAGGTAGAGGACGATGAGGAGGAGGTCTATTGGAAGGGTGAGGTGAAGAAGGGGGAGTAGATATATATTGGTTTAAGGGCAGGTTTGAAGGTGGTGCATGGGTTCTTGATGACTTAATTTGAACACAAGGTTTATGAGTCGATCTGATATTTGTTACAAATCACTTAAAGATGGATTTGAATTGGTAGGATAGATATGCATGGCCTAACAAGAGGGCAAGGGTTAAGTAGGTAGGGATGATAAAATGGAGAAGGTGAAGGCATGTTAAATGGATAAGGTAAGTAATAAGGTTGCAAGGGTTGGCCCACATGAAGGGGATGAGGTAAGGGATATGACGAAGGGTAAGGTTGTGGGGTTGGATTGAATAAGGTAGAGGATAAGGGGTGCGACAAGGTTGTAGGGTAAGAGGTGGTTCTAGAAGAAGAGGTGGAAGAGGAGGGTGGAAGAAGAGGGGGTAAGGATGAGGGGGATTGATATAAGGAGGATGAAGATATCGTCTTAGGAAGAGTTTGGGTTAGAGTGACTTGCAACACTAGGCCTTGGTTAAAATGTGACGGTCAAAAAAGGACCATGGAAGGTGGACATGGGATAGAATGGATAATAGGGGAGGGACTGGGTGGCATGAAAGGCATATCCTCCAAATGGTTTGGAGGAGTTAACAAGGGGTTAGGGACTAAATCAAAATGGGACATCGGAGGGAATGCTTGAGACTAGGTTTAGCTTGTGGTTTACACCATAAGTGGTTAGGTATGGGATATAATGGGAAGGAATGTATATGGTTGATGGTATAAAAACACAAAGGCATGTTTTGAGATGGATTTAGGGATGTTTTAGGATGGATTTGGTATGTTTTTGGATGGATTTAGAATTTATTTGGGATGGATTTGGTATGTTTTTTTTATTCTTTATTAAGGGGGTTTTTTTGGTGTGTTTTGATGTATCCTAAGCCTAGGAACTATAAGGGGATGGATGGAGTGGAATATACAAAGGTGTTTTTGTGCCCACCCATATTAGAAGAAGTGGAAAAAAAACAACTAAAAAGGATTCCTAGGATGGGGGTTGGCTTTGAATCCTAAGGGAGGAAAATAATACTCAAAAAATAGGTTGCATTGTCTAAGTCTTGCTACCAGTCCAGTCAGCTTTCACTTCACCCTTGGTTAGGCTTGGACAAAAATAATAGCTGCATATCCACTAATTATTAACCCCATGAACAAAGGGCATCTAACCTCATATTACCCTAGACTAATCCCAAGGGTAAATAGTTTCTCGATGATGAAATCCATGAAACTATATGCTCTACACTAAGGTGGATAAGGGATAAAATGATGGTTGGGGATGAATTTCAATGTCACCAATTGGTTATCCTCACAAAAATTTGTGGAATGAAATGTGCAAGTGTGTGATTATTTTAATTTTTTTATGTTTTTGGTTTGATTTTTGTTTTGTTTTTGTTTGGTCCTAAAAATACTTATTTACCATGCAAAACTAAAACTAATACTAAGAGTGCAAATGTTAGATTAAAAAACACTATGCCTAAGATGATAAAATACAACTAACCTAAATAAGAAGGATAGAGGGAGATAATAGGTAAGAAAAGAAGATGGATTCTATGCTAAAAGTAAAAGAGTGAGAACGGGGAACTTAAAATAGAATGGAAGATAGAAGACCTATGCTTAGATAAAGGGAAGAACAAGCCTATAGAAGGAAGAGATAATATATGCTAAAGAAGGGAGAATAATATGAGCCTAATCTTGGAGGAATGAAACAAAATAGAGAATATAGATGATAGAAAATAAAGGCTAAAATTAAGGATCGAAAGTAGAATATTAAAGGGGTAAGGCTGCAAGATGACTCTAATCCCTAGATCCAACCACACCTAGCGGTAGTCTAATTGCACTGAGTGGTTGCCTAACCATACTAGGCAGTTGCTTAACCATAGGGGATGGCTGAGACATGGTCTAGAGGTATATTACAAACTAGAATAGAGGAAGGTATATTGAAGGATGTCCATAGGAGATTGGATGATAGATTCTAACCTAAACTAAACATAATGTTGAGAAGCAAAAAGGAACTATGCTAATGGCACAAAAAAAATGGTGATAAGTCTTACCTATGACAACAATGAATATGCTTAAAATAAAATGACTAATATAAAGAATGCAACTATGCTAAGAGAATGCAAGGTAAAAAATCTATGAAAATGAAGGCACCTATGCTAAGAATGATGAAAACAAATTACTCTAAAGCAATGAAAACAACCTATGCTAAGAACATAAAAGCAACTATTCTAAAGCAATAAAAGTAAGCTATGCTAAGAACATAAAACAACTATTCTAGAGAAATGAAAGCAAACTATGCTAAAAACATAAAAGCAACTATTCTAAAATAATGAAAGCAAGCTATGCTAAAAACATAAAACAACTATGCTAAAGCAATGAAAGTAAACCATACTAAGAACATAAAACAACTATGCTAATGAGACATGAGCCATTATGTGCTAAGATAACAAAAACAACTATGTTAATGAGACATGAGTCATTATGTGCTAAGGTAACTGTTGACAATTTTGTTACATTGCACAAGGGGTAGAAAAAGAAATCAAAATTTTGTACAAGTATTTTTGTAAAGTATTTCTTTGTTGTTTTTTATTTGTAAAGTTGCAGCAATTTTGACTTTCCCTGCCACCCCCTTGTACATAAAATGAAGAAGAAATAAATTTGCACCCGAAGCATTTTCATCGATTGCTTCGGGAAAAAAAATTGCGAAGCAGCACTGCCGAAGCAGAAATTCTAGCAAGGTGTAAAAAAGAGCTTCGTGCCCGAAGCATTTCAAAGGGTTACTTCGGGAAAAAAATTTGCGAAGTAGAATTCAAGCAGCATTTTGAAAGAGCAGCTTCGCCGAAGAAAGACCACGGTTCGAATTAGCTAAGGCAAGAAAATTACTTCGGGCCCGAAGCACTTCAAGTAGCTACTTCGGGTGACATTTTTGCGAAGCGGTGTTGCCGAAGTAAAATACAAAGGAAGAAGAATGAAACTACTTTGCACCCGAAGCATTTCCAGCAAATACTTCGGCCAGAAAACTAGTGAAGCGGGACTCGAAGGAGCATTGAAAATACTTCGCCAGAAAGTCGCCGAAGCACCCACTTCGGGCCCCTCCATCAGCGAACCATTTTTACTTCACAGAAAGTTGTTGCGAAGCATCTGCTTTGGCTAGCTTTCATGCGAAGTACTTCTACCCTAAGTAACGGAGGTCATGGAGAATGCAACATATTTTGAAGACAATTGCTTCGACCGAAACCTTCCCGAACCATAGTTTTGAAAGAGGATCACGACAAAGCATTTCTCTAAGGCATCAGTGAAGCAATTTTGTCAATGAAGCGGCAAGGAATGAAGAGGCCCATTCCGCGAAGGAAATATTCTTCGACACTCACACCTCCGAAGCAGTTTTGCAAAGCTCCATTTTGTGAAGTTCAAATCGAGGAGGAGTTATTGCTTCGACACAAGTCTATTACGAAGCAAATTTACAAACAAACATCTTGCGAAGCGCTTCAAAGGCACGTGTTCCAAGCTGGGTATTTTCTCGAGGCGACCTCATAAATGCATTTTTACGTGCCCGGTAAGACCGCTGCTCATTTTTGGCAATCAAAAATGAAGTATCAATCCATGATGAAGAGCCCGATGAGCATGGCGGCCACTCGAGCACCACACCCGGAGACCAAGGACGTCCAAGTGACTCATTAATGCATCTTTCCCTGGTTGACCCGATCATAGCTGCTAGTTTTGATAAAGGACATGAAAGCTCAGTCACGAGAGCCGTGAAGAGCCGACTTCTCAGCTTCCGAGGATGTACTCCTCCATTTTGTGTAATTATGACTCAGAGGGTCGGGTCCTCTATAAAAACCCAGGCATTGTAATGAAAAAGGGGGGAACTTTATGCTAGAAAGCTACTGTAACTTGATGTCCTACGATTAATACTAAAGAACTTTGGGCTCAATTTCTCTCTTGTATGCTACCTTCTGTGTTTATTTCTTTTGTCTTTCTTCATTTGCATACTGTGACTCTGAATCCTGAATTCGATGTGCGATTGGGGACTATACCCTAAAATTCGCCCGAAGGATACATAGGGGAGGAAAAATGCTATATTGGTTTTCTTTTATGCTGCCTGGTGGGTTGTGGTTTTTGTTATATTCGCTTATCCTAATCGTCATTACTTTGAACCCTAAATTTTGATGAAAGGGAGAAGGAGAATCCTAGAGAGCTCGCTCAGAGGATACATAGGAAGGTCAATGTGGCATTTCTTTCATTTATTCTTGGTGTTCTTTGTTGCTATTCAAGTTGCTAGTTAGTGATCGTGCTTCCTATTCTCTCCCACTTTAAATCATTGATCTCTCTTCCCTTACCCCTTTTTTATTTCTTTCTCTAACCCTAGCTCTGTTTATCTCTTTCCTGCATCCCTTATCTCAAAACACCAAAGTAGTTTAGCATAGAAGAGGGCATTTCTTTGGAGATTGGCATCAGGGGCATCTCTTCCCTTCGGCCTTTCAATGTTGGTCCAGGTCTAGGGTGCATACACTTACCCAAATTCTTTCCTAGGCAGATTTGATGACCAACAGTTTTTGGCATGCCGGATGGGACCAAGGTCCCACATTTTAAGAACAAATCTCAAACCCGTATTCATCGGGGCCAATAGTTCTAACCAGTTCTCGGTGTGACCCGGTCAGTCTCACCTGACTAGTGGTAGTGAGAACCGATGCTCTCATTACCAAAAGACTCTTAGCATCTGATGACTCTGTTTACCCGAGAATATTTAAGTCGTAAAGACCAGTACCAAAGTCTATGCCTTCATGCAAACGAGATGGAGAGTTAGGAATAGAGGAGAGGAAACCGAGTTCTTTGAGCTAGATATCGATGCCTTTGGGGAGCGATCAAGGTTGGTCACCCTTGAATCATTGTTATGTGGAACATCCTCGTAAGAGGCTTTTATTGATGAACGAGGCCTAACTTCTGATAGCACAACATCTAGTTTTCCTCCCAATCCTCCCAACTCACCGAAGCATCCTAGTGCCTCCATTCCTATTAGTCGTCCTATTAGCAATCAAGGAGGAGCTTCGGGGATTCCTATTTCTCAAAATCCAGGAGCAAGTATGGCACAACAACAACAACAAAAACAACAACAACAAATGTAGCAACAACCACCACCTAGGTTGTTCCCAGCATGGGATTCCTTGTCATCGCTAAATCTAGCGGGACAAGGGCAAGTGCCACCTGCTGCTATAAAGAAGATCCCAACGTTCGATGGAACTGGGAAGACTGCTCTGGAGCACATCCAGGACATAATATCTCTGGTGATGATCCATGACATCACAGAGGAGCGAGTTATGGTAAAGCTTCTAGTTCTTTCCCTTAGAGGAAAACTCCTCTACTGGTATAGATATTTACCACCCGGTACTATTATAGGATGGGACCAGTTAGCCAGGCAGTTGATGGGAAACTTCAATGAGTCCTCCGATCCTACCTCTCTCCTGCATCAATTCACTTCAATCCAGAGACATCCACAAGAAGAGATCACAGAATTCAATGTTAGGTTTGCTCGAACCTGGCAGAGAGTACCAGTTGGACTTTGGCCAACCGACGAAGCTGCAGCATACTATTTCCTTCGGGCTTTCAACCCTGATATTAGTATCATGGTAAGATATTCTAACATCAATACTTTTCTCGAGTTGTATGAGTTAGCCAAGAGGGCAAAAATGGATTTGATAGCTATGGGCAAGCTTCCCCAAAGGATGTCAATGCCAATACTTCCCAAATTCCTTCAATCCTAGTACATGAGTGCAGCCGCTTCATAGATCTCTGCAACTCCTGCACTCCCAATCTCATCTTGGAACCCGAATCCTATTGTGTCTCAAATCACCGCCCCACAAATTCATTTTCCCACATTTTCAACTCCATAGCCCATGGTCACTTTGGCATTCCCTGTATTGCCAGCACCATTTCAACCCCCTACCCTACCTCCAATACCGACGATGGCTTCATTGCCACTCGTTCCAAAAGCCGATGATATGCAAGCTAAAATTCTACAAGAGATGTAGTCTCTGAACTCCATAGTTCAGACGTTGTCCAACGACATGACTATTATGAAAAAGAAGCAAGTGCAACAAGAATTTCTACCAAGGAGGTCTTATCCTACGCCTACGCTTACCAAAGACCAAGCAGTCCAACAAGGAAAGGCTTCGGTGAGAAACGCTATGATTGATGAAGCTCCAAGCACTTCCGATTATGTATATTGGTGCTCTACATGCAATGATCCGCATGAAGAGAATACCTGCATGCTGCACCAACACTATGTACAAACGTTGGCGAGCGATAGTCATGGCGGTCAAGTCAACGTCATCAGGAAAATGAGTCAGAACCTAGCGATTGGCGAAGAAGAGCCGATTGTAGTGCTTACCAGAGGAGGAAAGAAGGTGATAGAAGTGGATGCTACTCAGATGACTCCCTTAAAAGTGCACGCTCAACCCAAGAAGGGACAATCATCTTCTTTAGCCCCGAACGAAGCTCCTCTGCCTGCACCAATCAAAGAAAAAGCTCAAAAGGCCTCTGTCGAACCACCTCAGGTAGAAACCAAAGAGCAGGCTAGGGAAAAGCTCAAGTTTCCTTCACTAACTAAGCGAAAAAGAGTTGAAGCTATGGAGTAGTATCGCACCAGATATGAGCTGAGAAAGGAACTCGAGGTGCTCAGTTCCCTGGCATACAACATTGTGGAGGAGTTAAAGAGGATTCCAGCCAAGATCAGCTTGTATGATGCACTGCAACTACCTGGACAAGTGGACCTGCTGCAAGAATCATTGAAGATGACTAAAGCAAAAAAGGCAGCACCGCTTGCTCTTGTGCAAACCCTATCCACATCCATTACAAGGAAGAATAGACCACCTCTGTTCTACCTGTCTCTATAGATGGAAGGCTATATTGTACATAACTATATGATCGACTCTGGGGCCGCTACAACAGTCATGCCGAAAGTGATTTGCGAAGAAATAGGGATGGAATATATGTGAAGCAGCCAAGGCGTACTCCAGTTGGATGGTACCCCAATGAAGACTATAGGAGTGATCAAAGACATTCCTATTCGACTACATAAGATGCCTTAGATCATGGTCATACAAGAGGTAGTGGTCGTCGACCTGGAGCCATACTTCAGCATGTGCTTGTCAAGGGAATTCATAGCAAAGTTGGGTGGATATCTGTCTATGGATTACTCTCATCTGGAGATTCCATTCAAAGGAAAGAAGGTGAAGATCTACAATGAAAAGCCTTCTTCCTTCCTTGTGTAGAAGATGTCCGAAGAAGAAAGCAGCGATCCGATGAATGCAATAGTGGAGGAAGTAGAGCAGGTGGACCTGGTCGAGGAATCTCTTGCACAACTAAGTTATGAAGATGAGTTCTCATTGGCAGACTTTAATGCCATGGTAGAGACCGAGATAGGATGTTATGCGATCGCCAAGCCTGAGAAACATACCCAACCAGAGAATAGAACAAGTGCCCAAGAAGGATTATGGAAGTTGTTCTTCGATGGTGCCCGATGTAAAAATGGCGCTGGGGCAGGGATTCTTCTAGTTTTGCCATCCGAAGAGCAAAAGGAGTATTGCTATCGGTTGATATGGAGCTACACCAACAATGCAGCAAAATATGAAGCATTATGCCTAGGACTCAAGAAAGCTGACAAGTTAGGCATAAAGCACCTTCAAATCTTCGAAGATTCTAAACTGGTATGCAACCAAGTCACAAAAAGGTGCACTTCAAAGAAGCATTATCTCAAATCCTATCGAAATAGGGTATGGGACTTGTTCGACCAGTTCGAATCTCTCAATCTATAGTCTATTCCAAGAGAAAAGAATCGACATGTCGATGTTCTAGCATCCATCGCAGCCAAGTACTCTCCAATAGAAGACATGGTGCACAAGCCCAAAGCTATGAGAATGATCTATAGACCCTCTATCCTAGACAAAGATCTGCATTGGCAAGTCTTTGATAATGATGAGCAGATTATGAATTTCATGATTCAAGAAGCAGCCACAGTCGAAAGCAGAAGCCCTGACGGTGAAGAATATGAAGGACTAGTTCAATTGAAGAATAACCACCTTCCTAAAGGATTGATTACTCTAGAAAGCCTCTTTGATCAGAACGATCGAGCAGTTTCACATAGGATCAAATTTAATGCCAAGCAGTATCAAGAGTTGGAGCTCGAGCCTGGAAAAGCAATAAAAGTTGGAACAGATTGCACTTCGGAGGAGCTAGAGCAGATCCGATCTCTATGCAAAAGGTATCCCAACACAGTGGCTTGGTCTTATCAAGATCTAAGGGGATACGATTGGCAACTGATCCAGCATACAATTGAGTTGCAGGAGGGAGTCAAGCCCTTTCGATAGAAGCAAAGGTCGGTTAACCCAAAGATCAAGGTCCTGATGAAGGCCAAACTCCTAAAAATGCTAGAGGCAAAGATAATTTATCCCATCAAACATTCTTCTTGGGTAGCAAAAGTAGTCCCTGTCAAAAAAAAGAACGGAGATATTCGTTTATGCATGGAATTTCGCAACCTGAACCAGGCTTCTCTCAAAGACCACTATCCTCTTTCGCAAATCGATCAGATCTTGCACTCGATGGCTGGAGCTCAACGCTTCTCCCTGCTTGATGGTTTCTCTGGATACAATCAGATCTGGGTCAGGAATGAAGACCAACATAAAACAACGTTCACCACCAAGTGGGGAACATTTGCTTACCAGCGAATGCCATTTGGCCTTTCGAATGTTGGTGCCACTTTTCAGAGGGTGATGGATCTAGCTTTTTGTGAGCTTATGAATAAGGTTATCATCATCTATCTAGATGATATGACCATTTTCTCCCAAAGAAGGGAGGATCACCCCTTACATCTACAACAAATTTTCAAAAAATACTGAGAGTTTGGCATTTCAATCAATCCAAAGAAGTCCATATTTGCAGTCAACAAAGGGAAGTTGTTGGGACATGCTATATCAGAAAAGGGCCTCACTATAGATCCCGACAGAGCCGAGGCTCTAACAAAACTCCCACTCCCAGAAGATAAGAAAGGACTTCAATCTTTCTTTGGCCAGATCAACTTCATGAGGAAGTTCGTCCCTGATTTCACCCAAGTCATCAAGCCAATGTCTAAAATTTTGAAGAAGGGCACATAATTCATCTGGATAGAAGAGAGAAATGAGGCATTTGAAGAGATTAAGGCCCGAATCACTCAGGCATCGGTCCTGATCAACCCTGACTACAGTCAAGATTTTATCCTATATGCCATTGGGGAACCCAAAAGCTATGCTGCGGTCCTGACACAGAAGGGGGAAGACGATGAAGAGCGTCCCATCGTGTTTCTGAGCCAGGTGATCAATCCCCATGAAGAGAAATACAATTTCATAGAACGTCAGGTGCATGCAGTAATGAAGTCTCTTCAGAAATTCAAGCAATTCATCTCCCAAATTCGGGTTACGGTCTTTGTCATTCACCTTGACGTGCGCAATTTCATCATCCAAGGAGAATTGGGAAGCAAGAGAGCCGGTTGGGTGAACAAGATACAGGAATTTGACATTGAGATCAAGCCCACAAAACTAGTTTATGGTCACGCATTATGTCAAGAACTGGCGAAGAGCGTAGCGGCCGAAGCTACAAAATCTCAGTGGGATGATTCGCCAACAGAAGAATGCTTCGCCAACCAAGAAGAGGACAAGAAAGATTGGGTTAGTGAAATAGTCAACTACTTCAATACCGAAAGATGTCCTTCGCATCTAAACGCTTCATAGCAAAGGCATTTCAGGATGCGGTCCTCCCATTACACTCTGCACCCCGAAGGCCTATTCTTTAGGAACATTGATGGTGTCCTTCTTAAGTGCATAAAAGATGATGATAAAAGGAGAGTCCTGGGAGAATTTCATTCAAGACTATCTGGAGGTCACTTCGTAGGAAGAACAACGACGCTGAAGATCATCAAGGCGGGTTATTATTGGCCCACACTCTTTGTCGATGCCTTCGTTGTTTGTCGTAGATGTAAGCAATGTCAGAAGTTCATCGGCCGAAGTAGAAATGCTTCGATACCCCTTCATCCGATACAAGTAGAGACACCCTTTCAACAATGGGGACTGGATTTCATAGGGGCCATATCGCCGAACTCCTCCATGGGACATAAGTTCATCCTGACGACAACTGACTACTTCACAAGGTGGGCCGAAGTGATTCCTACGAAACATGTAGATCAAGAGACTATAATCGCCTTCCTAGAAAGTTTGATCACCAGGTTCGGTGTTCCCAAAGCAATTATTATGGACAATGGTCCTAGTTTTTTAGGCACCAAAATCAATGATTTCTTCTACAAACATGGGATATATCATAAAGTCTCCTCCAACTATTATCCGCAAGGCAATGGATTGGTAGAATCCACCAACAAGACCTTGTTAAGGGTGCTAAGAAAGCTCATAGAGACAAAAAAAAGGACTTGGCATCTTCTTCTAGATCGTGCCTTGTGGGCCGATCGAATTTCTGTCAAGAAGTCAATCAAGACTTCACCTTATGCCCTGGTCTATGGCAAGGAGGCCATCTTACCCACCCATGTGGAGATCCCTACACTACAACTATTAGAAGAAGAAGATGGAGTTAATCCAATGGAAAATAGATTAGCTCATCTGTTGCAGCTAGAGGAATATCGCGAGGAAGCCTACCAGAACTTCGCTAAGCATGCTCAGGTCACCCGAGATTGGTTCAAAAGGAAATCATCCGATCGCACGTTCAAGGTGGGAGATCTGGTATGGAAGTGGGACTCCTGGAAGGCCAAGCCTGGGAATCACGACAAGCTGGACACCTTCTAGGATGGGCCATTCGAAATTGTAAAGGTGAACTCGGCCAACTATTTCATCCTCAAAGATGCAGATGGCTAGGTTTTGCCGATCTCTGTCAATGGTATTCATCTGAAGACTTTTCATCGCTGAGGTAAAACACTAGTTCTCTTGCAAATAAAAAAAAAAAAAAGTGTGTATGTACTTTTGTATATAATTTTCATTTGTATATACATCCTGTTCCGAGATTGCAAAAGCCAAGTACTACACTTCAAAATCTCCTTCGGGGACTTTTGATGCGAAGTAGCAGTTGCAAGGAGGTTCGCTGCGAAGCACTTTACCCTCAAAAGGGCCAAACCAAAATTCAAACAAAGGCACAAAAAGAGCTTTGCACCCAAAGCATTTCTAGCAGCTACTTCGGGCAGAAGTTTTGCGAAGTAGATTTGAAAGGGGTCTTTGCGAAGCAATTTTCAAGAACACAAGCTTCGGTAGGCGGTCCTTGCAAAGCACGGCGAAGAGGAGTACTTCGGGCCCAAAGTGTCAAAAAGCAGTCCGCACCAAAGGTTCATCGTGAAGCATTTTCAATGTTGATTTCAACTTCGTCGAACCAACAACATGCGAGATGAGAGAATTTAAAATGTGCCTCAAAGAACATGCTGATAGCAACCTCGAAAAGAGTTCAAAGTGGATGAATTTAAGGCAAAAGTGGTGGAGCACATCCCGAGGTGATTCGGTTAATGTAAAAGCTACACCGAGGTACGAGGTGGCAGTAGTTTGCATTTCATGATTACCAAAGCGCGTGGCCCCATGTACTACGCTGCTGCAGAGCCAATCAAAGGGTAAGGCAACTTCCTCCATCTGAAGCATTAATTTAAATTTGGTAGGTGCCATAAATTGAGGTAGTTACCTTTTTAGGCTATAAAACATGAAGCTCTAGCAAAAGGGGAGGTTAGTTATCCATCAATCCATGCAAGACTAAGAGCCTTTGGTTTTTCTACAATTCTCCTACCCTTTGCATCTAAGCCCTTCGCATTGAAACCCTCTGTATCAAGGACTCTGCCGCCATCATTTTCAACATGGGAAAGAAAAACTCCAAAGAGAAGGGGAAAGAGCCTGAAGTTGTAGGCCCTAAAAAAACAAAGAAGGGCAAAGAAGAGAAAAAGCGTACTCCAAAGAAGATAAGTCTTACCCCTCACCCTAAAAAGCAACCAATAGAAGAAGGGGACAACTCGGAGGAAGAGCAGCTTGTAGAACCACCAATTGATGGGTGGGAGAAGATTAGAGATACGTAGATCTCTAAGGGTGTGTTCGACCTCCGACGCACCATAGAGTTTATGACGAGCAGACTCACCCCAGAGAATAAGAGAGCTGATGCATATTACTCTCAAATTTACTGGTATTTAACCCCGCCTGCTCACCATTGTCTCGAGCTAATCTATGCTATCACGCAAAATTACCAGCCTGCATCTAGGCAAGTGTTGGACGCTTTGGGTCACAAATTGTTTTCCATTTTGAAGGAAGATGTACAAGCGGCCTTCGCGCCACAACAAGGTCTTCCCAAGGGCTATTCTGTTCGCAATGTCATTTTAAGCGAACAAATGGAGAGGTTCACTTCTAACAACTACATATTGAAATTCCTGCATGAGAACCTCAAAAGTGGGCTACCTTCAAACAAGCTACCCCAGATGCCCTTACCCTTGGCGGCCTTCAAGAACACCGATATTTTCTCCATCATTGCATGGGTGGCGGGCCTATCGACAGATGCTTCGGTGCAACCCTGGCAGGTGTCTTTGGTCGAATGTATTTCGAGAGGGGAATTCTATGCCCCCGACGCTTCAAGACCAAACACCAACCCAATTTTCTTTGATTGGGTGGAATGGGTGGCCCGAACCTTGCACACAAGGCTCACCAGCATGAAGAATTCGGCAATGGGCCAGTACTTTGCACCCTGTTATTTTCTTGTCTGGTTTTTTTTCTACCAGGTTCATAAGCGATTCCCCCATATCACCATTTCTCCAAGTGGGACCACTTAAAATTCAAGAATTTCCACATCTGCCCCCACCCCAAAATTGTGGAACAAAGGAATAATCCCAATGGGAAAGATCTGGGGTGGCATTTGGAGAAAATGAGAACATTGCCTCCTTGGCATGAGTTCTACCCCATGGAGGCCGAGTTTGATCTTGACCAGTACCCCCTCCCAACTCCAAGCTCCACATTTTGGAGAAAGGCAAAGGATGATTTAAAGGAGGAATTGAAGAATTGGAGCGAGGAAAAACTTTGGGAGTGGTGGATAATGAGAGTCCATCGCCAAAATATGAACTCTTATGGACTCTTGGCAGTAGATAAAGACTTCACAATTCTTTATGAAGCCAATGTTGAAACTTGGAAGTCTATATCCTTTGCAGATTTTGTTCCCCCAGCTACCCCAGGATCGGGCGAAAGCCCAAGAGGAGCTGAAGATGCCTCAAAAGAAGAGGAAGAAGAGGAGGCCGAAGCTATGCTAGTGGCACTACCATAGGGACCATCGAAAGGCCATGACACAAGCACCGAAGAGGCAGAGCAACCATTGGAGAGAAAGAAAAGAAAGAGGCAAGAGCAAATTCAAGTGCCTTCAAGCCACCCAAAGCGACCCCGCACAAAGCTCGCAAGTGCTCCTCGCTGAATAGCCTGCATCAGGCCTGATCGAGGAAAATATTGAAGATGCGGGGCCACCAAGTGCCAAGACGGTCCCGGATATAGACGTCATTGATGTGGAGGAACTCCTCCAACAAGAGGTAGACCCCGAAGTAGAAGTTGTGGAGGTCGGGAGTGTCAAAGCCTAGAAGGAGCAAGAGCCTGTCATGCAAGAAGTCACTACGACCACTCTGCTCGAAGGACATGCAGGTAAGCATTCTCCACCCTTTGCCTTAGTCTCTCACATGTCTACCGTGGTCTTGGCCAAGTCTCCCCATCAGTCTCTCCCTCCCTCACAAAGTCAGTCACCTCCTCACACATTGCCTCTTACCATCGATCCCATTAGCCCCACTCCACTCGAGTCACCAGGCTGGGACAAGTCTTTTGCCACCACTTCGCCAAACCCTGTTCCTCATTCACCTACCTCACATGGCATTGTTGCACTCCCTGGGACTCCTAGTACACCTATTGTCGAACCTGCTGGTGAGGCATCCCCCATTCATTCTTTGTATTTGTTCACCCCTTTGGCTGGAGATCCAACCTCATTTGAATCAGATATGTCTTTAATCAAGGAATGCCCTCTAGCCAAGAAGCTACTCTTAGCTTGGCAAAACACAGAGAAAATGCTAAAGGAGGCAAGGAAGAAAAGAGGGCGCTCTCTGGCCCAAACTAAAAAATGTGTTGTCTTCGATTTGAAGGCTAGAAAGCTACATAAGGTAAAGAAGGTCCCTAAGGTCCAGAAGCCTCTGGATGAAATGACTCTAGTGGATTATGACTATCAGGAGAAGACCAAGGACCTGGAGCACCTAAACATGGACAATGAGTCTACGTCTATGCATATCGGGATTGAGACTTTTCGAGCACATGCAAACATCGCTAATCAGCACAGGTTCAAAGCAGAAAGTGCTAACATCAAGTTGGAGGAGGAGCTAGCTAGAATTCGCTCCAAGCTGGAGGATTCAGAGGAGTAGTGTAAGCTATTGAAAAAGGAAACACATGCCCTGAAATAGCAGATACTACAATTGCAGTGTTCGGATGAGCACCAAGCACAGAAATAGGCCAAAAATGAGCTAAAATCCAAGGAGCTCGAAAGCAAAATCTTGCAGGCTTAGCAGAAGTTGTTCAAAAAAGAAAACTTAGCTGTTTGACAAAGACAGAATTAAGGAAATTTGCTCACACTTGCTCAAAGGTTTCATATCGCGGGCCTCCAGTGCCTTGTCAACTTTAATCTATGTCACCGAAGCTCAGTATGTTGTTGCTAAGAAAGGGCCAATAGTAGATGAGGTCATCCAAAAAATCAAAAGGTGACTCAAGCTGGCTTTTGAGGTCCAAAGTATTAGATATCAGGACCTGCAGGTTGCTGCTATGAGTCGAACAGCTAGGGATTGGTCTACATCCTAAGCCACTATTCACACCTTCTTCTCCAAGGTGAAGAAAGCGCAGAAGGCGAAGGACCTCCTAGACATATTTGAGCAAGATCAGTGCACATCAATGGGTTACTTCGAAGATCTTTCTTCCTTAGGTTTCCCAAGTTTCACAGATGATGATGGGAACCTTCTCACCAGGGAAGAACTCAAGCCGGCGTGGCTCCATTTCAAAAGTGACGTCTTAGAAATAGATGAGTGGGAAGAGCTGGTCATAGAAGGACAAGTCACCGACTTCATCTTGAGACACTACAAAATTGTGGCTTGCCTAAATGACCTAAGTGCAAGAATCAAACATGCTGACATTGGGCAGATTGATCGGTTCCATGTTTTGGTCAAGGCACTCGAAGACCAAGAACCATTTTAGAAAGGCGTCTGGGCCCACGTCCGTCGAACCATGAGGAAAATCCATGATCGTCTTGTCCCATCACCGTAGCAGGAAGCCACGCTGGTAGAAGAAGGAGCAGAAGAAGGAGAAGAAGAAGAAGAAGAAGAAGTTGTGGAAGCGCTCCCGAAAGTGGAAAAGGGGGAAGGATCTGGAGGTGACTCTGGCCCAATGGATCAAAGCTGAGGGTTCTCCCACCAAGATGAGCTCGTTGCCCCATGAGCCACCAAGAATGTTGACAATTTTGTCACATTGCACAAGGGGTAGAAAAAGAAATCAAAATTTTGTACAAGTATTTTTGTAAAGTATTTCTTTGTTGTTTTTTATTTGCAAAGTTGCAGCAATTTTGGCTTTTCTTGCCACCCCCTTGTACATAAAATGAACAAGAAATGACTTCACACTCGAAGCATTTCCAGCGATTGCTTCGGGAAAAAAAATTACTATGCAGTGCTGTCGAAGCAGAAATTATAGCAAGGCATAAAAAAGAGCTTCGCTCCCGAAGCATTTCAAAGGGTTACTTCGGGCCAAAGTTTTGCGAAGCAGAATTCAAGCAGCATTTTGAAAGAGCAGCTTCACTGAAGAAAGACCATGGTTCGAATTGGCTAAGGCAAGAAAATTACTTCGGGCCCGAAGCACTTCAAGTAGCTACTTCGGGCGATATTTTTGCGAAGCGGTGTTGCCGAAGTAAAATACAAAGGAAGAAGAATGAAACTACTTCGCACCCGAAGCATTTCCAGCAAATACTTCAGCCAAAAAACTAGCGAAGCGGGACTCGAAAGAGCATTGAAAATACTTTGCCATAAAGCCGTCGAAGCACCCACTTCGGGACCCTCCATCAGCGAACCATTTTTACTTCGCAAAAAGTTGTTGCGAAGCATCTGCTTCGGCTAGCTTTCGTGCGAAGTACTTCTACCCAAAGTAACGGAAGTCATGGAGAATGCAACATCTTTTGAAGACAATTACTTTAGCCGAAACCTTCCTAAACCATAGTTTTGAAAGAGGATCATAGAAAAGCATTTATCCAAGGCATTATCGAAGCAATTTTGTCAACGAAGCGACAAGGAATGAAGAGGCCCATTCTGCGAAGGAAATATGCTTCGGCACTCACACCCCCGAAGCAGTTTTGCAAAGTTCCATTTTGCGAAGTTCAAATCGAGGAGTTATTGCTTTAGCACAAGTCTATTACGAAGCAAAGTTGCAAATGAACATCTTGTAAAGCACTTCAAAGACACATGTTCCAAGCTAGGTATTTTCCTGAGGTGACCTCATAAATGCATTTTTACGTGCCAGGTAAGACCGTTGCTCATTTTTGGCAATCAAAAATGAAGTATCAGTCCATGATGAAGAACCTGACGAGCATGGCGGCCACTCGAGCACCACACCCGGAGACCAAGGACGTCCAAGCGGCTCATTAATGCATCTTTCCTCGGTTGACCCGGTCACAACTGCTAGTTTTGGTAAAAGACATGAAAGCTCAGTCATGAGAGCCATGAAGAGCCGACTTCTCAGCTTCCGAGGATGTACTCCTCCATTTTGTATAATTATGACTCAGAGGGTCGGGTCCTCTATAAAAACCTAGGCATTGTAATGTAAAAAGGGGGGAAATTTCTGCTAGAAAGTTGTTGTAACTTGATGTCCTACGATTAATACTAAAGAACTTTGGGCTCAATTTCTCTCTTGTATGCTGCCTTCTGTGTTTATTTCTTTTGTCTTTCTTCATTTGCATACTGTGACTCTGAATCCTGAATCCGGTGTGCGATTGGGGACTGTACCCTAAAATTCGCCTGAAGGATACATAGGGGAGGAAAAATGCTATATTGGTTTTCTTTTATGCTGCCTGGTGGGTTGTGGTTTCTATTACATTCGCTTGTCCTAATCGTCTTTACTCTAAACCCTGAATTTCAATGAAAGGGAGAAGGAGAATCCCTGGAGCTCGCTCAGAGGATACATAGGAAAGTCAATGTGGCATTTCTTTCATTTATTATTGGTGTTCTTTGCTGCTATTCAAGTTGCTAGTTAGTGATCGTGCTTCCTATTCTCTCCCACTTTAAATCATTGATCTCTCTTCCCTTACCCCTTTTTTTATTTCTTTCTCTAACCCTAGCTCTGTTTATCTCTTTCCTGCATCCCTTATCTCAAAACACCAAAGTAGTTTAGCATAGGAGCCGACCTTTCTCCAGATATTGGCACGAGGGGCATCTCTTCCCTTCGGCCTTTCAATGTTGGTCTAGGTCTAGGGCGCATACACTTACCCAAATTCTTTCCTAGGCAGATTTGATGACCAACGAGTAACAACAACTATGCTAATGAGACATGATCCATTATGCTAAGAATGATAAAAGCAACTATACTAAGGAAATGCAATGACAAGCTATGCTATGGAAAATAAAACACAACTATGCTAAAGGAATTAAAAGCAACTATAGAAAGGAAAACAAAAGAGACTATTCTAAGCTATTTAAAATCAACTAAACAAGGAAAGGCAAAAGACTATGCTAGGAAGGTAAAAGGAACCTATTATAAGGGAAATAAAAGCAAGTAAACCGTGGAAAATAAAAAAACTACTCTTTTAGGAAGGAGAAACACCTAATCTAGGGAATGTAAAAGTCCTTTAATTATGAATAAATGGGGAAATCAAACTAACTAAGATAATGGACATCTTCTAGGCTAAAGATACATGGATAGAAAACTAAACTAAAGAAAATAAGCCTATGAGAAGCTAAGGGATCAAAGAAATATGCTAAATAAATGAACACCTATGACAAGTTAAAGGAGGAAAAGACTATACTAAACTAAAATATGAAATCCTTAAACTATGTCAAGACTAGAAAACAACTAACATGAAATTGACAAGCAAACAATATCAAGGGAAATGATGATGTAGATCTATGCTAAAATGAGTGATATGAGCCACTAACCTATGAGCCTTTGTTTCTAATGAAATGGGATGCATCTACTAGTTTTTTTTGAGGAGATGATTGACTTCTAGGGGTGGCTGATGATCTCTAGGAGTGGTTGATGAGTCTATTGACTGCTAGGAGTGGTTGATGACCAATAGGAGCAGCTAGATATGGATGTAGATGGATATATTTTGATAGATTGAGCCTCAGTGTGGATATAATGTTTTTTATTATTTTGAGTACCTATGACATAGATAGAGAACAAAAAGTTAGTAATACAAGCAATATAAACAAAGAAAAATAAAAAACCCAAAGTAAAACAAACAAGGAATTCTATGTTAAGAAAAACAAGCTTGTTACCCCTATGGCCTATACAAAATAAAAGTGCTTATTGTGCTAAGGATAAAAGCTACCACTATGGTCACCAAATATGTGATAAAGGAAATACATCATTCCATAGAAATGAACAAATAATTTTTGATATTACAAAATAAGCTTTTATGGTTACAAAACAACCTTTTGATTACAATAAGACCTCACAAAGGGGAGGGTTTTCTATTCACAATGAATCTCATGGTGCTAAAAAAGTTTCCTAGGTCACCCTAAAATGGTTGGATGGGTTTTTAGTGACCATCCTTGGCCTTATGTCACTCCAAATATCTACACACAAGCCCACAAGAAATTATTAGTAACATCTATTGGGACTTTCTAGATAAGGCCCAAATTCATGAAAGTGCTATTACAAAACTTACAAAAACCTTGATAAAAGTTACAAAATGCATGTAAAAGGTTATAAAACCATTAAAAAGGACTTGTATTACCTTGCTTACCTTTTTTGGTTAGATATCTTTGTCTTCCTTCAAAAGTGCAATCGTAGGGATCAATTGGCTTTGTGTAACCACATGTGATGGCTAGCTATGTGTAATTGCAAGGGGTGAATGAATTTTTGCTATAGATGGTAATTCAAGGTTTGGTATGGGACCTCCTAAATATGTCTTGAGCTCCTGGTGAATATTTGATGTTGGTTGATCATCTAGTTTGTGAATATTAACAAAGAAAATGTTGATAGGTCCTTCAAATAAAATCCATTGGCATATTTATTTTGGTGTACCCAAGGGGGAGTAATCACACTAAGCCTTAAGAAAAATCAAAGGGGAAAAAGGGGTCTGCTGAAAATTTGATAGAGTTTTGTTAGGTTTCTCATGTTATCCAAATGAAGGAATAAGGGGGGCATTCATAGGTTTTTCACAAGGGAAGGGAGATGGTGACTAGATAATGACTTGGCATGATGTGGTAGCCAGGTGGAAAGGGGAGAGGACATGAAAAATATACAATAGGATAATGTGAACCATCCTCATTAATGGTATTGGGTGATGAGAATGCTCACCATGCAAGGGCCATAAATGAGCATGGGGATATGGGGGGCCTAGGGGTATGTGGAGAATTTTAAAATTCTTAAAATGGTGCATGGAAGGATGTGGGTGAATTTAAAGCTCATAAAAAGTGCAATGGAGGATGAGGACTGAAAATTTATTATAAATATTTAATGGAGGGATTTGATGGGGGGTTTGACCTTGGGATTAGAGGAATTTTAATTCCTAGGAAAGTGCATGGGAGAATGTAGGAGGATTTGAGTTGACATGAGGATTAAATGGGGGTATTATCTAGAAGATTTAGTGGGGATTTGGGGAAGGTTTAGGATATTTTTGAGAGTTGGTTAGGATTTAAAAAATAATTTTCGGATTGGGCTAAGGATTAAGGGGTGTGATTAGGGTATGGTTAGGGGTTTAATTAGGGAATCTAGGGGATAAATAGGATTATGGGATTTTTGAGGAGGATTTGAAAAATAAATGAGGGATTATGAGGAAATTAAAATATTTAGGGAGGTTAAGATGGGATTAGAGGAATTAAATACAAGTAGGAGAAATTAGGAAGATGAGGGTAAAATTAGGAAAAATTTAAGGAATTAAGAGAAATAAAAAGAAATTAAGGAGGAATTAGAGAGCTTAGGGAGAAATTAGAAGGAATGAAAGAAATTAGAGGAAAACTAAAATAAAAAGAGGATTAAAGATATTTTAAGGAAAATTATAGGAAATTAAATAAATTAGCAAGGAATTAGAAGAATTTAGAGGAATTTGGAGAATTTAGAGAAATAGTAGAATAGGGGAAATTTAGGGGAAATAAGGTGGATTAGATAGGAAAATAGGGATTTGGAGGAAATTGGATGAAATTGGAAGGAATTTGAGAAATTGGCAAGGGTGTGGTGATAATTTATATATTTTGAAGGTTTTTGCAAAATCAGACAAAATTGCTTTAGGTGATTACAAATTTGACACATTTTGGGTGTCTACAATAAGATGCAACTAGAATAATTGAGGTTTAATATTGTTAAAAAACTAAATAATACTCCCTCAGAAGTAAGGATGTATGACACTTTAATGATTCCTAGATAACTTGACCTTATTAGAGCTTCATTAAAAACTATTTATTTTGAAGGTGTATCATGCCTAGAATGTAACTTAGCTCAAGGTCAACCCATTTTCAAGATGGGAATAAATAGGAAACCTCCCTTCTATATGTATTTATGCATGGAGGGATGGATTATACGCAATTGTATGGTCAACTCTAGATCATAAACCACTATCATGCCTAAAGTAGTGTGTGAAGTTATGGGTATGGAGTAAACCTAGTCAAGTCCTAGAGTTTTACCAAATTTCTTGGTATAAAAATGTTTGGTGAGGAATATTTCTTTAAAAGCTACTACAAATTCTTCCCATTTTAGATCAACTACTGCCTCAATTTATTTTTTCTCACTAAATGTTTCCCACCAATCCAAGCCAAAACCCTATAGGTATAGAGTGGCATAAGACATTTGGGTGCTAGTGGAATAGTTTTTCATGTTACAAAAAGTCTCTATCTCCTTCAACCAAGCTTCGACTTTATCACCATCTTCCTCTCCATTAAACTTGGAAGATTTTAGGTGTTTCATATCCTTGCCCAATTTTGCCTCAAGTCAAATTCTAGCCTATTGTACATTTGAATGGGTCTCATTCACTTATCCCACTCTAGAATTTCTAGCTTTTGAATCTTGATTCACTATAGCCTTCAAATTTGTCTCGGTGTTTCCATCTATTCCCTCAGTAAGGCATATGATGTAGTAATATCCTCCCTCTCATTATTAGGAGTATTCATACCTAATCTGTGATCCTGACCTCTACATTATTTTCTCCTGTTTTCCTCGTCTATGGGACAACACACTTTCTACTTCTATTGGAAAATATTATCCCTAGCCACACATAGGAGAAATGTTAGGAATTAGTTCAAAATTTTATCTTTGAATTGTTTCTTGTACTAGAAACTATATTCCTAGTTATCCTAACTAGACAGTCAAGGTCTAATTTTAACAGATACACTAATCTTATACATATAGTATTTACATGGTGCACATCCTATTGCACTCCATCTATTCTTACACAAGGAAACTGGTATTCCTACAAACCAAGTGCTCTAATACCAAATATCACAATCTATTTTTCTACAATTGGATTTCTTACTAATCACTATTTGTTTTACTCTATATCCAGTTAATTAACCTAAGTTTATATGCCACACTATTTGAGGGTTTCCATGTACAAAGTATACTATTTCTTTAATAATTTCCCCTCATTTCCTTTCTGAGGCTCACCCATCCCTACACCTTACATATTTATGACTATGTAAGTGCATTAGGTATGGATGTTTAGTTTACAAGCTATCCTTCTCATTATATTTTAATGAGCTACCTTTCATTCTTTCATTCCATTGAAAGAAGCATGCTACCCTTATCACACCTCATAATTCCTTCTATGGAGGTTCCAAGAGTGAATTAGACTTGACTATATTTCTCATATCTCGATGAGCTAGTCACTCTATTGTTATACCTATTTATAAACTTAATATGGGTAGTCTACAATTTAGGTATTCCTATTACCCATCATACCCTTGGGCTAGATTCTCTCACTAGATTAATCTTTTAGCACCATGAAGTTCTGTATCTCTCTCTTTTTATTTGAGTTATCTAGAATAGATTATTTAAATTATTTAATTGAGAATTAGCAATTCCTTTAGTAAGAGTAAACCATAATAAAGTGTTCATTATCCAATATCCAAGATCATCAAAATTTCTTAATATTTCCAACTAGATTCCATTTAACCAAATTGAAATAACTACTCCCCTAGTGCAAGCAAGATAAAGAATACATGCCTCATAATTGTTGTATGGAATTAAATTTCAGATTTCTAAAGCATAAAAAAAGGCAATAAATCATAATGATATACTTCTCAAGAACATTCAAGATCATAGCCAAAATTCATTAGCTTAGTATAGCATACTACCATAAATAAATGTACACCACAAAATCACATAATACAATATTTACCCTGGGAGAAACCCCGGAGGGAAAACCCAACCTTAAAAATACTTCCATTTTATTTCCATATGGTACTAAATATTTACATTGAAAATAGACATAACATTATGTCTTCATATCTCAATAGGGAGGTTTTGTTTTCCCTTGGTTTCTACACAACGAATTACACCTCTTTATGCAAGGATACAATTTCATTTCCTTTAAACTGGGACGAGCATAACAAAAGTGCTTCTTGCACACATAAAAACCTAGGTTACCATTTTAAAACTTGAAAACACCCTTGCCTCATAGAGCATAAATATATTCTGAAACTCAACACAGAGCTCATCATTCTTTTCTTGATTTCTTGTTGAAGGTTCAATAATATTCCTAGCTTTTTTATCTAACTATGTCATTTACTAAATGTAAAGAAGCACTATTTTAATCTATCCTCATGCTATCACCAAAAATCTAAGGAAAACATTACAAAACACCATAAATATGTTACATTAAATAACATACAATTTTTTGGAAAGTCAAAAACTTCTTTATGTCTACCCAAATTCATTATCATGAACTTAAAAAATCCAAACTTTATAATCCACTACCTCATAGCCAACTAGAGTGCTCAGGTTTTCACATTTCTCGAACTTGACTCAATGATAGGAAATATCATATAACAACATTTTTTCTATATACAACTAACCATGCTAACAGGTAGAGATTACATTATGATTCTTTCCACACTCACTATTAAGGTATTCACTATGTATTTGTTATTTCCTTCACTGGGATAACTTAGTCGCTTACTCACACCCAATTCATTTTTGTGGGTTTAATCTGAATGGTAAAACACCTTTTAAAAGCTCCACCCACATCCTTAAAGCTAGAATCTGGTTGTCATAGCTACTAGTTTTGATCCATTTAATCAAATGTGAAAGCTATACCCTGAAACTACTTCATAAAACAAATAGTGCATTCTCTAAATTGACCAAATGATAGAACATCATGAATAGATACCATAATCACAAGGGTGGAACCTACAATCACTACTAAAAAATTGCTAATTCAATCCTTTGTTGCTGCTGGAAATTTTAGCCTCGAATGTCACAAATATAAAATACTTTTATAGCTTGATAAAATAACCAAAAAATATTGTAGGCTTCTACCACTATAAAATGACTCATTGAACATTCATCATTCTACAAGTGAAACTACAGCTTGCTAAGTCTTAAATTCATAATGCAAAACACACAGTTTTCATTAACAACACATTAAAGTTGTTTGGCTAATATCACTTACCAACATGTTTAACTATCCTAACATCCCAAACTATTGAACCATTTAATATAAAGGTCTTATTATTTCAAGGGTTGAACCCAACCAGACAGAGCTACTACAAATATTACATTTACATCCACTAAGTTCTTTCCCATATGTTTGTTGGTAGATATATAAGTAAGTCTATTATAAATAAAGTAAAATTCCTTTGAAAAGTTTGATGGTGCTCCAGCGATGGTAAAAAATCCAATAGTAACCCAAATGAACCAGTGATTTCACACGGTGCACCAGCGAAATCTCCTCCAAATAAACTACTGGTTTCACACAACGAACCCATGATAGCTCCAAAAATGAACTAGTGGTTTTCACACAATAAGCCAACAATAACTCCAAATGAACTAGTTGTTTCACATAGCCAACCAATGATAACTCCCCACTTTCCTTCTCTCCAATGGTATAATCATTGTTCCACTCCATCTTCCATTAGCAAAAACTCCAACTAACCACTCCTTTCACTTCTACTAACAAGAATTGGCATATTCCATTCGATAACGATGGAAAAATCATTTATTAATATTGTGATCTAGTAGGTGTATCTAACCATCCAAATTTGGGTTAATAGAACGTTTAAATAAATGCTTCCACCAGGAAAATAAAAAAAAAGATTGTTTTTTTTATTTACCATCAATAATATGCAGAGATATACAATTGACATTTATCCATATTCAACGTCTTTTCATCTTGATAAAATCATAAGACAAGATGTTAGTCCAATAAGTTTAAATTAAGATATGCAAGAAAGGTTGACAAAAGTCCATGAGGTTAGTACCCAATCAGTTTCAAGTACCCTACAAAACTCAATTGATATCAAAATATCATTTCCATGAATCATATTTCCCACATAACTTAACACATGGAATTCCATCAATAAAATATATAAGTTATTTCCATCATATATATATATATATATATATATATTGCATGCCTAGTCTTGAAGCAGCCAATAATTCCTTCAATAAAATAACACAACAAAACCTAAATTTTATCCACATAACAAGTAGGGTCATGACAAAATTGACTTAGAGGAATAAGACAATTATTAAAGTGTATGAAAATGAGGTTTAGTGCTAAATTTGGCTAAATGAGTAATTATTTGTTATTTAAATTATGGAACTTGCTATTTTAATTTTTTGTTTTAACTAGAGATTAAACTTTCTTTGTTTTAGTTAAGGTTTTAGTTAGAATTTATTTTGCTCTAAATATTATTTGAGAGGTCATTTGTAAAAGATTTTTTTAGTAAACTCTAAACATGATTGATCTCTCTTAATCAAAATAATTCTAAAATTACTATTACAATGAATGTTATGGATTGTGCGTTATGTATATTTCTCTCACCATTTTATCTTTGAACCAATGATATTTGTGACACTACCTTTATATTTCCTATTATTTATTTTCATACATTACATTATAGATTCATTTAATATTGATGCATTAAAGATTTTTCTTTTGTGAGTATGTTGACTAGATTAATCTCATCTTGCTACAATCATCTGACTACATTCACTCTTACATATTTTACTTTATTTTTATAATCCTTATTCCCAAATATTTAGATTATATTCTTAGGTTAGAAATGAGATGACCAAAGATTGAATGTGATTAAAACCTTTGTTCCAATGTTTATTGTGTTAAAAGGAATGACTACTTAGATGCATTACTATTTTAATAGAAACAATATTTATTTTCATTTAGAATAAGTCAAATGAAGAATCCCAATACAAAAGAAATAATAATCTTATATAGTTCATTGAAAATATTGGTTAAAAAATAAATTAAATATTAGCAAGTATAATTCATATACCAACAAAAAATCACCCTTATAATTATCAATATTTATACCTATAAATAAAATTTAAATTTTATGTGATGTTATGACAGTGCTACTATATGTGAATATAATCTCCCTAGAGTGGCATTATGTTGGTTCCATGGTGGCACTATGTTATATAATGAAAATACAAAAAAAATGCACAACACCACCTTAGTATTGTAACATTTTTTTAATATTTTTCAAGCTATAATAGCACTACACTAGCAATATAGGTGATGTTATAGCCTCAAAATATAATAATATATTGAGGAAATTGGTATACTAATTAGAAATTATATGGAACCCTTCATTTTCTCAAGTTCAAAGTGTAAAATCCTCTTCTTTAGCTCTTAATTATATTCTCATGTTTGGAAATATTTATTTCTTGATGAAGTCTTAAAAATTCTTCCTATTGTAATTTGTCATATTATAATCTAAAAAATCCTCTTTGAAAACCATATATTGTACTATATTTTTTTCTTTCATCCCTTTTTCTTCAATTTGTATTATTTATTTTTAAAAGGGCTTGAAGTATTATGTAACTTATGTTTTTTTTTTCTTATTGATGCATTTATTTTGCTCTTATGGCCTTTAATAGATCCCTTTCCCCCTTTTAAATATTTTTTCATGGACTTGACATTGATTTCTTTATTAAAACTTGATATTTGGACTCTCTTATGATATATATATATTTTTTTAACCTATTATGATGAATATTTGATATCCTCTTGCTATGATGAATATTTGATATCCTCTTCAAGTATATAGGAATTTTAATAAATGCTTTACATGCAATATTAGGAATTATTATAATCATAGTTTAATGGTATGAATTAGAGTGGATACAACTACCACTTACATGATCTAGGTGTTCATGTTGGTTAAGGTCAACTAATATTGTTACATGAAACTACCATTCACAAGGAGCATAGGTCAAAGTTATTCAAGGGGTGTTGTTATCTTCACAAGGACTATGATTCTTATTTGTTGTCCTCACATGGATAGTAGTTGTGCCATATTTGATAATACTTTATATTTTAATATTCTTTATTTGAAATGAAAGGTTATCCCAACATTAAGGATCAACATATAAATTGGTAATATAGAAAACTCCAAATGTTTTAGAAAATTTTCATAAATCATAAGGAAATTATGGATCTAGTGATAAAATGATTGATGAAATAGTTAAGACTCTTCTCTAGTTAACATTAATTTTAAGTAATGTATCATTATTTATGATAGGGATTAGGATAGAAATTAGACGTGATTTAATAAATGATAGTTGTTTATTTTTTAATTTCGGTTATTGTAAGGATTAAGGTGCACCGTTATCATTGAATGCACCCTTATCGGTTCCATGTATTGTAATACATATTTATAGGTGTATGTTTTCAATGGAATACAAGTTTAGATTATCATTTAGTTTATTTTATTTATTGTAACTGCTCCCATATCATTGGTATCAGAGCAGGTTATGGGTTATAGGTTAGTATCCTCTTCCCCTAGGCCGAGATTGGTTCAGACGAGGAATGAGAATGCCTCCGTAGATCTATTTGTGGAGAAGTTACATTCTATTTCATATTTTTTCCATTGTAGGTTTCTTTCAAAATTGTTGATTCTATTTTGTAGTTTCATCCCACTTTTTTCCTTGCAATTGTTGACAATCACAAACCTTCATTTGTTTTGTGCTCCTTCAAATCACATCATCTATTTCCATATTTGATAGAATGATGTCGAGTACAACTCTCTCGTGTGATGAGGTCTCTACACAACTTGTCATCCTCACCGTAAAACTTCAAGAAATTCTTGTAGTCATGCATCAACTACCTACCAAATATCTCACTGAAGACATCCTTGCTCAACCTCGTGATATCACCATAAAACTCCAAGCAATTCACGTAGAAATTCTTGCTATCGCTAATGCTAAATATCTCGTTGCTACTACTGAAGATCTTATTGAAAAATATCAATATTTTACTCCTAATTCTAAGCTTGAAGAAGTTGTAACCATACTTGAATTCAAACCAGGGTCTCTAGGTAAAATTCCCAATATCTTTACATTAGACCATATGTCTTTTTTTGCTCTTGATGCTGATCTGAGCTCAATTACAGCTCTTGATGCCGAGTCCAAAGACGTTTTATTGTCTACCATGGTTCTTGTGATTCCTACATTTTTACCACCTAAAAGTTTTAATCTCCTTATTTCGAACATTGATTCGCTACCCATGGCCTTCGCACCATCTTCCTTGGTAGTTTCACAAAATTTTGGTAGTCCCCTACAATTTATACCATCGATATACAATTTTTGGTAGTCTTCTGCTTGATATGCTATCTTTTGGTGTAGCCCTATATTTTGGTCATCTCCATCACCTATTCCTTGCAGCCTCCATGAATTTCTAATGTGAACTACTTATTTTTTGGTTGTATCCTCTCATTTCTGGTGGTACTTTAAGCTTTGCCGCTCTTTGGTGATATTTTGTAGTCTTGGGTGTACATACCATGTGTTCCAATTTGTACCTTTTGATGCTATTACCATCGTATTTCATTGGCTTCCTTGCTAAACTCTTCAAGCGATCTACTAATTCCACTGAAACTTCCCTTCGGTTCCATATCGTGAGCTCTACCCAATGCAAAGTTTGTTGGTGATCTGTTGCATAGTGTGACATCGGCCTCCGCACTCCTGAAGCATAACATCACCCTCCCAACCCACCATGGCCCCTATTACTGTCCCAACCTACTGCTTCCGCATCACGATCTGTTGTTTGACCAATTTTTTGCACGTTCACCAAGTTTTCCAATATTTTTTGTTGTTAGGTGATTCCAAACTATTTTCTTGGCTATTATCTAATATTTTTGGCAAGAATAATTCGAATAAATCCTCAAATTTTACAATATTCTAATGTGATCCAGTTCACCATGCACCGTCCTCCACATCGTGTCCTTCTGTCACCCAACCACCCACATTGTTGATGCCACCTATGCCACCCATTAATCTATGTACCTGATTCCATTCCCACAACATGTGTCCTAGCGCGTTGTTTGCCATGTTTGTTGTTCTCCTCCATTTGTCTTTTCACGTGGCTCCTTTCCACCTTGATGTCACATCAAAACTCCCTTCTCATCTTTGATATCATGCTTATACTTTGTTGTCGTCAGCGTCTAGTTGGGTCAGTCCCCATGTCATGTCAATTGATGTTGTTATCAATGTATCCAATTTTCCATACCATATTTGGTCTAGTGTCCCTACCACATCACCTATGCCTTGTTGGTCGCCTAGTCAACACCACCCGCGTTAGCCTTTCTCGACCACCGTGTCCCTCTGTTAGTCTGATCAGAGTTGCTATACATTGGGTTCACCTTTCGATAAAGGTGCATCCCATTTATTGCCATTCCCATATTCTTCCATTAAAAACAAAACTTCAATTAAAATCCAATTGTTTTTAATTCTCACGTTCACAATAAATACATATCCGTTGTTCATAAATACCATATTTATCAATTAAAACCAAATACAACCATAGTTTCCAAGTGACATCTTTTTGGTACATATTTGGAGGAATATTCTACTACATCTCCATCCCACATTAGTTGTTACTTTATTTTACAATTTCGAGGGATTCATTTTACCATTTCGAGGGATTCATTTCAGTTGTCCACCGGCATAGCAGTGTTTATAGTCAGCGAGAACATTTTTCGAGTCTGACTTAGATCTCGTGCCAAATTTTGGTTTTCTAAAGATATGTAAAAATTAATTATTTTAGTCTTCATTTTTTGTAACAGGAGTACATTTCTGGTTGTACCTGATACTCATGGCTATTTTTTCTTCTTTCTCTTCTACATTTGTACGCATTGGGGACCAATGCTTCTTTAGTGGGGAGGAATGATAAGAATTATGATAGAAATTAGGTGTGATCTAATAAATGATAGTTTTTTATTTTTTAATATCATTTGTTGTAAGGATTAAGGTTCACCATTATCATTGATGCACCTTTATCCATTTCTTGTATTGTAATGCTTATTTATAGGCGTATGTTGTCAATGGAATACAAGTTTGAATTATCATTCAATTTTTTTTGTTTTTTATAACTGCTCCCATATCAATTTATTCTACTTATAAGTATCCATAAAAAATAACCTCTACCCAGGTGTTGTAGGTGAGTTTGAGAGGAGAGGGCAATCCTCCAAGGGAGGTCCTAAGTTCGAATCTCCACCCTACCAAAAAGCTGAATTGGGTACCCAAAATCCAACTGATAATATTGTGGTCTCTATAACCTCTATGTATGCTTAAATCCAACTGATAATATTGGGTACCCAAAATCCAAAATCCAAGACGACCCCACAAGAAATTTTTCGCTTAAAAAAATAAAAAATAACCTCTATGTATGCTTAAAGACATGCAATAAAATAATATATAATTCAATTCAACATATATTTACAAAATACAAGACAATGCCAAATAATATGAAAACAAATATCTTATATATTCATTATGCAAATAAGTAACAATATTTTATTATACACAAAATAAAGCAAATACCATACATGGTTAGATAGACATATAGAGGCCTAGAATTACTTTATCTCAAACTTAGGCTTCTAATTTTTTCTAATATTAGATATAAAATAAATTTTTAAAATATATTATACACAAAATAAAGCAAATACCATACATGGTTAGATAGGCATATAGAGGCCTAGAATTACTTTATCTCAAACTTAGGCTTCTAATTTTTTCTAATATTATATATAAAATAAATTTTTAGAATATACTTCATAATTTTTTTTTAGTAAATTTAAGGAAAGAAGCCTAAACAGGTTTTTTATAATTTTAAAATATTAAATAGTGTTTTTTAATCTACTTTTTAGGGATATGGTGATGTATTTATAGAGATTCACACCTTTAAATTTCAATTTATTTATCTATATTCAATCAAGTTATAATAAATACACTCTAAACCATAGTTAATATGTTTTAAGTGCTATGTAAATAAAATTATTGATTTTTGAAATATGAATTATATTAAAAAACAATTAGAATATGATTTTTTTTTTTTAATTATTTTTAAGATTTATTTTATTTATTATAATATAATAATTATTTAAAAGACAAAACAATAACATTTTAACATTATTTAAATAATTTTTATTTTTATTACATCTTAAAAAGGATACCGGATAAGACCCAAGGAAACAGGGTATATATAATATCTCTATAAAATTTCAATTAGTTTGAAGTTATAATAAAATAATCAATATTTGTCTAGACGGTGCCGTCTTGAGTACTTCCTTCTTTGCTAAATTACCCGAACTTTATGCAATTTTCGATCAAACTGTTGATGATTTTCGATCAAACTGTTGATGTAATGCCAGTTATCCCTGTGTTCTTTTCTCCTCTGGTTGTCCTCTTATTCTTATACTTACACAACAAAGTAATAAATATGCCATTTCTTTATTAAAAAAAATTAATATTACGATAGAGCTTGTTCATATTTTAAACCCCCACCTATGTTCATTGTTTAAAAATATTTACCATTAAAATTAAAATCTTGTATAAAACTTACTCTAAACCTATTCACAACATTTCTGAAACCTCTGAACAAATACTTCTACTGTGTTTCCCAGTTTAACTAAAAACAGTTGAAGATGCACTTTTAACAATGAGACAGAAAGTGAAATGGGTTTGGATCAATACCCTTGAAAGAGGTTGTATATTGTCATGTTTTCGTTAGACTCTGTATAAATTGAGATCGAATACATTTCTTAGCCAGGTAAGGATACAGAAGCTAAACTTCATGTTCCTCCCTGACATCTATCGGCTTATACAAATATCAGCAGATCTAAGCAGAATACCCTAATGTACAATTAGTCCTCAATAACTTCAACTAGTGCTTAATAACTATGTACAGATTGAAGCCGCGTGAATATCTAAGGGTTTTTGTGGTGTTGTGTATAGATGTAATCTGTATGAGCAGCCAGAGTTCGCCTCTCTAAACATTCATCTTCATCCATACTTTTATCGCATTCCTTCATACCCTCTATTTGCTGATGTTCCACGTTGCTAACTCCCTGTAATACTCACCATTGAAAACAGAGTTAGACTCACCACGACGAAGCATACAACTATCAAAACCCTAATAAAAAACTTAAGTGTAAAAGAAAAATATAATATATATATATATATAAACTTACAATTTGCTCGCCAGCCATTTCATTTTTGTTAAAGGACTCTGAACTTCCTACCGGAAATTTAGTGCTGCCTGCATCCCGTGGACGACAAGTATTTTAAATGCAGTAAAGGGATAGAATTAAGTAGGATTCTTAGTTCTGCCGACCCAAAATAGAAAAAGCGGTGCATTGTATGCTGAAAGGAATGTTTTTATTTTCAAGTGGTATATGATTGGGTGTTTATTTAAGTTTGAATTATGAAAAAGTTTTATTTTTTATTTAAGTTTGAATCATAAAAAATTCCCATTTTTATATAAGTTCATCGCCTATGGCTATCTTCTTATCTAGAATCCAGTTTTTTCTACACGGCTTTTACGCGCATTGATATTTCCAAGCGGCTCTCTAGAAGTAGATTTCACCTGAGTTCCATCAAGAAACTTCCCATGCTGCGCTGACTTGTTTTATGTTCTTTACGCGCTTCATAACATGACATAATTCTTGTTTTCACATGACATAACATGATTTTGTTTAAGAATTTGATGCAATAGATGTAACATGACATAACAGAAAAGTCAAACTGTAATATCAGAACACTGTTATATCAGATTCAATTTGATGCAATAGATGTAAAGTTAACAGAAAAGTCAAACTGTTATATCAGATCCCAGTTGGCCGATCCCCATCACTATCAGTGATACGCCATGTGGTAAGACTGAACCATCGGCCTAACAATAGCCACCAAGTTTGGGAGGGCACATATTATGTCAATACGTGGTTTTCAGATCGTTTGTTTGATTTAATTTGGAATTTAACCACAATAAGCAGCTTATTTAATTTTGTTTCACGGATTCGATTTTATATGGTTTGATCCACACATGCTTGGTATGTTAAATATAGAAATAAACAAGGATAGCATGAGGTTTATCTAGCCATATCCAGCAAAATATTTGATTTAATTTTTAAACTAATTTTTATTATTAATAAATTTATAAACTTAAATATACAAATAAATAAATAGTTAGTGATGTATATCAGAAAGTGGTAAAAATTAAAAGTTTTATCATATTATTTATATTTTTAAAAAATTATAATTGTCCATAAATTATTTATGCAATTTCAATATTATTTCAATATCATGTTTGGGTGTTTATCCTTAGATTGTTTGAATTTGATTTTTTAAACCGTTCAAGTTCTATTAACTTCATTTTTACCCAATAAACTAAAATTATAACCATGTCTTATGTTTATTCGTGGATCATATAGTGAGATTGTTCCCTCGTCATAGCATGTTGTTAAGGTGATATTGCATGTTTTGGACAATAAATTCGTCCTATCTTATTTAAAGAATGGTTGAGTATATTATATGATTCTTAAAAATGTATTTATAAATTTTAAAAAGAATAAGTAAGGGAAAGGATTTTCAATATTGATGTTAAGAATAATTTGATTTTTTCCTTTCTTATAACTTAAAAAAAACATAAATTTTATAAATATGAAATGGATTTATAATATTTTTGGAACCTTCAAAGTAGTTTTATTTTTAAAAAGAATTATTAAAATTGAAAGGATTTGCATTATAATATTAAAAATAAGAGTTAACCTTTGATAAGGTTTACACTTAGATGATTACTTCAAATAAAATATTTAAGCATATATCAAGTAAAATATAGTCATCTATTCATCTATGTTAGACATTTATGTAATAACAATTTACATAAAAATAAAGCAATGTTAAAATTTTAATTTATTACAAGAGTAACATGGTGCACTTATAGTATGTTGTCTACTATTCAATCTATATTTTTTATGCTTCCTTATTCAAATAATATTATATTACATACTTATCCCACCATCCTAAATATATAAGTTTAGTATTATGGCCTTATGATCAAATAGTCATAAAATAAAACTCATTTAGTAAACTTTAGCAAACATGGAACAACGACTATAGAGTCAAGTTTGAAAATAATAGTTGTCAATGTTATAGTATTCTAGTTATCACACAAGCTAGTCATATTGTGAATTTTTCAATCTCCAATCATATGTCCTAGTCATAATCTCAAAATTATAAACTTAACTATCCAATATTTTTATAGTCATTACATTTTGTATAATCCTATTATACCAAAATTTAGAAAGTCTAGAAATATAACGTAACCTTGAGTGCAAGCAACACTAGTGTAAGCTAAATTAAGTAAAACGACCAAAAAAGGTAGAAATAAAAATGTTAGGTTAGAACATATAAAGGATGAATAAAAAATAAGTAAATGAGTAAGGTAAAGAGTTGAAAGGATAGAATTTACTAAAAAAAACTAGTAGTAGATTCTAAGTGAAATAAATACAAACAAAAATTATTAAAGAAAAATATGGATACAAAAAAGTAAAGTAATTTTTTGTGATGTAAAAAAGTATTATATTAAAGAATTAACAAAATACTTTTTTACAAAAAAAATAGGCAGATAAAAACGCCATGTGGCTAACGCCATCAACAAAAAAAACCATCCCTATCAAAGTAGAGTGAGAATACAAGAGAACAATCTACAATTTACATAAATGATGGAAAATTAGCCACCCCTAATTCCCACCTAGAGAATTTAAAAATGAGCCCCTCTCATGTCTAGAAGTATTTAGAACATAAACCCATACATAAACTCTTAAGTTACACTAGGTATCAAGTCAAGGAGTTTGGGGAGAGAGGAAAAGTCACAACCATGACCATATCTGTAAGCACCTTCAACTGGGATAGAAGTGCAGTTTGAGAGAAAAAAACACTATTGTGTGGACCTAGATTTGCTACAAGGAGTGTCCTAAATTATTGAACATGGTGTGTTCCCCCACTGTTTAATAAGCTCTTGAATATGAGTGAGCTCCATGGCCACCTTATTGACCTGAACTATAATTTGAAAATACACAGAAGAAATAATATTAGACTTCTCAAAAGAAGATATTTGCAAAGAGGAAGTACACTTACCAAAGATACAGTCATTTCTAGCTCTCCATAAATTGAACATGGTCACCATACAAAACTGAAAGCACGAGATTTCGGGCAAAGGAAACACTAATTATGATGCATTCAAAATCAAATACGCTTAAGTCCTAAAAATGTAGAATGCATGAAATGAAAGAGACGCATTGAAATGAGATACAAGCAAATGGAGAAAACACAGCCCTTTCATTAAACTCTCTTGATCTCTATTACAAAGATGCCTCCTCCCTTTTCAGGGGCTAGGAGCGTTAAAAGAATTTGATTACAATCAAGACTTAATGTTCCTTTTTTCGCGTGCCCACACTTGAGATGGGCGGGCCAAGATGATGCCACCGCCTATGTTGATGAGTCCTTAACCTCTGCTGCTCCTCCTGTGAACAAAGAAACAACAAAGATGTTAGTAGCACCTGTGACAAAAAGGAAAGTTTGTTCTTTGAAATCGCCAAAAGATGCATGCAAACGATTGTCAAATACAGTGAATAAAATGCATCTAAGTCACCTGCAAATTCGACAGAGGTCAGAAGACATTACCAAAGGGCCACTGCCATTGAAACAGTCAGCCAATCTACCTTCACCTCGAATTCATCCCCGGGCAGGACGAATTTTGACTGCTATTTGTCCCTGGGTGGGACGAATTCGATTGTGTCAAAAAATCCAAAGTGATACTGCTCCAATGTCGACTCCCGAGACCTCCAAAACACCTAAAAACAGAGGGGTTAGGTAATTGGGGCCATTTTGGGATGACCCAGATGGTCGGATTCTCCCAATTTGGCCTCCATCCTCGAGAATTCGATATCACCACCTGCAAGTTAGTAGGACAACAAAGCGACAAAAGGCGTGATAAAATCTAATCAAAATGTTATGGAATTGAAGCTATGAGTTCACTAAATAGAATAACACAATATGCAACATGAACAAATAATCTAGAACATGTTAGAAAAAAACTTAGAAAATGCGGGGTGCCCAAGTGGGCCTCCCACCGTTGGCACTTGATTTTGACACCAATCCACTAGGGATGGGCCCAAAACCTCTTAGGATTGGGGTGTCTGCAAATTGGTGGTGTAAGGTGGTCAAATGTTGGATTTGGGTTGGATCCACGCTTCCAAAAGCCACCCAATAACCTCCCTTGCGAAAGAGATTAATGGATGTGAGAAGGTGAATCAAAAGGATGCAAATGGGTGTTCAATTGGACAACACTTCGTTGCTTGAAATTGCCTCCAATCTATCCTTCTTGGGTGAGAAAAGTCCACCATTTTATAGACCCATGGGGTCTCTTTTGAGAGGGATGCATAAGCGCCATGTGTTGGTCATAGGTGCCATGTGGCGGTCATGTCTTCCCATGAGGGAGGGGAGTCCTCCATGACTTGGGCTTTCATAACTGCCCTTGTGATAGTCCTCTAATGGCCCATCTGCCCACCCACACACACGTGCAAGGCAGGAGTCATCAACTGACTGTCCTTGGCTGCCACTTGGTGCCATTCTTCTTTTTGCCCGTTAAACACGGAATTCGTCCCGACCAGAGACGAATTTAGAATTCATCCCTGGGTGAGACGGATCCCAGTTTGAATTCGTCCCTGGGTGAGACGAATACTAAGAAAAGTTCTTGAATGTTCCAAATTGCCTCTTGACCTTACAAAATTGCTATGAAAGTGGTTAAGACCACTGTTTAACCTCTGGGGGCTGTGTTTGTCAAAGCGATCAGTGTTTGTAGCCACATAATCGGATTGGTGCTGTTTTGGTGTCTATAGATGCCCCTTTTTGGGATGCGCTGTGCATGGCACAGCGTCGAGCAAAAATAGATAACCAAAGCACTAATGATTAGGGTTTCTTGGTAACCTAACCAACTTTTGATGCCCCAAGTATGGAAAGGGCATGCATTCTTGAATCCTTGCTTCTGACGAGCTAAGGAATTTGATTTCAAGTATTAACCTATTTTGGTGAGGTGTGACTTGAACTTAGACATTGATCAGTCATGAATAGGCAAAGGGCGCAACCTTTTATCCACGGGGGAACCTTGAGCTCATGCTTCGGGAATGCCAAGCTTTTGATCGCATTTGATCGATTTGTTATTATTGCTTGTTTGCTGCCCCAAGCAGGAGCATGATTGTCTTTGTCAATGATTCTTTGAATGCATGTCGATTTCCTTAATTGGGTGTGTGATTGTTGATTGGTGACTAAGTGTGACTACCCCTTCAAGCGACGAATCGATGAGGGAATGACCTTCGTGAGAAAAGCGACGAGTCGCTTGACCCAAGATGACTTGTGCAAGGGTGCCTTTAGATGGTTTATCGTTAAGCATGTGCAATTTTTCCAACATTTGGACCTGTTTTTGGTGGGTGGTAACCCTTTTGGTGATGCCATAATGGGGTGAAATCGTCGAAAACCCATCTTCCCATGGAGCGGTCCGGCTATGGTAGCCTTCTTGGGGAAGTAGGAGAGTGACAATGTAAACCTCGACATCAATTTTTCTATGCCAAGAGGTTAAGTGCAAGAGCACTTGTGTCTGGCAATGTTTATTGCTGTGTGTTTGTGTTGCATTTATTTGTTGTTTTGTTGTTTTGATTTTCTTGTTTTTTTTTAGTGGGCTTTGACCCATTTGTGATGCCATTTGGGGGTGAAATTGTTGACAATCCGTCTTCCCGTGGAGCGGTCCGGCTATGGTAGCCTTCTTAGAGAGTAGGATAGTGACAATGTAAACCCCGACATCAATTTTTCTATGCCAAGAGGTTAAGTGCAAGAGCACTTGTGTCTGGCAATGTTTATTGCTTTTTGTTTGTGTTGCATTTTTTTTTTTTTTGTTGTTTTGATTTTCTTTGATCTTATGCATGATGGTTGATGAATATGGATGTATGCATGTTGATTTATTTTGATGGATGCATATGCTATGATGAATGCAAATGTTTTTGATTTATATGTGATATGCATAGATGAAATGGATGAATGGGATTTGTGATGTTTGGCTATGGCACCATAGACTATTTAGAACTCTGTTATTTTGTTTTTAGGCGATTGTTGTGATGCATGAATTTGTATGTATACATGTGGTTTTTCTCTTTTTTGTATTTTCTGATGGTATTGCAAAGATGAAAAGTAGCGCAGTTGGTTTAGAAATGTAGCTAAGGTTTTCTGAGACTCAGACGGTTTTAACTCACTAGCCACGATCGTATTTTATCTTACAAGACTTTTGAACAAAGTATGAATCGGACTTGTTTTTGACCAAGCTATTTCACATCCCTGTGTGTGCAATTGAGTTCATTTATGTGGTATTTGTTAGGATACCGCCAGTGCCAGGTGGGCTTTCAACCGAACCTGTATTGAGGATCACCTAATTAGCTCCACTAACTCCTTTGTTGTATTTAGTTAGATTAATCTTGTGGTGTTATCCAGGATACCATAAGCTAGCTCATCCTTATGCAAACATTGGTCTACACATACGCAAAGCGAATGTGACAGACATATCGTCATGCGGGTAGGATACCACCATTGCCAGATAGGTTATCAACCAAACCTGTAATGAGGATCACCTAGATGGTTTTTGAATGCTGAGAATTCCAGGGATTCAGGCTCAGGATATTTGTTGGCTGAATGATTTAGAAAGTTGCTCGTCTATATAGTGATGAAAATCACTGTTTATTTTCTATTAATTCTTTTTGAGCAAGGATTTTGAATAGTGGTGATAACCACTGTTATTTGATTTTGTGTTTTGAGTATTGTGAGTTTGGGCTGGTGAGTGGCCTTGATCCTTATGGCCTTGGGGATGACTATGCATCCTTTGCAGGGACGTGTAGTACGAATCCTTACGATGTTGGGAACCAAGGGGGTGATGGAGATTATGGAGTAAGGGCATTGATCTTTTGGGCCTTGGGGATGACTACCCATCCTGGTTAGGGGCAGATAGTACGAATCCTTACAACTTGGAGACCAAAGGTGAATGGAAAGTGTTAGGATGATGATTTGTTGGAATTTTGTTTGTGAATGGCGTTGATCCTTTTAGGTCTTGGGGATGACTACCCATCCTTGGTAGGGACGTGTAGTACAAATCCTTACAACTTTGGGAACCAACTATGATTGGGATTTGGTAGTGGTGAAAACCACTGTATATGGAGGTGAATGGATAGGAAAGAGCTTGTCCTTTTGTCAATTCTTAGCATTCTAGAACCATTCGCATGGGGGGATGAGCAAGATAACCGTTTCTCTTATGGTGACCTGGATTACTGTGCAGGTTTCATCTTTCATTCACACAACTTGGGAATTTTTATGTGTTTTAATTTGTGTTGGGATGTTACGTAACAAGGTGTATTTCAAGTGTAACTCTACCTTCTTAAAATCTGTTTGACTTGGTACATTACATGGCTAAAGAGCAAAATGATGACTGAATCACGAAAACTCTTGATACATTAAAAGACCACTGACTCTAGTGTGGTAAAAGCAATGCATGGTGTTTTTGTTATTTTTGTAAAATGGAACAGTGTGGAACAAGATGGACTAGCAGAGCAATTACAGCCTATGGTGCCCTTGACCTATACGACCACAAATATGCAATGTATGGATGCAATGCTTTAATGCAGCTATGTATTTTTGTATTTTTGATGGATTGATTTTTGTGAATATGAAGATGAAGTGTGAGAAGAGCTCTCTATTGATGAATTTGAGTATGCCTAGAAATGAGATGCAAATTTTTGTTGTTTTTGATGATTTTTGTTGTTTTTGAATTTTCTTGATTTTTGACCAAGCGATTGTGGAAATCCTTGGAGCATTTTGGATGAACAAGAGATTGCGATAATCCTTGGAGCTTTTGGGATGACCAAGCGATTGCGATAATCCTTGGAGCATTTTGGGGTGACCAAGCGATTGTGATAATCCTTGGAGCATTTTGGGATTGACCAAGCGATTGCAAGAATCCTTGGAGCTTTTGGGATGACCAAGCGATTATGATAATCCTTGGAGCTTTTGGGGATGACCAAGCGATTACGATAATCCTTGGAGATTTTTGGGTGACCAAGTGATTGCGATAATCCTTGGAGCTTTTGGGGTGACCAAGCGATTGCGATAATCCTTGGAGCCTTTGGGGTGACCAAGTGATTGCGATAATACTTGGAGCCTTTGGGTTTTGACCAAGCGATTGTGATAATCCTTGGAGCTTTTGGGATGACCAATTGATTGCGATAATCCTTGGAGCTTTTGGGGTGACCAAGTGATTGCGATAATCCTTGGAGCTTTTGGGATGACCAAGTGATTATGATAATCCTTGGAGCTTTTGGGTTTTGACCAAGCGATTGGGATAATCCTTGGAGCTTTTGGGATGACCAAGTGATTGCGATAATCCTTGGAGCTTTTGGGGTGACCAAGTGATTGCGATAATCCTTGGAGCTTTTGGGATGACCAAGTGATTATGATAATCCTTGGAGCTTTTGGGTTGACCAAGCGATTGCGATAATCCTTGGAGCTTTTGGGTTGACCAAGTGATTGCGATAATCCTTGGAGCTTTTGGCTTGCTCTTCAGGGGATAGAGGTACCCCCAGCTTGATGGTATTTGCACTCCGGATCTGGCTCTGGAGGTATGGGCATGAATGGATCATCCCTATGTGCATAGGAGGACAGGGTCCGCCCTCGACACTGATGTTGCTATGAGATCTCTAGGCGAAAGTTGATCTTTGTGTGCCCAAAGTGGCGAATGTAATGCTTGGTCCCACTGCGATGGGTTAACGCGCCACTCATGCCCTAGTATTATGTTTATCTATTGACATGCTTCATCGATATTTATGGGATGTCGATTCTGTCACATGTGATTGTTGTGGGCTATCTCTATTTTATCCTCACCTTCGACCAGTGAGTACAGCTCATCAGAATCTAGAGATTCTGAGACATGGAGGACTATATCATCAGGTAGCCCTACGGTTAAAGGTTGATCCTCTTTGAAAGGAGCCTCATGTAAGTTGGGCCTTGGGAGCTCCAAAATATTGGTCTCTATCGACTCTAAGTGCTCTAGCGCTTTACATGTATCGAGGGATTTGAGCTCCTCTTCTTTGGTTGGTTCTTGTTGAGGAACTTGGGGCTTATGGAGGGGTGGCCAGATAGCATCCCCCATGCCTTGGGAGGGCAGTTCATCTTGCTCTTCTTCTTGCTTTGATTCCTTAGAGGCTTCTTGATGAATTTCTAAGGGTGGCTCATAAACCTGGGTGGATGTCTGAGGAAGGCACCCATCATTGGTTATAGGAGTAGCCTCCCGCTCATGTCTAGGAGGCGTCGAGGGTGGTGCTTTAGGAATCGGGAGAGTAGCCTCCCGCTCCTGTCTATGAGGTGTTGGGGGTAGTGTTTGATGAGGTCGTGATGACTTGTCTGCCCCCATGGGTTGTGCCCCTCAAAATGTTTTGTCTTATGCGTGTGAGGGGTTGGAGTCTTCTCCTGCATAGTGTGTTGGAACAACTCATCCTTCTGGCGTAGAAGGTGCTCTTTATTTAGAATATACCATTGCTCTAACTATTGTCGTTCTAGCTCAAGTTGCGTGAGTTGCATCCGATGTGTGAAATGCTTGATTGATTCTAAGATATTTGGTCCTACCGCCTCATGTCTAGAAGACCTAGATGCCTCTCCTAGATATCTATCTCGGTCGTAGTGATCCAAGATCTCTAGAGGCCGCCTCCCTCTGTTGGGGGTAGTGGCATTCCTTCGGGGCTTTGGCCTCAGTAGGTGATCCTGATAGCTAGAATTTGCAGAGGCATATTGCTCCTACATTGCATATTGCTCTTGAGAAAGGTAGGTGTCTTCCTCATGCTCTCTTTCATAAGTGAAAAGGGGAAGGATGGAGTTGGCTCACCCTGCCTGAGGAGCCTTGTGCTCTGGATTTGTCTTTGTAGTCCTGACAACTAGAGGGGGTGAAGGAGGGATAGTGTAATCATGTGGTTCCTCCCGTCGAACCCTATGTTGACCTAGTGCTTCATCGCGCGGTGACCACTCATAGCGAGAATCTAATGGAACTATCCTATGACTGTACCCCTCATGGAAGGGTGTGTGCTAAATGCTATGCTGAACAGGAGTGCTCCTCGAAGAGGTGTCCCTGTAGTCCCTTTCCTTTAAGGTGTGGAGGGGACTGCCTTGTGTGTTAGGTCACCAAGGTGGTATGACCAAATCCTTAGGACTATACCGGAGGTGACTTGTGCCTCCTTGGATATTCCCCACAGCATCCACCCGTGATTGGGCTTGGCTGCGGGTGAGCACCATGACGATGCCTCTCTAAAAACCCTAAAATTGAAAATGAGTCAGATGGGGCCCAAAATTGGTGTGCGCATCCTTCTTACCATAGATAAGACAAAAAGGAAGTTTCAAGTCCTAAATATAAATAAATTAGGAGATATTGACATTCGAACAGCTCAAAAAGTGTAAAAAATTAGGCACGCAATTTTAAAACCTAATTTCGGGGCACTAGATGATGGAATTTGGCCTCAAAAATTGACTTTTAAGGGCAAATAGGATTCTGTGGAATATTATTTTTTTTAAATTATCCCAACTAACTCCCTATAAAATTTCATGTCAATCGGAGCTACGGTTGAGAAGTTATGGCCCCGACAAGATGCACTAAAATTTAGGGAAAAAAAATTAAATTTCCCATATTTTTTTGGATGCTCCTGCATCACTTATGGGCACCTTCGGGGTGCTTTTGGGTTGACCAAAGGGTTCATGGACACCTTTGGGGCATTTTGGAATGACCAAGCGATTGCAAGAATCCTTGGAGCTTTTTTGGAGCAAGTGACAAAATGCGTAGATTTTTATCTTTTGTTTATGATTTTTCTTTTTGTTACACTAAGCAGAAATGAACACATACATACACAAACCGTGATTATTTATTTTAAGGATTAATAGTGTGTCATAAACTGGTTTAGTGCATTTTGATGTTTTGTTTTTGTTTTTTAATGTTTTGAAGAACGTTTAAATGCATAATGAAGGCTCATATAACTCCCAAAATGGTCGCCCCTTCAATATACCAACCAGGCCGATATACCAACCTCTCTATATACCCGCCCTTATGAGAGGGAAACTATAGGTACGTGAGAGCAGATGGTACATGGAACATAGGCGGTATGGAAGGGGGATTGTCCTATTAATGACACCTACCATAGAAGACTTATCCTCACACGCATAGGAATCACCCCAGCAACACTCGGTCAGCTTTCGTCAGGATTTACGCCTAACAACAGTGACAATCGAGGAAATGGATGCAAAGCTAAGCCAAGGTGGTGATGAACCCACCGTTGGTCTTGCTCAAGGGTTGGGGTCTTACGACCAGATCCTTGGTTTAAAGTTGTTGCGTGAAGTGTGTGTGATTCCTTTTATTTGAAAAATGAAACATGCAGCAACACTACTTTCTTTAAGCAAGCAAAATTTGAAAGAAAATAGAAATAGAAAGACAGAAAGTAACAGGAACAGTTTAGAACCCTTACCTTTCTCTGCCAAAATCTGTTGTTTTCTGATCTTCGGCTCTAAAAATTTACAGACAAAAATTCATCCCTCGGTGAGACGAATTACAGAACAGAATTCGTCCCTGCCAGAGATGAATTTAAATTTGTCTCAGGGTCAGACGAATTCCAGTAAAGTATTCGTCACAGTCAGAGACGAATAACAGTCTGCAATTAAAAAAATGTACCTTTCAAGCACAAAACACAAAAATTTGATCAGTTTCTGTGATCTTAAAAATTGGGGATAGGTCCCACCGTGATCGCCACTGAAAGAACGAGATTTCGAGCAAAGGAAACACTAATTGCGATGCATTCAAAATCAAATACGCTTAAGTCCTAAAAATGTAGAATGCATGAAATGAAAGAGACGCATTGAAATGAGATACAAGCAAATTGAGAAAACATAGCCCTTTCATTAAACTCTCTTGATCTCTGTTACAAAGACGCCTCCTCCCTTTTTAGGGGCTAGGAGCGTTAAAATAATTTGATTACAATCAAGACTTAATGTTCCTTTTTCCGCATGCCCACACTTGAGATGGGCGGGCCAAGATGATGCCGCCACTGATGTTGATGAGTCCTTAACCTCTGCTGCTCCTCCTACGAACAAAGAAACAACAAAGATGTCAGTAGCACCTATGACAAAAAGGAAATTTCGTTCTGTGAAATCGCCAAAAGATGCATGCAAACGATTGTCAAATACAGTGAATAAAATGGATCTAAGTCACCTACAAATTTGAAAGAGGTCAGAAGAAATTACCAGAGGGCCACTGTCGTTGAAACAGTCAGCCAATCTGCCTTCACCTAGAATTCATCCCTGGGCAGGATGAATTCTGACTGCTATTTGTCCCTGGGTGGGACGAATTCGACTGTGTTGGAAAAGCCAAAGTGATACTGCTCCAATGTCGACTCCTGAGACCTCCAAAACACCTACAAACTAAGGGGTTAGGTAATTGGGGCCATTTGGGATGACCTAGATGGTCGGATTCTCCCAATTTGGCCTCCATCCTTGGGAATTCGATATCGCCACCTGCAAGTTAGTAGGACAACAAAGCGACAAAAGGCGTGATAAAATCTAATCAAAATGTTATGGAATTGAAGCTATGAGTTCACTAAATAGAATAACACAATATGCAACATGAACAAATAATCTAGAACACGTTAGAATAAAACTTAGAAAATGCGGGATGCCCAAGTGGGCCTCCCACCGTTGGCACTTGATTTTGGCACCAATCCACTAGGGATGGGCCCAAAACCTCTTAGGATTGGGGTGTCTACAAATTGGTGGTGTAAGGTGGTCAAAGGTTGGATTTGGGTTGGATCCACGCTTCCAAAAGCCACCCAATAACATCCCTTGCAAAAGAGATTAATGGATGTGAGAAGGTGAATCAAAAGGATGCAAATGGGTGTTCAATTGGACAGCACTTTGTTGCTTGAAATTGCCTCCCATCTATCCTTCTTGGGTGAGAAAATTCCACCATTTTATAGACCCATGGGGTCTCTTTTGAGAGGGATGCATAAGCGCCATGTGTTGGTCATAGGTGCCATGTAGCGGTCATGTCTTCCCATGAGGGAGGGGAGTCCTCCATGACTTGGGCTTTCATAACTGCCCTTGTGATAGTCCTCTAATGGCCCATCTGCCCACCCACACATGTGTGCGAGGCAGGAGTCATCAACTGACTGTCCTTGGCTGCCACTTGGCATAATTTTTTTTTTTGCCCGTTAAACACGAAATTCGTCTCGACTAGAGACAAATTCAGAATTTGTCCCTGGGTGAGACGGATCCCAGTTTGAATTCGTCCCTGGGTGAGACAAATACTAAGCAAAGTGCTTGAATGTTCCAAATTTCCTCTTGACCTTACAAAATTGCTATGAAAGTGGTTAAGACCACTGTTTAACCTCTAGGGGCTGCCCTGGGGGCTGTGTTTGTCAAAGCGATCAGTGTTTGTAGCCACATAATCGGATTGGTGCTATTTTGGTGTCTACAGATGCCCCTTTTTTGGATGCGCTGTGCATGGCGCAACACCGAGCAAAAATAGATAACCAAAGCATTAATGATTAGGGTTTCTTGGTAACCTAACCAACTTTTGATGCCCCAAGTATGGAAAGGGCATGCATTCTTGAATCCTTGCTTCTCACGAGCTAAGGAATTTGATTTCAAGTATTAACCTATTTTGGTGAGGTGTGACTTGAACTTAGACATTGATCAGTCATGAATAGGCAAAGGGCGCAACCTTTTATCCACGGGGGAACCTTGAGTTCATGCTTCGAAAATGCCAAGTGTTTGATCATGTTTGATCGATTTGTTATTATTGCTTGTTTGCTGCCCCAAGCAGGAGCGTGATTGTCTTTGTCAATGATTCTTTGAATGCATGTCATTGCCTTGATTAGGTGTTTGCTTGTTGATTGGTGACTAAGTGTGACTACCCTCTTTCTGCGTGCCCACACTTGAGATGGGCAGGCCAAGACGATGCCACCGCTGATGTTGATGAGTCCTTAACCTCTGCTGCTCCTCCTACGAACAAAGAAACAACAAAGATGTCAGTAGCACCTACTACAAATAAGAAGTGTTTGTTCTCTAAAATTAACGAAAGATGCATGTAAATGATTAGCCAAATCGATAGACAAAATGACTCTAAATGACCTGCAAACTCGACAAAAACTGGGAAACATCACCAGAAGGCCGCTGCCATCGAGACAGTCGACCAATCTGCCTTCACCTGGAATTCGTCCTTGGGCAGGACGAATTCTGACTGCTATTCATCCCTAGGTGGGACAAATTCTACTATGTTGGAAAAGCCAAAGTGATCCTGCTCCAATGTCGACTCCTGAGACCTCCAAAACACCTACAAATAGAGGGGTTATGTAATTGGGGCCATTTTGGGATGACCCAGATGGTCGGATTCTCCCAATTTGGCCTCTATCCTCAGGAATTCGATGTCGCTACCTGCAAGTTAGTGGGACAACAAAGCGACAAAAGGCATGATAAAATATGATCAGAATGTTATGGAAATGAAGCTATGAGTTCACTAAATAGAATAACGTAAAATGCAACATGAACAAATAATCTAGAATGCTTTTAAAATAAAACTTAGAAAATGCGGGGTGCCCAAGTGGTTCTCCCACCGTTGGCACTTGATTTCGGCGCCAATCCACTAGGGATGGGTCCAAAACCTCTTAGGATTGGTATGTCTGCAAATTGGTGGTGTAAGGTGGTCAAATGTTGGATTTGGGTTGGATCCACGCTTCCAAAAGCCACCCAATAACCTCCCTTGTGAAAGAGATTAGTGGATGTGAGAAGGTGAATAAAAAAATATGCAAGTGGGTAATCAATCGGACAGCACTTCGTTGCTTGAAATCACCTCCAATATCCTCTTTGGGTGAGAAAATTCCCACCTTTTATAGACCCATGGGGTCTCTTTTGAGAGGGAAGCATAAGCGCCATGTGTTGGTCATAGGTGCCATGTGGCGGTCATGTCTTCCTATGAGGGAGGGGAGTCCTCCATGACTTGGGCTTTCATAACTGCCCTTGTGACAGTCCTCTAACGACCCATATGCTCACCCACACACGCGTGCGAGGCAAGAGTCATCAACTGATTGTCCCTGGCTGCCACTTGGCGCCATTCTTCTTTTTGCACGTTAAACACAGAATTCATCCCGACCAGAGACGAATTCAAAATTCGTCCTTGGGTGAGACGGATCCCAGTTTGAATTCGTCCCACCATGATCGCCACTGAAAGCATGAGATTCTGGGTGAAGGAAACACTAATTGCGATGCATTCAAAATCAAATACGCTTAAGTCCTAAAAATGTAGAATGCATGAAATGAAAGAGACGCATTGAAATGAGATACAAGCAAATGGAGAAAACACAGCCCTTTCATTAAACTCTCTTGATCTCTATTACAAAGACGCCTCCTCCCTTTTCAGGGGCTAGGAGCGTTAAAAGAATTTGATTACAATCAAGACGCATTGAAATGAGATACAAGAAAATGGAGAAAACATAGCCCTTTCATTAAACTCTCTTGATATCTGTTACAAAGAGGCCTCCTCCATTTTCAGGGGCTAGGAGCATTAAAAGAATTTGATTACAATCAAGACTTAAGGTTCCTCTTTCCGCATGCCCACACTTGAGATGGGCGGGCCAAGATGATGTCGTCGCTGATGTTGATGAGTCCTTAACCTCTGCTGCTCCTCCTACGAACAAAGAAACAACAAAGATGTCAGTAGCACCTGCTGCAAATAAGAAGTGTTTGTTCTCTAAAATTAATGAAAGATGCATGTAAATGATTAGCCAAATCGATAGACAAAATGACTCTAAATGACCTGCAAACTCGACAGAGACCGGGAAACATCACCAGAAGGCCGCTGCCATCGAGACAGCTAGCCAATCTGCATTCACCTGGAATTCGTCCCTGGGCAGGACGAATTCTAACTGCTATTCGTCCCTGGGTGGGACGAATTCTACTGTGTTGGAAAAGCCAAAGTGATCCTGCTCCAATGTCGACTCCTGAGACCTCTAAAACACCTGCAAATAGAGGGGTTATGTAATTGGGGCCATTTTGGGACGACCCAGATGGTTGGATTCTCCCAATTTGGCCTCTATCCTCAAGAATTTGATGTCGCTACCTGCAAGTTAGTGGGAAAAAAAAGCGACAAAAGGCATGATAAAATATGATAAAAATGTTATGGAAATGAAGATATGAGTTCACTAAACAGAATAACGTAAAATGCAACATGAAAAAATAATCTAGAATGCTTTTAAAATAAAACTTAGAAAATGCGGGGTGCCCAAGTGGGCCTCCCATCGTTGGCACTTGATTTCGGCGCCAATCCACTAGGGATGGGTCCAAAACCTCTTAGGATTGGGATGTCTGCAAATTGGTTGTGTAATGTGGTCAAATGTTGGATTTGGGTTGGATCCACACTTCCAAAAGCCACCCAATAACCTCCCTTGCGAAAGAGATTAGTGGATGTGAGAAGGTGAATAAAAAAAGATGCAAGTGGGTAATCAATCGGACAACACTTCTTTGCTTAGTATAGGAAACACTAATTGCGATGCATTCAAAATCAAATACGCTTAAGTCCTAAAAATGTAGAATGCATGAAATGAAAGAGACACATTGAAATGAGATACAAGCAAATGGAGAAAACACAGCCCTTTCATTAAAATCTCTTGATCTCTGTTACAAAGACGCCTCCTCCCTTTTCAGGGGCTAGGAGCATTAAAATAATTTGATTACAATCAAGACTTAAGGTTCCTCTTTTCGCGTGCCCACACTTGAGATGGGTGGGCCAAGACGATGTCGCCGCTGATGTTGATGAGTCCTTAACCTCTGCTGCTCCTCCTGCGAACAAAGAAACAACAAAGATGTCAGTAGCACCTGTTGCAAATAAGAAGTGTTTGTTCTCTAAAATTAACGAAAGATGCATGTAAATGATTAGCCAAATCGATAGACAAAATGACTCTAAATGACCTGCAAACTCGACAGAGACCGAGAAACATCACCAAAAGGTCATTGCCATCGAGACAGCTGGACAATCTGCCTTCAACTAGAATTCATCCCTGGGCAGGACGAATTCTGACTACTATTCATCCCTGGGTGGGACGAATTCTACTATGTTGGAAAAGCCGAAGTGATCCTGCTCCAGTTTCGACTCCAGATACCTCCAAAACACCTAAAAACAGAGGGGTTATGTAATTGGGGCCATTTTGGGATGACCCAGATGGTCGGATTCTCCCAATTTGGCCTCTATCCTTAAGAATTTGATATCGCCACCTGCAATTTAGTAGGACAACAAAGCGACAAAAGGCATGATAAAATCTGATCAAAATGTTGTGGAATTGAAGCTATGAGTTCACTAAACAGAATAACACAATATGCAACATGAACCAATAATCTAGAATGCTTTAGAATAAAACTTAGAAAATGCGGGGGTGCCCAAGTGGGTCTCCCACCGTTGGCACTTGATTTCGGTGCCAATCCACTAGGGATAGGCCCAAAACCTCTTAGGATTGGGATGTCTGCAAATTGGTGGTGTAAGGTGGTCAAATGTTGTATTTGGGTTGGATCCACGCTTCCAAAAGCCACCCAATAACCTCCCTTGCGAAAGAGATTAGTGGATGTGAGAAGGTGAAGAAAAAAATATGCAAGTGGGTAATCAATCGGACAGCACTTCGTTGCTTGAAATCGCCTCCAATCTATCCTTCTTGGGTGAGAAAATTCCACCATTTTATAGACCCATGGGGTCTCTTTTGAGAGGGATGCATAAGCGCCATGTGTTGGTCATAGGTGCCATGTGGTGGTCATGTCTTCCCATGAGGGAGGGGAGTCCTCCATGACTTGGGCTTTCATAATTGCCCTTATGACAGTCCTCTAACGGCCCATCTGCCCACCCACACACGCGTGCGATGCAGGAGTCATAAACTGACTGTCCTTGGCTGCCACTTGGTGCCATTCTTCTTTTTGCCCGTTAAACACAAAATTCGTCCCGACCAGAGACGAATTCAGAATTCGTCCCTAGGTGAGACGGATCCCAATTTGAATTCATCCCTGGGTGAGACGAATACTAAGCAAAGTGCCTGAATGTTCCAAATTGCCTCTTGACCTTACAAAATTGCTATGAAAGTGGTTAAGACCACTGTTTAACCTCTGGGGGCTGCCCTGGGGGCTGTGTTTGTCAAAGCGATCAGTGTTTGTAGCCACATAATCGGATTGGTGCTATTTTTGTGTCTACAGAAACAAGTGCCACTCTTCAAAAAAATAGCCGATACTAGTGAGAGATATCCTAAAATTATATGCTTCCACTCAAACATGGTAAAGGAATAGGGTCTAAAAAGAAAAAAAAACACTCTCAAAGGGAATGAGCATGAGCACAAACTCGAAGAAGATAGAAAAAGTCTTCAGATTGAATATAGAAAGGGCAAGAAGGGTTGGGGATACCTAAATTTTGTAGATTCTCCCCAATAGGAATCCATTGGTACAACTACTCTAAGAAAAACAAGAAATATTGGGCTCCAAAAAAGGAGTCCAAGCGGTTTGGAACCTGCGCAACCAAACAGTTCGAGTGGAGGAGACCTTCCATCATTGATTGATCTTCTCGATCATGGGGAGGCAATGAGAGATCCATCCATACCCTAATTGAGCCTAATAGATTATTCTAATTATTTAATCGATAACTAGCAATTACTTCAGTAATAGTGAACTGTAATAAAATATCCATATATCCAATATCCAAGATCATTAAAAGTCCTTAATATTTCCAGCTAGATTACTTTTAACCAAATAAAAATAACTACTCTCCTAGTGTAATAAAGATAAATAATACATGCCTCATAATCATTTTATGGAATTACATTTCATATTTCTAAAGCATAAACAAAAGGCAATAACTCATAATGATCTACTTCTCAAGAACATTCAAGATCATAGTCAAAATTGATTAGCTTAGTACAACATACTACCATAAAGAAATGCACACCATAAAATCACACAATACCATATTTACCGTAGGAGAAGCCTTGGAGGGAAAATCCAACCTTAAATATACTTCCATTTTATTACCATACAGTACTAAATATTTACATTGAAAATAAATATAACATTACGTCTTTATCTCTTAATAGGGATTAATTGTTTTTTCTTGGTTTCTACAAAATGAACTACTTCTCTTTATGCAAGGATACAATTTCATTTCCTTTAAAATAGGATGAGCATAACAAAATGTGCTTCCTACACACATAAAAACCTAGGTTCCCATTTTAAAACTTAAAACACCCTTGCCTCATAGAGTATAAATATGTTCTGAAACCCAAGATAGAGCTCAACAATATTTTTTTGATTTCTTGTTGAAGGTTCAATAATATTCCTAGCTCTTTTATCTAACTATGTCATTTACTAAAAGTAAATAAGGGTTATTTTAATCTCTCCTCATGTTGTCACCAAAACTCTAAGGAAAACGTTATAAAACACTAGAAATATGTTACATTTAAATATCATACAATTGTATGGAAAGCCAAAAACTTGTGTCTGCCTAAAGTCATTATCATGAACTTAAAAGTTCCAATATTTAGAATCCATCGCCTCATAACTAATTAGAGTGCTCAGGTTTTCACATTTCTCAAACTTGACTTAATTATAGGAAATATCATATAAGAATATTTTTCTATAAACAAATAACCATGGTAATAGGTAGATATTACATTATTATTATTTCCACACTCACTATTAAGGTATTCATTACGTATTTGCTCTTTGCTTCACTAGGATAACCCAACAATTTACTCACACCCAATTCATTTCTATGGTTTTAATATGAATGGTGAAACACCTTTTAAAAACTCCACCCACCTCCTTAAATTCAAAGTTTGGTTGTCATAGCCATTATTTTTTATCCATTTAATCAAAAGCAAAAGCCATACCTTGAAACTACTTCATAAAACAAATAGCACATTCTCTAAACTAACCAAATGACATGACATCATGAATAGATACCATAATTATAAGGGAGAAACCTACAATCACTACTAGAAATTTTTTAATTCAATCCTTCATTGCTACTGGAAAGTTTAGCCTCGAATGCCACAAATATAAAATACTTATATAGCTTGAAAAAATGGCCAAAAAATATTGTAGGCTTCTACCACTATCAAATGACTCATAGACCACCCATCATTCTACAAGTGAAAATACAACTTGCTAAGTCTTCAATTCAAAATAAAAAATGCACAATTTTCATTAACAACACACTAAATTTGTTTGGCTAATATCTCTTACTAGCATGTTCAACTATCCTAACATCCCAAACTATTGAACCATTCAATATAAAGGTCCATATTATTTCAAGGGTTGAACCCAACCAGATGGAGCTACTACAAATATTACATTTGCATCCACTAAGTTATTTCACATACGTTTGTTGGTAAATATACAAGCAAGTCTATTATCAACAAAGTAAAATACCTTTGAAAAGTTTTATGGCACCCTAGCAATGGTACACAATCCAAAAAATATCCAAAAAAAACAATAATTTTACATAGCACACCAGTGATATCTCCTCCAAATGAACTAGTGGTTTCACATAGCAAACCCATGATAACTCCAAAAATAAACCAGTGGTTTTCACATAGTGAGCCAGCAATAACTCCAAATAGATTAATTATTTTACACATCCAACTAGTAATAACTACCCACTTTCCTTCTCCTTAGTGGTAAAATCATTGTTTCACTTCGTTTGTGATTAGTGACTTAACTCCAACTAACCACTCCTTTCACTTCTACTCACAAGAATTGATATATTTCATTCTATAATGACAAAAAAATCATTCATTAATCTTGTGATCTAGTAGGCATATCTAACCGTCCAAACTTGGGTTAGTTGAATGTCTAAATAAATGCTTCTTCTAGAAAAATAATAAAAATATTTTTTAATATTTTCCCATCAATAATATGCAAAGATATACAATTGACATATATCCATATTCAAAGTCTTCTTATCCTAAGAAAATCATAAGATAAGACATTAGTCCAATAAGTTTAAATTAATATGCAAGAAATATTGACAAGATATATATATATATATAAAATATTGAAGCAATCAATCATTTCTTCAATAAAATAACACAACAAAATCTAAATTCATCCATATAACAAGTCTACCAAGGGAGGGTCATGAAATTCTACCTCCCTTAGGCTTAACATAGTCCTCTGTATTTTCATTTAGTTTTAACATAAAATAATATTTACATAGCATTATTAAATAAGAATGGAAAATGTCTATGCATATCTACCACTTTTTCTCAAGTAATGTTTCTCTCAGAGTAATGATCCCACTAGACCCTGCATTGCTCAAGAGTTCCTTTCCTCATCGATTTGAAATGGAACTTAAGGATTTTTATTGGTCGAACTTCTATAGCCTCTAGGTCTACCATCTACAGATTGGAAAAACCCCACACATGATTAGGATTAGTAATATATTTACTAAGTAAATAAATGTGAAAGGTGTTGTGAATCTTTGACAGACTGGGTGGTAAGGTTATTCAATATTCCATAGTTTTAATCTTTTTTATAATTTCAAAGGTTCCAATAAAATAAGGGTCTAATTTTGTGGACTTAATAGCACTCTTCCTTGGTTTCACCCGTAGAATTACTATGTCACCAACAACAAACTCTATTGGTTATCTCTTAAGATCGACATAACATTTTTGATGATCTGCAACTTCTTTAAGCCTTTCCTTGATCATCCTTAACTATTGCTCCATTTATTTAACCATATTTAGTCCAAGCATAATTTGGTCCTTTGGATTATCGTATGATAATGGTGTCCTACATCTCCTTCCATACAAATATTTGAATGGAGATATGCCTAGGGTTGAGTGTTGACAGTTGTTGTAGGTAAATTCTACCAGGTGTAGATAGTATTCCTATCAGGTCTTCTGATCCATACAATACATGTGAAGCATGTCCTTCTACGCATGATTCACCCTTTTGGTTTACCTATTGATTTTTGGGTGGTATGTAGAACTAATGTTTAGACTAGTGTTAGTAGCTCAATGTAAAGCTTACCAAAACTTGGACGTGAATCTTGAGTCTCTATCTGAAATGATTACTTTCGAAAAACCATGAAACTTAAATATCTCATTGAAAAATCTATTAACCACAACAATGGCATTATATTTTGTATTTTTGAGTATAAAATACACAACCTTGGTCAGTTTGTCGACCACAACTAGGATTGCATCATGCTAGAATGTGTTTTTTGGCAACCCTACAATAAAATCTATTGAAATCACCTATCATTTTTGTGCAGGTACATCATGAGGATACAGTACCCCTACAGTATTTCTATTTTCTACATTCACTTTTTGACATTCAATATATTGGGTGACAAATTTAGTTATGTCCTTCATTCTTGGCCAGTAGAAATTTTTCTTCATATTTTATCTTATTTTTGCCCCTCCTAGGTGAGTAGAATATTAAGATCTGTGTGCTTAATTCATGATATTTTTCTTCAAATTACTGGACTTAGGAATTACTACCCTATCCTTAAAGCACAAGAACCAATCCTTGAAAATAAAATCCTTAATTTCATCAGGTTTCCTTTCCATCCTTTCTCAAATTTAATTGTAAAAAGCATCCTGATGTTACATTTTGCTAACTTGTTCCATCAAATCGACATGGAAATGAATCAAAATAGTTGTCTTCTACCAATTAATGCATTGGTGACTTTATTTTATTTCCCTTTTATATATTCAATGCCAAAATCGTATTCATAATGAAATTCCATCCACCTTCTCTACCTAGCATTTAGCAAAGGTTGAGTAAATATGTATTTTAAACTTTGATGGTCTATCCTCAACTCAAAGGGTTTCCCTAACAAATAGTATCACCAAATTTTAAGAACAAATACCACTGCTACTAAATCTAGATCATGGGTTGCATAATTAACCTCATGTTATTTTAGTATTCTTGAACCATAAGGTACCACTACTTCATCTTGTGAAAGCACTCCTCCTAATCCTTCTAAATATGCATCTGTACACATAGAAAACCTGCCATGAGGGTCTAGTATCTTTAGTATAGGAGATGTAGTGAGTTTTTGTTTGAGTAAATTAAAAGCTACCCCACATTTATTTGTCCACTTGAAATATTTTCCCTTCCTCTGAAGGTTAGTTATTGGAGAAGTTATCTTGGAATAATCCTCAACATAATACCTATAATATATGATCAAACCCATGAAACTCTAGATTTCCATCACATTTTTGGATGGTGGCCAATTCAAAATAGCTTCTATTTTATTAGGATCAACTATGATCCCTTATACTAATATAATTTACCCTAAGTATTGCACTTTCAACACATAAAATTCACACTTAGATAGATTTCCATATAAATGATTCTTCCTTAACAACTTTAGCATGATCTTAAGGTATTTTTCATACTCTATCTTATTCTAAAAATATATCAAAATATCATCCATGAACACTAGAATAAGTAAATACAAAAGCTTCCTAAAAAGACTACTCATCAAGTTCATAAATATTTCTAGAGCATTTGTTAGATCAAAAGGCAATATAGTACACTCATAATGTCCTGTAGACACCAAAACAGCACCAATCCGATTATGTGATGACAAGCACTGATCGAATTGGCATACATAGCCCCTAGGGCAGCCTCTAGAGGTTAAACAGTGGTCCTAACCACTCCCAAAGTAGTTTTGGAAGGTCAGAGGTCAATTTGGCACCTTTCAAGCACTCTGCTCCCTATTCGTTCCACCCTAGGATGATTAGATTGCTATTCGCCCCACCCCGGGATGATTAGCAACAATCACTCCAGGGTGGGGCGAATAGCAGGTTTGACGAGAAAAAGGTCAAACCTTGACAAATGGTAGCCCAGATCCGCCACTCAACTCCACCTTCAATGCATGGGAGTGTGAGTGAGCATTTTTTAGCTCAAAGAGGCAATCATAGAGGTAGTCATGGAGCCCTTAATCAGGGAGGAATCTTCTCTCCCCTGGGAAGGCATGATGGCCAAGTGGCGCCCCTGCATGCACATTCAAAGGAGACCCTCGGGTCTATAAAATGGTGAGTCTTCTCACCCCAAAAAGAGGAACATAGAAGGAGCATTTGGAGCAACGGAGTGCTGCCGAATTATACCCTCACCCTCATTGTGCTTCCTACATCCTTGATCTCTCTTTTGGAAGGGAGGTTATTGGGTGAACATTAGGAGTGCAATCCGGACCCAAAACCCAAAAAATTGGCCACAATACCACACCCAATTTTTTTACACAACACCCTAGGAGGTTTTGGACCCATCCCAAGTGGATTGGTGTCAAAACCAAGCCCCAAACGATGGGCGTCCTACCCCCGGGTGCCCCCACACTATTGTAGTCCTAATCGCCCCACCCCGGAGTGATTAGAAATCTATAGAATATTTCTTCACTATTTTTTTTGCATCATGTTTTTTGTGTTTCATATATGATGCGGTTCAAATTTCAATGCATTCTGACTTGTTTTGATTGTGTTTTCATGGTTTTACGCTTTTACTAACCTACAGGGAGCACTTTCATATATAGGGCAATCTGGGTAGAATATGCAAAATCCGACCTTCTGGGTCATCTCAAAATGCCCCATTTTGCCTAACCCCAAGTTTGCAGGTGTTTTGGAGGCCCTTGGATGGGACATTTTGGAGGTCACTTTTGTACATTTTATGACAGTCCTAATCGTCCCACCCCGGAGCGATTAGAAATATACAACATATTTCTTGACTGTTCTTTTTGTAGTGTGTCCCTGATGATGTTTACATGCTTCTATCCAAATTTCATTTCATTCTGATAAGTTTTGATCACTATTTTAATTATTTCATGTATGCATTAACCGGAGGCCTTGGGGATTGCATGTTTCCCTCCATCCGCATGTGCTATTAATCATTTGTTGTTTCTCTATACGTAGGATCTCGACACCGGAGGGGCAGCAAGGAATGATAGATGCACTCATGCAAGTGGCGGTGACATTTGGCCCGCCCATTTTGAATGTGGGCACGCGAAAGATCCCGAAGGGAAGCGTACCATCCGTTGGTGTAACAAAATTGTATCGAATGCTCCTAGCCCATGAAAATGGGGGAGACGTATTGTAACCTGATCTCAAGCAAGATTAATAAAATAGGTTGCACCTTTGCTTTTGCTTTACATCTCGTTTCATTTCGTTCATTTTCCCTTTTCATGCACTTTAAGTTCTTCGCATCTTCGTAGGACTTAGCATTTCCTTAATACATCTGCTTTTGTTTGCATCACACCTGGTACGCTAGTGCTTCCGTAGATAGTTGCTTTTAGTGGTGATCATGGTGGGACTCTATCCCCTACTATTGGGATCAAATTTTTGATCAAAAATCTTGTGTTTTTCTTGTAGGTGTTAATCCTTCAAGCGCTGGACTGCTGCTCGTGCCACCCTGTGACGAATACAGACTGGAATTCGTGCCACCCCGGGATGAATACATATTCATCCCACCCTATGATGAATACAGATCTACTATTCATCCCACCCCGGGATGATTAGCTCTCTATGCAGTTTCTGAGCAGAAACTTAGGGGCATCTGGTGTGGGCAGAGAAGAGGTAGGTTTTTTGAACACCCTATGTAATTTTCTGTTTCCTGTTTTTGTAATTTTTCTATTTCTTTGCTTGCATGGAAAATTTTACTGCATGTTTTCTTTCTTTGTGCAAGTAAAAATAACCACACACACCACATGATAATATAAACATCAAGGAGTTGGTCTTAAAACCCCAACACTTGATCAAGACCAACGGTGGATTTCATCACCACCTTGGCTTGAATTTTGCATACATAACCCCGATCGCGACTATTGCTAGATGTAAATCTTGAAGAAAGCTGACCAAGTGTAGCGGGGGTGATTCCCCGTGCATGAGGATAAGTCTTCTATGGTAGGTGTCAAAAATAGAGTGATTCCCCTTTCGTATCGCCTATGTTCCATGTACTATTCTGCTCTCGCGTACCAATAGTTTCCCTCACGTAAGGGCGGGTATATTGAGAGGTTCGGTATAACGGCCTGGCAGTGGTATATTGAAGGGGCGACCATTTTGGAGATATAAGAGCCCTCATTATGCATGTTTTTGTTACAAGGTTTTGCACAACAAAAATCAAAACACACTAAACCAGATTTAGGACACACCTTTAATCTATAAACGAGATAATCATTTCTTTGATTGTGTGGTCCCCTTTGTTTAGTGTAGCATAAAAAATCGTAAAGAAGATAAAAACATATGTATCCCTTAGAAAACCACCACCATGGTGTACACCCATAGCCAAGCCCAATCACGGGCAGAAGCGGCGGAAAGTGTACAAGGAGGCACAAGTCACCTCCGTTATAGCCCCAAGGACTTGGTCATACCACCTTGGCGGCCTGACCCACAAAATAGTCCACATCATACCATGACGGAATAGGACTATAGAGGCACCCCTTCGAGGGGCACTCCCATTCAACACAGACCCTTTCAGGAGGAGTACATACATGGGAAGGCCCCCTTAGACACTCATTATGAGTGGCCACCGCATGAGGAAGTGCTAGAACAACATAAGGTCCATAAGGAGGGGCCACATGATTATATCATCCCTCCTCTACCCCTCATTACTTGTAGAAACAATAGGCCAAATCCAGAGCGCAAGGCTCTTCAGACAGGGCGAGCTAACTCTGCTCGCCCCTTTCACATATATGAAAGGGAGAACGAGGAAAACCACTATATTCCTCAAGAGCAATACACAGCGCGGGAGCAATGCACCTCCGCACCTGCTATTTATCAGGATCACCTACTGAGGCTAGAGCCTCGGGTGAATGCTGCTAACCTCGATAGAGGGAAGTGACCTATAGAGATCTCGGATCACTACGACCGAGATAGATATGTAGGGGAGGCATCTAGGCCTCCTAGACCTAAGATGACAGAACAAATCAACTTGGCATTTGCCAAACATACCACCCGCCAAGCGCAAATCACATAGCTTGAGCAAGATCAACAATAGTTAGAGCACCTGTACCGTCTTAGCAAAGAGCGCATTCAACGTCAGACGGATGAGTTGCTCCAGAAAACTGTGCATGAGAGGATTCCAACCCCTCACACACATAAGACAGAGCTTTATGAGAGGCATAACCCCTTGGTACGAGACAGGTCTCCACGACCTTATCAAGCATTGCCTCCAAGACCTCCTAGACCTGAGCGGGAGACCACTCCTAGAACCAATGATGGGCGCCCTCCTCGGGCACCCACCCATGTTTATAGGTCATGCCCAGGAACTCCTCAAGAAGCCTATGAGGAATTCGAGCAAGAAGAAGAGCGGGCTGAAATGCCCTACCAAGGAAGGGGGGCGCTATCCGGCTACCCCTCCATAGGCCTCAAGTTCCCCGTAATTCACAATGGGAACAAACCAAGGAGGAAGAGATCAAATATTTTGATGCATACAAAGCGCTGCTAGAGCGCTTAGAGTCTATGGAGACCAAGACTTCTGGGCCCCAAAAGCCCACTTTACGCCAGCTTCGTAGTCACCCTGTGCATCCTTCAATGCCGGCACCCCCATACCCTGAACACTTCAAAATGCCTCAATTGGCGATTTTTAGAGGGGATGAGGATGCCCAAGAGCACGTGACAAGATTCCTGAGTCAATGCTTTGGCATTCAGGACAATGATGCTTTGCTTCTAAGAACATTTATAACCACGTTCGTAGGCCCTGCCTCGGATTGGTTTACCCAGTTGCCGAAGCATAGCATCAGCAACCTAGACCAGCTAGTGGATGCATTCCTCGAACGTTTCACCTTCAACACCAAGAAGAAGGCATCATTAAGCGACCTAGCTAGCCTCAGGCAGTATGAGGAAGAGACCATGGTGGCTTATGGAAATCGGTGGAGGACATTGCTTTCAAGGCTACCTTACCTCCCTCCCATGGTCGACCTAACCCAAATGTTCTCGAAGAGTTGCCTAAGGTCGATCTCCGTGCTATTGTAGCTATAGCAATATGCCACTCTCGAGGAAGCCCTGGCGCAAGCCAGAATAATTGAGGAGATCAAGATACAGGATGGCAAGATTGCCAAGCCACGCAAGAAAGAGTGGCCCAAAAATGCCAAAACTGGGTCCACGCAACCGAAACCCGCCACTATCAATCAGGTTGCCATAAACATACCAAAGCCTCCATAGATGACATAACCCCCAAAGGCTAATTATCAAGCAGTTCCTCTTGACAGCTATGAGAAGGAAAATCATAGGCAAGAGCAAAATCAGCAGCGTCACCCTAGGTGACAATTCACACCCTTCATAGAGTCTAAAGACTCCTTGTTTGACCGCTTGTCCATGGTAAACTTGATAAACCTACCAAAAAGTCGACCCGTAGACCCCAACGCGCCAAAACCCAAGGGCTATAGGGAAGACCTATATTGTAGATTTCACTAGCAGAAAGGACATGACCTTTACGCATGTTGGAAGTTCAAAAGCTTAGTGCAGGACCTAATAGACAACAAAATGCTAGCGATGGATAATCCCGTAGCACCAAGCAACCAATAGATGGAGGTCTTCAAAGATACCCTGCCTGCCCATGATGCATAGGCAAAGACTCTACAAGTAAATGAGGTGACACAAAACTGCCCCATGTAGGGGTATGTAGGGATGATAAGCATAGTGACACGGAACAAGAGGTACCCAAACACAGCTGCCCCCGTTGTAGCTACAGGAGATGTTCCATCAACGTCACAACCTCCGCAACACCCTACACAACCTCCCCCACCTAGACCAGTGGCCATGATTCAGACTAAACTTACCCAAAGTTTAAGGACCACGTTGGCTAGGCTCTCCATCTATGAGCTCATCCAACAATCACCGCCCCATCGGGAGGCTCTGATGGAGATACTCAAAGCCATCGAGCTACAACCCCACGAAGCAAATTATTTCAACAACTTTGTGGGACATGTAAAATGATGTACATAACCAGTCATCACCTTTAGAGAAGATGAACTAAAATCGGTGACTGGTGATATGGTGGATCCACCCCTGCACGTCATTGCGTGGGTCAACGGGATTCCATTTAAGAGGGTGTTGGTGGACACTGGCTCATCCAGTAATATAATCACAATGGTGGCATTGAAACACCTAAAGCTGCCAGCATCTCATATTGTGGCCTCCACCTATACTCTTCGAGCATTCAACGACGCGATATGCTCGACGGTTGGCACAATTGTCCTGCCCATCCAAGTGGGACAAAAGACTATTCCTACGTTGTGCCACATCCTGGAAGGTGAGATGGCCTACAACATCTTGTTGGGCCGGCCTTGGATCAGGGACATGAAGTGTGTCCCTTCGATAGCCCATCAATGCCTAAAGTACACATACGAAGGGCAAGTGCATGTAGTCCCAGCAGACTTAGAGCCCTTCAAGTATTGCAATATGGTGCAGCTGATGCCACAATCGACCCTCCCATCGACACATTTGGACTTTCAGTTGAATCCATCCAAACAGGGTCTGATTCCGCATACATCCCCACTGTTAAGTCCATCAAATCACCAACCGGGCCCATCTTCATCATCTGTTCCTTCACCAACGATGCCACCTATGGTGGCCACACCGAAGGACAACGGGAAGAAGCCCTTGGAAGAGGTACCACCATTAGTCTCAACCATCTCTACCGAAGAGGTGCCCAGCCGAATGGAAGTCGAGATGCCTGGTTCACCCAACATGGAGTGGACTCAGGAAGAACTCCCATTCCCTCCCCCTCAATCGCCAATGATCACCATTGAGATGGCCAATACGGGCCTAGGGGAATACCTAGTGCAGAACATTATGGCAACACCCACGCTTGAGTCCATGCAGGACATGGGGAGACCTCGCCTCCCCATCGACACTATTGTCCCTTTAGGCTACCCACCGAATCAGACAAATTTTGTATATGGGGGCCTCGATAATGGCATTGAACCTTACCTACAAGAGGAAGAGGACGAAGAGCCCTTTGCTGAGAACGTCAACTATTTGTCCAACCCAGAATTCGCTTTGAAATACCTTGGCCAATGTAATTGGCACGGATATGGATTGGGTAGATATGAACAAGGAGTGCATGTTCTTTGCCAACCAAGATATCAAATGCCATATGATAAATCAGGAGTAGGGTTCAACCACCCTTTACCCCTTGACATCTTGGTAGAGAACATGCAAGGCCTAGGGCTAGGCAACAAGGATGGGTTGGCACAAGATCCATATGCCAATCCTAACACAACATACACATTGGGGGATTATCTCCCATTGTTAACAACAAACCTTGTTGACCTCAACAACCCCTTCCCTTTGATCGAGAAAGGGGAAAGTTCAAGAACTTACCTCCAAGAGGGATATAAACAAGGTCAGGAAGGATCTTTCGAAGACGAGTCAGAGTATGAGGTAGCACCTTGGGACCCTTTCGAGTTCGATAGCAATCACTCGCAAGTGACACCCATAGATGACTATCAGGAGAACTTCATGGCAATGTTCCCCTTGAATGCTCCAATCGAGCGATTGCCACCCCAAGAGAATCAGGTCCTCCCGTAGAGAGCGAAACAACCCCGATGGGACCAAATCAACTTGCTCAAACAGAACGAGCCTCACATGCCACAAACAGTTGTCAGAGCCAATGAAGGCCTATGGATCTTCGATAGCGATTATGAATATGAGACTGAGATGGCATATCTCAACCATATGCAGCAACAACAATACCCCATGGACATTGATGACATGTTTGAATAGCTAAACATGGGGCCAAGGCATAGGTGGCATTTGAACCAAGCACAGTTGGACCAAGTGCTGCATCCGCCACTTTAGGCATACAGAGAGCACCTTCCACCCGAAGACCCTATAGAGCCATCAGTGCCAAAGGCAGACCCTATCCTTCTATCCGCACATAGGGCCGATCCATTTGTGCCAATACCCACAGAGCCAGATCCAGAGCACAAAGATCACCAAGGATGTCCGAGTCACCACCCACACGGTAATGGAGACCAAATTCACTTCATCAACATGATCTCCATTGACTTAACCACCCCCATCCACAATCCATCCGATCCAGCATGACCATTGTATCTAAACCTAGATGCCATAGACTTGGATCATGCTAACTCACCACCATCCCCATCAGAGTATTGGCCTTGTGATGAGATGCTTCATTTCACCCCAGGACCAACTCAGGATATCTTCCACACTGAAGAGGAACCCGACGTTCCAAACATAGATCTAAATTCAGCAAATGATATCCACCTGATCCCAACTCCACACCAGTTGGAGGATGGGTCCCACATGTCAATCGAAGAGATGACTAACGTAGACATCGGCTCTGATCCAATGAATCCATAAATCATCAAGCTGGGGGTAAGTCTATCCCCTGAAGAGCAAGCCGATTACATTGCCCTTCTCAAAGAGAAGAAGGAGGTTTTTGCATGGTCCTACAAAGACATGCCGGGGCTAGACCCGTAGCTAGTCACGCATAATCTAACGCTTGATCCGACAGTCAAGCCAGTCAAGAAAAAACTATGTAAGATGCACCCAATAGTGGCCTTAATGGTCAAAGATGAACTACAAAAGCTGTTGGATGCATAGTTTGTCATCTGCATAGATTACCCACCATGGTTGTCCAACATGGTGCCCATCAAAAAGCCTGACGGGAGGATTCGCATATGCACCGATTTTTGAGATCTAAACAAAGCGAGTCCCAAGGATGATTTCCCCTTGCCTAGCATCGATGCATTGGTAGACGCTACAATAGGCCACGAAATGCTTTCCCTCATGGATGGTTTCTCGGGATACAACCAGATTCGTATCAATCTCGATGATCAACTAAAAATGGCATTCACAATGCCTTGGGGGACATTTTGTTATAAGGTCATGCCCTTTGGCCTTAAAAACGTTGGCGCCACCTATCAACGTGCTATGACGTACATCTTCCATGATCACATGCATAAAACTTTGGAAGATTATATGGATGATTTGTTGGCCAAATCTCTTTTGCGCCTAGATCATCTCGATGACTTACGCAAGATCCTTGATCGCCTCATCGAACACAAAGTTAGGCTAAACCCCAAGAAGTGCGTATTTGGCATCACATCTGGAAAACTCTTGGGTTTCATAGTCTCAAAACGAGGCATCGAGGTGGATCCAAATAAAGTCAAGGCAATCCTTGAAATGCTTCCCCCAACCACCATCAAGCAGCTAAGAAGCTTGCAGGGTAAGGTCACGTCGATCAAGCGCTTCATAGCATAATTATCTGACAAGTGCCAACCCATGAATAAATTATTACACAAGGGGGTAGCATTTCATTGGGATGACGAGTGCCAGTCAGCCTTCGATGACATTAAACAATACTTGGCTTCATCGCCAGTATTGGCACCACCTAGACCAGGAGTGTCGTTCTATTTATACATCTCAGCTACTAAGGTGGCACTGGATGCCATGCTAGCCCAAAAAAATGAACTACATAAAGAACAGGCTAATTATTATCTTAGCCGCACCCTGGTCAGTTATGAACTTAACTATGCATACGTCGAGAAGCTATGCTTAGCAGTGGTATTTTCCACCAAAAAGCTATGCCATTACATGCTGAGCAATACGATGTATGTTGTGTCTAAGGAGAATCCATTACGGTACATGATGAGTCGTACTTATCATAGTAGCCGCACGGAAAAATGGATCATGTTGTTGACGGAGTTTGACATCGAATTCATTGGACAGAAGTCCATCAAAGGTCAAGTCATCACCGATCAACTAGCAGAGGCTCCTCTCGAAGACGATCAGCCTATGACCATAGAGCTACCCGATGATGGGGTCTTCCATGTCTCAGAATCGCCAGATTCTGATGAGCCTGAGTCACAGGCCGACATAACCCTATTTTTTGATGGTTCTAAATGTGAGCAAGGGGTGGCATGGGAATCATATTCTTCACACCGCAAGGGGCTCCAATGCCTCTATCATTTAAACTTGATTTCCTATGCACCAATAACAATGCCGAATACGAAGCCTTGCTCATAGGTCTTCAGACAACCATCACCATGAACATCAAATGCTTGAACATCTTTGGTGATTCGTTGTTAATTGTCAACCAAGTGAAAGGGGTATTCCAATGTAAATGCCTAGTTCTACAGGCCTACAAAGCCCTTGTGGATAAATTCCTGGCAAAGCTTGAATGGTATGACATCGAGGCACTCCCTCGATCATCGAATCATTTTGCGGACACTATGGCCTCCTTGGGGTCACTAATCCCGCAAGACATTTTTGGTGATATGACAACCATTCAAGTCAAAACATTATCGCAATCCATGATGGAGCGTGCAAGCTCTGACCTAACGCCAGGAATCCACCTGATCCAGATTGAACCATCTCAGGATAAGTTCTCTCGAATCCACGATAATCTAAATCATGCCAACTGGGGGTCCTTGTTCTCCCCAACCCCTCTTAATAGCAACACAATGCTATTCTTACAAGTTCTTTCCCGCTCAGCTTTTGCTAGGGATGAACTTCAAGAGGGATTGGTCATTCATACCATCAAGGTTTTTGATCAGCAGGATTGGTACACACCCATAAGAGACTACCTCAAGTTAGGTAGCCTCCCACTTGGATTGTCGCATGCCACAAAAAGATCATTCAAATAGAAAGCGGCAAAACATGTCTTGCTAGGAGACATTTTGTACCGTCGAAGCTACGAAGGAATCCTCCTCCGTTGCTTGGACCATCAGGAGTCCACTTGGGTGATCACCCAAGCGCACGATGGTACATGCGGTGGCCACTTCAGCGGTATGGCCATCGCAAAGTGCATCCTTCGCATGGGCTATTATTGGCCATCTTTAGAGCGAGATTGTTGCATGTATGTGAGGAAGTGCATGAAGTGTCAACACCATGCTAACTTGACACACGTACCTTCTCAGGCCTTGCAGCCGATCCAATCGGCTTGGCCATTTTCGTAGTGGGGCTTAGATCTAATCGAAAAGATCTCCCCTATGTCGTCAGGCCATCACACGTTCATCATAATGGCCACAGAGTACTTCACCAAGTGGGTGGAAGCAATTTCGCTTACCTCTACGACTGGACCCCGCATTGCGGAGTTTATTTTACATAACATCATATGTCATTTTGGTATTCCATCCAAGATCATCTCGGATAATGGGACGTCATTTAAGAACAAAGACGTGCGTGCTTTGACCACAAAGTACAAAATCCAGCACAGTTTTTTGACACCTTATTATCCGTAGGCAAATGGGCAAGCAGAGGCGTCAAACAAAATGCTAGTTGCCATCCTTAAAAATACAGTCGCAGATAGTCATAAGGATTGGCACATTCAAATACCACTTGCTCTTTGGGCTTATCGCACTAGCATTCGGACGCCCACTGGGGCAACTCCATTTTCGCTGGTGTATGGCTCCGAGGCAGTCATGCCTCTCGAGTTGGAAATACCTTCCTTGCGCATATCAATGCAAGAGTTCATCGATGATGACACTACGTGGCAGGCCCGGTTAGACCAGCTTACGTTGCTCGACGAACGACGTGTCAATGCTCTCGAGCATTTACGTATCTACCAAGAGCGACTTAAGAAAGCATACAACATGAAAGTTCACCTGAGGGACTTTCAGGTTGGTGACCTAGTCTTAAAAGAGAACCAACAAAATTCTAACTTGTTGCCCCATCTTAGGGACAAGTTCACGGTAAACTGGTTAGGTCCTTATGTAATCGACAGTAAAATAGGACCTGGAACATACCGGCTCGCCTCTCTTGATGGAATCAAGGAACTAGAACCCTTGAACATCAGTCATTTGAGGCCATTCCACATTTAAAAGAGCCATAGCCCACCCCAAAAATCTCCAAGGATTCTCATAATCGCTTGGTCACCCAAAATGCCCCAAAGGTATCCATAATCCCTTTGGTCAAACCAAAAGCTCCAAGGATTCCAATAATCGCTTGGTCAACCCCAAAATGCCCCAAAGGTATCTATAATCCCTTTGGTCAAACCAAAAGCTCCAAGGATTCCCACAATCACTTGGTCAACCCCAAAAATGCCCCAAAGGTATCTATAATCCCTTTGGTCAAACCAAAAGCTCCAAGGATTCCCACAATCGCTTGGTCAACCAAAAACACCCCAAAGGTATCTATAATCCCTTTGGTCAAACCAAAAGCTCCAAGGATTCTCACAATCGCTTGGTCACCCAAAACGCCCCAAAGGTATCCATAATCCCTTTGGTCAAACCAAAAGCTCCAAGGATTCCCACAATCGCTTGGTCAACAACCCCTTAGGTATATAAACTTAACCATAACGAATATTAAAAAAAAAAACACAAAAAAAAAATCAAAAATAACAAAAAAAAAAATTGCATCTCACTTCCATGCATACTCTTAAAAATCAAAACACAAAAAAATAAGTTGCATTAGGCATCGCATACATACATTGCATATTTGTTGGTCATACATGTCAAATGCACCATAGATTGTAATTACTCGGCAATTCCATCATTTTTCCAAATTCAGTCCATTTTGTAAAAAGATCCATCAAAAATAACGCCCTTCGCATTTTCGCCATATCATAGTCAGTTGTCTGCTAATGTCTTTAGGGTTTTTCGTCATTCAGCTGTCTTTAGATTTCTAGTCAAATGTTGTACAAAGTCAGACCGATTTTTACAAGGTAGAGTTTTACTTGGATCACGCCTTGTTACATCACATCCCAACACAAGCTTAAAACACATAAAAATTCCCAAGTTGTGTGAATGCAAGAGAAACCTACAAAGCAGTCTAGGGTACCATAGGTGAAAGGTTATCCCGCTCATCCCCCTGTGCGAATGGTTCAAGAATGCCGAGAATTGACAAAAGGACAAGCTCTTCCCCATCCAATTCCCCATAATAAATAGTGGTTTTCACCACTATCAAAAATTCCAAACACCTTTGGTCCCCAAAGTCGTAAGGATTCGTACTACACGCCCCCGAGAAGGATGGGTAGTCATCCCCAAGGCCTAAAAGGATCAATGCCATTCACAAGAAAAATCCCAAAAGCCATCTATCAAAAACCCCAAACACCTTTGATCCCCAAAGTCGTAAGGATTCGTACTACATGCCCCTGACAAGGATGGGTAGTCATCCCCAAGGCCTAAAATATCAATGCCATTCCAAAGCAAAATTCCCAACCACCTTTGATTCCCAAAGTCGTAAGGATTCGTACTACACGTCCCTGAACAGGATGGGTAGTCATCCCCAAGGCCAAAAGGATCAATGCCATTCACAAGCCAAAAACCCACGAGCTCAACTTGGAAATCAAAATGCCAAATCTAAATCCTCAAAAGGCAACAATAAAAATAATAACAATGGTTATCACCACTACTCAAACCCCTTGCTCAAGAAAAAAAAAACAAGAGAAAAATAAACAGTGATTTTCATCACTATGTATGAGAGCAAGTATCCCAACAAGTTGAGCAACCGAAAGATGCCTGAGCTTGAATCCATGGAATTCTCAGCATTTGAAAAACCATTTAGGTGATCCTCATTACGGGTTTGGTGGATAGCCTACCTAGCAATGGCGGTATCCTAAACGCATGACGATATGTCTATCACATTAGCTTTGCATGTGTGTAGACCAATGTTTGCATGTGGATGAGCTAGCTTATGGTATCCTAGATTGCCCCATGGATTAATCTTACTAAATACAACAAAGGAGTTAGTGGAGCTAATTAGGTGATCCTCAGTACAGGTTTGGTTGACAGCCTACCTGGCACTGGCGGTATCCTTACAAATACCACATAAACGAACTCAATCGCACACATAGGGATGTGAAATAACTTGGTCAAACTCAAGTCTGATTCGTACCTTGTTCGAAAGTCTTGTAAGATAATGTACAGTCTTGATTAGTTAGTTAAAGCAGTTGAGTCTCAGAAAAACCTTAACTACATTTTAAGAAACAATTGTCGTACATTTCATTATCACCATCAAAAATAACAAAACAAAATTACAAATACAAAGTCATCTCACAAAGCAATCACATAGTACAGAAAGCCAGTAAATCCTGTACAGTCTATGGTGCCACCACCTGCATACCAACAAATCATTCCATCCATTCCATATGCATACATCCATATCATATAGCTAACATCATCCGCAGTCATAACAACATATGCATACATAAACATAAATAAAGGTGCATAAAAAGAACAATAAACCATAACAAAGTCAATAATCCACAAAAAAAGAGTCATGTATATATCGAGTCAAAATGCCCGTAGGCTACAATAAGTCGGTCCTCTGACCTCACAAAAAAATCAAAAACTCAAAAACCCCAAGCCTAGGGAGTCGGCCACCATGATCACGTAGGATCGGTGCGACTGGAACTACCCCAAGTGGTGTGGGTCCTATGGGACCTCTCAGGGCGACTGCTGCCACCCCTGCATCATGCCCACTAGCGCTACCCTCACCCAGCCACCTACGATGAGAGGATGCTGACTGCTCAGTCTCACTACCTCTCGTACGGCGTGACGATCCACCTCCAATGAGCTCAGGTAACTATCCATCGAGGTGGATAATCTCTACCTCCAACTCCACCCGACATCGACCCCACTCCACATCCCGTCGATGGTACACAACCAATGCGTCATCCCGTTATGCCAACTAAGCCCACAAGAGATCCCTCTCGACGTGGTGCTCCTCATCCCATCTCTGTAGTAGCTCCTCCAATCATGCTATCTCAGCATGAAACCTAGCCTCCATATCCCCTGGAACTACCTGAGGCATGGGCATCTTCAGGATGACATGCTACTCCGACACCCACTGCTCTAGGACGTCCTATGTATCCGACTACTATGGAACCCCTAAATCATCCCTAGTCAAGTCATCAACCTCCACCATATTTGCATCATCGAGCGGAGCCCCCCAACCCTCCCCGGTGCCTCCGCAACCCCATCACCTACTATTGTTGCATCCAGACCTCCTAGAGGCCCCTCACCCCACCATCACCGCATCGTCCACCACTGGTCATACTCTACAGTCACCCCGACATTGTCCACGTCGGGAACATCAATCACTACATCAGACTCCTCACCCAGTGGCTCAATAATCGACCAGGCTAGAGTCCTCTCATCGCCCCGACATCGATAGATCAAGGGCTCACCAGGAAATCCCTGGTGCACCCCAAACTGTCGAGTCACCCGGACGTACGAGAAGTACTCCTACTCGGTCCCATGTCGCTCGATCAACCATCTCCCCCTGTGCACCGCCAGAGCCACTCCCCAGCCTCAGGCCAGGTTGGACAGTCCCAGTATGGCTGCTAGACCACCTCCCTAGGAGCAAGATGCGAGAAGGCATCAGTGTAGTGACTAACGTCACCTGCCCACCACCGACTCTGCCCATGCTCCTCTGACCTCCGCCATAGAGCACCATACCCAATCTCCCTATCCACCATCTCTCCCCGAGTGGTCCAAGGCAACCCTTGCGGTCGCTCCACAGCTATGTGCTGCCACCCCCAACACTGCAAGAGATAGCTACACCCGATCCCCTTCCACCTTTGACAACGGACCTCGTACAACTCATCATATAGCTATGCCAATAGTGTCTGACCCCACCTCATAATCAGTGGCGCTGCTATCGGACACTCCACCAGTCTGAACACTACCTCAAGCAGGTTCCAAGGGAACCTCGCACCTGAGGAGTCAGGAAGCAGCATGTTGGAGATGAGGGTCATGAGCAACGCATGCCTCACCCCCAACATGCCCTTCTCCAGCCACCACCGCACCAGAATCTTACCAATCAAGCAGTCCCCCTCTGCCCTCTCCATCGCCCTATCCACCCCCATCTCTATCGCATGCCCAAAGCACCATGTCAACACCGCCATCCATTGATCACAAGGAGTCATCCGAATGGGCAGCCCATCTATCAAAATCCATAGAATCTGATACACGTCCTCCAGAGTCACTGTCATCTCCCCTATTGGGAGATGAAAGGTGTTGGTGTGGGGATCCCACAAATTGATCAGGGTAGTCAGATATGCTCGATCCCCCACCATAGGCTCCAACCGCGTCACTTGCTTGAGCCCAAGGGCATCAAGCCAATCCCAATCCACCATAGTCAATGCATCCCATGCATCAAAAAATACCGTCGACTGATGGTATCGACTCTTCACAACCTGAAAAACAAAAACAACACAAAAACATTAAAACATGACAACAAAAAAATTGTACAACAATAAAATGAATGTACAACAATGTATACAAAAAAAAACAAAACATAACTATACAGCAACAAAACAAATGTACAGCAATGTATATAAACAAAAAAAAAGTACACAATAACAAAACTGCATTTTAGGGTTTCTACCTTAATTTCAAAATGCACGGCAAAAATAACAAACATTAACACAATGTACCGCAAAAACATTCAAAAAAAAAATCACATAAACAATGCAATACAAATATAAACAAATATATATATTACATCAAACTAAACTAAGGTTTTTAACCTTAAGTATGAACAAAAAAACAAATAAAAACAAACAAAATCAACTAAGGTTTTTCACCTTAAGTATGAACAAAACAAACAAATTAAAACAACAAAATCAACTAGGGTTTTTAACCTTAAATCTAAACGAAAAAAACAAAATAAAACTACAAAAATTTTAATACTAGGGTTTTTAACCTTACTATTAAAACAAAACAAAATACCACAACAAGCATTTCTATGTGCGTTCTAAAAATTCAATAAAAACAAACAACTAGCAAGCAGAAGGAAGGAGCTCCTACCGGTCTCGCCTCGGCTCCGCCACTCGAAGATCCGGTCCGTGCACTCATGGTGTCAGTGAGAATTCGGCAGAGCTCCGCTACGCAAACTCGAACTCCTCCTCACAGCTCCAAATCACCAAAAAAAAAATTGCAAATGAGCCCAAAACCTAGTTTTGGCCCTTATATAGGCTCTTAGGCCTATAATCGTTCCACCCTAGGATAAGCACTCTAGTTAGCACTCATCCCACCCTAGGATGATTACAAAACTAGTATTCGTCCCACCCTGGGACGATTACCGAGCAAGAAATAAAGCAACAAAAACTGCAAAACAAAAATGCAACAAAAAATGCAATAAATCTGCCAAACAAAAGTGCCTTTGCACTTGACATTATTGGCATGAAAAACCGATGTCGGGATCACAAATTATCACTATCCTACTCCCTAAGAAGGCTACCATAGCCGGACCGCTCCACGGGAGGACGGATTTTTGACAATTTCAACCCCAATAGGCATCACAAAAAAGGGTCAAAACCCACCCAAAAACAACAATAAAATTGCCAAACAAAGGTGCCTTTGCACCATACATTCTTGGCATGCAAAACTGATGTCGGGATCACAAATTATCACTATCCTACTCCCTAATAAGGCTACCATAGCCGGACCGCTCCATGGGAGGACGGATTTTTGACAATTTTAACCCCAATAGGCATCATAAAAAGGGTCAAAACCCACCAAAAATAGGTCCGATTGTTGGGAAACTGCATAAGCGTTCAACGAAAAACAACTGAAGGCACCCTTACAAAAGTCATCTTGGGTCAAGCGACTCATCGCTTTTCTCATGTCGGTCATTCCCTCATCGATTCGTCGCTTGAGGGGGTAGTCACACTTAGTCACCAATCAACAAATACACACCCAATCAAGGAAATGGCATGCATTCAAAGAATCATTGACAAAGACAATCACGCTCCTGCTTGGGGCAGCAAACAAGCAATAATCACAAGCTGATCAAACACTTGGCATTCTAGAATCATGAACTCAAGGTTCCCATAGACAAAAGGTTGCGCCCTTTGCCTATTCATGACCGAACAATGTCCAAGATCAAGTAACACCTCACCAAAAAAGGTTAACACTTGAGTTAAGCTCCTTAGCTCGTTAGAAGCAAGGATTCAAGAATGCGTGCCCTTTCCATACTTGGGGCATCAAAATTTGGTTAGGTTACTGAGAAACCCTAATCATTAAGTGCTTTGGTTATCTATTTTTTCTTAGCACTATGCCACGCATAACGCATCCCAAAAAGGGGCATCTATAGACACCAAAACAACACCAATCCGATTATGTGATGACAAGCACTGACCAAATTGGCATACATAGCCCCTAGGGCAGCCCCCAGAGGTTAAACAGTGGTCCTAACCACTCCCAAAGTAGTTTTGGAAGGTCAGAGGTCAATTTGGCACCTTTCAAGCACTCTGCTCCCTATTCGTTCCACCCCGGGATGATTAGATTGCTATTCGCCCCACCCCGGGATGATTAGCAACAATCGCTCCAGGGTGGGGCGAATAGCAAGTTTGATGGGAAAAAGGTCAAACCTTGACAAATGGCAGCCCAGATCTACCACTCAACTCCACCTTCAATGCATGGGAGTGCGAGTGAGCATTTTTGAGCTCAAAGAGGCAATCATAGAGGCAGTCATGGAGCCCTTAATCAGGGAGGAATCTTCTCTCCCCTGGGAAGGCATGATGGCCAAGTGGTGCCCCTGCATGCACATTCAAAGGAGACCCTCAGGTCTATAAAATGGTGAGTCTTCTCACCCCAAAAAGAGGAATGGAGCAGGAGCATTTGGAGCAATGGAGTGTTGCCGAATTATACCCTCACCCTCATTGTGCTTCCTACATCCTTGATCTCTCTTTTGGAAGGGAGGTTATTGGGTGAACATTAGGAGCGCAATCCGGACCCAAAACCCAAACAATTGGCCACAATCCCACACCCAATTTGTTGACACAACCCCCTAGGAGGTTTTGGACCCATCCCAAGTGGATTGGTGTCAAAACCAAGCCCCAAATGGCGGGCGTCCTGCCCCCGGTGCCCCCTGCACTATTGCAGTCCTAATCGCCCCACCCCAGAGTGATTAGAAATCTATAGCATATTTCTTCACTATTTCTTTTGCATCATGTTTTGTGTGTTTCATATATGCTGCGGTTCAAATTTCAATGCATTCTGACTTGTTTTGACTATGTTTTCATGGTTTTACGCTTTTACTAACCTACAGGGAGCACTTTCAGATATAGGGCAATATGGGTAGAATATGAAAAATCCGACCTTCTGGGTCATCTCAAAATGCCCCATTTTGCCTAACCCCAAGTTTGCAGGTTTTTTGGAGGCCCCTGGATGGGACATTTGGGAGGTCGCTTTTGTACATTTTATGACAGTCCTAATCGTCCCACCCCGGAGCGATTAGAAATATACAGCAGATTTCTTGACTATTCTTTTTGCAGTGTGTCCCTGATGATGTTTACATGCTTCTATCCAAATTTCATTTCATTCTGATAAGTTTTGATCACTGTTTTAATTATTTCATGTATGCATTAACCGGAGGCCTTGGGGATTGCATGTTTCCCTCCATCCGCATGTGCTATTAATCATTTGATGTTTCTTTGTACGTAGGATCTCAACACTGGAGGGGCAGCAAGGAATGATAGATGCACTCATGCAAGCAGAGGCGATGTTTGGCCCGCCCATTTCGAATGTGGGCACGCAAAAGATCCCGAAGGGAAGCGTACCGTCCGTTGGTGTAACAAAATTGTATCGAACGCTCCTAGCCCATGAAAATGGGGGAGACGTATTGTAACCTGATCTCAAGAAAGATTAATAAAAGAGGCTGCACCTTTGCTTTTGCTTTACATCTCGTTTCATTTCATTCATTTTCCCTTTTCATGCACTTTAAGTTCTTCGCATCTTCGTAGGACTTAGCGTTTCCTTAATACATCTGCTTTTGTTTGCATCGCACCCGGTATTCCAGTGCTTCCGTATCCATTTTCTTTCATGTCCATGTCAAGTTTTGAAGGTCTTGTTATGAATATCCTCTTCATGGATCCTCAATTGATGGTATCCTGATTTAAGATTGATCTATGAGAGGATAGTGGTATTCCTAAGCTGATCGAAGAGGTCTTCAATTTTGTATAAAGGATATCTATTTTTAATATTTGTCTTGTTTAGCATCATGTAATCTATACACAGTCATAAGGATCCATCCATTTTATTAATAAACAGAAAAGGTGCACCCTATCGTGACACACTGGGTCTAATTAATCCTTTCTCTAGAAATCCTTGTAGCTACACTTTCAGCTCTTGCATATCTATATAATTCATTCTATAAGGAGCTCTATGTATAGGCTTTATTTTAGGTTGAAGCTCAATTGTGAAATTAAATTTACTTTTTGAAGGTAATCTAGGTAAGTCTTTTGGAAATACATCCTTAAATTCTTGAAGAACTAAGTGTTTGCCAAACATATCTTCCTTATTTTTATTTTCTACATCATTTATCTTAATTACATAAACTATTCCTCCTTTTTTTATGGCTTTCCTAAGTTGCATTATCGAGATAATCTATGGTTGAAAAGACCCTTGTAGGTTGTACACCCTATGTGCTTTCCTACCATCCTCCAAATATTCAATCCATTTGTCCTAGAAATTGATTATAGCCTTATGTGTTTACAACCACTCCATTCCTAGGACTGCATTGAAAGCATGTAGCAGTGTGACTTAAATACAACCTAAAATTGTACCACTAGGTAAGATAATTTTAATCATAGGATAATAATGATCTGCAGAGTAGGTTTATCTTGAGCCATACTCGACCTTCCACCCATGTGCCAAGATTCTTAGCCTTTCTGGTATATATTTAATTAATCTAGTGGAAACAAAGCTTTCTATGGCACCACTATCAATCATAATTCTAATATTTCTACCAAAGATCTTACCTTATATCAATAGTGGGATGGATTATCCTTATAGATTTTAACTTTTTGTCATTGCATAAATCTTATGTGCAAGTTCCTTATGTGCATAATTTTATAAACTAGTTCCTTTTTAATTCAAACTGGATCTTGTTATGTATAGGCATTTATTGGTGTAGTGTAGTCCACTACAATAAAAGCATCTATACTTAGATCCTGGGCAAGTTTTCTACCTCTTTCCTTCTTCTACTTTCACTTCTAATGGAGGATTGGTCTGTCCCTATTGTGGTGCTCTATTATTGTTGTTGTTACAATTGTTAGGATTACAGTTCTTCCCTTGGAACATCTTCCTAAAATTCCCTTGCTTCATGTCATTCCTTTTTTCATGCTTAGAGAATCTTTTGTTTACCTTCTCACCTTACCACTTCATGAAACCCACAATGTTTCTTTTACTAGGTGCCTCTTTATCCTGCTTAGATGTCCCTTCATCGTAAAAATAAGGCATAAGGGAAGTTTCATCTTTCTTGATCAAATCATATATCTTTTGGAAAGTATTGGGTTATCTCATGTTCACTTCATATCCAATTTTAGAATATTCTCCTAGAATGAACTTATGAATCTTCATCTTCTCATTATATGTAGGCAAATATTTCAATAACTTGACAAATTTTAGGTAATACACCTCCACCGTCTTATTCCCTTGTCTAAGATTGGTGAATTCCTCAAATTTATTGGTATAAAAATATTTGGTGAGGAATATTTCTTTAAAAGCTACTACAAATTCTTCCTATTTTAGATCAACTACCACCTCAATTCCTTTTTCCTCACTGAATGTTTCCCACCAATCCAAGCCAACACCCTATAGGTGTAGAGTGGCATAAGACATTCGGGTGCCAGTGGAATAGTTTTTCATGTTATAGAAAGTCTCTATCTCCTTCAACCAAGCTTCAACTTTATCACCATCTTCCTCTCCATTAAACTTGGAAGATTTTAGGTGTTTCATTTCCTTACCCAATTCTACCCCAAACCAAATTCTAGCCTGTTATACCTCTGAATGGGTCTCATTCATCTATCCCTCAGTAAGACAACTGATGCAGTAAGATCCTCCCTCTCATTATTAGGAGAATTCAAACCTAATATAATATTCTGACCTCTACATTATTTTACCATGTCTACCTCATAAATGGGGTAGCACTCTCTCTCCTTCTATTGGGAATCATTGTCCCTAGCCACACATAGGAGAAATGATAGGAATCAGTTCAATATTTCATCTTCAAATTATTTCTTGTATTAGCAACTATATTCCTAATTATCCTAACTATATAGTCAAGGTCTAATTTTAATAGATACACTAATCCTATAGGTATAGTCTTTACATGGTACATATCATGTTGCACTCCATATATTCTTTCACAAGGAAACTGGTATCCCTACAAACCAAGTGCTCTAATACCAAATATCATAACTCATTTTCTTACTAATCACTATTTTTTTACCCTATATTCAGGGAATTACCTAAGTTTATATGCCAAACTATTCAAGGATTCCCATCTAAAAAGTATAATATTTCTTTAATGATTGTCTCCTCATCTCCTTTTAGAGGCTCACCCATCCCTACACCTTATATATTTCTGACTATGTAAGTGCACTAGGTGTGGATGTTTGGTTTACAAGCTATCCTTCTCATTATCTTTTAATGAGCTACATTTCCTTCATTCATTCCATCGAAAGAAGCATACTATCCTTCTCACATCTCATAAGTCCTTCTATGGAGGTGCCAAGAGCGAATTAGACTCAACTATCCTTTTCATATCTCGATGAGCTAGTCGTTCTATTGCTATACCTCTTTACAAATTTAATATGGGAAGTCTACGATTTAGGTATTCCTATTACCCATCATACCCTTGGACTAGTTTCTCTCACTAGATTAATCTTGTAGCACCGCAAAGTTATCTATCTCTTTTCTTATTTGAATTATCTAGAATAGATTATTTTAATTATTTAATTATTTAATTGAGAACTAGCAATTCCTTTAGTAATATTAAACCATAATAAAGTGTCCATATATCCAATATCCAAGATCATTAAAATTCCTTAATATTTCCAACTAGATTCCTTTTAACCAAATCGAAATAACTACTCCCCTAGTGCAAGCAATATAAAGAATGCATACCTCATAATCATTGTATGGAATTACATTTCAGATTTTTAAAGCATAAACAAAATGCAATAAATCATAATGATCTACTTCTTAAGAACATTCAAGATCATAGCCAAAATTCATTAGCTTAGTATAACATACTACCATAAATAAATGCAGACCATAAAATCACACAATACCATATTTACCCTAGGAGAAACCCTAGAGGGGAAACCCAACCTTGAATATACTTCCATTTTATTTCCACATAGTAGTAAATATTTACATTGAAAATAGACATAACATTATGTCTTTATCTCTCAATAGGGATGTTTTGTTTTCCCTCAGTTTCTAAATAATGAATTACACCTCTTTATGCAAGGATACAATTTCATTTCCTTTAAAATGGGATGAGCATAACAAAAGTGCTTCTTGCACACATAAAAACCCAGTTTACCATTTTAAAACTTAAAAATACCTTTACCTCAGAATATAAATATGTTCTGAAACCCAACATAAAGCTCATCACTCTTTCTTTGATTTCTTGTTGAAGGTTCAATAGTATTACTAGCTCTTTTATCTAACTATGTCATTTACTAAATGTAAAGAAGCACTCTTTTAATATCTCCTCATGCTATCACCAAAACTCTAAGGAAAGTATTACAAAACACCAAAAATATGTTACATTTAAATAACATACAATTTTTTGGAAATTTGATAACTTATTTGTGTCTGTCAAAAGTAATTATCATGAAGTTAAAAGTTCTAAACTTTAGAATCCACTGTCTCATAAACAACTAGAGTGCTCAAGTTTTCACATTTCTCAAACTTGACTCAATGGTAGGAAATATCATATAATATTTTTTCTATAAACAACTAACCATGCTAACAGGTAGATATTATATTATAATTCTTTCCACACTCACCATTAAAGTATTCACTACGTATTTGCTCTTTCCTTCACTAGGATTACATGGTAGCTTACTCACAACCAATTTATTTTTGTGGGTTTAATCTGAATGGTGAAACACCTTTAAAAATTCCACCCTCCTCCTTAAATCTAGCATTTGGTTGTCATAGCTATTAGTTTTGATCCATTTAATCAAAGGTGAAATCTATATCCTAAAACTACTTCATCAAACAAATAGCACATTCTCTAAATTGACCAAATGATAGAACATCATGAATAGATAACATAATCACAAGGGTGGAACCTACAATCACTACTAGAAAATAGCTAATTCAATCCTTTATTGCTGCTAGAAAGTTCAACCTCGAATGTCACAAATATAAAATACTTTTATAGCTTAAACAATGACCAACAAATATTCTATGCTTCTACCACTATCAAATGACTCATTGACCATTCATCATTCTACAAGTGAAACTACAACTTGTTAAGTCTTCAATTCATATTCCAAAACACACAGTTTTCATTAACAACACATTAAAGTTGTTCGACTAATATCGCTTACCATCATGTTCAACTATCCTAACATCTCAAACTATTGAACCATTTAATATAAAGGTATTATTCTTTCAAGGGTTGAACCCAACCAAATGAAGCTACTACAAATATTACATTTGCATCCACTAATTTCTTTCCCATATGTTCATTAGTAGATATATAAGCAAGTCTATTGTCAATAAAGTAAAATACCTTTGAAATTTTTTATGGTTCTCCAATGATGGCACACAATCCAATGATAACCTAGATACACTAATGATTTTACATAGTGCACCAGTGATATCTCCTCCAAACAAACTAGTGGTTTCACACAATGAACCCATGATAAGTCCAAAAATGAACTAGTGGTTTTCACACAATGAGCCAGTAATAAGCCCAAATGAACCAGTTATTTCACAAAGCCAACCAGCGATAACTTCCCACTTCCCTTCTCTCCAACGGTATAATCAGTGTTCCACTCCATCTGTCATTAGTGACTTAACTCCAACTAACCACTCCTTTCACTTCTACTCACAACAATTGGTATATTCCATTCGATAACAATGGAAAACTAATTCATTAATATTGTGATCTAGTAGATGTATCTAATCATCCAAAGTTGGGTTAGTCGAACTTCTAAATAAGTGCTTCCACCAATAAAATAAATAACATATTATTTTTTAATATTTACCCATCAATAATATGCAGAGATATACAATTGACATTTATCCATCTTCAAAGTCTTATCATCATGATAAAATCATAGGATAAGATGTTAGTCCAATAAGTTTTGATTAATGAGGTTAGTACCCAATTAGTTTCAAGTACCCTGCAAAAATCAATTGATATCAAAATATAATTTCCGTGAATTATATGTTCTACATAACTTAACACATGGAATAATCAATCATTCCATCAATAAAATATATAAGTTATATATATATATATTGCATGTTTAGTCTTGAAGAAGTCAATCATTCCTTCAATAAAATAACACAACAAAATCTAAATATTATCCACATAAAAAGTTTGCCAAGGGAGGTTCATGACAAAATTGACTTGGAAGAAGAAGACAATTATTAAAGTGTACAAAAATGAGGTTTAGTGCTAAATTTGGCTAGATGAGTAATTATTTGTTATTTAAATTTTGGAACTTGCTAATTTAATTTTATGTTTCAACTAGAGATTAAACTTTATTTTTTTTAGTTAAGTTTTGAGTTAGATTTTATTTTGCTCTAAATATGATTTGAGAGGTCATTTGTAAAAGTTTTTTTTAGCAAACTCTAAACATGATTAATCTCTCTTAACTTACTATTACAATGAATGTTATGGATTGTGCATGGCATTTGAAGATCAATTATGTATATTTTTATTAATATTTTACCTTTTAACCAATTATATTTGTTACACTACCTTTATATGTCCTATTACTCATTTTCATACATTACATTATAGATTCATTTAATATTGATATATTAAATATTTCGCTTTTGTGACTATGTTGACTAGATTAATCTCATCTTGCTACAATCATTTGACTACATTCACTCTTACATTTTTTGCTTTATTTTTATAATCCTTCTTCCCAAATATTTATATTAGATTGTTAGGTTAGAAATGAGATGACCTTCTCCAAATATTGAATGTGATTAAACCTTTTGTTCCAATATTTATTGTGTTACAAGGAATGACTACTTAGATGCATTACTAGTTTAATAGAAACAATATTTATTTTCATAGAGAATAAGTTAAATGAAGCATCCCAATAGAAAAAAATACTAATCTTATATAGTTCAACGAAAATGTTGGTTAAAAAATAACTTAAATATTAGCAAGTTTAATTCATATGCCAACAGAAATCACCCTTACAATTATCAATATTTATACCTATAAATAAATTTTAAATTTTATGTGATGTTAGTTCTATAATATGTGAATTTAATCTCCCTAGAGTGGCATTATGTTGGTTGCATGGTGGCACTATGTTATATAATGAAAATACAAAAAAAATACACAACAACACCACCTTAGTATTGTATATTTTTTAAAATATTTTTCAATCTTTAATAGAACTACACTAGCAATATAAGTGATGTTATAGCCTCACTAGCAAAAAAGGAAATTGGTATACTAATTAGAAATTTAGATATGGAACCCTTCATTTTCGCAAGTTCAAAGGGTAAAATCCTCTTCTTTTGCTCTTAATTATATTCTCATGTTTGGAAAGCTTTATTTCTTTATGATGACTTAAACATTAGTCCTCTTGTAATTTGTCATATTATAATCTAAAAAATCCTCTTTGAAAACCATATGTTGTACTTTATTTTGTTCTTGCATCCCTTTTGCTTCAATTTGTATTATTTATTTTTAAATGGACTTGAAGTATTGTGTAACTTATTATTGCATCACCATGTTTTTTTATTTTTTTCTTATTGATGCATTTCTTTTGCTCTTATTGCCTTTAATAGATCCTCTTACCCCTTTTAAATGCTTTGTCATGGACATAACATTGATTTCTCTATTAAAAGTTGATATTTGGACTCTCTTGTGATAAATATTTTAATCTATTATGATGAATATTTGATATCCTCTTATTACGATGAATATTTGATGTCCTCTTCAAGTATATAGGACTTTTAATAAATTATTTACATACAATATTAGGAATTATTATCAACATAGTTTAATGGTATGAATTAGAGTGCATACAACTACCACTTGCATGATCTAGATGTTCATGTTAGGTAAGGTCAACTAATATTGTTACATGAAACTACCATTCACAAGGACCATAGGTCAAAGTTATTCACGGGGTGTTGTTATATTCACAATGAATGTGATTCTTAGTTTTTGTCCTTACATGGATAGTAGTTATGCCATATTTGGAAATGCTTTGTATTTTAATATTCTTCATTTGTAATGAAATATTATCCCAAAATTAAGGATCAACATACAAATTGGTAATATAGACAACTCCAAATGTGTTAAAAAAATTTCATAAATCGTAAGGAAATTATGGATCTAGTGTTAAAATGATTGATGAAATAGTAAAGACTCTTCTCTAGTAAACATTAATTTTAAAATATGAATCATCATTTATTCTACTTATAAGTATCCATTAAAAAAAAAACCTCTATGTATGCTTAAAGACATACAAGAAAATAATATATAATTCAATTGAACATATATTTACAAAATACAAGACAATGCCAAACAATATGAAAATAAATATCCTATATATTCACCGTGAAAAAAAGTAACAATGTTTTATTATACACAAAATAAAGCAAATACCATACATGGCTAGATAGACCTATAGAGGCCTAGAGTTACTTTATCTCAAACTTAAGCTTCTAATTTTTTCTAATCATATATAAAATAAATTTATTAAAATATACTTTATATTTTTTTTTTTTTAGTAAATTTACAATTTTTATAAGTAAATAAACCTACACAGTTTTTTCTAATTTTAAAATATTAAATAATTTTTTTAATCTACTTTTTAGGGATATGGTGATGTATTTATAGAGATTCACACATTTAAATTACAATTTATTTATCGATATTCAATCAAGTTATAATATATACACTTTAAACCATAGTTAATATGTTCCAAATGTATGTAAATAAAATCATTGATTTTGTATTAAAAAAAAAACAATGCGTTTTTTTAAAATTATTTTTAAGATTTATTTTATTTATTATAATATAATAATTATTTAAAAGACAAAACAGTAACATTTTAACATTATCTAAATAATGTATTTAAAAATATATATAATATCTCTTTAAAATTTCAATTACAATCATTAGTTTGAAGTTATATCTAAATGCCAGTTATGCTCAATATTTGTGTAGACGGTGCCGTCTTTCATTGGAGTACTTCCTTCTTTGCTAAATTACCCGAAGCTTATGCAATTTTCGATCAAATTGTTGATGTAATGCCAGTTATCCGTGTTCTTTTTTCTCTAGTTGTCCTCTTATTCTTATACTTACACAACAAAGTAATAAATATGCCATTTCTTTATTAAAAAAAAAATTACTACGATAGAGCTTGTTTATAGTTTAAACCCCCACCTATGTTCATAGTTTAAAAATATTTACCTTTAAAATTAAAATCTTGTATAAAACTTACTCTAAACCTATTCACAACATTTCTGAAACCTCTGAAAAAATACTTCTACTGTGTTTCCCATTTAAGAGGTTTAACTAAAAAGAGTTGAAGATGCACTTTTAAAAATGAGACAGAAAGTGACATGGGTCTGGATCAATACCCTTGAAAGAGGTTGTATATTGTCACGTTTTCGTTAGACTCTGTATAAATTGAGATCGCATACATTTCTTAGCCAGGTAAGGATACAGAAGCTAAACTTCATATTCCTCCCTGACATCTATCGGCTTATACAAATATCAGCAGATCTAAGCAGAATACCCTAATGTTCCATTAGTCCTCGATATCTTCAACTAGTGCTTAATAACTATGTACATAATTTGGAGACTCCGGAGATTGAAGCCGCATGAATATCTAAGGGTTTTTGTGGTGTTGTGTATAGATGTAATCTGTATGAGCAGCCAGAGTTCGCCTCTCTAAACATTCATCTTCATCCATACTTTTATCGCATTCCTTCATACCCTCTATTTGCTGATGTTCCACGTTGCTAACTTCCTGTAATACCCACCATTGAAAACAGAGTTAGACTCACCACGACGAAGCATACAACTATCAAAACCCTAATAAGAAACTTAAGTGTAAAAGAAAAATATAATATATAGAAACTTACAACTTGCTTGTCAGCCATTCCATCTTTGTCAAAGGACTCTGAACTTCCTACCGAAAATTTAGTGCTGCCTGCATCCCGTGGACGACAAGTATTAAAATGCAGTAAAAGGGATAAAATCTTCCGAATGCCTTGAGGCTTGTAAGAACTAAGCAGCATAGAAAGCCAAGAAATTTTTTTTCAATTTTACAAAGTCGAAGGCTATATTATAGAGATATATTGGAGCACTATTAGTTGGAATGTAATGAAAGATGTACCTCTTTCAAGCGGGCGTGTAGCCATTGCTGTTGCAAGAAGCGTGAAAATGCAGACTGTAGTCATGAGTCCCACCATTTTGTTGCCAAATTCGAGTTTAAGAGGTTACAGAAGAGTTTGTTCCTGGGATGTAACTCCTATGGAAATATCATGCTAGGAGTCGCTAATTTATACGAGAAATTCCAGTCCTAGTCAAATTTGTACAAACTTTTGAAAATTAAAGCGCGTATTTAATGATGTCAGGGAAACAATTACAGTTATTAATGTGTAGAATTCTTCGTTGTGCCGACCTGAATTGGGACTAGTAGAAAAAACAGTGCATTGTATATTGCTCTTTTGTGTCTAAACTAAACGTGAAAGGAATGTTTTTATTTTCAAGTGGTATATGATTGGATTTTATTTAAGTTTGAATTATAAAAAGTTTATATTGTTAAATTTTATTTAAATTTAAATCATCAAAAGTTCCCTTATACTTTGAATTACTTAAAAAATGTGAAATAAATGTCTCATTCATTGAAGACGGCGTTCATCGCCCATGGCTATCTTCTCATCTATAATCCAGTTTTTTCTACACGGCTTTTACGCGCATTTATATTTCCAAGCGGCTCTCTAGAAGTAGATTTCACGTGGGTTCCATCAAGAAACTTCCCACGCTGCGCTGATTTGTTTTATGTTCTTTACACACATAACATTATTATTCTTGTTTTCACATGACATAACATGATTTTGTTTAAGAATTTGATGCAAGAGATGTAACGTTAACAGAAAAGTCAAACTGTAATATCAGATTCAATTTGATGCAATAGATGTAAAGTTAACAGAAAAGTCAATTTGTGATATCAGATCCAAGTTGGCCAATCCCCATCACTCTGAATAACATGATACGCCATGTGGTAAGACTGAACCATCGGCCTAACAATAGCCACCAAGTTTGGGAGGGCACGTATTATGTCAATACGTGGTTTTCAAATCGTTTGTTTGATTTAATTTAGAAGGATTGGTAAGAAGTTGGACACTTAGTGGATTGGTAAGAAGTTGGACACTTATGAGGAAGAGACCTAGGTTTAAATTTGGTGGGCATGCCCAATCTAGGGTAAAGTAGTATTCTGACTTGAATCCGTTGAATGTGTGTTAGCTTGATGACAGCAGTACCAACCCTTCTAGGATCTCCCTCACTTTGGATCATGTTTACCCACGCGAGATAGAGGTTATAGTGGTAGAACCATGATTTAACACTATCATAAGAGGCAATGAGATTTGCCCCTATAACCAATTGTTCAAAAACATAATTATCAATTTCTTTGTGTATCAAAAAAATTGTTTGGAGGAATCTATTTTATATGGTTTGACCCCCACACACATGCTTGCTTGGTATGTTAAATATAGAAATAAACAAGGATAGCATGAGGTTTATCTAGCCATATCCACCAAAAGATTTGATTTAATTTTTAAATTTATTTTTATTATTAATAAATTAATAAACTTAAATATATAAATAAATAAATAGTTAGTGGTGTATGTTAAAAGTAGTAAAAATTAGAAGAGTTATTATATTATTTATATTTCAAACAAATTTATCATTGTTTATGAATTATTTTCGCAATTCCACCATGTTCGAGTGTTTGTTTTTTTTTTTTAAATAAAGTGGTAAAAATTTATTGATAAAAATTTTGGATTACAGAGTACAACTAAGCTTCCAATCAGGACTCAAATAAATAGCCAAACAAGCTAAAACCACTAGACTAGAATGACTCGAAAAAGACAACAAGAACAAACCGCATTAAGTGTGTACATCCTTGTGGATCAACTCCCACAGGCGTTGAGAGTCCCCAGATGGGAGACTCTCCCAATTATCGATACTCCAAGGATCCAGCAGCTCAGAAGCCCTTTTAGCTAGGTAATCAGCAACCACATTCCATTCCCTTGGAATGTGCAAAAAGGATATAAATTCGAACTCTTCACTCATTCTGAGAATCTGAATGGCTACAGATGCCAACTGCCAATTAAATTCCTCGACCCTTTTACTGTTTAAAATATTAACTACAATTTGAGATTCAGACTCACAAATAATCCTATGCCAGCCAAGATAAAACCCCCTCTACAAGGCCTCAAGAATTGCAAGAGATTCCATAAAATTGTTGGAGTGAACACCTTTATAAATGGAAAATAAAAAATTGACAACACCAGTAGAATCTCTCCCAACACCGCCAATGCCAGCATGTCCAATATTACCCCTGGACGATCCATTAGTATTAATTTTTAGAACTCCCCTAGGGGGTGGCCTCCACATACCATCTCTCCTAACCTTCTTACTGAGCTGAGGAGCCCTACTGGGGCTAGAAGAGTTCACACCATCCCCAAAGACACCAAGGGCTTATTGTACCTTCTCCTTCCTAGAATCCAAAAGAGGGTCCACATCACATTTGCTATGGATGGTTTCCTAAACCATATACAGGATCCTTTGCTAGATCTATTGAATAGCCAAATAACTTCCCTAAAATATGTGTTGGTTCCATTCGAGCCAAATTTGCCATATGATGCAAGAAGGGCCCAAATTCCAAGCCACCCGAAGGAAAGGGGCCTTGGCCGGAGGTTTGACCAGACTACTCCAAAACTCCACCAGGGACAACACATGAAAACATGGATGGTTCCAGGCACTCCACCAACGGTACCAAATGTCTCTGGCAAAGGAGCATTAGAAAAATAAATGAGAAGAGTCATCCTCATTATTACTACTAAGGACACAAAAAGAGGGACCCTGAAATCCCCTCTTTCTCACATTATCCCAAGTGAGGCATTTATTACGAGCTACCAACCAAGAGAAAAAGTTACATTTTGGCCAGGAAAATTTGTTCCACACCTTTTTCCACCAAGTAACAGGAAGACTCCCATACTTTTGCTTATCAAGAACCTGATAACCATAGGCTACCGAGTAGGTTCCCTTAGGATTAGGGTTCCAATCCAGAATATCTTTACCCCTCAATGAAGAACAAGACCTCCTTGTAATAATAAGAACAAGCACCTCTCTGTCCTTGGCCAGTCCCCCATGGGGTCATTCTTACGGATCTTTCCACCTATACATCTCCATATTTCTAAAATACTGGATTTTTTTAAAGTCCTTCACACGAGACCAGCCTGCTTCCAAGAATAAAATTCTTAGGGAATATAACCTAGGATATTTATTCAAGATAGGAGGGTGTCCATCCCAAGAATCCTCCCAAAAAAGAGTTTGATCCCTGATTGCAAATCCAAAACAAACCTTGTTTTATTAAATTAGCTCCTCTTTTTAGAGTATCCCAGATAACTAAACCTTTCCCAACCAAGCTAACTCTAGGGATATCAGCCTCATAAAGACCTGTTAAGTATTTACAAGATAATATTTTAGCCCAAATATGATCTTGAGAGGTACACCATCTCCAATAAATTTTTGCAGCCAAAGCCTGCCCAAAAAGAGTTGTTTGTCGCAACCCAAGGCCTCCCTCTTGCACCAGCCTACATATAGAATCCCAAATAACCAAACTCTATTAGATTGATCAAGTTTTACAGACCATAAAAATTGTCTTGACAAAGCATCCATGTCCTTGATGAAGTGAGAAGGAGCTATTTGTACAAAACATCTATAAATGGTTAAAGCTTGAAAAATAGATTTTAAAAGCAACACTCTACCTGCAGTGGATAGTCATCTAAAAGTCTAGTGATTCACCTTCCTTATAAACTTATCAAGCATAGACTGCTAAGAAGATCTAGGTAGAGGATGAGATGAAATTAGAATACCAAGATAAATGAAGGGGGAGTCCCAACCTGGAATCTTAGAATGCAAGCAATCCTAGCTTGAATAAGAGGAGGGGTATTGAAGAAGAAAATAGAAGACTTGTCCTCATTAATCAATTGTCCAGAAGCACCAATATAAATGTCAAGAGACTATGTAATATTTCTAGCTTCCCTGATAGTGGCAACTCCCAACAAAGCAGTATCATCAACAAATTGAAGGTGGGAAAGAGGTGGCAAACTACTATCCCACTTCCACCCCTGAATGAGACCCTATATGACTTGAGACATGAGCAATATTCTCAACCCTTCTGCCATAATGATAAAAAATTAAGGAGATAAAGGATCTCCTTGCCTCAATCCCCTTGAGGCCTCAAACAACTTTGCATGTTTGAGTGTTTGTTGTTAGATTATGTTGGTTTGATTTTCTAGACTGCTCAAGTCCCAATGTTTGTCATTGGACTATCTCAGTTTGATTCTCTAGACCATCCAAGTCCCAAGGTTTACCATTGGGTTGTCTTGATTTTATTCTCTAGATCATCTAAGTCCTAGTGTTTTTCATTGGGTTTGATTTTCTAGACCATTCAAGTCCCAATGTTTACCATTGGGTTGTCTCTGTTTGATTCTCTATACCATCCAAGTCCCAATGTTTACCATTGGATTGTTTCGGTTTGATTCTCTAGACCACCCTCCCAATGTTTATCATTGGGCTATCTCGGCTTGATTCTCTAAACCATCCAAGTCCTAATATTTGTTTTTGGGTTGTCTCGGTTTGATTCTCTAGACCGTCCAAGCCCCATTGAAATTGTCTTTACCCAATAAACTAGGATTAACATTCAAATTTAATCTAAAGTTATACACAAAAAGTATTACTAATTTGAAAAAAAATACCAACACCATGTATATGAAACAAATAAATATATTTTCCTCTTATATATGTTTTACATGATGCTTGAATTTTAATCCTTTATCCTTGAGATTAGATCTTGTTAGTTATTCATAAAAAATATTTAAGATACTTTTCTTGACTAATGGCTCCCTACCATGATCTAGAGATAAAGAATACTAACTAGGGAAAGAGGAGGGAAATAAATATGTAACAAGTTTCAATTTTAGTATTAAAACAATGCTAAGATAGACTAAGAAGTAATGTTATGATAGACATTTAAATCCCTCAAGTATTCTCCTCATGATTTTTGTAAGTAGGATTATAAGTTCTCTAAGCGATAAGAAAGTTTCAAGTGATTTATAGTTTTAATTTTATTCAATTTTTTATTCTTTATATTATAGTGTTCTAAATATATATGACCTTTACACATTTTAGAAGATCAAGTTTTCAATAACTCTCTATTTGAACCCCAAATTACCATAATAGTTTCCCAAAAATTATTTTCATTTACCTCAATCAAGAGTAATTTTGCCTTGATTGGTCATTCTTCTTCTATCATAATTTATTTTTCATCCAAGGGAGAAATATATCCTTGTCTTTCATACCCCAAGAAAAATTAAAAGTATAATAACCAATTGAGAAAGGGAACACTATTGGTCCTTTCAAATGTTAGAAGCCATATGTTTTAAACTAGATTAGGGAAGAATATATGGTTTACTTTACATTTTTAAATATTAAATGTATGAGGAAGAGGCATGCACATATAAGGAAAGGTGGATTTCATTACTTCCTTTAAGAACCTTGTATCTCCATCTCTAATGAAGAATTTGACCATAGATTTGAAAAATAATAAATTACAAAGAATGCATCTTCCTTCCAATACTTAGATGGAATCTGGAAAAATAAATCAAAATAAATAAATATTTATCTATATTTTCTATCAATATCAAAGCCTGTAAATTTTGGTATGCATGTTAAGAGAATTTAAAATAATTATAAGGTTACATAGAAATTTTGAGTCTCTCAAACATAAAAATCTAGGCTACCATTTTAAAACTTAAAACACCCTTGCCTCATAGAGTATAAATATGTTTTGAAACCCAATATAGAGCTCATAACTCTTTTGTTAATTTTTGTTGAAGATTTGGTAATATTCCTAGATCTTATATCTAACTACATCATTTACTAAAATTAAAGAAGCTCTCTTTTAATATCTCCTTATTTTATCACCAAAACTCTAAGGAAAATATTATAAAACACTAGAAATATGTTACATTTAAATACCACACAATATTTTGGAATTATGTCTTCCCAAATTCGTTATCATGAACTTAAAAGTTCCCAACTTTAGAATCCATCACCTCATAACCAACTAGAGCATTCAATTTTTCACATTTCTTGAACTTGACTCAATGACAAAAACTATCATATAACAACATTTTTTCTATAAACAACTAACCATGCTAACAGGTAGAGATTATATTATGATTCTTTCCACACTCACCATTGAGGTATTCACTATGTATTTTCTCTTTCCTTCACTGGGATAACCTAGTAGCTTACTCACACCTAATTAATTTTTATAGGTTTAATATAAATGGTGAAACACCTTTTAAAAACTCCACCCACCTCCTTAAATCTAAAATCTAGTCATCATAGCCATATCCATTTATTCAAGGGTGAAAGCTATACCTTGAAACTACTTCATAAAACAAATAGTGCATTCTCTAAATTGACCAAACAATAGGATATCATAGATACCATAATTACAAGGGAGGAACCTACAATCACTACTATAAAATTGTTAATTCAATCCTTCGTTGTTGCTAGAAAGTTCAGCCTCAAATTCATAAATATAAAATAATTTTATAGCTTGAAAAAATGGCCAACAAATATTGTAGGTTTCTACCACTATCAAAGGACTCATTGACCATTCGTTATTCTACAAGTAAAACTACAAATTGCTAAGTCTTCAATTCATAACATTTATAACACACAATGTTTATTAACAACACACTAAAGTTGTTCAACTAATATCACTTACCAGCGTGTTCAACTATACTGACATCCTAAACTATTGAACCATTAAATAGAAATATATTATTCTTTCAAGGGTTGAACCCAACCAGGACGTAGCTACTACAAAGATTACATTTGCATCCACTAGGTTCTTTTCCATATGTTCGTTGGTAGATACACAAACAAGTATATTATCAATAAAGTAAAATACCTTTGAAAATTTTGATGGTGCCCCAGTGATGGTGCACAATCCAATGGTAACCCAGATGAACTGGTGATTTTACACAATGTACCAATGATATCTCCTCCAAACAAACTAGTGGTTTCACACAACAAGCCCATGATAACTCCAAAAATAAACCAGTGGTTTCCACATAGCGAGCTAGTGATAAATCCAAATGAATCAGCCATTTTACATAGCCAACCAATGATAACTCCCCACTTCCCTTCTCTCTAGTGATATAATCACTGTTCCACTCCATGTGCCATTAGCGACATAATTCCAACTAACCACTCCTTTTACTTCTACTTACAAGAATAGATATATTTCATTTGATAACAATGGAACTCATTCATTAATATTTTGATCTAGTAGGTGAATCTAACCTTCCAAAATTAGGTTAATCATGTTAGCATATCATATTGATATCTTATTTATTTCATTATTTAGTTTATATTTTAGGCGTATTGTTATTTTCTATAACAATCTCTATTTTTACCTCGGGTGGTTCCACAACCTCCGGGTTTATTTTAAGCTGCAAATGTATTATTTAAATGCTGCTTCCATAATGAAATATTGTTCGGTTTATTTCACATGGCATCAGAGCCAGAAGGGTGAGAGAGAGAGGACGCGAATTTTTTTTTGGAGCTGGTCTTGCCTGGAGAAAAGCGTTTTTTTTTGGGACGAAGCGGGAGCTTGCTGGTTTGAAATTTGGATTTTTTTTTTTCCTAGCGCTGGTCTGGGAAATTTTTTTTTCCCAGCGCTGGTTTGTGCATTTTTTTTGCTGAGCACGCATTTAAAAAAAAAACAGACCCCCCTGTGCACCTCCTGTGCGTGATTTTGTCTGAGAAATCACGCATTTAAAAAAAAAAAAAATCTAGCCCCCTACACACCTCCTGTGCATGATTTTTCTCACGACCACCCTCCCACCCCCCCCTGCGCGTGATTTTTTTTCACGCGCAGCCCCCTACCCCCCTCCCCACGACATGATATTTTCATCATGTGCGGTGGCGGCGCAACCCCCCCCCGCGACATGATTAAACATCACACGCGGTCGCGCCATGTGTCGCCACCCCCCAGCGTCTTCGTGTCCTGCTACAGCTACGGCCACCTACAGTAGCAGCAGCCACATGATGTCCAGCCACTGACCGCCTACTATAGTCACGCGCTGCGGATTCCACAGCGGGCCTCCCGTCACCACAAGCCATGGAGGAAGTCGTGGCCAGGCGAGCACACATGCGAAAAAGGGCTGGGGACCCTCCTCAAATAGGAGGCGGTCCTTGATCCTTTCGGATCAGCCCGCTAGTCCACCTGGTGGTGGACTGTGCAGTAAGGCTCAGGGAGCCTGCAAGGTCGAGGGTTCAAATCCCGTCGACTCCCCCTTGGAGAAAAAAAAAAGGTAAAAAAAAAAAAAAATTTCAAAGTTTTTTTTTAATTATTATTTTTTAGTTAAAATTAATTTTAATTTTAATTTATTTTTCTATAGTTTTTTAAACTTTATAAATTAAAATTTGATTTTAATTTATATTTTCATAGTTTTAAAAACTATATAAATTAAAATTATTTTTTTTAACTTTAAAAATATATAATAATTATAAAAAAATGCTTTGTTAAGATTTTTTTTTCGGGGGTATTTTTTTTTTCCAAAAATCACAGGGGGGAAAGTTAGTAATTTTTTGAAAAGTAATTTTGGCATTATTATAAAGGTGCATTTTCGGCTGCGCCTGACACCTAGTGGGTTATTTTTGTGGGCACTTTTATGTTGTATGTTGCATATTTCATTTTTTGCACTATAACATTAAAAGTTAAAATGAAATTCACTCCTAAGTCCCCGGAATAATTAAAACCCATCAATGCAATTTATTGCACTGCAGCGTTCGGTATTTGTGATACCTCTAGCAAGCACTTACAGGTAAAGCTGTCGTGATTGCGCTCCTGTATCCGCTGCCTAATATAGCTACAAAAATGATGTCTGAGCTTGTTCTCTATAAATCATCATGGAGAGATAAGTTTGCCATTTTGAATTTTTTGTACTCCATCCATTCCCTAATAGTTCTTGTGTTTAGGCGTAAATCCTAACGAAATTTTTGAAATCCAAAGTGTTTAGGGGAAGTTACGTCCCACGCATGAGGATTGCAGACTTTCTATGGTAGGTGCCATCAACAAGACTATTCCCTTTCAGTACTGCTTAAGTTCCACGTATCGTATGATCTCTAAAAATTATCTATAGTTTCCCTCACGTAAGGGCGGGTGATTTTTTTTTATCTTTAAAAATACCAATAGTTTCCCTCACCTAAGGGTGGGTATTTTATATGGTATAACATCTTAGCACAAGATATATAGAAAGGGGGACCAATTGGTGTTATAAGGAACCTTCACCATGTCTGCAAAATTAATGACTGATTCTCATCAGTTGTTGAAAGGTCCTAATTACACACCATGGAAAAACAATATGAAGGCTATCCTAGTCATGGATGACTTATGGGATGTTGTATTTGGAGCAACAACAAGAATTTCATCTGCTGCTGGTGCTACAGCTCCATCTATTGCTCAAAGAGACTTTGACAAGCTAGAAAGCAAAGCAAAGGTGCTCATTTTGCTTGCTATGGCTGATGAAGTTCAACCCCATATTACTGACTATACAAATAGTAAAGAGGCATGGGATGCCCTTAATAATATCTATGAGGGAAAGAATGATTCCACTATTCTATTTCTTCAATCTCAATTACACAGTCTAAGCATGAAGCAGGGGAGACAGCTTGAATTTTTTCTTTGCAGAGTGTCAGAATTGAAAGCAAAGTTGAATTCTTTAGGAGAACCAGTTGAAGATAAGATCCTTACCTCAATTGTATTGAGAGCTTTACCTAATTCTTATCAGGTGTTGATTACTTCCCTTCAGGTGTCACAACGGAAAGTTATTTTTATAGAATTTGTTAATATGCTTCAAGAGGAGGCATGCCAACTACAACGAGATGATTCTTCTAACACTGCCCTCTACATCAATAGGAAAGGGCAGAACCAGAAGAAGGGTGATTTTTAGAAGGGAGGGAATTCACAAAAGGATTCAAAAGGGAAACAAACTCAATAACCTCAATAGAAAAAGCGATATTGCAAGATCTATGATAAAGAAGGTCATGATACAAACAGATGTTGGCATACGAATAATCAATCAAAATAAAAAGGCCAAAACAAACCACAAAAGAACAAACAATAAGTGAATGTTGTTGTTGAAGAATTTGACATGGATTTTGAGAGAGCCCACAAAGTTCTCATGACTACCACAGTGTCCAAGCAGAGAGATCCTATCTGGTATGTTGATTATGGAGCCAATAAGCACATGACTAGTGACAAATCGTGGTTTGAGTCTTTTGAGGCCAAAGAGGGCAAACATGTCACTATTGGTGATGATAAAACCTACAAGGTTCAGGGAGAAGGTACTGTTTTAGTCACTCTTCCTGATGGCAAGTGTCAGATTGACAAAGTTCTCTATGTTCCAGGATTGGCAAACAATTTGTTGTCAGTCACATAGATTCTGGACAAAGATATGGTTGTGCACTTTAGTGTTGAGGGAGGCAATAAGTGTTGTTCTATTACTAGGAGGGGTAAGAACATTGCCACTACTTCATATAAGCATGGCTTATTTGCCTTAGATGCTATCTCTACTCCACATGTTGTCATGATAGTCTCTACAAAGGAGGTAACTTCCCTATGGCATAAGAGATATGGAAATTTGAGTTCTGGTTACTTACTTGAGTTAAGTAAGTATGAAATGGTAAAAGGTCTTCCTTCACTTTCTACCACTTTACCAGTTTGCTCTGACTGCTTGGCAGGAAAGCAGCATAGAGTGACTTTTGAAAGGAGCTCTACAAGAGCAAAGAAACCTCTGGAGTTGATTCACACTGATCTGTGCGGTCCCTTTACTCCCAATAGTTATGGGGGTAAGAGGTATTTTTAGTTATTCATAGATGATTACTCATGAAATATGTGGGTATTCTTTCTTCAACTAAAATCTGAAGCATTTGGCTTCTTTCAGCAATTCAAGAAATCTGTTGAAAAGGAGTCAGGGACTTCTATAAAGACCCTATGCTCAAATCGAGGGGGGGAGTTCACCTCTAAATAATTCTATGAGTTCTTGAAATAAAATGGGATCACACGACAGTTAACTACTGCTTATACTCCTCAACAAAATGGAGTTGCTGAAAGGAGAAATCATTCCATCATGGAAATGGTTCGTTGCATGCTCACAGGAGCTAGTATTGAGCAACTATATTGGGTAGAAGCTGTCACCACAGGAGTATATATGTTGAACAGGGCACCCACAAAGGCTTTACAAGGAATGACTCCACAGGAAGCATGGAGTGGTAGGAAACCCTCCATTTCTCATCTATGCATTTTTGGATGTAAAGCTTTCATGCACATACCAAATGAGAAAAGGAAGAAGCTAGATGTGAAGACACTGAAGTGTATTCTTCTTGGGTATGATGAGCACTCTAAGGGTTATCGTTTGATTTATCCCTTAACCAAGAAGATACATATCAGTAGAGATGTAGTTTTTTATGAGGCTTTCACATCAAAACCCACATCAGATGTATACCTAGACCTTGTGGAACCTAAGGTTGATAAATATCCTTCCTCAAAATTTGGAGGTCCGTCTTCATATTCTTCAACACCTCAGAAGAAGAATCCAAAGTGGTATACAAATACAATCAAAGACTCTAAGTTATCCACTCCACCATATTTGACATTGGATAGGCCTCGTAATCACAACATGGCTCTATAGGAGAAAGCTACAACAGAGAATACTGGGGTTGATGAGCTGTGTCAATCTTTTGAGGAACTTTCAGAGAGATACAGAAGATATGGATATTGATAGTGACAGGGTATTTATGTCTTCCATATATGATATTGAACCTACATCAGTGCAAGTTGCTCTTGGTGAGCCTTAGTGGAAGGCTGCTATGGATGCAGAGTATAAGTCTTTGATGAAAAATAAAACTTGAAATCTTGTCGATCTTCCATACAAAAAGAAACCCATAGGCTACAAATGGGTGTATAAAGTGAAGTATAAGGTAGATGGTACAATAGATAAGCATAAGGCCCAACTTGTTGAAAAGGGCTATGCTCAAAGAGAAGGCATTTACTATGAGGAAACTTTTGCACCTACTGCTCGGATGACAACCATTCGAGTTCTTTGTGCTATGGCAACGCAATATGGGTGGAAAGTACACCAAATGGATGTCAAGAGTGCTTTTCTAAATGGTGATCTCCAAGAAGAAGTCTACATGACTCAACCGAAAGGATTTGAAGTGGAAGGCCAACAGTAGAAAGTTTGTAGATTGGTAAAATCCTTATATGGTTTGAAACAAGCCCCTCGGGCTTGGTATAAAAAAATGGATCATCACCTTTTGCAGCATGGTTTTAAGAGATGTCCGTCAGATGTAAACCTCTATTTTAAGAAACAAGGTTCTGAAATAGTGTTGCTTGTACTCTATGTTGATGATCTGCTCATTACAGGGAGTTCAGAAACAATGATTTCTACTATCAAAAGAGACTTGTGTCAATATTTTGAGATGTCAGATCTTGGACTTCTCCGTTATTGTCTTGGTCTGGAAGTCAGCCAGCAGGAGCACTACATCAAAGTGTCTCAAAAAAAATATGCCAAGACCCTATTGGAAAAATATCGCATGACTGATTGCAAGCCAATGTCAACTCTGATGGAAACAGGAATTCAGTTATTGCGATATGATGATTCAACCCAGGTAGATAGTACTCTCTATCTCCAGTTGATTGGGAGTCTCATATATCTGACCAACACTAGGCCAGATATCGTATTTACTGTCAACTATCTTTCGAGGTTCATGCAGAAGCCTAATACTACACACTGGAAAGAAGCAAAGTGTGTTCTTCACTATGTTCATGGCACAATGGAATATGGCCTAGAATATAAGAGGAACAACAAATTCTTATTACAGGGATACACGGACTTCGACTATGTCGGATCATATGATGACCGTAAATCAACTTTAGGATATTTGTTTCATCTTGGATCTGGTCCTGTCTCTTGGCACAAAAAGAAGCAACAGGTGGTTGCTATTTCATCAACAGAGGAAGAATATCGCGCCACACGTGAATTTTTGTGCAAAGTGATATGGTTGCATCATATCCTCACAAGTATGGGTCTTCTATCAAAATCTCCAATACACTTGTTCTGTGACAACATGGGTGTTTTGAATCTTGTCAAGAATCCAGTACATCATGAAAGAACCAAGCACATTGACACACAATGTCGCTTCATTTGAGATGAAGTTCCAAGGCACCGAATTCAGCTTCAGCACATTCCCACCAATGCTCAAGTTGCAGACATTTTCACTAAGGCACTTGCACGTGTCAAATTTGAATTTTTTCACAGCTCTATTTGTATTACCAACTAATGTAATCAGGGGGGATATTAGTAGTTCTTCAATAATAATGTAATAAGGGGGGATGTTAGCATATCATATTGATATCTTATTTACTTCATTATATAGTTTATATTTTAGGCGTATTGTTATTTTCTATAACAATCCCTATTTTTACCTCAGGTGGTTCCACAACCTCCGGGTTTATTTTAAGTTGCAAATGTATTATTTAAATGATGCTTCCATAATGAAATATTGTTCGTTTTATTTCACAAATCAAACATCTAAATAAATATTCTCGCCAAGAAAATAAACAAAAGATTATATTTTTAATATTTTCCCATCAATATATTCAGAGATATACAATTGACATTTATCCATCTTCAAAGTCCTCTCATCCTGAGAAAATAATAATACAAGATGTTAGTCCAATAAGTTTAAATTAAGATATGCAATAAAGGTTGACAAAATTCCATGAGGTTAGTACCCAATCAGTTTCAAGTACCCTGCAAAACTCAATTGATATCAAAATATCATTTTCGTGAATCATATGTCCTACATAACTTAACACATGGAATAATCAATCATTCCATCAATAAAATATATAATTTATTTCCATAATATATATATATATATATATATATATATATATATATATATATATATATATATATATATATATATATATATATATATATATATATATATATATATATTGCATGTCTAGTCTTGAAGTAGTCAATCATTCCTTCAATAAAATAACACAACAAAACCTAAATCCATCTACATAGCCTAAGTCTACCAAGGGAGGGTCATGACTAAATTGACTTGGAGAAAGAAGACAATTACTAAAGTGTACAAAAATGAGGTTTAGTACTAAATTTGGCTAGATGAGTAATTATTTATTATTTAAATTTTGGAGCTTGCTATTTTAATTTCATGTTTTCACTAGAGATTAAACTTTCTTTGTTTTAGTTAAGGTTTGAGTTAGATTTTATTTTATTCTAAATATTATTTGAGAGGTCATTTGTAAAGATAATTTTTGTAAACTCTAAACATGATTATTCCCTGTTAATAAAATGAATGTTAAACTTACTATTACAATGAATGTTATGAATTGTGCATGAAATTTTATGATCAATTACATTTTACTTTTGAACCAATAATATTTGACACTACATTGATATCTCCTATTATATATTTGTATACATTACATTATAAATTCATTTAATATTGATGCATTAAATATTTTGATTGTATGAGTATGTTGACTAGATTAATCTCATCTTGCTACAATCATCACTACATTCACTCTTACATATTTCTTTATTTTTATAATCCTTCTTCCCGAATATTTAGATTAGATTGTTAGGTTAGAAATGAGATGACCTTCTCCAAATATTGAATGTGATTAAACTCTTTGTTCCAATATTTATTGTGTTGCAAGGAATGACTACTTAGATGCATTAGTATTTTAATAGAACTAATATTTATTTTCATAGAGAATAAGTCAAATGGAGCATCCCAATACAAAAGAAATAATAATATTATATAGTTCACCAAAAATATTGGTTAAAAATAACTCAAACATTAGCAAGTATAATTCAAATACCAACAAAAATCATCCTTATAATTATCAATATTTACACCTATAAATAAAATTTAAATTTTATGTGATGTTATGACAATGCTACTATATGTGAATATAATATCCCTAGAGTGGAATTATGTTGGTTCCATGGTGGCACTACGTTATATAATAAAAATAAAAAAAATATACAATAACATCACCTTAATATTGTAACTTTTTTTGAAATATTTTCCAAGCTATAATAACACTACACTAGCAATATAGGTGATGTTATAGCCTCAAAATATAATAATATATTGAGGAAAATGGTATACTAATTAGAATTTTAGATATGGAACCCTTCATTTTATCAAATTCAAAGTGTAGAATACTCTTCTTTAGCTCTTAATTATATTCTCATATTTGAAAAGGTTTCTTTCTTGATGAAGACTTAATCATTCTTTCTCTTGTAATTTGTCATATTATAATCTCAAAAATCCTCTTTGAAAACCATATGTTTTTGTACTTTATTTTGTTTTTGCATCCCTTTTGCTTCAATTTATATTATTTATATTTAAAAGGACTTGAAGTATTGTGGAACTTATTATTGCATCACCCTGTTTTTTATTTTTTCTTATTGATGCATTCCTTTTGTTCTTATGGCCTTTAATAGATCCCCTTCCCCCTTTTAAATGCGTTATCATGGACATGACATTGATTTTTTTATTAAAACTTAATATTTGAACTGGTCTCCTATGATATATATTTTATTTTAATCTATTATGATGAATATTTGATATCCTCTTGCTATGATGAATATTTGATATCCTCTTCAAGTATATAGAACTTTTAATAAATGCTTTACATACAATATTAGTAATTATTATCATCATAATTTTATGGTATGAATTAGAGTGGATATAACTACCACTTACATGATTTAGGTGTTCATATTAGTTAAGATCAACTAATATTGTTACATGAAACTACCATGCACAAGGACCATAGGTCAAAGTTATTCAAAGGGTGTTGTTATCTTCACAAGTATTGTGATTCTAAGTTAGTTGTTATCCTCACATGGATAGTAGTTATGTCATATTTGGCAATGTTTTGTATTTTAATATTTTTCATTTGTAATGAAAGTTATGCCAACATTAAAAATCATCAAATTGGTAATATAAACAACTCCAAATGTATTAGAAAATTTTCATAAATCATAAGGAAATTATGTATCTAATGTTAAAATGATTGATAAAATAGTTAAAACTCTGCTCTAGTAAATATTAATTTTAAAATATGAATCATTATTTATTCTACTTATAAATCTCCATGAAAACAAAACCTCTATGTATGCTTAATGGCATGCAAGAAAATAATATATAATTCAATTCACTAAATATTTACAAAATAAAAGACAATGCCAAACATTATTAAAACAAATATCATATATATTCACCATGAAAAAAATAATAACAATGTTTTACTATACACAAAATAAAGTAAATACCATACATGGCTAGATAGACCTATAGAGGCCTAGAGTTACTTTATTTCAAACATAGGCTTCTAATGTTTCTAATCTTATATATAAATTAAAAATTTTAGAATATATTTCATAATTTGTTTTTAGTAAATTTACAATTATTTACAAGTAAATAAGTTTGCACCATGGTGTGAGTGAGTGTGTGAGGGGGTAGCTGTGTGGTGGTTGTGTATTAAATTTCTTATTGATAAGAATAACTCTAGGCTTGATAAACATAGCTCTCATTTTAAGAAGGATCATAGTTGAGAGAAACCTAATCATAGAGGTTTCTCACACTAAAATATAAACCATTTTTTATAATTTTAAAATATTAAATAATTTTTTTAATCTACTTTTTAGGATATGATGATGTATTTATAAATATATTCACCTTTAAATTTCAATTTATTGTTGAATGGCATTTGGTGTAATGGCAATTGCCTAGTTATTATTATCCATGTGGTTGTGAGGTCGATTCCTCTTGTGTTTGCTCAAACGAACGCTGATATTTGTAAATATTTGTAAACGATGTTAAATATAAATTTTAATTTATTTACCTATATTCTATCAGGTTATAATAAATACACTCTAAACCATAGTTTATATGTTTGAAGTTTTATGTAAATAAAATCATTTGATTTTTCAAATATGAATTATATTAAAAATAATAATTAGAGAAAAGACAAAAACAATAACATTTTAATATTATCTAAATAATATATTGTAGACACCAAAACATTACCAATTTGATTATGTGGCTACAAACGTTGATCGCATTGACACACACAGCCCCCAGGGCAGCCCCCAGAGGTTAAACAGTGGCCCTAACCACTCTCACATCAATTTTTGAAGGTCAGAGATTGATTTGGCACCTCTCAGGAACTCTGCTCCTTATTCGTTCCACCCAGGGACGATTACAAACTGGTATTCATTCCACCCAGGGATGATTAGCAGTATTTGCTCCAGGGTGGGGTGAATAGCAGGTTTGATGGGCAAAAGGTCAAATCTCGACAAATGGTAGCCTAGATCTGCCACTTAACTCTTCCTTCATTGCATGGGAGTGCGAGTGAGCATTTTGGAGTGCTAGAGGCAGTTACAGAGGCAATCATGGAGCCCTTAATCAGGTAGGAATCTTCTCCCCCCCTGGAGAGGAATGATTTCCAAGTTGCACCTATGCATGCTCATACATAGAGACCGTCAGGTCTATAAAATGGTGAGTCTTCTCACCCCAAAGAGATAGGGAAGGAGCATTTTGAGTAACGAAGTGCTACCATTTTGCATACTCACTTTTTATTGTGCCTTTCACATCCTTGATCTCTCTTTTGGAAGGGAGTTCATTGGGTGGTTATTGGAAGCGCAATCTGGACCCCAAACCCAAAATTTGGCCATAGTATCCTACCTAAATTTATCGACAACACCCCACAAGAGGTTTTGGACCCATCCCAAGTGGGTTGGTGCCGAAATTAGGCCCCAAACGGTGGTTGTCCTGCCCCCGGATGCCCCCTACACTACTGCAGTCCTAATCACCCCACCCCAGAGCGATTAGAAATATATAAGAAGGCATACCACCCATGGTGTAATGAAACCTTATTTAACGCTCCTAGCCCCTGAAAATGGAGGAGACGTGTTGTAACCGAGCTTTAAAGCAAATTAATAAAAAGGTTTGTACTCCATATTTGCTTTCTATCTGGTTTTGATTCGTTTATGTTTCTCTCCTTTCATGCATTTTCAATTCATAGGATTTAGCGTTATCTTTGGCTTCGCTTGCATCGCACTTGGTGTTTCCTTTTTGCTTTCGTATCCTCGTGCTTTTAGTGGTGATCATGGTGGGACCCTGTCCTCTATTTTTGAGATCAAAATTTTGATCAAAAATTGCTTGTTTTTGCTTGCAGGTACCAAGTTTTCAAATGTTGGACTGTTGTTCGTTCCAGTCTGTGATGAGTACAGAGCTGGAATTTGTCTTATCCAAGGACGAATGGGCATTCACCCCACCCTATGATGAATACAGTTCTGTTATTCATCCCACCCAGGGACGAATAGCTCTCTATGTAGTTTTAGGGTAGAAACTCAGAGGCATCCGATTTGGGCAGAGAAGAGGTAGGGGTCCTAAACACCTTCTATCATTTTATGCTTTTTGTTTTATGTTTTTTGGTTATTTGCTTGCATAGGAGAGTTTTTAATGCTTGTTTTCTTCATTTATGCAAATTAAAAAGAACCCCACACACCACGTGGTAATTTAAACAACAAGGAGTTGGTCGTAAAACCCCAACCCTTGATCAAGACCAACGGTGGATTTCATCACCACCTTGGCTTGAATTTTTGCATCCATAACCCCGATCGCTACTATTGCTAGACGTAAATCCTGATGAAAGCTGACCGAGTGTAGCTGGGGTGATTCCCAGCGCATGAGGATAAGTCTTCTATGGTAGGTGTCAAAAATAGGGTGATCCCCCTTCGATACCGCCTATGTTCCACGTACCATTCTGCTCTCGCGTACCAATAGTTTCCCTCACGTAAGGGCGGGTATATTGAGAGGTTTGGTATAACGGCCTGGTAGTGGTATATCGAAGGGGCGACCATTTTGGGAGACATAAGAGACATCATATTGCATATACAACAACACGTTCTTTACAAAGCTTTCAAAACAAAAATCAAAACACACTAAACCAGATTTAGGGCACACCTTTAATCTATAAACGAGATAATCACTTCTTTGATTGTGTGGCTCTTGTTTGTTTAGTGTAGCATAAAAAAAAAATCATAAAAAAGATAAAAACCTACATAGCTTGTAGAGAGACACCGCCATGGTGTACACCCGTAGCCAAGCCCAATTGCGGGTAGAAGCTATGAAAAGTGTACAAGGGGGCACAAGTCACCTCCGCTATAGCCCCAAGGACTTGGTCATACCACCTTGGTGGCTGAACCCACAAGATAGTCCACATCATGCCATTTTAGAATGGGACTATAGAGGCACCCCTTCGAGGGGCACTCCCGTTCAACATAGACCCTTTTAGGAGGAGTCCCTACATGTGGCACTCAATATAAATCAGGAAGGCTCCCTTAGATGCTCGGTATGAGTGGCCACCATGCAATGAAGTGCTAGAACAGCATAGGGTCCATAAGGAGAGGCCACATGATTATGTCATCCCTCCTCTACCCCTCATCACTATTAGGAATAACAAGCCAAATCTAGAGCACAAGGCTCTTCAGACAGGCGAGCCAAATCTTCCCGCCCCTTTCACATATACGAAAGGGAGCATGAGGAAGACCATTACATTCCTCAAGAGCAATACACAGCATGGGAGCAATGCACCTCCGCACATTCTATCTATTAGAATCACCTACTAAGGCCAGAACCTTGGGTGAATGTCGCCAACCTCGATAGAGGAAAGTGACCTATAGAGATCTCGGATCATCACGACCGAGATAAATACGTAGGAGAGGCATCTAGGCCCCCTAGACCTAAGACGATGAAACAAATTGACTTAGAATTTTCCAAACATGTCACCTACCAAGCGTAAATCATGCAACTTGAGCAAGACCAACAATAGTTGGAGCACCTATATCGCCTTAGCAAAGAGCGCATTCGATGTCAAACAGATGAGCTGCTCCATAACACTGTGCCTAAGAGGGTTCCAACCCCTCGCACCCAAAGAGCAGAACTATATGAGAGGCGCAACCCCTTGGTGCGAGACAGGTCCCCATGACCTTACCAAGTGTTGCCTCCGAGACCTCCTAGACCTGAGCGGGAGGCCACTCCCAGGAACAATGATGGGCACCCTCCGCGGGGACCCACCCATGTTTATAGGTCTCGCCCAAAAACTCCTCAAGAAGCCTATGAGGAGTATGAGCAAGAAGAAGAGTGGGCCGAAATGCCCTACCAAGGCAGAGGGGGTGCTATCCGGCCACCCCTCCATAGGCCTCAAGTTTCCCACAACCCACAATGGGAACTAACCAAGGAGGAAGAGATCAAATCTTTCGATGCATATAAAGTGTTGCTAGAGCACTTAGAGTCTATGGAGACCAAGACTTCTGGGCCCCAAAATCCCACTTTATGCCAACTCCGTAGTCACCCAGTGCATCCGTTAGTGCCAGCACCCCCATACCCTAAACACTTTAAGCTACCCCAGTTGGCAATATTTAGAGGTGAGGAGGATGCCCAAGAGCATGTGACTAGATTCTTGAGCCAATGCTTTGGAATTCAAGACAATGATGCTTTGCTACTAAGAACATTTATAACCACATTCGTAGGCCCTACCTCGGATTGGTTCACTTAGTTGCCAAAACATAGCATCAGTAACTTAGATCAGCTAGTGGATGCATTCCTCGAACGCTTCACCTTCAACACCAAGAAGAAGGCGTCACTAAGCAACCTAGCCAGCCTCAGGCAGTATGAGGAAGAAACCATGGTGGCCTATGGGAATCGGTGGAGGACGTTGCTTTCAAAGCTGCCCTACCTCCCTCCTATGGCTGACCTTACCCAAATGTTCTCAAAGAGCTGTTTGAGATCGATCTCCATGCTATTGTAGCTACAACAATATGCCACTTTAGAGGAAGCTCTGGCGCAAGCCAGAATCATTGAGGAGATCAAGATTTAGGATGGCGAGATTGCCAAGCCAAAGAAGAAAGAATGGTCTAAAAATGCCAAGATAGGGACCACGCAACCGAAACCCACCATGGTCAATCAAGTTGCTATAAATGTACCTAAGCCTGCACAAGCAACACAGCCCCAAAAGGCTAACTATCAGGTGGTCCCTCTTGACAGTTATGAAAGGGAAAATCATCGGCAAGATCAAAATCAGCAGCGTCACCCTAGGTGACAGTTCACACCCTTCATAGAGTCTAAAGACTCCTTGTTTGACCGTTTGACCATGGTAAACTTGATGAACTTTCCAGAGAGTCGACCTGTAGACCCCAACGCGCCAAAACCCAAAGGTTATAGGGAAGACTTGTACTGTAAGTTTCACCGACATAAGGGACATGACCTCTATGCGTGTTGGAAGTTTAAAAGCTTTGTGCAAGACCTAATCGACAACAAGACGCTAGTGGTGGATAATCCAGTAGCACCAAACAACCAATAGATGGAGGTCTTCAAAGACCCCTTGACTGCCCATGATGCACAGGCAAAGACCCTACAAGTCAATGAGGTGACACAGAACTACCCCATGCAGGGGTATGTAGGGATGATCAGTATAGTGACTCGAAACAAAAGGTACCCGAGCACAGCTACCCCCGCGGTAGCTACAGGAGATGTGCCAACAATGTCACAACCGCAACAGCACCCTACGCAACCTCCTCCGCCTAGACCAGTGGCCACAATTCAGACCAAACTCACTCAGAGTTTGAGGACCACGTCGGCTAGGCTCTCCATCTACGAGCTCATACAACAATCATCACCCCATCGAGAGGCTCTAATGGAGATATTAAAAGCCATCGAGCTACAGCCCCATGAAGCAAACTCTTTCAACAACTTTGTGGGACATGTCAAAAGATGCATCGAGCTAGTCATCACCTTTAGAGAGGATGAGCTAAAATCAGTGACTGGTGACATGGCGGATCCACCCCTGCATGTCATTGCATGGGTAAATGGGATTCCGTATAAGAGGGTGTTGGTGGACACTGGCTCGTCTAGTAATATCATTACAACAGTGGCATTGAAACATCTGAAGTTGCCAGCATCTCACATCATGGCCTCCACCTACACTCTACGAGCATTCAATGATGCGATATGCTCGATAGTTGGCACAATTGTCCTACCCATCCAAGTGGGACAAAAGACTATTCCTACATTGTGCCACATCTTGGAGGGTGAGATGGCTTATAACATTTTGTTGGGCCGACCATGGATCAGGGACATGAAGTGTGTCCCTTCAATAGCCCACCAATGCTTAAAGTATACATTCGAAGGGCAAGTGCATGTAGTCCCGGCGGACTTAGAACCCTTCAAGTATTGCAATGTGGTGCAGCTGATGCCGCAATCGACCCTTCCATCAACACATTTGGATTTTCAGTTGAATCCATCTAAATAGGGTCTGATTCTGCATACATCCCCATTGTTAAGTCCATCAAATCCCCAGTCGGGTCCATCTTCGTCATCTGGTCCTTCACCAATGATGCCACCTACGGTGGCCACACCGAAGGACAATGGGAAGAAACCCCTAGAAGAGGCACCGCCATCAGTCTCAACCATCTCTACCGAAGAGATGCCTAGCCGAGTGGAAGTCGAGATGCCTAGATCACCTAACATGGAGTGGACTCAGGAAGAACTCCCATTCCCTCCCCCTCAACCACCAAAAATCACTATTGAGATGGCCAATACGGGCCTGGGGGAGTATCTGGTGTGGAACATTGTAGCAATGCCCACACTTGAGTCCATGCAGGACATGGGGAGACCTCACCTCCCCATAGGCACTATTGTTCCTCTAGGCTACCCACCAAACCAGACAAACTTTGTATATGGGGGCCTTGATAATGGCATTGAACCTTACATGCAAGAAGAGGAAGATGAAGAGCCTTTTTCTGAAGACGTCAACTATTTGTCCAACCTAGACTTCACTTTAAGATATCTTGGCCAATGCAATTGGCATGGATATGGGTTGGGCGGATATGAGCAAGGAGTGCGCGTTCTTTGCCAACCAAGATATCAGATGCCATATGACAAATCAGGAGTAGGGTTCAACCACCCCCTACCCTTGGACATCTTGGTAGAGAACATGCAAGGCCTAGGGATGGGCAACAAGGATGGGTTGGCATTAGATCCATATGCCAATCCTAACACAACATATACATTGGGGGATTACCTCCCATTGTTGATGACCAACCTTGTTGACCCCAACAACCCCTTCCCTTTAATCGAGAAAGGAGAAAGTTCGAGAACTCACCTACAAAGGGGAAATAGACAAGGTCAGGAAGGATCTTCGGAAGATGAGTCAGAGTATGAGGTAGCACCATGGGACCCTTTCGAATCGGATAGCAATCACTCACAAGTGACCCCCATGGATGACTACCAAGAAAGCCTCTTGGCAATGTTCCCTTTGGATGCTCCAATCGAGCAAGTACCACACCAAGAAAATTAGGTCCCCCCGTAGAGAGCGAAACAACCCCGATGGGACCATATCAATTTGCTCGAGCAGGACGAGCCTCAAATATCGCAAATAGTTGTTGGAACCAATGAAGGCCTTTGGATCTCCGATAGTGATTATGAAGATGAAACTGAGATGGCCTATCTCAATCATATGTGACAACAACAATACCCCATGGACATTGATGACATGTTCGAACAACTAAACATAGGGCCAAGGCATAGGTGGCACCTAAACCTAGCACAATTGGACCAAGTGCTGCATCCGCCACTTTGGGCATACAAAGAGCACCTTTCGCCCAGAGACCCTATAGCGATATCAATGTCGAGGGCAGACCCTGTCCTCCTCTCCGCACATAGGGCTGATCCATTCATGCCAATACCTCCAGAGCCCGATCCGGAGCACAAAAATCATCCAGGATGTCCGAGTCACCACACCCACGGTAATGGAGACCAAAATCATTTCATCAACATGATCTCCATTGACTTAACCGCCCCCATCCACAATCCATCCGATCCAGCAAAGTCATTATATCTAGACATAGATGCCATAGACTGGGATCGCGTCAATTCACCACCATCCCCATCAGAGTACTGGCCTTGCGGTGAGATGCTTCATTTCACCCCAGGACCAACTCAGGATATCTTTCATGCTGAAGAGGAACCCGACGTTCCCAACATAGATTTAAATTCAGCAAATGATATCCACCTGATCCCAACTCCACACCAGTTGGAGGATGGATCCCACATGTCGATCGAGGAGACGACTGACGTAGACATCGGCTCTGATCCAATGAATCCATAGATAATCAAGTTGGGGGTAAGCCTATCCCCCGAAGAGCAAGCCGACTACATTGCCCTTCTCAAATAAAAGAAGGAGGTTTTTGCATGGTCCTACAAAGACATGTCGGGGCTAGACCCGTAGCTAGTCATGCATAATCTAACGCTTGATCCGATAGTCAAGCCAGTTAAGCAAAAACTATGTAAGATGCACCCAACAGTGGCCTTAATGGTCAAAGATGAATTACAAAAGTTGTTGGATGCACAGTTTGTCATCTGCGTGGATTACCCACCATGGTTGTCCAACATGGTGCCCGTCAAAAATCTCGAATGGGAGGATTCGCATATGCACTAATTTTTGAGATCTAAACAAAGCGAGTCCTAAGGATGATTTCCCCTTGCCTAGCATCGACGCATTGGTAGACGCTATAGCGGGCCATGAAATGCTTTCCCTCATGGATGGTTTCTCGGGATACAATCAAATTCGTATCAATCCCGAGGACCAACTAAAAATGGCATTCACCATGCCTTGGGGGACATTTTGTTATAAGGTCATGCCCTTTGGCCTTAAAAATGTTGGTGCCACCTACCAACGTGCCATGACATACATCTTCCATGATCACATGCATAAAACTTTGGAAGATTACATGGATGATTTTCTGGCCAAATCTCTTTTGTGCCCAGATCATCTCGATGACTTAAGAAAGATCCTCGATCGCCTCATCGAGCATAAAGTCAGACTGAATCCCAAGAAGTGCGTATTTGGCGTCACATCTGGAAAACTCTTGGGTTTCATAGTCTCAAAATGAGGCATCGAGGTAGACCCAAGCAAAGTCAAGGCAATCCTTGAAATGCTTCCCCCAACTACCATCAAGCAGCTCAGAAGCTTGTAGGGAAAGGTCACGTCAATCAAGCACTTCATAGCACAGCTATCTGACAAGTGCCGACCCATGAATAAATTATTGCACAAGGGGGTAGCATTTCACTGGGATGACGAGTGCCAGTCAACCTTCAATGATATTAAACAATACTTGGCTTCACCGCTAGTATTGGCACCACCTAGACCAGGAGTGTCATTCTACTTATACATCTCAGCTACTGAGGTGGCACTGGGTGCCATGCTAGCCCAAAAAAATGAACTACACAAAGAACAGGCTACTTACTATCTTAGCCGCACCCTAGTCAGTTATGAACTTAACTATGCATACATTGAGAAGCTCTACTTGGCAGTGGTGTTTGCTACCAAAAAGCTACGCCATTACATGTTGAGCAACATGATGTATGTTGTGTCTAAGGAGAATCCATTGCGGTACATGATGAGTCATACTTATCATAGTAGCCACACGACAAAATGGATCATGTTGTTGACGGAGTTTGACATCGAGTTCATTGGACAGAAATCCATCAAAGGTCAAGTCATAGCCGATCAACTAGCAGAGGCTCCTCTCGAAGATGATCAGCCTCTGACCATAGAACTACCCGATGATGGGGTCTTCCATGTCTTAGAATCGCCAGATTCTGATGAGCCTGAGTCACAGGCCGACATAACCCTATTTTTTGATGGTTCTAAATGTGAGCAAGGGGGTGGCATGGGAATTGTATTCTTCACACCGCAAGGGGCTCCAATGCCTCTATCATTTAAACTAGATTTCCCATGCACCAACAACAATGTCGAATATGAAGCCTTGCTCATAGGTCTTTAGACAACAATCACCATGAACATCAAACGTTTGAACATCTTTGGTGATTCGTTGTTAATTGTCAACCAAGTCAAAGGGGTATTCCAATGTAAATGCCCAGTTCTGTAGGCCTACAAAGCCCTTGTGGACAAATTCTTGGCAAAGCTCGAATGGTACGACATCGAGGCACTCCCTCGATCATCGAATCATTTTGCGGACACTATGGCCTCCTTGGGGTCACTAATCCCGCAAGACATTTCTAGTGATATGACAACCATTCAAGTCAAAACACTATCACAATCCATGATGGAGCATGCAAGCTCTGACTTAACGCCAGGAATCCACCTGATCCAGATTGAACCATCCCCGGACAAGTTCTCTCGAATCCATGATTGTTTGAATCATGCCAACTGGGGGTCCTTATTCTCCCCTACTCCCCTTAATAGCAACACAATGCTATTCTTACAAGTTCTTTCCTGCTCAGCTTTTGCTAGGGACAAACTTCAAAAGGGATTGGTTGTTCATACCATCGAGGTTTCTGATCAGCAGGATTGGTATACACCCATACGAGATTACCTCAAGCTAGGCAACCTCCCACTTGGATTGATGCATGCCATAAAAATATCATTCAAATAGAAAGCGGCTAAACATGTCTTGCTAGGAGACATTTTGTACCATCGTAGCTATGAAGGAATCCTCCTTCGTTGCTTGGACCAACAGGAGTCCACTTGGGCGATCACCCAAGCGCATGATGGTACATGCGATGGCCACTTCAGCAGTATGGCCATCGCAAAGTGCATTCTTCGCATGGGCTATTATTGGCCATCTTTAGAGCAAGATTGTTGTGCATATGTAAGGAAGTGCATGAAGTGTCAACACCATGCTAATTTGACACACGTACCTTCTCAGGCCTTGCATCCGATCCAATCAGCTTGGCCATTTTTGTAGTGGGGCTTAGATCTAATTGAAAAGATCTCCCCTGCATCGTCGGGTCATCACACGTTCATCATAATGGCCATAGAGTACTTCACCAAGTGGGTGGAAGCAATTTTGCTAACCTCTATGACTGGACCCCACATTGCGGAGTTTATTTTACATAACATCATATGTCATTTTGGTATTCCATCCAAGATAATCTCGGATAATGGGACGTCATTCAAGAACAAAGACGTGCATGCTTTGACCACAAAGTACAAAATTTAGCATAGTTTTTCAACACCCTATTATCCATAGGCAAATGGGCAAGCAGAGGCGTCAAACAAAATGCTAGTCGCTATCCTCAAAAATATGGTCATAGATAGTCATAAGGATTGGCACATTCAAATCCCGCTTGCCCTGTGGGCTTATCGCACTAGCATTCGGATGCCCACTAGGGCAACTCCATTTTTGCTGGTGTATGGCTCTGAGGCAGTCATGCCTCTAGAGTTGGAAATACCTTCCCTACGCATATCAATGCAAGAGTTCATCGATGATGACACTGCATGGCAGGCCCGGTTAGACCAACTTACATTGCTCGATGAACGATGCGTCAATGCTCTCGAGCATTTGCGTATCTATCAAGAGCGACTTAAGAAAGCATACAACATGAAGGTTCACCTGAGGGACTTTCAGGTTGGTGACTTGGTCTTAAAAGAGAACCAACATAACTCTAACTTGCCGCCCCATCTAAGGGACAAGTTCATGGCAAATTGGTTAGGTCCCTATGTAATTGATAGTAAAATAGGACCTAGAACATACCGACTAGCCTCTCTCGATGGAATCAAGGAACTAGAACCCTTGAACATCAATCATTTAAGGCCATTCCATATTTAAAAGAGCCATAGCCCAAACCAAAAGCTCCAAGGATTCCCATAATCGCTTGGTCAACCTCACAAATGCCCCAAAGGTGCCCATTATCCCTTTGGTCAAAACAAAAGCTCCAAGGATTCTCACAATCGCTTGGTCAAACCCAAAAGCTCCAAGGATTCCCATAATCGCTTGGTCAACCCCACAAATGCCCCAAAGGTATCCATAATCCCTTTGGTCAAACCAAACACCCCAAAGGTATCCATAAACCCTTTGGTCAAACCAAAAGCTCCAAGGATTCTCACAATCGCTTGGTCAAACCCAAAAAGCTCCAAGGATTCTCACAAATCGCTTGATCAAACCTAAAAATGCCCCAAAGGTATCAATAATCCCTTTGGTCACCCTAAACGCTCCAAGGATTCTCACAATTCTTGGTCCACCTAAAACACCCCAAAGGCCCTAACTAAGCCGCCCTCCTTTGGTCAACCCAAAATCTCCAAGTATTCCCACAATTGCTTGGTCAAAAACAAATATTCAAAAAACAAACAAAAAAATAAAATCATCAAAAATAACAAAAAAAATATTGCATCTCAATTTCATGAATACTCATAAAAATTAAAATACAAAAAATAATAAACTGCATCAGACATCGCATACATACATTGCACATTTGTTGATCATACAAGTCAAAGGTACCATAGACTGTAATTACGGGCAATTCCATCATTCTCCATATTTTTTTCCACTTTGAAAATAATGCAGCAAACATAAACGCCATACATATTTTGGCAACATCATGGTCAGTTGTCTTCTAATGTAACTAGAGTTTTCATCATTCAAGCTGTCATTAGCTTTCTAGCCAAATACTATACAAAGTCAGACATATTTTACAAAGGTAGAGTTCTACTTGGATCACACCTTGTTACGTAGCATCCCAACACAAGTTAAAACACATAAAAATTCCCAAGTTGTGTGAACGAAAGATGAAATCCGCAAAGCAATCCAGGATACCATCTAGTGAAAAGGTTATCTTGCTCATCCCCCTGTGCGAATGACCCCAAGAATGTTGCGAGTTGGCAAAAGGACAAGCATCTTCCCTACCCAATTCCCCAAGAATCCCAAGTTCTCAAAAAGTTGCAAACATCAAAAAAATTTTTTGCAAAAGTCAAAACTCCAAAATTTGACATCAAAACCAAAGTGCATACATCAAAAGGCACACGCAATAGTGATTCTCATCACTCAATATTCAAATCCCTTGCTCAAAAGAAAAAACAAAAATAAATAGTGATTTTTATCACTATAGACGAGCAAGTATCCCAATACAATTGAAGAAAAGAAGGGAGTCGAACTTGAATCCCTGGAACTCTCAGCATTCAGAAGGTCATGAGGTGAACCTCAGTACCGGTTTGGTGGATAGCCTATCGGTCACTGGTGGCAAAACCTCTCGCATGACGATATATCTATCACATTAAATTGTGTGCAGATCAATGTTTGCATGTGGATGAGCTAGCTCATGGTATCCTAGATAGCACCGTAGATTAATCTGACTAAATACAACAAAGGAATTAGTGGAGCTAATTAGGGGATCCTCAGTACAGGTTTGGTTGACAGCCTATCTGTAACTGGCGGTATCCTGACAAATACCACATAAACGAATTCAATTGCACACACAAGGATGTGAAATAACTTGGTCAAACTCAAGTCTGATTCGTACCTTGTTCAAAAAATCTTGTGAAATAATTGTACAGTCTTGGCTAGTTAGTTAACACATCTGAATCTTAGAAAACCTTAACTACATTTTAAAACAACTGGTACATTTCATTACTTACATCAACATCAAAAAATATGAAAAATACCAAAACAAAATTCATACATGCAAAGTCATTCCATAAAGCCATCACATAAGTACAAAAAGCCAGTAAATCTTGTACAGTCTATGGTGCCATCAACGAGTTATCAACAACTCATTTCATTCATTCCATATGCATACATCATATAATTAGAAACATCGCATTCATAATACCACATGCATACATCATCATAAATAAATGTGCATAAACAGAAAAAATAAATCATGACAAGTGTATAACCAAAAAGAAAAGTCATGTATATATATATCATCAAAATGCCCATAGGCTACAATAAACCGGTCCTCTGACCTCACAAAAAAGCAAAAGTTCAAAAACCCGCAAGCCTAGGGCGTCGGCCACCATGATCACGTAGGATCGGTGCGACGGGAACTACCCCCCGTGGTGTGGGTCCTATGCGACCTCTCAGGGTGGCTATTGCTAGCCCCCGCATCATGCCCACTAGCGCCCCCCTCATCCAATCGCCTACGATGAGATGATGCCGACTGCTCAGTATCGTTGTCTCTCATCCGATGTGAAGACCCACCTCTAGGGAGCTCAGGTAACCGCCCACCGAGGTGGATAATCTCTCCCTCCAAATCCATCTGGTGTCGAAACCACTCCGCCTCCCATCGACGGTATGTAGCCACTACATCATCGCGCTATGCCAACTGAGTTCGTAGGAGATCCCTCTCCCACGTAGCATCTGTGTCCCCATCCCATCGGTGATACGCAGCAAATGCGTTCTCCCACTCTACCAACTGAGTCCGTAGGAGATCCCTCTCCTACAAAGCCTCCCCAAGCTCCTCATCCCATCTCCAAAGTAGATCCTCCAATCATGCTATCTCAATGCGATCCCTCACCTCCACACCCTCCGGGATAGCCTGGTGCATAGGCATATCCGAGACTACGGGCTGCTCCAGCTCCCACTGCTCTAGGACGTCCTACGTATCCGGCTACTCTAAAATCCCAAAATCATCCCCCCCAAAGCTGTCAACCTCCACCATGTCCACATCCTCGAGTGGAGCCCCCCAACCCTCTCCCAATGCCTCTGCACCCTCACCACTGCTGTTGCCACCTCTGGCCCCCCTAGAGGCCCCTTGCCTCGCCACCCCCATAACGTCCACCACTGGTCATACTCAACGATCACCCCGACATTGTCCACATCAAGGACATCAATCGCTGCATCCGACTCCTCACCCAGAGGCACGATGATTGGCCAGGCCAGAGTCCTCTCATCGCCTCGACGCCGATAGATCACAAGCTCACCAGGTAACCCCTGGTGCACCCCAAACTATCACATCACTCAAACGTATGAGAAGTACTCCTACTCGGTCCCATGCCACCCAATCAGCCATCTCCCCCTACGCACCCATCGGAGCCACTCTCCAACCTCAGGCCAGGCTGGACAGTCCCGATATGGGCGCCAGAACACCTCCCCTGGAGCAAGCCGAGCGAAGGCATCGACATAGTGCCCTACGACACCTGCCCACCGTCGACTCTGCCCCTGATCCTCAGACCACCGCCATAGAGCCACATAACCTATCTCCCTATCCACCATCTCCACCCGAGTAGTCCATGGCAAACCCTATGGCCGCTCCATAACTATGTGCTGCCACCCCCAACACTACAATAGGTAGCTGCACCCAAATCCCCTTCTGCCTTCGGCAGTGGACCTCGTACAACTCATCATAAAGCTATGCCAGAAGCGTCTATCCCCATCTCATAATCAAAGGTGCCTCCGTCGGACACTCAACCAATCTGAACACTACCTCCAGCAGGTTCCAAGGGAACCTCGCACTTGATGAGTCGAGAAACAACATGTTGGAAATGAGGGTCATCAGTAATGCATGCCTCACTCCCAACATGCCCCTCTCTAGCCACCACCGCACCAAGATACCGCCAATCAGGCAATCCCTCTCTGCCCTCTCCACCAGACTATCCACACCCATCTCCACCCCATGACCGAAGCACCATGTCAGCACTATTGTCCATTGATCACATGGAGTAGTCCGAATAGGAAGCTCGTCTATCAGAATCCGAAGAATCCGATAGACATCCTCAAGAGTCACCGTCATCTCCCCTATTGGGAGATGAAAGGTATTAGTCCGAGGATCCCACAAGTTAATCAAGGCCGTCAGATAGGCCCGATCCCCCACCACCAGCTCTAATCGAGTCACCTGCTTGAGCCCAAGGGCATCAAGCCACTCCCAGTCAGCCACAGTCAACGCCTCCCGTGCTTCAGAGAACACCGTTGGCACACGGTACCGGCTCTTCACAACCTGCAAAAGCAAAACAAAAACATTAAAACATGATAAAACAAAAAATAGTACAACACTAAAACAAATTTGTCAGTTCCTAGGGTTTTTAACTCTAAAATCAAACTGACAAATAACTACAAATAAACAAAAAAACAAAAAAATTCACCAACACATTTGTCCGTACATAGGGTTTTAACTCTAGTTCAAATTGATAAATAAAAAAAACAACAAAAACAAAGTCAAACTCCAACTTGTCAGTACCTAGGGTTTTTAACTTTTGGTTCAAACTGACAAATAGCTAAAACAAACAAACAATTCAAAACAAAATTTTCAGTTAACCTAGGGTTTCATCCTAGTCTACACTGACAAAAAACAAAAACAAAAACACAATTTTTAGTTAACCTAGGGTTTCATCCTAGTCTACACTGACAAAAAAACAAAAACAAAATTTTTAGTTAACCTAGGGTTTCATCCTAGTCTACACTGACAAAAAAAACAAAAACAAAATTAAATAGTTAACCTAGGGTTTCATCCTAGTCTACACTGACAAAAAAAAAAAAAACAAAAACAAAAAAACAGTTAACCTAGGGTTTTCATCCTAGTCTACACTGACAAAAAAACAAAAACAAAATTTTCAGTTAACCTAGGGTTTCATCCTAGTCTACACTGACAAAAAAAAAATACAACAAATAGTTAACCTAGGATTTGACCTTAGTCTAAACTGTTGAACAAACCGCAAATAAAACAACAACGCGAATTTTTTGACCCTTGTTTCAATTCGGGTTTTTTACCTTAGTTTGCACAAAATCAAATCTAACCTAGGGTTTTTAACTCTAAGTTTAAAACAAAAAAAAAATCAAAACAAACAACTCTAAGGTTTATAATTCTAGTTTAAATTACAAAAAAAATAAACAAAATAACAACTAGGGTTTCTAACTCTAGTTAAACAAAAATAAAAATTTACCCTAGGGTTTTCATTTTACTATCAAACTAACAAATCCAACACACACTAAAAGTTTTCAGTTCCTAGGGTTTAACATTCGTTTAAAACTGATAAACACAGAAAACAACATAAACACATTTTTTTACGCTAAGTTGTCAATCTTAGTTTAGACTAGGGTTTTATTTTTTTAGCTTACAACACAAAACAACAAAAACATGGTTTTAACTAGGGTTTCGATCATAGTTCTAACAGATCACTACAAAACACAAATTCACACAAAAATAACAAACATTTAACTAGGGTTTTCATTTTTTAATCAAAAAACAAATACAAAAGAAAAAAAAATACGATTTTAAACTGTAACGCAAACCAAGCAAAATAAAGAGGAGGATCACTCACCGGTCTCGCTTCGGCTTTGTCGCTTGATGATCCGGTCTGTGAACTCATGGTGTCTGAGAAAATTTTGCAATGCTCCACTACGTGAACTTGACCTCCCCCTCCTCACAGCTCTCAAATGCCAGGAAAAACAAATGCAAATGAGCCCAAAACCTAGTTTTGGCCCTTAAATAGGCTTTTAGGCTTGTAATCGTTCCCCCTGGGATGAGTGCTCTAGTTAGTGCTCGTCCCACCCTATGACGATTACTAAACTGGTATTTGTCCCACCCAGGGACGATTACAGAGCAAAAATTGCACCCAAATGCACAAAAAAAAATAGCAATAAACTTGCCAAATGAAGGCGCCTTTGCACCTGACCTTCTTGGCATCCAAAACAGACGTAGGGGTCACAAATCCTCCCTATCCTACTCCCTAAGAAGGCTACCATAGCTGGACCGCTCCAAAGGAGGACGGATTTTCGAGAATTTCAACCCCAAAATGCGTCACAAAAAGGGTTCAAACCCACCAAAAATAGGTCAAAATGTTGGGAAACTGCATAAGCATTCAACGCAAAACAACTGAAGGCACCCTTACCTAAGTCATCTTGGGTCAAGTGACTCATCGCTTTTCTCATGTCGGTCATTCCCTCATCGATTCGTCGCTTGAGGGGGTAGTCACACTTAGTCACCAATCAACAAATACACACCCAATTAAGGAAATGGCATGCATTCGAAGAATCATTGACAAAGACAATCACGCCCTTGCTTGGGGCAGCAAACAAGCAATAATCACAAGCTGATCAAACACTTGGCATTCATGAATCATGAACTCAAGGTTCCCACAGACAAAAGGTTGCGCCCTTTGCCTATTCATGACTGATCAATGTCCAAGATCAAGTAACACCTCACCGAAAAAGGTTAACACTTGAATTGAGTTCCTTAGCTCGTCAAAAGCAAGGATTCAAGAATGCATGCCCTTTCCATACTTGGGGCATCAAAAGTTGGTTAGGTTACTGAGAAACCCTAATCATTAGTGCTTTGGTTATCTATTTTTGCTCAGCATTGTGCCACGCACAACGCATCCCAAAAAGGGGCATCTATAGACACCAAAACAACACCAATCCGATTATGTGGCTACAAACATTGATCGCATTGACACACACAACCCCTAGGGCAGCCCCTAGAGGTTAAACAGTGGCCCTAACCACTCTCACAGTAGTTTTTGAAGGTCAAAGATCGATTTGGCACCTCTCAGGCACTCTGCTCCTTATTCGTTCCACCCAGGGATGATTACAAACTGGTATTCGTTCCACCCAGGGACGATTAGTAGTATTCGCTCCAGGGTGGGGTGAATAGCAGGTTTGATGAGCAAAAGGTCAAATCTCGACAAATGGTAGCCCAGATCCACCACTTAACTCCTCCTTCATTGCATGGGAGTGCGAGTGAGCATTTTGGAGCGCTAGAGGCAGTTACAGAGGCAGTCATGGAGCCCTTAATCAGGGAGGAATCTTCTCCCCCTGGAAAGGCATGATTGCCAAGTGGCGCCTCTGCATGCTCATACACAGAGACCGTTAGGTCTATAAAATGGTGAGTCTTCTCACCCCAAAGATATAGAGAAGGAGCATTTTGAGCAACGAAGTGCTGCCATTTTGCATACTCACTTTTTATTGTGCCTTTCACATCCTTGATCTCTCTTTTGGAAGGGAGGTCATTGGGTGGTTATTGGAAGCGCAATGTACCCAAATTTTCTGACAACACCCCACAAGAGGTTTTGGACCCATCCCAAGTGGATTGGTGCCAAAATCGGGCCCCAAACGGTGGGCGTCCTACCCCCAGGTGCCCCCCGCACTGCTGTAGTCCTAATCGCCCCACCCCAGAGTGATTAGAAATCTGTAGTAGATTTCAGTTCTATTATTTTTGCATTTTATTCTAGGTTTCTTAGATAGGCTTGCATTCAAATTTCATGTAATTCTGAGTAGTTTTGATCATGTTTTTGTTATTTCTCGCTTTCGCTAACATGCAGGTAGCATCATCAAATTCCCGGTGATAGAGGCCGAATTGGCAAAATCTGACCTTCTGGGTCTTTCCAAAATACCCCATTTCACCTAACCCCCAACTTTACAGGTGATTTGGAGCCTCCCGAATGGGACATTTGGGACAGTGCTTTCTGACGTTTTGTTGCAGGTCTAATCGTCCCACCCGAAGCGATTAGAAATCCGTGGCGAATTTTCTGACTGTTCTTTTTGCAGTGCCTTCCCGGTGATGTTCTCATGCCTCTATCAAGTTTTTAGCTTATTTAGATCTCTTTTAGTTGTCATTTTATTTATCTTTTTGCATGCACTAATCGTAGGCTCGGGGATTGCATGTTTCATTTCATCCACAGGTGCTACTGATTGTTTTCTGCTTCCTTGAACGCAGGATCTCGACATCGGAGGAGCAGCAAAGAATCAAAGACCCTTTCACGCAAGTGGCGACAACGTTTGGTCCACCCATTTTACATGTGGGCACGCGGAAGAAGGCATACCACCCATGGTGTAATGAAACCTTATTTAATGCTCCTAGCCCCTGAAAAGGGAGGAGACGTGTTGTAACCGAGCTTTAAAGCAAATTAATAAAAAGGGTTGTACTCCATATTTGCTTTCTATCTGGTTTCGATTCGTTTATGTTTCTCTCCTTTCATGCATTTTCAATTCATAGGATTTAGCGTTATCTTTGGCTTCGCTTGCATCGCACTTCTTTTTTGCTTCCGTATCCTCGTGCTTTCATATATTTAAAAAATATATAATATCTCTATAAAATTTCAATTACAATCATTAGTTTGAAGTTATATCAAAATGACAGTTAGATGGTGCCGTCTTTCTTTCATTTGAGTACTTCCTTCTTTGCTAAATTACCCGAATTTTATGCAATTTTCGATCAAATTGTTGATGTAATGCCAGTTATCCTGTGTTATTTTTTCTCTGGTTGTCCTCTTATTCTTATACTTACACAACAAAGTAATAAATATGTCATTTCTTTATTAAAAAAATTAATATTAATATTACGATAGATCTTGTTCATAGTTTATACTGTTCATAGTTTAAAAATATTTACCTTTAAAATTAAAATCTTGTATAAAACTTACTCTAAACCTATTCACAACATTTCTGAATCCTCTGAACAAATACTTCTACTGTGTTTCCCAGTTTAACTAAAAACAGTTGAAGATGCACTTTTAACAATGAGACAGAAAGTGACATGGGTCTAGATCAATACCCTTCAAAGAGATTGTATATTGTCACGAGCCTAGTTTGATCGTTTTCGTTAGACTCTGATCGCATACATTTCTTAGCCAGGTAAGGATACAGAAGCTAGACTTCATGTTCATCCCTGACATCTATCGGGTTATACAAATATCAGCAGATCTAAGCAGAATACCCTAATGTTCCATTAATCCTCAATATCTTCAATTAGTGCTTAATAACTATGTACATAATTTGGAGACTCCGGAGATTGAAGCCGCATCAATATCTAAGGGCTTTTGTGGTGTTGTGTATAGATGTAATCTGTATGAGCAGCCAGAGTTCGCCTCTCTAAACATTCATCTTCATCCATACTTTTATCGCATTCCTTCATACCCTCTACTTGCTGATGTTCCACGTTGCTAACTCCCTGTAATACCCACCATTGAAAACAGAGTTAGACTCAGCACGACGAAGCATACAACTATCAAAACCCTAATTAAAAACATCAAAATAAAAATATTATATATATATATATATATATATATATATATATATATAAACTTACAACTTGCTCGCCAGCCATTTCATCTTTGTTAAAGGACTCTGAACTTCCTACCGGAAATTTAGTGCTGCCTGCATCCCGTGGACGACAAGTATTAAAATGCAGTAAAGGGACGGAATTAAGTAGGATTCTTAGTTGTGCCGACCCAAAATAGAAAAAGCGGTGCATTGTATATTGAAAGGAATGTTTTTATTTTCAAATGGTATATGATTGGATGTTTATTTAAGTTTGAATTATGAAAAAGTTTTATTTTTTATTTAAGTTTGAATCATAAAAATTCCCATTTTTATTTAAGTTCATCGCCCATGGCTATCTTCTTATCTAGAATCCAGTTTTTTCTACACGGCTTTTACGCGCATTTATATTTCCAAGCGGATCTCTAGAAGTAGATTTTACGTGAGTTCCATCAAGAAACTTCCCATGCTGCGCTGACTTGTTTTATGTTCTTTACGCGCTTCATAACATGACATAATTCTTGTTTTCACATGACATAACATGATTTTGTTTAAGAATTTGATGCAATAGATGTAACGTTAACAGAAAAGTCAAACTGTAATATCAGAACACTGTTATATCAGATTCAATTTGATGCAATCAGCCCGTATTTTGCATTTGAAATATAATCGTATTTTGCATTTGAAACCCTAGATTATTGTTTTGATTTTATATCGACCTTAAATTTTAATTGATATTTTTTTATAAATTATAAATTTTACACGTAAATATATTTAAAAAGGGTAAATATGCTATATATAAATGTATTAGGTAACAAACATTTAATTTAATTATGTTTATTTTTATTGTAACTTGCACATCTCCACTCCAGGGATAACTGGCCAGTGATAACTTGGGAGAGGTAATAGGTAATGCTCTCATGAACTACATTAAATACAATACATCATTTCGCAGCGGCCCCATCAAAGACAACAAATAATAATTTATATTAATTCCCTTTCTTATAATCGACAGGGCAGTGTGGGTTAACGAATGCATGGTTAAGTCAGATTGATGTATTTAGTGGGTTGCTTTGTAACTTATGCATGCTTAAGTGTCAGATTGATGTGTATTTAGTGGGTTGCTTTGTAACTTATGCATGCTTAAGTGTCAGATTGATGTGTATTTAGTGGGTTGCTTTGTTTTAGAGATATGTCATGAGTTATTAATGAAAAATTGATGTGTATTTAGCGGGTTGCTTTGTTTTTGAAATATGTTATGAGTCATTAATGAAAAACTCATCTAATGGGAACAAGAATTGTAATAACGTTTATGGTGGGGTAAGTAAATGTGACGAGGTATTTATAGGCGGATTGCTAGTGGGGACAAGAATTGCAATAAGGCTTACGGTGGGGTAAGCCATGGAAAAAATTGCATTAATCTGAGTGAGTAAATGTTACGAGGTATTTATAGAGAAATATTGTCGGATTAAATTTTGTGTGTTGTTTAAGTCACTACCAAAGGAAAGGGGAAATTAAAACAAATAAACAAGTTGGTGGGGCGGGATACTAGTAATAATTGAAATAATAATTGCCTCAATTTATTTTATTTTATAATGTGTAATTGTAAATATTGGTTCACCATTTATTTATGACATTCTTTACTGTTCATTCATTTAAAATTTTATTTGGTTTACTCAGTTTGACAGTTATAAAAAAATAAAAAAGATTAATTTTAATGTAGCGTTCACCAGTTTAATAGTTACAAACAAAGAAAAAAATATTAGATATGAGCCCGTCTTTCTATAAGTGTTTCAGTTTTTCACAATCGCACAACTTTAAAGGTGAATTTTTTCTTAAATTTACGGCTAATTGATATTTTATTTTATTTTGTTGTGTTGGTGAATGGTGAATAGAAAAATGTAGTGATTGTTTAGTTGTATTTTTGCCAAGATTCTAGATTGTGATTCTATGGATGTTAATTTTATGAATAAATAAATCTTTTTTTATTAAAAAAATATGAAGTCATTATTATCTTTAAAAAAAATTGAAAGGTAAATAAAATTTTAAATAATAATTTAAAAATCAATAAAAACTTTTAACCCTCGTAAAAATTCCTATTTACAATTTTTTTTTTTTGAAATTGCAGCCCTCGATGCAATGGATGTAAAGTTAACAGAAAAGTCAATTTGTTATATCAGATCCAAGTTGGCCACTCCCCATCACTCTGAAAAACAGTGATACGCCATGTGGTAAGACTGAACCATGGGCCTAACAATAGCCACCAAGTTTGGGAGGGCACATATTATGTCAAAACGTGGTTTTCAGATCGTTTGTTTGATTTAATTTGGAATTTAACCACAATAAGCAGCTTATTTAATTTTGTTTCACGGATTCGATTTTATATGATTTGACCCACACATGCTTGGTATGTTGAATATAGAAATAAACAAGGATAGCATGAGGTTTATCTAGCCATATCAAGCAAACGATTTGATTTAATTTTTAAACTAATTTTTATTATTAATAAATTGATAAACTTAAATATACAAATAAATAAATAGTTAGTGATGTATAAAGAAAGTGGTAAAAATTAAAAGTTTTACAATATTATTTATATTTCAAAAAATTATAATTGTCCATGAATTATTTATGCAATTCCAATATTATGTTTATTATTAATAAATTGATAAACTTAAATATACAAATAAATAAATAGTTAGTGATAGAGGAAATGGTCACTCCATTAATATGAGCTAAAGAGATACTAGGACATGAATTGCCTCCTAGGCTCCCCCAAAATAATCATAGTTGTTATCTTTTTACTCAATTGCCTCCTAGGACATGAAAAGAGAAAGTGAGAAGACGCTTTTCGCAGGACTACCTAAACTATCGAACTCGTTTTGGCCATATCTCACTCATCCGGACTTGGATTGAGCTAAAATTTTGAGGGTAGATGTCTAAAAAACCCTAGAATGTCTCCATAAATTTTCATATCATTTGGAGCAACACAGATCCTAGCATATCCCTATGTGTGAATGAGATATTTGGCAAGCGGCTATGCAAGGGTTTCATCTAGGTTGAGTGCAAGCAGCTCCAGAGGTTGGTTTTTAGGGCCTTCGGGCCCTAGCGGCCAATATTTTTGTGGTTTATGCTCAATATTTTAGCAGGAAATGTTGCAGGGGATCCAATATGGGTTATAAATTTATCTTTCAATAGATCATACTTTGAACTTGAGTGACAATGACTTCCAATTTGCTTCACAAAAGAAAAGTGAAAATCATACCCTTTCACGGCATCTAGGGCAAGGATTAAGGAGATCACAAAACAAGTTTCAAGTAAATGATCAAAAAATGGCTCATATCTCAAGTGAATCTGGTGCTAAGGTGCACCCACAAAATAATTCTACTATGAAAACCCCTGTCAAGGGTAAGAATTTCGAAGACTCAACCCCAAAAATGAATTTTAGGGATGCCCTTCGTGGTGGACAGCCTCAGCCCAATGCTAATATCAATCTTAGGGCTTCCCATAAACCTCTAAGAATGCCTAAGATTGATCTAATGAAAAAGGAGTCAGGATGTCTTAAAGTAGCTGATGGAACTCCTATTGTTAAGCTTGATATGGGTAACATATAGACTGGCATTGAAGATTTGGAAAAAAAAGGACTAATTTATCGGTTCGTGGGTTTTCATCCGAGTCTATCTGCTTTCAAATTTTGGGCTGCAAAAAGCTAGAAAACTAAAGGTGAGTTACAAATATCTATTTATCCAAATGGTTTTTTTCTTGTTTTATTTGCTAATAATGAAGATAGAGAGAAAACTTTTCAAGGGTGTCCTTGGTTTTTTGGAAGGGCGGGGCTTTTCATGAAGCCTTGGCATACTAAATTTAAAGTCGAAGAAGAGATGCCTTCTATAGCTCCCGTGTGGGTTAGGCTCTTTGGCCTCCCTATTGAATTTTGGAATCCTACTATTTTTTCTTCAATTGGAAACTCTTTAGGAACTTTTATGATGACTGATGATTGTACTCAAAATTTTGAACATATTATTTATGCTCGGATTTGTGTTTTAATGGATTTTGACAAACCCCTACCTAAAAATATCACATTACAATTTGGGGAAGACACTTGGGAGCAAGTAGTGGACTATGAGAACATTCCTTTTCGTTGTAGAATTTTCCATGAATATGGTCATTTGGCCAGTGCTTGCCCAAATAAAATTCCTGATCAAAATAAAGAAGATATAAACTCAGCAGGTTTCCAAATACCTAAGAAGAAGAACACTCAAAAAACCAGTTATGAAGGATCAATCAAAGTCATCTTCTAATATGTTTGAAATCCTTTCCATAAATGATGTCCCAAGTGAGGAAGAGGAAATAATGGAAACGAAAATCTTAGAAACACAATTTAAATATGAATGGAAGAACTCAGAGACAAACCAAAAAATAAAAGGTTTTCAATAGAAAAAAAAAAAGGGAGAAAATTTACACAAGAAAAACAATCTTTCAAATGTCAAAACTTCAAATAATGCAGGTCCCAATATAGACTCCGTTGAACCATCTAGTAAAATTTTGGCTATGTACGAGCATTCTTCAAGGTTAGAAGCCATCTCAGATTCAATTGGAATAAGTCAAGAAACAGGGAAAAAAAATTGAAGATGGATTCTAATCAAAAAGCAGGTCGCAAGACCAATCAATATCATATGGTAAAAGAAGGTGAAAATCTTGTAGAGGAAGGTAAGATTAATGCCCTTCCCAAATTTTTTAGCCCTGGTATTAATGAATATCATCACTTGGAATATTAGAGGACTCAAAGGGAGTCTTTCAAAACAAAATGAAATTAGAAGAATGATTCAGATAAATCATCCACATCTTGTTTTCCTTCAAGAAACAAAGATGTCAATGGAGGATATGGACTCAATTGCCGGTAAAATTTGGCCAATTGGAAAAGTGGTTTCCCTCGGTTCCCAAGGGACTTCTGGTGGCATTGCTTGTCTTTGGGACCCAAAAGAGGTAGTTATTCACCATATGGTTGGGAGTTGGGGTTTGTTGGCTATAGCTATTCAAAGTAGACATTCCAACCAAATTATGCTCTGCATTATTGTTTATGCTCCGACTTCTTTGGAGGAAAAAAGAAGACAGTGGAAGGATATTACTCATATTATCTCTCATTTTCCTAAAGCTTGGATCTTGATCGGAGGAGATTTCAATACCATCCTCTCTTTGGATGAGAAAAGGGGGGGAAATAGAAATTTGGACAAAAGCACTGACCTCATGAGCGAATATATTGCAAACCTCCATCTTGTGGATATCCAACTAAGTAATGGCCTTATGACTTGGTCTAACAGAAGGCAAGGCTTAGCTTGTATAATGGAGAGATTGGATAGGTTTTTGCTCTCTAAAAATTTCTTAATCCATGGTCACATTCCTAAAGTGAAGACTCTTAATAATGTTGGTTTGGATCATTGGCCGATCATGGTGGAAATGTGGAAAACCAATGTGAGTTTCTCTCCTTTTTGTTTTCAATTAATGTGGCTTAGAGACATTTCCTTTAGACCTCGTGTGCAACAATGGTGGAAGGAAGGTAAACCTAGGCATGGGACTAAGATGTTCTATTTTGCCAAAAGACTACAATACATTAAATCCAAAATCAAGACTTGGAACCGGAAAGAGTTTGGGGATGTTCAAAAAAAAACATGAAGTTATTGCTCATCTTGAAAATTTGAATAAGAAAATCCATTTAGATGGCCTCATAGAGAAGAGAAGTGCGGATGAAATTAAACTCACAACTCAGTTAGAGGAATGGGAAAAAAGAGAAGAAATCTTATGGAAGCAAAAATCTAGAATTCAATGGCTCAAAGAAGGAGATCGAAACACAAATTTCTTCCACAAATCTCTTCTAGCTCGAAGATCTCACAACTTTATTTCTTCCTTAAAATCAGATTCTGGAGATGTTTTTTATACTTGGGATGGCATGAACTCTATTGTTGTTGATTACTTTTCCAATATTTTTGCTGCTACTCCTCTTGACTTAGCTTCACAAAAAAATATTCTTCAAGCAATCCCTTATCTTATCACTTCTGAGGAGAACTCTATTTTGACTGCTCTTATTACTATCAATGAGCTTCAACAAGTAGTTTTAAAAATGCAAAAAGGGAAAACCCCAGGTCTTGATGGTTTTCCCATTGAGTTCTACCAAGAGTTTTGGGATATCCTTCATGTTGATTTATTAGAGGTGGTGGAAGAAGCCAGGAAAGCCAAAGAAATTTTGAAGGTTATCAATAAAACTTATATTACTCTTGTTCCAAAAGCTCAAGAGGTTGATCATATCTCAGATTTTAGACCTATTGCTTTATGTAATGTTCTTCTCAAAATCATTACTAAAATCATGGCAGAAAGGTTGAAGCCTCTTTTGCATAAGATTATTTTCCTAGAGCAAGGGGGTTATGTGGAAGGATGTCAAATAGTAGATGAGATAGTTCTTGCTCAGGAAGCCATCCATTCCATGGATATGCAAAAATCTCCTTCCATGTTCATTCGGTTAGACTTATCCAAAGCTTATGACAGAGTGGATTGGCACTTCCTTATCAAAGTTTTGAGGCAATTTGGTTTCTCTAAGGATTGGATGGATTGGATTATGGGATGTATCTCTTTAGTTTCCTACTTAGTTCTTATCAATGGTAGGCCTTCTCAGTCATTCCTAGCTTCCAGAGGTATTAGGCAAGGTGACCCGCTATCCCCTTATTTATTCATCATTCTTGTTGAATGCTTGGGTAGGACTATAACCAAAAAGAGGGAAAACAAAACCCTTGAGGGAGTTACCATTGCTCATGGAGCTAGACCTATCTCTCATATTCAATTTGTGGATGACTCTACTCTTTTAGGTAAAGCTACAGTTAAGGAAGCTTCTAATATTAAGCAAATCATTAGCTATTTTTCTAAGGCTACTTGGGCAGTTGATCAATGAAGACAAATCTAAAGTTATTTTCTTTCACTACTCTTCTAGACAGGAATCCATGGTCTTGGATAAATTAATATATAAGAAGACCTCCCTTCCAATCACTTATTTAGGTATTCCCATAAATATTCAAAGGCAAAAAAATAAATATTGGAATTGGTTGTTGGACAAAGTCAAGAAGAAAATTGGAAAGTGGACCAACAGGTGGCTTTCTTATGGGGGTAGAATCACCTTGGTAAAATTAGTCCTTCAAGCTATTCCTATTTATGTTTCTTCCATTTTGAATATCCCAAAGGTTGTTCTTCAAGAATTGGATCAAATCAGTCATCGTTTCCTTTGGAGTGGTACTAAGGAGAAAAGAAAATGGGCCTTGGTGAAATGGGATACTTTATGTCTTCCTAAGAGTGAAGGGGGGTTAGGATTCCGGTATTCTATTAATAACAACAAAGCTTTAGCTGCTAAATTATATTGGAGGATGTTGCATAACCCCAATGCTCTTTGGGCCAATAATCTCCGTGCTAAATATATTGAGAACAAAAGTCCTGAAGACCTTGTTCGCTATCAACTTCCTACCAAAGGTTCTCCCATTTTAGCAGTTCTTAAGACTGGTGAGGATTTGATAAAGAAAAAATTATTTTGGATCATTCATAATGGTCAACAGGCAAATTTTTGGAAAGATTCTTGGGATGGTCACAAGCCTTTGATAACTCATTTTCCCGATTGGAGGCCTTGGATGGAGGAGCTTCACCGAGCTAATTGGATAAAGGTGGCTAATTACTATCGGTACCATACTGGTAATTCAAAGGTTGGTAGATATTGGATCCCTATTGAGGACTGGCCTATTCAAATCCCAAAAAGGCAAAGACAAGATATCCAAGGCATCCTTCATATGAGATCCCTCTCTTGGTCCCATGAAAAATATTGTTTTGGATGGAACAACACTACTAAGGGTGAGTATTCAGTTGCTCAAGGTTATTTGACCTTATGCCATAATAATCCCAACCATTCTTCTGACATCTTTTCTCGATTGTGGGCTCAAAATATCTGGCCTAAGGTGAGGTTCTTTAATTGGCTTTTATTGCATCGTAGGGTGCTTATTGGTGAGCAACTTATGAAGCATGGTTTTCATGGCCCTTTTAGATGTGAAATGTGTGAAGAGAATGTAGAAAATCTCAACCATATTTTTATTGAGTGTACTTTAGCCTCTGAGCTATGGAGGAGAATGGCCACTTTACTTGGCTTACAGTGGTCCAATTTTTTTACTTTTGAATAGCTTTGGAGGGATTGGCCTAATCAAGAGGGTGTTGATCATTTTATTAGGCAGTTAGTTTGGATGGGTTCTACCATTCTTCTTTGGAATATTTGGAATGAAAGGAACAACTGAATTTTTAATCAAGATAGGAAGGATATTCACTATATTTGGCAAAAGACCATAGCCAACTTAGTTGAATCAGTCCATCAACTCCTTAATCACCCCCAAAACTCCCACCAAATATGGGATCAAGTGATGCAAATATTGAATATTAAATCTTCTAAGGGCAACCAACTTAAAGGGAATGTGAGTATTAGTAAGATGGATAGGACAAGAAATTGGCAACCTCCTCCTAAGGATTTTGGAAAAGTCAATACTGATGGAGCCTCTAGAGGGAACCCTGGAAAAGCTAGTGTGGGAGGAATTGGTAGACTTTCGAGATGGCTCCCTAGTTTTTACTTTTGTTGAGAATTTGGGTATTCTTTCCAATAACCTTGCTGAGGGGTATGGTATCCTCAAAGGCCTTTAGGAGGCTACTAAGGTTGGATGGGAAAAGGTGTTAGTTGAGTCTGACTCTCAACTTATGATTAATCTCTTGAAGACTCCTTCTAAGAATCATAAGGTGGATTGGAGAATAAAAAGAATTATTGAGAAGATTCAATTAATCCAGATGGGATTTTTGAAAGTTGATTACAATCATGTGGTCAGAGATCAAAACAAGAGTGTTGATGCTTTAGCTAATTGGGCTTTGGAAAAAGGTGATCTTACTTGTTATGGCCACCCTCCTAGATGGTGGGCTTCTCAAATTAGGGAAGCTCTTCTTTCTATCATTTCTTTGGATGGCTCCAATTTTGAAGGTACCTAGTTTCTTCTTGTTTTTTTTTATTTTTTGCTTCTCTTTGGTTCATTCAGTTTTTCTAGTTCCCTAGCTCATTCTATTCTTTATTTTGTTTCCTCTATTGATTCTTGCCTTAATAGTCTTCTGGTCTAGATAGGTCATTGTTATGTTCAATTTTTTTTTTGTCTAGTTTTTTAAGGTGGGTGGGTTCTTTTGTTTTGTTTTGTTTTTGTGTTCTTTGTGTTGTTTTTTGTTGTTCTTGTGTTTTTTTTTTTGTGTTTTTGTTGTTTTGTGTTTTGTGTTTTTTTTTTTATGTTTTTTTGTTATTGTTCTTGTGTTTTTTTGTTCTTGTTCTTGGGTTTCTCTTTGTTTGTGTTAATTCGTGTTTTTATGTGTGAGTGTTTTCTATGTTTTTTGTTTTTGTTTATTGTCTGATGTTGGTTGTTTTTTATTTTTATTTTTTTTACATTTTTAGGTTTTGGTTGTGTTTATTTTTCATGTTTTTTTGGGTTATGTCTTTGTAGTGTTCTATTTTTTTTGTCTTGTTTGTGTTTTGTTATGTGGTTCTTGTGTTTTTCTATGTGGTTCGTGTTGTGGTTTATTTTATCTTATTGTGCGTGTTTGGTTGTGCTTTTGTTTTTGACACACTCAAGGAGCATGTTTTTTTATTTTATTTTATTATTTTTGTTGTTATTTACTTATTTATTTACTTATTTTTAAATTGGTTTTGTGTGTTTGTTTGCTCCTTGAGTATGTCAAAGGTGGTAGGCCAGGTCCAAGTCTTGGGAATTTTTGGCGGAATGGATACCCCTACCTCCTTGGGTCTTACCCGAAAGTGGCATCCCTTTTGGGATGTTTTCCACAAATAAAAAAATAAATAAATAAATAGTTAAATAAATAGTTACTGATGTATATCAGAAATTGGTAAAAATTAAAAGTTTTAACATATTATTTATATTTAAAAAAAAATAATTGTCCATGAATTATTTGTGCAATTCCAATATCATGTTTGGGTGTTTATCGTTAGATTGTGTAAGTTTAATTTCTTAACTCGTCCAAGTTCTATTAACTTAATTTGTACCCAGTAAACTAAAATTAACATTAAATACCAAAAAATATTACTTAAGGAAAAAAATGCCAACCCATGTCTTATGTTTATTTGTGGATCATATAGTGAGATTTTTCCCTCCTAATAGCATGTTGTTAAGGTGATATTGCATGTTTTGGAAAAAAATTCATCCTATTTTATTTAAAGTGTGAACACCTATCATATGTCAGAGAATTTAAGCCCTATATCAAAGTAACCATTTAATTGGTTATTAATAATGGTTGAGCATATTATATGATTCTTAAAAATGGTATTTATGAATTTTAAAAATAATAACTAATGGAAAGGATTTTCAATATTGATGTTAAAAATAATTTGATTTTTTTTCTTATAATTATAAAACAGACATAAATTTCATAAAAATGAAATGAATTTATAATATTTTTGGAACCTTTCAAGTAGTTTAATTTTTAAAAAGAATTATTAAAATTGAAAGTACTTGCATGATAAGGTTGAAAATAAGAGTTAACCCTTGATAAGGTTTACACTTCAATGATTATTAAAAATAAATATTTAATTATATATCAAGTAAAATATAGTTATCTATTCATCTATGTTAGAAATTTATGTAATAACAATTTACATAAAAATAAAGCAATGTTTAAATTTTTATTTATTACAAGAGTAATATGGTGTACCTATAGTATGTTATCTACTATTCAATCTATGTTTTTCATGTCTCCTTATTCAAATAATATTACATTATATACTTATCCCACCATCCTAAATATATAAGTTTAGTATTATGGCCTTATGATCAAATAGTCATAACATAAAATTCGTTTAGTAAACTTTAGCAAACATGGAACAATGACTATAGAGTCAAGTTTGAAAATAAAAGTTGTCAATGTTCTAGTGTTCTAGTATTCTAGTTATCACACAAGTTAGTCATATTGTGGATTTTTTAATCTCCAATCATATGTCCTAGTCATAATCTCAAAATTATAAAATTAACTATCCAATATTTTTGTAGTCAATACGTTTTTTATAATCCTATTATACCATAATTTAGACGAGTCTAGAAAGACAATGTAACCTTAAGTGCAAGCAGTACTGATGTAAGATAAATTAAGTAAAACAACCAAAAAAGGTAGAAATAAAAAGGTTAGGTTAGAACATATAAAGGGTGAATAAAAAAGAAGTAAATAAGTAAGGTAAATATTTGAAAGGATAGACTGTAATAAAAGAACTAGTAGTAGATTCTAAGTGAAATAAATACAATTAAAAATTATTAAAGAAAAATATGGATACAAAAAAGTAAAGTAATTTTTTGTGATGTAAAAAAGCATTATATTAGATAACTAACAAAATACATTTTTACAAAAAAAATAGGTGGATAAACACACCAGGTGGCTAATGCCATCAGCAAAAAAAATCCATCCCTATAAAAATATAGTGGTAATCCAAGAGAACAATCTATAGTTTATAGAACTGATGGACAACATAATAAACTGATAAGTTTCAGCCACCCTTGATTCCCACCTAGAGAATTTTAAAATGAGTCCCTCTCCTATCTAGAAGTATCGAGAACATAAACCCAGCCATAAAATCTTAAGTTACCCCAGGTATCAAGTCGAGGAGTTTGGGGACAGAGGAACTATCACAACCATGATCATATATGTAAGCACCTTTAACTGGGATATGAGTGCAGTTTTAAAGAAAGCAACACTATTGTGTGGACCTAGATCTACTACGAGGAGTATCCTGAATTATTGAGCACGATGTGTTTCCTCATTTTTTAATAATATCTTGAATATGAGTGAGCTCCATGGCCACCTTATTGAAATGAACTGTAAAATGAAAATACACAGAAGAAATAATATTAGACTTCTCAAAATAAGAGATGTGCAAAGAGGAAGTACACTTACCAAAGATATAGTCATTTTTAACTCTACATAAACTGAACATGGTCACCATATGAAACAAGTACCACTCTTCAAAAAAAATAACCGATAATGGTGAGGTATATCCCAAAATGATATTCTTCCACTCAAACATGGTAAAGAAATAGGGTCTAAAAAAGGAAAAAATCACTCCCAAAGGAAATGAGCATGAGCACAAATCCAAATAAGATAGAAAAAGTCTTCAGATTTAATGCATAAAGGGCAAGAAGAGTTGGGGATACCTAAATATTGTAGATACTCCCAAATAGGAAGCCCTTGGTACAAAAGACTCCAAGAAAAACAAGAAATCTTGAACTCCAAGAAAGGAGCCCAAGCAGTATGGAACCTGTGCAACCAAATAGTTCAAGTGAGGAGACCTTCCATCATTGATTGATATTCTCAATCATGGGGAGGTAAGGAGAGATCCATCCATACCCCAATTGAGTGTAATATATTATTCTAATTATTTAATTGATAACTAGAAATTCCTTTAGTAAGAGTAAACCATAATACAGTGTCCATATATCCAATATCCATGATCATTAAAATTCCTTAATATTTCCAACTAGATTACTTTTAACCAAATAAAAATAACTACTCTCCTAGTGTAAGCAATATAAATAATACATACCTCATAATCGTTGTATGGAATTACATTTCATATTTCTAAAGCATAAACAAAATACAATAACTCATAATGATATACTTCTCAAGAACATTCAAGATCATAGTCAAAATTAATTAGCTTAGTACAACATACTACCATAAATAAATGCACACCATAAAATCATACAATACCATATTTACCCTAGGATAAGCCCTAGAGGGAAAACCCAACCTTAAATATACTTCCATTTTATTACCATACAGTACTAAATATTTACATTGAAAATAGATATAACATTACATCTTTATCTCTTAATAGGGATTAATTTTTTTCCTTGGTTTCTACACAATGAACTATTTCTCTTTATGCAAGGATACAATTTCATTTCCTTTAAACTAGGATGAGCATAACAAAATGTGCTTCCTACACACATAAAAATCTAGGTTACCTTTTTAAAACTTAAAACACCCTTGCCTCATAGAGTATAAATATGTTCTGAAATCCAAGATAGAGCTCACCAATATTTTCTTGATTTCTTGTTGAAGGTTTGATAATATTCCTAGCTATTTTATCTAACTACGCCATTTACTAAAAGTAAAGAAGCGTTATTCTAATCTCTCCTCATGTTATCACCAAAACTCTATGGAAAACGTTATAAAACCCTAGAAATATGTTATATTTAAATATCATACAATTGTATGGAAAATCAAAAGCTTCTTTGTGTCTTTCCAAAGTTGTTATCATGAACTTAAAATTTCCAAACTTTAGAATCCACCGCCTCATAACTAATTAGAGTGCTCAGGTTTTCACATTTCTCAAACTTGACTTAATGATAGGAAATATCATATAAGAACATTTTTCTATAAAAACTAACCATGCTAATAGGTAGAGATTACATTATGATTCTTTCAACACTCACTATTAAGGTATTCATTACGTATTTGCTCTTTGCTTCACTGGGATAACCCAACAATTTACTCACACCCAATTCATTTCTGAGGGTTTAATCTAATGGTGAAACACCTTTGGCTAATATCGCTTACTAGCATGTTCAACTATCCTAACATCTTAAACTATTGAACCATTCAATATAAATTTCATATTATTTCAAGGGTTGAACCCAACCAGATGGAGCTACTACAAATATTACATTTGCATCGACTAAGTTATTTCCCATACATTCATTTGTAGATATACAAGCAAGTCTATTATCAACAAAGTAAAATACCTTTGAAAAGTTTTATGGCACCCCAGTAATGGTGCATAATCCAAAAAATATCCAGAAAAACCAATAATTTTACATATCACACCAGTGATATCTCTTCCAAATGAACTAGTGGTTTCACATAGCAAATCCATGAAAACTCCAAAAACAAACCAGTAGTTTTCACATAGTGATCCAATAATAACTCCAAATAAATCAATCATTTTACACATCCAACCAATAATAACTCCCCACTTCCCTTATCTTCAGTGGTAAAATCATGGTTCCACTCTGTCTATGATTAGTGAATTAACTCCAACTAACCACTCCTTTCACTTCTACTCACAAGAATTGACATATTTCATTCTATAACGACAAAAAAATCATTCATTAATCTTGTGATCTAGTAGGCATATCTAACCATCCAAACTTGGGTTAGTTGAACATCTAAATAAATGCTTTTGCTAGGAAAATAATCAAAATATTTTTTTTTAATATATTTTCCCATCAATAATATGCAGAGATATACAATTGATATTTATCCATATTCAAAGTCTTCTTATCCTAAGAAAATAATAAGACAAGACATTAGTCCAATAAGTTTAAATTAAGATATGCAATAAATATGGACAAGATATATATATATTGCATGTCTAATCTTGAAGAAATCAACCATTCCTTCAATAAAATAACACAAAAAAATCTAAATTCATTCACATAACAAGCCTACCAAGGGAGGGTCATGAAATCATACCTCCCTTAGGATTAACATAGTCCTCTCTGTTTTCATATAATTTTAACATAAAATAATATTTACATAGAATTATTAAATAAGAATAGAAAATGTCTCTGCATATCTACCACTTTTTCCCAAGTAATGTTTCTCTCAGAGTAATGGTCCCACTAGACCCTGCATTGCTCAAGAGTTCCTTTCCTCATCAATTTGAAATGAAACTCAAGGATTTTTATTTGTCAAACCTCTGTAGCCTCTAGGTCTGCCATCTGTAGATTGGAAAAATCCCACACATGATTAGGATTAGAAATATATTTTCTAAGTAAATAAATGTGAAAGGTGTTGTGAATCTTTGATAGACTAGATGTTAAGGTTAGTCAATATTCCATAGGACTGATATTATCTATAATTTTTGTGGACTTAATAACACTCTTCCTTGGTTTCACCCTTAGAATTACTATGTCGCCAACAACAAACTCTCTTGGTTATATCTTAAGATCGACATAACATTTTTGATGATCTTTAATTTATTTAATCCTTTTCTTGATCATCCTTAACTATTGCTCCATTTATTTAACCATATTTATTCCAAGCACAATCTGGTAGTTTGGATTATCACATGATAATGGTGTCCTACACCTCCTTCTATATAGAGCTTCGAATGGATCCATGCCTAGGGTGGAGTGGTGACCATTATTGTAGGTAAATTCTACCAGGTGTAGATAGTATTCCCATCAGGTTTTTTAATTCATACAAGACATATGAAGCATGTTCTTCTATACGTGATTCATTCTTTTGGTTTACCTATTGATTTTTGGGTGGTATACAAAATTGATGTTTAACCTAGTGTCAATAGCTCAATGTAAAGCTTACCAAAACTTGGATGTGAATCTTGAGCATCTATCTGAAATGATTACTTAGCCATAACAATGGCATCATATTTGGTATTTTTGAGTATAAAATACACAACCTTTATTAGTCTGTCGACCACAACTAGGATTGCATCATTCTAGAATATATTTTTTGGCAATCCTACAATAAAATTTATTGAAATAACCTATTAGTTTTGTGTAGGTACATCATGAGGATACAGTAGCCCTACAATATTTCTATTTTCTACCTTCACTTTTTGAAATTCAAGATATTGGGTGACAAATTTAGTTATGTCCTTCATTCTTAGCTAGTAGAAATTTTTCTTCATATTTTCTCTTATTTTTGTCCCTCCTAGGTAAATAGAATATGAATATATATGTGCTTCATTCATGATATTTTTCTTCAAATCACTAGCCTCAATAATTGCTACCCTATCCTTAAAGCATAAGAACCCATCCTTGATGCTGAAATTCTTACTTTCATCGGGTTTCTTTTCCATCCTTTCTCAAATTTAATTGTAAAAAACATCCTGATGTTACATTTTGCTAACTTGTTCCATAAAATAGACATGGATAAAAATAAAAATAGTTGTCTTCTAATACTCAATGCATCGGTGACTTTATTTTATTTCCCTTTTATATATTCAATACCAAAATCATATTCAACAAGAAATTCCATCCACCTTCTCTACCTAGCATTTAGCAAAGGTTGAGTAAATATGTATTTCAGACTTTGATGGTCTATCCTCAACTCAAAGGGTTTCCCTAACAAATAATATCGCCAAATTTTAAGAGCAAATACCACTGCTACCAAATCTAGATCATGGGTTGCATAATGAACCTCATGTTATTTTAGTATTCTTGAACCATAAGGTACCTCTACTTAATATTGTTAAAGCACTCCTCCCAATCCTTCTAAAGATGCATATGTACATATAGAAAAGCTACCATGAGGGTCTAGTATATTTAGTATAGGATATGTAGTGATTTTTTGTTTGAGTAAATCAAAAGCTACCCCACATTTATCCATCCACTTGAACTCCTTTCCCTTCCTCTGAAGTTTAGTTATTGGAGTGGTTATCTTGGCATAATCCTTCACTATAATATATGATAAAACCCATGAAAATTTATATTTCCATCACTTTTTTGGATAGTGGCCAATTCAAAATAGCTTCTATTTTCTTAGGATCCACTATGATCCCTTCTACTGATATAATTTGCCCTAATTATTGCACTTTTAGCACATAAAATTTACACTTAGATAGATTCCCATATAACCGATTCTTCCTTAACAAGTTTAGCATGTGTAGACACCAAAATAGCACCAATCTGATTATGTGGCTACAAACACTGATCGCTTTGACAAACACAGCCCCCAGGGCAGCCCCCAGAGGTTAAACAGTGGTCCTAACCACTTTTACAGCAATTTTGGAAGGTCAGAAGGCAATTTGGCACCTTCGGACAACCTACTCCAAATTTGTCCCACCCTGGGACGAATTCAAATTGGAATATGTCTCACCAAGGGACGAATTCTAAATTCGTCCCTGGGTAGGACGAATTCTAGGTTTAACGGGCAAAAATAAAAATGGTGCCAAGTGGCAGCTAAAGACAGTCAGTTGATGACTCCTTCCTCACACACGTGTGTGGGTGGGTAAATAGGCCGTTAGAGGACTGTCACAAGGGTAGTTATGAAAGCCCAAGTCATGGAGGACTCCCCTCCCTCATGGGAAGACTTGACTGCCACATGGCACCTATGAACAACACATGGCGCTTATGCTTCCCTCTCAAAAGAGACCCCATGGGTCTATAAAAGGTGGGACTTTTCTCACCCAAAGCGACAGATTGAAGGAGATTCCAAGCAACGAAGTGCTGCCGAGTTGAACACCCACTTGCATCCCCTTTGATTCACCTTCTTACATCCACCAATCTCTTTTGCAAGGGAGGTTGTTGGGTGGCTTTTGGAAGCTTGAATCTGACCCAAATCCAACATATGGACACCTGAATCAACCAATTTTCCGACCCCCCAATCCTAAGAGGTTTTGGGCCCATCCCTAGTGGATTGGCGCCAAGATCAAGTGCCAACGGTGGGAGGCCCACTTGGGCACCCCCGCACTTTCTAAGTTTTATTCCAAAAGCATTCTAGATTATTGTTTCAAGTTGCATCTCATGTTATTCTATTTGGTTAACTCATAGCTTCAATTTCATAACATTTTGATCTGATTTTATCATGCCTTTTATCGCTTTGTTGTTTCACTAACTTGCAGGTGGCGATATCGAATTCTCGGGCATAGAGGCCAAATTGGGAGAATCCGACCATCTAGGTCGTCCCAAAATGGCCCCAATTACATAACCCCTCTGTTTGTAGGCGTTTTGCAGGTCTCGGGATTCGACATTGGAGCAGCATCAGGTCGACTTTTCCAACACAGAAGAATTCGTCCCACCCAGGGATGAATTGTAGTCAGAATTCGTCCTGCCCAGGGATGAATTCCATTTGAAGGTAGATTGGCCGACTGTCTCAGTTGCGGTGGCATTTTGGTGATGTTTTATGTCTTCTGTCAGGTTTTCAGGTCATTTAGATTCATTTTACTCACTGTTTCAGACAAATGTTTGCATGCATCTTTTGGCGATTTTAGAGAACAAACACTTCTTATGTGTAGCAGGTGCTACTAACATCTTCGTTGTTTCTTTGTTCGCAGGAGGAGCAGAAGAGGTCAAAGACTCATCGACATCAGCGGCGGAATCATCTTGGCCCGTCCATTTCAAGTGTGGGCACGCAGAAAGAGGAACCTTAAGTCTCGATTGTAGTCAAATTCTTTTAATGCTCTTAGCCCCTGAAAAGGGAGGAGGCGTATTTGTAACCGAGATCAAGAAAGTTTAATGAAAGGGTTGTGTTTTATCCATTTGCTTGTGTCTCTTCCAATGCATTTCTTTCATTTCATGCAATTTACATTTCTAGGACTTAAGCATATTTGATTTTGAATGCATCGCAATTAGTGTTTCCTTCGCCCGAAATCTCGTGCTTTCAGTGGCGATCATGGTGGGACTCTGTCCCCTATTTTTAAGATCACAGAAATTGATTAAATTTTTGTGTTTTGTGCTTGACAGGTACATTTTTTTGTTGCAGACTGCTATTCGTCTCTGGCTGTGACAAATTCTTTATTGTAATTCGTCTGACCCTGAGACAAATTCAAATTTGTCTCTGGCAGGGACGAATTCTGTTCTGCAATTCGTCTCACAGAGGGACGAATTCCTGCCTGTAGATTTTTAGAGAAAAATTTTAGAAGCAACCGGTCCAGGCAGAGAAGAGGTAGGGATTTTCATGATCTCTGTTAAATTTTTTGTTTCTGTTTTTGTTTCTTTAATTGTTTTCATTTAATCCTGCATTGCATTAGAAAAAGTCATTTATGCTTGTTTCATTTTTGCTAAATAAAATGAATCACACACACATCACGCAACAACTTTAAACCAAGGAGCTGGTCGTAAGACCCCAGCCCTTGAGCAAGACCAACGGTGGGTTCATCACCACCTTGGCTTAGCTTTGCATCCATTTCCCGATTGTCAACTTTTGTTACGTGTAAATCCTGACGACAGCTGACGGAGTGTCGCTAGGGTGATTCCCATGCGCGCAAGGATAAGTCTTCTATGGTAGGTGCCATTAACAGGACAATCCCCTTCCGTACCACCTACGTACCACGTACCTTCTGCTCTCACGTACCTATAGTCTCCCTCTCATAAGGGTAGGTATATAGAGAGGTTGGTATATCGGCCTGGTTGGTATATTGAAGGGGTGACCATTTTGGGAGTTATATGAGCCTTCATTATGCATTTAAATGTTCTTCAAAAACATTCAAAAAACAAAAAAAAACATCAAAATGCACTAAACCAGTTTAGGACACACCATTAATCCTTAAAATAGATAATCACGGTTTTTGTATGTGTGTGTTCATTTCTGCTTAGTGTAGACAAAAATAAAATCATCATAAACAAAAGATAAAAATCTATGCATTTTGTCATTTTCTCCAAAAGCTCCAAGGATTCCCGTAATCGCTTGGTCACTCCAAAATTCCCCAAAGGTGTCCATGAACCCTTTGGTCAACCCAAAAGCACCCCAAATGTGCCCATAAGTGATGTGGGAGCATCCAACGAAATTTAGGAAATTTTACTTTTTTTTCCTAAATTTTAGTGCATCTTGTCGGGGCCATAACTTCTCAACCGTAGCTCCGATTGACTTGAAATTTTACAGGGAGTTAGTTGTGATGATTTTAAATAAATATGATTCCATAGAATCCTATTTGCCCAAAAAAATTCAGTTTTTGGGGCCAAATTCCATCATCTAGTGCCCCAAAACTAGGTTCTAAAATTGCATGCCCAATTTTTTGCACTTTTTGAGTTGTTTGGATGTCAATATCTCCTAATGTATTTATATTTAGGACTTGAAACTTCATTTTTATCTTGTATACTATAATAGGGATGCACACGCCAATTTTGGGCCCCATCTGACTCATTTTAATTTTTAGGGTTTTCTAGAGAGATCATCATGGTGCTCACCCGCAGCTAAGCCCAATCATGGGAGGAGGCTATGGGGAATGTCCAAGGAGGCACGAGTCATCTCCGTTACAATCCCAAGGATTTGGTCATACCACCTTGGTGACCTAACACACAAGGCAGACCCCTCCACACCTTAACGGATAGGGACTATAGGGGCACCCCTTCTAAGAGCACTTTTGTTCAGCATAGCATGCAGCACACACCCTTCCATGAGGAGTACATTCATAGGAGAGCTCCCTTAGATGTTCGCTATGAGCGGTCACCACGCGATGAAGCGATAGAGAGGCACACTGTCCATTTGGAGGGACAACGTGGATATGGCGTCCCTTCTTTACCTCCCATCAGGATAGAAAGACAAAATCTAGAGCGCAGGGCTCTTCACATAGGGTGAGCTCACTCCGTCCACCCCTTACGAGCTAGGCTATCCATTTACGAGCTTATTCAATAGTCAGCACCCCATAGGGAAGCTCTTATGGACATTTTAAAAGCCATCGAATTACAGCCTCAGGAAGCAGATTCTTTCAACAACTTCGTGGGACATGTGAAACGATATACGGAGCTGGTCATCACCTTCAGAGAAGATGAAGTCAAAACAATATTGAATGTCATGTCAGATCCACCCCTACACGTTATCGCACGGGTCAACGGGATCCCGTACAAGAGAGTGTTGGTAGATACTGGATCATCCAGTAACATCATTACCACTGTAGCCTTAAAACATTTGAAGCTTCCAGCCTCTCACATCACAGCCTCCACGTACACACTGCGAGCTTTCAACGATGCAATATGCTCGACGATCGACACGGTTGTTCGCTCTGTCCAGGTAGGACAAAATACAATACCTACATTGTGCCATGTGTTGAAGGCGAGATGGCTTATAATATACTGCTAGGGCGGCCTTGGATCAGGGACATGAAGTGTGTCCCTTCGATCGCTCACCAGTGCTTAAAGTATGCTTTTGAAGGAGAAATACATGTAGTCCCAATGGACTTAGAGCCCTTCAAGTATTGCAATGCGATACAATTCATGCCTCAATCGACCCTCCCTTCAACGCATTTGGATTTCCAGTTAAATCCATCTAAACAGGGTCCAATACCGCAGGCACCACTGGTGACCAAATCAACAAAATCCCAGCCAGGTGAGTCTTCATCATCTTCTCCTTCATTATCAACACCACTTGCCATGGCCAAACAGAAGGACAAGGGAAAATAGATCATGGAAGAGGCTAAGCCCCTAGAAGAGGGGTTGCCCACAATTTCAACGGTATCAACAGAAGAAACACCTCACACAGCAGAAGTGGAGACTCCTAAAATGTCAAACATGGAATGGACTCAGGAAGGACTCTCGTTTCCTCCCACCCAATCATCAACAATCACTATTGAAATGGCTAGTACGGGCCTGGGGGAGTATTTAGTGCAAAATGTTGTGGCAACCCCCGCATTGGAGTCAGTACAGGACATGGGAAGACCTCGCCTTCCCATAGGGACAGTTGTTCCTCTAGGCTACCCACCAAACCAAATGAATTTTGTGTATGGGGGCCTTGATCATGGTCTTGAACCATGCAAACAAAAGGAAGCAGACGAAGAGCCTTTTGTTGAAAATATCAACTATCTGTCAAACCCAAAATTTTCCCTAAAATATCTCGGCCAATGCAATTGGCATGGATACGGGCTAGGCGAGATATGAGCAAGGGATGCGGGTCCTTTGCCAACCAAGATATCGGATGCCATATGATAAGTCAGGAGTAGGGTTCAACCACCCCCTACCCTTAGACATCTTGGTTGAAAATATGCAAGGCCTAGAAATAGGCAACAAGGGGGGATTGGCACCAGATCTTTATGCCAACCCGAATATAGAATATACATTGGGAGATTACCTCCCATGGTCAACAAACACCCTTGGCAACAGTAGTAATCCCTCTCCTTTGCTAGAGAGAGGCGAGATTTCGGAGATTAATCCTCAAAGAGAACATCAACGACTTCCAGACATCTTTTTGAAGCTATTCCCCTTAGAGGTTCCAGCTGAACCAACACAGTGTCAAGAGAATCGGGTCCCTCCACCAAGAGTGGAACAACCACAATGGGACCAGATTAACTTGCTGGAACAAGGAGAGCCCTCAACGTCGCAAGCAACATTTGCTGAAGAGAATGAACATTTTTGGGTCTCCAAAAGTGATTCAGAAGATGAGACTAAGATGGACTATCTCAGACATGCGCGATGGCATCATCGCCCTTTAACTCATGAAGATCTAATGGGACAGATGGGCATACTACTAGGGCATGAATGGTGGGTAGACCCAGCGAGGTGGGACCAAGTATTGGATCCATGGCTCCAAATCCACGATGAGCACCATCCACCCCGAGATCCCATCATGACATCAGTACCAAGGGAAGACCCCGTCTTCCTATCAACACATAGGGCCGATCCGTTCGTGCCCATACCTCCAGAGCCAGATCCAGAGTGCAAAGACCATCAAGCTGGGGGTACCTCTATCCCTTGAAGAACCATAATCCAAACCAAAAAGCTCCAAGGATTATCACAATCACTTGGTCACCACAAAAAGCTCCAAGGATTATCACAATCACTTGGTCAACCCAAAAAAGCTCCAAGGATTATCGCAATCACTTGGTCAAACCCAAAAAGCTCCAAGGATTATCGTAATCACTTGGTCAAACCCAAAAGCTCCAAGGATTATCGCAATCACTTGGTCAAACCAAAAAAGCTCCAAGGATTATCGCAATCACTTGGTCAAACCAAAAAAGCTCCAAGGATTATCGCAATCACTTGGTCAAAACCCAAAAAGCTCCAAGGATTATCGCAATCACTTGGTCAAAACCCAAAAATCTCCAAGGATTATCGCAATCACTTGGTCAAAACCCAAAAAGCTCCAAGGATTATCGCAATCACTTGGTCAACCCAAAAAGCTCCAAGGATTATCGCAATCACTTGGTCACCCCAAAAGCTCCAAGGATTATCACAATCACTTGGTCAAAACAACAAAAGCTCCAAGGATTATCGTAATCACTTGGTCAACCCAAAAAGCTCCAAGGATTATCGCAATCACTTGGTCACCCCAAAAGCTCCAAGGATTATCGCAATCACTTGGTCACCCAAAAATGCTCCAAGGATTCCACAATCACTTGGTCAAAAATCAAAAATCATCAAAAACAACAAAAATTTGCATCTCATTTCTAGGCATACTCAAATTCATCAATAGAGAGCTCTTCTCGCACTTCATCTTCATATTCACAAAAATCAATCCATCAAAAATACAAAAATATGTAGCTGCATTAAGCATTGCATCCATACATTGCATATTTGTGGTCGTACGGGTCAAAGGCACCATAGGCTGTAATTGCTCTGCTAGTCCATCTTGTTCCCCACTGTTCCATTTCACAAAAACAACAAAAACACCATGCATTGCTTTTTACCACACTAGAGTCAGTGGTCTTTTAATGTATCAAGAGTTTTCGTGATTCAGTCATCATTTTCCTCTTTAGCCATGTAATGTATCAAGTCAGACATATTTTACGAAGGTAGAGTTAAACTTGAAATACACCTTGTTACGTAACATCCCAACACAAATTAAAACACATAAAACAATTCCTAAGTTGTGTGAACGAAAGATGAAACCTGCACAATAATCCAGGTCACCAAAAGCGAAACGGTTATCTTGCTCATCCCCCTGTGCGAATGACCCCAAGAATGCTGAGAGTTGGCAAAAGGACAAGCATCCTCCCTACCCAATTCCCTAAGAATCCCTAGTTCTCAATAGTTGCAAAACATCAAAAATTTGCAAAACGTCAAAAATCAAATATTTGACATCATACAGTGCACACATCAAACGGCACAAACGATAGTGATTTTCATCACTCCATATCCCCAATCCCTTGCTCAAAAAGAAAAACAAATCAAAATAAACAGTGATCTTATCACTACAAACGAGCAAGTATCCCAATACAATTGAAGAAAAGAAGGGAGTGGAACTTGAATCCCTGGAACTCTCAGCATTCTAAAAGGTCATGAGGCAAGCCTCAATACCGGTTTGGTTGATAGCCTATCGGTAACTGGCGGTAAACCTCTCGCATGATGATATATCTATCACATTAACTTGCGTACAGATCAATGTTTGCATGTGGATGAGCTAGCTTATGGCATCTTGGATAACACCGCAGATTAATCTAACTAAATACAACAAAGGAGTTAGTGGAGCTAATTAGGTGATCCTCAGTATAGGTTCGGTTGAAAGCCCATCTGGCACTGGCGGTATCCTGACAAATACCACATAAATGAACTCAATTGCACACACAGGGATGTGAAATAGCTTGGTCAAAAACAAGTCCGATTCATACCTTGTTCAAAAGTCTTGTAAGATAAAGTACAGTCGTGGCTAGTGAGTTAAAACCGTATGCGTCTCAGAAAACCTTAGTTACATTTCTAAACCAACTGCGCTACTTTTCATCTTTGCAATACCATCAGAAAATACAAAAAAAGAAAAACCATGTATACATGTAAAGTCATGCATCACAACAATCGCCTAAAAAAAAATAACAGAGTTCTAAATAGCCTATGGTGCCATAGCCAAACATCACAAATCCCATTCATCCATTTCATCTCTGCATATCACATATAAATCAAAAACATTTGTATTCATCATAGCATATGCATCCATCAAAATAAATCAACATGCATACATCCATATTCATCAACCATCATGCATAAGATCAAAGAAAATCAAAACAACAAAACAACAAAAAAATGCAACACAAACAAAAAGCAATAAACATTGCCAGACACAAGTGCTCTTGCACTTAACCTCTTGGCATAGAAAAATTGATGTCGGGGTTTACATTGTCACTATCCTACTCTCTAAGAAGGCTACCATAGCCGGACCGCTCCACGAGAAGACGGATTGTTGACAATTTCACCCCTAAATGGCATCACAAATGGGTCAAAGCCCACTAAAAAACAACAAGAAAATCAAAACAACAAAAACAACAAGAAATGCAAAACACAAAACAAAAAGCAATAAACATTGCCAGACACAAGTGCTCTTGCACTTAACCTCTTGGCATAGAAAAATTGATGTTGGGGTTTACATTGTCACTATCCTACTCTCTAAGAAGGCTACCATAGCCGGACCGCTCCACGGGAAGACGGATTTTTGACAATTTCACCCCCAAATGACGTCACAAATGGGTCAAAGCCCACTCAAAAACAATAAGAAAATCAAAACAACAAACAACAATAAACATTGCCAGACACAAGTGCTCTTGCACTTAACCTCTTGGCATAGAAAATTGATGTCGGGGTTTAAATTGTCACTCTCCTACTCCCCAAGAAGGCTACCATAGCCGGACCGCTCCACGGGAGGACGGATTTTCGACAATTTCATCCCCATTATGGCATCACCAAAAGGGTCAAAGCCCACTCAAAAACAACAAAAAAATGCAACACAAACAAACAAAAAGCAATAAGAATTGCCGGACACAAGTGCTCTTGCACTTAACCTCTTGGCATAGAAAATCGATGTCGGGGCTCAAATTGTCACTCTCCTACTTCCCTAAGAAGGCTACCATAGCCGGACCGCTCCATGGGAAGATGGATTGTCGACAATTTCACCCCATTATGGCATCACAAAAAGGGTTAACACCCACCAAAAATAGGTCCAAATGTTGGAAAAATTGCACATGCTTAACGATAAACCATCTAAAGGCACCCTTGCACAAGTCATCTTGGGTCAAGCGACTCGTCGCTTTTCTCATGAAGGTCATTCCCTCATCGATTCGTCGCTTGAGGGGGTAGTCACACTTAGTCACCAATCAACAATCACACACCCAATTAAGGAAAATGACATGCATTCAAAGAATCATTGACAAAGACAATCACGCTCCTGCTTGGGGCAGCAAACAAGCAATAACAATCAAATCGATCAAACGCGATCAAACACTTGGCATTTCGTGAATCATGAACACAAGGTTCCCCCATGGATAAAAGGTTGCGCCCTTTGCCTAATCATGACTGATCAATGTCCAAGCTCAAGTCACACCTCACCAAAATAGGTTAATACTTGAAATCAAACTCCTTAGCTCGTCAGAAGCAAGGATTCAAGAATGCATGCCCTTTCCATACTTGGGGCATCAAAAGTTGGTTAGGTTACCAAGAAACCCTAATAATTAGTGCTTTGGTTATCTATTTTTGCTCGACACTGTGCCATGCACAGCGCATCCCAAAAAGGGGCATCTGTAGACACCAAAACAGCACCAATCCGATTATGTGACTGCAAACACTGATCGCTTTGACAAACACAGCCCCCAGGGCAGCCCTCAGAGGTTAAACAGTGGTCCTAACCACTTTTACAGCAATTTTGGAAGGTCAGAAGGCAATTTGGCACCTTCGGACAACCTACTCCAAATTCGTCCCACCCTGGGACGAATTCAAATTGGAATTCGTCTCACCAAGGGACGAATTCTGAATTCGTCCCTGGGTAGGACGAATTCTAGGTTTAACGGGCAAAAAGAAGAATGGTGCCAAGTGGCAGCCAGAGACAGTCAGTTGATGACTCCTGCCTCGCACGCGTGTGTGGGTGGGCAGATAGGCCGTTAGAGGACTGTCACAAGGGCAATTATGAAAGCCCAAGTCATGGAGGACTCCCCTCCCTCATGGGAAGACATGATCGCCACATGGCACCTATGACCAACACATGGCGCTTATGCTTCCCTCTCAAAAGAGACCCCATGGGTCTATAAAAGGTGGGACTTTTCTCACCCAAAGGAGACAGATTGAAGGAGATTTCAAGCAACGAAGTGTTGCCGAGTTGAACACCCACTTGCATCCCCTTTGATTCACCTTCTCACATCCACCAATATCTTTTGCAAGGGAGGTTGTTGGGTGGCTTTTGGAAGCTTGAATCTGACCCAAATCCAACATATGGACACCTGAATCAACCAATTTGCCGACCCCCCAATCCTAAGAGGTTTTGGGCCCATCCCTAGTGGATTGGCGCCAAGATCAAGTGCCAACGGTGGGAGGCCCACTTGGGCACCCCCGCACTTTCTAAGTTTTATTCCAAAAGCATTCTAGATTACTTGTTCATGTTGCATTTTGTGTTATTCTGCTTGGTGAATTCATAGCTTCAATTTCATAACATTTTGATCAGATTTTATCATGCTTTGTGTCGCTTTGTTGTTTCACTAACTTGCAGGTGGTGATATCGAATTCCCGAGGATAGAGGCCAAATTGGGAGAATCCGACCATCTGGGTCGTCCCAAAATGGCCCCAATTACATAACCCCTCTGTTTGCAGGTGTTTTGTAGGTCTCGAGATTCGACATTGGAGCAGCATCAGGTCGGCTTTTCCAACACAGAAGAATTCGTCCCACCTAGGGACGAATTGCAGTCAAAATTCGTCCTGCCCAGGGACGAATTCTAGTTGAAGGCAGATTGGCCGACTGTCTCGATGGAAGTGGCCTTCTAGTGATGTTTTATATCCTCTGTCAGGTTTTTAGGTCATTTAGAGTCATTTTACTCACTGTTTCAGACAAATGTTTGCATGCATCTTTTGGCGATTTTAGAGAACAAACACTTCTTATGTGCAGCAGGTGCTACTGACATCTTCGTTGTTTCTTTGTTCGTAGGAGGAGCAGCAGAGGTCAAAGACTCATCGACATCAGCGGTGGCATCATCTTGGCCCGTCCATTTCAAGTGTGGGCACGCGGAAAGAGGAACCTTAAGTCTCGATTGTAGTCAAATTCTTTTAACGCTCCTAGCCCCTGAAAAGGGAGGAGGCGTATTTGTAACAGAGATCAAGAAAGTTTAATGAAAGGGCTGTGTTTTCTCCATTTGCTTGTGTCTCTTCCAATGTGTTTCTTTCATTTCATGCAATTTACATTTCTAGGACTTAAGCGTATTTGATTTTGAATGCATCGCAATTAGTGTTTCCTTCGCTCGAAATCTCGTGCTTTCAGAGCATGATCTTAAGGCATCTGTCATACTCTATATTATTCTAGAAATATATCAAAATATCATCCATGAACACTAGAATAAATAAATACAAAAGATTCCTAAAAATACTATTCATCAAGTTCATAAATATTACTAGAGCATTTGTTAGACCAAAAGGCAAGATAGTACACTCATAATGTCCATATCAAGTTTTGAATATTGTCTTATGAATATCCTCTTCATGGATCCTTAATTGGTGGTATCCTGATTTAAGATTGATCTATGAGAGGATAGTGGTATTCCTAAGCTGATCGAAGAGGTATTCAATTTTGGGTAGAGGATATCTATTTTTAATGGTTATCTTGTTTAGCATCCTGTAATCTATACACAGTTATAAGGATCCATCCTTTTTGTTAATGAACAGAAAAGATGCACCCCATGGTGACACACTGGGTCTAATTAATCATTTCTCTAGAAACCCTTGTAGCTACACTTTCAACTCTTGCATCTCTATAGAATTCATTCTATAAGGAGATCTATGTATAGGCTTTAATTCGGGTTGAAGATCAATTGTGAAATTAAACTTACGTTTTGAAGGTAATCCAAGTAAGTCTTCTAGAAATACATCCCTGAATTCTTGAAGAACTAGGTGTTTCCCAGAATTTACAGTTAATTGATATTTTCTTTGATTTTGTTGTATTGGTGAATGGAGAAATGTAGTAATTGTTTAGTTGTGTTTTTGCCAAGATTCTAAATTGTGATTACATGATTATTATTATGACTGTTAATTTTATGAATAGATAACCCTTTCTTGATCCTCTTCCTTTATAAAAAATACGAATTCACTATTATCTTTCAAAAAAATTTGAAAAGCAAATAAAATTTTAAACCATAATCTGAAAGTCAATAAAAACTTTTAACTGTCATAAAAATTCCTATTTACAAAAAAATTACTGGATGCAATAGATGTAAATTTAACAGAAAAGTCAATTTGTGATATCAGATCCAAGTTGGCCAATCCCCATCACTCTGAAAAAAAGTGATACGCCATGTGCTAAGACTGAACCATCGGCCTAACAATAGCCACCAAGTTTGGGAGGGCACATATTATGTCAATACGTGGTTTTCAGATCTTTTCACGGATTCAATTTTAAATGGTTTGACCCACACATGCTTGGTATGTTGAATATAGAAATAAACAAGGATAGCATGCGTTTATCTAGCCATATCCAGCAAAATATTTGATTTAATTTTTAAACTAATTTTTATTATTAATAAATTGATAAACTTAAATATACAAATAAATAAATAGTAGTGATGTATATCAGAAAGTGGTAAAAATTAAAAGTTTTATCATATTACTTATATTTAAAAAAAAATTATAATTGTCCATGAATTATTTGTGCAATTTCAATATCATGTTTGGGTGTTTATTATTAGGTTGTTTGAGTTTAATTTTTTAAACCATCCAAGTTTTATTAAATTTATTTTTACCCAATAAACTAAGATTAACATATCAAAAAAAATATTACTATTAAGGGAAAAAAACACCAACCCATGTCTTATGTTTATTTTTGGATCATATAGTGAAATTGTTCCCTCGTAATAGCATGTTGTTAAGGTGATATTGCATGTTTTGGACAAAAAATTCGTTCTATTTTATTAAAAATGTGAACACCTATCATATGTCAGAGAATTTAAAGCCTATATCAAAGTAACCATTTAAGTGGTTATTAAGAATGGTTGAGCATATTATATGATTCTTAAAAACGGTATTTATGAATTTTAAAAAGAATAACTAATGGAAAGGATTTTCAATATTGATGTTAAAAATAATTTGATTACTTTTCTTATAATTTTAAAACAAACATAAATTTCATAAATATGAAATGAATTTATAATACTTTTGGAACCTTCAAAGTAGTTTGATTTTTAAAAAGAATTATTAAAATTGAAAGGACTTGCATGATAAGGTTGAAAATAAGAGTTAACTTTTTGATAAGTTTAATACTTAGATGATTACTTAAAATAAAATATTTAAGTATATATCAAGTAAAATATAGTTATCTATTCATCTATGTTAAACATTTATGTAATAATAATTTACATAAAAATAAAGCAATGTTTAAATTTTTATTTATTACAAGAGTAATATGGTGTACCTATAGTATATTGTCTACTATTTAATCTATCTTTTTCATGCCTCCTTATTCAAATAATATTATATTACATACTTATCCCAACATCCTAAATATATAAGTTTAGTATTATGGTTTTATGATCAAATAGTCATAACATAAAACTCATTTAGTAAACTTTAGCAAACATAGAACAACAACTATCGATTCAATTTTGAAAATAATAGTTGTCAATGTTCTAGTATTCTAGTTATCATACAAGCTATAGTCATAGTGTGGATTTTTTAATCTCCAATCATATGTCCTAGCCATAATCTCAAAATTATAAACTTAACTATCCAATACTTTTATAGTCATTACATTTTTTATAATCCTATTATACCATAATTTAGACAAGTCTAGAAAGACAATGTAACCTTGAGTGCAAGCAACACTAGTGTAAGATAAATTAAGTAAAAAAAATCAAAAAAATAGAAATTAAAAGGTTAGGTTAGAATATATAAAGGATGAATAAAAAAGAATTAAATGAGTAAGGTAAAGAGTTGAAAGGATAGACTTTAATAAAAAAACTAGTAGTAGATTCTAAGTAAAATAAATACAAATGAAAATTATTAAAGAAAAATATGGATACAAAAAAGTAAAGTATTTTTTTGTGATTTAAAAAAGCATTATATTAGAGAACTAACAATATATATTTTTACAAAAAAAAAATAGGTGGATAAACACGCCACTTGGCTAATGCCATCAGCCAAAAAAAACCATCCCTATCAAAATAGAGTGGGAATCCAAGAGAACAATCTACAGTTTACAGAACTAATGGACAAAAAAATAAACTGATAAGTTTTAGCCACACCTTATTCCCACCTAGAGAATTTGAAAATGAGTCCCTCTCCTGTCTAGAAGTATCGGGAACATAAACCCAGCCATAAACTCTTAAGTTACCCCAGGTATCAATTCGAGGAGTTTGGGGATAGAGGAACAGTCACAGTTGTGACCATCTCTATAAGCACCTTGAACTGGGATAGGAGTGCAGTGTGAGAGCAAGCGACGCTATTGTGTGGACCTAGATATTCTACAAGGAGTATCCTAAATTATTGAGCATAGTGTGTTCCCCCACTGTTTAATAAGCCCTTGAATATGAATGAGCTCCATGGCCACCTTATTGACCTGAACTGTAATCTAAAAATACATAGAAGAAATAATATTAGACTTCTCAGAAGAAGGGATGTGTAAAGAGGAAGTACACTTACCAAAGATATAGTCATTTCTAGCTCTCCATAAATTGAACATGGTCACCATACGAAACAAGTACCACTCTTAAAAAAATAGCCAATAATGGTGAGGTATATCCCAAAATGATATACTTCCACTCAAACATGGTAAAGGAATAGAGTCTAAAAAGGAAAAAAACCACTCCCAAAGGGAATGAGCATGAGCACAAACCCAAAGAAGACATAAAAAGTCTTTAGATTGAATACAGAAAGGACAAGGAGGGTTAGGGATACCTAAATATTGTAAATTCTCCCCAATAGAAAGCCCTTGGTACAAAAGACTCCAAGCAAAACAAGAAATCTTGGGCTTCAATAAAGGAGACCAAGCGGTTTGTAACCTGCACAACCAAACAGTTTGAGTGATGAGACCTTACATCATTGATTGATCTTCTCAATCATGAGGAGGAAAAGAGAGAGCCATCCATACCCCAATTGAGCCTAATAGATTATTCTAATTATTTAATTGATAACTAGCAATTCCTTCAGTAAGAGTGAACCATAATAAAGTGTCCATATATCCAATATCCAAGATCATTAAAATTCCTTAATATTTCCAACTAGATTACTTTTAACCAAATCAAAATAACTACTCTCCTAGTGTAAGCAAGATAAGTAATACATTCCTCATAATCATTGTATGGAATTATATTTCATATTTCTAAAGCATAAACAAAATGGAATAACTCATAATGATCTACTTCTCAAGAACATTCAATATTATAGTCAAAATTCATTAGCTTAGTACAACATACTACCATAAATAAATGCACACCATAAAATCACACAATACCATATTAACCCTAGGAGAAGCCCTAGAGGGAAAACCTAACCTTAAATATACTTCCATTTTATTACCATACAGTACTAAATATTTACATTGAAAATAGTTATAACATTACGTCTTTATCTCTTAGTAGGGATTAATTAGATTTCCTTGGTTTCTACACAATTAACAACTTCTCTTTATGCAAGGATACAATTTCATTTCCTTTAAACTAGGATGAGCATAACAAAATGTGCTTCCTACACACATAAAAACCTAGGTTACCATTTTAAAACTTAAAACACCCTTGCCTCATAGAGTATAAATATGTTTTGAAATCCAAGATAGAGCTCAACAGTATTTTCTTGATTTCTTGTTGAAGGCTCGATAATATTCCCAAATCTTTTATCTAACTACGTCATTTACTAAAAGTAAAGAAGCGTTATTTTAATCTCTCCTCATGTTGTCACCAAAACTTTAAGGAAAATGTTATAAAACACTAAAAATATGTTACATTTAAATATCATACAATTGTATGGAAATTCAAAAACTTCTTTGTGTCTTTCCAAAGTTGTTATCATGAACTTAAAAGTTCTAAAATTTAGAATCCACCGCCTCATAACTAATTAGAGTGCTCAGGTTTTCACATTTCTCAAACTTGACTTAATGATAGGAAATATCATATAAGAACATTTTTCTATAAAAACTAACCATGCTAATAGGTAGAGATTACATTATGATTATTTCAACACTCACTATTAAGGTATTCATTACGTATTTGCTCTTTGCTTCACTGGGATAACCCAAAAATTTACTCACACCCAATTCATTTTTGTGGGTTTAATCTAAATTATGAAACACCTTTTAAAAACTCCACCCACCTCCTTAAATTCAAAATTTGGTTGTCATAGCCATTATTTTTTATTCATTTAATCAAAATTAAAATCTATACCTTGAAACTACTTCATCAAACAAATAGCGCATTCTCTAAATTGACCAAATGACATGACATCATGAATAGATACCATAATTATAAGGGAGAAACCTGAAATCACTACTAGCAAATTGTTAATTCAATCCTTCATTGCTATTGGAAATTTCAGCCTCGAATATCACAAATATAAAATACTTATATAGCTTGAAAAAATGGCCAATAAATCTTGTAGGCTTCTACCACTATCAAATGACTCATTGACCATCTGTCATTCTACAAGTGAAAATACAGCTTGCTAAGTCTTCAATTCAAAATAAAAATGCACAATTTTCATTAACACACTTAATTTGTTTAGCTAATATCGCTTACTAGCATGTTCAACTATCCTAACATCCCAAACTATTGAACCATTTAATATAAAGGTCATATTATTTCAAGGGTTGAACCCAACCATATGGAGCTACTACAAATATTACATTTGTATCCACTAAGTTCTTTCCCATATGTTAATTGGTAGATATACAAGTAAGTCTATTATAAACAAAGTAAAATACCTTTGAAAAGTTTGATGGCACCCCAACAATGGTGCACAATCCAAAAAATATCTAGAAAAACCAATAATTTTACATAGCACACCAGTGATATCTCCTCCAAATGAACTAGTGGTTTCACATAGCAAATCCATAATAACTCCAAAAACAAACCAGTGATTTGCACACAGTGAGCGAGCAATAACTCCAAATAAATCAATCATTTTACACATCCAACTAGTAATAACTCCCCACTTCCCTTATCTTCAGTGGTAAAATCATTGTTCCACTCCATCTATGATTAGTGATTTAACTCCAACTAACCATTCCTTTCACTTCTACTCACAATAATTGGCATATTTCATTCTATAATGATAAAAAAATCATTGATTAATCTTGTGATCTAGTAGGCATATCTAACCGTCAAAACTTGGGTTAGTTGAACATCTAAATAAATTCTTCTGCTAGGAAAATAATCAAAATATTTTTTTAATATTTGCCCATCAATAATATACAAAGATATACAATTGACATTTATCCATCTTCAAAGTCTTCTCATCCTGAGAAAATCATAAGACAAGAAATTAGTCCAATAAGTTTAAATTAAGATATGCAAGAAAAATTGACAAGATGTATATATATATATATATATATATATATATTGCATGTCTAATTTTGAAGCAATCAATCATTCCTTCAATAAAATAACATAATAAAATCTAAATTCATCCACATAATAAGTCTACCAAGGGAAGGTCATGAAATCCTACCTCCCTTAGGATTTGCACAGTCCTTTGTGTTTTCATTTAGTTTTAACATAAAATAATATTTAAATAGTATTATTAAATAAGAATGGAAAATGTCTTTGCATATCTACCACTTTTTTCCAAGTAATGTTTCTCTCAGAGTAATGGTCCCACTAGACCCTACATTGCTCAAGAGTTCCTTTCCTCATCGATTTGAAATAAAACTCAAGGATTTTTATTGGTCGAACCTCTATAGCCTCTGGGTCTGACATATACAAATTGGAAAAATCCCACACATGATTAAGATTAGCAATATATTTCCTAAGTAAAGAAATGTGAAAGGTGTTGTGAATCTTTGACAAATTGGGTGGTAAGGTTAGTCAATATTCCATAGGACTAATATTTTCTATAATTTCAAAGGGTCCAATAAAATAAAGGTCTAATTTTGTGGACTTAATAACACTCTTCCTTGGTTTCACCCTTAGAATTACTATGTCACCAACAACAAACTCTTTTGGTTATCTCTTAAGATCAACATAACCTTTTTGATGATCTGCAACTTCTTTAAGCCTTTTCTTGATCATCCTTAACTATTGCTCCATTTATTTAACCATATTTAGTCCAATCACAATCTGGTCCTTTATATTATCACATGATAATAGTTTCCTACACCTCCTTCCATATAGAGCTTCAAATGGAGCCATACTTGGAGTCTAGTGGTGACCATTATTGTAGGTAAATTCTACCAAGTGTAGATATTATTCTCATCAAGTTTTTTGATCTATACAATTCATGTGAAGCATGTCCTTCTACACATGATTCATTCTTTTGGTTTACCTATTGATTTTTGTATGGTATGTAGAACTGATGTTTAACCTGGTGTCAATAGCTCAATGTAAAGATTACCTAAAATTGGATGTGAATCTTAAGTCTCTATCTGAAATGATTACTTTCGAAAACCTGTGAAGCTTAAATATCTCCTTGTAAAATCTATTTGCCATAACAATGGCATCATATTTGGTATAAATGAGTATAAAATACACAACCTTGGTTACTCTGTCGACCACAACTAGGATTGCATCATGCTGGAACATATTTTTTGGTAACCCTACAATAAAATCCATTGAAATCACCTATCATTTTTGTGTAGGTACATCATGAGGATACAGTAGCCCTATAATATTTCTATTGTCTACCTTCACTTTTTGACATTCAAGATACTGGGTGACAAATTTAGTTTTGTCATTCATTCTTGCCCAGTAGAAATTTTTCTTCATATTTTCTCTTATTTTTGCCCCTCCTAGGTGAGTATAATATGAATATTTGTGTGCTTCATTCATGATATTTTTCTTCAAATCACTGGCCTCAAGAATTACTACCCTATCCTTAAAGCAAAAGAACCCATCCTTGATGCTAAAATCCTTACTTTCATCGGGTTTCCTTTCCATCCTTTCTCAAATTTGATTGTAAAAAACATCCTAATGTTACATTTTGCTAACTTGTTCCATCAAATCGACATGGATGTGAATCAAAATATTTATCTTCTACTACTCAATGCATCAATGACTTTTTTTATTTCCCTTTTATATATTCAATACCAAAATCATTTAGCAAGAAATTCCATCTACCTTCTCTACCTAGCATTTAGCAAAGGTTGAGTAAATATGTATTTCAGACTTTGATGGTCTATCCTCAACTCAAAGGGTTTCCCTAACAAATAGTATCACCAAATTTTAAGAGCAAATACCACTGCTACCAATTCTAGATCATGGGTTGCATAATTAACCTCATGTTATTTTAGTTTTCTTGAACCATAAGCTACCACTACTTCATCTTGTGAAAGCACTCCTCCCAATCCTTCTAAATATACATATGTATAGAAAATCTACCATGAAGGTCTAGTATATTTAGTATAGGATATGTAGTGAGTTTTTGTTTGAGTAAATCAAAAGCTACCCAACATTTATCTATCCACTTGAACTCTTTTCTCTTCCTCTAAAAGTTAGTTATTGGAGTGGTTATCTTGGCATAATCCTTCACATAATACGTATAATATATGATCAAACCCATGAAAATTTAGATTTCCATCACATTTTTGGGTGGTGGCCAATTCAAAATAGCTTCTATTTTCTTAGGATCCACTATGATCCCTTCTACTAATATAATGTGCCCTAAGTATTACACTTTCATAACATAAAATTCACACTTAGATAGATTCACATATAACTTATTCTTCTTTAACAACTTTAGCATGATCTTAAGGTATCTATCATAATCTATCGTATTCTAGAAATATATCAAAATATCATCCATGAACACTAGAATAAATAAATACAAAAGCTTCCTAAAAATACTATTCATCAAGTTCATAAATATTACTAGAGCATTTGTTAGACCAAAAGGCAAGATAGTACACTCATAATGTCCATATCGAGTTTTGAAGGTTGTCTTATGAATATCCTCTTCATGGATCCTTTAATTGGTGGTATCCTAATTTAAGATTGATCACTAAGAGGATAGTGGTATTCCTAAGTTGATCGAAGAGGTATTCAATTTTGGGTAGAGGATATCTATTTTTAATAGTTTTCTTGTTTAGCATTCAATAATCTATACACAGTTAGAAGGGTCCATCCTTTTTCTTAATGAACAGAAAAGGTGCACCCCATGGTGACACACTGGGTCGAATTAATACTTTCTCTAGAAACCCTTGTAGCTACACTTTCAGCTCTTGCATATCTATAGAATTCATTCTATAAGGAGCTTTATGTATAGGCTTTATTTCGATTAGAAGCTCAATTGTGAAATTAAATTTACGTTTTGAAGGTAATCCAGGTAAGTCTTCTAGGAATACATCCCTGAATTATTGAAGAACTAGGTATTTCCCAAACATCTCTTCATTATTTTTATTTTCTACATCATTTATCTTAATTACATAATCTATTCCTCCCTTTTTTATGGTATTCCTAAGTTGCATTGTTGATAGAATCTATGGTTTAAAGACCCCTTGTAGGTTGTACACCCTCTGTGCTTTCCTACCATCATCCAAATATTCAATCCATTTGTTGTAGAATTCATTATAACCTTATGTGTTTACAACCACTCCATTCCTAGGACTACATTGAAAGCATGTAGTAGTGTGACTTAAAGGTAACCTATAATTGTACCACTAGGTAATATAATTTCAATCATGGGGTAACAATGATCTAAATAGTAGGTTTATCCTAAGCCATACTTGACCTTCCACCCATGTGCCAAGATTCTTAGCCTTTATGGTATATATTTAATTAATCTAGTGGAAACAAAGCTATCTATGGCACCACTATCAATCAGAATTCTAATATTTCTACCAAATATCTTACCTTTTATCAGTAGTGGGATGGATTATCCTTCTATATTCTAACTTCGTATCATTGCATAAATCTTATGTGCAAGTTCCTTATATGCAGGATTTTATAAACTAGTTCCTTTTTCATTAAAATTTGATCTTGTTTTGTATAGTTATTTATTGGTGTACTGCAGTCCACTACAATCAAAGCATCTATCCTTAGATCTTGGGTGAGTTTTCTACCTCTTTCCTTCTTCTACTTTCACTGCTAATGGAGGATTGTTTTGTCCCTATTGTGGTGGTCTATTATTCTTGTTGTTACGATTGTTAGGATTATGGTTCTTCCCTTGGAACCTCTTCCTAAACTTCCCTTGCTTCATGTCATTCCTTTTTTCATACTTAGAGAATATTTTGTTTACCTGCTCACTTTACCACTTCATGAAACCCACACTGTTTATTTTACTCAGTGTCTCTTTATCCTTCTTAGATGCTCCTTCGTAGTCAAAATAAGGTGTAAGGTAAGTTTCATATTTCTTGGCCAAATCATAGATATTTTGGAAGTATTGGGTTCTCTCATGTTTACTTCATATCCAGTTTTAGAATCTTCTCCTAGAATGAACTTATGAATCTTCATATTCTCATTATATGTAGGCACATATTTCAATAGGTTGACAAATTTAGGTAATATACCTTCACTGTCTTATTCCCTTGTCTAATATTGGTGAATTCCTCAAATTTATTGGTATAAAAATGTTTGGTGAAAAATATTTCTTTAAAAGCTACTAAAAATTCTTCCTATTTTAGATCAAATACCACCTCAATTCCTTTTTCCTCACTATATGTTTCCCACAAATCCAATACAACACCCTATAGGTATAGAGTGGCATAAGACATTCGAGTTCTAGTGGAATAGTTTTTCATGCTATATAAAGTCTCTATCTCCTTCAACCAAGATTCAAATTTATCACCATCTTCCTTGCCATTAAAATTAGAATATTTAGGTGTTTCATATTCTTACCCAATTTTGCCTCAAATCAAATTCTAACCTGTTATACCTCTGAATGGGTCTCATTCACCTATCCCACTCTAGAATTTATAGCTTGTGAATCTTGATTCACTATAATGTCCAATAGTTGTCTCGGTGTTTCTATTTTTTCCCTCAATTAGACAACTGATGTATTAAGATCTTCCCTCTCATTATTAGGAGCATTCATACCTAATATAATATTATGACCTTTACATTATTTTACCATGTCAACGTCATCAATGGGGTAGCACCCTCTCTCCTTCTATTGGGAATCATTGTCCCTAGCCACACATAGGAGAAATGGTAGGAATCAGTTCAATATTTCATCTTAGAATTATTTCTTGTATTAGCAACTATATTCCTACTTATCCTAACTAGATAGTCAAGGTCTATTTTTAATAGATACACTAATCTTATAGGTATAGTATGTACATGGTACATATCATGTTGCACTACATCTATTATTTCACAAGGAAACTGGTGTCCCTACAAACCAAACGCTCTGATACCAAATATCATAACCCGTTTTATTACAAATAAATATCTTACTAATCACTATTTTTTTTACCCTATATTTATGGAATTAACCTAAATTTATATGCCAAACTATTCGAGGGTTCCCAACTACAAATTATAATGCTTCTTTAATTATTTTCTCCTCATCGATTTTCGGAGGCTCATCCATCCCTACACCTTATATATTTTTGACTATGTAAGTGCACTAGGTGTGGATGTTTGGTTTACAAGCTATCCTTCTCATTATCTTCTAATGAGCTACCTTTCCTTCATTCATTCCATCGAAAGAAGCATACTACCCTTCTCACACCTCATAAGTCCTTCTATGGAGGTGCCAAGAGTGAATTAGACTCGACTATCCTTCTCATATCTCTATGAGCTAGTCATTCTATTGCTATACCTCTTTATAAATTTAATATGGGGAGTCTACAATTTAGGTATTCCTATTACCCATCATACCCTTGGACTAGATTCTCTCACTATATTAATCTTGTAGCACCACAAAGTTATCTATCTCTCTTTTTCTTTGAGTTATCTAGAATAGATTATTTTAGTTATTTAATTGATAACTAGCAATTCCTTCAGTAAGAGTAAACCATAATAATGTGTCCATATATCCAATATCCAAGATCATTAAAATTCCTTAATATTTCTAACTAGATTCCTTTTAACCAAATTGAAATAACTACTCCCCTAGTGCAAGCAATATAAATAATGCATGCCTCATAATCATTGTATGGAATTACATTTCAGATTTCTCAAGCAAAAAAAAAAATACAATAAATCATAATGATCTACTTCTTAAGAACATTCAAGATCATAGCCAAAATTCATTAGCTTAGTATAACTTACTACCATAAATAAATGCACACCATAAAATCACACAATACCATATTTACCCTGGGAGAAACCCAGGAGGGGAAACCCAACCTTAAATATACTTCCATTTTATTTCCATATAGGATTAAATATTTACATTGAAAATATACATAACATTATGTCTTTATATCTCAATAGGGATGTTTTATTTTCCCTTGGTTTCTACACAATGAATTACACATCTCTATGCAAGGATACAATTTCATTTCCTTTAAAATGGAATGAGCATAAAAAAAGTGCTTCTTGCACACATAAAATCCCAAGTTACCATTTTAAAACTTAAAAATACCGTTACCTCATAGAATATAAATATGTTTTGAAACACAAAACAAAGCTCATCACTCTTTTTTTTATTTCTTGTTGAGGGTTCAATAATATTCCTAGCTCTTTTATCAAACTATGTCATTTAGTAAATGTAAATAAGCACTTTTTTAATATCTCCTCATGTTGTCACCAAAACTCTAATGAAAATATTACAAAACACCAGAAATATATTACATTTAAATAACATACAATGTTTTGGAAAGTTGATAACTTCTTTATTTCTATCAAAAGTAATTATCATGAAGTTAAAAGTTCTAAACTTTAGAATCCATTGCCTCATAAACAACTAGAGCGCTCAAGTTTTAACATTTCTCAAACTTGACATAATGATAGGAAATATCATATAATATTTTTCTATAAACAACTAACCATGCTAACAAGTAGATATTATATTATGATTCTTTCCACACTCACCATTAAAGTATTCACTACGTATTTACTCTTTTCTTCACTAGGATAGCATGGTAGCTTACTCACACCCAATTCATTTTTATGGGTTTAATTTGAATGGTGAAATACTTTTAAAAATTCCACCCACCTCCTTAAAGCTATAATTTGGTTGTCGTAGCCATTAGTTTTGATCCCTTTAATTAAAGGTGAAAGTTATACCCTAAAATTACTTCATCAAATAAATAGCACATTCTCTAAATAGACCAAATGATAGAACATCATGAATAGATACTATAATCACAAGGGTGGAACCTACAACCACTACTAGCAAATAGCTAATTCAATCCTTTGTTGCTATTGGAAATTTCAGCCTTGAATGTCACAAATATAAAATAATTTTATAGCTTAAAAAATGACCAACAAATATTCTAGGCTTCTACCACTATCAAATGACTGATTGACCATCCATCATTCTACAAGTGAAACTATAGCTTGCTAAGCCTTCAATTCATAATCCAAAACACATAGTTTTCATTAACAACACATTAAAATTGTTTGACTAATATCACTTACCAACATGTTCAACTATCCTAACATCTCAAACTATTGAACCATTTAATATAAAGGTCTTATTATTTCAAGGGTTGAACCCAACCACATGAAGCTACTACAAATATTACATTTGCATCCACTAATTTCTTTTCCATACATTCATTGGTAGACATATAAGCAAGTCTATTATCAATAAAGTAAAATACCTTTGAAAAGTTTGATGGTGCTCCAATGATGGCATACAATACAATGATAACCCAGATACACCAATGATTTCACATAGTGCACCAGTGATATCTCCTTCAAACAAACTAGTGGTTTCACACAATGAACCCATGATAAGCCCAAAAATGAACTAGTGGTTTTCACACAATGAGCCAACAATAAGCCCAAATGAACCAGTTATTTCACAAAGCCAACCAATGATAACTTTCCACTTCCCTTATCTCCAGTGGTATAATAAGTGTTCCACTCCATCCGCCATTAGCGAATTAACTCCAACTAACCACTCCTTTCACTTCTACTCACAACAATTGCTATATTTCATTCGATAACAGTGGAAAACTCATTCATTAATCTTGTGATCTAGTAGGTGTATCTAATCATCCAAAGTTAGGTTAATCGAACATCTAAATAAATGCTTCAACCAAGAAAATGAATAAAATATTATTTTTTAATATCTACCCATCAATAATATGTAGAGATATACAATGGATATTTATCCATCTTTAAAGTCTTATCATCCTAATAAAATCATAATATAATATATTAGTCCAATAATATTAGATTAATATATGCATGAAAGGTTGAAAAAATTCCATGAGGTTAGTACCCAATTAGTTTCAAGTACCCTACAAAACTCAATTGATATCAAAATATCATTTTCGTGAATTATATGTTCTACATAACTTAACACATGGGATAATCAATCAATCCATCAATAAAATATATAATTTATATATATCTTGCATGTTTAGTCTTGAAGCAGTCAATCGTTCCTTCAATAAAATAACACAAACAAATCTAAATTTTATCCACATAAAAAGTCTGCCAAGGGAGGGTCATGAAAAAATTGACTTGGAAGAAGAAGACAATTACTAAAGTGTACAAAAATGAGGTTTAGTGTTAAATTTGGCTAGATGAGTAATTATTTTTTATTTAAATTTTGAAACTTGCTAATTTAATTTTATGTTTCAACTAGAGATCAGGGTTATGCATAAGGGATTGAACTAAAAATGTACTTGTAAAAAATGGTGAATCCTAATCAAAATGAAGGTGAATAATGGATAATACTAAACAAATCAAATAGAGCATCTTCATACCAAAATTTGGGGTATTTGAAGCCCTAAAATATAAGATCATATTTGGGGCCACTTTTTACCTATTAAATCATCTTATAACTTCATAAAAATACCACCATTAGATCAGGCTTAAAAAGAGCTTTCCAACGAGTACAAATATGCCTATGTTTAGATATATATTGTGGCGAATTGACCCTAAGAAACAATTGGTCCTGAAAATTTTAGGCGAATGGGCCAACGTTGAGGGTCCTCATATTCGCCAATTTCAAATTTTGAAAATCCTAATATTTTCCCAATTTGTGAATATTCGCCACTATGCATAACCTTGCTAAAGATTAAAATTTATTTTTTTTTTGTTAAGGTTTGAGTTAGATTTTATTTTGCTCTAAATATGATTTGAAAACCCTTCATTTTCACAAGTTCAAAGTGTAAAATCCTCTTCTTTAGCTCTTAATTATATTCTCATGTTTGGAAAGCTTTATTTCTTGATGATGATGTAAACATTAGTCCTCTTGTAATTTGTTATATTATAATCTAAAAAATCCTCTTTGAAAACCATATGTTGTACTTTATTTTGTTCTTGCATCCCTTTTGCTTCAATTTGTATTATTTATTTTTAAAAGGACTTGAAGTATTGTGTAACTTATTATTGCATCACCATGTTTTTTTTTTTCTTATTTATGCATTTATTTTTCTCTTATTGCCTTTAATAGATGCTCTTCCCCTTTTTAAATGCTTTGTCATGGACATGACATTGATTTCTCTATTAAAACTTGATATTTGGACTCTCTTGTGATAAATATTTTAATCTATTGTGATGAATATTTGATATCCTCTTGCTATGATGAATATTTGATGTCCTCTTCAAGTATATAGGAATTTTAATAAATTCTTTACATACAATATTAGGAATTATTATCAACATAGTTTAATGGTATGAATTAGAGTGCATAGAACTACCACTTATATGATCTAGGTGTTCATGTTAGGTAAGGTCAACTAATATTGGTACATGAAACTACCATTCACAATGACCATAGGTAAAAGTTATTCATGGGGTGTTGTTATATTCACAATGAATGTGATTCTTAGTTTTTGTCCTTACATGGATAGTAGTTATGTGGGTGAATTCGAATTTTATTCATATATATTCAAATCATAATACACACACACATATATATAGGGGATGAGACACTGGAACGGTGGAGATATGAGGACGGGAAGTTGGAGGAATAAGGGGAGAAGGGATGGGAGGGATAAGGAGTGGGAATAAGGAGAAAGAAAAATTTGAGGGAAGATAGAGAAACAAAAACAAATCTTGCCGATAAAACTATTTTGCTGACATTTTACAAGGTGTTCACACTTGCAAGATTTTTCTAAGCCACTTAGAATGTGATCATGTTCACACTTGCAACACTCTCCCCCTTAAAGTTGAGAGGACTGACTAGACAGTCTCTTAGATTTATAAATTGAGCTTTAGCCATCACTTTGGTGAAGATATCTGCAACATTCTCCAAAGTGTGGCAGAATTGAAGCTCAACAATTTCTTGCTCCACCATATCTCGGATGAAATTGTACTTCATATCAAAATGTTTTGTTCTACTATGCTGCTCTTCAATATCTTCCAGAAGTTTTCTTAGCCACAAGGCTTGAGTACTAGCATAGGTGACTGCTATATACTTAGCTTCTGTAGAAGACAACGCTACCATATTTTTCTTTTTGGAACTCCAAGTTATTAGTCCTGATCCCAGACTAAAACAATTCCTTGAAGTTGATTTTCTATCATCAATGTTGCTGCCCCAATCACTATCACTGAAGCCTACAAGCTTTATAGTGTTACATTTATGGTAATGGATTCCAAAATCCCATGTACCATTTACATATCTGAGAATTCTCTTAGCTACCTTCAAATGCAGCTCATATGGGCTAGCCATAAATCGAGAGACAAGAGAAACAACATACTGAATATCAGGTCTGGTGTTGGCGAGAAACATCAAACTCCCAACCATGCTTTTGAAAGTGGTCACATCAACTTTTGGTGCTCCATAATCTTTGCTTAATTGGATCCCATGTCCAACTGGAGAGCAGACAGTGAGAGCTGATGTGGAAAGAGAACATGTGGTGGCTGGCAGAGTGCTGATTGGGTAGCATGTGGATCGAGGTGAGTATACGGGTGGTAGATTAAAGAGGACACATAGCAAAACGAGACATGGATGCATGGTAGCTGATGTGGCACGGTGAGTGGTATGCACATGGATGGCTGAGCAGGTGATGAGTTGCATGACACGTGGTGATTTTTTATAAAGGTTATCTCCTCTTTCATGGCATCTTGCAAAATTTTTTGAGTACATGCCTTCTCATAACTAGAAGGTTCAAGTTGTGCACTAGTTAACAAGGCATAGTTAACTATATCTCCTCGAGGTTCTTGGGAGTCATAATCACCATACAAATGCATATTTTCAAGTCTTTGCAAGACTGAACTCATTTCACTAGCTTGACTTCTAGTATATCTTATTTGAATTTTTTTATTCAACATCTGATAATATGGATGATGCTGGAGTGTTCTCTTACCTCTATATGGAGAATCAATATCCACTGGTGAGGAACTGACCGACCTTTGAGGAGAACTTGGTGAAGATGTTGAACTAGAAGATGAACTTGGGCTTGTTAGAGGAGACTTCTTACCTTTCTGCAGTGATTATTGTTGCACCTGTTTAGAAACTGCATCATTGGATTCATCATCACTAAATATTTGGGGCTTACCCCATTCTCCCCCTTCATCAAAAATCACATCCCTGGAAAGCACAATCTTTTGAGTCCTAGTATTGTAGATTCTATAAGTTTTTGTGTTCTCACAGTACCCTACAAATATGCATGGCTGACTCTTTGGATCAAGTTTTTTTCTCAGATCATAAAGAATATGAGAATATGCTAGTGAAAAAAACACTCAAAAATGCTTGACATTTTGTTTCTTACCATACCATGCTTGGTAAGGATTTTTCCCTTTCAAACCTTAAGTAGGGCTCCTATTCAAAATATACACATTGGTCCTAGCTGCATCTGCCCAATACATATTACTCAAATGCTTCATCTGAAGCATAGATCTTTCCATCTCTACAATGGTATGGTTCTTTCTCTCAGCCACACCATTCTGCTATGGAGTGTAGGCAGCAGTGAATTGCCATTTTATTCCATGTTCTTTACAAAAATTCATTAGAGGAGTATTCTCCTCCTCTATCTGATCTAAGACACTTAACAAAATATCCACTCTCATTTTTAACTCTTGTTTTAAAATCTACAAAGCGGTCAAATGCTTCATATTTATGCTTTAAAAAATATATCTAGCACATTCTTGAAAAATCATCAATGAAAATAAGAAAGTAAGAGTTGTTACCAATGCTCTTGGTCTACATTGGACCACAGATGTCTGAATGCACTAGTTGGAGTGGATAACTGGCCCGCCATGCTTACCCTCATGGAAATTTGGTCCTGGCATGCTTGCCCAAAGCACAACCTCACAGGCTTCTTTATTATCCTGAACTGTAGGAAGTCCATTCACCATCGCTTGAGAGGTTAACATCTTCAAACTATTTGAATTCAGATGACCGTATCTCAAGTGCCACAACACACTTGGATTTTAAATAGCAACATTTTCTAATTGATCTCCCCCTGGCTGACCAAACCTTAAAGGGAATAGCCTATTCTTTGTCATTGGCACTTGTGTAATAATTATATTACTATTATTTTTATCAAAAATGGTGCATTTACCCTCATCAAAAAGCAACTTGTAGTTATTTTCTAACATTTTACCAACACTTAAAATATTGTGTTGGATATGGGATGTGTAATAGATATCACTTACTTTCTTAACACCTTCTTTAGTTGGAACTGCCATGGCTCCAATGCCTTCAACCGCCAATGACTTGTTGTCCCCCAACTTGATGTTGGATTTGTAGGAAGAATCCAAGGTAGTAAAGAGTTGTTCTTTGCCACTCATATGATTTGAACACCCAGTTTCTAAAATCTAGGTGTCATTCATGTTCTGATCTAATTGGCCATATGAGAGAAAGAGATTTGTGGTCCCTTCCTCTTCTCCAAAATTGCCATACTGACTGCTTTGGCTGCTGATGCTCCCTTATGAAGGCTGCTTTGACCAACAATCATAAGCATAGTGGTCAGGTTTGCCACAATTGTAGCAAACTTGCTTTGACTTGTCATTTCCTTTTTCTTGGCCTGGATGCTTTCCTCTATTCTGTTGTCCACCTCTATTTTGACCTCCACCTCTGTTTGAAGATCCTCCTCTGCTTGGGGTTCCACCTCATGGACTATTCTTGCCTCTTCCTCTGCACTGACCTCTTCCATGACCTCTACCTCTTCCTTCTTGTGAAGCGAAGGCTTTATCATCTCCTCCATGGCTAGTGGAAGGAGTGTCCTGCAATATTTCTTCATGTGAAAGAAGAGAACCAATTAGTGCTTCAAAATAAAGAGTAGTTAAATCTTTTGACTCTTCAATAATGATTGCTACATGATTCCACTTTGAAATAAGTGTTCGCAAAACTTTCTTCACCATAACCTTAGGCTTAATATCTTCACCTAGAGTGATCATTTTATCTACTATGACTTTAACCTGCACGCAGTAGTCTCCTACTTTCTCATTTTCTTGCATTCTGAGATTTTCAAAATCTCTTTTCATTGTTTTAAGTCTAACCTATTTTACTTGATCACTACCTTGAAATATTTCTTTCAAAACTTTCCAAGCATCTTGAGCTGTGACACAGGATGCTATTCTAGGAAAGATACTTTTATCTAGGGCTGCTTGTAAATAGTACAGGGTAGAGGAATTATTTTTTTGGGCTTCTTTTCTAGTTTTTTTATCTGTAGCACTCAAAGCTGCCCATTCAGCAGCTGTGGGTTCTATATACCCTTCTATTACAATATCCCATAAACCTTTGCCTATTAACAAAGTTTTCATCTTTATTGACCAGTATTCATAATCACTACCATTGAATTCTAGAATTGGGAGACTTGTGTTTGAGGCCATTTATACTGCTTGAAATTAAACTTTGATTTGACTAATATAAGCAATAACAAAGCAAAGTAATTACAAGTTCAAATCAAATTTGGCTTTTTTAATTCTCTCACTTTGTTCTTCTTGTTGTGGATCTCCCAGTACTAGATGCCCAAAATTTTTGACAATGGAATCCTCATTGTCACTGATGACAATGATTTCAGGGCCTGGTTCTGGATCTAGATCAATCGGCTCTAGCTCCACTGGCTCTGGCTCTGGCGAGCATGGGGTATAACTATCACTGGATTTTTCCTTAGGTATGACTTCAACTAAATCAAACTCCTCCACTCATCTAAATATGTTGTCTTCTGAGTCGGCTTCGTAACCAGAATTCGGATTCCTTTGGTGGGCTATGACCGCATCTTCTAATTGATTAAAAACTGTATGTAAACCATATCTCTGAACTTTTTCGTTAAACCATTCGGCATTCTCTCTTTTTAAAATAGAACAAAGGGCATGATATCATCCTATTGATCTGATCATCTACTCATCAATGCAAAAAACAACTTCATTAGAGCCTCTAAGGTTAAAATTTTCACCCTTTTATAGCCGCTGAGGCTATTACAAAACAAAAAAAATTGGAGGTGCTAAAAGGGCATTTCGGAAGACTTCCTGTCACTTTTCTGTTAGGAACCTGCTATAAAATATACTAACAACACACTCTCAACTCAAATAAACTCACAGAAACATTATAACAATATTCAAAATTAATTGAATATGATAACAGAAACTACTTAAAAGGAACAATCTCACAATAGATAGAATCGCAGGCCTCTTCGAGGGGGCAACCTCCTTCAATACTTCATTAATTTGCAAAAATATGGTTACATTGGTGCCTTTTCGGGTATTTAAGGAGTTTCCTTCCAAGGTTGGCTTACATGCAAAATGCCACCTAGATTACATGCATAATGCCACCCGAATTACATGCATAGTGCCACTTTGAATTACATGCACAATGCCACTTGAATTACATGCATAATGCCACATGAATTACATGCACAATGCCACCTTACATCACCTATCTACCATGTGTTACATAAAAAGGGTGTCATTTGTCATAGGCACTACCTAAGCTAAAACTTAGAAAATTACAAAATATTAATCATGGGTACTACCCACGTTCACTAGGGATTATTACATCAGGGAAGTTATTACATTAAGGGTTAGGATGAGATCCTAACATGCCCTTCTCCTTGAAGAAGCTTTGTCCTCAAAGCTGAAAATGAGGAAACTATTGGTTGGAGTTGATGGAGAGACTCCCATGTAGCATCCTCAGGTTGAAGTCCACGCCACTAAACCAGGACCTCTGTAATGGTACGGTTGTGCAGAGTGCGAGTTCGACGATCCAGCAGCTGCTTCGGTGCAAGTAATATGGAGCCTTCTTCATCCAATTTGGTGAGTGTTGATTGAACCTGTACCTTTGTGCCCACAACTTTCTTGAGAAGGGAAACATAAAAAACAGGGTGGATCTTGGAAGTGGGGGGAAGAGCCAATTTGTAAGTTGTTAGACCAATCTGTTGTAGAACCTGATAAGGACCATAGAATTTTGGAGCGAGCTTCTGACACCTATGGAGTTGTAGAGATGATTGTTTGTATGGCTGTAAGCAAAGGAAGACCATATCACCCACATCAAAACTGTTATTTGAACGATGTTGATCAGCTTGTTGGCGCATCCAATTCTGGGCCATGTTCAAATTTTGGTTGAGTTGGTGGAGGACCTCGGTGTGTTGACTCAAAGTATTATCGATGGCCTGGACCTTGGAGCTACCTGGAATGTAGGAGGAAGGCGTGAGTGGAGGGCGCCCATAAACTGCCTCAAATGGTGTGAGTTTGGTGGCGGTATGATAGGAAGTGTTGTACCACCATTCGACCAAAGAAAGCCATTTTTTCCAATGAGTAGGATGATCGGAGGCAAAGCAGTGAAGGTAGGTTTCCAAGCATTTATTAACAACCTCTGTTTGACCATCCATTTGTAGATGGTATGCTGAACTCATTTTGAGTTGAGTCCCCTGCAACTTAAACAACTCTTGCCAAAAATTGCTAGTAAAGGTGGGATCACGATCAGATACAATGGAGGTTGGCATGCCATGAAGGAAAAATATGGAGTCAAGAAAAATTTGGGCAATAGTGGATGTTGTGTAAGGATGGGTTAGGGCACAAAAGTGAGCATACTTTGAAAGGCAGTCCACTACCAAGAAAATTACAGACTTGCCTCCAGATTTAGGTAGCCCTTCTTTGAAGTCCATGGAGATGTCAGTCCACACTTGATTTGGTATCGACAATGGTTGAAGAGTGCCCGGAGAGTGCACTGTTTCTCCTTTCATCCTTTGACATGTGTCGCAGTCCACTACAAAAGAGTGAATGTCCTGTTTCATACCTTTCCAAAAGAAGGTGCGCTTGAGTTGCTCATAAGTTTTTAGGAACCCTGAATGGCCAGCAGATGGAGTAGCATGTGATTCCTTCATGAGGAGCTCTCGAAGTGGGGACTTAGGAGGAAGAACTAGGCGTTGATGGTAACGCAGATCCTGGCCATCCCAACTATATCCTGGTGTAGACTCTAGATCATCCCTAAGTGAAGCAACAAGGTCTTTCAAATCTACATCCTAAAGTATTTCCTGACGTAAGGACTCAATCCATTGGGGCAATGGTGCAGATATGGCACACAACATACTAAGGGTCTCAAATTGACGAGAGAGAGCATCTACCACAAGATTTTCCTTCCCTTTTTTGTACGTGATATCATAATCATAGCCCATGATTTTTGATACCCACTTTTGTTGCTCGGGGGTGGCAACCCGTTGTTCTAGAAAGTATTTCAGACTCTGGTGGTCAGTTTTTATGGAGAAATGGTGCCCAATGAGGTAAGATCGCCAATGCTGGACTGCATGCAATATTGCCAACATTTCCTTGGCATATGTGGATTTCCCCAAATTGCGATCAGATAGGGATTTGTTGGTAAAAGTCAAAGGGTGTCCTTCTTGCATCAATACCGCCCCAATACCATGACCAGAAGCGTCACTTTCAATGACAAATTTTTTAGAGAAGTCTGGTATGGCTAAAACTGGAGTGCTAGTCATGGCATTCTTGAGGTCCAGGAATGCTTGCTTAGCCGGCCCTGTCCAAGTAAAATAATCCTTCTTCAACATGAAGGTGAGGGGGGCGGCTATCTTTCCATAATTGTAGACAAATTTACGGTAATATTCTGTAAGCCCTAAAAATCCTCAAATCCCCTTGAGTGTGCAAGGTTTTGGCCATTCTTGGACTGCTTGGATCTTCTTAGGGTCAACCTTGACACCATCCTTTGAGACAATGTGTCCCAGATACTCTACTTCAGTCAAACCAAAGGAACACTTGGAATTTTTTGCAAATAGTTTATGGTCGGCCAGTATTTGGAGGGTTTGATCTACATGCTTGAGATGCTCTTCCCATGTGTGACTGTAAATCAAGATGTCATCGAAGAACACAAGGATGAACTTCCACAAAAAAGGGTGAAAGATGTTGTTCATCAGGCTTTGGAATGTGGAAGGAGCATTTGTGAGACCAAATGGCATTACCAAGAATTCATAATGACCTTCATGAGTGCAAAAAGTAGTTTTAGGAATATCTTCATCCCTGATCCATATCTGATGGTACCCAGAGCAGAGGTCTAGCTTGGTGAAGTACATGGTCCCATGTAATTCATCTAGTAATTCATCAACCACAAGGATAGGAAATTTATCCTTGAAAGTTATCTTGTTGAGTTCTCGGTAGTCAATACACAATCGCCAAGATCCATCCTTCTTGAGGACCAGTAAGACTGGTGCAGAGTAGGGACTAGTACTAGGCCAAATGAAACCCACCTTGAGTAATTCCTGTATCATCTTCTCAATCTCTGACTTCATGGCATGGGGGTACCTGTATGGTTTGATATTGGGAGGTGTACTATCCGACAATAATGGAATGGCATGGTCGTGAGAGCGATGCGGTGGTAGTCTGGTTGGTTCTGAAAATATGGCCTCGTGTTTGTGGAGAATCTGTTGCATGTCTAGTGGGATTTCACCCATTGGAGATGTGGATGGTTGGATGGAGAATAGTTGTGCAATGACCCCACATGATGATTTCTTTAGCAATTTCTCCATGTCATTTGAACTGATAATTTGAGGTGTTCCTATCGGGGAGCCCTTGATGATGTGTGTTTGTTCATTCTGGGAGAACTGCATCCAAAGTTCAGCAAATTTCCAACTGATAGTGCCCAACGTACTCAACCATTGAGATCCCAAAACAATATCACATCCACCCAACTAGAGGGCAAACATGTCCTGCTTGAGTTCATAGTCCCCTATCTTGATTTTAACATTGCGACACTTTCCTTTACAAGGTAAGGTTCCCCCATTGGCTACCATGACCTCAAAGGAATTACAAGTGTGGATATAGCAATTTTCCCGTTGAGCAACTCTAGGGTCAATGAAGTTGTGCATGCTTCCCGAATCCAGAAGGATGGAAAGACGTTGGCCCTTGAAAATTCCTGTAACCTTCATGGTTTGAGGAGTAGTAATGCCTGCAAGGGCATGGAATGTAATTGCTGTCTCAGGTTCCTATTTCACTTGTTCTTGTAGAGGAGGTGTTTTTGGAGGGCCCTCATCCTCATCAATCTCGTCAAAGGTATCAGGTTCTTCAACATCTATCAAGAACAATTTTTTGTGTGCACACTTATGCCCTTTGAAAAACTTTTCATCATAATTGTAGCATAATCCTTGGGCACGACATGCATCCATATCTTCGATGGTGAGGCGCTTGGGTGCAGCAGGTTTATTACATGCACAATGCCACCTTACCTAACCTATCTACCATGTGTTACATAAAAAGGGTGCCATTTGTCATAGGCACTACCTAAGCTAAAACTTAGAACATTACAAAATATTAATCATGGGTACTACCCACGTTCACTAGGTATTATTACATCAGGGAAGTTATTACATTAAGGGTTAGGATGAGATCCTAACATTTTCCAGATTCACAATATGCAAATTTTCACTTTCCACTTTTCACAATTTTTTCTCCAAAAAAAAAGGTTTTCAATTTTTTTATAAAGCCCCTTTTTTAAAATTTAATAATCAATAATGCTTTTAATAAATTAAAAATAACTATATTAATAAAATAATTAAAAGCATTTATTTGAAAATTAAATTCAATTTAAAAGAAACTTTAATAAAAATAATAATAATAATTTTTTTTAAAACCTTTTATTATTCTGGTGATTCGAACTCATGACCTCATGTATGTAAACAAGCACCTTTACCGCTATACCACGCGGCTCCTCTGAAAAACAATCCACCCGCTCTTCCTCTTAAAGCTTCGCCTTGACGAAAAACAAAAAAAAAACTATTTTTAAACCCGACGAGATTCGAACCGGGGTCCTCTCCTTTGCAAATCTACCAACGTAACCAACCACGCTGGGGGCTCGGTTGGAATGATAAATAGGGTCGTGCAATATGTTATCGTCCGACAACAATTATTTTTAAAAAAGAAACTCTAAGTCTTTTATCCCACATGCAGTGGGAAGAAGACTCTCATGCTGCTTTTATATGCCTGCGAGCACAAAAGAACTTGGTTGCCTTCGGGCAATTGAGACCTCCTTTTGCCAACGAAGACTCAAATGAAAACTTACCACATGTCATGCAACTCATCACCCGCTCAACTATCCATGTGCATGCCACTCACCATGCCACGTTAGCTACCATGCATCCACGTCTCGTTTCGCTACTTGTCCTTTTCAATCAGCCACTTGTCTACTTGCCTCGATCCACGTGCTTCCCATTCAGCACTCTACCAGCCGCCATGTGTTCTCTTGCCATGTCAGCTCTCATTGTCGATTGTATTCCTTCTTCATCTGTGTGTGCCCAGCTATCCCTGATCGCTCCTCAATATGTGTGCTATGCTAGTAACTGCCACCTCAAATAGCTTCTTGCTGACTACTCCCTTCTCACCTCGGGATTCGTACCCAAATTTTTGCACCCTTGGCCCTTCGGCTCTGATACCAGAATGTGGGTGAATTCAAATTTTATTCATATATATTCAAATCATAATACACACACACACACATATATATATAGGGGATGAGATGGTGGAACGGTGGAGAGATGAGGACGGGAAGTTGGAGGAATAAGGGGAGAAGGGATAGGAGGGATAAGGAGTGAGAATAATGGGAAAGAAAAATTCGAGGGGAGATAGAGAAACAAAAACAAATCTTGCCGACAAAACTATTTTTTCGACATTTTACAAGGCGTTCACACTTGCAAGGTTTTTCTAAGCCACTTAGAACGTGGTCATGTTCACACTTGCAACAAGTTATGCCATATTTGGCAATGCTTTGTATTTAAATATTCTTCATTTGTAATGCAATATTATCCCAAAATTAAGGATCAACATACAAATTGGTAATATAGACAACTCCAAATGTGTTAAAAAAATTCATAAAAAATAAGGAAATTATGGATCTAGTGTTAAAATGATTGATGAAATAGTAAAGACTCTTTTCTAGTAAACACTAATTTTAAAATATGAATCACCATGTACTCTACTTATAAGTATCCATAAAAAAACAACCTCTATATAGGCTTAAATACATACAAGAAAATAATATATAATTCAATTGAACATATATTTACAAAATACAAGACAATTCCAAACAATATGAAAACAAATATCCTATATATTCACCATGAAAAAAAGTAACAATGTTTTATTATACACAAAATAAAGCAAATACCATACATGGCTAAATAGACCTATAGAGGCCTAGAGTTACTTTATCTCAAACTTAAGCTTCTAATTTTTTCTAATCTTATATAAAATAAATTTATTAAAATATACTTTATATTTTTTTTAAGAAAATTTACAATTTTATAAGTAAATAAACCTGGACAGTTTTTTCTAATTTTAAAATATTATATAATTTTTTTAATCTACTTTTTAGGGATATGGTGATGTATTTATAAAATTTACAATTTTATAAGTAAATAAACCTGGACAGTTTTTTCTAATTTTAAAATATTATATAATTTTTTTAATCTACTTTTTAGGTATATGGTGATGTATTTATAGAGATTCACACATTTAAATTTCAATTTATTTATCTATATTCAATCAAGTTATAATATATACACTCTAAACCATAGTTAATATGTTTCAAATGTATGTAAATAAAATCATTAATTTTGAATTAAAAAAAAAAAAAAAAAATTAGACTATGATGCGTTTTTTTTAAATTATTTTTAAAATTTATTTTATTTATTATAATATAATCATTATTTAAAAGCCAAAACAGTAACATTTTAACATTATCTAAATAATATATTTAAAAATATATATAATATCTCTTTAAAATTTAAATTACAATCATTAGTTTGAAGTTATATCAAAATGCCAGTTATGCTCAATATTTGTCTAGACAGTGCCGTCTTTCATTTGAGTACTTCCTTCTTCTTTGTTAAATTACCCGAAGCTTATGCAATTTTCGATCAAATTGTTGATGTAATGCCAGTTATCCCTGTGTTCTTTTTTCTCTGGTTGTCCTCTTATTCTTATACTTACACAACAAAATAAATATGCCATTTCTTTATTAAAAAAAAAAAATTATTACGATAGAGCTTGTTTATAGTTTAAACCCCCACCTATGTTCATAGTTTAAAAATATTTACCTTTAAAATTAAAATCTTGTATAAAACTTACTCTAAACCTATTTGTATAAAACTTACTCTAAACCTATTCACAACATTTCTGAAACCTCTGAAAAAATACTTCTACTGTGTTTCCCATTTAAGAGGTTTAACTAAAAACAGTTGAAGATGCACTTTTAACAATGAGACAGAAAGTGACATGGGTCTGGATCAATACCCTTGAAAGAGGTTGTATATTGTCACGTTTTCGTTAGACTCTGTATAAATTGAGATCGCATACATTTCTTAGCCAGTTAAGGATACAGAAGCTAAACTTCATGTTCCTCCCTGACATCTATCGGCTTATACAAATATCAGCAGATCTAAGCAGAATACCCTAATGTTCCATTAGTCCTCGATATCTTCAACTAGTGCTTAATAACTATGTACATAATTTGGAGACTCCGGAGATTGAAGCCGCATCAATATCTAAGGGCTTTTGTGGTGTTGTGTATAGATGTAATCTGTATGAGCAGCCAGAGTTCGCCTCTCTAAACATTCATCTTCATCCATACTTTTATCGCATTCCTTCATACCCTCTACTTGCTGATGTTCCACGTTGCTAACTCCCTGTAATACCCACCATTGAAAACAGAGTTAGACTCAGCACGACGAAGCATACAACTATCAAAACCCTAATAAAAAACTTCAAGTGTAAAAGAAAAATATAATATATATATATATATATATATAAACTTACAACTTGCTCGCCAGGCATTCCATCTTTATTAAAGGACTCTGAACTTCCTACTGAAAATTTAGTGCTGCCTGCATCCCGTGGACGACAAGTATTAAAATGCAGTAAAAGGGACAAAATCTTCCTAATGCCTTGAGTCTTGTAAGAACTAAGCAGCATAGAAAGCCAAGAAAGTTTTTTCAATTTTACAAAGTCGAAGGCTATCTTATCGATATAGGTTCGAGCACAATTTGTTGGAATGTAAAGAAAGATGTACCTCTTTCAAGCGGGCGTGTAGCCATTGCTATTGCTAGAAGCGTGAAAATGCAGACTGTAGTCATGAGCCCAGCCATTTTGTTGCCAAATTCGAGTTTAAGAGGTTACACAAGAGTTTGATCCTGGGAAGTAACTCCTATGGAAATATCATGCTAGGAGTCGCTAATTTATACGAGAAATCCCAGTCCTAGTCAAATTTGTACAAAGTTTTGAAAATTAAAGCGCGTATTTAATGATGTTACAGCTTTTAATGTGTTGGATTCTTAGTTGTGCCGACCTGAATTGGGACCCATAGTGGAAAAAACAGTGCATTGTATATTGCTCTTTTGTGTCTAAACTAAACGTGAAAGGAATGTTTTTATTTTCAAGTGGTATATGATTGGATTTTATTTAAGTTTGAATTATGAAAAGTTTCCATATACCATTTTCAACTGGTATTTTGTTAGATTTTATTTAAATTTAAATGATGAAAAAAGTTCCCCACTTTTAAAAAATGTGAAATAAATGTCTCATTCATTGAAGACGGCGTTCATCTTCTTAGCTAGAATCCAGTTTTTTTTACACAGCTTTTACCCGCATTTATATTTCCAAGCGGCTCTCTAGAAGTAGATTTCACGTGGGTTCCATCAAGAAACTTCCCACGCTGCGCTGACTTGTTTTATGTTCTTTACACGCTTCATAATGTCTCACATTATAATTCTTGTTTTCACATGACATAACATGATTTTGTTTAAGAATTTGATGCAATAGATGTAACATGACATAACAGAAAAGTCAAACTCTAATATCAGAACACTGTGATATCAGATTTAATTTGATGCAATAGATGTAAAGTTAACAGAAAAGTCAAACTGTGATATCAGATCCCAGTTGGCCAATGACCATCACTCTGAATAAAAGTGAAACGCCATGTGGTAAGTCCATCGGCCTAACAATAGCCACCAAGTTTGGGGGGGCACATATTATGTCAAGACGTGGTTTTCAGATCGTTTGTTTGATTTAATTTGGAATTTAACCACAATAAGCAGCTTCTTTAATTTTGTTTCAAGGATTCGATCTTATATGGTTTGACCCACACATGCTTGGTAGGTTGAATATAGAAATAAACAAGGCTAGCATGAGGTTTATCTAGCCATATCCAGCAAAAGATTTGATTTAATTTTTAAACTAATTTTTATTATTAATAAATTGATAAACTTAAATATACAAATAAATAATTAGTTAGTGATGTATATCAGAAAGGTGGTAAAAATTAAAAGTTTTATCATATTATTTATATTTAAAAAAAAAAAATTAACATTGTCCATGAATTATTTGTGCAATTCCAACATCATGTTCGATTATATAGTGAGATTGTTCCCTTAGCATGATGTTAAGGTGATATTTTAAGTTTTGGACAAAAAATTCGTCCTATTTTATTTAAAGAAGTGTGAACACCTATCATATGTCCGAGAATTTAAAGGCCTATATGAAAGGAACCATTTAAGTGGTTATTACCAGTTATAAGAATGGTTGAGCATATTATATGAATTTTAAAAACGGTATTTATGAATTTTAAGAAGAATAACCAATGGAAAGGATGCTCAAATTTTTAAAATATTGATGTTAAAAATAATTTGATTTTTTCTTTCCCAGAAAATTAAAATAAACATAAATTCTATAAATATGAAATGAATTTATAATATTTTCGGAACTTACAAAGTACTTTGATTTTTAAAAATAATTATTAAAATTGAAAGGACTTGCATGATAAGGTTGAAAAGAAGAGTTAACCCTGGATAAGGTCTACACTTAGATGATTACTCAAAATAAAATATTTAAGCATATATCAAGTAAAATATAGTTATCTATTCATCTATGGTAGACATTTATGTAATAATAATTTACATAAAAATAAATTAATGCTTAATTTTTATCTCTTACAAGAGTAATATGGCGTACCTATAGTATGTTGTCTACTATTCAATCTCTCTTTTTCATGCCTTCTTATTCAAATAATATTATATTACACACTTATCCCACCAGATTTAATATATAAGTTTAGTATTATGGCCTTATGATTAAATAGTCATAACATACAACTCATTTAGTAAACTTTAGCAAACATGGAACTACTATAAAGTCAAGTTTGAAAATAATAGTTGTCAATGTTCTCGTATTCTAGTTATCACACAAGCTAGTCATATTGTGAATTTTTCAATCTCCAATCATATGTCCTAGTCATAATCTCAAACTTATAAACCTAACTATCCAATATTTTCATAGTTATTATGTTTTGTATAATCCTATTATACCATAATTTAGACAAGTCTAAAAAGATAATGTAACCTTGAGTGCAAGCAACACTAGTGCAAGATAAATTAAGTAAAACAACCAAAAAAAGGTAAAAATAAAAAATGTTAGGTTAGGACATATAAAGGGTAAATAAAAAATAAGTAAATGAGTAAGGTAAAGAGTTGAAAGGATAGACTTTAAAAAACAAAAATAGTAGTAGATTCTAAATGAAATAAATGCAAATGAAAATTATTAAAGAAAAATATGGATACAAAAAAAGTAAAGTAATGTTCAATATATGAAACAATAAATATACTTACCTCTTATAGATTTTCATATGATGTTTGAATTTTAATCCTTCGTCCTTGATATTAAATCTCGTTGATTATTCATGAAAATTATTTAAGATACTTTTCTTGACTGATCTAGAGGTAAAGAATATTAACTAGGGAAAGAGAAGGGAAATAAAGATGTAACAGGATTCAATTTTAGTATTATAACAATGCCAAGGTAGCCTAAGAAGTAATGATATGATATACATTCCAATCCCTCAAGTATTCCCCTCATGATGTTTGTAATTAGGATTATAAGTTCTCTAAGTGATAAGAAGGTTTTAAGTGGTTTGTAGTTTTAATTCTATTAAATTGTTTATTCTTTATATTATAGTGGTTTGAATATATATATATATATATATATATATGACCTTTACCCATTTTAGGAGATCAAGTTTCCAACAAATCTCTATTTGAACCCCAAAATACCATAATAGTTTCCCAAAAATCAAGAGCAATTTTGTCTTGTCATGATGGCTTGATTGGTCATTCTTCTTCTATCATAATTTATTTTTCTTCCAAGGGAGAAAGATATCTTTGTATTTCATATCCCAAGAAAAAATAAAATTATAATAACCAATTGAGAATGGGAACGCTATTGGTCCTTTCAAATGTTAAGATCCATAAGTTTTGAATTAGATTAATAATTGGTCTAATGGGGAGAATATAGGATTTACTTTACATTTTTAAACATTAAACATTAATGTATGAGGAAGAGGCATGCACATATAAGGAAATGTGGATTTAATTACTTCCTTTAAGAACCTTGTATCTCCATCTCTAATGAACAATTTTACCATAGATTTGATATATAATAAAATACAAAGAATGCATCTTCCTTTCAATACTTAGATGGAATTTAGAAAAAAATAGAATAAATAAATATTTATCTATATTTTCTATCAATAAATTTTGGTATGCATGTTAAGAGAATTTAAAACAAGTAGAAGTTTACATAGAAATTTTGAGTCTCTCAAACTTGAGGCTACTCTTTGACTAATTGGTGATTGACGAATTCAACTTAGTATATCTTCTTGTCTTGTGTAAATAGCAAGTTCATATAGGAAAACATTAAAATTTTGAAGTTAGATTCTCTCTCCTCTAACATGGTTTAAGATAATGATGGAGTTGTTGAAGGTCAATATTTACTCATACCTTGTGTTTCTTTAATATTTTACACAAGTCATCACTTAAATATCCATGCATATTTTATAATATTTTATTATGAATTGTCTTTATTCACCCTAGTGACTAGGTAATATACAACTAGCATTGATTTTATCACATCCACATGGATAATGGCTTAGTTTAGCCATTATATATACATCAACCACTTAAATATTTGTATCATATTCTACTATTCATTTATTGTATCATATTGTGTGCTATGATATATCACATTCATATCCCTCATTTTATTATATAATTTCTTTCAATTTCCTATAATGTTTACTAATTTTCTTATTCTTAGTGTAATTCCCCTTTTGAGTACTATAACTTTAATATAGTTTCCTATTATACTTGTTACTTTCATCAAACTAGGACATGATTATCATCAAAGTTCTGCAAGAACTAATTTAGAAATTTATTTTTTATTTAGAAGGAATAGATGATTTCTAGTGAATTGAGGATTAAATTAAATTAATTACTAAGCTCTCATATGTGGGTTCCTTTATTCTATTATTGCTATCATGAAACACAATATTTTATAAGTTTGGTTAGAGAACATTGTATTTAATTATGGAGAATGACTTAGGATCAATAAATATAATCATGAGTAAGGGATAATTTGTATTTTTTTGAGAGTAAAATATTTTCTATAAATAATAGAAATTTTACTTCAAATTCAAAATAAGACCTTTCTACTCAACATAATTTCATGCAATATATTTTATAACCAAATAAAAATATCTTGGTAAAGGAATTTTTGCTAAGCTAAAGAGTGAAATTTAACAACATATTGCCCATTATCACAATGTACAAGTAACCATATTATAAGAATAAAATGCATTCCTTAATATATGTTGTAAATAGAAATTTGATGGTAAGGAGAAAAAACAAGAACATACACAGAATTCTATAATAACAAATTTAATCATCTAGAAGTACGAGATAAAGAATAACATAATTTATCACAATCACAATTTTTATAAAATAACAACACTTTATAGAATAATTCACATTTATTTTTTGTCCCATTATGATATAAGAACATAAATAGAAACAAAAAAAAAATCATTTCCAATTTCTATGTATTTTCTAGTGTACATTTACTGATCAAATTATGAATATTAACAATACTTTTCAAAGTGTTTTGTATTAAACATTATATTTTGCTTTATAAAGAATCATAATATGGAGAAATTTAAATATACATCTCATACATGTTCACATGTCCTTGTGAAACAAAAAATAATTGTATTTTAGATAGTGATGTGTGTATGTATTTTAAGAGAAATTTTCTAAATTATTATGGTAGATTGTATTTTTTTCCAACCAATTAAGGGTAAGGGGCTTTATCAACAATTCCACCATATTATCCCTATAATCCCACATATAAATAGACATAATAAAAAACCAAACACAAGGATAAATTCCTTAAATAGTTTTTATATAATTTCCTACTATTTATCTAGGTGTCTAGGTTTCCTTAGCTCCATTCTAGGGCATGGCTATCTATGGATAAGCTCACTCAACTCCATTTATAGGGAAGATAAAAATAAAACATGGTATTAATAATCCTATCCACCATAATTAATAACATCATCATATCTGATCATTCTACTTTCACAAGGAGATCCCACTCAATTCTTGACAATCGAGATCATGGAAGACCTAACTTACCTTGTACTAAACCAATGGGGATGCCCATATACAGTAATGATAGGTAGAACTCCTTAGGATTTCTAAGGGATTTGTAGAAGTCATTGTATGATAATATAGGACACAAGCATACAAACAACACATAGGAGTAGGGTTGGTTCAGCTAACAAGTAAACATAATTAAAATATGTAATGATAGATAACATACACAAATAGAAAACATCTTAGATAACATAAAAATATATATATAATTTATTGGATATTTCATAATATTTATATCCTTTATTTATATTCTATTATTCTTGTTTATCTAATTTTTGTTTGTGTTTGATGGGATACATGTTACCCTTGTGCTCTCCAAGAGTTGATCCTTTGCATATTTCCTTTATCACCTCATCTACTTATTTTCCTTCCTCCTATACATGATCCCCCTTGTGCATGTACTACATACTATTATTTCTCTCTTGCTTCCTAACTTTGTACCCTTCTAACACATCTTTCAATCATTGGTATTGGCTTATGTTATATAAAAGTATTCTTACCATTCTAATTTAATTTAAATATTACTTATTAATTTTTCATTTATTTGTTAATTTTATAATTTTGGCATAATTAGAAATTATGTATTATATTTTAATCTTATTCATGGGTTATTGTATTAACTATCTAGGCCTAATATTTGGTTCATGACTAGCCATGGGTATGGACACACACACACACACACATGAAAGTGATAAATGAAGTTCTTACTTGAACTCTTCTGTACACATGAACCTTAATGATGTGTAGTTTAAATATCCTAATAATGATCATGATACACATACACACCTTCATGAAAGTGATAAATGAAGTTCTTACTTGAAACCTTCCACACACATGAACGTTAATGATGCGTAGTTTAAATATCCTAATAATTATCATGATATCCTTGAGCTATCATCAATTTTAACAAACAAAACCTTCCATTTATTTGACACTAAAATAAAAATTGCATAGATTGGATTCATCATGGACAACCCCTATAATGATAACCTTATCATTATATTATTTGTTCTTGTACATCCATCTTATTTTCAAGATCTAATTGGTATATGGTGAACACATTTACACACATGTCCAAAATATAAAATGTACATCTTGGATATATACCTTTTTGTTCTTCACAATTGTGCAAATGATTACTCCATCATTTTTACTAGCCTCATAGTTACAAAAATGACTTTTTTATTGGTCATACGGTGAGAAGCACCTAAATCTACATATCAATAATTAGAAGATCAAAAAATATTATCAATTCATGATTATACCTTCTCACATGAAGTGTGAAAACTTTTAGAGTACCCTAGTAAGTGATGATTTCCCTTTGAATTATCAGCATTCCCTAGCTTAAGGGAATTCAACACTTCCTTAAATTACCTTAACATTGAGGTATGAATCCTTCATATGCTTTAACTTGTCATAATAAATGTGCTTCAACTTGTTCTTATCTTGCTTCTATTAATTTCTTTCTTGGTTTTCTATTTTCTTTAGGTTTGTAGCTCTTTGGGACTCTTTCTCTTCTTTAGAGATAAAATATATTTTTCTATCAAATTTTTCTTCATCATTCTAATTATGAAGGATATTCTATATATCATGAGAAATAAATTTTTGAAATATACCCCATATCTATGCAATCCTCAACTATGGCACAAAGTGCTTCAATGTATGATGTAGAGTATCAAGAATATTTTTAGTATGTATCTCTAATGTCTTTGTTGTAATGCTTAAATGTGATCAACCCTATTGTGTAGATATCCCACTTCATCAAAATATTTTAATCTCAAGGATGTTATTTTATCCCTAATCCTCTTAGACTTCTCTTTATTTGCATTTCTAAACTTATTTTATAACTTGACCTATAATATTAAGATCATTATTATGCTCATTTACAACACGTTACTATTCATAATAAATGTTGGTGACTATCAAAATCCATAACATTATCTTGATATCATTTTCAAGTGGGGATTGACTAGAAGTATATCCTACATGTTGATCAATATAGATGTCATTATGTTGAATTTCCATGCCAATATTTCCCCTTATATTTTAGGATCTCCTTATTGGTTGTTTAAAAAATGTTATGTAGGACAGGTTATGATAGATATACATGAACTATCAATATTATTGGATTATTTTTATAATTTCAAGGAAGGTCATTGTTCAACACTTTTATTTTTTTACCTCTAGGCACCTATTTTTCTATTCTAAAACATTTATCTATTTTACGCCTTTTTTTAATATATATATATATATATATATATATATTCTATAAAACATTTTCTACATAATGTGGCATGGTGCATATGAGTGAGAGGATAGTCTATTACATTGTGGTATTGTCATATGTCATGCATGTGAGAGGATGTACATGGAAATCATAAAGGGGTCCAACTCCTTTTATGATCTAGTGAATAATACCATTGCATTAATGGTACCCATGCTAATTAGGTAAGGAGATCCCTCCTAAAGCCTTAGGCTTTATAAGACTTAATTTCAAACTCCAAACCATTTTTTTAATGACGACAATGATATTATTACTCAAATTGGTGATATATAGAAATATGACACGGTATATCTTAATGACAACACTATATGATGACATGGAACTCAATGATATCACCTTATTTTTCATATAGATGTTGACATGGCACTTGAATATATTTTACACTATGATGAAATGGAAGTTTGTGATGATATGGAATATGATGGTATGGTGCATAATGATATGGCCCATGATGATGTGGTACCTAATATTATCTCTCATAATGATGTGGCAACTAATAACATGGTAGGTGATATGTTAGATGACATGGTATTGAGTAGCATGGTGCATGATAACATGTAAAGTGGTAGCATACCAAGGGTTGATGTGTTAGAGGCTGACATGGTAGGTAGGGAACCACATGATGGATATCAAAATGTGTTTGAATAACCACATTCTTCCAACTCATTAAACCCATTGACCATATAATATCATAATGAACAATTGATTTAATGAAGCATAAATTTTGGAGTGACTCAGAGAGCAATAAGTGGTATAATCTGGTTTAGGATTTTATAGTGAATTAGAGCATGAGAAGTGGTATAATCTAGTTCACTAGTATACTACCCAATAACCTATGAAATCATTACCTAGTTGTGAATCTTATTTCAAATAATAACAAGTGGTATCATCCCATTTATCAATACATTGTCTAGTTAATAACTAATTGAAACCCCATTAACCAATCATGCAATAACACATGGTAGCCCACCATTCACTATAGATATATAAAATTTTCAATTTTTTATAGCTTTTGGAGTCATTTTGTGTGGTTTTTGGGCCAAACATTAAGGGACCCTAAATTTTGTATACATAAGTGCTTTGAGCCCATTTTTTTTAAATCACGTGATTTTTTGAGACCCCTATATTGGTATTATTTATGGTCACAACTAGATGTAGGATTTTGTATTTAGTAGAAATTATATGGATTTACATATTCTCTTTTTGAATTACCCATTCCACTTGGAAAATAAAAAATGTTCTACTCTAAAGTAAGGGGCCTCTCAAGTATGTTAATGAGAAGCCTCTATAGACTGATTTTGAAGAGAGAAAGAAATTATATTGGGATAAGAAGGATGGGTATTTTGGTGTAATACATCTTAGTGTTTATAATTCTTAAGTCACCCATGTTAGAAACATTATAAATCCCAATCAATTGCTTGACAAGTTTTTGGGGTTGCATGATCGGATTAACTCCACAAAAATCAATATATTGGAGGTAAATTGTATTACTTTAACTACAAACTCCTTTGAGACCACTAATGAGTATATTAGTTGGTTTAAAGAGTTTAATCTTACATTCAGAATACGAAAGGTATTCCAAAGAGGATAGGACAGGAGAAAAATGCTACAAATAATGATAAGAACAATGACATTCTTAACATTATGCTCAACAACATCTTAGATTCATATGATATGGTTTTATTATTTTAGATGTTTTATGTACACTTCCCAAATTCCCCTCCTCCTCCTATATCAGTTGGTTTAAAGAGTTTTAATCTTACATTTAGGCTATGAAAGGTATTCCAAAGGGGATAGGATAGGAGCAAAATGCTACAAATAATTATAAGAACAATGATATTATTAACATTATGTTCAACAACATCTTATATTCATATGAGATGGTTTTATTATTTTAGATGCTTTATGTATACTTCCCAACTTCCCCTCCTCCTCCTATTATTGAAGTGTTGAGATATCTCCTTCACTTATATGCTCAAATAAAATGGTATAAGGGTTGTCCTCTCATCATTCAGGATCATGCAAAATAAACTATTAAGACTAAGAATGATATGAAGAAAAGTGTAGAATAAGTAGAATTAGAAGACTAAAAATATTTTAAAAATCCAACTTGTGAGTTACATAAATGGGAAGAATACAAATTAATTTTTTTCCAACATCAAGAAAAATGAGGAACTAGCTAATAAGGGATTTTTGATGTTGCTCTCCTATATGCATAAGGTCAGGACAATCATGATATAAATATGACAAGCTCATGTAGCTATCCATATAATATATTGGTCATCCACCTCTTCTAATAAATAGATTGTATATTCAAGGGTAACAAACCATATGACTAAGCATACACAACTTCATGATTATATAACAGTACATAAAAGAGAGCTTATTATCATTAGATATGATTATTCCTTACAAGTGGCACCTATGGTGTGGTTAGTATTGGATATTCTTCATTTCATGAGGTTCTTGACATTCCTAGTGTTGGCTATAATATTTTATCCATTTGTCACACAAACCATACAACAAAATGGTAGACTTTTGGCCTTATAAATATGTAATCAAGGATATTTTATTATGTATTAAATACATATGCCTATGGATTTTGGATTAATAAAATTAAATTTATAAACTAGGTCATAGATGTAATCCTCCTACTTCCAATCAAAAGAAATATTTTAAGGCCATGATGGCACAAACAAAAGATGAGACATAGCGATGGCATCATAAACCTAGGTATGTTATCTTTGGGTCATATAGCTACATGATTCATCGATGGGTATTGGAATTTCTTACATTTCTCCCTCTAGTGGAGTGTGTGAAGGATGTATTTTTGGAAAGCAACACAAAGAATTTTTCAAAAATGAAGAACAAAGGCATGCTACATAACCCTTAGATCTCATTCATAGTGATATATATGGACCCATGGATGTAGTATCTATTTTTGAGAATAAGTACTTTTAATTTTCATTAATGGTTTATCTTGGAATTTATGGTTGTATAATATTCATATCAAAAATGAGATATTTATTAGATTCAAGGTATTCAAAGTACTAGTAGAGAATAAACTAGAATAAAAAATAAAGTTTCGTAGGGTAGATATGGGAGGTGAATACATGACCAATGATTTTCCAAAAAAATGACTCTTCAAGGTATTTTATTTCAAGGGATTATTCATTATCTCTACAACAAGATGTGGGCGTTGGGAGGAAAATAGGATGATTGTGTAGATATATCATTGCATGATTCATACTAAGGGTATGGTGCATGTATTTTGGGATGAAGCTATCATCTATATGGCATACATCATAAATGGAGTCCCTACTAGAGTATTTCAAGATATGATATCCCTCAAGAGGTTGACATGTGATAAGCTTGATATGTCTTAAATTTGTATTTTTGGATATTTAGCATGGGATAACATACCCAAAGAGATTTTAAAAAATTTTGTGGGTACTTGGATGCCTCTAAGGTATATCATATTTATGATCTTTATAGGCATGATGTTATTATTCAAATAAATATATTTTTTATGAGGTTTTTATAGTAGCTTCATAGAGTTATCCACTTGAGCTTTTATCCATACATTCTCTTATTTATCTGACTACTCCAATAGATTATTTAGATATTCTAGTAGGCATTATTCCTATTGAGTATTTTTATTCATATTCTAATGAAATCCCTATGCCTATAGATTTTACCCCTTCTCGGGTAGCACCATATCCAACACCTTTATTCTTGGTTTGGTAATTATGAGCTTGATATACTTGTTAATTGTTCCATAGTATTGAATGTAGAGGAATGTGGTTAGTATGATTAAAATGCCTTAATTTTGGATTTTGATGTTTCTCTATCTCAAGATATTCCTAGATCTTCCACAATTCATCCAACATCCAAATGAGTTTCTATTCTTCTACAGGATGCTCATCCCATTGTTTCCATCAACCTTTTGTTTAGCCTTCCTTTAAATATTGATAATCATAGATATCCTCTCACCTATTACCAAGCTAAGGGTTGATCAAAATATGAGTCTTTGATAAATAATAAGATATGGAAGTGTATTCCTCTTTTAGAGTGGAAGAATCATGTTGGGTACAAATGGGTCTATAGTACCAAGTACAATTTTGATGGTCATATTGAAAAGCTCAAGTTATTATTTATCACAAATAGTTTCTCTCATAAGAAGGAAACTGATGACTCAATGATGTTTTCCATAATTACTTGGATGATTTTATTTTGATGATTTTATCCATATTTGCTTCTTATGGTTAGAAGGTATATTGATGGATGTGAAAATTTCCTTTCTTCATAATGATATTTAGGAGGAGATTTACATGGAGAAACCACTTGGTTTTGAGCTTGAGGGTTATACCCTCATGGTATACCAAATGACTAAGTACTTGTATGGAATTAATTAGGCATTGCATGCTTGGTATGAGAATATTCACTCCTTTATCAATTGTGTACATTGATGATGTGAGGCCAAACATGATATTTACATCAAACATAAAAATTGAGAAATTTTGGTAATTATGCCATATGTGGATGATCTTCTAATTAAATTATCTCAAGTGATTTTATTTAGAATATGAGGTCACAAGTTCATGTTATCTTTGAGATGATATTTTTGGGGCTTATACACTATTTATTGGGCATTTATATTTATCAAACTTATTATGGGGTCACTATCGAATAGCCAAAATATATCTTAGAACTTCTTCAATGATTTGGGATGAAGGATTGCAAGTCTACTTGTACTCCTTTTACTTCAAGATTGAAGCTTTGAGTATATTGCATGAATACTTTGGTGTATGTATCTCTAAATTGGTCTCTTGTAGTAGGTACCCTTTACGTCAAACACACTTTTTTTGATATTGTATTTGCTAAATAACATTCTAGGTTCATGTAGGCACCTCAACATTGTCATTATACCATGGATAATAGTATTCTTAGTACATTAGAGGTATATTTCAAATAGGTATTCATTGTTTAGTTAGTGAAACTTTGAATTTAAAGGCTTAACAGATGTATATAGAGTTGGTTATTGGATTAACAAGCTCTATAATATGTTTTATCTTCTATCATAATTTCAATCATATGTCTTGGTGCTTTAGATGATGAGTCACTATTTATCAGTCTTCCACAAAAAATGAATATTGTTTTGTCAATGGGATAGCCAAGCACCTTCAATGGATGCTAATGATTTTGAAGTAGGTGGGAATTCCTTAGTCCTATCCTATAATTCTTTAGTGTGATAATTAGAGCACCATTTAGTTTATCTATAATCTCGTATTTCATTATTTAACCAAGTGTACTAGCATTTGGATGTACTATATGTGATGTATTTATGCTCATGGGATACTTGATCCAATGTTTGTGCTATTAGTAGAGTACACAATGGATATCCTAACCAAGGATATGCTCAATATTCTCTTTGTGTTCATAAAGGAAGTATTTGGGGTAAGAGATTGTACCTTAATGGGGAATGACTAATAAGGGTCTCTCTATGTGTCCTCCATTTAGCTTAAGGAGGGTGTTAAAATATGTGATGGTTAAGCTATAGTTGAGACCATGAATTAATTTGTATTATATTCTTCACATATATCCTTTAGGACCTTGTACACCTTGCATAGGTGAATTTTTCATAATATTTTATTATTTAAACTAAGTGTTAGTTTCTTAACCTAAAGGTATCTTGTGAATGTAAATAACTTTCCCCTTATTCCAACCATTTTGTCATAATTTAGAGTATATTCTATTTTAGTTTAGTGAGATAATTTTATGTCCATGAGTAATATTTTATATCACATGTATTTATTTCTATAAGTTACTTTTAACATTTCTAGGTAATATATTGATTATGTTTTTTTCTATAAATAACATAAAATTCCAACACAAAGATCCTTTAACCTTTATAATCTTTATAATACTTTATCAAAATGCACTTCTTTCATTTGACCTGAAGTTTGGTCCTCTTTTCATCTAGAATATGGGTGTATGTATTACGTCCTAAAGGTGCAAGTGCTCCAATCTAGGCTTCATCCCACTTCACTTCTCTTTAGGTGTCATGTCCTTCAATTTTCTAGTTGGTAAAAAATGAATAATATAACATGCACAATTAATTACTTCAGTATAAAACATTAAATCAAGACTTGTGATATACAACATACACCTAGCCATCCCAAAAGTATACTATAAGGATATAGTACTTTTATTATGATCTCATGTTTCTTCCAAATAACATCAATATCATCACTTATGTAACCCACATCATTTTTATGTTGGAATAGGTGGTGGTTAAGCTTCTCTAAAACCTACAATCAAATTTTGTATTGTATTAGTTATATAATCCTTTTGCATCCTTGTAAATCTTAAAAAGTATATTTTTATAATATTTTATTATTTTAATTCTTAAATTTGGTATTTTAACCTTAACCTAGAGGTAAAATTATATTTTTGTATGAATGCTCTTTTGTACCAATTATTTCATCCAAGTATAATTCTATGATTTTACAATGATATTATTTGGTTTCATGGACACCCCCATCTATTGTGTGTATTTATTTTTCAACAATACTAGGTAATGTGTTGATTTCATTTATTTATAGAAACTACCGTAAAATCTAACATTGTATTAGAGCATATGTGAATCTTCACTAATTGGTTTTTATTTGTTGGTATTTTGGTTTGTATGGATTCTCTCAAGGGAAATTTTGTTTAGAGTAGCCAAGAATATTTTTCATAAAGTCAGTTGTAGGACTACAAAAAAGCTTATTTGACAAAAACCCTAGGTTGATCTTGATCATGAGGATCTCATTAGATTTAATAAATTTTCTCTAGAAAAAATATTCATTAATATTTCCTTTGTTCCTCCTATTATAAATCAATCCTTTTTTATTGTCTTGATTTCTAACTAGATGAATTCCCTAGTTTTATGATTGATTTTTTAAAAGTTTTTAAAAATCTCATTTCTCTTAATAATTTTCTCAAAACAATTATTTCGTTTTCTCTTTCAACTTCTTGTGTTGAATAGAATTGTATAGGGGAAAAACTACCCTGTCATATACAATTCTTAGGTAGATCCACTAGGGGCCAAGGACTATGGGGGTGTGTTATATTCTCTACACTCGGGTGCTTGGGGATCAAAGGGTTCACAAGGAATGGTTTTAGGACTCACTCCAAGTTTAGGTTGGAGATGTTTAATGTGTAGATTGAGAAAGCACCTATGTTTGACATTTATAAAAATCTAAGCTATGGAAAATGAAAGAGCAATGCAAGACAAAATAATGATGTAAGTAAAAATACTAACCCTTGGATGATTCTTGATTTTCAATGAGGACTAAACCCTGAATTACAATAAAATAAATATTTTTTAGAAGGATTTTTGTTAGCTTTTGAGGTAGACCGCAATGGGATATGGTAATCACAAGATGCAGAAATATAAGAGAAAATAAATTTACAAGATTACAAAAATATGCTACAAATAGAAATGATGAAATTGAATACAATGTTGCTATGAATGAAATGGACGCTCCATGCAAGAATCTATAGGACTACATTGTAGTCCATCACTAATGGAGTTACATAACTATTCTACTACTACCTATTGTCTCTTCAACCTCTTATAATGAGACCCTTTTATAACGGAAGATAGATTCCTTGCACAACACTTTACCTAGTTGTACAAGAGACATCTTGCACATTGACATTTTTGAATTTATTACATTGCATAAAGTAACTAGATAACTTCCTCATAAAGTAATCTAATATCCTAAGTATGTACCTAGAAAGGTAAATTTATATGACCCAAATGATGTAATAGAATCTAACTCTAACACCCCCTCTATTACACTATTTGGGTATTGAATACATTAGTCTTCAACATGGATCTTCTTCCATCAGATGCCCTTTGACTTATTCAGGTTCATCATCTTCTTCTATCCATCCTCCTATATTGTTCTCTCTGTGAGTATCTTCATTTGGTTCTACTTCTTATTCTTATTGTTTATGGATGAGTAGAGCATGGTGTAATTATCCCCTCATATTTTTTTGTTTTTATTCTTTTGTGGTTGCATTTATGATGTATTGGTTCTTCATTTTCTCCAACTTATTCTTTTAAAAATATCTTAGCATCATTTTGAAATATAACAATGTCTTATGAGATTTTCATTGAGTCTAGGATATTTATGTTTCCATGGATTGATCTTGTCACTTCTATCTCACCTTGATTTATGACAAGACATGTATTTATGCCAGTTATTTTCCACCAACTTTCTTACTAAAATGAGATTGAATGTTAATCCAGGAACGTACAATAATTTTGTAGCAAAACATTAGGAAATGATTTGTTTGGTGTTACACATCCATATCCATGAATAATATAAGTTTGGCTATCTACAATTCTTAGATAAGTTTGTTATGCAGGAGCATCCAGCAGCACCTGATGAAGAGGCATTTGAAAAATTGCCTAAGGAGGAAGAACGTCGTGATTTCATGACGTGTCACAAAATCGCAACAGAAAAAGGCAAAGAAGGCACAGTGGGAAAAATGTCACGATTTCGTGACACGTCGTGAAATCGCGACATGTCACGGAATCACGACAGCAGAGCAACAGAGGTAGAATTCGGAAGTGGTAGCGAAATCGCGATGTCAAAGCGAGGTGGAGGCAGAAGTTAGAAGCGGGAGCAAAATCGTGACGTCATGAAATCGTGACGTCAAAGCAAGGCAGAGACCAAGGCGGAGGCTGGTGGCAAAATCGTGATGTCAAAGGGGACCAAGGCGAGGCGAAATTTTTGTCGCGATATCGCGACACCGTGATATCGCGACGTCGCGATATCATGACATAAAACAGAGAAAGGGGCTCGAAGGCAGAGTGGTCACGATATCACGATGTCACGATGTCATGAAATAAAACAGAGCAAGGGGATCAGAGGCAGAGTGGTCACGATGTTGCGACGTCATGATATCGTGATGTCGTGATGTCGCGACATAAATCAGAGCAAGGGGTACAAAGGCGGAGTGGTTGCGATATCACGACGTTGCGATGTCGCGACCAAAAACAAAAATGGAGGACATAGTGAATTTACATCACGATATCGTGAAATGTCGTGATATCGCGACAGGGAGAGAAGAAGACGAAGAAGAAGAAAGAGATGGCATGAAAACCATGGCAGGCAGTATTTTTGGGGACCGTTCCAAAATGACACGTGGCACCAAGGTGCAGTTAAGGCAAATGAGTACCAAGAAGCCCGAGAAACGAAAAGGATGGGCGCGCAGAGTATCCTGACAGGAAGCGACAGTGACAGGGGTCGTGCGGAGTGGGGTATTAATTTGGGTTGGTGTCCCAATTTTTGGGTTGATGTTTCAGAGGGTCGGGGCCTCTATAAAAAACCCAGTCATTATAATAAATTGGGTTGGTGCCCCGATTAATGCGTAAGTTATTTCAGAGGGTCGGGGCCACTATAAAAACCCAGTTTAATGTATTAGATGGGATGGTGGATGAGAGAATGCACACAGAGTGTTGGAGTTGAAAGCAAAGCCGAGCGCTCGTTGTTGTAAAGCCTGTGGGTTGTTTATGTGTCTGGAACTACAGTTTGTAGATTAATGAAGGAAAAGTTGGAGTGAATCTGTGTGAACCAAGTCGAGCGTTGGTTTTTGGTAAAGCCTGCAGGCTGTTTATGTTAGAGTAAACCAAGCTGAGCGCTGGTTTTTAGTAAAGTGGCAGATTGGAGAACGCACATAGAGATAGGGTTAGAGTGAACCAAGCCGAGCGCTGGTTTTTGGTAAAGCCTACGGGCTGTTTATGTAAAGGATTTCAGATTAATCAAAGAAATTTTTTGGAATCGTGTGTTTGCATGTTTCCTATCCGCCATCAGTTTGGCTATCTGCAATTCTTAGTATGTACCATTTGATGACTTCAAGGTATTCAAACCATTGTAGATTTCTTATCATATAATTATTTACTCTTGATTCAATGTACCAAGTATTTTCATGCTTTGTGGAGTGATTCTTGTTAGAGCAAATTTTGCACTTATTGTATGATGTTCCTTTTTCCATTTGAAGAAGTAGAAGAAAAGAGATAGAATTTTCTTTGTGGTCTACCTTATAGCTCCCTATGAAATTCCTAGTTAAGGTATATACACTTTATTTTTTGAAACCTTTTGTTAAGCCTTAGGTTTTTTAGAATTCCTTATGTCTCCCTAATAATGAGAGTTCACAAACGTAATAAGTTTTTAGATTTTATAGAAAGCTTACATCTATCCAATGAATTTAGAACATTATATATGCTAATATTATCAAGTTTTTTAGAATTTTTTATGACTCCCTAGGGTGTTTTTGATAGGATGTATGATCAATATAGTGCTTTTTGTAAATTGTAGTTCAATTTTGGGTTGATTTTGTGAAATTTTGTAAACGCCAAAATCAACTTTTCTATCTCCTTATTACTCCTATTGAACTAAGCACTATTTCAATTTTTGAAGAGGTTTGATGTTGGATTTATTTTACCTCCTTTAAGTGATTTTGAGACAACACTATTATAAAAATTCCAATCTTTGAAAATATTTAATAAACCTCTTTAAATACCCCTTATGGTTTATTTTTATGTTTTCTAATCTCCAATTCCTAATTTGTTGTTGTATTACTTATAACTCCCAATTTTGGAAAAAATAAAAAATAATATTTACAAATAATTTAAATTTTAGTAATAACCCTTATTCCTCCTAGATTACCTTTTGCAAATATTAATAATCCTGAAATATGCTTGCTTAATAAATCACTAATGCAGAATGTTACAATAGTAGATATAATACCCCCTTATAACTCTAAAAAATATATGTTTAAAGCAAGAAAATAATAAAATCAACTTGTACTTTAATAATCCTTCAATGCTATCAAATGGCATTAGCTCAATTGGTTATATTCCTCAATATTTAAAGAGGAGATCAAGGTTAAAATATTGCCAAGCAATACATGGATAATATCTAATCTTTGTTGTGATACCACTATATGGCGATGATGTAATATGGGTGGGATTTGTTTCAATCCCATATAACCAATTGAAAAAATAATCCTTCAATGTTGTAAGGTGGTGGATTCATAGCTTTTTGGAGTGTGGCGCTCATGGGAAATCAAAGCTCTCTTTTATCGGTGTTGGTTTCCTCCTAGGATGACACTCCTATTTCACAAATGGCATCAAAAACTCCTTTAAATACATGTTTCTTATGATAAAGCTCCTCCAAATGCAAGTGTTGGTTTTCTAGTTTTATGATAGTGTCTTAAACGCTTCTCTTACACCTTTGAATGGTGTATGGTTTCAATTAGCCTTTTCCTCCAAGTGAGCTTCAATGTATAAATGCTCGACTTCATTTGACTTTATCCTCCCTTCTTTTCCAAGATAGGCACCTTAAATAGAATGAACTTCTTGCAAGTCATTACAAGTGTCACTTGAAGCATTGCAAGGTAGGTGTCTTCAACGTACCTTTGGAAATGATGAGGTTGGTGGTAACCTCCAAATATTCCTAACTCCATCCAAATTTATGTAACTCCCTTTTTGGTGAGTGCTTGGGTCTTCATGAATGTTGGTATTATTAGAGAATTTGTGCCAAGTGGCAGTCAAGGCTTGTGCATGTAATACTTCAAAAATGAGCTTGCAACCCTAATTCTTCCTTTATCTTTGCATCCTATGTGATCTTGCTATGTTTCTTGAGATGCAAGCTTCCTTTTGCACACTAGCTTGGTGAGAATGATAGATGGCTATAGTTGGATTGCCCCACGATTCTATGGCACACTTTTGAGCTTCTTTTTTGTGGGTATTTGCTTCAATGGATGCCTTAGGTACAACTCCTTTCTATTCACCTTTTTTATGGTTTTGTAGCTTGTTCTAATGTCTATTTGTACCCTTATTTAGTGCTTGAAATATATTGTTGTTTGTAATAGCTAATAGATAGCCCTTTTTCTTAGCTTTTATGTAGCTAATATCTCACTAAATTCTACCTTTTTTTTTATGTAGACACATGTTATAATGCTTTCTTTCAATGGCTTCAATGTTGCAGGTGACGTGTTGCTTATAAGGCAGGATTGGATGAGGGAAAATAGTGTTTTTGAACACCTTTATTCATGGATGTGTGATCCTTCCTCTTTACTTCAATTCTACCCTTAAATCTGTTGGATATAACATCGTTACTGCATCTTGTAAATAGAAATGCTTTTGTCCTTTCACAGTAACAAAAGAGATGTTTTGTAATAGTTGGATCTTGCACCAATATGAAGAATTTTTTACCTAATCCTTCTTACTTATTCTTCCTTGTATGATGGTCAATCCAAGCTAATGAAATATTATTTTTTAATAGGTATTCTTACACTCTATACTGAAATGAAACCCCTATGTTATCCTTGAATCTTGAGACTTCCAAGATCTCAATTTGAGGCTTCCTTCAAGGACTTCAATGGTGGCTTTCTTCTCCACATTTTTGCTTGTAATGGTGGCTTCTTTTGGCCATGAAAGTGCTACAGATTTTGTGCTAGTTTTTGTGCTTTTAACAACACAAACTAATTGAGAATAACTAGTTAAAAAATCAACTAGTATAGTGCTTAATAGATGCACTTCTAATAGCAACAATAATATCACCTTATTGCTCCACTAATTTCTCAAAAATGCACTTGAAAATTCCACTACAACCTTTCAAGAATAATCTAGAATGAACCCTTGCAAATTTTACTACAAACAAAGTTGTAGGATCCAGTATTATTTTTCTCTTTTTCCAAAGTAGAAGATAGGTAGTTGATAGATAATTCTAGTTTTGAAATCTAATCAAATCCTAACTAATGTACAAGTGAACCTTAAAAGGATTTTTTCTCTTTTTGCACTTTTTAAGACTATAATTTAATTTTCCTTTTTGCAAATTTAATCCAATATAAGGTGATTTAACAAATCTAATAAGTAATCCAATTAATAAATTTACTAGCACCAATAGTTGCTTATAGATCTTGGTGTTTAGTTCAACCAAGCTTGTTGCTTTAGATAGAGTTCTGCAACTTTTATAAGCTTTCCAAAAAGCTTCTTTCTTCACCAAAACTATTATCTCAAAATTTCTTTCACGAGTCTAGGATTTGGTGGCTTGTTATTCTCTTGTAATATTCTCCTTTTTATTGTAGATTTGGAGAAATCTTTATCTTTGAAATAATACCTTCTTGTTGTGAAAGGCATTCTTCAAATGATGTAGGAGCTTATATTTCAGAGGACATAACTTTGATCCGATCATTGGATTGGCTTGAAATTTTATGAGGAGTTAGATAAATAGGTAGACATGCCATGGGATAGACAACTCTAGTTGTCTAGTTGTTTTTTAGGCTTTTTTCAAGTTCTGATTCCTTCATCTAGTGCCCCAAAAATGGGATTTAGTGTTTTTTTGAAAATGTTGAAGAAAACATATATGGAATAACTTTTATTTAGGCATGGTTAGGTGTTGAGATTTTCTATGAGGCTTAATATAGATTATTTTAAGGTGAATATCAATTTTAAGGGCTATCCAAGTTTTTCTAGGTGATTTAGACTTTGGAACTAAAGACGAAACAGCCTAGAAAATAAAATAATAAAATAAATTTATAAAAAAAAGTAATTTTTTATTTTTAGGGCTTAATATTTAGGGTTTTTTTTTAGGGTTTATTTTTGGATACATATTCCCTTGGTATCGCATTGTAAAAGGGGAAATACAGGATTAAGAAAGAAAGCATTTATCAAATTATTTCCATCTATTGTAACTTTTGTGTGATTGGGAATTTTAATCTTTTGCTTTGTTTATTTTTGTCACAATTTCATGTTATTGGAGGTTCTTGTTCTAACCTCTTGCATCTATATTTACACCATCAAAAATATTAGATTTGGTAAGCTTCTTCTATCTTCAAGTCTTCTTGTCAAATTTTGACTTCAAGTAAGATCTTCTTCTCAAGATTATGAATGTCTTGAGGTCTTCTGTATCTTCTTTGGCACTCCTTGTCAATTCTTATTATCCTTTTTGGTCTTGTTTTCATATGGTGATAATTGTCCCAAATATTCCTCTTTATCATAAACTTATCCTTGATGGAGAATTTCTCCAACGAATTCTCCTAGGAACTCCTTTGTTGATTTCTTCAACAAGGCTCTTCAAGCATTTTTTTTTATTCTTCTTGAGATATCTTTAAGGGCTTTGATTTTGTAGCTTATTTGGTCTTCGTTGAGACATTATTCTTTAGATTTTGTGTTACAAATTTTGCAATTGAGATCGCATTTGTGTATCTCTTGATTTTGCTACTTCTATATTTGAATAGGACTCTCCTAGTCCTTCTCAGTATTCCAAGAATGAAAGTTTCTTCAATGTGATTTTCACCTGATATTTTCACCTTCAATTCTGCTTCAAGTGCTAGATTTATTTTTAGGAATATACTCTTCCTAAATTTCTTATAGGAATTTTTCTAACTCACTAAATCTCCTTTCCTTGCAACAAGCTATTAGTACTAAAATCTGAATCTGCTTCTGAATTAAGTACTCTCTTCTGGAGTCTTCTTCAATATCAAGGCTTCCATGGCCTTTTCTTTAGATAAAGGCTTCTATGGCATTTTTTAGGATCAAGTATTTTGTGGCTTTTTCTGCTATGAAGTTGACTCTATCGATGGATATCTTCAATATCCATACTTCACCATGACTTTTTCTCTTAGAATCTCTTCTGTACCATTCGTCTCTTGTAATAACTAATCTCTACACTACGAAGGTACTCTGAGATTTAGGAAACAAATTTGAAATATCCTATTGTAGGAGATGTCCCAATCATCTGAGAATTAATAACCTACAATAAAAGAAACTTCAGGCAATAATAAACTTTTCTAGATCTCTTATATGAGCTTCACTATTTGATTCATCAAACTAGTGGATAAAATGCTAAGTCCTTATCTTCATGATTTTTCTTGTGACTTTGTGGGAAGAATTTTAGCCAAATGAAACTTATAATATCTCTTTTAATTCTATTCTACCAAATAATCTCAAATCAATTAAATTTACATGTAGTGGTTCCAAAGGTGCATTCGGTTTGCAAAAATTTAAGCTATGGTGACTGTCCAATTTTTATCAATAGTATTTTCTCAAAGATATCCCTACCACCTTGATTCTTCTGAAGATTTTTGCAAGAGCCTATGCATTGTGGCAAATCAGGTTCACAAAACTTTAGGCTCAATAATAATGGTGGTTCTCCTCTCAATCTATAATAGCTAGATCTACTATGGCTATATCTACCAGTGCTCTGATACCACTGTTAGATTTTGAGGTAGATCGCAATGGGATATGGAAATCATAAGATGTAAAAATATAATAGAAAATAAATTTAGGCTATTGCAAAAATATGATATAAATAGAAATAATAAAAATGAATACAATGTTGCTATGGAGGAAATGGACACTCCATGCAAGAATCTAAAGGACTACATTTTACTCGATCACTAATGGAGTTACACAGCTATTCTACTACTACCTATTGTCTCTCCAATATCTTTCAATGAGACCCTTTTATAATTAAATATAGATTCCTTTGCCAACACTCTACCTAGTTGTACAAGGGACACCTTGCACATTTACAACTTACACATTGACACTTGTGCATTTATTACATTGCATTAAGTGACTAGATAACTTCCCCCTAAATTAATCTAATATCCTAAGTATATACCTAGAAAGGTATATTTACATGACCCAAATGATGTAATAGAATATAACTCTAACAGGTTTGATAGAATGCACAAACAGAGTTAACCCTAGAATGCAACTATATGTATTTTCTCTTTTGGGTACCTAGAAATAAAACTAAAATATTTTTCTTTTGTTTATGATCTAGATCTGGAATATAAATGGATAGAAAGCAAACATTAAATAGCCTAAGAATATTATTTAGGGCACTTATTTTATTTGGTGATTGACACTAGTTTTATCTTACGTCTAGATATATCCAATAACTTCACAACCTATAGATCAACTTCACAAAATCCTAGAAAACTTTATCAACATTTGGGGGCCTACTTATACCACTATATGACTGAGCTTGGATTTCCAATAGTCAAGCCCCTTTGGTCCTTTTATCCGACCATTAAAAAATGAAATGATCTTTGACCTTTAGAACAAGCAAAAGCAATATGAAACAGACATGCAACAATGAAATAAAATGCAAATAGAATGGATATAATAGAAAGCTAACATGCAAGATGTAAATTAGGGTTTTGGCAAGCAATAAATTTCCCCCAATATCTAACTGACCAAATTCATGCATTATAATGGATGGGCATGAATTTGGCTTGCTAAATTCAAACCTTATATAGATAGAGCATGAATTTGGTTCAGAACACTTTTTTGGTCCCAAAACACCAAAAAATGTGATACAAAACAACAAAAAATAGATCTAACATATTGCAAGTAAAGAACCTGGTTATCTAATGGAGGAATAAAGGAGCGATGGTAGACCTCTCTAATAATCAAGACTCCTCCACTTGTTCACCAAGAGCAACTAACACCAAAGCACAAAATAATGAAATAGCAATCCCACAATAGTAGAGCACTTGTTAGCATTGGAAAAGAAGTCTAGATATCATTAAGATCACTTGAGAAGATCTAGCATTGAAACATAGGAATCCAAACCTCTATTTATAAGAGGTTTTGAGGTCTAAAATATGGAAAATAAAAATTTACCATGGGCAAGATCCAACGCTAAAATGGGTCAATGGGGGGATTTTGAGAGGAAAGTCCCTAAACAAACCAAATTTTTGTACTGTATGGACCAAATGCGAATTTGAAAAGGCTAATAAAAAAGAAAAAATAAGAGGGGAAAGGGGGCCAAATTTACACTTATAAAATTTGGGTGGCTTCCTAAAGATCTAAGGAAATATTGACTTATTTCTATGGGTCAATTTTCCATGTCTACATTTTTCTCCCAACTCATCGTGTGACCATGGTGAGAGGGTTGGAACCATTGTAGATCAAGAAAAAGTATAGCCAACACCCATTTCTAGTTTAGGCTAGGATTAGGTTAACCCTACAAAAAAAAATCAATTTTAGCTATTTGTTTATTTTTTGTAATTTTTTGCAAAATTTCATCGTGGGATGCAATTTTGGTCATGAGGCATAAATTTGGTCACGTGGCCATGCCAAATTCATGCCCGCTCATCCTAGGATACAAATTTAGTTATTTTTACAAAAAATATACTTTTTTATAAATTAATTATGATCATGATATTAATTAAAGATATTGGAATGCTTTAATGTTGATTATGAAACTAGATGTACTCGAGAGCAGAGAGTGGTGACCAAGCACACTAGATACGGCTATGAGAGAGATCACAACAATAGAGAGGGACACATTAGGGAACATGGTATTACTACATCTAGAAGATATGCCTCATGTTGAGGTAGATAGAGCACTACTAGCAGCTTTTACATAGAGGTGGTATTCAAAATTATCCACATTTTGGCCACCTATAAGGGATATGTGAATAACACAAGCTTATACTGAAAGGGGGATGAATAGTATAAGACCACTTTTTACTTTTATTTTCCAAATAGTATTATCCAATATAATCAATGGCAATAACAATAGCAGTAACCAAAGCAATTCATAAATCATCACTCACAATAGAGACACCAATTTAACGTGGTTCACCCAATATGGGCTACTCCATGAAGAAAATATTTCACTAATACTTTCTCAAAAAATATATTTGGAATCCTTTCCCTATTATAATTTTTATGGACCTCTGTCCAAAGGAGACACCAATCCCCTAATCAAGTTTGTGGATCTCTATCCACAAGAGAACTCATTTCTCCTCTACTATGGATGGTGATCTTCTAGAAGAATTGCTGCCTCACTACACTGGCTAATGGATCTCTATCCATTGAAGACTCTTGTCCTCACTCAGAAGACATATCCTCACTACCCTGGCTAATGGATCTCTATCCACTAGATACTATCATCCTCTATACTCTGCCACCTCCAAAGCTTGCTCTTAGCTCTATCTCAAATATGCACTACACATAGTCCTTCGGTCTAGCACAAATCTATATCTATCTTTGGTATGGCACAAACCTATCCTAAAATCTATATCAAACTCTATCCTCAAATATGCACTAAACATAGTCCTTCGGTCTAGCACAAATATGTCCTCAATCTCTATCCTCTGATCTACACTAAACATAGTCCTTTGGTCTAACACAAATTTATACTCAATATATATTCTCAAGCCTTAATACAAATCTTGACTTAATCATAAAATCAACTCTACTGGATCTGTCATAAACCTTAACTCAAGGTTTGAACAAATAAATCAATCAACTTTGCTTACAAGTCTTCTCAAAGACTTGTCTTAAATCTGCATTGTAATCTTCCATAAAATATCACATTAATATGTCCTCAGTCTTCTCTAAGACTCTATCCAATCTTCTTAATAATATATGTCCTCAAATTTGTATCGTAATATTCCACAAAAGTTCACACAAACCTGTCCTCAAGTCTTCTCTAAGACTTACCTAAAATCTTCTCAACAAGTCCTCAATAGAACTTGTCCAATCTGCTCAATAATATCTGTCCTCAAATATGTATTGTAAGCTTCCACAAAATCACACACAAATATGTCCACAAGTCTTCTCAAATACTTTCCTTAAATCTATTCAACAAGTCCTTTCTAGAACTTGTCTAATTTGTTCTCAATATCTGTCTTCAAACTCTATATTGTAAGCTTCCACAAAAGCTCACACAAAATTGTCTACAAGTCTTCTCTTGAGAGGGGGGGTGAATAGTATAAGACCTCTTTTTACTTTTTCCTTTATACTTCAAAATAGTAAAGCAATATCAAAGCAATGCACAATATCATCCACAAAGTGACACCAATTTTAACATGGTTCACCCGTAATGGCTAGGCTACGTCCACAAAACTTTTCTCTAAAAGTTATCTCAAAGTTCTTTGGGAATCCTTCCCAATTACAATGTTTATGATCCTCGGCCCAAAGGAGATACCTTCCTCCAATCAGAATTTATGAGCCTTTTCTCAAAGGAGATACCTTTCCCATTGCTTTGGAAATGATCCCTCAGAAGATCAACTGCCTCTACCTCTTTCCAGCACGTGGAACTCCTTTCCATCGAAGACCTCTTGTCCTCAATGCTTAGCCTAAGAGACCTCTGCCTTCTATGATCATGTCCATAGCAACTCAATAACCTGTACCAAACATAGTCAGTCGGTCTAGTACAAGTCTTCCTCTGTCTATCAGATCTGTCCAACACTTGAACAAATCAATCCTCTACACACAAACCTTCTCAAAGAGTTGCCAAATCTATCCTCAGGTTCTTCTCAAAGAACCAGTGCTCCTCTGTCCTCAAGTTCTCTGATAGAACTATGAAAACTCAGCTCACAAGTCCTCTTCTAGGACTTGTCCAAATTTTCTCACAAGTCCCCATCGAAACCTATCCAAAATTGCTCACAATTCCCCACCAAAACCTGTCCAAAACCTACTCACAAGTCCCCATCGAAACCTGTCCAAAACCTGCTCACAAGTCCCCACCGAAACCTGTTCAAAACTTGTCACAAGTCCCCAGCGGAACCTATCCAAAACTGCTCACAAGTCCCCAGCGGAACCTGTCCAAAACTGCTCACAAGTCCCCAGCGGAACCTGTCCAAAACCTGCTCACAAGTCCCCACTGAAACCTGTCCAAAACCTCAACAAGCTCACCAAGAAATTTCTTAGTAGGAAATCACAAGGTGAATTGTTAGAGACCCAATGTGATTTTTCAAACTCATAGAAGCATAAAGATAATTGTTAGAGACTCAATATGTTCTATACTCAACTCCCAATCTCAAAACTCAACTCAAATCAACTCAGCTCAAACTCAATCTCAAATCTAAAAACTCAACTCAATATCTGAAATGGATAGGATAGAATGCTTTCTTTCAAGAACATGAAACTCCAACAATTGCAAACTATTCAAAGAATCACATAACAATGATACTCATGTTCTTTTGACCATCAATTAAGGCTTCAACAATAATGCTCATCAAACAAGGTTCAATCAACACCATTCAGCTCAAAACACAACCTTGAAGCATTTCACAATCAACATTAGAAAAGGAAACAAGTAGAACTCCTTTTCTCTCCAATATTGTTTGAACAAAAGCATCCACCAACTCAACTCACAATAGCACACGCAACCTTTCAAATCATCAATAAAAGAGTAAGCCCAACACTTTAACCAAGTAAAGAATAGCTTGATTATTACCAATTTAATGAAAGAAAATATCAATCTCAAAGCTGTCCACTTAAGGTTTCACAACTTCACACAAGAAGCAATTGACCTTAAAACATCATGCTTTCATTTCCATAAACAACCAAAAGCACTCTCAACATTACAAGAAATATTTAACCCTTATACACTTTATTTCTCCCTTATAGTCTTATCACAAATAAAATTTATCTCTCATAAGAATGCAATAAGAAATTGCAACATCTTCAAAAAGAATCTTTTATCAAAATACAAACAAGCTTTAAACTCCTTATAACTCCTAAGCTTTTTTTTTCTCTAACAAACTTCCTCCATCCGCAAAAACACTTAGCAAAAATTAATTTCAAAAATACCTTAGCCACATCAAAAATCGCTATGGGGAAATTTGCGCATGAATTCTAACACCACCCGCTGCGTCCACTTCACGACGAAAAACCCTTTCACGATATTCGAATGCGGAACCTCCCATTCGGGTAGCACGCCAACAGCCTAGCCGCTATCGGTGCACCAAAGGCACCCGGTGAGGTTTAAACCTCACATTTTTAACCTTGATCCTTTTGCGCCAGGGATAAAATGAAACCATAGTCCCTTCCTTTCCTCTGCTATGACACGCCGACAATAAACTTTACGACGGATTCGACAAACGGCGAGTGCAGACAAACAAATAGCGGATCCACGAAAATCAGCGAAGACACAGTTGAATTTATAGCGAGCAACTCCTTTTGAAATTTGGATCGGATAAATCTTTGTTTTCATCGAGGGATATTTATATGCAATTTACCATAAGCTCTTTGACGTCGACGAGGATTTTAACACGTCGGCGGAGGTCTTGGCTAGCGCCCACAATGTTAAAAAGTTTGTGCCATGGATTAGGAGAACCCATTGCAAATAATAATTTATTTATTTAAAAATAATTAAATGGAACCTTAACAAAGTTTTTAATTATTTAAATAAATACTTCCTCTTGGACCCAAAAGCATTAAACCAATGCATCCACCTATAATCTCTAAACCTGCCAACTTGGGGTTCGCAAAAGACCTTTGAAACTGTCATGCTGTAACCTTCATCAAAACAAATTATTTGACATCAAATCAAATTCCTTCAAGAGCTTCTTGACATCAATGACAACTTATACACTTGAGCAAAGGCAATGTACCCAAAGTACCCAAAATTATCAACAATATCCCCCTTTGTCATTGATGGCAAACTTTTACTGAAAACACTTCTCAAGAGCCAAAACTGAAACCAACTATGCTAACAACTGAGAAACTGTGCCCACAACTGAGAATCTTCCTTTGAATTTTTTCTCCCCCTTACTTGAAGCTTTCCTATTCACTTTGAAGCTCTCCCCCTTACTCATATCTCTCCCCCTTTGTCATCAATGGCAAAGGGCCACCTTTGGGGCTCGGGACTAAGAATGATCCTCTTAGCTTAGTCCCTCCTCCACCTCCTGATGAGGTGATTAATTCTGGGGTGGGAGTAAAACTCCCATTAGGCACTGATCATCATCAGCGTCTATAAATTCCTTACCGGGCCTTCTCTTGAACTCTTTGTCCATATTCTTGTTCTTGTTCTCATCCTTGTTCTTGTGCATGCCTTGATCCTTGCACCTGATCATGCCAATGTTCCTGTTCCTATAATTTGGAATTTCAGCTCTACACTGTCTGACTATGTGACCTTCATTGTTGCACTTGAAACACTTGACGATGTTGTTTCTCTGAGGTAAACCTGATCTTTGAATCCACCTGTTTTGACCAAACCTATTTTGGCCAAACCTGTTCTGACCAAACCTGTTCTGACCAAACCTATTTTGATCAAACCTGTTCCTGTTATTTACCTTGCAATAGACTACCTTGTGCCCAAACTATTTACAAGAGTAGCAATACCCTTGAAATAAACTAGCACTTTTGAAATTGTCCTTTACCTTCTTCACTTGAGCCATGCAATGTGAAGCCATGTGACCAAACCTGTGACAAGCAAAACATTTGCCTTGAAACTTTTCTTTATTTGACCTCTTGGGTTCTGAAAACTTCTTCTCATTCTGAATTTTGTTTTCTATTTATGTGCATCTATCATTCAAGGACTCCTTTTCTGAAGTACTTTCCTCATCAGAACTCTCTTCCTTTTGGAGTCTCTTACTAGACTCTCCAACTTGTTCCTTGTGTGGCTTCACAAAACCAAGGCCTGTTTTATCTATTGTCTTTCTTTGACCTTTGATGAGTGACTTAACCTTTTTGGAGCTATCTTGAAACCTGTAAAGCTTATCCTTGTACTCTTTAGTTTCCTCTTTCAAAGAAGCCATTTTCTGTTCTAACTCACTATACTCAAGAACCTTAGACTCTAACTCATCCTAGAGTTCTTGTGTCTTAGCTATAGAGAAGTCAAGACTTTCTATAAGATCATCTCTCTCCATACAACATTCATCTAACTTATCCTTGAGTCTAGCATTCTTCTTTCTTTCCTTTTTCAAAGCACTAAGAGCACTAATAAGTTCACTTTCAAGATCCTTTATTTGATTGCCTTTTGAATCATCAAAGCCTTTTTCAGATTTCTTATCACTAGAGGTGCTACCATTTTCAAAAACCATACATGCATATTCCTTATAGTTTTCTAAAGCATCCTCATACATACTAGAAACCAAATCATTATTTGTGCAATCATCCTCAAGGTGACCAAAATTTCCACATCTAAGACATTTCATGATAATGAATCTATGTTTCGGTTCTTCCTCTTTTTCTGATATGAACAACATCTCATTTTCATTATCACTTGAAGAACTTTCACTATCACTACTAGAACACTTACTTGCTTTGTCTACATAGAAAATCTTCTTGTTCTTGTGAGAATACCTCTTTCCTTGATTGTTGTGCTCATCTTTGTTCTTCCTGTGATGCTTGTGCTTTTCAGAATCCTTGCTCTTAGAATCTTGTTTATCTTCATCACTTTCATTCTTGGGACCAAGACAGCTTAGTAGCATAATGACCAAACTTTCCACAATTGAAACATCTTATATTTTTCATACTTTTGTGTTTTCTAGAGAACTTGCCTTTCTTGCTGTAATAAGCCTCTTCATCACTAGAAGACTCATCACTATCTTGAAGTTGTTTACCCTTGGATTCCTTGGTAGCCTTGAAAGTTGCCTCTTTCTTGACATCAACCTTCACTTGAGTTCTCAACTCAAATGCTGCAAGTATACTATGGAGCTCATCCTTTTTCAACTTATCCAAATCTTTAGCTTCCTCAATAGCAAAAATATTTTCACTAAATCTATTAGGAAGAGATATTAAAATCTTATCACAAACATCATTTTTAGTAAGCTCAAGACCTAAGTCTTTCATGGAGTTAACAACCTCATCCACACGAAGCATGTAGTCACTAATATTTTCATCATAATTCATCTTGAGTTGTTCAAAAATACCTTTGAAGTGTCTTAACTTGGATTTTTTGACATTTGTATCACCTGTATGAACCACCTTCAACTGTTTCCACATTTCACTAGCTGTCTTGCAGTGAATCACTTTGGTGAGATCTGCTTTCTGTAAGCCTTTCAGGATTGCATTCATTACTTTTGAATTGATGTGATGTAGGAGCCTTTCTTCTTTAGTATTAGGACCATGTACAGGAATAGTGTACTTATCTTCAATCACTTCCCATACCTCATTACCAAGTGCCATTAGATGAACCTTCATCCTTGCACTCCAAAGACCAAAATCTGACCCATCATGAATAGGTGCTACATTGCCACTTGAATGATCCATTGTGTTCTTTACTAGCTTTTCCTTCAAGCCGTTAAACTTTCTCGAAGGCACCCGCTCTGATACCAATTGAAGAACACAAGCTTATACTGAGAGGGGGGGTGAACAGTATAAGACCTCTTTTTACTTTTTCCTTTATACTTCAAAATAGTAAAGCAATATCAAATCAATGCACAATATCATCCACAAAGTGACACCAATTTTAACGTGGTTCACCCAGAATGGCTGGGCTACGTCCACAAAACTTTTCTCTAAAAGTTATCTCAAAGTTCTTTGGTAATCCTTCCCAATTACAATGTTTATGAGCCTTGGCCCAAAGGAGATACCTTCCCCCAATAAGAATTTATGAGCCTCTGCTCAAAGGATATACCTTCCCCTTTGCTTTGGAAATGATCCCTTAGAAGATCAACTGCCTCTACCTCTTGCCAGCATGTGGAACTCCTTTCCACCGAAGACCTCCTGTCCTCAATGCTTAGCCTAAGAGACCTCTGCCTTCTATGATCACGTCCAAGGCAGCTCAGCAACCTGTACCAAACATAGTTAGTCGGTCTAGTACAAGTATTCCTCTGTCTATTAGATTTGTCCAACACTTCAACAAATCAATCCTCTGCACACAAGCCTTCTCAAAGACTTGCCAAATCTATCCTCAGGTTCTTCTCAAATAACCAGTGCTCCTCTATCCTCAAGTTCTCTGATAGAACTATTAAAACTCAGCTCACAAGTCCTCTTATAGGACCTATCCAAATCTGCTCACAAGTCCCCAAAGAAACCTATCCAAAACTTCTCACAAGTCCCCATCGAAACTTGTCCAAAACCTGCTCATAAGTCCCCATCGAAACCTATCCAAAACTTGCTCACAAGTCCCCACCGAAACCTATCCAAAACCTGCTCACAAGTCCTCACCGAAACCTATCCAAAACTACTCACAAGTCCCCACCAGAACCTGTCCAAAATTGCTCACAAGTCCCCACCGGAACTTGTCCAAAACCTGCTCACAAGTCCCCACCGGAACCTATCCAAAACCTCAACAAGCTCACCAAGAAAAACTTTCTTAGTAGGAAATCACAAGGTGAATTGTTAGAGACCCAATGTGATTTTTCAAACTCATAGAAGCATAAAGAGAATTGTTAGAGACTCAATATGTTCTATACTCAACTCCCAATCTCAAAACTCAACTCAAATCAACTTGGCTCAAACTCAATCTCAATTTTGAAAACTCAACTCAATATTTGAAATGGATAGGATAGAATGCTTTCTTTCAAGAACATGAAACTCCAACAATTGCAAACTATGCAAAGAATCACATAACAATGATACTTATGTTCTTTTCACCATCAATTAAGGCTTCAACAACAATGCTCATCAAACAAGGTTCAATCAACACCATTCAGCTCAAAACACAACCTTGAAGCATTTCACAATCAACATTAGAAAAGGAAACAAGTAGAACTCCTTTTCTCTCCAATATTGTTTGAACAAAAGCGTCCACCAACTCAACTCACAATAGCACACACAACCTTTCAAATCATCAATAAAGGAGTAAGCCCAACACTTTAACCAAGTAAAGAATAGCTTGATTATTACCAATTTAATGAAAGAAAATATCAATCTCAAAGCTGCCCACTTAAGGTTTCACAACTTCACACAAGAAGCAATTGACCTTAAAACATCATGCTTTCATTTCCATAAATAACCAAAAGCACTCTCAACATTACAAGAAATATTTAACCCTTATACATCTTATTTCTCCCTTATAGTCTTATCACAATTAAAATTTATCTCTCATAAGAATGCAATAAGAAATTTCAACGTCTTCAAAAAGAATCTTTTATCAAAATACAAACAAGTTTTAAACTCCTTATAACTCCTAAGCTTTTTTTTTCTCTAACAAACTTCCTCCATCCGCAAAAACACTTAGCAAAAATTAATTTTGAAAATACCTTAGCCACATCAAAAATTGCTATGGGGAAATTTGCGCACGAATTCTAACACCACCCGTTGCGTCCACTTCATGACGAAAAACCCTTTCACGATATTCGAACGTGGAACCTCCCGTTCGGGTAGCATGCCAACAACCTAGCCGCTACCGGTGCGCCAAAGGCACCCGGTGAGGTTTAAACCTCACGCTGTTAACCTTGATCCTTCTATGCCAAGGATAAAATGAAACCACAGTCCCTTCCTTTCCTCTGTTGCGACATGACGACAATAAACTTTATGACGGATTCAGCCAACAGCGACTGTAGACAAACGAACAGCGGATCCACGAAAATCAGCGAAGACAGTCGAATTTATAGCAAGCAACTCCTTTCAAAATTTGGATCGGATAAATATTTGTTTTCATCGAGGGAGATTTATATGCAATTTACCATAAGCTCTTTGACGTCGACGAGGAGTTTAACACGTCGACGGAGGTCTTGGCTAGAGCCCACAATGTTAAAACATTTGCGCCATGGATTAGGAGAACCCATTGCAAATAATAATTTATTTATTTAAAAATAATTAAATGGAACCTTAACAAGGTTTTTAATTATTTAAATAAATACCTCCTCCTGGACCCAAAAGCATTAAACCAATGCATCCACCTGTAATCTCTAAACCTGCCAACTTGGGGTTTGCAAAAGACCTTTGAAACTATCATGTCGTAACCTTCATCAAAACAAATTATTTGACATCAAATCAAATTCCTTCAAGAGCTTCTTGACATCAATGACAACTTATACACTTGAGCAAAGGCAATGTACCCAAAATTGCCAACAAAAAAACCTTATAACTCCTAATTTATCCTATCATAGTCCTACGTATCTCTCCATTAATAACTTATCTCTAATAAATAAATTATCTATCCTCAACTTAAGTAAATCTCTTAACTTTATAATTTCAAAACCTTATAGATCCAAAATTTAAATAATCAAAACCTTAGCAAATTCAAATTTGAAAAATATACCTCCACAAATATATGCTCATGCTCATGCTCTTCACTTCGCTTCATTGGACTACCTCGATTGCCACTGACTTAACCTATCAACCATTTTAAACTTTGCATTTTTCATTCTTGGTAGACATTCTAAATTCCTTGTCTATTCACTTTCCACATGGTAGGTGCATCTGAGGCACTTCAATTATCTCCATGCTGCTAACATAATGTTCTTTAATGTTACTAACGATTTTTCAGCATTGCCAAGCTTTCTAACACTCAAAATACACTTATGCTTGTTATCTAATGTCTTCATGCTCCTCTACCTCAAATGTTACATCTCTAATTCACACTTGTTGTCTTAGATGGATTTCTTAATGCAATATTATGGAGTGAATGGATCAATGTTTCTAGTGATATTTTGAATGCAATGAATGGTGTTTTGAATACAAAATGACTCAACATATTTGATTATGATTCGGATGCCTTTTATGGAAGTGAATAGATAGCTCATAGTTTGAGCTCTCTTTCTAGTTTCTAGGTAGGACAAGCTCATTGTTTGTGCTCATAAAATGTGCTTGTGTCTAGTAGATAATGTGCACTATGTTGATATATTGTTACCACTAAGAACTTATGCACTTTTTGCAATATTTTTTAGTCCTAGAACCTAGTAATTTACCATGTTAAACTCATGCACTAAATTCTTCTTTATTCTGCCTTCATACATAGGCATCCAATTGTGCTCTTTCCTTTTATTATGCATAGTTTACACTAATGGCTTCAAACTTTTATTCTTATATAATGTGCAGGTTGGCTGGATAATATAATGGCAGTCTTCTTATGTAGGATAGCTTCTAGATGCTCTTTCTGATTGTTTCTATTTGTTGACTGGTTTGACTCTCTTCTGAGTGCTATGCTAGCTTAAGCGAACTCTAGAGCATTTTTCCTCCTTTTAATTCTTCTACCTTTATTCTCAAACTCAAACCTTGCTTTAGGAAGTTCTTTTTCTACTCTTACCATAGGAAATAAAGCACTGTATCTTGCTCTTCAATGGTATTTATACCTTGTTCTTCAATAATATTTCTTCTATGCTCTCCTCAATGTTCTTAGCTTTGTAATTACTTTCTTTTATGACTTATGTATTTGGCTTCTATACTTAACTAGGAATTTTATAATAATTCCTTTACTTTGTAGCAAACTCTCCTTCACTTCTTACGTAGAAAATAAACTTGGCCTTTATTTTTTCTATTTGTCATTTTCCATATATATCTTCTACTTTATTTAGCTAAATAGAATTATTTATTTTCTTGGAAGATGGTGCTACTGTAACTTGCTCAAATATTTGATAGTTTTTCACTCGCTCGGTTCTCTCTGATGCTTATCTGACACTTGCTTCTTTTATCTTATCCTATAGAGATGAATAAAACTACTCTTTTAAAACTTCTAATATGAATATTTTCCTCTTATCATGAGCCTCTTTCTTTGATTATACTTATATTCTCATATATAACCTTGAGATTTTTTTCTTTGACTCTTTAGAACCTACATATCTTATCTATATTCAAGCATCATCTTTCTTAATAAAGGGCTTGTATATGTCCTCTTCTATTTTCGCTAATAAGGGCCACAAATCTTCACTATGGACATATTTCTTTGAAGGGTCTCAAATATTGGCTTCTTGAACCAATTTCAAGGTCAATATGACCTATATCTCTTGAAACTTATTCACTAAAACTTTTATCAAGACCTTTCTCAAGACCTGTATCCTATATCAGTATCAAGGTCTATCTTCAAGAACCAATTCCTTCTATGTTAAGGTTTACCTTCAAGAATTGAATCCTTCTTTGATAAGTTCTACATTCAATACCTGAATCCTTCTTTGTCAAGGTTTGTCTTCAAGACCTAAATTCACTATATCAAGGTCAATATTAATAACCAGTAATATACTTTTATAACAAGGTTGCTACTTCAAGACCTAAAAATTTATTTTTGTAAGTCCAAATAGTTTTCCTCCCAAATTTACTCCTCATGTAGTCTTCAAATATATTCAGTATTCAACTCATCCATTTACAATACACTTTTAACTTCAATTGGTCTTGTCTTTGGATGGCGATGATTATCCTAATTCCTTCACTCTATAGCTCTAATTCCATTTTCCTAAACCTTCTGCTAGATCTAAAATTGTGTGGGAACCCCCTTGAGATATTTAAAGCTAAATTTTTATGGAACCTCTAAATTTCATCCTAGACTGATCAGTGCTACGGGTGTTATTAGAGATTCAAATGGGGGAATTATTTTTAGCGTTTGCTAAAAAACTTGGACTATCAAACTAGCCAGTATGCAGAAGCCAGAGTGCTTTACCAAGGTGTCTCTCATTTGGAGTCATTGGATTGCATGAAGGTAATTATAGAAGGTTACTCTCTTAATATCATAAATTTATGCTATGGGAAATCCTCGTGTTCTTTTCCCTTGAAGTATAATTAATTTCAAGTTTGCACGAGGGAGATTCGTTAGAATATCTGCTTCCCCATTTGAGGATCTCTTTTCAAAGGAGATCCTGAGGATATAGAGATTCTCAATGCAACTAGACTCCTATGCAAATTATTTTTCCTTTGGATTAATGAAATTTGATGAACACTTGTTTAGATAGTATTTTATGAGTTTAATTAAAACAAACACCTAAGGGTTTTTGGATCTCTATTAATATGACTCTTTATTGAGCCTTAATGATTATTTGAACCTAAATCATCAAGAATCATCTAAATGCAATACTTAAGTTTAAATCACACAAATGCATGCAAACAAGAGCTAACCTATATGCACTTCAAGTTTTTAATGCGCTAGACTAAGGAGATTTCGATTTTAGGGTAAAACAAGGAGAAATTCAATAAGACAATATAGCCTAATGCAACTAAATTCTCTTTGTTTCTTTGCCTAAGGACTTGAATGTAATAAAAAGGTTAAATTTCAGCCTAAGACTCCTTAATTGATTAGTATTTAAGTTTTTTGTGAAGAAATTGCAAGGTTTTATAAACAATTAAAAATTCCTAGCTAGGATTCCTTAATTTGCCAAAGTAGGTGTGATTTTTATTGCAAAACAGCAAAAAATAGAAATAGAGCATAGAGGAAATAAAATTCCAGTGCTAAGGAAGGACCAAGTGGCCATATTACCTTTCTCAAAGACTATCTACCAAATTCAGCACTAAAAAGTGCCAAATTCACCACATGGATGGTAAATTTGGTAAACCTGTAGAAAAACTAAAAAAATTAGATTTTCTGATTTAAGGGATCTATTTGAGGGTTGGATAGGGTAGAATCTTATCTAAAAAAATTATCAAACCTCTTTTTAATAATAAAATTGAGTATGCTTACCTCTTGGGGTGGAATTTGACTTGTTGCCAAAATCACCACTAGCAAATTTGGTTTGAGTAGCAAGTTCGGTTTAGTGTATTCTGGTTGTCAAATTCACCACTGACAGTTCAAGGTGGCAAATTTGGTCCTAGGATGGGTTTTTCAAAGTTTCATAGGTCTATTTGGGTTGATTTAGGCTATGTTTTGGACTAACAGTTTCTACTAAGTTTCCAACTGATAAAATCAGAGGATTAGACCCTCTAATCATAGAATCTAAGGACTGATTTTAATAATAGTAGAAAAAGAACTAAAAGTACTCTAAAATGACTATAAATATGATTAAATGAAAGTGCAATGAAATGAAATATGCACACAAATATAGTATGAATGCTCTTAATGTTTTCTTCTATTGATCTGAGTGTAATAAAAATTGAGATTGATGCAAATTCTCCACTGATTTAGGATCTAAGTAAAAGCTTGTATGGGAAGGGCAGAAGAAATGCTTTTATGAATATTTTAAACAATCATAGAGCTAGGTATAAGGATCTGAGAGTATAATGGAATTATAAATATAGCAAGGTAACTTTTCTATATCCTAATTCTTGCTAAGTCCATGAAATTGATAAAGGAATCTATGAAGGGAGCTTAAAAAATTAATGGAAATGCTCTTTAAAATGCTTAAAAGGAGAATTAGAATGCTAAAATACTCAATGTATGAAAGTAAAATAGCATGGAAGTGAAAGGAAATGGTTAGTATGCATGTAAATGAAAGTAGTATTAAAACTAAGAGATCATGGAGGAAATTAGGGTATTAGTATCTTATCTACATAAGCAAGAGAATAGAAAATAAGAGGGCAGCAAGCATTATTAATCATAAGATATGTTATAAAATGCAACAAAGCCTTGTAAAATATATGGATTATGACCAAAATATGATAGTAAAATAGATGTCAATCTAAATAATCTGCAAGATAGATGTTAGGAATAAAATGGATATGCTAATATTGAATAAAAAGGTTGTCAAAACATTGTTATAAAGGTTGCAAAACAATGTTAAAGGCTACCAAAAACAAGGATTAGAACCCTGAAAGAGGAGGTAGAGCGTAAACTGCATAAATGCATAAAATAAGAATAAGTAAGTAAGCAAGGCTACAACCTAGAGGATAAAATGCAATAAAGCTAGGGTGGGAGGAGAGAAGAAAGAAGCTAGGAGAGCTCTCTTTCTTACCTCCAATGGCAGTCTCCTTGCTCCAAAACCCTCTTAGCCTTGCTTGAATTGCTCTCAATGCTCCAAAGTGTTTAATTAAAACTCAAATATGCTTAAAGGAAACTCAATAATAGAGAATGATATTGAAAGAGAGAATGCTATAAAATATGGTAAAACTTTGCTACAATGAAAAACCTTGTGGAATGCTTGCCCCATGGCCTCCTTAAATAGGATTTGGAGGAGGGTTGGAGGGAGAAATGGATAAGAATAAATTCAAAAAAATGCATCTGAATACTTCTTGAAACATACAAAATCAATGGTAGAGGTGAAAGGGAGCTCAATCCATGCCTACCTGGTTCGTGTGGAAGATTCCCAACCATTTTTACCAAATTCACTATTGTCGACCAAATTCACCATTGGAAAATTTGGCAACCTAGGTGGCAAATTTTGTAAGGAATAAAATATTATTTTGAGGAGTTTGAAATTTTAAAATTTTCCAAATTTTCCATAGGCCAAATTCACCACTGGTAAATTTGGTAGAAGTGGTGAATTTGGTAAAATTTTATTTTGAGTGAAAAGAGTTGATTTTTGTTATTTTTCCAAATTTGATGGTAGCGAATTTGGTAAAAGTGAAAAATGATACCAAAATAATGTAAAATGATCAAATTAGGATTTTTTGAGTTTTTCAATTGATTTTGAGAAGTTTTAGAGTGTTTGTGACCATTTTTGAGAAGTCATGACTAGTGTGTCAAAATTGGGTGTCTACATTTTGCCCTAGTTTTGACGTGATATCTGAGATGTTACATCAAAAGTTAAGTTGTGATACTCAATTTTGATGTTATGATGTATTGTTTTGTATTGCTTTTTTTATTTGAAGAGTTGATTGAGATTTTTCTAGTTTTGATGATTTTGTATATGTATGCCTCATTTTGTGTGCCTCGATATTTGGAGAAAATTGTTTTACCCTATAAAAAATTCTTACCCTGTGACATGATATCTCCTAAAAACCATGTGCCTGGTAATAGGTTTTAGGGTAAATTTTTTAGAATATGGGATGCTTAGGTTGGTTAGTGATGATGAGCTGGTGGTTTAAAAGGTAAAAAGGGAGAGGTGAAAGTGACCTCATTTGCACTTTACCTATTATAGAAAGTTGGAGAGAGTGAGATAGAGTTGTCAGAGAGGATGGCTCATATCCGAAGCTGGACTCATAGTGCAAATACGATTCAAGGGATGGTTGATGTTCCAAAGTAATACCAAGAGGTAGGCCTTCATTTTGGGTCAAAAATATTTCTTTTAGGTCATTTTGTTTATATTTTTTGCAAGCTATGGTGAATTTGGTCCCAATGGCAAATTTGGCACTAACGAATTTGGTGCCAGTGGTGAATTTGGTATAGGATAGTCAGTTTTGTTTTATACTTTTTGACCTTGATATATGTGCAAATATAGGCATATTTATACTTTTTGGAAAGCTCTTTGGCTATCCAATGGTAGTGTTTTTGTGAAATTTTGGGATGATTTGATGGGTTTTCTAACTCAATATTTTGGATGGTTTTGGTAGGTGATAAAGACTTTGATGAGTAAGGAGTGATGCCCTAAGTGCTTGGGGAGCATCTTGGCAAGTGAGCAGAGGTGGAGAGATGAGGTGGTTTTGGTAGTGATAGGGTTGTATTATGTTGTCTATATGCCTAAGTTGGAGTTTGATCACTCCTTGTTGATAGCCCTTGCAGAGAGGTGGTACCCATCCACCAATACCTTCAGGTTACCGATGGGTGAGATGATAGTTACTTTAGAGGATGTGTGGTGCATCCTCAAGGTGCTAGTTTGAGGTGTGCCCATTCACCTGGGGATGAGTGTTAGTGCTAGGAAGTTAGCCTTCTCGAGGAAGGGTGACTTCTCAGGGATGAAGAAGGGGTTGAGGATCAATGATGCCTATGTAGGAGGGCACATTGATTAGTGGACTACACTCTTAGTAGTGGTGGTGTCAAGGTTGATGATGAGTGACATCAATAGGAGTTTTATACCATGGGGATGGGGATCGATCATAGCAAGGCTTAGGGATAGTCAAATTGTTTATGCTTGGGCTCTAGCTATCTTGGCTATATTATATCATACTTTGTACAAGGTGGTCTATAGGTAGGGTCAGAGTCTGACATGTTGTACTTTGCTCTAGGTCTAGGCATGGGAGCATATAGCCATCCATCGATCAATCATAGTGATGATGGGTGTTGACCCTAAGAATCCTATAGTTTACAGGTGGGAGAGGTGCATCCATCCTTCATCTTGCACTCTAGCTTGGGTGAGACATGTTACATGGTGACCATGGAGGGACAGATATATGTGGTCTGAGGACCACAAGGAGCTAGCTAGAGTGAGATGGATTTAATGGTTGGATGATAGGAACAAGGCCTATGAGTTATATCGATATGATCATGTGACCCATCAATTTGGAGAGGTACAAGGGATACCAATAGTAGGTGAGATTTGGATACAATGAGTGCGTCGTGAGACCTGGTGGGATCCTATGGATCCTATTACTTTTCTAGAGGTCGATGAGGATGATCCCATGGTCTTGACCCCTACATTGGATGATGTGGGAGTGACGATGGATTATGGTGGTTGGTATAGATAGTTTAGACCTTATCGATTGACAATAGGCTCACCGCCAAGGGATCAAAGGTAGGTCTTCCAAGATATGTTGAGTGCCTTGAGAGTAGCTAGGCACCACTATGGAAGAGAGGGATGGTAGATGATGATAGCTAGATGGAGGACTAGGGGATCAACTCCTTTGGATGTAGCTCCATTGATTGTTATCCCATTTTCATATACCCTTATCAATGGAGAGGTGTCAAGTCCAGGTGGATCCAAGATAAATTTTTGTGGGGTAGGATAGATCTTAGTGGAGGTGTGGGTCCTAGTAGGATAGTGGAGGAGACTACAACAGTGTATTTGAGGGTTCTCCATCATATTTTAGATGATTTAAGCAGCCAGTTAGTATCTTCTGAGGTTTTACAAGTGTAGGAGGTTACCAGGGACAGATATGAGGTGACTATGATTAGGGATGATATGGCCCAGGTGCATACTAATAGTGGGAAGACCGTTTCAAGTTAGGTAAGGTTTGGATAGTGCAATGGTAGCCATAATTATGAGACCACTTGAGCTATATTTTGAGGCTTATAGGATAGTGATGAAGACTATGAGGTTGGATCTTACAGAGTAGTTATGATATTTGATAAGTCGAGTTAAGAGGAAGAAGGGTTGAACTGCACATTATCATTAAATATATCATTCGATGGTCCCTATGGAGCAGCGGGTGCCATATCCTTTGATTTCATGAGCGAGGGCTCTATCAGCAAGTGATACCTCTTAGAGGACTACCATATTTTAGCCATCTCCTCCTCCTCCACCAATGGATGCTAGCGAGGTTGGATCTTCTTGTTAAGTGGTCTTAGGAGCATTTAGGAGTGAGTGTACCAATTTTGAGGCTATGGTACGCCCTCTTATTATGAGTTGAGTGTATCATTTTCCATTTGTGATACACCTTCTCCATTGGCATGTATAGTGTGAGGTATATATATGATGATATTTGCTATTTGGATCATGATGAGATGCTTTGATTCTTTTGTGGCTTGACCTGATGATATATTATGTGTTGATGTTTTTGATGTGATGTTGCTTTGATGTAATGATGCTTTGATGTGGTGTAGATGACTAAGTAGTTGTATTCTTGATTGATTTGATTTAGTAATGGTTTTATGATCAAATATAGATAAGGGGAGATGCCCCATTTGAGAGATGTGTTGAGTATTTTGGATGATAGATGACCATCCAAAAGTGTATGTTGTGAGCGGTGGTCTCTAGACCTGATATAGGAGAACGCTCATGTTTCTTTTTAGAGGTAAATATTTTACCTTTTATGTGTTCCCATAGGTGGGAACATGATCTCATTATGTTTAAATGGTGGCCTATGATACCATATTCATGATAACATTTAAGACATAATGAGGTACCTGTAATATGTACAATGAAGTATATTATTTTGAAAATATTTTTCCTCTCATCAATGTTTAAGTGCCATACTCTATGAAACACTTAACTGCGTAGATGAGGTACCTGTAGTATTTACATGATATATAATGTATATATTTTCTTCTCATCAATGTTCAAGTGCCATTTTCTATGAAACACTTAACTGCGTAGATGAGGTACCTGTAATATTTACATGATATGATATTTGTTTTCTTCTCATCAGTGTTCAAGTGCCATTCTCTATGAAACACTTGACTGTGTAGATGAGGTACCTGTAATATTTACATGATATGTATATTTGTTTTCTTCTCATCAATGTTCAAGTGCCATTCTCTATGAAATACTTGACTACATAGATGAGGTACCTATAATAGTTACATGATATGATATTTTTTTCTTCTCATCAATGTTCAAGTGCCATTCTCTATGAAACACTTGATTGCATAGATGAGGTACCTATAATATGTACATGATATTTATAGATATTTTTTGCTTCTTATCAATGTTCAAGTGTCATTCTCTATGAAACACTTGACTGCATAGATAAGGTGTTTTATCTTCATCAATGTTCAAATGCCATTCTCTATGAAATATTTGATAGCGTAGATGAAATAGTTTTGCTTCTTATCAATGTTCAAGTTCCATTCTCTATGAAACACTTGACTACGTAGGTGAAAATATTTTTGTTTCTTATCAATGTTCAAGTGCCATTCTCTATGAAACACTTGACTGTGTAGATAAGATTTAGTATTTTCACCAATGTTCAAGTGTCATTCTCTATGAAACACTTGACTATGTAGATAAGATTTAGGATTCTCATCAATGTTCAAGTGCCATTCTCTATGAAACACTTGATTGCGTAGATAAGATTTAGGATTTTCACCAATGTTCAAGTGCCATTCTCTATGAAACACTTGACTACATAGGTGAAAATATGTTTGCTTCTTATCAATGTTCAAATGCCATTCTCTATGAAACATTTGACTGCATAGATAAGAGTTTATTGATTCTTCATTAATGTTTAAGTGCCATACTTTATGAAACACTTAGATAAAATTTTTTATTCTGCAAGCCTTTCACAAAGCTTTGAAATGAAGTTTGAGAATGCTTTTGATGCTAATTGTAAGATGTTTTGCAATGATTGCAAAATGCTTTGTAAGTTGTTTTTTGCAAATGTTTTGTAAATTGATGGAAAGATCTTTGCAAATATTTTTGCAAAGGGAATGATCTTCACAAATATTTTGCAAAGTGCTTTTGTAGTTTGATTTTTTTCTCTTCACAAATGTTTTTTCAAAGTGAAGAAATGCTTTTGTACGTTCTTTGCAAATATTTTTTTTAAGTGAAGAAAAATTATTTTTATAAATGTTTTGTAAAGTGATAGAATAATCTTTGCAAATGTTTTGCAAAGTAATGAAATATTTTTGTAAATGATCTTTGCAAAGTTTTTCTAAGTGATGAAATGCTTTTTGCAAAGTAGATGTTTTGATCTTTGCAATTGTTTTGCAAAATAACTAAATATTTTTTTTGCAAAGTAGATGTTTTGATCTTTGCAAATGCTTTGCAAAGTACATGTTTTGAGCTTTGCAAATGTTTTGCAAAGTAATGAAATGGTCTTTGCAAATATTTTTCAAAGTAGATGTTTTCATTGAAATATAATGTCATGAATGGTTGCAAGCTATTTTTTTATTTCTATATGGTTCATAATGTAATGACAATTGCTATTTGCGAGATACAATGTTGAGATGTTTGCAAAAGGTTTACAAAAATAATTATTTTTTTGTTGTTATTTCCCTTTTAAAAGCAAAAATTTTTAAAAGAATAAATATTTGATATTACTGAATTTCTTAGCACATGAGAAAGGGTAACAAGAGTATACAAGTCTGTTACCTAATGCATATGCAAATATTTACATGTACGTGAGGAATTGGACTTGATACTCATTGCCCCTTCTGATGTGTTGAAATATTCAAGAATTTATAAAGTGAAAAAATATCTCAGACTAAGGATAATGCTCTCACATGGATAATCCAAGGAAAGAAGAAGCCCTTCTCCTTTACCTAGCATATGCATTATGCATAGAGTATGGAGAAATAAATCTTCTTTTCAAGGAGATCCATATGATAGCACGGCCCTAAGTCTGAGGGATCTTATTGTATGAGAAAATAGATAACATCCATACTAGATTATAGGCCATTAGGATGCACAGGGATCTAATAATCAACTACTTGATGCAGTCATAAATTATTATGGGTACGTAAAGTGCTGATTACCAAATCCCAATGTTCTCGAAGAGTCTATAAGTCAGCCAGGATGTTTTTGTTTTTTTAGGAGAAGAATAAGTGATAATTTGTCACATATCAAGAGGGAGGAAGTTCTCTATCTATTGACTAATATTTTGTATAAATAGATAGAGGGTATCTAGTTATCTTGATAGGTGACTATTTTTGTGATATTAGATGCTTATTGCACATTTTGCATAATATAGCTAATTGGAAACAAGGTCTCATTGATCCAATAGGATTATTAGGCAAATAGCTGATGGAGAGAGTATGATTCATGGATATTCTATTGTTGTAGAGGCTCAGGTGGCTATGAAGACAATATAGATCCAGTATCTGGTGAAGCGTACAAATAATTGCATGCTCATAAGGCATTGGATCTATAGAGCCTCATAGTCTGATAGACCCTTTTGAACAATAGTTTGTGAGAGACCGTGATTTTTGTTTGATAGAGTGCCAACAAAAATGAACCAGGAGGCTAAAATTGATCCAGTGCCTGGTGAGATATACAAATTATTGTAGATCTACAAGATATTGGATCAATATAGTCTTCGATAACCTCATGGACTATCGAAGGTAATCATTGAGATTTGTGAAAATGTGATAGCATGCTCGATGTAGTAAATTAGAGAGGAAGGTAATGATAACATTGATCCATTGCCTAATGATATTTACAAGGAAGTTGTAAACCTATGCATCATTGGATCAAGGGAACCATACAATCCCTATGATTTATTGGAGAGACAATGTGTGAGAATTTGATTTATGTTTGATTGCATACTAAAAATGGTATGTCGAATGGGGAAGAGTACCCATAATCATCCATTCCCATATAAAGTTGACAAGTAATTGTTAATCCATAGGGGAATGGATGATTAGGGGACTCTTGGCCCATGTGACCAATCGAATGAGTAAGTAGGTGATGATATATTAGGTATGATTTTGTAAACTCGGATGATAGGCCAATCAGGGAAGAGAACCCCATTCAACCAGTAACTAGTAAAATTCATAAATGATTATGAACTTATGAGAGATTGGTTGAATGTAATTTCTCATCCCTGAATGGACTATCAAATGAGTTATATGAAGAATATGATGAGTAGATATCACGACACATTCAATAGACTACTCTTAAAATTCTTATACAATACATCATTTTGCAAGATGCAAAAGTCATAGATGCATTATAGAAGAGAAAAAGGTGTCTTTGAGGAGTCTATTGAATAATCATGAGTGTTGATGTAATATGAGACTCCATTGTTGAGAAATATTGTAGACATATATTGTTGATAATGTTGTGAAATATTGTCGATATTAATTAAGTGATTATGTATGAAATAGAGGAAAGTAGGTTATATGTAGTGTTTGTTTTGAAGAGAGAGAAGTGATATAGAAGAAGATAAGTGAAGTGATTGTTGGGTGCCCCAATATTGGGATAGAAGAAAGGGGAAAGGTCGGGTCATCAGGGCCGTGGATGATCGCATCATACATCACTTAACCCAAGAGAGGGAGAAGAAGAGAAGTATGATAGTAATGAAGCGGGATGTAGAAGAATGTTTTAGAAGATAAGATTTTTGGACTGAGAGATTTTACTCAACATATAGTTAGCCTAGGTGGATGCAATGCAGATGTATTCATAATAAGGATTGGCCTTTGCATCATAGTAAACCCTCTTGACTCGATGGTATGATCAAGCAAGTGAAGCAAACATGCAAGGGGTGAAGTGTATATGATTATATGATGATTTTTGCCATGTATTCAATCAAATGAGCAAGCAAATGACTCGATGTGTTTTATGCATAATATCATTTAAGATGAATGATATTAATTGGTTCTTTATGTTCTTGGCCATCCAATATGGCTAGGTGGTAGGCTCTTGATCTAAATTTGGCTGTGATAATGAAAGGTCCTAACCAATTAGGTTTAAACTTTCCTTTTAGGTCAACGTCGGCGTTAGTATTCCTTTGATTTTCTTTGAGGACTAAATCCCTAACTTCAAAGGATCTATGATGCACATTTTTTGTTGTAGGCACGTCGAAGTCTATTATGGTATATTTTGAGATGTTCTAGGGCATTGATGCATTTTCTTCTAAGATTTCTAGTTGTTGTAAGTGACTTGAACGATATTCATCTCCTATCAAAGAATCTTGTAACAAGACTCTTAGAGAGGGTATCTCAAGTTTGAAAGGAAATACTACTTTGGTGCCATAAACTAAAGCATATGGTGTTTCCCTAGTGGGAGTATGCACACTTGTGCGATATGCCCATAAGGTAGGATAAAGTTGTAAGTGCCAGTCTCAGCCATTTTTGTTGACTAGTTTCTTAAGGATTTTGATTAGCATTTTGTTGGAGGATTCAACTTGTCCATTTCCTTGTGGATAGTATGGTGTAGACCATTTCTGTTGAATTTTTTATTTGGTGCACATCTTGGAAATATCTTTATTTTTAAAAGGGGTGCCATTGTCTACAATTATGGTAGAAGGGATACCATATCAGCTAATGATTTGATTTAGGATAAATTTTGATACTTGGATGCCTATGGTAGAGGATAGAGGCATTACCTTGACCCACTTAGTGAAATATTCTATAGCTGTAATAATGAATTTATGTCCATTAGATGATTGAGGGTTAATTTTACCTATGATATCCAATCCCCAGGAGGAGAAAGGCCAAGGAGATGTGATAGGTTGAAGTTATTGAGAAGGAGCATGAACAAGATTGTCATGTCATTGATATTTGTCACATTTCTTGACATAGTTGTGAGCATCATTTTCCATGGAGGGCCAATAATAGCCCATCCTAAGGAGCTTCTTGGCTACAGCTAATCCACTAAAATGGCCACCACATGATCCATCATGGGCTTCTTTTATGAGATCTTGGGCTTCATCTACATTTATGCATCTGAGGAGTATACCTTCAAAGGAGCATCGATATAAGATATCTCCAATGATGACATATTTGTAAGATTTTAGCCTAAATTGTCTATGCTTTTGAGAGTTGAATCCTTTAGGGAATGTTCCTTCCTTGAGGAAATTGAAGATGTCTTGATACCAAGGTTCTTGAGGTATAGATGTTTTGATGTTACATATGTTAAGGGGTTGTAGACATGATTCGAGTGTGGAAGACTCATTAATTGATCTTATGATAATAGCAACTTCTTCATATTCCAACTCTAAGGGTATGAGAGATGCAACTATTGCCATAGCATCGACGTGGTGATTGCTAGAATGTGGTATGGCTTCTATAGTTATTTGATCGAAACAAGTTTTCAATATATCTACAATATCTTTGTATGGCTTTAGCTTTTCATATTTGGTTTGATAGGTATCATTTACTTGGTTGATCACCAATTGTGAATCACCGTATACTATTATGTTCTTGATATTTAGTTTTTTTGTGGCCCTAAGACCTAGAATAAGTGCTTTGTATTCTATTGTATTGTTGGTACATGAGAAATAAAGCTTAAAGGATAGTGGGATGAGCTATTGTTGTTGGGTGACTAGGATAATTCTTGCTCCCACACCTTTTGTGCATATAGCTCCATCAAAGTTTAAGATCCACGTTTCGGGTTCTTTGACTTCTATTGACAAAACCATCTCATTAGGGAAAGAGATGTTTATAGGGTGTTCTGACTCTAAATAATCTATGACAAGTTGATCTGCTATAACTTGCCCTTTTAGTGACTTTTGGTTTACAAATTCTATGTCGAATTCACTAAGGGCTATGACCCATTTTGGAGTTCTACCAGATAGGTAAGGTTTTGACATGAGGTAGCATAATGGATCTACCCTTGATAATGATGTAAGTCTTTTGACTAAGCATGTAATGTCTTAGTTTAAGATACGAGAAGACCACTACTAGGAAAATATTCTCTAGTGGTGTGTATCTAGTTTCGTAGTTCACTAGAGTTCTACTAATGTAGTAGATTTCCCTCTCTCGATGTTGTTCATCGTATTGTGCTAACAAAGCTCCTAGGGCATGTTCAATAGTAGCTATGTATAGCAATAATGGTTGATTTAAATTTGGTGGTACCAAGATAGGTGGTGTTAAGAGATAAGTTTTTAGGGCTTCGAAGGCTTCTTGACACCCTTCATCCCATTCAAATTTAGCTCCTTTCTTCAATAATTTGGAGAAAGGTTGACACTTGTTTGCAAGTTGCGATATGAACCTACGTATAGCCTATAATTTTCCTTGAAGGCTTTGTAACTCAGTCAAGTTCTTAGGTGGTGGCATGTTTGTTATACCTATGATTTTAGAGGGATCAATTTCAATCCCATGATGAGACACGATGAACCCAAGTATCTTTCCTGATTTTACCCTGAAAATACATTTTAGGGGTTTTATTCTGACTTTATAGTCTCGTAGTCTTTGGAAGATGCATCTAAGGTCTTGAGTATGGTATTTCCTTTCTTGAGATCGACCTATGATGTCATCCACATAGTCTTCTACTATTTTATGCATGAGGTCATGAAATATGTATGTCATAGCCCTCTGATATGTGGCTCCTACGTTCTTAAGACCAAAAGGTATAACCTGATAGCAAAAGGTCCCCCATGGGGTGGTGAAAGCTATTTTAGATTGATCTTCTACCATGATCTTGATTTGATTGTAGCCTGAGAATCCATCCATTAAGGATAGCATCTCAGACCCTACAGTGAAGTCGACTATCATGTCTATGTTTGGTAAAGGGAAATCATCTTTTGGATAAGCATTGTTTATATCCCTAAAGTCGATGCAAATTCGAATGGACCCTTCCTTCTTGGTGATAGGGATGATGTTGGAGATCCAATCTGAATAATCTATGGCTTTTATGAAGCCAACATCTAATAGTTTTTGAAGTTCATATTTTACTAGAAGAGTGACTCTCGGATGTATTTTTCTTAATTTTTGCTTGACGGGTTTAGCATGCACTACTAGATGGTGGACTACCAATGAGGGATCAATTCTTGGCATATCATCGTATCCCCAAGTGAAGATGTCAAAAAATTCCTTTAGTAGGTTTGTGTATTATGTTCATTCTTCTTGGGTTAGGACTTTCCTAAGTTTGATAAGATGAGGATCTTGGTATGTTCCAATGTTGACCTCTATGGTCTCTTCGATTAAAGCTTGTGACTCATCCTCAAAATGGAGAGGGGCATCTATAATCCCTAGTTATTTAAGTTCTTACGGGTCTATAGATGCTTGTTCCAAGTCGGGAGGTTGGGCTGAATTTAAATTGAAGATCTATTCGAGAGACTCTTCTATATGGCAATTATCCAAAGACTCTTCAAGATCTTTCTTTGGCGATGGTCACTTTCGGATGGACTAATTCTAGCATATTAATGCTCCCAAATCGTATAGTTTTGTGGGGTGTTTGGTTGAGGAGTGACCATAGTTCTTCTTCATCCTCCTCATCCCATTGAGAGCCATGTATTGATTTAGAGTCATCATCCTTATCATCTTCTCCTGATATAGGAGAGGGTTCATTTTTTTTAGGGATAAATCCAATCCCACATCGTGCTAGCCAAGGTTCATCTTCTAGGGGTTCTTTAATACCCTGTTCATAGCAACCTAGGCCCTTACCTTGATAACCCATATTAAAAAGCATTTTTTTAGCTATGGAAAATGAAGGTGACATGTAACATGTAGTGTATGTTCATTCTTTTAGGCATGAGGTTGCACCCTTGGATATTTTCATCAAGGGTAGTTCCTCCATGGATGAAAGTACAAGATCCTATTTGTATTTTGAGTCCCTTTCTACTAGGTATACCTATGTCATGAGGAGAAAGGAACATGCTTACTAGTTCTATGAAAGGGTCTAGTTTTCGAAAAATAAGGTTGACTTGATCATTGGAAAAGGATGGTTGGGGAGTTTCCTCTAAGTTTATGAGAGGTTCCTCTAATATTTCCTTTCCTTTATTTTCTTTTGGTTGATCATTTGACTTAGTCGATTGTATGGAAGGGTAGATATTAATCTCTTGTAAGTCTATAGAATTGCACATGGTGAAAGGTTTTGGATCTCTAGGAACGTGGATGACCCTTCCTTGATATTTGTATTTGAGGCATTGATGTAAGGTGGAAGGTATGACCCTCATAGCATGTATCCATGGTCTTCTAAGGAGCATGTTATATGTTACGTCACATGATATGACATAAAAGAGGGTATTTAAGACAAGAGGCCCTACTTTTATAGGTAAAGTAATGGTGCCTATCACCTCTCGCTCTTCATTATTGAAGGCTCTAATAATGAGGTCTAATTTTTGTAAATCATTTTTGGTTAAGTCAAAATTTTGTAAAAATTTGACATTACAAATGTTCAAGGTTGATCCATTGTCTACTAGAACCCTCTTGATATATTTATCATCTATTTGAGTTATGATATAGAGAGGGGAATCCCTTGATATGGTTTCAAGAGGAGTGTCTTCCTTATGAAATGCTAAGATAGCATTGTTCACTCTAGTTAGCCCAACCATATTGGTAATGTCATTTGGAGATAGGTCTTGAGGGACTTCTTGTTCACTTAAAAGTTTCAACAGTATTTCCCTATGAGTAAGAAATATTTTTAGGAGTTCTAGGAGGGAGATCTTTGTGGGTACCTCCTCTAATTATTGATGAAGATCGAATGTATGCAAGGTGTTTTGAGAAGGTGTAATCACCAAAGGTGATTTATTAGGAACGTTGATTTTTTCCTTTGGGATAACCAATGGAGGTTGATCCGAAGATTGATTCTTTGCTTGTTGTCTAGTTATGGCGTGGGAAGATCTTGATAGACGAATGGTACCTACAAAGTTGGTTGATTTTTTATCACATGTTGGTAGGGGATCTTGAAATATTCCCATGCCTTTGTTGGGGTTTTGTGGTTTATTAATTACTACTTTTATTTCCTCGATAAGGTCCTAGATAATATTCTTTAAGGTTCTACACTTGTTGGTAGTATGTCATGTTTGGTGAAAGTCACAATATTCATCTTTTTTATACCAAAAAGGGGCTCCTTTTGATAATTTCTAAGGTCTTACAGGTAGGAGTTCTATTAGTTTATATTCAAGAAGTATTTTTAGCATGGTCATTTGACTTTTTCCCGTGTTGGTATATTGCCTTTGATGTTTGTCCTCATTTTGGATAACCAACTTTTGAGGAGCATTTTGAGTAGTTTTTACATTGTTGTTTTGTTGAGAATCGGTTACACGATTTCCTACAACATGTTTATTTTTGTATTTCCCCTTGTTAGAGGGATTTTCATCTTCTTTCTTATTATAGTTGAGTTGGAACCATCTTATGAGGACGACCTCTACCCTTTTAGCCATGTCAATGGCTTCCTCTAAAGAGGTTAAGTTTTTCATCTCCAAGAGATATGATAATTGTTCATGAAGGTTTCGTAAGAAAATATGTAAAATTTCCTTAGGAGGAAGAATATATTGAAGTTTTCCTACAAGACCTCTCCATTTGGCCAAGAATTTTGATAATTTCTCATTATTACCTTGTTTAAATTGATAAAGGTCATCTATGGTAACCTTATATTCAATGTAGATTAAAAATTGTTTAATGAAGGCTTCCATAAGTTCTTTTAACTTATGATGAGGGAAGTCATTTTGCTGTTCAACAGATCTGGCAAAGGATCCTGTGTATGGTTCAAGAAACTATCCATAGTAAATGTGATGTGGACCCTCATTTGGACTCTAAGGAGGAGAAGGTAAGACAGTTTGTTTGGGGTTGGTGTGAATTCTTCTAGCCCTATTAGGATTCCTCAGCTTAGCAAGAAGGTTAGGAGAGAGGGTAGATGGAGACTGCCCCCTAGAGGAGTTTTAAAAATTAATATTGATGGGTCATCCAGGGGCAATCCTGGACATGCTGGAATTGGTGGTGTTGGGAGAGATTCTCTTGGCGTGGTCAGTTTTTTCTTTTCCATTTATAAAGGTGTTCATTCCAACAATCTTATGGAAGCTCTAGCGATACTTGAGGCCTTGCAAAGGGGGTTTTCTCTTGGCTGGGGCAGGATTCTTTGTGAGTCTGACTCTCAAATTTTGGTTAATATTTTAAACAGCAAAAGAGTGGAGGATGTTAATTGGCAGTTGGCCTCTGTGACCATTCATATTCTCAGAATGAGTGAAGAGTTCGAATTTATAGCCTTTGTGCACATTCCAAGGGAATGGAATGGGGTTGCTGATTACCTGGCCAAAAGGGCTTCTGAGCTATTGGATACTCGGAGTATTGATAACTGGGAGAGTCTCCCGTCTAGGGATTCTCAACACCTATGGGAGTTGATCCATAAGGATGTTCAGACTTAATGTGGTTTGTTTTTTTTTTGGTTTTCTTTGGGAGTTGACCTTGTCTGGTGATTTAGCCTGTCTTGTTGCTTATTTGAGTCCTGGGTGGGGGCTCAGTTGTACTTTGTAATCCAGACTTTTTATCAATAAATTTTTACCCCTTTACTTAAAAAAAAAAGTTCTTTTAACTTATGATAGAATTATGAGGTATTTGGAAGTACCATTCTAAGGCTAAAACACTAAGACTTTTAAGGAATAACCTAAGGAGAAGTTTTTCATCATGATTTATGTCACTAAAAGCTATTTGAAATAACCTTAGATGGTTGATGAGGTCTTGCTTTCCATTGTACATTTGAAATTTTGGGGTTTTAAAATTATTTGGAAATGGGTGATTAGTAATTTCAAGATCTAAGGGTTCATTATAGAACTCTTCAAAAGAGTATTTAAGTTTATATTTTCCTTGAAGGGAGGCAATTTGATGCTCAAGTTCTTCAAACTTGGCATCTCTTTTTTCTAAGTATAAAATTTTGGTTTGATGTTTTGAATATCATTTGATGGAGGTTTAGTATGTGATTAAGCGAATTTTTACATCATAAAAGGTATACTTGTAAAATTTGAAGTATTTTGATTTGATGTTATGATGGAAGGGACTTGACTAGGTCCTATGTTGAGAGTGAAAAAGGATTTGTAGAACTAGTTGCTTCATGAGGGAATGTCAAAAATGGATTTTTTGAGGTGGGAATCTCTATGTACAATGTAGGAAGTGTTGTAGAATCATTATATTGTGTCATAGCCACATTGAGACTGACAAAGTTATGAATATCATTGATTTAAGCAGTAGTTGATTGTTCATTGGAATATCCTATGTTATCATACATTGTGGTGGATTCCACTTTCGCTTGTTCTCTAAGTTCATCTTTAATAATATCCAAAATGATGGCCTTGTTTATTTTGATGTAATATCTAACATGGTCTATAGTTTGATAAGAGATTTGTTCAATAATTAATTGTTCCCTAGGTACTTGTTGTGACCAAGGGTTTACTTTTGATTTATTTTTTCCTTGAGAGGATGATACTTCCTAAGAAGTAATAGGTATACCCTTATTTTGGGTGTTATAAGGATGTTGAGATATGGCTTGAAGACTTAGCTTTGAAGGAGGATTAATTTATTAAAGTTTTATTTCCAAAGTACTTATAGCAAAGAAGAGAAGATATATGAGATCATTATGTCACCCAGATAAGTAACCCTTCTTATGAATCCTGTTAATCCACCACAATATATTGTCCAAAGAAGATTTCTCCCCTAAGTTTTGTACATTGATTTACTCAAGGGGTTATTATCCTTCCTCTAGTAGGATTAACAATTGGTTATGTTCTGATTATCTTAATTTAATGTGATGCAAACTAAGCAAACAAATTATATGATCTTGTTTAAGTTCAAAAAAAAAAAAAAATTGTTAAGGTAAAAGGAAGTGTTCATGTTGGGTTCACCAATTTATGTAGATAGCAGGAAAACCTCGTGTTCTTTTCCCTTTAATTCTAATTAATTTCAAGTGTGTGGGGGGGATATTCGTTAGAATCTCTACTTCCCCACTTGAGGATATATTTCCAAAGGAGATCCCGAGGATACAGGGATCCTCAACACAACTAGACTCCTACTCAAATACTTTTTTCTATGGTTTAATGAAATTTGATGTAACGCTTATTTAGATGATGTTTTATGAGTTTTATTAAAACAAACACCTAAGTATTTTTGGATCTCTAATAATATTGACTCTTTATCGAGCCTTAATGGATATTTGAACCTAAATCAAGAATCATCTAAATACAATACTTAAGTTTAAATCACACAAATTCCAAACAAGATCTAACCTATATGCACTTCAAGTTTTGAATGTGCTAGACTAAGGAGATTTTGATTTTAGGGTAAAATAAGGAGAAATGCAATAAGATAATTAGCCATATGCAACTAAATTCTCTTTTGTTTCTTTGCCTAAGTACTTGAAAGTAATAAAAAGGTAAAATTTCATCCTAATATTCCTTAATTGATTAGTCTTTAATTTTTTTGTGAATAAATTGTAAGATTTTGTAAACAATTAAAATTTCCTAGCTAGGATTCCTTAATTTGCCAAAGTAGGTGTGATTTTTATTGCAAAATAGCATAAAAATAGAAATAGAACATAGAGGAAATGAAATTTTAGGTCTAAGGAAGGTGTAAGTGGCCAAATTACCTCTCCCATAGCCTATCTACCAAATTCACCATTGAAAAGTGCAAAATTTGCCATTACTGCCAAGTTCACAAGGGTGGCAAATTTGGTAAACCTGCATAAAAATTTTAAAAAAATAGGTTTTATAATTTAAGGGTTCTTTCTAAGGGTTGGATATGGTATAAGCTTATCTAAATAGCTTATCAGACCCCTTTTTAACAATAAAATTGAGTAATATTACCTCCTAGGGTAGAATTTGACTTGTTACCAAATTTTCCACTAGGCCTGCCAAATTCACCACTGACAGTTCAGGGTGGAAAATTTGGTCCTGGGATAGGTTTTTTGAAGTTTCAGAGGTTGATTTGGGTTGATTTTGGCTATGTTTTGGACTAAAACTGAAGTGAAATATTCCTAACAGTTTCTTCTAAGTTTCCAACAAATAAAATAAAAGTATTAGACCTTCTAATAAGATAATATAAGGAATAATTTTAATAATAGTATAAAAGAACTAAAAGTACTCTAAAATGACTGTAAATTTGATTAATTGAAAGTGCAATGGAATGAAATATGCACACAAATCTGTTAGGAATGCTCTTAATATTTTTGCTACTGATCTGAGTGTAATAAAAATAGATATTGATGCCAATTCTCTACTGATTTAAGATCTAAGTAAATTATTGTATGGGAAAGGTGGAGGAAATTCTTTTATGATTGTTTTAAACAGTTAGAGAGCTAGGAATAAGGATATGAGAGTACAAGGGAATTAGGAATATAGCAAGGTAGTTTGTCTATATCCTAATTCTTGCTAAATATATGAAATTGATAAAGGAATGTGTGAAGGAAGCTTAAAAAATGAAGGGAAATGCACTTTAAAATGCTTAAAAGGAGAATTAGAATGCTAAAATACTCCATGTATGAAATTAAAATAGCATGGAAATGAAAGGAAATGGTTAGTATGCATGTAAATGAAAGTAGTATTAAAACTAAGAGAGCATGGAGGAAATCAAGGGATTAGTATATTATCTACATAAGTAAGATAATAGTAAATGAGAAGGCAACAAGCATTATTAATCACAAGATATTTTAGAAAATGCAACAAAGCCCTATAAAATAGATGGATTATGACCAAAATATGATAGTAAAATGGATGTCAAACTGAATAATCTGCAAGAGAGATGTTAGGAATGAAATGGAGATACTAATATTGAATAAAAATGCTGCCAAAACATTATTAGAAAGGTTGTAAAACAACGTTAGAGGCTACCAAAAACAAGGACTAGAGCACTGCAATAGGAGTTAGAGCATAAAATTTAGAAATTCATAAAATAATAACAAGTAAGTTAGCAGGGCTACATCCTAGAGGATAAAATTCAATGAAGCTAGGGCGGTAGGAGAGAAGAAAAAAGATAGGAGATTTTTATTTATTATCTCTAATGGTGGCATCCTTGCTCCAAAACCCTCTTAGCCTTGCTTGAATTGCTCTCAAAGCTCCAAAGTGTTTGATAAAAACTCAAATATGCTTGAATGAAACTCAATAATAGAGAATGATATTGAAAGAGAGAATGCTTGAAAATATGGTAAAGTTTTGCTATAGTGAAAAAACTTGTGGAATGCTTACCCCATGACCTCATTAAATAGGATTTGGAGGGTTGGAGGGAGGAATGGATAAGAAAAAATTAAAATAAATGCATCTAAATCCTTCTTGAAGCATACAGAATCAATGGCAGAGGTGAAAGGGAGGTCAATCTGTGCTTATCTGGTTCATGTGGAAGATTCCCAACTGTTTTTGCCAAATTTGCCACTATTGACCAAATTCACCACTATAAAATTTGGCAATCCGAGTGGTGAATTTGGTAAGGAATTAAATCTTAATCTAAGGAGTTTAAAATTTGAAAATTTCTAAATTCACCACTGGAAAATTTGGTAGGAGTGGAAAATTTGGTAAAAATTGATTTTGAGTGAAAAGAGTTTATTTTTGCTATTTTACCAAATTTGACACTCAACTTGCCAAATTCACTTTTGGAAAATTTGGTAAAGGTGAAAATGCTCAAAATGATGGGGAATGATCAAATTGAGGTTTTGTAAGGTTTGCAACTAATTTTAGAAAGTTTTTGAGTGTTTACGGCCAGTTTTGAGAAGTTGTGACTATTGGGTTAAAATTGGGTGTCTACAATAAAAATGCTCAAAGACACTCATACTTCAACTTGTACCATCTCAAACTTGTTAGCTAAATTCCAAAGAATGATACAAACCCTTGAAAATGTTTAACTCAAGCACATTTATAGGGAAGTAAATAGATCTACGAACCTTTTAGCCAACTTGAGCCTATCCTAGGAAGACATCACAATCTGGCAGGAAGACTTCCCTATTGGACTGATTCATCTAGATAATGAAATTAGACAAAGGTAATTCGTTATTTTATGTCGACATCAAAATTGGTATTTGGGCATTTTTTAATGTGGTTGCTTATCACTAACAATTAGAACCAAACAACCACCAATATTTGAATTTAAATTTGGCCATGGTTTATGCCCTTAGTAAAATGGGCAAAAATTGAAAGTGGCAATATCATAGGTAGAAAAATCCCTTATATGTAAAGGAAAAAAGAATATCATTTGGGATTCAACTGGGTACTTGTCCCTATATTTTAGAATTCTCTTAAATTTTGACCCTCTTTAAATCACCAAGGATAAATATTTAGGGTTTAGGTGGAGGTTTTGAGGGTGGTAGCTTCTAGTGGTTAGAAATATTTATTATCCTTGCATAAGAGATGCAAAATAAAAAAAGCATTGCATAAGGGATGCAAAATTTAATAATAATTATCTTGGATGGGACACTTTCTCATGTGTTCTTAAGGCATAGATTACTAATGCTAGTACACATGAATAGTTTTGTCAATGATCATGATACAAAGAGGCATTGGAAGTTGGACAAGGAGATGACTTGGATAGGATTAACCGAAGTATTGGAGCCCACTAGGAGGATGAACAAATGTGTTTTCAACAATAAATGGCCTAAACTAATTGGATTGAATATGTGGTCTTTTCTCATGTTAGTGTTGGGAAAGTGAAGCTAGAAATGTGGCACAGGTGTAGCTATTGTTCCAAGACAGAGGTCTACTAGCATGTGCAAGGTGGTGTTTCTACAGTTCATGGTTATAACCACCCTTTAGCACAATTATTTAGGATGGCAATATTCTATAATTATCATTCCCTTGCTCATAAGAATCTCAAGAATTATTGGAAAGACCAATAGGGTGCTTTTCCTTGGTGCAACTCCTAGTGCATGAGTTGGCATGAAGGTGGTGAGTGGATTATTGGTCATTTTGATTTTAGAATCCCATACCATCCTAACTGGTCATGTGGGTTGGGAATCGGTCGACCTTCTATGGTTCTTATGATTCATCACAAGTATCCAAGGCAATTGGGAGAGTAATTTCTATGCTTATTTATCCTATTAGGTAATTTTGATCTCTTCAAGTTGTTCCATGGCCCAAGGTGGTGAGAAAGTGTTATCAAGTGGTGGTGTGTTCATTGGGATCTGGGGCACATTTTTGAGTGAAATGAGTATATGGATGCCCTTATTCTAAAACCATACTCTTTGATAGTCGATGAATATGTGACGAAGATTCTAAAGAATGTCAGTATCCTCTAGTGCCTATTAAAATTTGTTGGGCACCATAGAGAAATGGTAAAACACATGGCCTATTCTTGGTGTAATGGTGCGATCAGGGTTGGGATCTTAGAATTCAAAATTAACATCCCCCTGATTGCAAATATAATAGGTTTGGCTACAGACAGGTATGTGCCCAATAGAGAAAAATATTCTCTTGCAAGGGAATCTCAAATTTTCCTAGGTGAGGAGGAAGAACTAGTCAAAATTCAAAATGGGTTCAAGCAAACCTCGTTAAAAGCTCCTTGGGATAGAGTGGTGTTAGTCATAATGTAGTACTTCACTCGATGAAAATCAAAATATTCGTAGAAGCTTCCACTTCATGTTTCTAAATCACTTGCATCACAAAATATTGATGAACATCCCCTCCTTCCTATTTTAGTCCATGTCCATATCAATGAGTAGGGTCAAAAATAGAATTACCCCTAATCCAATTCACTAGGGTCTAGCAAAAATATTATCTTATTATGTGGTTAAGTCTAGAGGATTGGTATGGAAGATATCCTAATTCCATCAATAGGGTACTGACTCCCATTGTGGACTACCTGGATTCCTCCAACTCTAAAGGATATGAGTCAATTAGCTAGGAAATGATTAATGCAACCCCCCTTCTAGGGTCTATAACCAAGGTGGAATAATCTCCCCTAAAAGGAATGGGAGGCAGTGATGAGAGGACCAAGCAATCCAAGCGCTTGGTCAAAAATCTAACCAACCTTGGGAAGTACCCTTTGTGTGTGGAATATTCTCAGTCTCAATAATTTATTCAGCCTCCTAAGAAATTTGAGCTCATCCTTGGAACGAAAGTGCTAAAAATATTCAAGACCCTTGAAACTAGGCCTTGGGATTGGCCCCCAAAACTCTCAAAAGTATGATTTTGAAGTTGTATAGATCCCTAATTAACTCTATGTAGGCAACTTTATCATACGTAAAATAAAATTTAGTTCTCACGGGTTGGGAGTAGTAGGAGACAAAGCATGAAGTGGATAAAGGTGCTAGTCCTAGTGGAAACAAATATTAATTCTTGCTTACTTGCCTGTATCTCTTTCGGGCTTCTAGGGTATTTTTCTTAGCTTGTGTGGTGTCTCATTCTTGCTTACATAGAATCTTGTCCCACTTTTTATTTTTATAGTCTTGTTTCTCTTCCCTTGTGTGGGAATCCTATTTATTTTTATAATATTAGGTTTGTCTCTCTTCCCCTACATGTTTGTTTTTTCGGGTTTGTTTCTCTCAACTCCTTTCTATATTTGAAAGGTTGTTTCAATGTGGAACAAGCTTATCTCTATGTTGGTAGGACCATATTTTGTTGTGTTTATATTGTTACCTTCCTTGCTTCTCTAGGAAGGTTGGTTGAATAATTTTTGTAAAAGGTTTGGGGTACCTTTCAAAACCCCTTCTTCCACATAATAAAAAAATATAACAATGAATATGAATATTAAAATAACAACAATATCTCACAACTATAACTTAGATGTACACAATATCATAATATTATAAGAATGATTCTAATTGATTACTTTGCATGGAGAGATATCTCCAATATATAATTTTACATGACTATTCAGTACTCTAATTGTTGCTCTCCTCTAACCGTTAGGAGATGCATCCTTTCATATTCCTCATAAAGACAAAACTATCATCTTGACATATATCATGTGACTCTTCATTCTCTATCCTAAAACTTGGTATTTTCTCTCATATTGAAACATACATTATATAAAATTTAAATTAACTACCAAACTAATATTTACAAGGGGATCAAGTAATGTAATACTTCCAACAAAGGCTCTACCTTTTGGAATAGCATAATAAAAATTAGGCCTATGTTATGGAAGGACCTTATATGGAGAGTGGTAAATAGAGATCAAATTGATTTTTGGAAAGATATTTTATTAGTGGATAAAACTCTTATCTCTTTTGATGACTTGATTGTTATTAAAGATCCCTTGGTGAGGTTGTATAGAAAAAAATTTAAATACTACATTGGTATGTGTGACTTCAAGAGATGGAAAATTCTTTCTTTACAATCAAATGAGAAAATAACTTAGAAAGTTATGATGAAACTCAACAGTCTTTTATAGCCTTATCATTTAAATCAATCCTTCCACCATGATGTCCTCATTTGGGATTTTAAATCTTTTGGAATTTACTCAATTAAATCAAGATATGAAAGTTTATCTTCTCCTTCTGGTATGGATTTTCTAGCCTCTAGAATTTGGTTGAAGTATTTGACTCCTAAAATATCATTTTTCCCTTGGTTAGTTGTTCAAAAAAATATTCTAACTATTAATAATTTGAGGAAAATAGGTTTCTATTTCCTAAGCATGTGTGTTATGTAAGTACAATTAAGAATCAATGGATCACATCTTTGTGCATTCTCCTTTTTCTTATAAAGTTTTCTAGTTGTTTCTAAGGACTTTATCTTTATGTTGGGTTAGTCCATATAGTTTTTCTTAGCTCTTTGAACAATGTCATTCTCCCTTTCGGAGTAGCAGGATGATAATTTTATGGAAGATGTTATTACCTCATTTACTTCGAGGTATTTAGTTTGAGAGAAATAATAGAATCTTTAAGAAAGATTTGAGAAATGAGATGGTTACTTTTCATAGAATGAAATCAATTGCTAAAGATAATTTTTCCATTGTAGAATATCTTGAAGATTAGAAGAATGTTCAAGAGTCTATGATAGCCTCTTTGTTGGATATTACACCTCTTTAATCAAGAAATATATCCAAAAGTTATTTCTAGAAAACTACCTTTTGGTGTTTCCCTAGATTTGGTTAACTTAAATTTAATTTTGATGGTGTTGCAAAATTCAACCTAAGCAGGAGGAGGTAAAATAATAAAAGACCACTTGGGGTCAGTTTTTGTTGCATATGCGAAACCTTATGGGATGCAAACCAATCACTTTTTTAAAACCAAAGTTGTGTATATAGGCATCAAAGTAAAAATATCATGCTACCGATAATTATGAAAATAGTAATGAATAGTAAAACTAATTATGAAAATAATAGTATTAGACCCCATAATGATTTTGATGTTTTTAATTCGTCAATGTGTAATGACCCACCAACATGATCCAAGGGAGAGATTTTTCATAAGGAATAACTCACAAAGAAGACCCAATATATTTTCAACATTATAAGGCATAACCACATTTTGATTTCAATCTCATTGTAGATGACACTCAAGTGGATAGGAGTGGCTAACATCTCATAATTTTGGATGTCTTTTCTTAAACCCTAAATAAGTCTATCTATGTAGGATTATTCTAGTTTAATTCCTTAGTACTCAATTATCTGGTTATTGCATCATTGTAGCTCCTTTTATATTTATAAATATCTGGTTACTGCATCACTGCAACTTCTCTCAAGATTCACAACTTCCTAGTTATTGCATCATCGCAACTCCTCCTATATTTATATATACCTAGTTATTACATCATTACAACTCCTAGAATTGGTTACAATTATTTGGTTATTGCATCACTAAAAATCCTAGATCTACAAATACATTGTTATTTCATCACTATAACTCCTCCCAAGATTCACAACTACCTAGTTAATACATCACCGCAACTCCTCCTAGTATTAGGTACATCTTGAATCAAGGGTTTTCTAATATGGCTCTAAATCATGCCCAAAAGCCCCCAAAAAAATCCAAGAGTCTAACATATAAAATTTTCTTCCAACATGAATAAAGTGCTATATTAAATCATAATAAATTCATTATAACACATTACTAAAACTAGAAATCTAATTACTTTTCAAAATAAAGTACTAGCTTAGCATTTTCTTTAAAACATTAATGAAATAATGAAATATCATCTAAAGGAATTAAAACCATGAAAACACATTCTTTCCATTTGCACATAACTAACATTCCAAGAATAAAGAATAACAACATTTAACTTTTCATTCTTGAATGAGTCTTCCACTAACATAACAAGAGTATTTACAAGAATTTATTTCCTTCATCAAAAAACTTTACATAACATAAATTCCATACATATATTTTCCAAGTATTCCTCATCATTATTGCATATCAACTTAAATGATCCTTAGTTTCATCTTATATTTCAAGGTCTCATTCCTAAGATATATTTTCACCATCAAGCTTACGAGCATTAGCATAGGGATTAGGACAACACTTTTAAATTGAATATACAAGCCTCTCATGCATCATTTAAATATAATCATGCAAGAACATGTAAGATCTCATGCATAATACAATCATTCAATAACAATGCAATATCATAATTTCATGATTCAATGTATATGTAAGCCTAACATGCATCATATAGTTATTCAATAACAATACAAGATCTCGGTTCTATGCATCATATAATAAAATCATTCAATTACAATGCAAGATCTTAGTTCCATAATGAAATGTATATGCAAGCCTAACATGCATCATACAAATATAGTCATTCCATAACAATGCAAGATCTTAATTCCATATGTATATGCAAGCCTAGTGAATGATCCAATGGATTATCCCATACCAATCCACCATTTATATTCTTAGACCTAACCGCTATGGACTACCCAAGAGCCTCACCACTTTGGGCCACCCAAGCCTCACTTTTCAAGGTGTATCATTCACAACACCTAGTTATTGCCTCACCACAACTCAACTAGGATTATTATGGCAAAATGCATATTAGTCATAACAAGATAAGCTCATAATTCTCTCACTCATTTATGGATCTATTGCCACACAGGCCACATCTAAAAACATACAAGAACATTTGAGAGAATCCCATACTTCTTTCACTTATTTATGGATCTATTGCTACTTAAGCCACATCCAAATCATACAAGAACATAGAGAGAATTTCATAATTCTCTCACCCATTTATGGATCTATTTCTATACAAGTCATATACAATATTTAAATCTCAATAGATTTAATATTTTTTTTAATTAAAGCCAACAATTCAAACAATATAAATATAACCTTTTTTTTCGAAAACCAGCCAACAATTCAAACAATATTTTTTCGAAACCAACCAACAATGCAACAATATTTATTCTAAATGAATATATTCATTTTTCAAAAATAGCAAGCAATACAACAATATTTATTCTCAATTAAATATATTCTTTTTTTTAAAACAACAAGTAATACAATAGTATTTATTCTCAAATAAATATATTATTTTTTTTAAATATAAAACAATACAACAATATTTATTCTCAAATAAATATTTTCTTTTTCTTTCGAAAATAACCAACAATACAATAATATATTTTTTTACAATAAAAAAGGCTTTGAATCTATTAAACTTGAGAAGAGATTACAATACTTACAATGTCTTAAACAAAGATAATTGAGACATCGATCAACTCACCCATGAAGCTGACAATGTTTGGCCATCAATATGGACAACAAAAATATACAACTCTAAAAGGCCTGGAACAAAAACAACTACAACACACGTGAGAAACTGACATTTTCTCAATTCACAACATAGATAGAAACAAAAATACTAGAAACCTCCCAACCAACTCTTTCCTCCAAATAACTGCACTTTGTCCCTGGATAATCAAGTACATCAAATATCCTAACTAACTGAATAAATAAACATCTAGAGAGTGATTCTTTATTTTTTCAATGATCAATTAGAGCAATGGTTTTATTTGCAGCTCATTGACAGTTAAGTATGCGGTTTTTTTTGCTAATTGATCTGCATCTAAATTAAACTCCCTATAAACATGATGAATTTGGAAGGACTTAAAGAAATTTGACAATCTAATCACTTCCTCTTTCATGTCGTTAAGGACCAAATCATCTACTTTCCAATTTTTCCTTAAGGATTCTATGATTAACTTGGAGTCACCCTTGACAAAAATATTTGTGATATTTTCTTGCAAAGCAATTTTCAATCCTCTCAATAGAGCTACCCTTTCTACGTAGTTATTTTTATTCAACCCTAACCCTTAAGAAAATCAAATGACCTTCTCCTATAAGGGCAATACTAATTTTCCCCTGCCCTTGCTCTACACAAATTTCCAAGAGAAGATCCATCAAAATATAAGGTCACCATAGATTATTCGATGCCATTAATACCTATTGTTTATCTGAAAGGAACAAACTGGTTTAAATTCAAATAAAAGACCTCCAAATTTTCTTTTTTCTTCCTAGAACAATGTGCAATTGCTAGCACTTTAGTTGGAAATAAAATATTAGCTTTTTCATTTACAAAACTGATTAAAATTACCAATATTATTCCTTAGCTTATGGCCTATTCTCTAAATAATTTATCATTCCAAACCTTCCATAACTACCACATCAAGCAAAAAACCATAGACCTACATAGTTCTTTGACTGGTAAACAGTTATTCATTTGACTCAACATCTCTATAACATCCTTAAAGCACTTTAACTCCCAAGCAGGGCATTTGAAGAGCTTTAGCAACTTGGTCCAAAGATCTGTTGACACTAAACAATTAAAAAGTAGATGATTTAAGGTTTATCCTTCTCTTTCATAAAGGTGACATCTATCTGGACCAATCACACCCCTTTTCTTAGATTCTCACCTATAAGAATCACACCATGATCCACCAACCATCCAAACATCTGTATTTTTGGAACCACCCTAGACTTCCAAACATGCTTCAAAATATTTAATTATTACAAGGCCCTAAGAGTTAAAGTTATAATATTTAATTCAAATATTATAACCCAAAGGTTTGGGCACCAATGTTATGGAAGACATTTGAGTTTAATTTTTGAGTCGACATGGCATATTTGTAAACCTTTCGAGAGCATATAAATTGGTGATTAGTTGCATTTGCTTTTTAATGATAGACGACAGACAATAAGATTGAAAATATTTTTTACCCTATGATTGCAAACGATAGAAATATTAGAATATTTGATAGCAAAAATTAAGGTAGGAACATTCATCATTTATCTTGTGTGCCTGAGGTTTGCTAGGCAGAAGTTCAAGGGGTTGAACCCCGCTGACACTAGTTTTTGATTCACCATTGAGAAGAGAGAAGAATGGAATGGTTTTCATTACATACACCCAAGGTTTCATTCACCGAGGGTAGCCCAACCGGTGGAAGGTTGTGTGTGTAGTGTTGCTTAGCAGGAGGTCACTGTGTTGATTCCCGTCATCGCCAATTTTATGGTTTTCGTGTTGGATAGTGCGTAGAATGTGGTTTAAGAGATACGTAACCCCTTTTGGTCTTAACCACCATGGTAGTGCAGCTGGCCAAGGCACTTGGAAGAGTGTTGGTTGTTGTGAGGTTGGAGTTTTAATTCATAGTAGTGATAGAGGTACTTAAAAGTTTTGATGAAAAATATTTTTATTAAGGTTGAGAAATATATGAGGTGCATGTATTGATTTAAATTATATTTTTCAAGTTGTGGAATAATAGGGGTTTTGGAATTCATTGCTTTGAATTTCTAGAAAGGAGTAATAATGTGTATATGATATTTATTGTTATTTCATTTCTTTGAATTTATATAAAGAAGTAATAAGGTGTATATGATATTTATTATTATTTCATTGCTTTAAATTTTTGGAAAGGAGAAATAAGGTGTATATGAGATTTATTGTTTTTTGTATTGCCTTGAATTTCTAGAAAGGAGTAACAAGGTGTATATGAGATTTATTTTTATTTGTATTTTTACATATCTTAGAAAGGAGAAATAAGGTGTAATTATGATTATTGATATTTGTAATGTTGGCATATCATTGAAGGGAATAAAAGGATTTGTATTATTATTGTAAGCCTTGATTGAGTAAATTTTGACAAAAGATTTTTATGAGAATATTTTGATACCTAATCAAGAAGAGAAAAAGGGATTTTCTAACTTGTTTTTAAGTGAAAAAAATAATATTATTTTTGTTAAGATAGGTGTTGAGGGCACATCATCATCAAGGCAGTTTTAGAGGTATGGAGTTTTTGATTCCTTTCTAAAGGTTGATGTTTGTTTGAAGGAAATATTTTTGACATCATATGGTGGAGGTATAAGGATTAATTTGATGAGAATTAGTGGTCGATTGAAGTTGAGAGTATTTGTGCATTGCTTTGATTAAGATTGAAAATATATTAGCTAGATTTTGAGAACAAAGTGTGCATCATTATTGAATGATATTGGAAACAAATGTGCTAGAGTTTGAGAACAAAGTGTGAATCATTGTTGAATGAAATTGGAAATATATGTGCTAGGGTTTTTGAAGCAAATTTGTATATTATAGTGATTGATATTAGAAGTAAACTTGCAAGGGTTATAGACCAATTTTGTGAAGCAAGTTTATGCATTATAGTGATTGATATTCGAAGTAAAATTGCAAGAGTTATAGACCAATTTGGTGAAGCAAATTTGTGCATTACTATGATTGTTATTGAAAACAAATTTTGCAAGGGTTATAGAACAATTTTCTTGTAAAGCAAATTTTTGCATTGGCTTGGTTGGCTTTGGGAGTAAATAATAAGGTCAACTATCAAGTGCTAGACTAGAGCTAACTTGTGAATGCAAATGAAAGTGAGACATGTGTAATTGATAGACTTAATGAATGTGAGAATAACATATTGATTTATGTAAATGCATATCATTATCTATATGTTCATGAAGAAAAAGAATTTTGGGTAGAATATGTCTGAATTACTTCATTCAAAGAAAGCACTTGGGAAAGACATGAAATTGTTTGTATGCAAGAATTGGGAATATTTAAGAAAATTTTGTGAGCAGATTTGAGAAAACATTATGAGAAGGTTTGGAGTATATTTGAGCAGGTTTTTTGAGCCGGTTTGATCAAACCTTGTGTGTAGAATTAGAGCATATTTTATCAGGTTTTATGAGCTAGATCAAGCAGATTTTATGAGCAGGTTTAAAGAGTGATTTGAGCAGTTTTGGTGAAGCATATTTGAGCAAGCCTTGTGAGCAAGCTTGGAGAAAATTTGAGTAATTTTGAGTAATAATTTGAGCAGGTTTAATGAGCTAGACTGAGCAAGCCTTGTGTAAAGTCTTGGAGTAGATTAGAGCAGAGGGGATTAATGTCTCCTATGAATAGAGGTCCACAAACCAAAGCAAATGTGATTGGTATATCATGTGGATAGAGGTCCAAAAACTAGATCAAATGGTATTGGTGTCTCTTGTGGATAGAGGTCCACAAACCAAATAAAAGGGGACTGGTGTCTCTTGTGGATAGTGGTCCACAAACTTGATCATAGGGGATTTGTGTCTCCTTTGGTTTGGTGCCCATAAACATTGTAATAGGGAATTGGTTCCCAAGATATTTGTTTAGAAAATTCATAAGAAATGGATGTAGCCCACATTGGGTTAACCATGTTAAATATGTGTCTCTTATGTGTGTGATGATCTGTGTATTGTTTCATTATTGCAATTGATAACATTGGATAATATTTATTTGGAAATAAAAGTAAAAAGTTGTATCTTATACTATTCACCCCCCCTCTTAGTATAAGCTTGTGTTATTAAATTGGTATCAAAGTGAGTTCCTTCAGGGATGCCTAACAGCTTGAAGGAAGATCTTACAGGAACATATATGGCTAATCAGGAAGGATTTTCAACACATAGAGCTCCATTGTTTTATGGGACTAATTATGCTTTTTGGAGTGTGAGGATGAAGATATTTTTTATGGCACAAGGATTTGATACATAGAATTCAGTTTAAAATAAATACATACCACCCACAACTCCTCCAACAAATATAACTGGTAAGAAACTATATAAAAATAATGCCAAGGCAATGAATGCAATACTAAGTGGATTACATGAATCTGAGTTTGTAAAAGTCATGCATAGCAAATCAGCAAAAGAAATGTGGGATAAGCTATATAATAATATGAAGGATATGACAAGGTTAAGATGGAAAAACTTTAAACTCATAGAAGGAAGTTTGAAGACTTGAATATGAAAGGTGAGGAAAATATTTCTAGATACTTACTTCATGTTGATGAGGTTGTTGATACCATTCATGGACTTGGAGAAAATATTGAGGATTCTACTATTGTTCAAAAAAATTTAAGATCACTTCCCATGAGGTATGATGCAAAGGTTTTAGCAATAGAAGAAATGAAGGATCTTGCAACTTTGAGGATAGATTAACTACATGGGATTCTCACAGCTTATGAGATGAGAAAAGAAAAAGATCAAACATCCAAAATGGAGGTAGCATTAAAAATTTCAAATAAGGTAAAGGATAAAGAATCAGAATAAAGTGACGAATCAAGCAGTGAAGAAGAGGCTAATTTTGTAAGAAGAAATAATAAAGGTCCAAGGAAACACAAGAATATGCAAAATGTAAAATATTTTAGCTGTGGTAACATTGGTCACTATGCAAATTATTGTCCATAAAATGGATATAGTAGTAGTGAAGATGAAAAAGAATACAAGAAAAAGAAAGAAAGAAAATTTGGTTATGAAAATAAAAACATGCATGGTTAAGGTAAGCATGGGAAGAAGATCTTTCAAAGGTACAAGAAAAGTTTTTATGTTGAAGAAGCAAGCAATGCTTCAAGTGATAGTGATGAAAGTCTCTCAGATAGTGAAAAAGAAGATATTCTATTTTTGGTAATAGAAGAACAAGAGAATACTCCTATTGAAAACCAAGTAGAAGAGAAAGAAGATGCTTCTATAGTTGATGACCAAGAAAAAGAGAAATATTTGGAAAATAAAGAGAAACTTGTTGAGATTGCGGAGTTGAAAAGGTAGAATTTAAGATTGAAGTCTCAAGTTCAATATGATGAGGAAAAAAAGGTAAAGCTTCTACAAGATCTCACTAACTGAAAAGTTAATATTGAAGAGGTAAGAAAAGTTTAAGAAGATATGGCTGAACAGTTAAAAGCAAAAGAACTAGAATGTGAAAGACTAGAACACGAAGCTGACATTCTAAGGAAGGGACTTGAGAAATTCAACAATAATATATATCAGTTTAGGAAAAGCTCAAAAGATATGGATGACATTATCAAAACACAGAGATCTCCATTTATGAATACTGGACTTAGCTTTGAGGAAAGTCAATAAGTACAAAAAGAGGAGATAAGATAAAAATAAATAGAAGCATCAAAGAAGGTATATGAAGAAGAATCTAAGACCTGTACTGATGAGTTGAGAAGTGGAAACATCAAAGAGGAAGAAAACAATGCAAAATCAAGGAACAGGGATCATCACAGAAAAGACAAAGAAAGAACCATGAGATCACACTCTCCAAGGAAAGATAAATATTTATTCCAAGGATATTGCTACTCATGTAATAGTTTTGGTCATAAAGCTATACATTGTAGGGTTCATGGTAAGAATGATTTTGGCTTCATTAGGAGGAACTTCAATTCATTTGTACTTTTCAATAATTACAATATAAGACGTTACAATTGCAATAATTATGGGCATAGATCAAAGTGGTGTAGAACATAATTTTAGGAACTTCCAAAGCCTAGTAAGAAAAATGATAGCCAAAATATTCAAAGAGGTATGACTACTAAGATATGAAAAAATATTTAAAGAGAAGAAGAGAATTGTAAGTTGGGAGTAGGTTTACTCCCATACCAAAATTGATCACCTCAAGAAAGGATATGGTGAGGTTGCTATTCTAAGTGTCTTATATTTAGCCCCAAGGAGCCATTTGCTATTGATCTCAAAGGGGGCGAGAATTTAGTAAGGGGGAGCAGTTTGGGAATCCAGTTGCAGTAAAAGAAATTTTTTTTGAAGGGTTGCCATCAATGACAAGGGGGGAGTGATGCAGGAGCATCCGGAGAATAGAGCAATCTTGCATCCTCCAAAAATTTTTCTAAGTACTTTGTATTTTGTTTAAATCTTTCTTTCCCAAGGCAGAAGTTTTGAAATACAAGAGGGAAGTTTTGTCGCGATATCGCGACATCGCGATATCGCGACGTCGCGATATCGCGACGTTTTTGGGAGCTAAGGCATGGAGGGTTTTTCGTCGCGATATCGCGACGTTTTTGAGGCTGAGGCACGGAGGAGGTTTTTCGTCGCGATGTCGCGACGTTTTTGTAGCTGAGGCACGGAGGAGGTTTTTCGTCGCGATGTCGCGACATTTTTGAAGCTGAGGCACGGAGGAGGTTTTTCGTCGCGATATCGTGACGTCGTGATGTCGTGATGTTTTTGTGGCTGAGGCACGAAGGAGGTTTTTCGTCGCGATGTCGTGACGTCGCGATATCGTGACGTTATTTGCGGACTAAGGCGCGGGGGCATTTTGGTCATGATTTCGTGACGTTATTTGCAGATGAAGGCAAGGTGACAGTTTGGTCGTGATATCGTGACATGTCACGATTTTGCGGTCGATTGAAGACAAATTAAAATTGGACACGTGGACAGGCCGCGTGCACGGGAAAAGAGACAGCGGTGGTAGATGAATGTTCTGACAAGGTGATAGCTGCAGGCCATGGGCATTTTAGATGAGACAGTGGTGCAGAGGAACAGTCTGACCAAAATGGTGATTGCAGGGCAAGGGGGTGTCTTTAATGTAAGCTTCCATAGCGGATCGGGGCAGTTGCCCATTGATGGAAGGAAATTCAAAAACTTGACAGAGGAAGCGGACTTTCTTATTTTATTTCATGAATTCAATCGGGTGGGGGCATTAATTGCCTAGAGGGTCGAGACCTCGATAAAAACTCAAAAAATTGTAAGGGAAGGGATGGCGAGTTTGAGATTGAGTGGGGAAAGAACTATGCCTGGAAACGGTATTGTAAGACTGTGTTAAGCAATTTACAGAAAATTAATTTGAAGTTTTGTTGTGTGAATCTCGGCTTGCCATCAAGTGGTATCAGAGCGGGAGCTCCTGAGCGTGTAACAGATCATCGAAAGAGAGGCAGTTACACCAGGATCTGTGGAAGGATTTGTAAGGGAAGAAAGAAAAATGCCTCCATGAAGAAACCATGGTGGAGTAAGAAATGTGGTGCCGGCAGAAGACTTTCGAGCCTTGCAGAGGCAAGTTCAAGCCCTGCAAGAAGAGCTACGCAGAAGGCACGAGCCCGAAAGGGATGAGGGAAGTGAAGACGAAGTTGATGAAGAAGAAGACCAGTCTGAGGAAGAAGAAGAGGTTGTGGATCCTGCACAAGCCAGGTTGTACAAAGCCATCTCTCAGATTGGAAAGCAACCAAAAATGGAGGTTTCTACATATTCGGGAAACCTAAATCCAGAAGAGGTGATTGACTGGATAAATGACTTAGAAGAATATTTCGAATATGAGGAGGTTGAAGACCCTAATCGGGTCAGATTTGCTAAGACCAAGTTGAAGGGTCATGCCAGCATTTGGTGGAGGGGAATACAGCTGGAAAGGAATAGAAGAGGGAAGGAGAGAATAACAAGATGGGATAGAATGGTGGAAAAGCTGAAAAGATAGTTTATTCCGGCAGATTACGAGTTGGATCTGCTAAGGAAAATGCAGAGTTTGAGACAGACAAACAAAACTGTCCAAGAATACACCGAGGAGTTTTACAAGATCTCTATTAGAACTGGACATTTAGAGGCAAACAAAGAGAAGGTAGCCCGTTATATCAATGGGTTGAGACTCGGTATCCAGGAAGAGCTGAGCCTAGTTCGGGTAAGCACCATTGAGGATGCTTACCAGTTTGCCTTAAAGGTGGAAGAAAAACTGAATAGGCGGTTTGAAGGCAAGCAAAGAGGAAGGGGCCATGGTGGAAGAACTGGTGGGAGAACCAGTGGAGAAAAATATAAAGATCTGAAGAAGACTGGTGAAGCCAGTAGTAACCAGGATCAAAGGGAAGAGGATGTTTATCAGCCCCGTGATCAGAATAGCTACCCAAGAGGACGGGGTGGATCTGGACGAGGGTTTGGAAGAGGAGTATTTCATGGGACATGTTTCCACTATGGTGAAGAAGGACATCGAGCATTCGAGTGTCCACAACATCGAGAAAGGATGAACAAGAGGCCTGAGGGTCCAGCCAGAGCTATTGTGGCAGAGGAAGATGCTGGATCTGAACATTCTGAAGAAGCGGAGAGAGGGGAAGCAATGATCGTAAGGAGAGTCCTATTGAATGAGGAGAAGGACACAGATCAGAGAAGAAGTTTATTCCGCACAAGGTGTAAATGCATGGGCAAGATTTGCAATATTATTATTGATAATGGTAGCACGGATAACCTGGTTTCAGAAGAAATGGTTACCAAGTTACAGTTAGAGAGGAAGAAGCACCCGCATCCATATCGGGTCGCATGGTTATAGAAGGACCATAGGGCTTTGGTCGATGAGCAGTGCTCCGTTAAATTTAATATTGGGAATTATTGTGATGAGGTCCTGTGCGACATCCTGCCTATGGATGCTTGCCATATGTTGCTGGGAAGGCCCTGGCAGTTCGATCGGAGTGCAGTGCATGACGGCCGTGCCAACACCTACTCATTGACGAAGAATGGCGTGCGCCATAAGCTGAAGCCCGTGAAGGAGGCGGATGAAAAGGTGTGTAACAGCTCCAGAATCTGTTTAGTTGAAGGGAGAAAATTTTTGGACGGTTTGAAGCATGAACATTTATGTTATGCAATAATTCCTAGAGTTAGGGAGAAAGAATGCCAAGATACCCCAACAGAAGTCCTAGATCTGTTGGAGGAATTTCCAGATATTGTGTCTGATAATGTGCCTGAGGGTTTACCCCCAGTAAGGAAAATCAGCCACCATATAGATTTGGTGCCAGGATCGAGCTTGCCAAATAAAGTTGCACACAGAATGACGCCTGTAGAGACTGAGGAGTTAAACAGGCAGGTCCAGGAGTTGTTGGAGAAGGGATTGATTCAGGAAAGTTTGAGCCCATGCGTAGTACCTACAGTGCTGGCACCAAAGAAGGATGGAGAATGGAGAATGTGTACAGATTCACGGGCCATCAACAAGATCACAATAAAATACAGATTTCCATTGCCAAGAATGGATGACATAATGGATTGTTTAAGTGGAGCCAAGTACTTCACCAAGGTTGATCTCAAAAGTGGTTACCATCAGATCCGTATCAGAGAGGGAGATGAGTGGAAGACAGCCTTCAAGACCAGAGAGGGCTTGTATGAGTGGTTGGTCATGCCCTTTGGGCTATCCAATGCACCGAGTACCTTCATGCGGCTGATGAATGAGGTACTGAAAGAGTTTTTAGGAAAATTTGTCATAGTCTATTTAGATGACATATTAATATTTAGCAGAACCTTGGAGGAACACCTGATGCATATCAGAAGGGTTTTTGAGAAGCTGTAGGAGGAGCAGTTATTAATAAATCTGAAAAAGTGTAATTTTGTAAAGAAGGAGTTAGTGTACCTGGGATTTGTAATCTCAGCAGAAGGTCTGAAAATGGACCCAGAGAAGGTGAGAGCCATCATGGAATGGCCTACTCCGAGAAGCACAATAGAGGTAAGATCATTTCATGGTCTAGCCAGCTTTTACAGAAAATTCATTAAAAATTTCAGCAGCATTTGTGCACCCCTCACAGAAACAATGAGAGGGGATAAGAAAGAATTCAAGTGGACCTTAGGGGCTGAAAGGAGCTTTGATGCATTAAAGAAAAAGGTCACAGAATAGCCTGTTTTGGCACTTCCAGACTTTAACAAAGTATTTTAGGTAGACTGTGATGCCAGTGGCAGTGCAATAGGGGTTGTACTGAGTCAGGAAGGCAGGCCTGTTGCCTATTTTAGTGAGAAGCTAAATGATGCTCGAAAAAAGTATTCAGTTTATGACCAAGAATTTTATGCTATAGTTCAAGCTCTAAAGAAGTGGAGGCATTATTTGTTGCCAAAAGAGTTTGTTCTATTCACTGATCATCAGGCATTACAGTACATTAACAGCCAAACAAAACTGAATCAAAGGCACTTGAAGTGGGTTGAGTTCCTCCAAAGCTATACCTTTGTGCTGAAGCACAGAAGCGGGAAATCAAACAGAGTTGCAGATGCCTTAAGTAGAAGGCAGAATTTACTGATTAAAATGACAGTGGAAGTAGTGGGATTTGAAGAACTGAAGGGTTTGTACCCTGAAGATCCGGATTTTGCAGAAGCCTGGACGACTTTCTTGACACCTGTTATTGTGGACAGGACAAAATGGTTGGATTTTCTAATCCAAGATGGAATGTTGTTCAGAGGAAGTAAATTATGCATTCCAAGGAGTTCCATGCGGGAAAACTTAGTCAAGGAGAAACACAACGGAGGACTGGCCGGACATTTTGGCCGGGATAAGACAATTGCCCTGGTGAGTGAAAATTACTATTGGCCGCAACTACAGCAAGATGTGAAAAAGTTTGTACAGAGTTGTAGAATATGCCAGATGGCAAAGGGCAGAAGACAGAACACGGGATTGTATCAGCCGTTACCAGTACTTGAGCGGCCATGGGAGGACGTCAGCATGGACTTCGTCCTCGGATTGCCAAGAACACAGAGGGGAAATGACTCTGTATTTGTAGTAGTTGACAGATTTTCCAAGATGGCACACTTTATTCCATGCCAGAAAACAAGTGATGCGGTTCACATTGCAGGGTTATTTTTCAAGGAAGTGGTACGACTTCACGGTCTACCGAAGAGCATTGTTTCTGACAGAGATACAAAATTTGTTGGGTATTTCTGGAGAACTTTGTGGAAGAAGTTGAAGACAGATCTGAAATTCAGTTCTGCATACCACCCACAGACTGATGGATAGACAGAGGTGGTAAATAGAAGCCTGGGTAATTTACTGAGATGCTTGATAGCAGATCAACCCAAGGGATGGGATTTAGTTTTACCGCAGGCGGAATTTGCATATAACAATTCAGTCAATAAGAGCACAAATAAATCTCCATTCCAGATAATATATGGAAACAGCCCGAGAAATGTGTCTGAACTGAGAAAGTTGGATAAGAGAGAAAAGTGCAGTGTTGAGGCAGAAGAATTTGTGGAACATATGAAAAGTCTGCATGAAGAAGTAAGGAAACAAATTATAAAAATGAATACTCAATATAAGACAAGAGCAGACCAGAAGCGGCGGTTCAAAGAGTTCGAAGTAGGAGATGAAGTCATGGTCCATCTCAGGAAGGAAAGATTTCCGCCAAAACTTATAACAAATTAAAGATGAAGAAGTTTGGGCCATGCAGAATACTGGAAAAACGGGAGTCGGGCAATGCATATGAAGTGGAATTGCCAAGTTGGCTTGACATTTCACCTATTTTTAATATTTCAGATTTAGTGGAATACCATGAGGGAGATAGTACAGAGGCACCAAGTACAGAGTTATGGCAAATTCCAACATCTACTCCAACCACAGACGAGGTCGAGGAAATATTAGACGCTCGTGAAGGCAGAAGCACCGAGAACAAACAATATTCTGAATATTTGATAAAGTGGAAGGGCAGACCTGTAGAAGATGCAACTTGGTTGTCAAAGACAGAGGTTGACCGCCTGGGTCTTCCCCTAACCAAGCAGAAGTGAGGATCACTTCTTAATTTACCCCGGGTGTCTGATGCAGGAGCATCCAGAGAATAGAGCAATCTTGCATCCTCCAAATTTTTCTAAGTACTTTGTATTTTGATTTAAATCTTTCTTTCCCAAGGCAGAAGTTTTGTAATACAAGAGGGAAGTTTTGTCGCGATATCGCGACATTTTTGGGAGCTAAGGCATGGAGGGGTTTTTCGTCGCGATATCGCGACGTCGCGATGTCGCGACGTTTTTGAAGCTAAGGCACGGAGGAGGTTTTTCGTCGCGATATCGCGACGTCGCGATATCGCGACGTCGCGATGTCACGACATTTTTGAAGCTAAGGCACAAAGGAGGTTTTTCGTCGCGATATCGCGACGTCACGATGTCGTGACGTTTTTGAAGCTAAGGCACAGAGGAGGTTTTTCGTCGCGATATCGCGACGTCACGATTGATGTCGCGATGTCGTGACATTTTTGCAGCTGAGGCACGGAGGAGGTTTTTCATCGCGATGTCACGACGTCGTGATATCGCGACGTCGTGATATCGTGACGTTATTTGCGGACTAAGGCGCGGGGGCATTTTGGTCATGATTTCGCGACGATTTTTGCAGACGAAGGCAAGGCGACAGTTTGGTCGCGATATCGCGACATGTCACGATATCGCGACATGTCACGATTTTGTGACCGGTTGAAGACAAATTAAAATTGGACACGTGGACAGGCCGCGCGTGCGGGAAAAGAGACAGCGATGGTAGATGAATGTTCTGACAAGGTGACAGCTGCAGGCCATGGGCATTTTGGATGAGACAGTGGTGCAGAGGAACAGTCTGACCAAAACGGCGATTGCAGGGCAAGGGGGCGTCTTTAATGTAAGCTTCCATAGCGGATCGGGGCAGTTGCCCATTGATGGAAGGAAATTTGAAAACTTGACAGAGGAGCGGACTTTCTTATTTTATTTCATGTATTCGATCGGGTGGGGGCATTAATTGCCTAGAGGGTCGAGACCTCGATAAAAACTCAGAAAATTGTAAGGGAAGGGATGGCGAGTTTGAGATTGAGTGGGGAAAGAACTATGCCTGGAAACGGTATTGTAAGACTGTGTTAAGCAATTTACAGAAGAATAATTTGAAGTTTTGTTGTGTGAATCTCGGCTTGCCATTAGGGAGAAATATTGAGCATATTGAGTTGTCATTGATTTCAAAGGTGCATGGTCATTGATGTCAAAGGTTCATAATACTAAAGGAAGAAATTTTCTTCAAGGTTGTGAAGTTAAAAATATTGGAAAATTATTCAAGTGGAACAAGGCAAGGAAAATCTATTAAATAAGTGTTTATAATATTTAAATTTCATATTAATATATTATAAAGGAAAAGGTGTAAGGATGTTTGGATGAAATTTTTAAAAAGAGAGGATAAGGGTTTAAAAGGTTTAAGTGTGAAAAGATAAAAGGTTTAAGGATGCTTGGACAAAGTTTTAAAAATAATATAAAGGTTCAAGGCTTGGGATAAAGGATTTAAATAAAGGTTTAATGGCATGAGGACAAAGGTCTATAAAAGACAAGGACCGAGGTTGGGACATAATTGTGCAATATTAAATCAAAATATTTAATTATTACAAGGTCGTAAGATTTAAAGTTATAATATTTAATTCAAATATTATAACCCAAATGTTTGGGCACCAACGTTATGGAAGACATTTGAGTTCAATTTTTGAGCCAACGTGACATCTTCGTAAACCTTTCAAGAGCATATAAATTGGTGATTAGTTATATTTGATTTTTAATTATAGACAACAGACAATAATATTGAAAATATTATTTACCCTATGATTGCGCACGACAAAATATTATATTTTTTGACAACAAAAATTGAAGCAGGAACATTCATCGTTTATCTTGCGCGCCTAAGGTTTGTTGGGCAGAAGGTCAAGGGGTCAAACCTCGTTGATTCCAGTTTTTTATTCACCGTTGATAAGGGAGAAGAATGAAACATTTTTCATTGCATACACCCAAGGTTTCATTCTTCGTGGGTAGCCCAGCTGGTGGAAGGTTGTGTGATTAGTGTTGTTTGGCAAGAGGTCATTGTATCGATTCTTGTTGTCACCAATTTTATGGTTTTCATGTTGGATAGTGCCTAGAACGTGGTTTAAGAGATATGTCATCCCATTTTGGCCTCAGCTACCATGGTAGCACAACTAGCCAAGGCACTTGGAAGAGTGTTGTTTGTTGTGAGGTTGGAGGTTCGATTCGTAGCAGTGATAGAGGTACTTAAAATTTTGATGAAATTTTTTTTTATTAAGATTGAGAAATATATGAGGTGCATGTATTGATTTAAATTGTATTTGCAAGTTGAGAAATAATAAGGGTTTTGGTTTTCATTACTTTGACTAGAAAGGAGTAATAAGGTGTATATAATATTTATTGTTATTTCATTGCTTTGAATTTCTAGAAAGAAGTAATAAGGTGTATATGATATTTATTGTTATTTGTATTACCTTGAATTTCTATAAAGGAGTAATAAGGTGTATATGAGATTTATTGTTATTTCTATTTTTACATATCTTAGAAAGGAGAAATAAGGTTTACTTATGATTATTGATATTTGTAATGTTGGCATGTCATTGAAGGGAATAAAAGGATTTGTGTTATTATTGTCATCCTTGATTGAGTTTATTTTGACAAAAGGTTTTTATGAGAATAGCTTGATACCTGATCAAGAAGAGAAAAAATGGATTTTCTAACCTATTTTGAAGTGGGAAAAAGAATATTATTTTTGTTAAGACGGGTGTTGAGGGCACATCGTCATCAAGGCAGTTTTAGAGGTATGGTGTTTTTGATTCCTTTCTAAAGGTTGATGTTTTCTTAAAGGAAATATATTTGTGATATCATATGGTGGATGTATAAGGATTGATTTGATGAGCATTAGTATTGATTGAAGTTGAGAGTATTTGTGCATTGCTTTGATTAATATTGGAAATATATGAACTAGAGTTTGAGAACAAAGTGTGCATCATTGTTGAATGAGATTGGAAACAAATGTGCTAGAGTTTGAGAACAAAGTGTGCATCATTGTTGAATGAAATTGGAAACATATGTGCTAGGTTTTGTGAAGCAAGTTTGTGCATTATAGTGATTGATATTAGAAGTAAACTTGCAAGGGTTATAGACCAATTTTGTGAAGCAAGTTTGTGCATTATAGTGATTGATATTAGAAGTAAACTTGCAAGGGTTATAGACTAGTTTTGTGAAGAAAATTTTTGCATTACTATGATTGTTATTGAAAGTAAATTTTGCAAGGGTTATAGAAAAATTTTCTTGTAAAGCAAATTTGTGCATTTGCTTGGTTGGCTTTGGGAGTACATAAGAAGGCCAACTATCAAGTGGTAGAGTAGAGCTATCTTGTGAATGTAAATGAATGTGATACATGCGTAATTGACAAACTTAATGAATGTGAGAAGAACATATTGATTGATGTTAATGTATATCATTTTCTATATGTTCATGAAGAAAACGAATTCTGGGTAGAATATGTCTGAATTAATTCAGTCAAAGAAAGCACTTGGTAAATATATATGAAATTGTTTGTATGCAAGAATTGGGAATATTTAAGAAATTTATGTGAGCAGATTTGAGCAAACCTTGTGAGAAGGTTTGAAGTAGATTTGAGCAAGTTTTGTGAGCTGGTTTGAGCAAGCCTTGTGTGTAGACTTGGAACAGATTTGAGTAGGTTTTGTGAGCTAGATCGAGTAGGTTTTATGAGCAGGTTTGAGTAGTGATTTGAGTAGATTTAGTGAAGCAAATTTGAGCAAGCCTTGTGAGAAGGCTTGGAGCAGATTTGATAAGGTTTGAGTAATAATTTGAGTAGGTTTTATGAGCTAGATTGAACAAGCCTTATTTAAAGGCTTGGAGTAGATTAGATCAGATGGGATTGAGGTCTCCTATGAATAGAGGTCCACAAACCAAATTAAATGGGATTGGTGTCTCATGTGGATAGAGGTCCATAAACCAGAGCAAAGGGGATTAGTGTCTCCTGTGGATAGAGGTCCACAAACCAAAGCGAAGGGTATTGGTGTCTCCTATGGATAGTGGTCCACAAACTTGAGCATAGGGGATTGGTGTATCCTTTGGGTTGGTGTCCATAAACATTGTAATGGGAAATTATTTTCCAAGAGATTTGTTGAGAAAATGTATAAGAAATATTTTTATTGTCGACATAACCCACATTGGGTGAACGACGTTAAATCTGTGTCTCTTATGTGTGTGATGATATGTGTATTGTTTCATTATTGCAATTGATAACATTGGCTAATACTGCTTTGGAAAGAAAAATAAAAAGTTGTATCTTATATTGTTCACCCTCCTCTCAATATAAGCTTGTGTTCTTTAGCCTCAATATCGAGAAACATTCTCCAAGCAATTTTAGTGTTTAAAGATTGGCCAGCTTTATCAAGTTGTCTTATCCTAGACCTCCAAACTTTTTGGATCTATATATCTTAGACCAATTCACAAGATGATATTTCTTCCTGCTAGTTTTTCCTCCAACCCAAAGAAAAATTCTAAATTCTTTTTTCACTTATTACAGTCTTAGGATTTAAAAGTAAGGACATCCAATAAATCGATATTGCAAATAAATCTACCAAAATCAGTGTTCTTTTACCTATCAATTTTAAAATTTGATTTTCCCAACTACCTGTTGTTCTTTTAATTTTGTCTACAATGCAAAACAAATCCATAGCTTTATGATTTTGAGTTATTATAGGAATGCCTAGATACTTGATTGTTGAATTTTCTTCTCCTTCTTGGAATTGTAAAATTATGTAAATTGTTAGATGATACTTTTTTCCTTATTTATCACACTCCCAGAAGCTAAAGTGAAATCTATCATAATATTTTGGATAGCCTTGGCTATTTGAATGCTATATAAACCCATTAATAATGTATCATCTGCAAAGAGGATATTATAGGTTGCTTTCACATTGGATATAACACTTAAGCCTTGAAAATGATGCCTTTATTGACTTACTTGGAATGATCTACTCAACCCTTCTGAGACTAAATAAAAAAAGGGTGATAAAGTGTATCCTTGATGAATAACCCTTGATGTCTCAAAGGAGGATGGGCCCCCATTTATTATAACTGCAACATTTGGATTACATATGCATCCCTACACCTAGTTTGTCAATATGTCATTAAATCCTTTTTTATTTAAAACCTTGCTTATAAATTGCCTATAAATCCTATCATAGGCATTAGAGAGGTCCACCTTGATTTTCATGGTTCTATTTTTATTTATCACTACATAATGTAAATTTTCTTGAGCTATTACAATATTATCATGAATGTGTCTACCCGGGATGAATCCACCTTGTTCCACAAAGATCAAATCATTTATGAAGGGCTTTAGTTTGTTAGCCATTAACTTGGTTATTATCTTATTAGAGGTATTGCAAAGAGAAATATGATGAAATATTTCAAAGGATATTGCATATCTATTTTTATGAATGAGTGCAATAAAATAGGTATTGATAGCACCTAAAACCGCACCATTATGTCTAGATTCATAAGTCATTTTGATCGAATCTTCCTTTATGATTTCCTAAAAATTATTATAGAAATTAACCTCAAAACCATCAGGTCCCAGGGCCTTGTCCAAGCTCATACTCTTGATTGTCTCATAGACCTTTTCCTCGGTAATGGATTTCTCTAATTCCTCATTCATTTACGAAGTGACCAATTTTAGGATGCAGTTGAGAACTCTTTCTTGAGATTCTTCATTATTTTCTATCCCCTCATTTAAGAAAGACTAAAAATAATTGACTACTTCCTTCTTAATTAAGTCTTGATCTTTGACCTCCTCTCCCTTTGATTTCTTAATCATGGAAATCTGATTGACTCCCCTTATTTGATTATTTGCCTTGTGAAAGAAGGATGTGTTCTAATATCCTTTCTGAAGCGAAATTCTTAAATATTTTAGTCTCCAAACCTGCTCTTCTCTCTCCTATTTCTTATCAATGATTTATTTCCATTTTTTCTCTTCCTGGAATAAATCATCATCCCAACCTTCCTCCAAGGCTTTTTGCTCAGTTTGAAGTAATTTTTCTGTTGCCATTCTCACTTGTTCTTGTTGTTGAGATATAATATTTTGATTCCATATCTTTATACGTCTTTTAACATTTAGTAACCTCTTATGGAATTGATACATTTGAGATCCATGATTAGGGGCACCATTGTCCAACTAGAATTTGACCCGAGGGAGAAACTCTTCCTTCTCTATAAACATGGGTAGAAATTTAAAAGGGGAATTTTTAACTTTCAATATGAATTGAAGTTCAACAACCATTGGCCAATGACTAGAGCTAGTGCCTGAGGCTATCCTTGTTTCCACAATAATGGAGTTAGTAATTGAGCTTTCAGATAATAGAAACCAGTCCAGTATTTCAGCAATCATTGCTTCCTCTTTTCTTCTATTACTCCAGGTAAACCAACCTTCTTTATGAGGAATGTTAATGAGTTCAAACTATTGAATTTCCTCAATAATTTTGGATTGAACTTGATCATTGTTTTTGAACCATCCTCCTTTCTTTTCATTCCTATCTAGAACTAAATTGAAGTCTTGACCAAGAATGACATGTTGATTTTGTAGATACTCCACTAAATTCCACACTTGATGCCACAATTCAAGTTTGGCAATAGTATTTTTGGGTCCATATATGTTAATTAAATTGAAATTTATCTTTATATATGTTTCAAGGAATTTTACATAGATCCAATTGCTTCCTAATATTTTTCCATAATTTTAAAGGCGTTGTTTTTCCACATAATGGCTAAACCACATGACTGCCCACTTGCAATGACTACCATTATTTTATTGCATTTTCAAATCTGATATTTTACCTATATAAAATCTTCTTCGTTCATATTTATCTCTTGTATCATGATAATATCTAGTTTTTCTTGGCTTATTTTTTGTCTCAAAGACATTATTTTTTGGGGGAGCCAAGACCCCTACCGTTCCAAGAAAGGAACTTCATTTAGCTAATTTTTTCTCCACTCTCATCCTGAGTCCTTTGTCCTCAAGTGTGAGCTAATTCCCATCAGCAATCAATTCACAAGTTTGCTTCTCCTACATTATTTTACTATTGGGTCTACCCACTATTTTAGGCATGCCTCCTGTATCTATTTAACATTGTATTTTTTGGGAAGTCATTTCAATGTCACAAATAGTTTGAGGTGACCAATTTGAATTGTTCACATTATCTATCTCAAAATTATTCTCAAAAGGGATAAAGTTAGAGAAAGAAGAATTCAAACCTGGAACAAGAGATGTTTGTCCAGTTCTGTAATGTTGACCCACTACATACTGAAATCACTTTGTGCTCCCTCTTTTTCTGTTGCTATTTGATTTATAGTGTTTTCATTTAAATCCTCTTCAATTCCTTCTTCATCTGGTTGAGTCCCTTTGTTGAGGTTGTCTTCAACTGTGTTCACTTCAAATCCCCCAAATTGCTGTAGAGCCTCAAATTTGTTGAAGGTTTCCTTTTGAAAATTTTGTTGTGAGGTGAAAATCCCTAGTTTGTTTTGTCTCTATCCTTTTTTGTTGTGAACCTGCTGGTAACCATCATTATTAATCTTTTTTTCTTTTTGTTCTATACGAGGTATCTTAGGATAGTAACGGGTAAAATGGCCATACTCATGGCATCAAAGACATTTTAAAAGGAAGGCATTCATAATCTAGTTTTTGTTCAATCTAGAATGAGTCCACATTAATAATTACTACTTCTGGTAATCCAATTTCAATTTTTACCTAGACATAATGTGGGTCACTACCGAATTTGCACCATTTCCCTCTACACCTTTGATAAAGGTCCCCAATTTATTACCTATTTCCTACAAGACTGAATTCTTTCTCAAAAACCTAGGTAAAAAAGGTAAACGAACCCAAAATGACACTTCCCTAGGGTTCTCTAACGTATTGAAGTTGATATGTCATGGGGCTAAGTACAAACCATTTTTGGTCATGAAATACATGTTAGAAATAGAGTCTATTCCATAATTAGGTTATGTAAATTTATCTTCCAAGGTACATACTTATATTACTTTATGGGGAATTTATCTAGTTACTTCATGCAATGTAATAAGTGTACAAGTGTCATTGTGTAAGTTGTACATGTGCAATTTGTCCCTTGCACAACTAGATAGAGTGTTGGCTAAGTATCATATTTTACCTATATAAGGATGGCCTCTTAGGTAGATAGATATAGAGTGAGAATTACAAAGTGTGATATACATAGAATGTAGCATAGTGTGTCAAACCATCCATTGGTGATGGATGCAATGTAGTTTAGTAGTTTTATATTTGAGTGTTCATTTCCTCCATAGTTACATTGTAATCTTTTATATTTTAGTCATTCATTAGATTTACTTTCTTTCATATTATTTTATATCTCGTGATTGCTATCTCTCCATGTTTGTTATATCAAAAGCTAATAGTGTTATCAAAGCTACGATAGATTTAGTTTTTTTAGGTCTATAAGAAATCCACCATTATCATTGAGTTTGAGAATTTTGACAAATGGATATGTTGTTAGACCAGCCACTATCAAAAGCCCTCAGAAGAATCTAGGTGATAGAATAAGAGAGAGTCACGAGTTAGGACTAAAAGAAGTCTTGGTTAATGGAAATAATAAGACTATAATTGACCAGAGTATTTCGACAAGAGTTTCAGCAAAAGCTTGTGAAGACCAGGACTCATGATTCAGGCCACTAGATTGACAGATCATTCAGTGAGGATCATCCAGGATATCTGGAAATTTGCTAACTAGTGCCTAAATTTTATTTTGTTTGTAGGATACTATTTCTCATAGGATTGAAACTCCTCCTATGATAAAAATCTAGGAGACTCCAACTTCGTTGCTCGAAGGTCAACGTGCCCTCATAGTACAAATATTGGTTCCTTGTGTAAAAAAATAATACTACGAAAGAAGACTTATTGTGAAGAGTTATGGTGAAGTCAGGAGATAGAAGATCTCCATTGTTGAATCAAAGAACTTCACAAGTTGAAGAATATGCCATAAAATCCTTGACATAAAAAGGGCATAGAAGCCTTAGAGAAGAAGCCACATAAGTCTTAATACCAAAATGGCATAGGAGCCTTGGTATTGGAAAATGCCATAGTAGCCTTGATACTAAAAAAGGCCATAGTAGCCTTGATACTAAAAAAGGCCATAGTAGCCTTGATACTGAAAAAGGCCATAGTAGCCTTGATCTTGAATTTGAAGAAGAATATCTGATTCAAAAGTAAACTAAATATTTCAATACTAATACTTTATTGTAGATAAAGAAGATTCAGTGAGTTGGAAAACTTCCTACAAGAAATGTAGGAAGGATATCTTCTTTAGAATCAATTCAACACTGAGAGCAAAATCAAAGAGATCAAGAGAAGATCTCATTATAGATCTTCCAGTCAAGGAATGAGAAGGAGAATAAGGACTAGTAAGTCCTGCTTGAATCCAGAAGTAGCAAATTTATATATCCAGAGGAATATCTCATCACAAACACTTCTAGGAATAGAAGGTTGAAGAAAATATCTCAAGGAAGACCATCAAAATTTGATAGATCAGAGACTTTGAGAAGGTATTATCTAGCATTAAAAAAAGGCTAGGAGAGCCTTACTGAAGATATTCTCAAAGAATAACTCATTGGAGAAATCCACTATCAAGAAGAAGCCTCTGATAGTGAAAGACTTGGGATAATTGTTGCCATCCAAAAATAATCCCAAGAGAAGAAGAATTTGGCATGGAGTGCCAAATCCGAAAAGAAGAATTTGACAAGGAGTGTCAAATTTGAGAAGAAGAATTTGTCAAGGAGTGTCAAATCTCATAATAATATCCTTCTTGAAGTTAAAAATCGATAAAATGACTTGAAGACAGAAGAAGCTCACCAAATATTGAAGATTTGAATATTACCTCTCATAGAAAGAAGGCATCGCTTCAGGGACAAATACTACTCCAAATCTACATTAGAATGAGAGGAACAAAAGAGGAGAACAAGCCATCAAATCCTAGGCTCATAAAAGAAAGGTTGAGACCATTATTTGGTGAAGAATGAGATATTCAATATAGTCTACAAAGAGTTGTAATGACATTCTCATAGCAACAACTTGTTGATTCTAGACACCAAGATCTACATCCTCTATATAAGTGATAAAATAACTACAAATAAAAGGTAAGCAACTATCTGGTGCAAATAGGTTTATTAATTAATCTACCTATTAGATTTATTAGATTCACCTACATTTGGATTAAGGTTGTAATTAGAAAATTGGATTGCAATCTTCAAAAGTGCAAAAAGAAAATTTTATTTTTAGGTTCATTTGCAATTTTATTAAAAAATGATTAGATTTCAAAAATAGTTTCTATCAACTACCTATTATCTATTCTAAAAAATAAAAAGAAGACTAAAGGCTACAATATTAGTTGTAGTGAAATTTCAGAATACTCTTAAGGATTCTTTTTAAGTTATTCTTGATTAGTTTTAGTATATTCTTAGTGTATTAATTTGAGAGTTGATCAAAGTTACAAAGTGTAATCTTAGTGCATTATAAGTGGAAAAACTTGTACTATTACACTACTCTAAAAAGAAATTAATTTTGTGTTATTGAAGGGCACAAAATATAATTTGTATCAAGTGTATAAAGACACTATTGAAGCCCAAAAATTTGCAACTCATGGTGATCTAATGGAGCCACTGAAAGAGGGTTAGAATCTTCCAAAACCTAAAGAAGAACATAACTAACCAAAAACATAAATAGAAGCTTATACGATGAAACTTGGTGAGTCTCACATCCAATAACATTAAAGGATTGAATGAAAGAAAATAATTGCAAAAAATAAAAAGCTTTTATCTACTATTGTATAAGCTTGGAATTATCATCTAAGTGACCAAGCAAAAATGAGGAAGTTGTCTACTTGTTAAAGACAACCTCAAAACCCTTATTGTGCAGGAAAAAATCTGCCATAAAATTAGATGTTTTTGATCTGAAATAAGAGTGCAAAAGGAAGGTGCATTAAAGAAAATTTATGTACACATTATAGTACATATTATTGCACCATTTCAATCTAGTTTTTATAGTCTAAAAATATATTTGAATCTATCCCAAAAAGGGACAATAAACACAGGGAAAACAACCAAGAGAGGGTTGAACATAAGCACTCTTCCCAAGCTATAGAATCCACTCAAAGGGGCTCTTCAAGGATGCTTGAACCTGTAGAAGACACAACATAAATAGAATATCAAACAGTGTACAAAGCTAAAGATACAACATAGGAGAATATCAAGCAGTGGACAAAGCAAACGAACATCAAAGGAAAGGAGCATTCATACCAAAGCATTTCTACCATTGGTAAATGCTAACAATGGAGTAAAGCATCAAGGAGTCTTCATCCAAGCATTTCTATTCGAACTCCATTCAAGGGCCACCAAAGTTACTCCATATCTCCATAAAAGCTCTGCCACATCTCCACCACAACTCAATCATTATCTGGATACACTTGAGCATCTATGTAAAACAATAAGGATTAAGGTGGAAAATATGTTTGAGAGTCTTCATATAAGCATTGATAGAATGAAAGGCACGCAGCTACCACTTGTCATTAGTTGAAAGATACTCTATAATGCTCATAAAATAGATGTTACAATTCTTGGCACCCATACTCCAAATAGTGGAGTTACACACAACTTGTCATACATTACAATAAATATAGCTTGGAGACATTGAGGAAGGAGCGTTACTTGGATAATGCTTAAGAATGAATAAAGGAAGGGAACATTTTCAACTCAAGTGTGAAAGTTGTCACCAGCAGTGGAGTGAGTTCGACATCTCCACCAATCGAATGAATAGCTTCCATGAGTGTCTAATAACTCATAAAGTGGCACTTGTCACTCCTACCTTGTATTAAATATGGGTTGTACTTTGAAAAGGAATTGCAATAGTTGGAAACACCAGGTGCAATAATTGGAAACACCGTGAGCAACAGTGGAAGCTACTTGATATATCAATGGTAGAAGCTTGATAAAATTTTGAGCACTACATAGCAAACCATCGGCAGAAACTCAGTAGCTATCAGGGTAAAATTCAACAAAGTGATAACGAATGTTTGGCACTAGTTAAGGTGTGATTCAGTAGAGGACCGAAGCAAGGTGAATATATTTTGAAAAATCTTGGTCAACTAGCATTCACAAAGTCCATTAAAGCCTTGGGAATCTATGCTCAATAAGGATATTTTATAGCCTCATTCACCCAACGTCATAAAGGTACATTGCCATAATTTCTTATTTGCTTTCAATTTCTAAAAGGAATTTATAAGGTTATAAGATAAGGTTGATATATCATTTAAAATTAATATTTGTTTGAAAGCAAAAACTTAGGAAATTAATATTTGCACAACTTAGGAGCAATAAGGATTCTACTTGGAATTATTCTTTTTTTTTTAAAGTGCAAATATTAGTGTGTTTGAGATTTTCAAATTTGGGAGTGATAAGATTTTCAACTTCAAACTAGTTTTTTGGAAATTAGAAACACTTAAATAAAATTTCTAAGGGTTTCAAAAGGGGTTATCAAAAGCTTTTATTAAAGTTAGAAATTTATGTTCTTTTATTTGAAAATTTATCCTTATAGACAAAAGATATCCAACATTAAAACCTCTTCAAAATTGAAAAGTGCTTAGTTCAATAGGAGTATTAATAAAATTAAAAGGTTGATTTTTGATGCTTACAAAATCAACAAAAATTGAATTATATCTTACAAAAGCACTACATAATACTCCAAAACATAACTAGGGAGTCATAAGGAATTCTAAAAAACTTGATAATAATATTCTTCATAAATTATCAAGTTGTGAATATATAAGCTTTCTTCAAAAACCTAAAATTACGCATTCATAACTAGGGATACATAAGGAAGCCTATAGTACTGATAAAGGGTTTATCAAATCAAGATTATATACTTAAATTAGAGAGCTAAAAATTCTATCTTAATTCTTCTTTTTTCAAATGGATAAAGGAATGCCATATAATCATGAACACATGTGGTATATTGACTCAGGAGCTAGTCATCTTATGACAGGAAATATACAGTGGTTTGATTGTCTTGAAATTGCTAGAGGTTACAGACTAAGAATTACAGATAGCCAAACATATCATATACATGGATATGGATGTGTAACACCAAGAAAATCATTTTTGGATCTTCTACTACAGAAAGTATTGTATGTTCCTGGATTAACATTCAATCTCATCTTTGTAAGCAAGTCGGTTAAAAACAACTATGTGATCAATTTTGGATATATGGATGGGATCAATACTTGTCTCATTATGAATCAATATGGCATAAAAGGAATAGGTTCAATTCATGAAAATACATACATCCTAAACTCATTGGAAATCTCACAAGACATTGTGATGTTTCAAAAGGATACTAACATATTTATGGAGGAACAAGTTGAAGAAAATTAAGAACCAATACACCAAAAATGTAAGCACAACAGGATCAAAAATGAGAGGACGTTTGTATCATGCCCTTTTTATTCATCAATAGCCAAAATCAGATAGATATACATGCAAGGATAACTATAGAGGTGGATGTATAGAAGACAAGGAAGATGAATCTGAACAGGTCCTAAACGACCACTTGAAAGAAGAAGGCTCAGCTACAGCTTACTCTACATCTTATGAAGACACAGATTACCTACTAAACCTGAATACAAAGAATGCAGAGATAGAAGATAAATTTTAGGAAGAAGAAGAAGATACATATTGAAGACTGAAGTCTTCAATATACAAATAATTTAATACAGGGGGATGTTAGAAATAGAGTCTATTCCATCATTTGGGATATATAAATGTATCTTCCAATGTACATACTTAGATTACTTTAGGGGTAATTTATCTAGTTACTTCATGCAATGTAATAAGTGCACAAGTGTCATTGTGCAAGTTGTACATGTGCAAGTTGTCCCTTGCACAGCTAGATAGAGTGTTGGCCAAGTATCCTATTTTACCTATATAAGGATGGCCTATTTTACATAGAGTGTGATATGCATAGAGTGTAGCATAGTGTGTGACACCATCCCTTGGTGATGGATGCAATGTTTTTCAATAGCTTTATATTGGAGTGTTCATTTACTCTATAGCTACATTGTAATATTTTATATTTTAGTCATTCAGCATATTTACTTTCTTTCATATTATTCCACATCTCGTGATTGTTATATCTCCATGCTTGCTACATCAAAAGCTAATAATACAGACCCTACTCAAACACATTTTCTCTATCCTTCAGGGAGCTAAAAATAGCTATGAAAAATCCCCTCCCTTCCATGGAAATTTCAATGCTTCCTTGCACTTTTGGCTTCCAATTGACATCAACCCAAGCCCTAAGTGCAGTATCTCTAGGCCACATTCCACAAAAATGGCCAATCAGTGCTTGGTTCTTCAAAATAGCAATTTCCTCATTAACCTCTTGGATTCTCACTTCCATTGATGGGTTTTCATATAATTTTTTCATATAGACTTGGTTTTCCTTCCTCATTTCTATCGATTTTCCTACCTGAGATCTTTGAACCATCCTCCGTGCTTCAGACAAAACCAAACTTGACAAACCTCCTACATTTTGGGTTGGGAGGGGCACCCTGGCCCCTCTAGAAGCACCTTTCATAAGTTGTAGAGACCAAGCAAACTCTGAGTGAATCACATACTTGCTAGGGTTTGCACCATCTTCTTCGGTTCCCTCAGCATGCTTTTTGGTTTTTTTTCGCCTCCCATGAGCTCTGTTGCTTCCGCTACGGTAGTATGATTTTTGAGAAATATAGTGTTTTATTATTTTGATGGGAGTGTCCCCTAATAGAAACCACACAGCCTATTAAATATACATCATTATTTATTCACAATTTTTTTTTTCAAAAATAGCCAACAATACAACAGTGTTTATTTTTCAAAAAACCAGCAATACAACATTATTTATTCTCAAACAAATATATTCTTTTTTTGAAAGCAACCAGCCATACAACAATATTTGTTTTTAATATATATATATATATTTTTTAAACAACCAACAATACAATAGTATATATTCTAAAATAAATATATTCTTTTTTTGAAAATAGTGAGCAATACACCAGTATTTATTCTAAATGAATATATATATATATATATTGAAAAATAGTCAACAATACATTTATTCTCAAATTAATATATTCTTTTTTTTAAAACAGCCAACAATACAACAGTATTTATTCTAAATAAATATATTCTTTTTTTTAAACAGCCAGCAATACAACAGTATTTATTCTAAATAATTATATATTCTTTTTTTAAAACAGCCAACAATACTATGAAGTTTTTATAAATAGCTTAAATTTTTCCTGAGCAAAAATATTGAACTATCCAAAGAATCAAAGGAGTTTTAAAATCATGGAAGGAAGAAGATAAGCATAGTTAAAAATCTTACAGAGGATCTAGAGAAAGATGATCCAATTTGCTTTAGCTTCCTTTGCCACTTTGTTCCTTCCATTCACCCATTATATAAGTGTGTAAGCTTTTTCCTAATAGCTATCCTCACCTAAATGGATGCCATATCCCATTAAATAGGCATCCTTCATGCTAACAATAACCAGACTTCTATATCTAGTTTTTTTTTTTTGATACATAGAGGAATTGGCAATTGCCTTTCCTTTTTGAACAACTAGTCACAGGGTCAAATCACATTGCCTCCGGTCGTAGCATCAAATCATGAAGCTACCACTATAACCCCTACCTCACCTTGAAAAACACAACCTGAAGTTAGGAAGACCCCCGGTGGCTCAAGGTTGGTACCGTCATCATCAAGTTGGTGCACACTCAATGGATTCTAGTCAAACTACTACCTTTGCCCTAGAGTGGGCATGCCCGCAAGGTTTGAACCTAGGTCTCCTCTTGGTAAGTGCCCAACGTCTTACCAATCCACCTAGCCCTCGCGGACTACTTCTATATCTAGTTGCCCTAACAATTTTTTTATTATTCTCTTTTTTAATAATAATAAACCAACTTCTTTATGCGGTTATCCTAATTACTATTATTATCTCTCCATAATAATAATAATAATAAATCAACTTCTACCCCCAAGGGCTAGGTTAATTGGTAATTTTCTGTCTGGCTAGGCACTTACCTAGAAGAGACCTAGGTTCAAACCTTATGGGCATGTCTATTGCAAAGGTAGTAGTCTACTCCAAATCCTCTGAGTGTACGCCAAACCAACAATGACGGTATAAATCTTGAGTGCCCGGTGGTCCTCTTCACGTCGGGTTATAAAATAATGAAGTGGAATAGGCTTTTTGGGGGTAGCCCTTATGGTTTGAACCCTGCACTTGGCAGTTACTAAAAATAGTGTGGTTGTCACAATGCCCCTATGTATCAAAAATAATAATAATAAACCGACTTCTTTATTTGGTTGCCTTATTACTATTATTATCTCTCTATAATAGTAATATTAAACCAATTTATTTATGTATTTGTTGTGATTACTATTATTATCTCTCCATAATAATAATAATAAATCAACTTCTTTATTTGGTTGCCCTAATTATCTCTCCCATAGTATTAAATTAATTAATATTATATTTAATTAAATATGTCCCTATTTAAACTTTAACTTAATAAGATTTAAATTGCTAACTTTACTTAAGATTAGAATTGCTAACTTTAACAAGTGTATTATTAAATAATTCATTTTCTCTTCATAGTATTAAATTAATTAATACTATTATTAATTTTTCTTATCTAATCTTAAAGATTGTAAGTATTAATATTATTATTTTTTTAGTAAGTTAAAAAAAAAATTATTGAAGAGGGTATTTGAAAGGCACCCTAATGCCTTAATACATCAGAAGAGAAAAATGATGTGTAGACCACAAAAAACAATGAGCATCCTTGAGAACCAGGGAAAAGAAAGGAAAGCAAAAATGACCAAAACAGAGACAAAGAAAACCCCAAAAGGGATAAAAACCACTAAATGAAAGTCTATCAGGCAATTACAGATTCATATTAATATTATTTATTAATAGCTTACTTTAGCAACCAATTAATATTTATACTTTGAAATACAAATATTAATGCATCCTTAATATAAATTAAGAGTCTAAACACACAAGGGCTCTTGCTTAAGGTAGTCCTTACCCAAATTAAGAATCAATCAATACTAAGAATTTTTTCAACCACTTTCTAAATCAATCAATCAATCAATAATAAACATAACCATTTTCTAAGCATGATGATTTATGAAAACTTCAATATTATCAACCACCTACGAAGGGATCCCCTAAATACAGGGTAAGGGCTTTTTTGTCTTTATAGGAACCTTCTTGCATGTTTATGCTTCTAATCACACATGCACTCATGTGAATGCTTCTATATAATAGGCTTGTATGTTATCCCTGTGGTTGTCAAATTGATTATAATCCATCATTTCTCATTTCTTATTACTCTCAGCTCTAGTGGTTGTCCCATACCAATCCACCCATGAGAGTACTTGGTCCTAAGACCAAAAAATTCATCAATAGTACCATATTCTAAAAATAGCATAGTTTTAAAAATAGCATATTTGTAAAAATAACATATCCAAATTTTAGAAAGCATAAAGTATAACAATCAACTCATCTTGACAGAATAAAACAGAATTTTGCATTAAGTATCCACACATCAATACTTGAATCAAGTATCAAGATTAAGTCTTGCCAAGGAGGGTCGTTACATGATGTTTGACCTTTACTATTATAAATTTTCTTTTAGCTAGTTTTTGTAGTTTTGGAGAGAGTTAGCATGCTTAATGAGCTTCTCAAGATCCTTTATTTTATCTAGATTTTATGGATTTCTATGTGTAAATGGATATTTAGTTATGTTGTTGTGGATGGAAGATCTCTAGCAAAGATTAGAATGCAAAAATTATCCATTTTTTAGTTATGCAATTGTTCAATTGTCTATATGTCCTTGTGTCTAGATATGTTTTTGTCCAATTCATACCAAAGAGGTAATCTATGAAGAGCCAAGGTGGAAATAACTATATTGCATAAGGAAATTTTTAGATGTTAGAGGATGTGAAGAGTGCTAAGCCAGTAGGGAAATAAAGTAGCTTGAGCTCCATTTCAAAATGCAAGAAATTGAAATTGATATTATTCATTTAGAGAGGACCTAAATAATATTGTGGATAATATAAAATATTGTTTGGATGCTCTCTACTAATATTGGGGCGTTGTAGATGCATTGCTTTGGACTAGATGAACAAGGGGAGGGCTAAATTTTTTGGCCCTATTTTGGGTGCTTTCTATTCTAAATTTATTGTAGATGCTTTTATATAGCTTTTTTATATAGGTCGTTAATTGCAGTATAAGTAGAGTCAAATGAAGTAATGCTATAGTTTTTAGATGCAACATTTTTGTTGTTTTTTGGTTTGCTTGTCTTGTGATGTAGTTACGTGTTCATATTTTTCCAAGAGACTCTGATTGTAAAAAAGAGTTGGGACCCTTTTTAAAAACCCTTCTTTTCATCCTTTAATAAAAAATATACTACTCACTAAATGTTATCTACATTATCCATCAAAATAAAAAATTCTTTTGAATCAAAATAGGAAGAGGGACCCTCACCAAATTTATACATCTAATATTTCTCATGATAATATCTTAAATAAACTACTCTATAGTCATTATCAATGTCCTTAATCATCAATTTTTCTAGTCAAAATTCCACTTTTTGTTGGTTCTAGTAATATAATAAATAAAGAGAAGATTGGTGATAACATCTAGAACATGAAGATCTTCTTCAAAAATGGAGAAAAAAACTATCATGTCATTACATCTTGATACATTTAATATAGAATAAGTAGTAATCATGAATATCTCGTTGTTTTGGTTTTCATATACCTAGAAAATATATGATGGTCCTCAATAATATGTATAATTACCCCTAAATTTTGAATCCACTCTTAACGAGATGAAGATGACTAATAGGCCAAACAAACCACAATATGTACTTAGGAGGTATCACCACCATAATTATATTATTGATAGATAAATATAGAATTATTATATCAATATCTCCTAGAAGCTTCCTTGAATTTTTTTATTCCAACCCTACAAAATTTAGCTTGTTCTCTTCATTCTTGTAAAACTCATAAAATGGGTTCTTTGATATTTTCTTAGAATTCCTTTTCCCCTAGGATTTAACTTCTCTATTTCTCACTTGGGATCCTCCTTGGGATAATATTGAATCCAAGGATTATCATTTCTAATATTTCTCAAATTACTTTAATGGTTGAAAATATAAGTGAAAAAAACATCAAATGTAAGAGGATGCATACGAACATATCTCCATAATATATTGAAGAATGTAGTAACTAAATCAAATTTAATAGTATTGATGGTAATATTAATGTAGTCAGTAGGATATCATGGTTTCCCAAAAATAGCTTTGATATATCCTTGTAATTACTTGAAATGGTTGATGTACTCTTTGGCGTTATTGAAATTGACTAGCTTGTTGATTAGAAAATATTAATATGGTTCTATTCATGTCATTGGCATGCGATATACTAGTTTATTCAATATTTATATTTTATTGTAAACAATATATAGATATGGTTGACTCCATGAATGCTAGTATACAATATAATATAGGATTTGTTGAAAAGGGAATATGGAACTGAAATTTATACAAAAATTCAAAGGTGGTCAATAATATAGAAGGTGCTCTCATATGTGATATACAAAATGCAATATCAAAGTATCCATAGTTTTACCAAGATAAAATATTAAGATAAGCCTTTTATATTTTCATCATTCCACAAGAGTAGTAGAGGATGGTATCCAATTGAGAGGCATATCATAACACTTAATTTTACCAACATATAATCTCATAGGGATCAATTCTTATGCATAATTATAGACAAGAACAATGAACAAGAAAGAAGAAAATATTTTTATTATGACATGCTAAATAATTGCTAAGAAATAAATAATAGAAGGAAAAGGCACATCATAGCACTTAATCTGACCAATGTAAATTTTCAGAGACTACCACTACCCTATAAGATGTGCTTTAAAATATCTAAGTCTATCAGTTTACACTTCTAGTAAAATAGCCCCATGCACAATCTTAATAGACAAGTGGACCTATAAAAATTCTATTTGTATTTTTTATGCTTGAAAAATAGTGTTTACCTTAAACTTAGGTCCCACTTTAATTAAAGGCTTGCATTGTATCCACAAATTTAAGGATACTCCCCTAAGGGAGATCCCACCATAGGATACTTATCTTTGCATTGGAGAATCTATATATAAATAAATTTTGAGATTACATGTAACAACGATCTATAATATATAGCAAAGAAAAGCAAAATATACCCTACTTTTATAATAATTAGTAATTTCTATAGACTATCTTTAATTCTAGAAGTCTAGGTCTGATTCATGCTTTGACTTTTGGCATAAAAATCAACTAAATTTGTGCATTTGATTCCTTGGATATTCTTCCATAAATGGTGATACTCTATAAAATTTATTTTATTTTATACGTATTTATATCATACCCATCAAATGAGATCTTGACCACCTCAATATCAGTATATTCCAAGTATTGCTCACTATTATATATCCAAGAGGGATGGTTGAATTTGTAAAAATAACACTAACAACAAACTTTAGAGCTAGTTAAAAGTCTCATCCTCCTACATTTGGTACAAGGATGGACTTTGTTAGTCCTTGGGTACGATGATGGCAAGTCATGTTTAAAAATAATTTTGGTTTCTTTTTTTCACCTAATTTTTACCTTTCTACCACCTTTCCTTGTCATTCTTGCTTGCTAATTTTTCTAAAATTTGAAATAAGGATATATTCATGATTAAGGTACATGTCTACACATATCCCCCACAGCATGCCTCCTTAATATCAATAGTTCCATGATTGCCACTTTAAGTGATTAAAATGGTCATTAATCACTTTTATGGTTTTTATATATGGTTACAATCGTAGTGTGTTTTTATGCATAGGTTTAATATGAGGTATTGTTTGTACCAATGGCAATAATTTAATTTCTCTAAAAAAAGTGTAATTTAGCTATCATCCTCAAAAGAGAAATCTATATTGACTATACAATCTCTTGTTATTGATGATTATTGGTAACATTGCTCACAAGCCTTCCACCTCTATTGCTACCATAGTATGCAACCTTCTCTCTCTCTCTCTCTCTCTCTCTCTCTCTCTCTCTCTCTCTCTCTCTCTCTCTCTCTCTCTCTCTCTCCTCTCTCTCTCTCTCTCTCCTAGACCTGATATATGTCCTTAATATCCTAGCTTATACTTTTTTTGGATGGTCTTAGTATAGCATGTCCTTGAATGTTACTTCTTAATATCTACTCAGATTAAGATAGTTTAGATTTAATTATATAATTATTTCTTTGCTATCTTGGTTTGAGTATATTGGTATATCTTATAGTAATTCTTGTGATTGTATGAGATATTTGTTTTCTTCCACAAACATTTTGTTAAACCCAATGTGAACTCTGCCTAATGAGGATTTTATTTATTATCTTAGCCTCTAGGGTTTGGTAAGTTTATTTCCATAGGTCCTCTGTTAGTTGTTATATGTTTTATATATGTTGGATAGTCCTACCATAGTTTTTCTCTTTCTCTTAGGGCTACCTTGAAATTCTCATGAGAATTTTTGGTGGTTTTCTTGCTTAAGGATAGAAAATTTGTCAAAAGCCTAGTTACTTTCAAGTATATTTTTTGCTTTTTCTTATGGCGCTTGTGCTTCTTCCAAAGGCTTTGGAATGACTACTAGGTCTAAAAAGAATCAAATTTCTAAATTTTCAAAAATAGAAGAAGATCTAAATCAATTCATTGCTCATGAAAATTATATTATTTGTCCTCTAACTCATTATCATAACAATAAACTCTAAATAAATATTATATGGATAGAGACTCAAATTTTGAGGAAATAGATCCAAATATTATGATGAGCATTATATGTTTATTATGGGATCCCAATAGGTCCTAGGAGATTTCACATTTTATAGTGATGATGAAGACATATATGACTACCTTAGGGAATTTCTTATATTTCAGCTAGATAATCATAGGAGAGATACTAAGAAGTAGATGAAGACAACTCTAAGAAAAACAACTAAACAAATGCAATATATAATAAATATTCTCACTTAAATTTTAAGTGTTAACTAAAACCCTTAGTATAAGATATCATCCCTCCTTCAATCATGAACCCAAATACTTCTCCTCCTCTACCTACCCTAGCTAACCTTGGGGTACCTTTATTTGTACCTCTTAATCATACATTGCAAAACTATCAAAGCCCACAATATGAAATCCATAGATTTGTCTTAGCATATCCCTAAATATTTTTATGTTAGAACAAATAAGACCTAAACATTGATTGATATATTGGTTGTATACTATAGGGATTGGTTTCATAATGAGAAGGATTTGTTGAAGCTAATAACTAGAGGTTTGGTAGGAAATGGTCTTGATTGGTTTATATTTTTACCTAAACATTGTGTTGACTCCTTAGATAGTTTTGGCATTAGGATTGTACTATATAGCCCTAATACCGACGGTCAAGTTTAATCGTTCACTTCTCACATCATTGGTAGAGGAGTGGCATTTAGAGATAAAGAAATTTCAACTACCTACAAGTAATATGTTATTCACATTGGAGGATGTTTAGAGGATCTTTTGCATTCCCATCAAAGGTGTATAGGTCCATATGAACCAAGAATAGAGGTGTTTCTTAGAGAGACAAGAAATATAGACTTGTTGTTAGGTTAGGGATTAGCAACAATATAACATGCATAGGGTGATATCTTGGTAGGTAGACCACTCTCTTATGTGCATTTATGTCTAGAGTTTTAATTGGGGATACCAATAAGCAAGTGATACACTAGGGTTAGGATGAGGTCATGGATGATGTGCATGAGAACACATCATTTTTTGCTTAGAATCTAATGGTGTTAGCATAACTCTATCAATCGTTACACTAATTGATAAATGTAGGAGGAATATTATGTATTGCATATTGCTCTAGATATGGGATTGGAAGCACATAGTTGTGATGAAACCACCAGGGTAGCCAAGGTAAGTGGTAGATCCTGAGACATAGGTAAAATATAGGAGAGAGTTCTATTTTGAAGTAAGGTAGAGTATGCCTGATAGGGGTATTTTGAGCAATACAAAGCGAGTGGTCAATGACTTAGGGCTATATAATATGAGATAGAAACCATATAGATAACATCCTTACTAATTAGCTTATGTCATGCAAGTCAAGTGGATGGTAGGACCATGAGGAGAGTGGGGGCTATTTTGTTTTTATTGTGTGGTCCACTAGTTTAGCATGATCTAGGTCATACTAGGATGTTTAGTATAATACATATGATTCACATGGGAGAGAGAGTTTAGGCTAGATCTTGACCCATATTGATGGGCATAACAAGAGAGGCAATACCGAGTAGGTCATATCAATTTTAAATAGAGGAAGGGAAAGATGTCCTAGCTAGATATGTGGCTAGCTTATAGGTTACTCTAGCAAAAACTTAGGTATATGTAGTGGTGTAGACGACGAAGAGGGATTGGTTAGTGGGATAGGTCACTAGCATGCAATAGACCATTCAAGATTTGACTACTAAGTGAGACACAATAGTTAAAAGGGCCATGGGATGAGGAGAAATAGGAGTAAGGGCCAGCCAAGTGGTTCAAGCATCATTGGACCATATGGAACAGGTGTAGAGGGACCTACAAGCAAATATCAAGTAAGTGGCTCATAATAGATCAACCTATCGTGTAGCCATACTCATAGACAAGCACCTATAATTACCATTGTAATAATGGTCATATACACACTCTTGGTTTGTGATACATTACTTCCAATGGTTAGTTAGAATACCACCATTTATATAAGGAGGAGGAGACATAAGATCACTAGACACAAGCTCCTAAATCTAGTTTATTTTAAGCTACTATCGTAGAGTCTAATCATTGGTGTTGTATTATATGATTATACATTATGAGACTAGATGATGTACCATAGACACAATGTATATACATTTTTTATATATATATCAACCTATTGATGATTCATTGTGACGTGTTTAATGTATAATTACTTTAAAGATCATGTTATGCTCAATTACTTTATCTTTATGTTTAATGATTTTATTTGCTTTAGTGATTAAGTAGATGAAATTGATTATTGTATTTAATGATTATGCTACGATGGTTAATTGTTCATTTGATTCATGATTTATTTATGATTAATTTATGTTTAATGTTATGATAACTTATTTGTTATGATGAAATGTAATAATGATGATATGAATAGATGTTATTAATTAGATCAAATTATGACATGATGGTTAGCTCTCATGATAGATGATTGACAAGTAATGTGCCCAAGGAACTTTGGATAATTCCAAGAGGTATTACTATAATACAACTATATACACCTATGTACAAATTTATATTGGCCCAAGAGGACTTTAGCTTAGATGAAAAAGTGTATATGTAGATATATACAACTATAGACATAGATTTGTTTAGAAATTCTCCAAGGGGACTTTAGGTAGCTTTTCCTAGAGGACTTCTAGTTAGCTTTGAGATTTTCCTAGGAGGATTTAGTTAGTTTTACCCAAAGGAATTATGGTTAGTTGCTATGCACAAATATATACAAGAATGTGCAAAGAAATATAAAATAGTTACCTTTAAAAAAATATTTAAATGATTTATGCTTGCTAGTAGGACTTCTAATTTAGCTTTGCTAGTAGAATATTTGATTTAGCTTTGCCTATGGGACTTTTGATGTAGATTTACCTATAGAAATTTTGATTTAGCTTAGATATTTGTCTCTGCATAAATGTATAAAAGACTTTTTCTTAGATTGATTTACATCATAAATAATTATCATGGAGGACTTTAGTAGATTGGTGTGATGATAGTGTCAAGTGGGAGATAAAAGATAATTTGATTGATTTTTCTATCAATATATATGAATCTCATAGTATTCATCATGCTACAAGAGATTATTGAGATAGAAGAGCTTGATTTGATTACCATGGTCATTAACACTTGTGAACCTCATAGTATTCATCATGCAATAAGAGATTGATAAGATAAATTGGAGAGATAGAACTTGATCAACCTTACCATCAACACCTATGAGCCTTGCAATATTCATTATGCAAAAAGGGATTAATTATTAAATATATATATATATATATATGAAGTTAAAGTTTGAGGTACATCATATGATAAATATTGGGATAGATTGTGTTGTACAAACATTGATTAATAAATTAAATGGAATTGGCTAAAGGATAAAGTAGTTTATAATGTCTACAAGGCCATAGGCCATATTATATGGATATTTTTTACACAATATATGGTTATCCCCAAGCATGCTCTAGTTACCAAAGCATGGGGTACAACCCTATCCCCCTCAAGATTCAAGTCTTGGACCTTTATTCCAACTTTGAAAATCTCCACCATTAGGCATTAGTTGTCTAGTGAATGACTAGGATCATAATTTACATGTCATCATAGAAATCTAATTTGATATACAATAGGTAGTCCAAAAAATGACAATCACATGCATGTAGCCAAATATGAAGTCTAGAAGATGCAAACAAGCAATGGCATACAACTAAAATTAAATAGGCACTCAATGTAGACTTAGATGTAGTGCCATTTAAGATTAATTATATTTATTGGTTCTTTAAATTCTTTTTTGTCAAGTGTGGGGAGGAAATAAGCACCTATACCATATTTGGTGGTTATGATGTGTGGACCTAGCCAATTAGAATTAAATTTACCCTAGAACTTAGTGTTGGCATTGGTGTTTTTGTAATTCTCTTTCGAAACAAGATCATTAATATCAAAGGATATAGATCATACCATTTTTCTATAGGTATGTTTAAACCTTTGCTAGTAGACTAATAGGTTTTCTAAGAAGTGGATCCACTTTTTGTCAAGAAATTCTAATTAGCTAAGATGAAAAATATGACATTCATCTTCAATAGAGGATTTGTAAAATAAAATGTATAAGGAAGACACCTCTAGCTCAAACGGGAAGACTATTTTAGTTCCATAAACCAAATCATAGGGTATTACACCATGTGAAATTCTAACACTAGTGCAATATGCCATAGGTTGGGATACAACTAGAGATGCCAATATTGCTAATGGGCGTCTTGAGGACTTTGATAAAGATCTTAGCTTGGCCACTATCTTAGAGATAGTAAGGCTTAGATTTGTGTTAAATCTTGTAGTTGGCACAAATTTTCTAGGTATCCTTATTTTTAAATGGTATTCCATTGCCAAATATTACACAAAAAGGATAACATAATGGCTAAGGATTTGGTTAAGTATGAACTCTAGTGGTTGAGGCTAGGCGTAAGGTTTTGAACCACTTGTTGAAGTACTCTATATTCATTATTATGAACTTGTGTTTGTCATATGATGTCAGGTTTATCTTCCGAATGATGTCTAAGCCCCAAATAGAGAAATGCCAAGGAGAGGTTAGGGATTGGAGAGCTTGGGAATAGACCATGGATAAATTTGTCATGATTTTGATACTTACCACACCTCTTGAAATAGTCACAAGAGTCATTTTCCATGGAATACCTAATAGTATTTTATTTGCAACAACAACACTACTAAAATGACCATTGTATGATCCATCATGGGCCTTTTTTATGATAAATTGGGTTTTGGATAAGGATAAGCATCTAAATAATACCATCAAGGGTATCACAGCATAAGATTTTTCTAATAATGACATGACTATAGGCTTGTTGCTTAAGGTTCTTGTACCCATTGTAGTCCAAACCTTTAAGCAAAGTGTCATTCTTAAGGTAAGCAAGGATATTATTATACCCAATACAAAGGTATGAAGTTGTTTCTACAAAGAAGACTCATAGAAAAAACTGGATATAAGGTTGAAGGCTCCCTAATTTGTGAAATTATGATCATAGTTTGCTCATAATCTAGATATAAGGGGATAAGGGATGCATTCAAGACCATAGTATCAACATGGTAGTTACTAGACCTAGGAATAGCTTCAATGGTGATTTTGTTGAAAGTAGACATTATTTTATCAATATTTTTCTTGTATGGCTTGATCTTGTCATATTTAGTTTTATAAACACCATTGAATTGGTTGACTACTAGTTGAGAGCATCTAAATATAGAAAGGATTCTAACCTAGAGAATTAACATTACACGCAACCCTAGGATAAGTGCTTCGTACTTAGCAGTATTGTTGGTTTAGGAAAACTTAAGTTTAAAGGATAATAGGATTAATTGGTTCTAAGGAGTTACTAAGATGACTTTTGGTCCTAATTCTTTGAAAAACCTAGCCCATCAAAGTATAGGTTGATTTACTTCTAGGTTGAAGACTAAAGCATCAATAAATTCTATTGTTAAGGGATGGCTAGCTTCTAATGGTGTGACTATTAACTAAACAACATTAACCTATCCTTTCACAAACATTTGGTTGAAAAATTCAAGATTGAATTCGCTAAGCATAATGATCCACTTAGAGGTTCATCTTGAGAGGGTATGCTTGGACATAAGATAGCACAAGAACTAACCCTTGCAATTATAAAGGTCTTATGGCTAAGTATATAGTGCCTAAGATTTTGGAAAGAAAATACTTTGACTATGCAAATCTTCTCTAAGGGTGTATATCCAGCTTTGTAATTAACCAAAGTCTTGCTAATATATACAAAATGACCCTTTCTCTATGTTGATCATCATATTGTGCCAATGTATCTCATAAGGTGTGGTTGGTGGTCACTATGTATAGCAACAAGAGCCTATGGGTATTATATGGAACAATGATGGGTGGGAAAAAAAGTAGGATTTGATAGCTTCAAATGCAGCCTGATAGTCAACATCCCATTCAAAGAATGTATCCTTTCTTAAAAGCTTGGTGAAAGTTTGACACTTGTTAACTAGTTGGAAGCTAATCTCTAGAAGGCTTAGATTTTTCCTTGGTAACTTCTAAGCTAGATTAGAGTTCAAGGGGTGGCATTTTGAATGTAGTTAGTATTTTATCTAGATAAACCTCAATGCCACATTGAGATAGAATGAACACTAATAGTTTTCTTGATGTAACCCTAAATATGCACTTTTTGAGGATTTAGGTATAACTTTTACTCCCACATCCACTTGAAGATATGTTTTAGATATCGAACATAATATTCTAGGTTTAAAGACTAATAAATAACATCATTGACATAGTCCTCCATGATGTCATGCATCATGTCATAAAAATTGTATGTCATGGCTCTCTGGTAGGTAGCCCCTATGTTTTTCAACCTAAAAGGCATGACTTGATAGTATAAGATTCCCCATATAGTGGTGAAATTTATTTTGGCTTGGTCCTCGAGGGCAATTTTAATCTAATTATAACTTAATAATCCTTCCATAAAAAATAGCATTCCACATCCTACAATAAAATCGATGATCATGTCGATGTTGGGTAGAGGAAAACCATCCTTAGGACACATCTTATTAATGTCCTAAAATTTGGTGCACACTCTAATGCTACCTATTTTCTTAGCAATAGGAACAACATTAGAGATTCAATTAGAATAACCAATGGATTTGATAGATTCAAGATTGAAAATTTTTTGAAGCTCTTCTTTAACTAAGAAGGTGACTTTCAAGTGGATTTTTTATAATTTTTGCTTTATAAGTTTTGCACCATAAGTGATGAATATGTGGTGGACACTATCAAGAGCTTGGTGCATTCCTCACACTTAGTTGGGTTTAAAACCTTACCTATTTTAAATATTTTGGAATCTTTAGTTTTTCCAATGTTAATTTCCATGGTTTTCTTGATTAGCAAGATTGATCTTTCAATTGAGGGGGAGATGGTAGCACTCCTAGGATCTCTAGATCTGTAGGATGCAAGGTTGGTTGACTGTTATTGATTTGTTGTGAGATAGTGATATTCATGATTTGGGAAAAAGAGTCACCAAAATAGAGGTCATTTTGCATCAAATAGTCCAAGGGACCACTTGGGGAGGATTGTTGGGGATGTCATCTACCTTATAGTTGTATTCATTAGCTATTAGCTTGGGATAGGATACGATTAAAAACTTCACACTCATAGAACATGTAAATTAAAAGAAGCTAGGATCTATGAAGAGTGATCAACCATCGTCATTTTCCTCATTCCAATCCAATCTATTTTAAGAAATGGTTTTATCATGGGGCGCTCTTTCAGGATGTTTAGACTCCTCTTTGCTTTCAGAAGAAGGGGAAATCTCATCATGGTTAGGGATATAACCTATCTCATTGTGTGTTAGCCATGCTTTGGTCTAGAGGGGCTCTTTGATGCCCTGCTCATATAGGCCCAGACCTTTACATTAGTATCTCATATTAGAAAGCATCTATTTAGGTATGGAATATGACTTTGACAAGAAGCATGAATCATACTATCATTCAACTTGGAAAGGGTTACTGCCATGAATTTTCTCATCATTGGTAGTATCTACACAAATAAAGGAGCAACTTTATATTTGCACCATTTTACACTTATTTATAGAAGACAAGCCTAAGGTTTGAGGAGATAGAGGGAGCTTGGTGAGCCAAATCGTGCGATAAAATAAAATATATTATTTAATTAACTCAAAAAATTACATTTCATTCAAACCAGTGCCATGTATTTATAGGGAATAGTGGGGGTTATGGAGGAGGAAAGGTGGAGGGATAAGGAGCGTGGAGGGATAAGGAAGGAGGTAAGGTCGGCGAGGGGGGAAGACGAGAATATAGGAGGAATAAGGGATGAGGAGGAAGCGAGGAAGGTGGCGGAAGAATAGGGAGGAGAGAATTTAGGCGAGAATGTAGGTGAGGGAGTTCAAAAAAACAAAAATCATGTCGACAAATACCTGATGTGTTCACACTTGGGCCTAGAAATATCTAGATATTTTTGGGCCTAAACTCTTTTCACACTTGCAACATTCTCCCCCTTAAAGTTGAGAGAACTGACTACACAGTCTCTCAGCTTTAAAAATTGAGCTTTAGCCATCGCTTTGGTGAATATGTCAGCAACGTTCTCCAAAGTGCGGCAAAACTTAAGCTCAACAATTTCATGCTCCACCATATCTCGGATGAAGTGGTACTTCATATCAAAATGCTTCATTCTGCTATGGTGGATTGGATTGTATGCCAACTGAATGGCACTGATGTTGTCATAGTAGATTCTGGTTGGACCACTTTGTTGCTCTCCAATCTCTTCCAGCACTTTTCTTAGCCATAGGGCTTGAGTACTAGCATAGGTGACTGCTATATACTCAGCTTCTGTAGAAGACAAAGCTACCATAGTTTGCTTTTTGGAGCTCCATGTTATTAGTCCTGATCCCAGACTAAAATAGTTCCCTGAAGTTGATTTCCTGTCATCAATATTACTGCCCCAATCACTATCACTAAAGCCTACAAGCTTAACAGTGTTACATTTATGGTACTGGATTCCAAAATCCAATGTACCCTTCACATATCTGAGAATTCTCTTAGCTGCCTGCAAATGCAGCTCAGATGGGCTAGCCATAAATCGAGAGACAAGAGAAACAACATACTAAATATCGGGTCTGGTGTTGGCGAGAAACATCAAGCTCCCAACCATACTCCTGAAAGTGGTCACGTCAACTTTTGATGCTCCATCATCTTTGCTCAATTGGATCCCATGTCCAACTTGGAGTTGCAACTGGTTTACAATGTTCCATAGCAAACTTCTTGATCATGTCCCGAGCATACTTATGTTGACAGATGAAGATCCCTGTATCTGATTGATGAACTTCCAATCCAAGGAAGTAGTGCATTAAGCCGAGATCCTTCATCTCAAACTATTTCATCATGGAGCGCTTGAACTCCATATTCATTTTTTCATTACTACCCATGAATATGAGATCATCCACATACAAGAAAACTATGAGGATGTCATTACCTTGCTTTAGGTAGTAAAGGGTGGGTTCATTTTTGCTTTTGGTGAACCCAAAATCTTTAAAGTACCCATCAATGCATGAGTACCAAGCTCGTGATGCCTGCTTGAGGCCATAGAGTGCCTTTTTCAGTCTGTAAACAAGGTGCTCCTTACCTTGTTCTTGAAATCCTTGAGGTTGCTCAACATACACTTCCTCTGTTAAGTACCCATTGAGAAAGGCACTTTTCACATCCATGTGTTGAATTTTCCAACCCTTGTGAGCAGCTAAAGCAAGAACTGTTCTGATGGTCTCCTGTCTAGCTACAGGAGCAAATGTCTCCTCATAATCAATACCATACTTTTGTGTAAATCCTTTTGCAACCAATATTGCTTTGTGCCTTTCAATGCTTCCATCAGCATTGAATTTGGTCTTGAAGACCCATTTGCATCCAACACACTTCTTTCCTTTAGGAAGCTTTACCAGCTCCCAAGTATCATTGTTTTTTATAGAGGTTATCTCCTCTTTCATGGCATCCTGCCATATCTTCTGAGTACAAGCCTTCTCATAACTAGAAGGTTCAAGTTGTGTACTAGTAATCAAAGCATAGTTAACTACATCTCCCCGAGGTTCTTGGGAGTCATCATCTCCATACAAATGCATATTTTCAAGTCTTTGCAAAACAGAACTCATTTCACTAGCTTGACTTCTAGTATATCTTCTTGAAAAATTTTTATCCAACATCTGATAAGATGGATGATGCTGGAGAGTTCTCTTACCTCTAGATGGAGAATCAATATCCATTGGTGAGGAACTAACTGACCTTTGTGGAGAAGGACTTGGTGAAGATGATGATGAACTGGAAGTCGAATGTCTACTTGGGCTTGGAGGAGGAGGAGACTTCTTGCTTTTCTGTGGTGCCTGTTGAATTTGTGAAGAACCTGCATCATGAGATTCAACATCACTATAAATTTGGGGATGTCCCCATTCTCCCCCTTCATCAAAAATCACATCCCTGGAAAGTATTATCTTTCGAGTCCTAGGATTGTAGAGTCTGTAAGATTTTGTGTTCTCATAGTACCCCACAAAAATGCATGCTTGACTCTTAGGATCGAGCTTCTTCCTCTGTTCATCAAGAATGTGTGAGTAAGCCAGTGAACCAAATACTCTGAAATGCTTGACATTCGGTTTCTTACCATACCATGCTTGGTAAGGTGTTTTCCCTTTCAAACTTGAAGTAGGACTCCTATTTAAAATATACACACTGGTCCTGGCTGCATCTGCCCAATACATATTGCTCAAATGCTTCATTTGAAGCATCGATCTTGCCATCTCTACAATGGTGCGGTTCTTTCTCTCAGCCACACCATTCTACTGTGGAGTATAGGCAGCAGTGAACTGCCTCTTTATTCCATGTTTTTTACAAAAATTCAAAAATTCATTAGAGGAGTATTCTCCTCCTTTATCTGATCTGAGACATTTAACAGAATATCCACTCTCATTTTCAACTCTTGCTTTAAAATCTATGAAGCAGTCAAATGCTTCATATTTATGCTTCAAGAAATATATCCAACACATTCTTGAAAAATCATCAATGAAAAGAAGAAAGTAAGAGTTGTTACCAATGCTCTTGGTTTGCATTGGACCACAGATGTCTGAATGCACTAGCTGGAGTGGATAACTGGCCCGCCATGCTTGCCCTTGAGGAAATTTGGACCTAGCGTGCTTGCCCAAGGCACAACCTTCACAGACTTCCTTATTGTCCTAAACTTTAGGAAGTCCGGTCACCATCGCTTGAGAGGTTAACATCTTCAAACTAGCTGAATTCAGATGACCATATCTCAAGTGCCACAACACACTTGGATTTGAAATAGCAACATTTGCTAATTTCTCTCCCCCTGGCTGGCCAAAATTTAAAGGAAATAACCTCTTCTTTGTCATTGGCACTTGAGTAATGATTCTATCACTATTACTTTTATCAAAAATGGTACATTTACCCTCATCAAATAGCAACTTATAGTTTTTCTCCAACATTTGACCAACACTCAAAATATTATGTTGGAGATGAGGGGTGTAATAAATATCATTTACCTATTTAACGCCCTCTTTTGTTGGAACCTCCAAGGCTCCAATGCCTTCAACTGCCAATGACTTGTCGTCCCCCAACTTGATGCTGGATTTGTAGGAAGAATCCAGAGTAGCAAAGAGTTCTTCTTTGCCACTCATATGATTGGAACACCCAGTGTCCAAGATCCAGGTGTCATTCAGATTTTGATCTGACTTGCCATATGAGAGAAAGAGATTTGAGGTCCCTTCCTCTTCTCCAAAATTTCCATACTGACTGCTCTGACTGTTGCTCCCTTGAGAGGATTTTGACCAACAATCACGAGCAAAGTGGCCAAGTTTGCCACAATTGTAGCAAGCTTGTTTTGACTTATCATTTCCTTTTCCTCATCCTGGATGCTTCCCTCTGTTCTGTTGTCCACCTCTATTCTGACCTCCACCTCTGTTTGAAGATCCTCCTCTATTAGGAGTTCCACCTCGTGGACTATTCCTACCTCTACCTCTGTGTTGACCTCTGCCATGACCTCTACCTTGTCCTTTTCCTTCTTGTGAAGCGAAGGCTTTGTCATCGCCTCCGTGGCTAGTGGAAGAAGATTCTTGCAATCTCTCTTCATGTGAAAGAAGAGAACCAATTAGTGCATCAAAGGAAAGTGCAGTCAAATATTTTGACTCTTCAATAATGATTGCTACATGATTCCATTTAGGAAGAAGTGTTCGCAACACTTTCTTCACTACAACTTCTGGTTTAATCTCTTCACCTAGAGTGACCATTTTATCTACTACGGCTTTGACTCACACGCAGTAGTCTCCTACTTTCTCATTCTCTTGCATTCTGAGATTTTCAAAATCTCTTTTCAGAGTTTGAAGCCTGACTTGCTTCACTTGATCACTCCCTTGAAAACTTTCCTTTAAAGCCTTCCAAGCATCTTGAGCTGTTATACAGGATGCTATTCTAGGAAATATGCTTTTATCTAGGGCTGCTTGTAAATGATATAGGGCAAAGGAATTGTTTTTCTGGGCTTCTTTCTTGGCTTTTCTATCGGCAGCACTTAAGGTAGACCAGTCAGTAGGAGAAGGTTCTGTGTAACCCTCTTCAACTATTTCCCATAAACCTTTACCAATCAACATAGTTTTCATCTTTATTGACCAATATTCATAATCACTACCATTAAATTCAGGAATTGGGAGATTCAAATTTGAAGCCATTTCTACTACTTGAAAGCAAACTTTGATTTGACTAAAAAAAGGAAGTACAAAGCAATTACAAGTTCAAATCAAATCTAGATTTCTTAACTCTCTCACTGATTTCTTGTTCTTCTTCTTGAGGATTGCCCAATACTAGAGGCCCAAAATTATCTGCAATGGAATCCTCGTCATCACTGATGATGACAATTTTAGGAGCTGCTACTGGCTCGGCCTGTGCTAGCTCAGGTTCTGCTGACTCAGGCTCTGGCTCTGGAGAGCGAGGGGTATAGCTCTCACTGGATTGTTCCTCAGGCTCAAATGCAACTGAATCGGACTCCTCCACTCTTTGTTCGAATATATTATCTTCTGAGTCAGCCTCGTAACCAGAATCCGGATTCCTTTGGTGGGCTATAACAGAATTCTATAGCTGACTGAATACGACATGCAGTCCATCTCGTCGAACTCGTTCATCAAAAGCTTCAACAGTTTCTCTCCGTAGTAGAGAGCACAAAGCATGGTAACATCCGGTAGATCTGATCATCTACTCATCAAGGCAAAAAGAAAACTTCGTTAGAGCTTCAGAGGTTACAATTTTTGCTCTTTTACAGTCGTTGAGGCTATTACACAAAATTTTTAGCCTTGAACGGGGTTCCAAGGGGCTAAACGGGCGCTCCGGAAGGCTTCCCATCACTATTATGCTCCCCATTTTTACAAAGATAGCCCTTTTAAAGTTTTCAAATTTTTATAAAGGTTTTTTAAGAAAATTTAATAATATTCTTTTATATTCTTAATTAAATTTTAAATAAAATTTTTATTTAAAACTAATTAAAAAATATAAAATTGAAATAATTATTAAACTTAATTAAAACCTTAAAAAAAATTAAAAACTTTAACAAAATGAAACCTTTTTTTGTTTTCGGAGCGGATGGGAGTTGAACCGACGACCTCCCGTGAGCTAGAGCTAACGCCAGCCAACACGCCGCCTCGCGGCTTTGAAATGAACTGTGGGCACTTTTGTTTTAAAGTTATCTTGCCAAAATTTTTTTCAAAAAACTTCACCCGACGGGATTCGAACCAGGGTCTCGTCGCTGCTTGCGGGAAGCCTTTACCGCCAGACCACACCTTCTGATGCGTTCACAAAGGAGAGCCCGAGATGTTTAAAAACATGTTTAGTGCCTTGAAAAACAAAAAATAAATAAAAAGTATAATCCCACATGCAGTGGGCAAAAGGCAATAGAGGGGTTTTAATATGCGCACGAGCGCATATGATAGTGATTGCCTTCGGGCAATCGCGTCGGCTAACATTTTGCCCGTCCGACGAATCAACAACCGCCACGTGGCGAATCCTTTGCCACTCAACCTCGCTCGTGCCACGTCCATGCCCGTGCTGCCACGTCGCCTTCCCACGCTGCCACGTCATCGTCCACCTCGGCTCCTCGAGCCGCATGTCCACATCAACTTCCACGCATCTGCCTCGAGATTCATGCCCAAGTTTCCAGCTCAGCCTATCCAGTCAACACCTGCGTGTCGTCTCAAGATTCGCACCCCGATTGCCATCTCAGTCTGCCCTACCGCCTCAAACTGCGTGTCGTTGCTCAGTCAACGTCCACGTCAACGCCCGCCTCGGGATGCGTGCCTTCGACCTCATCTCTCGTGCCTCCATGCCTCAAAAAACATGCCCACCTGGCGCTCCTCGACCCCTGCACAACCGGGCTCTGATACCAGTGAGCCAAATCGTGCGATAAAATAAAATATATTATTTAATTAACTCAAAAAATTACATTTCATTCAAACCAGCGCCATGTATTTATAGGGAATAGTGGGGGGGTTGGAGGAGGAAAGGTGGAGGGATAAGGAGCGTGGAGGGATAAGGAAGGAGGTAAGGTCGACGAGGGGGGAAGACGAGAATATAGGAGGAATAAGGGATGAGGAGGAAGCGAGGAAGGTGGCGAAAGAATAGGGAGGAGAGAATTTAGGCGAGAATGTAGGTGAGGGAGTTCGAAAAAACAAAAATCATGCCGACAAATACCTGATGTGTTCACACTTGGGCCTAGAAATATCTAGATATTTCTGGGCCTAAACTCTTTTCACACTTGCAACACTTGGCTACATCTAGGACAAGATTTTTTTTCATTTGTTATTGTCAATGTTCATTGGTTTGGAATTTTGGCCCTCAAGTTCATTACTATGTGAACTATTTAAGATGAAAAAATTGTGTTGTTGTCTGGTTACAATACAAATGTGAGATATGATTAGAAGAATGTACCACCCCAATCACCCCTTGATTTGGAGGTGGTACATTTCTATAGTGAACGTACAGAAGAATATTGAGAATTAGATCTATTAAGAACAATTCAGCCTTTTTCAATGAAGTATTGGATCACATTCCTAAGATTCATGAATCTATCAATTGCATGACCATTGATCAAACGGAAGGTGCATTGCTCATTAGGAAGAAACCAATAATTGCTTTTCCTTACAGGTTCAAGAGGCTTGATAGGTGGAAGCTTTATTCATTTTGGATTTTAGGAGTTAATCTAGAATGGCTAAAAGAGGTTTTTCTAGTTAGGAGTACTTCCTATTGGGTTTTTGTTATTGTGTCTTCCCTAAGACAAGCTTTTGAAGTCTATAGTAGAACTAACATTATTAGTGTAGCATGAGTTTATGACTCCATCACCTATAACATGTTTGTTCTTGTACTATTCTTTTAAATTAAAGGACTTATCTTCCTTTTTATGAGATGTGGTCTTCAATTACCCTATTTTTAAAAGGACAATCTCTGCACTCTTGGCCATCTTTATGTAGAAGGTCGATTGCTCACTAAGGTTTCCTATAAATATGTCTAATAGGTCTCTAAGTGGACAGACATGCTAGAGTATCCCCTCTAGAGTTGTTCATCTTGCTAAGAAGTTGAAATTTTCTTGTATTCAGACTACTTGAGTTGGTATAGGTCACTAATAATGATATTTTCCTCAAAGTAGGTAGAGAATTGTTTTACAAACATTTCAACAAGATATTTAAAGCTTATCAAGGAATGCCTTGGTATTTGATAGCACTATTCCAAGGTAGGATCATTAAGCCTCTTAGGAAAAGTTTTAAATAACAATGTTTCATCATATGAAATATCACTACAAGTAGTTCTAAACAATCTAAAGTGGTTGACAGGATCCTGCTTCCCCTTGTACATTTAAAACTTAGGAGTTACAAAATTGGGAGAAAAAAGAATCTAGCTACAAAAGGATCTAAGGGTTTGTTTCACAAGTTATCATATGAATACTTGTGACTAGATGAAGACCCATAGATGATCGTCATTTGTTGTTTCAATTGCTATAAATATTGAAGTTCAAGAGAAGTACAATTTGATAGCAAAAACGACATGTACTAAGAAATGAGTAATTTGTTGATGATTGACATAAGGAGATTAATATACCTAGGCATACGATGTTAAATTTGGCATCATATGGTTTTTTCCCTTTCAACCCCTTTTTCCAAGGTATAGATCACCTCTACACTTTGTCTTGGTGGCATCCTTTTAGTCCCTTTTACCAACGTATAAACCATATGTGCACTTTTTGTTGGTGGTGTATTGTTGGTCCCTTTCACCGGGGTATAGATCACTTGTGCACTTCATATTGGTGGTGTACATTCAATCCCTCTTTATCAAGGTATAGATCACCTACATATTCCATGTTGGTAGTGTACTTTTATTCTTTTGCCCCCTTGGCATGTTTTTGAGTCAAGTTTGCAATGTTAGTAATATTTTGAGTGTAATAGTCAATATAGGATTTCAAGCAATATGTTACACATAACCAAAGTACTCTTGTTGAAAAGAAACTCAAACAATTCAATCTCAAAAAAATGAAAAATACATTCATGCAAGTACAAGGGCAAAAATGGTTTTCTATGTAATATTTTGCTAAGTTTGTAGGGATACCACAAAGGCAACACTCGTAGGGGTTTGGCTCACTCCAAACTCTTCTATGTACTTCATTTTTGCTCATTTGATACTCAAAATAATATTTTTCAATGCCTGGTGTATTTTTTGTAGGTAAAATACATTCAAGTTGTGTAGGTAAGAAAAATTAATACAATGCAACCAAAAAATTGAAGAGCAAATAAAGCATTAAGTATGTTTTCCTTCACTATTTGCTTATGTTCTTACGTTTTTATGTTATTTTTTCATAAAAACGTAAGAGCATAAGCAAATAGTGAAGGAAAACATACTTAATCCTTTATTTGCTCTTCAATTTTTTGCATGGTGGTATAAAATTTCATTTGTATTGCTTTGGCTATTGCATATTGTTTTTTTTCCTTATACTCATAATTGCATATCTTGTACAATGTTATTTGTGGTCCTTAGGAAGGGACAATATGTATTTGAAAAAATAACATTAACAACTAACTTGCAAGTGGTGGAGAGCTCTATCCTCTTAATATGGGCTAGGAGTGGACTAATCATATTAGTCCTTGGATAGGATGGTGGTGAAGCATATTGGCTAAAGGCTTTGATTCCCTTCTAAAGTCCATATTTTTCATTTTATAATCATCTTCTAGTCACTTGCCTTCTATGGACCTCTTTCCCCTTTTTCATGATGCCATGAGAATATTTTGCTATCTTGTGTTAAAATATTTTCAATATTTTCAAAAATATTTAAAAAAAAAAAAATTAACCTTTTAAATTTTAATTTTAAAGGTAAAAATTTTAAACTTTGATTGTCGACCTCAAAGGAAAAGTACTTTCTTTCACTATGAATACCACTTTCCATTCCTCTGTTTATAATCAATCCATTAACCAACAAAGATCAATCCATTTATCGATAAAAACACTCATAAAAATAGCTATCATTTTCTCAAATTTGAAAATCCCCCTTTGCCTTTATTGTTGTCATAGTATATGCTTGTTTCGCTCAATAATTGTTTCTTGACCTTACAAGCATAACCAAAGCCTTTGACTACGGGTTCAATGCCTTCCACAAAGGAAGACAAAGCGCTCCACTAAATCTTGTAGCTAAAAATAGGGTTTTTCGGACAAGTTGTCAATCTTCTCAAGTCCTTTGTAGAAATCCTAGGTGTGATCTACCAATTTAATGTGATGACAAAGAAAGGGTTATTTGTTTAAAGCTCATTATTATTACTTTACAATTATTATTGTTGATGGTCCTTGATGCCCTAAGTTTCCCCTCAAAGATGAACCTTAAAGGCTAGGTCATCAAGTTCTTTTTTGCACAAGATTCAAAATTTTAATATCATTTTAATAATTTGGTGTGGAAATAAATCATTTTGCATTCTTATCTCTTCATTGCTTTCAATGGAATAGTGGTGGCTTTAGGATGCTTTAAATGTCTTCTTATTTCACTGCACTAATTTTCTAGTTTAAGCTTTTGCATTGCTTGTATTATTTTCAATTAACTTTTATGAGTAATGCCCTTTTTTTACTAGAACAATATATTATAAATCCTTAAATTTTTTTAAAAAATATATCTTGTTTTAAATTTATCTATTTTTATATAATTTTTTTTTTTTTGCTTGATAAAAAGTGGTTGTACTCGGGTCCCCCACGCTTAATAAATTACATCTTTCTTTAGAGTTTGAGAGTTTACAAATAGATACACTTCTCATCTCAATTGAGATGCTATAGTTAGAAATCTACATCATTTTACATAAAATGTCTGAATTCCTGATTTTCATTTTCTGGATCTTTTCAAATCTTTGTATGAATATAATTACTCCAAAATTTAGCATCTTTCTTGATATTTTCCTATAGCAGCCTTCACAATGCCAAAACTTCACCTCTATTATATATGCCTTGCATCTTAGTAGAGTAATATTTCCAAAACATTGCACTAACATAGTCCACTTTACCAAATCTAGATTGCTAGTTTCCTTCCTGAAACACAAGTGCAACCACAAAAATTATAATAAATGGTCTAAATGAACACACATTATTGTTACAAAATAAAACAAATATTACCAACAAACAAAAAAAACATTAAAGTAAATCTTAATCATTAATTGATTTAGGCAATCAACAATTTTTGTTAGCATCAACTAAACTTTCTACTTCCTCTAACCATGGAAAGGAGATATTAACTTCACGATCCTCAATCAAAACCCCTCTATTGGCTAGCTTATCTGCGCATTTGTTTCCTTCTCTTAATATGTGTGAACCTGATTTCTTCTAACTCTTTAGCAAGATCTTGAAATTTCCACAATTATCTCTTGTATGTTCCATGGAGTCTTTGCTTTCCTCAGAATTGCATTTATTACTATGAGAGAATCACCTTCCATCCAAACTCTATTCTATTTCATTTGTTTACATATTTGTAACCCTTCTAAAGTTGTCCAAGCTTCAGCTTCATTATTTGTCTTAAATCCACAATTGAAAGCATAATGAAACAAAATCTCTCCTCTATTATTTCTAATTATTCCTCCTCCTCCTGCTCGTGAGTTTCCTTTAGATGCTCATCAAAATTCAATTTAACCCACTCCACATTTGGTGGCTTCCACTTTAAATTCTTTACCTTATTTTTGCTTCTCTTATACCCAACATCATAATTCCATTTAATGACTTGACTCCATCTATTAAGACTCTGCTTCCCAGGATAAAAAATTTCTATGACCTACTAGCCAAACAAACAATTTGATTTTTAGAATGCTTGGGCTATCCCAAATATCTCTCCAAATTCTAGTGATATTATTATTATGTTGGTGTTGAACGTTATATCCACTTCTTGTTGTGTATTCTCCTGAGCTATTCAACTCCCAAATCAATATATTCTTGGCACCCCTTAAAATAATTACAGTTGTTATCTTTCTACACAAATGCCTCCTAGCATCAATGTCTTGTATACTTGTAAAAGAATCTTCTTTCCATTTGTATCTTCCTTCTCGATCCTTGTACAAAATGTTTGAAACCATATTGTCGTATTTGTCTTGAAGCAATCTCATCCAAGGTTTCAAAACTGAATCTAAATTGAATGGATTTTTATCACACCAAATATCCATCCAAAAAGAAATGTTTCCTCGAGTTCCCACAACCCATATTAAACCTTTAATCATAAGATCAATAGATTTTTTTAAACCATTCCAAAGAGCAGTTTTTTTATATAATATGATAAATAAGTTTCGACATGTTTTAATTTATGAGAGTTGCAAGCTTACTACAGTGGTAAGTGCTTTGGCCTCTCTTTAAGAGGTCCAAGGTTCAAACCCCACTAAGTATGAGGGAATTGGGACTCCTCATAAAAACTTGTGTAAACTCTTAATATATATATATTACAAGACTTTACCTATGCTAATATTATTATTATAATAATGATCTTAATATTATGCATTATAATATTTTTTTTTAAATAATTTTTTAAAATTCTAACCATCATAAGACTATAACCTGCAAAACATTCGCATGTGCATGCGTGACGGTGCACATTTGCATGTGAATGGACGTACTTGTGTTTTACAGTTTTTATTGTTATTTTTCTTTTAAAAAGGAATCATTGTTAAAAGCATTTGAGAAAAACAATGGTAATAAAACTGAAGAACCATTATAGTTAATGATTTTTTATATTTATTTAAAGATGAATAAATAATCATGCAATGATTGTCTGAGAAAAATGATTAATGCATTTAAAAAATTAAAGGTCATAACATAAATAAATAAAAAGAGGATTAACAATTTAACATCGACTTAGTGGGTAAGTTTACCTTTAATGTCTTTTGACACTTCTACAAAGAAAATGGCATGAAGAGGGCAATTGTCCTTTCTATGCACTCCATGAGAAAATAGAGTGGTCAAACAAACGAATATAATTCCTAATATCACCCATGAAGCTTGGTCAAAAATGAAACCCATTGTAAGTCATCTTCATACATTTGAATACACATCCCTCCATTTTTTTTTTAAGACCATAAGAGTACAACTGCATCTTTTGGGTTATAATAAGCAAAGGAAAACAAATTGGTTTTATAAATTATGTTGAAGTGCATAATACTAGGGTTATCATCTTTAATGAAGGCACATGAAATATTATTCCTAGAGATTTTCATGAAGCGACTGCCATAGAAAAGGGAGGGAAAGAAATAGATGAAGCTCTAATGATAGTGACATAAAAATTTCATATACAAGGGTTCAAATGGTTCAATAGAATCATCCCCCTAATAGTATATCAAATAAAACTTTCATAAAAGAAAAATCAAATATAAATAAAATATGAATCAATTAATTGTACTTAAACTCTCCTCAACCAAAGTCTGAGACAAGATGGGATAAAATAGGAACAAAAAAAGAACACAATGAAGAGATGAAATGGTAAAAGGTCATGCATGTTGAGATGAAGCAACAAAACGGAACCACAAGGAGGGCATAATGTATCTTCATTTAAGCCATTCTAACATTCTTTTGCAAAATTCAATAAAAGGGCCATCACTTGGACATGAAGAATGCATTTATTAATGGAAAACTTGTAGAAGGAAGCATGAAGCAACCTCCAATTTATGTAAAACAAGTGAAGAACATTTGACTCTCCTCAACCAAAGTCTCGAATGAGTATTGAGACAAGATGGGATAAAATAGGAACAAAAAAAGAACACAATGAAGAGATGAAATGGTAAAATGTCATGCATGTTGAGATGAAAGCAACACAACGGAACCACAAGGAGGACATAAAGTATCTTCATTTAAGCCATTCTAACATTCTTTTGCAAAATTCAATAAAAGGGCCATCACTTGGACATGAAGAATGCATTTATTAATGGAAAACTTGTAGAAGGAAGCATGAAGCAACCTCCAATTTATGTAAAACAAGTGAAGAACATTTGGTACATAAGTTAAGGAAAGCACTTTATGGATTAAAGTAAGCTTTGCAAGCATAGTGTCATTTTCTTATAGTCATCGATTTCAAAGGTCTCTTACAAATTCAAACTTGTACTTCAAAATTCAAAATAGTAAGATTCTTGTTTTGTTGGTTGTTGTGGATGATTTTATTATTACAAAGAAGCAAGAGTGATAATAGGAAAATGTGGAAGGAAGAAATTAAAAAAAAAACTTTTGAGATGATCAACCTTGGCTAGCTCCATAACTTCCTTGGGATGGAAGAATCTAAGAGAATAATCATATCCAAAAGAAAATATATTCAAGAAATGTTAAAGAAGCTACAAACAGAAAATTGTAAAAAAGCTCCAACTCCAATGGAACCAGGCACCAAATTGACTATATCCGAGGAAGAAAATCTAGTTAATAACATTGTGTATAGGCAGTTGGAAGCCTCATTTACCTAACCAAGACCTGCCCATTATGTACGACCAACACTCTCCAGATTAATGTAATCCCAAACAGCATAAGTTGGAAGCAACAAAAAGAGTGTTGAAATGCCTTCATTGTGTATTGTGGTTTGGAATTTGTTCATAGTGACAACTTCAAAACTTTAAGGCTTCTTAATTGCTTACTGAATGAAAAATTGCCACAAGTTCAACATCTAAATATTTGCTTTAGTTTGGCATCTCTTGTAACAGCAAGAAACAGTTGATTGTTCCTCTCATATACAGAAGGAAAACACACACTTGCAAGCATGCCTTCATAAGTGATTTGGCTAAGGAGATTCTTGAAGGAGATTGGTTTTCAGCAGGATGGGCCAGATAAAATATATTGTGCTAAGCAAAGTATGTTGAAAATAGCAAAGAATCGAATCTTCCATTCTTGGACAAAATATATTGAAGTGCACCATCATTTCACCAGGAACAAATTTAGAGGCATCGAGTTAAGTTTATATACAGATCAACAGGACAGCAACAGAAACATTTTCAAAAAACGCTGGCAGAAAAAGAGTTGACAGAGACGTATTTGGAGTTAGGTATTCAAAGCAAACAACAACAAAAAAAGGGTGATGAATATTTTTTCCTTTTTTTCCCAAGCCTAGTTCATTAAGTTATAGGGTGTCCAATAAACCTTGTAGAACATTTTGAAAGTAATAAAATTGCTTGTGATGCTTTCTTGCCAAAGATTTAGGGAGAGCCATCTGTAGATATTCTCACTTCCCTTTGCTGTATTATTTATTAGGAAATATACATTTTGCCTAATCTGATATAGTTCTGAGAGATGAGTTCCACCATTTTCACATACTTTGCAAATTTTATGTTGCTATTGTTTTTTAAGGTGTTGCCAGCGCTGAAGTCTTTGTTTGACATGAAGGCGGTTACATTGACCCCGACTATTTACTAAGCATGAAGAAGATTGCATTAATTATATTGCATAATGAAAAAAGTGCAAGTATATTTATTGTGTGACAAAGTTTCTCATATTGTTTTATATTTGATTGCATTTTTTTATTTGCATAGGGAAACCTCTATAAACACTAGCCTGCTGGGTAAATATGAAGTCAACAGGACCCGGACCATCCAGGGAATCGAACTGGGGCAGCCCACAGGCAAGCACTCTACCAATACCAACCAGCCTATTTGACAAAGTTTCTCATATTTTTCTATATTTGATTGCATTTGATGTTGAACTATTACAAGCACACATGCATAAATTGATTCTTAGAAGTACTATAAATCCATGGATTGTTATATACTATTTATTTAGTTGTTCAGTAAATGAATTATTGTAATTCCTTATCCCTAACTGGTGCTCAAAATGATTATATTTCTTGCCTTAAGATTTGGCCCCCTTCTAGTGTTATACTCATCTCAAGGTGGGGTCTTGCTACGGTATTTTTATATTTTCGTATGGGTCTCAAGCCTTGTTTCTTTATCCTTTTCAAAGATAGACACCCTCATCTGACACATGCATCAATCTATGGTGTTAAACTCCTTATCCAGTAGACCCAGAATTAGTATTTCTCCTTTGAGATTGACCAGGCTTTATATTGAACCTTATTGACTTAATGAATTATTTTTTGATTGTCATTAAGGCTGGATGTGCAAGGCCAGTTGATTAAGAGTCTCAAATCTATGATGAAGAGATGCCCATCTTCAAATGTGGTTTGGTGACAGTCTCTACTAATCTAGATCTATCAAATTTCGACAAACCACATAGTAGTATTAAAACAAACCATATTATCATCACACCCACGGAAATTGGTTATATGGAATTAAGTCGTGCCTCACTAGTATTACATCATAACTGCATTACCATAGTATTCAGCAAACCAAATAGTAGTATTACAACAGGTCATATCATCATGGCACCCAGGGGAATTGTATTGTAGTGAACTCTTTGTAAGAAAAACATTTTCATCAGTCAACCCCATTGGCAGCATTATCCAACTTTTTCTGTTCTTTACTTCTTTTTCCGTAAGGGATGGGTTGTGACAGATGAAATACTATCAAAACTATCCTGAAATCACATGCACCTAAAACAATAAAATATCATTTTAAATCTCTGCAAGGTTCAACACAAGAATTTATGATATAAAACCCATGACAGAGCAAAAGAAGAAAACATAGAACCACACTACTAAGCATGATGATGGATGGCATGTTATAATGTCAAGAGTGACAACATTCCCAGGACTACCTTATTATGAATAAAGTAAATCCAAAAAGTCCTTAAATATAATGTGTCAAATGAGAAGTCCTCCCAGTAGTAAAATAACAAAAGCTAATTAATGTTAACCATCATGCCAATGTCCTTTAAGACTTACTGACAATCTCTATACAAGACATATATGTTAACCATCATGCCAATGTCCTTTAAGACTTAACTGACAATCTCTATACAAGACATACTACCATACATATATTAGAAATGTTTCTTTTAGAGGAATGAGCCAATGGATGCAGTGGCTACCTTGAAACTTTACAAAGTTAAGTATGTTCAGTTCTGTCCAGGAACGCAAGGGTGTGCAGCGCTTGGTGTGAACCCCCAAAAATGGGGTGTAAAGGGGTATCAGATGCATTTGTATTACTTACATATGTAAATATTCATGAGATTTATGGAAATTTTTAAAAATCAAAATAATTATAAGGTGCACCATGTAAGCAGAGGGGCAGGTGCATGCTGGCACTGGTACATAAATGGTGCACTATTTGAGACCAAGTCTGTCTACCTCTAACTATGGAATATCAATTTCCAAACATCCGGATCAACAAAAGAAAAGAAAGGCAGTATCTTCTGTTATCAAAAAGGCTTTTGCAGCCATAAACCTCTATTTGAATGAGAATTTTACAAGCAATATTTCAAAGGAAAAAGAGGCTCAAGATCTATGGAAGATTTAACATCAACTTTCCTGAATCATTCTCTGCTTTAAAGAAAATATAAAAAGACAAATAATTTGGATAATAGCAGAAACTAAAGAAACACACAAAATGATTTTTGAATGTCCCTAGCACATGAGAAGTTCCATTAAAATGACTTTTAGTAGTGAAGGAACTTATATCACATGATAATCATCTTTGGATGTTAAAACTTCTAAACACCAATCAGAGTAGATACTAATATCAATAATCTTCATATTGCTCAAAGGTTAAAATATTATCAAGCCTTCCAAATCTAGCTTGCAAGTTCACACTTTTCTGAAACTGCAAAAGACAATTGCAATGAAAATAACTGACATTTTGACTTGAAGAAAACTCTCAAATCCATCAATTGTCCTCTACAGCCCAATGTTTTAGAAAAAATAGGTAAAAATTGCATTATACACTGACATTAGAAGGAACTTTAAAAGAGAGAAGAGCATACAATTTTATCATAAATCCTGAACTTGCAGAGAATGATCTTTTGTGAAATCTTGCTGAAAGTGCAGGAAAAAAATAAATAGATAAATCATTCGAGCTATGGAGCCAATCGTTCGATCTTCCATGTTTGCTTCCCATTACTCTCATCTTGTGAGTAGAGCAGCCTGTATTCCGGAATCACAAATACTCATCACAACAGGCAAGTGTACTTGATTAAATGTAATGAAAAGTATCAGAGGCAAACCTAGATATAAATTATATCTGTGCACACTTAACTTGTTGATTTTAGGATCAGAATTTTGAAATCACTTGAATGTACCTATCGTGTAGACGTGACACTTGCCCTTGCCAAAATTCAAATGCTTTTGGTTTTAACTGGTAACCACCCCACTTGGGTCTTGGAATCTGCTGTCTGTAAATTGCAAAACAAGTAATGTTCCAGGCAAAGCTATAAAATTACATGGTTGTCAATGTTTTACAGCAGTGTTTGATAGAATAAGTTAATTTTTCACAACTGTGACTAACAAACACAAACAACAATGTTTATTTGAGTGATTTAGAAAGGAAAAAAGATAATTGTGATCCAGAATGAGTGTCTAAAAATTTTATATCAAAATCCTATCAGAAGCTTAGCAGAAATACAGCTAGCCACATTTCAACATAGCAACTCCAGACCACACATACATTGGAAAATAGAAGCTCAGATTCAAGCAGTTTTTCTACCAGATGGGCAACATATATCCTTAAATTCTACAACAATCTGCAGTTGATCAATGTCTTAGGTGAGATGTGAACAAAGAACACTATTACAACAACCATTTTTCAACACTTGTTCAGAACAACAGTCCGTATCATAGTTATGAAACTCAGCAGGTTTTTCAAAAACTCACCAAGTCTACGCCCGAGTCAGCCCTCCCAGGTTTGTTTGACTCGGCTCAATGAATTGCTTTTATTTTTCTTTTACTCGCGAGTTGTTTTGGACTCGCGAGTTTTTTCTTAAGTAAAAACTCAGTTGTGGCAGCAAAAACATAGAAAATGGCATCAATTTTTTTTCTTTTTCTAAATTGGCCTTGTTTTTGTTGTTTCCTCTTGCAAAGAGAGCAGAGAGAAGGTGAAATCAGACCCCAAAAATACTTGCTTGCATATTAAACCCAAATTTTTCCTAGTTTTCAAGAATCTAGCAGCCACCAAACAGTTACATTTAAGGTAAAAAAACAAGAACCAAAAGGAAGACTAAAGCCACAAGGCCCACCTAATTACAAAGGACCAAAGACGAAAGGAAAAGAAAAATTTGTCAGCAAAGTATAGGGATAAGGTCAAAGAAGATCAACAATGGAAATTACAATCAAAGGGGTAGACAACATTAAGAGGAAACTAAACAAATCTTGTATGGAGTTCCATGGCAATATGTCCCACCCCAACCAAAGTGTAACACATTCAATAACCAAGAGCAAAATTTCTTTGCACTTCCTTGTAATATACATTCATCTAACCATTGGGCCTAGGAACAAACAAATGCTTCCGAAATCCTAACCAACACAGGAAACATTCACCATGTTTGAGGCAACTCAAAGGCATCAAGAATTAGACACAAAATATTGGAACAATATAGTGCTTGGGCCCTCTCACAATTCTAGTGAGATTTATAAGATGCACATAAAATAGCAAGAGCCATTTGCAGAAGCACAAAATGTCCTTGAGGTTTCTTTTTAAGGAAGACAAGTTGATATGTAGTTATACCCTTTGAAGGATAATAGACTATCTATACACTACCAGAGAATGGCATCAACCTTATTCAGTGTTGGTTTGAGCATTGCACCTATGTATGGCCACAAAACCAGAATAGGAGTTAACATGAAGGATTTTCTAACAGTAGCCACTAGCCCATATATAATTATTCGTCTATGGGAGGCATCCTCTATTACAGCCACAATCTGAGAACCATAAAAATTAGAAGGGATAGGTACCAGCCTTATGTACTCTCTCTAGACTCTGACTCATTATGAAATATTAGTAAACACTATATATTCATCAGGAGAAAATAATTACAAATAAACAGCATGTTAAATGACAACAAAAGGACTTGCAAATGTTACAAGACTGAATCTAACAGCCACCAACAGCAATGCTATACATTATTAACTGATGCATAGTTGAGAAAATTTCCAAAAAATCCAGATTCAAGCCGATTTTACCAATTCACAGCCTGGCCAATTGAATCTGCATTGGAATCGCGATTTTTCAAAAAGTCAGCATTAAAAAATCGGCAAAAAATCACAATTTTCGCCAAAAAAATCAGTCATGGCTGCACGAGTAGAGAAAACGGCACAAAAAGGTGTTTTTTTTTTATTTTGGCTCATTTTGCTACTTTCAAACTTGGTAGAGAGGTTTGCCTGCCTGTTCCCACACCAAACAAAACCCTAAAACGCATCCTAACAGCAGATTTTTTGCAGTTTGAAGGAATCCGGCAGCCACCAACAGCCACCCAAAGGAGTCATCTGAGGTAAGAAAACTGTTTGCAAACTGATTTTTTTTTCTCTTATTCTATTCCAAGCATATTTTTTTTTTTTTAAGTTTAAAACCAAATGCAACAGCCACCCAACTGTTGCATTTGAGCTAGAAATTTGAAAAAATAGATCAAAGTTTTAGCTGTTCTTTTTTTTGTTTGTTTTTCTTTCAACTATCTTGTTTTTTTTATAAGTATTGCTGCCTGAAATATGTATGCATGTCCATATTTTCAGCTGTCAATGTCTAAACTTCAAACTAGGGTTTAGGTTTTTTTTTTTTAAAAGTAATTGTTTGTTGTTATTTGCTGTCTGAAATATGTAAGCAAGTCAATCTTTTCAGCTGTCAATGTTTAAACTTCAAACTAGGGGGTTTAGGATTTTTTTTTTTAAGGTAATTGTTTGTTGTCATTTGTTTCCATATGCAGCCACAAGAAAATGTCAACGGAAAGAGATCCAGCATGGAAGTATGCAGAGGAAAGGGAAAAGGAAGGGGAGGTCTATTACAATTTTTGGTAAGGAAAGCAAGCGAAAATGTCAGGTCATGCTCAAAGGTGCCAACTGACATTGAAAGAGAATGCATGCATCTCTCACAAAGTGGAGAAAAAAGGGATCAAACGAAGACAAAGCGAGGCCATGTCGACCCCCCCTTCTTGATATCGTACAACTACAGATTATCCAAGCAGCATCTTTAGCCGATTTCACTAAGAGAAATTGAGTCAGTCAGTTGCACACCCAAGGAGTGGGACGGATGAGTCCTATTTTGCGGAACATTCTACACCAGGGGCACAACCCACACTTGAGGGTATGCCCATGTGGAACCAAGAGAGGCATAGATCAAAGAGGAAGGCCATTGGCAGATTTTGGTATTTTTTCGACCTTTCGTTCAATGTGGCAAGGTCTCCATACTGGCGAGGCATGGTAAATGCCATTGCAAGTTGCGGCACAGGATTTAATTCACCAACTTATGATGACATTAGGGGCCCTTTCCTTCATGAATGCATGGATGACATTCAGGTTGTGCTTGAAGACGAGCACAAGGTGTTGAGGAAGAATGGTTGTACTATCATGTCTGATGGGTGGACAGATGGGAGGGAAAGAACCTTAACTAATTTTTTGGTTGCTTCTATAGGAGGAATTGCATTCCTCATGTCAATGGATGAATCGACACAAGTTAAGAGTGTCAAAATGCTTGCAAGGTTGTTGGGGGAGGTTGTGATGGAGATCGAGAAGGAGAATGTTATCCAAGTCATCAAGGACAATGCAACAACATATATAGCAGCTAGTAAGATTTTGGAGGAGAGATTTCTCACCATTTTTTGGTCCCTATGTGCAATCCATTGTCTCGATTTGCTCCTTGAAGACATTGGGAAATTACCTTGGGTATCAGAGGTTGTAAAGAAGTCTAGGACTATTACAAAATTCATCTACAACCATGCATGGGTCCTCAACCTCATGAGGCAATTTTATAGTGGCAAGGAACTAGTGAGGGCTAGAGTTACATGCTTCACCGCAAATTTCGTGACATTGCAGAGCATCTATAATGCAAGATGGTCATTGATGCAAATGTTTGTGAGCGATGTTTGGAATTCCAAACAAGTTGCTAGATACTGATTCTCTAGTGAGGGGTAGAAGGTATATGACTATTTATTTGAGAAGCCCTTCTGGATAGCCATGAATGAGGCCATCCAGGTACAAGACTAAGTTTTTTAATATAAATATTTTTTCATTTGCAAATCTTGTATTGTAAATTACCTAAATTATTTTTCCTTTTTTCAGGTGTCAGAGCCTTTGATGAGGGTTCTCCATCTTGTTGATGGAGAACAATCACAAATGGCATATGTATATGAGGCTATGAATAGGGAAAAAGAGGCAATTGCCTCATTTAATGAACATGTCCACACCAAATATGGTCCCGTTTGGGATATTATTGACAGGTGATGGACATTTCAGCTCCATAGCCCTCTTCATGCAATGGGGTACTACCTCAACCCCAAAAACTTTTATGCTAATTCATTCTAGGTCAACTATGAGGTGATGGGGGGCTTTGAACTATGCATTGACCACATGTACCCTGACGAAGAAATGTGCATTAAGATACAGTCTTAGATGCAATCTTATAAGAAATGTGAGGGCATCCTTTTCCCATCCTCGCTATGCATTCAATCAAGGTCAACTATGAGGCTAGGTAAACCTCATTGAATTATTATTTATTTTGTCTTTTGACTTTGTTTTAGAAAGTAATCTCAATTTACGATTTTACATGTGAATTATTAGATTTCCTTTTTCTTGATTGTTTCTAGATTTATGATGGGAGGACTTTGGTGCATATACGCTCAGTCTACAACGCTTCGCTATCAGATTTTTATCTCAACCATGCAGCGCTTTAGGTTGTGAGTGCAATTGGAGTATGTTTGAGCACATACACTCTAAGAAGCACAATAGGCTTACACAAGAAAAGTTGAATGATCTTGTGTTTGTTCATTACAACCTTCGCCTCCACCATAAAAAAATTACAAGAACAAGTATCGAGGCCATTGCCCTAGACAAGATTGATCCATCCAATAAATGGATCACAGAGCCACAGTAGGAGTAGAAAGAAGCGCATCTCTTCTCCATTTATGGATTTGAAAATTTTGAAAACCAAGCGAAGGAGATAGCAGCCAAGACACAAGAAGATGCACAAGCACAACAACAAAAAGAGACTAGAGCTTCTGCTAGGGTAAAGGGCAAAGGCACTCAAAGCCATTGAGGCATTGTATTTGACATTTATCATGACTCATGACACATGTAATTTGCACCTTTTTTATATTATAAGCAATACAAGATGTGTTTTGTCACTTTCATGTGTAGTTTAAGGCTTTAAGCTTGTATCACTTGCCATTTTCATGTGTAGTTTAAGCTTGTATCACTTATAGTATTAATATTTGATTTGCATAGTGTTAATTCATTGTGATATGCATGAAAAAAACTTTTTTTCAATAAAAATTTGCATTTTCTTCCTTTTTTTTTTTTTTGCTAATTCCCAATTCGTTTGCCTTGTTGATTTTTTGTCGATTCCGATTTTCTCAACTATGAACTGATGAAATTCTCCATAAAAAGATGTTCAACTATCAGTCCAAACTTATTGCTCAATTTTTGTTATCCTAGAAAGAAAAAATCGGTGTTGCAAACATTGGAACTAATGGGTAGAGTGAAACTAATTGTTACACAAAGCCTAAAACACCTTGTGAAAGACAAATTTGGAAGCCTAATATCAAAAACACCATTTAAGTTAAAACCAATCGCAATCATCATTTAAGTTAATTTGTTGGTGTTTTATTCAGCCTATGAGTTGTTGAAGTCCCAAATTAGTAATTGCAGCATCCTTTCTGCACCAAAATGCAAACAAGGAGAAAAATTCAGTTCAAACAGTGAAGGTATTAATGGTTTTGCCGTTGAGGTTTCAAGGACACTGCCTCTCGACCCCCGATACAGGTGGCAATGGACTTTAGCAGCCAAGGCACAAGAAGAGGAATGGGCACAACAACAAAGAGAGACTAGAGCTTCTGCTAGGGCAAAGGGAAAAGGCATTCAAAGATATTGAGGCATTGTATTTGTCATGACTCATAACACATTTTGTAATTTGTACCTTTTTATATTATAAGCAATACAAGAATATTTGAATTTTGGACGCATTAAAATTTCTTTATTTAAGATGTGTTTTGTAACTTTCATGTGTAGTTCAAGGCTTTAAGCTTTGTATTACTTGCCACTTTCATGTGTAGTTTAAGCTTGTATCACTTACAGTATTTATATATAATTTGCATAATGAATTCATTGTGATATGCATGAAAACAACTTTTCTTCAATGAAAATTTGCATTTTCTTAAGGTCTTTTTTGTCACTTTTTCCCAATTTTTCCCTATTTTTTGCCCGATTTTCAATTTTTCCCGATTCTCTTTCCATGCCTATTCCAATCCGACTCTGATTTTATCAACTATGATTTAAGGTTCTATCCCTTACAGTATTAACTTTGGATTTGTATACTATTAATTAATTGTGATACACATGAAAAAAAAACTTTTTTCCAATGAAAATTTTCATTTTCTTCTGGTTTTTCTTTGCCAATTTTTTTTGCCAAATCCGAGTTTGAGTTAAAAATTGGCCTTGCCAAGTCTGAATTTCTCTACTATGGTTTGTAGGATTTGAAACTAGTGGATCTGATGGGAGGATGAGCTCCGGTTGGGAGTCTAGAGGAAGCATTGCATGGTACATAACTAAGAACATTTCGATCTGAACTCAATCATATAATGGTACATTGCATTTGGTATTCTGATCTACAGTTCTTGTGATGTTCAAAGTGAAGGGGGATTATGAACACCCCACTCCAACCCACCCAACCCAACCCAACCCAACCTCAACCCTAGTCCTGTTGTTCAGAAAGGCCTTAATAGAAGGATGGTCGAATCAGAAGACCTTACCAAAAGCTGCAAACACAGCTTTCAGGGCAGTGAGGAAACAAAAGGAAGGATGTTCTTGAACTTCTGATGTGTGTAGACAGGCCATGCCAGACGCTCCAAAGTTGAGACTCGATAGGAGCTAACTGAATAACAATGTAGGCAAGCTGGCTACAAGAGCCCTGGTCTGCAGATTTTTGGGGATGTAGCTAACCCTAAAAGATCTATACAAGTGGACAATAAGAACTTGAAAACCCACAGTGATTTGGAGATCCACCGGTCTTTAGGGGATATTTCTTTTTTTTTAGCGAAAAACCCCATGTGGGGCCGCCTTGGTCTGAGAGACCACGAACAGGGGGTTCTATACCGTCAAAGTCACCCGGGAGTCACACCCAGCCCTGCCCGCACCAACATTATCAATTGGATTTTGGGTACCCAATTCAGCTTTTTGGTAGGGTGGAGATTTGAACCTGGGACCTCCCTTGGAGGATTGCCCTCTCCTCTCCAACTCACCTACAACACCTGGGTGTCTTTAGGGAATATTTCATCGCGCTATGTGCAAGTTAAGAAAACAGAGAAGACTTTCTAGAGGGAACCATGATTCTGTAGAAATTCTTGGTTATTCATGAAATATTGGCATATGGGCTTCAGACCACCTGAGGAAAAGCAAACCTGTGCTCCAGTTTGGATTTGGCTATGCAAATTCGCACAAATTCTGAAATGCCTTGTTTTTTAGGAAGTTGGAAACTTCTTGGAGGAGCACATCAGGACAGCTAGAATTACTTTGGAGGGAGGCTTGGCCACATAAGCTCTTTATCTATGTGAGGCTCAATCTCAAAAAGGCACTTCTCAAAAAGTATAATATTAGAAATCGAAGGATTGGAATTGATACAGGAAATCAATTATGAATGTCTATAATTAAGGTGTAAAACCTATCATCGATATGGCCATTTAGATTGGGGATGTCCTATGCATGTTGCATTAACTCAAAAAATAAAAGAGACATCAAAGATAAACAAGAGGCAGATGGTTTTCAGAAACCAACGATTAAATATATGACAAAGGGTTTAACCCAGAATAAAACGATCAAAGAGGAAGGTTGTCTGAAACAAGCCTAGTAACTGGTTATGGAAGAGGAGGTGGAAATGGTCCCAAAAACCCAGACAGGTAGGAATTTTAAAAAGGAGGATGTGGAGGAAGTAGTAGAGGATTATGCTTTCAAGAAAAATTTAGATAACCTTTTAGGATAGCCACCTAAGGACACAAAGGATAACCGATCAAACTCCAATGGTCATATGAAAAAACCCAAGGATGATAAGGCATAGTGTAAAGTGATAGAGGATTTGGGAAAATCTTCCCAATCAGATCTAAATTCACATATCCCAATAGAAAATAAAGACAATGGACCATGCATCATTAAATTTACTAGTACAAAGAGAGTATCATATGTCAATCTATGCAAAAGGAGTAGAGACTCAACCTATTATAGGATTCAAAAGGATACGTCGGCAACAATGGCTTTAGGGTCTCAACCCTAGATTAGTGGGTATTGTTATGAATATGACATCATGCTGACATATTCGCCTTATGGTTATAAAGGTTACAAGTAATTGGAAAGTAATTGTAAGTCATGATCTTGTACATTCTTGATCAGATATGTATTTATTCTTCTATCACATCAATACAAAGGTTGGTCGGCATTCATGATCAATTCTGCATTTCTAACATTTGGTATCAAAGCAGACTGATATCAAAACAAAGGTTCGACTTGTGAAGGTGATCTTGTTGCTAAGGAACAGGAGACACCTCTCAGAGTTTGTGAAAGAATGCTGCCATTGACGAATTTAGAAAGGAGCAGATGCAAGTTTCAAGCAAGGAGAAGACCTTGGCAACTGGAGAAGAAAATTCTTCTCGTTTTATTCTTGTTGGTGTCTACAAGTTTGCAAGCATTTTGCTGATCTTAGAGTTGGAGAATCACTCGAGAAGCTTTTTGTTCATGCTAGAAGAGTTGTCACAAATTGTTGTCGTCTAGTGCAAGAAACGTATAGTTTAAAGCAAGAACGTGCCATCCGAGAAGCATTGCACTAGTGTTTAGAATGAGTTGGCAATCATCCTCATTATATCTTGATGATCCTGCAAGAGTTGCACTGGAAGTGAAGCAAGTTTAAATCACGTGAACAGGGTTGTTTTAGTGTGGTGCCATTACAAAATAGGGTCATCTCGAGAAGAATTGTTATTTGAAGATTTTATTGTCTAAAGAAGGATCATCTACGGTGAACTTTGACCTTGTCGTTCGTTGACTGGGTCGTCTAGTCACAAGGTCATCTACCGACAAGGTCGCCTGAAGAAGATACGAGGGTCATCTTCAAACAAAAATTTTACGCATGCCTTTGACGTCCAAAGGAGGAGTAAGTTTGTGTTTTTATTCTCATTTTTTGCAAGGAATGTGTGTAGAAGTCTCAATTCATACCAAGAACCAGAGTTCATATCGTTTTTAGAGCAGTTAGTTAACAACAAGAGCACAAACTAGTTGTGAAGCATTGTCCCTTTTTTGTTGCATAAAAGGAGATGCCCTGGTGTATGAAGACGTTCAAGCATTGTTCAAAGGAGTAAAGGCTCGAAGTTACTTTTGCATTATCGCATGCAAACACGTTGTCCAAATAAGGAGGCACCAAGCTAAGACGTGCTAACATTCGTTGAGGAAATGTTCGTTTCAATTGAAAGCAAAGGTTTAAATATGCATAAAAGTGAAGAGTCTACACTGGTTAAGTTGTCGTTTCCTCTTGTAAAGAGTATTCACTTCCAAAAACAATCAAACTACAACTTCCTCCATCATTTGATCATATATGGCTACTGCATGTTGCCTAGTTGCTCACGTTCTCAACAGTGGAGCTTCAAGGCATTGCATGGAGGAAAACATGTCATCCAGAGTCAAGAGGCAAAAAAAATCATTTTCAAACATGTTGCAAACCCTAATTTTCCATGCAAAATCCAATTTCGGATTGGATTCTTCAACAACAAAGATTATATAATTACATGCAATCTATTGTTTGACCATTTGGCTGTGATGTAACTATCGTCCGAAGTGGTCTGCACGTTTTTTAAGTTGAAAAGCTTATGTTTAGTCCCACGCAGCATGGGAAAGATCTTTCAGATGTTTAAAGATAAATGTCGTCAAGGAGTTTCCTAAAGGAGCAAGATGGGAAGGATCATATCGTCTTTCCACATCAATCTTTTGCATAGATGTTTGACGCGACTTCTGCATTTCGGTATTGATATATTTCTTAATGCACAAATCCTATTGATTTTTAAAATCAATCCTGAGGAGTAGCCAAGGCTGACAGAGGGCAAAGCAGCTAAAAAGCTCATCGACCTTTAAGGAAAGGGGAAGCAGTTGTTGTATGAGGCAAAGGAGGAACAAGCCAAATATATTTGGGCAAAACGGTTCATTTTGGAAATGTCGAATTTTGTGGACCCACTAGAATGGGGAGCCCGTGTGGATCAACAAGCGGTCGACTGTTTTTCTAAGTTGACCCAGAAAATGGACAATCTCTGACTACAATTTGATGCAGAGTGTGTTGGTCGATGGAAGAAATGACAGTTGATGGCCGAGGAGTTGAACAAATTGGTGAAATGGGCCACAGAAGGATCATGGCATGCCGACATTTCCACCATTTATCAAGAACAGCCTTGGTCTCTACCTACAACACACCTAATGACTATGGAGGGAGTAGAGAAACTACCTGATAAGACTCCTACTCTCTATCTTGAACCACCACAGGTATACATTCTGGGCCATGGCAACACTTCTTCCCCACACCCCACAAAAACAAGCTTACAGGTGGAACTAGAACCTAAACTACAACCAATGATCAGTCAACTTAACTTCATAGCCCACCTATGGTGTTGGCTAGCAGTAGGACTTAAGCACTTGAATCAAGCTAGGCAGCAATTGGATAAGGATTTGCAGGTGACACAGGCAGAATTGCAAGAGAAAGAGCACCTTTTGTCAGAAGGGATCGCTCAGATGGATGATGCCTTGAAACACATTCAGGAAAAGCAACAACAACTGGCATACCTTAGCGATCAACTTCACGAAAGGAGCCAAACAATTATCAACATTGAGGCTGAAATGTTGAAGCACAAGCAGGCTAAGGAGTTGTTGATTAAGTAGGTTTCAAACCTGGCCGCCCAAAAAAGTCAACAAGAAATAGCTTGGCAAAAGGAGATGAAACAATACGAAGAGACTTGGTAGAAGGAGCGGGAAGCATTGCGGGCGGAGTTGCTTCAAGCACAACAGCGTGAGGCCGCTCTCAAAACGGAATTGGCGTCGCAGGCTTCATCTTCCTCCACAGTGCCCGAACAACGGATGGAGCTTTTTCTACAGCGGGAAGCTAAACTGTTGTTTAGGCTCTAGGAGACGGAGGACCGTGCCAATACTTTGGGAGTAGAATGGGCCAAGTATTACAACTATGCCAAGCGAGTTCGAGATGAACGCGAAGCTCTTCAGTTACGAGTACAAGAATTGGAGGAGGCTCTACAGGTTGCAGAAACCAAGGATGCTGAGACCCCCCAAAGCCAACGGAGAAATTTGTTGAGGACATCAACTTATTCGAAGGGGAGGATAGATGTAGACAACAATTCGAAGAAGAAATAATATACCGAATTGTTTGACGGAATGTCTACTTAAGAACTACAATTTTGACTATGTACAACAATTTTGATAATGTATTTTACAATGTAAAATCAGTTGTCATAATATTTTTACGGACTGATTAATAGAAATGCACAAAAGGACAAAACTAGTCGTCAATTGTTAAGACGTCTGGATTAGTTAAGACATCTAGGATTAGTTAGACATCTAGACTAGTTGAGTTAGACATCTAAGACTGGTTGTTACACTTTAAACAACAATTGTTAAGTGTTAACATAGGGAAGTTGTGATAGTTGAGGCAGGTTGGTTGCAATAACCACCTGGACTTGCCTATAAGTACCCCCCCTATTCATTTTTGTAAGATATCCATACTTGTCCATAAATGTAGATTTGTTGTGCAACAAGAGTTGTCATCTAGACTTGTCTAGCCGACTACCCGTCTAAGCCATATCATCTAGACGTCTGAAGTCCTACACGTCTAGGAGTTGTTACACATCTGCACTGTTACCCATCTAGCCTAGACGTCTATTGAAACCTACCCGTCTAGGACTAAGTAACATTCCAGGTTTTATAGGAACGACAACCAATCCTTCCTGAATTCTTGTCATTCCCTCGTCTCAAGAAAATACTCACCCCTGTCTACAGCCCTGATGAGGACTGTGGTGCAGACATATGAACTTTCAAAAAGTCGCAAAGCACTTGCGTCAAAGGCGTGGAAGGATGCCATGAACATTGAGTATTAAGCATTGATGAAGAACAAGAAGTGGCAACTTGTTGATCTTCCACCTAGCAAGAAACCCATTGGTTGCAAGTGGGTATTCAAGATCAAATACAAAGCTGACATGAGCATCAACAAATACAAAGCAAGACTTGTTGCAAAGAGCTATGAATAGAAAGAAAGAATCAACTATGATAAAACTTACACCAACAATAAAGATCATGACCATTTGGATGGTTTCCGCAATGGTTGCGCAGTTTGGATGGAAGTTACATCAAATGGATGTGAAAAGTGTTTCTCAATGGTAACCTTAATGAAGTCTACATAACACAACTAGAGGGATTCATCAAACCTGGGCAAGAGAACAAAATGTGCAAGCTCATCAAATCTCTCTATGGGCTAAAGCACGCACCAAGAGCCTAGTACGTGAAGATCAATGAGCATCTTTTACAACATGGATTTTTCACAGTCCTTATGATCCAAACCTATACTTCAAAAGGCAAGGAAGAGAGGTTGTGATCATTATCGCATATGTTGATGACTTGGTCATCACTAGGAGTTCGGTGACACTGATTGAAGAGACCAAGAAAGCATTGAAGCGATTGTTCCACACAACTAATTTCAAGCTAATGCATAATTGTCTTGGCTTGGAGGTGTGGCAAACTAAGATTCATGTGTTCATGTCACAAATGAAGTATACCAAGACATTGCTCTAGAAGTTTCGGATGACAGATTGCAAGCCAATTGACACTCAATTGAAAGCAGGGTTGCAACTATCCCAATATGATCCATCTCCACATGTAAATGGAACTATCACCAATTGATTGGGAGTCTCATTTATTTGACATACACTAGACCAGACATCAACTATGTTGTTAGCTATCTTTCATGGTTCATGCAAGAACTAAAGGTGTGTCATTGAAAAGCAGCAAAGAGAGTACTCAAGTACATCCATGGTATGGTATGGAATACAAGAAGAATAATCAATTTTTCTTGACAAGATTCATGCATGCAGACTATGCAAGATCCATTAAATATAGGAGATCCACTAATGGATGTATATTCTTCTACAATCCAATCTGATTTCTTGGGGAAGTAAGAAGCAGCATGTAGTTGCTTGTTCTTTCACCGAGGCTGAATATAACGCTGCAGGAGATATCTGCAAGGCAATATGATTATGTCACTTCTTGTCAGGAATGGACATTCCACAAAAGAAACCAACAATCCAAAGTTGCGACAATCAAAGAATTTTGAAGCTTGTTTGCTATCCAGTTTTCCATGAGCACAGGAAACACACTGAAGTTCAGTGTCATCTCATCTGCGAACATGTTCAAGAACACAACATACATCTCCAGTTTTGTCCCACAGAGGAGCAGCGTGCAAACATTTTGACAAAGTCTGTTGCACGTGTGAAGTTTGGAAATTTCAGAAATTTTCTTGTACGCACTATGATTCAGCATTGATGTAATAAGGGGGGTATGTTGTGAATATTATGTCATGCTGACATATTCACCTTATGGTTATGAAGATTACGAGAAGTTGGAGAGTAGTTGTAACTCTTGAACTCGTACCTTCTTGATCACGTATGTATTTATTCTTCTATCACATCAATGCAAAGGTTGATCGCAGTTCATGAATCCATTTTACATTTCTAACAGGTATGTAAGGAAATCCCAAGAGATCATTGCTTTATTAAATAATAATTTCTTGGAATATAGAGTGACTTAACTCTCAAGAAAAATGACAATTATTAAAAGGAGTGTTAGAGAAATAAAAGACACATATCATACTCCTGCATGACACTATGATTAGCTTAGAACCTTTGAATTAATATGCCATAGGATGGGCAGGTTTTACCAGACAATTGGTTCCCTGTAGGAGGGTTAGCTATAATCTAGGATGGTAGGCATTTTGCATGTCCGTTCTTTAATGTGTACAGTAACTGGATGACAGTAAAGGTTTTGTCCAGTCAGTCAGGAATGCAGTTTGATTTGCCAAATTTCTGTGGTCCATGCTCTAAGGCTCTCAGACAGGGATGCTTCCAAAAACACTCAGAAATCAGCTTAGAGGTGAGGGCTGAGAAACTATTTATTAGAAATTTCAATGCAGTCCATGGTCCCTCAGAAAAGAAGAGAAAAATTCCCTTGTCACAAAATGACACTCCAGACTTCAACTGCTTCAAAATTGCTTGGAATTGTGGTATTTGTTCTTATGATCTCCAAGGTGGCTTCAAGCAGATTTTCACAAGAAATCAAAGGTGTTGGATCACAAAGGATTAGACCAATGGCCGATTTGTCTGGCCATGGAGGAGGATCATACCCTATTGGGAACCCATTTCACGTTTGAAATGATGTGGCTGGATCATCTAAGTTTTGATGATATAATAGAAATCTGGTGGGTTTACATAAATATCAGGAAGGGTTTAGCATGTTTTGACTGGCGGTTAAGTTGAACAGCTTGAAACTCATGTTAAAAGAGTGGAACATGGTGGTTTTCAAGAATATAAAGAGTAACCTCAATGAGCACAAAAAACAAGAGAAATGAATCCTGTTGCTAAATCTAGATCAGATATATAGAGATGAATCCGAGAAGGATGTAGCATGGTGGTGAGTGTTCCAATGGTGGAGGAACAAAATGATAGATTTAGATGCCAAGCAAGACTACAGTCAATGCAATTTTACAATGACTCAACATTCCACTTGAACGGCAATCAAATGACAATGCACTTGTACAGCAGTCAAGTGACAATGCACTTGTACGACAGTCAAGTGATCCACTTGTACAACAGGTTATAGTCTTCACTTGTACGACAACACTTGAACAACAACTAACTTGCTCACTTGTACAACACTTGGCAAGTGACTTGTATGGAAGTAACTTGTATGGCAACTATGCAATCTACTTGAATGGCATTCCTGACTACTCCACTCGTACGGCAACTCTTATACGGCACTTTGGACTACAATTTCTTGTACAATAATTTGGCTGCAACTCTGCTTCACACCTACATACAAAACTTGACACAACCACGATCTACCAATCTACTAGCAACAACAATATCATACAGAACACATATCACACAGATGAAGGATGAATCATCATTGTATTATTTTGCCTATACACTATTCACATTACAGGACATTTGCCTTGGCAATACAATGCAACAATGGATCTACAGACACAGACTATAGATGCTCTCCTAGCACTTCCTCTCTGATGGTGTCTACAATGATAGTCTCCTTGTGATACATGGTACTGCACAAATGAATGGGGGGTCCTATTTAACTTTGGGGGCTGGCAGTTGCCAACAACTACTGCCCGAGACACCTCACCCATAATTACTTCCCCATTCGCATATGCATAATACATACATTAGCTGCACATTACATTTGCAATTAATCAAACAATGACATCATCACCCTTGACATCACACTACAAAATTGCATTTCATTTTCATTTACATTCCATTTATATTTACATTTACAAGTGCATTTCATGTGTGTACATTTCACACTTATTACTACTATGTACACTACTTGTTCAGCTGGTCAGAGTTGGCTCCTATGTGCATTTCATGGTGGATGAGTACCTAAGTTCTCTCTGGAAATTTCATCAATCCCAGCATTGATTTAACGTTGTCTTCCAGCTCCCATGGCTGCATTTGGTGAATTTTGGCAATCTTCTTCATACGCTCATTATCATGGACCCAATGCACTAGTTTGCACAACTCTTTCTCCAATCTCAGCTGCCATAGTCACCACTCTCCCATGCATCCTACTTTGAACTCGCTACGGACTCTATCAAACAATCCGATCAACTTCTCAAAAAACGTATCAACATGCTCATTAATTTTCTCCAAGAACTGGTGGTCTCCTCAAATTTGGCACTTAAATGATGAAATGTTCACTCGTATCTTTTGCCAGCTCCATATCCATGTCATCTTCGGTGGTCATTTCCTACACATCCTTTCCACCGTGAACTATCAAGTTGATTGATCTTTTGGCTGCCTTGCCCACTTGAACAGGCTATGTTGCATTAGTTGCTATGACCTCTGTCACTGTTTCCTACTCTCTTCCTAGCTCCTTCTCCAACCGTTGGCTTCCCTTGCCTTTCTACCACAAACTAAACTCTAGTGCAGTTTGCTTCCCTTTCTCCCTTCTTCCTTCTGATACTACTAGAGTTGGTTATACTTCCTGCACTATAGATGCGATTTCTAGTTGCGCATCCCCATCCAGTGGGGGTGATCCACATGGATCCACTTGCTACACAAACTGCAATGGTGTACTGTCAAAACTATCAGATGAGCTAACATTCTCTACCTGCATGCTCCTTGCACCTTCCTCTTGTGCAACATTGCAGGGTGAACCTCCGCATCCACATGTACAACAATTGGTCCTACACCTGCTATGCAATCCTCTCCAATTGTTGTGCTTTCCTTTTGTCTCTTGTCCTGTTTGAACAACTGTCCCTTGGTTACTATTCACACATTGCAGCACTCTTCAAAGTCATCCGCATACCTGCAGTGCCTTCATGCACAACCTGAATTTTGTGTTGTGCACGAACTCCCTCTTGCAGTGTTGCCTGTGGCATCCCATGCTTCTTGCTTTGATCCTCTGTCAATCATCGCTCTTTGCCACTGACTTTTGTTGTGGCCTGCTATGAGGGTTCTACCTGTGACTACTACTACTTCGCCTGTTAATGTTGAGGTTGAGCTCCCATCCACTGCTGCTCCAACCTCCTACACCATTTCTCCTTCCACACCAACTCCTCCGTTTGAGGCTGCTCATTACTTACCTATGAATCTGCACTCGCCTCCTCTTTCAAAGCCTCCCGATTCTTCCTCTTCTTCATGGTACCCTTCTTCACCAGGGTACTTGGCTTTGTAAGTGGCATCACGTGGACCCACCTATATATTGTTATTTGATACTCCAAAATCACCCTAGGCGAATTCAAACCACAAAACTGCAACTTCTCATGCATCACGACATTCATCATGCTTGCAATGGCATGGAAAGCCATCAAGAAATTCCTAGTGTACCACATTAGAAAGTTCTTGATACGGTATGACAAGTACGATGCCCAATCATATGCAACACCAGCTATTTTCCCCTCCATATACAATATGAGCTAGGTGAACATCTCCAAGGCTCTCTGCTCTCCTGAGAGTTTTGACATTATCACATTCATCATACATTGCAATTCAATGTCTTGAGTTGTTGCATCTTCAGTCCACGGCTCCCGTGCTTCAATAATTGTTGCCATGTCATCTCTTGCAAGGGTTAAGCTATTCTCTCTCGTCCCGTACTCTTTTCCTTTTCCTGAGGTGAAGCCACCCTTCTTTTTCCTAAGATTGTTGGGTCTCGGCCTTTCCCCAGAGTATACAGCATGCTACCTACTATTATTGTCCTATTCGAAATCCTAACCGCATTCTTTCTCTTGTGTATACCCGTTCGGCAAACCCTCTCCTTGCAGCTACTCCGATGCCCTCTCCTCATGAACGAGACCCCGACTGCAACATTGGATCTGATGGAGCTTTTCTTTGTTGCCCCTTCACCTAGTGTATCCTCTCCGCAATGCTCAGTCACTTCTGCATCCTGTCCACCTTCAACAACTCCAACTGCGACTACACTTGCACTTGTACAACACCTATCTTACACTTCCTTCACTTGTAGGGCAGACACCCCTGACTTGTATGGACCTGCCATACAAATCCCCTACTTGTACGGCAACCTTCTCAGGTCTGCACTTGTATGACAATGTTGTTTGTACGACACAATTGTTGTGTGACACGGCTCCAATTGCTTGTATAGCAACTTCCTCACACTATGCACTTCGTGTGTTGTCTACATCACTTTGTTGCCTGACTTCACAACTCCATCCGTACAGCTCCTCTGCAACAAGTCTGCAAACCCTCATGCGCCTCTGCAATTGCAATCCTCACTCCATTCGTCATCCGTACAACTATACAATTGTTTGTACACTTGCAATTTTCTTCCTTCTACAATCACTCCTTTCTGCAACATTGTCCTTCCTTCAATTTCTTTTGCTCCGATACTGTAGCAACTTCCACCTTGGGGAACATCCGTTCAATATTTCGTTGGCAGTTCCTTCCTCCTACTGGCAGCTTTGTACGCCTCACTACAATTTACACACCTCTTCTGCACTTCTGTCCTCCTCCACCTGACACAAGGGTTTGCTTGTCCTTGCTCTCCATCAAGCATTGAACAATGGAATGCCCAAGCCTTCCCCAATGCATTAATGCTAGTGCAGAGAAAATTTAGTTGGTGCCCATGCAATAACTGCTTGTGAACTACCACTTCGCCACCTTGTCACCTTTCATGATAACTGAATGAAATGCTTTTCATCTTTTTTCCCCTTTTTATAAAAGCATCTGGGCTCATCTCCACCATCAAATCCATACAGCCACACAAACTTCCACTTGAATGGTGTCTCATGCCAACAAATCATCTTCCTCTCCTTCCTCCCGACGGCACTAAGTTTCTCCTTGCTCAACCCCTATACGAAAACTTTCATCATGTGTCGTACTTGTACGACAATATGTCATACAAGTGCCATCTCTTCTTTCACTTGTACAATAGATTGTTCTGACTCTTATTTCTTTGTTCTATCGTCATTGCTCCTACCGCCTCATCTGATTCGGGTGGTCTGATTGTGTATCACTTCTCCTTAGTCGTCTTTGTTGTTGCCTTCTCTGTGATGGTTCGCCAAACTCAAGACACATTCCTTTGTCTATCCCATACTCCCGGGCAGGCCTCCCTAACTTGGGACTTTTTATTCCTTCCTCTAGACTATTCGAGGTTCATCTATGGTCTCCTTCGATTTCTTTGTTGCCTATTTCTACGACGTCTCCTATTTGGACTACAACCACTAGGTGGTCCTCACAGGCCAACCTACTAGAGTTTGTTTTCTAGTTCCTAGCTTCACCTTTTGTGGATGAGGAAATTTCAAATATCTCTCCAAAGTGTTTCATTTGCTGCAAGCCTTCTTTGTCTTTTGGCTTGAATATCATCCCTCAATCTCACAATCTCATTATCTACTTAGGCCCTTAATTGTTCGTTTCTCTGTTACAGTTGTTCATACTGCTCTTGCAACTGCTACATTTATCTCTACATTCTTTGTTGTTGATGACCAATTCTTGCTAGCAAACTAATATCTTGATCTTCACTTCCCTCGCTTCGAGGTCATGGTCTTGTGGTTCTGCTCCCATTACCACCGCTCTTTGTTCATCTTCCTCATTAAGTAATGTTAGTCTTTTTTCTTCTTCTATGTTTGGAAATCATACATGCACCCGTATTCTCCTTAGCTTTACAGGGAGGGTTTCCAATTCCTCCTGCTAAATTATGGGTTGTTCTTCATTTGCATTCCCGAACAACCAAGTAAGACATGGATCACTTTCTTCTTTTTCTGCACCATCCTTTGCTTTGGTTTGGCTTGACCCTCCATCCTCTTGGACCAATATTCCTTCAAATGATTGTGAAGACTGATTTGGTGCTGAAATCAGCCTTCCTATGGCCTTCCTATAGTGCACTACATCACAATTGCTCTTCCACAAGACTCTCATCCCTCTCACTATGAAATGTGCCAACCAACAATTGCTCTAATGTCGTACTCCCATCCTACTCACCATCAAGCACACCATCTTGTAGCTCCCCTAGTGTTGGACTCCTGTCTCATGCATTGTTGGTCACACCATCTTCTATTAGCACAGATGTAGGACTCCCGTCTGGCTCACCATCAAGCATATCGACTTGCAATTGCTCCAAAGCCATACTTTCTATATCGCCATGCAATTCTTCATCGTCGACATGCAACTCACAACTGCCATCACGTAACTCTCTGCGTACAAACCCTTGTACGTCTCCTCTATGCGTGTCTGGTTGCGCATCCACTTCCTGCCTACTTGCATTTTTCTCTTCGTAGATCCATGCTAGATGTTCTGCAAGTTCATTGTCTAAGTCACTATCACCTATTGCACCATCTTCCTCCTTAGTCTGACTTGGCTCCCCAACTTCCCAGACCAAGATTCCCTCAAAAAGATATGAAGACTGATTTGGTGCCACTGTCAACCTCCCCATACTCTTTTCTTCTTCTAGATGTGTTGGCTTTTCATCAATCAATGCATCACCAACACTGTACTATGCAAAGTTTTGTGGAAAAGTCCACTTCTCTTCATCCTTGGCTACAAACTTTGTATTTTGACCGCACTAACCAGTCTCATATAAACTTTCTATTAGTTCATCTTGATCTTTTTGTGCATTAATGCACATGCGGTTTGGTTGGAAGACTTCGTAGTCTTCCATTTGCCAATGGAGAGGTCCGCCATCAAAGTGCTCCTCATTTTCCATGCACTCCTCTAACTCCAACACACCTTCATTTGGTTCACGTTTGTTCTTGTCCTCCGATGATGAGCTCCTAGACTCATCGGATGTTGCCAATTCTTCACTAACAAACTGATTCTTCAAGTTAATCATATACTTGTGTCGGTCTTTCTTGAATGTCAATCGGTCTTTCTCCCAGTTGTGGTTCACCCTTGTGCATAGCCACCGACATCCCAACAACGCATCATAGGCTGGTTTTTGCATAGCAAATACCACAAAATCCATGATGAACAATTAATCAACGATTTTTACCTTCTATAGTCAGTACTCCTTTCATCTCTATCCTATACTAGTCTGCGCCATACAACCGAAAGTTGGGAGACCACAAAAATGGTGCTCCCAAATCTTTCCATGTCTTTTTAGGCAAGATGTTTACACTTGATCCCCCATCAACAATTACCTAAGTCAATTTATGATTCAGCAACTCGATATGAATTGGTGTTGGTTTCTTCCTAGCATTTATCATCAAGATTATCGAGTCAATGTACTGATCCCTCCTTATTTTTCTTGCTTCTAGTTGGCATTGCGGCTCTTCCATTCTTCTTGTCCACACCATCTCTCCTACCATCGTATATAGCTCCAGTATTGCACACAGTAAGTTGGATACTTTCACTTCAACACTTGTATTTAGCACTTGTGCAGCCCACTGGTGTGTGAACGTCTCTTCATCTTCACTTGCGATGGGTTGCTTCAACTTTTTCTCCTAGAGCAATCTCTCCTTATTGGTCTTGCTTGTTTCTTCCTCAATATGAACATGTGCTTCCTGCCATCTCTTCTTCTCCCTAGCAAGATTCGGATATTGTTCCACCTTCTTTTCTTGTGCCCGTGTTACTGCTAGTACGTGTTTCTACTTTCACTGGTCTTTTGAAGGTTCCTCAATGTCAATAAAATTGACATTTTGTGAGTTGCTCGAACTTGTTTTCTTCAAGCAATTTACCTCCTTGTGTTGCTCGGGCCACACCATCAACACATTAATCCATTGCTATTGTTATTTCTAGCATTCTCCCCAACTGGCTAATTCTAATAGTTTCTTGCAAAGTGCCCCCACTCTTGGCATCTTCAACATTGTATGATAGGCCTCTCGTATGAATCATACTGCAATCAACTTTGTCCCCCTTCTTGTTGATTGCCTTGTTGCAGTTGTCCTCAGCGATTATTCCTGTATCTGTCACTTGTGATTGTTTTCCCACTCTTAAAAGTACTAGGTTTCTCTTCTTTTTGCACCGACAAGGTTTGGTGCCTTGAACTTCTCAAATTGAATGGGCAATCACTAACTGCATGTCCTAGGACTTTGCAGATGTTATAGAAAGCATTCTTCGGACAAGTGATATTTGTGTATCCTTCTGCCTTGCAATCTAAACACCAAGTATCTTGTTTCTCCTCATTTTTTGCATCATGTACCATCTTCTCCAAGTCTTTTCGCATGGCCTTGATCGTCAGACGCAAATCATCCTGGTCATTATCTAAATCTTCATCTCTATAGTGACTCAATCGGAAATCCTTCTACCATTTGTTTTGCTTCACTTTCCAAATTAATGGCTCTATCAAACGCTTCTTGATAGGTAGCAGGTGGTACTACCTTCATCTTCTTGTATCTTGGCAACAACCCATCCAAGAACCATCGTCTCTGTAGTCCATCAGTTGGTGTGACTTTCATTTGGTCGATGAGTTCCCTGAGTCTTCTATTGCAAGATTTAACATCTTCATCCTCCTTTTGTTTTGTGGCATAAATTTCTTTGGAGATTTTATATCTCGGAGTAACCTAAATTCCTCAATGAATTTAGTGGTCAATCGTTCCCATGTTGTGAAGGGCTTTGTTCTTGCTCTTTTCAAATGTCAGTCCATTGCAATTCCTCACAATGTTGCGAGAAATAGTCTCAACCACGATCCTTCATCATCTACTCCATTTGCTCGCCATATTGTCACACGTCCCAATATGGCATTCTAGGTCCTTCCCGTCAATGAGAAATGGTGGGCACTTTTGCTTGTCCACTGCTGCTGCTATATTTGCCATGTTCGCCATCGATAGCTAATTTTCTTCACTTCAAAATTCCTCCCTTGGCACTTCTTCGCCTTGCACATCCTCACTAGCAAACAATCTTCAATTGACTCCTAGTGCATCCACACTTTGCGACCTCCTCCACGAATATACTAGTGTTGGTTGTGGTCTCCTCACCCACGCACTCTCCTACAATTGCCCTTGTGCTTGACTCCCATCCTCTGCATCTCTCGGCAATCTCCCCCGCTCTTGTGTTGGCGTTACCAGTTGTTCAATCTCATATCCTCGTGCACTCTCCACGTTGGTGCCTCCACTTGCGCAAACATTCTCTACAGTCTTGCCTTCGTTTGCTCGTGCTTCACCTCGTACTTCTTTCATTGTTAGAAACATCTGCCACCTTTGATGTGATTCACTTGGACCATCCTCCACTTGAGGACTCCACGCACGACCTACATCTAGTTCTTCAGGTTCTATCTCCCACGACTGCAGTACTTGGTTGGCAATTCTTGGATCTCCGCTTTGCTCCACACGACGTTGTTGGGCAATCCTCCAACTCCTCAGAGGATTATGAATTCTTCCACAACCACATCTCCCATGTTATTGTGGTAAGTAATATGCCATTCACCTCTCCCCACTTCACGCATGTTGGTTCGGCGACAGAGGCAAATGTAGCACAGTGGTGAGTTTTCCAATGGTGAAGGAGCACAATGATAGGTTTAGAGGCCAAGCAAGACTGCAATCAATGCAATTTCACATTGACTCAACATTCCACTTGAACGACAATCAAATGACAATGCACTTGTACGACAATCAAGTGACAATGCACTTATACGGAAATCAAGTGATCCACCTGTATGACAACACTTGAACGGCAACTAACTTGCTCATTTGTACGACACTTGGCAAGTGACTTGTATGGCAGTCACTTGTACGACAACTATGCAATCTACTTGAACAGCATTCCTAACTACTCCACTCGTACGGCAACTCTTGTACGACACTCTAGACTACAACTTCTTGTATAATAATTTGGCTGCAACTCTGCTTCACACCTGCATACAGAACTTGACACAACCACGATCTACCAATCTACTAGCAACAACAATATCATACAAAACACATATATCACACAGATGAAGGATGAATCATCATTGTATTACTTTGCCTATACGACATTCACATTACAAGACATCTGCCTTGGCAATACAATGCAACAATGGATCTACAGACACAGACTATAGATGCTCTCCTAGCACTTCCTCTCTAATGGTGTCTACAATGATAGTCTCCTAGTGATACATGGTACTGCACAAATGAATGGGGGTCCTATTTAAATTTGGGGGCTGGCAATTGCCAACAACTGCCACCGGGGACACCTCACCCATAACTACTTCCCCATTCGCATATGCATTACATACATTAGCCGCACATTACATTTGCAATTAATCAAACAATGACATCATCACCCTTGACGTCACACTACAAAATTGCATTTCAATTTCATTTACATTCCATTTATATTTACATTTACATATGAATTTTACGTGTGTACATTTCATACTTATTACTACTATGTACACTACTTCAGCTGGTCAGAACTTTCTCCTACAAAGGGGTCAGGAATATGGCATTCTTTCCTGGTTCAACATTAGCTCACAGGAAATGGAACAAGATCCTAGATCTCACTTTCACAGAAGGGGATCTTATATGTGGTCAAGAAGATATTAGAAGAGAAGCAATTACTTATTTCAAAAAATTGCTTATAGAAGAAGCGGTAGATAAAGAAGAAGCACTACAAGGAATGACACAGATAATATCTGAAGTATTCTGCGAAGAACAGAAGACTGGTATGACGGCTCGAAACAGAAAAGAGGAAGTCAAATAAGTGGTATTTGGAGGGAAAGAAGATGGTGCATCACAGCCATACGGTTTTCTTCCCATGTTCTTTCAACATTACCAGTATCTTATGAGAGATGAGATTCACCTAGTAGTGGAGGAATCAAGGTCATAATGACAAATGCTCAAATCTTTTAATACAACATTCATTGCTCTAATTCAAAAAGCAACCGAAGCAAAATACCTAGATGGTTTCAGACACCTATCTCTATGTAACACTCTGTACAAAATTGTTGCGAAGGTGATTCCAAACAAGCTAAAGGAGATGCTACCATGATGCATCCTCGGCATCAAAGAGGTTTATTACAGATATGACAGATTCTAGATGGGGTGGTTTTGACCCATGAATTGATTCATTTTTTAGTATCAAGTGGAAGAAAAGGGATGGTGTATAAACTGGACTTCTCCAGTACCTATGATCGAGGTTGCTGGAAATTTCTGTAGCAGGTTGTGGAATGCTTTGGCTTTGGCATAGAAATCCAAGATTGTATGAAAGAATGTTATGGATCAGATTCCTTCTCTATCTTAGTGAGTGGGAGGCCGAAAGGATTCCATCGATCCACACAAGGCTTGAGGGAAGACGATCTGCTCTTGCCATACCTCTTCATTATCATGGCCGAGCCGTTAGGGAGATGATTTCCTGAAGCCAAATCTTAGAGGCAAAATACAGGGTTTAAAAATTTCAAGTATAGGGGAACCACTAACTCATCAGCAGTTTATGGATGACACCCTTTTAGCACCTCACCTATCTGTCAAGAAACCCAGCCCAATCAAAGGAATTCTGCAGAGTTATGAAGAAGCTTCTGGACAAATGGTTAATAGGGGAAAATATAAGGTCTTCTTGATTTGGATGGAAAGTGCAAAGTTATTATGCCAAATGTATATATTTTGAGACAAGGCAACTTCTGTATCTATATCTGGGAATCCCACTCTTCAAAGGGCAAGCAAGAAGCAACTTATGGACAAAGTTGATTGAAAGAATGCAAAATAGGTTAGAAGGATGGAAAGGAAAGTGGCCTTCCTCAGCACAATGGACCACTCTTATTCAATCTATCTTACACACATTACTGACCTATTGGCTTTCTATCCTAGACACCCCTACAAAGATCATTTGCGAGAAAAATCCCATCCTAAGAAACTTCCTTTGGCAAGGAATGGAAGAAAAACTTAAATTTCCCTTGGTGGAACATTAAAAAGTTTGCATCCCATACAGACGAGAGGTGTAGGCATCCACAATATTCATCAATAGAACACAAAATTACTTGCCAAACTGGTCTAGAGGATATACATGGAAAGAGCCCAAAGATAGTAGATGATAAGAAGTAAATATCTGGATAATATGAACAGGGAACACTTATCAAGCATAGATCTTCCTGAAGGATGGGTGATCTAGAAAGGAATTAAGAGAGGTAGAAAAATTATCCTCAAGAGGATCTTCTAGAAGGTCGCCAAAGGGATGAAAGTGACGTTTTGGCAAGATGCATGGATTTCACCTCAAGCACTTGTGAGAGACAACACTCTTCAGCCAGCCCGTATGTTGCCTAGAAGCAAAATGGGGCATGAAGGAAAAGGATTACTTAACCACAAAACCATATCCAACATGGTCATTAAAAGAATGGAAGCCCCTAGACCAAATTGAAGACATCCTCAGTCAGATGAAAAAGACATCATAGGTTTGAACACTGAAGGTTGAGGGGATTATTTACTTCAAGAGTACTACAATTAGATCATTTAGGAATCAAAAGGATCCCTGGGTCCACAAGTATAGGGAACGATATGGGAGTCCCTAACCTGGACAAAAGCCAAAGTCTTCTTATGGACATACATGAAAGGAAGGATCCTGACAGATGATCACTTACAGAGAACTGGGTTTCAAGGGCCATCGAGATGCTAATTATGAAGGAACATGACAGAGGATATGAATCTTCTGTTGATCTTCTGCAAATTCTCATGGAAAGTTTGGGCATTCTTCCTAAAGAAATTTGGGTTAGTGTGGGTAAGACCAAATAATCTGATCACACTGATGGAGATGCGGTTAGCTTTTCCTATAGATAAAAATGTAGAAATTATATGGCAGACTCTCCCAGCATGATCTCTTGGTGTCTTTTGTTGGAAAGGAAATGCAGGGCCTTTGATGGGCAGGATAAACCTTGGGTGGTAGTGTCTAATCTCATTCATGAGAAAATGTTGGAAATAACAGCATGCATCATGGAGAAAATCAACCCCCCTATCCTGAAGGGAGTTGACAATAATGTCAAGCTGGCCAGGGTTGGACGTAATAATAGGGTAACAATGAACCCAAGAGTTAAATATCCGGGATTAAATTTGATGACTCCCTCCTGTAACAGGCTGATGCAAATTGAACTTCAATGGAGCTTCAAGAGGGAATTATGGGGCAGCAGAAGCAAGCTGCCTGATTAGAGAAAAATGTGGAACCACCATCAGATGGGCAGCAAAAGAACTGGGAAGTATCTCAAACAATATATCTGAAGAGGAGACTCTAGTTAAAGGATTAATTATGGTGCTTAAACCAGGTATCAAGAATCTTGTCATAGAAGGGAATTCCTTATTTCTCATTAATGTCTTCTAAGGAACAGCGACTCTGAACCAGAAACTGATTAGATATAAGAATGAAGGTAGATTATTAACAACCTGTTTTACCCAAATCGTCTTTTCACACTGCTTCCCAGAGGCAATTGGAGTGGCAGACTGGTTGACGAACTTTGCAAATAAGATTGGTTACTCCTTTCTTTTGTTATTCTTCTCAAGTTTGTTCATCAGTAGCCTATTTGTTATGCCTAAGTGACTTTTGGCTCTTTGTAATGGCCCACTTCTTTCATAGATTAAAATAAAGCAAATTTGATAACCAATGATAAAATGAATGATTTGTGTCTATCATTGTATGCCTGTTTGTTATTTAGAATTCATACGTATATTGAATGTATCAATTTATTGTTTTTCATTGCTAACAAGGGTATTTGTTTTCAAAATGCTAATGTGGGGGGGAGGGCGAGAGAAAAAGTGATATGTTGTTTTATGTTGTTGTGAATGCAGGTGTTGCAGGGCTGGAGTGACCAAACCCAAACCTACGCGGCACCACAGTCTCCAAGTCCCACTTGGCAGACACGGACTATGTTGGAAATAACAGCATGCATCATGGAGAAAATCAACCCCCCTATCCTGAAGGGAGTTGACAATAATGTCAAGCTGGCCAGGGTTGGACGTAATAATAGGGTAACAATGAACCCCAAGAGTTAAATATCCGGGATTAAATTTGATGACTCCCTCCTGTAACAGGCTGATGCAAATTGAACTTCAATGGAGCTTCAAGAGGGAATTCTGGGGCAGCAGAAGCAAGCTGCCTGATAAGAGAAAAATGTGGAACCACCATCAGATGGGCAGCAAAAGAACTGGGAAGTATCTCAAACAATATATCTGAAGAGGAGACTCTAGTTAAAGGATTAATTATGGTGCTTAAACCAAGTATCAAGAATCTTGTCATAGAAGGGAATTCCTTATTTCTCATTAATGTCTTCTAAGGAACAGCGACTCTGAACCAGAAACTGATTAGATATAAGAATGAAGGTAGATTATTAACAACCTGTTTTACCCAAATCGTCTTTTCACACTGCTTCCCAGAGGCAATTGGAGTGGCAGACTGGTCGACGAACTTTGCAAATAAGATTGGTTACTCCTTTCTTTTGTTATTCTTCTCAAGTTTGTTCATCAGTAGCCTATTTGTTATGCCTAAGTGACTTTTGGCTCTTTGTAGTGGCCCACTTCTTTCATAGATTAAAATAAAGCAAATTTGATAACCAATGATAAAATGAATGATTTGTGTCTATCATTGTATGCCTGTTTGTTATTTAGAATTCATACATATATTGAATGTATCAATTTATTGTTTTTCATTGCTAACAAGGGTATTTGTTTTCAAAATGCTAATGTGGGGGGGAGGGCGAGAGAAAAAGTGATATGTTGTTTTATGTTGTTGTGAATGCAGGTGTTGCAGGGCTGGAGTGACCAAACCCAAACCTACGCGGCACCACAGTCTCCAAGTCCCACTTGGCAGACACGGACTATGTTGGAAATAACAGCATGCATCATGGAGAAAATCAACCCCCCTATCCTGAAGGGAGTTGACAATAATGTCAAGCTGGCCAGGGTTGGACGTAATAATAGGGTAACAATGAACCCCAAGAGTTAAATATCTGGGATTAAATTTGATGCCTCCCTCCTGTAACAGGCTGATGCAAATTGAACTTCAATGGAGCTTCAAGAGGGAATTCTGGGGCAGCAGAAGCAAGCTGCCTGATAAGAGAAAAATGTGGAACCACCATCAGATGGGCAGCAAAGGAACTGGGAAGTATCTCAAACAATATATCTGAAGAGGAGACTCTAGTTAAAGGATTAATTATGGTGCTTAAACCAGGTATCAAGAATCTTGTCATAGAAGGGAATTCCTTATTTCTCATTAATGTCTTCTAATGAACAGCGACTCTGAACCAGAAACTGATTAGATATTAGAATGAAGGTAGATTATTAACAACCTGTTTTACCCAAATCGTCTTTTCACACTGCTTCCCAGAGGCAATTGGAGTGGCAGACTGGTTGACGAACTTTGCAAATAAGATTGGTTACTCCTTTCTTTTGTTATTCTTCTCAAGTTTGTTCATCAGTAGCCTATTTGTTATGCCTACGTGACTTTTGGCTCTTTGTAGTGGCCCACTTCTTTCATAGATTAAAATAAAGCAAATTTGATAACCAATGATAAAATGAATGATTTGTGTCTATCATTGTATGCCTGTTTGTTATTTAGAATTCATACGTATATTGAATGTATCAATTTATTGTTTTTCATTGCTAACAAGGGTATTTGTTTTCAAAATGCTAATGTGGGGGGGAGGGCGAGAGAAAAAGTGATATGTTGTTTTATGTTGTTGTGATTGCAGGTGTTGCAGGGCTGGAGTGACCAAACCCAAACCTACGCGGCACCACAGTCTCCAAGTCCCACTTGGCAGACACGGACTATGTTGGAAATAACAGCATGCATCATGGAGAAAATCAACCCCCCTATCCTGAAGGGAGTTGACAATAATGTCAAGCTGGCCAGGGTTGGACGTAATAATAGGGTAACAATGAACCCCAAGAGTTAAATATCCGGGATTAAATTTGATGACTCCCTCCTGTAACAGGCTGATGCAAATTGAACTTCAATGGGGCTTCAAGAGGGAATTCTGGGGCAGCAGAAGCAAGCTGCCTGATAAGAGAAAAATGTGGAACCACCATCAGATGGGCAGCAAAAGAACTGGGAAGTATCTCAAACAATATATCTGAAAAGGAAACTCTAGTTAAAGGATTAATTATGGTGCTTAAACCAGGTATCAAGAATCTTGTCATAGAAGGGAATTCCTTATTTCTCATTAATGTCTTCTAAGGAACAGCGACTCTGAACCAGAAACTGATTAGATATAAGAATGAAGGTAGATTATTAACAACCTGTTTTACCCAAATCGTCTTTTCACACTGCTTCCCAGAGGCAATTGGAGTGGCAGACTGGTTGACGAACTTTGCAAATAAGATTGGTTACTCCTTTCTTTTGTTATTCTTCTCAAGTTTGTTCATCAGTAGCCTATTTGTTATGCCTAAGTGACTTTTGGCTCTTTGTAGTGGCTCACTTCTTTCATAGATTAAAATAAAGCAAATTTGATAACCAATGATAAAATGTATGATTTGTGTCTATCATTGTATGGCTGTTTGTTATTTAGAATTCATACATATATTGAATGTATCAATTTATTGTTTTTCATTGCTAACAAGGGTATTTGTTTTCAAAATGCTAATGTGGGGGGGAGGGCGAGGGAAAAAGCGATATGTTGTTTTATGTTGTTGTGAATGCAGGTGTTGCAGGGCTGGAGTGATCAAACCCAAACCTACGCGGCACCACAGTCTCCAAGTCCCACTTGGCAGACACGGACTATGCCTTCAACCAAACAAGCACGAGGCTACAGCTTAAAGCAGCAAAACGCACAAAGTATTCACAAAGCCGAAAACTTAAGCATGCAACAAGGAGAGTTAGCTTAGCATTCATTCAACTCAACACTTAGCATCAAAAACATTCCACAAACGGCACAACTGGACACAATGCAAATGCACAATCTTTATTACATTCATCCAAAGATGGCAATTCGCTTGCCATATACAATGCTGGGCACAAAACTTTATAGAAGCAAGGCCAAATTGGCCCGCGAACAACACATGCATTCCCAGGCTTAAATGGTGGCAAAGCCACCAACATTAAATGCCTTAGTGCGGTCAAGCCGCTCAACTAACCAACCAATCCTGCGCTTTTTCCAACAGCACGCTATATCATTTAATGGATTAAGGAACACATCCTTAGCGCTTGGCGACAAATCCGTGTCCTCACCCTAGACGCTGCTTGCAACAAACAACCACCAAAATTTAAAGGCTCACTTTCTGAGCAAACAAGCTGCCACCAAGCTCTGTGGCAGACTTAAAACATGTTTGACTGTCGGGGCCGTGTTCACACACGCTGCGCCCTCACACACCAGCAACATCCTTCCCCCTTAGTGGAGCCTACGGAAACCCTTCCGCACTTAGCACGACACACACGTTTTACTCCGGCAAGCAACATGGTGGATGGTCGGGGTGAACCATCCACTATAGCAGGTATATGCAAGACCTGAAAACCAAGGGTGGGGACACACACGTTTTACTCCGGCAAGCAACATGGTGGATGGTCGGGGTGAACCATCCACTATAGCAGATATATGCAAGACCTGAAAACCAAGGGTGGGGACACAATCCAAGTCTTGTAAAAGTAAAAACTTTGTCTATGCTCTGTGGAGGCCATATGTGTCTAAGTACATGAAATCTTGTACACCTTTATCTTGGTTATGTCTGGTTGTGAATGTGTGCCAAGTTGAATTAAAATAAATAAATAAATAAAGCCCAATTTGAAGAACACCATGTTTTAATTAGTAAATAGATAACCTAAAGATATTAACAATTGAAATATTTAAAATTTGAAATTCTTAAGTCTAAATAACAAGGAATAAGAATATAAAATTAGGGCACATGAAAATAATTATGGAAACATTAACAAGGAGGGAGATTAAGCAAATAACACAACTTGATGTGGATCAACCATAAAACCGTTGATCACAGGAAGCATTGGAGGGGAAGGGGGGAGTTATAAGGAAGCTAATGCATACAGATGGGGAAAGGAAGAACAGAGAAGAGAATAGTGTGAGAATGGTGGTATAACATATTGCTACTAAGATTAGTCCATTTGAAGCAGTATATGGTCATCCTCCACCAGCCCCCTCCTCTTACATTCCAGGCAGCTCCAAGGTTACAGCCATGGATTCTACCCTCAAACAACATGCTTCCCTTCTCCGACAAATTAAGGTCAATCTTGACTTGGCTCAGAACAGAATGCGTCAGCAAGCTGATCAACATCGCTTTGAGCGTGGCTTTGAAGTCGAGGACATGGTTTTTCTTCGTTTGCAGCCTTACAAACAGTCATCTCTCCAACTTCGTGGATGCCAAAAACTTGCCGCCAAATACTATGGTCCTTACAGGTGTTACAGCAGATTGGATCTACAGCCTACAAACTGGCCCTTCCGGCCACTTCTGGAATTCACCCAGTCTTTCATGTCTCCTCTCTAAAGAAGATTGTTGGCAACAAGATCCAAGTACAATCCACACTATTGGAGTTGGACGATGAAAGCTCCATCATTAAGCCTGAACACATTTTGGATAGGAGATCGTGCACCCTTCGCCACCGTATCATCACTAATGTTCTTGTTCAATGGCACGGACTACAACCTGAAGATTCCACTTGGGAGCCCCTTCAGCAGCTTCAGCAACAGTTTCCTCATCTTCAGCTTTGAGGATAAAGCTTTTTAAAGGGGAAGGGCATCTTAGGACTTCATCCTAACACTAATATGTAATAAACCCTTTCTTAACATCGGGACCCCCTATAAATGTTTTGTAATGATATTATGTAATATTTTGTAATAGTTTGTGGCATTAGAAGCGCCTAGACAAGTGGCGCTGTTTTATGTAACTGCAATCAAGAATGTAACTGTTTTGTTTGGTAAAATATTCTAGCTCGGGTGGCATTGTGCATATAAGCCAGCCTTGAGCATTATGCGAAGGGCAGGAATGAATATATCTTTTGGCATATTGAATGGAAGTGTTGAAGGAGGTTTCCCCCTTGAAGAAGCCCACGATTCTGTGTTGTGATTTGTGAGATTGTTATATTTCTGCATTTACATTTCATATTGTAATATTCTGTTCTTTCATGAAATTTTGTTTTAATTGCAATATTTATGTGAATGAGCTTATTTTTATTAGAAGGTTCCTAACATTCAGATGGAGCTGCCTGACAGTGGGGTTGAGTCGCTACCCCCAAAGTGGCCAAGGTCTAAGTTGGGACCATGGAATCCCAGGTATTGAACATGCATGTATGTATTGCACAATGAACTTGTAAGTCAAATTTATCTGAGTCTGCACCTTGTATGTTGTCTGTTTGGCATACAAGTACTTGAAATTGTTTTCCCTTGGTTGGAAGATCTCATTGTATGTCTTTTCTCTTCCTTGGATGATTAAGATCTAAAAGACAGAAGAAATTTTGTTGAAGTTCTGTAAATCTTCTACTGAAGCAAGAAAATCTTTTATGGCATGTTACAATATTAATATGAAGGAGACTTAGAATGGCTTCTGCATGGATATATGACATATCTTACTGAGTGTACTGGAATTTTTTTAAATCTTTCTGTAACTTCTGTATAGACAGAGACAATGCCAAGGAAAAAGTTATCATCTTGTAGATTGAAACCCCCTTTACTTTGGAAATACTAATCAATAATTATAAGAAGAATTATTTCTTGTTATCTCCTGATGCAATATATTTGAATAATACTCTCTAATGTTTCTGAGGAATTAAATTGATTCTTGAAAAGATTTTCCTTTATGAATTGAATTGCATAAATTTTGTGATCAATTAAATTAGGACTTAAAGCTTCTTCTTCTTTTTTTTTTTTTAAATCCAAAATTGTGGATTTATGAATAAGATTGGAAATGTTTTTGAATGGCTATTGTACCAAAGATGTGTTCTTTTCTTGATTACATGTTTAACCCTAAAGGAATAAAATTGTTGATTACAATCTATGAATTGCACCTTTCCAAACATAGCCCTTATGAAGAATATGAAATATTAGCCTTAAAGTTGTGCACGGGTATTTACCTTTAACATTGGCAAATAGTTAAAATTTAAAAAATGGATATAGAACTATTGCTTAATTGTGGATTTTACACTCTCATACACTATCCTCTTGTCCTTCCTCCTTGTGTTTGTTCGTCGTCCATTGGAGTCCCCGTCTACCACATGTTTCTTCCTTCATGGACATCCCTTGGTCATATAGGGGTGTTGTTCCACATCAATATCTATGATCTCACCCATTTTCGTTAGAGGGTGACAATCAAGCTGCTCCCACAATGTCCACTCCTTGTCCACATCATCTGGAACATCCAAGTTTTGTTAAAAATCTAGGGTTTCTTCTCATGTGTATTAGTTTAGTTGTCATTGTCTTTTCTACATGCAGTATCCTAACAGATTGATGGTTTATTATATCTATTTTCCTCAAGCATTTAGATTCTCCCATGAATGTTTTAAGTTTTTCCTCACTCTATTCTCCCCCTGGATTAAAGTGCCCAGCTCCAGCTGGCATCCAAACATTTCTATTCTTTCCTTTGTGGATTTGGCTACCGTGGCATGGGACCACATTAATCTCGGATTTGGATGGCAATCTTCTTTTGAACTTGGGTCTGACAGAGGCATGTCAGTATAAGTCTTGTCAAACATTCAATGTCTTTCCATGCTTCTATGTGCCTCAAAGGGGAGTTGAGAAATTTCATAAGTATTGAAGGCGGTTCATTTCATACAAGCACATTCATCGGCTAGCTGACGGAAATTCCTATCTTACTTGCAACGGCTGAATGCATCAACTCTGCAGGAAGATTGTATCTCAATGCTGTTTCTAGTTTCAAGGTGGATCGCGTAAAGCTGATACTGCAAGTTTTGTACCTGTTACATTCAGTTATAAATAATGCATTTTTACAGGTCACTCTATTTAGCTTGGATGAGTTTGCCAAATTGTTGCACTAGGCAGATCATCAGAAGGAAAACATGTTGGCATCCACTCTCTCAGCTCTCAGAACGGAAATTTACCATCTTGTGTTGGTAGAGATGTCAGCCACATTGGAAGTTGTGCTTCTCTCCCTTATTTATTTTGTGCTCAGATAGTTATTCATAGAGTATAGGAGGGAGGCAGCAACTAGAATAGCATAAGCTTTGATCTTAAACTGTTTCACATTGTCACAAGTCTTGGTCAAGCACAACCTGTTCTACTCCAGAATGATGTGCAACTTAACACAGAAAGAAGCATCCTGTTGGGCACAGTAATGATGGGGATTATCCATAGTTGCCAAGTACAGTTCAGTTCAGGGGTTTTGTTTTTTCAGGGAGGTACGGTTTGGTTTGAAAAAGTTTGGATAATTAATAAAGTATAATATATGTACATGCATACAAAATATTCATAACAATAAATAAATATATGCAAAATAAACATAGAAAATTTCAGATTCTTCCATATTTTCTACATTCAAGTATATTTTATACTTTATAAATGTATAAGTTATATTTTATATTATTTAAATTTTTTGAATGCGCACAAAAAGTTGCAAATTAAAAAAAAGGAAAAACTGGACCGAACCAGTTGGGTCCAGCCCGAAAATTCCAAACCAGACCAAACATGCTCCAGATTCGAATGAACCTGGTAACTATGGGATTTTCACATATTTTCACATGCCCCAATGGTTCGGCCATATCGATCATTACATTTCAGACTCTTCTACAGAGGAGCTGCCAGACCTTAACATACCTTTCAACAAGGAAGCAGAGCTGAGGATGAAAGGGATGACGAAGATTCTAGCAATGCACATGATGGATCAACTAGCAACATGTCCAGGAAAGGAAAATCAGAAGATCCTTCAGCCAGTCACCATAAAAGAAGGGCAATGAGCTTTGAATCTCAACATAGTATTGGCATGAATCAGGTCTTCTCAGGAAGTTATTATATTCAAGGCAAAACTTCAGGAAGAAACCTGGACATGGGGATGCAATAATCAGATTCCCGTTCCCTTATATTGATTAATCAATGTACTCGAACAGAGTACTCACCCTAGGTGTCCTAAGGAATACATGGATCCCCAAGCAATCTGGCAAGCACAGACAACGAAGACATCACATTGACCCCAGAGCCTGATGTAGTTGATACATTGCAGGAGGTTGTAACTGCAATAAAGGAGAACTTGGAGATGGAGAAAACATTCACAGAATCAGCAGTTTAGGGCATGTTGCAGCACACAAATAGAATGGGATAGTTAGTGTGTGGAAGATAAGGCACTTACTAACAGGTCTCAGGTTCAATTCTTGTCAGCCAAAATTTCCTTTTTCAAAAAAGAAGAAGCAACATCTCGAATTTCAGTTTGCAGGAGAACCTCTTGAGGTAGTGGTAGAATACAAATACCTAGGCATAGACTTTCATGACAAGCTCAATTGGAATACAAAACTCTAAGTGGTTGGAGAGCGCTATATGCACTTCAAAATCGATGTAGGAATGCCGAGTTGTGGGACTGGAAGACCACCAAGGTCTTATTTGGCCTACTTGTCACACCGATTGTGTTGTATGGTTGCGAGGTGTGGGCCAGTGGCACGACAAATACAAAATGGAGGCAAATAGAAAGGATTCAAAAACGGCTTATTACAAATTTTCTTAGAAATAAGGCCACAGTCCCTTATGAAATTATTCTAGCTGAAACTGGAATGTTCCCTTTAGAGGCAATTGCTATGACCAAGCTGTTATGTTACTTAAAAAAAAAAACAGAAAACATGAAAAACAACAGATGGCTTAGGGCAGTTAGGGACGAAGAGCTGCATAGGAGGAAGAACACATGGATGAAACAAAATCAGAAATGGATGAAACGTTGGGAAATCAACGTAAATGAATGCCCAAATGTCAATAAAGACATAAAAAACTATGTGAACGAAAAGTTTAGAAGTGGAATGTGGAAAAATGCAAGCAAGAAAAGACAATACTATATTGCAAAGTTTAACCCAACGTATGACCACAAGCAAAAAGCATATATAGGCGCTGAAATCAAGTGAAGGGAAAAAATCTTCATTGCTCAGATAAGGACTAGCTCTCATAGGCTTAGATGTGAAACAGGGAGATGGACAACGCCCAAGGAACAATGGGAAGAAAGGATATGTACTCTATGCAGCACAGAGGCAATAGAGACAGAGGAACATTTCATCTATGAATGCCCGAGTTTTTCGGACATCCGTGGCAAATACAAAGAAACACTTGGAAAAGGATCTATGATAGAGTTATTTGAAGACAATAAAATAAAATAAGATGGGGAGTTGCTAACCCAAATCAGCAGGAGAAGGAACAGCCTTCTCAAGGATATTAATGGTCATATGATTTGAATAAATGTGCTTCCATATTTGGGGGTCCCATAGGCCATGTTTGGGTCTTGAGAGCGTAATTAAAATCTTTCATTTCATTTCAACCATGCAGTGCAATGCCTGGACATGAGAAGCCCAAACATGCACTACAAATTCATCAAACTAGGCAATATTGGAGGCAACAGTAATTGAATGATGACGAGTCTACCTGTCCTAATGTTGTTTGTTTAAAAGACATTATGTAGTCCACTCAAATAATGTATTCATGTGCTCTTAAAGCCTACTATCACTATATGGAAGCCATTTGGCACACAATAAGATATATATATATATTAATGACCCGGAAAAGAAAATGGAACAATAGTCCATACTAACACAGTTGGGTAGTAAGAAGCCCAGATTTTAAAGTACTAGCATGAAAAGCTCTGCAGCTTTCGTAACCCAACTAATTAAAATATAACATCAATGTCAATTATTATTTATCCCTTAACAGATCCACTTTCTTGGCTTGTGGTTATCATTTAAAACAACAAATAGCTTCAACATTAGAAGCAGCTCACCACTTCAAAAAGCAATAGGTAGGAAAAATAGCAGCTTTCAATACAGACATTAAAGAAATCAGGTGTCAAACTCTAAAAAGAATCATTGATGTGCACAGTCCAGTGCTAAACTCACAAATTTGTATTCATCTGCATCCATATAGATGACCTGACCTCTATCATAGTTGTTAACTGTATAAGGCAAGGAAAGTTTGAATGAGAAGTGACAGCAGTAGTGTCAAAACTCAAAAGTAATTAAATAATTAAAACTAAATAAAAATACAGACAAGAAAATGTGATCAAGCAATGGCCCATGGGGTCTAGAGCATGTGGTGGAGAGTGAAGAGTTTCACACTCTAAATCAAGGTTCAAATCCCATCGGCGAACCTCAGCATTTTGTCAAATGGTATGTACTCTGGTTAAAAATGTGGGCTTTTAGTGTGGAGACCCAAGTTCAAATCTTGCCAATCAATATATGCATAATTGCCAATTGTAATACCACTATGCGTTTGTTGAAATACCAGCCATGAGGTCATTAGGTAATATGGGTGAGGCCTGTTTCAATCCAAAATAACCAATTTAAAGGGAGAAATGCTATCAGACATTAAGAGCAATAACATTTATAAATGTATCAGAAGTGAAAACATATGACCATCAACATTGCAAGACATTTCACACTACTTTGAATACACACTTCCTACACCAGCATTTACAATTTCTCATGACACATTGTTTATATTTGATCACTCAATCATTTCCATAAAGTTCAAGCCTAAAACCTGCCAAACAGCATTATTTACAAAGGTAAGCATCATAGCTAAATTACAGGGTTTGGCCAGTATGATCCAAAAATCTCTGATAAGCCAAACTGGTCTGGCTCCTTTTTTTAATTATATTTTATAAAATATGTAAATATTTAAGGAAAAAATGAAAAAACATGTTAAAAAGAAATTAATAATATTTTTGTAATAGATTTATACTCTATTACTTTATAACTTTATATAATTTTCAAAAATAAACCATTTTATTAATTATATTTGTCGATATATTTAAATTAATGATTAGGATTATCCCAAACCCAACTGAACTTTTTCTGAAAATTCTTATTTCTGAACTTTTTTGCCCCTCCATTCAGACCAAGCTTTCTGAACATTGTAACAATGTTAAGCATAAAAGGGAGATATTTGCATCTTACAAGAAAAATGGGTGAACAAACATGTTTTACACTAATAACATGCCAAACAAGTAACTATACATCTTGGAATATTAATAATGTATAGAAATCTAAAGTGGAAGCTTATTGGTGCAATAATCATGGCAATTACTAAGTCTAACCCTTTAACTTTTTGGTTATGATAATGTCTTGTCAATTGCATACATGATTGTTAGCACAAGCACCTGAAGTCAACTTAAACATACTTGTAGACACCCAAAAGTCGCACATTGCTATTTCTGCGTATTCATAGGTGATTCCAGACATCCCTAGGCTATTGTAGGCTATCATAGTCATGCGTAGTCATGCGTAGTCATGCGTAGATTGCCATAATTCGCCATAGTAATATGTAGACTTCCATGTATCATTTCACCGGCTTTCAAGTCCTAAACCCTCATAAGCCTTCCAAATTACATCCGGCACATTGGGATATCATTCGACAGTCTATTCACACGCAATTAAGACCCCCGCAGGGTATTAGTTGGCCAAAATAATTAATAAGTCAATTATCAAATTCTAATTTAACGTTGACTTCACTTAAGTCACCTTTTAGGGTAAATTTGATTAAAAGAACCCTTAATCTTGATTAGTGTTAATCAAATCCTCCCACATGTGTGAAATTAGCGTTTGTTGAGATATTTATTTAATCATGTTTAAATTGGCTTAAGCACCTCCTAATCAGGATTAGCCCTAAGCCATCCTCACATGTGTGAGAATGAGATATTTCTCATAAGGAATGTGATGTTGCCACATAGCATTTTTTAACCTAACCCTAGTCAGAATCAAACCTAGGTTTAGTCTATCTAACCCCCCCTACACCTTGCCTTTGCCTATAAATAATGGGTCCCAAACCCCTAATTAAATCTGATTCCAAAATTCAACAAAGCATAGTTACTCTGCTGAAATGGAAAGCCAACATTGAACAATCACTTCCCGGTGCACACAGTCGGATTCCATTGGTACATAGAGGCACCCCAGCTGCCTAGGAATTGACCCACCAGAAGGATTTTGCAAAAGAGGCATCACAGCTCAGATCGCCCCTTGCCCCGCGAATCCGGCCTCAGTTCGCCCCCCGGGTGGCGAATTGGGTCTACATACCCCAAATCACTCCAGATTTGGGTGGTAAGCTCCCTTTTGCTATATCATTACTTCCTGCACAGTTTACTTCATGTTTTATTATGGTTTTACAGTCATTTCGTCTTTATAAATATGGGGCCTGACTAAGGCAAGCCCCCCAACGTATTAACCCCTTCTTGCAAGTTTCTTTCAGGTTATTCAGCAGATTTGAAGGAGAAGAACACCAACAAACAGCAACCCAGCGGTGGCCCGCATACAAAGAAGCCCACCTACACTGAGGGACATCAGAAGAAGGCATCAGGCCTATAGTGTATTCATGAAAAGAAGAAGGGGAATTCGCCCTATTTGTAACCGATATCAAATTTATCATGAATAAAGCATTATATTTCTGAATGACTTGTGTTATTACTTGTTCTTAGATCAAATGTCAACTTCTGGTCGTTTCAATACTATTTTGTACCAGAATTCTCTCTATGCAGATTCACTCCCCACTAGACGGCACCAACAGATGCAGATATAAAAAGGTAAAATGATAAGCCCACTAACCCCTTTGGACAGCAGGATCCTTGTCCTCAACAGAACAACCAGTCCATAGGCTACCCATGACAAAATGCCACATAAGAACCTTCTCATAAGCCCACTAACCCCTTTGGACAGCAGGATCCTTGTCCTCAACAGGATAACCACTCCATAGGCTACCTATGACAAAATGCCACATAAGAACCTGCTCATACTACTTAGCTACCACAGTTTTCTAACAAAAACTACTAAGAAATGGATAGACCACAAGTCACTTAAGAAATGTGTTTCTGTTCATGGTCTGCTCAGAATCTCATGAATTCATGGAAACTTAGAAATCATGCATGTTATGTTAGAAAAAACAATAAATATGACATTGAATGACCTAATTTCAGATGAAGTTTTGCTCAGATTTCTGCCTAAATTGCAATAGCATGCAATGGGCACACCTTAATACCAGCCCATTCCTTACCATCCTCAGACTTACTTAACAATTCTATGGTCAATCTTCTTGTTGAGGTCTATTTCAAGGACTACAGACATCATTTAAAAGTTCAGAATTTTTTAGGCATGGATTTCCCAATATGGTATACAGCTCTAAACTTCAGCTACACATTAGTGGTCCACTGAAACGATGTCAGCAGTCCTCTCATAGTCCTAGAGCTCTTTAGTCATGGCTTTCCACTCAAACATAACTCAATCTCCATTTTAATCATGATCTTAAAAAGATTGCTATTCAAATTTTGAGTCAGCTATTCAGTGCTCCAAGGTGTGAGCACAATACAAATATGTTTGAACTCACGCATTTGAAGAAGCACAATCAATTATCCCAAAAACACAAATAACTATGATTTTGTTCAATACAACCTTTGAATCCATCACGAACAAGGGAACCAATATCAAGGCCATTGACTTGAATGAGATTGGTCCACCATCAGAAAGGAATATTCAGAGGCTCAAGACTATGCTGCCAACATTTACAGAAAGAGGACTCTGCATTCTTGTATGCCACATGTCTCATGAATAGCTAGAGGCACAGCCAGTGGCAATGGCACAAGAGGAAACAAAGGCACAGGTGGATAACCAGTGGCAAGAGTTTTTTACACCAGCACATACTCCCATGACATATATGAGGTCAAGGATGGGGGATGGACCGTTGGATCCAATGGCTCCTCCTATGCCTAACGGTATTGTGTCATTTATCTTATTCATCCCATAGATATCATAATCCATGGATTTTGGACTCTGTACTCTGTTTTTTAACTTTGAATAAAATGGAACATTTTCTGCTTCATGTGCATTTGTGTAATTGAATGATATGAATTTGATTTAACTTGAATGTCTTTGAAGTTTTCTTATGGTATATAAAGAAAATTTTCTTTTTTGTTTTTTTTTTTTTTTTTTTTTTTTGAATTTACATGGTGGAATCGGTAGCCGCCACGAATCCGGGCAGGCTGTCCGGCTTTTTATAGCCACCACACAGTTCTTCATGCAGTTCGCCCCTATAACCACCATGCTACAATCCTTTTAAACCTTTTACGCCACTGAAAGCACCAGGAAAGGGACAAGCATTCAGTCCGACAAGGCCCGAGATTTGAACCTTGGAAAAAAAAAATTTGTTAAATGTTTCAGACCTAATGATTTTTCTTCCCTCTTTGACGAGCTTTCCTCAAGTGCAAGTTAACATTGGGGAGTGGGTATTCTAAGTCCAAGTCTGTCAACTATGTTTTACCTAATGAAATTATTATGTTATTTGGTCTAATATAATGTTCTTTTCTTCAAGGAAAAAAACATTATTCCACAGAGAGAGAAAGACAGAGAGAGAGAGATTCAAAACCTTAAATGCAATTTTTTGCAGGGATCCAATTTTCAAGAGGATTGTGTGATCATTATTTTCTGCTTACCCAGATGCTTTGAATAGAATATATTTTTCCTTGTCAAATAAAAAACAAAGAAACACTGCAAAAACGTTGAATGCAATTGTTTTCTACAGATCTATCAAATGGCATTAACTCAATGGGTTAGATTCCTCAACTTTTTGTTGGAAATAAAGCTAGTAAAAAGACCAAAAAGGAGTAAAAAAAGTGTAAAAATTTGTTTCAACTATAAGCTTTGCATCTTACCCCTTTTACCTCCTTGGACGACAGTTGACTGGACAGGTAAGTTTGGCTTGGACGGTAGCTGACTGGGCAGGATTGGACGGCAAGGGCATCAAGGCGAACCAACTCAATTTCCTTTTTCCCTTTCCTCCCTATTTCTTCTATTTCCCTAACTTCCCTATATTCCCTAAGTTCGGTTAATACTACGAGTATATATTCCAATGTAACTGAGGTTTCCGAAGGTTGAATATAATATTGATTATCTAATTTTCGCTCCTAACTTCTCTCAAATCACTTCTGGTATCAGAGCCGAAGGCGAGGGAGGCCCGAGGACCGAAGCCAAGGACAACACGAGAATCGAGGCGAAGGAAGCCCGAGGATCGAAGCGAGAGAAACCCGTAGAGCACAACTTGTAGCTAGACCAAGGTGGGGCCCGCAGCTCGAAGCTCGAGGCCAGAGAAGCCCGAAGGCACGCGGATCGAGGCGAACACCGGAGCAGGCCAGCACAGTAGCCAGCGGAGACAGGAGCGATCACAGAGCGACACATGGCGACAGGAGGACAAGTCAGGAGCTGACGCGGACAGACAACGAGGCACAAGGAGCTGACGCGGACAGGCACGTGGCACGCGAAGGGAGGAGCAACGTGGCGGACAAAGGTGGGCGGACAGAAGGCAATCGAGAAGCATACTAATTCTCTGTGCTTTTAAAGCACAAAATCCCCTCCGCATAGCGGATGTGGGATTATTATTTTTTTTAAAGTTGTTTGCGCGGCCGACGAGATAAAGGAGGCAAGCCTCCTTTGGATTCCCGTCAGGCCATGCAGCTCGACTGGCTCGAGGAGCCAACCATAAGTTGCCCGACCCCCTGCAGGTCGCGGGTTCGAAACCCAGCGACAGTGAAATTCTTTTTTGTTTGAAATTGCCACAAAACTCCATAATAAATATATGACCTTCCTCCTCCATACCCAGCCGTGGGCGTAGCTCGATCGGTGAAGGCGGATTGTTTGTGAATCGCATGTCCCGGGTTCGAATCCCGCGAGGACAAGTTTTATTAGTTTTTTTTTTTTTTTTTTAAAAAGCTAAAAAGGGTTCGAATTAGGCTTTATAAGGAAGTTGGACTTCCTTAGCTCACGGCAGGTGAGCTACTGTCGTGGCAAACGCACACGCTATAAGGCCCAAGGCCATCATATGTCAAGGGTTCGAAACCCTTTGCCCTCATTTCTATAGTTGAACTTTTTTTTTAAATTATTATATTAAAAATATTTATATTATATTTAATAAATTAAAACTTAATTGTTTTTTTTTTTTTTTTAAATTAAAAGCTTCTAATATGGAAATTATGGAGAAGAAGATGATGCTTCTAATATTTTTCTATCATATAGACAATCAGATCAGAATTTAAATGACACATGGATTCTAGATACTGGTTGCTCAAACCATATGAGTGGCAAAGAAAAACTATTTGCTACTCTAGATTCCACTTATAAATCCCAAATCAAATTAGGCGATAACAAAGCATTGCAAGTAGAGGGCATTGGAGCCATGGCGGTTCCAACCAAAGAAGGACTAAAGAAAGTGAGTGACATCTATTACACTCCAAAGCTCCAACACAATTTGCTCAGCGTTGGACAAATGATGGAGAACAATTACAAGCTTGTCTTTGATGAAGGACAATGTATTATTTTTGATAAAAATAATTGTAATCGTGTCATCACCCAAGTCCCCATGACCAAGAACAGGTTATTCCCTCTCAAATTTGGTGAGCCAAGGGGAGATCAACTTGCAAATGTAGCAATAACAAATCCAAGTGTGTTGTGGCACTTGCGATATGGTCACCTTAATTCCGCTAGCTTGAAATTGCTCACTTCTCAAGCTATGGTGACAAGACTTCCAAAAATCAACAATCAATAGGAGGTCTGTGAAGAATGTGCTTTGGGAAAGCACTCCAGATCGAAGTTTCTGAGAGGACAAGCGTGGAGAGCCAGCTATCCACTTCAGTTAGTACATTCGGACATTTGTGGTCCGATGCAAACACAGAGTCTCGAAAACAATTATTATTTTCTCACTTTCATAGATGACTTCTCTAGGATGTCCTGGATTTATTTCTTAAAGCACAAAGATGAAGCATTTGATTGCTTCATAGATTTCAGAAACAATGTAGAGAATCAAAGTGGGAATTATGTAAAATGTCTTCGGGACAGATCGAGGAGGTGAATACTCCTCAAAAGAATTTTTAAACTATTGTAAAGCAAGTGGGATCAAAAGGCAATTCACCACGACCTATACCCCACAACGGAATGGTGTGGCCGAAAGAAAGAACCGCACCCTAGTTGAGATGGCGAGATCGATGCTTCAGACAAAGCATCTCACTAATATGTATTGGGTTGATGCTGTAAAAACAAGTGTATATATTCTAAATAGAAGTCCAACTTCTAGTTTAGATGGCATCACTCCTTATGAGGCGTGGTATGCAAAGAAACCAAATGTAAAGCACTTCAAAACTTTTAGTTCTTTAGCATATGCCCACATTCCTGATGAGAAAAGGAGGAAGCTTGATCCAAAAAGTCAATCTTGTATATTTGTCGGGTATTGTGAGTCTACAAAAGCATATAGGCTCTGTTGGTTACGAATCTGCCATGAGGAAAGGATTTTGGGTTAATGCGCCCAGATTCGCCCACCAGCATGAAATGCCGGGAGGAAGAGATGCCTTCCGAGCCAATCTCCGGAGAAGGCCGGCTCCTTTTGGGGGGGGTTATGTTCAAGCTAAGAGTACAGGAAAGAGATAAATGTACAGAAAGAATATACAAATATACTTGGAGTTGGTGGGGGGGAACTAACAGTACGGCAACCAGCAATCACCAATACTTACTGCATCATAAATATAAAGCACGATTGGGAACTGCAAAATCTATGCATACTTCCGATACCTAAGCAGTGTACGCACGGCTACAATGGTCCCCTAGCAAACATTCTCCCTACAAGGAGAACTAACAGCACGGCAACGCATCAATCACCTCCTACGGACACTAACATGAGTAGAAAGCAACCTAGAGATATCAGAGCGAGGTATATGTGTCATGCAGAGATTTTAACCGCACAGCTACAATGGTCCCCTAGCAGACATTCTCCCTACAAGGAGAACTAACAGCACGGCAACGCATCAATCACCAGATACGGACAGCAACGTAACACACAACTGATGGAACTGCTACCACATCTATATATGAAATTTAAAAGTACACGAACAATGCTAAAGGCCCCTGGTCACCAAATGCTGAAATGAATCAACGAGCCATGACACAGGAAGGCGTAAAGCATAAACATAAAGAAATAAAAGCAGCAGAACAGAACCAGGCATACAAATTATATTTATAAGCAGAAGCACGGTTACATTGGTTCCCTAACAGACATTCCCCTTCCACCAACTCCAAGTATATTTGTATATTCTTTCTGTACATTTATCTCTTTCCTGTACTCTTAGCTTGAACATAACCCCCCCAAAAGGAGCCGGCCTTCTCCGGAGATTGGCTCGGAAGGCATCTCTTCCTTCCGGCCTTTCATGCTGGTGGGCGAATCTGGGCGCATTAACCCAAAATCCTTTCCTCATGGCAGATTCGTAACCAACGGTCTCTGGCACACCCGGTGGGACACGGGTCCCACATTTGAAGAGAGATTTTCTGATCGCCTCCACCGGCGCTGACAGTGGTTTCTGAGCACCCGGTGAGACAAGGAAGTTTCTCACCCCCGACAGAATCGAAGCACCGGTGTTCGCTTCATTGCTGTTCCAAATCTGAACACCTGGCGACTCTGCACGAACAAATCCTCTGAGTCCGAAAGACCGGTCCCAGCACCTTCATGCACACAAGAAGGTGGCAAGCAAGGGATCCGAGAAGCCCGCCTGAGTTCTACGAACTGGACATCAACGCTCGAGGCGAGATTCCCAGGCTGGCTGACCCGCGAGCTCGTGTCGACGAAGCCGAGGCTGAGATCCAAGAAGAAGCCGAAGCTGAAATCGGCGGAGCTGAATACGAAATAGAAGAGGCCGAGGAGGAAGAAGATCCTGCATCCTCGGAAAGTACCGACACTGAGTACACAACCGACGGCGGAGAAGAAGAAGAAGAAATGGCTGCCCAACAGCCGAATGACGATGATCTCTTCCCGGCGGTGGACTCTACGGGGCCCTTGGCCCCGGTCGGACAGCAAGCCGTGCCCCCGCCGCTTTAAAGTCTATTCCCACATACGACGGCTACGGTAAGACGGCGTACGAGCACATCCAGGACATCCTTGCCCTGGCCGCATTGCATACTATTACCGATGAGAGTGTGAAGACCCGTCTGCCGGCCCTTTCCCCGAGGGGAAAGCTTCTCACCGGTGGAGATCGCCGCGTAGGGATCCATCACGAGGTGGCCCCGCCTGCCGTAAGGCTCGTGAAAGGATGCAACGAGTCCGCTGACCCTACTTCTCTACCGCATCGGTCCCAAGCTATCCAGAGACATCCTCAAGAGGAGGTGTCCGATTTTAACATCGGGTTTGCGAGATCCTCGGAAACGGGTACCTCGCGAACTTCGGCCTTCACCGGCATGGCCGCTCACTACTATCTGAGATCCTTCAACTCGGACATATGCCTGCTGCTGAAGATCGCCAGAATTGACGAGTTTCTCGCACTGTACGAGGCTGCCCAGCAAGCTGAAGCTGACATTATTTCCATCGGCAGACTCCCGTCCAGGGTGCAGGAACCCATTCATCCCGACTTCCCCAGATCCCAGTATCCTTCTGCTTCTGGTGGTGCGCCGTCCACATCAGGGCAACAACCCCAGCAGCAGTGGAATCCGGCGCCGGTCGTAACTCCTTACGGCCCGCCTCAAATGCATTACCCTCACCCGCCTCCCTCCCGCTCCGCATTTTCCAGCACTTCCTGCTCCCCCGCAGTACGCATCTTATTCTAACCCTCCTCCATTAGCCGCATTGCCTCCACCGGCACAATTGCCGCCTCCTGACAGCAGCATTCAGAACACGATTCTCCAAGAAGTGCGGGCTTTGGCCTCAGGATACCATGCCATGTCCAATGACATGACCGCTATGAAGAAGAAGCAGGCCCAGATGGACCTTGCTCCTAGGAGGCCGTATGCGCCACCCGCGCTGACAAAAGACAAAGCCCCAGAACATCAGCCGCAGAGGCGTCCGCCTCCGAGAAATGCTGCTATAGAAGACCCGCCTGGTCCTCCCGACCAGGTCAACTGGTGCACTACGTGCAACGACCCGCATTCGGAGGAAGACTGCACTTTGCACCAGCACTACATCCAGACCTTGGCCGGCAGCGCCATAGAGGATGATGAACTGTATATGATCTTGGACGGCGAAGCCAACTTTGCCCTCCCAGAAGAAAATCTAGTGGCGCCCGCCAAGGAAGAAAAGAAAGCCGCAGATGCGGCCAAGCCTTTGCAAGTTTACGCGAGAAGAGAAAAACCGCAACCCGGTGGGCTGCCACCATACAAGCGGCTGTGGCCCTACACAGCCCAAGAGAAGGCATCCAAAGATAAATCTCCAGCCAAGCCTTCTCCGGCAAAGGCTGCCGCTGTTCCAGCCAAACCTCCAGCAAGGGCCCCAGCTCCGGCCAAAGCTCCCGTACCTCAGCCTCCAGCTGAAACCAAAGAACAAGCCCAGGAGAGCTGAAGTACCCGTCTCTGACCAAGAGACAGCGAGTTGAGGCCACCCAACAGTACCGGACGAAGTATGAGCCAGCAAAACAAGCATAAGGAGCTAGTACCTCGGGCTACAGCATTGTAGACGAGTTGAAAAGAACACCTGCTAGAATCAGCATGTACGATGCTCTTCTCGCTCCCGTGCCGGTGGATCTCGTCGCAAGAATCACTGAAGAATATGAAGAGCGGCAAGCGGATGCAGCCTGCTGTCCTGGTTCAACCTTTGACAGTCTCCGCCACTGGGAAGAACAGACCGCCACCCTTTTATCTCTCTTTACGGATGCAAGGGCACATAGTTCACAACTGCATGGTGGATTCTCGGTGCTTCCTCGACCGTGATGCCGAAGGCCGTCTCGCGATGAGATCGGGATGGAATACACACGGAGCAGCCCAAGGCGTGCCGCAATTAGACGGCACCCTCGTTAAGACAGCTTGGTGTCATAAAGGACATCCCTATCCGATTGCACAAGGCTCTCGACATCGTAGTCATCCAAGAGGTCGTGATTGTTGACTCGGAACCTTACTTCGGCATGTGTCTCTCTCGGGAGTTCACCGCGGGTTGGGCGGGTACCGTCTCTAGACTACTCACACATGGAAGTGCCCTTCAAAGGAAGGAGACCGAAAATTTTTAATGAGAAGCCTTCCCCCTTCCTAGTAGACAAGATACCCGGAGGAGAGATGGACTGCATGGTCCAGTTGTCAGAGGAGGAGCTGGTGACAGTGGAGCTGACTGAGCAAGCCTTCGAAGTGCTACAGCTTGAAGATGAGTTCTCGTTGCGGGACTTCAATGCCGTAATCGGGACAGAGCAAGGCTGTTACTCCATTGTACAGCCCGAGAGGCTTGACATGTCAGCTGCGAAGGAAGTAGGACCTGCACCCGAAGAGCTGTGGAAGCTTTTCTTTGACGGCGCGCGATGCAAGAATGGCGCCGGTGCAGGGGTGCTTCTGGTTTCTCCAACCGGAATCCAGAAAGACTATACCTATAGACTGGCCTGGAGCTGCACTAACAACTCGGCGGAATACGAAGCCCTATGCTTGGGTTTGCGAAAGGCGGAGAGGCTCGGAATCAAACACCTGCAGATTTTCGGAGATTCAGAGCTGGTGTGTCACCAAGTTACGGAGAAGTGCGCATCCAAACAACACTATCTTAGAGCGTACCGCAACCGAGTGTGGGACCTGATGGAGTCATTCGACTCGTTGAATGTCAAAGCAATATCGCGTGAGAAAAACAAGCACGCAGATATTCTGGCGTCTGTTGGAGCCAGTGCACGTTCCGGCCGAAGACGTTGTCCGTAAACCGAAGCCGGTTCGTACTATCTACAGTGCCTTCGTGCTCGATAAGGACACCCACCGGCAGGTGTTCGGCTGAGACGAGGAGATCGTCACATTCCCTGGTTAACGAAGTGTGTGTAATCGAAGGTAGAGACCCTGATGACGAGCAATATGAGGGGTTGATACAGTTACGGAATAATCATGTCCCAAAAGGACTGATTACATTAGAGAGTCTCTTTGATCAGAATGACAGAGCAATATCTCACAGAATCAAAGTAGACCCGAGGCAGTATGCTGACTTGGAACTTGAACCTGGTAAAACTATCAAGGTCGGAACAGACTGCACGTCGGAGGAACTTGGGCAGATCAGATCACTGTGCCAGGAGTTCCCCGACATCGTGGCCTGGTGCTACGAGGATTTGAGGGGGTATGACAGAACTGTCATCCAGAGATACCATTGAGCTAGAGGATGGCGCCAAGCCATTCCGACAGAAGCACAGGGCCGTGAATCCGAAGATTGAGGCCATGATGAAGACCGAGCTCTTGAAGATGCCGGAGGCCAAGATCATCTACCCCATCAAACATTCATCCCGGGTCGCGAATTTGGTGCCCGTGAGGAAAAAGAATGGCGACATTCGTCTCTCGTGTCGACTTCGTAAACCTCGAACCAGGCTTCCCTCGGGGACCACTATCCGCTTCCCCAAATCGACCGTATTCTACATATCGTTGTCGGAGCCCGTAGATTTTCACTTTTAGATGGATTTTCCGGCTACAACCAGATTTGGGTCAAGGACGAAGACCAAGGATAAGACGGCGTTTACCACCAAGTGGGGGACGTTCGCCTATCGCCGCATGCCGTTTGGCTTATCCAATGCCGGTGCCACGTTCCAAAGGGCCATGGACCCGGCCTTCCGAGAGCCGCTCAATAAGATTATTGTCATCTACCTTGATGACATGACTTGTTTTCTCTCACCAACGAGGAGATCATGTTTCGCACCTACGGCAAATATTTGAGAGGTGTCGAGAATTCGGCATTTCTATAAACCCGAAGAAGTCTGTCTTCGCGGTAAAGGAAGGAAAGCTGCTGGGACATGTCATCTCCGAGGAAGGCCTCGCCATTGACCCTGACAGAGCAGAAGCCCTCGTTCGCTTGCCAGCCCCCATCGATAAAAAAGGGCTGCAGTCCTTCTTCGGTCAGATTAACTTCGTGCGGAAGTTCATTCCGGACTTCGCACAGGTGATCAAGCCTATGGCCGAACTGCTGAAAAAAGATACACATTACGAATGGACTGATGAGAGAGAGCAAGCCTTCGAGGAGATCAAGGCCCGAATTGCACAAGCTCCGGTGTTGACAAACCCGGACTACTCCAAGGACTTCATCCTGTATGCAGTGGGAGAACCCGAAAGTTACGCTGCAGTCCTAACTCAGAAGGGAGACGATGGTGAGGAGCGCCCCATAGCGTTCCTGAGCCAAGTGATTCTGCCGCATGAAGAAAAGTACAATTTTATAGAGCGGCAGGTTCATGCTGTTATGAAGTCCCTTCGGAAGTTCAGGCATTTTGTCTCCCAGAGCAAGACCACTGTCTTTGTGATTCACCCGGATGTTCGAAGCTTCATCTTACAAGGAGAACCGGGTCACAAGAGAGCGGGATGGATTGCCAAGATCCAGGAGTTTGACATTGAAGTGCGGCCCACAAAGCTTATCAGAGGCCGAGCCTTGTGTCGGGAATTGGCCCGAAGCGCTGCAGCCGGCATCTCCGCCTGTAAGTGGGAGGACACAACGACACGCATCTACCTAGCCAACTCCTTATCGGAGGGGAGTGATTGGACAGATGAACTGGTGAGATACTTCTGCACCGGAAGATGTCCCGATCACCTAAACGCCTCACAACGAAGGAGATTTCGGCTAGGTGCACTTAAGTACACTCTTCGCCCCGAGGGGCTTTACTTCAAAAATATCGACGGCATCCTGTTGCGGTGCGTCACAAAATCAGACCAGCCTAGGGTCCTCGGAGATTTTCATTCCGGGATGCCTGGGGGTCACCATTCTTCAAGGCCAACGGCCTTAAAAATAATAAGAGCTGGGTACTATTGGCCCACTCTGTTTGCAGACGCTCATGCGGTCCGCTCTAAGTGTGATCAATGCCGTAGGTTTGCTGGCCGAAACAGAAAAGCACCCCCGCCCCTTCAACCGATTCAAAGCCGAGACTCCGTTCCAACAATGGGGTCTGGACTTCATTGGGGTGATTTCTCCTAACTCCTCTGCCGGACACAAGTTTATTCTTACGGCTACTGACTACTTTACACGGTGGGCAGAGGCAATCCCGACCAAGAACGCAGACCAGGAGACGGTCATTAGGTTCATTGAGAGCCTGATTACCCGCTTCGGGGTTCCAGAGTCAATTGTGACAGACAACGGTCCGGGATTTGTAGGCGCTGTACTCACGGAGTACACCGGCAGACTTGGCATCTATCACAAGATGTCTTCTAATTACTACCCGCAGGGGAATGGCCTTGCCGAGTCTACTAACAAGAACCTCCTGAAGATCATCCGGAGGACCATTGACAGAAACAAGCGGACTTGGCACTTACTCCTGAACCGGGCGCTGTGGGCGGACAGAGTTGCGTTCAAGAAATCCATCAGAACGTCCCCCTACGCGCTCGTCTATGGCAAAGAGGCTGTCATGCCATCACACATTGAGATCCCTGCCCTGTGGATGTTGGACGAAGACAGGAGCAGCGGAGACCCGGTGGACGACAGACTGTGCCAACTCCTGCAGTTGGAAGAAGACAGAGAACTTGCTTACCAGGCCTTCACTGATCATATTGCAGCCACTCAAGGCTGGTTTGCAAAAGGCACCACTGCCCGAGTTTTCGAAATCGGGGACCTGGTGCTGAAGTGGGACTCATATAAAGCAAAGCCGGGTAATCACGGGAAGTTTGATGCTCTCTGGGAGGGCCCTTATCAGATTGCCCGGGTGAACCAGTTTAATGCCTACGTACTTCGGGATATGGAGGGTCAGCTCCTGCCTATCCCTGTCAACGGGTTCCACTTAAAAATTTACCGCTGCTGAAGGTGCCCGAGTGGCCCTTCTTTGTAAAAATTTCCCTTATGCATTTCCATTTCCCGGCATGTACAGTTTCCAGCTTTCAGCTTTTAATTTTAATTTTTCATTTTTTGAGCTTAACTACGACATGGGAGAGAAAGACAGACTTCGCAGCGAAGTCTCGTCGCCCCTCAGGAGAGGCGAAGTTCGGCTGTGCAAAGGAAGGAGAAAGCAAAGAAAGAAAAAGAAAAAAGGCTAAAAAATGGCTAAGTGTTGGCCGAAGCCCGACTTCGCAGCGAAGTCGGACTTCGGGCCAGCCAAAGTGCGAAGCTCGAACGAAGGGAAGACCGCAAAGGCACACAAAGGACAGGCTCCGCTCAGCTTTGAGCGAAGACTGACTTCGCGCGCGAAGTCCGACTTCGGCCGGCTTCCGCGCGAAGTACGCACTACGCACAACTTCCGCGCGAAGTTCGTACTTCGCCCGAACTTCGGGCGAAGTCCGAACCCGCCTCAACATTCGCACTGCGCAGCTCGTCCAGTTCAATCTAAGGGAGCAGAAAAATGTTAAGTGTTGGCCGAAGTCCGAAGGTTGCAAAGAAACCAGACTGCGCTCAATCCTTGAGCGCGGCGAAGAAAAGAAGAAGGAACGGTTGCAATGCGCACTTCGCGCGAAGTTCGAACTTCGCCCGAAATTCGGGCGAAGTCCGACTTCGCCGGCGAAGTCGGATCGCGCTCAACTTCGGGCGAAGTCCGACTGCGCCTCGTTTTCTGGGCCAGTTTGGGCAAAGGTTTAAAAAAATTAAATAAAAAATTCGGAAAGTTCCAAACTGGGCCCAAGTCAGATTCTAACCGTTCTAAAGTGGGTTTCCGCACCAAGGATTCTGTCTTGAGCAGTGTGCCCAGATGGTGGCAGATGACGTCGACCATGGTGCAGGTGTCCAAAGTAGAATTAATGATTGCACGTTCCTCAACGAAAGTGCAAGCAAAAGAACATGGCACGTCTGCCGGAGTACACTTTTTCCAAACATTCTCCTGCGCAGCCCACCCAAGAACCTTAACTCAGCCGACCTACCCCCTCCTGCGCGGCATTAATGGCGCTGTCTTTATCTAGAAAAGGGGGTCAGATGCATTCAAACGTTCCAGACTGCACAAATTATTCCTCGGACGGTGCAAATTATTCCTGTGACAGCGAAATCTGCTGCAGACGCCCTGAACTTGTAATTATTGCTGATTCGGAGAGATGGACAGAGGAAAGATGCCAGTGTCAGCGCAGTCCAGCGAAAGTGGCGAACCAAAGGATTTACCGCGGCCGGGCGTTTCGAAGTGAAACCCCGCCGTAGAGAAAGTCAAAGTCCCGGACGAAAAAAGTACAGCGTGGGCAAGCCCCACCACCTCCGGTAAATTACTTGGCGGGATACAAGGACGGCTCGTTTTCTATGAGCTTGTCGAAGCTGCGGACAAATGTGGAGAGTTGGGCCGACAAGGTTTCGCCCTCTCATCATTTCGGAGCGGCGTACAAATCCAATCTTTTCAGATTCTTGTGCCCTCCTGTCCACCAATGCCCGGAACTGGTAGACCTAATTGTCAGACACTACAGACCAGTTACCCGGCAAATTTGCAGCTCCAGCGGTAAACCCTTGTTCACGCTGCGCAGAGAGACTGTCCAGCCAGCTTTCGCCCCAGGGTTGGAGTATGACTCCAGCACCATTCTCAGAAAGATAAATTTGGGCGAGCAGGCGGGACGTTTCACGCAAACAAAAAGGATGAGGGATTTCCTCAATTCAGAGCTTAACGCTCCGCTTGCAGCTGGACAGTGGCCAACCGGCCCCATGCCCTTGGCAGGATTTCAGAGCAAGTACTTGTACACCATTTTGGCATCAATTCTCGGCTGCGACTCTGATGAGCTGGTACAGCCGTACCAGCTAGCGCTGGCAGAATGTCTCCTGTGTGGAGAATCATACGAACCGGCAGCACAGAGAAGTGGAAAGCGTCCCATATTTTTCGACTAGGCAGATTGGTTGGCATACGCCATCCACTCCAGCCTAGTCAAGATCCAGAAGAAGCGACCCACCGACTTTCGGTTTAGTTCTCGTTCTAGCCTCGGCTTTGTTTGTACCATTTGCACTCCCGATGCCTATCCCGAACCTCGAAGAAGGTCAACGAGAGGGGAGAGCCACCGCCCGTCTATAACTGGACGGATGACTTATACCGGAAAGGGTCCTACTACAAGTTCAACTTCAACTTTCTCGGGATTCGTCATGTCAGCCTTCAGCGAAAGCGAAATCCCCCGTCCCCCGAGAGAAATGACGAGCGCTTTGCTAAATCGAAGGCTCGGGGACGTTTTCAGACTGACGCAAGGAATTGTGGTCAGAATCTACGGATTCAAGGGCAAACCCCATTTGCTGCCCTACTGGTGCTCGGAGCATCTGTTCGGGATGGAGGTTGCCCGACAGATGGACTATGTTGAAGAGGAGTTCGGCCTAGGAAAGAAGAGAGGACAGATTTTTCAATATCCTCTTTCCTGGGCAAACGTTGAGATTTTTGAGGTAGGACAGCATGTCTACCTAGAGCAAGAGCTTTCCCGGATTGGCCTGGTTCTGTTGCCGCAGCGCCGGAAGTATGACCCATATGGAATAAGGGGAAAGTTCGCACATCTCTGCCCCCGGGCAGATATAACTGAAGATAAGTGCGATGTGGTCCATGTGGACCTTGACTGGGAAATTGAATTGATGGAAGCTTCTCCTCCCTGGCAGGATTTTTACTGCGAGGAGGTGACATATGACCCCAAGCGAAACCCGGACCACCAGTTCTCATCTCCAGGGTTCAGAAAGTTCCTATCCAAGATAGCAGGCCTTAACTGGTCTAAAGAAAAGATTACTGAATGCTGGAAGATGAGATGCCGCACGCAGCACGACAAATCCACCAGAAGAAACCTGGCCGTAGATGACGACTTTTCGGTTCTCTATGACCAACATCATGACAGCTGGCGGCCGTTCGCATATCAAGGTTACGTTCCCCGAGGTCCCTTTGAGGATTATAAAGGAGGGTCTTCCTCCCAACAGTTGTACACTTCGGCAACTGCCAGCGTGGGCCCAGCAGACGCCCAGGTCGATCCAATGCAGCCCGTGGCTTCCAAGGCGGCGCCTGAGAAGGCGAAAGAGTTAGTCAAGGCAACGCCCGAGGCAATCCCTCAGGCACGAAAGACGCCAGCGCCGCCAGAGAGCAGACCGGTTGCGGCAGACCTTCTGCAAGTCAAACCCCGGTACAAGTTTACCGTGGGAGCATCAGCGCCTGCTGCACCTGCTTCATCTCCTTCCCCCGATCCGACCATTGTTCCAGAAGAGAAGAAAAGGAAGAGAGTGGAGAAGATCAGGCGACCTAGCCTGACAGTGCAGCAGCCAGTCGCAGAGCCGCAGCCGCGTCCTGCCGCCGCAGAGACAGTTCCTCTGGGCAGTCCCAAGCCAGCCGCCGAAATCAGAAGCACAGACATCCATCCGGCATCGGCTCAGGCGGAGCCCGCAGGTACGTTTGCTGCCCCTGTCTCTTTGGTCTCATCCAGTCCTACTCCCACTCCGTCTCCCGCTCAATCTGAGCAAGTCATGACCGCATCCTCCTCCCCGTCTCCACGCCCTTCTAGCGGCCCCCATTCTTTTGATCAGTTTGCTCAGAACCCCAATGTTTCTCTATCTCTGAGCACAACCCCAAACCCTTCGCCCGAAGCTAGTGCTGAAGCCGTTCATTCACCGTCACATCCACCATCTCAGCCCGCTTCAAACCCTCACGAAGATCGCCCGCTCCCATCTCCATTTCCCGGCAGCCCCCAGAAGCGGCCGATCCTTCCAAGGTCCATCCGGTTCCTCCCCGATCCCATTCCCGCAGGAGAGACGTCTCGGCAGTAACCCTAGGGCCGGGGGAACCAGATTTCATGGACGACCTCCGTAATACAGTACGACTTGCCCTTGGCAACGAGAGCCGTAGAATATTCTGTCTCTTTCCTCCATAACCTGAAGCGGAGGAGACCCGAAGAGATAGCCGCCCCGGTAAAGCGCGCCAAGTACAATTTCGAGAGGAGAGTGCTTACAACAGAGAAGATAATCCCAAAAGTGAAGAAGCCTCTCCGGGAAATGACCAGGGCGGACTACGAGCTCCAGACAAAGGAGAAGAGCTTTGACGACATCAACAAGCAATATGAGATTCAGTCGATCATGCGCAAAGCTGATAATCTCTTTGTCAAAAGTCTGGAGGAACAGGAAGAACTTTTCGGGTTGCAAGACAAGACAAGACAGCTTGAAGAGGACCTATCCAGGTCCACTGAGCAGCTGGAAGCGGCGCGGCAAGAAATAGATGAACTCAAAGCCCAGCTGGCCGCTTCCCAGCAACAAGCCGCAACCGAAAAGCAAGCAGCCTTGGAGCAGATTTCTCAGCTCCAAGAGTCTTTGAAGCAGGCGCAGTCGCAATCTGCAGAGAGAGCATCCCAAGCGACGGTCTTTTCAAAGAAGAAAGTTAAGGAGATGCGGGCTGGTCCCGCCGCGGGAATGCAAGCCCCACACCTATAAGGCGATGGCAGTTCTGGATTTCGCATCCAGAATTCAAGAAGTTTCTGCCCAGGGAAAGCCTGTGGTAGAGGAGGCCGAGCGTCAGGCGAAGCAATGGCTGGACCTGGCGATAAATCTTCGCGAGCGCGAGCGCGATGGCCTCCAATTTTCCCCCGTGTCCTCATTCGCTGCAGAATGGGCAGATGCAAGGGTAACCTTGCATAAATATTTCAAAAAAGTTAGAAGAGGTGAGAGTGGCCAGACGAATGCTGGATGCATTCGAACATGAAAGAGACATTTGTATGGCCCCCTTTCGCGCTCTTTCTGAACTAGGGTGCCCATGTTTTGTTGAGAATGGCGAACTTCTCACCCTAGATCAGGTGAAAAGGAATTGGCAGTCCTTTGAAGCAGATACAGCTGAAATTGATAGCTGGACTGAGCCAATTCAGGAAAGTCAGGTCACTCAGATGGTGTCCACATATTGCAAGATCAGCTCCTACTTCCAGGAGCTAGAAAAGAGATACCTCACCATCGACCTGCACGCGGTCGCTGCTTTCCACGCAGCATTAGAAGAAGTTGCCGACCGCCGGCCATTCGAGCGTAAGCCTGGCGTCAAGCCCAGGCCGCATACACTCGCATCTGCGAGGCAGAAGCAAGAACTGGAGAGCCTTCGGAAGGCGATTCTGAGGGGGCAACTGACAAAGATGAATCTGAAGAACAGTTGCCACAAGGAGGACAGTTAGAGTAGCAAAAGGCAGGGGAGGCAAGTTCCTCTGCACCCAATGGATGAAGGCATGGATTCTTTGCGCCGAGGCGAGCTCGACACCCCGCGAGCCGCCAGAAATGTTGTCACATTTTGCACGGGGTGCAATGTTTTCAATGTTGTAACAATGCTGCTCTTCTTCTTCCCTCTTCCTCTATTTTCCTTCCTTCTTCTCTCCCTTTCCTTTTCTTTCCCACATTCTCCTTCTTCCCCCTTTCTCGGAGTTCCCCAGTTGATTTTTCAACTTTCCAGCAAGTTACCTGAAAAATGGCTAAGTGTTGGTGCGAAGTTCGCACTTCGCCCAGTCTGGGTGCGAAGTTCGCACTTCGCCCAGTTTTGGTGCGAAGTGCGCACTTCGCCCAGTTTTGGTGCGAAGTCTGACTTCGCCCCTCTTTCTGGGCGCACCTTGCAACTGGCAGGCTGGGCAGCCGACAGAAGATGACAAAATGCCGGAGCAAAGTCCGTACGGTGGCAGACACCAGTTTTCACCTGTGCGCAGTCCGACTTCGCAACAAAGTCGGAGTGCGCCCTTGACAGGTGCGCAGTAGGGAATCAAACTCGGAAACGCACCTAAGGCATGAAGGCCTTCCCGACTGCACTGAGCTCTGCCCGCACAACCCGAGACGCTCTGATCCCAAGCGAAGTTGGACAGACTGCCTTTCAAGGCTGACACGTGTCAAACAACATCATTCATCATCTGACAAGTGTCCAACTTCGGGATTCGAGCCGAGACGTGCCGAGCAAAAGGACGAGCATGGGCTGCATTACCTGTGCCGTGGACCTCATTTAAAGCCGATTGGAGGTTCTACCTGCTCCAGCTACCCGCATACCTGCCGAGATGAAGTTCTGCCCGACACACCGCCACGTAGCCGTCCAGCTTCCAGGAAGACCATGCTGCGGGTACAGCCCGGTCCGACAAAAGGTCAGCATTTGCAGCTCTTTCGCCGCTTTTGTCAGCTTGTGTTTGATTGGGACCTTGTGCCCATTAATGTAACGGGAGGGACTCGGGCTATAAAAACCCACCATGAATTCATTGTAAAGGGTGGAAGGGGAATGTCTGTTAGGGAACCAATGTAACCGTGCTTCTGCTTATAAATATAATTTGTATGCCTGGTTCTGTTCTGCTGCTTTTATTTCTTTACGTTTATGCTTTACGCTTCCCTGTGTCATGGCTCGTTGATTCATTTCAGCATTTGATGATCAGGCGCCTTTAGCATTGTTTGTGCCGTAACCAAACACTTTTGTATTTCATATAATAGATGTGGTAGCAGTTCCATCAGTTGTGTGTCACGTTGCTGGTCCGTATCTGGTGATTGATGCGCTGCCGTACTGTTAGTTCCTTGTAGGGAATGTCTGTTAGGGAGCCATTGTAGCTGTGCGGTTAAATTCTCTACACGACACATATACCTGGCTCTGATATCTCTAGGTTGCTTTCTACTCATGTTAGTGTCCGTAGGAGGTGATTGATGCGTTGTCGTGCTATTAGTTCTCCTTGTAGGGAGAATGTCTGCTAGGGGACCATTGTAGCCGTGCGTACACTGCTTAGGTATCGGAAGTACACTTAGATTTTGCAGTTCTCAGTCATGCTTTGTGTTTATAATGCAGTAAGTATTGGTGATTGCTGGTTGCCGTACTGTTAGTTCCCCCCCACCAACTCCAAGTATATTTGTATATTCTTTCTGTACATTTATTTCTTTCCTGTACTCTTAGCTTGAACATAACCCCCCCAAAAGGAGCCGGCCTTCTCCGGAGATTGGCTCGGAAGGCATCTCTTCCTTCCGGCCTTTCATGCTGGTGGGCGAATCTGGGCGCATTAACCCAAAATCCTTTCCTCATGGCAGATTCGTAACCAACAGTGCTCTACAATCCTAAGACTCATAAAATTGTACTCTCCAGGGATGTAATTTTTGATGAAGGGGGAGAATGGGGTCATCAAAGAATTTTTGTTGATGATGAGTCCCAAGATGTAAATTCTTCACAGGTACAGTAGGTGTCTCCAAAGAACAGGAAAGGCACACCACCCCCTCCAAGATCAAGCAGTTCAAGTACTTCAACCGCCACTCCAAGTCCTTCTCCACAGAGATCAGTAAGTTCTTCACCAATGGACATTGACTCTCCATCAAGAGGCAGAAGAACTTTACAACATCATCCATCCTTTCAGATGCTGGATCAAAATTTCCAGAGAAGATTCACTAGAAGCCAAGCTAGTGAAATGAATACAGTTTTGCAGCAACTTGAAAATTTGCAATTGTATGGGGATGATGACTCCCAAGAACCTAGAGGAGATGAAGTCAATTATGCTTTATTGACTAATGCACAGCTAGAGCCAGCTAGCTATGAGAAGGCATGTACTCAAAATATATGGCAAGAAGCCATGAAAGAGGAAATAACCTCTATAAAAAATAATGATACATGGGAGCTAGTAAAGCTACCCAAAGGTAAAAAATGTGTTGGATGTAAATGGGTCTACAAGACCAAGTACAATATTGATGGAAGCATTGATAGGCATAAGGCGAGACTAGTAGCAAAAGGTTTTACTCAGAAATATGGCATTGACTATGAGGAAACCTTTGCTCATGTTGCAAGACAAGAGACAATCAGATCAGTTCTTTCCTTAGCAGCCCATAAAGGATGGAATGTTCAACACATGGATGTAAAGAGTGCTTTTCTGACCGGATACTTGACAAAATGTCTACTCCATGCTACCTAAAGCATGGAGTAGACATTCTCATAGTTTGTTTGTATGTGGATGATCTAATATTTATGGGTAGTAACAATAAAATGAATACGGAGTTCAAAAACTCCATGATGAAGCAGTTCGAGATGAAAGATCTTGGTCTAATGTGATACTTCCTAGGCATGGAAGTGCATCAATCAAACAAAGGGATCTTCATATGTCAACACAAGTATGCTCGAGACATGATCAAGAAATTTGCCATGGAGCAGTGCAAATCAGTTGCAACTCAAACTGGACATGGGATCCAATTGAGCAAGGACGACGGAGCATCAAAGGTTGACAAGACCACTTACAGAAGCATGGTTGGGAGTCTGATGTTTCTCACCAACACAAGGCCCGATATTCAATATGTTGTTTCTCTAGGCTCAAGGTTTATGGCTAGTCCTTCTGAGCTGCATCTACAAGCAACTAAAAGAATATTGAGATATGTAAAAGGTACATTGGATTTTGGAATCCATTACCAAAAATGTAAGTCTGTAAAATTAGTTGGCTTCAGTGACAGTGATTGGGGCAGCAGTATAGATGACAGGAAATCTACATCAGGGAATTGTTTTAGTCTAGGATCAGGACTAATTACATGGAGTTCCAAGAAACAAACTTTTGTAGCATTGTCATCAACTGAGGCTGAGTATATAGCCATCACACATGCTAGTACTCAAGCCCTATGGTTGAGAAAAGTTCTTGAAGAGATTTGAGAAAGTCAAAGTGGTCCAACTCGACTGTATTGTGATAACATAAGTGCCATTCAGTTGGCATACAATCCAGTCCACCATAGCAGATCAAAGCATTTCGATATGAAGTATCACTTCATTCGAGATATGGTGGAACAACAAATAGTTGAGCTTCAACATTGTAACACTTTGGATAATATTGCAAACATCTTCACCAAAGGTATAGCTAAAGCTCAATATATAAAGTTGATAGACTGTATAGTCAGTCCTCTCAACTTTAAGGAGGAGAATGTTGGAAATAAAGCTAGTAAAAAGACCAAAAAGAAGTAAAAAAGGTGTAAAAATTTGTTTCAACTATAAGCTTTGGATCTTACCCCTTTTACCTCCTTGGACGGCAGTTGACTGGACAGGTAAGTTTGGCTTGGACGGCAGCTGATTGGGCAGGATTGGACAGCAAGGGCATCAAGGCGAACCAACTCAATTTCCTTTTTCCCTTTCCTCCCTATTTCTTTTATTTCCCTAACTTCCCTATATTCCCTAAGTTCGGTTAATACTACGAGTATATATTCCAATGTAACTGAGGTTTCCGAAGGTTGAATATAATATTGATTATCTAATTTTCGCTCCTAACTTCTGTCAAATCACACTTTTAAGGAGGAGACCCAGGTTTGAAACTTGCCAAGCAATACATGGATAGCATCCAAGTTGTTGTAATACCACTACATGGTGATGATGTAATACAAGTGGCTGCGTTTCAATCCGATATAACCAATTAGAAAAAAAATTGTTTTCTAGAGATTTAACTCTCAAGAATATTGCTTGATCATCAGTTTGTGCTAGCCTAGTTGTTTTGATTCAGATATATTTTGCATGTTATATGCATTTGTTTTCAAATTTTTCAAACTTCTGAAATTTCCAATATTTTGTAATTTTTAGAATTTTCAAGCTTTTCTACATGTCAAACCTCTAAACATTTCAAAGTCAAAAGCCATAGGTAAAGAAATGGAATGTAGAGATCTTTGCAAAATTGTTTTTCCATAATGAATTAGAAAATCAAGATGAAGATGTTAACCAATATCCCAAACATTGTGCATATACAAATAACATAGCACAAATGAACAATCCCAACAATAAATGTAAGTGGTTTGCATTCAAACACCAAACTTCACTCTATGATCTCAAAAAATGGAACATAGAGCAACCAAAAGACTAAATATTCCTAACCTCCCTACATCCTTCCTGTTCCAAGTGACTATGTTATGTCCCTGGATCTTATTTTGCCTTTAAGTATGTTCCTCTAATTCTACCCTCTTAATAAGTTAAACAATGTCAAACTACAGTGAAAATCGAATGCACTTTCTTATTGATATTATCTTTTGAACAGTTTTCTGAACTTTCAAAACTTTAAATATTTCACATCACTACTTTTTCCAACTAAGGTAGAAGCAGAATTACACCAACAGTAACTCCAGTACCAACACATAGGACTTCTAAGAACAGTACAGTATAAATCTCTTCAATTTCTGTGAAACAACAGAGTCATATGCAGCAGTGCTCAGGGATTTGCCGAAAAGCGAAAAAAACTTACAATTTCTTTATGGTCAGGCAGAGATTGGTAAGCTTGCTCATTCTTGATGTTAACACATTCTTTTAAAAAACCTTAACAGTCCTTGAATATTTATTTCTCATTAAACTCTAAATGTAACTTTGGGAAACATTTTTCTATGATTCAAATAATATTCACCTCCAGAAAACAACTAAAGATTTAACATAGCAATCAGCTTTACAAAAAAAAGATGGATAAGTCACAGACCCATCTGCATACTTGGCTTGAAGTTGTTCATAGGCTTGATAAAGTACATGTCTGCCAGGTATCACTGAGCTCTGCACAAAGGTATTATCAACAATTACGGAAATAAAACATTGGTGTGAATTTTCTTTTCCAAGTCAGGAAATCAAAACCTGGAACCTATCTTTTATAACTAAAACACAATACTGCACCTGGTTGCTGACAAGTGCACCTATTTGGCTTCCACGTGGGCGGCTATGAAAGTATTCATCTGATTCTTCTTCTGAAACTTTCTCTACAGTTCCCTCAATTCTTACCTGTGTAACATCATTTAAGCAAAGAATATGAAACTCCGATGAAAAAGGACATTCTTCATGTCTTGAACTATATGAAGTATCAATGGCTGCAATAAGAATAAGCATATGAGAAAAAGGCAAAAACAAAGCAGAAATCAATGTTTTAGTGACCAGAAAGACTCAAGAAGCTATGGTTAACAGAACATACATTCGTCATATCCAAGCATAAGCTATCAAAAATTCAAACTAAAGCCGAATAGAAAAGACAAAATGAAATAACTAAGTGTAATTTGATACTATCTGGAAAGTTTTGGAGTGTAGGTACAATACAAGTCTACAACAAAGAGAGATAATCTTAGAAATTATATTCTGCATTCCTGAACACATAGTAAGTTGCAACACACGGAACAGATTATGAACCCAATGATCACAGAATTACTACTAATTTATCTACAAGGGAATATCATGTATGCAATCTTCTACAAAGCCCTCAAAGTATTGTATGTAACATCAACTTACAGATAGGTGTCATTGAAATCCATCAGTACTCTCCAATTGGATGACTCGCCTATTTAACTTTCCAAGGTTGGGCTTCCAGGGAGCTGATTTCAAAATCTGTTGTTATGAACCCAGGTGCAGAAGGCCCTCCTATATTAGATTGCCTACTTATGGCTGAACTACCAGCTAAACCTTACATCAAATCTGTCTTATAATGAAATGGAAGAGATTGCTTGGTTGAGGTTGCCTATGGGCCATTGAATTGCTTAACACTCAATTGACAATTAAGGAATTGAACTCGCTTGTGGGAAAATTGTGCACATTAAAAGCAAGCTTAGATTGGTGTTTTCGGTATTCACAGCCATAGGCCTGTTCATAAAAATTGCAAATACATCATACATAACCATGTAAGAACAACTACAGTTCCACTGATGGATCTGATTCTGCTTCCCCAACCATGCTGTTAAATTTTTAAGTACCAAAAGTGAACATCCTAATACAAGTAACAGAAGTTAGGGGTCTTTACTAAGGCTTCCTTTATCTAAATCTACCTTCCCCGCTAGAATTTGGGCTAGGTTAGAGGTATTTAATAAATATTGGTTTTCATGAAGAAATTTTCATTTTCTTGTCTTTCTTCCAAATTCACACAGTAGTCAGAGAAAAAAAAAAAATGTGACTGGCTTGTAAAAGTTGCAAATCCTCATTTCTTAAAATGGTTCCATCTCCTTAAATAGGATAAATGAAGTCAATAAATTTAGTATACTAAAACTAATACACTCCCTCCATCACATTTAAAAATTAAACCCCATGCAATGCACCCTTTCATTTCTCTTGTAGTATCAGGAGCTAAAGGGCTTTTAGATTTCAAGAGCGAAGAAAATCCATCTTGCCACAAAGGGGAATCACATTCTAAAACTACTATATATACTATATAGTACTTTTGAACATTGCTTATGGAAACATGTCGACTCCTGCATATGAGACATTTGCATGCTTTTTTCTTTCAGTTTGATGATTTCTATGGTTTTAATATGTTTTTGCTATTGTATCTTTGATTTGTTTACGTCAAGACCTTTGATTACTCTAACATATTTTTTGCATGCAGTAATAAATTGCTCATCCTTGCATGCTCAGGAACCTTAAGATTATGCTTGGAGGCAGAGTCTTGCTCAATGCCATTTTTTTAATTTTTTTTCTTTTTTGTTTGGGGGGCATCATGACTGTGTTGCCATAGTATTTCAACCATGGGAATTGAACTCTGGTGGCCCCTTTGTGAGCCAAATATTCTCACCAGTTGCACTTCAACCCTATGGGCAAATGTTAAGGTTCACCCATCGATTGGAACCTTGGTTTACAATGTGAAATTCCTAACTCCCCATATACCTTGGGCAGTTACTGGTTTCAAGTGAAATTGTATAAATTAAGTATTATATCTACAGTGGCATTAGAAATCCTGTCAGCAAATAGAGTGCCCATGGAAAGACCTTTCTTCATCACATGTTCATGTATGCACAAAATCCAAACTGATCTAGTGCCAAGAATCCTCAATACATGACTTAAATTTGCCTTTCATTCTTCACCTCCTAGTCCATTCAAAGCACCACACTTGTCCAACTCACTCCCTTTCTCATATTAAGCTTTCTCTTTGTAAGAGTAAGTCGAATGAGATCACCACTGCTTACACCTACTTGAGGGTTCAGTTTACAGGTCCTTCCCTTAATCTTCTGCGAGCTTCACAGTCATGATTTTACAAGGATACACATCCCTATCAGTCTTGGAACGCCAATGTTTCCAGCAACACTTCCAAGACATACCTACAAATGCACCTCTTTGTTTGCATCATCAAACCCACAGTCCTTTATGAATATGAGATTTGGGTTCCAAGTCTAGGGTGTGTTGACTAGGCTCACATTAAGAGAGTCCAAACTATTTTGCTTCAGCGATTTATCTGATGTAAAAGAACTGTTCCCCAATGTATTGTTCATGCCGAGTTTGGCGCTCATCCTCTCTGCCTTAAGAGCATCTTTAGAATTATTTTTCAGCTTCATTTCCTTAGATCCATAGATGATTGCACCTCAGGCCGAGGAATATTCCATATTTGGCACTCTACTTCTTAGAATGGATTACCTCTAGAGGCACTTCTACTGATCATCATGGATGGTAGTCAGAAGTTATTTCTCTTCTTCAGTCAATTGCCATCTCCATGGATTGATTACCTCCGTCCAAATACTTTAAATGGTCCTCACCTTTTTCTTAATAAGAGGGTGATTAATCAAGCAGTCAACAATGATGTTTATCAACAATGTATTCAAATCACTTGGGTTGCTCCATCTCAGCCTCGTAGTCCTAAGTTGGCCTTCTACACTGAATTTCTCGTGAGGATTAAGAATGGCATTATCATTCGTCCTAATTATATCCAGAGACATTGGACATACAGCCTTAGGATTCCACTTCGTTAGCTCAGAGTATGCTCATACTAGTTGCTAGTGGAGGTAGACCACCATATTCCTCAAGAGGATAGGATATGTCATCTTTGCTCTCTTTTGGAGGTGCAGACTAAAGAACATTTGATCTTTAGGTATCCTATTTATTATGAGATTCAAGGGAGGTACAGTTGCTTGAATAGACTCAAGTGGATCACCTGCCACTTTTTCAGCTATCCTGACCAAAAATGCTTGACTATATACCTTAGTGAAGCTATCAGTCTTTAACATTAGTTTCTATAGGGGAGATGGACTACTACTCAACTAATCACCTTATTCTTTCACTCTATCTCTGCAATCGAGAATAAAAAGCTTTCATTTGAAGATACATCTCCCCAAAATGCTAATGATGGATATGTGCACCCTTGTTTACCTACAAAAGTGGCTACTAGGGCTTCGGTTCTTTCCTTGCATTGCATGAGGCATGACAAGAATGCAGTTCTTCGATATCAGTTTTCGGCTACCCCTCACATACCAAGGAGTTGCAGTAGCTTACCAAATTCCCATCTGCTTCTATTGGTTCCACATCCATGGATGCTAGAAGAGCCTTGAGGAGTAAAACTCCATGTCCTCCTGTTATTATCCAACCAAGCCCCCTTAGTGCAGGCCATTCTCTTGGGAGCATATGTTTGTCATTTTGGGATAATTGATGATGATGATGACTGTGCTTCTACTTTACATCTCACTACATTGGCACTTGGATCCACTAGAGCTTAGGGTTATTATTCCATTTTGGGTAACCCTCAAGACCGTAATTTAATGGTATACAATGTTCCACTTCTGTGTAGTTTACGCTAGTTTCCCTACTCTAGTTTAGCTTATTTTCATAGCACTTTTTCATTATTACAATACATTGTAACAGCTCTTTTCAATGAGTCCCATTGGCCTACTTTGGACATCCATGGACATTAATAAAATTATCCTACCTTTGTCAAGAATCCCCTTATCTTTAAATGCATGTCCATCCATTTCAACAACCAGGGACATGAGCATGTATTATTCCCCACCATCTGTCTGCCCTGAATTGAAATTAATTACCACATTAAGGAAACTCATCTTGAAATCCACTGTTAATGGAAGTCATTTTGCTAATCATGGCACTATAGATCTAAGCAGCTTAGCCACAAAGGACTCTAATTTGGACTCAATATAGAGCTTACCCCGAAAGGACTAACAATGGTTCAATACAAAGCTTAGCCCAAACAATGACAATTTAATAGAGCTTACTGCAAAGGAAGCTCCTCTCAGCACAATAAACTGCTTAGCCTAGAAGGAACCCAATTGCATATCAATACATGACTTATCCTCATAGGACTACTGCCAGGGCTTACTGCAATGCTTAGCCCTAAAGGAGTCCAATAACAGCTTACTAAAATATTTAGCCTCAAAGGTCTCCAATCTCAACTCAAAACATAGTTCATCCCAAAAGGACTCCAATCTCAACTCAAAACATAGTGCATCCCAAATGGACTCCAATCAAAAATTCAACACAAAGCTTAGCGCAGAGGGACTCCAAGAGCAAAATTACAACTCAATAAACAGCCTGGACCCAAATGGTTCCAATATCGGATCAATGCAAAACATAGCCACAGAAGACTCCAATCACAGCTTAATACAAGTCTTAGCCTCATAGGACTCAATCCCAGTTGGATCAATAAAGAGCTTAACCCTCGAAGATTATAACCACAGTCTAATACAGAGCTTAGCTCCAAATGACCCAATTTCAATGGCTCAATACAAAGGCTAGACCAAAAAGGGTCATGATTGCATTATAGATTTTGCTGTAACAATTCTTATACCTTTGCAATAGACACCTAGTTCAGATAATTAGCTGTATTTACTGTAGGCCAAAAGGCAAAATACACTTGTAACTGTCAAAACATTGATTTCACCCTTAAATTTGCTGTTGTTGGCAATCAAAATCAGTCAAAGAACAGTTAAATTATTCAAAATACAATAAAAATTTCTGATTGTTGTTCAAAGAACATGCCTGGTGCTCTCACAAAAGCACCTCGCTTGCTGTTGTCATGCTCAGATCCCAAGGCACACTCTCCATTAAAAATCTTCTCCATTGACTCCAAGGCATAAAATGGTTGACATAATGAATGTGCATTATATGAGGTCAAATTGCCCTTATTCCTACACTGTCAAATGATTTAATGTTGCTGACATTACTGGTGGGTCAGCTGAAATCATAAAGTTGAGCCAGTGAGCAGAGAAAAAAAGGTTATTATCTAAAATATGTCATTTTTTATGTTTTACCCAGTACATCATTGAAAAGCTTGGAATAATTTTGATTCTTAAATTATGTCTCTGTGTCTATCTCTAAATTCCCCATCTGCCCCCCCTTTGAGCACAACACCCCTGTGATTCATGTTGTGATCAAAATCAAGTTCGATGTCCTCATAGATTTCAGAAGGGCCATGTTCCCTAGTTAGATACATAATGGATCCCATTGCTTACAAGGAAGAAGGAAAGCCAATCACCCTTTCTTCACAAGTTATTCGAATCCATTCATGTGTGCAAATATCATTCTATGGAACCTGCAACAATTAATGAAGATACTTTTCTAACAGATCACATGCTTCTCAAGTCATGACCGTTATTATTACATCAATTGCATTTCATGCTGATGTTCTTCAAATAGCTGGTTGATAGTCATGGATGCCATATATGCATGAAATGTAAGACACAACACCTACAGATGCCTAGTTGACAAAAGGAGTTTCATATGAAAGGTTTCAAGTGTAAGATAGCTTCTGATCATTTGACAACAAAAATGCTCCCCATCGTGGTATTTTCTCTATTCATGACTAACAAAGAGTACTAAGTTTCACATCATATGGTAGAAAATTAGAAATAACTACCAATGTTTATAACAGTAACACTTTAAAATGAAGGTCCTTTAGTTCTCAAGACCATTCACAGGAAACATATAACGAAAAGTTAAAACCAAAACCTTGATAATCTGATTCCAAACACGCTGGAAGCATATCTGGACTATCTTAGATTCTGAATCGCTATATACATCAAACACATTACCTGGCGATGGAGGGCTTCCCAAAAGAAAAGAATAGAGGCGTTAGGGTTCTCAAGTATTTCATGTGCCTTCCTACTTTCATAATTAGTATACCTGCCTCGTCACCATGAAACAACAAATGATGCAATAATGAGTTTATGCCAATAGGATAACAATATTTCATTAAAATTTACTTTTCAACAAATACTCGTACAATGGTTGATCAAGAACAGCATATATTGATAATTGCAACTATGGTTTAAAAACATACTCAACTAAGCATACGAAAGAAGCTTTCTGAGTCTTCTGACTATAAAGATATAGAAATTTAGCATGGAATGGGTCCTTACCAAACAAACCCATGCTCATTAAATCCTTTCAGCAAGACCATACGTACAGAACTGCCAAAGAAATCAAGAGTAAATGTGGAGCTATATAGGCAGCCAGAAAGATGCTACAAATTTCAACTGTTAAATGATGCATAGAATGTATTACTCGTTACTCTAAGATTAGGAGATCTGATTAAATAATTATTAAAACATGATCAGTTATCTGCTTTTATAGGAATTGACAGAAATGACAAAAAGATAAAAGAAGGTGAATATTTAAAGTAGCATACGGATGACCATCCTTATCAGCAGTTGCCAAAGCCATCGCATTTGGCTCATTCAACCCAGCAGCTACTGCATCCTCAAACCATTCTTGAAACTACAACAAAACAGCATTCCATAAACAGTACAATCTTTAATATTTTCCAAACATGGCAACCTTGCAAGCAAAACACATATTGAAACTTGTCTACTTATGTCTATGTTTATGGATCTATACAATGGAAAGGTAGATTGTGATATTATGCTAAAAATCTTCTCTAATTCCAGTTTTCCATCTTGGCTTTGAAACAAAGAAAAACAAATTTCCAAGCATTCAGGCACGGCTCATACTTGCTTAATTGGATCATCCTTCACATGTTCTTCGAGAAACTCCGGAGAAACATAGTCCTCTCGAAGAGCTGACACATCAACTGATGGTGGTTTACTAATGCGCACACACATTGCAGTACCTGGATATTGAGGGAGCTTTAAAGAGTACTTCCTTGCAATTTCTGGTGGCACAAACCTCCCCCCTAGAAAGTGATGAGGGCCTGTAAATTTTCTGGCACAAAGTTTAGGTGCAGTTAAGGATACCTGAAAAAGCAAACGTCATCTTTGTAGTAAGCAACAAAAATAAATTATTTATAACAACTACCAAAGGCTTCTAATTTTAAATAAATCCTCTAAAAAATGGGAATGGATGATACCAAGAGAAAACGATTAAGTTCGAATAAGATATAAGCCAAACAGCTAGCAAAAAGCAAATTAGGGAGAGAGAAAAATAGCGCAGACGAGCAAACCAGCATATCTGGCCTGAGGCCGGTGTTATTAATATCGCCTTCTTCCACATGCCATCCAGAAGGAATGTCAACAGACACAACAATAGGTACTCCACTATTTTCTCGAGAAGAACCAGCTGGTACAACCAGTTTGTGAATCAGAGCATCAAAAGGAGGCCTTGGTGTACCTACAAAGGTTTCAGTAATCCATACTGTCATAATTCCAAATATATTTTATGACCATTGATATTAACAAGAGGTAACATTTCAACTGTCACATGCCCAGAATTTCAAGGGAGGTCAGGCTCCCAGAAAGACCAAATTGTCCACAAATTCAGCAAAATCTCATAACCTTAGCAGAACACAATTATATCCATTCAATGATACAACCATGATATAAAAATTATTCATCTCATCTTATATATGTTTTAGAGAATACTAAGAAACAATGTGGGGGAAAAATACAGCCCTGCCAAAAAGTCACCTCCTAAACGGAATTCTTTCAGGATCCACCCCCCCACACTAAGTCCATGATATGACACAGCAATAGGTTTGTAATGGTAGATGGATAAAATGGAATCTCTATGAGACAAGACTTGCTTCTCGAAACCTCAACTATTCTTCCTCCAGCTGTCATAGAAACTGTCAAGCTTTCTGCTGGACCATAACTTATCCTACCTCCCAAGCTGCTTGAATCACCCATTCTCAGCTCCCCAGTATGAAAACAAAAACCAATGCAAAAAGACAATAGCCATGGCAACAAACTCTCTATAGGATTTCATGACATTTATTTTTAGCTTTCTAGCCATGCAAGTTCTTCCTGTTCTTTTCGAATACATGGTTCTTACACCTGATAGCTGTGGCAATGAAGGTGCCTCAAAGAAGAGATCTCACACTTTACATTAAGATGGACAGATGGATCAAGTGACAATGATACAAGATGTGTCATTTTCATAGACAAAGAATGGCATTGATGAAGAAGCCTCTTTGCATGGGGAGAGTGATGTTTAACCTCACTTAGAACTCTAGGTTTTCCCTGTTTTTTTTTTTCAATTGGTTATATGGGATTGAAACGGGCCCCACCCGTATTACATCACCACCACATAGTGGTATTACAACAAAGCTTAGATATTATCCATGTATCGCTTGGCAAGATTTGAACCTTGGTCTCCTCCTTAAATGATGAGGAATCTAACCGGTTGAGCTAATGTCACTTGATAGGTTTTCCCTGTTATTTGCCATGTTTTAATTTATTAATTTCATCAAAATATTTACATCAGTGTCTAAAATTTAAATCCTATAATATAAAGTTTACAAAATCTGCATTAAATTTTTCAAAACATTTTTCTCCCTAGGTCAAGTAATATGACCTAGTAAAACCAGAAGCCTCTCCTGCAGGAATATCCTTTTGCTGCTTTGTAAAATATGCATCCAATATTTTTACATATCCGCTCAAAAAAATGCATTACACCAACCCAAAAATAACTTCTAGCTTACTTCCCAATCTCACTTATCATGACTTATATTATTCAATTTGCTGCCCACATTTTCAGCACATTTAATAGGTTGGCAGGAAAATTTACTAAGCCATTGGAACATGTAATTCTCTTAATTAAAGACAATAGCATAACAAGATCATCTCAAATCTGTAGCAGTTAAAAGCATTCTTGGCATAGACACTCTCTTAATATTTGAGATATGGAACCAAGGATGATATCCTTTTTTGAAGTGAAGGATGGTATAATAGGTATAGAGAAAACTCTTTCCTAGTAAAGTTAGTTTATTTACAGTAATGATCAATGACATGGCATGACACACAAGAGAGGATTGGCCAACATAGGCAGTGGAAAGGCCAAAAAGAATCACAATAACTTGAGTTCATTACAGGAACCATATATAGTGCACATATTGTGTTATAGACCAGTATGTTAGTATTAACATGTTTAAAGGTAGCTTCACCCTAGATTCTCATATAAAATGCCATGCAGATGAGGTGATAAAGCAGAGTTCTCATGGGTAAGAAAGAAGGAAAATTTTCCTAAGGCCTAAAGGGTCCAAAAAGTGCTAAAGAATGATCTCAATATAGATTCATAAAGTTAAGAGCTAGCCCAGACACGACAAAATTAAGTGATGTCCCCCACTTGGAGAAGAATGAATGTCAAAAAAACGTTCAAACTTCAAAGGGCAAGGTATACAATTTTTTTTGGGGCACCCCCTTCCTCAAGGCTCATTTGAGGAAAGAAGGAGTGATGAACGGTTATGTTGTGCTAGTTGATGAGATATTCCCCACTGATGATAGCAATTGGAAAAATACTTGGGGGCTGCAATTGCTGTATTTGTGTACTTAATATTTGTGTATCAGATTGCAACTAACAATGGAAGCAGTATCTAACACTGTTGAAAAATCGATTAGAGAAGATGAAAAGTCCTAGACTGCATACATGATTCCAACAAAGTCTATTTTTCTAAAAACAAACCACAGCAACCACAGAAGTTGAAGAGTTAGAAGTGTCCCTTGGGTCTATGTTTTGGAATTGCCTTTGCATGCTAACTATTTCTATTACAAATGCTTAGGTCAAATGTCATGGTGATTACATGAATACTTCAACAAATCCAGCAAGATGTCTCCTCTTATTAAACGACATATTAAAAATTAATATAATCAAAGGGAACCAAGCTTGCAAATGTCATGTTGTCCTACAAGAAAGATGATTCACAAAGCAAGAGATATAAATCAAGTCCCTTTCCTGCTTTGTTCCATTATTTCAGTATTCCTCTATGGGTCTGTAGTAGCTATCATTTTCTGCTAATAGTATATTATAATCTGCTTTAAGGAGTTGCAACAGTATTTTAACAAGATTAGAGTGGAAGGTCAATTTCTTTATGTTCTGGATTTTTCAAAAAGGTCATTTATGACACTTGGCACATCTGAAGACATAAAGAACAGCTAGTAGTACACAAAGAGCATACATATTGCATTTACATGGATATGTAGGAAACAGAAATGCATCTGTGTGTCCTGAACTTGGATTTAGTCAGGATCTAAGATCGGATCACAAAAGGCACCTGTACATCAATAAAAAAAGCTATCATTTCATAAGGAATGCATTCCCAAGGATCTAGAACACATCTCTTCTATTTCCTGCATCTAAATGAAAAAGCATACCTTGGAAACATCGCCAATCATCCTTGAAAATATAAGAAATGCAGGGACAAGAGCCCAGGGCATTGTTCTGTGGGTACATCTACCAGACATCCAGAAGAATTCTCCTGTCTTCTATTTAAATTAGTTTTTTTTCTTTGTTGGGCTTTTTAGCCCGCTAGCTGGCAGTCAGTATTGTCCTTCTTATAGTCCCTTGGGTCTTTTTTTGGCCCACCGCGGACATTAATAATATTTCTTTTCATTTCTCCCCTAGATCTCATGGCTGGAGAGATGCCCAAACATCCTTTAATCCATAAGGGCACATCTATGCATTCCCCGTGTTACAACAAAAAACGGATGGCTTTTTTTAGTTTTTATTTTTGGGAAGCATAAAGGCCACCCAACTATACTGCCTAAACGTAAAAGTTGCATTTGAAGCCTACCATAGCCAACACATTTGTCATTTTCCATGTTCAGCTTGTGAGAGGAGAACTGCAGCTGCCATTGGAAGCTATAACCAACTGAGTACGGCCATTGGAAGTAATTATTAATAAAAAAAAATCTACAAGAAGACTGTCTCACAGTCACTGAAATCCTTTAAATGACTTTTTTTGAGAACTAAGTGTTCCTTCAAACAGCCTCCAAACAGCTCCCACACAATACCAAACAGAAAGGTAAGAAATGAGTCAATCCAACAACATTAGAGGTGTATCTTAAAAGAGGGCCAAATAGATGGGAGAGACATATAGTCAATCATTAGAAGTGAGATAGCAGGAAATGGAACAAAGTGCCCATCTGATTTTTGTTGATTTGCAAAGGAGGCTTAAAACGTCCCCAAAACTCTTTTGGGCAAATATTTAACCCAGTTCAGCCAAAACAGGCCCAAAAATTTATTTTCGCCCCATCAGTGACAATATAGCACATATTCCCAACACTGGAAAAAGAGTTAAATTAGGATGAGAGGGCATTTATTGGGCATTTGCACACAAAGAATGAGCACTTTCACCAAATTCTCTCTCCCCAGAATCTGAGCTGCTTAGATTGAAAATTACAGACATTGTCTGGCCCTAGAAACTGAAGAACAGGGAATACTTGTTCAGACTGAGTGAAACTCACAAGCAGGATCACATTCCTCTAAAAAGAAGACTTTAGCAAGCACCTTGCAAGAAATGTACGTAGAAACCGGAGGATGCAGACAAAGCAACTCCTAAGTTTTGGTTTGCTAATAGCACCCCTTCCATCATACTTATTCTATTCATTACAAGATGGTCAAAAAACTACAGCAGCAGGCTTTCATTTGTACCCTAAATGACCACAAGACAAGGACCAATTGACCAAAATATGAGGACTGATATATACATGGAGCAGTTGAAGCAAAGCTTGGAGGAATTTAAATGCTTTATTTTCATGCACAGGTGGGTAGATACTGTCCATCAGCCACTCATCAACATTATTGTAACACCTTTGTTAGGTCACTTCCTTAGAGCCATTAATTGTTCTAAAAGACACAAGGATGAGACTTCCCAGGAGATTTCTCATGCTGCTGTCGAGGGAATTGAGCCCTCTACTATTGAAAAAGTAGCAACAAAGAGAGCATGACTGTACAGCTTAACAAGGTTACTCGTTCAAAGCAGATACATCCATATCTTTTAAACACCCTGTTGTGTACATGATTGAAATAAAATGCAGTGAAGGACATTCTGAAGAAGGATTGGAAAACAGAATCTGTTAAACTTATTATCGCAGTCAAGTGTTAACTGCAACTACCATGCATAAATATGCATATATAGGTTATTAGGTTCTATGCAAGAAAATAAATCCTTGAAATCACAAAAATAAGATATGATAGTTACTATCTTTATTAAATATGATGTTTCAAGTGCAAGAGCTTTGCAGGCCAATGGTTATCAGTAGTGAATATTACTTTAAAGATGTCAGATTGACCAAGCAGATTTTCATCAGCAGTTTGAAGATATCAATTGACATGTCAAGTTCAAAACTTTTCAAGAAGACGACACATGTGGTGGACCTAGTCCCTAAATATTTATGACATTATATCAAATTAGAACCCTATCTTATTGTAATATACACACACATTATATATAAACCTATTATAAAATTTATTACGAGGTAGGTAGGATAGTTCATGACTCTTTATGTTACACACCTTTGAATATTATCTACAGCCATTTATTCTTTGGTGTATATTGCATCCATTGATCTCTTTTATATATTGTATTATAAATGATTCCCTTATGGATTTCAGGTAAGAGACCTACTAGTCCCTTACAATTTGTAGCTCATAGGGTTTGCTCCAAGTACCACTTCATATGCTTTCGAGAAGAATAGGCTCACAGAGGATTTGATCCAGGCCCAACCTCCTGTTCTCTACAAGCTCTGCCCAATTTTAACCTTTAACATTATGAACAAGGCATTGGGAAGCAACAGTAAATGGGATGCAATCGTATTGGCGAAACCCAAGTTTAAACTTTCAAAAGTAATGGGCTGCATGGAAACTGGAAATTAAATTGACAGAAATATAAAATTTGTACTAGTATTGCACGATGGATAAAAGTAAAAACTCTGTAAATTTAGAGGGCTAAATCATCTCATGACAGATATTTAACCATCAAATTTCAAGCCTGCCTCATGGTAACAGTATAGCGCAGTGGTAAGATTTCTCTTATGACAAAAAAAAGTCCACTAAGGTAATACTATAAAAGACATACGAGAAAATAAGAGTCATCAATCATTCAGGACTTCACACAAATGATGCTAACAAAGATATTTTGACAGGACCCTAATGAGAAAATGAAATTTTACAAATATGAGATCAATCCAAGGGTCACCTACGTAGAATAAAGTTACCTCCAAGAGAGAGTCTCCATGCAAAAAAGACAGATTATCAGTCAATTTAGACCAAGCTCACATCATCTTGCAACATGATGGACTGGATGGGGAACTGAGTATATGTAATTGAAAGTGATGGGCTGCATGGCAAACTGAACATTAAGTTGACAGATACATGAAATTTGTATTAATATTGCATGACAGATGGGCTGCATGGGAAACTCACACATCTTGCAACTAGCAATGGTAAATGGGATGCAATCATATCAGCACAACCCATCATTTTACCACAAAGCTCATCATTTTATCCAAGGCATTGTAAAGCAACTGTAAATGGGATGCAATCGTATCAGTGCAACCTGAGATTCAGAAATATTTACGTAATCTTTTGTTCTTCATATTTCCTTTTTCTCTTTTCCATCCTGTAGATCCTATAGGGTCTCCAGTGGCCAATATTTCAAACCCGACCTCGCAATTTTTCCACTAACATCTGTAATATCTCCATTGTTTGCAACTTGTATGACATGGTACTTTCCAATAAGCCATTTGATTATCTTTTTACAATAATTGTTCCAAAAGGAAAAAAATATTAGTGTTAAGATGTTGCACAGAGAAATGAATCAGTGGTAGATAAGTTGAGAGACAAAGGCCGTGTTCAACTGCACACATGGCATATGATAGGGATGCAAGGGAAATTGAATGTAACAACAAAAAGAAACAGTCATGTAGAAGGACATATTGGAAGAATGCTATTGGTGTTAGACAATTCCAGTCTACTGCCAGATTCCAAGAGGCTTCGCAAAAGTTACTAGGTTCAGTTTGTGTTCAAATTCCATAAGAATAAAAAATGAAAAAAAACAGCAGTAAAATTCACTATTACATTCACAATTTTAAAAAATAATAATAATAAATGAAAATACCCATCCAGGACACCCATGTTCGAATCACGGGGAGGGTGGCCTCCAATTGTGCCCCCAGTTGTACTTTGTCTTCTTCTATATATATATAAAATTATTATTAATAATGCAAATGTCTAAAATAAATATAAATATGTATAAAGAACCTCACATTTTATACAAGAATGAGATTGACTTGCAAATGACCATGAATGAGTTGCCCTTATTAGTTCATTTTGCCATGTTGAGATAGTTTTTTCATTGGTTGTTTTGCTACAACCTTTAGTTTTTGTAGCTGTGGAATGGAGTCAAGTAGACGGAGGAATGAAAGACAAAGATGGGACAACATAGTTTTTTTATTGATGTTCTTTGTCAAATTTGTTCGTGTAAGGTAGAAAATCGCCAAAGTTTAGACCTTATTGATAAAATTTGCCAGATCTAGTAACACTTCATATACCTTAATTAATATGTAGAAATCAATAAGCAAACTCAGTCATGGTAGCAGAAACCACAGCCAGTGGAAACCAAAAAAAACATAAGACCGTGCACAAATTTCCAAAAGGATAACATGAGTCTAACTGTCCACAACATGATGAACAAATCATTACTAGGAAGTGTTCCATCAGGAGTATGGAACACACCATGTCATATCATGTCAGTTTTGTTATCATAAGTCCTAATGAATCATAAAATATCATTGCCTCCTCTATTTCTAACATAATATTATCTCTTGGTTAAAATTTATCAGGAATGTTAATTATGATAGCTTGATGGTGACAACAGGCATCTGAATCAGTTGAGAAACAATTCAAAGCCTGTCATATGATTGGAGTATTACTGTTAAGGCAGAAAATCACTTCTCTTGTGAAGATTTGAAGTCTGATTAGAGCGACCACAGAAGCAACTTGACCTTGGACAATCTGGCACATCCTTAGTCCACTATACATTCAGTTCTGAACAAGTTCAAATTTATTCTCGTTCATCTGTATAATGTGAATTTTTTCTTTATATAGAAAAGTTTGTTACATTGAAATGGTTCGTATACAAAAGTGCCAATTCACCAAGAACAAGCAGATGTGGAATTTGAATGAACCAACTTATATAAGATATTTTTTTTCATTAGCTTTGACATTTACTACATGCTATTGCAAACTGTAGAAGTATAGTATAATCCCAGAAAGAATATAGCAAACGGAATGTCTTACCATGAAATGAGAACCCAAACATAGCATCCACAACGATGTCAAAAGTACTGCCCAGTTTTGTTGGTAAATCCTCTGGTGGCAAGAATGGAACAGCAAGAGCCTCCAGCTAACAAAGAGACATTTCAAGGTTATTTTGAGAACTGATTCCAAGGTTTGGCTTACTAAAACCTTGTAATTTCATTATTTTAATGAGCGAATTATTGAATACCTTCTATGGGAATTGCTTCTAAGAAAAACACACCTGAGTAACAAGCCCATGGTAAAGAGGTTTGCCAGTGCGCTTGGGATAGGAAACAAATGGCATATATCCAAAATGATGAAGGTGTCGTGCAGCCACCAATCCATCACCGCCATTGTTGCCAGGGCCACAAATAATCAGTACCTTGTTGTATTCCTTTGGTCTATAGACCTGTGTGAACAAAACCAGGTTGTCCAAAGACACAGCCTTGAAATTAAAATAATTTTCATGTTTTTAAGGCCCAATATATTATAAACAAGCATGAAACTGATATAAACACAGGTATAAACCATGCTACAAGCTTCAAAATAGTAAAATATTACCCGAGTGCAGATTAGCATTTCCTACGTCAATTATTGAGTATCTAACAATTTTACGAAGTTGGAATGGACTAATTTTTGAAGATTAGTAGGGGTTCAGTTGGTTTTTTTTTTTCCCCTTCCTGCCCTGGATAATTTATCACACTCTAAAAACCATTAATTTAGCAACATGAATTTCTTCCCACTTCGTAATGTAAATGATGCCATCTCAGTCACTATTTACATTTGTCTTCTAAGCTAGGGTCAATTATGAATTTTCTTCTACAACTACTCATTTGGTCCAGTTATGTTGTGATCTCTTCTATTACAAACTGCTCATTGAAAGCATGGCTGGGAATTTTTCTTTTTTTCTAATCTTAAAAAGCAAAGGTAGAGGACTATCATCTTCATCAGAATCATGTTTCTCTACTGACCGGACACAGTAAAAATTGTGTGCTTAATTACACTCTGCTCAGAATGCACAACGAAAGTATCTCCGAAAGTACGGATCCTATGAAGATAACCGATAAGCAGGAAGATAATCTCAAGCTGGAGAGGAGAAGCCCCAAACTCTACCAGAATAATAGAACGAGGGATTGTTCCCTTGCAACAAATGAATCGTCAAAGAAAGAGTGTCTGCACTCGTTCAACCCGTGACCACTCAGTCGGGCCAAGACTAGGGCCCCAAACCACTGACCCATAAGTAATAGTTGGCTTGACCAAAGTGTCAAAGATCCTCATCTTCACAGGTATATCCTGAAAATGTGCTTTGAAGCAATTCCTTTCTAGCAAAGACAGAGCTGCATACCCCTTACACACCCGAACCTCGACGGCAGGTTTCATACCAAAAGTGGGACCAGGGAAAAGAACCCCCAAATACACATAAGAGGTGGTGATTTCGACCTCCTTGCCCTGGAAAAGGAAGTGGAGATGGGATAGAACCTCTTTGGTAGTATTGAATACCATAACCTTGGTCTTAGAAAGATTCACCGTCAACTGTCTCGAGTCACAAAAAGCGGCAAGTGTGTCCAGATGACGATGAAGCCCCTCAGGGGATGAGGCCAAAAGAACAACATCATCAGCAAAGAGGAGAATAGAAATCAACACATGGTGAAGAAGGCAACCATCCTCTAGGTGAGTGTTCTCCCTGATAAAAGTATCAAGCTCGTCGATAAAGATCCCAAAAAGTGTCGGTGAAAGGGGGCATCCCTGTTTCACTCCTATGGTGCTAAGAATATTGGCTGAAAGCCCTTGAGGGGAGCGAAACCGACCTTTCACAGTCTCATATAACCGTGTAACCGCTATCAAAAGTTGCCCAAAGATGCCAATTGATCGAAGCCTCTCAAGAAGTAAATGTCGAGGCACCGTGTCGAAATCTTTCTTGAAGTCTAAAAAGCAACAATAAACCTTCGAGGACCTGGAACGCGCCTCCTCAATCATATAGCTCTGAGGATTAGAATGTGATCTGTGGTCTAATGATCTTGCCGAAAACCAGCTTGGCCAAGAACCCTGAAACCCCCCTCCTCCAACCAGATCTATATCTGAATGCTAGCCAGGAGAGTAGAAACCTGAAAATACCAGCTCCTCCGACCTCCCCGAGAACTCGGAGAGAGTTCCATCGAGGAGCGAAGGCCGAGGTAAGGGTACTGCTTGCAACCCTCAGGGGTATCTCCGAAAGTACGGATCCTATGAAGATAACCAATAATCAGGAAGATAATCTCAAGTTGGAGAGGAGAAGCCCCAAACTCTGCCAGAATAATAGAACGAGGGACTGTTCCCTTGCAACAAATGAATCGTCGAAGAAAGAGTGTCTGCACTCGTTCAACCCGTGACCACTCAGTCGGGCCAAGACTAGGGCCCCAAACCACTGACCCATAAGTAATAGTTGGCTTGACCAAAGCGTCAAAGATCCTCATCTTCACAGGTATATCCTAAAAATGTGCTTTGAAGCAATTCCTCTCTAGCAAAGACAGAGCTGCATACCCCTTACACACCTGGACCTGGGCGGCGGGTTTCATACCAAAAGTGGGACCAGTGAAAAGAACCCCCAAATACACATAAGAGGTGGTGATTTCGACCTCCTGGTCCTGGAAAAGGAAGTGGAGATGGGATAAAGCCTCTTTGGTAGTATTGAATACCATAACCTTGGTCTTAGAAAGATTCACCGTCAACTGTCTCGAGTCACAAAAAGTGGCAAGTGTGTCCAGATGATGCTGAAGCCCCTCAAGGGATGAGGCCAAAAGAACAACATCATCAACAAAGAGGAGAATAGAAATCAACACATGGTGAAGAAGGCAACCATCCTCTGGGTGAGCGTTCTCCCTGATAAAAGTATCAAGCTCGTCGATAAAGATCCCAAAAAGTGTCGGCGAAAGGGGGCATCCCTGTTTCACTCCTATGGTGTTAAGAATATTGGCTGAAAGCCCTTGAGGGGAGCGAAACCGACCTTTCACAGTCTCATATAACCGTGTAACCGCTGTCAAAAGTTGCCCAGAGATGCCAATTGATCGAAGCCTCTCAAGAAGTAAATGTCGAGGCACCGTGTCGAAATATTTCTTGAAGTCTACAAAGCAACAATAAACCTTCGAGGACCTGGAACGCGCCTCTTCAATAATATAGCTCTGAGGATTAGAATGTGATTTGTGGTCTAATGATCTTGCCGAAAACCAACTTGGCCAAGAGCCCTGAAACCCCCCTCCTCCAACCTTCGAGAGAGAAGCACATCCAATGTTGTGGCATAGAGCTTGGCAAAGATATGCCCAATCATGATAGTCCTGTAGTTATTGGGTTCATGGGGATCACCTGCCTTATGAATGGGGTGAATGATATGCTAAGTCCAGGACTCAGGAAACCCAAAACAGACAGCAAGATTAAAGAGATCAGCAAGGGGCCCAACAAGAGGGTCAATACCATGCTTCAAAAATTGTGGAGAATTCTTTTGTTGTTTCATGCATAGAGGTAGTTCGGTGGTTGAGCAGGTCTTGCAGTTGTCAACTCCCCACAGTTTCCAGTTAAAGCCATATATATGTTCATCCACCTAGTTCAAGGTGTGTTTGTAGTAGCATTGGCATATGGTAGTAGATGGTTGTCAGACGATGATCAAGGAACATTCATCATGTTACTTTACACTCAGTCATGCCATGATGTATTGCACATGATTGGAATGTGAAGGAAACATGTTGTGTCATGTATTTACATGTAACTCTGGGCTCTTTTCATTGTGTCTTTACTTATATAATATGGAACTGTATTTTATTGTGTTGCATTGGATGTTTGCATGACTGGAATACTCCCATGCAACATTTTGGCATCATTGCCAGCACAAAGTTGGGTCAAAGTTGGTGACATAGAGTTGCAATAAGGATCTTACCTTGGAAGATAAATGACGATAATGGTCAAACCAAAGCATGGCTGACAAGCATCATAGTCCAAACCATAGTTGGAAAAATTGCCGAGATCTCGTGATTTCTCGGTTTTCTTGCAAGAAAAAGTGGGCTCCAAGAAAATTGCAGCATTTTCTCGAACACGAGAAATTGCCAGTTTTTTTGAATATTTTCTTACCGATTTATCACCATTTTCTCATGAAAACTCATGCGGGTACGGGAAAATGCAAAAAAAAAATGTCTTTAAAGGAGGGAAAAGATTCATTTTTTGCATTTTTTTCTTCTCTCTTGCTCCTGAATGCAAATTTGTAAAGGCTAATCAGACATTCTCCAACTCATATCGACAAGGATTTGATGGATTTAAAGGCCTTTTTTGAAGATTTCACACCTTGGGACAAGATTCCAAGGGAAGGGTTTTTGTTTTTTTTAAGCATATGATAAGGTTCTTTAGGGTCTTTTCCTTTGTTTTCTATCTTCTTTAAGAGTCTAAAACATATAATGCATTTAAGGCCATGTCTTAGACTCTTAACACTCATCTTTTTTTTTTGGAAAAATAGACAACATAAAAGTGTTGAAATTTGCATAATCTGATCTTGTTTAGGCCAAGGCCAAATGTGTGATGAGGTGCTTATGAGCGCCATTTATGTAGCATACGGGCATTCCTCATTTATGTAAGCCTACTGGTATGTTCGTGTAAGCCTATGGGCCCTTTTCATATTTCACCCTTGGTGGTATTGGTTAATTCACCTTTATGGATAACCTCACTTGAAGGGTAATTTATTATTATTTTATTGTAAGATTAACTTCAAGGTTAAGTTTATGTCAGCCTAAGGTTAACCTCTCATTAGGGATTTGGTATCACTATAAATACCCCTCAATGAGGATCCATTTGTATCATAAGTGTAAATAAAATGTGATATATTGGGGTACCCATGGGCACCCACATTCTAATTCTTGTGGTCTCCCTTTGTTTATTTTTTATCATTTACTATTGCTATCTTTTAATCGCCTTTTCTTCTTTTTGGCATACAATTGTGGTGAATGCATGTTTTGGAAAGTTTCTAGAAAACATTGCAAATTCGAACATGGTATCAGAGCAAGATCTAAAGCAGCTTCACTCATCTACAAAAAGGAGAATTCGTTGCATCAAAGGTTGAAGAGAACATCCGAGTCAGATTGCAATTGGGCATTTAATTTTTGAATTTCCAAATTTGAATTTTGGCGCCAACCACAACCAGCCTTTGCTAGTAGGGGGCACAATAAAATCTTTGTCGTCTCCCCATGTTGTAGTGGTTTCTTTGTTGAAGACGTTGGGGTTCCTACTTCCCAACCAAGGAAGTGGTGTGGTGATAGCTTGGTTGCCTAGTTCAAAGGACATTGTAGGATTGAATCCTTGCAACTCTTTTGCAAAGGTCTTTAGAAGGCAGGTTCAAATAAGGCATCTTCCATTCTTTCCATCGCATGCGACAGTGTAGCGCAATGGTGAGTTTGTTTGCTTGTCGCTTGGAGGTTGACGGTTCGAAACCCGTAGGCAACACTTTTTAGAGGGGCTAGGATAAAAGTGTCTTCACCTCTCCTCCTACCCAATAGTGCTTGTGGCTCAACGATTGGTTTGTTGGCTTGCAGATGGCAAGTTCTGAGGTCGAGCCTCGACGTTGTCGTCTTTTGCTCCCTCTTAGGCGTGAAACAAGGTATATGTCATAACATCCTCCTTTGGTTTCAAACCGCGCATATGGCACATTGGTAAGGTTGTGTAATGTCCCCCCCTGTTCTGATATTTTTAAAATTTGGGACACTATACTGTTTCTTAAAATCAAAAAATACAACTCCAGGAAACAGGAAATAACTAACAATTTTATTTTTCAAATTTCTTTCAAAATAGGGCTCAGGTTACAATATTTTAAAAATATAATCTTTCCACAATATGTCTGCAAACCCTTGAAATATACTAAATCAGCAAACATGGAAAGATACCTCTGAGAACTGATGAAGCTCCAAGTGTGAATCCTGTGTGAATTCACCAACAGAGAACTGGGGTTTCGTCCAGCTCCAAAAATTGAGGGGTTTCGTCCTCAGCCACACCTTTGGGGTTTTCGTCCCTTCGGAGAAGAAGTCTCGACCATCGGCCTCAAACTCTAGAGGAAATAACTAAAATCCAGAATATAATGAAATGAGACCAAGCCACCGAATAAATAGACTCCTCCACAACAAACTCCTTTTGCACGCTCAATGTGGTATAAATCATGAAACATAACTCTTTTTTAAGTCCCACGTCCCCTTTTTATAAAATAACGTTTTAAACTATATAAAGTATTTAAATAATCTTACTTTATATAATTAAACCTTCGCACATTAAAAACTTGGCCTTTTGATTATCCGATCCGCAAACTGAGGATAGATACGGACACCCATTTCAATGAAGAATATCATTGCACCGTCCGTTTTGCCCGAAACCCTAAAAACTAACTTACTAAAAATAGTAATTCAAGGCTTTGTCCATCCGATTCAACATCTGAGAGTGGATTCGAATACCCATTTCGCTCAATTATCCGCTCCCAGAACTCCAGATTAGGCTCCCCTGCAATCTGCCCTAGCCTACGGGAACCCGTGAGTAGGCTAAACTGTTCTGCACACTGACTGCCTAGAAAAAGGGGACATTACAGGTTGTCCATTGTGTTAGGTAAGGTCTCAAGTTCGAGCCTCGTCGGCTCCAAAACCCATTCAATTTATATATATATATATGAGAGCTCAATCTTCCAATCACATCAGACCAAGTGTCAAACACTAATTCGCAAACGCAACAACCAATCCAATGGCAAAACATCACAATAGCTGATTCGACAAAAATTTTCCAAGGTTTGGCATTTGATTTATTTTCCTGATTTGAGTGCTAATTCAACCAAATCTTCCAAAGGTCATAACTTTTGCATATGGGAGCATTTGGAGCCCATTGTTTCTTAGATTACACAATTTTTTGAGCTCTACGCAAAGATGACATCAATCTATGGACCTGTTACAAATCTATTCCTCTGGTTATATTACCCGCCTCAATGGTCGAAATTATAGCACTTGGTCATTTCAAATAATAAGATTGCTCAAAAGCAAAAATCTTTGGTTTATCTTCAATAATGAGTCAAAAGAAGATCTCAATGATCATGATATCAGTAAGCGAAAGAAAGGAGTTCTTAGATTATTCTTCATGTTAGTGGAACCAGATGTACTTTTCCACATTAGAGAGAAGACTGATCTTCTTGACATATGGACTACTTTGAAAGATCTCTATGAAAAAGTAAGTGCTAGTGAAGTTAATAGAATAGAAATTGAGCTCTCCAATCTCAAAATTTCATATTTCAATAATGTCAAAGACTATATATCTCACTTTAAAGCTCTAAAATCCGATCTAGCTACGGCAAGAGGCAAGGTAATGAGTGATGAAGAGTATATCAAATTTATTACTTCTAATCTTTCTCCTCTTCATACAGTTGGCTTGGTTCTTTACGTGAATGCTATGACTATCAAAAAACCACAACCCATCTCTCTTGAAGGTCTTTTCAAGCTTCTAATCCATTATGAAGTAGCAATGAAGAATTATGGAACTCTTTGTCATACAAAAGCTCATCCAAAAGAAAGTCAATGGAATCTAAGGCTTAATTGCCTAAGGATAAGTCTAATGTTCCAACATTTGCAAGTATTGTAAAAGGGAAGGACACTTCATCAAGAATTGCATTACAAGGCTAAAGAAGATTGAGACAGAATTCTTGAGGGCTGGACACAAGCTTTCTGATGATGAAGATGAGGACAAAGGAGGAACAGCGGAGGCCCATTAGAGCATCCATTATGGAAGGGGGGCAAGGGGAGGTGTTACCTCTAATGCCTTCTCTCCTTGGCCCTCTTGGATCATTATGGGGGGGTGTTGATATTTGTGTAATCTGATCTAGTTTAGGCCAAGGCCAAATGTGTGATGCGGTGCTTATGAGTGCCATTTAATTAGCCTACAAGCATTCCTCATTTATGTAAGCCTACAGGCCCCTTTCATAGTTCACCCTTAGTGGTATTGGTTAATCCACCTTTATGGATAACCTCACTTAAAGGGTAATTTATTATTTTAATTGTAAGGTTAACTTCAAGGTTTTATGTCAGCCTAAGTTAACCTCTCATTGGGGATTTGGTATGGCTATAAATACCCCTCAATAAGGATCCACTTGCATCAATGAGTGTGAATAAAATGTGATATATTGGGATGCCCACAGGCACCCACCTTCTAATTCTTGTCTTCTCTTTTCATTTATTTTTGGTCATTTAATATTGCTATCTTTTAATCGCCTTTACTTCTTTTTGGCATACGATTGTGGTGAATGCATGTTTTGGAAGTTTTCTGGAAAATATTGCACAAATTTGAATGTAAGGGACTTTGCCAAATCAAGTCATTTGCTAATATTGGGGCAAAGACATGAGAGGAGGCATCCATCACCGATTCACCTCAAATTCAATCTTGTTGGGGTTTAAGGCTGCGATGTAATGTTGTTCCAAATAGCGGACGATACAATAAAAAACGAGATCAAGGCTTGGTTGGCTGTGGAAGAGGCAAAGAGGGCAATGAAGGGAAAGCAAATAGTAGTTTAAAACCGCTTTAGTATGTTGTATATTGTTGGTTTTTTAAGATCATTGATGACCATGAATTGTGATTATACTCTTTTTATGAAAATCTAATAAAAAATAATTTTTGTTTTAAATATATTTTCTTGTGAATTACATTATTTTCTTTGATGTTTTTTTTGGTCGAGTTTTTGCTGAGTTGTTGATAACTCTCCAAAATTTGCTTGCTGAGTTTTTACCAAATTATGAATTTTCTAACTCTAGTCCAAATATATCTCTTCCCCCTCAAGAGGAGGAAAGATGGGAACCAAAAACTGAAGGGGATGCAGATTTCTTTCTTGGATGTTGACAAAGGGCCAAGTGACGATGAGCATAAAGACAAAAAAAAAACTGATTTGGTCAAAAAGGGTGATACTCTTAGATGTGATTCATGCAGATTGTGCATCCATTGGTGCATGAAACAAAAGTCCAACATGGGAACCACTACAAAATGGAGCATCAAGCAGTGAGTGCGACAGGAGTCCAACATAGGTACAACTAGAGATTAAATAGTCCAGTGGCGCAAAAGACAAGAGTCTGCCATAGGAGTGATTGTTGCTGAATCAACCAAATCAATTGGTCACAAAATGACTAGTGTTGGGGCAACGCACAAGTGTCCCAAGTTTCATGAGGGTGAAATAGAAGACCTTGTCAAACATTGTAATATCTGTGCCATAATTTGGAAGGCCAGTGGGCATATGAATGAAGCAGATTGGAAGAGATTATTCCCATGACATTGCATGGAACTACAGTAGAGTGGTATATGGAATTGCTAAAGGATAAATACCAAACCTATGAAGGGTTGCAAGAAGCCTTGGAGAAAGAAGTTAAGTTGTTGTGCAATGAGAATGAGATGAACAAAAATCTATAAAATAGAGCAAAGAGAGACAAAGTTCGTTCGAACTTGCAACTAGAGGTTGAGAGTGTTAGTCAACCTAGGGGAGGAGTCATGCAACAGCCTAAAGAAAAGGTGGTTTGTGGAGGGACTTCTACATATAGGAAGAAGATCAAGATGGTCATTTTGATGTCATATCAAGAGGCCTTAGTGTGGACCATGATCCTAGAAAGTCAGTCCAAGACATCATCTAGATTTTGGGGTCGAGAATTCAATGACCCCAAAGACAAGAGTGATGACTCTGAGAATGAGAGCAACTCTGAAGATGAGAGTGATAGGTTTCTTTCCAAGTTGTTCTCTCTAAAAAAGCCACAAGTAGTCAAGCACGATAGAAATAGTGCAACCTAACTCTAACATTCTTTGACAACAATTCAACCCTTGATTTCTCCATTCGTGAATTACCATGGATTTCATGCTTCATTGATTCCAAAAAATTGACAAGTTGCATTTGATTTTTAACCCTCCTATCAAATCTCCCATTTGTGGCCTTAGATGACCTACACGGCCTTTGAGCCATTGTTCTCTAAATCCTAGGGACTATGAACATTGACTTTGCAATAGAGCTGAACAATGAGTGTTCTCATTCTTATATTTTTCCCGTTCTTGATAATGATACATGAATTGTCTTGAAACATCAAGTTTAAATCCCCCATGCACGATATATCCCAAAGATACACCCAATGAGTGTTTTGTTTTTTATCCCAATAAAGAAAGCCTTTTTCCTATCGTAGAAGCCTGAACACAAGCATAGATGGGTGATCCACAAATCCAAAAATACTAGTGTCACAGATGGAGACCCATCTTGGATTTCCTCGATCCCAATCCCCCTTGCTATGGATGTTGAAACTCGAGTTCATACAAGTGACTCGCTGTAGAGGTTATCCAACTTAAGGAATTGGGATCTAAGTTTCAAGACCAATTGATGCATTTGCTAGGTGAAATGCATGAGAAAAATGCCACCCTTGTAAAAATTAACTCTAAATCTAATTGCATGAAGAAAGAATCACTAACTAATATGCATGGACTAGGCCCATACACACCGTACCGATGGAATTAATCTTGTCTAAGAGGTTGACCAAAATCCAAAGCAAACAAATTGAAACTCAAAGAAAGCAAAAATTCTGCAACTAAATGAGATCCTAGAAGTTCAATCAACAACCACCAAGAGTCCATTCAAATACAAGTTCAAGTACACAATTTTTGGGTTCCAGTGGTTAAAAGCATGACAAAGTCTTCCATTATTGAGCTTGCAATCCAACCCAAGTTTGACAAGAAATGGACATGCCAAGCCAAGGAAATTAATCTTTGAGTGGAAGGCTTCACAAAGCCCTATGATCCTATGGATACAAGACTTTCTTTTTTCCACGCTTAACATTATAGATCTCAAGGGCATCACTCTTAACAAAGCATGGGTGGTCTCAGATGGTGCTTTTCTTATTTGATTTCAATCTATGGAGGATCATATGAAAGCACTAAAGCAAAAGGGGAGCTATCTACCTTGTTTACCAAGTTCTATCGTGATGAGGACCTCACATGAATACAAGTGCAGAAACCAAGGCAAGCTCATGCCCAAGTTGTGGATTCCAAGAAAGATAAAAAACAGGTAGTAATGCTCAACCACAAGGCAACAATCTGCAATTCAAGCCCCAAGGATGGACACACCCTTGGCTATCTAAATTATGGCGACAATGTTAGTCAATTTGTTGGATACTAGAATCACAACGGTACACTTTAATCACGTGTGAGTTCCCTCCATGATGTCATCTCCTCATGGAATCTTGCCTTTCTTACTAAGACATGCAATAGCCTCAAATGGTCCCTTTCCTTAGTCCTTAGATATCATTGAATATCAATGTTTAGACATAAGAGATGTTGATCTAGTGATGTTCATTGCTTGGGTGGAGTAGCATGCCTCACTTTACCGTCTATCCAAGGTATTGTTAGTTACCTTAGATAAAACCTCAAGATACATGCAATTACATATCCAAAGGGGTCTTCCCCTCTCTAAGATATTTTTAATGCAAATATGCAACTTTACTCTAGCATTGTCATCCTTTGTCATCCAAAATAAATAATAATTTATTTCAACAACAAAGCACATATAGAATACCAAAGGGGAAGTCAAAGCATGCTTAGAGAGCTCCCCCTTACCCCAATCAAAAGAAAATATAGTTGTGTCTTCTAAAGTGACCCTTTAAAATAAGGGAAGACAAGTTTTGCCTCTTCCAAGATAGTTGTTGAGAAAAGAGAGGTCATGTAGATGCCTTTGCCCACTCAGCAACGGTGAACATGAAGAAGAAAGTGATGAAGTTGTTCTATTGGCAGAACATTTTTGCCACACTTGGGAGAAGAGCAGTTTTTTGGCGTTTGCGGCAAATTCATTCTTCAAATCGTTCCTTTTCTGTGTAGAAGGCTCCTAGTCTCATTTTTTTAATCATGAAAGCTAGAGAACATTAGATATCCTTCTCTGTTATACTACTTACAAATATATGTGCATAGCCTTGTTATGATCCCACGTGAAGAAAGAATAACGAAGGCATCAATTCAATATTTTTCCATCCTTGGTCTTGTAAATTCGTTCACATTAGTTTTCACAAGGACTCTTAAGCATGGCTTTTGCACAAATTTGGTCCCCTTTCATGTGATAAAATATATAACATAAACTTCAATTGATTTATATTCTAATCGATTTTAGTCTTAAAAACATTTCAGTAATTAATGATATGTTCTTTCCACAAACTATCATAATAAGAACAAGGTTTTTCTCAATAAAACATCTGCCAAATTATTTTGAAACCATCATTTTGAGTCCCACTTCTAGGGCCATCATTAGGAAACAAATCATACAGCTTACAAATTGGACTAATATAATACCTAGATGCACAAATATGGCCATTATAAACTAGTTATGACCTAATCCTCCAATAGAACACAAGAGACAAATGACATTAAATGCCCATCCCTTCAATGTTGGAGGGTATGAAATAAATGATAATAAAATAAATTAATCATTATCACAATTATTTAATGTAAGTCTCCAAACGTGGCTCAATCCAAGCCCCTGATCTTGATTGAGATTTTCCCTATGTCTTTCAGCCTCAAATGTTTCTTTAATCTTCCTTGTCATCATATGGTCCATGGTGATACTTGCCTTGAAATATTTCATTTGGATGTGATGACTAGATGCATTATAGTGTTCCATTATTGCTGCTTTGCTAGATCCTTCATGTCTAAAACCCGCATAGTGCTCCTTGATCCTTGCCCAAATGGATCTACCTATGTTATCATTATATTCAATTGCTATAATTCTCACATGAAATTCAATATTTGTCATGACCCTCCCCAGAATGAATCTTTTGGTTGCTATTATAATTGCTATTGATTATTATTTTATGCTTTAATATTTTGGACCTGGTACTGCTGATGAATTTTGTGTTGCAGGTGCAGGTCCTCGAAAGATAAATAGGGGAAATAACGACGGGGGAACTCTCACTTAAAACAGTGAAAAAGTTTTCACCCAACGGCCTATAAACATAGATGCATTCACATAGTTAAGGTGCATTATTAAATAATTGTTTGATTGAAATTGTAAACCTCCAATAGGCAATGAAATTGTTGGAATGCTCGGGAGCTATTTTTAACAGGTTGATGATGACATTAGTCCTCATCAGGAGCTATTCATTTTTTGATGGATTTCCGGGCTACAATAATATTAGTATCGTCGAAGAAGATAGATTGAAGACCACTTTCATAGTCAAGAACAGGATTTATGCATATAACCAGATGCCTTTTGGTTTGTGCAGTACCCCTACCACATTTCAAAAGATAATTTCATACATCTTTGAGCAAATATCAACAAGCAAGTTCAAAGTATTGTTGGTGATTGGTCATTGTATGTAAGGAAGGACGAGCATCTAAAAGCATTGGAGTGTATGCAATTGTGTATGAATGCTCGACTGTCATTGAATCCAAAGAAGTATAAGTTATTGGTGTCAGATAGAAAGTTGCTTAGGCATGTAGTGTGTAAAGAGGGTTTGAAGACCAATCCTAACAAAATATGAGTCGTGATGAGTATGGAAGAGCCATACGATGTGAATCTGTTGAAGTCCTTTTGGGGGAATGTCTAGTACTATCGACGTTTCATCAAAAACTCTGCACAAATTTCACACCCTTTAGATGCGTTGACGTGCCAAGGTGTTGCTTTCAAGTGGATGGAGGAGCACCAAAAGGCCTTTGAATTAGAGGCAAAGTTGGTTTGCGTACCCATTCTAGTGTTTCTAGATAGGGAAAAGGAGTTTCATGTCCGCATGGATGCATCCAATTTTGTGATTAAATGCGGGTTGGGGGCAACATGGGTTAAATCAACCATAAATTTCTCTAGTCGGTTATTGTATCAACCAAAGAAGAATTACAGCACTATGAAGCAGGAGGCTTTGGGGATCGTGTATGCAATGTAAAAGTTCAAATATTACTTGCTCACCAACCCTTTCACTTTCTATATGGATAATCAAGTGTTGTTGTACTTGATCAACAAGCCGACTATTCGCAAACGAGTTAGCAAGTGGTTTGTTGTGTTATAAGAGTTTGTGTTGTGAGTGGTTGTAAGTCCAAGAAAGAAACACATAATAGAAAATCAGTTGTCAAGGATTCACTCAGGAGAGCCTAAGGATAGAGTGTCGGATGAATTTCCAGATGCACACTTATTCTCAACCACTGCACTATCATCATGGTACAAGTATGTAAGTGAATACTTGTCAATGGGTGAGCTGCCAAAGGAGTTTTAGGCAGCAGAGAAAAATATCATCATCAAATCAGCACTGTTTTAGTTGACAGCTGGTTTACTATACAAGATTGGACCTGATGGAGTCATGCGGATGTGTAATGGAAGAGGAAGTGAATTCAACGTTGAAGGAAGCTCATGAAGGGCTTGCAAGAGGGCATATGGGGGCAAATACGACCACAAGGAGTGTGCTTCTAGCAGGGTTGTGGTCCACCTTTGTGACTGCATGCGATACATGCCAAAGAGCTAGGAAGCTACTAAGGTGGGACTTCGTGCCATTGCACCTGTCACGGTCGCTAGAGTTGTTTGAGAGATGGGGTCTAGATTTTTTTGGATCGTTGAAGACCAGTAGAAGAAGATGTAGGTACGTAGTGGTAGCTACTAAATGTTTGACAAAATGGGTAGAGGCAAGAACGTTACCTAACAATTCTGCAAAGAGCATTGCACTGTTCTTGTATGAGCAAGTCATTACAAGATTTGGCGTACCTCTTCAATTGACGAGTGATTCCGAAGGACACTTTGTCAATGAAATTAATTAGAAGCTGATTACAAAGTTTGAGATCTTGCACTTATTGGCTAGTCCATATTAGTCCATATTACCCCTGAGCAAATGGACACTCGAAAGCAGCAAACAAGATCTTAGTTTCCATCATGTACAAGACACGTAAAATTGAAGATGTTGATTGGGAGAAGAAATTGCCAATGATATTGTGGGCATCTAGGACAATGTATAAATTGAAAACAAACAACACTCCATTCCAATTGATGTATGGACAAAAGGCAATTGTGTCACTAGAGTTTTCGGTACCTAGCATGAGAGGGCTTGTACAGAACCATCTTGGTGACAAGAAGAGCCTAAAGGAGAGGCTAAAGACACTTATCAAGTTAGATGAGAAGGGAGTGATGGCTCAGTGGGCCATGGAGGTTGCCCAACATCATCAGAAGTTGTGGCACAATAAGCACTAGACGAAGATGAATTTGAAGGTCGGTGACTTAGTGCTAAAGTTTAATGGCGAGAGAGACCAAGCCAAGAAAGTTAAAGACTTTATGGCTTGGACCCTTCCAAATAGAAGATGTGATGAACAACGGCATAGTAAGGTTGAAGAAACAAGATAAATCTGTCTCAAGACGGTTAACAATTCAAAGTTGAAGTTGTGCAAGGTGCGAGCGTAAGTGAACATGGTGAATTTCGAACCAGCAGACAAGGGAACAAGTGCGGGTAGGCTAACAGTTGCACCAAGTCAATCTTCAGGATCCTTCCAACGAATCTCAATTGAGAAGGTTGGAGAATCAAGTTGTATTAAAGCAGATGACAATGCAGTGAAAGAGAGTGACTTAGAAGATAGCGAACTTGCAGAACAACTAGCATGGTTGTATGAGGACGAGAACACAAATAAGAATGAAGTGTACATGCAACCAGAACAACAAGAATTGCAGCCTTGTAGAGGAATTCATGTGCATGTCTAATTCCCCGACGTTGAAGAAGAGCAAACACTAAGATCACTAACAATGGAGAGCATATAGTGAATGGCGACAATGTAAGTTGGACAAGGAGAATCGTCAGCACAAGAACCTCAAAGTGAAGGAAGCAAGTATGAGGAAATGAGTCTGCTAGCAGCCATTGGACATACACAACAAAGAATGCATGAGGAAATGCAGTAATTGCACGAACAAAGTGAGCAATTGAACAACAAAATAACAGAGTTACAGAGATACGGCAAGATACCCAAGCAGTTGGTAGATTTTTTTCCGGAGAAGGGACAAGTCCAAAGGAGACCCCTAGAGGTGAGTAGCAAACAAGCAAGTGTTGGGAGTTGTTGATGACTGTGTGCACTATGCAAAAAGTTAAGTTTTTGGAAGATTACCAATTCAACTAGTAAACTTGGAGCAAATGAAGTGGAATGGCGTGATATCCACAAAGTACCTCAACAAACATTGCCAAGTGAAGTAGGAGAAGTTGGGAACTTGAGACAAGAATCCAATAGTGTGTCCTTGACGAGTTCAAGTAGTGATGAGGAAGATTGGAGCAATGCCAGTTCGGGCTTGGAACTCGGACGAAGAGAGACCACGTGTTGTCCAACCAGCAAGCAATGTGAACTTTATGTCGAACGTAGTGATGCAACAAATCCCTCAAAACAAAAATACCTTCAAGGAAAGAGAAGTATGAAGGCAGACAAATTAAAGAAGGCTAGATCCACCTAGCAAATTGAACGATTCCTTGAAAAGTCGAGGTGGTCTACAAAGGCTACCCGATAACCCAAGGTGTGCTTTTGATTCAAGCAATTCAAGCAGTCTGGGAGGGCCGTCAGGACCCTCAAGCCGTCTGGATCAACTGGGCCAAGGGGGGAGACCATCTAGCCTCTTTCCCGATTCTCTAGGGGGAATTCATCTTCCTCAGATAGCCCATAGGCCGTACATCTAGCAAGGCAAACCATTTGGGCCACCCCCTAGCCGTCCGAAAAATGAAAGATCTCGAATGGCCCTTGGGTCGTTAGATCCAAGGGCCAAGCAATTTGGATTTACAAAAGGCCGTTTGGGAGGAAGAACATCAGTGCAAACTGTAACTAGACCATCTGACAAAGAAGAAATTGAGTTGCCAAAAGAAGGGTTGAATGAATTGAACTGGAGCCCGGATGGCCATCGTGAAGTCATCGGTGACGAAGGAGACAATTAGGAGGGAGAGGTGGGTCGTTTGGCCACCAAGGCCGTCTAGAGTAGCAATTTGTCACACCAAGACAACAATCAACTAGGATGGGTCATCCTTGTCTATAGACAAGGTCGTTTGGGCAATTGAGCCACCCAACGGAACAAGTGGAAGGGTCGTCTGGACAGCCAAGCAAGCCATCTATACCGAGAAAAAGAAAAAGACAAAGCGCGTTGCCATACAAAAATAAAGAGAAACCACTATGCCAATGTGGTAGAAATAAAATGGATAAGACAAAACATGTTGAACGTCCAGTTGCATGGAAAACAGTTACAATGAGGTGGTAATTAATGGGGAGTTGTCACATGCAAGTCCCCCTACCACTTTCATCTTATAAGTAGATGCTAAGAGTTGGGCATTATGCATTCAAATTCTTAGCATTGGAGGGAAGAAAAGAGGTGTAGGAGCAAAATGTTGGAAGTGCAACAAAACCCAAGTCATATGGACGGAGGTGTTCCAACTGTTAGCCATTGCGTAGGCAAAAGACAAAGTTGTAGTTCAGAGGAAGGAGATTGCCTTGAAGAAAGAGGAAGCCACATTGCAAGAAGACAAAGCCATGTTGAAGAAAAAGAAAGCTACAATGGAGAATAGAACATTATGTCAGAAGGGGTTCTTTCAAAAAATCCCTCCCAATTGTCAGTAGAAGCTATTTTTCTTTTAAAGGTAGAAATATTGTAGCAGAAATCCAAAGTTGTTGAAGACGGAAAAAAGGAACGAAGGAAGAAATACACAAGGAAAAAATTGGAAAGCTGTTGCTACAAAAATCTTCAGAGGTCGCACGGATTGTCCTCTAAGCAAACAAAATGTTCTTGGAAGGATAGGTATGAGTCGTCCGAGGTGTGGAAGATAATGTCGTAGGAACGTAGAGAAATCGCCAAGGAGCCATCCAGAATTGGGCCATCAAAGACAAAGTCATGCGAGACCATACTGTTTGTAGCCAGGCCGTCTGAAGCTGGACCATCTAGAACAATTCCATTTGGAGTCAAGTTGTCCGGAAGAGGAGTGTACAAAAAATCAAAGCCATACAACTGATTGCAAGAAAAGGCATGAGAAATGAGAAGTGCGAGCAGGCCACATGGAGCTGCGAGTGGACACCAAATCATTTGGAAAACAATTGGAACTAACTACTGCTAAGAATTTGCAAACTCTAAAGCTAAGGAAGTTGACTGCAAGAGGAACGCAAAGGAGGCCAAGGATTTCCTAGAGGATCGAACGGGTGGAGTTGCAAAGAAGATTTCCACCTGAAGCTATGTTGCAGGTAGGACCTCACACCTGTGTAGGAAGCATCAGAGCTAGCATTGGGAGAGGCCAAGAGGAACGCCAGCATGGTAGAGAAGGGAGCGCAAGATGGACGCTAAACAAAAGAGAATACGACAACATGGAGGAGAATCAAGGTCAAGAACCGGCACACCAAATGAAAGACAAGTGCAAGACAAAGACCAGCATTTCACCAGAAGCAAAGAGTAAGGGGAAGGAGAAGGTGCAGGTCCTCTTAAAAGAAATCACCTGGACAACACCTATGGGAGAATTTTGCAGGACGTGATGTTTGGAACACCCAAAGGATCATTAGTTGAAGATGACATTTCAAAGTGCAAGAGTGCAGTTTATCTTGCAAGTTCCTCGGTTATCTTCAAGTCGTACCTGTTGGAAATGCTGCAAACTTATGATGCTATGAGGAAATGAAGCAAAGTAATGCTTGGTGACAAATACGGGTGTCAATCTCCCCGAATAGATTTTAGAGAGTATTTGGCTTACCGACTTCAACGAAATCAGTGAAGGGAGAGGAGCCCTACCAGTTGAGCATTTTTGTAGACAAAGTCACCAATCTCAATCCCAAAGAAGTGGCAAAGCTGACAAAGCATGGAAGCCACGGACTAAAGATGTAGCCATAGTCGCGAAAATCAACAAAAAATCGGCAAAATCAAGATTGTTTGGCGATTCAATGATTTGTCGAGTCAAATCGCATTGAATTGTCGATTAAGTGAAAAAGTTCACTTTTTCATTTCTTTTTTCAACGTAAGCTCTTCCAAACAAGAAAAAGACTCTGACTCTACCTACCTACTACCACCCCGACCCAAACATGCTAGGGCATCCTAAGAGCGAGCAGATTGCGGTTTGAAGGAATCCGAAAGCCAGCAACAACTACCCAAAGGATTCATCTAAGGTAAGAAAATCTTTTGAAAACTCTTTTTTTCTCCAAGTTGAAACAAGGTTTAGAATCTAGATTAGGGTTGTTTGCAAATAGTTTTGTGATTTGTCAATGTTTGAACTTTGAAGTTTAAACCCTAAACCCTAATCTAGGGTTTCGAATTGAGGGTTTTTTTTTCATCCTTTTAAGTAAATACCAAATATTGTTGCCTGATGTATGCCAGCCCATTTACCAGCTATCAATATTTCAAGTTAAACTTTAAACCCTAAAATCTAGTCTAGGGTTTTGGGTTTAAGGTTTTTTTTTCCTCCCCTTAAATAAATATTACTTAATGTTGCCTGATAAATATGTATGCAAGCCCATTTTTCATATGTTAATGTTTGAATTTTGAAGTTTAAACCCTAAACTCTAGTCTATGGTTTTGGGTTTAGGGGTTTTTTTTTCTCCTCTTTTTAAGTAAATATTGCTGCCTGATAACTATGTATGCAACAAGCCCATTTTTCAGCTGTCAATATTTCAATTTTCGAGTTTAAAGCCTAAACCCTAAAACCTCGTCTAGGGTTTTGGGTTTAGGCTTTTTTCACCTCCCTTTAAATAAATATTGCTCAATGTTGCCTGATAACTGTGTGCAAGCCCATTTTTCAGCTGTTAATGTTTCAATTTTAAACCCTAAACCCTAGCCTTCTGGTTTAGGGTTTAGGTTTTTTTTTAAGTAATTGTCTGTAACTTTTTTGTTACTTGTTTCCATGTGCAAGCATAGAAAAAATGAAACCAAAAGATGAGGCATGGGCATATGGAACGCCAAGGGTAAAGAAAGGGGAAGTTTTACTGGAGGCGTTTTCCGCCTCACATTCCATTTGGCAAAGAAAGCCAACAAAGATGTCAAGACATGCTCTAAGGTGCCGGATGAAATTAAAAATAAAATAGAGGCCATGATCTCTAGCTCAAAGGAAAAAAATAATCTCAAACGAAGTCAAAATGATGCCATGTCAACCCCCACTTCTCGAATTCCTCGTATCGGCAGCAGCTTTAGCCGGTTTCAGCAGGAGAGTTCAAGTCCATCATGTGCACAAGCAACTAGTGGGACAAGAGAGTCCCATTTTGTAGACCGTTCTATGCCAAGGGCACAACCCATGCTTGAGGGTATGGCTGCGTGGAACCAAGAGAAGCACAATGCAACGAGGACAACCATTGCCACTTTTTGGTATTATTCCGACATTCCCTTCAATGTGGCAAGGTCTCCATACTAGCGACGCATGATAGATGTTTTCGCAAGTTGCAACGCAAGATTTAAGGGACCAACTTATGATGACCTTACGGGATCTCTCCTTCAACAATCTATGGACAACATTCAGGTTGTGCTTAACTAAATTTACATATATATGGCATGACTAATTTTTTCTTTTTATATATATGATAATATGCATGACTAAATTTTTTTTATACTTCAAGTTGTGCTTGAAGACCAATGCAGGGTGTGGAGGAACAAGGGTTGTAGTATAATGTTTGATGGTTGGACGGATGAGAAGGGAAGAACCTTGATTAATTTTTTGGTTGCTTTTGCAGGAGGAACTACATTCCTCAAGTTAGTAGATGCATCGACACAAGTTAAGAGTGCCGAAATGCTTGCAAGGTTGTTGGAGGAGGTTGTGGTGAAGATCGAGGAGGAGAATGTTGTCCAAATCATCACGGACAACATATCAGCATTTAAGGCAGCCAGTAAGATTTTAAAGCAAAGATTCCCCAATATATTTGGACCCCATGTGCAGCTCATTGTCTCGATTTGCTCCTCGAGGACATTGGAAAATTACCTTGGGTGGCAAAGGTTGTAAGGAAGGCTAAGGCTATCACAAATTTCATTTACAACCATACATGGGTCCTTAGCCTCATGAGGCAATTTACTAAGGGGAGGGATCTAGTGCCGCCTAGCATTACACGCTTCGCTACAAACTTTGTGACATTGTAGAGCCTTTATGATGCAAGAGGGTCATTGAAGCAAATGTTTGTGATTGATGATTGGAATTCCGAACAAGCTGCCAGATACCGAATGTCACTTAAAAGGCATAATGTATATACTTATTTGTTCGAGGAGGAATTTTGGATAGCTATGGATGAGGCCATCAAGATACAAGACTAAGTTTATTAATTTTTTTTTTTTTTTTGTAAAATATTTTCCTTTAAATTATTTTTCCTTTTTTTTTCAGGTGTCAAAGCCTTTGGTGAAGGTTCTCTATCTTGTTGATGGAGAACAATTTCCAATGGGATTTGTATATGAGGCTATGGACATGGCAAAAGAGGCAATTGCTGCATTTTATGGATATGCTCGTATCAAATACAATCCCATTTAGACTATCATTGATAACCGATGGACATCACAAATCCATAGCCCTCTTCATGCAGAGGTTACTACTTGAACCCTCAAATGTTGTATTCTTCTACATTTCGTGTTGATTATGAGGTGAAGCTTGGCATTCAATATTGCATTGAACGCATGTTCACGGCTAGTAAACAATTGCGCGATAAAACGCATTCAGAGATACAGGATTATAAGAAATGTCATAGCCACCAATTCCCATCCGAGCAATGCAAGAGTGCTAGGTCAACATTGAGGCCAGGTAACCCTCATTGAATTATTATTTATTGTCTTTTGATTTTATTTTAAAAAATAATCTCAATTACCTATATAATATGTGAAATATTAAATTTCTATTTTTTTTTGTCTAGATTTATTGTGGAACGACTTCGGTGATTTTACGCCCAATTTGCAATGCATGGCCGTCAAAATCTTATCTCAACCATGCAGCGCTTCAAGTTGTGAGCGCAATTAGAGTATGTTTGAGCACGTACACTCCAAGAAGTGCAACAGACTTACACAAGAAAAGTTGAATGATCTTGTGTGTGTGCATTACAACCTTCGCCTCCACCAAAGAAGTTTTGAAAAAACAAGTACTCAGCCCATTGACCTAAGTAAAATTGATCCATCATCTGAATGGAGCACAGATGCAATGCAAGAGCAGCAAGAAGAGCCTCTCTTCTCCTTGGATGAATTACAAAACTTTGAAGACAACAGAGGAGATAACAACCAAGGACCAAGAAGAGGCACATGCACAAGAAGCAGCAAGGGCACGTCAACAAAGAGAGACAAGGTCTTCTGCTAGGGCAAAGGCAAAGGAATTGCAAGACAACAGATAGGGGGTCTATTGAGGTATTTTGACATATTTTGTAATTTGTACTTTTTCATATTATAGGCAATACAAGATGTGTTTTATCACTTTCATGTGTACTTTAAACTTGAGCGTTGTATGATGTCCTGACATGAATTACTGCTTTTATTGCAATATTTGATTTGTAAGATGTTAATTCATTGTGATATGCATGAAAAAAACTTTTTCCAATGAAAAATTGCATTTTCTTCAGGTTTTTTTTTGGCCGATTTTTTCCAAGTCTATCATTTGCCGATTCCAAGCTGATTCTGAGTTTCTCTACTATGGATGCAGCATCTAAAGTCAGACAAACTGCAATGTGCAATGAACACGATTACGTCAGATTATTTGGCAAACAAATATCCTTAGATATGCCCACTTGGCACATACCGTATATGGAAGGAGTTATGGCCAAAGAACAATATGATTGGACAAGTTTTTTGTTAGACCACATTCAAAATAATTTGTTGAAGTATACAAAGAATTTTTCGATGGCTTTCCAGGCCATTGCATTGCTTTTGGATGCGCATCAAGAGAAAAGATCCAATTTCTAGGACTGAATTTTCCAAATACCATACCAAAAGGTACACCTATTTTCCATTGGGTTTACCCCACTGATGAAGGTTGGACCAACGAGAAAAATAGCTACAAAGAAGAAGATGACAACAAAGAAGAGGAAATCATAAGATTGATCAGAGGAAGACAAAGGAGGCAAAATAGATGCCTTGGCTAAGGAAAGTGAAGACTCTAATGGAGCAGAGGAACAATTGCCTAGTGTCAAGGAGCCAATGAGGAAGGAGAAGAGGCAAAGATAGTTAAAGTAGCAACAACATCAACTAACTGGTCAAGGTGCCAGAGTGTTTCCACCTTCGGGAGCCCCACAAAACGCCATGAAGAGGACAGTTGGTGAAGAAAGGTAGGGAGTCATTGCAGTCATCATTCTCAATTGCACGGAACCACCAATGTTGCAATGCCATCAAGGAATAACACAATTGGGAAGCCAGACTGTGCGAGGAGGCACTGCATGTTCCATTGCAAGTACCAAGGAAGTGGCTTTGACTGAGGCTGCCAGATATGGATAGTGGCTAAGACACAACAAAACCTGTTGCACGAAGAGTTTGAAGTACATGAGGAGCAGCAAACAAGCAAGAAGAAGAACTGCATAGCAACTGGCACAAGAAACACCTACAATTGATGCAATGGAGGCATCACCACCGTTGAAGGAAGTACCTGGAGGAGAAGACTTTGCTAGTGATGTTTCGATGCCAATGAATGTGGATACGCCAGAGAGCTATGCCACAACCCCATTGAAGTAGTTTGTAGATGAGGTGGAGAGATGTGGTTCACCTCCGTTGGACAAGGGACCACCAGTTGAGCTCACATCTACAACAACCCAAACCATGACACCAACTTCATCCGTACTGGAGGAAAGAAGAAACGAGAAGGGAAAGCAACCTGCATTAGAGCACGTTTTGTGGCAAAAGGGCCAAAGTAGTCAACCGCCTAAGGATGAACTTGATAAAGGCAAGGAGAAAATGGATACGATCGGAAAGCAAACTGATATAGAGGGAAGCACAGTAACAGAAATTCATGAGGGCAGTGCTACTAAACAAAAAATCAACCTGAAGGGTCATAATGGAGAAGACATTGAAGAAACAACCATCAAGGATGACATTGAGGACGAGCTGGAGCATGGAGGAATGAGTGAGCATTTCATGATACAAGTGCCTAATTTGAGGTAGCCTCCAGTTTAGGCGAGATGATTAATGAACAGGTTGATACATTTCTCGAGAAGGTGAGTAAATTGTTTGATAGGGTCAGAAGCGAGTTTCAAGTTGGTTATGTTGGGAACTTGCGATTGTGGCAATTAAGGATGGAGGAAGAATTAGGAACTAGTGAGCTAGGCCAAAGATGAAAAATGAATGAAGAATTTTGCAGAGATCCATCAGATGCCGCCATGGGAGCTGGATGTTGACAATAGTAGTGTCCAGTCAATACTATAAGTAAGAGAACTACCAGAAGGAACTTCAATCTTGTTTTGGCATCCACCTTGGGCATATGTTGATAAAGGAATCATGGAGCCATATCTTGAATTTCCAAGTGTCAAGACAGTGAAGTTGGCACCTAGGTTGATTAAGTCATATGCTGTAATAAACTTCTTGACATATCTTATTCAGTGGTTAGCAATAGGATTGGGGTTCATAGCTTGAAGCTGAAGAAAGAAGAACAAGCTAATCAACTGAGGATGGTGGAAGGACAACTTCGACAAGTGCAGTAGAATGCTGAAGCAAAGCTAGCAATGTTGATAACTGAAATGGAGAGCATGAGGCAAATGCAGGAACAACAGATTCAGTTGATTGGTTGACTGAAATCAAAGTGTGGGGTAAGGGAACAAAACCTTGAGGCAAAGATATCGAAGATTGCTCACTGGAATCAAGTGATTGTAGAGCGTGATGAGCAGTTGGCAATAGCTGCATGGAAGGAAGGTAAAGTAGCAAGAAGAGAGGCTGAATTGAAGGCTAGGCTGGCTGAATTCGAGCAAAAGTCACATCACTATGGCTTCCAATGGGCTCGTTACTAGGCCTATGCGAAGAGGTTGAAGGGAGAGACCGAAGCCTTGAAGCTGCAAATCCAAGAGTTGAGAGGAGTACCTATACCGATGCCTCATCCTCAACATAGTCAGAGCCCTCAAGAATGGTAGCAGTCATCGATGAGGATGTCGACCAATCTAGAGGGAAGGGCAGATATAGATGCTAGTTCTAACTTACCACCTCAGAATACGTGCACAATGAAGTTTTGAAATAATAGTTTTGATGTAATAGATTCATGCAATAAATTGTAATGTTAAATGAAGTGTTAGTTAACATATGGATGAGTGATAAGTCGTTTAGTTGTCATGTCATTGAAATGAAATGAAATGTAAATGCATGAAAAATGTAATGTAAGTTGGTGAGGTGTTAGGTTGGTAGTTGGGAATAACTACCTTCCCACAAGTTTAAATAGACCCCCTCATTCACTTAAGCGGGTAGCTTGGTAAGCATTATACGCACATAGAGGTTATATTGTAGATGTCGTACAAAGAGAGGAGATGCTAGAGAGTGCATCCGTCCAAGCATCAGTGTATTGCAGAGATGTATCTTTGTTAATATCAATAACACCATTCAGCCATTGTTATTGTGTATTCTTATTGCATGTGTTTGCATTTGAGTGATATTGTTGTAGATAGACATTTGTAACTCTTTCCATTCATTTATTGCTTGTCGCAGACAATCTGTACTGGGTAATCTGGATCTAAACCCAGGCCGTCCCATGCAAGACTAGGTCATCTGACTTAAGAGGCAAGTCATCTGACTGCCGTGCTAGGCCATCTAGACTACAAACTAGGCCATCTGATTTGTTGTGCTATGCAAATTCGTCAAGTGCATTGTGTTGCAGGCCGTCTGGACTGCATATTGCTAAGTTGTTTGGTCAACCTACCTTGTCATTCATTCTTTGTTCCTCCAACTACAGAATACCACCACCGTGCTACAGGGGGTTTGATTTTTCAGTCATTTAAGACAGTTAAGAAACAAAGGAGTGGTGAGTATTTAATTTCATGTAGGAACTGTGGAAAATGAATATATTGTTGAAACAAGTATGTCCATTCAAGCAAAGATCAAAGAGCACCATGCAGATTTGATACACAAAGATATAGAAAAGCAGTAATAATGGAACACTATTGTACTCCAATCACCATTTTCCAATGGAAGATGTCAAGGTAATTAGCAACATGGACAACATGATAACAAGGAAGATTAAAGAAGCATTTGAGACTGAAAGACATAGGAACAATCTCAATCAGGATGAAGAGCTTTGATTAAGCCACATCTGGAGACCTATATTAAATGATTGTGATAATAATTAATTAATTTGGATTATCATTTATTACATACCCTCTATCACTAAGGAATGGGCATCTAATGTCATTTAGTGACTTTTGTGTTCCGTTGGAGAATTGTATTGTAACAGCAAGTTTATTCTAGCCATATTTTCACAATTGGGTATTATATTAGCCCAATTTGCAATTTTTACAATACATGGCCTAATTATGGGGGCGCAGCAAATGGGATGTAAAACATCCAGTTCAAGATAATTTGACATTGGTTTATATAGAAAATCTTTGTTCTTATTTTAGTAAATTTAAATTTATATATTTTCATTTATAATTATGGATAGGTTTAATTTCTATTATTTTTAAATTCAGATTCACAAAAATAATTTATTTATTTATGCTTAAAGTTAAGAAAACTTGTTTCAAATTTATTTTTAAAATGTTATTGAATTTTGTCATCTTATTATTATATCATATTATTCTTTTAATTTGTTATACCCCACCTATAATACATCTATTTCAACAAACCACATTGTCGTATTACAATAACCAATATCATCATGTGTTGCATTGTCACAAAAGTGTCCACCACAATGCAAGGATTTCAAGTCTTATTCATATGATTGCATCCCATTTAACATTGCTCCACGATGAATAGTAAACTATTAACATTGGATCAAATTTTGTAGAGAAATAAGGGTGTGATTGGATTTGTAAAATAATTTCACCCGACCAGAGTGTGATGCCCCCCCAGGTGTCAAAATCTCAATTTTAAAATTTCGTTCAAAACAAATGTATTTAACAGTTTAGCAAGGCTTGTAGATAGATTATATCCTTAACGATTCCAAAATAAACAACTACATATGCAATGTTCAAGAGGACATTCGGCAGATACACTACTAATATGGCAAGATACAAGCATAGAACTACTTGAAGTTCCACATTTTATTATATTATATTATAGAGTCAAATGATATGGCAAAGTCTTCCATAATTTTCTTATATAAAGTAATTCTCTTGTGCCCTCGAAGAACTAACTCACAACACATCTAGGATATCTACGAGGTAGACCGTTCAGATAAGGCTGAAGTTTATTTATAATGCCAACCACCAGGTTCAATGCCCATCTTGACTTCTAAGCCTATGGACTAGCACCATGACCACTTATGGCGCCTCATCCGTACATGGAGGCAGCTCCACCAATGGTGCCTATCCCATCTTAGCGATGCAGCATCTCCAATTCACTGCACCAACTTCACCAATGTGGCACCAATATCAGCTTCCAACATTAGTGCCAGCTTCAACATTGGCACCAAAACCAGTTCCCAGCATTAGCGTCACATCCAGCAATGGCGACAGTACCAGCAAACTAGGCGCACTTCTAGACTTGGCACTAACCTTAGCAGCCTTGTTGCCAACCTGTCTGCCAAAGTACTGTGGTGCCAACCCATATGTCACCAACGCCAGTCTTGGGCGCCAATGTACATAGTGCCATTCCAGAGCTTGCCCAACTTTACAACTTGTGAAGGTAATAATTTTGGTGTCCGAAGTTCAAAGATGGAATGAAGTCCAAACTTAACCAATTTTGCTCCTTAGTATTATGATAGGAATAGCTTTGGATTCACACGAAATGAAAGTTTTTCAAAAGAAATAATAATGGTCATGTGAGCATTTTCTAAGGGTTGGGGTTTTATACATCCAAAGTGCAATTTGGCAAGGAGTCCTCAGATGAAGTGTTTCTCAGGGAAAGTTCTTTGATTAGGCCCAATATGTGTTTGTATTCCTCGTTTAAGGATTTCTACTGTGTTCCAATTAAAATAAGATACCGTTAATTTATACTTCAAATTGACTAAGCAAATTTATTAAAATATTAAATATCAAACAATTTCCGGTTAAATTTCAACAACAATATTTTATTTCTTTCCTTTGCAAATATGAGGAATGTTAGCAAGTGCCTAAGAATAGTTAGTGCCACCCCTTATGTTAGAGCCTTACAAAAGCGCACCCATTGAGTTTAGCAACATAGATTGTAGTTAGCATCAGAGTTGTTAAAGTTGGTGCCACTATCTGTAGTTCACACTACAATAAATGACCAATTTCGTGATCTTCCTATTATAAGATGATAAAACAATTGGTCTTGACTAAGATCACTATGCATGTCTGATGCATGGCTTACGTTTCTCATTTCATTCAATTCAAGGTAAATTACAGAGTACCAAGATGATTAACATGAACTTTCCTTTCCATAGCAAACTAAATATCATGCATATATTTTAAACAAAGTGACCTTCAATCTATTTATTCATTGAAGAAATGTACTTGCTAGTCAGGATATACATAACTACTTTCTTAATTCATATATCAAGCCACCCAACAAAAACATACTTTTCATTTTCGTTAAACACATTATATGAACATAAGATCAGTCCTGATTCACAATCCAACCACTGGGGAGTCTTTGTGCACACATATTCCACAGTTTGATGTCCAGACAATAAGCTTTCAATACAAGAGGTCTTACAATTACATATCTAGAACTGAATATGTGCACGTCAACTATTAGTCATATCCTGTAAGTGAACAGGTACAGACATTCCCTGCTCCAACACTAAAATATCATTCCAATGAATATAGCAATAGTTGACGCCTCTAGTATGAATAGTCGTCTTGGGCAACCACGATTGAGGACAACGGCTTTACAACCCTACTTCCCTCCAAGCCTCACAAGCATTCCCAAAATCGGACTTTATAAGGCTTTTGTTTACCATCTCACAATTTCAAAAATATAGACAAATAAAGATTACTAAGCAATAACATAGACACATGTAACACACATAAGCCTACATTAAGCTCCTAACATCCTCATGGATCAAGTTGGCATATATGGATTACATTCATCTTTGGAGAAACCGCACTTGCTCTTGTATAATTATCTCCTTATCTGACCTAGGAGAAGCCTAGCTTGCTCTGGAATAATTTATTTATAGGAGGCTATCCCAAATCCTCTCTTGCAATGTCTGACATGGAGAAGCTATTGCTTCACTCCATGTCAACATTGGTCCATGCTACCCTTCAACCTGACCCCATGTTTGAACCTCAAATGCATAGATTTATCTTCCTTTTTTTTATTTTAATAATTGTAAAAGCTTCTCCATGTCAACATTGCTCCATGCTACCCTTCAACCTCACCCCATGTTTGAACCTCAAATGCATAAATTTATCTTCTTAATTTTTGAACATTTGTAAACACACATGATTCCTTAGGCTAGAACAACAATCATAACCTTATCTTAAACACAAGGACCACACACACACATACAAATCTTTGTTTTGACAAAAAAACATAAACCACCTGACCCAACTCATTCACACACTAAAAAGAGTCTTGGTCAAGGAGAGACTTTTTGTTAAACAATTTTAATTCCACTTGTAATATTAGAGGCGTATCAAATTAAAACCAAGAACGGATACCTTCCACCTTAGCTTTGCACTTCCAAGTTTTCCTCCTTCACCTGGAATCCAATTCTTTCCTCTATTGTGTTCTTTTCTCCTTTTTTTCCTTTTCCCCTCTTTTCTTTTGTGACTGTCGGTTGTAGAGTTAGCAGTTCAAGCCAAATTTGATAAGGAAAGGGCATGTCAAGCCAAAAATACTCAACCTTCAAGTTCAAGGTCTTCCAAAGCTTGTTGATCTCTTAAAGGCAAACCATGATTTTTTGCATAACACATTGGATATCAAGGATATTATCATTGATCGGGAGTGCTTAGCCCCTGATAGCACTCTTCTAATCCAATTCCACTCATCTAAGGTACGTTTGAGGGCTTTAAAAGCCAAGAAGAAACTTTTTACTTTGTCCACACAAATTTACTTTTTTTTTTTTTTTTTTTTTTAAGCGAAAAACCCCTTGCGGGGCCGCCTTGGTCTAAGAGACCACGAACAGGGGGTTCTACACCGTCAAAGTCACCCGGGGGTTGCACCCAGCCCTGCTCGCACCAACATTATCAATTGGATTTTGGGTACCCAATTCAGCTTTTTGGTAGGGTGGAGATTCGAACCTGGGACCTCCCTTGGAGGATTGCCCTCTCCTCTCCAACTCACCTACAACACCTGGGTACACAAATTTACTTGGATGAGGACCTCAAACATCTAAAAAAGAAGGACATACAAAAAGCACGTGTGCAAGTGACATTTACTTGGATAAGGACCTCAAAAATCTTAAAATGAAGGAACTACAAAATCATGTGTGCAAGTGACAGTTGCTCGAAAGGACAAGTGGATAGTTATATTGTTGAGAAATGTAGCTCAGACAAAAACTTCTTGCACAGGCTTCAGTATGAACATGCTAGAAGTGGTTCGAGACATTTCTAATTCTATTTTGAATTTCACTTAAGTGATTTTCTATTTTTAAGTTCACTTAAGTGATTCTATTTTGCAATTCACTTAAGTGATTCTATTTTGAAATTCACTTAAGTGATTTTCTATTTTTAAGTTCACTTAAGTGATTCTATTTTGTACTTCACTTAAGTGATTCTATTTTGATATTCAATTAAGTGATTTTCTATTTTTAACCTTACATCTCAAGATGAGATGAGATCTAATCTTAGGGTTAGAGAGATTAGGGTTACCTTTTTCAAGGATAAAAGGAGAAGATCAAGAGTGTTTTAGATACACAGAGAAAGACACAGAAAAGAATGGGAGGAGAACAAATTGTTGACGGAAAAATACAAGCTTAGGAGGAGAAGAACAGTGCTTGTTGGCTAGAAAAGCAGCAAGAAAGCAGAAGTGTTCTGCTGTAGCTGTAGCCTCTTTTATTTGTAATATTTCAGGTTCAGAAATATATTTACCTTCTGCCGTTCACGCTGTTTATGTTTTCCAGCCATCTGTGTGATTGTTGCATGTTTGAATAAATTATTCTCAGATCTGATTTATTTTAAAAGAACATAGGACAACAATTATCTAGGGTTTGGAAAATTTACATGGTATCAGAGCTAGGTTTTGTGATTGAGATCCTCAAGGGTTTACAGCAGTAGATCACTGCTGGATATTAAGAATAAAAAAAACAGCAGTTAGGGTTTCAAGTGAAAAAAAAAAACAGCAGTTAGGGTTTCATTTTTTTTTTTGGCTTGAAGGACTAAGATTATTTGCAGGACTGTTTTTTTTGAGTCGTTAATATTTCAGCAGTTAGGGTTTCAAGCAAATAAAAAAAAAACAGTTAGGGTTTCAAGCAAAACAAAAACAGTTAGGGTTTCATATTTTTTTTTGGCTTGAAGGACTAAGCTTATTTGCAGGACTTTTTTTTCAGTCATTAATATTTCAGCAGATCTCAAAAATGGCAGCAGCTAGCCTCAGATTTGAGGATAGATTGGAAGGTGCCTCCAATTTTTTGCCCTAGAAAGTTAGGGTAATGTTCTTATTGGAAGAGAATGATCTCTAGGATATTGTCAAGGCTGATGTGACTTTGCCTATAGATCCGCAAGAATTGGCAGCTCACAAAAAGAAGGAAGTGAAGGCCAAGCGGATGATCTTGGATGCAGTGAAGGATCACCTGATTCCTCACATAGCCGAGAAGACTAAGGCAAAGGAGATGTTCGATGCCCTGGTTAGCCTCTACCAGAGCGAGAACATAAACAGGAAGATGATATTGCGGAAAAAACTCAGATCTATGGAGATGACCAGATCTGACACTGTTACCGATTACCTAATGAAGATCACACAGATTCGTGATCAATTGGCAGCAGTAGAGGAGAGGGTTGAAGACACAGAGTTGGTGAACGTGGCACTTAATGGTTTCTCAGCTTCATGGGAACCATTTGTCAAAGGCATTTGTGCTCATGAGAACCTTCCCAAATTTGAGAAACTGTGGGATGATTTCATCCAAGAGGAGACTCGGATGGAGTCAAAGGCCAACAAGAAAGGTGGTGACGATAACCTAGCTCTTTTTGGGTAAACCAATAAGGACAAAGGTAAAGGACCCAACAAGGGTAAGGTAAAGAATGAGGAGTCAACCTCACAGTTAGGGAAGAAGGACTTGAGCAAGATCAAGTGCTTCATTTGTCATAAGCACGACCATTATGCATCACAGTGTCCAGACAAGAAGGGCAAAGGGAAGTAGCAACAGATGCAGGTAGCAGCCTCTGCAAAAACTTAGATGAGTGAGTTTGCTGCCAAATTCGAGAAGGATTTCTCATTGGTCTCTTGCCTTTCTACTAGCACGGTTCCAAGGAATGCTTGGTATGTGGATAGTGGGGCATCTCGACACATGACATCAGCCCGACAATGTTTTACCAGTCTACAAGAGCAGGACTTAGGGGTTCAGGTTGAGGGTAAGCTGGTATTAGAAGGGATCATCATACTATTGATCATGTTTTCACTCTCAAAGCTATTGTTGAGGAGGCTTACCAACAATGTTCTAAAGTTTCCTATTGATTTGTGGACTTTAGAAAGGCCTTTAACACCATTCCCAAGCATCTTTTATTTCAAAGACTACATGAAATTATCATCTTAGAGCTCTTTATCACTACCGTCAAAAGACTATATGAGGTAGTTGTTGGTTGTTTTTGGACAAATTTTGTTTTCTCAGAATATGTCCAAAGCACCATTGGCATCAAACAAGGTTGTTCTCTTTCTCCTTCACTCTTTTGGATTTACATTGATGAGCTTGAAGAATTTATTCATCAAAACATACATCTGACGATGGTTGTCTTCTACATCATGTCTTGAGAGCTATATTGCTTTTTATAGATGAATGTTCTTCTTGCCCATACTCCTCAAGGCCTACAAAGACATTTGATGCTCTTGCTCGCTTTGTGACTTAAAATAACTGACAGTCAATCTTAACAAGACTAAGGTGATGATCTTCAACACATCAAAGAGTACCCTATCTAAGTTTCAGTTCTTCTATAAGGGCGAGTCAATTGAGATCACCACTACTTACACCTACTTGGGGGTTCAGTTTATAGGTCCTTCCCTTAATCTTTGACCAACTTCACTATCACGTCTTTGCAAGGGATACGCATCTCTCTCAATCTTGGAACGCTAATGCTTCCAGCAACACTTTCAATACATACCTACAAAGATGCACCTCTTTGATTGAATAATCAAACCCACAATCCTCAATGGGTCTAAGATTTGGGGTCCAAGTCTAGGGTGTGTTGATTGGGTTAGCATTGAGAGGGTCTAGACCATTTTGCTTCAATGATTTATAATTTTATACAATGGAAAAGAACAATTCCCCAATGTGTTGCTTACACTAAGTTTGGTGCTCATCCTCTTCACCTTGAGATCATCTTTAGAATTGTTTTTCAACTTCATCACCTTAGATCCATGGGTGACTGCACCGCAAGCCAAGAGAGATACACATATTTGGTGCTTTTCTTCTCATAATGCATTAACTCTAGGGGCTCTTTTGGTTGTCATTGTGGATGGTACTTGGAAGTTATTTCTCTTCTTCAATCAATTGGCATCTCCATAGATCAATTACCTCCATTCAAATACTCTTTAAATGCTCCTCCCCGCCTTCTTCCCAATAAGAGGGTAATTAATCAAAGCACTCAAAAATGATATTTATCAACGATATATTCATATCACTTGGGTCGCTCCATCTCAATATCTTAGTCCCAAGTTGGCCTTCTACATTAAACATTTACATGAGGATTGAGAATGGCATTATTACTCGTCCTAAGTATGTTGAGCAACATTCGACACACAACCTAAGGATTCCTCTTGGTCAGCTCAAAGTATGCTCACGTCAATTGTGGATGGATACAGACCACCATAGTCCTCGAGAGGATAGGGTGTGTCTTTGCTCTATTCAAGAGGTGGAGACTGAAGAACATTTTATCTTCATGTGAGGGAGGTACTATTGCTTGCATAGCGACTCAAGTGGATTGCTTGACACTTTTTCAGCTATCCTAACCAAAAATGCTTGGCTCTTCACCTCAGGGATGCTATCACTCTTAAAAATTATTTATTACAAGGGACACAAACTACTACTTGACTAATCACCTCGTTCTTTCACTCTATCTCTATAGTCGAGAGTAATAAGCGCTCATTTGAAGCTACAACTATCCAATATGTTAATGACAGATCTGTATACCCTTGTTTGCACACAAGAGTGGCTATTAGGGCTTCAATTCTTTCTTCTTGCTTGTGACAAAAAAAACTACAATTCTTTGATGTTAGGTTTTGGCCACCCTCATATAGAAAGGAGTTGTAGAAAGACGTAACTTACCAATTTCTTGTCCTCTTCTATTGGTTCCACAGCCACAGATGCTAGAAGAGTCTTGAGGGGTTGAACTCCATGTCCTCCTAATATTATCCAACCAAGCCCTCTTAGTTCTGGCCATTCTCTTGGGAGCATCATTAGATCCAGTGTTGGCCCTTTTCAAATAGTTGGTGATGATGACGATTGTGCTTCTAATTTACATCCCACTATAGATTAATGTTGGCGCTTGGATCCACTAGAGCTCCTTTCTATCTCTATTGTACCTCAACTTCTAGCTCTCTCTTAATCATTACTTCTTTTTTCAATGAGTTTACACAGTTTTTACGAGGGCTCCCGGTCCCCTCAAAGTAAGTGGGGTTTGAACCTTGGACCTTTCAAAGAGAAGCCAAAGCCCTTACCACTACAATAAGCTTGCAGCTTCTTAATCATTACTTTTAGCATGTAAGGGTTTATTCATTTTGGGCAATCCTCAAAGCTATAATTTCATAAAATTGTTCTTTACTCTAGTTTATCTTATTTTCGTAGTACTTTTTTGCTACTACACTGCATTGTAAGTTGTAATAGTCTTTTCCATGAGTCCCATTGGCCTACTTTGGTCATTTACAAACATTAATAGAAATATCTTATCTTATCTCTCCAACCACCTTTTGCATGATGATCCAATTCGTGCAAAAAAAAGTGGAATTAGTTAGGTTTTAATTATTTTATTTTACATTTACTTCTAAAGTTGAATTACAAGTCAATGAACATTGTATTGGTTAGTAATGGTTCCAAGTTATCTTTATTAATGACTTTGGGATTTTGTAAGCTTCCATAATTGTTAAAAAAACCCACATATTAAGGTGATCATTCAATTATCTATTCAGTTGTCTTAGTAGCATCCTCTACTTGGGCTACTAGGGTACATGCATACACTCCTAACTTGACCTTCAACATGAGACGAGTTTCACAACAAATTCTGGTTTCTAGGTTACAAACAATGACAAGACAATATGATGCTAGTACAAAAGCATCCTAATTTTTAAATTGCTTTATCTCACCCTCAATTGTGGTCTTCACCTGCAAAATGCATTAACACTTTGTTTTTTCCACATGATTAATATTATTATAATTCCATCAAATAATCATCAAAATAAACTCTATTTGGTTGACATCGTACATCAAATCTATTGCATGAATTCATAACAAGGAAAAATCACATTCAATTTAACATGATATCATAAAGCATATTACATCACATTAACATCCCCTATTCCTTCATCAGTTAATGATCCATATCATACTTCACTACTGTCTATGTTATTCCAAGTAATCCATAGTTGGTTTTTCTTTTTCTTTTTTCTATTTTTTTTCTTTTTTTTAAATTAAATCAAGGGGTCAAAAAGGCTAGCATTACACGAAGGTTTATGGCCACTCAACCCTAGGTCCATGCATTGCCATAAGTTTGACCCCTACCTCCAAGTGTTCTCATGGCTCTACAAGATGCCTGCCCGTGCGATTAAAACATTGGCTTACAATATGAAACTTCTCACTTCCCACCGCTTGCCTCGAACCAGTTGGGCTAAATTATATCATGTTATCATTATAATCAACATCATCATAGTTTTAATTAGTTATATGGCATTGAAAAAGGCCCCACTTGTATTCCATCATGGCAGCATTGTAACTATATTTCAACTAACCACATAATGACATTACAGCTAGTACTTATGCATATATCGCTTGACAAGATTTGAACCTTGGTTTTCCGCATTGGAAGCCCACATTTTTAACCATTTGATCTCATGTCATTTGATATCTGATTTTATTATTATAGATTACATTTATTTTTGTAACGTAAAGGATGTAACATAATTTAATATAATAATAAATATAAAAGATTAAAACTATTTACATTTTACTAAGAAATTCAATACAAATTTTATTAATTGTTTTATATTATGTTCAAATGTTTTAAATAGTTTATTAAATGACAGTCTTTGCTTGAACATTGGTGGCTGAAAAAATGATGACTGTTATAACTTAAAATGATGACTGTTAAAACTTAAACAGTTAAAAGTTAAACGCTGAACAATGTGGCATTCATTACTTGAGCAATAGCAACTAATTTGGTTAACTGTTAGAGATTGGCAGATTGCACTTGATATCCTTGGCTGAACCTTCAAGTTATATTTGTTGAAACAATTAAATGGCTGCACTTAGTAACTAATATCAATATGAATATTCAATATCCTAATATCATTTTTGTTGTGTGTAGAATTCTGAATGTGTAGATTATTCTAAATTTCTAAAAAAATTCAATTTTTATAGTATTATACCAACCGTCCCCGAGCCGTCCCCTAAAATCGGCCTGACGTCCCGGAAAACCCGTCCTTCTGTCCCCCAGGCTCGTGGAACCTTGGTTTATTTTATATTTTAATATATAAATTATGTTTTTAAATAGGTTACATGGGATTGAAACAGGTCCCACCCGTACTACACCATGACCACATAGTGGTATTACAAACACCTTGGCAATTATGCATGTATCTCTTGGCAAGATTTGAACCTGGGCTTCCTCCTTGAAAGTTGAGGAATCTAACCCGTTGAGCTAATGATATTTGATTAAAATATTAAGCTTCACACATGGGATTGGAACCTTGGTCTACTGTGTAAAATTATTCACTCTCAACCAATTGCCTCAAACCCCATGGGCAATTTTACATATAATTTGTATATCATATATACTTACTATTTTTTTTCAAATCCAACTGAACATTTCACAAAACGCCTAAGCTTTTAACTGAACAGAACTTCCCTTCCTGGTACCTATGGTGTAACTTTGAGACAGAGACCCTAAAAATATATAGATTATTGTGCCTTCTTGTCTGCCCGTGGTGACTTTATAACTTGAATTGTTGGCCAGTTTTGTAAGTTTGTACTTTAGTGTGTTGTGTCCAAGCTTACTCATAACTTTGGTTTTCTGGGATTCAGTGAAATGGAAAATCATAATCATGTATTTCAATGTTCTGTACTCTTGTTATTCTGTCATTAATGTTTCTAATCTGCATATTGCTTCCATTGAAAGCATACAGATAAAATTTCAGAGTAAAGCAGCCTCTTAGAAACAAGAGCACACATTAGCAGAGGCTAAGAAATTACAGAATAGTGATATGCGAGGTTATCAAATTACAGAATAGTGATATGTGAGGTTATCAAATTACAGAATAGTAATATAAGAGGTCACCAAATTACAGAACAGTAGTACACAATCAAACATATTGATATATTCAAGCAATCCATATTTCCTAGTCAAAATAGCCTACCTCTGCTATGGATGTTGCAACACTGAGGCCAGCTAGCTCCTGCATCCAATAGAATGATTACATGAGCATTTAAGATTTCCAATGCTACAACTATTATTAGAAAATTTTAAAAAAAGTAAGAACATTGTTTCAATGTACAAATTCTAAATATATGGTACAAATTACTTTAGGTCCAACTCAAATTGATTGGCATGACTGTGTAAATATTACTAATAAAACTAAATTACCATCAACTGGTCCACACTAAATCCCAGAGGACCCATAAGGAGTTCGTCAATCGCAGCAGCATCTGCCTGTGAAAGGTATGATATGGCATTTGGATCATGAATGTGATTGAGGGACTCAACAACTTTTGTTCCCATTTGTTCAGATCCTCCAGTGCTCTGGTGACAACCACGTTTAATAGATGAAAATCTGGAATCTATGTCTTGCACCGGAGAGATCCAGACATGGCTACGAGACTACAAATGCAATAATGAGTTAGACAACAATTTTTGCCAAAGTGTCTGCACCCCTCGACAATTGAAAAACTAAATGAATAGCTTCTAAAAGCCAGTGCTATTTACTCTCACACTAGTAAACATCCATGCAAGTTCAAGCATTTTGCCACAAGGCACTTAACAAGCAAGGAAAACAATGATGACTGCTTTTTCAACGCTTTAAAACATCTTTTCATCTTCAGTTATTCCAGAGCATTACAGGTCACAACAAGCTTGAACAATAGTGCACTGAAAAATCAAAAAAACATATAGGCAAATATTTTTGGTTACAATATAAAACATAATGCACGTTTTATACATGCATGATGTGTATAAAAAAACAATAAAATAATGAAATCCATTCCTTCACAAGTATGTAAAGCAATCCTTTCAATGCTGACAGAATAAGATGGATATTTCCCCATGTTCAATGGTACGCAAGCAAGTATTAACAGATGACTTGGATATTCTTTCATAGTAGATATGCATTTCACAACAAAAATAGTCAATGTATTCATAAAGCTCAAACAAACCAATACATGATACAAGATGAAGACAATTACAGTTCCAATCTCATGTTTTGCAGAAAGAGAAGACCCCGGCATCAGAGGGCTCGGAAATCAGGACAGAACTGTCTAAAACTCAAATTCCAGATCATGAAATTGTTAGACATTTCCCATATTCATAACATATTGCCAAACAGGCCACAGCCAGGTGGGAAAGGTATTTTAATTATGGGAGACATCTTCTACACTACATACAATCAAAACAAATTTGAAAAAAAAATTCAAACAAGACCACAGCATGTGGGCCATAAAGCTAATTTTCCTATATGTTTCATGGAATGCTCAATTTTGTCTTGTTTTATCTTCATGTGCATATTTATATACAAGTTACATAACTATTATCTCCAGTAATAGGATTTGCTTTTGATGAAAATTGCATAACTGCTCTCAGAAGCCACAAGGTACATTCTTTTCATAATATGTATCAACTCAAAAAGAGAAAATGAAATAAAATCAAGTAAGCAATAAAGATAAGCATAAGACACGTGGGGTTTAGAGCAATTGGTAAGGAGTGAAGAGTTTCACATCTTAAACCAAGGTTCAAATCTCATAGGTGAATCTTAACATTTTATCAGATGGCATTAGCTCAACCAGTTATATTCCTCAACTTTCAAGGAGGAGAGTCAGGTTCGAATATTACCAAGCAGTACATGCATAATTGCCAAGCCGTTGTAAATATCACTATGATGTAATACGGGTGGGGCCTGTTTCAATCCCATATAACTAAATAAAAAAAAAAAAATAGAAAATAAAAGATAAGCATAAGCCCAAAGACTGTTGCAGAATCTAACATGCTATAAAAAGGTAAACCTAATTTTTTAGGTCACAGATTAGCCAGCATACAAAACCTGTGTGCGAGACACCTTTGAGGAGCAAAGAAATTTTACACTTTACTTTCTATATGCTGTTCAAATTTGTACCTCATTAAGTTTTGACCCTTGGGCAAAGCTCTTGATAAAATGAAGCAAATTCATGTTATCGTTTTTAAACTACGAGACTCAGAATTCAATTCATATGATAGTTCTATATAATGCGACAAATATGTGAGAAAACTGTCAAACTATGTCAAACTGTCTCTCAATCATATTTTAGGAATGTTATCCAAAATACTTGATGATCAATATGTGAGATTTAGTATTCTCATGCATTTGTCTTAACTGTAGTTTCATCCTTTTACACATGAGAAGGGGAAAGCTCAAGTGATGGTTGGTATTATCCTATGTTCCATCAAGTACTCTTTTCAAGGAGACAAGGAAACGAACGGACACAAAAAGGGAACAGCTAGAAGGCATCATTAACTACTAGCAAAAAGGGGACGGCAAAGACAAGGTTATTGTTTGTGTATGTATATGTATACAGCAGACATAATAAAATAACCTTTGGCTTGATACTGTGTGATCTATTCTAATCTAAGTGGAACATCATAAGATCCTAGGAACAAAACACAGGGTCAATGACGATTTCTTTCAACAAATGACATATCTGCCAAATGGAATTCCACTTGTTGGAGTTGTATGTGTAGCATCTTCAATGCTGTGAACTATTCACCTTCTCATCTGTTACATTTCCTTGATGCCTTCTTCTTTTCTTTCCCTGGGCCTCTATGATGTTCACCAACCCTGTGTAAAACAACTCATCTTCTCTCGCTAGCATTCCTTCTCCATTATCTTTGCAAGAGTTTGTCGTATCTGACATGGCTGAACCTTGAAAACATATGACCACATATGGTCATGTTTATGGAGCATTCAAGTTATAAGAATAGCTACCTTATGCAACCAAATAAGGTAAATGATTCTATTGCTATGCGAAGAAAGAAAGCCACCCCAAGTACATCCCTTGCAAGTGGTCTAGCTATTGAAATCCATAGTGTTGACATCAACTTCTGTGGAAAAAATCCTCTCTCTCACATCCTTCTAGTTCACCAGTATAGCAATTGAATCGATGAGGCCACCTCTTACTTTTGTGTTAATATATAAGATATTCTATCCCAAGTATGTTTTTAAAGCATATGAGAGGAACAATTGTATATGTTGTGCTTCCACTAGCTCATATTTATGACTATTCTCTGCATCACATCACTCAATCCATGCATTATACTACCATTGTATATTTATTTTCTCTTAGTCAATACAGCATGGCCTGCTTGAACACAACAACAAATACTTAGATCAAGAAAATCCTTTGGCCTTCAATGATGAGGATCACATGAAGGATCACATGACACCTAATTCCTACATATACTATAAGATCACATGGTATGGTTTTTTAACTGATACGGTAACAATTTCAACTATTTTGTATTACAACCAAGGGCCCTTAATAGGCTTACATTTGCCTAACAATTGCTAAATATAGAACAAATCCCATGGATAATATATTGTATGACAATGCCATGTAATTCTTTTACAAACCAAGTCTGGGTTCGAGTCGGCCTTGCCGAGTCGCTCAGGCTTGACTTGGTGAGTTAAACTCAGCCGAGGTTTTTGAAAACTCGCTGAGTACTCAGAAACTCGGTCGTCTACGCATGGGTACAGGAAAACGACATAGAAAGTTTTTTTTTCAAAGTCCCTCATTTCTAGTTAGAGAGAGAGCAAAGACAAGCTGAGATCAGACCAACAACAACAATAAATTGCATCCTAAATCTTTTTTGCGAGTCCCAAGTGGGCCTTGCCAAGTCCGAGTTTCTCTACTATGTAAAAAACCATGCTATGTGAACCTATAAAAATCTATGCCAAGTGATCTTATAATACACCTAGGAATTAGGCACCATATGATGCTCCATGCCATGTGATCCTCATCATTCCTCCCAATAATAGAAGCTATGTCATAACATGCAAAAAGCTTGATGTGGAAGTTGAACTTAAAGAACAATAGGCGAAAAATGTTGGAGACATAACTACAACTCCCAATGATGGAGTACCTGTAGGAACCATATAAATGCCAAAATAATTACAACGGATCAAAAACCCATACCCAAATCTAGACTAGAGATCCCAAATTAATTGAAATGGAGGAGAAATGTGATTAAATGGAATGAGGCAAACTTCAAGGGCTATGATAGTAAATGGGAAGCACCACCAACTCTTAAAAGTTTGCTTGATATGCAAAATCGATGAGATGAATAAGAAAAACATAGAGATAAACACATACTGGAGCACAAAAGCCAGAGATACCAAATTGATGCCAAAAGAGATTTGGATCCTTGTAATAGAGGATGCATATTAGAGAGATCAAAGAAGACCAATGCCTCAAAATGTCTAGGAATTCCAACGTCCAAGGACATCACCAGAAGACCAGAAAATCCAATCTCATGTTTGTTAGGATGTTTGAAGACAACTTGCAACATTAAGGGACAAATCAATGAGCATTTCCTTGCAATCACGTTCTGATCCTAACTAGATCTTCCTTCATACAAGCTTCAGAATGAGACATTAGTCAATCGAAATGGTTCAAACGTAAGATGGTGCAGATCCGAATGCAACAATGAAATCAGAAATCCCTAACGCAAGGAACACCAAACTGGATGCAAAAATCCAAATTTGATCCAGAATCTGAAACAAAGAATGCAACTTAAGACTATGAAGGGTAAGGGAACTATCAAGGAGGCACTCCCCCCCTCCCCCACAGGCCAAGAATGAACTACGTTGATACTAGTTCATGTGGTAACAATTCATCTCCAATTTTTATTGACATAAGACTCCTTTAAATAGGCTTTACATAGAATAACAATAGAATGGATCACACAAAGGAGCACGCTTGGGCGATGGCCGCGTCCAGGCCGAATACAAACACCGCAATGGACGATGTGATTTGAGCAGCGATGAGGAACAGTAGGAGCAGCGCCAGGGGCCGTCGAATGCTTCTAGCCAATCCCGCCATTGCTGAGGACGTGCTTCTCAGGCACTGGAGCCGAGTGATGAAGGTGACAGCTTCGGACGCATTGGAAAACCGAACGAAATTGCTCTGTTCGAATTCTTGATCAATCGCACGAACGAAACCCTTTACTTATTTTTTTGGCCGTTTCTACTTGTGGCGGATATTGAGCGTTCCGTAGTCAAACTATTTCTAAAAGGCGAAGGGAAGGCTACGGCCACCTACAGCAAACGCGGAGGTTATGGTAAGCACAACAATGGACATGGGCAGCATGCAGCGAGCTACGGGGAATGCAGAGGCTACGACGAGCATAACAATGGACATGGGCAGGAAGGCTCCTGCAGAGATGCAAAGATAGGCAAGGGCGAAGTTCATGGGAAACCAAAGGATTAAAAGAAACACCAACAACCGCGATATAGGATGTATAAACCGTCCGTCGTGCGTAAACCCTAGGTGCACTCAAGCGCTGAAGGGAGAGGTTTGTTCACAAACTATCTCTTCAGTCTGTGAGAAAACCTCTTTGGTCAGAAGAAATATCTCTGAAGGATCTTTGGGTTCTTGGGTGGATGAAACTTTGCCCTCTATCAAGATTTCGGAGGATGAATTTGGGTTGGATATGATTGATTATGAAGCCCAAACAATTATCTACAAACTCAAGGGCAAAATACCAGGCTTGGAGGAGCTCAAAGGATACATTAAATTTTAGTGGAGTACAGAATTCCAAGTAACTCTCCTACCCAAAAATTTCTTTTCTATTTCCTTCTCTAATTTAGAAGAAGATAGAAATGAGGTAATGGACTATAGATATAATTGGTTTTTGGACAAAGGGGTGTCTATATAAGACCTTGGACTCCTATTTTCAACCCCTTTATAGAAGAAGTTAATGGCTTCCCAGTCTGGGTGAATCTTTATGCTCTCCCTGTGGAGTTTTGGAGAGAGAAGATATTCACCAAAATTGGTAATTTCATTGGTGCATTCCAGTATATGGATTCCCAAACAGAGGAAAATTTATCCAGTAAAATTAATATAAGTAAAGCAAGATTGGTTGTTTGGATGGATGTTTCAGTTCTTGGGCCTCAATCCATTACTATCTCCTCGAGCAAAGGGGAATGGATCCAAAATATTGAATATGAAAACTTCTCCCTAAGATGTTATGGTTGTTAGCAATATGGCCACATGAAGAAGAGATGCCCGAACATCCGACCAGGCTTTGATTCCTCCATGGTGGAGAAGACCTTGCATGTGAATGATTCAAAACCTTCAAATATCCCGGTTCAAAAGAAAGAAGCTCATCTTCCAGAGGCATCAATTGTCCAGCAACAACCACGCGTGCAAGAGAAGTACTCCAAAAGGAGAATTTAAAGCAGATCATTGATGAAGGCCAAACAGTTACTAAAGACCATCTAGACAGCTCCATGGAAAAGATTAGCACCTCAGATGGTATTCTTAAAGCTGATTATAAAACAATCCGTGACGGTCAGTTTTCTAAAAATGAAGATCCTACAAAATGTGTTACAACTAAATATTACCTCAGAAGCTTGAAGTGCAAAAATGCATTCTCAGATCTTGAAACTCTATAGGAGGAAGAACCTATGCTACAGAAGAAAAATAGTCAAAATGGATGACTGAAGGAAACTAGCAATCCAGATTTGGTAAAGTGGACTACGATAGTACAATGTTTTGGAAATATTACTCTACTAATATGCAATGCATAGATTGTAGATTTGAAGATTTGGTATTCATATAGAAAATTGAAAAGATTCAGAAAATGAAAATCAAGAATTCAGACATTTTATGTAAAATGATGTAGGTTTCTAGCTATAGCATCTCAATTGAGATGAGAAGTATATCTATTTGTAAACTCTCAAACTCTAAAAGAGAGTTGTAATTGTCAAAGGTGGGGGACCCGAGAACAACCCCTTATCATCCAGCAAAAAAAAAAATAGAATGGATCACACACGATAAATTGGATGACGATAACATGTGATTCCATAACAAACCTACAAACCATGACATGTGATCCTATAACAAACCATATCATGTGAACCTATAGCAAAACATGCCAAGTGATCTTCTTGCCATGTGATCCTTCGTGTCGTGATCTTCTTGCAATGTGATCCTTCGTCTTGTTATCTTCTTGCCATGTGATCCTCGTCATTCTACGTTCTCATTGACAAGTTGATTCAGTTGTTCGAGATACACAATAATGCAAATTTTACTATGACAGGGCATGGTCTAAATGCTAATTAGCTACACTGTTTGCAAGCATATTGTGTGGAAGCCATGATAAAGATTTGAAGGCAAAGTAGCTCTTTTACTTTTTGTCAGCTATGTCAATGAAATTAGGATGCAAAGTAGCTCTTTTACTTTTTGTTCCAAAAATGAAATATTTTCTCGATGTATTTGATGCTCCCAAAGGCTTACAGATGTATTCTATTATGCTTTCATAATGAGGATATGCCTTGTGTTTATTTTTGGTTTTGTCTGATTTCTAAAACTAGAAAAATGCCTTCTTTATCATAACTAGTGTCCAGCAATACTTTGGGGCTGTATGTCCTATTTCTTTTGGTTGCGAGGGATTTGAAAGGCAATCCATGAAATCTTGGAATAACCTTAGAAATTCTCTTGAGATCTCATTCCATTTCTGTAATAAAGTCTGATATAGGTTGAATAAATGAGATCAAGCTTTTATAATAAATATATACTGATATACTGGCATAAGTATGCCTACATAATTGATAAACATAAGCGACAATAAATTCTGATATTGAGTTTTCAGTTGTACATTTATCTGTATCATAATGACAACTGCTGCATGTCCTTGGTTTTTTGACCCATTTTTAATAACATTTTGCTTGGCATGGTTGTTTTGTGCAAAAGGAACCATGTATCTGGTTTTGTCATTGAGTGGGCCTAATCTTCCAACTCTACATGGCTGGAATTAAATGTTGCATTACCTCTAAAGCTATCAACTCATCTCTTGTGAGATGACATTATTTATTGGTGATTTTGATTTAGTTTGACTGCATTATAGCAATTAGTTCCTTTCTCAGTGTGAACCTAATGGAACCTTATCCTACCAATTGTACCTCGAAATAAAAATTGAAACTGAAATTGAAATTTTATGCCAGGATTGTAGCAGTCTCTGTTACCACTACAGGTTGGACAGTGTCAGGGATGGCTTGGCTGCATCATTTTATGGAGGGCTTATCTTGCCCCTACAAGGGGAGAATATCATGATTATACATCAAAGGTGGCAGGGATGCTAACAAGCTATCTGTGCTTTCTAAACTACATCATATTGACTAGATAATTTATGAACTGCTTTCATCATTGTTAAAGGGATGTGACAAGATTTCTATCATAAGACCATCAGAAATTCGACATTTTGGTTGGGCTACATTGTTGGGGGTAACCATATGATCATGATGTACTAATTTAATAAATAACTGCATCATAATTGCTTTGTTATGATTATTGGGCTGAAAAGATAATTGTGGTATTTCATTTTTGATATCTTGCTGTGGCTGTATTTTGATTCTAACATCATAGTAAAAATTAATGACTTTAAAGTATGAGGACTTATAGAACTTGATGACTAAGTTGAGTTTAGAATTAGATATAGTATAGACATTTGCTGAAATTAAGCATGGAAACTGTTGGTTACGAATCTGTCATGAGAAAAGGATTTGGTATAATGTGCCCCAGATTCGCCCACCAGATTGAAAGGCCGGAAGGAAGGAATGCCTTCCGTGCCAATCTCCGGAGAAGGCCGGCTTCTTGTGGGTTTTTAGTGTTTAAGATAAGAGTGCAGGGAAAGAGATAAAAGTGCGGAAAGAGAATCCAAATGTGATTGGAGTTGGGTGGGGGGAATAAGCAGCACGGCAACAATCAATCACCGCTACTAACAGCATTCCTATACAAAACACACATTGAAGCTACAACTATCATTCATCCTATGTATCCTCTATCTATGCATTCCAGGAATACTTGATCATCAAATACCAGAGTCCACGAGTTCAAGTACAACAAGTAAGCAATGATACAAGAAACATGAGGCAGAAATGACAAGGAGAGGCAGCATACAAGATAAAGACAGTAAGCAGAGCCAAGTATATGCTTTGTATTAGAGGCAAACGCACAGCTACAATGGTTCCCTAGCAGTATATTCCCCTTCCCCCTTTTACAATGAAATTGCATGGCTATTTATAGCCTCAAGTTCCCCCCGATTACAATCACGAGCACAAAGTCCCAGACTAGACATTAGGCGACAAAAGTGGCGAGAGAAGTCGCCGATGCTCGACCTCCGTCGGGTAGGATCTGCACTCGCAACATGGTCTCCCTGAAAGTCGTACAGCTACGTGGCAGCGCGTGGGGTGGAACTTCAAATCAGCGGGAGTGCGGGTAGTTGTGGCAGATGGCACTTCATATCAGCTTTAATGGTGGTAGTTGGTGTAGATAGTGCGGTCCATGCTTGTCCTTTTCCCGGTCATGTCTTGGCCCGAATCTCGAGGTTGGACACTTGTGGATGCTGATGAGCGGCACATGGCTGCCCTGAAAGGCAGTTTATCCAACTTCGCCCAGGATCAGAGCGCTATCGGGTTGCGCAGGTGAAAAACTGCGCAGTTGGGGAGGCCTCCGTGCCTTAGTCAATTTCTGGGCTTGCTTGCCCAACTGCGCACCGGTCAGAGGGCGCACCCCGACTTCGCTGCGAAGTCGGGTTGCACACCGGCGCTTTGCTGTCTTTTCTGCTGTTCGGACTGCGCACCAGGAAGGGGGGCGCAACCCGACTTCGCTGCACCGGCGCTTTGCTGTCTTTTCTGCTGTTCGGACTGCGCACCAGGAAGGGGGCACACCCCGACTTCGCTGCGAAGTCGGGTTGCGCCCCAACACTTAGCTGATTTTTTGCCATACTGCTTCCCAAGTGCGCCCAGGAAAAAGGGCGCACCCCGACTTCGCCCCGAAGTCGGGTTGCGCCCTGACACTTAGTCAAATTTTGCTCATTTCCTGTCTGCTGCGCACTTCACATTCCCTACTGCGCTCCAACTGGAGGGCGCACCCCGACTTCGCTGCGAAGTCGGGGTGCGCCCTGACACTTAGTCATTTTCAGGGCACACTTGCTGGAAGCTTTACTGGGGAAAGTTCAAGGGGAAGAGGGAGGAATGAAACTGCAAGGAAGAGGGAGAAAGGGAGAAATGAAGAGAGGGAAAAAGAAGAGGAGGGAAGGAAAAGAACGGCTCACTTACATAAAGTGAAAACATGGCACCCCGTGCAAAATGTGGCAACAGAAACCTTGAAGGATATTTTGATCTCACACTGACAATGATGCATGGCTGAACTTCACGTTGATGTCGCATGATGCTAGATGCATTTAGATTAGCAAGAATGCAATTCAATGTTTTTTTTTTTTTTTTTTTTTTAAAAGCGAAAAACCCCTTGCGAGGCCGCCTTGGTCTGAGAGACCACGAATAGGGGGTTCTACACCGTCAAAGTCACTCGGGAGTCGCACCCGACCCTGCCCGCACCAACATTATCAATTGGATTTTGGATACCCAATTCAGCTTTTTGGTAGGGTGGAGATTTGAACCTGGGACCTCCCTTGGAGGATTGCCCTCTCCTTTCCAACTCACCTACAACACCTGGGTAGAATGCAATTCAATGTTATGATCAAAGCTTCTTCTTTATTAAATTGAATAGTACATGTTGTGAACATGTAATGAATATTAGAATCGGAGCAAATTTGGCTTTAAATTACTGCAAATGCATAATTACCTATCAAGCTTTCCGTGCAATGTTAATGTGAATGCCTGACTACTGTATGTTAGCTATTGAAATTAATATGCAAATCCTAAAGATTATCAGTATATTCTTTGTATGGTTTATGAAATAACAATCTTGATGCTTAACCGGTAAAGGAATGAATAGATAGTGTTTGAGACTCGTGAACTTCCCCAGATACTGTGATTAGGATGTGATGTTTCCTTGTAGTCCATAAGAACCCTGTGAATTGATTCAGAGTTGGAAATCATTGTGAATTAAGAAACTTATAACCAAGAATTCTCCTTATGCTAAAATGCGATTGAGAATGAGAATAACCTGCTTGGATTCAAGTGAAATACCAGATTGCTGCAAATTATGATTTCAAGAATTCAAGGATGAAGCAGTGCTCAGAGCACAAAAGCTGCAGAGGCGAGTGCACACTTAAACAGTTGGTGTCCTCTGTATTTGAGAATAAGAAAATGAATGCACAGATGATAAATGTATGTAGTGATGAAAAAGGAGGAAAAAATTAGACCAATTTTCCAAGAAACCTGGAAATCTATCTCCATAAGGAGTTGTAACACGAGTTGAATGGAATATAGCATATGATTAATAGGTTTTAGTTTCAAGATGTTAAATATGCTAGCTGTTATAAGAAATGCCATATACCAACATCAGTCACAATATTTGAGCTGTGGAATGAAACCTTTAAGCACATAATAAGGCCCCTTTTCCCTAAAAGCATTTCAACATCATAAGAGGACTATTTCTATGTTTGTCATTTGTTATGTTTGTATGTTTGTCATTTGTTATGTTTGAGTGCTCATCACCTACCAGCAATAATGGGATTGTTGAAAGATTTTAATTACATCCGCAAGCCCCAAATATGGTCTATGGGACCTCAAATATGGAAGTACAATTACTCAAATCATATCATATGATCTTTAATATCTTTGAGAAGGTTGTTCCTTCTCCTGCTGATTTGTGTTAGCAATTCCCCAACTTTTTTTATTTTACTGTCTTCAAATAAATCTGTCATAAACTCGTTCCCAAGTGTTTCTTTGTATTTGTCACGGATATCTGAAAAACTCGGGCATTTATAGATGAAGTGTTCCTCTGTCTCTACTGCCCCTGTGCTGCATAGAGTACATATCCTTTCTTCCCATTGTTCTTTGGGTGTTGTCCATCTCCTTGTTTCACATCTAAGCCTATGAGAGCTAGTCCTTATCTGAGCAATGAGTATTTTTTCCTTCCACTTGATTTCAGCGCATATATACGCTTTTTCCTTGTGGTCATACGTTGGGTTAAAATTTGCAATATAATATTGTCTTTTCCTGCTTGCTTTTTTCCACATTCCACTTCTGAACTTTTCATTCACATAATTTTTTATGTCTTTGTTGACATTTGGGCATTCATTTATGTTGATTTCCCAACGTTTCATCCATTTCTGATTTTGTTTCATCCACGTATTCTTTCGCCTATGCAACTCTTCGTCCCTCGCTGCCCTAGGCCATCTATCATTTGTCATGTTTTCTGTTTTTTTCAAGTAACATAACAGCTTGGTCATAGCAATTGCTTCTAAAAGGAACATTCCAGTTTCAGCTAGAATAATTTCATAAGGGGTTGTGGCCTTAATTTTGAGAAAGTTTGTGATTAGATATTTTTGAATCCTTTCTATTTGCCTCCATTTTGCATTTGTTGTGCCACTAGCCCACACCTCGCAACCATACAACAGAACCGGTGTAACACGTAGGCCAAATAAGACCTTGATGGTCTTCCAGTCCCACAACTCGGCATTCCTACACCTGTTTTGAAGTGCATATAGTGCTCTCCAACCACTTTGAGTTATTTTCATCCTACATGTATTCCAATTAAGTTTGTCATGAAAGTCTATGCCCGGTTATTTGTATTCTACTACTACATCAAGCGGTTCTCCTGCAAACTGAAATTTGAGTTGTTGCTTCTTCTTTTTTGCTGAAAAAATCATAATTTTTGTTTTGCTCGTGTTCACTTGCATCCCAACTTCTTTACAAAAGAGTTCTAGAGCTTGAAGGTGATCTTCTAGATCTTTGGCTGTTTTGGCCACAAGAATTACATCATCTGCATACATGAGGAGTTTTACCACATATTTGGCTAAATGCACACCCTCTCCCCCAAAGTTGTTTATCCATTCTTCTAACTTGTCAATGTACAACCCAAATAAGGTCGGAGATAGAGGGCAACCTTGTTTGACACCTATGTCACTACCAAAACATTCAGATAACCCTTCCCGTGTTCTGATTCTAGCCTTTACATGCTCATATAGTCTGTGAACTGCTGCCTTGTAGTGAATTGGAACCTCTAGCTCTTCCATTCTGCTCCATAATTTTTTCCTTGGCACTGTGTCAAATGCCTTTTTGAAGTCTACAAAACAGCAAAAAACCTCCTCTTTTTTGTCCCATATTTTTTCCACTGTGTCTGAGCGTGATACAGTGATCAATAGTTGAGTGCTTGGTCCTAAAACCTGCTTGCCCCTTTGCTCTCTTTCCCTTTTCTTCTGCCCATATGCTGATCCTACGCTCTATCATACTCCCAAACAACTTTGCAAAGAGAGGTTTGATCATGATAGTTCGATAGTTTGAGGGATTATTTACATCTCCACTTTTAAACAAAGGAATGGTCAAGCTAGTTGTCCACTCGGTAGGGAAGCCATTTTGTATGACCTCATTGAAAATTTCTTTGATTTGCGGTGCCAAGATATCTACCCCCCATTTTATATGCTCTGCTTGAAGATTGTCTATGTCACGGGCTTTACCAATTGCTAACTTTTTTATCCCTTGAATAATGTCTTCAATTGTGAAAAGTTCTTTCTTGACAATGATAGTAGGGGGTGTCTCCTGCTGGTTACTATGCTGATACAGTTGTTTTGAATACTCCAACCACTGATTAACTGTTATGTTATTTTCAGTTTGCATCATTTTCACGCTTAGTTTCAACTTTCAACATGAATTTCCTCAAATGACCAGCACGGTCACAGCGGCCTCCTTGAATTCAACGAGTTCACATCTATTACTCTCAAACCTTAGAGGGTTGCATGTTGAGGGTATAGCTCTGAGGACACCTTCTTGACCATTTCAGCATCACACAGGTGTAAGTACTTTATGGGTTCAACATAGCCATATTAATGATATGACTAAGGTCCACTTTTACTTTTTGTTCCTTCACTTCTCCTTTACATAAAAGACTTTGCTACCTGATTCAAATGACATTGAACTTGGAGTACTAACTTAATTAAATTTCTGGAGTATTTGTCTGATCTAATTTGCTTGATCACCCACAGGTTGTTGGTGTTACAGACTGATTGACCTCAAATCATTGTAGAGTCGGTGTCCTAAACTTTAGACGGGGTATAACTTTTCCAAATTCGTTCCCAACTATGAGGACCTTTAAGTTTTTGGATCAAACTCTCCAGAATGGAATGGATAGGGATTGATAATATGCAGCAAATGGTAAAATTGAAGTTGAATTTTAGGTCTGAGCCTAATCAGCTCTTCTACTTGACATAGTAGACCACTGATACTAAATTGGGCCTAATCAATCGGTCTAACAGGCAAAAATGTAAAATCTGCTCTCAAGCGAAAACATTTTCAAAATGCAAAAAATAGAAAGGAATGAGATCATTTACACCTTTGAAGCAAGCGTCCGAAGTGTTGACGAAACCAAATTAGCAGAAGGGCCAGGCCCAACTAATGGCTTTGTTCTGCCAACTGTATTGGGATTATACCTGCGTCCTTGTGACCATGTTTGTAAATAAATTAGAAAAATAAATACTCCCATTCAAAGACGAAACCTATGATCAAATCCATTTTCTTGAATTAAGTAGACACTTGTAGAATAGAAAGCAACATGTATATGTGATGATATGTAATTACCGATTGAACAGTGAGAAGCGGAAATAAGTAATGCGAATGCGCGGAAGCGGAAAACGAAGCTTTGAGAGGCTGACAAGGCCTCCAATGGCCATACCCACTTAACAAAATCTACAATGTCCCTCTCTTGCCCTCTCTTATTATCTGCATACCGGGCAGAAATTTTACCGTTGTTTAGGCAATCTACACGTAAATTGAAGTATAAAACCTGCCCACGGGTTTCGTATCTCTGGCTAATCAATGGTTTAGATTTATTTGAGGATAGTTATTTTATTAAGAAGAGATTTAGGTTCATATCTTTTTTATAAAGGTGGTAGTCTAACTTTTTAATGTTTGAGTGTACATCCATGGCAATGATAATAACCCTAAGCAATGGATCGTCTCAATAGTGTGCATTTATAACAACAATAATAATAACCTCAAGCAACCCATGGTTTCCTCTCATGCCGAGTCAATGTGTATTTATGATAATAATAATAATTCCAAGTAAGTGAATAACAACAAGGTGATATAGAAGTTATAGCAACCAATGGTCTCCTCTCATACCTCTCATAACCGATCAATAACAACAAGGTGAAATAGGAGTTATAGCAACCCATGGTTTCCCTTCATACTAAGTCAATAACAACAAGGTGAAATAGACTTGTTACACTTTATGATTACATTTGATATGGATTAATATGCATGATGAAAACTAAGAAGGTTCATGAATTAGCATTTAAAAAAATGATTATAAGGTTTGGCACGAAAGAGTTAAAAGGTTGTGAGTTTTTGGGTTTGTTAAGAAGAAAAAAAATTATAAAAAAAATTAAAATATTATTTTTTTATGATTGAATAGTTTTTTTTTAACTATGATTTGTTTGTTAGATTGAAAATTAAGTTTTTTTATGTAAAAAAGTTGGTTACAACTAACTAACAAAGTAGAATCCAAACCATTCCACTGGTAATAAAAGATTAACAAGCATAGCCAAATGCCGAAAATCAAGCTGTCCCTAAACATTATATTTAAAAATTAATAAAAGTTTAAAATTTTGGGAAAAAGAGGTGCTTAAATAAATTATGGATTAAAAAAATAAATAAACCATAAAAGAATTCTTGTTAAATATGTAACAACTGAAGTAAAAATAATTTAAAAATCAAAGGTGTGTTATCCACGTGATGTGGTTTACTGGCAAGGATGCCACTTACATTATCGGTGACCTGATCCAGGTTCAATCCCGACGACAGATGTATATAAGAAGTATTTCTCAATCAAAAAAAGAGTGTGTCCTTGCTTTTTATCTTTGCTGTAGATCACTATTGATTTGGTCATCATTAATTAAGTTGTTATTTAATTCTATGAGATGATACAATAAAGAGTTATAAACATTTGCTTCTTTATTTGGTTTCATTAATATTAAAAATTTAATAATATGTTAAACTAAATTAAATGTGTTAAGTATTATGTTTTTTTTTATTTGGTTATTGTGAGAAACTCCTATGATAGAGGTACAGGGTTGAGTAGTCTCCTCCCAATCATGATCCCTCTTAAAGTTGAGAGTTATCTTTATTAATACGGAATTTAATACAAAGCCACTATACACCCACCCTCTCACACACTTCCCACGCCGCGGTTTGAACCTTGAACCTCTTGAAAAAAAAACCAAAGCTCAAACCATTGTGCTGCAACCGAGGTGCAAGTATTATGTATTTTCTATTAATTGATTTGTTGGATTTAAAATTTAAAAGAAATAATAAAATTTAAAAAAAAAATTGCAATCTTGTTCAAGTTTGAATCATATAGTTGTTTTTATTGTAGAATGTTTAAAATTATAATGTTTATTCACGGCGGCCGATGTGTATAAGAAGTATTACTCAAAAAAATATAATGTTTATTATAGGAAGTGGAAAAGAGGTGTGTGTCTTTGGTTATATGATCTGATTATACATATGAGGGGTTGTTTTTGACAATGGAGCAGTTCTCGAGGTTTTTCTAACTTAATATTTGTTCGTTTTTGTAGCATAAGTGGAGAAGGCAAGTCTAGCCCTGTTGGACAGGAGGTCCATGGTTCAAACCACATAAGTGGAGAAGGCAAGTCTAGCCCTATTGAATGGGAGGTCCATGGTTCGAACTGCATAAGTGGAGAAGGCAAGTCTAGCCCTGTTGAATGGGATGGGAGGTCCATGGTTCGAACCTCTATGATGCGAAGGTGAACACAAAAAATCTTTTATGGCTTCCTTCTAGATAGTGGTATACCTGGATGGGACAACATTATCGACCACCTAAGAGCGTCTCTCGATATTTCTTTCTAACCTAAAAGTTTTATCCGTCTTTGTAGCAGAGAAGGCAATCTTGACCCCGTTGGACGGGAGGGAGGTCCACAGTTCAAAACTCTGCAATGCAAAGGGGACACAAAAAATCTCTTATGGTTTCCCTCTAGATAGTGGTATACCCGGATGAGACGATATTGTCGGCCACCTAAGATCTCTCGAGGTTTCTTTCAAAAATAAAATTTTGTCCGTCTGTGTAAGGTAAGTGGAGAAGGCAAGCCTGGCAGTTTGAACCTATGTGGTGCAAAGGGGGACACCAACTTCCCTCTAAATAGTGGTAGGAGGACATTGTCGGCCACCTAAGTGTGGCTCTCGAGGTTTCTTTCTAACCTAAAAGTTTAATAATCTACCTTTGTATCACAAGTAGAGAAGGCAAGCCTAACCCCATTGAACGAAAGGTCTACAATTAGAACCTCTACAATGCAAAGGGGACACAAAAAATCTCTTTTGGCTTCCCTTTAGATAGTGGTATACTCTGATGGGACGACATTGTCGACCACTTCTAACCTAAATTTTTTACCACCAAGGGTTAGGTGGATTGGTAAGTGCTTGTTTGGATAGGCATTTACCAAGAAGACACCCAGGTTCAAACCTCGGGGGCAACCTTGTTTGCAAAGGTAGTAGTCTAATATGAATCCTCTGAGTGTGCATCATATCGATGACGATATGAATATTGAGTGATCAATGGTCCCCTTCACACTAAGTCAATAATAATGATGCATAATAGGTTTGGTGCGAGCAGCCCCTATGGTTTGAATCTTGCGCTTGTCAGTTACTAAAATACTAAAAATAGTATGGTTGTGACCAACTCTCCTATGTAACCAAAAAATAAAAATAAAATATTCAAAAATTGAATTTATTAAAAATAAGTCTAATGGTGTTTTTAAAGGAAACTGTGATAAAATTGATGAAAGTGATGGAATAATTAAATAAATATATCCTTAGGTATTTGAAATCATATGAAACTTCAATGAAAAACTATGAGAGGTAAGGTGCTTTTGCAAAGATCAAAATAAAATAACCATGGAAAAATAATGAAGACATATTTCAATTAAGAGCAATTCATATATTATTACTATTTTTGTTGAGAAAAATAATACAATGATTGAATCAACAATAGTTTTATTTGAATGTCCATCCATAATTGATGGAAGCATTATCTTGGAATTGATAACATATCTACAAGGAAGAAAATAAATAGAATGACAAAGAATTTAGTCATTAGGAGGTTGATCTTTATTATGTCTAAAAACAAATTTTAGAAGGCAAATGACTAAGTGAAATTCTATTTTTTAATGAAAATGATATTAAAATTTTGATAAAGGAAAATTAGTAATTTAAAAATATTTTTGATAGAAATGCAAGCTTAATACATGGATGTAATTTTTGATGTTTTGATGAAAGTGGCTCTATCAAAATTTTAGAGCTAAAGAAATTATCATCTTTTAAAGTGATTGTACGGGATTGAAACAATCCCCACTCATAAAACATCATGATTGCACATATGACCTAACAAGATTTGAACCTTGGTCTTTGCATTGGAAGTCCATATTTTTAACCAGTTAAGATAATTTTGTTTGATTAACAATGTTAAGGTTCTCAAGGGTTTCAAAGCTTGGTCTAGGGTGTGAAACTTTTTTTCCCATCATACACTCCCTTTAGCATAGACTTAATCATTTTAATGGATAAACATGATAACTTTATTTTTCATTTGATATTTAATTGTAGTATTTTTCTTTCACCTATCTAAGATTAAGGAAGAAATGTTTAAAAGATGATATTAAAATAAGTGTTTTAACTAAAGTTGAAACAATGTCTAAACAAGTCAAAAAATAAAGGTGAACCTTTTTATCCTTGTATTAATTAAAAATTTTCAATAAACTATGAAAATCGCTAAATAAATAACATATTTTTGTAGATCTTATAATAAGTAAGACATCTAAAAATACAAAATTCTTAGACTATATTTAAAAGAAAACTCTTAAACTTACTCTATAAAAGAAAAGTTTTAGACACATTCCTCTTAGAAGTATAGTGATTTGATTTTATCCTAAGTTGATGAGAGCAATCCTAAAGTGGAATAAAACCCTTGTGTAACAAAGTAACCTCTTCTTCAAGTACTTGGGAACCTTAATCTTCCCATGTTGAAGACATAGATGATAATAGTAAGAAATTTTAAAAGTCAAATGCTTTTGAGGTTCATATTACCTTAAGTAGCCTTTATAAACCTCGTCATAAATGCTCAATTAATCTACTTTTTGGTCAATTATAAAGCATTGATAAAAATCCTTAAGGGCAAAGTCTCTTTGTATTAATATCCAATTGTTAGAGAAGAAAAATAGCTCTACCATGCCAACTAATGTTGCATCATTGTTTAGCCAAAGGGCTAAATTAGGATATCTATTATTGTTGGAGTGGACATTTGTAGTAGAATATCCATAGTGTGAAACATTAATGAAGTTAAGAGTGATAAAATCTAAATTTTGCTAAAATAATTTCTTGTAAAACTATTTTCTTTGCTCTAATATATTTTGATAGCAAAGAGTCAAAAACTAGTCTTTTTGTGCCCATTGAGTTGAAGTTCAACTTGTGAGAATGTTTGGCACACAAAGACTGCATTAAAATTCAATTATCAAGGATATTGTGATAATACTATTGTTGTAATACCACTATATGGTTTATTAGAATACTTTGTTAACATGATCATGATATAATATGGATGGGTTTTGTTTTAATCCCTTATAACCATTAGAAAAAAAAAGACAATTTTGTTTTTTTTTTTTTTTGGTGGTGGCCACAAGGGATAAACAGACTGTGACCACGAGGGAACCATTACATAACATATCCGCAACATGTGAGGCGAGAGATTTGAACCTGGGCCTCTCAGCAACTAGAGAGGTTTAACTACCCACTTGCTCTCCAACTCCTCCACATGGGCGGATAAAAAAAAAAAAAAGACAATTTTGTTATAAGATGTTGACTTATTTGTATTCACTATGTGTCTTATAATTTAGACGCATTAGAAAGAGAACAAAGGCTAAAAGATGATCCAAAAGAAACATGCCAACAAGTATATAAATAAGCTTCTCTTCATACATCAAAGAAACTATATTTATGTTTTTTTAAATATGTTTAATGATATTGTTTTTATCTTTGTAAGGTTTATTTAAAGACTAGAATGATCTTAAAATATGCTAAGAGCATCAAGTTACTTTGGAGGCATATAACTAGATGTGAAAGTAGTAGTGCCATTGGCTCTTAAAATATTATAATTTATCACTCATTGGCCATGATATATATTATACATTATATTATGTTGTATTGACCTGTTGGAACAATTTCTTGCATCTATAGGATTCGATTGTCATGCTACAAGAAATCGTTTGGAACCAACGAGCTATTACATGCTCTGGTCAACCTGCCTCTTTATTATGATAAAATATATATTGCTAAAGAAAAAGAATCAAAATGGGTAAGGAAACCCCAGTGATAAACTCAAGAAATTGTAAGTTTAAGCACTCCATATTTTAGTTACACTACTTATATTAAAATGACCAAGCAAAGGCAACAACTATTATTATGCCTTATGTAGACCGGTGCCTAGATTCATTGGGTTGTTATAGCAATTTAACAACATTTATAATATGAACAAAAAGAATAGAGAAAAGAAGAAATTGGTGCTATTACATTCGTTTGAATATCATAACAAATATAACAGTAGGCCAACGAAAGAATGTTAGAATAATAAATTATATCCTAAGTTGTTACTAGGATAATCTATGTGGCTGAGATTAGCTCAGTTTGTTATGATCCAATGGATCAGATTGTACACCTTTGCTATTTAAGCAAGGTCTGTTTCATTCAATAATATCAAGTATTCTACTTTTCTAACATGGTATCAGAGCGGGTCTTCCCTGCCTTGTGAGCTTGAGGAGCTTTTCCTCATGGGAGGATTTCCCTCATGGAAATTCCCCCTTTCATTTTTTCCCTTTGGCCATTTTTTTTAAAACTGAGGGAGTATGCTCTCCATCTTTGATGGATCAGAATCCAGAAGTTTTTTCATGGTTGCCAATTTCTATGGGAAATTTTTTAGTTAGCTTTTATATGTAAGTTTTAGAAATTTTTTAGAAACCCTCCATTATTGTCGATGTGTGAGGCGTCGACCTGGGAGCTACCTTGCTTTCCTGTCCACCATTTTTTGAGACATGTCCACCTCTTTGTGAAGCCCTTTTCTTGTCGTAGCTGGTTGGATATCATTGAAGGACTGCAAACCCTTTGATGATTGTTTTTGCGTGATGATCCTCATTAAAATTCTTTCATTCTACAAAGTTGATCTGCGTTGCGATGCACCCTTCTTCAGCTTCAAAATGTTTTTGGAATGGGGTTTGTGTGCCCATTCGGTTTAGAATGCAAAACAAGTTGTTTACACATGCATCACAGTGAAACAATCGATGGCTATGATTTTATCTTCGACGGATTGCATCAGTTGTGGAAATCAACGATGCAAAAGAAGAAGATTCTTGTTCTCAACTATTCTGGAAAATCTCTGTATTGGCCGTTGTTTGTTTATGGTTTAGCCATTGTTTATTTTTTTAGGGTGCAATGTCTTCATGGCATGGAGGATAAGGACATATTGTTGCGCCCTAGCTCATCCAACGATGGGAGTTTGTGTTATGAAGTCGTGTGAAATTCTGGTTGAGATCATGGTTCCTCTCCAAAGGTGGTCGTGATATGTACCTGTGGTGCCCATTATTTTTTGAGCTTCACTTTGAGCCATGGAGGAGGTAGTCGCATGGCTAAATAAAATGACAGAATTGGTTGAGACCTAAGTATAGTTCATTCTACACTGCATTCGACCCATCTACTACATTTGTTTTCCCTGTGGACACGTCACTTGCATAATTGTGAGCCTTGCTATGCTACGGATGAACGAAATCAAGGAGTTGTTGATCTTATTAATTTTCATAAATCATTAAGTGACATTTGTTGGGACTTCACCTAACTACTCGCTTCACCTTGATCGTTTGACTAAAGACGGTGATGTATTTTCCCCACCATAAAGGAGGCGAAAAACAATGTTCCTAAGAAATTTAGTGAAATTTGAAACCCAAGAAAGTTGCATTGCAGGCAATGATTGAAATCTATTTTTTTAATGTAACCTCCGATTATTATTATTTTTTCATTTTTTTCACCGGCCATGGTGGAGCACCAAGTTGTCATTTTTAAGTGCTTTCTTGCCAGTAGAATCAGTATTGCATGGATGTATTATTTTGTTGTTGCCCTCCCATCTGTGTCGCAAAAGATATGTTTTGAATGGGAGACATTGTGGGCGTGGTAATTCCATCACTATCCATATCAAGGCAACAAAGCTTTCTTCCCATTGGAGAGAGCACAATTGGCATAGATTGATGTACGATCGAATGGAGGTTGTTTTTCATCCAAAGAAGCATGCATTCAGAGGCGACTGGGTAGGAAGATCAAGTGGAGGCAGATTCCTCGGCCAACCACTGCCCACGTAAAGGTCCGCCATCATCACCAACAACCAAGTGGCCCATGTGTGTTGATGGCGCGGGCTTTCCATGATAAAGTTGATGCAGATATTTTATCTAACGACTACAACATCTCTCTACAATTTTTAGTATTAATTTTGGTTGTACCTGTTCACTAGGCGATCAGAAGGTGTGTTCACAAGATTTTTGGAGTGGGACTAAGTTCTCCATTGCTATCAAATAAAATTCATTGGTATGTCAGTTTATCATTATATATGTTGTGGAGGTGGCTACAACATGTACGCACTCGGGTCCAGCGCGATGATAGAGATGGAGATTGTGAATGCAAATGATATGGTCTGAAGGAGGAGTGCATGTCAGCTTACATAGAGTGGGTGAGAGAACCACGCATCCGATGTTGCTTGAATACAAGGCAACAACATCACAACCAGGCTATTTCTTGTGAATATCTATTTTGACCATCGTCTTATTGTGTAGTGCTATATGCGCGGGTGCGATGGCGCCTAAGAAAATCGCTCCAAAATCCTCTATTACACTGCATCTAAGCATTTCTAGCTTGGCATTAAAGATGGGATCGGGACAAATGAGGCATCAACATGGTCGTTGATGTAAGTGAGAGTATGGCCCGCCATTGGTGCCACATGTTACCTCCAACCACACGATACTCCCACTTAGCGGTAGAATAATATTATGCCTCAAGGAAAATAAGAGTGAATCTGAAGTTATCTCTCTCATTCGAAGCCATTCACTGGCCAACCGATCCACTTTCTCCTCCACTTGCTCGGCAAGTTCGCTTCCATAGAATTTGATGACGGGATTTCCCAGGTGCTTCACCGTGGGTATGTCTGAAGTGTTTGGCGGTGGTGAAAACATGGCCCACTATTCCAGTGCAGCCGAAGATTTGGACCACGAAGATACAATGGTGTCATGGGTTTCCTACGTAATAATGGCGATGGCACGTCTTGATGGGTAGTCTCCAACGCATATCATTCACAACGGTAGCAAGAGTATAGTGTGACAGTCGAGGGACCCACATTTTTTTTGGAAACCTATAATTTTATGGGACCGTTATTTTTTTTATGGTCTTTAATAAATTTTTTATTAGCTTTATTAAATGGTCCACACAATGGTCCCAAATGGTTTTTTTTAGCTTTTTTTGAATTCTTAAAAAAAAAGACACTTTAATAAAGTAGAGGGGCCCATTTTCCATTATTTATGGGCTTTACAAAGTTTTTATTGTATTCAAAAATTCTGGGACATGTATGTGGAGAATTATTTTAAAACCCATTCTGTATTTTGAAGATTCTGGAATATTCCCTTATGAGGGTAGCCACGCCGTTTTTATATAGACAATAATTTATTTGTTTGAAACATCAAAATTCTTTTAAAAATATGCTTATTTTCATATTCTATACATCAAAATGTTAGGGGATCCAATTTAGAAAATCCTTTGCTTTCTCCATTTTGGATGCAAATTTCCAAGGTATGTGTTTGTTGGGAATTTTTAAATTTATATTTGAAAACATAAAACTTACAAAAAGGTATCTTTCTTCCTTCTTCTTCCTACTTGTGCACTCATTTTCAATGCATGTGTCTTATCATGTTCTTTTCAAATGATTTATGGAAAAACATATAATTAATCATGATCCCTTCCCTTTGCCTTCTTGAAGGCATTTCAAAGAAACTTAGGTAGACTACCCTCAATAATCCCTATGGGATAAGGAGGACATGGGTTCAATCCTAAACCTCCTTTTCATCTTGGTCCAATGTCCAATGGCTATAATTACTGCTTGGTTTTATTATAAGAACAAACCATTATCTACCAATGATGTAGCCATAGGGGCTCAACTAGCTTAGCTATCTTGGCCCCCTAATAGCCCATAGCCCATACATTTGAGTCCATGTTTTATATGTTGACTATGATATTAGACCTTTAGAGGCTATTAATGGTATTTGTCATTTATGACCAACATGGTGCATCTCAAGTAGCCTAATATATAAATTTTATATTATGTAAGCCCCTCCCCCTATGTGTGTGTGTGGATAAGTGATAAAGCTCAATTGGTCAAATAAATACCTCCTCTCATATTTCTAAGTAGTAACCTTGGAACAATTAGAGGGAAACTATAAAGTTAGAGGTTTTAGAGGTTGTAACTTTATCATATGGAAGTAATTTTGGCCCTCTTTTTAGTTTGAATGGTCTTTTTATGATATATGCATTGATGGTCTTCTTATTATATTGTATGGAGGCTTCTTATGCTCTATTAGGATGGTCTTCTTATGCTCTTAAGCTTCTTATTATATTGTATGGAGGCTTCTTATGCTCTATTAAGACATATGTTGCCCATTCAAATTGGTGTAACTATTGTACCTAGGATACTCAATTCACTAGTTTATTATAAAGCAAGAGATTATAGATTGTTTTCAAGAAGGAATAACAATACATCTTGATGAATAACCATCTTGGCTAAGAAGGAAGAATATCTTGGTCTCTTTCCTTATTAGTTGAATTTGATTTTCCAACTTCAAGTTGATTTGGATCTAGTTGTCATGTAGATAAGTTAAATATATATTTATAAAAGTAAATATATAAGTCAAACACCTTGAAATGAAGCTTGATATTATTGAAGTGGGAGAATTTGCTAATGTTGAGGACTATGTTATCAAATTTAAGGCGTTGAGGTAGATATTGTCTTTTCCAATCCTTCTTGATGGTTCATGCCACTTGGACTTCTTCTTCATATGCTTCTCATGGTTATCTAATAATATACTACTCATCTCTTGATGATGTTTTATTCAAGGTTATGCACAGGGGCGAATTTTGCAATTTAGAGAAAATTTTAAGATTTTCACAATTTTTATTTTGCTAATTTTGGGACCCAAAGGGTCAACCCATTCGCCCAAAGGGTCAGCCCATTTCTCGCCTAATTTTTGCCTTAAAATTATTAAAAAAAAATTATCCCGCCCAATTGGCCTCTTGTACCCCACTATATATAGGTAACCCTGAAAACGAAACTCCTAGTCTCATACAATAAAAACAAGGTGATTGACACAAGGTGACCGACATAAGCAACTAGAAGAAGGCGACTGACACAAGGTGACTAACACAAGGTGACTATCACAAGGCGATTGGCAGAAGGTAACTGACATAAGGCGATTGGCAAAAGGTGATTGGAAGAAGGCGACTGGTAGAAGGCGGCTAGAAAAAGGTGACTATCACAAGGTGATTGGTAGAAGATGACTATCATAAGGCTACTAGTAGAAGGTAACTATCACAAGGCGACTGACAGAAGGTGACTAGCAGAAGGCAACTAGCAGAAGGCAATTGGAAGAAGGCAACTATCATAAGGTGACTATCACAAGGCGATTGGTAGAAGGAGATTAGCAGAAGGTGACTGTCACAAGGCAATTGGTAGAAGGAGACTATCATAAGGTGACTGGTAGAAGGCAACTGTCACAAGGTGACTAGAAGAAGGTATTTGTCACAAGGTGACTGCCAGAGGGTGACTATCACAAGGCAAATGGTAAAAGGTGATTGTTACTAGGTGACTGGCAGAAGGCGATTGTCACAAGACGAGTGACATACAACAACAAACCATTTACCAGTAAGTTTTTGTTACTATTTATGTTCCTTTTTTATACATTTTTGTTCATTAACACTCAATAAGGATGTTTTTATATTATTTGGGCACCAATATCAAGCCTGCTTGGGTTAGATATTTCGTTATCTTGAATAGTAGTTCTATCTTTTACCAGTTATTTTCTTTTTTTTTTAAATAATGTTCATGTTACTATTCTGTTTATATAGGTAAAATGTCACCTATAGGAAATGGAAATAAGGGAAGCTAGTCTTCCGATAAAAGGAGTATCCTAAAATACTTTCATAATATTTTAAAATCTAGTCAGCCATCAACATCTGCACAAATTGAAGGTATGAACACCTTTACTTACTAACCTGTTAATTTTTGTACATTGTTAATTTTATATATAAATGTCTTCATTCATTAAAAAGGGTGATTTTTGGTTGATGGCTTTGTCCATTGTTTATCTATATTTTTTAAAAGAAGATATGCTTTTAAAAAGAATAATGATAATGACCCTAGTATTGACCCTAATAAAAATCTCTACAAAAAACACTGTTGACCCTAGTATGCCTCCCCTTCCACATATCCACGATAATGAAAAGTCCACAGATGAAAATTTTCTTAATGAAATGGAAAAACAACATGAAGAGATTCCTAAAACTAACACGCCAAATATAAAACAAAATAATAGTTCTTATGCAGTCCCTAATTTCGAAGAATCTTCTAAAAAACATAAATGTGCAAGGTCATGGACAATTAACAGATCATTTCAGCCTGATTGTGTTTCAGATTTTCTATTTGTTAAGTTAGTGCTGCTAGAGAATACTAATGAGATAATAATAGAATTGAGATGTGTAATTTATATTTGGAAACATAGAAAGGATCACAAATTGCAAGTTAAGAAAGATACAATAGAAAAACATTGTGGAAAGGTTTATAGAAAAACAAAAGAAAGTGATGGACCAATATAAAAAAATTATAGGTGTAAGGATGCATCAGAGTGTGCACATGTTAGATATGCAGAAGAATATGATAAAGCAATGAAATAAAAGTAAACTTTAGTTGAGAAAGGTGCAATGATTCAAGCCTAATTTTAAAAAATGGAAAAGTTCACTTTTGCTTCAAAAAATTTACAGTTTGCTATTGTACTCACTATTCTTAAAAAGGGTAGACCTATGTCTGATTTCATTGATTATAAATCTCTATTTCGACTAGATGATGTCAAGAACTTACCCAACACCCATTGGTCAGATCGAAGTGGTTGGGAAATGATAAAATATTTGTCATTGGTTGAGCAGGATGACCTCAAAGAGAAAATAAAAAAAGGCCAAATTCATTTCACTTTCAATTGATGAGGTGACTACTGTTGACAACACATCTTGGATTTACATACATGTTTACACAATGGAAAATCATTTAAGGCAATCTCATTTACTTGGACTATGCAAGATGGTGGAAAATTACAATGCAAAAAACATTTACAATGTTGTTGTTTCATGTTTAAAGGAAATAATAGGAATGATTGAAATAGAAATAGCGACTAAGTAAATATGTGTTGGAGTTGATGGTGCTGCTACAATGCAAGGACACAGGAATGGTATTTGTGTTAGACTAAAAATATATGTTGCCCCATATTTGATCCCTATTCATTGCATGACTCATAGAATGAATCTTGCATACAAAATTATGGATACATTTACAAATGTAGCGAGAGTGGAAGAGCTTGTCCGTGAAATTCATGATTATTTTTTGTGTAGTCCAAAAATATTTTTAGAGTTTCAACAGTTTGCACTAGGAGTTACTAAAGGTAAAAAACTCTTAAAATATGTAGGTACAAGGTGGATTTCTATGTATCAACCGACGTATAGAGTTTTCAAAGAATATCAATCCTTGGCAGGGTTTATGTATACAAATCATAGGGCATTTGATAAGGCTAAAGATTTACTATTTCGAATGAGTGAATTTAAAACACTTCTCACATTGTGTGGTATTCTTCGAATGTTGGAAGAAATGAATAATTTGATCAAAATTACACAGGAAAGATCGATTTATATTATGGATTTCATTAGGGTGAGAAATTTTTTTTTATTACATATTGATATGATGTACGCATCTGATCAAAGTTTTATGGATCCCATGTTTGAGAGTTGGAGAGCATTGACAAACATGAATGATCCTCAGAACTTTTTGAAGTTCAATATAAACGATCATCTATGTATTAATATCCACGGAAAGGAAATTCCTTTATATTATTTTGGTCAACGAATGGATATAACTATAAATGAAGTTGAACAAATGCTCATAACATATAATAGATTTCATGTAGTTGTAACAGATACAAAATTAAACTAAAACAAATAGCAGAATCATTGACAAAAGAAATCAGAGGCCATTTTCAAAGAGATGAATTGCTTGAGGCTATGGGTGTGGTTAACCTAATGTTTGAGATCCTTGTAATGATACCAGATTATAAATGGTTTGTTTCTCAAACACATGGGCACTCTTGCTAGCCATTTCACTAAACGTGTGGTAGTCAATAGTATTGAAATCAATGACATTATCAACAAAGATCTTTTGACAAAACACTCAAACTGTTTTGGAACAACTATGTCTGCTCAAGTTTCACAATTCACTAATCATAATAAAAGAGGTTCTAAAACATACTGAGTGAATATTTTAGTTTATATGAATTATGTCAAACGATGATTTTAGGATCTGTGGAGGATGAAAGAGTATTTAGTGCATTATCATATGTAAAATCTAAAGTTCGAAATAGGTTGGAGAAAAATTTGGAAAATTGTTTGAGAGTATGTGTCAACCTATGAGGTTGAGAAGTTTCCTTATAAAAGATATTTGTCATATTGGAAATCTCTGGCAGAGAGAAGAGGTGTCATGAATACTCAAGATGATGAGGATAATGGTAACATTGATGAGACTGTGATGACAAAAAAATTTGGTATGAGTGCAAAATATTTTGCACAATCTAAAAAGAGTTTGTTCCAGCTTCCAACATTATGATGCAAAAATACTTTCGTTTGATTTATTTCAAAGATTAAACTATCAATTTTCAATAGAATTTTGGGATTTGATTCATTCATTTGATTTGATTTCACATATTATGCCATCAGTTTTTAATAAAATATTGTGATTTTATTATATTTTGAGACATGTTTTCATGTATTTTGGAACAGAATATTGATTACAAAATCACAAATAGTATTGATTTTCACATGTATTTTGATTTCACATATTATGCTATTAGTTTTCAATAGAATATTGATATTTGATTATATTTTGAGACATGATATTTTGATTTCAAATTCACATATTATGCTATCAGTTTTCAACAGAATATTGATTATATATATTATTAATTTTCACATGTATTTTGATTTCATATATTATGCTATTAGTTTTCAACAGAATATTAATTACAAATATTATTTATTTTCACATGTATTTTGAAAACCATGTATAACAAACCATGTATTGAATAAAGTATAAACCATGTATTGAATAAACCATGTATTGAAAACAATGTATGGCAAACCATGTATTGAATAAACCATGTATGGCAAACTAAATATTTGTGCTACATTTCAGTCATTTCAAATTATTTAATAAAACATAAAAGAATATTTTATTGCATCCACATAATTCAAAATTATTTATTGCATCCACACAACTGATCAAAACATCACAATATTGAAGATAAAATATCAAAAAGTAATACAAAATTTATGGAAATTATATCTTTGATTAATTTAAAAAATATACGAGTCTTTTACAATTTAAAAAAAAAACTATGCAACATGTTTCTTTTCTCCATAAAATGGAAAACAATAGTTCTACTTTTCTTCCTGCAAAGTGCCTGAAGTTTCAGCTGCATCTACCTCAATATCCTTTGCTTCTAATGCACCAACCCTTACCAAAATTTTAGCTATAGTGTTTATCCCTGATAGTAATAAACCTTCTTCCTTCACAAGATATTCTCTAAATGGTGCATTCAACTCTTTCTCATTTGTTTTTACTACAACCTCCACATCCAGGCCATTATATTTGATAAACTTCTTCAACCAATTGTTTTCTTGAACATTGTATTGTAATATTTTCTTCACTTCAATAGCATTATTCACACTGATTTTTGTTGTCCTGATCAACGTTTTCATGGTTGTGACCTGCTGCTTTAAGTGTTCATAATTAGACTGTAAAATAGAAGAGAAAAAGATTAATATTTATTAAAAACTATATTTAAGAAAAAAATGATTTTCAGATATATGTAAAACTTACATCAATTGTAAGTCTTGTAGTTTCTACAACTACTACTTTCTTCTTATCTAGTTCCCATTCATTGAAATATGTATGGGCTTTGACATTGAGGTTCTCTAATCGATCCAACATAATGGCTAGAAATTCATCACTATTTGTAGAATCGGCCTTCACGATTCCAGATTCAACTTTATGTAACAGAGCATCGAGCTTTTGTGGTTCATTCTCTACCTTTGAAAATAACTCCTTTCTATGTGTAAAGTTCTTATATCGGCCATTTATTGCTTTGATCATAACCTCAACCTGATCTTCCTATTATTTGAATGTATCAATATATACAAGAAGATTATTTGTAACTGTAGCCTTACATCTATTTGCTAATAAAACAGTTTCTAAATTTTTTACTTTATCATCATCATTCAGATGATGATGGGTGTCGACTTACTGGTGGGGGAAGAGGAAACTACAGTGGCATCTACTTCAACATTCTCCTCTAATTCATCATTGATCCCTAGACCATGAAGCATATCACTTATCTTTAGTGGGAAATTCAAATTATTCATATCCTGATACATAAAATCATCATCAAGATTCGTCGTGGCAGAGGGCATCTGAGACATGTTTTCTACATTTGATAAATTATCAAGGGTTAAAATTGGGAATGACGTCCCTGAAATAAGATATTAAGACATAGTATGAGTGTGTGTCTGAAACTGATTGTTGGTTCCCAGAGGTGGTGGTGTGAGGAATTGTTTCCCATACATATGATATTGGTTCCTCATCAGTGGTGCCTACTATGAAGTTTGTTGAACTTGTTGTGGATGATGGACTTGTTGTAGACGAACTTGCTACTTTTCCTATTGTGCACCTGGTGGAGGCATCTGTTTTCTGAGTCTTTTAAATCTAGTCGATCCCTCTGTAAAATTTCACATGAAAAATATAAATTAAAACTAGTGTTAAAAACAATACCATTAAAATAGATTAAGTTTAACTAAACATACCCGACTTAGACTCTATAGCCATTACCGTTGATGATGCAAGCATTTGCTCTTGCTCTAAAAATAGTTAAAATATTTTCTCAAACTAAATATAATTTTATATTGTTAAAATACATTATTTAAAATAGTACTTTTGAAAAATAAGGTTACCTTGTGAGTTGGAGGTTACTTCTTCAAGGTAGACTGCAACAGATGCATGTCCAGAAGTAAAAGGAGCTACACATGTATGTTGTCCACTAGGAGACCTCCTACATTTATCGATGGGAGTTACTTGTGATGATTGTGGCTGCATGTCAAAATCAACAAATGCTTCTTGAATCCTAAATGCGACATCCCTTTTACTGGATGATAAAGCTGCTCTTCTCTATTTTCAAAAGAAAATTAGAAATAACAAGATTGATTGAAAAGAAAAAAAAGAGATTATTCCAATAAATAATTTTACCTGTATTTCAGTCTCAAGGATACCAAGAGCCAACAATTCTAGGTGCAATGCAGCTGGAGGATTGTTTTGTTGAATATTGTAGTATACTTCATTAAAAAGACAGAATAAAGTTGTTGGAGGTTATTGTATATGCAGATTGAATTTTCTATGCACTAAGAAGGTCATGTTTCAGGTGGTTGGAAATGTGCGTGGACCAATCATATCTACCTCCATAATACATCGAATCAATAATGACAATGCCAAAAATGATATTTCTATAGATCGTTCGTGCAGAATAAGCCTTCCCAAGAAAAATCCAATGCAAACATAAAGAAATCTATCTACAACATTGAAAATGTTTAAACCCCTTTTTGACTTTGAAGAATTAAATAAAAAATAGAGAGAACATTATTAGAAAATAAAAATTACAACAGGAAGAACATTATTAGAGAATGGAAACTACAATACATAAAAATAAAGGATAAATAAAAATGAAATTTTTAAAATCGACCTTTCAAATGGTCTGGATTCACAGCATATCTAGATGCCAACATTGATTTATCATCTTCTATCAATATGTACTGGTTGTTAACCAGGAGACCATCCAAAAATGATAGCCCTGTTAGTCGTTGCACATTCGAGGAGTTGACAGTAAAAAAAATATCCTTGTTAACTTTGATCTGTATAGTGGACACATCATGGTTTAACAACTAACTATTTGTTGCATTAGGGAGACGTTGACATCCAACTGTGGCATCTTCATGACTCCAACAACTCTAGAGGTGTAAAGCCAATTGGAATCTCTCCCAGGAGTGTTAAAAATGTTCTTGACGTTCGAGCAATAGTAGTTCTTGAATTATACTTTTGAAGGCAAAGGAGAGGAAGTGTTAGCCATTTTTGAACATCCTCTGTAAAAGCTCTGAAAACCCTCAAAAAACACTCTAAAAATGCTTCAAAAACCCTTTGAAAATGCTCAAACAATACTCTAAAAATGCCAAAAAAATTTCTTAAAAATGCTCCGAAAATCGTCTAAAAAAGCTTTGAAACCGTTGTAGAAAATGCTCTAAAAATACTCTAAAATTACTCTGGAAATTGGTGTGTGAAAGTGAAAAATAAACCTACTATTCTATTTATATAAGTCTGTATGATTGAAGTCGATGGATACATAACACGTGATAGAGGAGACGACATGTGACAACATCTTATTGAAGATCTTTGGTGATCGTCTTCTTCTAGTCACCTTGTGATAGTCACGTTGTGACATTTGCATTGTGACAATCACCTTGTGATAGTCACCTTGTGACAGTTGCCATGTGATAGTTGCCATGTGATAGTCTCTATGTGATCCTCACCATGTGACAGTCACTTCTATTAGTGGCCATGTGACAGTCGCTTCTGTCAGTGGCCATGTGATAGTCACTTTTGTCAGTGGCCATGTGACAGTCGCTTCTGTCAGTCACCATGTGAAAGTCGTCATGTGACAGTTGCTTTTGTCAATTGCCATGTGATAGTCGCTTTTTTCAATCACCATGTGACAATCACTTTTGTCAATCACCATGTGACAGTCGCTTATGTCAGTCGTCTTGTGACAGTCGCTTCTGACAATCGCCTTGTGACAGTCGCTTCTGTTAGTCACCATTTGAAAAATTTGGTGCACAATTTTCAAAAATCACCATTATTTGATAAATTTTCTACAAAATTTTGAAAAATCTGCCTCGACGTTTATACACCTTACGACTAGATTCACCCCAATTTTATAAATACTTTTTTGATACTAACCCTTATGCATAACCCTGGTTTTTGCTTTTCTAATACATTTTAAAGCTATGCAATGGAATTATAGTAGACTTCCTTGTGAACTATATCATGCTAGAGTTATATCTAAATCAAAAGAGGATAAGATATAAGTCGAAGAGGTTAAGATAGATGAGTCCAAATCTTTTCAAAAGAAACAACCCTTCTATGAGTACTATGAAAGAGAAGGTTATGAATTCAAGTTTTGTCTTGTTCACTTTTAATATTCAAATAGAATTTAATACCTTATTAGAAATTTGATTCATAGAAATGAATTATTTATTCTAGAGGTACTTGACATATAACCAAGTATGCAATTTTTTTTACTACAACCATTATCATAGTGGGAGTGTCTACATTGGTGATGTTCCCACCTTCTAGGTTTTAGGTGTCAATGACATCACTATTAGTGACACCAAATTTGGTGAGGTATTTCATATTCTAGAATATGTATCTAACCTTATTTCCTATTGTGCATTACAGACACTTAATTTTGAAACACCAGCCTTGTAATCACACACTATGCAACCCAAATAGTCAATTAGCAACCTTGACCGAGAACCTAAGCAATTTTCCATCAAATAATAAAATCATTGGTACATGTAATGATTTTGTCAAACTAGAATTTTTTGCTAAATTTAATCTTTCTTCTACCCAATTTAACCTTTAATGGTCAAAATCATGAAATCACTAGATAACGATATTGTGCTAGCAATTTTGTTAGACAACTATTTCATTTCTTGAGATCAAAAGCTTCAAGTCTTGGGCTCTTCGCCCCTTGAGCCTCCCACCATTTATTATCTACTTATCCTTGGATCTATGTCATCTCTCCACTTATTCCCAAACCCCAATGTTGTCCTTTTGAGATTCGCCTTCCCTTGTCCTCAAGATATTAAAATTTAAAAACTTACCTTCCAATTACCATCACCATGAATGCTCCTCTCTCTCCCCAAGGCCCTAAAAAATCTACAAATGAAGCCCTTGAGGAGGACCTTCAACAACACACTTCCAATGCACTAAAACTCTACCAAATTGCTCTCTCATTGCTCTCTTATACTCTCTCATACTCATAGTTCTCACTCAAGTGTTTGAAATATCTACTTGCCAAGTCAAAGTAGGGCTAAGGATGAAAGGACAATCTATTTGGTGATATTTTCCCCTTATTCCTTGCTTAATTTTGTTTACATTTTGTTGTCACTAACTCCATTCTCTTGTTTACTTTTCCATTTTATGCTTACTTTATACACTATGTGACTATTCTAACATCTTATCATCTTAAGATCATTTAGATTTTGCAGCATTTTTAGTTGTTTTTAGGATTTTGGAGTCTTCTCATAACACTCCTTTGCCTTCTTGAGTCATGTCAACCTAAGTTTTGCCACTTAATCACATATTTTTTATGTAGGGATGAAATCATAGTTACAACAACTTTCTATTAGAAATTTCATCATTTCTAGTTTTCTATTGTATTCTTACTACAAAATTGGCCTAGCTAATAGAAAATACAATCACTCCTATAGGAAGCAATTTTGTTTTCGATAATTTAAATACTGCACCAAACCTTAAAATTTTTGAACACTTTGTTTCTCTGTTAAAATATTAGGAACAAAATGGACCAAGAAACAATTTCATCATTAATGGTTTTCTATAAATTATGGTTACAAACATCTTCCTTTTTTCTATTTTTTTCTCATAGGTCACTGTTATGAAATCACTACCAATGGAGGAGCATTTTCATTGTTTAATTTTGTAACCTGCCACACTGTAAACTTTGTAGGAATGGAATTGCACTCCCAGGCAATAATTTTGTCACTTATGATTTTCTACCCTACATAGTTTATAAAATTCTTGCACTTTGTTCTATTGCTACATTTATAGGAAATAAAATTGTTGGTACCTAAGCATCGATTTCGTGTTCATATAGTCATATTTCATTTAGTTTCAAAATTTTCTTCTAATGAAGAATCAAGGGGCCTAACCAGAAAAGTTAGAAATATCATTGCTCTTATTAGCTTGGCAGGCCCCTAAATACTATTTTTCCCTTTGAGTTTCCCATTTTTGAAGGTTTGAATGATATCGTTAGTTGTAGGAGTGATTTTGCTTCAACCACTAGTATAGGTAACCTTGCTCCTGCATTTGTGTTTCTTATTTTTAATACTATTTGCTTGTTATCTGGAACTGGAATAGTTCTTTGTTATTATGATTTTCACACAAAATAAAGGAAGAATTAAAGAATTTAGATTTAGGTTCAAATAATTCTTATTTTCTCTAATTCCTAGGCATCAAAGCAAAAGAGCATGTAGTTTTGAATCTACGCTAGTTTGTATGTGCTTTTCTCTTGGTTGTTTGCTTAAAGAGATAATTTTTTTAGTTTTTTGTAACTCTAACGGAAGCTAAAATTCATATAGGGTAGTCATTTGTTTATCTACAATTACTTGTCTTCTTCTATTTTAGCCTAGGATCACATCATTATAAGGTTAAGGAACCCCATTTTAGATTTGATCCCAAGATCCCTAGGTGTTTGTTTAATTTGAACCCAATAAATATAAAAACACAATGTTCCACATCCTTGACTTAGAGGTGTGAATAAACATTGAGGTGAGACAGCAAGAGGAACTTTCCTTTTGCCGTCTCACATGCATCACTCACACCAACAATAAGGTTGAATTTTGACCAGATTGATGGGTTCTAAAGGACATGAAAAATGGATTCAATGTTGTGGGTTAAATATAGTATGATAAGGAAAATCATATGTACAATCATGGTCATGATTAATATTCCTCTAATAGGAAGATTTTATTATATGGTGGCAAAGGTGGATTCTACCACTTCACTTTGGCATTAGCAGTTGAGGCCTAATAATTTTGGATCCTTGAAGCACATAAGTTATATTCTCATGGTTTAAGGTCTTCCACTAATCAAGCCTCTTAGTTTTTTTCTTTAAGGATGTGTTCTGGGTAAGCATCATTAGGATTATTTCCTAAGGAAAATGTATGTCATGATTCTCAACCTTTCAGGTTGATCCTTATCAATATTTTGGTCCTAGACTTGTTCAATCTTTATTCAATGATTAATACTTCCTTTTTTTTTTGGATTTTTTTATTTAGGTTGTTTGGGTAAATGCCATCAAATCCAAGGATGAATCTTTTACTAATTTCATGTATGTTTAAGCCCTCATGAAGAATCAATGGAATGAGAATATTAAATGTTTATGGATAGACTAAAGTTAGCAATACGTTTGAGGATTTTCTAACTTACTATTCATTACATTCCCAAATAGAATGGGGTTGCTAAAAGGAGACTAGAGTCATTATGAAAGTGGTTTATCGTAGAATCCATGCTAAGCAAATGGATCTTTGATGTAGAAGTAATTTGTTATGTTATATACATCATCGAAAAAACTCTTACTCATGCTACTAAATGCATGTGTAACCACCTAAATTATCTCTAATTAATATTTGCCTAAGGTCAATAACTAGTAATTTTGTAATAGTCCCTAGTAATCCAAAATGTGTAATGACAACCTTACAAAAATTAAATCTGCCTTCTCTAGCCCCCTTTTCCCACTAAGCCCTCTCCTACACCAAGCTCTTGGTCACCATGTGACTACCCCATCCACCCTAACCTATGTGCACATTCCCCTAGCCTATGTGCACATTCCCCTAATCTACCCCTTTGACCATAGCTTAGGTCCATCTCACCCTAGCCTAGTCTACCCGTACCTTGCACATCCATGCATCCTTACCACCCCCATGCCTCTTAATGCCACTTGGGAAGGGTGAGGACTCTCCCCACCCAAGGAAATTAATGAGGCATGGTGTGCACATGCCACTTGAGTGGGGTGAGGACTCTCCCCACCCAAGGAAATTAATAAGGCATGGTGCACACACCCTCTTTGACCATGCAAGTGGAATTTTCTAGATTTTTCTCCCCCTCACCCATGCCACTTGGATGCCAAGTCATGTCCACCTCACTACCACCTCTTCCTTGCAAAACTCAATAAATACCCTCCTAATTTATTTATTTGTATAAAAGTATGAAGTTGCCTTACCAAAACTCTACCAAAATTTAGTTAGAAATCCTCTTGTGTGCATAATCTTGTTTGCAAATCAGCCATGGACTCCTTTGTATGCCTTCATTTGCACTTGCCTTGTTTGTGAAATTGCTCATAGGTGGAAGCTCCAATCGACCCCAAACTCTTACCAAAGGCTCATGACATCCTACTAGAGATCCCATATAAATTTTATAAGATTTTGTGTAGCCTAGGACCAATCACCCATACCCAAGCATTTCATAGTCGTAATTGCCCACCCTCGGATGGTTCCCACTCAAGATTAGACTAAGTTAAAGATTTGGCTCCAAAAAACCTCTAGAAGGTTCAAGTCAGCCGCAAACTCATACCAGAGGCTCCTAACACTTTATCGAATTTCTCTAGAAAATTTTATTAGATTCTAGGAAGACCCTTCTCAACTGTCTGTCCCTAGATGGTTCACAATCACAACTACCCACCATAAAATGGTTGGTCATCAGAGACCAAAACTATCATGACTTGTTCTATGTATAGATTATAAGTCTCGACTCCAATCAAAACCAAATTTGGAGGTAGCTTCCTGATAGCATATAGAAGGTCCCCACAAAATTTCATCATAGTTTAAGCAGAGTATAATCAACCTACCACTCTTGGATGGTTGGTATTCATAATTGCCCTAGCCTAGATGATCCAATGTAGAGGCTAGTTTCAGTCACATAATCAACAACAAAAAATCAAAAAAGGTAAGGTGATATATTTTGTGTTTTGCTCCATTTTAAGCTCTATTTATGCTTTAATCAAGTTTTCTTGCTTTGTTATTGATTGCATCTCTCATAAAATTGGGCCTAACCAAGGTAGGCCCTTTTGATGCTACTAATCCTTGTTGGTTGTGTGTAGGGCTTGTGGAGGTGCGTACAACCAAGGGTGGTCAAGCATTCAAGCATTCGCAACCCATTCACTCTTTGAAGTGGTTTAGAAAACCTTTTGGGCATCATTGTACTCATTTTTATAAAAGGAATATTCTACTCTTGTGAACCCCTCTAGCTCATGGACATTGTAATAAAAACATATATGTTGACATCTTTTGCAATGAAATGAAATGCATTTTCTACTCCATATTTTGGCGATCATGATGGAACATTTATACCCTTGACCACACTCAACATTTTTATTTTGTAGTCTATAGAAACTATTGTTTTCTCATTGTCCTTCATTTCCTCATTTGCCTTGTGTTTTCTTTTAGCATTTTGCACATCTTGCTTAATTTTTATGAATTTTGTTTTCTTTTTTAGGTTTAAAATCATCCAAAAACTATCTAGAATCCATCTAGACCGAGACCCACCCAAACTAGTATCACATCATATACTATCAGTATCGATCGCCCATCCCTAGGTGATTCATAGTCTCAATCACATGGGCCTGGGAAGTTAACAATCTAGTCTGCCTCTACATGGGCAATTCACCCGCTGTTGTTCTAAATTGAGACCCAACAATTAGGTACCTAATTTCACACATCACATCACAGTGGTTTTAGATGTGTATGAATCTTGACCACATAATCATTTATCATCAATCATCAATCAATTTGGGGGTGTCCAAAGGTATATCACCTTACCTATTAATCACTTTTATTTCTTTTTTTATGTTTTTTCTTTATAAGTTTGATGCTTTTTGGATAGTTAGGTTTGCTTTTTGTTAACAACTTTTAAATCCTTCCTTGTACTTTTTGTTAGTTTTATCATCTTGACTTCTTATGTCCCTTTTGTTTTACATCCAAAAATCTATTTTTGACTATTTTGTTTTCTAGATTTTACAAGAAAGGTCACCAGACCATCCCTTTGAGATACAAAAATTTGATATAGCAGATCCAACATACCAGAAACTCTTCTTAGGCCCAACTTCTTAGGAATAAGTGATTGAGCCTATGAACTGCCTAGGGGTGGATGATTTTAGTCACATAGTAGATTTCAAACACAAAGCCTGAACCACAAACCTTGCCAATTTCCAAAAAGTGTAGGACCTTAGGTAGGTGTTCTTGTGTCCTATTTTTAGTCTGATTTTGTGAGAGAAAGTGTCCTATTTTTAGTCTGATTTAAGGATTTTGTTTTGATTATTAAAGTTAATTAATTTTTGACCTTAGGTCACACTAAACAAAAGCTATTTTCTTATCTATATGCTCTCCTTCCATGCCCAAATGATGATCTTTAGGATCAAAATGATGGAAGAATCTTTTGGAGTCAAATAAATTGTTTTAAATTTATAGCATTTTTATTTTCATTGCATTCTTGCATATCACACTAAATAGAAGATGTGGCCTACGTATGCTCTCTCCTCACACCCTAGGGTGATCTTGGAGATCAAAAGTAGGTCATAGCTTCTAAGGTAATGAACCCTCACCACATATCACATTAAGTGGAGGATTTGACCTCATATGCTCTCTCCTCATGCCTTAAGGTGATCTTGGAGGTAAAAATAGAATCATTCCTTCTAGGTCAAAGAACATCATAATGATATGATAACATTATCACATTAAAAGGTCCCCCTTCCTATGTATGCTCTTCCCTTGCTTCCTGCAAGTAGGTAGGTCACCTTGGATCAACGAACATCATCATCATCTTTTCATGCTTTCTTAGAATAGATTTTATTTCATGTCCTTTATTGCTTTCTTAGAATAGATTTCATTTCATATACTTTATCACTTCCCTAGCTTAAAATTTATTTCCCGTATTCACTTGCTTTCCTAGCTTAGATTTTATTTCCTACATTTTCCTCACTTTCTTAGCCTAGATTTCAATTCATGTAGTTCAATGCTTTCTTAGATTAGATTTTCTTTTATGCATTTCCATGCTTTCCTAGATTAGGTTTCTTTTCATGTATTTTCTCGCTTTCATAGATTAAGTTTCTTTCCATGTATTTTCTTACTTTCTAGATTAGGTTTCTTTTCATGCTCTGTCTTTGCTTTCTTAGATTAGTTTTATTTCATGTATTATATTTGTATTCTTAGATTCATTTTTATTTCATGTATTATTTTTACATTTTCAGACTCATTTTCATTTCATGTATTATGTTTGCTTTCTTTAAAATAGGTTTTATTTCATCTCTTTTCTTGTTTTCCTAGAATAGTTTTATTTCATAAATTTTCTTGCTTTCCTAGATTATTTTTATTTCACGTCTTTTCTTTGTTTTCCTAAGAATAGGTTTTATTTCATGTATTTTCTTGCTTTCCTAGAATATATTTTATTTCATGTATTTTCTTGCTTTCCTAGATTAGTTTCATTTCATGTTTTTTCTTGTTTTCCTAGATTAGTATCCTTTCAAGTACTTTTCCCTCTTTCTTAGAATCCTTTATTTATTTCTAGATTAGTTTCATTTCAAGTATTTACTCTCTTTCTTAGATTAGTTTTTCCTTTCTTGCTTTGCCTTTATTTCGTAGATTAGAGTTTCCTTTCAAGAATTTTTATTTCTTTGTTAGATTAGTTTTATTCCATACAATTTTCTTGCTTTCATTAGAAGTAGATTTCCTTTTCCCAAATTGTTACTTGATTTTATTAGCATAGATTTTCATTTCTTATATTGTCTTTTCCTTTCTCTAGCAATTTACTTTCCTTAGCATAGAATTTTGTTTCCTTATCCATTATATTTCATTGTTATTAGAATAGCATTTCTTTTGTGCAAGTTAGCATAGGTCCTCTATTTTGCTTTTCTTTTCTAGCATAGGCTTATTTCTTTTGCTTTATCAGTCTAAGAGTATCTCATTGTTTAATTTTTAGATTAGGTTTCTTTTCCAAAAGCATCTTGTTTAGGTAGTTTTATTTCCTGTCATTTAGTTTAGGCTAGGTGCAATTCATTTTGTGGATATGATCTCTTTTATTTGCATCTTATATAGTGAAAGAGAGTCTTATATTAGAACTTTCTTTCTTTGCAATTAGTTTAGAAAAGATTTGTATTTTGCATTTTTAGGATAGTTTTGCTTGTGCATCCTAGTTAGGCATATCCAAAAGAAAAGAAAATCCAAAAACATCACTTTGCACAACACATTGCAAACCAATTGGTGATGTTGGAATTCATCCCCAACCATTAACTACTCCCTTTAGAATCCATATATGGATCGCATAGTTTCCTAGATTTCATCGTCGGGAAGCTGACTACCCTTGGGACTAGCTCAGGATAGTCTGAGGTTAGACACCCTTGCTCATGAGGTTAAATAATCAGTGGGTGTATAACTATCATTATTTATCGAGCTCAATTGAGGATGAAGCAAAAGCAGACCAGACCGTTGTAGGTTCTTGACAATGTCACCTTTTTATACCCCTTATAAAGGGTATTGGAGGTATTTTTTCCATTTAGGTACCCTAAGCCACTCCTACCTTAGGAATATTCTCCCCCATGTACTTTCAAGTATATTGGAGAGCATGCATAGACACACATTTTAGATCTCCCCTTATCCATATTTTATAGATTTAGGTGTAGGTAACATCAAAACTCACAAAAACAAAAAAATAAAAAATCTAAGCAACAATAACCATCAAAGCAAATCTTAATCATAATTTGTTTGTTGTATGCTTATTTTGTTTTTTTAGTTAGAACGTTATTCCCAAAAACACCAAAAATAGCCATAAAAACAAAAAAAGACCAAAAATACCAACCATCCATCTTCTTGACACTTGTTTCTATCATCACAACCCTTGTAAATTGTATATGGACTCAACCACCTAGGCACAAACGATTCAACACAAGATTTCTCAGGTACGTGCAGTTCATAATTAAAACCACCTAGGCATGAATGGTTACCCCTAAAGTTGGCTTGCAACATCCCTTTTTTGTCTTGTTTGTTTATCCATATTTTGTTATGTACCTAGCTTCTTATGGTCTTGACCAGAAGCCAAGCCTGAGCACAAGTGCACCCTTTCATGGGCCACTTTGAGTTTAATATTCACTCTTTAGTGACACCTCCAACCCATAATGAGGAGGTATGCCTTTTTTTTCTTGGTATCTAACCAATTATCCATCGTATCCCCTATTCGAGTATCCTAGCCCATTCTAGAACCTTGAATTCTAACCAAGGCCTAATGCCTCAGACCACTCACACCATTCTAACCAAGAGCCCTCATGAGAGGACCAGTTCATCCTCATCCCATTGAACCACTTCACATCTTTCCCCTCTTCTCCCAACACCATATATTCCTCCTCTTCTCTTGACACCCCATTATATATCCGAAATGGATCATGCGGCCCATGGCCCACAACCTCACTACTAAACTTATACTCCTCCTCTGCCTTCCCTTTACTCATATCCTCATACCTATAAACTTGACCCTAACCACGTCTTCATCCAACCCAATCCTATCATGGCCACTCCACCTTCATCTTCAACAAATCCTTGATTGACACAAATCTAGAGCTATAGCTAAGTCGACAAGAGGTCTCAACCCCACCTTCCTCTACCCAACTTTCCAATTGCCCTTAATGTCTTCCTTGTCCACCTTGTAACTGGACTCCCCTATATAATCCATTATTAATAATTTTTTAAAAGCTTTATGATGCAAAAGTACTTTCCTTACCTGAAACTCACCCAGAGAAAACCAACAAGGCCAAACCTAAATGGTATAAGGCATATCACTTTTGCATCTATCATCGTCAAAAAGGTCATGACATTAATGCTTATCAATATTTCCAATGACTAGTACACAATTTTATTGATTGTGAGGAATTAATAGTTGATAACCTCCTAGTTTTCTAACCCCCACTTTTGTTTGCATGATCAGTTATGTTACCAATAGTCTAGGACATCCAAATCAACCATCTCATCAATGTGACCCCCTGAATGCTTCCTTCCTTCTTCAATATCTTCCTCCTAGTCAATTGTCTTCTTTTACCCATCCTCTATTGTAGAATCCCTACTCAAATGCTTGTCTCTCTATGACAACCACACCCATCTACCTCTTGTTAGTAGCCACCCTCACATCCATAAATCCCAAATCACACCCCATTACCCTAATCATTTCTCGAGTTGGATGATATTACCTATCAATGTTATCACGAACATGGTCAATATCCAAACACCCATTCTTAGAATCTATTTCTATCCAAGAACCTTGCCTAAGACTATCATTAACCCTTTTCTATTGGATCAAAATGCAAAATTTCTCTTCTCGCCATAAAATCTAATACAAATCCAATTTGGTATATGGTAGACTTGTAATTGTAGGGTTGCTCAAATCAAGCCCACTCATCTATTCAATCGAAGCAATCATCATATTACCAACCCAAATGATCTCATAAATCTATTAATGGTAAGGTTCAAAGATATTTTTCCCTTCCATAATTGGGGCATCTCACATTGATCATGATTCAAGATAATATGACATCTCCTCCTCAAGTGTCACTTCAACCTGCTCACATCCGCTATTAACCATCATCATCATTCATTTTCTCACCAAATTTGCTCTCATTGCTCCTTATTCCCTACCTCTTTAATCTCCTTCTCTTCCCTTTCTATAATAGATTCTATGTCATTGTTGTATGAGCACGCTATGAGCAGCTACATACCTATGGATGATTCTTTTTTCCAAATCTTCCTTCTCTATTTTTACCACCTTCTTCTGTTCCCTCCAACATTATTCTCCTCTTATTTTCCCCATTTATCTCCTCTTCAACCCCAATTCTATCACAGGGGGTATTTTACTCCCTTTCAAACCATCTTCCCGACTGGGGGGAGTTTGTACTCCTTTTAACCAACTTTGTATCCAGGGGACTTACAACTCCCTTTACCTTCAAGTTTATCACCTCTCACCTATGCATGATCCTCACCATATTCAAACTATTCTTTCTCATCACTCCTTGTAAGGTATTCATCCATTAAAATTGTGCATATGGACCCTATCATGCTAATTTGATCTTCTTTTGGATTTGTAAATATGCGTCTCCCTATCTAAATTGGTGTAATTAATCAATGACATGAAAACACTTGTACATACTATGTCTATCTTTGTGTCTTACCATTTTCTTATCTCATGCTCTTTGGTCCATTCTGTATTGTTGTGTCACCTACCATATAATCTTGTACATCATGTAACACTCCCTTTGTGTATTGTTCATATTTTAATAGTCACATACACTATTTGTCCTCACCATTAGGATGTCTTGTCATTCATTCCTTAGGTCACTTGGAAATAAAGGTTATTTCAATTATTCAACCATGCCTAGAGTTCCACTCAACCTTTATCATAAGTCATCATATTTTGAGATCTGGGACTCCCTTGACTAATTAGAGTTCTTTCTTGAAAAACACACATATCACACAATATTAATCAAATCTTGAGTTTAGGAAAGACAATGTCATGAGCAGTATTTCCATAAAAGTAAAAAATGTTTTGGCTTATCCTATCATGTGCTTGATCTGAACCTAAGAATTCAAATTACATGTTAGAAAAAAAGAAGAGCAACAAGAGCAAAAGAGATTCACATATTGGTTCCTCAGGTATTTTAGATACCTCCATTGGGGTTATAGATGATTGGATGGTAGTGGAGTTACATTGAAGGATTATGGGGCTAACCTCCATCGGGGCTATAGATACTTTACTAACAGTGGAGTATGCCCTCCACATGGTGATATGTTTGCCATATTAACAACTTTCTTTTGTATAAACCTCTAAACCCTCATGGATGAGATAACTTATATTGGCTTGCATTACAATTGGTTAGTGCAACATCTCTCAAGATTAGGAAAGAACATCATCGCACACATGTCGATCCATGATCGGATTTATCTTTTTCAAGATGGTCTAGGTTTCTACAGGATATTGATTGACCATTAGATGAGTTTGATTGGTGCAACTAGGGTGTTTGAGTTTCTTGAAATACTTCTAGGATCTAAAAATGCTAAGGTATTTGAGTGACAAGCATCTTTGTTCGCTACCATTCATTGTATATATATCCCAAGTATCCATTCATGTCATTAATAATTCATCATTATTCCTTGTTTATCTAGTCAACACATTATCTATTACATATCACATTATTATCCATACCCTAAATCTTATGTTCAGTGTGGTTATTTTGTTTTATGTGGTACTCATGTGTCATTATGACTATTAACTTTCATTGGTTAATTAAAATAATTTTGATTAAGAAATTTACATACACACATTCAAAACATGATCAAACAAACACATGAGTCTAAACCATATAAATAAGTAGATACATCATCATCCATCACATCAACATATCGTATCCATATCATCTAACATATCATGACTATCTAACCACATGCATCCATCAAGCACCAAAATCTAAATACCCTAAACACATGCATAACACCATTCATACATCACATCATATCATATCAACCATAAAATCATCATCATATATCTATCATGAATGAATAAATATAGTCCATCACATATCCATATACATATATCATCCTCATCTCATAAAAAAATACAAAAATTGTGGCCAATACACCACACCAAACATAGACTCACTATTGTTGATCCCTTGGAGTCTCTCCGATCCTTTCCATTCCCCTCCTATCCACCATATCTTTAAATACTAAAAATTAATCCACTTTCATCATTGTTTATTAGTTCCCCCTCATGCATCAACCCTCTAACCAACCAAGCCAAACTTGATTTCCAAAAACCTAAAATTGAGTGTTTATCACTTCAAAAAGTAAGGTCATCTTTGAGCCAAAAATTCCCCAATCAAATTTTCTCTAAATTTCCCAAACAACCACTATTAGATTGGGCTTGAAAATAGATTTCTAGTGAGTATAGGTTTGTCTATATTTCAACATCATTTGGTCCCCCAAAATGTAAATTATTTTCCAGTGGGTCACTTTGGTGACCGTATCGAAAGGTTGGTGATTGCCTAGGATGGTTTCCAACCACCTGTGGGTAGGTGGTCAACCATCACCCACCCTTGAAAATTTTCCACATGTCAATTTTTTCATCCTCCAATTGATCAATTTTATTTTCTGCCTAGTTCATTCCTATTTCTTAGTTGCACAATGGTTTTTTATCAAGTGTTTCATTGATTTCCTCTGTTTCTTCTCCTGTAAACTCATTGCTTGAGGGGGTAGATATTACCCATAAAATTATACTTTAAATAGGTCCAATAATCAAATACTCAATTTGGAATCTCATATGTGCAAGAACCTTTGCTTGAAGCTATCATTAACCCTCCTTTGCTGGGGTAAACAACAAAATTTATCTTCTCAACTCAAACTCCAATTCAATCAATGTGGTATACCCCATGCTTGTAAATATATGGTTACTCACACATCATGCTTTGATAAATTAATCGAAATACCATTAGGATACCTACAAATGGTTGGTCAACTTACTACAATAAATGGTCTCAACAATATATCGAAGGAAAAGTTTCAAGGGTATTCATCCCTCCCATAATTGGGGCATCCTACATTGCTCTTAATTGAAATAACCTTGCATCTCTTCCCCCTCATATATCATTATGGTGTGCCAAAATCCATGGTCATTTGTCACCTTCCATTGTCCTCCATCATCAGTCCACCCATTCAATGTCATATTTTTGCACTGCATTTTGTTTGTCATGTAATACAGTATAAAAAGGGTTAAATGTAGACACCTAAAAATTGGCTATCTAATATTTGCCTAAGGTCAATAACTAGTAATTTTGTAATAGTCCCTATTAATCCAAAATGTGCAATAACCACCTTACAAAATGATAAGATTTTAACTAAACTTATAATTCTATTGTATTTCCCTGACATAAATAGGTATTCAATATGCCAAATATACAAGATTGGTATTATTTTCCAAATCTTACATAGGTGCTAACTAAGGATAATAAATATAAGTGTCTAACTTAAGCTAACTAACAAATAATCTAATCCTAACAACTAGGCCAACTTAACCTAATTACTAACTTAATTTACCATCTAATAGATTCTAGAAACTAATTCTAGAATCATATGTGAGGTGAAGGCTCTAATTCATTATTAGCATGAAATAAAACCAAACCTAGAAACTAAATAATAACCTAGTCCTAAGGTACATATAAGATTCCCTCATCATACCTCCCCACTCAAGAAGCATTGGACATCAATATTTTTATAATAGGAGTAGGATAGTGAGTCACCAAATGTTGAAGACATATCCGAAGAAGCCATGCCATTGCTAGTTGAAACATGGTCTATTGTTAGGACTCTAATCCTAACTAGAAATTTTTATTAACTTTATTTATATTCATGAAGGACCATCATGTCCTTTCACCATCACAACTCTAGATATATTTAAATACGCATTTGATGAATGTTTTTAAGACATCATTGAAGACATTTCAATTAGTTCATTGATTGGTTTCTACCATCAATTTAACTGTGATTCAATACAAACGTGATTCATTTATGTAATTTATATTATACTTAGTTTGCATATTATTTAGATTCTTCAGGTTCTTTGCATCTTGGTATCAGTGCCAAGTCTTGAGGAAAGGAATTTTTTTTTCTTCGATTACAAGCAAAGGATTTTGGGCGATCACTAGCCCTTCTGTTTGAACGGTTATAACCTAAACGAAGATACAAGACATCATAGCCACATGGCCTTAATACCAATTGCAAAAAAGGTACTCGACATCAAAATATAGGCATACGTTCCACACTCACATGGTCACACAAAAACAAAAGCCTTCATGTTGTCGTACCCGCTACTATGATGTCCCTGAAGCATAAGAACAAACTCAGGAACCAAAACATGTAAACAAAAATAGTTCAAATCAACACATAAAGACCATAAAAAAAGAGGGAGCAGATCGAAGACAGTAAAAAGACTAAATTCCAAAAAAATCAAGCACAAAATTATCGCTTGCAGTGTTTTCTGGCAAGACTAGAGTTTAACGATGAAATTTTATAAAACATATATTATAAGCTAAGGTTGGTAACATTTTTTGACTGTCGATTAAATTTTACGATTGTCGTTAAAGTTCACGTTTAAAAAATATTAAGAGAAATATCCCACAACTAAGTAGTGTGACTACCTCTTGGTAGTCATGCGTCACACGACCCTTGCTCTTTCTAAGCCAACTTGTACTACTATCCTCTCCACTCCTGTGCTTCCACATCATCGCTTATGCAACTTTGGTTATTCCCATCCTTTCCACTTCCATGCTTCCACATCATCGCACCGCAACCTCGATTGTTCTCGCCCTCTCTATGCCACGTGGCTCCTCCACTATCACATATCTGCTCATCCTCCCCACCTTGGTGTCACCACCCTACCTCTATCATCCTTGATATTACCCCATCACTACACCGCTCTGCCTCTATTTCCTGCTACAAGCACCTCATAATCAAAGGGTCGCTAATTACAAAAGAGAAAACCCAATTTTTTTTTCAAAAAAAACAAATTTAAAATTTTTGCATAAAATGTGACAAAAAATTGACAAATTTTGTAATATTTTGATAAATTTTGCAACTTTTACAAAATATAATTTGCAAAACAAATTAGCAAATTCACCCTCTTGCCAAGGAGCTCTTGTAACTCACAAACCACGCCCCAATGGCCGACGATAGGTGATCGCAAGACATTGTAAAGGAAGTGATGAAAGAAGTCATGCAAGAATTACATAAATGGCAAGAAAATTTTGAGAAGAAATTCCTAACAAAAGAGGATTTTCGCTTATGGGGAGAAGACCATGAAAACAAGGTTACAGAATTAAACTTAAAAATTGGTGCCACCAACCACTCAGTCGATATGGTACAACAAAACCTGGCACTAATCCAAGCCGGTCAACCTCTCATAGCACCAACACAACAAGCATTATTAGGGGGACCCCACACGTCAATCCTACCTCGAACCACAAAATTAGATTTCCCAAAATTTGATGGAGGCGACCCCACAAATTGGATATATCGGGTTGACCAATATTTCTCCTTATATCAAATTTTGGAGATCCAAAAGGTCTGCATCGCATCTTTTCACTTAGAGCAAGTCGCTACACAATGGTACCAGTGGTATGAAAAAATAAAAGGTACTCCCACATGGACCAAATTTACAAAGAATCTAATGCTACGATTTGGCCCAAGCAAATTCAAATATTTCATAGGGGCTCTCACCAAACTCTGCCAAACATCTACAGTAAGAGAATACCAGGCGCAATTCGAGAAATTGGTAAACCTTACATCAGGACTCGATGCATCATTCTTTCAAAGTTGCTTCATTAGTGGCCTAAAAGAAGAAATTCGATTGGAAGTACAAATACTCAATCCTATCGATATGATGCATGCAGTTGCATTAGCACAAATGGTGGAAGAGAAGATCAATAACCAACGCCGAATAGGAAAACTCTCAATAGGGAAAACACAAAACACCTACACCAACCAAAAACTAAATAGAGTCATGCCAATTAAATGAATTAGCCCGAAGGAAATGAAAGAGAGAAGAGAAAAGGACCTCTGTTTTCATTGTGATGAGAAATTCACCCCTAATCACAAATGCATTTCACCAAAGTTATATATTTTGGATACAATTGGAGATTGCACTCCAAAAGAAGAGGATGATATCGAAGTCGAAGTAGTAACGGATATTCAAGAAGAAAATAACGAGGATAAAACAAAAATTTCCTTTAATGCCCTCGCAGGATGTTCGGCCCCACAAACTATGAAAGTTAAGGGGTACTTTAAGAAACAAAACCCTATTGTGCTCTTAGACTCTGGCAGCACACACAATTTTATAGACCCCAGGTTGGCCAAACAAGCTAATTGTTTTATATATCCTTGTAATAACTTTGAAGTCATGATTGGAAATGGAGGAAGAATTGCGTGCAAAGGAAAGTGCCAAAATATTAAACTCACTATGGGAGATTATAACATGAAAGGGGATATGTATGTACTACCATTAGGAGGATGTGACATCATTTTAGGAGTGCAATGGCTACGGACGCTTGACACAATTCAATGGGACTTTGAAGAATTATGGATGAAATTCACACAAAAAGACCAAACATACACAATTAAAGGGTTAAAATTAGGCCCTTCACAAATCGTAAGTTCCCACATAATGGAAAAAATTATTCGCAAAGGAGGTAAAGGTATGGTTGCACAACTATTTTCCATGCAACCCACTAATGAAGAACAACCAATGGCACCTGAACTACAAAAACTCCTAGAATGCCATGATAAAATATTCAACGAACCAGAAGGATTGCCTCCTCAACGGAGCCATGATCATGCCATTCAACTACTTCCGGGGCACCAACCCCCTAATATTAGACCTTATCGATACCCATATCTACAAAAGATAGAAATAGAAAAACTAGTACAAGAACTACTCAGGGCAGGGGTCATTAGACCTAGTATAAGCCCTTACTCTTCTCCTATCATATTAGTGAGGAAGAAGGATGGATCATGGTGCTTATGTGTTGACTTTTGCACCCTCAAAAAAATAACTATCAAGGATAAATTTCCTATTCCAGTCATCGATGAATTACTAGATGAACTTCATGGGGCTGCATATTTCTCCAAACTTGATTTACGATCAGGCTACCACCAAATTCGAGTTAAAGAAAGTGATATACCCAAAATGGCCTTTCGCACTCATGAAGGGCATTATGAATTTTTGGTGATGCCATTTGGTCTTACCAATGCCCCTTCTACATTTCAAAGTCTAATGAACAAGGTATTTCACCCTTTCCTTCGAAAGTTTATTTTAGTTTTCTTTGATGATATTTTGATTTACAGTAAAACATGGGAAGATCACTTAACCCATATAGATCAAGCATTAAAGACCTTGGAGGACAATCAATTATATGCCAAAAGATCAAAATGTTCCTTTGGAAAACAAGAAATTGAATACCTTGGACATATTGTCTCTAAAGAAGGAGTTAAAGTAGACCCTCGTAAGATTGAAGATGTGGAAAATTGGCCTATTCCAAAAACATTGAAAGGTTTGCATGGGTTCTTAGGACTAACAAGCTATTATCACAAATTTGTCAAGGACTATGGCAAAATCGTAGCCCCCTTAACAACACTACTTAAGAAGAATGCTTTTTTATGGTCTCCAAAAGCTGATGAAGCCTTCATTACCTTAAAAAATGCCATGTGTACCACCCCCATCTTAGCCATGCCAGATTTTTCCAAACCATTTATTATTGAGAGCGATGCTTCAGGATTGGGAATAGGAGCCGTACTCATGCAAAATGAAAAACCTTTAGCCTTCACTAGCAAAGCATTCTCAAAAAAGAATTTAGCATGTTCCACATATGAAAAAGAAATGTTAGCCATTGTTCATGCTATCCAACATTGGAGACCTTACCTTATTGGCAAACATTTCATTATCCACACCGACCACCATAGTCTAAAGTACCTTCTTGAGCAACGCATAACCACACCAGAACAACAAAAGTGGGTTACAAAACTACTAGGATATGATTATGAAATCATATATAAAAAAGGAAAAGATAACATGGTTGTTGATGCCCTCTCAAGGAAGTTTGAAGAAATTCCCCAATTACATGTTTTTTCCTCTCCTATTCCTAAATGGATAGACCAAGTCAATGAGGAGTGGTTTAATGACCCTACCACACACACCTTAATTCAACAACTTCAACAAAACCCCATGAGCAAACCTCACTATTCTTGGAGAGATAACATACTACGATATAAAGAACGTATTGTCCTCTCTCCTACATCCGCCTATCGTACAAAGCTTCTCCATGAGTTACACGCCACACCCACTGCAAGACACTCTGGATTCCTAAAAACTTATAAAAGAGTGACTAGATATTTTTATTGGGTAGGGATGAAAAATGATATCAAGAAGTTCGTGAATGAATGTGAGACATGCCAAAGGCATAAGGGAGAAACAATGGCTACGTCGGGTCTTCTTCAACCTCTTCCCATACCAACAAAAACATGGGCTGATATTTCGATGGATTTTATTGAAGGCCTTCCAAAATCTATAGGAAAAACAACCATTCTAGTTGTGGTAGATCGTTTATCTAAATATGCCCATTTTTTCCCAGTGGCCCACCCTTATACAACTAGTACTATCACTCAAATTTTCCTTGATAATATCTTTAAATTACATGGCATGCCTTCCACTATAGTTAGTGATCGTGATCCCACTTTCACTAGTAATTTTTGGAAAGAATTGTTTAAACTCCAAGGCACTCAACTTCGTATGAGCTCCGCTTACCACCCCCAAACAGATGGTCAAACTAAAGTTGTTAATAAATGTTTGGAAACCTACCTCCATTGTTTTATTTCTACTCAACCCCTTCACTGGGTTAAATGGCTTCCATTAGCCGAATGGTGGTATAACACCACATATCACACGGCCATTAAAATGACCCCATATGAAGCTTTATATGGCCAAACACCACCATCCCTTACCTCTTATATTCCAAGAAGTACAAAGGTGCCAGTAGTAGAGATGGAACTTTCTACTCGAGATAACATTATTCGCATTCTTAAAGAAAATCTACACACCGCCCAACACCGTATGAAGCAACAGGTAGACCAACATTGAATTGAGTGTGCTTTCCAAGAAGGGGATATGGTATTCCTTCACCTTCAACCATATCACCAAACTTCTCTAAAAATCAAAGGTTCTCAAAAGTTAGCCCCCAAATTTTATGGACCTTATAAAGTTCTACAACGTATTGGACCAGTTGCTTATAAACTTGAGTTACCCGAGTCCTCCAAAATTCATCCTGTGTTCCATATCTCTTGCCTTAAACCAGTAATAGGCACACACATCACTACCCAAACTCAACTTTTGAAGTTTATCGAAGATGGGGCACTCATGGTTGAACCCGAAGCTGTCCTAGATCGCCGCATTCACCACCTTCGCAATCGCACCATCACCGAAGTTTTGATTCAATGGAAAGGTCTACCTTCGGAAGATGCCACATGGGAGACACTCCATCATATCCAACAGCAATTTCCTCAATTCTAGCTTTGAGGACAAAGCTCATTTTAAGGAGGGTGGCATGTTAGGACTCTAATCCTAACTTGATATTTTCATTAACTTTATTTATATTCATTAAGGACCAACACGTCCTTTCACCATCACAACTCTAGATATATTTAAATACACATTCGATGAATGTTTTTAAGACATCATCGAAGACATTTCAATTAATTCATTGATTGGTTTCTACCATCAATTTAACTGTGATTCAATACAAAAGTGATTCAGTTCTACAATTTATATTGTTCTTAGTTTACATATTATTTGAATTATTCAGGTTCCTTGTATCGATGATGCCTCAAGATGTTAGTGTTGCAAAACAACATTTGACACAACCCTCTCACCAATCTATGAATAAAATCGACGAGGAGCAAGTGCTTGCTATGGAGGCTGCAAAGTCTATTGAACCATAAGAACCTATGAAGACAACAAGGAAGAAGGCCACTCAAATGCAAGAGGAGGAACAATAGGAGTAGCAAGAAGAGCAACAATAGGAGGTACAAATGAAGGAGGAGGAATGACCTCCTTATGATTAGGTGGAGCTACAAAAGCGTGTCCTTGGATCGAAAGACTAAACTAATATTTTGTGGCTACTGGGAAGAAAGTAGAAGTGTGGATTGTGGAAGGTTGTGAATAAGAAATATATTATTCTTATGATGTATTATGTAGGTTTGATGATATGCATCAAATTGATACCGTTTATCGTATTGATAGGGCTGACCAAGAATGAGTCCACAATAGTCCATTGGAGTCACATCACAAGTGACTCAATCCACATAGTGAGGGCCCAAAGCAAAGGACACAATACAATTTTTGTGATTTTTTAAGCAAAAACCATATCCTTCCATCCATATGAATATGGACAAGGATGGGGTTCTATAGGTAAATGGAATTGATCGACTATGGATTTGGCAATCAAATTGGTTTGTGATTTGTTGTTGAGAATACAATTCACAACATAGTTATGTGTGAGGTTCGCTTTCATGATAAACAAATTGTCATGGCCACCTTTATGATGCATGAAGGTCAAATTATTCAACTGACCATTTAATTCTTTGTACTCTCTATCTTCACCTACAACCTCAAGAGGACCATTTTGGGGTGTCTCTTGTTGAGGTTTTATAATTAATTTCTTCTCTCTGAAGCATTTAGATTCTCTATATCCTCTGCTTTTACAATGATTATAGAATTTTTTACCATTATAATAAGGAGAAGAAGGAGAGGAATAAGAATATGTAGAGGAAGTAGAAGAAGTAGGTATCTTTGCCTTAGCTGGCTACTAGTGCTATGGAGGTCGAGAAGCTCCCTTGGACTAGGTGACAAGCTTCTCCTTGACCAACTATGCATGATTAAATGCTTTATCCAAGGTTTTCAAGGGAGTATATTTCAACTCTCTATACAAATATTTTAGGAGCCCACTCATGAATTTAATGATGAGGGCTTCTGTGGGGTCCTTTACACAAAGCAATATTCTCAATCGATTAAATTGAAAGACATACTCCTAAATGGGTATATTATAGGTTTGTCTCAACCTATACCATTTGACCATGAGGTCATATTCATAATTTGAAGGATAAAATGTATCCTTCAAGGCTTGAACCAAACCATCCCAATTGGAGATGGGGTTTTGGCCCTCTTGTCTTTCCATTATGACAAGTTTGGCTAAATCTATCAACTTAAGCTTCGCAAAGGGAACCTTCTCTCTATTTTCAATCTAAATATAGGAGAACCATGTCTCCATGTCCATGATCCAACTATTAAGGACTTATGGATCTCAAGATCCATCAAATGTTTTCACTTCACATTTGGCTATAATGCTAAGGGTGTCAAAGCACGTCCATCAAACCACTAGCTGTCCACTTAGCTCCACATAAGTTTTCTCGCATGATGAATTCTATGCATCCAAATAGGCTTAGTTCAAACACAAACTAGGTAAAATTTCCTCCATCAATTTTCTACCAATGTATGCAAAATTTGGTCGGGAAAGGACCAACGTCATAAGGCCACAAAAGTGCTAGGGAGCTAGCCAACAAGGGCCAAAATAGGTCAATTTTTTGTTGAATTTTTTGAAACCTCCAAGGAAATTTGATTCATATCTATCCACCAAATCTATTGCAAAACTAGGGAGGACATTTTGTAGTGGTTTTTAACAACTACAATTCATCATGCAAATTGTATCTGCCAAATTGACAACTTTTTCAAAGATTCTCAAACTCTCTACTTGAACCAAATTGCACAACTAGAGTAGACAACAGATCATTTGCTCTAATACCAATGATAATATTTCAGCCAAACTTGTAATTCCATTGTATTTCCCTGGCATAAATAAGTATTCAATATGCCAAATATACAATATTGGTATTATTTCTTAAATCTCACATAGGTGTTAGCTAAGGAGAATAAATATAAGTGTCTAACTTAGGCTAACTAAAAAATAATCTAATCCTAACAACTAGGCTAACTTAAGCTAAGCTAATTACTAAATTAAGTTGCCACCTAATAGTTTCTAAAAACTAATTCTAAAATGATACGTGAGGTGAAGGCTCACATATATTATTAGCATGAAATATAACTAAAACTAGGAACTAAATAATAACCTAATCCCAAGGGACATATAAGATGCCCTCATAACAAAAATTAAATATGCCTTCTCTAACAACATTTTCTCACTCAACCCTCTCCTACACCAAGCTCTTGGTCACCATGTGACTACCCCATCCACCCTAACCTATATGCACATTATCCTAATCTACCCCTTTGACCATAGCTTAGGTCCACCTCACCCTAGCCTAGTCTACCCCTACCTTCCACATCCCCATGCACCCTTACCACCCCCATGCCTCTTAATACCACTTGGGAAGGGTGAGGACTCTCCCCATCCAAGGACATTAATGAGGCATGGTGTGCACATGCCACTTATGTTGGGTGAGAAATTTTCCCACCCAAGGAAATTAATAAGGCATGGTGCACACACCCTCTTTGACCATGCAAGTGAAATTTTCCATATTTTTCTCCCCCTCACCCATGCCACTTGGTTGCCAAGTCATGTCCACCTCACCTCCACCTCACTACCCCCTCTCCCTTGAAAAACTCAATAAATATCCCCCTAATTTCTTCATTTGCATAAGAATGTGAAGTTACCTTACCAAAACTCTATCAAAATTTAGATAGAAATCCTCTTATGTGTATAATATTATTTGCAAATCATCCATGGAATCCTTTGTATGCCTCAATTTGCACTTGCCTTGTTTGTAAAATTGCTCATAGGTGGAAGCTCCAATCAACCCTGGCTTATAACACCCTGCTAGAGGTCCCATACAAATTTTATAAGATTTTATGCATCCTAGGATCAACCACCCACCCCAAGGTAGTTCACAATCATAACCGTCCACCCCTGGGCGGTTCCCACTTAAGATTAGACTCAATTAGATATTTGGCTCCAAATAGCCTCCAAAGGTTCAAGTTAGCCCCAAACTCATACCAGAGGCTCTTGACACCCTACCAAAGGTATCCAAAAAATTTCATCAAATTATAGGTAGTCCTTTCTCAACTGCCTATCCCTAGACGGTTCACAGTCACAACCACCCCTTTGGATGGTTGGCCATCAGAGAATAGAACTATCCTGACTTGTTTTGTGCACAAATCACAAGTCCAAACTCCAATCAACACCAAATTTGGAGGGCAACTTCTTGACAACATATAGAAGGTTCCCAAAAAATTTCATCACATTTTGAGTAGTATAGACTCAATCTCCCATCCCTATATATTTGACTATCAAAACCACCCTCCCATGGGCGATCCACTCCAGAGGCTAGTTTTAGTCATAGAATCAACATCAAACAATAAACAAAGCTAAGAAAGGTAATATTTTCTATATTCTACTCCATTTTAAGCTCTATTAATGCTTTAATCAAATTTTCTTATATTGTTATTGATTGCATCTCTCATAAACTCAAGCCTAACCACGGTAGACCATTTTGATGCTACTAATCCTTGTTGTTAGTTGTGTGTAGGACTTGTGGAGGTGCGTACAACCAAGGGTGGTAAAGCATTCAAGTGTTCAAAACCCACCCACTTTTTGAGATGGTTTAGAAGACCTTTTGGGCATCATTGTATTCACTTTTGTAAAGGGGATATTCTACTTTTGTGAATCCCTCTTGTAGCCCATGGGCATTGTAATAAAAGCATGTATTTTGACATATTTTGTAATGAAATGAAATGACATGTTTTATACTCCACAACATGACTCTTTTTTAGAGGTTTACCAAGGAGAAGGACCATATTTTATTTTTTTTTTGTGTTTCGGGTTGATAAGGTTATGATCATATTTCTATTGAGTTGTGGAACAAATTGCAACCTAAGAGTCATCGATGCATTTTTATTGGGTATGATATGAGGTAAGGTTATGAGATATTTGACCCCTATACCATAATTTATTAATAGACATGATATAAAGTTTGATTAGACATCTAGCCACACCTTTAGGGTCATATTTAAATTGAGTTGTGGAATAAATTATAACCTATGAGTCATAGATAAATTTTTATTGTCTATGATATGAGGTCAAAGGTTACAAGATTTGTAAACCCAATACCATAATATTATTAATAGATATGATGTAAAATTTGATGAGATATCAAACCACACCTTTAGGATTATATTTTATTTTAATTTTTAGTCCTCCTCTTTGGCCTTTTCATCTTCATATATGATTTTAGACATTTTTTTTTGGATCTTCTTTTCCATCTTGTACATACTTAAATATTTAGATGATGCTTATGAGCCTTATTTTTCTAGGTATTTAATGGATGTTGTTGTTACTTCCAATTCAACTAATGTTATTCTTGAGATCACTTATAATTTTGATGTTATGTAGAATTGTTCTACTCTTGATTCAGTTTCTTATGATGAATTTTCTTCTCTTCCTCCTCTTCTTATCTATCTCGCCATCATTAGGAGCACCTTGTAGGATATTGAGTCTCTTAGTATAAGCTCCCTATCCATGAATTTCTTTGTATTGTGGATGTTGATGGAGTTTTGATTACTTATAATCAAGTTAAGATATGCTTAGAGTGGGAAGCATTTATGTAGATAGAGTATGATTCTATCACGAAGAATCAAACATTAGAGCCAATTTTATTATCTATGCACAAGAAGATTGTTGGATATAAATGAGTTTATAAGACCCAGTATGATGTTTATGGTTAGGTTGAGAATATTTTATCAAAAGGAAGGAGTTGGCTATAAAGATATTTTTTTCTCTTTAACTCATATAAAATTTATTCATATGATTATCTCTGTAGCTACTTCTCAATATTCAAAGGTTTAAAAAATGGATTTCAAGAGTGTTGTTTTTTATAGGGAGCTTTAGGAGGAAATATATTTGTAATTGTTAGCAATATTTATTTAGGAATATTCTACACTCTTTGTTGTTAGATTAGGAAAACCTTGTATAAGATTCAATATATACCTTTTGAATAGTATTAGAAGATCCACAACTTATATCTTAAAGTGTGGTTTTCCTCACAAGATGTGGATCATGATGTTTATGTCAACCATGAGGATCATAAGAATTTTTATTCTTGTGCTTTATGTTCATGATATGATCATTATAGGCAGTCTATATTTTATGATTCAAGATCTAAAGCTATATATTTACTGGTCATTTGAGATGACAATCTGGGGCTTACTTCACTATTTTATAGATATTTATATTTTTTCAATTAGTTATATAGGATTCAAACAAGCCCCATCTATATTACATCATCACCACATAGTGGTATTACAACAAAGCTTGAATATTATCCATGAAAATATTTGAACCTTGATCTCATCCTTAAACATTGAGGAATCTAACCAGTTGAAGGATTTCTTACTTAGTCTCAATATTACTTTGGAGTTAATCTAATCATCACTTTTTATTACTTAGTCTTGTTTAAGGTTTTTTTTCAGTCTCATTATATTTTGGAGTTATTGCAATGGTTTTGAATGGATGATTATAAGCTAACTCCTACCCATTTTTTTTAGGTTCAATATTGAGGCTAACTATCCTCTTTGGTAAATGCTTCTTTCTATCAATCATTGGTAGGAATTCTTTTTTATCTCACAAACATTAGACTAAACATATATTTTTTTGACAATTTTTATTTTATGTACATAAAAACACATCATGAGAGCCACTTAAAGGGTGCTAACTAGATTATTTACTATATTAGTGATATAATTCACTATGGCATCCACTACACACTAGTACTCCTATTGTTTTATAGGGATACTATATTACAAATTGGGATAATGATGTAGATGAGCAAAAATCCACTTTGGGTTATTTGTTTTGCCTTGTTCTAGACTTATATATTTATGCTCTAAGAAACATGATATTATCTCTATCTTCTATTAAGGTAGAGTATTACAATTCCAATCAAGCAAGGCAACATCTCATTTAGATGAGCATATATTTTGAGTAGTTGAATATTCTTTGGTAATCAACATTTTAGTCGATGATAACTAGATAAAGGTTTAATTGATCCATAATTCGCTTTAGCATTAGCAAACCATGCACATTGAGATTTGGATACATAAAACTTAGCAGTTTTACTCGTAAGGCTACTTTTTCCTTTTTTTTTGGATTTGGATCAACTTATAGACATCTCCATGAAAGTGATTTAGATATTTCTTAATTGTAATAAGAAGTTGACATGGAAGATATTCCATTAAGGGAATATGTACTAAATTATTCTTTCCATGGTTCCTAATTTAGCTTAGGAGATGTTGAAATGTGTAATTTATTGGCTCCAATTGGCATTGTATATTATGTTGTATTGCATTGGCCTATAGACCAAAGTGACAAATTGTATGATGATCTATGTGATATTGTTTTAGCCAGTAGTATATTTATTTGAAATTTACTAGAATATGTACCTTCTATCACATTTGTATTTATACAATACTCCAAACATATATTTTAGTTGATTGAAGATTATTCTTTATTGTAGTGAAGAAAACAACTAGTGTCTAAGGACATCTTTACCATATTTTGTGTCTCTTTATACTTAATTTAGGTAATGCATTGATTCCATTTGTTCGTCCATAGATATTTATGATATTCTTCAATGGCAAATGATAAGATTATGATATAAATATAGAAGAGAGTGTATCTATTCATATATTCCAAAGTCTTGGAGATAAGATCTTTTAAATCACCAATATATAACTTTAAAGTTATGGGTGAAAGTGTGCATCATTACTTTACATATAATATAGTGCTAATGTTATATAGGTCTTATTTTATTATGGGTATGGTCATTAACTACCTTATACAAATTATTGTTGAAGAAACTCAAGTTTTTGGAAAGCTCAAATATCAAAGTATTTGATGCAAAAGGTATCTATGAACTTTATTAAATGTCTTAAATAACTCTATAAAACAAGAACACACCTTTTTTTTATTAGATTTTACTTAATAATAACTATAATATTGTAAAACAACAAATTATTTATTATATTTTCTAGTTCTTTTTTAGTGTTTATCTTGAATCTTTCTAATCACTATGTAATTTGAGATGTGATCATCTAAAATACTTTCTCTTATATGACTGCTCATGGTGGTACTCTAATAGATTTTATAAAAAATCTTAAGACATGATGGATAATGAGAAGTCAATGACGGGGTAAACCTATGAGGGCCAATATAATAGAAGAGATTTGAAAAATCAATAGACAAAGATGAGTTAGGTTTGTGAAATTCAACCTTTAAAGTTTTCTACATATTATGCTTTATTGAAGTTGTGTCTAACATATTGCTTTCATGGCCATGCTATCTATTAAGAAATGATAGTTAGGACATCTAATATGAATATGAATGAGATGATGTTTAGAAACATAATAGATAGAAATAATGTTTGTGCCATGTATGCAAAATAGTATAGTCATATTTTTGGGTAAGAGATTATTAGTAAATTTATTTGGAAGTAAACCTGAGTTGGTACAAGACTACTTTTTGTTTTTTACTACATTTGTTAAAGAATATATTTAAAAATATAGTTTTATACAAGCTTGAATTTGTAAGGTCTATTGTTGATAATATGTTATGATAACTAATGCAATTTTTTCAGTCATTAATATACCAAACATTTCAAGATAAATGGCCAATGGTATTACAAGATTCTATCAACATGGATGGTTTGAGAAAAGGAATTTTGGGCCACTATCCAAATTCCTTGGGTTAGTCTATTGACTCTCTCACTAGGGCCCATGGTTAAATATCTTATGTTTTCACATGTCATAATGCACAATATGGATTTTAATAAATGAAATATGTTGATTTTCCCATGGTTTCATAATTTCTCATGAGAGTGGTCTTATAATTCCCATAGTAATCCTCATCATATCTATGGTTGAAATTGGTATAGATGAGAATAATAAATTATACAATATAACACAAGAATGTTTACCCAAAGTTTAAGGTTATTTTCCATGCTATATCCAAGTCAAGCTGTATGGTTAAATATATTGAAAGTATCATGCTATCAATGTGGAATATATATTATTAGACAAAATGTTATGGTTCCAATATAGACATGTTGATTATATTTATTATCTTAGTGTTATAATATTTCAATATTTCTTATTTTGATTTTGATCCTAACAATCTTATATTGTTGGATTTATTTTAGGCTCATTGTTATTTGTTGCAACAACGCCTATTTTGGTCTCGGGTGGTTCCGTAACCTCCGGACTATTATTGGCTTGAAATGTATTATTTATATTTCTCCAGATTAATGAGAATTGTTCCAATTACTCACATGGTATCAGAGCCTACTCCGCCACTCTCATTTTTTGAAATGATCTTGTAGTAGCAGAGCTTTTTGGATTTGGTAGCGAAGCTTTGGAGGAGGAGATTTTTTTTTTAATCTTTCATTGGAGAATTTTTTTTAATTCTTCATTACATAGATCAAAGCTTTTTGGAGGGATCTGTGCCCTGGGTGGAGCGAGTATTCCAAATTTTTATTGGGATCTGTGCCCAGGTTATCCCAAAATTTTGGGATCGACCAACCGGTCGAAGAAGAGTCGAATCGAGATCGACCAACCGGTCGAAATGCGGGAGCAAAGGTCGGATCGAACGACCAACCGGTCGAAAGGCGGGAGCAAAGGTCGGATCGAACACAACGACAACAAGGAGCAAGGCGCAAGGCACGAGGCACGTGTGGCAGCCAACAACAAGGCGGCCAACACAGCGCGGGAGGAGAGCCCGCGCCCTCTCGGGAGAGCATCTCCCCGAGAGGAGATACTCCTTATCGGAGTATAAAGGTTTTTAAACCTTTAAGTGCCTCGAAATCCCATACATATGGGATAAATTTTTTTTAGAAACATTCACGAACTCTGTCACCTACGCAGAAACCCGTCAATGGCGTCAAACCTGAGAAGGACTTCCTATTTTTCCTTATCTCTGAGATCGATGAAACTCGATTCTGAGATTTTTCGTGGATAGAGGGGGCCAATCCGAGCAGATTGGCTGGATTGAAATTTCATTCTTGTCCTTAAATTTCATCCAAAAATCATTTTTCCATCTCGGAGGACGTCACAGGCAGTAATCGTTGCAGAGTTTTGTGATCCATTGCTGAGTTTTTCGGACGCATAGAAGGTGGAAATCAAGTGTTGAGAGCACTTAGATCTCAAACGAACCATTTCGTGAGGTTTTTGAGTGCAAAAATCATGATTTTTTATCTTCTCTGGTTCGCCACCCCATTGTCGCCCGAGCGCCACCCAGACGCAGCCCAAGAGCCACCACCCGAGCATCGCCCGAGCGCCACCCGAGCCGCGGCCGAGGTGGCGGAGTGGCCGCGTCGAGCTTTGAGCTCGTGGTTGCTCGATAAGAAGGTGGGCGCCTCGATCCTCTATCGGATCAGCCCACTGGCTCACGTGGTTGTGAGCCGAGTGGTAAGGGCTCAGGGAGCCCTGAGGTCGCGGGGTCAAATCCCGCCGACCCCCCCAAAAAACAAAGGTAAAATTTTTTCCTAAAGTCTTCTTTTTTAATTTTTTTTAATTAGAGTTAATAATTAAATTTTAAATTATTGTTTCTTTATATAGTTAAAAAGGTTATTTTTTTAATAATTCTTTTTTTCTATGAAATATAATTTAATTTTTTTATTAACTTTAGTTATAATTTTTTTTTTAAAGATGCTTTAAAGGAGAATTTTTAAAGGGGGGGTATTTTTTTTCAAAAATCAAGGGGGGATAGAGAGTAAATTTTTGAAAAGGCAATTTTGGCATTATTGTAAAGGTGCATTTTCGGCAGCGCCCGACACCTAGTGGTTTATTTCTGTGGGCACTTTTATGTTGTATGTTGCATTTTTTCATGTTTTGCACTACTTCATTAAAAGTTAAAATCAAATTCACTCCCTAAGTCCCCAGAATAATTAAAACCCATCCGTGCAATTTATTGCACTGCAACGTTCGGTATTTGTGATACCTCTGGCCAGCACTTACAGGTAAAGTTGTCGTGATTGCGCTACTGTATCCGCCGCCTAATATAGCTGCCAAAACGACGTCTGAGCTTGTTCTCTATTAATCGTCGAGGAGATATAAGTTTACCATTTTGCTATTTTTTTACTCCATCCATTACCCCAATCGCTCTCGTGTTTAGGCTTAAATCCAGATGAAAGTTTGGATATCCAAAGTGTTTAGGGGAAGTTACGCCCCACGCATGCGGATTGAAGGCTTTCTAAGGTCGGTGCCATCAACGAGGTGATTCCCTTTTAGTACCGCCTAAGTACCACGTATCGTATAATCATTAAAATTACCTACGCTCTCCCTCACGTAAGGGCGGGTAATTTTTTTGGTTTTTCAAAATACCTATAGTCTCCCTCACGTAAGGGCGGGTATTTTGTATGGTATAACGGCCTGGCATTAAGGTATATCGAAGGGGGGACCATTTGGTGTTATAAGGAACCTTCACAATGTCTGCAAAATTAATGACTGATTCTCATCAGTTGTTGAAAGGTCCAAACTATACACCATGGAAAAACAAAATGAAGGCAATCCTAGAGATGGATGATCTTTGGGATGTTGTTTCTGGAGCAACAATAAGACCTTCATCTGCAGCTGGAGCCACAACTCTCACTACTGATCAGAAAGACTTTGATAAGATAGATAGCAAGGCAAAAGTGCTCATTTTGCTTGTTGTCTCTGATGAAGTTCAACCCCATATTGTTGATTGTCAAAATAGTAAAGAGGCATGGGATGCCCTTAAAACTATATATGAAGGAAATAATGACTCCACCATTCTATTTCTTCAATCTCAATTACACAATCTAAGCATGAAACAGGGAGAGACAGTTGAACTCTTTCTTTGCAGAGTGTCTGAGTTGAAAGGAAAGTTGAATTCTTTGGCAGCACCAGTTGATGATAAGCTCCTTACCTCAGTGGTATTGAGAGCATTACCTGATTCTTTTCAAGTGTTGATCACCTCACTTCAGGTATCACAAAGAAAAGTTACCTTTGTTGAGTTGGTAAATTTGCTCCAAGAAGAGGAGGCACGCCAACTGTAGCGAGATGATTCTTCTAACACCGCCCTCTACACCAACAGGAAGGGCCCCAAGAAGAAGGGTAATTTTTAGAAAGGAGGGAGTTCTCAAAAGGATTCAAAAGGGAAACAAACTCAACCAACTCAACAGACTAAGAGATATTGCAAGATCTGTGACAAGGAAGGTCATGATACAAACAGATGTTGGCATAAGAATAAGCAACCAAAATAGAAAGGCCAGAACAAACCACACAAAAACAAGCAACCCAAAGTGAATGTTGCTATTGAGGAATCTGACACGGATTCTGAGCGAGCACACAAAGTGCTCATGACTACCACAGTCTCCAAGCAGACGGATCCTATATGGTATGTCGATTCTGGAGCCAGTAAGCACATGACTGGCGACAAATCATGGTTTGAGTCTTTTGAGGCCAAAGAGGGCAAACCTGTCACTATTGTCGATGATAAAACCTACAAGGTTCAGGGAGAAGGTACCATTTCTGTTACTCTTCCTGATGGCAAGTGCCAGATTGAGAAGGTTCTCTATGTTCCAGGATTGGCGAACAACTTGTTGTCAGTCACACAAATTTTGGATAAGGACATGGTTGTAAACTTTAGTGTTGAGGGGGGCAAGAAGTGTTGTTCAATTACCAGGAGGGGTAAGAACATTGCAACCGCTTCATATAAGCATGGCTTATTTGCCCTAGATGCTATCTCTACTCCAAATGTAGCCATGATTGTCTCTACAAAGGAGGCAACTTCCCTGTGGCACAAGAGATATGGACATATGAGTTCTGGTTACTTACTTGAGTTAAGTAAGTATGAGATGGTAAAGGGTCTTCCTTCCCTTTCTACCACATTGCCAGTTTGCTCTGACTGCTTGGTAGGAAAGCAGCATAGAGTACCTTTCGAGAGAAGCTCTACAAGAGCAAAGAAACCTCTGGAGTTGGTTCACACCGATCTGTGCGGTCCTTTTACACCCGTCAGTTGTGGGGGAAAGAGGTATTTTTAGTTATTCATGGATGATTACTCATGAAAGATGTGGGTATTCTTTCTTCAACTAAAATCTGAAGCATTTGGCTTCTTTCAGCAATTCAAGAAATCTGTTGAAAAGGAGTCAGGGACTTCTATAAAGACCCTCCGCTCATATCGAGGGGGGAGTTCACCTCTAAAGAATTTTTTGCATTCTTGACTGATAACGGGATCACACGACAGTTAACTACTGCTTATACTCCTCAGCAAAATGGAGTTGTTGAAAGGAGGAACCGTTCCATCATGGAAATGGTTCGTTGCATGCTCACAGGAGCTAGAATTGGGCAACAATATTGGGTAGAAGCTGTCACCACAATAGTATATCTGTTGAATAGGGCACCCACAAAGGCCCTACAAGGAATGACTCCACAGGAAGCATGGAGTGGTAGGAAACCCTCCATTTCTCATCTACGCATTTTTGGTTGTAAAGCATTCATGCACATACCGAAAGAAAAAAGGAAGAAGCTAGATGAGAAAACATTGAAGTGTATTCTTCTTGGATATGATGAGCACTCTAAGGGTTATCGATTGATTGATCCCTTGACCAAGAAGATTCACATCAGTAGAGATGTTGTTTTTGATGAGGCTTTCACATCAAAAAACACATCAGATGTATACCTAGACCTTGTGGAATCCAAAGTTGAGAAGTCTCCTTCATCATCAAATATTGGAGGTCCTTCTTCATCTTCTTCAACACCACAGAAGAAGAATCCAAAGTGGTATACAAGTACAATCAGAGACTCCAAGCTATCCACTCCACCAGATTTGACTTTGGATAGGCCTCGTACTTGCAACATGGCTCGACAGGAGAGAGCAACAACAGAGACTACTGAGGTTGATGATCTTTGTCAATATTTTGAGGAACTTTCTGTAGATCCAGAGAGAGACACAGAAGATATGGATATTGATGATGACAGGGTGTTTATGTCTTCAATAGATGAACATGAACCTGCTTCAGTGAAAGATGCCCTTAGTGAGCCACAGTGGAAGGTTGTTATGGATGCAGAGTATAAGTCTCTGATGAAAAACAAAACTTGGAAGCTTGTCAATCTGCCATACGAAAAGAAGCCCATAGGCTGCAAATGGGTGTACAAAGTCAAGTACAAGGTATATGGGACAATAGATAAGCATAAGGCCTGACTTGTTGCAAAGGGCTATGCTCAAAGAGAAGGCATTGACTACGAGGAAACTTTTGCACCTACTGCTCGGATGACAACCATTCGAGTTCTTTGTGCTATGGCAGCACAGTATGGGTGGAAAGTGCACCAAATGGATGTCAAGAGTGCCTTTCTAAATGGTGATCTCCAAGAGGAAGTCTACATGACTCAACCTGAAGGATTTGAAGTGGAAGGCCAAGAGCAAAAAGTTTGCAAATTGGTCAAATCCTTATATGGTTTGAAACAAGCCCCTCGGGCTTGGTATATAAAAATGGATAATCACCTACTGCAGCATGGATTCAAGAGATGTCCGTCGGATGCAAACCTCTATTTCAAGAAACAAGGCTCTGAAATAGTGTTGCTTGTACTCTATGTTGATGATCTGCTCATTACAGGGAGTTCAAAAACTATGATCTCTGCTATCAAACAAGATTTGAACAAATATTTTGAGATGACAGATCTCGGACTTCTCCATTACTGTCTTGGCCTGGAAGTGAACCAGAAGGAGCACTACATCAAAGTGTCCCAAAAAAAATATGCCAAGACACTACTAGAAAAATATCGCATGACTGATTGCAAGCCGATGGCAACACCAATGGAATCAGGACTTCAGTTATCGTGATATGACAAATCACCTCAGGTAGATGCTACTCTCTATCGTCAGCTGATTGGGAGTCTCATATATCTGACCAACACTAGGCCAGATATCGTATTTGTTGTCAACTATCTTTCGAGGTTCATGCAGGAACCTAAGACTACACACTGGAAAGCAGCAAAACGAGTTCTTCACTATGTCCGTGGCACAATGGAATATGGCCTAGAATACAAGAGGAACAACAAATTCTTCTTACAGGGATTCACGGACTCAGATTATGCCGGGTCATACGATGATCGTAAATCAACTTCAGGATATTTGTTTCATCTTGGATCCGGTCCTATCTCTTGGCACAACAAGAAGCAACAGGTGGTTGTTATCTCATCAACAGAGGCAGAATATCGCATCGCACGTGAAGCTGTGTGCGAAGTGATATGGTTGCATCGCATTTTGACAAGTATGGGTCTTCCATCAAAATCTCCAATACACTTGTTCTGCGACAACCAGGGTGTTTTGAACCTTGTTAAGAATCCAATGCATCATGAGAAAACCAAGCACATTGATACACAATGCCACTTCATTCGAGACGAAGTACCAAGGCACCGAATTCAGCTTCAGTTCATCTCCACCAATGCTCAAGTTGCAGACATATTCACTAAGGCACTTGCACGTGTCAAATTTGAATTGTTTCACAGCTCTCTATGTATTGCAAAATAATGTAAGCAGGGGGGATGCTAGTATAGCTAGTAGTTATATGTTTCCTCAAATATTGTAATAAGGGGGGATGTTAGAATATTTCAATATTTCTTATTTTGATTTTGATCCTAACAATCTTATATTGTTGGATTTATTTTAGGCTCATTGTTATTTGTTGCAACAGCGCCTATTTTGGTCTCGGGTGGTTCCGTAACCTCCGGACTATTATTGGCTTGAAATGTATTATTTATATTTCGCCAGATTAATGAGAATTGTTCCAATTACTCACACTTAGGCCTTATGTTTAGTTAGTCGGTCATTCAACATTAGGGTTAGGGTTGATATTGATTTAATCTATAAATAGGATGAATTTTGTAATAGTTGGGGATCATCAAAATATTTGGATTTTAGTTACCTTGATACACATATGAGACTTTGCCCTCTCCATGTGGCTAAGAGACTTTTGCCTTCTGTAAGTGGCTAAGGATTTGCATTGATTTGAATTTTATTATTGCATATTTGATTATCCACAAATTGGATTTGAATTACTATTATCCATTGGAGTATTATTACTTTCACATTATTGAAATTGCTGCTACTTCTGCTATATTGCTATTATTTTTAAAAGGTTGTTTTTTATCAAGTGGTATCAAAGCAATAATTCCACCAAAGTGGGTATTATTGGTTTGCAAAATTTTGGCATTTTTTTTAAGAAAAAAATCTTCTGCCTTGTTCACTTTGAGACATCTATGATAGTTAAAAAAATAATACCCTTGGTCAAACAACATGCTTTCAAGCTTTTTACTTTCAACATTCCATAATTGAAACCAACTGCCTTGTAGAGCCTTGATCTTAAATTCAACAAATGAGCCAAAATTGCCAAGTTAATACCTTTGTATTTGATTCAAAAACTAAGTTGCATTTGGTTTAGAACCATGCTACATTTTTGTGTAAGCTTCATCCATGAATTGTGTTCAATTTGGATTTGTAATTGTGTTACATATCTACATAAACTTAATACACAAATGACACTGCATTTAGGGTACAAATTGTTGCTTCATCAAGACAATCCCGTAGGAGCTAAAAGAGACTACAATTTAGTTTTTTGGATAGCAGAGAATTGTTTCATAGTAAAGAAAAATAATATTAATATTAATGCATTTTCCCTTCATCTACTTGTTTTCTACAACAATAGCATCTACTTCTTTGATATTGGTTTTACATTTCTGCATGCCTTACATTTCTAATCTGTGAGCTCTTGCAATATCTAGGAAGCATTCCTAGATGATATTTTTAGTTTTGATGAATAATTTTGGATGATATTTCCTATTTGTTATACACATTGAGATTATTTTTGGATGACAATGCAACACCGTAGATCACAGGCTCTGGTGACCTATGTCCTACTATGATAAGGAAGATACAAGTGTAGACTATAACATCAAAATCATTGTATAAGGTAATTTTTTTGAACTAAAGTTTTGACTAGGTCCTCAAACCAATTATGAATCCCCCAAATGGGATACCACCAATCACATTGAGTTATACAACTAGATTTATCCTTTTCCTTCCTTCGTGTCTACCCTCTTTTTAATCTATTGTCAAGTCTTCAATATATATAGAAAATATATTTGTAATAATATAATATTGCAATTTCTAGAGGAAGCACTTAAAATTTATAGGTTCACATATCTCCCATCTCTTCTTCTCCTTTCTCCAAATATTCCTTACTATCCTATTAACCCCTCAAGTAACTTTTGAGACGACTATGTGTTTCTTTCACTTCACCTCTAGGTTAATAAAATTCATGCTTCCATTCCACTTTAGTTCATTTTATTTTTCACTTCACCCACGTACCCCTCTCCTCCTTTTCCCCCATGTTTACTTCATCCATGTACCCCTCTTTTTTTCCTCCCTTTATTTTTATTATTTAAATAATAAATAAATAAGTTTGAAAAATGAAAGAGAAAATAAAAATGAAAAAATAAAAAGGAAAAAATAAAAAATAAAAATAGATTATTTAAAAATTATAAATAAATAAATAAAATAATATTCTAAATATTTAGAAAAAATATACTAGACAACAACATGGTGAAGAACAAAAGCTTATACTGAGAGGGGGGTGAACAGTATAAGACCACTTTTTACTTTTCTTTTCAATTCAATATTATGCAGTGTATAGATAGCAGTATCAATAGCAATAATCAAAGCAATACACAAAACACCATCCACAAAAGTGACACAACAATTTACGTGGTTCACCCAATGCGGGCTACTCCACGGAGAAAATATTTTGCTAAAACTTTCTCAATCAATCTCTTGGGAATCCTTCCCAATTACAATGTTTATGGACCTCTGTCCAAAGGAGATGTTGATCCCCTAAATCTCAAGTTCGTGGATCTCTTCCATAGGAGAACTCTTTCCCCTTCTGCTCTGGCTAGTGATCTTCTAGAAGACTTTGTCTCTCTACTGCACTGACTTGTGGATCTCTCTCCACTTGAAGACTCCTCACTCAGATCTATCTTCAATTGTCCTGGCTGCTGGATCTCTATCCACTGAGACTCTGTCCTCTATACTCTGTCACCTCCAAAGCTCTATCAATAGGCTCACTCAGAACCTCTTCAAATCTGCTCAATAGGCTCACTCAGAACCTGCTCAAATCTGCTCAATAGGCTCACTCAGAACCTGCTCAAATCTGCTCAATAGGCTCACTCAGAACCTGCTCAAATCTGCTCAACAAGCTCACTCAAAACCTGCTCAAATCTCTCAACAAGCTCACTCAGTCAAACTTGTCTCAAATTGCTCAATAAGTCCAACCAACAAGCTCACAACTCACAACTCCGAACTTGTCCAAATCTACTCAATAAGTCCTCTCTAGGACTTGCTCAAATCTGCATAGCAAGCTTTCACAAAAGCTTACTCAAAATCAGTCCACAAGCCTTCTCAAAGACTTACCTCAAATCAACTCAACAAAATCTCAACTCAATCTCATAGAAGCATAAAGAGAATTGTTAGAGACTCAATATGTTCTATACTCAAATCCCAATCTCAACTCAAATCAATCTCAACTCAACAATCTCATAGAAGCATAAAGAGAATTGTTAGAGACTCAATATGTTCTATACTCAAATCCCAATTTCTTTCTCAACTCAACTCAAATCAGAATATAGAATAGTTTGTTTTATGGAACTTGAACAACCACTTCACACAATCACTTGACTAGGCTCAAACAACTCTACTCAACCAATCACCACAAGGAACAACTCTTTCTCACAAACCCTAGTCCAAGCATGTATCAACCAACTCAAAATATTTCCAACAATGTTCAACAACAAATCTCACATAACAATGATACTCATGTTCTTCTCTAACTCAAGTTCAAGTTCTTTGCACAACCAATGGGCTTCAACAATAATGCTTATAAAACATTCTTCACATAACAATGATACTCATGTTCTTCTCAAACCCTAACTCAAGTTTTTCACACAACTAATGGCTTCAACAACAATGCTTATAAAACAAGGTTTTAACCATAACTCTCAAACCAGAAATCCTTGAAGCATTCAACCAACAACTCTCAAAAGGAAACCACAATCAATCCTTTTCACTCCAATGATATTTTCAGAAATCAACCACCCAATCAAATCAATGGAGAATATTGCCCATACCTTATTGATGCCAAGAAGTTGTCCACAAAATCTGCCACACTCAACACACTTTCTTTTTCCAATCTCAACAAGGGTTAGTGGACTTCAAATAATAATCACAAGATAAAGTATAACTCAATTTACACCTTTTTACTCCAACTCAATAATCACATCCACCAAAGTCCATCTATAGAAAAACCCTCTAAAAATAATAATCAATAAGTCACTATTATAATCCTCAATTTCCACTTTATTCAAAACCCTTATTTCTCCTAAAATAATGCTCTCAAAAATTCAAATCAATACCATAAGGCTCAAATAATCATCTATGGTTTTCACCAACAAAATAATTATTTAACCTTTTAAACACAACAAAGGTTTTACAAAATAAAATATTTTCTAACCCTTATCACTCCAAACTTTAGAGCATTCAAACAAATTTTAACTAAAAAATCGCATACCTCCCTCAAGGGGTTTCGACCCCTTGACCTGCCTCACCGTGGGTGCCTTAGCCATGGCTAAGGTAGCCAAATGAGCTACCCGCTCATTCACAATGCAAAAGGGACACGACTTCCCTTTATATGCTACAGGCCCACGTGCCTCAAAAACTTTGTGCGCCCTAGGCGCTTCCACCACAAAGCACAACAAATGAACCTTGCCAAAAATTGAATGCACGACCTTGTGCTACCAAATGCCTTTGCGCTGCCCGAGTTGCCAATAGGCCACACTGCCCAAGGTGACTTGGGTTTCGCATCTCGTCCGATTTATTCATTGCTTCTACCACTTAAACCTTTTTCGCATGAGCTCTATTCACTTTCCGACAATCGCATTAACAACAAGAGCAAGGATAATTTAAATTGAAGAATTTAATGGCATATATATATGCCTTCCCTTCACTTGGAAACGTCGATGCTTCCTCATGACATCGATGGATAAAATTTTACTTTTAATTTTAAAATTTAAAATTTAAATTTTAAATAATTTAAAATTTAAACTAAATATTTAAAATTAAATATCTCCATCACCGGCACCATTTTTAAAACCTTTAAAAATAAATAACTTCATAATCCACCTTTTCTCGATGAAATCAAAACCAACTTGGGTTTTAAGAAAAACCCATTTCAAATCTGCCATCCATGGTTTTAAATAAAAACCCTTTGCTAAGCTTCCCTTGAAGCTCCTTTTTGGAACCAAATGCCATGCATCCTTTTGATCAAAACCTTTGCTTCTCATGAAGCTCTTTGTGGAGAAAATCATAGTGCTTACTTGCATAGGTCCTTTTGACATCAATGACAACTTTTTAGCTTAGGGACTCAAAATGTCCAACAATCTCCCCCTTTGTCATTGATGGCAACCCATATTCATTTACCAAAATCTGACCTTCTTTTCTGCTCCCCTTGGGACTTTGCTCCCCCTAGCTCAATGCTCTCTCAAATATCAAATCTCTCCCCATATCAAAAACTCTCCCCAATATACAAATCTCTCCCCCTTTGTCATCAATGGCAAAGGGTCACCTTTGGGGCTCGGGGCTAAGAATGAGCCTCTTAGCTTAGCCCCTCCCCCACCTCCACATGAGGTGGTTAATTCTAGGGTGGGAGTATTTCTACTCCCCGAAAGCATAGATCTATGCTTTTATCTTTCTCTCTTCTTTTGTTAGTTTTTTGAATCCTCTCACTATTTCTTTCCAAGATATCATCCCTGTTTCTATTATCATTTCTATTTTTGTTCTTGTTCCTGTTCTTGTTCTCATCCATGTTCCTATTCCTGTTCCTATTCTTGTTCTCATCCATGTTCCTATTCCTGTTCATACCTGCTTCTAGAATATTTTCTCTACACCATCTTGTTGTGTGTCCATCATTATTGCACTTATAACACTTAATGTTATTATTCCTTGGAGGTGCAAATGTCTTAGGATACCTCCTAGTGAAGCCATATCCTCTTCTGCCATGAACCCTGCAATTCATTGCTTTGTGACCATACTCATTGCATGAGTAGCAATACCCATGGAAAGGTTATCCTTTCCCATATTCTTGTCTTTCATATGACCTGCACTGTGAAGCCATGTGCCCAAACCTGTGACATGAGAAGCATCTCCCATTGAAGCTTCCTTGCCTAGACCTCATTGGTCTCCTATTCTGATTGTTGTTCCATCTGTATCTTCTTTGTGCATTGTTCCTCTCTTTGTTGAACTCTTTGTTGTCCAACTCAGCCTCTGATGTCCCACTTTTACTTAAACTATCTTCTTCTGATGTATCTTCTTTCGAAGTTTCTTCTTCTTCAAGACTTGAAGTAGACTTTTCTTCCCATTTCTTTTGAACCTTTCCGAAGCCAAGACCTGTAACATTGTTTGTTGCTCCTCGTTGTATCTTAGATTATTTTATCTAAACTCTTAGCAATTTTTACATACTTGACATCTTGATCTTGGAGTCCTTTAAGTCTTCTTTTATAGTAGCCACTTCTTGTGCTAACTTCTCACATTCCAAAATATTTGCTTCTAACTTATCCTTGAACTTGCTTGCCTTAGCCTTTGACTTCTCTAAATCCTCTATGAGCAATAACCTTTCTTCATCACATTCTTGAAACTGACTTTCAAGCTTAGAGTGTTGCTTTCTTACCTTCTTTACTATGTCAAGAGCATAGATAAGTTCTCCCTTGAGATCATAACCATTCTCTATTGAGTAATCCTCTATTTGTTTGCCTTTGTCCTTATCATTACTTCCTTTTGGCTTGTCTTCTATAGGATCACTTACTTCATCTTCTAGAGCCATTAGAAGATTCTCATATGGTCTTTCAAGTGCATCTTCAAAACCATCATCACTGAAACTATAGCCATCCCTAGTGCAATCATCTTCAAGATGTCCAAATTTACCACATCTAAAACATTTGAGAATAACTGGAGTCCTTTTCTCTCTAACCATAAATAGGACTTCATCTCTATCATTGTCTGAAAAACTAGCATCACTATCAATTGAGTACTTACTTGCATTATCTGCATAGTAGCTTTTCTTTTGCCTTTGGAAGAACTTCTTTCCTTGTCTGTTTTGTCCATCCTTGCCTTTCTTTCGGTACCTGTGTCTTTCTGATTCCCTGTACCTGTGATCCTATTTTCCTTCATCACTGTTGTACTTTGGCTCTTTGCACTCTGTTGCATAGTGTCCATACTTTCCATAATTGAAGCACTTAATAGATCTTATATCTATGGATCTTTTGGAACCTTTATCTCTTCTACCATAGTTAGCTTCTTCATCACTAGATGACTCACTGCTTGATTCTATCTTTTTACCCTTTTTATTTTTGTCCACTTTGAATGCAGCTTCTTTCGGAGGAATAGGATCTTTTGTTCTTATCTCAAAAGTAGTAAGCATGCCAAGCAAAGAATTCCTTGTCAAAGAATCACTATCAATTGATGTTTCTATAGCAGAAACCTTTTCACTATACCTTTTTGGAAGAGTTCTCAAGATCTTATCACAAGCATCAGATTCATCAACCTTCATTCCAAGACCTCTCATCTCATGTACAAGCTCATCAATCTTACTGAGATAATCATGAATATTTTCATCATCTCTCATTCTTAAGTTCTCAAATTCTCCTTTGAGATTTTTGATCTTAGCTTTCCTGACACCTTTATCACCCTCATATATGTCATGCAGTAGATCCCACATATCTTTTGTTGTTTTACAATCCATAACCTTCATAGATTCTGATCTACCCAATCCTTTTATAATTGCATTCATAGCTCTTGAATTTGCATGCATTAGAAGCTTACCTTCCTTATCTGTAGGAGGATTGACTGTTGAATCATATCCAAGTTCCACTGCATCCCAAACTTCATTTCCAAGTGCCATCAGGTAAAATCTCATCAACATACACCAATACAAGAAGTCACTTCCATCAAATACTAGTACTGCATTATTGAATGACCCATCCTTTTGATCCTTGTGATCCATTGTGTTCTTAGACCGCTTTTCCTTCAAGCTATCAAACTCTTCTGAAGGAACCCACTCTGATACCAATTGAAGAACACAAGCTTATACTGAGAGGGGGTGAACAATATAAGACCACTTTTTACTTTTCTTTTCAATTCAATATTATGCAGTGTATAGATAGCAGTATCAATAGCAATAATCAAAGCAATACACAAAACACCATCCACAAAAGTGACACAACAATTTACGTGGTTCACCCAATGCGGGCTACTCCACGGAGAAAATATTTTGCTAAAACTTTCTCAATCAATCTCTTGGGAATCCTTCCCAATTACAATGTTTATGGACCTCTATCCAAAGGAGATGTTGATCCCCTAAATCTCAAGTTCATGGATCTCTTCCATAGGAGAACTCTTTCCCCTTCTGCTCTGGCTAGTGATCTTCTAGAAGACTCTGTCTCTCTACTGCACTGACTTGTGGATCTCTCTCCACTTGAAGACTCCTCACTCAGATCTATCTTCAATTGTCCTAGCTGTTGGATCTCTATCCACTGAGACTCTATCCTCTATACTCTATCACCTCCAAAGCTCTATCAATAGGCTCACTCAGAACCTCTTCAAATCTCTCAATAGGCTCACTCAAAACCTACTCAAATCTACTCAATAGGCTCACTCAAAACCTACTCAAATCTTCTCAATAGGCTCACTCAAAACCTACTCAAATATGTCCAACAAGATCACTTTGAACTTGTTCAAATCTGTTCAACAAGCTCACTCAAAACTTGTCCAATTCTTCTCAACAAGCTCACTCAAAACTTGTCCAAATCTACTCAATAAGTCCTCTCTAGGACTTGCTCAAATCTACATAGCAAGCTTTCACAAAAGCTTACTCAAAATCAGTCCACAAGCCTTCTCAAAGACTTACCTCAAATCAACTCAACAAAATCTCAACTCAATCTCATATCATAGAAGCATAAAGAGAATTGTTAGAGACTCAATATGTTCTATACTCAAATCCCAATCTCAACTCAAATCAATCTAACTCAACTCAATCTCATAGAAGCATAAAGAGAATTGTTAGAGACTCAATATGTTCTATACTCAAATCCCAATTTCTTTCTCAACTCAACTCAAATCAGAATATAGAATAGTTTGTTTTATGGAACTTGAACAACCACTTCACACAATCACTTGACTAGGCTCAAACAACTCTACTCAACCAATCACCACAAGGAACAACTCTTTCTCACAAACCCTAGTCCAAGCATGTATCAACCAACTCAAAATGTTTCCAACAATGTTCAACAACAAATCTCACATAACAATGATACTCATGTTCTTCTCTAACTCAAGTTCAAGTTCTTTGCACAACCAATGGGCTTCAACAATAATTCTTATAAAACATTCTTCACATAACAATGATACTCATGTTCTTCTCAAACCCTAACTCAGGTTTTTCACACAACTAATGGCTTCAACAACAATGCTTATAAAACAAGGTTTTAACCATAACTCTCAAACCAGAAATCCTTGAAGCATTCAACCAACAACTCTCAAAAGGAAACCACAATCAATCCTTTTCACTCCAATGATATTTTCAGAAATCAACCACCCAATTAAATTAATGGAGAATATTACCCATACCTTATTGATGCCAAGAAGTTGTCCACAAAATCTGCCACACTCAACACACTTTCTTTTTCCAATCTCAACAAGGGTTAGTGGACTTCAAATAATAATCACAAGATAAAGTATAACTCAATTTACACCTTTTTACTCCAACTCAATAATCACATCCACCAAAGTCCATCTATAGAAAAACCCTCTAAAAATAATAATCAATAAGTCACTATTCAATTTCCACTATATTCAAAACCCTTATTTCTCCTAAAATAATGCTCTCAAAAATTCAAATCAATACCATAAGGCTCAAATAATCATCTATGGTTTTCACCAACAAAATAATTATTTAACCTTTTAAACACAACAAAGGTTTTACAAAATAAAATATTTTCTAACCCTTATCACTCCAAACTTTAGAGCATTCAAACAAATTTTAACTAAAAAATTGCATACCTCCCTCAAGGGGTTTCGACCCCTTGACCTGCCCTCACCGCGAGTGCCTTAGCCATGGCTAAGGTAGCCAAATGAGCTACCCAATCGCTTGCAACATAAAAGGGGACCGATGTCCCTTTATATGCTACAGGCCCACGTGCCTCAATAAACTGTGCACCCTTGGCGCTTCCACCACAAAGCACAACAAATGAACCTTGCCAAAAATTGAACGCACGACCTTGTGCTACCAAATGCCTTTGCGCTGCCCGAGTTGCCAATAGGCCACACTGCCCAAGGTGACTTGGGTTTCGCACATCGTCCGATTTATTCATTGCTTCTACCACTTAAACCTTTTTCGCACGAGCTCTATTCGCTTTCCGACAATCGCATTAACAACAAGAGCAAGGATAATTTAAATTGAAGAATTTAATGGCATATATATATGCCTTCCCTCCGCTTGGAAACGTCGACGCTTCCTCATGACGTCGACGGATAAACTTTTACTTTTAATTTTAAAATTTAAATTTAAATTTTAAATAATTTAAAATTTAAACTAAATATTTAAAATTAAATATCTCCATCACCGGGGCACCTTTTTCGATGAAACGAAAAGCCAACTTGGGTTTTAAGAAAAACCCATTTCAAATATGTTGTCCATGGTTTTAAATAAAACCTTTAAAATTAAATATCTTCATCACGGGGCACCTTTTTCGATGAAACGAAAAGCCAACTTGGGTTTTAAGAAAAACCCATTTCAAATCTGCCATCCATGGTTTTAAATAAAAACCCTTTGCTAAGCTTCCCTTGAAGCTCCTTTTTGGAACCAAATGCCATGCATCCTTTTGATCAAAACCTTTGCTTCTCATGAAGCTCTTTGTGGAGAAAATCATAGTGCTTACTTGCATAGGTCCTTTTGACATCAATGACAACTTTTTAGCTTAGGGACTCAAAATGTCCAACACATGGGAAGATGAAAATTCATTACAACAAAGGCAACTAGTAGATGACGTAGAATAGGAGGACCATACCATGATTCTCTTTGCTCACGTGGTTATGGGGCTCCAATATCATCACACTATCAAGGTACAAGGATTTAATAAAGGATAATGTGTTAGTCTCAAAGGAATCCAACACCCTTGCTCCAAGGTGGTTAGCTCACATAACCTAAAGAATATTAAAGAATGGTGATTGGGGATTCTTTGCCCAAGTCAATTGCATGGAGGTTCAGTCCTTAGATCTGCCTATTCTAGTACTCAATGAAGAATATTGAATAACTCTTCAACCTAAAGCAATATTGTGCTCCAAGTTCATCATCTTTCTAGTCAAATTTAGGAGTTCATCATCAAATGGCAAGACCTTCCAAAAAATATGTTGCATGGGAGTCTAAGAGAAATTTCCAATATTTTCTAGCTTTGAGGACAAAAATTTCAAGGGGAGAGAGCCATGTTATGGTTCTAATATAACCACATCAACTATCTTATAGCTCGGCCTTAGTTTTAGTTATTCAATCCTTGAGCATTAAGGTTAGGGTTGATATTGTTTAATCTATAAATATGATTAATTTTATAATAGTTGGGTATCATCAAAATATTTGGACTTATCATCTTGATAAATGTATCAGACATCGCCCTCTCCATGTGGCTAAGGATTTATGCTGCTCTGAATTTGATTATTGGATATTTGATTTTCTAGTTATTGGATTTGAATTGCTATTATCCATTAGAGTATTATTATTTATGTATTATTGGAATTTATGCTACTTCTGCTATATTACTTTTATTTTAAAAATATTATTTTTTATATAGATGTCAAAATTTTTACCAATGAGAACTGCATAAAAATTTCACATTCTATCATAAAAATTTAGGTAACTATGGAAACTAAGGCATAAAAAAATCAACAATGTTTCAACTTATTATTGGTAAAAAAATAAATATTGCTTGTATGATTGACCTTCTTGGTCATGGTGCTCATGGCTATATCAATACTTTTCTTATATATCATAGTAGCTCGACTATTACCTTCTAAATCTTCCAAGGAGTTAGCCATGAAAGACAAAGAAGTTTCCAAATGAGCTTAACGTTCCAAGAAGTCGTCATAATTATAGTATCATGACTACTACCTTCAAGATCCTACAATGAATTAGTCATCAAAAACAAAGAAAATACATTTTACAACCTAAGAGAAACATTACAAAATAACAAAGTTTTCAAAATTAATAATTTTTTATCTCCAAAGAGAGTGATTTTCTCAAGTGGGCCAATTTTTTTAGGTGGATCAATTCACTCCAAGTAGGTTTATTTGCTCCAAATATGGGTCAGTTTTCTTTAAAAGTGGGTAAATTTATTCTATACTTGGTCTAATTTGCTCTAAAAGTAGAATTTTTTTACCCCTTCTAGATTGATTCTCTTCCTCATCTTAGAGTGATTTGCTCATTAGTAGGCTAAGTGGGACAAGTGTACATGAATTCCAAGGAGGATCTCTTAGAAAATTACTTCTTATCTTTTTGTGGTGCCATAACCCATCTTAGAAGGATTCTAAGCCATTTAGAGATTTAATTAGGGACATGTAACATTTGGAGGTGCATGATTTTGGTACATATTCCTGAAAATCTTTACTTTTACTAGGAGTAAGAATTTCTCACCCAAGGTAACTCAAGGGTGAATTCTTCCTATAAATAGGAGGTATAAGCTCCATTGTAAAAATATTTTAACCTTGAGGATTTTATAGCTACACTTTGTGAGACGTACATTATGATTTTGTAACTCATAAAATTAGTAAGTATTTAATAAGTCTTTGCTCTCCATTAGTGGCATTGACCTCCTAGATTGTTTAATGCATGGTAATTATAGCACAACCCATTTTCCTATCTTGTCATTACTCTCATAATTTCAAATAATATGAATGAGAACATTTTTTTTTATTCTATTTTCTCATGCATTGATTGATAATTATCTCTCTTTGTTATAGTTACAACCATATTTACTTTAATTTCTCCCACCATAAGCTTACTAATTTACTTGTCATGCACTTTAATTTTCATATTTACTTTTCGTATTTTAATTTATCACCTTTTATTTTACATAATTAGATTAGATTAGTTAGATCTTAGCAAGGATAGTGAGGAGTTGGCCAAAATCTCAAGGTTGGAAGAGGATTGTCCCTTTTATCCAACTTTGTTGAAATTGGAATTGCAGGTGCATAAGAAGTCATACATTTCTACAATTCAATATATATCGATATCACTTAGTACTTGCACCATAATTATTGATGTTACACTATCCATTCATAATTTTCTAACTCAATTTTTACCATTAATATGAGGTGTGGAGTATATCCACTAAGTTGCATCCTTTTCATTATTCTAACCTATAATGTATGCAATTATATTATGATAAATCAAAAAACTCAAGCACAAAAAATCAAAATGTTCACATAGAGTTACATTCCTTTAGGCATGAAACTCATTTTAATATATAGGTTGAAGTAGAAATAGACACATAGAATATAAAGTAGCCAAAAAAGGATTAGAAAAAATATTTAGTAAAGGATCCCATATAGATATAATTTTAATCATTATAGAAAATGGTAAAATTAAATAGACATTTGAAGCTCTATTGATAACCTTTATAGTTGAAGGTTTCTAAAAAGGACATAAAGAGATCAATAAATAAATATTAAATATTTTGATGTCATAGATATAAATTACTATTTAATTAATAATTTATAATAAAATCACAACATAGCTCTCGACTTTATGAGGGGTCATGGTTGGGAGGAGACTGCTCAAACCTGTGCATCGGTCATAGATGTTTCTCACAATAACCAAATATTTATATATAAATATATATATATATACCTCTATGACCGATGCACAGGGCTGAGCAGCCTCCTCCCAACCATGACCCCTCATAAAGGTTTCTCACAATAACCAAATATATATATATATATATATTTACAAATAAAGAAAACATATTAAAAAAAATTACATAGGCCTTAAAAAATAAATCTAAAAAACTAACTTACATATGTAAAAACATGAGAGAGAGAACCATCTAAGTTTAACTAACCATAAATTAACAAAAATAAGACACCAAACCATAAATTAACAAAAATAAGACACCAACATCACTTAAGATATCTAAGTAAAAAAAGAAGCTATACAAAACAAAATAAAATTAAAACAAAATTATACAAAATAAATAAACTAATATTGCTTATATATTTAAAATAGACATTGAGAAAAGTTAAGTGAATTGATAAATAAATAAATATACAAGTTGTCAAACTTAAAAGTAAGGTAATTTTTGGACCAATTTGTGCGAAAATTGATTATGAAGGAATTCAAACAATATTGAGGGAGATATGACCCTATGAAGTTAGCCATCCGAAACAAGGGCAATGGCAATTTTTAAAGTCACAAGAAAATAAAACTACATATATCTATCATCCAATGTTTGAATAATGGACAAGCAATGAAGGGCTAGGGCATTAGCAAGAAGGACATTTTATCTGGGCATAGAATATTTTCAACCAAGTTTCATCTATCCCTTCATTTTATTTGAAGCTTTACATGCAGATTATTGTAGATTTATTTTCAAATAATATAATTGCTATAGGATATACTAGTAAATTTTAGTAGATATTGAGTTATAGTGTCCTCATGGACTGGTTTATAGCTAAATCCTGAGAAACATCCCTACTAGTAGAGGCTAGGGAGGAACTTGTAGAGCAATGATCCTCATTGCTCAAAGATAAGACAATCATTAATAAATTTAATGGGTCTTATCCAAGGGCTTCAACTCTAAGAAAATGTATTGATAGGAGATGGAAGTCTATAGAAGTGAGTCTATCCTTTCTTGCCAAAGGTTTCTTCCTAGCTATTATCTATTCTAGGAAGGAAAGAAATATAATCTTCAAAAGGATTTCTTGATTTATGGAAAGAGCATGGCTCTTCCTTACCCATTGGTTTGAAGGCTTTGCACCTAAAAATGTAAATATATTTCTAGTACTAGTTTGAGTTAGGATGAATGGGTTTCTCATTGAATTCTAAGAAATTAATACCTTTAAGGAAGTAGGAAAAACTCTGGGAGAATTCCTTGAGATTTTAGAAACTACAAAAGATGGATTCTTGACTATTTATGCCTGAATATCTGTCATGATTGATATCAGTAAATGTTTATCAAAATCAATCATCTTAAGTATGGAAGTAAGTTGTTGACCCAAACCACGCATTATGAAAATATATCTTTTAGATGTAGAAGATGTCATGAGGTGAGGCATATTGAGAGATCATTCCTTAAGAAGAGTCTAAAAAAAATATATAGAAAACCACAAGAGAAACTTACAAATAGACCTGGATGAGGATGGTTTTAAATTTCTAAAATGTAGGTCCAACAAATGAAAGTAAATAAATAGTGGAGATCAATAGGAAAGGATATTGGAAGAAACACCAATTATTTTGAGGCTTTAGCCTATGAAGAAAAAATAGATTAGAGCTTAAAGGACATGGTACAATAGGATCAAAATATTAACAAGGAACCATCTACGCAGTTTGGATCAATTTAGAGATAAAAATTCTTATTAAACCTAAGGATTGTACCTCATCAGATTATAAAGACTCTCTTGAAGTACCATGTACCATTTATGAGAAGGAAAGTGGTAAAGAAAATATGCTATTAAATGTTAATACCTCTACTATTAACAAGGAAATACCAAAAAATAAGCAGGATAAGTCATAAGCTTCCTTAACAGAGACAAGAGAGGATATATCTAATGAAAAGTAAAGTTATGAAAGAATATTGAGAAATAGAATAATAAGACCTACCCTCAATAATGGCAAGGAAAAAAGAGAAAAAACTTCAAATTATCACATGAGAGCCTGGGAAGCAAGAACAAACATAGAGAAATGAACACAATATAAGTTGGTTGAACTTCTCTTTACAAAACAACAAAATGATATTGGTAATTCATAGGAGGGGCCAACAACCCCTAATAAGATATCATTACCATCTCATAGAATATAAGGGATGCTAATGCCTCCTTAACGTAGAGGTGTATCGGGGACCTATTGTGACCATTCCACAACTAGCCCCAAATATGGGGACCCACCTTAATATTTTAATTTTTGGGAGTTTTGCTTGTCTTTGAGTGATAATTTTGATAGGTTCCAAGGTTTGAGAAAGGTTAGTGTCTCATTTTAGTGTCTTGTAAGTTGTCTAGTGTTTTGGTTAGCTTTTGTTTATTTGCTTTGTTTTATTGGTTGGGTTAATTTTAATGTTTTGAAAATTTAATCCATTCATTTTTTTAAAATTTTATTAGATCAATAATATTATATATATATATATATATATATAAAATATTAAAAAAAAATAAAAAAATAAAAGTAATAAATATAATAATAAAATAGGTATATCTATTTATATAAATACATATACCTATTTTGAAAGGGAGTCATCGCCTGCATTCTTTGCCATTAATTTTAACTTTCTTTGCGACGTTATAACTTTAGGTTTCATTTGGTTAGTTTTAGATGCTTTTAAAAAAGCTTTGATTTTTTTATATATTCGTAGATAGCACAAGGACAGACAACTTGAATATGAGGTGGATGCCATGGATGTGAATGATAGGTTAGGATAAAATAGTAAATCGTGGTGGACACCTAGACATGACGACCACGATGGACGATGCAACATGGACAAGGGTGGATGAGGACTTGCATGGAGGACCTGACCCAGACACATAGACCAAGGCACATGGATGAACACGCTGACCAATGTGGCGGTGCTGATAGATGTAGGATAGCTGGACGACCACTTGTGGACTGATGTGGACCAAAAAAAAAAGGACTCAATGTTGGCTTGGATGTGCATGACTTAAAGCGTGGGGTAAAATATTGGGAGTACGTCATGGATACCCAGTGAACATAGTTGACATGGCCCGAGGAAATATATTCCAGGGCACCATAGCTTGGACGCATCTAGCCTCCAAACATACTGGTTCTCCAAGTTTTGACAATGACGTCGCACCTATGCCTTGATAGATTAGGGCTGAATAGTTCAATCAAAGACCTCTTGTGTTATGGATCAACGACATTAGTGCAAAGTAAAGGGTATTTCCATGGTTTAACGCAATAATAGTTCATGTGGAAAAGTTACATGGTTTCCAAGTCTGTATCCCGATGAAGACCATTAAGCATAAAGCTGCACGATTGCTATGTTGGTATTGAGCTGTTTAAAAAAAAAATAATGTCAACCTAAATCACAATTTAACCTCCTTGTGCAGTGAGTTCTTAATGCCTACAAGGTAGTTCACCATACAATAAGTGACCATGGTTGAGTTGGTGCAGCGGCCTCCACATCATCGAGGTCTTAAAAATAGATGAAAATGACTCTCTAAAGTGTAACATACGCATTAATAAATCCTACGGAGAAATTTTTCTACACATGGCTAATGTGGGTATAACATATACAAAGGTACCACCTCATTCGGAGTAATAGTACTTTAAGAGAGATTTTAATTTATGTTATAATTATATATAATCTATGGTCATTACATTGACTATGGCAACATATGATTAAACATATGATCACGAACTCTGCGTATGATATTCCAAATGGAAGAAAATAAAAATGAAGAGTAAGTGAAGAAAAAATATTTTTAAAATGAAGAATAAAAATGTAAGAAAGGGAAACAAAAGTGGGTTTTTTTTTGAAAATTTTAAATACGCCTTGGAAATACAGAAAGGGGGCTAGAATACTCAGGGACAAAATTGCAGGTGTGAAACCAGAGGGTTTGGAGTTGGGTTTGTCTTGGAGTTTCTCCTCCCAAAGGGCTAGAACTGCACCATTTCACCATGGGATGCCATTTTTGAACTTGGTATCCTGCACTTTGTATTTAAATTTATTGAAAATCTATATGTGCAAATTATTGGAAATACAACGAGTTTTTATGCATGTTAATGATAGACTCATTTGTTATTTTTAATATATTGCACCTTTGTCCTTATAAGATTGCACCCCATTATATGTTGGATTACGTAAATATGGGTCACATTAATGTGGGTTTGATGTAGGATACTAACATTTGTAGGGTCTGTGGGAATTTTGGAGTTACATCAATTTATTTTATGTTATTTTATTTTTATTTTTCTAACCCTGTCTTTTCATTTTTTTAAATTCTGCAAATAAAATAAAAAATCGAAAAAAATTCCAAAAATAGATACACGGATCCCAAGAATAAGCTTTAATGTTTCATTTTAAGCAATTTCGATTTTATTTTGAAGCTAATTCAAAATTTCAATTTTTTTTAAAGTTCACAATTTTTTAAAGGAATTTTGTACTTTCAAAGTTTTACAAGATTTCACATTTTTAAAGGAGAAATGAACTTCAAGCTTTGCACTCTTGTTTCAAAGCAATAGATTAACATCCCTTTATGAAAATTACAATTTCATAAAAGGGGGGTAATTTATATGGTATTTCAAAGGCTACTACATTTTAAAGTTAGTCATTTAGATTTATTTTCTTACATGCTCAAGGCAAGGTAAAATGAACCCACTCATCATTTCATGTTCATATTCTAGAGATATATTTTAATATTTTCTTTCATGCTCAAAGTAAGGTTCAACAAAAGGATAAAATTTGTTAAAATCTACTTAATAAAGAAAGATAAAATCTACCTAAAACACTCCAAGATAAAATGAATTTCATTTTGTTCATCGTGGTCATATGAGGGCCAATCACATTTTCTTTCTTTTAAGTTTCATGAACAATCAATAGCATAGCATAAAAAATAATACCAACATAAGATCCTTGTTAACAGTTGCTTGCAAATCACTAAGGTATTCTAGCACTTATTTGACACATTGTCACAAACATAGACATACACATTGGAACCTTGGAGAAATTTCTATTTCTTTGCAAGAGAGGGATTTCTAATCAAAATCCTAAATGTGAGTGTGGTTTTGCAATTGGGCAAAATTATCACTCAACGAGACCTTAGTTTAACTAATAAGCCTAATATTCTTTATATCCAAAAAACTAAAATGACAAAAGAAGATGTTTCTAAAACTATGAAAGTAGTATGGGCAAGATGTGAATGTGATGCTATGGATTTAGGTGTAGTAGGGTGAATTATAACATATTGGAATCTTGGTAGGACTTTAGGCCCTAGCAGGTTACATAAATGGAACGAATGGATTTGGATGTAGAAAATAAATGAAAACTGATAGAATCACCTTTGCACTGGAATGGGGGATCCCTCCAATGAATTCAAATATATGTTTTATTATTTTATCCTGGATGATTATTTACACCCAAGTGAATGAATCTATATACCTATGCTATAGTTATGAGTGAAGGGACACAATGGTCCATATAAAGTTATGCATGGTTAATTAGTGATAATAGTTAGGATTAAGGAATCCTAACATGCCACCCTCCTTAAAAGGAGCTTTGTCCTCAAAGCTAAAAGTTAGGAGCTTTATCCCTTGTTTGCCAAGTCACATTTGCTTAAGTTATTGCACTATTTTAATGCAATTTTCTATAAGCAGGGATATTGTGAAGGTTGAAATGTTGGTGGAGGATTGAGAGGAAGAATCGTAGGATTAGAACGATGACGAGACGACAATCCTTTTGGTCTATGAAATATGCTAGAAGGGCCTGGTAGAAGTTGTTGGAAGTTTGGTACCTTGTTTTATGCCTCCTTGGTGGCTTGAAGAGAAAAAATATGGGTAACCATTCCCTTACCTCAACAAATATTTTTTTCCATTCGGTGAGAAATTACATTTTGGGAAGAGTCAGATTGTAACCCTTTAAGAGTATACATTTTATTCTTTACTATGAATTTCATAAATAATTTCTCAAAATCCCATTGGATTATTTTGAGCGTTTGTAACCATTGCACTCCTAAGATAATATCACATCCTCCTAAAGGAATTACATACATGTCATGTTTCATGTTGTAATCGCCCATGGTGAGCTTAATATTTTGGCATTTTTCCTTATAGGTGATCCTTCCTCCATTACCAATCATGACCTCAAAACTATTGCAAGGATGTATAAAGCAGTTAGCTTATTTTACCACACATGGGTCGATGAAATTATGGGTACTACCAGAGTCAATAAGCATAATAAGGTTTTGTCATTTGAAGGATCCTAGGACTTTCATAGTTTGGGGAGAAGAATTATCGATGAGTGCATTAAAAGAAATTTCTAGTGGACCTTTAGCACTATCATTGGGTGTATCCATCACTACTTCTACCTTGATCTCATCTGCATCGATGGTTGAACTACAAGGAATAACTGCATCCAAAATATATAATTTGGGTGTAATACATTTATGATTGGGTACAAATTTCTCATCGTAATGAAAATAAAGGTCTTTTTCTCTTCTTTCCTTCATTTCCTTGGGGTTGATACATTTAATGGGTAAGATTCGATTAAGTTTTGGGGTGTTGTAAGTATTTTGTGATTCTCCCATAGGTGGTCTTCCTAGTCGACATTGGTTATTGAATTTATCTTCCACCATTTGGGCTAATCCCATGGTCTGCATCATGGTAGTGGGATTGAACATTTGCACTTCTAATCAATTTTCTTCCCTTAAGCCATTGGTGAAATAATCTTGAAATAATGAGGTATCTAACCCTGATGTACGATTGGCCTGATCTTGGTATTCGCACATTGAAGTGGTTTGAAGGAGCTTGGTAAGGGCTCTCGTGAAATTCTTGACTTACTAGGGCCAAATCATACCATTAGATTTTTTGTAAATTCTAGCCATGTAGGGGTGTCATTAGTATTTTCGTACCACTGGTACCATTGGATGGTGATATTTTCAAGGTGAAAGGATGCAATATGAAACTTTTGTATGTTAGGGATCTGGTAGAGGAAGAAGTATTGATTGTCCTGATAAATCCAGTTGGTGGGGTCACATCCTTCAAATTTTGGAAAATACAATTTAGTAGTTCTAGGTAGGATGGAATTTTGTGATCCCCAAGTGGTACTTGGTGTGTTGGTCCTCTGGTAGATTGGCTAACTTGGACTAGTGTCATATTTTGTTGTACTATATCAATGAAGTGGTTATAGGTGTCAATTTTTAAATTCATTGCAGACATTCTATTATCATATTCCTCCCTTGGTATAGTATTGTTTGTAATTTCGTCCTTCCATTAGCGAAAATCCTCCCTTTGTATAGTGCTATTTGTAATTTCATCCTTCCACTGGCAAAACTCTAGGATGAATCTTAAGGGTAATATCTCGCAATCTCCTACCATAGGCCATTTTAGGGTTGGTTTTGCAAAGTGCAAGTCTACTTTGACAAGTGTAATTATAATTTATATTTTATTTTACAAAAGTTATGTAAATGTTTTTGCAAAAAATTGTCAAATTTTGGTTTATCAACTATTTTGGACCTCAACAGTCACCTATTTTTTTTTGAAATTTTGAATTTGAAATTGGACGGGAGCGACAAGGTGGTAGGTGATGGAAGCAAGGTTATTTTTTGAAACTTGAAATCGGGCGGGAGTGGTCGTCAGCGGGCAGAAGTAGTTGTTAGCGGATGAGAGTGACAAGGAGCACAAAGCACGAGGGAAGGCATAGGAGAGCAGGGAAAAGTCATGACAAGTGATGTGGAAAATGAGGTGGGGGAGTGATTAAGGATGAGGAGCGATAGTTAGAATCAAGCGAGGGCAAGTTTCATACAAAATGTCGAAGGAGAGCGTGACCAAAGTCACGTTTTAACTGTGTGCGCAAGTTATTTTAAAAAAACTTTTGTCGATTCCCTTGTAAATATGGGATAATAGGTTTTAAAAACTTTTTAGTTCACCCATGTCCTGACGATGGAAAAGAATAAACGACGACCGAATTTTTTTATCAACATTAGTTTTAATTAAATTTTTTATTTTTCTTGATGCAATTTTTGGTGTTCATCAAAAAATGACATATCACGATATTTTTAATGTTTTATCTGTTCATATTGTGCTTTATTTGATATGAGAGTGTGTTTTCTACTGTAGAATGCTCACCTCGAAGTATCCAATTTGATTTTTGTTATTTTTCTTTAGAGTTCTTACCTGGGCACCGTAGCTAGAGATGGCTTGCTCATTGTTTTCACCTATGAATCGACCTTTTGATGGTGTCTCTTGTATGGTGTGATGCTATTACGAGCAAGTGGTTGTATTGCAGATGATATGTGTGATGCAACAAGAGTGGATGGTGAGAAATTTTTTTTTTAAGGCATAGGATTGTGAAGGATCTAATACCAGATGGTAGGACTCTAGGTCCTATCAAGTTACACAAATGGAATGAATGGATTTGGATGCAGAAAATAAATGAAAACTGATAGAATCACCTTTTATATTGAATCACCTTTGCACTAGAATGGGGGATCCCTCCAATGAATTCAAATATATGTTTTATTATTTTATCTTGGATGCTTGTTTACACCCAAGTGAATGAATCTATATACCTATGCTATAGTTATGAGTGAAGGGACACAATGGTCCATATAAGGTTATGTATGGTTAATTAGTGATAATAGTTAGGATTAAGGAATCCTAACAAATCTAGTTATAACCTCCTATGAAACCATTCATAAAACTAGGCATTGGATAACCTCATTAGTCACATGCTACATTGTAAATATCCATTTCATCCTTATCAATGTCTATGGACCTATAACTCAATCAGGCAGATTAGAATTATGAAGTGGAATTAAAATATTTACAAGAAGTAAAGACCAAGAAACATGATTAATGATCATAGGAGATTTTAATACCATAACCAAGCTGAATGAAACATTTAGAAGAATTAGGAAAATAACCCAAAGTATGAGAGATTTCTTAGATTTAATTCAAAATAATTATCTATGGGAGGTTGAGTTTGAAGAGGACAACTATACACGAATAAACAAGAATATAGGACAAAACCTAATAGTAGAAAAATTGGATACATTCATACTCTCATACCATTGGATAGATGAAGGAATTTGTGCCAAAACTAATACCTTGATAAGGAATGGTTCATATCACTAGCCAATAAGATTTAAAATAATGGTAAGTAAATTTAAAAAAAAGATCATAGTTTAAATATGAGCAGATGTGATAAGAGCATCCTCAATTTTTTGATATAATAGCACAAACATGGAATCTTTAGGAAATAGTGGGTTGTGTACACTAATAACATATAGATTAAAAGAAGGGAACAAGAACACTTTCGTAAACATTTTTGAGAAGAAAGAACTAAAAGAGAAAATTTTCAAGTTCCAAAAAGATGAGTACAATAATCCAAGCTTAGAGGAAAAAAAGTTTCTTAGTTAATATCATAATATTTTGAGTAAGGAAGATAAATTTTGGAGATTAAAATAAAGACAAACTTGGTTAAAAGAAGAAGATAAAACACATTTTTTATAAGATGGCAATAGTACAAAGATTGACATTTAAAATTAATATAAGGGTTTTGGATTGAATACTAGAGTGAAATCAGAAAGGACACAAGGATTTTGGTTTGGATTGAAGACTAGAGTGAATTTAGAAAGGACACAAGGATTTTTTTACCAAAATATTCTAGGACCAAAGGAGATTGAAGTTCTTAATAATAAGTTATTGCAAGAAGTACCTTTAGTTATAATAGATGAAGACTAGCAAATTAATGGAGCCACTATAGCACCAAGGACTTTAGAAGAAGTTCATTCAAATATTTCTCTTTTGATAAGGATAAATCCCTAGGTCTAGATGGGCTCACTATAGCATTCTATCATAATATCTAGGAAAAAGTGAAGGATTATTTATTGGTGGCAATGGAATAATCTAGGGTAAACAATAAAATGCCTTATAAAATAAATGCAATATATCTTACCTTGATTTTAAAAAAATAATGCACAATAGTTTGATTCATTCATACCCATAAGCCTATGTAATATGACATATCATATAATCTCTAAAGTGATGGCAAATCGGTTAAGATTGCTATTAGACAAAATTATTTTAGAAGAGCAAGGAGGATTTGTGAAAGGGAGACAAATTTTGGATGGGATCATAGTAGCTCATGAAGTAATGCATTCAACAAATTCTAGAAAAGAGAGAGTAATGATCTTAAAACTTGATATGAATAAAACCTATGATAGGGTTAAATGGGATTTTGTTTTTGCTATATTAGAAAAGTTTAGATTTGGGAAGAAATGGGTCAAATAGATTAAAGCTTATGTCTCTATAGTATCATATTCAATGTTGGTTGATGGGCTAGTAATAGAATTATTTAAAGCCAAGAGGGATCTTACATAGGGATATCTTTTATCACCATTTCTGTTCATTATTATGGTAGAGTTTTTGGGAAGGTACCTAAAGAATGAATACAAACATGGGATAATAAGTGGACTGAAGGCTAGTAATAACATTGACAACATCACCCATCAAAAATTTGTAGCTAATACAATACTTTTGGGGAGGACAAGAAAAAATGAGACCAAAGCCTTGAATAACTTATTAAATAAATATAAAAGAGCATTTGGGAAAAAAGTTAATAGGAAAAAATCTAAATTTTACTTCCTAAACACTCCAACTAGAATCAAAGCCGGATTATGTAGGTTACTGTAAATGGAGGAGGCAAATTTGCTAGCAATATATCTAGGGATGCCCTTATTTGAGTATTGAATGAGAGTATAATTGTGGAATTCAATTATAAGTAAAGTTAAAAATAACTACCAACATGGAAAGTTAGATGGTTATCATTAGCAAGAAGAGTGTAGCTAATTAAATTAGTCTTACATGCCATTCCAACATATTATATGTCCTTGTATATTATACCAAAAATTGTAGGAAAATGTTTAATCTATGTTATGTACTCATTTTTTTGGTTAGGATTACATGATAAAAGGAAATTTCCTTTGGTGAAATGGAGCAAAGTGTGTGATGATAAAACTAGGGTAGATCTTAGTTTAAGAGTTCTTATGGATGTAAACTAAGTTCAAGGGGAAAAGTAATTTGGAGATTTTACAAAGAGAGTCAAAGACAATGGGAAAACATTCTTCTAAGTACGCTAAGCCTAAAAACCCAAGCTTAATTTTTACTTCATTCTCACTACCAAATAATTTTGCATTATGGAATGATTTAAAAAAACTTAGTTGATCTAGTGATTAACAGTCTAATATGGATGGTGGGAAATGGAGAAAAAATCTATTTGGATGGATACTTGGTGTGATAAAAGACCACTCAATATAGATCTAATTTTGAAACCATGGATGAGATTACTTCAAGATAAATATGGTGATAGAATTTCAAACATTATGTACAAGGATAGGGAAGGAAGATACATATGAAAAGAATATTTTTTTACAAATATACTGAACATTGTTGTTAGGAGACAATTGATTACACAACAATGATTATTTTGATAAATTTTTGTTAGGAGACAATTGATTACACAACAAGGTAACAACAATGATTATTTTGAGAGGAGCCACGGATAAGCTAGTTTAGGATAATACACAACAAGAAGTAAATATAATATAAATTACCCAAAAAATAGAAATATTGCAAGAATATGGAGAGATATTTGGGATAGTCTGAGTATTCCAAAATTTAAATTATTTGTATGGCTAGAAAGTCATAGGAACTTTTTTTCTAGGAATAACCTAATGAAAAGGGGTTTTCATGGCCCCTCACATGTTCTATGTAAAAAGGATGAGGTGAGTATAGACCATCTCTTGGGATACTGCTCAATAGTTTGGGAACTATGGCAATGGAATTTTAATATGTTTGGTAAATGCATGGTGATGATTGAAAAAATTGAAGAATGGTTAAAGTAATGGTAGAAAATTTTTAAAATTGGCATTATAGACAATCTGGAATATATCGAAAGATACAATACTTTATATTGTATGGATGGAAAGGAATAGAATAATATTTAAAGAAATGGAATTATTTAGAGGTAATGAAAAGGAATATTTTTAGCCATAGAGGAGCCTTAACCAACCCTATCAACTCACCCAATCCCTAATCTTGAAGCAGAGAGCCTTGATAGATGGAGTCAAGTCATCAATTGTAATTATGATGGTGCGTACAAGATAAAAAAAAACAAGGAAAAAAATACAAAGTGGAAATCATTAGAAGTAGTTTTGGTCAAATTGAATATTAATGGAGCTTCTAAAGGAAATCCAAGACCAATAGGAGGAGGGGGAATAATAAAAAATAATAGGTGTGAGTTTTTGTCACATTACACTTTTAGTAGTGGATAAAAAATAAAGTTGAATCTTGGGTAACTGTGGAAGGATTAATAATATATAGACAAGTGAAATGGAACAAAGTATGAATGAAAGACTATTCACTAATAGTAATAAATAAAAATTTGAGGAAAGCAAAGGCTCCATGGAACATACAAGAGAACACTGTGTAAATAGAAGACCTTGCTACAAAGTTTAAATAAATCAAGTATACATATACGTTAAGGGAAGGGAACAAATGTGTAGATAAGCTAGCTAATAAAGGGGGTTTTAATAGAGGATTGTGAAAAATTCTATTTTCCATGGTTAGAGGAAGCAGTAAGTTTAGTTGAAACTAACAAGAAAATTTTGAAAGGATCAAATTCAAAATAATGTTCTAGAGGATTACAAAATATATTATGACATCCATTTATAGATCAATGTATTGGAGGAAACTAAAAGTCCAGATTTGGTAAGCATGACTATGATTTCATGAAGCGGTTAGAAGTTTTGTATGCTAAAGTAGAAGAATATGATATCAGATGGACTTCATGGATGAATGAATTATTTGAGTTGTTGTTTGAATTATGGGACAAAGTATGGATTAGAACTTTTAATTTTTTGAGACTGTTAAACTATTTATTAAAATAATACCATTATGATTTGTTAAAATATCATTATATGAATGAGATTCATTTCATCTAATTAAAATGATAAAATGCTTTTTTAATTGGTTATTTGGGATTAAAATGAATTCCACTTGTATTATATAATAAACCATAATTTACTTATTATTCATGTATTCTTTGAAAATATTTAATCATGAACTTTCAAATTTTTGAGACTGCTAAACTATTTATTACAGTTCTTGTGGTTACACTTATGCTTAAGGAAGGAAGCTAACAGTTCAGATATGGTAGAGAGGACTATGATAACGCTTGGTCATATTACTCTACTAAGATGTAGTGTGTAGATAGTAGAGGCGGAGTTTTGGTATTTTTAGGGCCACTCAAGAAAATTTCAAGAAGAAGGATGTCGAATTCTAGAATATTTGTATTTACAAAGAAAATTGAAGAAGATCCAAAAATGAAAATAAAAAATTCAAACTTTTTATAAAAAAAGTTATAGGTGTTTAGCTATAGCAACTCAATTGATATGAGAATTGAATCTATTTGTAAACTCTCAAGCTCTAAAGGAGAGAGTTATGATTTTTCAAGGGCGGGGGACTCAAGTACAACCCATTATTCTCAAGCAATTTTTTTTTGCAAACTCATGTAAATATTTAGATTTATTATTGTACTTTTAAAACCAATGTCCATAGATCAAATGGCATTAGCTCAACCGCTTATATTCCTCAAATTTTAGGGAGGATATCTAGGTTCCAATATTGCTAGGTGATACATACATAATTGCTAAGATATTGTAATACCACTATGTTTTTCAATACCATATAACTAGTTAACAAAATAAAGCAATGTCCATAGGTATTGCAAGGTTTAGAGTATTCATGGATTGACAAAAATAAATTAAGTAACACCCTTAGATTACTTAGGTAGCCTATGGGTTCTCTTAATAGAAACCATATGTGGTGCACCTCTCATACACCAAAATTACCATAGACTAAAATCCAATAAAAATGACTAATATTTTCTTGTGCATGTTATAAAGAAATTATCATCCTCAACTAAAATATTTTGACAAAGTATAGATTCATAAGTATTTTTTATTTGAGATTAATTTAATTTGGCTTACAAATGTCATAGGTTTAAATTCGTCACTTGTTGACAATAAATTAGAGTCAATATTCTAATACTGTCCAAGGTTAGATTTTGACAATGAATCCATTCTATCTGAAAGTCAAAAAAATCATTCATACATAAGAGAATATCTTAATCCTCCTAATAATGTTTACTTTGTTAAAAATAACATCAATGGTTTTAATCCTTAATAGATAGACAACAATAATATCAACCACATATTAAACATCTCATAATATTGGCTTGATGCTAGTTTTGGTTTTGTCTTTAATTCTATGGCTTGATGCTAGTTTTAGTTTTGTCTTTAATTCTATGGCTTGATGCTAGTTTTAGTTTTCTCTTTAATTCTATGGCTTGATGCTAGTTTTAGTTTTGTCTTTAATTCTATGGCTTGATGCTAGTTTTAGTTTTCTCTTTAATTCTATGACAATTGGGTTCTCAATTATCAATAACTTTTGAAATTTCCCTAGTCTTATATTGAAATAATTTTTAGTGATTTGCTCAATGGAATTGCCTACATAAACTAATTATTTTACTAATATTATACTAAATTTTACAACTAGTGTTTTACTTATATTTCTAATTTTATTCTACCTTACAAGGCTAAATTATATTCTTACAAATATTCTTAATTCTCAATGTCTCTTTAATTTATATATTTAAGCGTGAAAGAATGTATTATAATTAAAATTATTATCAACTAAGTAGATAATATTATTATTATTTTAAACAAATCTATATATGGTTTTTGTTGGGGCCACTCCCATCAAAATACAAAAATATTATTTTTGTTGACATGGCAATTATACCATATATAACTTATCTTTTTATTGAAGATATTTTTCATTTTTTTCTATCAAATATATTATTCATCTTCCTCAAAGTGTTATGTTTCTACAAATAACTCTTTGACATCATTTTCATTAAGAGATAAAATCTTACTCAGCCAATTACCTTTTAAAATTTAAAATTCTCCAAAACAAAGATCAACAAAGTAATTGGCTAAATTATCTTCCAAATGACTTAGTTCTTTATAAATATGCTCACGTTTCCAAGATATTACCTCCAATAATAGATCATAAATATTGACAATCATATTGTTTTTTATCCAATCTCCACATTCATTTTTGTTAATAGCTTTAATAATGATTTGTGAATCCCCTCAAATGAAATATATTTTTATCTATTTTCAATTGCAAAATTAATCCTTCTAAGAAGTGCCCTAGCCTCTACATAATTGATAGTTGAAGTTCCATATGACTTCAAATGAAGAGAATTTTGCTTTTATTATTTTCAAAAACACCACTTTCATCAACTTTTTCTTGATTTCCTTTGGTGCTCCAACAAGTTACCACAAAATCCTAGATAAGTTCCTTCACACTTTCAAAGTTTCTTCAAAAAAGCAACAATCCAATGTTGCCTCAACTTTGATACCAATTGTTAAAGAAAGAACAACAATTTAAACAAAATGAACAAAACAGAGATACTCAGGTGCTTCATTAATATGTCATGCAATGTTATGTTTTAGAACATAGTTGTTTACAATGCACTGTCCAAATCTAGGCTTTCAACCTGTTAGACATCAGCTGTTTACATTGCAATCTCCAGATCTAAGCTTGGCTGTTACAACACACCGCCCAACTGTAAATTACAATAGGCTGAATAAGAACTGCAGCTGACAATGGTTTTCTTCCCTCCTATTCCGAACAACAACACAATACAGGGAAAACAAGGAAAAATATTACATCTTCTCCAACACAATCGAGAACTGGACTTAATGGGCTCTAACCTTTGCCACTGTAGACAAAAAAAAAAATGGCCTTTAACCTCTGCCACTATAGACAAAAAGGTGGACTCTGACCTCTACCACTACAAACCTTCATAGATCACCAATTAAAATTGAACGATATAATAACCGTGAACTCTGACCTTTACCACTACAAACCTGCATAAATCACCAATTGAAATTGAAGACCAAACTAAAATTTCACATTAATATTTCTTGTTCAAAAAGACTCCTAAACTCTTCAAGTTATAGATTCGTATATATTACTGCAATCCAAGTGAAAGGTAAAAAGGATTCACATCAATGTTTTTTTAATTGGACAAACCGGCAACATCTTCATCGTTTTCATTTTGGTATTCAAAAAGTTGGTTATGTTTTTAAATTTTTATTTTAAATAAACAGATTTAAAAAATATTAAAATAAAATCACAACCACAAACTAACAAACACTCAACATCTCCACCTTTACTTCACATAAATACTAATAAGAATCCTCTGAAGTAGAACATCTCCACCTTTACTTCACATAAATACTAATAAGAATCCTCATGAAGTAGAAGCGAGAGAATGCAAACCGTGTTTTACAGTTTATTACATTAAATATTAAAATGATGTACAAGGGTACCTCTTTCTGTGACGCACCAACGTTTTTCTCGCATCCGTTCCTCGGAAGCTCAGGAAGACATGGTACCTCTTTCTGTGACGCACGGGAATTTTTGACGACACAGGCCTATAATGCTTGAAATCCTCCATCGTTACACCCAAATACTTATATAAAAAAATACTTATATAAAGGAGAACCTTATTCAACTGCTGATGGAAAACCGTAAAAGCCTGCAAGCCAGGATTCCGGGATAACACAAACTTAAAAAGAACAGAAACTGGGAGGAAGATACATGGAAATATACTCATTTTTGCCTTCGCCATTGTCTACACTGCTTACGTTAGTGAATGTCGTGTGGAAGTGGCAAACCGGGTAACGCGGAAAGTTCTGTCCGGTGTCGATTCAGTCAAGATAAACACCTGAACTGTCTAAACATCTAGCAATCTGCATCTCATTTATATAATTTTTTTAACTTTATGCTATGAATGGTGAAATTAAACTTGTTAATTTAATTTAATTGAATTTTATTTTATATTTTATAGAAGAGAAAATAGAGTAAAGAAAATAGGATTGAATCTCTATTTTTTAGAAAACAACAAGTGCTACAAGGAAGCAAACACCACTTTTTATTCTAGATCTTAAGAGAAATTCAAAAACTAAAGAATTCATGTGAAGAAAATTTATGTAGGTTATATTACATGGAAGTCATTTTTAAATGTCCTTTGTGAGGATAATCTTGTTAAAGTATGGATGCCCTATTAAATGATAAGAAGAAGAGTAAATCTATGGCAAGCCCTATCTAGGTAGCAGATACTACACCAAAAGTAATTATCAAGGATAAGATAATCAAGCATTATATAATGGTTCTTAAAAGTAGAGATTGGAGGGATATCTAATTTAGTTATAAAATATTTGTGATTGATGGTAAAATCTAGGTTTTTGAGAAGCGAGTAATTGTGTGAGGGTTTCATCTGTGTTGAGCGCATGCGGCTCCAGAATTTTATGGTTTTTGCTCAAGATTTTAGCAGGATATGTTGTAGGGGACTTAAGATGGGTTAGAAATTTGTCTTTCAACAGATCTTCATGTTGTGAACTTAATTGACAATGGCTTCCAATTTGATGCACAAAACAAAAGTGAAAAACATACATTTTTCTCGGCGTCCAAGACATGGATTAAAGAGATCTTGAAACAAGTCTCAAGCAATTGATCAAAAAATGGTTCAGATTTCAAGCAAATCCAACATTAATGAGCAGCTCCAAAACAAATCCACTGTGGAAACCCCTTTCAAGAACGAGGATTTCAAAGACTTGGCCCTAAAATTGAATTTTAGGGATGCCCTCTATGGTGGACAACCTTAGCATAATGTTAACATTAATCTTAGGGCTTCCCATAAGCCTTTGAGAATGCCTAAGATTGATCCTAGAAAACTGAGTTGAGATGTCTTAGGGCAACTGATGGAACTCTAATTGTTAAGCTAGATATAAGCAACACTCAGATTGGCATAGATAATCTTGGGTTTTTGTCTGAGCCTATCTGCTTTCAAAGTTTGGGTTGCAAAAAACTAGAAAACAAAAGGTGAGTTACAAATCTCTGTTTATCCAAATGCTTATTTTCTTGTTTTATTTGCTAATAATGAAGATAGAAGAAAACATTTCAATGGGGTCCCTGGTTCTTTGGAAGGGTAGGGCTTTTCATGAAGCCTTGACATACTAAATTTAAAGCCAAAGAAGAGATGCCTTCTACAAGTCTTGTGTGGGTTAGACTCTTTGGCCTCCCAATTGAATTTTGGAATCTGACTATTTTTTTCAATTGGAAACTCTTTGAGAACTTTTATGGTGATTGTTGATTGTACTAAAAAATTTGAACATATTATTTAAGCTCAGATTTGTGTTTTAATGGATTTTGACAAACGCCTACTTGAAAATATTTCATTACAATTTGGGGAGGACACTTGGGAGCAAGTGGTGAACTATGAGAACATTCCTTTTCATTGTAGAATTTACCATGAATATGGTCATTTGGATAGTGTCTGCCCAAATAAAATTCTAGATCAAAAGAAAGAGGATACAAACTTGGTTGGTTTCCAAATGCCTAAGAAGAGCACTAAAAAAAACCAATTATGAAGGATCAATCAAAGTTATCAACTAATATGTTTGAAATTCTTTCCACAAATGATACCTCAGGTGAGGAAGAGGAAATAATGGAGACAAAAATCTTAGAAACAAAATTTAAAGATGCAAGGAAGGACTCAGAGACAAACCAACATAGGAAAAAAAGGAGGAAATATACACAAGAAAAATAATCTTTTAAATATTGAGACTTCAAATAATACAGGTCCCAAGATAGACTATGTTGAAGCTTCCAATAACACTTTGACTTTGTACATGCATTCTTTGAGGTTAGAAACCATACCAAATTCAATTTGGGTAAGTCAAGAAACATGGATAAAAAACTAAAGATGGATTCCAACCAAAAGGCAGGTCGCAAGACCAATCAACATCACATGGTAAAAGAAGATGAAAAGCCTATAGAGGAAGGTAAGATTAATGCCCTTACCAATTCTTTAACCCTGGTATTAATGAAGATCATCACTTGGAATATTAGAGGACTCAAAGGGAGTCTTTTAAAACAAAATAAAATTAGAAGAATGATTTAGACAAACCATTTACATTTTGTTTTCCTTCAGGAAATAAAGATGTCAATAGAGGAAATGGATTCCATTGCTAGTAAAATTTTGCTAGCTGGAAAGTTTGCTTCTCTCAGTTTCTAGGTGACTTCTGGTGGCATTGCTTACCTTTGGGACCCAAAAGAGGTAGTTATTCACCATATGGTTGGCAGTAGGGATCTTTTGTTTATAGCTATTCAAAGTAGACATTTTAACCAAATTATGTTTTGCATAACCGTTTATGCTTCGACTACTTTGGAGTAAAAGAGAAGACAATAGAAGGATATAACTTATATTATCTCTCATTTTTATGAAGCTTTGATCTTGATCGGATGAGATTTCAACACCATCCTCTATTTGGAGGAGAAAATGGGGGGAAATAGAAATTTGGATAGAAGCATTGACCTCATGAGTGAATATATTGTAAACCTTCATCTTGTGGACATCCAACCAGATAATGGCCTTATGACTTGGTCTAACAGAAGGTAAGGCTTAGCTTATATCATGGAGAGATTGGATAGGTTCTTGTTCTTTGATAATTTCTTAAAACATGGTCACATTCCTAAGGTGAAGACTCTTAACAATGTTGGTTTAGATCATTGGCTAGTCATGGTGGAAATTTGGAAAACCAATGTGATTTTCTTGCTTTTTCGATTTTAATTAATGTGGCTTAGAGAAAGTTCCTTCAAACCTCGAGTGCAACAATGGTGGAAGTAAGGTAAACCAAGGTATGGGACTAAGATATTCTATTTTGTTAGAAGGTTGCAATACATTTAATCCAAAATCAAGATTTGGAACTAGAAGGAGTTTGGAGATGTTCGACAAAAAAACATGAAGTGATTGCTTAGCTTGAAAAGACTCACAACTCAGTTAGAGGAATGTGGGAAAAAATAACTCTTATGGAAGCAAAAATCTAGGATCCAATGGCTCAAAGAAGGAGATCGAAACACAAAGTTCTTCCACAAATCTCTTCTATCTCAAATATCTCATAACTTTATTTATTCCTTTAAATTTGATTTTGGAGATATTGTCTACACTTGGGATGACATGAACTCTATTGTTATCAATTACTTTTCCAATCTAGCTGTTGTTGCACCTCTTGACTCAATTTCTCAAAAATATATTCTTCAAGTGATACCTACTCTTATCACTTCTAAGGAGAACTCTGTTTTGACTACTCTAGTTACTATCGATGAACTTTAACAAGTGGTTTTTAAAATGCAAAAAGGAAAAACCCCATGTATTGATGGTTTTTCATTGAGTTCTACCAAGAGTTTTGGGATATCCTTCATGTTGATTTATTAGAAGTGGTGGAAGAAGCTAGGAAAGCCAAAGAAAATTTGAAGGTTATCAATAAAACTTATATAGCTCTTGTCCCAAAATCTCAAGAGGTAGATCATATCTCAGCTTTTAGACCTATAGCTTTATGTAATGTTATTCTCAAAATCATTACAAAGATCATGGCAAAAAGGTTGAAGCCTCTTTTGCATAATATTATTTCCATTGAACAAGGGGGTTATGTGGAAGGGCGTAAAATAGTGGATGAGATAGTTATTTCTTAGGAAGCCATCCATTCCATGGAAATGCAAAAATATTCATCTATGTTCATTCATTTAGACTTATCCAAATCTTATGATAGAGTGGATTGGCACTTTCTTATCAAAGTTTTGAGGTAATTTGGCTTCTCTCAGGATTGGATGGACTGGATTATGGGATGTATCTCTTCGGTGTCCTACTCTATTCTTATCAATGGCAGGCCTTCTCAGTTGTTCCTAGCTTCTAGAGGTATTAGGCAAGGTGACCCTATATCCCCTTATTTATTCATCATTCTTGTTGAATGCTTGGGCAAGACTATAACCAAAAATAGAGAAAACAAAATCCTTGAGGGAGTTACCATTGCTCATGGAGCTAGGCCTATTTCACATCTTCAATTTTTTGATGACTCTACTATGTTAGGTAAAGCTATAGTTAAGGAAGCTTCTAAAATTAAGCAAATCATTAGTTTTTTTCGAATGCTATCAGGCAATTGATCAATGCAGATAAATCTAAAGTCATTTTATTTCACTACTCTCCTAGACAAGAATTCACGATCTTGGATAAATTAAGATATAATAAGACCTCCCTTTCGATCACTTATTTAGAAATTCCTATCAATATTCAAAGATAGAAAAAAGATTGGAATTGGTTGTTGGACAAAGTCAAGAAGAAAATTGGAAAGTGGGACAATAGGTGGCTTTCATTTGGGGGCAAAATTACCTTGGTAAAATCAATCCTTCAAGCTACACCTATTTATGTTTCTACTGTGTTGAATATCCCAAAGACAGTTCTTTGAGAATTGGATCAAATCAATCATCGGTTCCTTCGGAGTGGTACTAAGGAGAAAAGAAAATGGGCCTTGGTGAAATGAGATACTATATGTCTTCCCAAGAATAAAGGGGGGTTAGGATTCCAGTCTAACACTGATAACAATAAAGCTTTAGCTACTAAATTGTATTGAAAGATTTTGCATAACCCCAATGCTCTTTGGTTCAAAAATCTTCGTGCTAAATATGTTGAGAACAAAAGTCCTAAAGACCTTGTTCGCTATCAATTGTCTACCAAAGGTTCTCCTATTTTAGCGGTTCTTAAGATTGGTAAGGATTTGATTAAGAAAACATTTTTTGGATCATTCATAATGGTCAATAGACAAAAAATTGGATAGATTATTCGGATGATCACCAACCTTTTATTACTCAATTTCCTGATTGGAGGTCTTGGATGGAGGAGCTTCACCGAGATAACTAGATAAAGGTAGCTAATTATTATCGGTACCATACTGGTAATTCAAAGGTTGGTAGATATTGGATCCATATTGAGGGCTGACCTATTCAAATGCTAGAAAGGTAAAGAAAAGACATCCAAAGCATCCTTCATATGAGATATCTCTCTTGGTCCCATAAAAAAAATTATTTTGGATGGAACAACACTACTAAGGGTGAGTTTTTAGTTGCTCAAGGTTATTTGACCTTATGCCATATTAATCCCAACCAAGCATATGATATATTTACTCAGTTGTGGGCTTAAAGTAACTGACCTAAGGTGAGTTTCTTTACTTGGTTTTAATGCATCATGGGGTGCTTACTGATGAGCAACTTATAAAACATGGTTTTCATGGCCCGTTTAGATGCGAAATGTGTGGAGAGAATGTGGAAAATCTCAACCATTTTGTATTGAGTGTATCTTAGCCTTTGATATTTGGAGGAGAATGGCCATATTACTTGGCTTATAGTGGTCCAATTATTTAGTTTTGAAAAAATTTTGAGGGATTGGCCTAATTAGGAGGGTGTTGATCATTTTATTAGGTAGTTAGTTTGGATGGGTTATACCATTCTACCTTGGAATATCTAGAAGGAAAGAAACAATGGAATTTTCAATTAGGAAAGGAAGGACATTCACTATATCTAGAAAAATACCATTATCAACTTAGTTGAATCAGTACAACAAATCCTTAATCACCCCCAAAAATCCCACCAAAGATGGGATCAAGTGATGCAAATATTGAATATTAACTCTTCTAAGGGCAACCAACTTAAAGGGAATGTGAGTAATCAAAATATGGATAGAACAAGGAATTGGTAGCCTCCTCCTAAGGATTTTGGAAAATTCAATATCGATGGAGCATCTAGAGAGAACACTAGAAAAGATAGTGCGGGAGGAATTGGTAGACTTTTAGATGGTTCATTGGTTTTCACTTTTGCTAAGAATTTGGGTATCCTTTCCAATAATCTTGTTGAGGGGTATAGTATCCTTAGAGGTCTTTAAGAGGCTTCTAAGGTCAGATGGAAAAAGGTGTTGGTTGAATCTGACTCTCAAGTCATGAATAATCTATTGAAGACTTTTAAGAGTCATAAGGTTTATTGGAGAGTAATAAGAATTGTTGAAAAGATTCAATTAATCCATATGGGCTTTTTGAAAGTTGAATACAATCATGTGGTCAGATAACAAAATAGGAGTGTTGATGCTTTACGTAATTGGGCATTGGACAAAGGTGATCTTATTATGACCACCCTCCCAGATGGTGGGATTTGCAAATAAGGGAAGCTCTTCTTTCTATACTTTCTTTGGATGGCTCTGGTACTAGAGGTACCTAGTTCCTTTTTATTTTTTTTGTTTCTCCTTGGTTTGGTCAAAGTATTTTAGTTCCCTTGCTCAAACTTATCATTCTAATGTTTCCTCTATTGAATCTTGATTGAATAACCTATTGGCCTAGAAATACCGAAGTTGTAATCTATTTTTTCCTTATTTTTAGTTTTTCGGTATGTATATTGTTTTGTTTTGCTTTTGTGTTTTTGTTTTTTGATGGGTGTTTTTGTGTTTTTATTTTTTTGTGGGTGTTTTTTTGTTTTTGTTTTTGTGTGTGTGTTTTATTTTTATTTTTTTGATGTGTTTTTGTGTTTGTTTGTTTGTGTTTTGTTTGTTTGTTTTTTTGTTGTTTTAGACATGCTATTTGAGTGTGCCAAAGGGGGCAGGCTAGGTGTGAGCCCTGGGTGTTTTTGGTAGAATAGATACCCCTGCATCCTTGGGACATACCTAAAAGTGGTATCCCAATTGGGGTTTTTTACACAAACAAAAAAAGCAGAGAATTAATATATAAGTTCCATAGATACTAGCCAAGTTTTCCAAAGATTCAAAATTAGATCAAGTGGAAGTGGAGATTGAATTCAAATCACTCCATGACTTTTATTCCAAAAGGATATTTTCTCACTATCTTCTCCAAATCATAAATAAGGGATAAAATAATGGTAGTAGCCATTGTTTTAGGGGTAAATATGCATTATATTTAAAACCATGAAGTAAGATTTTTTTTGTGGATATGGAGACTATTATAAGACTTCTAGTGTGGATTAGGTTTTTGGACTTCCTTATCAACTAATCAATAAGGAGGTTTTGAAGAATATCAACAATACTCTAGGGAAGTTCATCTAAGAGGGATCAACTACTAAGAAGAGAATGCATGTTGCATAAACTCAAATATGTGTTTCCATAGATATTTTAAAATATTTACCATAGTCCATTAGGATTAAATCTAAATCAAGAGAATGATATCAACAAGTGGACTATGAAAACATTGTATTCCAATATCGCAAATGTTATGAGACCAAATACATGGCAAGAGATTGCAAATTAAAAATAATAGATAAAGACATAAAAATTTGAGGGCATGAGATAAATTTCAATATGAAATAAGGAGATCATATCATAGTAGAAGTTAGGTCAAATCAAGGATTTCCTACTCCTAAGTGTTGAACATGTAATTTGATTCATGGTCAAGGTCGACATTGTATGATGTCATATGAGATAGGACTAAGGATATTTAATTGTACAATGCATTGAATTTATTGTAATATTTTATTAAGTAAGTCCAATAGGTTACAATTAACCTTCTTATGGTTAAACCCACTTTATAACTTGTGATTAAACTTAAGCTCTCTTGTTATGTGAGCTTAGGCTAAACTTTATTATGTAATTACAATTTTGGTATTGGTATAAATACCCCCACTCATTTGGTTATCAGAGTGTTGTGTAATATTATCTATGGATAATATAATGATTATTTATGATGCCTATGGGTGCCCAATATCTCTCTCTTTTTTGTCCTTTACTCTTTTTGTATAAGATTTGAGTGGATGGATTGCTTCTATTTGTTTATGAAAAATATTATGAATTATGATATGGTATTAGAATGGGTATGGATCTACCTCATTTGGTGATGCAAAAATGTCAATTGGAACCTCTGGTTCTTATTCCAAGCCCTAGGATGATTTACTTCTAAATGTCTCATAAGCCATTTTTGCATAAAAGGCAAAAGAAGTTCTATTTCTATTCTTTATTTCTTGTTTTGAGAGCATTGGAGAAAATTTATTCTCTTCTTCTAGAAAAAGGGTTGCAAAAGTCCCAACAAATATCGTTGATTCAAAGGATGCAAAAGGTTGAAAAATTTGAATTCAAACTTAGCGATTTTTCCACACACAAGGTTTTGCTTGCACTCAAAAGGTTTTAAGCGTGCATAACTCTTCTTCAAGGAGGAGTGCATTTGGGATCATCTTGATGAGCATCCATTTTGTCTAGTGGAGTGTGACTTAAGGAACTCATGTGGAGTCAACCCAGGTTTGAATCACTACAAACACCATCCTTTTTTATTTTCTCGATAATGAACACGATAGTGATTAGCTTGAATTTGTTATCCTATTCTAGTTGGTGGTATGTCATGGTGGTTGGTCCCTTGTTTTGAAAAATGTTGATCATATGTTTGACTCACATAATTTTTGTTTGAAGCAAGGAAGAATTTATACCTGTTCTACAAAGAAGCTTTTTTTGAAATCAATATCATGGGTGGTGGCATATTGGCTAGCAGAATAATGCTAGAAGAGAATGAGAGCATGTTTGAATCCAATGCCCATATTTTTTTAAAAGGCATGTCCCACCTTGGATGATACCTTTTGAGAAGGGATTAAGTGAAAGGGCCTTTCCTCTAATTCTAAAAGTTGTGGTTGCTAAACTGGTCATTATAATAAACCTTACACTCATGAGACCAAGGTTCGAATCTCTCTAATGCCACTTGAACCTTTTGCAAAAAGGCTATAATGGGAGACCGATGTGGCATCCCTATCTACCATGTAATCAATTTTTTATGTAATATATAATCATCTAATTAAAGGAAGACAAGTGTTAGATCTTTAGCATGCCAATGGAATCCAGGTGGCAAAAAATGAGTGGTTGCCATCAAAAAATGAGTAGATGATACATGATAGATTGTGATTTGACTCCAAATTCCTAAGGTTTGGCAATTTAATTTTTTAATTTTTGAGGGCTATTTGGGCAAAACTTCTAGAGGCCATAACTTTTGCATATGGAAATATTTTGAGTCAATTTTTTCAAATTGCATAACTTTTTGAGCTATATGTATTAGTGATACAATTTAAAAGCTTATTATAGTGTTAAGGGACCAATTATGTAGAATAGTCCTCAAGCCCTATTACCTTATTTTGAAAGGATAGATTTATAATTTTTTATGCAATCAAAATCTTTGGCTTAATTTTTTGGGAGATATAGATGGATTTATGATAGTTGCAATAGATTTTGAGTCTTTTGGATACTTGCAAGAAAATTATTTAGGATATGATTTAGTCAACTCCTCTTACTCCTTTGGGTGATTGATTCAACTTATTCATGAATATTAAACTTGTATTATCTCTTTCTTCTTCTATTTATTGTCCAAGTACTATTGGAAGTTTGTTACAACTTTTATTTTAAGCAAGTTCATACAAAACCTCTTTTGGTAATTGAAATTAGATGGTCCAAGGACAAGAAGAATTCTTCAAATAGGATGATGTATGCCATAAGAGGAAATGTTGTGCTTTTAATACACCTTATGTCATTATGGAAGACTGAAGGAGTTTATCTTTAAAGGAGGTGATGATCTTGACTTCTCTTCCTCATTTGAAGAAGTTATAGCTAAAGTATTTTTTGAATGTGTGTGAGAGTGTCTAACAGTGGCAATGATGACTACAATCTAGTCTAAGGAGACTCTTGTGCAAGAAATATTTTTGTAGTAGCATATTTAAGGTAATAAGGGAGATCCTTATGAGCCTACCTCAAAATGAGAAGGCTCATTAGAGCATCCATTATGGGGGAGATATTATTGTTACTAATGTCTTCTCTTATTGGTTTTTCAGTTCAGATTATGGGGGGTTGTTGAAAGTGTAATCTAATTCATGGCCAAGATTGACATTGTATGATATAATATTGAATAGGCCTAAGGACATTTTATTGTACAATGTATTAAATTTATTCTAATATTTTATTATTTAATCCATATGGATTGCAATTAACCTTGTTATAGTCAAATTGACTTTATAACTTGTAATTAACCTTAATCCCTTTTGTTATGTTGGATTAGGTTAAATTTTATTATGTAATTGGGGTTTGTGTATTTGTATAAATACCCCCACTAGTCCTTATTTAATTATTAGAGTGCTGTATATTAATGTCTATGGATAATATAGTGTTTATTTATGGTGCCTACAAGTACCCACTATATATCTCTATTTTTCATCCTTTTTACATTTTCTATATAAGATTTGAGTGCATGCATAGCTTTTATTTGTTTCTAGAAAGCATTGTGAATTTTAACACTTAAAGTAGGAAATGTTAGGAAGTGAAGTCACTATACATGTGCACAGTTAGTAGAATATAAGCTGTAGCAGACCAGATGTCTAGGTTGCTAGACGTCTAGGCTATACGTCTAGGCAATAGACTAGACGATTGGGCTTATAGATGTCTAGGCCAGACGTCTAGGCAGTAGAGCAGACATCTGGACTGCTAGACATCTAGGTAGTAGACCAGATGTCTAGGCATCAGACATCTAGGTAAGTAGATGTCCAGGATAGACGTCAAGACACAGAAGATGAATCGCTTTAGTTGTGCATGGAAATAAATAATTTTGCAAAGGCTTCCTTTTGGGAGAGGAAACGAACGGTTCAGGGTCTTCCCTTCATGCTCTATAAAATGGACTTGATCCCTTGCATATCTATGTAATGTGAAACATGAATGTAAAGTTTTGCTAAAAATAATAAATAAAGAGAAGTTGCCATTGCCCCGTGGTTTTCCTACACATTGCAGGTTTCCACATAAATCTCTGTGTTACTTGTGTTGCTATTTTTTGTTTTTTGTTCTTGTGTTTCCACTTGTAGGTATAAAATCTAAAGTTTTTTTCTAAAATATGGTATTAGAGGTCAAGGTTTTGTGCAAGTGGAAGCTGCAACAATGACAGGAGGTGTAACCAAGTTTAAGATTGAGAAATTGGATGACAGGAACTTCGCTCTATGGAAGATGAAGGTGGAGGATTTGCTGGTTCATAATGATCAAACTTAAGCTTTGAAAGGGATCGTGAGTAAACCGAGCAACATGAAATATGAGGAGTGGATAATGCTAGATAGAAAGGTAGTTTCTATAATCTGTCTCTACCTAGAAGACTCTATCTTGTTCAATGTAGATGAAGAGAAGACCGTGGAAGCCCTTTGGCAAAATCTTGAAAAGTTGTATGAAATAAAATCAGCAACAAATAATGTTTTTTTGAAAAAGCAACTTTATAGCTTGAGGATGAAGGAAAGTTCATCCATTGTAGATCATTTGAATGAGTTTAATACTCTTATTAGTAAACTAGTTTTAGTTAATGTGAATATGGAGGATGAAGACAGAGCTATCACCCTACTTTTCTCCCTCTCGAACACTTGGGATAATATGGTGATGACCATCAATAATTCATCATCAAAAACTCTTAAATTTGATGATGTGGTAGCTACTTTGTTGGTAGAAGAGTTGAGGCAAAAAACATCTCTGGAACCCTCAACCAATGAAGCCCTATCTATGAGAGGTTGATATTTTGAGGGGAGTAAACAAGGTAGAAAATAGTCCAGATCTAAGTCTAAAGGACATAAGAAAAAAGGGAAGTTATGACATTGTGGGAAGCTAGGACACTCAAAGAAGGACTGCTGGAAATTAAGTCTTGTAATTTAGACTTATGTGAGCACTGTATTTTTGGTAAAAAAAAAGGGTTCAGTTTACTACAAGTCTTGGTAAGAGTTCTAATTTTTTGCAACTTATACATTTAGATATATTTGGATCAGTCCCCACTTAGTCCTTAAATGGTGCCATCTATTGTCTAACTTTTATAGATAATTATTCTAGGAGAGTGTGGGTTTATTTTTTGAAGAAGTCATAAGCTTTGCACAAAATTAAAGAGTTCAAAGCACGGGTAGAGAAGAGTTTGGGCAAGTCAATTTTATGTCTCAGGTTAGATAATGAGGGTGAATATTGCTCCAAGGAATTTGATAAATTTTGTATGCAGGAAGGTATTAAGCACCAAAAGACTGTACCATACACTCCACAACAAAATGGTGTGGCTGAGCGGATGAATCACACAATCATGGAACGTGCAAGAAGCATGCTCAACGCAACCATGTTGGAGAAAAAGTTTTGGGTAGAGGTTGTTAATACAACTGTTTATCTTATTAATAGGTCACCTACAACTGCATTGGATGGATAGATTTTGGAGAAGGTTTGGTGTAGTAAGCCAGTTTATACTCTTTTGTATACTTTTGACTATGATGTGTTTGCCCATGTACCCAAAGAAAAAAAGTCCAAGCTTGACCCAAAGTCAAGCAAATGTGTTTTTCTTGGCTATGGAGATATAGTGAAGGGGTATAGACTGTGGGATCCTACTGCCCACAAGGTAATTATTAGTCGGGATGTAATTGTTGATGAAAAATCCATGCAAAGGAAGGAGATACAACAAAATCCTAATGTTGTACCTATTGAAGTAGAAATGAGTGAAGATGAATATGAAAATCAGCACGCTAAAATTTTTGATCAACATGTAGAACAAAAAGTCGAACAACAAGTAGAGCAACCACAACAGTCACAAGACCAAGAGCCATAATCAACAAATCATTGGGTTAGAAGATCTACACATCCATAAAAGTTTTCAAAAAGGTATTCTCATGTTTATCAGTCCTATTTTGCTTTGTTAACTGATGATGGTGAAATTAGTTCATTTCAGGAAGATAGAGAGTTTGAGAATGTAGAAAAGTGGAGGAAATCCATGGAGGAGGAAATTGAGGCACTTCACAAGAATAAAACATGGGAACTTGTGGATTTACCACCTGAAAGAAATATTGTTGGAAACAAGTGGGTGTACAAAGTGAAGAAGAACAACGATGGGTTGTTGGCATAATATAAATCTCACTTGGTGGCAAAAGGCTATGTGCAAAAGTCAGGTATTGACTTTAATGAAATTTTCTCTTGAGTTGTGAAGATGAATACTATTAGAGTTCTACTTGCACTTGTAGTTGTACAGGATTTAGAACTGGATTGACTTGATGTAAAGACTACTTTCTTGCATGATGATCTTGAGGAAGAGGTTTATATGGATCAGCCTGAGGGCTATGAAGAAAGAGACAAAGAGCATTTGGTTTATAGACTGAAGAAATCACTGTATGGGTTGAAACAAGTGTCAAGGATGTGGTACAAGAAATTTTATACCTTCATGAAGAGTCAAGATTTTAGTAGGAGTGAAGCTGACCATTATGGATACTATAAGAGGTTTGATGATGGCAGTTTTATTATTTTGCTATTGTATGTTGATGATATGCTGGTTGTAGGCCCCAACATAAAGAAAATTATTGAAATTAAGGCTCAGTTGGCTAGGATATTTGAAATGAAGGATTTAGAAGTAGCAAACCAAATTTTAGGGATGAATATACACAGAGACAGAAAAGGAAGAAAGCCCTGGTTAAGTCAAAATTCATATGTAGAAAAGATTCTACAGTGCTTCAATATGCAGAATGCAAAACCAGTTAGTACCCCACTTCTTCCACACTTAAATTTGTCTTCCAACCATTATCCAAGAACAAAAGCAGAGAAGACAAGCATACCTCATGTACCATATTCATAACTAATAGGAAGCCTCATGTATGCCATGGTGAGCACCAGATCGGATATTGCCCAAGCTATGGGAGTAGTCAGCTGGTACATGACAAATCTTGGTAAGGAGCATTAGAATATGGTGAAGTGGATATCTAGATATTTAAGAGCCACTTTAGATGTTGCCATTTACTTTGGATCGACAAATTTGCAAGTTAAAGGTTTTGTGGATTCTGATTATGGTGGAGATAGAGATGGGAGAAAATCCACTATAGGATATACCTTCACTCTTGCTTGAGGAGCAGTGAGTTGGGCTTCTAAGTTGTAGTCTATTGTGGCTTTATCAACCACTGAAGTAGAATACATTGCAGCAACTCATGCCAGCAAAGAGGCAATTTGGCTAGAATGATTGTTGGGTGACTTCAAGGTAATGCAAGAGAAAATTACATTGCATTGTGATAGCAAAAGTGCTATTCAACTAGGGAAGAATCCAACATTCCATGATTGCACGAAATGCATTTATATCAAGTACCACTTTATAAGAAATGTGGTGGAAGAAGATAGGATCCTGTTGCAAAAAATTAACAATGAAGTGAATCCTGCATATATGCTTATAAAGCCGATCAAGGTAGAGAAGTTTGAGTGGTGCAAAACTTCTCTAGGCTTGCTAAAAAAGTAACAAGGGTAGCATTGGGCAATTGGCATTGGATGAAAATCTTTGGCAGAAGAATTCTTGAATACTAACTTCAAGTGGGAGAATGTTAGGAAGTGAAGTCACTATACAGGTACACAGTCTGTAGAAGATAAGCTGCAGCAGAACAGACATCTGGGATGCTAGAAATCTAGGCAACATAGCATATGTCTGGGCTGCTAGACGTCTAGGCTAGACATTTAGGAAACAGACCAAACATCTGGACTGCTAGACATCTAGGCAGCATACGTCTAGGCAAGTAGATGTCCAGGATAGATGTTAAGATACAAAAGATGAATCACTTCAGTTGCGCATGGAAACAAATAGTTTTGCGAAGGTTTCCTTTTGAGAGGGAAAATGAACGATTCACGGTATTCCCTTCATGCTATACAAAAGGGACTTGATCCCTTGCATTTCTACGTAACGTAAAACGTGGATGTAAAGTTTTTCTAAAAATAATAAAGAAATAGAAGTTGCCATTGCCCCGTGGTTTTCCTGCACATTGCAGGTTTCCACGTAAATCTCTGTGTTACTTGTGTTGTTGTTTTATGTTTTTTGTTATTGTGTTTCCACTTGCAGGTATAAAATCTGAAGTATTTTCCTAACAAAAAAAACCCCTTTGCATCATTAAATGGCAAATATAGTTACAATTTACTTGAATTAACCATTAGAAGAAAAAATGAAAATAAGGAATAAGGAAGCACAATGTGCAAGTTCAAATTCAAAGGGAGCTACCATTCTAAAGGAATACGAGGAAGATAATTTAAAGCACATTAGGTGAAGGAGGTCAAATTTAATCTAGATAAATACCCTTTATTTTTCTCAAGTAGCATAAAATTCCTCTCCTTGCAACAAAATAAAAGTAGATAGAGTGCATCCATTGCACTTTAGACTTTCAAGAGCAAAATAATAAAGAAATGCATATGGAGATATCTATGGAAATTTTGGGTTTTCAGGATAACATAAATAAGAAAGTGTTTTTGAGGCCACTATTTGCATTTCAAATTCTCTAAGGAAACATAAATATTTGGAAGATAACTCCCATTATGAATAGTATAAAAATAGAAGAGATTGATAAATATGAAAGTGTTGGTAGGAATAAAGAACAAAGAAAAAAGGAAAATCAAAGGGATATTGATTTGGAAATCCAAAAATAAATATCATAGGTGTTAACAAGATATGGGGCTAAGCCCAATAATAAAAATAAAAAATGATGATGAAAATGATCTCATGGAAAATTAGAGGAATAAATAAGAGCCCTAAAAAATAGTGGTTAAGGAATTCATAGGTTGTTACGGTCCTATGTGTGTTTTAACACAAGAAATGAAGTTAAGTAGTGAGGAATGTAAGGATGCTTTCAAAAAGATTTAAAAGATGGAGGATTGTCTGGAAATTTCTTTTATAGGAGCTTTTAGGAGTATTATGACAATATGGGACAAACAAAAATGACATGGATAATTATTACAAGCAAAAAGTATTGTTGGACTATTTTATGGGAAATAGGAAAATATCAAAGGTTGGGTTAAAAATGTATATGCTCCAATTATAGTTACTCCTTATAAAATATGTTGGAAGGACCTTAACATATTTTTTTCAAATTCAATGATGATTCATAATGTGATCTATGGATTCTTAGGGGTGATTTCAACAAAGTTCTATCTCCTTCAAAAAAGAAGGGTAGTATTTTTGGACGGTCTAAATCAATGCAATTTTTTACTTCATTTGTCAATTCAAATGTTCAAATTTACAATATTTTTTAAAAACATTCCAAAACATGCACTTACCACAATCTTATGTCAAAAAGAAGAAAAGATAATTAAAACATAACAATAGTAAATGAAGTAAGTATGTCGAAAAGAAGAAAAGATAATTAAAACATAACAATAGTAAATGAAGTAAGAAAATCAAGGAAGACTCGGGAAATGTTGTACACTTTACATGTATTACACGAGTATGGACTTTACACTTATACCCCAATTTTTTGCGGGTTTGGATTTACCTTAAAAAAAAACATGCACCCGTGTACACAAATCCATGTGTTGTTTTTTTTTTTCTTTTTTCTTTTGTACCGAGTGGTATTGTAAAACCATGGGTTGTTTTCTTGCCTATTATAAGTGTGACCAGGAAAAACCCTTGAGGGCCATGTAAGAATGTAATGTAATCTTGGTAGAAGGCGATATTTGTAAGGGTCTGTGAAATCCAATAACTTTAATCCAATAAATGTAATGTAATCTTGGTAAAAGGCGATATTGAGCTGCTTGTTAAAGGTACTCCCATCCTTCATATGAAAAAGGGATTAAAAAAATACAATAACTTGAATCACATTACCAGGCAACTGAAGTCTGAAAATCAAAGCGCCTATCTTCTCAACTAAATGGTCATTTTTCAAAAATTTTACTCTTAATAATTTAATGTTTTCAACCATACATAAAAGCTAACAAGGTGTACAAATTCACAGGTGGATCACCATATTTTGCAGACTGTTGATCACTACGACCCTTGCCGGACATCAATGTCTCTGTCCTAGAATTTCTGTTTCTCACTTTGTAAACTAATATTATGTGCTTTCTGGGGCCATCAAATTGTCCTTTTCCCCATAACTACTGAAGGCGTTATTGGGGTGTCCAATTATCTTCCACGCCATTTTACCCTTTTCATCTCTCACGAGTAACTTCAAGAAGGAAATATTGCTGTTTGGCTCAGACTTGGATGTTTTGAAGGAGGATGATCTACCTGATGCCATTATTCTTAAATGTATTTCTACGATGGCACCAATTTCCACTGCTGCAAATATCGGGTAGCACTTTGAGAACTTCCCACGTTTTTCTTTTCTTCCAGAAAGAGAATTTCAACCTGGGTGACCAGATTTTCATGTTGTAGAAATGGCTCTTGCTGTATTGTGAATGAGGAGCTGATGACATCTCCTGCACCCAACCTCAGTTGAGTTACCCCCTTATAAACACATATTCGCAGGATATTTTTCCCACTGTCATTTGTATTGGTGCAGGACGGGAGTTTGTAATTTTTGAAAGGTAGACAGTTGGGATCTCCAGTCAACATGGTTATTTCCACATGCATTTCAGGTACACGAATATTCTCATTCTTGCATATAACAAAGCAAAATAGAACCGCTTCGCATGTTATCTCTCTTTTCACTGGAAGGCTCAGCCCTCCTACTAGAGAATACATTTTTCTGGGCAACTCCTCTGGAAGGGTTCTTGACACCTCCAATTGCTCTAAACAAGGAAATTTCTGGCACTCAAACAAGTAAGCTCATCAGTTGCCACTTATTTTACTGCTTAAATTTATGACATCAAAATATTAAAGTTCTTGCAAAATCTTTTGTTGTAAATACAAAACTCGGCCACTAGTGGAAGATATATCCACAAAGGCGTACCTCTAACAAATTGTAAATATTTATCTGTAAGATGTCACAATCTATCATGCATAGTCTTTGCAATGACTTGATCTTAGGAGCAAGAAAAGTCCCAAAATGTGGTACAGGCCTTGCAATAGAGTCATACTCCCAACATTGCATGGGGTCTAATGGTGGGGGCCTTTCATTACAACTCATAATCTCCATCTTCTTGTCAAGAGACATAATAGAGATTTTCTGCAGCTGTGAACAACCCCAAATGTCCAAAAAAATGAGACCATCCGGAAGGGCAGGCAATTCTATAATTTGCTTACATCCATTTAGTTTGAGTTTTCTTAAAAAATCTGCAGAGTCTAAAGGTGGAAGATGAGTAAGGCTTTCATAGTGAGATAGATCAAGAGTTTGCAACTTTGGCATAAGAGACAGGATGGAGAGGTTTTGCAATTTTGAGCAGTGTCTCAAGTTGAGATTAATGAGACCTTTGGGAAGAAGAGGCAAATCCACAAGTTTTTTATTTCCAACTGCCTTCAGATGCACCAAGGACTTGAGATGTCTGAAACTTGTTGGAAAACGTGACAACAAATTGTTGCTAATGTCAAGCACTTTTAGGTTGATAAGATTTCCAAAACTTTGAGGTAGGGCTTCTAAACAGCATCTAGATAGATATAGCTCTTCCAAATAGAGAAGTTCTCCAAATTCTTTGGGGAGGCAAGCTTGTTTAGTGCCACTCATATCAAGGTAACATAGAAGTTTGAGTTGGCCTATTGATATAGGCAAAACATGAGAAAAACAAGATGATCCATTGTCATGGCCATCACTTTCTGTTTCAGACATCTGCAAGAACAAAAGCTGCTCAGTCATAGCGCAAATAAGAAAACTGAAAGTGACTGCAAATACAATGAAACAGCATTTCATTCCAAGACTTTGTAAATAAAGTGGCAGAATATAAGATTGATCTTTAATTATCTTCATTTTGATACTATTTGATCTGCAGCAGTTAAAAACAGGCGATGCTATGGATTATTGAAATTTCAATTTTATTTGACAGAAATGAAGCTATTTGCATCGCCAAATGCTGGCTAATTCCATTGCAAGGCAACTTAGTGTTTTTTCTACTTCAATGCAACTAATGTGAAAATGCCTCTTTGTTTTCTCCTACCATGAACTACGAATTTCAAGCACTGCAAAAAAAATCCTTAGTAGAATCTTAATACTGATAAATATACCTTCCTCTGCTTCTATCTTTCTGCAAAGAGGCAAATGAAGCATAACCAACTCACCTGGAGACATGGCTCGTATTCTTGCAATCGGCAGTTGGACAAGATCAAATATCTAATATGTAGAGGTAGCATGGCCATCTCTCTAGTTATATTCAAATTCCACCAAAGCAAGAATTCCAAATTATGCATTGATGCCAGACAGTCTATATGCTGAAGCTCCAAGTACCTTTTCCACATAAGTCCTCGGACACTTGGTAATTCCTAATTAAGATTGAAAATATACTTTCTCATACAAGATAAACAATATCACTTTATTAAATAAACATAAAACTAATCTTGGTAGTCCAAAACATTAGCCTCAGTTATGGAACTCTGTTCAAAATCCAGCAGATCCTCTATGGGGCTATGCATTCATACTGGGTGCAAGGGTATGGCTTTTTAAAACTGGAAACAATACAAATCAAAATACAAAAGCTAATGGACTTAGTGAAGCGAAACAGGCTACCTCTCTGCAAGCCATGATGGTAAGTATATCCTCCTTGCGCCATATCCTACTGAGTTTGGCAGGATCATTCCACGATTCCTCTTCGACCATTCGTCTTCCTAAATCCCGTATGCGATTATGCATAGAAAATTCACAAAAGTACTGGCCAACTTCATCTTCATTCTCATCCTCACAGCATGTATACTCGTGCATTGTTATATTGTTATAAGGGCCTTCCCTTCAAGATTTTAGTATAAAATTTAGTATAAAATTCCATGTTGTAAGCCCGATTGCTAAAGAGGATTCCATCCTTCAGCTTGAGGGCGATGAAGAAGCAGGCAATATCTAAGAAGATTCGTTTCTCTTGAACAGGGAGAGCATTATAACTGATTTTCAGAGTGGTAAATTTTTTGGTATCCAACATTTTCTATTTTTGTGAGGGCATCCCTCCAAAATTTAAGGTCCTTTTTACCATAAAGGTAAAACTTCCAGCGATAGGGGAAGACCCTTACAAGCTTTTACTATTCTGTTTGTCATGAATTCTAAGTCACAAGTATTGCTTGCATCATAATATTTCATTTCCTTTTAATAAGAGTCACCATTTGCTTATTTTTCTTTTTGATAAAAATCATTAGTGTCACTATATGCATTTATCATCAATGGCTTTAATTCTATAGTATCACAACATGAATCTACCATCATGGATCTTAAATCATTTGTATCAGGAGAAACATTTTTCATCATTGATTTGTTTCCTAATTCTTCAATCTTTCCTTGCTTTCTTATCTTGGAAACATTTAGAGTGATCATTCCCTTGTAGATTATTTTCCATAGACTAACAGGTATAGTAACACTATTTTCACAATAATCATTAGCATCATTAAGAACACATTGCATGCATTTTTGAAGCATTAGAAATTCTCCCTATTCTACTTCACTAATAATATCAACAAGTTCATTTTCCAAATCTGCAATCATTTCCTCTTGCTTTCTATTCTTACCTTTTAGAACTTCATTAGAAAGTAATGCCATATACATTATATTTCCTATATCATAAGGTAATGTAAAAACATCTTTAGATTTTATTTATATTTCATCAAGTTTTAAATTTAGGTAATTTTCTAACATTGAAAAACTTTCATTTTTAGGATCTCTCATGATTGATTTTAAAATTTTCTTTTTCTTCATTGATATATTCTCTTGAATTTCAAATTTTCTATTATTTTTGAGTACAATGTTTTAATTTTTCCAACCTTTTCTTAGTCTTTTCTACTTAGTCATCTTCAATGTATATTGGTTCTTTTTGAAAACATAAGTTTTCTACTTCAATTATTTTCAACTCATCTATTTATGTTTCTATTTTTTGATCGTTTGTTTTCTTTTTTCATTTGATTTTTCTTTGCCATGTTCTTTTGAAGTTCACTACTGACTCCCTAGTTTTTGAAACATAAATTCTGAGTTTCTAAATTTCAAAAAACCTATGATGTTGAATTCCTTATTTCTCCCAAATTGTTAGAAACTAAGTTTTGCAAATTTGATTTCCTAAGTTTGATGTTGTAAACCTTTTGACTCCCAAATAATTAATTTGAAAAAATAATCTTCTATTAAAAAATAAACCAATTTCAAATAAACCTTATAACTCCAACTAAAGTTTAGAAACCAACAAATATGAATTTTGCAAATTGTTCTAAGTTTGAATTAGACTTCCTTATTTCTCAAAAAATAATTAATCTGTAAATTCATAAAACAAGATAATTAAATTTTAAATTTTAACAATAACAACCTATTCCTTATTACTTCATCTTCTTAGGAAAATAAATATCAAAGCTACTTATCACTCCAACTTAAAGAAATGTGATTAATTGATTCAAAAATCAATTAACCCTAATTTCCATTTAGCCTTAATTAAATATTAAACTCAAACCTTATTACTCTTTATGTTCCCCTTTTAAAAAAAACTTTAGACATTGAAAAATTTCCTCCAAAAGTTGTGCACACTCGAACATTTCAGCTGCACTCCTAAATTGCAATTGCTCTACCCCAAGATTCCTCCACCCACTCGTGTAAGTATTCTAAGCTTCCAACATTGAGATGTTTGAATTTATTTTGTATGGACACTCAACTTTGTGCTTCTCAAATATGTTATAATAAATTACCCTAATGTTACTTCCTTGGAATGATTGAATTATGGTAGCTTACGTTACAAAATGTAATATTCCAAAAAATCAAATGAGGATGTTCCATCTCACATTATGATGTTGGAGTTATGTTTGATGAGTATGATATTATTATAATGCTTGAATTCAACTATGGTGTGGCATTGGAACATTATGGTTCTTCAAGAATTATGATGCTCGAATATATCCCAAACCTGGTGTTTCAATTGCTATTTTATCTTTGACACTTTTGAATGGGGTTGTCCAATGTTCTACTTGCATAGTATTTCTTGGTATTGTATTTTTTTATGATCTATTTATAGTTGCAGTAAAAATCTAAATGGAATATATAATCAACTTATGCTTCTGTATTTTGATTCCTATTGACCATGATGAGATATGGATATAAAAAACATGACAATTCTAAGTGTGAGAGATCCTTGAATAAGCTGACGTTTTCCTTCTGATCGTATCCCTTATAATTAGTAAAGTGGAAAATAGTTCACGTCTATAGTACAAATTTGTAAGATAGAGGTCAACAATAAGTGCATAACAATGAAGATTTATCAATATGCTTACAAAAAATACTTGTCTATTCTTGAAACCAACGTTTGCTTGCTCAATTCTCACCTTGGCATTGGCTGTTGTGCAACTTTGATTCATGTCCTTTTTGTGTCTAGGTGGTGCCACTAGTCTTGCAATGCAAAATCAAGTTTTTGATTCAAAGTGTTAGATCCTCTAATGGCCTTTGCAGTGATACAAGTAGGAGAGCTCAGATAAGAAGATAATACAAAAATATTTAGGCTATTATTTATTTTATTAGTAAAATTTCTTGAAACACATCTTTAGATTCCTCCTGCAAATAGATTGGTATTACATGTGAGAAGTCCCAACACATCATGATGGTTGATTTTTTCTATGCTGACCAATATCACAAAAGTTCAACTTGGCATTTTAACATAGGATACAAATGCTCATAGTTCTCTTCACTTAAACCCTTTAAAAAGTACTCATAGCTTGAATACTTTGTATTTCCAACTCAATGTATATTCCTTATACTATGAACCAAAATCTAGCTCTCCTTGAATTCTTCACCTTTTCATCAAACACTGGTTCTCTTCTCTAGCAATAATCCAACAACTCTTCTCATAATATTCTAGCAAACCTTTCACTCTCCCAAAAAATGAATCTTTGAACCAAGAACACTATCAAATTTTTTCTTTATTTGGGCTTGTCATTGGATGGTGACGATTGTCCCAAAACTCCATTCAGATGATTTCTCTATGGATCTGATACTAGTATGAGATTTCTTAATAGATTAACTCACAAAAAGCTTTAACCATGATCAAGAATAAATCAAATGAATGTCATTAATAAAACTAACAATGAATCTCAATATAACAATATCTCACAAATATAACTCAAATATGCACAATATCATAGGATTGCAAGAATGATTTAGATTAATTACATTGCATGGAGCTTTACCTCCAATATATCAATTTACATGACTTTTTAGTATTTTGACTATTGCTCTCCTCTTTCATCCAAAATATGCAACCTTTAAATTCCTCTCATAAAAACAAAGCTCTCATATTTCCATATATCATGGGACTCTTCATTCTATTTCCTCACACCTTGCACTTTATCTCATATTGACACATGCATTATACAAAATATAAATCATCTACTAAACTAATATTACAAAGGGGTCAAATAATGTAATATTTCCAACAAAAATAATACTCAAATATCAAGATAAGAGAAATTGTACTCAAGGATTGGATATATTATCTTCATCCTTTTACAATGCAATACACCTTATTTTTTATAGAAAGGTTGTAGAAAATAAACCATTAACAACCTACTAGAGTAGAATATTTGAAATTTTAATTAGTTGTAAACAAGTCCATCCAATTCTACCTAGAGTAAATAACAACCAAAATAGATTGGTAAAGATTCTAGCTAATTTGGATCTAAAAAAACTAGTTGGAAATTAATCTAAAAAAATATGATTTATATCTAACTAGTTTGGATCAACCAAATTAGTGGGAAATTAATATCAAAAAATCTAATTTACATCTAATAAATTTGGATAAAAAAAATTAGTTGAAAATTAATTTCAATAAATTATTTTTTTATCTTCATATTTATTTGGAAGCTGATGGGGCTTAGATCTTGTTGTAGATTTTTTTTTTTTTAATTTGGAAACCTTTCAGTCATTTGTTCATAGTTTTACAATCCATCCATAGTTTGGAAATCCTCCCATAGTTCTATAATCCTTTTGTAGTTATTTAATCCATCCATAGTTCTATAGTCCATTGTAGTTTTGTATTCCATCCATAGTTCTACAATCCTCCCATAGTACTATAGTCCATATGTAGTTTTGTATTCCATCCATAGTTCTACAATTCTCCCATAGTATTATAGTTCATATGTAGTTCTGTAGTCCTTCCATAGTTCTTCAATTCCTACTTAGTTCTAAAATTCTATAACTATGAATTGGATTCATAATTGGTCCTCTAACTATAGATGGCTTTCATAATTGGCCCTATAGCTAGAAATGGATTTCATAATTGGACCTAAAGCTACATATGGATTTTGTAACTGGTTTCATAGTTACAAATTAGTTCTATAGCTAGGTTTGTAGCTTTAAATGAATTTTATAGTTGGTCTTATGTATAGAACTAACTTTTATATATGGTCCTATATACAAATGGATTTCATAGCTGGTTCTTTAGATACAAATGACTTCCATAGCTAGTCTTGTAGCTATGGATGGCTTTTGTAACACTTTTGAATTTATCTATAATTGATTTCTCAACCTAAAATCCCTATGAATGCTCTCTTGTCGTAGTTTATTAACATAAATTGTAATCTACTTCCTAAGTTTCATAACATCTACAAATTAAATCACAATTGAATGAAATGATTTTATTTATGTCCATGAGACCAAAATAGCCTGGACCAAGAATTTTAATACAATATGGATTATGGTGTACAATCCTACTTTATTTTAGATTCAAACCTTGAACCTACTACTCATACTTCTAAAGTTAACAACATTCAAGAAAGAAAACAACATTCAACAATTTTGAAAAGCTCAACATCCTCTTCTTATATTTTGGAGTGTATTTCTTTTGTTATAGATTTTGATGAGAAGATTTCATTTTTTTCTATTCTCAATTCTTCAAAAATTCCATTGGTGAGTTTACTTTGTGTATGTTCTCATATGTATTCTTGATGTCCTTGTAGGATTCACATTCTATGACAAATTAATTTTTGGTCTCCACTCCTCTTACTATGCAAAAGAACTAAAATTTTTGACGATGCCTCTTAATGTATTACCCATCTCCTAATTTTACATCTAAGATAGTGTGGACTAGATTTTTGTTGGGATATAAGCATTTTTTCTTCCATTTGATCTTTACATCTATGTATTTATTTTTGCTATGTTCATAGTTTGATATAAACTCATTGATATATACTTTTTTTTCCTTCCTAAATTTTTAGTCCACATGAGAAGTCCAAATTATTTTCTCACATTAATTTTAATTTCTTTATTCAAGTTTGGGAACTCATAGAATTTAATGCTCCATTTTTCCATCTATTTATTATTTTATTTTACCAGTTTATCTTTTCTTTTATTCAATGCTTATTTGGTTTCTTATTTTGGCAACCTATTATCTTCCATTATTTCTCTTTTCTTTACGTACCTCAATAACTTTACCATAGATTTTGCTTCTAGTAGAAAAATTCCTATTTTAGTAACTAAAATATTGTATGAGATTGATGCTTTAATTCTAAAACTATTTTTAATCATCCACTTTTAAATTATTTCAGTTTGTATCCATTTAAAATTTGATGTATTGCTATCCCACACCTCACAACCATATAGCACCAATGGAATAAATAATAACCCAAAAAAATTGCTAGTCCCATATCACACCCATATATCACCACTGGAATAACTAATAATCCAAAAAGGACCCTAATGGTTTTCCAATCCAACAATTCTCCTTTTCTATTCTTATTTAGCAATGAACAGAGAGTCCTCCATCTTACTTGTATTTGTTTCATCCTGCATATTACCTAATTGAGTTTGCTTTTAAAATCTAACTCAAGGTATTTTTATTTTATTACTACCTCTACAGAATTTCATTTACATAACATATATGGTTTTTTTTGCTCTCTTCAAGTAGAGAAGACCATAATTTTAGTCTTGCTAGTGCTTACTTGCATTCCAATTTCTTTGCAAAAATATTATAAATATTTTAGATGTTCTTTTAAAATTTTAAGTGTATTACCAATCAAGATGATGTCATTGGCATAGAGGAGAATTTTCACTACATAATTGACCAATTGTATTCCCTCTCCTCCCATAATTTCTACGTATTTCTCCAATTTGTCAATGTAGAAGGCAAATATAGTAGGTGATAATGGACAATATTGTTTCACCCTAATATCACTTCCAAAAAACTCTGATAGTCCTTATGGAATTATGGCTTTTGCTATCACTTTATCATAAATTTTGTGCATAGCTAATCTATAATTGGCCTCATAATTACAACAAAAAGTCACATAATGGAATTTCAATTATGAAGGATCATGCCAAAAATGATCCCAAAGTATGATATTTTTGGGACTCATTAGAAGCAATGGGTGAAGAATCCTTATACAAAAGAATAAAAAGAGGAATAAATGAGGTATCTAGAAGAACCTCATAAAATATCACATCTCTTCAAATGAGAAAGTCCTAACTATGAGGATCATACAAGTAATAAGCCTTGGAGATATTATAATACCCTATAAAATCACAACAATTAATCTTTGAATCTACCTTCTTCCATGTATCTTTGAGAATACAAGACCATTTAGTTAATCCCAAGCTACAAAGGCAAGGGACATCAAGCTTGTTGTCTTTCAATATCTCATGAGGAGTCGTACCTTAAAATACATGAGTTGGAGTTTGATTGATGATATGTATTGCATAAGTCAATACTTCATCCCAAAGTTTAAGGTTCATCTATTTGGAATGAATCATATATCAATCCATCTCCATGATAATATTTTTCTTCTACGTAGCTACCTAATTTTGTTCTAGGGTATAATGAACAATCCTATAAAAAGAATTAACATGAAGAATAAAAAAATCAATAAAGGCATGAATCATATACTCACCTCCTCCATATATCAAAAAGCACTTGATCTTTCTATTTAACTGATTTCCACAAGTGCATTGAAACCCTTGAACTTCCCATTATCCTCATCTTTGGTACAAAATATATACACCTAAAGATATCAATAGAAATTATATATGGGAGTAAGAAATTATTTATTCTTAGAAACAAATGGTGTACTGATGGGTCCATAAATATCACTATAAATGAGATTTAAGGGTCATGTAGCATACCTAATAATCCCTTTTGGAAAGGACTCTTGATGATGCTTTCCAAAATACACCCCTCACAAAAATCACTAGGAGGATAGAGAGGAGGAAGCCCAATAGCCAACAACTGTTGAATCATATACCTTAAAGATCTATATTCATAATTTATAAGTATATGATGAGATTATTGACTAACATCATTTATATGTGCCACCATGACCACAAAGTTTTTTCTCTAACATAAACATTAGTATGTCAACCCACATATTGAGTGTGATCCCCATCAACAATTAGAACATAGAATTTGTCCTAGTCTAAATTGTTGATATATATATATATATATATATATATATATATAAGACTCTAGGCTTCATTTGTCAAATATTAATAAAATTATGAGTATTGCCCAAATAAATAGAAATATGATAACATATTGAATTTTGATAAAACCTTAAATCTTTATAGTATGATAATCTTAGAATCCCATGAGGACAAATGCTAAAAGTTCCCTAATATCCATATATTGCTTGGGATTATTTATTTTTTATAGTGTCTTTTACTATGTTAAGGCAAAAAATTCCTCCTCTAAGACTTCTTGGTCCTCCAATTTCATCCATAAGTTACATCACTTCTCACATGCTTAATCTAGAGGATGGTATGGTTAAAATTTGTAATAAAAGAACCCTTGTGGGTGTTCTTAATTATAATTATTGAAGTAAGGTCAACAAGGATTGAAATCATACCATTGTTGGAGTTGAGCCAAATTAGATATTATTTTCAACCACATGGATCAAATAATAAGCATAATGGGGGTTATAATGATAATGCATATCTACTTCATACTAGATTTCATCCTTGAGGTCATCATAAAATATCAAAACTACCATGACCATATCCAAATAATATGTATATGCAAGAAGACCTATGAAATTGGTACAATACTCCTCCACCATGGTTTTATTACCATTAACCATGTTGGAAATTTTGAGTATATTGTTGTCATTGATGTCAAAAGGATTGATGTCATAAGTTGATGGTAATGTTTGTCATTTATGTCAAAGTGAGAATATTCTTCAAAGGGCACATGAGGCATGAGGTAGCAAGAAGAAGGAAAGGTTTTCTCCATGGTGGCATTGAAAAAGAAAAAATAAAAGGGTCAAATTGATTTACCATGGTGATATTTGCAAAAGAAAAGGATAAATTAATTTACTATGGTGGAAAAGTTTTTATCCTAAGAAAAGGCCCAAAGAAAATAATTATAATATTTAAATCTAAAGATTTAAATTATTATAATATTTAAAAATCAATTTGAGCGCCAAGGGTTTGAAATTTATATTCACCGACGTCAAGGTCTATGCCAAATATATCATATAAATATTGCAATGCCAAGGTGGTTAATTGATATTTGAACATTGAAAAATTCTTGTGCCAAAGTCTTTGTTCAATTCGTGGCGGAGAGGGAGAAAATGATAGGTCTTTTATGAAATCGAGGAAGAGCAAGGTATAAGGAGAAAGGGCTCCAAAAATTGATTTTGTCTAGGAAGCCAACCCAAATGGTAGTAATCATTGTGCTAGGATGTGGCAGTAGAGAGGTCTCGTGTTCAAGATACGATGGAGGCAGATGATAAGGTTTTGGTTGAAGTAATTTTTTTTTGGTGCAAAATAAATCAGGTTAAAGCAAAGTGTGTGGCTTTAGTGTTTGTGTGGGTGCCTAGGGCACAGGCCAATAGGAAACACGGGTTTGAATCACAGTGGTAGGCGGTAGCAAAGGGATTAATTTTTATGCAAAGTCTAAGGTTCTAAGGTATGCACACTTGTCTAGGGAGATATAAGGGGTATTGTTTTTGCTTTTATTTAAAAAAAAAAAAAGGGCTATGAATGTAGTGTAACTTTTGGATAAAATATTATGTGGTGTTTTTGCTAGTGCCTTGGGGTATAAAATAAAGTGATGATTTAATTATCTCTTTGGAAGTGCATTAATGTCAAGTAGGAGGTATAAGGTGTAAATGAAAATTTGCTTGTGATTTTTGTTGGGTTGAAAATTAATTTGTAATATTAGGAATAATAAGGTGTAAAAGTGGTTTGAAAATTTTATTGTACCTCTTGCATTGTGAAAAGAATTTTTGTGGGGTTTTGTTGAGTTTTAATGCATCTTCCTTGAGATCAAAAGAAGGGTCCTAGAACATCATTTTCAGATTTCATTGAGCACATTTTTGAGGGAATGTTCATGTGGATATTTTGAAATAGACTCTTGCTATCTAACCCTTGAAGTGGCACAAGAAGGATTGGTTATTTGTGAGACAGGTTTTAATGACATATCTTCACAAAAAAAAGAGAGGTATGGGCATATTATTCCTTCTTGAGGTGTGATATTGAGCAAGATTTTTTGGAGCATAAGGTGGAGATAAAAGGATTGTTTGATAAGTATTGTTGGAAATATTTGGGTTAGGATTTTATGCTTCTATAGTTGAAAGAGGTTGAGATAATTTATGCTAGAGATTGTAAAATACTTGTGCTAGGTTTGAAGACAAGTTTTTGCATCTTTGTGAAATATTATTGAGCATGTGTTATGAGCAGTTATGAGCATGTATTAGGGCAGAATGGAGTAGATATAGAGAGCAAGTTTAAGATAATGTTGCGAGCATATTAAATTAGACATATGAGCAGGTTTAAGGTAGACTTGTGAGTAGGTCAGGGGTAGATTTTGAGTAGGTTTTGAGGTAGGTCTATGAGCAGGTTTAAAATAATGTTGCAAACATATTTACGAGTAAAGTTGATCAGAGTTGTGTAGAGCAGAGGGGATAGAGTTCTCTTATGGAGAGAAATCCATAAACTAGAGCAGATGGGATCAAATTATCTTGTGGAGAGATATCCACAAATTAGAATAGAGGGGATAGAGTTCTCCTATGGAGAGAGATCCACAAACTAGAGTAGTGGGGATAGAGGTATCTTGTGGAGAAAGATCCACAAACCAAAGCATAAGGGGATTGGTGTCTCCTTTGGATAGAGGTCCATAGACATTGTAATAGGGATTTGATTTCCAAAAGATTAATTGAGAAAATTTATAAGGAATATTTTCTCCGTGGAGTAGCCCAAATTGGGTGAAGCACATTAAATCATGTCTCTCATGTGTGTGATGATGTGTGCAATATTTACTACTTTGATATTATTGTTGTTATCATTTGGATTGAAAATTAAAAAGTTTTATCTTATAATGTTCACCTCCCCTCTCAGTATAAGCCTATGTTCTTTAATTGGTATCAGAGCGGGTTCCTTCATGAAAAGGATAACAACTTGAAGGAATTTCCCACAAGAAAATACATGAACTTAGAAAATGGAGAAGATGCCATGATCGACATAAAATAGGAATTTATTACTGCTCTTAGAAATTTGGAAAAGGTGAGAAAGAAGAATTCAATTTTGAAGGATAAAATCCAAGAGGATGAGAAAGCAATGATGGAACTTCTACAAAACCTCATAGAGCTCAAGGTAAAAGTTGAAGAGGGAAGAAAAACTGAATAGGATATGGCAGAACAGTTAAAGGCAAAAGAGTTAGAATGTGAAATATTGGAATCAGGAATTATCTCTCTAAGAAAGGAAGTTGAAATACTAAGGGTAAGTTACAAAAAAATACAAAGTTGGGGAAAAAGAAAGAGGAGTCAAGCTTCCAAAGAACAAAGATATCAAAATAAGAAGAGATCATGACTTATGCTAATGCGTTAAAAAACAAAAGCATCAATAAGGAAGAGAGCAAAGAATATCCATGGACAAAAGTAAATTATAGGAACAACAAAGGAAGAAGCATGCGACCATATTACTCAAGATACTCTTATAGGTTACAAAATTTCTTCCATGGCTATTGTTTTTCATGTAACAAATATGGTCACAGAGCTGTACATTGCACTACTTATGTAAGAGATAATGTTGATAGATTTTTCAACTCTTTTGCACCTCTCATGAATGATAATATCATATGTTACAAATGCAATAACTTTGGAAACAAGGCCAAATGGTGTAAAATGGTATTTACCAAATAAAAAAAAAAGAAAGAGGATCATAAGGCTCAAAAGAATACAAACTCAACAATTAGGAGAGAGATAAAAGAGCAAGAAAAAGTGAATTCAATATTGGTACAAACAACTCTTCATGTGCAAGATAAAAGAAAAATAGTAGTTTCTTGATAGTGGTTGTTCAAGTCATATGACAGGGGACAAGAGTAAATTTATTGTACTTAAAGAAATCAATGGAGGATTAAGTGTTTAAGATCAGATAGAGGAGGAGAATTTACTTCAGGTGAATTCATAGATTTTTGTGAACAACATGGGATCAAAAGAGAATATTCAGTAGCAAGAACTCCTCAACAAAATAGAGTAGTTGAAAGGAAAAATATGACTGTTGAAAATATGGCCATAGCCATGTTGAATGAGTCTAAGATTTTAGATGGGTTTTGGAGAGATGCAGTTCATAAAATAATATATATCATCAATAGAGCTCAAGTAAGAGTAAATCATCATAAAATACCATATGAGCTCTAGAAAGGGAGACTAGCTACTGTAAAATATTTCAAAATTTTTGGAAGCAAATGCTACATAAGGCGGGAAGAGAAAAATTTGGGTAAGTTTGATTCAAGATGTGATGAGGGTATTTTCCTTGGCTATTCCACCAAGAGCAAATCCTATAGGTGTTATATTAAAAGGACACATACAATTATGGAAAGTATAAATGTGATAGTTGATGAAAAAATAGGGTCAAAAGAACCAACTTAAGAAATTGAAGAAGAAATTTGCCAAGAAGAATTATGTGAAGAATCAGAAGAAGAAAATCAAAGAATACTACCTAAGACTCCATCCAGGTATGTGCAGAAAAATCATCCAAGAGATCTAATTATTAGAAATCTAGATCAAATACAGACAAGGAGGAAGATAATAGGAACTAGTGAGCATGCAAATCTTTCCTTTTTATCTAAAATTGAGCCCAAGTATTTCAATGAGGCAAGAGAAGATAATTTTTGGGTCAAGGCAATGGATGAGGAATTGGATCAAATGGAAAAAAGTGAGACTTGGAAACTTGTACCGAAACCAAAAAATAAGAATATAATTGGCACTAAATGGGTTTTCACAAACAAGTTAAATAAATATGGTCAGGTAGTCAAAAATAAGGTAATATTGGTATTTAAAGGTTATGCACAAGTTGAAGGGATTGATTTTGATGAAAATTTTTCTCTTGTTGCACAACTTGAGGCCATAAGGATGTTTCTAGCCTTCTCAAGTTTCAAAAACTTCAAAGTATATCAAATGGATGTTAAATCAACTTTTCTCAATGGTATCTTGGAAGAAGAGGTCTACATTGAGCAAACTGAGGGGTTCATCCTAATTGATAAGCCATTATGTATACAAATTAAATAAGGCTCTTTATGGAATAAAGCAAGCTCATAGAGTTTACTATTCAAGTTTGGATAAGTATCTTTAGGAACAGGGTTTTAGAAAAGGAATAGCTGACAACAATTTATACATTAAAAATGAAGGAAATGACTTACTAATTGTGGTTTTTTATGTGGATGATATCATTTTTGGAGGCAATAATGATAATATGTGTCAAAAATTTACAAATAGTATGTAGAATTATTTGAAATTTCAATTCTTTTTGAGCTATATTTCTTTCTTGGACTATAGATTTCACAATCAGAGAAGGGTGTATTTCTCTCACAAACCAAGTATATAAAAGAAATGCTAAAGAAATTCAAATTAGAAGACTACAAACTAGTGAGTACCCCCATTATTATAGGATGCAAGTTGAGTAAATATGATGAATCTCCTGAGGCAAATAAGACATTCTAAAGATCTATGATTGGTAACTTACTATATGTTACAACTACAAGACCAGATATAATTTAGGCAGTGGGACTAGTGGCAAGATTTCAAGCAGATCTAAAGGAAACACATGTACTGGAAGTAAAGAGAATTCTCATGTATTTAAATGGGACTATGGATTTTGGACTCTGGTATCCCAAAAGTGACAATTTCACTCTCATAACATATACAGATGCATATTGGCAAGCAATATTGATGATAAAAAAAGCACAAGTGGAGGAGCGTTCTTTCTTGGAGATTGTTTAGTCTCTTGGCTAAGCAAGAAATAGGCATTAGTATCCTTATCCACAGTAGATGTAGAGTACATTACAGTAGTTGCTTGTTGTACACAAGTGTTATGGATGAATTAAACTTTAAAGGACTTCAAGATAGAGCATGATCATCCTATATTCATACTATGTGATAATAAAAGTGCTATAAACATTTCAAAGAATACAATGATGCACTCCAGGACCAAGCACATTTCGATCAATTACCATTTTTTGAGAGAACAGGTGACAGATAAGTAAGTCAAATAAGAATATGTTACTACAAAGGAAAAAATTGTGGGTATTTTTACCAAGCCACTTCCAAAGGAAACTTTTGAGTATCTTAGAGGAAAATTGAGAGTAGTCTTACTCCCACACCAAAATTAATCACCTCAAGGAAAGGAGGTGGGGAGGGGGTTGAGCTAAGAGTCTTATCTTTAGTCCCAAAGGAGTCCCTTTGCCATTGATGTCAAAGGGGGAGATATTTAAGTAAAGGGAAGAGCATTCAGTTAGGGGGAGCATTTTATCAGGGGGGAAGATTTGGAATCAAATGGTTTGGAAAAAGAAATTTTTAGAAAATGGTTGTCATCAATGACAAAGGGGAAGATTGTTGGAAATTTTGAGTATATTGTTGTCATTGATGTCAAAAGGATTGATGTCATAAGTTGATGGCAATGTTTGTCATTTATGTCAAAGTGAGAATATTCTTCAAAGGGCACATGAGGCATGAGGCAACAAGAAGAAGGAAAGGTTTTCTCCATGGTGGCATTGAAAAAGAAAAAATAAAAGGGTCAAATTGATTTACCATGGTGATATTTGCAAAAGAAAAGGATAAATTAATTTACTATGGTGGCAAAGTTTTTATCCTAAGAAAAGGCCCAAAGAAAATAATTATAATATTTAAATCTAAATATTTAAATTATTATAATATTTAAAAATCAATTTGAGTGCCAAGGGTTTGAAATTCGTATTCACCGACGTCAAGGTCTATGCCAAATATGTCATATAAATATTGCAATGCCAAGGTGGTTAATTGATATTCAAAAATTGAGAAATTCATGTGCCAAAGTCTTCGTTCGATTCACGACGGAGAGGGAGAAGATGATAGGTCTTTTTTGAAATTGAGGAAGAGCAAGGTATAAGGATTAGGGGCTCTAAAAATTAATTCTATCTAGGCAGCCAGCCCAGACGGTAGTAACCACGATGCTAGGGCATGGCAGTAGAGAGATCTCGTGTTCAAGATGCGGCAGAGAAAGGCAATAAGATTTTGGTTGAAGTACTTTTTGTTTTGCACGGTAGAGATCAGGTTAAAGCAAAGTGTGTGCCTTTAGTGTTCATGTGGGTGGCCAGCCCACGTGGTGGCCTAACCATGGCTAGGGCACATGCTATCATGCAGCACGAGTTTGAATCATCATGGAAGGTGGTGGCAAAGGGATTAATTTTTATGTAAAGTCTAATGTTCTAAGGTATGCACACTTGTCTAGGGAGATATAAGGTGTATTGTTTTTGCTTTTATTTTTTTAAACAAAAGGGCTATGAATGTAGTGTAACTTTTGGATAAAATATTGTGGTGTTTTTACTAGTGCCTTGGGGTATAAAATAAAGAGATGATTTAATTATCTCTTTGGAATTCCATTAATGTCAAGGATGTATAAGGTGTAAATGAAAATTTGCTTGTGATCTTTGTTGGGTTGAAAATTAATTTGCAAGATTAGGAGTAATAAGGTGTAAAAGTGGTTTGAAAATTTTATTGTACCTCTTGCATTGTGAAAAGAATTTTTGTGGGGTTTTGTTGAGTTTTAATGCATCTTCCTTGAGATCAAAAGAAGGGTCCTAGAACATAATTTTCATGTTTTATTGAGCACTTTTTGAAGGAATGTTCATGTGGATATTTTAAAATAGACTCTTGCTATCTAACCCTTCAAGTAGCACAAGAAGGATTGATTGTTTGTGAGATGGGTTTTAATGATATATCTTCATAAAAAAAAAAAGAGGTATGGGCATATTCTTCCTTATTGAGGTGTGTTATTGAGCAAGAATGTTTGGAGCATAAGGTGGAGATAAAAGGATTGTTTGATAAGCATTGTTGGAAATATTTGGGTTAGGATTTTATGCTTCTATAGTTGAAAGAGGTCGAGATATTTTGTGCTAGATATTGTAAACTACTTGTGCTAGGTTTGAAGATAAGTTTTTGCATCTTTGTGAAATATTTTTGAGCATGTGTTATGAGAAATTATGAGCATTTTTAGGGTAAAATTGAGTAGAGACAGAGATTATGTTTTAGATAGTGTTGTGAGCAGAATGAATCAGACTTGTGAGCAAATTTAAAGTAGACTTGTGAGCAGATTAGAGATATATTTTGAGCAGGTTTTGAGGTAAACCTATGAGCAGGTTTAAAACAATGTTGTGAATAGATTTGTGAGCAGATTTTATCAGAGTTGAGCAGAGCAGAGGGGATAGAGTTATCCTATGGAGAGAGATCCACAAAATAGAGAATAGGGAATAGAGTTCTCCTATGGAGAGAGATACATAAACTAGAGCAAAGAGGATAGAGTTCTCCTATGGAGAGAGATCCACAAACTAGAGGAGTGGGGATAGAGGTCTCCTATGGATAGAGATCCACAAACCAGAGCATAAGAGGATTGGTTTCTCCTTTGGATAGAGGTCCATAAACATTGTAATAGGGATTTGATTCCCAAAAAATTCATTGAGAAAATTTATAAGGAATATTTTCTCTATGGAGTAGCCCATATTGGGTGAACGACGTTAAATCATGTCTTTCATGTGTGTGATGATGTGTGCAATATTTACTACTTTGATATTATTGTTGTTATCATTTGGATTAAAAATTAAAATGTTTTATCTTATACTGTTCACCTCCCCTCTCAGTATAAGCCTATGTTCTTCAAGCCAAGCTAATTAAAAAATATAAAAACCCTTATTAAACTTGACCAAGAGTATATTCTTCAACTCTAGCGATAAAATATGATAGCCATGATGGCTTAGACCACAAAGAAGCCATTGATAGCATGAATATCTAACTAAGAATCCAATAGAGTGAACCTATTATTTTTAGGAACATGATGCAACTGTATGAGGTGATCCATCTTAGATATCAAATCATGATGATTATTTTCTTGAAAGGTTAGGATATATATTCTAGGAACTAGAACATCATAAGGTCAATCAAGAAAAAAAGCAACATAACCTATAGTGGAATCAATATTAGTAATAAACTCTAAATTAATCTCACTAATATATGGAATATCTCACATTGTTGATTTGGTGTCCATGGGAAATATGGGAGTAACTAGGATCTTGCCCAAAAGACACTTGCTAAAAGAATACTAGACACTACTCCAAGGTTGTGCATTGATAGAGCCTTGGATATTGAAGGTGGAAGGGCCTTGGATCTTGCTTGTAAGGTGGCCATTAGATGTTCTATGGATCCTAATACTAGAAATTCTTGATAGGTGGAGGGTCATCCAATAGAATCTCATGTCTATTTTGCTTATATTTCTATTACACACTAGATACTTTTGGAATTCACTATCCAATGAGTATTTAGTGTGGGAAAAATCCCTTTCATGGTACTTAATTAATAAGTTCAACTTTATTTTTATGTTGTAAAGTGTCTTACAACATCCTTATTGAGCAATACTGAGCTTATGGATTTGTTCATTCAATATCTGGTACTCAATCAAAAAATACTCATGTACACTAGTGAGAAGGTTTGAGGTAGGATTAGATAGGAAACAATGATACTTAGGAGAAGTGGGAAAGGTACTCATGGTGTCAAAAATGAAAGAATAAGAGGGATCAAATCTGTTAATGCACTAAAGTATATTATGGTGCTTCCTTGGGTTCTTAGAAGATACTTCTTCTTGCTCATATAAAAATTATGATTATGGATCTATGCATTGCAAATACCTATTGATCATTACCAACACCACTAATTAATGATAAACTCAAATATTTCACTATTTACTTTTGTATTATTAAGCATATACTTTTTTTTGACTTGTCAACAAGATGATTAGAATGAGATTGATCTTCCATAAGGGTTAAAACATATTTGGTACTATTTTATTTGAGTTTAGGAAATACAAATGATTTTGCCTAAATCATACTATTAGAGAATAAAATAGCATTTAAAGTTGATAACAAGAAAATAATAGAAATTATGCAATTAAAAATACATATATGCTAGAAGAGATTTTGAAATAATTCACTCATCTTTTTGTTTCTTTTTAAAATATCTACATGGAGCTAAGATCATTGTTTTGATATCACCAATAAGAAAACAACTTCTAGAAATGACAATGACAATAGTTAATCTTAGAAGTACAATAACATAAAAAGCATACACTAGTACTACAATTCATATTCTACAACAATAAATCATAACTAGAAGTAACATATGTAGATTCCAAGTCTTAAAACAATCTTAGGCACTAAAAGAGGAAAAAGTCTCTTAGCCACTTAAAGAGGGTAAAGTCTCTTATGACACTAGAGATAACAAAATATTACACATATCAATAATAAAACAATTATATTGTAACTCATCTACTTATAATCTACTTAAAAATAACTAAAAAAAGGCTATATTAGATCTTATTATTGATGATACCTTAAGAAAATGTTAAAGAGAAACTCATTAGTTTAATTCCAAACCATCTACTTATTTATTATACTTCAACCACAAACATTTCCAATAAAATGCAAACTTGATAAAATAATAATATATAATATTATGATTTTAATTATATATTACATTTTAATAATCTTTTAGCAATCATTACTACATCACATAAAAATCACATATACTATATATCTTATATTATAACTCTCCTTTAATAATATAGACTTTTAGTTTGTATATCATATTACTCTTATTAAAAAACAAAACTATGCATAAAACATTGTTTTTGCAATAAATATTTTAGATGAAAAATCTTAAAATAATATAATATGAATTATCCCACATTGTTCCAAACTATGACTAAAGGTAATAAAAGTTAAATATTACTCTATTAATAAAGTAGTTTCAAAATTTATCATAAAACAAGAAAAATATCATAAAATATTTTTTCCAATAATTTTTTTAATATTATTAATTTAAAATATACTTTATAAGCACTTGGGTGCAGCTCAACGGTTTAGGCTTTGGCTCTTTTTTGGAAGGTCTAAGGTTCAAACCGTGGCGTGGATGAGTGTGTGAGGGGGTGGGTGTGTGTCTCCACGGTGGAGTTGTTGTAACAGATTAGAGAATTACTGATCAAAAACCCATATCTTAATATTACCCAAATATATATATATATATATATATATATATATATATATATATATATATAACCTAGAAAATTAATGGGATTTTAACTTTCCATAAAATCAAATTTGAGATGGATTATTTTATTGTTAATTATATAATGATTTAAATATAAATAATTAAAAAACTCTCCAATTTTTTAAAATGTAAAATAATTATATTTTATAAAAAATCAATTAATATGTTTTAAATTCTCATTTAATAAATCCAAATTCAAACTGTTCAATCCAAATCTCAAATCTCATCTAATAAATCCCATTTCAACTGTCCAAAATCAAACAGTAAAATATGGATATTATTTGAAAATACGTCAATAATCCTGAATCCCTGATTCCCATTCCTATTGCATACGCGGAACTTTGGCTGGTCTGGCTGTAGGAGACATGGAGCAGAAAACGGTAACTTTCCACGGCAAAGTATCTGAAAATATGGCCCTTCTCGGCGATTGCTCGCCCGCTGACGGAGTGGAAGGCCGATTTTCCTCTTCCTCTTCGTCTTCGTCTTCGTCTTCGTCTTCTTCCCCCTCAATTTCTTCGTCCTCTTCCTCTTCCTCTTCCTCTTCCTCTTCTTCCTCCTCCTCCTCCTCGTCGCTCACATCTTCGTCGTAGCAGCGAAGGGGAGTGCATGGAGCGTCAATCTCCTCCGCTTCTTCCTCTATTCCATCTTCATCTTCACTGGGCGCCAACTCTCCGCTCTCCTCCTCCTCCTCCTCCTCCTCCTCCTCTTCCTCCTCGGGATCAGCGTCTTCAAGTTGATCAACCTCGGTCTCAGCCACCACTTCCACTCTCCTTGGAGGCGGTGGACGTTGATAGGCCGCGTTATAAGCGGCGATTCCGTCCCTCGTCTGCGTGCCGACGTAATCCATGAAAGAAAGACGGGGGAGATCGAGAGACGATGGGATCGGCCACGGCATTGTAATTGTAACAAGAAACTTGACATTATCGACATCCAGCGATGATGGCAATCTCAGGCTGAACTTCTTTCTCCCATGCTGGTCTTCACAATGGAGGGGACGATTCCACCGCACCCTCTCCCTGTCGACCCATCCGAATCCGGCCATAATTTCTCTAACCCACTCGCATGCCTGCCCCTCTAGAGGACCAGGTGTAGTTGACGATAGCCCTTCATCGAGAATCCTGCGGCAAGAGGTGGCCGGCAAACCACTACATCCATCCCAAACAAGGGGATCCATATAGCAATTTGTGTCCAACTCCATCTCAATTTCTATGTCTGTCTTAACAAAATGAAATATTGGCTTGATTTTGGTTTTGAATGTCACAACAAAGTGCTCAAATATTAACAATACCAACCGTCGTGACTTTTAGACAAACTCATCTATGTTAGTTTGACGCGAACTTTCTACTTCAAATGTTATATATATACACTCTTTATTTAACCAATCAATAAATGAATAAAATTAAACATAGACAACCAGAAGGACAAAAGTCATAGAAGAGTTTAATAAGATTTGTTCTTAACTCAAGGTTAATAACATATTATTTGACCATTAAAATATAAAAATAGTGGGATAAATAATTTACACCATTAATTTTGATTAGTGAATAAGTTTATTGGTAAGGGTTTTGGTTTCTTTTTAAAATGTTTTAAGGTTCAAATATTACTCAGTATGAGGGGATCATAACCCCTTTAAAACAATTGAAATTAAACTCATTAGATTCCTCAATATTTAAAGAGGAGACCAAGGTTCATATCTTATCAAATAAATAATATCCAAATTTTATTATAACACCACTATATGGTAACAATGTAATATGGATGAAGCACATTTCAATCCCAAGAAAAAACTTACACTATCAATAACCAAATTAAAAAAAAATATATATACTCATTGAAAAAACTTACAACATATATAATAACCAAATTTTTTATATGTAAAATATTTTAGTAACTTCCTTGAAATTATCACATATTTTAGTATAAACCATACATATATAAATAATTTTTATATGTTAAATATTTTAGTAACTTCTTTGAAGTTATCACATATTTGATGTGCTTTATATATATTGAAAAACATGGTCCAAATGTTCTATGAACCTATGCACCCTTCGTTGAAAAGAATTTCCCACATACTTAGTCATTAACATTTATTTATTTATTTATATATATATTTGGTTAGTGTGAGAAACCCTTACTATCCACGTTTAGGGCTGGGCATTCTCATATCATCATAACCTCTCATAAGGAAGAGAGCTAAACTTATCAATAGATAATTTACACACAAACACACACACTTATAATTGCTCAAATACTTTCAAGAAAGTATGACTTATTATTTCTCAAGTAAGTTTATCTATATATAACATGATTTAAAACCGTTTTTCATTATTCTTATACTGTAATTAGATGTTTGAATATGGAGATATACATTTAACATATGTATTTATTGGAAGAAAGATATGTATCTTTCAATAAAATTGATGAAAATTATTTTTTAAAAAGTTATATATTAAAAAAATAAAAGGTTATAATAAAATTAAACAATATTAATTTTAATTTTATACATAGATAAAAAAGGAAGAAATATATAGTAAATTTTTTTATATGACAACTCTATTATATATATAATATTTTGTATATTCTACTTAAGGACTCATTCATCATCTTATTTTGGGAGTTGTATTTATGAGTTTTCATTGTTTTGAGAAGGACTCACACACACACACATATTATCGAGGGTAAAGACACGATTTTAAAAGGGCCTAGACATAGTAGGGTCATGCACACCCACCTTGTGGTTTGAACTTGGATCTCTTAGATGAGAACCCAAAGATAAACTATTTTAGTGTTCTTGATAATTATTAGGAGTAAATTACATAATATTTCATCTTAAAATTAATACTTTATATGTTACGTATACTATGGAAGTAAAATAAAAAAAAATTTAGAGTGCGATCTAGGAGAAATTAGGAAGCATGAGTAAGAAGTAACAAACAAAGTGCAATCAAGGAGCAAACACCACTTCTTCGTGTTCTAGATATCAAAAGAAACTCAAAAACTAAAGGATTCATTTTAAAAACATTTAGGTAACATGATGTAGAGGGGGAAAATTGCCCTGTTGTGTACAATTCCCAAAAGTTGGATCCATAAGATAGAAGCCTTTGGGGTGAACCATGGGGGTATGTTATTCTCTACACTCAGTGCTAGGGGGTAAGGGTTCACCAAGAATGGTTTAAGGACTCTCTCTAAGTCATTTGGTTTTCAAGAATGTTTGATGTATTAGATTTGAGACAAACACCTAGATTTGGCCTTTATAGATATATGCTATAGAAGATAAAGAACAATGCCAAAATACATAATGTAGGAATATAAGAGCTAAATTCTAGAATGATTCTTTCTTTGAATGATTCTCTAACCTAGGGTTCTAAATAGATATAATTTAAGCAAGAGCTCAAGAAGATATGTACAAACAAAATTAACCCTAAGTGCATACTATATGTTGTTTATCTTTTGAATGCCTAGAAATTAATTATATATATTTCTATAAAATCAGATCTAAGGTTTATAACAAAATTATAAAACACTCAACAAACAACCTAAAGACTAATCATAACACTTAGCTTATCCGATGATTTATCCTTGCTTTTATCCTTTTATCTAATGCTATAAGTAATTCTTGTTTCTACGAGATAACTTGACAAACACTTGAAAAATGTGATTAGTGTTAGGGGGCCTACTTAGGCTATTGTATAAAAATACTTGGAGGTGCAACAATCAAGCTCCTTAGGTCCTTTTAGCTGACCTTTGATAATTAAAAGTGAAAATTGATCTTTGGAGGAAAACAAACATAATACAATACCACTATACTCTAAATGTAGTCTAGAAGGCAGTGATGAAAATTGGAATAATAGATTACCCCTAGTTTAGCTCAAGTGAAATTGTACCCCGTAATAGAAAACTATGATAATGCAAGGTAAAATTGTGCCTCGTAGAATATCAGACACTATTTCGTAGAAGTGAGACAAAATGTCTCATATTGAAGCAAAATAATGAAACTATGATGCATCGAATGAAATCAAACATGCAATAGAAAATTTTCACCTAGCATAGAGCGAGGAAGCAAGTAGAAAGGTTTGAGATCTTAAAGGTAGTCAATCTCTCTTTAGGGCTTCAACAACAATCCACCAAGAGTGAACAACAACAATCCAATGCAACAAACAATCAACCAAACTTCACACTTCTAAGTTGCTTGTGAAATAAGAAGGATACATACTGAGTAAAATACTTTAAGAGAAATCAAATGTTAGTGAGCAATAAATTACTAATCCTTAGAATGTTGATTATGTGAGCGTATGTGAAAAAATGAATCCAAATCCTCCTTATATAGCATATTTAAAGGCAAAAAGAGTGGTAAAACTAAGGAGGGTCGATGTAAAACATGTCAAGCCTAAAAAATTAGGATTTCAATATGTTAAACCCTAAAAAAGTGAAATCGCACCCCGTTAGGGCCGATCGTGATTTTGCAATGCGAAGTCATGCCCCATAAGGTATTGGGTGTAATTTCTTATAAAGAGGGAAAAAATGCAAAAAAGAGGGGAAGGGGCCTTACACTTGCCCTAGGCAAGTGTAAGGGGTCCCCTAGAGGGCTCAGGGAATATTGTCCACTAAAGTGGATCAATTATCCGTGTCTACATTTTACCCCTTCTTTGATGCATTTATGGCCTAATAAATGTGTCAAAGAAATGGTGTAAATACTCGTAAATTAAATACAAGCAGAAACAGGGTGACTAGTTTAGAAGAAAGGGGTAGTGCAAAAATGGTATTATTTCGAACACTTTTGTGTTTTGCATGCAAATCAAGGTATTAGGGATATTAATACCTCTAAGGCCAGGGTGCCCCCTCGAGTTTTATGAGGGACACGTTCCTCATAAAAACTTGAAAAGGCAAACTCAAAAGAAGAAGCGAGAAGAAAAAAAAAAGAGAAAAAGCACATGAAAATAGGGTTAAAAGTGAAAAGGGGGGCAAAACCCTAATTCATTTTAACCGTACAAGAAAGAAAAAAAGGAGATCTAGAGAAACGTGGTAGATGACACTACCAATACATAGTTTAACGATCATGAGGGGTGAAGCCAACATGGAAGCAGAGTGAGCACAGGTAGGGTTGAAAACCACTTGCAATTTAAAATTTTCATTTTTTTTGCAATTTTTGGGCAGTTTTCTACCAAAATTGATAGTTTTGTCGTGTACGAACCAGACATGATATTGTGGTCTGACCACAATTTTACCTTGGATAGTAGTAGCAAAATCATGCCTAGATAAAAACAACCAGGTGCAATTTTGTGAAATCATGTCTCACAGATGCAGGGCGTGACTTCACTTTGGTGAAATCATGCTCCTGGAAAACTAGGTGTGATTTCACCGAAAAGTGAAGAAAATAAATTAAAAAAAGAAGAAAAGAGAGATAAAAATAAAGGAAGAAATAAGATATAGGAAGAAAGGATGGCAACGAGCAAATTTGGAGATGTAAAATTTATTTGTGCAATGATTAATATTTTTTATTTAATTTAATGCAATTAATTAAGTAATTTTAATAAATTAATATTTTTTTTTCAATTTACTGGTGGAAAATTTTTATTTTGTTGTTATTGTAGCTTAGGGTACTCAATATTTGCAAGTGGAGAGCCATATCCATGGAGGTGGAGCTATAGGTACTCAGAAAAGTAGAGAGGGACACACTGGGGGTGGTGGGACTAGACCACCTTGTTAGACTACCTCAGGTAGAGGTAGACAAGGCTTTGTTAATAGCACTAGCATAGAGATGGTACCTAGAGTCATCTACCTTATGGTTACCCATGAGAGATATGATCGTAACACTAGAGGATGTGTGGCGTATCTTATGCATTCATATTAAAGAGATAGTAGTTTACTGAGCGTGAGGGAGACCAGCGACCTTGCATCAATTTTGAGAGGCTGGATCCACTAGGTGCATGAGAGCATCATAGTCATAGATGACCTAGTGGGGTGGTATGGGGTGGAACCATTGAAAATAATTCTCTATGAGGTGGTTGCGGGTATGATGATGTGCCATACTAGTAGGTGATATCTGCCATGGGTGATGGCGGGTGTAGTGGCATATATGCAAGACCAGAGAGTTATATTCGTATGGGGTCCATATGTGCTGACTCACTTGTACAGGATATTGTACAATGTTATGTACAAGCAACATACAGGTACAGTGTCCATGACTTTTCTCCAGGTATGGCGCTGGGAGCACATAGTGGTGCAGAGATTAGATGTACTGCCAGGACCATTACCTAGCCTAGAGTGACAAACATAATATAGATGGTCTAGATCCCTAGAGCAGGTCATGAGGACCTATGTTGGGCATCTACCACTAGCAGGCTAGATAGTAGATGAGTTGAGGGACGTCAAGATAGTATGGTAGCCCTAACATCTACACCTAGGATGGGATGAGGATAGGATAGAGCTGGTGAGCATCAGGAGGATCAGGTTGTTAACGATAGATAAGGGGGAGCCAAATATATTTTAGTTTGACCAAGTATTGAGGTAGTTTGGGATCTTGTAGGGCATCCTAGACCTAGGGGATCATTGCTACCAAAGAGTCTATCGAGACCTAATAGGGGTAGGAGGTGGAACTGACCTGACCAAGTGGGCCGAGGAGGACTTAGATGATCCTCCTTACATGGATCCTAGGGTGGATGAAATGGGAGTGGCCTTCGACTACCGATGGTGGTATAGAGGAGTCGTGTCCCGTAGGGTCTCCTTACCATTTCTAATATAGAGGCACTAGGTGATGGGCTTAGACATGTAGTGAACATTTTAAGAGGTAGCTCATAGAACCATAGATAGGGCTTAGTAGGGACCAGTAGCTCCAAGATAAAGGTATGCTCAGATTTAAATTGAGCTAGTGATAAAGGTCACCAATGCTATAGGGATTGGGGAGGCAAGGGCATCTAGATTTGACCCTATAGAGGTAAATTTACCACTATGTAGAGGATTAGGAGAGGTCTCCACATTAGTGGTAGCCATCCAGGGTTAGGATTCAAGATATGGGGATCTTATGGAGGAGGAAAAGGTGCTACGAGTATAGGTGGTGACTCTATAGAGGCAGGTGGGCCTAATCTATAAGGATAGGTCCAAGAGGTTGAGGGACTGTGAGGCTCATTGAGCACTACAGAGAGCGGGAGGGATGCACTTCAAGCAGAGGTTGATCACTTTCAAGGAGAGATTATCCATATAGGCATAGAGTGCTAGAGGGATCAAGCAAAGGGGATGACTATCATCAGGATCAACTAGGCTAGTGATGGGATCCACCTTATACAAGTGGGACTATGGAGGGTATGGGAAAGGTTGGAGGTGACCATTCAGTGGGCTACCTTTTATGAGACTATGTACTACTAGGAAATACCAACAAAGTAGAGAGTAATACTTCCTTCATATCTCTGATCAGCTAGTAGGTCATGATCTCGATCATGAACATTCTCTGTATCACCATCCGTGGGTATGCGGCTACCTGGACCACCTCCTCCTCCAGGTGGAGCAAAGGAGATAGGTTATCAGAGCTAGGACTAGGTATTAGGATGGCATAGCAATTTTGATTATGGTATGCACCCCTAGGGATTGGTTGAGTGTACCATGATTGGATTATGGTACACCAACCAGACACTTATGCATCTCTCTCTTTTTCATCAAGTAATATATAGCTATTTATTTTTATATTTTGTGAATGTGTGCATGTGATTCAATTTTTATTTATATGTTCTTTAATTTGATGATTTACACATGAAATCTATCTTAATGTGAGGCTATATCAAATGCATGGATGAAATGGATGGAAAAAAGAAATAAAATATGAGACAAAGATAAATAAAGAAGACCAACAATACGAAGAAGAAGCAGAAGAGAGAGAAGACAAAGAGGAAGATGAAGAGGAAGACGAAGAAGAAGAAAAAGAAGAAGATAATACAAAGGTCAACAATTTGAAATAGAGAAGGATGGGTGAAACATAGTATTGAAATTAGTGTAGGTCACAAGGGACCAATGTGACTAAATACTATGAATCGTACCAAAAGAAGAGGGAGCTAAACCCACTATGGATGTAGTGCTCACCAAGAGGGATAAGGTGTTGGAGTCTGGCCCACTATGGTGTTTTCTCACTAATTGACTACTATGGTGTAATTACCCACTAGGATGTATGCCAAGGCTTGATAAAATGGCCAAGGAGCTTATCCTATAATGGGGTGTTGAGCCCGCTGAGTCAAAAGGGAGTATAACTCAATAGAAGATCATATTACAATAATATATCCACTAGGATGTAAAGCTATCCCATGTGGGTTGTAATATAAGAATAAAATATATATTAGGTGAATGCTACCCCCGAGAGGGATTTAGAGAAGAAAAAAATGTAGTGAGTGCATGCAATTATGCTGAGAAGACAACTTAAGAAGGAAAAAGGAAGAAACAAAACACACGTATCTCCTTGTCAAAATTAAAGGAAGATAAAGAAAAATAAGGCAACAAAAAAGTGACAAGGAAATATTAACGAACTATCATCCTTGATCTAAGAGATACTCTCACTATTTCCAAGACCAAGGAAAATACTTGAAGAAGCAAACAAAAGCAAGAAGGAAGAATAAAGAAGAAAGCCCTACATGGGGATCTTACTAGGCATTAGAACCCTAGAGAGAGTGCAATGCATGTGATCTATGACCTAACTAGGTACCATCATATGCCATTGTCACAAGATCCAAAAAGTCTATATGATCAAGCATTCATGAACAAGTAGTCATGCAAAATATGACACTCAAGCATGCAAGTTGAATTAAAATTTAGGAAGACAATGCAAAAGGATGACAAGCAACAATGCAATATGGACAAGTAGACGAATGCAACAAAAAATACGAATGCATAGCTAAATGATAATTGATTGATTAATGCAACTTCTAATATTTTATTTTTCTTATTATTATTTCTTTGAGATTTATTAATTTAAGTAAGCAGGATGAAAGTCGACACAAAATCTAAGTGTGCCGCCTTTCTTAAAATAAGAAACAAGCATACCATGAACTGTTTTATCAAAGAAATTTCTAAAAGGTAAGCCTTATCAATAATTAAAATTATGGAGAGGCTCCTTCATAGCTCTTTATTTGGCATCCATAGCACGATAATCAATGCACTCTTGAACATAACCATTCTTTTTAACATAAGGAGGAGCAATTCCTAACTTCACAAGGTCACTATAGGATAGTGAAGTAGGGTCATTTTTTTTAAATAGAAGGTTTATTTTTAGAACATACATAATTAATCATATTTCAAAATAAGATATCAAAATAATGAGGGGGACCATTATCCTCATCATCCACTCCTGAATTTTGATAATCCATATATTCAGCATAAGTCCTAAGATGATCCTAATTATCAAATGGTAAAGGTTGGTCTTTACTAGGTATAAAACCTATGGTAAAGGCTCTTGAATGCCATTCTGTTGTGGCCCCAAGCATTTACCTACATATCTCATACTAGATAGGATCTATTTAGAAAGTGGGTAGTCTTGGAAAGGTAACAATGAGCAAAAATGCTCAATGAGAGAGGGGTTGCTACCACGTATATTTCCTCAAAGGTAGTTCTTGCAAATAAAAATGTACACGTGCCAATGTGTATAATATCATATTTCTTATGGGGTAAAACCATGGTTCTTGGTGATGGTGGTAGCTTGGCTATATCTAGAAGAGGTTCTTGAAGAAACTGATTATCATGATCCTGAGATGAAAAATTTGAGATATGTTCCACATTCATTTTTAAATTTTAAAATTGCTTTGATATTTGGTATGAGGAATGTAGAGAAACCATTGAAGAGATTGAGGGAAATAGGTTGAAATCATATTGAGCTCGCTCTACATTTTAACCAAATTTAAATGGTCGAGGGTTGCCCAAAATGGTGATAACTTGATTCTTAAACTCAAACTTGAGACACTGATGAAGAGTAGAAGGGATGACCTTCATTGTGTGAATCCAAGGATGTCCGAGGAGAAGATTAAAATATGTAGGACAATATACCACATAGAATGAAGTATCCAATATTTTAGGCCCAACCTTGAGAGGAAGAGATATGACACCACATGCCTCTTGGGACTCATTATTGAAAGCTTTTATAATTATGTCAAATTTTGTTAAGTCTTCCTCTTTTAATCCAAATTTTTGAAATAATTGATATGTACACAAATTGAGGGAAGAGCCATTATCAATCAAAATTATTTTGATAAAAGTATCCCCAATAAGTGCGGTGATGTAAAGTGAAGAATCTTCTTGCAAGAGGAAGGTTTATCATCATCCAAAAATGAGATATGATCTATTCCAAGAGAACCTATGACATAAACTATAACATTGGATGAAATATCCGAGGAAACTAATTACTACTTTAAAAATTCCATCAAAGCATCTCTATGATTGGGAGAAGTTTGGAGGAGTTCTAAAACTGATATCTTTGTTGGAGTACTAGCCAACTACTTTTGGAGATCAAATAAAACCTTAGGTTGTGGTCTCAATACAATAGGTGGAATCCAAATATTTGCAGCTTTTCCTTGATTATTTTTCAATACTAAATCGGGTTGTAATACAAAATTTTGTCCTTGCTGAGGATGTTGAGTTTGAGCTTGCCTTATTGTAGTTATCCCAACCATGCCAACCATATTACCATAGGGAGGAGGCTCATTCTAATGAGCCACCTTATTTGCTACTTGTTGATTATATTTTGGTAATGGATATTTAAATATTTCCATATCTTTATTGGTAGTCACATTTTTTTGGACAGGTACTTGATTATTCAATACTTGAGAATTACTTAAGTCAATACGTCCTGCATCAATCAAATCTTGAACTACATGTTTCAACTTCTTGCAAGAATTTGTCCAATGTCCTTCCACTCTATGATATGCACAATGTTGACCTACCTTATACTAATGAGTTTTAGTATCTAGTTTCCTAATAGGAGGTAACTCAATTGTATTAGCTTCTAAAAGTTGTTTTAAAACTTATTCCATAAACATATTAAGCTTTGTAAAGTTCCTTTGTGGAGGTTTTTGAAGTATTATATTTTGTAGGTTGTTAGTAACATTATTAATAGGTCTACTATCCATTCCACTATCACCTCATATGTGCTTATTCTTGTGTTGATACTTAGTAGATTTTTATTCTTTAACCTTGGGTTCGCCTCTCCTGATGAGTGTCTGTTCTACTTTTCTTGCAAAATCAATTGATTGATCAAAATATGTAATGGTAGTAGTCTCTAATGCATAAGATATTTTTTCTTGTAAATTACCAATAAATATCTCAAGCATGTATTTATGAGGTAAAGTATATCTCAAGCGTCCAACTAAACTTCTCCAACGAGCCAAAAATTCTAAAAATATTTCTTCTTTATTTTATTTTAAATTATATACATCTTTCATTGTCACTTATTTCTCAATGTAAGCACCAAATTGTTGAACAAATAATTATGTTGTTTCTTCAAAAATCTTTAAGGAATAATTAGGCAATTGATAGTACCATTCTAATGCCATGCCACCAAGACTTTTAGGAAATATTTTAAGTAGCAACATATCATCATAAATGAGATCATGGCAAGCTATTCTAAATCTTCTTAAATGCTCAATTGGATCTTCTATCCCATTATAAATGGGTAAAAATGGCATAGAAAAATTCTTAGGATAAGGTCTAGCAGTAACAATAGGATCCAATGGCTGATTACACATTTCCTTATAACTGTAAGTAAAACTTGAAGGTTGAGTCATCTCATATTTTAAAACCAACTGCTTCACCATATTTATTAAATTCTGCACTTTTGTATTACTTTTATGCATGGTTCCCATATTCCCTAAAGAAGGAACATATTTTTTTTGAGGGACCAATACCTAATTCAGATTGGATGCATGGATAATACAATATGTGGTATTTCATGAAAATAAATAGCTAACATTTGGTGTGATAGAAGAAAAAGTGTTGATATTAGAATATTCAGGAAGAAATTGAAAACACTTTTGAGTGACACTACTAATTGGAGGAGCTTGCCTATTCCTTCCGATGTTGGTGGTTGTAGTAGTATCAACAACCGAGTTCAAATTATCAAGATGCACTAGTTTAGGAGCAGGATTTTCTTGGTTAAGAATAGAGGAGCTTATTGGAGGATATGGAGAAGTCTCATATCTTTTGAGGTAGCTTCTTGCTCCATGACTCCCAATATCCTATCCCTATTAGCTTTCATAAAGCCCCAAATGTGCTCAAATGATGAAAATATAAAGCTACCATTAGGTGCCTCAGAAGGATCAAAATCATCTTAGTATCCATGTTATCTTGTTATTCTAGATCTATGTTAGGATCCTCTCTATCAATATGATCATCTTTCGAAGAAATACAACCTGATTCAATATGCTTTCGTTGATTTCTAAGGACAAGAGCCATTATAAAAGTGAAAGGATAAAAGAGAATGCTAACAATAGAAACACATATACTTTTAAAGATGTTATTAAGGTTATTCAACCAAAAAAACAAATTTAGTGATCTTGCTTAAAAAAAAATTGTAAAAAGAAAGGAGGTGTTCACGTAGGGTTCACCAAATATGTAGAGGGGGAAAACTACCCTGCCATGTACAATTCCCAAAAGTTGGATTTGCAAGAGAGAAGCCTTTGGGGTGAACCACAGGGGTATGTTGTTATCTACACTAGGTGCTATGGATAGAAGGGTTCACCATAAAATGTTTAAGGACTTGCTCCAAGTCCTTTGGTTTTCAAGAATGTTTGATGTATTAGATTTGAGACAAACACCTAGATTTGGCCTTTCTAGATCTATTCTATAGAAGATAAAGGACAATGCAAAAATACAGATTCTAAGAATACAAGAGCTAAACCCTAGAATGATTTTTTATTTGAATGCTTCTCTAACCTAGGGTTATAAACATACAACCTTTAAGCAAGGACTCAAGAAAATATGCACAAACAAAATTAACCCTAAGTGCATACTATATGTTGTTTATCTTTTAAATACCTAGAAATTAATTATATATATTTCTATAAAATCATATCTAGGATTTATAAAAAAATTATAAAGCACTCAACAAATAGCCTAAATACTAATAAAAGCACTTAGCTTATTAGGTGATTTATCCTTGCTTTTATCCTTTTATCCATTGCTATCAGTAAAATATTGTTCCTATGAGATAACTTGACAAACACTTGAAAAATGTGATTAGTGTTAGGGGGCCTACTTAGGCCACTATATAAAAATACTTGGAGGTGCAGTAATCAAGCTCCCTAGGTCCTTTTAGCTGAAATTTGATAATTAGAAGCGAAAATTGACCTTTGGAGGAAAACAAATATAATACAATATAGCAGAAAATAATGATGAAATCACAGAAATAGAATACACCACTATGCTCTAAATATAGTCTAGAATACAATGATGAAAACTAGAATAAAATATTACCCTTAGATTTAGCTCAGGTGAAATTGTACCCCGCAATAAGTGATCGCGATAATGTAAGGTTAAATCATGCCTCGTAGAAGATCGGGCACAATTTTGTAGAAGTGAGACAAAAAATCTTAGATTGAAGCAAAATAATGAAACTCTGATGCAGTGAATGAAATCAAACATGCAACAGAACATTTTCACTTGGAAGAGAGTGAGGAAGCAAGAAGAAATGTTTGAGACCTTTTAGGTAGTCGATCTCTCCTTAGGGCTTCAACAACAATCCACCAAGAGTGAACAACCGTAATCCAATGCAAAAAATAATCAAACTTCACACTTCTATGTTTCTTACAAAATAAGAAGAATAAGGATATAGATTGATTAAAATACTTTGTGAGAAATCAAATGTTAGCGAGCAATAAATCATTAATCCTTAGAATGTCGATTATGTGAGCGTGTGTAAAAAAGTGAATTCAACCCTTCTTATATAGTGGATTTGAAGGCACAAAGAGTGGGAAAACCAAGGAGAGCCAACGCAAAATATGCCAAGCCCAAAAAATAGGGTTTCAATGTGTCAAACCCTAAAAAGGTAAAATCATGCCCTGTTAGGTCCAATCATGATTTTGCAATGTGAAGTCGCACCCCATCAAGGATCGGGTGTGATTTCGTATAAAGAGGGGAAAAAGGAAAAAAAGAGGGGAATGGACCTTACCCTTGCCCTAGAAAAGTCTAAGGGGTCCCCCAGAGCACTTAGGGAAGATTGCCCACTAAAGTGGGTCAATTTTTCGTTACACATGACAAGAAACATATTTTTAAAAGTCCTTATTGGAATTAAGAATACCCTAGTTAACGATGAAAATAAGAGCAAATTTATGGCATACCCTATATAGGTAACAATGAAAAACACCATAAGTGATTATCAAGGATGAGATGATCAAGCATGATATAATGGTATTTTAAACCAAAGGTTTAATATATAAGTTCCATGGATATTGGTTAGGCTTTTTGAGATTTAAAATTAGATCAAGTGGAAGTGGGGATTGAATTCAAATTACTCCATGACTTTACTTTTGAAGGAATTTTTCCTCATTATCTTCTCTAGTTTAGAAATAAGAAATAAAATAATATATGGAGGCCCTTGGTTTATGGGTAAAGATACAATATATTTAGAACCATGGAGTGAAAATTTTTCTATGGAGATAGAGATTATTAAAAGGTTTTTGGTGTGGATTAGGATTTTTTAAATTCCTTATAAACTCATTAATAAGAAGGTTTTGAAGAATATTAGCAATACTCTAAGAGAGTTCATCCATGAGGGGATAACTACTATAGAGAGAAGATGTGTTGTATGCACTTGAATATGTGTTGTCATGGGTATTTTAAAACCTTTACCATAGTCCATTATATTTAATATGAATCAATAGAATGATATCAATAAGTGGATTATGAAAACATTACATTATGATGTTGTAAATGTCATGAAACCAAAAGATCATATCATAAGAAAAATATGGAGAAAAAATAGAAATATTTGGGCATGAGATAAATTTCAATATGAAACAAGAAGATCATATCATAAGAAAAGTTGGGTCAAATCAAGGATTTTCCACTCCTAAGAAAGTAGCAAGAAAACCCCTATACATCATCAAATATAAAGGGCCATTATAGTTCACTTGAATCAACCATTAGAAGATACAATGTCACAAAGAATGAGGAAGGACAATGCACAAGTTCAAATACAAAAGGAGTTAAAGGTAAAGGAATATGGTGAGGTAAATTTTAAAAGGAATGAGGTGAAGGACGTCAAGGTTAATCTAGGTAAATCATCTTACTTTTCCTCAAGTAGCATAAGATATTCTCCTTGTAATAAAAACAAAAGTAGTACAAAGTGTATTTGTTATTCTTTAGGGTTACAAGAGCATTACAATAAAAAAATATGTATGAAGGATATACAAAGAAATTAGGGTTTTAAGGATATCACATGAAAGTAATGACTATGGAGGATCATCCATGTACTAGGATTTTGGAGGTAATATAAAGAATAAAATGTTTATTATGCTATTTCTTACATTTTAGGTTCTTTAGGGTAACATGAACCTTTAGAAGATAAGTCTCATCATGAACAATATAGAAAAATAGAAGATATTGATGAATATGAGAGTGTTGGTGGTAATGTAAAATGGAGGGGAAGGGCATCAAAGCATGAATAAAGAGAAAAAAGAAAGGGATATTGATTTGGGAATCCAAATAAAAATATCATAGGTGTTAACTAGAAGTAGTGCTAAGCCTACTAATAAAAATGAAAAGTGATGATAAAAATGATATCATGGAATATTAGGAGTATCAATAAGAAACCTAAAAAATAGTTATTAAGGAATTAATAGGTCATTATAGTCATAAGAAATAGAATTAATTAGTGAGGAATGTTAGTATGCTTTTAAAAATATTTAGATTATGGGTGCTTGTCTAGTAGTTTTTTCTACAAGATCTTTAGAAGCATTACAAAAATATGGGAAAAATAAAAATGGGATGGGAAATTTTTAGAAGAACAAAGTAATTGGGTTGCTAGATTATTTTTTAGCAAAGAGATAAACATCAAAGTTGGGGTTATAAACGTATATGCTCCAACTATTGTTACTCATGAAAGATATTGGAAGGACCTTAGCATAAGTTTTCAAATATAATGATGATTAATTATGATCTATGGATTGTTGGGAGTGATGTTAACATTGTTTTATCTCCTTTGAAAAATAAGGGTGGTATCTTAAAATGGTCTAAATCAATGCAAGATTTTTCTTTATTTGTTATTTCAAATGACCTTTTGGATGTTAGTCCTTCAAGTTTTCATTATACATGGTATAATAGATGCATTGACCAAATTCATGTAGTAGAACAATTGTATAGATTCTTATTATCCAACATATAATTGCAAAAAAATATACAATCTCTTCAGATATTTTATTTTGAGCAGGATTGAATCACAAACCTACTCTTTTGGTTTGTATTTGTACCACTCTAAAAGCATACACTTAGGCTATTGCATCAATTATACCAAACATTAAAGCATAAAAATAAAAATAACAATGACTTGAAAAAGAAATAACTTCTTTATATTATCATTGCGGATATCCTTTACAAATACGTCCCTCATAGGGATACCAAATTCCTTGATACAACTGATACAATGTTTTGAGCCCCTCAAAGGGGATGGTGCAATACACAGGCTCTTATTGTATATACAAACTGCTTAAGGCTCAAGGAAGCCTTCTTCTCACTTGATCGGGGGAATATGTTTCTAAGAATGCTTTGAATATGCTCAGATCCTGTAAATATACATTCAAGAAACAACATAATATAGTTAGAAGCAAAGGAAACCTCTCATGATGAGGCTCTTGATAGGAATTTGCATAAATTAGCACAAATATAACAAGAAAGCATGGAAACTTGTAAATATGATTACAAAAACCTCTCTATTACTGTAAAGAATGCTAAAAAAGCAGTAAATCTAGCTATTATGATGCATAATCTACCTTTAAAACTTGAAATGAATCAAATCTAATGAAACTGATGAAAATTGATAAAATAGAAGGAAATAAAGCAAAGCTACCTCTAATTCCTACAATTAACCATACAAAAGCATAAATGAAAGTTAATCTATGTTAGATCCATCTAATTGCATGCTTAGAATGAAAATACTATGGCTGAAACAAGGGAAATTGAGTGTCAAACCCTCACTGCGGGTTTGAGATGCAGCTGGATCTATTAGCCATGGCTAAGGTGAACATGCTCTTGCTCTTGTAATCAAGGATTGAATATCAAATTAATCCATGGAATTGATGGTCAAGGATCACCTCTATGTTCTGGAACTAATTACCAGTGTGGATTCTTTGAATTTGTAGTGGAAATGGTTCAATTGTGGATGGATGATCTCCTCAAGCTCTTGAAACCTCCATAGCTTCGAACGCGGTCATGATTTACAAATTGGAAACATGTAGGCACTCCTCAAGGGTTGCAAATAGCTCTCCAATCCGATAAGGCTTCACTGCATTCAATTGAAAGCTTCTCTATAATTTTCCCCAATTTGGAAGGGGGGTCTTGTAGCACTCTCAATTCCTAAGTTGGAGCAGTTGGGAGGAATAATTTGGATGCTTCCTCGCTCGAAACCACTTGAAATCTATTGGTAGGGCCGTTGTAACTAATTTTGGCTTGGTTCAGGAGTTTGTGATAGTTACAAAGCTAGCCACGGCTCTTAGGCATAGCTAAAAATATTACCCACGGGTGTCAACCATGGTTGACATCTTAGCTGTGGATGCTATCCATGGCTAAGGTTGAATAGGCCAAAGTTGCCTAAAATGACTGGTTAAAACCACTACTCTATCTTAGAATGGTCTAAGATCATTCATATGGTATGTTAGGATGCCCATATGAGTAGTCCCCTATATATGAAGTTTTTTAGGTGTCTACAAATGTCCCTTTTAGGATGCACTATGCAAAAGTACAACATTGAGAAAAAATGGACCACCTAAAGCCATGTTGTAGGTCGAATGATGATAATTGATTTGATCAACATTAGATGCCCCAGTCCTACAAAATGATGCACATATTAGAATCATTTCTTCCAACTAAGGGAAGACTTAAATTTGTAAAGCTTTCGTATATCCATGATAATTGGGTAGTCAGGCTACAATCATTCTGATAGGTGGAAAGCTACTCACTTAACTATCATATTTGCTTTTTGCCCCAACAAAGGGTAAGCTTATGATAGTTTTTGGTAATGATTCGTAAGATGAACACAATTTTGATAAGATCAAGTGATCTCTTGTTGAATTTGATTATGATTATTTATATTATGACTACCCCCTCAAGCGATGAGTCGATGAGGGTAGGACATTGAATAAAACAATGAGTCGCTTGACCAAGATGAATAATTTGGATGATTTAAGACTTTTGCACTATTGTTATTATTTGGCAAGGCCTAATTCAGTTGCGATTTCAACTATTAATAGTAATTGTATATTTCTATCGCATGGAACAATCTGAGCGCAATGGTCTTCTTAGGGAATCAAAATGATAGAAATTCCAATTAGGCTTGTGTTGAATCACTATTTCGATGATCTGCTGAAAATGTCATAGAAGAAATGAAATGACTGCTTTGTTCCTGTGGGGTAGTCCAGTTGTTGTGGCCTTCTTCGAGAGTGAAGTGAAGCATTACAAGTCAACAATGAATAATTTACCCCAAATTTCCTTATGGTGATTTACTCATCTTTCTGGGTTGCATGGATCGTAAGTCACTGCAACCGCCAAGTGTATAGGGTAAATAACTAGATATGAGGTGCATTTGAATTTTGAATTATGTGAATATTTTTGTTATTTTTGAGATTTTTGGGTGGTTGAATATTTTTTATTTTGAATTTTTAAGCTCCTCACGATTGAATTTTGAGGGTATTTATTGCTAGCTGCTAGCCGCGGTTGTTAATTGTAGCTAGTTTTGCCAAATTACTTAGCCTCATCTGATACCCATGGTCAGCAAACCCTAATTCTATGCTCATGGTTACCATCCACGGTTGTCAAAAAATAGGAAAATATAAAATAAAAATATGTCACTTTCACTTTCATTATTTTCAATTACCAACTGGTGAGAGAGAGAGCTCTAGATGGAGAGAGTGAAAACTTGACACGAAATGCTACCCAAATTTCACCTACACCCATGGCTAACCAACTAGAGGCATCCACCAATGGTAGAGTTGGGGCTACAAAGGTAGCCATCTAAACCTCACCCTTTGAATTACCAATTTAAAATGAACCAAATTAATTAATGAGAAAAATGAACTCACTAAACTATTGGCAACGAACCACACCCTAGTTAGGATTTAGACTAGGCTAGTTAGAGGGAGGATTTATTTTTGGGTTTTTTGGGTTAATGGGATGGGAAATGACCTTGAAAGAGGTTTTTCCCATATCCGTGGGTGGTAGCCACAACTCCCAATTGGAAAATTAGGGGTCACAGCCATCAGCCATGATTGAATTCAAATCCCAATAGTAAAAAATTTGACCATTGTCATCGGTCGCGGGTGACAGCCACGGTTGAGGGACTTTATGAAAATAAAAAAAAAATTGATTTTTTTCCTATTTTTTGGAATTAATTACTTTTTTTGAATTTTTCCAAGTAAAATTTTGATTGATTTTTTTGAACATTTTGAATGCATTTGCGATTGTTTTTACCTTTTTGAAGGTTTTTTTAATTTTTTTGCATTTTTTAAGTGCAATTTTTAACGTTTTTGTGATTTTAATTGGTTTATTGTTATTATCTCCCTTTAGTTGACTACTATAGCATGGGAGTCCGAGCTCTTTCACGATATTCTATACGAGATGGATGACGTTTATTAGGATTGGTTCACTACCATAAGCCTGGGCTACATAATCCGACTTTCATCCATCTGGGTGGATTAGTCATACATGATTACTTTGGCCCATTGCTGGAATGCATGGACCAACACTTTTCACCTACTAACTAGAGAGATTATAGTAACCTTGAATGATGTCTACCATGTCTTCTGCATCCCCATCGATGGTAAGGTCATCACCTCTTCATATACTACGATGAAGACTACTATATTACAAAGGATATTTTGTGCCCAGAGCGACGAAGTACTGGCTGACATAGATCATGGGGGCATACCTATTGAGCATTGGTATAGGGTGCGGGTCTTCTCATGGTGATATGTCATGCTGATATATCTTTGTATACATGTTCTACATCCAGATACATCAGGAGTAAGGTTCCATTGGAACCTATTAGCCAGGATGTAGTACCTTCTGGCGAGAACTACATAGGCACTATTGATCCTATCATGGGGGAGTGCTCTCCTCATGTAGCTCTACGATGAGTTGTACCACATCACATAGCAAGGCCACGTGGGAGTCGATTGTAGTTTGATACTCTAGAAATGGATGTGGGAGCACATCACTATTGATCATCCTAGAGGAATACCACTATGGATTGGTGATATTGTAGAGGCATCTCAATGTTATGCTACTTGTTGGCCTAGGGAGACCGAGAGCTTTAGGAGCAGATCACACACAGGGGACTTGCAGTACTACATGGATCACCTCATAAGACTAAGGTTAGGTTAGGTTCTATGATGCCCCTAAATGGACTGTCCAACATGGGAGGAGGCATACCGCTACTTGAGGTAGACACGATGTGATAGATGGATCCTTGGGCACAAGCCTAACATGCGTGAGTTATTCCACTTCTCGTGTGTCACCAGGCAGTTTGGGATCTGCCAGGATATACTTGATGAGCCAGTTATCTACCATCATATTAAGGTGGATACATAACTATTTTGGACTCGAGTCACTCCACTGGGAGACGATAATGATGTCTACCAAGATTTTTGGGTTGGTGGATGTAGGGACCACAGTAGAGTACAATGCTTTGTGGACTGCTAGGTTATGGTAGGGTGGTGGCCCACTAGAAAAATTAGGGGATGGAGCAGGTGCAAATCTTGAGGGGTGAAATGTTCACTAGAGGATCTAGGGAGGATGGGATCAGGCTACAGTAGCAAAGGAGGAGCCTTAGTTTGAGGAGGAGGGCAAGGAGGAGGCTGATGTCGAGGTGTCTTAGCTCAGATCCCAAATGGTTAGCTTGTAGTCATAACTACAGAATATACAAATGTAAATATTGGAGAGGTATACCTCCCTTGCCACTATGTAGGTATAGATGAGAGTGGTTTAGGATTAGTTGGAAAAGGGACAGGTGCAGTGGTGGGGATACAAGGAGAAGAGGGTAGCTCTTCAAGCACAAATTGCTACTATATATACAAAGATAGAGAATATCACTAGGTAGCATGATCTTCTTCGATCTCAACTGGATGCTATGACCATAGAGTGGTACTTGCTCCGATAAGTGAGGGGATGTCCCTCAACTTCTTAGGTTTCTCCTATCACTCTAGTTGTACAGGGACTAGTAGGGTTAGATATGGATGTAGAGATCTGAATACTGCATGCTTTTGTCTAGGAGGGTACTAGATAACATGCATCATATGTGGCCCACATTGCTCTCTTGGAGGGAGATGTTAGACTGCATGATGGTGTATTACCTAAGAGATCCACTACTAAAGGGACTAAGAGGACCAAGACATGTGAGATAGAGCAGTCATCAGTACAACTTAGTCATAAGACTAGCAGATCTGAGAGGTCCATAGGTACTAGCTCTAGGTGGATTCACCAAGAGGGTAGAGATGGTGGAGGAGACTCACATTTGGGGGGTGCAGACCACTCATAATTATGCTTTGGGCACATTGTATCATTTTTAAGTTTAAGGTTTGAGGACCTACACAGTTTTAGCCTGCGGGTATTTTTGACCACACACACACACACACATATATATGATCTAAATTTTTAGACTAATTACATGTGTACATATTTTTTTTGTTTTATGTTTATGAGATGCATATGGATGCAATTCTTAGATGTTATGTTGATTTGATGTTATATGATGTGATGTTTTGATGACATGCATTAGATAGTTAATGGATGTATTACTAGATATTATGGTCTAGATGTGTAGATGGACTACTATGATGTATGCATATGGGTGCAATGTTAGATGATAAATGCATGCTTAATTTTATTTACTTGTATGCATTTAAATTATGATGTTATGAATGCAATGTGTGTAATGCATTATTGACATGATGTAATATAATGTAAATGAAACTGTATGATTTAATCATTTAAAACATAAGGAATGAATGCAATATGAGTTAAAAATCTAATGGATGATACCACATAATGTATAACAATCATGTATGTAATTGATAAATCTTATTATAAGCATTAATCAATTAGACATCCATATATGAGATGAGATATGATGATTTATTGTTTCTCTTTGTAAGCTTTTGTAAGTTAAAAGATATGCACAAAATAGTTAGTGGATGTCTAAATATCATTGCTGATATCCATCCGGTATCTGACCTACGTTATGAACACCCTTTAATAAACAAAATATCATAAACAAAAATTGATGGTTGATTTGATTGATGCAATTTGTTGCCATTTGGAAAATTTTTAGGTTTTCCATGAGACTCAAACACCCTAGTTGACTTATAAAAAATTGTATAATGACTATACTAGACTCTTGAAAGATAAATATTTTGCTGTAAAATACCTAGAGATTCATCATACCTATGTGTGCAAATGAATATATTAGAGGAGACATAACACTACCTCATTTCCAGGTGGGATTCATTCAACCCATTGTTGTAATGAGGATCACCAAATGTCCATCCCGATCCTAGGTTTGGATGCAGTTGGACTAAACCACTAGGCAATACAGACCACCTAAAGCTAGCTCATTTGTAAATTCCTTAGACCTACCCCCAATGTCAGGCAGGATTCTTTTAGCCCATTGCTATATTGGGGATCACTTTATGGTTTTGAGTATTGACCATTTCAGGGATTCAAGCTCTTCAGCCCCTTATTTTCTTCAATTTTATTGGTGTACTTGCTCATGTGTTGTGATAAAAATCACTGTTTATTTTGTATTTTGTTTTAGTTTTGTTTTGATCAAGGGATTTGATTTGATTTTGGGATTTTGCTATTTTTTTGTAAGGGATTTCTTGGTTAGGGTGGAACTTGTCCTTTTGCCAATGATCCACACTCTAGACCATGCACATCACAAAATGAGCAAGTAACAAAACCTTTCACTTAAGGTGACTAGGACCACTTTGTAGTGTTCTTCTTTCCTTCTCCTAATTAGGATTGTTAATGTGTTTGATTGGTGATGGGATTCTGATATGCTAAGTGCTATCAAAACTAGACCTCATTTACAAAGGCAAAGATAACTTTCAACCAAAACTGAGAAGATCACTAGGTATGGCTAAATGACCAAAAAACCCTAGTATATTCCTCATAGAAATAGGAGGGGTTGTGTTGAGAAACACAATTACTCACAAGGGTGATGGAATATGATGATGCATAGATGCATGATTGAAATACAAATGTGGTGTCTTTTGTAATATTGAAAACACAACCTATCCTAATACAAGTGCGATGGATGGAAATGCCCAATGCAATAAAATTAAATGACTTAAAGTGCCAAATGAAATGCATGATGCAAATATTTTTGGATTTTGATGTTTTGTAATGTTTTTAGATTTTATTGCTTTTTGATTTTTTTATGGATTTTGAAATTTTCCATGTTTTTGATTTTTTTGAATTTATGTATGGAACGCCTTACAATGAAGGATATTGAGAGACTCGGGCTCTTCAACAACTTCAAGTGATATTAGGTGATACATTCCAGATCCTATCTTCTCATAGATGATATATGGACTTAACCAGTTAGCCACAAATTTATCTTGCAAGTGCAGTGGCAGGTTTGAGTTCTGTTGGTTCTCTTTCAGTACAAGATCACCAAATTTAAAGTCTCTCAGATGGAATTTATCATTATAAGCTCATTTTAGGTGTTCTTGATAAACACAGATATGCTCGAGGGCATTCACATGATGTTAATCAAGAAGCATCAGTTTATCGAGGTGAGCTTGCTGCGTAGTGTCATCATCGATGAACTCTTCAATGTGATGCACAACATTGGAATCTCCAAATCTAAGGGCATAATGGCTTTAATACCATATACTAGTGAGAATGGGGTTGCCCCAATGGGTATCCATATGCTAGTCCTATAATCCCATAATGCAAGGGGCAGATGGATGTGCCAATATTTGTGGTTTTCTTGTACCATATTTTTCAATATGGCTACCACTATCTTGTTTGAAGCTTTAGCTTACTCGTTTGCATATGGATAGTATGGAGTCATAAAACTGTGTTGTATATTGTATTTGAATGTTAAAACCCTCACATTTTTGTTCTTGAATGGTGTTCCATTTTCCAATATTATCTTGGATGGTATCCCAAAGTGACTTATGATATTATGAAGTATGAACTCCACAATATGTGCTCTAGTTGTCATTTTTAAAGGGATTGCTTCCACCCATTTTGTAAAATACTCAGTAGCCATTATAATAAATGTATGCCATCACGATGATGGGAGAGAGATATTTTCGATTAGATCTAGATCCCACTGAGAAAATGGCCAAGACGCTTGGATGGGTTGTAAGGCCTATGATGGCAAGTGCATAAGATTAGCATGATGCTGACATTTAACGCATTTCTTGACATACGCGATGCAATCCTTCTACATAGTGGGCCAATAATAACCCATTCAAAGGATGCACTTGATGATGGCCATGTCATTGAAATGGACACTATATGTACCGTCATGAGCCTGTGAGATTGCCTAAGATGATTCTTGGGGCTCAAGAAAATGAAGGACTCCATCATAGATTCAATGGTACAAGATGTCTCCTAGCAAGACATACTTTGTCGCTTTCTATTTGAATGTGATTTTCACAACATACGATAATCCCTATAGGATTAGACCAAGCTTAAGGAAGTCATGTAACTATGACATCCAATTTTGATAAGCTTCTACCTTGACTAATAAGATGACTTGTTTCCCTGATATTTTTCTATGTGCGAATGCATACTAGGACACAACCTCGTGGTGAATGGTGGTGCCATTCCCAGTAGGACCCTACGAGATAAAAGACCCCCACGAAACCTTCTTAAGAAATTATCTAGCTTTATAGAATTATTCATGGTTTGGTTCTATATGATCATGTTGATTAATTTTTTGTTATTTAAAGCCTCACACTACATTGGGATTGTAAGAGCGTATTTACATGAATGGTAGTAAAATTGGTAGATGGATTCTGAGAGATCAAGGATCCCAAAGACGCCATAGTGTCTGCAAATCTATTTGACATACGAGGGATTGCCTCTATGTTGTACCACTCTAACTGGGCTAGATAAGTATCATAAAGATCCTTATAATCTTTTATGATAGGACACTTACATTGAAAAAGTCCCTTAACCTGATTGAAAATGAGAAGTGAGTCACCAAAGATGTTTAATATTTTAATATTCATGGTGATTGTTGTTTGGAGGCCCAAGATTAGGGCCTCGTATTCAACATTGTTTTTGGTACAAGGGAAGTCTAGCTTAAACAACAAGGGCATTGGAGCACCTTGTGGAATGAAGAAGATAATTCTTGCACCACCCCCTTTCTCACACTTTGAATCATTGAAGAACAAAGTCATGTCAACTTTATTATCTAGTTCTTTGGGTTCAGGAGATTATGATAATGTAAAGATCACATAATTATGAAGATATATGATGAGAGGCTTACTATCTTCAAGAGGTACCTCTACCAGATAATCAGTTATGACCTATCCCTTTATGGAATTTTGGCCGATGAATTCCAAGTCAAATTCTATCAATAACATTATCCACTTTGCAGTACGTGTATTATGATAAGTCTTTCTCATCATGTACTACAAAGGATTTTGTTTAAAAATTATATAAATCATATGACTTAGCATGTAATGATGCAAATTATTTGTTGCAAATAACACTACTAAATATAGCTTCTCCACATATGCATACCCTAGCTTGTAACTCACCAAGGTGTGGCTGATATAATATATCGCTTGCTCTTTGTCTTGCACGTTCTTTTGGGCTAACATGGTTCCTAGTGTAAGGTTAGTAGCTGATATATAAAGAAAAAATGGCACATATGGTCTTGGTGGAGCTAGCATTGGAGGCATTTCTAAGTATTGCTTAATTTTAGCAAAGGTCACTTGACAGTCCTCGTCCCGATTGAATGGGACCTCCTTGTGTAGTAGTTGATTCATGGATTGGTATTTGTCTAATAATTGTGCGATGAATCACTTTATGGATGCTACTTTTTCCTGTAGGCTTATTAGCTCTTTGATATTGGTGGAAGAATGCATTTCAAGTATGACCTTGAACTTTGCTGGTTCGACTTCGATCCCTCATTTAGAAACAATGAATCCCAAGATTTTTCCTAAAGTTACGCTAAATACACACTTATTGGAATTCAACTTGACATTATGCTCAATCAGGTGATCGAAGACCTTTCTTAGGACCTCAACATGCTCTAAACATAGAAATGACTTTGCCAATAAGTCATTGATATAATCCCCTAGGATTTTGTGCATGTATTCATGAAATATATGTCACAAATTGCTGATATGTGGCACTATCATCTTTAAGGCCGAATGACATAACTTTATAGAAAAATATTCCCCATGGCGTTGTAAACATGATTTTGTACTGGTATTCAACTTTTATCCGAATTTGATTGTAACCAAAAAAACCATCCATAAGGGAAAGCATATGATGACCTGTAGTTGCATCTATGAGAGCATATATGTTGGGCAATGGGAATGAATCCTTTGGTGTTGCCTTATTGAGGTCTCTAAAATCTGTATAGATACAAATCCTTCTATCAGGTTTTCCTTGTGAGAGGTAAGTGTGGAGATAAAACGATAAATTGCATTCTAACAATAATCATAAGGTTACATTGATTAAATAAACATTTAAATAACCATTTGAGAGAAAAATGGGGGAAAGGAGAAATTGGGGGAAAAGAAGGTTAACGTGAATTCTCTTGCCGCCCAAATGCTGCTGTCCACTATCGTCCAGGTAAGGTAAAAGGTAAGTTACCTTTACCCAAGGTAAAATAAAATTTTAACCTTTTAATAATGGTAATTTTCCAACATTCTCCCCCTTAAAGTTGAGATGAATGACTATATAGTCTCTCAGATTTATAAATTGAGCTTTAGACATGCCTTTGGTGAAGATGTCTGCTAGATTATCCAAAGTGCAACAATATTGAAGCTCAACTGTCTCATTGTTCCACCATATCTCTTATGAAGTGATACTTCATATCAAAATGTTTTGACCTTTTGTGGTGGATCGGATTATATGCCAACCGTATGGCACTGATATTATCACAATTCAGTTTGGTTGGACCAATTTGTTTTTCGCCAATCTCTTCAAGGATTTTCCTCAACCAGAGGATTTGAGTACTAGAATGAGTAATGGTTATATACTCAGCTTCTGTAGATGATAATGCTACAACAGATTACTTCTTGGAACTCCAAGTTATTAGTCCTGAACCTAGACTAAAACAGTTCCTTGATGTAGATTTTTTGTCATCTATATTATTGCCCCAATCGCTGTCACTATAACCAATTAACTTCACAGAGTTAGACTTGTGGTAATGGATTCCAAAATCCAATGTACCTTTTACATATCATAAAATTCGTTTGGTTGCTTGAAGATGCAGCTCGGATGGGCATGCCATAAATCATGATACAAGAGAAACAACATACTGTAAATCTGGCCTAGTGTTGGTGAGAAACATTAAACTCCCAACCATGCTTCTGAAATTGGTCAAGTCAACTTTTGGTGCTCCATCTTCTTTGCTTAGATGGATTCCATGTCCGGTTGGTGTTGCAACTGATTTGCACTACTGCATAGCAAATTTCTTGATCATGTCATGAGCATATTTCTGTTGACATATGAAGATCCCATTCTTTGATTTATGTACTTCCATTCGTAGGAAGTATCTCATTAATCCGAGATCCTTCATCTCAAACTGATTCATCATGGAGTTTTTGAACTCCATATTCATTTTATTATTACTACCCATAAATATTAGATCATCCACATATAAAAAAACTATGAGGATATCTACTCCATTCTTCAAGTAGTATAGCGTTGGTTCACTCTTGCTTTTTGTGAAACCATATTTGCTAAAATAGCTGTCAATTCATGAGTACCATGCTCGTGGTGCTTGCTTGAGGCCATAAAGTGCTTTTTTCAATTTATAAACAAGATTCTCTTTTCCTGGTTCTTGGAAACCTTGAGGTTGTTGAACATACACCTCTTCTATCAGGTATCCATTTAAAAATGCACTTTTCACATCCATGTGTTGAATTTTCCATCCTTTATGGGCTGCCAAGGAAAGAACAGCTTCTGATTGTTTCTTGTCGAGCAACTGGAGCAAAGGTTTCCTCATAATCTATTCCATATTTCTGAGTAAAACCCTTAGCTACTAATATTGCCTTGTGTCTTTCAATTCTTCCATCAACATTGAATTTGGTCTTATAGACCCATTTACATCCAACACATTTTTTTCCCTTGGGAAGCTTCACAAGGTCCCATCATTATTTTTAATTGAGGATATTTCCTCTTCCATGGCATCTTGCCATATAATTTCAGTACAAGATTTTTCATAGCTAGATGGTTCTAGCTGTGCAGTAGCCAACAAAGCATAATTGACTACATCACCCCTTGGTTCATGAGACTCATCATCCCCTGACATTTGAAGATTTTCAAGTCTTGACAAAATGTCGTCCATATCACTAGCTTGACTCCTAGTGTATCTTTGTTGGAAATTCCTATCCAACATTTGAGAAGATGGATGACTCTGTAGTATGTGCTTTCCTCTATTTGTCTCTTTCCTTTGAGAAACTAGATCTATCTCCATCGGACTTGGAGAGCTTACAGATCTATGAAATTGTTTTGGAGAATTTTGGGGTGCCAACAAAGAAGTCCTTCTTGGACTTGGTGTACCACTTGATGTACTTGATGAAGTTTCCTGATGTGGAATTTGTGGAGGAGGACTTTTTCCACTGCTTTTCTTAGGTTGTACCAATGTGGGAGGTACTAATGTGGAACTGTCTGAATTAGAGTCAAAATCAACAAATTTTTTATGACCCCATTCTCCCCCTTCATCAAAAATTACATCCCTGGAGATAATGATTTTATGTGTCGTGGGATTGTACAATCTATACCCTTTGGTTGAATCACAATACCCTACAAAAACACATGCTTGACTCTTTGGATCAAGCTTCTTTCTCTTTTCCTCAGGAATGTGTGCATAAGCTAAAGAACCAAATACTCTAAAATGTTTGACATTGGGTTTCTTACCGTACCATCCTTCATAAGGAGTGATACCATCTAAACTAGAAGTTAGACTTCTATTTAGAATATATGCACTAGTTCTCACTGCATCTTCCCAATAGCTGTTTGTGAGATGCTTTGCCTGAAGCATTGTGCGTGCCATTTCAACAAGGGTGCGGTTCTTTCTCTCGGCCACACCGTTCTGCTATGGGGTATAGGCAGTGGTGAACCGCCTTTTATCCCATTTTGCTTACAATAATGTAAAAATTCATTTGAGGAGTACTCTCCTCCTTTATCAGTGCGAAGACATTTTACATAGTAGTCACTTTGCTTTTCTACATTATTTTTGAAGTCTATGAAGCAATCAAATGCTTCATATTTGTGTTTCAAAAAATAGAGCCAACACATTCTAGAATAATCATCTATGAATGTTAGAAAATAAGAATTGTTTCCAAGGATTTTTGTTTGCATTGGACCACAAATGTCCGAATGTACTAGCTAAAGAGGATAGCTTGCTCTCCACGCTCGGCCTCTTGGAAACTTCGTTCTGGAGTGCTTTCCCAAAGCACATGCTTCGCATACCTTCTTATGTTCTAGAATTTTTGGTAGTCCTGTCACCATAGCTTGTGATGTTAACATTTTCAAGCTAGCGGAATTGAGGTGACCATATCTCAAGTGCCACAATTCACTCGGATTTGTAATAGCAAGGTTGGCAAGTTGAGCTCCCCCTGGCTCACCAAATTTTAGAGGGAACAACCTATTATTTGTCATAGGTACTTCTGTGATGACCTGGTTACAATTGTTTTTATCAAAGATTGTACATTTTCTTTCATCAAAAACTAATTTGTAATTCTTCTCCATCATTTGGCCAACACTCAACAAATTGTGTTGTAGCTGTGGAGTATAGTATATGTCATTCACATTTTTAAGGCCTTCTTTTGTTGGAATTTCCATAGCTCCTATGCCTTCAACTTGCAAGGATTTATTATCCCCTAACTTAACATGATATTTGTAATTTGAATCTAATGTAGCAAAGAGATTTTATTTGCCACTCATGTGGTTGGAGCAACCAGTATCTAAAATCCATGTATCATTTAGATTTTGATCTGGTTGTCCATAAGAGAGAAAAAGGTTTGGTGGACCTTCTTCTTCTCCGTAGAATGAGCCATATTGACTACTTTGATCTTTTGAAGTCTTTGACCAGCAGTCACGAGCGAAGTGGCCTTGTTTCCCACAATTGAAACAAGTTGTTTTAGTCTTGTTACTTCCTCGTCCTTGATTTCCATGGCCTGCATTACCGCTTTGGTTCTGATTGGCTCCTCTATTTTGATTTCCACCTCTGTGTTGATTTCCTCCTCTGTAGGAGTTGCTTTGTCTTTTGCCTCTTTGTTGTTGTCCTCTGCCTCAGCCTTGTCCTTGTCCTTGTCTTGCAGTTTCATTCGAAGTGAAAGCTTTGTCATCACCTCCATAGCTTGTTGAAGGTGGTCCTTGAAGTCGCTCTTCATGTGATGTTAATGATCCAATCAAACTATCAAATGTAAGAGTAGAAAGGTCTTTGGATTCTTCAATTATGATTGCAATGTAATTCCACTTAGGAAGAAGTGTTTGCAACACTTTCTTCACAATTGTTTCATTTTTTGTGTCATCACCTAAAGTTTGCATCATATCAACTACTGCTTTGATTCGTACACAGTAGTCTTCGACTCTTTCATTTTCCTTCATTCTAAGATTTTCAAAATCTCTTTTCAAGGTCTGAAGCCTGACTTGCTTTACTTTATCACTTCCTTGGAATCCTTCTTTCAAGGCATTCCATGCATCTGTAGTAGTTAAGTAAGATGCAATTCTAGGAAAGATACTTAGATCTAATGCTGATTGAAGATGGTATAAGGCAAAAGAATTATTTTTCCGTGCATCTTTGTAGATCTTCTTATCATTTGCACTTAAAGTAGTCCAATATGTTGGAGCAATGTAACCGTCTTCAATAATATCCCATAGTCCTTTTCCGATGAGTAATGTCCTCATCTTGATGGACCAGTACTCATAATTATCCCCATTGAATTCGAGAATTGGTAGATTATTATGTGATCCCATTATTATCTACTAAAACAAGAAACCTCTCTTATATAGTATTATTTCAAAAAAGACTTTACAAACTATCAAGCCTTGCTTGATTTAGAATCATAAACAACTCACTCTTGTTGTTCAACAATTACAAAATTGTCAGCGACTTGTTCATCATCGTCACTGATCAATATTATTTCAGGAGAAGGAGTTTGTAGGATTTCAACTGAATTACTATAATGAGTATATTCTGATCCTTGTGGAGCAATTGCCACTATGTCGGATTGTTCAAACCTGCTGCCAAAGGAGTTATCTTCTGAATCTGCTTCGTATCCTAGATCAAGATTTCTCTGGTGTGCAATAACAACGTTTTGCAACTGTGAAAAAACTGTATTAAGTCCTAGTGTTTTCACGTGCCTATCAAAGTTTTTAGCATTTGTTCTCAGTAACAACTTGCAGAGGGCATGATAACATCCTTTCGATCTTATCATTTAAGAAAATTTCCCAGAAATTTTCTTTTACAAAGATTTCCTCTTAGGAAATAATAATGAAAAAAATTTAACTTTCAAAGTTAAAAAAAAAAAAAAAAAACTTTTACAATTATTTCCTCTTAGGAAATTTCTATTATCAACTTTGAATTTTTTTTTTAACTTGTACAGATATTTCCTCTTAGGAAATTACAATTTTTTTTTTTTAAATTTAAACTATTTCCTTATAGTTTTTAAATTTTTTTTTTTAATAACTATTGACCCCGCCGAGGATCGATCCTGCGACCTCGCGGGCGTCAAGACAGTAGGTAGCCGCTGTGCTACCGGGAAGATCCGGGAGCTAAGCGAGCTCCCTGCCCAATGGCCTTCACTAAATCACGCGAGGCTAAAAAAAATTGACCCCGCCGAGGATCGAACGTTCGACCTCGCGGGAGTCAAGGCTAAGGGTAGCCGCTATGCTACCGGGATGATCCGGGAGCTATGCGGGCTCCCTGGCCTATAGCCTTCGCGTCAAGCGTGAAGCTAGTATTGGCTTCGTGCTTCGGCATGAAGCTTTTAATTTCTTGGGACTTTAGTCCCACATCGCCCATGAGGCGATGTTCTTGCTCTTTAAAAAGAGCAAAGCACGTATAGTGCTTTGATTGCCTGCGGGCAATCGCTTACAATGTAGAACACTTTTTGCCTCGGATCACCACGTCACCACACCTCGGGTCGTGCACCAGGTCACACGTCGACACGCCTCGAGTCACGCGCCAGGTCACATGTCACCGTGCCACGCCATGCCACATCAACTAGCCTCGGGCCGCGTGCAGGTCACTTGTCACCACGCCACATCACCAGTGCCTTGGGCTGCATGTAGGATGCTAGCCATGTCAATAGTGCCTCAAGAATCATGCCGATCTGCTGCTCCTATGGGTCGCCTCGTCCAGCTCCACCAGTGCCTCGAGAATCACACCGATTTGCTCCTACGGGTCACCTCGAGATCCGTGCTGCCTCGGCTCCTATGGGCTACCTCGAGATCTGTGCCACCGCCTCGAACTACGGGCCCAACCACCTGGGGATTCGGGCCAGTCTCGGCTCTTCGCTCTGATACCAAATGTGAGAGGTAAGTGTGGAGATAAAACGATAAATTGCATTCTAACAATAATCATAAGGTTACATTGATTAAATAAACATTCAAATAACCATTTGAGAGAAAAAGGGGGGAAAGGAGAAATTGGGGGAAAAGAAGGTTAACGTGAATTCTCTTGCTGCCCAAATGCTGCCGTCCACTGCCGTCCACGTAAGGTAAAAGGTAAGTTACCTTTACCCAAGGTAAAATAAATTTTTAACCTTTTACTAATGGTAATTTTCCAACATTCCTATAGGTACTATGTTTGATACCCATTTTGGATAGTTGATGGAGATAATGAAATCTACATCCAATAGCTTCTGCAACTCGTCCTTAACCATTAAAGTGATGGTTGGATGCAATTTCCTAAGCTTATGCTTGAAAAGATTTTTAGAGGGATCTAGCAAAAGGTTATGAGTAACCATTTTTGGATCTAGTCCCAACATATCCTTGTATGTCCAAGAAAAAATAGCAGGTCTCTCTTTTAGTAGAGATATGAGGATGGCACACTCATTAGAAGATAGACTCTCTCTAAATTTAACCTTATTAGGATTAGTGGGATCATCATTGATAGCCACATCAAAGGTTTCCTCTACTGATATGTGCAATCCCTCATCAAGTTGGTGAGGTGTATGAATATGGTGGATGTCATAAGCTAGGTTTAAAGCTCCCACATAAAAATTACCCTTAACATGATAAACATCATGTGTGTAGTCTGGTACAAAGTAAAACGATTGCAAAATTTCTTTGTTAGGGAAGAAATATTCAGGCTCTAGCAATGAATCAGCATGATCCTAATCAATAGCATATAGATTAAGACACAATGGTTTGGAAGGATAAATTGGGCTGTGAAGTGGAGTGGTCAAATAAATGGAGATCATGTTAATGGAATGGGTTATATCTCCAAGAACACGTGTGTGCAACTCTACATTATATGTGTTATTTGCATACTCGAGATGTGGCTCTAGGGATACAAGTATCTCTGGATCCAGTATATGAACATACTGGAACATGGGATCACTTGGCTCTAGGAGCTGCATATATATAGGTAGATCGAGGAAGACTATATCATAAATCACATCTAAATTGGGTGTTTTCCCTATGATATGTGGGCCAAGATAAACTCTTCAATACATCTCATCGATATCGAACGGTTCATGATGATGACGTAAATAGTGAGGCTTGAGATAGGCTCTCTTAATCTCATCCTCATCATTGCTATCATATATGAGTCCTTCATTCTTGCCTACTGGAATTGGTCAATGAGCAAGATGAGGCTCAAGGTAGGCCCTTTGTGTTTCATCCTCATAGTTGCTATCATCTATGAAGAATCCCTCATTCATGCATACTGGAATCAGACATTGAGCATTATGTCTAGGCCCAAGGTAGGCCATTTCTATTTCATCCTCACATTCTTCATTATTTGAGGACTACTCATCATCACTCCAGATTTGTAATCTAGTCCATCGCTTTTGGAGATGGACTCTGCTTTAACTTCCTTAGAAGTGACTTCTAATTCAATGTTTACTATTAGGCCCCAATTCTAGATTTGCATGCATGTGTCATCAGTAGCTTCATGAATTTCAATCTCCAAGTCATCTCTTGAAATGTCTTTTGGACTTACCTCTACCATGATGTTTTCGTGATAGGTCTCAGGTGGTTCTATAGAGACATAGGTCACCAGTATATTATCCCTTCGCATTTAGGCAAGGTTAGGGTGATAAGGATTCCAATCCACATTAGCCCATAAACTATGATTTATACGATTGAGAGATGCTGCTAAAATATTGTCCTATCCTCTGATATGGTATCCCAACCCGAACCTATCATTTGATAACTGATATTATGGTTCATAGGGAGTTCAACACCCTTGCTTGAATAATCCTAGCCTGTAACCATACCAATGATAACATTTGAAATAACGTAATGTGAACTCTAGGTTAGACAAATAATGAACATTCATCGAGAATGGTTCATCATCATCCTCATCTATGGGTGTGTGATTAGCAAGTTGGTCAATACCTCCATAGATAAAATTTGTTTGGTTGGGTGACACCCCTAGTGGTACCACCATCCCTATGGGAAAGCGATGGGCTTGAGGTCTACCCATATCCTATGTAGTCTCGAGAAATGGTGTGAATATCACATTCTATACTATATACTCTTATAGCCTTAGATTAACCAAATGGATGGTCACCTACGGTGTTGATGGCCTAGTTGAAGAAGTAGGCGAGGTAGGCTGAGGTGCCCCCTCAACTTGGTTCTGAACATCCTCTTCGTCCATGGGACTAGGAACCTTAATAGTTTCTACTTTGGATGCTGTCTTTATCTCCTTTTAATACATAACTACCTTATGCTTCTTGTCATTCCTAAGCATCGTGTATGTCGTAGGCTTTTTTGAAGCTGCTATCATTTTCTCTAATAGCTATGGTGCTGATGTGGAAGGTCCTGCACACACTTCATTTAGTTTACCTTTTGGTTGTTTGATGGGTGAAATTGGCCATATATCCAAGTGTGTTGAAGGGAGAATGAAATCTCTAGGAAAATCCACTTAGTTCACATATTTAAATAGTTCCTCATCAGAAGGAACCACGTGAACTTGTCCCTCATGTATATATTTAATACATTGATGTAAAATTGAGGGAACGCAATGCATCTATCTGATCCAAGGCCTCCCAAAGAGGATGTTATATTGCATAGCCCCTTCAATCACATGGATGGTCTTCAATCCAACCTGAATAGGCAAGACTATAGTACTGACCATTGAGCATAGTGCATTGTTGAATGCTCTCAAAGTGAAGGTTGAAGGTATGATGTACGATTTTGGCAACTTCAAGTATGCCAATGCCTTGGTAGTAATAATATTTATTGATGACCATGTGTCAATAAATACTTGTTTAAATGGGGTGTGGTTAACACACACAATTATATGTAACGATGGGTCTGCTATAGTAGTAGAGACCGTTTTAATATTGTGATCATGAAATTGAATCATCGGCTCTCGGCATTGCTGCACATATCCCATGAAAATTTTTAAATGCTTCGGGGTCCTAGGACTAAACTTAAATAGACCTCAAGATGTCCATGAGCATATCCCTGTGCTTAGGAGACTACTGTATCAATTCCTAAATTGAAAACTTTCCTGAAGCTATTTATAGGATTTTCTCAAGCCTACTTCTAATGTTCACAATTGGTCTAGTTGGTGGGCCTGGCATATTGTTTTGCATTGGCCTTTGTAGAGGTGCAATTTGCACCCTAATTGGAGCTGGAGGTAGATTTGGTCACTTGTACCTCCATTTTCTTGTGATAACATTTACCATTCTGATGAAACCCTGCATAGGTGGTTCAATACGCACTTGGTTCACCTGGTCAACGTTATTCCTTGAAGGCTCATGGTTCAAAAGAGGATTTTTAAAAATACCCATATTTTAGTTTTTCAAAGCTTAAGGGTTGTCGATAATTAGCTCAACTTTCTCAATCATGTTTTACACCATGTGTTTAAAATTATAACATCCTTCAATGTCATGTCCTTTCATTATATGGTATGATCAATATCGATCCTCCCTATACCATTTTGGTTTGGGTTGGTTAGGGTCTTGCAACTTGATATCTCATAAGTTAATGGCCTTAGCCTCACACAGTTGATGGAATATTGATGTCATCATCTCTGACAAAGGTGTGAACTAGCGAGGTGGATGTTGCTCTTTATTTTTACCTTATTTCTTATTGTTTCACTAGATGTATCATGCAAAAGGAGGTTAGGCTTTGTAATTCTACTATTGTTGCCCTTTGTCCCCATTCTAGAGGTTTAAAACCACTTGATTCACATGGGTCAGCTTGGCCTAGTGATTTTGATTTTGAGTATTCTTATTGTTACAATCCTTCATGTTCCAAATCTTCAAGTTACCCTCCTATAACTTGATGTCCTCAATTACCTTAGCTTGTGCCAAGGCCTCCTCAAATATATGGTATTGTTATAACTGCAACAATAGTGAGATGTGATTGACATAACTCTTTGTAAATATTCGAGTAATTTCTGTGGTCAGAATAGAAAATGGCAACTTTATCATCAAATTTCTTCATCTCTTCCCATAATCCATGATTGGCTCATAATCGTATTGCATTAGAGTAGCTATATTGGATAGGTTTATCTTCTTCTTAATGTTGAAGGAGAAGCGTTCAAGAAAAGCATTAGCCAGTTGCTCAAAACTAGTTATGTTGTGCCTCTTTAGTTGGTTGAACCATTCTAGGGTAGGACCTGAAAGGGTTGTGATGAAGGTTCTCAATAACAGAGCATCATTGCTTTCTATCTAAAAGCACATATTCATGAAACACATGACATGCTCTTGAGCATCTTCATCTCCTTGAAACTTATCCAGCTTTGGCATCTCGAAGTGATCGGGATACACTGGAGTAGGCACTGATAGACATAAAGGCACATTGTGTATTTTGTTCAAGCTTGGATTTTGGTAAGCCATCCATTTTTTCTCAATTTCTCTTACATTTTTTTCCAAGGCCTTGTAGGCCTTCAAAAATAGAATCTCCTCTTTCCTGATAGGTCTTTGAGGAACCTTTGGAGGTAGATTCTTCTTCAATCGATCTGGGGGAATAGGATCATCCTCCATGTCGACTAAGATATCATAGGATATTCCTATTCTTGCTAGTCTCTTGATAATTCCTCATACTGAGAATGCCCATGATGTTCAGGTGCTTAGAGCTGCAACGTATTTTGGGTCATATAGTGAGTATGATTTCCAATGTGCTCAGGCACAATTTGGGCTATGAAGTAGCTCATCTATGAGGGTGCTTCTTGTATTAACTCTAAGGAGGTAAATTGGTGTGAGCCAATTGATCCTCTCTCTTTGTATGCTCCTTTTGGTCAAGGATGCATTGCTCACGCATGCATTTCTCATATAGACATTGTCTTACCAACCTCTATCTTTGAGTATCCTTGTTTTTGAGGTGCTTGCACTCTTTGTGCACATATTCCAATTGATATCAAAATATCCACTACATTTGCTCTGAAACTAGTTTTTGTAATTGATCTAGAATATTGGCTGTGTGTGGTCTTTGGTGGTTTTACTCTATTCAAGCAACTTTGTTGGTGTGAGCTCCAACAGACTTGTATACCATGCTCTTGCATTTATCTTTATAGATGACATTTACATTCTGCTATTTTCTATGATATGTACCCATGTAGGTTTATGGGGCACGTATGCTATGAGAACGCTTTAAGCATTTCCATAGTTCCCTGATAGTCCTACGTGTACTCTCACTACGAGAAATCATGAAGCGAGAATGTGTAGTCGAAGGCTTACACCTTAATTGCCCTAGAACTCTATCAAGACCATCAATCTATCTTGTTTTCTAGGGTTGATTTGATGGAGTACCATTTTCTCCAAGTCTAGCTATGTCAATCATGAACTTATCAGGTTCATTATTTTTTGGAGTTTGTGTGGGCCTACACTTTGAAGCGAACCTCTCTTTTTGTCCTTTATTGGGTAGATTTTCTTATTGTCTATCTTGGGATGGTGGGGGCCTTGAGCCACCCTTAGATCTATCCCTAGAGGAGTTTGCATTACATCCTCTAACTAGGGTGTTCTGAATAGAATCCCCACATATAGAATTATTCCTCTAATGCTCACCGAACTTCATTTGGGAGGATTCTATGGTTGAGGGTTTGACATGTTGTTTTGTGCATTAGGTGGAGCTTCAACTTTGACCTCAGTTTTGCATAGATATCGGCCTCTCTGTGGATTAACCATGATGTGAATTATATCCTATGTATATTTTAGAGAAAACAAAGAATACAAGGATGATTATCTCTTTTAAAATTTCTTTGTGATCCCTAAACTGGTTTGATGTGTTTTAGGTGTGTTGTATCATAAACTAAATCTCATCATATTTTCAGATTTTTTGATGATATACTTGTTTATTTTAATTGGATTTCACCATACTCGCAACTTGACAACCGATAATGAAAGTCACGGTCACATAAACCCCCCAAAGTGTGGAGATGAAATCCACATCTGGGCAAGGAGCATAGGTCCTTCCGATCCTCACCCAACATACTGTACATAATGATACACCCCTCCAAAGATGAATGTGGGCTATTTTCCATGGATAAGATGGATCTTGGAGTCAGTATTGGCCAAAAGAACAAGTTTCACAGGAGTTGAGCCAACGGATAGAAATAAATACCACCATCGTTGAACTCTACTAGTGGATGGGTGTGAATTCCACCTCACTAGTATTTAAGTTTTGTGTGGTGTGTGTGTGTGTGTGTTCATTTTAACTTGCATGTAAACAAAAAATGCATCACCAAGAAAACATGATATTTCCTATATGCCTAAAATAAAGACATTTCAAATTCAAAAACAAGGCTATATGAACTTTAAAGAATGCATTCTACATGATAAATTAGCCTCTGATTGGGCCCAAAATAAGTAAACTCTACACACAATTTTTATCTGCTAGCTATTGTTTTGTGCAGCAGGTAATAGTGCTAGTCGCAGTAGAACCCCCGTCCAAAAACTTAGCCGTTGTTGATAACCACAACTAATAGTGCTAGCTATGGTTGTCAACTATGGCTAATAGATGACATGACATTTTAATCCAATTTACCTCTTAAATTTTTTCTATGTGAGTTAATTAACTATGGGCAAGCAAAAATAAAAATAATACACAGATAAAAAGTCTACTTACCTGTAAATCCAAATTTGAAGGAGAGACAAACTGCTTACTATCTATTTCTTTGCTCAATTGCTAGCCATGGCTATCAAGCATGACTGAGATTGTTCACCATAATTTTTAAGCATGGCTAAGACCTGCAACAAAAAAACAAAAAGAAATCAGTCATCTATAGTGCAATTTGTGGGGTTCCCACCATGATCACCATCTATACCACTCTAAAAGCATACACCTAGGCTATTGCATCAATTATACCAAGCATTAAAGCATGAAAATATGAATAACAATGAATTGAACAAGAAAGAACAACTTCTTTATATTATCATTGTGAATATCCTTTACAAATACGTCCCTCTTAGGGATACCGAATTCCTTGATATAACTGATACAATGTTTTGAGCCCCTCAAAGAGGATGGTGTAATACACAAGCTCTTATTGTAGACACGAATTTCGTAAGGCTCAAGGAAGCTTTCTTATCACTTGATCGGAGGAATATGTTGCCAATAATACTTTGAATATGCTTAGATCCTATAAATATACATTCAAGAAACAACATAAGATAGTTAGAAGCAAAGGAAACCTCTCATGATGAGGCTCTTGATGGGAATTTGCATAAATTGGTATAAATATAGCAAGAAAGCATGGAAAATTATAAATATGATTACAAAAACCTCTAGATTACTGTAAAGAATGCTAAGAAAGCAATAAATCTAGCTATTATGATGCATAATCTGCCATTAAAACTTGAAATGAATCAAATCTAATGAAACTAGTACAAATTAACAAAATAAAAGTAAATAAAAGAAATCTACTTCTAATTCCTACAATTAACCATACAAAAGTATAATTGAAAGTTAATCTATGTCAGATCTATCTAATTGCATGCTTAGAATGAAAATCCTATGGCTGAAATGAGGGAAATTGAGTGTCAAATCCTCACCATGGGTCTAAGGCAGAGCTGGCTCTATTAGCTACGAGGAAAGTGAAAATGCTCTTGCTATTGTAATCAGGGCTTGAATCTCAAATTCCTTCATGGAATTTATGGTCAAGGGTTGCCTCTATGTTCTAGAACTAATTGGCAGTGTGGATTCTTCGAATTTGTAGTGGAAGTGGTTCAATTATGGATGGATGATCTCCTCAAGCTCTTGAAACCTCCATAGCTTTGAATGCAGTCATGATTTCCAAATTGGCAGCATGTAGGCACTCCTCAAGGGTTGCAAATGGCTCTCCAATCCGGTAGGGCTTCGCTGCATTCAATTGAAAGCTTCTCTAGAATTTTCTTCAATTTGGAGGGGGGTCTTATAGCACTCTCAATTCCTAATCTTAGCTTCATGGAGAAGCCAAGATCAAGAACCATGAGGTTGAAGAAGTTGGGAGGAATATTTTGGACAATTCCTCACTTGAAATCGCTCAAAATCTGTTTCCAGGGCCATTGTGACTAATTTTGGCTTGGCTCGGAAGTCCATGATAGTTACAGAGCTAGCCCTAGCTCTTAGGTGTAGCTAAAATTATTAGCCATGGGTGTCAACCATGGTTGACATCTTAGATACGGATGTTATCCACGACTAAGGCTGAATAGGCCAAAGTTACCTAAATTGAGTGGTTAAAACCACTTCTCTATCTTGGAATGGTCCAAGATCATTCATATGGTCTATTATGATGCCCATACGAGTAGTTCCCTATACATGATGTGCTTTATGTGTCTACAATATTTTACCCAACAAAGGTCATCCAAAGCCATTTTGATTATAGTCTATATGACTCCAAGATCTTGATTTTTTCTATATGGTTATGTTATAGTGGGATGAAGTAAATTTTGAAGGAACATATACGCACATGTTTGTTCAAAAGATAAAATATTAAAAGGAGAAAATGAATATTTGGAATGTCTAATATTTTGATAATCCAAGCTCAAAACTTATAAGAGATGGTAGAAACTAATGGAATGCATTAATATTCTTATGTGAAAGAAAAACAATTACTTTTTTATTATCATAATGCAATGAAAAAGGAGTCCTATTACTTCCAAAAATCTAGGGAGAAATGGCTCAAGGAATAATATAGAAATACAAATTTTTCTATGCTACATCAAAAACAAAATTTTATTTTCATTACATCAAAATACTTTAACTCTAGATAGAAGAAATATTGAGGAAGAAGAATATATAAGGAAGGAAGCAACTAATTATCTTAAGAATAATTTGGCAGATACTAAATAAGATAAGGAGGCATAAGATAAGCTTTTTTAAAATATTCCTTCAATTATCACACAAGAACAAAATGAAATCCTATTGAAGAATATATATATGGAGGAGCTACATGAAGCAATTTTCTCTTTTCATCCTAACAAGGCACCTATCCCTGATGGATTTCCTACAATTTTATATAAACATTTTTTTGGATTTGATTGAAGAGTGATATGTTAGTTGTATTTGAATATACCCCAAAAAGGAAGGCTATAGTAAGTGATATCAATACTATTTTTATCACATTGGTTTCAAAAAAGGTGAGAAAATATTTTGATAATTTTCATCCAATAAGCCTTTGTAATATAATTTATAATATCATTTCAAAATTTATGGAAAATAGGTTGAAAGACATTCTAGACTATGTTATCTCAAAGGAGCAAGATGGTTTTTTTCATGGTAAAAAATTTCTTGATGGTATAATCATTACATAAGAGGCCATACACTGTCTTTATTCCATGAAATAATAGGCATGCTTATGAAATTGGATATGAAAAAGCATATGATAAGGTTTTCTAGAGTTTTCTACATAATATTCTCAAATAAATTGGCTATGATTATAGTTGCTATGAATGGATAAAATGTTTTTATAACACTACAAAGTATTCTATTTTGATCAATGATTCTCCTGCTAGTTACTTCAAGTTATCTTGTAGAATTTTCCAAGGTGAGCCACTATCTCCTTATCTATTCATTATTCTTGTAGAGGCATTAGGGAGGGTTTTCTTAAAGGTAAATATAGAAGGAAAAATAAAAGGTATTTAGGTTGCAAAAACATGGTCCCTTCTAATATCATCTCCAATTTATTGATGATACTTTTCTTTTGGGCCATCCCTTAGTTAGTGAGGCAATGGAGTTCAAATAATTATTTTCATGCTATGAGAAGGCTATTGTATAGTTATTATAGATTCTACAAGAGAAGATTATCTTCTAGGGCAAAGAGAGGGCATGAAGACGAAAGAGAATATTATTGACAAGAGAAGATTAAGGACAAGAGGATATTTGTAGAAGAGGATATTTATGGAAGAGGATATTACCGACAAGATTACCAACAAAGAGAAGAAATTTGAAGATTTTTGACAAAGATAAGTGATTTGAGTTTCAACTCCAATATCTTGTTTCTAGATAAAATAATTTTCTATCATTATCGTCACCATCATCAAGAAGAACCACACTACCATCGAAGTCATCCATGATTCTTCACAACAACAAAAATAATTTATGCAACAATGTTGAACCCTTTGGAGGAGAATCTTGGTAATGGATTAATGCAAAGTTGTAATAGATGACTGTATTCATTTTTTATGTCAATTATATTACATTTAAATTGTTCTACTAGTGATAGCAAGGATTAGAGGAGTTTAAAAAAAAGAGAGAAAATTTTGAAAAACCCTAGTTATTTTTCTTTCCAAAACACTAGATTCTTTTGGGATATTTTTGGATTGAGATAATGGAGTTACCAATTTTCACTAGAAATGATGACATTGATGTTCAAAAATGGTGGATGAAGTTTAGATCTCTATATTCTGGTGAGATTTTTTGGAATTGCAAACATTTTTATCTTTTAAAAGAGGAAGCTCATGATTGGTGGGATATTATTACTAAGGAAAGGTATGCTAAGAAAATAACTTGGACATGGAACGAAATGGAGGATGCATTCTTGAGTCAATGTAACCCTTATAAAAAATATAGGTAGTTTTAAGGTCATCATCAAAGAATATGAAGAAGAAATAAAAAGACTCCAGAGAGAAATGAATAAAGAGGAAATAATAGAAGGAAAAAATATAGATGACAATGTGCAAGTTCATGGTCACATTCAAAAGAAACTCTTAATAAGCAAGGGTCCAAGGAGAAGAAAGAAGCAATTATGGTAAGGGAACACGTTGAAGAACCATTAGAAAACTCAAAAGTTGAATTTATAGTAGTTACAACATTAGAGTCCATGGAAAAAGCAAGAAAGTCCAAGGAAGCCTTGTCAAAAGTGTACAAGGATGCACCAAAAGAAACGTATAATAGAGATTATTATGAAGAAGAAATTTATTAAAAAAAATAATTGTTGAAGAATCAAAGGGAAAAATTTTTTAGGTTAAGGTTGTAGCATATCGACACCCACACCACCCTAAGTGGCAACAATCTTAAAGGCATGGCTTAAGGCATCAATATTTTAGATCTACATGGAGTCAAAAAGACATCAAGTATAGTAGTATCTGGTAGGAAAAGCATAATATTTCTAGATTTCAAAGGGGTATAACAACATCAAGGAACAATAGGACCAACCATTCGAAATATTAAAGCAAAACAATAGAAGCATGGAGCCAACAAAGCAGTTATAAATATTCAAGTGGCACAATGGTAGCTTAGCATAATAAAAAAACCATAACTAATAAATATTTCACTTGGATGGATGGATGAACAAGATTGAAAATTCTCAAGAAAAAGGATGTTGAATATTTGTATTTAATTTTTTTTTTGAAGATCTAAAAAATGAATATAAAAAAATTATACTTTTTGTGAAAAAAGATGTAGTATCTAGTTATAGCATATCAATTGAGATGAGAATTAAATATGTTTGTAAACTATCAAGATTTATAGAAGATATTTATGATTTATCAAGGGTGGGGGACCCAAGTACAACCTCTTTTTCTCAAGAAAAAAGAAAAAAAGCTATTGGATAGTTTGTTAATAGTACAAAATCTAGAATTTTTTTAACACTACACTATATTTTCAATGAAATATCATGGATTTTTTAGGGTTTAAAATTGAAAAATTCCCATAAACCTACCTGGGTATACCTTTGTCTCATAAAGGAAATAAAAAAGAGTTGTAGATCTCTTGTTTGGATAGAATGAAAGATTATTTGGTAGGTTGTAAATATAGGTTCTTAACCATGGAGGGAAGGCTATAAATCATAAAGACTATATTACAATCCATCCCTATTTATATGATGTCACTTTCAATATTGCTAGTAGGTATAGCATCAAAAATTGATAAAATTTAAAGATAATTTCTTTGGAAAGGATGTGAGGTAAAATTTAGGTTTTGTCTTTGTAAGTGTGATAGGGTTTATAAAGGAAAGAATTTTGGAGTAGGCTTGTGGAATTAGATATTTACAAGTTTTGACTAAGGGTTAAAGCTTGGGAGGAGATAATTCAAAGATCAAGGAAATAATTGGATACAAATATTCCTTCAAAAATATATAGGTTCTCTTGGTTCTATCAAATTATTTAGAAAAATAACCCTACCAAAAGGATCATCAACATGGATCTTCATCTTAGATAGTTTGCTATTGATAAATAAATATATTAGATGGTTCTTCAATGAGAGGAATTATGCAAAATTTTAGTCTGATGATTATTTGAAGTCTTATACTCTTATCACTAACTCAAAATGGAGATCATTGGCTTGGGGATTCCTAACTTGAAAATGTACAAAGGTCAAAGGCTATATAATATGGTCAACAATGCTAGATCATGTATTTCTATTAGTAACTTGGTTGAAGGAGAGGAATTCAAACAAATTATATATTAACTTTAAAATATTCTTAAAAAGTTGTATTTACCACTTTTTACATGAAAGGCTAAGTAGGTTTTAAATCTATCAAATGGATACTTGGTCAAGTTGGGATATGAGAATTTAGAGCAATTAAAATTTCCTACTCTCAAATTTTTTTCTTGGAAGAATTTTTGGACACTATAGGCTCTCCCTAAGGCCCCAACATTTATTTGGTTAATAATTCAAAGTAAGATTCTTATAGGAGAGAGTCTACAAAGAAGAGGATATTATGAACTTTTCAAATTTATCTTGTGTGAGAAGGATTTAGAAATATTAGATCATTTACTTATTTATTGTTCCTTTGCTTGCACCATTTAAGGTTACTTTTTTAAAAGAATAAAAATATATGGTAGCTCCATCAACATTGAAAGAGTTAATGAAATTTTAGACTAATTATTTCAAAGCTAAAATATTATATATTCTATTGAGGATTGGACGTACCATTATTTATTGGAATTTATGGCTTAAAAAGAATAGTATATTTAAAAAAAAACAATCTCAAACTCATTTCCAAGTTATTATAGCCTCTCTTGCAAATTTTTTATAGATATGGTGCTCGTCATGGTAGTCTCAAGTGTAGATAAATAAGTGGTAACAACTTGGTTATAGGATTTGAACATACATGAAGAGTCATATATGATAATGGCATTAAAATAAAAGATCTATTTCAATCGAGGGTAAAATAAAAATGCCTAGAAATTGGGTTTATCAAAATAAATTTTGATGGTGATTCTAAAAAAATCTAGAAAAAGCTAGCGGAGGTGGTGTTTTTAGAAATAATGAAGGCATAATTCTTCTTAGAATCATATGGAACTAAAAACTATGCAGAGGCTAGGGAACTTCTTACAAGGATTAAAATTGTAATAGAAAAAGGATGGAAATATATTTCAATTGAGGGGGATTCACAAATTATCATTAATGCTATCAACAAAAAAGGATGTGAGAATTAGATAAAAATATTATTATTTATGAAGCTCTTAACCTATTATTGGAGGTAATATATTGGAAACAGTAGCATATTAATAAAGAAGGAAATTAGGTAGTTGAAAATTTAGCCAATCACGATGTTGATCTTCACACTGGTGAAATTCACACCTTAGAAGGCAATTGGCCAAGTGAGAGTTTCTCTTAATAAAAATGATGTCAAGGAGATGATTGTGGAAACATAACACTTTGAGAAAGTTGAAGATTATATTTGATAGAAAAAGAAATGAAAAATATTTATGATAAAAAGGCATACTATATATGGTTTAATTGACCTAACAACAAATGTAATATTTTGGTATTTTTATGGGAGTGGCCCCCAATAGAAGCCACATATAACTTATTAAAAAAAATTAACACTTTTATGCAAAATAATATATATATAATACATTTATTTAAGTATTATCACAAAGAATATTAGGTTACTACAAATTTATGATTAAGTTTTGAAATTAGTTATATGGAATTAAAATGAGTCCCATCCATATTGCATCATGATCATGTTAAAATGTTATTATAACATTTTACTTTGCCTCCCATGATATGCTTCAAACCCTTAAGGTTGAATGTTAATGTTCACCCATGTGATTTGAACCTTGGTTTAGGGTGTGAAACTCTTCATTCCTTCCTAGTTACTCTAAACTTCATGGTCTAAAGTTAGGATTAATTTATATCCCCATTACATGAACTAAATTTCTTATACACGTACTAAAATGCATATCAAATATATTTAAAGATATTAAATATAAAAAATATTGCTATAATTACAAAGTCTATCTATATGGAGGATTTAGAAATCAATGCATATACAAAAAATTAGAAGGCATCAACGTTTTATTTTTTTCATTTGCTTTGTTTGAATTAGCATTGATCAACACGTTTTACAAGTTGATCAATCTCGATAGATTTATGAAACATGAAAAGGAGGATATTAAAAAAGGTTTGCCATAAAAGAAATATTTCAAAATGGTTTGAGCCTATTATTGTTTATGATGAATATAAATAAATGAAAATGCTAGTGATGTCATTTCATATCTATTTCAAGAAATAAATACCATTCAATAAAATATCCAAAACATATTTTATTTTTGTACATATATTATAATTATGATATGCAAATATACTGCCCATATTCTCTAAAAGGAAAAATGATTACACCATGAAACCTAATCATGTGTTTCCAAGCATAAAAGGATGAATTATTTAGTCTCAAAGATATGCAGGGTTAAAGTGAATGTTCTAAAAAACTATAGATTATTTTGTATTTGGAATGGATTTATATGAGATTTGTGTATGAGAATATGGTATTAGGAGACATCATTAAGACAAATACAATACAATAACATTAGCAAATAATAATCACATGGAAGTAGGTAGAGGCATTATAAAATCTAATATGATAGAATGGCATATGCTTGTTAATGCACCAACATATTTTCTTTCTTTAAATATACACATTTTGGATTACTAGTTTTATAAATGTTAAAAATAAATCAAAATCAAGTTTGACAAAAGACCTATATCTTTATGATGATTAAGTTATCAAGTGTTTTTTTTAATAATAATTAGGGTGGTTATTTGGATGGAGTAAGAATTATTTTCCAAGAACATGAATTATTTATTATGAATTCTTGTTTATTAAATGTATAATCTAAGTGGGCTTGACAATGAGGTTTTGGTACTCTGAATACAAGGCCCAAGTTTTGAATATTAATGGGGTAGGGTATATATACCCTACAAGAAGATAACATGATATGAGTGCCTACTTCCATCCATAGTGGACCAAGGGAGTATAGGTTGGTCAATTTTATTCAATGCTAATGGACGTTAAAAAATTACTTAACTTATGAGAACAACATGAGTGGGTCTAACAATGAAGGTTTGTGAACACTAAATAAGAGGTCCAAGGTCTAAATTTGAAGGTATAGAGTATGTACTCTTCATAGGTAGATAACATAGTATAAGTACCGTCTACCACACATAGTGTTCCCAAGGGAGTTTGAGATGGTCTAACATTAAATTGATTGTTTGATCATAACACAAATAATATATATAATAAGTATTTTAATAGTTATAAATATTTTTTGTGTACAAAAAATATTACAATCCTCTTTAAGTTAATTCTATATTAAATTAATTAATTTACATACATTATATAAATATAATTTTAAAATTTTTAATTATGTGAGGAAATAACTTCCAAAAATAGCAATGGTGAAAGTAAATCTTAGAAATGAAATAACAAAAAACATACACTAGTAATAGAAATCAAATTCCACAATAATAAATCACAATTGGAAGTAACAAATTCAAATTCTAAGTCTCAAAACAATCCTAACAATATCTAGTTATTTTTCGCATAGAGAACTTATTTTTTGAATTTAATTTGAATTTGTATATTGCATATTTTTGTGCTCTCATCAGTTACAAGTGTTATCACCAGAAAACACAGTAGTGGCATACATTAAAAAAATCACAATAAAACATGGTAGGAAACAACTATTTATTTTCTAGCGACCGACCATCTGTTTATTCTAATTACAATATTATCTTGAGGTCTAAGAGAAGTAACATCTCTTTAACATTTTATTACTTTTATAAAATGAAAAATACTTTCTTTACAAGTAAAATATCACCCACCGATAATGGAAAGAAGGGGGTCAAATATTCTACTGAAAAGAGTATCCTCAAATATTTTAGCCATATGCAAAAACAAACAAGCCATCGACATCCATACAAATTCGAGGTACAAATGATTTTTGAATTATAAAAAATTAGTTGTATATTTTATAATTATTTTCAATACTGATTTCTTCCTCAAGCAATTGTTAGTATGTGCTCAACGATATGTATTTTTTTCTATCTGTAAGTTATTTATTTTAAATCCAAAAATGTTAAAGAACATTATTGTATGTTACTATGCAGAATACCCTATTGACCTTGATAAGAATTCACTTGAAGGTATTCCTCACCAAGATATGCCTTCTAATGAAAATTTTCTTACCAATGACATCCAACAATCACTTGAAGATTTTCCTGACCAAGATATGCAAGTTGAAAATGAAAGCGATAAATAAAATACACTACAAAATTCTTATGAATCTTCAAGCAAAAATTCTAAAAAGGGGAAGACAAATTCTAACTGGATTATTGGAAGATCATTTAAGAATGAATGGGAAAAAAAATTTCCCTGGATTGAGGTAATCTTGACTGTAGACAACCAAGTAAATAAAAAAGAATGTAGATGCAAAATTTGTAGTTGGAAACTAGGTAAGGATCGTAGGCTACAAACTAAGAAAGATATAATAGAAAAAAATGCTAGCAAAGTATATGAAAAAGTTATAGGAAGTGATGGTAAAATTACAACAGATGTTAGGTGGAAGGATGCATCATAATGTATGCATGTCATATATGCAATAGATTATGAGAATCACTTAATGTAACAATAATACCTTGTTTAGAAAGGTGGAACAATTGAAACCCAATTTCATAAAATGCAGAAGACCATTTTAACTTCAAAAAGTTTGCAGTTTGTTGTTGTATTTACTATTCTAAAAAAGGGTAGACCCATGTCTGATTATATTGATTATAAGCACCTTTATCAAATAGATTATGTGCAAAACCTTCCTAGTTCCCATTGATCAGATCAAAGTGGTTGGAAAATGGTAAAATTTATATCTTTAGTTGAGAAGGAAGACTTGGGGGAGAAAGTAAAACTTTCCAGATTCATTTCACTCTCTATTGATGAGGTGACGATTGTGGACAACACATCCTAGATTTTCATGCATGTGTACACATTTCCAAATCATGTGAGGCATCTTAGTTTTCTATGATTACATAAGATGGTGGAAAGTTCAAATGAATGGTGGAAAACACATCTATAATGTTGTTTTGACCAATTTAAAGAAAATTGCGAGAATGAATGATATTGACATAGCCACAAAATTAATTTGCATTGGAACTGATGGTGCTGCTATAATGCAAGGGTACAAGAATGGCTTGTGTGTTCAAATCCAAACCTCAATTACCACATATATGATACCCATTAATTACATAGCTCATAAAGTGAATCTTACATATAAATCGTGAGCACTTTTGAAAATTTTGCTAGAGTGGAAGACCTCATTCATGAAATACATTCTCATTTTTCTTGTAATACTAAATATTTGGAGAGTTTCAACAGTTTACACTAGGACATACAAAAGGAAAAAAAATTGTTAGAAGATGTGGATACAAGGTGGATTTCATTGTATCAACCTGCACTCAGAGTTTTTACAGAATATAAATATTTAACATGGTTTATGTACGCAAATAGTAGGGCAATTGATAAGGCAAACGATATGTTGTTCTATTTGACTAACTTGGAAGCTCTTTTAACATAATGTGGTATTCTTCCAATGTTACAAGAAATGAATGGATTGAATAAACTTGCACAATAGAGATCCATCTATATAATTGATTTCATGAGAATGAGAAAGCATATATATGTGATTATTGATAGGTTATATGTGTCCAAACCAGATTTTACAGATCCCTCATTTGAAAGTTGGAAAACATTGATAAACGTGAAACATACAAATAGTTTTGAAGTTTAACATTAATGATAATATTTGTATTAATGTTTGTGAAAATATGATATCTCTATATAGTTATGAAAGACAATCAAGTATAGTTACTGATGGTGTTGAAAATTTTTGTGTAACACACAATAGATACGAAGTTGTTTTACACAATACAAATAAAAAATATTCAACATAGCAAAATCATTGACAAAAGAGATAAGAGATCGGTTTCAAAGACATGAGTTGCTTGAGACCATGGGTGTTGTTAACCCTTTGTTTTGGGATTCTTGCAATTATAAAAAATCTACATAAGATTTGTTTATTAAATATATGGGCAACCTTATTGAGCATTTCAGTAAAAGTGTGGAAGTAAATGGTGTTGAAATAAAAGGTATACTTATAAATATATTTTAATACAAAAATCATAGCATTTTGGAAGAACAATGGTTCATCAAGTGTTACTTTTGAGTAATATCCATGAGACTGGTTCCATTACACGTTTTTGGCAAAGTTGTATCCAAGTAGTATCTTACAAGATACGATTAGTGAATACTTTTGTTTATATGAATTATGTCAAACAATGATTTTGGGATCTGTGGAAGATAAAAGGATTTTTACTATACTATCTTTTGTTAAATCTAAGCTCCATAATAGGCTAGAAAAAAATCTAGAAAATTGTTTAAGAATTTATGTGTCATCATATCAGTTGGACAAATTTCCATATGACAGAGCATTGGCATACTAGAATTCAATTGCAGACAGAAGGGGTATCACGAATATGACCAATAAGGAGGATAATGACACTTTTAGTGATCAAATGGTGGCTTCACAAATTGATTCTAGATAAGTTCACAAGTATTCATTTCAGCTACCCGAATTCTGATTTTTCTAGTATTTCACAACAATGTAATATTTGACTCTTTGTTATCAAATTTCATAATATTTGTTTTGAAATACACTATGCTTAATATTTGTTTCACAAGTTGAGAACTATTCATTCCAGATTTCACAATGTTGTTTCACAAGTTGAGAACTGTTCATTCTAGATTTCACAACTGTTCATTCTAGATTTCACAATGTTGTTTTAGATGTACAAGATTTCAAAAATTTACTTTTTCATAAATAGTATATTTTACATCACATTATGCTTTTAAAAATTGTACATTTTATATCACATTATGCTTTTAAAAATTATACATTTTATATCACATTGCGCTTTTAAATATTATATGTTTTATATCACACTGTTTCAACTACCTTGATAAATTGTTGTCTTATATTTTATATCACAATATTGGTATTGTATTGTTAATGTATGAATTTTGATCAACAAAAATATTCTCTTTTTGTTTGAAATGAAGATTGTAAATAATATTGGCGAGTAATACTAGAAAAACAACACAAAATTATAAATGCAAAAAACCTTTAAATGACTGAAGACACAAATTTAGAAAATATAGTTTTCATTAATACGATCAGAAATATATTACATTGTACAAAATTGTTAACTGTAATCAACTTCAAAATATTTTTACATTATAAAATATCTTATTCCAAGATAGCTACATCAGATTCGCTTGCAACAACGACTTATTTTCCTTTATCTCCTTTCTTGACACCTTGTTCCGAAAGCGCACCAATTCTGACTAGGTTTTCTTGAAATTTCACAATACTCCCCAAAAATACACTTTCTTGTTGGTTTGGATCTTTGAGTATTTTAGATTTTTTTTTTTTTTTTCTGGTGCTATAGTACGACGTTCAGATATTCATGGATCTTTTCCTTGATATATTTTCTCAAATTATTATTATCCGCCACTTTTAATTGTATTTTTTCTTCATTTCCATTGCATTTAGAAAAAATGTTTTTGCCACATCGATATTAAGATGCATGCTGTTAAATTGCATTTTTAGGTTTTCAAAATTTGACTGCAAAAGAGAAAATGGAAACATCATTCAAAATAGTTATATAAAAAATTATTACTTGTTTTAAAGAAAATTGAAATATGAAAAATAAATTGCAAAAGAAAATTGAAACATAGATAAACATTTTCTTACCTCAGCCACATCCCTGGCAGACTCAGCAAGTGCAACTTTTTCCTTATCGAAATCCCATTGGTTATAAAACTCTTGGGATTAAGTATTAATATTCTCTAATTTTCTAATAATAATATTTAAAACATCATCATCATACACAATTTTAGAATTCATTGTTCTTGTTGTGGCCTGATTCGACAGGTCGCTAAGCTTTTCTAGTTCATACTGAACCAAAGAATAAATTGAATATCTTTTTGCGTAATTATTATATCAAGAATGTATTTGCTTTATTAGGACCTTGTACCGATATTTCCAATCCTTAATTTCTTGCAAATATTGAAGCACAATCTATTTCATGGTTACTTCTATCTTTTCAACCTTTAAGACATTTTAATCAAAATTAACAATGTCATCCTCAGTTTGAGGATGAGGGTCATTTCCTTAAGGAGATGGATATGATCTTTGCTTAGGTGTAGGGTATTCATTTTTTTGTGCTTCACCCAATGGATATTGAAGCACATATGTTACCTTAAAGCCTAAAATGTTGCCCTGCAATAGAAAATCATCATCAAGTTGGATATTATCTAGTCCAACGGATGAAATTTCTAGTGTTTGTGAAGAAGTGTGAAATGTAAAATATGAGAATCCAAGATCAGAACTTCATGCCAACTATGATCTCTATGAAAAAAATTATTTTCCATATCCAACCCGCATTTGACCTCTTATCAGTGTAGGTTGTGCTTGTCATTGTTGTTGTGAACGCAGATGCTGCGGTGGAATATGTTGTTGTATTGGAAATTATTGCTACTATTGTGGAAACTATTGCTATGGTGGAAGCAATGGCTATGGTGGAAGCGGTGGTTCCATATGGCCTCTCATTCTCATAGTTTATCATTGAAAGGTGATTGAAAACATAAAAAAAATTTGTTAGCATTATTCTAAAAATTAAATAGAAAAAAACCATAATTCAAAGTAAATACACATTGTTTTACCTGAAGACGATGAAATCTATTGAATTTGGGAACTAATTGGGGAGGGGTGGCCACACTACATTTAGCCTGCATATTTTTTGCATGCCTAGGCATACAAGATTCACCAAGTGAAGGAGCTTGCCTTGAACATTTTGGTGGCCTCTATAATGGTGATATTTTTGATCCAATGTCCTTAGAATCACCAGTTTGCTCTGGTTTATGACTCCTATTGGCAACATCTTGTTTACTCCTTATTGTAGCTACCCTACCCTACATTTAGATGAAAATAAAAATTAAAAATTGAAAATGTGCTAAAATATAAAATACTTATTGATAGTTAAAGATGGACTGATTACCTTCAATTTCTCTGGTATCAAAGCAATGGCTTGTAGTGTTGAATGCACTACATTAGGAACAAGAGTGTCTTGTAAATTATGAAAACTTTCAAAATAAAGTGCTAAAATGTAATTATAGTTCCCACAATGGGTTGTGTGTTGTTGGTTTACAATTTCATCGCCTGCAGCTTGACCCTGATGCGATCTGCAATATAGGTGCACCAATCGAACCTCTCATGATGCTCATAGTAAATAACATACGATAATGTCCAAAATAAATTTTTTGATCTTCTAAGTAGAATCAGTCTTTCCTAGAAGAACTCAATAATGGCCTTCAGAGTTGCATTCTTAACATCGATGATTGTTAACCCTCTTTTTGACTTGGCGGTGGAAGCTACAAAAAAAATTAGATAATAATTTACAAATTTAAAATTTTTAGCATTAATAGATTCTAAGACACAAGAATTATACCTGCCAAATCTTCTATGGTGAGTTGGTACATTTTCTTGAGGTAGGCTTTCTCTTCTGTAGAGAGTTGGCATTTCACTTGCACTAGAGGACAATCATCAAAAGGAAGTGATGAGTGTTAATTTAGCATACATTGTATGTGATATATTGTGTGATTTTTGACTTTAAATCATGAATTTAATGGAATTTTAATGATTACTTCAATTTATTTATGTAATTTATCAATTAAAATAATGAATACAAATAAATTGATAAATGCATGAAATTTACACAAAATATATGCAAGTTTTGTATGCTTGGATAGGACAATGTTGAAGGACGTTCATAAGAGTTTGATACGATAAAATATGATTCAAACCAGATGTTGAACATAAGATAAGGCGGTCATGAGGATGATGAATTAAGTAGACTGTAGACACATGTTACATAACATAGTTGCTGAAGTCTATTACAGAACACAGTTGCTGAAGTCTATTATGAGACATAGTTTTTGAAAGATGTTACAAAAGATAGCTCTTGAAAACTGTTACTGAAGACAACTACCGCCAAGAGTTACAGAAATATTGGACAAATTAAATTGAGCAACACACTACATGCCACATCAAAATCAGCATAGTTGGTTGACTTGTCAAATATTATGCACGAGGAACTTATGATTATTGAAGTTGTTATAAATATTTTTTATAAAATTATAAAGTTAGTATGTTGTTAGGTTGTGTATATTTTGACGCAAGATATTATGTCCTCTCCGTGAATGAAGGGGTATATACTTGTATTTTTATATCTTGAGAAATGTTCAAATTAGAAATATTTTGTTATCTTCATTCATGAATTGCCAATTGGACCACTTAGATTATGACTGAGTTCAAGTAGGTTAGTAAACTATGCCAGTTTAGATTATTTCTGTTAGGAATATAGTTATCACATTATCAAGCCAACAAAGCCACATGGAAAATACATGGAAGAGTTATCCAAAGTGACATTATATATTATATAGGGAGACCTTTGAAAATATCTAATGGAGAAATATCTAATGCTTATTAATGTTACAAAAATAATTCTATACAATTTCTGAAGAAATGCTCAACTATGTACGCTTGAATTTCCAATAATAAAGCAGCAACACTTTTTGTTACGCATGGTAATTGTGTCAATTACTTTGTCATTTATTTTTGCATGATTTATTTTATGTAATCATCATTGTATTTTTCCTACATTCATAGATTAGAATAATGTTAGTAGTATTAAAACATATTAGTTACTAAGATAAAATAGTTTAGGGGAGAAAGACTTACACTGTCCTCTAGGATTCGGGGCCCACTCCTACAGTTAATCCCTATTCTCACGCCCCTATAATAGGATAGAAATAGTTAGTACGTAGAATTAACTTTAGATTATAAAATAAATTAAAATAGAGTATAAAGTAAAAATAGATAATTGAATCTAATTATTTGCACGAGGATCCTCATCAGTAGGTAATCTCATCAGTAAGCAATTTCATCAGTAGGTTATTACATTATCAAATGCATCAATAGATAAAAGCACTGTTAGGAGAATATCATGTTTAAATCATAAATTTCATATTATTTCAATTTTTGCATAATTTTTGTTTACTGTAATTGTTATTTTTCCTGCAAAACCTGAGACTAATAAGAGAACATAATCTACTCTAAGTATTAATCACTATGGTATAATATATATTGAATTTCTAATATTTAAATATAACCTTGATTATCGTGGATTGATAAAATTAAATGTAAGCATTACTGTTAGAAATTTTTGGCATTGTTGTCAGAGAGAGTAGTGTCGTAATTATTAATCAAAAAGGCTATTTGGCTACACAAGAAGAGAGGCTTAGTTGTATGTGTAAAGAGGTATGTATGAGTCCTTGGCATGCATACAAGTCATAGTGGCACAAGATGGTCCCAACAAGCCCTTTGTTTGATTTTTCCAGGTTCTTTTTTGTTGAGGAACCATTTTACTGCTTTCATAGTTAAAATTTCATTTCCTTCAAATTTTCCAAGCTTTGGATGATTGCTATTACTTGCTTTGGTCTGGGTTCTCTGACCTATGGAAACATGAAGTAGGTATGATTGAGTGACACAGTCATAGTGAAATGCTCTTAAATAATCAAAGAAGTGATAGCAAAATAACCTTTTACTTTTAGTAATTTTATTTCCAGCATATTTACTTTTCAATCAATATTTAATTTTACTCCTAGTGTGCTAATATTGGCTATATGAATTCATAGATCGTGAGTTACACCTAATTTTAGTAACATTAGAATTGTTCAAAAAAATTATTATTTTCCTATTATAGTAGGATTTGTTGTATGGATTCATAGACCGTGAGTCACACCTAATCTTAGTAACATCAATATTGCTTCAGAAAATAAAAACTATATTTTATTCTACTGTGTTAAGGATAGTTATAAAATCATTTGTTATGAGTTGTACCTAAAATTGACAACAGTAGGATTGTTTTGAATTGGTGATAAAAATAAAAATAAAACAAAATAGAACCCAAGAAAAACCAAAACCAAACTAAAAATAAAAATAAATAAAAGTAAAATAAAGGTTGCTAGATAGTGTAAAAAATTCTAAAACATTATGCACTTATAGACCTTAGAAAATTATTGATTGAACAAGAAGTGAACCTTCTTTTTGAAAAAAAAACATCAAACATATGGAGAAGAGTGGGAACACCCATGCAAACATCTTGATACCATAAAATATAGATCAAACAAATTGAGTCAAATCCAGAGGGTAAACATAGCTCAAATTCTAGGGCTAGACTATCACTCACCCTACCTTGAACTTATTAGAAGTTGTGAACGATGGTTAGGGAATAAGAGAGAAATAGTAAACTCATTAACCTACCTATGGGATAATTATTTCAAATATCCCCTTACCATCCACAGTTTTATAGCAAAAATAGAGGATAGAGAAGTAAACCTAGAATATATCTGAATATATCATAGGGCACCAAGAGTAGTACTCTTTAGATAACTATGTCAAGACTTGCGTTATGAACTACAGTTCGAGAATCCTAATACAATTGTAAAACATGCTTTTATTAGCCAATTGATTACTCTAGTAACAAAAGACTTTGGATTTAATGAAGAGCATTACATGACTCTCGAAAAAATCAAACCTAACAACGATATTCATAATTTGTTCCAAGATGACTAAAATTTATTTCAAAGTTTCATGTTAAAATATAGAGACTCAAAAGGTAGATTTATTAAAATTAGTAAACCAGAACTAGATTTCCAATAAAACCATAGCAAGAAATATAAAACTTCTAAGTCAAAAGAAATCGAAATTGCATATTTAGATTCTACATCAACCAAGCAAATTGAAATTCTAGAACAAGATCCCAAAACATATCTGCTACCTGAACCATATTTTGACGATCATATCGATCTCTCGTCTATTTTTACCAAACCTATATTTGAACCAATTCTTGAAATATTATATTCAATCATGGTTGATCTGGGTAGTGAACAAGGGGAAATAAACATAAATCAAATGCAAAGGACTAATGATCAAGGAGAAGTAGAAAACCAAAGGATGGATGGGAAAATAAATACTTTTGCCTTCCCAATTCCTTCTTCCAAAGATAGGCTACCAAGAGAATAAAAACTAGTATTTGTTATTGTTTTACCTACTTTCCATGGGAAACCACATGAGGATCCTGATGCCTTTCTTTTTGAATTTGAAGTGGTGTGCCAGGCTTAATTTTACACCACGGATGAGCAAAAACTAAGACTATTCCCTTCTACACTTAAGGATACAGCCTTAATATGGTTCATGGGTCTAGATGAGAACATTTGCAATTGATGGGATGGAGAACGAGGATTAAAAGACATATTCCTAAAAATATACCAAGACTATTGCAGGGTTTATGATAAGAAAGTAGAGTTGTTTTGTATAAATCAAAAATATGATGAATTCCTTGAGGACTACCTTGAGAGATTTTAGTTTGTGGGATCAAGAGTAAACATTGAGTTGGATGAGGAGGTTCAGAAAGAATTTTTTCTAAAAGGGCTTAAGGAAGATGTATTAGACATACTAAACCTTATTGCAAAGGGAGATATCCATCATATGGGATTAGGAGAGATCATAAATCTTTGTAAAAATTACTCAAGAAATAAATTATTAAGAAGTAATAAATACCCATCATCAGGAGGAGGAGTAACATGAGCTGAAATTAGTAATATGCAAGAAAATCTCAAAACCGATTTATTAAGCACATTGACATCATCCCTCGACCTCAAGGATAATATATCGAAGGAGCAAAATATTGAAGAGATATATTGTCATAGATGTAGAAAGAAATATAATCTAAGGGAATGCCCTTTGAATGTTACAAATATTTCCAACATTTTTGCCTATTGTAAAATTTGTGACAAAAACCATAATACTAAAAATTGCAAATATATCTCAACTGTCAAAACCGCTATTAAAGATCCTGAGGTCGAAGAGGCAAAATATTCCTACTTTATATCTCAAATAAGGAATGGTCCATTTAATGGTCCACACAATTGGTCAAACTCTAATTATTCCAACCAACAAAGACCTAATTATTGGTCAAATCCTCTAGATTGGTCAAATTGGAATCAATATAATGAAGATTGGAACATACCTCCTTGGGCATAATTCATACCCAATTCATATGAAAATTCACCCCCATGGATGGCAGACCAAGATAAAAATACATCTAGTTGGAATATGAATGGCCAATATAATCAAACAGGACTGACATAGTCCTAAGGGCAACCCCAAAAAAAAAAATTTCAAAATCAATTTAGGGGGCAAGTACCTCAAAACCAACCTCAAAATAGACTCCTTCCACCTCCAAAAAACAATCCTCCTAAACAGTCACCTTTACCAGCTCAACCTGTGCCTAACTCTAATAATAATAAAAACACTCAACAAGTCTATAAAATAAACAATGCATGTTCAATATCTATAATGCCTTATCAAAAAATTCAATTAAGATCTGGGAAAGTATTGGATGATCATAGAGAAACCCTCACAGAATTTGAATAACCTACCAAAAACTTAAGCAAATAAAAAGGACAAGATGATAAATGTGAGGAAGGAATAGAAATTCCCCCAGAAGAAGTGTTGGATCAACAACAAAAGGTTCAAAATTCTCAAAAAGAAGTAATAGCTCCATTTCCCAAAATACTGGCTATACCAAAGGAACCATCTAAACCAGCTTTTGATTTTATTCAAGAATTAGAAAATATCTCTATTAGAATTCCTCTTTTAAAAGCTATTAAATATATTCCCATCTAATCCAAATTTGTAAAGAATATAAAAAATTCATAAAAGAGAAAGAAAAATGAATCGAGGCCTATTCAAGTTATAGGGAAACTATATGAAATTATGACTGGTGAGAAATTGTTACCAAAATATACAGACCCTGGAGTACCTATACTCACAGTTCACATTGGCAGGACAACCTTGCATAATGTCTTAGTAGACTTAGGGGCTGCCATAAACATCATGACAAAAGAAACTGTAGAATCTTTAGGGGTACACATGATTCAACCAACCTCTATAGTGCTTCAACTTGTAGATATATCTACCATTAAATCAAAAGGGAAGCCAGAAGATATTATATTTTCTATAAGTTAATGGGAATACCATGTAGACTTTATAGTCTTATAGCCAAAGAAAAATTTAGGGGGACACCCCTTGATATTAGGAAGACCATGGCTTGTAATAGTTGATGCTTATATTAGTTGTAGATATGGGAATATGACTATTTCAAATGATCAAGTATACTAAAAATCTTAGCTTATTTCTTGAATCAATAAAATATAATGATTTTTCAAACCAATTGTGGTATGATTCTCCTGAATACTTGGACGATATACAAAATTTATCAATCAATATGCTATGAGAGTGTTTTCAACAAGAAATTGAAGGACCTTTAGCTTCACTTATTGATGAGGAACAAAGTGCTAATGAAGTTACTGTGACTAATGGTGAAGCAAGCACAAGTTACCCTCATAAGATGGTCCCTTATATTTATTAACTAAAAACTCTTAAAAATGGAATAATGAGTATAGATAATAATTATAAACAAATAGATATAACATTTGGAAAAGCTTTAAATATAAGCAATGAGCTTACAAAAATTTATGAATCATAACTTATAGAAGTGTTAAAGAAGCATTGGACAACATTTGCATGGAATTACGAGGACATGAAAGGGATACATCCGAGTATTTGTACCCACCGTATTTTCATTCAAGAAAGTTGTCACCCAGTAATACAGCCTCAAAGGATATTAAATCTAGCTATGAAAGACAGTTCAGGAAGAAATTTTTAAGCTCTTAAATATGGGATTTATATACCCTATATTTGATAGTCAATGGGTTTCACCATTGGTGATAGTTCCTAAAAATAATGGTAATAGAGAATCTGTTTAGACTACAGAGAACTAAATTAAGTGACAAAGAAGGACTATTTTTCATTTTCTTTTATTGATCAAGTCCTTGACGCTCTAGCTGGTAAGAAATAATTCTATTTCTTGGATGGATTTAGTAGATATAATAAAGTCTCAATAGCTAAGGAATATCAATAAAAGACCACTTTTACATGTCCTATAGGAACTTATGCTTATAGAGTATTACCTTTTGGTCTATGCAATGTGTCTTCTACATTCCAAAGAGTAGTTCTCGCTATTTTTTCTTACATGATTAATGAATGCATAGAATTTTATATAGATGACTTTACAGTCTATGGTGACACCTTTGAAGAAACTCTAGCAAGTTTACAAAAAGTCCTAGCTAGATGCATAGAGCAAAACCTTTCTTTAAGTCATGAAAAGTGTTTCATGATGATGAGAAGGGAATTGTTTTAGGATATTACATATTTGAAGAAGGTGTTAAAGTAGATCCTACAAAATTACAAGTTATTCAGTCTCTTCAACCTCTAAAAACTCAAACAAAGGTAAGAAGCTTTTTAGGGCATGCAAGATACTACCAAATATTCATTAAGGATTTCAACAAAACTACTTCCCTTATGCTTAAAATATTAACTAAAGATAGTGAATTTGAATGGCCTGAAGCATGTCAAGAATTTTTTGAGATCATAAAAGAAAAATTGATTACTGCTCCAATATTAAGGGTTCCAAACTGGAATTTACCCTTTCATATCCATTGTGATTCCTCAGTCAACAAATAGAACATAAAATGCCTTATGTTATCTATTATGTAAGTAATAATTTACATGGGGTTGAACTAAATTATACAGTTACTAAGAAGGAATTCTTGGTCATAGTTCATGCCATTAATAAATTCAAACATTACATAGCAGGGTATAAAGTATTTGTTTACACTGATCACTCTGCCATTAAGTAATTAATAAACAAATCTACAATAGGAGGTAGAGTGGTTAGATGGCTTCTTTTGTTACAAGAGTTTAATATTATAATCATAGATATGGTATGGAAGGATAATGTCATTGCAGATAACCTATCTCATATGCAAATATTTGATGATAATGAGTTAGTCCTTGATAATTTTCTTGATGGACATTTTTTTTCTCTCTCTATCTTCACTCCTTGGTATGCTGATATTGTAAATTACCTAGTAACACGAAAAATACCTCAAAATTATACACTACATGAGCATAGAAAACTAATACGTTATAGTATTCCTTATATGTAGATCAATGGAATATTTTCAAAAACATGCCCTGACCAAGTAATTAGGAGGTGTGTGTGCAAGAAGAATATGTATATGACATCATTCGAGCAACACATGAAGAACCCGGTAGAGGTCATTATGTCGCCCAAAGGATAGTTAGTAAAATAGTACAAACTGGTTACTTTTGGACTACTATGAATAAAGATACCTATAAATTTGTTGATATATGTGATACTTATCAAAGAGCTAGTAAAGCTACACCTTCAATGGAAATACCTTTGGTTTCACAAGTAATGTTCAAACCATTCGAGAAATGGGGGATTGACTTTGTTGGACCAATAGACCCACCAAGTGTAGGTAATAAACACATAATTGTGTGTACAGACTATGTCACTAAGTGGGCTGGAATTAAATCTCTACCACAAGCACAAACTAAACCAGTAGCTAATTTCCTTTATGAAAATATTATGCAACGCTTTGGAGCACCTAGAGAACTAGTTTTGAATCATGGATCCCAATTTCTCTCCAAGGTAATTGCACATTTTGTTGACATCTATAAAATAAAACATAGGAAAACCTCACCATATCACCCTCAAGCTAATGGACAAGTAGAAGTTATGAATAGAGAACATGAAATGATCATTACAAAAAATATAGTTGTTAATAGGATTGATTGGGCTAAAATATTAAAAGAAGTTGTATGGGCATACAATACAACTTGAAAAACCACCATGGGATTTTCGCCTCATGAAATGGTCTATGGCACACAAGCTATCATACCCATTGTATTTGAGATAGAAACTCTTCATACAACGATACAACTTGACATGAATTTGGACCGAGCATAAAAGTCTAGATTGGAAAATTTAAATATTTTGGATGAAAGGAGACTAGAGGTATTACACATGACTAAATTAACCCAACAACAAAGAAAGAAATGGCATGATAAACACATTATACCATGAATATTTCAACCAGGATATTGGTTCTTGTTTTTTGACTCCCACTACCAAAATTTCCAAGGTAAATTAAGGACAATATGTCTAGGACCCTATGAAATTGAAGATATGTTCAAGAATGGTACAATTAAACTTAAACCCATAGTTGATTCAACAAGAAGACTACTAGTAAATGGGCATAGGCTTAAAATTTATAAAAATCCATTATCTAAGGAAGAATTCATACACCACATTAAGAAATAAGTTAATTTGTAGTGTATCTCTAAACTGCAACCATCAACTATTGAATGATAAATTCTCTCTCTAAAAAAAATATTTTTCTTCCTTGGTTTCATAATGGATTTCCTATATTTGCAATACTTATATCTTATTTTCATAAATTTTCAATCTCAATATTATTTCTTTTACTTATATCAATCTGAGAACTTGTAGGAAAATTACTGCCACACTTTGTATAATACTTTGTTTTCTAACAAAATCTAGGTGTTTTAAATTACTCAACCTTCACTAGTGTTTTGAGCAAATTTTCATTGAAAATCAAGCAATATTTTGGTGTCATAAGTTATCCCTAGTCAATCAAGTTTCCTCTTGTACTATACACATTATAACAAATAAAAATATTGTGAAGTATTGGAAAGGCTAACTCATGAGTTACTATTGCCATAAAGTGAATGAGTTCTCCTACTTATCCAATTGTGCACATGGTCTCAATATCTAATGAGTTGGCAAAAGGACAAGCTCCCCCTTCACCCAAAAAAAAAATCACTTGCTCTCTATATAAATGATCAAGTATCCCACAAATTATCTTATTACTTCCCCTTAAATAAGTAGTAATCCTAAAAAACAATAAAAATCCCTTGCCCCCTCTCAAAATGAGCAAGTACCCCAAGAAAAATTTAATAAAAGAAGGGTGAAGAGCTTGAATCCCTGGAATTCTTAGTATCTCGAAAACCATGGGGTGATCCTTATTACAGTAATGGGTTGAATGAAACCTGCTTGGAAATAAGGTATCCTTTCATAGTAGCGCTAAGTCTAGACAAGACCTATGAATACCCTCAAATAAGCTAGCTTGTTGGCATAAGTAACCATCGTTTTACTCGATCCTTACTCATGATGGGAAATGAAATTTTTTTGCACACATAGTTGGTCCTTGAGAGGCTTGAAAAAATTAGGATAAATTTATTGATTTGTGATATAAATAGATGAATTTGTTTAAGGCCACTAGGATGATTGAGTCTTTGTGAAACAACTCTATATTATCATAAGCACATAAAATTTAGAAGCAAATTCCTATATGGGCACTATAGTTCATTCAATCCTACAAAAATGTGGTTTGTATTTTACTTATAGGGACAAAGCAGTAAGGATAGGGTTACAATTCCAATAAGGAATCTAGCAGAGTGGTTGGGAATCCAAATACCCAAAGCTTTGCATACCTATAAGAACATCAAAAATATGTATGCCCCCAAAAGAAAAGGAAAAGTCATCAGAATGATATTATAATATCTATTCCACTTTTCTATTCACAATTAGTGTTAAAATCATCTACACCTTTGATAAATATATATTTTGCACATGTTGATGACTGATATCAAGTTTACAATAATTAATTTTCTCTCACTTAGAACTCCTTAAAGAAATTCAGGAAGTGTAATCACAAAAATAATAATAATAAATAAATAAATATCTAGTATAAATAAAATAATCCCCCATAAATAAAACTCATTACTATATCCTGTTCACCATAATATAAGTCTTTACAAAAATAAAACCCTCTTCATTCTATTTTGGCTATATAGCCAAAGATACAATTTTGGGGGAAGTAAGTAAAAGACGGTTGAAATCCATAATAAAGTTTATGGGGAAGAATCAGGTAAAGTATTTTTTAACTCTATAATTATAAATTCTGTAACTAGGTTCTATAGACAGCTTCTAGAGATAGTTTCTGTAAACGTCTTCTGTAGACAGCTTCTATAAATATTTTCTATAACCAGGTTCTGTAGACATATTTTGTAGACAAGTTATGTATACATATTATGTAGACAGGTTTTGTATACATATTTTGTAAACAGGTTCTGTAGAGAACTTTCATAAACAATTTCTATAAATATCATTCGTAGACAAAATATATATCGCATCTTCTAAATTTTTCTAAGTGTCAATATTAAGATTGGCACAAGTAACGATGACATGTATCAAAATAGGAATAAAGAGGAAACTTATTATATTATTTATTAAGGTTTCAAGAATAATAAAAAATGGGTAAACTGCATGAATATTTATAACATTTCATTTGACCACCCTTTGAAACTCGTGAAACTTGGCATACAGACTAAGGTATGAAATTAAAATTTAAAATTTAATATATATATATATATATATATATATATGCAAGGAATTGATGTTGGTAAGTATGTCAGGAGTCTTTCCATGAATGCATAAAGGTAAAGCCTGAAACATTACTATAACCCAGCATTTGACATGTATACCTATGATTGGCCATCACACATTACAATTTAAAAAGACCTCGACCATAAGGAAAGCATGGGTGTTGACCACAAAGTACATACAAACATCAATCACAGGGCCAACATGAGTTTTGACATGGTAAATAAATAAAATAATTAAAATGAAAGGTGCGGGTAATATGATGTGGGTATTATCGATTGCACACATGGAAAAGTAAAGCATACGCATGGAAGGGTTAAAAATTAAAAAGTTTATTTTTATGCATCTCGGTGATTGAATTCATAAGGTGGAAAAGCATTATTATTTAGGACACAAAAAGTAACCCTCACCCCTACAAGGTAGCAGGAGATCTTGTGCCAAAAATGCAAGCAAATAAGAAATGTCGACCACCACAAAACCATCAATGATGAGTGACATGTGATTTTATGAGCCAATAACAAGAGATATCATGGATATTAAATGCTAGCCATCGATTAAAACCTACACAAATGACCATGATCAAGGGAAGGAGGAGTCACATGCCAAATTCTGGAAACTTTCTTCGTAAACCAGCACCACCCTGCCATTTGTGAACATCACCGATCATCGACACGTAATCCTTAGGAGCCAATAAGGTTAAAGATACATGGATTTATGTTCAAGACCATCAATTAAATTATAATAGAAGGCCATGATTCACCGCACCACACAATTGCATGCAAGACAAATAAAAATCTAAAAATGTTCTTCTCCTTCCATAGAAGCTCTATGAGTTCAAAAGAAAAACCCTCTATGGTCTGAAACAAATAAAATCATCGATCTAAATGAATTTTGGAAAGGAAGATTACCACAAACAAGCAAAATTGTGAGTGAGAAGGTAAAAAATTATGGGTGAAGAACAATAATCGATAGGAAATTTAAAGCATAATTTGAAGAACACAAGCTTACACTAAGGGGGTGAACAGTATAAGATAAAAAATTTCTCTTTTCTTTCCAAATAAATAACTTCAAGTAATAACAATGCAATAATGAAATAATGCACAAATCACCATACACATGAGAGACAAATATATTATGTGAAAACACCCTCTCGGGATAAAACCACGATAAAATATTGCTTATAAATTTCTTCAATAAATTTTGTGGTCACCAACCCACAGGAGACACCAATCCCCTATTACAAGTTCATGGACACCAATCCCCTATACAAGTTCATAGTTACTAATCCACAGGAGACACCAATCCCCTAACTCAAGTTTATGGAAACCAATCTATAGGAGACACCAATCCCCTTGCTCAAGTTTATGGACACCAATCCACAGGAGACACCAATCCCCTTGCTCAAGTTTATGGACACCAATCCATAGGAGACACCAATCCCCTTGCTCAAGTCTGCTCCAAAACTTACTTACAAAACCTTCTCAAATTTGCTCCCTACTTACAAAACCTTCTCAAATTTGCTCTAAAACCTGCTTACAAAACCTGCTCAAATCTGTTCTAAAACCTTCTCAAATCTGCTCCAAAACCTTCTTCCAAAAATACTTACAATCTGATCTATAACCCCTACACATTTACTCCCAAATTCAATCATATCCAATGCACAATTTTTTTTACAAAACTTGATCAATAATGACATCAAGTTCTTCACCTTTGCTTTCCTCAACTGAAAGCAATTCAGACATACTTCCTAGAATTCTTTTATCTTCATGAACATATATAAAATGATATGCACTAATGTAGTAAGCTTCAAATGGCCAATATTTTCTTCACATTCATTAAGTTCGTCGCTTCTACATATCTCATATTTATTACATTTTAAAGGTAGCTCAGGTCTAGCATTGGATAACTTACTTGTGTGTTGACTTGGAGATGCTCATACCTTGCTCTTCTTCCACTATCATATGTACCTTTCCTTCTTCTTGAGATGACTGAATTGTCTTTCCTTGTTAATTGAATGCTTGGATGAATATGTGTACTTAATCCGCTTACTCTATTCTTTGAAACCATGACTTGTTCCAAATATGTGTCCTCCAAATCTGCCTCAATAATGATGATCTTCCTCTTGCACGTACTTTTCAAATCTGGTCAATAATTCTCTTTTTCCCTTCTTAATTTAAATATCAAATCAACCACTTTAACCTTTATCACTTCTTTAAAAAACATACACAATAAAGCTTAAAAATAACTCCTTATATCTCTGTTTTAAAACTTACAATATAAATCTTTATTCTAACAACATCTCCTTTATATCTCTTTTTATGATTTGCAAAAATAGAACTTTATACTAACATCTCCCTTTTTATAATTTGCAAAAATTAAATCACAACATTACACCTTATATCTCCCCTTTTATTATTTGCAAAATTCAAATCACAACATTACACTTTATATTTCCCCTTTCGTAATTTGCAAAAATCAAATCACAATATTACACCTTATATCTCCCCTTTTATAATTTGCAAAAATCAAATCACAATACTATGCCTTATATCTCCCCTTTTATCAAATTTAATAAAATAAAATTTATAAATACCTTGCACAACCACGGATGGGATTCAATCCCTTGACCTCTAGAAGTGTAGTGCCCTAACATGGGCTCTTGACCAGCTACGCTAACGCAACACATGAAACTAAAAGATAATAGTGAATATTTAATTCCTTCGTTACTCTGTCTTCAACTCTTCAGTAAAATGGCAATGGAGATATTTGACCCCTTAACCTTTTGCAATGCAATGCCCTAGTGTGAGCTAAGCTACCGACTGGTCTAACCACTCGATTGGGATAGAAGTGGCACAATAATATATTTAAATTCTTCTTTCTTCCTGCTATACCATCAAACTTGCACTCCTTTCCTCCCTTCTTCTGCTCGCTGTCTCTTTTCGCTCGATAGATATTCTTTGAATTCCATGCCAATTCCAAAGTGAATTAAGGGATTTTATTTATATGTTTTTTCATTTGCGCCCAAGGAAGTTGGCCCACCAATTTGAAAATTTTAATTTTAATTCCTTTGCATGGTGCGCTCAAGGAGGTCGACCCATCATTTGAATTTTTAAATTTAATTTCTTTTGCATGGTGTGCTTAAGGAGGTTGCCCAACGTTTAAATATTTAAACTATATTTAAATTATTTGATTTAAATATAAACATCCTACTTTAATATTTAAATATTAAAGCATCCTTGAAGATATCTGCCTTGCACTTGATGACAACTCAACATTTCACCCTTGAAGATATTTCTGCCTTTGACATCAGCATTTCATCCTTGAAGATATTTTTGCCTTTGAAATCAATGACAACTTAATATTTCTAACATCATCGTGGGGTGATATAAAATTGATAGCATCGAAAGCGACAAAGGTAAATTTTAAATCATTTCGAATAAAAATTCTATTGTTTCTAGTAAAGAATGGTCACAGAAGACAAAACAGTACTTTATGTCCTAATCATTCTGCTTTGAAATTTTTTAATTATAACTATGCAGAAGTATAAACCTATTTTATCTTCTACATTTCTTTACATACAAAAACTCTTTTGTAAACATTATGGAAATTTTTCCTTTATCTGCATAAGGATATTTTAGAAATTGATTTTTGTAGGTTTTCGATCTATCAAAAAAATTACTAAAATATACCAATCAATATTAACCCTTACCCCACCTATTCTTGCCCATCAAAATACCCAGATCTATGTTTCAGAAGAGGAGTAAACCCTCTTTCATCCAAAAGCAAAACCCTAGTGACTCTATGAAGAAATTATTTGAAGATTCCCGATGGTAGGATGCCCTTATGAAATTTCAAGGGCATGACCAAGGCATTGTGAAGCAGTTCATTATGAACTGCAACCCCACAAATATGGTCACCCATGTTGGGGAAATCTCAATTGCCATCAACTCTAGTCTAATTTTTAAACTTTGAGTTTACTTGAAGGAGGACAACCCTACTATAAATCATACTCTAAAAGTGTTAAAAAAACAATTGAGAAGTTTGGAGAATGGTGCACTATAATCCATGATAAGGAAGGTTGGATAAAAGAGATAGCCACCTCCTCACTTCCCCTTAAATGGTAAGAATCCACTGTACTCATTATAAAAAATTTATGCTAGAAAGGAGGTTATCTATCAATGGGGGATATCATCTTTAAAAGTTAATAAATCTTAAGTACCCATGATAGAAGGATTGCATTATAAATCTACTGTATTTCCTATATCAATCTCTTAAGGCTATAGTTCTCCGTGTGCAACCCAAAAATCCTAATGATAGCCCTAAAATCCATCTAATTTCCCATCATGGATTAATTAAACTTCTAGTTTTGTAAAAATCACATGAAGCCAAGATAATGTGAAAAACTATTGTACAGGAGTCCAACTTGTTAGTTCATTTCAATTCCAATGATAGTGAACCTCCTGAAGATTATATGTTTGGTGAGGAGTTGGAACCAAAAATTTAGGAAGAAGAACCCACAGAACTTAAACATCATATCAGTACCAAACCTCTCAACCTGAATATAAAACCTAGTGTAAGAAATGTATCCTTAAAAACTAGGGAGTGGGATAAATTTCTGGACAACATACTAACTTACCTACGCCTGAGCCATCCACAAAGTCTTTGGCATATCTTTAGATGCAGTAGATTATACTGCACCTAAAACTTGATAAGCTCTTAAATGAGTTTATAGAACACTCAAAATTGGTTCACCATGCCCTTACTCTCTAGTTAGACTTGCTCAAATAAATTGCAACGGATAGGATGATGAAACTGTTAGTCTAAAAAGACTACCTTGATAGATAGCAGAGTTTTGCATGAAAGAGACCAGTGTTTCATTTTTGAGACATGAGGCACAAAAAATGACTAAGGCATGAGGAAGGTCATGATTTCGTGACATGACGAGTTTTCGCCAGATCAGGGAAGAAGAGGAAGTTGCAATGCCAAAATATCATGATTTTGTGACATTACTGATTTTCGCAAGAGAATAGTCCGAAGAGGCCAGAAAGTGAGAAGACATCATGATTTCATGACATAACGGGTTTTCACCCGTAAGCAGCTCAAAGAGGCCAGAAAGTGAGAAGACGTCATGATTTCATGACATGACAGGTTTTCGCCAACATGTAGCTCAAAAAGGCTAAAGTACAAGAAGATGTCACGATTTCATGACATGATGAGTTTTCACTGACAAGTAGTCCCAAAGAGCCATAGCACGAAGAAATGTCATGATTTCATGACATGAAGGGTTTTCGCCAGTAAAGACATAATTAGGAATAAATAAACATACCTCCAAAAGCTTGTGTCAGTGACTGATGATGGATAGTGGAAAATATCAAATCCTAGATTTCTGCTATTAGATTTTATTTATTATTAGAAGCCATGTAAAACATATTGGAGCATGATTGTAGCCTGATTGCTTGTAATTGATTTTATGTCAGAATGTACTAATTATAAAGATACTCACCATAGGGTATATATAAGAGTAAACGCATCCTGAAAAGAGGTCGGCTCTTAGGCATTTACAAGACTGGATGTATGTACTTTGAATACAAGCAATAAAATTATGCTTCTATTGGCTTCTGGTTCATAGTGTGCAAGTGTATGTATTAACATTCTTTACTTCTATTCACATTATTGAGTTATATATTGTATTTGTTCTAAAATATAGACTTATACATAAGATAAATCATATTGCTGGAGTTGGAATTTGATATATGCATGTGTTAGATAGATATCTAAATCACATTGAGAAATCTATGATTTTTGCATGGAGATATAATAAATGCTTAAATAGTAAAGTATATACATTCATCTTAGTTGTTGTCTAATATGTACCATAAGAAAGCTCTAGCCTCGGCTATATTTCCCTCTCTTTCAGTAATGCTCTTTTCCATTTTCCCATAAAAAACCATTAAGGAACCAGCCTCCTCTGGAGATTAGATGGAAGATCCCAAGATCAAGTCCATCTACTCAATGTTGACAAAATCAAGGTGTAAATAACAACCATAGGCAGATTTTGTTCCAACAGTTTTTGGCACGCTCGATGGGACCCTAAATCCCATAGTATTCTATAAGGTTTGGTGTTTGTCTTTGATATTTTTAAATCTAAATCAAATCACCTGGTGACTCCATTCGAAGGTATAGACCTAAGAGATACCTTATCTATTTATCTAGTTAAAACTTATGATTATTTACCTATATGATAACCAGATCTAAAGTAAGAAACTCTAAAGAACCCATTGAGTTCTTCGAGTTACATCTTGGTAGCCTAAGAGTGCATCCAATTTTATCTGCTAGATCAAACCCACCTGCTACCAGTATTACTACCCTTGTACCCATTATTTTGCCTAGTCCTATTGTCAATACATCTTCAACTATAACTACCAGTAGTTCTATAGTTTAAGCAAGTACAGTTGCTACAATGGTCGCTCCTCCACCAACTTATCTTACATGGAACCACATGGGTCCACTAAACCTGGTGGCCCAGAACCCGATTCCTATGGTAGCTTTGAAGGCATTGCCTTCATATGATGGGATGGGTAAAATGACATATGAACATTGCTTAGATGTTGTAGCCTTGGCAGCAATTTACAATATCACTCAAGAAGATGTGATGATCAGGTTGTTAGTTATCTCATTGAAAGGAAAAATGCTCTATTGGTACAGAGCGCTTCCTCCTCAATCCATTGCAACTTGGGCAGAGCTCACTGGTAGGCTGGTAGATGAGTTCAATCAACATGCAGATCCATTCTCCCTACTCAGCCAGTTCAACATTATCAAAAAACATCCTCAAGAGGAAATTGTTGATTTTAATATTCGATTCAGTCACACCTGGGAAAGAGTGCCCACTGGATTGAAACCAACCATAGAGCAAGCAATATATTATTATTTAAGAGCTTTTGATACAGATATCAACATGATAATACGACAATCATGAATATTCACTTTCCCTACTATTTACCAAGAAGCATCTAAAGCAGAAAGAGATCTTATTGCTATCGGGAGATATCCACCAAAAGCAATAATGCCTATTTTTCCTGATATCCCTCAAGCTCCCAATGCTAGTTCTTCCAACTCTTCCCATTTTTTGAGCATAGATCTCCCAAAATGGAATGGGCCACCTTCCATCCCTACAATACAGATGCCTCAGAATCCTCTGGCATTACCTCCTATTCCTACTATTCCCGCATTACCTGCGCCACCTCCTCAGCCAGTCCCCAAAAATCAGCTCACTATTATACTAGATACGATGAAGAATCTAGCAAATGATATGACTTCAATGAAGAAAAGAGAAGCTGAGAGAAAATTTCAACCAAGAAGGTTTCCTCAAATAACAAGAGATGTGGTGCAATCAAGTAATAGAGGGCAGGAAAGATCAAATGTCATTTATGCAAATGAAATAGAGGAGGTTGTAGTTCCTTCTACAAATTTTGATTACTAGTGTACCACATGTAATGATCCACATGGAGAGAGTTCATGTATGATCCATCAACATTATGTACAGAATGTAGCTATTGAGAAAGCAGAGAAAAACATGAAAGGTCATGTAAATATGATTAGAGAAACTGACCATAATTTCATGATGCCTACAGTAGAACAAGTTGTGGTTTTAACCAGATCAGGTAAAAAACCTCTACAAGTAGATCCTCAAGAGCTTCAACCTCTAAGTTTTCCTCCAGCTCCCAAAGCAACACCCAAAGGAGATTCATCCTATGAGAAAAGACCTCAAGTTCCAGCCCAAAGCCAAGGGCCAAAAATACGTAAAGAGTTCACTCCATGGAAGGAAACTGAGACTCAAGACCAAGCTAAGGAGAGGTTAAGATTTCCTTCATTGACTAAGAGACAAAGAACTGAAGTGACTCAGGGATACAGAAATAGGTATGATACTTTCACCAAGGAAAGAGAAAAAATTGTTGAATCATCTGCATTTAACATAGTTGAAGAAATGAAAAAGACTCCCTCAAAGGCAAGTATGTATGATGCTCTTCAGTTCCCTGGTCAGATTGACCTCCTGCAAGAATCTCTAAAGATGATGAAAAATAAAGGTAAAAACATATCCTATTCAAATACAGTCCAAGAAAATCTAACATCTACCACTGGAAAAAATAGACCACCTCCTTTCTATTTATCTCTTCAAATGGAAGGGTGGGTTGTACACAACTGCATGATAGATTCAGGTGTTGCTACTACAGTGATACCCAAAGCAGTATGTGACATTATGGGGATGGAGTACACTAGGAGCAATCCAGGAGTCCTACAGTTGGATGGTACTCCAGTTAAAACTATAGGGGTAATTAAAGACATTCCCATACAACTCCATAGGATGCCCCAAATGGTGGTCATACAAGAAGTAGTAGTGGTAGATTTAGCACCATACTTTGGTATGTGCTTATCTAGAGAATTCATAGAAAAAATAGGAGGATACCTATCCCTAGACTACTCACATTTAGAAATACCTTTCAAAGGTAGGAGGATTAAGATATTTAATGAGAAACCATCTACTTTTCATGTAGAAAAGATAGGAGAGGCTGACATCGTGAATATGATGACTGAAGAAATTGGAGAAGTGGATCTAATGGAAGAAACCTTAGAAGATCTTCAAGTAGAAGACCAATTTTCTCTAAAATATTTCAATGCCATGATAGAAATAGAAATGGGAAGTTATTCCATTGAAAAACCAAAAAAACAATTGACACCCACTCCTAAAGAAGACAATTCTACTAGTCAGCTTTGGAAGTTATTCTTCGATGGAGCTAGGTGTAAGAATGGAGCTAGTGCTAGAATAGTTTTGATTTCCCCCATAGGGAAAGAAATAATTTTCTCTTACAGGTTGACATGGAGTTGCACCAATAACGCAATAGAGTATGAAGCACTTTGCTTGGGATTGAGGAAAGCTGAGAAACTAGGGGTTAAACAACTACTAATTTATGGAGATTCAGAACTTATCATGAATCAAGTCACGAGAAAATGTATCAGTAAACAACACTATTTAAAGGCTTATAGAAATAAAGTATGGGACCTTTTAGAAGCCTTTGAGGCTCTAAATATGAAGTCTATCCCTAGAGAACAGAATACCCACATAGATTTATTGGCATCAGTGGGAGCTAATTTTTGTCCTATTAGCAATGTCATCCAGAAATCCAAGATAGTTAGACTCATATATAGACCCTCAATGCTAGAAAAAAATATCTTCTAGCAAGTTTTTGAAAATGATGAGCAAATATTAGATTTTTTAATCTATGAAATGAACTGCTCGAGCGGTAGGACGCTACAAGATGAAGAAGAAGAAGATGTGATTCAATTAAAAAATAATCATATCCCCAAGGGACTTATCACCCTTGAGAGTCTTTTTGATAATAATGATAGGGCAATAGGCCATAAAATAAAATTTGATAAGCATCGGTATAAAGAAGTGGAGTTAGAACCGAGAAAAATGATTAAAGTCAGAGTTAGTTGTACAGAGGAAGAGTTGAACCAAATCAGGGAATTATGCAAGAAATTTCTAGATATTATAGCTTGGGTGTACAATGATCTAAAAGTGTATAAGAAAGAGATTATCCAACACACCATTGAATTAGAAGAAGGAGCCAAGCCTTTTAGGCAAAAGCAAAGACCGATAAATCCAAAGATAGAAGCTTTGATGAAGCAAGAATTGTTAAAACTTCTTCAAGCTAAAATAGTGTATCCTATTAAACATTCTACCTGGGTGGTAAACTTGGTTCCAGTCAGGAAGAAGAATGGAGACATTATATTATGTGTGGATTTCAAGAATTTGAATAGAGCTTCACTCAAAGATCATTATCCCCTCCCTCAGATTGACCAAATTTTACACACAGTTGTAGGAGCAGAAAGGTTCTCTTTACTAGATGGTTTTTCAGGGTATAATCAGGTATGGGTCAGAGATGAAGATCAATACAAGACTACCTTTACCACAAAATGGGGAACATTTGCCTATCAAAGGATGCCTTTCAACTTGTCTAACACTGGAGCAACTTTCCAAAGAGCAATGGATGTAGCTTTTGGTGAACTTGCTAACAAAATTATAGTCATCTATTTAGATGATATGACTATATTTTCTCATCATAAGCAAGATCATATAAAACACCTTGAACAGGTATTTGAAAGATGTAGGGAATTTGGAATATCTTTGAACCCAAAGAAATCCATATTCGTTATAGAATAAGGTATCCTACTTGGTCATGTCATCTCTAAAGTTGGATTAGCTATTGATCCTGATAGAGTGAAAGCACTTTTAGAACTTCCCTTACCAGTTAACAAGAAAGGTTTGCAATATTTCTTTGGAAAAATAAATTTTGTGTAAAAATTTATTGTAGATTTTGCACAGATTGTTAAGCCAATGACTAAATTATTGAAGAAAGATGCACCTTTCAAATGGATAGATACAAGGAAGAATGCTTTCAGAAATATCCTAGAAGAAATAGCTCAAGCACCTATGCTGATTAACCCTGACTACTCCCGAGGTTTTATCCTATATGTTGTTGGTGAACAAGAAAGTTATGTTGTAGTCCTCACACAGAAAGGGGCAGACAATGAAGAAAGACCCATAGCTTTTCTGAGTTCCACCATGCATGATCATGAAGAGAGATACAAATTTATCGAGAAGCAAGTGTATGCTATCATGAAATCCTTGAACAAATTTAAACACTTTCTATCACAGAGTAGAATCATTATTTATGTGATTCATCCTGATGTCAGGAATTTTATAATACAAGGAGAACTTGGTGAAAAAAGAGTTGGTTGGGTGACTAAGATACAGGAATATGATGTAGAAATACATCCAAAAAAAATAGTAAGAGGTAGAGCCCTATGTCAAGAATTAGCCAAGAAGGCTACAAATGATCATGTGGAGCACCAAAGTGTAATGGCAAATACAGAATCAGATCCAAGTCCAGAAAATACTGATTGGATTGATGATCTTGTGAAGTACTTTCAGACTGGAATGTGTCCTGATAATCTGAATGCTTCACAAAGAAGAAGGTATAGAGCACAAGCATTAAAGTACACCCTTCAATCAGAAGGGTTGTACAGAAAAAATATAGATGGTGTACTTTTAAAGTGCATAGGAGAAGATGAGAAACAAAAAGTGTTAAAAGAGTTTCATGGGGGTCTCTCTGGAGGACATTATTCAGGAAGATCCACTACTTTGAAAATACTCTGAGCAGGTTGTTACTGGCCTTCTATTTTTTTAGACACTTACAAAGTAACTAAAAGTTGTGAGCAGTGTCAGAGATATGTAGGGAGGAATAGAAATGCCCCTATGCCCTTAAAGCCTATCCAAGTTGAAGAACCTTTCCAACAATGGGGGTTAGATTTTGTTGGGATAATAGAACCCAATTCATCAGCTGGCCATAAGTATATACTTACTACCATAGACTATTTCACTAAATGGGCTGAAGCCATCCCTACCAAGAAGGTTGATCAAGAAGTGGTAATTGAGTTTGTGGAAAGCTTGATTACAAGGTTTGGTGTACCAGATTCACTAATTACAGATAATGGATCAACTTTCATTGGAGCTAAAATGATTGAGTTTACTAGAAGATATGGCATATATTTGAAGACTTCTTCCAACTACTATCCATAGGGTAATGGTCTAGCTGAGTCTACAAATAAAAATCTCCTCAAAATCCTGAAAATAACACTAGAAGATAACAAGAGGAGTTGGCATTCCTTGATCAATCAAGCACTATGGGCTGATAGGATTTCAATTAAGAAATCTATTAATACATCACCCTATTCTTTAGTCTATGGTAAAGAGGCCATTTTGCCTATACATATGGAAATACCAGTACTAAAGTTACTCAATCAGATGAATGAAGAAGGAGGTCAACCAATGGATGCCCGATTGATGTAGCTTCTACAACTGGAAGAACAGAGAGAACAGGCCTATAATCATCACCAGAAACATATGGCAGACATAGAAGGATGGTTTAATAAGAAGACTACCTTCAGAAAATTTAAGGTGGGGGACCTAGTTTTGAAATGGAATGTGAAAAAAGCTAAACCAGGTAACCATGATAAATTTGATGCTTTTTGGGAAGGCCCTTTTGAGATAGTTGTTGAAAGGCAATTTAATTCTTTTCAACTGAAAGATCAGCAGGGTATGATTTTACCCATAACAGTGAATGCTTTTCACTTAAAGCTCTATTTCAAATAGGAAAAAAGAAAGGATTTTATGTATAATATGTACATTATAATAAGTTTGTAAATATTTCCTAAGTTATTTCTAGTTTATGAAAGATTTTTTGTCATCATCCTACAACCAACCAGAATTTACCAGCAAGAAGAAGATAAAATCGAAAAGTGCTATATTGTCGGGTATAACGGTTTAAATTTGAAATTGCCACGTAGTTTTTCGATGATTGGTGGGAGAAAACTATTTTCTAGAAAGAGCCTTGATAAGCATTATTTTCATTTAATAAGGTTGATGGTCAGTTGCCGAAAGAAATTCAAAATTTACCACATGGCTTTTCGATGATTGGAAGAAAGGAACCACCTTTGCAAATGGGAAAAGCTTTGGTAAGCGTAATATTTATTTGTATACAGTGGATAATCATTGGTTGGATTTTTAAAACATTCAAAAAGGTGGTAGAAACAAGGCACAGAGGGATTCAAGAAAATCTAGCCCACCAACCACAATTAATGCAAATCATGCATATATTCTAATTGATGTAAAAACCCTAATTTTACTCTCGAGTAAAATCTACTGTGCCACTTTCTATTCCTATTTTTTCCTAATTCGAGTTCAGTTCAGACAAGCTCAGTGTGATAAGTCTCTCATGGCTCCAAAAAATAATAATCAAAAAACAACAATAGTGGGTCCATATTCTACACCTTCAGTAGTGAGACGTGGAGAAGACATGAGTGAGAAATTTATCGATAGGGATGCTAGAATCGGTGATACAGTGGTAACATGGAAAGACCCAACAAAAATCTGAAAGGATATTGAAGACAGAATGGCTACTGGGATTACTACGTCTTCTCCTACCACTTTTGCTTTCCATTCATTACTATACTGGTATGTTTACATTCCTGTGCACCCTTGTCCTGAATTGATCAAAGCAATCATAAATTTTTATGATGAGAAAAAGAAAGTTGTTAGAAATCACAGAGGGAGATTGCTTTTTACTTTGAGTACAGATGCTTTTATTTCTACTTTTACCACTGGATATGTACCTGCCCTTGAGCCTAAAGCTTTTAACCCAGATGACCAAGCAAAATATTTTGTGCCTTCTAAAAAGATAAAGAATTTCCTCCATACACAGTTGAAAAATCCACCTACTAGAGGAAAAATGCCTGAAACCCCCATCCACCTAGCAGAGTTCAAAAACCTAAAATTATTTTCTATATTAGCTATGGTGGTCGGACTGAAGACTGATGAGAAAGTTCATGGGTGGCAGATTGCTTTAGTAAATTGCCTATCAAACCCAAAAAATTATGACTCTGTAGTCATGGATAAAAGTGTTAGGCCTTTATTTTTTGACTGGCCAAGGTATCTTTTTAGAGAAATTCATGAAGGATTATCTACGATAAAGAAGGGGTCTCAATTTTCTTTTCATTTTTCTTCATACTTGGTGTGGCTATTCTTTTATTTTATGGCTAAGGAGTTAGCTTTTATTTCTATAAATGATAAATATGAAAAGGGGAGAACCTTACCAGTATATGAGTGGACAAATGTATTTCACAGAACGAAATCATATTACGATTTCAATAGGCTATTTCTAGGTCCAGCTCTGAGAATAATGTATGGAGAAATCAGAAGATTAACCCCAAAAGCTAAGAAAGTTTTACAGAATAAACACATGCTGAAGAGGGTGACTAGTTTATTCTCACCCAAGGGGTCATTATCAGGTTATATGGGTTTACTAGAAAACCTTTCTTACTTCCTCATTATGTTACTGATAAGTTATTTGCATTGGAATATGTAAGACAAACTGAACAAATTAATGTCAAATATGGCACAGGTATAGGTAAAACTGGTACCTATACTATACCTTTTTAGTTTGAAGGTATTATTATTTCTAAAAGGGGTCAACATGAACAGATTACTCAAGCTCTGAGAGATTTGGGGTTAATAGAAATACCTCAGAGATGGAAATATGACCCTATAAATAGATTTGCAGAAAGACAAGCAATTTTAAACAGAATTCCAATGAAGGTTTATCATGCATCCATCAGACCAGATATTGAAGCCTATAGAAATAATAATGAAGATGATGCACTAGAATGGCATATAGAAAGAATGCAACCATTGCCTCCTTGGCATGATTTTTATGAACATGTGATGTATTATGACCCCGAGAACAATTCAAAACATGTGTTAGATGAGAACACTATTTCTAGAATGCAAAAGAAAGGTGTGGATTGGACTATGGGGAAGATTCATGAATGGTGGACTATGAGGGTGCAAACAAATATGATTGATTCAAGGTACCCTATAAAAAATGATCTTGAATTTTTAGTGCGTTATGATCATTATCAAGAATCCTGGTCAGGGGTTTTTCCTATGAAGATACCTCGTAGCATTGGTGGTAGCAAGGAGGCAAGTCCTGAAGCTGCTAAAAAATAGAATGTTGACTAGGGTAAAGGTAAGAAAGTTGCAGTTGAGCAACCATTAGCTCAAGCACAAACCAGGCTTAGAACTTCGAAGAAAAGGGCCACTGATGATGTCTTCACAAAAGAGCAAGGAAAAGCATATGGGAAAGTTGCTCAGATGATGTTGAAGATGGGATATGAAGGCAAAGGCCTAGGAAAAGAAGGGCAAGGGATCACTGAACCCTTACAGGCTGAAAGAAGAGGAAAACACCTAGCACTAGGAGCTGATTCATCAAGAGGTAAAGCTACAACTTCTAAAACTATTAAGTTTGTTCCCCCTTCAAACTCAGCTACAGAATCTGATGAAGAACCTCTTTGTATTAAGAGGAAAAGGCTAAAGTTTGTAGTAGAAGATCAAACAAAAGAGAAACAAAATGTTGAAAAAATCCCAATTGATGAGCAAATTGCTCAAGATTATGATGTTGATAATATTGGAACTGCTCCAGATGGTGAGCAAATTATTCAGAATAATGAAGATAATGTTCTAAATCTAGAGATTACTGAACAAGAAAATGTTCAGATTGGAACTATTGATGATCCAAATGACCTTGCTCAAGAAGGTCAAAATGTATCTATTTTCAAAGAAATTATTGTAAAAAAAGAGAATGTTGAACATAGAAGAAAACAACCTAGGGAAATTCCCCAAAATGTTGAAATTATAAATCTTGAAGAAGATATAGATGATGAAAATAGAGTTGATGACAGAGAAAATGTAGAAGTTCCTACATAGGATGAGGGTCAAGATTCTATCATGAATGAAGGCAATCAAGATCATGAAGGAGAATATGGGGATCAACAAGCGCTTCAAATAGAAACATGTATGGTTTCCCTTTTCTCTCACTCTTTTCTCTCTACTCATCCCCAAAATAATTTTCCTTCCATTTCTAGTTCAAAGAAAGATATAATGTTCCCTTTGAATTCATGGTTTTCTTCCTCAGAACCAACATTATACTCCCAAATCCAATCTGAAGTTAATGTTGAGTTAGTTCCAAATCCATTTCTCCCTAGCATTTGCATTCCAACTATTAAATCAATATCTACTTCAGATGCTGAGAGTCATCCGACTCTTTCAAAATTAAAATATTTGAGGAAGGTGAACAAAAATGCCTTAGACTGGTGGACATCTCATTCTACTGGAGATTCCAAAACTCCAGCTCATATTCAAGAGATAATTTCTCTTGATCCCACCACCATGCAGAGGAAAAAAGTAAAATTGACACCTATGTCAAAGAAGTCTAAAGGAGAGATGACCATTGAAGATTATCAAGCAGAAGATACAGCTGAAGACATTACTCAACTACATATGTCAGATGAGTGGGGAAGGGCTCAAGCCCATTTTGGAACTATTTACTTGCATGGAGAATATTTCAAAGAAAAATTTGTCAAAGAACAAGGGGCCAGGAAAGAATTAGAGTCAGTTCTATAGGAACAAAAATTGATAGAAAAGGCCCTAAAGCTGGAAGCAAAGAAATGGGAAGATAAGTTTGGTGAAGCTGCTAATGAAGTAGCCAAATATAAAGAAAAATTGGAAGAGGTAGATGCACAGATTCAATCCCTAAATCTATAGGTTCAACAACTTCAACAATAGATAATAGAAAAGTAGAACGCTCCATCTGGTCTCTCAAAAGAAAAAGCCAAAGTAGTGAGAAAAGAGATGCTCGAAGATATATTGACACTAAGTCTCAGAGCAAGGCCTATGTTATTGTACCTAGCCAAAGTGAAAGAAGTAATTGAAGTAGTCAATGAAGAACTAAAAGCTTCAGTAAACTTTCTTCAAGAAAGATCAGATGCGGCAACAAAGATTCAAGTCTTATCAGAGAAAATGCTAGAGAGCATCGCTGCTAAAATCTAGAGTGAAGCATGGTCTCAAGCCAAGATTGCAGCTAAAAGTTTCTTTAGGAGGTTTAAACTTGTAACTCAAGGTGACAAACTCCTTCAAGAATTAGAAGTTGAGGCCAAGGGATTAGTGAAGCATTTAAATCTGGCAAACAAATGTGGACTTCCATATTTGTGGGATGATAATTCAAAAGTTTTAAGTGAGGATGCGCTAACACTATCCCTAAAAGCTTTCATGGAAGATGAATCAGAGATAGAGAATTGGGAAGAACCTGTAGAGGAAACACTAATATTCGCTATGGTGCAGAACCTCACACAGATTAAGTCTTGCTTACAGGAATTGATTCTAAGGAATAAGATAGTGTCCCATGATAAAGTGGAAGAATTACAGTATATATATCAATTGTTCATGGATTCTTCAGACCTTGAAGATGAAGATTGGAAGCAGGTTTACCTTACTTACAATGAAGTGGTTGCTATGATAGAAAAACTGAAGAAATCCAAACATGATAACCAAAAGTAGCTGATAGAAGGAGGGACTAGTAGCCAGCCATAAAACAAGTTTGAAACTATTTGAGTTGTTAATGTATTTTTAGTAAAACATCCATAAGTTGTAAAAGGTATCTTGAAAAGGTAATGCTTTACTTGTCTAAATACATTTTTCTTGAATATTCTCTTCCAAAATCTCCTCTTCTGTATTGTTTTTGACTCCATTTCCCAATGGATGAAGGTCCTGGATTCTAATATTTTTGCTAGAAAAATTCCTTGAAAGGCGCCAAGAATGTTAGTCTAAAAAGACTACCTTGATAGATAGCAGAGTTTTGCATGAAAGAGACCAGTGTTTCATTTTTGAGACATAAGGCACAAAAAATGACTAAGGCATGAGGAAGGTCATGATTTCATGATGTGACGAGTTTTCACCAGATCAGGGAAGAAGAGGAAGCTGCAATGCCAAAATATCATGATTTCGTGACATTACTAATTTTCACAAGAGAATAGTCCAAGAAGCCAAAAAGTAAGAAGACATCGATTTCTGACATAACGGTTTTCACCTAAAAAAGAGGCCAAAAGTAAGAAGATGTCATGATTTCATGACATGACAGGTTTTTTCTAGCATGCAGCTCGAAAAGGCTAAAGTACAAGAAGATGTCATGATTTCATGACATGATGAGTTTTCACTGACAAGTAGTCCCAAAGAGCCAGAGCACGAAGAAATATCATGATTTCATGACATGACGGGTTTTCACCAATGAAGACATAATTAGGAATAAATAAACATACCTCCAAAAGCTTGTGTCAGTGACTGATGATGGACAATGGAAAATATCAAATCCTAGATTTCTGCTATCAGATTTTGTTTATTATTAGAAGCCATGTAAAACATATTGGAGCATGATTGTAGCCTGATTGCTTGTAATTGATTTTATGTCAGAATGTACTAATTATAAATATACTCACCATAGGGTATATATAGGAGTAAACGCATCCTGAAAAGGGGTCGGCTCTTAGGCATTTACAAGACTGGATGTATGTACTCTGAATACAAGCAATAAAATTACGCTTCTATTGGCTTCTGGTTCATAGTGTGCAAGTGTATGTATTAACATTCTTTACTTCTATTCACATTATTGAGTTATATATTGTATTTGTTCTAAAATATGGACTTATACATAAGATAAATCATATTGTTGGAGTTGGAATTTGATATATGCATGTGTTAGATAGATATCTAAATCACATTGGGAAATCTATGATTTCTGCATGGAGATATAATAAATGCTTAAACAGTAAAGTATATACATTCATCTTAGTTGTTGTCTAATATGTACCATAAGAAAGCTCTAGCCTCGGCTATATTTCCCTCTCTTTCAGTAATGCTCTTTTCCCTTTTCCCATAAAAAACCATTAAGGAACCAACCTCCTCTGGATATTAGACGGAAGATCCCAAGATCAAGTCCGTCTACTCAATGTTGACAAAATCAAGGCGCAAATAACAACCATAGGCAGATTTTGTTCCAAAATAAACCTATTGACCCAATCCACCAACTTCCATATACCAATACCTCTCTAAACAAAAGTTCTACAACTGGTATAAAACAAATAAAATCAGTCAATTTTAGCAAGATTATTTATTTCACCAAAGTTCTCAAAGAAGACAGCTCAATTCCAATTGCCAACTTGCTTCAGCAAAACCGTTTTCAAGAATCGAGCCCATCCAATAAAGCCAAAACTTATCAAAGATATTTGGTCTTGGATGTTGGGATACCCCCAGATATTGATGCAATCATTAATAATATGGTTGCATTAGTATAATAGCCTCTGCCTTCCAAGATGTAGAATATAATGCAGGAGGAGGGATCTGTTGAGGTGGAGTATGAAAACTGTCATGGTTGAAACTCCAACTGATGATCAAAAGCTAGATAACAGGTGTAGAAAGTGAAGCACGAAAAGAAATTACCATCAAAACGATCTCTATCCTCATGAATTTCTTTCCAACAATCAAAATTCAGATAAAAACTAAATACTGATAAATTAATTTTCATTATTTACAGACAAACTTTATTTAATATTTAATGTTGATATAATTTCATTTCTGTAAAATTATTTGAATGTTTTATCTTCCATATGTGTGCAGATATATTCTATGAATAAAAATATGTTACAATATGATTTTTATGATTGAAACTATTTGATTATCATAACTGTAGTATTGATGATTACGTAATTTCAATATTTTTCAGCTTTAATAGATCATCTTTGTGCAACACTATGAAGTGATTCTGATATTCCATTTATTTTTCTACTAAAGAACATTTATGATATTTTCTTTGCAAGAGATAGAGATATTCTCTAAAGAGCTGAAATAATTTATTTTAACTGCAGAAATTTACCTGAAAATAGTGTTATCATATTATCATATGCTAATATATGTTTTAAGTTATTTATGAAATTGTTCATTTCTTGTGATTGCAGTACTGTTACAAGTGTTTCTCAGAAACTACACTTAATAGATCTATTTGAGTATCCTTGAAGAATAGTTGTATTGTCATATTTCATAAATCTACAAGAATATTTTTGAGAAAACTAAAAATTTTATTTACCTATTATGTTCGAAATATTTTATTTATTTATAAAAATTTGGATTATAATATCTGATATGTATGCAAAATTTGTGATGTTCTGTTAAATATTATTTTATTTATATGCATGAGGACATACATATCCTTCAGTTTTGAGGAAAATGATGAGTGTTAATTTAGCATATATTGTATGTGATATATTGTGTGATTTATGTCTTTAAATCATGAATGTAATGGACCTTTAAGTATTTCTTCAATTTATTTATGTAATTATTTTTTTAAAATGATGAATATGGTTAAATTGATAAATGCATGAAATTTACACAAAATTTGTGCAAGTTTTTTATGTTTGGACAGGAAAATATTGAAGGACGTTCACATGAGTTTGATACGGCAAAACATGATTCAAACCAGATGCTGAACATAAGAGAAGATGGTCATGAGGATGATAAATTGAGAAGACTTTAGACGTGGGTTACAAAACATAGTTACTGAAGTCTGTTATAGAATATAGTTATTGAAGTCTATTACGAGACATGGTTTCTAAAAGATATTACAGAAGATAGTTGTTGAAGACTGTTACCAAATATTACTACTTCCAAGAGTTACAAAAATATTTGAAAAAGTCAATTGACCAACACACTACGTGCCACATCAGTGACATCATGGCATTCTTCCATGGCAGCATATTATTATGAAATGTTTCCAATCAGCATAGTTGGTTGACTTGTCAAATATTATGTATGAGGAACTTATTATTATTGAAGTTGTTATAAAGTTGTTTTATAAAATTATAAGTTAGTATGTTGTTAGGTTGTGTAGATTCCGACGCAAGATATTATATCCTCTCTTTGAATAAAGGGGCATATAGTTGTATTGTTATATCTTGCAAAATGTTCAAACTAGAAGTATTTTGTTATGTTCGTTTATGAATTGCCACTTGGACCACTTATATTATGACTAAGTCCAAGTAGGTTAGTAAACTATGCCAGTTTAGATTATTTCTATTAGGAACGTAGTTGTCGCATTATCGAGCCAACAAATCCACATGGAAAATATGTGGAAGAGTTTTATTTAGAATGTCTAAAGCGACATTATGTATTACAGAGGGAGACCTTTGAAAATGTCTAGTGGAGAAATATCTAATGCTTATTAATGTTACGAAAATAATTTTGTATAATATTTGAAGAAATGTGCAACTATGTATGCCCGAATTTCTAGTAATAAAGCAGTAACACTTTTTGTTACACTGGTAACTGTATCAATTACTTTATCATTTATCTTTAAAAGATTTCTTTTATGTAATTGTCATTGTATTTTTCCTGCATTCATAGATTAGAATAATGTCAGTAGTATTAATGCACATTATTTATTGAGATAAAATAGTTTAGAAGAGAAAGACTTACACTATCCTCTAGGAGGTAAGGCCCACTCCTACAGTCAGTTCCTATTCTCTCACCCCTGTAATAGTATAGGAATAGTTAGTACATAGAATTAACTTTATATTATTAAAAAATTAAAATAGAGTATAAAGTAAAAATAGATAATCGAAACTAACTATTTGCACGAGGATCCTCATCAGTAGGTAATCTCATTAGTAAGAAATTTCATCAATAGGTAATTACATTATCAAATGCATCAATAGATAAACACATTATTAGACAAATATCATTTTTAAATCATAAATTGCAAATTATTTTAGTTTCTACATAATTTTTGTTTACTGCAATTGTTATTTTTCTTACAAAACCTGAGACTAAAAAGATAATAGAATCAAGTCTAAGTATTAATCACTATGGTACAATCTATATTGGATTTTTACTCTTTAAATCTAACCTTTAGGGTTGTCAATATGTTAATATCTGCATTTGTGATGGTGAACAATATATTTCTACTCCGTATTTTTTTTTTACAATGGCCTTGTCATGGTCATAACCGCAAACTATATGTTGCAAGAGAACTTTATCAATTTTGAAATGTGGCATTGACACCAAGGTTGTCAAACCTGCATCTTTAGACCATGATAAGTCCATACCTGGGGTTATTAGCAAATCTAAAATTAAAGTGCAAGAAGAGTTCTTGAAATTTGGAATAGGGGTGGAAGTGATGACCATTGCTAGAGGAATATTAGAAATATGAGAAACAAGAGAAATTGGTTGCTCGGTAATGGTTCGCTCTAGTTGGGTGCTATCGTAGAAATACTCGAAAAATGATAGTTGATGCCATTTTATAGATAGAATAGATGGAGTCAACACGTGGTAAAATTGTATTGGACATTCAGTATGGGTGACTAATTGTGTGACACATGGTAGGTGGTCAATAGTGGACCATTTTATACATGCAGACCAAATTTTACATCAAGTAAGGTACCAAACCATATTGTGCATCAGGCCCAATACCAGACCATAAACTATAGTAGGCCTGATACCGAACCATATTTTGCATCAGGTTCAATACCAAACATTTTTCTGCATTAGGCCACTTTTTGGACCATATTATGCATTAGATCAGACCTTGAACCTTAGTATGCATCAGACATGATCCTCGAACATTATTATGCATCATACCTGACCCTTGGACCTTATTATGCATCAGACCTGACCCTTGAACCTTATTATGCATCATACCCAACCCTCGTGTCTTATTATGCATAAAACCCGACCCTTGGACATTATTATGCATCAGATCAGACCCTTAAATCTTATTATGTATTATAACAGACCCTCGAACCTTATTATGCATCATATATGACCCCCTAGACCTTACTATGCATCAAACTAGACCTCAAGCCTTATTATGCATCAGACCGAATCTCGAACCTTATTATGCATTAGACTCGATTCCTAGACCTTAATATGCATCAAAAACAACTCCCAGACCTTAGTATGGATCAAAACAGACCCGAATATAGTTATGCATCAGATCATATTTGGATCACGTTTTCCACCTAGTCCGACCAAAATTGTTAAAATTATCAATTTTCTCAATTTTTTTCTAAAACTAAAGTAATTCACTATTTCCTTCGACGTGAGGTTGGCCAGGATTTGCCACAGTTTTGAAATGAATTCACCTATTTTTTACAAGTACATTTTGGATCTGACCCCTTATGCATAACCCTACTAGGGTGGTTGGCTTTGTGTTTTGGTAAGGATTTCAAACTTAGATTTGGATCTTTTTGGAAATTTTTTGGGGGTTCTAATGTAGATCCAATGTTGTTTAATTGTCAAAGATAAGCGTAGATATAAAACAAATATTAACATGCATTCCAAAGAGACTCCATAATTGATGTTTTTGAGCTCTTTGAATGAGGTACCTATAATCACAAATTTATAAATACACAATGAGGGCCAAATGAAATTTGGGTAGAGTTTTAGTAGTGTTTTGTGCGCTCTCTCTTGAAGCAAATAAAATGGGAGCATATTTATAATATTTTCCAAGGGTGAGGAGAATGATGAGGGGGTGATAGGATGATGGACAAGTGGCATGGGTGAGAGAAGGGAGGAATCTTAAGTTTCCCCACTTGGTTTCTTAGATGGACAAGTGTGTAATATTCTCTATTTGGGCTATGACACACTATGACATGTTATGGTAAGCTTCATTAATGCTCTTGGGTGGAGAGATTTCTCACCCACAAAAATGACATGCTTCATAAATGTGCTTGGGTGGGGGGATTCCTCACCCACCAAAATGACATATATCATCAATGTGATTGGGTGGAGGAAATCCTCACCCGTGTGCATTAATGAGATTGGAATATGGAGGAGAGAAGGGAGTAAATGCCAACTAGAGTGAGGTGGACATGGGTTAAAATAGCAGGATGATATCATGATGACTATGGGTTAGGCATAGGGAGGTGCTTAGGATGGTCAAAAGGGGCTAGGATAGTCAACGTTAGCATTTATAAGGTTGCAATGTATTAATTAAAATAATTATAAAATTTATTAAATATTAACATTTAACCAATGCCAATATGATACTTTTTAGGTGTCTATAGATGCCCCTTTTTGTACCACATTGTGTGCAAACACAATATGGTGCAAAAATAGATGACACTAGTCATTGGCTTCATGATGGATAGCGAAAATGACTGGTAAATGATAAATAATAACCTTTGTCTTGAGGGAAGTGATGTAGTATTATCTCAAATTAAGAATAATAAAGGATGTCCCAGTCATGGAAGTAACAAATATTTATTAACCTTTTCATTGATGGATTTTTGAGTGCATTGAAACACTATGCTAACAAATATACTAATGAGACATGAGTTGTGAGTCATTTTTCTAAACAACTATACTAATGAGACATCAACCATTACGATAAGAACTATGATTTGATTTAAAAAAAAATTGGGACGAATGATAGTCTCAGACAATGTTCTAGGATAGATGTCAACTCCAAAAATGGGTTTTTGATTATTGAATTTGTTTGGGATAAAATTTTGTGGATATTGTGTACCCCCTCAAGCGATGAGAGGATGGAGGAAGGAATGAACAACAATGATGAAATGCTTGACAAAAGGTGGAATGGTTCAAAGAGTGGAACTTGACATGAGGGGGAAATTGTGGGGTTTGGTGTCATTTTTCTTGCTTTTTTTAAATATACAAGTGTCCTTATGGTAATTTACTCTTCCTACAAGATTGCATGGATAACCAGTTGCTACAATTTCTAGGTTTACAAGAGTATTTCATTGGGTATAAGGTTCAATCAAAAACCTAGGCTAGGTAAACATGAATGTAAATATATTTGATGAAAGTGATAAACTTTAGTCTATGAAAATGATAAAATGTAGTAATAAAAATCTAGTCTATCAAAACAAAAAATTGTATGAAATTAAATCTATTTAGGGAAAGAAGGAAATGACATGAAATTAAATCTAATCTATGCATAGGAAATTAATTCTATTCTACCAACATGAAATGAAATCTAATATATGCATAGGAAAGATAAAACTAAATATATTCTATGAAGCTAAAATTAAAGGTATTCTGCAGTTGTTTGTGTGTGTATGTGGGTGCCAACAGGAAAGTAAATCTAATCTATTCGTAAACAATAGAAAAAATAAATCTAATCTATGTGTAGGTAATAAGAAATTAAATCTAATCTATGTGTAGGAAATAGAAAATGAAATCTAATCTATGCTCTTGCAACAAGAAATTAAATTTAATCTATGTGTAGGTGACATATAAAATTAAATCTAATCTATGCACAGGCAATCGAAAATTAAATCTATGTATGTGTTTGTGTCTGTGGCTGCCAGGGGTAGTTTCATGTACCTGTGTCTATATTTTTAGCTTCCAAAAGTGGTTGTCTATGTATGTGATCACCAAGGATATTTTTTTGTGTCTGTGTCACAAATATTATCTAATGCATAGGAAAGGAAATCTAATCTAATGTATAAAAGTGAAGCTAATATAAGGCTAAAAAGTAAATCTAATATGGTCCATGATAGTAAGGCTAATCTAATGCATAGTCAAGGAAATCTAATTTAATTTAGGAAAGTAAAGCTAATCTAATGCAAGAAAATAAATCTATTCTAATGCGCAGGCAAGATAATCTAATGCAAAATTTGATTAATCGATTGATTGATTGATTGAGCCTTTTGATTGATTATTGATTGAGTCTGATTGAGTTTGATTGATTTGATTGATTTGATTGATGTGATTGAGTTTGATTGATAGATTGAACCTTCTATTAAGCAACAAGGGTAATAATTTTGGTACCAATAAAACTCGTCTACTAGCCAATCAGGTGCTCTAAGATGCTTAATCCTAAGGAGTTAAGTATCTCCAAGGATCAAAGTGTGTGCAATGAGATTAACTACGGATTTTTAGTGAGGTTAGACTTACGAATTATAGCTCAAGCCATTATAAGATAGCTCATCCATAAGAGGTTATATTTCTATACAAAATGTGGTGGCTAATGTGATAAACATATCATCACACAGAGGGCATACTCCACTACCATTCAAGTGTTTATAGCCCTGGTGGAGATAGCCTCATAATCTTTCGATGTTGCTCCACTATAATCTAGGTGTCTATAGCCCCAATGGAGAACTCTAAAATACCTAAGGACTCATGATAGCTTAGAGGAGTCACTAGGTGATTTTGCAAGATATGGGTAAACTAGAGCACCATTGAACTCCAATTTCCTTAAACATGGTGACTTTATGAGTCCTTAGAAAAGTCGCCAAAAACTTTTGGTTCAAAAACCAACATAGGGATGAGTGGTTAGTGTACCTAGTTATTTTTGGCCAAAATATAATGGCCATCACCATGACCAAGGGAGGATGCAGGTTGATCGATCTCTATAGGAGATTAGTTCCTCAAGTCCTAGCTACCATTACTACAAAGAAAAGAGGAAAATGGAATAGGGAAAGGAAATAAAAGGAGACCACAACCAGAACTCACAAGGATAGGTTATGGTCGCATCAAGACATATTATCACCCAACCCTACAAGTTGAAATACATGTAAACCACCTAATAGATCATCTAATCAGACCTTCACATTACACTTCAGTGCAGTAGGTCAAGAGGTAAATTCTATAACTAGTGGGAGGGCGCATGAAATCCAGAATGTAAAATTAGAGTACTCCCACCCAACCAACCTTAGTAGAAATAAATCCCTTAAACCCAAAGGTGAATGCAAATTCTAGAACCACTAAGCAAAACCCATGAAATCCATATTATAAAATTAAACAAGTAAACTTAAATGGCCATCACAAAAATAAGCATTCAGATTAAGGAAAAGATGTGAATATCATATTAGAGACAAAAAGTAGTATTCTTATATTCTCAAATGGTGAGAGGTATTACATATGAATTATAAAGTCCAAAGATCTACCCTTTGGAATAGCTAGTATTCCACTATTTATAGAAATTTTACAATAAATTCCAAATACAAGCATTAATGGTGTTAGGCGAGAAGATAGAATTGAAGCAGACAATCGTTCAACTGGTACTCTACTTTTTGAGATAGTGGTACTTTTCTAAAAGGGAGGTAGGTGCTCCTGCATCAATTTGAGCCCTATATTGTTCTATAATTTCTACTCAGATCTCTAATAATTATCTACTATGTCCCTTCAATCAACCAGCGGTCCTCCAATTAGGTGGTGAATGACTGGAATTAATTACCTTGGGAGTAGCTTGTTTCAAATCAACACCTCTATGCACAAACAATTGGTATTGGTTAGCTGAAGCAATAAATATCTTCCCATTTGAATTTTTATATGATAATGGGAGTCCAGATGTCGAGCGATTGTTTTACTTTCTATGTCAGAAAACCTACCACCCATGGAGGCCTTATGAAGGAGGGCAAGCATTTTATCATATTTTTACCCTACTAATACCCAAAATTTCCACCCATAAATGGGTGGGGGTCTTCGTTCTCTTTGGGGATGGTGATTTACTATATTTCCATCCTTGCTGGTTGGTTTAAGTATCTTCTCGATGAGTGGATAGTTTTTTTGAATACCACTACTTGAAGTTAGGATCTAAACATCCACCCACTTTATTATCCATCATGCCTCCTTAAACAACCTTTCATCCACATGTTGCTTGATGTAGCCCATCACTGTTATCGCTTCTATATTTTGCCTGACCATCTATGCTTCAAAATTTGGCTCAATCTGAAAAGCATCATTCTATAAAAGGAAGTGGGTGAAACGATGCAAAATTACATCTACAATACTCTAATATTCAAACTATTGGGAAAATGAATCAACCAATATATTATAATTTTCTTTTTTATATGTGATTTTATAATCATATAGCCCATCAATTTTTAGACTCACTTTTGTTATTTTGATGTGGCTATCCTCTATTACAAGAAATACTTGAGACTTTGATGGTCAGTTTTGATTGAAAAATGATGCCCAGTCAGATATAGCCTCCAATTATTAACATGTAAAATGGTTAACATCTCTTTTCATAAGTATATTTACCTAAATTTTGGCCTAAAAGGACTCTACTAGTGAATTCCAATGGTCATCCTTCTTGCATCAAAACTACCTCAATTGCATTGCCCTAAGCATCACTTTAAATTACAAAATATTTAGAAACATTAGGAATTACAAACACTAGGGTGGTTATCATAGCCTACTTTAATTCCTAAAAAGTGTTCTTTTTTTGTCCTAACCACATAAAGGAATTCTTCTTCAACATGATTGTTAAAGGAGTCACAATATTTCCATAGTTTTGTACAAATTTACGATAATACCCCATGAGACCCAAAAATCTTGGAAGTTCCTTGAGGGTGTGAGGCTTCATCCATGCTTGAAAATATTGAATATTTATAGGGTCAACTCTAACTCCTTATTTTGTGACAATGTGACCCAAATACTCTACTTATTGCAACCCGAAAGAACACTTAAACCTCTTGGCATAAAGTTGATTTTTAGATAAAAGTTGCAAATTTTGATCCAAATGTTATAAGTGCTCCTCCCAAGAGTGGCTATAAATTAGGATATCATCAAGGAATAATAGAATAAATTTACAAGGGGCAAAAAAATAAAATTCACCAGGCTCTAAAAAGTGGAGGGTGCATTGATCAAACCAGATGGCATAACCAAGAATTCATAGTGCCCTGCATGAGTCCTAAAAGTAGTTTAGGAATGGCATCTTCCTTGATTCTAATATGATGGTATCGTTTTCACAAATCCAAATTTGAGAAATATTGGGCACCATATAATTCATCAAATAACTCATCAATTTCTAGGATGGGAAATTGATCTTTAACCATTATTTTCTTTATTTTTTTGAAATCCACACACAAATGCCAAGACCCATCTTTTTCCTATACTAGCAACACTAGGGAAGAATAGGGATTGACACTAGGACAAATAACCCCTACAGTAAGGAATTCCTATACTGTTTTCTCAAATTTTTATTTATGGGTATATGCATACTGATAAAATGGTTAACATATAAGGTGCATAATTCCCATTGACATAAAATTGCAATGCAATACTTTGTTATCAGTAGAACAGAAAGGTGATTTCGACGGATGAATGCAAAAATAATTTTAGTGATGGATGCAGACTAAGGATAGCATCAATGACCATATGTAATCTATTTTCTAGCAATCATGTAAAACTTATTGTAATTGGGTAAAGCAAATTATCAAACGTATTCTATTTTGATACAGAATACTCTAAATAAATTTGAGTTAATATTTTGCTTTAATATCCTTTATTCTTGTGTATTTTTGTAACAACAAATTAAAAATTTATTTGCTTTCAGAATGTAATAGGGCATGGTCACATACCTTATGAATATGCAGGCCACCCCTGAAAAACAGATCTTAGATTTTCTCTGTAAATTCCTGCTACACATTTCAATAAAATACATTTGAGTTCTCTAATTAAATTCAACTAGAATTTAATGTATGATTTAATGTGGGACCACTCTCAATAGTATTCCTTCCTTCTTTTCCTTATTTTATGTCATTTTAGTTTATTTCCTATTTTCTGTAGTTTAATTTAAAGATGCAATTTCTTTTGTTTTCTGTCAATTTCCAGCAAGTGTGCAATTTTGGATTTCATAGAATTTTAGTTATTTCATTGATAGTGCAAATTAGAATAAAGTGCTTTTGAAGCTGAAAAATAACCCCAATGAAACAACAACACCCCCCCAAATCATAGAATCTAAGGGACTCATATAATTAAAGGAATATTACAAGCATATATTGTGCAGGATTACTCACAAGTTTACGAGTTATCTTAGGTTGACAAATTAAATGGAGGTAATGATTTGAACTAGAAAAACTAACCAATGTTTTGCCCAATATTTTTATGCCATTTTCGAGGAGTAGCCAACTATAATTTTCTTGTTTTGAAAAAGTATGTTAGAAATAGTTTAGGTTACTTTCTATAGAACCTCCATTAATTTTTGTATGAGTCCACCTAGAATTAGAGGATCAAACTGTTCTTTCCTCAAGAATACGAACGTAGTTTCTCCAGAAACCCATGTTCCATATATACCAGAGCTTGAGAATAAAATATATCCACCACCATCTCCACCTGTGCATTGGAGTCAACATCCATTATTTGCACAGGATCCTTTTGGAATAGTCTAACAAAACCTTAGGGAAGGATCTAAGATAGAAAGAGTTCAGTCTGAAGAAGATTTATTGAAACTTCAACATTGGCAAGAAGTTGAGGAAGGGACTATTTCAACCACTAATTTAGTAATCCTTCTAAAGGATAATAAAAATGACATTGAAGCCTTGAAATCTTCCCTGAATGTAGTAGGTGTAGAAACCTTGATATGAGACAAGATGGCAAAAATAGGAGATGAAGCATCAACTAGTTTTAAATTTCCTATAGAAGAGGTAAGAGGAGAACATAGGATAAAACATATCTATCCTACCCACATTCCAATATTTAGAGAACTTCCAACAAAATATCCTAACCTATTTCTTTTCAAATTTGATATTCTATGCTGGTCGGTAGACTATACAACCAATGCTTAGAAACTAAAGTTATTTTCCTCCACTCTTGATGATTCAGCTTTGCGTTGGTTCATCAGTTTAGAGAATAAACAGATAACTACCTGGGAAGAAATGAATTTTTTTTCTTATATTAGTATCAGGACTTTGGTAGAGTAAGGGATTATAGGGAAGAAGTCTTGGATATAACACAAAATAAAGGATAATCATTAGAGGAGTATTGGGATAGGTTTAGCTTCAATTTGCAAATATCTCCTCATGAAAGACTAGGAGATAGATCCCTAAGAAGTATCTTCTTAAAAGGGCTTACAAATAAATATCTTGAAAACTTAAACATGATTTCTGGTGGGGACATTTAGCAACACCAAATGTTAGATATCCGAAAGTTGTGTCAAAAATTTTCAAGAAGAAAGGGTAATTTAATACCCAAAAATATCAAACAATCAGCCACTGTCACTGATATAGAAATAGGAAATATGTTTGAAGACCTCAAAAGTGAGATGTTTTCATCTATGGCACTCCAAATGGACACCCTCCTACTTTAGAAAAAGAAGCAAGAAAATTAGGTAGCATTAGCCTATTTCTATCCTAAATGCAGGAGAAAGCACCCCAAAAATGAACATCTTGAGAAAATATTTAGAGTGTGCATCGTGTGTCAAAAATATCATAAAACTAAGTTGTGTCCGTAGTTATCAAAATCTAGAGAGAAACCTGAAGTAACAGAAGCATACTTCGTGGGTAATAAGAGAAACTGGCAAAAGTCTCCTATGGGAAACAACATGCCAACAATAATGCCATCCTATGGGGGTAGCAATTATCAGAACCAAGGTCAAGTTAAGCCATATAACATGGGTTGATGGGGATAACAACCTTGGAATCAATTTCCCCAAGGATAAAATCTCACAATCCCTACCTATGGATGTCATACCAAAAACTTGGATAGCAATGTAGAAATCAGAATGTGTGGATCCAAACTCCACAGCATATTGCACCAGCCCCATTAAAGCCAAGTCTGCCAGCTCCTCCTACTTTGATACCTTCTCAACTACTAGTATAGCCTACTTCTAATTCAAATAATAGACCACAACCAACATACTAGATGGAGAATGAGATGTGCCCCATGTATAATATCAAAGTAGATTGTAGTCCAATACAATTAAGGTCAGGTAGACAGGTAGGTGTAGGAGAGTCTCCTCTAGTAGAAGAGGAGGAAAGCATAGAGTTAGAAAAAGAGGAATCACCTCTTATAGAAGAAGTAGTAGAGGAATCACCTCTTATATAATCAACAACTATAAATAACAGAGAAGGGGTTCCACATTTTCCAAAAAGATTGCAAAAACTCAAGAAGCCAATACAACCAGAATTTGATATTATTTCTAGTTTAAATAACCTGATAGTCACAATACCTCTCTTTTAGGCCATCAAAGATATTCCTATTTACAAAAATTACATAAGAGAGATTTTTCTAAGAAAACCAAGAAGAAAACCAACATAGGCAATTAATCTGGTAGGACAACTAGTTGATCTTATGCTAGGAAATACCTATAGCCAAAAATATTCAGACCTAGGAAGCCCTGTTTTAACTATGAAAATTGGGGGTTGTGTTTTACCCAATACATTAGTATATCTAGGGGCTACCATTAATGTCATGCCCAAGGAAACCATGTAGAAACTTAGTTTACCCAATCTAAAATTAACTAAAATTATCCTTCAGTTGGCAGACAGGTCCACAGTACTCCATGAAGGAATACTGGAAGACATAACTATCTCAGTAGATGCATGGGAGTACCCAGCAGATTCTTAGTATTACAATCCAAGTATGTACTAGGTGGTTATCCACTCATATTAGGTAGGCCTTGGCTAGAAATAGAAGATGCCTACATAATTTTTAGAAATGGATAAATGACCATTTTTGATGGTCATAATATAAAAAATCTGATCATCCATCCATTTCCACAGTCTGCAGATTCATTGGGAGAACCTAAATGTGATAACCAAAATATGAGTGGTTTATCAATGATTCAATCCATCATGGCACTTGATGAATTAGAGGATGAGAGTGATGAGGATAGGGTAATATCAAAAAAATTTCAATAACCCTCCTATCCTCCTCTAGAATTATCATTAGTGAGAGGTAAGAATCACAATATTCAACAAATAGAAATCGCACCTGGGAGAGTATTAAACATAAATGATGGGTTGACATCTAAAAAATAGATTGAACTAAGAAAAATATTAGTCAAACATCAAGGAGAGTATTAAACATAAATTATGGGTTGACATCTAAAAAATAGACCGAACTAAGAAAAAAATTAGTCAAACATCAAGGTACCTTTGCTTGGGAGTATTCACACATGAGATGAATAGCTCCTGAAACCTGTACTCATCGAATATATCTGGAAGATGAAATAAAACTGGTAAGACAACCACAACGAATAATGAATCCATCTATGAAGGAGATTGTCAAAGCTTAATTGCAGAAACTCCTCACAATTGGGTTCATCTATCCAATTTTAGATAGTGAGTGGGTATCACCTTTGGTGATGGTGCCCAAGAAGAATGGCAAGTGGAGAATTTGTGTTGATTACAAGTTGCTGAATAAAGCAACCAAGAAAGACCACTTCCCCCTACCCTTTATAGATTAGGTCCTTGACACCTTATCAGGTAAGAAGTACTTTTATTTCCTGGATGGATTTAGCAGATAAAACCAGATTCAGATAGGGGAAGGAGATCAAGACAATACCACATTCACTTGCCCTTGGGGAACCTTTGCTTATCAAGTTCTACCCTTTGGTCTATGTAACACACCTACCACATTCCATAGGATAATTTTGAGCATATTATCTGATATTATTGGAGAAACTGTGGAGGTATATATGGATTATTTCACCATTTATGGTGAAACCTTTGAAGAAGCCACAAAAAATTTGAATAAAACACTTCAATAGTGTGAGGAAACTAATCTATACCTGATTAATGAGAAATGTCATATCCTAGTGCAGGAAGGGATAGTTTTAGGACATCATATCTTTGCATATGGGATCAAGGTAGATAGGAAAAATATAGAAGTTATCCAAAACATTCCTACACCCAAAAATCATAAAGATATCCGTAACTTCCTTGGATTAGCTGGTTACTATAGGAGGTTTATAACATATTTTAATAAAATTTCTAAACCCCTAAGCACATTGTTATCAAATGATATAGAGTTTGTCTGGACATAAGACTGTGAATAAGTATTTAACACTTTGAAGGAAAAACTAATAATTGCTCTAGTTTTGAGAGGTCCAATTGGACCATACCCTTTCACATATATGTTGATGCATCTAACAATGCAATAGGTTTAGTACTGGGATAAAAGGATGGTGATGATTTCTATGCCATCTACTATGTCAGTAAACATATCATAGGTTCTAAATTCAATTATACTATCACTGAAAAGGAATTTCTTGCATTTATACATGATCTTAACAAATTTTGCCATTATATTATAGGATATCAAGTTTTTGTGCACCCTGATCACTTAGCTATGAGATACCTAACAAAAATACCTAGAATCGGTGGTAGGATTACCATATTGTTGTTACTTCTGCAAGATTTTGATGTGACAATCATAGACAAACCAATAAAGGATAATGTGGTAGTTTATTTTTTGTCTAGATTGACACCTCCAAATAATGCAGCTATAGATGACCAATTTCTAGATGAGCATTTGTTTGCTCTAAATGAATAAATACCATGGTACATAGATATGGCTAATTATTTAGCCATTGGTAAAGTATCCCCTGCACTTTCACCATGTGAGAAATAAACTTTAATTGATAAAAGTGTAGACTTATCATGGATTTATGGGTGCCTATTTAAAAGAGGGTCTGACCAAATCATGAGAAGATGTGTTGCTAATAATAAAAATGTAAAAATACTGAAGGCTTTCCATAATGAACCTTGTGGTGGCCATTTTGTAGAAAAAATAACTACATTCAAAGTATTGTAGGTCAGTTATTATTGGCTTTCATTGTTCAAGGATGCAGCCAATCATGTGATTAATGTCAGAGGATGGGTAAACATACTGTAAAAAATGAAATTCCACTCCAACCACATGTGCAAATAGAGCCATTTGATAAATGGGTATGGACTTCGTAGGACTTATTAATCCATAGTTAGAAGGTAAAAGGTATATCTTAGTTTACACTGACTATGTGACCAAATGGATTGAAGTGCAGGCGTTGTGTGATTCTAAAGAGAATATTTTAGTAGACTTCATGTATTCATCTATTTTCACCAAGTTTTGGGTTCCAAAGGATATCATAACTGATCAAGGATCTCAATTTACTTCAAATATGATTTAGGAGCTCATGCAACAATATAAAATCACGTATAACAAAACCACTACTTACCATCCACAAGCAAATGGGCAAGTAGATGTAAAAAACCATGAACTTGAGAACATTCTAACAAAGATGGTATAGTATCATAGGAAGGATTAGACCATAAGATTACCAAAATAAGTGTGGGCTTACATAACCACCTAGAAGACTACTACTGGTTTTACACCATTCTAGCTAGTATATGGTAAAAATGCTATGATGCCCATAGAATTCAAGATTAAAAATTTTAGGACTATAGTAGAGTTAAATCCTAATCTAGATGAGGCACAAAAGGAATGTATTCAATAACTTAACCATTTGGATGAATACCGCCTTGATGCTCTGTAGTGGACAGAGGTCATCCAAAAATAGAGGGTCAACTAGCATGATCGTCACACCAAGTCAAAGTAGTTAAAAGTGGGAGAGTGGACACTATTGTATGACTCTCGGTTCTAAGAAAGGAAAGGTAAAATCATATAGCATTGGATTGGGCCATATTAAGTGACTTTAGTCATCAATAATGGAGTTGTTAGGATCAAAACAATTGACGGCAACAACATTACATTAACAGTCAATGGTCACCAATTGCGGCCATATCATGTGTTTGAGACTTATATTATGAAGTCCAGATTAGGCATGCGGGAGACCCTAGTTGATTCTAGATTTAAAATGAGTCAGTAATATGTGGATGTAGTACACATGGTCCAAAAATAATTATTATTTTAAAAATTTCTGCATTTTTCTTTCTTTAGTTGTATTTTTGTTTTGTAGGGAATGATGCCCTGAGTGCAACTGTTAGGTAGTCTAGGAAACCTAGGCCTAGCAAGCATAGGATCCATGAACCTGCACAATTCTAGCTTTCTAGGAGATTAAATTCTAGTAGAATTAGCTCATCCTCATTAGGAGATGGAAAACCATATCTGAACAAGTGTTTGGGTATTTTTTTTGGTCTTCATGAAGAAAAATACCCGAATGCTGGTTCAGGTAGTAGATACTAATTCTATCCCTATTCTTCAAAACTAGAATGTTGAAGGCTTGATCAACTGAAAGCGTACACTAGTGGATATATCATCAGATGTTGAAATAAAGGAGGAGTGTCTACTTTCCATTTTCTAATGAGAAAGGTGCTTGATTCTTGGTTTTTAGAGAGAATGGAACCCTTATGTTCATTTTATGAAAGAAGGTGCATGATTCCTATATTTTGAGAGGGTGGTGCTAGATTTGTGTTTGTATGATACAAGGTGCCTAACTCCTAGTATGTCAAGGAAAATTTTCTTGTATCCCATTTTCTGGTAGATCGACGCCTGATTCTTATTTTTCTAAGGAGATGGTGCCCAACTTCCATTTTTTGGTAAAATGACACCTAATTTCCTGGACATATTATCTAAAAAAAAATTTGTGTATAAAGTTTGAGTTTTGTATAAATTTTTCTTTTAAGTATGGTTCATGATTGCTAGCAAAATGTGTCTACTTTCCATGTTAAGCACGGTGCCCGATTTCTAAGGTGCATGCTTTCTATTTTCCAAGCACCTATGTGCCTTGATTTGAAATAAGGTACCTGATCTCCACATAGTAAAATGCACCTGCTTTCTATTTTCATGGGCGTTTGTGCATTGTATAAATAATCTTCAACATTGGAAAATGGCCCAAGCCATGTTAGAATTTCACTCACGTGTAGAAGTCAAACATCAACAAATAAAATTATTTTAATTTCTTTGTTGAATATTTGTACACATTCCAAAGTCACTAGAGAACAATTTCCAAGGAGGGGATGTTTTTCGTCCCAAGAAGACGTGTTTTTCTAACTTTTTCTTGAAAAAAAAAATTTTCAAAGGTATAAAAAGGCAGCAACTGAGAACTAGTTAAAACGGGGATAAATTCACCACATGGAAAAATGCCTATCATTCTTTGTTCTAGAATGCCTTGTCATCATCAAGCAACCAATGCCAGTGCACCATGAGTCTCTACACATTATACATGTATGAAAAATAATACGGGTACGTGTGTAATTTTTTATTTTATGTATATATTATTTTCATAGGCATATGTTTCTATAAAATAATACCGACACAACCCCCATAAAATTACTAGCCACCCATCTCTCTCCACTTGGCATTTTTTTCATGTGTCAATGCTCTGATTTGGGAAAACACTCATGGTCATCCTCTATGAAAAATTTGGTGCATGCTTTAACAATATTTCACACAGATAATCGTAATTATTTCTAATTATGGTAATCAAGTGCCTGCATTTATGGATGCAAGTTATTTAAACCATGCATTGGCAAAACTTTTTGCAAGAAAATAACATCGTTTTAGGTGATATAAACTTAGAGTCGAGAGAAATTTAAACTTTGCCATGGGGGAAAAATTTACCAACCACCTATTGAAAAAGAGTTAGCCTACAAATTGTTCAAGTATTAGTGAGGATGTACAAATGTAATTTGATTTCGTAGAATGGTTGGACTACTGCCATATGATTATCTAGAACCAAGATGTAGAGGTGGCTAACAAATTTGTAGCATCCATGAGGGACAGAGTTGTTTGCATGTGAGGATTGGAAATCCTAGTCACTAAAGAATACATTGATGTAGTAACAGGTCTTCCCTAAATAGATAAACGTACATATAATGAGGACAACCCCACACTATGTATGCAAATATTCTTCAGGCACCCAACACAGTACCTGATGCATACTAGTTTTCCCAAGAAGCACATCCCCGAGCTCTAGAGGTCGATTTTTGAGAAGATTACTCGATTCTTCACTTGTATGAGTAGGCTTTCCAAACTAGACTCTAACCATTTTTGTTTCCTCAACCATATACTACATGGGGATAAGATCAATGTACCCCATTACCTTGTATGCACACTCAAAGATGAGGCCAAACGGTACCAGGCAGGCACAACATTTGCCTTGGCTCACCATGGCCTAATTTTGGCCTTGGTGTGATATGTAGAGTCATACATAAATGTGATGGTTGAGGAAACTAAGGAAAATAATGCAATTCCAAGGGCAGAGGAATAATTGGAGGTTCCAGAACAAACTAATCAATTGATTGATAAGGTGATAGAGTAAGCAAATATGATGCCTACATCCCTACCTAAGGAAAATACAAGGGAAGTAGAACAAGCCTCATCCCTTATTTTTCTCTAATATTATGAGGAAGCAGGATAGGCTTCATCCCCTAATGATCCTTAATTTTATGATGAGGTAGGGTATAGTCTGCTAGGCCCTACTTTCATACCAATTTCTACTAGAACCAAAAGCATAAGGACAAAGTTGTCTATGGTGATTTCTAGCTCATCGAATGATGATGTGACAATTGATGAGTTGAATAAGGATGAGTTCATGGCCCACATATTATAGGATTTATCTAAGGATCATACTCCTCAGTAGGAAATGCAAACATAGGACCTACAATAATAGCTATAGATATTGAAATAACATGCCTATACTTGGGAGGTCAAATACAAGGATGGGCAGGCTCTTTTTCAAAAGTCCTAAAAAGCAGTTGTAGCAAAATTATAGGAACTATATCGAACTATCCATCAGCTATAGGAGATAATATCAAAATTGCAACTGTAGGCCCAAAAAACTAAGTTTGGATAGCCATCCAGGATTAAAGTGACAATGCAAACTGACTGGACTATGGAATGCCCACTAATTCTCTAGATTCTGAGGAGAAAATAGTCTCTAGCCCTTTTCAATCAAAAGCAAGAAATTACAGCCAAGAAGCTGAGGTAGGAGACCAACCAATGGCTTCTTATAGAAATATTTTTGCACGGGGAAGCCCTAATTCTTGGGCAAGAACCCCCATAAATATTTTTTGAAAGTGCAGATGAAGAATCAACCCTGAAATAACATGCAAAAGTAAAGCAGGAAACAAATAAAGCAATGGAGGTTGAACAACCCCATTCACTATCTTACTTTGTAATATAGGGATAAGATCAAGGTCTTGAAGTTGATGTGGGATAGTATCCCACATCATCTTCTTCTACATATACATAAGTAAACCAATAGGATGAAATTGAGGTCGAAGAACCTCAACTTTTAGCAAAATTTCCAAAGGAAGCCAGAAAATAGGAATATGAAATTGAGGCTGAAGAGCCTCAGATTTTAGATAAGACTATAGAGGAGGATCAAGGGGTTGTAAAATACCAAGAGTTTGCTCATTTTATATACCAATAACTAAAGGGAGATGCAGGGACTGAGATTGAATAGCTTCAAGCAGAAAAATAAACTCTAGCAACTACAATAAAAGCCCTAGTAGTAGAAATAGCAAAATGAGGAAATCCTCCTACTTCAGATATACCTACAAGCCTTGTAAGATAGTCAAAAAAGCTAAGACTAAAGAGGAAGGCTATAAAGGGATCTCAACGAAGGCCTGAGACCAGATCAAGGACTACACAGTTAAATGAATTGGGTATGAATTTTGATGAGGAATGGGCAGAGACTTTAAATTTATTTGATAAGCAAAGATAGAAGTTTGAAAAGCTCAAGGTAGACATCAAAATAGATAAAAAGGAGTATAGGAAATCCTATAAGAGAGCAGCCAAAGAAAATAGAAAAGAGGCCAGAGAGGCATCCAAAACTCCTCGACCAAAAATCAAAGTTGTTCGACCAGTGCAATTCGGGGACTTGTATGGATCAATAGGTAATCAACCTTTAAATATGAAGGTCTATTTCATGAATATAGGATTGTTAGGTCCTGTACCACCTATAGATCAAGCAACAAGTAGTAAAGCCTCTCTGGTGGAAGAAGCATAATCTAAGGATGATGTTGAACTTGACCTAGTAAGGGGCAATCTACCCAAGGCCAAGGTTGCTAAGAAATCCAGCATCTCGTTTGGTGATGAATTTGCGCTGCCAGTGGAAGAATGTTTACCCCTTCACCATGAATACTAGAAGATGGTTGAGCATGCATTCTAGAATGATACATCCACTTTTACTGACTACTACTTGAAAATTGAGAAAAGAAATAAATCCTGGACAAGGGAAAAACTAGGTGAATGAGCAGGTCCAAGTCAACCAGTTTGGTGCAGCAAGCGTCAGAGACAGCAGGAAGAGGAGGAAACCACTCCCAAAACATTGAAATGGTGAAAACCCAAGGATAAGGCAAAATTCAAGGCTACTGCAAAGAAGAGGAAAGAAACAGTTAGGGCCTATTGGAAGGTTGTGAATGAAATAGGTAATTACCAGTATAAAGTGGCACAGGGATGTTCCAATACTTAAGCATGGGGGGATGATGAGCCCTAAAAATGATCATTTTTGTATAAACTTTCCATATATATTGCGACATTTATTTTAATAGAAATATGTTTTTCTATGTAAATTTTATATGTATTTAACATTATATTACGTATATTGTCTAATATATTTTTTTTAAGGGATTATGTGTAAATGTAGTAGATTTTACGGTATTTTGGCATGTTTACGTCAAGGTCCTACTTGGAACTGGTACTTTCCATTTATGATGAAAAATTGAAGGTAGAAATATCTGCAACAAAATAGTGATGAAGTGCTAAGTTAGGCACCCAACTCCCATCTAGGAACCCGACTCCCATTTGGTTCTTAACTATCAAGTGCTTGATTCCCATTTGGTGCTTGACTCTCAGGTGTCTAATTTCCTTAGGCACCTAACTCTTGTTTTGGTGCCTACTTCCCAACTTCTATAGATAAGGTGCTTGATTCCCATTGACACAAAATTACAATGTGATATTCTGTTGTCGACAAAATAGAAAGGAAATTTCAACGATGAAGCAGATGTGATTTTAGTGATGGATGTGGACCAAGTACAACGTTAATGACCATATGTCATATATTTTCCAGTAACTACATAAAAATTATTGTAATCGGGTAAAGAAAAATATCAAATGTATTATGTTCTGATACTGAATACACTGAATAAATTCTGAGTTAATGTATTGCTTAATCTCCTTTATTATTGCATATTTTTGTAACAACAAATCAAAAAATTATTTGATTTTATAATGTAACAGGGCATGGCCGCATATCTTATAAATATCCAGGCCACCCCTAAAAAATAGATCCTGGAGTTTCTCTATAAATTTGTGTTGCTCATTTCAATAAAATTTGTTTGAGTTCTCTAATTAAATTCAACTAACATATTTTATATGATTTAGTCTAGGCAAAATATGCTGGAAGCATGGGCCCACTCTCAAAAAGGTGGAATTTGCTGAAAGCTGCAATTTCCCCTATTTTCTATCAATTTCCAGCAAGTGTGCAGTTTTGGATTTTAAAGCATTTTAGTTATTTCTTTGATAGTGTAAATTATATTAAGTGTTCTGGAATTTGAATAATATCTTCAATGAAACAATAACATAGCCCCCCGAACCATAGGATCTAAGGGACTCATATTATTAAAGGAAGATTACAGGAATATATTATGTAGGGTTACTCACAAGTTTACGAGCTATCCTATGTTGATAAATTAAATGGAGGCAATGATTTGAACCATAGAAAAACTAACCAATGTTTTGCCCAACATGGATGACTTCCTTTGAGATTTTTTTTTGCTTTTTATAATCTTGCCAATCATATGGCTTGCATCATATATTGGGGTTCGAACATTTTTACTTCTACCTTGATATCATCTTTCAACCCACTGATAAAACAACTTTGAAAAAATCCTTTACTCAACCCCTTTGTCCTATTAGCCAATTTCTCAAATTGAGTCTAATATTCCTAAATAGTAGAGGTTTGTTTTAATTTGGTTAAGACTCATATAAATTCCTCATACTCACTAGGGCCAAAATGAGTGAGTAATTGGGACTCAAAGTCTTTCCAAGAAGGATTGGGAGTCATGTTTAGTAGCCATTGATACCATTGTAGGGCCTTAGATTCAAAATTAAAATATGTTATGGTGACCCACAAATATCAAAATATATTATGGAGTTTGAAGAACTAATCTTCTTGACACAACCAACCATCAACATCCTTTCCATTAAACATGAGAAAGTCTATTTTAAGCATCTTAAATGGGTTATTTGCTTCAAAAAGAGCATGGTTGGTATCATAACATATAATTTGTCATGTAGATATTACATTTTTGCTTTAAACCTAAGCGCTCCTTGTTTAAGCATTATTAGGGGGAGGTTATTAAAAGGTGGTTGGTTGGTTCAACTTCTCAAACCAACCAACATCATTGTATTTATTTCAAATATTTTCAATGAATTGATTGCTGCATACATTTCTACATGGTACCCGCGCTAGGTTAAGGAAGGCGGTTGGATAAGGTGGTTTAATAACCACTCCACTGCAAGGCAGACATTGGAGAACTCAGACTAGACCAGACACACATTGTGACAGATCATATCAATTTTACTAGATACAGACAGATACCAATAAGAACACAGACTGAGGTGACATACCAGATCATTTTGACTAGATGCAGACAGAGACCAATAGGCACACAAATCAAGGTGAATGCTGGTTCATTGGGTGATGTGGCAAATACTGGTTCAATGGGTTAGTTGATGCTTATGTGGCAGACAATGTTTCTTCAATGGGAGGAAAAATGGTGGGAGGAGACCACCTGAAGGCAGTCACCTTAGTACCTACCTTTTTCCAATTTTAAACCATCTACAATGCATCACCTGATGCATGTGGGATAATTCCCTATTTTTTTTAAGAAACGACACCAAGGCACTTCAAATTCTTATTGGTGCTCTTTTCTTCACGGTGGGTGCAGTATCTTGTATGGTTTATGCTCCGTGTTGTTCCACCAAGGTTTGGAGTTCGAATACCATGGAGGGATTTCGTTTCAATTTTTTTTTCAAAGTTCTGGCGGGGGGCTATTTCAAATACAACGCACTACTATTTTCTTCTCACCGGGGTATGTAGCGCACCCGATTAGCATGTCTATTTGCTAAATTTTTGTTATGGGATCAAATCCCATGGGCGCCCAACACGACCCTCAATAGTTTTTTTTACCACCCGATTTTGTTTTTTAACAAGTTTTTTTCAAAAAAAGCAAGAAATTCCCAAAAAAAATTGTCACAAGCAAGTTATTGACAACTTTGTTTTTGTCATCACAAGAAGTTGACATTATTTTTTATAGCAAAGGGAATTTTTTTTTCACAACGGAGGGCAAGGAAGTTTTTTTGTCTGCCAAAGCACTCGGAGGGGCTAATTTTCGAGGTATTTTTTACAACATTACCTTGTTTTTTTTTCCCTTTCAAATCATTCTGGAGGGATAAGTTTTTTTTGGAATTTTGAAAGGGTAAAGGCACAATTTTTTTCCTAGTTGTTTATTTTGCAACAAAAAGGGGGATTCCATGCATTCTTTTTTGCAAAATTCTAAGACAATAGGGGGGAAAGAAAAATTGTTGATCTAAAAAGTGAATATCTTCATTGTAAAACTGGCATTGTAATAGGTGCATTTTCGGTGGAAACTGACACCTAGTGTGTTTAAAATTTTGTGGGCACTTGTGATTGTATTTTGCATCTAAATTTCCTATTTTCTTGCATTTTCAATCATAAAGTAAAAATTACAAAGCAAAGAAAAGACCCCAAATTTTACACCTATTTGTGCAATTTATTACATGACAGTGTTCGGTATTTGTGATACCTCTGGCCCACACTTATAGGTAATGTTGTCGTGCTTTGGGCTACTGTATTTGCCACCTAAAATAGCTGCAACAATGATGTATGAGCTTATTCTCTATCAATCATCGGGGAGAAATAAGGCAAACCAGTTTTGATATTCACTCCATTTATACCCTAATCATTATTGTTGTTAGACGTAAATCTTGACGAAGTGATTTCCATAGTGTTTAGGGGAATTTATGCCCCATGCATGAGGAAAGACCTTCTATGGTAGGTGTCATAAATAAAATAATTTCCTTTCAGTATCGCCTAAGTTCCACGTATCATTCTGCTCTTATATATACTTATAGTCTCCCTCACGTAAGGGCGGGTATATATAGAGGAGTTTCGGTATAAAGGTTAGGTAGGTATAAAGAAAGGGGGACCATTTGGTGTTATAAGGAACCTTCACAATGGCCATTGTTCACAAATATCTCTCAGATTCATAGTTGTTGAAAGGTTCTAACTTCACACCATGGAAGAATAAGATGTGTGTTATTCTTCAAGTAGAAGATTTGTGGGATGTAGTGACTAGCACTACAAAATGCCCTACAATAGTAGGAGTAGATCAAGAAGAGTTTGATAAAAAGGACAAAATATATCTCATGTTTATCCTGCTTGCTACTACAGATGAGATCTAGCCTCATATATGTGATGCCAAAACTAGTAAGGAAGCTTGGGATGCTTTGATTACTATTTATGAAGGTAAGAATCGGTCCACTATTCTACACCTTCAAACTCAACTTCATACACTCAGTATGAACTCTAGTGAGACAGTTGATCTATTCCTATGCAGAGTGGTAGAATTGAAATCCAAATTGAATACTATGGGACAACCAGTGGATGATACTCTCTTGACCTCTGTCATCTTGAGAGCATTTCCCAAGTCCTATAAGGTGTTGATAACCTCTCTTAATGTATTTGGAAGACAAGTATATTTTGTGGAATTGGTGAATTTGCTTCAAAATGAGGAGGAAAATCAGTTTTAGAAGGATGAAGTGCCAGATAATGCCCTCTACACCAAACAAGGGGTAAGAAACAAGGTCAGTTTCAAAAAGGAGGATCTTCATCAAAGGGAAAAGGAAAACAACATCAGCAGAATGACAAAAAATATTGCAATATTTGTGATATGAATAACCATGACACCAATAGGTGTTGGTTTAAGAAAAAGCAATAGAATGACCAATATCATAAGAAGAAGAAAAAAGGAAAATCCAAACCATAGAAAAATAATAAGCAACCCAAGGGGCATGTTGCTTATGCCGAATCAAATTCAAACTTAGATTCTGTAGAATCAAACTTGGACTCAGAATCGGAGAGAGCACACAAGGTGCTCATGACTCATACTTCATCTCCATAGATAGATGTTGTATGGTATATTGATTCAAGTGCTAGTAAGCACATGACTAGTGATAAATCATGGTTTGAGATATTTGAGGAGAAAGAAGGTAAGCCAGTAACAATTGCTGACAATCAAGTCTACCAAGTGATGGGTGAAGGTGATGTTTTTGTCACTCTTCCAGATGGCAAATGTTAGATTTAAAAGGTACTCTATGTTCCTGTATTGGCTAATAATTTGTTGTCAGTCCCTCAGATTTTGGATCGAGATATGGATGTTGTGTTTCATGTTGCGAAAGGAAAAAAATATGTTTTATAACTAGAAAAGGAAAACATGTCACAATCAGATCATACAAGCATGGCTTGTTCATTTTAGATGCCATTTCAACGCCTCATGTTGCCCTGATAGCAACTACAAAGGAGGCTACTTCTCTATGGCACAAGAGATATGGGCATCTAAGTTCAGGATATTTTCTCGAGTTGAGAAAATATGAGATGGTGAGAGGGCTTCCCACTCTTTCATCCACACTATTAGTTTACTCGAATTTCTTAGAAGGGAAGCAACATCGGGTACCGCTTGAATTTATCTCTTCCCAAGCTAAGAAACCTTTGGAGTTGGTACACACATATCTATGTGGTCCTATGCCAACCAGCTATGGTGGGAAGAGGTATTTTCAATTGTTTGTGGATGATCACTCATGAAATATGTGGGTTTTCTTTCTTCAATTGAATTCAGAGGTATTTTTATACTTTTAGTAGTTCAAGAAACTTGTTGAGGAGTCGGGATGTTCCATAAAAACCCTTCTCTCATATCGAGGGGTGGAATATACCTCCAATGAGTTTCCATAATTTTTGAATGAACATGGGATTAAGAGACATTTGACTACAACCTATACTCCACAGAAAAATGGATTTGCTGAAAGGAGGAATCGTTCCATTGTGGAAATGGTTTGATGTATGCTTGCAGGGGCACATCTTGAACAAACATATTGGGCAGAAGTAGTAAACACAACATCATACCTCTTGAATAGAGCACCCACAAGAGCTCTACAGGGTAAAACTCCATAAGAAGCATGGAGTGGTAAGAAACCCTCCATTTCTCATCTAAGAGTTTTTGGATGTAAGGCATTCATGCACATACCAAAATAGAAAAGGAAGAAGTTAGATGAGAAAACCTTGAAATGTATCTTCCTTGGTTATGATGAGCATTCAAAGGGATATCAATTGATAGATCCTATGACCAAGAAGACACATATAAGTCGAGATGTGGTTTTTGATGAAGCTTTCACATCAAATAACACTTCTACAATCGTATACCTTGAGGACGATGAGCCTAAGAAAGAGGCACCTCCCCCATAGAACAAGATTCCAAAATGGTATACCAGTACATTGAGAGATTCCAAGTTGACATCACTTCTAGATCTAACTCTAGATTGACCCTGTACTCGTAGTATGACTTAGCGGATGAGATCAGAGGCATCAACTTCAGAGGTTGACAATCTTTACCAATAATTTGATGAACTATCTGTAGATGCAGAGGAAAATAAGGAAATAAATATGGAGGATGAGAGAGTTTATATGACAGCATTGGATGAAAATGAACCCACAACAGTTCATGATGCACTTAGTGAGCCTCAGTGGAAGGTTTTTATGGAAGTAGAACATACATCTCTCATGAAAAATCATACATGGAAGCTAGTAAATCCACCTTTAGAAAAAATCCCATTGGCTGCAAATGGGTTTTCAAAGTGAAGTATAAGTCAGATGGTACTATTGATAAGCAAAAGGCTCATCTTGTTGCAAAGGGCTATGCTTAGAAATAAGGCATAGATTATGAAGAGACTTTTTCCCTACTGCAAAAATGACTACCATTCGAGTACTTTGTGCCATGGCAGCTCAATTTGGGTGGAAGTTACATCATATGGATGTAAAAAGTGCTTTCTTGAATGGTGACCTATAAGAAGTGTACATGACCCAACCAGAAGGATTTGTTGTTGAAGGGCAAGAACAAAAAGTTTGTAAGTTGATCAAATCCTTGTATGGTCTGAAACAAGCTCCTCAAGCTTGGTACATCAAAATAGATAGTCACCTAGTGCAGCATGGTTTCCACAGAAGTCCTTCAGATGCAAATCTTTATATCAAGAACAATGGTTCTGACATAGTGATTTTGGTGCTATATGTAGATGATATGATCATAACAAGGAGCTCAGAGAGTATGATTGATGCAATAAAATATGATTTGAAACAATATTTTGAAATGACAGATCTAGGACTTCTTCACTATTATCTTGGTTTGGAAGTGACTTAGAAAAAACATCATATCCGAGTAACACAAAAGAAGTATGCCAAGACATTGATTGATAAATATCACATGATATATTGTAAGTCTAAGGCAACTCCAATGGAGTCTGGACTCAAGCTATCTCGATATGATCAATCACCATAGGTAGATGGCACTCTCTATTGTCAACTGATTGGGAGTCTCATATATCTGACAAATACCAGGTCAGATCTCAGTTTTGTTGTGGGTTATCTTTCAAGGTTCATGTAGGAACCAAAAGTGAGTCATTGGAAAGCAGTAAAGAGAATTCTTCATTATGTTCATGGTACTACAAATTTTGGCTTGGAGTACAATAAGAATCAAAATTTATATCTATAGACACCTAAAACATGTCATGTTTAGGAGAACTACTTACATAGGCACATTCATAGGCCATGTGACTAAACCTTGGACTTTCCAAGTATCAAAAGTGGTCCTCACCACTCATCTGGGGCATTCTAGGCCCATTCAAGCTTAGCCACTATAAACCAGGGTGGTTGGACCTTGGCCACTCAAGCTTAGAGTGGCTAGACCTTAGCCATTGCAGACAACAATGACCAAATCTTAGTCACTACATACGATAGCGGCTAAGCCATAAAAAGCATTTTATCGACAAACAGGCCTAATCAAGGGTGGAAGTGGTAGTCTGCATGCAATAAAGGTGAGTGGGAGTAACTTTGCATTCCCCTTCATGACCAGTTCACATGGAAGACTTGAGTCTGAATTTAGACTTCAGTTAACTGGTCTTTAAACATAGAAAAGACAAAATCTTCTCATGCTAACATTCACTACGCATGAGGAATTCAATCCTAGGGTTTTGAACATAGACCTAGGGTTTCACACTTTATAAGGAGCAAACCTAAAAGCACTAGGGGACCTTATTTGATCAATTAAGGGACTTTTTGAGACCTTATTTCATCAATATTTCAATCAGAGAGAGAGGGAACATCATACATCGAAACTTTGAATAGGTTGGATCATCGAGGAGAGATTCTAGAGACTTGGAGAGCTTCCCTTGGAGATCGATTCTTGTAGCGGAGCCCTATCGGATTGGAGGGAAAATATGAACACATAAGGTAATCATTTTAACATTAGTAGCATACTTGAGCCCATAGCCATTGGATCAATAGAGAGAGATTTCACCTTAGCGATCGATGTCCTAGACAGTGGCCCACAACCTAGTCTAGGGTTTTAGGTGCTAGTTTCTTTTATTCTACTTTCTCTTTCATTTCATTAGAATAAGCTTTATTTTAGTTATTCACTTGCATAGTACTAGTTTCATTTCATTTATTGAGCTCATTCATTTCTAACAACCTCATCCGGGGAGGCAATCTCGGACATCTAAGCGTGTGTTGTTGTTTCATTGCTTACAGGGCCACAGGTGCATCTACAACATACGAAGCAAGAGGATCCCTCTGGGAAATAGACCTGGAGAAGGAGGCATCTGTAAGCCCTCATACATTTCCATGTGCATCACCGGGAAGCCTTTTATAAGCATGCCACCCCTGTGCGAGGGGATATTTTATACATCTGTTGCCCTCCTTGTGTAAAATCATGTATCAAATGAAGGGTATCCCTTAGAGGGATTTATATGTAATTGGACCATGGAAATATCAATACAAGAGCATTCATTCATTTATTTCTTTACATTCTGGTTGTGTCTTATTTTACACCTTTCATTTAAGATGCATGCTTAAAACATTAATAGATTCAATTAAATCACAAGTAGGAAAGGTCAGCGGGGCCGATGCGCCGCTTCCCCGGGGTCGCTACAGATGGCGATCACGGTGGGACTTCCACTAATTTTTCATTCTCATCCTGAATACTAACTTGGTTTTGTGTGCAAGTTTAGCCACTCTGATCTACAGTGACCAACAGTCAGTCGCTCTAGTCTACAGTGGCCAAGAGTCAGCCGCTCTATTCTACAATGGCCAAAAATCAGTCGCTCTGGTTGACAACAGCCAGAACTAGAGTGCAGTAGAGGTCAAAACATTGATTCTCTGAGCTGGATTAAAGGTTGGTACAACTTTTTTGACACTTTATGGTTTTCTGTCTATTTCTATTTTCTTAAAAATAGTGATAATTAAGACATATTTCAATTTGGAAAACTGAAAGAATGAAAGAAGAATGAACTTGCATCTTGCACATCTTAGGTTTCCTTTTAGATTTTTCACTAGGCGTTGCTAGGAACAACGACTTTTATCTATAAAGTTCACCCTAGAATCCAACGTGCTAGGCATTGTGTGTTGTTTTCTTGCTTTGGGGCCTTTCTAAAGGCCATACTTGCACCTAATAGAGTGCATTCATTAATCTCATAGTAGCTATGCACCTTTCTAAAATTGAAACGCATTCTGCATTAGGCATATAGGAAAGAGTCATTGCTATTGTATGATGCATTCTTATTCATGCAAACTTAAAATGAACACCACACACACGCATCATTTAAACATTGGGGAGTTGGATTTCATCACCAACCCTCAATTCAGTCCGGTGACGTTGGCATTCATCTCCTTCCACCGGTTTACCCCCTAGAGCTTCCTAGAAATGGATTGAGGAACTTGCTTATAGTGGTACTAAGTTATTTGTGTTCAAACTATCTCCCACTATTGGAATCATTGGTTCAGAGTGGAAGAGCTAGGCGAACCCCCCACTAGGATTTAAGCGGTGTACCCTAGTCTCTTTTGAGAAATCATGTTTGGCATAAGTGTGCTTGATTATCACTATGGATGAGTCTCCTCATTCTCAATCCAAAGCAAAACAAGAAATCAAAGAAACAACAAATCATCAAGATACAACAAACATTTTAGGGCACACTTAAATTGATAATCAAGATAAACATTTGCTTGATATTGTTTGGTTATATTTAAGTGCAACACAAAAACTAAAGTCCTAAAATGAAATGGTCAAAACAAGAAGTAAACACCCTCGGTATGATACCGAAGGGGAATCTGAAGCAACTCACACTCTTAGGCGAAGTCATAGTAACATTGAAAGACCTACCCGTAAGACCGTGAGACGCAATTCTATGAGTCTAAGGGGTGATAACTCAACCCTTGGGGGATCTCCTCAAGAAACCCCAAATAGGGAGCAACATCATAGAACTACATCACATAAGGACAAAGAGGCTTCACGACCATCCTCATCAAGGAGGCATGAGGAGACCTCAAAGGCCTCCTCTAAACACACAAAAACCTCTCAAAGACATGAGGAGGCCTCAAGAGCTTCCTCCCCACATGGACATAAGAGAGGGTCTAAAACCCATTCTTCACATAGGGATGATGAGGATTCCATACCTCCATATTCTTGGAGAAATAAGGTGACCACAAAGCCTTCATCATCAAAAGGACATGCAGGGGTTACAACATCCCAACATTCACATGAAACACTTAGAACAGATCAACCCACTGAGGGGCAGGAAACTAGAGATACATCCAATCATAGACATCAAACAGATGATATCCTTCACACAAGAGGAAGGATTCCAATATACTATGACCTCATTGGGATAAATGGCACCCCATGGGATCAGCCATGGAAAACAAGATAATTAGATGAGTTGGATCGGATTTATTCGAGGCCACCTCCCAAAACCATAGCTACAAAAAATTCTGCATCTGGAAGCTCACGAACCGTGACTTCTAAGCCCACTTCTCAGACTAGGGGGTGCCTCAGGGTGATCCCATAGTAAGCATACAAAGTTAGATCATAGAGACACTCAACAATACACTGAACAAGTTACACTAGCTAGCAAGAGCAAAGACACAATGGAAACCTCTTCGAGGAATCTGCGAGTCAAGACCACAAGAACAGGATCAGACAAGCATGAGTCTTCCATGACAATGCAAATTAACCACATGCGATGGTTAGAGAATGCCTTGCACAAAGAGCGAGAGCTTGTAGAAGCTCTCAAACATGATAAACAAAGAGAACGGTTATTGCACCAACATGAGCAACGGTTAAGGGAGCAAGTTGAGTAGCTAGCTCATGATAACCAACAAGCAAATGGTAATGATCATCAAAGAGAGAAATGCGTTGACTCACCAAGAGAGGGGTACACTAGGCAAGAAGGAAACCCACAACAAAACCACCTACCAAATCATGAGCGAAATCCAACTGGTGGGGAAAGGGTAAACCTAATAGATCAAGATCAGACACATCCTGAATCCCCTCGTAGGAGGGACGAAAATAGAGAAAATAAAGTGGATAGAGGGCTACCTCCATTGCCACCACGAGGGGGCCTACAAGAAGAGGAACTCCTCGCCTCAAAGGCATTCCAAGAACTTTCTAAAAATATGAAGTCCTTTGAGAAACAAGAGATGGCTGGGAACCAACCAACATTGAGAAAAATACACAACCAACCGTTGTGCCCATCAGTTCCTAGCCCTGCCTATCCTAAGCACTTTGAGATGCCTAGGCTAGAGAATTTTAAGGGTGAAGAGGATGCACAAGAGCATGTTACCAACTTTATCAATGCATGTTTTCATCTCGAAGACAATGATGCTCTTATGCTAAGGACATTCATCATGATATTTTTGGGCATGACCACTCAATGGTTCAACCAGCTGCCCAAGCATAGCATATCCAACTTTGAACAACTAGTGAACGCTTTCTTGAAGCATTTCTCTTTTGGTGCTAAGAGAAAGGTGAACCTTTTAGACCTGGCCAATTTGAGACATTATGATGATGAGCCAGTAATGGACTATGGGAATAGATGGAGAAAAGTCATGGCAAAATTATCATTCTCCATTCCCATAGAAGAGATCATCCAGATGTTCACCAAGAGTTGTTCCAAACACATTTCCCTCTTGCTACAACTACAACAATACCCCTCATTTGAGGAAGCTTTGGCACAAGCCAAACTCATTGAGGACATAAAAGTAGATGAGGGAACCATAAAACTCCGAACCAAGAAGGAGTGGAACAAAAATGACAAAAATGGCAAAAATAAGCAGAAGAAGGCAAACCCTACCCAAGTTAATCAAGTGGTATTGGTTGCGCCTAAGGATGGGGCTACGAAACAACCCCAAAATTATCAAGCACATCCCCCACCAACCAATTATGATCAAAAGAATAATTAGGGGAGAAATAGAGAATGCAAACCCCCTCGCTATTTTACACCATTAATAGAATCAATGCAATCAATCTTCAACCAATTGAGCAAGGTGGGAAATATTAGATTCCCTGATATACCTCTTATAGATCCCAACCATCCTAAGCCAAAAGGATATAGGGAAGATCAATTTTACCCTTATCATAGGATACTAGGGCATAACATTGAGGTTTGCATTGGTTTTAAGCACCAAGTGCAAAACATGATTGAGGCGGGAGAGCTCAAAGTTGACAACCCATTAGCTCCCGACAATAGAGATATGGGCATTTACAAAAACCCACTGCCAAATCATGAGGTCCCTAGAGGGCAAGGGGCCCAAGTCAATCAGGTTCGAGTGGATATACCTACCCACGGGTGTGTTGGGATGGTCGAGATTATCAATATAGCAACCAAGAGTAGACGGTATGGTCAACCACAACCTCCTACAGCTCCCATTAATGTCCCAGCTACACCTAGGTAGAGGTAGGGACAAAACAACCTTCCAGGTCCACCAACCCGACCTGTGGTGACTATTCGGAGTAGACTTGAGAAAAACTTACAAATGACTCCAGCTAAGCTATCCATCTATGAGCTCATACAATAGTCCCCAAAGCATAGGGAGACCTTGATGGAGATTTTAAGGTCGATTGAGCTCCAACCACAAGATCCAAATGCATTCACCCATTTTGTGGGACAAGTACAAGAATACCAAGAACCTATAATCTGATTCTATGATTACGAGATTAAGATAGTGCCCACTGCCTTACCAGACCCTCCACTACACATTGTGGCATCATTCAATGATTTACCTTTCAAGAGAGTCTTGATCGATACAGGTTCATCAATCAACATCATCACAACAACAACAATAGAGCACCTCAAGATCCCCAAGTCTCATATCATTTTGGGAGCCTACACATTGAGGGCTTTCAATGATGCCTTATGCAATACTATGGGAACGATAGTCTTACCTATCAAGGTGGGGCATAAGACCATCCCCGTGATGTGTCATGTCTTGGAAGGGGCCATGCAATACAACATCCTCTTAGGGTGACCTTGGATAAGGGACATGAAGTGTGTTCCTTCGATCTTACATCAATGTGTTAAGTATGTGCATGATAACAAAGTCTACATGGTGTTGGTTGATGAGGAGCCATTCAAATATGTCCATCAAGTGGATTATCTAGGAGAATTTGTGATTCCCTCTACCCACTTGTACGTTGGACCTTCATCTCCAGCTATGCAACTAAATGACAAAGACAAAGGGGTGCAAAAAGACCCATCTACATCAACACCTCATTTAGCACCCAACATGACTAATGCTTCTAAGAAACCATCAATGTCTAAGCCAAAAGACAATCAGAAGCTAAAAGCACCCATGGGGGAAGAAAGGAAGCTCAAGGAAGTGCTAACCATAGCCATTGAGAAAGGTCCAAGTCCCATGGAAGAAGAAGATCTCCAAGATCAAGTCGAAGATGATGACTACCACCCCACTTCGCCAGTGTCATCCATGGGGTCATCCACCTTGCATGCGACTATACACTTGGCAAGTACAGGGATAGGAGAATACCTTGTGTAGAACATAGCATTCATGCCCATCATAGAGTCTGCACAAGACATGGGATGACCAAAAGACTTAAGACCACCAATGGGGACAATGGTTCTGCTTGGAATCCCTCCCAACTAGACAAACTTTGTCTATGCTAGACTAGACTGCACCCATAAGTCTACCGATGCAGAAGAGGACAATGATGAATTATTCACTATTAATGTTCATTACCTCTCTAATCCAGAGTTTGCTCTAAGCTACTTTGAACATTGCCATTGGCATGGTTACGGTCTTGGTATATATGAGCAGGGGCGAAGGTGGCCATACGAGCCGCAATACCAACTTCCCACTAACAGGTTTGGGTTAGGCTATCACATCAGAGGTCGAGATGACTCTCTAGCAGTAGCCTTGGACAGATTGAGCTTGGGGTTAGGAGAAGACATCGATTTTATTCCTTATCACCCACTAAGTTCAAGACTTATGAGCAACAGGCAAGTGGCCATGGTAAACATACCACCACCCAAAATTTATCATCCAAGACTCACAATAGATGCCATCCCAGTAGGATACAACTCATGGGATGAAGAGCAAGAAGAAAATGGGTATGTGGCAAGTGATGATGAAGCACAAGAGGGCTTGGCCTATCATGGGCCTCACTATTTACAAATATTTACTTGGTCCATCCACAACGAGAGTGGATACATATCGGATGAGAGTGGCTATGAGTCAGAGGATTCAACAGAGAGAGCCTATCTAGGATCAAGGCATTGGCCCCAAAGCTTGGGGCAAGAGACTAATGCAAATGGCTTCTTCATAAGTGATGAAGAATATGAAGATGAGATAGAGATGGCCTACTTAGGGCCAAGACATGAGCCTCTTGTCTTGGGGCCGCATACCAATGCTAATGGTTTCTGGATAAGTGATGATGACTTTGAAGATGAAACCGAGATGGCCTATCTTGGGCCTCACCATTTATAGCAAGTCAATGCATTAGTCGAGAGAGAGGCGGCACTTCATGCCATAGACCCTCATTTGTGGTTTTTAGGGAGACCTGTTGACTTAGCTACCATTCACCAGATGGTCAATCCCCCTCCACCTACATTCAGAGAGCGTTTAGAGCCCAATGATCCTATTATCCAGCCTACTCATAGGTCGGATCCAGAGATTCCTTTTCCTCCAGAGCCTCATCATGAGTATGGAAGGGAAACCTCTGAGGCAAGATTCCACCCATGTGGTCCTGGATATTTCATTCCATCCATCAATACAATCTCCATTGATTTGACCACTCCACTTCATAACCCAGCCGATCCCACAAAACCATTGTGTATTGATACGGAGGCTATTGATTGGGATCATGCTGATTCACCCATAGAGCCTGAGGATATTTTCTCTAATGAAGAGATGTTACAACCATTCCATTTTGTAGTAGGTTGTGCATACGATGTGTTCCATGCTGGTTTGGATCCTGAGTCAGTAGGACCTATAAATCCCACCGATGACATTCACTTGATACCCACGCCCCACCAGTTGGAGGATGGGTCACATATGGCTATAGAAATGACTTTTGAGGTGGACATCAGTGATGATCCTACTCAACCAAAGAAAGTCAAGTTTGGAGAAAGTCTATCTCCAGAGGAACAAGCCATCATAATCCCTCTCCTTAAAGAGAGGCCAAATATTTTTGCTTGGACTTACAAAGACATGCCAGGAATTGATCCAAAGTTAGTGGTCCACAACCTCTCATTGGATCCCCTAAAGAAGCCAGTCAAGCAAAAGTTGAGGAAAATGCATCCAACCATCGCTTTGATGGTGAAGAACGAATTGCAAAAACTATTGGAGGTGATTTTCATAGTTCCCATCGACTATCCTGAATGGGTCTCAAACATGGTGCCCATGGGAAAACCCGATGGAAGAGTGCATATTTACATAGATTTTAGAGACTTGAATAGGGCAACTCCAAAGGATTCATTCCTATTGCCAAACATAGATGCTCTTGTTGATGCCATCGTAGGTCATGAGATGCTCTCCTTAATGGATGGTTTTTTTGGATACAATCAAATCCAGATTAAACCTGAAGACCAGCACAAGACTACTTTCATTACTCCATGGGGAAATTTCTATTACAAAGTGATGCCATTTGGTCTTAAGAATTCTGGTGCCACATACCAGTGGGCCATGACATACATATTCCATGATTACATGCACACAATCTTGGAAGACTACATGGATGACTTGCTAGCCAAATATTTATTACGACAAGAACATGCTCAAGTCCTTACAAAGGTCTTCGATCGCCTCATAGAACACAACGTCAGATTGAATCCTAAGAAGTGTGTGTTTGGCGTAACTTCTGGTAAGCTCTTAGGATTCATCATTTCAAAGAGAGGCATCGAAGTCGATCCTACAAAAGTAAAGGCTATACTGGAAATGGCCGCCCCTACCAACATTAGGGAGTTGAGAAGCCTACAAGGCAAGGTAGCATCAATCAAATGGTTCATCGCTCAATTATCAGACAAGTGTCGACCCATGAACCAATTGCTACGCAAGGATGTCCCATTTCATTGGGATGAAGAGTGCCAACAAGCCTTTGCAGAGATCAAAACATACCTGGCAACACCGTCGATATTGGCTCCACCAAGGCCAGACATACCATTCTTGCTATACATATCGGCTACTAATTTTGCTTTGGGCACCATGTTAGCCCAAAAGAATGTGCAAAACAAAGAGCAAGCCATATATTACATTAGTCGCACCTTGGTGAGTTACGAGCTGGGATATGTGTACGTAGAAAAGTTATGCTTAGCAGTGGTCTTTGCAACCAAAAAGTTGTGACACTACATGTTGAGCCATACGACCTACATTATATCCAAACAAAATCCTTTGTAGTACATGATGAACAAGACATATCACAATACGCGTACGACAAAGTGGATCATGCTATTGACAAAATTTGATCTAGAGTTCATAAGCCAAAATTCCATCAAGGGACAAGTCATAGCAGATCAATTAGCAGAGGCACCTCTCCAGGAGAGCAAGCCTCTCACCATAGAGTTGCTTGATGATGCAGTCTTCGCATTATCAGACCCGTCAAAACTCGAAGAACCTGAGAAAGAAAGAGACATGGCATTGTTCTTTGATGGTTCAAAATGTGAGCAAGGGGGCAGAGTAGGGATAGTCTTTATCACACCATAGGGTGCTCCATTGCCCTTATCATTCAAACTAGACTTCCCTTGCACAAACAACAACATAGAGTATGAGGCCCTGATCTTGGGACTTCAGACAACCGTAGCAATGGGCATTAAAATATTGAACATCTTTGGTGACTCCTTGCTCATAGTAAACCAAGTCAAAGGCCTATTCCAATGTAGGTGCCCACTCCTAAAAGCTTATAAGGAACTTGTTGACACTTATCTAGCCCGACTAGAATGGTATGACATCGAGGCAATCCCTCGTACGTCGAACAGATTCGCAGACACCATGGCATATTTGGGATCCTTAATCCCTCAAAATCCGTCTGCTGATTTCACAACCGTTCATGTGAAAGTGCTCGTATTTTCAGCAATACAACGTGAGGTTATTGACAACCTAGAGTCAGTCAACATGATCCAGAATGAACCAAATCAGGATTGGTCCTTCAAAGTTAGAGCTTTCTTGCAAATGGCCCCTTGGGAATATTTGATATCCCAAGGTCCTACGGAGTGTGGAACAACCATTCATCACAGGATTGTTTCCCAATCTGTGTTCACAAATGTTGGATCACAAGAAGAACATGTCATTTTATCCATAGAAGTTGTGGCTTATCAGGATTGGCTATCCCAATTGCGGGACTTCCTGAAGCTTGGAATGGTACCACAAGGCTTGTCGCATGTCGAAATATGAACATTTAAATAGAAGGTGACAAAGTACATTTTTCTAGGAGATATCCTTTATAGACGAGGCTATGATGGAGTGCTCCTTCATTGTCTTGAGCCCCAGGAAGCATCCTGGGAAATTTTGCAAGCTCATGATGGTACGTGTGGTGGCCACTTCAGTGGCATGGCCATCGTTAAGTGCATCTTGAGAATGGGTTACTATTGGCCCACTATGGAAAAATATTGTTGTGAGTATGTCAAGAGATGCGTCAAGTGTCAACATCATGCAAATCTCACGCACTTGCCATCACAAGCCTTGCAACCCATCCAAGAAGCATGGCCCTTCTCGTAGTGGGGACTAGACTTGATTGGGAAAATCTCTCCCCCATATTCAGGCCGACACACATTCATCATAATGACCACAGAGTATTTCACCAAATGGGTCGAAGCGATCCCCTTAACATCAACAACTGGACCAAGGATTGCGGAGTTTATACTCCACAATATCATAAGTCATTTTGGGGTCCCTTCGAAGATAATATCGGATAATGGACCATATTTCAAGAACAAAAATGTGCGTGCTTTAATGAACAAATACCATATTCAGCATAGTTTTTCAACACCATATTATCCGCAAGCAAATGGGCAAGCAGAAGCCTCAAACAAGACCATTGTCTCCATCTTGAGGAAGACGGTGAAGGACAATCATAAGGATTGGCACTTGCAATTGCCTCTCGCATTATGGGCATACAGGACTAGTGTGCGGACGCCCACTGGGGCAACACCATTTTCACTTGTATATGGCACTGAGGCCATCATGCCCTTAGAATTGGAAATTCCAACATTGAGAGTAGCCTTGAAAGATTTCATAGATGATGACACCGCACGACAAGGCCGCCTTGATCAACTAACGCTTCTCGATGAACGCCGAGTCAATGCCTTGGAGCATCTCCACGTTTATTAGAACCACCTTGAGCATACAATAGTAAAGTCCATCTGAGGGAATTCAAAGTTGGAGATCTTGTGCTCAAAGAAAACCAATAGAACTCAAACCTACCACCGCACTTGCGAGACAAATTTATGGTAAACTGGATAGGCCCCTACATAATTTTAGAAAGGGTTGGACCTGGAGCATATCACCTTACATCATTGGATGGGGTTGAAGAGCCTGAACCTCTCAACATCATTCATTTGAAGGTATTTCATTCATAAAATAAAAAACATTCAAATATTCATAAAATAAAAAACATTCAAATATTCATAAAATAAAAAACATTCAAATATTCATAAAATCAAAAACATGGTCACTTAAATCAAAAGGCTCCAAAGGCATCTTTAAGCCCTTTGGTCAAATCATAAAAATCTCCAAAGGCATCTAAAAGCCCTTTGGTCAAATCATAAAAAGCTCCAAAGGCATCTTAAAGCCCTTTGGTCAAATCATAAAAAGCTCCAAAGGCATCTTAAGCCCTTTGGTCAAATCAATAAAAATCCAAAGGCATATTTAACCCTTTTAAAAATCCAAAGGCATATTTAAGCCCTTTGGTCAAATCATAAAAAGCTCCAAAGGCATCTTTAAGCCCTTTGGTCAAATCAATCAAAAAGCTCCAAAGGCATCTTTAAGCCCTTTGGTCAAATCAAAAAAGGCTCCAAAGGCATCTTTAAGCCCTTTGGTCAAATCAATCAAAAGGCTCCAAAGGCATATTTAAGCCCTTTGGTCAAATCATAAAAATCTCCAAAGGCATCTTAAAGCCCTTTGGTCAAATCATAAAAAGCTCCAAAGGCATCTTTAAGCCCTTTGGTCAAATCAATCAAAAGGCTCCAAAGGCATATTTAAGCCCTTTGGTCAAATCAATAAAAAGGCTCCAAAGGCATATTTAAGCCCTTTGGTCAAATCATAAAAAGCTCCAAAGGCATCTTTAAGCCCTTTGGTCAAATAACAAAATACAAAAACAATGCAAAAATAAAAAATACAAAAACATTTGCATCTTACATCCGCATTCACATAGTTGCATTTCATTATAACATACATATCCATTGCATTTTGCATATGTTACGATCACATTCTTACAAACGATGCCACAGTTTGTATCTCAATCACAATAATCAAATCCACCTTCATCCATGCATCCATGTGAGTAATTGTGTTTCTCAACACAACCATTTCATGTTGCTATAAGAAACATACTGAGGTTTCCTAGTCATTCAACCATATCTAGTGGTCTTATCAGATTTTGTAGAAAGCCACCTTGATCAGTAGAGAGTAAGGTCTAATTGTGGTAAAACCTTGGATATTCAGGATCCCATCACTAATTGAAACACTAAAATCCTAGTTGGTACAAGGGAAAGATGAAAACTGCAAAAGTGGTCTAGGTTACCTTAAGCGAAAAGGATCTTCCTTGCTTATCCCCCTGTGCAACCGGTTTAAAGGTGCTGAGAATTGGCAAAAGGACAAGTTCTACCCTACCCAAAAATGAGTGATTATCATCACTGCATAAATCCCTTGCTTTCATTAAAACAAGAAAAAATCCTGAAACAGAGCACAAATTCAAAACCCAGTTTTCAAAGTCATAGTTCAAAGCAAATAGTGATTATCATCACTACATAGGTCCCTTGCTCAAGAAAAAAATCAATCAAAATAAATAGTGATTCTCATCACTACACATGAGCAAGTACCCCAAATGAAATGAAGAAAAGAAGGGAATGGAGCTTGAATCCATGGAATTCTCAACATCATACAAAACTGGAAGGAGAAATCCTTACGCATGATGATATGTCTATTACATAAGCTTATGGCATTTGTGTAGACCAATGTTTGAATGTGGATGAGCTAGCTTAGGTAACCCAATACTGCCTAGTGGTATAATCCAACTAAGTCCAACATAAGGATAAGATGAACTCTCGAGGATCCCCGATCTTAGCAATGGGCTGAAAGAATCCTACCTGACATCGGAGGAAATGCCTGAGCTCTATCTAAATATATTCATGTGCACACACAGAGAGAATGAATATCCAGGTACATGGTGAAAAGCCTTGTTTTTCAAAAGTCTTGTATGGTCAGTACACAACTGCTGATAGGGTAACTAGAGTGTTTGAAGTCTCAGGAGAAAAACCTCAAAAATTCCTACATAGCAACGAAACATATCATAAACCACATCATCAAATTTCTTTATAAGCTTCTATAAATTAGGGGGTATTAATAAAATAAACTAAAAATCGATCATATGTCAGAAATGATATTTAGACGACCATTGATTATTTTATATCTTTTAAATTACAGAAGCTTATCCAGAAAATACATTCATTCCACATCATTACATCACACATATGGATGGTTTAAAATAATTAATTCTTATTATTAGAATGATTATTTAACATTCATGGTTGTTATACTTTCTGTGGTATCACCCATTAGATTGTCAAAATCATAGCATATGCATTCCTTGTGTTTTAAGTGATTAAAACATACAAGTTCATTCACATTAGATTACACATTGCATACATCACATACATAACGCATTACGTATTACATGCACCATATCATCGCATAAGTTAGATGCACACAATGAAATCAAAATCAAACATGCATTTAACAATAGACATTGCATCCATAAATACATAAATCATAACTCATCCATTCACATCTAAAAATCACATCATAATATGCATATCCAAAAATCATAAAATCCATCATTAGATCACTACATGATACATCACATCATATCACAATAGTTAGATCATATCTCATCTACATAAACACATCCATCTAAACATCCACATCATCATAAATATCATCTATCATCTATCATATACATCAAATCATCATAATGCCATCATCACATCTCATCATAAAACAAATAACAACAAAAACATGAGCAATAAATGATACACATAATGAGTCAGAACATAAAGGGGTCATATAAATATGTGTGTCAAAAGTATGGATGTACAAAATTACCCATAGGCTATAGTCATATAGGTCAGGAAGACCTCAAAAATGATAAATCAAAGTGCATCATCAGTCAAACATAGGGCCTGTGCCCCCAGCATCACCACCCCCTATGGCCGTGTCATGAGTAGAGTGATGTGACCCTGCTGGTCTCTCTATGTGAGTTTGAGTCCTCTGGCTAGGATGGATGGAAGACTACCCAGAGGTGGAGCGCCTACTGACCTGTGAGCCACCTGCACCTAGTGCCTCCCTAGGGACAATCCCATGCCTCCTGAGCTACATCTGGAGAGAGGTGATGTGACCAACCTACCCCTGGATCTACCCCTCGTACTCATCTAGCAATACCTGCAAGCGTAGAATCTCTACCCCTGAGCCTATCCCTGGATCTGCCCTGGTATCACCCTATGGAGTAGAAGGAGGAACAACAAACTGCATCCTAGTGGCACCACCCCTGATAGTAGCCTACAAATCCTAGATCTATAGCGTGAGCTGCTCTATGGTGGCATCCCACTATGCTATGGTAGCATCTCACTACTGTACCTAGATCTTGGTCGACTGGAGCTCAGCCTCGACCTCGTGCAACTGTGCTCTTAGAGGAGAATCTCTCTCCTCAAGCTCCAGCTCCTCCTCATCCTCCTTAGGAGCCTCCTACTCCTCCGCTACCACCTGCTCTATTGGCTGGCCCCATGCCTCAGTCCTGGCTCAGACTCTATGCCCTACCAGATCTGCACCATCACCTCCACCATCATCCTCGTGACCTAAGCTACCATCACCATGCCACATCCATCCCCCCACCACTAAGCAAATACCTCTGTAACTCCCCCAACAACTCTTGGGGCAACCACTGGGGCATCCTCCTCATATGACAGCTCTATGATCCATGATGGAGGAAGATCTCCCTCTGTTATGAGGCGCCTATATACAAATGGAACAAGAGGAACATCCTACTGTAGCCCGTACTGACGAAGAACTTGGGAGTAGAAGAAATGCTCCCAGATGCCAACCTTATGGTCGATGAGCCACCGCTCACACCGCATCCTAGCTATAAAACTAGCAGGATCATCCCAAGTCGGGCACTCATGATATGGCCACCACATGACATCATCGGCCTTCAACTTAGTAAAAGTAGCAGTGTAGTGGGAAATCTCCCCTGCATGAGGATGGCTCTTGCACCCCTCGCACCCTCGAGCCCATATAGCAGCATAGCACTACATCCACTCCTCTATGACTATAATCTCAGTTGGAAGCCCTCTGGGGTGATCTACCTTGATGTGCTCCCATACCCAAACCTATAAGAGCAAGCTGCAAGCAATGTCGATGTGACCTCATCGATGGATATGGTACAACTCATCATAGCACTAGGCCAACAAGGACCTCCCCCATGCATAGATGATGGGTGCCTCACTATCCATCAGGTCCTGAACCATCGCAAGGAGGTTCCATGAGAACCTCAAGCTTGAGCAGTTTGGGATCAAGATGTTGCTGATAACCATCAACAACACTGCATGCCTCTCAGAGAAGACCTTCTCCTCATACCACTATGAGATAGACACTCCTCTAGACTTGGTGTCCCTGAAGGCCTCCGTAGAGTGCCCTCCAAACACTCGAAGAAAGACAACATCATGATCATTAGTGGTCGAAGAGACAATGGCCACTCCATCAAAAGGAAGCCAAAAAATCCTATACACATCCTCCGACGTAATAGTCATCTCGCCGGTAGGAAGGTGGAAGGTGTTGGTCCGAGGGTCCCACCGATGGACCAAAGCCGTAAGGTAGGCCTGATCTGACATGATGTGAGGTAGCCTAGTGACATACTGGAGCCCGTGGGCCTTGAGCCAGGCCCAGTCCATATCATCCAAGAGGGGTAGAAGGTCATTCATGAGCTTTGGGTCCCGAGCTTGAGCAGTGAGAATCTAATAGCAAAGGAAAAAAAAAGCATAACTACAATGCATCTAAGGCATAAATCATAATAAAACATGAAAATGGTGCAAATAATGATAGGCTAGTCTGAAAGGCTAAGAAAAAGAGCAATAAAGGCACCTAACCATGCAAAAAAATTCAAAAGCAAGTCAAAAATTAAAAAAAATTAGTTAATCATGCAAAGAAAAATCAAAAATTTCCTAAAGGGTTCTTGGCCATTGTCGCCTACAATGGCCAAAAATCGGTCGTTGAAGCTGAGAGCGGCCAAGCTCCAATGGTCAGATTTTTGACCGTTAGGATTCAAATCAGTCATTGCCAGTGATAACGGCCAAGTTGCAGGCCATTTTGGCCGCTCTGATCAACAACGGCCAATGGGCGACGTGACAATAGCATCTACCCTAGGCCAGAAACACCAAAAAAATATAACAAAACAAAAAATGGGGACAAGCCCACCACATTAAATTCTAAGCTAAGCCTAACTACGAGTTTAATTCATTACCAATGAGCTTAATGAGGTTCATTTATCGATTACTTAATGTGGTTCATTTTTACCCAAACAAAAACAAGCAAGGTTAAGGTTTAGGAGAGTACCCGAGAAGCTCCAGCTCCTCCGCTCGACGATGCCTCGCCCTGCGCAACCATGATTCTCCAAGTCGTAGAAGCACTCCAAGTTGCAAAGGTCGCTTTCACTCCAAAAGCTCTAAAAAGCAAAACTGATAGCTGACAAAAGTGAAAAGTCAAAACCCTAGTTCATTTTTATATTACCCTAATTTTGCCTTGGCCGTTGTTGTCGTCAGCGGCCCACATTTCTTGGCCGCTCAAGATGAGAGCGGCCATGACCAAGCATTTGGGGGTCACTGGACTTGACAACGACCAAGATCCTAGGCAAAAACAAGCAGAGTTCTCTCCATGGGAAGCAGCAAAAACATCAAATAAGCACATTTTGATGGCTCATGGTCATCATAATGATCAAAATAACAAAAAAATCACATAAAAGCAAATTCTTGAGTAAGCCTCGTATTCAGTTACTTACTCTATCGACTCAATGATTGCAGCGACTTGCACTCCATGCAATTTGATGAGATGAGTAAGTTACCATAAGATTACTCGGGGTAAAACATTCATTTAGGAATTACGATGGGCCTCCTTCAATCCCGAAGAAGACCAAGATGGTCGGACTGCTCCATGGGTGCGATAGAATCATCCTAATTCCCTTATGACATCAAAAACACTGAGCCAAAGTGATACAATATGAGCATAAATAGGATCACTCCTCCTAACTCCCTAAGAAGGCTATTGATAGCCGGACCGCTCCCTGGGATAGGGATGGATGATTGTCATAAACAATTGGAATCACACTTGGATGGGGGTCTCGCCCATTAAAAGAACAAATGCTAGAAAGGGACCAAATTAGTCATATTGGTCAAGCGACTTGTCACTTTATTCATTGTCATTTCCTCACCAATTCATTGTGTGAGGAGGTAGTTCAAATCTTCAAAATAATCATAGTCAAAATCAACAAAAGATCACTTGATCATATCAAAATCATGTTCATCCTATGAATCATTGCATACAACAATTACAAAGTTCCCCTTTGTTTGTTGGGGTCATAAGAAAACTATGACATTATCAATTTGTAGCTCTCCTACCGGTCGGAACTGATTGTAGCAGCTGAAGCTACCCGATTGAGTCTGAGGAATGAGTGCAATCGAACATGTGCAAGCCACTGAGCTAAGTTAAGCCTTCCAAACATTGAAGCAATGATTCAAAGGATGCATGCCATCTTGCGTGATTGGGCCATCCAACGTTGATCAGACTACTGATCATCATACACCCTACAAATAGATCAGTCTACATTTTTTCTCAGCATTGTGTTTTCCACACAGTGCATCACAAAAAGGGGCATCTGTAGACACCTAAAACATGTCATGTTTAGGAGAACTACTTACATAGGCACATTCATAGGCCATGTGACTAAACCTTGGACTTTCCAAGTATCAAAAGTGGTCCTCACCACTCATCTGGGGCATTCTAGGCCCATTCAAGCTTAGCCGTTGTAAACCAAGGTGGCTGGACCTTGGTCGCTCAAGCTCAGAGCGGCCAGACCTTAGCCGCTGTAGATGACAGCGGCCAAATCTTAGTCACTATAGATGACAATGGCTAAGCCATAAAAAGCATTTTGTCGACAAAAAGGCCTAATCAGGGGTGGAAGTGGCAGTCTGCATGCAATAAAGGTGAGCGGGAGTAACTTTGCATTCCCCTTCATGACCAGTTCACATGGAAGACTTGAGTCTAAATTTAGACTTCAGTTAACTGGTCTTTAAACATAGAAAAGACAAAATCTTCTCATGCTAACATTCACTACGCATGAGGAATTCAATCCTAGGGTTTTGAACATAGACCTAGGGTTTCACACTTTATAAGGAGCAAACCTAAAAGCACTAGGGGACCTTCTTTGATCAATTAAGGGACTTTTTGAGACCTTATTTCATCAATATTTCAATCAGAGAGAGAGGGAACATCATACATCGGAACTTTGAACAGGTTGGATCATCGAGGAGAGCTTCTAGAGACTTGGAGAGCTTCCCTTGGAGATCGATTCTTGTAGCGGAGCCCTGTCGGATTGGAGGGAAAATCTGAACACATAAGGTAATCATTTTAACATTAGTAGCATACTTGAGCCCATAGCCATTGGATCAATAGAGAGAGATTTCACCTTAGCGATCCGCTGTCCTAGACAGTGGCCCGCAACCTAGTCTAGGGTTTTAGGTGCTAGTTTCTTTTATTCTGCTTTCTCTTTCATTTCATTAGCATAAGCTTTATTTCAGTTATTCACTTGCATAGTACTAGTTTCATTGCATTTATTGAGCTCATTCATTGCTAACAACCTCATCCGGGGAGGCAATCTCGGACATCTAAGCGTGTGTTGTTGTTTCATTGCTTACAGGGCCACAAGTGCATCTACAACATACGAAGCAAGAGGATCCCTCTGGGAAATAGACCTGGAGAAGGAGGCATCTGTAAGCCCTCATACATTTCTGTGTGCATCATCGAGAAGCCTTTTATAAGCACGCCACCCCTGTGCGAGGGGGATATTTTATACATCTGCTGCCCTCCTTGTGTAAAATCATGTATCAAACGAAGGGTATCCCTTAGAGGGATTTATATGTAACCGGACCTTGGAAATATCAATACAAGAGCATTCATTCATTTATTTCTTCACATTCTGGTTGTGTCTTCTTTTACGCCTTTCATTTAAGATGCATGCTTAAAACATTAATAGATTCAATTAAATCGCAAGTAGGAAAGGTCAGCGGGGTCGGTGCACCGCTTCCCCGGGGTCGCTACACTATCTACAGGGATACACAAACTCAGATTATGTTAGATCTATTGATGATCGCAAGTCGACTTTTGGATACATTTTTCATCTTGGATATGGTCCTGTCTCTTGGCATAGTAAGAAGCAACAAGTGGTTTCTATATCTTCTACAAAGATAGAATATCACACAGCGAGTTGAGCAGTCTATGAGATAATATGGTTAAGTCGTATTCTTATAGATATGGGTCTTCCAAAGAACTTTCCACTTCATTTGTTTTACGATAATCAAGGTGTTTTAAATCTTGTCAAGAATCCAACCAAACACATCAACACTCTATGTCATTTGATTCACGATGAAGTTCCAAAGCATCACATATAGCTCCAGTACATTCCCACTGATGATCAAGTTGCATATATTTTCACCAAGGCACTTGCATGTGTCAAATTTGAATTATTTTGCAATGCTCTTTGTATTCACCAATAATGTAATAAGGGGGGATGTTAGCATAACATATTATATGTCATGCAGATATTACATTTTTTCTTTAAACTTAAGTGCTCCTTTTTTAAGCGTTGTTAGGGGGAGGTTATTAAAAAGTGGTTGGTTGGTTCAACTTCTCAAACCAACCAACATCGTTGTATTTATTTCAAACATTTTCAATGCATTTATTACTGCATACATTCTACAATGATGGACTCCTTTTTCTTTATTTATTGAACTACCACATGGTCCTTCTTTATTATAACATATATCACATTATCAATTAGGGAGCAACCATGGTGATAGTTGAAGATCCATCTATAATTTTTCTGTGCATGTGAACAATAGTTTGAAGAAGTTTGTTTGGCTAGAATCGTGGAGTGCATGTAGCAAAGCTAGGGTTTGCAAAGTGACAATAATTTTTTTTTTTGGAGAAATATTTTATTTATTGGAGGAGGAACAAATTTTGGGGAAGATAAAAATCCCTAGCATCGATTGATTTTTCTAGGAGATATCATGAGTATCAATTCAAGTATGGTACTTCTTTGGTTTTAGCTTTGAAAATATTTCATTGAATAGGGCTTTAAGAATAGGGACCTCTTATTTGAGAAGAAATTTATGTCAGTCTGTTGGTTCTAATGATGACTGCAACCTCACTTTTCAAACAAGCAGGCAATGAGGTCTTCTCCATGTTTTCATAATAGTTTCCCTTTTATGAGGAGAAGTTGGATCATATGCATCAAGTGGTTAAAGCAATAAAATAACCCCATCCAAAACCACATGCTCGATCTAACAATGGTATCTTTCTGCCTAAGTTAGATAATTATCCTGTGATTGAGGTACCTCCAGCTTACATCCAGTAGCCTTTTTTCACGCTTTCCACCCAAGCCCTTGCATGTAAACTTGTGGAAATATGGCCTAGTCCAATCATAATCTAAAAATGGATTAACACATATTAGGGGAGTAAATTCTCCTCTTATGAATTCATGATGACAGGTAGGGGATACTTTATCATTACATTTTTCTCTATGGAGGACAAGAGCACTATCTTTCATGGAGGTCCTTGGTTTCTGGGATCCATCCCACTCTACATGACCCCGTGGAGCACGACATTTGATCCTCAAGAGGAGGAGCCTGAAGAAGTTTATGTTTGGGTGAGGTTTCCATTTTTTCCATTGCACCTATGGAAAAAACCTTCAATGGAATTAATAGAAAATTCTATTGGGACATTCATTGACTGGGCTCCTCCAAAGGCCAATAATGTTATATGCACATGCATTTGTGTGCAAGTTAATCTAAAAAAGGTTTTGCCTGAGTATATTGGAAAAAAGGTGTTTGATTGGATACATAGCCAACCCTTGGACTATGATTATATACCATTCAAGTGTATAAAATTCCATGAGCATGGGTATTTCTCCCAAAACTACCCAATTAAACAAGCATACGAAACAAAAAATTAAGAACTAGGATTCCAGGAAGTCAAAAAGGAGATCGCGTAGATCAAGAAGCAAGAATCAACAACCTCAACCATAGGATCAAAAAATCTTTCAACACAAAAATAAATTTGCAACTATTAATAAATAAGAAAAGGAAATCACCTATCTAGATATAATGGCTCCTAAATATAAAGAGAAGATACCTACAACTGAAGCTGACAAGTCACTAGAGATCTTAGGAGATACACCAGAGACCACAACAGCTAGAGAGGAAACTTATGGGAACTCAAGGAAGAGGTAGAAGAAACACAAGTGGAGGAAATAGTGATTTATAGGGGCTTGTCGACCATATGATCTGCAACGAAAGGAAGAAAATCGAACCAACAACTCAGAAATGAGTAAGCACAAAAATATTTGAAATCCAAAATGCAGGTCAAAATTGAGGAGAGCTTTGTAAAAAATAAGAAGCAATCCAAAAAATGAATATTGTCATGGAACTGTAGGGGTTTGGGAAGTCCTCTAAAAAAACTATCTCAAAGTTCTAATTTAGGAGTAAAAACCAACAATAGTTTGTATTAAAAAAATAAAAATAGTAGAGGCAACATTGATTATAGAATGGCAGAAGATATGGGTACAATCAGAACTGATAACTCTTGATTATGTGGGAGCTTTAGGGGGACTAGATTTGGCTTGGGACCCACAACAATTAGTTTGTAGCTTACAACATAAGTATAATAAGTACAAAATTTGTCTTACCAGATGGAACTAGTGTAATAGTATTAAAATTTTATGGTCCAAATCATCCTATCCAGAAAAGAGAAGCATGGAAAAACTTAACACAATGGCTAGACAATGAGAATTTTGACAACATAATACTGGAAGGATATATCAACATGATTCTCTACCATTGGGAGAAGGTTGGGGGAATTTTAGTAAGGGATTCAAATAGAGATTTACTCAATCAAATTATGGTAGATGAAAGCTTACAAGACATTCGATTGACCAAAGGAAATTGCACTTGTAGCAATAGAAGAAAGGGGACAAACTATATTGCAAAATGATTGGATAGGTTTTTGATCAGTGAAAATCTCCTAATACACTTTCCCATCACTTCTATTCACTTCATTCAAAACTCTATCTTAGATCCTAAACCAATTCTCTTGGATAGCGGCCAAAGCCTACAACCCAAAAAAATCCTTTCAAATACAACTCTGAATGGGTAGTAGAATAAGACTTCAGTGAACTTGTGGAATGCACTTGGAACCAACAGGTCCAATCCACCAACCCCCAAGAAAAGTGGAAAATCAAAATTCAAAAATTGAAGCACATGATAAAAAAATGATTGGTAGAAAAAGTGAGATTCAAACTAGACAAGAAGCAATTGATGTAACAACTAGAGTAGCTAGAAACAAAAAGTGGGGATCATCCTCCTCAACCATGACAAGAAGATGTAAGAAATGACCTAATTTAAAAGCTTAATAAATTAAGCACTGAAGAAGAAACACATTGGAGGCTTAGATACCGAACGGTTTGGCTAAGTAAGGGCGATAGAAACACCAAATATTTTCATCTAAAAACCATGCAACGCTACCAAAGAAACACAAGCAAGGATATAGAGCATGAAGGAACCACTTATACAGATAAGGAGAAAATTAAGGAACTTGCCAATCAAAATTAATCAGCTCTACTCTCTAGAGAAAATGGTAACCCTCATTCCCAGGAAATATTGTTGCAACATATACCAACAGTATTAATTTTGGAAGACAAACAGGATCTCAGTAAGCCAATCACTATGGAGGAACTTAAGGATATTATAGCAGCTCTACCAAAGGATAAAGCTCATGGACCTGATGGATTCACAAACAAATTTTACTAGAAATACTTACACATCATCAGAGAATATTTGCTACGCATGATTGAGGATGTTAGGGTGAAAGGTAAGCTTCTTGGATCCATCAACTCCACATTTCTAGTATTAATTCCTAAAGAAAAATGTCACTACTTTCTCTAAATTTAGACCAATTTCTCTATGTAACTCTTCCTATAAAATTATTACTAAGTTGCTGGAAAATAGAATAAATAAAAAACTTGACAAACTAATATCAGAAGAGCAAGGAGGGTTCATGCCTAGAAATAAATATATGATAATATCATAACAATGCATGCATCCCTCCACAGTAGTAGAAAATAAAAAAAGAAACAAATTGTTATAAAACTTGATATGGCAAATGCCTTTGATCGATTTAATATACAATTTGTAGAATAGATCCTTCAAAATTTTGGATTCCCACATCAAGTCATCAAGTGGATCGAAGCATGCATAAAAAACCCATGGATAGCCCTCTTAATAAATGGAGAACCAACAAATTTCTTTCAGGCTACAAGGGGAATTAGACAAGGGTGTCCACTATCACCATACCTTTACATCATTTTATGTGAGACTCTTGGAAGATTAATCAACCATCTTCAAAGATAAATAAAAATAATAGGAATAGAGGCTACAACAGGATGTAAAGTTGTAACACATGCCCAATTTGCAAATGATATCATTCTTCTAGGTGAAACCACCAAGAAAAATGTTAGACAATTCAAGCAATATTTGGATTGGTCCACACAAGCTACCAGGGTTCATATAAACACTCAAAAGATTCAGTTCTATACACAAAAAAATGTATCAATAATAGTCAAACTCTTTTGCACTATTCTAGGATTTTGATCTAGCATAGAAAAATACTTCAAATATCTAGGATTTCCCATGAGCTTCCACCTCAAAGCCTTATATTTTTGGATCCCAATATTGGACAAGATGGTAATGAGGATAAAAATTTACAGTAACAGTTGGCTCAGTCTTGTAGGAAGGGTAGTATTGATCAAATCAGTGTTAGCTTCTCTTCTAGTGCTTCTCTTCCAGTATATCAACTATTCGTATATCATGCTTCCAAGTCTATTTTACAAAATTCGGATGGAATCATACACAACTTCTTATGGCAAGGAGGTAGGCAATCAGAAATAAATAATTTCCACTTGGTCAATTGGTATATGGTCACCAAAATTAAAATTCAAGGAGGACTGGGAATAAAAAAATTGGAGATAATATTGAAAGGACTAAGCAAAATTTCTCTAGAACATGCTTAAACACAACCGAGTATGGCAGCGCATACTAGTCAGCAAGTATGTAAATAATCAAATAGGTATTCAAATGCTCAAACATATAGATAAACTTCCTAGAGCCTCATTAGTTTGGAAACATATAGTGGTTGCAAAGAGAATAATAGAGGATAAAATTTCTTGGCTACCGAGAGATGGTAAGTCAATTAATCTATGGAAGGATCCTATCCTAAAAAATACACCATTAAGAGAGAGAAATCCAATCAAAATGCATAATTACTTGGAAAGCTAAAGAATACTCAAATTAAGTGACTTTTTTTATTAGACCTCAAAAACTTTGAACTAGATCTCCCCTCCCATTTTATCTTAGCTTCAAGGAGATTGGGATTATTTTAAGTCCCACGTAGCGAGCATTAGACCTCTTCATCCCATAATGCCAGACAAACTTATTTGGGGTAGCATCAACAGTAATGGGGAATGGTTAGTGAATCTAGGAGTCACATCAACATTAATGGAGAATACTCAGTGCATCTAGAAGTTCAACATCAACAAATTGGGCCTACCAAAAAAAACTATTGATATTGTGGTAAACTAGAGCACCACCTAAACTGCAAGTAATCAACTGGCTAGTTTCTCAAAATAAAATCTTAACATGTGATAATATACAAAAGAGGATTATAGCAGGGCCTCATGTTTGTTACAGGTGCAGGCAGAACAGTGAAACAATTTTCCATATTTTTTTTGAATGTCCAAAGGCAATTTCAATTTGGTTAGGAATAACCAAAATTCTACAACTGAAGCTGACAAGTCACCAGAGATCTTAGGAGATACACCAGGGACCACAACAGCTAGAGAAGAAACTGATGGGAACTCAAAGGAAGAGGTAGAAGAAACACAAGTGGAGGAAATAACGATTCCTAGGGGCTTGTCGACCATACGATCTACAGCGAATGTAATAAAATATAACCAACAACTCAGAAATGAGTAAACACAAAAATCTTTGAAATCCAAAATGCGGGTCAAAATTAAGGAGAGCTTCGTAAAAAAAAATAAGCAATCCAAAAAATGAATATTCTCATGGAACTTTAGGGGATTAGGAAGTCCTCTAAAAAACTATCTCAAATTTTTAATATAGGAGTAAAAACCAACAATAGTTTGTATTCAAGAAATAAAAATAGTAGAGGCAACATTTATTACAGAATGGTAGAAGATATCGGTACAATAAAAAATGATAACTCTTGATTATGTGGGAGCTTCAGGGGGACTTGCTTTGGTTTGGGACCCACAACAATTAGTTTGTAGCTTACAACATAAGCATAATAACTGGATAGGTACAAAATTTGTCTTACCAGATGGAACTAGTGTAGTAGTAATAAAATTTTATGGTCCAAATCATCCTATCTAGAAAATAGAAGCATGGAAAAACTTAACACAATGGCTAGACAATGAGAATTTTGACAACATAATACTGGGAGGAGATCTCAACATGATTCTCTACCATTGGGAGAAGGTTGAGGGAAGTTTAGCAAGGGATTAAAATAGATATTCACTCAATAAAATTATGGTAGATGAAAGCTTATAAGACATTCGATTGACCAAAGGAAAGTACACTTGGAGCAATAGAAGATCAGGGACAAACTATATTGCAAAATGATTGGATAGGTTTTTGATCATTGAAAATCTCCTAACACACTTTCCCCTCACTTCCATTTACTTTATTAAGAACTATATCTCAGATTCCTAAACAAATTCTCTTGGATAGCAGCCAAAGCCTACAACCCAAAAAAATCCTTTTAAATACAACTTTGAATGGGTAGCAGAATAAGATTTTAGTGAACTTGTGGAAAGCACTTGGAACCAACAGGTCCAATCCACCAACCCCAAGAAAAATGGAAAATCAAAATTCAAAAATTGAAGCACATGATAAAAAAATGGTTGGCAGAAAAATTGAGAGTCAAACTAGACAATAAACAATTGATGTAACAACTAGAGCAGCTAGAAACATAAATTGGGGATCATCCTCCTCAACCATGGCAAGAAGATGCAATAAATGACCTGATTTATAAGCTTAATAAATTAAGCACTGAAGAAGAAACACATTGGAGGCTTAGATCCCGAATGGTTTGGCTAAGTAAGGGGGATAGAAACACCAAATATTTTCATCTAAAACCATGCAACGCTACCAAATAAACACAAGCAAGTAGATAGAGCATGAAGGAATCACTTATACAAACAGGGAGAAAATTAAGGAACTTGCCAATCAACATTAATCAGCTCTGCTCTCTAGATAAAATGGTAACCCTCATTCCCAGGAAATACTGCTACAACGTATACCAACAATATTAAGTTTGGAAGATAAACAGGATCTTAGTAAGCCAATCACTATGGAGGAACTTAAGGATATTATAGCAGTTCTACCAAAGAAAAAAGCTCCTGGACATGATGGATTCACAAACAACTTTTACTAGTAATACTTACACATCATTAGATAAGATTTGCTACTCATGATTGAGGATGGTAGGGTGAAAGGTAAGCTTCTTAGAGCCATCAACTCCACCTTTCTAGCATTAATTCCTAAAGAAAAAAATTCCACTACTTTCTCTAGATTTAGACCAGTTTCTCTATGTAACCCTTCCTATAAAATTATTACTAAGTTGCTAGAAAATAGAATAAATAAAAAAATTGACAAACTAATATTAGAAGAGGAAGGAGGGTTCATTCCTAGAAAAAAAATATATAATAATATCATAACAATGAATGAATCCCTCCACAATAGTAGAAAATAAAAAAGAAACAAATTGTTATAAAACTTGATATGGCAAATGCCTTTGATCAAGTTAATATACAATTTGTAGAACAGTCCTTAAAAATTTTGGATTCCCACATCAAGTCATCAAGTGGATCGAAGCATGCATAAAAAACCCATGGATAGCCCCCTTAACAAATGGAGAACCAACAAATTTATTTCAGACTACAAGGGGAATTAGACAAGGGTGTCCACTATCACCATACCTTTACATCATTTTAGCTGAGACTCTTGGAAGATTAATCAACCATCTTCAAAGAGAAATAAAAATAATAGGAATAGAGGCTGCAGCAGGATGTAAAGTTGTAACGCATGCCAAATTTGCAAATTATATCATTCTTCTAGGTGAAACCACCAAGAAAAATGTTAGACAATTCAAATAGTGTTTGGATTGGTTCACACAAGCTACCGGGGCTCATATAAACACTCAAAAGAGTTAGTTCTATACACAAAAAATTGCAGCAATAACAGTCAAACTCCTTTGCACTATTCTAGGATTTTGATCTGGCATAGAAAATACTTCAGATATCTAGGAGTTCCCATGAGCTTCCACCTCAAAGCCTTATATTGTTGGATCCCAATATTGGACAAGATGGTTATGAGGATACAAAGTTACAGTAATAGTTGGCTCAGTCTTGCAGGAAGGGTAGTATTGATCAAATCAGTGTTAGATTCTCTTCCAGTCTATCAACTATTAGTATATCATGCTTTCAAGTTTATTTTACAAAAGTCAGATGGAATCACACACAAATTCCTATGGAAAGGAGGTAGGAATCAGAAAGAAATCATTTCCACTTGGTCAATTGGGAGATGGTCACCAAAAGTAAAATTCAAGGAGGATTAGGAATAAAACAATTGGAGATAGTATCGAAATGACTGAGCAAAATTTATCTGGAACATGCTTAAACACAATCAAGTATGGAAGCGCATACTAGTCAGCAAGTATGTATATAATCAAACAGGTATTCAAACGCTCAAACATATAGATAAACTTCCTAGAGCCTCATTGGTTTGGAAACATATAGTGGTTGCAAAGAGAATAATAGAGGATAAAATTTCTTGGCTACAAGGAGATGGTAAGTCAATTAATCTATGGGAGGATCATATCCTAGAAAATACACCATTAAGAGAGAGAACTCCAATCAAAATGCATAATTACTTGGAAAGCTAAAGAATACTCAAATTAAGTGACTTTTTTTATTGGACCTCAAAATTTTTGAACTGGATCTTCCCTCCCATTCCATCTCAGCTTCAAGGAGATTGGTATAATTTTAAGTCCCATGTAGCGAGCATTAGACCTCTTCATCCCACAATGCCAGACAAACTTATTTGGGGTAGAATCAACAATAATGGGGAATAATTAGTGCTTCTAGGAGTCGCATAAATAGTAATGGGGAATACTCGGTGCATCTAGAAGTCCAAAATCAGCAAATTGGGCCTCCCAACAAAAACTATCAATATTGTGGTAAACTAGAGCATCACCTAAACTGCAAGTATTCAGCTGACTAGTTTCTCAAAATAAAATCTTAACATGTGATAATATGCAAAAGAGGAGTATATATGGGCCTCATTTTTGTTACAGGTGTAGGCAGAATAGTGAAACAATTTTCCATATTTTGTTTGAATTCCCAAAGGTAATTTCAATTTGGTTAGGAATAACCAAAATTCTTGGCATTTCCTACTCTGGAAGGTTAACCATAGACACATGTTTTACCAAGTGGAACAAAGAATATAAAGGTAAACTGGTAGGTAAGCCCCTCCTAAAATATATATGGATCTCTATACCATATTTTATCATCTTAAACATCTGGTTGGATAAAAACCAGAGGAATTTTGAAGGAAAAGGTAAGGACAATAAAACTCTAATACAAAGGATAAAAGAAGAATTAGTCCTAAATATCAAATCTAGTTTCTATCAACAATAGTATGAAGAGTATTTGTCACCCATAGAAAGAAGAATTATCTACCAAATTAATCTCCAAGCTTTCCTTACATAGGGAGGATGCAGAGCAAAAAATTCTTTACCTAAAATATGTTTTATGGCACTCTTCTTTGATGGTGCCTCCAAGTCCAACCCCGATCAAGGAGCGATAGGGGGACTGATTCTTATAGGACCTTGTGAGATTCTACTCAAATACATGATCAACTTGGGAACAACATTTAATAATGTGGCAGAGGCTATTGGATGTGAAATCAGCTTAAAATTGGTGGCAAAGCAAGGAATCACTTAGGTCACAGTTTACAGGGATTCTAAATTGATAATAACAACTCTTGCCAAAAATAAATATTTTAGATATTTACAATTGAATATTATTCAAGACAGTATTAGACAACCAGGCACGATCATTGGCAAAATATCCTATCAACACATAAGGTGGTAATTCAACAAAGAAGCTGACACACCAGCAAATCAGGCAATAAATATAGCCCCTGGTTATTACCGCCAAATTATCAAGAATCATAAGGGTAGGGGTGGTATGCGAGGATGAAAAAGGCTCCAATAATAAGGTTCTTTTTTGTATTCATGTTCTACATTTTAGAATCCTCTGTTCACTTTGATCTTTGATTAAAGAGTTTTGTATTTTTTGATTAAGTAAATAAATATTTTCTTTTTAAAAAAATAAAAAAGCATAGACCCTGTGCTCTATGAGCATTCATTTCGTCCCTAGTCAAACACTTTATTGGTGGAGATTTATTACTAGTATTTGATGTAAACTTGGATGGAAATGTGGGTTTGGCCTATGAAAATTTGGATGACTTCCTTTGAGCAATTTTTTTTTTTTTGCTAATCTCGCCAATCCTATGGCTTGCATCATATATTGGGATTTGAACATTTTTACTTCTACCTTGAAATCATCTTTCAACCCACTCATAAAACAACTTTGAAAAAATCATTTACACAACCCCTTTGTCTTATTAGCCAATTTCTCAAATTGAGTCTAATATTCCTAAATAGTAGAGGTTTGTTTTAATTTTGTTAAGGCTCGTGTAAATTCCTCATACTCACTAGGGCCAAAATGAGTGAGTAATTGAGACTCAAAGTCTTCCCAAGAAGGGTTAGGAGTCATGTTTTGTAGCCATTGATACCATTGTAGGGCCTTAGATTCAAAGTTAAAATATGCCATGGTGACCCACAAATATAGAAATATATTATGGAGTTTGAAGAACTAATCTGCTTGACACAACCAACCATCAACATCCTTTCCATTAAACATGAGAAAGTCTAATACAACATCTTAAATGGGTTATTTGTTTCAAAAAGAGCATGATGGTATTTTTTTTCTTTATTGATTGAACTACCACATGGTCCTTCAGTGTTAAGATGCTCGAATACCTTTGGGCTTTTCTTTAATTACTCTTCAACCTATAGGAATTTTTCTTCAATTTTGAATTTGGATTAAATTTGGTTAGTTGTGATAACCTACATGTGATCTTTCATCTTTGAAACTTCTTGTCCAATGTGGGATATTTGGATTTGTATGTTACTAAGTGAAAGATTTAATTGCTCCATATATTCTCTTGGTTCTAACTCCATTGATCCTCTAGTTCTACATCCATATATGTATGGTTTAGACCACCCAAATTGACTTAGTAAAAATATAAGTGTTGTTCTATGAGTTACTATTTTTAGTAATGATCAAAAAAAGTGTTTGGGTTCTATATATCAAAATGGTCAGCTCAAAAAGATGAGTGCAATGGGCTAGGTCTCACAACGGTAGTTGTTGATATTCTAGAAAAAGTACATGGAAGCGATATACCAAAAATATTATCTTGGTGAGATAATCACAATGGGCTATATCCCACAACCATATTTTCTTAATATAGGGAAGTGTTGTCTTCAAGTATCATTTATTTTTCTCCTAGAGTCTCTGTTCACTCAGAAAAATATGCCCAACAACCCCTTAATTGGCTCTACAATATCCATTACTTACAATTATTCTATTTGACTTTGTAACTTACTAATTTTTATGACTATCCTAGCAAATTGTTTTTAACAATACCCTGACTGTTATGATTCCAAATTGTAACTGACAATTGCATGGTTAGACTCTATCTTAACTATTATTGACCATGTGACTCATAAGTGCATGAACAAATTCTATCTTGATTGTATTGATTATGGCCCTAATGGAAATGATTCCTAACTATTACTTTCACCACCAGTTATTTTGTTTGTTTTGGTTCAATTAATTCTATGATAGTTTAGTCTCTTTAGTATGCTCAATTTCTATGGTAGAATTTTTGGCATGTAGAAAAATATTCACTAAAATAGGGTACTCTAGGCTAAGTAGGATGTACTATCCATAGCCCTCTATTATACTGTAGCGATAAATGATAGTGCTCGAACTAATGTTTCAGGTCACTACTTAAGGAAGATTCAACACATACCCTTGAGCACACTACCTGCCTCTTTGATAGTACATGATAGTGATTTTCTTGAGTGTTAGGCTTAGTACACTATGGATAGATACATGGTTGAAAATGTTCCTAGGGCTGAAGATTTCTCCTAATACTAGAGGGATCTCCCAATATACCTGAAGATATGTGGGAGCTCAATTCCATATATAGGTGTTGTTTGAGGTCTGGGTATTGGAGCCTGATCACCCCTCACTTCATTAGATGCTTTACTAGCAATCTAACTTAGCCAATAATGACAACTCCTTTGTGATATTTTAAAACCCTTGCCATAGGGCTTCTAACCTATTATACTAAAATAAAAAAAAAATGATTCAATTTTTTTTATATAAAATAGGATAACAAGAAAAAAATGAAACAAAAAAATTATACATAACAATCAAAATGGTAGGACAAGAACTAGTGTAGTCGTAACAGAACATGGCCCTAGAAAGTGCTTTGTTACCATTTCCTAGGAATATTCTAATTAAAATAAGCACATCCACACAAATTTTGTAATAAAATAGTAATTCATGAAGAACAAAATATTGCAATACAAAATGGAAATGCATAAATCTATATTAATCTTACAAAAGCACAATACAAAATTGATGGCCTCTTCAAGAGGGCAACCTCCTTTAATACTTTGATTCAATATGCAAAAAGATACATTTTTTTATGCTCCCTTATCTTTTAAAGATATATTTCATGCAACCCTAACCTAATGCTCAAGAGTTGGCTTACATGCAAAGTGCCACCCGAGCTAGAATCTTCTACCAAACAAACAATTACATTCTTTATAATAGTTACATGAAATGGCCCCACTTGTCTAGGCACCTCAAATACCACATACCATTACAAAATATTACAAAATATCATTAGAATGGGGTCCTCATATTGGAAAGGGGTTATTTTAATAATAATATGATAATTACATAATAATTTTAGGATGGGGTCCTTATAGAGGACCAATCATTGTGTCATCCAATAGTTGGAGTTAGGGCATAAGATCATCCTATTGACCTGTAAAGAATTGAACTAGTATAAAATGCAATTCTAGTTAGTGTTTAGCTTGTATTCAACATAACAGGGGAGCATCCATCAAAAAATAAAATTTGAGAAGGATGTTGGAGCGTGGGAGATTTGAATCCACATCCCTAAAGTCACTGTAATGCCTTATCGGTGCATCAATTCCTATTGCATGCTAGAGTTAGATGGAGGGCACTCATATGGGCATAAAAATTAGGTGCCAAATGATTTTGATGCACAAAACCTTTTGGCATTTGAATTTTGAATTTTTGAATTTGAATTTCCATCCAAATGAAAGCAAAGACATGTTTTACTAGTTTTTGCTTGTAGGCACCTCCATGATAACATATCACAAACTGATACAATGTATCATTCATTAGGGGTAATTATAGTGATACCTAATCCCCAAATAAATGCTAACCTCAAGTTGACATAATCTAATTTAAAGGTTAAATTACAATATAATAAATGTATTAAACCCTTTAATCAAGGTTAACCATAGAGGTGGTTTAACCAATATCGCTAAGGATGGATACATCAAAATTATTTGTAGCTTTATATAAAGATGTTCATAGGCTTATAGATAGAAAGATCATAGACTTACATAGAAGGTGCATATAGGCTTACATAGAGAACGCCCATAGGCTTACATAACACTTACCCATAAGCTACATGAAGAGTGCTTTTAGGTACTTCATCATCATCAACTTTGGCCTAATAAGGTCAGATTACAAATATTCCAACACATTCATTACCTTCATGACTATTGGAAGAGCACTTCATAGACCAAAAACAAAACAACCATTCATAATTTCCTACAAAGAGCACAATAAATTCTAGGAGAAGATCTCAATACAAAATGGATATATTATCAATCAATTTAGACTAAGTTCTTATCATCTTGCAATAAAAAAGGAAGATGGAAAAATATTAAGTGAGAATAATCCCCATGTTTACTCTATAAGCAAGAAGAAGTTGAGAATGTGAATTTTGTGATGTTACATTGTCTCGCATGCAACATTTAAGATAATTACACTTCTTGCAACATGATAACTTGAGCAACTTATGCAAGTTTTAAAGCCTACTATCTACAATAGTGGATGGATATTTTTAAGAATGTTTTGGAATATTACAAAATCAACACAAATAAAACATTTGTGGACTGATGTAATGATGATATTGAAGTGACACATATATATTAAACAAATATATATATATATATATATATATATATATATATATATATGACATCTATTTTCTCTTATCCTTTTCATCTAATGTTTTGGAATATTACAAAATCAACACAAATAAAACATTTGTGGACTGATGTAATGATGATATTGAAGTGACACACATATATATTAAACAAACAAACAAATATATATATATGAATATGACATTAATTTTCTCTTATCCTTTTCATCTAATAGTCCTATATGGTCTTTTGTGCACCAAAAAAATCTATTTCATATCAAAAATACCTTGCTTTATTTAAGGTTGTTTCCAATTGTTCTTAATACAAATTTGGTGGTACCAAACACTCAAATTCAGTGTGGGGGATGATTTGTTTTTCATAACAAGTCAAAAAAATCATCTAAGGCAATGGATATTAATTCTTGGTAGTAATTTTTATTGAGTCCTAGTAATATATGCACCTTTATCATTTGCCATCTTTCTTTATAACCAACACAATGGGTGAGCTACAAGTTGATGAACTTAGCCTAATGATTTTTTATACAAATTTCATGGTACCAAACATTCAAACCCAACTTGGTGGAATATTTTATTTTTTGCAATAGGTCAATAAGATTATTTACATAAGGAAATGGATAATAATATTTGATAGTAATTTTATTTGACTCCTTGTAATTTACACACATTTGCTATGTGCCACCTTTCTTTGCAACCAAAACAATGGGTGAACTACAAGTTGATGAACTTGGCCTAATGATTTCTTGGTCTAACAATTACTAAATCTACCTCTTAATGACTTCATCCTCTATTGATCTAAGATGCAAAAACTTCATCGTTTATTGAACTAAGATGCAACCCAATCCTAGTAATCTATGCACATATACTATGTGCCACCTTTCTTTGGAACCAAAATAACGGAACTACAAGTTGATGAACTTGGCCTAATGATTTCTTGGTCCAACAATTACTAAATCTACCTCTTAATGATTTCATCCTCTATTGATCTAAGATGCAAATAAAAATTTGATAGTAGTTGGATATTTTACTCATTTTTCCTCTTTTGTGGTAGTCCTTTGGCCTCTTCAAATACTTACATGATTGAATGCAATCCCTATTTGCTCTCTTTGCCCATAAGTATAATGGAAACTTGAGCTCTCAACTTGTACATCTTCCCCTTTGGTCTTGGAATTTATGAAAATAAACATGAACTTTTTATTTATATTGACCATTTTTTTTGTTTGATTGGCTAAAACAAGTGTAATGGTTGGCTTTCCCTTGTGATCCTTGACAATGTATCTTTACCCTCTTTTGGTCAAGAGACTACCTACTACAAGTTCACAAACATTATTAACATTGCACAATATCTCATCCTTAAAATCAATAAAACTTGAAAATATCACTTTGCATTATAATTCAACTTTCATCTCACTATCGTTATGAACCAAACTACAAGGAAACAATTTAGGATGAAGCAAAATACTTTAGAAAACTTCTTATTAGCTTTTCAACAACCTTCTTTTTTAGAAATAAAATCAATCAACATATTTATCTTCCCTTCTTGAGGTAGGCTCTAAAAGGAAACAAGTGGTCCATTTCTCCTTAAATAACATTTCTTCACTTGGGACAACTAATTTAGCAAATGCAGTAGCACAAACAACCTTCTCATTCCAATCACCACCTTTACTTCGATAGTGGTGGTCATCACCTTCTTTTTTTTCTTTATGAACTCATGCATCTTCTTGTGTAACTTCCATTGAGTTGCCTCTTTGAGGCTATCTTGGTCACAATGAATGCAATGCTTCTCTTCTTTGGTCATGATGCTAGTTATTGTCCTTTAATGAATTGATTTTTTCACTTGCTTTTGAATGACTTTCTTTTGGTCCTCCTTGCTTCACTTACTTGACTTGTGAGATGAAGTACGCTCCCTTCTTGTATTTCCCCTTAACAACATGGACTTTGATAATGACCTCTTCAAATGTCTTGATGGGAAAAATGACAAGTTTGCAGTCTATAAGGGGGTGAAGTTTACTAAGATTTTTCGCTATCACATCCTCATCATTAAGAATTGATTCCAAGAATCATTGGTATATTCTTCAATGCCCTGCCTTTGCCTTTTCTGCAAAAATGATCATCTCCACTTGTTTTGAACAACATACGAGTGGATAAAATTGCTCCATCATTACCACCTCCATTGGGGACTTCTTTATAAGTGACCTTTTGTTATTTGTCAATTCTGTGGTGTAACTCCTGCACTTAGTTCATACATTCTAGGCCATTTTTAGTGTTGAAAAAGCAATTCTTCATGCCTCTATGTATCCATCGATATTAAAAAAAACCTTTAGCTGTTAAAATCAATGCTTCAAGTTTCTTGAATTTTGTTGTCCTTCAAGTTCAAAACATTGCTCATAGAACTTGGCCTCCATTTTCAATATTGATGGGCTGAAAGGAATAGAAGAGGGTTGTGCAGGTTCCTCCTCAACATGCTACTCTTCTTCTTCATTTCCAGCAAAAACTTCTTAAACACAACATGAACTTGTTCCATATTTCTTCAACTCTAGCTACTCTTTCTCCAGGCTCAAGGAAGAATCTTCATCATCGCACATAGTCTTTAATAACTGCCTCCAAAATCTGGTTTCAATTTCTAGATTTATAAACACCAACCCCTCTTTTCCTTTCTTCCAAGCTAGAGGCATACACAAAAGCTCAAGAAAAGTTCTGATCCATGGTAGCCCTTAAATGGTTCACAGACACATATGTTCTCACATCAAAAATAGAAGAACACAATATGCTTTGCTTAATATCTCCCAACAATGGAAAATACCACAAAGATCTTCCTTATAGTATAGAACAATAAATTAAGCAATTTTAGCAGTTAAAATAATAATTACAAAAAAGCAAAGCCACAAAGACTTATGTAGAAAACCACCTAAAAAATATTTTTTGCTTAATGGCTCTCCCACCAATGGAAAATACCACACAGATCGTCCTTATAATATAGAACAATAAATTAAAGAAATTTTAGCAGTTAAAGTAATGATTACATATAGTTCACGCATATGTTCTCATGCTTTGCTTAATGGCTCCCGACAATGGAAAATACCACAAATATCTTCCTTATAATAAATAAAAATAAATTAAGCAAACTTAAGCAGTTCAAGTAATGATTACAAAACAGCAAAGCCACAAAGACTTATGTAGAAAACCTCCTTTTTTTTTTTGAAAAAAAAAAAATAATACCCACAAGAAAATGTTGTTTATCGCTTTATTGCAATAAATACAATGAGTCCAACATGTATCAACTGAAACAAAATGTTTCTGATGCAATGAAAGCACAAAACAGCTCACACAACTCAAATCTCTCAAACTCATACTTTGTAAATAGTGAAAAATGCAGCAGATGCCCAATTTATGCTTTTCCAACAATGGAGAAAGAAAAAGGGACATCTAATGTCAAAAGCCATGCCCTTTTCTCTTAAATTCCTCCAAGTTCTTCATGCCTGAAAATGGCTTGACTATCTGATCTGATATTTAATCTGTGTGAGATGTTCACAATCCATCTCTTAAAAGGGGATTAGTAACTTATGCTTCTGCTGTTTGGATGGATGAGTAGTTGACTAGATTTTCATACCACTTACTGAAAATATGCCATTTACATAGTTTCATTATTCAGTATTTATTGGACCTTCATAAATTACTCACTTTCAGTGGAATCTTGGTACATAAAAATAAGCTACAGCAAACCTCTACTAGATACAGCCATTTTGAGCATAGTCAGTATAAATTCTATCTATAACGTGACAAAACTCACTTGAAATAGCTCTATATTTTGATATTGGAAAAAATTACCAAATCCATCAACATTTAACAAGTTTTTTATACTTGATACAAATAGCTAATGATGAGTTCTGTAAAGTGGGCACAGCAACAGAACTCTCTGTAACTGCAAAAAGGATATAAGAAATTTATAAGATTCAAAAAATGGTTTGGAGATATCTGACAATATTCGATTTGGAACCTGTTAAAATAAGTTCGAATCAAATTATGTCCTTCATTTGTCATGAGGTAAAGACAATTCTAGAAAGAACTTCCATTGCTGACTTCTTCTTCAAGCTGCAATTTCTCACTTTGCTCGGCTAATGTTTCAGGCTTGATTGTATAACCAACATTCATATGGACATATTCTTCTACTCTATCCAAGAAGGATGTCATAATCTTCAGTCCCTGATCATCTGCCAACATTAAAGATAACAAATTAGTGTAAGATGAAGCAATGCATTTGAAAACTTAAGTATGTTTCTGACCACTTCAGATGTAACAAGAATATACCATTGAATTTAAAATAAGTTCTTTCATTGCCTAATGTGTGCATCTATTCAAAACTAAGAATAAGTAAATATTCAGATAAGTCTCGGTTAAATTGTGATCTTTTTCTCATACCTAGTCTAGGTACTGTGTGACCCTTTGGATGCCTGATGACAACAGGATCAACAAATGATTCCAAGAGCTGCTCTCCAAAGCACTTAAGAAAATCATTGTCACCTAAACAAAAACCAAACAGGATGTTATGACTATACAAATTCTTTAGAAACAGGTCATAAATGAGAATCTCCACTAGGCAAATTACATATTATATCACAGAAAGCAATAGAAATATGATTGGCAGCACTCTTGGTATTTGCATATGGTAATACAAGAAATTATTAAAGCTGACACATAATAGCATGAAATCATGATACCCCAGTTTAAGAATCTATTGAATACTTAACACTAACACTAAGCTACAAGTTCAGGCTCAGGTACAATATAGCTAACAATAATGCAGGTTGAGTTTTGAGTCAATCAAATTGCACATGCAAGAGAATAACTAAACAGAAAAGCAGACATTAGATATTCCAAATACCAATTAAAAACCATAAAAATGATGGACAAGAGAATAACTAAACAGAAAAGCAGACATTAGATATTCCAAATACCAATTAAAAACCATTAAAATGATGGAATATGCACCTAGACTAACTACATTGCCAACATAAGTGGCTGAAATTTACTTTATCTTAAATGAAAACCTTAAGTTCAATAATAACATTAAGTTTTTTAATTTTTCAGATTCATCAAGTTGTTTCCCATCTTCAGGAAGAAACTTGTTAGAAATCTTTAAATTAAGGTACTATATATTTCTTTTAAATGTCTCAAAGTGACTTTAAATTGACAAATGTATGTAAGGGTCATTTTGGCCTGACCAGGAGATTAAGACAATGGAATTTATCAATTTTCCTATAATCCCATAAGTTTAGATAAGTTCTATACCTGTGGAATGATTCTGAAAGTGCCTTCCAATAAACTTCAAGTTCTTGAAAAATATTGTAACTTCATTAGCAAGAAATTCATCCTTCAAACTTAAAAAGGTGAAAAATAGTGTTGTGGACCACTCAAACAGTCAACTCAACAGTTATATTTAGAATAGTCTACTGGTCACATATGAAGAAACTGAAAATGAATATAATTGCAATAGTACCTACTGGACTTTGGAATGCTATGTTGGAGACTCAAAAAGAGTACTGGGTTATTTTTTTAATTACATAGCTCTTACACTAATATAGAACAGTTAACTTAAGCTGCAAGCTTACTGCAGTGGTAAGGGCTTTGGCCTTTCTTTGAGAGGTCTAAGGTTCAAACCCCACTCAGTATATCTTCTTAGAATTAACTCATTGGCAATTTATCTGAGACGTGAGTACACACTGAAGAGACGATTCGAATAGAAACCTTTCTAAAATAATGATGTTACAACATGTCATTTATTCTAGACACTGTTGCTATCAATTGTATTTCAATGGTCATGACCCAAAACTGAGACACAAAACTCAGAAGAAACCTCTCTCTCACAAATCTGCATTGACATCCAAAGCATAAAACACGTATTCAACAACAATTACATCGCCACTCCATTCTCATGACATCATAGCAATTACTTAGCATTAATTACTGATTTTTCTTTGTTTTCCACATCACCAGATCTAGGAGCGAAAATCTAGCTGGCCTGCTAGAAAAATCAATTTCATCTCACTAGTACTTATAAATTGTAACAATGAATCATTTAACATTAATTTTTGTCCTTAACTTTCCGGGGATCCATAAACCTGTTGAAGAGGGACTTGCTACCAACCCCTAGATTTGTCTATTTAGAAGGTGACAAACCATGCTATTAAGATCTATTGCAAAAGCCAGCAAAGGTTTGTCAGGTCTCAATTGTCGCTATACAGTTCATTGGATAGTACTTGATAAGGAATTTAGAGCTAAAATCTGGTAGAGATACACACCATAAACTCTTATCCTGTCTGATAATCTTCTATGAAATTACAGACAATAGTGCAGACATTTATCACTTGATATTTTATTTTCATTGTAATTTATTGTTTTGGATTAAAACTACAGCAAGTTTTCAGGCTGTCATGAACAAAATATTTTAAGCTTTTCTGCAAAAATTTGTTAGTCTGCTTAAATGGGTTCCTTATCTATAGCCATTACCAGACCAAGCAAATTCAACATATAGAAAAAGCATTGAAGATCCTTGAAGACAATCAACCATATTATTATATGCAAAGTGCATCTTTGGAAAATTAGATGTTTAGAACATATGAGCAGGATTTTTGGGGGAGTTAAAAGTGGACTCCAAGAAAATTAAGTCCATTTTAAATTGGTCAAAATCCAAAGATGCATTTTTGGGGGAGTTAAAAGTGGACTCCAAGAAAATTAAGTCCACTTTAAATTGGTCAAAATCCAAAGATGCTTCAGTACTCAGAATAAGGCACATATACAGTTGAATGTACTGCATTTGAGCAAGGAATTTGAGCCATACTTATGCAAAACTGTTGGACACAACTTCAAAAATATGGAAGTTAAATAAGAAGGATCAAAGAAAATCCACATATGGAAAGGAGGTATTGGCTATATATTGCATGTAGTACAAAATGGCATCATCATATACTTGAGTACCATTTGAGTACCATTTAGAACTTCATATTGATTAAAGTACTCATTTTCCATGAAAAGGTCTGTTGTTATGAGAACAAATTGGATTGCTAAGATCAAAGAGCCTGAATTTAAAATTACTTCTGAAAAGAGCAAGGAAAATACTGTAGCACATGTTCTTTCACAGAAAGAGTAAAAGCTTTTTATGCTGCCATCATAGTCATCCTTGATTGAATGAATGAAGTCAAAGACAAATGGCAAAAGGATTGAGTTCTTCACCAACTCATACAAAATCTTCCATAAGACAGAATCAGGGTATTTCTTTCCTGAAACAAGATAACCCTACTTATGCTTCAATAATATTTTAAATCTTTACCTAGGTTTACATTCTATTACATAATCCTTCAAATTTTTCAAAGTCCATCTCCTCAAAACTAGGGGTATTTGTGCATTACTGCTGATCTCATCACTCCCCCCATATATTTTCTCAATTTAACTGACATTGAACTAACCTTAAATTTTGCCACCACATACCAACTCAATTTTTCCTGCTCTATTATATTTCCCAATGAGTTATCTTGCACTTGTTACCCAATACTGTAAGACCCTACACATATTCTGCATGATGTGCATTGTGATCATTGCTGGAACTCTAACTGACCATTCTCTAAATCATACTACTGATATGTAATAGGCAAGTCACCTTACAATAACCAATCACCTTCCAAGTCCATGACTTATCATTTGTGGGAAGCAACCTTCTTGATCTCCAAATATCCATTTATGTCCATTTTTTCTTTTCGCTTCATTACAGTTCTTGTACCTTTGAGAACTGTTTTGACTTCCACAATTCCCAACAAAATTTCCTCAATAAATTGTACAATTTTATTACTCCAATGTCCTTTTGACAGACTAATACTTATTAGGCTTCCTTCAGTGGCTTTCTTAAACATTCCAAATCTTTGTCAGTTCCTAAACTACAATTTAGCCAAATGTGCCTTTGCAACATCAAGCTAAGTCCTTTGCACATTCCACATCATACTTGATCTATAATTTTGCCTTAATACTTTTTGGCATCTGGCTAACCACAAAATCTTGATCCTCTGATAATTTGATGTCTCTCGTATGGAGCCATTGCTTCTACCTTCTCCCTTAACCCCACAAGGTTTTGAAGATTCAACCATGTTCATGTGCTTTTGCACTGCTGCACTCCTAAGTGATACATGCTCCCCACATTCCCCTGATTCAGAAAACATGCAATATGTTGTCAGTTCTTAAACTACAATTTAGCCAAATGTGCCTTTGCAACATTAAGCTAAGTCCTTTGCACATTCCACATCATATTTGATCTATAATTTTGCCTTAATACTTTTTGGCATCTGGCTGACCACAAAATCTTGATCCTCTGATAAGTTGATGTCCCTCGTATGGAGCCATTGCTCTTACCTTCTCCCTTAACCCCACGAGGTTTTGAAGATTCAACCATGTTCATGTACTTTTGCACTGCTGCACTCCTAAGTGATACATGCTCCCCACATTCCCCTGATTCAGAAAACATGCAATATGTGGGTTTGTGATGTCATATCATCTATGCCATGAGCATTTTGACATAGTGGACTTGCCAACATTTTATGCAATTATTCTTACAGCTTCATAACTTGATACTTAAGACATCTCCAAATTTCTTTTCACCTAAATGCAGAGCTCAGGTTAATGTTTCATTATAGATTCTATGCATTATCTTCTATAGATTTTCTTGTGCCCCAAGCACCTCATTGAGCCTGAAGTTTATCAACTGATTCATACTCAGATGTACTCACTTGGACCCTTTGTGTACACATACCTCCATCACTCAATAATCATCTAGCCATTAATGGGTGCACTTCTATTATGTATCAATGGTAATAACTGACAGAAATTATGTATCTTTCTCCTCAGATGGTATGTTTTTAGAATTTCTGTTTCCACAATAAGTTTTTCAGCAATGCATCCATGACACAGTGCTTCCTAAGCTATTTTTCTTCCATAAAGTATGAATTAAGCTTAGGTGCTTACCCACAGAAGCAGTACAACCTGCCAACATCTGTGTATACTCTTTCTTTCAAACTGTTATTAGTACAGTGAGCACTGCAAGATACTATATAATTGGAAATCCAGGATTAGTATGCTTACAAATACTCATTGATGGTTTCAAAAACTTCCCTTTGGTTCTGCATTTCATACGATTTTGCATATTATGCAGTTATAATTAGACACACCACCAAAACAATCTGCCATTTTGGTCAATCACAACATTTGTTTAGGACAACATGCATACCATTTACAATTAAATCCCAATCAAATAAAATATAGATGACAAAGAAACAGGATTTGTCAACCTTCCAACTTAGCACAAAATGGTCTGGTGCATGGAATGTAGGCACGAAAGAGATTTCCGGTGAGATCTTGCACAAGCATGAAAAGTTCTGAATGCCTTTTCAAGGTGGGTGGATCTTCCAAGTAGGTTTGCTGAGAGTTAATAAGACAACCCATAAAATGAAGTGCTACCAATTTTCCTTTTTTTAAAACCGCACAGTTTTTAGAGAAACAATTGTTGAAAACAAATCTCTTATGTGACACAATTAAGATATGTTTGGCTTCGGGCTGATGAGGCTAAGGGCACAAGCACTACCACTAAGATACACAGTTCCATATTTTAAGATTAACCTTAGAAAAGATATATTTGTTTGAAAGTCCTCCTGTGCTTCATAAGAGATACAAATATTAAGACTAGCACTGAAAGCTAAAATCCACTATACTTGCTTATGAATTTAAAGCATACCTAGAAAATGCAGTGATGGACATTTGATAGGCGTAGAATAGGCAACTTGTTGAATGTGCAATGCTTTGAATTTTGCTCCGCTCACTATTATCACAAACTGAATTGGAGGAACTCTGGTGAGAGCCAAGCCCTGCCAAATAAAAAGTGTGAAAATGAAGAATCAATGCATGCACTCTTCTAGAAAACAAAATTGCAAGGTTTCAATCAAAACCAAATCTAAATCTTCACCTTTGACTTAAGGCCTGCAAGACCAGCTGACAGAATTGCACCCTTGAATAAAACATAAACACAGGAATTCAGGACTTCAAAATAAAAAAGAACACATTAATAAACAAATTCAGTGCAATTCTGGGTGTTTGCCTACACAACAAATAATTAAATAAATAGATACTTGAGAGAACCCGAGCAATCCATCAAAGGGCCCATGTTCTATCATGTAGTCTTCTATGTAGGCCTGGCATTTATCCATGTTTCTGTATTCTGTAAAAAGCTGCACAAGGACATCAAATGCATCAAAATGTGAGGATATGACATGAAATAACATCAAAATTTTAAGGACATTTAGGCCAAATCAGTACGTAGGATCGAAGTATATTTACTTGTTTAAAAAGTGGTATGTATATTGGTCAGTTTTAAAAAAAAATCTCATGGCTTCCTTTGGCTGCCTATTTACATGGAATGATTGCAAATATTTGTATAATTGCAGATGGTAGAAAGACAATAATATGGCAACAAAATTGAGATACATGTAACTCACAGGGTTAAATTGAAACCATTCATAATATGGAGGGGGGAAATATCCTTCTACATCTGACTTCCCTTCAGCTGGAAAAGGAGCATCAGGAAAACAGAGATCCAGCCTTTCAAGCACAGAATTATTCCATTTTCCAATCTGTTTTTGCATAATGCTACCACTTGTCCTAAACCCATGGAGACACAGCACTCTCAGCTTCTTCCTCCAACCTGCTAAATCCTCGCCTTCTCCCATGGCTCTCTAAGTGCCCAAGATTTCACAAAACTGGCCTAGAACTACTTCTACGCCGATCCTAAATAAGCGAAGCCTTATTAAAACTTGCTGGAGAAAAATAACAGACCCACAATGATTTCTTCAAGAACCCAAAACAAACTGATGGTCAAAATCAATAATTTTAACGGAATATGGGCGGGTTCTTCTAATTTCTTCAAGAACCCAAAACAAATTGATCGTCAAAATCAATAATTTTAACGGAACATGAGCGGGTTCTTGTAAACCGACTTTACTATTCGGTGAAAGCCCTCGATACCTGCTCAAAACGCAAGGATATCCCTATTTATGTAAGCAGAGAAACCTGGCTCTAAGTTTTGAGGCTGTGGCATGGAACACAACAGGCCAAACAAGCGTCGAATTTTAATGGGTTCTTTCCAAATGCGAATGCACGATGTGGAGTTGCCCACGTGAAACATACGTATTATTGGCGTACACTATTAAGATTGACCTACTTTTTCCCTAGCATTGAGGAGCGTATCAGAATTTATTGACCACCACAGTCTTAAAACCAATTTAGATACATAGGGATGTAGTAAAGGTTAAGGGCAGGGTACGCGCCCAATTTTAACACGATATATAATTTTATATGAGTTTGCATAGAACATTTTTTTATTAAAAATTACAAACTATTGCATATTTTTTTTTATTTTTTATTTTATTGAATAAATACTTTAATAAGGTGGATGGTGATGGTGATGGTGATGGTGATGGTGATGGTGAAGGTGAAGTATTTGTTATTTGGCTGTTGACTTTGTTTAACATAAAGTACTGGGTTTATAATGAAAGCAACTAATAGTGTTATAATTTTTTTGTATTTAAAAAAAAAATTATAATAAAAAATTTAAAAAAGTTCAAAGTTCAAATCATGATGTGGGCAAGTAGGTGAGGGGGTGTGTATGTGTATGGTTGTGTGTTTGATCTTATTGATAAATTCAGCTCTCACCTTTATGAGAGGTTATGGTGCGATGGGGATGCCAATCCTAAAGGTTTGGCATACTAACTAAATCTTAAAAAAAAAAAAACGTCTAACAAGAACAGACACATGTATTAAGGACATCTAAGTGATTAGGGTTTTGATCTTTCTTTCTTTTAAGGAGGTCCAAGGTTCAAACTACCTCATAGGGATAGGTTGTATGGTAGAAGCCAAGTGTTTGTCAGTTGGTTGTTTGAGTTAGATATTTTAAATGGTATTCCAGTTCGATACCTTAAATGATTGAGATCTTGTTAACTTTATCTAACCTAACCCATTAAAATACATCTAACAAATCCCTTATATATTTAAAAAAAAAATCTTTAAATTCAAATCTGAAAATATACATAATAAATTAAAATATATATTTTATTTAATAGTTTGTACGATACGATATTTGAAATCAAAACTAATGTTAATCACTTACTGGGTAGATTGTAGGGGTCTGATATTAAAAAAAAAAAATTATTAACATCTTTATTTTTTATTATTTGGTTTTCACGAAAGATAGTTTTTAATAATATAATTTTTTTTTTTAGAGAACGTTTACATTAACAACCACTCTCAAAGGGTTTTGGCGGAAATATAATTTTTTTACTTGGTTTCATGCCATTTAGATGGTTATATTTTTATTATATTATAATTAAAATATTATATAGTATTATATATAGTTGAATAAATTAATTAAATTAATGATTAAAATATAAGGTTTTTAAATAGAAGAAGATTTTTAATTTTGTAGGAGTTGTACACTCCATCTTGAATTAAAGTTTTTTGTTTTATAGGTGTTATAAAATATTTTAGTTTTTTGTTTTATAGGTGTTATAAAATATTTTAGTATTGTGATGCAATTAAAATCATTTTAATAATATCATTTTTATGATTGAGTTGAAAATATATATAATTTTTTGAGAGTAATATTTTCTTGAGAGCAATACTTTTTATACACGTTGGTCTTCGTTGGGTTGAGAGCAATTTTAATACGGTAAGGGCTTTGGCTTCTCTTTCAGAGGTTCAAAGTTCAATGTGTGGTGTGGGTGTGTGAAAAAATATATATATTGGTTATAAGATAATTTTCAATATCTTTTTATTGTATTGGTTATATAGAATTGAAATAGTATCACCCATGTTACATACCTTACTTAGACTTTAACCAACATGACAACCATTCATAAACATGTTTTATTTGTATTGCATTATAACCAATTGTATAATAGTATTATGTATGTATTGCTTTGTTAGATTTGAACCTTAACCTCTCTCTTAAAGGTTAAGGTATTTGATGAGTTGGGCTCATTATTTGATTTTCAACCATTTTTTTTTTTCTGAGGAGTCGGTAACTACCTTTCCTTTTTGAACAACTGGTCACAGGGTCAAGTCGCATTGTCTCCGATCGTAGCATCAAATCATGGTACTACCACTATAACCCTTATCTCACCTCGGTAAACATGATCCGGAGTGAGGGAGACCCCGATGGCTCGGGGTTTGTACGATACCTTTTAATAAAGAGATAGGTATTGAAACCTAAATGCACAAATATATATATTTTTTGGTATTGAAACTTAAATGCATATATATATATATATATATATATATGACAAATAAGTTGCAATCATATATGTGCATTTAGTGTGGTTTTGACAAGTCTGCTATGTAACCAAATAAGTTGCAATATTTGGTTACATAGCAGACTTGTCAAAACCACACCAAATGCACATATATGATTGCAACTTATTTGTCATATACATATAATCATATTGATTTTTTAAAAAATGTGTTGATCTCTCCAAGCATCTCCAAGGAATATAGGGGTATGAAGTGAGGGGTATAAAGATAGAGATATGAAGTGACGGGTATGAAGACATAGGTATGAAGGGAGTGGTATGAAGTGAGGGGTATGGACAACAAATTTAACAATTGATGGGTCTCATAAATCACTTAAATATCATAATTGGATCAATGTGTAATTATTTACTCATACATATAGTATATTAAAAAATTATATGTTAAAAGAGAGGAAAAAATTCAAATATAAAAACATGATACTTACTCTTAATTATATATTAAGACAATAAAAGAAGAAGAAAAAATGAATGGAAAATAAATTTGCAAAAGAAACCCAAGATGCAATTCATTAAACTTTAGATCTTCATCTATAACTCTTCTCTTGGTTGTTTCAAGAGACTCTTGATGCTTTACTTTCTCTCCAAATTGGGGTAGAAATTTTTTTTACCTTTTTAAACTTTCACTTGCAATTCCAATTTTTATCTTGATTTGATTTTTGTCCTATCTTTGTTTTATTTTTATTTATTTTTAATGTAAAGGTCTAGCTTTTAATTAATTTAAAAATACAAGTTTTTACAACCAAAAAATGGGTGGATAGGCACACTAGAATAGGTAGTCACACTAACTCAGGTTGAGTTAGGAAGCGGTTACTGAAAATAACAAAAATAGGGTTAAACCCCTCACCAACCATAGCACCAAAAAATATGCATTAAATCATGTCAATCATGGGGGGTATTTTCACAAGGTGAAATTCCATCACCCTCCATATGCTGTCAACTAGAATTAAAAGGAATGGAAATGGGCCACCCATCCTCCCCAGGCATACGAACATTATCACCTGTACCAGAGCCATCAATGCCATCAGATACACCCCAACCCACCACATTATCTAAAGCGATTGGGCTTATGGAAAAAGGATCTCCCCAACCAACAACTAGGTCTGGCTCCACCTGGCGAACCTCCCATCCACTGCCATGATGAGAAGTATTGGTGCCAATGTTACCTTAGGGTTGTCGAACAAGAGACAGCTGAGACCAATGTCTTTCTGCATACTAGGAGGAAAGTCGTTGGAGAGAGCACGATGTGGAAACTTTGTGAAACCGAGAAGACTATGTAGAAGGCACTCGATTGACCGTACATGGGGCATTACCCCAATGCTGCATAAAAGTGCGAAGATGCTCCACCTCCATATGAAATTTCTCTACTTGAATTGAAATTTGGAGCCAAAAATCAAAATAAATCGTGCGCTTATCAACAATTGAAAATACATCCAAGCCTACTACAACATGGATGATAAATTTAATAATTGTTGGGTCTCATAAATCACTTAAATCTCATAATTGGATCAATGTGTAATTATTTACTCATATTATCCGCCCATGTAGAGGAGTTGGAGAGCAAGTGGGTAGTTAAACCTCTCTAGTTGCTGAGAGGCCCAAGTTCAAATCTCTCGCCTCACATGTTGCGGATATGTTATGTAATGGTTCCCTCGTGGTCACAATCTGTTTACCCCTTGTGGCCACCACCAAAAAAAAAAAAAAAAATTATTTACTCATACATATAGTATATTAAAAAATTATATGTTAAAAGAGAGGAAAGATCCAAATATAAAAATATGATAATTACTCTTAGTTAGATATTAATACAATAAAAGAAGAAAAAAATGAATTTGCAAAAGAAACCCAAGATGCAGTTCATTAATCTTCAAATCTTCATCTATAATTTTTCTCTTGGTTGTCTCAAGAGACTCTTGATGCTTTACTTTCTCTCCAAATTGGGGTGGGAACTTTTTTACCTTTTTAAACTTTCACTTACAATTCCAATTTTTATCTTGATTTGATTTTTGTCCTCTCTTTGTTTTATTTTGAATTTTTTTAATGTAAATGCCTAAATTTTAATTAATTTTAAAATACAAGTCTTTACAACAAAAAAAAAAGGGTGGATAGGCAGACTCAAATAGGTAGTCACACTAACTCAGGTTGAGTTAGGAAGCGGTTACTCAAAACAACAAAAATAGGGTTAAACCTGTCACCAACCACAACACCAAAAAATATCCATTAAATCATGTCAATTATGGGGGGTATGTTCACAAGGTGAAAGTCCATCACCCTTCATATGCTGCCAATCAGGATTAGAAAAAATGGGAATGGGTCACCCATCCTCCCTAGGCATGCGAACATTATCACATGTACCAGAGCCATCAATGCCATCAGATACACCCCAGACCACCACATTATCTGAAGTGACTAGGCACATGGGAAAAGGATATCCTCAACCAACAACTGGGTCTAGCTCCACCTAGTGAACCTCCCATCCACTGCCATGATGAGAAGTACTGGTGTCAATGTTACCTTGGGATCATCGAACAAGAGATAATTGAGACCAATATCTTTATGTAGACTAGGAGGGAATTCGTCAGAGAGAGCACGACCTGGAAACTTCACGAGATTGAGAAGACTCTATAGAAGGCACTCGATTGATCGTACATGGAGCATACCCCAATGTTACATAAGAGTGCAAAGATTCTCCACCTCCATATGAACTTTCTCTACTTGACCTAAAGTATGAAGCCAAAAATTAGAATAAATCATACACTTATTAGCAATTGAAAATTCAACTAAACTATGTTGCTGAGAAAAAAGAATTTTGTTATGAGTTTTCTAAATATGAAAGAGCACATTGATGCGAATAATATTTCACACTTTCAAAAAGGGGAAGGAAACATATGGTGGGTCGCCAAGCAACACATGATTCCACGTGAATGAACTGGCCATATGAGGCCAAAAGAAGGACTCAAGCCAATCCCAGGCCATTCAAGATTTCCTGCACTACCAAAAAATGATGAAGGGGGTCCTTTAGAGCACCACAAAAATGGCAAGTAGGATTATCTATTCCAAGGTATTTTAATCTTTGTCCAAGAGGAAGACCATAGGATAATAAGCTCTAGGTAAAGAAAGTATGTTTGGGTTCAATATACCTTACCGAAGCCATTTTAAATCTTAGACTCCAACGAGTCTGAGTGGAAAGAAGATCCCACCACTCATTGAGTCTTTGAACCATTGGGACATTGGGAGTAAGCCAAGCATACCCTAACTTAGGTTCATAATTAAGATATGGGGTTTTATTAAACCATCCCTAGTTAGACCACCAAGGCTTTTGAGAATATCTATAGATCATGATCCAAAGAGAAAAAGGGATACAATCCAAAACAGTGTCATAAGTATTCTTATCATCCGACCGTAGACCAAACAATCTCCTGAAATCATCCCATGGGATCCAATCCCTAGAATATCTTAAAAAAAAGTCTACCACTATTGAAATCCCTTTCTTGAAGAATCGTTGAGCATGAATCCATTGCACAGAAGCAAGAGGGGAACCTTGTAAAGTAATAAGAGGTGAACACCAAACATTATAATTGGAAATAGAAGCACCTTTCTGATGCCCATCCCCTAGCCAACACAACTAGGGCTTAATTTTCTCCCAAGCCCACCATATGCTTTGAATGACAAAAGAGCCTTGAATTTTAACTAGGATAGGAGCAACCAGGAGGGATTGAAAATTCATGTCTTTCCAAGCCTTTCTACTAAGAGGTAAAACAGTGGAAATGTAGTGCCAAATTAGAAATTTCTAAGCTTTAGAACCACTTAAGTCTTGAAGAATCCATTTAGCAGATAAAGCAAAACCTTGTCTTTGACAATCATGTAGTCCCATACCTCCTTATTTTTTGGAAAGACAACAAATATCCTAGGCAACTCTATGAAACCCTTGTTTATGTGACGAGTTTGCCCAAAGAAAATCCCTTAAAATATTTTCCAAATTTTTATAGTAGGCTTGAGAAGGGACCCAACATGATGAATAATACACATGCGTAGTAGCAATAATTTTGGAACACACTTGAAACTTACTAGCTAGAGTAAGTTTTTTGGTGATCCAAAAGGAATTTTTTTTCTCTACTTTTTGTAAAACATAATTCCACAAGATAACAAGGGAACTCTGGAATGCAAATGGGATGCCAAGGAATTTAAACATATCCCCTGGTTGGATCCAATGCCACTAGAAGCTTTCAAGCCAGCTTGGAAGCTCCAAAGAGGATTGCCTATAGAATGAGGTCTTCCTCCATTGAATGCTAGATTCCAATGCTTTGCAAAAAATATCCAGGGAATCTAGTGCCTATACAGAGCATTCATCCTCATGAATTATCAAAAAATAATCATCTGCAAAATGTCCATTTATGAGTTGAGAATATTCTCCAAGTAAAGAAATACCCCTGATATTACCTTGACTCACTTGGTTAGTAAGAAGGTATCTGAAAGCCTCAACTACCAATATGAAAATAGAAGGAGCCAAAGGACAACCCTATCTGATAAATCTAAAAAATCCAATTGATTCAGACTGACAATTTTTCAAAGTAAGCATAGTTGAAGCATCAACAAAAAACATACTAACCGAGATCAAAAAATGTGACTCAAAACCAAGAGCTCAAAGCATGGTAAGGATGAAATTCCATTCAATCCTATCATAGGCTTTCTCAAAATCAATCTTGATGAAAAGAGTATTTTTTGAGTGGATCTAGCCTATTCAATGCCCTTCTAAACAACAATTACATTATCCAGAATATATCTACTCTGTAGAAACCCAGTCTGCTCAGGGCAGATTATAAGGGGCAACATAGGTCTAAGGTGTAAGGTCAAAGCCTTAGAAATAATTTTGTAACTCACATTGAGTAAAGTAATAGGCCTCCAATTGGTGATCACTTATTAATCCCCCTACTTAGGAATGAATTTAATATTGCCCTTATTAATTATAGAACCTAAAGATCTAGAAGCCATTGCTTCTTGATAAACATTTAATAAATTTGGGACAACCATGTCCCAGTACTCCTTATAAAATTCACAAGGAAATCCATCTAATATTGGATCTTTATCATTAGCCATCATGGACAAGGCTTCAACAAGATCATCCAATGATCAAGGACGTTTACAAGCTTCCTTTTGAAGAGTTGAAAGCTTCTCAAGGACAACTGCATAGTAAGATTGAATTGCAACCTGTCATTTAGGAGTTAACTCTTGAAAAGCAAATTTTTTTTGATAATGCTTGAAAAATATTTAATAATATCAGGAAGTGTCATCCAACGAAATCTTGCATCCTGAATAGCATTGAACTGAATGGCTTTTTAAAAGGGTTTTATTTTCTAAAAAAAATCTTTTGAAACCCTATCACCAATGTTTATCCAGTGAAGTCGACCACGAAGCTGAGCTCCCCTTGCTTCATAAAGCTCAATTTTTTTAAGTTCATGCCTAATACTTGCAACTTGGGATTGGAGAATAGAGCTTAGAGGGCTTGTTTCTAGTCTAACAGAAGCTCGAGCTAATTCATATTTAAGGGTTGCATTAGATATTCATCTCTGCTTGGCAACTTCAACTCCTAAATTCCTAAGAAGATCAATTGTTTTGGAGATAGCTTCATTCCAATAGGAAATTCTACCATGAATTCCAGTTGGTCTAGGAACCAGATTCCAAATCCTACGAATATGATTTGACATAGCTTAATGTTTCAAAAAAGAAACATTTGGATAGAATTAAGACTTAAAATGATGAGGTAGAGGCAGAGAACTAGAAATGGAAAACACAATGGGAGCATAATAAAAAAGGGTGGTATCAGGAATAGTTGAAACAAAGGGCATAAAAGCCAAAAAGTGATGGAAATGAAAATGAGAATGTTCAGATAGCATAGCTCTATCAAGCCACTTCAAAATATGAGCATTCCCAGCTTGAAATTTGGACCAGGTATACCACACCGACTCAAGAAAATCTAAGGGTATAAAGCAGGAATTAGGGTCACTCAACCCAAGCTTATTCTTGAAAAAACCATGCTTCCCACTCTCCAATATTCCAATGCATAGGGAGCAAACCAAGTTTGTCAACCGATTTCTCCACCATATTGAAGTCACCACACACCACCCAAACCACTTTAGGTAAGGAAAGAGCAAGCCATCACCATAAAGCACATATTTTTGGTGCATTATTAGAAGCATACACATTAATCAAACCAAAAGGGATACCACCAAATTCAAAAAGAATCCAAACTACTTGGTTTGAGGGGTCCACCCCCATGTGAAAATATGAGAATTCCACCTGGGAGAAATGAAAGTGACAACTCCTCCTCTACCAAGAGTATGCTGGGAATAGAAAACTTACTTATCAGCCATAAAAAGGTACAGATACTATCCAAAATGAATTCAATAACTTTAACTTCTTGCAAACATAGAAAATTCAAACTACCATGCATGCAAATAACATTTTGAATCTCTCCGTGGACCTAATATTTTTGGACTAGGTCTGTCAGTCCTCTTACATTCCAAGACAAAAAAATCATTGAATATGATCGAGGTTCATTCCCTCGAGAAAATATTCAGTTCCTCCCAAATCTCCTAGGTAAGTGAACGAATTGATGAGAAATCGTTCATGATTTTCCCTAAGAAAGTCAGTTTAATGTATCTTTTCTTAATGTAACCCATCATGAGCTAGACTACGTGAAATTCAAGACCCGAAGAATGATCCATCCTCGGGTAACACTTGCTTAAGAATGGAAGTAACAAGATCATTGGAAGAAAAATATACAAGAAGTTGTAAGACTCCTTTTGAAGTAGATACAAAAGAGGACCTCCTGGTGCTAAGGGAGATGATTACACCAGAGTAGTGGGAGCCAGAACGGTTATCATGCATGGTGTCGAAGGTTGTTGCTTTAGAGAGTTAGATCTAGAACCTCCCTACAACACTAGTTGCTTAGGTCAACAATTTTTCTTATTTTTCACTATAGTCCATTCATCTGGATGATTCTTGGCTTCATGAGCTAGATTTTTCAGAGCATGGGGACGAACAACCAGGGTTATGCATAGTGACTATTTATCGCTAAATTGGCTAAAATTAGGATTTTAAAATTTTGGAATTGGCTAATATTTGGGACCCTTAACCAGGGCCCATTAGCCAAAAATGTTTGGGTAAAATTTTTTTTGGGTCAATTCGCCCCAATTTTATAATAATTTGACCATTTTAAGTTTAAATTTCCAACATTGCCCCTAATAATAGTGAACCTTCTACATGTGTTTGGACACTATTTGCTTGGATTTCGAAACTGATTCACCAAATTTTTATAAATACATTTTGGGGCCAACCCCTTACGCATAACCCTACAAAAAATATCATTACGCTGTTTGAACTTATCAACCATAAGCAGATAATATTTAATTTTGTGCTCTACTGATTGACAATGGTAGCAGATGTTGGGCAGATTAATGTACACAACATGTGTAAAAACCTTATCACCAATCTTCAGGTCAATAGACTCAGTAAGGTCCTTGGAAAGATCAACTTTGACACACACATGTTTGTTAGGGTAGACACTATATAATTTATTTGGTTCTAAGCAGACCACCTTCCCAATGGTGGAAGCAATATTTTACAGGAATGGCCAAAATATCGTCGAAAGACTAGGGAACTCAGCCCAAATAGGCACTTCCAGAGAAGCCTTATCATTGACAAAGAAATCTTTGGACCATTTTTGAAAGATAAACAAAGAGTTTCGGACATACCAGGGACCCTGACTAAAAATTTCTTCTGCATACTGAGCATTAGCAAAGCAAAAAAAAAAAAATATTTTTGAAAAGTTTTGGATATTCTCTATCTTAATTAATGTTTCCAATACTGTTGAATCCAAGATCAGATCAGAGTATCATTTGGGATACGAACCAAGAAATATCCTATTAGGGTATGCTATTCTAGCCACTTGAATGTATTATCAAAATCAATAACAGGAATTTCAACAACAAGATTGGCATTGTTACCTCATGGAAAACTTTCAACATGAACTTGCGGGGTCTCTTCCCTGGTTCCATTCCTTGCTCTGACAACTTCAGCATATGCTTAAGCTACTGTCTGAGCGGCAACCATTAAAATAACTAAGGTGGATTTCTAGTTTGTAGGATTTTCTCACACTAACCTCAGAGCATCCACATAGAGAACCAAGACAAAGATTTATTTTGACTTTTGTCACATACAATATCATAACATCCAACATTCCTTCGAACTTGAATGAGAAAATTTCCATTCTAAATCTAAGTGAAATAAATATATTCATTGACATTGCATTGCAAAAATATATGCATATTGATCTTCTGAATTATAGTGTTCCAATTCAACTTTCTTTTTATGAGCTAAATATCTAATAAAATGATGTCTCAAATCATTGTGCTTTGATCTTGTTAGAAAAACAAGAAATTTAGTTATTTGAATTACACACGTCACAAAAAATGGTATTTTCTCTTTCTTGCTTTTCACCCAAATCTTCTAAGATCCACCTCAGCCATATTATTTGTGTGCTTGTTGATGTAACTACTATATACTTTACCTTTGTTGTTAAAAGTGCAATCATTGCTTGATTCTTTGAATTTAGAGTTACCAATCCAATTCCTAGTGAGAAATAATTTTTTGATGTAGATTTCCTATCATCAATTGAGCCTCCCTATTCTAAATCACCATATCTAACCAAATCAATATTATTGGCTAAAATATAATAGATTTCATTGTTTAAAGTTCCTTTCACATGCCTCTAAATTTTTTTAGTTTCTCTCATATGATCTTTTATGGCTCACTTATGAATATTAAAACCAAAAAGACTGGATGTGCAATTTTAGTCTTGTTGTTTTCAGGTGCATAAGGTCATTAATAAAACTTCTATACTTTCTATCATTCACTCTTCCACTTCCATCATCCTTGCAAATTCTTTCACCTAGTGCAAGTAGGATAACAACATCTTTGCAACTTTGTGTGCCAAATTTCTTCCATATATTATGTGCATAGTTATATTGAAAAATAAGAATCCCATCATATGTTTGATGTACCTCCGTGCTAAGAAAATAATGCATCAAACCTAAATAACATGTTTTAAATTCTTGCATCATGTATTGCTTAAAATTTATCTTCAATCTTGATAAACTTCTTATGAAAATTATATCATCAACATACTAAAAAATAATTGAAATATCATCATATTTCTTTTTACACTACAATGTAGTCTCATTCTTGCTTGTCACAAATCCACACTTCAAAATCTATGCATCAATTCTTGAATACCATACCCATAGTGCATGTTTGATTCCAAATATTATTTTCTTAACTTGTAGACATGTCCTTATTTACACTTCATTTCAAATCCTTATGGATGTTACACTTTTTATAAATGGTTATATGGGATTAAAATTGGTTCCACCTGTATTATATTATGACCACATAGTGGTATTACAACAACTTGATAATTATGCATGTATCACTTAGCAAAATTTAAACTTGGGTTTCCTCCTTGAAAGTTGAGGAATATAATTTGTTGATCTAATACCATTTGATTATGGTTGTTCCATTTACACAAGTTATTTTTCAATATTTTCATTCAAGAATGCACTCTTTAGATGAAGTTAATGTGCACTCCATATTTTATGAAATGCAAAGGCTACAACCATTTTTTTATGCCTTACCTTGCAACAAGTGCATATATTATCATAATCTATGCCATATTGTGGTGCATATCCATTTTACAATAGCCTTGCTTTGTGCCTTTAATTGATTCATATTGGTATTGAATACCTGCTTCAGTATAATTACCTCCATGTTCTTTGGAAGTTCACATAACTTTGAAGTATCATTATTTTCAATTATTCTCTCATGGATTTGGTCCATCTTTTTATTTAGATTGATTTTTTAAAACTTGAAGGTCCCAATTCAATATTGGAAATAGTGCATATTTCACCATATTATCTTCTTATTTCCTTTGTATTTTTTCTTGAGATTGTGTTTGGATTCTTGTAAACATCATCAAAATTTTGATCAAAACTTTGGCATCTTGGATTTGATTGTATTGTTCTCTTTTATTTATGGATTGTTTTTAGAGAAATCCTTATACCTCACTTGATTCTTGTGATAAAACAAAATATTTAATTATGATTGTATTATTTTTAGTTTCTACTTGTTATCCATATACCTTCACTTCATAAAAAATCACATCTCTAGACATAATGCATTGTCTATATTTGAGGTCATTAAATATACATGCCTTGCTTTATTTAGAATAAGTAATAAAAATCCATACTTGACTATTGGGATCTAAATTCATCCTTTTCTCATATTCAACATGAACATAAGCTTCATAGTTGCAAGCTTACTGCAGTGGTAAAGGCTTTGGCCTCTCTTTGGGAGGTCCAAGGTTCAAACCCCACTCGGTATGAGGGGACCAGGACCCCTCATAAAAACTTGTGTAAACTAGTTGAAAAAAACATGAATATAAGATTAACAACCAAACAATATCAAGTAATTTAACAAAGGCTTCTTATTATATCATGCAACATTAGGATTCATATTCTTTACTTTTATTGTGGAACTTCTATTGAGGTTGTACATTGTTGTTGCAACTGCTTCAACCCATAAATGATTACCCAAACCCTTTGATAGTACCTTGCATTTATCCATCTCCCTGATTGTCCTAGTCTTCCTTTCTACCACTGTATTTTCTAATATGTATAGCCTATTATAATTTTTTTTTAATTCATAATATCATCACAAAATTAAATGAATTTATTGGAGCAATGTTCACCAATAGGATAAATCCTTAATAGTTTTGATTATATATCTAGTTTTATTCTCTACTATCATTTTGAGGTTCTTGAATACTTTAAAAACATCACTCTTATTCTTCAATTTATATGCTCAAGTTTTTCTAGTATGATCATTAATATAAGTGGTAATAAAAAAGGATTAACCTACACTTGGTATATGAATTGGACCATAAAGATCTAAATGAATCAATTGTAATATATATGATGCTTTTTATACTCTTCCTAATGGAAAACTCTCTCTATGATGTTTTTCTATTGTACAACCTTCACAGACTTCATTTCTTGCTTCCATGCAAAGTAGTCCATGGACCATTCCTTCAACATTTGGTAAATATAAAATTTCAAATTTCAAGTTATACCTTTGGTTCCATAAACAACTCTTATCCTTACACATTTTATAACATAAATTTCGCTCTTCTCCTCCAAAATTCAAAGATTTTTTTTCTTTGTTACAGGTACAATATCCATTGCTCGATTCCTATTTTTTTAATAATAAGTGATGCACTTGTTATTATCAAACACTAGTCTATTATTTTTCTCTACAAGCCATTCCACACTCGTTAAATTGTGCTTCAATCCTATTATGAAGTAAGAATTTAAATTTTTTTTCTTTCTATATTTTGTGTTAATTTATAAGGTTTCTTTTCCTTTAATATCCAATACTTTGTTACTTCCAAATTTTACTTTGATCTTGGATGATTCATCCAACTCCATAAATAACCCTTTATTGTCAATCATATGATTTGAACAATCAGTTCTAACTATTAAGACTATTCATTTGAAACTTTTATCATATTACATGACAAGAACATAGTTTTTTAAACTTTCACCATCTTCATGTGAATAGTTTACCTTTTTTCCTCCTACAGTAGTTGCCTTTATTCTACATTCTCTTCTGTAGTAGTGTAAACATCTAAAATTGATAGCTTTAAGTTTAAAATATTTTATCATCAATTATCACATTATACTAATAAAATTGCATTGAATTAAATTAACATTGATACCAAGCATCTACTAACTATTAATCAAATCCTCAAACCTTAAATTAACCTTCATTAATGACCTCAAGAACATCAACCAGGTATAATTTGATTAAAACTAATATTTTCTTCATTAGTTAACATTAACATTGAGAAATTATGCTCTGGATAATGTTAGTGTCCAAAATTCAAAATACCCTTAATTGGAACCATGCTAATTGACCAAACTACCACTCAACCTCTTTGTAACACTAGCATTACTTTTACATTATTATTGTAACACTATAGCTAGGGTAATGTTTTTACCCAAAAAAAGAATAAAAACAAAAGTAGACAGTCGACTACTATTTATTGTTTACATACAACTTATACATGCCTCTCCCTAATGGGTTTCTATGATTTGGTAAATTTCTAACAACCAAAAAATCATGATTGATATAGTAACTTGATTATTTTTCAACAAAGCAACATCATCTCCTCCAACTCATCTATCAACTTAGCAATAAAGCAAGTAAATTAACTTTTAAAGCAAGTGGAATACAAATCTATAGGGATAAATATTTAAGAATTTCTAAGGTATTATCAATTTGGATTTTTTAGAATTTATGTATTTTAGATATTTATTCACCTATAATAACTACCATTTTGTTTTCACTCACAATAACCTTTAGCTCTTCACTTCTTGCAACTATTCATCATAGCATTTTTTTCTCTTAGATTTTAAAGTGCTCAAAATGAAAAGGAGAAGGAGGCTATAGGCATACCCAAATTTTGTTATAATAAACTTTGTGAATGAACATGAGAGCTTTCTTAACCTTGTTTTTTTTTTTGAGTAAAAGGTAAAAATTTTATTCAAAAAAACTGATCAGCTTATACAAATCTATTTTGATATCCTACTTTTCTTGGAAAGGCTCAAAATGCAGTTTTCCTTTTTTTTTTATCTGCCCAAGATCTCTGAATATCCTGTTCTTTAAAATTTACCCCCTTAACTGTATATGTCCTCTTCCAACAAAGATTACCGAAGCCCTCTTTTTTCTTTTTACTATTCCTGATAGCTTTCATGTTGCATTTGATTCCATAGTTGTGCCCAAATATCTTGTTCTTCCTCTGTCATCAGATATTATTTTTGTACTTTGGTCTGCACTATTTCTAATAACTTCCTTAACATAATCCCCCGGGTCCTCTCTTCTGAGCCGAATTCCTCTTTAAAAATTTTGTTGTTCCGTTCCAACCATATTTGCCAGCAGATGAAGCCAATCCCTAAATTCCAAGTTGTGCTTAGTGTTTTGGATTTGAAGGTGTTATGTGACCAATAGTCCCAAAAATTACTACCGTTAGGAGGATACCATTTTGTTTGGCTAAATATGAAGTACCACCAATTCCAGATTGTGTGAGCATAGGAGCAATAAAAAAGGAGGTGGTTTATAGTTTCTACCTCTTGGAAGCACATTACACATCTACTGGGTCCAATGAACCCCTTTCTCCTCATATTATCCTGATTCATAATGCTTTTGTGAGAAACTTGCCAAATAAAACAATTAACCTTTGGCCAACCCTTTGGTTGCCATATTTCTTTCTAGGGATGTTGTTGGGGTTGGTTCTTGCTACTTTGGTGAGCCTTTTGGTAGCCTGCTTTCACTGTGTAAGTGCCTTGTTTCCCATATCCCCATGCTGTTTGGTCAGGTCCATATTTCCATAGCCATGTTATTTTTTCTAGAATTTATTTCAGTTCACATTTTTCAACTTCCCATTCGTCACCTAACCACTAGTCCAAATTTTGCCATCTTCCTGAAGCTTCTAGTTGTTGGCTTGGGGGGATGAGATACTGAGATATAAGATTTTGGCCATGATTATGAAGAGTCTCTCTAATGCCACTAAGATGAGGGTATTATTTGATAATGGGGGGGGGGAATTCCCAAGAATCATACCACAATCTGACTTTTCTCCCATCACCTACTTTCCAATGTAAGTCTTCCTTAATCAGTGAGGCCCCTCTTTTGAGTGTTTTCCATATCTTCGATCCCACACCTGTAACTAGAAATCGTGGGACATCCTCCATTTCGTGTGCAGGTTAATATTTAGATTTTAGAAATTGACTCCATAACTGATCTGGATTTGTGATCCATCGCTAGTATAACTTCCTTATTAGTGCTAGGTTGTGTGTTGATGCAACTCTTATTCTAAGACCTCCTTCTTCCTTTGGTTGATAGAATTTCTCCCAACTTACCAAAGTAGTTTTCTAATTTTCTTGTTCTCCTGACCTTGAGATTTTTCTCATCAATTTATCCAGATATTTGAGTATGCTCTTTGGGGCTGCTAAAATAGAAAATTTGTAAACTGGCATTGCTTGTAACACTGACTTCAAAAGTGTGACTATGCCTCTAAAGCTTAACCATCTATGATACCAGTGTGACAACTTTGAGAAAATTTTATCTTTTATAGATTTCCAATCTTTATTTTTTAGGATTTTTTCTGTTAAGGGAATTCCCAAGTAAACTAATGGACATAAGGCCATTGAGAACCTAAGAATGTTTGTTATCCACTCTCTAATTATCTTATGAACATTAAAGAAGACAACTTTAGATTTTTCTTCATTTAGAAGTTGGCCAGTGGTTGTAGTGTAGCAGTCTAATATTTTTCTAATACTGGTTACTTCTTTTATTGTTGCTTCCCCCCATAATCTTGTATCATCTACAAATTGTAGATGAGTGATAGTTATATCTCTGTTTATTTGAATTCTTGTAATGTTATTCTTTGCTTTTTTCTTTTGTATGAGTCTTCCTAGTCCTGCAAAAATAATAAACAAATATGGAGAGAGAGGATCTCCTTATCTAATTCCTCTTCTAGCCTTGAATAGTGGGGAGGGGGTTCCATTGATGAGCACTGAAAAGGATATTTTGGAGATGCATTCAACTATCCAGTTGATCCAATCTTTATGAAATCTAAATATTTGCAACATTTGATCCAAAAATTCCCAACTCACTCTGTCATAGGATTTGGATAGATCTAACTTTAGGAACATTCCTTTGTTATTTCTTTGGACCATATGATGTATAGTTTCTTGTGCTATTACAATCCCATCTAATATTTGTCTGCCCTACACAAAACCCCCTTGTTCAGGAGATATGATATTTGGTAATATAGCTTTTAGTCTATTGGCTATTACCTTGGTGATGATCTTGTATATCACATTGCAGAGGGCTATTGGTCTATAATTGGTTAGATTCTCCATATCTCCTCCCTTTGGAATCAAAGCTAGAAAAGTATGGTTGAGGTATTTGAGAATCCTACCACTGGATATGGCTTCTTCTACTGCTCTAGTTATATCTTCTCCTATAATATCCCAAAAAGCTTTATAGAATTCTATTGGTAATCCATCAAGACCTAGGGCCTTACCTGATTGTATGGAGAAGATTATTTCTTTCACCTCTTCTTCTTTGATCTCTTTCATAAGATCCTAATTATGCTCTTGAGAGACTAATCTAGGGATACTTCCCAAGATTTCCTCCTGGGATTGTTTTGACAGATGTGAATCTATAGTAAACAAAGTGGAGAAATACTCATTAGCTGCTTTTTGCATACCTAAAGTGGTGGTTTCAAGGAGTCCTTTTGCATTTGTTAAAGCATCAATCTGGTTATAGTGTTTCCTAGTTGTGGTCGACTGGTGAAAGAACTTTGTATTCCTATCTCCTTCTTGAAGCCAAGTAATTCTAGATCTCTGCTTCCAATAGGTTTCTTCTTTCTTATCTAGCTCCTATTCATCCTGCATTAAGATCTTTTCATGGGAGAGTAATTCCTCTGAAAGGGGTTCTGAAGGAATTATTTCTGCAACTCCTTGCATTCTCTCAACTAGATATGCTCTTTGTTTTTGAAAATATGATCTTTGAAATTTGCTCCATTTTTTCAATTTATATTTGATATATTTTAATATGTAGTGTAGCTAAAATTATGCCTTTCCAAATGCTGGTTTTCCTTGTTGCCACCATTGTTGAACTAACTATGGTAATTCCTGGTTTAGAAGCCAAAAGTTCTCAAATCTGAGGGGGTGGTTTTTGTACTGGGGTATTCTATTTATGATATTTAGACGTACTGAGAAATGATCAGAAGATAACAGGTTTATGATTTTTGAATGACAACTCCATAATTGGTGAATTTCTTCCTCTATAAATATCCTATCTAATCTTGATTTTATTGCTTGGCCTCCTTTCCTTTTATTGGTCCAAGTAGTACCACATCCTGGAGGTGGAATGTCAATCAGATTTAGATTATTAGATTGGACAATCAAGAGTTTGTCCTTTTCACTGAGATGATTTAGGCCTCCCTCTTGGTCATTCACTGACATCTTGGTATTGAAGTATCTACCCACAAGGAACCTATCTTCTGGGTAAGCTTGTCTAAGAGCCTGGATTGACTTCCATTGGGTTTTTTGTTCTTGCACTTCCTTCATCCCATAAAAGTTAATAATCATCCAGACTGAGTTTGATTCTCTATCTCTCAATATGGTCATCAATATCCCTCTAGCTGATGTTGCTCCTACCTGCTGAAAAGTGTATCTATTCCACAAAGTGGCCATCCCCTAGAGAAACCATGGGAATCTTGGGTATCATAGTCTCCATTCCTCCAACATCTCTTGGATATTGTTTGCATTGCTTCTAGTGATGCTCTAGTTTCCTATAGTAAAACCACATCTGGATGGTTATCTTCTATCATACGTTTAACAACCAATTGTCTGGGGCGATTGTTTAATCCCCTTACATTCCATGTGTGTATAATAATTGGGAACCCATGTTGTAGAAGTTGGCTATGGGTTTAACCACACCTGCCTCTCTCAACTGTTCTCCTTGTTGTTGTATTTTTTCTTTGTTTGTATTTCTACCTACTCCTTGAGAGTTTGCATTTTTTAGACTTTTCTCCATTTGGCTTATCCCAAGGGTTGGCTTTTCTCTATTTTTCTCTGCTATTCCCATAATTACCTCCTTAGATGTATGTGGCTCTTTATTAAATAGCACTAGAGCCCCTTCTGTATCTAGTTGTGGTTGCTATTTATATTCTATCTATTGTTCTTTGGTTGATGCAAGTTGTACCTATATAGATTGTCCTTCTTCTACCCCTCTCATTACTTTTAGGTATTATTATTTTATGTATCTGTATGTTGTGTATTATGAACCTCTTTTGCTATCTGTTTTTCTATATTTTCTATTTGATTTGAGTGTGGTAGTTCCTCTCCTTCCATTGGATCATATAGCCTGAGGATATCATATTTTTTGGATGGAGCCCTTCCTTCTTGCCGTTGATTTGTATTTCCTCCCTTCTGCTGATTTCTTCCTCTTTCCTGGTTATTATTTTTTATTCCTTTTCTCATAACTTTTTGAAATCCTTGTTCATTTTTGTATCGCCCAAATTTTGTGCACCCTTACCTTCAGGCTAAAGGATCCGTAACCGGAAGGGGGGGTGAGAAAAGGATGGAACAATACCTCGAACGGAGAGGCCCTTTGAAGGTCGCGCCTCTTAGGGGAGGGGTATAAAGGTGAATTTTCGATGGATGGTGGGATTCACCAAGAAAATTTGAGTGGTAGTTTCCACGCCTAGGTTGATAATGTGTTTGATTTGTTCATTTTATGTTCAATCATTCAGATTCCTAGGTTGGCCAAAATTAAGCTAAGCTATTCTATATGAAGATTCTAATTTAGATGAAAATAGAAGGCATACATAAATCCTAATGTGATTGAATACAGAGAATATATAAAATGGAGAAGAGTACACCTAATTTCTGATGTCTGATGAAGATTCTGAAGCTTGTGGGAGTCCAGATCATCCCAAATATGACAGGATCATCTGTAATTGTACAAAATTGTCCCAAATCATAGATCATCTGAGATCACCCAAGATTGTCAGCGACCTGACGAATTCGTCAGGCAAATTCGTCAAAAACCTGCAATCAAGAAAACAAACACCAAAAACCAAAAATACAATTGCAAGAATGATGCAAAATGATAGAAATAAGAGTATAGATGTTTGAATGATAAATTCGGATATCAAATTTAATGAGATGCACTGTTTTGGAAATTTATTTTGAATTTTATCATGCAATTACGCTAAATGAGGTGAACTCCAAGATGCAAAATAGAAGTAAATTAATCTAATGCACCAATAAATAAGTAAAATGAGATAGAGAATGCAAAATCAGGGCTCTGATTGCCCCCAATATGAATTGCAGACCAAATTGTCTGTAATCATACAAGATCGTCACTGATCTTGACAGGATCATCTAAAATTGTAGTTGAATCACCTGCGACGATCCGAGCTACCTTCGACTGAAACACAGTGAAATACTACAACAAAAATTAAAAAACACAAGTGCAAATGATGTAAGATCACAACATAAACTAAAATTGTAGGGAAATAATAAGCCAGGCAACCAGGTAGGGAGTCAGGGGGATAAACTGGGAAAATCCCAGTTTATATAGGATTAGGGGGAGGTTAGGAGGTTGGAGATCATCCCAATCTGGGAGATCCCCAACGTGGGAATCTCCAACCGTGCAGACATGCTTCTGCCCATGTTGGAGAGGTCGTTGGAACAGAAGCTAATTACAAAAATTTGATTTTGGGACGAAATCGTCTGGACGTTCTGTTCTAGACGAATTTGTCCGATTTGAGATGATATTGTCAGATTGATGATGATATCGTCCATCAGTCACAACAACCTCTAAAAATGGTGCACAAAATGAGGTAAGCGGTTAATGGGAAGTTTCGAGGTTAAAATTCAAATTTCTACTTTTTACTGATGGTTTAACTACGCCAATTTTAGGGTGCTACATTTTCCCCCCTATTTAGCAAATTTTTTAGAAAAAAATGCGTTAAAGACGAGTTCTTCACACTTTACAAGAAAGTAAAAATTTATTCCATTTTTTAGACGACGATTCTAGGTCGAATCGTACGACTGTTTGCTATGGTGCCCCCTCCAAGTTTTTACCCAAATCGAACGTTTGAGGTAAAAGCACGAAAAAGCAAAAATTAAAAAAATGTCGTTTTGAATAAAAATAAGAAAAATAGGGTAAAACCCTAATTCATTTTTACTGTTCACTTTCGCTATTTCAGAGCTCTACAGGTGAAATGGTGGAGACGACACACAGATCGACAGAGATCCGACGTGGGTTGCGGGTAAGGATCTAAATCTAGTTTACTGTGTTTTTAACTTGATTTTTGAATTGAATTTTAAGTGTTTTTGGGCGTCGCGACCGTTTTTAGGCCGTCGACGAAATCGTCTCTATATTGCCGATTTCATCTAGGGACAAAATCGGAGAAATAGGGGTGATCCCGTCCAATAAGGGGCAATCCCCAAATTGAAGAACAAAGACGATTTCGTCCTATTAAGGATGATTTTATCTAAATTTGGTACGATATTGTCCAATAATGGGCGATATCAACTTTTATGGGATGATTTGATTTTTTTTTTTAATGATTATGTACTAATGATTTTTGTTGTTTTATTGCTTATTTTGCAGAGGGAATTGCTAAAGAGTCGGGAGTGGAAATACAGAGGTCTAAGAGACGATTTGGTTGCACTCGATCAGGCCGAGTGAGATAGATTGGCAGAGGTAGGACTGCAGCATGTGGCAAAGATGCCACAAATTCCTACAGACATGGGGCTACTAATAGCCCTAGCAGAGAGATGGTATCCGAAGTTATCCTGCTTCTGGCTACCGATAGGGGAGATGACTCCCACTCTAGAGGATGTATGGAGGATCTTGAGGATCCCCATACACGATTGATTCATGATCCCTTCGGCCAATTAGGGCCATGCTATGATGAGATTGTGCGAGGACCCGAGCTTCATCCTGGAGAAGGGCAGAGTGAACATCAAGGCGTTGAGGCGGATGCCTAAGGCGTCTTGATTGACCCAGGTTTTAGCAGGGGTGGTGGATGGCCTTCTTCTATGCCACCAAAGCGGATGCAGATTACCATGGCTACTTTCAGATGTGGTCTGCGACATGAGAGACCACATATATAGGTTTACTTGGGGCAACTTTGTACTGTGCCGCTTGTATAAGATCCTTTATGGGGTCGTATACAAGGGGGTCGATGTCTGGTGCTGACATCGCTTCTACAGGTTTGGTGCTGGGATCACATTGTAGTGTAGAGGCCGGTAGGGCTTCCAATGATAGGAGTTGATCAGGAGAGACCCTAGGTTTTCTATTGGTGGCTCCAGAGAGGATCACAACGATGGATAGATCTGCCGATGTGTCGAAGGTTGTTGGATGACCTCACCCCAGATCGGATCACCTGGAGACCATGGAGAGAGAATCCAAGGTGGGTAGAGGATGAATAGGAGTTGGCTCGCATCAGGCGAGTCATATGGTTGAGGACAGAGTGGGGAGAGGTAGATCTCCATCTCTACGACCGAGTTTTGAGGTAGTTTGGTCTATAGCAGGGGATCCCTACTCTTAGGGATTATGAGTACTCTCGGACTGTGCAGGATAGTACCACACTGAGCGAGGCTCTAGATATGCAGTGGTTCTAGATTCAGGATGCTAATGACGCCCCCATTCAGCTAGTGGATGGGGATGATGCAGGGATAGCAGACAAATATGATGCATGGTATGTAGGCATCCACCCTCCTCGAATGACAAGGATACAGGGTCTGATGCACATTGTAGTGCAACAAATGGAGAGGCGGTGCCAGGCTACCATTAATGTAGCGAGGGGTTGCAGAGGGAGGGATCAACGATAACCTCCTCAGGAGAGACACTGGAGAGTACCACAGACTCCGAAGAGACAACAACCGAAGAGGAGGGAGGAGAGGAGAGAGGAGAGGAGAGAGGAGAGGAGAGAAAGACTCCCTGCTCAACAGAGGGATAGGCCACCATCGCTCGATAGGAGCAAGGGTGTAGAGGTAGGGGAGAGCATCGATATGGCAGCTCTCTAGGTGGAGACTTCATGCATACGAGCTTAGGTGTAGACTCTACAGGATGAGGCTACACGGCTCAGGGTTCAGAGCGGAGGGGCGAGCATTCTAGAGCTGGCACGATCGGTTGCTCAGACCATGTTATATCAAGGAGTGTACTACCAACTGGTTCCAAAGGGCCAGAGGATACAGTTTCTAGCCATCATTATGGAGCCGATCAGGATGGGGTCATAGAGGACATCATCATGATCGACGTCGAGGACCCACGATACAGGATGGGCTTCGATGGGACCACCTCCTCCACCTCAGGGCGAGAGAGGAGATGATGCTGAGAGCTTGAGGTTTTCTCAAGACTAGATGCACATTGTACATAGACTATTTTTGAGATGATTGAGTATGCCAGGGTATAGATTGTGGCATACCAATCCATTTTGATATGATGTATATACTTCTTGATATATATAAGATGTTATTTTTGTGATATGACTTGTGCATATTTTTTATGATGCTTTAATATTTTAATTGTTGATTGACTATTCATGTAATTATGTCATTGAAAATATTATAATTTTATGTCACGCTATAAAATTAAATGAAATAATCTGATGTAAACAAACTGGTTGTTGTGGTGCGTTTTGATGAAAATAAAGTGACTTCTAACAATAATTTCAAAGGACATTGTCGTTGTTACATGACCATTTCATGGAGTCGCCACTCGCTAGGTCATCAAGCTAATCCCGATATGAGAGAAATATTGCTAAAAGTAAAAGGGTGCTTAAGAGACTTTCTTAAGACTTTGTGTTGTGATGATGAAAAATGATGATAATGATGATTTGTTTTCAGATTTCCATGAAAATATTATGCATGAAATATTAAAAATATGATTTTTGCTAGGCATAAAATTCCTAAGTATGATAGAAATTTGAACAATTCCCTAGGAATTATACCATCGTCGCAAAAAAAATGAATGTTGACATAATGAAATGAAATAGGAAAATTTTCGTTTTTTTTTAATTTTAAAGCACAATTGTGTAACATAATGATTTAAGCCATATGCTTTTATGGATTAAATAAATGGGAAATAAAATTAGAATGATGGTTTGTGCTAGGCATAGAATTTTAGGTATAGACTTATACCATCATCGCGAAATCCAAAGAAGAAATTGATATAATAGTTTTATTGCATAGTTGATTTTTGATTTTGAGATAAACAAAAAATATAAAAATGAGGACTTGCACTAGGCATAAAATTCCAATTTAGGTTTAGGAACTATACCATCGTCACGAAAGTCGAAAATATATAAATGTGACTTTATTGCTAGATTTTTGAACATGTTTTGCAAGAAAATTTTGGATTTTTGAAAAAAATGTATTTAATTGATTTTACGCTAAGCAGATATTCTCAAGTAAGAAAGTCAAATTATTCTAGAAGATTTGAATAAATATTTTAAATTATCTCAAAGACAAAATTGATATTTATAAGGAACCCTATGTGCATATGTGAGTTCATTGCCGATCTTGATCTATCATAATGATACAAAATATCTCAAACACAAATGTGTGTGCAAATTGTAATGTTCATTTACCGATTTTGAGCAAGATAATTTGATACAAGTAATTTGAATTAACCAAATAAGTGTTCATTGACCATGATTTATATGCATGTAACCGTACCGGACTACTATGTAAGTCGGGTCATCAAGAGCTAGCTGATCCATAAGCGGACATAGGTCTATACAAAAGAAGGTCGCTAATGTGACAGACATATCACCACGCTAGGAGTTACCCAATGTCAAGCAAGTTGGGCACAAATCACCTATTATGGGGTTTACCTCACAGTTTTCGAATAATTGAGAATTCCAGGGATTCAAGTTTCACACTTCCTTCTTTCAAAAGGGGGGGATTTATTGCTTTTTGCTTTTTCTTTTCTTTTCTTTTTCTATATTTTTTTTTTGTATTTTTGTGCTTGACACTGAGATAATGCTGAAATATTGCTGAGATGGTACAAATGATACTGAAATAATGCTTCTGAATAATTTCTCTTTTTCTCATGATTTTTCTTGATTTTATTTTTCTTTTTCTTTTTCTTCCTATACTAGGGATACTTGCTCAGATTGGTTGTAGAGCAAAGGTTTTTTATTCTGGGCAGGAGTGAGATTGTCCTTTTGTCAATTCTCAAAGATTCTAGACCATGTGCATGATAGGATAGCAGGGGAAAATTTTCGCTCAAGAGACCACTTCTACTGTGTAGCATCATTTTGAATTTGCAATGAAATCATTTTAATGTGAAAAGGTGTACTTGGTTCAAGTAAATAACAAGATCAGTTCTCTATGCTCAAAAATTTATTTAATTCAACTGTGGACTTCGATATAAAAGAGATTAATAATCATACCAAATAAGATCAAGATATTTATTCATGTGAGTGTGAAAGTGAGGGATTCCAGATAAATGCTAATTTATCCAAAATAACTGAAAATATAACTGCAATACTTCAAGAATTGACAGGTGCAAAATAGAAGATGTTTTTGAGGATTTTGATTTTTTTATATTTTTATTTTAATTTATGATTTGAGAGAATACATAATATTACTGTTTTTGAAATTTTTATATGAATTACTAATATGAGACAATATGTATAATATATACAATGGATGAAATTACAGATTTATGCATAATAGCGCTTAAGATGCATAATGTTCATAGGTTCTTTAAGATCTTTACCATCTAAGGTAGCTAATATGTATGCTCCCGATCTAAATTTAGAAGTGATAATATATGGCCCAAGCCAGTTAGGATCGAATTTGCATTTAAGGTCTTTAGTTGCATTAGTATTTTTTTTTATTTTCTTTTAAGACGAGGTCGCCGATCTCAAAGGATCGATTATGAACTTTCTTGAGATATGCTCGTTTGAGCTTGTTCTGGTAGGCACGAAGATGCTCCAAAGCATTAATGCGCTTCTCATATAGGAGTTCCAGCTGACTAAATATTCCAACATGATATTCATCTCCTACTTCAGTATCTTGAAGTAGTAGAGCCAAAGAAGGAACTTCTAGTTCAAAGGGAAAAACAGCTTTAGTGCCATAAACCAAAACAAAAGGTGAAGTGCCCATGGGAGTATGAATGCTAGTTCGATAAGCCCACAAAGTAGGATATAATTGAATGTGCCAATCACGGCCAGATTTATTGACCAGTCTCTTGAGGATTTTAATTAATGTTTTATTAGATGCTTCTACTTGGCCATTACCCTGAGGATGATAGGGAGTGGACCAACGATGTTGAATTTTATATTTTTGACATATTTTCTTTACATCTTTGTTTTTGAAACAAGTTCCATTATCCGAGATGAGATTTGCACGAATTTTGAACCTACAAATAATTTGATTAAGAATAAACTTTGAAACTTGCGTTCCAGTGCAAGAAGCTAAGGGCATAGCTTTGACCCACTTCGTAAAATACTCGGTGGCGGTTATGATGAATTTATGTCCATCAGATGACACATGATTGATTTTTTTGATGATGTCTAAGACCCATTTTGAAAAGGGCCAAGGAGATGAAATATCCTGTAGTTCTTGTGCAGGCGCATGGACAAGGCCAGCGTGTTTCTGGCACTTGTCGTAATGGTGCACATAATCATGTGCATAATTCTCCATGGTAGGCCAAAAATATCCTATCCTAAGGAGCTTCTTAGCAATGGCGCTACCACTAAAGTGTCCCCCATAAGATCCATCGTGGGCTTCACTCAAAGCTGATCTAGACTCTTCTAGATTCAAACATCTCAATAGGATACCTTCAAAAGATCTCCTATACAACGTATTGCCAATTATTATGAAGTGACTTGCTCATCTACGTAATAACCAACGCTGGTTTCTATTAAAACCTTCAGGGAAGGTCCCATTTTGAAGAAAATTGAGGATGTCAGTGTACCAAAGTTTAGGAATAGTTTCGTTGATTAAAAACACGTCCAAAGGTTCCAAGCATGATTTAGTTGAAGCGGGTTCCTAGAGTCGACGAATAATGATGGTAGCATATTCATAATCTAACTCCAATGGTAAAAGAGATGCAGCTGCGGCCATAGCGTCAGCCACACGATTGCTAGTTCTAGGAATAGCTTCCAAGGTAACTTGATCAAATAAAGATATTAATTGTAATAAATATGCTTTATATGGGCACAATTTATCATCTCTGGTTTGATAAACATCGTTAATTTGATTTATAACAAGTTGAGAATCACCAAAACTAATATATTTTTAATTTTCAATGCTAGGGTAGCTCGTAATCCAAGGATTAGAGCATCATATTCAACAGTGTTATTAGTATAGGAAAACATTAATTTGAAGGATAGAGGTATGAGATGTTTCTGTGGAGATATCAAAATAATACCTGCACCAGCCCCACTCATGCATCGGGCTCCGTCAAAGTATAGGGACCATTGCTCTGAATGATCCACCTCTAGGTTAAGGCATTTGTCAAGAAACTCAATGACGAGGGGATGGGTGGACTCTAAGGGTGCAGCAGCTAATTGATCTACTATTATTTGACCCTTAACAGACTTCTATCCTATAAACGTGAGTTCAAACTCGCTTAGATCAAGAACCCACTTCGCTGTGCGACCAAACAAATAAGGTCGACTCATGAGATACCGCAAGGGATAAAATTTAGCAATAACGTATGTTTTTTGACTGAGAATATAATGGCATAGTTTCTTTGTAGAAAATATGACTGCTAGACATAACTTCTCTAATGCTGTGTAGCGGGTTTCATAACTAATTAATGTTTTGCTAATGTAATAATTAGCACGCTCTCTTTTCTCATCATCAAGTTGAGCTAACATAGCTCCTAAAGCAAAATCTGAAGCAAAAATATACAAGATAAATGGGTGATCAGGTTTAGATGATGAAAGTACATGTGGGTTAAGAAGATATTGTTTGAGGAGTTCAAATGCTTCCTTACATTCGTCGTCCCAATGGAAAGAGACATCCTTTTTAAGAAGCTTAAGAAAGGGTCCAATTTTATCCGGTAGCTTATCGATGAAGCGATGAATAGCTTGAAGCTTACCTTGTAGACTCTGTAATTCAGATATATTTGTAGGTGTGGGCATATCAGTGATAGCCATAATCTTGAGAGGGTCAATTTTGATGCCACATAAAGAAACTATAACCCCCAATAATTTACCTGACTTAACTCCGAATATACATTTGGCTGGATTCAATCGGATAAGATATTCCCTTAACCGATCAAATACTTTTCTCAAGTCATCTAAATGGTCATCTTCTTCGATAGAACGAGCTATAATGTCATCTACATAATCATGTAGTATATCATGCATCATATCATGAAAGATATAAGTCATGGCTCGTTGATAGGTTGCACTTGCATTCTTCAAACCGAATGGCATCACTTTCCAATAGAAAGTCCCCCAAGGGGTAATAAAGGTTGTTTTAGCCTGATCTTTAGGAGCTATCCTGATCTGATTATAACCGGAAAATCCATCCATTAAGGATATCATTCCACTCCCAAGATAGAAATCAATGATCTGATCCATATTGGGAAGGGAAAAATCATCTTTAGGGCATGCAACATTAATATCTCTGAAGTCTCGTACAAACCCTAATCTTAGTAGCTTCTTTCTTAGTTACTGGAACTACATTCGAGATCCATTCAACATAATCAATGGCTTGTATAAAAATAACATTCAGAAGTTTTTCTAACTCCCCTTTCACTAGTAAGGCCACTTTAGGATGCATTTTTCTAAGCTTATGCTTGACAGGTTTAGCATCCGGATGCACTACTAGGTGATGCATAACTATAGAAGGGTCTAAACTTGGCATATCTTCATATGTCCAAGCAAAAACATCTTCATATTCTTTAAGAAATGCAATGTATTTATCCTATTTTTCTTGACTCAATTCTGATCCAATGTTGATTATGTGAGGGTTATCATTGATTCCAATGTTAATTTTTATGACATTTTCTACTTCCATGTGTAGATCTCTCTCAAAATTAGGTGGGGCAGGTGAAACACCCAATTCTTGTAATTCTTCCAAGGTTAGCTTGGATAATTCGTCTTGAGGAGTCATGGCCTCAAGCTGGGCTATACTAGGTATAGAGCCATAAAAATAAAATCCATTATGTAATAATTCCTCAACGGAGACATCGTGAAAGATATCTCCCTCCAACTCATCGTAAGATTCAGAGATCATCTCAGGATAAGCTATAGATAGCATATTACATGTGAATGTCTTATTCATTAAACGCAAAGCATCACGTTTATCTAAATAATCTTGGTAACATATAAGATGGTCATCATCCTCAAATGGGAATGGCTGACCCTTACTAGAAAATAGGCCCACACCACATCGGGCGGGCCATGCTTCTATCCCAAAAGGTTCTTTCATACCATTCTGGAAAGGTCCCAAACCTTTCCCTTTATATCCCAATTTAAGCATTATAGGTTTGGATTTAATATACTCATTAGTAAAATAACATCGAGCATATCCATCATAATGAGTTTTGATTTTTCTGGGTATTCTACCCCAGTCATATCCCTTATAAATAAATGCACAGCTCCCGACTTGGTAAATGCTTCCCATAGGTTGTGGGAGGCCCAAGGTACGAGGATATGGTGGCAAATTATTTAAAATAATGGAATCTTGCATAGAAGCATTCGTTTCTTCTGATATAAGAATTTTAGATAGATCAGGTAAGATCTCGTCAGTAAGAGCATAAGAGGTAGAAGGAACATTCCCTACATTTTTCGATGCAAAAAATATGAATTTGGTGGATGTAGATGGTGTAGAGGTGTCGATAGATGGGTCTATTACAGGTATGGAAGTTATAGGAGTAGAACAAGAGACATTGGTTGTGGGATTAAGATCTTTCTTAGGTCCTAATGCGGTTTGTTCAGAATATGGTTGAGCTATATGTGGAGGTGCAACTGATGGAGAAGAAGTAGATGATGTTGTGGGTGTGAGTTTCACACGTTTAGATGGATAATGAGAATTAGGATGTGTGGATGATAGAGCGGGGTAAAATTGAACTCCAATAGGTTCTACCAAAGCACACATATCAAAGGGTATTGGATCACCATGAATGGTAACCAACTGATTCTCGCATTGCATTGATCCAAGGATGACCCAAGAGTATATTGTACGATGTAGGGCAATTTACAATAAACACAGTCATATCCAAGGTTCTTGGACCAAACTGCAATGGAATGGTAATAACTCCACATGTTTCTTGTGTTTCGTCATTGAAAGCTTTTATGATCATATCAGTTCTTTTCATTTCATCACTTCTAAAACCAAATATTTGGTAGAAGTCAAAATTACGGATATTTAAAGATGAACCATTATCAATCAAAACTCGTTTGACTCGCTACATCTCCAATTAAGGCAAGTAATATACAAGGGGTTATCTTTATGTAAACTATGTTGCAGTATGTCTCTATCCCAGAAGTCAATACAATCAACTTCATGAGTTATTATAGTATCGACCATGGCTTCAGGTTGAATGTCTTGTGGTACCATCATTTGACTTAATGTGAGCATTAATTCATCTCTATGTGTAGGAGAAGATCTTAAAAGGTCCAAGAGAGAAATTCTAGCTATAATATTTGATAATTGTTCATTAATATTATAAGGAGGTTTAGGTTGAACATTAGGTGAATGATTCCATTTATTAGGAACCTTCAAAACAAATGGAGCTGATCCACCATTCTGAATTTGATCTTGTTGAGAATTTTGAGCCTGTTGTCTAGTAACAGCTCCGATGGTACCCACAATATTATTCTACGGATGATGAATGGGTCTTGGTCTAGCGTTTATAGCTAGCTCATTAGAAAGTAATTAGTGAGATGATGTTCTAGTAGTGACTCTTCTTGGAAATGGCTCTTCTGGAACCATATAACTTGTGATAGGGTGAATAGGATCCGATTCATCTTTAGAATTATTCGATTGATTTGATGTGATTTCCATATCACTCCCAGTATCATATTCTGTATCACTAAGATCAGGTATCTGAATATTATATAGAGGTCTGGTTGTAACCACGGATAAAGTTGTGTCAAATATTTCTAGATCATGAACAGGTAAATGCCCACTAATAGTTCCTACATATCGGGTAGGAGGAGGGACATTTTGATTTTCAACTTGATTAGCCACCTCCTTACCATGTTTTGGTAAGGGATGTTGAAAGATGTCCAATGACTGATTGGCATTCTAATTTTGGTTTTGTGGGGTGTTATTTTGAACATTATTAGGAGGATTTTTCTTAGGTTGAAAGGCTTGCACCTCCATCTCATTGTTATCAATCAAGTCCTATATTTTATGTTTTAATATTTTACAAGAGTTGGTAGTGTGTCCAGGTCCTCTATGGAAGTCACAGTGTAAATATACTCTATATCCGGGTATAGTTGGATCAGGTTCCCAAATATTTGGTAATTGAATCAAACCTCGTTCTAATAATTGCGGTAGAATAGTTGATAAAGGTTGATTTAACCTAGTAAATTCTCGAGGAGGTCTATCAGGAGGTTTCAATACAAACTTCTCCACTGTCTTTGCAGCATTAACATTAGCAGTATTTCTGTTATCGGTGATTCCATCACCCACAACTTGTTTATTCTTATATTAATTTTTGGATGTTTTCTCATTGTCTCTCTTTTTAAGCTGGCCTCTCCTAATGAGAGCATCTTCCACTCTTCGAGATAAGTCTATAGCCTGATCGAAGGTGGTCAAGGTAGCAGTTGATAATTCGTAAGATATTTTCTCTTGCAAATTATTAATAAAGATATCCAACATCTCCCTATAAGGTAACACAAAGTGCAATTTTCCTATCAACTGTCTCCACCTAGCTAGGAAATCAGCAAAGCATTCATATTTGCCCTGTTTTAAGTTATACAAATCTTTAATGGTCACATATATTTCGATGTAGGAACTAAATTGATGAAGAAAAGACTTGGCAGTTTCTTCGAAATTCCTCAAAGAATTAGTGGGTAATTGATAATACCACTCTAATGCCATTCCTCCAAAGCTTTTTGGGAACATTTTTAGTAATAACAAGTCATCATGTGATATATCATGACATGCAATCCTAAACATATGAAGATACTCTATGGGATCTTCGGTTCCTTTATATATGGGAAGAACAGGCATAGGAAAATTTTTAGGATACGGCTGTGCTACGACTATAGGATCTAAAGGCTGACTACACATCTCTCGATAATTGTATGAGGGATGGTAGGGATCTATCTGGTCCATGCGAGAAACTAACGACTTCCAGATTGCTAGTTTGTCCACCATATTGGTTCGATGGCACATAGGTATGGTATCTATGAGCGTATGATGGTGTGACACAAGGATTAGATGTTATATTGCTATTATACAAAGTGTTGGTAGGAAGAGTATTATGAAGGGGATTTGTAATAGTATTATGTTGTACCTTAGATTGTTGGTAATTGGTGTTTGGTTTTGTTTTGGGTTTTTGTTGATTTGAGGTATGTTGATCAAGAGCTTGGAAAAATAGAGTAGTAAATGATGGTTTATTTTGTGCGGGAATGACTCTAGGCTTGTTAACAGGCACTTTAGATCGTTGGGTAACCTGCTGTTGTTGCATGCTCTGTATCGTAGCTACTATATCCAAATTGGATGGTCCAACTTGATCACTCTCTTGTTCAATAAAGGACAAGGGATTAGTGTGTGTTTGAAATAATTCTTCTAGAGTTGCTTGAGTGTCACTAATTAGATCCTTGTCCATATGGGCTGCTCTATTAAAAACACCAATATTAGTGTTAATGAACTTCCAGAATTGTTCCATGTTCTCAAAAGTGATAGCTCCTCCCGAAGAAATTTTAGGGGATGAGGATCCTTCCTCTCTAATAGTTTCTTCTTGTTCATTTCATACATAAAGCTCTTCTTCTTGCTGGTCTAGGGTTTCTTCTTCCTGAACTTGGTCCTCAGGAGGGATATTTTTGTCAGTTAATGGTCTTCCTAACCAATCTTCATCTTCTTCAGTTTGTTTTCCATTCCTAAGTCTAGGCATTATGCTAAACTTAGGTTTTAGCAAATATATATACTTATATATATATATATATATATATATATATATATATATATATATATATATATATATATATATATATATATATATATATATATATATATATATATATATATATATATATATATATATATATGCGATAGGGTTGAGAGGTATATATTTTAACTATATACCTACTATAATACTTTAAAAGGAAATGTTTTGTTGTTTTTTTTTTTGTGTGATTTTATTATATTATTATTTTGCAAGAATAAAAATAACAAACAACATGCTAGTTGTAAGAAACAATAGTAGAAAGAATCACTTAGCTTTCTATGAATAGTTTATGGATATCATTGATAGGGTCAAGTTCATCAAGAGTCATGAAATGCTCCTCTTCAAATTGGAAGTTGTTTTTCAAGAACTTGACAAAGTGTGATATGGTAATATGATCTATTTCAGACTCTGACATGTAAAAATAAATTTCATGTCAATACTCTCGATACAACATAGCTCTAGGAACTCTATTCCATCTCTTTCTATCCGTAAGAACAACTTCTTGATCCTCCACATGAGATAGAAATTTTTGTACTACAACTACGTTCTCAAGGTATTCCTCAAAGGTGTATAATTCAAAAGAAACAAGTTCTCTTTTATTGGCTAACCACCTATGGGAAGCTCTCTGAAGTTCATGATACAAAGTCACCTGATCAGGATCCATGATTCTATCTAGGACAAACCTCTTAATTCACCTAAGTTCTGCAGATCTAGATTCAATAATACCCAATCTCCTATCAAGTTCATCCCACAAAGGTTGGGCTCTATATGTTTGAGGTACTCTAAGCACAGAAGTAATCTCTATGGCCGTTAATTTATTTTCAACATTTATGGAGACAAATCGTCTTTTATTATAATCTACCATCTAAGTATGATATGCAAATTTAACAATTTTCTAACGATTCTAGATGTTCTTAATAATGTATTTTTTTTTTGGATTATTTTCAAAAGGTGTTTTTAGTTTCACTTCGGGTTCACCAAAATGTATCACCCAAAATTTTCACACCCTTACCTTCAGGCTAAAGGATCCGTACCCGAAAGGGGGGTGAGAAAAGGATGGAACAATACCTCGGACGGAGAGGCCCTTTGAAGGTCGCACCTCTCGGGGAGGGGTATAAAGGTGAATTTTTGACGGATGGTGGGGTTCACCAGAAACTTTGAGTGGTAGTTTCCATGCCTAGGTTGAGAATGGGTTTGATTTGTTCATTTTATGTTCAATCATTCAGATTCCTAGGTTGGCAAAAATGAAGCTAAGCTATTATATATGAAGATTCTGATTTATATGAAGACATAAGGCATAAATGAATCCTAATGTGATTGAATACAGAGAATATATAAAATGGAGAAGAGTACACCTGATTTCTGATGTCTGATGAAGATTCTGAAGCTTGTGGGAGTCCAGATCATCTCGGATATGACAGGATTGTCTGTAATTGTACAAAAGTATCCCAAATCACAGGAGATCATCAGAGATCACCCAAGATCGTCAGTGACCTGACGAATTCGTCAGGCGAATTCATTAGAAACCTGCAATCAAGAAAATAGACACCAAAAACCAAAAATACAATTGCAAGAATGAAGCAAAATGATAGAAATAAGAGTATAGATGTTTGAATGATAAATCTAGATATCAAATTAAATGATATGCACTATTTTGGAAACTTATTTTGAATTTTATCATGCAATTACGCTAAATGAGGTGAACTCCAAGATGCAAAATAGAAGTAAATTAATCTAATGCACCAATAAATAAGTAAAATGAGATAGAGAATGCAAAATCAGGGCTCTGATTGCCCCCAAGCTGAATTGCAGACCGGATCATCTGTAATCATACAAGATCGTCGCCGATCTTGATAGGATCGTCTAAAATTGTAGTTGAATCACGTGCGACAATCCGAGCTACCTTCGACTGAAACACAGTGAAATCCTACAATAAAACTTAAAAAACACAAGTGCAAATGATGGAAGATCACAACAAAAACTAAAATTATAGGGAAATAATCAGCCAGGCAGCCAGGTAGGGAGTCAGGGGGATAAACTGGGAAAATCCCAGTTTATATAGGATTAGGGGGGGGTTAGGAGGTTGGGGATCATACCAATCTGGGAGATACCCAACGTGGGAATCTCCAACCGTGTAGACACACTTCTGCCCAAGTTGGAGAGGTCGTTAGAACATAAGCTAATTGCAAAAATTTGGTTTTGGGACGAAATCGTCTGGACGTTCTGTTCTAGATGAATTCGTCCGATTTGGGACGATATCGTCAGATTGACGACGATATCGTCCAATAGTCACAACAACCTCTAAAAATGGCATGAAAAATGAGGTAAGCGGTTAACGAACGATTTCGGGGTTAAAATTCAAATTTCTACTTTTTACTGATGGTTTAACTACGCCAATTTTAGGGTGCTACAATTTTCTTTTTATTGAGGTTGGTTTCCTAGGTTTGGATTCGTTGTATTTGTCTCTCCTTTGGCTAGTTTGGGGCAACCTCTCACCAAATATCTGTATTCATGACATGCTCTACATTTGAAAGGCACATATTCATAGTCTATTTGTTGTCTCCATATATTCCTTCCGACTTTGAGGTCAATTTTTGTTGGCAATGGTTTTCCCAAGTCCATCTCCACACAAATTCTGGCATACACTACTGATCCTCCTTCCATTGATTCTCTTGATCTACCTATGTATTTTCCCAAGAGATTACCTATCAACTCCAAAATTTCCTATTTCCAGTATTCTAAATGAAGTGCAAATAATTTTAGCCAAATTGGACCTATCAAGGGTTCAATTCTAGGATCAAAATAGGGTCACCATGGTTGCATGAATAGACCTACAGGGCCTATGTTATACGGACCTCCCTCAAAAGCTCTATCCTTATCAGATATCATTGTGATTTCAACTACGAAATATTCATTCGATAATGTGAAGATATCCAATTCCCCTTGTGGTACCCAATGCTTTCTGGCCTAGGAGTATAAGAACCTTGCAGAAGGTTGGAGTCCCACAAAATTGAATATTAAGGTATTTTTGGATTTATACACAATCTCATCTACTATGAGTTCTACAATTTCTAGCACTGGAATTGTTTCTGTCTGAGGTAAACATCCGTTTCTTTTGGCTTGTTCAGCTTCAGTCTCTTTTTTTTACTCATGACTTGTAGGATTTTTCGAGCCTGTTCTCCTATATCATCTCTCTTTCCATTACTACCTCTAACCGCTTCTACAAAGGATTGCATATTAGGTCCCTTGGGACTCTAAATCCTTCCCTCAAAAGTCCCTTATGTGAACCCTCCTATCGAGGATTCTCCCATTGAATTCTCCCCCCTTGTAAACCCTAATTTTTTAATTTCAAGCACTCTCTATTTTTTAAGCCTTCTATTAGGGTTTTCTATTGTAACCCTTAACTTACACAAAATAAGGCAAAAACAAACTCTAAAGCCAAATTAAAACTTCAGAAACACAAGTTTCAACAAAACATAGTAACAGACCATACCCAAAAAAAAAATCTAGTTTTCTCCCTGCTACTGTAATACAGCTTCGACCCAATTTATCGATCTTCTCCCTTCTTCCAGCTTACCTTGCTTAAGGTGTAATGGAAAACCAGAGTTTATTTTCCCTCGGTATTCTGAAATAGGTCCGATATCTATTCACTGAATGTATTGCTCGTATAGTGCAGAGAGCCTGCTATGTGCCCGTACAAGCTTCTCTCATCATCCCCAACCTTGTTTGCTTTTTGATATCTAGTTTTTTTGTTATATTTTCATGGTCTAGTTAACACTAGCATAATGATTATATCATTTTATTATAATTTTCTTCTTATTATTTCATCATTTATTTTAGGGCATTGTTTTGCAAGATTTTAGAGGGATCCTTATTTTCAATAGTCAAACTATACGGTAGCTTTCATCATACAATAATTTGTAGTTTAGTTATCATATGATTTTTTTTTAATTTGTGGAAAACATCCCAAAAGGGATGCCACTTTCGGGTAAGACCCAAGGAGGCAGGGGTATCCATTCCACCAAAAATGCCCAGGACTCGGACTTGGCCTACCACCTTTGACATACTCAAGGAGCAAACAAACACACAAAACCAATTTAAAAATAAGTAAATAACAACAAAAATAATAAAATAAAATAAAAAACATGCTCCTTGAGTGTGTCAAAAACAAAAGCACAACCAAACACGCACAATAAGATAAAAGAAACCACAACACAAACCACATAGAAAAACACAAGAACCACATAACAAAACACAAACAAGACAAAAACAATAGAACACTACAAAGACATAACCCAAAAAAAACATGAAAAATAAACACAACCAAAACCTAAAAAATAAAATAAAAATAAAAATAAAAAACAACCAACAACAGACAATAAACAAAAACAAAAAACATAGAAAACACTCACACATAAAAACACGAAATAACACAAACAAAGAGAAACCCAAGAACAAGAACGAAAAAAACACAAGAACAATAACAAAAAACATAAAAAAACAAAACAACAAAAACACATGAACAACAAAAAACAACACAAAGAACACAAAAACAAAACAAAACAAAAGAACCCACCCACCTTAAAAAACTAAACAAAAAAAAGAAAAAAGAAAAAGAAAAAAAAATTGAACATAACAATGACCTATCTAGACCAGAAGACTATTAAGGCAAGAATCAACAGAGGAAACAAAATAAAGAATAGAATGAGCTAGGGAACTAAAAAAAACTGAATGAACCAAAGAGAAGCAAAAAAAAAAAAAGCAAGAAGAAACTAGGTACCTTCAGAACTGGAGCCATCCAAAGAAATGATAGAAAGAAGAGCTTCCCTAATTTGAGAAGCCCACCATATAGGAGGGTGGCCATAACAAGTAAGATCACCTTTGTCCAAAGCCCAATTAGCTAAAGCATCAACACTCTTGTTTTGATCTCTCGACCACATGATTGTAATCAACTTTCAAAAATCCCATCTGGATTAATTGAATCTTCTCAATAATTCTTTTTATTCTCCAATCCACCTTATGATTCTTAGAAGGAGTCTTCAAGAGATTAATCATAAGTTGAGAGTCAGACTCAACTAACACCTTTTCCCATCCAACCTTAGTAGCCTCCTGAAGGCCTCTCAGGATACCATACCCCTCAGCAAGGTTATTGGAAAGAATACCCAAATTCTCATCAAAAGTAAAAACCAGGGAGCCATCTGAAAGTCTACCAATTCCTCCCACACCGGCTTTTCCAGGGTTCCCTCTAGAGGCTCCATCAGTATTGACTTTTCCAAAATCCTTAGGAGGAGGTTGCCAATTTCTAGTCCTATCCATCTTACTAATACTCACATTCCCTTTAAGTTGGTTGCCCTTAGAAGATTTAATCTTCAATATTTGCATCACTTGATCCCATCTTTGGTGGGAGTTTTGGGGGTGATTAAGGAGTTGATGGACTGATTCAACTAAGTTGGCTATGGTCTTTTGCCAAATATAGTGAATATCCTTCCTATCTTGATTAAAAATTTGGTTGTTCCTTTCATTCCAAATATTCCAAAGAAGAATGGTAGAACCCATCCAAACTAACTGCCTAATAAAATGATCAACACCCTCTTGATTAGGCCAATCCCTCCAAAGCTGTTCAAAAGTAAAAAAATTGGACCACTGTAAGCCAAGTAAAGTGGCCATTCTCCTCCATAGCTCAGAGGCTAAAGTACACTCAATAAAAATATGGTTGATATTTTCTACATTCTCTTCACACATTTCACATCTAAAAGGGCCATGAAAACCATGCTTCATAAGTTGCTCACCAAGTAAGCACCCTACGATGCAATAAAAGCCAATTAAAGAACCTCACCTTAGGCCAGAGCTTTTGAGCCCACAATCGAGAAAATATGTCAGAAGAATGGTTGGGATTATTATGGCATAAGGTCAAATAACCTTGAGCAACTGAATACTCACCCTTAGTAGTGTTGTTCCATCCAAAACAATCTTTTTCATGGGACCAAGAGAGGGATCTCATATGAAGGATGCCTTGGATATCTTGTCTTTGCCTTTCTAGGATTTGAATAGGCCAGTCCTCAATAGGGATCCAATATCTACCAACCTTTGAATTACCAAGTATGGTACCGATAGTAATTAGCCACCTTTATCCAATTAGCTCGGTGAAGCTCCTCCATCCAAGGCCTCCAATCGAGAAACCGAGTTATCAAAGGCTTGTGACCATCCCAAGAATCTATCCAAAAATTTGCCTGTTGACCATTATGAATGATCCAAAATAATTTTTTCTTTATCAAATCCTCACCAGTCTTAAGAACTGCTAAAATGGGAGAACCTTTGGTAGGAAGTTGATAGCGAACAAGGTCTTCAAGACTTTTGTTCTCAAGATATTTAGCACGAAGATTGTTGGCCCAAAGAGCATTGGGGTTATGCAACATCCTCCAATATAATTTAGCAGCTAAAGCTTTGTTGTTATTAATAGAAGACCGGAATCCTAACCCCCTTCACTCTTAGGAAGACATAAAGTATCCCATTTCACCAAGGCCCATTTTATTTTCTCCTTAGTACCACTCCAAAGGAAACGATGACTGATTTGATCCAATTCTCGAAGAACAACCTTTGGGATATTCAAAATGGAAGAAACATAAATAGGAATAGCTTGAAGGACTGATTTTACCAAGGTGATTCTACCCCGTGAAGAAAGCCACTTGTTGGTCCACTTTCCAATTTTCTTCTTGACTTTGTCCAACAACCAATTCCAATATTTATTTTTCTGCCTTTGAATATTTATGGGAATACCTAAATAAGTGATTGGAAGAGAGGTCTTCTTATATCTTAATTTATCCAAGACCATGGATTCCTGTCTAGTAGAGCAATGAAAGAAAATAACTTTAGATTTGTCTTCATTGATCAACTGCCCAATAGCCTTAGAAAAATAGCTAATGATTTGCTTAATATTAGAAGCTTCCTTAACTGTAGCTTTACCTAAAAGAGTAGAGTCATCCACAAATTGAAGATGAGAGATAGGTCTAGCTCCATGAGCAATGGTAACTCCCTCAAGGGTTTTGTTTTCCCTCTTTTTGGTTATAGTCCTACCCAAGCATTCAACAAGAATGATGAATAAATAAGGGGATAGCGGGTCACCTTGCCTAATACCTCTGGAAGCCGAGAATCACTGAGAAGGCCTGCCATTGATAAGAACTAAGTAGGAAACTAAAGAGATACATCCCATAATCCAATCCATCCAATCCTTAGAGAAACCAAATTGCCTCAAAACTTTGATAAGGAAGTGCCAATCCACTCGTCATAAGCTTTGGATAAGTCTAACCGAATGAACATGGAAGGAGAATTTTGCATATCCATGGAATGGATGGCTTCCTGAGCAAGAACTATCTCATCTACTATTTGACGTCCTTCCACATAACCCCCTTGCTCTGGGGAAATAATCTTATGCAAAAGAGGCTTCAACCTTTCTCCCATGATTTTAGTAATGATTTTGAGAAGAACATTACATAAAGCAATAGGTCTAAAAGCTGAGATATGATCAACCTCTTGAGCTTTTGGAACAAGAGTAATATAAGTTTTATTGATAACCTTCAAAATTTCTTTGGCTTTCCTGGCTTCTTCCACCACCTCTAATAAATCAACATGAAGGATATCCCAAAACTCTTGGTAGAACTCAATGGGAAAACCATCAGGACCTGGGGTTTTCCATTTTTGCATTTTAAAAACTACTTGTTGAAGCTCATTGATAGTAACGGGAGCAGTCAAAATAGAGTTCTCCTTAGAAGTGATAAGAGAAGGGATTGCTTGAAGAACATTTTGTTGTGAAGTCTGAGTCAAGAGGAGTAGCAAGAAAAATATTGGAAAAGTAATCAACAACAATAGAGTTCATGCCATCCCAAGTATAAACAACATCTCCATAATCTGATTTTAAGGAAGAAATAAAGTTGTGAGATCTTCGAGCTAGAAGATATTTGTGGAAGAAATTTGTGTTTCGATCTCCTTCTTTGAGCCATTGAATTCTAGATTTTTGCTTCCATAAGATTTCTTCTCTTTTTTCCCATTCCTCTAACCGAGTTGTGAGTTTAATTTCATCTCGCACTTCTCTTCTCTCGTGAGGCCATCTAAACGGATTTTCTTATTCAAATTTTCAAGATGAGCAATAACTTCATGTTTTTTTTTATGAACATCCCCAAACTCTTTCCAGTTCCAAGTCTTGATTTTGGATTTAATGTATTGCAGTATTTTGGCAAAATAGAACATCTTAGTCCCATGCCTAGGTTTACCTTCCTTCCACCATTGTTGCACATGAGGTCCGAAGGAAATGTCTCTAAGCCACATTAATTGAAAACGAAAAGGAGAGAAACTCACATTGGTTTTCCACATTTCCACCATGACTGGCCAATGATCCGAACCAACATTATTAAGAGTCTTCACTTTAGGAATGTGACCATGGATTAAGAAATTTTTAGAGAGGAAAAACCTATCCAATATCTCCATTATACAAGCTAAGCCTTGCCTTCTGTTAGACCAAGTCATAAGGCCATTATCTCGTTGGATATCCACAAGATGGAGGTTTGCAATATATTCGCTCATGAGGTCAGTGCTTTTGTCCAAATTTCTATTTCCCCCATTTTCTCATCCAGAGAGAGGATGGTATTGAAATCTCCTCCGATCAAGATCCAAGCTTTAGGAAAATGAGAGATAATATGAGTAATATCCTTCCACTATCTTCTTTTTTCCTCCAAAGAAGTCGGAGCATAAACAGTAATGCAGAGCATAATCTGGTTGGAATGTCTACTTTGAATAGCTATAGCCAACAAACCCCAACCGCCAACCATATGGTGAATAACTACCTCTTTTGGGTCCCAAAGACAAGCAATGCCACCCGAAGTCCCTTGGGAACCGAGGGAAACCACTTTTCCAGTGGCCAAATTTTACCGGCAATTGAGTCCATATCCTCCATTGACATCTTTGTTTCTTGAAGGAAAACAAGATGTGGATGATTTATCTAGAATCATTCTTCTAATTTCATTTTGTTTTGAAAGACTCCCTTTGAGTCCTCTAATATTCCAAGTGATGATCTTCATTAATACCAGGGCTAAAAAAGTTGGGAAGGGCATTAATATTACCTTCCTCTACAAGCTTTTCACCTTCTTTTACCATATGATATTGATTGGTCTTGCGACCCGCTTTTTGATTAGAATCCATCTTCAATTTTTTTTCCCTATTTCTTGACTTATTCCAATTGAATCTGAGATGGCTTCTAACCTTGAAGAATGCTCGTACACAGCCAAAATTTTACTAGATGGTTCAACGGAGTCTATATTGGGACCTGCATTATTTGAAGTTTTGACATTTGAAAGATTGTTTTTCTTGTGTAAATTTTCTCTCTTTTTTTCTGTTGAAAACCTTTGATTTGTTGGTTTGTCTCTGAGTTCTTCCCTTCATATTTAAATTGTGTTTCTAAGATTTCAGTTTCCATTATTTCCTCTTCCTCACTTGGGACATCATTTGTGGAAAGGATTTCAAACATATTAGCGAGATGACTTTGATTGATCCTTCATAACTAGTTTTTTCTGAGTGTTCTTCTTCTTAGGTATTTGGAAACCTGCTGAGTTTATATCTTCTTTCTTTTGATCAGGAATTTTATTTGGGCAAGCACTGGCCAAATGACCATATTCATGGCAAATTCTACAACGAAAAGGAATGTTCTCATAGTCCACTACTTGCTCCCAAGTGTCTTCCCCAAATTGTAATGTGATATTTTTAGGTAGGGGTTTGTCAAAATCCATTAAAACACAAATCCGAGCATAAATAATATGTTCAAAATTTTGAGTACAATCAACAATCATCATAAAAGTTCCTAAAGAGTTTCCAATTGAAGAAAAAATAGTAGGATTCCAAAATTCAATAGGGAGGCCAAAGAGTCTAACCCACACGGGAGCTATAGAAGGCATCTCTTCTTTGGCTTTAAATTTAGTATGCCAGGGCTTCATGAAAAGCCCTGCCCTTCCAAAAAACCAAGGACCCCCTTGAAAATTTTTCTCTCTATCTTCATTATTAGCAAATAAAACAAGAAAATAACCATTTGGATAAATAGAGATTTGTAACTCACCTTTAGTTTTCCAGCTTTTTGCAGCCCAGACTTTGAAAGCAGATAGACTCGGATGAAAACCCACGAACCGACAAATTAGTCCTTCTTTTTCCAAATCTTCAATGCCAATCTGAATGTTACCCATATCAAGCTTAACAATAGGAGTTCCATCAGCTGCTTTAAGACATCCTGACTCCGTTTTCCTGGGATCAATCTTAGGCATTCTTAGAGGTTTATGGGAAGCCCTAAGATTGATATTAGCATTGGGCTGAGGCTGTCCACCACGAAGGGCATCCCTAAAATTCATTTTTGGGACCGAGTCTTCAAAATTCTTACCCTTGATAGGGGTTTTCATAGTAGAATTATTTTGTGGGTGCACCTTAGCACCAGATTCACTTGAGATATGAGCCATTTTTTGATCAACTACTTGAAACTTGTTTCGTGATCTCTTTAATCCTTGCCCTAGACGCCGTGGAAAGGTATGGTTTTCACTTTTCTTTTGTGCAGCAAATTGGAAGCCATTGTCACTCAAGTTCACGAGTATGATCTGTTGAAAGACAAATTTCTAACCCATATTGGATCCCCTGCAACATTTCCTGCTAAAATATTGAGCATAAACCACAAAAATATTGGCCTCTAGGGCCCGAAGGCCCTAAAAACCAACCTCTGGAGCTGCTTGCACTCAACCCAGATGAAACCCTCGCATAGCCGCTTGCAAAATATCTCGTTCACACATAGGGATGCGCTAGGATCTGTGTTGCTCCAAATGATATGAAAATTGGTGGAGATGTTCTAGGGTTTTTCAGGCATCTACCCTCAAAATTTTAGCTCAATCCGAGTCCGGATGAGTGAGATATGGCCGAAACGAGTTCGATAGTTTGGGCAGTCCTACGAAAAACGTCTCATGCACTGCTCATGGTATATCTAATATTATATCTTTCTTCCTAGCTTCTTTTTCCACATATTTTCTCATATTATTTATTTAAGGTTTCTATAATATACTAATTTTTTATAGTCATTCCATTGCAAGTTTTTTCTTAGTAAAATCACAAAAAATATTACATTTAGTCACTACATCATTTAACAAAATCAAAATTACTTGCTATATCTTGAGTTTACAAACATTAGCATAGGGAATTTGTAATATTTCTATGAAATTGCATGTTATATAGGTTGCAATACATATATCTACAAATTGCCTATTTAGCCCAAGAACCATATACCACTTCACTATAATAGTCAATAGCATCAATTACATGTGGCACTTCTATTAGAGTGGTGGAAGATCTATCAACTTTAGTTTCCCTTAGTGATTTTGTCAAAAATACCTTAAAACTAATTTTCCTCAAATAGAAAACATTATAATGTTGTCCATCCTTGTCTTTTTTATTTTTGCTTGTTCATAAAATTTTGTTTAACTGTCATATTGATAAAATATTTTAATTCAACTAGATTTTGGTTATTTGATTGGATTCATTATTAAAATATCATATTTCCTAATGCATTGTGTTAGATTAGTCTTCACTTTGTGTGTATTCTATTTTTGTAGGTATCAAGATGTAAAATTCAACTACTTCCATATGTTCAATATCCAATAATTAGTTTTAGGACTTCAATCAACCACAACACTTAGCAATAGTATTTTCATCATCAATAAATACGTAAACGGATCATATCTTCAATACACAATCACATTGGAGAGATATATAAAACACTTGTGTAGGTCATCAAAAGTCATAACCATATTCAAGATTTTAGAATCGGGTTTAAATGGTCCTTTCCCCTATTTTATTTCTAGGATATTTTATTTTGTTGTGTATCCTTCATGTTTGTATTCAAGGAAGTATAATGACATACATTTAGGTTGTGCCATAAGCTTCTTTGTTATCTTATTTTGAATCCCCTTCTTATATAATTTTTGTAAAAATCAATGGAAGATAGTCCTTGCATAATAGGATTTACCCTACTGCCCTTTTACTTGGCAAAATTGCATCTTAATAGTAGTAATGCCCTATTAAAATGCTTTTGTTATAGTACTAATTTTGTGAAGTGATACTTCTTTTAGAAGGCAACACTTATATTAGTGTCACCTATCTATATATCATTTATTAGAGTTAAGATAAAATCAAATTTGATTATATATCTTAATTAGGGGATATCTAGGTTGTTTGTGTAAACTATTAAAATAGAGACCTTTAATTTTGTTGTATTAAAAATATAGTATGCCCTTCAAGAAACCAAAACTTATATATGTTTTGTTTTGATCAATTAAATTTAAATGATAGATTGAAATAGTATCTTTCTATTGCATCATCTTGTTAATTGCATGTTTTTAAAAAAGCTTAGATTACTTAAAGAATTTGTTTTTATTTTTATTTTTTCTAGAGAACAAGAGGTTGTACTCGGGTCCCCCACCCTTGATAAATCACAAATATATTCTTTAGAGCATGAGATTTTACAAACAAAATCAACATCTCAATTGTGCTATATCATTTTACATAAAATGTTTGAATTCTTGATTTTCATTTTTTGGAACATTTTCAATTTTCTATGTGAATACAAATATTCCAAAATTCAGCATCCTTCTTGACATTTTCCTACAATAGCATTCAGAATACTAAAAATTCACCTTTACTATCTATGCATTGCATCTTAGTAAAGTAATATTCCTAAAACATCGCACTATCATAACCTACTTTACTAGATATGGATTGCTATTTTTCCTCTCGAAGCACAAGTGCAACCACATAAATTGTAATAAATAGTTTATATGAAAGCACATTAATTTTATAAAATAAAGCAAATATTACCAATGGAAAACATTAAAGCACATCTTAATTTTTATTTGATTCAGACAAACAATATTTTCTTGTCAACTTTAGCTAAACTTACTACTTCCTCTAACCAAGGAAAAGAGAATTTAACTTCATGATACTCAATTAAAATCCCTCTATTGGCTAGCCTATTTGCACATTTGTTTCCTTATCTTAATGTATGTGTAAACCTGATTTCTTCAAACTATATAGCAAGATCTTGAATTTCCACAATTATCTCTTGTATGTTCCATAGAGCCTTTGATTTCCTCAAAATAACTTTTATTAATATGAGTGAATCACCTTCCATCCATACTTGATCCATTTTATTTGTTTATATATTTTTAACCCTTCCAAAGCTACCCAAGCTTCACTTCATTTTTTATCTTAAATCCACTATTAAAAGCATAATGAGACAAAATCTCTCTATTATTTCTAATTATTCCTCCTCCTCCTGTTGGTCCTAGATTTTATTTAGATGCTCCATCAAAATTCAATTTGACCAACTCCACATATAGTGGTTTCCACTTTATATTATTTACCTTCTTTTTGTTTCTTCTATCCCCAACATCATAGTTTTATTTGATGACTTGAATCCATCTATCAAGGATATATGCTTCTAGATTAGGGATTGGGTGAGTTGATATGATTGGTTTAGACTCCTTTATGGCTAAATTTTTTTTTCCTTTTCATTACCTCTAAATTGCTTTCCTTTCCTTTAAATATTCTTCTATTACTTTCTATCCATATAGTCCAAAGTATTGTATCTTTTGATATATCCCATATTGTTTGTAAAGAATCACTTTTAAAAGTGCTTTGCAATTGCTTTAATCATTCTTCAATTTTGCCATTCATCACCATGAGTTTACCAAACATATTAAGAATCCATTACCATAGTTTCTAGACTATTGAGTAGTGTCCCAAGAGATGGTCTATACTCTCTTCCTCAATTTTATAAAGAACACATTTTGAGAGGCGATAGAAACCCCTTTTCATAAGGTTATCCCAAGATAAAATTATTTTATGACCTACAAGTCAAACAAATATTTTAACTTTAGGAATGCTCGAGATATCCCAAATATCTCTCCATATTCTTGTGATATTCCTATTTTGATGGTGCTTTATATTATATCCACTTCTTGTTGTGTATTCTCCTAACCTATTTAACTCCCAAATCAACTTATCCTTGGTTTCCCTCAAAATAATCATTGTTGTTATCTTTCTACTCAATTGCCTCCTAGAATCAATGTCTAATTTGTTGTCTTTAATAATCTTTAGTTAAATACAAATTTTGCTTAAGTACTCACAAAAATAAACTAGTCATGTTTGAATCTCTTACCCTAATTAGAAAACTTGGCATAGCTTATTATCCTATACAATTGGGATGTGACACCAAACTCATGGAAATGCTATTCTAGTAAATTCATTATCCTACCTACAGTTGGCCATCTACATTTTTAGTGAACTTGTCATGAACACCACTTAGGTCCATTTGTTTTGACAGTTTCTAAGTAAAAATTATATTTTCTAATAGTTATATAACTTAATTGTCAAATATAAAATTGAAAAATATCTTATTGCTAGCTTTTTGAATCCTTTGAACCAACATATGAACCACTCTAGTATATTGAGTATATAGCAAGCCTTAGTTTCTAGCCACACATAAAGGATATTTTGAACTAACACTATTTGAGGAATATAAATTGAGTTAGTAGGAGACATAAGGAGGTTATTATTTCTTCCATATTCCATATCATCTTCTCTCACATATCGCTACTCTTCTATATACCATGCTGCTCTCATACACCATTTCTTCTTCCATGTACCAACAAGTATACAAAAAAGTATTGCTATATAGGGAACTTTAAGTATATTAAGAGGTTGGTTATATTAGGAGGTTTGGTATATACGAAGAAAAAATTATAAGGATATTCTTCTATGTCTATTCTAATTAATATTATTTTTTAATTTAAAGGAATCTAATAACAAGAGGTTAATTTTTTATGTAATTGTGGGACCCCAAATAGGGTGCATGGAGGCACTAGCCCTAAAAGCATTCCTTTTGAGGTCATCCACACTCGGGTACCTATCATTGTGACTACATTTTGGGTACACTGTTTTATATTTGGTGGGAGATTTGGTTCACCAAGGGATTTATAGATTCCCTAATCTAGTTTAATGTATTCAATTTAGAAAATACCTAGATTTTATTCTATGCTAGAAGCTAATATGCAAGATGAGGATGCAATGCAACATGAAAATAAAAGTGCATAAGACAAAGAGCTATCCTACATGCAAGTTTGATTCGATGAATGCTAACTAAGATAGAGGTTACAAGAAAATATATATATATATATATATATATATATATATATATATATATATATTTTTTTTTTTTTTTCTTGAGAGCAAAAGTGCAAGATAGATGTAAACACACAAATTAGCCTAATGCAATACTATATGCAATATTTATTTCAAATGCCTAAGGAAGCAAGATAAGCTACAAAATATTTTGATTTTCTCTTTTATTGATATTCTGCAAAGGGTAAACAACAAAGCAGATAAGGAGCATACATTTTATTATATAAATTGAAATTTGGAGGATCATAAGTACTTACCCGTTCTAGCATCTAATTTAAATACATCGTTCAAAATTGAATACATCGACTGGAAGTATTTTAGCTGACGGATTTGTGCAAAATTACAAAGTGGAAAGAAAAATAAGGGTATTATAATTTGGAATCCTACCAAATAGCAAGAAGATTTTTCTTTCTAGTTTGCATAGTCAGGCTTTTTATTATACCAAAAACAAGGTCACTTTACCTTGGTTGTGGATTTTGAGTGATATATGGCGAATACGTCAGCTGGAACTGGAAGTATTCTAGTTGGTGGATTCATTATTATGAAATAACTAAATAGACAATAAATAGATCAAAAGACAAATATGACTTATACTATCAAAATTATGCACAAGGATGAGTTTTGATTAGACCATATGTTGGGATAACTAAGAATATGAGGCTTATTAGATGTATGTTGAATACACCTCTTGTAATAGTTACAACTGGTATATTCGCTCTCAAAATTGGAAATAAACAATTAATGTTATTCTAACAAATTTAGGGCATGACCACACTATGTGAATACACCACTTAAGTTAATCTAGCTAGTAGATTCATTCAATATATTAGTGGAATGATGAATCTAACTACGAGGGATCTATGAAAGTCTTTGGTTGGTGTAGTAAGGATTTTGGTAGTTGTCTCTCTTACAAAAGCTTCCTAAGATGCCTATGGACTAAAACAAGATAACTTCTAATAAAAATGGTAGTTAAATATAAAAAAAGAGAATATAAGTGTAGGATGTAAATTTGAATCATAAAAAGCACTAACGATAATTAACATGAAAGTCACAATGTGTAATAGAAGAACATCATCAAGCTTTCAAGTTTGGGATGCCCCTTTCCTTCCTTTGGAGCTAAATCATTGATGACTCCATAAATTATTTTTGGCAACATTTCATTATGCTCAGAATATTTTTTATTTTAGAAGTGTTTCATTACTAAAAGTGTGTTTCCTAAAATGTTATACCAAGGGGCTAATATATAGAAATTAGGTCTCCTAAGGTTTCCTAAGTGGGAGGGATGAGATAGCTAGTATGCTAGCTAGTTTGGCTAATTAGAAGGGTATATTGGCTACTGATTGCAACCTACAATCAATTACCCTTTGATTTGAGTCTAATTAAGGTAAGTAAGGAGGCAGAAGGGAATCCATATCATTCCTTCCCTATCCAATGATCATATGTGCTTAGAGAAGGGTAGTCAGGAAATATTTATACCTTGGCAGGCCACTATAGGTGCAATTGTGAGTTTCATTTTTTGGGTGCAAATATGTTGATGAGTGTATTTGTAATCATGCGTATTTATGCACCTAGTTTTTAGAGGTTAAATCTGGTGGAGGTTAGAGGAATTTGAATTGTTCATCAATACATTGGGCTAAAAGTTTATTCAATCCCTGGAAAATTCTCTCTGAGATGGTAGATTCACCATGACTAGTTTTTTTTTGTAATTCTTAGGGTTAGGTTAATTCTTATAGTTAATTTGGTCTTTTTGTCTATTTGCTTTGAATATTGATGTAAAATAGGTGATCCAATTTTAGGTATCTACATTTACCCCCTTTTTTATGCATTAATTTTTTTTAATGCATCAAAAATAGTTGTAGATGCCTATGATTTTCAAAGAATAATGATGATTGGGCTTCAATTAATCAATACAGTAAAAAATATATTAAGAAATTGTTTGCAGAAGAAACTAAAACATTCCAAGCTTGTACTCGATAACTTTCTTGTTATAGTTGATGATTTTTTTTTTAAAGTAACTCTTACCTCTAGCTTGGGTTCCCCCTCAAGCTTTTGAGGGATAAACTAGAGTCATGAAGAAACTCAAATAAGCCAAATGAGAGATGAACAAAAGAAAAAATTACTCTATCGATGGTAAAATAGGGTAAAAGGTTATAGGTAAAAGTCATTTTTACTATGCAAGAGAAAGAGAGAGAAAGTGCTTTAGAGAAAAATCTAGAGTTTGTAGAATGGCAATCATGCCCTCTTGACTACCCTTATAGAAAAATATCATTCAAAGTGTGGTACGTTTCTCTTATCGATGGGGGAGATTATAGTGATCTTGGAGGACATATGGAGGATTCTTCGAGTACCTATTCTAGGTGTCGATATACAAATGAACCATAATTAAGATTGAGCCATCTATAGGTTGACTCATGGCTAGAAATTTAAGTTGAGGTGCTATGAAATTGATATCAATGACATGTTTCAGGTAGGGTTATTGGATTAGTTGACAATATTATTATGTTTTATGGTTTTGGATTTGATGGTTGGCGATACCAACAAGAGGTTAATGTAGTAGGGGTTATTTAAGATCATCACTTATATGAGAAATGAACAAGTATTATTTGCATGGGGACTATTTATATTATATAATATTTACTAGATTCTTCATCTTGTTACTTAAAATAAGGAGAAAAGCCTATTTTGTTCCACCCTCCTACAAATCTAAGAGTGAAGCACATAGATGTTAGGTATTATCAGGTTACCTATAGTTTTCGAAGATATAGATGTACTTACTAGTTTTATATGGGATAGATCTAGTGAGATAGATAAGAGAGCCTTCAAGGGAGTCATGATGCTAGCTTGAAGGGTCATTGATGACCTCTAACCTAACCAGATAGTGTGGTGTCCCTAGAGGGATCATGTGGGGTGGGTTGAGGATGGCTTCTAGGCAGCTAGGGTGTAGAGGATTAGATGGTTGTAGGCACTACATGGAGATTTTAAACTCTATCATATATATAGGGTTTAGAGGTAGTTTACATTGGTTCATTGGATCCCTATGATAGAAGAATATTGGTTCTAATGGGTCACTCAAGAGAGGTTAAGAAGCTTCGATGATCTTCTAGGCCCTAAAATGTTTTTTGGGGAGGATGTGGACGATACTCCTATTTGTTAGAGTATATTACATTATTTAGTACATGCTAATATACCTCCTTGGTACATCCTTGTAAATATTGTATTAGGGTTGTGTCCTATATTAGAGTGAGTAAATATTTTATGTAATGTAATAATGTGCAAGAAATGCACAAGTGTCATGTAAATGAGTGTGCAAGTGTTATGTGTGTAAATGTGCACAAGTGTCTTATATGTAAGTGTGCACATGTGTTCTTAGATTAGGATGTGTTATGTGAAGAGTCATGTCCAAGTGTGCATCCAAGATAGAGTCATGTATATGCAAGTGTTAAGTAGAGAAGCAAAGAATCACGAGACTTGACATAAGGAAAAGAAAGAGTCAAGTAACCAAAGAGTCATCCTACAATAGCTATATATTACTCCATAGTCTACATAACTGTAGACACCTAAAACACGTTATGTTTAGGATACTACTCATATGGGAACCTTTGTAGACCATATAAATGATCTTGGGAAACTTTGCAAAGACTAAGCAATAGTTTTAACCACTCATATAGGGTAGTCTAGTCCTATGCAACCCTAGCCGCTGATGAAATTGATGATTACCTCTATAGTCATTGATGATTAGAGTGGCTATGGGCTAGCCACTAATGATGATAGCAACTATAGGAAACTTACCCATAGCTACGCTTATCGATAGTGGATAACCCTATAACTGACTTGGGCTACCAAAGCCAAATGAAATCTGTTGCACCTAATAGATTCTTGAATGGTTGGAAAGCCAAAGATTTTGGATGAATATTCTCAACTACCTAGACGTAATTTCTTCTTGATCTTGGATTTATTGTGAAGAAAAGATAAGGAGTTTGGATTTCTATAAAAGACCCCAAATTTTGATTGCAAACCCTATTCAATTCATGTGCTGATCACATAGCGGAGCTCTATCGGATCAAGAAGCAAATCAACATCCCTTTGAGGTGCAACAGAGCCCTATCCAATTGGAGAATGACATATGTTTGCCTAGAAATGGTGGATGCCCTAGCTTGAGAGTAACCTAGTTTTTCAAGAGTCAAATCGAGATAGATTGATGCCAAATTCAATCGTAAAACTACGTGCCAAGATGCAAGTAACCCTTGAATATCAATTGCACAGTAAATCAAGCTATATAAAACTAATATTTAGAGAGTAGAGCCCTCACCCTACGACCACTATTTTTAACAACTGCTCATAGGCTTAGCCACCAAATTTGATAGCAGCTAACAGAGCCATATACTCTGGTTGATAGCAGCTAGGATTTGATTTAGATTTTTTTTCATTTAGTCTTTAGATTTCCATTTCATTTCATTTAATTCAATTTTTCAAACATAGATTAGTTTTTTTCATTTAGTATTTAAGCATCATTTATAGTATTTCATGCATTTCATCTTATCTTTATGTATTTTCTTTCTTTCTTGCATTCATTTTGAAACTAGCCTCATCTTGAGAGGCATCATATGCTATTGATGTGTTTTCTAGTTTCTTTGTGTGTAGGTGATAGGGATAATCAAGGATCCAAGAGCAACATCAATATAATCTTCCTTGGCATCAAAGAATGAGGTAGCTAATAAGACCTCTTATAAGAAAAGTAGTGGATATATAAATAGCTTGTAGAATACATCGCCCTCATTTTAGGGCTCAAAATGATTATGTTCATGTATCAAATTTGGTATCACTAAGAGGGATGAATATGTAACCGAGATTTGAAATTGATTAATACAAATGAGTCATTTATTTTTTCAATTCATTTGGTTATACATGTTTTATTGCTTTAAATTTGTTATCATGTTGCAATTAGCTTAGATGTATGCTTTTTAGAGCTTTACAAGTGGTGATCACGATCGGAACGACCTATTTTGTTAGTTGTTAACTCATAATTTTTTTTTTCTAGTTGCAAGTACAACCACTTTGAGTGACAATGGCTAGTTTTCCTAGCTACCATAAACAACAACAACTAGTGTCACAATCGTCCTAATTGATAGTGACCAACATAAAAGATAGCAAAAAAAATCAGCAACATATTTTTTCATCAGATGAGGAATTGTAGGTAAGTAGTCCTCTCTGTGCTTTTCTATTTCTTGTCCTTGATTTGTGTGTTTAAAAATTAAATATAGCCATAATTAGAACACATAGTCAAATTTTAAAGGTAAACAATGAAAATACTGTGTCTATTTCTAGTTGCAGCTAGGAACAAAGACCACTTCTATCAGCCACTCTAGAAGCCAGTGGCTAGGATCTTAGATGCGCCTGTGTACAGTGGCTACGACTGTGGCCCACTAATCACAAAGGTGGCTACTATTTATCTTGATTTTTAGGTGTGTCTTCTTGAGGCCTGTGCAAAGGCTATCTCATATTTTAAATTACATTCTCTAAAACATATTTTCATTTTGTATTTTTTGAGTATAAAATGCAAATTATATGCATGAATATGAAAAGAGCATTGTATGCTAATTGATGCATTTGTTTTTATGTAAATTTAAAATGAACCAATAACACACCATGATCCAAGGATAAACATCAGTGACATTGGTATTTCACATCCAATCCACTGATCAAGACCAATGGTGGAATTCATTACCAATCAGTTGGTTTTTCTAACATTGTATCATCATTACCCATATGTGGGCAAGGACGATTCAAGAACTATCCTATCCATGGAAAATCACATGCATTTCTCTTTGGAGGGTTGTATCTCTAACCATGATGTGTTGGGTGAGAATTGGTAGTACTTATACTCCCTAATCGGATATAGATTTCATCTCCATATTTTGGTGGGTAGAAATCCTGGATGTCATTATCGGGTTTGTCACTGTGAGTGTATAGGTGAAAGCTTTAAACAATCTAAGAATTATATTAACTATTGCAAACATGATAAGATTTTAGATTGTATTCACAACAAATCAAAAATACACAAAACAAGTTTTAGGAAACACAAACAAAACTTAAAAGAGATAAACACCCTTTTTACTTTATTTGTCTTAAAAATTATACAAGATATAATTTCATATAGCTTATGGTCACTACACGGGGCTGCACTTGGTCCATGACTGAGGTGGTACCCAATGCACCAGAGGGCCCATATCACCCTAGAGGTAACATACATGCCCCTAACATACTTGAATGAAATTCAGGTAGTGTTAGAGGAAATAATTCCACACACAGGGGTTCTCATCAAGAAATCCCAACTAGAAGACCAAATCCAGGTTCTTCTCGTGACCCAAACGAGGGGGTTTCAAGACCCCAATATTCACATGATGGTCATAGATCAAACTAACCAATGAGGGGTAACACAGAAGGGTCATGTCTAATCACATACCCGAAAGAGCTTCAAATCACTCTAAAAATGAAGGAGATTTAATAGATCTCCATAGTGTTGAAGAAAATAGTATGCCTCCTAGTTGATCATGGAAAACACACCAACCTAATCACCTGGAATAGGATCATGGTAGATAAAAACATAAGGCTACCTCTACTGCTCATTCTCAATTTGAGAGTGCACATAGTGAAGACATAGTGTGACACACTAATGCCCAAGGTGAATGTTCCAAATACCCATGTAGCATAAATACCCCATCCACATATGCAGGTACAAAATGAAGAGTCAATCATAATATCAATTTAGCCTCTACATATAGAGTAACGAGTGGTGGATTATTCCATCAAAAATCATACTACTAGGACTCCTCGTACGGAGTTATGAAGCCAAAGACCTAATATGATAGATCAAGTAGATCAGATATGTAGGCTTTATGTAGATAAAAGAGAACAAATGCTTCAAGATCAATTGGAGGATTTGCACACTGAAGGTGAGCATTTAGACAACTTAGAATGGGAAGATATAGAACGACAAAGGTTGCTTCATCAATGTGTATATGAACACCATTTAAGAGAGAAATGCATCCTTGATCAAAAGGAGCATGAAGAGCAATCAAACAGATTGACTTGATCTAACCCGCTTCCAATGAGTGAATATAGAGAGCAACATAATGTAAGGCATGCCACATCTCACCCTAAGCTCCACATGAGACAAGTATAGCATCACTCTCATCATACTTTACATCATGCATCTAGGCAACAACAACATCAAGCACTAAATTTTCTTGACCATGATCAGTACCAAAGATCAGAGTTAGAAGATTAGGATCCTGAACCATCCTCAATAGATGTGGTCGATGATTACAATCAACCAACTCAAGCTCAAAGGAACTTACCCCCTCTTGCATCCCAAATATTCCTTCGGGAGGAAGATATCACCTCTTCTCAAGCCTACAAAGTGCTTACAGAGAGAGTCAAAAATATTGAGAAATAAGAGACGGCTTGTAAAAAGTCCACTTTAAGAAAGATACATAATCAACCCTTATGTCTGTTAGTGCCAAGCCCTACTTATCCAAAACATTTTGAAATACCTAGATTGGATAAGTTCAAGGGAGATGAAGATGTGTAGGATCACATGACATGCTTCATGAATTCATGTTTTCAACTGCAGAATGATGATGCATTGTTATTGATAACTTTCATCATTACCCTTTCGGGCACAACCATTTAATGGTATAACCAATTACCAAGGCACAACATCACCAAATTTGAACAACTGGTGAATGATTTTCTTGAACGCTTCTCATTTGGCATCAAGAAGAATAATCTGTCTGACCTAGACAGCCTACGACAGTATGAAGATGAGCCAGTGATATATTATGGGAATAAAATGGAGAAAATTAATGGTAAAATTACCATTCTCTATTCCCACCATAGAGCTCATCCGAATGTTCATAAATTTTTTTGCCAAGCACATATCATTTTTACTTCAGCTACAGTAATATACGATATTCAAGGAGGCTTTGGTGCAAGCCAAAGTAATTGAGGATATCAAATTGCAAGAAGGAGACCTAAAGCTATGAACCAAGAAATAATGGAACAATAAGAACATGTATAATCAATAATATCAGGCCAAGTTGGTGCCTGTCAATCAAGTCGTGTTGAATGTTCCTAAGGGGAATAAGATCCAACAACATAACTATCACACTCAACCACCTCTAATGTAATACAATTAGCACAATATAAATCAGGGCAAGGACAAACAATATCATTTGCGTCACCAATTTATGCTATTTTTTGAATCTTTGGCATCTATATTCAACTAGTTGTGCGAGGCTAAGGCCCTAAAATTGCTAGAAATTCATTTTCTAGACCCTAATCGCCCTAAGTCAAAAGGGTATAGGTAAGATCACTACTACCCCTACCATATATAGAAAGGGCATGACATCAAATTTTGCCATGGGTTCAGACATGTGCAAAACATAATTGATCAGGATGAGCTACGAATTGACAACCCTCTAGCACCCGATAATTAGAACCTGGAAATCCTAAAAAATCCCCCACCAAATCTTGGGGGTCAAGTCAACCAAATTTAGATAGATCCTCCTACAAAGGGTTTGGTTTGCATGATTAATGTGGTTACTAGGAATAGGAGACACAAACCACCTGATCTGCTTGGAGCTCCCATATGTATCCCAGCTACACCTCAATAAAGGCCAGTGCAAAATCCATTTTTAGACCCACTAACAAGATCGACGGTTACAATTAGGAATAGACTCACCTAGAGTCTACAAATAGCTCGACAAAGTTATCAATATACGAGCTCATACAATAGTCCCCTAGGCATAGGGAGACATTAATGGAAATTTTGAGATCCATAGAGCTCCAGCCCTAGGATCCCAATGCATTCACAAATTTTGTGGGGCATGTTCAGTAGTGTAGAGAGCTAGTGATTACTTTCCATGATCATGAAATAAAGAAAATATCAGCTAACATAGCAAATCCACCATTGCACATAATTGCTTATATAAATTGGATCCCGTTCAAGCGAGTATTGATTGATATAGGGTCATCAATCAATATTATAACAAGTGCATTAGGACACCTTAGCATCCCTCAGTCACACATTGTAGCATCCACGTTCACTTTATGAGCATTCAATGATGCATTATGTTCGATTGTCAGTACCATCATGCTTCCTATCCAAGTAGGATTGAAGACTATATCAGTCTCATGTCATGTGTTGGAAGGTAGCATGCAATATAACATCCTCCTTGGTAGACCCTGGATCAGAGACATGAAATGCATTCCTTCAATCCTTCATCAATGCATTAAGTATGCTCATGAGGGAAACATTCATGTCATCCCTTTAGACGAAGAGCCCTTCAAATAGGTCAACTTGTAGACACCTAAAACGTGTCATGTGTAGGGGACTACTCATATGGGTATGCTAATAGACCATATGAAGGATATTGGACAACTCCAAGGTGAAGCAGTTGTTTTAACCACTCAATTTGGGCAAAGTTGGCATACTCAGCCTTAGCCATGACTGAAACCCATGGCTAACAGAGCTAGCTACATCTTAGAGCCATGGCTAGCACTAAAAATATTTTGAATCCTAGGTCGATCCAAATTCAATTGCAATAGTTTGGGCAGTAAAGTTCAAAATGTTTTGGGTGGGGAAGCTTTGATATTTTTCCTCCCAACTTATCCTACCTCTTGGATCTTGATCTTGGCTTCCCAAGCAAGCCAAGATTAGGGATTAGGAGGGCTATAAGACCCCCCTTATAATTAGAGAGAAGTCTGAAATGATATTGATTTGAAATTCAATGAAGCTTTACCAAAATGGACAGTGAAGTGACAACCCCTTGAGGAGAGTCGAAGTGTTGGCCAATTGTGGAGTGACAAGCATGAATCCATCAATGAAGCTTCCAAAGGACTAAGAAGCATCAATAATAAAATCAAATAAATCAAATGTGAATCTTATAAAATTCAACCACTAATCTATCTCAGGATACAAAGGCGACCCTTGATCATCAATTACACGAAGGAAATTGAATGTACAAGCCCTGATTATAAGAGCAAAAATAATTTTAGCTCAGTCGTGGCTGCCAGTCGTGGCTAACAGTGCCAACTATACCTCAGACCCACAACTAGGGTTTGATCTTTAATTTCCTTTGTTTTAGCAGTAGATTTCCATTTCTAGTTATGCAATTAGCTTAATCTAGCATAGATTAACATTGTCGCAGACATTTGATCAGTTAATCTAGGATTTAGAGGTAGATTTCCTTCCATTTTCTTGCAATTATCAATTTAGACTAGTTTCATGCTTTTCAAGTTCTAATGGCTAATTAGGATGCATAATAGTTAGATTTCAATATTTCTTTACATGCTTTACAGTAATTTGATGATTTCTTGCATATCTTCATAGATTTATATGCTTTCTTGATTTTTTTATCATCAATTTATGCAATCATCTCAAAAGCCTCATCAAGAGAGGCCTCCTTTTTTATTAACCCTTTTCATGTTGTTTCTTGAACGTAGGGTTTACAGGACCTAATAAATTTCAAGGCATTCAAGGCAGAATATGCCTCCAACCAAATGAGAAGAAGACTATATTTTGCCTTAAGCAGTTCGTGTAACTTCTAAAAAGCCTGCGGATTACACCACCCCCTCATTTAGAGGGTCTTCAAAATTGTATCAATTGTATAAAAATTGAGTATCCCTAAGAGGGATGTATTTGTAATCTGGATTTGACAAATTTTTAATAAAAGAAAACCCTACTTTCTTTTTAAATTCATTGTTGTCTATTCTTTATTGCTTTAATACTTGATTTCAATTGATGCACTAGTTAGGTGTATTCTTTTTAGATCATTACATATGGAAATAATAGTGGAAACCCCACAAATTTTGCAAGAACTGATGGATTTTTGAATGTTTATTGTTGCAGGTGTTAGTCACACTTGACAACCACAGTGCACAGTCTTCACCATGCTTGACAGCCACGACTAGCAGTAGATCAAAAAAGCAGACAATTATTGGCTTGTCTCTTCATCAGATGAGGAATCTAGGTAACCCTGATTGGTGGAGAACAGATCTAGCACAAGATAGAAACAAAAATAACAAGAGCCAAATTTATTATTCAGTAGCTTCAGAAAGATTTTACAGAGAATATACAACAATCTGCCATTTTGCCAACCCCTTCTCATTACAATCCTTGGGTTTTTATCGAGGTCCCGATCCTCTGTGTTTTCAAACTTCCCACGATCTGCAATTGCCACTTGGAACAATACTGGAAAGTTGCATTGATGAGACTCTGGGTGAGGTGTGCGACTGGCTGCCATACCCAATGGGATCTTCTTCTTGAACTGCTACTTTGTTGTTAGTTGCTATAAATGCATCTCTAGATATCCTGCGCGAGTGGCCAACATGCTCGTTGGAATCTTCCTCTGAAACTGCTGCTTCACTACCGCTAACTTGCCGTGCACGAAGGGACGCCTTTATGGAAGCCTGGAGTGCGTGTTTCTCTTTTGGTCGTGATATCGCGACATGTCGCGATATCGTGACAATTTCTTTCTGTGCTTTCTCTCTCCTATTTCGGTCGCGATATCGTGACATGTCACGATATCGCGACATTCCTTCCTCCGTGCCTTCTCGCTTTCGCTTTGGCCGCGATATCACTGTCGTTTTTCTATCGCGCCTCCGTTCTTCAGTTTCGGTCATGAAATCGTGACATGTCACGATTTCATGACCTTCCGTCCTCCGCGCCTTTGCTCCCTGCGTTGGTCATGAAATCATGACATGTCACGATTTCGTGACCTTCGGTCCTCCGTGCCTTTGCTTCCCTGCGTTGGTCGCGAAATCGTGACATGTCACGATTTCGTGACCTTCGGTCCTCCGCGCCTTTGCTTCCCTGCGTTGGTCGTGAAATCGTGACATGTCACGATTTCGTGACCTTCGGTCCTCTACGCCTTTGCTTCCCTGCTTTGGTCGCGATTTCGTGACATGTCGCGAAATCGCGACATGTCACGATTTCGCGACCTTGGGTCCTCCGTGCCTTTGCTTCCCTGCTTTGGTCACGATTTCGTGACCTTGTGTCTTCCACGCCTTTGCTTCCCTGCTTTGGTCGCGATTTCGTGACCTTGTGTCCTCCGCGCCTTTGCTTCCCTGCTTTGGTCGTGATTTCGTGACATTCTGTCCACTGCTTCTCTATCTCCTATTTTGGTCGCGATATCGTGACACTCTTTGTGTCGCGATATCGCGACACACACACACACACATATACATATATATATATATATATATATATATATATATATATTTTTTTTTTTTCTTTGCAAAAATACTTAGAAAAATTTGGTTGATGCTAGATTGCTCTGCTGCCCTCGGATGCTCCTGCATCAGACACCCGGGGTGGATTGAGAAGTGATCCTCACTTCTGATCTTTGAGAGGAAGACCCAGGTGGTCAACCTCTATTTTTGATAGCCAAGTTGCATCTTCTACAGGTCTGCCCTTCCACTTGATCAAATATTCAGAATACTGTTTGTTTCTTGTGCTTCTGCCTTCACGAGTATCTAATATTTCCTCGATCTCGTATGTGGTTGGGTTAGACGTTGGAATGCTCCACAATTCTGTACTTGGTGCCTCTATATTGTTTCCTTCATGGTATTCCACTAAATCTGATATGTTAAAAATAGGCGAAATGTCAAGCCCACTTGGCAATTCCACCTCATATGCATTGCCTGAGTCCCATTTTTCCAGTATTCTGCATGGCCCAAACTTCTTCATCTTCAACTTGTTATAAGTTTTGGCTGGAAATATTTCTTTTCTGAGATGGACCATGACTTCATCTCCCACTTCGAACTCTTTGAACCGCCGCTTTTGGTCTGCTCTTATTTTATACTGAGTATTCATTTTTGCAATTTGTTTCTTCACTTCTTCATGCAGGCTTTTCATCTGTTTCACAAATTCTTCAGCCTCGACACTGCACTTTTCCCCTTTCTCTAATTTCCTCAGCTCAGAAACATTTCTTGGGCTATTTCCATATATGACTTGGAATGGGGACTTGTTTGTACTCTTGTTGACAGAATTGTTGTATGCAAATTCTGCCTGTGGCAAAACCAAATCCCATCCCTTGGGTTTATCTGCTATCAAGCATCTTAATAAATTACCCAGACTTCTATTTACCACCTCTGTCTATCCATCAGTCTGTGGGTGGTATGCAGAACTAAACTTCAGGTCTGTCTTCAACTTCTTCCACAATGTTCTCCAGAAATAACCAACAAACTTTGTATCTCTGTCAGAAACTATGCTTTTTGGTAGACCGTGAAGTCGTACCACTTCCTTGAAAAATAACCCTGCAATGTGAACCGCGTCACTTGTTTTCTGGCAGGGAATAAAATGTGCCATCTTGGAGAATCTGTCAACCACCACAAATACGGAGTCATTTCCCCTCTAGTGTTCTCGGCAACCCAAGAATGAAATCCATGGTAATGTCCTCCCATGGCCTCTCAGGTATAGGTAACGGCTGATATAATCCTATGTTCTGCCTCACGCCCTTTGCCATCTGGCATATTCTACAACTTTGCACAAACCTTTTCACATCTTGCTGTAGTTGCGGCCAGTAGTAGTTCTCACTCACCAGGGCAATGGTCTTATCCCGACCAAAATGTCCAGCCAGTCCCCCGTTGTGCTTCTCCTTGATTAAGTTCTCCCGCATGGAACTCCTTGGAATGCATAATTTACTTCCCCTGAACAACATTCCATCTTGGATTAGAAAATCCAACCACTTTGTCCTGTCCATAGTAACAGGTGCCAAGCAAGCCATCCAGGCCTCTGCAAAATCAGGATCATCAGGGTATAGACCCTTTAGCTCTTCGAATCCTACCACTTCCACTGTCATTTCAATCAACAAATTCTGCCTTCTACTTAAGGCGTCTGCAACTCTGTTTGATTTTCTGCTTCTGTGCTTTAACACAAAGGTATAGCTTTGGAGAAACTCAACCCACTTCAAGTGCCTCTGATTCAGTTTTGTTTGGTTGTTAATGTATTGTAAGGCCTGATGATCAGTAAATAGAACAAACTCTTTTGGCAACAAATAATGCCTCCACTTCTTTAGAGCCTGAACTATAGCATAAAATTCTTGATCATAAACTGAATACTTTTTTCGAGCATCATTGAGCTTCTCACTAAAGTAAGCAATAGGTCTGCCTTCCTGACTCAGTACAGCTCCTATTGCACTACCACTGGCATCACAGTCTACCTGAAATACTTTGTTAAAGTCTGGAAGTGCCAAAATAGGTTGTTCTGTGACCTTTTTCTTCAATACATCAAAGCTCCTATCAGCCCCTAAGGTCCACTTAAATTCTTTCTTATCCCCTCTCATTGTTTCTATGAGGGGTGCACAAATGCTGCTGAAATTTCTAATGAATTTTTTGTAAAAGCTGGCTAGACCATGAAATGATCTTACCTCTGTTGTGCTTCTCGGGGTAGGCCATTCGATGATAGCTCTCACCTTTTTTGGGTCCATTTTTAGACCTTCTACTGAGATGACAAATCCCAGGTACACTAGCTCCTTCTTTACAAAATTACACTTTTTCAGATTAATTAATAACTGCTCCTCCCGTAGCTTCTCAAAAACCCTTCTGATGTGCGCCAGGTGCTCCTCCAGGGTTATGCTAAATATTAATATATCATCTAAATAGACAATGACAAATTTTCCTAAGAACTCTTTGAGTACCTCATTCATCAACCGCATGAAGGTACTTGGTGCATTGGACAGCCCAAATGGCATGACCAACCATTCATACAAACCCTCTCTGGTCTTGAAGGTTGTCTTCCACTCATCTCCTTCTCTGACACGGATCTGATGGTAACCACTCTTGAGGTCAATCTTAGTGAAGTACTTGGCTCCACTCAAACAGTCCATTATGTCATCCATTCTTGGCAATGGAAATCTGTATTTTATTGTGATCTTGTTGATGGCTCGAGAGTCTGTACACATTCTCCACTCTCCATATTTCTTTGGTGCTAGCACTGTAGGTACTGCGCATGGACTTAAGCTTTCCCAAATCAGTCCCTTCTCCAGTAACTCCTGGACCTGCCTGTTTAGCTCTTCAGTTTCTACAGGCGTCATTCTATGTGCAGCTTTATTGGGCAAGCTTGATCCTGGCACCAAATCGATATGGTGACTGATCTTCCTTACTGGGGGTAAACCCTCAGGCACATTATCAGATATAATATCTAGAAATTCCTCCAATAGATCTAGGACTTTTGCTGGGGTATCTTTGCATTCTGTATCCCTGACTCTAGGAATTAATGCATAACACATATGTTCATGTTTTAAATCATCTAAAAATTTTCTCCCGTCAACCAAGCAAATTCTGGCACTGCCACATACCTTTTCTTCCACCTCCTTCAGGGGTTTTAGCTTATGACGCATTCCATTCTTTGTCATGGAATAGGTGTTGGCATGGCCATCATGAACCACACACCTGTCAAACTGCCATGGCCTTCCCAACAACAAATGGCACGCATCCATGGGCAGAATGTCGCACAGGACCTCATCACGGTAATTCCCAATACTAAATTTTACCAAGCACTGTTCATTGACCAAAACCTTATGGTCTTTCTGCAACCACGTGATCCGATATGGATGCGGGTGTCTCTTCCTCTCTAGTTGTAGCTTTGTAACCATTCCCTCTAAAACTAGGTTATCCGTGCTACCGTTGTCAATAATAATATTGCAAATCTTACCCGTGCATTTACACCTTGTGCGGAATAAGCTTTTCCTTTGATCTACGGCCCCCTCTTCATTCAGCAGGACTCTCCTCGCAATCATTACTTCTCCTCTCTCTACTTCTTCAGAATGCTCAGATCCAACATCTTCATCAGCGACCGTGGCTCTGGCATTTCCTTTCGGCCTCCTATTATTCCTTTCTCATTGTTGTGGGCACTCGTATTGGTGATGTCCCTCTTCTCCACACTGGAAGCAAGTTCCACGGAATCTTCCTCTTCCCTGGCCACGTCCAGCTCTGCCCCTTCCCCCTCGGTAATCATTATTTTGATTACGGGGGCGGTAGGTATTTTCTCTCCTTTGTTCCTGATTATTGCTACCTTCTCCATTCTTCTGAGAATCTTCATTCCTTCTTCCACTGGTCCTTCCATCGGTTCTTCCGCCATGACCTCTTCCTCTTTGCTTGTTCTCAAACCTCCTATTGAGCTTTTCTTCAACCTTTAGGGCAAATTGGTAAGCGTCCTCTATGGTGGTCATCCGGACCAGACTTAATTCTTCCTGAATACTTGCTCGTAACCCATTAATGTAATGGGCTACCTTCTCCTTGTTGGCCTCTGAGTGACCTGTTCTGATCATAATTTTATGAAACTCTTCTGTGTATTCTTTTACAGACTTACTTGATTGCCTCAATCCTTGCATTTTCTTTAGCAGGTCTAACTCATAATCACCAGGGATGAACTGCCTCTTCAACTTTTCTGCCATCCATTCCCATTTTGTTATTCTCTCTTTTCCTCTTTTATTTCGCTCCAGCTGCACTCCCTTCCACCAAATGTTGGCATGACCTTTCAGTTTGGTCTTAGCGAATCTGACCCTATCAGGATCCTCAACCTCCTCGTACTCAAAGTACTCTTCCAGATCGTTGATCCAGTCGATCAATTCCTCTGGATCAAGGTTCTCGAAATACGTGGAAACCTCCATCTTCGACCTCTTCCCAATCTGGGATATGGCTTTGTATAGTCTGGCTTGAGCAGGATCTACTGCTTCTTCTTCTTCCTCAGGTTGGCCTTCTTCTTCGTCATCTTCCTCTTCACTACCTTCATCTCTTCTTGGCTCCAATCTTCTATGCATCTCTTCTTGCAGGGCTTGCATTTGCCGCTGCAAAGCTCGGACATCTTCCGCTGCCGCCATGCCTCTCCCACCAACAGGGTTTCTTCTTGGAGGCATTCTGCTCATTCACTCACAAGCCCTCCCATAGATCCTGGTGTAACTGCCTCACGTCCGGCGATCTGTTACACACTCAGGAACTTTCGGCTCTGATACCACTTGGTGGAGAACAGATCTAGCACAAGACAGAAAACAAAAATAACAAGAGCCAAATTTCTTATTCAGTAGCTTCAGAAAGATTTTACAGAGAATATACAACAATCTTCCATTTTGCCAACCCCTTCTCATTACAATCCTTGGGTTTTTATCGAGGTCCCGATCCTCTGTGTTTTCAAACTTCCCACGATCTGCAATTGCCACTTGGAACAATACTGGAAAGTTGCATTGATGAGACTCTGGGTGAGGTGCATGACTGGCTGCCATACCCAACGGGATATTTCTTCTCGAACTGCTACTTTGTTGTTAGTTGCTATAAATGCGTCTCTAGATATCCTGCGTGAGTGGCCAACATGCTCGTTGGAATCTTCCTCTGAAACTGCTGCTTCACTACCGCTAACTTGTCGTGCACGAAGGGACGCCTTTATGGAAGCCTGGAGTGCGTGTTTTTCTTTTGGTCGTGATATCACGACATGTCACGATATCACGACAATTTCTTTCTGTGCTTTCTCTCTCCTATTTCGGTCGCGATATCGTGACATGTCGCGATATCACGACATTCCTTCCTCCGTGCCTTCTCGCTTTCGCTTTGGCCGCGATATCGTGACCTATCGTGATATCGCGCCATTTTTCTATCGCGCCTCCGTTCTTCAGTTTTGGTCGTGAAATCGTGACATGTCACGATTTCGTGACCTTCTGTCCTCTGCGCCTTTGTCCCCTGCGTTGGTCGCGAAATCATGACATGTCACGATTTCGTGACCTTCGGTCCTCCGCGCCTTTGCTTCCCTACGTTGGTCACGAAATCGTGACATGTCACGATTTCGTGACCTTCGGTCCTCCGCGCCTTTGCTTCCCTACGTTGGTCACGAAATCGTGACATGTCGCGATTTCGTGACCTTCGGTCCTCCGCGCCTTTGCTTCCCTGCTTTGGTCACGATTTCGTGACCTTGTGTCTTCCGCGCCTTTGCTTCCCTGCTTTGGTCATGATTTCGTGACCTTGTGTCTTCCACGCCTTTGCTTCCCTGCTTTGGTCGCGATTTCACGACCTTGTGTCCTCCGCGCCTTTGCTTCCCTGCTTTGGTCACGATTTCGTGACATTCTGTCCGTTGCTTCTCTATCTCCTGTTTTGGTCGCGATATCGCGACACTCTTTGTGTCGCGATATCGTGACACACACTATATATATATATATATATATATATTATATATATATATATATATATTTATATATATATATTTTTTTTTTTCTTTGCAAAAATACTTAGAAAAATTTGGTTGATGCTAGATTGCTCTGCTGCCCTCGGATGCTCCTGCATCATCGATCCTCTGTAATTTTTATCTTGTTGTTTTCACTACTGTAGGTAATTAGAAAACCTAGAGAAACAATAAAGTGAAGAAATTTTATTGCAAATGCCATGCTATCTATTAGCCATGGCTAATAGTTGTAGCTAAAACTGTTAGCTAAGCTTGTAAAACATGACTAATTTCTTGGCTTGCATCTTTATCCCATGGCTAGCACTGTTACCTGTGGTTCTATCCTGCTGCTAATAGTCATGGTTTTTTTGTATATTTTTCCTATGGTGGCCCGATCAGAGGTCGATTAGAGCATTTTACTTGCATTCTCTGAAGCTCATTCAAATAAATTAGATGCATATTTCTAAATATTAAAATGCTTTTATCATTAGGCATATAGGAAAGAGCATTGTATGCTTGGTGATGCATTTTCCCTTTTTTGCAAAGTATAAAATGAACACACACACACCAAGTAACACTTAAATGCTAGTGAGTTGGAAGTCATATCCAACCACTAGTAGGGTTCAATGATGGTGGTAGTGATTTCCATCCATTGGCCCAACTCCCTTGAACCTTGTACTATTGGCCAATACCAACTCCAAGATCTATCCTAACCATGCAAAATAGCATGCATTCCTCTTTGAAGGGGTGTATCACTATGCACAGGGTGTTGGGTGAGGATCGATAGGACCTGTGCTCCTTGCTTGGGTGTGGATTTCATCTCCACATTTTGGGGGGTTTACGTGACCATGACTTTCATTACCGGTTGTCGAGTTGCGAGCATACAAGTGAAAACCTTAAACTATTTGAGCATTACATCAACAATTTCAAACACGATGAGAGTAGTTTAAGTTTTCAACAAATTTCAAACACATCAAACTAGTGTAGGGCTCACAAATAAAATTTAAAAGAGATAATCATTCTTGTTTGCTTTGTTTTCTTTAAAATCTACATACGAGATAATACACATCATGGTTAGAACATGGAGAGGCCGATCTCGATGCAGAACCGAGGTCAAAGCCGAAGCTCCACCCAATGCACAACACAATGCATCAAACCCTCAATCACAAGATCCTCCCAAATGATGTTCGATGAGCATTAGAGGGGATAACTCTATGCGTGGGGGTTCTCATCAGAATACCCCACCTAGAGGAGGCAATGTACATGCCTCACGAGATAGATCCGAGTATGGAAGATCCCAACATGGGACCTTCGAGCATGGGAGCATATATCATGATCATACACCTCGTGGATCCACTGGATCCACTGAAGAGTACATCATTGAGGAAGGAACTATAACCAAGTTGGTTCCCATCCATACTCGAGCTAAGGGTGGCTCAAGGCCCCCACCAGTTCAAGATAGACAAGTAGAAAATCCACCCATTCAGGGGCAGGAAGAGAGGGCTGCTTCAAAGCATAGGCCCACATAGACTCCAAACAACAATGAACTTGGTAAGTTCACATTTGATATGTCTAAGGTTGGAGTCAATGGTACGCCACCACATGAGTCATGGCGCACTAGACAATTGGATGGTCTTGATAGAGTCCTAGGGCAGCTAGGGTATAAACCCTCGATTGCACACTCTCATTCTATGAGTTCTCATAGTGAGAGCACACGTAGGACCATCAGAGAACTAGGAGAATGCTCTAAGCATTCTCATAGTATACTTGCCCCATCGACCCACATGGGCATAGAGCACAGACAACACCAGAATGTGAATGTCATCTACACAGACAAAGGCAAGAGCATGGCAAACAAGTATGTTGGAGGTCATACCGACAAAGCTTCTTGGATAGAATGAATCCACCAGAGACCGCATATGGCCGATATTATAGATCGATCATAGAAATTAGTGTCAGAACAATAACAACAGATCTTCCAAGATCAATTGGAAGATGTCTACACAGAGCATGAGCACCTCAAAAATGAGGATACTCAGAGATAGAGGTTGCTAAGGTAGCATATTTTTGAGAAACGCATGCATGAGCAATGCATCCTTGATCAAAAGGAGTGTGCTGAGTGAGAGGATCGATTGGATCATACCAATTTACCCCCTCATAGTGAATACATGGAGCGCACTCATAGACGAGCTGCTTCACAACCTGATTTGTGCCTTGAGCACATTGAAACTCGTACTCACCACATGGTCCAAAACATGATGCAATGCCAAGTGCTAGAACATCATGGGCGTACGTAGTATGAAGAAGTAGTAGGAGATGAACAAGAATAAGAATATCCTAAGATCTCCTTAGTGGACGTGGAGGATGAGCCTAGTCCTCCACCTCGACCGAAGAAGAATTTACCTCCAAAGGCTCCTCAAAGACCTCTCAGAGAAGAGGAAATTCTATCTTCGAAGGCCTATCAGGCCTTGGTAGACAAGGTTCAAGCAATAGAGAAACAAGGGATGACTTATCAAAATCCAACCTTGAACAAAATTCACAATGAGCCTTTATGCCCTTCAGTGCCCATTCCAGCATATCCTGATCACTTCGAGATGCCAAAGCTAGAGAAATTTCAAGGAGAGGAGGATGCTCAGGAACATGTTATGAGATTTATGGATATGTGCTTTCAGATAGAAAGCAATGATGCTCTATTGCTGAGAACCTTCATCACAACCCTTTTAGGCCCTACCCGAGAGTGGTTCAATCAACTTAAGAGGTACAACATAACCAGATTTGAACAGTTGGCTAATGCGTTTCTTGAACGCTTCTCCTTCGACATCAAGAAGAAGGTAAACCTATCTAATCTGGCTGCTTTAATGCAACATGATGATGAGCCGATCATGGATTATGGGAAAATATGGAGAAATATAATGGTAAAGTTGCCATTTTCCATTCTAACCATAGAACTAACTCGGATGTTTACAAAGAGTTGTGTGAAGCACATCTCGTTACTGCTACAGTTGCAATAGTATCAAACATTTGAGGAGGCCTTGGTGCAAGCCAAGGTAATAGAGGATATCAAGTTATAGGAGGGTAACTTGAAGCTCCAGAACAAGAAGGAATGGAACAAGAAGAACACCCAACATCAAAATCAACAGGCCAAGCTGGCCCATGTCAACCAAGTGGTGTTAAACCTCTAGAAAGGGGATAAGGGGCAACAATAGAATTATCAAGCCCAACCTCCTCCTACGTGATACGATCAGTGCAATAATAACAAGAAGGGTAAGAATAAAGAACAACACCCACCTCGCCAGTTCACACCTTTTTCAGAGTCGATGACATCGATATTCCATCAACTGTGTGAGGCCAAGGCCCTCAACTTACCGAAGATCAAGTTAATAGACCCTAATCAACCCAAGCCAAAGGGGTATAGGGATGATCTGTATTGCGCTTTCCATAGGATGAAGGGACATGACATCGAAGGATGTTATAGTTTCAAACATGTAGTGCAAAACATGATAAAAAAAGGTGAGCTAATTATGGACAACCCTCAGGCTCTAGACAACCAAAATATGGGGATCTTCAAGAACCCCTTACCGAATCATGAGCCACCGAGGAACAATGTTGGTCATGTGAATCAAGTGTAGGTGGAACCACCAACTCAAGGATTCATCGGCATGGTCAATGTTGTCACAAGACAAGGGAGGTATGAGTGACCAAATCCACCTCCAGCTCCAATTAGGGTTCAAGTTGTGCCCCCTCAAAGGCCAGCATAAAATATTCCAGGCCCACCAACTAGACCAGTGGTGACAATTAGGAGTAGGCTAGTTCAAAGCCTACAGACAACTCCAACAAAGTTGTCAATCTATGAACTGATTGCAATCTCCTAAGCACAAGGAGACACTCATGGACATCCTAAGGTCTATCAAAGTTCAGTCCTAAGACCCTGAAGCATTTACGAACTTTGTGGGACATGTGCAATAGTGCAATGAACCGATGATTCAATTCAATGATCATGAGATTAAGATGGTCTCCACTGCTATAGCGGACCCACCACTACATATAATTGCATGTGTTAATCACACACCATTCAAATGGGTTTTTATTGACATAGGGTCATCAATCAACATTATTACTACCAAGGCATTGACACATCTAAAGTTGCCAAAGTCACACATCGTACCTTCTACCTTCACCTTGAGAGCATTTAATGATGCGCTATGCTCAACGGTAGGTACTATAGTTCTTTCAATTTAGGTTGGACTGAAGACCATCCCTATGATGTGTCATGTGATAGAAGGTACCATGCAGTATAACATCCTCCTAGGGAGGCCTTGGATTAGAGAAATGCGTTGCATTCCCTCAATTTTACATCAATGTATTAAATATATACATGAGGGATAAGTTCACATGGTTCCTTCCGATGAGGAGCCATTCAAATATGTGAACTTAGCAGATTTACCGAGAGATTTCATTCTCCCCTCAATGCATCTGGATATACGGCTGACATCACCAATCAAACATCCAGAAGGTAAATTAAAAGGAGTGTGTGCAGGACCTTCCACGGTAGCACCACAACTATTAGAGCACACAACAACAACTTCAACAAAACCTATGACATCCAAGATGCTTAGGAATGACAAGAAGCTTAAGGTAATTATGGGTGAAAAAGAGCCAAAGCAAGCACCCAAGGTAGCAACTATCGAGGTTCCTAGTCCCATGGATGAAGGGGATGCTCAAAATCAAGTCGAGGAGGCACCTCAACCTACCTCACCTACTTCTTCAGTAGGGTCATCTGCACCGCAGGTGACCATACATTTGGTTAATCCTGGATTAGCAGAATATATCATGTAGAATGTGATATTCATACCATTTATCAAAACTACATAGGACATGGGCCAAACTCAAGCCCATCACTTTCCCATGGGAATGGTGGTACCACTAGGGGTGCCACCCAACCAAACAAACTTCATTTATGGAGGGCTTGATCAACTTGCAAATCACATGCCCATAGATGAAGATGATGATGAACCATTCATGGCGAATATTCATTATTTGTCTAACCCTGAATTTACCTTACACTATTTCAAACGTTACCATTGGCATGGTTATGATTTAGGCTTATTCGAGCAAGGGTATCGAGTTCCCATCGAACCATAGTATCAACTACCAACTGATAGGTTCGAGTTAGGCTACCATATAAGAGGATAAGACAAGCTCTTAGCAGCATCTTTAGATCATCTGAACCTCAATTTGGGGGATGATGTGGATTGGAATCCTTATCACCCTAACCCTTCTCGCATACGAAGGGGTAATAGGCTAGTAACCTACGTCTCTATTGAACCACCTGAGATCTATCATGATAACATCATGGTAGAGGTCAATACAAGAGACAATCCAAGAGCTGACTTGGACATTGAAAGCCATGAAGCTACCGATGACACTGGTATGCAGATCCAGAATCTGGGTATAGCAATCGACACTGAATCAGAAGTTGCTTCTGAGGAAGTGCAAGCAGAGTCCATTATCGAAAGTGATGGACCAGATTATGATTCTGGAATAGATGATAATGAGTAATCCTCAAGCAATGAATGATATGAGGATGGAACTGAGTTGGCTTACTTAGGTCCTCTACATTTAAGACATCTATTACCCATGGAGATAGTGGGCGAGAATGAGGGAGCCCTCATTGATGATAGTGGCTATGAAGAGCGGGCCTACCTTGGGCCTCATCTTGCTAATCACCCGATTCTAGTCGATCGGGGTGAAGGACTCATATACGATAGTGATGATGAGGATGAGACCGAGAGAGCCTATCTCGGGCCTCACTACTTACACCATCATCATGAGCTGGTTGACATCGATGAGATGTATCGAAGAGTCTATCCTAGCCCATGCCTCAGAGGGAGACCACCCAATTTGGATATGATTTATCATATAGTCTTCCCTGATCCATCGACATACATGCAACTCCTTGAGCCAAGTGATCCCACTTTCTAGTCTATTCATAGACCAGATCCGGAGATCCCCATACCCCTAGAGCCACATCTTGGGTATGGGAATAGCACAGATAAGTTAGAATTGCACACACGTGGTCCTGGAGATCTAATCCATTCCATCAATATGATCTCCATTGATTTGACCACTCCACTTCATAATCCAGTCGATCCTTCCAAACCATTGTATATTAATGTGGATGCTATTGATTGGGATCACATTGATTCACCACTAGAGCCTGAATATTTCTTCCCTAACGAAGAAATGTTGCAACCTTTTCATTTTGCACTAGGCTATGCACATGATGTTTATCATACTGAGGGAAATTCTAATGTAGGACCTTTAAACCCAGCTGATGACATCCACTTGATTCCTATGCCTCACCTAGCTTGATGATCCCACTAATCCTAAGAAGGTTAAATTTAGAGAGAGTCTATCTCCTGATGAGCATGCCAACCTCATCCCTCTACTGAAAGAGAGACCTGATCTCTTTGCTTGGACATACAAGGATATGCCAGGACTAGATCCAAAAATGGTTACTCATAACCTTTTGCTAGATCCCTCCAAAAGGCCTATCAAGTAGAAGCTCAGGAAGATGCATCCAACAATCACTTTAATGGTTAAATACGAGCTGTAGAAGTTGTTGGATGTAGAGTTCATTATCTCCATCAACTATCCAAAATGGGTATCAAACATGGTACCTATAGGAAAACCTGATGGAAGGATCCATATCTGTATGGATTTTAGAGACCTCAACAAGGTAACACCAAAGGATTCATTCTCGTTGCCCAACATAGATGCTCTTGTAGATGCAACTACAGGTCATGAGATGCTCTCCCTTATGGATAGTTTTTTGGTTACAATCAGATTTAGATTAAATCTGAAGACCAACATAAAACCATATTCACAATACCATGGGGAACATTCTATTATAAAGTTATGCCATTCAGCCTTAAAAATGTTGGTGCCACATATCAACGAGCCATGACATACATTTTCCATGACTACATGCACAAAATCTTAGAATATTATATCGATGACTTATTGGCAAAGTCATTGTTGCATTCAGAGCATGCAGAGGTCCTGAGGAAGGTCTTCGATCACCTGATAGAGCATAATGTCAGGTTGAATCCCAAGAAGTGCGTATTTGGTATAACTTCAAGAAAGCTCTTGGGATTCATCATTTCAAAATGAGGGATCGAAGTTGACCCAACGAAGGTCAAGGTCATATTAGAAATGCATCCTCCCATAAATATCAAAGAGTTAAGAAGCCTACAGGGCAAAGTAGCATCCATAAAGTGATTCATCACATAATTATCGAATAAATGCTGACCCATGAATCAGATTCTACACAAGGGGGTCCCATTCAATTGGGATGAGGACTGTCAAGTGGCCTTCACTAAAATTAAGCAATACCTGGCAATGTCACCAGTGCTAGCTCCACCAAGACCAGATGTGCCTTTCTTATTATATATATCAGCTACTAACTTTGCATTGGGAACTATGTTAGCCCAAAAGAACATGCAAGACAAAGAGCAAGTGATATATTACATCAATCGCACCTTGGTGAGTTATGAGCTAGGGTATGCATACGTGGAGAAGTTGTGTTTAGCAGTGGTGTTTGCAATGAAGAAGTTGCATCATTACATGCTAAGTCATATGATGTATGTGATATCCAAACAAAATCCTTTGTAGTATATGATGAGCAAGACATATCATAATACACGTACTACAAAGTGGATCATGCTATTGATAGAATTTGATTTGGAATTTATCAGCCAAAATTCCATCAAGGGATAAGTCATAGTTGATCAGCTGGTAGAGGTGCCTCTCTAGAATAGTAGGCCCCTCACCATAGAGCTTCTCGATGATGTAGTATTTACATTATCGAATCTCCCGAACCAGATAACAAAGCTGACATGACTTTGTTCTTCGATGGTTCGAAGTGTGAGCAAGGGGGTGGTGCAAGAATTGTCTTCTTCACGCCACAAGGTGCTCCAATGCCCTTGTCATTTAAGCTAGACTTTCCTTGTACCAATAAAAATGCTGAATATGAAGCCCTAATCTTGGGCCTCCAAACAACTATCACCATGAAGATTAAAAGATTAAACATCTTTGGTGATTCCCTTCTCATAGTCAATCAAGTGAAGGGACTTTTTCAATGTAGGTGTCCTATCCTGAAAGCTTATAAGGATCTTGTTGACACTTATCTAGCCTAGCTAGAGTGGTACGACATCAAGGTAATCCCTCATACATCGAATAGATTTGCAGACACTATGGCATCTTTGGGATCTTTAATCCCTCAGAATCTATCTATCGATTTTACTACCATTCATGTAAAGATGCTATCACATGTCATGATGCAACATGAGGCTTTCGATAACAAGGAATCAGTCAACATGATTCATATAGAACCAAACCATGAGTGGTTCTATAAAGCCAGAGACTTTCTCAAGAAGGCACCCTAGGGGTCTTTGATCTCGTAGGGTCCTATAGGGAATGGCACCACCATTCACCACAAGGTTGTATCCCAATCTGCATTCATGCACATAGAAAAACAACAGGGGAACAAGTCATCTTGTTAGTCGAGGTAGAAGCTTATCAAGACTGGATGTCATAATTACATGACTTCCTGAAGCTTGGTTTAATCCCTCAGGGATTATCATGTGTCACAAAGTGCACATTCATATAGAAAGTGACAAAGTATGTCTTGCTAGGAGATATCTTGTACCATCGAAGCTATGATGGAATTCTCCTTCATTGTCTTGAGCCCCAAGAATCAGCTTGGGAAATTTCGTAAGCTCATGATGGTACATGCGGTGGCCATTTTAGTGGCATGGCCATTGTCAAGTGCATCCTTTGAATGGGTTATTATTGGCCCACTATGGAGAAGGATTGCACCATGTATGTCAAGAAATGCATTAAATGTCAACATCATGCTAATCTTACGCACTTGCCATCATAGGCCTTACAGCCCATTCAAGTGGCTTGGCCATTTTCTCAGTGGGGTTTAGATCTAATCGGTAAGATCTCTCCCCCATCATCAGGTTGACATACATTTATTATAATGGCTACTGAGTATTTTACAAAGTGGGTGGAAGCAATCCCTTTAACAATGACAACTAGAGCATGTATTGTGGAGTTTATACTTCACAATATCATTAGTCATTTTGGGATACCATCCAAGATAATCTTGGATAATGGAACGTCATTCAAGAACAAAACTATGAGGGCTTTGACATCCAAGTACAATATACAACATAGTTTTGTGACTCCATACTATCCATAGGAAAACGGGCAAGCTGAGGCTTCAAACAAGATAGTGGTAGCTATCTTGAAAAATATGGTACAAGAAAACCACAAATATTGGCACATCCAGCTACCCCTTGCATTATGGGCTTACAGGACTAGCATACGGATGCCCACTAGGGCAACACCATTTTTTCTAGTATATGGCATTGAGGCCATTATGCCCTTAGAGTTGGAAATTCCAATGCTATGCATCGCATTGAAAGAGTTCATCGATGATGACACTGCATGACAAGCTCACCTTGATCAATTGATGCTTCTTGATGAACATCACATGAATACCCTTGAGCATCTCTACATTTATCAAGAGCACTTAAAATGAGCTTACAATAATAAATTCCATCTAAGAGACTTTAAAGTTGGTGATCTTGTGCTGAAAGAGAACCAACAGAACTCAAACCTACCACCGCACTTGCAAGATAAATTTATGGCTAACTAGTTAGGTCCATATATCATCTCAGAGCAGATTGGACCTAGAACGTATCACTTGACATCACTTGAAGGTGTTGAAGAGCCTAAACCTCTCAACATCCTTCATCTTAAGGCGTTCCATACATAATAATTCAAAATTTCAAAAATATGGAAAATTTCAAAATCCATAAAAATCAAAAAGCAATAAAACCTAAAAATATTGCAAAACTTCAAAACTTCAAAAATATTTGCATCATGCATTTCATTTTGCACATGCATTCATTTAATTGCATTGCATTAGGTATTTCCATCCATCACACTTGCATTAGGATAGGTTGTGTTTGCAATCTTACAAACGACACCATGTTTGTATTTCAATCATGCATCTATGCATCATCATCATCCATCACCCTTGTGAGTAATTGTGTTTCTCAACACAACCCCTCCTATTGCTATGAAGAATATACTAGGGTTTTTTGGTCATTCAACCATACCTAGTGGTCTTCTCAAATTTAGTAGAAATCTTGCTTTGCTTTTGTAGATGAGGTCTAGTTTTGATAGCACTTAGCATATCAGAATCCCATCACTAATCAAACACATTAACAATCCTAATTAGGGTAAGGAAGGATGAACACTACAAAGTGGTCCTAGTCACCTTAAGCGAAAGGTTTTGTTACTTGCTCATTTGTGAGGCGCAATGGTCTAGAGTAGTGGTCATTGGAAAAAGGACAAGTTCCCCCCTACCCGAAGAAATCCCTTGCTTACAAAAAAGGAGAAAAATCCCAAAATCAAATCAAATCCCTTGCTCAAAACAAAATAAAAACAAAATAATACAAAATAAACAGTGATTTTTATCACTATATATGAGCAAGTATCCCAATAAATTGAAGAAAATAAGGGGGTGAGCTTGAATCCCTGGAATGGTCAATACTCGAAAATCATGGAGTGATCCCCAATATAGCAATGGGCTGAATGAATCCCACTTGACATTGGGGTAGGTCTAGCAATTCACAAATGAGCTAGCTTTAGGTGGCTTGTATTGCCTAGTGGTCTAGTCCAACTAAGTCCAAACCTAGGATCGGGTGGACATGTGGTGATCCTCATTACAACAATGGGCTGAATGAATCCCGCCTGGCAATGAGGTAGTCTTATGTCTCATCTAATATATTCATTTGCACACACAGGGATAATGAATAGCTTGGTCTTTCATAGCAAAAACTTTATCTTTTAGAAGTCTAGTATAGTCATTATACAACTTTTGATAAGTCAACTAGGGTGTTTGAGTCTCATGGAAAACCTCAAAAATTCCCAAATAGCAACAATCAAATACAATCAATCAATTATCAACTTATTTTTATAAGAGTTTGTTTGTTAAGGGGTGTTCATAACATAGGTTAGATACCGGATGGATATCAACAATGATATTTAGACGACCACTGACTATGTTGTGCATATCTTTTAACTTACAAAATCTTATGAATAGAAATAATACATCATCTCATCTCACATATGGATGTCTAATTGATTAATTCTTATGATAAGATATATCAATTACATTTCATGATTGTTATACATTCTGTGGTGTCATCCATTAGATTGTTAACTCATATTGCATTCATTCCTTATGTTTTAAGTGATTAAAGCATACAGGTTCATTTACATTAGATCATCATCATGTAAATAATGCATTACATACATTGCATTCATCATATCATAACATCATAAATTAAATGCATACAAGTAAATCAAATTAAACATGCATTTAACATCTAAACATTGCATCCATATGCATACATCATAGTAGTCCATCTACACATCTAGATCATAGTATCTAGTCATACATCCATCATCTAGCTAGTGCATGTCATCCATACATCACATCATATAGCATCAAATCAACATAACATATAAGCATTGCATCCATATGCATCTCATAAACATAAAATAAATAAATGTACACATATAATGAGTCATAAATCCAATGTCATATCATATAAATATGTGTGTCTCAAAGAGTACATAGGTGTGCCCAAAATTCCCGTAGGCTACAAATGTGTAGGTCCTCAGACCTTACACTAAAAAATGATACAATGTGCCCAATGCATAATCATGACTGGCCTGCACCCCCTATCTGTGAGGCTCCTCCATCACCTCCACCCTCTCGGTGAGTCCGCCTGGAGCTGGTACCGGTGGACCTCTCAGACCTATGAGTCCTATGGCTGGGCCGAGCTGAGGACTACCCTATCTCCCATGTCTAAGTCCCCTGGGTCCCTGGATCTATGGATCTCTCTAGAATCTCACCACCATGGAGTGTGACCTCTCCCTCCAAGAGAGCGATGTGGGCCGCATCTGAAGCACATTGCCTAATATGAGTCTAAACCAGAGCCTGTAGTCTCCTGATCTCTGTAGATGGGTCCAAACCTATGGGTCCCTATACAACTGGAGCCACAGGAGTAGCCTGTGGAGTCGAGGTCTCACCTCGCGTGATCATCAGATCCCTCTCTTGAGTCCTAAAGTCTAGCCAAGACTGTAGAAGATCCCACTCAAGCATCATATTCTCTAGAGCTAGAGTGGCACTATCAATCTATGCCAGGTGAAGAGTCCTCTCCTCATGGTATCCGTGCCACTAAGCCTATCCCTCTGCAAGTTGATCCTAAGCTGCTCTCAGCTATGCCTATAGAGTGGCAATGGAGGTGTCCCTCCCCAAAATTTGCATCTGAGTGGTCCCCAACTATGACTGCAAGCTAACCACCTAGGCTCTGAGCTACGAGGTCTCATCATCCGGCTCCTCCTTGCCCTCCTCCTCAGCCTGGGGCTCCTCCTCTAGGACTGCACCCTTTCCCCATCCACCCTCTATCCACTGGCACACTCATCACCCATGAGGATCTACTACATTAGCTGCTTTAGCTACCTCTGCTACCACCATATCCTTAGCTCGCTATATCCTGGTAGTCCACCAGGCATCATAATCAGTAGTGGTCCCAACGTCTACCAATCCTAAATCCTACCAGTCATCATCCTCATCACCTAGTGGAGTCACCTGAGGCCAATTCAAATCCTTCTCCACCTTAAGGCGGTGGTAGATAGTGGGCACTGGTGGAATATCTTGGTAGATCCCAAATTGCCTAGTGACACATGAGAAATGGAAGAACTCATGCATGTAGAGATTGCACTCGAGGAGCCACCTGTCCCATATTGTCTGCCTCAAATAACTATCAGCCTCCCTCCATGCAGGACAGTCCATGTAGGGTCACCATAGAACCTACCCTAGCCGTAGTGTAGTCAATCGATCTAAGTAGTACTACAAATCCCCTACCTAGGACCTACTCCTGAAACCCTCGACCTCTCTAGGCCAGCAAGCAACATAGCACTGAGAAGCCTCTACAATATCTCTGATCTGATGGGGAAGTCCTCCAAGGTAGTCAATGGTGATGTGCTACCACACCCATATCTAAAGTAGGAGACTGCAGGCAACTCCCATGCGGCCTCGTTGTGTGATCTAATACAACTCATCATAGAGTTGTGCAAGCAGGGTGCTACCCCATGATAGAATTAGTGGTTGCTCTATAGTACTACCCAGAAGGTCCTACATCCTAGCTAGGAGGTTCCAAGGAAACCTCACCCCAGACATATTTAGGAGTAGGACATGTATGCACAGGTACATCAGGATGGCCTGTCACTCTGAGAAGACATGCACCCTGTACCAGTGCTCAATGGGCATACCATCATGGTCAATGTCCTCCAGTGTCTCATCACTTTGAGCACAAAATATCCGTAGGAATATTGCATCCTTCACCATTGTAGGCGAAGAGGTGATGGCCTCGCCATCGATAGAGATATGGAATATGCGGTAAACATCCTCCAAGGTGGCTGTAATATCTCTGGTCGATAAGTGGAATGTGTTGGTCTGTGCATCCTAGCAATGGGCCAAAGCAATCATGTAGTCCTGGTCAGCCCTGATAGTAGGCAATAATATGACATAACCAAGGCCTATAGAGACAAATCAGTCTCGGTCAGCATCGCTAATATGAAGGAGGAGGTCGCAAAAGAGTTTGGACTCCCTCTCCCGAGAAATCAGCTAAGAGGGCAAATAATAATACATAAAATCAATAAAAAACATCAAAAAATGTACTTCAAAAGTTAAACAAATTTTAAAAAATCTTCAAAAGATAAAAACATTCATAAATGCACAAGAAAAAAAAATCAATTAAAACAGTCAAAAATAAAAAAAAAATCAAAAAAATTGGAAATTTTTTTCTAAACGTGCTCAGTCGCAGTTGGGACCCATGGTTGGTGGCAACGGTTAAATTTATGATCGTTGGGATTTGAATCCCATCGTGGATGACAACCGTGGCCCCCAATTTACCAATTGGGAGCTACGTCTACCACCCATGGCTAAGAGAAGCACCCCTTTTGAGGTCACTTCCCATCCTAAGAAACCCCAAAAATTAAATTCCCACCCATCTAAGCTAACCTAGACTAATCCTAACTAGGGTGAGGTTCTTTACCAGTAGTTTAATTTGGTTCATTTAACCCATTTCTTAATGTGGTTCATTTTAAGTTGGTAATCAAATTAGTGAGTTTTGCGATGCTACCTTCATGGCATCGGCTTCGCCACTATAAGATGCCTCCGGTTGATCAACCATGGGTGTGAGGTTCGATTCAGTAGCGTTTTGGGTCAAATTTCTAATCTCACCTCTCAAAACTCTCTTGGTAGTTGTAGCAAATTGGAAAATAATGAATTGAAAATGATGTATTTTTCTTTTATATTTATGATTTAACCCGTAGCCACTATTGGTAACCTTGGGTGCAAAATTAGGGTTTGTCAACCACAGGTCAGAGCTGTGGCTAAGGAATTTGTAAAAATTGGATGCAGCTGACAAGCACTGTTAGCAACCAACAATAAAAAACCCTCAAAATATCACCATGTGGGGCTTAAAAATACCAAATCAAAAGTATCTAATTGTTCAACACCTTCAAAATATTTAGAAAATAACAAAAACATTAACATAATTCAAAATACAAATGTGCCTCGTATTCAGTCATTTATTCTATACACTTGGAGGTTGCAGCGACTTGTGATCAATGCAATCTGGTAAGATGAATAAATCACCATAAGGGCATTTGGGGTAAAATAACCAGTCATTGATCAAATTAATATGCTTTAGGGTGGTACATCATTCTACATACATGTACAATGGTATTGAAAGGATGTCACACACCACGGTGGAAAGCCAACTCTCTATTTAATATCGTAATTCCTCAGAGCTTGCAAACGCTACCTGATCGCCATGGAGCTTGCAAACGCTTTACAAATTAAGCTTTCCCTCAGTTGGAAGAAATGATTCTAAGATGCACATCCTTTTGCAAGACTGGGCATCTAATATTGATCAGATCAATGATCATCATTTGACCTACACCATGGTTTTAGAAGGTCCATTTTTTCTTAGCGTTGTTCGTTGTCACAATGTATACCAAAAGGGGCATATGTAGACACCTAAAATGCATCATGTGTAGAGGACTATTCATACGGGCATGCTAATAGACCATATGAAGGATCTTGGACAACTCCAAGATGAAGAAGTGCTTTTAACCACTCAATTTGGGTAGAGTTGGCATACTCAGCCTTAGCCGTGGCTGACACTTGCAGCTAACAGAGCTAGTTGTGCGTCAGAGCTATAGCTAGCACTGAAACTATTTTGAATCCTAGGCCAAGACAAATTCGGTTGCAATGATCTGGGAAGTGAATTTCAAACGGTTTTGGGTGGGGAAGCTTCGAGAGTTTTCCTCCCAACTGATCCAACTTCCTGGATCTTGATCTTGGCTTCCCAAGTGTTAATTTTACCCAATTGTGAAATTACACTCTCCATTAGGATTTGGATCTCCAAAACCCTCTCTTGCAAAGAAATTAAACAAAAAATTTCTCCAAGGTCTCTGCTATATTAGCATTTGCATATGTGTATTAGTAATCTCAAATAAAAATATATCAATTTAAATGCTTGGAACACCTTAGTGATTGCAAGTAATTGTAAACAAGGGGTAATGTTGGTTTATTTTACCATGCTACCTTAATGATTGTTCATGAAATCAAAATAAAAAATAAATGTGAATTGGCCCTCATATGACCACGATGTAGTGCCTTAGTTATTTTTATCTTGAGGATTTTAAGGTAGATTTTATCTTCCTTATTAAGTGGGTTTTAATCAATCTTTACCTTGCATTAAATCCTTCTTTAAACATGAAAGTAAAGATTAAAATCTATCTATGGATGTGAATCCGAAATGATGAATAGACTCCTTAAATGTAGCTTCTTATCATGAAGATAAAGATAGCCTTTGATATGAATAATAAATTATCCCTCTGGTGAAATCAATTTTCACAAAGAGATAATAATTTATAGCCTTGAAATATAGGCTTTAAAATGTCATTTAATTATCTTTCTTTAATGAAATAATTTTCATAAAGAATAATAATTTAATGTGTTAAAACAATAGCCTTTTAATGTAACATGTAAAATCACCTCTTTAATGAAATTGAAATTTTCATAAAGATAGGTGCACTTATGGCCCCGAAAAAGATAACTTATGAAATGTCATAAAATTAACCCCCTTCGATGAAATTAAAGTTTTCATGAAGGAAAATTTATTTTATGCTTGCACGTAAAAAAATTGAAGCTGAAAAAATCTGATTTGACTCCAAAATGTGAAAAAATGAAATTCCGAAATTGTAAAATCTGCATCAAACAACCATTTTCAAAAAATTGTATAAAATTGAAATTACCTCGGAATGAATCCGAATTTGTTGCGTATGATATATTTTACATCATTCTTCATGGCTATGTAATTATTTTTATCATTTTACGTTTTTTCGATTTTTATTTTAATCTCTGAAAATTAAAAAAATAGCAAAAAGAAAGAAAAAAAAAAAAACAAAAATGCTGCAACCCCGAATTTCTCCACAGACCCTGCAAGCATTATTATTCTGCATAAAACTAGTATTAATACAGTGCGAAATTCAAAGGAAAAGGGTGCAATAAACTGAAAACGAAATCAAGTTAACCATAAAAAATGCATAAAACTTGAGATATTTTCAATTAATTACTGCAAAAGTTATTCAATATTCAATTACAATGCAGAAAAAAAATGCCCAAAGTTGGCCTCCAAATGGTGAAAATCAGCCCAACAGTATTCCTTCCTCCTCCGAAAAAATCCCAAAAGATCCAACCCTTCTTCCTACATTTTCTGAGGTATTTATATTTATATTTTTTCTGTTTCCCAGGAAACTCTTCGTTTTCCTTTGAGGATCTTCGTTTCCATTCTTCAAACCCTTGGTTCCTGTTTTCAGTTTTGGCTTGCATGCAACCCTTTTGCTTTTTTATTATTTTGAAACACTTCCTTCCTTTTCTTTTATTATCCTTCATTTCCTTTTGTTTTTTATTTTATTTTTTCTCTTGTTTCATTTTCCAAAGTTTTCCCTCTTCTTTGGCTACTTAATAGCCAAAAGCATGATGGCACTGCTTTATTTTGTGCATGTAATAGGTTGGTGCCATTTGGCACCTTTTTGTCATGGAATCTCTCCTATTATAGAAACTGTTTCACATTCATTTTCAACACTTTTGCAATCACGTGGACTACCTACAACAAAAGACAAACTTAATTAGCTTTTAAATTTAATAAAACTAAAAGCTAAAGAAAGAAAAAAATTAAAATAAAATTTTAAACTAACTACTTTTAAAGCCAAAAACCATGAGACAAGCATGCAAAGATTAGATTCTATTATATTATATAATATAATATAGTATAATATTTTCTTTCTTTGTTTATTATATATATATATTTTTACTTTTTCTTTTATTTTGATTTATTAGATTATAATATAATCTTTTATTTTTTTATTTTTTTTATTTTTTTGATTTATTTATTAATATATTATTTTTGAATGTTTCATTTTCATAATTATAATAAACATATATATATACATATATACTTATTAGAATTATAATTTTTTTTTTAAATAAAACAATGAAATAACTAATTTAAAAAAATTTACTCATTGAAAATCACAATAAAGAAAAACTTCAAAATTAATCAAAATAAACAAAACCTATCAACCTAAAACACTAGCAAACTAGCAAAATAAGAACACATTAGCTAGTGTTAAACCGTGAAATCTACCATAAATAACATTTAAAACTCCTAAAAAAAAACAAAATTTTAAGGTGGATCCCCAAATTTGGGGCTAGTTGTGGAATGGCCACAACACCAAGCAAGCCAATATTAGGGATTATGAGGGCTATAAGACTCCCCTTCAAATTGGGGAGAAGTTTGGAATAATCTTGAGTTGGAATGTAGCAAAGCTCTACCGAAATGGACAGTGAAGTAACAATCCCTTGAGGAGAGTCAAAGTGTTGCCCAATTGTGGAGTGACAAGTATGAATTCATCAATGAAGCTTCCAAAGGACTAAGAAACATCAATCACAAAATCAAGCCAATCTATCAAATTCAACCACCAATCTATCTTGGGACACAAAGGCGACCCTTGATCATCAATTCCACGAAGGAAATTGAAGGTCCAAGCCCTGATTACAAGAGCAAGAATACTTTCAGCTCAACCACGACTGCCAGCCGTGGCTAACAGTGCCAGTTGTACCTCAGACCCGTGATGAGGGTTTGATATTTAATTTCCTTTGTTTTAGTAGTAGATTTCCATTTCTAGTTATACAATTAGCTTAATCTAGAATAGATTAACATTGTAGTAGACATTTGATTGGTTAATCTAGGATTTAGAGGTAGATTTGCTTCCATTTCCTTGCAATTATCAATTTAGACTAGTTTCATGCTTTTCAAGTTCTAATGGCTAATTAGGATACATAATAGTTAGATTTCAAGATTTCTTTACATGCTTTACAATAATTTAATGATTTATTGCATATATTCATAGATTTATACGCTTTCTTGCTTTCTTTATCATCAATTTATGCAATTGTATCAAAAGCCTCATCAAGAGAGGCCTCCTTTGTTACTAACCCTTTTCATGTTTTTCTTGAATGCAGGGTTTACAGGACCTAATCAATTTCAAGGTATTCAAGGCAGCATATGCCTCCAACCAAAGGAGAAGGCTACCTTTGGCCTTAACCAGTTCGTGTACCTTCTGAAAAAGTCTAAGGATTACACCACCCCCTTATTTAGAGTGTCTTCAAAATTGTATCAATTGTATCAAAAATTGAGTATCCCTAAGAGGGACGTATTTGTAATCAAGATTTGATAAAGTTTTAATAAAAGAAAATCCTACTTTCTTGTTAAATTCATTGTTGTCTATTATTTATTGCTTTAATACTCGATTTCAATTGATGCACTAGTTAGGTGTATGATTTTTAGATCATTACACAACCAAGTTGACAATCCTAGAGAATTCATCTTACCCTCAACCCATCTGGACATAACACCGACATCACCTACTAAACATCTAGATCAGAAGGCCAAAGTAGTGTGAGCTGATCCTTCTACATCAGTGCCACCATCAGAGCCTAAACCAACTCTAGCTTCTGATAAACCATCCTCATCGACAAATCCAAAGCAAGAATAGAAGCTAAAGGCACCCATGGTCGATGACCCTGAAGTCATCCCCCATGTCTCTATGATAGAGATTCCTACTCCTACGGAGGAAGAAGAGTCGCTTAACCTAAGAAGGAGTTACCTCAATGTGCATCCCCTACCTCATCATCAAGATCATCTACTCCTCAGGTGATGATACATTTCGCCAACCTAGGACTCGCAGAATATTTAGTGCAAAAATTGCCCTTCACGCCATTCTTAGAGTTTGAAAAGGATTTAGGGAGATCCCACATCCTATATTTTCCCATTGAGATGATGGTGTCTTTGGGTATACCTCCCAATCAAACAAACTTTATTTATGGAGGTTTTTATTAGACCTGTAGTCATTCTTTGGAAGATCATCAGGATGACAACCCATTCACAAGTAATATCTACTACTTGTCAAACCCTGAGTATGCTCTACGTTACTTTGACCATTGTCACTAGTAGGGCAATGGTCTGGGTCTCTACGAGTAGGGCTGCAGAATGCCTTACCAACCACAATATCAGTTGCCTACCGATAGGTTTGGATTAGGCTATTCTATTCACATTCTAGATGAGCTTTTAGTGGATTCCCTGCAATGCCTAAGCCTGGGTTTCGAGGAGGATATTGACTGGAATCCATACGCCTATCCTAATCCCTTACACTTATGGAGGGACCATCACCCAGTTACGATGGTAGCTATAGAGCCACCCTTGGTCTATCATGAAAATATTTCTATGGAGGCTACCTTAGAAAGCATCCCAGGGATCGATTGGGTTATCAAAAACAATGAGTATGCCGATGACGTTGGCATTGAACCTTAGAGGTCTAGCATAAATGAAGAGTTCGATTCAGAATCCATTTTTGAAGAAGATGAATCAGGGTACAATTCTGAAGAAGATGATGGTGAGTACTTCACAGATGATGATGAATATGAGGATGAGACAGATATGGCCTACCTAGGGCCTCTACATCTACGTCATCTTAGGGAACCTATGGATATGGAGGAAGTGTATCATACAGTCTTCCCAGGTCCTCCTAAACCGAGGTGACCAGTAAAATTAGAGGAGATTTATCACATAGCCTTCCCTGGTCCACCTAATTTAAGATAATTGCTTCCTCTAGAAAGATCCAATTGTCTTGTCTATTCCCAGAGTAGACCTGGTTATCCCCATACCACCTGAGCCACATCTAGAGCATGGGGAGCAACCCAGAAGTAGTGAATTTCATCCATGTGGTCCTAGAGATTTCTTTCCATCCATCAACATGATCTCCATCGATCTGACCACTCCACTCCAAAATCCATCTGACCCTTCAAAGCCATTGCACCTCAATCTTGAGGCCATTGATTTCGATCACATCAATTCACCCCTAGAGCCTGAATATTTCTTCCCTAACGAAGAAATGTTACAACCATTCCATTTTGTGCTAGGTTGTGCACATGATGTTTATCATGCTGAGGTTGACCCTAATTTGGTAGAACCTATAAACCCAGCTGATGACATCCATTTGATCCCTACGCCTCACCAACTTGAGGAGGGATCACACATGTCAATAGAGGAAACTTTTGAAGTGGATATCAGCGAAGATCCCACCCATCCAAAGAAAGTTAAATTTGGAGAAAGCTTATCTCCTGAGGAATGAGCCATCCTCATTCCTCTATTGAAAGAGAGACCTGATCTCTTTGCTTGGACTTATAAGGACATGCTGGGTCTAGATCCAAAATTGGTTGTCCACAACCTTTCGTTGGACCCCACTAAAAAGCTAGTCAAGCAAAAACTTAGGAAAATGCATCCAACCATCGCCTTGATGGTAAAATATGAGTTACAAAAGTTGTTGGATGTAGAGTTCATTATTCCCATCGACTATCCAGAATGGGTATCAAACATGGTACCCATAGGAAAACCTGATGGAAGAATCTGCATATGCATAGATTTTAGGGACCTCAATAAGGTAACACCCAAGGATTCATTTTCGTTGCCTAATATCGATGCTCTTGTAGATGCAACTACAGGTCACGAAATGCTCTCACTCATGGATGGTTTTTTTTGGTTACAACCAAATTCAGATTAAACTTGAAGATCAACACAAAACTACTTTTACCACTCCATGGGGAACATTTTGCTATAAAGTTATGCCATTTGGCCTTAAAAATGTTGGTGCCACATATCAATGGGCTATGACATACATCTTTCATGACTATATGCACAAAATATTAGAGGATTATATTGATGACTTACTAGCCAAGTCATTATTGCGTGAAGAGCACATCGAGGTCCTTAGAAAAGTCTTTGATCACCTGATTGAGCATAATGTCAGGTTGAATCCCAAGAAATGCATCTTTGGTGTAACTTCAGGAAAACTCTTGGGATTCATCATTTCTAAATGAGGGATCGAAGTAGACCCAACGAAGGTCAAAGCTATACTAGAAATGTGTCCCCCCACAAACATCAAGGAGCTAAGAAGCCTACAGGGCAAAGTAGCATCCATAAAGTGCTTCATCGCATAGTTATCGGATAAATGTCGACCCATGAATCGACTACTACACAAGGGGGTCCCATTCAACTGGGATGAAGACTACCAAAAAGCCTTCACTAAAATCAAGCAATACCTAGCATCACCACTAGTACTAGCTCCACCAAGACCGGATGTGCCATTTCTATTGTATATATCCACCACTAACTTTACACTAAGAAAACAAGCAAGACAAAGAGCAGGCGATATACTACATAAGTCGCACCTTGGTGAGTTATGAGCTAGGATATGCATACATAGAGAAACTATGTTTAGCAGTGGTCTTTGCAACTAAGAAGTTGTACCACTACATGTTGAGTCATACAATGTATGTAATATCAAAACAAAATCCTTTGTAGTACATGATGAGCAGGACATATCATAATACACGTACTACAAAGTGGATCATGCTATTGATAGAATTTGACCTAGAATTCATCAGTCAAAATTCAATCAAAGGATAGGTCATAGTTGATCAACTAGTAGAGGCACCTCTTCAAGATCACAAGCCTCTCATCATAGAGTTACCCGATGATGCAGTCTTTGCATTATCAGAGTCACCAAAACCCGAAGAACCAGACAACAAAGCTGACATGACTTTGTTCTTTGATGGTTTGAAATGCGAGCAAGGGGGTGGTGTAGGGATTGTGTTTTTCATGCCACAAGGTGCTCCAATACCCTTGTCATTTAAACTCAACTTCCCTTGCACCAATAACAATGTTGAATACGAGGCCCTAATCTTGGGTCTCCAAACAATGCTCACCATGAAGATCAAAAAGTTGAATATCTTTGGTGACTCCCTTCTCATAGTTAATCAAGTTAAGGGAATTTATCAGTGTAGGTGTCCCATCCTGAAAGCATATAAGGAACTTGTGGACACTTACCTAGCCCAACTAGAATGGTATGACATCGAGGCAATCCCTCATACATCAAACAGATTTGTAGACACCATGGCATCTTTGGGATCCTTAATCCCTCAGAATCCATCTATTGACTTCACTACCATCCACGTGAAGATGCTCTCACAATCCATGATGTTGCATGAGGCTAAATATAATCAAGAATCAGTCCACATGATTCATATAGAACCAAACCATGAATGGTTCTATAAAGCTAGAGACTTTCTGAAGAAGGTATCTTGGGGATCCTTGATCTCGTAGGGTCCTACAGAGAATGGTACTACTATTCTCCATAAGGTTATCTCCCAATATGCATTCATGCAACTCGAATCGCAATGGGAACAAGTCATTCAGTCAATCAAAGTTGTTGCTTATCAAGAATGGTTAGCCCCATTACATGATTTCCTTAAGCTCAGAATAATCCCATAGGGATTATCACATGCCGCCAAAAGAGTATTCAAACAAAAAGTGACCAGATATATCTTGATAGGAGACATCTTGTATCATCGTAGCTATGATGGAATTCTCCTTCATTACCTTGAGCTCCAAGAATCAGCTTGGGTGATTTCACAAGCTCATGATGGTACATGTGATGGCCATTTCAATGGCATGGCCATCATTAAGCGCATCCTTCGAATGGGTTACTATTGGCCCACTATGGAGAAGGATTACATAACATATGTCAAGAAATGCATTAAATGCTAACACCATGCTAATCTTATGCACCTGCCATCATAGGCCTTACAACCCATTCAAGTGGCTTGGCCATTTTCTCAATGGGGTTTGGATCTAATTGGTAAGATCTCTCCCTCATATTTGGGTTGACACACATTTATCATAACGACCACTGAGTATTTCACCAAGTGGGTGGAGGCAATCCCTTTAACTACAATGATAGGAGCACGTATTATGGAGTTCATACTCCATAATATAATATGTCATTTTGGGATACCATCCAAAATAATTTTGGATAATGGAACTTCATTCAAAAATAAAACTGTAAGGGCTTTAACGTCCAAGTATAATATTCAACATAGTTTTGCAACTCCTTATTATCCATAAGCAAATGGGCAAGTAGAGGCCTCAAACAAAATAGTGGTAGCCATTTTAAAGAAAATGGTATAGGAAAATCATAAATATTGGCACCTTCAACTACCTCTTGCATTATGGGCTTATCGAACTAGTATACGAACACCCACTAGGGCAACCCCATTCTCACTAGTATATGGCACTGAGGCCATCATGCCCTTGGAATTGGAAATTCCATCATTGCACATCGCATTGAAAGAGTTCATCGATGATGACACTACGCGACAAGCTCACCTAGATCAACTGACCCTTCTTGATGAACATCGCATGAATGCCCTTGAGCATCTCCGCATTTACCAAGATCATATAAAATGAGCTTATAACAACAAATTCCACCCAAGGGACTTTAAGGTTGGGGATCTTGTACTCAAAGAGAACCAACAGAACTCAAACCTACCGCATCTATGAGACAAATTTATGACCAATTGGTTAGGTCCATTCATTATTTCAGAAAATATTGGACCTGGTACCTATCGCCTAACATCGCTAGAAGGTGTTGAAGAGCCTGAACCTCTCAACATCCTTCACCTAAAGGTATTTCATACATAAAATTAAAAAATTCAAAAACATTCAAAAAATTTAAAATTAAAAAACAATTGAAAAATCAAAAATTCAAAAACAATTCAAAACATCAAAAATATTTTGTATTGCATTTTGCATATGCATTCATTTAATTGCATTGCATTAGGTATTTTCATCCATTGCACTTGCATTAGGATAGGTTGTGTTTACAATCCTACAAATGACACCACATTTGTATGCTAATCATGCATCCTTAAATCATCATCATCCATCATCCCCTGTGAGTAATTGTGTTTTTCAACACAACCCCATCAATTGCTATAAGGAATATACTAGGGTTTTTCGGTCATTCAACCATACCTAGTGATCTTCTCAAATTTTGTAGAAAGCTATCTTCACTTTTAGAAGATGAGGTCTAGTTTTGATAGTACCTTGCATATATCAAAATCCTATCACAATTTAAACATTAATAATCCTAGTTTGAACAAGGAAAGATGAACACTACAAAGTGGTCCTAGTTCACCTTAAGTGAAAGGTTTTTACTTGCTCATATTGTGATGTGCATGGTCTAGGATGTTGATCATTGGAAAAAGGACAAGCTCCCCCCTACCCAAATAAATCCCTTGCTTTCATACAAAATAAGCAAAATCCCAAAATCAAAGCAAATCCCTTGCTAAAAAAAAATGTAAAATAAATAGTGATTTTCATCACTAAGCATGAGCAAGTATCCCAATAAATGAAAAGAAAAGAAGGGGGTGAAGAGCTTGAATCCCTGGAATGGTCAGTATTCAAAGCCATTGAGTGATCCCCATTACAACAATGGGCTGAATGAATCCCGCTTGACAATGGGGTAGTTCTAAGCAATTTACAAATGAGCTAGCTTTAGGTGGCCTGTATTACCTAGTAGTCTAGTCCAACTATGTCCAAACCTAGGATCATGATGAACATTTGGTGATCCTCATTACAATAATGGGTTGAATGAATCCCACCTGGCAATGAGGTAGTCTTATGCTTCATCTAATATATTCATTTGCACACATAGGGATAATGAATATCTTGGTCTTCACAACAAAAGCTTTTATCTTTCAGAAGTCTTGTGTAGTCATTATACATCTTTTGATTAGTCAACTAGGGTGTTTGAGTCTCCTGGAAAACCTCAAAAATCCCTTATAGCAACAAATCATCTCATCAATCATACACAATTTTCCTTGTGAACTTTTGTTTATTAAGGGGTGTTCATGAAATAGGATAGATACCGGATGGATATCAACAATGATATTTAGATGACCACTGACTATTTTGTGCATATATTTTAATCTATAGAAGCTTATAAGGAAATCCCATACATCTCACATCATCTCATTTCACATATGGATGCCTAAATGATTAATTCTTATGATAAGAATTACCATTTTCATTCATGATTTTCATACATTCTATGGTGTCATCCAGTAGTTTGTTAAACACATATTAGAATCATTCTCTATGTTTTACATGATTAAAGCATACAGGTTCATTTGCATTCAATCTATCCTCATATAATTAATGCATTTACCATACATCATTGCATCCATATATATGCATACATAGTAGTGCACCTACACATTTAGATCATAACATCTAAGCATACATCTATCATCTAGCTAGTGCATGTCATCAATACATTGCATACATCTAGCATAATCACATCATCATTTAGGCATTACATCCATTAATGCATACATGAAAATAAATCAAAATTAAAAAAAATCAAATAAAACAAAAATTTCAAATACACCTCGTATCCAATTATTTACTCTCTACACTTGGCGGTTGCAGCAACTTGCGCTCCATGCAATCTAGAAAGATGAGTAAATTACCATAAGGCTATTTGAACCAAATTATTCATCAATGAATTGAAATATCTTCACTTCAATCTCAAAGAAGGCCATGGCACCAAACTGCTCCACGAGAATGAGGTATTCATTTCCTTTCTTCTATGAAATCTCATCAAAAATTTCAAAATTAAAAAAAAAATCAAATAACAAAATTTCAAATATGCCTCATATCCAATTATTTACTCTACACACTTGGTGGTTGTAGTGACTTGCACTCCATGCAATCCGACAAGATGAGTAAATTACCATAAGGCCATTTGAACCAAATTATTCATCGAGGAATTGAAATATCTTCACTTCAATCCCGAAGAAGGCCATGGAGGCTGGACTGCTCCACGGGAATGAGGTATTCATTTCATTTCTTCTATGAAATTTTCATCAGATCATCAAACATAGTGATTCATCACATGCTTAAATTGAATTGCTATCATCTTGATTCCCTAAGAAGGCCATTAGCTGAACTGCTCCATAAGATAGAGATGTACAATTACTATTAATAGTTGAAATCATAGTTATAATAGGACCTACCTTACAACAAATGCAATCATCTTGAATTATCCAAATCAATCATCTTGGTCAAGTGACTCATCACTTTCATCACTTGTCCTTTTCCTCATCGAATCATCACTTGAGGGGGTAGTCATAATAACAAAATTCATAATCAAAATCAACACTTGAAAACTTAATCATGTAAGTTGCGTTCATCTTACGAATCATTGCCAAAGACAATCATGCCCCTGCTTGGGGTAGAAAACAAGAAAAATTAATTACACAACCGCTTGGTATTTTTGAAGCATGAAGGAAGGTACATGCCTCTTCATGAACTGAACAATGTCCAAGATCAAGTAAGCCTGAAGTGAAAGGTTGTACTTGAATCAAGTTCCTAACTTGTTGGAGGTAATGAATCCGAGATGCGTGCCCTTTTCATGATTGGGGCATCTAACATTGACCAGATCAATGAACATCAATTAACCTATAATATGGCTTTAGGTTATCTATTTTTGCTCAGTATCATGTTTTCCCATAATGCATCCCAAAAGGGGTATCTATAGACACCTAAAACACATCATGTTTAGGAGACTACTCATATGGGCACCTTTGCAGACCATATGAATGATCTTGGACCTTGCCAAGACTAAGAAGTGGTTTTAACCACTCATATAGGGTAGTCTAGTCCTATGCAACCCTAGCCACTAATGAAATCGGTGGCTACCTCTGTAGCCATTGATGATCAGAGTGGCTATGGGCTAGCCATTGATGGTGATAGCGGCTATGGGCAACTTACCCATAGTCGTACCTATCGATAGTGGCTAACCCTATAACTAAATTGAGCTACCAAAGCCGAGTGAAATCTGTTGCACCTAATAAATTCTTGAACGGTTGGGAGGTCGAAGCTTCTAGATGCATCTTCTCAACTGCCTAGATGTAACTACTTCTTGATATTGGCTTCCTTGGGAAGCCAAGGCAAGGGGATTGGGTATTGTAGACACTAAAATCATGTCAATACGATTAAGCGATCGAAAGTATTGACTAATTGGTACCATATGCCCCCCTTGGGCAACCCTCAGAGGCTTAAAAATGGTCTTAACCACTCTAGGAAGGCTCTAACATACTGTTGGGAGGTTTTGGGCCACATAGGCATGGCCCTTCCACACTGGGATGATCATACTTCATGGTCATCCCACCCAGGGATGGTGGCAAAGCGACCATCCCTGGGTGGGACGACCACAAGGTTTGACTCCCAAAAAGTTAAATTTGGACAAATGGCACATGAAAACTACCATTTATCCCACCTATTCAACCATGCAAGACCTAAGGGCACATAATACTTATGACATATTGTAGAATGGAGGCCAAAATGGGAGATTCTCTTTCCCTTCCAATGCATGCTTAGTTTTAGACAAGTGGCACCTCTTGCCCTACATGTCCTTGCATGCCCATTTTCCCAAATACCTCCTTTGGCTATAAAGTGGACTAATTTTACACAAAAATCATAGAGAGGAGTTTTGAGACATAGAAACGAAGTGCTTCCAAGATTTCCCCTCACATTTTTGTGCCTTTTTCCCTCATAATATCTACCTAGCGAAGGAGGTTTGCGAGTGATTCAAGAGGTGCAATATTCTTACAAACCCAAATAATCTGAGTGAATTTCACCACCAAAATTGACAAAAACACTAGTAGGGAGGTTTTGGACCAATTCATAGAGGAATTGGTGGTAAATTAGGAGAAGAATTGGTGGCCATACCACCCTAGGACGGTCCCCAATATATGACAGTCACCACCATACCTACAAGGTATGGTGATAGATATATGTCTGATTTTTCTACTATTTTTAATTAGGCATATTCTAGGTTATATTATGAATATTTTGTCCAAATTTCATGTAATTTGGATTTATATTGAGTGAGATATTGTATTTTTAAGTTTTTGTAGGCTCCCAGGGACCATCTAAAGATGCACATGAAACTGTGACTGATTTTGCAAATATGACCATATGGATTATCTTAAAATATAAGTTTATGTATACTATAAACGTTTCATTTGATTTGGAGGTGTTTTGGTCCCAAAAATTTCTTATTTTGGGTTTTTCAGGCTTAGCGGATGCACTGCAAATGTGCCATGTCATAGGATGCAATTTTTGTTATGTTTGTGATTTAATCTTCCCAAAATCATGTATTATATATATCTCTAAAATTTCAGATCATTTGGAGTTGTTTTAGATAGGCGCGTTGCATATTTACACTTTCTAGCTTATAGTTGCATGCATGGCCTTTGCATGTTTCACATTCTACGCACTTTCTATTTGACAAATCTAGTTTCCTTGTGTGTAGATGAAGGTTTTAAAGTGTATGAGGAAATAATACGATATGAGAACAATGAAGAACAAAGTGGAGGCATCATAGGTTCACCCACCTCAATTGTGGGTACGAGGAAGAACATTGGAAGTGCACACGAGCTTGTTTGAAAGGACTTGATCCTTGGGCACCCATTTTGTATAAAATTATATCACACTAATAACCCTCAAGGGGACATCTATGTAACCATTGTTCTAATTTACCAAATGAAATAAAGAGAAACACCTTTTCTTGCACTTATTTGGCTTCTATGGTTGCTTAAATCTGTCATTTTGTAATGCTTCATTAATACAGATATAGATGCATATTGTTTAACACTCTTAGGTGCACCATTTTTACCATACTTCAGGTGTCTATAAAAGATCCCAAATTTTGATTACAAACCCTATTCAATTCATTTGTTGATCATATAGTGGAGCTCTACCAGATCGAGAAGCGAATCAACATCCCTTTGAGGTGTAGTGGAGCCTTGTCCAATTGGATAATGACATATGTTTGCCTAGCAATGGTGGATGCCCTAGCTTGAGAGTAACCTAGCTGTGCAAGAATCAAATCAATATATTGATGCCAAATTCAATCATAAAACTATGTGCCAAGACACAAGAAACCCTTGAAAATAAATTGCACAACAAATCGAGCAATATCATACTGAGATTTAGAGAGCAGAGACCTCACCCCATGGTCATTTTTTTTTATAGTGGCTCACAAGCTTAGCCATCAAATTTGATAGCAACTAGTAGATCCAGTTGCTCTAGTTGATAGCGACTAAGGTCTGATTTAGCATTTTTTGCATTTAGTCTTTAGATTTTTGTTTTCTTACGTTTAATTCACCTTGTCTGACATAGATTAGATATTTTCATTCAATATTTAACCATCATTTAAAATATTTCATGTATTTCATCTTATCTTTATGCATTTTCTCTCTTTCTTGCATCCATTTTGAAACTAGCCTCATCTTGAGAGGCATCATGTGCTATTGATGTGTTTTCTAGTTTCTTTGTGTGTAGGTGACAGGGACAATCAAGGATCCAAGAGCATCATCGAGATCATCTTCCTTGGCATCAAAGAAGGAGGAAGCTAATAAGCCCTCTTATAAGAAAAGTGGTGGAGATTTAAAGAGCTTGTAGAATACATCACCCTCATTTTGGGGCTCAAAATGATTGTAATCATGTATCAAATTTTGTATCCCTAAGAGGGATGAATATGTAAACGAGTTTTGAAATTGATTAATACAAAGGAGGTATTTCTTTTTGTCAATTAATTTGGTTATATATATTTCATTGCTTTAAATTTGTTATCATGTTACAATTAGCTTAGATGTATGCTTTTTAGAGCTTTACAATCACCTACCTATATTGCCTACAAAGTCTACATTGTCTAAATAGAAAGTATTATTATTGTATATTTTTTATGATACATTTGTAAGAGAAGGAGTAATAAAGATTGCATACATTTGAGCAACTAATATTGTAAGTTGTGCTACATGCTTTGTACATGTATGATTTAGGCTATTTACATTCATATTATTGCTTATTAATGAATGTTAATTGATATATTGATTCACATATCAGTTGGCTTATATTATCCTATTTACATTATTATTTTGATCTTACTATATTGTGGCTATCATATATTTGATCCTATGATAATTATCTTGTGAGATTTACATTAATATTAAGGCTTAAAAATACATCCCTATCATGGATCTTAAATTGGATAACATGGGGTTTACTCTAGGGTACCTTCAATGGTATCATAAAATTTATCTTACATGAATCACACTTGTTGTTAGGTAGCCACAAATGGTCCCTAGGTTGAGTAGGATGAATCGTCGTCATGTCTAGATGACATAAGAGCGATTACACCATAGACCAAGGGATGGATTAGTGCCATATCAAGGATTGATTGTGCCTCCTCTAGCCATAGTTTATGATACCAAGGTAGGTACTAGTAAGATCATGAAAAAAACATCCCAAAAGGAGAGGGAGGCCATGATGAAAAATATTGAGTTGTTGTAGGGACTGCTGGATTAGATATTAACAATACAAGACACAACTCTAACAAAGAGAGATCAGGGAATTTTAGAGAGAGATCAGATGATGACTGAGCAAGATGACACCATAGCCAAAGTGGTTGCACTTAGGATTGAGAGTAGGGATATAGTTTTTAGAGATTTGTTTGATTAGATAACTACTCATCAACATTAGTATACTATAGAGGTGGCGATGAGCACCCACTATAAGGTGATATATTATGTAGTTGTACCCCTAAGGAGAGACAATCATCTCCCTCAAGAACTTGATATTATCCTTTATCCTAGATGAGGTTGACATTGTAACCATCATAACAGTCAATCCAATTTTCTCCCCAACCAACTAAGGGTAGGTCAGAGACCTAGGACTAGCTATGTGATGTTTTTGGTTTTTTTTAGTGGTGCAAGAGCATTAATCAATTCTTTTTATGATATTCCTCAACGAGTTGATAGGATTTGAGCATACCAGTGGCACACAAAATTGAAATGATATTGAATTAGGGAAAAGTGGTGCACCTAATGACGAGCAACAATATGTGTATCTATCCTATCTCGCTTATGAGCATCAAACGGAAGCATGCATATGAAAATGAAGCAAAACCAAACAATAAGGAATGAAATGAAAGAGTCTCTTATTTATTAATTTGGTGGATCAGATCCAAGGTTACATAGAAGTCCCCTTGAGGGCTCAAGGGTGATATAATTTTTACAAATTTTGGGGTGCACAAGGATCAAATCCTCCAAGAAATCCGAGTGATCATCTAGTGCTTTTACTCGTACCCACAATCGAGGTGGGTGGGTCAATGCTGCTGCAGCTTGTATATTCAATATATTATGTCTGATATTCCTTCCCAATGCCTCTCAAGAACCTGCACCTGCACACAAGGAAGAAAAAGGGGTCAAATAGCAAGGGTGTGTGGAGGGAAACATGCAATCCCCACAGGCACAAAATGGCACATATATTAAAAATATATCAAATAAAACTTAGAATGCATTGAAAATTTATGGGGATGTTGAATAAGAGGTTTTGAGGGAATATCACCAAAAAATATCAAAAATTACATCCATGGACCCCTCGATTTTGCATCGTCCACCTGTAACCTACGAAGACCAAGATACTAAAATACTGCACCTAGACATGTCAAAAACATATTAAATTTGGATAGAATGTATAAATAAACATTTTAAGACAACCCATATGATTATATTTCCAAAATGAGGCACAAATACACCTGCATGCAACTGGGGTGCCCGGATGGGCCCTATGAACCTGCAAAACCTTAAAAATGCAATATCTCGGCCAATTTAACTCGAAATTGCATGAAATTTAAACCACAACATAATATGATAGTCTAGAATAATATAATTAAAAATTGTAGTAAAATTGTGGAAGTATTTGTCCTCATCCTGGGGGGCAGTGGTGACTGCAACTAATTGGGGGCACCCTGGGAGGGGATACCCACCAATTCTGCCCATATTTTATTACAAATATCACTAGGGAATGATCCTAAAAACTATAGGGGGTGTTTTCATCAAATTTAGTGAAGAAATTCACCCATATGGAAAAGTTATGCTCAAAGGACCCTCTTGAAGTCACCCGGTAACCTCCTTCGCAAAAGAGAGATTCCGAGGGCAAGAAGGCACAATAAAGTGAGAAAAAATCTCAGAAGCACTCTATTGCATATCCTAGAACTCCTATCTATATTTTTATGTGGATATTGGATCCATTTTATAGCCCAAAGTGTCTCATGTGCAAAAAGTCATGCGAGGGCATGCATGGCAGGAGGTGCCACTTGTCAAACGAGAGGCATGCAATGGATGTGGAAGAGAATCTCCAATTTGGGCCTCCATTAAGAAGTGTGTCATAAGGATTCAGTGCTGCATGCTCTATATGACATGCTAAATGGCAGTTTTTGGGTGCCAAATGTCCTAGGTTTGACTTTTTTTGGGTCAAACCTGCTCACCGTCCCACCATGGGATGATGGATCACCACCGTCCCAGGGTGGGACGGTGGGAATCTGCCACGACGATGGTGAATTTTAGGCCAAAACCTCCCAAAATTGGGCCAAAAGCCTCCAAAAACCCTTCTAGAATGGCTAGAACCACTGTGAGCCTTCTGAGGGCTGTCCAAGGGGCCATATGATGTCAATTTGATAATTGTTTATGGATTCTTAATCGGGTTAACCACATTTTAGTGTCTATATATATATAATATTTATTGGCTTATGATTATGTTCTTGTGTGATTAAGTTGATGTGATGCAAAAAATTATCTAAATTATATGGATGAGAAAATGAATGTCACGATGTATGGATAATGTTAAATTTTTCATATTGTATGTCTCAATAGGTAGTGATTTGATGTTATAGTTGTTTTAGATTTTCTTTCAACTAATATTGTTTTGGAAAATTTGACATATTGAAAGATTCGATGGGTACTTGAAATATTTTTGTAATCAAAATTTTATCAAAATATGATATAAAAGCTAAACATAATGTTAGCGTATCTCTATTACAGGCTATATGTTGTTATTACATTATTAGTATTATTGTTATATTATTAGCATTTGGTTAGGTTGGGTTATTTAGGGTATATTTGTTATTCGCCAACTGCATTTCTTGTGGGCTAATCTGAGCCTAATGTAACCCTATAAATCTACTCTATACAATGCTCTACCTAGTTCGCATTTTATCATGGTATCAGAGCAGGCGGCTCTTGGTTGACCTCGGCATCACGATTTTCGATATGCGAACACATTTCCTGAGGCAGGGCTGGACCTGCTCGAGCATGCATCCTGAGACAACTGCCGACTAGTTTTATTTTGATTGGGCACATCTCTCGAGGTCAAGGATCTGATGTGGTTCCACCAGACTAGACACAGATCCCAAGGTCGATCCAAACTGGATCTGACTCGACACATTTCTTGAGGTCAGACCGACGCCTGGACTGACACATTTTTTGAGGCATTAGACCGAACGAGGTTGTTGGACTGGACTAGATCCCGAGGAGGATCGAAGATATTTTTCAAGGCGGTGGACATCGGGCACAGAACCCGAGGCTGACTGGACGCGGACAGACGACGTGGTGACATGTGGCAGATTGGCCACGCGCCACCCGAATGTGATGCATGGTAGACTAGCCACGCATCGCTTGATGTAGCAAAAAGACACGGGAAACCCGATTGCATGCGGGCAATCAAAATAAACAGGGCGAGTTTGCCCTTTTATCCCCGTGAAGCATCGCCCGCAGGGGCGATGTGGGATTAATCCCACGGGATTTTTTTTCCCGCTTCACGTCGGGGATAGGAAGAAAGGGAAGGAGCTTCCCTTTCCTTCCCGTCGAGCGGCATAGCCCGATTGGCAGGAGCGCCAGTCGTTGGGCTAACAGCCGCAGGGTCGGGGGTTCCAATCCCGCCGACCCCCCCAAGGTAAAAAAAAAAATTTCAATTTTTTTTAAAGTTTTTTTTTAATATTTTTTTTCTAAAGTTAAGAATAACATATTTTTTATAGTTTAAAAGTTATTTAAAAAAAAAATAAATTAATTTTTACTATATGAAATATTTTTTTTAACTTTAGTTATACAACAAATATTTTAAAAATGCTTTAAAAAGAGAGAATTTTTTTTTGGGGGGAGTATTTTTTTCAAAAATCAAGGGGGATTTTTTGTTCCTCATTGCACAAAATTGAAACAAAGGGAGATACTTCTTAAAGGAACTAAGAAAGGCATCAAATCTCAAAACCTGGAACCTGTTTTTTCGTAGGCTTCATAAATAGCAAAAAAAAAATTTGTTTGAAGTACTTCACACAGGGGGGATTTTTTTTTGATGACATTTTTGTGCTAATCTGCCTAAGAGGTAAATATTGTAATTTTTTACAAACCAGTAAAAAAAAGCCTTCTGGAGTGCCCATTTTGCGATTCCAAAAATTTTTGGAACCCCGTACAGGGGAGATATAATTTTTTGCAAAACCAAAGGGGGAAGACTTATAAGGGTGCATTTTTGGTAGTGACCGACACCTTAGTCAAATTATTTTTGTAAAATTTTATTGTAAAAGGTGCATTTTCGGTAGAGACCAACACCTTAAGAATGGGTAGATCAAAGAAGAAACCTATCCCAAAACAAACTGATGATGTTGCAAAATCAGTTAAAGGCCCATATTTTTCCCCACACCTGGAAGGGATAGATTATTATGAAGATGGCACATTTCGTACACTAAGGAGTGGTGTAAATGCCATAATCAATTATTCTACGTCTTGTGGAGACATGCAAAAAAATGGTGTTCTAATCCCTATTGGTGCTATAATGGGCATATTCATGTCATTTTATGCTCTTGACAAAGCACAACAGAAAAGGGACATTAGTGAGGAAAGTGAGGTCCTAAAGGCGATCGCTTGTTGTGATACAAGTGACCTTCAACCCATTGTGGTGAATGCTTGTTGTGACACAAGTGACCTTCAATCCATTGTGGCACATGCTTGTTGTGATACAGGCGACCTCATACCTTCTATGGTAGATATCAGTTGTAGCACAAGTGATCTCATTTCAGTAGCAGATTTTGCTTGTGACACTAGTGACTTAACAACTGAACCTCCTCAAAAAGAGCTCCATAATCTCATCAATAGCGACAAATGCAATATTGTTAAAAGCATTGATGAAGATGTTGAAATTGGGTGTTTTGAAAAACACACCAAAGGATTTGGTTCCAAAATGATGAAGAAAATAGGATTCAATGGTGAGAGATTAGGTAAACAGGAACAAGGCATTAAATCTCCAATAATGCTAAATGTCAGGGCAAAGCATGAATGCCTTGGCTATACTGGACAAGCAAGTACCAGTAATTCCATGTTTGTAAAACCTAAATCTCCTACATCTCCTAAAAAGCATTGTTGCAGTCACTGTGGAAAAGCAGGACATGTTGCAGCTAAGTGTTGGAGATTACATCCTTGTGTTTTTTGTGGATGTACTAATCACTCTTCTTCACGATGTTGGCATAAAATGAAAATGGCCAACAAGGTTCATATTGATTGTGGATGGACAAATTTCACACAATGGACCATGATGAAAGAAATGTTGTATGGCTTCTACCGAAAAGGTAAAACCTATGGTAGACCCAGAGGCAAATCCAGTGACAAACCGAGTGGCAGTCCCAGAGATAATGACCCAGAGACAAACCTAAAGACAGACCCAGAGACAAAGTTCCAGAGGCAGATCTACAGGCAGATCCAGAGGCAATGATCCAGAGGCAGATTCATAGGTAGATCCCGAGATAGACCTAGAGGTACAATTCCAGAGGTATGCTTAGAGCCAGAGCCAGAGCCATGAGCCAGAGCCAGAGCCGAAGACAAAGCATGAGCCACCATTCTTTCATTTCTCTTATTCTTCTTCACTGTATTGGGGCAGTTATATACTTTACCCAAATATTGTTGTATGGGGGGATATTAGCATAGCTAGTAGTTATATTTTTACCCAAATAATGTAATAAGGGGGGATGTTAGCATATCTCTATTACAGGCTATATGTTGTTATTACATTATTAGTATTATTGTTATATTATTAGCATTTGGTTAGGTTGGGTTATTTAGGGTATATTTGTTATTCGCCAACTGCATTTCTTGTGGGCTAATCTGAGCCTAATGTAACCCTATAAATCTACTCTATACAATGCTCTACCTAGTTCGCATTTTATCACATAATAGGATGAATGTTATTTTTAAAGATATGAGGAAGTTATTTGAAAGATAATAGGTTTATGGAATAGATATTTTGATAAATTTTGAGTAATCGCATTGATACTATGGTCAAGTTTCAAAATAAATTCACTAAAATTTGAAGATGACTTGATTCTCGAATTTTGAGATGGGATTCATGTTAAATGATGTTAAAAAATACTATTGGTGTGATTTTTCATGAGTTAGAAGAGGAAGAAGGATTTTTCATAAATTTATTTTGTTTGTGAAAAGTAAGGGTTGGGAACCAACATCTAGTCATGAGTGAATATGAAAGTGTCTTTAGCTATTATACATACATACGTATGTATGTATATATATGTATATATGTATATACATATATATACATACATATATATATATATATATATATATATATATATATATATATATATATATATAGATATATATGTATGTATATATATGTATATATATATATATATATATATATATATACACACATATCTATCTATCCACACATATCTATCTATCTATCTATATATATGTATGTATGTATGCATGTATGTATGTATGTATGCATGTATGTATATATATATATGTATGGATATATATGTATATATATGTACACACACACACACACATATATATATATATATATATATATATATATCAATTTGAAAGGCTAATTGAATAGCACCTTGCAAATTAATTTTATGTTGTCAATAGACCCTAAGCGGTGGCTCTTCTAGCCTGATTAATAGAAAATAGCTTTAGACAAATTGTTGCATTATGTAGGTAATTAATGCCCCTTTTGATGTTTGGACAATCAATGTCTTGATATGTTACAATACTTGTGGATAGTTAATGTCCATATGATATAGTACTAGAGATATTCAATGTCCATATTATACATTGCTAGGGACAACTAATGTCCATATTATACATGTTATGGTACTTTTGCTTTCTTGGACAATCTACATCCATATGATATGGTACTCTTCATTTTCATTGGATTTGGATAATATATGTCATTATTATATTTTTAATACCTTGATTTTTAGGGATTCTTTAGATTATTAGTGATTGATGAGATGTTTAATAGAAGATCTTGCCATCAGTGGTGTTGATGTTGCAAAATTTGTATCATTTAGATGCATTGCATTAGAAGATTTGAAGATGTCAAATCATCCTCTAAAATAAGTTGTTAGAGGTGATAATATCCATTTGTGATAATATTGATAATTTGAGACCGATATTAGGGCATGTAAGAAATAAGATATTGCATAATTTATCTCCTAGAAGATGCTAATAAGAGAGCTCAAAATGAGAATATTTTTAAAGTAAATGAAGATTTTATAAAATATTATGACTGATTTTACCTTGCTAGTCATACCTCCTAGGTGGGGAGTACTATTTGTGTAACTGCCTTGGATGGTTGTGTTTGATTCTGTGTAGCTATCCTGGGTGGTTGTATGTGTCTATGTAGCTACCATGGGAAGTTGTGTTTGAGTCCAAGTGAGTAGATCTTAGTAGATTGAGCCCTAGTTTGAATTAGGTGACTGTGTATTTTCTACTACTAAGTGCTTGTGATGGCAATAGAAAATTAATAAATCAAGAAAAACAAGCAAGAAATAATGAGGAACCCTAAGAAAAATACAAAAGACATACTATGCTAGATGCAAGTTCTATAACTTAAGTCAAACAACGAATGTAAAGTGCGCTTAAGGCAAAATAGGTCCCACCATGATTGTCATTTATGTGAATAAGAAAATTAACATGTAAATAAAAAAGATGAAATTTGTTATTGCATTGATAGAATTTTTTCATTACAAATCAATATTTTTTATTACAATGGACCTCCCAAAAAGGGAGGGTTTCTTTGCAAATGAGTTCATTGGTGCTTCACACAATCTCCTCGATCACACTTAAAAAATATCAAATGGGTTTTGTGGCTTGGTTGCTTCTTCGCAAATATTAACATTTATGTGACTAATAAAATACACCATAATATGTAAATAAATAAAATAAAATTTGATATTGCATTTATAGACTTTATTTGTTACAAATCAACCTCTTTGATTACAATGGAAATCCTAAATGGGAGGGTTTTTATTTGCAAATTGTAGATACCTAAAATGCATCATTGCGAGGAAACTCCTAAAATATCTCTGTTATAACTCACACTTTCCCTCTCGAACAACCTTAGGGTTAATTTACCTAGTAGTAGACAACATTACCCATGGGAAGCCTAACCGTCTTGATCCAATACGATCTTAGGATTAGGACTATCTCGACCTGAGACGGTTGCACAAGACCAAAAATAAAAAAAATTAACTAGCAACAAACTGCCTATCAACGCAGTGCATGAAATTGCATCGTTGCTAGATGCCCTACAGGTGGAAGTTACACTTACTGCATGTAGTAATTCGATGGTAGCCAATTAGGTTTTCCATGAGTGGAAATTTTCATTCCATGTATTTTTTCCTTGAGATACTATAAAAGGGTGCTCTCCCTTGTTTTAATATTCAAAGCTTTTGAATTTGAAGCCATGAAGTGCTACCAACCCCATGCTACCAACCCGATGCTGTGAGATTTCCACTTTGGATTTGAAGCCACTTTAACCTCACTTAAATGATCCTTTGCATTGCTCCAATGATCACCTACACCTTTTACTCACTCTCATGCTCTCAAATATCCACTTGAAATGACACCACACACTACCCAAAACATGACTTGGATTTGGTTACATCAAGATGCATGCTTGCCATAGTGACCATCTCACCCCAAGATGGTGTGCAAACAAAAACTATCTCAACTCAAGACGACCACAGTCAGGTTATCAATTTTTAGTGTTCTATTGCATTTTAGTTTAGATCTCCGTATTTCATCTTTTTGCATTAGCTTAGATTTCAAATATCACATGCATGCATCTACTTTTTGTTTACTTTTACATTATCATATTTAACACAAGTCCAACTTATATGGGCCTCTCATATGCTATTGATATGCTTTCTTTTTCTTTACATGTAGATAACAGGGCTCAAGGACAATGAAAGACATTGGATCCAATACTCGCGTGACCATCTCATAAAAGTTGCTCCATGATAAACTGTGCTAGCACAGAGATATTTATATTGCATCCAGAATATTTTTGATAAAAAAGAGAATAACACCTCTATTGTATTCATTGTATCGCTGGTGAAATCCCCTCGAGGGGATCCTCTTGTAACACTTTGAAAGAATGATATAAATAAATATAAAAGATTCATTTCATTTGTTCAATCATTGTGTTTTATTGCTATTTAGTTTTATGGTGCAAATTTCCATCCTTCAAATGGAGATCATAGTGGGACCTAGTCCCTACTTTTCTAATGCATGTTAAATTTGACTAATTTTTGGTTGTTTTTATGATTTCTAGGTTCTCAGTCTTAACGATCTTGACCTGAGATGGTCCTTATATAGAAATTGTCTTAGCCCAAGATGGTCCCTGAATTGAATCAAAATGGCTATGGATATACATTTCAACATCAAATGTAAGCTTTCATAGTTAGTATTTGCTATATTTTTCTTGTTTCTAAGAAATAAAAAATACATAAATCTGTAGTATAGTTGTATTTTTCTTAGTTTTAAATTTTCTAGACTATGACCATCTTAGGTCAAGATGGTCTCTATCTATGATTGTCTTAGGTCGATATGGTCCCCTATCTATGACCATATTAGCAAGATATGATCTCTATATTTTCTACTGGTTTTACTATAAGGTTGTCTAATTAACAAATAGACCATCATTTAGAGAATATTGCATTTTAGAGTTATATTTTGCATTAGTGAAAGTCATTGCATGCTCTTTGGTTTTTACTTTTTGCAAAAATAAAAAGAACCCACACATACTCACAAGACACTTAAATGTTGGTTAGTTGTATTTCATCACCAACATTTGATAGCAATTGCATGACATGGGCTTTCATATCCCACCATAGATTGGCCCCTACACACCATAGTAGCCCTCATGAGAGGTTTTTTCTAATTTCATCACCAAAAAGCACCCTACTTTTGGGTGCATCCCAAATTAGGTCAGGTTTAGATGTCCTTTAACCATGGGGATTAATAATTAGTGGAACACAACTATTATTTTTATCCAAGCCTATTGGAAAGTAAAGCGAAATCTTGATTGGGCAAGTAGCAAGATTTAGACAATGTGGCCCCTTCTTTGAGGGGGTAGTTTGCTTCCATAAGGATACCTATTACCCATATACCATCAGAAGAAGTCATCTAGACCATTTGTGTCACATTCCTTGATACGTTGTGTGCAAATAACCATTTAGTAGCGTCCATACCATATGCCCTAATCATATTAGAAATATAATTTTTCTTTTTGTGTGGAAAACATCCCAGAAGGGATGCCACTTTTGGGTAAAACCCAAGGACGTAGGGGTATCCATTCCACAAAAAATGCCCAGGACTCGAACCTGGCCTACAACATTTGACATACTCAAGGAGCAAACAAACACACAAAAACATTTAAAAAAATAAAATAAACAAATAACAATAAAAATAATAAAATAAAATAAAAAAAATGCTCATTGAGTGTGTCAAAAAGAAAAGCACAAAAAAACACACACAAAATAAGATTAAAAAAAACACAACACGAACCACATAGAAAAATGCAAGAACAACATAACAAAACACAAACATGACAAAAACAACAGAACACTATACAAAAAACAAAAAAAAAATGAAAAATAAACACAACCAAAACCTAAAAAATTAAAAAAATAAAATAAAAATAAAAATAAAAAACAACCAACAACAGACAATAAAAAAAAACAAAAAACATAGAAAACACTCACACATAAAAATATGAATTAACTCAAACAAACAGAAACACAAGAACAAGAATGATAAAAACACAAGAACAATAACAAAAAACATAGAAAAAGACAAAACAACAAAAACACAAGAACAACAAAAAACAACACAAATAACACAAAAACAAAACAAAACAAAAGAACACACACACCTTAAAAAATTAAACAAAAAAACAAAAAAGAAAAAAAATTGAATATAACAATGACCTTTCTAGACCATAAGAATTTTAAGCCAAGAATCAACAGAGGAAACAAAAGAAAGAATAGTTTGAGCTAGGGAACTAAAAACACCTGATCGAACCAAAGAGAAGCAAAAAAAATCAAGAAGAAACTAAATACCTTCAGAACTGGAGCCATCCAAAGAAATGATAGAAATAAAAGCTTCCCTAATTTGTGAAGCTTCCCTAATGATCAACACTCTTGTTTTGATCTCTGACCACATGATTGTAATCAACTTTCAAAATCCCATTTGGATTAATTTAATCTTCTCAATAATTCTTTTTATTCTCCAATCAACCTTATGATTCTTATAAGGAGTCTTCAAAAGATTAATCATGAGTTGAGAGTCAGACTCAACTAACACCTTATCCCATCCAACCTTAGTAGCCTCTTGAAGGCCTCTGAGGATACCATATCCCTCAGCAAGGTTATTGGAAAGAATACCCAAATTCTCAGCAAAAGTAAAAACTAGGGAGCCATCTAAAAGTCTACCAATTCCTCCCGCACTATATTTTCCAGGGTTCCCTCTAGAGGCTCCATCAATATTGACTTTTCCAAAATACTTAGGAATAGAATTTTGAAAAAACACTAAAAACAAAAAAAACAAAAAAAAAATCATCAAAATCAAAACTAAAAAATAAGAGAACATATTGCTTGTTTGCTTTGTTTATTTTTTTTTATGTAGTTTAGAATGTATACACCGTTTGCTTGGCTTATGGTTGTGATACACAATCAAGCTCAATCATGAGCAAATGCTATTTAGCCAACACAAGGAATCATGGAATACTTGTAAATTTATTCACAATACCTTATCATACCTGAGTGGCAACGTGAACTCTAGGATTTGAACATCATTAATCATCCCACTGACCCCAACATGTTGAGTGTCAGTGCTCAGAATCCACCTATAGATCCTGATTATGATCTGGATATGGATTATATAGACCAAGCTGTCTTACATGCTTTCTATAAGGACAATTACCTTCAAGATGAAGCACCTAAGAAGTCCTTATTATGCATCCACATCCTAACTCGGCCTACAACTCTGTTAGATTGAGATCAAGAGTACATTCCATAATAATATAAGAATTCTCAAGCTACCATAGTTGAGCACCCATGGATGAATTGAAAGTATGATCATGTAGATATATACATCGCCCAAGGTCATAATAGACATGCCATGTCAGCTCATGTGGTGATGGAGGGTGATCCTAATTATCCCTCTATATTTTATGATCAACAACTTGGTTAGGTTCATTACATATCAACACCCTCTAATTATGCAAAACCCATACTATACCATCAATATCAAGTCAAGGCTACCTCTCATGACCTTAGAAAATAATTTGTTGATATTTTTGGGGCTGAAGCACAAATCAAACCCATTTTATTTACCAAAACATGTGTAAAATACCCTCACATAATTAACTAGGTGAATCAATCTCATCAGGAACCTATACCAAAACCTAGTCACCAAAAATAGTTGTAGCGAATAATGCATCAAAATTTGCCCATTCTAGTGCACCAAACGCAACCTATCCAACATCAACCACCTCATCCAACACAACACCATAATCTTCCACCTCAAACAAATCAAAACCTTCCACCTCACCTGTGCCCAAATCCACTTTGCACCCAACATCATAGACCACTACCCATCCATCACCAAGAACCTCATTCACCCCAACAATACCATTATCAATAGGAATATAAAACCTATAAAGAATCACAACAAGAATATCAGGAAAAAGTAGATACATATCTTGAGTTAAATTATGATGAATTGCTGGTTGATAACACTTATCAACCACCACCTCAACACCAAAACCTACCATATCCATCACATCAAGGACAAATGTAGGTATACCATATCATCTCACCAGAAGTCTATAAAGTGCTGGCTGAATGAATCAACTCATTAGAAAAACAAGCCTTGGGCATGGGTTACCAAAAAACCACATTAAGGCAACTCAGCAATCAACCACTCCATCCATCCATTCCATCACCTCCATATCCACCTCCCTTCGAAATTTCTAAACTAGAAAAGTTCAAAGCTGATGAAGACACACAAGAGCATGTGACTAGCTTTATGAATATTTTCTTTTGTCTTCAAGATAGTGTTGCCTTAATGCTAAGAACAATTCTCATAATGTAACAACCCCAATTGTTACTAATCAACCACTTCACTTATTTTTTTCTCTTTTTAATCTTCCAAGGAGTAGGGGACATAATCATGATCTAAGACAAAGTTATTCCAACTGGACTATAAGTTTCCAAGCTAATCATCATCAAGAGGTATTAAGACTTGGTCAAAGTCACTCTTGAGTAGAAGTGACCAACTTCTACAAAACCCTCATACCACTCGGGTATGAGAACACTCACCAAAGAGTTAGGTTTTTATCCCTCACCAAAGGGAATCACCCTTCACCATACTATCCACCAAGACTAGTATGTAGGCGAATGCCTTGAATATGGAGAACCACACCAATGGTTAACCATCATCTTAGTTGCAATCCCTCATCTCAATGATGGGGCCACTAAGATATAAATCACTAAATGTGATTAACTTACACAATCCTTGGAATAGACATCTTAAGCATGATTATTTTTCCTTATTCCTCTTAGGATTTATTTGATCATTTTTCTCATTTTAAGATACCCCTTTGGTTATGTATAAATGATTTTCATTACCAAAAGGTATTTTATCACCATCGTGGAGCACCTACCCCACAACTACATTTGAGCACCAACTCCGAATGTAAGATTTTACTTGAGCTACAACTCAAGCTCATAATACCATCTATGGGTTCCAACCCACTCTGAGCTACAACTTGGTTTAAATCATATTAGCTATCTATTTACATATCATTACTTTAGTCTTTACATATTTAACATCGATACATATCTTGTATATTTCCTATCACCATACTACTCCATTCACTTTATTCTCTTAATCCATAACCATATACAACTATTTAAGCAAAGCATAAAACCATTAATTTCTACTAAAGTATAGCTTATGAATCAATGCATTATATTCTTTAAGACTACATGTCAATTATTAAAAAAAAAATCATATTGCAAAGTAACTAACTCATGATAACCGGCAAAGCACATAATTACCTAGCATTTTACAATAAATTAAATTCAGATTGGAAAGTAAATAACAATTAATAAGCATTGACACATTCATATGAAATATTGCATAATCATTACAACAAGGTAAAATAACATCTCACTAACATCTAAATACAAAATTCATAATTTACATAGTCAATAACATATTGAAAGTAAATACAACATTCATAGGAAAAACCAAATCCAACCACAAATGGAGTGAAACAATATTTATCCTAGGAACCCTCATGGGGAATAAACCCAACCTCCAAAATATACCTTTTTTTCTCTCATTCATAATCAAAGAAGTTAATAATTACAATCTATAAAGGAAATACCAATCTCTTTTCTCTAAACCATCTATAGAATTACATAAGCATCTTACAAATTCTTATATAAGTACATGTGTTTATGAATGATCATTGGATGCATATTAAGGAGAAATATTATTGACTAGCAAAGGGAACCCCATAAATTACCTCGAGAATGAATTCCCCATTCATTATCCCTTTAGTTACATCCCTTTCTACTAAGAGGGTCTTTCTATACTTCTATTATACATAAACCTATTTTCCTCTATTTCTTTCACAAGATTGGTAATAGGTTTATAAAGTTATCTACAATTTTGTAACCCTTTCACTACAAATTTGAACTAGAATTATCATTAATTTTTCTACCAAAAATTAAATTACCACAAAATTGATTCTTTGATATCAAACAATGTTTCAAAAAACATTTAATGTCCCACCTCTAATCAATATATTATTTACAAATTCTACAATATTTGGTACAATTTCCTTACCAAGATTGAATCCATAATTTTCAATCTCATTCAAAGAATTACCTCAATTGGATTCAAGGAGAGTTAATCCTAAATAGTCAAAGTCATTTGCATAATCCATAAACTAAAATGTATTTAGTCTATAAATAAATCCTCTTACCTTTATAAATTAAAAATCCTATTAATTTATAAACCTCCTATATAATTAAACCCTATTAATTTACCAAGCATTCTTTATGAATTAAAACCAATTAATTTATAACAATATAAAAAGGTGGGATTAAGGTCAGTAACCCAAATGGTCAGATCCAATGATCCTATATCAAAATCTGAACATCTAACGGTCAAACTACAACGGTCATATATCAAAAATATCCAACGGTCACCAAAAACCCAAGAAATCAACGGGCAAAGTAAGTTCAACATAGGCCATTGCATGTGACCGCACCAACAACTAGTGCCCTAGACCTCGCATATATGCAGACCACTTCCATGCGGTATAAGCACCATCAATAGGTGCTAGTGACCACCATATCGGTGGCCACTATGATCATCGAGTAATGATCACTACATTAGGGAAGTCCTTTCACTTATAAAATCTTGAGGGACTCCCACCTAGTGAGAGTGGTATTAATATCCACAAGCATTCAAAACCTTAAACCTCTAGTCCTTTCCAAGTTTGACGATCACTATAGATGCGATAGGGGCAAAAATCCAAGGCATATCGATTGGTGTGATTCCAAGAAATTCAAATACGATAGACCAGGTGAACGTGGATTCCTTTAACCTGTAATACCTTCACGACAAGTCCCATGGAGTATTAAACTAGATTTTTATCTGTATGACACGATGCCCAAAATATGATCGCTTTTTGAGAGGTATAAAATAAGGTTAAAGTGTCTTGAAGAATGTTTTCTCTAAAGTATTAAGTCATTGAATAATAGACGATGATACCCATGAAGTTGACGATTCATAAGAGAACTACCAAATACCTCCAACTTGATGAATCCTCTTGGTATCAAACAACAGGGAAGTGACTTCTGAGGTAACAAATTTTACACTCATAAGACTCCTAAATCGCATTGATGATTAGTTAAGTGGGACGTTCATGACAATCACATTTTTCAAACATCGTCATCAAGGTTAGGTACATGAACCAAGATGACCACGATTGATAGACTCCTCTAAGGCATCATAGCTAATTTTGATTGAACAGAGGGCTAAAAGGTCAAAATTGGTTTTATACTATGAAATCAACCCACACAAGAATCACACTATAGGATTTAAATGCACTCCACAGTTTGAGCACAACAGACATTTGTAAAAGAGACATCCTTCCTATGATGCCAATTTATAAAATCTAAACAGGGTAGTTCATGCTATAAGGTCACACATCCCACATGCATCGCATGGTGAATATATTCTTGATATAAAATCATCCTTGCGTATAATAGTAATAACTATCATGCAATGGTTGTGGAGGTTTGACTATGTGTTAAAAGGTTGACTGGTTGACTCGTGACTTACTATTATATGTTCTCTATCTTGTGATAAAAATCATGGATTCTAAATATATAATAAACAAGATTTTAAATCTAAACCATGGTTTCCAAATATATAAGTTAAGAGCCCTATGATTTAAATCTGAGTCATGGTCAATAGCCCTATGATTTAAATTTTAGTCATGGTCTCCGGATATATATAAGCCAATAACAAATAATCTTACTAATGAGCTTCAACGAATTTTAATGGGAAACCCCCTTAAATTGCTTATAAGCTTCAACTTATATAATTAAAATTCAATAATTAATTAATCTTCAATAATTTAATTAGTCCTTTAATTTAAATAACAAATTAAGCTTCGTAGTATTCAACTTATCTAATCAATTTTCAATAATTCTTAGTAAGGAGATTATAACCCCTAAATACACAATCCTTTGATTTAAATCACCAATGAAGATACATAACACAACTTTTATCTAGCATAATAACTTCATCCTATTGAAACATCCTTCAACAAGGAGGTAAGAACCAACCGATCTAAACTCCTGTAAGGTTGATCTCCTCAAGATCTTCCTTGATTGACTCCTAATATTCCAAGAATGCCTCTTTCTTCTACTAAGAAATATCTCAAGCCTTCTGGTTTATGATCCACCAAGGTGGAGAGCATACTTCCTAGGCTCCAAGATTTCCCCCTCTTTCATCTCAAGATACTCTCTATTTATAGGAAAACTTCTTCACTCATGAGCCAAATAATGGCCTTATTATTTAATATTAAATTATACCTATATTATAAGAAGACATCTCAACCCATGTGGAGAAAGATTCCATAAAGGTAGAAGAGGGTCCACATAAATATAAGGTAGGTGGCCTTGTTTTGTCTTGTGTCCCTTTTTCATGGGGACAAATACAAAACTAATACTATTAAAGCATAGAATGAATACAAAGTTAGGACTATTATTAATAAGAGAAGAGACTTCCCTTATAATTTCCACCAATGTAGAGCAGTCATATGGGTATTTCCTTAATAGATAGGATAATTCTTATATTATCTAATAATTCCTATAGTCCTTTTTAGTCCAATCCAAATTGGGTCCACCTTGTGGCACCTAATTGTATTAAATTGGGTTATTGACACCTAATTTACCATATTGTTATAATTTTTGCAAAAGATATATTCTTAAATTAATCTTTCAAAAAACCTCTAAATTAGTTTCTAATTAATTATCTTATCTAAAAGATAATTAATCTTTCCTATCCCTTAATAAAATTCTTTTGTTAGATTTTTTTTTGGAATTCTTTAGGGTCTATGCCCATTTTTAATGGGCATTAATTGATCCCTATGATCAATTAATATTATTAGATAGGATTCGAGGGTGATGGGCCGTGACATACACCCCCCCTTAGATGAAATACAGTCCTCTGTGTTTCACATATTTCCTAATTGAGTGATTGCATAAACTTACTAAGCCAATATTTATTCATTACAAAATAATTTTATTCATCAACTTCCTTTAATTCCCAGCATATCATTCCTTATGGTAGCAACATCTTCTTCCCACGAGAGTACTTGGACCTGCAAACATACAAAATATCAGCAGTACCATATCCTTAAAATAATAAGACATTCATTTTGCATAGAAATAAGTATTAAAAACATCATCAATACAAAAAACTCAGAACAAAATTATAACTTTAAATCATCTAGTTCTGCACAAATAACTGAACTAGAGCATTGCAATAATAAAACTTGCAAAATGGTTTCATCATGAAATAATGTTTCTGTAATAAGTTTGACAAAATAAACTTATTAAATCTCCCACCAAGGAGTATCACATTATGTTTTGTCAACACTTATCATGGGTTAGCCTGACAAAACAAAAAACACAATACCATATATCTCAATCTAGGATGTTTACATATCCTTAGATTCATTTTGGCAAACCCATTTGAAGAACACAAGCTTATACTGAGAGGGAGGGGGTGAACAGTATAAAACCCCTTTTTAACTTTTTCCTTTTATTTCAGAAAGCAATGCAATGAACCAATAGCAAAATAAAAGTAGTAATCAAACCAATGTACAAGCCATCACACAATTGAGACACCAATATAACGTGGTTCACCCAAGGTGGGCTACTCCACAGAGAAAATATTTCACTATATTTTCTCAATAAAATCCTTTGGGAATCCTTCCCAATTACAATGTTTATGGACTTCCTGTCCAAAAGAGATGTCCTATCCCCCAAAGCTCTAGAAATGATACTTTAAAAGATCATTGCATCTTCTACCTCTAGCAGGTGGAACTCCTTTCCACAAAAGACGTCCTGTCCTCCTTTCTCTGGATCTAGAGACTTATGTCTACATTGATCACCTCCACAACTGCTCATCAAAACCTATACTAAACACAGTCAGTCGGTCCAGCACAAGTCCTCTCAAACTCTGTCACAAATCTACACCAAACTTAGTCCTCTGGTCCAACACAAATCTACTCTCAAATCTCTATCAGATCTATCCCAAGCTTAAGTCAAAATCTTGAATAAATCAATCACAACTGCTCACAAGTCTCCACCAAGACTTCATCAAATATGTCCACAAGTTCTTCAACAAGAACCTGTCCAAATCAGTCCACAAGTTCTCCACAAGAACCTGTCCAAATCAGTCCACAAGTTCTCCACAAGAACCTGTCCAAATCAGTCCTAGCAAGCTCACCAAGAACTTGCCCAAATCAGCTCAAGCAAGTTTACCAAGAAACTTGCCCAATGTGAATACACAAAGAGAATTGATAGAGACCCAATGTGTTTCATCCAATCATATCAAATCAATCTCATAGAAGCATAACGAGAATTGTTAGAGACTCAATATGTTCTATCCTTCAACTTTCAATCTCAACTCAAATCAATCTCATAGAAGCATAAAGAGAATTGTTAGAGACTCAATATGTTCTATCCTTCAACTTTCAATCTCAACTCAAATCAATCTCATAGGAGCATAAAGAGAATTGTTAGAGACTCAATATGTTCTATCCTTCAACTCAAAAACAAACTCTTTCTCAAATCAAAATAAAGATAGAAGTAGTATACTTTCACAAGATCTTGAACCACAACCCAACAATTGTCAATAATGCAATATCAAGGAGTCAACTCCTCCAACATAAAACCATAACTTGCTATCAAACCCTAGCCAAGTTAGTTTTCAAGAACTCAAAGCAATCTCTCTCTAAGCATCAAAAAGGGGTTCAAGATATTTCCAACTTCTCTAAAATGGGAATGCTCAACTTAACCACACAACCAATTTTATCAAGCAAAGTACAACTTGATAAAATCAAATCTCAAAGGAGCAAGCCCAACTCATGTATCAAGTAAAGCATAACTTGATCAACTCAATCTCAATGGAGCAATCTCAAAACCAAACTCTCAACAACCAAACAACTCACTTAGGATTTCAACAAATTATAGCAATGGCATAAGCTTCTAACTCAAAAACCCTAAAGAAAACTTCAAATGCTTCCACTCTCATAAATTAGAATTATGCAATAACTCATAAACTCATCATGATATCATAATGCATAATCAATACTTCCACTTTCAGAAAATAAGATCCACTCCAAATAAGGAAACTTAATTTAATCCTTTTCACTCCAAACTTATTTTTAGAAAACCATCAATCAATAATAACCATGGAAGAATGTGCCCATACCTTTACTTTGATGAAGAAGGAGAACTCAAAATCTGTCACAACACTAACTCTCAATTTACCACAAATTAGAGTTAGCAACAATGGAATAATGCACAATGATAATAGTCCTAATAACACCTTATCAATCCAACTCATCAATAATAAAAACTCACAAATATACATATCAACAATATTTCTTTACACCTTATAACTCCTACTTAATATATCACAAAATAACTTCAACCTCAAAAATAATTACAAGAGAATATCCACTCAATAACTCCAAAGGCTTTCTAACCCCACTATGACATTAAGCACAATTATTCCTTAAATCCTTATAACTCCTAACACACATTTACTTCTAAATGCATTTACCACATAAACATTAAGCATCAATAATAACAATATCAAAGAAATTTTTCTATTTAACCTTATACCTCCATCCAATTACCAACAATAATTGCAAAGTCAAATCAAATATTCCACATTATCAACAAAAGATCTACCTTGGCCAAAAATAAATTCTCCAACCTTAGGAGAAGTGTGGAGACACCAACATAAGCAAAAAAGTGCTTCCTCCTCCAAAATCGTGGCCCAAAGCAACCATCGTACCACGTGCACAATAACTGTGACCAAAAAAAAACTAAAACATGCCTGTCATAAATTGAACTCGACACCTCTGCTTAGCGAGTGCCTTTGCTCCACTGCCTCTGCCTTTGGAGCACAAGTGCCCAACGAAACTCTCAAGCGCTACTCATTGTTTTACCTTCCCTTTGCTCATAAAAGACAACCAGAATTTCCTTCCTCATAGGTGCACGAAATTTAATGGATACCCCTACCTCCTTGGGTCTTACCCGAAAGTGGCATCCCTTTTGGGATGTTTTCCACAAAAAAAAAAAAAAAATAGGTGCATGAAATTCAAATTTAACACAGTTCAGATTTGTCTTCCTCACTACGCATGACATCAGAATTTAACACATACCATATTTGTCTTTTTCACTGGTGCACGAAATTAGAAATTAACACAGAGCAAAATGAGACTCAAAAATCACAGTGTAATCCGAATCGAAGGTCATAGAGCAATACAAATTCGAAGGTAATCACACAAATCGAAGGTGCTTAAAACCTTAGGAAATAATGCCCTTTAATAGTATTTCATCCCATGCAAATTGACGTCGACACTCCTTTCAAACATTGTATTTTTCATCCCATGCAAGTTGACGTTGGCGAGGTAAGTCTTTTACATGAGCGCCACTAAGGGTTTAGAAACCCTTTCAATAATAATTATTTTATTAATAATAAACTTAATTTAAAACCTTTTAAAAGGTTTGAGTTAATTTATTTATTAATAATAAAAATGGACTTTTAAGGTTTTTTCAAGGAGCAAATCCTTTTCATTAAGCTAAGATGGTTTTAATAAAAACCCTTAATGAGTCCATATGGTTTTAAGAAAAACCTTTAACCTTGTCACCATGGTTTTAATAAAAACCCTTAAACAAACATCATGGAACTTTCAATATATTTTTGGCACCAAACTCTTTTTGACATCAACACAAATTCCTTTTGACATCAACACAAACTCCTTTTGACATCAACACAAACTCCTTTTGACATCAATGACAACTCACAAACATGAAGCTAGGCAACATACCCAAAATTGCCAACACCATTTGCCAATATCAGTACATCCACCTAGATGTCCCATGGTTTTCATAATATAATCATGGAGAAGTCCTATACCTTCTCCAAGAATGGATACCAATCCATTCTTCAAAATCATTCAGTTTTTTTTTAATTGAGTTCATTTATCCATTTTACGATTAAAAGAAAGTCTATAATCCATATATTTAGCAATTATATTAGAATTTTTTTTTGGATGGAACTTAAATCAACTACATTTTAACATTTTCATCCTGAACACACAACACTATTCCTACTCAAAATATTAGAACCAACAAACAGTTAGTACAAAATCTAAATATTTATTAATTATGTTTTTGCCAAACTTTTAGGCATACCTACTATACATCCTTATAGTCTATAGAGTGGTGGCTTTATGCCCAATAAATAGATCTTAGGATTGTTGCTCATAGGTCCTTGTTCCACTCAGAGCTATGTCTAAAATTTCAGCTGGATATGGTGGTGGATCAATTGTTCCAGTGGCTACTCGTCATCTACCCCGGTTTGCTCTCTAGGCTCTATGAGTGGTTCTACCTCTCCCATTTTGTTTACTAACATCTGGTTGTGGTAGGTCGAGCAAACCATGGTTTACTAATGTATCAAAATAGATACCAAGAAGGTGGTAGTTTATTCATATCTTGCTTGACATAGTTGTGGATATTTTGTATATAAAGTTGCCATTGCTGTTGCTCTCCAATTATTTCTTTGTATTATTTCTAATCTGAGCCTATCTCACTATGCTATGACAACATCTCTTTCAGCCTCTAAAATTATTCTTTCTTGTACCCATATATCTTCTTGGGCATTTTGCACATGAAATTCCTTCATTGTTTCTGCAGCTATTCTCCTAGATTTTCCCATAGCTATACCCCCTTTTGTAACTGCTCTTTCTTCCTGCTTAGATTCGGTACTACTAGATATCCATTACTCATTTTTAGTGCATATGCATCAATATATCGGTAATCTAAAGCAAAAGGATGATGAAGCACACAATGGGATTTACTCCACTCATAACCAACATCATCTAGGCAAATCCTGACAAAAATATAATCGTAATAGGCATCATGAGTAATTAAAAATTTTCAATTCTTTCTCTGATGTTGGATTAAAATCCTATAAGTTGTGATGTGTACTCAATCCATTTTCTCTTATATCATCGAGCTAGTATTAATCCATTGATCAGAGTGATTATCTAGTTTGATTTTCAATATATCAATCCTATCTATTCATTTAATCGATCACATCTTGATGATCTCAAGATGGATCATTTAACTTCTACGATGCGTATCTTATATGATCTGATTGTCTTACCGCTTGTTTTATTTTGACTAATCAAAGGCTCATTATACCTCTTCAATTATTGAGGTAATGCGTGTCCCTACATTACAACCAATAACTTACATACAGTCCCATCAACATCCTTTTGATGGCTTCATTAGTCGATTTTGTACACACTTATTTGGGTATCTTATCCTTAGGTACCATTTTCAAATCTGGTCATTATTGCTTCATTGAAAATGGTCTCATTCATACATACCAAACATACAATGTCATCTTAGTGTGGTGCATCATTAATTACCCACTACTAACTCAAATGACATGTATCTAAGTTGAGCTATTTGCAGTTAATCTTGTATCTTCTTGAACCCACTTAATATTATCATCTGTATTTAGTTTGGCATCAATTGCTTATATGTAGGTTTTAATACCACATGCACTAGAAAAGAAACTATTATATATTTATTTATTTATTTTGAATTTACATGGTGGAATTGGTAGCCACCATGAATCCGGGCAGGCTGTCCAGCTTTTTATGGCCACTACAGTATTCTGCACTGTCCGCCCCAGAAGCCGCCACACAGATCTTCGCGTAGTCCTCCCCTATAACCACCATGCATTAATCATTTTAAACCTTTTACGCAGCTGAAAGCACTAGGAAAGGGACAAGCATTCAGTCCAGCGAGGCCCGAGATTTGAACCTTAGACCTCTACCCCCTTATGGGGTTTGGATGAACCAATTGTTCTACACCTCGGACCTAAAACTATTCTATATTTAAATAGCATATAAATCATTATTAAATCCAACCACCATCTTGGTGGTTGGGTGGTTTATTACTCTATTGTGGCTATGACATTGGTATTAATTCTAAAGCTTCAAGCATGTTTGATGATATCTCAGGTGATGTTATTTCAATTATAGCCACGACTTCCAAAGCAATGGTTTCCCCCTTACCTTACCTTACTTCACCATGGTTGATATGTTCAAATCATTCCTCTGGAAAATGGCCATATTTGTATCTAGAGACTTCTTCGTCTCTTTAATCAATAATATAAAACATTCTTTTATCAATTATCTAGTCATATTTAGTCTCAATTAGTTGGTTTTTACCTGAGGATTTCCATGTTCTAAATTCAAGTTTAGCCTTTGCAAAATTCCTCCAAAATATTTCTCTAAGGGGTTACTATAATTTATGTTTTCAGTAAGGAGGAAGCTTAGCTTGAGAGATTCAAATGTCAAGTGAGATCCTCAAAAGAGCCTCAGGTACACCGCTTAAGACCCACATACGTAGAGGGTTCACTTAGCTCTTCCACTTGGATACATCAATGGTTACAATAGTGGGAGAAGATACTTGCACATAAGTAATCCTCAAACATTTTCTTCTTCCCTAAAAGATGAATATCAGCTTTTCCTTTTTATATGTATAAAGGGTTTCTTGTATTTCAACCAACTATTATAAATTTATAATAATACCACATACATGGTATAGTGGTTAATTCCCAGTTTAAATAGTGTAGCACACCTTATTACATTTGACCACCACCCGGGAGATTGGGTTGCATACTTTTCTATGGAATTGGGATACTTGGGGAGGTTGGCAAAAATTCATGTGGTGGTGACATTTGAGATATCGGAGCTGCTTGATGGAGTCCCTAAAGTCTCATGTTAGAAGCTATTTTTGGTGAGATTTGGTATATTTCCATGCTCAAATGTGTCCTTGCTCTCTTTTGCCATACCAGGTTTTCATGCCAGAAGATGGTTCTGGTGATTGTGGATGGTTTCCATGTTTAGTAATGGTTTCACCACTACATCATAGCCTTTTATTGGAAAAAACTAGAGTGTATTATAAAATTGAAAAAATATAAGTAAAGAAAACATTCTTTTGTTGATAGCTATCATGCAAAGTCTAGGTATCATTATAGCCATTTAACTTAGAATTTTAACACTTATCATGTGGCTCATATAAGTTTAACAATCATAGCTCAAGTGAGCATACTATAAATTTGAACCAACCTATGGATCCTCTGCCCATATCTTTTGCTAACCTAGATCTAACTAGAATCCATTAGTTACCCTAGGCTCTGATACCAACTGTAACAACCCCAATTGTTACTACTCAACCACTTCACTATTTATTTTTTATCTTCCAAGGAGTAGGGGACATAATCATGATCTAAGATAGATTTATTCCAACTAGACTGTAAGTTTCCAAGGCAATCATCATCAAGAGGTATTAAGACTTGGTCAAAGTCACTCTTGAGTAGAAGTTACCAACTTCTACAAAACCCTCATACCACTCACATATGAGAACATTCACCAAAGTGTTAGGTTTTTATACCTTACTAAAGGGAATCACCCTTCACCATACTATTCACCAAGACTAGTATTTAGGCAAATGTATTGAAGATGGAGAACCACACCAATGGTTAACCATCACCTTAGTTGCAATACCTCATCTCAATGATGGGGCCACTAAGATATAAATCACTAAATATGATTAACTTACACAATCCTTGGAATAGACATCTTAAGCATGATTATTTTCCCTTATTCCTCTTAGGATTTATTTGATCATTTCCCCCTAATTTTAAGATACCCTTTGGTTATGTATAAATGATTTTGATTACCAAAAGGTATTTTATCACCATCACGGAGCATCTACCCCACAACTACATTTGAGCACCAACTCTGAATGTAAGGTTTTATTTGAGTTATAAATCAAGCTCATATTACCATTTGTGGATTCCAACCCACTCCGAGCTCCAACTTGGTTTAAATCATTTAGCTATCTATTTACATATCATTACTTTAGTCTTTACATATTTTAACATCTATATATATCTTGTATAGTTCCTATCACCACACTACTCCATTCACATTATTCTCTTAATACATAACCATATACAACTATTTAAGCAAAGCATAAAACCTTTAATTTCTACTAAAGTATAGCTTATGAATCAATGCATTATATCATTTAAGACTACATGTCAATTATTAAAATAACTTTTGCGAAGTAACTAACTCGTGATAACTGAAAAAGCACATAATTACCTAGCATTTTACAATAAATTAAATTCATATTGGAAAGTAAATAACAATTAATAAGCATTAACACATCCATCTGAAATATTGCATAATCATTACAACAAGGCAAAATAACATCTCACTAACATATAAATACAACATTCATAATTTACATAGTCAATAACATATTGAAAGTAAATACAACATTCATAGGAAAAACCAAATCCAACCACAAATAGAGTGACACAATATTTATCCTGGGAACCCTCATGGGGAATAAAAACAACCTCCAAAATATGCCTTTTTTTCCTCTCATTCATAATCAATGAATTTAATCATTATAATCTAGAAAGGTATCTCCTTGATCCTTTACTATAACAGTTGTACAAAAGTTAATAATTATAATCTAGAAAGGTATTTCCTTGATCCTTTACTATAACAGTTGTACAAGTCCAAGGGATCCATTTTGTCTCTTGGTAATTCAATATGCATAATAAGGAAACACCAATTTCCTTTCTCTAAACCATATATAGAATTACATAAGCATATTACAAATTCTTATCTAAGTACATGTGTTTATGAATGATCATTGGATGCATATTAAGAAGAAATCTTATTGACTGTCAAAGGGAACCCCATAAATTCCCTCGAGAATGAATTCCCCATTCATTCTCCCTTTGTTTACATCCCTTTTTACTAAGAGTGTCTTTCTATACTTCTATTATACATAAACCTATTTTATTCCATTTCTTTCACAAGATTGGTAAAAGGTTTATAAAGTTGTCTACAATTTTGTAACCCTTTTACTACAAATTTGAAATAGAATTGTCATTGATTTTTCTACGAAAAATTGAATTACCACCAAATTGATCCTTTGATATCAATCAATGTTCTAAAAAACATTCAATGTACCACCTCTAATCAATATATTATTTATAAATTCTCCAATATTTGGTACAATTTCCTTTTCAAGATTGAATCCGTGATTTTCAATCTCATTCAAGGAATTACCTCAATTGGATTCAAGCAGAGTTAATCCTAAATAGTCAAAGTCATTTGCATAATCCATAAACTAAAATGTCTTTAGTCTAAAAATAAACCCTCTTACCTTTATAAATTAAAATTCCTATTAATTTATAAACCTCCTATATAATTAAACTCTATTAATTTATGAAGCATTCTTTATGAATTAAAACCAATTAATTTATAACAACATAAAAATGTGGGTTTAAGGTCAACAACCCAAATGGTCAAATCCAATGATCCTATATCAAAATATAAACATATAATGGTTAAACTACAATGGTCATATATCAAAAATATCCAATGGTCACCAACAACCCAAGCAATCAACGGGTAAATTAAGTTGAACATAGGCCACCACGTATGATTGCATTGACAACTGGTGCCCTAGGCCTCATGGTTAAGCAGACCACTTCCATGTGGTCTAAGAACTATCAATAAGTGCTAGTGATCACCACATCAATGGCCACTATGATCACCAAGCGGTGATCACTACATTAGGGAAGTACTTTCCCTTATAAAATCTTGAGGGACTCCCACCTAAAGAGTATGGGATTAATCTCCACAAGCATTAAGAACCTTAAACCTCTAGTCCTTTCCAAGTTTGACGGTCACTAAAGGTACGATAGGGTCAACAACCCAATGCATATTTATTGGTGCAATTCCAAGAAAGTCAAATGTGTTCTACCAGATGAACGTGGATTCCTTTAACCTATAATACCTTCATGACAAGTCCCATGGAGTATTAAACTAGATTTTTACCTGTATGACACGATGCCAAAAATATGACCGCTTGTCGAGAGGTATAAAATAAGGTTAAATCATCTTGAAGAATGTTTTATCTAAAGTATTAAGTCACTGAATAATGGATGATGACACCTATGAAGCTAATGGTTCAAAAGAGAACTACCAGATACATCCAACTTGATGAATCCTCTAGGGATCAAACAACATGGAAGTGACTTCTGAGGCAACAAATTTTACACTCATAAGACCCCTAAATCACATTGATGATTAGTTAACTGGGATGTTCATGACAATCACATTTGTCAAACATCATCATTAGGGTTAGGTACGTGAACCAGGATGTATGCGATTGATAGAGTCCTTCAAGGCATCACAACTAATTTCTATTGAAAAGAGGGCTTAAAGGCATAAATTGATTTTATACTATGGCATCAACCCATGTAGGAATCACACCATATGATTTGAAGGCACTGCACAGTTTGAGCATGATTGACGTTTGTAAAAGTAGCATCCTTCCTCTGATGCCAATTTTTCAAAACTAAACAAGGTAGTCCAAGCTATAAGGTCACACATCCCACATGCATCGCATGGTGGATGCATTTTTGATATAAAATTGTCCTCGTGCATAATAGAAGTAACTATCATGCGGTGGTTGTGGAGGTTTCACTATGTGGTAAAAGGTTGACTAGTTGACCCATGATTTACTATCAGATGTTCTTTATCCTGTGATAAAAATCATGGATTCTAAATATATAAGCAACAAGATTTTACATCTAAACCATGATTTCCAAATATATGAGTCAATAGCCCTACAATTTAAATTTGAGTCATGGTCAATAGCCCTACGATTTAAATCTAAGTCATGGTCTCCGGATATATATATATATATATATATATATATATATATATATATATATATATATATATATATATATATATATATATATATATATATATATATATATATATATATATATATATATATATATATATATGTATAAGCCAATAAAAAATAAGCTTACTAATGAGCTTCAACAACTTTTAATGGGAAACCCCCTTAAATTGCTTATAAGCTTCAGCTTATCTAATTAAGCTTCAATAATTTAATTAGTCCTTTAATTTAAATAACAAATTAAGCTTCATAATATTCAACTTATCTAATGAATATTAAATAATTCTTAGTAAGGATATTATAACCCCTAAATAAATAATCCTTTGATTTAAATCACCAATGAAGCTACGAAACGAAGCTTTTATCTAGCATAATAACTTCATCCTATTGAAACATCCTTCAACAAGGAGGTAAGAACCCACCAACCTAAAATACTGTAAGGTTGATATCCTCAAGCTCTTCCTTGATTGACTCCTAATATTCCAAGAATACCTCTTTATTCTACTAAGAAATATCTCAAGCCTTCTGGTTTTTGATCCACCAAGGTGGAGAGCATACTCCCTAGGCTCCAAGATTTCCATCCTTTTTCATCCCAAGATACTCTCTATTTATAGGAAAACTTCTCCACTCATAAGCCAAATAATGACCTTATTATTTAATATTAAATTATGCCTTTATTCCAATAAGACATCTCAACCCATGTGGAGAAAGATTCCAGAAAGTAGACGAGGGTCCACATAAAGATAAGGTAGGTGGCCTTGTTTTGTCTTGTGTTCCTTTTTCATGGAGACAAATACAAAACTAATACTATTAAAGCATAGAATGAATACAAATTTAGGAATATTATAGATAAGATAAGAGACTTCCCTTACACTTTCCACCAATGTAGAGCAACCATATGGGTATTTCCTCAATAGATAGGATAATTCTTATATTATCTAATAATTCCTATAGTCCTTTTTAGTCCAATCCAAATTGGGTCCACCTTGTGGCACCTAATTGTATTAAATTGGGTTATTGACACCTAATTTACCATATTGTTATAATTTTTGCAAAAGATAATTTTTTAAATTTATCTTTCACAAAACCTCTAAATTAGTTTCAAATTAATTATCTTCTCTAAAAGATAATTAATCTTTTCCTATCACTTCATAAAATTCTTTTGTTAGAATTTTTGTGAGATTATTTAAGGTCTATGCCCATTTTTATTGGGCATTAATTGATCCCTAAGATCAATTAATATCCTTAGATAGGATTTGAGGGTGACGGGTCGTGACATACACCCCCCTTAGATTAAACACAGTCCTATATGTTTCACATCTTTCCTAACTGAGTGATTGCATAAACTTACTAAGCCAGTATTTATTCATTACAAAATAATTTGATTCAACAACTTTCTTTAATTCCCAGCGTCTCATTCCTGATGGTAGCAACATATTCCACCCACAAGAGTACATGGACCTACAAAAATACAAAATATCAGCAGTACCATGTCCTTAAAATAATAAGTCATTCATTTTTCATAGCAATGAGTATTGAAAATATCATCAATACACAAAACTCAGCATAAAATTATAGCTTTAAATCATCTAGTTCTACACAAATAACTGAACTAGAGCATTGCAATAATAAAACTTGCAAAATGGCTTCATCATGAAATCATGTTTCTGTAATAATTTTGACACAATAAACTTATAAAATCTCCCACCAAGGAGTATCACATTATATTTTGTCAACACTTATCATGAGTTAGCCTGAAAAAATAGAAAATACAATCCCATATATCTCAATCCAAGATGTTTACATATCCTTATATACATTTTGGCAAACCCATTTGCCAATACCAGTGCATCCACCTAGATGTACCATGGTTTTCATAATATAATCATGGATAAGTCCCATACCTTCTCCAAGAATGGACACCAATCCATCCTTCAAAATCATTCAATTTTTTTAATTCAGTTCATTTATCCATTTTACGATTAAATGAAAGTCTATAATCCATATGTTTATTGGTTATATTAGAAATTTTTTCTGGATGTAACTTAAATCAACTACATTTTAAAATTTTCTCCTAGAACACACAACACTATTCCTACTCAAAATCTTAGAACCAATAATCAGTTAGTACAAAATCTAAATATTTATTAGTTATGTTTTTGCCAAAATTTTAGGTATATCTAATATACATCCTTATAGTCTACAGAGTGGTGGCTTCATACCCAATAAATAGATCTTAGAGTTGTTGCTCATTGGTCCTTGTTCCACTCTGAGCTATACCTAAAATTTTAGCTGGTGTAGACACCTAAAACACATCGTGTTTAGAACTACTCACATGGGCACATTCATAGATCATGTGACAAAACCTTGGAACCTTTAAAGTACCAAAAGTGGTTTTCACCACTCATCTAGGATAGTATTAGCCCATCCAAGCATGATCGCTATGAACAAGAGTGGCTAAATCTTGGTTGCTGAAGCTTAGAGCGGCCAATCCCTAGCCACTGCAGACGATAATGGATAGACCCTAAAATGCAATTTGTCATCAAACTAGCCTAATATCAGGTGGAAGTGGTAGTCTGCATGTAATAAAGCCAAACAGGGATAACTTTACATTCCTCCTTATAGCCAGTCTACATGAGAGACTCTAGTTTGGATTTAGACATCAGTTAACTGGCCCTCAAGGGTAGACAAAGACTCAAATGCTCATGCTAACAAACAATTTGTATGCAGGATTTAATATTAGGGTTTTTAGACCTAAACCTAGGACCTCAACACAATATAAGGTGCAAACCTAAGAGCACCAAGGGGACCTTCTTTTATCAATTGGAGGGATAGACCTAGGAGAGCCTTTTGAGACTTGAAGAGCTTTTCTTGTAGCAAAGCCCTATCGAATAAGAGAGCATATTGGAGTGCCTTGGAGGAGCAACAATATGCTAGCCAATTGAGGGGTTATCATATACATGATATTCAATACATCGAACAAAAATGAAAATTATTTCAATGTCAACAAAAAGCCTAGATCCATAAACTTGGAGCAATAGAGACAAGTTTTCATATTAGCAACCATTGTCTCGAACAGTGGCCCACAGGCCTAGTCTAAGGTTCTTAGAATTATTTTATTTCATCTAGCTTGTTACATGTTTTCACGCCATTAGCATAGATTTAATTTATTTCATTTACTTGCATTCGTAGCATTAGTTTCTATTGTCATTGAGCATATTTCTAGTTATCATTAGGGTTATTGCTAACAATCTCATCCGGAGAGGCAATCCCAAAAATATGAGTGTTTGTTGTTGTTTTCATGCTTGCAGGACTATAGGTTCACTAGACAAGTTATCAACATACGAAAGCAAAAGGATCCCTCTAGGATCTAGACCTGGAGAAGGAGGCATATGTAAGCCCTTATACAGTTCTGTGTGCATCACTGGGAAGCCTATGAGAGTGCATCACCCCTTGCAAGGGGATATCAAACATCTACTACTATATTTTGTAAAATTTGTATCAAATGCAGGGAATCCCTTAGAGGGATATACATGTAACCAAACTTGAGAAAAGTAATAAAGAGCATTATTCATTCATTTCTTTGTATCTCGATTGCATCTATTTTCACATATTTCATTTAATGCATAATTAAGTATAAATAAATCAAATAATATTCACAAATAGAGTAGTGGATGGTGTGTCGCTTCCCCAAGGTCGCTACAAATGATGATCATGATGGGATCCCCACCAAGTTTTTATTCCCTGTCACTTTATTGATCTATGTTTTTGTGTGTAGGTTTAGCCAGTCTAGTTTACAGTGACCATAAATCAGTCGCTCTAGTCTACAGTGGCCAGAAATGAACCGCTCTGGTCGACAGCGACCAGAAATAGAGTGCAAAAGAGAATAAAATCTCCATTCTCTAAGCTAGATTAGAGGTTGGTATAGTTTTTTTGATGTTTTATGATCCTCTATCTACTTTTTTTCTCCTAAAATAGTGAAATTAAGACACATTTTGATTTGGAAACTAAGGAATGGAAAGGAAAGAACTTGCATCTTGCATATTTTAGGGTTTTTCTTAGATTTCCACTAGGCGTTACTAGGAATAGTGGCTTATTCTTGTAAAGTCTACCCTAGAATCCAACATGCTAGAAATCGTGTGTTGGTTTGCTTACTTTGAGGCCCTGCTAGAGGTCATATTTGCACAAAATAGAGTGCATCCATGAAACTCATACTAGTTATGCATATTTTTGAAAAGTGAAACATAATTTATATTAGGCATATAGGAAAGAGTCATTGCTACTGTATGATGCATTTTACTTTATGCAAACTTAAAATGAACCCCACACATGCACAAATATTTTAAACATTAGGGAGTTGGATTTTATCACCAACCCTCAATTCAGTTCGGTGACGTTGGCATTCATATCCTTCCACCAGATTGCCCCCTAGATATTTCTAGAATGGAATAAGAAACTTCTTTATAGTGGTACTAAGTTACTCGTGTTCAAACTGTCTCCCACTATTGGAACAATCATTGGTTCAGAGTGGAAGAGCTAGGCAAACCCCCCACTGGGACTTCAATGATGTACCCTAGTTTCTTTTGAGAAAATCATGTTTGGAATGGGTGTTATTGATTCCCACTATGGACGAGTATCCTCACTCTAAATCCAAAACAAGAGCAAGAAAACAAGAGCAACAATACATCAAAATGTAGCAAACAACTTAGGGCACACATAAATTGGTAATCAAGATAAATACTTGCTTGATATTGTTTGGCTATATTTAATTGCAACACAAAAGACTAATTCACAAACACAATGGTCAAAACCAGAAGTAAACATCCTCGGTCCAAAATAGAGGCATAATATGAAGGAACACATACCCATAGACGAAGTCATAGTAACATTGAAACACCTACTCATAAGACCGTGGGACACAGTTTTGCAAGACTAAGGGGTGATAACTCAACCCTTGGGGGTTCTCCTCGAGAAACCCCACCTAGGGAGTCACATCATGGAACTAAGTCACAAAAACACAAAGAGCCTTCATGGCCATCATCATAAATAAGACATGGGGAGGCCTCAAGGCCCTCCTCTCAACACACAAAAACTTCTCAAAGACATGAGGAGGGTTCAAGAGCTTCTTCCCCACATGGACATAAAAGGGGTTCTAGACCCAACTCTTCACATAGGGATGATGAGGTTTCCCCACATCCATCCTCATGGAGAAAAGGTGGGGCCATAAAGCCTTCATCACCAAAAAGACACTCAAGAATCACAACATCTCAAACTTCACATGAGACACTAAGAATAGGTCTACCCACTGAAGGGCAAGAAAATAGAGCTACATCCAGTAATAGACATCAAACAAAAGATACCCTTCACACAAGGGGAAGGATTCCAATATATCATGACATAATTGAATTAAATGGCACCCTATGGGATTAGCCATGGAAAATAAAATAGTTAGATGAGTTAGATTGATTTAATTCAAGAACAATGCCCAAAACTATAGCCACAAAAAAAATTGCATCTCAAAGTTCACAAAACATAACTACTAAATGCACCACTCAACCTGGGGATGCTTCAGAGTGACCCCACAATACACATACAGAGTCTGATCATAGAGGCACTTATCAACATACTGAATAAGTCACATTAGCTAGCAAGAGAAAAGAAATAGCAGAAACCCCTTCGAGGAATCTGCGAGTCAGAACCATAAGAACAAAATCAAACAAACATGAATCTTCTTTGACAGTACAATTTGACTGCATGTGATGGTTAGAAAATGCATTGTGTAAAGAGCGAGAGCTAGTGGAAGTTCTTAAGCATGATAAAAAAAGAAAGGCTTTTGCACCAATATGAGTAGCATTTAAGAGAACAAGCTGAGAAGCTAGCTCGTATCCATTTACAAGCAAATGGTAATGATCACAAAAGATATAGACGCACTGAATCACCAAAAGAAGGGCACATTAGGTAAGAAGAAAGCCCACAAAAAAACCACCACTCAAATCATGAACAAAATAAAGCTGGTGAGGAAAGGTTAAACATGATAAATTAGGATCAAACACATCCTAAATCCCCTTGCAGGAGGAAAGAGAATAGAAAAAATAAAGTGGATAAAGTGTTACCTCCATTACCACCATGAGTGGGCCTGCAAGAAGAGGAACTCCTTGCCTCAAAGGCATTCCAGGCATTCTAGGCACTCGCTAAAAATATGAAGTCCTTTGAGAAGTAAGATATAGCTGGGAATCAACCAACACTAAGTAAAATACACAACCAGCCATTATGCCCATCAATTCCTACCCCTGCATATCATAAGCACTTTGAGATGCCTAGGTTAAAAAAATTCAAGGGTGAAGAGGATGCACAAGAGCATGTTACCAATTTTATCAATGCATATTTTCATCTTGAAGATAACGATGCCTTTATATCGAGAACCTTCATTATGATATTTTCAGGGACTACCACCCAATGGTTCAACCAACTTCCTAAGCACAACATATCCACTTTTGAACAACTAGTAAACACTTTCCTAAAATGTTTCTCCTTTGGTGCTAGAAATAAGGTGAACCTTTCAGACCTGGCCAACTTAAAACATTATGATGATGAGCCAGTAATGGAGTATGGGGATAGATGGAGAAAAGTCATGGTAAATTTATCATTCTTCGTCCCCACAAAAGAGATTGTATGCATGTTCACCAAGAGTTGTTCTAAACACATTTTCCTCTTGCTACAACTTCAACAATATCCTTCATTTGAGGAAGCCTTGGCATAGGCCAAACTCATTGAGGACATAAAAGTAGATGAGGGAACCATTAAGCTCCGAACCAAGAAGGAGTGGAACAAGAATGGTGAGAATGAAAAATACAAGCAGAAGCAAGGCAACCCTTCTCTAGTTAATCAAGTCGTATTGGCTGCACCTAAGGATGTGGATAGGCAACAACCCTAGAATTATTAAGCATAGCCCCCACCATCCAATTACGATCAAAAGAAAAATTAGGGGCAAAATAGAGAATGCAAGCCACATCGCTATTTTACACCTCTGTTAGAGCTAATGCAATCAATTTTCAACTAGTTGAGCGAGGCAGAGAAGATCCAATATCCTGATATACCTCTTTTAGATCCCAACCATCCTAAGAAAAAAGGATATAGGGAATATCAAATTTTCCCTTATCATAGGATACCGGGGTATGACATTGAAGTATACATGGGGTTCATTAAGTAGGTGTAAAATATGATTTAAGCGGGAGAACTTAAAGTCGACAGCCCATTGGCACCTGATAATAGAGATATGAGCATATACAAAAACTTGCTGCCAAACCATGAGGTCCCTAGAGGGCAAGGTGCCCAAGTCAATCAGGTTCGAGTTGATGCACCTATCCATGGATGCATTGGGATGGTGGAAATTATCAATATAGCAACTAGGAGTAGACGATATGGTCAACGACAGCCTCCTACGACTCCCATTAATGTCCCAGCTGCACCTAGGTAGAGGTAGGGGTAAAACAACCTTCCAGGTCCACCAACCCGACCTGTGGTAACTCTTTGGAGTAGACTAGAACAAAAATTACAAATGAATCCGACCAAGCTATCTATCTATGAGCTCATACAACATTCACCAAATAATAGGGAGACTTTGATGGAGATTTTAAGATCAATTGAGCTCCAACCACAAGATACAAATGCATTCACTCATTTTAAGGGATAATTACAACAATGCCAAGAACCTGTAATTCAATTTTATGATCATGAGATTAAGACAGTACCTACTGCCTTGTCAGGCCCTCTATTGCACATTGTTACTTCAATAAATAATTTACCTTTTAATAGGGTCTTTATCGATACAGGTTCATCAATCAACATCATCACAACAACAACAATAGGGCACCTTAAGATCCCCAAGTCCAATATCGTTCCAAGAGCCTACACGTTAAGAGCTTTCAATGATGCTTTATGCTCTACTGTGGGAATGATAGTCCTACCCATTAAGGTGGGGCATAAGACCATCCATGTGATGTGTCATGTCTTGTAAGGGGCTATGCAATACAACATTAACCTAGAGCATCCTTGGACAAGAGATATGAAGTGTGTTCCTTTGATTTTACACCAATGTGTCAAGTATGTGCATGATGAAAAAGTCTATGTAGTTCTGGCTGATGAAGAGCCATTCAAATATGTTCATCAGGTGGATTTTCTAGGATATTTTGTGATTCCTTCCACCCACCTATATGTAAGACCTTCATATCCAACTACATAACTAGATGACATAGACAAAGGGGTATGAAAAGACCCATCCACATTGGCACCTCCTTTTGCACCCAAAACAATAGACACTTATAAGAGACCATCAACGTAAAAACCTAAAGAAAATCAGAAGCTAAAGGTGCCCCTAATTGAGGAAGAAAAGCCCAAGGAATTTCTAACTATAGCCATTGCAAAAATCCCAAGTCCCATGGAAGAAGAAGATCTCCAGGATCAAGTCGAGGAAATACTAGAACCTGCTTTGCCAGTGTCATTTGTAGGGTCATCCAAATCACATGCAACAATACACTTGGCAAGTAAATGGATAGGAGAGTACCTTGTGTAGAACATAACATTCAAACCCATCATTGAGTCTGAACGAGACATGGGATGACCAAAATACCTAAGACCACCAGTGGGAACAATGGTTTCACTTGGAATCCATCCAAACCAGACCAAATTTATTTATACTGGCCTATATTGGGCCCATGAGTCTTCAGATGTAGAAGAGGACAATGATGAACTATTCATCGTTAATGTTAATTACCTCTCTAATCCTGAGTTTGCTCTAAGCTACTTTGAATGTTGCCATTGGCATGGCTACGGTCTTGGTATATATGAGAAGGGGTGCAGGCAGCCATGCAAGCCAAAATACCAGATTCCCATTGACAAGTTTGGGTTAGGCTACCACATCAAAGCTCAATATGACTCTCTAGCAACATCCTTGGATAGATTAATCTTGGGGTTAGGAGAAGACATCAATTTTATTCCTTATCACCCACCAAGTACAAGACATATGATCAACAGACAAGTGGTCATGGTAAACATACCACCACCAGAGGTTTATCATTCAAAATCCTCAATCGACACCACCCCGACAGGTTGCATCTTATGGGAATGACGCAGGACCGGAATAACACGCAAAAAAATCACCAATATTTCATTCAAATTCGAATTACAGAAGTTACAAAATGGCCAACCCCTTTACAATGCATGAGCTGCTTCTTATAGCGGACCCGACCCCCTTCGGACATCATTACACAGACTGCGAAGTTGGTTTCTAACCGCCCACACGAATGTTCTGTCGTCGCCTGCATATTGCTGCCAGGTGCCTTGAATCATCATGGCATGTAATGGCGGAGTGCTCTGCAGCCACCTGTCCATCGACCCACTGAGTCATCATTCCCAGGAGTGCTCTGTAGCCACCTGCGTTTTGCTGCCACGTGCCCTTCTGCAACGACCTCTGCAGCCGCCTGTCCGTGTGGAGTCGTGAACGACCTGTCGTATTCTCTCCTTCGGGCCACGAAAACGTGACATGTCATGAAATCGTGACATCCTGGCCCTCCGTGCTCTCCTTCTATCTTCGGGCCGTGAAAACGTGACATGTCGCGAAATCGTGACGTCTCTGCCTTCAGCACTCGTTTTCCGCCTTCGGGCCGCGAAACCGTGACATGTCATGAAATCGCGACGTCTCTGCCTTCAGCACTCATTTTCCACCTTTGAGCCGCAAACCGTGACATGTCACAAAATCATGACAACTTTTCTCCTTGGCGCCCATTCTCCAAAATGTGTCACGATATCGCGACAACTTTTCCCCTTGGTGCCTTTTCTCAAAAAGTGTCACGATATCGTGACAACTTTCCCCTTGGCGCCTTTGCTCAAAATGTGTCACGATATCGCGACAACTTTTCTCCTTGGCGCCTTTTCTCAAAATGTGTCGCGATATCGCGACAACTTTTCCCCTTGGCGCCTTTTCTCCAAAAGTGTCATGATATCGCGACAACTTTTCCCCTTGGTGCCTTTTCTCAAAAGTGTCACGATATCGCGACAACTTTGCCCCTTGGCGCCTTTTCTCCAAAAGTGTCGCGATATCGCGACGACTTTGCCCCTTGGTGCCTTTTCTCCAAAAGTGTCGCGATATCGCGACGACTTTGCCCCTTGGTGCCTTTTCTCAAAAAGTGTCACGATATCGCGATGACTTTGCCCCTTGGCGCCTTTTCTCCAAAAGTGTCATGATATCGCGACAGCTTATCCCCTCGCCAGCACTTAGAGAAAAAAATATTTTTGGATGATGCAAGATTGCTCTGCCACCTCCGGATGCTCCTGCATCAGACACCCGGGGTGAATTGAGAAGTGACCTTCACTTCTATTCTGTGTGAGGTAGACCCAGGCGGTCAACCTCTGCCTTCGACAACCAAGTCGCATCTTCTATGGGCCTGCCCTTCCACTTGATCAAATATTCAGAATATCACCTATTCCTAGTGCTTCGGCCTTCACGCGTGTCCAGCACTTCTTCTATCTCGTCTGCGACTGGGATGGCTGCTGGAATGCTCCACAAATCTGGACTGGGTGTCTCACTGCTACCTCCTTCATGGTACTCGACCAAATCCGAAATGTTAAAAATGGGTGAGATGTTAAGTTCACTCGGCAACTCCACCTCGTATGCATTGCCCGAATCCCATTTTCCAATGATCCTGCATGGCCCAAACTTCTTCATCTTCAGCTTGTTATAGGTCTTGGCAGGAAACCTTTCTTTTCTTAGATGGACCATGACGGCATCTCCGACTTCAAATTCTTTAGCCCGACGCTTCTGGTCTGCCCTGGTCTTATATTGAGTATTCATCTTAGTGATCTGCTTAGTCACCTCTTTATGCAAGCTTTTTAGGTGTTCTGCAAAGTCTTCGGCCTCAGCACTGCACTTTTCGCCTGCATCCATCCTTCTCAACTCAGAAGCATTTCTTGGGCTGCTCCCATAAATTATCTGGAATGGAGACTTATTGGTACTCCTGTTGACAGAGTTGTTGTATGTGAATTCTGCCTACGGCAAAACTAAATCCCATCCCTTGGGCTTGTCTCCTACCAAGCATCTCAGTAGATTGCCCAAACTCCTATTTACCACCTCTGTTTGGCCATCTATTTGGGGGTGGTATGCAGAACTAAATTTTAAATCCGTCTTCAGTTTCTTCCACAGGGTTCTCCAGAAATACCCTACAAACTTGGTATCCTTGTCCGACACAATGCTCCTTGGCAGACCATGAAGTTGTACCACTTCCTTGAAGAATAAACCAGCCACATGGACCGCATCGCTAGTCTTCTGGTAGGGGAATAAAATGAGCCATTTTTGAAAACCTCGTCCACTACCACAAATATGGAGTCGTGTCCCCTCTCGCGTCCCGGGTAAACCAAGAACAAAATCCATACTAATATCCTCCCATGGCCTTTCGGGTACAGGTAGTGGTTGATATAAACCAGTAGGCTGCCTCACACCTTTTGCCATCTGGCATATCCTACAACTTTGCATGAATTTTGCCACATCTTGTTGCAATTGCGGCCAGTAGTAATTTTCATTAACCAGGGAGATGGTCTTGTCTCGACCAAAGTGTCCAGCCAAACCTCCACTGTGCTTTTCCTTGATCAGATTCTCCCTCATTGAACTCCGTGGAATGCATAATTGGTTTCCCCTAAACAACATTCCATCTTGGATCAGAAAGTTTAGCCACTTAGTCCTGTCCAAAGTAACAGGCGCAGAACAGGCCTTCCAAGCTTCTGCGAAGTCGGGGTCTGCAGGGTACAAGCCCTTAAGTTCAGCAAACCCTACAACTTCCACCTTCATCTCCATCAATAAACATTGCCTCCTACTCAAGGCATCCGCAACTCTGTTGGACTTCCCGCTCCGGTGCTTCAGCACAAAGGTGTAGCTCTGCAGGAACTCCACCCACTTCAGGTGCCTCTGATTTAACTTTCCTTGACTGTTAATATATTGTAGTGCCTGATGATCAGTATAAAGAACAAACTCCTTTGGCAACAAATAATGCCTCCATTTCTTCAGAGCCTGAACTATGGCATAGAACTCCTGATCATATACCGAATACTTCTTCCTGGCATCATTGAGCTTCTCACTAAAATAAGCGACAGGCTTACCCTCTTGACTCAATACAGCCCCTATGGCACTACCACTAGCATCACAGTCTACCTGAAACACCTTGTTAAAATCTGGAAGTGCTAAGACAGGTTGCTCTGTGACCTTCTTCTTCAACATAGCAAAGCTTTTGTCTACCCTGGTTGTCCACTTAAATTCCTTCTTGTTCCCCCTCATTGTCTCCGTAAGGGATGCGCAAATACTGCTGAAATTTTTGATGAACTTTCTGTAAAAACTGGCTAGACCATGAAACGATCTTACCTCAGTCACGCTTCTTGGAGCAGGCCATTCTATGATAGCCCTCACCTTTTCTGGGTCCATTTTGAGACCATCTGCTGAGATGACAAATCCTAGGTATACTAACTCCCTCTTCACGAAGTTACACTTCTTCAGATTTATCAGCAACTGCTCCTCCCGTAGTTTCTCAAAAACCCTCCTGATATGCATCAGGTGTTCCTCCAGGGTTCTGCTAAATATCAAGATGTCATCCAAGTAGACAATGACAAATTTGCCTAAGAATTCCTTCAAGACTTCATTCATCAGCCGCATGAATGTACTCGGTGCGTTGGTTAGCCCAAATGGCATGACCAACCACTCATACAAACCCTCTCTGGTTTTGAAGGTTGTCTTCCACTCATCCCCTTCTCGGATACGGATCTGATGATAACCACTTTTCAGGTCAATCTTCGTGAAGTACTCAGCTCCACTCAAACAGTCCATGATATCATCCATCCTTGGCAATGGGAATCTGTATTTGATAGTGATCTTGTTAATTGCCCGAGAGTCTATGCACATTCTCCACTCTCCATCCTTCTTGGGTGCTAGTACTGCAGGTACTGCACACGGGCTAAGACTCTCCCTAATCAACCCCTTCTTTAGCAGCTCTTGAACTTGCCTATTCAGCTCCTCAGTTTCCATAGGAGTCATTCTGTGTGCAGCTTTATTCGGCAAGCTCGATCCTGGCACCAAATCTATATGGTGGCTGATCTTCCTTACTGGGGGTAAACCCTCGGGTACATTATCAGAAATGATATCTGAAAACTCCTCTAACAGACCCATGACTTCCACTGGGGTCTCCTTGCATTCTTCTTCCCTAACCCTAGGGATTATTGCATAGCACATATGATCTGGCTTCAGGCCATCTAAAAATCTTCTTCCATCAACTAGACAGACTCGAGCACTGCTACATACCTTCTCGTCCGCCTCCTTCAGGGGTTTCAACTTATGGCAAACTCCATCCTTCGACAAGGAATACGTATTGGCTCGACCATCATGTACTGCACTCCGATCAAACTGCCATGGTCTCCCAAGCAACATGTGACATGCATCCATAGGCAAGATGTCACACAGGACCTCATCTCGGTAAGTTCCAATGTTAAACTTCACCAGGCATTGCTCACTGACCAGCACCCTATGGTCCTTTTGTAACCACGCAATCCGATATGGATGCGGGTGTCTTCTTCTCTCCAACTGCAACTTGGCAACCATCTCCTCAGAGACCAAGTTATCAGTGCTACCATTGTCGATAATGATGTTACAGACCTTGCCTGAGCACTTGCATCTTGTGCAAAATAGGTTGTTCCTCTGGTCTGCCTTCTTTTCCTCATTCAACAAGACTCTCCTGATGATCATCGCTTCCCCTCGTTCTGCCTCCTCAGAGTGCTCAGATTCGACACCTTCGTCTACTACAACAGCTCGGGCCTGACCCTCAGGTCTTCGATTTGGCCTTTCTTGGCGCTGCGGGCAGTTGTATGCCCGATGTCCTTCTTCCCCGTAATTGAAGTAGGTTCCACGAAATGCACCTCTCCCATACCCTCGCCTAGGCCTACCTCTTCCTCTCGGGTAGTTGTTGTTCTGATTGCGTGGGCGTTGGGTATTCTCCTCTTTCTCTTCTTTCTGGTTTTGGCTACTGCTTGCTTCACCAGTCTTCCTCAGATCTCTGTATCTTCCTCCACTGGTCCTTCCACCAGCTCTTCCACCATGATCCTTTCCTCTCTGCTTACCTTCAAATCTCCTATTCAGTTTCTCTTCCACTTTTAATGCAAACTGGTATGCATCCTCAACCGTGCTCATCCGAACCAGACTCAGCTCTTCTTGAATGTTGGTTCTCAATCCATTGATGTAGCGGGCAACCTTCTCCTTATTCGCCTCAGAATGGCCGGTTCGAATTGAGATATGATAGAACTCCTCCGTGTACTCCTTGACAGATTTACTCTCCTGTCTAAGACTCTGCATCTTCCTCAACAGATCCAACTCATAATCTATGGGGATGAATTGCCTCTTCAATTTCTCTACCATCCGATCCCACCTGGTGATCTTTTCCTTTCCCCTCCTGTTCCTTTCCAGCTGTACTCCTTTCCACCAGATGCTAGCATGTCCCTTCAACTTTGTTTTTGTGAACCTGATCCGATTTGGATCTGAGATCTCCTCATACTCGAAATATTCCTCCATGTCATTGATCCAATCTATCAACTCCTCGGGATTGAGATTCCCAGAATAGGTGGAGACGTCAAACTTCGGCTTCTTCCCGATCTGGGATATGGCCCTATACAGCCTAGCTTCTACTGGATCCAATGCTTCTTCCTCATCAGATGGACCCTCGTCTTCCCAAACTTCATCTTCACTGTGGTCCTCTCTTCTTGGCTCAACTCCTCTTCTCAATTCCTCCTGCAGGGCTTGCACTTGCCTCTGCAAGGCTCTGAGATCGACCTCTGCTCCCCTATTCCTCGCACCACCACGGTTCCTTCACGGAGGCATCCTGCTCACTTTCTCACAACCCACAACCACAAGTCCTGGCGCAAACTGCCTCACGGTCGACGATCTGTTCGCGCACTCAGAACCTTCTGGCTCTGATACCACTTGACGCAGGACTGGAATAACACGCAAAAAAATCACCAATATTTCATTCAAATTCAAATTACAGAAGTTACAAAATGGCCAACCCCTTTACAATGCATGAGCTGCTTCTTATAGCGGACCCGACCCCCTTCGGACATCATTACACAGACTGCAAAGTTGGTTTCTAACCGCCCACACGAATGTTCTGTCGCCGCCTGCATATTGCTGCTAGGTGCCTTGAATCATCATGGCATGTAATGGCGGAGTGCTCTGCAGCCACCTGTCCATCGACCCACTGAGTCATCATTCCCAGGAGTGCTCTGTAGCCACCTGCATTTTGCTGCCACGTGCCCTTCTGCAACGGCCTCTGCAGCCGCCTGTCCGTGTGGAGTCATGAACGACCTGTCGTATTCTCTCCTTCGGGCCATGAAAACGTGACATGTCATGAAATCGTGACATCCTGGCCCTCCATACTCTCCTTCTGTCTTCGGGCCACGAAAACGTGACATGTCACGAAATCGTGACGTCTCTGCCTTTAGCACTCGTTTTCCACCTTCGGGCCGCGAAACCGTGACATGTCACGAAATCGTGACGTCTCTGCCTTCAGCACTCATTTTCCACCTTCGGCCGCGAAACCGCGACATGTCACGAAATCGTGACAACTTTTCTCCTTGGCACCTTTCCGCAAAATGTGTCACGAAATCATGACAACTTTTCCCCTTGGCGCTTTTCTCAAAATGTGTCACGAAATCGCGACAACTTTCCTCCTTGGCGCCTTTCCTCAAAATGTGTCACGATATCGCGACAACTTTTCTCCTTGGCGCCTTTTCTCAAAAAGTGTCACGATATCGTGACGACTTTTCCCCTTGGCGCCCTTTCTCCAAAAGTGTCGCGATATCACGACAACTTTGCCCCTTGGCGCCTTTTCTCAAAAAGTGTCGCGATATCGCGACAACTTTGCCCCTTGGCGCCTTTTCTCAAAAAGTGTCGCGATATCGCGACGACTTTGCCCCTTGGCGCCTTTTCTCAAAAAGTGTCGCGATATCGCGACGACTTTGCCCCTTGGCGCCTTTTCTCAAAAAGTGTCGCGATATCGCGACGACTTTGCCCCTTGGCGCCTTTTCTCAAAAAGTGTCGCGATATCGCGACGACTTATCCCCTCGCCAACACTTAGAGAAAAAAATATATTTTTGGATGATGCAAGATTGCTCTGCCACCTCCGGATGCTCCTACATCAGGGAAGAAGAGTGAGAGAAAAATGGATATGTGGCAAGTGATGATGAACCATGGGTAAGCTTAGCCTATCATGGGCCTCGCTATTTACAAAGTCTTGCTTGGTCCAGCCACAATGAGAGTGGGTACATATCGGATGAAAGTGGCTATGAGTTAGAGGACTCAATGAAAAGAGCCTACCTAGGGCCAAGGTAGTGGCCCTATAGCTTGGGGTAAGACACTAATGCAAATGACATATTCATAAGTGATGAATAATATGAGGATGAGAAAGATATGGCCTACTTGGGGCCAAGACATGAGCCCCATGTCTTGGGGCCACATACCAATGCGAATGTTTTTGGATAAGCGATGATGATTATGAAGATGAGACTTAGATGGCTTATCTTGGGCTTCACCACTTGCGACAATTCAACATGCTGGTAGAAAGAGAAGCAACACTTCATGCCATAGACCTTGGATTATGATTTTTAGGAAGACCTATCAACTTAAATACCATTTACCATGTGATCAATCCCCATCCGCATACGTTCAGAGAGCTCTTGGAACCCAACGATCCTATTAACCGGATTGCTCATGGGTCAGATCCAAAGATTCATTTTTCTTCAGATTCTCATTGTGAGTATTGGGTGGAAACCTATGAGACAAGATTTCACCCATGTGATCCTAGAGATTTCATTCCATCCATCAATAAAATCTCCATTGATTTGACCACTCCACTTTAGAATCCAAAAGATCCTACCAAACCATTGTATCTTGATATAGATGCTATTGATTGGGATCATGCTGATTCACCTATAGAGCCTAAGGATATTTTATCCAATGAAGAGATGTTACAACCGTTTAATTTTGCATCATACTGTGCATATGATGCATTCCATGCTGGTTTGGATCCTGAGTCAATAGGACCTGTAAATACTGTCGATGATATTCATTTAATACCCATGCCTTACCAGCTAGAGGATGGGTCGCATATGGCTGTGGAAGCGAATTTCAAGGTGGACATCAGTGATGATCCTACTCAACCAAAGAAATTCAATTTCAAAGAAAGTCTATCTCCAGAGGAACAAGCCATCATAATTCCTCTCCTCAAAGAGAGGATAAATATTTTTGTTTGGAATTACAAAGACATGCTAGGGCTTGATCCAAAGTTACTTTTACACAACCTTTCATTGGATCCTATGAAGAAGCCAGTAAAGAAAAATCTAAGGAAAATGCATCCAATCATCACTTTGATGGTGAATAACGAGTTGCAAAAATTGTTGGATGTGATTTTTATCGTTCGTATCAACTATCTTTAATGGGTCTCGAACATGGTACTCATGGGAAATCCTGATGGAAGAGTCTATATTTACACATAATTTAGAGACTTGAATAGGGCAAATCCAAAGGATTCATTCCCATTGCCAAACATAGATGCTCTTATTGATGCCACTACAGGTCATGAGATGCTCTCCCTAATGGATCTATTTTTTGGATACAATCAAATCCAGATCAAACCCAAATATAAGTATAAGATCAATTTCATTACTCTGTGGAGGACATTCTGTTACAAGGTGATGCCATTCAGCCTTAAAAATGTTGGTGCCACATATCAAAGGGACATGACATACATATTTCATGACTATGCATAAAATCTTAGAGAACTATATGGACAACTTGCTGGCCAAGTCTGTATTGCGGCAAGAGCATACTGAAATCCTTAGAAAGGTCTTTGATCACCTCATTGAGCACAATGTTATATTGAATCCTAAGAAGTGGGTGTTTGGCATAACTTCTAGTAAACTCTTGGGGTTCATCATTTCTATGCAAGGCATTGAAGTTGATTCTACAAAGGTAAAGGCTATATTAGAAATGACCTCCCCTAAAAACTTTAAAGAGTTAAGAAGCCTACAAGGCAAGGTAACATCCATAAAATGATTCATTATGCAATTATCAAACAAATATTGACCCATGAATCGAATGTTACGCAAAGGAGTCCCTTTTCATTGGGATGAAGAGTTCCAAAAATCCTTTGCAGAGATTAAAACATACCTGGAAACACTACCAATATTAGCTCCACTAAGGCCAAACGTACCAGTTTTACTATACATATCAGCTACTAATTTTGCTTTGGGAACCATGCTGGCCCAAAAGAATGCATAAGACAAAGAGCAAGCCGTATATTACATCAGTTGCACCTTGGTGAGTTATGAGCTAGGGTATACGTATGTAGAAAAGTTGTGTTTGGCAGTGGTATTTGCAACTAGAAAGTTGTAACACTACATGTTGAGCCATACGACCTACGTTATATAAAAACAAAATCCTTTGCAGTACATGATGAACAAGACTTATCACAATACATGTACTGCAAAGTGGATCTTGCTATTGACAAAATTTGACTTGGAATTCATAAGCCAAAACTCCATCAAGGGAAAATTCATAGCAGAAAAATTAGCAGAGGCACCTCTTATGGATAGCAAGCCTCTCACCATAGAATTGCCCAATGATGCAGTCTTTGCATTATCAGATCAGCCAAAACTCGAAGAAACCGAGAAAGAAAGAGACATGGAATTGTTCTTCGATGGTTCAAAATACAAGCAAGGGGACAAATCAGGGATTGTCTTTATCACACCGTAGGGTGCTCCATTACCCCTATTATTCAAACTAGGCTTCCCTTGCATAAACAATAACACAAAGTATGAGGCCCTGATCTTGGGACTGAAAACAACCATCACAATGAGCATTAAAATATTGAATATATTTGGTGACTCCTTTCTCATAGTAAATCAAGTCAAAGGATTGTTCCAATGTAGGTGCTCACTCCTAAAAGCTTACAAAGAACTTTTTTGACACCTACCTAGTCTAGCTGGAATGGTATGGCATCAAGGCAATCCCTCGTACGTCAAATAGATTTGTAGACACCATGGCATATTTGGGATCATTAATCCCTCATAATACATCTATGGATTTCACAATCATTTATGTTAAGGTGCTCATGCACTCAATGATACAACGTGAGGCCATTGACAATCAAGAGTCATTCAACATGATCAATATCAAACCAAATCAGGATTGGTCCTTCAGAGCTAGATATTTCTTATGAATGACACCTTGGGGGTCTTTGATATCTCAAGGTCCTATAGAGTGTGGTACAACCATTCACCATAGGGTTATTTCTCAATCTGTATTCACAAGCTCTAGAATGCATGAGGAACAAGTCATATTTTCTATAGAAGTTGTGGCTTATCAGTATTGGCTTTCCCAGCTACGAAATTTCCTAAAGCTTGGAATGGTACCACAAGACCTATCACATGTTGAAATACAAACATTTAAATAGAATGTAATAAGGTACATCTTTTTGGGAGAGATTATTTATAGGTAGGGCTATGATGGAATGCTCCTTTGTTGTCTTAAGCTGTAGGAAGCACCCTAGGTAATTTCACAGGCTCACGATGGTACATGTGGCAGTCACTTCAGTGGCATGGCCATCGTTAAGCACATCTTGAGAATGGGTTACTATTGGACCACTATGGAAATATATTGTTGCGAGTATGTAAAGAAATGCGTTCAATACCAACATCATGCATACCTCACACAGTTGCCATCCCAAGCCTTACAACCCATCCAAGCAGCATGGCCATTCTCGTAGTGGGGACTATACTTAGTTGGGAAGATCTCACCCCGTCCTTAGGCCGACACACGTTCATAATAATGTCCACCGAGTATTTCACCAAATGGGTTGAAGCGATCCCCTTGACATCGACAACTGGACCAAGGATTGTGGAGTTTATACTCCATAATATCATGTCATTTTGGGGTCCCTTAAAAAATAATATAGAATAATGGGCCATATTTTAAGAACAAAAATGTGCATGCTTTGATGAACAAATACCATATTCAACACAGTTTTTCAACACCCTATAATCTGCAAGAAAATGGGCAAGAAAAAGCCTCAAACAAAATAATAGTCTCCATCTTGACGAATATGGTGAAATAAAATCATTGGGACTGGCATATGCAATTGCCTCTTGCATTATGGGCATACAGGACTAGTGTGAAGATGCCCACTAGGGCAACACTATTTTCACTTGTATATGGCACTGAGGCCATCATGCCCCTAGAGTTGGAAATTCCAACCCTATGCATAGCATTACAGGACTTCATAGATGATGACACCGCATGACAAGACCACCTTTATCAATTAATGCTTCTTGATGAACATCAAGTCAATGCCTTGGATCATATCCACATTTATCAGGATCACCTTGCACGAGCCTACAATAGTAAAGTCCACTTAAGAGAATTCAAAGTTGGAGATCTTGTGCTCAAATAAAACCAACAAAACTCAAATTTGTCACCGCACCTACGAGATAAATTTGTGGTAAATTGGATAGGTCCATACATAATCTTGAAAAGGGTTGGGCTTGGAGCATATCGCCTCACATCATTGGATGGTTTTGAAGATCCTGAGCCTCTCAATATCATCCATTTGAAGGAATTCTATACATAAAACACAAAAACATTCAAATATGTCATAAAATTACAAACAAATCATAAAAACATAAAATATTCAAAAACAAAAATTCTCCAAGGGTATCTGTATGCCGCTTAGTCAAAATAAATTAAAATTATCCAAGGGTATCTTCATACCGCTTGGTCACATCAGTCAAAAATGCACCAAGGGTATCTTCACATCGCTTGGTCAAATTCAATCAAAATGCTCCAAGAGTATCTTCATGCCGCTTGGTCACTTCAATCAAAAATACTCCAAGGGTATCCTCATGCCATTTGGTCAACCCCTAAAAATCCCCAAAGGCACAATAAGCCCTTTGGTCAAAAATAATAAAAAATACAAAAACAATGCAAAATAATCAAAAATACAAAAACATTTGCATCTTACACCTGCATCCACATAGTTGCATTACATTCATATCCATTACATTTGTACATGTTATGATCAAAATATTACAAACAATTCCACAGTTTGTATCACAACCACAAATAATAAAATCCATATTCATCCATTCATCCATGTGTGTAACTATGTTTTCAACACAACCGTCCTTATTGCTATAAATAATAGGCTAAGATTTTCTTGTCATTCAACTATATCTAGTGGTATTATCAACTTTTGTGGAGATCCATATTGATTAATAGAGGGTAAGGTCTAGTCGTGATTACCTTAGATATTTAGGATCCCATCACTAATTAAAAACACTAAAATCCTAGTTGATACAAGGGAAAGATAAAAGCTGCAAAAGTGGTCTAAGTCACCTTAAGAAAAAAGGGTCTTCCTCGCTTATCCTCCTGTGCAGGTGTTGAGAATTAACAAAAGGACAAGTTCCACCCTACCTAGTTAAATCCCTCAATTTTACCAAAACAAGAAAAAATTCCAGAATCAAGCAAAAGTCAAAAGCAAAATAAACAAGTGATTATCATCACTACATAGATCCCTTTCTCAAGAGAAAAATTAAAAAAATCAATAAAAAATAAATAGTGATGTTCATCACTAAGCATGAGCAAGTATCCCAAATAAAATGAAGAAAATAAAGGAATGAAGCTTGAATTCCTAGAATTCTCAGCATTGTATAAAACTAGAAGGAGATCCTCATTATAGGTTTGGTGTACAACCAGCTTGGCAATGGTAGTGTCCTTACACATGACGATATGCCTATCACAATAGCATATTGCGTTTGTGTAGACCAATATTTGCATTTGGATGAGCTGGATTTGGGTAATCCAATACTGCCTAGTGGTATAGTCCAACTAAGTCCAACATAAGATCAAATAAAAAATTGAGGATCCCCGATCTCAGCAATGGGCTAAAAGAATCCTACCTGACATCGAAGGACGTGCATGAGTTCTATATAAATATATACATTTGCACACACAGGGATAATGAATATCTAGGTCCATGATGAAAGCCTTGCTTTTCAAAATTCTTGTATGGTCAGTACGCAACTGTTGATAGGGTAACTAGAGTGTTTGAGTCTCAGGAAAAACCTCAAAACTTCCTACATAGCAACAAATCATATCATCAATCGCATCACCAATTTTATTTATGAGGTTTTTTGAATTAAGGGGTATTAAAAAAGGAGGCTAGATATCGGATAGATGTCAAAAATGATATTTACACGACCACTAGCTATTTTGAATATTTTAAATTATAGAAGCTTATCAAGAAAGTACATATATTCCATGCCATTGCATTTAACATATGGATGATCAAATAATTAATTCTTGTGATAAGAGTGATTATTTACATTCATAACTAATATACTTTTTGTGGTTTCGCCCATTAGATTGTTAAAATCAGATCATATGCATTCCTTATGTTTTAAGTGATTAAAGCATATAGGTTCATTTACATTAGATAATGCATTCCACACATTGCATTTGCCACATCATAACATAAGTCGAATGCATACAACTAAAAGCAAAATTAAACATGCATTTAACAAATAATGTTGCATCCATAAATACATAAATCATCAATCATCCATATACACCTAAGAACAGATCATTGCATCCACATACATTACATCATATAGCCATAATCAACGCACATGAAACCATATAGGCATCCATATATGCATACATCATAAGCCGCCTATGCGTACAATCATAAATCCATCATTAAGTCAACTCATGATACATCACATCATGTCACAGTAATCAGATCATAAAAGCATTTACATAAGCATCCATCTAAATATCCACATCATCATAAATATTACCTATCATCTAACACATACATCAACTCATCATAATTCCATCATCACATCACATAAATAAAACAAAAACATAAGCAATGAATGACATACATAATGAATCATAATACAAAGATCTCATATAAATATATGTCTCAAATGAATGGATGTACAAAAATACCCGTGGGCTACAGTTATATAGGTCAGATGACCTCAAAAATAAAAATCAAAGTGCATCATGAATCAAATTGGGCTTGCACCCCCTACAACACCACCCCCTATAGCGAAATCCCTGGGAGAGTGATGTGATCTAGATCCTGCTGGTCTCTCTGTATGAGTTTGGATCCTCTGTCTACACTAGACGTAAGACTACCTTGATGTGGAGTACCTATTAACCTGTGATCCACTGGCACCTACCCTCTCCCTAGGAGTGGCTCCTAGCCTCCTAATCTACATCGAGAGAGTGGTAATGTAGGTTGCATCATCAGAAATATTTACCTCATACTCATCTAGAAAGGTCTGCATCTACCTAGTCTCTACCCTTGTATCTGCCTCTGTAGGAACCTATGGTGTAGGAGGATCAACACAAATCTGCATCCTAGTAGCATCTACCCTGATAGCAGCCTACAATGCCTATATCTATGCTGTGAGTTGTGCTATAGTGGCATCATCCTACTATACCTAGATCTTGGCCGATTGGAGCTCAGACTCTACCTCATGCAGTTACACCCTAAGAGGAGAATCTCTCTCATAAAGATCCAACTCTTCCTCCTCCTCATTAGGAGCCTCTTGCTCCTTCGTTGCCACCTGCTCTACCGACTGGCCCCATCCCTTAGTCCTAGCTCGGACTCTACACCCTGCTGGGTCTGTGCCTCTATCACTGTCATCATTTTCATGACCTAGGCTACCATAACCATGCCACATATGATCCCCCCACCACTGCACAAAGGCATCTATCACTCCTCCATCGACACCTACGATAACTATTGGGGAGTCCTCCTCATCAGTAAACTCTATAATATATGGCAATGAAAGGTCTCTCTCCACTATAATGCACCTGTACAGTACTGGGGAAAATAGCACATCCTGTTGCAATCCATACTAACAAAGGACACAAGAATAGAAGAAATAATATTTGATGCTGACCTTGCGGCCAATGATCCATCCCTTGCATCACATCCTAGCTATAAATATAGCTATATCATCCCATGCTGAGCAGTCATGATATGGGTGCCATTTGATATCTCAGGCCTATAGCCCATTGAAAGTAGCAATGTAATGGGAGAGCTCCCTGTAAAATGATGGCTCTTATGCTCCTTGTGCTCTCGAGCCCATCTGGTAACATAAAATTGCATCCGACCATCTATAACTATAATCTCAATAAGGAGTCCTCTGGGATGATCTATATAGATATGCTCCCATACCCATATCTACACGAGCAAGATGCATGCAATGCTGACACAACCCCATTGGTGGATGTGATATAACTCATCATAGCACTGCACTAGCAAAAACCTCCCCGATGTATAGATGATAGGCTCCTCACTGTCCACAAAATATTGAACCATCACAAGGAGGTTCCATGAGAAACTCAAACCCAAGCAATCTAGGATAAGAATGTTGCTGAAAACCATTAGCAACACCGCATGCCTTGAAGAGAAGACCCTCTCCCTATACCATCGTAGAACATATACACCACTAGATTTGGTTTCTTGGAAGGTAGCCACATAATGCCTCTCGAACACCCTAGAAAAGACTACCTCACGATCATTAGTGGTCGAAGAGACGATGGCCACTCCATCAAAAGAAATATGAAAAATCCTATATGCGCCCTCCAGTGTTATAGTCATCCCATCGATAGGAAGGTGGAAGGTATTAGTTCGAGGATCCCATCGGTGAGCCAAGACCATGAGGTAGGCTTGATATGACATAATTTAGGGAAGCCTGGTCACATACTGTAATCCACATGCCTTAAACCATACCCAGTCCATATCAATCATATGCGATAGGAGGTCAAGCAAGATATTCAAGTCCCTAGCCCAAGCAAAAATAATATAAGGATAAAAATCAAGGCATAACTATAATGCATTTAAGGCATAAAATGCAATAAAACATGGAAAATGGTGCAAATAATGATAGAATATCCTAAATATAAGTAAAACAGTAATAAACGCACCTAATCATGCAGTAAATTTTAGAAAAGACAACTCAAAAAACACAAAAAATCAATTAATCAACTCAAAAAAAAATCAATTAATAAAAACTAAAAAAAAAATCAAAAAAATTACCTAAGGTTCTTGGTTGCTTTCATCTACAGTGACCAAAAATAGGTCACTGAGGCTGGCAGTGGCCAAATACCAATGGTCATAATTTTGATCTTTGAGTTTAGAACTGGCCTCTACCATCGACAGCGGCCAAGTCGTGGGTCAAAATGGCTGCTTTGAGCGATAGCGGCCGATGAGTGACACGACAAACACGTACACCCTAGGCCAAAAATACCAATTTTTTTTTGAAAAAGCACAAAATGGGGACAAGCCCACCAAATTAAAATCTAAACTAGGCCTATCTACGGGTTCGGTTCGTTGCCAGTGAGTTTAGTGAGGTTCGTTTACCAATTACTTAGTGAGGTTCATTTTTTTACTAAAAAAAACAAGCAGGGTTAAGGTTTGAGAGAATACCTGAGAAGCTTTGGCTCCTCCACTTGCCGATGCCTCACCCTGCGCAACCATAATATTCGACAAAAAAATACTCCAAGTCACAAACTGTCACTTTCTCTCCAAAGCTCTAAAAAGTGAATTGCCAGCTGGAAGAATGAAAAGTCAAAACCCTAGGCTACTTTTATATTTCCCAAGTTAGGCCTCGACCACTGCTGTCATCAGGGGCCCAAAATTCTTGGCTTCTTAGGTCGAGAGCGACCACAAACAAGCATTTGGGGGCCGTTGGATCTGACAACGGTCAATAGCATAGGCAAAAGCAGAGAAATTACTCCCATGAGGAATAAAAATAAAATAAAATAACTACATTTTGATGGCTCATAATCATCATAATGATCAAAATAACAAAAAAAATCACATAAAAACAAAAATATCAAGTAAGCCTCGTATCCACTTACTTACTCTATCAACTCGTCGGTTGTAATGATTTGCACTCCATGCAATTTGGTGAGATGAGTGGGCTACCATAGGGCTACTTGGGGTAAATCATTCATTTTAGAATTATTATGTGCCACCTCGATACCAAAGAAGACCAAGACGATCAGACTGATCCATGGGTATGATGGAGTCATCTTAATTCCCTTATGACAAAAAAATTGAGCCGAGTGATTCAACAAAGAGGCATGAATAGAATTGCTCGTCCTAACTCCCTAAGAAGGCCATTTATGGTCAAACCGCTCCACAGGATAGGGATGAATGATCATCATAAGCAATTGAGATCACACTTGGATAGGGGTTTTCCCATTAAAATAACAAGCACTAGAAAGGAACCAAATTAGTCATATTGGTCAAGCGACTTGTTGCTTCGTTCATTGCCCTTATCTCATCAATTCGTTGTGTGAGGGGGTAGTTAGATCTTCAAATATTCATAATCAAAGTCAACCAAATATCACTAAATCATATCAAAATTTCATTCATCCTATGAATCATTGCATACAACTATTACAAAATTTCCCCGTTTTGTTGGGTTCATAAGAAAAATATGACATTTTTAGTTTGTAGCTCTCCTCCAGTTGGATCTCATTATAGTGACATAAGCTACCCGATTGTGTTTGAGGAATGAGTGCAAGTGAATATGTGCAAGCCCTATGCTAAATTAAGCCTTTCAGTATGTCAAATCAATGATTCAAGGGTGTGCACTGTCTTGCATGATTGGGCCATCCAACATTGATCAGACCAATGATCATCATACACCTTACAAACATAGCAGTCTACATTTCTGCTCAGTGTTGTGTTTTTACCACATAGTGCATCCCAAAAAGGGGCATCTGTAGACACAAAATATGTCATCTTTAGGAGAACTACTCACATGGGCACATTCATAGATCATGTGACTAAACCTTGGAACCTTCCAAGTACCAAAAGTGGTTTTCACCACTCATCTGGGGTAGTCTTAGCCCATCCAAGCCTGGCTACTATGAACCAGAGCGACTGAATCTTGGCCATTAAAGCTCAGATCGGCCAATCCCTAGCCACTGTAGACGACAGTGGCTAGACCCTAAAATGCAATTTTCCATAAAACTAGCCTAATATCGAGCATAGGTGGTAGTTTGTATGCAATAAATCTAAGCGAGGATAACTTTGCATTCCTCCTCATAGCCAGTCTACATGAGAGACTCTAGTCTGGATTTAGACATCAGTTAACTAGCCCTCAAGGGTAGACAAAGACTCAAATGCTCATGCTAACAAAAAATTTGTATGCAAGATTCATTATTAGGATTTTTAGACCTAAACCTAGGACCTCAACACAATATACGATGCAAACCTAAGAGCATCAAGGAGACCTTATTTTATCAATTGGAGCGAGAGATCGAGGAGAGCCTTTTGAGACTTGAAGAGATTTTCTTGTAGCAAATCCCTATCAAATTGGAGAGCATATTGGAGTGCCTTGGAGGAGCAACGAAGTGCTAGCCGACTGAGGGGTTATCATATACAGGATATTCAATACATCGGATAAAAATGACAATCATTTCAACGTCAGCAATAAGCCTAGATCCATAGCCTTGGAGCAATAGAGACAGGTTTTCATCTTAGCGGCCACTGTCTCGGATAATGGCCCATAGGCTTAGTCTAGGATTTTTAGCATTATTTTTTTTTCATCTAGATTATTACATGTTTTCATGCCATTAGCATAGATTTGATTTCTTGCATTTACTTGCATTCATAGCATTAGTTCTATTGTCATTGAGCATATTTCCAGTTATCATTAGGGTTATTGCTAACAACCTCATTCGGGAGGCAATCTCAGATAGCTGAGCATTTGCTATTGTTTTCATGATTGCAGGACTACAGGTTCACTAGACAGGTTACCAACATACAAAAGCAAAAGGATCCCTCTAGGAGCCAGACCTAGAGAAGAAGGCATATGTAAGTACTCATACAGTTTCACGTGCATCATCGAGAAGCCTACGAGAGTTCATCACCCCTTGCAAGGGGATATCATACATCTTCTGCCCTATTTTGTAAAATATGTATCAAATGAAGGGAATCCCTTAGAGGGATCTACATGTAACCGAACTTGAGAAAAACAATAAAGAGCATTATTCATTAATTTCTTTGTATCTTGGTTGCATATGTTTTCACATATTTTATTTAATGCATGATTAAGTATAAATAAATGAAATAATATTCACAAATAGAGTAGTGGACGATGTGCTACTTCCCCAAGGTTGCTACAGCTGGAGATGATGGTGGAGCAACTGTTCCAGTGGATGCTCATCCTCTACCTTGGTTTGCTCTCTAGGCTCCACGAGTGGTTCTACCTCTCCCATTCCATGTACTAACAGCTGGTTGTGGTGGGTGAGAAAACCATGGTTTATTAATGTATAAAAATAGATACCAAGAATGTAGTAGTGTATTCCTCTCTTGCTTGGCATAGTTGTGTATTTTCTGTATATAAAGCTGCAATTGCTATTACTCTCCAATTATTTCTTTGTATTATTTCTAATTCGAGCCTATATCACTCTGCTATGACAACATCTCTTTCAGCATCTTTCACATGAAATTCCTTCATTGTTTCTGCAGCTATTCTCCTAGATTTTCCCATAGCTATACCCCTTTTGTAACTGCTCTTTCTTCCTGCTTAGATTTGGTACTACTAGATATCCATTACTCATTTTTAGTGCATATGCATCAATAGATCGGTAATCAAAAGCAAAAGGATCATAAAGCACACAATGGAATTTACTCCACTCATAACCAACATCATCCAGGAAAATCTTGATAAAAATAATCGTAATAGGCATCATGAGTAATTGACATTTTTCAATTATTTCTCGAATGTTGGATTAAAATATTGTAAGTTGTGATGTGTACTCAATCCATTTTATCTTATATCTCTAATATGGGATTACTCCATATATCAGAGTGATTATTTGGTTCAATTTTCAATATATCGATCCTATCTATTCATTTAATTGATCACATCTTGATGATCTCGAGGTGGATCATTTAACTTCTACGATGCATATCTTATGTGGTCTGATTGTCTTACTTCTGATTTTATTTTGACTAATAAAAGGCTCATTATACCTCTTCAATTCTTGAGGTAATGCGTGTCCCTACATTATAGCCAATAACTTACATATAGTCCCATCAACATTCTTTTTATGGCATCATTAGTCGATTTTGTACACACTTATTTGGGTATCTTATCCTTAGGTATCATTTTCAAATTTGGTCATTATTGCTCTGTTGATAATGGTCTCATTCATACATGCCAAACATACAATATCATATCAATGTGGTGCATCATTAATTACCCACTACAAACTCAGATGACATGCAACTAGGTTGAGCCATTTACAGTTAATCCTGTTTCTTCTTGAACCAACTTAATCTTATCATTGGTATTCAGTTTGGAATCGATTTCTTATATATAGGTTTTAATACCACATGCATCGAAAAAGAAACTATTCTATATTTAAATAGCATATAAATCATTATTAAACCTAACCACCATCCGGGTGGTCGGGTGGTTTATTACTCTGTTGTGGTTGTGGCATTGGTATTAATTCTGAAGCTTCAAGCATGTTTAATGATATCTCAGGTGATGGTATTTTGACCATGACCACGACTTCCAAAGTGATGGTTTTCCCCTTACCTTACCTTCCTTTGCCATGGTTGAGATGTTCAACTCCTTCCTCTAGAAAATGGCCATATTTGTATCCAAAGACTTCTTCATCTCTTCAATCAATAATATAAAACATTATTTTATTAGTTATCTAGTCATCTTCAGTATCAATTATATGGTTTTTACTTGATGATTTCCATGTTCTAAATTCAAGTTTAGCCTCTATGGAATTCCTCCAAAATATTTCTCTAAGGGGTTACTATAATTTTATGTTTTTAGTAAGGAGTAAGCTTCACTTGAGAGATTCAAATGTCAAGTGAGATCCTCAAAAGAGCCTCAGGTACACCACTTAAGACCCACATATGTTGAGGGTTCACTTAGCTCTTCCACTTGGATACATCAATGGTTCCAATAGTGGGAGGAGATACTTACACATAAGTAATCCTCAAGCATTTGCTTCTTCCCTACAAGATTAATATCAACTTTTACTTTTTATATGTATAAAGGGTATCCTGCATTTCAACAAACTATTGTAAGTTATAATAATACCATATACATGGTATAGTGGTTAATTCCCAATTTAAATAGCGTAACACACCTTATTACATTCAACCACCACTTGGGTGGTCAAGTGGCATACTTTTCTATGGATTCGGGATACTTGGGGAGGTTGGTGAAACTTCATGTGGCAATGACATTTGAGATATCGGAGCTGCTTGATGGAGTCCCCAAAGTCTCATGTCAGAAGATATTTTTGGTGAGATTTGGGAGATTTCCATGCTTAAATGTGTCCTTGCTCTCTTTCTCCATATTGAGGTTTCATGCCAAAATATGGTTCTGGTGATTGTGGACGGTTTTCATTTTCAGTAACGGTTTCGCCACTACATCATAGCCTCTAATTGGAAAAACCCAGAGTGTATTGTAACATTGATAAAAAATATAAATAAAGAAAATATTTTTTTTGATAGCTATCATGCAATGTCTAGGTATGATTATAGCCATTTAACCTAGAATTTTAACAATTAACATGTTGCTAATATAAGTTTAACAATCATAGCTCAAGTGAGCAACCAATAAATTTGAACCAACCTATGTTTTTTCTACCCATATCTTTTGCTAACCTAGATCTAAATAGAATCCATTAATTAGCCTGGGCTCTGATACCACTGTAACCCCAATTGTTACTACTCAACCAATTCACTATTTTTATTTTTTTTATCTTCCAAGGAGTAAGGAATATAATCATAATCTAAGACTTAATTATTCCAATTGGATTGTAAGTTTCCAAGGTAATCATCATCAAGAGGTATTAAGACTTGGTCAGAGTCACTCTTGAGTAGAAGTGACCAACTTCTACAAAACCCTCATACCACTCGGGTATGAGAATGCTCACCAAAGCGTTAGGTTTTTATCCCTCACCAAAGGGAATCACCCTTCACCATACTATCCACCAAGACTAGTATGTAGGCGAATGCCTTGAATATGGAGAACCACACCAATGGTTAACCATAACATTATTTGCAAAACCTCATCTAAATTACGTGGCCACTAAGATATAAATCACTAAATGTGATTAAATTACACAATCCTTGGAATAGACATATTAAGCACAATTATTTTCCCTTATTCCTATTAAGATTTATTTGATCATTTTTCTCATTTTAAGATACCCCTTTGGTTATATATAAATGATTTTAATTACCATAAGGTATTTTATCGCCATCATGGAGAACCTACCCCACAACTACATTTGAGCACCAAATCCGAATGCAAGGTTTTACTTGAGCTACAACTCAATATCATATCACCATCTGTGGGTTCCAACCCACTCCGAGCTCCAACTTGGTTTAAATCATATTAGTTATCTATTTACATATCATTACTTTAGTCTTTACATATTTTAACATCTATACATATCTTGTATAGTTCCTATCACCACACTAATCCATTCACTTTATTATCTTAATCCATAACCATATACAACTATTTAAACAAAGCATAAAACCTTTAATTTCTACTAAAGTATAGCTTATGAATCAATGCATTATATTTTTTAAGACTATATGTCAATTATTAAAACAACTTCGTATTGCAAAGTAACTAACTCGTGATAACCGACAAAGCACACAATTACCTAGAATTTTACAATAAATTAAATTTAGATTGGAAAGTAAATAATAATTAATAAGCATTGACACATTCATATGAAAGATTGCATAATCATTACAACAAGGTAAAATAACATCTTACTAACATCTAAATACAACATTCATAATTTACATAGTCAATAACATATTGAAAGTAAATACAACATTCATAGGAAAAACCAAATCCAACCACAAATAGAGTGACACAATATTTATCCTAGGAACCCTCATGATATGTTTTTTTTTTTATCCAGCCTCCAAAATATGTTTTTTTTTTTATCACATTCATAATCAAAGAAGTTAATAATTACAATCTAGAAAGGCATCTCCTTGATCCTTTCCTATAACATTTGTACAAGTCCAAGGGATCCATTTTATCTCTTGGTAATTCAAAATGCAGAATAAGGAAACACTAATTTCCTTCCTCTAAACCATCTATAGCATTACATAAGCATATTAAAAATTCTTATCTAAGTACATGTTTTTATGAATTATCATTGGATGCATATTAAGGAGAAATATTATTGACTATCAAAGGGAACCCCATAAATTTCCTCGAGAATGAATTCCCCATTCATTATCCCTTTGGTTACATCCCTTTCTACTAAGAGGGTCTTTATATACTTCTATTATACATAAACCTATTTTCCTCCATTTCTTTCACAAGATTGGTAAAAGGTTTATAAAGTTATCTACAATTTTGTAACCCTTTTACTACAAATTCGAACTAGAATTGTCATTAATTTTTCTACGAAAAATTGAATTACCACCAAATTGATCCTTTGATATCAATCAATGTTCCAAAAAAAATTCAATGTCCCACCTCTAATCAATAGATTATTTACAAATTCTCCAATATTTGGTACAATTTCCTTACCAATATTGAATCCATAATTTTCAATCTCATTCAAGGAATTACCTCAATTGGATTCAAGTAGAGTTAATCCTAAATAGTCAAATTCATTTGCATAATCCATAAACTAGAATATATTTAGTCTATAAATAATCCCTCTTACCTTTATAAATTAAAATTCCTATTAATTTATAAAACTCCTATATAATTAAACCCTATTAATTTACCAAGCATTCTTTATGAATTAAAACCAATTAATTTATAACAACATAAAAATGTGGGTTTAAGGTCAACAACCCAAATGGTCAGATCTAGCAATCCTATATCAAAATCTGAACATCTAACAGTCAAACTACAATGGTCATATATCAAAATATCCAATGATAAAAAACAACCCAAGAAATCAACGGGTAGAGTAAGTTCAACATAGGCCACCCCATGTTACCACACCGACAATTGGCACCCTAGACCTGGTTGTTAGACAGACCAATTCCATGTGGTCTAAGCACCATCAACAGGTGCTAGTGACTATCACATCAGTGTCCATCACTACATTAGGGAAGTCCTTTCGCTTAAAAAATCTTGAGGGACTCCCACCTAGTGAGTGTGAGATTAATCTCCACAAATATTCAAAACCCTAAATCTCTAGTCCTTTCCAAGTTCGATGGTCACTATAGACATGATAGGATTGACAACCTGATGAATATCGATTGGTGCAATTATAAGAAATTGAAATGCATTCTACCAGGTGAACATGGATTCCTTTAACCTATAATGCCTTCACGATAAGTCCCATGGTGTATTAAACTATATTTTTATCCATATGACACGATGCCTAAAATACGACCACTTGTCGAGAGGTATAAAATAATGTTAAAGCATATTGAAGAATGTTTTCTCTAAAGTATTAATTCATTGAATAATGGAAAATGACACTCATGTAGCCGATGGTTCAGAAGAGAACTACTAGACGCCTCCAAGTTGATGAATCCTCTTGGTATCAAATAGTATGGAAGTGACTTCTGAGGCAACGAATTTCACTCATAAGACCCCTAAATTGCACTGATGATTAGTTAAGTGGGACGTTCACAACAATCACATTTGTTAAACATTGTCATCAGGGTTAGGTATGTGAACCAGGATTTCCATGACTGATAGAGTCCTCTGAGGCATCATAACTAATTTCTATTGAATAGATGGTTAAAAGGCATAAATTGATTTTATACTATGGAATCAACCCACGCAGGAATCACACCATATGATTTGAAGGCACTCTACAGCATAAGCACGATAGACATTTGTAAAAGTTGCATTTTTCCTCTGATGCCAATTCGTCAAAACTAAATAGGGTAGTCTAGGCTATAAGGTCATGCATCCCACATGCATCGCATGACGGATGTATTCTTGATATAAAATCATCCTTGCACATAATATAAGTAACTATCGTGTGATGGTTGTGGAGGTTTGACTATGTGGTAAAATGTTGACTTGTTGACTCGTGATTTACTATCATATATTCTTTGTCCTACGTAAAATTCATGGATTCTAAATATATAAGAAACAAGCTTTTAAATCTAAACCATGGATTCCAATTATATAAGTCAATAGCCCTGTGATTTAAATATGAGTTATGGTCAATAGCCCTATGATTTAAATCTGAGTCATGGTCTTCGGATATATATAAGCCAATAACAAATAAGCTTACAAATGAGCTTCAATGACTTTTAATGGAAAACCCCCTTAAATTTCTTATAAGCTTAAGCTTATCTAATTAAACTTCAATAATTAATTAAGCTTCAATAGTTTAATTAGTCCTTTATTTTAAATAACAAATGAAGCTTCATAATATTTAGCTTATCTAATCAATCTTCAATAATTCTTAGTAAGGATATTATAACCCCTAAATAAATAATCCTTTGATTTAAATCACCAATGAAGCTATAGAACGAAGATTTTATCTAGCATAATAACTTCATCCTATTGAAACATTCTTCAACAAGGAGGTAATAACCCACCAACCTAAACTCCTATAACGTTGATCTCCTTAAGCTCTTCATTTATTGACTCCTTCTAATCTTCCACGAATACCTCTTTCTTCTACTAAGAAATATCTCAAGCATTCTAGTTTATGATCCACCAAGGTGGAGAGCATACTACCTAGGCTCCAAGTTTTCCCTCCTCTTTCATACTAAGATGCTCTCTATTTATAGGAAAACTTCTCCACTCATGAGCCAAATAATGGCCTTATTATTTAATATTAAATTATGCCTTTATTCCAATAAGACATATCAACCCATGTGGAGAAAGATTATAGAAATGTAGAAGAGGGTCCACATAAAGATAAGGTAGGTGGCCTTGTTTTATATTATGTCCCTTTTTCATGGGGACAAATACAAACCTAATACTATTAAAGCATAGAATGAATACAAAGTTAGGACTATTATAGATAAGAGAAGAGTCTTCCCTTATAATTTCCACCAATGTAGACCATCCATAGGGGTATTTCCTCAATAGATAGGATAATTCTTATGTTATCTAATAATTCCTATAGTTCTTTTTATTCCAATCCAAATTGGGTCCACATTTTGGCACCTAATTGTATTAAATTGGGTTATTGACACCAAATTTATCATATTGTTATAATTTTTGCAAAATATAATTCCTCAAATTTATCTTCTTTAAAAGATAATTAATATTTTCCTATCCATTCATAAAATTCTTTTGTTAGAATTTTTGTGGGATTATTTAGGGTCTATGCCCCTTTTTATTGGGTATTAATTGATCCCTATAATCAATTAATATCCTTAGATAGGATTCAAATGTTATGGGTCGTGACACATAACACTTGTTGGGGATGCTTTGGAGTGGTACAATCATCTACCATGCCATAGCATATACACATTTAAGCAATTGGCTGATGCATTTTTGGAACACTTGACCTTTGGAGTTAAGAAGAAGGCTAACTTGTATAACCTTAAACAATTCAAATATGAGCCAGTCATGGATTACAAAAACAAATGGAGAGCAACAATAATAAAATTATCCCTCACCCTACCCATAATGGAGCTTACTCGTATGTTCACTAGAAGTTGCTCAAAATAGATTGCACTCTTGTTGCAACTCAATAAAATCAGACTTTCAAGGAAGCCGTAGCCCAAGCCAAAGTCATTGAGGACATCAAGGTCTAATAAGGAGATATCAAGATTCGCAAGAAATAATGGCTCAAAAAATTTCTAAGGGGAATCAAACCCAAAAATAGGCAGCTCTGGTGAACCAGGTAATTTTGAGTGCCCATGGGCCTTCAAATTGAACCTTGTATCAAATACCTAATTATTAGGCCTAATCACCACCTTCACAATACCACCCTCAACAACCACAAAATCAACCACCAATGAAACAATGGTGTCCATATCACCAATACACTCCATTACCAAGACCTTTGGTGAATGTTTTTCATCGATTGTGTGAGGCACAAGCAATCACTCTCCTTGAGATTCACCCATAGGACCTGAATTTTCCTAAATCTAATAATTTTAGGGAGGATTAATACTGCATTATCATAGATAGAAGAGTCATGATATTTAGTCATTCTACTCCTTCAAAAACTTATGGTAGGACATGATCAAGAGGTAAGAAATTCAAATCAATAATCCTATAACCATGAACAATCAGAACATAGGGGTATATCAAGATCATTTGCCTCAATGAGGAACAAACATAGCATCTACCATTACAATAGAACAACCAAATTAGATCAATCAGGTCCATGCCACCCCACCTAACCAAGGTTTTGTGGGAATGTTTAACATAGTGACAAGGAATAGAAGGTACCCAACACAACCCAAATAATATGTGGATCCATCCAACATACCTTCAACATCATAAGCACCATTGCGATCAACTCCAATCATACCTCCTCTACCTTACTCAATGCTCACATCGAGAAATAGAATCACCCAAAATATTAAAATGGTCTCAACAAAACTCTCCATATATGAGCTCATACAACAATCACCTCCACATCAAGAAGCTCTAATGGATATTTTAAGATCAATTGAATTACAACCACAAGATCCCAATGCCTTTACCAACTTTATGGAATAAATTCAATACTGCAAAGAGCCTACAATAATCTTTCATGATCATAAGATCAAGATCATACCTATTGAGATTCCTGATCCACCACTTCATATCATGTCTAGTGTGGATGGGGTTACCTATAAATGAGTCTTTATTGACACAGGTAGGGTTATGCATAAGCAAAAAATATCGTAAATTGGCTATATTTAGGATTTTAAAAATTTTAAATTTGCTAATTTTAGAACATTTCACTAGGGGCCATTCACCAGAAATTTACATGGTGGAAGTTTTTTGGGGTAAATTAGCCCGCTATTGACAATTATTATCCTATTTTTATTTTAATTCACCAACCACTTTTGTCCAATTCCATGGAAAATTCACCTTCAAATTATATATGATTTTATTTTTCCCACCCAATTTGCCTCATATACTACCCGTATATATACTGTAGGGGGTACCGATAAACATACATCTAAAATAATCTAACTCGAAAATAGCTCTAAAACAATGAAAAACTTAACAAGATTATAGAGAAGTATTTGTCAACATAATTCAATCAGTTGTAGAGGAGTATCAATCGATATATAACTATCGGTTGTAGAGAAGTATCGATCGACATAAGACAATTGGCATAAGACAATCAACATAAGCCAATAAGTTGCAGAGGAGTAACAATCGGTATATGCCTATCGATTGCAGAGAAGTTTCAATCACCATAAGATGATCTATTGCAAAGGAGTGTAAATAAACATAAGCTATTTGGTTGCAGAGGAAAGTCTATAGACACAAGCTGATTGATTGTAGAGATGTATCTATCAGCATAAGGTGATCGGTTATAGAGGAGAGACTGGTGGTATAAGTCGATCGGTTGTAGAGAAGTATCTATCAGTATAATCTGATCGATTGTAGAGACATGTCTATAAACATAGGCCAATCAGTTGTAGAGGATAGTATGTCAATATAATTGATGCAGGAGCATCCGGTGAAAGTATGAGCAATATTGCATCTTTTAATTTTCTTTAAAATTCTGGTATTTTTGAAGCAATTTGGTTCTTTTCCGGGGAAGGAGATGTCGTAAGATAGAAAAGGAAGTTGTTAAAGGGACTAAGGCAAAAGTTGGTGTGAGGTCGCGAAATCGCGAAATCGCGACCTCATTTGCTATTGCAAAGGCGGAGCAAGTTTCGTCGCGATATCGCGACGGTTAGGTTGGCCGAGTCTTAAGTTACGAAGGGGGTTGAAGCTGTTGCAAGGAGTGGGGGTTGGAGTCACGAAATCGCGATGACATGTCGCGATTTCGTGACACGTCACGATTTCGCGACGTCAAAGGCAGAGACAATGCAGGACGTACTTTTGTCGCGATATCGCGACGTCGCGATATCGCGACGTTGTTTCAAAGCTGAGGGCGGACGTCAGTTGGGTCGCGATATCGCGACATGTCGTGATATCGCTACATGTCGCGATATCGCGGCCCAAGAAAAAGTCAAACGGAAATAAACACGCGGACGGTCGGACAGGGTGAAATTGACACGTGGTTGCCACGTGCCTTAAAGGCAACACGACCAGTGGGGGATAGAGTCAAATTTGACACGTGGAGACACACTTGTAACAGATCTTGAGGATGAGGGCCACGTAATCGGAGGAGAGAGATATAGATGTCGACCAAGTTTAATTATCTTGGAATGTTGTTTCTGGAGAAACCGTAGTTACAGGTGAAAGACTTAATGGCGGAGACAACGGTACTTAAAGACAGTCAGATTAAAACGACGGGTGCAGGGTATGGAAAGCCATGAATGCAGGCTCTGGACGGATCGGACAGTTGCCATTTATGGCAGTAAAACAAAAGGAAAGGAAAATCTTGAAATTTCAACGGAGGGAAGATGAAATTCGAATGGGGTCTTTGGGCGGGAGCATTAATTTCAGTGGAAGGCCGAGACCACATTAAAACGGGGAAAATTTGTATGGGAAAGGGGTGGTGAAGTTCGGGATTGGGGGAGAAGTGGTATACTCGAGTGGCTACTGTAAACCGTATTTTGCTATTTTTAATGAAATTACCATGAAATTACCGTGGAATGTGTTTGTGTGAATCCCGGCTTGCCATCAAGTGGTATCAGAGCGGGAGCTCCTGAGCGTGTAACAGATCGCCGGAGAGAGGCAGTTGCACCAGGATCTGTGGAAGAATTCTAAAAAAAAAAATAATAATACAGAGAAAATATCATGCCTCCACGAAGGAACCGTGGCGGAGCAGGAAATGTGGTGCCGGCCGAAGACTTCCGGGCCTTGCAAAGACAAGTTCAAGCCTTGCAAGCAGAGTTACGCAGAAGGCGCGAACCCGGAGGGGAAGAGGAAAGTGAAGATGAAGTTGAAGAGGAAGAACAGTCTGAGGAAGAAGCGAGAGCTGTGGATCCAACTTCGAGCCCGGTTGTATAAGGCCATCTCTCGATTGGAAAATAGCCAAAAATGGAGGTATCTACCTACTCGGGAAATCTAAATCCGGAAGAAGTGATTGACTCGGATAAATGATTTAGAGGAATATTTCGAGTATGAGGAGATTGAAGACCCTAACCGGGTCGATTTGCTAAGACCAAGTTAAAGGGTCATGCCAAGCATTTGGTGGAAGGGAATGCAATTGGAGAGAAACAGAAGAGGGAAAGAGAGAATAACAAGATGGGATAGAATGGTGGAGAAGCTTAAAAGACAGTTCATCCCGGCAGATTACGAGTTGGATCTGCTAAGGAAAATGCAGAGCTTGAGACAGACAAACAAAACTCGTCCAAGAGTACACTGAAGAATTTTACAAAATTTCTATTAGAACAGGGCATTTAGAGGCAAATAAGGAGAAAGTAGCCCGTTACATTAATGGGTTGAGGCTTGGTATCCAGGAAGAACTGAGCCTGGTTCGAGTAAACACCATTGAGGATGCTTATCAATTTGCCTTGAAGGTAGAAGAAAAGCTAAACAAAGTGGTTTGAAGGCAAGCAAAGAGGAAGAGGCCGAGGTGGAAGGACTGGTGGGAGGACCAGTGGAGAAAAGTACAAGGATCCGAAGAAGACTGGTGAAGCCAGTAGTAACCAGGACCAAAAAGAAGAAGATGTTTATCAGCCCCGAGATCGTAACAACTACCCAAGAGGACGGGGTGGATCTGGATGAGGGTTTGGAAGGGGAGTATTTCGTGGAACATGTTTCCACTGTGGTGAAGAAGGACACAGGGCATTTGAATGTCCACAACACCGAGAAAGAACAAACAAGAGGCCTGAGGGCCCAGCCAGAGCTGCTGTGGTAGAGGAGGATGTTGAATCTGAGCATTCCAAAGAAGCGGAGAGAGGAGAAACAATGGTTGTAAGAAGAGTCCTGTTGAACGAGGAGAAGGACACAGACCAGAGGAAAAGTTTATTCCGCACTAGATGTAAATGTGCGGGCAAGGTTTGCAATATCATTATTGATAATGGTAGCACTGGACAACCCGGTTTCGAGGAAATGGTTACAAAGTTACGGTTAGAAAGGAAGAAACACCCACACCCATACCGGGTCGCATGGTTACAAAAGGACCACGGAGCTTTGGTCAACGAGCAAGTGTTCTCGTTAAATTTAACATTGGGAATTATTGTGATGAGGTCCCGTGTGACATCTTACCCATGGATGTTTGCCACATGTTGCCGGGGAGACCCCGGCAGCTTGACCGGAGTGCAAGACATGATGGCCGTGCCAACACCTACTCATTGACAAAGAATGGTGTACGCCATAAACTAAAGCCCTTGAAGGATACAGATGAAAAGGTATGTAATATTTCCAGAGTCTGTTTAGTTGAGGGGAGAGAGTTTCTGAACGGGTTAAAGCATGAACATTTATGTTATGCAATAATCCCTAGAGTTAGGGGGAAGGAATGCCGGGATACCCCAACAGAAGTTCTAAATCTGCTGGAGGAATTTCCAGACATTGTGTCTGACAATGTGCCTGAGGGCTTACCCCCTGTGAGAAAAATTAGCCATCATATAGATTTAGTACCAGGATCAAGCCTGCCAAATAAAGTCGCACACAGGATGACACCTGTAGAGACTGAGGAGTTAAATAGACAGGTCCAAGAATTATTAAAAAAGGGATTAATTCGGGAAAGTTTGAGTCCATGCGCAAGCACTCGCAATGCCGGCGCCAAAGAAGGATGGGGAATGGAGGATGTGTACGGATTCACGGGCCATCAACAAAATTACTATTAAGTACAGATTCCCGTTACCAAGAATGGATGATATCATGGACTCGTTTAAGTGGAGCCGAGTACTTCACAAAGATTGACCCGAAAAGTGGTTATCATCGATCCGTATCCGATAGGGGGATGAATGGAAGACAGCCTTCAAGACAAAAGAAGGCCTGTTTGAGTGGTTGGTCATGCCCTTTGGACTCGTCCAATGCACCAAGTACCTTCATGCGGCCGATGAATGAAGTACTGAAAGAATTTCTGGGAAAGTTTGTTATTGTTTATTTAGATGATATATTGATATTTAGCCGGACCTTGGAGGAACACCTGATGCATATCAGGAGAGTCTTTGAAAAGCTGCAAGAAGAACAATTATTAATAAATTTGAAAAAGTGTAATTTTGTCAAGAAGGAATTGGTATACTTGGGGTTTGTAATCTCAGCAGAAGGCCTGAAGATGGACCCCGAAAAGGTGAGAGCCATCATTGAATGGCCTACCCCAAGGAGCACAACAGAAGTGAGGTCATTCCATGGTCTGGCTAGTTTTTATAGGAAGTTCATAAAGAACTTCAGCAGTATTTGTGCACCTCTCACAGAGACAATGAGGGGAGATAAAAAGGAGTTCAAATGGACATCAGGGGCTGAAAGGAGCTTTGATACCTTGAAGAGAAAAGTTACGGAGCAGCCTATTTTGGCACTTCCGGACTTCAACAAGGTATTTCAGGTGGACCGTGATGCCAAGTGGCAAGGCAATAGGGGCGGTACCGAGTCAAGGAGGCAAGCCGGTTGCTTATTTCAATGAAAAGTTAAATGATGCTCGGAAAAAGTATTCTGTCTATGATCAAGAATTTTATGCTATAGTTCAGGCCCTGAAAAAGTGGAGACATTATTTATTACCAAAGGAGTTTGTACTGTTTACTGACCATCAGGCTTTGCAATACATTAACAGTCAGACAAAACTGAACCAAAGGCACATGAAATGGGTGGAGTTCCTCCAAAGTTATACCTTTGTACTAAAGCACAGAAGTGGGAAGTCAAACAGGGTTGCAGATGCCTTAAGCAGAAGGCAGACTCTGCTGACCAGATTGACAGTGGAAGTAGTGGGGTTTGAAGAACTGAAGGGTCTATACCCTGCAGATCCGGATTTTGCAGAAGCCTGGAAGGCTTGCTCAATACCTCTTACCATGGATAGAACAAAATGGTTGGATTTCTTAATCCAAGACGGGATGCTGTTCAAGGGTAGTAAGTTGTGCATTCCTAGAAGTTCCATGCGGGAGAATTTAATCAAAGAAAAGCACAACGGAGGATTGGCTGGGCATTTTGGTAGGGATAAGACCATTGCCTTGATTGAGGAAAATTACTACTGGCCACAACTTCGGCAAGATGTACGGAAGTTTGTGCAAAGTTGCAGAATATGCCGTATGGCAAAGGGTGTAAAACAAAATACAGGACTGTACCAGCCATTACCTGTGCCTGAGAGACCATGGGAGGACATAAGCATGGATTTTGTTCTTGGATTGCCGAGAACACAGAGAGGAAATGATTCAATATTTGTGGTGGTGGACCGGTTCTCCAAAATGGCACATTTTATTCCCTGCCAAAAGACAAGTGATGCAGTTCACATTGCTGGGTTGTTCTTCAAGGAAGTGGTACGACTTCACGGTCTACCGAGAAGTATAGTTTCAGACAGAGATACAAAGTTTGTTGGGTATTTCTGGAGAACTCGTGGAAGAAATTGAAGACAGACTTGAAATTCAGTTCAACATACCATCCACAGACAGATGGGCAGACGGAGGTGGTCAATAGAAGCCTGGGCAATTTACTGCGGTGTTTGATAGTGGATCAACCCAAGGGATGGGATTTGGTCTTACCACAGGCAGAGTTTGCATATAACAGTTCAGTTAATAAAAGCACAAATAAATCTCCGTTCCAGATAGTATATGGAAACAGCCCGAGGAATGTGTCTGAGCTAAGAAGGTTGGACAGAAGAGAAAAATGTAGTGCCGAAGCAGAAGAATTTGCAGAACATATGAAAAGTCTGCATGAGGAAGTAAGAAGACAAATTACAAAAATGAACAGTCAATATAAGACAAGGGCGGACCAGAAGCGACGGTTCAAGGAGTTCAAGGTAGGAGATGAGGTCATGGTGCATCTCAGGAAGGAGAGATTTCCTGCCAAGACTTATAATAAATTGAAAATGAAAAGGTTTGGACCATGCAGAATATTGGGAAAGCGAGAGTCAGGAAATGCGTATGAAGTGGAATTGCCAACTTGGCTTGATATTTCACCAATTTTTAATATCTCAGATTTAGTGGAATACCATGAGGGAGAAGGTACAAAAATGCAAAGTCCAGAGTTATGGCAAATTCCAGCATCTACTCCAAGCACAGATGAAGCCGAGGAAGTATTGGATACTCGTGAAGGCAGAAACACCAGGAATAAACAGTATACTGAGTATTTGATCAAGTGGAAAGGCAGGCCTATTGAAGATGCAACTTGGGTATCGGAGGCGGAGGTTGACCGATTGGGTCTTCCCCCAACAAAACAGAAGTGAGGGTCACTTCTAATCTACCCCGGGTGTCTGATGCAGGAGCATCCGGTGAAAGTATGAGCAATCTTGCATCTTTTAATTTTCTTTAAAATTCTGGTATTTTTGAAGCAATTTGGTTCTTTTTCGGGGAAGGAGATGTCGTAAGACATAAAAGGAAGTTGTTAAAGGAACTAAGGCAAAAGTTGGTGTGAGGTCGCGAAATCGCGACCTCATTTGCTATTGCAAGGGCGGAGCAAGTTTCGTCGCGATATCGCGACGTCGCGATATCGCGACGGTTAGGTTGGCCGAGTCTTAAGTTACGAAGGGGGTTGAAGCTGTTGCAAGGAGTGGGGGTTGGAGTCGCGAAATCGCGACGCGTCGCGATTTCGCGACGTCAAAGGCAGAGACAAATGCAGGACGTACTTTTGTCGCGATATCGCGACGTCGCGATATCGTGACGTTGTTTCAAAGCTGAGGGCGGACGTCAGTTGGGTCGCGATATCGCGACATGTCGCGATATCGCTACATGTCGCGATATCGCGGCCCAAGAAAAAGTCAAACGGAAATAAACACGCGGACGGTCGGACAGGGTGAAATTGACACGTGGTTGCCACGTGCCTTAAAGGCAACACGACCGATGGGGGATAGAGTCAAATTTGACACGTGGAGACACACTTGTAACAGATCTTGAGGATGAGGGCCACGTAATCGGAGGAGAGAGATATAGATGTCGACCAAGTTTAATTATCTTGGAATGTTGTTTCTGGAGAAACCGTAGTTACAGGTGAAAGACTTAATGGCGGAGACAACGGTACTTAAAGACAGTCAGATTAAAACGGCGGGTGCAGGGTATGGAAAGCCATGAATGCAGGCTCTGGACGGATCGGACAGTTGCCATTTATGGCAGAAAACAAAAGGAAAGGAAAATCTTGAAATTTCAACGGAGGGAAGATGAAATTCGAAAGGGGTCTTTGGGCGGGAGCATTAATTTCAGGGAAGGCCGAGACCACATTAAAACGGGGAAAATTTGTATGGGAAAGGGGTGGTGAAGTTCGGGATTGGGGGAGAAGTGGTATACTGGAGAGACTACTGTAAACCGTATTTTGCTATTTTTAATGAAATTACCATGAAATTACTGTGAATGTGTTTGTGTGAATCCCGGCTTGCCATCAATAATTTGATCAATTAAAAAGAAGATTCTATTAGTATAAGCTGATAGGTTGCAGAGACATGTCTATCAGTATAAGCTGGTTGGTTGTAGAGGAGAGCCTATCGATATAAGTTGATCGATTATAGAGAAGTTTCTATCTGTATAAGATGATTGATATAGAGACTATCGGTATAAGTTTTTCAGTTGCTAAGAAGTGACGGTTGGTATAAGCTGATCAGTTGTAGAGACGTATCATATCAGTATAAGCTGATTGGTTGTAGAGAAAATACTATTGGAATAAGCCGATCGGTTGCAGTGAAATATATATTGGCATAAGCCGATAGGTTGTAGAGGAGAGTCTATCAACAAAATATGATCAACTACAGAGGTGTATCTATCATCCTAATATGATCTATTATAGGGGAGTGTCAATCGAAATAGGCCGATAAGTTCCATAGGATTGATGACTATGAAAATAGGTAGAGTATTCTTCTTCCATTGTTATTTTATCCAAAGCTCTTTTTATTTAGTTTCATAGGCACTATAGGTGCACTATATGCAACTATGGTAGACAAGTATCCATGTCATCTGGTTGTGTGTTAGGAGTATTTTTCTTGTCAAATACTGCTTCTTATCTATTAGAGTATATTTCATAGGTAGTGTAGAAGCACTATCTGTAATTGTGGTCGACAAGTATCCATATCATGTTGTGTTAGGAGTATTTTTATTTTCAAAGACTGCTTATTGTCTATCATATGTCATTCTATAGGGTAGTGTAGGTTCATCTAAAGATTCATAGATTATTTATGGAATTACAATTTAACCTTGGTTACTAAGAAACACAATTTTTTATTGAGCGATGTATGCTATTTTCCTTAAATTTCATATTTATTTCCTAAAATCTAAAGGTTTTTCTTTACAAATACAATATCACCTACTAAATATGGAAATAAGGGAGGCCTATATTTTGGTAGTACAAAAATATATACAGAACATGATAACCCATGCACTTACACACCTCAACCTTTTGCCATCACATCATCACCACCATCGTACTTACACACCTTGCAAAACATTCTCTTTTCTCTTTTAGAAGAGAAGTAAAAGTAGCACATTCTATCTTCGAGAGAGCTTTACCCAATTTAGGAATTTGAGGATTTTTAGGATCAATGTTGATGTCAATATCGATTGAATCTTCTATCAACATATGATATCCCTCTTCCAATTTATGAGGAGTGGGGATCAGGTGAATGTCATTGGCTAGATTAAAACAGTTCGATGTATAATTTGACTCTATCTCAGCCTAGATAATTGCTACAGTTGGTTGTGATACCAAATGATAAGACTGTAGCATATTTTTAAAGGGTAGGAACTCAATGGGTGATGGTCGAAGAGCAATGCAATCAAAATAAATAGCCTCAAGATAGATGGGTAAATATTGTGATGAGTTACCTGGGTATATGAGTAGCATGGTGAGGTCAATGGAGATCATGTTTATGGATAGTGGATAAAATCCATTCTCAGGTGGAAAAAAGTAGTTAAATATAGATGGGCACAAATGTTTAGGGGGTGGATAAAGTAGAATCAAGATGATAGGGTGTGCCCTAGGTGGAACAGTGATGATTAGATCCTCAGGTGAGAGAAGTTATTGCCAAATGAGCTGTTGCATAGCGAATAGACAAAGATAGAATTTTTCAAGATTTGTTAGAGGCTCAATGGGGGAGGATTATTCTTTCGATCTAGATGAGGCAATAGATAATACCTCCCAATTATCCTCTAATTCCTCATCTAATGAGTAAAAATCATCAAAAACTAACATAGTAATTTGGATATGATCACTAAACAAGTGAATATTGCTAGGATCAACATACTCATTGCCATCAATGTCTACCTCAAGGCCTAGGTTAAGGTGCTAAGGGAAATCTACTAAAATTTATTTAGGTATGCCTATGTGTTATCCTAATCCTGACTTATCTGTTGGTAGTTGATAACACGGTTCCAATAGGGTTTGAGATCCATGCTCATAACAACCCAAGTTATTCTTGTACCAATGATAGCGATACAAGTATCGTAGAGAAAATAATAGGTTTGATAGATAATCGATATTAACAAGAAATGAATCTTCCTTTTCTAGTATAAGAGGTGAATCCATGGAGGCATCAATACCTCCATAGACAATTTTTTTGGTTCAGAAAGGATCTAAGGAGGATTATGGTGCCTATAATTAATGCATCATAAGGTCTTTCAAAGTTCCTGATAAACTCAATCAGGGGGGTAAATGTAACATATTGTACTGAATATTCCCTTAGGCTTGGATTAGTCATATGAATTTTCACCTATGGTGGAGGGGTAGATGAAGATGCATTGGTGGATGGTGATGGCCTATGAGTGTTGGAGGATGGTTCCTTAGGAACACGATCAACGTGGGTGGATGTTGTGGAGATGGTGGAGATTGAAGGTGTAGGAGGTGGATTGGATGAGTTAGATGTGGATGCGGTAGGTGGTGATGGTTCATGTGGTGGGGATTTCATTTTTGCCTTATCAAGATTTCTTGTGGAAGAATCTGATGAATTAGAAGGGACTTCTAGGGACACTAATAATTGTAGTTGCAATGATGGTTGTGATGATGAAGGCATGGAGGCATGTGGTGGATGATTGGATTGTTTAATGGGGTGGTTAGGTTGGATATATAAATTATTTGATGGTAAGGTGGACTCATGAGGACGTGAAACCATGTGGTAAAACTTTTTGGGCTTCAAATATACTAGGAAACATTGGACTTAACCTTCATGCACATATTTTATGCTTTGGTGCAATATAGAAGGTTCACACTTCATGTCTGATCTAGAGTCAACCAAGCAACAAGTTGTATTGCATGGTACCTTCCAATACATGGTAAAGTGTATAAATAATCTTTAGTCCAACTTGAATAGGAAAAACCATTATCCCAATAGTGGAACATAATGCATCATTGAAGGATTGAAGGGTGAATATGGATGTGGTGATATGTGATGGCAAAAGTTTAAGGTGTGTAAGTGCGGTGGTGGTGATGATGTTGATGGAAATATTAGAATGGATATCCAGAACGTGATAACCCATGCTTCACCTTCATCGACAATAAGCACATGCAACTATATTCTTGCTTTTTTTATGAATATTTTTATCATTTGTAGAACACTCAAGTACCGACTTCTTGGCACTCAACCCTAGCCAATGCAACCATGATAGAACAACAGGTTCAGGTAATTTTTAATTAATATTGAAGTAATATTTTTTATTTTTCATATGTTTGTCATTTTTATAATTTTAACATTTTATACAAAACACAGAAAAGGGCATCCTCTTCCTCTTCAAAGTGGGATGCTGCTTTCAGAGGTTATAATCCAGAGGAATCAGGAGACTCCGAAACACCTATGGAGGAAACAACGCCACCGCTAAGAAGAAGATCAACAAGGAAACATGTAAGATCTAGTTCTCCTAATCCTCGACAACCTCCACCTATGGTTGCACGTCCACTACCAATGGGCGTAGTTGCGCAAGAGGTCTCATCTTTGGGAAGTAAGTTTTACAGACTGCCTTAACAAAATTTGTTACCAAATTTTTACTATTTTTTATTAAATTTTATTTTGTGTTTTCAGATGTACAGTGCACCCACATTCCATTTGCATCTGTGCCTATGCAAGAGGTCTCTTCTTCTATCGGTAAGTGTTATAACCAATTTTGTAACCAATTTTCATAATCTACCTTCACAAATTTTGTAACCAATTTTTATTTTGATGTTTTAAGTTCCTATACAACAATTCCGTCATCAAAATCAATAGTCGATGCCGCCCCCTCCTCCACCATGCCAACCTCAGATGCGAGGTCAATGCTTCCGGGTGGAAAACACATTCTTCCATCTAGGCCAGAGAAAGAAGCAACAAAGCAATTTTTAGGATTCGAACGTATGTCTTTTGGTAATTTTAATTTTATAGGTGTACCGAAAGCTTCTGGTGTTGGGTTGGATAATGTTCCACTTGATGAAGATTTATTTTTACAAGGCAACACACCCACTACTTTTCAAGTATCAAAACTGCTTCGAGATCCTCAAAATGAAGGAGCAGAATGTTCAAGCAAATCTCCTCCTAGGGAAACCAACACCCCTCAGGCTCATCCTCTACCAGAGGATGAAAGAGTAAATATTTCTGAAAAATATTTAGTTTCTGACAATGTTGAAGCAACCATTAAGGATTCACTACTTCCAGATATAACAAAAATGAAAAAATGGGAGTATCGGGCCAAAGTGTTGATAAAGGAAATTAATGCCCGATTCAAAAAATTTCAAAAAGAGAAACTTTTTTCTTTAGTTGAAAATGAACCTGAAAAGATAGAGGCTCTACTACATCAAGCAAAATCTGGCATTGTGCAGGTTACTACATCTTACACAGATGAAACTTTAAGGTTTATGTTGAACAGATTGGAGAACATAAACGTTGAGGCCCAAGATTATTATAATGAATGGGCGTGTGATAAGAAAAAGGTTGTTGTTGTAGCTGCAAAGAATGTTGCCGAGGTTTGACTAATGTGTTCAAATATTATTTTCTTTTTTTAAAATGTAAATATCTATTGACTACTTATTTTTTCTTTTGTAGGTAAAGTATGATAATCTCAAGAAGCAGGTTCAAAACCTGCAAGACTATCTCAAGATGGCAAAGGATTTCTTAAATGCTTCTATGGCAATGAAAAAGAGCTCAGGAAGTAGTTCGACAAAACAACGCTTTTCGAAGAATCATTATCCGAAACGGATTGGATCCTGATGTTCTGCTAAAGGAGAAGGGTAAAGAAGTTCTTGCACCAATATCCGAAGATGTTGGGAAAGAGGAAAACACCCTGCTCGAAGGATTGGAAAGTGTTGAGAACATCCTTGTCAGTTCTGGAGCAATTGAGAGTACTGTTACCCAGCCCGAGGGAGGAGCCATTGGAATGCAGAATGTGGAAGTCATGGAAGAGGAAAAAGGAGTGGAACAGGGAAAAGATGTTGAAGCCTGAAACTGCTTTTGAAAATTTGATATTTCAAAAAGATAATTTTATGACATTCATATGTTTTCATTTGAAAACAAGACACTTGCTTTTATTACTTTACTATTATACTATTTACATTTATAATAGTGTGTTATTTTCATCTCTTGAGTATTATGGGGTTTCAAATATGCTTGAGTTTACGAAGAATATATGTATGCATAGGTTTAGATTTTCATTTTATTCAAAGTTATTCTTGTTGTGATATAAAAATGAGTATTGTCTTGTGTATTATGCTATGTTGTTTTTATATTTCAATTTTCAAGTGAGTTTCAAGGATATATCTATGCATGGTTTAAATTTTCATTTTATTCATATCATTCTTGAAAATTAAAAATAAATTCAAGATTAAAGGATATATCTATGCATGGGTTTAAATTTTCATTTTATTCATAGTCATTCTTGTTGTTGTATAAAAATGAGTATTGTCTTTTGTATTATGCTATATTGTTTTTATATTTCAAAGTGAGTTTACGATGGATATATCTATGAATGGGTTTAAATTTTCATTTTCCATGTATTATGCTATGTTGTTTTTATATTTCAATTTTCAAGTGAGTTTACGAAGGATATATCTATGCATGGGTTTAAATTTTCATTTTATTCATAGTCATTCTTGTTGTTGTATAAAAATGAGTATTGTCTTTTGTATTATGCTATATTGTTTTTATATTTCAAAGTGAGTTTACGATGGATATATCTATGAATGGGTTTAAATTTTCATTTTCCATATCTAGAGTAATATGCTATTTGCATTTTGCCTTCTAGAGTCAAAGCATACATACTAATGATACTAAGAAATATTTACTAGTTATGTATGCATGCATGGTTTACTCAAAGCTAAAGCATAAATCATAAAATTTTGTCAACATAGACAGTCAATAACACTTCTAGAGTCATAGCATACATACTAATGATACATACATACATACATTCAAAGTCAAAGCATAAATCATTATATTTTATCAACATAGACAATTAATTCAATAACATAGCATCATTATGCATGCATGGTTTTCAAATTTCTAGTTTACTCAAAGCTAAAGCATAAATCATAAATTTTGACAACATAGACAATCAATAACATTAAAAAGCAAATATGCAAAATCATTGAAAATAGAATGATTATATGAATTTTTTCAAATCATTGAAATTTTACAACTGATCAAATACGAAAAATCATTGATAATATGAATTTTTTCAAATCATTGACATTTACAAATGATATCAAATACGAAAAATCATTGATAATATGAATTTTTCAAATCACTAAAATTTTACAAATGATTTCAAATCCAAAAAATCATTGATTATATGAATTTGTCATATAATCATTGAAATTTTACATTTCTAGAAGTTGATACAAAGCCTTATCGACTTCTCCAAAAGAACCGAGAATCATTTGTGAATTTTACGTTTCCATAATCTCATCATCACTCCAAGCTGAATCATTTTCATCATTATCAACAGTATTAGTGAGACCTCTCCTTTCCGCTAGGGACTTCCAATATGTCATAGCTCTATCATAGGGAAACTTACCCACCTCGTACGATGACACATACATTCTCAAACAATTTTCCAAATTTTTGTCCAACCTATTACGAACTTTCGATTTAACAAAAGATAGTGCACTGAAAACCCTTTCATCTTCAATAGATCCCAAAATCATTGTCTGACATAATTCATATAAAATAAAGTATTCACTCATAGTTTCTTGTAAGACACTACTTCGATACAATTTTTGCTAGAAACGCATGATTGAACCAATCACATGTGGATTTTTGAAATGTGCAATTTGATTATCCATTGTTATTCCAAAATTGGTTGATTGTTGTCTTAGAAGTTCTTTGTTTAGAATACCATTGATTTCAATGTCATTTGCTTCCACACTTTTAGAGAAATGTGTCATAAGATTGCCCATATATTTTACAAACAACTCACTTCTACTACTATGGTCAACACAAGGATTCCAGAAGATGGGATTAACAATAGCCATGGCCTCAAGTGTCTCATCTCTCTGAAAATGATCTCTTATTTCACTTGTTAATGTATTTGCAATTCTTTTCAATTTATTCTTAGTGCTATCCAAAACCTCATCGAATCTGGAATGTGTTACGGGCACTTGTTCAACATCATCTGTAAGTGTATCTAACCACTTTTCATAATGATATAAAGGAATCATATTTCCATGGATAGCAATACAAATATTATCATTGATGTTGAACTTTAAAAAGTTGTTAGGATCATTGACTTCAACTAACGTATTCCAACTATCAAACTTGGGATCCTCAAAAAATTTTTGGATAAGTAAATCTTGTCAATAAGCATACATATTTGTTTTCTCATCCTGATGAAATCAACAATATAAATTGCCCTTTCCTATGCGAGTTTAATCAAAGAATTCATTTCTTGCAACAATGGAAGAATACCACATAATGTGAGAAGAGTTTCCAAGTCAGTCATACAAAATAGCAAATATTTTGCCTTGTCAACATCCATACGATGTGCATACATAAACCCAACCAAGGATTGATATTATGAAAAAACCTTTTTGTAGGAAGAAATAGTGAAATCCACCTGGTGTCCACATATTTTAACATTTTTTTGCCTTTGGTTACACCTAGAGAAAACTGTTGAAACTCTACAAACCTTTTTGGACTGCATGAAAAGTATGAGTGTATTTCATGGATGAGATCTTCCACTCTGGCTACATTATCAAATTTACTCATAATTTTGTATGCAAGATTCATTCAATGAGCCATGCAATGAATGGGAATCACATATGGGGCAATTGATGTCTGAAGCCTAACACAAAGACCATTCCTTTGTCCTTGCATTGTAGCCGCACCATCAACTCCAACACAAATTAACTTTGTGGCAATTTCCTTTTCATCCATTCCGGCAATATCCTTTAAACTAGTTACAACAACATTATAAATATTTTTCGCATTACAATTTTCAATCATCTTATGTAGTGCTAGTAAATGAGGTTGTCTCAAATGATTTTTGAATGTGTAAACATGTATGCAAATCCAAGATGTGTTGTCAACAATTGTTACCTCATCAATGGAAAGTGAAATAAATTTGGCTTGTTTTACATTCTCTCTCAGGTCTTCCTTCTCAACTAGTGATAGATATTTTACCATTTCCCAACCACTTCGATCTGACCAATGTGAACTGGTAAGGTTCTGTACATCGGCTAGTTGAAGTAGTTGCTTAAAATCAGCAAAATCAGACATGGGTTGAACTTTTTTTAGAATATTGTATACAACAACAAACTGCAAATGTTTTGAGGCTAATACAGTCTTATTAATTTTTTGAAATTGGGCCTCGATAGTTCCACCCTTCTCAATGAGAGTTTGTTGTTGTTTCATTGCTTTTTCGTATTCAAGTGCATATCTCACATGCACACATTCCGATGCATCCTTCCACCTATGAAATCTGTTAATTGTTCCATCACTTCATATTTCTTTGATGTAAACTTTCCCATAGTGTTTTTCTATTGTGTCTTTCTTATTTTGTAATAAATGATCCTTTCCTAACTTCCAAGTACAAATAATGCATTTACACACTTTCTGTGTCTCATCTCGCTCAATAAAGGGGTATAACCATGCCCATTCATTTTTAAAATCCCTTCCAATAGTCCATTCACTTATCTTTTGACGTTTAGATTTTTGACTACAAGATTCCCTAGAGGTCTGCATTTTAATTGTACTATTATTTTCTTTTTTGGTTGATGTGTCTGAATTAAACATCTCCTGAAGTGGTTGTTGAATGTCGTTATTAGGAAAATTATCATGTGGTCCCATCTCATCCGCTAGAATATCTTTGAGTGAATGCACATCAGGGTCGATAATGTTTATTGCATTCAATGTTTGGTGTTCTCTATCATTTTTGGATGTAAAAAGGCACTATTTTAAAGAATTAATAGAATACAGTTTTACAAAGCATTTAAAAAGAGGTAGATAAGTAGACAACCATTTATCTATTAATAAATAAAGGCTTTATATTTAAGAATAATAGAGAAAAATTAATGATTTGATGGTAAAAGGTGTTTGTACCTGCATGTTGTGTAGATATTGATGCCTCACTACATTTTGATATTTGTGTAAAATATTTTAGAATTATCTTTTTACCAGAATATTGGCCTCCCTTCTTTCCATATTCAGTAGGTGACATTGTATCTGTAAAGAAAAACCTTTAGATGTTAGGAAATGAATATGAAATTGAAGGAAAATAGCATACATCCCTCAATAAAAATTTGTGTTTCTTAGTAACCAAGGTTAAACTGTAATTCCATAAAGAATCTATGAATCTTCAGATGAACCTACGCTGCCCTATAGAATGACATATGATAGACAAGAAGCAATCTCTGACAAGAAAAATGCTCCTAACACACAACATGACATGGATACTTATCGACCATAGTTGTAGATAGTGCTTCTACACTACCTATGAAACATACTCTAATAGACAAGAAGTAGTCTCTGACAAGAAAAATGCTCCTAACACACAACCAGATGACATGGATACTTGTCTACCATAGTTGCATATAGTGCACCTACAGTGCCTATGAAACTGAAGAAAAAGAGCTTTGGATAAAATAATAGTGGAAGAAGAATACTCTACCTATTTTCATAGTCATCAATCCTCTAGAACCGATCGACCTATGTCGATTGACACTCCCTACAATGGATCAACTTAGGATGATAGACACACCTCTACAACTGATCAAATTTTACTAATAGAATCTCCTCTACAACCGATCAACTTATATCGATATACACTTCTCTACAACCGATCAACTTATCTTGATAATATTTCCTCTACAATCAATCAACTTATGCCGATAGACACATCTCTACAATCGATCGTCTTATGTCGATAGACACTTCTCTACAACCAATCAGCTTATACCAATACATCTCTACAATTGATCAACTTATATCGATAGACACTTCTCTACAACCGATCAGCTTATATCGATAGACTATCTCTACAATCAATCAACTTATACCGATAGACTCTTCTCTACAATCGATCGACTTATACTGATAGACTATCCTCTACACGATCGACCTATATCGATAGACATCTACAACCAATCACTTATAAACTTCTCTACAACCGATCATATTATATCGATAGTCTCTCCTCTACAACCAATCACCTTATGTCGATAGACACATCTCTACAACCGATCGGCTTATACCTACAGACTCTCCTCTACAACCGATCAACTTATTGATTTACACTCCTCTACAACCGATCATCTTATGGCGATCGACACTTCTCTACATCGATAGGCATATGCCAATTGTTACTCCTCTACAACCGATGCTTATGTCAATCATCTTATGTCGATCGACACTTCTCTACAATCGATAGTCATATGTCGATTGACACTCCTCTACAATCGATCGACTTATGTCGATAGACACTTCTCTACAACCTTGTCAAGTTTTTCATTATTTTAGAGCTATTTTTGAGTTAGAGTGTTTTAGATGTATGTTTATCGGTACCCCCTACAGTATATATATGGGTAGTATATGAGGTGAATTGGGTGAGAAAAACAAAATCATATATAATTTGAAGGTGAATTATCCATGGAATTGGGTGAAAGTGGTCGATGAATTAAAATAAAAATAGGATAATAATTGTCAACGATGGGCTAATTTACCCCAAAAAAACTTCCACCACGTAAATTTTGGGTGAATGGCCCCTAGTGAAATGTTCCAAAATTAGCAAATTTAAAATTTTGAAAATCCTAAATATAGCCAATTTACGATATTTCGTGCTTATGCATAACCCTAGTATAGAGAGAATCAATTAATGGTTGAGATGCAAAAGTGGAAGACTCTAACTCGAAAATTCATAAAAGGTAACTTTTCCATGGAAAACCACAACCAAGAAATGAATAATTTTGAGGAGATATGGCATGGTTTTCTACATCACTAGGAATAAAGGTACAACAAAGTGAAGCAATATGTAGACAAGGTCATCAAGTTCAAGAAATTTCTCATTAGAACAAAGATCAAATTGAAAGAGGTAATTGATAAAACTAGAAAACCGGTGAACACAATTCTATCTTAGAGGCCACCATCTAGAGTATACACTCTATATCTACACAAAAAATGGGCCCAATATTCGCTATTTAGAATCTATTTTAGGGAGTTAAAACATGTAAGTAGACCCACATAGTTTTTCAAAGTATATTGCACTAGTCTCCTTGATATTAAAAAATTGATGTGTGAGTTTTATGTCTATAATTTTTGTATTAAATACCATTATGAATGGAACCCTCATCCTGTTATCAAAGACATACAATTAAGGGCTCTTTGTTTATTCATATGTAATGAATTTAATAAGGATACACAACATAAAACCCATTAGGAGGAAGAGAAGAAGGAAATATTATCATTTGAGACACATAATAAGCTACATAAAATTGTCAAAATTCATAATTTTTTCCATGGGTTTAACTAGTACTAAGTTAAACCCATGGGGAATATTAATCACTAGTTTAACTAGTTAAACATTATGATTCATTGTGATTCATGGGTTTCTAGTGCTAAGTTTTCATGATGCATTATGTTAAGTTCAAACATCTTTCCTTTTCCTTTTCCATATGAAATAATATTGGAATACTTATATTTATAACAAATGATGCAAACCTTGGATCCTTGTTGCTTATCAAACTTGACCTTTAAATTATGGTCAAGTAGTTGATTGATAGAGAGTAGATTTTTGGTGAGTCTTAGAACATATAGAAATTCTATGATTCTAAATTTGTATGATCCAAGTCATAATTTTATATCACCTATTCCTTTTATCTCATAGGATGTGTCATCCCTAAGAGAAAATTTTCCTACATGTCTAGAATACCTTAGATTTTGAATCAAATTTATTCTTCTTGACATGTGTTTGGTTGATCTAGAATCAATATACTAGATATCATTGAGTTTAGCATGTATAGGTAATGCATGTTATTTTTTTGATGAAAATCATTTCTCCATATTTCTTTTTTGAATGATTGCTTCCTTTTAGGAGACACTTCTTCCTTTTGTCTTGAATGTGATACATCTTCCTTTTGAATTAGGTTCATCAGCTTCTTAGAACTTGGTGTTTGTCCAATAATATTTAATTTAGTCATAAAAAAATATACTTTGATGGGATAAATTTCAAATAATAGGAACTAACATTTTATTAGACACCTAAATCTCAATGCTTGCAATGATGCTCACAATTATGCTATTCTTCTCATGAATGATTCCATCATTTCTTCATTATTTATCTTTAAAAAAATGGAGTTGCCTTTGGAGGATTATAATTTGGTTTTAATTCTTCTCTTTAAATACTATTTTTAGCTTATCCCAAGCATTTTTGTCTATGGTTAAATATCTAATGTATGCTTGGAATCAACCTAACGATGATTAGTATTGCCTTTATGTCTGCCTTATCAAACATTGTTTGATCTTATCCTTTTGTAGTAGGATAGGTAATGCTTCCATATATTAATTTTCATACTTCCTCAAGATCAAGTTGTGTCCTGAGTTTGTTATTCTAGGCAACATAGTTGTTTCCCCTCAACAATTAGAAATCTGACAACAAGAAATTTTGCGGTCCACTAGCCATGGATTTTTTATTTTATTTTACATAATGGAATTGGTAGCCGCCATGAATCTGGTAGGTTGTACAAATTTTATGGACACAAAAATATTCTACGTTGTCCACCCTGGAAGTCGCCCCATATATCTTCACGTAGTTCACCCCTATAACCACCATGACACAATCATTTTAAACTTTTTACGCCACTAAAAGCACCAGGAAAGGGACAAGCATTCAATTTAGTGAGGCCCAAGATTTTAACCTTGGACCTCTACCCCATTATGGGATTTGGTTGAACCAATTGGTCTATACCTTGAACCTCACTAGCCATGGATTAGTTTCACAAAATTTAAATATTTTTCTTTTATTGAGTTTACCTCAAAAATCTCTTCTCAAGAAGAATATATATGCCCATACTCAGATTTTAAATGTTGCTTAAAAAATGCAAGAGTTGTGTCTCACCATGTAAGGGTAGAGGGAGTGGTTATTCTACAAAATATTCCTTGGAATATTCTTCTATTTTAAATTATTATATTTGTCTTTTCACCTTGTTTATAAATTCACCACATAATTTCAACATTTGAATTTTATGGCAAGAAAAATTATAAGTGCTTTGATAATATCTAATTGTTATGCTCTTTCCTGATCATTATAATGTTGCTATCCATATTTTTTGATATAGTTTTATTTTAGTGAGAATGCCTATTTTTATGGCCTCCTTGTGGGAATGCTTAAAGGCATAAAATTTTTGTTATTTGAAGTTTTGTTCCAGTCATTAGCTCTATGTATATTTTGGAATGTTTTCCTTGATGTCTCTAGTTTTATTTATTTTTAACTTTCTACTTGTTAAATATCCTCCTCAACAAAGGCCACTGAAAAAATTTCACTTGATATTGTGCTTGGCGTTTGATGTTGATATCCTTTATTTTATTTTCATCTAGCTTTGGAGGTTTTATTTTATTTTTACTTTCTTCTTGTCTCTTGCTTTAGTCATCTTATTTCTGTCACACAGGTCTTATCCTTTTTTCACTAAGTGAGATAATTTCATAATCATTTAGGATGGAATTTTTAATTCTCTTATTTTTGGTGGTTTCTTATGAATGGAGAGCACTTCTTGATTTCTTTAAAAACTTATTTCCAAGTTTCCTACCATCCCCTATCTTACATATTTAACATATATTTATTTCATATGATTTTTCTTCATGGAATTCCTACTACCATTTGAGAAATGGATTTTTTTATTGGTGAATCTTCTTCACATTGCTTCACAAGATTTGATGTGCTTGCTTTCAAAATATAAGTTTTATTTGCTAGTTCCAACTACAGTTCATGGGGGTTCAATTTCTTTGGACATTTCTTCTTTTGTTTGAGAGAATGATTTACTCTCTTCATAGGCTATGTTTATTTTTGTACATTTCTCAATATTCTAATGTTTCTTGTTGCGAGTATTTTAACATCTTGTATGCCTTATGTATTGATTCTTCTTGTCAAAGAGTTCTTACATTTTATGCACTAGTAGTTCTAATGGTTATTCTAGTTGGATTGCTTACTTTGAAATTGCTTCTTTGTGATTTAATTCTTTCTTTCTCTCTTTTTTTCAAAAATGTCAACGTGCCTTATTTGTTAAAAGACTTGTATTTCTTTCCTCTTTGCATTTCTACTATGGAAACTTTTAAGAAACTTAAGCTTCTCTTTTTGTGCTTTAACATGTTCTATTGGAATACTTATAATGTTACTAATGGATTTAGTTTGCTATATTACTTATGATCCTCTATGGGCTATTATGTTTTTAATCTTATTTTCAATGTGATTTTAAAAGGTGTTTCTATGGCTTCCTTTTCTTGTAACCTTAATGGTTCTTCAAATGGATTTATTCCTTGAAATTTTAAGGAGATTCTATAGATTAATTTTATTATAACCTTTAATAATATTCAAATGGATTCCTTTATTACCTTAATTGGATTGGTTGTTCAATTTTAAGCTTTCATATTTGGCATTGCCCAATGCACACACCAAGTGTTTGTAAATTATTTTGCTTTATCAATTTAATTGATGATCATACTAGAAAAACATGGTTCTATTTTTTGGAAAATAAGGGTGATGCTTTTATGGTATTCAAGTGTGTCAAAGTTATAGTATAGAATAAACATACATATATAATCAAAAAATTGAGGACTTGTCATATTCATGAGTATTATTTAAAGAAATTCAAACAATTTTTATATGAGCATGGGATAAGAAGATAATTATCAATAACATATATACCTTAGAAAAAATAAGCGGTAGAACAAAAGAATAAGACAATCATGTAAATCTAAAGAAGAATGGCACTAGAGAATAATTTTGTGGGGCATAAGTAGTTTTAATAGTAATGTATATAATCAATAGACGTCCCACAATATTAGTAAATAATATGAATCCTCATGAGGTATGGTCTAGAAAAAATCCTCCAATAAGTAAACTAAGAGGGTTTGGTTTTTTGAATTTTTTTCATGTTGAAGATAAGAAAAGGGATAAGTTATATCCAAAGAGTTAAGGATACAATTTTGTTGATCATTCTAAAGAAAACAAGGCATATATATTTTAACCACAAATCTATACAATGCATTATGTCTAGAGATGTGTTTTTTGATGAAGAGGGAGTACATTGATAACAAGTAAAAAATACTAAAAGATAATCATATGAATATTTTTGTGTATCACTAACATCAAGTGGAGGCACAAGAATTTATCAAAAGACAAACATAAAAGAGAGAAGGACTTGGAATCACATCCAAGATCACAAATTTTGCATCAAAATTTTGATATGAGGTTCATAAGAAGGCAAGCATTGTCATAAGAACAAAGAAAAAAGGAACATGAAGATAATATGGTGAAATATATACTATTGTACAAGATTTAAGTGGATCCCTAAAGTTTTGAATAAGCATCCAAAAGTAAGGTATGAACCGAGGCTATGAAAGAAGAAATAAACACAGTTAAAAACAATAACATTGAAGGCTTTTAAGCCTTAAATCTAATATAAAACTCATAGGATAAATACCACAAGATCAAATATAATATAGCCACAATACAGTAAGATCAAGATAATAATGTAAGTAGAATAATATGAGCAAATTAATATGTATATCAAGGCTTATAATATATCAAATAATATTCATTAATAAACAACAATATGAATGTAAATAGCCTAAATATTACATGTACAAATCATGTAACACAACTTACAATATTAATTTCTCAAAATGTATGCAATCTTTATTACTCCTCAAATATGGTCCTTTATGCTTGATGCTATCCTTCATTCTTGATACATGATACATAATAAATCTATATGGAGTACTATATAGCCATTGTAGAATGATGCTTTGGATACTTGACTATTCATTTCCATATGCAGGTCTCATGACTCTTGGCTTATCTGCTTGACACTTGCATACTTGATGAACCCATGACTCTATAATGTATGCATACCTAGAAGTGACTCTTAACCTTCACTTTGCATAGTCTAACCTAAGATACTTGTGCACATATTTACATTACATATTTGATCTCTTATATACAAGAAAATTGTGCACATATACTCAAATCACACTTGCACACTTACTCACATGACACTTGTGCATTTATTGCACATACACACTTACATAGAAAGGGAAAATAATACTCACACTCTAAACTATGACTCAAACCTAATCTAATATTTACAAATGTACCATGAAGATACCATGGGGGTACATTAGCATGTATCAAATAATGTAATATACTCCAACACCCTTGTATTACATTATTTGATTATTGAAGACTTTAGTCTTCAATCATATTGATCTTTAATATTCAAGTGATCCTAGGACCTGTACTTGTTTTACTCTCTTTTGCTTTCTTCTAAATGTTTTTGATATTCTTCTTCTGTTTCTTTAGTCCATTTATTTTGACTTGTTCCTATCATGTTGTCTTCATTCATCCCGATCAATGCTAGTATCTTCCAAACTATTTGAAAGAAATACATATTTATTGTTTATCAATTTTGTTGAAAGGGATTTGAATTCATTTTATTTCGTAGCTTCTAACTCTTGGATTATATGAATTTCTTGAGCTAGATGTCCTTTTTTATTTCCCTCTCTATATTCTATCTGAGATTGACTATACTGATATTGAGAAGGATAATGATATTGAAATTGTTGTTGTCATTGTGGAGTGTATTGAGATTGCTATTATCTTTGTTGTAGTGACTTATTTGTTTGACCATTTTGATTCATTTTTTTTTCCTTGAGATTGATTCCTTAGATTGTATCTATAGAAATTTGTGTTATGACCCTTTTTGTTACATATTTGACAATATCTATTATTCCATTTGGATCTATATCTTGGATTTGAAGCAAGATTACATTGTGAATTATCTTTTGATACTAAGGTATTGTTAGTCATTTTATATTTGGCTGAATTTTCTACTTCATATTCTTGTAGAATGTTGACTAACTTATCAAATGTAGTATATTTTCGTAAAACTTGCAAAAATGTGACTAGATGCTTATAACTTTCTGGAAGTGCTCTCAGTGTCACTTGAACAATAAGTTTATCTTTCACTTTTTCTCCTAAAATTAATAATTTTGCTTTTATATCAACTACCTTTCTAAGAAATAGTTCAATACTTTCATCACTATTAACTTTTAAGAAGTATAGCTAAGATTGAAGATTTCAAATAATGACTTTGTGTTCCCTTCAAATATTTTACCTAGATTATTTTAAGCTTCTATAGAAGTTTCTACTACACTTATATAAGGTTGTATTTTTACTCAAAAAAAAAATGTTGTATTTCATCAGTTATTGCAAATATTATTATCAAAAGTTCTTTGGATTCATCTTCTTCATATCTTTAAATTTTTTATAACATCTTTAGAATCTTTTGTTTTTGCTCCACTAGCTATACCCATTTTTTCCCACTATTAAAATTGATTTCACTTTATTTTTCCATGAAGTAAAAGTTGAGATTTAGAAAGGAAAAACTTGTTTTTAGACATAGTAGTACTCATTCAAATAAAATATTTTATGTAGATTACCTTAAATATCCCTAGGTTTAAATAATTTAAAGTTTCTAAATTAAATCCTATGAAGTAGTAATCCTTGTCTCCCTAGTTCTAGAAACTAAGAAATAATTTTGCAAATTTATATTTTTCTAAGTTTGAAGTAAAAACCCTTTTATCTCCCAAATGACTAAATTTGCAAATAATTAATCAATTCAATAATTTAAAAAAAATATCAAATTAATAAACTTCAAATTCAAAAAAAGAAGAAAAAACTTAAAAAATACACCTTATAACTCCAACCTTGTAAGAATTCAAATTATAATCCTACTTATCACTCCACTAATAAAATAATTAATACATATCACTCTTAGTAAAAAAATTAACTTTAAATTATAACTTCTAATATTTAAAACCTAATTTTAAATAATACCTTTGAAATATTATAGCATGCTTTTCCACCTTTCTCTGTTGTGAATGCTTGGAGATGTTACTTCAAACTTGTGCAGACTGATTTAACCAATTTATGTGAGCGCTGGGTATGACCAAGATGTTTCTTTTTTTAGGGTGTTCCACTTTGAAGCAAGTAGAGTTGAGTGTTAAGGTTTCTAACATTCCATTTAGATGCCTTTCAAGAATTTTGCTTCCAAGTGTCTAGTAGACGTTACACCAGAAGCATTACCCTTTAGAAACCTTTGGTGATATCTTTCTACTTACTAATCTTTCATTACTCACTGGTGTTGAAACCTTTGGTGCTACTTTTATCCTTGATAATATTTTATTACTCACTATAATTACTCATCAAATATTATCTTCTCCACTTTTCTCTTTTAAAAGATGTTTTCATTACCTTTCTCAACATTCCTTCTCTACAAGTTTAACCTATTTGTATTCCAACCAGTTTTTGCTTGAGCACTTGGAATTTCTTGTTCTAAGTGTTGGATATCTCAGATGTTACATTAAATTGATAATGCTCCTTAGATTTATATTGACCTCAATAAGCTTTATTAAACATCATTCTTCTACGTACTTTGCTTGATATGCTCTATGTAGCTTAGTTTAGCATTGTGCTCAATGATATGTTCCACATTATGCTATGGTATTGCTCACTGGCAAATTTAGATTGCACCTTTGGCCTTATATTTCTATTACACTTTCTTCCTTGTGCTCATTCTATGTCAAACCTAGTATTGTGAGAAGCGAAACCAAGTTTGATTAATTTGACGAAGTATAAATAATACATTAGGGCCAGGATTAGTCCGGAGGTTGTGGAACCACCCGAGACTAATATAGGTGGAGTTGTAACAAATAACAACTAGCCTAAATTAATCAATCTAACAATATAAGATTGTTACGATTGAATTAATTAATAAAGGAAATATTGAAATATATTCTAACATCCCCCCTTATTACAATATTTCAGGAAACATATAACTATTAGCTATACTATCACCCCCATTATTTTGAAATACATAGAGAGTTGCGAAACAATTCAATTTTGACACGTGCAAGTGCCTTAGTGAATATGTCTGCAACTTGAGCATTGGTGGAGATGTACTAAAGCTGGATTCGGTGCTTTGGTACTTCATCTCGAATGAAGTGGCATTGTGTATCAATGTGCTTGGTTTTCTCATGATGCACTGGATTCTTAACAAGATTCAAAACACCCATGTTGTCACAGAACAAGTGTATTGGAGATTTTTATGGAAGACCCATACTTGTCAGGATGCGATGCAACCATATCACTTCGCACACAGCTTCACGTGCAATGCGATATTCTGCCTCTGTTGATGAGATAGCAACCACCTATTGCTTCTTGTTGTGCCAAGAGACAGGACCAAATCCAAGATGAAACAAATATCCTGAAGTTGATTTATGATCATCAAATGATCCGGCATAGTCGAAGTTCATGTATCCCTGTAAGAAGAATTTGTTGTTCTTCTTGTATTCTAGGCCATATTCCATTGTGCCATGGACATAGTGAAGAACTCGCTTTGCTGCTTTCCAGTGTGTAGTCTTAGGTTCTTGCATGAACCTCGAAAGATAATTGACAGCAAATATGATATCTGGCCTAGTGTTGGTCAGATATATGAGACTCCCAATCAGCTGACGATAGAGAGTAGCATCTACCTGAGGTGATTTGTCATATCGCGATAATTGAAGACCTGTTTCCATTGGTGTTGCCATCGGCTTGCAAGTCATGCGATATTTTTCTAGTAGTGTCTTGGCATATTTTTTCTGGGACACTTTGATGTAGTGCTCCTTCTGGTTCACTTCTAGGCCAAGACAATAATGGAGAAGTCCGAGATCTGTCATTTCAAAATATTTGCTCAAATCCTGTTTGACAGAAGAGATCATTGTTTTTGAACTCCCTGTTATGAGTAGATCATCAACATAGAGTACAAGCAATACTATTTCAGAGCCTTGCTTCTTGAAATAGAGGTTTGCATCCGATGGACATCTCTTAAATCCATGCTGCAGTAGGTGATTATCCATTTTTATGTACCAAGCCCGAGGGGCCTATTTCAAACCATATAAGGATTTGACCAATTTGCAAACTTTTTGCTGTTGGCCTTCCACTTCAAATCCTTCCGGTTGAGTCATGTAGACTTCCTCTTGGAGATCACCATTTATAAAGGCACTCTTGACATCCATTTGGTGCACTTTCCACCCATACTGTGCTGCCATAGCACAAAGAACTCGAATGGTTGTCATCCGAGCAGTAGGTGCAAAAGTTTCCTCGTAGTCAATGCCTTCTCTTTGAGCATAGCCCTTTGCAACAAGTCGGGCCTTATGCTTATCTATTATCCCATCTACCTTGTACTTGACTTTGTACACCCATTTGCAGCCTATGGGCTTCTTTTCGTATGGCAGATCGACAAGCTTCCAAGTTTTGTTTTTCATCAGAGACCTATACTCTGCATCCATAGCGGCCTTCCACTGAGGCTCACTAAGAGCATCTTGCACTGAAGCAGGTTCAAGTTCATCTATTGAAGACATAAACACCTTGTCATCATCAATATCCATATCTTATGTATTTCTCTCTGGATCTACAGAAAGTTCCTCAAAATATTGACAAAGATCATCAACCCCAGTAATCTTTGCTGTAGATTTCTCCTATCGAGCCATGTTACGAGTACGAGGTCTATCCAAAGTCAAATATGGTGGAGTGGATAGCTTAGAATCTCTGATTGTACTTGTATACCACTTTGGATTCTTCTTCTATGGTGATGAAGAAGATGAAGAAGGACCTCCAACCTTTGATGAAGGAGACTTCTCAACCTTAGTGTCCACAAGGTCTAGGTATACATCTGATGTGTTTTCTGATGTGAAAGCCTCATCAAAAACTACATCTCTACTAATGTGAATCTTCTTGGTTAAGGGATCAATCAATCGATAACCCTTAGAGTGCTCATCATACCCAAGAAGAATGCACTTCAATGTTTTCTCATCTAGCTTCTTCCTCTTTTCTTTCGGTATGTGCATGAATGCTTTACAACCAAAAATGCATAGATGAGAGATGGAGGGTTTCCTACCACTCCATGCTTCCTATGGAGTCATTCCTTGTAGGGCCTTTGTGGGTGCCCTATTCAATAGATATACTACTGTGGTGACAACTTCTACCCAATATTGTTGCCCAATTCTAGCTCCTGTGAGCATGCAACGAACCATTTCCATGATGGAACGGTTCCTCCTTTCAACAACTCCATTTTGCTGAGGAGTATAAGCAGTAGTCAACTGTCATGTGATCCCATTTTCAGTCAAGAATGCAAAAAATTCTTTAGAGGTGTACTCCCCCCTCGATCTGAGTGGAGGGTCTTTATAGAAGTCCCTGACTCCTTTTCAACAGATTTCTTGAATTGCTGAAAGAATCCAAATGCCTCAGATTTTAGTTGAAGAAAGAATACCCACATATTTCGTGAGTAATCATCCATGAATAACTAAAAATACCTCTTACCCCCACAACTATTGGGTGTTAAAGGACCGCACAGATCGGTGTGAACCAACTCCAGAGGTTTCTTTGCTCTTGTAGAGCTCCTTTCAAAAGGTACTCTATGTTGCTTGCCTACCAAGAAGTTAGAGAAAACTGGCAATGTGGTAGAAAGGGAAGGAAGACCCTTTACCATTTCATACTTACTTAACTCAAGTAAGTAACCAGAACTCATATGTCCATATCTCTTGTGCCATAGGGAAGTTGCCTCCTTTGTAGAGACAATCATGGCTACATATGGAGAAGAGATAGTATCTAGGGCAAATAAGCCATGCTTATATGAAGTGGTTGCAATGTTCTTACCCCTCCTGGTGATAGAACAACACTTCTTGCCCCCTCAACACTAAAGTTTACAACCATATTTTTGTCCAGAATTTGTGTGACTGACAACAAGTTGTTCGCCAATCCTGGAACATAGAGAACCTTTTCAATCTGACACTTGCCATCAGGAAGAGTAACAAAAATTGTTCCTTCTCCCTGAACCTTGTAGGTTTTATCATCGACAATAGTGACAGGTTTGCCCTCTTTGGCCTCAAAAGACTCAAACCATGATTTTTCGCCAGTCATGTGCTTACTGGCTCCAGAATCGACATACCAAATAGGATCCATCTATTTGGATACTGTGGTAGTCATGAGCACTTTGTGTGCACGCTCAGAATCCATGTCAGATTCCTCAATAGCAACATTCACTTTGGGTTGCTTGTTCTTGTGTGGTTTGTTTTGGCCTTTCTGTTTTTGTTGTTTGTTTTTATGCCAACATTTGTTTGTATCATGACCTTCTTTGTCACAGATCTTGCAATATCTCTTAGTTTGTTGAGGTTGTTGAGTTTGTTTCCCTTTTGAATCCTTTTGAGAACTCCCTCCCTTCTAAAAATTACCTTTCTTCTTGTTTTGGCCCTTCCTGTTTGTGTAGAGGGCAGTGTTAGAAGAATCATCTCGCTGTAGTTGGCGTGCCTCCTCCTGTTGAAGCAAATTTACCAACTCAACAAAGGTAACTTGTCTCTGTGATACATGAAGTGAGGTGATCAATACTTGAAAAGAATCAGGTAATGCTCTCAATACCACTGAGGTAAGGAGTTGATCATCAACTGGTGCTGCCAAAGAATTCAACTTTGCTTTCAACTCAGACACTCTGCACAGAAAGAGTTCAACTGTTTCTCCCTGGTTCATGCTCAGTTTGTGTAATTGAGATTGAAGAAATAGAATGGTGGAAGCATTATTTCCTTCATATATAGTTTTAAGGGCATTCCATGCCTCTTTACTACTTTTACACTCAACAATATGGGGTTGAACTTCATCAGAGACAACAAGCAAAATGAGCACTTTTGCCTTGCTATCTATCTTATCAAAGTTTTTCTGATCAACAGAGAGAGTTGTGACTCCAGCTGCAGATGAAGGTCTCACTGTTGTTCCAGACACAACATCCCAAAGATCATCCATCTCTAGGATTGCCTTCATTTTGTTTTTCCATGGTGTATAGTTTGGACCTTTCAACAACTGATGAGCATCAGTCATTAGTTTTGCAGACATTGTGAAGGTTCCTTATAACACCAAATGGTCCCCCCTTCGATATACCTTAATTCCAGGTCGTTATACCATAAAAAATACCCGCCCTTACGTGAGGGAGACTATAGGTATTTTGAAAAACCAAAAAAATTACCCGCCCTTACGTGAGGGAGATTGTAGGTAATTTTAATGATTTATACGATACGTGGTACTTAGGCGGTACTGAAAGGGAATCACCTCGTTGATGGCACCGACCTTAGAAAGTCTTCAATCCTCATGCGTGGGGCGTAACTTCCCCTAAACACTTTGGATATCCGAACGTTCATCTGGATTTAAGCCTAAACATGAGAGTGATTGGGGTAGTGGATGGAGTAAAAAAATAGCAAAAAAATGGTAAACTTATCTCTCCTCGACGATTAATAGAGAACAAGCTCAGACATCATTTTGGTAGCTATATTAGGCGGTGGATACAGTAGCGCAATCACGACAGCTTTACCTGTAAGTGCTGGCTAGAGGTATCACAAATACCGAACGCTGCAGTGCAATAAATTGCACGGATGGGTTTTAATTATTCCGGGGACTTAGGGAGTGAATTTGATTTTAACTTAAATGATGTAGTGCAAAAGAAGGAAAAAATGCAACATACAACATAAAAGTGCCCACAGAAATAACCCACTAGGTGTCGGGCACAGCCGAAAATGCACCTTTACAATAATGCCAAAAAATTTGCTTTTTCAAAAAATTACTCTCAATCCCCCCTTGATTTTTCGAAAAAAAAAATGACTCCCCCCTTTAAAATTTCTCTTTATAAAGCATTTTAAAACATTCTTGTATAACTAAAGTTAAAAAAATAACTTTATCTTACATAGTAAAAAATTATTTAAAAAAAAATAACCTTAAACTATTATAAAATAAATTAAAATGATATTTAATTTTAACTTTAATTAAAGAATATTAAAAAAAAACTTTAATAAAAAATGAAAATTTTTATACCTTTGGGGGGGGGGTCGACGGGACTCGAACCCGCGACCTGAGGCTCCCGGAGCCTTAACCACTCGACTCACCGCCAGGTGAGTCAGTGGGCTGATCTACACAGATCAGGCTCCATGCCTCCTTTAAGGAGCCCCCAAAGGCGTAATAGCCTTCGCGGCGACGCTCCCTCCACCACCACCACTCGGGCGGAGCGCAGGTGGCGCTGCTCGGGCGGATCCACCGGCGGCTCGTGGGTGGCGCAGAGGTGGCGGGCTCACAGAGAGCCAAAAAATGTACTCAAATCACGTGAAATTTATCTCTCCCGAATCGTGTTTCTACGACAGGAAGATACAACACCAAAATTGTCCTTAAAAACTGCATAAATGTGGAGAAATCACCTGATCGATGGCTGCCATTGACGCCCAGTGTGAGAAAAAAAATAGTTTTGGAGGGTTTGGAAGGGCTTAGATCAAATTCTGATCCAGCCAATCTGCTCCGATTGGCTTCTACCTTCCAGAAAATCACGCATAAAACGAAGGCACTGCAACCAGTGATAACGAAAAATAGGAAGTGATTTACCAGTTTGACGTCGAAATGTGCAGGTGACAAAAAAATCGTCAGGTGACGTGCGTGATCGAATTTTGAATTTCGAGGCTTCTTTTCGGTTTATCCCACATTGATGGGATCGACAGTAAATAAGGGATTTTAAAAGCGTTTTACTCCACAATGGAGTATAGCCTCTCGGGGAGAGGCTCTCACCCGAGAGGGTCATGGGGAAGCCTTGGTGTTGGCTCCCATGACGTATGCTGCTCGCCTTGCCCTTTCGACCGTGCGGTCGATTGCCTTGTTCGATCTTGGTCGATCGCTTCGAATTCTTTCTTTCGAATTGCTCCTTCGGTCGATCGCCTCTTCGACCGTATGGTCGATCCAACTTTTTAAAAAAATTCTCTATTCCGAGAAAAAAAAAATTCTCAAACTTTCAAAGAATTATTCCCAACTGACAAAAAAAAATCTCCGCTCGTTTGCTCCGCTACTACGAGATCACTTCACGAGAAATGAGACGAGAAATGAGAGTGGCGGAGGAAGAGCTCTGATACCATGTGAGAAGCGGAACCAAGTTTGATTAATTTGACGAAGTATAAATAATACATTAGGGCCAGGATTAGTCCGGAGGTTGTGGAACCACCCGAGACTAATATAGGTGGAGTTGTAACAAATAACAACTAGCCTAAATTAATCAATCTAACAATATAAGATTGTTACGATTGAATTAATTAATAAAGGAAATATTGAAATATATTCTAACAAGTATATAATCATAGTGAGGGTGGCTTCTAAATTATAGATGAATTCTCTATGAGCTTTGTCCTTTCAATGCTTCTACATATGCATAAATATCAACCCTTTATATGTTACTTTGAATTCTTAGACCTTGGACCTATATGTGGTACTTTGAATGCTTAGACCCTAGCCCTTTATGTGTTACACTCTATTATTCCTCTATGATAACGTTTGGTTGGTTTCTTATATCCAATGACCTTTAGCCTCTTCTTGAACATGAAGCAACTTATCAAATCTTCTTACTTTATTTCTTTGATTGCACTTTAGAATATAGATTCAAATATTTTTTTCTTCCTCAAACTTGTATCTTTAATATTTATATGGCTTTCTCTATCAAGCCTTTTGTCAAGGTCAATATCTTCCTGAATATATTGCTACTTCTTTCTGTAATATTCTTGCTACCAATGTCAAGGTCTAAGTGACCTAAAATATTTTGAATTCTTTTCTCTATCAAGGTCTATATTCAAGAGTTTAATCCTCTATCTCTTATGTAAAGGTCTATCTGCAAGACCTGCATCCTCAATTTATTATGTTAGGGTTTATCTTCAAGATCTGAATCCTTTGTCAAGTTCAATTTCTCTATGACCTAAAACTTCAATGTCAAGGTTTTTAAAACCTGATTCTTCAATGTCAAGGTCAATTTCTCTATGACCTAAAACTTTAATATCTTGCAACTTTAATTAATATTTACTTGATGAAAGCTTACTTTCAGATAGATATATCAGTATGATATATCCTTATCCTATTCTACTTTATCTTGCACTTAGAAGAAGAAATTATTCTCTATCTATTATAGGAATATTCTCACATTTTTTATGATAAATATTTATTGGACCTCTATCTCAACAACATATTAGGTCGCATTTAAGAACTCAAGCTTCTAACATCAATATGACCTCAATTTTCTTGATGCTTCTATCAATATCAAGGGTTGGTTATGTTCTTGAAATTATCAACTATCTTAAATTTGATTTACCTTCCAATATAAATGAGTCCTAGTCTTCACATATTTTTACTCAACCATGGAAAGACTCTATAGCCGAGTCTTGTTATTCATTGATTATTCTCCAACCATGGAAATACTCTATAGCTAAGTCTTGGTCTTCACTAGTTATTCTTAACCATGGAAAGACTCTAGCTTATCTACTTAACACTTACATACTTGGTGAAAACATGACTCTATGTTGTATGCACACCTAGACATAACTATTGACGTTCAATTTGCACACTCTAGCCTAAGAAACTTGTGCATATGTTTACATTACATATTTAATCTCATACATACAATACACTTGCACACTTAGTCACATAACACTTGTGCATTTCCTTCACATATACACTTACATAAAAAGGGGAAATAACACTCACACTCTAAACTATGAATTAAACCTAATATAATATTTACATATGTTCCATGAAGGTACCATGGATGTACATTAGCATGTACAAAATAATGTAATATACTCCAAAAAATATTTTGAAGTTGTGTAAACTTCTAAAGAATAAGTATGCGATTGAAGTGAAGTGGGCATTCACAACCAAGTACAATAGTGATGGATCAATTATAAGCCATAAAAAAAGGCTAATGGAAAAGGGGCATGCATAACAAATTGACATGGATTATAATAAGACATGCAAATATTACAAGGCAATACATAATACAAATGGTATTAGCATTAGCAAACCAAAAATATGAGTGTAAATAGGCTAAATCTTACATGTACAAATCATGTAACACAACTTACAATATTAATTTCTCAAAATGTATGAAATATTTATTACTCCTCAAATATGATCCTTTATGCTTGATGCTATCCTTCATTTTTGATACATGATACATAATAAATATCTATGGAGTACTATATAGCCATTGTAGAATGAATCTTTGGATCCTTGACTATTCCTTTCCATAAGCACGTCTCATGACTCTTGGCTTATCTACTTGACACTTACATACATGATGAACACATGAATCTATAATGTTTGCAATAACTGATGAAATACAACCTTATATAAGTGTAGTATAAAATTCTATAGAAGCTTGAAATCATCTAGGTAAAATATTTGAAGGGAAACAAAGCCATTATTTGAAATATTCAATCTTAGCTATACTCCTTAAAAGTTAATAGTGGTGAAAGTATTGAACTATTTCTTAGAAAGCTAGTAGATATAAAAGCAAAATTGTTAACTTTAGGAGAAAAAGTGAAAGATAAAATTCGTGTTCAAGTGACATTGAGAGCACTTCCAAAAAGTTATAAGCATCTAGTCACATTTTTTCAAGTTTTAAGCAAATATATTACATTTGATAAATTAGTCAACATTCTACAAGAATATGAAGTAGAAAATTCAGCCAAAGATGAAATGACTAACAATGCCTTAGTATCAAAAGATAATTCACAAGGTAATATTGCTTCAAATCCAAGATATAGATCCAAATGGAATAATATATATTATCAAATATGTAAGAAAAAGGGTCATAACACAAATTTCTATAGATACAATCCAAGGAATCAATCTCAAGGAAATCAAATGAATCAAAATGGTCAAACAAATAAGTTAGTACAATAAAGATAATATCAATCTCAATACAATCCACAATGACAATGTCATTATCCTTCTCAATATCAGTATAGTTAATCTCAGTTAGAATATAGAGATGGAAATAAAAAAGGACATATAGCTCAAGAAATTCATAAAATCCAAGAGTTAGAAGAAGCTACTAAAGAAAATGAATTCAAAGTCATTTCAACAAAATTGATAAACAATAAATATGTATTTATTTCAAATAGTTTGGAAGATAATAGTGTTGATCAGGATGCAGGAAGGCAACATGATAAGAACAAGTTAGAAGAAATAGACTAAAGAAGTAGAAGAAGAAGATCAGAAAAAATTAGAAGAAATCAAAAGAGAGTAATGCAAGTACAAGTCCCAGGATCACTTGAATATTGAAGATCAAGATGATTGAAGACTAAAGTCTTGAATAACCAAATAATGTAATACAAGGGGTCTTGGAGTATATTACATTATTTGATACATGCTAATGTACCCCCATGGTATCTTCATGGTACATATGTAAATACTAGATTAAGGTTGAGTCATAGTTTAGAGTGAGTATTATTTCCCCTTTCTATGTAAGTGTGTATGTGCAAGAAATGCACAAGTGTCATGTGAGTAAGTGTGCAAGTGTGAGTTGAGTATATGTGCACAAGTGTCTTGTATGTAAGAGATCAAATATGTAATGTAAAGATGTGCACAATTATATTATGTTACACTATGCAAATTTAAGGTTAAGAGTCACTTCTAGGTGTGCATACATTATAGAGTAATGTGTTCATAAAGTATGCAAGTGTCAAGCAAATAAGCCAAGAGTCATGAGACTTGCATATGGAAAGGAATAGTCAAGTATCCAAAGAGTCATTATACTATGGCTATATAGTACTCCATAGAGATTTATTATGTATCATGTATCAAGAATGAATGATAGCATCAAGCATAAAGGATCATATTTGAAGAGTAATAAATATTGCATACATTTTGAGCAATTAATATTGTAAGTTGTGTTACATGATTTGGACATGTAATATTTACGCTATTTACACTCACATTGTTGTTTATTAATGAATATTATTTGATATATTATAAGCCTTGATAATCCATGTCTTGTCTTGCAATATTTGCATATGTCTTGGTAAAGGAGCATACATACATACACACACACATATATATATATGTATATATGTATATATATATATATATATATATATATATATATATATATATATATATATATATATATATATATATATATATATATATATATATATATATATAGGTAAATTAAGATCACATCATGAATTTCATCTACCTTCATGCCAAGAAAGCAATGCATCAAACTTAAATCACTCATTTTAAGTACTTGCATCATGCCTTTATTGAACTCTCTCTTCATTCATGATAAATTTACTATGAAAATTATATCATCAATATACAAGTAAATAGTTAAAATATCAACACCTTTCCTTTTGTAGTATTATGGAGGATTATTCATGCTTCTCACAAATCTACACTTCAAGAAGCATGGAAAAAAATGGATATGCTTCTTACAAGTGAAGCAGGTGCAAATTGGGCAGACATTGGCCACTCCTGATGTAGCTAGCACACACTAACTTAGTCGATGCAGGCTCTCATGCACAAAAAATTTAGCCTCCATTCATCCAAGCACTATGGATGCTATTCATAGGAGGGTTTTGACATAGTAGGGATGACCATGTTTGTCCATAGATGATATTAAAAATATTTATTCAAAATACTAGCATTCACAAAAGGAGGACAATTAATCCAATCAAAACACATGGAATCAAACCCTAAGATCCTCCCAATAAAAGACTAAAACATGGTGATACCATGGCTTCATATAAATTTTTTTTATTATAAAAATAATGGTTAATAGGTGGTAAAAGTTGATTGTTGGTTGTGGTGATCAAAAATTGTTTGGAGGGTTTGTTTACTTGTTCTACTGAGGAAAATATCCCATATCTATTGTGAGGTGGAACCTATATCTCATTATAATAGATAAGTCACTCTCTTTACATCTACAACCAACTATGGTCAAGGCTATCTCACGAGGACTTGTGTCAGTTGGAGGTACTTCTATTGGATACGTGGTAGAGGTTCATCCTATCACTTGGTATATGATAGGTTGGTGGGAAAAAAATAAGGTATGTAACAATTTTAATTTTATTTTGGGGTCTCTTTAGTCCTACATGCATCTGGGACATCATTGCACTCAATACTCTCAATTCGATATATGAACATCTCCACTCTATAAATGGAAGGTGACCACCCCTCTCACTATTCGAAAACAAGGCCTAACCAACCTCAAGTATATATGTATGTATATTGGTTGGATTATGTTCTAATTTTTTATTTATCCTTATGAAATGTGAACCACAAATCCATTTATAGAGTGGAGAGATTCCAAAATCTAGATCCCTTTAATCCAAGGTTGAGGTAGGCGTAGTGATAGCTGATCAACACTCATCACTTTATTCTAGATAGAAAAAGGTAATGAATCTTAGGTGGCTTTAAAAGGGGTAGAGGTAACCTAAGAAGGTGACCACCAACCAATGTGCAAGATGACCCCACATCCACATCACTAGGAGACATTGGTTGTTGACATCATCCTAGCATTCATTGACGCTCAAGATACTTGTCATTAGTTGTTGACCTCTTTGCAGTTAGAATGTTGACCATTTATTGTCATTGAAAAATTTAAAATTTTTACCATATAAGATAAACTTTCCCACCAAGTTTCAAATTTGAATTCATTTTTTTTGGCACCAAGGTGATTTGTGCCTTTAAAATTTAATTTTTACCTCCAAAAATCAAATTTTAGCAATTTTTAAGAGTCAAATATTAAATTTAGTACTAAATTTTTCTTTTACCACTTCAAATTGAAGGGTAAATTCATTATAATTGCATAAATTGATGCAACTTTGTAAAGCACTAAATTTCACCCTTTTTGTAATTTGGAAGACACAATTTTGTACTCTAGGAAATTGTGCCTTAGGAAACCCTCAATTTTTTTCCTAATAGCTACCTAGAAATTCTTGATCAAGGTTAGGGCACCATGATAATTTTGGAGAGATAGAGCAACAACTCAAAATAAGAATTGTTAATATCCAATATGTTAGAATATATTAGATTATTTGGTACATGATAATGTGCCATCTTGGGTACATCCTTAGATTAGGAGAGAATATTAGATTAGGGTTTGAGTAGTTACTTTATGCAATGTAATATATGCATAAGTATTATTAGAATGTGCATTGATATAAATGTGCATGTTGTCCATGTGTACATGAAACTATAGAATAAGAAGATGAAGAATCATAAAAATATGGAAGGTCAAGAGTCACATCCATTATATATTGCCCTTTTTATTAGAATTTAAGAGAGTGATAGAGACAAGGTAGAAAGCATTGAGTAGAGTAGTAGTATATACAATGTAGAGCATGTAAGAAATATGGAGAGTTTGAGACCTTCATTTTTATAAATGTAATATTTTCATGAGATTTCATTAGTGGTTGTTTTATAAGTAGTTATAGAAGTTTCTCAAGAGTTTTACATGCTTAGAATATTACCATTATCATATATTTGATATTATATGCTTATTTTAAACCTTGTGGTTGATATCTTATTAAGTATCAAGCATCAAAAGCTAACAATGGTATCAAAGCACAAGGTAGATTGATAGGAGATAGGGAGAACCACAAGAGATATTGAGAGGAGATAGGAAGATCTCATTTTCAAAATTTCTAAAATTTCTTTTTGGCTAGAGTCTTTCCACAAAGTTGTAGAAATACTTTTGAAGACTAGGACTTAGCATTGATTGCTCTAGTTTGATAAATCAACTAGTGAAGTTCAATATTTTTAGATTTGAAGAATTTGCATTATTATCTTCTAGTATTTTATTGCAGAGAAGAGTTGATTCAAATAAATTTGGGAAGCTTAATACAATATATAGGAAGAATATATTATTTGGAATTAATCCAATACTTGCAGCAACAAGTCAAATATTGAAGAATATGAAGGCCTGAGGAAAAAGATCCCACTGTAGAATTTGTAAAATTGAAGATTGAAGATTAAGAAGAGAGGAAGAGGCAAAAGGAGTCCTATTTAATATTGGAGATCAAAGAATCCTAAGAAGGATATCCCCATAGGAGATTGAAGACTGCAAATTGTAGATTGAAGAAAGAAGAAAGCAACTCTAGAAGGAGGAGACCCAAGAAAGATGTTCCATTGAAGATCTTCAAAATTTGGAAGATAGAAGATTGAAGATAGAGAAGGACTAGGAAGAGTTCTTATTAAATATTTGAGAAGCTGTAGAATTTGAAGATCCAAGAAAAGAGATCTCAAGTAAACTTGGAAGGAGAAAGAAAAAGAAGGCTAGAAGAAGCCCTATTGAAAAAAGTTGAAGAAGTGGCCATTGTAGAAGATTTGAATAAATATCAAGGTAGAATATTTCAAGAAGGAATAACTCCTAAAAAAAAAAATTGGGATAAATTTCACCATCCGACAACAAGCCCAAAAATAAGAAGGATTTTTCAAGAAGTTTTTCAAATTTTGGAAAATATTTTTAGATCTCAAGACATTCCGATTCTTGAGAAAGAGGACAGAAAGATGCTATATTTGAATTCAAATTCAACAAGAATATTGGAAGATAAAGGAGCCATAAGAGTCCACCAAATTTGAGAAATTTGAAGACTGCCATTAAAAGTTTAAAGGCTGATTTGTGGAAGAGAAGATTGCTGATTTTGCAGCAGAAATTGAAGAGTCACAGGACAACAAATTAAAGGTGACTAATAGCTGCAATTTGAAGAAGAATTGGGCAGATTTTGAAGATCCCTTGAACAACCAATTGAAGGAAGGCTTAAAAAAAAAGAAGGTAATAATTTGGAAAAGTTAGAAGAGATTCTTGGAAAAAAAGATAAGGAGAAGAAATTAGAGTTTTGAGAGGAGAAACTTCAATATTGAGAAGCATTAAAAGGAAAAAATATAGCTGCATTTTGGAGAATTTTTAGACAAATATGCAAGAAGCATTGGACAACATTTTTTCAAGAAAGGTGCTAAAAATTTCAGAATTTGAAGGTAGCATATTGGATAACATTATAGCTGTAAAAATAGATATTCTTGGACAACACAGTTGAAAGAGAAATAGACAACACTTTAAGCTAGCAAATTTAAAAATAAGGTCAGCATTGGAAGATACAAATTAGAGGAGTTTAGGGAAAAAAATCAAAAGGAATTGAAGCTGAAAATTTGATAAGTCTAAAGAAAAAATTGAATAGAAAGGAAGAGTTACAGATTTTAAAAATTTAGGGTAGCAAATAGGTGATCCAAATCACCAAGAAGACTAGTTACAAAGGAGGTCAAAGGGTGCGTAAAAGTGGTACTATGAAATTTTATTATTTATGTATTATTATAAAGTTTTTGGTAGCACCATATTAGAGTTATTTAAGGAGCAACAGATAGTTTGAGTTAAGTATATCCAAGCCAAGGAAGGAGACACCATTATTATATTGGAACCTAAAAAACACAAACAACAAAAATTTGAGTTAGAAGTATTGCTTGAAAGGAGTAATAAGGAGATATAACATAGTGAAAGATGAAAAGAGAAATAGAAGCATTAGAAGGCCAAATAAATTTCAGCCAAAATAAGATAGCAAAGGAATACTACTACATTGAGAAGAATATCTATTCGGCTAGAAAATAGAAGGAAAGTTTGGTGCAACAAAAAAATATTTTTTGGAGCTATTGAAGAGCGTTATTGCTTATTTAAGGTGCAAGGAAGCTTTCTAATGTTGTAATCCATAAAAAACAAGTAAAGGTAAAATTTCCAAAAGGGAAAAAGCACCATCATAAGGAGACAACACCATTTTGAAGGAGAAAGAGCTATTACCAACATCAAGGAAGGTACCATATCATAGCGTTAAGTCAAGAAGACGTGACAACAAAAGAGTGCAAATATCTATTGAAATTAAGCATCCAAAATAGTGCCATTTATAAAGCCAATTTGAACATAGAAACAAATATTTTAATTTACGTAGGAAATATGAGTAAGAAGAAGTCTACAAGCCATGCATAGAGAAGTGAAGTACACCATATTTAGCACCTGAAACCAAGCTTCACAAAAGACAAAGGAAAGCAAAGCATCAGTGCAATTTCAAACAAAGGTAAATAAGACATTAAAGGGATATACATACAAAGTATGAAGCACTAAAAAATTTAGAGCTAAAGCAAGGATAAGGGTGCAAGTTTTAGGAGGTAAAGGCAAATATTTTACCCAAGTGAAGAAGCTTGGATATCTGGTCAAACAACATTGAGAAGCTAGGGATGAAAATGCCACCAAGGAAGAGTTATTGAAGCACCACCATAGGAGGAGCCACCACCATAGAAGAGGAGCAACCATTGATGGAGAAGAGCCACCACCAAGCATTAGAAGTAAAGAAGGGACAAAAAGCATTGAAGAGTTACAAAGTACATACATTGGAAGTTACAACTATCAAGTAGCAAAATATATTATGAGCGTTAAGGAAGGGTAAGCAAGTTTGAGTTTTGAAGATGTTACATAATCAAATGCAAGCATTGAGAGGAGTGTAACCACCATTTGGAACTTTGATTAAGAATCTAAAATAAGTTGGATGCCACTTGGTGTAGAGGAAAGGAAGCACCAACAATCATTGAGGGAAGAAAATACTTCAAGCCAATTAGTGACACATTTAAGGAAGGAAGACACTTGTCAAAGATAATGCCCATGCTATCATAGCATTACCAAATTGGGTAGAAGTAATGTAGAAAAATAAATACCTAAAGAATATGTTGAGTGCCATGTGGCACATAAAAAGAATAATATATATTTTGTCTGGACAATCCCAAACAATCTACAATGTGCATATTAAGAACATTCACGAGTCATAGTGTATATAGAAAATATAAGGAGTATAGTCAAAGTCTAAAATAACACCATATACAATGGGGAGCAATAAATTTAGTGAAAATACATCATGTAAAGCATTGAATATTGAAAGAATAAGAACACCAAAATTAGAGTGCAAGTTGTAGTCAAAGGAGTAGCATACCATTATGTAGCGTTTCATCTCCAAGAAGGTATATTAATATTCAGTCTATTTACATTTTATAAAAGTGAAGGGGATATAAGGTTTATAAATACTAAAGTTAAGTTAATCTATTAAGTGAATGGATATATAAGGAAATTAATTGGTAAATTATAACCTTAGATAATTTATTGATTGACTTGAAAGACTAGTGAAGTAAGAATGATTTAACTTGAAAGCTTTTCGAAAATGCATTATTTGAAATTAAAGCATAGAAATATTTGCAAATAATTTAACTTGGAGGAATAAGGTTTTCTACATCAAAATTGAAATATTAAATTTGCACATACCTATATTTTCTAAATTTCTAATTAGGGAGTTATAAGGAGTTCAACACCAATTTAGGTTCTTGAAATTTAGAAACCTTACTATTAAAAATTGAAGCACTACATAAAGTTATTGAAAATTTGGAAATTACATTTGATATTAGTCTCTTTCTTAAATTAATGATACATAAGGAATCCAACTTAAAGGTCTTGAAAATAGAGAACCTTATCAAAATTAAAAGTGCATCAAAATTATCTTTAGCTTTCTATAGGGAGAATTAAAGTGCTTGTCTTGAAGTTGAACATTAGGGAGACAAAAGGGATTCAACTCAAAGGAAATCAAGAAAGCTAAGTATTTTATCAATGCCATATTACATTCAAAACATTTGGTAGATACAAGGTATTCTACAAAATTTGAGAATTGAAAAGATCATATCAAACTTGATCATATACTCAAAACTAGGGAGTCATAAGGTAGTCAACTTCAAAGGCTTTGAAAGATAGAAGATTCTATATTTAATACTAAAAGAGCTAAAAGAAATTATATCTAGAAATTTGACTATTGATTGATCATATACTACTATAATTGAAGGTTAGAGTCTAGAAGGTGAAACGTTTGGGAGACATATGAAATACTACAATTCCTTAAGATAATAAATAAGTTAGAAAGAAGAACATATCATCACAAGATACACTATGGAAGGACTCAAGATCAAATTCCATACAATATTTCAAATAAAAAATATAAAATTACTTCAAGCACAAGAAACTTACAAGTCAAAATTCAAAAGATATTTGGTTTATTGATTCTGGTGCAAGTCATCACATGAAATAAAATTTATAATGGTTTGATTATCTTGAAGTCACTAAAAATCTTAGGTTGAAAATTGTAGATGGCAAAACCTATCTTATACATGGATATGAGTGTGTAACACCTAGTATATCATTTCAAATTTTTTGTTACATGATGTAATGTATGTTTTTGGTTTAAAATCAAATCTTATTTCAGTAGCCAAGTTGGTATAGAGTAAAAGGATGGTTGATATTAGATCTGTAAGTGGGGTCAATAAGTGCCTCATAATCAATGAAAATGAGATAGAAGCTACACGATCAATCCATAATGATATATATTCTCTAGAATAAAATTAGATGTCATAAGATATTGTTGTATTTCAAAACAACATTAATGCATTTTCTGAGGAACAAATTGTAGAAAATGAAAAATTTAAATATCATAAAAGTTGACAGGGATATAGAAGTGTCAAAATGAGAAATATGAGAGGACAATAATACTTTGGACTACTTGGCCATATACAAATTAAAGAAGAAGAACTTAATCAAGCTGAATAACATTTGAAAGATGAAGATCCATATTGAAGACTAAAGTCTTCAATAACTAAATAATGTAATACAGGGGGTGTTGGAATATATTACATTATTTAGTACATGCTAATGTACTATATTGGATACATCCTTAGATTAGGAGAGAATATTAGATTAGGGTTTGAGTAGTTACTTTATGCAATGTAAGAAATGCACAAGTATTATTAGAATGTGCAAGATGTAAATGTGCATGTTGTCAATGCGTACATGAGTCTATAGAATAGGAAAATAAAGAGTCATAGGAATATGGAAGACCAAGAGTCACATCCATTATATATTGGCATTTGTATGAACATTTGAGAGAGCGATAGAGAGAAGAAAAAGAGCATTGATTAGAGTAGTAGTAGATACAATGTATAGCATGTAAGAAATATGGAGAGTTTGAGACCTCCATTTTTTTCAATGTAATATTTTTGTGAGATTTCATTAATGGCTATTTTATGAGTAGTTATAGAAGTTTATCATGTGTTTTACATGCTTAGAATATTTATATTATCATATATTTAATATTGCATGCTCATTTAATACCTCGTGGTTGATATCTTATGAAGTATTAAGCATCGAAAGCTAACACAACAGATGCAAGTACCCAATTGGTAGAAGAAATGGAATCAAAAGAATAGGCATCTATTGAAGTAGAAAATATTCCTACTAAAATGGATTAACTTGCAGAAGAAATTCTTTCTATGGAAGAAGTTGTAGAAGAAATTCTTCCTATGGAAGACATTGATGAAGAAAAATTTCAAGTAGCACCTAGAATAAAACTAGGATCTATGGGTAAAAAGCCCATTATCTTTACACTAGATCATGTTGCTCTTGAAGAAGAAAAATCAGTTAATATTTCTAAGGAACACTAAAAAATTGTTGAAATTCATGAAGTAGAAGTACTTGGAATTGAACCAAGATCTATGGGCATGGAGCCCATTGTCCTTCCTTTGGACTATACTATTATTAATGATGAAAACACATAAATATTTGAACAAAACCCTATTAATATAGTTGAAGATAAATAAATTCTTCCTATTATTGCCCTAACAAAAAATTATGAAGAAGAAGAGTCAAAACCTACGTTGGAGCTTCCTATTCAATTTTATTGGTATTAACTGGTTGATTTAATAACTTGGCACCCTAGCTTTGTAGTCATTTGATTTATAATATCTTCTTTATGCTCTCAAATCGTTTAAGGACAAATCACTCTCTTCCATGGCCGTCATAAAAATGCCATGTTTTCCATATCTAAATGGGTTGTACTGATGATCAATAATATTCAAGGCCTAGGGAGGCCACCTTCTTGGTCACCATCGCTACCCTCACTGCTCATCAACTTTCTCATTTTCAAGATTTTAATCTGGAGACTAAAAATATCATTAGATGTGGTACCTGACTTGTAGATTTTGGTTGCTATAAACAATTTTTTTAACATGACTTGTCAAATTCCATAGATGGCTCATGACTTTCCAGATTTATTGAAATCATTGGGTTCCAATGCTTCTATGGTTGGGAAGAGTGATGAGGATATTATTGTACCTTAGGATTATTCTTAAGACACATATATTTCTTGCATTGTATTAGGTTTATCCTTAAGCCTAAGATATTTCTTGTATTGTATTCACATGAGGCATAGTATGCCCACATTAGATACTGACTTGTTAGTAGTTAGAATAAATTGGTTATGTTGTTGAGGTTTTTTTTATCTCTAGCATATAACTATTTTGTTTGCATCCATGTTTATTTTAGGTTGTTATCCCTACATAGCATATTGTTACAAGGCAGTTATCCTTGCATAGCATGTTCTTACAATTCTTTATAACCCCTATAACTCCTTTGATTCCTTCTTTGTACTATTTAAGAATTGTGCATAATGGATAATCTAGCTTCACTCTTGATATCCATATTAGTCAGGGCCATCAATTTGAGCCTTAATATTTTAGAACATAACTTTGATCTACATATATTGAGTAGATGTATAGGCTATACTACGTGCTTGGTTTATTATATATGTAAAAAAAGGATTATTTTATTGGTCGATTGTTAACTAAAATTATTTTTAAACAAATTTTCAATGTAGTGATTTTAGATGTGAGGGAGGGGAAATAAATATAATATAGCATTAGAATAATTGTTTTTTAATGTTCCATAAGATATTTTTTCAATTGGCTATATGGGATTAGAATGAGATGCACATGTATTACATCATCACCATGTAGTGGTATTACAACAACTTGGATAGTATCCATGTATCACTTAGCAAGATTCGAGCCTAACTTGAATATTGAGGAATATGATTGGTTGAGCTAATTCCCTTTGATGAAGTACCATAAGATTTTGATTAAGTATTTTTTATAATTATTCTAAAAATACCACCTTTTCCATAAATTTTTAAATATTTTCTTCACTTAAATTTCAAGAAATTAACTTCCATATAGTTCCATTTTACCATGATCAATACCAACCATTTACACTATTTTCATTATTATAGATCACTCCATGTATATTATGATATTATAACTAAGAAGGTAGTACATATTTTTTATATCTGAAATATTTAATGATGAGTATCAGACCTTCAAACACTCTACAAAAAAGATAATATTACAAGTCTAAACATAAATATAATTTTAATATTTATTTTTGAAAAATTTATTATTCATTTTAATCCATAGATTTCAATGAATAATAACATGATTAATCCTCATAAACTACTTAATGATTTAGCTTTGGAATATTTTTATTTTTAATTTTAATTTTGTCAATTCTTCTAATATGGATAAAGCACTATAATATTTTTCCATTTATTTTTTAATAAAAGCGACACTAAATAGTAGAAGCAACATGATAATGAAAAGTAGAGGAGATGCTATTTTCAACTCCTAACACAATGCACATAAAGTATCCACCATATATTTTTATTTGAAAATTATCAATTAAAATAATTTTTATTTGGATTATTAATCAAAGGAATATCAAATAATAATATCAATATATGGTATTGAGACCTTATCTTGTACTATCAAACTCCTTGATTCATTTCATTTGTCACATATCCACTCGGATAAATATAGCATTGGTAACAATGGCCTGCAATGTGCAATCCTTTACTTCCTATTATTAGCAGTAAGCCCATCATACAACATTTATTAATTATATTAATATTTTTATTAAAATATTAAATTATTTCTAATTTATATATTAGATTAATTTGAATGTATCATTATGCAAATAGATTAGATTTTATGGCATATTATACATAAACATATAATAAATATCAATTAAATTATATTATTGATTTTATAGTAAGTTAAGAAGATTCTTAATATATTAAATGATATTAGTTAAATTAGTCAAACTTCTTGACTTTCAAGGCAACCGAGATTCAAATTTTGTCAAGTGATACATACATAAAAGTCAATCTATTACAATATTACCATGAAGTCATGATATAATATAAGTAGGGTCATTTCAATCCTATGTAACGAATTTTATTTCTTGGTTAAGAAATATTATAAGTATGAAACACAATGAATGATGTTATTGGTTATTTTTTTGGTAAATAGTGTAGCTTATATTAAAGGGGTTTTTCCTGGATCCCAAAACCAGTAGTTACAAAACCATCAAAGGAGGCTAGCAGCTTAGAAGACTAAACTTAAAAAAAATATTTTTGTACATGGATAAAAATTGTTCACTATACATTGATTAAATGTTGATAAGCCTAATAAAAAATACCCCAAACAATATTGACGCAGATAATATATGGACAACACCCCAAATAGGATTGATGCAGATAATATATGGACAACAAACACCCAAAATAGCATTGATGCATATAATATATGTAAAGTTAAAATAACCCTCATGAAACAAACCCAAGTAAGGACCCAGAGAACCATAAACAAAAAAAGACCCATGGCCCTCCATCATGCATCAACCACCTTCTTCTTCATAGTGCTTTCCTCAATATTTATGATCTGCTTCAGCTTCCCGCTAATGCTATCAAGAGTACTAATCAGGCTATTTATGAGGATGTTGGCAACCTAATGATGAATCTCTTGTTCCAGTGCTTCACTGTTGATTTACCCAATCTTGGTTGACTTCATTAACAATGTTTGAGGGCAAATTGTTATCCCATATAGTCAAGGAATTTTGACTGATTCCCATGTTTGCTAGGAGGTTAGGCAATCTATTTGCATCCCTGTACATGTTTATGCATATCACACTGCTATGTCTTATGATCATGTTTCTGGCTTCCCTTATGGCATTCATGACCTTCCATGAAGGATTAGAGTTGTTGTTGATATAATTTATGATGTTTAGATAGTCCCCTTCTATTTCGTAGTAGCCTTTGTGCTTTTTTATGATGGTGATACCTCTCCATAGTGCATGAGATTCTGCTACGTGATTAGTTTGAATGCCTAGGTTCTCTGCAAGGGTGACCATATTACCGCTGCTATCTCTAACTAGTCCTCCTACCCCTTCCATTCCTAGGTTTCCTTTAGAAGCTCCATTAAAATTGATCTTGAGCCATCCTATTGGGTGGGGGGTTTCCATGAAGAGGTGTGCCTTGGGTTGGGATGAGTGACACGAGGATTATCTTCCCTAGGGATATTAAGACTGTTAAACAGAAAAATATCCAATCCCACATTAGGGGGTTCTATGCAAGGGATGAGCTGGGAGTTCTCTGTGGCAAAGCTGATGATTTTAATAGCAATGGACGTAGGGTCATTGGGAGTGTTAGAGAACACCCTACTGTTTCTTTCTAGCCATACCTACCATAAGAAATGGTGGGTGCACATTTTCCACAAAGATTTTAGCTGAGGGTTTTTGAAAGGATTGGGCCACTGAGTGAAAAACTATGTCAAGGAGTTGGGTTGGACCCAGTTGATGTGGAAACTAGACAGTAGGTTACTCATCACAGCATATGAGAAATCACATTTAGTGAAAATATGGTTGATGGATTCCCAAGCCTTATAGCATAGGTGGCATCTATTGGGTACCATCATCCCCCTCTTGATGATATTATCAATGGATAGAATCTTGTTTTGAATTTACAGCCAAGAGAAAACTGTCACTTTAGGGATGAGGTGCTTGATCCAGATTTATCTAGGGGAAAGGGAGCTTGTTGTGGATTGAGAAAAATTTGGTAGGAAGATTTGACAGAGAAACATCCATTGTCCATTTATTTCCAAATTAGAAGGTCTTCTCTTCCATCTGTCGGGATCACTGTAGTATTCAACATAAAGTCCAAAGTCCTCACTGCCCTGGTTATGTGCCCATAATTTGAATTAATGTTGAGGTCTTTCCAATTTTTAGACCCATTGATGTTTTGGATGAAGTCTACTACTTTACTACCTATGGTGCCGTCAAGGATGGGTTTTAGCACAGATAACTCATCATATTCAACTAGGGGTTGATCACTGACCCATCTGTCTATCCAAAAGTTTATGGTAATACCTATTCCCAGCTGCCACCTTGAACCTTTCTGGAGAACTTCTTTGACTTGAATAATTGACTTCCAAAAAGTTGATCCCTCTTTGGGGATATCTTCATCAATGAATTATTTGTGCTGAAGGTACTTCCTCTGTATTATTGACACCCATTATGTGTTGAAACTTGTGTGAATTTTCCAGGCTTGCTTAGCCAGTAGAGCAGTGTTCATATGCTTGATTCTTCTAAGTCCCAGTCTTCGTTGATTTTTTGTCCAACAAACCTTTCCCCATCGAACCAAATGAATATTTTGTTTCTCCTCTGTGTCACCCCATATGAATATTTTTTGTATTGTTCAATTTGGGCATAAACTAAAACAGTGGCTTTAAACACTGAGAGGAAATAGGTTGGGATGCTTTGGAGGCATGCTGCGGTAAGGGTGATTTTACCTACTTGGGTTAGAAAAGCCCCTTTCCATCCAACTAAATTTTTGTTTATCCTTTCCACCACATGACTTCACATGGATAATTTAGGACGACTATAAAAAAGAGGAAGCCCTAGATAGCGAGTAAGGAAATCACCAATGCTACATTGAAGAATACACCCAATTATAATCTACCTGGAAAGGGGGTTATTGATGAAGAAGCTTTTAATTTTGGTATAGTTGATTTCTTACCAAAACGCTTTCTCATATAAATGAAGGATTCTTTTATCATATTGGCCTCCACTACTGAAGCATAAGTAGCGAGTATTGTGTCATCCATAAATTATTGGTGTGATAATGGGTTTAGACTCGAGGCAGCCCTGATCCCTATGATAGTTTTCTCACTGATAGCACTCTTAAGTGCTCTTCCTAGAGATTCAACGAGTATGATAAAAAGGATGGGTGACAAGGGATCTCCCTGCCTGATGCCTCTGCCACTAGGGAAATAACCTGCGGGTGATCCGTTAACCAAGACTGAGAAATGTGGGTTGGAGATGTAGCCTAAGATTACATTTATCCATTCCCTATGAAAACCAAATTTCTAAAGAACAACCAAGAGGAAATCCCTGTTTACTCTGTCAAAAGCCTTACTGATATCTAATTTGAGAAAAAAGGTTGCTTTCTTATTTTGGGAAGCTGAATGGAGGACTTCATGCAGGGTAATTATACCATCATGAATGGACCTTCCTTTGATTGAGCTACCTTGACAAGGATCTATAATGAGTAGAAGGATTTCTTTGAGTCTTATTATTATGGATTTGGAAAGAATATTGTATATAATATTACATAGAATGATGGGTCTGTAGTCATTCATGGATTTGCACTCAGGGCCTTTAGGAATTAAGGCGATGAAAGTGGAATTGGTGCTTCAGGGGATGGCTTTGAATTTTTGCATGTGAATAATGGCTTTGCATATGTCAACCCCTATGATATCCCAGTAAGTTTGAAAAAACCTAGGGGAGAAGCCATCAGGCCTTGGAGCTTTATCAAGGGCCATGGAGAAAAGAGCCTATTTTATTTCTTTGTTAGTAAGGTCCTTGATGAGCATGTCATTCATTTAAGGGGATATCATTTTTGGAATATGTTGAAGAAGATGATCCTGAGCCTATTTGAAAACAATGGAATTTGTCCCCAACATTTTTCAAAGAAAATGACTGCTTCATTTTTGATGAGGTGGATGTCTCTCACACTTGTGCCATCACTGTTTATTAACTCCTTGATATTTTTGGAGCTTCTATGGTGAAGGGTGGAAGCATGGAATAATTTCATGTTTGAGTCCTCGTCCTTGAGCCACAAGACTCTAGAATTTTGTCTCAAGTACATTTATTCCTTGGTTAGAATGTTGTGGTAATCGACAAGGAGTTTTTTCTCTTCATTCCTGATTTGTATGCTCATATACCTTTTTGAATTTGCTCTTCTATAGCTTTGAGCTTGCTGATGATTTGCTCCTTATTTTCAAAAATATTACCAAACACTTCCTTGTTCCATATTTTGATGTGGTCTTTGATTATTTTGAGCTTTTGGGTAACTTGAGTGATGGGGGATCCGACCACCTGTTGTTGCCACCACCCTGCAATTTGATTACGTAAATTTGGGTGAAGAACCCACATTACCTCAAATATGAAAGGGGTCCTAAAAATTGGAGGCTTGTTAGCTTTGAACAGGAGAGGGCTGTGATCCGAGCCGATTTTGGGCAGGGAGATGAGGGAAGCATCACCAAACAGTGGTATGGCTTCTTGAGATAGGAAGAATATGTCTAGCTTAACCTGGATCAGATTGTTCCCTATTCTTCTATTATTCCATGTGAATTGAGCTCCCTGAATCTGGATATCCATTAGGTTATTCTTAGTGACAAAACCATGGAAGTCCTAAATACTTTTGATTGGAATATCATTTCCTTCTGACTTATCTGACGGGTAAAGGAGGGAGTTGAAATCCCTGATCAAAATCTAAAGTAAGTTTCTGAAGTCCTGCCTTATTTGCCTTAATTGGTCCCAAAAGGAGATCCTACTGATGGGATTTTTTGGGGCATAGATATTATATAGGATCTAGGATTGATCCTTGTCTTTGCAAAAAAACATGATATTTATAACTCTATCTGAGGATGAGATTACTCTACCATCTACTTTCTCTGGATCCCAAAGGCACAAGAGACCCCCAGATGGGCCTTGGTTGGGACTGAAAATGCTTCCACTATTTTAACAAATGGTTTTGCCCACCTTGCATGCTTTTGAATGACCTAACTTGGTCTCTTGGATAATGAGGATTACTGGTTTGATTTATTTTCTAATAGTGCTAACAAGCCTCTGCTTGGCAGTATTGTTGAGGCCCCTCAAATTCCATGAGAGTATCCTAATAAGGAAACTTTGGATGATTTCTTACCCCCTTTTGACTACTACATAGGGGGTTTGGATAATTTGGGATCTTCCTTCGGGTGGGTAAACATTTTTGGTACAAGGGTTTTTTGGACTCCATTGGCTATGTCCTCAGTAGTTTGGCTTCTTATTTACTCTTGGATATTAGGCCTTCCTATTTTTTTATAATTTCCAACATCCACAGGGGATTTTTGGAGCTTCGTGTGTTTTTGGGACTAAAATCTACTCTTGTTTTCTCGACAACCTCTTGGGAAAAAAGACTTTTAGGATGGGGATCAGGGGAACCTAGTTTTACTGGAGATAAAATAGGGTTGTTGGTGGGAAGGGGATACTTCAAAACTTCTTCGGTGGTGGGGATTTGGAGGTCAAAATTTAGGTATGACATGTCATTTTCTTTACTGAGTGAATAAAACTTCATTTATTTCTAAATCAGAATGAGTGAGATTTCCTGGAATATCAAACCGATTGGGGTGAGCAAATAGTGAGCTTACCTAAGCCTGGTCCTCTAATTTTTTTGGTTGCACTTTTTGCTTCCCTTTGTTTGCCATAGGATTGTTCCATGGTTCTTTTTGGAGAGGGTTTTTGCTGTATATTTGCCTGGTATTTTGCATAGGGGCTTCCTAAGGAAGCGAAAGCATTGGTTCCTATACAGCTGGTTGCCAGAATATATACCTCCTTCAAAGGTTAGAGCGAGGGGCAGTGGGACTTGGGGTGTCCTTGAGTTTGAAATTTGATGTAAAGTACTGGTTTGTTTTCATACTCTATGGCCTGGCAGTGATGAAAAGAACCATAGACTAGATTGATTCGAGTTGGGATCTAGGAATCAAGATTTGCATTGACACATATTCTGGCTTGGGTCAACCTGGTGCGAGCTTTGGTGGTTAAATCCATGGCCACCATTTCCCCTATGTATCTTCCTATTCCTTGTAGGATATCTTCATGCCAAAATTGGCTAGGGAGTCCTGGAAGATAAACCCACATTGGAGCAAAATTTATGCTCTGATTTTTGACGTTAAAATATTCCCCCCATCTACGAATGAACAAAATCTTTCACCATAGAATCACGACCCACTTATTAGAATACAGGTTGCATCTTCGAGATTTTTTATGAGGATTTTAAAAAATCCTCTAAGTAGAGCTACAATCTCAATATTCCCTTAAAATTTTCACCTGGTAGTGGCCCACCGTCGAATGGATTCCATGTACGGTCTACTGTCAACAAAATTTCCAATCAAAGAGTGTTATTTTAAAGAAATATATTTGGCCATTAGGATTTCTAGAATCACTAAGTCTTCTCCGACCACTGTCAAAGAGCTTTCGTTCTTGGTAGATTTTTGTGGTTTGGTACCTATGACCTTTTCAAGATAAGATGCAGACCTGGAGGGCGCAACACCGGTCCCACCTACTTTGGGATAGCCCTCATTCTTTTTTGGGGGTCTTTCCCTAGGTCTTTCTCCCGCCTAGTGGAAATGTCCATTTCAGCATCAGCATCTGACTCATCAGTGCCCTCCCCTATAGTAGAGCTGGGAATCTCACCTGGTTCGAAGTTCCCCATCACTGCCATGCCCAATACATTCGTGCCAAAACTTACCTAAGAGAAAATGCTCACCATCGCTCTTCAATCGCATGATGTTATTGATTATAATTTTAAAATATTAAGAAATTTATTTAATAGTTAAATAATAAATAATTAAAAAAAACTTATTAATTATTTGTATATAAAAATAAATTTATAAACAAATAGAAGGAAAATATGAATTAACTTAGGTCATCTAGAATGAGTATTTTTTACTTTAATCCATTTCTTCATTTTGTATTTTAATCCATGAATGTTTGTTTGAGTAATATACATATAAATAACTAAAATGATGTTTATTAGTTATTATAAATGCTAGTTTTTCTTGGGTAATATTTTAAGCTACTATTTAAATAAAAAAGTTGAACTACATCCTTCACTTCAAGGTTGAAGAGTGATAAATAATTAAAAACAAATTGAAGGGAAATTTTTAATTTATCCTTTGAGAAGATATGTTTCATGTTCTTATTTAAAAAATGAAGAAATAAAAGGTACATAAATTGAAACTTTATAAATATCATATAGTTTTTTGTAAGAGTAAAAATTCCACTAGAAGATACTGGTAAATTAATAAAATGATGTTTATTATTGAATATGTCAAGGTAAGGACTAGCAACTTAAAATTATATGCTCCCTTGAAAATAATTATAGCCCATATTCATGCCTTGGGGGAGATGATCTACTAATCAAAATTTTATCAGTGTTGACTTGTAACTGTTATAAAGGTTTGGTTGTGCAAAACAACTATAGAATATTTTTCTTCTTAGTCAAAGTAGCATACTATACCCTTATACATAATATCCTCAATGCATGATGTTTCAACAACAAATGAGACTATGATTATGATGATGCTTTGTGGAAGATCCTTAGTGCTATATTTTAAAAAATTGACACAAAGACTTCCACTTAATGCTTAGCTTGGAGAGTTCCATACCTCAATTTTCCCTTTCACAACAAACTAGTATATCTAAGATATTATGTAGAAAATGTCTTATGTAAGAAGCCTAACTCAACTAAGCATATCATCTGGTTATGTAAGGATACAAATAAAGTATGGAATTATCCAAAAGAATATTCTTAGGGTCATTTAGATATTCATATTGCTCGGTTTATACAAACATAATAATTTGATGTCTAATTCATTTCAACAAGTAATTTTAATAATAATTTAGAATGGTAGGTACAAATCATACATTAATGGTTCTTTCACTCCACTAGACTAGGATAATTGATGCTTTACTCTAGCATCATGCTTCAATTTTCCTTATCATATAGGTAATTTTCACTCCATTTAACCTCAAATTATGTTGTATGAAACAACACCAGAAGACTTACAATTATAGATAGCATAACTAATATAATAAAACAAAAGTTTAAAGAAGAAATTAAGAGAAGAGGTGAGATTTATCATGGTCATGATTCATGCATTTTCTACCTAATTTAAGTCTAGTAAGTTGTTGGCCAATGAGATTCTACAATGAGGGAAAATCAATAAACCTTATATGATCGAACAACGCTTATGTGTAGGAGTTAGTTTGAAGGCTGAAGTTATGAAAAGGACTTAATGCCATCTTTTACATATTTTGAAATGTTTCCCTTGCTAGGTTGGCCTATTTTGACTATGATTTCTTCTCAAATTCTGGTGACTTTGATATACCATTTTTTCCATACATGGAAGGTTAGGATGAGAATGCTAATATGGATTATGGACTAATAGTAGTAGTATTGAAAATATTTTCTCTTTTATTGTCACATTTACAATAACAATACCCAAAATAAAGTTTATTTAAAAAAAAATAATATTGAACCTTATAGTGTAAATGAACTTTAAATTTTAAATTATAAATTACAAAGAAATTTTTGAATTGAAAAAAACTTTATAAAATTTTAATATACTCTTGAACAACTATTGTACCATCAAATCTTATATACATCAATTAATAAGATAAAATAATTGCATTTCTACAATAATATTACAATAAAAAATGCTTATTGAAAAATATTAAAACCATTAACTTACAATTATATTAATTTATTATTATTATTTAGTAATCTATGTGTGACATCTATTGGGAGACACTCCATTCAAACTAAGAAAACATTACATTATTATCAAGTCAATCAAATCATATCCATATTGTGATTTTATAAAATATATTCTTCATTTTCCATTTTATCAAATATATCCTTCATCTTTCACAAATTAGTGCATTTCCAAAGTAAAATATTTACATCATTTACATAGGGATAAAATATCACTTAACTAGTTTTCTTATAAAATTTGAACTTCACATAGATAGATGTCAAAATATGATTAGCTAAAATGTATGCTCCTGATATGGAAAAATCTTACAAGCAGACACAAAATATTTGGCAATGGAGAACTGTCGAATGCATTGCAAAAATGGGTATAAATAGGGATTACAATTCCTTGTGGATGATCCATCAGATAAGATTATATTTAATTATTTTAGTCAAAAATATTATTCGATAAAACTACCTTCTAACAAACATTTAATAAAGTAAATGGCCTAAAATACAATATTATTTATTGGCCTATTACAAAACATAATGAAAATCAAATATTAATATATTAATCCCTATCATTCCTCTCCACCATAGAAGCATTGGACTCCAATGCATATAAAAGAGAAGGAAAATCTCAAACCATCTAGCTATGAGAGATTCATCGAGCTTGATGTGGAAGTTATCCGCATCTAGCAACAAGGTAGGAAGTGGAAGATCCTTGGCAGGTGTGGCGCATCCTGGTGTCAAACAAATGATAATCATCTAATGAAAGCTAAAAATCAGGTGCAACATCTGTAGGATGACTAATGAATGAGGTTGTCTCCAATGTTAACTCATGGTATGGTATGAGTAAGTCAAAATTGATGACATCATGGATTCCCAAGTATATTAGAAGATCAAGGTGGAAAGCATTCTTGAACACCTACTACACAATAGTTTAAGACCCATAATGAAGAGGTTTGATCTTGTTATGTGACTTATATGGGAATCAACGATGGTCAAGGTACAACTAAAATCGATCTCCAATCTAGAAGGGATGTGGAACATGATGTTGGTCCATGGCCTACTTCTGCTACTATAGAGTCTTCTACAAAATTTGAACGACCTTTGACTGGAGCTGTTATAAATTCTAAATGAAGGACTAGGCTTTATATTTTTCTTTATGAATGTGGATAGTGATAAGATATGAAAGTGATAATGGTAACTTATGTGGTGCTAAGGGCTAAAAACATAGCTACACTTTGAAAGGCGAATGACCTATAGCTGAATCAAAAACCCTATTATAGACATGCTCAATATGTGTAAGACTCAAATCCCACTTAGATGAAGATGAATTATGAAAGATGCAAAGACTTTGGATAAGAGTATGGTTGATGATGTAACAACCCAAAATAACACACTTAGTTTTATTTTTCTAATAGCTTTGAGTCATTAACCCTTTATGGACCTTTTTGATCAAATATCTGCCTAATTATACAAACATGCATTTGTACACCCTAGACATAGCAAATGTTGAAAGGTTGAAGGAAAGGAATGTCCTTCATGCCAATATTCAGAGAGGGATGGCTCCCTTACTACATCCTACACTGGTTTACGTCTAGAGTTACAGTAAAGAAATTAGAAATAATGAAAAGAGATGGGAAATATGGCCACAAGCCGAAGGTGTAGTATTGGGGAAATACTAGTAGCAAGAATTTCATCCAAGCATTGAATCAACATGTAATAAAATAAGGTAGCAGGATTTACTTACAACCTTGTAGAAACAACCTCCAAGATCGCATTACAGAACTCACTCTCTCACCAATAATGTTTAAATCTAGATGTAGAATTTAAAATTACCAACAAACAATGAATATGATCATAAAATAGAAATGCATAAAAACATAAGGAAATCACACAAAAGATCACTTGCAAATTCATAAGCCAAATATCTTCCTTTTGATGCAGAGAAATTGAATAGTTTTTCTATAGAATGTCTAACCCCCTCTTACAATGAAAATTTATTAGTATTTATAGAGGACTTTACCTCTTTCATTAAATACATATGAAGACAAAATGTTCATAGATTGGGGACCTTGGTGAGACAATTCCTCCTTTAAGTCCTTGAAAATATTCCTCTTGAGGCAACGATCCATTTTTTAAGGAGAAAATCTCTAGGAAATTAGCATGTTCGGATGTTGATGCACATAATACTATAAACCCGATCGTTAACTGGGGAGTCTTCATAATTTATCAAAAATTCACTTTCATTTAGAATGTTTTGGAACTTACAAAAATCATTCGATGAGTTAAAAACCGTAGCTCTTCTACCTTGAAACTCACATATTTGGCTACCTCTTGGCACAATCATTAAATGCTTTTCATTCACATATTTCAAGTGCCTTTGAAAAATAGTGTCGATGCCTAAAATTTAATTTGCTAAAAATAGATCCATGAACGAAAGTGCTACCTTTAAATACTTACTTCAATATCACGTTTACTTTCTTGGAGAAAATCCAGGCAAAAATTTATGTGTATCCTTTTAGTTTCATTGTTGATACTTTACTTGCTAAAAAAGGTAGCCGAGAACTTTACATATCCTTTGCGATGGAAGAACTTTTTAAATAACACACATTCACTCAGGATGAGGTGAAAGAAATTGTCTCCCTTCACCTCAACCGAACATAATTTGTATTTCACAATGCTACCCCTTTTCCTCAAATATTTTCTTTGAGCGAAAACAAACTCTGACGAATTGTCAAGGCCGTATTCATATAGCTTCACCCCAAGGAAGGGTGAATGGGACATTCGCCATTCACATGGGGTAAAATCCTCCTTGAATTATCAACACTTTCATAATAAATAACATTCACCCAAAAATGGGGCGAATGATGCTTTCATCCCAACTTCAGGGTGAACGCACCTTCATTACTTTAACTTTTTGTTCCAACTTCGGGCGTGCTCACTTCAACTTTGGGAACACATAATTTGATGCTCTTTCACCCTTAGTGAGGCAAAAGGGACTTTCATCTCATGTTTGGGGTGAAATTCCTCATCCTAAACTTTAACTTATTTCTTTTACATTCACCCCAAACTGAGGTGAACGTGTTATTCATTCTAAGTTAAAGGTGAACGTGACTTTGCCTTCCTTCTTACTCAATACCTCGATTTATAAAAGAAATGTTTTGCTTCAACGGAGGGCACTAGATTTTATTTATCCATTCAGGCAAAAGGACTACCATAATCTCCTATAAATTTTGAATTTTAATGCAGTGCTTTCATTTCCGCCATCGGGTGACCCCTATGGATTCTTTATGAACAATTTGACTTGCAATACTCATTAAGCAAAAAATTTATAAAAACAAGAAAGAAAATTAACATGAAACATTGTATCCATCATACAAGCCAAAAATACTGCATCATAAATTAATATATATGCCACTTTTACAATCATAAATTCATCTACAAAATTTCATCAAAACTTCAATGTGGCATAGTGTAAAATTGCTAACATTTTTGGCGATTCACGGGGTATCCAACTCACATGGATGTAAACGATCCCATGAATTTATTAATTGGGTTTTTATTGAGTCTTTTTATTGGTAAATTTGGAAGCATATTTCTACACCTGCTCTTTTGGTACCTTCTCAGCCACCTCTACCTCTGTAGCTACTCGTAATACTTCTTCTCGCTCATTCTCCGCTACTGCTTGTTCATTTGCTACTCGTTCTGCTGCTACCCACTCTTCCTAATATTTCAAGCTCTTGCAGGTAACCTCATAGACTGTAACTACCTCCTCCTAAGCATGTGTATTAAATAGACAAGGGACACTCAACAACTCAAAAAAATATCATAGGTTTTGGATGTCCACCAAGCTGAGGTGCTTCGTTCGCTGGGCTAACTCAAACAATGCCAAATCCATGTGGGTGAACGTATGCATAAGCGATAACACCTCTTAATCTATAATGGGCTTCTCCCATGTATCAATATCTGAGATGTCCTCCATAAAATTCATCCAAGCCACCTCCAATTGTTCATTCGATAGAGGTTCGTCCCATTCATCAGTAAAAACTAGAAAACCCATATCGACAAGAGCATCAAAATGGATCATGAAAATAGTATGCTACTGCTCGATTCATTAAGGATTTTCCTTCTCTCACCAGATCTATTCTATGAAAGTATCTACGTAGCATGACCTTGGTAGTAGACCAAGCATGATCCATTTAACTCAAGGGGAGAATATGCATTTTGGAATGAGCCAAGGCTTGAATTTTCACTACCATATCCATGTGGGGTTCCAACATCTCCTCGATATTATCTATAAATTGTTGCCCCATATAAATATAAATTCAAGCTACCCACAGATAATGTAGAACCTATATTACTTTGGCTACCAACTTTTTGCAACTCTAGACTGAAATAAGATGAGCTTCTTTTATTGTTTTCAGGGAGAAGCCCGCAGTCTATGTGGCTTTTTTAGCCAGTTGATTTTGTATGGACTCCAATTGTATATTGAGTGCCTGCATCTCTAGTCTCATGGTATCCCTTTCTTTTTGATGTACTCCCACTTGTTGGCACAGGTATTCATTCTCCATGGTTGTCTTCTCCTCTTGCGCTCTACTTGTGGCCAAGGCATTTTTGAGTTCGATAATTTTATTATCATTATCAAAATATATCTATTTATAATATTTGTCATGCAAGTCTACTGAACTCATAGCAACCTATATATTTCCCATTCTATTTGTAGGATCAATCCTAGTCAGGTCCTCTGTTATAGTCTCACAAGCATAATAACTCGACATAATTTCTTCTCGTGGCTTCTGGATCAGGGGAGTGATCTTAGTTGTGTGAGCCTCCATGGAAACCGGATTGAAAGTAACCTTCTTAAGCAGTTGAGCTGGAGCCAATGCTTCTTTCTTCCTAAAAAATTTCAACCATTGTGATGAACTGAGGTGCACCTGATTGATTTTCTCTATGTCAAGCTACTTTAGCACCACCCCAACTTCTAGCAGTACTTGTAACTCCAAAAATGGTGTAAAAGGTATCAAAATTTGTGAGCGGTCAGGCTCAAAGGAAGCAGAAGAGAACTAGGAGGGGAGGAATCAAAATAGTGGAGTGGGTGGAGGAACCAATTTTGGCTGCATTTATGCTCACTATAGGAGGAGCTTGTGTACTTATAGCCTCCGTAAAAGTGGTAGTAGCAATGGAAGAGGAAGGATGTAAAAATAGATTTGGCCCTGACGCAAATGAAATGAAAAAAAGGGAGGCCAAAGAAAGGGGAATAGAAGGAGTAGTAGTGACTTGTGGAAGGGAAGAAGAGGACCCGCATTATCCACTAGTTCATAATGTTTTCTTCAGTCCAAAAGGGATGACTTTCTTTTCCTTGACTAAATTGTCTAGGTGGAGGAATTAAATTTTTGTATGCCACCGAATTATACTCAGCATTTTATTCATAGAAATTGTGCCAGGGTGGGAGTGACACCATATTTTCAATGTTTCACTCTAAGTCATGTCCATAAAAATTATTATGCCTCTCCTGAATGTCAGGCTGTGGACAAAAATGGAAAGTATTGGCCTTAATTATTTCTATAAATTTTCCCAAAGGATCATACCTCCACCATTGCAGCAGTTCTATCAAACCCAAGTCTTGAAGTGCCACTATGAGTAGCCTGTTCTGCCCAACCTGACTTACCTCTATACTGCCAAACTTGAAAGGCATATTACAATTTTTCCTCTTGCCATACCCTGATATGTACACAACATTAGCATAGTTTGTTTGGCACACCACCTCCATGGCAAAAATGTATTTAGTGGTGAAGTGTGGGAGCAGGAATGGATTACCTGTGAAGCCATAGATTCTTATGACCATACCTTGAGTTAAAAAAAATATGTTACCATTTTTAGTCATAGCCACTGCTCTCATCTCCCATGGCACTTTTTCACATGCACCACAAAGCAACTCTATTGCAGGCCTTAGAAACAAATGGTTAAAACTATAAGTCCACATATACACTAGCAAAAGCTCATATTTCTCATCCATCTACCTTATGAAGATAAACAAAAAATATTGGTGTAGATGGAAAAATAAATACCATACCATAAAGGAGGTATGCTTTAATGACATTTATTCTCTGGTATGCAACCTCTCCAGCTAAAAATGTAAATTTTGGGATAAAAATCGGCCCAATCGAAGTAAATCGGATTGGTGCCCTACTTCATGGCTAATGGAGCATCAAAATCCACCTGGCATATGCACTATGCTAGGGCCACTTGCCACTTATGAACTATGGAATCTATCAGTAAACCAAAAACCCACGCTAACATCTAGTAAATGTCTGGGATTTTAAAATCTAAAAGCAACTTTGACAAGTTTGGTAGTTGCCCTAGTTGTGGATCTTTAATTAACTGTGTCTCCATGAATCGACGCATCGTCACGGTATATACATATATGTCTTCCTGCTCATTGGTATATAGCTTCTTGATGATCACATATGAAGGAGGTTTCAACCTGCAGGCAAATACTTTCAACACTTCATTATGAAAAATAGAAAAAATTGGCTCTTTATTTTTCGTACGCACTGTCCTGGTAATCGAATTATAAAATCAAACAATTATCTTCACTAGCTCTAGACAAGGGTGTACAAGCGTACACAAATACCAAGATAACTATGCATGAAAAAATACAGTTAAATGGATTTATACTGTTAATCCCTACTTTATTACAAATTCCACATCTTACCGTAGTTTTTAAACGTCCTTGTTGGTAATCACATAGTCTCCAATCTCTGCCATGGTGTCAGAGTATGGGTCTAAGTCCACATTCTCATTTCTTCGGGCCTTCTTGGTATTCAACCCACCTTATTTCTTTCTAGACTTGGAATTTTTAGCCTCTTTCACCTCTTTGCTCTTCTTTCTCATTATATCTCTCTAGTGGCTACCCTGAATTCTCTCTGTAATCTCTGCAACAAAATCTTTCAAAAACACAACGACAGTAAAATTTTAAAGGATTTTACGTTTAGAGCAAAATAACCTGTGCTCTATTTATAGGACATGTGCCACCCACCAGATTAAATACCAAAAATACTTATGGTGAATTCGGGAGGGTGCGTGCCTTGTTTCCTACAATAAACACTGATCCCAAAGCTAAAAGGTAACTAAATAGAATTTGTTGCAAAATATCCTTATAAAATCGAGCCCTCTTCACTACGTTGCACCTTTGAAAAATGTATCCTAATTATTGAAACTATCTTGGAAAAATAAAATCGGCCGCCCGGGAACCAATGATGTGAATTCTCGCTCCTTGGGAACACCAAATTACCTTCTAATGCAAATCTAGGTGCATGTTTTGAATTAAATGCCCCAATAATATGTCTTGGTGTCGTGTGTATTTAAAATTTAAATGCATTCATCGAAAGGAGGTACACACATTTTATGACTTCAAATTGCGTCGCGTGTCTTTAAACAAACTATATATATTTTTTCGCTTCACCCCCAATGAGGGGCAAATGGGAGTTTCACCCCCATTGGGACGAAAATCCTTTTTAATCCTCTTTGACTTCTCTTTTTTTTTATTTTTCTTTTTATAAGATACGTTTGCCAACATTTGGGGTGAATGGGGCTTTCAACCCACTCGTCCGATAAAAGTGAATTTGATTCTTACCATAAAATTAGAATTTGGAGTGTGTATTCATCCGCCTTTGTAGGACACAAACAAGACTTTCACCCTCCCTTTTTGGAGCGAAGGCACTTTTTTGATTTGTTGTGCTTCTTACCTCCCAAAATTTGGCCTTATGATTCAATTATTTGATTAAAACCTTCTCCTTGTGCTTTCAACCATCCCTGTTGTACTTCCCTGGAGCATTTAAATTTGAGGATTTGTACAACAAATTAACATGGTAAAACCTTTAATTAATTCCACTTGAAACCATGGTATGTCTTCAGAGAAGAAACTTGGGAGTAGCCTACCCAGAAAGAGGAAGCCATAATGCATATATATATTTATATATTTTATATTTTTTCACAATTTTTTTTCTTTTTTTTAGATATTAAGCAGTATCAAATAAAAATTGCTTGCAAATAGAAATATATACATATTTACAAACTGGTACCTCTTGAGTTCATCATTGAACATAGGCCTTCAGATGAAGATCATTCAATGGAATTGGAAGATCCTGACCATCCATATCCTGAAGATGATATGCATTTATCGAATTCACTACAGAGATCTGAAATGGCCCTTCCCATATCACATCAAACTTGTGGTGCTTCCTCGACTTGGCTTTGTTATCGTTCCATTTGAGGACTAAATATCCCACCTGAAACTTGTGCTCTATTTTCCTTTTTCTAAAATATTTTTGCATCACTTTCGTATGTTCGATGAAATATTGATACTCCTTTTCTCTTTCTTCTTCTAATTGCAATAATTGAGCCAACCTTACGCTCATTGGATCATACTCATCATCTTAATATTTGAACAACTACAAGGTCTGAAGGACATGTAGCTCAATATGGATGGATAGAACTACTTCTTTCCCATACACCAGGGAATAAGGAGAGGCTTTAATAGACTTTTTTACTGATATTCGATCTACCCATAGAGTTTGGTTCAGTAGTAGGTGCCAACTTCTCTTGTTGTTTCCTAGCATCCTCTTCAAGATCCGCAATAAATTCTTATTTGTGGATTCATCCAACCCATTTAATTGCAGATAATAGTTAGAAGATGTCTTGAGATAAATCCCATATCTACTTGCAAATTCAGTAATATTTGCCCCAATAAATGGAGTCCCATTATCCATTACAATAGCATCCAGAACATTGAAACGGGTGATCAATCCCTCAAGGAAAGAGATGACCATAGCTTGATCTATTTTTTTTGTAGGGATGGCCTCTGCCCACCTAGTGAAATAATATATTTTAGTTAGGATGTATTTATGCTTAGCTGATGAGTGAGGGTATATGACTCCAATGAAGTCCAAATACCATTGTTGAAATGGTGATTCTACTTGAATCGAGTGCAAGGGCAATCATCCTCTCCTGGTCTTGCTAACATATCGCTGACAGTTATCATAGTTACGGCTCACCCTGTGTGTATATAAAAAAAGGGTGGGCCAGAAGTAGCCAACTCAAATTATCTTCAAGGCCATAGGTCTTCTTGCATAATGGCCAAAAAATAGGCCAAAATGAAACTCCTCCAATATTTTTTGCTTTTTTGACTCCTTTACACACCTGAGCATCACTCTGTCTATATTTTTATGAAATAGTCTGCTTGGTGAAGAACACAAGCTTATACTGAGAGGGGGGGGTGAACAGTATAAGACCTCTTTTTACTTTTTCCTTTATACTTAAAAATAGTAAAGCAATATACCCAAAGCAATATCAAAGCAATGCACAATATCATCCACAAAGTGACACCAATTTTAACGTGGTTCACCCGAATGGTCAGGCTACGTCCACAAAACTTTTATCTAAAAGTTATCTAAAAGTTCTTTGGGAATCCTTCCCAATTACAATGTTTATGAGCCTCGGCCCAAAGGAGATACCTTCCCCCAATCAAAATTTATGAGCCTCTGCTCAAAGGAGATACCTTCCCCCAATCAAAATTTATGAGCCTCTGCTCAAAGGAGATACCTTTCCCTCTGCTCTAGAAATGATCCCTTAGAAGATCAACTGCCTCTACCTCTTGCTAGCACGTGTAACTCCTTTCCACCGAAGACCTCCTATCCTCAATGCTTAGCCTAAGAGACCTCTGCCTTCTATGATTGCGTCCACAACAGCTCAGCAACCTATACCAAACATAGTCAGTCGGTCTAGTACAAGTCTTCCTCTATCTGTCAGATCTGTCCAACTCTTGAACAAATCAATCCTCTCGCATACAAGCCTTCTCAAAGACTTGCCAAATCTGTCCTCGGGTTCTTCTCATAGAACCAATGCACCTCTGTCCTCAAGTTATCTGATAGAACTATCAAACTCAGCTCATAAGTCCTCTGCTAGGACCTGTCCAAATTTGCTCACAAGTCCCCACCGAAACCTGTCCAAAAATTGCTCACAAGTTCCCACCAAAACCTATCCAAAACTGCTCACAAGTCCCCATCGGAACCTGTCCAAAAACTCAACAAGCTCACCAAGAAAAACTTTCTTAGTAGGAAATCACAAAGTGAATTGTTAGAGACCCAATGTGATTTGTCAAACTCATAGAAGCATAAAGAGAATTGTTAGAGACTCAATATGTTCTATACTCAAATCCCAATCTCAAAACTCAACTCAAATCAACTCAACTCAATCTAAATCTCAAATCTGAAAACTCAACTCAATATCTGAAATGGATAGGATAGAATTTTTTCTTTCAAGAACATGAAACCCCAACAATTGCCAACTATGCAAAGAATCACATAACAATGATACTCATGTTATTTTCATCATCAATTAGGGTTTCAACAACAATGCTCATCAAACAAGGATTAGTCAACCAACACCATTCAACTCAACATCAACCTTGAAGCATTCAACCAATCATCACAAGAAAAGGAAACAAGTAGAAATCCTTTTCCCTCCAAATATATTTGAACAAAACAACCACCAACACAATATCACCAAATGAAAAGAATAACTTGCTCAAATCAACTCAATGGAGTAAGCCCAATATCATGAATCAAGTAAAGCAATAACTTGATCAAACAACCTCTATGGAAGCAACTCAACCATCAAACTCAAAAAAACCAACCAAGGGTTCCACCAACTCAATGCAAGTAGCTAGACTCACAAATATAAACCCTAGTGCACAAAGCTTCCACTATCTCAAACCAGAAATTATGCATTCACCAAAAACTCTCCTAAAGGATAACAATGCATAAGTAGTCTTCAACAAACCAGAAAATAGGATTTACACCTAGCCAAAGGATACCTAGTAGAATACCTTTTCACTCCAACCTTATTTTAGAAAACATACACCAATCATGCTCATAAGAAGAATGTGCCCATACCTTATTGGAGTAGAAGATAATTGAAACTTCAAGCTATCACCACACACAACTCTCAAACTTCCAACCAAGTTAGGGTTAGAATAAAATGAAATGAGCAATAATATAAACTTCATTTATTACACCTTTTAGCTCCACTTCTTTAAACACAACCACCATAACATGCCAATAAATCAACAATCATAGACTCACACCTTATACCTCCATTTTTAATTTTAGCATAGCAAAGAATAATCTTAAAAATACATCCAAAGAAATATGCCCTTATTTCTCCTAAGCTTTTATTCAATGCTAATCACAAAAGCCAAAACTCATAAAATTTAATCAGACCTTATAAATTGCTGTCCAAGAAACTCCGAATTTCGCGGAATAAATATGTTTTAATAAAAACGTGTGTTACTCTAGCAAAGCACCCCCGCAAGACTCGAAACGACGACCTCCGCCAATGTAGCGCCCAACAGCAGCCTTTGCTGCCACTAGCCCACGCGGGCTACGAAGTTCACAAGTGAACTTCCCTCCACTTCACCCTCGAAAAAACTCCCGAAGACTTTTCAACCGCACGTGCTCCTAAGTCTTCCTTCGATCACAGCGAATACAGAGCACAACCACCGCAAATTGCATTCGGGGAATTTTTAATTAATTAGCCTTCCAACCTTAGGAGTTGGAGAATAAATAGTCTCTTCGAAGACACCTTGACGTCGGCGGAAATAAAGACCATTTTGAAATTAATAAAACGTCTTTTCAAAAAGGGTTTAAAAACCCTTAAATAATTTTAATAAATTAAGAAAAAAAAGGTTTAAAAACCTTTAAGTATTTTTAATAAATTAAAAATAATTTCTCCATTAATTAATTAAAACCTTGAAGGGTTTTAAATAATAATTAAATAAATAATAAAGAGAACCTCCATTGGTTTTAATAAAAACCATTTAACTTGGTTTTAATAAAAACCGGTTTGGTTTTAATGAAAAACCCTTGCCAATGGAATCTCTCCACATCCTCTTAACATTAATGCCATTTCCTTTTGACATCAATGACAACTCATAGACAAGAAGCTAGCATCTCAAACCCAAAATTGCCAACATTTGGCAACAAAACATACTGGAGTGCTTGAAGTATGAACCTCCAATGCTGTGAAGTATCAAGATGTGATGGACATTTTCCTGAGGCAAAGAATTTGACAAGGTCCTCTGTCCAGTCATAATCTACCATATCATGATTTGCACAAATGCTTTCATAGATATCCTCTTTTTGTACTGTATCCAATGATTTAGATGTTGCGCTTCTGGCTAGTTCTTGGTAGATATCTCATCCATGGATTATCTTAGTCAGTCGGATCTCCACATCATATTATTGAATCTTTGAGACCTAACATGCTATTTTATCACTCAATTCCCCTTGAAGAATGAAGTTTCTGACATTTGGGTGTATAGCATAAATGACTATTTTGCTCTGGGAGATAAAATTCTAAAATTTCTTTAGGTATTTCATCACTGCATACACCTATTTTCAATGAAATTATACTTCTCCTAGTGTGATGCAATAAATTGGCTCAAAAAAGAAATTAAATTTTCATCTTTGTCTTCTTGTTTCTACGTGAGAATGATGACATAACTCTCTTGTTCACCTACGACATAGAGAATTAAGTCCTTTGAATAATATGGGTTAATCAATACTAGTTATTGAGTGATTATTTCCTTAATTTTCTAAAAATCCCATCTTTTCTTCTTAGTCCATTTGAAATTTGCATTCTTTTTTAGGATCTCGATCATGGGTTTCACTACCTGAGCAAAATCGATAATGAAATTTTGAATGAAATTTATCTGATCAAATAATGACTATAGGTATTTCTTGTTAAATGGTAGTGGTAGTTTCAAGAGTGCCTCAGCCCTTATGGAATCAATCACCAGTCCTTCTTATGAGATCAGATGACCTAACAATTTCCCTTCTTTGATAGAAAATATGGACTTTTTTGGGTTAATGGAAATCCCAAACTCCCGATATTTTTTAAACACCTGCCTCAAATGGGAAATGTGCTCTTCTCTACGATGCAAAAACACAGTCATATAATCAAGGTAAATAATAATAAATATATTAATAACTCACCAAAAGCAATGTCCATGGCTCTCTAAAAGGTAGCACCAACATTTGAAAGACCGAATGACATTCTTTGATAGGTTAACATGCCCCACTTAGTAGTAAATGCCATCTTGTGTTGGTCCTCATATTTTACCTAAATTTGGTTATAACTAGAGAAACTATCTAGCAATGAAAATATTTGTGCTCCCACAACTACATGGAGAATTTGATTGATTTGCAGTAGGGGGTAGTGATATTTTAACGATGTCTAGTTCAGATTCCAAAAATCTAAGAAAAAATGAATATATCCATTCTTCTTTCAAACTGGAACTAGGTTCACCACCCATGTTGAGTGCTTAATCGAATATATTATTTTTTCTTCCAACATATTTAACAACTCTACTTTCACAAGTACCTCTATATTTGGATTGGTATGCCTTTTTTTTGGTCAAAAAGGTTTGAATCCCTCCTATGGTTCAATGGTATGCTGTATTACATTCTTGTCATATCCATTTAAATCATGATAACTCCATGCAATGATATCAGGTAATTCATAACACAGGCTCTTGATATCTTCTAATTCTACTGAAGTACAATCGGTTCCAATTTTGATGATATTCTTAGGTTCTAGCTGGATCTCTTTATATTCTTTTGCATCTACCTTGATTTTATGCTTCTTAGCCCTGTCATTTTGGTCAAACAAACTTTCCAACAAAATCATCCCCCTAGGAATATGATTATTCTTCAATTAAATCATTCCTTCCATTTTCTCTTCGATAAGTACTCTATCATCTGCAATCACAACTTCCTTAATAAGAAGATTGACTATTTTCTCATCATTTTCAAACACTTGCTAATAAATATTCTTATCAGGGACTGAGGGTCTATAAATTACCCTAAGAGTCTTGGGTTTCCTAACTACTTGCTCCACAGGAGAATAATTTACACCAAGAGAAGCTAAAATATTTGCATGTTTGTTCCGCTCTTGCAAAATCACCAGGATGTTCAAGACTATAAAGGACTCAAACAAATCCCACACCTTGTTGTGATAGAACTTCAAGTAGTGCTTCTTTGACACACACTTTTTTGTAGTCTTGTTGATAATGAGCTCAGAGTCTCCAAAAATTTGAAGCTATTTTATGCCCAACTTATTAGTATTTTTCAAACCAAGGCACAATGCTTCATATTTGGTGGAATTATTCATGCAACTCCAATTTAATCTATATGAATATGTCTTTTGAAACCTTATAGGAGATACCGGAATAATACCAGCCCCTGCACCATTCTTGCACCTTGTACCATCAAAATACAGCTTCCATAACTGATTTATAACAAGGTTCGAAGAATAAAGGATTTTTTATTCAATCTTCTTGGGTTTGGTTATAGTGTAACAACCGATGTCAGTTTTGACCATTGCATTGAAATCCATGAGTGAGAATTCATATTCAAGGTGGAGCTCACCAAGCGCTTCTTCCATCAAATCAACCTCTTGTAATTCTTGAGTCATCATGTTGACTACACTTGTAGAATTTTCTTCCTCTTCTAATTTTTCTATATGGAAAGTGGATGGATTTTCATTATAAATATGATTCTCCTTCCCTTGTATGGTATCTCCAAATGTGAATAATCCAAGGAAAGGTATCCTCCTAACTTCACTATGAATTCCCTTGAGAGACACATGTTGAAGTATGTTTCCAAGTCAACCACCACTACCTCTTGAATAATAGTGATCTGCGGTATGCTATGTAGAACAATAGGAATATCTTTGATTACTCCTACCATCTTGACCAAGGTCCCATACAACTACAATACTCCTAGAATACTTCTTGTGTATTCCATTCTCATGACTTCGCATACTGCCTTTGCCATGACGGTAGTTGCAACACAAATATAATGGGGGTGGTCTATTATTTCCAATGGTAGAAGTTGACAGCGTATATGCTATCACTCTTTGGTAATGACTCCTCTTATGGTATTTTGCAAAATTGAGAGACTATTACAATAGGTCAACTTGTTCGGGTAACTGTAGTGCATCATTTAGCTTATTTTTATAGGAATATTCTTTATTTATTACACAATGTTATAATCAAAAGTACCAAGAACCTTATCTTCTACAACCAACTCATACTTATTTCAATATTGCTGAGTAGCCTCTACCCTCTATCTCTTAGTTAATGATGGGTACTTAAGGCTCTCGTTACCTTGTTCTTTGACCTCATTTTGTGCTTGAGTAGCTATAGTATGTGAAGCTGATGCCTTAGTATGCAACTTCTCTTGAGCTTGCCTAGGCAACAAATCCTTAAGCAAGATATAATCCTGCTACTTCATGGATACACCAAATATTTTTGCTAGCGATTGTAATTTTTCATTTTGTACCTTCTACTCTATGAAAAATTTCAAAGGTTCCAACTCCATTAGATCAATAGTTACCAATTTCTTTCCAGATCTTGTGAGAACTGAAACTTGATCCAAAGAGGGTACCATAAAATTATGATCAGTCTTAATTATCATGTTAACTTGCCTGCCAATTGAACTTTATGCTAATATTTGTACGTAGTTTAAATGAACGATGCATGTATCTTCATCATGAGGATCATTACAAGTGGAACACCAATACACTCTTTTTTATGTACTAGTTTCTTCATTTGTCAACATGGTTGTATTCCTTTTAGGGCCTTTACTAGTGGTTGTTTGCTCCTTGGTAATCAGTGGTGTCTTAAATCTCCTTGACTAAAAATCAACTTTAAATTATTTCTTCCTTACTGCTGTGATCTCATTCGACATTGTCCTTATGACTAAATTAATGGATTACACTTCTTGTAATAGATTTATGTAAGGATCAAAATTTGGGGGTGTCGGAGGTACCAGTAAAGGTAGAGGTGTCGATGGAGTAGGCAATGGCAATGGAACTGGCATCACTAGTAGCACTGGGAAAGGCACAGGTCCAGGAAGATATTGCGCAACTAGTGAGGGTAATTGCAGAATAGTAGGAGTAGGAAGTTATGGAACTAGAACTTGAGTGATTAAGGTAAAATTGAGCTCCATGATGGAACCAAGTACATAGAAGGCATAGGCTGTGAGAACACACTTGAATATAAATGTTGTAGAATATCGGGAAGGATGGGCATAGTCACTTTTGGGGGAAGCTTGCCTATGGTGATCAAGTTATGTTCAACCTACTATGCATGTGTGTACAAATCTGGAAATGTATTCACATTGGCTTACCGGATGACCATACCAATATCAAAGTTAAAATCTCTGAGATAGTAAAACGCAACTTACTCATGTGTAGACCGAAGGCCATCAGGAACTCACTACAAACTTTGGGTGAACCTGAATTTGAAATCAACTATATTCTCTTGTGGATGCCTTTGAATAGTTGTAAACCGATGCAACAAGGAGAATGGATTGGCTTGTTCATGAAAATTCTTGATCAGTAATTCTACCAACTAATCCCATGTGGTGATAGTGGTGGGTGGCAATGACCGATATCAATATAACAACTTTTCTCTATGTGATAACACCAATAACCTTACCATAATATATTCATATGCAATGTCGTGGATAGTTGCCAAAGAAGCCACATCCTGAATATGCTCATAAGCGATTTTACCAATAACATCATAGGTAGGAAAAGCCTTCAAATCTACTTTGGGGACTAGATTTTGTGCTTGCAAATTCAAGGATCCTAAGCTATTCCATGCTAGGAACTCCGTAGGTGGATGTGGCTGCTAGGATGGTGGGTTCTAAGCCATCTGAAATGGTATATACGATTATGGAGGTGGAATCCTAGTAGTAGTACTAGCTGGACTTGATAGAATGGAGAATACACTGGATATCTATGAGGATGTTGTGGATGATGCATAATGTGAAGGAATTAACCTAGGGTGTTCACCTAATATTTTGATATTAAGTTCATAAAACTCAATGGGATCTTCAATATTTTTGGCCTTCGATCTTGTAATCATGAATCACAACTTTCATTGCCTTCAGATTTAAATCCAAATCCAAATGCAAAATCTAAATGCAGAATTTAAACTTAATAGTAGATAATGAATATGAGCATAAAATAGAAATGCATAAAAATAGAAGGAAATCACAGACAATATTGCTTGCAAATTCATAAGCCAAATATCTTCTATTGATACAGAGAACTTGAATAGTTTTTTTGTAAAATTTCTAACCTCCCTCTTATAATGAAAATTGATTAGTATTTATAGAAGATTTCTCCTCTTTCATTAAATACATATGAAGAAAAAATATTCATAGATCAGGGACCTTGGTGAGACAATTCCTCCTTGAAGTCCTTGAAAATATTCCTCTTGAGGCAACGACCTATTTTTTAAGAATAAAATCTCCAAGAAATCAACATGTTTGGATGTCGGTGCATAGAATATAGTAAACCCGATCATTGACTGGGAGCCTTCATCATTTCCTAAAAAATTACTTTTGTTCAGAATTTTTTGGAACTTACAAAAATTATTTTATGAGTTAAAAACCATAGCTCCTCTACCTTGAAACTCACATCTTTGGCTACCTATTTCCATAATCATTAAATGCCTTTCATTCACCTATTTCGAGTGCCTTTGAAAAATTGTGTCGATGCTTGAACCTGAATTCACTCAAAATAGAGACATGAATGAAAGTGTTGCCTTTAAATACTTACTTCAATATCACATTTACTTTCTTGGAGAAAATTTGGGTAAATTTTTTTGTGTACCCTTATGGTTTCATAGTTGATACTTGACATGTTGAAAAAGGTAGTTGGGAACTTCACATATCCTCTATGACGGAAGCACTTTTTAAATAACACACGTTCACTCAAGAGGAGGTGAAAGGCATTATTGCCCTTTACCTCGACTGAACGTAATTTGTATTTCACAATGCTACCCCTTTTCCTCAAATATTTACTTTGAGTGAAAACAAACTCTGACGAATTGTCAAGGCTGTCTTCATATAGTTTTGCCCCAAGGAAGGACAAATGGGATGCTCACCCTTCACATGGGGTGAAAGCCTCATTGACTTGTCAACATTTTCATTGCAAATAATGTTCACCCAAAAATGGGGTAAATTATGCTTTCACCCCAAATTCAGGGTGAACACACCTTCATTACTTTGAATTTTCATTCCAACTTCGAGTGCACTCACTTCAACTTCGAGCACACCTAATTTGATGCTCTTTCACCTCTTAGTGAGGTGAAAGGGACTTTCACCTCATGTTTGGGGTGAAAGCGCTCCACCTGAACTTTAACCTATATATTTTATGTTCACCCCAAACTGAGGTGAACGCGTCAGTCATTCTAAGTTAAAGGTGAACGCGACTTTGCCTTCCTTCTTACTCAATACCTCGATTTCTAAAATAAATGTTTTGCTTCGACGGAGGGAACTGGATTTTATTTATCCATTGAGATGAAAGGGCTGCCATAATATCTAGTAAATTTTGAAATTTAATGTAGTGCTTTCATTGCCACCATCAGGTGACCCCTATGAATTCTTCATGAACAATTTAACTTGCAATACTCATTAAGCAAAAAATTTATAAAGAAATGAGAAAGAAAATTAACACGAAACACTATATCCATTATACAAGCCAAAAATACTGCATCATAATTAATATATATGTTTCTTTTACAATAATAAATTCGTCTACAAAATCTCATCAAAAATTCAATATGGCATAGTGCAAAACTGCCAATAGACCCTCATAGTTTCCCACTAACTATCGAACCCTCATCCGCATAAAACTTATATATAAGTGGTTAGTTCCTTTAACTAATTACCATTTATTTATGTTTATTTATGGACTATCACCCTCCTCTTTCTTTCCTCTAAATGGTACTTCTAGTAAGACCAAATCTCTGTAAATGTCCTTAAATGCAGGAGTTTTCCTTTTACCATATTTCAAAAGAAAACATCATATCATCACACTACACAACTTTCTTAGTGTAGGAAAATCCCTTCTCTATCCATCGAGAAGGTCTGTGCAAATTCCTACTTATTTTATAGGAAAATCTATAAAGTTACACTATGCATGCATTGATAAAATATCCCTCCTTCTATCAAGGGCTTGGTCTAATCGACAACATCCATCTATCCCTAATTTAGCAAAAATAGAATAATTTTCATAATACACTTGTTTTCTCCGAAGGTCTCGGCTCTTTAAAGACTCAAGCTTACTTCCATTTACCCAAGACATCCTCGTAGCTCATAGATACGATTAAACTAAACTTAAATACAGTCAAGCATCTGTTAAATCATTTGAACTATTTGGCTCAATCACTTGAGCTCTATGCAACCATTCATGTGCTCAAATATTATGGGTAACCTATGCTCTTATTAAAAACTCAAGTTGTTCTTATATATTAGACAAACACCATATTAAGTTCAGTTGCACAACCCAAAAACTCAATTACTACATAATATTATCACCGGTCTTCGAGGCAATGCAAGATAAGCACATAATAAGTCTAGACGTTTGTTTGATTATACACTCACACATTCAAAAAGGCAAGCATAAATTCAAACACCCTCACATCTTGGACACATGATTATTATTAAAGACTATTTTTTAAATAAACTCATGCTCGGTTCCTTTACTACAGAGAATAAATCTCATAGATAGTTAAACAACACATTCTTTAGATTATTCCTATACAAGTTTCCATCAATAAGTAAAAAAAAGTACGTAAAGAACTCTTGTTAAAATGAAATAACTTTTCCATAAGCATCATAAAATATCCTCATTACAATACATTCAGAGAGGTTCTAAACAACCTATATTATAGAGATTTCAAATGGTGATTCACATAAATATTTGTTATAGGCTTCCATAGTTCCACATGTCATTGTCACAGTTTATTTTTCAAGGAAGTCGACAAGATACCAAAAGAGCTAACTAGTGCTATCATTACATGGAAAGTCAAGCTCCCTTAATTCATAAGTGGAGAATTATCTTCCACAACTCAAAAAAAATTGACTCATGATCTGATACACTATCCTCTACTACTAACCACAACAGTAATTTTAAACTTTAGAATGCCAAGCATAGATACCCTTAGTCATTGGAAAGAAAATATCCATTCCTTAGGATCAGAGATGACTCCTCAAATTCAAGTTTACTTTATATTCTCATTTAAGAGTAAATTGTGCATGAAACAAAAATGACTGTAACATACCATACTTATTTCTATCGAAGCATTCAATCAACAAGAACACAGGAAATCATATTATCCCATTCATATCACAAAATAAAAAGCAAACAAATTTCATAAAAAATCCTTTCTCTTTTTCAGTGCTTTCAATATTGTTTCTAATAAAAATATAACACAAAAAAATTTACTCATTTCCCATTTTCCTCTTATATTTTCTACATAAACCAACAAGTTTTCTAAAGGATTAATTTATGTAATTAATAGCATACAAAAAATCTCAAGTCAAATCTCTGTTTCTTTCCAAAGACAAGGCATCGTTCCCAAGTAAAAAGAACATTCTTCAAGATCAACCAATATCCCACTACACTACCTTTCATTTCCTAACTAGACATGGTCCTTAACTTCTTAAAATTAGCTCAGGGGATTTCTAAAGATCTCAGGTTCACCAAACTCAGAAGTCAAAATGTTTATAAAACTCTGCAGTGGAATTACACAAAACTTCCAATCATTTCTAAGTCTAAATTACATGCTAAAGCAACATGCTTGCATGGGAAGAAATTCTAGCTCACATTCATATCACTTATCTTAAATAAAACATTCCCTCAAGTAAAAATTCCTAAAACTAGAATACATGGCTTCAGAAAAACAATGCACAACAATATAACATCCATGGTATGAAGAGAAAGCAATAGTTTTTCAATCACTATGTTTTCCTTTTTATGTGATCCAAGCACTAGTCTTTCCAAATAATTTTACACAACATAAGATACCATCTAGTTTCCCTTCAAGGAAACCTACCTGATGTTCACCGCCAGTCTTCAAGCTTCCTTCTTTGCACCTTCTCTTTCCTTCACCGTTAAATTATCTCTCTTCTTTCGCATTATTATTATTTTTTATTTTTCACCAAAAACCAAAAACCAAACAAAAAACACTTGCCTCTCCTCTTTGCTACCAAAAACTATTTTTTTCTCCTCTAAATTTTCACTCCAAAGGCATCATTTTTCCTTGTTCGGCATGTTCCTCCTCTTTTGTTCACCACCAGGGTCATTAACCCAATTCCATTAAGAACAAAGGTGGAAAACAAAAACAAATCATACATCTCATGATTGCACACTCAACAACCATCCTAAATTTTGCTTCAACAGAACTAAGTTTACACCATAAAGTTGAAGATAAAACAGTCATGAAGAAAAACAATCAAAATGATAATACTACGAGGAGCTAAACACTTTTCTTACATGAACAAGAAAAAATCATAATTAATATAATTGTCTTTACCTCTTAAATAAAATCTTTCCTTTCCTAGATCTACTTTGGAAATATATTTTTTCTAAATACACATGCTTACTTTCCCTAGAATGATCAATCAACAAACAATCATTCCAAAACCACTTATCAATTTCAATCAAAACAATAATTTAGAGATAAGCATTTCTTTATCTAAAGATCAACATAAATGGTTTTTTTTTATGCATGTCATGCTATACAACTCCATGGAAGAAGCACTTATTCATGTTGCTTCCAAATACTTCATAAAATAACCCATCACATCATTTCCCTTGGACATTCCATTTATTTATGACCAAGTCTTTCTTCCACCAATAGCAACTCTTTCTTGCAAAAGTGATGTTCCATTAGAAGAATCTTATTCTTTCATGAAAACTAGCTTGCAAGCAGGGTTATGCACAACAACAAAAATTTGTTAATAAGAGAATGTTAGCATTTTTCTAAATGCAAATTGAAAAATTTTGGAACCCTAGCCATCGGCCCATTAACCCAAAATTTTTGGAAAAATATATTTTTTTGGGTCTATTCGCCCAACAATTATAATATTTTAACTTTTAAAAATTTAAATCGCAAGCTCTCCCATCCAGATTTTGTATTGATTCACCTTAAAACTATATATAATTTTATTAACCTAGACAAATTCACAACCTATATATACCAAAACATACTATTACTTGTTATACATTCAACAAAAAAAGGAGTAGCAAAAATTCAAGCCAAAAAAAGAATAGAACCAGAGAAGCCAAAAAAAAGTGATTGGCAACAAACGAACGCCAAAATACAAGACTACAGAGAAAATATTACAGGTACAAAATTTATTTTTGTGCCTTGTTTTACTTTTTTCATCACTGCTTTCATGCATACAAAGTCCTTGCTCATCCTATCTTGGATGCCTATATGCTCTCCCAGGTTGTCCTTCACATGAGATCTACCAACCCATCCAAGTCATCCCTTGGATGAGGTCTAGAGACTCATGCAAGTCATCCCTTGCATGTTGTCTATAGACTCATGCAAGTCATATCTCACATGATGTATATAGACTTACCCAGGTCGTCCCTTGTAGGTCATCCCTTGTAAGTAATCCCTTGCATGATGTCTACAGACTCACACACGTCGTCGCTCACATGTTGTCTATGGACTCACATAGCTCATCCTTTGTAGGTCTTCCCTTGTAGGTCATCCCTCACATGAGGTCTACAAACTTACCCAGGTCATCCCTCACATGATATCTATAGACTCACGTAGGTCATCCTTTGTAGGTAGTCCCTTGTAGGTCATCCCTTACATTATGTCTATGGACTCACGTAGGTCATCCCTTGTAGGTCATACCTCGCATGAGTATACATAATTACCCAGGTTATCCCTTGCAGGTCGTCCCTTGCATGATGTCTACAAACTCACACATGTCATCCCTTGCATGTCATCCCTCGCATGAGGTCTACAAACTTACCTAGGTTATCCCTTGTAGGTCATCCCTCACATGAGGTCTAAAAACTTACCCAGGTCATCCCTTATAGGTTCTCTCGTATGATGTGTACAAACTCACACAAGTTATCTCTTGCATGAGGTCTACTGACTAACACAGGTCATTCCTCATATGAGGTCTACAAACTTACCCGGTCATTCCTTGCATGTCATCCCTCGCATGAGGTCTACAAACTTATCCAGTCGTCCCTTGCAGGTCATCCCTCGCATGATAATCCTTCACTAAATAATTGGTTTTAAATATTTTTACTTTAATATTAGTTTCTTATTATCAATTTAAAGTGTAGATATCATCGAGCTATGTGGTTTAATAAAATGAAAATGGAGCTCTGGATCAAAAGTTATACCTCCTAGAAGGTTGTAGGGTAGTCTACAATGATGAGGGATGATCAATGAGGGATGATCTATATGAGTTGGTAAACATCATGTGAAGGAAGAATGATGAGGGATGATATGTGTGAGTTGATATACATCATACATGAGGTATACCGATGAGGGAAAACCTGTCTATGTCGGTAGACCTCATGAATGATGTATATCGACTCACACAGGTCATCCCTCATTGGTCATCCCTCGTCAGTCATCCCTCACATGATGTCTACTAACTTACTTAGGTCATCCCTCATTGGTAATCCCTCACATTATTTCTACCAACTCACATAGGTCATCCCTCATTGGTCGTCCCTCATCGATCATCCCTCGTCACTACAGACTACCCTACAACCTTCTAGGAGGTACAACTTTTGATCCAAAGATCTGTTTTTAATTTTTTTTTAAACCACATAGCTCAATGAGATCTACACTTTAAATTGATAATAAGAAACTAATATAAAATATTTTTTTTATCATTTTCACCTTTGCAACCGATTAATAAAGTTGGATGACCCTGCAACCTATAGGCTACAAATGACCCTGCAACCTTCTAGGAGGCATAACTTTTTATCCAGAGCTCCATTTTCAAAAATTTAAAACCACTAGATTGATGAGATATACACTTAGAACTTAGTAAATTCCTCAAGAAACCCTTATTTTAAGTGGTATAAATATTTTTCAATTGATTCACCTCATTTTTATAAATTTTTCTAGAAAAAATACAATTTTCCATCTCTTCTACATGAGTTTGGATACAATTCACCTCACTTTCGAAATCGATTCACCTAATTTTTATAAATATATTTTGGGCCCAACCCCTTATGCATAACCCTACTTGCAAGAACTTAAACATGAAAATATGATCAATCAATTCACCACATAATTCAACCAAATATATATATTTACATGCTAAACAAATAGATAGTCCATCATCTCATCAGAAGAAGCATTAGCAAATCATGAAATCTTCTAAGCAAAAAAGTTAGCCAAGGAGGGTCATGACATACTCCCCCCTTAGGCTTAACATAGTCCTCTATGTCTCCCAAGGTTTGATTAAGATAAAACAAAATATTTATAAATATTTTTCAAACAGAAAAGGAAAATGATTTTGCATGTCTGCCACCTTCTCCCAAGTAGCATTCCTCTTAGAATATTGGTCCCACTGAACTTTACACTACTCCAACATTCCCTTCCTCATCAACTTGGTTTGGAACTCAAGAATATTTACTGGTTGAACCTCTATAGCCACGGGGTTCACCATCTACAAATTAGAGAAATCCCACACATGCTCAGGATTAGCAATGTATTTTCTAAGCAAAGAAATGTGAAAGGTGTTGTGAATCTTAGATAGATTAGGTGGTAAGGCAAGTTGATATGCCATAGGACTGATCTTCTCCATAATGCTAAAGGGTCCAACATAGCGAGGATCAAGTTTCATGGACTTGATTGCACTCTTCTTGGGTTTTACCCTTAAAAACACCTTATCACCCACTGCATACTCTCTTGGGGATATTTTAAGATCGACATAACTCTTCTATCGATCTGCAACTTCTTTTAGATGTTCCTGATCATTCTCAATTGCTGCTCCATTTCTCTAACCATATTGGGTCCCAACACAATCCGATCCTTAGGATTATCCCATGATAATGGTGTTCTACATTTTCTTCCATACAATGCCTCAAAAGGTGCCATTCCTAGGGTTGAATGGTGTCCATTATTGTAAGAAAATTCTACCAAGTGCAAATAATCCTCCCAATAGGTTTTTTGATCCATACAGTACATGTGAAGCATATCTTCTAACACTTGGTTTACTCTTTCTATTTGCCCATCTATTTCTGGGTGGTAAGCAGAACTAATATTCAGTTTAGTTCCAATGGAATGATGTAAAGCTTACCAAAACTCAGAGGTAAATCTTGAGTCTCTATCCGATATAATTACTTCTAGAAAACCATGGAGCCAAAATATCTCTTTGGAAAATCTATTAGCCACTACCACAACATCATCCTTAGTACTTCCAGGTATAAAGTGTGCAACCTTGGTCAGTCTATCGACCACTACTAGGATTGCATCATGTTGAAACCTATTTTTGGGCAGCCCTACAATGAAGTCCATTGAAATTACTTACCACTTTTGTTCAGGTACGACATGTGGATTCAACAATCCTGTTGGATGTCTATGCTCAACCTTAACTTTCTGACATTCAAGACATTGAGTGACATATTCATTTATGTCCCTCTTCATTCTAGGCCAATAGAAAGTTTTCTTCATGTTCTCCCTCATCTTTGCTCCACCAGGGTGAGAAGAATATGGGGATCTATGGGCTTCACTCATAATCATTTTTCTCAGATTCCCAATTTTAGGTATTACCACTCTATCCTTAAAGCATAAGAATCCATCCTTGATGCTAAAATATTTGTTTACATCCAATTTCTCTTGCATTCTTTTCCAAATTTACTCGTAGTAAGCATCTTGAGCCTATATCTCTTTGACTTGTTCCATCAAATCAAAATGGAAATGAGATAAAATAGCAATGTGCTTTCTCCTACTCAAAGCATCTACGACTCTATTCTCTTTCTCTTTATATAATCAATACCAAAATTATATTTTATGAGAAATTCCATCCATATCCTTTGCCTTGCATTGAGTAAAGGTTGAGTAAAGATATATTGCAGACTCTGATGGTCAATCCTTAGCTCAAAAGGTCTACCTACTAGATAGTGTCACCAAATTTTGAGAGAAAACACTACCACTGCCAACTCCAAATCATGGGTTGCATAATTAACCTCATGTCTTTTCAATTTCCTAGATCCATAGGCAACTATTGCTCCTTCTTGAGAGAGCACTCCCCCCAAGCCCTCCATTGATGCATCCATGCAAACTAAAAAACTTCCCTGAGGATCGGGTATCTTTAATATAGGGGGTGTAGTGAGCTTTTTCTTAAGTAGTTCAAAAGCTACTTTACACTTATCAATCCATATGAACTCTCTCTCTTTCCTTTGCAGGTTAGTAATTGGTGCAATAATTTTGGCGTAATATTTTACATATTGCCTGTAATATCTAGTTAAACCCATGAAACTTTAGACTTCTATCACATTGGTTGGTGGTGGCCAATTCAAAATTACCTCAATTTTCTTAGGATCTACTATGATTCCATCTGCTGACACAATGTGACCCAAATATTGCACTCTTGTCACATAGAATTCACACTTGGATAGGTTCCCATACAACTGGTTCTTCCTTAACAGTTCCAACACTGTTCTGAGATGTTTATCATGTTCTACTTCATTCTAGGAATATATCAATATGTCATCCAAGAACACCAGAATAAACTTGTCCAATTGCTTCCTAAATATGTTATTCATAAAATTCATGAATGTTATCGGAGCATTCGTTAAACCAAATGGAAAAATAGTAAATTCATAATGCCCATACCGGGTTTTAAAAGTTGTCTTGTGAGTATCCACATCACGGATCCTCAGTTGATGATATCCAGATTTCAAATCAATATTTGAAAATATTGAGGTATCCTTGAGTTGATCGAAGAGATCTTCAATTCTAGGTAATGGGTATCTATTTTTGATAGTTGCTTTATTCAACATCCGGTAATCAATGCATAGCCTTAAGGATCCATCCTTATTTTTCATAAATAAAACTGGTGCACCCCAAGGTGACACACTTGGTCTAATTAGTCCTTTCTCCAACAATCCTTGAAGTTGAACCTTCAATTCTTGCATTTCAATAGGATTCATTCTATAAGGAGCCCTATGAATAGGCTCTGTTATGGGTTGAAGTTCAATAGAAAAGTCAAATTCTCTTTTAGGAGGTAATCCGGGTAAATATTTTGAAAATACATCTTTAAATTCTTAAAGAATAGGGTGTCTCCCAAACACCTCTTCCTTCTTCCCTTCATCCAACTCATTTATCTTAACTATATATACCATTCCTCCTTTTCATATGGCTTTCTTAAGTTGTAAATCTGAGAGGATTTGGGGTTGGAAAGCCCCTTGCAAACTATTCACTCTTTGAACTAACCTATCAACCTCCATATAATCAATCCAACGATCTTGAAAATTAATCACTACTTTATGTGCTTGTAGCCAATCCATTCCTATCACTATGTCAAAGGCATGCAATGGTGCAACATATAAACACCCTATGGTCATTCCACTAGGCAAAGCAATTTCTACCATAGGATAGCACTGATTTACAGAGTAGGTTTGTCCTGATCCGTACTCAACCTTCCACCCATGTATCAAGATTTTTGGCCTTACAAAAATATTTTTAATTAAACTAGTGGAAATAAAGCTATTTGTAGCACCACTATCAAATAATATTCTAACACTTCTACCATAAAATTTACCTTTAATTACCAAGGGAGTAGCCTGTCCATCCAGATTTTGGTTTCCTATAGCTGCATATATCCTGTGCGATGGTTCCTTAGATGCAATATCTTTATTCATTAGTTCCTTTCCTTTCGAACTCATCCCTACTCTTTGTGGATAATTGGTGGCATAATGAGCTCCCTTACAAAGAAAGCATCCTTCCTTTGGTCTTGGATGTTCTTTTTGTTTTAGCTCTCCTATTGTTCCTTCTTCCTTGGGCAAGTTAGTCTGTCCCTGTGGTGATCTATTGCCATTGTTGCCATGATTATCATGTCTACATTTCCTTCCCTAAAACCTTCTTCTAAACTTCCCTTGCTTACTATCTTCTTTTCCATCTTGTTTAGGAACGCTCTTGATAGCTTGCTCACATTCCCACTTCATGAACCCTAAACTATTTCTCTTCCTTAATTCTCTTTACCTTGCTCATCTAACCCCTCATAATCAAAGTAGGGTTTAAGGTACATTTCAGCTTTCCTTGCCAACTCATAGGCTTTTTGCAAAGTTCTAGGTTCTCACATGTCCACTTCCTATCCTATCCTAGGATCTACTCCAAGTATAAACTTGTGGATCTTCATATTATCAGTGTATGTAGGTACATATTTCACCAACTTAATAAATTTTTGATAATATTTTTCCACTATTCTAATCCCTTGATGAAGTTTAGTGAATTCATCATATTTCTGGGAATAGAAATATTTCATAAGAAATATTTCTTTACCCCGCTAAATTCCATTCCTCACTAAGGGTTTCCCACCAAGCTAAACCATCTCCTTGCAAATGTAGAGTAGCATAAGACATTCGAGTGCCCGAAGAAAAGTTCTTCATAATGCAATATGTCTCTATCTCCTTCAACCAAGCCTCAACATTATCCCCATATTCCTCTCCATTAAACTTGGAAGACTTCAGATATTTCATTTCCTTGCCTAGATCGGCCTCCAGTCGAACTCTTGCCATTTGTGCCTCTGTAAGAGGTTCATCTACTTGTTCCCTTCTTGGGTTACCAGACTGCATTTCTCGACTCAACACAACCTCCAACAACTATTTTTGGGTCTCTACCTACTCACGAAGTAGAGCTACTATTTCAGTAAGATTCTCCCTTCCATCGGGGTTTTATGTTCCAACATTAGGTGCTCTATTCTCTGCATTGGTTCCTCGAGTTACCCTTGTTGATGGGGCAACACTTCCTCTTCTTATTTTTGGTGGTATTATTCCTTGACCACACACAAAAGAAGTAGTAGAAGTCAATTTCCAATTCCTCTTTGGTAGTTTTCACCTATCAACTATCTTCTAAGTTAAATAGTTGAATTTTACCCTTTCTTATAGAAACAAACAAACAAGGTAGGCTCCTCACCAGGTAAGCCTACTACAAAATATTCCTAGATAAATTTACATAATGAGTCGATTTCCCTTTTGAACCATGCTCTGATACCAAATGTAACAACCCAAAATAACACACTCAATTTTTTTTTCTAATAGCTTTGAGTCATTAACCCTTTATGGACCCTCACAAATTCCCACTAACCATCGAACCCTCATCCACATCTAACCTATAGATAAGTGGTTAGTTCCTTTAACTAATTCAACATTTATTTATGTTTACTTATGGACTACCACCCTCCCCTTTCTTTCCTCTAAAAGGGTACCTCTAGTAAGACCATATCTCTACAAAAGTCTTTAAATGTAGGAGTTTTCCTTTTACCATATTTCGAAAGGAAACATCTAGCTCATCGCACTACACAACTCTCTTAGTGTAGAAGACTCCCTTATCTATCCATCGAGAAGGTCTATGCAAATCCTTGCTACTTCATAGGTTAGTCTTATGAAGTTGCACTATGCACGCATTGGTAGAGTATCCCTCCTTTTTTCAAGGGCTTGGTCTACTCGACAACATCCATCCATCCCTAATTTAGCAAAAATGGAATAATAGTCATAATACACTTATTTTATTTGAAGGTCTTGACTCTCTAAAGACTCAAGCTTACTTCCCTTTACCCAAGACATCCTCATAGATCATAGATACAATTAAATTGAAGTTAAATATAGTCTAGTATCAGATAAAATTATTAGAACTAACATGGCTCAGTTGCTTGAGCTCTATGCAGCCATTCGAGTGCTCAACTCTCAAGGGTAACCTATGCTCTTCTTAAAAACTCAAGGTGTTCTTCCGTATTAGACAAACACCATCTTAAGTTTAGTTGCACAACCTGAAAACTCGACTACTACACAATCTTATTGCTAGTCTTCGAGGCAATGTGAGATAAGCATAGAATAAGTCTAGATGTTTGTTCGATTATACACTCACACGTCTAAAAAGGCAAGCATGAATTCAAACACCTTCACATATTGGACACATGATTATTATTAAAGACTCTTTTTTAAAATAAACACATGCTCGATACCTTTCCTACGGAGGATAAATCTCATAGATAGTTAGGCAACACATTCTTTAAATTATTCCTATACAAGTTTCCATCAAGAAGTAAATCAAAGAACGTAAAGAACTTTGTTAACATGAAATAACTTTTCCATAAGCATCATAAAATATCCTCATTACAATACATTAAGAGAGGTTCTAAATAACCTTTATCTTAGAGATTACAAAAGGTGATTCACATAAACATTGGTTACAAGCTTCCATAATTCCACATATCATTAACATAATTTGTTTTTCAAGGAAGTCGATCAGATACAAAGAGAGCTAACTGGTGCTATCATTACATGGGAAGTCAAGCTCCCTTCATTTGCCAATAAAGAATTCTCTTCTGCAACTCAAACAAAACTCAGCTTATGATCTGATACACTGTCCTCTACCATTGACAACAATAGAGATTCTAAACTTTAGAATTCCAAAAATAAATACCCTCAATCACCGAAAAGGAAATGTCCATTCCTTAGGATCAGAGATGGCTCCTCGAACTCAAGTTTACTTTGTAATCTCATTTATGTGTAAATTGTGCATGAAACAAACATGACTACAACATACCATACTTCTTCCTATCGAAGCATTCAATCAACAAGCACACGAGAAAACATATTATCCCATTCATCTCACAAAATGAAAAGAAAATAAATTTCAAAAATAATCCTTTTTCTTTTTCAGTGCTTTCAATACTGTTTCTAATAAAAAAATAACACAAAAAATATACTCATTTTCCATTTTACTCTCATATTTTCTACATAAACCAACATGTGTTTTGAAGGATTAATTTACGTAATCAACAACATACGAAAAATCTCAAGCCAAATCTTTATTTCTTTCCAAAGACCAGACATCATTCCCAAGTAAAAAGAATATTCTTCAAGATCAAAAAACATCCAACTACACTACCATTCCTTTCCAACTAGACATGGTCCTTCACTTCTTAATATTAGCTTAGGGGTTTTATTAAGATCTCAGGTTCACCAAACTCAGAAGTCAAAATGTTTATAGAACTCTACAATAGAGTTTACACAAAACTTCCAATCATTTCTAAGTCTAAATTACACGCTGAAGCAACATGCTCATATGGGAAGAATTGCTAGCTCACAACCAACTCACTTATCTTAAAGAAAATATTCCCTCAAGTAAAAATTCCTAAAACTAGAATTCACGGCTTCAAAAAAACAATGCACAACAACATAGCATCCATGGTATGAAGAGAAAGCAATAGTTTTTTAGTCACTATGTTTTCCTATTTATGTGATCTAAGCACTAGTCTTTCCAAATAGTTTTACATACCATAAGATACAATCTATTTTCCCTTCATTTAAATCTACCTGATGTTCACCACCAGTATTCGAGCTTTCATCTCTACACCTTCTATTTCCTTCACCGCTATATTGTCTCTCTTCTTCCACGCTTTTTTTTTTTAATTTTTCACCAAAAATAAAAAACCAACCAAAAAACACCTATCTCTCCTCTTCGCTACCAAAAACCATTTTTTTCTCCTCTAACTTTTTACTCCAAAGGCATCATTTTTTCTTACTCAGCACGTTCCCCCTCTTTTGTCTATCAGTAGGGTCATTAACCAAATTCCATTAAGAACAAAGGTGAAAAAAACAACTTTTACTTCTCATGATTACACACTCAACAACCATCTTGAATTTTGCTTCAACGAAACTAAGTTTACATTATAAAGTTGACGACAAAACAACCGTGAAGAAAAAAAATCAAAATAATGATACTACGAGGAGCAAAACATCTTTCTTACATGGAAACAAGAAAAAATCATAATTAACATAATTGTATTTACCTCTTAAATAAAATATTTCCTTTTCTAGATCTACTTTAGAAATATATTTTTTCTAAATACACATGCTTCCTTTCCCTAGAATGATCAATCAAAAAACAATCATTCCAAAGTCACTTATCAATTTCAACCAAAACAATCATTTAGAGATAAGCATTTTCTTTAGCTAAAGATCAACATAAATGGTTTCTTTTATGCAAGTCATGTTATGCAACTCCATGAAAGAAGCACTTATTCATGTTGCTTCTAATTACTTCATCAAATAACCCATCACATCATTTCCCTTGGACATTCCCTTTCTCGGTGACCAAGTCTTTCTGCCACCAATAGCAACTCTTTCCTACAAAAGTGATGTTCCATTAGCAGCATCTTATTCTTTCATGAAAACTAGGCTTGCAAGAACTTAAACATGAAAAGATGATCAATCAATTCACCACATAATTCAACCAAAAAAAAAAAAAAATATATAAAATATATATATTTACATGCTAAAAAAATAGATAGTCCATCATCTCATCAGAAGAAGCATTAGCAAATCATGAAATCTTCTAAGCAAAAAAGTTAGCCAAGGGAGGGTTAAGATAGATGAATTTAATTTGACCATCAGACTATGGATGAAAAGTAGTAGAAAAGTTAGGAGACACACCTATGAGTTTTCAAAAAGAAAACTAGAAATGACCAAAAAAATGGGAATCACGATCAGACAACATCAAATAAAAGTTAAGTTAAGCTCGAAGTAAAACTAGTTTTACAAAATGGGATAAACTTAGCCATCTTACTAAAATGATCGCCAATGATAGAAACACTATCATGCTAATGAAATTTTAGAGGAAAACCACTAACTAGATACATATAAATACTCTACCAAGGATGATATGCAAGAGGTAAAGGCACACTAAGGCCAAAATTTCTATTAGCGGGCTTAGATTTGCAACAAAGGGTACGCTATCGTAGGTACCTCAAAACATCATATTGCATGTGGGGCTAGTAGAAGAATCTTTACAAGTGATAGAGAGTCTTGTATTTGTCAAAATGGCCACCATAGAGGGTAGAATGTGTCTCCTTAATAAGGGATTATCAATTCTTATAGGGTACACAAAGTTTATCTAGATGGTAGAGCAAACCGTCCTTAAGATAATAGTCCTAAAAAGGGGTGAAATTGGAGGAGAAAGAATGCTAGAGATGTTGGTAAACTTGTGCAAATTTAAGATCATGAGGATACTCAAAAGGCCAAGACTGAAAACCCAAGTGGGAGGTAGTGACAATGGTTAAGACAAGTGATGAAGGAGGATGCCTTAAGCAATCAACCACAAAAGTTTTACTACCCTTTTTGTACTTTATGACTAGGTGGAATTTCTAAAGGTAAGAAGCCCATTTCATGTGTCAAACTTTATGGATATTATTTTGTGATTGGAGGAAATATAAAGGCAAATGGTTAGTATGGACAATGGTTTATTTTCCTAGGAGGTAATGATGCTAGTATATTATGGTATGGACTAAGGCATAAAGTTCCTTATCATACGCGGAATAGTTTTGCTTGGTTGCCAAAAAAAACTCTAAATGATAAGCGATAAGATGACCATATTGTTTTAGGACAACACTAAGGGTAAAATAAGAAGAGAGGGTTTAAATTTCAAAATGATATCTAAGGTTAGGGATGGCTAAAATAGGAGCAGAACAAAGCTTATCTTTTAGAGTTGAAAAAACATGGGTATGATCGGGAGTCCAATGGAAGATAGATTCTACCTTAGTTAATTGATGCAAGGGATTAGCAATGGTGAAATATCCTAGGATAAAATTGTGGTAGAAGTTAGCTAGGCCAAGGAAACTTTGTAACTCGGTGACATTGGTAGGAGGAGGTCAATTAAGGAGGACTTCTACTTTGATAGGGTATACCTAAATATTGTGCTCATTGTTGATGAAGCCAAGGTAGAAAATAGAGGTTTGCTTAAAATAACACTTAGGAAAATTAGCATACAAATGATGTTGCTGGATGATAGGTATTAATATATTAATATTTTATTTTCATTATATTTTGTAATAGGATGATAAATAATATTGTATTTTAGGCCATTTAATTTATTAAATGTTTATTAGAAGGTAGTTTTATCACATAATATTTCTGATCAAAACAATTAAATGTGATATTATTTGATGGATCATCCACAAGGAATTGTAATCCCTATTTATACCCATTTTTGTAATGCATTCAATAGTTCTCCATTGCAAAATATTTCATGTTTGCTTGTGGGGGTTTCCATATCAGTTTTTATTTATATCCAAGCACTGGGTTTGAATATTGTCCTCTTACTTAGACCAAGTTTGGTTTAAAAAGGAACAATAAATTCTCTTAATGGATTTTGGATTTTTATTTTCCTTTGTTTAGGGTTGAGTTTGCCTTTAGCTGCCATTAGATTTTTATTTCTCCACAACCACATATTCCTTATTTCTTTGCTCTTTTCCAAGTATCCTAGATGAAAATTTTACATGACTGCCAAATAAAGTTGTTGTTTGCTGGTGACTCTTCTAAAATATTTTTTTCTTGTGCATTCATTTGATTGAAGGGTGGAGCCATTTAAGTGGCCAATCATATATATTTATCTTTGAAATCATGTGGAAGTTTTGATAGGACCACATTCAGATGCCATATATACCACCTATAGTGGTTTATAACCCAACCCACTACATTGATTACATCCCCCTAAGCGGCTAAAAACCCTAGCCTTTGTATTTCAACCATTATTTGTCGCATCGCATGGACAAATAGTTTTAAACTAAGTCTATGAATATTTGGGCAATCCTAGTTTACAAAACCACAATAAGTGCTTGCACGGAGACATCAAACTACTATAAAGAAGATCCCACATACATGTTCACATATATCAGACCTTGCATAGCCAGAGGACTTATTGATTCCAGAACCAATCGATGAATGGTTCACTGGATTTCACACCCAAATTTTTGTCCACAGTCATAGGATAGCCATATTCAAAATAAAATCTCTTTTAAATTAAACATCAATGTTGGTGAAGTATTAACTGTATATAGAGATATGGAGGTTGCCACTATTTTCCACTGTTTGCTATCTTTTTTTAGTTTTCAACTTGCTATTAGTTGTGGCATATTGGAAGACATTTTTATTGCTCACATTGGTAGGAGAACTTGGATGGGTGATTAAGCTCATGATGACATATAGGTGGTACATGGAGATAATTTATGACCATCTATGTCCTTGATATACTATTGATGGATAGATAAGTAACATAAAATGTTGGTCATTTTCACCTTTTGTCCACCTGGTTGGAGAAACATGATTTGATAGTTTCTTGGTATTCTTAAACTCTATTGTTGATCCAAGATACCTCATGGTCACTTGGAAGCCAATTCGGTCATGGTGCACATTAATGTAGCATCTTGTGCATGGTAACAAGCACGCTGGGCGATAGTCCACCTATTAGCAATATAACATGGCCACAATTTTAATATTTTGTGTCTATGCTAGTCGTAGATCCCTTCTACTTCTACATATACAAGAACTCAATCCATGCTTGTATCAAAGGGAGGTTTTTCTTGTACCCAAATCTAGCTACAAGAAAATATAAGAAAAAAAATATTTTTTTTTAACAATTATGAGGGATTCATAAACCTCTAATCAGTATTTAGTTTATCTATTATTTTCAATTTACTAAGATTCCTAACTTTCTCATTGAGTTACATCTCACCACGTACCCTACACAAGTCTATTTGTGCAAGCATACTATGTGTTACCGCAAATAAGTCTTTTTATCTCATCATTCTTAATGATCTAAACTTATCACATTTAGTACATTCGAAGGTGTACACCCATCACCATACCATACATAAGTCAATCTACATAGGTATGCTATACATACTACGAGTTAAGCTATCCATCTTGTCTCTATGACAAGCTATCTTAACTCAGATGTTATCAATTAGTTTTCTTAGTTAACATTCTCCCTAAGGGGGTCTCAATTCCCTTAGGTCTTCCTATGTTCACCCTAAGAGGTCTCAATCTCTTAGGTCATTTTCTAGGTTAATTTTGTTTAGCAAGAAGACAAGAATGACTACATCTATTAAAGAATCAAGAAGCAAAATTCATAAAGCATAAGGAAGTACTTAGAAAGGAAACAATATTTAACTAAATATAAACATTAAATAAAAAGGAAAACTATAAAAAAATTCATAGATAAATCATAACATTAAATTCAAGGTACATTTTCCATAAATTTAGTAAACTATTACATATATCCAAGTATGGTAAAACCTCCATACTTATGAAAGAATAAAATACTACATAATTTTCGTTAGGGATATCTCCCTACCAGTCTAGTCTACTTGAGCATAAGTAAATGATTGCATAAATAAATCAAACCAATGCTTAGATTATAGTTTTCATCTTTGGTCCTTCTTGTATTTCCATCGTTCATTTGAGGATAGTGGGCGATCAGGGCAACTCATGGTTCTATGATAGACATGCCTCTAAATGCATCTACTAGTTACATGAAAACTAGTGCATTTATTGTTTACTTTGCCAAATTGTAACTATACAAATTTAATTAAAGTTTCCATCCATCCACTATTTAGTTGATATCACAAAAATCTCCTCATTTTTATTTTCACCTCTCATTTTCTCAAGAGAGTCATTTCAACATAAAACAACTAGATCACAAGTCATACTTTAATCAAACATTTCAAAACCTTTATTCAACATAATCACAGTTCCATACCTTTAATTATTTAAATAAACTATTTTTCCTTTACTTTTACTAATCAGAGGCTCCTTCCTCCAATTAATAGAAATAAACCATATTTTCTTTACTTTCACAAATCAAATATTCCTTCCTTTAATTAATAAAAGAAACCATCATTTATTTAATTTCACTAATCAAAGATTCCTTCCTTTAATTACTAAAAAAACCATAATTTATTTACTTTCACTAATCAAATATTCCTTCCTTTAATTAATAAAATAAACCATAATTTCTTTACTTTAACTAATCAAAGATTCCTTCCTTTAATTTATAAAAATAAATCATAATTAATTTACTTTCACTAATCAAATATTTCTTCCTTTAATTAATAAAAATAATCTATTTTTCCTTTAATTAAAACAATCAAAGTCCCATACCTTTAATCATTTAATTAAACTATTTTTCCTTTAATTAAAACAATCAAAGTCCCATACATTTAATCATTTAATTAAACTATTTATCTTTAATTAAAACAATCAAAGTCTCATTCCTTTAATCATTTAGTTAAACTATTTTTTCCTTTAATTAAAACAATCAAAGTCCCATTCCTTTAATAATTTGATTAAACTATATTTTCCTTTAATTATAACAATCAAAATCCCATCCCTTTAATCATTACTTAAACTTTTTTCCTATAATTTCCTTTAATTAATAAATAAACTAAAGTTTCAATTGTTTAACATAATTAAAATCCCCTTACTTTAATTACTCAAAAAGAATATAAAATCCATTTATTTAACATAATTAAAGACCCCTTTCTTTAATTATCAATTAAACCAATTCCTTTATTTAAATAACACATGTTATTTAATTAAAACTTCTATTCAATTCAATGGCATGCAAAATCATTGTTAGAAATAGATCATATTACATCATTTGGGTCATGTAAATGTACCTACCAAGGTACATACTTAGGACATTAGATTACTTTAGGGGGAAGTTACCTAGTTTCTTCATGCAATGTAATAAATGCACAAGTGTCAATGTGCAAGTTGTACATGTGCAAGTTGTCCCTTGCACAACTAGATAGAGTGTTGGCCAAGGAACCTATCTTCCTATATAATGGCCTTATTGTCATAGATCAGAGAGCATCACATAGAGCATCACATAGACATCACATAGGGCATATCGTAGAGCATAGCTTAGATAAAGTCACCCATATTGGAGATGGGTGCAATGTAGTCCGGTAGCATTATTCATGGAGTGTTCATTTCCTCCATAGCTACATTGTATTCATTTTTATCATTTCTATTTATAGCATATTTTAGTCATCTCGTAGATTTACTTTCTTTCATATTATTTTTGCATCTTGTGATTGCTATCTCCCATTGCATACAACATCAAAAGCTAACAGTGGTATCAAAGCTATGGTAGATCTAGCCATAGGAAAGCCACCATTATCAATGAGCCTGAGTTTATTTGTCAACCTGACGCGCCTTTGGACCAGTCACTGTCAAAAACTCTCAGAAGAGTCTAGGTGGTAGAAATAGGGAGAGCCACAAGTGAGGACTGAAAGAAATCTTAGTTTTAGAAATACTGAGATTGCATTTGGCTAGAGTCTTTCCACAGAGTTGCAGGAAAAACTCGTGAAGACTAGGACTCAACATTCAATCCACTAGATTGACAAATCAACTAGTGAAGATAATTCAGGATATCTAGAATTTCTTAACTATTGCCCAAAGTTTCTTTTTGTTGCAGAAATCTAATTCTCAGAAGATTGGGATTCCTCCTACAATAGAAATCTAGGAGACTTCAACTTCATTGCCCGAAGGTCGATGTATCTTCATAGTGCAGAGGTTAGTTTCTTGTCCAAGAAAAGAATACTATGGAAGAAGACTTCTAGAGAAGAGTTGTGGTGAAGTTAGGAGACAAGAGATCTCCATTACTAAATTGAGAACTTCACACAAGAAGAAAAGGCCATAGTAGCCTTGATCAAGAATAAAAGGCCATAGAAGCCTTGATCCAGAAGAAAAGGCCATAGAAGCCTTGATCAAGAAGAAAAGGCCATAGAAGCCTAAATCCAGAAGAAAAAGGCCATAGAAGCCTTGATCCTAAAAAGGCCATAGAAGCCTTGATATTGAGAAAAAGGCCAACTCCACAGAAGCCTTGATATTAAAAAAGCCACAAGAGCCTTGATACTAAAATAAGGCCATAGTAGCCTTGATCCTAAAGAAGACTCCAGAAGAGAGTATCTAATTCAGAAGGAGATTAATATTTTAGTACTAATACTTTGTTGTAGGGAAAGGAGATTCAATGAGTCAGGAAAACTTCCTACAAGAAATCTAGGAAGAGTATCTTCTTCAGAATCAATCTAACACCTACAAGAAAAGATATCAGGAGAAGATCTCATTGAAGAACTTCTAATATTGGAAGAAGGACTAGGAGAGTCCTACTCGAATCCAGAAGTAGCAGAAGTAAATATCCAGAGGAAGATCTCACCACCAACACTTCCAGGAGTAGAAGGTTGAAGAAAAGGTCTCAAGGAAGACTAGAAGAAGTTGCAAGATCAAATACCTTGGGGAGGTCTCAATGAGCATCCAGTAAAAGGCTTGGAGAGCCTTACTGAATAAATCATCAAAGAAGAACTCATTGGAGAAATCCACTACCAAGGAGAAGCCCCTGATAGTGAAGGACTTGGGACAATTGTCGCCATCCGAAAACAAGCCCAAGAGGAGAAGAATTTGGTAAGGAGTGCCAAATCCTAGAAGAAGAATCTAGTGAAGACCTCAAGACACTCAGAATCTTGAGAAGAAGATCCTATTTGAAGTTAGAATTTGACAAGAAGCTTGAAGGAAGATTCAGATAGAAGAAGCCTACCAAATCCAAGAGATTTGGAGATTACCTCTCACAGCAAGAAGGCACCACTTCAGAAATGAAGATCTCTTCAAATATATAACAAAATGAGGAGACTACAAGAGGAGAACAAGCCACCAAAATCCTAGGCTCGTGAAAGAAAGTTTGAGACCATATTTTGGTGAAGATGAAGTTGTTCAAGGTAGCCTACAAAGAGCTGCAACATCTTACACAAGGCAACAACTTGGTGATCCTAGACATCAAGATCTACATCCTCTATAGAAGCGGAAAAAGAGCTTTCAGAAAAAGGTATGCAACTATTGGTGCAAGTAGATTCATTAATTGGATTACTTATCATATTTATTTAAGCACCTTAATTTGGATTAAAGTTGCAAAAAGGAGAATTGAATTATAGTCTTCAAAAGTGCAAAAAGAGAAAGGTTCCTTTAAGGTTCATTTGCACTTTAGGAGTTGATTAGATTTTAGAATTTCAACTATCTATCAACTACCTATCATCTACTTTGGAAAGCAAAAGAAGACTAGCTCCTACTACCTTTCTTATAATGAAATTGTAGAATAATTCTTGAAGATTCATTTTAGATTATTCTTGATTAGTTGTAGTAAATTGATTAAGTGCATTAATTTTTGAGATTTAATTGGAGTGATAAGGTGAAATTGTTAGTGCATTAAAAGTGAAAATTTATTAGATTTATTTGCACTATCCTATTGCTCTCAAAATATTGTTATTTGTGTTCTTGAGAAAGGCACAAAAATAGAATTTGTCAAAGTGTCTAAAGACACTATTAGTGCACAGATATCTACAACTTTGAGTGGCCTGAGGAAGCCACAAAATCAGCTCAATCCTCCAAGCATTGGAGAAGAAAGTAACCACCAAAAGAGCAGCAAAGGAAGCCTCGAACGAGACTTGGTGAGTCTCAAGTTCAAAGCACATTAAGTTTTCTACAAAAGAAATAGTGCAAAAAAATACAAAAAAAGAGAGCTTCTATCAAGTGGTTACAAGCTTGGATCCATTTATAAAATATCCAAGAAAAAAGGGGAAGGTGTCTAATCAAAGAGACAACCTCGAAACCCCTCATATTGCATTCAAAATTCTACCACAAAACCAGAAAATCAGACCTAAAAAAGAGGTGCAAAAGAAGGTGCAATAAGAGCTATTTTATACATGAATATGTTACATTGCATTGCACTATCCTAATATGGTTTATACAGAAAAAGGAGGCAGATTTGAAGGTGTCTCAAGGGCTCAACATCCACTGGAAAAACCAGTTGAAGGTGGTCATTCACTAACGTCCCTCCAAGCACATCAAAGGAGTCACTTTAAAGGCTCTTACTCCCTCATATTGGATGACTGAACCTGCAAGAGACAAGATAAAAAATCAAAGGGAGAAAATGATGTTATAATCAAGAGCAACATTGTCTACAAGGAGGACGTATAATAGGTGAGTTAAGAGGAAGATAGAAGCACCATTGGAGTATTCCAGTCTCCACATATTCGAAGCAAAAATTTGGTGCTCAAGCCTCCAGATCGATGCTCCTCAACTCAACCTAAAACAACCTACAAGCAAGTGCAATTGATCAAAAAAGGAGTTATAGATATTATAGGGTTTAAAGAACCTCCAAGAAGGATACATTGAAGGAGTATTATAGAAGATGCCCATGCACAAGGAGGAAGTGATATTTATCACTTGAAACAAGACCCTAATGCTCCTCACTCGAGCGCTCATCATCAACAACAAGGGAGTTACAAGCTACAGGTTGGTGCAATTATCATATGAGGAACACTTATCCAAAGGAAATCCAAGTACTTCATTAAAAGAACGTAACATCCATACATTACTAAGTGTTCTCAAGCATCTTCAACTCCTCAAGCACTCACAAAGAAATGGATGTGCCACTTGGCACTCATACCAAGATTCTCCTCCAATTTAAGAGCATCAATGACCAAGGCATTCAGAGAGAGCATTTACATTTGAGGTCTGCAAACACAGGGTGAAGTGACAGTGTGGAAGCAAGGTGTGAAAGAGCCTTCAATGCTCTGAATAAGGAAGGTCAAGGGCAGACATAAATGGTGCCACATTTGGAACGTCTATTCCCACTAAGGTTCCAAGAAAATCATTGGAGGAAGAGCCAAAGAAGCAATGTCTATATTGTAGCCCATGCACAATGAATACAACATCAAATATTGAATGATATAAGGTAAGCTTTATTCCCACTATAATATGCTTTCACTTTCTTGGGAGTTATAAGGTTGAACTTAGAGAAATACAACTACATTGAAAGCTATATCTTAAAGGGGAATAATATATCATATCAATATAATATTTGCAATATTAACATAGGAGCAATAAGGACTTCTACTAGAATTTATTTATAAAATATTTGCAAATATTATTGTGGTCTAATTTTCCAAAATTTGGGAGTTATAAGGGTTACTACATCAAATTGACTTATTGGAAATTAGATACACTTCAATCAAAAACCTAAAGGGATATTTAAAAGAGGTTATTAAAAGCTTTAGGCTAAGGTTGGAAATTTATATACTTGTCTCAAACACATCAAAAAAGGGACAAAATAAATCCAACATTAAAACCTCTTCAAATTGGAAAAGTGCTTAGTTCAATAGGAGCAATAAGGGATAGATAAAAGTTGATTTTTGATATTTACAAAACCTTACAAAATCAACCAAAAATTGAACTATCTTTTCAAAAGCACTATATTATATCCCTAGGGAGACAGAAGAATTGATATTAGGAAAATGGCATCAAACAAATTCTTCCTTGCAGAATCTCAATTACTCAAAGGTCCTAATTATTTCTCTTGGAAGAATAAAGTGAAAGCAATCTTGGTATATGAAAAACTTTGGGATATTGTTAAAGGAAAATCATAGAGACCTACCTCAGGTGATACTGAAATCCTAAAGTTTGAGGAAAATGATTCAAAGGCTCTAATGATAATAACCTTTGCTATCACTGATGAGATACAACCCTATATCAGTTCAGCAAAAACATCTTCAGATGCATGGACAAGCCTAGAGAAAATATTTGAAGGAAAGAATAAGGCAACCATTTTACATCTTCAAACTCAACTTCACTCATTAAAAATGAATAGTGGAGAAAGCATAGAACTATTTCTAAGGAAGGTAGCAGATATTAAAGGGAAATTATTAACCTTGGGAGAAACAGTTAAGGATGAACTTCTTACTCAAGTAACCATGAGAGCACTTCTAGAAAGCTACAAGCATTTGGTAACATCTTTACAAGTTCTAAGTAAAGATACTTCTTTTGATGACCTAGTCAATATTTTATAGGAATATGAGGTGGAAAATACAATTAAAGATGAAATGACTAACACTGCATTGTCATCTAAAGATAATCCACAGGGAAATATTGCCTCATCATCATCAAAAGGATGAAAACCATGGTACAACAGGTATTGTCAGATATGCAGGAAGAAAGGCCATAGTACCAACTATTGCAGATTCAATCCCAAAAATTAGAATCAAGGAAATCAGATGAACAATGGGAATCAATTTCAGCCATGACAATATCAAAATCCTCATCAACAATATTTTCAGCATCCAACCAATTATCCCCAATTGGAGTATCACAAAAGAAATAAAAAAGGACATCTAGCTCAGAGGATAGAAGGAATCGAAGAACTGGAAGGATCCACAGATGATTATGAAGTCAAAGCTCTTTCAGCAAGAATGATAGGTTATGAAGACACTAACTACTTGCTTGAACAGGTTACAAAAAATAGAAAAGAAGAATCTGAATCTCAAGATCATCCAATGGAAGAAGATCCACATTGAAGACTAAAGTCTTCAATACCCAAATAATGTAATACATGGGGGTGTTAGAAATAGATTATATTACATCATTTGGGTCATGTAAATGTACCTACCAAGGTACATACTTAGGACATTAGATTACTTTAGGGGGAAGTTACCTAGTTTCTTCATGCAATGTAATAAATGCACAAGTGTCAATGTGCAAGTTGTACATGTGCAAGTTGTCCCTTGCACAACTAGATAGAGTGTTGGCCAAGGAACCTATCTTCCTATATAATGGCCTTATTGTCATAGATCATAGAGCATCACATACAACATCATAGAGCATAGCTTAGATAAAGTCACCCATATTGGAGATGGGTGCAATGTAGTCCGGTAGCATTATTCATGGAGTGTTCATTTCCTCCATAGCTACATTGTATTCATTTTTATCATTTCTATTTATAGCATATTTCAGTCATCTCATAGATTTACTTTCTTTCATATTATTTTTGCATCTTGTGATTGCTATCTCCCATTGCATACAACATCAAAAGCTAACAATCATCAATACAAGGAATAAAGAGTTTTAATAACAATAAAATTTAGGTCCTAGGTGTAGACCAATTGGTTTGACCAAACCCCGTAAGAGGGGTGGAGGTCCAAGTTTCAAATCTCATGCCTCATAAAACTGAACACTTGTCCCTTTCTTAGTTCTTTTAGCATCATAAAAGGTTTAAGATGATTCTGGCATGGTGGTTATAGGGATAGACTATACGAAGAACTATATGGCAGATTTTGAGGTAGATAGCGTAGAATACTATGGTAGCCATAAAATATGGATAGCCTGCCCGAGTTCGTGGTGGCTATCGATTCCACAATGTAAATAAAAAAATTAATAGAACTTTGTAACTAAATAACCCAAGATGCACTACCAAAATAGAAGGCCCAATAAAGATGATTAGGAGGGATGCTAGGGTTACATGGTGATTACCAAGGTTCACCAACAATGAACCCATCATGGCTACCAGATAAATCTGTCCCTACTAGGAGAGGGTTAACATTACATGGTAGGCACATGCATTTAATAAACAAAGCATCATATATAGATGAAACCCAATGCCTTGACCAAGTAATGATAAATTAGTAAGAAACAATGGATAGTGTGGGAGGAGGATAGTCAAAATGATAGTGCTAACCACTTAGAAATAGGAGAGGTTTATAGTCAAGGCATGAGATGTCTAACACAATGTGACACCTTTGAGCAAAGATACAAACCTAAAGGGATGGGTCTTTCCCTTACCTAGCCAAAATATAATATCCATAGCCAACTGTCGTACTAGGCACAAACATAGTATATTATACACAATAGAACCAAACCAGTAGCCACTTAAGGACAAACATAGCTTTAGGTTAATTCAGCACCAACGTGAAGATGGTAGAAAGATGAAGGGTGTTGTGAAACCCAACATCTCCATAGTGGATGAACCTCAATGGTAATAGAGGATAGGGGTTCATACATCAGTGATGTAAGCTATCCCAAACATAGGTAAAAGGAGAGATTCAAACATAACAAGGAGAAATATTTAAAATGAAGATGCCTCATAGACATCAACAACAAAGCCTATTTCAAAAGAGAGGAGAAAAGGTTGATAACCAACCTACCAATTTCACCACAGTTAAATTCTATTCCAAAAGGGTTTTCTACCTTTTTGATGCCCTGGTTCGCTTATCTTGCCTTCACTTATTTATCTCCTTTCTTTTCCCACCATGCTCTCTCTCTGTTTGATCCTTCCTCTCTTAAAGGAAAGTCTTCCCTTACCTTTTACTTCCTTCCTATCCTCAATAATTCTATCTGTAGACGTCAATCCTCCCTTTCATCCCTTCACATCGAGTAGGATATTATGTTTTAAAAATAATTCTTTGCTTATTCCAAAACTTTACCATCAATGAGGCTTCTCTGCCTATGTCGACGAAAGTTTCTTCCAACTTGAACGCGTATTCTTACCGCGTTCAATAAATTCAAACAATGAATTTCCCTCTTTTTATATTATATAAAAATTCTTAAGATTATTTAAATAAAAGTTCCATTTCTATTTAAATAATATGTCTATTATTTCTAAACGAAATTCTATTATCATTTAAAAAATAAAGTTTCTATTGTTTTTAAATGAAAATCTATTATCAATTAAAATAAAGCTTTCTATTGTTTTTAAATGAAAATCTATTATCATTTAAAATAATTTTTTTCTATTGTTTTTAAATGAAAATATATTATTATTTAAAATAAAGCTTTCTATTTTTTTTAAATGAAAATCTATTATCATTTAAAATAAAGCTTTCTATATTCTTGAATGAAATTCTTTCATCTTTTAAAATAAAGTATCTATTATTCTTAAATAAAATTCTATTATCATTTAGAATAATAACTTACTATACACACACACGTATAATATATATATATATATATATATATATATATATATATATATATATATATATATATATATATATATATATATATATATATATATATATATATATATATATATATATATATATATATATATATATATACACACATAAAAAGAGTTATCTAATCCAATACTAACATCATGCTATATTTTTCTTTAAAAGCAACACAAGGAGTTTCAAAAGGCAACCAACTTATGCATATTTTCTCAAAACCAGTGATGCAACAAGTGATGAAGTAAAAGACAACCAATAATATGCAATAGACAAAGAGGGAGTCTTTCCATCAACCCAATCACCCATATCATCCTGAGAATTTACAATAGCTACTAGGATATCAATTGAGGCTCAAGGTGGTTGGCTAGTTGACGATTATACCTAAAACAATAATGCATACCTATATGAAGGTATCAATCCATGTTATCCTTGAGTTGCCGTAGTCATCACTTCCCCAACCTCAAGTGCCTCGTTCCTAGTGGATGATTCTAATTCTTCCACCTACGAGTGTACCTGAGCCTTCATATTAACAATATGTCAATGTTACCATGTGATTCCAAAAGAATCAAACCAAACATCACACAACTAGTCATTTGTACAAAAATAAGCATTATAACATCATTAGTTAATACATAGTTTTTTATGTTAAAACACCCATCAGGGAGGGTCATGATAGTTCCATAGAGCACACCCACATGATGGACACAACTGGCAGAAGTAACCATACAAGGAGTTTTCAACTCAGCCACGTGGAGGACCTATTATGAAGACCTAATATGATAATATTTTTATGACATTTACATCAATATTCTAGCTCAAACACTGCAACAGTTTCCAAATAGCTCACCTAATATGAAGTTTGTCTCACGACATAGTATTTGAAGGTTGATGTCCCATTATTACCAAAGCTTGCTCCAAAAATAAGCGAGGGGGTTACACTACAAGCCATTTCTATTTCATGACCAAATAAGGGAAAAATCTTACTTTTTCTCTACTTTAGAGTTGAAAGAATTATTTTCAACTTCCTTGGTGCATTCCTCTATTGAGCCTTGAACTTTGCTAAAGTGGGATTAATTTCTTTCACTTTAAAAGCTCATTTATGCTGGCCCAACTTCACATAGATTTCATAAATCATTTACAATTGAGCTTGTTTGAATATTTTACCTACAATTCATATACCCTCTTGCCCATTGATTAAATTTAGAAAATTTCCTTGGCTTTAAAGTTCTTGTTTTAGTAAAACATACAACTATTTTGACTATTTTTATTGATAAAGCACTTTAGTTGCTAACCCAATATATTCTCCTTGGCTCAACATAGTAGAAATATAACCACAAATATAGCTTTAGTAGATAAATTGGATGAAGTCATTTCCTTAGTTACTTCCTTTGCTGACACCATTAAAGAACTCAAAATACAGTCTTCCTCCTCCGTTAGTCATTCTCATGCCAAGGGTGAAGTCAAAGTTTACAAAGGCTCTAGGAATCCCAACATCCTTAATAGTTGGATCCTAGAAATGGATACTTGGTTTACCTTTAGTCAAACATTAGACGATGATAAATTTCCTTTTGCCAAACTCAATTTTTTTTGGCATGGCTAAGGTTCTCATCATCGAATACCAAAGAAATAAAAACCCTATTACAACTTGGAATGATTTGGTCACTGCCTTGAAGGCCACATTCTATCCATCCAATCATGATGATGAATTTATTAATCAATGACTCCACCTTAGACAAGGAAAACACTAATCCATCTAGGATTATTCCATAAGTTCAATAGCCTACGTGTCTTGCTTCACGTATCTAATCTTGCAACTTTCCTCATTGCTATGTTTAAAAGTGGCTTCTCACACATTTTTATAGAGAGTTGAAATACATTCCTTGCACTACTCTTGATGATATTTTTAATCATGAAAAACTCATAAAGGAGAAGTTCACTACACAGTACAAAGGAACTCAATACTCTTTAGGAGATTCCATAAAATCACCTCATCCAAAATATCAGGTACTAAGGATATTCTACTTTATCCCCTTATCATTCTTATCCTACACCTGCTTCTACTCAATATTCTACTTCTAAGCATACATTTCATGCTTCTTTTTATTTTTCTTATGCTGTCTAAAAAATATTGTAATTCTTGTAAAAGAAAAGGACATGATAAATATAAATGTAGAAAATTACAAAAGTATAAGAAGAAGACTTTACAAAATATTATTAACTATTTTGCTTTTCACTAACTTTTTCAATGCTTATCAAACAACCTAGTAAATTCTTATATTTTTTAAAAAGAATTCCCAAATGACATGAACAAAGGAATATTGAAAAGGTAAATGATATGCTTTTTTTAGATACTTGTTACACAAGGTAAACATGAGATGTCCATGATATCCTCTACATTATACGCTCTCACTTGTAAGAATTTTATTTGGAATTCCAACCAAACGATTGTTGAGTCCATAGGAAGGGCCTTCAGTGACCAAATATTATTCCAAAGGAGATATTTAGGAGTAGGAATATTTCATTTTTCTAAAACCTTACATCCCAAATTGATTTAGTATCAACCATGTTTTTATTGATGCCAAACTAACTCATCCCTTCACCTAAACATAGGCAAGTAGAAATATTGAAACATTTTTTGAAGTTCATCTACTTATTGTTTTAGGTATTCACTTTCAACTGGGTTATTAATAGAAATCCATGATCTAGAGTTAATGCTCACATTAATATGAATTTTTAACTTTGAATATTTACAATCTAAACAATTACAATTTTTGATGAATTACCATCTAATATATATTTTTATCAATGGTAAACTATTTGAAGATTTGTGTTATACTACCTCTAGGTAGGCTTTGTTTCTTGAAAATATTTACTACATCAATAGAATGTATAAAATTTTAAATAACATTTTTGACCAAATATTCCTATATTTGAATAGTTTCCATTTATTTTTTTGTTTCTAATGCAAAACTCAAAAGTCTGATTTCTCAAACTTGCCCCTCCAAAATTATTACCTTTGTAGACCTATCCCCAAAATTTTGAAAGAAATTTAGATGAAATACATCGAGGAAAGATGCATTATTATGTTAGAAAGAGAAAAATACATCTTATACCTCATTCATAGGTACTTTCTTGTAAATCATTTATTTTATTCTAGTATAATAATTGATTTAATATTTCATGAAATTTTACCTTGAGCTTTCTTATCTTTCCCACCATCTAATACAATATATTTCAATTAATTAATTACTTCTTTATTAATATCTTTTCTTGCTTAGTATTTCTTCCATTTCTTCTATTTATAGTTAAAATATCTTCTATTGATGAAAAGGTAGATCTATTTTGGATTTAGAATTAAAAATTTGACATTTCTAATTCATTTCTTAAGCCTAATATCCTTAGCATTTTTTAGATTAATATGAAATTTATTTTTCAATACATTATGGTAATTAAAAACTACTTGTTTTTTTTTTATTTGTTGAAAACATCCCAAAAGGGATGCCACTTTCGAGTAAGACCCAAGGAGGCAGGGGTATCCATTCCGCCAAAAATACCCAGGACTTGGACCTGGCCTACCACCTTTGACATACTCAAGGAGCAAACAAACACACAAAACCAATTTAAAAACAAGTAAATAAATAAGTAAATAACAACAAAAATAATAAAATAAAATAAAAAACATGCTCCTTGAGTGTGTCAAAAACAAAAGCACAACCAAAAACACACACAATAAGATAAAAGAAACCACAACACGAACCACATAGAAAAACACAAGAACCACATAACAAAACACAAACAAGACAAAAACAACAAAACACTACAAAGACATAACCCAAAAAAAACATGAAAAATAAACACAACCAAAACCTAAAATATTAAAAAATAAAATAAAAATAAAAATAAAAAACAACCAACAACAGACAATAAACAAAAAAAAAAAACATAGAAAACACTCACACAAAAAAACATGAATTAACACAAACAAAGAGAAACATAAGAACAAGAACGACAAAAACACAAGAACAATAACAAAAAACATAGAAAAACACAAGAACAATAAAAAAAAACATAAAACAAAAAAAATACAAGAAAAACACAAAGAACACAAAAACAAAACAAAAACAAAAGAACACACACCTTAAAAAACTAAACAAAAAAACAAAAAAGAAAAAGAAAAAAAATTGAACATAACAATGACCTATCTAGACCATAAGACTATTAAGGCAAGAAACAACAAAGGAAACAAAAGAAAGAAAAGAGTGAGCTAGGGAACTAAAAAAACCTGAATGAACCAAAGAGAAGCAAAAAAAACAAGAAGAAACTAGGTACCTTCAGAACTGGAGCCATCCAAAGAAATGATAGAAAGAAGAGCTTCCCTAATTTGCGAAGCCCACCATCTAGGAGGGTGGCCATAACAAGTAAGATCACCTTTGTCCAAAGCCCAATTAGCTAAAGCATCAACACTCTTGTTTTGATATCTGACCACATGATTGTAATCAACTTTCAAAAATCCCATCTGGATTAATTGAATCTTCTCAATAATTCTTTTTATTCTCCAATCAACCTTATGATTCTTGGAAGGAGTCTTCAAAATATTAATCATAAGTTGAGAGTCAGACTCAACTAACACCTTTTCCCATCCAACCTTAGTAGCCTCCTGAAGGCCTATAAGGATACCATACCCCTCAACAAGGTTATTGGAAAGAATACCCAAATTCTTAGCAAAAGTAAAAACAAGGGAGCCATCTGAAAGTCTACCAATTCCTCCCACACTAGCTTTTCCAGGGTTCCCTCTAGAGGCTCCATCAGTATTGACTTTTCCAAAATCCTTAGGAGGAGGTTGCCAATTTCTTGTCCTATCCATCTTACTAATACTCACATTCCCTTTAAGTTGGTTGCCCTTAGAATATTTAATCTTCAATCTTTGCATCACTTGATCCCATATTTGGTGGGAGTTTTGGGGGTGATTAAGGAGTTGATGGACTGATTCAACTAAGTTGGCTATGGTATTTTGCCAAATATAGTGAATATCCTTCCTATCTTGATTAAAAATTTGGTTGTTCCTTTCAATCCAAATATTCCAAAGAAGAATGGTAGAACCCATCCAAACTAACTGCCTAATAAAATGATCAACACCCTCTTGATTAGGCCAATCCCTCCAAAGTTGTTCAAAAGTAAAAAAATTGGACCACTATAAGCCAAGTAAAGTGGCCATTCTCCTCCATAGCTCAGAGGCTAAAGTACACTCAATAAAAATATGGTTGAGATTTTCTACATTCTCTTCACACATCTCACATCTAAAAGGGCCATGAAAACCATGCTTCATAAGTTGCTCACCAGTAAGCACCCTACGATGCAATAAAAGCCAATTAAAGAACCTCACCTTAGGCTAGATATTTTGAGCCCACAATTGAGAAAATATGTTAGAAGAATGGTTGGGATTATTATGGCATAAGGTCAAATAACCTTGAGCAACCGAATACTCACCCTTAGTAGTGTTGTTCCATCCAAAACAATCTTTTTCATGGGACCAAGAGAGAGATCTCATATGAAGGATGCCTTGGATATCTTGTCTTTGCCTTTCTGGGATTTGAATAGGCCAATCCTCAATAGGGATCCAATATCTACCAACCTTTGAATTACCAGTATGGTATCAATAGGAATTAGCCACCTTTATCGAGTTAGCTCGATGAAGCTCCTCCATCCAAGGCCTCCAATCGAGAAACTGAGTTATCAAAGGCTTGTGACCATCCCAAGAATCTATCCAAAAATTTACCTGTTGACCATTATGAATGATCCAAAATAATTTTTTCTTTATCAAATCCTCACCAGTCTTAAGAACTGCTAAAATGGGAGAACCTTTGGTAGGAATTTGATAGCGAACAAGGTCTTCAGGACTTTTGTTCTCAACATATTTAGCATGAAGATTATTGGCCCAAAGAGCATTGGGGTTATGCAACATCCTCCAATATAATTTAGCAGCTAAAGCTTTGTTGTTATTAATAGAAGACCAGAATCCTAACCCCCCTTTATTCTTAGGAAGACATAAAGTGTCCCATTTCACCAAGGCCCATTTTCTTTTCTCCTTAGTACCACTCCAAAGGAAACGATGACTGATTTGATCTAGTTCTCGAAGAACAACCTTTGGAATATTCAACACGAAAGATACATAAATAGGAATAGCTTGAAGGACTGATTTTACCAAGGTGATTCTACCCCTAGAAGAAAGCCACCTGTTGGTCCACTTTCCAATTTTCTTCTTGACTTTGTCCAACAACCAATTCCAATATTTATTTTTTTGCCTTTGAATATTTATGGGAATACCTAAATAAGTGATTGGAAGGGAGGTCTTCTTATATCTTAATTTATCCAAGACCATGGATTCCTATCTAGCAGAGCAGTGAAAGAAAATAACTTTAGATTTGTCTTCATTGATCAACTACCCAATAGCCTTAGAAAAATAGCTAATGATTTGCTTAATATTAGAAGCTTCCTTAACTATAGCTTTACCTAAAAGAGTAGAGTCATCCAAAAATTGAAGATGAGAGATAGGTCTAGCTCCATGAGCAATGGTAACTCCCTCAAGGGTTTTATTTTCCCTCTTTTTGGTTATAGTCCTACCCAAGCATTCAACAAGAATGATGAATAAATAAGGGGATAGTGGGTCACCTTGCCTAATACCTTTGGAAGCTGGGAATGACTGAGAAGGCCTGCCATTGATAAGAACTAAGTAGGAAACTGAAGAGATACATCCCATAATCCAATCCATACAATCCTTAGAGAAACCAAATTGCCTCAAAACTTTGATAAGGAAGTGCCAATCCACTTTGTCATAAGCTTTGGATAAGTCTAACCAAATGAACATGGAAGGAGATTTTTGCATATCCATGGAATGGATGGCTTCCTGAGCAAGAACTATCTCATCTACTATTTGATGCCCTTCCACATAACCCCCTTGCTTTGGGGAAATAATCTTATGCAAAAGAGGCTTCAACCTTTCTGCCATGATTTTAGTAATGATTTTGAGAAGAACATTACATAAAGCAATAGGTCTAAAAGTTGAGATATGATCAACCTCTTGAGCTTTTGGAACAAGAGTAATATAAGTTTTATTGATAACCTTCAAAATTTCTTTGGCTTTCCTGGCTTCTTCCACCACCTCTAATAAATCAACATGAAGGATATCCCAAAACTCTTGGTAGAACTCAATGGGAAAACCATTAGGACCTGGGGTTTTCCCTTTTTGCATTTTAAAAACTACCTGTTGAAGCTCATTGATAGTAACATGAGTAGTCAAAATAGAGTTCTCCTCAGAAGTGATAAGAAAAGGGATTGCTTGAAGAAAATTTTGTTGAGAAGTTGAGTCAAGAGGAGTAGCAACAAAAATATTGGAAAAGTAATCAACAACAATAGAGTTCATGCCATCCCAAGTATAAACAACATCTCCAGAATCTGATTTTAGGGAAGAAATAAAGTTGTGAGATCTTCGAGCTAGAAGAGATTTGTGGAAGAAATTTGTGTTTCGATCTCCTTCTTTGAGCCATTGAATTCTAGATTTTTGCTTCCATAAGATTTCTTCTCTTTTTTCCCATTCCTCTAACTGAGTTGTGAGTTTAATTTCATCTACACTTCTCTTCTCTGTGAGGCCATCTAAACATATTTTCTTATTCAAATTTTCAATATGAGCAATAACTTCATTTATTTTTTATGAACATCCCCAAACTCTTTCCAGTTCCAAGTCTTGATTTTGGATTTAATGTATTGCAGTCTTTTGGCAAAACAGAACATCTTAGTCCCATGCCTAGGTTTACCTTCCTTCCACCATTGTTGCACACGAGGTCTAAAGGAAATGTCTCTAAGCCACATTAATTGAAAATGAAAAGGAGAGAAACTCACATTGGTTTTCCACATTTCCACCATGATCGGCCAATGATCCGAACCAACATTATTAAGAGTCTTCACTTTAGGAATGTGACCATGGATTAAGAAAATTTTAGAGAGCAAAAACCTATCCAATCTCTCCATTATACAAGCTAAGCCTTGCCTTCTGTTAGACCAAGTCATAAGGCCATTATCTGGTTGGATGTCCACAAGATGGAGGTTTGCAATATATTTTCTCATGAGGTCAGTGCTTTTGTCCAAATTTCTATTTCCCCCTCTTTTCTCATCCAAAGAGAGGATGGTATTGAAATCTCCTTCGATCAAGATCCAAGATTCAGGAAAATGAGAGATAATATGAGTTATATCCTTCCACTGTCTTCTTTTTTCCTCCAAAGTAGTCGGAGCATAAATAGTAATGTAGAGCATAATTTGGTTGGAATGTCTACTTTGAATAACTATAGCCAACAAACCCCAACTGCCAACCATATGGTGAATAACTACCTCTTTTGGGTCCCAAAGACAAGCAATGCCACCAGAAGTCCCCTAGGAACCGAGGGAAACCACTTTTCTAGCTGGCCAAATTTTAATGGCAATTGAGTCCATATCCTCCATTGACATCTTTGTTTCTTGAAGGAAAACAAGATGTGGATGATTTATCTGAATCATTCTTCTAATTTCATTTTGTTTTGAAAGACTCCCTTTGAGTCCTCTAATATTCCAAGTGATGATCTTCATTAATACCAGGGCTAAAAAAGTTGGGAAGGGCATTAATCTTACCTTCCTCTACAAGATTTTCACCTTATTTTACCATATGATATTGATTGGTCTTGCGACCTGCTTTTTGATTAGAATCCATCTTCAGTTTTTTTCCCTATTTCTTGACTTATTCCAATAGAATTTGAGATGGCTTCTAACCTTGAAGAATGCTCGTACATAGCCAAAATTTTACTAGAGGGTTCAACGGAGTCTATATTGGGACCTGTATTATTTGAAGTTTTGACATTTAAAATATTGTTTTTCTTTGTAAATTTTCTTCCTTTTTTTTTCTGTTGAAAACCTTTGATTTGTTGGTTTATCTTTGAGTTATTCCCTTCATATTTAAATTGTGTTTCTAATTTCTAAGATATGTTTCCATTATTTCCTCTTCCTCATTTGGGACATCATTTGTGGAAAGGGTTTGAAACATATTAGCATATGACTTTGGTTGATCCTTCATAACTGGTTTTTTCTGAGTGTTCTTCTTCTTAGGCATTTGGAAACCTGTTGAGTTTATATCTTCTTTCTTTTGATCAGGAATTTTATTTGGGCAAGAACTGGCCAAATGACCATATTCATGGCAAATTCTACAATGAAAAGGAATGTTCTCATAGTCCACTACTTGCTCCCAAGTGTCTTCTCCAAATTGTAATGTGATATTTTTAGGTAGGGATTTGTCAAAATTCATTAAAACACAAATTCGAGCATAAATAATATGTTCAAAATTTTGAGTACAATCAGGAGTCATCATAAAATTTCCTAAAGAGTTTCCAATTGAAGAAAAAATAGTAAGATTCCAAAATTCAATAGGGAGGCCAAAGAGTCTAACCCACACAGTATTTATAGAAGGCATCTATTCTTCGACTTTAAATTTAATATGCTAGGGTTTCATGAAAAGCCTTGCTTTAAAGAGTCTAACTACTTGTTTTTCTTACACACAAGTATCTTGGCCTATTCCATCAAATTCTATTATCTAATTTAAATTATTGAGCTTAAATTTAGTTTTCTTTTGCTTTACATTTTCTACCAAAATATTTACCATTTGAAATATTCATTTACCTCTTTAGATATTTCATTTCTCCAAAAAACCTATAGTACATGATCCTTCACACATTGCTTCATCTAACCATAAGATGATATTGGAGCTACTAAACTAAAATAAAAATGGATCTCAATAACCATCATTGAGTGGATCATATATCAGGATAAGAGATGTATGATATGATTCTACTCACAATAAAATATTTGAAGAGATTTATATATTCTATTTGTAACCATATATTATATAATAAAAATATGTTTAATGTTTGTGCTACATGAGTTTTTACAATGATTTTATCATGCCATGTATCTGAAAATCATCAAGGAATAACATGCCAAATCCTATTTAAATTGACAAATGAAGCAAAAATCCTTTATTAATTTAAATTTTCCAAGAGTATCACCCTTCGTTTTCAAAGGAGATAAAATTGTGTTGAAGTGCCCTCAAGAATCCAAATATCATAATTATTAGTCAACATTGAATTTGACATACATAAACTAAAACCATTGTAGCATCATTCATCGAGGCACATAAATTTAGAATCTTGACTTTGATGTTTCTTTTTCTTATAGAAAAGACTAGCAACCTAATTATATCTTGCTTCTAGCAATTATCCATCTCATTTATGTTTATCCCATATTGTTGCAATACCTCTTGAGGATCCCATAGTAGAAACTATTAGACAATTCTCCATTAGTTTTTAATGCATCCTTATATTCCTCACTACTTATTTTTTATTTATTGTATTAAAGTAAGTGAGGGTCATAACAACCTAATAATGCTACCCCTTTTTTAGGGGTTTTATTCAAAACCCTAATATTCAAGATATCATTTTTATCATCATTTTTTTTTTGGAATTAGCTTCACTTCTTGCTAACACTATTATTTATTTTTGTTTTCCAATATCTTATCTCTTTGAGTATTATTATTTCTTTATTCTTGTTTTAAGGATCTTCTTCACCTTTTCCCATTCCCACCAACACTTTCATCTAAAAAAAATTAATGTTTTCCTAAACATCTTAAACTATAACAATGATTTTGCATAGTAATTACTTTCATACGTTTCTTTAAAAATACTAGACTACCATAAATATCTTTCATACTTATTTATTATTATATTGTTCTTGAAACTTTTAAGTGTAATAATAAGTAAATAATTTTATATTAAAAAAGATGTAGATAATTTACTTAAATTAAACTTATATTTTTTACTTTTACCTTATATGTTGTAGAATTAGCCTCTATATCTTTTTCTACACGTTCTAAACTTAAATTTGTACATTTTACGTGCTCATCTTTTTTTTTTTTTCTTTTTTTTTTCTTAATATTTAAAATAAATAAATTATAATAAAATTTGTTATTTGATAATATGTAATCATTGTACTTTTTAAAACTATATCCTTTTAAAAATTTAATCTAATACAATCTACAAAAATGTTAGCTACACTAACTTGTTATTATATCATATAATGTAATATATATTATATTATAATATAATATATATAATAAATATTAAAGGGATGATGACATGTTCTGTAAAGACGAGGGAAAAAAAAAAGGTAGAGGGTCTGCTCAATTGCTTAAAGTATTCCATTAGGAGAGTGAAGACCATGCCGGGCCTCATAGATAAACAGAAAGTCGCGACTCTCTGGGAAGACGATTTCCCACGTTACTATTGTTATTTATTCTACTTGCAGACTCTACAAGCAGATGGAACGACCAGATAATAACGTTGATAAAATTTACATACTGTTGTTATTTGTTCTACTTGCAGACTCAGTAGCAGATAAAACGACCACATATTAAGGTTGACAAAATTTAAAAATTGCCGTATACCGTAGCTTTAGTTACAGCCAGCGTGGTTTTCAGTTCAAAATAAAATTTACGTAGAGGACATGGTCATAGGACAAGAAAGCCCTTCAGGATTTTTAGCTTTCGCTTTATCTTTAACCAGAAATGAAACTAAGGACAAACCTTCGACTAAATTAAATGTTAGTAGCAATCCCAATCCATCACCAATCGGTAGTCTTCTAGTGATTCCCGAGGTTTTAGACATCCCCGGATCATGTGCACTGGCTCTTCATGATCATGGTGTGCAACGACCTGTGAGATTCGACCTCCGCCTGCTTAAAAGGAAACAAACGAATTATCGGAAAAAATATGAAAGTTATGGATGTCACCCAAGTATTCTGGCAACGGCCGCTAAACCATTTAGACGAACCAGAAGAAAAGCAAAACGTTTGATCTTCAAAGCATCTCACTTTTTTTTAACCTCCCTTTTTTGTCTCCAAAACTAGATTTTTGTATGAAGTTCATTTACAAATATCATATCGCAGTTTCAATCTGGTCTTTTAAAGGAAATCCAAAACTTTAAGCCACTGAATTGTCCTTCAAATACATGAAAGGAGTATATACAGAGAGAGTTTGTCAATTACGCATTCAAAGGAAAAATTCTATATCTAGTGTTATTATTATAGAATACAAAAGAGTTTGTTCTGAATAGGATTAATCTGTTATAGGACAGAACAATTTAAACTTAAACCAGGAGTCATATTAAGATATTCACTTTTAAAAAATTTCATAGCTCCTTTAGGGTTTTTGTGGGAGGATTAATCTGTTAATTAATCAAGAAAGTTTATAAATAAACACTCAGAAATTAGTAACATAATTTTAGATGTTGCAATAAGACTTTTTAATAGCCAACGGAAACATTAAACTAAACTACTACCACCCAGTATCCACCCAAATTATTTTTAATTTGAAACTTAAACTTTCACATTTTATTAATAAATTCTATATAATATAACCACATAAACAACCTGAGAATGAAATATAACCACATAAGTAACCTGAGAATGAAATCCGACGAATGTTAAATTGTTTAAGCGAGGAGTGGTAATTATAATTCAATGAAAATCCCATTAGATTAAGGTATCCGTCATATAAATTTATAATCTTGTGGAAAGAAAGTTGTGTTTAAGCCGGGAGTGGTCATTATGATTCCATGATGATCCCATGAGACTAAGGCAACCGTCACGTATCTAGAGAATGAATTAGTCCTTCTACATTTTATATATTTTATTTATTTACTTGTTTAAAAAACTAAGCTTTAATATAGTCTTATATTGTTAAGTTTTTAAGGGAACAGTGGAATAAATCATATATTTTTGACTATTTTTTTCTTTATAATACGTGTAGTTTTATTAGCATAACTTAGTAACGGGATGTTTATGTTTAATTCAATTTCAAAATTTTATATTTTATTTATAAATTATTTTTCATTTAAATTTAAAAACATATTCTTAAAATGAAGATGAGCTATATATTATGTTTAAAGTGTTTTGTTAAAGATATTTTATCTCATACCTGTTGTGGAACATAGATTCCTTTAAAGTGTTTTTTTTTGATATTTTATCTCATACCTGTTGTGGAACATAGATTCCTTCATGGTATCTTATAAACCCTTATAATTGAGTTATATATTAGGTTAAGGTTATGTGTAAGGTATTGGTTCCAAAATGTATTCGTAAAAATTTAGATGAATAGTATCGAAAGATTCACTATTAATAAGGGTAATGCTGGAAATTTAAACTTAAAATGGTCAAATTATTATAAAATTGATCTAAGCTCCTTGATCTAAGCTCCGGATGAATGGGGGAGATTTTTGGGATTGATCCTTTCTTGTAGCTGGATCATCGATCTAAACCAAGGGATCGAGAGAGTGAGGACAAGAAATCTCTAGGCCGCCCCTTGTCTCTAAACCAGAAAAGCCTTGATCTAAGATACGGCATGATGAATACTAAAGCTGTGATGAACGGAGGAGGTCGTTAGGATTGAGTTGTTATCTCCGGCTCACTCGATCCAAACCGTGATTCCTTTAAAAGCTTCTTCGCCGCGGAATCGGGAAAAGAAGCGTGAATGGAAGAAGGAATGACCCGGAGAGACCTTTGGCTCTAGACTTTCTTTTTTGGTAAAGCGAAAGAGAAATACTAAATTCCTCTCTGGTTTACTTTTCTTTCTTTTTCCTCGATGGTTGGTCGGTTCGTCAGCTATATGTCGAAGGAATTTGGATCATTCTTGATCGAGCTTAGGGAAGAAATGGCTTGACTAACTTTTGCAGCTATGCCCATTAGAATTTTTGAGGATTATTGATCGAGCCATAGAGTGAAATTGGGTTGACTAGGTTTTCCAGCTATGTTTTCCAGCTATGTCGATTAGACTTTTGGCTACTTTCCAATGAGGCTATAGGGTGAAAAGAAGGTGAGTAGGTTTTCCATATATATGGTGAAGCGAAAACTCTTTTTCTTTCTCGAGCTCTACCGGGATTCTCTTTGATTTTCTTTTCAAATCGACAGCTTTTATTAATCAGGCCCAACCCCTCTCTGGCCATAACCTTTAATTTAAAGGCTCTCTTAAAACAAACCCTTCCTCAAAACAAAACTCTTTCTTCCAAAATGAAACAAAACAAAACCTTTAAAGGCAGGGAGTTCATCAATTTATCGACATTTCAAATATCCTCAAATCGAGAGGCAACTTTTCTTAATCGGGCCCTCTTTTCTGAAAGGCAGCACTCTATGAAAGGGCCGGAGCGCTATTCTTTTCTGAGAGGAGAGGGAGGGAAGGGAAAATAAGAAATCTAAAATACTAAAAACCATCGAGAGTAAAAACCCAACCCGAAGGCAAGGGCAAGGGCAACCCTCCGGAAAGAAAGGCCAACCGGAGGAGAGGGCCAACCAATTTACAGATATTTCAAATATACGCAAATCCCTACCCCTTTCTGAAAGCTTTTCTTGGCAAGGAGAGTTTGACAGGGAGAGTAAAAACCCAGCAATAGAAATAAGGGCCAAAACAAAACCTTTACCCCATAAATTTTTGGTTAATGGACCCAGTCAAGGATCCCAAATATTAGCCATATCTAAATTTTAAAAATCTTAATTTTAGCCAATTTTGCGAAAATAACCACTGTGTATAATCGTGATTAGGTTTAAAGTGTTTTTTAAATATTTTATAACATAGATTCCTTCATGATATATTATAAACCCTTTTAAATGAGCTATATATTAGGTTTAAAGTGTTTTTTTTTATAGATATTTTATACCATACTTCTATGTTATGTTGTGGAACATAGATTCCTTCGTGGTATTTTATAAACCTTTTTAAATGACATAAGTTTCTAATTTTGTAGATGAAAATGTCTGTATTTAATTTATTCCTAATTATGATGTAGAATTCACATTTTATTTATTTATTTACTTATTTATTTTTTAATCAAAATAGACGTAGTGTAAGAATAAGTGAAGCATAACAATATTGATTTTTTAAATAAATTATGCATGATTTTTTTTTGAAGAGGAACCTTTTATATACAACATATCCACAACATGTGAGGGGAGAGATTTGAACCTGGTCCTCTCGATAACTGGAGAGTTTTAACTACCCACTTGCTATCCAACTCCTCTACATGAGCGGATCAAATTCATTAAAATAAGAAAACATTAATTTTGTTATTAGGTTAACTAAACCTTATTCATATTCTATTCTTATAAAAGATATTTTTTATTTACTTTTTTATCTAATATATTATTCATTTTCCTCAATTAGTCAATTGGATTCTAAAATTGCTAATAGTGACAAAGTGATTGGTTAATTTGTTGCTATTTGATTACCTTCTTTGAAGAATTTTTTACATTTTGAAGACAGTGTGTTCAACAATATCATTGAGCATAAGCAATAATGTTAATTTTTTTTCTAGTCCTCAATTTATTTATTTATTGTTAATTGAATTATATAATTTCTAAACACCTCTTAATTGAATTATATTTTTGTATTTTTTAATGATTATTTTGATCTTTGCAAGTAGTTCCCTATCTATTACATAGTTGTTAGTTGAAGTTTCATATGGTTGTGAATAGCAATGAGAACATTATCTTAATTATTTTTAAAAACAACACTTCCATCATCTTTTTCTATATTTTCTTGCAAAACATTATTAAAATTACTAGGTTGAAATAGATCATTTTGATGAGTGTCATCAACTCTTCATCATTTAATAATTATTGTCAATCCAAGGTGGTGTCCAAGGCTATATACAAAAGCAAGGGTTAATAGACTTATTTTTAGTTCATCTAGATCATGGCCTTATTCATGGAACAATTAGTGTTTTGAGGGTGTCAGGTGTCCCTTTTAATCTCCTAGAAACTAAAACTCAGTGCCTACTTATCCTTGCATAATTGAAATTCACATAGTTGCAGGAAAAACAAATCTGAGCTATTGCAAAATTGAAAATGAAAGAATTTAATTGACAAAATTTAAAATAACAAAATTGAAATCACAAAATTAACTATAACAACAATGAAAATTTTCAGAATTGAAACTTCACACCTGTAGAAAATGAAACCTAAGACAATGATGAAATTCAAAGGTTGGTAAGAAAATATTGCAAATCTATAGCAAACTGAGTTAACAAACAATTCTCTAATGCAAACTGGAAATACAAACTAGAAATACTAAAGTTAAAACATAAAATGTTATGCTATAAAATCTATTCTAGATGACTTAACTATAATGCATTCATGTGTCACATGCTATATGAAGTTTAATTCAATATTAACCATGCAAAAAAATGTCATATTCCTACTGACCCACTACAACAAGAAATTAGCAGAACTCTGGCAGGAATAATCCCTCTTCTGGGTCTGGAAGTGGCCCTTGCTTCTTGAACCAAAAGAGAGAAAGAGTACTTGCTCTACACTATAAAATCCTCACATTGAACTTAGAAGCAAACATGAATGACAAATATTGCACCTTTATTTCATTATCAGCATATCAGTAGTGTAGGGGAAGTTTTGCAGACTACTGATCTGTTGTAGTACACAATTACAACACTTGGACTGCTCTATCTCCTAGCACCTATATCCTCTTATCCTATATTCTCCTATATGCTCAACCAAATGGGAGCATTTTATTTATACAAGCAAGGTACAACAATGATAAGGTTTGGTGCTTCAATACATGACTGTTACAACTATTGCAGGATTGTGTTTCCCAAAAATGTAGGGATCTGATCCATTAAACCTTATCCATTATAGTTTCTGGCTTTATCTGGTGAGGGACAGGTGTTGGAAAGGATAGGGAGGTCCCTAGAATAGTTGCAACCACCGTTTACCTCCATTTTACTATAATTAAAGACACATTTGACCAAATTTATGTCTTCTACACTTATTTTAGAGTTACTCTGAAATATTAGGCAATAGAACTGAGTTTATATTAATTCATGCTCCAAAAGCGCATGAGAATAGTTGTGATGGCAGAAATAGTCTCCATAAGTGCCCAGAAGATTGATTCCATATTTTGCATGAGCTGGAGTGGACAAATTCCAAGCCATGTTGTATATGTACAGTTGGCTAGAATTTGTATGGAAAAGTTCCTATTTTCTGCACAGTCAAAATGTTGACAAAGTTTTGACACCTTTTGGTTATTTAAAATGGTTAAACGGTGGGGAAAGCTTATGAAAGAAGCACAAAACCAAATATATAGCATTACCTTAATATTAAAACAAAAGAAACCTTTTATGTAGAATTGTAAAGATTTACGAGATGGAGGAGAGGAGCAGCGGCGGCGAGTTTTCAAAATTTTTAGGCGGGAAAAGCAGCGGTGGTTCAGAGGGTTTGGGCAGGACCCTTGAGCTTGATCCAGGCATGGATCCAGAGGATGGGAGGCCAGCGGCGGCAGCAGAGGTTATCCAGAGAGAGTGCGACCCCCCCCATAAAGACCCGGACAAAGGGACCCAGCTGAGCGGGGCGGGCCCCAGAGGAGCCCGATCCTTTGCGGATACAGTCTTAGGGAGAAAGAGTGTCTTTCTTTCTCTCCCGCCCCTCATTCCGGTAAATAACAGGGTAAAGGCACCTATCGATTCGATGGGGCCATGTTTAGCCATGGAAGAGTTTTCTTTAGTGGGCAAGTTTCTGGGTGGAAGGCCAGATATAGAAACTATTCATTCTTGGGCCCTATCCAAATGGAGGACGACGGGTAGTTTGGAGGTTGTTGCCCTTTCCAGGGGGTTTTTCATCTTAAGATTTAACAATAAGGAGGATGCGAGCCACGTTCTCACTGGAGGACCCTGGTTTTTAGGGAAACGCAGCCTTTTCCTTAGGAAATGGGGTGAAGATTTTGACCCTAAAAAATAGAACATTAATACTGCTCCCATTTGGGTGTGGCTTCCCAATCTTCCAGCTCAGTTTGTCAATGAGTATTGGCTACATGGCATCGCCAGAACGATCGGTGAACTGGTGTCCATAGATCATGCAACCTTGGCTAGGACAAGGATGACTCATGCAAGACTCTGCGTCAATGCCAATCTTGAATCTGAACTGCCAAATGTTGTGGAACTTGAGTATGGCAACTATCTTAGATATCAGACGGTGGAATACGAAAATAAGCCAGCTTATTGCCCTGAGTGTAAATCACAAGGCCACCTACAAAATCAGTGCCCTACACTAGCAGCAAAGAGAGACATCCCCAGATCGGAAAGCAATCACGCAAATGAGAAAGGGCTTCCTAGGAACCTCCCTCTAAAAAGAGGCCCTGGTGGCAAAGGAGGGTTTAGGCCATTCAAAAATAACTACATGTCTCAGGAGAAAGACTATCAGAGTGCAAGGCATTCTCAGAGCAAAGACAAGCATCATCTCACCAAAGATCCGAAAAACCAGGTAAGCCCTAAATCTCCAAGCTCAAATCAGTTCAATATTTTAGCCGATCTACCAGCAGAAGGGGAGATCGAGGAAGTAGAAGAGGATAACAGGCAATGTGCTCTCCCTGAAACCCTAGAATCCCCATCAAAGGTGGGCCCGTCTAATCCCATATCAAATATCCCTCCAATCCCTCAGGAAGGGGCTAGGCTTAGCCCCAGAGATTATAGAAAAAGAGTGGAGGAGATTTCGTCTTCTAAACCAGACCTCCCCAATATCATAGCCAGAAGTCCGCCCAACCAGATAGAAGATTCTTCTTTCAAACCAGGAGAATACAGGAAGAAGATGGAGGAGTTAGACTCGAGGACTGAGATGATAGAACTGGATGATTTCGAGGAATGTGGGAGTCCGGTTCTTCAACAGTTAGATCCCCCTCAATTTAGCCCCAAAAAGACCAGGAGCACGACTAAGTCACCCATTGACTTTGGTTGTGAGAGAAAGAAGGGGAGGATTTCAAACGCAGAGCATAACAGAATGAGGACTGACAATGAAATTGCCAGCGGTAAACAGAAAACTCTGATCCAACAAGTTATCCCAGGGTTCGAAGATAACAAATCAGGAAAACCTCCTCAGGGAAGGGGGAAAGGGAAGAACTCTAAACAATCTAAATGAAGGTTCTCTCATGGAATGTGAGAGGCCTCAATGGCCGGCCCACTCAGAGAGTGGTTAGTTCGCTAAGAAGGCAGTACAATCCAACAATTTTGATGTTGCAAGAAACAAAATTAGATGAAGTCCAGTCAAAATCGATAGCTAAAAAGATGTGGAATCAAGGGGAAATGGTGTTTATTCCAGCAAGGGGAACGTCTGGGGGCCTCATGGTTTTGTGGGACCCTCGGGTAGTGGAAGGCAGTGTCATCCAAGAGGACGACAGGGTGTTAAGTGTGTTTTTCCATGATTTTGAAAATAATAGATCGTGGATCTGTTCCAATGTGTATGCTCCTAACTCTGTTCAGGGGAGAGCCTCTTTGTGGGAGTTTTTGGGCAATCTGGGTGATGCTTTCCATGACATCCCCTGGGTTGTGGTAGGTGACTTCAACACGCCGCTATACCCATCAGACAAAAAGGGTGGATCTGGGCTCCCCTCCAGAAGCATGGAAGACTTCAACGAGTTTGTTAACTCGAATCAACTGATGGATGTGAAGCTAAGAGGAGCCAAGTATACTTGGAGCAACAGGAGGTCTGGCAGCCAACTGATCCAGGAAAGACTTGACAGGTTCTTCTTATCCAAGGAGGCGATGGCTGGGTTTGGAGACTCCACCTTGCATACCTTCCCCAAAATCTCTTCTGATCACAACCCCATCCTCTTGGAGGTCCCAAAGTCTAACTCTTTCAAAAAACCCTTTCATTTTCAGTCGATGTGGATCAGACACCCGGATCTAAAAGAAAGCATGTCCATTTGGTGGCAGCAACCTTTCCATGGAAGTTCAGGTTTTATTCTTGCTCAAAAGCTGAAATTAGTTAAGAATAACCTTAGAACTTGGAATAAGGAGGTTTTTGGGAACCTGTTTGAGAACAAGGAAAAAGTGAGGGAAAGGTTGCAGGTCATTGACAACTCGATCCAGAGTGGTACCAATGATGAAGCTACTAGGAAGGAGGAACTAGCCAATCTGTCAGAATATCATAATATCTTAGCATGTGAGGAGACCTACTGGAGACAGAAATCCAGGGCTCTATGGCTAAAGGATGGAGATTCGAACTCAAAGTTTTTTCATGTTACCACCTTGAGGAACAGAAGTAATAATAAGATCAGAGAGTTAACCAAAGCTGATGGATCCAAAACCCAAGATTTAATGGAGATCAGGGAGGAAGCAGTAGCTTACTTCAGCTCCCTTCTCGGGGATGAATCCCAGGTTAAAGAAGAAGCCAAGGAAACCCTCCTTCAGTCCATTTCGAGTTTGGTTGGTGAGGCCATAAATGGTAAGCTTCTTGCTCCCTTCACTGACGAGGAAATTAGAAAAGCCCTGTTTAGCATGGATCCTGAGAAGGCCCCTGGCCCTGATGGGTTCCCTCCTCGGTTCTACCAAGCTTTCTGGGATACGGTAGGACCGGATGTCATCTCTGCTATCAAAGAATTTTAGGCTTCAAAACATATACCGTGAGGGTTCAAGTCCACCTTTATCGCCCTGATTCCTAAGGGCCCATCTCCTGAGACCATGGCAGATTTCAGACCGATTAGTCTTTGCAATGTGTCCTACAAGATATTTTCAAAAGCCATTGCTAATAGGATGAAAGAAATTCTTCCCCTCATTATCGATTCAAGCCAAGGCAGCTCTGTCAAAGGGAGATCGATTTTGGATGGTGTGATTACTGTCCATGAAGCTTTGCACTCTGCAAGTCAAACCAACAAGGCGGTCTTAGCCCTAAAGCTCGATATGAACAAAGCTTTTGACCGTATCAACTGGGATTTTCTGATGGCTGTTCTCCTGAAGTTCGGTTTTCATCCTCAGTGGGTCAGGCTGATAAAAGAGTGCATTTTTGAACCCTGGTTCTCAGTTTTGGTCAATGGTACGATAGCTGGGTACTTCCAGAGTCATAGAGGGCTCAGACAAGGAGATCCAATTAGCCCAATGTTGTTCGTCATTGTGGCAGAGGCTCTGGGAAGAACTATTAAAGCAGCATGCAATACTGGGTTAATTTTAGGGATCAAAGCCACCTCTCTCATCAACCCTATTAGTCACCAACAATTTGTGGATGACACTTTGTTGTTGACCCAGTCGTCTGTGGTTGAAGCTAGAAGGATCAAGCTCATCCTCCAACTCTATGAAGATGCGGCGGGCCAGAAGGTGAATTTTAACAAAAGCAAGCTTTATTTCCTTAACACCCCAAATCAGAGACAAGCCAGAATTGCTCACATCTTGGGTTGTTCGATAGCGTCTCTCCCGACCACGTACCTAGGCCTCCCCCTCTTCTACGGCTCTCCGTGTAGTTCTATGTGGGATAGAGTGGTAGAAAGAATCCAAAAGAAACTGGCTGGTTGGAAAGGTCATTTTCTGTCTCAGGTCGGGAAACTCACCCTCACCAAGGCCTCCCTCCAGAGCATTCCAGTTTATTTTCTTTCTGTCTTTAGAGCTCCAACCAAAATTTTTCAAAAAATAGAACAGATTCAAAAGAACTTTCTCTGGTCTGGATCTGAAGAAAAACAGAGGATCCACCTTGTGGGCTGGGGCAAGGTTTGTAGACCGAAAGAATTCGGAGGGCTTGGACTGAGAAGAATTGCACATCTAAACACAGCTTTAGTAGCTAAACAAGCTTGGCGCCTTATTAACAATGAGGAAAATGAGTGGACTGCCATAATTAGAAGGAAATATCTTCAAGATCTTGATTTCCTAGATGATACGGTGCATAGAAGAGGTTCTACGTTCTGGAGAGCTATCCTATCTAGCAGAGAAGTCCTAAAGAAAGGCCTAAGATGGGTCCTTGGCAATGGTCAGAAGATCAGGTTCTGGGATGACAGGTGGGCCAAGGAAGTAGCTTTGTCTCAGGTTTCTCACCTTGCTAGGGTCAAAAGAATCACGGAGGTTTTATATGGAAGGAAAGTTGCTGACTTTATGAGGCAGGATAGAGGAAGGCTTAGCTGGAAATAGATTAGGATCCCTGGGCTTGAAGCAGTCTCAGAAGAAATCCAAAGCATATTGCGTCTTCAATTCATTTCCATGAGTCCTGGGCAGGATCAGGTGATTTGGGCACCTTCCGAAAATGGGCAGTTCACAGTCAAATCTGCTTATATGCTAATGGTTGATTCTCAGGACCCCATCCTCCAGCCTCAGTTGGTGTGGGTCAAAAAGCTTATTCCCAAAGTTGCTATGTTCTCATGGTTGGTGATCCAAGGCAGGATTCTTACTATTGACAACTTGATTAGGAAAGGTTTGATTGTTGCTAACCGTTGTTGTTTGTGCAGGGCCAATTGGGAGTCCACCCTCCATATTTTCCTTGAATGCCCGGTCTCTTCGAGCATCCTCAATAGGTTATTGCAAGCCTTTAACATTTGTTGGGTCAGACCTGCTACCATCCTTGACCTCTTCCACCAATGGCCAAATCCCTTTGTCAGCCTTAGATTGAAGTTTTTTTGGAAGGTCTGTCTTCATCATTTTCTATGGCAGATTTGGCTTGAACGAAATCATAGAGCTTTCCATGAGTCCTGCCATGATGCCTCTTCCATCACCAATAAGATCATTTCCTTTGCCCATGAAAATGTTAGCCTTATCCCCCTTGAAGCTCGCAACCCTCCCCTCTAGGAGAGACTGATCGCTCACTCTTTAAATTTTACCCTGGCTGAAAATCCCATGACCCCCAAGGTTAATCCCAGAGTTAATGTCAAGTGGAATCCACCCCCTGTTGGATGGCTCAAGCTCAACTTTGATGGGGCTTCCAAAGGTAATCCTGGCAAAGCAGGGGCTGGAGGTGTAGTGAGAAATCATCAAGGATGTTTGGTGATGGCCTTTTCTGAGCAGTTAGGAACCAGAACTAACAATGAGGCGGAAGCTAGAGCGCTCTGGAGGGGTCTTCAGTTGGCTCAGGACATAGAAGATAATCTTATTGTTGAAGGAGATTCCATGCATATCATTAACCTTATCAACAATGGGAAAACTCCTCCGTGGCGGTTTAAGACTGTCATAGAAGAGGCGAGGTACCTCTACCAAGCCAGGAATGAGCGAAGAGCCGAGCATGTGTTTAGGGAAGCTAATAAATCTGCTGATATCTTAGCCAATTTAGGAGTGGAAGCTGATGGTTTGGTCACTTGGGAACTCGGGGTTCCAAGTGAAGTGGACAAGATTATCCAAAATGACCGCCAATGATGTTGCATCTGTGGAAGTTGGAAAAAGGAAGAGAAGTGTTCTGTCTCCCGAAGATTTTCTATTGCATTTTCGCAACCAAAAAACACAAGTGTGACCATGTTCCAAAACTGTCGCGATATCGCGACATGTCGCCGTATCGCGGTCAACGCAGAGCAGCAAAGGTTTTGACCATCAGTTGTCGCGATATCGCGACTTGTCGCGGTGTCGCGCTCCAAAGTTGCAGTGAAAAGCTCATAAGGTTTTTGTCGCGATATCGCGACGTGTCGTCGTATCGCGGTCAAAGTAGAGGCGGCGATGTGTTGACCCAAAATTGTCGTGAAATCGTGACTTGTCGCGCTTTCGCGCCTATGAGAAGCAGTGTTGAGCTTCATGATTTTTTGTCATGATTTCGCGGCTTGATGCATTTTTGCGACCTGCTGAGTTTTCGTGGTGCTCGAGGCTGGAAAAAGCTAAGTGTGGAAGTTTGGCACGATTTCACGACCGACAGAGTCAGAAGAGAGCGCCCTACTAAACCGTCATGATTTCGCGACGTGTCGCCCTTTCGTGGTCAAAGCAAAGCAGGAGTGGCGTTGACCAAAAAGTGTCACGAAATCGTGACATGTCACGAATTCGCGACATGTCGCGTTGTCGCGCCCAAAAGAAACATTCAAGAGCTTAGAGTATTTTTGTCGCGTTTTCGCGGAGTGTCTCATTTTCGCGGCTTGATGCAGTTTCGCGGCGCCCAAGCTTGGATTTTGCTAAGTATGGAAAGTTGTCGCGATTTCGCGACCAACAGCGGCAGAAGGAAGCTCCCGACAAGTATGTCACGTTTTCGCGACGCGGATGTGACTATGGTGCAGAAGGCTGTTAGATGTCGCGAAATCGCGACATGTCGCATTTTCGTGACTTGTCACGATTTCGCGGAGATGCAGATAGTGAAACTAAAGGCAGATAGATGTCGAGAGAAAAAGTTAAAGTTGAAGTTAATTTTGATAAGACTTTCCATTTTTGTGACAAGGAGCGAAATCGCGAAGTGGTTGGAAATTGTTGTTGAAGGCAGAAAATTGTCGCGAAATCGTGACTTGTCGCATTTTCGCGACCTGTCGCAAAATCGCGGGCGGGTTTGCAGGCAAAGCAAAAGGGAAAAAATTGTCGCGAAATCACGACGTGTCATTTTTTCGCGGCTTGTCGCGAAATCGCGGTGCTGCATGAAGGTGAAGCAGAAGGCTCGTTGTTGTCGCGATTTCGCGACTTGTCACCTTTTCGCGACCTGTCGCGAAATCGCAGATTTTTTGGCTTTGGATACTGCTGGATGTTTTTTGTCGCGAAATCGTGACATGTCGCATTTTCGTGACATGTCGCATTTTCGCGACTTGTCACGAAATCGCGGTGTTGCTGAAAAGCGTAGCGCTTGGCCGGTTGTTGTCGCAATTTCGTGACTTGTCTCGTTTTCGTGACTTGTCACGAAATCGCGGAGGTGGGGGTTATTGGTGACAGGTGGCTATGGTGCGCCCTTTTGTTTTCTTATCCATAACAGCTCTGTGCTGATTATTGTAAAAGGTTTTGGGTCAACCTAGGAAACCCGTTTGCAATGAAATTGATCCTTAATTACCAAAAAAAAATATATTACAACATTAACTTAATGCAAAATATACTAAATAATACAGTTGAAACAGATTATAAAACATAGATAAACAGTCAAAACAGGTCATATGCACTTTATCATTCCAATATGCAAACATCATCATATAATGCATAGTATCACTAAAATTAGTACAAAATCATATCATAAGTGGTTCCAAATAGTTTAAAAAGTTATCAAAAGTAGTCTTTGTATGAGGCAATGTTCTGCCTCATCATTTCCCCCAACCTATTGTAATGCATGTCCTCATGCATTCTGTTCTGCTATAACAACACAAAGATCTATGTCAAGATAGCGCTCAACATATTTCCACAGTCTGCTTCCAACTTTGTAATATCCTTTGTGCTCTTTGATTTCCTTGAGCCACTCCTGGAATTGATCGTCTGATTGAGGGTCATTATCAAAGAAATATGGAACAGGGATGATAATTGTTGGATTCCTATACCTGAGACCTATCCATTGCTCCTTTACCTCAAATATGGTCTGGATTATACATTCTGCCCTTCTTCTAGACCACATCAGGTTATTTGGTGAGATGGGTTCTCTCTTTTGTAGTGATATAGGTAACTCTCCCCATCTGTTTTTGCAAGCTGATAAAGCATCAACAAAAGATGTTGCACAGAAGGTTTGAAAACCATCTATGCATTTCTGCAAGTTCCCTAGATACATTTTTCTTACTCTATCATCCCTCATTAGAGTATAGTGCTCACTGGTGGAGGTCCTATGGTTCAGGTGAACAGGCCTAATGAGAAAAACTGCTTGTAATTCCATGGCTTTATTGGTTTTCTTTTCCTGCTCCCAATATATTTGATTTTGGAGTGTAGACTGAAAAGCCCTAAGCTGAAGATCACCAGTGAAGACATGGGGAAGGAAGATAACTTCTGGAACCAGACCTTATGTATGCTTTATACTAACTAGGGATATCATACACTACATAATAAATATTTACAATATTAAAATAGAAAAGGCACATACCTGAAGAAACCATTCTATCTACATTTTGTACAAATGTTGTTTTCTGCTGATTTTAAGTTGACTCCTCATAGAGTGTAATAGGTGCAATCTGAAAAATAGTGAAACAGAGGTGAGAATGAATGGAATGGTAAATAGTGAAACAGTGGTGAGAATGGATGGAATGGTAAATAGTGAAACAATGGTGAGAATGAATGGAATGGTGGCGGGTCCATGAGGCAAACATGCCGGAAAAACCAGTTTTCATGTAAGCCCAATTCAGATGCGCCTCAAAGAGGTTTTCACATTCTGAATTATTATTATTATTTTATATATATTTTATTTTTTATATATTTTATTTTTTTATATTTTGGTTCATGTCACTTGATTGAGTCCATCTTGGAAGAAGTGGTTTCTTCCAATACTGATACATCCAAGTTTCCTACTTGCTTGAGAAACTCCTCCTTGGTTAACGGTTTGTGATATATCCAAAGATGATGACCGTTAACCACCATTTTCCTTCTTGAATCATCTATTGGTGAAAGACGTACATATCCATTTGCAAATACCTCCTCAACCTAATATGGTCCGAGCCACCTAGTCTGCAACTTGCCAGGATAGTCTTCATATCATGAGTCAAACAACAAAGCCCAATCGCCTTGTTGAAATTTCCGTTGTTGGATATGACTATCATGCCACAACTTGTGTTGTGACTGGATCACCTCGGTCTGGTGCAATGCATCCCTCCTTAGCTCATCCAATGCATTGAGCTACAGAATTCGGTCCGTTTGTGCCTGTGACAAATCAATACCAACTTCCAAAGCAGTTTGAAGAGTTAGTAATTCAAACTCAATAGGCAAAAGAGGATTTTTACCATAAACCAATTCATAGGGAGTAAATCCAGTAGTGGATTTCCAAGTGGTGTTATAAGCCCAAATTGCTTCAGGTAACTTCTCCACCCAATTCCTCCTATGGGTTGCTACAATTTTGGTTAAGATCCTCTCTAATTCCCTATTTGTCACTTCAACTTGGCCATTGGCTTGCGGATGGTAAGGTGAGGATTTTTGGTGTTTGATTTCATACAACTTTGTAAAGGCTTCAAAAAATTTTGAGGTAAACTGAGGTCCCTGATCAGTGGTGATAGAGTGTGGGGCTCCAAATCATAGAAATATTTGTGAATACAGGAAATCAACAACTTTATCTTCTCGGGCATGCTTAAAAGCACGGGCTTCTACCCACTTGGTTACATAATCAGTACATACCAAGATATGCACTTTCCCTTGGGAAGGTGGATCAATGGGTCCTACAAAATCTAGCCCCCACCTTTCAAATGGTTCTGTTCCTACTTGAGGTTGTAATGGCATTTCACTAGTGAAGGTAGGTTTTCCCATCCTTTGGCATGCATCACAATGTCTAACATAATTTTTCACATCTTTATGCAAAGATGGCCAGTAGTAACCAGTACCCAAGATATTTCGAATTGTACTCTTGACTGAATAGTGTCCTCCTGAAGGTTCATCATGACATGCTCACAGGATGTCATATACCTCATCCTTGCGAACACACCTACGCAAAACATGGTCAAGACTGCATTTAAACAATAAACCTCCTATCCATTCAAAAGAAGAACTTTGCTTGATCAACTATTTCTTTTGTTTAGGAGTAAAGTGAAGAGGAATCTTCCCTGTAGCTAAATAATTAGCTATATCTGCAAACCATGGAGATTGTACAGAAACAACAAATAATTTCTCATCAGGAAATGCATCCTCAACCAATTCCTCCATATTTGCATTTGACAATCTTGACAAGAAATCTGCCACTACATTAGACTTCCCTGGTTTATTGACTATAGTAATATCAAATTCCTGCAATAGTATTAACCAGCGAATAATTCATGCACTAACCAAGGGTTTATTCATCAAATACTTTATAGCAGCATGGTCTGTGTGGATGAATACGGGATATCCTGTGATATAGTGTCGGAATTTATTAATAGCATACACCATAGCTAAAAATTCCTTCTCGGTTGTGGTATAATTCTTTTCAGCTCCAATCAAATTTTTACTAATGTAGTATATGGCATAGTGTTCTCCATCTTCAATCTGCCCTAATGCAGCTCCAATAGCAGTATTGGAAGCATCAATTTGAATATGGAAGGGTAACTCCCAATTAGGACCTCTCAATACAGGTGGAGTTGTTAACTTTTCCTTTAAAACTTCAAAGACCTGTTGACACCCAGAGACCAAACAAATTAAGAATCCTTTGTTAACAATGTGAACATTGGATTAGCAATGGTACTGAAATTAGCAATAAATCTGTGATAAAAGCCAATATGTCCTAAGAAACTACGGACATCGGTTTGATTTTTTGGAGGAGGAAGGTTCTTGATGACCTCTACCTTTTTAGGATCAACTTTAATTCCATAAGCAGAAATATGATGTCCAAGAACAATTCCTTCTTCCATCATCAAGAAACATTTATCAAGATTCAGAGACAAATGATATGTTTCACAGCGTATTAAAACTTTTTCAAGTTGTTCTAAAGTATATTCAAATGTATCTCCAAACATTGTGAAGTCATCCATATAAATCTCTACACTTTCATTTGTTAGATCAGAAAAGATAGCCAAAACAGCTCTCTGAAATGTTGTTGGTGCATTGCACAAACCGAAGGGTAACACTCTGTAAGCAAATGTTCCCCAAGGACATGTGAAAGTTGTCTTTTCCTGGTCTTCTGGTGCAACCTGGATCTGATTATAACCACTAAAACCATCAAGGAAACAAAAAAATTTCTTACCAGCAAGGGTGTCCAACACTTGGTCTATAAATGGTAATGGAAAGTGATCTTTATGTGTGACCTTATTCAATTCCCTGTAGTCCACACATACTCTCATCTTCCCATTTTTATTTGGAACAATGACCAATGGTGAAACCCACCTACTGTCTGAAATTGGATAAATGAATCCTACATCCAATAGTTTTTCGATTTCTTCCTTAACAATATCCTTCAGAGCGGGATTCAAACGCCTTTGTGGTTGTCTTACTGGTTTGACATCTTCAGTGTATATCCTATGTGTACACACATCAGGGTGAATGCCAGTCATGTCCTTATAACTCCAAGCAAAATCTTGAACATGTCTCTATAAAACAACAAATAATTTGGCTTCTTGCTCATTAGTCAACCAACTATTAATGTTCAAAAATTTTCCTGGTTGTATCTCAATCTGCTTAATCCCTAGATAAACAGAGTTGACAGCCTCATATTTACTGATTAAAGCATTTAAGGGACAATGATGTGGCTGTAGAGTATGAAATACTCTTGATTTTGGTGTAAATGTGATACCTGATGGGATCATTTGCATAGGACAAGTGAAAGAAGTCAGAAGATGATGATGCCATCCATGTGGCAATGTGAAGGAGCTTTCTTGTAGTGGAATAGATGATAGATGTTCAGCAGTTTGTTCTTCATATTTCCATAACAAACGATGGACAAGAATTTGATCATCCCTAAGGCCTTCTTCTTGCAATGTTTTCACCAAAATTGTTTCATGTTCAAAGATTTCTCTTTCTGGTGAATTAAGTTCTTCAATATGTTCTTTTACTACAATGGTGGCCAAGGTGACAATAGTTTCTTGTTCTTCATCAGACTCAGGATACCATATCTGTCCAAAAAATTTGGCTGAAGGTTGGGCTAGTGGATACAAGGAAATATTTTTTAGGTCTACACCATTTGAAATGGTCATCTCACCTGACCTGTAGTCTATAAATGCAGCTGTAGTGGCAAGCCAAGGTCGTCCTAGAATAATAGGATAGCCATTAGCTGAGTTTCTAGGCTGCAACACTAAGAAATCTACAAGGTATTCCCAAGAAGACACTTCAATGGCAACATCCTCCATAATTCCTTCCGGTTTAGCCACTGACCTATCTGCCATTTCCAAAACTGTGGTAGTAGGACTAAGGTTATTGAGCTGCAATTTTTGCATGGTTTCCTTAGTCATCACGTTGATTGCAGCTCCTAAATCGATAAGTACATTTGGAATTTGAACTAACCCAATAAGTAATTGTAACTACTGGACTCCCTGGATCACCATATTTAGGGGGTACTAGTTTTCCAGAAAGTAGGTCAGCCAACTTACCTTCTACTTGTACAGTCTTAGGAAAGGCTTTCTTCTTCCTGCCAGGTTTCCTAATACACAGCTCCTGAATGGTTTTCCTAATCAGAGGTACATCCTTTATTGCCTACAACAAAGGGAGTGAGATAGACATTTTCCTCAATTCTATGATTAATTTTGATTCAGGAGCAGTGATAGTGTGGTCAAACCTTTCAGGATACGGTAGGTCTACCGAGGCAGGTTCAAATTTTTCCTTGTAAAATTTCTATTTTTTCTTCTTTTTGCTCTGTTTGTGGTTTTTTTGGACTTGAAAATTCTTTCTTTCCATCAATTTCTTCAATAGTGGGTGGTGCAGGGTCAGGTAAAACCTTCCCTGAATGTAACTGGATGTTACTACAGTCAAGGACATGGACTACAGTAGTCTCTTCAAACTCAGCTCCATAAACAGGGGTTGCTTGTCTATTGTTATTGGGGTTAGCCATAGGTTGAGCTGGAAGTGGAGGTTGCTTAACTGGCTGTGTTTGTTGTGGTTGAACTCTTCCTTGAAATTTTTTATTAGGGGTTGGCAACAAGTGTTGATTTGGTGATTGATACCTCTGCTGCCCTTGATAGGATGGGTATTGTGGCCCCCATCTTTGCCCTGACTGATTTGGTACCCAAGATGGATTAACTGGATGCCATGGCTGATTCCAACCAGAATGTGACCAATCTTGAGGGGCTGCCCAAGATTGATTCCAAGTTTGGGGAGGAGGTTCGGTATACACCCATGGCATATTCCAAGGATTCTGTCCCCAATTTGAAGAAAAGCGAGGGGTATTTTGGTTTTGTATGAAGTTGCCTCCTGGCCTTTGCCCAATAGCATGAAGTTCTTCAACTTGGTTTTCTAAAACACTCCGAAGATGGGGCAAAAGGTGACATTTATCAATTTTATGCTCCTTTGAGAAAATGCCACAAATTGCTGAAATTGAAGTCTTGTCCAAAGGACAATCTTGCAGAGCATGCTTATTTCTGCACCTAGGACAATAGATAGATAGGGGTGGTGAAGAATTGGCTCTTGTATTCCTTTCTCCTAAAGCAGTGTTTAGTTGAACAAGTATATCAATTTTCATATTAGCCATTTCCTCCATCAAATATTTTATATCAGTATTACCAGGATTCCTTTTCCTTCTTCTTTGCCTAGTGCGGAAATAATTTTTGCACAACTCTACAATATCATTAATATCAAGTTGGTTTATATCTCCTTTTCCCATTAAGTCTAATACTTCTCTAGAATCATCCTACAAACCTCTCAGAAATATAGTTTTTAATAAGTCAGTTTCCACAGGACCACATCTCTTTTGGATAAAGGCAAATCTATCAAGATAATCCTCTAAGTTTTCATCCTCTTCTTGTCTTATCCGAAATAACTCATCCTTCCTATTTCTCACTCTACAATACTCCTGATACTTATCCAAAAATGCAGTTTCCATTTGATCCCAAGTGCGGATTGAATCTGGTTCAAGGCTCATAAACCACCGTAAGGCTGCATCTTTGAGTGTAGAGGGAAATAACTTCAGTTTTTGGTTATCATTGACATAGTCATAAGTCTGACACAAGACTTTGAATTCAAACAAAAATTGATCAGGATCTTCAGAAACAACTCCCCTAAATATTGGCAATACTAAGGGTGAAATTGTTTTCATAGGAGCATTATGAGTAGGATTCAGACGAATAGGGTATTCAAAAGTTCTAACAGGAGGATTGTCAGCATCATGACCAACAATATCCCTATCATGTTCTCCTTGTTCTGCCATAGGTGCTTCCTCAACTTTAATTTGTTCAACTGGTTCAAATGGATCAGCCCTATGGGTATGTCTAGAAGCAAGTGCCTCTAAGAGCTCTTCTTGCAAAGATCCTGCAATTTTAGTTGATGAAGAAGATGATTCTCTTTTAAGTCTTTCAGGAAGTTCATACACAGGTAGATCTTCACCTGATCGTGAAGAACACCTTGGTGGAAAAGAGCCAATTTTGATAAACCTTCCTCTTTCATCTCTTGGCCTATGCATTCATGCCTATTTACTAAATAAACTAAACCTCAGGTTTCCAAAAACTATTTCCTGAAATAGGACAATTTTTGGACTGCTAGACCTCTCCTAACAACACCTAAGTGTCCCCGAACAATGGCGCCAAAAATGATGAGTGTCATCAAATCTTCATCATTTAATCATTATGTGTCAATCCAGGGTGGTGTCCAAGGCTATATACGAAAGTAGGGGTTAACAGACTGATTTTTAGTTCATTTAGATCATGGCCTTATTCATGAAATAGTTAGTGTTTTGGGGGTGTTAGGTGTCCCTTTTAATATCCTAGAAACTAAAACTGAGTGCCTACTTATCCTTGCATAATTGAAATTCACACAGTTGTAGAAAAATAAATTTGAACTATTGCAGAATTGAAAATGGTAGAATTTAATTGACATAATTAAAATAACAAAATTGAAATCACAGAATTAACTATTCAACAACAATGAAACTTTTCAGAATTGAGAATATCACACCTACAGAGGAAATGAAATAAGACAATGATGAAATTCAAAGGTTGGTAAATAAAGTTGCACAATCTGGAACAAATTGAGTTAACAAGAAATTCATGGAAATGAAATGCAAATTGGAAATGAAGCTAGAAACATAAAATGTTATGTATAAAATCTACCCTAGATGAGTTACCTACCATGCATTCAAATGCCACATTGAATCCTAATCAAACTAACCATGCAAAAAGGTGTCATATTCCTGCTGACCTATTGTAGCAAGAAATTAGCAAAACTATGGCAAGAATAATCCCTCTTCTGGGCCTGGAAGTGGCCCTTGCTTCCTGAACCAAAAGAGGGAAAAGTACTTGCTCTACACTATCAAATCCTCACACTGAACTCAGAAGCAAACATGAATGTCAAATATTGCACCTTTATTTCATTCTCAACATATCAGTAGTGCAGGGGAATTTTTGTAGACTACCGATCTGTTGTAGTATACAATTACAACACTTAAAATAGTTCTAACTCTTATCCTCTTATCCTATATTCTCCTATATGCTCAACCAAACGGGAGCATTTTATTTATACAAGCAAGGTACAATAGTGATAAGGTTTTGTGTTTCCATGTAGGAATATTACAACTGTTGCAGGATTGTGTTTCCCAGAATGTAGGGATTAGGTCTATTATCTCTTATCCATTCCATCTGTTGGGCTTCATCCATTGAGGGACAGGTGTTGGAAAAGATAGGGATATCCCTAAAATAGTTGCAACCACCGTTTACCACCCTTTACTGCAATTAAATATGCATTTGACCCAAACTATTGCTTCTGCGCTTATTTCGGAGCTACTCCGGAATATCAGGCAACAGAACAGAGTTTATATTAATTCATGCTCCAGAAGCGCATGAGAACAGTTGTGACGGTGGAAATAGTCTCCATAAGTGCCCAGAAGACTGATTCCATATTTTGCATGAGCTGGAGTGGACAAATTCCAAGCCATGTTGTATATGTACAATTGGCTGGAATTTGTATGGAAAAGTTCCTGTTTTCTACACAATCAAACTGTTGACAAAGTTTTGGCACCTTTTGGTTATTTAAAATGTTTAAACGGTGGGGAAAGATTATGAAAGAAGCACAAAACCAAATAGATAGCAACACCTTAATATTACAACATTAACTTAATGCAAAATATACTAAATAATACAACTGAAACAGATTATAAAACATAGATAAACAATCAAAATAGGTCATATGCACTTTATCATTCCAATATGCAAACATCATCATATAATGCATAGTATCACTAAAATTAGTACAAAATCATATCATAAGTGGTTCCAAATAGTTTAAAAAGTTATCAAAAGCAATCTTTGTATGAGGTAATGTTCTGCCTCATCACCTTTGTTTTAACTGTATTTTCATAAATGATCCTTATATGTATTTTCAAATTGTCTATATAAGAGGCTAGCACCTTTTTTTGTGTATTTAAAGCCTCCTATGTTGAGCATTGCATCTATAAGGATTTTTTTTTGGTATTGATAAAAAAAGGGGTTGAAGGGCCTCGACCCTTTACACAGAGCTCAAAATATGTACAAGAAAAAAACAAGAGAAGATCATACAAATGCAAGATAGCCCTATCTTAGTAAAACAAACAAACCTAGGCTAAACCTGTTGATGGAGAAGCTAAAATAATATTCCTCCCGCTATCCTTCTATTTAACATGGCTGATGCAGTGCTCAATGCTTTACATAACTGATAAAGAAACTATTGACAATAATGTAATTTAGTGTGCTTCTGCTTTGCTCTGCCCTCTTTATCTGTTGGCTTCATTATCAGTTCTTATAATCTCTTCCAACTCCATGGGGGCATATGACCAGACCTTGAAATTCTCAGATTTAACTACCATATTCACCATTTTATCGGTAGCTTTGTTTCCCTCTCTATAAATATGTTTAACTTGAATTTCTTCTAGGTTTCCCAAGATAGTCCTCGCATCTGTAATTATTTGGAAAATGCTAGAATTATTTAACTCCCCTTTTTGAAGGTAAGTTATAATATTCTTGGAATCCCCTCAAGAATAATTCTCCTAAAACCCAAATTCACTGCAATTCGGAGGCCTATAAGCATTGCCCTTGCTTCAGCTTGGTGATTTGTGGTAATTCCTAGATCCTCAACATATGCAACCACTACCTGACCTCTGTCATTCCTAATGAGGCCCCCACCACCAGCATGACCCAGGTTACCTTTTGCAGCTCCATCAAAGTTAATTTTTACCCAGTCTTTGTGGGGACGTTCCCATCTAGTATCTAGTCTCACCTTATTGATTTTTTCCATATTTAAGATGTCTTTTTCTCTAGAGAGGATCATTGCAAGATTTTCCTAGCCAACAATATTTTTAATACAATCCTCCAATAGGGTTGTTTTTATCTTGGCATAAACCCCAATTATTCCTCTGGTTTTATTTTTGAACACTCATATATTTCTTTCCAACCAAATCCCCTAGCAAATATGTGGAATGAATTTTTGCCAAAAAATATTGCTTTCTAAGTGCCACTGTTCCCAAATCCTGATTAGAGAATCTGGAATGACCCAAGCAACATTAATTTCTCTCAATAACATATTTAGGATATCACAAAAAAAATCACAAGTTCCAAACAGGTGGTCCACACACTCATCCACTTTGTTACATAAGACACAAACAGTTGGAACCACAATCCCTCTTTTGAACATATTGTCTTTTGTAAGGATCTTATTGAGAATGGTAGTCCAAAAAAACATAGCAACCTTAGGGATGATGTTTAGCTTCCAAATTATTTTAAGCTCTGGTTTCTCTGAAGTTACTTTGCCCAAGACTCTATATCCATCCTTCACCAAGTACTGGCCTTGCTGGTTTCTTCCCCAAATTATCTGATCCTCCTCTAAACCTCTACCTAAATAATAACTCCTTAGGAGGTTTTGCAGATATTTACCCCCTAGGCCTTGCATATCTTCTTGCATGATTTTCCACTCCTAAAAATCACCCACCCTATGAATGTAACCATTAATTTTCTTACCATAGGTTTTGGTTAAATGTTCTTTAATATCTTTGAACTTTTTGTAGTTTGCTAAAGGCTCCTCTTGAATCCAAGGGTCTTTCCAAAAGTTAATTTTGTCTCCCCTGCCTACTCTCCATTTTAGACCTTGCCATAGAAATTTTCTGCTATTGATTATATTTTTCCAGAAAATAGACCCACATGGAGGATTAGAACAACTGATAAAGTGGTTTATGCCCTCCAAGTATTTGTTTTGGATAATGCTAGCCCATTTCCTTGATGCTCCAGTGCAAAGCCTCCAACCATGTTTAGCTAGAAGGGCTCTATTTAGATCTCTCAACTTCCTCAGACCAAGACCCCCATTCTGTAAAGATTGGCAATAGGTATCCCAGGCTACCAAATGTATATATTTTTTGCATTCAATGCCATCCCATAAGGAATTTTTTTGTAGTCTTTCTAAAGTCTCTTCCACTTTCCTTGACATCCTTAGGAAAGACATGAAATAAATAGGGAGGCTTTGAAGCGTGTGTTTTATGAGTTGTACTTTCCCTGCAAAGGATAACAGAGATCCCTTCCAACCTTGAAGTTTCCTATTAAATTTATCAATAATTGGATTCCAAAGTTCATCTTTCATCTTACCTATAAACAAAGGCAAACCAAGATAGGTGATAGGGAAATTTTCCTCCTTACAACCCAACACTTTAACTATTTGATCTCTTATACTTTCCTCCGTGTTTAAAAACATAATCCTGCTTTTTTCATAATTTATTTTTTGGCTTGTAGATTTTTCATAAGAATCAAGGACTTTTTTAAACTCCAAAGCTTCTTCCTTTGTAGCTTCCCCTAGAAAGAAAGTATCATCCACAAACTGTTGATGAGACAAAGCTTCACCAATGGATGAATATTTTAGACCTTTGATATTACCATCCTTTCTCTTTCTTTCCAAAGTTCTTCCCAAGGCATCTGCCATAATGATAAAGAGATATGGAGACAATGGATCTCCCTACCTGATTCCTCTAGTAGAAGGAAAGAACCCAAAAGATTGTCCATTGATCAAGATTGAAAAGCAGGGGTTAGAAATACACATACCAACCCATGCCCTCCATTTTTCACTGAAACCCATTTGCTCCATTATTTTATCTAAGAAGGACCATGAAACCCTATCATAGGCTTTGTTCATGTCCATCTTAAGGAACATGCCTGACCCTTTCCTCCTTTGAAGAGAGTGTGTTGTTTCATAAATGGCAATGATGCTTTCAGTAATCTGCTTACCTACCACATAACCTCATTGATCTTCATTAATGATTGAGGGGATGATGTTTTTCAACCGATTGGTCAAAACTTTAGTAAAAAATTTATAAATTGTATTACATAGGCTAATTGGTCTAAAGTCCTACAATTTATCTGCCCCATATTTCTTGGGAATTAGAGCAAGGAAGGTATTATTCCATTATTTCAGTAGCTTACCAGATTCTTGGGCTTCTTGGATTGCATTGACTACATCTTCTTCAACAATATCCCAATGATGTTGAAAAAACTTGGTGGGAAACCATCTAGCCCTGGAGCCTTGGATGCTCCCATAGAGAACACAACTCTTTTAACTTCCTCCTTAGATATTACCTTGCATAGATATTCATTCATGCTATCATTAACTCCTTTGGGAACATTGTTAATGATGCTTTCTATTTCCATGTTGCACTCTATTTTTCTTTGCTAAGAAGGTTCTAAAAAAAGAAATGGCTAGATTTTTAATATCATTTAAATCCTCATACTTTCTACCATATTCCCCCATAAGGTAGAGGATTTTATTGTTGTTCCTATGTCTCATAGTCAAAACATGGAATAATTTAGTGTTTCTATCACCTTCCTTGAGCCACAAAACTCTGGATTTCTGTTTCCAATGAATTTCCTCTTAGGCAATGGTATTATGATACTCTGTGAGGAGTTGTTTTTCCTTTTCATGCCACTCTGGTTTTCTCCCTTCCCTCTCCATTGTTTCCTCTATATCTTGGATATCATTTTTAAGTTATTGTTTTCTTAAATTGATGTTACCAAAAACCTCTTTATTCCAAATTTTGATTCGATACTTGATGTTCTTTAATTTTTGGGTAACTCTGTACATTGTTGATCCTTGAACCTCCTCCTGCCACCAAGATTGAATTTTGTTTGTAATTTTTGGGTGTATATTCCACATGAGCTCATACCTAAAGGGTGCTCCTCCCTACTTCCCCTCCTTTTCCATATCCAACAAAAGGGGATTGTGATTTGATCCTATTTTGGGCATACATGTAAGTCTATGAATACTGTTTATACTTAACCAATTATCAAAAATAAGAACTCTATCCAGGTGCCTTTGAATGTGATTATCTCCCATCCTTATGTTTGTCCATGTAAACTTACCTTTACACATATCCAGGTCAATCAACTTATTATTTTGAATAAAATCATTAAAATATTGCATACCTTGAGTGATGTTAATCCTCCCTCCACTTTTATCCTCTGTTCTTAAGACTATATTGAAGTCACCCAAAACCATCCAATGCAAATTAATGAAGAGACTCCTTTGAAAAGATAGCTTATTCCACAGATGGAATCTCTCACGATCATCATTTTGAGCATAAACCCCTATCATTACCCAACAAAAGTTAGTTTTTTTATTTTTCAATAGTTTTTTTGTTCTTCAATTTGACTATGCAAAATATCTCTTCTTGAACAATTAAAGTGCCCTCAAAATTCATTATGTCCCAAAATATGCAAATACCTCTAGCAATACCTTGTGTTGGGCTTATGATCCATTCAACATTTGGCCAAACCTCTTTCTGAATAATGTCAAATTTTTTTGTGTCAATTTTAGATTCTTGAAGACAAACAATATCAGGTTTTACTTCCATGAGTAGATCTCTAACAATTCTTCTTTTCCTAGGGGAATTTAGCCCTCGCACATTCCAAGAAAGGATTTTTATTTTTTGGTTTTGTTTGATGGGATTTTACCCTTACCCATCCATTCTTCATTTGGATCTAATTCTTGTCCCCTGTTCTCTGGTACTTTTTTTTCTTCTTGTTTGGGGGGTCTTCCTTGCTTTCTTTTCCCATAATTACCTGTATTCTTTGTATTTTTTGTATGTTTTCTAGGAGGATCATTCTCTCCCATTTGATTACATCCTATCAAAGATTATTCTGATGTTGATTGAGTTGTTTTACCCAACTCTAGTCTTTTGTTGAATCTTGTTTGCATACCCTCCTTAGACTGCTTTGAGTTTTCTATTATGTTTAGATCCTTATGTTCCTCAAATTGTTTAGTTTTGTTCTTTGAACTTAAAACTTGATCTAATCCTTGCCATCCCTCTATTTATTTGATTTTAAACCCCCAAAATCCTTCAATATGATCCTTCTCCTATTCTGAGTCCATTTGAGTGGATGGGGTATCCTCTACCATTTTAGCATCATCTACTAATATTTCTTCTTCAACTTCCAAATTAGTGTATGCATTCTCTGTGCTGATCGCAATCACATTTTGTTGTTGTTTTTTGGTGTCTATAAGGATTTTGTACAATATGCAATGATACATTTTCAAACTTAGGTATATGTTTTTTATTTTTATTTTCAAACATTTAATTATATCTTTCAATCTAGTAACTCTAACAAATAATTTTAAGAAGAATCCTCCATAGAATACATAATGATTTATGTGACCTCAATATTTGTAAGAAAGGGGATAGTAAAAAAAGTAAAGAATATGATGTTTCTAGATCCCTCTACATAATGAACACCTTAAAATTATATGATTTCTTTAGATTACCATACTCTAATTTGATTAAGTATTTACCATATTTTAGAAAATTTCAAATCAACTTGATGTGGTATAGGTAAGGGGGTGTAATGAAATATAGCCTCTTCTAGCCGATAAATATTCACAAAAAAATTACAAAAGAAAAAGTTGACCCAAAAAAAATACACCATTAAATTTCTTCTTGTTAGGGTTAACTAGAAAATGTAAAAATACATCTTATTTATGATTTTTCATCAATGAAAATGAAGGTTGAATCTAGGAGGCTAAAATTCACGCTGCTTCATCTTCCAATCCTTCTCCAACAAATTTTTAAATTATTTTTCACAAATTATTAGTGAGAACACTTGTACAACATGCTTATATGACAACATTTGTATGGAAAACATGTACAACACATTTGTACAACACTTGTATAGAACACTTATGTAGTAACAACACATGTAAAAACAACATTTATACAATATGAATTATTTGTATAGCAACAATAATTTGCATGACATGCACTTGCATGGTAGTAGTCATTTGTACAACATTTATTACTTGTATAGCAATAATTATTTTTGTGACAATAATTATTTGTATGACATACACTTGCACAATAACAATCATTTGTATGACCATAATTGCTTATATGTGCACTTGCACAACAACAATCATTTGTATAATAATAATGATAATAATAATTGTTACTATTATAATTTAGATTTTATTTTTTATTTTTATTTTTCATATTTTTACACAATATGGAATATAACCACATAAGTAACGTGAGAATGAAATCCGACGAATATTAAATTGTTTAAGCGAGGAGTGGTAATTATAATTCAATGAAAATCCCATGAGATTAAGGTATCCGTCATATAAATTTATAATCTTGTTGAAAGAAAGTTGTGTTTAAGCCGGTAGTGGTCATTATGATTCCATGATGATCCCATTAGATTAAGGCAACCGTCATGTATCTAGAGAATGAATTAGTCATTCTACATTTTATATATTTTATTTATTTACTTGTTGAAAAAACTAAGCTTTAATATAGTCTTATATTGTTTAATTAAGTTTTTAAAAAACAGTGGAATAAATCATATATTTTTTACTATTTTTTTCTTTATAATACGTGTAATTTTATTAGTATAACTTAGTAACAGGATGTTTATGTTTAATTCAATTTCACAATTTTATATTTTATTTATAAATTATTTTTCATTTAAATTTAAAAACATATTTTTGTATAATTTTAAATATAAAGATGTCTTAAAATGAAGATGAGGTATATATTATGTTTAAAGTGTTTTTTTAGATATTTTATCTCATACCTTTATTGTGGAACATAGATTCCTTCGTGGTATCTTATAAACCCTTATAAATGACCTATATATTAGGTTCAATGTTATGTGTAAGATTTATGCATAAGGTATCGGCCTCAAAATGTATTTATAAAAAAATAGGTGAATAGTATGGAAACACATGTAAAAGGTTCACTATTAATAGAGGTAATGTTGAAAATTTAAATTTATAAAATTGGGGCGAATCCATCTCAAAAAATTTTACACCCATAAATTTTTGGATAATGGACCCTAGTCAAAGGTCCCAAATATTAACCAATTCCAAATTTTAAAGATCGTAATTTTAGCCAATTTTACGAAAATAACCACTATGCATAACCGTGATTAGGTTTAAAGTATTTTTTAAAATATTTTATCCCATACGTTGTGGAACATAGATTCCTTCATGATATCTTATAAACCCTTTTAAATGAGCTATATATTAGGTTTAAAAGTATTTATTTATTTTTTTTTATAGATATTTTATCCCATACCTCTATGTTGTGGAACATAGATTCCTTCATGGTATCCTATAAACCTTTTTAAATGGCATAAGTTTCTAATTTTGTAGATGAAAATGTATTTATTTAATTTTTACCTAATTATGATGTAGAATTCACCTTTTATTTATTTATTTATATTTTAATCAAAATATTAGTAATGTAAGAATAAGTGAAGCATAACAAAATAAAAAATTTATTAATATTGATTTTTTAAATAAATTATGCATGAATTTTATTGGATCAAATTCATTAAAATAAGAAGACATTAATTTTTTTATTAGGTTAACTAAACCTTATTCATATTTTATTCTTATTAAAAAAAAAAATTATTTAGTTTTTTATCTAATATATTCTTCATCTTCCTCAATTAGTCAATTGTCTTTTAAAATTGCTAATAGTGACAAAGTGATTGGTTAATGTTTTTGCTATTTGATAACCTTCTTTGAAGAATTTTTTACATTTTGAAGACACTGTGTTCAACAATATCATTGAGCATAAGCAATAATGTTAATTTTTTTTTAGTCCTCAATTTATTTATTTATTGTTAATTGAATTATATAATTTTTAAACATCTCTTAATTGAATTATATTTTCGTCTTTTTTCAATGATTATTTTGATCTTTGCAAGTAGTTCCCTATCTATTACATAGTTGTTAGTTGAAGTTTCATATGGTTGTGAATAAGCAATGAGAACATTATCTTCATTATTTTTTGAAAAAAACACCTCCATCATCTTTTTCTATATTTTCTTGCAAAGCATTATTAAAATTACTAGGTTGAAATAGATCCTTTGTTTTAACTACATTTTCATAAATGATCCTTCTATGTATTTTCAAATTGTCTATATAAAAGGCTAGCACCTTTTTCTATGTATTTAAAGCCTCCTATGTTGAGCATTGTGTCTATAAGGATTTTTTTTTGGTATTGATAAAAAAAAGGGGTTGAAGGGTCCCGACCCTTTACACAGAGCTCAAAATATGTACAAGAAAAAATAAGAGATCATACAAATGGAAGATAGCCCTATCTTAGTAAAGAAAACAAACCTGGGCTAAACCTGTTGATGGAGAAGCTGAAATAATATTGCTCCTGCTATTCTTCTATTTAACATGGCCGATGCAGTGCTCAATGCTTTACATAACTGATAAAGAAACTGCCGATAATAATGTAATTTAGAGTGCTTTTTCTTTACTCTACCGTATTTATCTACTGGTTTTATTATCAGTTCTTATTATCTCTTCCAACTCTATGGGGTATATGACTATATCTTGAAATTTTCAGATTTAACTACCATATTCACCATTTTATCGGTAGCTTTGTTCCCCTCTCTATAAATATGTTTAACTTGAATTTCTTCTAGGTTTCACAAGATAATCCTCGCATCTATAATTATTTAGAAAATTATACAATTATTTAAATCCCCTATTCGAAGGGAAGTTATAATATTCTTGGAATCTCCCTCAATAAAAATATCCCTAAGACCTAAATTCACTGTAATTCGAAGGCCTGTAAGCATTACCCTTGCTTCAGCTTGGTGATTTGTGGTAATTTCTAGATCCTCAACATATGCAACCACTACCTGACCTCTATCATTCCTTATGAGGCCCCCATCACCAGCATGACCCAGGTTAACTTTTGTAGCTCCATAAAAGTTAATTTTTACGTAGTCTTTATTGGGACGTTCTCATCTAGTATCTAGTCTCACCTTATTGATTTTTTCTATATTTAAGATGTTTTTTTCTCTAGAGAAGATCATTGCAAGATTTTCCTAGCCAATAATGTTTTTAATATTATCCTCCAATAGGGCTATTTTTACCTAGCATAAACCCCAATTATTCCTCTGGTTTTATTTTTGAACACTCGTATATTTATTTTCAACCAAATACCTCAGAAAATATGTGGAATGCATTTTTGCCAAAAAATATTGCTTTCTATGTGCCACTATTACCAAATCATTATTAGAGAATCTTGAATTACCCAAGCAACATTATTTTATCTCAATAACATATTTAGGATATCATAAAAAAAATTACTAGCTCCAAACAGGTGGTCCACACACTCATCCACTTTGTTAAATTAGACATAAATAGTTGGAACCACAATCCATCTTTTGAACATATTATCTTTTGTAAGGATCTTATTGAGAAAGGTAGTCCAAAAAAGTATAGCAATCGTAGGGATGATGTTTAGCTTCCAAATTATTTTAAGCTCTGGTTTCTATGAAGTTACTTTGCCCAAGACTCTATATCTATCTTTCAACAAGTACTGGCCTTGCTGGTTTCTTCCCAAAATTATCTGATCCTCCTCTAAAACTTTACCTAAATAATAACTCCTTATGAGTTTATGCATATATTTACCCCCCGAACCTTGAATATCTTCTTGCATGATTTTCCATTCCTGAAAATCACCCACCCTATGAATGTAACCATTAATTTTCTTACCATAGGTTTTGGTTAAATGTTCTTTAATATATTTGAACTTTTTATAGTTTTCTAAAGGCTCCTCTTGAATCCAAGGGTCTTTCCAAAAGTTAATTTTTTCTCCCCTACCTACTCTCCATTTTAGACCTTGCCATAGAAATTTTCTGCTATTGATTATATTTTTCCAGAAAATAGACCCACATGGAGGATTAGAACAACTGATAAAGTGGTTTCTGCCCTCCAAGTATTTGTTTTGGATAATTCTAACACATTTCCTTGATGCTCCAGTGCAAAGCCTCAAATCATGTTTAGCTAGAAGGGATCTATTTAGATATCTCAACTTCCTCAAACCAAGACCCCCATTCTGTAAAGATTTGTAACAGGTATCCCAGGATACCAGATGTATATATTTTTTACATTCAATGCCATCCCATAAGGGATTTTTTTGTAGTATTTCTAAAGTCTCTTCCACTTTTCTTGTCATCCTTAGGAAAGACATGAAATAAATAGGAAGGCTTTGAAGTGTGTGTTTTATGATTTGTACTTTCCCTATAGAGGATAATAGAGATCCCTTCCAACATTGAAGTTTCCTATTAAATTTATCAATAATTGGATTCCAAATTTTATCTTTCATATTGCCTATAAACAAAGGTAAACCAAGATAGGTGATAGGTAACTTTTAATTCTTTTAGCTCAACACTTTAACTATTTGATATCTTATACTTTCCTATGTGTTTAAAAATATAATCTTACTTTTTACATAATTTATTTTTTGGCCTGTAGCTTTTTCATAATAATCAAGGACTTTTTTAAACTCCAAAGGTTCTTCCTTTGTAGCTTCCCATAGAAAGAAAGTATCATCCACAAAATGTTTATGAGACAAAGCTTCACCAATGGAGGAATATTTTATACCTTTGATATTACCATCCTTTCTCTTTCTTTCAAAAGTTCTTTCCAAGGCATCTATCATAATGATAAAGAGATATGGAGACAACATATATCCCTACCTGATTCCTCTAGTAGAAGGAAAGAACCCAAAATATTATCCATTGATCAAGATTGAAAAGTGGGGGTTAGAAATACCCATACCAACCCATGCCATCCATTTTTCACTGAAACCTATTTGCTCCAGTATTTTATCTAAGAAGGACCATGAAACCCTGTCATAGGCTTTGTTCATGTCCAGATTAAGGAACATGCCTAACCCTTTCCTCATTTGAAGAGAGTGTGATGTTTCATAAATATCAATGATGCTTTCAGTAATATGCTTACCTACCACATAACCTCCTTGATCTTCATTAATGATTGAGGGGATGATGTTTTTCAACCGTAGCCAAAACTTTATTAAAATTTTTAAAAATTGTATTACATAGGCTAATTTGTCTAAAGTCCTACAATTTATATTCCCCATATTTCTTGGGAATTAGAGCAAGGAAGGTATTATTCTATTCTTTCAACAGCTTACCAGATTATTGGGCTTCTTAGATTGCATTGACTACATATTCTTCAACAATATCCCAATGATTTTGAAAAAAACCTGGTGGGAAACCATCTGGCCTCGGAGCCTTGGATGCTCCCATAGAGAACATAGCTTTTTTAATTTCCTCATTACATATTACCTTGCATAGCTATTCATTCATGCTATCATTAACTACTTTGGGAATATTGTTAATGATGCTTTCTATTTCCATGTTGCACTCTATTTTTTTTTGCTAAGAAGGTTCTAAAAAAAAAATGGCCAAATTTTTAATATCATTTAAATCCTCATATTTTCTACCATATTCCCCATAATTTAGAGGATTTTATTGTCAAAACATGGAAGAATTTAGTGTTTCTATCACCTTCCTTGAGCCTTAAAACTCTGGATTTCTGTTTCCAATGAATTTCCTCTTGGGCAATGGTATTATGATACTCTGTGAGGAGTTGTTTTTCCTTTTCATGCCACTCTAGTTTTCTCCCTTCCCTCTTCATTTTTTCCTCTATATCTTGGATATACTTTTTAAGTTGTTGTTTTCTTAAATTGATGTTACCAAAAACCTCTTTATTCCAAATTTTAATTCGATACTTGATGTTCTTTAATTTTTGGGTAACTCTATACATTGCTGATCCTTGAACCTCCTCCTGCCACCAAGATTGTTTTTTTTTTGTAATTTTTGGGTGCATATTCCACATGAGCTCATACCTAAAGGGTGTTCCTCCTTTCTTCCCTTCTTTTCCATATTCAGCAAAAGGGGATTGTTATTTGATCCTATTTTGGGCACACATGTAAGTCTAATAATACTGTTTATACTTAACCAATTATCAGAAATAAGAAATCTATCCATATGCCTTTGAATGTGATTATCTCCCATCCTTATGTTTATCCATGTAAACCTACATTTACACATATCCAGGTCAATTAGATTATTATTTTGAATAAAATCATTAAAATATTGCATACCTTGAGTGATGTTAATCCTCCCTCCACTTTTATCCTCTATTCTTAAGACTATATTGAAGTCACCCAAAACCATCCAATGCAAATTAATTAAGAGACTCCTTTTGAAAAGATAGATTATTCCACAGATGGAATCTCTCAGGATCATCATTTTTAGCATAAACCCCTATCATTACCCAATAAAAGTTAGTTTTTTATTCTTAAATAGTTTTTTGGTTCTTCAATTTGACTATGCAAAATCTTTCTTCTTGGACAATTAAAGTGCCCTCAAAATTCATAATGTCCCGAAAGATGCAAATACCTCTAGCGGTACCTTGTGATGGGCTTATGATCCATTCAACATTCGACCAAACTTCTTTCTGAATAATGTCAAATATTTTTTGTGTTAATTTTAGATTCTTGAAGATAAACAATATCAGGTTTTACTTCCATGAGTAGATCTCTAACAATTCTTCTTTTCCTAGGGGAATTTAGCCCTTGCACATTCCAAGAAAGAATTTTTAATTTTTGGTTTTGTTTGATAGGGTTTTACCCTTACCCATCCATTCTTCATTTGGATCTAATTGTTGTCCCCTGTTCTCTATTACTTTTTGTTCTTCTTGTTTGAGGGGTCTTCCTTGAATTATTTTCCCATAATTACTTGTATTCTTTGTATTTTTTGTGTGTTTTATAGGAGGATCATTCTCTCCCATTTTATTACATCCTATAGAATATTCTTCTAATGCTGATTGAGCTATTTTACCCAACTCTAGTCTTTTGCTGAATCTTATTTGCATACCCTCCTTAGACTGCTTTGATTTTTCTATTATGTTTAGATCCTTATGTTCCTCAAATTGTTTAGTTTTGTTATTTGAACTTAAAAATTGATCTAATCCTTGTCATCCCTCTATTTATTTAATTTTAAACCCCCAAAATCCTTCAATCTAATCCTTCTCCTATTCTAAGTCCATTTGAGTGGATGGGATATCGTCTATCATTTAGCATCATCTACTAATATTTCTTCTTCAACTTCCAAATTAATGTATGCATTCTCTACAATCACATTTTTTTGTTGTGTTTTGGTGTCTATAAGGATTTTGTACAATATGCAATGATACATTTTCAAACTTAGGTATATGTTTTTGATTTTTATTTTCAAACATTTAATTATATCTTTCAATCTAGTAACTCTAAAAAATAATTTTAAGAAGAATCCTCTATAGAATATATAATTATTTATATTTGAAAGAATCAATCTTTTATTTTTGATGGAGATAGCCAATATATTCTTAAGTTTTCTGGAAAAGTGACCCCAATCTTTGTAAGAAAAGGGATAGTGAAAAAAGTAAAAAATATGATGTTTCTAGATCCCCCTAACATAATGAACACCTTAAAATTCTATGATTTCTTTAGATTACCATACTCTAATTTGATTAAGTATTTACCATATTTTAGAAAATTTTAAATCAACTTGATGTGGTATAGGGAAGGGGGTGTAATGAAAAATAGCCTCTTCTAGCCGATAAATATTCACAAAATAATTACAAAATAAAAATTTGACCCAAAAAAAATACACCATTAAACTTCTTCTTGTTAGGGTTAAATAGAAAATGTAAAAATACATCTTATTTGTGATTTTTCATCAATGAAAATGAAGGTTGAATCTAGGAGGCTAAAAGTCACGCTGCTTCATCTTCCAATCCTTCTCCAACAATTTTTAAATTGTTTTTCACAAATTATTAGTGAGAAAACTTGTACAACATGCTTATATGACAACATTTGTATGGAAAACATATACAACACATTTGTAAAACACTTTTATAGAACACTTATATAGTAACAACACATGTAGAAACACCATTTACACAATATGAATTAGTATATCAACAATAATTTGCATGACATTAACTTGCATGGTAGTAGTCATTTGTACAACTTTTATTACTTATATAGCAATAATTATTTTTGTGACAATAATTATTTGTATGACATACACTTGCACAATAACAATCATTTGTATGACCATAATTGCTTATATGTGCACTTGCACAACAACAATAATTTGTATGATAATAATAATAATTGTTACTATTATAATTTAGATTTTTTTTATTATTATTTATTAAAATAAAATTAACTGATTGATGCGAGATTTCTCATGTGCCTAGATGCTCTTGCACCATACACATTGGGTAAGAGAAAATATTTTTGAGAGGAATCTCATGAAAATTTTATGAAATCCTTAATCAAGATTTCATATTTAACAATATCGAAAGCATTCATCCATGTTGCTTCTTCAACTGCCCAATTTTTCCACTTGAGAAATTTTTGATAATAGTATTTGCCTCTTGATCTCTTTACCACTCTAGAATCTATCACTACAATATTATCTCACTCTTTCTATTGTAAGTATTGTATCCATTATTCCTTCAAAATATTAGAAGTGATATATCCAATACTATCTATTGATCTATCATAATATGAATATAAAATATCCATATTAAAAATAGGTGATATATCTACTCTTTCTTAGAGTTCAATTTCATAGGTATTAGCTATAAGTACCCATTATAGGTTATAGCTAATATCTACTCTTTTTTAAGATCTTATAGGTTATAATATTTTCCAATTTAACTTGTTGTAAGTATCCATTGGAAACCTTTCCTTTCATAAATGTGCCAAAACCAAGTCCCAACCTAAATTCTTGTGTCCTATGCTTCAGAGCAATATGTTGCTTCTATTGAAAATAGAGTATAAATACAAAATATATTCAATATAATTTGTTAAGTTGCATTACAATTTACATTATGTATAACCTATTTAATGTAAAATCAGTTCAATATATCAACCTCCATAAGAAAATGAACTTCCATATGTAAATGAGTGAACTAAAAAATTAAATCATATACAATTATAGTAATTATATGATAAAATAATGTAATACAAGGTTAACATCCCCACTTATTAGATTATTTAGTGTATGAATATCACTCTTAATTTAGTTTATCATTTTTTTATATCTCAAGATTTACCTCTGAGACATTATCTTATGAGTCACAACTAAACTAGATTATTATCTTTGGGTCATTATCTATGTATCTACCTTTGGGCCATTTCTTCTATGTTTCCTTTTAGTTCACTACTAGTTCATATATCTAGGCTAATATTACCTTTAGGACACCTCTTTGGGTTGTTTCCTATGGGCTATAATTACCTCTAGGTCAACCACTAGATCAACCAATAGATTATCACCTTTGCTAAATGACCATTGAAATTATATACATCCTCAAAATCTTCCATATAAGCATTAATTTATAGGTTCCTCATCACTATAGGTCTTTAATCATAGCTTGGGTAATCATAGCTTGGGTCATATACTTATGCAAGTCTTATCACTACAAGATTCCAAGCATAGCCTAGGTCATATTCTTTTGTAGGTCCTATCATTGTAGGATTTTTAGAATTGCTTGGTTCATTCGTTTATGTAGAAATCATGTGTCACAAGTTTCCAAATATTACATGGGAAGACTTACATTTTTTAACATTAAAAAAATTGGTCTCCTTTTGTAGAAACCACACAATATTTATTTTGACTTATTTCATTTATATACGTTCATCCAACCATAATTCATTTTTATTTTATTATGTCTTTTCTTCAAATATCCACAATTTCCATGGGAAAAATTAATTTCCCCAAAAATCACACAACGATAGAGGATCCAATATTTTTATGACACATAGTCTTCTCTTCCACAATATCTATAGTAATTCATTTTAAGAGCTTTATTCTTTTTATTGATTCTTTTCTCACAAATTTTATGTTACTAATATTTGGAAAAAAATTAGTGTTACTAATCCTTGTCACAAATTTACTACCCCTTTCTTGTCATGTATATCCAATGTATTCATTATTTGGTATTATATGTTATACTATGGGCTCTTTCATATCAAACCATTTTTTTCCCAAATATATACCATTATATCCTATTCTTCCAAAAAAAATTGATCTAATATATTTTGTGTGACTTTTAAAATATCTAAATTCTTAATCACCATTCGAGCACCTAAATTTATCATCAGTATGTTCTTCATCAAGATGAATTTTCCATGTCCAATACAATATATTTTTACACAACCTCTATCTACATAAATACCATTCAAATCCTTGATATCATAAACTATATTTATTCCTTATACAAGATACCTTATATCACAACATACACCAACCTTCATTTGCTCCAAATCATAAGTATCATAATTTATCTCACAAGTAATAACTTTATTTTGATATGGTCTCTTGAGTTTAAATTATTTGTATTACAAGCACAATCTTTCCTTTGGATAAGGTCATACATGTCATAAAAAATATTTATCACCATGATATTTAAATACTTTGTATTTCAACAACTATATATCATCACAAGCCCCAAATCATCTATATCATAAGTCATATTTACTATTTGAAGAAGATCACTTGCATCACAATAGGTACCTTTCATCATGGGCTAATATCACTTGTGTCATAATAAGCATTTTCTTTCATAGGTTTGAGATTTCTAGTATTTTTCATCATGGGATTGTCCTTCCACCATTTAATGAATTCCTCTAGATTTTTATAGTGTTGCTCAAGATTTCAAAAGTGAATAATACCATGTGCATACTCCTCACAACACCAATAGATATTGTAACACCATATACAATCTAATATTCGTAGGCAAAGAATTTTCTAAGAACTGATTGTAAAATAAACTTAAGTATTGAAAAGTATCCTTCATTATCTTTTATAAAAATACACTTTGGACCTCGTTTTACTTTATTTGTATAAATATTTGATAATCTAGACAATTGAATGTTACCAACTTATTTCTCTCCTTTTTAGCTTGTTGTTAATGAGGCATGCTTTTGAATATTTTACTTGCTTCTTTACTTTCTTTCTTTATACCTTTACCATATTATGATACTTCTTGAGAGAATTTGGAGGCTTGGACCTCTTGAACCAATAGATAAATTCTTCACTTTTGATATTTTATATTTAAAAAATATGAACACTTGGATAGCTAAAATTCTATGAATATAATTTTTGATGTAGATATTGTGAGAGTTCCTTATTTCTCCAAATGATCCCCTTTTCTATATACCATTAGTTCTATATACCAAACATTTCAATATACCCTAACTTCCTATATACCTAATGAGACATGGAAGAAGATAATCCTCTATATATGTAACAACCAAATCCTAATCAACCTAGGAGAGGAATCATTTTTAATTATAGGTAAGATTCAAAAAACACATACCAAATAGATTCAACAGAAGCTTTCAAACACATTATGAGTTTTAGATGTTGTAGCATCCCTCAAATAGATAGGAGTGGCCAAACTCCTGTATCATCTTTAGGGTTCACCTTGTACACTGCCTATATATCTTAAATGATACCTTCACATGGTCTCCCCATTTCCTTAAATTTCTTTGAAGGATATTTTGACCATGGTATAGGGATTACCCCTATCCCATTATGTCAAGAAGGGATGCCAATTCCACCACTAGTATCATTCGATCTCCACTAGTACCTAGGCATAAAGCTTCTATATTTTTACCCACTATACAATGCATAAAACTATCATGCTCAATTAATCCATACCGTTGATGGTTTAATTGAGGGAACTATCACTCACGTAACATTCCTCACCTGGATGCCCAACAATTAATCAAGGTTTCCAGTGATTTTCATACCAAATTTCATGTTGGAAATTTTGAGTAGTTGTGTTGTAATTGATGTCAAGAGTCAGTTTAAGTGATGTCAAAAGTTAGTGCAAGGAATTGACAAAAGGAGGGTTAAAATATTTATATTTTAAGCCCAAGATATTTGGTTTAAAGCTTCACATGATTGGTTAAAAGGTTGGATAAATACCCTAAAGGAAGGAGATACCTAGGCCCAAAGGAAATAATATTATAATATTTATTATTATAATATTAAATGTGTTAAGATAAGGCCTAAAGTTTAAAAATAAAAACACCTAGGCCCAAAGGAAATAATATAATAATTTTTATTATTATAATATTAAGGGTTAAAAGAAAAGCCTAAAGTTACTCATAAATTAATTATAATATTTATATTATAATTAATTTATAATATAAATTAATTATAACCCTAAGTAAGGGTTGGGCACAAAACATAAAGTTTAAATATTTATTCCCATCAACGTTCAAGCAAGGAAAGAGTATGGTATTTATACCATAAGATTTAATGGCATAATGCAAGTCTCCAATATTATGCATGCGAAAGGTTAAAAATTATTGATGTAATTTTCATGAGCAACATAAGACAAAGCTTTTTATTTTTAAAATCTAAATGTGGATTGTGGATGAATAAAGGGATAAGAGTGTGTGTCCCTATTACCAACCACACGGTTGGACTAGTGGAAAGGCTTGGAAACGTAAGGCATTGGCAGAATAGAGATCCTGCATTCGATTCCCGATGGCAGCAGAGGAAAGTTTTTTTTTATTTCAAACAATTTTGGTACCTGCAGAGGAAATAAATGGCAGTGAGCACATCTTGGTATTTATGTGGGTGTATAAACCAAGTGATAGCACAGCCATGGTTAAGGCACTAGGTAGGCGGTGAATGCGGGTTCAATTTTCTTGGAGTGCATGTTGGTGGTTTGAGGTGTGCAAAATAATTTTTGATTAAACTGGCTAAGATATTGTTAAAATTATTATTTTTGCTATATGTTGGTTTGAAAATTAGAGATTTAAGGTGTGTGCAAGGAAGTTTATTGTTGTATTTTGGTATGAATGTTGGGTTAAGAAGTGGAGAGTATAAGGTGTATTCAAAGGACTTTATTATTGTACTTTGAAATTTATTTTGGTTTAGAATATTAAAGTGATTGGAAGGTTGAAATTTGGATTGAAATATTTTATGTTGAGTTGGAGTTAAAAGGAGTTAAGGGGATATTGTCATTATAGTTGTTTTGCTTGAGTGAGTGAATGATCTATTGATTGGGATTTATTTTTAAAGGAGTAATAAGGTGTATTTGAGTCTTGACATTTTATTGTATTTCTTATATGGTGAAATATTTGTTGAGGTAAAATATTCTTATGGAGATTTTGAGATAGACTATTGCTATCTAACCTAGAATTGGAAAAAATATTTTGTGGTGAGTAAAATAGGTTTTGGAAATATATCTCCATCAAAACAAAAAGGTATAGGCACATCATATTTTTATTGAAGTATTGTTGGATTTAATATTATGAAATATAATGTGGAGTGAAAAGGATCATTAGATAGTATTGTTGGAAATATTTGAGTGAGTTTTTATATGCATGATTGGTAAATAATTAGAGAACATTGGAGATAGAGTTTAAATATTAATTGAGTTAGGTTTTGAGGCCTACATTGTGCTCTTTGTTTTAAGAAGTATGAAAACACTTGTTTAAGGTTTGTGAGCAAGTTGTGTTTCATTGATTGAATGATTGAGTGGAACTTCTTGAGCATTGGTTTTGAGTGATATTGAAAGTGAATGTGCAAATATTAGAAATCAAATTTGTGAAAGTGACAAACTTAATGATTGAGTAGAACATATTGATTTTTGATTGAGTACATCATTCTCTTATGTTCTAGAGGTTAAAATAAGTCTAAATAAAATATGTCTAAACTGATTTAAGTTAAAGGAATTAATTTGAAGATTAGACAAAGCAATTGATAGCATTGTGTGCAAGATTTGAGATTGATTGAGCATATCTTGTGAGCTGTATTGAGCATGTGTTTGAGTAGATTTAAGTAAGATTTTGTTAAAAATTAAGAAAAAATTTGAGTAAGATTTTTTTTAATATTAAGGACAACTTTGAGTAAGCTTTTGTGAAAGCTTAATGACAAAGTTGAGCAAGCTTTTATGAAATATTATAGGCAGATTTGGGCAAGTCTTGGTGAAGCCTTGTAGGCAGAATTGAGCAAAAGTTTGTGAAAGCTTGTAGGTAGATTTGAGGTAAGTCTTGGTGACAAATTTAGATTAGATTGAGCAAGTTCTTGAGAGGACTTGAGGATAAATTTGAGGTAAGTCTTTATGAAAAATTTAGAGCAGATTGAGCAAGTTCTTGAGAGGACTTGAGGACAGATTTGAGGAAAGTATTTGTGAAGACTTTAGAGCAGATTGAGCAAGTTATTGAGAGGACTTGAGGATAGATTTGAGGTAAGTATTTATGAATACTTGAGAGTATATTTGATTGATTTATTTGTTCAAACTTTGTGTTAAGGCTTGGGGTAAATCTAAGTAGAGTTTATTTGTGATTGGATCAAGCTTTGTGTTAAGGCTTGAGGAGATATTTGAGGATAAAGTTTGGTGTAAATTTGAGAGTAGATTTGTGCTAGACCTAAGAAAGAGTGAGAGTAGATTTTTACTATATTTGGGATAGAGTTTGGTGTAGATCTTAGATACAGTTGAGAGTAAGCTTTGGATGTCACAGAGTAGAGGACAATAGTCTCTAGTGGATAGATATCCATTAGAAAGGGTAGTGAGGATAGAGATATTCTAAGTGAGGAAAGAGGTCTTTTGTGGAGAGAGATCCATAAGCCATTGTAGTGGGGGTAGTAGTATTATAGAATATCATCAACCAGAGTAGAGGGGAAAAAGTTTTATTATGGAGATATATCCATGAACCAAAGCAAGGGGAAAGAGTTTTCCTATGGAGTGTGATTCGTGAACCAGCTTGGAAGATAGAGTTCTTTTGTGGAGAGAGATCCATAAACTAGTTGAGGAGAAAGAGTTCTCCTGGGTCAATTTCCATGAACCAGAGAAAAGGAGAAAGGTTTCTCCTATGGAGATATCCAAAAATCATAGCATTAGAGGATTGGTGTCTCCTTTAGATAGAATTCCATAAATATTGTAATAGGGAAGTGATTCCTAAGAGATTTGTTGAGAAAATTTTAGTGGAAATATTTTCTTCATGGAGTAGCCCACATTGGGTGAACCACATTAAATTGGTGTCTCTATTGTGTATGATTATTTGTGTATTGATTTTATTATTGTTGTTTATATTGTCATTTATTATATTATATAATATTGTTTGGGAAAGAAAAGTAAAAGTTGGTCTTATACTGTTCACACCCCCTCTTAGTATAATATTGTGTTATTCAATTGGTATCAGAGTGGGTTTCTTCGAAAGAGTTTAAAAAATTGAAGGAATATCTTATAGGAACATAGCTGACATCTCAGAGTGGATCTTCAGCAAATAATGCACCATTTTTCGATGGGAATAATTATGATTTTTGGAACATAAGAATGAAGACTTACTTGATGGCACAAGGATGTGGGATATGGCAAGCCATTGAGGATGGATACACACCCCCAACTAGTTATCCTATAGATAAATATGGTTTACATGAATTAGATTTTGTAAAAGTTATGCATTGCACATTAGCAAAAGAGATTTGGGAAAAATTGAAGAAAACATATGAGGGAGACAAAAAGGTCAAGATGTCAAAATTTCAAAATCACAAGAAAAAATTTGAAGAATTGAAAATGAAGGATGAGAAAGACATTGCTACATACTTACTTCATGTGGATGAGGTTGTTAAATCCATGCAATAACTTGGGTTTAAATATGAATAATCAAAAGTTTATCAAAAGGTTTTAAGGTCACTCCCTATGAGGTATAGTGAAAATGTTTTAGCCATAGGATAAATAAGATATATAGAAACTTTGACTAGGGATAAGCTACATGGAACTCTCACAACTTTTAAGATGAGATTAGGAAAGGATTCTATACCCAAGAAAGATGCAACCTTCAAAGTAGTAAAGAAAACAAAGATAAGAAGATAGATTCAAGTGATGAGTCATCCAGTGTTTAAGAAGAAAACTATGGTAGAAGGAACAAGGACTCAATAAAGCACAAAGCTATGAAAATAATTAAGTGTTTCAATTATGGTAAATATGGTCACTATGCATCTAACTATCTAGAAGCTGGAAGTAGCAGTGGTAAAGAGAAACAAGATCATAAGAACAGGGAAGAAAAAAAAATTAGGTATTAAAAGAAAAACATGTATGGATAAAACAAGCATGAAAAGAAGTTTTCCAAGAGGTATAAGAAGAGTTTTTATGTAGATAAGGCATGCAATATTTCAAGTGATAGTGATGGGATATCCTTAGATAATGAAGAAGAAGAAATTCTATTTCTAGCAGTAGAAAAAGAAGATGTTGAAAAAGAAGCTAAAATGGAACCAAAAATACTCAAATGTCTTAGGTGTGGTAACTCTGGTCATCTTGAAGATCGTTGTATAAGGAATTGGTTCAGTGAAAATGAAGAAGAATATGAAGTTGCACTTGAGTTTCTATAGGAAGAATCAGATAATGGAGGCACAATTGATATAGAAGCAGAACTTTTTGATGCCCTTAAAGAATTAAAAAAGGTTATAAAGTAGAATTTAAGACTCAAGGTTAAATTTCAAGAATGTGATGAAGAGAAAGGAAAGCTTATACAACATTTGACAAACTCAATATCTAAGACAAAGAGATTTAAAGAAAATTTAGAAGCAAAAGTCTTAGAATGTGAAATATTAGAGCATGAGGTAGCTTCACTAAGGAAGGAAGTGAAAGAGTCTAAATATAAGCTACACATGTTTATAAAAAGCTCAAAGACCTTGGATAAGATTATCAATGTACAAAGATCTTCATCAAACAAGACTGGACTTGGTTTTGAATAAGAACAAGCGAAATAAGAAGCACAGAAAGGGGAGTCAAGCTCAAGCTCTAAAGAAGAAGAAGTTTAAAAAAAAAGAGTAAACGAGAAAGTGAGACTTATGAGGATAAGTTGAAAAATATAAGGTTCACCAAGGAAGGAAACAATACATAAATAAGGAACATATGGAACAAGAAACATTACAGGGAAGAAAGGACTAAAAGACAAATGGGGTCAAGGCAAGAATTCTTCAATGGATGTTGTTTCTCATTTCCCATGTTTGGTCACAAGGCTATGCAGTCCAGGATACATGAAAAGAGGGAATATGGTTTCACTAAGAGAAATTTCAGAAATGGGCATCTCTTTCAAGGGTATTATCACTCTTGTAATTAGTTTGGTCATATAGCAATTCATTACAGGGTTCATGATAGGAATGGATATGGCTTCACCAGGAGGAACTTCAAGATATTTGCACCTTCAATTAACCACAACATTAAGTGTTATAAGTGAAATAATGTTGGGCATATTGCTAAGTGGTTTAGAAAAGAATTTCCAAAGACAAAGAGGAATAGGGATACTCAAAAGAATCAAAAGGATAAATTGAGAAAAAAAGTGGACAAAGAAAAAGAGCAGTGTATTATGGGAGTAGAGATACTCCTACCCCAAAATTAATCACCTCAAGGAGATGAGGTGGGGAGGGGGTTGAGCTAAGAGTCTTATATTTAGTCCCAAAGGCGTCCCTTTGCCATTGATGACAAAGGGGGAGAGATTTGAGTTAAGGGAAGAGAATTTAGTTAGGAGGAGCAATTTCTCAAGGGGAGCAGAATTGGAAAAAGTAAAAAAGGAATGTTTAAGGAAAAAGGATTGCCATCAATGACAAAGGGGGAGATTGTTGGACATTTTGAGTAGTTGTGTTGTCATTGATTTCAAGAGTTAGTGTCAATGATTTCAAAAGTTAGTGCAAGGAATTGATAAAAGGAGGGTTAAAATATTTATATTTTAAGCCCAAGATATTTGGTTTAAAGCTTCACATGATTGGTCAAAATGTCTGGCTAAATACCATGAAGGAAGGAGATACCTAGACCCAAAGAAAATAATATTATAATATCTATTATTATAATATTAAAGGTGTTAAGATAAGGCTTAAGGTTAAAAAATAAAAATACTACAATTTGTAAAACATAAATTGAAGAGATGGAATAGACTGAATTTTGGGAACCTTTCCTTGGTTAAGCTGGCATCTCTTAGGAGGATGGAAGAAGCTTCAAGGAATATTAGAGATCAGGGATTCATGAAGGAGCTTCTTTTTGAGGAATCTAAGGCTGTGAAAGACCTTATTGAATGGGAACTGAGGGAAGAAATTTTTTGGAAACAAAAAGCTCGAGTAGATTGGCTTCAGGAAGGGGATAGGAACACAACCTTCTTTTATAACTCATTTAAGGCTCACCGTAATGGTAACCTGATTACCTATCTTGTGAATTCTCAAGGTACCCTAATCTCTTCTTTTAAGGATATTTCAGAAGAGACTAAGAGGTATTTTTCCTCTCTCTTCAAGGAGGACTCCTTATTAGATGATGAGAAGGAAAATATTATTCTAAAGTGTATTCCAGTGATTGTTTCTAGAGAGATGAATGAGCACTTGATGGGTCCAATTTCCCTTGAGGAGTTGGAAAATGTTGTATTCAAGATGAAAAAAGGAAAAGCCCTAGGTCCATATGGATTCCCAATTGAGTTTTATCAAGATTTTTGGGATTTAATTAAATTTGATATCTTGGAGGTGGTCCATGAGTCCTAAAAGAACAAACATATGCTAAGGGACCTAAATGGTACCTTTGTGGTGCTTATACCCAAAAAAGAGGGAGAAAATTTCTTGGATATGTTCAGGCCTATTACTCTCAGCAATGTTGTGTATAAGATCATCACAAAAATTATTGCTAAGAGGCTGAATATATGGTTGAGCCAAATCATCTCTGAGGAGCAAGGAGGGTTTGTTGCTGGCCAAAAAATCTTGGATGGGATTATTATTGCTATAGAAGCTATTCACTCGATGGAAAGTTCTAAGGAGAAAACTATGTTCATTAAGTTGGACATGGCCAAATCCTATGATCGGGTCATATGGTCCTTTCTTCAAAAATTTCTTACTACTTTTGGATTTGAGGAGGAATGTATTAGATGGGTGATGAGTTGTGTTTCTTCTTCCTCATTCTCTATTCTTGTTAATAATGAGCCATCAAAGCTATTTGAGGCCTCAAGGGGATTGAGGCAAGGAGATCCTTTATCTCCTTATTTTTTTATCATTATGGCAAAAGGGTTGGGAAGATTGCTCAAGTATCAAGTCATGTAGGGTCTCATTCAGGGGTGGAAGTGGGATAGTAGTTTGCCACCTCTTTCCCACCTTCAATTTGTTGATGATACTGCTTTGTTGGGAGTTGCCACTATAAGGGAAGCTAGAAATATCAGATAGTCTATTGACATATATCTTGGTGATTCTGGACAGTTGATTAATGAGGACAAGTCTTCTATTTTCTTCTTCAATACCCCTCCTCTTATTCAAGCCAGAATTGCTCACATTCTAATATTCCAGGTTGGGACTCCCCCCTTAATTTATCTTGGTATTCCAATTTCATCTCACCCTCTACCTAGATCTTCTTGGTAGTCTATGCTTGATAAGTTTAGAAGGAAGGTGAATCATTGGACTTTCATATGGCTATCCACTATAGGTAGAGTGTTGCTTTTAAAATTTGTTGTTCAATATTTACCCATTTATAGATGTTTTGTACAAATAGCTCCCTCTCACTTCATCAAGGACATGGATGTTTTGTCAAGATAGTTTTTATGGTCTGGAAAACTTGATCAATCTAAATGGAGTTTGGTTAGGTGGGATTCTATATGTAGGCCGGTGCAAGAGGGAGGCCTTGGGTTGTGACAGACAACTCTTTTTGGGCAAGCTTTGGCTACAAAACTTTATTGGAGATGGTGTACCTCTCAAGATCATATTTGGGCTAAATTATTATCTTGTAAATACTTGAGAGTTATTTCTGAGGCTAAAATCCCTAGAGTCATCTTGGCTGGGAAAGGTTCAGTTATCTAGGACACTCTGAAAAGAGGATCTAATTTAATCAAGCAGGGTTTTTTCTAGATTTGCAATCAGGGATGAAATGCTCTTTTTTGGGAGGATTCTTGGGATGGCCACCCTCCTATCTTGAATCAATATCCTAGGTTACGTTCCCTAAGAATTTTTTTCTTGGAAGCAAGTTGGTCTTGTGTGGACTTTAAAAAAATCCAATATTTTGGAAATATGGAGATGTATAGGTGGAAAGATCCGTAAGAATGGCCCTAGGGGGGACTGGCCAAGAATAGAGAGGTGCTTGCTCTTATTATTATGAGAGGCTTTGTTCTTAATTGAGGGGTAAATATATTCTGGCTTGGAACCCTAATCCTAATGGAACCTACTCGATAGCCTATGGTTATCATGTTCTCGATAAGAAAAAGTATGGGAGTCTTCCTGTCACTTGGTGGAAAAATGTGTGGGACAAATTTGCCTGGATAAAATGTAACTTCTTTCTCTGGTTGGTATCTCATAATAAATGCCTCACTTGGCATAATGTGAGGAAGAGGGTATTTTAGGATCTCTCTTTTTGTGTCCTTTGCGGTAAGAATGAGGATGACTCTTCTCATTTATTTTTGCAATGCTCCTTTGCCAGATACATTAGGCACCATTGATGGAGTGCCTGGAACCATCCATGTTTTCATGTGCTGTCCCTGATGGAGTTTTGGAGTAGTCTGGGTAGACCTCCGGAAAAGGTCCTCTTCCTTCGGGTGGCTTGGAATTTTGGCCCTTCTTGCATCATCTGGAAAATTTGGCTCCAACGAAATCGACGCATATTTCAGGGTAGTTATTTGGCTGTTCAACAGATCTGGAAAAGGATCCAGTATATGGTTCAGGAAACCATCCATAGAAAATGTGATGTGGGCCCTCTTTTGGATTCTAGGGAGGAGAAGGTATAGCAAGCCCTTGGTCTCTTTTGGGATGGTCTGAACTCTTCTATCCGTAGTAGGGTTCCTCAACTCAGCAATAAGGTTAGGAGAGATGGTAGGTGGAGGCCACCCCCTAGAGGAGTTTTAAAAATTAATACTGATGGATCGTCCAGGGGTAATCCTGGACATGCTATAATTGGTCGTGTTCGGAGAGATTCTACTGGTGGTGTCAGATTTTTCTTTACCATTTATAAAGGTGTTCACTCCAACAATTATATGGAAGCTCTTGCAATTATTGAGGCCTTGTGGAGGGGGTTTTTTCTTGGTTGGAATAGTATTATCTGCGAGTCTGACTCTCAAATTGTGATTAATATTTTAAATGGTAAAATGTTGGAGGAATTTAATTGGCAATTGGCCTCTATAGCCATTCAAATTCTTAGAATGAGTGAAGAGTTTGAATTTATATCCTTTGTGCACATTCCAATGGAATGGAATGTGGTTGTTGATTACCTGGCCAAAAGGGCTTCTGAGTTGTTGGATCCTTGGAGTATCGATAATTGGGAGAGTCTCCCATCTGGGGACTCTCAACGCCTATGGGAGTTGATCCACAAGGATGTACAAAATTAATGTGGTTTATTCTTGTTGTATTTTTTGGGTGTCATTCTAGTCTAGTGGTTTTAGCATGTTTGGCTATTTATCTGAGTCCTGGTTGGAAGCTCAGTTGTACTCTATAATCCAGAATTTTTATCAATAAATTTTTACCCCTTTATTTATAAAAAAAAGGTTAAAAAATAAAAACACTTAGGCACAAAGGAAATAATATTATAATATTTATTATTGTAATATTAAGGGTTAAAAGAAAAGCCTAATGTTAAACATAAATTAATTATAATATTTATATTATAAGTAATTTATAATATAAATTAATTATAACCCTAAGGGTTGGGCACAAAACATAAAGTTTAAATATTTATTCGCATCTGTGTTTGAGCAAGGAAAGAGTATGGTATTTATACCATAATGTTTAATGGCATAATGAAAGTCTCCAACATTATGCATGCGAAAGGTTAAAAATTATTGATGTAATTTTTGTGAGCAACAAAAGAAAAAGCTTTTTATTTTTAAAAGCTAAAGGTGGACTGTGGACGAATAAAGGGAAAAGAGTGTGCATCCCTATTACCAACCACATGGTTGGGCTAGTGGTAAGGCTTGGTAGTGTAAGGAATTGGCAGAACAGAGGTCTTGCATTCAATTCTCGACGGTATCAGAGGGAAGTTTTTTTTTGTTTCAAATAATTTTGGTGCTTGCCGAGGAAATAAAGGGCAGCGAGTGCATCTTGGTGTTTATGTGGGCATGTACCCCAAGTGGTAGCCTAGCCATGGTTCTAGGCAGGCGGTGAATGTGATTTTGATTGCGTGGAGTGCATGTTGGTGGTATGAGGCATGCAAAATAATTTTTGATTAAAGTGGCTAAGGTATTATTAAAATTATTATTTTTGCTATATGTTGGATTGAGAATTGGAGATTATAATGTGTGTGCAAGGAAGTTTATTGGTGTATTTTGGTATGAATGTTGGGTTAAGAATTGGAGAATATAAGGTGTATTCAAAGGACTTTATTATTGTAATTTGAATTTTATTTTGGTTTACAATATTAAAGTGATTGGAAGGTTGAAATTTGGATTGAAATATTTTATGTTGAGTTATAATTAAAAGGAGTTAAGGGGATATTGTCATTATAGTTGTTTTTATTGAGTGAGTGAATGATCTATTGATTGAGATTTATTTTTAAAGGAATAATAAGGTGTATTTGAGTCTTGAAATTTTATTGTAATTCTTATATGGTGAAATATTTGTTGAGGTAAAATATTCTTATGGAGATTTTAATATAGACTATTGCTATCTAACCTAGAATTGGCAAAAATAGTTTGTGGTGAGTAAAATAGGTTTTGAAGACATATATCTATAAAAAAAAAATGGTATGGGCACATCATATTTTGATTGAAGTATTTTTGGATTGAATTTTGTGATAAGGTGGAGTGAATAGGATTGTTTGATAGTAGTGTTGGAAATATTTGAGTGATTTTTTAAATGCATGATTGGTAGATGTTTAGAGAACATGGAGATAGAGATTGAATATTATTTGAGTTAGGGTTTGAGACCCACATTGTAATATTTTTTTGAAAAAGTATGAAAACACTTCTTTAGGATTTGTGAACAAGTTGTGTTTCATTGATTGAATGATTGAGTGAAACTTCTTGAGCATTGGTTTTGAGTGATATTGAAAGTGAATGTGCAAACATTAGAAATCAGATTTGTGAAAGCGATAAAATTAATGATTGAGTAGAACATATTGAGTTTTTTATAGAGTACATAATTATCTATATGTTCCAGAGGTTAAAATAATTCTTAATAGAATATGTCTAAACTGCTTCAAGTTAAAGGAATTACTTTGAATATTAGATAAAACAATTGATAGCATTGTGTGCAAGATTTGAGATTGATTGAGCATATCTTGTGAGTTGTATTGAGTATGTGTTTGAGAAGATTTGAGTAAGATTTTGTTAAAGCTTAAGAATAGACTTGAGTAAGCTTTTGTTAAATCTTAAAGATAACTTTGAATAAGCTTTTATTAAATATTAAGGATAGAGTCGATCAAGCTTTTGTGAAATATTATAAGCAGATTTGGGCAAGTCTTGGTGAAGAATTGTAGGCAGAATTGAGCAAGCTTTTGTGAAATATTATAGGCAGATTTGAGGTAAGTCTTGGTGAAGTCTTGAGAGAATATTGAGAAAGTTCTTGAGAGGACTTGAGGACAGATTTGAGGTAAGTATTTGTGAAGACTTGAGAGCATATTGAGCAAGTTATTGAGAGGACTTAAGGATATATTTGAGGTAAGTCTTTGTGAAGACTTGATAGTAGATTGAGCAAGTTTTTAAGAGGATTTTAGGATAGATTTGAGGTAAGTATTTATGAATACTTGAGAGCAAAGTTTATTGATTTATTTGTTCAAGCTTTGTGTTAAGGCTTGGGGTAAATATAAGCAGAGTTTATTTGTAATTGGATCAATCTTTGTGTTAAGGTTTGAGGATAGATTTGAGGACATATTTTGGTGTAGATTTAAGAGTAGATTTGTGCTAGACCTGAGATAGAGTTAGAGCAGATTTGTACTACACTTGGGATAGATTTTGGTGCAGATATAAGACAAAGTTGAGAGCAATATTTGGAGGTGACAGAGCAAAGGACAGTAGTCTCTAGTGGATAGATATCCTTTAGCCAAGGAAATGATGATAGAGGTCTTCTGAGTGAGGATAAATATCTTCTATGGAGAGATAAACATAGGCTATTTTAGTGGGGATAGTAGTCTTCTAGAAGATCATTATTTATAGTAGAGGGGAAAGAGTTCTCCTATGGAGAGAAAGAGTTATCCTATGGAGAGAGATCCATGAACCAGAGTAAGGGGAAAGAGTTTTATTATGGATTTTGATCTATGAACCAGCTGGGAAGATAGAGTTATTCTATGGAGAGATACACAAACTACTTGAGGAGAAAGAGTTCTCCTGGGTCAAGTTCCAAAAACTAGAGAAAAGGGGAAACATTTCTCCTATGGAGAGAGATCTACAAATCAGAGCATTAGGGGATTGGTGTCTCCTTTGGACAGGGGTCCATAAACATTGTAATAAGGAAGTTATTCCCAAGAGATTTGTTGAGAAAATTTTAGTGGAAATATTTTCTCCATGGAGTAGCCCACATTGGGTGAACCACATTAAATTGGTGTCTCTATTATGTGTGATGATTTATGTGTTTATTTGATTACTGTTATTGATATTGCCATTTATTATATTGGATAATATTATTTGGGAAAGAAAAATAAAAATTGATCTTATACTGTTCACCCCCTCTCAGTATAAGCTTGTGTTATTCATTTCATACCTCATAGGTTTACCCAATAGTGTATCGGGGTTCTTATGACTATCATTTGCATGACATAACTCACATGGATAACTAACTATCCATTGGGGTTCCGTCACACAAATCTAGTTACAATGGCGTCCAAGCTTACCCCATATTTAGATCTCACTTCGATGGTCCATTACATAAGCACTAATTATAACCCTAAGGGATTGTTACACCATAATTCCTTTTGTTATAGTACTATTCTTTAGGATCTAGCTAAGTTTTTTTCCTATGGATAAACCCACCTAAGGTAACCCTTAAATCCCAAGTGAGTGGAATAATAGCATTCTCTCTCCCTCTATCCTTCCTTTTTTATTACATATAACACCCTACAAGTTTTATGTATAATACTAAGTCTAATTTCAATATCTTAGAAAAATATACATGAACCATAAGTAAGCATGCCATATTGAGAGTGATACTCTATAAAATAAAGCACCAATACTAATAAATATCATTTTCTAATTATCTAATATTCAATATATAAAATGCGTTTATTGATTTCAAAGTAATATCAATAGACGAGATAATCGATACATACACAACACATCATATATCTTGAGAAACCCTTATAGGAAAAATCCCAACCTTGAAAGATCCATTTTTATTACATAATTCTAGAAGTCTTCAATACAACTATAACCCTACCAAACATAGCAAAAATTATAAGGAACATCTAATTTACCCACACCATAGGCAAAATGGTCATGATATCAATACTTGCAATGTTTTTAAGAACATCATTCAAGAACTCATAGACTTGGGTGCCATTAAGGTGGATAACCCCCTAGCTCCACAAAATTAGAAATTGGAAATTTTTCAAACACCTCTTCCCAATCGTGAAGAGGCCCAAACTAATGTAGGAGGTAATAATTATCACATACCTCCTAACCAAGTTAATCATGTCCAACATTACCAAAATTTTGTAGGAGCAGTCCATGTGGTCACAAGATGTCAAAGGAAAAATCAACAAAATGCCCAAAAACCAACAGTGTCATAGCCTTCAAATCCACCACCCATTCAAACCTCTCCAAATCCATCCCTACAAATCCATATTTCTAGTCTACCCAATTATCCCATCCATCATACTCTAATGCCAACGGTATCTCTAAGCAACAAGTTAACTACAAGTTTGAAAATGGTTTCAATCAAATTGTCCATATATGAGATCATACAACAATCCCCTAGGCATAGAGAAACCCTAATAGAAATTCTTAAATCTATTGAGTTTGAAGCTCAAGACTCTAATGGCTTCAAAAATTTTGGAGGGAGCGTTAGAACATGCATGGAGCCATCCATAACCTTCTATGACTTTGAAATAAAGTCAATGACCTCAGGATTCGTAGATCCTCCATTGCATATCATGGCCCTAATAGACAAAAATCCATTTAAGAGAGTCCTAATTAATACTATCTCATCCATCAATATTATCACTACCGCTACCCTTAGCCACCTCAACCTTCCACCTTCCCATATATCCAAGTCCTCATTCACCCTTAAAGCATTTAATTATGCTTTGTGTACCACAGTTGGCACTATTGTTTTGCCCATTGAAGTAGGGGTCAAAACCTTGCATACTATGTTCCACATCTTAGAAGGGGCCATGGTGTACTCCTTGGTAGACCATGGATGAGGGAGATGCAATGTGTTCCATAAATTCTATGAAATACATTTATGATGGTCAAGTCCATTGTATCCCCACAGATGTAGAACATTTCAAGTATTGTAATTTCATTTAAAACCCCTATGAATCCATGTCATATTCCACCCAACTATTCTTATCCCCATCATATTCAAATCCATCCACTTCATATTTTAACCCATCCACATATTCTTCCAAAGCTCCTATTTTTGAGGAGTTACCCATCAGCAAACCCCCTTAATTATCCATTTCTTCTTGTACTTGTGGTCAAGGTCAACCCACTTTCACCACATCATCCACCTCAACCACTCCTTCTACAATCATTTCTTCATCATAATTGCCTCATCCACCTTCTTCTAATTCCAATACATCACCTAATATTTATCCATCAGTCGATGTTTCACAAGTCAAACTTTTGGATTGTCAAATATTCAACTCCCAGCCACCTTCCATGGTACCCTCCTATCCTGAGCCATCCATACCCACATCATCCACCACCTCATCCCATGTCGAGGTTCACATCACTAGTCCTGGTATTAGTGAATGCATGGTCCAAGACATTACCATTACCCCTATTGCCATCCCCACAACCAAGGATTTCGGTCACCCACGTGACCCTCATTTAACCATAGGTGTTGTCTATGATATGCGCTCCACTCCTAATAGTATTAAATTTATCTACGGAGGGATTGATTCCTCAATTGAGGTAAATCTTCTAGAAGAACCAAAAGAGCCAAGAAGTGACAAAATACAAAATATGACGAGATTTGTATCTTTTTACTTCCACATAGTCAATTGGTAAGGTCATGGTCTAGGTTCCCATGAATAAGGGATACATGACATAATTTATTTTCCATATCGAGGAGTACATGATCATTCAGGTTTGGGATATAGCCCACTTTCCTCAACCGCTTCCCTTGAGCAAGCCTTAAAAAGGCTTAGCCTCAATGAAGAAGACAAAGCCCCCCTTCCATTTCTCTCAACTACTTCTCTTGAACAAGATCTTCAAGATATTAGCTTCAATGAAGAAGAATACCCACTATTTTTTTTCTACCCACTTCTAGATTCCTATTATGAAGGTTATGAAGAGTATGAACTTATGTCCAAAACTTTTGATGATTTTGAAGAGGAGTCTCATCCATTGTTCCCCTTATCCAAAAGTATGAGTTTTACCTCAAACTATTTTCTATCCATCAGCCCATCTTTGGCTTGCTTCTTCCATCAGAACAAGCTGACTCACCTGGTGAACCACCCCCACCTAAGTTCCATTGACCCATTCAGCCAAGCCAAAATTTATAACATATATATATAAACAAAAAAAAATCAAAATATTCAAAATAAAACAAAATAAAATATTTCTTTGCATGTACATAGCATTTAATTTCATGTATTGTTGCTACTATATAGGGTTAACAAGACTCAACATCGGTTCCAATCCAATAATTCCACACATCCATTCTTCCAATCCATATCTTCTACTAAGTTAGTATGAATACTATTGACTTATTCACCCCACTCTGTAATCCATACAATCCAGCTACGCCAATTCCAATTGACATAAGCCTTGACATGGAATAGATTTCTTCCCCACCCTCCTTTTTGGAGTTCGTCTTATCCAAGGAATTGATAAGGGCTTCTGTAAACTACATTCCTCCTTCCCCTCCACCTTCACTTCGATCTTCTACCAATAATCCCAAGGTATTTCATGTAGAGTTAGATGATGATAAGCAGGAAGAGTTGGATGACATATTAGATGGAATTCATTTGATACCAACATGACATCAACTTGAGGAAGGTTCACATATGTCTATTGAAGATACCACCGAAGTGAACCTTAGTTCAGATCCTAACAATCCCTAAATTGTCAAGCTTGGAAAAAGCCTATCATATGATGAAAAAGAGTAATTAATTGCTCTCCTCAAGAAGAAAAATATGTGTTTGCATGGTCCTATAAGGATATGCTTGGTATTGATCCTAGTCTCGTGGTCCACAACCTCACTTTATATCTCAATTCCAAACAAGGTAATAAAACAAGGTCAAGATCATAATAGAAATTCCTCCTCCAGCTAATATTAAGGAATTGTGTAGTTTAAAATGAAATATTCAATCAATTCAACATTTTATTGCACAAATTTTTGGTAAATGTAGACCATTCAATTACCTTCTACAAAAGGATGTGTCATTTGCATGGAAAGATAAATGCCAAAAATTCTTCGATGACATCAAGCAATACCTAGCTTCTCCGCTAGTCTTAGCTCCTCCTCGTTCGAGGGTTTCATTCTATCTTTATGTCTTAGCAATGTACTTTGCTTTAGGGACAATGCTCGCACAGAAAAATGAACAAAATCGAGAGCAAACCATTTATTACATTATTTGAACATTGGTAAGTTATGAAACTTGATATGCTTATGTAAAGAAGTTGTGCTTAGCAGTGGTTTTTGCCACTAAGAAACTTCGACATTATATGCTTAGCCATACAACTTATGTTATAGATAGAGAAAATCCTTTGCATTATATTATGTATCACACTTACAATAACACTCATACCACTAAATGGATAATGCTCCTTACAAAATTTGATCTCAAATTTATCAGCCAAAAAACCATTAAAGGTTAGGTTATAGCTGATCAACTTGTAAAAGCTCCACTACCTAGTGATCATACTTTTATTATAGATATTCTAGATGATTCAGTATTTTTTGTCACTGAATTAGAAGAAGATGTCATATGGAGGAAGACATTGATATCATATTATTCTTTTATGGATCTAAGTGCGAGAAATGTCAAGGTGCTAGAGTCATCTTTCATACATCTCATGGGATACCCATCCCTTTATCATTCAAGCTATATTTTCCATGCACAAACAACACTGCAAAGTATGAAGCCTTAATCTTAGGTCTTCAATCCTCTATAGCTATGGGCATAAAGTGTATTAGGATATTTGAGGATTCTCAACTTATTGTCAAATAGGTAATCGAAGAATACCAATTCAAAGAACCTACCATTAAGCTTTATCATGAAGTAGCAATGGAACTGCTATCAATATTTGAATGGTATGAAATCAGCAACTTTCTTCATTCAAGTAATATATTTTCAAATGTGATGGCCTCTCTTGGATCATTTATTTCAAAAGATGACTTAAGAGAGGTATAGCCCCTAATAATCTCAACAATCTCTAAAGTAGCCATTTTTTGTACTGATCCTAAGTATGGAAAAGATATTTGCTTTATCCATTCGAAACCATATGTCTTGGTCAAGCCAAATAGTGGCCTTTATAAAATTTGGAACACTCCCATATGATATGTATCGATCTACAAAATGCTCGTTCAAGAAAAAAGCAACCTATTTTATTCTCTTGGGGGACGTGTTGTATAAACGTGGTTATGATGTAATACTTCTTCGTTGTCTCAAAAATAGTGAGGCTTAAAGAGCCATAGTTGAAGCCCATGATGGTACTTGTGGTGGTTATTTTAGTGGGATGGTCATTGCAAAGCATATTTTATGCATGGATTATTATTGACCCACAATGGAACATGACTGTTGCAACTATGTCAAAAATTGTAGGCAATGTCAAGCACATGCCAATTTAATTCATGTACCATCACAAGCTTTACAGCCTATCCAAAGCCTTTGGCCCTTGTCATAATGGGACCTAGACCTAATTGGAAAAAATTTACCTCCTTCCTTGAGATAACATACATTCATCATCATTGCCACTGAATACTTCACAAAGTGGGTTGAGGCCATTCCTCTAACCAATACAACAGGACCTCGAATTGTGGACTTCATACTCTACCATATCATCTATTATTTTGGTATTCCCTCTAAAATTATTTTTGATAATGGTAAGTCTTTCAATAACAAGGATGTTCGATCACTTTGAAAGAAATATAATATCCAACACAGTTTCTTGACTCCTTATTACCTACAAGAAAATGGATAAGCCAAAGCTACCAACAAGACCTTGATTGCTATTCTTGAGAGACTTGTTAACAAAAATCATAGGGATTGGCATACAAAAATCTCTTTGGCACTATGGGCTTATTGAAAAAGCATCTAAATGCCAATAGGAGCAACACCATTTTCCTTGGTCTATGGAGCTGAAGCTATCATGCCTCTTGAGCTCGAGATTCCCTCCTTGAAAATTTCTTAGAAAGAATTCATATATGATGCAACCGCTAGACAAGCACATCTTGATCAACTCACTCTCCTTGATGAGAGGTGAGTCAATGCACTAGAAAAATTACGAGTTTATCAAGACCGCCTACAATTTTCTTACAATTCCAAAGTCCATCTTCATGAATTTGAAGTAGGAGATCTTGTACTTAAAGAGAACCAAAAAAACAATAATGCTTTGCCACACCTTCGTGAAAAATTTACGACTAATTGGTTAGGTCCATACATAATTTCCCAAAATATGGGTAGTGGTACATACAAACTTGCTGATTTAGAGGGAGTGGAGGATCCTGAACCACTTAATAATATCCATTTGAAGGTACTTTATTGTTAATATGATGTTTATATGTATATATATACATGGCTAAAAAAAAAAACAAACAAACAAACAAAAATAGATCATTCACATAGGCATGTTTCCATTGCATACATCTTGCATTTAAATATAGATATATTTACATGCATTTTTCACATTACATTCATACATATTGCATACATATTCCATTTGCATTCATTCCACATGCATTCCACTACATTCCTTCATTTTGCAAATTGCATTCATCCCATCCCACATTCAATGATATTTTATAGTAGTGATGATATGGCCAAATAAAAAAAAATCAAGTTTCCACAATTGGGGGTACCTATTTTTTAGAATTTATGCAATTTTATCCAATATCATAACCCAACAATCCCAATTGTAAAAAATCATAAACCCCAAGTTTTCAGTCACTCAGCCATTACCAGTGTGTCTAGAAACCTCCAAAAATATGTCCAATTTTCTTTAGGACCAAAAGCACTTTTTCACATTAATAAAATCTTGAGTCTTGTCAACTGATTCCAAAAATAATCTTGCACCAACCACACTTCTTCACATCTTAAAAATATTTTGATTCAAAGAGGGATAACACCATACTTGGGTGGTATCTTGAAGTGAAAAGGGTATTCCTCGTTGGTCCTATCATGCAACATAGTCCAAAATAAAAAATAGTGGTTCTTACCACTACCACAGTTGCTTTTCCAAATATTAACATACAATAGAGTAGTAAGGATAGGGTCAAATTATCATCACACTTCGGTTGAGAATCCGATTCCCCAAAGCTCTAAACTAATTTAATTCACACACTACAAATCCCTAAATATATAAGGATCATACTAAATTTCCCCTTAGAAGGTTAGGTAGTCATCCCCAAGGCCTAAATATTAGATCATTGGACTATGGAGTGAGTCTCCACTAGGGCTATAAATGCTTGATTGGCAGTGGAGTAAGCTCATGCGGGGTGACATGTCTCCTTTCCAAAAAAATAGAGACCTCTGACCGCACATACATACAAGCTAGCTTCTTGGTCTTATCCATAATAGGTCATGCCTAATTTACTCATAATGGGTTAATGAACTTCATGTGCACACACATTGGTGCTTGATTCCTAGGGTCATTGTCATGCTCAATATTTGGTACATGAACTTCACTTGCACACACATTGGTCCTAAATAAATTTAGACAACATTTAGTGAGTTTTGTTGATAACACTAGTATGTTTGAGTCTCTAAAAATCCTTTAGTATTCCATATAAACATCCATATCTTCTTCCATATCAACATCCATGTCTTCATCATGGATCAAGCCATATAACGCCAGCAAGTTTGGTGCCCATGATTGCAAAACAATGAACGAAAATGGCCAAAAAAATTCTGAAATATAAATGATCATGCAAACATCATGCATTCCCCTCATATAGCTTGCATTAATCATCCCTATAAGCATTATGCATACACATTATGATTAGCTTGCAATAATCATCCATAAGACATTCATAAAATATTTTCATAAAACATGCATTGCATACACATAAAACATTCACACAAAAACATAATACAAACATAAAAGCCATGTATATATATATATATATATATATATATATATATATATATATATATATATATATATATATATATATATATATATATATATATATAATATCACATGTACAATGAGTTCCAAAAAGGCTACAATGGAGCACCAAGGCTCATATACAAAAAGTGCATCTAAGCACTAAGCTAATATCGATGAGAGGACCCTGAGACCTAGTAAGAGCCCTAGACCTAGAACTCTACCTAGATTCAGTATGCCTCGATGACTCGGTCTTGGAGGATGATGGAGGATCTTAAAATGCAATGTGATGAGTCATACAAAACTCCTCCAAAGAGTGTTCATATGTCTTACTAGCCTATATTCATCGCAAGTCAATACTATGTCGATGCTCTCTCATCAAAATCTCTGCTCGAAGCCTCGTGATCATCTCTTGATCACCTACACCAACCCGACCTATCATCTACTCTACCTCCATATAGGCTATGGTATCCCACAACCTATATATGACCACATCCCACTCTACCATATCCTCCATATGAGCCTCCATCATAGTCTCTCACTCCTCGTTAAGCTTCTCCATATCAGCCCACAACCTAGCCACCTCAGAGATCTCCTCCATATCCTCATCATCCTCCCCATCATCTTCTACTACCTCCACCTTGGGAGTCTATTGTTATTCTCCCCTTGGTCTCTGATGACTCATCAATCAATGAGATATTTTCCTCTTTAGAGTCATCCTTGACTCCACCATTGTCGCATCCCCACCCATCACCACCTTTGGCACCTATATCGATTGGGTATCAAACCATGCTACATAATTAGGAGTCACTCTTGCATAATTTATATTTGGGACCTCCAATTGCTCATAATCCTCTATCTATAGCCTCCATGGCTCTGCACATAGAAGCCCCACCTCATCTTATCGATGCTAGTACAACACTGGCTCATTAGGCACACACTAAGGCAAATAAAACTGCCTCAACACCTGTGAGTACTGAAAATACTCCACCTCATCATCTCTCCTCCAAACTAGACATCATGTATGTCTCACCTACAATAACTGCTCCTCATCACCCTCCCACATGGCTCCCTGCCATGGCCTCCATATCACCAAAGCCAAAGTTAAAACTACCCACATATCCCTGTACCACTGGCTGGTATGATTCTCCCGACTCGGTTGTACCTCCTTAGCCACTACCCATATCTTAGCATAGGGCTTGCCATATGCAATTTCTAGCAAGGTAACCCTTCTGGTTGAGCTGCACTAAAATGCTCCCATGCCCAACACTAAATAATAAAGCTACATCCAATCCCCTTGCTCCCTATTTATGTAATATCATATAGCTCCTGGTATAACTACACCAATAAATCAAGAGCCCACACATACACTCTTGGATTGGTGAGTAAGTCACTCACCAATCCCAATATGTTCAAAGGGAACCTACACCCCATGCTATTTGTGAGCACTATGTTTGTTAACACGAACATGATCAATTTCAGGAGTGCACCCAAATCCTTAGCCTTGTACATAGTCAAATAGAAAATCCCCCCATATCCCATCCTTCCCTCCTGCCATCGCTCACCAAACATCTTCATCATCTCCACCTTATTATTGTGCCCAAATGTCACCTTCACATCCTCTACTAGCACCTTGAGGATGTGATATACATCCTCAAGTGTGATAGTAGCCTCCCCAGTCGACAATTGAATGGTCCCCCTATCTGAATCTCACCTCTCTATCAAATATGAGAGGTACCCATCATCTGCCCTCACCACATCCAATTGAGCCACTCCATCCAAGCCCACCTTCTTGAAAAAGTCCTAATAATCCTCTGTAAGTTTTTTCCTCATCTTGGGAATGGTAGGAGAAAACTGATGTTGAGGCTCTATCTCCCTCAATTGCAACAACAAACATTTTTACATTAGTATTAATTTAGAAAAAAAACTTCAAAATTTTTACACAAAAGAAAAAGTGTTTTTCAACATTATTGGGACAAATCATGCCTCAGCTCCACTAGAAGCATTTGCTCCCTCTGCCACCATATATTCCATGCATATTTCCACTAGCCTCACTTGCCTCACAAATCCACTCCACTCCTCAGGAGTAGCTTCACAATCTCTCAAATTCACAAATGAGTCTCCAAATCCATCCTGCAAGCTATTTATAGCTAAATGTAGTGCACTCAGGCACAGGGTGGTGCCTATGGTAGCCACAAGAACACATGGGTGCCTACCGATGCATCTAGGTGTTGTAGGGCGCCTGTAGGATACCACATGCACCATAGGGCACCTAACGCTAAAATCGTATGACGACAAAATTGATCAAAATAGTAGCATACCTCCTCCAAATTTCACCAAATTTCATCCATGCATCATACTCATCATAAAATTAGGTTTTGGGAAAACAAAAGTCAATTTGGATGCATATTTTTAAAGAACGATGCAAAATCATAAAATGCATAAATTGATTTACAAAATGTATCAAAAAGGCCCAAATTTTCACAAAACCAACACTCAACTCTTCTACTTTATATTCTTAATTATCCCACAAATTTTGTAAAAAACAGAGTTGATTTGACCATTGAATCAATTGTTTCCATCCGAAAAAGTGCAAAATCAACCACTAAAAGCACTAACATTTACAAATCGACTCTAACTTTGGTGACATCATAACATTTCTTCTATCACATTATTCCATTAGCATTATTCCAACACATGCTAAAATTACAAGTGAATCTTGTATATAGTGGTTTTTTCTATATACTTGGTGATTGTAGTGATTAGCATCCATTCAATTCGGTAAGATGAATGAATCATCATAAGGACACTTGGTCATCATCATCATTCCATATATCCTAGTTCAAAATTTTAGTCAAATTTGGTCACTCACAATCCAAGTGAAACCTCGACAAGGTGAATTTTTCTTAAAAGTATCATTGATGGCCTACTTCGTGGGGCTTAAAACATGGACAAAAATAAAATCATTTTATTCAAAAACTTCATGGCAAGTCATCATAGTGATTGGCACTAGCTAGGTTGTTTAGTTTTGTGGGAAGGAATTATCCTACAGTCATTAGCAGACCCTCCAAACATCGACTCTTGTTGTGTTCTATTCTTGCATTTCATATTGCATATCAATGACGTCATACGGAAAAATTTCTTCAACATCATGGAATTACCCAAAATTTGGGGCACCCACTTTTGATTTCAATTTTCCATTCATTATTTTTCAATGGGCTCATGATATCATCCACATCTCATTCGCCAATTGAGGAGGTAAGCTATGCAAAAACTCCAAAATTATTTATTCTTTTGTCTTCAACATTGTTGCTAAAAAATCCAATGAGAGAGAGAAACTACTTTTGCACCCAAAGCCCAACCAGGTGTCTCATGTTTTTTGCATCATATTGTTTTTCACACAACATGGTATAAAAAGGAGCAGCTATAGACACCAAATCCTAGCCAAATGTCCACCATACCCCTTTCTCGCCATTCAATTGGCCATTCTGAGCCTTTCTCGCCATCTAATGGCCTACTTTAGCCCTTTCCCGCCATTTTTCAACCCCTATTTGACTTATTTGTATTTATTTTATATTATTTATATTTAAATATAATATTTTATATTATATTTTAATATATTTATTATAAAGTATATATTTATAAGCCAAATTAACGTCAACCATCCGACCCGATCTAATATCAGTAGTTCATCTTCCTTAATCCATGTCACACCTAAAGTTTTATATCAGCATTCGAATCCACTTTAATATTAGCCATATAATCAATAGTGTTAAGCTAAAATCCTAAGAAAACCCTAGGCTTGATAATAAATAGTAGCATTATCAATGCTCAAATCGCTGGAACTTTTGCTAACTGGTTCAAACTAGCTTTGACTGGAGCTCTTGCTAATCAACCTTCATGAGCTTACTTTTTGAGAAAATTCGACCTACATTGCCTTAGTTGTTCCCTAGAATAACCTTACCCAAAAAACATAGCTTACCCTAGCATTTTCCTTATCCATTCCATCCTCACAGCTTGTTTCTGCCACCGCCATCGTCTTCCATCCATCGAACCTTCTACAACCCACTTGATCTGCCTCTATAGATCTAACCCTACTCGAAGGCAATCTCAGGAGCCTAGTGCATCCCATGTTCTTGCTATATTTTGCAAGTGCATCATAGAGCCTTCCATCCCCACAGTCATAGACCAAAGCTTGCTACATTCTACAGGCACCAACCAGAGCCTGCAACATAAGATCATCAAGTGTCGTCGGGGCACCCTACCATCAATATGTAATGGAGTGGCGAAATAACATAATCAATAGCAAAGTAAGTATTTTATGCATTTTTATTTTATGTTATTTGGATTTTGTACATTTTTTTACACAAATATAGGGTTTTTAGTTTACATTTCTGAGGGTTCACACTGTGGAACCCTCATTTTGTTTATTGACTGCTTTATGTTTGTTGTATGTGTAGGATAAGATAGCATTAGTCAAGAGGATTTGAGTAGATTTTGAAGATAGAGTGGCCCGATTATAGATAACAAGAAACCCACTCAGTCTGTTGGAGGCAAGATACACTGAAGACACTACATATTTTGTAGTTAGGGTTTCAAAGAACCCTAGCACATGTAACTATTGTATCAAAATAATTTTGTTGAACATATAAATTATAACAAAGGAGTTTCTTAGCCCCCCATTTATTGAATAAAATAATATTTTGTGTAATTTACTATTCATTATGACTTATTTATTTTCATATTTGCTTTAGTATCGTGTTTTTGCTTCACAGTTTGTTTTATTTAAGAATTTGATGATACTAATGGATTTGTGTGATTGCAGGAATAGGTATCCTTGTGAGTATGTAGAGGATTAATGGCTAAAATAGCCAAAACAATATAACACATGATATCTACATTTAGACCTAGTTCATGCCTTTGCATTTTGCATTTATCATTCTTGCATTTGAGTGCTTGTTATCATTCTTGAATCTTCTTGCAGTTTGGGTTACTTTAGATAGATATAAAGTAACATAGAATATTTGATGGTTGCATATAAAGAATGGTTAGTAGAAAATAATTATTAATATTTCATATTATTAGCCTTTCTTGCAACATTATTTTGTGTAGAAAATTTTATTAATAGGTTTCACCTATTAATGTCCTTTATGTTTGGATTTTAAGAAGAGAATTATGCTTTATTTAAAGGATATATTAATAAGAATAATGTTTTGTACACTAGAAAAATGTAATATTAATTACTAATATATTTATCGAAAACATTAGAGAAGAAGAATTAAATAATTATCATTCAAATATAATGGTAATAATTTATTAATAGTTGGTCGAAAGAATGGTCAAGTTGGTTGGATGGGTGGTTAACTGAATCTGTTAAGGGAAATAGGAGAGAATTTTCCCCTAACCACCATAAACCCATAAAGGAAGGATGAAATCAGGATGGATTTTTAGATAGGAGATCTATGAAATCTTGGAGGAATTGTTTTTAATGGACTACTTCATTCGTAGAGTATAGAGAAGAAGTAGAGACTACGAAAAATAATAGAGCAATAAGAAAATTGTGACAACATAGAGCACAAATATCCTATCCTATCAGAAAACTCCAAAGCAAAGAAGGTACAATGTAACTATTATTTTTTTGCATTAATGGTTGCTTTGGCCCTTGTGTAAAGGTAAGAAAAATAATTAATGGAGCCTGATTTGATCCTACCCACATGTTTGAATCATATTATGGAGGATCTACATTTGTAAAACAACTATAGATGTCATAGGAAATAATTTTTTTTATTTTTTTTGTACACAAATAGAAACAGTAAGGTGTTGGACCAATAGGATTGTTATGACCAAGTTCAACATTGAAGGAGAATTATTCAATTTACCCTCCTATAGGTGAGATGAGCCCATTTGAGAAACATCTATCTATGAGATTGCAAGTTTATATTTTTAAACAACAAATCCTTTCATTTAGATCAATGCAAATAAAACCTACACTAGTTTTTTCCTGATGGGTCCATAAAGGGTGTGTGAGTCTACATTGAAAGTCAATAATGCTTTATGGGAAACTCTATGTATCCCCAATTGTTCAGATTTCCTCAAGCCTCTAACTATGCCTATACCCATGATTTTCAAAATAAATAAGGTCTTAATATGTTGAGTGCCTTGGTTTGGGCCATTCTAGACGTTAGCATAGGGGGTGTGAGCTTACGTCACCATTGTAATGATAACATTTCTATACGTAACATCATGTAAGTCAGATTAAGGTTTTAGGAAATGTTAAACCCAAATTAATAGTGGATTTTATAGTTTCTATTGCCAACCCAACATATGATAATAAAACTTACGTTTGGTCCCAATGTTTTTACATTTTTGGTTAATGAACAGTCAGAGGGCATTGTTGACTATTCTAAGAATTGATTAGGTTAACTTAAAAAATGCTCTACATTCATTTTTATTGAATGATATAAAAGTTTCATGCTTTATTAATTGATACTCATGAATGAAAACATAATAAAGATCTATTAAAAAGAGGAGCATGTTTTATAATAAAAAAGGGGGTGTCTCCTTTTGATTATTATATGAACCCTTTCCTTCTTATGAAATGTTTTAAAAAGAAATGAGATATTTTATTAAATATATATATATATATATATATATATATATATATTCATTTAATTGCGTCAACACAATTTTAAGTTGACAAGGAACCAACCTACTCTAGAGGTTGGATTGAGGTTGTCTTTGGTCCATCCAATTTTTGAGTGCTGAGCTATGACTATCGGGTGCAAACCTGGATTGAAAATTGGAATATAGACAGTTTCAGTATCGAGTAAAACTTGATGTCAATTCGATGCCCAAAATTTTTTGGCATGCCCGATGGTACCAGGTCACAAGGAACACAAAAGCCCATCATATGACTTATTATTTTATCTCTACCCAAAGGAATCAAGATTTGGTGAATTGTCTTGACATTGCTAAGCGAAGAATAACAAATTTACCTGGTGACTCCCTGGTCTTTTAACCCAAAAAAGAAGTACCCCTATAGACCGGTGTCCTTTCATGTATACCAGGTATTTCAAAAGGAATAACCCTAACTCATATTTTAATTGTGAACTACCTTATAGAGGGTGTACTATTATCAAAAGTTTGAATCAATAATTCCTTTCATAAGAAGAGCTTCCTAAGGAAAATACTATAGTTAATCCAACAACCCCTTTAGTAGGACCTACACCTGGAAATATGGCTAGAAATGTAGCAACAAATAAGGGAAATGTATCCCCAAATCAGCCATTACAGAAATTACCCAACTAGAACACAATTGGTCCCCTTAGATTAGCCCATATGAATACCATTCCCCAAGATGTGTCCAAGTCTATTCCCACTTATGATGGATATGGGAAGACATCATATTAGAACTGTCAAGACATTCTAAATTTGGCAGTAATCCACAACATAATGGAAGAGGATTTTATTGTAATAATCCTAACCCTATCCTTTAGGGGAAATATTTTGCATTGGTTGAGGAATATTGAGGATAACACCATCACTTCATGGGAAGCATTGACTGAGCCTTTTGTGGAATAATTTAACGAATATTCTAATCATTTCTATTTGCTTAATTAGTTTACATCCATGCAAAAATATAAGCAAGAGACTATCTCAAATTTCAATTTGAGGTTTAGCAAAACATGTAAGAGAATTCTCCCTATGGCTAGACCAACTGCATGCCTTGCTTATATATATTATATCAGAGCTCTTGGATCAGAGCCAGGATTGGAAACCCAACAATATAGATTGGAAACCTTTCCACAAGTTTATAATGTAGTAGTTCATGTCAAGAATATTCTAATTAATGTAGGGAGGTTACCTCCCAAAGCTATGCTACCTTATAGTTCAGAAACCACTAATGGCCAAAGCCAAGATATAAATTCATTTTACATGGATCCCCTTTCCTTGTCATCCCCATATCCGCAAATGAATGTCATTCCTCACCCAAAAGCACCATATTCTGCAGTTCCTTTTCCTCCCATTCCTTCTCAGACTCCTCAAGATTTTTCTATAATTATTGATATATAAAATACTCTAAAAAATCTGAGTAATAGAATGAATTCAATGGAAAAAAGGGATCAAGAGAGATGTCAATAGAGGAGATTTCCATATGTGAACAAATATCAAAGACCTATTCCTAGTAATAGTACTGGGGTCAGAGTAAACACAACATACGAAGAGCTTGAGTGTTCTTCAGAGATAAGTCTGGTTAATATATGGTGTTTGGTGTGTAATAATCCTCATGATTCATAGTATTGTGTCATGTACCAAAACAATTTTTAGTAATCTATGGATCAAGCCGAGAGGAATAAAAAAGGAAGAGTAAACATGCTATGGCAACCTAACCAAATCATGGTTGGAAAAGAACTGGATGAATATGGATCTATTGCTATTATGACAAGGTCAGGAAAGAAAACCTTACAATTAGATCCACAAAATATGGGGCAATTCTAGGTTCCTTCTTAGAAAAATAATGACCCACCTCCCCAAAGTAGTGATACTTTTCCTATTCCCCAGGCTAAAGGAAAAGAGAAGACATATAATCTTCCCAAAAAAATTGAAAAAGAAACCGAGGGAGACAGCATGAGGTCTAAATATGAGGCTCAAGAGAGGCTTAAATTCCCTTATATTACCAAAATATAAAGAATAGAATCCACTTAGAAATATAAAATAAAATATGGTGAGCCAAAAAAAAGACTTAAGAGGACCACTTTGGCTAAGTATGATTACAAAATTATGGAAGAGATAAAAAGGATTCCATAAAAATCTAGTTTATATGATACCCTTTTCATTCCTTGCTAGATAGACTTGCTTAAGGCTTCTCTCAAAAAGTATCCATATGATAGGCATGCCACCACAATACTTAGTATGCCCTCAAAAAAAAAAGAAATATCCCCTACTATTTTGAAGAATAAACCCTCTCCTTTATATATATCTTTAAGGATGGAAGGTTGGGTAGTCCGAAATTGTATGATAGATGTAGGAGCATCAACTATAGTTATGCCTAAAGTAATCTGTGAAGATATGGGTATGGAGTATACCTGATATTGCCCTGGAGTACTACAATTGGATGAAACACCTATAAAAATAGTAGGAGTAATAAAGGATGTTTTGATGAGGTTACATAGAGCCCCTGAGGTAACAATAGTAGAAGAAATAGTAGTGTTTGACCTAGAACCCTACTTTGGTTTATGCCTCTCAAGGGAGTTCATTGTAAAATTAGGTGGATGCATGTACATGGATTATTCCAGCATGGCCATTCCCTTCAAAGGAAAGAGGATAAGGATAACACCTAAAAATATTGTGTCTTACCACATAGAAAAAATTGAAGAAGATATGTGCAACCTCACTCCTCTTGAAGAATTTGAAATTGTGGATAAAATTGAAGAATTAAAATTAGAAGATTAATTATCTTTAGAGAGGATTACAATCAGTTTGGGACAGGCATGGACACATATAGTATTTTTGTAGAATCAGAGAAGAAAATTCTTGCTATATATAATCAGTATCTGAGAGATACAGGTATGGAGCATGCACTTTGATGGTGCTAAATATAGAAATGGATCTGGTGTTGGTGTGGTACTACAGTCCCAATCAGAAGGGAAAAATATTTTTGCCTATAGATTAACATGGTCATGCACCAATAATGCTGCATAATATGAGGCTTTATACCTCGAACTGATGCAAGCAGAAAATATGGGTATTAAGTTCCTACAAATATGTGGTGACTCTAATTTAATCATCCATAAGGTAAGAGAAAGATGCAATAGTAAGTACCATTACCTAAAAGCATACAAAAATAGGGTATGGTATTTGATGGAATCCTTTGATGACCTAAATATAAGCTTTTTTCCTAGAGAAAAGAATACTTTCGTAGACTCCTTAGCAATAAGGGGAGATAACTTCAACCCTTATATAGATATAGGAGTCAAGAAAGACAAGGGAATCAAAATTATTTTTAGGCCTACAGTACTAGATAAGCAAATTTTTTAGCAAATTTTTGAGAGTGATGAATAGATCATTGATTTTATGGTAAGAGAAGACTGTCACTCCACTATCCAAGAAGAAAATCTAGAGGAAATTTATAGAAAGGATGTTATTAAACTTAGGAATAATCACATACCTAGAGTTTTGGTCACTCTAGAAATCCAATTTGACAATGAAGACAGGAGAAGGATCAGATCCATGGAATTTAATGACAAAATATATAAATTTGAAATAAAAAAGGAAAAGAGGCTCAAGGTTGGAATCTAATTTTCACCAGAAGAAGAAGAGGACATTAAAACTTTATGTATAAAGTACCAAGACATTGTGGCTTGGTCATATGAAGACCTCAAGGTATATGACAAAAGGATTATCCAGAACACCATTGAGCTAGAGCCTGATGCAAAGCCTTTTAGGTAGAAGAAAAGGCCTGTAAATCCAAGGATCAAAGCCATAATGAGAGAAGATCTCTTAAAGTTATTAAATTCTCATCTATCCAATTAAACATTCAACCTGGGTAGCCAACTTGGTACCTGTTAGAAAAAAGAATGGCAATATTCGCTTGTATGTAGATTTTAGAAATCTTAACCGTATCTTAAGGATCACTACCCCCTTCCACATATTGATCAGATATTACAGATAGTGGCAAGGGCAGAAAGGTTTTCACTATTGGATGGATTCTTTGGGTATAACCAAATTTGGGTGAAGAATGAAGATCAGTATAAAATAGCATTCACCACAAAATGGGGTACATTTGCCTACTAGAGAATACCTTTTGGGCTATCCAATGTGGGAGCCACATTTCAAAGAGCCATGTATTATGTCTTTGGAAAACTTATAAATAATATCATTCCGATATATTTAGATGACATGACAGTGTTTTCCCACAACAAACATGATCACTTAGCACACCTTGAGCAAGTTTTTAAAAAGTGCAAAGAATTTGGCATTTCCCTCAATCCTAAGAAATCATTTTTTGTAGTACATAAGGGAAATTTGCTAGGTCATGTGGTCTCAAAAGAAGGTATATCCATAGATCCAGATAGAATCTAGTCAATTCTTGCTCTTCCACTGCCTGTAAACAAGAAATCCTTGTAGTCCTTCTTTGGCAAAATAAACTTTTTTAGGAAGTTCATTTCTAATTTTGCATTGAAGGTCAGACCTAGATCTAAACTACTGAAGAAAGATGTTTCAGAGAGAAAAATAGGTGAAACTGATTATTGAATAAGAAAATTAATTTATACATCAACCATAGGCTAAAGATAACCATGATAAGGATGAAATAATATCTCCCTAATATTAGCTAACCACTAACAATAACATGCTAATTAAAATAATAAAGCTATCGACATAACAAATGTCGGTAAAGCAAATGCTAAGTAAACTAACTAACTACCTAGGGGAATTACCAAATAAAGTAATAACTCTAACATCCCCACTTATTACATTATTTGGGTAATAATATAACTATCCCAATACAGTGAAGAAGAAGATAAATGAAAGAATGATGGCTCTTGCTTTGTCTTTGGCTCTAGCTTGGGATCATGGCTCTGGATTTGGCTCTAAGCATACCTCTAGATTTGTACCACTGGGACTATCTCAGGATATGCCTATGAATATACATTTGGATCATTTCCTCTGTATCTTCATTTAGATCTACCTCTATAACTTTATCGTTGGGTCTATCTTTAGGTCTGTCTCTAGGACTGCCACTTGGTCTGTCACTAGATTTTCCTTAGGGTCTACCATAAGTTTTATATTTTTGATAGAAGACATGGAACATTGCTTTCACCATGGTCCATTGTGTGAGATATATCCATCCACAATCTATATGAACCTTGTTGGCCATTTTCACTTTGTACCAACAACTGGAATAAGAGTGATTTGTACATCCACATGAATCACAAGGATGTAATTTCCAACATCTAGCTGCAACATGTCCTATTTTTCCACAATGATTGCAACAATGATTTTTAGAAGTTGGAGGATATTTAGGGTTTACAAATATGGTTTTACTGGTACTTGCTTGTCTAGAATAGCCAAGGCCTTCATTCTTTGCCCTAAAATTTAGCATTATTGGAGTTTTAATGCCTTGTTCCTATTTACCTAATCTCTCACCATTGAATCCCATTTTCTTCATCAGTTTGGATCCAAATCCTTTGGTGTATTTTTCAAAACACCCAATTTCATCATCTTCATCAATATTTTTAACAATATGGAATTTATCATTATTGATGAGATTATGGAACTCTTTTTGAGGAGTTTCAGTTTTTGAGTCACTAGTGTCGCAAGCAAAATATGCTACTGAAATAAGATCACATGTGCTAAAACTAATATTTACCATTGAAGGTATGAGGTCACCTGTATTACAACAAGCATTTGCCATCATGGGCTCAAGGTCACATGTGTCACAACAAGCATTCACCACAATGGGCTGAAGATCACTTGTGTGACAACAAGCATTGATCATTAGGATCTCTTTTTTCTCACTTATGTCTAATTTCACTTTACTTTGGGCAAGATCAAGTGCAACCAATGAAATGTATATGCCCCTTATAGCACCAATAGTGAATCGAGCACCATTTTTCTAAAGGTCTTTACAAGACTTAAAATATTCGAGTAGGGCTACTAAACCATTTTTTAGTGTGAGAAATGTGCCCTTCTCATAAAAATCAGGTCCATCCATCTCAAGTGGAAAATAAGGACCTTTAACTAATGTAAGAACATCATCAGTTGTTTTTAGGGCTTGATTTTTCTTTGATCTATCCATTTTTGAAGGTGTCGGTCTCTGTCGAAAATGCACCTTTTACAATGAATTTTGTAAAATAATTTGACTAAGGTGTCGGTCACTGCCAAAAATGTACCCTTATAAGTCTTCCCATTTTTGTAAAATGATATTTTAGGGAAAAAAATGAGTATCCCCCCTTACTGCAAAATTATATCCCCCCTTGGATGTAAAAAAATGCAATAATAAAGCCTCTTGGGCAATTGTTGAAGTTTCCCCCCTTTTTGGTGCAAAGAAATGCAACTATGAAGCCTCTTGGGAAAATTATGAAGTTTTTCCCCCCTTGTTATAATTTTGTGAAAGAAATTGCAATAAAGATTATATGAAAAAATTCCCTCCTTCAGGTTGCAAAATATTGTGGGATATAAACTATCAAAGGTATTGAAAAATAATTATTTTGAAAACAAAATTTTAATTTTAATGTTTTTTTTTTTAAATTAATTAAATATGAAAATAATTTCTTAATAAAAAAATAGGAACTAATATTTAATTAAATAAAATTGTAATCATTAAAAAAAAAAATCGATTCAAAAAAAAAAATTACCTTTTTTTTAAGAGAGTCTTGAGGTTTTGAACCCACGATCGGGTGACAAGAAGCAACTTAGCTGCAAGTAGTCAATCATCCCAACTACCACCACCAGTGGTATGGAAGAGCACAAAGTGCTCTTTAGCTCACTCTCCTCCGCTAGAATGCTCCAATGCAACGCATTTTCTCCTTCTACGGTGTCACCTGCTTGATGGTGTTTGTTTCTCCTCTACAACGACATTTTAGTCTGGCAACAAGATTCCAATGTCTTTTGCCCTACTTGTCTACTTAAAGCAATAACCACGACTGGTTGTTCTGAAAATGCTCCTACAACAAAATGTGATCTGGCTTGTGCACGAATTCAATGCATCTCAAACTTCTCTACGAGCTTCATCTTGGGTGGTTTCTCCCTTGTTGATAGGGCTTCTAAACACAACAAGTCACCACCTTTCATTTCCAAAAATCACTAGATCGACTCCTCCATCTACATTAGAATAACTATGTCACCTTCCGACTGGAACTATTATCCTGCGGCATCGATGACACCTACGATATTCGATGAAGTGTTGGGCATCAAAAAATGCATGGAGATCTGTGCTACTTTCATGACTTTGCTGGCTAGGTGAGATATTGGATTCCAAAGTAGAGCTCTAACTAGGGAGTGTAGAATTCAACCCATGGATCTATGAGTGGTAGCACCTTAGCGCTTGTTCAGCTATCAAACGACTTCAGAGGTCATTTTTTTTTATCGAAGTGGTATGTTTCAGATCAACGCTCTAGTTGCCTCACCAAAGATTGAGAAACCATATATGATGTTGGAGATCGTCAAACGCCTTTGTATTGGTTTTCTACAATAAATTCAAATAAATTTGCATCACTAGCAGTCATCTTTCGTCTTTGATGACTCTGGTGGAATTTGATTTCTGCAAACCCTGCTAAAAAAACTTGCAAATCAAGATCCTCTTGGAAGCTATGCAAAACATATATGCTACGAATACCTCCATCTTGAATCATGCCTTCGATGTGTGCGATTGGCCTGATAAACCTTAAAAAAATAAATATATTTCAATATATTTTTTTCATTTGTGGTAGATTATGCCTATGTGCGAGAGCTCTACGCGACAATATTCCTATGCACGAGTAGAACCTATGCCTTCGATTTGAAGATATGACTCGATCACTAAAAATATTGTGAGCACCATTACCCATCAATGTCACCACTATAGGATATCCTGCCTGAAATAGTCTACAACCACAATGTTAGATCTCATGTGCGCAGAAGCTAGACTAGAAGACTTGATTCTTGAAAAATGTAGCAATCAACTTTTCTCCCTTCACACTACTGCAAGCTATCCTCGAGTATTCAGTGTGAGCCAAAAAATATTTGTACTAGGTGATACCCCATAATATTCATCATAGGACTATTAAACACAATCGATTTCGTAGAATTGTGGAGAGGAAGTGCAGTAAAATGTAGGAAACAAAATTTGGGATAATATCCCATATGCACAACTCAATGGGTAAAAATGGGTTTTAAAAACAAAAGGGCACACCATTTATTGTGACCACCTCCAAGTGGTCTAGTTTATTATTTTGTTCTAACCCACCACACACAATTCCTTTTTCCGCTTTCCAACTATCATATTCGCATTGCCACTTCAGTGGTTGTGTCACTATCCACATCATCAGTCCTCACTTGTCTGGGTTTCCATGTCAATTTGTGGCAACATTAGCATCCTGATCATTGAGCATTCTATGTCCCGATATGCAAGTGTTACATCTAGTTCATAGCTCTCATGGGTTTGCTATCCATTAATTCTAGCAAATATCTGCTTGATTTGAGGTCCCTCGTTCATCTACGTAACTCGTCACATTCCCTTAGGTCACCTCAGAGTGTACCTGCTCTAATACCATGTCAAAGAGAAAAATAAGCAATACTGATTATTGAATAAGCAAATGAATTTATACATCAACCATAGGCTAAATATAGCCATGATAGGGATGAAATAATATCTCCCTAATCTTAGCTAACCACTAATAATAACATGCTAATTAAAATAATAAAGCTACCGACATAATAAATGTCGATAAAGCAAATTCTAAGTAAACTAACTAACTACCTAGGGAAATTACCAAATAAGGTAATAACTCTAACAAGATGCAGAGTTCATATGGATTGAAGTAAGGAAATAATCCTTTGATATTATCAAGCAGTCCATTGCAACAACTCCAGCGCTAGTAAATTCTATATATCAGTAAGGATTTTATTCTTTATGCTTATGGAGGTGAAGAAAGTTATTCCTCAATGCTCACCCAAAATAATGATCAAAGTGAGAAGCAACCTATATTATTCTGGAGCTAGAATATCCATGATTACTAGGTTAAGTATAATTTTATTGAGAAAAAAGTATTTGTTGTGATGAAATCATTGAATAAGTTTAGGCAATCTTTAGTTCAAAGCAAGACCTTGGTTTATGTTGTTCATCCAAATGTAAGAAGATTTATTTTAAAAGGTGAACTAGGAGATAAGAGAACTGGATGGATCACCAAGACCAAATAATATGATATGGGGATATACCCAACCAAGTTGGTAAGAGGCAGGTCCCTATGCCAAGGTCTAACAGAGGCAGCAACATCAGATAACAAAATATGATCATATTGAAGTAATACAACCAAATAATTATGATTGGGTAGAATAGATGATCAATTACTTGCAAAATATAGTATGCCATCCTAGTCTTAATGCATCACAAAGAATAAGATATAGACTTCAAGCTTTGAATTATGTCTTACTACCAGAAGGGCTATACAAAAGGAACTTTTATGAAGTCCTCCTTAAGTGCTTAAAATATGATCAATGACAAAGGGTTATTAAGGAGTTCCATGGAGGGTCATTTGGAGGACATTTCTCAGGAAGAGTTACAGCTTTGAAGATCATAAGAGTAGGCTATTACTGGCCTACTATATTTGCTGAAACCTTCAAATTAACTAGAGCATATGACAAATGCTAGAGGCATGCAGGGAGGACAAGAAATGATTCATTTCCCCTCAAGCCAATACAGGTTGAAGAGCCTTTTCAACAATGGGGGTTGGAATTTATAGTGGTCATCAATCCTCATTCTTTAGTAGAGTACAAGTATATTCTAACTACCACATACTACCTCACGATATGGGTAGAGACCATTCCTACCAAGAAATCAGACCAGGAAGTTGTGATCAATTTTATGGAAATTTTGATTTCAAGATTTGGAATTCTTGAAGCCTTGGTGAGTGACAATGGGACAGCCTTCATAGGATCCAAATATATTGAATTTACCAATAATTATGGCATAACCATTAAGAATACTTCAAATTATTACCCTAAAGAGAATGGACTTGTAGAGTCTACCAAAAAAAACCTGTTAAGAATTTTGAGAAGATCACTAGAAGGGAATAAAATAAGTTGGCACCTAATGTTGGAGCAATATTTGTGGGTAGACATGATTACTATCAATAAGTACATCAATACTTCCCCCTATGCTTTGGTATATGGCAAGGAGGCCGTGTTACCTGTCCATTTAGAAATTCCATCACTCAAATTGATAAATATAGAAGAACAATCAGAGGAAAATATAGTGGAGACAAGGATGACACACCTACTACAATTGGAAGAGAAGAGAGCTCAGGCCTATGAGAACTTTCAGAAGCATTCTGTGGACATCAAGGCATGGTTGGATAAAATGGTAAGGTTCAAAAAATTTTAGGTTGGAAACTCAATTCTCAAGTGGAATGTTTAAAGAGAAAAACTAGGTCACCATTAGAAGTTTGACTCTTGGTATGACCATTTCAAGATAGTGGAGGTCAAAGAGACCAATATTTTCCAACTTGAAGATCTAGAGGGAAACATACAACCAATTTCAATTAATGGTTTTCATATTAAACTCTACTTTGATTGAAATATAAGCTCATTGTAATATATGTACATACATTATATCGTATTTCCTTTCTTTTGTGCACTTTGTATCAATTTTTGTTTTAACATGTTGTATAAAAATAAAAATAAAAGGGAGAGACAATTGTTTTAGCAAAATTGGCTAAGTTTTCCTACAGGATGCAACAAGTGCATATTTTGTACTCAAATACACTAAGTGCAAAGTGGAATAACGTTGCACTCTAATCCATATTCAAATGAACCATCATACTAGCAGAATGATGAGCAAGTTCCAATCTGCACCTAAATGAACTACATTTTTAGCAGAATGTAACATGCACTATTTTCTGCATTCAAATGAACCATCATACCAGCAAAATGATGAGCAGGTTCCAATCCATCAGGTTTTGAGACTTCTGGTGTGTGGAATGAGAAAGGTCCTAATCCGCTGAAATCTAGAGTTATGTTGGATGGAATAAAAGAAATGTCACCAATTCAACGTTTTCAAGTCTACATTTGAGCGGGGTAATAGTTTCACATCATAACACTTGGAAAAGGGTAAAAGGTCTGCAATAAATGCTAATTTTCCCATGCTCAAAATAGAAAGGACAAAGTGACATCGCAAGGGTTGAAGCACATTTGAATTTTGACCAATCAAAGGTCAGAACGCCACCTCTAATCTACAAAAAGGAATGAGTGTTAAATTGAGAAGTGTTCCAGTGGGTAAGTCAATGCAGTAGTTGTATTAATGGTAGAGTATGTGCATGCAATAGTAATTAAAAGTGCTAAAGCACAATATTCTACCCATTTGGAAAAGAGAAGTGTTCACTGAGAAAAGAAGAGTAGAACGATATCAAAAGCATTACCTATTAATTCTAGAGGAAATCTAAATTGTTGCTAGCAAAAATAGCTCCAAATAAAGTGCTTACAAAAGTACAAAGAATAGGAGCAGAGCTAGACGACCATGTGGACCAAACCAGGTGATTGGAAGACACAGTAATGACCAAAGTAAGAAGGACCTTATTGAGAAGTAATTTTGAGTTTAAACACTTCGAAGGGCAACTAAATAGATCTCAAGGTACCATTGCCATAAAATCCTTCTTATTTTCTTATATTTGTGATTTTGTCCACCATTGCCCTGAATTGGTTTTTGTGATGATTAAATATTATGATCCTAAGAAGAGAACAATGAAAATGCTTGATGGCACAACACTATTCACTATTACCAAAGAGCTCTACCTTAACTTGTTTGCCATAGGGGTGACCCCACCCTCAAAAACTTAAAAAATTGACATAGAAGAACAAGCTAGGGTTTATGCTTCATTAATGGATTCAGAAGAATAGAAATTTTTAGAAATATGGATTCATTTCTAGCTTAGAATAATAAGAGAAGAAGACAAAATACCTGAAGTTTTTATTCCCATCAATGAATTTGCTAACCCAGAGCTCTATTCAATGTTAGCTTGTATGGAGGGTTTGGACTCTAACAGAATGGTGAACGATTGGCAAATAGCCACTGCATACTACATTTTCAACATGAAGATGTATGAGGAAGATACGAAAAAGAAAGGTTTTAGGGTTATCTATTTTTATTGGCCAGAATTCCTCGCTCAAAGAATGCATGAATAATTACTAGGAATGAAGAAGAATTCTGATACACCCAGTTTCAGGCATTGTTCAAGCTTGGTCTAGGTGTTCTTTGATACTGTAAGAGACATGATGCCATGGATTCTAGTTAAGGATAAGAATGACCAAGGAGATCACATTCCTATTTATTATTGGACTTCTCATCTCAGAAGCACTGAGTTTGTGTATAGATTCAATTTGGAATTCTTAGGTCCAACATTGAAAATAATGTATGGAGATTGCCCTAGGCTTCCACCTCTGGATGAGAAAATATTGAGAACAGAAGGTTCAGAGGAGGGATACTTGTATCTCCTAATAGAGGGCACAATCATTAGACTGTATGGATTTATGGGTAAGCCTTTTCTGCTGTCTTACTTTATTATAGAGAGGCTATTTGCCTTAGAATATTTGAGGTAAGTATAATATATAGATTTGAACTATGACTCTGGGAGAAATAGGAGATATATGTTGACCTACCAAAATGTTAGTGATATAACTATTACTAAGAAGCGACAAGGTGAACAGATTGACCAATACCTGGATAGGTTGGGTCTATTCTACATTCCTTAGGAATGGAGTCATGATCCAGATGATATATTCTATAAAAGAAATATAGCCTTAAATGGAGAAAAGGACTACAAATTTTAAAAGAGATCCAGACCCCATTTTGAACAAGGTAGGAATAACGAAGAAACTACTCTTTTAGAGTGGAATTTTTGTAAAATGGATCAACTTCCTCCATGGTTAGGATTTTATGAGAAAATTGTAGATTTTTACCCAGACAACAATGTAAAACATTAGTTGAAAGAGTCTACCATCAAATATATTGAGGAAAAAATAGAAAATAAAGATGATCCTCAGTCTCAAGAACCTATGGGTGAGGAGGTAGAGAATAAGGGGAGCTAGAACGAAGCCAAAATATCAGACTGGTGGAGGATGAGAATTGAGACTGGTAAAGAAAAATCTAGGTTTGGGATAAAATTGGATGGTGAATTTTATAAAATGTATGACAATAATATCAAAACTTGGAAGCCTAAATACCCAAGGAATATAGCGCTAATATACAAAATAACACAAACCTGGTTTGATTCCCCACCCCCACCTTCAAAAGAAGAAGTTCAAGAAGAGGAGACTAAAATTCCATTGACTACTGCTAAAGTCATGAAAACCTTTCAATCCAAAACTAAGTATATAGAGAATTTTCTAAATGAATCACAGTTGATGAGTAAAATGCACTACTTTGATGAGAGGGCTATCAGTGTGCTAGTCATAGAGATAGTAAAGAGGCCTAAGCACCTAGTCCTGGGTGGACAGTCTCCAAATTTAGATATAAACTAGAATGAAAATGATGAGAACTTTAGGTTCACACCTTTGAGTTTCACAACTATAGCAACAGTGGAATTAAATCTCATTTTTGAACAGATATTGCTAGAGAAAATAGTACAGGAAGGGTTATCTGAGGAAGAGATAGAAAGTGAGAAAGTTACCTTTCAATTTTTTTAGAGAAAATTCAAAAGGGCCCCAGAAATAACTGAGAAAGATATTTCAAAGAAGAAGAGTTTGGATAAAGAGGAAATAGTTGAGAATAATTGCTTCAGCTGTGGAAGAATTGATACAACAAGAACAACAACAAATTACAGAGATAGCTCCAGAAAACCCTACATCAGTAGGCAAAGGTATGGTTTCTAATATCTTTTCTCCTTTTCCTCCTCCAAATTCCCCAAGGAAATCTCCTTCCCTTTCTAAGAAAGAAGTGGTAACAAAGGTACCTTCTCCACCTCATAGTCCACCTCCTATTTCATCGATCACTACTAAGGTACAAACCAACCCATATCCTCCAAGGTTACATCAAGTTCCACTTTCATCATCTGATATTCCCCTTTCATCATATCCCATAGTTATAACTTTGCCATTACAAACACCACCTCCATATGAAAATCAAACTATTTCTAGTACACCCCCTCACCCATCTATGAGTCTCACTTCAATTTCCATTACTTTACCAATTACAACAACAGAAGTGGTCACAGATTCCACTATGGTGATAGATTCTGCTCTAAAAACTTATGTACAATTATTATCAACTATTGGTTCTGCTATTACATTCCTTGTGGCCTCTTCCCCTCTTGCTACAAGTTATCCTACCCAAGAAATTTTGCAGAAGGATCAGGAAGCTACAAATAAAATCAATGATTTATGGGCAGAAAAGCTATCCAAGCCTTCTAATAGGATGGCTACAAAGAGGAGGAGCATGTTTGTTGATCCAGTTTCAATGCAAAGGACATCTATATCCATGATTCCCCTTGTGAGCAAGTCTGAAACTAATATGAATACCCAATATTATCATATAGAAGAGTTCACTAAAGATACTGAAAATATACCTTATGAAGATGAATTGGTCATATCCAAAGCCCACTTGGAAAAAATTTATGTGAAAAATGATATATTCAAAGAAAAGGTAGGTAAGTTGGAAAAGCAAATTGAAAATCTTTAGAAAACTATCAACAATAAAAAAGAAGTAGAGAAATATCTGATAAAAGAAGCTAAGAGCTGGCAAGAGAAGTTTCAAGAAGCTAATAAGCTCAAGGAGTAGATTGTAGAGCACCAAAAAAAAAATGAGGAGTAGGCTAAGGAGATACAAAGTCTTAAGCAGCAGCTCCAGATTGAAAAGGTTAAATCTTCTAGTTTTTCTAAGGTTGGACTAAATAAAGTGAGAAATTAATTGCTCTCTAAAGTTCTAGAGAAATGCTCATGGTTGTAGCTTATTATTGACTATTTAGATGATGCCAGTCATCTACTCCAAAGTATTCAGAAGGATCTGGATAAAATCATTGGAGAGCTAAAACATATGGTAATTCCAACTAAACATATTTACAGGTGTGTGGATAGTAGACTCAGTGATTCTACTAAGAAAATTCCTAATAAGTAGTGGAACATTGCTAGAGTTATTTCCAGAATTGTAGTAAAGAAGCACAAAGTACTCCAAAAGGCTTGGTTATTGTATGATAATATTGAAGTAGTAATCAAGGATGTAGTGGAAATTAATAATAAAATGATCCAAATTGGTTTTAGAGGATTATGGATGGAAAATCACAATTTGCTATCATTTGAATAAATCAAGAAAATTACTAGAGAGAGCTTACAAGATGACTCAGAAATTGATGCTCTAGAGGAACCAATTGACCAAGAGTAGACTTCACAAATGATCATTGATTTTACCAGGCTCAGAGACCTCATGGAAGACTTGGTAAACAAAGGAAGTGTTGCTAAATATGAAGATATTGGTGAACTCCAATACATTTATAAGCAGTTGAAGGAAACTTTCAATCCCTTAGAAGTAACCTGGAAGCAAGCCCTGAAGATCTTGAAACTGATGGTGCAATTATTTTATGATAGTGTAGAAGAGGAAAACAAAGAGTAATCTTCTCTAGAGGAAGAAGCTAAGCAAGAAGAGGGTAATTATGAGGAAGAGGCCCAACAAGAAGAAGAGCTAGATAGAGATGTTGCGGATCCTGAAGGGGCACAAGCTTAGCAATTTTTGTTTTGTACATATGTAGTCATAAGTTGTGTATTTTTATTTGATCCATGTTTACTCTAACATGGTCAGCAAGAAATAATAAAAGCATGAGTCCAGAGAGACACAGAAAACAAAAGTTTTTGTGTGAAGATATTTTTATCATGATTTGTAAGGAGGCTTTATAAAGAGAACATAGTTGTGTTTTTTATGGAGCAGTGAAGCAGCTTTGTTGGAATGGCACAAATATTAATGTTTATGGCATAGTCTCCATGTGAACAATTATCCTCTAGGATGTATGAAGCATGGTCTCGATATGAACTTTTATCCTCGAAGATGACCATAAAGTTTTCAGAGGGTAGTTTTCATAGGGAAGTTATTCTTTAAAGCATTTTTGAAGATAAGCATTTTTGACTCCTGATGCTTAATGGATAAGACTCTGAGTTCTATGGGTTTTTGAGAAAATCCACCCAAGAGGCACCATAATGTAGGCCCAAAATGGCCACATCCTTAGAAAGTATTAAAAATTTCATTCTAAGGTATGAAGTTTTCATTTCGCACACTTTTTAGTGTATTTTGGAGTGGACCCGAAACATTTGTTTCCTAATCCGCCCAAAAATTAGTGCAATTTTACCTTGAGCAATTCCACTCGATTTATAATGTATTTTTGTGTGGATTGGCGACGGGTCCCGATTCCACAAATTTTTTTTATGATGATGATGTTAGTGCAAAAATAAGCGTGGAATGGTGATTGAGAGTAGTTTTTGCATGCTCCTAACGGCTAAGTGGCGGTAAGATCAATTCCATTGAGTCTCAAGAGTACTTTGGTGTGGATTGGCAAAAAAGAGGCATAAAACACTACACAAGGTGTGGATTAGTGATAAAAGCTATTTTACACTACAGCCGATGCAGAATGACAACAAAGGATGAGTTGCACTTGCTCGAGTGCGGATTGGTGATTTTGCATATTTACAAAGCAAAGGTGACATCAACATGCTTTATGTTTTAGATTTTGATTTTTTTAAAGTCAAAGAAGAGAAAAGGAAGGTTAATGAGCAGATTGCATCCCGCTCACCTCTTAGTGTATTTTACACTGGAATTCAATTCCACATGATCAAGGCTATAAAATATGACATCAACAACTTAAAAGTGCGAAATGGTGCCTTAGTTTTCCCTACAAATTTACAGAGTGTCTTGGGAGGTTGAATCACAGTCATCCATGATGAAGATCGACGGTCCAAGTTTTGTTGATATTTTTGAAGGATTTAAAGGGCTAAAAATCATTGAATCATAGTGCAATCAGTTGGATTACAGGAAGACAAAGTGATGAGGGTTTTCAAGAACAATAACTAGATACAGTTGCAAATTTGTGGTGGGTCTAAGCCTCCAAGAATGATTGATGGATGAGATGCAGTGTCTAACTATTTGAATTCCAACTATAACCAATAAACCAACAAGTTGTAGAGGTATGTTGCCATGGTATATTTCTCACAATAGATTTCTCGAAGCTCTCCAACCAGTAAGATGATGCCAGCAAACTCTCTGCTGAACTATAAATATACAATATTTGTAATGTCTCCTTATTTTTCTATTATTTTACAAACTACAAATAGAGGTTGAACCCTCATGTTTTAGGGTCATCTCTAGTACGTTTTCTTGCCCTACTATAAATATTTTTGTGAGATAATGGAGGGAGCATTACTCTGATATTTTGACTTAAATTTGTCATCTTCATCATCTTGTACAAGAGGTTTGAAGTCTTGAGCTACATTTTTGTTAATATTTGAATGGTTAGTTCATTCCAGCTTATTGGATTACTAGTTGTGAGAGTAGTTGAAATCTATTCTTGGTTAGATCTGTATTTTTAGGAATTTTATTTTTGTTAAATATAACTATTTGTCTATTCTACTATTTGGATTATCAATATTGGATGTTGAAATTGCTTTCTGCAATATATCTCTATTTATGCTTTAATGTGTGAAGGTTTTATTGATTTGGGTGATGTTAATATTGAGTGATGGGACATTGGAAATAGCTTGTGGGAGCCTTTCTCTATAGTTTCCTATGTTGTTAGCCTATTCAACCACTATTTTTCATAACATTTCTAACCCTAAACCTTTTCTAATCCTTATATCAAAACCCTATTTGAGCTTTAATTGAGTCAACACCATTTTAAGTTAACAAGGAACCGACCTACTATGGAGGTTGGATTGAAGTTGTCTTTGTTCCATCCAATACTTGAGTGTCGAGCTACGATTATCAGGTGCATTCCTAGATAGAAAATTGGAAGATATATAGTTTAGTGTCGAGTAAAACCTGATGTCAATTCGATTCCCAACAATTTCTAATGGTCATATTTTATTTTGTTTTATTTTTTGTAACAATTTCCTCTATAATAGTCTTCTCTCTTCAATAGTTATATTATAATAGTCAAATTTCTCTTAAATTCCTAACAATCATATTTTTTGTCAGCTAGTTTTTTGTAATTGTTCTCTCTACAATGGTCATATTGTAATGGTTAAATTTCTCTACGCAACGATCATATTGTAATGATAAAATTTCTTAGAGCCTATAAATGCTCCATTTGATCAGTAGTTAACGGGAGAAAGGCTATCAGTTTCATACCACCATTTGGTGGCCTGGGGGTTGTTAACATTGATTGGTTTGTAATTTCAAAGATATAAATGTGAATGCTTGTAATTTTAAAGCTATGATTTAATAAAAAGTAATTTTTTATCTATATTGCATATGCATATGTTGGTCAAATTCTACTATGGTATTGATGATACCAGAATATATTTTTGAAACTCTGATGATCGGTCCTAAGCTCAAATGGTTTCCCTAGAAGGTAGTGTCACCACATATTGAGAGCATGTAAACCTATTGTAAGTCCTAAGTCATGTGTGACGTAAATCACATCATGTTTCTCAAGTTTACTTGACTCATACACCATAATAGATTCATATTGGGATAAGACTCCACCCAACTCTTCCAATGATGCATCAATACGTACTAAGAATTTTCATTGTGGATCTAGAATTTTTATGATAGGTGCTATAGTGAGATATTTTTTAAGAAACTCAAATTCTACTTCATACTTATCCATCAATTTAAATTCCTTTCCTTTCCTCTAAATATTGGTTATTGGGTAGTCAATATTAGACTAATAGTTTACAAATTATCTATAATTTCTTGTGATTCCCATAAAAATTCGTACTTCAGACAAGTTTATGGGTGGTGGACAACTCAAAATGGCCTCAATTTTCCTAGGATCTACTATAAGTCCCTCCTTAGATATGACGTGTCTGAGATGTTGTACCTTAGGGACATAAAAGTCACATTTTGACAAGTTACCATAAAGCTGATTTTTCCTTAACAACACTATTCTCAAGTGCTTGTCATGCTCTTCCTTATTATTAAAATATATCAAAATATCATCTAGAAATATCAATATGAATCGATCTAACTGCTTCTTGAATACACTATTCATTAGGTTCATGAATGATGTCGGTGCATTGATCAGCCTAAATGGTAATACTATGAACTCATAGTTCCCATACCTATTACCGAGTCTTGAAGGAAGTTTTGTGAGTATCTTCCTAAAAAATACTTAATTGGTGATATCCTAATTTCAAGTTAATTTTAGAAAATATGGTTCCTCACTTTAATTGATAAAACAAATTCTCAATTCTAGGTAAGGGATATATATTCTTGATGGTTGCCTTATTCAACATTTTATAGTCGATTTACAATCTAAGCGATCAATTTTTCTTCTTAAAAAAGAGAATGGGTGCACCCCATGGAGACACACTGGTTTTAACCAATCCATTCTCTAGAAACCATTGAAGTTGCACTTTCAACTCTTACATTTAAATAGGATTCATCCTATAAGGAGTTCTATGTATAGGTTCAGTACCTGGCATCAATTTGATGGTGAAATTGAACTATCACTTTGGTGGAAGACCAGGAAGATCTTCAGGGAATGCATCCCTAAATTTTTGCAAGAGTGGGTGTTTTCCAAACACCTCTTATTTTTATCTTTCTCAACCTCATTTATCTTAATCATGAAAACCATTCCTCCTTTTATCATGGTCTTATTCAGTTGTACAACTAATAGTAACTGAGGTCAAAAGGACACTTGCTCACTGATAATTCATCATATTTGTTTATCTTTATCAGTGTAATCAATCCATATATGATAAAAATTGATCAAAACCTCATGGGTCTTCAACCAGTCCATCTGAAGGTATGTAGGGGAGATACATACAAGTGCCATTTTATGGAGCCAATTGGTACGGGATTTTAATTTTAATAAAATAGTGATCCATAGAGTAGGTTTGTCTAGAACCATACTCTTCTTTCCACCCTCCTACCAAAAGTATTAGTCTTTTTGGCATATCCTTGAATATACTAGATGAGATAAAGCTATTTTTTCCTCCACTATCTATCAATATTTTGACATCTCTATTAAAAATCATACCTTTCAGGAGCAATGGATTAGCCTATCCATCCATATTTGTGTTGATCATGGTTGCATAAATCATGTGGTTTAGCTCTTATGGTTGTTTGTTGGATCATGCTCTATATGTACATTTGTTGGCATAAGAAGGACCTCCACATACAAAGCAACCAGTCTTGGCTCTAGGGTGTTTGTTTTGGTATTGCTCCTTGGGTTTATCTACTAGATATGCTTCAAGTTACCTTTGTGGGTGAGGATTATTATTATTTTTATTATTGTTCCTCTTTTGGAACTTCATTTTATAATCCCATTGCTTCCTATCATTCTTTTTTTTGAAATGAAGGTTACTCTTGCTTTTCTTATTCAAATCCTTTTCCCTCTATACAAAACTAGAACTATTCCTCTTTCTCAAATTCTAATGATCCTCTTCAGATAACTCAAGGTAATTAGAGTAATATCAATTTGTCTATAGGTTTAACTTAGTTTGTTGAGCCACACCACAAGCATTTTGTATAGTTTCCAGTTTACGTATATTTACGAATGATCTTATCTTAGGATCTAATCCTAAGATAAACTTGTACACTTTCATATTTTCTTCTGAATAATATGCAGGTAAATATTTGAGCAATTTGATAAATTTTTGATAATAGGGTTCTTCTATATTTGTCCCTTGCATGAGTGTGGTAAATGCTTCAAATATTTCCACATAAAATTGCTCTGTAAGGAACCTATTTCATAAGGCTATCAAAAATACTTCCCAATTCTGATTTAGTGCCTCAATTTTGTAACCCTTTCTAAATATTTCCCACCAATCCAATTCCATTTCTTGGAGGTGCAGAGTTGCCCAAATAGTTCTAGTCATTGATGAGTAGTTATTCATGGTGAAATATGTCTCTAACTCACTCAACCATGCTTCAAATTGTTCACCATTTTCTTTTCCATTGAATTTGAATATTTTAACATTCTTTAGGTATTTAGAAAATTTTAATTCAATATGAGCTTTGGCTTCTTGTTCTACTATTGCAGGGTTCCTCCCTTGTTTGACTTCAATTTTTTTTTTGAGTTCTAGCTGACTAAAGTCTCTAGTATTTTTCTTTATTGCTCCATTTATTTTTAAAAGAGATAAAACCACCATGAGGTTTACCATTTATGGGTTGGGGTTTACCACATTCTCTACTTAGGGCCCTATTAGTGTATTATTTTGTCTAATATGTGGCAGTAGTTGGGAGGATCTTCCTCTTCCCTTATCTCTTTCTATTTATGGTGTTGATTCTATTTTACCTGGCCATACAAGTGACCTAAGTTAGGTAAAACTCCATCTTGATATGTACTTCCATATACTTATTTATATTATTCATATAAACTAAAAAATAATATCCAGAGTATCACTGGTCACACTTACATCACGTAAGGTGCCCTTCTTAAGAGTATTATCAATCTATCGATTCATGACAATTTTTTTATTCTATGTAAACTGCCATCCCCATGGGAATGTTTTGATCTTCCTATGATGGTCATAAAATTTGGTCATAACTAGGTTCTCTCCATAGAAACTTATAATCCTACAATCTAGAGTTCATATCAAGGAAGCTTATAGATCTACGACCATGATCTGATACCAACTATAACAACCGAATCCTAACCAAGTTGGGAGAGGAATTTTTTATTTTTATTTTTAATCATAGGTAAGGTTCACTAAATATATACCAAATAGATTCAATTGAATATTTCAACCAAATTTTGAGTTCCAGATGTTGCAGCATCCCTCATATGGACAAGAGTGACCAAACTCCCATAGCAACTCTAGGGTTTACCTTGTACATTACCCATACAACTTAAAGGTCACCTTCATGTAGTCTCCCCATTTACTTAAGTTCCTTTGAAGGAAATTTTAACCATGGCATAGGGTTAACCCTATTTTGTTCTATCAATAAGGGATGTCAATTCCACCACTAGTCTCATTCAATTTCCACTAGTGCCTAAGCGTAAAACTTCTATAGTTTTATCCACTACACCATGTGTAAAAATATCATGATCAATTAATCTATCCCCTTGATGGTTTAACTGAGGTTACTATCACCTATCTGACATCCTTCATCGAGATGCCCAACAATCAATCGTGGTTTCTAGTTACTATCACATAAAGTTTCATTCCTCATACAAGTACAAAATAGTGTATTAGGGTTCTTATGACTATCATTTGCATGACATAACTCACATGGATACCTCATAGTCCATCAAGGTTCCATCATAAAAATCTAGATACAATGGGGTCCAAGCTTACCTCAACTTTAAGTCTCACTTTAGTGGTCCATTATTCAAGCGCCCATTGTAACCCTAAGAGATTTCTACACCATGATTTTGTTAGTTCTAGTACTATCCTATAGGGTATAGCTAAGATAGTTTCTTATGGATAAATCCACCTAAGGGAACCCTTATATCCCAAGCAAGTGGAACAATATATTTCTCTCTCTCCCTCTCTCCTTCCTTTATTATTACATATAACACCCTATAATTTTTATGTATAATACTAAGTCTATTGTTAATAACTTAGAATAATATACATGAACCATAAGTAAGCATGCCCTATTTAGAGTGATACTCTACAAAAGAAAGACACAATACTAATAAATATCATTTTCTAATTATCTAAGATTAAAAATATAAAACGCATTTATTGATTTCAAAGCAAGATCAATTGATGAGATAATTTATACACACACAACACATCATATATCTTGGAAAACTCTTATGCAAAATAACCTAGCATCCAAAGATCTATTTTATTGCACAAATCTAGCAGTCTTAATACAAATATATAAAGGAATCCCATTATTCATTTTTCCCATGCATCAATACCAATATAATTACATAAGAACCCCATAATTCTTATATCCCCAAAAACATGAATATTTGTAATTCATTTTACAAAATAGTGAGGGAACCCCATTCAAATGAATTCCACATTCATTCTTCTAATAATAGATACTTAGGAACCCCCTTAAGTATTTTCCCAAGAAAAAGAATAGGAAAACCACCATAAGTTGCATTCTATTTGTTGGGCTCCATGCCCAATCACCACTATATCAAAAATAATAAACCATCAATCAACTTGAAGTTACCAAAAAATATAAAATAATCCCCACCATTTATTAGAGTAATAAATCAATAACTAACAAGATTATTTATCTAAAGATCTAACTTACAAGTAAGTTGTATCCAATGATAATTCAAAGAATCATAACTTATAACTTTCAATCATTTTAATGTTAAACTAAAAATAGTTCATTTAATTCAATAAAATAAACATAAACTACTTTGCACAGTTTACACCAATACTTTTCAATGAGTCAATATTTGGAATATTAAAGAGACTTCATTTGTCTAACAATAAATTATTTTTCACTCCATCTCTAACATTTGAAATCCACCTAGAATCTTGTTTTTTATATTTAATAAAATATCTCCTTTCTTTTTAAAACATTTCATAATAAGGAAGGGATTCATATAATATTCAAAAGGAGACACCCCATTTTTATTATAAAACAAGTTCCCCTTTTTAAGATCTCTTTATTATGTTTTCAATCATGAATACCAATTGATAAAGTATACAACTTTTATATCATTCAATAAAAACCAACGTAAATCATTTTTCAAGTCAACCTAATCAGTTCTTAGAACAACAATGTCCTTTGATTGTTCATTAACCAAAAACAGAAAAAATATTGGGACCAAAGTTAAGTTTTATTATCATATGCTGGGTTGACAATAGAAAATATAAAATCCACTATTAATTTGGGTATAATATTTCCTAAAACCCTAATATGACTTACATAATGTAATGTATAACAATGTTATCACGATGTACATCGGTGACGTAAGCTCATGCCCCCCTATGCTGATTTTTAGCATGGTCCTAACCAGGGCACCTAACATATTAAGACATTTTCTTTGAAAATCATGGTTATAAGCACAATTAGAGGTTTGAAAAAATATGAATAGTTGGGAATACATAGAGTTTCCCATAAAGTATATACTATCGATTTTCAACGTAGACTCGTGCACCCTTTATGAACATATTAAGTAAAAATCAGTGTAGGGTTGATTTGCATTCATCTAAAAGTAAGGGTTTGTTTAAAAATACAAATTTACAATCTCACAGCCAGATGTTTCCCGAATGGGCTTATATCACTCATAGAAGGGTAAATTGATTAATTATCCTCCAATGTTTAAGTTGGTCTTAATAACCCTATTGGTACAACACCTTGCTGTTTCTATTTGTGTAAACAAAAAACAAAAGAATTTGTTTCTATGACATCTATAGTTGTTTTACAAATGTAGATCTTTCATAATGTGATTCGAGCATATGGGTAGGATCAAATCAAGCTTCATTAATTGTTTTTATTTCCTTTACATAAAGGCCAAATCAACCATTAATGCAAAAAACAATAGTCACATTGTACATTCTTTGTTTTGGAGTTGTCTGATCGAATAGGATATTTATGCACTATGTTATCACAATTTTCTTTTTGCTGTACGTTTTTTGTAGTCTCTACTTCTTCTCTATACTCTATGAATGAAGTAGGCCATTCAATATAATTACTCTAAGCTTTCACAGATCTCCTATCTAAAAATCTATCCCAATTTCATCCTCTCTTCATGGGTTTATGGTGGTTAGGTAAAACATCTCTCCTATTTCCCTAAATGGATTTAGTTAACCACCCATCCAACCAACTTGACCATTATTTCAACCAAGTGTTAATAAATTATTACCATTATATTTGGATGATAATTATTTAATTCTTCTTCTCTAATGTTTTAGACAAATATATTAATAATTAATATTTCATTTTTCTAATGTCCAAAACATTAGTATTAATATTTCTTATTAATAGATCCTTTAATTAAAGTATAATTCCCTTTTTAAAATCCAAACATAAAGGACATTAATAGGTGAGACCTATTAATACAATTTCATAAGTAAACTAATGTTGCAAGAAAGGCTAATAGTATAAAATATTAATAATTATTTCCTACTAACCATTCTTTATACACAACCATCAAACATTATATGTTACTTTATATCTATCTAAAGTAACCCAAACTACAAGAAGATTAAGGAATTATAACAAGCGCTTAAATGCATGAATAATAAATACAAAATTCAAGGGCATGAACTAGGTCTAAATGTAGATATGTGTTAGATTGTTTTGAATATTTTAGCCATCAATCCTTTTCCCAGTCATGAGGATACCTATTCTTGCAATCACACAAATCCATTAGCAACATCATAATATTCAATAAAACAAACAACTAATCATCATATAGCCATTTAATCTATCATTAAAACAACATATAAATTCATAAGTCCATCATATGAAAAAGTTTTCCAAGGGAGGGTCATAGTGAGAGAGACCTTAAGGTACATGAAAGAATTTGATATGTTCAATTTTTATTGGCTATTCATGATGATCCATAAACAACACAGACTCTTTTTATAATATGTGATATCTCCACTTCTTATGTGCTTGTACAATAGAATAAAATTTCTGATCATAAACTGAGTATTTTCTCTTTGCTTAATTTAATTTCTCATTGAAATAAGCAATGGGATTACCTTCTTGGCTCAAAAAACCACCTATAGTTGTCCCACTTGCATAATAATTAAAAAAAAATTGTGATGAAATATGGAAAAGCTATATCTAAAAGTTCAATTACGTTCTCCTTAAATATTTGAAAACTCTTTTCTATTACAACCATCCATTTGATTTCATGCCTATGACTTTTAATTGTTTCTATGATTGGAGCACAAATTCCATTGAAATTTTTGATAAACTTCCTATAAAATTTTATTAAACCATGGAAAATTCTTGTATTAAACATACTTCTTGGTGATGGCAAATCCACAACAGCTTTTACCTTTTCAAGATCCACCCACAAGACATGTTGTAAAATAACAAATCCCAAATACACTAACTCTTTATTCATAAAGCTACATTTTTTCAAATTGATCATCAATTGTTATTCTTTCAATATTTGGAAAACCAATCTTAAATTCACCAAATAATCATTTTTACATGTACTAAATTTCAAAATATGATCTAAATAAACAATAATAAATTTACCAAGTAATGGTTTCAACACATTATTCATCAACTACATGAAAGTAATCAATTCATTGCTCCATCCAAATGGCACGACCATCCACTCATATAATCCATCCTTTATCTTGAACATGGTCTTTCACTCATCCCCTCTAATTTGAATTTGATGATAGTTACTCTTCGAATATATATTTGTAAAGTACTTTGCTCCACTCAAGCAATCCATTAAACCATTTATATATGGTAAGAAAAAATGTGCTTTATGATTATCTTATTAATGGCTTGAGAAACTATGGATACATGATACTCTCCATCCTTCTTGGGTGCTAGTATGACTAGTACTACACATCGACTCAATATCTTCCTAATCAACACCTTGTCTAATAGATCTTGGACTTGTTTCTTCACCTCTTTATTTTCCAAGGATGTTATCCTATAGGCTTTCTTATTTGGTAAACTCAATCTGAGAATAAAATATATGTGATGATTTATGCTCCTTATAGGAGGAAACACATATAACAAATATTCTAAAAGAATATATACATATTCCTCCAACAAATCCTTGAATTCAAGTGGGATATCAGTCATATTTTCCATGATCCCATCTTATTTTAGTTTAGTAATGAAGACAAACGTGCTTCTTTCTTCTTCATCCCCTTCAAGAATTATTTTTCCAAGATCAAGCATACTTTAGGACTGTTGTCCACATCTCCTTTGTCCTTTAATTGGATTAATGTGTACTTATTTCCATACTTCACAATGGTATAAGTGTTCACCCTACCATCATGCACTATCTTTCTATCAAATTACTATGGCCTTCCCAATAAAACATGACTTGCATGCATAGGCATAACATAATATAGTATCTCATCTTTGTAATAACCAATTTGAAATTTTAGCATACATTGTTCAATTATAAAAATTTGATGTCCCTTTTGCAACCATGAGACCTTGTATGGATTAGGACATTCAATCCTCTTCAATCCAAGCTTTTCTACCATATTTATAGACACTACATTATTTGTACTTCCATTACTAGCAATGCATTTACAACACTTGCCTCCTAATTTGTATATTCTTCTAAAATAATTCCTTCTTTGCACTGGTTCATGCTCCTCCTAAGATGATTTCAACAACACTCTCTTCATCATGAGAGATTCCCCTTGTTATGGTTCCTCTATGTGCTTCAATGAGACAATACTTTCTTTGTCTGCTTATACAATATGGTTCCCAACTTCTTTTCATTACTACCACCATACTATACTATTGGACATTCAAACATTTGATAACAAACTTCTCCACATCTGAAGCAACTTTTGAGGAATCCTCTAAACCTTCCTCTAACATAACCACCAATTTATTTGGAGAAATATTTGCTTTCTCTAGTATTTTGGCTAAAATTACTTTGAGAAGTATTAGGTTCTTCTTCCTGTCTTTGCATTTCCTTTTTCACTATTGGCTTTTCCTATTCCTATTAAGTTATTTTTTGTCTATGAACCAACTTATTTTCTAACTTGAGTGTATATTTATATGCCTCTTAAACTATTTTAATTAGAAAAATAGAAATTTAATCTTGTATGGATAGCCTTAACCCATTGGTGTATCATGCCATTGTTTCCTCTTTATATTTAATATGGCATGCTCTTATAGTGAATTTATAAAATTCTTTCATGTACTCCTTCACCCCCAAATCCTTTTGCTTGATATTTTAAAGCTTTTTAAACAATCCAATTTAATAATTAGTAGAAAAAAATAGATTTTAATTTAGAAACAAACCTATCCCAAGTTTGAATTTTGTCCTTTCCATTTTTTACCTCTCTATTTTGATAGAATCCCACCAAATCAATGCATGTCCTTTTAGCCATGGGCATGTAAATTTAACCCAATTTAGGTCAACTATAGATTCATAATAAAATAATATCTCCATGTTTGTGTTATAATCACAATGACACTGAGAGGGGGGGTGAATCAGTGTGTTCTTTAAAAACTTAAAAGCAATTTAGACTTTTAAATAAACAGCAGCAGATTAAAACAAAAATAATAAAAGTACTAAGAGCATCACACATAACACGGCATTTTAACGAGGTTCACCGATGTGGCTACTCCTCAAAAGGACTGCTTGGACTACCATCCAAATCCGAGTCAAATGCAAAGCTCCAACTTTACATAATCATTCACCGGCACCAACTGGTAAGAGGCACCAACCCCTAAGTTTTATCTGCTACAACAGAATGGAGCACCAACTCCAATTTTTTCAGCACCAACTGGAAAGAGGCACCAACCCATTTTTCAAGCTACAACTTGAAGATAATAATAAAAATTGCAGAATGTAAACTTTCACCTCAATTATCATGATCTGCTATTTTTTTGCGATCTGCTGCTTGTCGGCATTCGACTGCTCTTGTGAAAAATGATTCGCACTTTTTCAACCACTCCTCTATATCTCTCCGCGTTCTCTGCTGCAACTTCACAGAAATATCACTTCTATAGCCAGCACACTGTCATTTCACACTCAGAACATGACTTCTACATACCGCGTTCTTATCTTCTCTTCGCACCACTCACACTGATGCACCCGAACTTCATACACATATATCACATCATGCTGCCCCTGTTAAACTCGAAGAACCCTTGCTTTTATAGAAGAAATTTTAGAGGCAAACCCTAGAAGAACGTTGACTGAGAAACCCTAGAATTTGTCAGCTGCCAAACCCTAAAATCCGTTGGCCCAGATTTAACTTTGTCGGCCTCAAACTCTTCTCCACCTTCGTTACCTTCCTGTAGCTTATTGCCGTGAAATAGTAACATGTCGGCCCTTTTTAATTTAATTTAATATTCTAATTTAAATTTTTAATAAAATAAAAATTTAAACTAAATATTTAAAATTAAATATCTTCAACACCGGGGCATCTTTTTCAACAAAACGAAGAGCCAACTTGGGTTTTAAGAAAAACCCATTTCAAGTCTATTATCCACTGCATCCTTGGATCTGACTGCCTGTGTTGACAACAATGACAATCCTTCTTGCTCAACAATCTCCCCCTTTGGAATTGTTGGCAACACCTGTATACATTTTTGTAACTCTCCTCCCCCTTTGTCAATAATACCAAAGAGGTCTGCTGAGACTCTCCCTGTGTCCATCCTCAATCTTCTCGAGCACGGTTTGAATCCCCCTGAGTCCATCCTCACACTTCTCAAGCACAATTTGACTCCCCCTGAGTCCATCCTCAAACACTCAAGTGCTCCCCCTGAGAAGGTGATCCCTGTAGCTAGTCACTTCTTAGGAAGTGTGAATACTCCTAATTTGCTTCAAAGATACTCAAATACTTCCTTGGGCAAAGGTTTTGTAAAAATGTCTGCTACCTGTTCTGTAGTTGGGACATAGTCCAATTTGACTTCTCCTTCTGCAACTTTGTCTTTCAAAAAATGATACCTTATAGCAATATGCTTTGTCCGTGAGTGCATTCTTGGATTCTTAGAAATGTTGATTGCACTTGGTGTTGTCACACTTTACTGATATTGGTTCACTAAAATTAATACCAAGATCTTTCAAGGTCTGTTTCATCCACAAAACTTGTGTGCAACATGTTGCTGCTACAATATACTCTGCCTCGAATGTAGATAAAGACACTGACTCTTGCTTCTTACTGTGCCATGTAACCAATCTGTCCCCAAAATAGAATGCTCCTCCACTGGTACTCTTCCTGTCATCAACACATCCAGCCCAATCTGCATCTGAATATGATATAAGAGTGAAATCTTTGCCTCTTGGATACCACAATCCATACTACATGGTGCCTTTGAGATACCGAAAAATTCTTTTAACTCTTTGTTACATGAGTCTCTTTGGGACTGGCCTGAAATCTGGCTACCATGCACACTGCTTGCAAAATATCAGGTCTGGTTGCAGTTAAATATAGTAAGCTTCCTATCATTGATCTATACATGGTTTGATCTACAGGTGGAGATTTGTCTTCTTTACTTAAATTACAGCCTGTTGTCATGGGAGTACTGACTGGCTTACTATCCTCCATAGTGAACTTCTTTAACATCTCTTTCACATATTTGATTTGGTAAATGAATATACCTTTCTCATTCTGATTAACCTATAGTCCCAAAAAATAAGACAGTTCACCAATCATTGACATTTCAAATTCATTTTGCATCTTGTTTTCTAGGTCTTTACAAGATTCATCTTTGTTGCTACCAAATATGATGTCATCCACATAGACAACAAGAACAATGAGATGCCCATCTTCTATTTTCACATACAGATTGCTGTCCACTAAACCTTTCTTGAATCCTCGTTGAGAGAGATAATTATCTAGCCTAGCATACCATGCCCGTGGTGCTTGTTTTAATCCATACAGTGCCTTCTTTAATCTGCAGACAAGGTTAGGATCTTCACTGATTTGAAAGCCATCTGGTTGTTCAATATAGACTTCTTCTTCAAGTTTCCCATTTAAAAATGCAGATTTAACATCCATCTGATAAACTCTGAAGTTCTTGTAAACTGCTAGTGCCAAAAACATCCTAATAGCTTCTAATCTAGATACTAGTGTGAAAGTCTCTTCAAATTCAATCCCTTCGACCTGTGCATAGCCTTTGCAAACCAGTCTTGCTTTATTTCTAATGACCTGACCGTTTTCATTTAACTTGTTGCAAAATATCCATTTAGTGCCGATTACATTCTTGTTTGCAGGTCTAGGTACTAACTCCCAAGTTTTGTTCTTTTCAATTTGATCTAACTCTTCATTTATTACCTTCATCCAGTTGTCATCTTTGCTTGCTTCATCTATGTTTTTGGGCTCAATGCTGGATAAAAGAGAGTAATTACTTATTACTTTCTTTCTTGTCTGAATGCCAGTTGTGGGATCTCCAATTATTTGGTTTCTAGGATGATTTTTCTGCCAATTGCCCATTCTAAATTTTTTGTTTTCTTGTACCTCTGATCCATCCGATAAGTTATCTGCATTAGCCGTATCTATATTTTCTGTGTCATGTACTTCATCTCCTTCAATGACTTCTTCGTAGATTGGATAGTTTTCTTGAAATTAACTATTTGTTTCCTCCCTTCATCGAATTTAACGTCTGCACTGTCCACAATTTTCTTGAGTCTCTTGTTGTAGCATTTGTAATCTTTGTTGTGTGGAGAATAACCAACAAACACACCTTCATCTGCTCTATCTTCAAACTTTCCAAGATTGTCATCTGTTTTTCTGATGTAGCACTTATGACCAAATACTTTGAGATGTTTCTTTGTTGCTTTCCTACCAAACCATAGCTCATACGGAGTTTTGCATTCATGAGTTCTTAACATATACCTGTTCTGAATATATACTGCTATGTGAACTGCTTCTTTCCAGAATCTATCTGCTATTTTGCTTTCTTCCAGCATGGTGCGTGCCATTTCCTGAATTGTTCCGTTTTTCCTCTCTGCTACACCATTCTACTGAGGAGTTCTGGCTGCTGAATATTGTCTCCTGATGCCATATTTTTCACAGTATTCTAAAAATTCATTCGAAATAAATTCTCCTCCTCTCATACGATGCAAGCATTTAATCCTTTTCCCTGTTTCATTCTCTACCAGCTATCTGAAAGTTCTGAACATTTCAAAGGCTTCTGATTTATCTTTTAAGAAGAATATCCAAGTCATTCTGGAAAAATCATCAATGCACAGCATAAAGTACTTGTCGTCGTTTATGCTTTGAGTCCTCATGGGTCCACATAAGTCTGTGTGAATAAGTTCCAAAGGCCTACAAGTGTGATGTTCTTTTGTTTTAAACGGAACTCTGGTCTGTTTACCCTTCTGACATGAAGCACACATACTATTTACAGATTTTTTAATGATTGGAATATCTCTCACTGCTTGTTTAGCGCTAACTCTTACCAGATTATCAAAACTTATGTGTCCAAGCCTCTTATGCCACAACCGAGTTCTCTTCTTCTTGTCCCATGAAACACATACCTTCTGAAAATTCTGATAGTGTGTACAGATTGCCAGACGTCCTTGAGCCGATTGCTATTAATTTCCCATTCTTTGTTTTTCTGACTTCACAACCTTGCTTCTTGAACACCACTTCATGTCCTTTGTCATAGATCTGACTCACACTTAACAGGTTATGTTTCAGACCATCCACATATAGAACTTCTTCTGACTTGATTTTCCCTTCACTTATTTTGACCGATCCTTTACCTATTATTTTGGCTCCATCATTATTGTCAAACTTCATAGAACCACCCTCATATTTTTGAAGATTTTCAAATTTCTGTCTATCACCTGTCATATGACTTGAGCAGCCACTATCAAGAATACACGGTACATATTTATTCTGAGCTCTAAAAGCAGTCTGCACTATTAAGGATTCTTGTTCTTTCCTGAGTTGTTTCTTTTGTTTCCATTCTGTCTTAACTATGTTGTTGGGTTCTAGCTAAGATTTTCCCTTTTCAGAATTTTGCATATATCCTTCAGAAGAACTACTATTGTGTTTTGCCTTATATGGTTGAGTTCTTCTTTTCTGAGGTTGAAATGAAACAGAAATACTATGACAATTTCTGGCAATATGCCCAAAGTTGTGACACTTAAAAGCACTCTACTGCATAATTCATTAAAGGAGCAAACACATTTCTACTAGTGAAACTTCTTGGACCTATATTGTATTTGCAATCAGCAATTTTATGCCCATAATTATTACATTTAAAACAAAAACCATAGAAATAATGAGTAAACCTGAAAGATGGTCTTGGCCAGGTTGTTTCTGGAGCCTTGGATCTTCTATTCTTTTGATGTGTGACCTTAGTAAAGCCATCATTGTCAACTGTCATTTCAGGTTTGGCATTATATCTTTCTTTTGCCTGATTCGTTTTACTTTCCACAGCCTGTTTCTTGTCTTTGTTCTTTTCACTTTCAACATTGCTTGTTTTTGGTTCAGTTGATGATTCTCCTTTAGTAAAGCCGAGACCAAATTTGATGCCTGTGGATCTTTGATCGCTCAGAATTTTGTCTAGTTTCATCGAGCTTTCTTCACGTTTTAGATGACAGTTGATTTTTCGATCCAGCTCTTGTATTTGTATTCGGAGACTCACATTTTCTTCTTCCAATTTGCAGTAGTGGTCTATCTTCATAGAAACCTGTATTTTGAGATCTTCAAACATTTTCTTGTATTCTTCAGTCTATTTTTTTAAACTGGCAATAATGTCATTTGCATCATTAAGTTTCCTTGTCAGTTTTTCATTCTTCTTTTTCTCCGATTCCCATTCTGTAAGAGCAGACACTAGCTCACCCTCTAAATCAAATTCAGCCTCAACTTCTTCAACTTTAGAGTTCATCCCCTCTATGTTCTCTGATTTGTCTATTTCAAACGCCATAAAAAGAGCCTCACCTGTTCCTTCTTCAGAGTCTTCACTGGAACTGTCCTCTCGAAGATTCTACATTTTGGGAGATAAAGCTTTTCTTATTAAACTTACCTTTTCCGAAATTTGATTTCTTCCTCCATTCTCCTCTTTCTTGATGCTTGAGTTTCTTCACCTTTATTTTTGTCATTGAAAGGACATTTGGTAGCAAAGTGTCCAATGCCTCCACATCTGAAACATTTAAGAGGTAGCATTCCTTTGTATTTTCCTTTTTCTTTCTTCAGCTTTCTTACAAAATTTTCTTCCATTATATCTGAATCATTTTCTTCTTCAGATTCATGTTTTGTGCTTTTGCCTTTTTGAGCTTTGAAGGCTGCTTCTCTATCTGTGGGATTAGACTTTCCTATTCTCATTTCAAAAGCAGTCAAGGACCCATGCATCTCATCCATACTAAAATGATTTAAGTCTTTGGATTCTTCTATGGCAGAGACTTTAGAATCAAATCTAGGAGGAAGTGATCTCAATACCTTTTTCACAATAGCGACCATCGGTTAATTCTTCGCCAAGACCTCTGATTGAATTTGTGATCCCATTGACTCTTTGCATGAAAGTCTCTATGTTCTCATCATTGTCCATATTTAAAGATTCGTATTGAGCTCGGTGTGCTTGAAGTTTAGCCTCCTTGATCCTGTCATCTCCTTCATGAATTTTCTCTAGTTTATCCCATATCTCTTTTGCTGATTCACAACTTATGACTTTGACTAGCTCACTATCAATTAGTCCACACATAATAGCATTTCTTGCTTTTGAATCATATTCAAATGCCTTTTTACCTGCAGTGTCTGTTGGAGCGATGGTAGGAGCTTTGTAACCATTGACTACCGCACCCCAGATGTCAAAGCCCAACACACTGAGATAAGTCTGCATTCTAATTTTCCAGAACACATAGTTTGTCCCATCAAACATTGGTGCTTTGTTCGAAGAGAATCCTTCACCACTTGCCATTGTGTAAATTCCAAGATCACCTTAGTTGTTTAAGCCTCTTCAGGTACTTGGCTCTGATACCAATTGTTATAATCACAATGACACTGAGAGGGGGGGTGAATCAGTGTGTTCTTTAAAAACTTAAAAGCAATTTAGACTTTTAAATAAACAGCAGTAGATTAAAATAGAAATAATAAAATTATTAAGAGCATCACACATAACACGACATTTTAACGAGGTTCACCGATGTGGCTACTCCTCAAAAAGGACTGCTTGGACTACCATCCAAATCTAGTCAAATGCAAAGCTCCAACTTTACATAATCATTCACCAGCACCAACTGGTAAGAGGCACCAACCCCTAAGTTTTATCTGCTACAACAGAATGGAGCACCAACTCCAATTTTTCCAGCATCAACTGGAAAGAGGCACCAACCCATTTTTCAAGCTACAACTTGAAGATAATAATAAAAATTGCAGAATGTAAACTTTCACCTCAATTATCACGATCTGCTATTTTTCTGTGATCTTCTACTTGTCGACATTCGAATGCTACTGTGAAAAATGATTCGCACTTTTTCAACCACTCCTCTATATCTCTCCGCGTTCTCTGCTGCAACTTCACAGAAATATCACTTCTACAGCCAGCACACTGTCATTTCACACTCAAAACATGACTTCTGCATACCGCGTTCTTATCTTCTCTTCGCACCACTCACACTGCTGCACCCGAACTTCATACACATATATCACATCACGCTGCCCCTTTTAAACTCGAAGAACCCTTGCTTTTATAGAAGAAATTTTAGAGGCAAACCCTAGAAGAATGTTGACTGAGAAACCCTAGAATTTGTCAGCTGCCAAACCCTAAAATCCGTCGGCCCAGATTTAACTTTGTCGGCCTCAAACTCTTCTCCACCTTCGTTACCTTCCTGTAGCTTATTGTCGCGAAATAGTAACACGTCGGCCCTTTTTAATTTAATTTAATATTCTAATTTAAATTTTTAATAAAATAAAAATTTAAACTAAATATTTAAAATTAAATATCTTCAACACTGGGGCATATTTTTCAACAAAACAAAGATCCAACTTGGGTTTTAAGAAAAACCCATTTCAAGTCTGTTATCCACTACATCTTTGGATCTGACTGCCTATGTTGAAAACAATGACAATCCTTCTTGCTCAACAGTTTGTTATCCAGTATATCAACTCTTTTGGATTAAAACTTCTACTAAAATTGAGAGTATCTAATTTCAACTTACTTCCCCTGCTAGAGATTGACCAAATCATCTATTGCTTTGGTTCTTCTCTTTGCTCTTCAAATTGAGCTTCTAGGTGACTAGTCTTTTCCTTTGCATTATCACTAACATCTTCAATATGAACACCTATCCTTAATTTTGCTATGATTTCCCTTAATACCTTAGCTATATTTAATTTTTGGGGTATAAGACCATACACTTTTTCTCTTCCTTGATTTGTTGTCTCTCCTCTAGCATGTATTTTAGACCTCTAAAATCTTGCTTTGGTACTAAATTATGCAGTCGAGAGGAGGTATTCTAATGAAAGACAACCTCTTATAGTATCTAAAATATCACAATAAACTTATAAACCAAAAAACTAATACAAAAAATACATCATTAAATTCCTTCTTGTTAGGGTTAACTGGAAATACAAGAATACATCATATTTAGGGGTTTTCATCAATGGAAATGAAGCTAGAATCCAGCATACTAAAATTCATGCTCCTTCATCTTCCAATATTTCTCCAAGATTTTTTTCAATTATTTTTTCTCACAACTTCCAATGGCAACACTTGTATGAAATGCTTATACAACAACACATGTATTATATCACTTATATGACAACATGTGTCGACAACAATATTTACATGAAATTAATTATTTAGATGGTAGCAATCATTTGCATTATAGACACTTGCATGCCAATAAATATTTGTATTACAGTAATTAGTTATATGACAACAATTTTTTGTATGATAGCAATCATTTGTACAACATGCACTTGCATGACAATAATAATTTGCATGAAAATAATAACTTGTATGGTAACAATTGTTTGTACAAAAATAATCATTTGGATGACACACACTTGCATGACAAAAATAATTTTTATGACAATAATTACATCTATAAAAACAATTATTTGCATGACAATAATAATTTGCATGTCATGCACTTACACGATATTAATTATTATTATTTTTTTTACTATTAATTTTTTATGTTTTATAATTTTTTATTATTGTTTTTTATAATTTAAGTGGTTGATGCAAGATTGCCCATATGCCCAAATTCTACTATATCACAACTCATCGTTTTATATAAAAATAGATAAATCAAAATCTTAAAGCATCATTTGAAGCTCATATGCTATTTTTTTGCTCTTGTTCATTGAACTAGGTTACAAATAAAAATTTGTAATATAGAGTTATTACTCACATTAATAAATCTTTAACATTTGGACCTTCACAAGCTAGATTTAATAATCCAACCAAATATTGCTATTTTGAATTAAAAATAAGATGTTAAGTCTTAAACCAAGAATCAAAGAAAATATTTATAGACACCCCTCATTCGATAACCATCTAATATATTTATTTATAAATTACAAACTTATCTTATATGAATTTAAATATTGGCAGCCCTCTAGATAGGGATTATTTACTAAATAATTTTATTACATCAAGAGAACTTATATATTTTTTAAGTAATAATTTTTCCCAACTCTTTAGTTGATCTTAGAATAATACTGAACGAAGTTTCACAATGCTAAGCTTGCAAGTCTCCAATTATTCAAGATTGACCTTACAATATTCTTTCCACTTATAAACCTATCCCACATAGAAACAAAAAATTAATTTCTTTGCTCTTATTCTTTCCAAGAAAAATACCTTTGAATTTTACTAAATTTAGATGCTAATACCTTCTAGGAATGTTGAAACTGATATCATTTATTAGGATGGATTGAGAGTGTAGTCTATATGAGTTATAGTCTTCCAAACATAGTTAAGAACTTATATTTCTAACATACCAAAAGTTTCATTTGATCCAAATTTGATTCCTAGATATAATTTTTTATTAAAAATAGAAATATTCAAATATCTTGATATTTTATTATTATTTTAAACCCTTATATATTCATAATAATATATTATAGATCTAGGGGGTGTTAATAAAAATAATAATATACTTTTTGGTATTTGACCAATTGTACAAATTCCTTATTATAGCATGATAATATTAATTTAAACTCCATGGTCTTACTAACTATGGGATGAACAAAAATAATATCAACAAATTGGAGATAAAATTTGGATGGGCTATTTGTTATAGTCTGAATACCTTTGAGTTTTCCTTCCACTTTTGCCTTTTATAAAGCTCTCCCTACCTTCACAAGAATAATAAATAGATGAATAATAGTAGCTCATGTTGGTAGAGTCCATGGGATGTTTGAAAGTGTTTGATAGAGGATCCATTGGTCAAAATATAATATTTTGAAGTGATATAACAAAATCTAATTGATTAAAAGTAAATTTAATGATAATATAATTTAGAAACATCTAGTAACTATATCTTATGCTTTATTCATAACTAATTTTATTATCATACATGGATTTTTCATGGAATGGAGAGAATGCATCACCTCTTGTGCAATTATTACATGATCATGAATTTGTTTACCATGAACAAAATCATAATTTTCATGTGACATAGAAAATATAGAATGATTTTCAATCTATTTTCCATAATTTTTAAAAAGATCTTAGGAATCATATTACAAAACTTGTTAAACAAAAATATTAAAATATTATATTTTCTCTTTCAAGGGAACCAAATCAATAATAGGTGAAACCAATCTCACATATTGTAGACAACCTTTTCTTGGCCTCTCCAATCACAACCAACATATAACTCTTAAAAAATCCTAAAAATTTTAGTGGAAAATTGTTGGGAATCCATTAGGGTTAGGTTCTTTATTATTGTGGAAACATAAAACTACCTTTGATGAAATACTTTGTAAAAGCTTAGCTTGAGCCTCCTTAGCTTTCCAAATATTTAACAACATATCTTTAAAATAATTATTCTTTAATATTTCTTACATTTCAAGTTGAAATTTTTTTGATGTAGTGAAAAGATTAAAAAATAACAATAACATGAAATAATTGGTATTTATATCCCCTTGGTTGATTCATAGCATCATTAATTTTTTCGTGATTAATATGATTCCTCCTTTTTCACATTGTGACAATAAAAATAATTATTTGTACTATACATAAGTATCATATTCTATTTGAAAGATTTATATTATCCCTTCCAAATGGTTGATTTTAGTGTTAATTTTCTCCTTTGTTTTGAATTATCTTACTAAATATTTGTGATACCAATATTTTTTTTTTACATAAACATGTCCATATGTGAGCCTTTAAAATTTACTTTACTTCATTATAGTATAACCATTTGTATGAAATTTGTGTTTTGAAGGGACATATATTAAAATAGAAATGGATTTTGATGACCATCATTAAGTAAATCAAACCTCAAGAGAATAGTTGTGTGATCTAATCTTACTTATAATAAAATGTATTAAGATATTATATGTTCTATTTATACTAGTATTAGATAAAAAAATCTATCCAACATTTCTACTATATGAGTTTACCCCATGCATCTATTATCCCTTGTATATTGAAAGCTTGAAGGAATATCATCACAAAGTCCATTTGAATTCACAAATAAAGAAAAATACAACATTAATTTAGACCATATAGAAGTACCACCTTTTTTTTGAAGTATATGGAACTATGTTGAAGTACACCAAGAATCCATGGATTATAGTTATGAATTCTTATTTTATTAGAGAAAAATATACTAAATTCCTTGTAATATTATCCATGAGGTGTAACTATAGTCAAAATATATACATTTATAACCCCAAATTTCATATTTTCCTTTTTCTTATAAAATAGAACAAACAACCCAACTATTTTTTCTTCTAGTAATTTTCTATCCCATTTTTATTTATATTAACATTATTTTAATACCTTAGGAAGATCCTAGAGAATAAACTACTAGATAATTACCCATATTATAAATATTTTTGAATGCACTATTATATTCCTCACTAAATTTTATTTCATGTATTAAAATAAATTTAGAAATATAATAACCTATTGATTATCCAATGATCATTTTTTGTGAATATTATTCATACCCCTAATATTCCATGATATGATTTTCATCATTTTTCATTTTAGTCATGCGATTAGCCCTATTTCTTGTAAAAACTTGTGATATTTGTCTTTGTATCCAAAAATTAATATCTTGATGAGTTTTCTTTTCTATTTGTTTTGGATTGGGGGTTCTTATCTCCTTTTTCCATTCCCAACAACACTTCTATCTTCATTAATATCTTCTATTTTTCCATGATTTTAAGACATGACTAACTTTATAAAGGTTTATATTGCTTTGGAGAATCTAAATTTGAAGAAATAACCCTACTAATGCTTTCTTATTTATGTTTCCCTAAAAATCCCGAAGTTCAAGGATAATAATTTGTAGTAGTTATGTTTTTATACTTCTTTGAAAACCCTAAAGTACAAATATGATCCTCCAAAGTACTTAATTATTATACTACTAATTTTTTGTGTATATCCCCCGTACTCATTTTTTATAATGTTCCTCTTGAAACCTTAAAGTGCAATGGATATACACTAAACTAATTTCATTTCTATTGAAAGAAGATGGTTTAATACTACTTAATAAAAATGAAGATGGTTTTTCAAGATTTAGCCTCACCTCTTTACCCTCCTCTATTTTAAAATTTATCTTCCCATTTTGGTAGTTCCTGCTACCCTTCCTTATCACCTAGATCTTTTATTTTAAATGATGATTTAGTTATCTAAAATTGATGGTTTAATTATGACCAAATGAAATTATTACTTTCATAATATATATAGAGGATATTTTTATTTCAAAATATTCCATGGTTACAAAATTAGTTAATATAATAAGTAATTTACAAATTAATGTATGTACTATTTGCTATCTATGCAATTTGTAAGAACATAAAGGATATATTATGAAATTTTAATCGATATGATTTTATATTGGTGACAAATCTTCCATAATAAAGCATTTTATGGACTATGTGTTTTACAAGCCCATGCAATTGAAGGCCACAATGAGGGAAAGAAAAATATATATTTTTAAATTTATGTGTGTTATGTGAAATATTACTATGATTTGTGCCAAAAAAAATTAATTGAATTGTCTTTTTTCTATAAAAAATCAAATATCATGGGTGGCATATAGTTCCTACTACATTGTTGGTAATGCATTATATTGATTTTCCATTACCTTTAACATCATAAAAATCTTATTGGATTTTAAGCTTAACTATCTCAAATATCATAGGTTCAAATATAAGTAAGCCACAATATTATAGGTCAAAATATCAATAATGAAGAGTATAATTATATATAAAAACAACCAAATATATATACAAGTCAATATATTAGTGAAAAAATATTAACTTATAATATCAAATATGAATGTGAATGACAAAAATCATTCATGTACAAGCATGAAGAAAAATTACAATAAAATTTCTCAAAATCTACATACAAGTTTTCTTATCAACGATTTCTATGTGGTGATTACTACAGACTATTTTCCCTTTATATTATATGAAGCTTTATTTCCATAATATAGACATAGTAATATGACACTTCAATACCTATTTATTGCACTCCTCTCATATCCGGGAGATGTAACCTCTCATATTCTTGATCTTTGACTACTCATCTTGCCACATGTATAATAGACTCTTCACCCTCCTCTTACATGCATACTTGACTCTATGACACTTGAAAACTTCTAAATGAATCTTAATCTCCTGAATACACTTCTAATTTAAATACTTGCGCACATCCTCATATTATATATTTGTATACTTACATACATGACACTTATGCACATTCTCTCAATACACACTTGCACTCTTACTTGCATGGTACTTGTGCATATCTTACATATAAATCACTTATCTAAACTATATAATCAAACCCTAATCTCTTACATATTTACATTTGTACCATAAAGTTACCATGGGAGGACATTAGCATGTACCAAATAATGTAATGTTGTCCAACACCCCCTTGTATTACATTAATTGGTTATTGAAGACTTTAGTCTTCAATATTTATCTTTAACTTCTTGTCAATTTCGTTTTGCTCTGGCTTTACCACTACTTTTGGTACTACTTGCCTTCCAAATTTTTTGCTAAAGAAGTTCATACCTTTCCTGTGACCATTTCTGACTTTTAAAAAATATTTCTAAGGAAATCCATTTAATGCTTTTCTTGTCATTGTATTTATCCATCCAAAAATATTATTTTCTTTGTACTAGCAATATTTTTTAGAGTGATTATTTCCTCCACAAATTCACAACAATAAATATTCCAACATATTTCTCTTTTTTGACCATGTCTACCACAATGCTCATGATTATTATCTAATTTTTTGAGATATTCATTATTTTACTTTATAATAGTTTCTTGCCAAAAAAATTTAGGACTATATCTTGTCAAAAACTCTATTCCAATTTCTCTATCATAGTTATTATAATGATTATCCTCACATATAATTTGTATCAATTCTTTGTCATAAAAAATATATACGAATCCTTTGTGTCACATGCAACATCTACTATTGGGATAAGTTCTTTTATCTTTGTCGTTGATACCAAATCACAAGTATTATAGCTTGCATCAAAATTCTTTTTTGCATTTTGATGAAGATCACTAGTATCACAACATGCATCTTATCATCATGGTTTTGTTCCCTAATTCTTCAAATTTTTATTGTTTTATTATCTTGGAAACATTTAGAGTGATTATTCCCTTGTATATTATTTTCCATAGACTAACAATATAGTAATAAAATTCATAACAATCATTAGCATCATTAAGAACACTTTGCATGCATTGTTGAAGTATTAAAAATTCTTCTTTTTTTGCTTCTTCAGAAATAGATTGTAAATATTCCATCACTTCATTTGACACATATTTTCATCTTCAATAGAGTCTTGAGTGAAAACTTGTAAAATATTTTTGATTGTATTTCTTTGTTTTCTTTTCTTTTATTGCTATGTTGGAATAATAAAATTTTTATTGTAGAACGGTTTATTTATTCCAAATTTAAATAAATCAAATATTTCTAAATTTCTAATTGCAAACTTCAAATTTCAAAACAAGCTACTAAATTTTCAAATCTTAAAAAATAAATCTTAAAATTTTAACTCTTCAAATTTTAAAGTTTAAAAAAAAATTAATAACTCTTGAAATTTTGAAAAACAAATCCAAATAAAAAAAAACCTTAAATAAAATTTGAAGTAGAAAAACTTATCACTTCATACTTTAATAAATATTAAAAAACTAAAAAGTAAAAATTGAAATATCAATTTCAAACTATAGTAGAAATCCTTATTACTCCTATCCAATAAAATTAAATTTGTTTTAAATCCAAATCTAATAATTAAAGTACCTAAGATAATAATATTCTATCTTAGGTCTTTAATTATGTATTAAATAAGGTAATATTACTTACCTTAGTCTCCACCTAGCTTGCTTGTTGAAATAATGTTTAACATCTATGTAGATTGTTGCAAATATTACTATTCCTCTTTATGCCTTTAATGACCTTCAACACCTATTGAAAGATGCATGTATGGTATTCAAATGAGCATAATAATATGCAGTTTAGAAAGCATTAGAATAGACATTATATTTGCATGTTACAATGGTTGTTTCAATAGATGTTTTAATTAATGCCTCACAAAAACCTTTTAGCTTCACATGGTAATAATTGGCCTTTTTTCTTTACTTTCTAGAAAACTATTGAGTGACCATTTATACGGATTTTTTACTTTAATTTCCTCACTATTCTATTGGTTTCTCTCTTAGATGTTCTTCTCTATAAAAATATTCTCTCTTGGTAGGGCTGCTTCCCTTTGCTCTCTATTTTAGAGTGTTATGCCCAACTTACTCTTGTCTCTGTTAGACTTTTAAAAGATATTTTACCAAGGAATTGGATGTGATTTTGATTAATATATGCCTATAAAATCACTACTAGATTAATTATTATGCACTCATTAATATACTTTATCTTGTCTCAAGTGCTTCTTAAGAGCTACTTGGGTGTCATACTCTTGTTACATATGATCTCTTGCATAAGTTATTTCAATTTGGGTGCTTTATTATTTTCTGTGTTCTCTTACATGAGTGCTTTTTGATAGCTACTTGAGTGCTTCTTACTAAATTTAGATATCTCTTACTCGAGTTCTTCTTAAGTGTTATTCAGGTGATATCTTACTCTAGTGCTTCTCTACTTTACACCAACCAAACTCAATCACTTCCATTCTATACTTGAGCACTACCACACTTAGGAAGTCTTGCTCTATGCCTAGTCACTTCCAAGGTCAAGCACTTATACTCTATACTTGAGCTTTATTAGGCTCGTGTGATTTTGCTCTATGCTTGAGCTTTATCAAGCTCAAGCAATTCTACTCTATAATTTAGCTACTATCAGTACTGGGTGTTTCTTCTATACTTGGGAACTACTAGAGCCCTTTCTTATTTAATATTTCTTCACTATTGACTACAACTTGAATGTTCCTTGATCCTTATTATTACTTTGTACTTTGAGAAAACTTAGGTGTAAACTAATCTTTCAATATAGTAGAAAGTTATAATTTTGTTCTTTTTACTACACTTTGGATTTTATTAGAGTTATCTTATATCTCCTAATATTTGGAAGCTTATATTTAGTATTAATTCTATGGAAGCTATGGTGCTTCTCAATATCTAGAAGCTTTGATGATTCTCTATTATCTGGTAGCTTTAATGCTCCTCAATTATATAGGAGCTTTGGTCCTCCTTAATACTATGATGTCTTAGGTCGCACCTAAGAACAATATGATTATTCTCTTTTTTTGACAATCCAAATTTATTCTAATTTGGTCATAAATCTAATTTAGTTTAGTCCTTGTCTTCATTTATTTTATTTGAACCAAGTGGATAGACCCTAGCATCCAAATTAGGGTGAATTTTATTTGTCCCCTCAATATCTACTCAATCAAACCTTTAAAATAGAGTCCAAGTCTTCACTACTTTTAAAGTGGATAGAATCCAACATTATAATGGCTCTAAAATATAACTATATAAAAATGGATAAGTGATAGATATGATACCATTGTTCGATTTAATCCTAACTATCTCAAAATATCATAGGTCCCAATATAAAGAAGCCACAATATTATAGGTTAAAATATCAATAATCAAGAGTAGAACTATATATATGAGCAATAAAATATTTATCCAATCCAATATATTAATGAAATAAAATTCACTTATAATATCAAATATGATTGTAAATGGCTTGTTGGTCACGAATTCACCTAGTTACAAGATCTATGCTTTGTGCACCCTAGACCCGACCAACATTGAATGGTTGGAGGAAATAAATGTCCTTTGGGTCAATATCTAGAGAGGGTTGGCTCCCTTTCTAATATAATCCAGTTTAAAGCTTAGGGTAGCAAGAAATAAATGGGGAAATATGGCTATAAGTTGGACGTGTACGATGGGGATAGACTAACAATTGAAATTCCTCCAAGCAACAGTTAGTAGCATACAAAAAAAATACAAGCACAAGAACTTATTATAGTTGTGCAAAGACAACCTCCAAAGAACATCTCAGTATTCACTCTCTCACCAACAAAGATAAAATTGAGAAGAAGAATTTAAACATAACAAATAACATAAATGAATGTGAAATGACACATAGAATATTATCAAATACAAAACCACTCAAATAACCATAAGATGAAGTCTTTCTATTCATGCAAAAAAATTGAAGTGTTTTTCTGCAGAGTGTCTATCCTCCTTTTACAATGAAAAATTATTAGTATTTATAGAGTGTTGCACCTCTTTCATTTAATGCACTTACAAACAAAATGTTGGTAGATAAAAAACTAGTGAGAATAATTTCCTCCTCGACATCAGTGATGTTCTGGTCAAAAATATTTTCATGGAAACCACAATCCGGCTTTGGTAGAAGAATCGTATGGGAAAATCAATAAGATTAAATTATGGAGAGTATCCCTATCTGTCGGTGCATCGAGACACAGAAAAATCACTTGAAAATCAATATATTTTTCATTGAATTTACTTTGCATTTGCACCTTGGAACTCCACTTTTTCTAGGAAATGAGCGATGCATTGGAAATGAACAATAATGACATCTAATATTGCAATTCAAAGCATAGATCTAGGAAATGTTGCTTGCATTACTTCAAAAATTAAATTCCATCCTTCCTTATACCTTTTCAAGGTAATCTACAAAAATAGTACTTTGAGAAGCAACACTCTTGAGAATGAATGCCAAGGAATCGATTTCACCCAAAAATGAGGTGAAACAGCCTTTTTGGAGCCACAATGGACAACAACACAACTTACTTGGTCTTTGACTAACGTCTTGGTAACTTCATCCCAAACACTCATTTATTTTTTCATATTTTCCTGTTCGAAGAAAACACCTTCGCTTTTGTTGAAATTTACCTGCATTTAAATTTCATCGTTGAAAATGATAGAAATACATTGCAATTTGGAATAATGGTAAACTTAATTGATTTCTCCCCAGAGGAGGGCAATAAGAATTTTTACCCCTTTTGGGAGGTGATATCACCTTTAATTTATTTACTTTGAATTCGTGTGCATTGCATCTCTTTTCATCCAAATTTGTTTTAAAAAATTCATTCTCTCCTTGGAGAGGCAAAACCACATGGAGCCTCTCAATATGGGCACCTTCGACTTTGCTATGCTTTAAAATTAGAACCAAGCACTACTTTTATCTTTACCCTCCCCATGGGTGAAAATTCCAAACATACTTAAAAAGGACCCCACGACGTCAATCGTCTCTTTTAATTTTAAAATATTCAATATTACCCTTTCAACCCAAAGAGAGGTGACAATGAGTTTCACCCCTCACTTGGGGTGAAAAACTTCTTTGAAACCTACTTCAATTCACCCATGTTGGGCCCACGATGTGCCATATTTAAAACTCTTCTCCATACTATGTTTTGCCCCAAAAGAGAGGTGAAAGGGAGTTTCAATTATCATTTGGGGTGAAAGCCCTTTTTGTTTATAACTTGTTAGATCTATTTGTGGATGTAGCCACTTGCACTTTAAAATGTTCTCCCCAAGGAGGGGCAACAAGGGTTGTCACCCCTCGCTTGGGGCAAAAGAATTCTGCTCCTTTGCTTAAAATTCATGACTTTCACCCCATTGCTTCTGTTGGGTGAATTTACTACCTTTTAATTATGTTTCACCTCCAAGAGGGGTAAAATTGATTTTTGCTCCTCTATTGGGGTGAAACTCATATTATTCATTCTTTTAACATTTCTTTTGGATTAAGTTATGATTTTAATATTTTTTTGGAGGTGAAATTCCTTTGCAAGCAAAGCTTAGGGTGAAAACACTTAAATTCGTTTCCCTTCCTTATAACTCTGCCACCAATTCAAAACGAAGCATTCTTTCATCGTATTTGCTTCATTTCGGGTGAAACCATCCTTGTGTTGCGCTTCACCTCTAAAAGAGGTAAAAAGGACTTTCACCCCTGGCTAGGGGTGAAACAAGTTGTTTCTTATTTCTGGGGTGCTTCTTCTTTTAAAATTAATCTCTTGCCGATGCTTTTGCCCCTTAAACATTTTTCAACATAGTTCTTCATTGCATTCATGAATTCCATTTTATTTACATCCACATTATTAAAAAAAAAAAGTAAAACAAAATTACAATAAAACAACAAAATGATAACCCCTTCCTTCAATAAATTTATCAAATTTTTACAATTAAAATTCAAGAATATTTTAATGTGGCAAAGTGATAAAACTACCACCATTTTTGGTAGCTCATGGGTTATCCAGCTCACATGGATGCAATCAACCTAGACCTTCATCCATTGGTCTCAGGATTCAGATCCACTTGGTGCATCAGGTTGCTTATTGATCGCTCCAGTATTCTGCTCCTTTGCATCATTTGCTACAACTTCCTCCTCTAAAAATATGTGCAACTATATCCTCATATACTACAGTGGTCTTGGACCAAGCATCTCCAATGATCGGTTCTAGACCATTAAGTGATCCACAAGGTACGTAAAGGTTTCCACTTGCTCCATATCAATGTAATTCTCCCATTGGCTGAGCTCCAACAAACCAGATTCAATACGTGTAAGTTTTCTCATCAGAGGCAACACATGGTCTTCAATAAGAGGCTCATCCTAATCATCAATCTCAGAGGCATCATCAGCAAAAATTGCCCATACCTCTTCTAGGTCCTCCTTCAATAGAATATTTCCCTGATCATCAATGAAACTCGAGCAACCATTATCAACTACTACATTAAAGTAGAGTGCCAAAAATATCTTATCCTAATCAAACACATCAAGTAGCTTGTAAGCCTTTTTAACCTGATATAGCTTAGAAAATTACTAGCATAGTATAACTTTAGCACTTGCCCAAGCTTGGGCCATGTCGCTCATGGGATGAAATTTGAGATCTGATTTAGCCAATGCCTAAATATGCATTACTTTCACCAGGATAGGCTCCAGGTTTTCTTCACCATACTTCACTACATGTTGGTCATATGAGATGATTTTCTGTATCTCCTAAAGATACATGAGGACCTGTGTCAATTTTACCACCATGGTTTTGCAGTCAACAAGTAACTGACTACTTGCCTCCTTAACCTTTTCCTTGGTCAAAACAACTGCTTGTATTGCTTTCATGGCCAGTTGATCCTGCAAATTATGGAGTTGGCTTTTCAATTCCTCAACCTACTATTCTGCGCCTCCCTTGGCCTCTTGGTGCATTTGAATTATCCTCTCCAAATATTCTACCTTCTTATACCAATGAGTCACCTTAGATGTTGTGGATTGCAACTGTGCTCAAATTTTTGCCAAAGTCTCCTCCAATTCTATAATTTTTGCCTTAGCTTCGAAAAACACTTCTTATAGTGCTTTTCATGTAGGTACAAGGAGCTCATATCTACCTGAATATTATCCATTGTCTTCATAGTGTCAAGATTTTTAAGGTCCTTGGTGATAATCTCATAAGTATAGTTTCTTGGAGTCATTTCTCTGTGTGGATTCTGAATTTGGGGAAAAAATTTCACTATATGGGCCTCCATGGCATTATGAATAAAAGAAACCTCCTTTAATGGCTTCATTGGTGCTAGAAATTCCATTATTTTATGACTCTTCAACCATTGTGATGAAATTAGATGAGCTTGCCTTATATTCACTATAATGTATTGTTATGGTATAGCCTCCATGTCGAATTTGGGTAACACCTACAAATCCAAAAATGGGGTGAAAGGAAAACAAACCTATTGTGAAATTAGCTCAAGGGAAGTCAAAACAGGAATAGTGGGAGTGGTTGATGGAATGGAGATAGTGGTAGGAATGTAAGCAAGGGGTTAGACCATGGTCACACTCAATTGGGGAGGAGCTTGTGTGCTTACAACTGTAGTGGAGGTTACTAGAACGAAAGATATAGGAAGTAAAAATGGATTTGGAATGGATGCAAAAGAACTAAAAGAAAGGGAAGTAGAAGAAATGGGAGTAGAAGAAAAGGAAGCATTGGTGACTAGTGGATGAAAATTAGGAATTAAAATTGAGGTGTAAGGTATGCCAAATGGAGGTGAAACAGAAGTGAGAACTAGGGGATGGGAAATAACAGTCACTAACTTATTAGGAACAAGAGAAGGGGAAGGAAATGTACCTTTAGAATCTAATACTATTTGAGTTAATGAGAATGAAAATGGTTGTGGAAATGGCTTCTTATCCATTTGGTTCTTTGGCTCCATTATAATTTCTTCCTCAAGGTTTATAGTCTTGGAAATTGATCCCAAAAACTCTATCTAGACCAAGGGAATAGCTTCTAACACTTCTTTCCATTATGCCAAAACTGTAGGAGGGTTTTATGAAATTGTGACAGTCCTTCTCTTCTTGGAGATTTTTATAATGGGAAGCTTCTCCCATTTTATTTTTGCCTGACACTATAGTGGCTTCTCCAACACTTGTCCTTCTTCCCCTTCTATAAGTGGCACTTCTTAGGCCATGAGGTATTCTCATTTGGACATGCTTTCCTCACTATTAGATTTTTGAAGACTTCAAGGTACAATACCAACAAAAGTGACTGACTGATAACTGGTGTAGAACTCATCACAAGTATCAAAAAATGTGTCATCCATCACCAAACCATAAGGTGGCCTGGTTTTTTTTCGATGAGCCCTCACAATCCACAAGTTTGTAATATTCTCTTCAAACCAACCCGAAATATACTCCTTCATATAACTAAATAAACCTGGAGGAAGAATCTAATTTTTATATACTATAGGGTTATACTCAGCCTCCATCTCATAAAAGTCATGCCATGGTGGGTGCGACATCATATTTTCCACGTGCTACTCTAAGTCATTCCCTTCTAGATTATTTTGGTGTTTTTCTCAATATTTGGCCTGGGGTAACAATGAAAACTCTTGGCCTTAATTTACTCCTTGAAGCAACCCAAAGGATTGTACTTCTACTGCTATGGTAATTCCACCATATCGATGTCATAGAAGGTTTTAGTAATTAACTGATTCTAGCCCACCTGGCTTATCTCAATGCCTCCAAAGTAAAAAGGTATAGCACACGTGGTTCTTTTTCCTCATCCTACCCAATATACATCATTGATAAAATCATGCTGTCGAATGACCTTCAAAAAAAAAAGGTGATCTGTGGTGAAATATGGAAGAAGAACTGGCTTGGCAGTATAGCCAAAAATATGAAAAATAATGTCCTGCATTAGAAAAAATATATTATCCCTCTCTTTTGATATGATTTCCTATCTCATTGCCCTTGGTACCCTCTCACATTTGTAGAAAATAATCTCTATAGTAGGACCCATAAACATACGGTTAAAATTATAAAAAGACTCTTTCCTTAATAAACTGGAGGTCCACAAATATACTGACAATATTTTATTTTCCTTGTCAACCTGCCTAACTTCTATGAAAGAGAATTTTTGATCCATATAAAAAAGAAATACCATACTAAAAGTAATGTATGTTTAAACGACATGACTCCTTCACTCTGCATTTTCTCTAGCTAGATATGTATCCTTCTGGAAATATAGTCAGCCCAATCAAAGAAAATGGGGTTGGTCCTCACCATTATTGTAGTAGGGGCATAGAAATTGACCTGAGAAATACACTGCACAAACATTGCCTACCACCTGTGCACTATTGAATTGGTCGGAAGACCCACAACACAATCCACCATAGAAAATAAATTTGGGCTCTTGATATTCATTAATGGCTTTGGTAAATTTGGTAATTCAAAATTTTGGGGTATTTTTATCAGTTGGGTCTCCATTAATCGGTGTAGTGTTACCATTGACTGATATTTTTCCCCCTGTTTGCCAAGATGTAACCTCTTAAAAACAAAGTTGAACGGAGGTTTAATTCCACAAGCGAACGCCTCCCGGATATCATCAAATGATATGGTAAATAACACATCTCCTTTTTCATTTTCCATAGCTCTGGTGTCGGGATTATAAAACTTTGAAATTACCTCCACCAAATCTAGGCAATACTAGATTGGTGTGCACAGATACCAGAAAAGGTGAGCATGGTATGCAATAGTGAGAGGAATTTTTTACGTTAACCCCTATTTGACTGTAAAATCTACATCCTGGCACAATTTCTCAATGCCCTTATTCAAAATAATGTAGTCTCCAACATAAGCTAGTGTATCGGAATATGGATCCAGGCCGAAATTTTATTTTTGCTTGGCCTTTTTGGACTTCTTTCATCCCTCAACTTTATTTTGCACATTCTTTGATTTTGTGGTGCTCTTTGATTCTACAATTTTTTTACCCATCTTTGAGAACTTTTAACCACCTTGTAATTCTTGAACTCAAGTAATTGAATTTGGCAATGCTCCAAAAAATATATTAAAATTTTACCTCCTCTTCGTCGGTGCACTAAATTTATAGTTACACCTTCATATATTGGATTTAATGCATGTGCTAACTTTTGAATAAGTGGGACGAACGTGCATCTCAATCCTTGCGCTAGAAATTATTTTTAATAATTTTTATGTCTTTAACCTCCTCTCACAAAAAATATTCTTTTAACCTCATTCTCGATTGTTTTTAACCTTGAAAGACACAATCTGGATATCCAATAGTTAGCCTTGAAAATGATATATGCCAAGTTTGGATTACGGGCACACTTAAAAATGAAAACCAACCAATGTTGTTGCTTCGGGACATTAAAAACATCAACTAGGTGAATGAGGGTAAAATTAATTTACTCCGGGTGCACTCAAAATCATTCCTTACCGATAAAAGTGTATACTAGGTGTGCTTCCTTCATTGAAACATTAATTGGGCAAAAACCATTTGCAACTTGTCTCTCTACTCAACCTGCATTCAAAAATAATCCTTATTGTTTGCTTGGTGAATTCACAATCTTGGCTGCCCTTTTAAAATAATTTGCTTCCTTGGTTTTGCATAAAAAATACCTTTCTAAAAGAAGAATCAAGCTTTTAACTACCATTGATTTTACCTAAAAAGCAAAATAAATCAGTTTCACCCTGCTTTTCTAGAAATAAACCTTTTAACCGGGAGTTTTAAACTGCATGAGAATTTTTCTTTTGCTTTTTCACTCCCTCTAGGAGTTTCACCCTGAAATAGACTTTCACACCCTCCAAATAAAACTACATGATAGAATAGACTTGGGCGAATTTTAAAAATATTTTTGCTTTTTTTTTTCGTCTTAAAAGGGGGCGAACATGACTTTTGCCCTTACTTGGGGCAAAAGTATTTCTCTTTTACATTGAAATATTATATATTTATATATTATATATATGTGACCATTGGCCCTTCTTTTATTTGTTAATAAAATGATTTCACCCTCATATTTATTTTCTTCTTTTTGATCTCGAAGTCACTTTATCAGAGGGTAAATTTTTATGATTTTTACCCAAAATAAATATGGAGCCTTGAAAACCCTTTTAAGGGCGAAACCACTTGTTTAGGGTAAAAAAATCATCATTTTTTAAAATATACGTCAAATACTTGGAAAATAAAAGAGAAATTTGTACATATATACACACTTATAAAAAAATTCAGTGATAATAGGCCTTCAGATGAAGACCATTTACTGGAATCGACAACTCTTGACCATCCATGTCCTGGAGGTAATAGGCATTGACTGATTTCACCCCCAATATTTGAAATGAACCTTCTCATATAGCTTTGAAATTATTGTGCTTGCTAGGTTTTGCTTTATCCACATTCCACTTTAACACAAAATTTTTGAGTTTAAATATCCTTTCAGATGTCTTCTTGCTAAACCATTTTTGTTTTGTTCTGACATGCTCCATGAAAGCATTATATGCCTTCTATATTTCTTTCTCAAGCTACAAGATTTGTGCTAGCCTCGTGCTCATAGGGTCAATTTCATCCTCTTCATAAGCAAGATTTCGCAAGGTTCGGAGGATAGGCAAATCAATATGTATAGGTAAAATACCTCATTTTTGTACACCAAAGAATAAGGATAAGCCTTGATTGATTTCTTAACTGAGATATGATCTACCCACAAGGATTGATTCAGTAGTAGATGCCAACTCCTCTTATTGTCTCCAAGGATCCTTTTTAAGATCCTCAATAGGTTCTTATTGGTAGATTTGGCCAAACCGTTCCCCTACGGGTAATAATTAGAAGATAATGTGATTGTGACAAATAAATCCCATATTTGCAAAATCATTGATTTTAGCACTGATAAAGGGGGTCCAATTATCTATCACAATCGCATCAGGGATGCCAAAGTGGGTGATTAACCCCTCTAGAAAGGAGATAAATATGGCCTGATAATATTTCTTAGTCAAGATGGCCTCCATCCATTGGGTGAAATAGTTTATCGTAGTCATAATGTATTTATGTTGGGCATAAGAATTGGGATCAATAACCCCAATAAAGTATAATCCCCATTGTTGAAATAACACTTTGACTTGTATGGAATGAAGGGGTAAATATGCCTTCTTACTTCTACCCACATATCACTGGTAGTTATCACAGTTATAAGTGACTTTGAATGCATCTAAGAAAAGAGTAGGCCAAAAATAGCCTTCTTTGATGATCTGTGCCATAGGCCTCCTTGCATAGTGGCCACCTGAGAGACTAGAGTGAAACTCCTCTAGAATATTTTGCTTCTCTATCTCCTTAATACATCTGAGAAGAACTCTGTCAATATTTTTGTGGAACAAGCCGCTTGGAAACAACACATATTTAAGGGCTTTCAATCTGAATCTCATTCTTTACGAGGAGTTGATGTGTGATGGGCATCTCCCTAAATTAAAATATTCATGAGGTCCTCTATCCAATCATGACAAATCGAGGCCTGATTGGCGAGATTACTATCACTTAGCATATTATCAACTGATTGAGAAGCAACACTTTTAGAAAACTCTTGGTAGAGTGCTCAACCATGAACCAACTTATTTGGATGAATCTCTACCTCAAAATATTAGATTTTGGAAACCCAACCCACTCTTTTATCATAAAATTTGCCTTGAATAATTAAAATTCTAACATCTAGATGGATGACATAAACAATTGTCCTCATCTGTGAAACAAAGTGCTAAAATTTCTTCAGATATTTCATAACCGCATAGAGTTGCTTATCAATAAATTTATACTTCTCCTTGTATGGCTAGATAACTTAGCTTAGAAAAGTGATTGACTATTCATCTCCATCATTTCTCTTTTGTGTGAGCATTGTTGCATCACAACATAAAGAATAAAATCCTTTGAATAATATGGATTGATTAGGATATGGATTTGGACAATTCTTTCTTTGATCTCTTAGAAATCTTGCTTCCTTTGCTCTGTCCACTTAAAATCTACATTCTTCTTATCGAGCTCAATCATCAACTTCATGACTTGAGAAAATTTCACAATGAACTGTTATATGAAATTAATCTACCCAAAAAATGATTGCAGTTTTTTCTTATTATATGGTAGTAGCAACTTCAAGAGGGCTTCATATCTGGCAGTATCAATGTCTAACCCTTCCTTTAAAATCACATGGCCTAGGATTTTCTCCTCTTTAACAACAAAAATTAATTTCTTGGGGTTGATAGAAATTCTAAACTCGCGATATTTCTCAAAAAATCATCTTAGGTGAGAACCATACTCTTTCCTATCATATAAAAAAATATTCATATCATCCAGATATATTACAATAATGTGATTCAACAACTCACCAAAGGCTACATCCATTGATATTTGGAAGGTAGTTCCAACATTTGACAGATTGAAAGGCATTCATTCATAGGCAAAAGTACCCCACTTGGTAGTGAATGTTGCTTTGTACTGGTCTTCATCCTTCACCAAAATTTGGTTGTAGCTGAAGAAACCATCTAGTAGTGAGAATATTTGTGCTTCGGCCACTACATGAAGGATCTGGTCTATCTATGGCAAGGGATAGTGGTATTTCAATGATGCCTGATTTAAGTTACAAAAATCTATGCACAAGAAAATATCTTTGTTCTTCTTCCTCACTAGGACCAGATTCACCACCCAGGTTGAATGCTTGATAGGATATATGCTTTTTACCTTCAACATCTTTAGTAACTCCACCTTCATTAGCACCTCAATATTAAGATTAATAGGTTGCTACTTCTATCTAAAGGGTTTTACCCCTTCCTACAAATCTATGGTATGTTGGATCACACATTTGTTATATCCTTTAATATCATGATAGCTCTAGGCAACAATATCTGGAAACTTAAAATATAACTCCTTAATTTTCTTGAGCTCTTCTGGAGAGCAATCGGTCCTGACTATGATTATCTTGTTAGGTTCAAACTTCAACTCAGTATACTCCTCATCCACTTTGATTTTGTGCTTTTATGCTCTATCATTCTGATCAAAGAGGCTCTCCAGAGTAATCAATAATTTTAGGATGTGATTATTTCTGAGTTGAATTAAACCTTTGACTTCATCTTCGTTCAAAATCCTTTATTCCACACTACTGGCTTCTTTAATTAAAAAATTCATAATCTGCTCATCATGTTTAAAACTTACTAGTAGATGTTTCTTTCTGGGACTAAATGTCTATAAATTAACCTTATAGTCTTGGGATTTCATACCACATTCTCAACAAGAGAGTAGTTCACACCAATGGATGCCAAAATATCTACATGTTTATTTTATTATCACAAAATCACTTGAACATTCAGTGTATCAAATGACTCAAAAAAATCCCATACCTTGTTGTGGTATACATTCAAGTAGTGCTTCTTTGAAATGCACTTTCTAGTCACCTGGTTGAAAATTAACTCATAATATCCAAAAATCTACAATTGTTTGATCGTAAGTTTTTTGCTTTCTTCAAGCCCAAGAATAGTGCTTCGTACTCAGTGGCATTATTCGTACAAATCCAAGTCAATCAATATGAATACATATTCTGGATTCCTGAAGGAGAGATAAATACTACTGCAACTTTGGTACCATTCTTACATCTGGCACCATCAAAGTACATTTTCCACAATTGGTCAGGGGTAGAAACTAGATCATCAAATACCTTTGCTTCGACCTTCTCAGGCTTAGTAATGGTGTAACAATCAATTTTAGTTTCCATTATTGTGTTGAAATCAAACATTGAAAATTCATCCTCTAACTTAATCTCACATAGATATCCATCCATCAAATATATCTCTAGTTCTTCACTCATCATATTGATAAAATTCATAGCCTTTTCTTCCTCTTCAATATTTTCTATATGATACGTAGAGGGATTCACATTGTAAATTTGTATTCTCCTCCCTTTGAATGAAATATCTAGGTGAGAATAGTCCAGATTTAGATAGCCTCCTAACATGGCTGTAAAATCCCTTGATAAACACATGCTAAAGTATGGTTCTAAGTCTACTTGAATAACAATTATTTGGGGTATGCTATGTAAGACAATCAAGATATATTTGATCACCCCAATATTTTTATAGGAGTGCCATCCAACTGCAAGATGCCTAGGCTACTTCTTGTGTATTCCATACCCATGATTTCATAGACTAACTTTGGTATGATAGTTGTCGTTGTACTAGATTCAATCATACAGTTGTACATGATCCACCCCTCCATACTTAGAGATAGATAGAATAGGGGAGGTCTATTTTTTCTCATGGTAGAAGTGAGAAGAATTTTATCTAGCACTTTCTATGTAGGGTTTTTCTCTTCTCCTTCACAAATTTTAAATATTTTTGCAATAGATCCACTTTTCTATGCAATTGCAGTGCATCATAAAGGCTTACCTTGGCAGGAATTCTCTTTAGTTCTTCGACAAAATTGTATGACTGCACATGGGACTACTTTCCCTCACTAGTGGATTCATATTTTCTTGGATACTACTATGTAGCTTCTACCTTCTGATGCTTGGTCAAGGATGAATATTTGATCCTCTCCTTCATTTGCTCTTTTGTTTCTATCTGCACTTGTGTAGTCAAATATTGCAAGCTAAGTTGATAGTTTTACTTGCAATCTATCCTTTTATAGTGTGGGCAAAATATATTTCGATAAAATAGGTCCATATACCTTAGGTATCAATGTAGGCACTTTAACTTGAGATTACTTCTTTTCATTCAGCCCTTTCTACTCAGTAGGTACCTTCAATGGCTCCATTTCAATTGGATCTATAGTGACAGGATTTTTTCTAGATCTTGGGAGAACTGAAACTTGTTCATTATATGGAACCATGAAGGTGTGATAAATTTCTATGATCATGTTGAATTAACCACTAGAAGAACTATCCACTAGTAGTTGCACATAGTTCAAATGAACCATGCAGGTATCTTCACCATGTGGGTCATTACAAGTAGAACACCAGAATATTTTCTCTGACAGGTCAACTCCAACATTTGCAAGTACAATAGTACCACTTTCAAGAACTTTGCTGGAAGTAACTACTTGTTCTATAATGATCTATGGCAGTTGAAATATCCCTGGTCTAAAATCACTTTTAGCCTTCTTTCTTTTGATCACTGTAATTTCATTACCCATTGCTCTTATAGAAAAATTCACAGATTGCAACTCTTTCATCACTTTGTATTGCAGATCAGGATTTGAGGGTGTTGAGGAGCTAGTAATGGTAATGGAATAGGTGGATATGATAGTGCCAAGAATGGAAATAGGGTTGGTAACTATGGAATATTTGGAACAGGGATTTGAGGAATAAGAACTATCACCGTGGTTTGGTATGTGCTCAGATTCCATGAGGGAATCAGATAGATGGGTGACATGGGAAAATGCTGAGAGGATGCATTAGCATACAAATACTATGGAAGGTCAAGGAAAATAGGCATGGCCATTTTTAGTGATAAATTATGGATAGTGATCAGATCAGATTCAACCTTTTGTGCTATGAAATATAGCTCAAGAAACGCATTGGCATTGGATTGTTGAATGGCCATAATGATATCAAAGTTGAAAGCTTGAAGATAATAAAAGGTTGCTTGTTCGAAAGTCAACCTAAGACCATCAGGACTCTTATGCCAATTTTAGGTGAACCTAACATTAAAGTACATGATTTCCTCCTATGGATGCCTTTGAATAGTAGTGAACTAATTCAACAGGGAGAACGAATATGCTTGTTCATTGAACTCTTTAATCAATAGTTCATCCAACTGGTCCTAGGTGGTGATGGTTGTAGGTTGTAACGATCCGTGCCAGTAAATTGATTTTCCTTAGAGATAAAGAACAAATAATCTTACCATTATATCCTCTTCTGTGATGCCATGAATTATTTCCAAAGCATCTACGTCTTGAACATGCTCATAGGCTATCTTTCCCATACCGTTGTAAGTTGTCAAAGCCTTCATCACCGTTTGTGGGATCAGGTTCTAAGATTGTAGATTTAGAGGTATAGAATGGTTCTATAATTTAAAATACCTTGGTGGTGACTGTTGTGGTGGTGGATTTTAAGCCATGTGAACTGGTGTGTGTGGTTGGGGAGGTGGAATACTAGTATCTGTACTAGCAAGACTTGAAGGGACAAAAAATACACTAGATAACTAAGAAAATATTTTACTGAATGGGATAGCTAGAGTAACTAAACTAGGGTGTTCTCCTAGTACTTGGGTGTCAAGTTCATAAAACTCAATGGGATCTACTAGATTTTTGGTCTTTGATCTTGTGATCATGAAGAAAGCTTTTGCTCACTTCATTTTTGGAGGCTTATGGGTAGCATTGAGTCACTAGATGTTCTAATCATACAATGCAAATATGAACATCAAACCTCAATACTATTGAAAGCAAAAAATTTTGAGAGTCCCAATGGGTGTGCCAAAAATTATTGGCACCAGTGGGTGAAACTAAATATATTGTTTTAAAGTGGGACTTTTAGGTCCCACTAGGTATGCCAAAAATTGTCAACACTAGTGGTGATTTTATTAGATAAATGCAAGATAGATATTCATCAACTCAGGATCTCTTAAACTACTAAGACTATTTGTCCCATCAATATGGATACTTATGGTCCCATCGGGTGTTCCAAAAATTGTTGGTCATGAATCTACCTAGTTACAAAATCTATGCTTTGTGTGCTCTAGACCCGACCAACATTGAAAGGTCAGAGAAAAGAAATATCCTTTGGGTAAATCTCTAGAGAGGGCTAGCTCCATTTCTAATCTAATCTAGTTTAAAGCTTAGGGTAATGTTGTGGCTGATCCACAACACACCCCAAAATTGGGGACCCACCTTTTTTGCATGCTTTCAAAGAAGACCGCAGTGGCCCAGATGCTAAAAAATCAAAGGAAGAGCAAAATATAGCAAGAAAAAGAAAGTGTCGCGATATCGCGACATGTTGCTCCGTCGCGACCAGAAATGAAAAGTTGTCACGATATCGCGACATGTTGCTCCGTCGCGGCCGAAAATGAAAAGTTGTCACGATATCGCGACATGTTGCTCCGTCGCGGCTAGAAATGAAAAGTTGTCGCGATTTCGCGACATGTTGCTCCGTCACGGCTAGAAATGAAAAGTTGTCACGATTTCGTGACATGTCGCGTTTTCATGGCTAAGAGCAGCAGAATGCATCATGAAGAGAAAATGTCGCGATATCGCGACGTGTTGTGAAATCGCGGTGCAAGACAAAGAACCAAATTAAAGACTCAAAATGTCGCGATATCGCGACATGTCGTGAAATCATGGTTCATAGAGGAGAGAGAAAGACAAAATGAAAATGTCATGATATCGCGACTTGTCATGAAATCATGGTCGAAGGCAGCAAGAGAAGAGTCAATGCAAAAGTTGTCGCGATATCGCGACATGTCACGTTTTCATGACCTAAAGTAGCCAAAATGAACGTAGAGGAAAAACGTCACGATATCGTGACAGGTCACATTTTTGCGGCTCCAAGCAACGAGATGGTACGGAAGGAAAATATGTCATGATTTCATGACATGTCATTTTCGTGACAGAAAGCAGCGAGATAGTCCGAAAGAGAAAAGCATCATGATTTCACGACAGAAAGCAACGAGACAGCTAGAAAAAGAAAAACGTCACGATTTCACGACAGGTTGCATTTGCTCGGTCCAAAATAGAAAAATGTCATGATATCACGACATGTCTCATTTTTGCGATGCGTGATGACGAACAAGGCTGCTGACAAAAAAATGTCGCGATATCGCGACATGTCTCATTTTCACGATGTAGGTAGAGGAGCAAAGCTGCATACATAAAAACGTCGCGATATCGCGACATGCTATTTTTTGTCACGATTCATGAAGGGCCATTATAGAACATGCAGGGAAACGCTGAACACGTGGCGTAAAGGTGTAAGGGTTACAGGAAGGCTGCAGTTAGCAAAGAAGATCAAACGTTTCGACGCTCGAACAACAACCAAAAATAATGAAAAGTCGGGGAAGACGAAACGAAAAGATCTGGGAAATGAAATGAAGCGTCACAGAGTGAAATAGAGAGCCGCACCAGAGGGTTTAAAAGCAGAAGCATAGATTGGTACAAGGGTCGAAAACCGCTACGAGCAGAGTTGCAGAGCTAAGGGCGATAAGCCATTCTGGGCCTGCTTTGGAGTGTTTTTCTTCCCCTTTTTCTGGTTTTGAGAAAACTAGAGACTTTTGTTATTGTAAAATGATGAATTTTTAATACAGAAAATTCAGAGAGTTGCATCTCATTGACAAGAAAGAAGGAGTTATTTTTTGCATGCAAGATTTAATGTTTATCTTTCCCCTTTTCAGATTTTTAGGCTTATAGGTGGAGTTTAATGCAAGTTATCTTGGTTGCTTCAAGCGAATGTCTAAATCTGAAAACCTCATTCAAAACCCTAGGAACTAGCACTTAGCTTATTAGGATTGTGCATGTTTTGCAGGTCCAATAGGTTAGGTTGTATGCATGGAAACCTCATATCTTCGGTTTTGTCGAATAGGATCGTAGCACTCTGAATGCATTTTAGTTTCAGTTTCTGCATTTCATTTTTTATTTTCTGCTTTTTATATTTTTAGAAGCTTTAACTTTCAAGGCATTAAAATAAACATTTGAAAAATATCAAAATCTAAAAAGCAATGAACAATCACTAAAGTTTCATGATGAAATAAACCAACATTGCCCCTTGTTTACAGTTACTTGCAATCACTAAGGTGTTCCAAGCATTTAAATTGAATATCTTTATTTGAGATTATTAATACACATATGTAAATGCTAATATAGCGGAGACCTTGGAGAAATTATTTATTTAATTTCTTTGCAAGAGAGGATTTGGAACTCAAATCCTATCGGAGAGTGTGTTTTCACAATCGGGTGAAAATACCACTCAACAGATTGGCGCTAGAAGGAGGGCATGAAACGGTTTATTTCATTATGATTTTAAATGCTACAGGTTTATAATTGTTTAAGAGCTTTACATTGCTAAATATTTCAAGTCCATTTGATTAGCATCTTTGGCCTCCTCTAACACCACTCAATAGATTGGCGCTAGAAGGAGGGCAGACGGGTTTATTTTAGTGTGATTTAAATTTAAATTTTTGTATATCTCATGCTATATTGATTGTTATCTTTAGTCCTCTAACACTCAACAGATTGTTAAAAGGACGGCCTGAATTGGTTTACTTTATTCTATTTTAAGCAATTCAGGTATGTTGTATATTATTCTAACGCTTTTTTGATTGTTCATACAGAAATAATGTGATTTGATTTAATTTTGAAAATTTTGGTCTCGACTAACGAAGTGTTGTTTCCATGCAATTACTTTTCATTTGATTTTAATGAATACATCTCTTGGTTGATGCTAACTTGATTTTTTATACATTGCAGGTTGGATATTTGCTAGTCATTTCATGCGGATGTGTCGGGATTCCTTCCTTTTTGACTAACAGATTTGGTTCTAAAGTTATATTCTGAGTTCACTAATGGCAACATTTGAGGAGCAAATTGTATCCCTAAGAGCTGAAATAGTATCTCTAAGAGAAAGAATGGTATCTATGATGGAGGATCATTATAAGGGTTTGTCTATACATGTGATACCCCATCAAATTCCTAAACTGCTATTAGAGTTTCTACGATGTTTTAATCAAGAGGTGCCACTAGGATACTTGCAAAAACTGTATGTCTACAAGGATACATTATGTAAATTCCAGATTTTCTATGAGGAGGTGGCTTGTAAGTTATTTGCATACATTTTGGATGATAAACCATTCTTTTGGTATAGCCAACTACCCATGGAGGTTAGGACTTCTTGGATACAACTAGAAGCAGCCTATCTTTATCATTTTGGTAATCAGGTTGACTTAGAAATGTTGAAAAATCAGTTTACCTCCATATGTAAGGAGCCTAATGAATCCTTGAGTCAATTCAATGGAAGATTTCATGAGTTGCACTCCCAAATGTGGGAAAATTTTAACACATTAGAAGAGGAAGCCATGGAAGTATACCTGGGAGCCATACACCCCACACTTGCTTCATTCATTGAGGAAAAAATGGGTGGCTTGTCTCTAGAGAAAATCTATGAGATCCTAGAAGAGGTAGAACGACAAGGTCTTGAAGAAGAAAAGGCACAACATGTTCACATGAGAGATTGTCCTTCTAAAGATATTGATGCCAACCTACACCAACCATCAAATATAGCACCCTCCACTCCAATGATACCTAAGGTAAATGATCAAGGGGATGAATTTGAATATCCAAATGTTACAACCACCTTAGATGTAGTCCAAGAGGAGGTGCAAAGTGCTAAACCAACATCCGCTAGTGAAGATTATGCAGAAATGATCTCATTCATGGAGATACACGATTATTCGGATGAAGGGGTTCTAAATTCAACAATGTTTGATATATGTGATAGGACGGAACCCACCATAGAATTGAATGGAGTGGTTGAAAGTGAAATTGGAAGAAAACCAATAAATGAATTTGAAGATATGATAGAGTTTCACCACTTGTTCTTGGAAGATACTATTGATGAGATGTGTACAATTAACAATCAAGAAATTCTTCACCCTCCAAATTGTGATAAAACTGTATCATGGGTTACTAATTTGGACGATGATAGCCTTATAAATTTGAATTCAAGAAACGACCCACTATTGGAAATAATTGAACCATCTAAGGAAGGTGAAGATGAATTTGATGAGAAACACATTGATGAATTGGAATGTGTCGAAGAAGTAGTTGAACGTCACCACTTGATTTTGGAAGATGATTATTACAATGCTTGGAAGAAGTGGGAAGACTACACTCACTCCAAAACTGCTAATGAAACTTGTGTGCCAATTGATATACAGGATGACATAATTGCCTACTCAAAGGAAGATATTACAACTCCTGTACAATTTGAGGATGTTTTGGAAGAGGGTTTCAAGTCTCATCAAATTTTGAAAGATTATAATGATTCCATTACCAAGGACAAAGAAGAAAAATATTTGATGAATGAATCAAAAGATCATGCCACAAACATCATGGATTTGGATGACAATTTTTACAATGGTTGGGGGAGATATGATAATGCATTTTTTTCTCACACCCCTATAGATGAAACTCATATTTCACTTGATATGCAAGACGTTGAAACTTCTATCTCACATGAAGAGATACCATGGATAGTGAACAAAGAATGGGAACTAAATGACGAAGAGATGGATCAATTGGAAACAACTCAAATGAAGGATCATCAAGATGAGTCATTGGACATACACTTTGACCAAGAATATTTGAAGGTTGAAAAGGATGGGCATGTTTTCAATTGGGTGCCTAATTTTGGTATGTTTGATGAACAAGTAATCAATGAAGAGTATGAAGACCATGAGGTAAAAGAGGGAATTACAAATCCCCATCAAATTTTGGTAAATAAAAATGTTCAAAGGGTAGAATCTAACCTTTTGTGTTCAAGCATCCAAAATTTAGGTGAAAATTTGCATGACCATATTTTGAATTTGAATGATGTTTATGGTGAAATGTCATTAAAGGTGAATGAAAAACAAGGTATGATTTCCAATCACACCTTTGATAACACTGTTTTAATGAATGAAAAAGAAGTTGATGCACTTGAACTGTTAAATCAAATTCATCAACAATTACTAATTGAATCTAGGGTAAAAACTTTTAATGATCCTAATTTAGTAAATATCCTAGATGCTTGTAAATTGTTGCACAAATTTGATTGGCCTACAAATTTGGAAAATGATTTGGCTTTGAAATTTTTAGAAATAGGCTCTTATTTGCAGCATCTCACATTTAAAAAGGAAAGCCTAGTTCTAAATCATGAATGGAATTATAAGATTTATACTTTAAAGAATAGACAAGATAAAATTGAATATCATTTATTGTCTAATCATTTTAGTAACTTGACGCTCACCTATGAGAGTGCTAATGGAATTAAATCTAATTGGTGGGGTGAGCAAGGGAAGTTAAAAGTTGTTGCATGGTGTGGTCTAATATTGTTTTTGTTGGATTCCTACAACACTTGGCATGCATATCACATTATATTTTTGTTGAAGTGTTCTAATCATGTTTGGGATCCAGGAAAGTGATAGTCCAAGCTTTGCACCATCTTGTATTATATTGTACATTTGTATATAGATTTTGGTTTTTGGTTTTGGTTTATGTTTTCAAGTTTCGTTTTTGGATTGCTAGTCAGGTTTGGATTCAAGTTATGTGTTTATTTGACATGTTTGGTTTGTCTAAAAAAAAAAAAAGAGTTTTTTGAGATGTCAACTTATGCCTAAAATCAGGAGAATATGAAACATTGGAATTGTATTGTAGAAAGCTCCACAAGTAACGCAAACACATTAAATAATATCGTTTGAAACTTGTGATGCATGAAGTTGTCAGTTTTACAAATTATGGCAACATAGGTGGTATACTCCATCCACAATTCAGAAAAGCAATGCATTCATATTACATTCCACTTTGCATATATATTCCATCTTAGTTGCATATCCATTTCCAATACAATCATTGAAAAATGTCAAATCCTCTTAGGGTTATTCTATAACATAAAAAAAAAAAAAGATCCTAAGGTTGGGAACTGATGCCCGAACTATCTTGAACCAAGCACATTTCATGCACATTAAAAAGGATCTTGAGCAAAATGATCAAAACCATGCTTGGAAGAAAAGGTCAGGCGAAAGAAGTATTTCATGTCTATCCTATTATGCAACATGATCCTTAAAACAGTGGTTTTTACCACTTCCATAAAGCTTAAAGCCTAAAATCAGAGTAGTAAGGATAGGGTTAAATCCTCATCGAACTTAGGTTGAGGATCCAACTCCCCAAAGCTCCGATTTGACCTACATGGAGTAGTAAGGATAGGGCATAATTCTCATCTCGCTTAGGTTGAGAATCTGATTCCCCAAAGCTTCCATTTTTCCCATTTCATCATAAAGCTTGGATTGGAAGGATCGTACTACATGTCCTCTGCAAAGGATGGGTAGTCATCCCAAAGGTCCAAGCAATAAAAGTAAAACTAATTTTTCCCATTTCATCTCAATATTGGATTGGAAGGATCGTACTACATGTCCCTAGCAAGGATGGGTAGTCATCCCAAAGGTCCAAGAAATAAAATTAAATAATATTTCCCATTTTATCTTAATATTGGATTGGAAGGATCGTACTACATGTCCCTAGCAAGGATGGGTAGTCATCCCAAAGGTCCAAGAAATAAAAGAAAAAGAATGAATGAAGCCAAATCATGGATTATGGGGTTAAGTATGCCCATGCGTGGCAGCATGTCTTGTCTAAAAACAAGACCACTGACTGTTCAAACGGATAGACTAGCATGACCATTTCATCCATAACTGGTTAAATTATTTTGCTCAAAGTGAGGTAATGAATTCCAAATCAGAGTAGTAAGGATAGGGTTAAACTCCCATCTCGATTAGGTTGGGAGTCCGATTCCCCAAAGCTCTGATTTCACTTTCACTTGCACATGGGTTCAAGATAGTAGTGACTCATAACCAACTTTGGGATCTAATAAAGCAATTCATTATACATATAGTTGATCCTAAGAGGGTTTGATAATTTTAATGTTTGTATATGATATTAGAAGGTTTGAGCCTTTGCAAAGCAGGTTGTTATATCTCTAGCATCTTCATCATACATCAAATCCTGCACAAATCATTCATAGCCTTGCATACAAATCATAAGTGAAACTGACAATGGAATGTTGATCAAGTTCAAACGATAGGGAATGAAAACACATTGCACACACCGAGCTGATACTTAATGATTCTGATGTTTCATGTATTTCTGATCTATCGGTATTTGTTTATCTTTTATGTGCTGACGCTTGTATCTAAGCTTGTATATTTTAGGTTGGGTTCTCACCAAAATGCTCAGGAGCATTTGACAATAGAGTCGCCATTTGTTGTGGCTGATCCACAACACACCCCAAAATTGGGGACCCACCTTTTTTGCATGCTTTCAAAGAAGACCGCAGTGGCCCAGATGCTAAAAAATCAAAGGAAGAGCAAAATATAGCAAGAAAAGAAAGTGTCGCGATATCGCGACATGTTGCTCCGTCACGACCAGAAATGAAAAGTTGTCACGATATCGCGACATGTTGCTCATCGCGGCCAAAAATGAAAAGTTGTCACGATATCGCGACATGTTGCTCCATCGCGGCTAAAATGAAAAGTTGTCACGATATCGCGACATGTTGCTCCGTCGCGGCTAAAAATGAAAAGTTGTCACGATATCATGACATGTCACTTTTCATGCTAAGAACAGAATGCATCATGAAGAGAAAATGTCGCGATATCGCGACATGTTGTGAAATCACGATGCAAGACAAAGAACCAAATTAAAGACTCAAAATGTCATGATATCATGACATGTCATGAAATCGCGGTTCATAGAAGAGAGAGAAAGACAAAATGAAAATGTCATGATATCACGACATGTCATGAAATCACGGTCGAAGGCAGCAAGAGAAGAGTCAATGCAAAATTGTCACGATATCGCGACATGTCATGTTTTCTGACCTAAAGCAGCTAAAATGAACGTAGAGGAAAAACGTCACGATATCACGACCGTTTTTGTGGCTCCAAGCAACGAGATGGTACAGAAGGAAAATATGTCACGATTTCGTGACATGTCACGTTTTCATGGCCAAGTACAACGAGAGCAGTCCGAAAGAGAAAAGCATCACGATTTCACGACAGAAAGCAGCGAGACAGCCAAAAAGAAAAACGTCACGATTTCACGATAAAGTTGCATCTCGCACGAAGAGAAAAATGTCACGATATCATGACATGTCTCATTTTTGCGATGCATGAAGACGAACAAGGCTGCTGACAAAAAAATGTCATGATATCGCGACATGTCTCATTTTTGCGATATAGGTAGAGGAGCAAAGCTGCATACATAAAAACATCGTGATATCGTGACATGCTATTTTTTGTCATGATTCATGAGGGGCCATTATGGAACATGTAGGGAAGCATTGAACACGTGGCATAAAGGTGTAAGGGTTACAGGAAGGCTACAGTTAGCAAAGAAGATCAAACGTTTCGATGCTCGAACAACAACCAAAAATAATGAAAAGTCGGGGAAGACGAAACGAAAAGATCTGGGAAATGAAACGAAGCGTCATAGAGCGAAATAGAGAGCCACACTAGAGGGTTTAAAAGCAGAAGCAAAGATTGGTACGAGGGTCGAAAACCGCTACGAGCAGAGTTGCAGAGCTGAGGGTGATAAGCCATTCTGGGCATGCTTTGGAGTGTTTTTCTTCCAATTTTTCTGGTTTTGAGAAAACTAGAGACTTTTGTTATTGTAAAATGATCATATTTTTAATACAAAAAATTTAGAGATTTGCATCTCATTGACAAGAAAGAAGGAGTTATTTTCTGCATGCAAGATTTAATGTTTATCTTTCCCCTTTTTAGATTTTAGGCTTATAGGTGGAGTTTAATGCAAGTTATCTTGGTTGCTCCAAGCGAATGTCTAAATCTGAAAACCTCATTCAAAACCCTAGGAACTAGCACTTAGCTTATTAGGATTGTGCATGTTTTGCAGGTCCAATAGGTTAGGTTGTATGCAGGAAACCTCATATCTTCGGTTTTGTCGAATAGGATCGTAGCACTCTGAATGCATTTTAGTTTCAGTTTCTGCATTTCATTTTTTATTTTCTGCTTTTTATATTTTTCCAGAAGCTTTAACTTTCAAGGCATTAAAATAAACATCTAAAAAATATCAAAATCTAAAAAGCAATGAACAATCACTAAAGTTTCATGGTGAAATAAATCAACATTGCCCCTTGTTTACAGTTACTTGCAATCACTAAGGTGTTCCAAGCATTTAAATTGAATATCTTTATTTGGGATTATTAATACACACATGTAAATGCTAATACAACGGAGACCTTGGAGAAATTATTTATTTAATTTCTTTGCAAGAGAGGATTTGGAACTCAAATCCTATCGGAGAGTGTGTTTTCACAATCGGGTGAAAATACCACTCAACAGGAAACAAGAAAGAAATGGGGAAATATGGCTATAAGTCGAAAGTGTAGGATGGGGATAGACTAACAGTTGAAATTCCTCCAAGCAACAATTAGTAGCATACAACAAAAATACAAGCATAGTAACTTCTTACAATTATGCAAAGACAACCTCCAAAGAACATCTTAGTATTCGCTCTCTCACCAGCAAAGATTAAATTCAGAAGTAGAATTTAAAGATAACAAATAATAGAAATGAATGTAATCAGAAATGACACACATAATATTATCAAATACAAAACCACTCAAAGGACCAGAAGTCGAAGTCTTTATATTGATGCAAAAAATTTGAAGTGTTTTTCTACAGAGTGTCCATCCTCCTTTTACAATAAAAAATAATTAGTATTTATAGAGGTTTGTGCCTATTTCATTTAATGCACTTACAAATAAAATACTGGTAGATCAAAAACCAATGAGAATAGTTTCCTCCTTGGCATCAGTGATATTTTGGTTAAAATATTTTTCATGGAAACCATAATCTGACTTTGGTGGAAGAATCGTATGGGAAAATTAGTAAGATTAAATGATGGAGAGCAGCCATATGCATTGGTGCATTGGGATGCAGTGAAATATCCTAAAAATTAGGAGCTTTTTCATTGAATTTTCTTTGCCTTTGCATCTTGTAACTCCACCTTTGCTAGGAAAGTTTACTGAGCATTAAATTCATCTTGAAAAATAATAAGGTCAGTGAGCGATGCATTGAAATTCAATAAGAATGGACTCTAATATTACAATTCAAAGTAAATATTATGGAAATGTTTCTTGCATTGATTCAAAAATTAAATTCCATCCTTCCTTACCATTTTTGAGGGAATCTACAAAAATAACATTTTGAGAAGCAACGCTCTTGAGAATGAATGCCAAGGAATTGATTACGCCCAAAAATGAGGTGAAACAGCCTTTTCGAAGCCACAATGGGTGACAACACAACTTGGTGGGCCTTTGAATAATGTCTTGGTGAATTCATCCCAAACACCCCCTTCTTTTATCATATTTTCTTGCTCAAATAAAACACCTTCGCTTTCCTTGAAATTTTCCTACATTTAAATTTTATCATTGAAAACAACATAAATATGTTGCAATTTTGAGTAACGGTAAACTTAACTGATTTCATCCTAGAGGAGGGCAACAGGGATTTTTACCCCTTTTTGGAGGTGACATCACATTTAACTTATTTACTTAGAAGTGGCATGCGTTGCAATTATTTTATCCTGAAATTTGTTTTAAAAACTTCATTCACTCGCTAGAAAGGTGAAACCACATGGCACTTCTCAACATGGGCACCTTCGAATTTGCTATGGTTTAAACTTGGTACCAAGTTTTACTTTTATATTTACCCTCACCATGGATTAAAATTCCAAACATACTTGAAAAGGGCCCCACGATGTCAAACATATCTTTTAATTTTAAAATATTCAATATTACCCTTTCACCCTAAAGAGAGGTGATAATGAGTTTCACCCCTTACTTGGGGTGAAAGCCTTCTTTAAAACCTGCTTTGATTCACCTATATTAGGTCCACGATGTGCCATCTTTAAAACTCTCCTCCATACTATGTTTCACCCTAAAAGAGGAGCGAATGGAGTTTCACCTCTCATTTCGGGTGACAGCCCTTTTTATTTATAACTTGTTAGCTCTTTTTGTCGATGTAGCCACTTGCACTTTAAAATGATGTTCGTCCCAAAGAGGGGTGACAAGGGTTTTCACCCCTCACTTGGGACGAAAGCATTCTGCTCCTTTGGTTAAAATTCATGACTTTTGCCCCTTTGCTTATGTTGGGTGAATTGACTACCTTTTAATTATGTTTCACCTCCAAGAGAGGCAAAAGTGATTTTCACCCCAAAACTCATCTTATTCCTCCTTCTAACATTCCTTTCTGATTAAGTTATTATTTTCATCTATTTCTTGGGTGAAATTCCTTTGCAAGTGAAGCTTGGGGTGGAAACACTTAAATTCGTTGCCCTTCCTTATAACTCTACCGCCAATTCAAAACCAAGCATTCTTTCATCATCTTTGCTTCGTTTCGGGTGAAACCATCCTTGTGTCGTGCTTCACCTCTAAAAGAGGTAAAAATGACTTTCAACCTTGGCTAGGGGCGAAACGAGTTGTTTCTTATTTTTTGGGTGCTTCTCCTTTTAAATTTAATCGCATGTCAACGCTTTTGCTCCTTAAACATTTTCCAACATATTTCTTCATTGCATTCATGAATTCTATTTTATTTACAACCACACTATTTTAAAAAAGGGAAAAACAAAATTACAGTAAAATAGATAACAAAATGATAGCGCCTTCCTTTAGTAAATTTATCAAAATTTTACAATCGAAATTCAACAAAATTTCAATGTGGCAAAGTGACAAAATTGTCAACATGGCAAAAATCATTCATGTACAAGCATGAAGAAAACTTACAATAAAATTGCTCAAAATTTATAAACCAGTTTTATTATCAATGATTGTTATGTGGTGATTGCTACAAATTATTTTCCGTTTACATTATATGGAGCTTCGTATCCCTAATATAGATATATAACATGACTTTTCAATACTTAGCTATTGCACTCCTCACATATTCAGGAGATGCAACCTTTCCTATTCTTGATATTTGGCTTCTCATATTGCCACTTGTATACTAGACTCTTCACTCTCTTCTTACATTCATACTTGACTCTATGACACTTGGACACTTCTACATGAATCTTACTCTCCTACATGAATTTCTAATATAAGACAGTTGTGCACATACTCACATTACATATTTGCATACTTCTATACATGAAACTTGTGTATGTTCTCTCAATATACACTTCCCCTCTTACTTACATACTTGTACATATACTACACATAAAACTTACATAAAATATAAATCACTCATCTAAACTATAGACTAAAAAAATTATCTATTACATATTTATATTTGTACCATAAAGGTACCATGAGAGTATATTAGCATGTACCAAATAATGTAATATTCTCTAACCAAGATTAATGTAAATAATAAAAGAAGAAGAAAATGAGATTTTTGAGAATGAATAAAGCGGGGAAGAGGTGAGAGGTGGAATGAAGTGGAGAAGATGTGGTATTAAGTAATAAAAAAATAGTGATGCATGGGGGTGAAGGTAGGAAGGGAGTACATGAATTGGAAGTATTAATATTTTGGGTTATGTGTTGAAAGAGGATGAAGGAGAGGAGGAAGCATGAAGCATAATAAATTACGGTTACAAAGTGGTAATAAGGTGTAGGCTAGTTACATAGAGGGGAGCATGCAAGAAATATACCTCTTAATAAAAAATAATTATTACTTATTTCATAAACTTGTTGAGTGATATTTTCACCCGATTACGAAAATACGCTCACAATTAGGATCCTATAAAAAACCCTTTCTTGCAAAGAAATTTAAAACTTCTCCAAGGTTATGTTTGCTTAAATATGCTTGTATATTTATAAAGTGTAAAAGTGTTGTTGTAATGCCTCACTGGTGCAAGTCACTGTTAACAAGGGGCTTGTGATTTGATATTATGATTTAAATTGAAAAATGTTTTTGTTCAATGAAAAAAATTGCTAAAATGCAAGATTAATAATCAAATATTGCAAAAATAAATAAAACCTGTGGAGTGCAAATATTTGAATTTAACCTTAGCAAATAATTTTTAATTACATTTATCCAAATAACTAATATTTGAATTTTAATTTTTTGATAAATTTTTTTTGGTAAGTAGTGTTTGTATTTACAGCGGGTTTTAACAAGGATCCCAAAACCTGATTACATAAGCAATAGGCCTAGGGCATCAATCCCTTGAAACTGAACACCAAAACAAAAATCCCGCCCAGCGGTAGCAGTAAGCATGAAACAATCCCTCTCAGAGGGAAACCAACAAATAAGAAAGAAAGTAGTTTTGGAGATCCCGCCCAGCGGGGAGTAGCCAAAAACCACCATCGAGAAGATCCCGCCCAACAAGAAGTAAAGAAAAACTGTTACAATAAAATCCCACCTCACGGGAAGCAGTCAAAACCACCACAAACAGTCCCGCCTAGCGGGAAGCAACAGGGAAATCCCGCCATCCGAGAAACCAGTAGAAAAGAAAGGATCCCGCCTCACGGGAAAACCGATGGATTTGGCGGATCCCGCCCTGTGGAGAAACCAGCCGCCCACCGGGAAAACATTCCGTTCAACGAGAGCCATTCTGTAGGAAGCCGACGACCAGCACAGAGAGGATCCAGCCCATCAGGAAGTGACCAGAGAGTTGCACCACAAGGAACCCGCCCCGGGAAAACAAAAGAGGATCCTAGCAGCAGGGACCAAGAATACCGTCCAAGCACAGAGCTCATTGAGGATTCACAAGAAAAAGGGGGAAGCTGTCTAAACCCTAAGTCGTCACCTCCACCGCACCGAGAAACACAGGGGACCAAATCCATGCGAATAACCTGCAAAAAACCCCAGGGGGAAGCCTGAGGGAAAAATGGAAGGGATCCCCAACCAAACAGGGATCCCTAGGAAGCACCAGTCCGAAAAAACAACCAAGGAAACCCTAGTCGTCTGGGAGGGGTGCAGATAGTGGAGAAGGATCTCCCCCCAGGAGATCATCTACAAACAATCACTCCCCGGGAGGTATGACCTGGGTTGATCCAGGGACTGTGTAGGAACCAGGAGCCATGGGAGGGGGAGCAGGGGAGGGACCAAAGCCCTCCCCTCTCTACTTTCCCAATCATACTATATTATTAATCTATTTTTTTGATAAATTTAATTAATTAAATCCGAATGTTTATTTTAAATGTGAAATGTTGAGAATTGTTTAAATTAAAATAAATATTTACCCTAATTTTGAAAATTAAAAACTATGCATAAAATTATTAGGGTTTTGATTTTTCCATGCAATAAAATAAAATAAAACAAACTTAGTTTTAGGAAAAATTAAAATTAAAATTAAATAAAATTAAAACACAGGTTACAGTAACTTATGAAATCCTCATCCTAAATTTATAAAAGGAAATATTTTGAAACTTAACCTAATCTAATCTAACCAGTATTCACATAGTCTAAATTAGATTCGGTGCAATATTCAAAAGGAAACAATCAATATACTAAATTATTAATAATGAAACTACCATAAATATGCATGTCTCATTAAATAATTCAATAATATTATTTACAAAAATCTTCAATCAATACAAACTTCAGAACACCTCACATCAATTAATTCTCTATGGATGAAAAACTTCTCTGTATAGCAACATGGGAGGAAAACTTTGGCAATGTCCTTCTTAAATTTTTCTCTCACTTCTCCAAAAATATTTTGACCTCTCTCTTGGATTTTAATCTCTTATTTATAATTTGAAAAATTCTATTATTTTCATTTCAACACTGTTACTGCATAAGGTTTTGTGACAGTTTCTATAACTAGTTTCGTAACTAGCTTCTTCAACAATTTTTTATGATAACATATTTATTACAACATTTATATTGTTCGCCATAAATCTCACTTTATTAATTATTTTCAATATTTTATTATCTTCGTGCATAGTATATAATATAGTTTTCTTTATATATTTAAAATATCACCAATAATTATTTTAAAAACAAATTTCTGCGCCATTATATTTACTTGAAAATTTGTTTTCAAATGTATTTGACAATCACTTCTACTTATTTTCTCCTTTCATGATGATCTTCCACACTCTCCATGAGGATTGCCAAAACTTACCAACATGATAGAAGAAATCATTTTACCCACAGGGCATTCAAGTTGAAGCCTTGGCTTTGTATTTTCACCCTAGATCTTTGAGTCAATTTTCACCTTCTACCACATATTAATAGGTAGAGGATGATGTTCAGAGATGTTCACATAGATTACTTTTGATGACCTCATAAGTAAGGATACTTTTGATAAGTCACCCCTAGTATCCTTAAATAACACCAACAAATTTTCCTCAGGCTTCAAAAGTGATCAAGAAAATTGGTAAAATCTTTGTGAAGGTTACCCATAATTCAATTCATACTTATTTTTGTTGTAGCATCCTCGGTAATCACATGCATCCAAGAAACTTCCTTGAAGAGAGTATTTGGAAATCCAGTAGCGTCCAATTTGTTCACCATTTACCGATATTGCTCAAATCTAAGGCAATAGGTTCATCTCCATGTGGTGCATTTATTGTTGTCTTATACTAGGTCATAGGTTGGCTATGATAATATTTTAATGGAGATATCCATTTTATATTTTTTTGAACCACTTTCATTATTTCTGCAACATGTATCTCATAATGTGGCCTAGAGTTCAATAGTCTAATGGTCATGCTCAACAAAGCTATATCATTTTTTCCAGATGTAATATGATAGATTTTTAAAGCTCAAAGCCAAGATTTGTTACATTTCCATATATACTTCCAAAAAGAATTTTGTTGATCAAAACATGCACTACATATCAATATCGATGTATCCCTTGTGCCTACCAGATAAAATGAACAAAATCTATCAAACTCTATACTAAGTTATATTCCTCGTTTGGGCACAATCGACATCGTGTTACATTAATGGCATATTGTGAAATAACATTCGACTGTACCACCACCAACGTTACCCCCGTGATGTCATATATTTTCCTTTTCCATGTGGCTGTAAACAAACTGATTCTCTTTCAACATGACTGCATACAAATTGATCGTCCATCATGACCATCAATCTCCCTGCCAAAATTTTACAAAACTTTATTGTGTAATATTAAATATTCACATTCAGGTGAAAGTTATCACTGGGATGTACTATGGTCACCTAGGAGTTGATTTGTTTCATACACACACATGCCATATGTGAAATTCTTCAGCATTGGGAGCCCCTACAAGTATTTTCTTATTGTATAATATATATTATTTCAACATGGACATCAACAACCTTCACTTTTATAATCTCTAAGAATGCTAGTTATTGGATTAACTTTAACCATTTTTGAATAAATGAATCTCCCTAATATTGTGATGTAGCCAAGATTGCTTACTATGGTTTCGTTTGCTATTTACATCATATTTCACATTGGGCACACCTCCAAAATGTGGACTATGCCCTCCTATAAAATCTGCATCTCACTGTTTGCCAACACCACAAAACCATCAGACCTTAGACTGTTAGGTTAACTGTCAGTCATCCCATGTCTTTCATCGTGTTTTGAATATATCATCCATACAATGCTATTTTTCAACATGTCATCCATCAAGATATTACTTCCAATACATGTGTAGGAGTCATGAGGAAATATAAACTTATGAATCATGTCATACATCAAGATATTACTTCCAATACATGTGTAGGAGTCACGAGGAAAGATAAACTTATGAGCAATCCACATGAAATTAACCAAAACATGCACATAGCTAAATGAAGAATTCAGTTTCCATAGTATGCTTCCCATAGCAACTACGTATTTTAGATGACGTGATGACTAGCCCAAAACCCATTCAATATTATTCTATGCAAAAGTCCATTTTCAAGTTTGGGTTATCATCTAGTAAAATTGTTGACACCTTCTATCTTCTCTCCAAATATTTTATCCCACATGTATCTGGTGGCTTCATGATGGATGTTTTATCAACAAAAACTTATGCTAATTAAATCGATTTACATAACATAAGCCACTTGGTGGCTCCTTGGTCTGTTTCCATGGACTGCCTTGGAATTTGTGCCTTGAAGACCATGCCCTGCAGCATTTATTGTGCTCCGATGCTACGCCCGTAGCTTTGGATTCGGTTCCAAAAAATTGTGCCACCTCTTGAAAACCTATAGACATCAAAATAAAATATTTTTTATTAAACGTTTTTAAATGTTTTAAATTACACCTTTTTAAATATTTAAATTAATGTCACTTAAGACATTTAAAAATAAAAAATATTTTAAATTTAAACATTTAAAACCACAAAACTAAAACTTAAAAATAAATTTCAGTAAAATATAAAGGAAAATAAACAAACTTAACATGAAAAAAATTAAACCTTATAAACCATAATACCACATTTATTAGAATAAATTAATCCACAAAACAAACTTTTAAAATGACATCAAAAACTGTTGCGGCCATAAAAACTGGATAGCCTGCCCGGATTTGTGGTATCTACCAATTCCACCATGTAAATTAAAAAAAAAATGACATCAAAATTTAAAAATTTTCCAGTGGGTCCTCATATTGAGGTAAGTTGTGCAATGACAACAACAAATGGTGAATCTACTGGAAAATGCTCTTAAGAATTTTAGATGAAGAACCCAATCTGAAACCAATAACACCAAGGATCAGAGAAATAAATATTATCTAGTTATATCCATAGAAAGTGAGGTAGACAACTTAAAATGAAAATATATGAACCATTTATTTTTGCTTAGTGTGTGAATTGTGATTCATTTTTCATTCTTGAAACAATTTAGATTCCATCATTCAGTTTTGCATTTAGGCTATAAAAGTGTCACTCATTAAAATGTGCCTCTACATTGCTCCACTGCCAATCAAGCATCCATAGCTCCAATGGAGATGACCTTGATCTCTTCTAGACCTTGCTCTACTACTAGCTAGGTATCTATAGCCTTGGTAGAGATTATCTGAATCATCCATTCATTAGATAAATTTTGCTTTTAATTTTTTTTATTTCATCTAGACATTGCTCCACTACCAGTCAGGCATCCATAGTCCCGGTGAATATTATCTAAACCTTTTTATTAATTTAACTTTTATTCCCATTTTAATTACTTTTTGTATCAAGCATTATATTGCTTTACAAAATTTAGTTGTCGTCTGGGTTAGAGACCACTTAAGGCTAAATATGGAGTGTATTAGATTTTTGCCTTAATCTACAAAACTAGAATGACTTTATCCTTCAATATTTCAAAGAATACCCTTTAATATGATGTGCTACATGTGGAGCTTTAGCAAAATATTTTATTGTACCAAAATCCACTATCTTAGTCCAAAATCTAAGAATGACAACTAAACAACTTAATTTATGTTTCCTTAATTTCACCTGACTCCAAAGCAGGCAATTTATCCTCCATGACAAGGGGACATTTAAAACAAAGAGATCAAAAGTTTGCAGCTATCACAAAATAATACCTCAATCAGAGGAACCAACCTAAAATATGGTGAGGCACAAGCAAAAAACTCACAATTTGAAACAAACCAAAATTGCAAAACTACTAAGCAAGTAAGAACCTACTCCCTAAACTTGAAAAACTAACAAGAAAATAAATAGAAAAATCTCACAGAATAAAATATTATGTATAAAAGTTCAAAAAAGAAAAATTATGTACAAAAGCATGAAAATGAAAAATCTATATACAAGAATGTACAATATATGTACAAGATGATGCAAAATTTAAGCTATCATTTCCTTGGATCCCAAACATGATTTCTATCACAAATGGAAAGACTTTTAACATGATAGGCACACCAAATTGTTTGAGCATCATCCCATAATATGATCAGGCCTACAAGCACAAAAGACTTTAATTTACCTCTTTCACCTCACCATTTTAATCTAGTTTTGTTAGTAATCCCATAGTGGAGTTTCAATTCATCAAACTGATAAGACAATAACTAATTTTCAATTCTTTCTTGTCTATTCCTTAAAATGTAGATTTCAAAATTCAATTCATGATTTAGAATTAGGCTCTCTTTTTCAAATATGAGGTCTTGCAAGTAGGAGCCTATTTCTAAAAATTTTAAAGCCAAGTCATTTTCCATGTTTTTAGGCCAATCAAATCCACACAAAAGGTGACAAGCATCTAGGATATTTGACATATGAGGATCATTATAGTTTTGTATCCTAGGCTCAATAATTAATTGTTTATGAACTTGATTTAGCACTTCAAATATGTTTTCCTCCATTTTATCTGATGTGTCCATCTTAGAAATTACCTCCAATTTATTGTTGAAAGTATATGACATTTCCTTATCAATTGCATTTGAATCTTCAAGAATATCATGTAAATCCTTACCAAAAATTTCATTAGTCAATAAATAAGGTGATAATTCTACCTTTTCATCATCCCTTACTAATAAATCATGAGTAGCATTTACCATTTCTCTTTCTTCATCTTTAATCAACATGTGATTTTCCAATTTTGTGGGAACTGAAGGCTCCTCTCGTAGGGTAGCATCTTTAATGTCCTGCATACCAAACAAAGAAAAAATTTCATTAGAGAGCATAGGATTAACAAATAATTCTACATATTTCTTCCAATAATTATAATAATTATTGTCTAAACCCATGGAATGAAATTCTATTGCATCTTCTTTGTAATCTTTAGATTCTTCAAGAAACTCTTTTTCAAATTCACCTTCAACCATTTTTGGTGGCTCAAGGGTTTCTACAGTGGAATCAATTCTTGTATTCAGATTTGCGTGATCACCACAATCCTCATTTGTAACCCACCTTTGCAAATTGTCCTTTGATGGATCACTTGTTTCTAAAAGTGGATCAATCCTTGCATTTAGTTTTCTATGATTATCCCAATCCTCACTTGTAAATAATGACTCTAAGCCTTTCATTTCTTGCTTGTCATAGTTTGGCTCATGTTGGATTTCTTGATAGTTTGTTTCAACAATTTCATCTAAGTTTATGGAAGGTCCTGATTTATCATATGTTTCAAGACTAGTCAACTTTAGGACCCCTCCACTGTCTAAAATAATATCACTTTTAGTATCTTTGACCTTTGTCTCATGAGGAAAATTTGTAGAATTATCAAGATGAGTATCTTGAGGCATTTGTTCCTGTAATTGAGCTATGTTTCTTTTAAGCTATAGAACTAGCCTTTGCAACTTGTCCTACATATCAGGTGAAGCAAGTGTTTCATTAGAAAGAGCAGAAAAGTCCTCCCATTTATTCCAACAACCATAATCATCTTCTAAAACTAGGGTGTGATGTTCAACCACTTCTTCACAATATTTAGATTCAATAATAGATTCCTTTTCAAACTCACCTTCATCCACCTTTGAGGGCTCAATTATTTCTAAAAGTGGATCAATTCGTGCATTTAGCTTTCTATGATTATCCCAATCCTCCCTTGTAAATAATGACTCTAAGCCTTTCATTTCTTCTTGGTCATTATTTTGAGCATGTTGAAGGTTTTGATCATCAATTTTAATCATCTCATCCAAATTTATGGAAGATCCTAAATTATCATATGTTTCAAGGCTAGTTAATTCTAGGATTCCTCCATTGTCTGAGATAGTATCATTGTGAAAATCATTGAAATTTATCTCATGGACATGATTCGAAAGATGATCAAGATGGGTATCTTGAGGCACTCGTTCTTGTAATCAATCCATATCTCTACTAAGATGCAATGAGAATCGGTGTACAATATCCATTTTAGAGTTGGTGTCATTAACGTGAGTTGTAGTAGTCTGATGCATTCCATTATCCAAAGATATTGGAGTGTTTTGACATTGATTTGGATTTGAGGTTGGTTGTTGATTCTAAATGATAGATGGAGATGAATAAATTGTTGGGTGGATAAGGGAGGTATTAAATAATTGAGGATTATGCAATCCAAAACCCACACCACAACCTTGAAAACTCAACTATTGTTCAAATGCTATTGCTTGGGTATAAGCTTGGGATAAAGATGTGATTTGAGGTCTCCCTCACAAATACATGGAAGTTAATGGGTCAAGAGCATTGAAATACACTTGGATAGCAACTCCCTCTGTAGGAACATAAGGTACCACCAATTGAGTATATAACCCATGGAACCTTTCGATGAATAACTTCAAAGATTCATTTGGTCCTTTATGGGTAGTGACAAACTGATTGTACATGAGGATTGGGTCAACTAGCTTTTTGTTAAAATGATTGAGGAACATTACCTCTAGTTGAGCCCAAGAAGTGATAGAACCTAAAGGTAGATTGATAAACCAGTCATATGCAGACTCATTCAAGGTATAAGAAAATATTTGACAAACAACACTTTCATGCAAAACTTGTAAACAAACCATAGCATATTTGAATGCATGAATGTGTGCTTCAGCTGACATCCCTCCATCATGCCTAAATTGGGGTAGAGAACATTTAAATTGTATAGGCACAATAGGTGGAGGTCCAGGTATGTTTAAAGGACTGCCTATCTTCCATGGAGAAAACATGGCTATTGTGACTTGGTCTTGGCTCTTTTTTTTGAATGTTTTTATCATATAACCTCATTATGTGGAACATCTGCATCAAAATAAAGCATAAAAATTAGTGAAAGCAGATGAAACTCATGCATTAATATCAAATTTGAACAACTTAAATAAATAAATCAAAGCAAATACTTCAAATTAGGCCCTCCTTCTAGCACCAATTTTGTTGAAGATATTTTTTCTCGATTACGAAAATACACTCATAGTTAGGATCCTATCAAAAAACCTCTCTTGCAAAAAAAATAAAAACTTCTCCAAGGTTTTGTTTTCTTAAATATGCTTGTATACTTGTAAAGTGTAAAAGTATTGATGTAATGTCTCGGTGGTGCAAGTCATTGTTAACAAGGGGCTTGTGATTTGGTATTTTGATTTAAATTGAAAAATGTTGTTGTTCCATGAAATTAATTGCTAAAATACAATACTAATAATCAAATATTGCAAAAAGAAATAAAACCTGTGGAGTGCAAATATTTGAATTTAACCTTAGCAAATAATTTTTTATTAAATTTATCCAAATAACTAATGTTTGAATTTTAATTTTTTGGTAAATTTAATTAATTAAATCCTAATGTTTATTTTAAATGTGAAATGTCAAGAATTTTATAAAATAAAATAATCTTTAACCCTATCTAGAAAATAAAAAATTGTGCATAAAATTACTAGGGTTTTGATTTTTTTTATAATGAAATAAAATAAAATGGACTTAAGGTTAGAAAAAATAAAAATAAAAACAAAATAAAATGAAAACACATGTTATAGTAACTTATGAAATCCCCATATTGAATCTATAAAAGGGAATATTCTAAAACTTAACCTAATCTAATCTAACCAGTATCCACAAAGTCTAAATTAGATCCGGTGCAATATTCAAAGAGAAACAATAAATATACGTATATATAATGAAACTACCATAAACATGCATATGTCTCATTAAATAATTCAATAATATTGTTTACAAAAATATTCAATTAATACAAACTTCAAAATACCTCACATCAATTAATTCTCTGTATACCAACCTGGGAGGAAACCTTTGACAATGTCCTTCTTCAGTTCTTCTCTTCCACTTCTCCAAAAATATTTTGACCTCTGTCTTGTCTTTTAATATCTTATTTATAATTTGAAAAAAATTTATTCTTTTTGTTTCACCACCATTACTTCACCAAGTTTTGTGATAATTTCTATAACCAATTTCGTAACTAGCTTCTTCAACGAGTTTGTATGATAACAAATGTATAAAAACATAAATATTTTTCACCATAACTCTCGATTTATTAATTATTTTCAATATTTTATTACCTTCATGCGCAGTATATAATATATTTTTATTTATATCTTTAAAATATCACTAATAATTATTTTAAAAATAAATTCATGTGCTATGATATTTACTTGATAATTTATTTTCAAATATAGTCGATAACTAGGTCCGAGGAGTAGACCAATTGGTTTGACGAAACCTGTAAGGGGGCGAGGTCCAAGGTTCAAATATCGAAAACACTTGTCCCTTTCCTGGTGCTTTCAGCAGCATAAAAGATTTAAATTGACTGTGGCATGGTGGTTATAAGATAGACTGCGTGGTAGCTTCTGAGGCAGACAGTACATAATACTGTGATGACAATAATAATCGAACAACCTACCTAAATTCATGGCGGCTACCTATTCCACCATGTAAATTAAAAATAAAAATAAAAAAATGTAGTGGGAAACTCGCTTCTGTTTATTTTATCCTTTCATGACGATCTTCCAAAAACATCTCCACGATTGCCAAAACTTACCAACATGATATAAGAAATCATTTTATCCACAGGGCATTCGAGTTGAAGCCTTGTATTTGTATTTTCATCCTAGATATTTGATTCAATTCTCGTATTTTGCAATATATTAATAGAAATAATATATTTTCATTCTAGATATTTAAATATGTTTGCACGGATTACTTTTAATGACCTTGTAATTAAGGATACTTTTTATAAGTCACCCCAGTCTCCTTAAATAACACCAACAAATTGTCCTCAGGCTTCAACAATGATCGAGGAATGTGGTAAAATATTTGTGAAGGTTACCCGCAATTCAATTCACACTTATGTTTGTCATAGCATCCTCGGTAATCACATGCATCCAAGAAACTTCCTACAGGAGAGTATTTGGGCCACCTATTGAAAACTTGTAGACATCAAAACAAAACCTTCTTAAATGTTTAAATTAATATAATTTAAACATTTAAAAATAAATAAAATTTTAAATTTAAACATTTAAAACCAAAACACTAAAAATTAAAAATCAATTTCAGCAAAACATTAATGAAAATAAATAAATTTAACATGAAAAGGATTAAACCTTATAAACCATAATACCATATTTATTAAAACAAATTAATCCATAAAATAATCATTTAAAATGATATCAAAATTTCAAAATTTTCGAGTGGGTTTCCATATTGGGGTAAGTTGTGCAATAGCAACAACAAAATTTTAATGTTTCTTCTCTATGCTATTTTTCTTACTCGGTTAATCCTATATTTCAAAAAATGTGATTGGTTTCATATCTTTTGTAATGATCCACTTTCCTGACCCAAGGGAGAGAGATTTTCTTTTCTTTTTAACTCACAAAGAAGTACCAATATTTTTCAACATTATAAGGTATAACCATATTTTGAGTTCATTATCATTGCAGAAAACACTCAAGTTGATAGGAGTGGCCAACATCGTGTACTTCTAGTGTTCACTTTTATAAACCTCGCCATCTAGAAATCACACCATCATTGATCCCACCAATTTTCCTATACCCTCATTGGCATAGGACTATTGGAATATATTACATTATTTGGTACATGATAATGTACCACCTTGGGTACATCTTTAGATTAGGAGTTTTTCTTAGATTAGGGTTTGCGTATTTACTTTATGCAATATAATAAATGCACAAGTATTATTAGAATATAAAAAGTACTTGATGATGTAAATGTGCATGTTATCCATGTGTACATGAGTTCATAGAATAGGAACATGAAGGCCAAGATTCATATCTTATTTCATATATACCTTTGATAGATGTGATATGTAGAGAAAAATTATATAGCATCGTAGATGATATGCTAGATACAATGTAGAGCATGTAAGGAATATGGAGAGTTTGATATCTCTATTTTATATCATTGTACTATTTTCATGAGTCTTCATTAATGGTTATTTTATGAGTAATTATAAAATTTTCTTATAAGTTTTACATGCTTATTATATTGTCATTATCATATATTTAATATTGCATGCTCATTTTATATCTTGTGGTTGATTTCTCATTAAGTATCTAGCATCAAAAGCTAACAGTGGTATCAAAGAACAAGGTAAATTGATAGGATATAGGGAGAGCCACAAGAAATATTGAGAGGAGATAGGGAGATTTCATTTTCAAAAAAATAATTTATTTTTCACTAGAGTCCTTCCACATGATTGTATAAAAACTCATGAAGACTAGGACTCAACATAGATCTCATTCCACTAGATTGAAGGATAACTAGTGAAGTTTATTGATTTTTATAGATCTAGATATTTATATGAATATTTTTGTTGATGTCTAAGTTCTCTATTGTAGAAAAAAAAAAAGATTAAGGAGACCTAAGAAAGAGGTTCCCATAAGAATATTGAAGACTCTATGTTGAATAAAGAAGAAAGCAAATCTATTGAAGATTGATAAGAGTCCAAGAGAAGCCCTATTGAATATTGGAGAAATAGGAGATCCAAGAGAAGATATCTCATTTAAGAAATTCTAGATTTAGAAGATAGAAGATTGAAGATTGATGATAGAGGAGGACTAAGGAAAAGGTCCAATTGAAGAGTTGCAAAATTTGAAGACCCAAGATAAGAGGTCTCAAGCAAACTTGGAAGGAGAAAGGACAAGAAGGCTATACAAGCCCTATTGAAAATTGAAGAAGTGGCTATTGGAGAATATTTAAATAAATATCAAGGTAGAATATTGCAAGAAAGAGAAGCTCTTGAAAAGAATAATTTGGGCTAATTGTCACCATCCAACAACAAGACCAAAAATAAGAAGGTTTTGGAAAGACATTTGTCAAATTTTGGAATGGTTTTTTGAAGACTTCAAGACATTTAATTTTTTTAGGAAGAGGCTAGAAAAAAGTTAAAGATTTGAAGTCAGATTTAAAGTGATATCTAAGGAGGGGAAATAAGCCAGAAGAGACGAGTAGATTTGAAATATTTTAAGACAACCATACAAGATTTGAAGGCTGATTTGCAAAGGAGAATATTTCTATTTTTTTAGTAGAAGTTGAAAGGTCACAAGACAGAAAATTAAATATGACATAGAGCTGCAAATTGAAGAAGAATTGGGAATATTTTAAAGTGCCATCGAACATCCAATTGAAGGAAGGATTGATAGAAAAAGAAGGCAGAAATTTGGAGGAAATAAATGATGTTTTTAGAACAACAATATAAAGGAGGAGAAGTCAAAATTTTGGAGCAGCAGTTAGAGAGTTTTGGACTACAAAATTAAGGTAACATTAAGAAGAAATTAGAGAGCTGCATTTTGGAAAATTTAGGGGCAGATTTGATGGAAGCATTGGAAAAAAATTGGTCAAAGAAATTTGGTGCAAATATCAGAAGTCGAAAATAGCATATTGGATAGTTTTATAGTTGCAAAATTATACATTCCTCGACATCATAGTTGAAGGAGAAAAGATGCAATATTGTCAAGTTTAAGGTAGCATTAGAAGGAGAAAAGAGAGTTGTAGTTTTGGAGAAATTTAGGGCAGATTTGAGAGAGGTTTGGAAAGCAAAGCAAAGAAGAATTTGGTAGTATTTGAAGAAGGATAATTACTGCAAATTATAAAGACATTTGGAAAGCATAGAAGCATATTTAGAGCATTTAAGGAATATAGAGAGTTGGAGATATCCATTTTATATCATTGTACTATTTCATGAGTCTTCATTAATGGTAATTTTATGAGTAATTAAAGAAGTTTCTTATGAGTTTTAAATGCTTAGTATATTTCCATTATTATATATTTAAGATTTCATGCTCATTTTATATCTTGTGGTTGATTTCTCATTAAGTATGTAGTATCAAAAGCAAACAAGTACAACATGACCATGGTGTAAGTATTATCCTTTAATATCCATAACACTTAAAGAGGTATGCCTTTTCACTAACCCTACATAAGTTTATTTATGTAGGATTACTCTAGCATAATGCCTTAGTGCTTAGTTACTACACCTTTGTGAGGTAATACCATTACCAATCACCTAGTAATGAGCATGGTCACCCGATCCTCACCATTGAAGGTGCCATCACTATATTATATTATGAATGAATCAATGGATCAATCCATCATTTTAATTCCTAGACCTCATCTCTAGGAATAGTTTAAGCCTCACCATTTTAAAAACACTCAAGCCTCACCATTCAAGGTGTATCATTCATAAATATCTGGTTATTGTATCACCATAACTCCTAGATTACAAGCCACACCCAAATCATGCAAAAACATAAAGAGAATCTCCTACTTCTCTCACTCATTTATAGATCTACTACCACACAAGCCATATCCAAAGCAGGTAAGAACATTGAGAGAATCCTATTCTTTTCTCACTCTTTTATGGATCTATTTCTACACAAGCCATGTCCAAATCATGCAAAGTCATAGAGAGAATCCTCTACTTCTCTCACTATGGATATGTTTTCACACAAGCCACATCTAAAATATGGAAGAATATTGAGAGAATACTATACTTCTCTCTCATTTATGGATTTATTGTTACACAAACCACATCCAAATCATTCAAAAATATAGAGATAACCCCCTACTTATCTCACTCATTTATGGATTTATTACTACACAAGTCACATCCAAATCATGCAAAAACATAGAGAGAATCCCCTACTTATTTCACTCATTTATGGATATATTTCTACATAATCCACATCTATATTTAGAAACTAACATCTCATTTCCTAAAATATAGAAGATACTCCATACATTTTCAAATTATACCAAACCTTATAACAAGGAAAATTGACTCTCTAATAAATCAATTTATACTCATTAGTGAATATTTTTTTGGTATATTGATAAGTGGGTTTTGAAAGGGCCCCAGAACCTTATTATAAAAAGGTCAGCATTACGGCCAGTTCAAAAGAACAAGCAAACATAGGTAAGCCCAAAAGGGTGCTCCAAGCAACAAAAAATAGACAAACTATCGAATGATACTGGAATACAAAATGATCATCAATGCAACCATATCAGAGAGAACAACAAGTAAGACTGGGTAGATCTAGAGGGGTACTCCCAACAACAAAGGACAAATAGACTATGTAATGATCCCAAAAAATAAAAATAATCACTATGAATCAAACACACTAAATGGGGAGATAGAACATCAAACTTCGGTAATCTCCATTTGGGCTCCATTGATAATGTGTTTATTCTTGAAGAGTTGTTTGAGCTAGCCATGGAGTTCATCCATGCTTTTGGTAGCTTGAAGGTATAGTGTCCAAGTTGCCTTAGTTGCATTGGCGGCTACTGAGAGATTTATTACAGAGCTAGCAACATGACTAAGAATAGAACTCTAAAGCACCTTGGTAAAGCTCGACTCATACATGCTTCCTTCATCAAGATTTTGATCAAGGGACACCCCCAAGGGGGTCCCCTCCATATTCACCTACTTGGAATGGGTGGATCCTTGAGCCTTTGTAGAACTTTCATCACTCTTATTCTTATGCACAAAATCATTGAGAGACTGACGCTTGAATTCGTACCTAGAGTAGGGTGAATCTTGCTTCGCTAAGATAGAGGTCTTCAAATTTGATTCAAGGGATATGTACTCAGGATTATCATCATCACTGGGCACCTTATTGATAGAAGTAATGCGCCTAGGGCTATCCTTGGATGGATCATGGGAAATTATGTTGCATGCTATAACAACTTTTTTAGCATGATCTTCAAGGGCATGTTTATATAGAATGAATGTTGGCCCTATTGGTTTGGGTGGGATGAATTCATTTTTCTCACACTATAAATAGATATTTCAATGGATATATACAAGTAGTCAGGAATGTTGATAAAATTTATATCCCTAATATGGTTTAAGAAGGCTATGTGGAATTAATATTATCAATAGTAAGGTATTGCATGATAGTAATCATCACACGACCCAAGGAGAAGAAAGAGAGGTTCTCATAATACCACCATATTTACAAACAAAAATTCTATCTTTGTCGATGAATTTTTGTATTTCCATCACTATAGAGTGCTTGTCTCATTTGATAGTTCACCCATAATTTGGAAGACCAAAAAAATTACCTAGTATGTGAAAGCACGAGGATACGGAAAAAAAAAGGAAAATGCCAAGTACGATGCGTGTAAAACCAAACTTAACGCTAAAAGCCTATATATTGAAAAATGCATGAAAGGAAAGAACATAAACGAATCGACACAAGATAAAAGCAATATGGAATACGGCCCTCTTTATTGATATGCTTTTAAAGTCGTGTTACAATACGTCTCCTTCCCTTTTAGGGGATAGGAGCGTTAAATATGTTTCTTGTCACATCCATGGATAGCAATCCTTCTTCCGCGTGCCCACATGTAAGATGGGCGGACCAAAACGTCGCCGCCGCTTGTGTATATGAGTGTTGACTCCTTACTGCTCCTCTGATGTCGAAGACCTACGTTCAAGGAAACAGAAAATAGTCAGTAGCACTTGTAGATAGAATAGAACATGTGTTTCCCAAGGCCTGCTGTTAGTGTATGCATGAAAATATTAAAACGATAACCAAATAACATCAGAATGACCTAAAAATTTGACATAAGCATGAATATGTTACCAGGAAGGCACTGCAAATGGAACAGTCAAGAAATTCCTCACAGATTTGTATTCGCTCCGGGGCGGGACGAATAAACCTACAACAAAGTGTTAAAAGGCACAGTCCCAAATGTCCAATCCGGGAAGCTCCAAATCACCTGCAAAGTTGGGGTTAGCTAATTGGGGGTATTTTGGGAAGACCCAGAAGGTCAGATTTTCCCAATTTGGCCTCTATCACCCAGAATATGATGGCGCTATCTACATGTTAGTGAAGGCGGGAAATGATAAAAGCATGATCAAAACTTGTCAGAATAACCTGAAATTTAAATGACAGCATATGTAAACAACCTAGAATCAGATGCAAAAGAAAAATCAAAGAAATCTGCCATAGATTTCTAATCGCTCCGGGGTGGGGCGTTTAGAACTGCGACAGTTTGGGGGGCACCCGGGGGCAGGACGCCCACCGTTTGGGACTCTGTTTCGGCACCAATCCACTTGGGATGGGTCCAAAACCTCTTATGGGGTGTTGTCGACAAATTTGGTGGGATATTGTGGCCAAATGTTTGGGTTTGGGCTCCGGATTTGTGCTTCCAATAACCACCCTATGACCTCCCTTCCAAAAGAGATCAAGGATGTGAAAGGCACAAATCAAAAGGTATGTGTGTGGATGTAAAATGGCAGCACTTCGTTGCTCAAAATGCTACCTCTCTCTCTATATTTTGGGTGAGAAGACTCACCAATTTATAGACCTAGGGTCTCTCTGTTTGAATGCGCATGCGAGGGCGCCACTGGAGTTGCATGTCCTATTTTGGGAAAAATATTATTCCCTGATTTAGAGTCTCCTTGCATGAGGCCTCCAAAAATCAAAGACATGCATGACTGAAGTCTCTCTCCTTGATTTGAAGCCGTTCCTCGCAATTGCATGGCTTGAAGCTGCAGTTAATTGGCGGACCTGTCGAGGTTTGACTTTTTGCCAGTCAAACCTTCTATTCGCCTCACCCTGGGGCGAATGCTGATAATCGTCCCTGGGTGGGACGAATACCAGTTTGTAATCATCCCGGGGTGGGACGAGTAGGGAGCAAAGTGCCAAAAAGGTGCCAAATTGACCTTTGACCTTCCAAACTACTTTTGGGAGTGGTTAGGACCACTGTTTAACCTCTGGGGGCTGCCCTAGGGGCTGTGTGTGTCAATGCGATCAGTGCTTGTTGTCACATAATCGGATTGGTGCTATTTTGGTGTCTACAGATGCCCCTTTTTGGGAAGCGTTGTGCAAGGCACAATGCCGAGCAAAAATAGATAACCAAAGCACTAATGATTAGGGTTTCTCAGTAACCTAACCAACTCTTGATGCCCCAAGTATGGAAAGGGCACGCATTCTTGAATCCTTGCTTCTGACGAGCTAAGGAACTTAATTCAAGTGTTAACCTTTTTCGGTGAGGTGTTACTTGAGCTTGGACATTGATCGGTCATGAATAGGCAAAGGGCGCAACCTTTTGTCTATGGGAACCTTGAGTTCATGATTCACGAATGCCAAGTGTTTGATCAGCTTGTGATTATTGCTTGTTTGCTGCCCCAAGCAGGGGCGTGATTGTCTTTGTCAATGATCCTTTGAATGCATGTCATTTCCTTGATTGGGTGTGTTTTTGTTGATTGGTGACTAAGTGTGACTACCCCCTCAAGCGACGAATCGATGAGGGAATGACCAACATGAGAAAAGTGACGAGTCGCTTGACCCAAGATGACTTAGGTAAGGGTGCCTTCAGTTGTTTACCGTTGAATGCGTAAGCAGTTTCCGAACATTCTAACCTATTTTTGGTGGGTTTGAACCCATTTTGTGACGCATTTTGGAGCTAAAATTGTCAAAAATCCATCCTCCCGTGGAGCGGTCCGGCTATGGTAGCCTTCTTAGGGAGTAGGATAGTGACAATTTGTGACCCCAATGTCTATTTTGGATGCCAAGAATGTCAGCGCAAAAAAAAAAGAGGCACAAAGGCGCCTTCGTTCGGCAATGTTATTGCTATTTTTGGTTGGGTTTTGACCCGTTTTGTGACGTCATTTGGGGATGAAATTCTCAAAAATCCGTCCTCCCGTGGAGCGGTCCGGCTATGGTAGCCTTCTTAGGGAGTAGGATAGTGAGGATTTGTGACCCCGACGTCTATTTTGCATGCCCAGAATGTCAAGTGCAAAAGCACTCTCATTGGACAATTTTATTGCTTGTTTTTGGTGCATTTTGTGCAGTTTTTGATGTTTTTGAAATTTTTGCTCTGTAATCATCCCTGGGTGGGACGAATACCAGTTTAGTAATCGTCCCAGGGAGGGATGAGTGCTAACCAGAGTGCTCATCCCAGGGAGGAACGATTACAGGCTCAAAAAGCCTATTTAAGGGCCAAAACTGGGTTTTGGGCTCATTTGCATTTGTTTTTCCTGGCGATTTGGAGCTCTGAGGAGGAGGAGGTCAATTCTACGAAGCGAAGCGCTGCCAAATTTTTCCCACCACCATGAGTTCATGGACCGGATCATCAAGCGGTAGAGCCAAAGCGAGACCAGTGAGTGTTCTTCCTCTTTATTGTTTGTTTGCGTTATAATTTGAAAACCGCAATTTAGTTGTTTTTTGTCTTTTGTATTTTGTTTTTCAAATTTAAAAATGAAACCCTAGTCTATCAAAAATTAACACTTAGCTTAAAACTTAGTTTAACCCTAGTTAAACAAAGATCAAAAGTTTAGTTTAAAACTTAGCTAAAAAACTTAGTTTAGAACGTAACTTAAAAACTTTGCTTAACCCTAATTTAACAAAGATCAAAACTTAGGTTAGAAACGTAGGGTAAAACTGAGCTTAAAAACGTAACTCAACCCTAGTTAGTTTTTTGTTGTTTGTGTTTGTGTTTTTAATTTATCAGTTTAGAGTTAAAAACCCTAGTGACTGAAAATTTTTTTGATTTTTTTGTTTTTAATTTATCATTTAGAGTTAAAAACCCTAGAACTGACAAATTATTTTTTTTTTTTTGTTTGTTTTTAATTTATCAGGTTAGAGTTAAAAACCCTAGACTGACAAATTATTTTTTGAATTTGTTTTTTTGTTTTTAATTTATCAGTTTAGAGTTAAAAACCCTAGAACTGACAAATTATTTTTTGAAATTTTTTGTTTGTTTTTTAATTTATCAGTTTAGATTTAAAAACCCTAGGTCTGACAAATTATTTTTGAATTTTTTTGTTTTTGTTTAATTTATCAGTTTAGAGTTAAAAACCCTAGAACTGACAAATTATTTTTTGAATTTTGTTGTTTTTGTTTAATTTATCAGTTTAGAGTTAAAAACCCTAGAACTGACAAATTATTTTTTGAATTTTTTTGTTTTTTTTTAATTTATCAGTTTAGAGTTAAAAACCCTAGAACTGACAAATTATTTTTTGAATTTTTTTGTTTTTGTTTAATTTATCAGTTTAGAGTTAAAAACCCTAGAACTGACAAATTATTTTTGAATTTTTTTTTGTTTTTAATTTATCAGTTTAGAGTTAAAAACCCTAGAACTGACAAATTATTTTTTTTGAATTTTGTGAATTTTGTTGTTCGTTATTTAGCTATTTTTAGCTATACATTGTTTTGTGCATTGTTGTATATTCATGTTTTTGTTGTACAGTTTTTCATGGTTTTTAATGTTTTTGTGTTGTTTTCTTTTGCAGGTTGTGAAGAGCCGGTACCGTGTGCCCACGTTTTCACTGAAGCGCGGGAGGCACTGACTTTGGCTGACTAGGAGTGGCTTGATGCCCTTGGGCTCAAGCAAGTGACTCGAATAGAGCCTGTGGTCGGGGATCGGGCCTATCTGATGGCCCTGATCAACTTATGGGAGCCTCGGACCAATACCTTCCATCTCCCAATAGGGGAGATGACAGTGACCTTGGAGGATGTCTATCGGATTCTACGGATTTCGATAGACGGACTATCGATCAGGACGACGCCACGGGATCAGCGGACAACAGTACTGACATGATGCTTCGGGCATGGGGAGGAGGTGGGTGTGGATAGCCCAGTGGAGAGGGCAGAGGGTGACTGCCATATTGGTGGCATTTTGGTTCGATGGTGGCTAGAGATGGGTGTGTTGGGAGTGAGGCATGCAGTACTGATGGGCCTCATTTCCAACATGCTGCTACCCGACTCTTCGGGTGTGAGGTTCCCATGGAACCTGTTGGAGGTGGTGTTCAGGTTGGTGGAGTGTCCTACGGATGCACCTATGATCATGAGATGGGGATAGACTCTGCTGGCACAGCTCTATGATGAGTTGTACGAGGTCCGCTACCGGAGGCGAAAGGGGATTGGATGTAGCTACTTGTTGCAGTGTTGGGCTTGGCAGCACATAGCGGTGGAGAGGCCGGTTGGGTTGCCATGGATGACTCGGGCGGAGATGGTAGACCGAGAGATTGGTTACGGGGCATTATGGTGGAGATCTAAGGAGTAGGGATAGAGTCGATGATGGGCAGGTGTCGTAGGGCACTATGTCGATGCCTTCGCTCGGCTTACTCCAGGGGAGGTGTTTTAGTACCCCTATCGAGACTTTCCAGCCTAGTCTGAGGCTGGAGAGTGGCTTCGATGGGTACATAGGGGGAGGTGGCTGATTGGGCAGCATGGGACCGAGCAGGAGTTCTTCCCATATGGTCGGGTGACATGATAGTTTGGGGTGCACCAGGGGTTGCTTGGTGAGCCCTTGATCTATCGATATCGGGGGGATGAGAGGACTCTAGTCTGGCCAGTAATTATGCCATTGGGTGAGGATTCAGATACAATGATTGATGCCCTAGACATGGATGACATTGGGGTTACCACTGAGTATGACCAGTGGTGGACACTACGATGATGGTGAGGCGAGGGGCCTCTAGGGGGCGTAGAGGCGGCAACAGCAGGTGATGAGGGTGCAGAGGCACCAGGAGAGGGTTGGGGGTTTCATTGGAGGATGCGAATATGGTAGAGGTGGATGATTTTGGGGGGGATTTTGGGGTTTCAGATCAGTCGAAGATGTAGGACATCCCAGAGTAGTGGGAGCTAGAGCAAGGTTGCTGCACCAGAGATGCCAATGCCTCAGGAAGTTTTAGAGGACATGGAGGTAGGGTTGCACGTTGAGAATGCATGATTGTGCTGAGGAGCTCGGGGATGAGCTATGGGAGAGGGATCTCCTATGAACGTAGCTAGTAGAGTGGGAGAATGCATGGGCTACGTACCATCGATAGGATGGGGATACCGATGTTGTACGAGAGAGGGATCTCCTACGGATGTAGCTGGTATAGTGTAACGAGAATTTGGCTATGTATAATCAACGGGATATGGAATTGGTGCAGCATCGATTGGATCTGGAGGCAGAGATTAGCCACCTCAATGGGTGGATCCCTACGTTTAGTGAAGGCGGATCATCGCACCGATCGAGAGGGAGCGATACTGAGCAGTCAGAATCCTCTTGAAGTAGATGACTGGATGAGGGGGGCTCGAGTAGGCGTGATGTAGGGGCTAGCAGCAGCTGCCCTAAGGGGTCCCATAGGACCCACACCATGGGGGTAGTTCCCGTCGCACCGATCCTGCATGATCATGGTGGCCGATGCCCTAGGCTTGGGGGTTTTTGAGGTTTTGCTTTGTTGCGAGGTCAGAGGACCGGTTCATTGTAGCCTACAGGAATTTTTGATGATATATATATAGATGACTTTCTTTGTGTTTATACACTTGTCATGGTTTGTTTTTCTATTTATGCATAGTTATTTATGATGATGTATGCATGTGGTATTATGAATGTGATGTTTCTAATTATATGATGTATGCATATGGAATGAATGAAATGAGTTGTTGATAACTTGTCGATGGCACCATAGACTGTACAAGATTTACTGGCTTGCTATACTTATGGGATGGCTTTGTGGAATGACTTTGCATGTGAGAACTTTGTTTTTGTATTTTTTGTATTTTTTGATGGTGATGGACGTAATGAAATGTACCAGTTGTTTTAAAATGTAGTTAAGCTTTTTTGAGATTCAGATATTTTAACTAACTAGCCAAGACTGTACATTTATCTCGCAAGACTTTTGAACAAGGTATAAATCAGACTTGAGTTTGACCAAGTTATTTCACATCCCTGTGTGTGCAATTGAGTTCATTTATGTGGTATTTGTCAAGATACCGCCAGTGCCAGATAGGCTGTCAACCAAACCTGTACTGAGGATCACCTAATTAGCTCCACTAACTCCATTGTTGTATTTAGTAAGATTAATCCATGGGACAATCTAAGGTACCATAAGCTAGCTCATCCACATGCAAACATTGGTCTGCTCACATGCAAAGCTAATGTGATAGACATATCGTCATGCATTTAGGATACCGCCATTGCCAGGTAGGCTGTCCACCAAACCCGTAATGAGGATCACCTAGATGGTTTTCGAATGCTGAGAATTCCAGGGATTCAAGTTCAGGATTTTTATTTGCTCAATGTGTTAGGATACTTGCTCGTATACATAGTGATGAAAATCATTGTTTATTTTTCTCTTTTTGTTTTTCTTTTTGAGCAAGGATTTTGAATAGTGGTGATAACCACTATTATTTGATTTTGCATTTTGAGCTTCGTAAGGTTGAGCTTGTAGGTTTTTGGCTTATGAATGACCTTGATCCTTTTGGCCTTGGGGATGACTACCCATCCTATTCAGGGACGTGTAGTACGAATCCTTACGACTTTGGGAACCAAAGGGGATTATGGATATTATGAAGTAAGGGCATTGATATTTTAGGCCTTGGGGATGACTACCCATCCTTGTCAAGGGCGTGTAGTACGAATCCTTACGACTTTGGAGACCAAAGGTGATTGGAGATGGTCATGATGATGGCTTGTGGGGATTTTGTTTTTGAATGGTCATTGATCCTTTTAGGCCTTGGGGATGACTACCCATCCTTGGTAGGGACGTGTAGTATGAATCCTTACAACTTTGGGGACCAATGGTGATTGGGATTTTTGCTAGTGGTGAAAACCACTGTTTATTAGGGGGAATTGATGGGGAAGAGCTTGTCCTTTTGTCAATTCTCAGCACTCTTGAACCATTCGCATAGGGGGATGAACAGGCTAATCTTTCACCTATGGTACCCTAGACTGCTTTGTAGGTGTCTCTTGCATTCACACAACTTGGGAATTATTTTATGTGTTTTAACTTGTGTAGGGATGTTACATAATGAGGCGTGACCCAAGTAAAACTTTCCCTTGTAAAATCCATTTAACTTTGTACAGTTTTTGGCTAGAAATTTAAAGACAACTGAATGATGAAAACCCTACATACATTAGGAGACAATCGACTATGCTAAAAATGGGGATGGTGTTATTCTGGATGTATGTGTTTATAAAATGGATGGAATGTGGAAAATGAAGGAATTGCCTAGCAATTAAGTCTATGGTGCTTTTGACATGTATGACCAAGCAAATATGCAATGTATGGATGCGATGCCTAATGCAACTTATATTTTTGTATTTTGATTTTTACGAGTATGCATGGAATTGAGATGCAATTTTTTTTGTTATTTTTGATGATTTTATTGTTTTTGTTTGTTTTTGAATATTTATTTTGACCAAGCGGTTATGGTAACCCTTGGAGCTTTTGGTTTGACCAAAGGGTTTATGGATACCTTTGGGGCATTTTTGGGGTTGACCAAGCGATTGTGGGAATCCTTGGAGCTTTTGGTTTGACCAAAGGGTTTATGGACACCTTTGGGGCATTTTGGGTTTGACCAAGCGATTATGGGAATCCTTGGAGCATTTGGTTTGACCAAAGGGTTTATAGATACCTTTGGGGCATTTTGGGGTTGACCAAGCGATTGTGGGAATCCTTGGAGCTTTTGGTTTGACCAAAGGGTTTATGGATACCTTTGGGGCATTTTTGGGTTGACCAAGCGATTGTGGGAATCCTTGGAGCTTTTGGGTGGGACTATGGCTCTCTAAATGTGGAATGGCCTCAAATGACTGATGTTCAAGGGTTCTAGTTCCTTGATTCCTTCAAGAGAGGCGAGCCGGTATGTTCCAGGTCCTATTTTACTATCAATCACATAAGGACCTAACCAGTTTGCCATGAACTTGTCCCTTAGATGGGATGACAAATTAGAATTCTGTTGGTTCTCTTTTAAGACCAAGTCACCAACCTGAAAGTCCCTTAGGTGAACCTTCATGTTGTATGCTTTCTTAAGTCACTCTTGATAGATACGCAAATGCTCGAGAGCATTGACGCGTCGTTCATCGAGCAACGTAAGTTGGTCTAACCGGGCCTGCCATGCAGTGTCATCATCGATGAACTCTTGCATTGAAATGCGTAGGGAAGGGATTTCCAACTCGAGAGGCATGACTGCCTCGGAGCCATACACCAACGAAAATGGAGTTGCCCCAGTGGGCATCCGAATGCTAGTGCGATAAGCCCATAGGGCAAGCGGGATTTGAATGTGCCAATCTTTATGACTATCTGTGACTATCTTTTTGAGGATGGTGACTAGCATTTTGTTTGACGCCTCTGCTTGCCCATTTGCCTACGGATAATAGGGTGTTGAAAAACTGTGCTGAATTTTGTACTTTGTTGTCAAAGCACGCACATCTTTATTCTTGAATGACGTCCCATTATCCGAGATGATCTTGGATGGAATACCAAAATGACATATGATGTTATGTAAAATAAACTCCGCAATGCGGGTTCCAGTCGTAGAGGTTAGCGGAATTGCTTCCACCCACTTGGTGAAGTACTCTGTGGCCATTATGATGAACGTGTGATGACCCGACGATGCAGGGGAGATCTTTTTGATTAGATCAAAGCCCCACTACAAAAAAGGCCAAGCCGATTGAATCGGTTGCAAGGCCTGAGAAGGTACGTGTGTCAAATTGGCATGGTGTTGACACTTCACGCACTTCTTTACATATGCGCAACAATCTCGCTCTAAATATGGCCAATAATAGCCCATGCGGAGAATGCGCTTTGCGATGGCCATACCGCTGAAGTGGCCACCACATGTACCATCGTGGGCTTGGGTGATCGCCCAAGAGGACTCCTGCTGGTCCAAGCAATGGAGGAGGATTCCTTCATAGCTCCGACGATACAAAATGTCTCCTAGCAAGACATGTTTTGCCGCTTTCTATTTAAATGATCTTTTCATGGCTTGTGTCAATCCAAGTGGGAGGTTACCTAGCTTGAGGTAATCCCTTATGGGTGTGTACCAATCCTGCTGATCGAAACCTCGATGGTATGAATGGCCAATCCCTCTTGAAGTTCATCCCTAGCAAAAGTTGAGCGGGAAAGAACTTGTAAAAATAGCGTTGTGTTGCTATTAAGAGGGGTCGGGGAGAACAAGGACCCCCTAGTTGGCTTGAGTCAGACAATCATGGATTCGAGAGAACCTATCCTGAGATGGTTCAATCTGGATCAAGTGGATTCTTGGCGTTAGGTCAGAGCTTGCACGCTCCATCACGGATTGCGATAATGTCTTGACCTGAATGGTTGTCATCTCACCGGAAGGGTCTTGCGGGATTAGTGACCCCAAGGAGGCCATAGTATCCACAAAATGATTCGATGATCGAGGGAGTGCCTCGATGTCATACCATTCAAGTTATGCCAAGAATTTGTCCACAAGGGCTTTGTAGGCCTATAGAACTGGGCATTTACATTGGAATACCCCTTTGACTTGATTGACAATTAACAATGAATCACCAAAGATGTTTAAACATTTAATGTTCATGGTGATTGTTGTTTGAAGACCTATGAGCAAGGCTTCGTATTCTGCATTGTTGTTGGTGCACGGGAAGTCTAATTTAAATGATAGAGGCATTGGAGCCCCTTGCGGTGTGAAGAATACAATTCCCATGCCACCTCCTTGCTCACATTTAGAACCATCGAAGAATAGGGTCATGTCAGCCTGTGACTCAAGCTCATTAGAATCTAGCGATTCTGAAACATGGAAGACCCCATCATCCAGTAGTTCTATGGTCAGAGGTTGATCATCTTCAAGAGGAGCCTCTGCTAGTTGATCGGTGATGACTTGACCTTTTATGGATTTTTGTCCAATGAATTCTATGTCAAACTTCGTCAACAACATGATCCATTTTATCATGCGGCTACTATGATAAGTATGACTCATCATGTATCGCAATGGATTCTCCTTAGACACAACATACATCGTATTGCTGAGCATGTAGTGGCATAGCTTTTTGGTAGCAAACACCACTGCCAAGAAGAGCTTCTCAACGTATGCATAGTTAAGTTCATAACTGACCAAGGTGCGGCTAAGATAGTAAGTAGCCTATTCTTTGTGTAGTTCATTTTTTTGGGATAGCATGGCACCCAGTGCCACCTCAGTAGCTGAGATGTATAAGTAGAATGACACTCCTGGTCTAGGTGGTGCCAATACTGGTGGCGAAGCCAAGTATTGTTTAATATCATCAAAGGTTGACTGGCACTCGTCATCCCAGTGAAATGCTACCCCCTTGTGCAATAATTTATTCATGGGTCGGCACTTGTCAGATAGCTGTGCTATGAAGCGCTTGATTGACGTGACCTTTCCCTACAGGATTTTGAGCTGCTTGATGGTAGTTGGGGGAAGCATTTCAAGGATTGCCTTGAATTTGTGTGGATCCACCTCGATTCCTCGTTTGGAGACTATGAAACCCAAGAGCTTTCCAGATGTGATGCCAAATACGCACTTCTTGGGGTTTAGTCTGACTTTATGTTCAATGAGGCGATCGAGGATCTTGCTTAAGTCATCGAGATGATCTAGGCGCAAAAGAGATTTGGCCAACAAATCATCCATGTAATCTTCCAAAGTTTTGTGCATGTAATCATGGAAGATGTACGTCATGGCACGTTGGTAGGTGGCGCCAGCATTTTTAAGGCCAAAGGGCATGACCTTATAACAAAATGTCCCCCAAGGCATTGTGAACGCCATTTTTAGTTGGTCCTCGAGATTGATACGAATTTGATTGTATCCTGAGAAACCATCCATGAGGGAAAGCATTTCATGGCCCGTTGTAGCATCTACCAATGCATCGATGCTAGGCAAGGGGAAATCATCCTTAGGACTCGCTTTGTTTAGATCTCAAAAATTGGTGCATATGCGAATCCTCCCATCGAGCTTTTTGATGGGCACCATGTTAGACAACCATGGTGGGTAATCCACGCAGATGACAAACTATGCATCCAACAACTTTTGTAGCTCATCTTTGACCATTAAGGCTACTGTTGGATGCATCTTACGTAGTTTTTGCTTTACTGGCTTGACTGTCGGATCAAGCGTAAGATTATGCGTGACTAGCTACGGATCTAGCCCCGACATGTCTTTGTAGGACCATGCAAAAACCTCCTTCTTCTCTTTGAGAAGGGCAATGTAGTCGGCTTGCTCTTCGGGGGATAGACTTACCCCCAACTTGATGATTTGCAAATTCATTGGATCTGAGCCGATGTCTACGTCAATCATCTCCTCGACCGACATGTGGGACCCATCCTCCAACTGGTGTGGAGTTGGGATCAAGTGGATATCATTTGCTGAATTTAGATCATCATTCGGAACGTCAGGTTCCTCTTCAGCATGGAAGACATCCTGAGTCTGTCTAGGGGTGAAATGGAACATCCCACCACAAGGCCAGTACTCTGATGGGGATGGCGGTGTGTCAGCGTGATCCGAGTCTATAGCATCTAGGTCTAGATGCAATGACCATGTTGGGTCGGTTGGATTATGGATGGGGGTGGTTAAATCAATGGAGATCATGTTGATGAAATGATTTTGGTCTCCATTACCATGGGTGTGGCTGCTCGGACATCCTAGATGATCTTTGTGCTCTGGATCTGGCTCTATGGGCACTGGCACAAATGGATCGGCCCTATGTGCGGATAAGAGGACGGGGTCCGCCCAAGGCACTGATGGCTCTATAGGGTCTCCAGGTGGAAGATGTTCTCTGTATACCTAGAGTGGCGGGTGTAGTAATTGCTATAACTATGCCTGGTTGAGGTGCCACCTATGCCTTGGCCCTATGTGTAGTTGTTCAAACATGTCATCTATGTCCAAGGGATATTGTTGCTATCGCATATGATTGAGATAGGCCATCTCAGTTTCATCTTCATAATCACTATCGGAGATCCAAAGGCCTTCGTTGGCTCCAACAGCTATTTGTGACATATGAGGCTCATCTTGCTCGAGCAAATTAATGTGGTCCCATCGGGGTTGTTTCGCTCTTTACGGGGGGACCTGATTCTCTTGAGGTGGCATATGCTCAATTGGAGCATCCAAAGGGAACATTGTCAAGAAGCTCTCCTGATAATCATCCATGGGAGTCACTTGTGAATGATTGCTATCAGACTTGAAAGGATCCCAAGGTGCTACCTCATACTTTGACTCATCTTCTGAAGACCCTTCTTGGTCTTGTCTATATCCCTCTTGTAGGTGAGTCCTCGAAATTTCTCCCTTTTCGATCGAAGGGAAAGGGTTGTTAAGGTCAACAAGGTTGGTTGTTAGCAATGGGTGATAATCCCCCAATGTATATGTTGTGTTAGGATTGGCATATGGATCTAATGCCAACCCATCCTTGTTGCCTATCCCTAGGCCTTGCATGTTCTCTACCAAGATGTCCAGGGGCAAGGGGTGGTTGAACCCTACTCCTGACTTGTCATACGACATTTGATATCTTGGTTGGCAAAGAACACGCACTCCTTGCTCATACCTGCCCAACCCATATCCATGCCAATTGCATTGGCCAAGATATCTCAAAGCGAAATCTGGGTTGGACAAATAGTTGACGTCCTCAGCAAAGGGCTCTTCATCTTCATCTTCTTGCATGTAAGGTTCAATGCCATTATCCAGGCCCCCATAAACAAAGTTTGTCTGATTGGGTGGGTAGCCTAGAGGAACCACAGAGCCGATGGGGAGTCGAGGTCTCCCCATGTCTTGCATGGACTCAAGTGCGGGTGTTGCTACAATGTTCCGCACTATATACTCCCCCAGGCCCATGTTGGCCATCTCAACGGTGATCATTGGCGGTTGAGGGGGAGCGAATGGGAGTCCTTCCGGAGTCCACTCCATGTAGGGTGAACTAGGCATCTCGACTTCCATTCTGCTAGGCATCTCTTCGGTAGAGATGGTTGAGACTAGGGGTGGTTCCTCTTCTAGGGGTTTCTTTCCCTTGTCCTTCGGTGTGGCCACCGTAGGTGGCATCATTGGTGAAGGACCAGATGAGGAAGATGGACCCGACTGGGGATTTGATGGACTTGTCAATGGGGATGCCTGCAGAATCGGACCCTGTTTAGATGGATTCAACTAAAAATCCAAATGTGTTGATGGAAGGGTCGATTGCGGCATGAATTGCACCGTATTGCAGTACTTGAAGGGCTCTAAGTCTACCGAGACTACATGCACCTATCCTTCAAATGTATACTTTAGGCACTGATGAGCTATTGAAGGGACACACTTCATGTCCCTGATCCAAGGCCGACCCAGCAAGATATTATAGGCCATCTCACCTTCCAAGATGTGGCACAATGTATGAATAGTCTTTTGTCCCACTTGGATGGGTAGGACAATTGTGCCAACCGTCGAGCATATCGCATCATTGAATGCTCGAAGAGTATAGGTGGAGGCCACGATGTGAGATGCCGACAACTTCAGATGTTTCAATGCTACTGTTGTAATTATATTACTAGATGAGCCAGTGTCCACCAACACTCTCTTATACGGAATCCCGTTGACCCATGCAATGATGTGCAGGGGTGGATCCGCCACATCACCAGTCACTGATTTCAATTCATCTTCTCTAAAGGTGATGACTGGTTCTGTACATTGTTTTACATGTCCCACAAAGTTGTTGAAAGAGTTTGCTTCATGGGGTTGCAGCTCGATGGCTTTTAATATCTCCATTAGAGCCTCCCGATGGGGCGCTGATTGTTGAATGAGCTCGTATATGGAGAGCCTAGCCGACGTGGTCCTTAGACTTTGGGTAAGTCTAGTCCGAATCATGGCCACTGGTCTAGGTGGGGGAGGTTGCGTAGGGTGTTGTTGAGGTTGTGACATCGATGGAACCTCTCTTGTGGCCGCTACGGGGGCAGCTCCTGGGTACCTCTTGTTCCTAGTCACTATGCTTATCATCCCTACATACCCCTGCATGGGGCAATTCTATTGCACCTCATTGACTTGAAGGGGTTTTGCCTATGCATCATGGGCAGGCAAGGGGTCTCTGAAGACTCCCATCTATTGGTTGTTTGGCGCTACGGGGTTGTCCACCGCCAACGTCTTGTTGTCGATTAGGTCTTGCACCAAGCCTTTAAACTTCCAACATGCATTAAGGTCATGTCCCTTCCATCTGTGGAACCTACAGTACAAGTCCTCCCTATACCCCTTAGGCTTTGGTGCATTGGGGTCTATGGTTTGAATCTCTGGCAGGTTGATCAAGTTTGTCGCTGACAAGCGGTCAAACAGGGAGTCCCTGGACTCTGTGTAAGGTGTGAATTATCGCCTAGGGTGACGTTACTGATTTTGTTCTTGCCTCTAATTTTCTCTATCATAATTGTTAAGAGGCACCACCTGATAGTTAGCCTTTTGAGGCTATGTTGCTTGTGCAAGCTTAGGGACGTTTATAGCAACCTGATTGACCATAGTGGGTTTCTATTGCATGGTCCCTATTTTGGTGTTCTTAGACCATTCTTTCTTCTTTGGCTTGGCAATCTCGCCATCCTGTATCTTGATCTCCTCAATGATTCTGGCTTGTGCTAGAGCTTCCTCAAGAGTGGCATATTGCTTGGAGCTGCAATAGCATGGAGATCGATCTCAAATAGCTCTTTGAGAACATTTGGGTCAGGTCGGACATGGGAGGGAGGTAGGGCAGCTTTGAAAGCAACGTCCTCCATCGGTTCCCATATGCCACCATGGTTTCTTCCTCATACTGTCTGAGGCTAGCTAGGTCACTTAGTGACGCCTTTTTCTTGGTGTTGAAGGTGAAGCATTCGAGGAACGCGTCCACTAGCTGATCCAAGTTACTGATGCTATGTTTTGGCAACTGAGTGAACCAATCCGAGGTAGGGCCTACGAATGTGGTTATAAATGTTCTTAGCAACAAAGCATCATTGTCCTGAATGCCAAAGCATTGGCTCAAGAATCTAGTCACGTGCTCTTGGGCATCCTCCTCTCCTCTAAAGAGTGCCAACTGGGGCAGTTTAAAGTGTTCAGGGTATGGGGGTGTCGGCACTGACGGATGCATAGGGTGACTATGGAGTTGGCGTAAAGTGGGCTTTTGGGGCCCAGAAGTCTTGGTCTCCATAGACTCTAAGCGCTCTAGCAACGCTTTATATGCATCGAAAGATTTAATCTCTTCCTCCTTAATTAGCTCCCATTGTGGGTTGGGGGGAACTTGAGGCCTATAGAGGGGTGGCCGGATAGCAGCCCCTCTACCTTGGTAGGGCATTTCGGCCTGCTCTTCTTCTTGCTCATACTCCTCATAGGCTTCTTGAGGAGTTTTTGGATGAGACCTATAACCATGGGTGGGTCCCCGTGGAGGGTGCCCATCATTGTTCCTGGGAGTGGCCTCCCGCTCAGGTCTAGGAGGTCTCGGAGGTAGCACTTGGTAAGGTCACGGGGACCTATCTCGCACCAAGGGGTTGCGCCTCTCATACACTTCTACTTTATGCACGCGAGGGGTTGGGACCTTCTCAGGCACAGTGTTATGAAGCAATTCGGTTGTCTGACGCTGAATGCGCTCTTTGCTAAGGTGGTATAGATGATCTAACTATTGTTGATCTTGCCTGAGCTGCATGATTTGTGCTTGGTGGGCGGCATGTCTGGAAAATGCCAAGTCAATTTGTTTTGTCGTCTCATGTTTAGGAAGCCTAGATGCCTCTCCTACATGTCTATCTCGGTCATGGTGATCCGAGACCCCTATGGGTTGCTTTCCTCTATCGAGGTTAGCGGCATTCACCCGAGGCCCTGGCCTCAATGGGTGATCCTGATACATAGCAGGTGCGGAGGTGCATCGCTCCCGCACTATGTACTACTCTTGAGGAATGTGGTGGTCTTCCTCGTACTCCCTTTCGTATGTGTGAAGGGTGCGGGGAGAATTGTCTTGCCCTGTCTGGAGAGCCTTGTGCTCTAGATTTTGTCTAGTGTTTCTAATAGTAATAAGGGGTAAAGGAGGGATGAAGAAATCATGTGGCCCCTCCTTATGGACCCTATGTTGCTCTAGCACTTCATCACTAGGCCACTCATAACGAGCATCTAAGGGAGGCCTCCTGTCTATGTTGAGTGCCACGTGTAGGTTCTCCTCTTGAAAGGATCTATGCTGAGTGGGGGTGCCCCTCAAAGAGGTGCCTCTATAGTCCTATTCTATGATGGCATGATGTGGACTATCTTGTGTGTCAGGCCGCCAAGGCGGGATGACCAAGTCCTCAGGACTATATCGGAGGTGACTTGTCCCCCTTTGTGCACTCTCTGCAGCTCCTGCCCGTGATTGGGCTCGGCTATGGGTGTACACCATGGTGATGTTTTCCTACAAGATGCATAGATTTTTATCTCTTTTTATGATTTTTATGCTACACTAAATAGAAGGTATCACACACACAAAGCAATGATTATCTTGTTTAAAGATTAAAAGTGTGCCCTAAATCTGGTTTAGTGTGTTTTGATTTTTTGTTTTGAAAGCTTTTGTAAAGAACGTTTAAATGCAATATGATGGCTCTTATGACTCCCAAAAATGGTCGCCCCTTCGATATACCATTGCCGGGCCGATATACCAACCTCTCTATATACCCGCCCTTACGTGAGGGAAACTATTGGTACGTGAGAGCAGATGGTACGTGGAACATAGGCGGTACGGAAGGGGAATCACTCTGTTTATGACACCTACCATAGAAGACTTATCCTCATGCACTGGGAATCACCCCCGCTACACTTGGTCAGCTTTCGTCAGGATTTACGTCTAGCAACAGTCACGATCGGGGTTATGTATGCAATATCTCAAGCCAAGGTGGTGATGAAATCCACCGTTGGTCTTGCTCAAGGGTTGGGGTTTTACGACCAACTCCTTGTTGTTTTAAATTACCACGTGGTGTGTGGGGTTCTTTTTAAGTTGCATAAATGAAGGAAACAAGCATTCAAACTCTCCTATGCAAGCAAATAACTAGAAAACAAAAAATAGAAAGCAAAAATTGACAGAAGGTGTTTAAGACCCCTACCTCTTCTCTGCCCAAATCGGATGCCTCTGAATTTCTGTCCTGAAATTGCACAGAGAGCTATTCATCCCTGGGTGAAATGAATAACAGAACAGTATTCATCACAGGGTGGGGCAAATGCCCATTCATCCCTGGGTAAGACGAATTCCAGCTCTGTACTCGTCATAGACTGAAACGAACAACAGTCCAGCGTTTGAAAACTTGGTACCTACAAGCAAAAACAAGCAACTTTTGATCAAAAAGTTAATCTTAAAATCAAGGGACAGAGGTCCCACCATGATCGCCACTGAAAGCATGAGGATACGAAAACAAAAAGGAAAATGCCAAGTACGATGCGTGTAAAACCAAACTTAACGCTAAAAGCCTATATATTGAAAAATGCATGAAAGGAAAGAACATAAACGAATCGACACAAGATAAAAGCAATATGGAATACGACCCTCTTTATTGATATGCTTTTAAAGTCATGTTACAATACGTCTCCTTCCCTTTTAGGGGATAGGAGCGTTAAATATGTTTCTTGTCACATCCATGGATAGCAATCCTTCTTCCGCGTGCCCACATGTAAGATGGGCAGACCAAAATGTCATCGCCGCTTGTGTATATGAGTGTTGACTCCTTACTGCTCCTCTGATGTCGAAGACCTACATTCAAGGAAACAGAAAATATCAGTAGCACCTACAGATAGAATAGAACATGTGTTTCCCAAGGCCTACTGTTAGTGTATGCATGAAAATATTAAAACGATAACCAAATAACATCAGAATGACCTAAAAATTTAACATAAGCATGAATATATTACCAGGAAGGCATTACAAATGGAACAGTCAAGAAATTCCTCACAGATTTGTATTCGCTCCGGGGCGGGACGAATAAACCTGCAACAAAGTGTTAAAAGGCACAGTCCCAAATGTCCAATCCAGGAAGCTCCAAATCACCTACAAAGTTGGGGTTAGCTAATTGGGGGTATTTTGGGAAGACCCAGAAGGTCATATTTTCCCAATTTGGCCTCTATCACCCAGAATATGATGGCGCTATCTGCATGTTAGTGAAGGCGGGAAATGATAAAAGCATGATCAAAACTTGTCAGAATAACCTGAAATTTAAATGACAGCATATGTAAACAACCTAGAATCAGATGCAAAATAAAAATCAAAGAAATCTACCACATATTTCTAATCACTCCGGGGTGGGGCGTTTAGAACTGCGATAGTTTGGGGGGCACCCGGGGGTAGGACGCCCACCGTTTGGGACTCTGTTTCGGCACCAATCCACTTGGGATGGGTCCAAAACCTCTTATGGGGTGTTTTCAAAAAATTTTGTGGGATATTGTGGCCAAATGTTCGGGTTTGGGCTCGGATTTGCGCTTCCAATAACCACCCTATGACCTCCCTTCCAAAAGAGATCAAGGATGTGAAAGGCACAAATCAAAAGGTATGTGTGTGGATGTAAAATGGCAGCACTTCATTGCTCAAAATGCTACCTCTCTCTCTATATTTTGGGTGAGAAGACTCACCAATTTATAGACCTAGGGTCTCTCTCGTTTGAATGCGCATGCGAGGGCGCCACTGGAGTTGCATGTCCTATTTTGGGAAAAATATTATTCCCTGATTTAGAGTCTCCTTGCATGAGGCCTCCAAAAATCAAAGACATGCATGACTGAAGTCTCTCTTCTTGATTTGAAGTCGTTCCTCGCAATTGCATGGCCTGAAGCTGTAGTTAACTGGCGGACTTGTCGAGGTTTGACTTTTTTCCAGTCAAACCTTCTATTCGCCTCACCCTGGGGCGAATGCTGATAATCGTCCCTGGGTGGGATGAATACCAGTTTGTAATCATCCCAGGGTGGGACGAGTAGGGAGCAAAGTGCCAAAAAGGTGCCAAATTGACCTTTGACCTTCCAAACTACTTTTGGGAGTGGTTAGGACCACTGTTTAACCTCTGGGGGCTGCCCTAGGGGCTGTGTGTGTCAATGCGATCGGTGCTTGTTGTCACATAATCGGATTGGTGCTGTTTTGGTGTCTACAGTATGCAAACACGAACATGATGTTCCCTTGGTTCCAGGTCTTGACTATATCATCGAAAATCTACTCATAATTGTTGCTAAAAAATTTTAGGAAAGGGATGAAATCATGGGACCTAAGTATATCTTCGCTGACGAGATCAATTTGGAGGGACTCAGGCTCAAGAAGGGCCATGGGTAAATTATGGGATATGGACCAAGAAAAAAGAGGCAATGACAGATAATGAATCAGGCCATTTCAAACTATGGATTTATAGGCTTGAGCATTGAGCATGTTAACGTTTCTAGATCAATATAAATTTGGGAGTCGTTGTTGGCATTGATCAGTGAAAGGGATTGGTTCATGTGCCCTAGTGTGAAAGACACTCCTCACATGGGAAAGGTACCAACATGGAAGGTTTATATTGGATATCATAATGTCTTGGAAATAATTGCAATCAAGGATGGTATTCAAAGTACTTCAGCCATAGAAGGTGCTAAATACAATAACAGAGGGGGCTTGGGGGTGGTCGCAAAACACGAGATTACCAAATGTGGAAAAATAGGAGAGGACGAGTGAATGAAAAAGGGTTATGTTGGGTGATAGGGCAGATGATGTGGATTCAAGGATTAAATTGTGTGGTTGCATGGAAGGAAAGGAGATGACAGGGATTAAATGAGGTGGCCCAAAAAATGCGAAAGGTCAACATGTCATCTCTGATTACTTTTTGGTGGTAAGAGCTAATCATCAGCAAGGGATTCCACATTGGACCAAGGGTGTGGCATCCACATCAAATGGCCATGAGGAAGGCTTCAAAGAGTTAATGGCCAATCATATATGGAAACATTGATGAAGGATTTGGGAAATTCATTGTACAAAATAGTGAGGAACTCCTAATTAGGCCCCAAATTTGCTAGGGATTCAGTCACTTGATTAGCTTCCCTAAAGATGTGTTGAATTATAGTCTTAGGGTATTGGTGAAGGAGTATTTTGGACTTTGATATAATGTTAAATTTCCATGTTGTTTCTTTATTCCTTCTAGTGTAATTTATCATATTCAAAGAGTCACCTTCGATTATGATCCTACAATGGAGGTTGCTCACAATGGAGAGATCACATAGGAGAGCTCTAGCTTCTACAACATGGTTAGTTTGAGTGCCTATTTTTTCCATGAAGGTGATGATGATTTTACCACTATGATCTCTAACAACACCACCACCTTAAAATCTTATGATATTACCTTTGGAAGATCCATCAAAATTTAACTTTAACTAGCCTTCAAGCAAGGGAATCCATTTAGCATTGGCTCTGATGATAGTTTGATTTGAAGGTCTAGATATTTTAGTGGATAGCTTGAGAGATGTAATGATGGTGGCCTCAATACCATGGTTAGGATTTTTATATACGAATTTGGAATATCCACATATATGAATGATACCTGGCACATTCCATACACATTTAGAATATCCACAACTTAGATGCTGATATATTATTGTATCTCAGGTTCAATAGCTAATTATATATGTACTTGATTCAACAACCCAACCACATTCACCTTTGTCTTGTCCAATTGCACCACCACATTATTTGAAGGAGTAGGAGCCAGTCCCAAGTTTTGGTTGACTACATAAAACATCACATTGCCAGAAGCACTCAAATTCACAATATATTATGTAAGTTTTTGCTAGTAATTATAATAGTCAAATGAAAAGGAGGATATTCTACCTTTTCTTTGTATTGCCACCTTAGCGTAAATAGTATTTTTTAAATTTTGACCAGGAACATTTTAAGTAATAGATCCTTTTGGTTAGTTAATTGAGTTACCTCAAATAGATAAATGTTTACCTTGGTTTTCTTCAGGTCTTCAATAATATTATATCCATCCTTGTTTTAATTTAAGATTTTATCTATCTATGGTAATGGTATGTTAGATTTTGGATATGCGGGTATTATGGGACCCTTAGGTTGGACTAGGTTTGTTTTGGTATGCTCATTAGGTGGGGTGGAGGTTTTATTAGGACGTGTAGAAGAAGTAATTGGTGCTTTGTATTTACTCCAAAGAATGTAATTGTTACCTCTCTAAACCTATTAGTAAGTTTACACCTTTTTTTTCTAAGCATTCATTAGATTCATATTCATCTACTCCTAAGAGTTCATATATTTCTAAAACTAGAGTTGTCCTTACATTCTAATTAGCTTGATCCATACAATACTTATTGGTGGGTACTAATTCCATGTTTTCCATTTTCTTTTGGACAATATACAAAGTCATTTTGAACTTTTGATAGTTAATTTTATCATATTGAGTCATGGAATGGACTCTGCACCAACTGGGTAAAGCAATATCGACTAAATTTATTGAATTTTTTGGGCTTCTATTAGAGTAAATTTGGTTACCAATAATATTTTAGACTCCTTCATTGTTTGGTTGTGTGTTTCATTGATAGTTAGTCCTTTGTAAGTTAAAGTTCCTATTCTGAGTGTTATTATTTGCAGGTGGATTTTGAGGAACTTTACTTTGTAATTGAATCATATTATTTCTTAGTTTTTAAACCATCATGTTTATATTGTCTAACTCAATATTTGAGTTATTAGGTTGACATGGTCCTAGTTGACTTGTTACATTATTTATAGGTGTAGATGTATTAAAAAATATAGGTAAATCTAGTTGATTATTTATTGGAGGTATATAATTGAGAATGTTGTTTATGGTCACTTGAATATCTAAATATTTTGGAATGGTTTATTGATTGCTCATATTATACATCATTTTATTCAGTGAATGGTTGAATTTGGTTTAGATACATGATTCATGGTAAAGGATTCTCATCATAAACTTAGAAGTGAAAGTCTCCAAATCTGTAAGATATATCTTGATGGTTGCTTTATTTTTGAGGGTGTAAGGGGTCACCAATCAGATGTATAATTTATAAAACCTAGTGTTTGCTAGGTTCTAAATGGGCAATGAAAAATAAATGATATACCATAGCTAAGTCAATGAGTAATTTAAAATGGTTGATAAAATGTTGTCTCTAATTGAGTCCAAGAAGTAGTGGAGCCTAAATATAAGCTTATATACTAGTCATATGCAAATTCATCCAATGTGTGTAGAAAAAACCCTACATGCAATATCCTCATGTTCAATATGTAAATGAATTAAGACATATTTGTATGCTTGTACATGCTCTTTAGCTAATATTGTTCCATCATACCTATATCAATGGAGATATATTTCATATTTATTAGATATATCATGTGTAGTCCTTTGTATGTGAAAGGGTTTCTTCCCACTAAACATGGAGTAAGAGGTGCCATTGGTGGACTTTGGGTAAGGGGAAAAGGATCAACACAAAGGGTAGTAACTCTAGGAGAACTATTGAGAGTCATAGGAGTATTCGGTCTGCCTTGATCAACTTTGGGTCTTCTATATAGAGAAAGGATAAGAAACTCTATACCTCATATAGATGACTTAGACCTAGTAATGATGAGTTTAGGTTCTAGATTTAATAATTAAGACATGTAATATAAATTATACACCAGAAAATTTAGTTTTAACAGACTCTCCTAGCACTAGTTCTATTGAGAAAGCAAATGATACATTATCAAGGGTAGGCAAAAAATAATTAGAATAAAAGATTGCTCACTCTTGAAAGGGAAATATTTCCCCTAAGGTTTGCATATGCTAACTCTTGGCTAGTGCAGGTAAACTCATAGGTTATTTTTAATTGTTCCTTCAAGGGATACTTGTTGGTTATGACTCAAAAAATAAGCTTCTTGGGCACAACATATTTAAATTGAAAGCTTAACTATCAACAAATGATTCTACTACATTGATATTACAATATATGTGAGCTTAGAAAAATTAAAATAGAAAAATAAAGATAAATTGTAAGATTTGCAAACTGTAGTTACCTAATAAATATCATTGATTGCACTTAAGATACATCATACATGTAATAACAATGAATATTTTTATGTTGTATCAAATTTTAAAATTCACTAAAAAAAATAAGCTTCAATGCTTCAAACATAAACTAATATACTCCTAATCTAAACAAGCTTCAAAGAAAAGTCAAAGGTTTAACGGTAAGAGGAAAGAAGGAAGATCAAGCCAACACTACCTTGAACTCCAATTCTGATATGATAAAGTAATAAATCCAATTTAGAAAAATATTGACATGACCAATATTCACATAACATAAGGTTTGAGGTGGTGCAATCTTCAAAGAAGCAACAGACTGTGAAACACACTAAGTGAAATTACCATCAACATGCATGAATTGAACATAAAAATTTTAAAAGCCTTATATTATAAAGATATTTGTTGAGTACATGGATCTAGATTTTTCTAGTTTAGTGGATTACAAGAACAAAGATAAAAAATAATAGCAACTTGGTTTAAATTCCATCTGACTACAAAAATAAAGAAGAAGTTAAAGGGGATATTTAACATATGGTTTTTTATCTTTTGTAATAGATTAGTGAGCAACTATTTATACAATTTTTATCCTTCACATAACATTACATTTATAATTAATTGATATTCATTTACTAAGACATGCTTCATGGAATTCATTTTATGATCATGTGAGATTGCTTTCAACCATATTGTGGCCATGTATCATTAAATATTAATTTACATGATACTCAAAAACTATGGAATGACCATGCCTCAGTAGGTTTTCATTATTCTATAAAAATTGAGTTGATAACTTATTTCCCATATCCTTTATCTTGCATTATTGTACTTACCCAATCAAAATTAAAATTCCATTTCCACTATTAAAGTAGCCACCAACAAATATTTTATGAGCCTCCCTCGTAGGCTTTTTGGCATAAATAAATAATGTATTAGTTATCGATCATTTAATACTTAGTCTGTGCAATTGAATAGCTATGCGATGTTAGTTTAAGCTTTTGAAAGAACATGATACTACTGAAATATTATTAATTTGTAAAATTAGGTACACTTATGGGTGGAAGAGGTATAATTATCCACCAAAAATGGGTACCTAATATAGGGGAAGTGATGATTATGATAAATCATGGATAACATGGATAAATACCCTCATATAGGTATACATAATTGGATAGGAATAATAATCAGATAGCTAGCCACCTTGAGCCTCAAGTTTATAGCTTGGTAGCTATTATATTCTTAGTCTAAGACATGTTACTGAATTGACATAAAGACTCCCTCTTTGTTTGTTGCATATATTTGATTGTCTTTGACTTCATCATTTGTTCTATCAATGGTTTGAAAAAAATATGCATAATCTGGTTGTCTTTGAAAGCCCCTTTTTTTTTTCTTAAACCCTTCAAAATAATAGCATGATGTTAGTATTCTATAAGAAAAACTTTATTCTATGTTTCATGTATGTGCATATGGATGCATAGGTATAAGTATTTTATTTTGAAATATAATAGAGTTTCTTTTATAAATAATAAAGTGTTTTAGTTTAAAAAATAATAGAGTTTCATTTATAAAAAATACAATATTTTATTTGAAAATATAATTGAGTTTATTTTATAAATAATCAGTGTTTTATTTTAAAATATAATAAAGTTTCTTTTATCAATCATAAAGTGTTTTATTTTAAAATATTTTAAAGTTTTGTTTATAAATAATAAAGTATTTTATTTGAAAATATAATTGAGTTTCTTTTATAGATAATCAATATTTTATTTTAAAATATAATAAAGTTTTTTTTTTAAGCAAAAAACCCCTTGCGGAGCCGCCTTGGTCTGAGAGACCATGAACAGGGGTTCTACATCGTCAAAGTCACCCGGGGGTCACACCCGACCCTACCCGCACCAACTTTATGAATTGTATTTTGGATACCCAATTCAACTTTTTGGTAGGGTGGAGATTTGAACTTGGGACCTCCCTTGGAGGATTTCCCTCTCCTCTCCAACTCACCTACAACACCTGGGTTATAATAAAGTTTCTTTTATAACTAATAAAGTGTTCTATTTTAAAAGATAATAGAGTTTCTTTTATTAATAATAGTGGCTTATTTTAAATGATGATAAAATTTCATTTAAAATCTTGGTTTAAATAATGATAGAATTTCATTAGAATTAAAAAAAAAAATAAGGGTCGGAAATCCTACCGACCTCGAAGTGAGGAAGGTCAAATATTTCATTTATGGCAAAGTTTCAATGGGAGGAAAGAACCATATTTTAATGGAATATCTTGCTAAACTAGTTAAGGGAAGGAGGGAATTGACGGTGAGTAGGTGGGGGGAGCATATGGAAGATTAAAAAGCATGTAAAAAGAGGAGGTTTCTCTCCCTATGTATTGTATTGATGAGAAGGAAGAGGGACATTTAAAAAAAAATGGAAGCTTAGAAAGAAATATTGGAAGCCTATCTTAACATTGGGATAAACCAACTCTAAAGGACAATAACTTTAAGAAAACCAAGTTTTAACTCTATGCTTGAGTAAACCACCTCCAAAAGATATTAGGTTAGTTTATAAGCTACCATATCCTTTGATTTGTATTAAGCAAGTTTGGTTTTTTGACCAAAAATATTGCGTTCATCGTTGGTTTCTTGTAACCTAGGTAACTGGTAATATTCAAGATAGTACCATTTTTTGTCATCCTTAGTCTATTTGTTCGACTTTCTTTCTAGCCATGTTGCGGACATCGTTGCATTGTGATGCTTCATTCCTTCACTCCTTACATATCTAGCATGGGCTTGAGTATGTATTAGTTGTGTGAGCCACTAATTGAACCCTCATTTAAGCTCTTCACATCTACGATGGTTGAACTGCCTTCTAGGCTTCTACCTATAGTGAATAATGGTTCAAAAATCCCTTTGTGTTGGTCATTTCTTGGTAATTGTTGCTTAATCACTGGTGGATCCCTTACTAGTTAACCTACTAAGCATCATTCACATCTTGCTATTAACCATTTTCCTAGCTTTTCCTTAGTTATGTTGCCTAGTAAGTTTTGCACTTGGAGTATTATGGAAGTTCGTATCTTTTGATGTAATACTATTGTGTGCTTGACCTCCATATAACCTAACAAGCTATTGTCGGTGACCATCCACTGTCAAGCCTATAATGGATGAGGGTGTTACTCTCTCCCAAGTCATGCTTCATCCCAGGTCACCTTTGCATGCTCTAAAAATATCTTAGAGTAGTGAGCACTTGCGTAGTTGTACCTTATTCATTGCAGTAATAGTAGCCTAGGTTGGCAGGTTTTTCACTATTTTTTTCCCTTAGGAGTTAGCGTTGCTCTATGTAGGAAGACGACCGAGTAACCTATCATGATGGACCAACATAAAAAATATACAAATACCACTTGGATAGTAGTGGTTATGGTGTAGATTACCTTGTTATCATGGTTGCAGTAGAACCTTTGGTTAGCCAAAACCTTGCCTTGGGTAGTTGACTATTGGATTGGTATTCATAGGTTATGTCATTGGTATAAGTTTTTATTTTATGAGTTTGATTCATTTATGTGAAGACCTTAATCTTTATTTTTAATTTGTAAATGATTATTATTGCCTACCACAATATAGGCTATAGTTGTTGAACTAGATTATTTTGTTGGCAAAGCAATATAGTTTATATTCTATGTTTTATTTCATTAATTAAAAGTATGGATCTTTAACTTATGAAAGTAAAGGAAGAATGTTTTGTTTTATTAATGAGAAAGTATGGAAATTTAATTAGTGAAATAAAGGAAAACATTTTATTTACAAATTAAGTAGTAAATATTTGATTTTATAAATAAAAATATAGAGAAATGAATTGTTTATGAATTAAAGTATTTAGACTTTGATTTATTAAATAATGAAAGATAGTTTATTTTATAGATTAAAGGTATGGGACTTTGATTTATAAAATGAAGGAAATGAATTGTTTATGAATTAAAGTATTTAGACTTTGATTTATTAAATAATGAAAGATAGTTTGTTTTATAGATTAAATGTATGTGACTTTAATATATAAAATGAAGGAGAAATGAATTGTTTATGAAATAAAGTATTTATACTTGATTTATTAAATAATGAAAGATAGTTTATTTTATAGGTTAAATAATGAGACTTAATTTATGGAAATAAAGAAACCGACTTTATCTTAAAAATTAAAGGTATGAGACTTTAATTTTGTTGAATACAGGATGGAAAGAAATTGATTAAAGTAGGACCTATGATTTAGCTACATTTTTTGAAAGACTCCCATTAGGTAATGAGAGGCAAAAAAAATGGTGGATTTTATGATATCAACTATGCATTAGATGGTTAGATAATTTGATTTAATTTGTATAGTTGTAATTTGGAAATGAGCATAATAAATGTATTTAGAAGCATACCTATCATGAACCATGAGTATCTTGATCCTCTACTAAATGATTGATGGAAGAGGAGGACCCACGATGGCAATTGTGTTATATGCATTTGTTTATCTTACTTTTGCAATAATTTACTATGCTCAAATAGACTAGAATTATGGGAAGAATTTTAATATAATTTGTGTTTATGATTTGACTATGCTTCTCTAGTTAAGCTCTTTATTTTGTATTTACCACTTACTTCATTTATATGTTTTTCCCTTGTTAGCATTCCTTGTATGTTTTTGTATGCTATTTGATTAGATAAAATTAATTATTTTTATTTTCTTGGTTAAAAAAGAAAGTGACTTAAGAAATTGAGATCTTAGGGTGAACCTAGAGAGTGACCTAAGAGATTTAGACCCTTAGGTTGAACGTAGGAAGACCTATAAGGGAATTAAGACCCCCTTAGGGATAATGAAAACAATTTTGGGCCTCAATTTTCCACAAAATATGGGTAATGTTATATTTTTTGAATAAATCATTTTGAGTAGAATCTAATGGAAGCAATGATCATAAAATTTCGTTGAGTATGGAAAGAGATATAGGGACTCAAAAGTAAATTTTCTTGTGTTATCAGGAGTAAAATTAATCTTCAATGTTTGACTTTAAATAATTTTAAGGTGCTAAAGCTATGAAACATATGCATGTAGCTAGTCGCTTGAATGTTTATTTTGATCCCAATTTAATAAAGAAGTTTGCTAGACATAGTCATGGCAATAAACATCACAAAAAGCTCAATGTAAGCAAAATTTAAGTTTGTATATTAAAAATATTTTAACTAAAAACCCAAGTTTTTTGGATAGTTGAAAATTGTAAACAAACCCAAGAAAAACAAGAAAAATCCAACCAAAATTCCAAAAGGTGGGTCCCCAATCCATGTAGACTACAACATGTTATGCAAGAACAACGGCAAGAGGTAGCTAGATTCTAAATTTTTTAATATTTTTTCCATAGGTTAGGGGCATGACATAGGTAGGTAACACATTTATTATGATGTTTTTTCTCCTCTTCTACAATTGAGAAAACTCTATAGCCCAAAAAATACTTTTCCTCTTGTTTTGTTTTTGAAAAGACCTTGAAGTGTCAAACCACTATGATAAACACCAAAATTTTTATATCAAATAAAAAAATAGATAATGGTGCAAGAGAATTCACAAAATTTCTAGAAAAATAACTAGGTATTTTATGAATCCTCTAATTTCAAACAAGGGTTTGCTTGGGTTTTTCACATGGCTTATTGCCCTTGATATTTTTCAAGTTTATTCACATTTAATGTTGTTATATAGGAATTACATTTCCTTTGTATCCCTTCACTGTTGGAATTAGCTTCCCTTCTAGAAGTTTATGATAAATATTCATGTTCTCATTATAATCTTCATATTATTTAGAGGATAAATATTCCATTCTCCACTAATGATAAAATTGCTACAGACTAAATATCAAAATCATTTTAGTCCACCACTTAATCCTCTTTACAATATATGAACTTATTTATTTATTTATTTATTATTAGATCTAGAAGATGCTTTTATACAAACTATAGCAAAAGATGCACAAAGCCTTCATGCACCCAAATTATGGATTACATGTATAAATCCAAAAGGAAAATAAATCAAATTATAAGCTTTTATTAATGATAAAACTAGAGAATGCAAATAGATGATAGCTCCCCTACATATAACTAAGCATTAGAGTAGTATTACATCAAGAAAGGTATTGACAAACCTTTGGTGACTAGCAAATTCTTGAAAGATTCACATTTTATTGAGCTTAATATGCATTTGTTCCATAATTTAAACATATAGTAATGCAAAGAAAATACTCTTAGTTATAATTTACAATATTCATTAAAGTATATAACTTGGCCATACATAATCAGAACATATTCATTAAGAGCATATATAATTACCTATAAAGCACAACAAAATTTCTTGAGAAAATTTTGTTTTTGCGTACCATAAATACATCCAAACCTCTACTAAAGCACACAAAGCTGATTTATACAGAGGCAACAAGATATCAATACGATCTCCATCAGAGCATATAGTCAAATAATACCCAAAGCTATTAACTGACAATTATATATGTTTTAAGTTTCGAACTCCATCTTCCAAATAGTATATTGCATATTATCTCCGGTCGTGAACAGTATTTCCACAAACAGCAAATATATTAATTCGTTCAACATGGAATAGAACTCTCTTCTATTGGGATGGGAAGAGTGAATATACAAAGGTATATAAGTGAATAGTTTGCTTTAATCATTATTCCCTTACCTTTCATATATGTCCACAGACATTCCTCCCACAACCATCATTTATTATTATATAAAAGAAGATAGCATTTATTGGAGCTGAGAAACTCTTACGAATGATGCTTAGGGTTTCATATTTCCATTTGTAAAAAAAAAGTTAGACTTATTAATAAAAAATATAACATACAATTACACAAACTAGAGTTTAAACCTTAAACTTTTTAAAAACAAAACCAAAACAATTAAACCATTCCTAAAATTAATATATAACCTAAATAATTTAAAAATAAAATAATTAATAATTAATAATTAATAATTAATAATTTTTAATTTAGTGCCACAAACCAAGAACCACACTGTCAAAAACCCTTAAGGTCTTCCCTAACTTAACACTCACGTAATTGTTGTTATTATTACAATAGAGCACACGCCACATAATAACCTAATTTGTCCGCTCTAATCAGTATTCCATTTCCTTTCATTTATGTCCCGAGGGATTCCTCCCACAACCATACTTCATTTATTATATATAAAATATTATATTATATTATAATAAAAAATATATAGTTAATAATTATATATTAGATAAAAAAAATAATAATATTTATTGAATTTAGTTAATGGGAATACTTTATATATATATGAATGATATTACATTATAATAAATGAATATGGTTGATAATTATATATTAGATAAAGAAGGTAATATTTATTTTTTGAATGAAAAATGATTATATTAAATACAAAGCTTAAACATACAAAAGTGGGTGGACTGACACGTCACACCCCAAGCACTAGCCAAACCGGTTGAAAAGACAGCCAGGAGAAAGTTCAACTGACACATCACACACCCCAAGCACTAGCCAAATCGGCTGAAAATACAGCGAGGAGAAATTTCAACTAACACATCACACCCCAAAAAAACCTGCTAAGAAGATAGCTAGGACAAAGTTCAAAATATCACTGCTAGAAAACTACAAAAATGCGGGCTTAACTACCAAACTAAAAATAGATCACAACAACCATTAATTTTTCCAACTCGACCCTAGCATCTTGGCATGCATCTCAGGAGCAATCTGATGAGTAGTACTCATGGGAGCCTCAATGGGGGTGTTCCATACAAGTACTAGTGTCACCTTCACCACCCTTCAAGGAACCAACCTGGCCAGAAGAATGCGGAGGAGTTCTCCATCCCTGGCGAGCTCTCAAACCATCCATACTGCACAAAGGATCATGTTGAGGGTGATCATCCCAAGCGGAAACCATTGCATAGGGTTTGAGAGCAGCAATATCTGTGCATGCTACTCATATGGCTGAGAGTGAGCCCTAGAAGTTGGTCGGTCCCAGCCATGCGACGGTGGGCGACGATGAGTCTGGATCTGGAATGGGTATGTTGTTCATTCTCTAGGGGTACTCTACTCACAACACATGGTGCATTACCCCAATATTCAGTCAACTTCTACAGATAATTTAGTTCCATTGCAACCTTATTAGCTTGCACTTGAATCTGTAACCAGGCATCATGAAATACCATCAGTTTATCTGAAAGAGGAAAAATAATAGAGGGATTTTTATCTACAAAAACTATCTCATTTATGGTTTTCAATTTATGAAATATAATGCTAATTCTAAAAATATTCTAGAATTCTAATAGAGGTTGAGAAAATTTTGGCATATCTCCCAACAAATTATGAAGCCAGGTTAAAGGAGCATGCAAAAATGGCCAGAAAAAGACTCCATCCACTCCTAGGCCATCCTTGATCTACTAAAATTCCAAAAAATATGTAAGGTTGATTCTACTTCACCATAGAAATGGCAAGTGGGAGTATCAATGCCCAAGTGCTTAAGCTTATGGCCAAGCGACAGCCCCTAATACAACATATTCCAGGAAAAAGAGGCATCCTTAGGCTCAATATAAGGTACCCAGGTGATCTAAAAGTGGGATCTCTATCTGGATTTAGAAGTGAGCAAATAACAGTACCCATTGATATTTGGAACCATGGGTAGATTAGGTGAAAGCCATATGTAACCCTACTTAGTCATGGATTTAAGCAGAGGGACATGTTTATACCATTCCCACTCTTTCCACCAAGGTTGTTGCATAACCTGACCAAGCTTAGGCCAAAGGGAAAAGGGGGTACAATTGATAACCACATCATACATGTCTTTATCTGTGGGCTTTAATATATACCACTGTTGAAAAGCTCCCAAGGGATCCAATACCTAGTCTTCTTGCAATAAAAATCAGAAAGGGACACAATGCCCTTTTTAAAAAACTTGTTTGCATGAATTCATTGAACTTGAGTGAGCGGTTGTCCATAATACTAAACCACATGGGACCACCAAAAATTCAAATCGATAATAGTTTCCCCTCAGTGGCACCCAACTCCTTTCCAATCAAGCCAGGGCTTGGTTTATTCCCAAGCTCACCAAATACTTTGAGTCACAAAGGACCCAACAATTTTAAAAGAAACAGGGGCTACAATAATGGAGGGTAAATCCAATCCCTTCCAATATTTCTTGCCAATGGGTAGCCCTAATGCCACACAGTTCCTAATCAAAATTTTCCAAGCTTCATCCCCTTTAAGGGTTCTGATAATCCATTTAGTGCTGAGAGCCAGCCCTTGATGGAAGTAGTTAAACAACCCCAACCCTCTTGAATTTTTAGGAAAGCAAAAAAAATTCCAAGATACTATATGGAATCCATATTTTTGAGAAAAATTAGCCCATAAAAAACCTTTTTGAAGATTTTATAGCTTCTTATAACAATCTTGAGAAGGAACCCAGTAGGAGGAGTAATAAACATGAGTATTGGCAAGAATTTAAGAGCATATTTAGAATTTACCCACAAGGGATAACTTCTTGGTGATCGAGTAAGTGAGCTTGTTATTCATTATTTGCAATACATACTCCCAAATTTGATATGGGGTGCTTTGAAAAGCAAAGTGAATGCCCAAAAATTTGAAAATCTCCTCCAATTGAATCCACCTCCATTGGTATTGCTCAAGATCAGGTGGAAGGGGATGGGAGGATTGTCTATAGAAAGCAATATTCCTCCACTGAATGCTCGAACCAAAGGCTTTGTAAAATACATCTAGGTTGGAAAGAGCCTATGTGAAAAACACTTCATCTTCAATGAGTGCTAAAAAGAATCATTCACAAAGTGGTTTTTGATGAGTTGACCTTGTCCTTCTGGTAGGAAAATACCCTTAACCAGTTCTTGTGATGCTTTACAGGTGAGAAGGTACCCAAAAGCTTTAGCTGCAAGCACATAGAGGGAGAGGGCACGAGGACACCCCTGGAAAACATATATAAACAAACAAATACACTCTATTTATACACCATTCAGCATGAGAACCATTGAAGCATTTGTAAACAACATATTCATAGATGGGACAAATCCAGGACCAAACCCAAGTGTTGTATGCATTTATAGAATAAAGTACCATTCAATTCTATCATATGCTTTTTCAAAGTCAATTTTAATAAACATTGCCACTTGCTGATATTGTCATACCCATTATATACCTTCCCAAAATGCGAGGACATTGTCTAGAATATAGCGATTACAAATAAGGCCTATTTGTTGATGCCTCACAATAAGAGGAAGTAGAGGCTGAAGTCTAAGATCAAGGGCTTTAACAATAATTGTATAGCTGACATTCAATAGAGTGATAGATCTCCAGTTGGTGATCACCTCAGGATCACCAAGATTAGGAATGAATTTGATGTTGCCTCTACTGATAAGCAATCCTAAGGAACTAGTGGAAATTACTTCCTGATAAACCCATAGAAGTTCAGGGCCAACCATATCCCACAAAGATTTATAAAATTTACAAGGAAAACCATCCAGACCTTGCACTTTATCATTTGCATTATGAGATAAAGCCTCAACAAGATCATCTAATGAAAGAGGTTTATCACAAGCTTCATTCTAGGAGGGTGATAGCTTATTGGGAACCATCAAGCAACATTCCTCCAGTGCTTGCTGTCTCTCAACCGAGGGATGCTAGGCAAAAAATACCTTTTGATAGTGGTGAACAAATGCGTTATAAATGTCATGAAACTCTGAAAGTATTTCACAAATATACACAATGGATTTGAATTGAACCACCTACCTAGGTGGTTTGAGGTTCTGAAATAACTCCTTGGATACCCTATCTCTGACTTTGAGCCAGTGCATTTGGGTCAAAATATGAGCACCTTTGGCCTCATATAGCTAAACCTTCTTAAGCTCATGCTGAAGGATTGCAACAAGCTATTACAGATTGACACTGAGAGGTGAAGTATCAAGCCTAATAGATGCTTTGGCAAACTCCCACTTTAGTGCTATATTATTCTTCTTACACAGCTGAGCAAGCTTGACCCCAATAGTGCAAAGCAAGGTGGTTGTGCGAGCAATGACATCATTCCACCAAGAAATCCAACCTCTATTCCTAGATGGCTAAGGAACCAAGTTGCAAACCTTAATAATATGGGCATTAGATGTAGGATTTTTAAGGAAAGAGATATTTAGGAAAACTAATAAGAAAAGGTCTTGGTTGGTCATGTGCTCGAAGAGATGTTGAATATAATGAGTGCATGATCCAACACTGTAGAGTCAGAAAGAGCCACCAAAAAAGGAGTGGATGGTACAATGGTCTGAAAAATGAACCCAAAGTGTTCTGTAAGCATTGCTCTATCAACCCTCATTAAAATACGATCATCCCCACTTTGAAAGTTGGACCAAGAAAACCAAAGTGAGTTCTGGAAGTCTTTGAAGGAAGAACAAGCATTGGGGTCAAAAACCCTAATTTATTTTACAAGAAAAACCAAGCTTCTTGTTCCCCAACACAGCATATCATGGGGAGGTGGCCCACTTTATTATAAGCTATCTCAATCATATTGAAATCACCATAGAGCAACCACATATCAGAGGGTAAGGACAAAGCTAACCACCGCTAGAGAGCACATCGGTCAGGGGTATGATTGGATGCATACACATTTACAATTCCAAAAGAACGTTCATCAACTTCAAAAAGGGTCCACATAGCCTGATTAGAAGGGTCCACCCCACAAGTAACCAGTCGGGATTGCTAGGTGGGAGCCACAAAAGTGACAACTCCACCTTGACCTACAACATGATTAGTGGAATAAATTTTTTTGTCATACCAAATAAAAGAACATGTGCATTGTAAATTAAAATCAGAGATATCAACTTGCTACAAATAAAGAAAATCAAACCTTCAATGCTGAAAACAAAGTTTATCAATCTCACTACGGACCAAGTACTTACGTACTGGGTCCATCAAACCTATGACATTCCATGAAAAAAATATCATGAGGAACTGTCAAGCTTGTTTGAGAGCAATCGATCATGGTTTTCTTCCAAAAACAATGTATAATGTTGTTTGTCATTGTTGGGATTGCGAGACCTTCTCGTCCATGCCTTTTCAAGGATAGCTTGTAAATTAATTTGAAGACCCTCATTCTATATCATAGTAGATGGCCTGTGGAGGGGCACTAGTGCAGCAACATGCATGGCTATATTATATTTGGGTGCATGCACCAGAGGAGCCATCCTTTGACCAGTTGGTTTAACCAAGGATTTGATGGGGCAATTTATTTTGGTAACAGTAGTCCAATAATCCTATGAACCATTGTGTGGGTCTTTGCTCACCTTGAGTGGCCTGAGACGACAGTGCAGGCATAGATATTGGAGGGATGACCATGATTTTATTATGCTTGAAACACTCCTCCATGAACGGGTAATATTTAATCATATGTGTTGCCGACTGATAGTGAAAGCAAGTATTCGGTAGGTTAATATAAAAAATATTCTGCACAAAGGATACATCCCCAAGACTAATGGTGAGATGATCCTTGAGATCCCTAGAGAGGTCAATTTTCACACAAACCCTTTAAAGGGGACGAGCACCAAAAAATCGTGGATTCTCAATGTACACAAAATGACCTAATGGGGCAACTAGGGTTTTCAATAAAGGCTAGAGAGTCGATGGTAGGCTAGGAAGCTCAACCCACATTAGCACCTCAAGGGATGCACCCTCCTTAACAAAAAATTCTTGGATCCAAGGCTAGAAAACTAATAGAGTTACACACATACCAGGGGCCATGGTAAAAATCCGCATGTACATGCTCATGAGCAGGAAAATGAAACAAAAAATAACCCTTTGGTCAGGTTTTGAATTCCATCAAATTCAATGCCATGAGGAGTCCAGTAGTGCTAAATCCAACTGCGGATTAGCAACTCATTGGGGATTCGACCCAGGAAATAGCTAATAAGTGTATTACTCTCTAACCAGCTACAAGATTGATTGGAATCATCTAATGGAATAGTAACATCGGGTACCAAAGCTATATCTCGTGGAAGACCTTCAGGATGAACTTCCTCGATTTCTTATTGCGTACCATAGCCAAGTCTAGCAGCTTCGCTAGGAGACAAAGTTGCTGAATTCCCAACGACCATCTTAAAATAAAATCAACCACCAAAGTGGTGGGGGCCTAGCGACGTGGATCTTAGTGCTTTCAACCCACCAAACCCTACACAAAACCCTAAGCATGCGGTATTGTAACACCTTGAAAAAAGCAATTCCCTTGGCTCTTCACCAGCTTAGCTCTACTGCTTGTCTTTAGTTTAAGACTTTACTTGCATGTTTTCCTAGATTTTTAAACCCTATGTACTTAGCAGGCACACGCCTTAACCACCATAATATTTATTGGATTTGGTTAGTGTGAGAAACCCTTATGAATGATGCTTAGGGTTGGATATTTCCATGGCAAAAAGAAAGAGTTGGACTTATCAATATAGCCACGCCACATAATAACTTAATTTGTCCGATCTAAAATTTCCAATTTGGGGGAGGAAACGATACATAAAACCACACGCTCACACAATTACTAAAATACAAAACTCAAGGATGCATCCCGGGTCCATCCACAAGCTTCCCAGTCAGTGGCCCGTTCTTGCCAGTCGGCTAACTACTAATTCCAATATGTGTATTTCACACCATACAAGGATGTCTATTTCACATCATAATTCAATGTATTTAGTTAGTTTAGATGTCTATTATGTTTTGCCCCTCACTGGCAAGGAATATTTGGATATCATTCATACTCTCTCCTCCCCTCCCATTTTCTTTAATGTTCGATAAGCAGATAATGATAAAAATTGATGATGTAATCGTGAGCAAAGCATGTGACTGCCTATGATTGCATTGGAGAGAATTGAACATTGCAGACGTAAGGACGCAAAGTCCACCAAATTTGGAAGTGTCATAAACTAATTTTCTATAATACAAATATATATTTTTAGTGTATTTCTAATTTACCTTTTAAATTTTCAATATTTATTTTTTAATTGCACAATACTCAACCTTGGGTAAGGAATTTTTTTGCCTTGTAGATGGTGAAAAATTAGCCATGAGTTATCTATATAAGGCAATGGATAGAGTTAAAGAGACCATTCACCATTATTGGAGTGGTAGTATATGCAAATATGAAGAAATTAATCATATTTTTGATAAGAGATGCACAAGACAACTATGTCAACCAATTCATATCATATGATGCTTTTTAAACCCTAAATTCTTTTACAATAGTGGTCTATGTGGTAATTATGAGATCTAAAAAGTGTTTTATACTTATATAGAGAGGATGATATAAAACCTCAAGAAACACCGCCTTGTCTCTAATCAGTTGACTGCATGAAGAAACTTGTTTGAGTGTCACTTTGCTAGAGAAACAATGTCAACCTTCTAAAAAGGTAATGAATTTTAAACTTTTAAAGTTTAAAGAAACCACACACTCCTAAGCTTCACGGTGGATTTAGGTGGATCCATGATGTTATTGAAGTTGGTTGATTCCTGATGAGAGGTAAAGAATGCATAATGATTATTTAGTTTGTTGGAGGTGGTTGTGGCTAAAGTAGACATGGAGAACATTGTCCAAGTTGTGATGGACAATGCAATAGTGTATGTATCCATAGGTAGACTTCTTCATGAGAAGTGCCCCTTTATATTTTGGAACCCATGTGGTACCCATTTCATTGACCTTATGCTGGAGGACACTAAACAAATATCATGGGTAAATATAGTGTTAGAACAAGCGAAGAGATGGTTTATCTATAACTACACAGGAGCACAACATGATGAGGGAGCACAATTATGGAAAGGACATTCTTTCCCCAAGGGCCACTTAATTTACCTTTAATTTCATTACCTTGTAGAGCCTTCTCACAACATCCTCCACTTTGAAATAGATGTTTGTGTCCAAGGAATGGTCACCATTTCATGCTAAAGAGGAGGGGCTACATATATCAAGCCAAGTTTATAACAATTTATTTTTAAAACTATTTAAGAAATTCTCAAGGTAATTGTAATTTTCTTATTGAGTTTAAATTTAAATTTCAAAATCTTATTTTATACTCAAATATTACTTTTTCTAAATTTTCAATCTTTATATTTTAATTTTAAATGACTCAACCCTTGGTAAGGATTCTTTGCATTGTATATGGTGAACAATTGGTTATGGGCTATCTATATGAGACAATGGATAGAGCCAAAGATGTCATTCACCATTATTGCAGTGGTAGTTTGTGCAAATATGAAGCAATTAGCCATATATTTGATAAGAAATGCACAAGAAAACTATGTCAACCAATTTATGTTGTTTCTTAAACTCTAAATTCTTTTACAATAGTGGTCTATGTGGTAATGATGAGATCTGGAAAGTGTTTTATACTTGTGTAGAGAGGATGATAGAAAACCTCAAGAAACATCGCCTTGTCACTAATGAGTTGTAGATGTATAAGATTGTAGGAGAGAACTTGTTTGAGTTCCACTTTGCTAAAGAAACAAGGTCAACCTTCTAACTATGTAATAAATTTAAACTTTTAAAGTCTGATATATATATATAGCTAACATTCTTGTAGTAGAGCATCGTAAGTTAATATTTTAAAAATTATCATTTTTTTGGTAGATTTATGGTGGAAGGACCATGGTAGAAAAACACCTAACATATAGAAGATGGTTGTTCGCTTCTTGAGTCAACCTTTTAGCTCTTTTGGGTGTGAGTGTAATTGGTCACTATTTGAGGCTATATACACCAAGAAGCACAATAGGTTGAGCCAAGAGTGCCTCAATGAACTTGTCTTTGTGCAATATAATCTTAGGCTTCACATAAGATAAGTGGAGGTTAGTGAATTCTATAACATAATTCAATTAGATGAGGTAGATCAACTTTCTCATTGGATTACCACGGGTTCATTCGATGTAGATTTTACTACAAAGGACATTGAGACACTTTAGGAGGAAGCAATAAATTTAAGAGGATTGGAGGAGATCTATCGTGATGATATAGTACTTGAGTAGCTTCCAATTCACTCACTAGTTTAGAGCCAAGGCCAACCATCGGTATCAAATGCAAGGTTAAGAAGAAAGCAAAAAGTACTCTAAAACTTGATTTACATTTCACTTTTATTGTAATTTTTTGATGATGTTATGTTTTTTATTTTCAAATATATATATGGGAAAGTGTTAAACGTTCTTATTGAATCTCAAATGATAGTTGTTTCATAGTTGTAGATTTCCATATTTTTTATCTAGTCATATCTATAACCATTATGTTGATATTTCAACATCAAAAAATATTAGTTTAATATCTAAATTATAATAAATCATTTTATAAAATGTTGTGACCTCACCTTAAAAACTTAATTATTTATTTGTTTTCCTTTTGTTTTTTTCGTAATATTAATAGAAAGAGGGTTTCGAAATGCCACCCACAACCTTTTACAACATTTTCAAGGAGGAGAACAATGCACTACAAACAAAGGAGGGTTTTTAAAGGTGTCCCACAAGCTTGAACATGAAATCCAAGGAGGAGCACAATTCATTTATGATAAAAAATAGCTCCAAATGGAGAACAACCCACAACCAACAAATAGAAAAACAACACACTGTCAGATTGGTCCAATAAAAAACTAAAGCTCCTAACAAAGAAAGATCCACACAATAAAAAATGTCACATCCGATAGGTCCCAAAAATAGACACCATCATCAATGGTAACTAAACAACTATCATCCACAAGAGCAGCAGAAAATAAAATTTAAAATTAAGAAAAACCAAACCCACTCAAACTAATCATCCAAAGAAACTGCTCCTGCACAAAAAAAAACTAGTAGGAAAGGGTTTGAATGGAGAAAATTTGAACCGGACTCCAGAAGCAACAACCGTCACTTCAGGAGAACGCAACCAACCATCATAAGAGGTGGTTATGATAGCCAATACCAACACCCGATCAAAGGCCACCAAAATAGAAATAAGGAAAAAAACCCAATTAAACATGCAAAATTAGACCCAGAGGACCTTTCGAATCTTAGGAACAAAACCACTTTCATAGAGGACAAACCTACAAACTAACACCATACCAAATCTATCTGACCTAAAACTAGAAACCACGTGAGCCCCAACATCGAGAGCCCCAACCAGACTAGGAAAAAGTCCCACCAAAATGGAGAGTCTCATAGCAAATATTTCAATCCTTCCAAACAAATCCATTGGAGAGTCTCATAGCAAACCTTTCAATCATTTTGAACAAATCCATTGCCAGAGAAAAAAAATCTGTAAACTAACACCACGATAGCTCTATCTGAACTAAACCTAATAGCCATGCCAACCCTAACAATGAAACCCCATAGCCAGACTAATAAAACCCTCCAAAAAGAGAAATCGGTCTCTACCAAAAAATCAAACTTTGCTTGCCAAAGAAATAATGGCACAATGTAGACCACCACCCAACCACCAATTCACCACCTAAATGGGAAGAGGGGACTCACCAAACCCTAAAAAAAACAAGCACTTACTAGAGCACCACCATCCACAAAGCACAGGGTAAAAGCACCACCATATATCACCCCAGGTACCACCTAAGAAAAGGAGACAAGGGGGGCCAAAACCAAGGAAATCCCATTGGTTGAACTAAGAAAACACCAGGCTCAAAATCTAGAAGGAAAATTAGCTCCTTTGCAACAATCTTGTGAGCAAGCATCAAACCACATCCACTCCTTCCAAGAGGAGAAACCTTTGTAACCATAGGAACAAGAGAGGTAAGCACGAGGTCCAACAACAATTAAAGCTCCTTCGTGACACTATGGCTTGAGTACCACATCACCCCCCGCATCTTGCCACCTCCTTTCCTTTTATTTTTTAACTGAGTTATTGTTGCCGAGTTTTCGCTAAAACTAAAACTAGGTTGTTCAGTTATTGTTGCCAATTTTAAAATATTGGCTTTTAGTTTCTACTAGTTTTTTTAGTTAAGCTTTTCAAAATTAATATTTGTGTATGCATGTTATCTTTTCCTTATGATTTTTTTACGATTGTGTTGCACTAATATGTCTAGAATAGATTTATCAATCCCTTCAGAGCGTCCAACGACCATTGCACTAGTATCTCTAGAATATATTTTGTTAAATTTAAAAGATAGTTGTTACACAATCCTGTAGGAAATACTTCACATCACAGAGAACACACAGAGTAGAGGATACACACAAAACAAATAAAATGATTTTTTATTAACATTGAACTGAATAAAAACATTGTATTATCATTCTCGATGTTTCTATATTCTTCAAAAATCAAACTAGCATACATAAAAGCAAAAGGTCAGCGAATTGTAGATTTTCTAGAAACCTCCGGATGTCCCAGTCGAGATCTTTCTAGGATAATTTTAGAAGTTTCTCTATTCTTCATTAAGCATTAGTTGTATTCTCCCCATGCTTAGTGAAGTAACACCTAATAACTTTCTCATCTTAACAAAAATTTCTCTAGACAATGCTTTAGTAAATACATCTGCTAATTGATCATAGCTATTACAAAACTTTAATTCAATTTGTTTTTCTGTTATAATACTTATAATAAAATGATATTTAATATCAATATGTTTTGTACGACTATGAAATACTTGATTTTTTTAATAGCAATTACAGATTTATTGTCACAATATATAGTGGTTGGTTCATCTTGTTCACATCCTAAATCCGCCAAAATTCTTTTCAACCAAATTGCTTGGCATGTTGTTGTTGATGCTGCAATATACTCAACTTTAGTCGATGATAATGAAACAGTGGCTTGTTTCTTTGACAACCAGGAAATTGCACCAATACCCAAGCTGAAAACATATCCAGGAGTGCTCTTTCTATATTCAACATAGCTTGCCCAATCACTATCTGAATATCCAACCAATCCAAAAATTTCATTAGACTTGTATAAAATGCCAAAATTGATTGTACCACGCACATACCTGAGTATCCTCTTTACTGCACGAAGATGTACTTTAGTTGGATCTTTCATAAATCTTGAAGTTAAGCTGACTGTATGCATGATATCTGGTCTTGTGGCTGTTAAATACATAGGACTTCCAACTAATCTCCTGTACATTGTAGTATCCACCTATTTACTTCCATCATGCTTAAGCAATTTTTCATTTTGATTCAAAGGTGTAGACATATGTTTGCAACTCTTCATCTTACATTTATCAAGAAGATCAGTTGAACATTTTTCTTAAGAACTAAAAATACCATCATTCAACTTCTTTACTTATATATCAAGAAAATAGTGCATCATGCCTAAATCAATCATTTCGAATTCGCATTTCATAACATTTCTAAATTCTTATATCATCTCTTCATTATTGCCAGTAAATATTAGATCATCAATGTATAAGCAAACAACAAGTAGGTCATGAGTACCTCTAGATTTGATATACAATGTGGGCTCACTTTCACTTCTACTGAAGCCATTTTTTAGAAAATAGTCATCAATTCTACTGTACCATGCCTTGGGAGCTTGTTTGAGCTATACAAGGCTTTCTTTAACCTGTAACATTTATGCTCTTGCCCTGCAAAATTAAAACCTTGTGGATGCTCTACAAATATTTGTTCATTTAAATAACCATTGAGAAATACTTATTTACATCAAATTGAAAAACTAGCCATTTAAATTGTGCTGCCAAATTTAAAATAATTCTAACAGTATCTAGTATTGCAACAGGAGCATAAGTTTCATCATAATCTATACCTGGTTGTTGAGAGTAGCCTTTAGCTACCAATATGGCTTTATGTCGATCAATTGATCCATCAACTTTATATTTCATTTTGTAAACCCACTTTAATCCAATAGGTTTCTTTTCTGGTAAAGGATCCATAAGCTCCCATGTTCCATTTATTTCAATGGTAGCAATATCTTCCTTCATGGATTGATGCCAAACTTCATCTTTATAGCATATTCAAAATCTCTTGGCTCTGTTTGGATATTAGTGACTAATGCATAATTCATAACAAAAATTAGACTTGAAGTTATTTCATAAATTTCTTTAAGAGATTTTACCTTTGATGGAGGACTGAGACTAGATGAAGACGATGACGAATTTTATGGAGTGGATGAGGAACTTGAGCTACTTCTTGGCCAAGTAGAATGAGGTACCATTCCTGATTCTATGTCAATAAATATTCAATTTTTATTTTGTATATTTCCATCCCACTGCCATGCTTCCTTTTCTACAAAAATCACATCACGACTAACACACAAGTTTCTTGTCAAAGGATTATATAACTTGTATCCTTTTGATTCTTCACTATAGCCCACAAAAATACATTTTTCACTTTTATTATCAAGTTTTTGTCTCTTTTCTTCAGGAACATGAACATAGACAATACAACTAAATATCCTGATATGTGCTACACTTGGCTTCCTACCACACCATGCTTCATGAAGAGTTATATTTTTCATTGATTATATTGGTCATCTATTAAGCAAATAGACAGAAGTAGCTACAACTTCAGGCCAAAAATAATTTGGAAGATCCTTTACTTTAAGCATACTTTTGGTCATCTCGATAATTGTTCAATTATTATGCTCTGTAAATCCATTTTGTTGTGGAGTATAGCTTGTTGTCAATTACCTATTAATTCCATGTTCTCTACAAAAATCTAAAAATTCATTAGACATAAACTCTCCTCCTCTATCAGTATGTAAAGTCTTTAAACAATAGCCACTCTATTTTTCTACACTAGCTTTGAACTACTTAAAAATAGAGAATGCTTCTGATTTTTCTTTGATAAAATAAACCCAAGTCCTCCTACTGAAATCATCAATAAAAATGATAAAGTACCTACTTTTATTCAGTGACAAGGTTTGCATTGGACCACAAATATCTGCATGTACTAACTGAAGTGGCTCTTTAGCTCTCCAAGCTCTTCTTGCTGGAAAAGGGTCTCGATGATGCTTTCCAATAATACATCCTTCACAAATCTGATCATCTTGTTCAATCAATGGAAAACCATTCACCATGTGTTTTTGATACAACAACTTGACGCCTCTAAAATTTAGATGCCCATATCTCATATGTCATAACCAAGATGTATCATTTAAAATATCTTTCAAAGCTTGAGTTTGCGCATATGCCAATCTCAAAGAAAATTTTTTGTTGGGTAGCATACTAACTCTTGCTACTATTCGGTTGCTACTATTTTTATCATAAATCACACACTCATTGTTATCAAAAATGATAGAATATCCATTTTGAATAAGTTTTCCAATGCTTAATAAATTATGAGCTAATTCAGGAACATAAAGAACATCATGAATGTACTTTTTCTTACCTTGTTTTGTTTTGATGGCAATGGTCCCTCTACCTTTTCCTTCAACTTCTTTTCCATCTCCAATTTTTACTATAAAATTAACAAAATTGTCTAACCTGGAAAATATATCTTTTTTTCCAGTCATATGACTGCTACAACCACTATCAAGAAGCCACACATCACCAAATACTTCTTTTGCTATATCACAAGCCAAGAATAAATTATTTCCTCTTTCTTTCTCCTTAGAACTGTTAGCCTGTTCTTTCTTCTTTTTCCAACAATCAGAAGCATAATGACCAAATATTTTACAATGATAACATTGAATTTGAGTTTTATCATAATTACCTCTTCCTCTGTAATTTGGTCTGCCTCTACCTCGCTGGTTGCTACCTCCATCTCTTCTTGACATCATACCACCATGTCCTCTTCCTCTAAAATTTCCTCTACCTCTGTTCAAGTATTATCCTTCAAACTCTTTTCCTTTGTCTTTGGAAATATCTAATTTTGATTGAAAAGCTTTTTCAAATTGCATATCTACAGACCTATTAATCCTTTGTTCATGACTTTGAAGTGATCCCATCAATTCATTGACATATAACTATGTCAAATATTTTGATTCTTCTATTGCAATTACCACACCATCATATTTTGGGGGCAGAATTCTTAAAATTTTCTCTACTATCTTCTGATCTATTAGAATTTCTCCATTCTATCTAATTTGATTTACTAATCCCATAACACGATTGAAAAATTCTTGCATAGACTCAAAATCTTTCATGAGTAGATTCTCAAAATCCCTTCTTAGTTGCTGAAGTCTTAAAATTTTTATTTTGTTTGTCCCTCGATATGCTATCTGCAACAAATCCCAAGCCTCCTTTGATTTTGTAGTTGCAGCGATTCTAGGAAAAATAGACTCATCCATAGCTTGCTGAATGAAAAACAAGGCTTTTGAATCTCTTTTTCGATTTTATTTCAATTGATATTTTTGTGGTTGACTCCATGTTGCTAGAGTTTGTGCATCTGGCTCACTAAAATCATTTTCTACAATTTCCCATAAATCTTGTGATTTAAAAATGGTTTTCATTTTTATACACCAAAAATCATAATTCTCCCCCTTGAACAGAGGAATTTGGGGCTAAGTTAAACTAATATTATTATTTGCAGCCATTAAAATAAAGTCCTTCTTCACAATTCAAAATACTAGAATACCATTGTGTTGAGGAATTCTTATCACTTTTAGCAATTAGACTCGTGTCACTCCTTGGCAAAATATCTTTCAGCTTCTGCAAAATCTCACACCTAGCTCTGTTAATCTTTAGATTTCTTCATAGGTCCTCCATAGCTGCACTGCAGATAGCACACTTCTCTGGTCACCTTTACCTTAACCTTTACCTTCACCTTCGGCTCTGATACCAAGTGTTAAATTTAAGAAACAGCTGCTGCAGAATCCTGCAGAAAATACTTCACATCACAGAGACCACACAGAGTAGAGGATACACACAAAACAAACAAACTGATTCTTTTATTAACATTGAACTGAATAAAAACATTACATTATCTTTCTCGATGTTTCTATATTCTTCGAAAATCAAACCGACATACAAAAAAAACAAAAGGCCAGCGAATTTGTTGATTTTTATAAAAACCTCTGGATGTGCCAGCCGAGATCTTTCTGGGATAATTTTAGAAGTTTCTCGATTCTTCATGAAGCATTAGCTGTAACAGATTTATCAATCTCTTCACAGCGTACATCCTTAAGCTTCCGATTTATCAATCTCTTCACAGCGTACATCCTTAAGCTTACGAGTGAGCGGCCCGTTCTTGCTAGTCAACCAACTACTAATTGCCAGTTGTGTATTTGACACCATACAACCACGTCTACTTCACATCACAGTCCAGTGTACGTAGTTAGTGGAAGAGTTGCATATCAATCATACTCTCCCCCTGCCATTTCCTTTAATGTTGGAGAAGCAGATAATGGTAAAAATCGATGATGTAATCGCGAACAACAGATAATGGTAAAAATCGATGATGTAATGTTGGAGAAGCAGCTAATGGTAAAAATCGATGATTGAATTATTTGGAAGCGCGGAGAGAGTTGAACATTGCAGATGTAAGGCGGCGAAGTCCACCAAAGATGGAAGGGAGGTCTTGTAAACTAAGTTTCTATAATACAAATATATAATTTTAGGGTATTTCAACCAGACCTTATTAACAAAGGTTCTGACATAACCGTGGGGTAATTTGATTCATTGAAACACGAAAGAACAAATTGCAGAACATATCTGAATTTATATCTTAATTGATTAAACTGTCTTCTCCCTTTTCATCAGGTTTTTAATCGTCACCTTATTGAATATGTTTTAAGTTTCGGACTTCATCTCACAATTAGTATATTGCATATTATCTCCGTTCGTGAACAATATTTCCACAAACAGCAAACATATTAACTAGTTCAACATGAAATAGAATTTCTTCAGTATTTGCTTATAAGTGAACAGTTTGCTCTAATCAGTATTTGCTTTCCTTTCATTTATGTCCACAGGGATTCCTCCCACAACTCTATGGAGTCCAGTTCGTCTGAATTTGGGATGCTGCTCATTTCATCTGATATGCAAGCCGGAGCTCCATTTCATGTCGGGCAAAATGGTGTTAAACCTGCTTCTTGCCAGCGAAGGTTGAGAAGCTCCGCTTGCAACTCCCGCACCTGCTCTTCCAACTGACGCACCCTTCCCGCAGAGCCATACACGGGATCTTGCAATCTTGCAGTCGCTTCGTAAACCATACTCGTCACTGCATCGGCTCTCTTTTCTAGGGGAAGCTCCTGAAAAATATTAACAATCACATAAAAACGCCTCAGAAAATTTATTAGGAAAAGGAAGATGAAGAAGAAAAAGAAGTCGTTAGGTTTACTTACATGAAGTTGCTTCACGATGTTGCTCGCTCCAAATACTCCATATACAATGGCGAATTTACGAACGTCGCTTGACGGAAAGTATGGAGCAAGCAAGCACTTGTCGGAGCACTTTTTTCGTTGAACTTTGCATGCACCGCATGGAGAAACAAGATTCGACATATCCGCTTTCATCTGCTAAATCCAAAAATTAACCAACGGTAATGATGTAAACTTAACACAAGTAGAATTCTGGTTCAAGATATGTTTTGTATATGTGCTGAATATGTCTTCTTAAGACAAGAATGCAGCAAATATTCTTACTTGTTATAAATGTGGTTATATCAAGAGGCGTGGTCGAACCAAACCTTTTTGAGAGAACTTATCGATGATTGCATCCACAGAAGAACATATAATAGATTGGCCGGTTGCATAATGATGGAGGGGGGCCGAATTTCAATCTCCAATCTTCTATTTTCTTCATCGAAAATCAATTTACAACACTAGCCCACAGGCATAGTTTTCTTTACAACACTAGCCCGCAGACGTAGTTTTCTTATCCTGATGCAAGCTACCTCACGTTTGGTGATCTTCCTGCGCTCCCAGGAAGAATACAATCTCCCAATCCCAAAAACTCGGCTCCTCCTTTCCTCTTCTGACTAAACCTTTCATCTTTTATCTTCACTGGCAACTGACACCGGGTCAGCCGTGGAAACACGCATTCATGAGCCATCTGAACATCTCTGACCTTTGGGCACAGCAGTCGAGTCACCGCCATGCTCAACAAACTTATCGGTCAAGCAATCATGCATTAATGAGGCCTTTGACCGCCTCGGGAAACACCGTCTGGTAACGTGTGCCTTCTCGAATCGTGAACCAGCAGTCTGTCGCGATATCACATGTCGCGATATTGCGATATCACGATATTTCTCTTCCCTGTTGCCTCCTTTTCCTTCGGGTCACGAAATCACGACATGTTGCAATATCATGACATTTTCCTCCTCGCTGCCTCTCCTTTCCTTCGGGTTGCGATTTTGCGACATGTCGCGATATCGCAACATCTTCCCCCTTCGCTACCTTTTCTTTCCTTCGGGTCACGAAATCACGACATGTTGCAAAATCGTGACATGTCGTGATATCGCGATAGTTCTCTTTCTCGCTGTATTTCCTTTCCTTCGGGTCGAGATTTCGTGACATGTCGCGATATCGTGACATCTTCCTTTCCGGCCCTTCTTTCTTTCTTTTGGTCACAAAATCACGACATGTCGCGATATCGTGACATCTTTCCTTTCTGCATTCTCCTCGCCTCTCAGGTCACAAAATCGTGACATGTCGCGATATCACGACATTCTTCCTTTCTTCTTTCTCTCTCCGCTTCGGGTCGTGATATCGTGACATGTCACAATATCACGATAGCTTAGCCTTCCGCATTCGCTCTCTGCTTTGGGTCACGAAATCGCGACAGCTTTGACTTCCATCTTCGCTCTTTGCTTCGGGTCACAAAATCACGACATGTCACGATATCATGACAGTTTCCTTCCTTGGTTTCTTTCTGCTCCTTCGGTCACAATTTCTTGACATGTCACGAAATCGTGACATTTTCTTCTCTGTCCTTCCTTGTTTGCCTTCGGTCGCAATTTCGTGACATGTCGTGAAATCGTGACATTTTCTCCTCTGGCCGTCTCCTGTCTTCTTCGGTCGTGATTTTGCGACATGTCGCAAAATCGTGACATTTTCTTCGGACGCCCTATCTCCCCTATTTCGGTCACGATTTCGCGACATGTCGTGAAATCATGACATTTTTCTCGGATGCCTTCTCCCTCCTTCTTGAGTCATGAAAACGCGACATGTCGCGATATTGCAACATTTTTCTCATCTGCGCCCTGGTCGCGAAAATGCGACATGTCGTGATATCGCGACACTTTTCCTCCTTTGCGCTTTCTCTCATCCTCTAGTCATGATAATGCGACATGTCGCGACACTTTTCTCTCTTGCACTTCCTCTCGCCTTCTGGTCGCGATTTCACGACATGTCATGAAATTGTGACATTTTTGCTCCGCATCTTCTCTCTCCTAATTTGGTCACGATTTCGCGACATGTCACGAAATCGTGACATTTTCTTCGGGCACCTTCCCTCACCTGCTTCGGTCGTGATTTCGTGACATGTCGCGAAATCATGACATTTCTCCTCTATGACTTCTCTCTCCTCCCTAAGTCGTGAAAACACGACATGTCGCGATATCGTGACACTTTTTCCTGTCGCGATATCGCGACACCAAGGCAAACACTTAGAAATTTTTTTGTTGATGCGCAATTGCTCTACTGCCACCGGATGCTCCTGCATCAGACAACTGGAGTGGATTGAGAAGTGACCTTCACTTATGTACTGTTCTGTCACCTTCTCACAACTTGCAAAGTATTCAACCTCTTCAACCTCCACCCTAATTATTGTCAACAACCTCTTTTCATCCATCCCCTTCAGCAAACAGATTCTAGTGTTACATACCCCTTCGCCTGCCTCCTTCAAGGGCTTCAGCTTATGGCGCACTCCATTCTTCGTCACTAAGTAAGTGTTGGCACGACCATCATGCACTGCACATCGATCAAACTGCCATGGCCTTCCCAACAACAAATGGCAAGCATCCATAGGTAGGATGTCACACAGGACCTCATCACAGTAATTCCCAATATTAAATTTGACCAAGGACTATTCACTGACCAATGTCCTATGGTCCTTTCGCAACCACGCAATCCGGTATGGATGTGGGTGTCTCCTCCTCTCTAGTTGTAACTTAGTAACCATTTCTTCAGAGACCAAGTTATCAGTACTACCATTATCTATAATCACATTACAGACCTTACCCGAACTCTTGCACCTTGTGCGAAACAGGCTCCTCCTCTGGTCTGATCCTTTCTCCTCATTCAACAAGGTTCTCCTTGTGAACATCACTTCTCCTCTCTTTGCCTCCTCAGAATGTTTTGATTTAGCTCTTTCATCTGCTACAATAGCTCTAGCAGGACCCTCAGGTCTCTTATTCATCCTTTCTTGGTGTTGTGGACACTCAAATGCTCGATGTCCTTCTTCGCCATAGTGGAAACAGGTTCCATGAAATCTTCCTCTTCCATACCCATGTCTAGATCTACCTCTTCCTCTTGGGTAGCCATTGTTCTGATCATGGGGTCTGTAATAATTATCTCCCTTCTAGGCCTGACTGCTGCTAGCTTCTTCTTTCTTCTCATCTCTTCCTCCATCTTTTCTTCCACTAGTCCTTTCTCCATGGCCTCTTCCTCTTTGCTTACCCTCAAACCTTCCGTTCAGCTTCTCTTCAACCTTTAGAGCAAACTGATAAGCATCTTCAATGGTGCTAATCCTAACCAGACTCAACTCTTCTTGAATACTGGTTCTCAACCCATTGATGTAACGGGCCACCTTCTCCTTGTTAGCCTTTGAATGACCAGTTTTGATGGAGATCTTATAGAACTCATTTTTGTATTCTTTGACATTTTTTCTTGACTGTCTCAAACTCTGCATTTTTCTTAGCAGATCCAATTCGTAATCTGTAGGGATAAACTGTCTCTTCAACTTATCTACCATTCTCTCCCATCTTGTTATTCTCTCTTTTCCTCTTCTATTTCTTTCTAGCTGTACTCCCTTCCACCATATGCTGGCATGACCCTTTAGCTTGGTCTTGGCAAACCTGACCCTATCAGGATCTTCAACTTCTTCATACTCAAAGTATTCCTCCAGGTCATTGATCCAGTCAATCAACTCCTCTGGATCTAGATTTCCAGAGTACACAGAAACCTCCATCTTTGGTTTCTTTTCAATCTGAGATATGGCTCTGTATAACCTGGCTTGTGTAGGATCTGCAACCTCTTCTTCTTTCTCAAACTGGTATTCTTCTTCATCAACTTCATCTTCACTTTCTTCCTCTCCTCTGGGTTCAATTCCTCTGTACAGCTCCTCTTGCAGGGCTTGAACTTGCCTCTACAAGGCTCTGAAATCTTCTGCTGACATCATATTTCTTCCACCACCATGGTTTCTTCGTGGAGGCATTCTGCTTCACTCTCTTCTCACAAGCCTTCCACAGATCTTGGTGTAAACTGCCTCACTTTCGGCGATCTATTTACACTCTTAGGAACCATCTCTCTGATGCCACTTGATGGAGGGGGGCCGAATTTCAATCTCCAATCTTCTATTTTCTTCATCGAAAATCAATTTACAACACTAGCCCGCAGGCGTAGTTTTCTTTTTCTGATGCAAGTTGCCTCACGTTCGGTGATCTTCCTACGCTCCCAGGAAGAATACAATCTCCCAATCCCAAAAACTTGGCTCCTCATTTCCTCCTCTAGCTGAACCTTTCATCTTTTATCTTCATTGGCAACTGACATCGGGTCAGCCATGGAAACATGCATTCATGAGCCATCTGAACATCTCTGACCTCTGGGCACAGCAGTCGAGTGGCCACCATGCTTAGTAAACTTATCGATAAAGCAATCATGCATTAATGAGGCCTTTAATCGCCTTTGGAAACACCGTTTGGTAATGCGTGCCTTCTCGAATCATGAACCAACAGTCTATCGCGATATCGCGATATCATGACATTTCTCTTCCTTGTTGCCTCCTTTTCCTTCGGGTTGCGAAATCACGACATGTCGTGATATCGCGACATTTTCCTCCTCACTATGTCTCCTTTTCTTCGGGTCATGATTTTGCGACATGTCATGATATCGCGACATCTTCCCCCTTCACTACCTTTCCTTTCCTTCGGGTCACGAAATCGCGACATGTCGCGATATCGCGATAGTTCTCTTTCTCGTTGTCTTTCCTTTCCTTTGGGTCACGATTTCGTGACATGTCGTGATATCGCGACATCTTCCTTTTCGACCCTTCTTTCTTTCTTTCGGTCGTGAAATCATGACATCTTTCCTTTTTGCCTTCTCCTCGCCTCTCAGGTCGCAAAATCGTGACATGCCGTGATATCGTGACATTCTTCCTTTCTTCTTTCTCTCTCCACTTTGGGTCGCGATATCACGACATGTCATGATATCGCGACAGCTTAGCCTTCCACCTTCGCTCTCTGCTTTGGGTCATGAAATCGTGACATGTCGCGATATCACGACAACTTTGACTTCCATCTTCGCTCTCTGCTTTGGGTCATGAAATCGTGACATGTCACGATATCGTGATGCTTTCCTTCCTTGGTTTCTTTCTGCTCCTTCGGTCACGATTTCGTGACATGTTGCGAAATTGTGACATTTTCTTCTTTGTCCTTCCCTGTCTGCCTTCGGTCGCGATTTCGTGACATGTCGCGAAATCGTGACATTTTCTCCTCTAGTCGTCTCCTATCTTCTTCGGTCACGATTTTGCGACATGTCGCGAAATCGTGACATTTTCTTCGGATGCCCTGTCTCCCCTATTTCGGTCACGATTTCGCGACATGTCACGAAATCGTGACATTTTTCTTGGATGCCTTCTCCCTCCTTCCTGAGTCGCGAAAATGCGACATGTCGCGATATCGTGACATTTTTCTCCTCTGCACCTCCTCTTGTCTTCTGGTCGTGAAAATGCGACATGTCACGATATTGCGACACTTTTCCTCCTTTGCGCTTTCTCTCGTGCTCTAGTTGCGATAATGCGACATGTCACGATATCGTGACACTTTTCTCTCTTGCGCTTCCTCTTGCCTTCTGGTCGCGATTTCATGACATGTCGTGAAATCGTGACATTTTTGCTTCGTGTCTTCTCTCTCCTAATTTGGTCGCAATTTCGTGACATGTCACGAAATCACGACATTTTCTTCGGGCACCTTCCCTCACCTGCTTCGGTCGCGATTTCGTGACATGTCGCAAAATCATGACATTTCTCCTTTGCACCTTCTCTCTCCTCCCTGATCCACAAAAATGCAACATGTTGCAATATCGTGACATTTTTTTCCTGTCGCAATATCGTGACACCAAGGCAAACACTTAGAAATTTTTTTGTTGATGCGCGATTGCTCTACTACCACCGGATGCTCCTGCATCACATAATTTGAATTCACTGAATCAGAGAACATATTTTAGAAAACATGGGATTCCTACTAAATCGACGCCAAGCACGTGTCCGTATATTGGTGAAATAAATGAAATTGAAATTTTAGTGCATGCCAGTCCAAGTGCCCACTGTGGTCCAACTAAACTAGAATTGTCGTGATAGAAGTGGATAGATTTTTCATGAATTTTGAATTCTTGGGCAATATTATGATTATTATTTTGATACGTAAGCCTTAAAATTCAAACTCGACAGTGATTCTTCCTTCTCTTTTGGTCATTTGACTAATCGCCCAAGCTTTTGTTATAAGGGATAGATCTGCAAAAATGCTTTGTTATGAAGAAAATGACTCTTTTCTCACAATTGTGGCAAAATTAATATAATTAACTATGTACTCTGATTTTTTTCCTATCAAATATCCAATAGAGTCCTGATGGGCAATTGCTTATTGAGATGTAGCACCAAAAGTGTTTATACATATCCATTAAAATACAAAATGGAATAAATAACATCGTGGATGTATATAAGACCTGCAAGCGCGTAGAAATAAAACAATAAAAATTATGGTGAGGACAATAGTGAAACATTATGGTGGTCCCATTAAAGCGACTCTTACCGAGCGTCTTGAACCATATATTCAAACTTGCCTAACTTGAAAATATTTTGATGATTCTCAATACCTCCGAAAGTATAATATTTGTATGACTCCCTTTCAGATGTAAAAATTTGTTGTTTGTGAGTATGATAATCCATATCAATAGGTTTTCCAAGGAAACCATACCTTTAGGAATGGTGTAAAGATTCAATCCACCTTATTCATTTAGCTTTATATAGTTTTTGTTTTACTCATATATGATTCGAGCTTTGAATATACGAGTTAGTGATAAAATCCACTATATGCTTGTCATACTCAAACACTTAATATTTTTGGACTTTGTATGGTATGGAGGGAATGACAACTTGTTCTACTATATGCTTGCCATCCTTAAATCCTTAAATGTTCTACTATATGCTTGCCATCTTAGAATGGAAAAGTAGTTCTATAGTGCTTGCCGCTATTGCCAATGAATTTGTAATGTGATTCTTTTTACATGAAATAGTCTGAAGATTAAAAGTATCACTCTTGAATTAAATTCTATACTCATCTACGATAATTTGAGAGTTTTTTTTCATGATAGTCATATTAGTTTTGTACTTGCTTGATCATCAATTTAAAATCTCCTAGGACACATACATATTTGACTCTCTTCTTAATGGAAAACTGCAATCCATGAATCAATAACTCATAGCTATCTTTACTTGCTTTCTATTTGCTTGATGGATTTTTTGGTACTAGATTATTCTCTCCAACTCTAGTTTCTATTACCACAATGTACACTCTCAATTCTAGTTTAGTGTATAAAATATCATTGATATTGTTATACTTTATGATGGTATCCTTTATCCTTGGCTCTCTTTCTATCTAGACTTGATTGACTACTCCATGCCAAATGAAGCCACATATATGAAATATCTATTACCATATAATCATTCAATATTCTAGACCAATCATGATTAAGCAACATCCCATACACATTTGGGACATCCACAACTTAGATATCGATATATTGTTGTATCTCAGGTTCAATATCCAATTGTATATGGACTTGATACAACATCCCAACCACATTCACCTTTGCCTTGTCCAATTGCACCACCATATGATTTGAAGGAGTAGGAGCTAGTCCCAATTTTTTGTTGACTACATACAACATCACATTACCAGAAACACTTGAATCCACAAGACAATTATGTAATTTTTTCTAGCAATTCTAATAGTCAAAACGAAAGGAGGAGATTCTACCTTTTCTTTATATTGCCACCTCAACATGAATAGTGTTTATCAACTTTTTAAATTTTGACCAATAAACATTTTAAGTAATAGATCCTTTTGGTTAGTTAATTGAGCTACCTCAAATAGAGAAATATTTTCCTTGGTTTTCTTAAGGTATTCAATAATATTATATCCATCCTTGTTTTAATTTGAGAATATCTTTGTCTATGGTAATAACATATTAGATTTTGGCTATACGAGTATTGTGGGACCCTTAGGTTGGACTAGGTTTTTGATGGTCTTCTCATTAAGTGGGGTGGAGGTTTTGTTAGGAGGTGTAGAAGAAGTAATTGGTACTTTTCCTTTACTTCAAAGAATGTAATTTTTACCTCTTTGAAACTATCAGTAAGCTTGCACATCTTCTTCTAAGCATTCATTAGATTCATATTCATCTACTCCTGAGAGTTTATATGTTTTTAAAACTAGTGTTATACTTACATTCTGATTAGCTCAATCCATAAAATCCTTATTGATGGGTACTAATTCTATGATTTACATTTCCTTTTGGACAATATCCAAAGTCATTTTGAATTTTTGATAGTTAGTTTCATCATATTGAGTCATGGAATGGACTTTGCACCAACTGGGCAAAGCAATATTGACCAAATTCATTAAAGTGCTTAGGTTGCTATTAGACTAACTTTGGTTGCTAACAAAATTTTAGACTCCTTTATTTGGTTGAGTGTTTCATTAATAGTTAGTCCTTTGGAAGTTAAAGTTCCTATTCTGACTATTATTATTTGTAGGTGGATTTTGAGGAACTTTCCTTTGTAATTCAATCATATCATTTCTTAGTTTCTAAACCATCCTCTATATGTTGTCTAACTCAATATTTAAATTTTTAGGTTGACTTGGTCCTAGTTGACCTGTAACATTATTTATAAGTATAGATGTATTAAAAAATATAGTAAAGCTAGTTGATTATTTTTTGGAGGTATATGATTGAGAATATTGTTTATGGTCACTTGATTATCTAAATAATTTGGAATGGTTTATTGATTGCTCACATCATGCATAATTTGATTCAAGGGAGCTAGACTTAATGGTTGATTTTGGTTTGGATACATGATTCATGGTAATGGGTTCAACATGGGAAAGTATTGTGTAAGCATTTGGTTTATCAATGATATTTGATTATAAGATCCTAGTTGTCCGAGTGAAGGTAATTGACCCAAACCAAAATTTTGAGGTGTTAATTATTGCAGCCTCACTATATGTCATGGGTAAGAATACAATTTGATAGGATCTCATCACAAACATATAAGTTAATAGCTCCAAATCTCTAAGATACATTTTTATGGTTGTTTTTTTTGTGAGGGTGTAAGGGGTCATCAATTAGATATATAATTTATAAAACCTAGTGTTGAATAGCCTTAGGGATTTGCTCAGTTCTTAATGGGAAAATAAAATTAGATGATATACCATAGCTAGGTCAACGAGTAATTTAAAATAGTTGGTAAATTCTATCTCTAATTGAGCCTAAGAAGTAATGGATCCTAAATATAAGCTAATATACCAGTCATATGCAAATTCATCCAATGTGTGTAGAAACACCCTACATGGAATATTCTCATGTTCAATATGTAAATAGATTAAGACATATATGTATGCTTGTACATGCTCTTCAACTAATATTATTTCATCATACATACATCGAGGGAGACATATTTCATATTTATTAGACATATCATATGTAGACCTTGGTATTCCCAGGGGTTGTTTCCCACTAACCATAGAGTATGTAAACTTTGGGTCTTTTAGAGAAAGGCTAAGAAACTCAATACCTCTTATAGATGACTTAGACCTAGTAATGATGAGTTTAGGTTCTAGATTTAACAATTAATATGTGTAATATAAACATTAAACCAAGAAAAAATAGTTTTAATAGACTCTCCTAGCACTAGTTCTATTGAGAAAGCAAATCACACATTGTCAAGGGTAAGATATAAATACTTAAAATAAAAAGTTGATCTCTTGAAAGGGAAATATTTCCCCTAAGGTTTGGATATGCTAGCTCTTGGCTAGTGCAAGTAAAATCATAGGTTATTATAAATTATTTGTTCAAGGGGTCCTTGTTGGTTATGACTCAAAAATATAAGCTTCTTGGGCATAATATCTTTAAGTTGAAAGATTAATTGTTTACAAATAATTCTACTACATTGATATTACAATATTTGTGAGCTTAGTAAAATTAAAATGAAAAAAAAACATAAATTTTAAGCTTTTAAAACTATGGTTACCTAATCAATATCATTGATTGCACTTAAGATACATCATATGTGTAATAACAATAAATATTTTGAAGTTGTATCAAAGTTTAAAATTCACTACAAAAAATCGGCTTCAATGCTTCAAACATAAACTAATATACTCCCAATATAAACAAGCTTCAAAGAAAAGTCAAAGGTTTAAGGGTAAGAGGAAAGAAATAAGATCAAGCCAACACTACCTTAAACTCCAATTCTGATTTGATAAAGTAATAAATCAAATTTAGAAAAATATTGACCTGACCAATATTCACACAACCTAAGGTTTGAGATGGTGCAATCTTCAAAGAAGCAACAAACTATGAAACACATTAAGTACAATTACCATCAACATGGACAAATTGAACATAAAAAATTTCAAAGCCTTATATTATAAAGATATTTTTTGAGTACATGGTTTTAAATTTTTCCAATTAAGTGGATTACAAGAAAAAAGATAAAAAATAATAGCAACTTGGTTTTAATGCCATCTTACTACAAAAATAAGGAGGAAGTTAAAGGGGCTAGATAACAAATGGTTTTTGATCTTTTGTAATAGACTAGTGAGCAACTATTTATATAATTTTGTCCTTCACATATCATTACATTTACAATTAATTGATATTCATTCCCTAAGATGTGTTTAATCGAATTTATTTTATGACCATGTGAGATTGCTTTCAACCATATTGTGGCCATGTCTCATTAAATATTAATTTGCATGATGCTCAAAAACTATGCAATAGCCATACCTCATTAGATTTTCATTACTCTAGCCCAATCAACATTAAAATCCCATGTACGCCATATTTAAAGTAGCCACTAGCAAATATGTCATGACCCCCCTTAGCATGCTTTTTGGCACAAATAAAAAATATATTAATTATCGATGCTTTTTGTGCAATTGAATTGCTATGCGATGCTAGTTTAAGCTTTTGAAAGAACATGATACTACTTACATATTTTTAATATGTAGAATTAGTTACACTCGTGGGTGGAAGAGGTGGAATGTCCACTAGAAATGGGGTACCTAAGATAGAGAAGTAATGATTACGATAAATTGGGGGTAACATGGATAGATACCCTCATAGAGGTATGCATAATCGGATAGGAATAATCATCAATTAGCTAGCCACATTGAGCCTCAAGTTGATAGCTTGGTAGCTATTGTAAATTCTTAGGCTAAGATAGGTGACTAAAATTGACAAAAATACTTCCTCTTTGTTTGTTGTATATATTTGATTATATTTTACTTCATCATTTTCTGCATCAATGGTTTGGAAAAAAGCATGCATAATTTGGTTGTATTTGAAAGCCCCTTTTTTTGCTTAAACCCTTCAAAAGAATAGCAAGATGTTAGTATTTGATAAGAAATCCTTTATTCTGTGTTCCATGTATGTGCATATGGATGCATAGGTATACATATTTTATTTTAAAAGATAATAGAGTTTCTTTTATAAATAATAAAATGTTTTTTTTAAAAGATAATAAAGTTTCATTTATAAATAATAAAGTATTTTATTTCCCTAGTTAACTTGCTAAGCATCATTCACATATTGTTATTAACCATTTTGCCACCTTTCCCCTAGGTATGTTGCCTAGCAAGTTTTGCACTTGGAGTCTTGTGGAAGTTCATATATTTCGATGTAATATTATCGTGTGCTTGACCTCCATCCAACCTAACATGTTGTCGGTGACCATCTAGTGTCAAGCCTATCATGGCTAAGGTTATTCCCCCTCCCAAGTTGTGCTTCATCCCAGGTCACCTTATCATACTCTAAAAATATCTTAGAATAGTAAGCACTTTTGTAGTTGTACCTTAATCATCGCAATAATGGTAGCCTAGGTTGGCAGGTTTTACATTGTTATTTTCCCTTAGAATTCAACATTGCTCTATGTAGGAAGATGACTGGGTAACCTTTCACGATAGATCACCATGAAAAATCCACAAATGCCACTTGAACAGTGGTGGTTATGGCATAGCTGTTGAGCAAGGTGCAGCAACAGTATTGTCATTGTTGTCAACACAGTCAGATAGATCTGTTGATGCAGTGGACAGGAAGTTCAAAAGCTATTCAGATGTAGAAGACAAGAGTTCAAAGGTTACTCAGAGTATGTACAGTGATTTTCCAAGAAGACCGAAGTGGCCCATATGCAAAAGATCAAAGAAAAAGACAAGTAAGAAAAGTGTCACGATATCGCGACATATACAGTAGGCAAGAAAAACTGTCACGATTTCGTGACATGTTGGAAGAGAGAGAAAAAATAGGAAAAACTATCATGATTTCGTGACATGTTGGAAGAGAAAAAGGCAAGTGGAAAAACTGTCATGATTTCATGACATGTTGGAAGAGAAAAAGGCAAGTGGAAAAACTATCACGATTTCGTGACATGTTGGAAGAGAAAAAGGCAAGTGGAAAAACTATCATGATTTTGCGACATGTTGGAGAGAGAAAAGGCAAGTGGAAAAATTGTCACGATTTCGTGACATGTTGGAAGAGAAAAAGGCAAGTGGAAAAAGCTGTCGCGATTTCATGACATGTTGGAAAGAAAAAAGGCAAGTGGAAAAAGCTGTCGCGATTTCGTGACATGTTGGAAGAGAAAAAGGCAAGTGGAAAAACTATCACGATTTCATGACATGTTGGAAGAAAAAGAGAAAGCAGGAAGAAGTGTCACGATTTCATGACAAGTTCGAAGAAAGAGAACAAGTAAGAAAAGTGTCACGATTTCATGACATGTCGCATTTTCATGACTAAAACTGGAGAGAGAAAGTAAGTTGGAAAAGTGTCATGATTTCGTGACATGTCGCATTTTCATGACTAAAATAGGAGAGAGAAAGTAAGTTGGAAAAATGTCACGATTTCATGACATGTCGCATTTTCATGACTAAAATAGGAGAGAGAAAGTAAGTTGGAAAAGTGTCACGATTTCGTGACATGTCACATTTTCATGACAAAAGAAAGAGAGGAAGCGTACGAAAGCAGAACTGTCACGATTTCATGACAAAAGCAGAAAGCAAGACTTCGGAAGCAGAAGTGTCATGATTTCATGACAAAAGCAAAGAAGCTAAGTACGGAAGCAGAAGTGTCATGATTTCATGACAAAAGCTAAGTTGAAGACTACGAAGGCAGAAGTGTCACGATATCATGACAAAAGCAAAGTCGAAGTCTTTGGAAGCAGAAGTGTCATGATATCGCGACAAAAGCAAAGTCGAAGTCTTTGGAAGCAGAAGTGTCGCGATATCACGACAAAAGAATAGAGAAAGCGTATGAAGGTGAAAGTGTCATGATATCGTGACATGTATTTTCACGGGCCAAAGCTAAGAGAAAGAGCAAGGAGAAAAAGTGTCGCGATATCGCGACATGTAGCTTTTTTTGGTCCGATGCAAAGAGAAAGAGAGAGAAAGAAAAAGTGTCACGATATCATGACATGTATTTTCAGGGGCCAAAGCAAGGAGAAAGAGAGAGAAAGAGAAAGTGTCATGATATCGCGACATGTTGTATTTTTGCGATTGAGTTGAAGCCGACGAAGTTCGATGACAATCGACTAAAATTAGGGTTTACAGTTGTCATGAAAGCCGACTAAGATTAGGGTTTACAATCGACTAAGATTAGGGTTTTCATCACAAAAATTATGTTATAAAAGGAGGGCTGTTTGGAGATTTGAAAAGATGATGAAGTGTGCGAAGTTCGATCATAGTGCATAGAGAGCAAGTCGTATCGAATCAAGCTAAGTGCAAAATTTGCTAAGAAAGTAGAGTGCACAAAAGGGAGAAGATGATCATGAAGTTCGACTGTAGCGAAGTAGAGTGTGCGAAGTGATTGCACAGAGAAAGCAGAGTGCATAGAGAAACAAAGGTGAAGAACACCAGTCAGGGTCTAGCAAAAGCAAAGGTATCTTACTATCAATCTTCTAGTTTTAGAATTGAAGTCCAAGTTGGTACTTGGCATCAAGGGTTGGTGCTCCTTCCAGTTGGTGCTGGTAAATCAGGGGTTGGTGCTCCTTTCTATTGGTGCAGATAAATTAGGAGTTGGTGCTCCTTCCAGTGGGTGTTGGTAAATTGTTTGTAAAGTTGTTGCTTTGCATAGGCTAGATTTGGATGGTAGTCCAAGTAGTCATTTTTGAGGAGTAGCCACATTGGTGAACCTCGTTAAATCTTGTGTTGTGTGATGTTCTCTTGTGATACTTGCTTTATCTGGTTTTAAGGTTTCATTATTTCAATTTTAAGAACTATGAATTTAAGTTTAAAGAGCTACATTGATTCACCCCCCTCTCAGTGTCATTGTAAGACTAACAATTGGTATCAGAGCTAAGTTCCTGTACAAGCTTAACCGGCTAGGGTGATCTTGGAAGTAACACAATGGCAGGTGGTGAAGGCTTCTCATCAAACAAAGCACCATTGTTTGACGGATCTAATTACGCATTCTGGAGAATCAAGATGCAGACATATCTCTATGCTTTGGGTTACGACATCTGGGATTCAGTAGTTAGTGGATACACAATACCCATCACTCCTCCAAAAGAGGCTGATGAAAAGAAACTATTTGAAAATAACTCAAAAGCAAAAAATGCTCTCATGTGCGGATTAGCAGACAGTGAACTAGTAAAGATCATGAGCTGTAATACGACAAAAGAGATATGGGACAAACTGAGGAGTATTCATGAAGGAGATGATAAGATCAAGGAGGCCAAGTTACAGACACATCGAGCTCAGTTCGAAGCATTGAAAATGAATGACGATGAAAACATTGAGGCATATATGCTGAGAGTTAATGGAATCATTAATGCGATCAGAGGACTCGGTGAGGATATTGAAGACTCTACCATCGTGAAAAAGGTACTAAGATCTCTTCCTCAAAGGTTTGATTCTAAAGTCTCAGCGATAGAAGAAGCTAAAAATCTAAATTATTTTAGTATAGATGAGATGTATGGTTCTTTGACTGCATATGAGATGAGGATAGGAAGATCTAAACCCACAGAAAGAGAAGCGGCTTTTAAAGCCCTTAAAAATAAAAACACAAAACAAGAGTCCGAGGAAGAAGAGACATCAGATGAAATGGAAGCAAACTTTGTTAGAAAACTAAAAAAGGGAAAAGGAAAATATAGAGGGAAGCTACCATTTAAATGTTTCAACTATGGAGGCATTGGGCATTTTGCGACTAAATGTCCACTTAAAGAGAAGAACAAAAATGATGAAGGATCGCACCAAGAAAGAAGTGACTGGAAGAAGAAAATGAATTTTAGAAAAGGCAACTTCAAGAAGAAAAGTTTCATCTCCAAGAATGCCAGTTCATCAGAAGACAACTTCGGTGAGGATTCTGAAGAGGAAACAGGTGAAGCTCTTTTCATGGCATTTGAAGAAGTAAAATCAGAAAAGGAAGAAGGAGTGAACTCTGAAGTATGTGGTGAAAACCCCGAGGATAAAGTAGATCTAGAAGGTGAGTTGATCTCTCGCACTTGAAGAGTGGAAGATAGAAAGGAAAAAGAATAAGAAAATTTCAAGAAAGCTTGAGGATGCAAATGAAATCATAACCAGTTTGAAAGTACAGATAGAAGAATCCAAGAAAATCTTCGAAGATCTCGAAGTGCAAATAACCATGAAAATAGATTATTGCAGCAAGCTAGAAGAAGAGATTGTTGGTTTAAGAATGCAGCTAGAAGAGATGAATAAGAAAATTAGTTGTTATCACAAACGTGAAGAAAGTTCTATGAAGTCGGATAAGATCATAAATGACCAAAGGCCTGTAGGCATCAAATTTGGTCTGGGTTTCATCGAAGGAGAATCATCAAATGGATCAAAGGCCAGAAATGTAGAATCCATAAATAATGAAGATAAGAAATAGGTTGATCAAGGAAAAATGTCTCATGCAAAAGAAAGCAATAATGCCAGGCACGAAAGGAGAATTGACAATGATGGATTTACCAATGTCACACATCAAAGAAGAAGAAGACCTATGGCTCCTACGACAACATGGCAAAGACCATCACCCAGGTTCAATTATCCCTTTTTTGGTTTCTATTTTAAATGCAATGGCTATGGACATAAAATCTCAGACTGCAAATATAATGTAAGACCAAGGAATTTCACCAGTAGAAATGCTTTTTCTCCTCTGATAAATTATACAATAGAATGTTATACCTGTCATAATTTTGGGCACATTGCAAGAAACTGTAGAAGTACATTTGCATCAAATCAGTTTTAGGGAAGAAAATTTCAACCAAGTAGGATGAGACAAAATAGAAAACTTCTCGAAAAACATGCACAAGCTACTGATAAGGGAAAGGCAAAACAAGAGCCCAAAACTACTATCAAAATGGAGTGGAAAGGAAAAGAGTGACTTAAGGAAGAAAAGGAATCCTTAATCGTACAAACAACATTTAAAGCACAGAATAAATATGTACCATGGATACTTGATAGTGGATGCTCCAGTCATATGACAGGTGACAAACAAAAATTTGAGAAGTTACAAAAATATGAAGGTGGTTCAGTAAAGTTTGGAAATAATGATGGAGCTAAGATAGTTGGCAAAGGTTCAGTTAAAATTAGTGATGAAAAAATTAAGTCAGAAGAAGTCTTGTTTGTGGATGGTTTGAAACATAACTTGTTGAGCGTAAGTCAGATCTGTGATAAAGGTCATGAAGTAGTTTTTATGAAGCAGGGTTGTGAAGTCAGAAAAACAAACAGTGGAAAATTGATAGCAACTGGATCAAGGACATCTGGAAACCTGTACACGCTCTCAGAGACTTCAAAAGGAGCTTGTTTTATTGGAAAGGAAGAAGAAAATTGGTTGTGGCACAAGAGACTCGGTCATATCAGTTTTGATAATCTAGTAAAAATCAGCTCAAAAAGGGTAGTGAGAGATATTCCCACCATCAGCAAACCTGCAAACAACATTTGTGCTTCATGCCAAAAGGGGAAGCAAACTAGAGTCACATTCAAAACAAAAGAATACTACACAAGCAAACCTTTGGAACTAATACACACTGATTTATGTGGACCCATGAGAACACAAAGCATAAATGGTGACAAATATTTTATGTTGTGCATTGATGACTATTCCAGAATGACATGGATATTTTTCTTGAAGCATAAATCAGAAGCTTTTGATATGTTCAAGATTTTCAAAAACCAGGTTGAGAATGAAACAGGAAAGAGGATCAAATGTTTAAGATCAGATAGAGGAGGAGAATTCATTTCAGAGGAGTTTACAAAGTACTATGAAAAATACGGTATTAGGAGACAGTTTTCAGTAGCCAAGACACCTCAGCAGAATGGAGTGGTAGAAAGAAAGAACAGGACAGTGCAGGAAATGGCACAGACTATGTTGGCTGAAAGCAGAGTAGTAGACAGATTTTGGAAAGAAGCAGTCCATACTACAGTGCATATCCAAAATAGGTACATGTTGAGAACACATGAAAGCAAAACTCCTTATGAGTTGTGGTTCGGTAAAAGGGCAACAACAAAATACCTCAAAATCTTTGGCAGCAAGTGCTACATCAAAAGAACTGAAGATAATCTTGGTAAGTTTGAAGATAGAGCGGATGAAGGTATTTTTGTTGGTTATTCATCAAAAAGCAAAGCTTACAAATGCTACAACAAGAGGCTAAAGAAAATTGTGGACAATGTCGATGTTAAATTTGATGAAGGTAGAGAACGAGTAATTAGCTATGAAACGAACTACCCAATTTATGAAGAGGTTATTGAAGGAGATGAGGAAAACGAAATGGAAAAGATACAGAAAATTGACTCAGATGATTTAAGTTGTGATTCAGAAGTGGAAGAAAATAAGAAATTCAAAATAGGCAACTGGCAAAAAAATCATCCTAGAGAGCAAATAATTGGAGACCCCAAAGTTGGTGTTCAGACAAGAAGAAGAGTAGTAAGTAACTACTCTCTATTATCCAACATTGAGCCCAAAAATGTTGCTAACGCAAGCAAAGATGAAAGTTGGATGAAGGCAATAAATGAAGAATTAGATCAGATCGAGAAAAATGAAACTTGGGAGTTAGTACCTAGACACTGCAAATAAAAATATAATCGAGACTAAATGGATTTTTTGAAACAAATTGAATGAAGACGGATAGGTAGTCAGAAATAAAGCAAGATTGGTATGTAAGGGTTATGCACAAGTTGAAGGCATTGACTTTGAGGAAACTTTTGCACAAGTAGCTAGACTAGAGGCAATTAGAATGTTTCTGGCTTTAGCAGTCTACAAGAATTTCAAAGTTTATCAAATGGATGTGAAATCAGCGTTTTTGAATGGGAAACTTGAAGAAGAGGTTTATATTGAGCAACCGAGATGGTTTCCAACTTGGTGATGATCCCAACTTGGTTTGCAAGTTGAAGAAAGCATTATATGGCTTAAAATAGGCACCCCGAGCATGGTATGCAAGGCTAGACAACTATCTCACTCAACAAAGGTTTAAGAAAGGTATGGTGGATAGTAATTTGTATGTCAAAATAGAAAATGGGCATCTTATTGTTCTTGTTGTATACGTAGATGATATCATATTTGGTAGCAGACAAAGATGAGTCATGTAAAGATTTAGCAAATAAGATGCGAAAGAATTTGAAATGTCAATGATTGGTGAACTGTCGTATTTCCTCGGGTTGCAAGTTAATCAAAGTAAGAAGGGCATATTTATTTCTCAAGTTAAATATGTAAAAGAGATGTTAAAAAAGTTCACAATGGAGGATTGTAAGCCAGTTAGCACTCCCATGACGACAGGTTGCAAGTTGAGCAAGGATGACAAATCTCCACCTATTGATCAAACCATGTACAGATCTATGATTGGAAGCTTACTGTACCTGATAGCTACCAGACCAGATATTTTGTAGGCAGTATGCATGGTAGCACGATTTCAAGCTAATCCCAAGGAGACTCATGTGATAGCAGTGAAGAGGATTCTTCGGTACCTCAAGGGTACTATGGAGTATGGGTTATGGTATCCAAAAGGTAAAGACTTCACCCTTATTTCGTATTCAGATGCAGATTGGGCAGGATGTGTAGATGATAGAAAGAGTACCAGTGGAGGTGCATTCTATCTTGGAGACAGATTGGTCGCGTGGCACGATAAGAAACAAGAGTCAGTTTCTTTATCGACAGTAGAGGCAGAATATATTGCAATGACAACATGTTGTACATAGGTATTATGGATGAAACAAACCCTGAAAGATCTTGGTATTAGTTTCAGTGAGCCAATATCAGTTAAGTGTGATAACACCAGTGCCATTAACATCTCCAAGAATCCGGTTATGCATTCATGCACAAAACACATTGCTATCAGGTATCACTTTTTGAAGGAGAAAGTTGCGGAAGGTGAGGTTAAGTTGGATTTTGTTCCAACTACAGAGCAAGTAGCGAGATATCTTCACAAAACCATTGCCCAAGGAAGTTTTTGAGTACCTTCGCAATAAATTGGGAGTGGTCACACTTCCCAAGAATTGACTAGCTACAAGGATCACATTCTTAGGGGGAGCATTTAAGCATTTGATTATCTTTTTGCTCATGTTCATGATTTTTGCTAAGTGTAATAAATTGTGCCTGAGAATGTTGTGCATGGACTCAGGGGGAGTCTGCAGTAGCCCTTTGGTATTATTGTCAAAGGGGGAGAAGAGTTACAGGAAATTGCACATGTGTTGCCAACAATTCCAAAGGGGGAGATTGTTGAGCAAGGTGCAGCAACAGTATTGTCATTGTTGTCAACACAGTCAGATAGATCTGTTGATGCGGTGGACAGGAAGTTCAAAAGCTATTCAGATGCAGAAGACAAGAGTTCAAAGGTTACTCAGAGTATGTACAATGATTTTCCAAGAAGACCGAAGTGGCCCATATGCAAAAGATCAAAGAAAAAGACAAGTAAGAAAAGTGTCGCGATATCGCGACATATACAGCAAGCAAGAAAAACTATCACGATTTCATGACATGTTGGAAGAGAGAAAAAGCAGGAAAAACTATCACGATTTCGTGACATGTTGGAAGAGAAAAAGGCAAGTGGAAAAACTGTCATGATTTCGTGACATGTTGGAAGAGAAAAAGGCAAGTGGAAAAACTATCACGATTTCATGACATGTTGGAAGAGAAAAAGGCAAGTGGAAAAACTGTCACGATTTCGTGACATGTTGGAAGAGAAAAAGGCAAGTGGAAAAACTGTCGTGATTTCGTGACATGTTGGCAAAGAAAAAGGCAAGTGGAAAAACTATCGCGATTTCATGACATGTTGGAAGAGAAAAAGGCAAGTGGAAAAACTATCATGATTTCGTGACATGTTGGAAGAGAAAAAGGCAAGTGGAAAAACTATCGCGATTTCATGACATGTTGGAAGAGAAAAAGGCAAGTGGAAAAACTGTCACGATTTTGTGACATGTTGGAAGAAAAAGAGAAAGCAGGAAGAAGTGTCACGATTTTGTGACAAGTTCGAAGAAAGAGAAAAAGTTTGAAAAGTGTCACGATTTCGTGACATGTCGCATTTTCGCGACTAAAATAGGAGAGAGAAAGTAAGTTGGAAAAGTGTCATGATTTCGTGACATGTCGCATTTTCGTGACTAAAATAGGAGAGAGAAAGTAAGTTGGAAAAGTGTCACGATTTCGTGACATGTCGCATTTTTGCGACAAAAGAAAGAGAGGAAGCGTACGGAAGTAGAACTGTCACGATTTCATGACAAAAGCAGAAAGCAAGACTTCGGAAGCAGAAGTGTCATGATTTCATGACAAAAGCAAAGAAGTAAAGTACGAAAGTAGAAGTGTCATGATTTCGACAAAAGCTAAGAAGAAGACTACGAGAGGCAGAAGTGTCGCGATTTCACGAAAAAAGCAAAGTTGAAGACTACGAAGGCAGAAGTGTCACGATATCGTGACAAAAGCAAAGTCAAAGTCTTTGGAAGCAGAAGTGTCGTGATATCACGACAAAAGCAAAGTCGAAGTCTTTGGAAGCAGAAGTGTCATGATATCATGACAAAAGAATAGAGAAAGCGTATGGAGGCGAAAGTGTCGCGATATCGTGACATGTTGTATTTTCACGGGCCAAAGCTAAGAGAAAGAGCAAGGAGAAAAAGTGTCGCGATATCGCGACATGTAGCTTTTTCGCGGTCCGATGCAAAGAGAAAGAGAGAAAGAAAAAGTGTCGCGATATCGCGACATGTATTTTCGGGGGCCAAAGCAAGGAGAAAGAGAGAGAAAGCGAAAGTGTCACGATATCGCGACATGTTGTATTTTTGTGGTTGAGTTGAAGCCGACGAAGTCCGATGACAACCGACTAAAATTAGGGTTTACAATTGTCATGAAAGCCGACTAAGATTAGGGTTTACAGCCGACTAAGATTAGGGTTTTCATCACAAGAATTTTGTTATAAAAGGAGGGTTGTTTGGAGATTTGAAAAGATGATGAAGTGTGCGAAGTTCGGTCGTAGTGCGCAGAGAGCAAGTCGTATCGAATCAAGCTAAGTGCAAAATTTGCTAAGAAAGCAGAGTGCAAAAGGGAGAAGACGATCGTGAAGTTCGACTGTAGCGAAGCAGAGTGTGCGAAGTGATTGCATAGAGAAAGCAGAGTGCACAGAGAAAGCAAAGGTGAAGAACACCAGTCAGGGTCTAGCAAAAGCAAAGGTATCTTACTATCAATCTTCTAGTTTCAGAATTGAAGTCCAAGTTGGTACTTGGCATCAGGGGTTGGTGCTCCTTCCAGTTGGTGCTGGTAAATCAGGGGTTGGTGCTCCTTTCTATTGGTGCAGATAAATCAGGAGTTGGTGCTCCTTCCAGTGGGTGCTGGTAAATTGTTTGTAAAGTTGTTGCTTTGCATAGGCTGGATTTGGATGGTAGTCCAAGCAGTCATTTTTGAGGAGTAGCCACATTGGTGAACCTCGTTAAATCTTGTGTTGTGTGATGTTCTCTTGTGATACTTGCTTTATCTGGTTTTAAGGTTTCATTATTTTAGTTTTAAGAACTGTGAATTTAAGTTTAAAGAGCTACACTGATTCACCCCCCCTCTCAGTGTCATTGTAAGACTAACAATAGCTTGCCCTCATTATCACAGTCACAATAGAACCTTTGTGTTAGCTAAAAACCTTGGCTTGGATAGTTGACTATCGGGTTGGTATTCACAGGCTGTGTCATTGGTCTAAGTGTTTGTTTTATAAGTTTACTTCCTTTATGTGAAGACCTTAATTTTTATTTTTATTTGTAAATTATTATTATTTCTTACCATAATATAGTTGATAGTTGTTGAACTATATTATTTTACTCGCAAAGCAAAATAGTTTATATTCTATGTTTTCTTTCATTAATTAAAAGTATGGATTTTTAATTAATGGAAGTAAAGGAAGAATGTTTTGTTTCATTAATTAGAAAATATGAAAAATTAATTAGTGAAATAAAGGAAAGTGTTTTATTTACAATTAAAGTAATATATATTTGATTTTATAAATAAAAAGATATATTTTTTATAGATTAAAGATATGGGACTTTGATTTATAAAATGAAGGAGAAATGAATTGTTTATGAATTAAAGTATTTAGAATTTTATTTATTAAATAATTAAAGATAGTTTATTTTATAGATTAAAGGTATGGGACTTTAATTTAAAACATGGAAAAATGAATTGTTTATGAATTAAAGTATTTAGGCTTTGGTTTATTAAATAATGAAAGATAGTTTGTTTTTGACAATAAAGGTATGGGACTTTAATTTATAAAATGAAGGAGAAATGAATTATTTATGAATTAAAATATTTATACTTTGATTTATTAAATAATGAAATATAGTTTATTTTATGGATTAAAGGTATAGGACTTAAATTTATGGAATAAAAGAAATATGATTTATTTTATAGGTTAAGTAATGAGACTTAATTTATGGAAATAAATCAACCTAGTTTAATTAAAAATTTAAAGGTATGGGACTTTGATTTTGTTGAATATAGGTTGGAAAGAAAATTTTAAAGTAGGATCTGTGATCTAGCTTCATTTGTTGAAAGAATCCCATTGTGTAATGAGGGAAAAACAAAAATGGTTGATTTTATGATATCAACTATGTAGTAGATGGTTAGATACTTTTATTTAATTTGTATAGTTGTAATTTATAAATGAACATAATAAATACATTTAGAAGCATACCTATCCCGAACCATGAGTGCCCTGATCCCCTACTATCCTCAAATAATTGATGGAAGAGGAGGACCAAATATGATAGTTGGTTCATATGCATTGGTTTGTCTTACTTTTGCAATAATTTACTTTGCTCAAATAAACTAGAATTATGGAAAGATATCTCAGATAAAAATGATGTATTATGTTATCCTATTAAAGTATGGAGGATTTATCATACTTTTTTATATGTAACATCTCATTAAATGATTGATAATTTTAATTTAATTTATGTTTATGATTTGATTATGCTTCTCTAGTTAAGCTCTTTCTTTCATATTTATCACTTACTTCATTTATATGTTTTTCCCTTAGCGTTTCTTGTATATTTTTGTATGCTCTTTAATTAGATAAAATAAATTATTTTTATTTTCTTGGTTTAAAAAAAGAAATATACCTAAGAAATTGAGATCTTAGGGTGAACCTAGAGAGTGACCTAAAGGATTTAGACCCTTAGGATGAACGTAGAAATACAAAATGGAATTAAGAGCCCCTTAGTGATAATGAAAACTAAGTAGACTAAAATATTACATCTAAGTTAAGATAGATCATCATGGAGACGATATGGATATCTTAACTCATAATACGTATAGCATACCTACACATATGGACTTGCGTATGGTTTGGTGATGGGCGTATACATTTGACTGACTGAAGGTGATAATTTTAGCTCATTAAGAATGATAGGATGAATAAAATTATTTGTGGTAATACATAGTATGCCTACATAGACGAATTTGTGGGAGGGTATTTGGTGAGATGTAACTCTATAGGAAATTCAGGAAGCTTAATGATCTTAAAATTATTAGAATAATAAAAGGTTGATTTGGAGTTTATGAATCCCTCTCCTTAGTAATTTTTTTTCTTTTTTTTGTGTGTTTTCTTGTAGTCAGGTTTTGGGTCATTACATTTGGTATTAGAGCTCTAGGTATGAGGGTATAGAGCTTCTTATGTGCTAAAGGAATTTGGATATCTTTCATCAAAGACTTGCTTATATTTTAAGCTAAATCTAGGAAGACCTAGACTCTCCTAATTTCTAGAATTTAACAAGAACTAATCCCAAAGGTGATTAGAGTGTTACGATACCTTACTTATGATAAGTATGGACTTTGTAATGAAGTTATATTATAACCTTGGAATACCATCCTAATTAGATTATTGATTTTGTTAGAAAAAAAACTTCGTATTATGGCTAGAGTTAGTAGTTCAGTTCTAGGCAGAACCATAACCTAACCCTATCTTATTGGTTGTCATTAGGATAGATGGCACCCAAGATGAGAGGAGGAAAGACTACTTCCCCTAGAAGGAAGAATCATAAAGATAATTCTAAAGGAAGGACCCAAGAAAAGGGTTCAAGAGAATTAAGCAAAGAGGTGGAAAACCTCATCACCATTGCTACAGTGTTACAAGAGCAAATATAAAAAGAGGAACTAATAGATCAACAATAAGAATCGATAAAACAATAAAATTATTTGAATGATTCCTTCTTTGTATAGTTGAAAAAGAATTATTGACAGTCCCAAAATGGAAAGTGTTGGTTATTTAGAGTAGGGAGGTCAATATAAAGGGTAGAAAATCCAAATCAAACCCATCCAATTGAAGAAAAATATAGCCAAACCAAGCTATGGAAAAATTCAAAGACAACTAAAATAATCCCAAACAAAATAAATTGCAATATATTTTTAGGGAGACCTTGAAGGTCCCAAATAAGGTTGATCTATATGTGGAGGGCCACACTATGCAACTAGATGCCCCAATAAAATAGAGTTGAAATGGACCAACCCTCAAAGCTCACTCAATATCAAGGAAAGAAATGGATAGAGTCACCCCAAATAAGATAATTAGAGAAGAAATTTGGGGAAAAAAAACACCCCAAGGGAGCGTGCTCCTGGTGTGGAGGTCCTCATTACATGATTGATTATCCAAGAAAAGCAAGATCGAGCATTTAGGCCAATGATACAAACCCTAGAGTGCAGGTGGTAGTAATAAAGAGGGATTGAAAATAAGTACCCATGTCATTGACTTGGAAATGGAAAAACTCTTCTCCCCTCTAAGAGATATTTTAACTTTAGTTAGAATTATTTTCTCAGCTTTATTTCTTCTAGTTTAGCAAGGGATATGCTAGAAAGGCCAGTATATTTAGCCCATGGTTGGAAGGTAGAGTATGGTTCTAGAAAAACCTACTTAGTAAACCAGTGCTATCAAATGGCATACATTGTTTTATCTAGTGGTACCATAGAAGCTTGTCTATATGTAGCTCCACTTCATGCCTTTGATGTGATCCTAGGTATGTATTGGTTGTAGGATTGGTTGTGAGATTGCTTTCAACCATATTATAGCCATGTATCTTTAAATATTAATTTACATTATGCTCAATAACTATGGAATTGCCATGCCTCATTAACTTTTCATTACTCTACAAAATTTTATTTGATCACTGATTTTCCATATATTCTATCTTGCATGATTGTAATTACCCAATCAACATTAAAATCCCATGTTCACCATATTTAAATTAGCCACGAGCAAATATTTCATGACCCTCCTTGGTAGGATTTTTGGCATAAAGAAATAATGTATTAATTATCGATGCTTTAATACTTAGTTTGTGCAATTGAATAGCTATGTGATGCTAGTTTAAGCTTTTGAAATAACATGATACTATTGACATATTGTTAATGTATAAAATTAGGTACACTCATGGGTAGAAGAGGTAGAATTGTTCACTAGAAATGGGGTACCTAACATAGGGGAAGTAATGATTGTGATAACTTGGGGGTAACATGGATAGATACCCTCATATAGGTATGCATAATCAGACAATAATAATCATCAATTAGCTAGCCACCTTGAGACTCAAGTTGATAGCTTGGTAGCTATCATAAATTCTTAGGCTGAGATAGGTGACTGAATTGACAGAAAACTCCCTCTTTGTCTGTTGCATATATTTTATTGTCTTTTACTTCATCATTTGTTGCATCAATGGTTTAAAAAAAAAGGATGCATAATCTAGTTGTATTTGAAATCCCCTTGTTTTTCTTAAACCCTTCAAAAGAATAGCATGTTGTTAGTATTTTATAAGAAAACCTTTATTCTATGTTCCATCTATGTACATATGGATGTATAGGTATAAGTAATTTATTTTAAAATATAATAGAGTTTATTTTATAAATAATAAAGTGTTTTATTTTAAAATATAATAGAGTTTCTTTTATAAATAATAAAGTGTTTTATTTTAAAATATAATAGAGTTTATTTTATAAATAATCAGTGTTTTATTTAAAAAATTATAGAGTTTATTTTATTAATAATAAAGTGTTTTATTTTAAAATATTATAAAGTTTCATTTATAAATAATAAATTATTTTATTTGAAAAGATAATTGAGTTTCTTTTATAAATAATCAATATTTTAATTTAAAATATAATAAAGTTTCTTTTATAACTAATAAAGTGTTTTATTTTATAAGATAATAGAGTTTCTTTTATAAATAATAGTGGCTTATTTTAAATGATGATATAATTTCATTTAAAACCTTGGTTTAAATAATGGTAGAATTTTATTAGAAAATTTTTTAAAAATAAGGGTTGAAAAACCTATCGACCTTAAAGTGAGGAAGGTCAGAGATTTCATTTAGGGCAAAGTTTCAAAGGGAGAAAAGAACCATATTTTAATGGAATATCTTGCTCAATTAGATAAGGGATATGATGGAAGTGACATTGAGTAGGTGGGAGGAGCATATGGGAGATTAAGAAGCATGGAAAAAGAGGAGACTTCTCTCATTATGTGTTGTATTGATGAGAAGGAAGAGTGAACTTTAAAAAAAATGGAAGCTTATAAATAAATATTGGAAGCCTATCTGAATGTGGGGAGAAACCAACTCTAAAGGACAAAAACTTTAGGAAAACCAATATTGAACTTGACGCCAGAACAAACCACCTCTAGAATATAGTAGGTTGGTTTATAAGCTACCATATCCTTTAATTTATATTAAGAAATTTTGGTTTTTTTACCAACGTCTTGGGTTCATCATTGGTTTCTTGTAAGCTAGGTAACTGGTAATATTCAAGATAGTACTAATTTTTGTCATTCTTAGTTTGGTCACTCGACTTATTTTTAGCCATGTTATGGACACTGTCATATTGTGATGCTTCATTCCTTCACTCCCTACACAACCAACATAGGATTTGGTATGTATTAGTTGTATGAGCCACTAAATGAACCCTCCTCAGAGCTCTTCACATCCAATATGGCTAAACTACCTCCTAGGATTCTACCTATAGTGACCAATGGTTCAAAACTCTCTTTGTGCTAGTTTTTGCTTGGTAATAATTGGTGGATCCCACCCTAGTTAACCTAATAAGCATCATTCACATATTACTATTAGCCATTTTACCACATTTCCTCTAGCTATGTTGCCTAGCAAGTTTTACACTTGGAGTCTTGTGGCAGTTCATATCTTTCAATGTAATAATATCATGTGCTTGACCTCCATCCAACCTAACAGGTTGTTATCGGTGACCATCCAATATCAAGCCTATCATGGCTGAGGGTGTTGCTTCCTCCCAAGTCGTGCTTCATCCTAGGTCACATTCTCGTGCTCCAAAAATATCTTATAATAGTGAACACTTGCATAGTTTTACCTTACTCATCACAATAATGGTAGCCTAGGTTGGTAGGTTTTCCACTATCATTTTCCCTTAGATGTCAGTGTTGCTCTGTGTAGGAAGATAATCAGGTAACCTATCCTGATGGACCGCCTTCGAAAATCTACAAATACCACTTGGGCAGTGGTGGTTATGACATACCTTACCCTTGTTATCATGATCGCATTAGAACCTTTGTGTTAGCAAAAAATCCTACCTTGGGTAGTTGACTGTTGGGTTGGTATTCATAGGTTGTGTCATTGGTCTAAGTATTTGTTTTATGAGTTTGCTTCATTTATGTGAAGACCTTAATCTTCCTTTTATTTTTTAAATTCTTATTATTGCCTACCACAATATGGTTGATAGTTGTTGAACTAGATTATTTTATTGGCAAAGCAATATAGTTTATATTCTATGTTTTATTTTATTAATTAAAATTATGGATCTTTAACTTATGAAAGAAAAGGAAGAATGTTTTGTTTCATTAATAACAATGCATGGAAATTTAATTAGTGATATAAGGGAAAGTGTTTTATTTATAATTAAAGTAGTAAATATTTTATTTTATAAATAAAAATATAGTTTGTGTTTTACATTAAAGGTATAGGACTTTAATTTGTAAAATGAAGGAGAAATGAATTGTTTATGAATTAAAGTATTTAGGCTTTGATTTCTTAAATAATGAAATATAGTTTAATTTATAGATTAAAGGTATGGGACTTTGATTTATAAAATGAAGAAATGAATTGTTTATGAATTAAAGTATTTAGACTTTGATTTATTAAATAATGAAAGATAGTTTATTTTATAGATTAAAGGTATGGGACTTTGATTTATAAAATGAAGGAGAAATGAATTTTTTATGAATTAAAGTATTTAGACTTTGATTTATTAAATAATGAAAGATAGTTTATTTTATATATTAAAGGTAATGGACTTTAATTTATGGAATAAAGAAAAGATGGCTTATTTTATAGGTTAAGTAATGAGACTTAATCTATGGAAATAAAGGAACCTATTTTAATTTAAAAATTTGAAGATATGAGAGTTTAATTTTGTTGAATAAAGTTTGGAAAGAACTTGATTAAAGTAGGATGTATGATCTAGTTGCATTTACTAAAAGACTCCCATTGGGTAATGAGAGGGGGAAATAAAATGGTGGATTTTATGATATCAACTATGCAGTAGATGGTTAGATACTTTGATTTAATTTGTATAGTTGTAATTTGGAAATGGACATAATAAATTCATTTAGAAGCATGTCTATCTTGAACCATGAGTGCCATGATCCCGTACTATCCTCAAATGATTGATGGAAGAGGAGGACCAAATATGGCAGTTGGGTCATATGCATTGGTTTGTATTACTTTTGAAATAATTTACTATGCTCAAATAGACTAGAATTATGGGAAGATATCTTAGATAAAATGATGTATTATGTTATTCTTTTAAAGTATGGAGGATTTACCATACTTGCTTATATGTAATAGCTCATTGAATTATTGAGAATTTTAATTTAATTTATGTTTATGATTTGATTATGCTTCTCTAGTTAATATCTTTCTTTCGTATTTATTGCTTACTTCATTTATATGTCTTTTCCCTTGTTAGTATTCCTTGTATATTTTTTGTATGCTCTTTGATTATATAAAATGAATTTTTTTTATTATCGTGGTTAAAAAAATAAAGTGACTTGTGAAATTGAGATCTTAGGGTGAACCTAGAGAGTGACCTAGGGTATTTAGACCCTTAGGGTGAACACAGGAAGACCTAAGGGAATTAATACCCCCTTAGGGATAATGAAAACAATTTTGGGAATCAATTTTCCTCAAAATATGGGTAATGTTATATTTTTTGAAGAAATCATTTTGAGGAGAATCTAATGGAAGCAATGATCATAAAATTTCATTGAGTATGGCAAGAGATGTAGGGACTCAAAAGTGAATTTTCTTGTGTTGTCACGAGTAAAATTAAGTCTTAAATACTTTAATTTAAATAATTTTAAGGTGGTAAAGCTATGAAACATATGCATGTATCTAGTCACTTGAAATTTTAATTTGATCCTGATTTAATAAATAAGTTTACTAGACATAGTCATGGCAATAATCATCACAACAATCTCAAGGTAAGTAAAATTTAAGCATGTATATTAAATATTTTAACTAAGAACTTGATTTTTTTGGATCGTTGAAAATTGCAAATAAGCCCAAGAAAAACAAGAAAATCTTATCAAAACTTCAAAAGGTGGGTCTCCAATCCTTGCATACTACAACATGTTGTGTAAGCACAACAAAAAGAGGTAGTTAAATTCTAAAACTTTTAATATTTTTTCCCTCTCATTCCATAGGGTAGGTGTATGGCATAGGTAGGTAACACATTTATTATGTTGTTTTTCCTCTTCTTCTACACTTGAGAAAACCCTAAAGCCGAAAAATATCCTTTTTCCTCTTCTTTTATAGTTGGAAAGACCTTGAAGTGTCAAACCACTATGATAAAAAATAAAATTTGATCTCAAATCAAAGATTAGACACTAACGCAAGAGATTTCATAAATTATATAAAAATAATTAGGTATTTTTTGAATCTCCTAATTTCAAACTATGGTTTGCTTGGTTTTTTTCACATGGTTTATAGTCCTTGATATTTTTCAAGTTTATTCACATTTAACGTTGTTATATAAGAATTATATTTCCTTTGTATCCCTTCAATGTTGGAAGCAACTTCCATTCTAGAAGTTTATGATAAATATTAAGGTTATCATTATAATATTCATATTATTTAGAGGATAAATATTCCATTCTCCACAAATGATAAAATCGCTATAAACTGAATATCAAAATCATCTTAGTCCACCACTTAAGCAAAATATATCCCATTTACAATATATGAACTTATTTATTTATTTTTTTACTAGATCTAGAATATGCTTTAATACAAACTATAGCAAGAGATACACAAATCCCTCATGCACTCAAATTATGGATTATATGTATAAATCCAAAAGAAAAATAAATCAAATTATAAAATTTTATTAATGATAAAAATGGAGAATACAAATAGATGATAACTCTCCTACATATAGCTAAATATTAGAGTCGTAGTACATGAAGAAAGGTATTCACCAACCTTTGGTGACTAGTAAATTCTTTTAAGATTCACATTTTATTGAGCTTAATATGTATTTGTTCCATAATTTGAACATATAGTAATGCAAAGGAAATGCTCTTAGTTATAATTTATAATTTTTATTAAAGTATATAACTTGGCCATATATAATCAGAACATATTCATTAAGAGCATATGTAATTATCTATAAAGCACAACAAAATTTCTTAAGGAAAATTAGTTTTTTCCTACCACAAATACATCCAAACCTCTACTAAAGCATGCAAAGCTAATTTATACAAAGGCAACAAGATCTCAATACGATCTCCATCAGAACATATAGTCAAATAATACCTAAATATATTAACTAACATATTGCAGTTCTTTTGGAGAAGACTCTCAAACATATCCAAGCCCTCAATTATAGCCAATAGTTAAGTAAAACTATTGCAAATTGAATAATCATCTCAATCCATCATTTAAGAAAAAATTTATCCCCTTTAAAATATATAGATATTTTAATTTATTTTTAATAGAACCTGCTTTAATACAAACTATAGCAAGTTTTAACTAGGGCCCTCATGCAGTCAAAATATGGATTACATGTATAAATCCATAGGTTAAATAATGCAAATTATAACCTTTTACTATTGATAAAACTGGAGAAAACAAATAGGAGATAACTCCCCTGCATATAGCTAAGTATTAGAGTTGTATTATATCAAGAATGGTATTAACTAAATTTTGATAACTAGTACATTTTCTAAAGCTTCATATTTTATAGTGCATTTTTCATTCCATATTTTGAACATATAATATGTAAATGAAATATTTCTAGTTACAATTTACAATGTTCATTATAGTATAGAATTTTCCATACATAATCAAAACACCTTCATTAAGAGCACATACAGTTGTCTATAAAGCACAACAAAATTTCATGAGGAAACAATATCTTTATACGATATCTAGTAGAGCATATATAGAGGTAACAAGATCTCTATACGATCTCTAGTAGAGCATATAATTAATAATAGTTGAAGCTATTAACTAACATTTTATAATTCTTTTGAAGAAAACTCTCAAACATCTCCAAGCCTTCTATTATAGTATATAGTTAAATAAAACTACTTTAGATTGAATAATTATATCAATACACCACTTAAGCAAAAAGCTATTGCATTTATAGTATCTAAACATTTTTTATTTATTTTTTAACTTATATATAACCTACTTTAATACAAAAAATACCAAGATATAAATAGGGTCCTCATGAACCCAAAATATAGATTATATGTATAAATCTAGAGGACAAATAAAACAAATCATAAATTTGTATTAATGATAAAATTAGATAATACAAATAGGAGATAGTTCCCTTACATATAGCTAAGAATTAGAGTGGTATTATATCAAGAATTTTATTCACCAACCTTTACTAACTACCATACTCTTTGAAGATTATTTGTTGTTCCATATTTTGGACATATAGTATGGTTACAATTTATAATCTTCATTAATGTATAGAACTTGACCATACATAATTAGAACACCTTAATTAAGAGCATACACACTTATCTATAAAGCACAACAAATTTTCTTGAGGAATTTTTGTTTTCCTACTATAAATACATCCAAACTACTAAAGCACACGAAGTTGATTTATATAGAGACAATAAGATCTCCATGCATTCTCTAATAGAGCATATAGTTAAATAATAGCTAAAGCTATTAACTAACATTTTGTAGTTCATTTGGAGAAGAATATCAAAAATATCCAAGCCTTCAATTATAGCATTGTTGAGTGGTATTTTCACCCTGTTGTGAAAGTACACTCTCCTTTAGGATTTGGGTTCCAAATCCTCTCTTGCAAAGAAGTTAAAAAAACAACTTCTCCAAGGTCTCCGTTGTATTAGCATTTGCATATGTGTATTAGTAATCTCAAATATAAGATATTCAATTTGAATGCTTGGAACACCTTAGTGATTGCAAGTAACTGTAAACAAGGGGCAATGTTGATTTATTTCATCATGAAACTTTAGTGATTGTTCATTGTTTTTTTTTTGGATTTTGATATTTTTTTAAATGTTTATTTTAATGCCTTGAAAAGTTAAAATTTTTGGAAATATATAGAATGCAGAAAAATGAAAATGAAATGCAGAAAAATGAAAATAAAATGCTTCCAGTATGATGCTATCCTATTACGACAAAACCGAAGATGTGAGGTTTTCGTGCATGCAACCTAACCTATTGGACCTGCAAAACAAGCACAATCTAGATAAGCTAAGTGTTGGTTCCTAGGGTACAAAGTAAAATTCAGATTTCAAATATTCGCCTAATGTAACCCAAAAAACATGGCATTAACATTATCTATAAATTCGAAATCTGAAAGAATGAAAGAATAAACATTAAATCCATAGCATGCAAAGAAAATCTCCTTCTTTCTTTCCCACAAGATGCAAATTTCTGAACACTTCTGCATTAAAAATGTGTCATTTTACAATAGAAGAATTTCTGGTTTTCCCGAACCAGTCCATGGAAAAAAACGACTCAAACAGGCCCAGAATAGCCTTATCGCCTTCAAGTCTGCAACTCTGCTTGCCGCAATTTCCAGCCCATGTCCATGAAGAAGAAAAACCAGTCCAATGTGGAAGAAAATATCCAGAGAAACCCAGTGCTAAGGCCTTGCCTTCATTACTGCAATCTTCTCTGAAAAGTTCCACCCCCTTTTGGCCTCTTTGAATGGCGTATTTAAACTTGTGAAAACATTGTTTCCTTCCCTAACGGTTCGTTTCATTTTCCGATGGCTGTTCATTTCACCTTCCCTGACTATTCATTTCACCTTCCCTGTATGCGTGTGCTTTGCTTTCCATTTTGTGGCCCTTCGCTACGTTTTCTCCATATGGGCTTGCGTCCGTTTCCCTCCATGTGTAACCACCATCTTAAATGATTTCAAATCATTAAAGATTCCTTATGTAACGCTTTGTCTTCTTCATTGGATTTTGTCCTTATGTCCACGTCACTATGCAGGTCCGTTACCTTGGCGAAAATGGAACATGTCGCGATATCGCGACACTTTTGGCCCCTTCCGTCTTTTGTTGCTTTTAGCCGCAAAAATGGAACATGTCGTGATATCACGACACTTTTGCCTCCTTGCTCACTTTTGTTGCTTTTAGCCGCAAAAATGGAACATGTCACGATATCGTGACACTTTTTCTTTCTTCCCTCTCTCTTTGCTTTGAATCACGAAAACGCAACATGTCGCGATATCGCGACACTTTTTCCTGTACGACCGCAAAAACGCAACATGTCACGATATCGCGACACTTTTTTTTTCTTGTTCTTTCTTGTATTGTTTGGTTGCAAAAATGCAACATGTTGTGATATCGTGACACTTTTTCTTTCTAGCTCTTCCTCTTTGCTTTGAATCGTGAAAATGCAACATGTCGCGATATCGTGACACTTTTTCTTTCTAGCTCTTTCTCTTTGCTTTGAATCGCGAAAATGCAACATGTCACGATATCATGACACTTTTTCTCCTCTAACCACGACCAAGCAACATATCGTGATATCGTGACATTTTTTCACTTTTGACCGCGACGGTGCAACATGTCGTGATATAGCGACACTTTTTCTCTTTTTACCATGATGGTGCAACATGTGATATCGTGACACTTTTTCTCTTTTGGCCGTGATGGTGCAACATGTCGCGATATCGCGACACTTTTTCTCTTTTGGCCACGATGGTGCAACATGTCATGATATCGCGACACTTTTTCTTTTTGGGCTGCGATGGTGCAACATGTCGCGATATCGCGACACTTTTTCTTTTTTGGCCACGATGGTGCAACATGTCGTGATATCGTGACACTTTTTATTTTTTGGCCGCGATGGTGCAACATGTCGCGATATCGCAACAGTTTTTCTTTTTTGGCCGCAACAGTGCAACATGTCGCGATATCGTGACACTTTTTCTCCTTGTGGTGTTTTGCTTTTTTTCTTTGAACTTTAGCCTATGGGCCACTTCGGTCTTCTTGGAACACATGCAAAAAAGGTGGGTCCCCAATTTTGGGGTACGTTGTGGATCAGCCACAACAAATGGCGACTCTGCTAGGAAATGCTCCTGAGCATTTCGGTGAGAACTCAACCTAAAAACACACAGACTCAAATACAAGCATTAGAAAATATCCCAAGAATGAAACTAGACGAGAAATACATGAAACATTAGAATTATTAAGCATCAACTCGGTGTGTGCAATGTGCTTCATTCCCTATCGTTTGAAATTGATCAACATTCCATTGTCAGTTTCACTTATGATTCGTATGCAAGGCTATGAATGATTTGTGTAGGATTTGATGTATGATGAAGATGCTAGAGATATAACAACTTGCTTTGCAAAAGGCTCAGACCTTCTAGCATCATGAACAAACATATTAAAACTGTCAAACCTTCTTAGGACCAAAAATATGTATACTGAATTAATTTACTAGATCCCCAAAGTTGGTTATGTGTCACTACCATCTTGAACCCATGTGCAAGTGTAAGTGAAATCAGAGCTTTTGGGAATAGGATTCCCAACCTAAGCAAGATGGGAATTTAATCCTATCCTTACTACTCTGATCCAGAATTCATTATCTCATCTTGAAAAAAATGATTTAACCTGTTATGGATGAAACTGTCAGGCTAGCCTGTCCGTTTGAGCAGTCAGTGGTCTTGCTTTTAGATAAGACATGTTGCCACACATGAGCATACTCCACTACTAGACGGGCGTCTATAGCCCCGGTGGAGATTAACCCCATAATCTATGATTTGGCTCTACTTTGATTTATTGGACCTTGGGGATGACTACCCATCCTTGCAAGGGACATGTAGTACAATCATTCCAATCCAATATTAGTAAAGAAATGAAAAATATTTTCTTTTGCATTTCAAGTTCTTGAGTGGGAAAAATAGAAGCTTTGGGGAATCGGATTCTCAACCTAAGCGAGATGATAATTAGACCCTATCCTTACTACTCCATGAAGTTCAAACCAGAGCTTTGGGGAGTTGGATCCTCAACCTAAGTTCGATGAGGATTTAACCCTATCCTTACTACTCTGATTTTAGGATTTAAGCACTATGGGAGTGGTGAAAACCACTATTTTAAGGATTATGTTGCATAATAGGACAGACACGAAATACTCCTTTCGCCTCACATTTTCTTCCAAGTATGGTTTTGACCATTTTGCTCAAGATCCCTTTTAATATGCATAGAACGTACTTGGTTCAAGATAATTCGGGCATCAGTTACCAACCTTAGGATCCTTTTAATATATTTTATGTAATAACCCTAAGAGGATTCGACACCTTTTCAATGATTGCACATGAAATGAAGATGCAACTGAGATGGAATGTATATGCAATGCGGAATGTACATGAGATATGAATGCATTTCTCCCTTTGAAATGCGGATGGAGTATACCACCTACTTTGCCATAATTTATAAAACTGACAACTTCATGCATCACAAGTTCCAAACGATATTCTTTATTGTGTTTACGATATTCATGGAGCTTTCTGCAATACAATTCCGATGTTTCATATTCTCCTAGTCCTAGTTAACATTCATAAGGACCTAAGTTAACAAACCAAAAATGTCCAAAGGACCAACACACAAAACTTAAAACAAAAATGAGATCTAATCCAAAACAAAAACACGAAAACCAAAAGTATATACAATATAATACAAGATGATGCAAAAATTTGGATTATCATTTTCCCGGATCCCAAACCTGATTAGAGCATTCCAAAAGACATATAATATGATACACATGCCGAATGTGGAAGGAATCAAATGAAAACAAGATTAGACCAAACCATGCAACCAACTTCAACTTTCCTCTCTCACCCCACCAATTAGATTTAGTTCCATTAGTATTCTCATAGGTGAGATTCAAATTACCATATTGATTAGACAATGGTTGATTTTCAATTCTTTCTTGTCTATTATTTAAGGTATAAACCTCATAATTCCATTCATGATTTAGAACTAGGCTTCCTTTATTCAAAACAAAATTTTGTAAGCAAAAGCCTATTTCTAAAAATTTCAAGGCTAATTCATTTTCCATGTTCTTAGGCCAATCAAAATTGTGCAACAATTTACAAGAATCTAGGATATTTACTAAATGGGGATCATTAAGAGTTTTTATCCTAGATTCAAGAATTAATTGTTGATGAATTTGATTTAGCAATTTAAGTCCATCAAGCTCCTTTTCATTCATTAAAATAATGTTATCAAAGGTGTGGTTAGAAATTAATCCTTCTTCTTCATTCACCTTCAATGGCATTTCATCATAAATATCATTTGGATTATACAAATCTTCACCAAAATCTTGGATGCTTGGAAACAAAGGTTTAGATTTTACCTTTTTCACATTTTCATTTACCAAGATTTGGTGAGGATTTGCAATTCCCTCTTTTACCTCATGGTCTTCATATTCTTCATTGATTACTTGTTCATCAAGCATACCAAAATTGGGCACCCAATTAAAAACATGCCCATCCTTTTCAACCCTCAAATATTCTTGGTCGAAGTGTATGTCAAGTGACTCATCTTTATGATCAATCGCTTTCGTTGCTTCCAATAGATCAACCACTTTGTCATTTAATTCCAATTATTTGTTCACTATCCATGGTATCTCCTCCAAAACATCCTCAAATTGTACAGGAGTTGTACTATCTTCCTTTGAGTAGGTGATTATGTTGTCATGTATATCAATTGGCACACAAGCTTCATTAGCAGTTTTGGAGTGAGTGAAGTCTTCCCACTTCTTCCACAAATCATAGTAGTCATCCTCCAAGTTCAAGTTGTGACTTTCAAGCACTTCTTCTTCATCTTCTAATTCATCAACATGTTTCTCATCCAATTCATCTTCACCTTCCATAGATGGTCCAGTTATTTCCAAAAGTGGGTTATTTCTTGAATTCAAATTGGTAAAGCTATCATAATCCAAATTTGTAACCCATGATTCAATTTTATCACAATTTGGAAGGTGTGGATCCTCTTGGTCATCACTTTCTTGATGATATAGAGTTTCCACCACCAAAATGTTGTCCACTCCTTGCTGATGTTGGGGTGGACCCTTATTTGGCACAAGTTCCAAATCATCCACTTGAGCTTGGAGACAATGGGTATACATAGCAATTTCAGGACAATTCCTTTCATTATGCTCCTTTGTATTATGCAATCTACACCCCTTTTCCCATGCAAAATTAGAAATATTAAGAATGGAACTAGAGTGACTTGGTCCTGCAAAAGTATCTATCTGATTAGCAATAGGGGAAGGCACACCCCCATTGTTTGGCTTCATATTCCACTGTCTCCCTCTATCGTTGAAGTTTCGATTTGGGTGAGGGGCATGGGATTCATACTTCTATTTTTGAACCAAATCATTACTCAATTTGTGAACCATATTTTTGAGTTCTTCAACCTCTGAATAAATATATTTTGGTTGAGCTATGTTATTGCTAGTTCCAATAGGATTTGCGTAATTGGTGAGATCTTGACTTAACATTTGAGTTGGATTTTGAGCCACTTGATTTGCGTAGGGATTCATACTTTGACTCGGAATTGGATTGGGTGCGTAAGAGGGTATTGATGAATATGGTTGTTGATAAGGCAAAGCACTTATGCTTGATATTTGCGATGCCATGATATGATTCATCATAGGAGCTTGACCATATGGACCATACTATCCTACCATAGGCATATAGGAAAACCCATAACCCTGTGGTGTTATTTGTTGTTCAATGGTCATAGCTTCATTGTAGGCTAGAGCAAGTGTGGTAACTTGAGGATTTTGCCTTGCAAACATTATCGTCATAGGATCCAATTCCCCAAAATATATTTGCAAAGCTACTGTGGGATCAATGGCAAAATTCCGAATTGCTCTATTATAGCACTTCTGAAATCTCTGATTAAAATTTGGGATTGGCTCACCTTGGCATATTTTGCATGTAATGAACTGATTATAGATGATTGTGGGATCTAGTGGTGACCTGAATTGGTTGACAAAAGCATTCTCCATTTGTGTCCATGACGTAATGGAACTAGTAGGTAAGCAAATATACCATTTGTAAGACACTTGGTCTAGGCTCATGGGGAAGAGTCTACAAGCCACATCTTCATGTTGAACTTGCAATCTTATCAAAACATCCCTATAGGCCTGAATATGTTCTTCTGCGGTCCTTGGGCCATTTGATTTGTATTTGGGCAAAAATATCTCTATATTCCTAGGGATCTTGTGAATATCCCCTGCAATATTCAAAGGAATGTTATTGAATCTGTACTAAGGAGGTGGTGGAGGTTGGGCCATTTGATTCAAAATCGATGATGATATCCCTACAATAACCTGACACAACTCTCAGTACCTCAAAACTGAATATGAATCAGCCACAACAAGCATATAGTTAAATAAAATTATTGCAAACTGAATATGAAAACCATCATAGTCCATCACTTAAGAAAAATCTATCCCTTTTACAATATTTGGACTTCTTTTCCTTTTTAATAGATATAGAATCTACTTTAATATAAACTATAGCAAGAAATAAACAAGACCCTCATGAACCTAACAAATGGATTTCATCTGTAAATACAAAAGGCAAATAAAGTAAATCATAAATTTATATTAATGATAAAACTAGAAAATACAAATAAGATATAGCTCCTCTACATAAAGCTAAGAATTAGAGTGGTATTATATCAAGAATGGTATTCACCAACCTTTGCTAATTAGCACATTTTATGAAGCTTTGCATTTTATTGAGCTTAATATGCATTTGTTATTCTATATTTTGAACTTATAGTATGCAAATGAAATATTCTCAGTTATAATTTACAATCTTCATTAAATTAGAGAACTCATCCATACATAATCAAAACACCTTTATTTAGAGCATATAAAACTATCTATAAAAGAATACAAAATTTCTGGAGAAAATTTTATTTTTGCCTACTATAAATACATCTAAACCTCTACTAAACCATACATAGCATATAGTTAAATAATAGCTAAAGTTATTAACTAACATTTTGTAATTATTTTGGAGAAGACTCTCAAACAACTCCAATAATTCAATTATAACATATTCACATGATTTTGTTATCTAGGCAGACCTCTATGGGAATTAGTTAGGAGTCATAAGCATGATCTGTCTACTTAAGTTATGGATATAATATTTTATTCTTCAACATGGGACATAATTTGACATAAGTAAAAATTAACAACAAATGAAATAAAGTACCAAAATAACTTAGACAATTATCCACAACATTCATCCATAAATATATGAATAGTATTTTTGTTTATTTGTTTGAAATAGAATGGCTAGATTGAAAACTAAAATATTAGTTTTATCTTCATATATATTTAGCATCTAAATTTTTATTATAACCTTCCATTGTTCATTAAGGTTCCGTTACTAGCCAATCTATGTTTTACTAATTAAAAAAAAAAATGTTTTACTTGATAATTTTATATTATTAACATTTTGTTTTCTTATTTTCTCTCTTATTAGGAAATACATATGGCTTCTTCAGGTGAGGTCCGTAGAACCACTATGGGTAGCAATGATCCTCATACAAGTGGGACCCAAATTATTCCATCAACATAAACTCTAGGAAAAGACCCAATGTGAATGTATGAAACTAGGGAAACTTGTTGAAACAATTATTTTATAAATATTGTGTCAAGGACACATGAGGAGGTATCAATCACCTCAAATTTCATCAAATTGGTCAAGAAAAAAGTTTTTTAGACACTTACCATGATGTAGATAACATGGTTAAAGGTAAGGTGAAGACTTTTATGTGTAAAAAAATGGCCAAAAAAATAGGGCATAAAAGGGTAAGAATAAAAATGGGACAAGGAGTGGGGCCATAGAGCTCCTTTTATGAGGACAAGGTCAAACTATAGGATATCCATTCCATAGCCAAAGAATTTGTTCTTAGCCCTTGCATTCATCGAGGTGTTGCTAGTGGGAGTGGGAAAAGTGTGGAACTAGGCTTAGGAACTAGACAAACCACCATATTTGAAACTACAATGTGAAGGGATAGAGTGAATGAATTCAAGACAACCATGAATTTTTTTGATATTATTGCAACATTTATTTTTACATTGTGAACAACCCCTAATGGGAAGCCTTGGTGAAGGCATTGAGTAATTCAGGAAAAGAAGTAAAGATAACTTCTACACAAAATAAGTGGATCATTATTGGAGGAGTATGTGATTAATACATGTGCTCTTTTAGAAGAGTAAAGGATGATATAGAAGAAAAATAGTTGCAACATTCTTTTATATGGGTGGATAGATGGAAGAAACCACACACTCCTAAGCTTCATGGTGTCTTTAGGTGGATTCTTGATGTTCTTGAATTCATTTGATGCCTAACAAGAGGTAAAAAATGTACAATGATTATTTAGTTTGTTGGAGGTGGTTGTGGTTGAAGGAGACATGGAGAACATTATCTAAGTAGTGATGGAAAATGCAATAGTGCATGTATCTATAGGTAGAATTCTTTATAGAAGTGTCCCTTTATATTTTGGAACCCATGTGCTACCCATTGCATTAACCTTATGTTGGATGACACTGACAAAATATCATGGGTAAATATAGTTTTAGAACAAGCAATGAGCATTACATGGTTTATCTATAACCACACATAGGTGCTCAACTTGATGAGGAAGCACAGTGATGAAAAGGACATTCTTTGCCCAAGGACCACTTGATTTACATCTAATTTCATTAACTTGTAGAGACTTCTCACAACATCCTTCACTTTGAAATAGATGTTTGTATCCAAGGAATGGTCACCATTTCATGCTAAAGGTGAGGGGTTACAAATGTCAAGCCAAGTGTATAATAATTTATTTTTAAAATCTATTTAAGAAATTCTCTAGGTAATTGTAATTTTCTTATTGAGTTTAAATTTAAATTTCAAAATCTTATTTTATACTCAAATATTACTTTTTTAACATTTTTAATAGTTACCTTTTAATTGCAGATGACTCAACCTTTGGTAAGGATTATTTGACTTGTATATGATGAACAATTGGTCATGGACTATCTATATGAGGCAATGGACAGATCCAAAGAGACCATTCACCATTATTGCAGTGGTAGTCTATGCAAATATGAAGTAATTATCTATATTTTTGATAAGAGATGCACAAGACAACTATGTCAACCAATTCATGTCATAGTATGCTTCTTAAACCCTAAATTATTTTATAATAGTGGTCTATGTAGTAATGATGAGGTCCGAAAAGAGTTTTATACTTGTGTAAAGAGGATGATAGAAAACCTCAAGAAACATCACCTTGTTGCTAATGAGGGAGCTTGATTGAGTCCCACTTTGCTAGAGAAACAAGGTCAACCTTCTAAGTAGGTAATAAATTTTAACTTTTAAAGTTTAACATGTATATATATATGTTTTATATAGATAAAATTCTTGTAGTAGAGCATTGTAAGTTGATACTTTAAAAATTATCATTTTTTGGTAGATTTGTGGTGGAAGGACTATGGTAAATAATTTAAAAATTATCATTTTTTTGATAGATTTATGGTGGAAGGAGTATGACAAAAAATCACCTAATGTATAGAAGATGGTTGTTCGCATCTTGAGTCAACCTTGTAGCTATTTTGGGTGTGAGTGTAATTTATCACTATTTGAGGTCATACAAACCAAGAAGCACAATAGGCTGAGCCAAGAGTACCTCAATGACCTTATATTTGTGCAATACAATATTAGGCTTTACATAAGATAAGTGGAGGGTAGTAAATCCTATAAGGCAATTCAATTAGATGAGTAGATCCACTTTCTAATTGGATTGCCAAGGGTTCATTGTATGTAGATTTTACTAAAGGACCTTGAGACACTTTAGGAGGAAGCGAGAAATTTAAGAGGATTGGAGGAGATATACCATGATGATATAGCACTCGAGTAGCTTCCAACTCACCCACCAGTTTAGAGCAAAGTCCAACCATAGGTATCAATTGCAAGGGGAAGAAGAAAACAAAAAGTAGTTTAAAACTTGCTTTACATTTCACTTTTATTTTAATTCTTTTTTGATGGAGATCAAAGACATGATGTTATATTTTTTCTTTTTTAAATATATATATATAGAAAAGAGTTAAACATTGTTGTCGAATCTCAAATGATAGTTATTTTATAGTTATAGATTTCCATATTTTTGATCCAGTCATATCCATAACCATTATACTCTTGATATTTCAATAGCAAAAATAATAATTTAACATCTACATTATAATAAATCAATTTATAAAATTTTGTTGTAACCTCACCTTAAAAACTTAATTGTTTAATTTTTTTTTTTCCCTTTTGTTTTTCAGCTGAGTTATTGTAGAGTTTTCTCTAAAATTAAAACTATGCTGTTGAGTTTTTCCTCAATTGCCAATTTTAAAACATTGGCTCTTAGTTTTTAAAAGCTTTCCAAAATAAATATTTGTGTATGCATGTTATTTTTTCCTGAGTATTATGTTCCCTACACCGACCAACGTCCATTGCACTAGTATATCTAGAATAGATTTATCAACCTCTTCACAGCGTCCATCCTCAAGATTCTGAGTGAGCGGCCCGTTCTTGCTAGTCAACCAATTACTAATTGCAAGTTGTGTATTTCACACCATAGAACCACGTCTATTTCACATCACAGTCCAGTGTACGTACTTAGTGAAAGAGTTGCATATCAATCATACTCTCCCCCTGCCATTTCCTCTAATGTTGGAGAAGCAGATACTGGTAAAAATCGATGATGTAATCGCGAGCAACTCATGAGACTGCCCATGATTGCATTATTTGGAAGCGCGGAGAGAGTTGAACATTGCAGATGTAAGGAGGCAAAGTCCACCAAAGATGGAAGGGAGGTCTTGTAAACTAAATTTCTATAATACAAATATATAATTTTAGGGTATTCCTACCAGACATTATTAACAAAGGTTCTCACGTAATCGTCAAGGAATTTAGTTCATTGTCGTACCGAAGAACGAATTGCAGAAGATATATGGGTTTATATCTTAATTGATTAAACTGTCTTCTCACTTTTCATCTGATTTTTAATCATCCCTTTATTGAATATGTTTTAAGTTTCGTACTCCATTTCCAAATAGTATATTGCATATTATCTCTGGTCGTGAACAGTATTTCCACAAACAGAAAATATATTAATTCGTTCAACATGGAATAGAACTCTCTTCTATTGGATGGGAAGAGTGAATATACAGAGGTATATAAGCGAATAGTTTGCTCTAATCAGTATTCCCTAATATTATATTATAATAAATAAAGTATTACATAAAATATGGTAGATCGAATTGCTCCAAAGCCGCTTCGACAGACGATGATCTACTACAGAAGAACCCTCCGGCACCGGAACAAAACCACCAAGATCAACCATGCTCTCCTTGGGAGCCAAATCAACAATAGCATTAGCATTGGGGCCCGAGGAAAGAACCTCGTAGAGGGCTCCACTTAGAAGAAAATAGAACCCAATAGTGAACGAAACAATAGGCAGCACCATAGGGACCAACTGTCATATCTTGAAGAAAAAGAGGGACATGTGTGAGCAAAATAATGACAAGTCTGGTCATTAAGAAAGTTTCCAATCGCCACCTCCATTCGAGCTTGGGAGAATCACCAACAACAATAATGAGGAAGGAACCATCATACAACGCAGACCATGAGGCACCCAATTCAAAAAGGGGGTGTTGATTACCAAACCTCGAACCCATACTTCTAAACGTTCCAGAAGGCATATCATCAATCCCTAAATCCGAGAAGCGCATGGGCAGAAAACACCTAAGAGGGGGCCCATAAAACCGTCTGACATGGACAATCCAAACACACATTCCATAACCTTGGCTTCGTCTGACACAGGAAGGACTAAATTCCCCCAAAGTACCCTGAACAACCATCATCAGCACATCACCCGAAGAACTCCAATCTCCAACGAGCCCAGAACAGAGTGAAGAGGAACAAGAATTTAAAAAGCAACCCCTCCATATGGGACCTTTCAGTAGGCTACACCACTTCTGCCACCTAACATCATAAATGGAAGTGATCATCACAGCGTATAGGACCAACCACCAAATCTTCACAGGATTAAGAATGGGACAGTATTTGAAATTTGAATCGAATATCTCCCCCATTAAAGCAACATTAAATGAGGCCACTAAACATCCCCATCCAAGGCACTCATTAGAAATTTGAATTTGAAATTTGAAAACCAGTAAGAGAAGAGAGGCCATAAAACAAAGCAACAACAGCCCACAGACCACACCTTCGATCTTCTCACCCGATATCTTCAATGAATGCCATACCTCCAGTAGAGACCCCTAAAAATAGCAATCAACTTGGTGGCTTATCATCATTAACTAGATTGACCAATTCCATCAAAAAATCTGAGTGCCAAATCTTAAACCCCTGACTGCCAACGACCAAGTTAGCCAAAAAATTTACCATCGCGTTACCTTCCCGGTACACATGGCAAATGGAAAATTCATCGAACGAAGAAAGGTGGGCCTTGGCTTCATCAATGAGATTAGAAAGACGCCATCCCAAACAACACACACCCTTCAACAAATTCATAGCATTCAACGAATCTCCTTCAATGATAACCCTACGACCTCCCAAATCCTTTAATAAAAAAATACCCTTATAGGCAGCTCTACACTCAACAAAATGGGAGGACTGCATGCCTAAGTATTCAGAGAAGGCCAAAATAATTTCACCAAGATGATCTCTAATAAGACCACCCGCACCGGCTCTTCCAGGATTTCCCTTCGATGCACCGTCGAAATTCAGCTTTAGCCACCTAGGAGGGGGTGGGGACCACTTAATGGAATTACGAATATTGGGTGTCGGGGGAGGTCTCAGGTCCGAAAAAATCCCAAATTCAACTCCACAAAATAGTTAGGATGGTCCTTTGGAATCGAAGGGAGGGTCTCCTTTAGAGCAGCAATAATGTTCTCCTTAACCTTCCAAATAATTCTATAGCAAATATGATTCAGGTCTCCCTCAATATTTTTAAACACTCTAGCATTTCGTTCCTTCCACACTCCCCATAAAATATGAGGCAATAAAAAATTCCAAAAACATTTCATATGAGGAGACCGAAAAGGAGATGACCACTGATTGAACAAATCAATGATCGAATTGGGAAGCACCCAAGATAACCCCATATGATGAAGGCATAGATATAACATTTTATGAAACACCCTACATCTGAGAAGAAAATGAGTAACAGATTTCCATTCCTATTTACATAAAAAACAATGATTGATCAAGTGGAATCCCCATTTAAGAAGATTTTCAATCGTTAAAATTTTATTTTGGACAACAAGATAGAAAAAATATTGATTTTGGGCGTCAGATGCTTCACCCAGATTTTATTCCATGGCCAAGCGTCATTTCCTTGAGGGCATAAAATAGAATAAGCAGATCTCATAGTAAAATTACCCTCACTATCATTGTTCCAGACCAACCTATCTCCCCTTTCCTCTCTACATAGCACATAGTGGCGGAGCTCCTCCATAATAGAACTCCAATCCTTGTGATTCTAACTCATTTGAATAAACGGAGGGTCCATCAACCAGGTCCTTCGATTGTCTTGGAAAATAATGAAATCCTCCACTCTAACAAAACCAACTTCTTTAGAAAGCACACATATTTCACCGTAACATTGATCCTCCACCAACGATCGATCCCTAAGCCATTGATCATCCCAGAATAAAACTGATCTACCATTTCCAACCACCCATGAACTGTTTAATTTGATGAACTCCCTGTGTTTGCTAATGCTTTTCCAGAAAGCAGAACCATCTAATGAGAGAGGATCGGAAATAAAATTTGTGAATTGGTATTTGGTGGCCAAAATATGACACCAAAGACTATCCACCCCGAAGTGACTCTCCATGCTTGTTTAGATACCAGGGCCCTGTTCATAAGCGAGGCATTCTTCAAATTGAGACCCCCATATTTTTTTTGGAGACAAACTTGTTCCCAGGAACAGAGATGAATCTTACCTTTTAGCTTCGGACCCGCCCATAAGAAAGCCTTACAAATACTATCAAACTTCACCGCTACTTTAGCAGGAACATTAAAAATGGACATAAAATAGATCATAATGCTTTGAAGAGTGCTCTAAATGAGAGTAACTTTACCAGCCTAACTTAATAGAGCACCCTTCCATGAAGAAAGCTTCTTTTGGACCCTTTCCACAACTAGATTCCATAATTCAGTTTTCAAACGCCTAGAAAACAAGGGTAGACCCAAATACATAACTGGGAGAGAAACAATCCGACAACCCAATAAGGAGGTAATCCTATTTTGGTGAATTTCAGGAGTATTAGTGAAGAAAATGCTACTTTTGAGGAAGTTGATCAACTGACCAGACGCTCTCCCATAGCAATCCAAAATGCTTTTAATATCTCTAGCATGGAAAACAGATGCCAGGCAGGAAATCATCGTGTCATCAACAAATTATTGGTGCAAAATAGGGGGGATCTGCAAAGTTGGCCTAACACCAAACTCCACACTTCTCACCTTGATGGCATGCATGAGAGCCTCCACCATAATGATGAAGAGAAAAGGAGAAATTGGGTCACCCTGGCGTAATCCTCTTTGCGAGTTGAAAAAACTAGTCGAGGACCCATTTATCAGGATCGAAAACCAAGAAGATGAAATAGTGGCCTCCATTAAACTAATCCATGCATCACTGAAGCCAAACTTCCTAAGGACCAGAAATAAAAAGGGCCAAGAAACCCTATCATAAGCCTTATTAACATCCAATTTGAGAAAGAACACCGCCCAACCGCTTTTCTGAGTCGATTGAAGAAGCTCATGGATAACAATCGCCCGTCCAAAATCTATCTTCTCGAGACAAAGCCACTCTGAGTAGCATCAATAATGGATGAAAAAATAGGTTTTAATTTGTTTACCATAGCCTTAGAGAATATTTTATAAATAGTGTTGCACAGACTAATAGGCCTAAAGTCATTGAACGAAGACGAAGACTCCTTCTTGGGGATCAAAGCCAGAAAGGTAGAATTCAATGCCCTAGGAAAAGTCTTCGAGGATTGGATATGTCTAATGGCCTCACACACATCCTTCCCACAAATGTGCCAGTATTTCTGGAAGAAAATAGGTGGAAAACCATTAGGACCAGGGGCCTTTAACGGGCCCAAATACTTAGTAGCAGAAATAATTTCATCATCTGAGAGCTAGGAAAGAAGGGAATCATTCATTTCACTCATGACCAGATAGGGAATGACCTCCAACATTTTAACCTTGGCCACCTGATCACGGGGGGCAGAGAACATAGCAATGAACTAAAAAAATCCACCACCTCTTGCCTAATTTCCAAAATATCTAAAGATCTACCTCCATCAGACTTATCAATCTCATTAATTTTGTTATGGGCTCTACGTCGAAGAGTAGATGAATGAAAATATCGCGTATTCCTATCTCCTTCTTTGAGCCACAACTCCCTAGACTTCTATTTCCAAAAAAGTTCCTCTTTTGCTTGCAGGTCATGAATAGCACATAGAACCAACCTCTCCTTGGAGAGTAAATCCTCAGAGAGACCCTGACCTTCAATCTTGGATTCAATGGAAGACATGAGAGACTTTAGCCTTTTTTTTTCCCAAAATAAGTTTTGAAAAGAGAATATGTTCCATAACTTAATATTTTATCTAATTTTTCTCATTTTAAAAAGCAATTTATAAATACCAGCACTAGGAGCGGACTCTCACCACCATTCTAACACTCTAGCTTTGAATTCTATATGGGAACACCACATCACTTCAAATCGGAATGGTCGAGGAAGAAAAGGAAGCCCCTCAGGAACAACAAGCCACAAAGGATTATGATCCGATCCAATACGAGGAAGAGCATGTAAGGAGGCATCCCCGAATAAGTCTACAGAAGAATGTGAAGCTAACATTCTGTCTAATCTACTCAAGATAAGACCATTACCTGTCCTTCGATTACTCCATGTAAACTTCACACCCATGAGGTCAATGTCACGAAGAACAACTTGATTTATGAAATCATGAAAATCTGAAATGCTTCTATCATCCACGACATTGCCTCCCCACTTTTAAGAAGGGAAAAGAGGAGAATTGAAATCTCCCACCACTAGCCAAGACTCATGCAGAAAATAAGGCCTCATATCCAACAAGAGTGACCAAAATTTGCATCTATCAGAATAGGAATTAGGTGCATAGATATTTGACATCACCCAACGTCTGCGAGAGGATTTGCACCAAAAAAGAATATTGATAATTCTACTGGATGACGAAATAACATGGCCCTCAAACTTGGATGCGTCCAAAAAAAGAGGAGACCTCCTGCAGAACCAACCACTTTCAAAGCCATAAAACCGGCATCTTTCTAAACTAACTTATGGGTGACATCCCAAGTTGAAGCCTCGAGTTTTGACTCTTGTATACATAAAATATCAGGGAGTTTCTCCTTATGTAAGGATGCAAGAAGACATTTTTTGGAGGCACTATTAAGCCCCCTAACATTCCATGAGCAAATCTTCATGGCCAGTTAAAAGGAAAGTTTCTTACCAATTCCCCCAGCTTGTGGGGAAATGTATCCCTCCAATCTGAGCTATTTTTCACCATTATCACCTTTAGCAATAATACGGGCTTGACCACCATCTACCAACGCCACATCGGTGGACCTCTTCCTACCGTACTTAGAAGGCGGCCTACCAACCTTCTTAGGAAAACCGACATCCACAGGTCTCTTACGAAGGCTTCTTGTTTTTGGCCCCGAAGAACCCTTTTCAATAACATACTTAGGAGACCCAACCGACTTCGAAATACTCCCAATCGGAGAGGATTCTAAAGCAATGGGAGAAGCCACCTTCAAAGGAGTTTTCCGAATAGGAGCCTCCTCTACCTCGAAGCATTCTAGGCCCTGAAAAGAGTTTGAAAGAGGAATCTCCTTCCCCAATTCAATAGAGTCCCCTGCCAACACAATCTCCAAATTTCCCCCACAAGGAGGGGACTTAGGAGGAGGAGAATGACAATTCTCAATCAAAGAAGCAACATTAGAACCACCAACCACCGAACCAGAAGACATAATCTTCTTTCCTTTTGAACCTTGGGAAGCATAAGGAGTCTTATTTTTCCAAATTCTGTTCTTTTTTGTGGGGGTATACCATTAATTCTACTTTCCCTTAAATAACCCATTAGAGTGGGGAGGACCAGACTTATCCACACTACCAGATTTAGAGGGATCAAATTTGTGTTTCTTAGGACATAAGTTCTGGTGATGGCCACCCATACCACAAGAATGACAATCCTGAGGTTTATTTTCATAAAAAAATAGTCTGAATCATAGTACCAACTCGATAAACCAATTTCATGAAATTGAGAAGATATTTCTCAATGTCAACCAGTAGACACATCTAAACAAACTGACGACAAGAATGAGATAAAGAGGTTTTGTCAAAAGCAACAAAATCCCCGATCACTTCAACAACACCATGAAAAAACACTCTCATTCCACATGTCAGTCGGGAACTCAAGAAGATGAACCCATACCGGCACAATATTAAATATTTGGGTGGAAGGATTGAAATCACGACTTCTGAAAGCACGAGGATACGGAAACAAAAAGGAAAATGCCAAGTACGATGCGTTTAAAACCAAACTTAACGCTAAAAGCCTATATATTGAAAAATGCATGAAAGGAAAGGACATAAACGAATCGACACAAGATAAAAGCAATATGGAATACGGCCCTCTTTATTGATATGCTTTTAAAGTCATGTTACAATACGTCTCCTTCCCTTTTAGGGGATAGGAGCGTCAAATATGTTTCTTATCACATCCATGGATAGCAATCCTTCTTCCGCGTGCCCACATGTAAGATGGGCGGACCAAAACGTCACCGCCGCTTGTGTATATGAGTGTTGACTCCTTCCTGCTCCTCTGATGTCGAAGACCTACATTCAAGGAAACAGAAAATATTAGTAGCACCTACAGATAGAATAGAACATGTATTTCCCAAGGCCTACTGTTAGTGTATGCATGAAAATATTAAACCGATAACCAAATAACATCAGAACGACCTAAAAATTTGATAGAAGCAATAAAATCTTACCAGGAAGCCACTGCAAAAGGAACAGTTAAGAAATTCCTCACAGATTTGTATTCGCTCCGAGGCGGGACGAATAAACCTGCAACAAATTGTTAGAAAGCACCCTCTTCAATGTCCTATCCAAGAAGCTCCAAATGACCTGCAAAGTTGGGGTTAGCTAATTGGGGGTATTTTGGGACGACCCAGATGGTCAGATTTCTCCAATTTGGCCTGTATCACCCATAATATGATGGCGCTATCTGCATGTTAGTAAAGGCGGGAAATGATAAAAGCATAATCAAAACTTGTCAGAATGAAGTGAAATTTAAACTACAGCCTATTTAAATAACCTAGAATAAGATGCAAAAGAAAAATCAGAGAAATCTACCACAGATTTCTATTCACTCCGGGGTGGGGCGTTTAGAACTGTGACAGTTTGGGGGGCGCCCGGGGGCAGGACGCCCGTCGTTTGGGACTCTGTTTCGGCACCAATCCACTTGGGATGGGTCCAAAACCTCTTATGGGGTGTTGTCAAAAAAATTTGTGGGATATTGTGGCCAAATGTTCGGGTTTGGGCTCCGGATTTGCGCTTCCAATAACCACCCTATGACCTCCCTTCAACAAGAGATCAAGGATGTGAAAGGCACAAAATCAAAAGGTATGTGTGTGGATGTAAAATGGCAGCACTTCATTGCTCAAAATGCTACCTCTCTCTCTATATTTTTGGGTGAGAAGACTCACCAATTTATAGACCTAGGGTCTCTCTGTTTGAATGCGCATGCGAGGGCGCCACTGGAGTTGCATGTCCTATTTTGGGAAAAATATTATTCCCTGATTTAGAGTCTCCTTGCATGAGGCCTCCAAAAATCAAAGACATGCATGACTGAAGTCTCTCTCCTTGATTTGAAGTCGTTCCTCGCAATTGCATGGCCTGAAGCTACAGTTAACTGGCGGACCTCTCGAGGTTTGACTTTTTGCCAGTCAAACCTTCTATTCGCCTCACCCTGGGGCGAATGCTGATAATCGTCCCTGGGTGGGACGAATACTAGTTTGTATTCGTCCTAGGGTGGGACGAGTAGGGAGCAAGGTGCCAAAAAGGTGCCAAATTGACCTTTGACCTTCCAAACTACTTTTGGGAGTGGTTAGGACCACTGTTTAACCTCTGGGGGCTGCCCTAGGGGCTGTGTGTGTCAATGCGATCAGTGCTTGTTGTCACATAATCGGATTGGTGTTGTTTTGGTGTCTACAGATGCCCCTTTTTGGGAAGTGTTGTGCAAGGCGCAGCATCGAGCAAAAATAGATAACCAAAGCACTAATGATTAGGGTTTCTCAGTAACCTAACCAACTTTTGATGCCCCAAGTATGGAAAGGGCACGCATTCTTGAATCCTTGCTTTTGACGAGCTAAGGAACTTAATTCAAGTGTTAACCTTGTTCAGTGAGGTGTTACTTGAGCTTGGACATTGATCAGTCATGAATAGGCAAAGGGCGCAACCTTTTGTCTATGGGAACCTTGAGTTCATGATTCATGAATGCCAAGTGTTTGATCAGCTTGTGATTATTGCTTGTTTGCTGCCCCAAGTAGGGGCGTGATTGTCTTTGTCAATGATCCTTTGAATGCGTGTCATTTCCTTGATTGGGTGTGTTTTTGTTGATTGGTGACTAAGTGTGACTACCCCCTCAAGCGACGAATCGATGAGGGAATGACCAACATGAGAAAAGCGACGAGTCGCTTGACCCAAGATGACTTAGGTAAGGGTGCCTTCAATTGTTTACCGTTGAATGCGTAAGCGGTTTCGAACATTCGACCTATTTTTGGTGGGTTTTAACCCATTTTGTGACGCATTTTGGAGCTGAAATTGTCAAAAATCCATCCTCCCATGGAGCGGTCCAGCTATGGTAGCCTTCTTAGGGAGTAGGATAGTGACAATTTGTAACCCCAACATCTATTTTGGATGCCAAGAATGTCAAGCGCAAAGGCGCCTTCGTTCGGCAATGTTATTGCTATTTTTGGTTGGGTTTTGACCCTGTTTTTCAAAAATTCGTCCTCCTCGTGGAGCGGTCCAGCTATGGTAGCCTTCTTAGGGAGTAGGATAGTGAGGATTTGTGACCCCGACATCTATTTTGCATGCCCAAAATGTCAAGTGCAAAAGCACTCTCATTGGACACTTTTATTGCTTGTTTTTGGTGCATTTTGTGCAATTTTTTGATGTTTTTGAAATTTTTGCTCTGTATTCATTCCTGGGTGGGACGAATACCAGTTTAGTAATCATCCCAGGGTGGGACGAGCGCTAACCAGAGTGCTCATCCTAGGGAGGAACGATTACAGGCTCAAAAAGCCTATTTAAGGGCCAAAACTAGGTTTTGGGCTCATTTGCATTTGTTTTTCCTAGCGATTTGGAGCTCTGAGGAGGAGGAGGTCAATTCTGCGAAGCGAAGCACTGCCAAATTTTTCCCGCCACCATGAGTTCATGGACCGGATCCTCAAGTGGCAGAGCCGAAGCGAGACCAGTGAGTGTTCTTCCTCTTTATTGTTTGTTTGTTACAGTTTGTAAAACCGCAATTTGTTTTGTTTTTTGTCTTTTGTATTTTGTTTTTCAAATTAAAAATGAAACCCTAGTCTATCAAAAATTAACACTTAGCTTAAAACTTAGTTTAACCCTAGTTAAACAAAGATCAAAATTTTAGTTTAAAACTTAGCTAAAAAACTTAGTTTAGAACGTAACTTAAAAACTTCGCTTAACCCTAATTTAACAAAGATCAAAACTTAGGTTAGAAACGTAGGGTAAAACTGAGCGTAAAAACGTAGCTTAACCCTAGTTATTTTTTTGTTGTTTTTTTGTGTTTTTAATTTATCAGTTGACCTTTAGAGTTAAAAACCCTAGGTAACAACACTATTTTTTGAATTTTTTGTTTTTTTTAATTTATCTTTAGAGTTAAAAACCCTAGACGACCAAATTATTTTTGAATTTTTTTTTTTTTAATTTATCAGTTTAGAGTTAAAACCCTAGACTGACAAATTTTTTTTTTTGTTTTTTTTAATTTATCAGTTTAGAGTTAAAACCCTAAGAACTGACAAATTATTTTTGAATTTTTTTTTTTTTAATTTATCGTTTAGAGTTAAAAACCCTAGAACTGACAAATTATTTTTTGAATTTTTTTTTTTGTTAATTTATCTTTAGAGTTAAAAACCTACAAGTTTTTGTTTTTTTTTTACTATATTTTTATGCATTGTTGTATATTCATGTTTTTGTTGTACAGTTTTTCATGGTTTTTAATGTTTTTGTGTTGTTTTCTTTTGCAGGTTGTGAAGAGCCGGTATCGTGTACCTACGATTTTCACTGAAGCATGAGAGGCGCTGACTTTGGCTGACTGGGAGTGGCTTGATGCCCTTGGGCTCAAGCAGGTGACTCGACTAGAGCCTATGGTCGGGGATCGGGCCTATCTGATGGCCCTGATCAACTTATGGGAGCCCCAGACCAACACCTTCCATCTCCCAACAGGGGAGATGACAGTGACCTTGGAGGATGTCTATCAGATTCTATGGATTTTGATAGATGGACTACCGATCAGGACGACGTCGCGTGATCGGAGACAACAGTACTGACATGATGCTTTGGGCATGGGGAGGAGGTGGGTGTGGATAGCCCAATGGAGAGGGCAGAGGGTGACTGCTAGATTGGTGGCATTTTGGTTCGATGGTGGCTAGAGATGGGTGTGTTGGGAGTGAGGCACGCCGTATTGATGGGCCTCATTTCCAACATGCTGCTACCCGACTCTTCGGGTGCGAGGTTCCCATGGAACCTACTGGAGGTGGTGTTCAGGTTGGTGGAGTGTCCTACGGATGCACCTATGATCATGAGATGGGGACAGACTCTTGGCACAGCTCTATGATGAGTTGTACGAGGTCCACTACCGAAGGCGGAAGGGGATTGGATGCAGCTACTTGTTGCAATGTTGGGCTTGGCAGCACATAGCAGTGGAGAGGCCGATTGGGTTGCCATGGATGACTCGAGCGGAGATGGTAGACCGAGAGATTGGTTACGGGGCATTATGGTGGAGATCTGAGGAGCAGGGATAGAGTCGATGATGGGCAGGTGTCATAGGGCACTATGTCGATGCCTTCGCTCGGCTTACTCCAGGGGAGGTGTTCTGGCGCCCCTACCGAGATTGTCCAGCCTGGCCTGAGGCTGGAGAGTGGCTCCGATGGGTACGTAGGGGGTGGTGGCTGATTGGGCGGCATGGGACCGAGCAGGAGTTCTTCCCATATGGTTGAGTTACATGATAGTTTGGGGTGCACCAAGGGTTGCCTGGTGAGCCCGTGATCTATCGATGCCAGGGGGATGAGAGGACTCTTGGCCTAGCCAGTCATTGCACCGTTGGGTGAGGATTCAGATACAGTGATTGATGCCCTAGACATGGATGACATCGGGGTTACCATTGAGTATGAGCAGTGGTGGACTCTATAGTGATGAGGCGAGGGGCCTCTAGGTGATGTAGAGGTGGCAGCATAGGTGATGAGGGTGCAGAGGCACCAGGAGAGGGTTGGGGGTTCCATTGGATGATGCGGACATGGTGGAGGTTGAGGATGTGGGTGTGGATTTTGGGGTTTCGGATCAGCCAGAGACACAGGACGTCTCGGAGTAGTGGGAGCTAGAGCAAGCTACTGTTCTAGAGATGTCAATGCCTCAAGAAGTTTCGAAGGACACGGAGGTAGGGGTGCATGCTGAGAATGCATGATTGGGGGCTACTACAGAGGTGAGATGAGGAGCTTGGGGATGCGCTATAGGAGAGGGATCTCCTACGAACATAGCTAGCAGAGCGGGAGAATGCATGGGCTACGTACCGCTAGTAGGATGGGGATACCGATGCTGCATAGGAGAGAGATCTCCTATGAATGTAGCTAGCACAGTGCAATGATACTTTGGCTATGTATCGTCAGTGGGAGATGGACGTGGTGTCGACATCGAATGGACCTAGAGGGAGAGATCATCCACCTCAAGGGGTGGGTCCCTAGCGTTTACTGGAGGTGGGTCTTCACATCAGAAGAGGGAGTGATACTGAGCAGTCAGCATCATCTCATCGCAGGCGATTGGATGAGGGAGGCGCTAGTAGGCATGATGCGGGGGCTAGTAGCAGCCACCCTGAGGGGTCCCATAGGACCCACACCATGGGGGGTAGTTCCCGTCGCATCGATCCTACGTGATCATGGTGGCCGATGCCCTAGGCTTGGGGGTTTTTGAGTTTTTGGCTTTTGTTGCGAGGTCAGAGGACCGGTTCATTGTAGCCTATGGGCATTTTTGATGATATATATACAGATGACTTTCTTTGTGTTTATACACTTTTCATGGTTTGTTTTTATATTTATGCATAGTTATTTATGATGATGTATGCATGTGGTATTATGAATGCGATGTTTCTAATTATATGATGTATGCATATGGAATGAATGAAATGAGTTGTTGATAACTTGTCGATGGCACCATAGACTGTACAAGATTGACTGGCTTTCTGTACTTATGGGATGGCTTTGTGGAATGACTTTGCATGTGAGAACTTTGTTTTTGTATTTTTTGTATTATTTGATGGTGATGGATGTAATGAAATGTACCAGTTGTTTTAAAATGTAGTTAAGCTTTTTTGAGATTCAGATATTTTAACTAACTAGCCAAAACTGTACATTTATCTCGCAAGACTTTTGAACAAGGTATAAATCAGACTTGAGTTTGACCAAGTTATTTCACATCCCTGTGTGTGCAATTGAGTTCATTTATGTGGTATTTGTCAGGATACCGCCAGTGCCAGATAGGTTATCAACCAAACCTGTATCGAGGATCACCTAATTAGCTCCACTAACTCCATTGTTGTATTTAGTAAGATTAATCCATGGGACAATCTAAGGTACCATAAGCTAGCTCATCCACATGCAAACATTGGTCTGCTCACACGCAAAGCTAATGTGATAGACATATCGTCATGCATTTAGGATACCGCCATTGCCAGGTAGGCTATCCACCAAACCCGTAATGAGGATCACCTAGATGGTTTTCGAATGCTGAGAATTCTAGGGATTCAAGTTCAGGCTTTTTATTTGCTCAATGTGTTAGGATACTTGCTCGTATACATAGTGATGAAAATCACTTATTTATCTTTTTTTTTATTTTTGAGCAAGGATTTTGAATAGTGGTGATAACCATTATTATTTGATTTTGGATTTTGAGCTTCGTAAGGTTGAGCTTGTAGGTTTTTGGCTTATGAATGACCTTGATCCTTTTGGCCTTGGGGATGACTACCCATCCTATTCAGGGACGTGTAGTACGAATCCTTACGACTTTGGGAACCAAAGGGGATTATGGAGATTATGAAGTAAGGGCATTGATATTTTAGGCCTTGGGGATGACTACCCATCCTTGTCAGGGGCGTGTAGTATGAATCCTTATGACTTTGGAGACCAAAGGTGATTGGAGATGATCATGATGATGGCTTGTGGGGATTTTGTTTTTGAATGGTCATTGATCCTTTTAGGCCTTGGGGATGACTACCCATCCTTGGCAGGGACGTGTAGTATGAATCCTTACAACTTTGGGGACCAATGGTGATTGGGATTTTTGGTAGTGGTGAAAACCACTATTTATTAGGGGGAATTGATGGGGAAGAGCTTGTCCTTTTGTCAATTCTCAGCACTCTTGAACCATTCGCACAAGGGGATGAACAGGCTAATCTTTCACCTATGGTACCCTAGACTGCTTTGTAGGTGTCTCTTGCATTCACACAACTTAGGAATTATTTTATGTGTTTTAACTTGTGTAGGGATGTTACATAACGAGGCGTGACCCAAGTAAAACTTTCCCTTGTAAAATCCGTTTAACTTTGTACAGTTTTTGGCTAGAAATTTAAAGACAGCTGAATGACGAAAACCCTACATACATTAGGATGCAACTGACTATGCTAACAATGGGGATGGTGTTATTCGGGATGTATGTGTTTATAAAATGGATGGAATGTGGAAAATGAAGGAATTGCCGAGCAATTACAGTCTATGGTGCTTGTGACATGTATGACCTAGCAAATATGCAATGTATGGATGCGATGCCTAATGCAACTTATATTTTTGTATTTTGATTTTTACGAGTATGCATGGAATTGAGATGCAATTTTTTTGTTATTTTTGATGATTTTATTGTTTTTGTTTGTTTTTGAATATTTATTTTGACCAAGCGGTTATGGTAACCCTTGGAGCTTTTGGTTTGACCAAAGGGTTTATGGATACCTTTGGGGCATTTTTGGGGTTGACCAAGCGATTGTGGGAATCCTTGGAGCTTTTGGTTTGACCAAAGGGTTTATGGACACCTTTGGGGCATTTTGGGTTGACCAAGAGATTTGGGAATCCTTGGAGCTTTTGGTTTGACCAAAGGGTTTATGAACACCTTTGGGGCATTTTGGGTTGACCAAGCGATTATGGAAATCCTTGGAGCTTTTGGTTTGACCAAAGGGTTTATGGATACCTTTGGGGCATTTTGGGTTGACCAAGCGATTGTGGGAATCCTTGGAGCTTTTGGTTTGACCAAAGGGTTTATGGACACCTTTGGGGCATTTTGGGTTGACCAAGCGATTGTGGGAATCCTTGGAGCTTTTGGTTTGACCAAAGGGTTTATGGATACCTTTGGGGCATTTTGGGTTGACCAAGCGATTGTGGGAATCCTTGGAGCTTTTGGGTGGGCCTATGGCTCTCTAAATGTGGAATGGCCTCAAATGACTGATGTTCAAGGGTTCTAGTTCCTTGATTCCTTCAAGAGAGGCGAGCCGGTATGTTCCAGGTCCTATTTTACTATCAATCACATAAGGACCTAACCAGTTTGCCATGAACTTGTCCCTTAGATGGGACGACAAATTAGAATTATATTGGTTCTCTTTTAAGACCAAGTCACCAACCTGAAAGTCCCTTAGGTGAACCTTCATGTTGTATGCTTTCTTAAGTCGCTCTTGATAGATACGCAAATGCTCGAGAGCATTGACGCGTCGTTCATCGAGCAACGTAAGTTGGTCTAACCGGGCCTACCATGCAGTGTCATCATCGATGAACTCTTGCATTGAAATGCGTAGGGAAGGGATTTCCAACTCGAGAGGCATGACTGCCTCGGAGCCATACACCAGCGAAAATGGAGTTGCCCCAGTGGGCGTCCGAATGCTAGTGCGATAAGCCCATAGGGCAAGCGGGATTTGAATGTGCCAATCCTTATGACTATCTGTGATGGTATTTTTGAGGATGGCGACTAGCATTTTGTTTGATGCCTCTGCTTGCCCATTTGCCTGCGGATAATAGGGTGTTGAAAAACTGTGCTGAATTTTGTACTTTGTTGTCAAAGCATGCACATCTTTATTCTTGAATGATGTCCCATTATCCGAGAGGATCTTGGATGGAATACCAAAATGACATATGATGTTATGCAAAATAAACTCTGCAATGCGGGGTCCAGTCATAGAGGTTAGCGGAATTGCTTCCACCCACTTGGTGAAGTACTCTATGGCCGTTATGATGAACGTGTGATGACCCGACGACGCAGGGGAGATATTTTCGATTAGATCAAAGCCCCACTATGAAAAAGGCCAAGTCGATTGAATCGGTTGCAAGGCTTGAGAAGGTACGTGTGTCAAATTAGCATGGTGTTGACACTTCATGCACTTCTTTACATATGCGCAACAATCTCGCTCTAAATATGGCCAATAATAGCCCATGCAGAGAATGCGCTTTGCGATGGCCATACCGCTGAAGTGGCCACCGCATGTACCATCGTGGGCTTGGGTGATCGCCCAAGCGGACTCCTGCTGGTCCAAGCAATGGAGGAGGATTCCTTCATAGCTCCGACGATACAAAATGTCTCCTAGCAAGACATGTTTTGCCGCTTTCTATTTAAATGATCTTTTCGTGGCTTGTGTCAATCCAAGTGGGAGGTTACCTAACTTGAGGTAATCCCTTATGGGTGTGTACCAATCCTGCTGATCAGAAACCTCGATGGTATGAATGACCAATCCCTCTTGAAGTTCATCCCTAGCAAAAGTTGAGTGGGAAAGAACTTGTAAAAATAGCGTTGTGTTGCTATTAAGAGGGGTCGGGGAGAACAAGGACCCCTAGTTGGCTTGAGTCAGACAATCTTGGATTCGAGAGAACCTATCCTGAGATGGTTCAATCTGGATCAAGTGGATTCCTGGCATTAGGTCAGAGCTTGCTCGCTCCATCATGGATTGCGATAATGTCTTGACCTGAATGGTCGTCATTTCATCGAAAGGGTCTTGCGGGATTAGTGACCCCAAGGAGGCCATAGTATCCACAAAATGATTCGATGATCGAGGGAGTGCCTCGATGTCATACCATTCAAGTTGTGCCAGGAATTTGTCCACAAGGGCTTTGTAGGCCTGCAAAACTGGGCATTTACATTGGAATACCCCTTTGACTTGATTGACAATTAACAATGAATCACCAAAGATGTTTAAACGTTTAATGTTCATGGTGACTATTGTTTGAAGACCTATGAGCAAGGCTTCATATTCTGCATTGTTGTTGGTGCACGGGAAGTCTAATTTAAATGATAGAGGCATTGGAGCCCCTTGCGGTGTGAAGAATACAATTCCCGTGCCACCTCCTTGCTCACATTTAGAACCATCGAAGAATAGGGTCATGTCAGCCTATGACTCAGGCTCATTAGAATCTGGTGATTCTGAAACATGGAAGACCCCATCATCAGGTAGTTCTATGGTCAGAGGCTGATCATCTTCAAGAGGAGCCTCTGCTAGTTGATCGGCGATGACTTGACCTTTTATGGATTTTTGTCCAATGAATTCTATGTCAAACTCCATCAACAACATGATCCATTTCATCGTGCGGCTACTATGATAAGTATGACTCATCATGTATCGCAATGGATTCTCCTTAGACACAACATACGTCGTATTGCTTGAGCATGTAGTGGCATAGATTTTTGGTAGCAAACACCACTGCCAAGCAGAGCTTCTCAATGTATGCATAGTTAAGTTCATAACTCACCAGGGTGCGGCTAAGATAGTAAGTAGCCTGTTCTTTGTGTAGTTCATTTTTCTGGGACAGCATGGCACCCAGTGCCACCTCAATAGCTGAGATGTATAAGTAGAATGACACTCCTGGTCTAGGTGGTGCCAATACTAGCGGTGAAGCCAAGTATTGTTTAATATCATCAAAGGCTGACTGGCACTCGTCATCCCAGTGAAATGCTACCCCCTTGTGCAATAATTTATTCATGGGTCGGCACTTGTCAGATAGCTGTGCTATGAAGCGCTTGATTGACGCGACCTTTCCCTGCAGACTTTTGAGCTGCTTGATGGTAGTTGGGGGAAGCATTTCAAGGATTGCCTTGAATTTGTGTGGATCCACCTCGATTCCTCATTTGGAGACTATGAAACCCAAGAGCTTTCCAGATGTGATGCCAAATACGCACTTCTTGGGGTTTAGTCTGACTTTATGTTCAATGAGGCGATCGAGGATCTTGCTCAAGTCATCGAGATGATCGGGGCGCAAAAGAGATTTGGCCAACAAATCATCCATGTAATCTTCCAAAGTTTTGTGCATGTAATCATGGAAGATGTACGTCATGGCACGTTGGTAGGTGGCGCCAACATTTTTAAGGCCAAAGGGCATGACCTTATAACAAAATGTCCCCCAAGGCATTGTGAACGCCATTTTTAGTTGGTCCTCGGGATTGATACGAATTTGATTGTATCCTGAGAAACCATCCATGAGGGAAAGCATTTCATGGCCCGATGTAGCATCTACCAATGCGTCGATGCTAGGCAAGGGGAAATCATCCTTAGGACTCGCTTTGTTTAGATCTCAAAAATCGGTGCATATGCGAATCCTCCCGTCAGGCTTTTTGACGGGCACCATGTTAGACAACCATGGTGGGTAATCCACGCAGATGACAAACTGTGCATCCAACAACTTTTGTAGCTCATCTTTGACCATTAAGGCTACTGTTGGATGCATCTTACATAGTTTTTGCTTTACTGGCTTGACTGTCGGATCAAGCGTTAGATTATGCATGACTAGTTGCGGGTCTAGCCCCGACATGTCTTTGTATGACCATGCAAAAACCTCCTTCTTCTCTTTGAGAAGGGCAATGTAGTCGGCTTGCTCTTCGAGGGATAGACTTACCCCCAGCTTGATGATTTGCAAATTCATTGGATCTGAGCCGATGTCTACGTCAGTCGTCTCCTCGACCGACATGTGGGATCCGTCCTCCAACTGGTGTGGAGTTGGGATCAAGTGGATATCATTTGCTGAATTTAGATCATCATTCGGAACGTCAGGTTCCTCTTCAACATGGAAGACATCCTGAGTCTGTCCGGGGTGAAATGGAACATCCCACCACAAGGCCAGTACTCTAATGGGGATGGCGGTGTGTCGGCGTGATCCCAGTCTATAGCATCTAGGTCTAGATGCAATGACCATGTTGGGTCGGCTGGATTATGGATGGGGGCGGTTAAATCAATGGAGATCATGTTGATGAAATGATTTTGGTCTCCATTACCGTGGGTGTGGCTGCTCGGACATCCTAGATGATCTTTGTGCTCCGGATCTGGCTCTGTGGGCACTGGCACAAATGGATCGGCCCTATGTGCGGATAAGAGGATAGGGTCTACCCTAGGCACTGATGGCTCTATAGGGTCTCCAGGTGGAAGATGTTCTCTGTATACCTAGAGTGGCGGGTGCAGTAATTGCTATAACTATGCCTGGTTTAGGTGCCACCTATGCCTTGGCCCTATGTGTAGTTGTTCAAACATGTCATCTATGTCCAAGGGATATTGTTGTTGTCGCATATGATTGAGATAGGCCATCTCAGTTTCATCTTCATAATCACTGTCAGAGATCCAAAGGCCTTCATTGGCTCCAACAGCTGTTTGCGACATATGAGGCTCATCTTGCTCGAGCAAATTAATGTGGTCCCATCGGGGTTGTTCCGCTCTCTACGGGGGGACCTGATTCTCTTGAGGTGGCATATGCTCAATTGGAGCATTCAAAGGGAACATTGTCAAGAAGCTCTCCTGATAATCATCCATGGGATGCACTTGTGAATGATTGCTATCAGATTCGAAAGGATCCCAAGGTGCTACCTCGTATTTCGACTCATCTTCTGAAGACCCTTCTTGGTCTTGTCTATATCCCTCTTGTAGGTGAGTCCTCGAACTTTCTCCCTTTTCGACCGAAGGGAAAGGGTTGTTAAGGTCAACAAGGTTGGTTGTTAGTAATGGGAGATAATCCCCCAATGTATAAGTTGTGTTAGGATTGGCATATGGATCTAATGCCAACCCATCCTTGTTGCCTATCCCTAGGCCTTGCATGTTCTCTACCAAGATGTCCAGGGGCAAGGGGTGGTTGAACCCTACTCCTGACTTGTCATAAGGCATTTGATATCTTGGTTGGCAAAGAACACGCACTCCTTGCTCATACCTGCCCAACCCATATCCATGCCAATTGCATTGGCCAAGATATCTCAATGCGAAGTCTGGGTTGGACAAATAGTTGACGTCCTCAAGCAAAGGGTTCCTCATCTTCATCTTCTTGCATGTAAGGTTCAATGCCATTATCCAGGCCCCCATAAACAAAGTTTGTCTGATTGGGTGGGTAGCCTAGAGGAACCACAGAGCCGATGGGGAGGCGAGGTCTCCCCATGTCCTGCATGGACTCAAGTGCGGGTGTTGCTACAATGTTTCGCACTATATACTCCCCCAGGCCCGTGTTGGCCATCTCAACAGTGATCATTGGCGGTTGAGGGGGAGCGAATGGGAGTCCTTCTTGAGTCCACTCCATGGAGGGTGAACTAGGCATCTCGACTTCCATTATGCTAGGCATCTCTTCGGTAGAGATGGTTGAGACTAGGGGTGGTTCCTCTTCTAGGGGTTTCTTTCCCTTGTCCTTTGGTGTGGCCACCGTAGGTGGCATCGTTGTTGAAGGACCAGATGAGGAAGATGGACCCGACTAGGGATTTGATGGACTTGTCAATGGGGATGCCTACGGAATCGGACCCTGTTTAGATGGATTCAACTAAAAATCCAAATGCGTTGATGGAAGGGTCGATTGCGGCATGAATTGCACCGTATTGCAGTACTTGAAGGGCTCTAAGTCTATCGGGACTACATGCACCTGTCCTTCAAATGTGTACTTTAAGCACTGATGAGCTATAGAAGGGACACACTTCATGTCCCTGATCCAAGGCCGCCCTAGCAAGATATTATAGGCCATCTCACCTTCCAAGATGTGGCACAATGTATGAATAGTCTTTTGTCCCACTTGGATGGGTAGGACAATTGTGCCAACCGTCGAGCATATCGCATCATTGAATGCTCGAAGAGTATAGGTGGAGGCCACGATGTGAGATGCCGACAACTTCAGATGTTTCAATGCTGCTGTTGTAATTATATTACTGGACGAGCCAGTGTCCACCAACACTCTCTTATACGGAATCCCGTTGACCCGTGCAATGACGTGCAGGGGTGGATCCGCCACATCACCAGTCACTGATTTCAATTCATCTTCTCTAAAGGTGATGACTGGTTTTGTACATTGTTTTACATGTCCCACGAAGTTGTTGAAAGAGTTTGCTTCATGGGGTTGCAGCTCGATGGCTTTTAATATCTCCATTAGAGCCTCCCGATGGGGCGCTGATTGTTGAATGAGCTCGTATATGGAGAGCCTAGCCGACGTGGTCCTTAGACTTTGGGTAAGTCTAGTCCGAATCGTGGCCACTGGTCTAGGCGGGGGAAGTTGCGTAGGGTGTTGTTGAGGTTGTGACGTCGATGGAACCTCTCTTGTGGCTGCCACGGGGGCAGCTCCTGGGTACCTCTTGTTCCTAGTCACTATGCTTATCATCCCTACATACCCCTGCATGGGGCAATTCTGTTGCACCTCATTGACTTGAAGGGGTTTTGCCTGCACATCATGGGCAGGCAAGGGGTCTCTGAAGACTCCCATATGTTGGTTGTTTGGCGCTACGGGGTTGTCCACTGCCAACATCTTGTTGTCGATTAGGTCTTGCACCAAGCCTTTAAACTTCCAACATGCATTAAGGTCATGTCCCTTCCATCTATGGAACCTACAGTACAAGTCCTCCCTGTACCCCTTAGGCTTTGGTGCATTGGGGTCTATGGTTTGAATCTCTGGCAGGTTGATCAAGTTCACCGCTGACAAGCGGTCAAACAGGGAGTCCCTGGACTCTGTGTAAGGTGTGAATTGTCGCCTAGGGTGATGCTACTGATTTTGTTCTTGCCTCTAATTTTCTCTATCATAATTGTTAGGAGGCACCACCTGATAGTTAGCCTTTTGAGGTTGTGTTGCTTGTGTAGGCTTAGGGACATTTATAGCAACCTGATTGACCGTAGCGGGTTTCTATTGCATGGTCCCTATTTTGGTGTTCTTAGACCATTCTTTCTTCTTAGGCTTGGCAATCTCGCCATCCTGTATCTTGATCTCCTCAATGATTCTAGCTTGCGCTAGAGCTTCCTCAAGAGTGGCATATTGCTGTAGCTGCAATAGCATGGAGATCGATCTCAAACAGCTCTTTGAGAACATTTGGGTCAGGTCGGACATGGGAGGGAGGTAGGGCAGCTTTGAAAGCAACGTCCTCCATCGGTTCCCATATGCCACCATGGTTTCTTCCTCATACTGTCTGAGGCTAGCTAGGTCGCTTAATGATGCCTTTTTCTTGGTGTTGAAGGTGAAGCATTCGAGGAACGCGTCCACTAGCTGATCCAAGTTACTGATGCTATGTTTTGGCAACTGAGTGAACCAATCCGAGGTAGGGCCTACGAATGTGGTTATAAATGTTCTTAGCAACAAAGCATCGTTGTCCTGAATGCCAAAGCATTGGCTCAAGAATCTAGTCACATGCTCTTGGGCATCCTCCTCTCCTCTAAAGAGTGCCAACTAGGGCAATTTAAAGTGTTCAGGGTATGGAGGTGCCGGCACTGACGGATGCACAGGGTGACTACGGAGTTGGCATAAAGTGGGCTTTTGGGGCCCAGAAGTCTTGGTCTCCATAGACTCTAAGCGCTCTAGCAGCGCTTTATATGCATCGAAAGATTTAATTTCTTCCTCCTTAGTTTGCTCCCATTGTGGGTTGGGGGGAACTTGAGGCCTATAGAGGGGTGGCCGGATAGCAGCCCCTCTGCCTTGATAGGGCGTTTCAGCCCACTCTTCTTCTTGCTCATACTCCTCATAGGCTTCTTGAGGAGTTTTTGGATGAGACCTATAACCATGGGTGGGTCCCCACGGGGGGTGCCCATCATTGTTCCTGGGAGTGGCCTCCCGCTCAGGTCTAGGAGGTCTCGGAGGTAGCACTTGGTAAGGTCATGGGGACCTGTCTCGCACCAAGGGGTTGTGCCTCTCATACACTTCTACTTTATGCATGCGAGGGGTTGGGACCTTCTTAGGCATAGTGTTATGAAGCAATTTGGCTATCTGATGCTGAATGCGCTCTTTGTTAAGGTGGTACAGATGCTCTAACTATTGTTGATCTTGCCTGAGCTGCATGATTTGCGCTTGGCGGGTGGCATGTCTAGCAAATGCCAAGTCAATTTGTTCCATCGTCTCATGTTTAGGAAGCCTAGATGCCTCTCCTACATGTCTATCTCGGTCATGGTGATCCGAGACCCCTATGGGTTGCTTTCCTCTATCGAGGTTAGCGGCATTCACCCGAGGCACTGGCCTCAATGGGTGATCTCGATACATAGCAGGTGCGGAGGTGCATCGCTCCCACGCTGTGTACTACTCTTGAGGAACGTGGTGGTCTTCCTCGTACTCCCTTTCGTATGTGTGAAGGGTGTGGGGAGAATTGTCTTGCCCTTTCTGGAGAGCCTTGTGCTCTGGATTTTGTCTAGTGTTTCTAATAGTAATAAGGGGTAAAGGAGGGATGATGAAATCATGTGGCCCCTCCTTATGGACCCTATGTTGCTCTAGCACTTCATCACTAGGCCACTCATAACGAGCATCTAAGGGAGGCCTCCTTTCTATGTTGAGTGCCACGTGTAGGTTCTCCTCTTGAAAGGATCTATGCTGAGTGGGGGTGCCCCTCAAAGAGGTGCCTCTATAGTCCTATTCTATGGTGGCATGATGTGGACTATCTTGTGTGTCAGGCCACCAAGGCGGGATGACCAAGTCCTCAGGACTATATCGGAGGTGACTTGTCCCCCTTTGTGCACTCTCTGCAGTGTTTACCCATGATTGGGCTCGGCTACGAGTGTACACCATGGTGATGTTTTCCTACAAGATGCGTAGATTTTTATCTCTTTTTATGATTTTTATGCTACACTAAACAGAAGGGAAACACACAATCAAAGCAATGATTATCTTGTTTAAAGATTAAAAGTGTGCCCTAAATCTGGTTTAGTGTGTTTTGATTTTTTTGTTTTGAAAGCTTTTGTAAAGAATATTTAAATGCAATATGATGGCTCTTATGACTCCCAAAAATGGTCGCCCCTTCGATATACCATTGCTAGGCTGATATACCAACCTCTCTATATACCCGCCCTTACGTGAGGGAAACTATTGGTACGTGAGAGCAGATGGTACGTGGAACATAGGCGGTACGGAAGGGGAATCACTCTATTTATGACACCTACCATAGAAGACTTATCCTCATGCACTGGGAATCACCCCAGCTACACTTGGTCAGCTTTCATCAGGATTTACGTCTAGCAATAGTCACGATCGGGGTTATGTATGCAATATCTCAAGCCAAGGTGGTGATGAAATCCACCGTTGGTCTTGCTCAAGGGTTGGGGTTTTACGACCAACTCCTTGTTGTTTTAAATTACCACGTGGTGTGTGGGGTTCTTTTTAAGTTGCATAAATGAAGGAAACAAGCATTCAAACTCTCCTATGCAAGCAAATAACCAGAAAACAGAAAGCAAAAAATTGACAGAAGGTGTTTAAGACCCCTACCTCTTCTCTGCCCAAATCGGATGTCTCTGAATTTCTGCCCTAAAATTGCACAGAGAGCTATTCATCCCGGGGTGAGATGAATAACATATATGTATTCATCATAGGGTGGGGCGAATTCCTATTCATCCCTGGGTAAGACGAATTCCAGCTCTGTACTCGTCACAGATCGAAACGAACAACAGTCCAGCGTTTGAAAACTTGGTACCTGTAAGCAAAAACAAGCAACTTTTGATCAGAAAGTTAATCTTAAAATCAAGGGATAGAGGTCCCACCGTGATCGCCACTGAAAGCATGAGGATACGGAAACAAAAAGGAAAATGCCAAGTACGATGCGTGTAAAACCAAACTTAACGCTAAAAGCCTATATATTGAAAAATGCATGAAAGGAAAGGACATAAACGAATCGACACAAGATAAAAGCAATATGGAATACGGCCCTCTTTATTGATATGCTTTTAAAGTCATGTTACAATACGTCTCCTTCCCTTTTAGGGGATAGGAGCGTCAAATATGTTTCTTATCACATCCATGGATAGCAATCCTTCTTCTGCGTGCCCACATGTAAGATGGGCGGACCAAAACGTCACCGCCACTTGTGTATATGAGTGTTGACTCCTTCCTACTCCTCTGATGTCGAAGACCTACATTCAAGGAAACAAAAAATATCAGTAGCACCTACAGATAGAATAGAACATGTATTTCCCAAGGCCTACTGTTAGTGTATGCATGAAAATATTAAAACGATAACCAAATAACATCAGAACGACCTAAAAATTTGATAGAAGCAATAAAACCTTACCAGGAAGCCACTACAAAAGGAACAGTCAAGAAATTCCTCACATATTTGTATTCGCTCCGGGCGGGACGAATAAACCTACAACAAATTGTTAGAAAGCACCCTCTTCAATGTCCTATCCAGGAAGCTCCAAATGACCTACAAAGTTGGGGTTAGCTAATTGGGGGTATTTTGGGATGACCCAGATGGTCATATTTCTCCAATTTGGCCTCTATCACCCATAATATGATGGTGCTATCTGCATGTTAGTAAAGGCGGGAAATGATAAAAACATGGTCAAAAATGCTCAGAATGAAGTGAAATTTAAACTACAGCCTATTTAAATAACCTAGAATAAGATTCAAAAAAAAAATAAGAGAAATATACCACATATTTCTATTCACTCCGGGGTGGGGCGTTTAGAACTGCGATAGTTTGGGGGCGCCCGAGGGCAGGACGCCCGCCGTTTGGGACTCTGTTTCGGCACCAATCCACTTGGGATGGGTCCAAAACCTCTTATGGGGTGTTTTCAGCAAATTTTGTGGGATATTGTGGCCAAATGTTCGGGTTTGGGCTCTAGATTTGCGCTTCCAATAACCACCCTATGACCTCCCTTCAACAAGAGATCAAGGATGTGAAAGGCACAAAATCAAAAGGTATGTGTGTGGATGTAAAATGGCAGCACTTCATTGCTCAAAATGCTACCTCTCTCTCTATATTTTGGGTGAGAAGACTCACCAATTTATAGACCTAGGGTCTCTTTGTTTGAATGCGCATGCGAGGGCGCCACTGGAGTTGCATGTCCTATTTTGGGAAAAATATTATTCCCTGATTTAGAGTCTCCTTGCATGAGGCCTCCAAAAATCAAAGACATGCATGACTGAAGTCTCTCTCCTTGATTTGAAGTCGTTCCTCGCAATTGCATGGCCTGAAGCTGCAGTTAACTGGCGGACCTCTCGAGGTTTGACTTTTTTTGCCAGTCAAACCTTCTATTCGCCTCACCCTGGGGCGAATGCTGATAATCGTCCCTGGGTGGGATGAATACCAGTTTGTATTCATCCCAGGGTGGGACGAGTAGGGAGCAAGGTGCCAAAAAGGTGCCAAATTGACCTTTGACCTTCCAAACTACTTTTGGGAGTGGTTAGGACCACTGTTTAACCTCTCGGGGGCTGCCCTAGGGGCTGTGTGTGTCAATGCGATCAGCGCTTGTTGTCACATAATCGGATTGGTGCTGTTTTGGTGTCTACAACTTCATATTCTTAAAAAAATACCACGCCTCCCAAAAAACCAAGGGCCACCTTCAAAGATTCTCCTCGAATCCTCCTCACATGAAATCCGAATGAGAAAAAAATTATGGGGAAGCAATGCTAAATCCAGGGAACCCTTTGGATTCCATGATGTTAATTTCACACCATACAATGATATCTATTTCACATCACAGTCCAATGTATTTACTTAGTTTGGATGTCTATTCTCTTCTGCTCCTCACTGTCAAGGAAAAGTTGGATATCATTCATACTCTCCCCTCCCATTTTATTTAATGTTCGAGAAGCATATGATGATAAAAATCGATTATGTAATTGTGAGCAAAGCATGAGACTGCCCATGATTGAATTATTTGGAAATGTGGAGAGAGTTGAACATTGTAGATGTAAGGATGAAAAGTCCATCCAATTTGGAAGGGAGGTTTCGTATACTAATTTTCTATAATACAAATATATAATTTTAGTGTATTTCTAATTTACCTTTTAAATTTCCAATTTTGAATTTTCAATATTTACTTTTTGGTAAGGGGTTTTTTTCTTTGTAGATGGTGAATAATTGAATATAGGCTATCTATATGAGGCAATCGATAGATCCAAAGAGACCATTCACCAATATTGCAGTGTTATTCTATGCCAATAAGAAGCAATTAGCCATATTTTTTATAAGATATACACAAGACAATTATGTCAACCAATTCATGTCGTAGGATGTTTCTTAAACCTTAAAATATTTTACAATAGTGGTCTATGTGGTAATGATGATGTTTGGAAAGTATTTTATACTTGTGTAGAGAAGATGATATAAAACTTCAAGAAACATCACCTTGTCGCTAATGAACTATAGATGTATAAGACTGTAGGAGGGAATTTGTTTGAGTCCCACTTTGCTAGAGAAACAAGATCAACCTTATAACTAGGTAATGAATTTAAACTTTTAATGTTTAACATTTTTATATATTTTTATATATTTAACATTCTTGTAGTAAAGGATCGTAAGTTGATACTTTAAAAAATAATTATCATTTTTTTGTAGATTTATACTAGAAGGACTATGGTAAATAGTTTAAAAAATAATTTTTTTGGTAGATTTATGGTGGAAGGACTATGGTAGAAAAACACCAAACTTATAGAAAATGGTTGTTCACATCTTGAGTCAACCTTGTAGCTCTTTTAGGTGTGAGTGCAATTGGTCACTATTTGAGGCCATACACACCAAAAAGCGTAATAGGTTGAGCTATGAGTGCCTCAATGACCTTGTTTTTGTGCAATACAATATTAGGCTTCACATAAGATAAGTGGAGGGTAGAGGATAGTGAATCCTATAAGGTAATTCAATCAGATGAGGTAGATCCACTTTCTTATTGGATTACGAGGGTTCATTGGATGTAGATTTTACTACAAAGGAACATGAGACACTTTAGGAGGAAGAAATATATTTAAGAGAATTGGAGGAGATATACCATGATGATATAGCACTTGAGTAGCTTCCAATTCACCCACCAGTTTAGAGCGAAGGGCAACCATCGGTATCAACTCCAAGGGGAAGAAGAAAATAAAAAATAGTTTAAAACTTGCTTTACATTTCACTTTTATTGTATTTTTTTATGGAGACATGATGTTATGTTTTTTTTTTCAAATAAATATCTAGGAAAGAGTTAAAAATTCTTGTTGAATCTCAAATGATAGTTGTTTCATAGTTGTAGATTTCCATATTTTTGGTCTACTCATATTCATAACCATTATGTTCTTGATATTTCAAGAGTAAAAATATTTTTTTAACATCTACATTATAGTAAATCAGTTTATAAAATATTGTTGTAACCTCATCTTAAAAAGTTAATTGTTTAATTTTTTCTTTTTTTTTTAACCTAGTTATTGTAGAGTTTTTTTCGATTTTTCTCTAAAACTAGGCTATTGAGTTTTACTCAATTGCTAGTTTTAAAATAATTGCTCTTAGTTTCTACTAGTTTTTCCAGTTAAAGCTTTCCAAAATAAATATTTGTGTATGCATGTTATCTTTTCCTCTATATTTTTACGATTCTATTTCACTAATATCTCTAGAACAGATTTATCAATCCCTTCACAATGTCCGGCATCCATTGCAGTAGTATCTCTAAAATAGATTTATCAATATCTTCACAAGTTCCATCTACATGCTTCCCAGTGAGTGGCCCATTCTTGCTATTCAACCAACTACTAATTGCAAGTTGTGTATTTCACACTATACAACCATATCTATTTTACATCACAGTCTAGTGTACGTAGTTAGTGGAAGAGTTGCATATCAATCATACTCTCCCACCCTACCATTTCCTTTAATGTTGGAGAAGCAGATAATAGTAAAAATCAATGATGTAATTACAAGCAACTCAAGAGACTACCAATTATTACATTATTTAGAAGTGCAAAGAGAGTTGAACATTGCAGATGTAAGGAGGTAAAGTCCACCAAATATGAAAGGGAGGTCTTGTAAACTAAATTTATATAATACAAATATTTAATTTTAAGGTATTCCTACCAGATGTTATTAACAAAGGTTCTCACATAATCATAATGGAATTTAGTTCATTGTTATACCAAACAATAAATTATAGAAGATATATGGGAAGATGTCACCCAAACTTCAAAGATTGCTTGAAGTACAATCAGATCTGGTTCGAACATCACAGATTTAGTGGATAAGCACCCAAAGTGAGGTTTGTGGTGGCAGTATGCCAATAATGTCGTAAAATTTTATGTAAATAGTGTAAATAGGCCATCTAATAAATAAAGTGTTGATGGCACTAAATGGTGTGATCATACAAAACAAATCTAACATTGCAACCACCCACGCCATTGGCTCAAATGATGTTGGAACCTGTAGGTACACATTTTCTCTTCTCTTGATCAATGGGTATTTGGTGACCATTTCCCTTCATTATGTAATACTTCCTTCCACTTTGCTTTCATTCACTATACCCACCACTTTTGTTACCCTCCCCATTTCATAGTCATCAGTCACCAATGCTCCTTCCATCATTCCCATTTCTTCCATTACTCTATCTTTCAGTTTGTTGACCTCTATTCCCAACCCATTTTCTAATATATTGTTATTTGCCTCATATTCCACTCTCGTTAATCCCATTGTCACTGTAAGTACACCAACCCCATCAAGGGTGAGCGTAACTATGGCCTCATCCATTTTTGCTCCTTTTGTTGAGCTAAACTCTCAGAAGTCTCTATTCTTTTTTTTCCAAATTTTTAGATTACAGAAGCCGTTAGTGCCAAAGATCGAAGTCTTGCCAAAGCATCCTGAAGCGGAGGAAATCAATCGAGATTGGTGGAGTTCCTCACGTTGGGTAAAAAATACAAATAGACGACCAAAAAATATCATGTAGTGTAGGAAGAAGCTAGTGCAAGCAGTAAATGATTTGATACAGTAGGTGGATATGACTCCATTGCCCAATGGATAAAGGCCATGGGGTCGATTGCATCTAGACGAGCTAAATATCCCGTAAGCTGCCAAAAATATTGGTATTTTTACCACAGTAAATTTTATTGTAAAAATTACAAAAGAATTATTTTTCTCATGGAATTAAAGAGCATGTGTTTTTCCAATAAGGGAAAAATCAAATGGTTTGCCAAAATTTTAAAAGTTGAACTTTGTATGATGTTTGTTGAGAAAGTATGTGTCCGAATGCATACATTTTGGTGATCAAAGATAATTTCACTAGCAAAATTCAGTGAAGAGGAGTTCACCAACGGAAAATATAAGTTAAGAATATTTCACCCAACTTCTTGCACTTATTATGGTCAAAGTCAATTTTACCCCAGAAATGGGGTGAAAATCATTTTTCCCTTCTTTAGGGTGAATTTCTAGTTGAAGATATTTTTGGAGTAAAGGTACTAAACAAGCATCATTTAAGTGGAAGCAATGCATTGGTCAAAGTCAAATTCACTTTAAAATAAGCATGTATGATGATGAAGGCATTTCCCAAAGTAATTTCACCTTATTTTTAGCAAATTTAATGATTTTGCCTAAGTTGGGGTGAAAACAATGAAAGCACCCAAGTTGAAGTAAAAGAGGTGAAAGTAGCACTGGTCAAAGTCAAAGTCACCCCAACTTGGGGCAAAATTCATTTTCGCCCTTCTTTGGGGGTGAAATTCCTTTTTTACCCTTGGATACCAGCAAGACTTTATTTATGAGCGAAAGTCTGGAAAATATCTGGAAAAAGTCCAACTTTGGGTGAAAGTCTGGTGAATGTTTGGCAAAAGTCCATTTTTGGGTGAATGTCTGGTGAAAGTCCATTTTTCGATGAAATTCTGGCAAATATACCGTTAAAGTCCATTTTTGGGCAAATGTCTGGTGAAAATTTATTTTCAGGCTATGTTTGGCGAATGACTGGCGAAAGTCCATTTTCAAGCGAATGTCTTGTGAATGTCCATTTTGAGCACTTTTCTGATGAAAATCAATTTTGGGTAGTTCCTTCAGCGAAGTTCCCTTTTGAAGGCACCGTTATTGCAGATCATTTTTTGGAAGGATCAAAGGTTGGCAAATTTTAATTCTTTGGGGCAACGAAATCAATATTTGCAAAATTCTTGCTGAAGGATTTCTAACATTAAATATTGCGCTCTTGAGTATGATATGATCATATTCATTTTCAAGGCACCATCCACTAATTTTACTCCTTTTCCAAATGAAGTTAATTTTTGTTGGGTCTTCGTGGCAAAGATAAAGTTCCAAGGCGCAAGATGACAAAGTGACAACCAATATTTAATGCTCGAGCTCCTAATTTTCGTACGATATTGCTATGTTTCAATACATCGACTTTTGAGACGATTTTCCATTGTCCATTCTTGCCAAGGAGAGAATTGCTCTTGTTGCTCTTTGACTAGCCAACATTTTTTTTAATGTGTACTTAATTACAGAGGTGCAACCCTCTATAAATACTAAGCATTTTGATGTAATGAATGAGGATGAACATTCTGCAAAAAACACTTTGAGTTTTCTACATCAATTGAAGGATTCTTGGCTTCTGGTTCCTAGAGTAGTGTTGTATGCAATTATTTTCTGCCTTTCATTTCTATTAAGTTCATGATATTTTTTAGGTAAATTTAAATTATGCATTTTTGAATTAATTTTTGGTAAAGAATTGAATACTAAAATGATCATTGGAAATTATCCCTACAATCTATGAATGGTTCCTATGCTTTTATTTCTAATTCATGTTGATTAAAGCTTCATTTGAATTTTAGCTACTAGTTTATCCCCACCTTTCATCTCTAGCTCTTAGCCATATTTTCTATTCATTTATGTTATTTCCCATCTCTTTCCTATTATCCTAAGCTTCAAACTGAATTATATTAGTAAGGGAATCATCTCTCTAGATATTAGCTCGAAAGACATCTCTCCTTTAGCCTTTCAATTTCGGTCAGGTCTAGGGTGCGTATATTTTATGATTAAGCATATTAGTGACCAAAACATACTGAAAAACAAATTGCAGAAGATATATGGTTTTATATTTTAATTGATTAAATTGTCTTCTCACTTATCATCTGATTTTTAATCATCCTTTTTTTTTAATATGTTTTAAGTTTTGAACTCCATCTCCCAAATAGTATATTGCATATTATCTTCGGTCTTGAAGAGTATTTTTACAAACAACAAATATATTAATTAGTTCAACATGGAATAGAACTCTGGGAAGAGTGAATATACAAAGGGATATAAGTGAATAGTTTGCTCTAATCAGTATTTATTTCCTTTCATTTATGTCCACAGGGATTCCTCCCACAACTCTATGGAGTCCAGTTCGTCTGAATTTGGGCTGCTGCTCATTTCATCTGATATGGAAGCCGGAGCTCCATTTAATGTCGGGAAAAATGGTGTTAAATAGTCTTGCCAGCGAAGGTTGAGAAGCTCCGCTTGCAACTCTCGCACCTGCTCTTCCAACTGACGCACCCTTCCTGCACACCAATTTTGTGGATCTCGCAATCTTGCAGTCGCTTCGTAAACCATACTGCTCACTGCCTCGGCTCTCTTTTCTACGGGAACCTCCTGAAAAATATTAACAATCACATAAAAACGATAACCACAAAATATGCCTCAGAATTTTTATTAGGAAAAGGAAGACGAAGAAGAAAAAGAAGTCATTAGGTTTACTTACATGAAGTTACTTCACGATGTTGCTCGCTCTAAATACTCCATATACAATGGCGAAATTACGAACGTCGCTTGATGGAAAGTATGGAGCAAGCAAGTACTTGTCGGAGGACTTTTTTCGTTGAACTTTTAATGCACCGCATGGAGAAATAGGATTCGAGATATCCGCTTTCATTTGCTAAATCCAAAAATTAACATAAAATATTATTTTTAAGCTAATGGTAATGATGTAAACTTAACACAAGTAGAATTCTGGTCTATAGGATTTCTAAAACCCTAGTTCAAGATAAATTTTGTATAAGTGCTGAATGTCTTCTTAAGACAAGAATGCAGCAAATATTCTTACTTGTTATAAATGTGGTTATATCAAGAGGCGTGATCGAACCAAACCAAAACTTATCGATGTTTGCATCCATGGAAGAACATATAATAGATTGGCTGGTTGCATAATTTGCTTTCACTGAATGAGAGAACAGCTTTTAGAAACCATGGGATTCCTACTAATTCGACGGCAAGCACGTGTCCGTCTATTGGCGAAATAAATGATATTGAAATGTCAGCGCATGCCAATCCAAGTGCCCACTGTGGTCCAACTATACCAGAATTGTCCGACAGAAGTGGATAGATTTTTCTTGAATTTTGAATTCTTGGGCCATATTATGATTATTATTTTGATACGTAAGCCTTAAAATTCAAACTCGACAGTGATTCTTCCTTCTCTTTTGATCATTTGACTCGCCGCCCAACCTTATGTTATAAGAGATAGATCTGCAAAATGCTTTGTTATGAAAAAATTGACTCTTTTCTCACAATCTTGTGGCAAAATTAATATAATTAACTGTGTACTCTGATTTTTTTCCTATCAAATATCCAATAGAGTCCTGATGTGCAATTGCGTATTGAGATGTAGCACCAAAAGTGTTTATACAAATCCATTAAAATACAAAATGGAATAAATAACATCGTGGATGAATATAAGAGCTGCAAGCGCGTAGAAATAAAACAATAGAAATAAAGGTAAGTACGATTATGGCGGTCCCATTAAAGCGACTCTTACCGAGCGTCTTGAACCATAAATTGAGACTTGGGTAACTTGCTAATATTTTGATGACTCTCAATACTTCGTGAAGTATAAGCTTTGTATGACTCCCTTTCAAATGGAACAATTTGTTGTTTGTGAGTATGATAAACCATATCAAATAGGTTTTCCAAGGAAACCATACCTTTAGGAATGGTGTTTTTCTTTAGATTCAATTCATTTTCTTCAATTAGTTCTTTATAGTTTTGGTTTTATTCATATATGATATGAGATTTGAATATACCAGAGTTAGTGATAAAATCCACTATTTGCTTGTCATCCTCAAACACTTAATATTTTTGGATATTGTTTGGTATGGAGGGAATGAAAACTAGTTCTACTATATGCTTGCCATCCTTAAAGGCTTAATATTTTTGGATATTGTTTGAATATGTTTTATCTTAGAATGGACAAGTAGTTCCATAGTGCTTGCCGCTACTACCAATGACTATGTAATGTCATTCTTTTTACATGAAATAGTCTAAATATTAAAAGCATCACTCTTTAATTAAATTCCACACTCATCTACGATAATTTGAAAGATGTTTGTCATGACAAATATATTAGTTTTACACTTGTTTGATCATCAATTTAGAATCTCCTAGGACACATACATATTTGACTCTCTTCTTAATGGAAAATTGTAATCCATGAATCAATACCTCATACTTAGTAGCATTGTAGGTGCAATAAAATTATTATTTTTTTGATTGGTAGAAAGGATTTTGAAAGGGTCCCTGAACCTTGTACAAGCAAATATGAAAGAAAGACCAGGACAGAAAGGAAAACTCCTACTAAGACAGCAGATCAAAGGGAGTTAAACTAGAACAACAAAAAACCAATAGACAAAGAGAGATGCCAAAAAGAGAACCAAATAGACTATACATGACCAAAGAAACCCGACCAAAGCAAAGGGAAAAACAAGAGCGACCAACCAACTTACTATGGGATAGTATCACCAACATTATTCTTATCGATGGGGAATTTAGCAGTATCTGCCTCTATTCATCTGCCACTTCATCATCAACATCTGCCCATGAGGCTTGGTGGTGCTGACACGATTAATCTGAGAAGGCTTCAAAGTCTTGTTCGGGGTGTTGTGTAGCTTAGAGAAAGTGATACATGGCAACGGTGTGGAAGCCATAGTGGAACGGCCAATCTGCATGGCATGATGGCCGACCATCTTGGGTGATAATCCCATACAAACCAACTAGAGCTTGTGAGTCATCAAGAGAAGATTAGAGAGTACAAACATCGGGTATGGAAGGGTCAGTTCTTAGATTATGAGGAAAGGAGTTCCTCCACACCTAAATAGTGGTTTCATGAACCCCCTTATTGGCGAGCTAGTCCGTCGCTTTGTTCCCTTCTTGGTACTGATGTTGGATGTTGATGTGAGTATATCTGGTTATGAAAGCTCTGCATTCCTAGAGAATGTTTGCCAAATACTAGGGAGGGTTAGAATTACCTCTAAGGAAGTTAATTATGTGGAGGGAGTCCCCTTCAATGATCATATAGTCAATGCCCATGTTATCGATAAGTTGAAGGCTTTGGAAAAGAGCTCTGGCTTCGGCAATGTTGTTCATTTGAGTTTCCAAGTTTTTTGCAAAGTCAAGTAAGATTTTCCCCTTGTCGTCTCTAAGGATGCCTCCCCCACTAGCGTTTCCTAGATTCCCTTTAGCCACCCCATCGAAGTTGAGTTTGAGCCACCCTGGCGGTGGGGGAATCCACCTGATAGATGACCTATTGACAAAAATAAGAGGTGCACTAGAAATGTTAGTGATTTTGAATCTGCCATCGAGGGACATCTCCAGAATAGGGGGGAGCTTCAAGGGAGGAGACAACAGATGCATTTTCAATCTCCAAGGAGAGTATTTTCAGAGTGTTTCTGCAACAATCTATGGATTGGACTTTGAAAAATTTGGAATTACGTTCTAACAAAATTTTCCATAAGTAATGGTGGAGGAAAAAAAACCACAGAAAGCTAAGTTGGTTGTTTTTAAAAGGTCTGGGCCACTGTTGAAAAAGTTGATGAATAGTAACTGGGAGGATTGAGGTCAGGCTAAAGTTATCAAACACCAAATTAAGCACAACCAGGGAGAAGGGGCATCCTAATAAAATGTGGTCTATGGATTCCCAATTAGATTTATAGAGCATGCACCAATTAGGGATAGGAAGACCTCTAGAAATGAGATTATCTATGGTAATAATTCTATTATGAGAAGCCAGCCAAGAAAAAAACCACTTTAGGTGTGATGTTTTCCCCACATATTTTTAGAAATATCCCAACTAGCAGTAGGAGGCTCAAGGGTGTAATAGACAAACTTAACTGAGTAAGTTTCAATTTCCATTAGGCTCCATATCAAGGTGTCAGGCAACTGGGTGTTGGGGATGATGTAAACATGGAGAAGGTTCTGCATTTATCTAGTTATCTGAGTCATCTAGATCGACAAGTTGATGATTGACAAGTTCTTCCACTATCGTCTAGTAGGGCCCTAAGTTATAAATTCAACGATTTTTTCTCCAAAAATGGCATCAGTAAAGGGTTTTAGGGTAGATAGGTTAGGGTCAATGCTAAAAGGCTAGTACCAGAGCCACGGGTCTTCCCAAAATATGATATTTATCCTAGATCCAAGCCATCAACAGAGCCCTCTTTTGATGATGTCCCTGGTCTGAACTAGAGAATTCCAAAAGCAAGAGCTAGAAGGGAGGCGATGGTCACCCAAAAAAGGTAAGTGATGAAGGTACTTGGCCTTAATGATGTCTATCTAGGTTGATTTGTCATTAGTCACCACTCTCCAAGTCTATTTCACAATCAACACATAATTCATTCTACTGATCCTTCTAAAGCCTAGGCCTCCATGCATTTTCCTTGAGCACACTCTGTTCCAAGCGATGAGAGCAAACATGTTCCTATTTTTGTTGCCTACCCAAAGAAACCTACATTGAATTTGTTTAATCTTGTTGCATATAGAACTTGGAGCTTTGAAAATGGACAGGAAGTAGACTGGTATACTTTGTAGATAGGCTTGAACCAGAGTGGCTTTGGCCACCTAACTGTGCATTCAACTTTTTCACCCAGTAAGTTTGTTGTTGATGCATTCGATAACATTGGCCCACATTGTAAAGGAGACCCTTCTATGGAATAGAGGTAAACCCAGGTATTTTATTAGAAGATTAAATATGTTGCACCCAATAATTTCAACAATTCTACTCTGTTTGAGGATAAGAGTGTTAAGAAAATATAGACTACTGTTGTTGTATTTTATCTTCTGACTTGCTACAATTTCATAGTAATTAAGAATTGTTTTGATAATGTTGGAATCAGGACAAAATAAGAAGAAGCAAGAATTTTGTCGTCAACGAATTGCTGATGGGTAATGGCCCTCGAAACCATGGCAGGTTTGATCCCTAAAATAAGCCCTCTAGAGCATGTAGTAGATAAATATATTCTGATCACTTCAGACATAATGATGAAAATAAATAGGGACAGGGGGTCACTCTGGCAAATGTTGTTGAAGCTTTGGAAGAAACCAATCGAAGAGCCATTGACAATGATGGAAAACTAGGTTGGGGAAATGCATTCCTTGACTAAGTCTATCCATTCTTTTTGGAAGTTGAATCTATATAGGACCTTGAGGAGAAATTGCCATGTCACTCTATCAAATTCTTTATTCATGTCCAATTTGAGAAACATGCTTAGATTTTTATTGTGGAAAACCGAGTGAACCAGTTCATGGATTGCAATGACTTCATCTATGATGAATCTACATTTAACTGAGCTGCCTTGACAGTGGTCTATGATGGAAGGAAGAATGTATTGTAGCCTATTTTCCATGAATTTAGTTATGAGTTTGAATATCACACTGCATAGACTAATGGTCTTGTAGTCAGATAAGGATTTGCAGTTTTGATATTTTGAGACTAGCACAATGAAGGTAGCGTCAACCTCTTTAGGCATTTGCTTGGCTCTTTGAAAGTACTAAATTGCTTCCATGACCTCTTTGCCCTCTATGTCCCAAAAGTTCTAAAAACCTAGGGGAAATCCATCAGGCCCTAGCACTTTGTCTGGTTCCATAGATAATAATGCCTCTTGAATTTCTTCGTTAGTGAAGGCTTTGATAAATCTATCATTGAAGTCTTGAGACACTAGGGTTGGGATGTTTTAGAGTAGAGAATTTTTAATGTGAGGGTGACACGGGAGGCTAGGGTAGAGAATCTATTGGAAATGAGACATTGTTTCTTCTCTTATTGCTTGGATGTCATTAGTATTTGATCCATCTGCCCTGGTGATTTCTCTAATGTTGTTTGAGTTTTTGTGTCTCAGGGTGGAGGTGTAAAATAATTTAGTGTTTTTGTATCCTTCCTTTAGCCAAAGCACTTTGGAATTTTATCTCCAGAATGCTTCCTCCTTTGCTAAATTTTTTTTTGCCTACTATAAACACTTCCAAACCTCTACTAAAGCACACAATGTTGATTTATACAGAGGTAACAAGATTTCTATACGATCTCTAGTAGACCATATAGTTAAATAATAGTTGAAGCTATTAACTAACACTTTATCATTATTTTAGTTAAGAATCTCAAATATCTCCAATCCTTCGATTATAGCATATAGTTAAATAAAACTAATATAGACTGAATAATCATCTCAATCCACCACTTAAGTAAAAAGTTATTGCCTTTATAGTATCTAGATTTTTTTAATTTATTTTAACTTATCTATAACATACTTTAATACAAAAAATACCAAGAGGTATATAGGGCCCTCATGCATCCAAAATATGGATTATATGTATAAATCTAGAGGAAAAATAAAGCAAATCGTAAATTTGTATTAACGACAAAACTGGATAATACAAATAGGAGATAGCCCCCCTACATATAGTTAAGCATTAGAGTGGTATTATATCAAGAATGTTATTCACCAACCTTTACTAACTACCATATTATTTGAAGCTTTAAATTTTATTGAGCTTAATATGCATTTGTTGTTCCATATTTTGAAAATATAGTATGGTTAAAATTTACAATATTCATTAATGTATAGAACTTGACCATACGTAATCATAACACCTCCATTAAGAGCATACACAATTATCTATAAAGCACAACAAAATTTCTTGAGAAAATTTTGTTTTTTCCTACTATAAGTACACCCAAACCTCTACTAAAGCACACAAAGTTGATTTATAGAGAGGCAACAAGATCTCCATGCGTTATCCAATAGAGCATATAGTTAAATAATAGCTACAACTATTAAATAATATTTTGTAGTTCTTTTGGAGAAGATTCTTAAAATTCTCCAAGCCTTTAGTTATAGCATATAGTTAAATAAAATTATTGCAAACTAAATACAAAAAATATCTAAATCCACCACTTAACCAAAAATATATCCCCTTTACAATATATGGAATTATTTTATTTAATAGATCTAGAATCTACTTTAATAAAAACTATAGCAAGAAATAAATAGGACCCTCATGAATGGATTTCATGTATAAATACAGAAAGCAAATAAAGTAAATCATAAATTTGTATTAATAATAAAACTAGAGAATACAAATAGGAGATAGCTCCCCTACATATAGCTAAGCATTAGAGTGGTATTATATAAATAATGGTATTCACCAAAATTTGCTAATTAGCACATTTTATGAAGCTTTGCATTTTATAGAGCTTAATATGCATTTGCTATTCTAGATTTTGAACATATAGTATGCAAATGAAATATTCTCAATTACAATTTACAATCTTCATTAAAGTATATAACTCAACCATACATAATCAGAACACCTTTATTAGGAGCATATACAATTGTCTATAAAAGACAACATAATTTCTTAAGAAAATTTTATTTTTACCTACTATAAATACATCCAAACCTCCAATAAACCACACATAGTTGATTTATATAGAGGTAACAAGATATCCATACAATATCTAACATAACATATAGTTAACTAATAGCTAAAGTTAATATCTAATTTCTTTTTGAGATGACCCTCAAACAACTCCAAGCATTCTATTAGAGCACATTCATATGGTTTTGTTATCTAGGAAGACCTCTATGGGCATTGGTTATGAGTCATAAGGATGTTGTGTCTACTTAAGTTATGTAATTAATATCTTATTCTTTGACTTGGGACATAATTTGACATAAGCAAAATCTAACAATAGATGAAACAAAGTACCAAAATAACCTAGTTAGACAATTATCCACAACATTCATCCATAAATATATGAATAGTTTTTTTTGTTTGTTTATTTGAAATAGAATGACTAGAATGAAAGCTAAAATATTAGTTTTATCTTCATCTACATCTTAATATTTAGCAACTAAATTTTGACTATAATCTTTCGTTGTTTATTAGGGTTCCATTACTAGCCAATCTATGTTTTACTAATTTATAAAAAAGTGTTTTACTTGACAATTTTATTTTAATGATATTTTGTTTTCTTATTTTCTCTCTTATTAGGAAATACAAATGGTTTCTCCAGGTAAGGTCCATAGAACGACTATGGGTAGCAATGACCCTCATATAAGTGGGACCCAAATGATTCCATAAACATAAAATCTAGGAAAATATCCAATGTGAAAGTATGGAATTAAGGGAACTTGCTGAAACAAGTATTTTATAAAAATTATGGCAAGAAAATGTGAGGAGGCATCAATCACCTTAAATTCCATCTAATTGGTTAAACAAGAAAATATGTTGACACTTACCTTGACATAGATAACATGGTTAAAGCTAAGGTGAAGGCTTTTATGTACAAAAAAGAGGCCAAAAAATAAGGCATAAAAGAGCAAGAATTACAATGAGACAAGGAGATGGACCATAGAGATCCTTTTATGTGGATAAGATCAAACTATAGGATATCTATTCCATGGCCAAATAATTTGTTCTTAGACCTTGCATTCATTGAGGTGTTACTAGTGGGAGTGGTATAAGTGTGGGACAAGGCTCAAGAACTAGATAAACCACCATATTTGAAACTACAATGTGAAGGGATAGAATGAATGAAGTCAAGACAACCATGGAAATTTTTTGGTATTATTGCAACATTTTCTTTTACATTGTGAACAACCCCTAGTGAAGGAATCAAATGATTAAGGAAAATGAGTAAAGACAACTTCTACACATGAATTAAGTGGACTATTATTGGAGGAGTATGTGATTAATACACGTGATTTTGTAGAAAAGTAAAATATGATATGGAAGAAAAATGGTTGCAATATTATTTTAGATGGATGGATAGATGGAAGAAAACACACACTCCTAAGCTTCATGGTGGCTTTAGGTGGATCCATGGTGTTATTGAAGTCAGTTGATGCCTAACGAGAGGTAAATAATGCTCAACAATAATTTAGTTTGTTGGAGGAGGTTGTGGCTGAAGTAGGCATGGATAATGTTATCCATGTAGTGATAGAAAATGCAATAGTGTATGTATTTATAGGTAGACTTATTTATGAGAAGTGCCCCTTTATCTTTTGGAACCCAGATGCTACCCATTGCGTTGACCTTACGTTGGAGGACACTGACAAAATATCATGGGTAAATATAGTGGAAGAACAAGCGAAGAGCATAACATGGTTTATCTATAACCACACATGGGTGCTGATGGGGAGCCAAATCGCTCATGCCAAATCTATGTTCTCATTCAACAATTCGGAAAAAGATTACAATGATGGCAGCAGTCTGCCAAATAAATTCCTTTATCCCGAAAGATAGTTTCTATTACAACATCTTCCGCCCTGGAAGAAAAATAGCCTAAACAGGTCCAGAATGGCCCTCTTGCCTTTACGTCTGCAACTCTGTCTCCACAGTTTTTTGACCCTTGTGCATGCCTTCGCTTCCCCTTTTAAAATCTCTGGCGTGACTCTCCGTTTCCCTTTTCTGACCCTTCGTTTCATTTTTCATGCCTCTTCGTTGTCTTGGCTTCCGAAACGTCTTCCTTTTCGACTCTTGATCTTCGTCTGCTTTCATTGCACCTTGGTGCCACGTGCTTGTCCAGTGCTGCCATTGTAGACTCTGTCCACCTGTCAACCCATGATGACGTTCGGGATACCCATCGCTCGACAATTTCTTCTGTAACGGCCCCTGTAACCGCCTGCCTTTCCTTTCCTTTTGTTTGGTCGTGAAAACGTGACATGTCGCGATATCGCGACATTTTTGCTTTACTGCCTTCCTGTCCCTCTTCGAGTCGCGAAAATGCGACATGTCGCGATATCGCGACACTTTTGCTTTTTCGGCCTTCCTGCCCTTTGCGAGTCGCGAAAATGCGACATGTCGCGATATCGTGACACTTTTGCTTTTCGGCCTTCCTGCCTCTTGCGAGTCGCGAAAATGCGACATGTCGCGATATCGCGACACTTTTGCTTTTCGGCCTTCCTGCCCCTTGTGAGTCGCAAAAATGCGACATGTCGCGATATCGTGACACTTTTTCTCTCCTGCGCCTCCTCTCGCCTTTTGGCCGTGATAATGCGACATGTCGCGATATCGTGACACTTTTCTCTCCTGCGCCTTCCCTCGCCTTTTGGTCGTGAAAATGCGACATGTCGCGATATCGTGACACTTTTCTCTCCTGTGCCTTCCCTCACCTTTTGGTCACAAAAATGCGACATGTCGCGATATCGCGACACTTTTTCTCCTTTGCGCTTTCTTTCGTCCTTTGGTCACAAAAATGCGACATGTCGCGATATCGCGACATCTTTCCTTTTTGGCTCCTCTTTCTCCTTTTCGATCGCAAAATCGCGACATGTCGCGATATCGCGACACCTTTCCTTTCTGACTCCTCCTCGCCTTTCGGGTCACGAAATCGTGACATGTCGCGATATCGTGACAACTTTGCTCTCTGCCTTCTTTCTCTTTTCGGGTCACGAAATCGTGACATGTCGCGATATCGCGACATTTCCTTCCTTGCTTTCTTTCTGCTCCGTCGGTCGTGATTTCGCGACATGTCATGAAATCGTGACATTTTCTTCTCTGGCCCTTCCGGTCTTCTTTCGGTCATGATTTCGTGACATGTCATGAAATCGTGACATTTTTGCTCCGCATCTTCTCTCTCCTTCCTGAGTCGTGAAAATGTGACATGTCGCGATATCGCGACACTTTTCTCTGTCGCGATATCGCGACATTAAGGCTAACACTTAGAATTTTTTTTTGTTGATGCAAGATTGCTCTACTGCCACCGGATGCTCCTGCATCAGACAACCGGGGTGGATTGAGAAGTGTCCTTCACTTCTATACTATTGGAGGAAGACCTAGGCGGTCGACCTCTATTTTTGACAACCAAGTTGCATCTTCGATAGGCCTGCCCTTCCACTTGACCAGATATTCAGAATACTGCCTGTTCCTGGTACTTCTTCCTGCTCGAGTGTCTAGTATTTCCTCGATCTCGCCTGTTGCTGGAGTAGACGTTGGAATACTCCATAATTCTGCACTTGGTGTCTCGCTACTGCCTCCTTCATGATATTCTACCAAATCTGCAATGTTGAAAATAGGTGATATGTTAAGGCCACTGGGCAATTCTACTTCATATGCATTGCTTGAATCCCATTTTCCTAGAATTCGACATGGTCCAAACTTCTTCATCTTCAGCTTGTTATAGGTTTTAGCAGAAATATTTCTTTTCTCAGATGGACCATGACCTCATCTCCCACAGCGAATTCCTTGAACCGTCGCTTCTGGTCTGCCCTTGTCTTATATTGGTTATTCATATTAGTAATGTGCTTCTTCACTTCTTCATGCACGCTCTTCAGATGCTCTGCAAAGTCCTCAGCCTCGGCACTGCACCTTTCCCCTGTATCCATCTTCCTCAACTCGAAGCATTCCTTGGACTGCTCCCATACACTATCTCGGAATGGAGATTTGTTAGTACTCCTATTGACAGAATTGTTATATGCAAATTCTGCCTGTGGCAAAACCAAATCCCATCCCGTGGGCTTATCTCCTATCAAGCATCTCAATAGATTTCCCAGACTTCTATTCACCACCTCCGTTTGGCCATCAGTCTGTGGATGGTATGCAGAACTGAATTTCAAATCTGTCTTCAGCTTCTTCCACAAAGTCCTCCAAAAATACCCCACAAACTTGGTATCTCTGTCAGAAACGATACTCTTTGGTAGACCATGAAGTCGTACCACCTCTTTGAAAAATAACCCTGCAATGTGAACTGCGTCACTAGTTTTCTGGCAGGGAATAAAATGTGCCATCTTGGAAAACCTGTCAACTACCACAAATATGGAGTCATTTCCCCACTGTGTCCTTGGTAGACCAAGAACGAAATCCATGCTGACGTCCTCCCATGGTCTCTCTGGTACAGGTAATGGCTGATATAATCCAGTGTTCTGGTACACACCTTTCACCCTCTGGCATACTCTACAACTTTGCACAAACTTCTTCACATCTTGTCGTAGTTGCAGCCAATAGTATTTCTCACTAACCAGGGCAATGGTCTTATCCCGACCAAAATGTCCAACCCAGCCCTCCACTGTGTTTCTCCTTGACCAGATTTTCCCTCATTGAACTCCTTGGAATGCACAATTGACTTCCTCTAAACAACATTCCATCTTGGATCAGAAAATCCAACCACTTGGTCCTGTCCAAAGTGACAGGTGCCAAGCAAGCCTTCCAGGCTTCTGCAAAATCAGGATCTTCAGGGTACAAACCCTTCAGTTCATCAAATCCTACCACTTCCACCTTCATTTCTGTCAACAAACACTGCCTTCTACTTAAGGCATCTGCAACTCTGTTTGACCTTCCACTCCTGTGCTTCAACACAAAGGTATAACTCTGTAGAAACTCAACCCACTTCAGGTGCCTCTGATTTAGCTTCCCTTGGCTATTAATATACTGTAAGGCCTGATGATCAGTAAATAGAACAAACTCTTTTGGCAACAGGTAATGTCGCCACTTCTTTAGAGCCTGAACCATAGCATAAAACTCTTGATCATAAACCGAATACTTCTTCCTAGCATCATTGAGTTTCTCACTAAAGTAAGCAATAGGTTTACCTTCTTGACTCAAAATAGCTCCTATGGCACTGCCACTAGCATCACAATCTACCTGAAATACCTTATTAAAATCTGGAAGTGCCAAAATAGGTTGCTCTGTAACCTTCTTCTTCAACAGATCAAAGCTCTTATCTGCTCCTAAGGTCCACTTAAATTCTTTCTTATCCCCTCTCATTGTTTTTGTAAGGGGTGCACAAATACTGCTGAAATTCCTAATGAATTTCCTGTAAAAACTTGCTAGACCATGAAATGATCTTACCTCAGTCGTGCTTCTCGGAGTAGGCCATTCAATGATAGCTCTCACTTTTTTTGGGTCCATTTTTAGACCTTCGACTGAGATGACAAATCCTAGGTATACTAACTCCTTCTTCACGAAATTACACTTCTTCAGATTAATTAACAACTGCTCCTCCCGTAGCTTCTCAAAAACTCTTCTGATATGCATCAGATGCTCGTCCAGGGTTCTGCTAAATATTAAAATATCATCCAAATAGACAATGACGAATTTGCCTAAAAATTCTTTCAATACCTCATTCATCGCCGCATGAATGTGCTTGGTGCATTGGTTAGCCCAAATGGCATGACCAACCATTCATACAAACCCTCTCTCGGTCTTGAAGGTTGTCTTCCACTCATCTCCTTCTCTCGACATGAATCTGATGATAACCACTCTTCGTATCAATCTTTGTGAAGTACTTGGCTCCACTCAAATAGTCCATAATGTCATCCATCCTTGGCAATGGAAATCTATACTTTATGGTGATCTTGTTAATGGCTCGAGAGTCTGTACACATTCTCCACTCTCCATATTTCTTTGGTGCTAGTACTGCAGGTACTGCACATGGACTCAAGCTCTCCCGAATCAGTCCCTTCTCTAGCAACTCTTGGACTTGCCTGTTCAGCTCTTCAGTTTCTGTAGGAGTCATTCTATGTGCTGCCTTATTGGGTAAACTAGATCCTGGTACCAAATCTATATGGTGACTGATCTTCCTCACTGGTGGTAAACCCTCAGGCACATTATCAAATACAATGTCTAGAAATTCTTCTAATAGTCCTAAGACTTCTACAGGGGTATCCTTACATTCTTCCTTCCTAACTCTAGGAATTAATGCATAGCACATATGCTCATGCTTTAAACCATCCAAAAATCTTCCCCCTTCAACTAAACAGATTCTAGCGCTGCCACATACCTTTTCGCCCGCTTCCTTCAAGGGCTTTAGCTTATGGCGCACTCCATTCTTCGTCACTGAGTAAGTGTTGGCACGACCATCATGCACTGCACACCGATCAAACTGCCATGGCCTTCCCAACAACAAATGACAAGCATCCATAGGCAGGATGTCACACAGGACCTCATCACAGTAATTCCCAATATTAAATTTCACTGAGCATTGCTCACTGACCAAAGCCCTATGGTCCTTCTGTAACCACGCAATCCGATATGGATGCGGGTGGCTTCTCCTCTTTAACTGTAACTTAGTAACCATTTCTTCGGAGACCAAGTTATCAGTACTACCATTATCTATAATGATATTACAGACCTTACCCGAACTTCTGCACCTTGTGCGGAACAGGCTCCTCCTCTGGTCTGGTTCTTTCTCCTCATTCAACAGGGTCCTCCTGGTGACCATAACTTCTCCTCCCTCTACCTCCTCAGAATGTTCTGATTCAGCACCTTCATCTGCCACAGCAGCTCTGGCAGGACCCTCAAGTCTCTTATTCATCCTTTCTCGATGTTGTGGACACTCGTATGCTCGATGTCCTTCTTCGCCACAGTGGAAATAGGTTCCACGAAATCCTCCCCTTCCAAATCCACGTCCAGATCTACCTCTCCCTCTTGGGTAACCATTGTTCTGATTACGGGGTTGGTAGGTGTTCCCCTCTTCTCGATCCTGGGTATTACTGGTTCCACCAGCCTTCATCTCGATCCTTATATTTTTCTCCACTGGTCCTTCCACCAGTTCTTCCACCATGACCTCTTCCTCTTTGCTTACCCTCAAACCGTCTGTTCAGATTCTCTTCAACTTTGAGGGCAAATTGGTAAGCATCCTCAATGGTGCTCATCCTAACCAGACTCAATTCTTCTTGAATACTGGTTCTCAACCCATTGATGTAACGGGCCACCTTCTCCCTGTTAGCCTTCGAATGGCCAGTTCTGATTGAGATCTGGAAAAACTCCTCTATATATTCTTTGACAGACTTGTTTGACTGTCTCAAACTCTGCATTTTTCTCAACAGGTCCAATTCATAATCCACAGGAATAAACTGTCTCTTCAACTTCTCCACCATTCGATCCCATCTAGTTATCTTCTCTTTTTCGCTTCTATTCCTTTCTAGTTGCACTTCTTTCCACCATATGCAAGCATGGCCTTTCAACTTCATTTTTGCAAACTTGATTCGATCTGGATCTACAACCTCCTCATACTCAAAATACTCCTCCATATCATTTATCCAATCAATCAACTCTTCTGGATTGAGATTCCCAGAATACGTGGAGACATCAAACTTTGTCTTCTTCCCGATCCGAGATATGGCCTTAACCAATCTAGCTTCTATAGGATTCATTGCTTCTTCTTCTTCTGAGGGATTATCAACCTCCCAAGCTTCATCTTCACTATGATCTTCTCTTCTTGGTTCAATCCCTCTTCGTAACTCCTCTTGCAGGGCTTGCACCTGCCTCTGCAAAGCTCTGAAATCTTCTTCAGGTACCACATTTCTCCCACCACCATGGTTTCTTCATGGAGGCATTCTTCCTCACTCTCTTCTCACAACCCTTCCATAGATCCTGGTGCAAACTGCCTCACTTTCGACGATCTGCTCACACACTCAGGAACTCCTACTCTGATACCACTTGATGGGGAGCCAAATCGCTCATGCCAAATCTATGTTCTCATTCAACAATTCGAAAAATATTACAATGATGGCAGTAGTCTACCAAATAAATTCCTTTATCCCGAAAGATAGTTTCTATTACAACATCTTCCGCCCTAGAAGAAAAATAGCCTAAACAGGTCCAGAATGGCCCTCTTGCCTTTACGTCTGCAACTCTGTCTCCATAGTTTTTTGACCCTTGTGCATGCCTTCGCTTCCCCTTTTAAAATCTCTGGCGTGACTCTCTGTTTCCCTTTTTGACCCTTCATTTCATTTTCCATGCCTCTTCATTGTCTTGGCTTCCAAACGTCTTCCTTTTCGACTCTTGATCTTCGTCTGCTTTCATTGCACCTTGGTGCCACGTGCTTGTCCAATGCTGCCATTGTAGACTCTGTCCACCTGTCAACCCATGATGACGTTCGGGATACCCATCGCTCGACAATTTCTTCTGTAACGGCCCCTGTAACCGCCTGCCTTTCCTTTCCTTTTGTTTGGTCACGAAAATGTGACATGTCACGATATCATGACATTTTTGCTTTACTGCCTTCCTGTCCCTCTTCGAGTCGCAAAAATGTGACATGTCACGATATCGCGACACTTTTGCTTTTTGGCCTTCCTGCCCTTTGCGAGTCGTGAAAATGTGACATGTCACGATATCGCGACACTTTTGCTTTTTGGCCTTCCTGCCCCTTGCGAGTCGTGATAATGCGACATGTCGCGATATCGTGACACTTTTGCTTTTCGGCCTTCCTACCCCTTGCGAGTCACGAAAATGTGACATGTCACGATATCGTGACACTTTTTCTCTCCTGCGCCTCCTCTCGCCTTTTGGCCACGATAATGCGACATGTCGCGATATCGCGACACTTTTCTCTCCTGTGCCTTCCTCGCCTTTTGGTCGCAAAAATGTGACATGTCGCGATATCGTGACACTTTTCTCTCCTACGCCTTCCCTCGCTTTTGGTCATGAAAATGCGACATGTCGCGATATCGCGACACTTTTTCTCCTTTCGCTTTCTTTCGTCCTTTGGTCACAAAAATGCGACATGTCGCGATATCGCGACATCTTTCCTTTTCGGCTCCTCTTTCTCCTTTTTGGTCGCGAAATCGCGACATGTCGCGATATCGCGACACCTTTCCTTTCTGACTCCTCGCCTTTCGGGTCATGAAATCGTGACATGTCGCGATATCGCGACAACTTTGCTCTCTGCCTTCTTTCTCTGTTTCGGGTCACGAAATCGTGACATGTCGCGATATCGCGATAGTTTCCTTCCTTGCTTTCTTTCTGCTCCGTCGGTCGCGATTTCGCGACATGTCGCGAAATCGTGACATTTTCTTCTCTGGCCCTTCCGGTCTTCTTTCGGTCGTGATTTCGTGACATGTCGCGAAATCGTGACATTTTTGCTCCGCGTCTTCTCTCTCCTTCCTGAGTCGCGAAAACGCGACATGTCGCGATATCGCGACACTTTTCTCTGTCGCGATATCGCGACATTAAGGCTAACACTTAGAATTTTTTTTTTGTTGATGCAAGATTGCTCTGCTGCCACCGGATGCTCCTGCATCAGGTGCTTAACTTGATGAGGGAGCACAATGATGGAAAAATCTTTATTTGCCCAAGGACCACCTGATTTACTTCTAATTTCATTACATTGTAAAGCATTCTCACACCATCCTCCACTTTGAAATATATGTTTGTGGCCAAGGTATGGTCACCATTTCATGCTAAAGAGGGACTACAAATATCAAGAGAAACAAGTTCAAGATTCTAACTAGGTAATGAATTTAAACTTTTAAAAGTTTAACATTTTTATATATTTTTTATATAGTTAACATTTTTGTAGTACAACATCATAAGTTGATACTTTGAAAATTATATTTTTTTTGGTAGATTTATGGTGGGAGGACTATGATAGAAAAAAGTAACATATAGAAGATGGTTGTTCACATCTTGATTCAACCTTGTAGCTCTTTTGAGTGTGAGTGGAGTTGGTCACTATTTGAGGCCGTACACACCAAGAAGCACAATACGTCGAGCCAAGAGTGCCTCAATGACCTTGTATTTGTGCAATACAATCTTAGGCTTTGCACAAGACAAGTGGAGGGTAGTGAATCCTACGAGGCAATTTGATTGGATGAGGTAAATCTATTTTTTGATTGGATTTTTGAGGGTTCATTAGATGCAGATTTTACCACATAGGACCTTGATGCACTTGAGGAGGAAGCAAGACTTTTAAGAGGATTTGAGGAGATATATACCATGATGATATTGCACTTGAATAACGTCCAATTCACCCAATAATTTCGAGTCAAGGACAACCATCAACATCAACTGCAAAGGGAAGAAGGAGAAAACAAAAAGTAGTTTAAAAAAATACTTTTCATTTCACTTTTATTGTAATTTTTTGTTGACAAAGATCAAAGACATGATATTATGTTATTTTTTTTTTTCTAAACATATATCTGGGGAAGAGTTAAACATTCTTGTTGAATCTCAAATGACAATTATTTAATGGTTGTAGACTTCCATATTTTTGATCTAGTCATGCCCATAAATATTATGTTCTATGGTATTCCAATAGAAAAATTATTAGCTTAACATTTACATTGTAATAAATCAATTTATAAAATGTTATTTGTTTTTGTTTTTTAACTGATTTATTGGAGATTTTTTGTCGAGTTCTCTCTAAAACTAAAACTTGGGAGTTTTTCCTAGATTGCCAGTTTTAAAACATTATCTCTTTGTTTTCGCTAGTTTTTCAAATAAATATTTGTGTATGCATATTATTTTTTCCTTATATTTAATTTGCAATAGTATCTTTAAAATAAAATTATCAATGATTTTGTTTGTACTAATATCTCTAAAATAGACTTATCAATCCCTCTATAGCTTTCGTTGCACTAGAATAGATTTATCAATCTCTTCAAAGCGTCCATACGTAAGCTTCCGAGTGAGCGGCCCATTTCTTTTCAGTTAACCAACTACTAATTGTAGTGTATTTCACACCATACAACCACGTCTATTTCACATCACAACCTAGTGTACGTAGTTAGTGGAAGAGTTGCATATCAATCATACTCTCCCCCCCTCCCATTTCCTTTAATGTTGGAGAAGCAGATAATAGTAAAAGTTGATGATCACGAGACCGCCCATGGTTTCATTATTTGGAAGCCCCTCACTAGTAAGGAAGAGTTGGATATCATTCATACTCTCCCCTCCCCTCTCATTTTCTTTAATGTTCGAGAAGCAGATAATGATAAAAATCGATGATGTAATCATGAGCAAACCATGAGACTGCCCATGATTGCATTATTTGGAAACATGGAGAGAGTTGAAAATTGCATATGTAAGGACGCAAAGTCCATAAAAGTTGTAAGGGAGGTGTCGTAAACTAATTTTCTATAATACAAATATAATTTTAGTGTATTTTTAAATATTTTTTAAATTTTCAATATTTATCTTTTAATTGCAGAGGACTCAATCTTTGGTAAGTGGTAAGGATTATTTGCCTTGTATATGGTGAACAATTGGCCATGGGTTATCTATATGAGACAATAGATAGAGCCAAAAATATTATTCACTATTATTGCAGTGGTAGTCTATGCAAATATGAAGCAATTAGCCATATTTTTGATAAGAGATCCACAAAACAACTATGTCAACCAATTCATGTCTTAGGATGCTTCTTAAACCCTAAATTATTTCACAATAGTGATCTATGTGATAATGATGAGGTCTGGAAAGTGTTTTATACTTGTGTAAAGAGGATGATAGAAAACCTCAAGAAACATCGCCTTGTCGCTAATGAGTTGCAGATGTATAAGACTGCATGAAGGAACTTGTTTGAGTCCTACTTTTCTAGAGAAACAAGGTCAACCTTCTAGCTAGGTAATGGATTTAAACTTTTAAAGTTTAATATATATATATATATATATAGTTAACATTCTTGTCGTAGAGCATCATAAGTTGATACTTTAGAAATTATCATTTTTTTGGTAGATTTATTGTGAAAGGACTATGGTAGAAGAATATCTAACTTATAGAATATGGTTGTTCGCATCTTGAATTAACCTTGTAGCTCTTTTGGGTGTGAGTGTAATTGGTCACTATTTGATGCCATACACACCAATAAGGAAAATAGGTTGAGCCAAGAGTGCCTCAATGACCTTGTCTTTGTGCAATACAATCTTAGGCTTCACATAAGATAAGTGGAGGGTAGTGAATACTATAAGGTAATTCAAATAGATTAGGTAGATCCACTTTATAATTGGATCGACGAGGGTTTATTGAATGTAGATTTTACTACAAATGACCTTGAGACACTTTAGGATGAAGCAAGAAATTTAAGAGGATTGAAGGATATATACCATGATGATATATCACTTGAGTAGCTTCCAATTTACCCACCAGTTTAGAGCCAAGGCCAACCATCATTATCAACTGTAAGGAGAAGAAGAAAATAAAAGGTAGTTTAAAACTTGCTTTACATTTCACTTTTATTGTAATTTTTTGTTGATAGAGATCAAATACATGATGTTATATTTTTTTATTTTCAAAAATATATCTAGGAAAATGTTAAACATTCTTGCTGAATCTCAAATGATAGTTGTTTCATAGTTGTAGATTTTTGTATTTTTTTATCTAGTCATATCCACAAGTATTATTTTCTTTATATTTCAATAGCAAAAATATTAGTTTAACATCTACATTATAATAAATCAATTTATAAAATGTTGTTGTGACCTCACCTTAAAAAATTAATTGTTAAGTTTTTTTCCTTTTGTTTTTTAACTGAGTTATTGCAGAGTTTTTTCCGAGCTTTCTCTAAAACTAAAACTAGGTTGTTGACATTTTTCTCAATTGCCAATTTTAAAACATTGGCTCTTAGTTTCTACTAGTTTTTCTAGTTAAATCTTTCCAAAATAAATATTTGTGTATGCATGTTATTTTTTTATGTGGAACGTTCTGTCGTCCACTCCATCCATGCTTCATTTAGTGGGTCTATTCTTGTTTTTGTAACAACTCTACTAATGTAACAACTCTACCCTATTTTTGGTCTTAGTAGTACCAAAATAGGAATCAGTTGGGGTTGGATTTTTTAGGTATTTTTATATATGATGTGTTGTATGTCTAACCAGGTAACTTGGAGTTGGGAATACACAATTTGATATTTTTTTTCTAATGTCCTTCTGCTATTGTGTTTTTATCATTCTTGTTAGTTATGTTATCTATTTTTTGTTTTGGTTATTCTTGTTTCAAGTGAGCAATGTTGTAGGTTGGAGATATTAATTGAGGGTCTACATCAGTTTGGTATCAGAGCATATCAACATGGCCCATAGGGGAATCTGTCTAAATTGGGAAAAAAGAGGTAGGAGAAATGCAGGTCCAAGGAGGAACAATGCAGATAAATGACTTAGGAGGATAGAAGACATTGAGGCAAGATTATGTTTGGATGATTCTGAAGTTGAACAAGAAGACCAGGGTAATTTAGCCAGGGTAATAGACCATGTGGAGAGGCTTATTGAAGATATTTCCAATCAAAGCTCCAAAATTAAGGATGATATTTTATATTTTGAAGGAGAACTTAATACAGACTTATTCCTCAATTGGATTCAAGAGTTGGAAAGGTATTTTAAAATGGAAGATATGGATGAAGAAGATCCAAAAAGGGTGAATATCACGGAATCCAAGTTGAAGTCTCATGCTAGCCTATGGTGGTAGAACTTGCAGAGTTCTAGGAAAAGGTAAGAAAAGGAAAAAATTATATTGTGGCCTAAGATGTTGAAAAATTTGTGGACTCAATTTTGTCCATATGATTATCAGTAGAAATTGTTTAGAGAATTTCAAAATCTAAGGCAAAGGATTAAATCTATACAATCATATACTGAGTAGTTCATGAGGCTCCAAATTCAAACTGATCTACACGAAGTATAATAATAAGCCACAACTTGGTATGTTAATGGGTTAAGATTTCAACTCCAAGATGAGCTTGCCTTAGTTAAGTTACCTACAATGGATGAGGTATATGAATATGCTTTAAAGGCAAAAGAGAAATTGAATTGAAATAGCAAAATGAGTAAAAAGGGTAATGTTATCTAGAATAGAAAAATATATAGTTTCTCCAAACCTACCAAATAAGAAGAGCCTGAGGGGAGTATGAAGCCTGACTTTAGAGGAAGAGGAGGCTTTATGGGTAGAGGAAGGGAACAAAAATGTTTTGGAGAATGGAAACCCTTAAGATATTTCATATGTGATGAAATCCACAAGGCCATGACATTCCCATGCAATCCCAAGAGGGCTATGGTAGCCCAAAAAGAAGAAAGATAAGAACCTCCAACTGATGAAGTGGAAGCAAAAATAGGAAATAACATGATGTTGTGAAGAATTCTAATACCAGGGGATAAAGAGACTCTAGAAGCTGATTGGAAAATGAAGAGCATTTTTCGAACAAAATGCAAGTGTAGAGAGAAGGTGTGCAAGGTTATTGCATATGGTGGATCTACTGATAATCTAGTAAGTAAATAAATGGTAGAAAAACTACAACTTACTTGTATTCCATAATCTAATCCTTACAAGATCTCTTGGTTAAAAAAGGATCATAGTGTGTTTGTGGATAGGTCTTGTCTTGTTTCTTTCAAAATTGGTCTTTATGAGGACAAAGTTCTTTGTGATGTAGTCCCTATGGATGCATGTTATTTGTTATTAGGTAGGCCTTGGAAATATGACAGGAATGTAATTCACCATGGAAAATAAAATTCCTGTTAAATTCAACATGGGAATAGACGCCATATTTTGAAGCCTCTTAAAGGTGAAGACTTGAGTGAAATTGCAGCCCTATATTTTTTTATGATGGTCTAGAAAAATTTCCTCAAATAGTCAAAGGGAGCAACCTTCTATATTTTATATCCTAGAGGGGTAGAGAAATCTAATCAATAGAAGCAAATAGTCTCATTAGAGGTGCAAAAATTACTAAGTCAATATTCATAATTGACCTCATCTAAGATACCTGTTGGTTTACCCCCATTAAGAGGTATTACCATAAAATTGATTTGGTTCCAGGTGCTAAAATTCCAAATCAGGTTGCGTATAGGTTGACACCTCTAGAGAATGAGGAAATAAAGAGGTAAATTACTGAATTATTGAAAAAGGGGTTTATAAGAGAAAGCATGAGTCCATGTGCCACACCTGCTTTACTCTCCTCCAAGAAAGAAGGTCATGAATGGAGATTATGTATGGATTATAGAGACATTAACAAAAATCATTGTGAAATATTGATATCCCTTACCCAGAATAGATGATATATTAGATTATCTGTCGGGTGACAAAATATTCTCCAAGATTGACCTTCGAAGTGGATTTCATCAGATACGAATTCAAGAAGGAAATGAGTGGAAGAAAATTTTCAAAATCAAGGATGGACTATTCTAGTGGATGGTGATGTCATTCGGATTATCCAATGCTCTAGCTATCTTCATGCAAACCATGAATTAGGTATTTAGACCATATATTGGAAAATTTGTTATAGTCTATTTTGATGATATTCTAATTTTTAGTAGAACTATGAGAAAGTATGTAGAGGATTTGAGAGTGGTGCTTGACACACTTAAATATTAAAGGTTATTCATCAACCTTGAGAAGAGTGAGTTTTGCAAAGATAGATTTATATTATTGGGTAATATTATCTCAATTGATGGATTAAGCATGGATCCAAAAATGTTAAGGTGATTCTTGAATGGCCTACCCCTAAAAATATCACAGAGGTGAAGGGCTTCCATGGGTTGGTGAATGAAAAATTCTTTTGGCCTAGTATGAGATGAGATGTGCATATGTTTATTACTACTTTTAGGGTGTGTCAAATTGCAAAAGGGGGACAACAAAATATAGGTCATATATACCACTACCTGTGCCCAAATAATCATGGACTAATATTTTTGTGGACTTTGTGTTGGGCCTACTTAGAACTCAAAGAAGAAATTATTTAGTGTTTTTTGTGGTAGATCACTTATCAAAAATGGCACACTTTATACCTTGTAAGAAGATCAATAATTCTAGCCAAGTAGCCCATTTATTTTTTAGAGATATAGTATGGTTATATGGTATTCCAAAAACCATAACCAATGACATAAGATACTTTTTGAGGTCATTATGGAAGAAGTTAGATAAAAGTTTGCAATATAGTTCGACATAACACCCCCAACCTTGAATAACACAAGCTTATACTAAGAGGGGTTTTACAGTATAAGACCACTTTTTACTTTTCTTTTCTATTCAATATTATGCAGTGTATAGATAGCAATATCAATAGCAGTATTCAAAGTAATGAAAAAAACATCATACACAATAGAGACACCATAATTTATGTGGTTCACCCAATGTGGGATAATCCACTGAGAAAATATTTTACTAAAATTTTCTCAATCAATCTCTTTTGAGAATCCTTCCCTATTACAATTTTTATGGACCTTTGTCCAAAGGAGATGCTGATCCCCTAATTTCAATTTCATGGATCTCTTCCATAGGATAACTCTTTCCCCTTCTGCTATGGCTAGTGATCTTCTAGAAGACTATATCTCTCTACTGCACTGACTAGTGGATCTATTTCCACTTGAAGACTCCTCACTCAAATCTATCTTCAATTGTCCTGGCTATTGGATCTCTATCCACTGAGACTCTATCCTCTATACTCTATCACCTCCAAAGCTCTGTCTCAATATTGTACTAAACACAGTTCAGTTGGTCTAGCACAACTCAGATCAATATCTTGCACTAAACACAATACATTCGGTCTAGTATAATTCTTCACAATAGGTCCATGCAGAACCTACTCAAATCTACTTAATAGGTACACACAAAACCTAGTAAATTCTACTCAATAGGTCTACATAGAACCTACTCAAATCTACTCAACAGGTCCACACAGAACCTACTCAAATTTGCTCAACAAGTCCACATAGAACCTGCTCTAATCTACTCAACAGATCCACATAGAACCTACTTAAATCTACTCAATAAACTCACTCATAACTTATCCAAATTTTCTCAACAAGCTCACTCAGAACTTGTCCAAATCTGCTCAAAAATATCACTTAGAACTTGTCCAAATTTGCTCAATAAGTCCTCTCTAGGACTTGCTCAAATCTGCATAGCAAGATTCCACAAAATCTTACTCAAAATCAATCCACAAGCCTTCTCAAAGACTTGTCTCAAATTTTCTTAACAAGCTCACACAGAACTTGTCCAATATCATAGAATCATAAAGAGAATTGTTAGAGACTCAATATGTTCTATACTCAATGCTTAATCAATATCTCAATTCAATCTCATAGAAGGATAAAGAGAATTGTTAGAGACTCAATATGTTCTATACTCAAATCCCAATCTCAACTCAAATAAATATCATAGAAGCATAAAAAGAATTGTTAGAGACTCAATATGTTCTATTCTCAAATATCAATCTCAACTTAAATCTAGAATATGGAATAGTTTTTTTCATGGAACTTGAACAACCACATGCCTTTACTTGACTAGGATCATACTCAACCAAACACCTCAAGGAACAACCCTTTATCACAAACCCTAGTCCAAGAATGTATCATCTAAATCAAAATGTTTCCAACAATGCTCAACCACAAATCTCACATAACAATGATACTCATGTTCTTTTCTAACTCAAGTTCAAGTTCTTTGCACAACCAATGGGTTTCAACAACAATTTTTATAAAATAAGGTTTAATAACAACTCTCAATCTAAAAAACCTTGAAGCATTTAACCAATCACTTTCGAAAAGGAAACCACAATCAATCATTTTCACTCCAAAGGTATTTTATAATCAACCACCATAATCAATCAATAGGAGAATGCACCCATACCTTTTATGAAGATGAAGAAGCCTCTTTGGAAATCTGCCATAATCACAATATTCTTTTGCCAATCCTCACAAGGGTTAGAAGATCACAAAATAATCAACATTACTCCACTTCACAATAATATTCACCAAGGCTTTTAATTATAAAACCTTTTTAAGAATTAATGCATGACTTCCTTATCACTCCTAAAACCACTTGTACCATAAAATAAAATAAATCAAAACATTGCATAACCTTGTCACTCCAAAAACCACTTATACCATAAAATAAAATAAATCAAAATATTGCATAACCTTGTCACTCCAAAAACCACTTATACCATAAAATAACTCAAATATTTTATATCCTTCCTTTCAACACTTTTGCACTTAAAAAAAATAATCACAAAGCCTTCTTAGGCAATATCCCACATTAATCAAATATAAAACCTTAGCCATATGCAAAATTTAAATCCACTATACTCTCTGTGAAAGTTGAAACTTAACACAACCTTAGCAAATTCAAAATATTTCATGCACCCAAAAATTTCAGCTATCGAATTATGACATACCTTGCAAAATGGCTTCGGGTGGTTTTGACCCTGCGTTCCTCCTCCTCATGCACCTTAGCGTACTCTCCACCCACCATGTGGGCTAGGCCTCCCACGTGGATGCTTTAAGCCTTTGAGACTTATATGTTCATCCTATCCACCTATGCCTTCAAACTTGCTCCCTTGTTCCACGTGTAGTGCGCAAATGAAATCAGAAGGTGGGAATCGGCGATTGTGGAGGAGGGGATAATCGAATACGGAAAAATATTTCTTGTCTTATCCTTGGTTGATAAAATTAACCCCTTTAAATATTTGAACCTTTGCATGATAAAATATATGACGTCGGTGGACATGGCAAGAAAACTCTTTTATTTAATTTTAAAATTAAAATTTAAACTAAACCTTTAAAATTAAATTTCTCCATCACTAGGGCACATTTTTTGATGAAACAAAATTCTAACTTGGGTTTTGATAAAAAACCATTTCAAATCTGCCATCCATAATTTTAAATAAAACCTTTCCTTACCTTCCTTTGTTTTCATAAAAACATTTTTCTATGCTTCCCTTGAAGCTCCTTTTGGAACCAAATGCCATACATCCCTTCTTGAACCTTTGATCAAAACCTTTGCTTCTCATGAAGCTATTTATGGAGAAAAATTATAGTGCTTACTTACATAGGTCCTTTTGACATCAATGACAAATTTTAGCTTAGGGACTCAAAATGTCCAACAAAACTGATGGCTAAACCGAGGTGGTGAATAGAATTTTGGGCAATCTCCTGAGGTGCTTAGTTGGTGACCATGCTAAAGAACACAAGCTTATACTGAGAGGGGGGGAGGGGTGAATAGTATAAGACCACTTTTTACTTTTTCCTTCAAATTAACTTTTAATACAATATTAAGCAGTGTATAGAAAGCAGTATCATGCAAAAATCAAAGCAATACAGAAAACACCATCCACAATAGAGACACAACAATTTACGTGGTTCACCCAAGGTGGGCTACTCCACGGATAAAATTTTCACTAAAATTTTATCAACCAAATCTGGGAAAACCTTTCCCGATTACAATGTTTATGGGTACCAACCCAAAGGAGACACCAATCCCCTAACTCTGCTCTAGTTGGTGATCCTCTAGAAGACCTCTGCCTCTGCTGCCCTTAGCAAGTGGAACTCTATCCATAGAAGAAACCTGTCTTCCCTACTCTGGCTGGAGACCTCTGTCCTCAACTCTATCACCTCAAAGCTGGTCCTCAAAAATGCACTAAACACAGTCCTTCGGTCTAGCACAAATGTCCTCTATCTTTTTCTCTGATCTGCACCAAACACAGTCCTTCGGTCTGGCACAAATGTCCTCAAAATTTCACCTCTGTGCAATTACAGTAGCACTTCGATCAAACATCAATTTATGCACCTCTACGCAAACACAGCAGCATGATCTTCGCGCACTCTACTTCCTTGCAATCTCTCTCACTTAGAAGATTCGATGGAATGCACTTTGTACACTGCAATCGAATTTGCACTCTGCTTCTCGACGATCGAACTTCTCCCCACACTCTATCTATGAAAGTCGCACTTCGAACGCACACTTCGATCGATGCCAAATCTCTTCAAACAACCCTCCTTTTATACTAACATAATCAAGATCTAAACCTTGGTCTTAGTCGGCTGTTATGCAAATGCAAAACCCTAACTCCGTTGGCTGCACGCCCTAATCTCCGTCGGCCCAATTTTAACTCTATCGGCTTCAACCGCCTCTATGGTTCAGTAGCTTCTGCCGTGAAACCACAACATGTCGCGATATCGTGACATTTTTGCAGCCATACACTTTCGTTTGGCTATTGTCATGATATCGTGACACTTTTGCTTTTGTCTGCCTTGACTACGTTCTTGTCGCGAAATCGCGACACTTCTGTCTTTGCTGATGTCATCTTCACTCCTGTCGTGAAATCGTGACACTTTAGTCTTCTTGGTCTTCTTCTAGGCTTGCACTAGCGAAAACGGAGCATGTCGCGAAATCGCGACACTTTCGCTGCCTTGAGCTTCTCTCTACCTTACACCCGCGAAACTGGAACATGTCGCGAAATCGCGACGCTTTCGCCTTCGAGCTCTTCCTTCTTCAATTCATCGCGAAATCGTGACGCTTCTTCTGTTGAAGACTTGCTAACTATTTTTGTCACGAAATCGTGACACTTTCTCCAACTGCAAGCTGCCATCTCAACCTGTCATGAAATCATGACACTTTCTGCATTCGCAAGCTTTCTCTTCAACCTGTCGCAAAATCGTGACACTTTCTGCATCCGTACAACTTCTTTGTAGCCTGTTGCAAAATCGTGACGCTTCTCATTTCAGCCTCTTCCTTTTGCTGCATGTCACGAAATCGTGACAGTCCTCACTTAGTCTTTTGCAGCATGTCACGAAATCGTGACACTTTTCGAGATACTTTATCTCTCTTCGAACTTGTCACGAAATCGTGACAGTTCACACTGCGGACTCTCCCTTCTGCATCATGTCACGAAATCATGACACTTTTTCGTCCATACAACCTTCCTTGCATTATGTCACGAAATCGCGACACTTTTCCTTCTTTGCCTTCCTGCACTTTTCGAGTCGCGAAAATGCGACATGTCACGAAATCGTGACACTTTCCACCTTGCTCTCTTTCTCTGCCAACATGTCGCGAAATCGCGAGAGTTTTGCCAGCTTCTTCTCTCTCTTCCAACATGTCGCGAAATCGTGACAGTTTTTCAAAAATCTTTCTCTCTCCTGCCTAAGTCACGAAAATGCGACATGTCACGATATCGCGACACTTTTTCAAAAATCTTTCTCTCTCCTGCCTAAGTCGCGAAAATGCGACATGTCGCGATATCGCGACACTTTTTCAACTTACTTTCTTTCGAACCTGTCAAGCCGAACCTTCAACAAAACACATTATTTTTACATCAAATCAAATTCTTTCAAAAGCTTCTTGACATCAATGACAACTAATTCACTTGAGCAAATGCAATGTACTCAAGGTACCCAAAATTGCCAACAATCTCCCCCTTTGTCATTGATGGCAACCCTTTACTAAAAACACGTCTCAGGAGCAAAAACTGAAACCAACTGTGCTAACAGCTAAAAATATCCTATTGAAGTTTTGCTCCCCCTGACTTGAAGCTTTCCTCTTTACATTGAAGCTCTCCCTCTTACTCATATCTCTCCCCCTTACTCAAATCTCTCCCCCTTTGTCATCAATGGCAAAGGGTCACCTTTGGGGCTTGGGACTAAGAATGAGCCTCTTAGCTTAGTCCCTCCCCCACTTCCTCATGAGGAGATTAAAACTGGGGTGGGAGTAAAACTCCCATTAGGCACTGATCATCATCAGTGTCTATAATTTCCTTGCCCGGACTTTTCTTGAACTTTTTGCCCGCATTCCTATTTTTGTCACTGTTCTTGTTCTTGTTCTCATCCCTGTCCTTTTTCATGCCTTGATCCTTGGACCTGATCATGCTATTGTTCCTATTCCTGTACCTTGGAAGATCAGCTCTACACTGTCTAGCTGTGTGACCTGCATTGTTGCATTTATAACAAGTAACACTATAATTTCTTTTAGGCATACCTGTTCTTTGAATCCACCTGTTCTGACTAACCGTGAACCTGATATTAGCCTTGCAGAAAATTGCCTTATGCCCAAATTGATTACAAGAGTAGCAATACCCTTGGAAGAAATTACCACTTCTGAAATTGTTGTTAACCTTCTTCATTTGAGACATGCAATGTGCAGCCATGTGACCAAACCTGTAACATGCAAAACATCTGCCATGAAATTTTCCTTTATACGACCTCTTGGGTCCTAAAAACTTCTTCTTCGCATTCTGAATTTCGTTTTCTATTTCTGCGCATCGATCACTCATGGACTCATGTTCTGAAGTACTTTCTTCATCAGAACTCTCTTCCTTTTGGAATCTCTTGCTAGATTCCCCAACCTGTTCTTTGTGCGGCTTAACAAAACCAAGACCTGTTTTATCTCGTTGGATTTCTTTGACCTTTGATGAGAGACTTAACCCTTTTGGAGCTATCTTGAAACCTCGTACAGCTTATCCTTGTACTCTTTAGTTTCCACTTCTAGAAAAGCCATTTTCTGTTCCAACTCATTATACTCAAGAATCTTAGACTCTAACTCATCCTTGAGTTCCTGTGTTTTAGCTATAGAGAAGTCAAGACTTTCTATAAGATCGTCTCTCTCCATACAACATTCATCTAACTTATCCTTGAGTCTATCATTCTTCTTTCTTTCCTTTTTCAAAACACTAAGAGCATTATTAAGTTCACTTTCAAGATCTTTTATTTGTTTGCTTTCCGAATCCTCAAGGCCTTTTCCAGATTTCTTATCACTAGAGGTGCTACCTTTTTCAAAAACCATACAAGCATCTTCTTGATAGTTTTCTGAAGCATCCTTATACATACTGGAAACCAAATCATTATTTGTACAGATCATCCTCAAGGTGACCAAAATTTCCACATCTAAGACATTTCATAATAATGAATCTATGTTTCGGTTCTTCCTCTTTTCTCGATATGAACAACATCTCATTTTCCTCATCACTTGAAGAGCTTTCACTATCACTGCTAGAACACTTACTTGCTTTGTCTAGGTAGAAACTCTTCTTGTTCTTGTGTGAATACCTCTTTCCTTGATTGTTGTGCTCATCTTTGTTCTTTCTGTAATACCTGTGCTTTTCAGAATCCTTGCTCTTAACATCCTGTTTCTCTTCATCACTTTCATTCTTGGAAACAATACAGTCAGTAGCATAATGACCGAACTTTCCACAATTGAAGCATCTTATATTTTTCATGCTTTTGTGCTTTCTAGATAACTTGCCTTTCTTGTTGTAATATGCCTCTTCATCACTAGAAGACTCATCACTCTCTTGAAGTTGTTTACCCTTAGATTTCTTGGTAGCCTTGAAAGCTGCCTCTTTCTTGACGTCAACCTTCACCTGAGTTCTCAACTCAAATGCTGCAAGAATGCTATGAAGCTCATCCTTTTTCAGCTTATCCAAATCTTTAGCTTCCTCAATAGCAAAAATATTTTCACTGAATCTATTAGGAAGAGATCTTAAGATTTTATCACAAACATCATTTTTAGCAAGTTCAAGACCTAAGTCTTTCATGGAGTTAACAACCTCATCCATGCGAAGCATGTAGTCACTAATATTTTCATCATCATTCATCTTGAGTTGTTCAAACATACCTTTGAAATGTCTCAACTTGGCCTTTCTGACATTTGCATCACCTGTATGAACCACCTGCAACTGTTTCCACATTTCACTAGTTGTCTTGCAGTGAATTACTTTGGTGAGATCTGCTTTCTGTAAGCCTTTCAGGATTGCATTCATTGCTTTTGAATTGTTGTGATGTAGAAGCCTATCTTCTTTAGTATATGGACCATTTACAAGAATAGTATACCCATCTTCAATCACTTCCCACACCTCATTCCCAAGTGCCATTAGATGAACCTTCATCCTTGCACTCCAAAGACCAAAATATGATCCATCAAGAATAGGTGTTGCATTTCGACTTGAATAATCCATTGTGTTCTTATCAAGCTTTTCCTTCAAGTTGTTTAAACTTTCTGAAGGAACCCGCTCTGATACCAATTGAAGAACACAAGCTTATACTGAGAGGGGGGGTGAACAGTATAAGACCACTTTTTACTTTTTCCTTCAACTTAACTTTTAATACAATATTATGCAGATGTATAGAAAGCAGTATCAAGCAGAAATCAAAGCAATACAGAAAACACCATCCACAATAGAGACACAACAATTTACGTGGTTCACCCAAGGTGGGCTACTCCACGGATAAAATTTTCACTAAAATTTTATCAACCAAATCTGGGAAAACCTTTCCCGATTACAATGTTTATGGGTACCAACCCAAAGGAGACACCAATCCCCTAACTCTGCTCTAGCTGGTGATCCTCTAGAAGACCTCTGCCTCCGCTGCCCTTAGCAAGTGGAACTCTATCCACAGAAGACACATGTCTTCCCTGCTCTGGCTGGAGACCTCTGTCCTCAACTCTATCACCTCAAAGCTGGTCCTCGAAAATGCACTAAACATAGTCCTTCGATCTAGCACAAATGTCCTCTATATTTTTCTCTGATCTGCACCAAACACAGTCCTTCGGTCTGGCACAAATGTCCTCAAAATTTCACCTCTACGCAATTACAGTAGCACTTCGATCAAACATCAATTTATGCACCTCTGTGCAAACACAACAGCATGATCTTCATGCACTCTGCTTCCTTGCAATCTCTCTCACTTAGAAGATTCGATGGAATGCACTCTGTACACTGCAATCGAATTTGCACTCTACTTCTCGACGATCGAACTTCTCCCCACACTCTATCTATGAAAGTCGCACTTCGAATGCACACTTCGATCGATGCCAAATCTCTTCAAACAACCCTCCTTTTATACTAACATAATCAAGATCTAAACCTTGGTCTTAGTCGGCTATTATGCAAATGCAAAACCCTAACTTCACCGGTTGCATGCCCTAATCTCCGTCGGCCCAATTTTAACTCTGTCGGCTTCAACCGCCTTTGTGGTTTAGTAGCTTCTGCCGTGAAACCACAACATGTCGTGATATCGTGACATTTTTGCAGCCGTACACTTTCGTTTGGCTATTGTCGCGATATCGTGACACTTTTGCTTTTGTCTGCCTTGACTACGTTCTTGTCACGAAATCGTGACACTTCTGTCTTTGCTGACGTCATCTTCACTCCTGTCATGAAATCGTGACACTTTAGTCTTCTTGGTCTTCTTCTAGGCTTGCACTAGCGAAAACGGAGCATGTCGCGAAATCGTGACACTTTCGCTGCCTTGAGCTTCTCTCTGCCTTACACCCACGAAACTGGAACATGTCACGAAATCGCGACGCTTTTGCCTTCGAGCTCTTCCTTCTTCAATTCATCGTGAAATCATGACGCTTCTTCTGTTGAAGACTTGCTAACTGTTTCTGTCGTGAAATCGTGACACTTTCTCCAACTGCAAGCTGCCATCTCAACCTGTCACAAAATCGTGACACTTTTTGCATTCGCAAGCTTTCTCTTCAACTTGTCACGAAATCGTGACACTTTCTGCATCCGTACAACTTCTTTGTAGCCTGTTGCAAAATCATGACGCTTCTCATTTCAGCCTCTTCCTTTTGCTGCATGTCACGAAATCGTGACAGTTCTCACTTAGTCTTTTGCAGCATGTCGCGAAATCGCGACACTTTTCAAGATACTTTATCTCTCTTCGAACTTGTCATGAAATCGCGATAGTTCACACTACGGACTCTCCCTTCTGCATCATGTCACGAAATCGTGACACTTTTTCATCCATACAACCTTCCTTGCATTATGTCGCGAAATCGCGACACTTTTCCTTCTTTGCCTTCCTGCACTTTTCGAGTCGCGAAAATGCGACATGTCGCGAAATCGTGACACTTTCCACCTTGCTCTCTTTCTTTGCCAACATGTCGCAAAATCGTGATAGTTTTGCCAGCTTCTTCTCTCTCTTCCAACATGTCACGAAATCGTGACAGTTTTTCAAAAAGATTTCTCTCTCCTGCCTAAGTCGTGAAAATGCGACATGTCGCGATATCGCGACACTTTTTCAAAAAGCTTTCTCTCTCCTGCCTAAGTCGCGAAAATGCGACATGTCGCGATATCGCGACACTTTTTCAACTTACTTTCTTTCGAACCTGTCAAGCCGAACCTTCAACAAAACACATTATTTTTACATCAAATCAAATTCTTTCAAAATCTTCTTGACATCAATGACAACTAATTCACTTGAGCAAATGCAATGTACTCAAGGTACCCAAAATTGCCAACACATTCTAAACAATGGGATTTAGTGATATCTCAAGCTAAATTTACTTATAATTCTAGTATTAATAGGTCTACAGGTAAGTCACCTTTTAAAATTGTCTATGGTTCAAATACTAAGGGAGTTGTGGACGTAATTGATCTTCCAATAAACCCACATGTCATTCAAGATGCTACAGATTTTATGGAGAATATTCAAGAGATACAAGAATAGGTTAGGCACAAATTGCAGGAAATGAATGAACAATATAAGAAACAAGCAGATTTGCATAGAAGGGAGAGAATTTTCTAGGAAGGGGAAATGGTCATGGTGCATTTACGCAAGGAGAGGTACCTCCAAGGGACTTATCACAAATTAAGACCAAAGAAATTTGGACCTTGCAAAATTTTTAAAAGTATTATTGACAATGGTTATGTGATAGACCTTCTAGAAGAATTTGAAATTAGTCCTATTTTAATGTGGTTGGTCTGTATCCCCACTCTGTAGAGACAAATGATGAACTAAGAGAGGCTGAACAATTTGAAGGAGAAGATGATAGCTCAATCCAGCACCTACCAAAGAAGAAAAGAGGACAAACTAAATGAGTGTTGGATACCAAATTGGTGGCTACGCAATCTAGGTCATACAAGTTGTATTTTGTCAAATGGGAAGGGCTGCTAAACTCCTATAATTCATGAATTTCAGAGGTTGATTTGCGTAAATACAATGAGAATAACTTTGAATCAGGGTTTTGAACCAGGAGGTTAATAATTCTAAAATTTGGGGAGGATGATGTGGAACATTCTATTGTCCACTCCACCCACACTTCATTTAGTGGGTCTATTTCTGTATTTGTAATAGCTTTGCATCCACTCCACCCATGCTTCATTTAGTGGGTCTATTTCTATTTTTGTAATAGCTCTACTCATGTAACAACTCCACCCTATTTTTTGTCTTAGTAGTACCAAAAATAGAAGTCATTTAGGGTTGGAGTTTTTGGATGTTTTTATATTTACTATGTTGTATATCTTTCCAGGAAGCTTGGAGTTGGGAATAAGCAATTTATATATATTTTTAATGTGCTTCTACCATTTTCGTTAGTTCTACTATCTATTTTTTATTTTGGTTATTCTTTTTTCAGGTGAGCAAGGTTACAGGCTCAAAATATTAAGTGAAGGTCTGCATCATTTTTTCCTCTATCTTTTTAAGATTCTATTGCACTAATATCTCTAGAATAGATTTATCAATCCCTTCACATTGTATGACATTCATTGCACTAGTATCTCTAGATTTATCAATCTTTTCACAGCGTCAATCTTTCGATTGAGCGGCCTGTTCTTGCTATTCAACCAACTACTAATTGCAAGTTGTGTATTTCACACCATACAACCACATCTATTTCACATCACAGTCCAGTGTATGAAGTTAGTGGAAGAGTTGCATATCAATCATACTCTCCCCCCTACCATTTCCTTTAATGTTAGAGAAATAGATAATGATAAAAATCGATGATGTAATCGTGAGCTACTCATGAGACTACCCATGATTGCATTATTTGGAAGCATCGAGAGAGTTGAACATTGCATATGTAAGGAGGCAAAGTCCACCAAATATGGAATGGAGGTCTTGTAAACTAATTTTTGTAATACAAATATAATTTTAGGGTATTCTTACCAGATTTTATTAACAAAGGTTCTCAAATAATCATCGGGAAATTTGGTTCATTTCTGTACCGAAGAACAAATTGTAGAATATATATGGTTTTATATCTTAATTTATTAAACTGTCTTCTCACTTTTAATCTGATTTTTAATCATCACACACGCAATATAGCACATGCCACATAATAACCTATTTTTTGTTTTGGTTATTCTTGTTTCAATTTAGTAAGGTTGTAGGCTAAAGAGATTAATTGAGGGTCTGCATCAATTTGGTATCAAAGCATCTCAAGATGGCCCATAGGGAAATCTGTCTGAACTGGGAAAAAAGAGGTAGGAGAAATGCAGATCCAAGGAGGAACAATGAAGATAAATGACATAGGAGGTTAGAAGCCATTGAGGCAAGATTGTGTTTTGATAATTCTAAATATGAACAAGAAGACCAAGGTAATGTAGCCAGGGTAGTAGACCATATGGAGAGGTTTACTGAAGATGTTTCCAATCAAAGCTCCAAAATGAATGTTGATATTTCATATTTTGAAGGAGAACTTAATTCAGACTTATCCTTGGATTAGATTCAAGAGTTGGAAAGGTATTTTAAAATGGAAGATATGGATGACGATGATCCAAAAAGGGTGAAGATAATAGACTCCAATTTTAATTTTCATGCTAGCCTATGGTGGGATAAATTGTAGAGTTTTAGTAGAAGGCAAGGAAAGGAAAAAATTAGATTGTGGCCTAAGATGTTGAAACATTTATGAACTAGATTTCTTCCATATGATTATCAGTAGAAATTGCTTAGGGAATTTCAAAATCTAAGGCAAAGGTATCAATCTATACAATTATATACTGAGTAGTTCAAGAGGCTCAAAATTCAAAGTGATCTACATGAAGTAGAAGAATAAGCCACAACTAGGTATGTTAATGGGTTAAGGTTTCAACTCCAATATGAGCTTGCCTTAGTTAAGTTACCTACAATGGATGAGGTATATGAATATGCTTTAAAGGTAGAAGAGAAATTGAATTGAAAGATAAAAATGAGTAAAAACGGTGATGTTATCTAGAATAGAGAAAGAGAGAGTTGCTCCAAACCTACCAAAGAAGAAGAGCCTGAGAGGAGTATGAAGTCTGACTTTAGAGGAAGAGGATATTTCAGAGGTAGAGGAAGGGACGACAATATTTTGGAGAATGAAAACCCTTGAGATGTTTCATATGTGATGAAATCCACAAGGCCATGAAATGCCCATACAATCCCAAGAGGGCTATGGTAGCCCAAGAAGAAGAAAGAGAAGAACCTCCAATTGGTGAAGTGGAAGTATAAATAGGAAATAACTTGATGTTGCAAATAACTCTAATATCAGGGGATAAAGAGACTCCAGAAGCTAATTGGAAAAGGAAGAGCATTTTTCGAATAAAATAAGTGTAGAGAGAAGGTGTGCAAGGTCATTGTAGATGGTCGGCCTACCGATAATATAGTAAGTAAATAAATGGTAGACAAACTACAACTTACTTGTATTCCAAAATCTAATCCTTACAAGATCTCTTTGTTAAAAAAATATCATAGTGTGTTGGTGGATAGGTCTTGTCTTGTTGCTTTCAAAATTGGTCCTTATGAGGACAAAGTGCTTTGTGATGTACTCCCTATGGATGCATATTATTTTTTATTAGGTAGGCCTTGGAAGTATGAAAGGAATTTAATTCACCATGGAAAATAAAATACCTATGAAATTCAATATGGGAATATACGCCATATTTTGAAGCCTCTTAAAGGTGAAGACTTTAGTGAAATAGTAGCCCTATCTTTGTTTACGATGGGCTGGAAAAAATTCCTCAAAGATTTAAAGGGAGCAACCTCCTATATTTTATATCCTACAGGGGTAGAGAAATATAATCAATCGAAGCAAATATTTTCATTAGAGGTGCAAAAATTGCTAAGTCAATATTCAAAATTGACCCCATCTGAGCTACCTGCTAGTTTACCCCCATCTACAGGTATTACCCATAAAATTGATTTGGTTCGATGTGCTAAAATACCAAATCAGGTTGTGTATAGGTTGACACCTCTAGAGAAATAGGAAATGAAGAGGTAGATTACTGAATTATTAGAAAAGAGGTTTATAAGGGAAAGCATGAGTCCATGTGCCACACCTGCTTTACTCTCCCCCAAGAAAGGAGGTCGTGAATGGAGATTATGTATGGATTCTAGAGACATTAACAAAATCACTGTGAAATATTGATATCCCTTACCCTGAATGGATGATATATTAGATTGTTTGTCGGGTGCCAAAATATTCTCCAAGATTGATCTTCGAAATGGATATCATTAGATACGAATTCGATAAGGATATGAGTGGAAGACAACTTTCAAAACTAAGGATGGCCTATTCAAGTGGATGGTGATGTCATTCATATTACCCAATGCTCCAGCTACCTTCATGTGAACCATGAATCAGGTATTTAGACCATTAATTGGAAATTTTTTTATAGTCTATTTTGATGATATTCTAATTTTCAGTAGAACTATGAGAAAGCATGTAGCGCATTTGAGAGTGGTGCTTGACACACTTAAAGCTGAAAGGTTGTTCATAAACCTTGATAAGAGTGAGTTTTGCAAATATATATCAGCATTCTTGGGTAATATTGTTTCAATTGATGGATTGAGCATGGATCCAAAAACGTTAAGGCGATTCTTAAATGGCCTACCACTAAAAATATCATAGAGGTGAAGGGCTTCCATGGGTTGGTGAACGAAAAATTAATTTGGCCTAGTATGAGACGAGATGTGTATAGGTTTATTACTACTTTTAGGGTGTGTCAAATTACAAAAGGGGGACAACAAAATATAGGTCTATATATACCACTACCTGTGCCCAAAGAATCGTGGACTAATATTTCCATGGACTTTGTGTTGGGCCTACCTAGAATTCAAAGGAGAAATAATTCAGTGTTTGTTGTGGTAGATCACTTCTAAAAAATGGCACACTTTATATCTTGTAAGAAGACAAATAATGCTAACCGAGTAGCCCATTTGTTTTTTAGATATATAGTGTGGTTACATGGTATTCCAAAAACCATAACCAATGACAAAGATACAAAATTTTTAAGCCACATTTGCAAGTCATTATGGAAGAAGGTAGACAATAGTCTGCAATATAGTTCAGCATACCACCCCCAAACTCATGGCTAAACCGATGTGGTGAATAGAAGTTTGGGAAATCTCCTAAGGTGCTTAGTTGGTGACCATCGTAAAAGGTGGGATTTAGTGATATCTCAAGCTGAATTTTCTTATAATTCTAGTATTAACAAATCTACAGGTAAGTCGCCTTTTCAAATTTTCTATGGTTCAAATCCTAAGGGAGTTTTCAACTTAATTGATCTTCCAATAAACCCACATGTCAGTCAAGATGATACATATTTTATAAATAATATTCAAGAGATACAAGAATAGGTTAGCACAAATTGCAGGAAATGAATGAACAATATAAGAATCAAGCAGATTTGCATAGTAGGAAGAAAATTTTCCAGGAAGAGGAAATGGTCATGGTGCATTTACGCAAGGAGAGGTACCCCCAAGGGACTTATCACAAATTAAGACCAAAGAAATTTGGACCTTGCCGAATTTTAAAAAGGATTAATGACAATGCTTATGTGATAGACCTCCTAGAAGAATTTGAAATTAATCCTATTTTTAATATGGCTGATTTGTATTCCCACTCCGTAGAGACAAATGATGAACTAAGAGAGGCTGAACAATTTTAAGGAGAAGATAATAGCTCAATCTAGCACCTATCGAAGAAGAAAAGAGGAAAAATTGAATGAGTGTTGGATACCAAATTGGTGGCTACGCGATCTAGGTCATACAAGCTATATTTTTTCAAATGGGAAGGGCTACCAAACTCCTATAATCCATGAATTTCAGAGGTTGATTTGCTTAAATACAACAAGAATAACTTTGAATCGGGTTTTGAACCAGAAGGCTCAAAATTCTAAAAGTTGCGGAGGATGATGTGGAACATTATGCCATCCACTCCACCCACACTTCATTTAGTGGGTCTATTTCTGTATTTGTAATAGCTCTGCGTCCACTCCATCCATGATTCATTTAGTGGGTCTATTTTTTGTTTTTGTAACAGCTCTACTCATGTAACAGCTCTACCCTATTTTTGGTCTTAGTAGTACCAAAAATAGGAGTCAGTTAGGGTTGGAGTTTTTGGGTGTTTTTATATATACAGTGTTGTCCAGGCAGCTTGGAGTTGGGAATAAACAATTTATATATATTTTTATGTGTTTATGTCATTTTCGCTAGTTCTACTGTCTGTTTTTTTTTTGTTATTCTTGTTTCAGGTGAACAAGATTACAGGCTCAAGAGATTAAGTGAAGGTCTGCATCATTTTTTCCTCTGTCCATTTAAGATTCTATTGCACTAATATCTCTAGAATAGATTTATCAATCCCTTCACAGCGTCCAGCATCCATTGCACTAGTATCTCTAAAATAGATTTATCAATCTCTTCACAGCGTCCATCCACAAGCTTCTGAGTGAGTGGCCCGTTCATGCTAGTCAACCAACTACTAATTGCAAGTTGTGTATTTCACACCATACAACCACGTCTATTTCACATCATAGTCCAGTGTACGTAGTTAGTGGAAGAGTTGCGTATCAATCATACTCTCCCCCCTGCCATTTCCTTTAATTTTGGAGAAGCAGATAATGGTAAAAAATCGATGATATAATCGCGAGCAACTCATGAGACTGCCCATGATTGCATTATTTGGAAGCGTGGAGAGAGTTGAACATTGCAGATGTAAGGAGGCAAAGTCCACCAAAGATGGAAGGGAGGTCTTGTAAACTAAGTTTCTATAATACAAATATATAATTTTAGGGTATTCTTACCAGACTTAATTAACAAAGATTCTCAAATAATCGTCGGGAAATTGGGTTCATTGTCGTACCGAAGAACAAATTGGAGAAGATATATGGTTTTATATCTTAATTGATTAAAATGTCTTCTCACTTTTCATCTGATGTTTAATCATCCCTATGTTTTAAGTTTTGAACTCCATCTCCCAAATAGTATATTGCATATTATCACCGGTCGTGAACAATATTTCCACAAACAGAGAATATATTAATTCGTTCAACATGGAATAGAACTCTCTTCTATTGGGATGGGAAGAGTGAATATACAGAGGTATACAAGTGAATAGTTTTCTCTGATCAGTATTCCCTTTCCTTTCATTTATGTCCATAGGGATTCCTCCCACGACCATACTTCATTTATTATTATATATTAGATGAAAAAAATAGTATTTTATATTATACTCAATGAAGTATGGTTGATAATTATATATTAGATAAAAGAAGGTACTATTTATTGAATTTGGTCAGTGTGAGAAACTTTTATGAATGACGCTTAGGGTTGGGCATTTCCATCCCCAAGAGAGTTGGACTTATCAATAAGGAATATAACATACAACTACACACAAATCACAGTTTGAACCTTGAACCTTCAACCACAAAAAAACCCAAAACAATTAAATATAACCTAAATAACTTAAAAATAAAATAATTGTTAATTATTAATTTTTATTTATATACTGCAGGACCATACTATCAAAACCCTTAAGGTCTTCTCTCACTTACCACTCAGGTCATTTTTCTTCCTATTGCAATATAGCACACACCATATATTAATCTAATTTATCTGATCTAAAATTTTTAGTGTAAATCAGATCGTCCACATACAAACAAACAATTATGAGTTCTCCTACTTCATTTATCTTCAAGAACAAGGTGTGCTCATATGGGCATTTGAAAAATCCATTCTCTTGAAAATAGTCATCAATCTAGTTGTACCATACCCAAGGTGCTTGCTTCAACCCGTACAGGGCCTTCTTCAGCTTCAGGACTTTTCCCCCCTGGCCTTCCATCTCGTAACCTGGTGATTGGTCTATGTAGACCTCTTCCTCCAAAACTCTGTTGAGGAAGGTTGACTTGATGTCCATCTGGTAAACACTCCAGCCCTTCTGAACTGCCAATCCTAGGATCATTTTGACTTTGTTAAGTCAGGCTACAGGTGCATACACCTCATGATAGTCGATGCATGACTTATGCTTGTAGCCCTTAGCTACCAATCTAGCCTTATGTCGATCCACTTATCCTTGGGTGTTGAATTTCGTCTTATACACCCACTTGACCCCAATGGTATTCTTCTCTGTTGGAAGATCTGCTAGTTGCCATGTATCATTCTTCTCAATGGCTTCTATCTCCTTGTCCATCACCTTTACCCACTTTTGATTCTTACTTGTATCTTCAAACTCAACTAGATCGACCTTAGTAAAGAACGCAAAATCATAATTTTCCTCATATTTATGAGTTTGTGTTGCCTTGTAAATATCTTACAAGCTCTTCATCTTCAAGGGTGTCCTCAAGTTTAGGATCCTGCTTGCAAGTGGAGCCGATCGGGATGGTGAGGCTATGTTGTTGTTGGCACCACCACTACTGCTTGAGGCTACATATGTCAATACACTACTCTCATCCAAGTCAACAGATTCAATAACTGTTGGCTCAGGCTGGCCAGATTCAGACTTCTAGTTCCAAGCTTCATCTTCTAGGAACTTCACATCACGGTTGATGATGAGATTCTTCGTCATAGGATTGTATAGTCGATGTCTTTGCCTGTTCACTGTACCCTATGAAGATGTATTTCTTCACTCTATCATACAACTTCTATATTTTCTATTTTGGAACATGTGGATATGCAATGCACCCAAATACACACAAATGAGCCACACACAACTTATGTCTGCTCCAGGCCTCCTAGGGTATTTTATCCTTCATGCTCTTGGTGGGACATCTGTTCAGTAGGTAAACTATACATGTTACAACTTCTACCCAAAATTCATGTGACAATCCCTTTGCCTTCATCATGTTGCGTGCCATGTCCATGATGGTTATTTTCTTCCTTTCAGCTACACTGTTCTGCTGTGATGTGTACCTGGCAGTGAGCTGCCTCTAAATTTTGTGTTGCTTGTATAAATTGTGGAATTTGTTGGAGATGTATTCACCTCCACCATTCATCCTGAGATTTTTAACCTGGTAGCCGATCTATTTCTCCATCAGAACCTTGAACTCCTTAAACTTAGCAAATACTTATAACTTTAGCTTGATGGGATAAATCCACATCTTGTGGTTGTAGTCATGAATGAATGTCGAGAAGTATTTGTTTCCATCAAACATGCATGTTTGCATCAGACAATAGATGTATGAGTGCACCAACTCCAATGGTTGTGATGCTCTCCACAACTGTTCGAAAGGGAATGAATCCCTGTGTTGTTTTCTGATTAAGCAACCCTCACAAACTTTATTTTGCTACTCAATAAGAGGTAAACCCTTCACCATCTACTTCTTGTGTAGCAGATTCAAGCCACTGAAATTTAGGTGACCGAACCTGAGATGCCACAACTAGGTAGCATATTTCACAACTGCACTCAAAGACATCAAAGATTCATTTTGAATCTACAATAAAAACATATTTTTCTTCGTCATACAAATAGTTGCAATCTACCCATGCGCTTTGTCTCTAATGGTGCTTACTCTATCTTTGAACTGGACTGTATACCCCTTCTGCACGAGTTATCCAATGCTCAGTAGGTTGTACTTTAGACCAAGCACATAATATACGTCACATATCTGCTTCCTTTTGTCATGCCTGGTATAGATGAGGATCTTTCCTTTCCCCTTCGTGGGAACCTTGCTATTCTTCCCATTCTTGACCTCATATTGGACTATTTCATCTAGTTGTGAGAACATCTCCTTGTTCCCCATAATGTGATTTATGCACCCGCTGTCGAGATACCATACGTTCTTTTGGCTCTCCTCCTTAATATTGCAATTCAACAACACATTTCCACCTACCACATTTCTAGCTTCTTTAGTGTAGTGAGCTTACTATTGGTTTTCCTTGGCCATCCTTTTTCTGCACTCGGAGATGTAGTGGCCAAACTTCTTGCTATAGTAGCACTAGACCTTGGATTTATATTTCATCTTACCAGATCCAACTGCTTGATTTTTCACACCGCCTCTTCCTCCTTGTTGATGGAAGTTGTAGTTGGTCTCTCCCTCATTAGGGTTTGACCATCCTCCTTGCTTGTTTCCTTTCCCAGGACTAACTTTGGCTCTTCCTCCGTGAGAACTAGAGGAAACTTGGTGAGAGTCTTGTCTTCCACTATCTCGAAATGAGACCTAAGCCTTGAATGTCTACTCTAGAGAGGTCTGAGATGAATATCTTAGCCTCTGCTCATGTGTCTACAAAGAACCCATGAGCTCATCTATCAAGATATTTGTCATATCCCTTGACTCCTCTATCGCAATCACGATAGAGTCAAATTTTATAGGCAGACTTCTAAGAATCTTCTCCATGATTCTCTAGCTCTACATGATTTCTCCATTCAACCACATCTAGTTGATGATGTCTATCGTTTGGATGAATAAATCACTCATTAACTCCATATAATTCATCTACAGGTTCTCGAACTCCCTCTTGAGCATTTGTAACTTCACAAACTTCACCTTGTTGGTGCCCTGATACGAACTAGCCAAAATCACCCAGGCCTGATTTACCTTGGTGGCTGATGTGATCCATGGGAATATGGTCTCCTTGATCACTTGCATGATGTAGAAGAGGGCCTTCTGGTCCTTCTTGGTGTTCTTCTTCAATAGGTCTTTGTCTACTTGGGAGAGTATGACCAATGTTGTTGCATCTGCCGGTTTTGGATAGATGTTCTCCACTAACTCCCACAACTCTTGATATTTGAATAAGATCTTCATCTAGATGCTCTAGTAGTTGTAATTTTTGTTATTGAAGCATGAGATCTGCAACCGTAGCGAATGGTTGCTACCTAAAGCAATGCTTCAACCTCCACATCAAGGGCACTATGGCTTTGATACCAATTTGAATTTTTAATTTTAATTTATGAATCACCAAAGGTTGTAACAATCCATAGCACCAATGGGTAGCGTAAACTCCCATAGCGACGTCAAGCATCGTAGCACTGGTGGGAGGCAGACATAGCTTATCCTGAATTTATATGGAAATTTTCCAATGGGAGGCAAGTACAACTTACCTCGAAGTTAGACGATGTTGCACCGACGGGAGGTGGGCACAACTTATCTCAAATTCAGACGGTGTTGCATCGATGGGAGGCAGGCACAACTTGACTCAAAGTCGGATGGTGCTGCACCAACGGGGACTTAGCCAAAAATGACTAATTACTTTGCCATCCAAAGTAGCACGTTGGGTGCAGCATAGCCGGGATTCGCTACGCTATTGGGCGTCAGAAAGCAGCTAAAGGACAAATATTACTTAAGATAAAATTTCCAATGTCTCACTCCCAATGTTGCACTCCCAATGTTGCACGCTCTAACTAGCGATTACAAGCATAAGATGAGTAATAAAAACTTAAAGATGTTTATTTCCCATAAGATACCAGAAGTCGTAGTTTTTCACACTTAGATGCAAATAAATTTTGTTCCTTCAGTATGTTGACAATATGTATATATTTTGAGAAGATAAAAACAAGGACAAAATTCAATTAAACCTAATATGCAAAGAAGATTTAAACAGTGAATACCAAGTTTGTATGTAAGGCCAAATACATGGAATACTAATAGTAATAACAACAACAAGATTCACATAATAACCTCCTAATAGGGATTTACAAATGGCTACATCAAAATGTAGGTGAAACTGAAGCGAGAAACAAACCGAGATTGCAACTCAATGCAAATGCAGTTCTGCTCACTGCTACCTCCAACTATGGTTCTGCATCGTCCTTTGTTCTTCTCTTCTCACAAATTGCTCATAAAATTGGGGTTTATATAGCAGGGCATTACAAACCAATCACCTACCTCACACGTAGGAAGTAATGATTTATTGGACAGAGGACACATGCGACATCACATCGAAGGTTTTAGCAAGACACCCAAGTTCACTGATTTTGATGAGCACTTTTTGACAGTGCCCAAATTCGGAGAGTAGTTGGACAAGGAGTGAATATTAGGTTTAACATTTCTAACACATTTAATGTCAGACAAAATGGTGTTAAACCTTCTTCTTGCCAGTGAAGTTTGAGAAGCTTTTCTTGCAAAACCCACACCTGCTCTTCCAACTGACACACACTTCCCGCACAACCATACACGGGATCTCGTAATCTTGTAATCGCTTCATAAACCATACTTCTCACTACATCTCAAATGATAGTTGTTTCATAGTTGTATATTTTAATATTTTTGATCTAGTCATATCCACAACCACTATTTTCTTGATATTTCAATAGCAAAAATATTAGTTTAACAGCTAGATTATAATAAATCAATTTATAAAATGTTGTTTTGACCTCACCTTAAAAACTTAATTGTTTAATTTTTTTTTCCTTTTGTTTTTTAACTGAGTTATTGTAGGGTTTTTGCTGAGCTTTCTCTAAAACTAAAACTAGGCTATTGAGTTTTTCCTCAATTCCCAATTTTAAAACATTGGCTCTTAGTTTCTACTAATTTTTCTAGTTAAAGAATTCCAAAATAAATATTTGTGTATGCATGTTATTTTTTGATGTGGAACATTTTTCTGTCCACTCCACCCATGCTTCATTTAGTGGGTCTATTTCTATTTTTGTAACAGCTCTGCTCATGTAACAACTCTACCATGTTTTTGTTCTTAGTAGTACCAAAATAGGAGTCAGTTGGGGTTGGATTTTTTGGGTCTTTTTATATATACTGTGTTGTATGTCTATCCAGGTAGCTTGGAGTTGGAAATAGCCAATTTGGAATTTTTTTCTAATGTGGTTCTGCTATTGTGTTTCTGCCATTCTCGTTAGTTCTGCTATCTATTTTTTGTTTTGGTTATTCTTGTTTCAAGTGAATAAGGTTGTAGGTTGAAGAGATTAATTGAGGGTCTACATCAATTTGGTATCAGAACATCTCAATATGGCCCATAGGGAAATCTGTCTAAACTAGGAAAAAAGAGGTAGGAGAAATGCAGGTCTAAGGAGGAACAATGCAGATAAATGACTTAGGAGGTTAGAAGCCATTGAGGCAATATTACATTTAGATGATTTTGAATATGAACAAGAACACCAGGGTAATGTAGCCAAGGTAGTAGACCATATGGAGAGGTTTATTGAAGATATTTCCAATCAAAGATCAAAAATGAAGGTTGATATTTCAGATTTTAAAGGCGAACTTAATTCAGACTTATTCTTGGATTGGATTCAAGAGTTGGAAATGTATTTTAAAATGGAAGATATGGATGAATATGATCCAAAAAGTGTGAAGATCACAGACTCCAATTTCAAGTCTCATGCTAGCCTATGGTGGGAGAAATTGCAGAGTTCTAGGAGAAGGCAAGGAAAGGAAAAAATTAGATTGTGGCCTAATATGTTGAAACATTTATGGACTAGATTTTTTCCATCTGATTATCAATCGAAATTGTTTAGGGAATTTCAAAATCTAAGGCAAAGGGATCAATCTATAAAATCATATACTAAGCAGTTAATGAGACTACAAATTTGAATTCATCTACATGAAGTAGAAGAATAAGCCACAACTAGGTATGTTAATGGTTTAAGGTTTCAACTCCAAGATGAGCTTACCTTAGTTAAGCTACCTACAATGGATGAGGTATATGAATATGCTTTAAAGGCGAAAGAGAAATTGAATTGAAAGAGCAAAATGAGTAAAAAGGGTGATGTTATCTAGAATAGAGAAAGAGAGAGTTGATCTAAACCTACCAAAGAAGAAGAGCCTAAGGGGAGTATGAAGCCTGACTTTAGAGGAAGAGGAGGTTTCAGAGGTAGAGGAAGGGAACCACAATATTTTGGAGAATGAAAACCCTTAATATGTTTCATATGTGATGAAATCCACAAGGCCATGAAATTCCCATACAATCCCAAGAGGGCTATGGTAGCCCAAGAAGAAGAAAAATAAGAACCTCCAATTGATGAAGTGGAAGCAGAAATAGGAAATAACTTGATGTTGTGAAGAACTCTAATATCAGGGGATAAAGAGACTCCAAAAAATGATTGGAAAAGGAAGAGCATTTTTCGAACAAAATGCAAGTGTAGAGAGAAAGTGTGCAAGGTGATTGTATATGGTGGGTCTACCAAAAATCTAGTAAGTAAATAAATGGTAGACAAACTTAAAATTACTTGTATTCCAAAATCTAATCCTTACAAGATATTTTGGCTAAAAAATGATCATAGTGTGTTGGTGGATAGGTCTTGTCTTGTTACTTTCAAAATTGGTCCTGATGAGGACAAAGTGCTTTGTGATGTAGCACCTATGGATGCATTTTATTTGTTATTAGGTAGGCCTTGGTAATATGACAGGAATGTAATTCACTATGGAAAATAAAATACCTATGAAATTCAACATGGGAATATATGCCATATTTAGAAGCCTTTTAAAGGTGAAGACTTGAGTGAAATAGCGGCCCTATCTTTGTTTACGATGGGCTAGAAAAATTTCCTCAAAGAATCAAAGGGAGAAACCTGCTATATTTTATATCCTAGAGGGGTACAAAAATCTAATCAATAGAAGCAAATAGTTTCATTATAGGTGCAAAAATTGCTAAGTCAATATTTAGAATTGACCCCATCTGAGCTACCTGCTGGTTTACACCCATCTAGAGATATTACCAATAAAATTGATTTGGTTCTTGGTGCTAAAATCTTAAATAAGGTTGCATATTGGTTGAAACCTCTAGAAAATGAGGAAATGAAGAGGCAAATTACTGAATTATTGGAAAATTGATTTATAAGGGAAAGCATGAGTCCATGTGCCACACCTGCTTTACTGTCCCCTAAGAAAGAAGGTCATGAATGGAGATTATGTATGTATTCTAGAGATATTAACAAAATCAATGTGAAATATTGATATCCCTTATCCAAAATAGATGATATATTATATTGTTTGTTGGGTGCAAAAATCTTCTCCAATATTGACCTTCAAAGTGGATATCATTAGATACGAATTCAATAAGGAGAAAGCATGGTTTGCAAGAAGGTAGCTAGAGCATTGGAACTAGAATTAGAATTAGAATTAGAGGCGGGCACAACTTGTCTCGAAGTCATATGACACTTCATCGATGGGAGCCGGGTACAACTTTCCCTGAAGTTGTACAATGCTACGTTGATGGGAGGTGGGCACATCTTATATCGAAATTGAATGGTGTTGCATCGATGGGAGGCAGGCACAACTTGCCTCGAAGGCAGGCTAATTACTTTGTCATCCAAAGTCGCACATTGGGTGCAACACAATTGGGATTCACTGCGCTATTGGGCATCAAAAAGCAACTAAAGGACAAATATTACTTATGGAAAAATTCCCAATGTCTCACTCCCAATGTTGCACGCCCAATGTCACACGCTCTAATTAGCGATTATAATCATAATATGAATAATAAAAACTTAAAGATGTTTGCTGCCCATAAGATACCATAAGTCACAGTTTTTCACACTTAGATGCAAACAAATTTTGTTCCTTCAGTATGTTAACAATATGTGTATATTTGGAGAAGATAAAAACAAGGACAAAATTCAATTAAACCTAAGATGCAAAGAAGATTTAAACAATGAAGACCAAGTTTGTATATAAGGCCAAATACATGGAATGTTAATAGTAATAACAACAACAGGATTCACAAAATAACCTCCTAAGAGGGATTTACAAATGGTTGCATCAAGATGCAGGTGAAACTGACACGAGAAACGAACCGAGACTGCAACTCAGTGCAAATGAAGTTCTACTCACTCCTACCTCCAACTACGGCTCTGCATCGTCCTATGTTCTTCTCTTCTCACAAACTGCTCATAAAACTATGGTTTATATAGCAGATCATAACGAACCAATCACCTACCTCACATGTGGGAAGTAATGATTGATTGGACAGAGGACACATGTGATGTCACATCGGAGGTTTTGGCAAGACATCCAAGTTCGCTGATTTTGATGAGCACTGTCTGGAAGTGCCCAGATTCAGGGCGCAGTTGGGCAGAGAGTGAATATTAGGTTTAAAATTTCTAAGATATTTAATGTCATGCAAAACGGTGTTAAACCTGCTTCTTGCCAGCGAAGGATGAGAAGCTCCGCTTGTAAATTTTATACCTGATCTTCCAACTGATGCACCCTTCCCATACAACCATACACAAGATCTCATAACATTGCAGTCGCTTCATAAATCATACTTCTCACTGCATATCAAATGATAGTTGTTTCATAGTTGTAGATTTTAATATTTTTGATCAAGTCATATCCACAACCATTATTTTCTTGATATTTCAATAGCAAAAATATTAGTTTAACATCTACATTAGAATAAATCAATTTATAAATGTTGTTTTGACCTTACCTTAAAAACTTGATTGTTTAATTTTTTTTCTTTTTGTTTTTAAACAAAGTTATTGTAGAGTTTTTGTCGAGCTTTCTCTAAAACTAAAACTAGGTTGTTGATATTTTCCTCAATTCCCAGTTTTAAAACATTGGCTCTTAGTTTCTACTAGTTTTTATAGTTAAAGCTTTCCAAAATAAATATTCGAGTTGATCTACATGAAGTAGAAGAATAAGCCACAACTAGGTATGTTAATGGGTTAAAGTTTCAACTCCAAGATGATTTTGCCTTAGTTAATCTACCTACAATGGATGAGGTATATGAACATGCTTTAAAGGCATAAGAGAAATTGAATTGAAGGAGCAAAATGAGTAAAGAGGGTGATTTTATCTAGGATAGAGAAAGAGAGAGTTGATCCAAAACTACCAAAGAAGAAGAGCCTGAGGGGAGTATGAAGCCTGAATTTAGAGGAAGAGGAGGTTTCAGAGGTAGAGGAAGGGAACAACAATCTTTTGGAGAATGAAAACCCTTAATATGTTTCATATGTGATGAAATCCACAAGGCCATGAAATGCCCATACAATCCCAAGAGGGTTATGGTAGCCCAAGAAGAAGAAAGAGAAGAACCTATAACTGATGAAGTGGAAGCATAAATAGGATATAACTTGATGTTGTGAAGAACTCTAATATCAGGGGATAAAGAGTCTCCAGAAACTAATTGGAAAAGGAAGAGCATTTTTCGAACAAAATGCAAGTGTAGAGAGAAAGTGTGCAAGGTGATTGTATATGGTGGGTCTACCAAAAATCTAGTAAGTAAATAAATGGTAGACAAACTAAAAATTACTACAATCATGGGGATACAGAAGCAATGGCATACTAGGTGCGATGCAAACAAAAGCATACGAAACGCTAAGTCCTACGAATGAAGAAAAAGGACTAAAGTGCATGAAAAGGGAAAACAAACGAACTGAAGCGAGATATAAAGCAAATGTAAAGTGCAGCCCTTATTTTTATTAATTTTTCTTTGAGATCATGTTATAATACATCTTCTTCATTTTTAGGGGCTAGGAGCATTAGATATAGTTTTCTTACACCACGGATGGTACGCTTCCTTTCAAGATCTTCTGCATGCCCACATTTGAAATAGGCAGACCAAACGTCGTCGCCGCATGTGTGAATGTGTATGTAGTTCCTTACTGCCTCTTCGATATCAAGATCCTACATTCAAAGAAATAGAAAATGATTAATAGCACCTGCGGATGGAGGGAAACATGCAATCCCCAAGGCCTCTGGTCAATGCATGCATAAAATAATTTAAAAGATAATCAAAACATGTCAAAATAAGATGAAATTTGGATAGAAGCATGCAAACACCATCATGAACACACTGCAAAAGGAACAGTTGAGAAATCTATTGTAGATTTCTAATCGCTTCGGGGTGGGACGATTAGGACTGTCATAAAATTTTAGAAAGCAACCTCCTAAATGTCCCATTCGGAGGCCTCCAAAACACCTACAAAGTTGGGGTTAGGCAAAATAGGGTATTTTTATACAACCTAGAAGGTTGTATTTTTCATATTCAACCCCAATCGCCCTATATCCGAAGATGATCCATGTATGTTAGTGAAAGCAAAAAACAATGGAAACATAGTCAAAACTCATCAAAATGACATGAAATTTGAATGGCAACATATATGAATGACATAAAATAAGATGCAAAAGAAATAGTGAAGAAATTTGCTATAGATTTCTAATCTCTTCAGGGTGGGGCGATTAGGACTGCAGCAGTGCAGGGGGCGCTTGGGGGTAGAATGCCTGTCGTTTGGGGCTTGTTTTTGACACAAATCCACTTGGGATGGGTCCAAAACCTCCTAGGGGGTTGTGTAAAAAAATTGGGTGGGGTATTATGGCAAAATTTTTGGGTCTTGGGTCCGGATTGCACTTCCAATGTTCACCCAATAACCTCCCTTCCAAAATAGAGATCAAGGATGTAAGAAGCACAAGTGAGGGGTGAGGATGTAATTCGATAGCACTCCGTTGCTCCAAATGCTCCTACTCTATTATTTTTTGGGGTGATAAGACTCATAATTTTATATACCTAAAGGTCTACTTTTAATTTGCATGCAGGGGCACCATTTGGCCATCATGCCATCCTAGGGGAGAGAAGATTCCTCCCTGATTAAGGGCTCCATGACTGCCTCTATGACTACCTCTTTGAGCTCAAAAATGCTCACTCGCACTGCCATGCATTGAAGGTGGAGTTGAGTGGTGGATCTGAGCTACCATTTGTCAAGGTTTGACCTTTTGCCCGTCAAACCTACTATTCGCCCCACCCTGGAGTGATTGCTGCTAATCGTCCTAGGGTGGGGCGAATAGCATTCTATTCGCCCCAGGGTGGAACGAGTAAGGATCAAGGTTCTTGAAAGGTGCAAAATTGACCTCTAACCTTCCAAAACTACTTTGGGAGTGGTTAGGACCACTTTTTAACCTCTGGGGGCTGCCTTAGGGTCTATGTATGCCAATTCGGTCAGTGCTTGTATCCACATGATCAGATTGGTGCTGTTTTGGTTTCTACAAATGCCCTTTTTTAGATGCGTTGTGTGTGGCACAGTCCTAAGAAAAAATAGATAACCAAAGCACTTAATGATTAGGGTTTCTTGGTAATCTAACCAAATTTTGATTCCCCAAGTATGGAAAGGGCATGCATTCTTGAATCCTGGCTTCTGACGAGCTAAGGAGCTTAATTCATGTGTTAACCTTTTTTGGTGAGGTGTTACTTGATATTGGACATGTTCAGTCATGAATAGGCAAAGGGCGCAACCTTTTGTCTATGGGAACCTTGAGTTCATGATTCTAGAATGCCAAGTGTTTGATCATCTTGTGATTATTTCTTGTTTGCTGCCCCAAGCAGGAGCATGATTGTCTTTGTCAATGATTCTTTGAATGCATGTCATTTCCTTGATTGGGTGTGTATTTGTTGATTGGTGACTAAGTGTGACTACCCCCTCAAGCGATGAATCAATGAGGGAATGACCAAAATGAGAAAAGCGATGAGTCTCTTGACCTAAGATGACTTTTTTAAGGGTGCCTTCAGTTGTTTTCCATTGAATGCTTATGCAGTTTCCCAACAATCTGACCTATTTTTGGTGGGTTTTAACCCTTTTTGTGATGCATCTTGGAGCTGAAATTGTCAAAAATTTGTCCTCCCATGGAGCGGTTCGGCTATGGTAGCCTTATTAGGGAGTAGGATATTGATAATTTGTGGCCCCGATGTTGGTTTTGTATGCCAAGAATGTCAAGCACAAAGGCACCTTTGTTTGGCAATGTTATTGCTATTTTTGGGTGGGTTTGGACCCTTTTTGTGACGTCTTTTGGGGATGAAATTCTAGAAAATCCTTCCCCTCGTGTAGCGGTCCAGATATGGTAGCCTTCTTAGGGAGTAGGATATTGAGGATATGCGACCCCAACGTTGGTTTTGGATGCCTTGAAGCGCAAGCGCAAAGGTACCTTTGTTCGGTAGTTTATTGTTGTTTTTGGTGCATTTGGGATGCAGTTTTGGTTGTTTTTGATTTTCTTGCTCTGTAATCGTCCCAAGGTGGGATGAATACCAGTTTTGTAATCATCCCAGGGTGGGATGAGCACTAACTAGAGCGCTCATCCCAGGGTGGAATGATTATAGGCCTAAGAGCCTATATAAGGGCCAAAACTAGGTTTTAGGCTCATTTACACTTTGTTTTTCTGGCGATTTGGAGTTATGAGGAGGAGTTTGAGTCTGCATAGTGGAGCACTGTCGAGATTTCACGGATACCATGAGTGCACGGACTGGATCTTCAAGTGGTGGAATCGAGGCAAGACAGGTAGGTGCTCCTCTTTATTTTGTTTGTTTTTATTGTACAGTTCAAAACCGTAATTAATTTATTTTGTATTTCATTTTTCTGTTTAAAAAAATATCAAAACCCTAGAGTAATTGTTTTGTATTTGTATTTTGTGTGGTGATGTTTAAAATGAGATCAAAACCCTAGGTTTTAAAAAAATTGGTTTTATTTTGTTTTTTGTTTTTTTTTTTTTAGTTTAAACTAGAGTTAAAAACCCTAGGTTAAAATTTTGTTTTTATGTTGTTTTTTTGTTTGTTAGTTTAAACTAGAGTTAAAAACCCTAGGTTAAAATTTTGTTTTTATTTTGTTTTTTTTGTAGTTTAAACTAGAGTTAAAAACCCTAGGTTAAAATTTTGTTTTTATTTTGTTTTTTTGTTGTTTTTTTTTTTTTAGTTTAAACTAGAGTTAAAAACCCTAGGTTAAAATTTTGTTTTTATGTTGTTTTTTTGTTTTAAACTAGAGTTAAAAACCCTAGGTTAAAATGTTGTTTTTATTTTGTTTTTTTGTTTTTGAGTTTAAACTAAGGTTAAAAACCCTAGGTTAAAAATTGTGTTTTATGTTGTTTTTTTGTTTTAAACTAGAGTTAAAAACCCTAGGTTAAAATGTTTATTTTTATTTTTTTTGTTTTTGTTTTTGAGTTTAAACTAAGGTTAAAAACCTTAGGTTAAAAATTGTGTTTTATTTTCCATTGTTTATTGATTTTTTTGAATGTTTGTACTGTACATTTTGTTAATGTTGTTGTACATTTTATTAAATATTTTTGTTGTACAGTTTGTATACATTGTTGTATATTTGTTTTAGTGTTGTACAATTTTTTTTTGGTTGTCATGTTTTAATGTTTTTGTGTTGTTTTGTTTTGTAGGTGGTGAAGAGTCGGTACCGTCAGCCGATGGTATTTTCTGAAGCATGGGATGCGCTGACTATGGCAGACTGGAAGTGGCTTGATGCCCTTGGGCTCAAGCAGGTGACTCCGTTAGAGCCTATGGTGGGGGATCGAGCATATTTGATTGCCATGATCAATTTGTGGGATCCCCACACCAACAACTTTCATATCCCAATAGGGGAGATGACAGTGACTCTGGAGGACGTTTATCAAATTTTGTGGATTTTGATAGACTTTCTACCCATTCGAACGACTCCTTAGGATCAGTGGACGGTGATGCTGACACGATGCTTTGGGCATGTAGCAGATATGGGTGTGGATGGGGTGGTGGAGAGGGTCAAGGGGGACTGCCTGATTTGTGGGATTCTGGTGCAGTGGTGGTTCGATAAGGGCGTGTTGGGAGTGAGGCATACATTGCTTATGACTCTCATCTCCAACATGTTGCTTCCTGACTCCTCAGGTGCAAGGTTCCCTTGGAACCTACTTGAGGTAGTGTTTTGACTGGTGGAGTGTCCGATGATAGCACCACTGATTATGAGGTGGGGTCAGATGCTACTGGCACAGTTATATGATGAGTTGTACAAGGTCTGTTGTTAGAGGTGGAAGGGGATTGGGTGCAACTACTTGTTGCAGTGTTGGGGATGGCAGCACATAGCTTTGGATCCGTCATAGGGATTGCCTTGGACCACTCAGGGAGAGATGGTGGACAGGGAGATTGGCTATGCTGCCCTATGGTAGAGGTCTAAGGAGCAGGGGTAGAGTCGACGATGGGTAGGTGTTGTGGGGCACTATATTGATGCCTTCTCATGTCTTGCTCCAAGAGAGGTATTCTAGCGGCCATATCGAGACTGTCTAGCCTAGCCTAAGGCTGTGGAGTGGCTCCGACGGGTGCGTAGGGGGAGGTGGTTGATTGGGTGGCACGAGACTGAGTAGGAGTACTTCCCGTACGTCCAAGTGACTTGACAGTTTGGGGTATGCCAGGGATTTCTTGGTGAGCCCTTGATCTATCGACATCAGGATGACGAGAGGACTCTGGCCTGACTGATCATTGAGCCGTTGGGTGAGGAATCAGATGCAGTGATTGATGTCCCTGATGTGGACAATTTTGGGGTGACTATAGAGTATGACCAGTGGTGGACGATGCAGCGATGGCGAGGTGAGGGGCCTCTAGGAGGTGTGGATGCGATAGTAGTAGGTGGTGAGGGTGTAGAGGCATCGAGAGATGGTTGGGGAGATCCACTCGATGATGCAAATATGGTGCAGGTTGATGAATTGACTGGGGATGACCTAGGGGTTCTGGAGCAGCTAGATACATAGGACATTCTAGAGTAGTGGGTGCGAGAGCAGCATGTCATCCCAGAGATGCCCATGCCTTCGGCCATCCCAGGGGATATGGAGGCTAGGTATCACGCTAAGAGCATGATTGGAGGAGCTACTATGGAGACGAGATGAGGAGCATAGTGTCGAGAGGGATCACCTGCGAGCTCAGTTGGTGTAGTGGGATGAAGTATTGGCTGCATACCATTGGTGAGATGTGGAGTGGGGTCGATTACAGGTGGAGTTAGAGGCTAAGATTATTTGCCTTGGTGGATAGTTACCTAAGCTCACTGGAGATGGATCTTTGCATCGAACGAGAGATAGTGATACTGACCAGTCTACTTCATCTCATCATAGGTGGGTGGGTGAGGGTAATGCTAGTGGGCATGATGCGGGGGCTGGCAGTAGCCACCCTGAGATATCCCATAGGACCCACACCATTGGGGGTAGCTCCAGTTGCACCAATCCTACATGATCATGATGGCTGAATTCCTATGCTTGGGGTTTTTTATTTTTTATTATTTTGTTGTGAGGTCAGAGGACCGACTTATTGTAGCCTACGAGAATTTTTGGTGATATATATATATATATATATATGAATTTTTTTTTTATTATACACTTGTCATGATTTATTGTTAATTCAGGCACATTTATTTATGTTGATGTATGCATGGGTTATTATGAATGTGATGTTTCTATTTATATGATGTATGCATATGGAATGGATGAAATGATTTGTTTATAACTTGGTGGTGGTACCATAGACTGTATAGGATTTATTGGCTTTTTGTACTATGTGATTGCTTTGTGGAATGATTTTTGCATGTGTAATATTTTTTGTTTGTATTTTCTGATGGTGATGTAAGAATGGAATGTACCACAGGTGTTATAGAATGTAGTTAAGGTTTTTCCAAGACTCATATGTTTTAACTAACTAGCCAAGGTTGTGCATTTATCTTACATGACTTTTGAACAAGGTACGAATCAAACTTGAGTTTGACCAAGTTATTTCACATCCCTATGTGTGCGATTGAGTTCATTTATGTGGTATTTGTTAGGATATCGCCAATGCCAGGTAGGCTGTCCACCAAACCTATACTGAGGATCACCTAATTAGCTCCATTAACTCCTTTGTTGTATTTAGTAAGATTAATCCATAGGAAAATCTAAGATACCCTAAGCTAGCTCATCCACATGCAAACTTTGGTCTGCTCACACGCAAAGCTAATGTGATAGACATATCGTCATGCGTTTAGGATACCGCCATTTCCAGGTAGGCTATCCACCAAAACCATAATGAGGATCACCTAGATGGTTTTTTGAATGCTGAGAATTCCAGGGATTCAAGATCAGGTGTCTTTCGGTTGCTTAACTTGTTGATATACTTGCTCTCATACATAGTGATGAAAATCACTGTTTATTTTTCTCTTTTGTTTTTCTTTTTGAGCAAGGGGTTTGAGTAGTGGTGATAACCACTGTTATTTGATTTTGCATTTTGGATTTCAAAGTTGAGCTCGTAGGTTTTTGGATTGTGAATGACATTGATCCCTTTTTTCTTTGGGGTTGACTACCCATCCTGTTCATGGACGTGTAGTACGAATCCTTACGACTTTGGGGACCAAAGGTGATTGGGAATTTTGCTTTCGAATGGAATTGATATTTTAGGCCTTGGGGATGACTACCCATCCTATTTAGGAACATGTAGTATGAATCCTTATGACTTTGGGGACCAAAGGTGATTGGGAATTTTCATTTGGAATGGCATTGATCTTTTAGGCCTTGGGGATGACTACCCATCCTTCGTAGGGGTGTGTAGTATGAATCCTTATGACTTTGGGAATCAAAAGGTGTTTGGGTTTTTTTTTTTATAGTGTAGACACCAAAACAACACCAATCTGATTATGTGACAATAAGCACTGATTTAATTGACATGCACAGCCCCTTGGGTAGCCTTGAGAGGTTAAACAATGGTCCTAACCACTCCCACAATAGTTTTGGAAGGTCAAAGGTCAATTTGGCACCTTTTAGGAACCCTGATCCTTATTCGTTCCACCCTGGGATGATTACAAACTAGTATTCGTCCCACCCTGGGACAATTAGTAGCATTCACTTGAGGGTGGGGCAAATAGTAGGTTTGACGGGCAAAAGGTCAAACCTTGAAAAATGGTAGCTCATATCCACCACTTAACTCCACCTTCAATGCATGGAGTGCGAGTGAGCATTTTTTAGCTCAAAGAGGCAGTCATAGAGGCAGTCATGGAGTCCTTAATCAGGGAGGAATCTTCTCTCCCCTAGGAAGGCATGATGGCCAAGTGGCATCTCTGCATGCTCATTCATAAGAGACCCTCAGGTCTATAAAATGGTGAGTCTTCTCACCCCAAAATGGATAGAGTAGGAGCATTTGGAGCAATGGAGTGCTGTCGAATTACATCCTCACCCATTGCTTGTGCTTCTTACATCCTTGATCTCTCTTTTGGAAGGGAGGTTATTGGGTGATTATTGGAAGTGCAATCCGGACCAAAAACCCAAACATTTGGCCATAATACCCCACCCAATTTGCCAAAACAACCCCATAAGAGGTTTTGGACCCATCCCAAGTGGATTGATGCCAAAACCGAGCCCCAAAAAGTATGCGTCCTGCCCTCGGGTGCCCCCCGTACTGATGTAGTCCTAATTGCCCCACCCCGAAGCGATTAGAAATCTATGGTATATTTCTCTACTGCTTCCTTTGCATTTTATTTTAGGTTATTTACATATGCTACCATTCAATTTTCATGTGATTCTAATGAGTTTTGGCTGTGATTTTATTATTTCTTGCTTTCACTAACATATAGGGAGCATCATCGGATACAGGGCAATCAAGGCCGAATTTGCAAAATCTTACCTTCTAGGTCATTCCAAAATGCCCCATTTTGCCTAACCCCAACTTTGTAGGTTTTTTTGATATCCCTGGATGGTACATTTAGGAGATCACATTTTGACATTTTATGACAGTCCTCATCGTCCCACCTCGGAGTGATTAGAAATTTGTGGCAGATTTCTTGACTGTTCCTTTTGTAGTGTGTTCCTGGTAATGTTTTCTTACTTCTGTCAAATTTTTAGCTTATTCTGATATGTTTTAGTTATCATTTTAATTATTTTATGCATGCATTAATCGTAGGCCTTGGGGATCGCATGTTTCCTTCTATCCATAGGTACTACTAATCATTTACTATTTCTCTGAATGTAGGATATCAACACCAGAGGGGTAGAAAGGAACTATATATGCATTCATACAAGTAGCGGTGACGTTTGGTCTACCCATTTTAAATGTGGGCACACGGATATTCCCCAAGGGGAATATATCATTTGTGGTGTAACAAAACTATGTCTGACGCTCCTAGCCCTTGAAAAGGTAGGAGACGTATTATAACCCAATATCAAGAAAATTAATAAAATAAAGGGCTGCACTTTTACATTTTCTTTAAATCTCGTTTTTTTTCATTTGTTTTCCCTCTTTTCATGCATTCTCATTCATAGGACTTAGCTTTAAATTTCCCTTTTGTTTGCTTCCGTATCCTCGTGATTTCAGTGGCGATCACTATGGGATACTGTTCCCTGATTTTGAGATCAAATTTCTAATCAAAAGTTGTGCATTTTTGCTTGCAAGTATCAATCTTTCAAGCATTGGACTGCTGCTCGTTCCAGCCTATGATGAGTACAGAGCTCGAATTTGTGTCACCCAGGGATGAATGGGCATTCGTCCCACCCTATGACGAATACAATTCTGATATTCATCTCACCCCAAGATGATTAGCTCTATGTGCAGTTTCAGAGCAAAAACTCAGAGGCATCCAGTTTGGGCAGAGAAGAGGTAGGGGTTCTGGGCATCCTCTGTCATTTTCTATTTTTTGTCTCTGTCATTTCCAATTTCTTTGCTTGCATAGGAGAGTTTTACTACATTTTTTTCTTTCTTTGTGCAAATAAAAAGAATTCCACACACCACGTGGTAATTTAAACACCAAGGAGTTGGTCGTAAAACCCCAACCCTTGATCAAGACCAACGGTGGATTTCATCACCACCTTAGCTTGAATTTTTGCATACATAACCCTTATCGCTACTATTGCTAGATGTAAATCCTGATGAAAGCTGATCAAGTGTAGCTGGGGTGATTCCCAGCACATGAGGATAAGTCTTCTATGGTATGTGTCAAAAACAGGGTGATTCCCCTTCCATACCGCCTATGTTCCACATACCATTTTGCTCTCGCATACCAATAGTTTCCATCACGTAAGGGAAGGTATATTAAGAGGTTTGGTATAATGCCCTGGCAGTGGTATATTGAAGGGGCGATCATTTTGGGAGACATAAGAGCCATTATATTGCATGTACAACAACATGTTTTTTACAAAGTTAAAAAAAAAAAAAACACACTAAACCAGATTTAGGGCACACCTTTAATCTATAAACGAGATAATCACTTCTTTGATTGTGTGGTTCCTTTTGTTTAGTGTAGAAAAAAAAATCATAAAGAAGATAAAAACCTACATAGCTTGTAGAGAGACAATACCATGGTGTACACCCGTAGTCAAGACCAATCATGGGCAGAAGTTGTAGAGAGTATAAAAAGGGGCACAAGTCACCTCCGCTATAGCCCCAAGGACTTGGTCTTACCACCTTAGTGGCTTGACCCACAAGATAGTCCACATCATGCCATTTCAGAATGGGACGATGGATGCACCCCTTCGAGGGGTACACCCATTCAACATAGACCCTTTCAGGAGGAGTCCTTACACGTGGTACTCAACATAAATGAGAAGGCTCCCTTAGACACTCGTTATGAGTGGCCACCATGCAATGAAGTGCTAGAACAACATAGGGTCCATAAGGATGGGTCACATGATTACATCATCCCTCATCTACCCCTTATTACTATAAGAAACAATAGGCCAAATCCAGAGCACAAGGCCTTTCAGACAGGGTGAGCCAACTCTGCTCGCCCCTTTCACATATACGAAAGGGGGCATTAGGAAGACCACTACATTCCTCAAGAGCAATACACAGCACAGGAGCAATGTGCCTCCGCACCTGCTATCTATCAGGATCACCTACTAAGGCCAGAGCCTCGGGTGAATGCCGCCAACTTTGACAAAGGAAAGCAACCTATAGAAATATTGGATCATTGTGACTAAGATAAATATGTAGGAGAGGCATCTATACATCCTAGACTCAAGACAGCAGAACAAATTGACCTGGAATTTGCTAGACATGCCACCCGTCAAGTGTAAAACACATAGCTTGAGCAAGACCAACAACAGTTGGAGCACCTGTATCACCTTAGAAAAGAGCACATTCGGTGTCAAATAGATGGGCTGCTCTAGAACACTGTGTCTGAGAGGGTTCCAACCCCTCGCATGTAGAGGGTAGAGTTGTATGAGAGGCACAACCCCTTGGTGCAAGACAGGTCTCCACGACCTTACCAAGTGTTGCCTTTGAGACCTCCTAGACCTGAGTGGGAGGCCACTCCCAAAAACAATAATGGGCACCCTCCATGGTAACCCACCCATGTTTATAGGTCTCACCCAAGAACTCCTCAATAAGCTTATGATGGGTATGAGTAAGAAGAAGAGTGGGCTGAAACGCCCTACCAAGGCAGAGGGGGTGCTATCCGGACACCCCTCCATAGGCCTAAAATTCCTCGCAACCCATAGTAGGAACAAACCAAGGAGGAAGAGATCAAATATTTTGATGCATATAAAGCGCTGCTAGAGTGCTTAAAGTCTGTGGAGACCAAGACTTCTGGGTCCCAAAAACCCACTTTACGCCAGCTCTGTAGTCACCCTGTGCATCCGTCAGTGCCAGCACCCCCATACCATGAACACTTTAAGCTACCCTAGTTGGCAATATTTAGAGGTGAGGAGAATTCCCAAGAGTATGTGACTAGATTCATGAGCCAATGCTTTGGAATTCAAGACAACGATGCTTTGTTGCTAAGAAAATTTATAACCACATTCACAGGCCCTACCTCGGATTGGTTCACTTAGTTGCCAAAGCATAGCATCAATAACTTGGATCAGCTAGTGGATGCATTCCTTGAACACTTCACCTTCAACACCAATAAGAAGGTGTCACTAAGCGACCTAGCTAGCCTCAGGAAGTATGAGGAAGAAACCATGGTGGCCTATGGAAATCGATGGAGGACGTTGCTTTCAAAGCTACCCTACCTCCCTCCCATGGCTGACCTGACCCAAATGTTCTCAAAGAGCTATTTGAGGTCGATCTCCATGCTATTATAGATGCAGTAATATGCCACTCTTGAGGAAGCCATGGTGAAAGCCAGAATCATTGAGGAGATCAAGATACAGGATGGTGATATTGCCAAGCCACGGAAGAAAGAGTGGCCTAAAAATGCCAAAATAGGTACCACACAACCAAAACCCGCTGTGGTCAATCAGGTTGCTATAAACATGCCTAAGCCTACACAAGAAATAAAACCCCCAAAGGCTAACTATCAGGCAGTCACTCTTGACAGTTATGAAAGAGAAAATCATCAGCAAGAGCAAAATTAGCAGCGTCACCCTAGGAAATAATTCACACCCTTTATAGAGTCTAAAGACTCCTTGTTTGACCGTTTATCAATGACAAACTTGATAAACCTGCCAGAGAGTCGACCTGTAGACCCCAATGTGCCAAAACCCAAAGGTTATAGGGAAGACTTGTACTGTAGGTTTCATCGACAGTGGGGACATGATCTTTATGCATGTTGGAAATTTAAAAGCTTAGTGCAAGACCTAATAGATAATAGATAATCCTGTTGTGCCAAAAAACCAACATATGGGGGTCTTCAAATATCCCCTACCTGCCCATGATGTGTAGGTAAAGACCCTTCAAATCAATGAGGTGACACAGAACTGCCCCATGTAGGGGTATGTAGGGATGATAAGCATAGTGACTAGGAACAAGAGGTACCTAAAAACAGCTACCCTCGTTGTAGCTATAGGATAGGTTCCATCAACGTCACAACCTCAAAAGCACCCTACACAACCTCCTTTGCCTAGACCAGTGGCCATGATTCAGACCAAACTTACCCAAAGTTTGAGGACCACGTCGGCTAGGCTCTCCATTTATGAGCTCATACAACAATCATCACCCCATTGGGAGGCTCTAATGGAGATACTAAAAGCCATCGAGTTGTAGCTCCACGAAGCAAAATATTTCAACAACTTCATGGGACATGTCAAACAATGCACTAAGCTAGTCATCACCTTTAGAGAGGACGAACTGAAATCAGTGACTGGTGACATGGCGGATCCATCCCTGCACGTCATTACGTAGTTCAACAGGATTCCGTATAAGAGGGTGTTGGTGGACACTGGCTCGTCCAATAATATAATTACAACAACGGCATTGAAACACCTGAAGTTGCTAGCATCTCACATCATGGCCTCCACCTATACTCTGTGAGCATTCAATGATGCGATATGCTAGACGGTTGGCACAATTATCCTGCCCATATAGGTGGGACAAAAGACTATTCCTACATTGTGCCACATCTTGGAAGGTGAGATGGCCTATAATATATTATTGGGCTGACCTTGGATTAGGGACATGAAGTGTGTCCCTTCGATAGCTCATCAGTGCCTAAAGTACACATTCGAAGGGTAGGTGCATGTAGTCTTGGTAGACTTAGAGACCTTCAAGTACTAAAATACGGTGCAGCTGATGCCACAATCGACCCTTCCATTGAAATATTTGGATTTTCAATTGAATCTATCTAATCAGGGTTTGATTTCACATGCATCCCTGCTCTTAAGTCCCTCAAATCCCCATCCAGGTCCATCTTCATTGTTTGGTCCTTCACCAATGATGCCACCTATGGTAGCCACATCGAAGGACAATGGGAAGAAACCCCTGGAAGAGGCACCACCATTAGTCTCAACCATCTCTACCAAAAATATGCCTAGCCGAATGGAAGTCGAGACACCTAGTTCACCCGACATGGAGTAGACTCAGGAAGAACTCACATTCCCTCCCCCTCAACCACAAACGATCACCATTGAGATGGCCAATATGGGCCTGGGGGAGTACCTAGTGTAGAAAATTGTAGCAACACCCGCAATTGAGTCCATGCAGGACATGGGGAGACCTTGCCTCCCCATCGGTACTATTGTTACTCTAGGCTACCCACCAAATCAGATGAACATTGTATACGGGCTCAATAATGACATAGAACCTTACATGCAAGAGGAAGAAGATGAAGAGCCCTTTTCTGAGGACGTCAACTATTTTTCCAAACCCAAAATTTGCTTTGAGATATCTTGGCCAATGTAATTGGCATGGATATGGGTTCGGCAGATAAGAGCAAGGAGTGTGCATTCTTTGCCAACCAAGATATCAGATGTCATATGACAAGTCAATAGTAGGGTTCAACCACCCTCTACCCCTGGACATCTTGATAGAGAACATGCAAGGCCTTGCAATAGGCAACAAGGATGGGTTGGCATTAAATCCATATGCTAATCCTAACACAACATATACATTGGGGGATTATCTCCCATTGTTGACAACCAACCTTGTTGACCTCAACAACCCCTTCCCTTCGATCGGGAAAGGAGAAAGTTTGAGGAATCACCTACAAGAAGGATATAGACAAGGTCAAGAAGGATATTTAGAAGACAAGTCAGAGTATGAGGTAGCACCATGGGACCCTTTTGAATCTAATAGCAATCATTCACAAGTAACCCCCATGGATGAATATCAAGAAAGCTTATTGGCAACGTTCCCCTTAAATGCTCTAATCGAGAAAGTTCCACCTCAAGAAAATCAGGTCCTCCCACAAAGAGTGGAACAACCCCGATGGTTCTAGATCAATTTTCTCAAGCAAGACAAGCCTCACATGTCACAAATAGTTGTCAGAGCCAACGAAGGCCTGTGGATCTCCAACAATGACTATGAAGATGAAACTGAGATGGCATATATCAATCATATGTGATAGAAATAATACCCCATGGACATTGATGACATGTTTCAACAACTAAACATGGAGCCAAGGCATAGGTGGCACCTAAACCCATCACAGTTAGACCAAGTGTTGCATCCACCACTTTGGGCATATAGAGAGCACCTTTCACCCATATACCCTATAGAGTTATCAGTGCCAAGGGCAGACCCTGTCCTTCTATCCGCACATAGGGCTGATCCATTTGTGCCAATACCCCTAGAGCCAGATCTAGAGCACAAAAATCATCAAGGAAGTCCGAGTCACCACCCCCACGGTAATGAAGACCAAAATCATTTCATCAACATGATATCCATTGACTTAACCACCCCCATCCATAATCCAGCCGACCCAGCATGGCCATTGTATCTAGACTTAGATGCTATAGGTTGGGATCATGCTGACTCATCACCATCCCCATCAGAGCACTAGCCTTGTGGTGAGATGCTTCATTTCACCCCAGGACCAATTCAGGATATCTTCCATGCTGAAGAGGAACCCGATGTTCCAAACATAGATCTAAATTTAGCGAATGATATCCACTTGATCCCAACTCCACACCAATTGGAGGACGGGTCCCACATGTCAATCGAAGATATGACTGATGTAGACATCAACTCTGATCCAATGAATCCATAGATAATCAAGCTGGGGGTAAGTCTATCCCCCAAAGAGCAAGCCGACTACATTTCCCTTCTCAAAGAGAAGAAGGAGATTTTTGCATGGTCCTACAAAGACATGCCGGGGCTAGACCCGTAGCTAGTCACACATAATCTAACGCTTGATCCAATAGTCCAGCCAGTCAAGAAAAAACTATGTAAGATGCACTCGACAGTAGCCTTAATGGTCAAATATGAGCTACAAAAGTTGTTGGATGCATAGTTTGTCATCTATGTGGATTACCCACCATGGCTGTCCAACATGGTACCCATCAAGAAGCCTGACAGGAGGATTCACATATGCACCGATTTTCAAGATCTAAACAAAGCGAGTCCCAAGGATGATTTCCCCTTGCCTAGCATCGACACATTTGTAGATGCTACATCAGGCCATGAAATGATTTCCCTCATGGATGGTTTCTCGGGATACAATCAAATTTGTATCAATCCCGACGATCAACTCAAAATGATGTTCACAATGCCTTGGGGGAAATTTTGTTATAAGGTCATGCCCTTTGGCCTTAAAAACACTAGCACCACCTACCAATGTGCTATGACATACATCTTACACGATCACATGCATAAAACTTTGGAATATTATATGGATGATTTGTTGGCCAAATCTCTTTTGCGCCCAGATCATCTCGATGACTTAAGCAATATCCTCGATCGCCTCATCGAACATAAAGTCATACTAAACCCCAAGAAGTGCGTATTTGGCATCACATCTAGAAAACTCTTGGGTTTCATAGTATAAAAACGAGGCATTGAGGTGGATCCAAATAAAGTCAAGGCAATCCTTGAAATGCTCCCCCCAAACTACCATCAAGCAACTCAGAAGCCTACAGGGAAAGGTCGCATCAATCAAGTGCTTCATAGCACAACTATCTGACAAGTGCCGACCCATGAATAAATTATTGCACAAGGGGGTAGCATTTCACTAGGATGATGAGTGCCAGTCTGCCTTTAATGACATCAAACAATACTTGGCTTCACTGCCAGTATCGGCACCACCTAGACCAAGAGTGTCATTCTACTTATACATCTCAGCTACTTAGGTGGCACTGGGCGCCATGCTAGCCTAGAAAAAATGAATTACACAAAGAACAAGCTACTTACTATATTAGCCGCACCCTGGTCAGTTATGAACTTAACTGTGCATACGTTGAGAATTTATGCTTGGCAGTGGTGTTTGCTACCAAAAAGATATGCCATTACATGCTGAGCAACACGATGTATGTTGTCTAAGGAGAATCCATTGTGGTACATGATGAGTCATACTTATCATAGTAGTCGCACGACGAAATGGATCATGTTGTTGACAAAGTTTGAAATTGAATTCATTGGACAAAAGTCCATCAAAGGTCAAGTCATTGCCGATCAACTAGCAGAGGCTTCTATCAAAGAAAATCATCCTCTCACCATAGAGCTACACGATGATGGGGTCTTCGATGTCTCAGAGTGGCCAGATTCTGATGTGCCTGAGCCACTGGCCAACATAACCCTATTTTTTGATGGTTCTAAATGTGAGCAAGGGGGTGGCACGAGAATTGTATTCTTCACACCACAAGGGTCTCCAATTCCTCTATCATTTAAACTAGATTTCTCGTGCACCAACAACAATGTCGAATACGAAGCCTTGCTCATAGGTCTTCGAACAACAATCAACATGGACATCAAATGCTTGAACATCTTTGGTGATTCACTGTTAATTGTCAACCAAGTAAAAGGGGTATTCCAATGTAAATGCCTAGTTATACAGGCCTACAAAGCCCTTGTGGACAAATTCCTAGCAAATATTGAATGGTATGACATCGAGGCAATCCCTCGATCATCGAATCGTTTTGCAAAAACTATGGCTTCCTTGGGGTCACTAATCCTATAAGACCCTTCCGATGAGATGACAACCATTCAAGTCAAAAAACTATTGCAATCCATGATGGAATGTGTAAGCTCTGACCTAACGCCAGGAATCCACCTGATCCAGATTGAACCATCTCAAGATAAGTTCTCTCGAATCTATGATAGTTTGAATCATGCCAACTAGGGATCCTTGTATTCCCGACCCCTCTTAATAGCAACACAATGCTATTCTTACAGGTCCGTTCTCGCTTAGCTTTTTCTAGGGACAAACTTCAAGAGGGATTAGTAGTTCATACCATCGAGGTTTTTGATTAGCAGGATTGGTACACACCTATAAGAGACTACCTCAAGCTAGGTAACCTCCCACTTGGATTGATGCATGCCGCAAAAAGATCATTCAAACAGAAAGTGGCAAAATATGTCTTGCTAGGAGACATTTTGTATCGTCAGAGCCATGAAGGAATCCTCCTTTGTTTCTTGGACCAACAAGAGTCTACTTGGGCGATCACTCAAGCGCACGATGGTACATGCGATGGCCACTTCAACGGTATGGCCATCGCAAAGTACATTCTCTACATGGGCTATTATTGGCCATCTTTAGAGTGAGATTATTGCGCGTATGTAAATAAGTGCGTGAAGTGTCAACACCATGTCAATTTGACACATGTAACTGCTTAGGACTTGCAGCTGATCCAATCGGCTTGGCCATTTTCATAGTGGGGTTTAGATCTAATCGAAAAGATCTTCCCTATGTCGTCAGGTCATCACACGTTTATCATAACGGCCACAGAGTACTTCACCAAGTGGGTGGAAGCAATTTTGCTTACCTCTACGACTGGAACCCGCATTGCGGAGTTTATTTTACATAACATCATATGTCATTTTGGTATTCCATCCAAGATCATCTCGTATAATGGGACATCATTTAAAAACAAAGATGTGCGTGCTTTGACAACAAAGTATAAAATTCAGCATAGTTTTTCAACACCCTATTATCCGTAGGCAAATGGGCAAGCAGAGGCATCAAATAAAATACTAGTGGCCATCCTTAAAAATATGGTCACAGATAGTCATAAGGATTGGCACATTCAAATCCCGCTTGCTCTTTGGGCTTATCGCACTAGCATTCAGACGCCCACTAGGGCAACTCCATTTTTGCTGGTGTATGGCTCTAAGGCGGTCATACCTCTTGATTTGTAAATACCTTCCTTGCGTATAATAATGCAAGAGTTCATCAATTATGACACTGCATGACAGGCTCAGTTAGACCAGCTTACGTTGCTCAACGAACGATGCGTCAATGCTCTTGAGCATTTACGTATCTATCAAGAGCAACTTAAGAAAGCATACAACATGAAAGTTCACCTAAGGGACTTTCAGGTTGGTGACTTGGTCTTAAAAGAGAACCAGCAAAATTCTAACTTATCGCCCCATCTAAGGGACAAGTTCATGAAAAACTGGTTAGGTCCTTATGTCATCGACCATAAAATAGGACCTGGAACATACCGGCTCGCCTCTCTTGAAGGAATCAAGGAACTAGAACCCTTAAACATCAGTCATTTGAGGCCATTCCACATTTAGAGAGCCATAGTCAACCCCCAAATGTCCCAAAGGTATCTATAAACTCTTTGGTCAAACCAAAAGCTCCAAGGATTCCCGCAATCGCTTGGTCACCTCAAAATGCCCCAAAGGTATCTATAAACCCTTTGGTCAAACCAAAGGCTCCAAGGATTCCCATCATCGCTTGGTCAACCTAAAATGCCCCAAAGGTGCACATAATCCCTTTGGTCAACCTAAAACGCCCCAAAGGTATCCATAATCTCTTTGGTCAAACCAAAATCTCCAAGGGTTCCCACAATCGCTTGGTCAAAAATAAATATTCAAACACAAACAAAAACAAAATATGATCAAACATAACAAAAAAATTGCATCTCAATTCCATGCATACTCAAAATACTAAAAAAATAACAAAAGATAAAAATTTGCATCTCACTTCCATGCATACTCTACAAACAATCAAAAACAAAAAATAAAAAAATAAAAAAAATAAAAAATAAAAAAATAAAAAATAGTTGCCTTAGGCATCACATACATACATTGCACATTTGTTGATCATACAAGTCAACTGCACCATAGACTGTAATTACTCGGAAATTCCATCATTTTCTACATTTTTCCACTCTATAAATAGTCCATCAAAAATAAACGCCAGTCACATTTTTTCACCATACCATAGTCAGTTGTCTTCTAATGTATTTAGAGTTTTCGTCATTCAGCTGTCATTAAATTTATAGCCAAAAACTGTATAGAGTCAGACAAATTTTACAAAGGTAGAGTTCTACTTGGATCACACCTTGTTACGTATCATCCCAACACAAGCTAAAACACATAAAAAAATTCTTAAGTTGTGTAAATGAAATATGAAACCTACAAAGCAATTCAGAATACCATACAGTGAAAAGGTTATCTCGCTCATACCCCTGTGCGAATGATCCCAAGAATGCTGAGAGCTGGCAAAAGGACAAGCATCTTCCCTACCCAATTCCCCCAAAAATTCCAAGTTCTCAAAAAGTTGCAAACATCAAAAAACTTGCAAAAGTCAAAACTCCAAAGTTTGACATCAAAACCCACAAAGTGCATACATCAAAAAGCACAAGCAATAGTGATTCTCATCACTCAATATCTAAATCCCTTGCTCAAAAGAAAAAACAAAAATAACCAGTGATTTTTATCACTATATAAGAGCAAGTATCCCAATACAATTGAATAAAAGAAAGGATTCGAACTTGAATCCTTGGAACTCTCAGCATTCGAAAGGTCATGAGGTGATCCTCAGTACCGATTTTGTAGATAACCTATTGGTCACTGGTGGCAAACCTCCCACATGATGATATATCTGTCACATTAAATTGTGTGTAGATCAATGTTTACATGTGGATGAGCTAGCTTATGGAATCCTCGATAGCACGACAGATTAATCTTACTAAGTACAACAAAGGAGTTGGTGGAGCTAATTAGGTGATCCTAAATACAGTTTTGGTTGACAACCTATCTAGCACTGGTGGTATCCTAACAAATACCACATAAACAAACTCAATTGCACACACAGGGATGTGAAATAACTTGGTCAAAGTCAAGTCAGATTCGTACCTTGTTCAAAAGCTTTGTAAGATAAAAGTACAGTCTTGGATAGTTAGTTAAAACATCTGAGTCTTAGAAAACCTTAACTACATTCTCAACCAACTGTGATACATTCCATTCTTGCATCGCCATAAAAACAAAAAATAAAAAAAATAAAAATATATATACATGCAAAGTAATTAAACAAAGCAATCGCCTAGAACAAAAATCCAGTAAGTCCTGAACAGTCTATGGCACCACCACCAAATATCAACAACTCATTTCATCCATTCCATATGCATATCATATAAATTAGAAACATTTGCATTCATCATAACATATGCATACATCAATGTAAATAAATATACATACATAAACATCAATAAATGTGCATAAAAATAACAATAAATCATGACAAGTGTATAATAAAAAAAACATCATGTATATATCATCAAAATACCCTCAAGCTACAATAAAATGGTCCTCTGACCTCACAAACAAAATCAAAAAATCAAAAACCCCCAAGCCTAGGGTGTCGACCACCATAATCATGCAGGATCGGTGCGATTGGAACTACCCCCAGTGGTGTGGGTCCTATGGGACCTCTCAGGATAGCTGCTGCTAGCCCCTGCATCACACCCACTAGCGCTACCCTCACCCACCTGCCTACAATCAGAGGACGTAGACTACTCAGTCTCACTGTCTCTCATTCGACGTGAAGATCCACCTCCAGTGAGCTCAAGTAATCACCCATCGAGGTGGATAATCTCTACCTCCAGCTCCATCTGGTGCCGAACCAAATTCATATCCCGTCGACGATACGCAACCAATGTGTCATCGTGCTGTGCCAACTAAGTCCATAGGATATCCCTCTCCCATGAAGCATCTGTGTCCCCATCCCGCCGGTGGTACGCAGCCAATGCGTTCTCCTACTCTACCAACTGAGTTCGTAGGAGATCCCTCTCCTGTAGAGCATCCCTGAGCTCCTCATCCCGTATTCGAAGCAGATCCTCCAATCGTGCTATCTCAATGTGAAGCCTCACCTGTTGAGCAAGGTGCAGAAAAAGTATTGTCATTATTGTCAACACAAACAGATAGATCAGTTGATGCATTTTATACAGTGGACAAGAGTTCAGAGGTTAGTGAGATCATGTACAGTAAATTTCCAGGAAGAAAAAAGTGGCCCAGATTCTCAGAATCAAAGAAAAAGATATGTAAGAAAACTATCGCGATATCGTGACATGACCGAGGAGAGAGAAGGCGAAAGAAATTTTTTTGCGATTTCGCGACATGGCCGAGGAGAGAGAAGGCACAAGCAAAATTGTCATAATTTCGTGACATGGCCGAGGAGAGAGAAGGCGCAAGCAAAATTGTCATGATTTTGTGACATGGACGAGGAGAGAGAAGGCACAAGCAAAATTATTGTGATTTCGTGACATGTTTGGAGAGAAGGCATAGGCAAAGGAAACTGTCACAATTTCATGACATGTTTGAAGAAGAAGCACATGCAGGAAGAACTGTCACGATTTCGTGACATGTTCGGAGAGAAGGCGCAAGCAAAGAAAACTGTCACGATTTCATGAAAATTTGCAAGAAGGATGGTACGGACGAAAAAGTGTCATAATTTCATGACAGGTTTGAGAGAAAGAGCTCGCAAGGAAAAGTGTCATGATTTCACGACAATTTGCAAGAGGAAGCACTAAGGAGAAAAAGTGTCACGATTTCGTGACATAGTGCAGGAGAGAGAAGGCAAGATAAAAAGTGTCGCGATATCATGACATGTCACGTTTTCACGACTTGAAGAGAAGAGAAGAGCTAAGGAGAAAAGATGTCACGATTTCGCGACAACAACAAAGAGGAAGACTTCGAAGGATGAAGTGTCGCAATTTTACGACAGAAGCAAAACGAAAGAGCATGGAAGCAGAAGCGTCGCGATTTTGCGACAAATTCAAGGAGGAAGAGCTCAAAGGCAAAGACATCACGATTTCATGACATGTTTCGATTTCATAGGCATAAGGCAGAGCAGAGTGCAAGGAAGCGAAAGATGTCATGATTTTGTGACATGTCAGGTTTTTGCTAGTGCAAGCAGAGTAGAGTGCAAGGAAGCGAAAGATGTCACGATTTCATGACATGTCAGGTTTTCACTAGTGCAAGCAGAGCAGAGTGCAAGGAAGAGAAAGATTTCATGATTTCGTGACATGTCAGGTTTTTGCTAGTGCAAGCAAAGAGGAGTGTACGGAAGCGAAAGATGTCACGATTTCACGACAGGTCATGTTTTTGCGGGTAGAAGGCGAGAAGAGTGTAAAGAGACAGAAGTGTCACGATTTCGTGACATGTTCCATTTTTGCAGGCCAAAAATAGAAAAGGCACAAGGCAGTGAAAGTGTCATGATTTCGTGACATGTGTTTTCACGGGTGCAAGCTGAAGTAAAGTTAACTAAAAGAAAACGACAGTTACAGATGCAGTTGCAGAAGAAAATCATGCAGCTAGAACACAAACAGTTAATTGGAGTCAGAACTGCAGTTGCAGGGGGTGTTGCAAAGACAATCATGTAGTTAGAAAAAAGAATAGTGAACTGAAGCAGTTACAGGGGCAGTTACAATGACAGTAAACAAAATTCATTACTGCAGTTATAGGAGTCATTACAAAGAATTATCATGTAGCAGTGGTTACTGAAAGTCATCAGATGAAGACCACGAGTTGGACAGAGAAACGTCTCGAAGCCAAAACAAAGAACCGCTCTATTAATAAGGTTGCATGTGAGAATAAAGAAGTTATTATTAATAGGCTACATGCACGAATATGGAGGAAGTTAAGAATAGAAACAGAACTCTGTTATAAAAGCAGATTTGTGTGAAGTAGTAAGGTTGAGCTCCGTGCAAGAAGAGATTGAGTGCGGTAAGCAGAATAGTTAGAGTGGGTGTGTTTCATGAATTAAAACAAATATTGAATGAGCAATAGACCAGAGAGGGTCTTGTAAAAGCGAAGGCATTTTTATGTCAAAAAGATTTAAAATATAATTCTGAGTTGGTACTTGGAATTAGGGGTTGGTGCTCCTTCCAGTCAGTGCTGGTAAATTAGTGGTTGGTGCTAGGTTCCTGAACAAGCTCAATCGACTAAGGTGATCTGGGAAGTGCCACAATGGCAGTTGGTGAAGGATTTTCATCAAATAAAGCTCCATTGTTTGACGGGACTAATTACACATTCTGGAAAATCAAGATGCAGACATATCTGTGTGCGTTGGGATATGAAATATGGGACTCAGTAGAAAGTGGATACACAATACCCACCACTCCTCCAACCGATGCTATCGGTAAGAAACTATTTGAGAATGACTCAAAGGCAAAGAATGCTATAATGTGTGGTGTAGCAAAAAATGAACTGGTAAATATCATGAGCTGTAAAATTGCAAAAGAAATTTGGGATAAATTGAAGAGCATTCATGAAGGAGATGATAAGATCAAAGAGGCCAAGTTGCAAACTCATCGAACTCAATACAAAGCGTTAAAGATGAATGATGATGAGAACATAGTGACATATATGCTGAGAGTAAATGGAGTCATTAATGCCATTAGAGGACTCAACGAGAAAATCGAAGACCCTGCAATCATAAAAAAGGTATTAAGATCTCTTCCCAAAAGATTTGATTCTAAAGTATTAGCTATAGAAGAAGCCAAAGATCTAAATACATTTAGTATGGATGAGATGCATGGTTTGTTGACTGTGTATGAGATGAGAATAGGAAAGTCTGATCCCACAAACAGAGAAACTGCATTTAAAGCCCACAAACATACGAAAGCAAAACAAGAATCCGAAGATGAAGAGACATCCGATGAGATGGAAGCAAAATTTGTCCTAAAACTAAAAAGGGGACAAGGAAAATACAGAGGAAAGTTACCATTTAAATGTTTCAGCTGTGGAGGCGTTGGGCATGTTGCAACTAAATGTCCATGAAATATGGAGAATGAAAGTGATGAAGAATCGCACCGAGAAAGAAGTGACTGGAAGAAAAAGATGAAGTTCATAAACAACCACTTCAAGAAGAAAAGTTTCATATCCAAAAATGTCAACTCCTCTGAAGACAGATCCGATGAGGATTCTGAAGAAGAAACAGGTGAAACTCTGTTCATGGCATTCGAAGAAGAAAATACAGAAGAAGAACAAGAAAGTGATGGAAACCTTGAGGCTGAGGCTGAAGTAAATCTAAGAGGTGAGTTGATTGCTGCACTTGAAGAATTGAGGAAAGAAAAGAAAAAGAACAAAAGACTGTCCAAGAAATTGGAAGAATATGGAGATGATATTGAAGATCTCTTCTTACAGGTTCAAAAGGCCAAGAAATCAGAAGAAGCCTTGAAGACACACCCGGATGATGAGAATTATGTATGCAGCACAAGTGAAGAGGAATCTAACAAAGTTATTGTTGATCTAAAGTTGCAAGTAGAACAGTAAAAAAGGATTGAAGATATTCTCAGGTCTCAAATCAATGAGAAAGACACTGTTTGCTGCCAACAAGAAGAAGAGATTGTTTCATTGAAGAAACAACTAGTAGAGGCCAAAGTAAATCTCAAATATGAGAAGAGCACAGAGTTGCTAGATAAAATGATAAAGCAACAAAGAAACTCCACAACTAAGCTTGTTCTTGGATATGAAGTTGAACAACCATCATCTTCCAAAAATGCAGAGAAGAAGAAGTTCACTGATGAAGGAAAGAAGAAAGAAAAGTCTGAAGCTGAATCTTCAAAAGGAAGAAAATATCAAAGAAGATCTACAACAAAGAAAACACCACAAAAGAGGTTCTCTCATTCTCACTCTTCTCATAATAATGCTTTTAACGATTATTGTTTTAGATGCAACCATTATGGTCACCAGGCAATTTATTGTGGATTGAATAATAAATCAAGGAGTTATGCTGGTAGAAATATGTTTGCTCTTCTGAGTGAACACCACGTGCAATGTTTTAAATGTAATGGTCATGGGCACATAGCAAGGTTTTGTCCAAGCACCTTTGCATCTAATCTAAGGCAAGACTGCAGATTCCATCAGACACAAAGAGTGCAACACAGACAGGAAAATAATTATCCATCAAGAATGCACAAGAGACAACCACCCAAGAGAAATGTTCAGGTTCACGAAAAGGTTCAAAATGTGGATGCAGGTAAAAATTCTCAGCCTAAGTTCAAGAAAAACTGGAGAAAGAAAGAAGAGAGGAAATTGTGTCTCCTTGGACAGAAGGAGATTACTCCTCCATTTCTCTAAGCAACTCCAGTTGGCACATCCTCAGGGGGAGCAATATTAAAGTCTTATTTTAATGCTCCTATGTATTTGTATGGTTTTCTAAGGATGAAAGGAAAGTGGTTGGGAAATTATCGTATTGCTATTAAAGTGTGTTTTTCAGTTTATGTAGTGGTTTTTTGAAGTTTCGTGAAGTGTGGTGATTAAATGGAGAGCTGTCACCATTGGTAGTATTGCTTATGTCATTGTTGCTCTGTTGATGATTCTTCTACCACTGTTCAAAATTACGGATCATAACAGTTCAAATTTTTGGTTTAATGAAAGAATGCGTGTGTGCCCTAGCTGCGTACTTGTGTTTTGATGTAGCAGCTGATAGGCATTATCTAAGATAGAACATGCAACAAAGAGATGCCAGAGTCAAAGCAAATAGTGGCACTAGCACCTAGTTCGTCAAGAGTGCCAAGTGGCACATGCAAGGCAGAGACATTGAGAGAATAGCGCCCAGGTGGTGAAGCGCTAAGGAGGTCAAGATGCCTATGCACCTAAGAAAGTCTTGCATTATTTGAGGAATGCAAGATATTTCCTGAGGAAGCAGAATACCGAGAGTTGATGACTGCGCGTTGATTGAGGTTCTAACGCTAGAGGTAACGGTCTAGAAGTATGAGTTTGAGTAAGGTGTAAAAGGATATATTGTTTGTATGCTTTATATTTATTTTTATAGTTGACTTCTAAGAATTGGAGTCATAAGGTGTTTTAAGGAATAAATATTTTTGTGGTTACTTTTATGATCTAACCCTAACTTGGTGGAAAAGTTGAGGGTGGTTTTGGTAACAGGTTGAAGATCTATTCTCTTCTTCCTCAAACAAAGAGGAAGCATTTTTCACTAGGGTTTATGTTAGTAAGTCTTGCTACTTGCAGTGAGATGGTGAAACCCTTAGTTGGTTGTTTTGAGATTGATGGTTGAGTTGCTTTCATAGAGGTTGTTTTGATCAAGTTAATACTTTACTTGATACATGATTTGGGCTTACTCCATTGAGATTGATTTGAGCAAGTTATTCTTTGCATTGGTGATTTATGTTGGTGGCTGTTTTGTTCAAATACCTTTGGAAGGAAAAGGATGTCTATTAGTTTCCTTTTCATGCAGTGATTGGTTGAATGCTTCAAGGTTAATCTTGAGTTGAATGATGTTGGTTAAACCTTGTCTATAAGCATTGTTGAAAAAGCCCTAAATGGTTGAGAAAAGATATTGGTTGTGGAAAGAACATGAGTATCATTGTTATATGAGTTATTGCATGGTTGGCAATTGTTGGATTGTGTTTCATGTTTTTGAGAAAAGCATACTACATCTATCTTATTCTTTTGAGATTGAGATTGAGCTGAGATTGAGATTGGGAGTTAAGTATAGAACATATTGAGTCTCTAACAATTCTCTTTATGCTTCTATGAGGTTGATGAATCACATTGGGTATCTAACAATTCTCTTTGTGGGTTCATGCTAAGCAAGTTTTTCTTGATGAACTTGTGAGCTGATTTGGACAAATTCTAGTGAAGACTTGTGAGCTGAATTGGACAGGTTCTAGTGAGGACTTGTGAGCTAATTTGGACAAGCTCTATGTGAGCTTGTTAAGCAGGTTCTGTGTGAGCCTATTGACATAGTACAGAGAACACAGTCTCAATGGATAGAGATCCAGCAGCCAACACAGTTGAAGATAGATCTGAGTAATGCCTATTATGCTTATCATGATGTTGTCAAACAATGAAATGAAGTGGTCCCATATTCCCAAGAATAGTCTAAAAATTGACTAGCTATCGGGATAAAATTCTCAGGGGGAGCATTTATGCCTATGTTTATAGTTTTTCTCATATTCATGATTTTTGCTAACTATAACAATGTGTATCTGAGAATGTTGTGCATAGACTCAGGGGGAGTCTGCAGTAGCCCTTTGGTATTATTGTCAAAGGGGGAGAAGAATTCCAGGAGAGTGCATGAGTGTTGCCAATAATTCCAAAGGGGGAGATTGTTGAGCAAGGTGCAGCAAAATTATTGTCATTTTTGTCAACACAAACATATAGATCAGTTGATGCAGTTGATACAGTGGACAAGAGTTCAGAGGTCAGTGAGATCATGTACAGTAAATTTCTAGGAAGACAAAAGTGGCCCAAATTCTCAAAATCAAAGAAAAAGACAACTAAGAAAACTGTCGTGATATCGCGACATGTTTTCTGTTGTGATATCGCAACATGTTTTCTGTCATGATTTTGCGACATAACCGAGGAGAGAGAAGGCGCAAGCAAAATTGTCATGATTTCGTGACATGGCCGAGGAGAGAGAAGGCATAAGCAAAATTGTCACGATTTCATGACATGGCCAAGGAGAGAGAAGGCGCAAGCAAAATTGTCATGATTTCATGACATGGACGAGGAGAGAGAAGGTGCAAGAAAATTTTTTGCGATTTCATGACATGTTTGGAGAGAAGGCGCAGGCAAAGGAAATTGTCATGATTTCATGAACTGTTTGAAGAAGAAGTGCATGCAGGAAGAACTGTACTGATTTCGTGACATGTCTGGAGAGAAGACGCAAGCAAAGAAAACTATCATGATTTTGCGACAATTTGCAAGAAGGATGGTACGGACGAAAAAGTGTCACAATTTCACGACAGGTTCAAGAGAAAGAGCTCGCAAGGAAAAGTGTCGCGATTTCATGACAATTTGCAAGAGGAAGCACTAAGGAGAAAAAGTGTCATGATTTCGTGACATAGTGCAGGAGATAGAAGGCAGGATAAAAAGTGTCACGATATCGCGACATGTCACGTTTTCATGACCTGAAGAGAAGAGAAGAGCTAAGGAGAAAAGATGTCGCGATTTCGTGACAACAGCAGAGAGGAAGACTCCAAAGGATGAAGTGTCACGATTTCATGACAGAAGAAAAATGAAAGAGCATGGAAGTAGAAGAATCGAGATTTCACAACAAATTCAAGGAGGAAGAGCTCAAACGCAAAGACATCACGATTTCGTGACATGTTTCGATTTCGCGGGCATAAGGCAGAGCAGAGTGCAAGGAAGCGAAATATGTTGTGATTTCATGACATGTCAAGTTTTCGCTAGTGCAAGTAGAGCAGAGTGCAAGGAAGCGAAATATGTCATGATTTCATGACATGTCAGGTTTTCGCTAGTGCAAGCAGAGCAGAGTGCAAGGAAGCAAAAGATGTCACAATTTTGCGACATGTTAGGTTTTCGCTAGTGCAAGCAGAGAGGAGTGTACGGAAGAAAAATATGTCATGATTTCATGATAGGTCATGTTTTCACGGGTAGAAGGCGAGAAGAGTGCAAAGAGACAAAAGTGTCATGATTTCGTGACATGTTTCGTTTCGCGGGCCAAAGACAGAAAAGGCACAAGGTAGTGAAAGTGTCACGATTTCATGACATGTGTTTTCACGGGTGCAATTTGAAGTAAAGTTAACTGAAAGAAAATGACAGTTACAGATGCAATTGCAAAAGAAAATCATGCAGCTAGAACACGAACAGTTAATAGAACACGAACAGTTAATTGGAGTCAAAACTGTAGTTGCAAGGGGTGTTGCAAAGACAATCATGCAGTTAAAAAAAAGAATAGTGAACTGAAGCAGTTACAGGGGCAGTTATAGTGACAGTAAATAGAAGTCATTACTACAGTTACAGGAGCTATTACAAAGAATTATCATGTAGCAGTGGTTACTGAAAGTCATCAGACGAAGACCACGAGTTGGATAGAGAAACGTCTTGGAGCTGAAACAAAGAACCGCTCTATTAATAAGGTTGCATGTGAGAATAAATAAGTTGTTACTATTAATAGGCTGCATGCATGAATATGGAGGAAGTTAAGAATAGAAACATAACTCTATTATAAAAGCAGATTTGCATGAAGTAGTAAGGTTGAGCTCCGTGCGGGAAGAGATTGAGTGCGGTAAGCAAAACAGTTGGAGTGGGTGTGTTTCATGAATTGAAACTGAGATTGAATGAGCAATAGACCAAAGAGGGTATTGTAAAAGTGAAGGCATTTTTATGTCAAAAATATTCAAAATAGAATTCTGAGTTAGTGCTTGGAATCAGGGGTTGGTGCTCCTTTCTGTTGGTGTAGATAAATTAGGGTTTAGTGCTCCTTCCAGTCAGTGCTAGTAAATCAAGGGTTGGTGCTCCTTTCTGTTGATGCAGATAAATTAGGGGTTGTTGCTCCTTCTAGTGGGTGCTGGTAAATTGATTATAAAGTTGGTGCTTTGCAAAGGCTGGATTTGGATGGGAGTCCAAGCAGTCTATTTTTGAGGAGTAGCCAAAACTGGTGAACCTCGTTAAATTGTGTGTTGTGGAATGCTCTCTTGTTATATTTGCTTTATCTGGTTTTAAGCTTTCATTATTTTAGATTTAAGAGTTGCAGATTTAAGTTTAAATAGCTACACTGATTCACCCCCCTCTCAGTGCCATTGTAAGTCTAACATCACCTCCATACCCTATGGGACTACTTGAGGCATAGGCATTCTCGGGATGGCATGCTACTTCGACACCCACTACTCTAGGACATCCTGCATGTTCGGTTGCTCTGGAACTCCAAAATCATTCCCCACAAAATCGTTAACCTCCACCATATCTGCATCCTCCAATGGAGCCCCCCAACCCTCCTCTGATGCCTCCTCATCCTCACCATCTATTGCTGCCACATCCATGCCTCCTAGAGGTCCCTCACCATGCCATCATCGCATCTTCCACCACTGGTCGTACTCTGCAGTTGCCCCAACATTGTCCACATTAGGGACATCAATCACTGCATTCGACTCCTCACCTAGTGGCTCAATTATTGGCCAAGCAAGAGTCCTCTTGTCTCCCCGACGTCGATAGATCAAAGGTTCACCAGGAAATCCCTGGTGCACCCCAAACTATCGAGTCACCTGGACATACGAGAAGTACTCCTGCTTGGTCCCATGTCGCTCGATCATCCACCTCCCCTTGCGTGCCCGTCAGAGCCACTCCCTAGCTTTAGGCCAGGCTGGACAGCCCTGGTATGGACGCCATAACACCTCCCCTAGAGCAAGACATGAGAAGGCATTAGCATAGTGCCCTACAATACTTGCCCATCGCCGACTATGCCCCTACTCCTCTGACCTCCGTCATAGAGCTGCATACCCTATTTTCTTGTCCACCATCTCTTCTCGGGTGGTCAAAGGCAATCCCTATGGTCGTTCCACAACTATGTGCTGCTGCCCCCAGCACTACAACAGGTAGCTGCATCCAATCCCATTTCACCTCTGGCAGTAGACCTTGTACAACTCATCATAAAGTTGTGCCAGCAGTGTCTGACCCCACCTCATGATCAATGGCTCTGAGGTCGAACACTCAACCAGTCTAAAAACTACCTCTAGCAAGTTCCACGGGAACCTCGTGCCTGAGGAGTCGGGCAACAACATGTTGGAGATGAGGGTCATCAGTAATGCATGCCTCACTCCCAACACGCCCTTCTCTAGCCACCATCGCACCAAAATACTACCAATAAAGCAATCCCTCTTTGCCCTTTCCACCGGACTATCCACCCCCATATCCACCCCATGCCCGAAGCACCGTGTTAGCACCACCGTTCGCTGATCACGTGGAGTAGTCCGAATAGGAAGCCTGTCTATAGGAATGCACAGCATCTGATAGACATCCTCAAGAGTCACCATCATCTCCCCTATTGGGAGATAAAAGGTATTGGTGCGAGGATCCCATAAGTTGATTAGGGCAGTCAGATATGCCCGATCCCCCACCACAGGATCTAATAGAGTCACATGCTTGAGCCCAAGGGCGTCAAGCCAATCCTAGTCTGCCACAGTTAGCACCTCCTGTGTGTCAGAGAATACCATCGGTTGACAGTACCAGCTCTTCACCACATGAAAATCAAAAAAAAAAAAACAACACAAAAACATTAAAAACATGAAAGAAAAAAATTGTACAACCAAAACACTTCAAAAATGTATAGCAAAAACATTAAAAAAATGTACAGTACACACATTCAAAAATTCAAATAAACCATGCAATGCAAAAAAAAAAAAACAAAAAAAACAAATTCAAAATAAAAATTTGTCAGTTACCTAGGGTTTTTCACGTTAGTTTAAACCGATAAAAAAAAAAACAAATTCAAAATAAAAATTTGTCAGTTACCTAGGGTTTTTCACTTTAGTTCAAACTGATAAATAAAAAAATAAAAAAACAAAATCAAAATAAACATTTTGTCATTAACCTAGGGTTTTTTAACCTTAGTTTAAACTGATAAAAAAAAAATCAAAATAAACATGTTGTTATTAACCTAGGTTTTTTTTAACCTTAGTTTAAACTGATAAAAACAAAATCACAAAAAAAAAAGAAAAAAAAACAAATTCAAAATAAAAATTTGTCAGTTACCTAGGGTTTTTCACTTTAGTTCAATTTGATAAATAAAAAACAAAAAAAACAAATTCAAAATAAAAATTTGTCAGTTACCTAGGGATTTTCACTTTAGTTCAAACTGATAAAAAAAAAACCAAAAAAACAAAATCAAAATAAACATTTTGTCATTAACCTAGGGTTTTTTAACCTTAGTTTAAACTGATAAAAAAACAAAATCAAAATAAACATTTTGTCATTAACCTAGGTTTTTTTAACCTTAGTTTAAACTGATAAAAACAAAATCACAAAAAAAAACAAAAAAACAAATTCAAAATAAAAATTTGTCAGTTACCTAGGGTTTTTAACTTTAGTTCAAACTGATAAATAAAAAAAACAAAAAACAAAAAACAAATTCAAATAAAAAATTTGTTAGTTACCTAGGGTTTTTAACTTTAGTTCAAACTGATAAATAAAAAACAAAAAAAAAATTCAAAATGAAAATTTGTTAGTTACCTAAGGTTTTTAACCTTACTTTGAACTGACAAAACAAAAACAATAACAAACAATAACAACAACAGAATAAATGCAGTTTTTAAACTAGTTTTTTAAAAAAACTTGTTTTTCATCTTAGTCTAAACGAACAAAATACAAAAACAAAATAAAAAGGTTTCAACTAGGGTTCTGATCTTAGTTTTAACACAGCAACACAAAACACAAATTCAAACAAAAAAAAAAAATTAAACTAGGGTTTTTATTTTTAGTTTAAATCGAAAAACAAAATACAAAATACATACGATTTTAAAGTGAAAAATAAAACAAGCAAAATGAAGAGAAGGAGCACTCACCGGTCTCGCTTCGGCTCTTCCACTTGATGATCCGATCCGTGAACTCATGGTATCCATGAAATTTGACAGCGCTCCGCTACACGAACTCGACCTCCTCCTCCTCAGCTCCAAATCGCCAAAAAAAACAAATGCACATGAGCCAAAAACCTAGTTTTGACCCTTATATAGGATTTTAGGCCTGTAATCGTTCCACCCTGGGATGAGCACTCTATTTAGTGCTCATACCACCCTGGGACGATTACTAAACTGATATTTGTCCCACCTTGGGACGATTACAGAGCAAGAAAATCAAAAACGGCAAAAAATGCATCCAAAATGCACCAAAAACAGCAATAAACTTGCCGAACAAAGGCGCCTTTGCGCCTGACATTCTTGGAATGAAAAACCAACATTGGGGTCACAAATACTCACTATAATACTCCCTAAGAAGGCTACCATAGCCGTACCGCTCCATGGGAGGATGAATTTTCGAGAATTTCATCCCCAAAAGGCGTCACAAAAAGGGTCCAAACCCACCCAAAAATAGCAATAAACTTGCCGAACAAAGGTGCCTTTGTGCTTGAAATTCTTGGCATGCAAAATCGATGTTAGGGTCACAAATAATCACTATCCTACTCCCTAATAAGGCTACCATAGCCGAAACGCCCCACGGGAGGACGATTTTTGAAAATTTCATCCCCAAAAGGCGTCACAAAAAGGGTTAAAACCCACCAAAAATAGGTCAAATTGTTGGGAAACTGCATAAGCGTTCCAAGGAAAACAACTAAAGGCACCCTCACATAAGTCATCTTGGGTCAAGTGACTCATCACTTTTCTCATGTCGGTCATTCCCTCATCAATTCGTCGCTTGAGGGGGTAGTCACACTTAGTCACCAATCAACAAATACATACCCAATCAAGGAAATGGCATGCATTCAAAGAATTATTGACAAAGACAATCACGCTCCTGCTTGGGGCAGTAAAAAAGCAATAATCATAAGCTGATCAAACACTTGGCATTCTAGAATCATGAACTCAAGGTTCCCATAGACAAAAAGTTGCGCCCTTTGCCTATTCATGACTAAACAATGTCCAAGATCAAGTAACACCTCACTAAAAAAGGTTAACACTTGAGTTAAGCTCCTTAGCTCATCAGAAGCAAGGATTCAAGAATGCGTGACAATTCCATACTTGGGGCATCAAAATTTTGTTACGTTACTGAGAAACCCTAATCATTAGTGATTTGATTATCTATTTTTGCTCAGCATTGTGCCACGCACAACGCATCCCAAAAAGGGGCATCTATAGACACCAAAATAGCACCAATCTGATTATGTGAAGATAAGCACTGATTGAATTGACATGCACAGCCCCCAAGGCAGCCCCTAGAGGTTAAACATTGGTCCTAACCACTCCCACAACAGTTTTAGAAGGTCAAAGGTCAATTTGGCACCTTTTGGGCACCCTGCTCCTTATTCGTTCCACCCTGGGACGATTACAAACTGGTATTCGTCCCACCCTGGGATGATTAACAGCATTCGCTCCAGGGTGGGGCGAATAGCAGGTTTGATGAGAAAAATGTCAAACCTTGAAAAATGACAGCTCAGATCCGCCACTTAAATCCACCTTCAATGCATGGAGTGTGAGTGAGCTTTTTTGAGCTCAAAGAGGCAGTCATAGAGGCAGTAATGGAGCCCTTAATCAGGGAGGAATATTCTCTCCCCTGGGAAGGCATGATGGTCAAGTGGCACCTCTGCATGCTCATTCACAAGAGACCCTTAGGTTTATAAAATGGTGAGTCTTCTCACCCCAAAATGGATAGAGTAGGAGCATTTGGAGCAATGGAGTGCTACCGAATTACATCATCACCCATCGATTGTGCTTCTTACATCCTTGATCTCTCTTTTGGAAGGGAGGTTATTGGGTGATTATTGGAAGTGCAATCCGGACCAAAAACTTGAAAATTTTGCCACAATACCCCACCCCAATTTTCTGAAACAACCCCATAAGAGGTTTTGGACCCATCCCAAGTGGATTGGTGCCGAAACTGAGCCCCAAACGATGGGCGTCCTTCCCCTGGGCGCCCCCCGCACTACTGTAGTCCTAATCGTCCCACCCCAAAGCGATTAGAAATCTGTGGTAGATTTCCCTACTGTTTCCTTTGCATTTGATTTTAGGTTATTTACATATGCTGCCATTCAAGTTTCATGTGATTATGATGAGTTTTTGTTGTGATTTTATTATTTCTCGCTTTCACTAACATACAGGGAGCATCATCGGATACAGGGCGATCGAGGTCGAATTTGCAAAATTCGACCTTATGGGTCGTTCCAAAATGCCCCGTTTTGCCTAAACCCAACTTTGCAAGTGTTTTAGAGGCCCCTAGATGGGACATTTAGGAGGTCACCTTATGACGTTTTATGACAGTTCTAATCATCCCACCTCGGAGCGATTAGAAAAATGTGGCATATTTCTCGACTGTTCCTTTTGCAGTGTGTTCCTAGTAATGTTTTCTTGCTTCTATCAAATTTTCAGCTTAATATGATATGTTTTAGTTATCATTTTAATTATTTTATGCATGCATTAACCGTAGCCCTTGGGGATCGCATGTTTCCTTCCATCCGCAGGTGCTACTAATCATTTTCTATTTCTCTGAATGTAGGATCTCAACACCGGAGGGGAAGCAAGGAACTATAGATGCATTCATGCAAGCGGTGGCGACATTTGGTCTGCCCATTTTCAATATGGGCATGCGGAAGATCCCCAAGGGGAATATATCATTTATGGTGTAACAAAACTATTTCTAATGCCCCTAGCCCTTGAAAAGGGAGGAAACGTATTGTAACCCGATATCGAGCAAATTAATAAAATAAAGGCCTGCACTTTTACATTTTCTTTAAATCTCATTTCAGTTTGTTTGTTTTCCCTCTTTTCATGCATTCTCGTTCGTAGGACTTAGCGTTACATTTCCCTTTTGTTTGTTTTCATATCCTGGTGCTTTTAGATAGTGGTGATAACCACTATTTAGTGTGGGGAATTGGATGGGGAAGAGCTTGTCCTTTTATCAATTGTTAGCATTCTCGAACCATTCACACAGGGGGATGAGTAGGCTAAACTTTCACCTATGGTACCCTAGACTGCTTTGTAGGTTTCTCTTGCGTTCACACAAATTGGGAATTTTTGATGTGTTTTAACTTGTGTTGGGATGCGACGTAACAAGGTGTGGTCTAAGTAAAACTCTACCTTGTAAAAATTGGTCTGACTTTGTACGAATTTTGACCAAAAATCCAATGGCAACTGAATGACAAAAAAACCCTAAAGACATTAGCAGACAACTGACTATGATAAAAAAAATGTGGATGGCGTTATTCTGGATGGATGTGTTTACAAAATGGACTGAATGTGGAAAATTATGGAATTGCCTAGCAATTACATTCTATGTTGCTTATGACGTGTATGACCAACAAATATGCCATGTATGGATGCGATGCGTAATGCAGTTTATTATTTTTTTGTGTTTTAATTTTTAAGAGTATGCATGGAAGTGAGATGCAATTTTTTGTTATTTTTGATTATCTTTTGTTTTTGTTTTTTTTTTTGAATATTTGTTTTTGACCAAGCGATTGTGGGAACCCTTGGAGCTTTTGGTTTGACCAAAGATTTTATGGATACCTTTGGAGCATTTTAGGTTGACCAAGCGATTGTGAGAATCCTTGGAGCTTTTGTTTTGACCAAAGGGTTTATGGATACCTTTGGGGCATTTTAGGTTGACCAAGCGATTGCGAGAATCCTTGGAGATTTTGGTTTGACCAAAGGTATTATAGGTACCTTTGGAGCATTTTTGGGTTGACCAAGTGATTTTTGGAATCCTTGGAGTGTTTATGGGGTTGACCAAGTGATAACTAGCATCCTTGGAGCTTTTTGGGTGACCAAGCGATTGCTGGAATCCTTGGAGCTTTTGGGATGGGCTATGGCTATTTTAAATGTGGAATGGCCTCAAATGACTGATGTTCAAGGGTTCTAGTTCCTTGATTCCTTCAAGGGAGGTGAGCCGGTATGTTCTAGGTCCTATTTTACTATAAATTACATAAGGACCTAACTAGTTTGCCACAAACTTGTCCCTTAGATGGGGCGACAAGTTAGAATTTTGTTGGTTTTCTTTTAAGACCAAGTCACCAACTTGAAAGTCCCTCAGGTGAACTTTCATGTTATATGCTTTCTTAAGTCGCTCTTGACAGATATGTAAATGCTTGAGAGAATTGATGCATCGTTAGTCGAGCAATGTAAGTTGGTCTAATCGGGCCTACCACGCAGTGTCATCATCGATGAACTCTTGCATTGATATACACAGGGAGGGTATTTCCAACTCGAGAGGCATGACTGCCTCAGAGCCATACACCAATGAAAATGGAGTTGCCCCTGTGGGCGTCCAAATGCTAGTGCGATAAGCCCAAAGAGCAAGTGGGATTTGAATGTTCCAATCCTTATGACTATCTGTGATCGTATTTTTAAGGATGGCAACTAGCATTTTTTTTTACGCCTCTGCTTGCCCATTTTCCTGCGGATAATAAGGTGTCAAAAAATTGTGTTGAATTTTTTACTTTGTTGTTAAAGCACACACGTATTTGTTCTTAAACGACGTCCCATTATCCAAGATGATCTTGGATGGAATACCAAAATGACATATGATATTATGTAAAATAAACTTTGCAATGCGGGTCCTAGTCATAGAGGTAAGCGAAATTGCTTCCACCCACTTGGTGAAGTACTTTGTGGCCGTTATGATGAACGTGTGATGGCTTGACAATGCAAGGGAGATATTTTCAATTAGATCTAAGCCCCACTGCAAAAATGACCAAGTTGATTGGATCTACTGTAAGGCCTGAGAAGGTACATGTGTCAAATTAGCATGGTGTTGACATTTCACGCACTTCATTACATACACACAACAATCTCGCTCTAAAGATGGCCAATAATAGCCCATGCGAAGAATGCACTTTGCGATGGCCATACCGCTGAAGTGGCCACCACATGTACCATCGTGCGCTTGGGTGATCGCCCAAGCGGACTCCTGTTGGTCCAAGCAACGGAGGAGGATCCCTTCATAGCTCCGATGGTAAAAAATGTCTCCTAGCAAGACATGTTTTTCCGCTTTATGTTTGAATGATCTTTTCGCGACGTGCGTCAATCCAAGTGGGAGGTTACCTAGCTTGAGGTAGTCTCTTATGGGTGTGTACTAATCTTGCTGATCAGAAACCTTGATGGTATGAACTACCAATCCCTCTTGAAGTTTGTCCCTAGCAAAAGCTGAGTGGGAATAAACTTGTAAAAATAGTGTTGTGTTGCTATCAAGGGGAATAGGGGAGAACAAGGACCCCCAGTTGGCGTGATTCAGGCTATCATGGATTTGAGCAAACCTATCCTAATATGGTTCGATCTGGATCAGGTGGATTCCTGGCATTAGGTCAGAGCTTGCATGCTCCATCACGGATTACGATAATGTTTTGAATTGAATGGTTGTCATATCACCGGAAGGGTCTTGCGGGATTAGTGACCCCAAGGAGGCCATAGTGTCCGCAAAAATATTCGATGGTCAAGGGAGTGCCTCGATGTCGTACCATTCAAGCTTTACCAGGAATTTTTCCATAAGGGATTTGTAGGCCTGTAGAACTAGGCATTTGCATTGGAATACCCCTTTTACTTGGTTGACAATTAATAGTGAATCACCAAATATGTTCAAGCGTTTGATGTTCATGGTGATTTCTATTTGAAGACCTATGAGCAAGGCTTCGTATTCGGCATTATTGTTGGTGCACGGGAAATCTAGTTTAAATGATAGAGGTATTGGAGCCCCTTGTGGTGTGAAGAATACAATTCCCATGGCACCCCCTTGCTCACATTTAGAACCATCAAAAAATAGGGATATGTCGGTCTTTGACTCAGGCACATCAGAATCTGGCCATTCTGAGACATGGAAGACCCCATAATTGGGTAGCTCTATGGTCAGAGGCTGATCATCTTCGAGAGGAGCCTCTGCTAGTTGATCAGTGATGACTTGACATTTTATGGACTTTTGTCCAATGAATTCGATGTCAAACTCCATCAACATGATCCATTTCGCCATGCGGCTACTATGATAAGTATGACTCATTATGTACCACAATGGATTCTCCTTAGACAACATACGTCGTGTTGCTCAACATGTAATGGCATAGCTTTTTGGTAGCAAACACCACTGCCAAGCATAAATTCTCAACGTATGCATAGTAAAGTTCATAACTGACCAGGGTGTGGCTAAGATAGTAAGTAGCCTGTTCTTTGTGTAATTCATTTTTTCTGGGCTAGCATGGCGCCTAGTGCAACCTAAGTAGCTGAGATGTATAAGTAGAATGAAACTCCTGGTCTAGGTGGTGCCAATAATGGCAACGAAGCCAAGTACTATTTGATGTCATCGAAGGCAGACTAGAACTCGTCATCCCAGTGAAATGCTACCCCCTTGTGCAATAATTTATTCATGGGTCGAAACTTGTCAGATAGTTGTGCTATGAAGCGCTTGATTGATGGGACATTTCCCTGCAGGCTTCTAAGCTGCTTGATGGTAGTTGGGGGGAGCATTTCAAGGATTACCTTGACTTTATTTGGATCCACCTTGATGCCTCATTTTGAGACTATGAAACCCAAGATTTTTCTAGATGTGATGCCAAATACGCACTTCTTGGGGTTTAGTCTGACTTTATGTTCGATGAGGCGATCGAGGATCTTGCTTAAGTCATCAAGATGATCTGGGTGCAAAAGATATTTGGCCAACAAATCATCCATATAATATTCCAAAGTTTTATGCATGTGATCATGGAAGATGTATGTCATAGCACGTTGGTAGGTGGCTCCAGCATTTTTAAGGCCAAAAGGCATGACATTATAACAAAATGTCCACCAAGGCATTGTGAAAACCGTTTTGAGTTAATCTTCGGGATTGATACGAATCTGGTTGTATCCCAAGAAACCATCCATGATGGAAAGCATTTTGTGGCTTGTTGTAGTGTCTACCAATGCGTCGATGCTAGGCAAGGGGAAATCATCCTTGGGACTCGTTTTTTTTAGATCTCAAAAATCAGTGCATATGTGAATCCTCCCGTCAGGCTTCTTGATGAGTACCATGTTGGATAGCCATGGTGGGTAATCCATGCATATAACAAACTGTGCATCCAACAACTTTTGTAATTCGTATTTTACTATTAAGGCCATTGTTGGGTACATCTTACGTAGTTTTTGCTTCACTGGCTTGACTGTCAGATCAAGTGTTAGATTATGCGTGACTAGATATGGGTCTAGCCCTGACATGTATTTTTAGGACCATGCAAAAACCTACTTCTTCTCTTTGATAAGGGCAATGTAATCGGCTTGCTATTCGGGGGATAGACTTACCCCCAGCTTCATGATTTATGGATTCATTGGATTAGAGCCGATGTCTACGTCAGTCGTCTCTTCGATTGACATGTGGGACCCATCCTCCAACTGGTGTGGAGTTGGGATCAGGTGGATATCATTTTCTAAATTTAGATCTACATTTGGAATGTTGGGTTCCTCTTCAGCATGGAAGATATCCTAAGTTAGTCTTGGGGTGAAATGAAGCATCTCACCGCAAGACCAGTACTTTTATGGAGATGGTGCCAAGTTAGCTCGATCCCAGTCTATGGCATCTAGGTTTAGATACAATGGTCATGCTGGATTGGCTGGATTGCGGATGGGGGTGGTTAAGTCAATGGAGATCATGTTGATGAAGTGAATTTGGTCTTCATTACTACGCGGGTGGTGACTCGGACATCCTTGGTGATCTTTGTGCTCTGGATCTGGCTCTGTGGGTATTGGCACAAATGGATCAACATTGTGTGTGGATAACAGGATAGGGTATGCCCTTGGCATTGATGGCTCTATAGGGTCTCTGGGCAGAAGGTTCTCTTTGTATGCCTGAAGTGGCGAGTGCATCACTTGGTCTAACTGTGCTTGGTTTAGGTGCCACCTATGCCTTGGCCCCATGTTTAGCTATTCAAACATGTCATCAATGTCCATGGGGTATTTCTGTTGTCACATATGGTTGAGATATGCCATCTTAGTCGCATCTTCATAATCGCTATCAGAGATCCACAGGCCTTCATTGGTTCCGATAACTATTTGCTGCATGTGGGGCTTGCTCTGCTCGAGCAAGTTAATTTTGTCCCATCGGGGTTGTTCCGCTCTCTATGGGAGGACCTGATTCTCTTGAGGTAGCATTTTCTTGATTGGAGCATTAAAGGGGAACACTGTCATGAAGTTCTCCTGATAGTCATCTATGGGTGTCACTTGTGAGTGATTGCTATCAGAATCGAAAGGGTCCCAAGGTGCTACCTCATACTATGACTCGTATTCTAAAGATCCTTCTTGGCCTTTTCTATATCCCTTTTGGAGGCAAGTTATTGAAATTTCCCCTTTCTCGATCAAAAGGGGAGGAATTGTTGAGGCCCACAAGGTTGGTTGTTAACAATGGGAGATAATCTCCCAATGTGTATGTTGTGTTAGGATTGGCATATGGAGCTTGTTCCAACCCATCCTTGTTGCCTAGCCCTAGGCCTTGCATGTTCTCTACCAAGATGTCAAGGGGCGGAGGGTGGTTGAACCCTACTCCTTATTTGTCGTATGACATCTGATATCTTGGTTGACAAAGAACGCACACTCCTTGTTCATATCTGCACAATCCATATCCATGCCAATTACATTGGCCAAGGTATTTCAAAGCAAATTCTGGGTTGGATAGATAGTTGACGTTCTCAGCAAAGGGCTCTTCGTCCTATTCCTCTTGCAGGTAAGGTTCAATGCCATTATCGAGGCCCCCATATACAAAATTTTTCTGGTTTGGTGGGTAGCTCAAAGGGACAATAGTGCCAATGGGAAGGCGAGGTCTCCTCATGTCCTGCATGGACTTAAGCACAGGTGTTTCTACAATGTTTCGCACTAGATACTCCCCCAAGACCGTATTGGCCATCTCAATGGTGATCGTTGGTGGTTGAGGGGGAGGCAATGAGATTTCTTCATGGGTCCACTCCATGTTGGGTGAACTAGGTGTCTCGACTTCCATTTGGCTAGGCACCTCTTTGATAGAGATGGTTGAGACTGATGGCGGTGCCTCTTCTAGGGGTTTCTTCCCATTGTCCTTTGGTATGGCCACCATAGGTGGCATCGTTGATGAAAGACCAGATGATGAAGATGGACTTGGCTAGGGATTTGAGGGACTTAACAATGGGGATGTATGTGGAATTAGACCCTGTTTGGATGGATTCAACCCTAAGTCCTAATATGTCTATGGAAGGGTCTATTGTGGCATCAGCTGCATCACATTGCAATATTTGAAGGGCTCTAAGTCTGCCAGGACCACATGCACTTGCCATTTGTATGTGTACTTTAGGCATTGATGGGCTATCAAAGGGACACACTTCATGTCCCTGATCTAAGGCCGACCCAAAAAGATGTTGTAGGCCATATCACCTTCTAGGATGTGGCACAACATAGGAATAGTCTTTTTTCCCACTTGGATGGGCAAGACAATTGTGCCAACCGTCGAGCATATCGCGTCATTGAATGCTCAAAGGGTATAGGTGGAGGCCACAATGTGAGATGCTAGAAAATTTAGGTGCTTCAATGCCGTTGTGATTATATTGCTGGATGAGCCAGTGTCCACAAACACCGTCTTAAACGGAATCTCGTTGACCCACGCAATGACTTGTAGGGGTGGATCCGCCATATCATCGGTCATCGATTTCAGCTCGTATTCTCTAAAGGTAATGACTGGTTCCATGCATCATTTTACAAGTCCCACAAAGTTTTTGAAATAATTTGCTTTGTGGTGTTGTAGCTCGATGGCCTTGAGTATCTCCATTAGAGCCTTCTGATGGGGTGGTGACTGTTGTATGAGCTCATATATGGAGAGCCTAGTCGACGTGGTCCTTAAACTTTGGGTAAGTTTAGTCTAAATCATGGCCATTGGTCTAGGTGGGGGAGGTTGTGTAGGGTGTTTTTGAGGTTGTGACGTTGATGGAACCTCTCCTGTAGCTACCACGGGGGTAGTTGTGCTTGGGTACCTCTTGTTTCAAGTCACTATGCTTATCATCCCTACATACCCTTGCATGGGGCAGTTTTGTGTCACCTCATTGACTTGAAGAGTCTTTGCCTACGCATCATGGGTAGGCAGGGGGTCTTTGAAGACCTCCATCTATTGGTTGTTTGGTGCTATGGGATTATCCACCGCTAGCGTCTTGTTGTCTATTAGGTCTTGCACTAAGCTTTTGAACTTCCAACACGTGTAAAGGTCATGTCCTTTCTACCGATGAAATCTACAGTACAATTCTTCCCTATAGCCCTTGGGTTTTGGCACGTTGGGATCTACGGGTCAACTTTCTGGTATGTTTATTAGGTTTTCCATGGACAAGCGGTCAAACAAGGAGTCTTTAGACTCTGTGAAGGGTGTGAATTGTCACCTAGGGCGACGCTGCTGATTTTGCTCTTGCCTATGATTTTCCTTTTCATAGGTTTCAAGAGGAACTGTCTGGTAATTAGCCTTTGGGGGCTGTGTTGCTTGTGCAGGATTAGGTATGTTTATAGCAACCTAATTGATCATGATGGGTTTCAGTTGCATTGACCCAATTTTGGTATTTTTGGGACACTCTTTTTTGCGTGGCTTGGCAATATCGCCATCCTGTATCTTGATCTCCTCTATAATTCTAGATTGCGCCAGGGCTTCCTCGAGAGTGGCATATTGTTGTAGCTGCAATAACACGAAGATTGACCTCAAACAACTCTTCAAGAACATTTGGGTCAGGTCAGCCATGGGAGGGAGGTAAGGTAGCTTTGAAAGCAATGTCCTCCATCGATTTCCATAATCTGCCATGGTCTCTTCCTCATACTGCCTGAGGCTAGCTAGGTCACTCAATGATGTCTTCTTCTTGGTATTGAAGGTGAAATGTTCGAGGAATGCTTCCACTAGCTAGTCCATGTTACTGATGCTATGCTTCGATAACTGGGTAAACCAATCCGAGGCAAGGCCTGCAAGCATGGTTATAAATGTTCTTAGAAGCAAAGCATCATTGTCATGAATGCCAAAGCATTGGCTTAGGAATCGTGTCACGTGCTCTTGGGCATCTTCATCCCCTATAAATATTTCCTATTGAGGCATTTTGAAGTGTTCAGGGTATGGGGGTGTAGGCACTGAGGGATGCACCGGGTGACTGCGAAGCTGGCGTAAAGTGGGCTTTTGGGGCCCAGAAGTATTGGTCTCCATAGACTCTAAGAACTCTAGCAGTGATTTGTATGCATCGGAATATTTGATCTCTTCCTCCTTGGTTTGTTTTCGTTGTGAATTGCAGGGAACTTGATGCCTATGGAGGGGTAGCCGAATAGCACCCCCTTGCCTTGGTAGGGCATTTCAGCCCACTCTTCTTCTTGCTCAAACTCCTCATAGGCTTCTTGAGAAGTTCCTAGGCATGGCCTATAAACATGGGTAGGTGCCCACGGAGGGTGCCCATAATTGGCTCTAGGGGTGGTCTCCCGCTCAGGTCTAGAAGGTCTTGGAGGCAACACTTGATAAGGTTGTGGAGACCTATCTTGCACCAAAGGGTTGTGCCTCTCATACGACTCTGTCCTATGTGTGTGAGGGGTTGGGACCCTCTCAGGCATAGCTTTCTAGAGCAACTCATCTGTCTGACGCCGAATGCACTCTTTGCTAAGGCGATATAGGTGCTCTAATTTTTGTTGGTTTTGCTCAAGCTGCATGATTTACGCTTGGTAGGTGGTATGTTTTGCAAATGCCAAGTTGATTTGTTTCACCGTCTTGAGTCTAGGAGGCCTAGATGCCTCCCCTACACATCTATCTCGGTCGTGGTGATCCAAGATCTCTATAGGTCACTTTCCTCTGTCGAGGTTAGTGACATTCACCCGAGGCTCTAGCCTCAATAGGTGATCCTAATAAATAGCAGGTGTGGAAGCGCATTGTTCTCGCATTATGTATTGCTCTTGAGGAATGTAGTGGTTTTCCTCGTGCTCCCTTTCGTATATGTGAAAGGGGCGGGCAGATTTGGCTCGCCCTGTCTGAAGAGCCTTATGTTCTAGATTTGGCCTATTATTTTTTACAGTAATAAGGGGTAGAGGAGGGATGATGTAATCATGTGGCCCCTCCTTATGGACCCTATTTTTTTCTAGCGCTTCATCGCATGGTGGCCACTCATAACGAGTGTCTAATGGAGCCCTCCCGTATTTGTTGAGTTCCACGTGTATGGATTCCTCCTGAAAGGGTCTATGTTGCATGGGTGTGCCCTTCGAAGGGGTGCCTCTATAGTCCCATTCTATCATGGTATGATGTGGACTATTTTGTGGGTTAGTTCGCCAAGGTGGTATGAACAAGTCCTTGCGACTATAGCAGAGGTGACTTGTGCCCCCTTGTACACTTTCTGTAGCTTCTGCCCATGATTGGGCTTGGCTACGAGTGTACACCATGGTGGTGTCTCTCTACAAGATATGTATGTTTTTATATTTTTTACAATTTTTTATGCTACACTAAACAAAAGGGGACCACATAATCAAAGCAATGATTATCTCGTTTATAGATTAAAGGTGTGCCCTAGATCTGGTTTAGTGTGTTTTGATTTTGTGGTGAAAACCTTGTAAAGAAAATTTTGTTGTATATGCAATATGAGGGCTCTTATATCTCCCAAAATGGTCACCCCTTCAATATACCACTGCCAGGCCGTTATACCTAACCTCTCAATATACCCGCCCTTATGTGAGCGAAACTATTGGTACGCGAGAGCAGAACAGTATGTGGAACATAGGCGGTATGGAAGGGGAATCACTCTATTTTTGACACCTACCATAGAAGACTTATCCTCATGTGTTAGGAATCACCCCAGCTACACTTGGTCAACTTTCATCAAGATTTATGTCTAGCAACAGTCACGATCAGGGTTATGTATGCAAAAATTCCAAGCCAAGGTGGTGATGAAATCCACTGTTGGTCTTGATCAAGTGTTGGGGTTTTACGACCAACTCCTTGATGTTTATATTGTCACGTGGTGTGTGGGGTTATTTTTACTTGTGAAAAGAAAGAAAAATGCATTAAAATTTCCTATACAAGCAAAGAAACAAAAAATCATAGAAACAAAGACAAAAATTACAGAGGATGTTCAGAAAACCTACCTCTTCTCTGCCCACACCAGATGTCCCTGAATTTCTGCTCAAAAACTGCACAGAGAGCTAATCATCCTGGTATGGGACGAATAGTAGATTTATATTCATCACAGGGTGGGATGAATGCCTTATTCATCTCGGGGTGGCATGAATTCCAATCTATATTCATCATAGGGTGGCACGAGCAGTAGTCTAGCGCTTGAAGGATTAACACCTGCAAGCAAAAACACAAAGTTTTGATCAGAATTTTGATCCCAAAATTAGGGGACAGAGTCCCACCATGATCGCCACTAAAATCATGAGGATATGGAAGTAATGGCATACCGGGTGCGATGCAAACAAAAGCATATGAAACGCTAAGTCCTATGAATGAAGAAAAAGGACTAAAGTGCATGAAAAGGGAAAACAAACGAATTGAAACAAGATATAAAGAAAATGTAAAGTGCAACCCTTATTTTTATTAATTTTGCTTTGAGATCAGGTTACAATACGTCTCCTTCATTTTTAGGGGCTAGGAGCGTTAGATATAGTTTTGTTACACCATGGATGGTACGCTTCCCTTCGGGATCTTCCGCGTGCCCACATTTGAAATGGGCGGGCCAAACGTCATCGTCGCTTGCATGAATGCATATGTAGTTCCTTGCTTCCCCTCTGGTTTCAAGATCCTATATTCAAAGAAACAACAAACGATTAATAGCACCTACGGATGGAGGGAAACATGCAATCCCCAAGGCCTCCGGTCAATACATGCTTGAAATAATTAAAACGGTAATCAAAACATGTCTAAATAAGATGAAATTTGGATAGAAGCATGTAAAAACCATCATGAACACACTACAAAAGGAACAGTTAATAAATCTATTGTAGATTTCTAATCGCTCTGGGGTGGGACGATTAGGACTGTCATAAAACGTCAGAAAGCAACCTCCTAAATTTCCCATACGAAGGTCTCCAAAACACTTAAAAATTTTGGGTTAGGAAAAATAGGGCATTTTGAGACGACCCAGAAGGTCGGATTTTGTAGATTTAGCCCAGATCGCCCTATATCTGAAGATGCTCCTTGTATGTTAGTGAAAGCAAAAAATAATGGAAACACAATCAAAACTCATCAGAATGACATGAAATTTGAATGGAAGCATATATGAATGACATAAAATAAGATGCAAAAGAAAAAATGAAGAAATATGCTACGTATTTCTAATCACTCTGGGGTGGGGCAATTAGGACTGCAGTAGTGCGGGGGGCGCCTGGGGGTAGGACGCCCACCGTTTGGGGCTTGGTTTCGACACCGATCCACTTGGGATGGGTACAAAGCCTCCTATGGGGTTTTTTCAGCAAATTAGGTGGGGTATTGTGGCAAAATGTTCGGGTCTTGGGTCCATATTGCGCTTCCAATGTTCACCCAATAACCTCCCTTCCAAAAGAGAGATCAAGGATGTAAGAAATAGAAGTGACGGGTGAGGATGTAATTCGACAACACTCTGTTGCTCCAAATGCTCCTGCTCTATTCTTTTTTTGGGTGAGAAGACTCACCATTTTATATACCTGAAGGTTTGCTTTGAATGTGCATGCAGGGGCGCCACTTGGCCATCATGCCTTCCCAAGGGAGAGAATATTCCTCCCTGATTAAGGGCTCCATGATTGCCTCTATGACTACCTCTTTGAGCTCAAAAACACTCACTCGCACTCCCATGCATTGAAGGTGGAGTTGAGTGGCGGATCTGAGCTGCCATTTTTCAAGGTTTGACCTTTTGCCCATCAAACCTGCTATTCACCCCACCCTGGAGCGATTGTTGCTAATCGTCCTAGGGTGGGACGAATAGCATTCTATTCAGACCAGGGTGGGACGAGTAAGGAGCAGGGTGCTTTAAAGGTGCCAAATTGACCTTTGACCTTCCAAAACTGCTTTGGGAGTGGTTAGGACCACTGTTTAACCTCTTGGGACTGCCCTAGGGGCTATGTATGCCAATTCGGTCAGTGCTTGTATCCACATGATCAGATTGGTGTTGTTTTGGTGTCTACACTTACTTGTATTCCAAAATCTAATCCTTACAAGATATCTTGGTTAAAAAATGATCATAGTGTGTTGGTGGATAGGTCTTGTCTTGTTGCTTTCAAAATTAGTCCTTATGAGGACAAAGTGCTTTGTGATGTAGTACCTATGGATGCATGTTATTTGTTATTAGGTAGGCCTTGGCAATATGACAGGAATGTAATTCACCATAGAAAATAAAATACCTATGAAATTCAATATGGTAATAGACGCCATATTTTGAAGCCTCTTAAAGGTGAAGACTTGAGTCAAATAGCAGCCCTATCTTTGTTTACGATGGACTGGAAAGTGCTTTTGCCATTTTTGTTAGTTCTACTATCTGTTTTTTATTGTGGTTATTTTTGTTTCAGGTGGGCAAGGTTACAGGCTAAAGAGATTAAGTGAAGGTCTGCATCATTTTTTCCTGTGTCTATTTAAGATTCTATTGCACTAATATCTCTAGAATAGATTTATCAATCCCTTCACAGCTTCCAGCATGCATTGCACTAGTATCTCTAAAATAGATTTATCAATCTCTTCACAGCGTCCATCCGCAAGCTTTCGAGTGAGCGGCCCGTTCGTGCTAGTCAACCAACTACTAATTGCAAGTTGTGTATTTCACACCATACAACCACGTCTATTTCACATCACAGTCCAGTGTACGTAGTTAGTAGAAGAGTTGCGTATCAGTCATACTCTCGCCCCCTGCCATTTCCTTTAATGTTGGAGAAGCAGATAATGGTAAAAATCGATGATGTAATCGCGAGCAACTCATGAGACTGCCCATGATTGCATTATTTGGAAGCGCGGAGAGAGTTGAACATTGTAGATGTAAGGAGGCAAAGTCCACCAAAGATGGAAGGGAGGTCTTGTAAACTAAGTTTTTGTAATACAAATATATAATTTTAGGGTATTCTTACCAGACGTTATTAACAAAGGTTCTCAAATAATCGTCGGGAAATTTGGTTCATTGCCGTACGGAAGAACAAATTGCAGAAGAGATATGGTTTTATATCTTAATTTATTAAACTGTCTTCTCACTTTTCATCTGATTTTTAATCATCCTTATTGAATATGTTTTAAGTTTGAACTCCATCTCCCAAATAGTATATTGCATATAATCTTCGGTCGTGAACAGTATTTCCACAAACAGCAAATATATTAATTCGTTCAACATGGAATAGAACTCTCTTCTATTGGGATGGGAAGAGTGAATATACAGAGGTATATAAGTGAATAGTTTTCTCTAATCAGTATTCCCTTTCCTTTCATTTATGTCCACAGTGATTCCTCCCACGACCATACTTCATTTATTTATTATTATTATATATATATATATAATATTATATTATAATAAGTGAAATATGATTATAATTATATATTAGATAAAAGAAGGTAGTATTTATTGAATTTGGTTGCGGGAATATTTCATTATTTTTTATATATAAATAATATTATATTATAATAAATGAAGCATGGTTGATAATTATATAATAGATAAAAGAAGGTAGTATTTATTGAATTTTGTCAGAGTGAGAAACTTATATGAATGATGCTTAGGGTTGAACATTTTCATCCAAAGAAAGTTGGATTTATAAAAAATATATATATATATACCACCACACACAAATACCAGTATCTTGAACCTTAAAAATAAAAATTAAAAAAATGTGTAAATTAATATATAACCTAAATAACTTAAAAAAATAAAATAATTATTAATTATTAATTTTATACTGCAGGACCACAAAGCAAGGACCACACTGTCAAAATCCTTAAGGTCTTCCCTCACTTACCACTCAGGTCATTGTTGTTCTTATTGCAATATAGCACACGCCACATAATAACCTAATTTGTCCGATCTGAAATTTCCAATTCCGCGGAGGAAACGATACATAAAACCACACGCTCACACAATTACTAAAATACAAACTCAGGCACGCATCCCGCGTCCATCGACAAACTTCCCAGTCAGCGGCCCGTTCTTGCCAGTCGGCCAACTACTAATTCATGTTAGAAATGTAAAACCCCATTTACACTCTCCTCCCAACTTCGCTCCGAAAGTGGGCGTCGACAGACTTCGCTCACTAAAATCCGCGACGATGGGCGTGCTGCCAAAACCTCCGATGTGACGCCGCACATGTTCATTGTCCAGTCAGCATTTACTTTCTTCGTGCAGGGGTTGGTGATTGGCTCATCCTCCCAGCTATATAAACTCTTGCATTCACTTCCATTCATGAGGTTGTAGTGGCAAGAGCAGAGCAGATACAGAGTAGATGCAGTTAGTAGAAGAGAGTAGATATGCATTAACATCAAGCAGCAGTCTTGGGTGTCTTAGTTTTTCCAGTTTATCTTCCAACTGTTGTTGCAGATGTTTGTAAACCTTCATGTGAGGTACTTTGTAATAGGTTTATCCAAATAAATAAAAACCTTAGTAGTATTGTTGGTGTTTGAATGGATTTATTCTTTCTTCTCTGTGTCTAGAATTTTTACGTCATTCTGTGTTCGAATGAAGATTTAGGAAGTGTTTTAATATAATTTTTACATATTTATCCCAAGTGTCAAAGAGACTGCACTTGCCGCTTCGTTGTTAAAATCCTATTGTCACCCATGTAGGAGTGCAACCTCTGACGACAATTAACTTAGTCAAATTTTTGGCTAAGTATTCGGACCCTCACTGCCTAACTTCGGGAAGACATTATGCGCCGCTCAATGACGCAGCGACTTTGAAAAATGCCAAGTATCGTGTGCATTGCTCGACAGCGTAGCTATTGTACCCTACTCCCAACTGCACTATTTTTAGACTGCGCCTCTTGACTGCGCAGTAAGCAGCTAACGCTGCTCGACGTCTCTGTTAATTTTTGTGATATCCGGCGATGCCTCGGGAGTGTTGATCAGTTAAAACTCTCAATATTTAAGTCTTTGTCAAGTCCCTAGCGTGCGCCGCCCGATGACATAGTGATGCCCAACGGTGCTACCTTGGCTTGCCAAGTTCGATGTCCTCGCAAGCAGTAGAACTGCCTGCTGTCGCAGCTCATTGAGCACGTAGTCTGATGTCACGGGGTATTTTTGTGAGGTTGAAGCAAATTAGTATCAGAGCAAATTAGTATCAGCTCAAACCTTCCTTTAGATTTGGTATCAGAGCAAATTAGTGCCTTGACGCGGAGGTTGAAGCATGGTTTCAGGAAGCAACCACTCACTGCAGTTACATATCTCACGCTTCAATGACAAGAATTATGATTACTGGAGCATCCAGATGAAGATCATATTCGGATCTCAGGAGTTGTGGGAGTTGGTCAAGAACGGCTACCCAGAACCGGCAAATGCAGCAGCACTGCCCACCCTATCCCAAGCAAACAAGGAACTTTTGAAGGAGAACACGAAGAAGGATCAAAAGACCCTCTTCTACATCATGCAAGCAGTCGAGGAGACCATCTTCCCGTGGATCGCATCAACCACGAAGGCAAAGCAAGCTTGGGAGATTCTGGCCAGTTCGTATCAGGGCACCAACAAGGTGAAGTTGGTAAAACTGCAGATGCTTAGGAGGGAGTTCGAGAACTTGCAGATGAGTGAATCTGAGTCCATGAGCGACTTCTTCACCTGGACGATGGACATCATCAACTATATGTGGTTGAATGGAGAGATTGTGTAGAGCCAAAGAATCATGGAGAAGATTCTCAGAAGTCTGCCTACCAAATTTGATTCTATCGTGATTATGATAGAGGAGTCGAGGGATCTAACAACCCTCTCGATATACGAGTTTATGGGTTCATTGTAGACGCATGAATAAAGGCTGAGATGTTCATCTCAGACCTCTCTGGAGTAGGCATTCAACACGTAGGTCTTATTTCAAGACAGTGGTAGACAAAGCTCCCACCAAGGCACCTCTAGTTCTCAAGGAGGAAGATGCAGAGGCAGGCATGGGAAATGTAACAAGCAAGGAGGATGGTCAAACCCTAGTGAGAGGGAGACCAACTGCAACTTCCATCAACAAGGAGGAAGAGGCGGTGCTAAGAACCAGCAAGGCAAATCTAGTCATAAAAAGGACAATTCAAAGGTCCAATGTTATTATTGCAAGAAATTCGGCCATTACATATTTGAGTGCAAAAAAAGGATGGCCAAGGAGAACCAACAGCAAGCTCATTACACGGATGAAGCCAAAAATACGAAAGGAGAAAATGTGTTGCTGACTTGCAATATTGAGGAGAGCCAGAAGAACATCTGGTATCTGGACAGTGGGTGCAACAACCACATGACGGGACCAAGGAGATGTTCTCACAACTGGATAAAACAGTTAAGTCCGAGGTGAATATGGGGAACAAAAAAAAATTTCCCATGATGGGGAAAGGTAAAATCCTCATCCGCACCAGGCATGATGAACGAAAGCAGATCTATGACATCTATTATGTGCCTGGTCTGAAGCACAACCTACTGAGTTTTGGATAATTCGTGCAGGAGGGGTATACGATCTAGTTCAAAGATGGAGGATGCACCATCAGAGACAAAGCGCATGGGCAGATTGCTACTGTGTCCATGACAAAGAATAAGATATTTCCACTACAAATTCAGAACGAGTCTCTGATGTCTTTGAGTGCAATTGTGGAGGATGCTACCTAGTTGTGGCATCTCAGATTCGATCACCTGAGTTTCAATGGCCTGAATCTACTACACAAGAAGCAGATGGTGAAAGGTCTATCCCTTATTGAGCAACAAAACCAAGTTTGTGAGGGTTGCTTAGTTGAAAAACAACATGGGGATTTGTTCCCTTTCGAAAAGTCATGGATATTATCACAACCATTGGAGCTAGTGAACTAAGACATTTGTGGTCCGATGTAGACCAACACATTTACAGATAACAAATACTTCTTGATGTTCATAGATGACTTTAGCTGTAAGACTTGGATTTACCCCATAAAGCTGAAGATAGAAGCTTTTTTTAGATTCAAGGAGTTCAAGGCTCTAGTGGAGAAACATAGCGGCTATCAGATTAAAACTCTTAGGATGGATGGTGGAGGTGAATACATCTCCAATGAATTCTATAAATTCTACAAGCAACATGGAATTCGAAGGCAGCTCACTCACAGATACACACCACAGTAGAACAATGTAGTTGAGAGGAGGAATCAAACCATCATGGATATGGTACGCAACATGATGAAGGCGAAGGGATTGCCACATGAGTTCTAGGCAGAGGCTATAACTTGTGCAATCTACCTGTTGAATAGATGTCCCACCAAAAGCGTGAAGAACAAAATACCTCAGGAGGCCTGGAGAGGTCAAAATCCATGTGTTGCTCATTTGCGTGTATTCGGGTTCATTGCATATGCAAATGTTCTAGAATAGAAAAGACAAAAACTAGATGATAGAGCAAAGAAATTCATCTTCACAAGGTACAGTGAATAGGCAAAGGCATATCGATTGTACAATCCTGTGATGAAGAAGCTCATCATCAGTCATGATGTGAAGTTCCTAGAAGATGAAGCTTGGAACTGGATGTCTAAGTTTGGCTAGCCTGAGCCAGTAGTTATTGAATTTGTTGACTTAGAGGAGAGCAATGTATTGTCACCTGTAACCTCAAGAAGAAGTAGCAGTGCCAGCAGTAGCACATCCCCACCATCTCGATCGCCTCCACTTACAAGCAGGATCCTGAACTTGAGGCTCCAGTGAAGATGAAGATCTTGCAAGACATTTACGAGGCAACCCATACTCATCACGATGAGGAACATTCTAACTGTGCATTCTTTACTAAGGTCGATCTAGTTGAGTTTGAAGACACAAGTTAGAATCATAAGTGGGTGAAAGCAATGGACGAGGAGATAGAATCCATTGAGAAGAATGATACATGGTAGTTGGTAGATCTTCCAGCAAGGAAGAAGACCATTGGGGTCAAGTGGGTGTATAAGACGAAGTTCAACACCCAAGGTGAAGTTGATTGGCATAAGGCCGTATTGGTGGCAAAAGGCTACAAGTAGAAGTTAGGCGTTGACTACCATGATGTGTATGCACCTGTAGCCCAAATTGACATAGTCAGGATGATCCTGGAACTCGCATCTCAGAAGGGCTGGAGTGTTTACCACATGGACGTTAAGTCAGCCTTCCTCAATGGAGTTTTGGACGAGGAGGTCTACATAGACTAGCCACTCGGTTACGAAATTGAAGGCTAGGAGGTTAATGTCCTGAAGTTGAAGAAGGCCCTGTATGGTTTGAATCTGGCGCCCCGAGTTTGGTACAACCGAATTGACAACTATTTTTAGGAGAATAGGTTTGTCAAATGCCCATATGAGCACTCTGTACTTGAAGATAAATGAAACAGGGGAGCTCATAATCGTCTGCTTGTACGTGGATGATCTGATTTATACTGACAACAACAATGTCTTGTTCGACCAATTCATAACAGCCATGAAGAAGGAGTTTGAGATAACGGATTTAGGGATGATGAAATATTTTCTTGGCATCAAAGTTGACCAATCGGTATATGGCATCTTCATTTATCAGGGCAAGTATGCGAAGGATGTCCTGAAGTGTTTCAAGATGGAGGACAGTAAACCGACCATCACACCTGTTGCTACAGGTTTGAAATTAAGTAAGTTGGATTCTAGGAGAAACATTGATCCAACCTTGTTTAAACTGCTAGTGGGCAGTCTCATGTATTTGACTGCAACTCAGCCAGATCTGATGTTCAGAGTCAGCTTGATCAGCTAATTTATTAAGACTCCAAATGACATGCATTGGCAAGCAGGCAAGTGGATCCTGCACTATGTCAATGGGACACAGAACCATGGCCTATTCTATGCTAGATGAGACGAGTTAGATTTGGTGGGCTACATAGATAGCAACTAGGCTAGAAACATTGATGATCGAAAGAGAACCTTCGGGTATGCTTTCCATCTCGGTTCGGGAGTAGTGTCATGGGCATCCAAGAAGCAACCGATCATTGCATTGTCCACTACTAAAGCAGAGTATGTCACCGCCACGTCAACCGCATGCCAGGTAGTTTGGCTACGAAGATTTTTGGATAAATTGAACCATCCTTCAAAAGGTGCAACAATCATGTTTTGTGACAAAAATTCTGCCATAGCATTGTCGAAGGATCCAGTGTTCCATGGTAGGACAAGGCACATCGAAATTCAGTATCACTTCATCAAAGAGATGGTGAAGTTCAAGGAAATTCAGCTATAGTTCTACAGATCCAAGGAGCATTTGGTTGATATTTTCATGAAACCTTGACTTCAGCAGATTACTAGAGCAGCTTGGAGTCAAAGCGCTCGTGAAATCAGGTTTAAAGGAGGGTGTTAGAAATGTTAAACCTGATTTACACTCTCCGCCCAACTTCGCTTTGAAAGTGGGCACCGACGAACTTTGCTCACCAAAATTCATGACGATGGGCATCTCGCAAAAACCTCCAATGTGACGCCGCACGTGTTCATTGTCCAATCAGCATTTACTTCCTTCGTGCGGAGGTTGGTGATTGGCTCATCCTCCCAGCTATATAAACCCTTGCATTCACTTGTATTTGCAGGGTTGTAGCAGGCAAGAGCATAGCAGATGCAGAGTATATGCAATTAGTAGTAGAGAGCAGATCTGCATTAACACCGAGCAGTAGTCTTGGGTGTCTTAGTTTTTCCAGTTTATCCTACAACTGCTGTTACAAATGTTTGTAAACCCTCATGCGAGGTACTTTGTAATAAGTTTATCCAAAAAAAATAAAAACCTTAGCAATATTGTTGGTGTTTGAATGGATTTATTCTTTCTTGTCTATGTCTAGAATTTTTATGCCATTCTGCGTTCGAATGAAGATTTAGGAAGTGTTTCAATACGGTTTTTACATCTTTATCCCAAGTGTGAAAGAGACTGCACTCGTCACTTCGTTGTTAAAATCCTCTTGTCGCCCAGGTAGGAGTGTGACCTTTGACGACAGTTAACTTGGTCAAATTTTTGGCTAAGTCTTCGGACCCTCATCGCCTGACTTTGGGAAGTCATTGCGCACCGCCCAACGGCACAACGACTTCGAATAGTGCCAAGTCTCACGTGCGCTTCTTGACAGCGCAACTATTTTACCCTACTCCCAACTGCACTATTTTTAGACTAAGCCTCTCGACTACGCAGTAAGCAGCTAGCGCTGCTTGATGTCACTGTTAATTCTTGCGACATCCGACGATGCCTCGAGAGTGTTGGTCAGTTAAAACTCTGAATCTTTAAATCTTCGCCAAGTCTTTGGCGTGCGCTGCCCAACGGCACTGCCTTGGCTTGCGAAGTTCGACGTACCCGCAAGCAGTAGAACCGCCTGCTGTCGCAGCTCATTGAGTGCGCAGCCCGATGTCGCGGGGTATTTTTGCGACCTTCGGCGACTTAATAAATTAAACCTTCCTTCAATTCCAAGATGTGTATTCAACACCATACAACAACGTCTATTTCATATCACAGTCCAATGTATTTTGTTAGTTTGGATGTCTATTATGTTTTGCTCCTCTCTGGCAAGGAAGAGTTGGATATCAATCATATTCTCCCCTCCCCTCCCAATTTCTTTAATGTTCGAGAAGCAGATGATGATAAAAATCGATGATGTAATCGTGAGCAAAGCATGAGACTGCCCATGATTGCATTATTTGGAAACGTGCAGAGATGTAAGGACGCAACGTCCACCAACGTGTAGAGATGATAAAATTTCTTCTATTGGAGTGGGAGGAGTGAACATACAGAGATATATAAGTGAACAGTTTGCTCTAATCAGTATTTGCTTTCCTTTCATTTATTTCCACAGGGATTCCTCCCACAGCTCTATGGAGTCCAGTGATATGGAAGCCGAAACTCCATTTAATGTCGGGCAAAATGGTGTTAAACCTGGTTCTTGCCAGCGAAGGTTGAGAATCTCTGCTTGCAACTCCCGCACCTGCTCTTCCAACTGATGCACCCTTCCCACACAGCCATACACGTGATATCGCAATCTTGCATTCGCTTCGTAAACCATACTGCTCACTACATCTCAAATGATAGTTGTTTCACAGTTGTAGATTTTCATATTTTTGATCTAGCCATATCCACAACCATTATTTTCTCGGCAAAAATATTAGTTTAACATCTACATTATAATAAATTAATTTATAAAATGTTGTTGTGACCTCATTTAATTGAGTTATAGCAGATTTTTTGTAGAGATTTTTCTAAAACTAAAACTAGGTTGTTGAGATTTTCCTCAATTATCAGTTTTAAAACATTGGCTCTTAGTTTCTACTAGTTTTTCCGGTTAAAGCTTTCCAAAGTAAATATTTGTGTATGTATGTTATTTTTTGATGTGGAACATTCTGCCGTCCATTCCACCCATGCTTCATTTAGTGGATCTATTTCTGTTTTTGTAACAATTTTGCTCATGTAACAACTCTACACTGTTTTTGGTTTTAGTAGTACCAAAATAGGAATCAGTTGGGGTTGGAGTTTTTGGGTCTTTTTATATATACTGTGTTGTATGTCTATCCAGGTAGCTTGGAGTTGGAAATAGCCAATTTGGGATTTTTTTCTAATGTGCTTCTATTATTGTGTTTATGCCATTCTCGTTAGTTCTGCTATCTATTTTTTGTTTTGGTTATTCTTGTTTCAAGTGAATAAGGTTGTAGGCTGAAGATATTAATTGAGGGTCTGCATCAATTTGGTATCAGAACATCTCAATATGGTCCATAGGGAAATCTTTCTGAACTGGGAAAAAAGAGGTAAGAGAAATGCAGGTCCAAGGAGGAACAATGCAGATAAATGACTTAGGAGGTTAGAAGCCATTGAGGCAATATTACGTTTAGATGATTCTAAATATGAACAAGAAGACCAAGGTAATGTAGCCAAGGTAGTAGACCATATGGAGAGGCTTATTGAAGATGTTTCCAATCAAAGCTCAAAAATGAAGGTTGATATTTCAGATTTTAAAGGAGAACTTAATTTAAACTTATTCCTGGATTGGATTCAAGAGTTGGAAAGGTATTTTAAAATGGATGATATGGATGAAGATGATCCAAAAAGGGTGAAGATCACAGAATCCAAGTTGAAGTCTCATGCTAGCCTATGGTGGGAGAACTTGCAGAGTTCTAGGAGAAGGCAAGAAAAGGAAAAAATTAGATTGTGGCCTGAGATGTTGAAACATTTACGCACTCGATTTTTTCCATCTGATTATCAGTATAAATTGTTTAGGGAATTTTAAAATCTCAGGCAAAAGGATCAATCTATACAATAATATACTAAGCAGTTCATGAGGCTCCAAATTTGAACTGATCTACACGAAGTACAAAATTAAGCCACAACTAGGTATGTTAATGGGTTAAGGTTTCAACTCCAATATGAGCTTGCCTTAGTTAAGCTACCTATAATGGATGAGGTATACAAATATGGTTTAAAGGTTGAAGAGAAATTGAATTGAAAGAGCAAAATGAGTAAAAAAGCTGATGCTATCTAGAATAGAGAAAGAGAGAGTTGCTCCAAACCTATCAAATAAGAAGAGCCTGAGGGGAGTATGAAGCCTGAATTTAGAGGAAGAGGAGGTTTCAGAGGTAGAGGAAGGGAACAAAAATCTTTTTAAGAATGAAAACCCTTAAGATGTTTTATATGTGATGAAGTCCACAAGCCCATGAAATGCCCATACAATCCCAAGAGGGCTATGGTAGCCCAAGAAGAAGAAAGAGAAGAAACTCCAACTGATGAAGTGGAAGCAGAAATAGGAAATAACTTGATGTTGTGAAGAACTATAATATCAGGGGATAAAGAGACTCCAAAAGCTTATTGGAAAAGGAAGAGCATTTTTTGAAAAAAATTCAAGTGTAGAGAGAAGGTGTGCAAGGTGATTGTAGATGGTGGGTCTACTGACAATCTGGTAAGTAAATAAATGGTAGATAAACTACAACTTACTTGTATTCCAAAATCTAATACTTACAAGATCTCTTGGTTAAAAAAGGATCATAGTGTGCTAGTGGATAGGTCTTGTCTTATTGCTTTCAAAATTGGTCCTTATGAGGACAAAGTACTGTGTGATGTAGTCCCTATGGATGCATGTTATTTGTTACTAGGTAGACCTTAGCAATATTACAGGAATGCAATTCACCATCATAAAATAAAATACCTATGAAATTCAACATGGGAATAGACGCAATATTTTGAAGCCTCTTAAACGTGAAGACTTGAGTGAAATAGTAGCCATATCTTTGTTTACAATGGGCTGGAAAAATTTCCTCAAAGAGTTAAAGGGAGCAACCTCCTATCTTTTATATCCTATAGGGGTAGAGAAATCTAATCAATAGAAGCAAATAGTTTCATTAGAGGTGCAAAAATTGCTAAGTCAATATTCAAAATTGACCCCATCTTAGCTACCTGCTGGTTTACCCCAATCTAGAGGTATCACCCATAAAATTGATTTGGTTCCAGGTGCTAAAATCCCAAATCAGGTTGTGTATATATTGACACCTCTAGAGAAAGAAAAAATGAAGAGGAAAATTACTGAATTATTGGAAAATGGGTTTATAAGGGAAAGCATGAGTCCATGTGCCACACCTTCTTTACTCTCCCCCAAGAAAGGAGGTCATGAATGGAGATTATGTATGGATTCTAGAGACATTAATAAAATCACTGTGAAAATTGATATCCCTTACCTAGCATGGATGATATATTAGATTGCTTTTCAGGTGCAAAAATCTTCTCCAAGATTGACCTTCGAAGTGGATATTATTAGATATGAATTCAATAAGGAGATGAGTGGAAGACAACTTTCAAAACTAAGGATGGCCTATTCGAGTGGATGGTGATGTTGTTCGGATTATCCAATGCTCCAGCTACCTTCATGTGAACCATAAATAAGGTATTTATACCATATATTAGAAAATTTATTATAGTCTATTTTGATGATATTCTAATTTTCAGTAGAACTATGATAAAGCATGTAGAGCATTTGAGAGTGTTGCTTGACACACTTAAAGCTGAAATGTTGTTCATCAACCTTGAGAAGAGTGAGTTTTGCAAAGATAGTTTGGTATTCTTGGGTAATATTATCTCAATTGATGGATTGAGCATGGATCCAAAAAATTTAAGGTGATTCTTGAATGGCCTACCCCTAAAAATATCACAAAGGTGAAGGGCTTTCATGGGTTGGTGAATGAAAAATTATTTTGGCCTAGTATGAGATGAGATGCGCATAGGTTTATTATTGCTTTTAGGGTGTGTCAAATTGCAAAAGAGGGACAACAAAATATAGGTCTATATATACCACTACCTGTGCCCAAATAATTGTGGACTAATACTTCTATGAACTTTGTGTTGGGCCTACCTAGAACTCAAAGGAGAAATTATTTAGTATTTTTTGTGGTAGATCACTTCTCAAAAATGGCACACTTTATACCTTGGAAGAAGACTAATAATGCTAGCCAAGTAGCCCATTTGTTTTTGAAAGCACGAGGATACGAAAGCAAAAAGGAGACTTCGAGTGCGATGCAAACTGAACTAAAATTAACGCTAAATCCTATGAATTGAAAGTGCATGAGAAGAGGGAAAGCATGAACGAATCGAGTCGAAAAAAAAACCAATAAGGAAGACAACCCTTTTTATTGATATGTTTCAAAACTTGGTTACAATGCGCCTCCTCCCCTTCCAAGGGCTAGGAGCGTTAAATATGCGTTCTTGTTACACCCATGGATGCCATTCCTTCTTCCGCGTGCCCACATGTAAAATGGGCGGACCAAACGTCGTTGCCACTTGCATTGGTGAGTCTTGACTCCTTATTCCTCCTTCTTCTTCTTCTAAACCTTCTTCTTTTTCTTCTTCTAAAAAGTTTTGCAATTATTTTAAGAAGAAAGGTCATGAAAAAACTGATTGCTTTAAGCTTAAAAAGAAGAGTTTAGTAATTACTACTCAAGAGGAGGATGCTCCCAAAGGTCCCCTTGAGTCTGTAGGAGAGATTAGAGTATACACATAATTATGAGGTAAGCTTAATGAAATTACCTTGGTAAATGTAAGTTCATCAGAAGGAGCTCGTGATGCTTTGTTCATCACTCGAGCCCATTTGCTTCATAATTTTGCAACCGATTGTATAGTGGATAATGGCTCGCAAAAAAATCTAATTGCGAGGTCCATTGTCGAGCGTTTGAAGTTACCTATGGAGCCTCATCCTCAACCTTATTATTTGGGTTGGAAGGATAGTGGAAGAGGCTCAGAAATCACTCACACTTGCACATTAAAATTTGCACTTGGCCCACATTTCATAGATCAAGTCACTTGTGATGTGACTCCTATGGATTGTTGTGGGATTTTTCTTGGACAACCTTTTCAATATGATAGGAGAGCTGTTTATGATGCTTTCAAAATAACCTACACACTTCAAAAATATGGTAAGGTCTTTCTCATTAAAAGCACCAACACTCCTAACATCATTCTAAGTTCCAAGCAAACTAAAAGAGTAATTAAAAAAGGTGGTGATGTTGCTCTAATTTTCATTCGCTCTCAAAACACTTCTACATCCACATCCATTACAAAGAAACACTCTTCAATGGATAAAATATTGCAAAGTTATTCACACATATTTTAGGAGCCAAAGTCTCTTCCTCCAATTCACACAATTAATCATAGCATTGAAATCATTCTTGGTTCTTCACTACCTAATGCACCCATGTATAGAAAATCTATTTTGCAAAATGAAGAAATAAAAAGGCAAATAGAAGATTTGTTGTCTAAGGGTTTCATTAAGGAAAGTACTTCTGCTTGTGCCTCACCTATTTTGTTGGTTCTTAAAAAATATGGCACTTGGAGATTGTGTATTGATTTTTGTGCTTTGAACAGAATTTATGTAAAGAATAGATATCCATTACCACGCATTGATGATTTATTAGATCAGCTTCAAGGAGCTAAGTTATTTTCAAAAATATATCTCAAAAGCGGATGAGATAAAACATGCAATCCATACATCTTCGATTAGTGCATGTAATATATAAATAAAACGATAACTAAAATGCCTCCAAATGAACTAAAAATTTGATAGGGGCATCAAAACATATCCAAGAAAACATAGCAAATGGAATAGTCAGAAAATTCACCATAGATTTGTATTCGCTTCGGGGCGGGACGAATAGACCTGCAACAAAACGCCAAAGAGGTACTGTCCCAAATGTCATATCCGGGAAGCCCCAAATCACCTGTAAAGTTAGGGGTTAGATAATTGTGGGTATTTTGGGAAGACCCAGATGGTCAGATTTTCCCAATTTGGCCTTCGTCAATGGAAATTCGATGATGCTACCTGCATGTTAGCAAAAGCGAGAAATAATAGAAACATGATCAAAATTGCTCGAAACAAGGTGAAATTTGAATAGCAACCTATCTAAGCAGCACAAAATCAAATGCAAAAATAACAAAAAATAAATCTACCACATATTTCCAATCGCTCCAAAGCGGGGCGATTAGGCCTGTAGCAGTGTGGGGGGGGGGCGCCCGGGGTAGGCCGCCCGCCGTTTGGGGCCCGATTTCGGCACCAATCCACTTGGGATGGGTCCAAAACTCTTGTGGGGTATTGTCGGAAAATTTGGTGGGACATTGTGGCCAAATTTTGGGTTTTTGTTCTAGATTTGCGCTTCCAATAACCACCCTATGACCTCCTTTACAAAATATATCAAGAATGTGAAAGGCACAAATAAAAAAGGTGTGAGTGTGGAAGTAAAACGGTAGCACTTCGTTGCTTCAAAATGCTCTTTTTATGTATATTTTGTGGTGAGAAAACTCACCATTTTATAGACCTGATGGTCTCTTTGGATGAGCATGCAGAGGCGCCACTTGGCAATCATGCCTCTCCAGGGGAGGGAAGATTCCTCCCTGATTAGGGGATTCATGACTATCCTTGTAACTGCCTCTAACGCTAAAAAATGCTCACTCACACTCCCATGCAATGAAGGAAGAATTAAGTGGCGGATCTGAGCTACCATTTGTCAAGATTTGACTTTTTTCCCGTCAAACCTGCTATTCACCCCACCCTGAAGTGAATGCTACTATTCATTCCTGGGTGGGGCGAATACCAGTTTGTAATCGTCCCTAGGTGGAACGAGTACGGATCAGAGTGTTTGAAGGTGCCAAATTGACTCTTGACCTTCCAAAAATGTTGGGAGAGTGGTTAGGACCACTGTTTAACCTCTGGGGGCTGCCCTTGGGGCTTTGTGTGTCAATGCGATCAGTTTTTGCAGTCACATAATCGAATTGGTGTTGTTTTGGTGTCTACAAATGCCCCTTTTTGGGAAGCGCTGTGCGAGGTGCAGCGCTGAGCAAAAATAGATAACAAAATCACTAATTATTAGGGTTTCTTAGTAACCTACACAAATTTTAGTGCCCCAAGTATGAAAAGGGCATGCATTCTTGAATCCTTGCTTCTGACGAGTGAAGGAACTCAATTCAAGTGTTGACCTTTTTTAGTGAGGTGTTACTTGAGCTTGGACATTGATCAGTCATGAATAGGCAAAGGGCGCAACCTTTTGTCTATGGGAACCTTGAGTTCATGATTTATGAATACCAAGTGTTTGATCAGCTTGTGATTATTGCTTGTTTTTTGCCCCAAGCAGGAGCATGATTGTCTTTGTCAATGATTCTTTGAATGCATGCCATTTTCATGATTGGGTGTGTATTTGTTGATTGTTGACTGTGTGACTACCCCCTCAAGCGACGAATCAATGAGGGAATGACCTACATGATAGAAGCGACGAGTCACTTGACCCAAGATGACTTGTGTAAGGGTGCCTTGCAGATGTTTTATCGTTGAATGTGTGTGCAGTTTTCTGACATTTAGACCTATTTTTGGTGGGTGTGAACCCTTTTTGTGATTCTTTTTAGAGCCAAAATTGGCACAAATATGTCTTCCCGTGGAGCATTTCGGCTATGGTAGCCTTATTAGGGAATAGGATAGTGAAAATTTGTGACCCCAGCGTCAGTTTTGGATGCTACGAATGTCAAGCGCAGAGGCGCCTTCGTTCGATAATGTTATTGTTGTTTTTGGTTGGGTTTTAACCCTTTTGGTGACGCCATTTGGGGATGAAATTCTCGACAATTCGTCTTCCCGTGGAGCGGTATAGATATGGTAGCCTTCTTGGGGAATAGGATAGTGAGGATTTGTAACCCTGACGTCTATTTTGCATGCCCGAAATGTCAGTGCAAAAGCACTCTCATCGGACAGTTTTATTGCTTGTTTTGGTGCATTTTGGTGCATTTTTTTTGTTGTTTTGAAATTTCTGCTATGTATTCGTCCCTGGGTGGGATGAATACCAGTTTAGTAATCATCATAGGGTGGGACAAACACTAACTAAAGCACTCATCCTAGGGAGGAACAATTGCAGGCTCAAAAAGCCTACTTAAGGGCCAAAACTGAGTTTTGGGCTCATTTGCACTTGTTTTTCCTAGCGATTTGGAGCTCTGAGGAGGAGGAGGTTAATTCTGTGAAGCGAAGCGCTGCCAAATTTCTCCCAACACTATGAGTTCACACATTGGATCGAGCAGCGGAGTCGAAGCGAGACTGGTAAGTGATCCTCCGCATTATTGCTTGTGTTTTTTTTTTTACAGTTTTTAATATCGCACTTTTTTTTATTGTTCTGTTTGTAGTTTGTTGTTCAAATTAAAATGGAAGCTCTACTTAAACGTGTCATTATGCATGATTTGTTGTCTTATGACTTCATGAAAACCCAGGTAAAAACCCTAGGTAGACAAAAAACTGAGTTCAAAACTTTAGTTTAAAAAAATTGTTTTTCTTTTTAGTTGGCTTCACAAAAATGAAACCCTAGGTTACATGTACGTTGAAAAGACGTGATAAAAGCCAAAAATTTGTGATGTTTGTGTTACACGAAAACCTTAGGATACACTGACCATGAAACCCTAGTTTTTTTTTAGGTTAAATTTGTCAGTTTTAAATTTAGAGTACAGAAACCCTAAGACTGACAAACTGTATGTGAAAATTGTTTTTTGTTTTTAAATTGTCTGTCAGTTTTAAACTTAGAGTACATAAACCCTAAGACTGACAAACTGTATGTGAAAATTGTTTTTTGTTTTTAAATTGTTTGTCAGTTTTAAACTTAGAGTACATAAACCCTAATACTGACAAACTATATGTGAAAATTATTTTTTTGTTTTTAAATTGTCTGTCAGTTTTAAACTTAGAGTACAGAAACCCTAAGACTGACAAACTATGAATGTTTTGAATTTTTGTGAATTTGGTTGTTTTTAGTTGTACTTTATTTTATGCGTGGCTGCATATTCATGTTACTGTTGTTCAATTTTTCATGATTTTAATGTTTTTTGTTGTTTTATTTTGCAGGTTGTGAAGAGTCGGTATCGTGTGCCTACTATTTTTACTGAAGCGTGGGAGGCACTGACTTTGGCTGACTGGGAGTGGCTTGATGCCCTTGGGCTCAAGAAGGTGACTCGGCTGGAGACTGTGGTCGGGGATCGGGCCTATCTGACGGCCTTGATTAAATTGTGGGATCCCTAGACCAACACCTTCCATCTCCCGACAAGGGAGATGGAAGTGACCTTGGAATATGTCTATCGGATTCTACGGATTCTGATAGATGGATTGCCTATCAGGACGACGTCGCACGATCAATGGAAAACAGTGTTGATGCGCTGCTTCGGGCATGGGGAGGATGTTGATGAGGATTGATGTTTGATCTTTCATATGACCCCTCTAGTAGTTCCTAGCTAGGTTTGCATAGTTTATTTCTTGCAAATTAATAATTGTAAGTGAGTCTCCTTCTCACATGCACTTGTGGGCACTAGTTATCTTCTAGTTGTCATTTAGAGTGTTAGTTAGTAAGTGTGAACTCAAAGTAGGAAATGTGTACTTCAAGATAGCTAAAATGGATCTTCTAGTTAGCAATATTCCTTTCTCTTAACTTAGAAGTTTACGTGCATTCTCATTTTGCACTTTTGTAGCTTATGGTCCAATATGAGGAACTCATATATTGAATTGTAAATAATAGAACACTTAGTTGGATTTTCAATCCTTTTCATTGGTATCAGAGCCTAGTTCATGTTTGCACTAGGGCTTGTGAGGTGAGAGGATAGGAGATAATTTTGTTATGAGAAATTCTTTCTCATTGAGGACTCGTTTTAAGCTCAAGGGGAGCTTGAAAACCATTCGGAGAAGGAAGTTCCTTCGATGACAAACTCCTCGTTCCAACTTTTTGCTTATGCTCAAGAGGTATAGGAAAAGTTTGCCTCAGAGTTCTTCTTATTGTGATCCTTGGAAGGGATTAGATCGTAGCTACGGTCCAATTAGGATTAGGGAGCCATTTAACCCTACTACCCCCCATTTTCGAGTACTGAAGAGCTCCAGGATGTCATCAAAGCTAGGTCGTGTGTCGACTTAGATTTGGTTGCCTTTCAAACACTGGTCGTGTGTCGACTGGATCTTGAAAGGAGAGCTACTACAGGGATCTGGTTGCTCGTATTTTTACAATTTAAGTTTTTCAAGCTTTGGAATTAACCCTCCTGGTTAATTTTTAAAAAAATTTAGTTTGTCTTAGAAAAGCTTCAATTTTTATTAATATATTATTTTCATAATATATTAATAGTATCTATTGTAAAAAAAAAAAAAAAAGATATTGAAATTTTTTATTTTTTTTAGAAAGTCTCAGGCGTCTGTGCCTTTTCGGCTACCGAGCTAGCACCAAGGGTGCCTGGTCGGCAGCCGCGGGCTGGTCGAGCACGTCAGACAATCCTGACGCACTCGGCTCGCTACCCGTAAGCCGACGACCGACATTCTATCGAGCGTCGATCTCAGCGACGACATTGTCGATCGACGAGCACCTACAACGCAGGTCGTGGCAGCACCGCCCGGTGTCGAGCCGACGACAGATTGTACTGCCTACCGGCCTGATAGCCTGACAACTCATCAGGCATCGACATCAGTGTGGCAGATTAGCCGCCATAGTTCCTGACAGTATTGTCAGTCGACTGCCAGCTTTGCTACCTGCGACGCAGCGCCTGACAAGCCTGTTAGACGTCTGTAGGGCCTGCTGCCGTAGAGCTGCCACAGCAGCGCCTGACAGTGCTGTCAGGCGTCTTTCGGGCATGTAGCCGATAGCGCCAAGGCCTACAGCAGTCTGGCCAGGGGTGGCTGTGGCTATCCAGCTATGGGCTTCTACCCTTTGTGCACGAAAGTTTATGCATGAAAGTTTGTGCACGGAAATTTGTGCCACTATACTTATTCTATACTGTAACTATTTTCTATTTTTTGCACATTGCCTCGAGAATAGTGCCACTGCAACTGGCCAGCAGATTCATGCCTCGGGATTAGTGCCACTGCAGTTTGAGAAGTTGCATGAAAATCAGGGTAATTTATTGTAAATTTTTAATTTTTACTATTTAAGGTTGCATGTTAAATTTTGTTTTTATTAATTTAATTTTTAATAACTTGATTAAATTCATTAATCCTTGATTAATTGAAATTTAATTTTTAATTAAGTTATTTTTAAATTAATAAATGCTAAATTGCACCTTAGATTAGTTTAAAATTTCAAAATTTTGAGCCTTAGGAGTAAATTTTCAAATTCAGAAGCACTCCATTGTAACAAGGAAAATTTCCATTTTTCTTTCCTTGATTTAGTGCTTTCTCATTTTTACTCCTGGCTTATACCCGGGTTCACATGGCTTTTGACTTGGCTGCCCAAGTGGCATAACTTGCCCATGTTGTAAATACTTTAGCAGATAAAGCTAATGATACTACCATGGCAGAAGTCCTTGGCAATCTTGCCATGAAGGTAAATGACATTTCTATGCATAATGCTTCAACTTCTGCTCATGATTCTCGTCTGAGAGTTCGTTGTGAAGTTCCATTTTATGATGGATCCAGGAACCCTGATGTCTTGAATAGTTGGATTCTTGACATGAGTTCTTGGTTTTCTTACTCTCAACTTTCATATGATGATGTAGTGCCTTATGCTAAGCTAAAACTTTCAGGTTTAGCCAAAGTACTTGTTGAACGAAAAAGAGGACAGGATGCACTCACTTCATGGGATGAGCTTATACATTGTCTTAAGACCAATTTTTATCCTTCAAATTATTCTAGGGAATTGGTTATTAAATGGTTTCATTTTCGACAAGGTACTAATATGTCTGTACAAGAATATATTTTCCAGTTTAATAGGTTTAGGATACTTGTGAATGTGGAGGATGATGTTCCAGCTTTGATTCTCAAATTTCAAAGTGGCTTGTTAGAGCATTTGTATAGGGAACTAATGTTTGTTTCTATGGAAACATTGGATTCAGTTTTCAACCAGGTGCAACTTGCGAAGGACAAGTTTAAGGCGCATTCGTAGGCATTCTGCGCACCTGTTACTCAAGTGGTTGCAAACTCATCAAAAGGGAATAATTCTTTCTCACAAAAGAAGAATTTTGCTCAAAAGAAGAATGTTTCTTCTCCATCTCCTTCTTCTCCTTCCCCTTTCGCTTCTACTCCTTCTTCTTCTTCTAAACCTTCTTCTTCTTCTTCTTCTAAAAAGTTTTGCAATTATTGTAAGAAGAAAGGTCATGAAAAAGCTGATTGCTTTAAGCTTAAAAAGAAGAGTTTAGTAATTACTACTCAAGAGGAGGATGCTCCCAAAGGTCCCCTTGAGTCTGTAGGAGAGAGTAGAGTATACACAAAATTATGAGGTAAGCTTAATGAAGTTACCTTGGTAAATGTAAGTTCATCAGAAGGAGCTCGTGATGCTTTGTTCATCACTCGAGCCCATTTGCTTCATAATTTTGCAACTGATTGTATAGTGGATAATGGCTCGCAGAAAAATCTAATTGCGAGGTCCATTGTCGAGCGTTTGAAGTTACCTATGGAGCCTCATCCTCAACCTTATTATTTGGGTTGGAAGGATAGTGGAAGAGGCTCAGAAATCACTCACACTTGCACATTAAAATTTGCACTTGGCCCACATTTCATAGATCAAGTCACTTGTGATGTGACTCCTATGGATTGTTGTGGGATTTTTCTTGGACAACCTTTTCAGTATGATAGGAGAGCTGTTTATGATGCTTTCAAAAGAACCTACACACTTCAAAAATATGGTAAGGTCTTTCTCATTAAAAGCACCAACACTCCTAACATCATTCTAAGTTCCAAGCAAACTAAAAGAGTAATTAAAAAAGGTGGTGATGTTGCTCTAATTTTCATTCGCTCTCAAAACACTTCTACATCCACATCCATTACAAAGCAACACTCTTCAATGGATAAAATATTGCAAAGTTATTCACACATATTTCAGGAGCCAAAGTCTCTTCCTCCAATTCGCACAATTAATCATAGCATTGAAATCATTCCTGGTTCTTCACTACCTAATGCACCCATGTATAGACAATCTATTTTGCAAAATGAAGAAATAAAAAGGCAAATAGAAGATTTGTTGTCTAAGGGTTTCATTAAGGAAAGTACTTCTGCTTGTGCCTCACCTATTTTGTTGGTTCTTAAAAAAGATGGCACTTGGAGATTGTGTATTGATTTTCGTGCTTTGAACAGAATTTCTGTAAAGAATAGATATCCATTACCACGCATTGATGATTTATTAGATCAGCTTCAAGGAGCTAAGTTCTTTTCAAAAATAGATCTCAAAAGTGGATATCATCAAGTGCGTATCCAAGCCGAGGATACATGGAAGACAACTTTTAAGACGAAGATGGGCCTCTTTGAATGGTTGGTCATGCCCTTCGGTCTTACTAATGCTCCTACAACCTTCATGAGGTTGATGAATGATGTATTTCATGATGTACTTGATAAATTTGTAATAATATATCTTGATGATATATTGATTTTCTCAAAAACTTGGGAGGAACACCTTAGGCATATCCAAAAAACCCTTGATCTTCTTGCGAAGAATCAATTATATGCCAATTCTTCCAAGTGTTCTTTTGGCAATACTTCAGTTTCTTACCTTGGCTATGTGATTAGTGAAAGTGGAATTCAGGTAGATCCCATAAAAGTTGATGTTTTACTTAAGTGGTCCCCTCCTACAACTCTCATTGAGTTAAGGAGTTTTCTAGGACTTGCGAATTTTTATCGCAAGTTCATTCCTCAATATTCCACCCTTGCAGCTCCATTGCATTATCTCACTAAGTCCAAAATTCCATTTCATTGGGAGAAAAGCCAAGAAGTTGCCTTTGAGAAACTCAAAAAGAAACTTTGTACAACACCTGTGTTAACTTTACCCGACCTCTCTCAACCTTTTGAGATTGAAACGGATGCCTCTAAAGTTGCCTTAGGAGCTGTGCTCAAACAGAATGGTCATCCAGTTGCTTATCATTCAGAAACTTTTTCTGCTGCTAAGTTGAACTATTCTACATATGACAAGGAGTTGTATGCATTAGTTCAAGCTATTAAGTATTGGAGACATTATATTTTGGGAAAATATACAGTAGTACACACTGATCATATGCCTCTCAAGTTTTTACAATCTCAAAGTAAAATTGAAGAATCAAGACATATGAAGTGGGCCTCTTACCTCCAACAATTTCACTTGGTGATCAAGTACAAAAAGGGGAAGAGTAATACTGTTGCCGATTGTTTGAGTAGGCCTCCAACCGCTCTTGCCTTAACAGTTATGTCCACTTCACACTTGGGATTTCAGACTTGGCCTAATCAGTATTCACAAGATCCTGATTTTGGAAAAATATTTGAGCAAGTGAGTAAGCCTTCTTCTTCCAATTTGCGTCCTTTCCAAGATTTCTACATCAAAGAAGGACTTCTTTACAAATTGGACAAGGTTTGTGTTCCTTGTGAGCCTAGAGTGTCACTTCTTAAGGAAGCTCATTCTACACTTTATGGTGGTCACTTTGGGAAGCATAAAACACTTCATCATTTGCAAAGATTTTTCTATTGGCCTAAAATGCGGAGGGATGTGTTGAGATTTCTCAAACAGTGTGCAGTTTGTTGTCGCTCAAAACCAGCTAATAGGAATTTTGGCTTAGGCATGCCTTTGCCCATTCCTTCCCATCCTTGGGAAAGCATTTCCATGGATTTGGTTAGTGGTTTTCCTATGACAGTGCACCAACATGATTGTGTGTTCGTGGTGGTTGATAGATTCAATAAAATGGCTAAGTTTATTCCATGCCGCAAGACAAGTTCTGCATCAGACTTAGCCCAATTTTTCTTTGACAGCATTTGGCGTTCCTTTGGTCTACCTACAAGAATTATCTCGGATCGTGATTCACACTTTGTGGGTCACTTTTGGCGTTCTTTGTGGAAGATTTTGGGAGTTTCCCTTACCTTTTCTACCGCCTATCATCCGCAATCTGATGGGCAGACTGAAGTGGTAAACCGTACACTTGTGCAAAGTTTACGAATCTATCATCATGCTTCACCAAAAAGTGGGACTTGAGTCTCACTCATATTGAACATGCCTATAATAGGGCCCTACATTCTTCTACAGGTCATTCACCCTTTGAGGTTTGTATGGGATTTCAGCCCTTGGCACCTTATGAGTTACCTTTGTCTTTGCCTTCTCCTGTCACTTCACATCTTCAGAAGGAGCAAGACAAGGCACACTCATTTATTCAGAACTTGCACAATCTTCAATCAAAGGTGGTTGAGATTTTGCAAAAGACACAGTAGTAGCAAAAAAAGGCCATGGATCGACATCGAATTCCTCATCCATTTCGGGTTGGTGACAAAGTTTGGTTGCATCTTGACAAGCGGCATTTTACTGATAAGACTCATAGCAAAATCAAACCAATTCGCTATGGGCCTTATACTATTCTTCAACAAGTGTCCGAGAATGCTTTCCGCCTTGATCTTCCCGCACACTTGGGAATTCATGACGTCGTCAATGTAGATCTCTTGAAGTTGTACTTTGACTCTACATTGGAGACTGCACCAGCTATCAGTCATCCTGTGGACGTGGTTCCTGATGCTCAGTTACCATTGGATGCAGATCAGATCTATGACACGAAGACTCGACAGACTCGCCGGGGGTCTACCACCTCATATCTTGTGGCTCGACGAGGACAGCTACCGCATCAGGCTCGTTGGATTTCTTTTCATCAGATGTCCCGTGACTTTCCTATTCTTCTGAAAGCATTGGAGTCCAATGCTTCTATTGTGGGGAGGCATGATGAGGATTGATGTTTGATCTTTCATATGACCCCTCTAGTAGTTCCTAGCTTAGGTTTGCTTAGTTTATTTCTTGCAAATTAATAATTGTAAGTGAGTCTCCTTCTCACATGCACTTGTGGGCACTAGTTATCTTCTAGTTGTCATTTAGAGTGTTAGTAAGTGTGAACTCAAAGTAGGAAGTGTGTACTTCAAGATAGCTAAAATGGATCTTCTAGTTAGCAATATTCCTTTCTCTTAACTTAGAAGTTTACGTGCATTCTCCTTTGCACTTTTGTAGCTTATGGTCCAATATGAGGAACTCATATATTGAATTGTAAATAATAGAACACTTAGTTGGATTTTCAATCCTTTTCATTGATCAACTTGTGGGATCCCTGGACCAACACCTTCCATCTCCAAATAGGGGAGATGAAAATGACCTTGGAAGATGTCTATCGGATTCTGTGGATTTCAATAGATGGATTGCCTCCGAGGGGGGGGGGGGGGCCCACCGGGCGCGGGGGGGAGGTGGGTGTGGATAGCCCAGTGGAGAGGGTAGAGGGCGACTGCTAGATTGGTGGGATTCTAGTTCGATGGTGGCTGGAGAAGGGGGTGTTGGGAGTGAGGCACGCAGTACTTATGGGCCTCATTTCCAACATGCTGCTACCTGACTCGTCAGGTGCGAGGTTCCCGTGGAACCTATTGGATGTGGTCTATCAGCTGGTGGAGTGTTCGACATGAGCCCCTGATCATGAGGTGGGGATAGATGCTCTTGGCACAACTCTATGGTGAGTTGTACGAGGTCCACTATCGAAGGTGGAAGGGGATTGGCTGTAGCTATCTGTTGCAGAGCTAGGCTTGGTAGCACATAGCGATGGAGAGGCCGATGGGGTTACCGTGGACTACTCGGGCAGAGATGGTGGATAAGGATATAGGTTACGTGGCTCTGTGGTGGTGGTCTGAGGAGCAGGGATAGAGTCGGTGGTGGGCAGGTGTCGTAGGGCACTATGCTGATGCCTTCGCTCGGCTTGCTCTAGGGGAGGTGTTCTGGCGCCCCTACTAGGACTGTCTAGCCTGGCCTGAGGCTGGAGAGTGGCTCCGATGGGTACGTAGGGGGTGATGGCTGATTGGGTGGCATGGGACCGAGCAGGAGTTCTTCCCTTATAGTTGGGTGACACGATAGTTTGGGGTGTGCCAGGGGTTTCCTAGTGAGCCCGTGGTCTATCGACATCAAGGGGACGAGAGGACTCTAGACCGGCCAGTCATCGCACCACTTGGCGAGGATTCAGATGTGATGATTGACATCCCGGATGTGGATGACGTCGGGACTACCACAGAGTATGACCAATGGTGGGTACTATGACGATGGCGGGGAGAGGGGCCACTGGGAGGTGCAGAGGCAGCAGAAGGAGGTGAGGAGGGTGCCGAGGCACCAGGAGATGAGTGGGGAGCTCCGCTGGAGGATGTGGACATGGTGGAGGTGGATGATGTGGATGTGGATGATGGGGGTCCGGATCAGCCAGAGATGCAGGATGTCTCAGAATAGTGGGAGCTAGAGTAGGCTACTGTTCCAGAGATGCCAATGCCTCAGGAAGTCTCGAAGGACATGGAGGTAGGGTTACATGTTGAGAATGCATGATTGGAGGGGCTGCTACGGAGGCATGATGAGGAGCTGGGGGATGCACTACGGGAGAGGGATCTCCTACGCATGCAACTGGTAGAGTGGGAGAATGCATGGGCTGCGTACCATCGGTAGGATGGGGATACCGATGCTGCGTGGGAGAGGGATCTCCTACGGACGCAGCTGGCAGAGAGGGAGAGGGCCTTGGTGCAACGTGATGAGAACTTGGCTACGTATCGCCAGTGGGAGATGGACTTGGTGTGGCATCGATTGGAGCTGGAGGTGGAGATTAGCCACCTCGATGGGTGGGTCCCTACGTTCAGTGGAGGTGGATCATCGCGCCGCTCGAGAGGGAGTGATATAGAGCAGTCAACATCCTCTCGGTGTAGGTGACTGGATGAGGGGGGCTCGAGTAGGCATGATGCAGGGGCTAGCGATAGCCGCCCTGAGGGGTCGCATAGGACCCACACCATGGGGGGTAGTTCCCGTCGCACCGATCCTACGTGATCATGGTGGCCGATGCCCTAGGCTTGGGGTTTTTGAGCTTTTGGCTTTTTGTGGGGTCAGATGACCGGTTATTGTAGCCTACGGGCATTTTTGATGATATATATACAGATGACTTTATTTTATTTATACACATGTCGGCATTTGATGTTATGCTCCATGATTGTTGAATGTGTATGTATGCATGTTAATTGATGTTTGATGGATGCATATGTTATGATGAATGCAAATGTTTCTAATTTTTAGGATATGCAAATGTAATGGATGAATTGAACTTGTGTTGTTGGGCGAGGGCACCATAGACTATTTAGAACTTTATGGCTTTTTGTCTTAGGCGATTGTTGTGGTAAATGAATTTTTATGTATACATGTTATTTTTTGTATTTTTTGATGGCGATGCAAAGATGAAAGATATTAGTTGGTTTAAAATGTATTTTAAGGTTTTTTGAGACTCAGATGTTTTAACTAACTAGCCATGACTGTACTTTATCTTACAAGACTTTTGAACAAGGTATGAATCGGACTTGTCTTTGACCAAGTTATTTCACATCCCTGTGTGTGCAATTGAGTTCGTTTATGTGGTATTTGTCAGGATACCACCAGTGCCAGATAGGCTATCAACCAAACCTATACTGAGGATCACCTAATTAGCTCCACTAACTCCCTTTGTTGTATTTAGTCAGATTAATCTACGGTGCTATCTAGGATACCATAAGCTAGCTCATCCACATGCAAACATTGATCTGTACACGAGTTAATGTGACAGATATATCATCATGCGGGAGGTGCACCACCAGTGACCGATAGGTTATCCACCAAACCGGTACTGAGGTTTACTTCATGACCTTCTGAATGCTGAGAGTTCCAGGGATTCAAGTTCGACTCCCTTATTTTCTTCAATTATATTGGGATACTTGCTCTTATATAGTGATAAAAATCATTGTTTATTTATATATATTTTTTCTTTTGAGCAAGGGATTTGAATTTCGAGTGATGAGAATCACTATTGTATGTGCCTTTTGATGTATGCACTTTGGTGGTGATGTCAAAATTTTTTTTTGGAGTTTTGACTTTTGCAAAATTTTATGATGTTTGCAAATTTTTGAGAACTTGGGATTCTTGGGGAATTGGGTAGGGAAGATGCTTGTCCTTTTGCCAACTCTCAGCATTCTTGGGGTCATTCGCATAGGGGGATGAGCAAGATAACCATTTCACTTATGGTGACCTGGATTGCTTTGCAGGTTTCATCTTTCGTTCACACAACTTGGGAATTTTTATGTGTTTTAATTTGTGTTGGGATGCTACGTAACAAGGTGTGATCCAAGTAGAACTCTACCTTTGTAAAATCTGTTTGACTTTGTACAGTATTTGGCTAGAAAGCTAATGACGACTGAATGACGAAAACTCTTGATACATTAGAAGACCACTGACTATGATATGGTAAAAAGAAGTGAATGGCATTTATTTTTGATGGACTGTTTATAGACTGGAGAAATGTGGAACAAGATGGATTTGCCAAGTAATTACAGTCTATGGTGCCTTGACCTGTATGACCACAAATATGCAATGTATGGATGTTATGCTTAATGCAGCTATTATTTTTGCATTTTTGATAGATTGATTTTTGTGAGTATGAAGATGAGATGCAAAAGAGCTCTTTATTGTTGTGATGAGTTTGAGCATGCCTGGAAATGAGATGCAAATTTTTGTTATTTTTGATGATTTTACTATTTTTGAATTTTCTTATTTTTGACCAAGCGATTGTGGGAATCCTTGGAGCTTTTGGGTTACCAAGCGGTGGTGAGAACCCTTGGAGATTTTTGGGGATGACCAAGTGATTTTGGAATCCTTGGAGACCCCAGACCAAACCTAGGAATCCTTGGAGCTTTTGGTTTGACCAAAGGGGTAATGGGAACCTTTGGGGCATTTTGGGGATGACCAAGCGATTGTGGGAATCCTTGGAGCTTTTTGGTTTGACCAAAGGGGTAATGGGCACCTTTGGGGCATTTTGGGGATGACCAAGTGATTGTGGGAATCCTTGGAGCATTTTGGGATTGGGCTATGGCTCTTTTAGATATGGAATGGCCGCAAATGGCTGATGTTCAAGGGTTCTAGTTCCTTGATTCCATCAAGAGAGGCTAGTCGGTATGTTCCAGGTCCTATTTTACTATCAATTACATAGGGACCTAACCAGTTTGCCATGAACTTGTCCCTTAGATGGGGCGGCAAGCTAGAGTTCTGTTGGTTCTCTTTTAAGACCAAGTCACCAACCTGAAAGTCCCTCAGGTGAACTTTCATGTTGTATGCTTTCTTCAGTCGCTCTTGATAGATACGTAAATGCTCGAGAGCATTAACGTGTCATTCATCGAGCAACGTAAGCTGGTCTAACCGGGCCTACCATGCAGTGTCATCATCGATGAACTCTTGCATTGATATGCGTAGGGAAGGAATTTCCAACTCGAGAGGCATGACAGCCTCGGAGCCATACACGAGCGAAAATGGAGTCGCCCTAGTGGGTGTCCGAATGCTAGTGCGATAAGCCCACAGGGCAAGTGGGATCTGAATGTGCCAATCCTTATGACTGTCTGTGACTATATTTTTAAGGATGGCAACTAGCATTTTGTTTGATGCCTCTGCTTGCCCATTTGCCTGCAGATAATAGGGTGTCAAAAAACTGTGCTGAATTTTGTACTTTGTGGTCAAAGCACGCACGTCTTTGTTCTTGAATGACGTCCCATTATCCAAAATTATCTTGGATGGAATACCAAAATGACATATGATATTATGTAAAATGAACTCCAAAATGCGGGTTCCAGTCGTAGAGGTAAGCGGAACTGCTTCCACCCATTTGGTGAAGTACTCTATGGCCGTTATGATAAACGTGTGATGACCTGACGATGCAGGGGAGATCTTACCGATTAGATCTAAGCCCCACTACAAAAATGGCCAAGCCGATTGGATCGGCTGCAAGGCCTGGGAAGGTACGTGTGTCAAATTAGCATGGTGTTGACATTTCATGCACTTCCTTACATATGCGCAACAATCTCGCTCTAAAGATGGCCAATAATAGCCCATGCGGAGAATGCGCTTTGCGATGGCCATACCACTGAAGTGGCCACCGCACGTACCATCATGCGCTTGGGCGATCGCCCAAGTGGACTCTTGCTGGTCCAAGCAACGAAGGAGGATTCCTTCATAGCTGCGATGGTACAAAATGTCTCCTAACAAGACATACTTTGCCACTTTCTGCTTGAATGCTCATTTTGCGACATGCGTCAATCCAAGTGGGAGGTTACCTAACTTGAGGTAGTCCCTTATGGGTGAATACCAATCCTGCTGATCAGAAGCCTCGATGGTATGAACAACCAATCCCTCTTGAAGTTCATCCCTAGAAAAAGCTGAGTGGGAGAGAACTTGTAAGAATAGCATTGTGTTGCTATTAAGGGGAGTAGGGGAGAACAAGGACCCCCAGTTGGCATGATTCAGACGATCATGGATTCGAGAGAACGTGTCTGGGGATGGTTCAATCTGGATCAAGTGGATTCCTGGCGTCAAGTCAGAGCTTGCACGCTCCATCATGGATTGCGATAGCATTTTGACTTGAATGGTTGTCATATCACCAGAAATGTCTTGCGAGATTAATGACCCCAAGGAGGCCATAGTGTCCGCAAAGTGATTCGATGATCGAGGGAGTGCCTCGATGTCGTACCATTCAAGATTTGCCAAGAATTTGTCCACAAGGGCTTTGTAGGCCTGTAGAACTAGGCATTTACATTGGAATACCCCTTTGACTTGGTTGACAATTAACAATGAATCACCAAAGATGTTCAATCATTTGATGTTCATGGTGATTGTTGTCTGAAGACCTATGAGCAAGGCTTCATATTCGGCATTATTGTTGGTGCACGAGAAGTCTAATTTAAATGATAGAGGCATTGGAGCCCCTTGTGGTGTGAAGAATACAATTCCCATGCCACCCCCTTGCTCACATTTAGAACCATCAAAAAATAGGGTTATGTCGGCATGGGACTCAGGCTCATCAGAATCTGGCGATTCCGAGACATGGAAGACCCCATCATCGGGTAGTTCTATGACCAGAGGCTGATCATCTTCGAGAGGAGCCTCTGCTAGTTGATCGGCTATGACTTGTCCTTTGATGGATTTCTGTCCAATAAACTCTATGTCAAACTCCATCAACAACATGATCCATTTCATCGTGCGGCTACTATGATAAGTATGACTCATCATGTATCGCAATGGATTCTCCTTAGACACAACATACGTAGTGTTACTCAACATGTAGTGGCATAGATTTTTGGTAGCAAACACCACTGCCAAGCAGAGTTTCTCAACGTATGCATAGTTAAGTTCATAGCTGACCAGGGTGCGGCTAAGATAGTAAGTAGCCTATTCTTTGTGAAGTTCATTTTTCTGGGCTAGCATGGTGCCCAGTGCCACCTCAGTAGCTGAGATGTATAAGTAGAATGACACTCCTGGTCTAGGTGGTGCCAATACTAGCGGTGAAGCCAAGTATTGCTTAATGTCATCAAAGGTTGATTGGCACTCGTCATCCCAGTGAAATGCTACCCCCTTATGCAATAATTTGTTCATGGGTCGGCACTTGTCAGATAGCTGTGCTATGAAGCGCTTGATTGACGTGACCTTTCCTTGTAGGCTTCTGAGCTGCTTGATGGTAGTTGGGGGAAGCATTTCAAGGATTGCCTTGACTTTGTTTGGGTCCACCTCGATGCCTCGCTTTGAGACTATGAAACCCAAGAGTTTTCCAGATGTGACGCCAAATACGCACTTCTTGGGATTCAGTCTGACTTTATGTTCCATGAGGCGATCGAGGATCTTGCTTAAGTCATCGAGATGATCTAGGCGCAAAAGAGATTTGGCCAACAAATCATCCATGTAATCTTCCAAAGTTTTATGCATGTAATCATGGAAGATGTACGTCATGGCACGTTGGTAGGTGGCGCCAGCATTTTTAAGGCCAAAAGGCATGACCTTATAACAAAATGTCCCCCAAGGCATTGTGAACACCATTTTTAGTTGGTCCTCGGGATTGATACGAATCTGATTGTATCCCGAGAAACCATCCATGAGGGATAGCATTTCGTGACCTGCTGTAGCGTCTACCAATGCGTCGATGCTTGGCAAGGGAAAATCATCCTTAGGACTCACTTTGTTTAGATCTCAAAAATTAGTGCATATGCGAATCCTCCCATCAGGCTTCTTGATGGGCACCATGTTGGACAGCCATGGTGGGTAATCCACGCAGATGACAAACTGTGCATCCAACAGCTTTTGCAATTCATCTTTGACCATCAAGGCCACTGTTGGGTGCATCTTACGTAGTTTTTGCTTAACTGGCTTGACTGTCGGATCAAGCGTTAGATTATGCGTGACTAGCTATGGATCTAGCCCCGACATGTCTCTGTAGGACCATGCAAAAACCTCCTTCTTCTCTTTGAGAAGGGTAATGTAGTCGGCTTGCTCTTCGGGGGATAAGCTTACCCCCAGCTTGATAATCTATGGATTCATTGGATCAGAGCCGATGTCTACGTCAGTCGTCTCCTCGACCGACATGTGGGATCCATCCTCCAACTGGTGTGGAGTTGGGATCAAATGGATATCATTCGCTGAGTTTAAATCTACGTTGGGAACCTCGGGTTCCTCTTCAGCATGGAAGATATCCTGAGTTGGCCCTGGGGTAAAATGAAGCATTTTACCGAAAGGCCAGTACTCTGATGGGGATGGAGGTGAATTGACGCGATCCCAGTCTATGGCATCTATGTCTAGATACAACGACTATGCTGGATCGGTCGGGTTATGGATGGGGGTGGTTAAGTCAATGGAGATCATGTTGATGAAATGATTTTGGTCTCCATTACCGTGGGTGTGGTGACTCAAACATTCTGGATGTTCTCTGTGCTTCGAGTCTGGCTCTAGAGGTATTGGCACGAATGGATCGGCCCTATGTGCGGATAGGAAGATAGGGTCTACCCTCGACACTGATGTCGCTATAGGGTCTCTGGGTGGAAGATATTCTCCATATGCCCAAAGTGGTGGATTCAACACTTGTTCCCACCGTGCTGGGTCTACGTACCACTCATGCCCTGGCACTATGTTTAGTTGTTCAAATATGTCATTAATCTCCAAGGGGTATTGTTGTTGCATCTGTCGCATGTGATTAAGATATGCCATTTCTGTTTCATCTTCATAATCATTGTTAGAGATCCAAAAGCCTTCGTTGGCTCCGACAACTATTTGAGGCATTAATGGCTCGTCCTGCTCGAGCAAATTGATCTGGCCCCATTGTGGTTGTTCCACTCTCTGTGGGGGGACCTGATTGTCTTGTGGTGGCACTTGCTCGATGGGAGCCGCCAAAGGGAACATGGTCAAGAGGCTTTCTTGATAATCATCCATGGGGACCACTTGTGAGTGATTGCTATCTGATTCGAAGGGATCCCATGGTGCTACCTCATATTCTGACTCGTCTTCTGAAGATCCTTCCTGCTCTTGTCTACACCTCTCTTGTAGGTGTGTTTTTGAACTTTCTCCTCTTTCAAGCGAAGGGAAAGGGTTGTTGAGGTCAACAAGGTTGGTTGTCAACAATGGGAGATAATCTCCCAGTGTATATGTCATGTTAGGGTTGGCATATGGATCTAATGCCAATCCCCCCTTGTTGCCTATCCCTAGGCCTTGCATGTTCTCTACCAAGATGTCCAAGGGGAGGGGGTGGTTGAACCCTACTCCTGACTTGTCATATGGCATTTGGTATCTTGGTTGGCAAAGAACATGCACTCCTTGCTCATATCTGCCTAACCCATATCCATGCCAATTGCATTGGCCAAGGTATCTCAAAGCGAAGTCTGGGTTAGACAAATAGTTGACATCTTCTGCAAAGGGCTCTTCATCTTCATCCTCTTGCATGCATGGTTCAGTACCATGATCAAGGCCCCCATACACAAAGTTTGTCTGGTTCGGCGGGTAGCCTAGAGGAACAATGGTACCGATGGGGAGGCGAGGTCTCCCCATGTCCTGCATGGACTCTAGTGCGGGTGTTGCTACAATATTCCACACCAGATACTCCCCTAGGCCCGTATTGGCCATTTCAATGGTGATTGTTGGCGATTGAGGGGGAGGGAACGGAAGTTCTTTCAGAGTCCACTCCATGTCGGGTGGACTAGGAGCCTCGACTTCCATTCTGCTAGGCATCTCCTCAGTAGAGATAGTTGATACTGATGGTGATGCCTCTTCCAGGGGTTTCTTCCCTTTGTCCTTCTGTGTGGCCATCGTAGGTGGCATCGTTGGTGAAGGACCAACCGATGAAGATGGACCCGGCTGTGGTTTTGATGGACTTGTCAATGGGGATGCCTACGGAATCGGACCCTGTCTAGATGGATTCAACTAAAAATCCAAATGCATGGATGGAAGGGTCGATTGCGGCATCAGCTGCACCGCATTGCAATACTTGAAGGGTTCTAAGTCCACCGGGACTACATGTACCTCCCCTTCAAATGTATACTTTAAACACTGATGAGCTATCGAAGGGACACACTTCATGTCCCTGATCCATGGCCGACCCAACAAGATGTTATAGGCCATCTCACCTTCCAAAATATGGCACAATGTAGGTATAGTCTTTTGTCCCACTTGGATGGGTAGGACAATTGTGCCAACTATCGAGCATATTGCATCATTGAATGCTCATAGAGTGTATGTGGAAGCCGTGATGTGAGATGCTGGCAACTTCAGATGTTTCAATGCCACTGTTGTGATGATATTGCTGGATGAGCCAGTGTCTACCAACACCCTCTTATACGGAATCCCGTTGACCCACGTGATAACGTGCAGGGGTGGATCCGCCATATCATCAACCACTGATTTCACTTTGTCTTCTCGAAAAGTGATGACTGGCTCAGTGCATCGTTTGACATGTCCCACAAAGTTGTTGAAAGAATTTGCTTCATGGGGCTGCAACTCGATGGCTTTCAATATCTCCATTAGAGCCTCCCGATGGGGCGTTGATTGTTGTATGAGCTCGTATATGGAGAGCCTAGCCGACGTGGTCCTCAAGCTCTGAGTGAGCTTGGTCCGAATTGTGGCCGTGGGTCTAGGCGGAGGAGGTTGTGTAAGGTGTTGTTGTGGTTGTGACATTGTTGGCACCTCACCTGTAGTCACCGCGGGGGCAGCTACACTCGGATACCTCCTGTTTCGAGTCACTATACTGATCATCCCTACATACCCCTGCATGGGGCAGTTCTGTGTGACCTCATTGACTTGTAGGGTCTTTTCCTGTGCATCATGGGTAGGCAAGGGGTCCTTAAAGACCCCCATTTGTTGGTTGCTTGGTGCCACGGGATTATCCACCGCTAATGTCTTGTTATCAATTAGGTCTTGCACCAAGCCCTTAAACTTCCAACAGGCATTAAGGTCATGTCCCTTCCGCCTATGGAACCTACAGTACAAATCCTCCCTGTAGCCCTTAGGTTTTGGCATGTTGGGATCTATGGGCTGAATCTCGGGTAGGTTGATCAAGTTTGCCACTGACAAGCGATCAAACAGGGAGTCTCTGGACTCTATGTAAGGTGTGAATTGTCGCCTAGGGTGACGCTGCTGATTTTGCTCTTGCCTCTAATTTTCTTGGTCATAGCTGTTAAGAGGCACCACCTGATAGTTAGCCTTTTGGGGCTGTGTTGCTTGTGCAGGCTTAGGGACGTTGATAGCAACCTGATTGACCACAACGGGTTTCTGTTGCGTGGTCCCTATTTTGGTGTTCTTGGACCATTCTTTCTTCTTTGGCTTGGCTATCTCGCCATCCTGAATCTTGATCTCTTCAATGATTCTGGCTTGTGCCAGAGCTTCCTCTAAGGTGGCATATTGTTGCAGCTACAATAGCATAGAGATCGATCTCAAATAGCTCTTTGAGAACATTTGTGTGAGGTCGGACATAGGAGGGAGGTAGGGTAGCTTAGAAAGTAGAGTCCTCCACCGATTCCCATAGGCCGCCATGGTTTCTTCCTCATACTTCCTGAGGCTGGCTAAGTCGCTTAGTGATGCCTTCTTCTTGGTGTTGAAGGTGAAGCGTTCGAGGAACGCATCCACTAGCTGATCCAAGTTGCTAATGCTATGCTTTGGTAATTGAGTAAACCAATCCGAGGTAGGGCCTACGAACGTGGTGATGAATGTTCTCAATAGCAAAGCATCATTATCCTGAATGCCAAAGCATTGGCTCAGGAATCTAGTCACATGCTCTTGGGCATCCTCCTCACCTCTAAATATTGCCAACTGAGGCAGCTTAAAGTGTTCAGGATAAGGGGGTGCAGGCACTGACGGATGCACAGGATGACTGCGGAGTTGGCGTAACATGGGCTTTTGGGGCCCAGAAGTCTTGGTTTCCATAGACTCCAAACGCTCTAGCAGTGCTTTATATGCATCGGAAGATTTAATCTCTTCCTCTTTAGTTTGCTCCCATTGTGGGTTGTGGGAAACTTGAGGCCTATGGAGGGGTGGCCGGATAGCAGCCCCTCTACCTTGATAGGGCATTTTAGCCCGCTCTTCTTCTTGTTCATACTCCTCATAGGCTTCTTGAGGAGTTTCTGGCTGAGACCTATGACCATGGGTGGGTCCCCATGGAGGGAGCCCATCGTTGTTCCTGGGAGTGGCCTCCCGCTCAGGTCTAGGAGGTCTCGGAGGTAGCACTTGGTAAGGTCATGGGGACCTGTCTCGTACCAAGGGGTTGCACCTCTCATATGGTTCTGCTCTTTGGGTGCGAGGGGTTGGAACCCTCTCAGGCATCGTGTTATGGAGCAGCTCATCTATTTGGCACCGAATGTGCTCTTTGCTAAGGTGATATAGATGCTCTAGCTATTGTTGGTCTTGCTCAAGCTGCGTGATCTACGCTTGGTGGGCGGCATGTCTGGAGACTGCAAGGTCGATTTGTTCCACCATATTGAGTCTAGGAGGCCTAGATGCCTCTCCTACACATTTATCCTGATCATGATGATCCGAGATCTCTATAGGTTGCTTCCCTCTATCGAGGTTGGCGGCATTCACTCGAGGCTCTAGCCTCAGTGGGTGATTCTGGTAGATAGCAGGTGCGGAGGTGCATTGCTCCCACACTGTGTGTTGCTCTTGAGGAATGTAGTGGTCTTCCTCATGTTCCCTTTCATATATGTGAAAGGGGCGGGCAGAGTTGGCTCGCCCTGCTTGAAGAGCCTTGTGCTCTGGATTTGGCTTTTTATTCCTAACAATGATGGGGGGTAAAGGAGGGATGACATAATCATGCGGCCTCTCCTCATGGACCCTATGCTGTTCTAGCACTTCATCGCATGGTGGCCACTCATATCGAGCTTCTAAGGGAGCCTTCCCATTTATATTGAGGGCCACGTGTAAGGACTCCTCCTGAAAGGGCCTATGCTGGATGGGAGTGCCTCTCAGAGGGGTGCCTCTATAGTCCCATTCTGAAATGGCATGATGTGGACTCTCTTGTAGGTCAGGCCGCCAAGGCGGTATGACCAAGTCCTTGGGGCTATAGCGGAGGTGACTTGTGCCCCCTTGTACACTCTCCGTAGCTTCCGCCCTTGATTGGGCTTGGCTATGGGTGTACACCATGGTGGTATTTTTGCTACCAGATGCATAGATTTTTATTTCTTTTTATGATTTTTATGCTACACTAAACAGAAAGGATCACACATGCAAAGTAGTGATTATCTCATTTAAATATTAAAGGTGTGCCCTAAACCTGGTTTAGTGTGTTTTGATTTTGTTTTGAAAGCTTTTGTAAAGGATGTTTAAATGCAATATGATGGCTCTTATGACTCCCAAAAATGGTCGCCCCTTCGATATACCATTGCCAGGCCGATATACCAACCTCTCTATATACCCGCCCTTACATGAGGGAAACTGTTGGTACGTGAGAGCAGATGGTACGTGGAACGTAGGCGGTACGGAAGGGGAATCACCCTATTTTTGACACCTACCATAGAAGACTTATCCTCATGCACTGGGAATCACCCCAACTACACTCGGTCAGCTTTCATCAGGATTTACGTCTAGCAATAGTAGCGATCGGGGTTTATGAATGCAAAATTCAAGCCAAGGTGGTGATGAAATCCACCGTTGGTCTTGATCAAGGGCTGGGGTTTTACGACCAGCTCCTTGGTGTTTATGTTGCCACGTGATGTGTGGGGTTCTTTTTACTTTGCATGAAAGGAAATAAACATGCAGTACAACTTTTCCTAAGCAAGCAAAGAACCAAAAAAATAGGAAACAAAAAATAGAAAATGATAGGAGTTCAAGACCCTTACCTCTTCTCTGCCCAAATCTGTTGGTTCTGAGTTTCTATCCTGAAACTGCATAGGCGGCTATTCATCCTAGGGAGGAATGAATTACAGGACTGTATTCATCATAGGGTGGGGCAAATGCCCATTCGTCCTTGGGTAAGATGAATTCCAGCTCTGTATTCGCCACAGGCTGGAACGAACAACAGTCCAACGTTTGAAAACTTGGTACCTGCAAGCAAAAACAACCAAGTTTTGATCAGATTTCTGATCTTAAAAATAGAGGACAAGGGTCCCACCGTGATCGCCACTGAAAGCATGAGGATACGGAAGCAAAAAGGAAACTCCAAGTGCGATGCAAACTGAACTAAACTTAACGCTAAATCCTATGAATTGAAAGTGCATGAAAAGAGGGAAAGCATGAACGAATCAAATCAAAACAAAAAGCCAATAAGGAAGACAACCCTTTTTATTGATATGTTTCAGAACTCGGTTACAATGCGCCTCCTCCCCTTCTAAGGGCTAGGAGCATTAAATATGCGTTCTTGTTACACCCATGGATGCCATTCCTTCTTCCGCGTGCCCACATGTAAAATGGGCGGACCAAACATCACCGCCACTTGCGTTGGTGAGTCTTGACTCCTTGCTGCTCCTCTAAGGTCCAGATCCTACATTCAAAGAAACAAGAAATAGTCAGTAGCACCTACGGATGAAATAAAACATGCAATCCCTATGCCTTCGATTAGTGCATGCAAGATATAAATAAAATGATAACTAAAATGGCTCCAAATGAACTAAAAATTTGATAGGGGCATCAAAACATCACAAAGAAAACATAGCAAATGGAACAGTCAGAAAATTCACCATAGATTTGTATTCGCTCCGGGCGGGACGAATAGACCTGCAACAAAATGCCAAAGAGGTACTGTCCCAAATGTCACATCCGGGAAGCCCCAAATCACCTACAAAGTTGGGGGTTAGCTAATTGGGGGTATTTTGGGAAGACCCAGATGGTCATATTTTCCCAATTTGGCCTCCATCAATGGGAATTTGATGATGCTACCTGCATGTTAGCAAAAGCGAGAAATAATAGAAACATGATCAAAATTGCTCGAAACAAGGTGAAATTTGAATAGCAACCTATCTAAGCAGCACAAAATCAAATGCAAAAATAATAGAAAAGAAATCTACCACATATTTCCAATCGCTCCGAAGCGGGGCGATTAGGCCTGTAGCAGTGTGGGGGGGCGCCGGGGCAGGCCGCCCATCGTTTGGGGCCCGATTTTGGCACCAATCCACTTGGGATGGGTCCAAAACCTCTTGTGGGGTATTTTCAGCAAATTTGGTGGGATATTGTGGCCAAATGTCGGGTTTTGGTTCCAGATTTGTGCTTCCAATAACCACCCTATGACCTCCTTTCCAAAAGAGATCAAGGATGTGAAAGGCACAACTCAAAAGGGTGTGGGTGTGAAAGTAAAATGACAGCACTTCGTTGCTCCAAAATGCTCCTTCTCTCTATATTTTGGGGTGAGAAGACTCACCATTTTATAGACCTGATGGTCTCTTTGGATGAGCATGCAGAGGCGCCACTTGGCAATCATGCCTCTCCAGGGGAGGGAAGATTCCTCCCTGATTAGGGGCTTCATGACTGCCCTTGTAACTGCCTCTAACGCTCAAAAATGCTCACTCACACTCCCATGCAATGAAGGAAGAATTAAGTGGCGGATCTGAGCTGCCATTTGTCAAGATTTGACTTTTTCCCGTCAAACCTGCTATTCGCCCCACCCTGGAGCGAATACTGCTATTCGTCCCTGGGTGGGGCGAATACCAGTTTGTAATCGTCCCTGGGTGGAACGAGTATGGAGCAGAGTGCTTGAAGGTGCCAAATTGACTCCTGACCTTCCAAAACAATGCTGTGAGAGTGGTTAGGACCACTGTTTAACCTCTGGGGGCTGCCCTTGGGGCTGTGTGTGTCAATGCGATTAGTGTTTGCAGTCACATAATCGGATTGGTGTTGTTTTGGTGTCTATATTTTTTTAGAGATATAGTTTGGTTACATGGTATTCCAAAAACTATAACCAATGATAGAGATACCAAAATTTTAAACCACTTTTGGAGGTCATTATGGAAGAAGTTAGAAAATAGTCTGTAATATAGTTCAGCATACCACCCCCAAACTGATGGCTAAACCAAGGCGGTGAATAGAATTTTGGGCAATCTTCTGAGGTTCTTAGTTGATGACAATCCTAAACAGTGGGATTTAGTGATATGTCAAGCTGAATTTGCTTATAATTCTAGTATTAACAGGTCTATAGGTAAGTCACATTTTAAAATTGTATATGTTCAAATCCTAAGGGAGTTGTGGACTTAATTGATCTTCCAATAAATGCACATGTCAGTGAAGATGCTATAGATTTTATAAAGAATATTCAAGAGATACAAGAACAGATTAGGTACAAATTGCAGGAAATGAATGAACAATATAAGAAACAAGCAGATTTGCATAGAAGGGAGAGAATTTTCCAGGAAGGGGAAATGGTCATGGTGCATTTATGCAAGGAGAGGTACCCTCAAGGGACTTATCACAAATTAAGACCAAAGAAATTTGGACCTTGCCAAATTTTAAAAAGGATTAATGAAAATGCTTATGTGATAGAACTTCTAGATGAATTTGAAATTAGTCCTATTTTTAATGTGTCTAATTTGTATCCTCACTCCGTAGAGACAAATGATGAACTAAGGGAGGCTGAACAATTTAAAGGAGAAGATAATAGCTCAATCCAACAGCTATCGAAGAAGAAAAAGAGGAAAAATTGAATGAGTTTTGGATACCAAATTGATGGCTACGCGATCCAGGTCATACAAGCTGTATTTTATCAAATGGGAGGGGCTGCCAAACTCCTATAATTCATGAATTTCAGAGGTTGATTTGCTTAAATACAACAAGAATAACTTTGAATCAGGGTTTTGAACTAGGAGGGTTAGAATTATAAAAGTTGGGGATAATGATGTGGAACATTCTACTGTCCATTCCTCCCACACTTCATTTAGTGAGTCTATTTTTGTATTTGTAACAGCTTTGAGTCCACTCCACCCATGCTTCATTTAGTGCATTTATTTTTGTTTTTGTAACAACTTTACTCATGTAACAACTCTGCCCTATTTTTGGTCTTAGTAGTACCAAAAATAAGAGTCAGTTAGGGTTGGATTTTTTGGATGTTTTTATATATACTGTGTTGTATATATGTCCAGTTAACTTGGATCTGGGAATAAACAATTTATATATGTTTTTAATGTGCTTCTGCCATTTTCGTTAATTCTACTATCTGTTTTTTATTTTGGTTTTTCTTGTTTCAGGTGAACAAGATTACACGCTAAAAAAAATTAAGTGAAAGTCTGCATCATTTTTTTTTCTTTCTATTTAAGATTCTATTGCACTAATATCTCTAGAATAGATTTATCAATCCCTTCACAGCGTCCAGCATCCATTGCACTAGTATCTCTAAAATATATTTACCAATATCTTCATCCGCAAGATTCCGAGTGAGCGACCCGTTCATGCTAGTCAACCAACTATGAATTGTAAGTTGTGTATTTCACACCATACTCTCCCCCCTACCATTTCCTTTAATGTTGGAGAAGCATATAATAGTAAAAATCAATGATGTAATCGCGAGCAACTCATGAGACTGCCCATGATTGCATTATTTGGAAGCAGAGAGAGAGAGTTGAACATTGCATATGTAAGGAGGCAAAGTCCACCAAAGATGGAAGGGAGGTCTTGTAAACTAAGTTTTTGTAATACAAATATAATTTTAGGGTATTCTTACCAGACATTATTAACAAAGATTCTCAAATAATCATCGGGAAATTTGGTTCATTGTCGTACTGAAGAACAAATTGGAGAAGATATATGGTTTTATATCTTAATTGATTAAACTATCTTCTCACTTTTAATTTGATTTTTAATCATCCCTATTGAATATGTTTTAAGTTTTGAACTCCATCTCCCAAATAGTATCTTGCATATTATCTCCGGTCGTGAACAATATTTCCATAAACAACAAATATTTTAATTTGTTCAACAAATATTTTAATTTGTTCAACATGGAATAGAATTCTCTTCTATTGGGATAGGAAGAGTGATTATACAGAGGCATATAAGTGAATAGTTTTCCTAATATATATAATATTATGTAAGAGGGATTCCTATAATATTATGTAAGAGGGATTCCTACCATGACCACACTAATATTAAATATTAGAGTTACTATGTTAACTAATTATAGCTATTACCCCACTTGGTAATTTCTTTCTATCCTAGGTTAGTTTTGCTAACAATAGTTGTTAGTGAATATATTATGGTTAGACTATATTAAGTTAGATTTATTATTAGCCTAATGGTTATCCTAGGTTAGTTTATATATTATGGTTAGACTATATTAAGTTAGATTTATTATTAGCCTAATGGTTATCCTAGGTTAGTTTATATATTATGGTTAGACTATATTAAGTTAGATTTATTATTAGCCTAATGGTTATCCTAGGTTAGTTTAATGGTTATCCTAGGTTAGTTTATATATTATGGTTAGACTATATTAAGTTAGATTTATTATTAGCCTAATGGTTATCCTAGGTTAGTTTTGTTAAAAATAGTTGTTAGTGAATATATTATGGTTAGACTATAGTTAGATTTATTATTAGCCTAATGGTTAGCGTAATTAGCTCGTTTGATCTGGTTAGACTAGCTCGTTTGATCTGGTTAGACTATATTAAGTTAGATTTATTATTAGCCTAATGGTTAGCGTAATTAGCTCGTTTGATCTGTGTGTTGGCAATTCCTGACTGACGTGAATGATCTACTGATGTAGTTGGACAACAGGGCCTATGCGCGACACAGAGTGGATGACCCGGTGACCGGACTAACCTAGACGTATGTGGACGTGATGTGGAGGTAGGTGACACCTAAGCTGTATTCAGTTGAGCCCTACGACATGGAACGTGGGCATATAGGAACTACAGTGGACAATGATATGGCAATATATCTTCAGACCTGACACCTCATAGCACGCAGGAGACCTGGCGAAATGGCGGGTAAGAGCAAGTGTACGGGAGGATCGACCATCATGAGGTGGTCATAAAGGCTATTTTGTTTTTTGGTTTTTAAACCACGCGGTCTCCCACTGTGTCCTAAATATGGGATAATTGAATAATCCCCAGGATTGCCATTCCAGTATCGACTCCAATCGCGGTGAAAGTGAGCCCATAGGGAAAGTCTGCGCAGTTCGAGCTATCAATCTTAATCTAGTGCCGTTAAAAAATTGCAGTGGTGCTTTGTAATTTGCAGATAATTTTCTTTTGCAGCCTCAACGTCCCAACTGGAGCATCGTTGATCAATCACTGGATCGGATGACGCAGGTACATCTCAGATTGTTCTGCTCGAGCCATCAAAACTTGTGCATCTCACACTTCCCTTCCAGCCATCGAGATCATGCAGATTATTGTGCAATTCCAGGCATTGAGGTGGAGATCTCCATCGACGAAGACGGATCGAGTAGACCATTTCTAGATTTGCAGATCGCGACGTGATTCCTAGACATCGCAGTACTACACCGGATTTGTAGACTATTTTGATGAGCATCCAGTGAGCAACGCGGTGAGAACCTTGTTGTTTAACTAAAAGCCTGAAGATGAAACACGATTTGAAGGAATTTTTACACCTAACAATGACAGCTCAGTGTGAAAGTAGCCGATGATTAGCTGGAAGCACGCAAACTAAAATTGTGAATTGACGGGAGCTAGTTCCTAGGACGAAACACATTTTCTGGCATCTATTTTTTATAGATGTAATTGCAGAAGGTTGACACACCGGAATCAGAAGCAAGGGTGAGGAAAAGACATCATATCTTCATGTTTACGTTTTGCAGATGATGGCACATCTTCTATACTGTGTGACAGCATAGCCAATGACAGCGTAGTACCAGGTTTAGCCTTGGATATTTTTTTGTCATTGCGTAAGTCAATGGAGGGGTGAGCCACTTGCTGGAAGATCACCAACGTTAGTAGTCAATGAATTTTCCGTAGATCCACAGACCCCATTGCAGCGCTGGAGACATTAGCCTGATTTGCAGGCCCGAGTTCCTAACGCTCGCGGACGATCACATAGATATTGTTTCAGTGTGCAGCGAATCTCTGTTTATCAGTCATTTAAGGGTGGACCTTGATAATGGCAAAGCAGAGGAGATCGCGAAGCACGCTAGCGATGGAAAATCACACGAAGTTGTAGTAACACTGTAACACTTGCAGCGAAAGCATGGAGGATAGCCACATAGCCAAGCGGCACGCCACCAGTGGAGAAGGCGTCTGGGCAAATGAGATCTTGAGCGTGCATTGTTTTCGGTGCAACGGTGGTGGTTCAGCAGGCGAGCTAGGAAAAATAGGCATGATTCAGGGGTGAATGCCGCAACGAATAATTTATGTTTGTTTGTAGACAGTCTTGTGAAGGCCCCAAACAAAAATTACAGTGGTGGTGGCACCTATTATAGCAGCATCAGCAAACGTGCCACCCATTGCAGAGGAGATGTTACCTCTCGCTCGCCACTCGTCCTCCCGCAGACGGAAGAAGCTAAGAGGGAGATTCTTTCCCCTCTTTTTCATCATGCTTGGTAACCCGGTTGGCAACATGAGTGGGAGTTAAGGCGCACAACGAAGGAAGAGGTCGGGGGTTCCATTCCCACCGACAGTAAGGTATACATATTTTTACTTAGTTTGATAAATAAGTTGAAATTTATTTTTTTTGTTTCAAAACTTTATTTTTTTTTAATTAAATATTTTTCATTTCTTAATTATTTTTTTATGAAATTAATTAAGAAAAATCATATTTAATTATTATAAAGTTTTGTTTTCATTAAAATTTTCTTTCTCAACATCAAACTTAAGTTTAAATACCTTTGCCCCATTAAGTTTTTTTTCCTATAAGTGTGGAGGGGGCATTTTTTTCATCAAACTTCAAAACCACACTTTGTACACAAAGGGAGATACACCTTCAAAGCAATTAACGAGGCATAAAATCATCAACATTCAAACCTATTTTTTTTTTAGGCTTCATAAATAGCAAACTTTGTTTGTTTGAAGTACTTCACACAGGGGGGATTTTTTGTTTGGTGACATATTGTGCTAATCTGCCTATGAGGCAAGTTTTGTAAAAACCTTTTGAGGCTTAATAGTTGCATTTTTTTTTTTGCACTACAAAGGGGGGATATTCATTTTTCTCTCCATCATCATTTTGCAAAAACAAGGGGGGAAGACTTATAAGGGTGCATTTTCGGTAGTGACTGACACCTTAGTCAAATTATTTTGCAAAATTTTATTGTAAAAGGTGCATTTTCGACAGAGACCGACACCTTAAAATATGGGCATATCAAAGAAGAAAACTACCCCAAAATCAACTAATGTTGCTAAATCAGTTAAAGGCCCATATTTTTCCCCACACATGGACGGGATAGATTATTATGAAGATGGCACATTTCTTACACTAAGGAATGGTGTAGATGCCATAATCAATGATTCTGTGTCTTGTGAAGACATGCAAAAAAATGGTGTTCTAATTCCTATTGGTGTTATAATGGGCATATTCATGTCATTTTATGCTCTTGATAAAGCACGGTGTAAAGAGCAAAGGGAAATGAGTGAGGAAACATAGGTCAAACCCCTAATGGTCGATGCTGGTAGTGACACAAGTGACATTCACCCCTTGGTGGTGAATGCTTATTGTGACACATGTGACCTTGAGCCCATGATTGCCAATGCTTGTTGTAATATAGGCGACCTCATGCCTATGATGGCAAATATCAATTGTAGCACATATTATCTCATCACAGTAGCATATTTTGCTTGTGAAAATAGTGGCTTAAAAATTGAACCTCCTAAAAATGAACTCCATAATCTCATCAATAATGACAAATGCAATATTGTTAAAAGCATTGATGAAGATGATGAAATTGGGTGTTTTGAAAAACACACCAAAGGATTTGGTTCCAAAATTATGAAGAAAATGGGATTCAATGGTGAGATATTAGGTAAACATGAACAAGGCATTAAAACTCCTATAATGCTAAATATTAGGGCAAAGCATGAAGGCCTTGGCTATTCTGGACAAACAAGTACCAGTAATTCCATGTTTGTAAAATCTAAATCTCCTACATATCCTAAAAAATATTGTTGCAGTCATTATGGAAAGGCAGTACATATTGCATCTAAGTGTTTGAGATTACATCCTTGTGATTCATGTGGATGTACTAATAACTCTTCTTCTAGTTGTTGGTACAAACTGAAAATGGTCAACAAGGTTCATATTGATTGTGGATGGATAGATCTCACACAATGGACCATGATGAAAGAAATGTTGTATGGCTTCTACCGAAAAGGTAAAACCTATGGTAGACCCCAAGGCAAATATAGTGACAGATCGAGTGGCAGTCCCAGATATAATGACCCAGAGATAGACCTACAGATAGACCCAAACACAAAGTTCCAGAGGTAGATCTACAGGCAGATCCAGAGGTAATGATCCAGAGGCAGATTCACAGGCATATCCAAAGATAGGCCCAAAGGTACAAAACCAAAGGTACACTTAGAGCCAGAGCCGAAGACAAAACATGAGCCACCATTCTTTCATTTATCTTCTTCTTCACTCTATTAGGGCAGTTATATACTTTACCCAAAAAATGTTGTATAGGATGATAGTGTAGCTAGTAGTTATATTATTACCCAAATAATGTAATAAGGGGGGATGTTAGAGTTACTATGTTAGTAACTATAGCTATTACCTCATTTGGTAATTACTTTCTATCCTAGGTTAGTTTCGCTAACAATAGTTGTTAGCAAATATATTATGGTTAGACTATATTAAGTTAGATTTATTATTAGCCTACTGGTTAGCGTAATTAGCTCATTGGTTAGAGCTATTGCGAGCATATGATATTGTATTTATATTCTCATTTATTAATACATTATTATTGCGTTGCTTACCACTAATATATAATAAATGAAGTATGTTTGATAATTATATATTAGATAAAATAAGGTAGTATTTATTGAACTTGGTCAGTGTAAGAAAATTTTATGAATGACGTTTAGGGTTGGGCATTTCCATCCCCAAGAGAGTTGGACTTATCAATAAGGAATATATACAACCACACACAAGTCACAGTTGGACTTATCCCTAAATTAATATATAACCTAAATAACATTAAAATAAATCAATTAATAATTATTAGTTTTTATTTATATACTACACGACCACAAACCAAGTACCACACTGTCAAAACTCTTAAGGTCGGTCTTACCTCACTTACCACTCACGTCATTGTTGTTATTATTGCAATATAGCACACGCCACATAATAACCTAATTTTTTTGATCTAAAATTTCCAACTCGATAGAGGAAATGATACATAAAACCACATGTTCACACAATTACTACTATACAAACTCAAGCACGCATCCCGCGTCCATCCACAAGATTCCCAGTCAGCGGCCCGTTCTTGCCAGTCGACCAACTACGAATTCCAAGATGTGTATTCAACACCATACAACGACGTCTATTTCATATCACAGTCCAATGTATTTTGTTAGTTTGGATGTTTATTCTGTTATGCTCCTCTCTGGCAAGGAAGAGTTGGATATCAATCATACTTTCCCCTCCCCTCCCAATTTCTTTAATGTTTGAGAAGCATATGATGATAAAAATAGATGATGTAATCATGAGCAAAGCATGAGATTGCCCATGATTGCATTATTTGGAAGATATGTAAGGACGCAAAGTCCACCAAAGTTGGAAGGGAGGTGTCGTAAAATAATTTTCTATAATACAAATATTTACCAGACCTTATTAACAAAGGTTCTGACGTAACCATTGGGGAATTTGATTCATTGAAACACCAAAGAACAAATTGTAGAACATATCTGATTTTATATCTTAATTGATTAAACTGTCTTCTCCCTTTTCATATGGTTTTTAATCGTCACCTTATTGAACATATTTTAAGTTTCGAACTCCATCTCACAATTAGTATATTACATATTATCTTCGATCGTGAAGAGTATTTCCACAAACAACAAAAATATTAATTAGTTCAACATGAAATAGAATTTCTTCTATTGGAGTGGGAGGAGGGAACATACAGAGGTATATAAGTGAAAAATTTGCTCTAATTAGTATTTTCTTTCCTTTCATTTTCTTAGAAAAATTAAACCTTTCTTTCACCCTCATCCAAAGGTCACTTTAGAGGCGAGCGATTCTAGGAATTGCTCGCCCACAGCAGTGATCTCGAGAATCGCTCAGGAAATGAGTGATTCCGGGAATCGCTCGACTAAAACAGTGATAAATATATTCCTGCCAATACTGGGGTGATTTTATGCCACAGTGTGCCACACGTGTCTTCTATCCCATCGTAGTTATTTCCCACATACAGGTTGCTGTATTGTTTCCCACATTTTTTGTCTTCCAAGTCTAACTATATATATACTAGTTTAGTAGGCATTTAGTAGTGATGTAGAATAGCAGAAGAGAGGGAGCAGAGAGCAGAACTGCATCAGTTCCAAGCAATAGACTTGAGTGTTTCTCATTTTATTTTTTATCCTGCATCTTGATGCAGATGATTGTAAACCCCTCAAAGGAGGACGCTTTGTAATTTCTGTTGCTATTATTAAAATAGAAATTTCCATGTACTTGGTGTTAAATTCAAATATGGTATTCTCTACTTAAAACACCTATGGATATCATATTTATCTAAATCAAGTCTTTGTTTTTCATCTTCTTCAAATATACATATGGAGATAATAGTTTAAACCTAAGCAAAATTTGTTTACATACTAGAGTGAAAGACAACGATCGATGTCTTTGTTTAGCAAATCCGATCGTCACTCAACATGTGAACATGTGAACGAATCCCATCATCATTCTTTGGTCATCAATGAGTGACTTTGGTCATCGCTCAACATGTGAACGAATCCCATCATCGCTCTTGCTAGTGAGTGACTCCCAGGATCGCTCAGCAAGTGAGAGACTTAGAGAGTCATCTTGGCCTTGCTGGAAAATCACATATTTTGGTGCATATTTTTAGATGTTGTGGCTTTAGTTGGCGATCACTGTTCATAACTCATTTTGACTTCCATCGCTCCATCTTATCAGCAATTCCTTGAGTCATGCGTGGAGCTAGCGACCGCTATCATCTTCTTGGAAACTTGTCTCTTTTCTGTCTCCCACATTCGCTCATTCCTTGAGTGATGCTTGACTTCACTCACTTGTTTTAGTGATTCCAAGAATCGCTAGTTTTTAGGGCAACTGTCGACTATCGCTCATTTGTTGAGCAATGTCTAAAGTCACTGCTGGTGGATAGTGATTCTTGGGGTCACTAGGTTTTAGAGCGACACCCATAAAAAATATTTAAACATTCAATTTGGTATTAGAGCCACTCAATGTTGTGACGCGGAGGATTGAAGCATGAATTTAGGAAATCACTCCCTGCAGTTGCAGATACCGTGGTTCAATGACAAGAACTATGACTATTGGAGCATCCAAATATATATCCTATTCAGATCTTAGGAGATGTGGGACTTCGTCGAGAATGGCTACCTAGAATCGGTAGATACAGTAGCACTGGTCATGCTCTCCCAAGCCGATAAGGACTTGTTGAAGGAAAAAACAAAGAAGGACCCAAAGGCCCTATTCTGCATCATGCAAGCGATTGAGGAGACCGTTTTCCCATGGATTGCAACAGAAACCAAGGTGAAGGAAGCCTGGGAAATCTTGGCTAGTTCGTATCAGGGTACCAACAAGGTGAAGTTGGTGAATTTTTAGATGCTAAGGAGGGAGTTTGAGAACCTATAGATGAACGCGTCAGATTCCATGGGTGATTTCTTCACCCAGAAAATAGATGTAATCAACCAGATGTGGTTGAATGGAGAAATTATGCAGAGCCAGAGAATCATGGAGATTATTATTAGAAGCCTGTCTGCTAAGTTTGACTTCATTGTGATAGCAATCAAAGACTTGAGGGATTTGACAACCCTATCGGAATATTAGCTCATGGGTTCCTTACAGACATGAGCAGAGGCTGAGTCGCTCATCTCAATCCTCTCTAGAGCAGGTGTTCAAGGTATAGGTCTCATTATGAGACAACGACAGACAAGATTCCCATCATGGAGCCTCTAGTTCACAAGGAGGAAGAGACAAAGGCAGGCGTAGGAAAGGAAAAAATCAAGGAGGAAGGTCAAACCCTAATTATGGGGAGACCAACTATAAATTCCATCAGCAAGGAGGAAGAGGCAGTAGGAAAAACACAAATAAGGACCTGAAGGCCCTATTATACATCATGCAGGCGATCGAGGAGACCATTTTGCCATGCATTTCAGTAGCAACCAAGGTGAAGGAAGCCTAGGAAATCTTGGCCAGTTCGTATCAGGGCACCAACAAGGTGAAGTTGGTGAATTTGTAGATGCTAAGGAGGGAGTTTGAGAACTTGCAGATGAACGAGTCAGAGTCCATGGGTGATTTATTCACCCGAATAACAGATATCATCAACCAGATGTGGTTGAATGGAGAAATTATGCAGAACCAAAGAATCATGGAGAAGATTCTTAGAATCCTGCCTGCTAAGTTTGAATTCGTTGTTATAGCAATCGAAGAATCAAGGGATCTAACAACCCTCTTGGTAGATGAGCTCATGGGTTCATTATAGACACATGAGAAGAGGCTGAGCCACTCATATCAATCCTATCTAGAGTAGGTGTTCAAGTCATAGGTATCATTATGAGACAACGACAAACAAGATTCCCATTATGGAGCCTCTAGTTCACAAGGAGGAAGAGATAGAGGTAGGTGTAGGAAAGGTAAAAATCGAGGAAGGTCAAACCCTAATGACGAGGAGACCAACTATAAATTCCATCAGTAAGGAGGATGAGGCAGTAGGAAAAACCAGCAATATGGATCTAGTAAGAAGAAGGACAAATCAAAGGTATGATGTTACTACTACAAGAAGTTTAACCATTACATCTTCGAGTGCAAAAAAATGATGGCCAAGAAGAACCAACATCAAGCCATCTACACAAAAAAAGTCATAAATATGAGGTCCAGAGATACATGTGGGAACATGTTGTTGACGTGTAGTATTGCAGAGGAGAGCCATAAGAATGTCTAGTATCTCTACAATGGGTGCAACAACCATATGACAGGGAACAATGAGATGTTCTCACAACTGGATGAAATAGTCTAGTCTAAGGTGAATATTAGGAACAAAAACAAGGTTTCTATCATGGGAAAGGGAAAAATATTCATCCACACCAGGCACAATGATAGAAATTAGATCTATGATGTCTACTATGTGCCTGGATTGAAGCACAACCTGTTGAGTGTTGGATAGCTCATGTAGAAGAGGCACTTTGTTCAATTTAAAGATGGAACCTGCACCATAAAATGTAGAGAGCATGGACAAATTGCAAGGATATCCATGATGAAGAACAAAATATTTTTGCTACATAGTCAGAACGAATCTCGACTATCGCTAAGTGCAGTTGTGAAGGATGCTACCTGGATGTGGCATCTTAGATTCAATCACCTGAGTTTCAGTGGCATGAATATTTTCCACAAGAAGAAAATGGTGAATGGTTTACCCCTTATTGAGCAACCAAATCAAATCTGTGAGGGTTACTTAGTTGGCAAACAACATCGAGATTCATTCCCTTTAGGGCAGTATTAGATAGCATCATAGCCATTGGAGCTATTGCACTCATACATTTGTGATCTGATGCAGACTAGCACGTTTGCCAGTAACAAGTACTTCCTGACCTTCATTAATGATTTCAGCCAAAAGACATGGATTTATCCCATCAAGATAAAGTCATAAGCATTTGCCATATTTAAGGAGTTCAAGGCTCTGGTGGAGAAATATAGTGGATATTCGATGAAGACTCTCAAGATAGACGACAGAGGTGAATACATCTGCAATGAATTCTAAAATTTCTAAAAGGAAAATGGAATTTAGAATCAACTTACTACCAGATACACATCACAACAGAATGACGTAGCTGAGAGGAATAACATAACCATTATGGAGATGGCATGGAGTATACTGAAGGCGAAGGGTTTGCCACATGAGTTCTGGGAAAAAGCCATGTCATGTATAGTTTACCTCCTGAACATATGTCCCACCAAAAGCATGAAGGATAAAAATCTTGAGGAAGCTTGGAACAACCAGAAGCTAAGTCTGGCTCATTTGTGAGTTTTTAGATGCATTGCATATGCACATGTTCCAGAAGAGAAGAGGTAGAAGCTGGATGAAAATATGGGGAAGTGTATCTTCACAAGATACAGTGAGCAGGCGAAGGCATATCAACTGTATAATCCTGTGATAAAGAATCTTATCATTAGCCGAGACGTGAAGTTCCTTGAGGATGAAGCATGGAATTGGAAATCGAAGACTAGCCAACCTGAGCTAATAGTTATTGAGTATGTTGACTTGGAGGATAATAGTTTACAACCACTCGTAGAGTCAAGAAACAACACCAATGTGAGCAGCAACATAGCCTCACCATATTGATCGCCTCCACTTGCAAGTAGGATCCTGAAGTTGAGGACACCCACGAAGATGAGGAGCTTGTAAAACATCTACAAGGTAATGCAAAATCATGAAGATGAGGAACATTATGAATTTGCGTTCTTTGCTGAGTGTGATCTAGTTGAGTTTGAATAGGTAATTCAGAATCAAAAGTGGGTGAAGGCAATGGATGAGGAGATAGACGACATTAAGAAAAATGATACATTGTAGCTGGAAGATCTTCCAACAAGGAAGAAGACCATTGGGGTCAAGTGGATTTATAAAATCAAGTTTAATGCCCAAGGTGAAGTTGACAAGCATATGGCCAGTCTGGTGGCAAAGGGATACAAGAAGAAGTCAGGCATTGAATATCATGAGGTGTATGCACATGTAGCCTGACTTGACATAGTTAGGATGATCTTGACACTGGCAGCTCAGAAGGGCTGGAGTGTTTACCATATGGATGTTAAGTCAGCCTTCCTCAATGGTGTTTTGGACGAGGAGGTTTGCACAGACAAGCCACCAGCTTACGATATTGAAGGATAATGGGGTAAGGTCCTGAAACTAAAGAAGGCCTTGTATGGGTTGAAGTAGGCACCTAGGGCATGGTATAGTCAGATTGATGGCTACTTTCAAGAGAATGGGTTTGTCAAATGCCCATATGAGCATACCTGATACCTAAAGATAAATTAAGCAGGGGATCTGATAATCATCTATGTATAAGCAGATGATCTGATTTATACTAGTAATAGTGATGTACTGTTTGAACAGTTTTGAATAGCCATGAAGAAGGAATTCGAGATGATAGATTTAGGGTTGATGAAGTACTTTCTTGACATCAAAGTTGACCAATCAGTAGAAGGGATCTTCATTTCTCAGTGTAAGTATGCGAAGGATATCCTAAAGCAGTTCAATATGGAGGATGACAAACCTGCCATCACACTTGTTGCCACAGGTTTGAAGCTGACCAAGTTGAATTCTAGTAGGAATTTTTATCCAACTCTATTTAAGTGGCTAGTTGGCAGTATCATGTATTTGACTGCAACTCAGCCAGATTTTATGTTTGGAGTGAGCTTTATCAATCAGTTTATGGATACTCTGAAGGACACGTATTTCCAAGAAAAATGGATTTTGTGCTATGTCAATAGGTTGTAGAACTATGGCATATTCTATGTCAGAAGAGACTAGATGGAACTAGTGGGTTACACAAATAGCAACTAGGCTGGCAAAACTAATGATTAGAAAACCATTTTTGGGTATGCATTCCATCTCGAATGAAGAGCAGTGTCATGGTCATCCAAGAAGAAACCAATAATTGCTTTATCCACTAATTAAGTTGAATATGTCACCGCCACGTCAGTCACATGCCAGGAAGTATGGCTACAGAGGGTTTTGGGTGAACTGAACCATCCATTAGTAGGTTTGACAATGGTATTTTATGATAAAAAAATTGCCATAGCACTGTCAAAGGATCCAATTTTTCATGGGTGGATGAAGCACATCGACATCAGGTATCACTTCATCAGAGAGCTGGTAAAGTTGGGAGAAGTTCAACTATAGTTTTGTAGATCCAAGGAGCAGATAGCTGACATTTTCATGAAGCCTTTGAAGGAGGAAGAATTCAGCAGATTGCATGAGCAGTTGGGCATAAAAGTGCTTATGAAATCAGGTTTAAATGAGGGTGTTAGAAAAATTAAACCTATATTTCACCCTAAGCAAAAGGTTGCTTCAGAGACGAGTGATTTCGAGAATTGCTCGCCCACTGCAAGCAAGATCCTGAACTTGAGGACACCCACAAAGACAAGGAGCTTGTAAGACATCTATGAGGTAACCCAAAATCATGAAGATGAGGAACATTATGACTTTGCATTCTTTACTGAGTGTGATCCAATTGAGTTTGAAGAGGCAAGTTAGAATCAAAAGTGGGTGAAGACGATGGATGAGGAGATAGACGCCATTGAGAAAAATGATACATGGTAGCTGGTAGATCTTCCAGTAGGGAAGAAGACCATTGGGGTCAAGTGGGTTTATAAAACCAAGTTTAATACCCAAGGTGAAGTTGACAAGCATAAGGCCAAACTGGTGGTAAAGGTCTACAAGTAGAAGTTAGGAATTGACTATCATGAGTTGTATGCACCTATAGCCCGAATTTACACAATCAAGATGATCCTGGAACTGGCAGATAAGAAGGGATGGAGTGTTTACCAGATGGACGCCAAGTCAGCCTTCCTCAATGGTATTTTGGAGGAGGAGGTCTACATAGACCAACCACCAGGTTATGAGATTTAAGGACAATGGGGCAAGGTCATGAAACTGAAGAAGATATTTTATGGTTTGAATAAGGCACATAGGACATGGTATAGCCATATTTATGGCTAATTTTAGGAGAATGGGTTTGTCAAATTCCCATATGAGCATACCCTGTACCTGAAGATAAATGAAGTAGGGGATGATAATCGTCTATCTATATGTGGACAATCTAATTTATACTGGTAACAATGATGTACTTTTTGATCAGTTATGAATAGCCATGAAGAAGGAATTTGAGATGATAGATTTAGGGTTGATGAAGTGCTTTATCGATATCAAAGTTGACCAATTAGTAGAAGGCATATTCATTTATTAAGGTAAGTATGTGAAGGATATCCTGAAGCGGTTCAATATGGAGGACAAAAAACTTGCCTTCACACCTATTGCCACAAGTTTGAAGTTGACCAAGTTGGATTCCGACAAGAATGTTGATCTAACTCTATTTAAGTAGCTAGTTGACAGTCTCATGTATTTGATTTCAACTCAGCCAGATTTGATGTTTGGAGTGAGCTTGATCAGCCGGTTTATGGAGACTCTAAAGGACACGTATTAGAAATTAGACAAAAAAATTTTGTGCTATGTCAACAATATTGGGAACCATGGCATATTCTATGCCAAATGAGACTAGCTGGAACTAGTGGGTTACACAAATAGTGACTGGGCTAGTAGAACTGATGATAAAAAAATTACTTCTGGGTATGCATTCCATCTCAGATTGAGAGAAGTGTCATGGTCATACAAGAAGCAACCAATCATTGCTTTATCCACTGTTGAATATGAATATGTCATCGCCACGTCAGTTGTATGCCAAGCAGTATGGCTACAGAGGGTTTTGGGTGAACTAAACCATCCACCAGAAGGTGCGACAATGGTATTTTATGACAACAATTTTTCCATAGCACTGTCGAAGGATCTAGTGTTTCATGGACGGATGAAGCAAATTGACCTAAGGTATCACTTCATTAGAGATCTAGTGATGTTGGGAGAAGTTTAACTACAATTTTGTAGATCCAAGGAGCAGATACCTGATATTTCAAGAAGCCTTTGAAGGAGGAAGCCTTCAATATATTGCATGAGCAGTTGGGCATCAAAGTGCTTGTGAAATCAGGTTTAAAGGAGGGTGTTAAAAAAATTAAACTTGTCTTTCACCCTCAGTCGAAAGTCACTCCGAAGGCAAGTGATTTTGGGAATTGCTTACCCACTGCAGCGAACCCAGGAATCACTCAAGAAAGGAGCAATTTTAGGAATTGCTCGACTAAAACAGTGATAAAGAAATTCCTACCAATACTGGAGTGATTTGACACCACAGTGTGTCGCATGTGTCTTCTATCCCATAGTATTTATTTCCCACGTGTGGGTTGGTGTATTGTTTCCTGCATTTTTTATCTTCCAAGTCCAGCTATATATATACTAGTTCAGTCGACATTTAGTAGTGATGTAAAATAGGATAAGAGAGGGAGCAGAGAGCAGAACTGCATCAATTTCGAGCATCAGACTCAGGTGTTTCTCATTTTATTATTTATCCTACATCTTGATACAAATGATTGTAAACACTTCAGAGGAGGACGCTTTGTAATTTCTGTTGCTGTTATTAAAATAGAAATTTCCATGTACTTGGTGTTAAATTCAAATATGGTCTCCTCTACTTAAAACAGCTATGCATCTCATATTTATCTGAATTAGGTCTTCATTTTTCATATTCTTCAAATCTGCATATGGAGATAATAGTTTGAACCTAAGAAAAATTTATTTACATGCTGGAGTGAAATACAATGATCGTTGACTTTGTTTAGCAAATCTGGTCATCGCTCAAGCCAACGAGCGACTCCGATCGTCGCTCAACAAGCGAGTGACTCCCATCATCGCTTTTGTTGGCAAGTGACTCCCAAAATCGCTCAACAATTGAGTGACTTAGAGAGTCATATTGCCATGGCTGGAAAATCACATGTTTTGGCGCACATTTTTGTATGTTGCAGTTTTAGCTGGTGATCACTGTTCATAACTCATTTTGACTTCCATCACTCCATCTTATCAGCGATTCCCAGAGTCATGTTTGGAGCTAGCGACCGCTATCATCTAGTTGGAAACTTGTCTCTTTTTTGTCTCCCATGGTCGCTCATTCCTTGAGTGATGCCTGACTTCACTCACTACTTTTAGTGATTCCAAGAATTGCTAGTTTTTAGGGTGACCACCGGCTATCGCTCATTTGTTGAGCGACACCCAGAGTCATTGCCGATGGACAATGCCTCCTGCGATCACTAGGTTTTAGAGTGACGCCCGACAAAAATATTTAAACCTTCACATTTATGTCCATAGGGATTCCTCCCACAGCTCTATGGAGTCCTGTTCGTATGAATTTGGGAAATTGTTCATTTCATCTGATATGGAAGCCAGAGCTCCATTTAATATAAAAAAAAATGGTGTTAAACCTACTTCTTTCTAGCGAAGGTTGAGAAGATCCTCTTAAAATCCCGCACCTGATATTCCAACTGATGCACCCTTCTCGCACAACCATAAACGAGACCTTGTAATCTTGTAGTCACTTCGTAAACCATACTGCTCACTGCATCTCAAATGATAGTTGTTTCATAGTTGTAGATTTTCATATTTTTGATCTATTCATATCCACAACCATTGTTTTCTTGATATTTCAATAGCAAAAATATTAGAAACTTAGAAACTTAATTATAATAAATCAATTTATAAAATGTTGTTGTGACCTCAACTTAGAAACTTAATTGTTTAATTTTTTTTTTTCCTTTTGTTTTTTAAATGAGTTATTGCAGAGTTTTTGTCGAGCTTTCTCTAAAACTAAAACTAGGTTGTTGAGATTTTCCTCAATTCCCAATTTTAAAACATTTGCTCTTAGTTTCTACTAGTTTTTCTAGTTAAAGCTTTCCAAAATAAATATTTGTGTATGTATGTTATTTTTTGATGTGGCACATTTTTCCGTCCACTCCACCCATGCTTCATTTAGTGGGTCTATTTCTATTTTTGTAACAGCTTTGCTCATGTAACAACTCTACCATGTTTTTTGTCTTAGTAGTACCAAAATAGGATTCAGTTGGGGTTGGAGTTTTTGGGTTATTTTATATATGCTATGTTGTATTTCTATCCAAGTAGCTTGAATTTGGGAATAAATAATTTGGGATTTTTTTCTAATGTGCTTTTGCTATTGTGTTTCTGCCATTCTCGTTAGTTATGCTATCTATTTTTTATTTTGGTTATTATTTTTTCAAGTGAATAAGGTTGTAGGCTGAAGAGATTAATTGAGGGTCTGCATCAATTTGGTATCAGAGCATCTCAAGATAGCCCATATGGGAATATATATGAACTAGGAAAAAAGAGGTAGGAAAAATGCAGGACCAAGGAGGAACAATGCAAATAAATGACTTAGGATGTTAGAAGCCATTGAGGTAAGATTGTATTTGGATGATTCTAAAGATGAACAAGAAGACCAGGGTAATGTAGCCAGGGTAGTAGACCATATGAAGAGGGTTATTGAATATGTTTCCAATCAAAGATCCAAAATAAATGTTGATAATTCAGATTTTAAAGGAGAACTTAATTCAGACTTATTCCTGGATTGGATTCAAGAGTTGGAAAGGTATTTTAAAATGGAAGATATGGATGAAGATGATCCAAAAAGGGTGAAGATCATAGAATCCAATTTGAAGTCTCATGCTAGCCTCTGGTGGGAGAACTTGCAGAGTTCTAGGAGAAGGTAAGGAAAGTAAAAAATTATGTTGTGGCCTAAGATGTTGAAACATTTATGGACTCCATTTTTTCCATCATATTATCAGTAGAAATTGTTTAGGGAATTTAAAAATCTAAGGGAAAGGGATCAATCTATACAATCATATATATAACAGTTCATGAGGCTCCAAATTTGAACTGATCTACACGAATTAGAAGAATAAGCCACAACTAGGTATGTTAATGGGTTAAGGTTTCAACTCCAAGATGAGATTTCCTTAGTTAAGCTACCTACAATGGATGAGGTATATGAATATGCTTTAAATATGAAAGAGAAATTGAATTGAAAGGGAAAAATGAGTAAAAAGGGTGATGTTATCTAGAATAGAGAAAAAGAGAGTTGCTCAAAGCCTACTAAAGAAGAAGAGTCTGAGGGGAGTATGAAGCCTGAATTTAGAGGAAGAGGAGGTTTTAGAGGTAGAGGAAGGGAACAACAATATTTTGGAGAATGAAATCCCTTAAGATGTTTCATATGTGATGAAATCCACAAGGCCATGAAATGCCCATACAATCCCAAAAGGGTTATGGTAGCCTAAGAAGAATAAAGAGAAGAACCTCCAATTGATGAAGTGGAAGCATAAATAGGAAATAACTTGATGTTGCGAAGAACTCTAATATCAGGGGATAAAAATACTCCATAAGCTGATTGGAAAAGGAAGAGCATTTTTAGAAAAAAATGCAAGTGTAGAGAGAAGGTGTGCAAGGTGATTGTAGATGGTGGGTCTACAATATAGTAAGTAAATAAATGGTAGACAAACTACAACTTACTTGTATTCCAAAATTTAATCCTTACAATATTTTTTTGTTAAAAAAAGATTATAGTGTGCTGGTGGATAGGTCTTGTCTTTTTGCTTTCAAAATTTGTCCTTATGAGGACAAAGTGCTTTATGATGTAGTCCCTATGGATGCATGTTATTTTTTATTAGGTAGGCCTTGGCAAAATGATAGGAATGTAATTCACCATGGAAAATAAAATACCTATGAAATTCAACATGGGAATAGACGCCATATTTTGAGACCTCATAAAGGTGAAGACTTGAGTGAAATAGTAGCCCTATCTTTATTTAAAATGGTCTGGAAAAAATTCCTCAAAGAGTCAAAGGGAGCAACCTGCTATCTTTTATATCCTAGAGGGGTAGAGAAATCTAATCAATAGAAGCAAATAGTTTTATTAGAGGTGCAAAAATTGCTAACTCAATATTTAGAATTGACACCATCTGAAATACCTACTGGTTTATCCCCATCTAGAGGTATTACCCATAAAATTTATTTGGTTTCAGGTTCTAAACTTCCAAATCAGGTTGCGTATAGGTTGACACCTCTAGAGAATGAGGAAATGAAAAGGCAAATTATTGAATTATTGGAAAATGGGTTTATAAGGGAAATCATGAGTCCATGTGCCACACCTACTTTACTCTCCCCAAGAAAGGAGGTCGTGAATGTAGATTATGTATAGATGCTAGAGACATTAACAAAATCACTGTGAAATATTGATATCCCTTACCCATAATGGATGATATATTAGATTGTTTGTCGGGTGCCAAAATCTTCTCCAAGATTGACCTTCGAAGTGGATATCATCATATACGAATTCAAGAAGGAGATGAGTGGAAGACAACTTTCAAAACCAAGGATGACCTATTCGAGTGGATGGTGATGCAGTTCAGATTGTCTAATGCTATAGCTTCTTTGATGTGAACCATGAATAAGGTATTTATACCATATATTGGAAAATTTGTTATAGTCTATTTTGATAAAATTCTAATTTTCAGTAGAACTATGAGAAATCATGTAGAGCATTTGAGAGTGGTGCTTGACACACTTAAAGTTGAGAGTTTGTTCATCAACCTTGAGAAGAGTGAGTTTTGCAAAGATAGATTGATATTCTTGGGTAATATTGTCTCAATTGATGGATTGAGCATGGATAGGTAGAGACGAGATGTGCATAGGTTTATTACTGGCTTTAGGGTGTGTCAAATTGCAAAAGGGGGACAACAAAATACATGTCTATATATACCACTACCTATGCCCAAAGAATTGTGGACAAATACTTCCATGAACTTTGTGTTGGGACTACCTAGAACTCAAAGGAGAAATTATTCAGTATTTTTTGTGGTAGATCACTTCTCAAAAATGGCACACTTTATACCTTGTAAGAAGACCAATGATGCTAGCCAAGTAGCCCATTTGTTTTTTAGAGATATAGTGCGGTTACATGGTATTCCAAAAACCATAACCAATGACAGAGATACCAAATTTTTAAGCCACTTTTGGAGGTCATTATGGAAGAAGTTAGACAATAGTCTGCAATATAGTTCGGCATACCACCCTCAAAATGATGGCTAAACCGAGGTGGTGAATAGAAGTTTGGGCAATCTCCTAAGGTGCTTAGTTGGTGACCATCCTAAACAGTGGGATTTAGGGATATCTTAAGTTGAATTTGCTTATAATTCTAGTATTAACAAGTCTATAGGTAAGTCACCTTTTCGAATTGTCTATGGTTCAAATCCTAGGGGAGTTGTGGACTTAATTGATATTCCAATAAAACCGACATGTTAGTCAAAATGCTACAGATTTTATAAAAAATATTCAAGAGATACAAGAATGGGTTAGACACAAATTGTAGGAAATGAATGAACAATATAAGAAACAAGCAGATTTGCATAGAATGGAGAGAATTTTCCAGGAAGAATAAATGGTCATGGTGCATTTACGCAAGGAGAGGTACCCCCAAGGGACTTATTGTAAATTAAGACCAAAGAAATTTGGACCTTGCCAAATTTTAAAAAGGATTAATGACAATGCTTATGTGATAGAACTTCTAGAAGAATTTGAAATTAGTCCTACTTTTAATGTGGCTGATCCCCACCCCGTAGAGAAAAATGACGAACTAAGAGAGGATGAACAATTTGAAGGAGAAGATAATAGCTCAATCCAGCACCTACCAAAGAAATAAAGAGGAAAAATTGAATGAGTGTTTGATACCAAATTGGTGGCTACGCGATCCAAGTCATATAGGCTGTATTTTGTCAAATGGGAAGGGCTGCCAAACTCCTATAATTCATGAATTTCAGAGGTTGATTTGCTTAAATACAACAAGAATAACTTTGAATCAGGGTTTTGAACTAGGAGGGTCAGAATTCTAAAAGTTGGAGAGGATGATGTGGAACATTCTACCGTCCACTCCACCCACACTTCATTTAGTGGGTCTATTTATGTATTTGTAACAGCTCTGCATCCACTCCACCCACCCTTCATTTACCCACGCTTCATTTAATGTGTCTAGTTATGTTTTTGTAACAGCTCTACTCACATAACAACTCTGCCCTCTTTTTGTTCTTAATAGTACCAAAAATAAGAGTGAGTTAAGGTTGAATTTTTTTAGATGTTTTTATATATACTGTGTTGTATATCTGTCTAGGCAGCTTGGAGTTGGAAATAAACAATTTATATATATATTTAATGTGATTCTGCCATTTTCGTTAGTTCTACTGTCTGTTTTTTATTTTGGTTATTCTTGTTTCAGGTGAGCAAGGTTACAGGCTCAAGAGATTAAGTGAAAGTCTATTTAAGATTCTATTGCACTAATATGTCTAAAATAGATTTATCAATCCCTTCACAACGTCCAGCATCCATTGCACTAGTATCCTAAAATGGGTTTATCAATCTCTTCACAGCGTCCATCCGCAAGCTTCCGAGTGAGCGGCCCGTTCATGCTAGTCAACCAACTACTAATTGCAAGTTGTGTATTTCACACCATACAACCACGTCTATTTCACATCACAGTCCAGTGTACGTAGTTAGTGGAAGAGTTGCATATCAATCATACTCTCCCCCCTGCCATTTCCTTTAATGTTGGAGAAGCAGATAATGGTAAAAATCGATGATGTAATCGCGAGCAACTCATGAGACTGCCCATGATTGCAATTTTTGGAAACGTGCAGAGATGTAAGGACGCAAAGTCCACCAAAGTTGGAAGAGAGGTGTCGTAAACTAATTTTCTATAATACAAATATCTACCAGACCTTATTAACAAAGGTGCTGACATTACCGTCGGGGAATTTGATTCATTGAAACACCAAAGAGCAAATTGCAGAACATATCTGATTTTATATCTTAATTGATTAAACTGTCTTCTCCCTTTCAACATATTAATTAGTTCAACATGAAATAAAATTTCTTCGATTGGAGTGGGAGGAGTGGATATACAGAGGTATATAAGTGAACAGTTTGCTCTAATCAGTATTTGCTTTCCTTTCATTTATGTCCACAGGGATTCTTCCCACAGCTCTATGGAGTCCAGTTCGTCTGAATTTGGGATATTGCTCATTTCATCTGATATGGAAGCCGGAGCTCCATTTAATTTTGGGCAAAATGATGTTAAACCTGCTTCTTGCCAGCGAAGGTTGAGAAGCTCCGCTTGCAACTCCCGCACCTGCTCTTCCAACTAACATACCCTTCCCGCACAGCCATACACAGGATCTCGCAATCTTTCAGTCGCTTCGTAAACCATACTGCTCACTGCATCGGCTCTCTTTTCTACGGGAACCTCCTGAAAAATATTAACAATCACATAAAAACGATAAGCACAAAATATGCCTCAGAAAATTTATTAGGAAAAGGAAGACGAAGAAGAAAAAGAAGTCATTAGGTTTACTTACATGAAGTTGCTTCACGATGTTGCTCGCTCCAAATACTCCATATACAATGGCGAATTTACGAACGTCGCTTGATGTAAAGTATGGAGCAAGCAAGCACTTGTCGGAGCACTTTTTTCGTTGAACTTTGCATGCACATATAAAAAAAACAGGATTCGACATATCCGCTTTCATCTGCTAAATCCAAAAATTAACCTTAATGATGTAAACTTAACACAAGTAGAATTCTGGTCTATAGGATTTCTAAAACCTTAGTTCAAGATGTAAACTTAATGTTATTTTTAAGCTAACGGTAATGATGTAAACTTAACACAAGTAGAATTCTGGTCTATAGTATATCTAAAACATTAGTTCAAGATAAATTTTGTATAAGTGCTGAATATGTTTTCTTAAGACAAGAATGCAGCAAATATTCTTACTTGTTATAAATGTGGTTATATCAAGAGGCGTGGTCGAACCAAACCTTTTTGAGAAAACTTATCGATGTTTGCATCCATTGAAGAACATATAATAGATTGGCTGGTTGTATAATTTGCATTCACTGAATGAGAGAACAGCTTTTAGAAACCATGGGATTCCTACTAATTCGACGGCAAGCACGTGTCCGTCTATTGGCGAAATAAATGATATTGAAATGTCAGCGCATGCCAATCCAAGTGTCCACTGTGGTCCAACTATACCAGAATTGTCTGACAGAAGTGGATAGATTTTTCTTGATTTTTGAATTCTTGGGCCATATTATTATTATTATTTTGATACGTAAGCCTTAAAATTCAAACTCGACAGTGATTCTTCCTTCTCTTTTGGTCATTTGACTCGCCGCCCAACCTTATGTTATAAGGGATAGATCTGCAAAAATGCTTTTTTATGAAAAAAATGACTCTTTTCTCACAATGTTGTGGCAAAATTAATATAATTAATCGTGTACTCTGACATTTTTCCTATCAAATATCCAATAGAGTCCTGATGGGCAATTGCGTATTGAGATGTAGCACCAAAAGTGTTTATAAAAATCCATTAAAATACAAAATGGAATAAATAACATCGTGGATGAATATAAGACCTGCAAGCGCGTAGAAATAAAACAATAGAAATAAAGGTAAGGACGATAGAGAAACGTTATGGCGGTCCCATTAAAGCGACTCTTACCGAGCGTCTTCAACCATAAATTCAGACTTGCGTAACTTGCTAATATTTTGATGACTCTCAATACTTCCTAAAGTATAAGCTTTGTATGTCTCCCTTTCAGATGGAACAATTTGTTGTTTGTGAGTATGATAATATATATCAAATAGGTTTTCCAAGGAAACCATACCTTTAGGAATGGTGTTTTTCTTTAGATTCAATTCATTTTCTTCATTTAGTTCTATATAGTTTCGGTTTTATTCATATATGATTTGAGTTTTGAATATACCAGAGTTAGTGATAAAATCCATTATTTGCTTGTCATTCTCAAACACTTAAAGGCTTAATAATTTTGGTCATACTTTTGGACATTGTACAACTAGTTCTACTATCATTCCTTCCTTGTTCTACTATATGCTTGCCATCCTTAAAGGCTTAATAATTTTGGTCATTTTTTTTTACTATGTTTTATTTTAGAATGGACAAGTAGTTCTATAGTGATTGCTGCTACTGCCAATGAATATGTAATGTGATTCTTTTTATATGAAATAGTCTAAATATTAAAAGCATCGCTCTTTAATTAAATTCCACACTCATCTATGATAATTTGAGAGATGTTTGTCATGACAGATATATTAGTTTTACACTTGCTTGATCATCAATTTAGAATCTCCTAGGACACATACATATTTGACTCTCTTCTTAATGGAAAACTGCAATCCATGAATTAATACCTCATACTTAGTAGCATTGTAGGTGCAATAAAATTATTATTATTTTTTTTATTGGTAGAAAGAATTTGGAAAGGATCCCTGAACCTTGTACAAGCAAACCTGAAAGAAAGATCAGGACAGAAAGGAAAACTCCCACTAAGACAACATATCTAAGGGAGTTAAATTGGAACAACAAAAAATCAATAGACAGAGAGAGACGCCAAAAAGAGAATCAAACAGACCAAACAGTACCAAAGAAACTCGATCGAAGCAAAGGGAAAAACAAGAGCGACCAACCAACTTACTGTGGAAGAGAATCACCAACATTTTTCTTCTTGATGGGGAATTTTGTGGTATCTGCCTCTGTTCATCTGCCACTTTATCATCAGTATATACTCGTGATGCTTGGTGATGCTGACACGGTTAATATGAGAAGGCTTCAAAGTCTCGTTCAAGATGCTGTGTATCTTGGAGAAAGTGATACATGACAATGGTGTGGAAGCCATAGTGGAACGACAAATCCGCATGGCATGATGGCCCACCACCTTGGGTGATAACCCCATATGAACTAACTAGAGCTTGTGACTCATCAAGAGAATATTAGAGAGTAAAAACATCAATTCTGGAAGGGTTAGTTCTTAGGTTATGGGGAAAGGAGTTCCTCCACACCTGAATAGTGGTTTCATGAACCCCCTTATTGGTGAGCCAATCCATCGCTTTGTTCCCTTCTCGATATTGATGTTGGATGTTGATGTGAGTATATCTGGTTATGAAAGCTCTGCATTCTTGGAGAATGTTTACCAAAGACAAGGGGATTTAGAATTACCTCTGAGGAAGTTAATTATGTGGAGGAAGTCCCCTTAAATGATCATATGGTCAATTCTCATGTTATTGATAAGCTGAAGGCTTTGGAAAAGAGCTCTGGCTTCAACCATGTTGTTTGCTTGAGTTCCCAAGTTTTTTGCAAAGTCAAGTAAGATTTTCCCCTTGCCATCTCTAAGGATACCTCCTCCACCAGCATTGCATGAATTCCCTTTAGCCGCCCCATCGAAGTTGTGTTTGAGCCACCATGGTGGTGGGGGACTCCACCTGATATATGACCTGTTGACAGAAATTATAGGTGCACTAGAAATGTTAGTGAGTTTGAATCTACTACGGAGGGACGTCTCCAAACCAGGGGGGAGCTTTAGGGGAGGAGACAACGAATGCATTTTCAATTTCCAGGGAGAGGATTTTCAAAGTGGTTTTGCAGTAGTCGATGGATTGGCCTTTAAAATTTTTGGAATTGCATTCTAACCAAATTCACCATAAGTAATAGTGGAGACAAGAAGGTCACATAAAGCTGAGTTGGTTATTTTTAAAGGGTATGGGCCACTGTTGAAAAAGTTGATGAATAGTAATTCGTAAGACTGAGGTTAGGCTAAAGTTATCAAACACTGAATTAAGCACAACCAGGGAGAAGGGGTATCCTAAGAAAATGTGGTCTATGGATTCCCAATTAGATTTACAGAGCACGCACCAATTGGGGATAGGAAGGCCTCTATAAATGAAATTATCTATGGTAAGAATTCTATTCTGAGAAGCCAACCAAGAAAAAAACCCACTTTGGGTATGATGTTTTCCCCTCACACATTTTTAGCAATATCCCAACTAGCAGTAGGAGGCTCAAGGTTGTAATAGACAGACTTAACTGAGTAAGTTTTGGCTTTCGATAGTCCCCAGATTGGGATGTCAGGCAACGGGGTGTTGGGGATGACATAAAAATGAATAAGAATCTGCATTTATCTAGTTACCTGAGTCATCTAGATCGGTAAGTTGATGATTGACAAGTCCTTCCACTACCGTCTAGTAGGGCCCTGAGTGATAAAGTCAATGATTTTTTCTCCAAAAATGGCATCAGTAAAGGGTTTTAGGGTAGATAGGTTAGGTTCCATGCTAAGATACTGGTCTCAGAGCCACGGGTCTTCCCAAAATCTGATATTTGTCCCAGATCCAACCTGTCAACGGAGCCCTCTTTTGATGATGTCCCTGGTCTGAACTAGAGAATTCCAAAAGCAAGAGCTATAAGGGAGTCGATGGTCACCCAAAAAATGTAAGTGGTGAAGGTACTTGGCCTTAATGATGTCTATCTAGGTTGGTCACCCAAAAAAGCAAACATATTCCTATTTTCATTGTCTACCCAAAGAAATCTACATTGAATTTATTTAATCTCACTGCATATAGAACTTGGAGCTTTGAATATGGACCAGAAGTAGACTGGTATACTTTGTAGATAGGCTTGAACCAGAGTGGCTTTGGCCACCTGACTAAGCATTCCACTTTTCCACCCAGTAAGTTTCCTGTTGATGCATTCGAGAACATTGGCCCACATTGTCGGGGAGACCCTTATGTGAAATAGAGGTAAACCCAGGTATTTGGTGGGAATATTAGCTATGTTGCACCCAAGAATTTTAACAATTCTGCTCTGTCTAAGGATAGGAGTGTTAAGAAAATATAGACTACTTTTGTTGTAGTTTATCTTCTAACCTACTGCAATTTCATAGTAATTAAGAATTTTTTTGATAATCTTGGCCTTAGAGACAAAAGAAGAGGAATCAAGAATTATGTCGTCAACGAATTGTTGATGGGTAATGGTCCTTGAATCCATGGTAAGTTTAATCCCTGAAATAAGTCCTCTAGAGCATGTAGTAGATAAATATCTCCCGTTCACTTCAGCCATAATGATGAAAAGAAATGGGGATAGGAGGTCACTCTAGTGAATGCCCTTGAAGCTTTGGAAGAAACCAGATGGTGAGCCATTAACAATGATGGAAAACTAGGCTATGGAAATGCATTCCTTGACTAAGTCTATCCATTATTTGTGGAAGTCGAATCTATCTAGGACCTCGAGAAGAAATTTCCATGACACTCTATCGAATGCTTTATTCATGTCCAATTTGAGAAACATGCTTGGATTTTTGTTGTGGGCAACCGAGTGAACCAGTTCATGGACTGCAATGACTTCATCTGTGATGAACCTGCCTTTAACTGAGCTGCCTTGATAGTGGTCTATGATGGAAGGAAGAATGTCTCATAGCCTATTTGTGATGAATTTAGTTATGAGTTTGAATATCACACTGCATAGACTAATGAGCCTATAGTCAGATAAGGATTTGTAGTTTTGAGATTTCGAGACTAGCACAATGAAGGTAGCATTAGCCTCTTTAGGCATTTGCTTGGCTCTTTAAAAGTACTAAATTGCTTCCATGACCTCTTTGTCCATTATGTCCCAAAAGTGCTAAAAAAACCTAGGGGGAAGCCATTAGGCCCTGGCGCTTTATCTGATTCCATAGAGAATAAGACCTCTTGAATTTATTCGTTAGTGAAGGCTTTGAGAAATATATCATTGAAGTCTTGAGACACTAGGGTTTTGATGTTTTGGAGTAGAGAATTTTTAATGTGGGGAGACACGGGAGGCTAGGGCCAAGAATATGTTGGAAATGGGACATTGCTTCTTCTCTTATTGCTTGGATGTCATTAGTATTTGATCCATCTCCCCTGGTGATTTCTCTGATGTTGTTTGAGCTTTTGTGTCTCAGGGTGGAGGTGTGAAATAATTTAGTGTTTTTGTCTCCTTCCTTTAGCCAAAGCGCTCTGGAATTTTATCTCCAAAATGCTTCCTCCTTTGCTAGATTATTGTGGAAATTAGCAAGGAGGGATTTTTCCTCCTGAAATATGTCAGGCCTCGGGTCTCCATTTTGAATGAGTTGTTCCACTCTGTGAAGCTCCTCCACAATAAGTTTTTTTCCTAGAAAAGGTTACCAAACACATTACTGTTCCACTCCTTCAGTTTAAATTTGACAGACTTGAGCTTCCTATACAGTCTTGAGATTGGATTGCCTGGGGGGTCATGCTGCCACCATTTGCTAATTTGTATTTTGATATATGGGTGATTTAGCCACATCTTCTCAAACCTGAATAGAGTTTTGTAAGGATGTATTTTGCAATTACAGTCCAAGATCAAGGGATTATGCTCAGACCCTATATTTGGCCAAGCAAAAATATTGTTATTGCCTAAAAGGTTGATGATCTCTTTAGACATAAGGAACCTATCGAGCCTGATTTGGATTAGTTGGTTGCCAGGTCTTCTATTGCTCTAGGTATAGTTTCATCCTTGAAGTTGAACATCCATGAGTTCATTGTTGTTAACAAAGTCGCTGAAATCCTCAGTGCATCTAGGAGTGATGGGGATACCACCTTTTTTGTCATACGGGAAGAGGGGGGAGTTGAAATATCCCATGAGTAGCCATGGAAATTGCTCAAAATTATTGTGCATAGAAGTGAGAATATCCCAAAAAAATTCTTGCTAGGGGAATTATTAGGAGCATAAATGTTGGTGTTGATCCACTGGAGGTTTGTGTTTTTATTGGTAAAAAGAATGTTGATAGCTCTATCTGAGATGGAAATAGTTCTGCCCTCAATGGTTTCTTGGTCCCATAGGCACAATAGACCCCCGGAGGCTCCTTGGGATGGGCTGAAAGCAAACTTGCTATTCTTCCATATGGATCTGCATACCTCTATGCTATTTTGTGCATCCAATTTAGTTTCTTGAAGTAGCATAATATTTGGTTTTATTTCTTTTTTGATTGATCTAACTATCCTCTATTTTGTAGCCCCGTTGAGGCCTCTTACGTTCCAGGATAGAATATTCATTTGGATGATTTGGATGAGGATTTCATACCTCTGCCTCTCCCCTGAGACGGAGTTGGTTTGGTTCTTCTTTCCTCATCAAAAGGAGGTTCCACGTTGGAATTGTCTAGAATGCACGACATGATGGTTGATTGGATGCCATTGGCAATGGCATATTTGGCATCCCTAAGTATTTTTCAATGTTAGAGGGTCTATCTCTTATTTTCTCACTTCCTATATCTACAATGGTTGCAGGTTTGGGTGACTCCATGACTGGAGAGGCATAAAGGAGATGTTGGATGGAGACTCCTAAGGTAGATCTTGAGGAGGTCTTAGGGTACACGGGTCTATGGCTAACAGGCTGAATAGATATGGGGATGGTGAGGGTGAGGTAGTAATATTTGGAAGACAGTGAATGGGATGAGGGTATCTAAGGAGAGGTAGCGGGTCCTGAAGCCTTGAGAGCCTTAGGAGGGCCAAAAAAAACACCTTTGCTAGTGGTGGTAGGGATGGAGGGTGGAGTTGCTACCAAATGAGGGTCAACACTAGAGATCAAAATAGAGGACAAAGGGGTAGGTGGGTGGTATGGTCCTGAGTGGGAAGGTGAGTGGGGCATCCCTTGCACCAAACTCTTACCACGAAGAATGGATATGGGTATGGATTATGGAATCTGGGATATAGGATCAACCTCTGAGTCCTAGAGGTTACCAAGTGGGATGAAAGGATTAGATTTAGAGAAAAGAGAACCAACCTGGTTTGATTTTGGGGAAATGCAGGAAGAATGTTGTGCTTGATGTTGGGCCTGCTTGCATTTCTTAGTCTACATATTTTTTTGAAACCCCTGGTTCTGTATGGGTATCTATCTGGTAGTATCTTTGGAGATCTCCTTCTTCAAAGTTGGGAACTACGACCTAAGGTGCCGCTGAATTTTGCACTCGATGAAATAGGCAAGTTCTTTTCATAATCGATGCCTTGACACCGCCTATAACCTCCAATGATAAGATCGACGAAGGTGGGAAGGGCCAAATATATATTCGCAAGCATGCAAATGTGAGCATAGGTCATCCTGGATCTAGCTTTGGTAGAGAGATCAATGGTCACTATCTCACCGATAGTCTACATAATAACTTTGAGGTCATCATTATAGAAAAATTAGGGGGGAAGACCATGGAGCTTGATCCAGATCAGGGTTGAGTTAATGCTTTGAATTTTAGGGTCAAATTCCTCTCCTCATTTGCACAAGAAAAGGTTGTGATAGCCAAATAACCATGGTCTACCAGTGAGGATGCGATGAGTGTCAAAGGTATTGTTGATCCTGATAATCAAAAGCCCTCACAGGAAGGCTACCAAATCCATATTGTTGAAAAGGCACCATTTAGAAAATGCCCATTCATGAATGGTTTCAATATATGACCGAGCTTCGACGAACTTCCTAATCAGGGATATGGATTCCTGAAAGATGAGAGGTTCCATAGATCCACATGGGAAAGAGACTACGTTGCCTAAAATTGTGTAAGGAATGGGGATTTAGAAAGGAAAACTCCCATAGGAAGCCCTAATCTTATCCATAAATTTTGACTAAGACCATGGGGGTTCTTTGGGGTTATCACCCACCGAAACCCTAAAAGGTTCAGAACTACAACAACCATTCTCACTGTCTGGTGGTTCCCCGAGGTTGCCATCATCATCACCAAAATACCTGCAACCTGAAGACCCCAAAAGAAGTGGACCAGCACCTAAAATTTATGTAGTACTTCTTGACCCACCAATTGTTCCTCCAGTCGCTCCTTCTATCGCTCTTACCATCGCTCTAAGTTTTGAAAAATATGATCTATTGTAATCTAAGAGGAGACCTAGGTTCCAATCCTACGGGAGTGCCCATGCATATATAGTAACCTGATCTGAATCCTCTGTGTGTTGCACCTGACTGATTATGGTGATTTATTTCCTTCTTGTTCGATGGTCCCCTTAATACCACGTGTTGAACCAGACTGACGAAGATGGTGTGAAGCCTGTACATCTAATGGTCCCCATATCACGCTGGGTTACCACTAACGAGATGATGGGTGTGTTGGAAGCCTTATCTAATAGTTTAAAATGTTGGTAGTTACTAAAAATTATGATTGTAACAAATTCATCTAAGCAAAAAGATGTGATTTGCCCTTGGGGTACACCAATTCAACTCTGATGCCATTGCCATGATTACATTTTGATCCATAAAACTTGAGAGTTTGTAGTTGGTCTTTAGTTGCTTTCTATTTGTTTGATGTGGTTTTTGCTACTAGATTATTCTCTCAAACTCTAGATTCTATTGCCATAGTGTAGACTCTCAATTCTAGTTTAGTGTATAAAATCTCATTGATATTGTTATACTTTGTGATGGTATCCTTTATCCTTGGCTCTCTTGATATCTAGAATTGATTGGCTATACCATACCAAAAAAAGCCACATATGTGAAAAATCTATTGCCATATAACCATTCAAGGTTCTACACCAATCATGATTAAGCAACATCCCATATGCATTTGGGATATTCGTAGCTTAGATATCTATATATTGTTTTACCTTAGGTAAAATAACCAACTATATATGGACTTGATTCAACATCCCAACTACATTCACCTTTGTCTTGTCCAATTTCACCACCACCTTATTTGAAGGAGTAGGAGCCAGTCCTAATTTTTGCTTGACTACATACAATATCACATTGCCAGAAACACTTGAATCCACAAGACAATTATGTAAGTTTCTGCCAGTAATTCTACCTTTTCTTTATATTGCCATCTCAGCATGAATAGTATTCTTAAAATTTTTTAAATTTTGACCAACAAACATTTTATGTAATAGATCAGGTAGGTCTAGAGGATGGTGACTTCTCCTTTCATCGGGATTGGTTCATGTCCTTTCTCCTCTAGAATTTGTACCTCAAAATGTTCATTTTTCTTCTATCTCATTCAAAGAGTTTATTTGCAAGGTATCCTCTAGTCTGTGCTTCTCCTCTTTATTTCCTTTATATCTTTGCACTAGTTGAAGGTGTGGTGGGGGTTCATCATATGGGTCAAGGGTCGGGTGGTAGTTTTTCTTCTCCCCTTATTCTTAAAATACGGCATATGCCCATAGTGGGGTTTTTTGAGCTCCTTCTGGTTTTTGTGTTCTTATTTTTTCCCATGTATGCTCTTCTTCCTTTTGTGTCCTTGTGGGCTCTGGTATTCCCAGTTCTCACGATATATCAATGGGAATGTTATGCATCTTTGAATTTGGTGGCTCTGTTTGGCCTGGATCGAATAAGTTGGTGTTTTATTCTCATGTTGTGTTTGGGGCCTGTTATGCTATGCTGTGTGGGCAGTTGAATTTCTTCATGGCATCCCTGAGTGGTCTGTAGTTGGTATTTTAACGTAGTGTCTTGTATCCTTCCTAAATATGGGTAAATCTAGAGTTTGTAAGCACAAGTCTAAGTAGTCCAATTTGAGGGTAGAACCCACGTATTTTTTGGTGAATGAGGATGTTTTGTCCATTCTGAGAGAGGGAGATTTGCTGGACTGCATCTAGAAATTACATGGCCATAATCCTATCATCTCTAAGTGGATGGATGTTACTTGGAAGGAGGGTTGAGTTTGTGTTGGATATTGGTATTTTGAGGTCTCAATGTATTTGGTCAGTCACACCACTGGGTTGGAGATAGATGGAGCACCTCATAATAGGTAGAGACACTCACTATTACAAGATATTCGTATATTTTTGGATGAAGATGAATTCCTTTCGAGAATTCAAAATAGTTTTAGTGCTAAGGCCTTACCTGCATCGTGGAATAAGGTGATAAAAGTTATAATGAACTTTTTCACTTCAAATTCTTTGTACAATATTGTTTAGAGTTTTCATGCCATGTTTCTCAATCATCTTTGTTGGTAGAGGAGGATGAATATCCCTTTGTTCCTTTTCAACTCGATATGTAAATCTATGCTAGTTGTTCAAGGTGGGTGGGGATAGGATCCCCTGCACTAGGGCTTGGATATACTGGTTTTTTAATGTGTTGCTTTGGATAATGGGGTTATTGCTGATGAAATTTTAAAATCCTTGAGCTTCCTTTCCATTCCCATGCTTGGTGATCCCTGTCAAGTCTCAGTTAGTTCAAGTTTAGATTTTGATGATGCGTACTCCCTTTCCTTGGGATCAGGTTCAAAAAAGTTACCTCACAAAGAGTTTTATTATACAAAAGGGATGTGGGGATTCACGGTGAAATTTTTATCTTTTGAGGTTGTTAAGAACCCTATGATGTCTCTTTTTTCTTCTCCTACTATGAAGAGTCTTTCTGTCAGTGTTTTTTTAGAAAGTGGTGGCACTCGTAAATCAGTTAGACTGAGTGGTAAGAGGAGAGAGTTTACGGGTTTGTCCTCCCTTGATATGAGGGATTTTGAGGATGATGAGGTAGAGGTTCTTCCTAGATCATCAGCCAAAGACAATGTAGTGATTGATGTGTACTCTTCAAGTAAAACTATAGTAAAGAAAAGTACTATCGTACATAGTCTATACCTGATGGAAATCAAGCAACATGCAATTTTGATCTATGTTAAAATAGCCTTGGATTATGTTGAGGAGGTTTACCATATGTTAGGAGAAATTATTTACGAATTTGATTCTTTGATTTAGAACCATATCGGTTCTCTCACTGGTCAATTCATCTAGTTTTTCTTAGGTTTGTGGGATCCTTCGTTACTTTGTTCATAGTTTTTGTTCTATTTTATCTATCTATTTTGTTGCATGCTTTGTTAAAGGTTGTGGGGTCCCTTTCAAAACCCTCTTTTCTCTTAATATTACCAAAAAAAAAATATCATTTGGTTAATTAATTGAGCTACCTTAAATAGAGAAATGTTTGTCTTGGTTTTCTTAAGGTCTTCAATAATATTATATCCATCCTTGTTTTAATTTGAGATTTTCTTTATCTATGGTAATGGCATATTATATTTTGGCTATGCGGGTATTAAGGGACCCTTAGGTTGGACTAGGTTTTTGTTGGTCTAATCATTAGGTGGGTGGAGATTTTTTAAGGAGGTTATATCCATCCTTTACTCCAAAGAATGTAATTGTTACCTCTCTGAAACTATCAGTAAGCTTGCACCACTTCTTCTATGTATTAATTAGATTCATATTCATCTACTCCTGAGAGTTCATATGTTTCTAAAACTAGAGTTCTTCTTACATTATTATTAGCTTGATCCATACAATCCTTATTTATGGGTACTAATTACATGTTTTCCATTTCCTTTTAGACAATATCCAAAGTGATTTTGAACTTTTGATACTTAGTTTCATCATATTGAGTCATGGAATGGACTTTGCACCAGCTAGGCAAAGCAATATCAACCAAATTCATTGAAGTGCTTGGGTTTCTATTAGACTAAATTTGGTTGCTAACAAGATTTTAGACTCCTTCATTTTTTGGTTGAGTGTTTCATTGATAGTTAGTCCTTTGGAACTTAAAGTTCCTATTTCAAGTGTTATTATTTGTAGATGGGTTTTGAGGAACTTTACTTTGTAATTGAATCATATCATTGCTTAGTTTCTAAATCATCCTCTCTATGTTGTCTAACTAAATATTTGAGATATTAGGTTGACTTGGTCCTAGTTGACCTATTACATTATTTATAGGTGTAGATGTATTAAAAATATACGTAAATCTAGTTGACTATTTGATGGAGGTATATGATTAAGAATGTTGTTTACAGTCCCTTGATTATATAAATAATTTAGAATGGTTTATTGAGTGCTTACATCATGCATCATTTGATTTAGGGGAGCCAGAATGAGTGGTTGATTTTGGTTTGGATACATGATTCATGGTAATGAGTTCAACATGAGAAAGTGTTGTGTAAGGTCTTGGTTTATAAATAATATTTTATTATAATATTTGGTTGTCCAAGTGAAGGTAATTGACCCAAACCAAAACTTTGAGGTATTAATTATTACTTAATTGTTGCAACCTCACTATATGCCATGGGTAAGGATGCAATTTGAGGGGCTCTCATCACAAACACATAATTTAATGGCTCCAAATCTCTAAGATACATATTGATGGTTGCTTTATTTTTAAGGGTGTAATGGGTCACCAATGAGATGTATAATTTATGAAACCTAGCATTGAATAGCCTTAGAGATTTTCTAGGTTCTTAATGATCAAAGTAAAATAAATGATATACCATAGCTAGGTCAATTAGTAATTTAAAATGGTTGAAAAATATTATCTCTAATTGAGCTAAGAACTAATGGAGTTAATATACCAGTCATATGCAAATTCATCCAATGTGTGTAGAAACATCCTACATGCAACATCCTCATATTCAATATGTAAATGAATTAAGACATCTTTGTATGCTTGTACATGCTCTTCAGCTAATATTGTTCCATCATACCTACATCGAGGGAGATATATTTCATCTTTATTAGAAATATCACGTGTAGGCCTTGGTATGCCAAAGGGTTGCTTCCCACTAACCATGGAGTATGTCAACTTTTGGTCTTCTATATAGAGAAAGGCTAAGAAACTCAATACCTCTTATAGATGACTTAGACCTAGTGATGATGACTTTAGGTTCTAGCTTTAACAATCAAGATGTGTAATATAAACAATGCACCAAGAAAATTTAGTTTTAACAGACTCTCCTAGCACTAGTTCTATTGAGAAAGCAAATGACACATTATCAAGGGTAATCCAACAATACTTAAAATAAAAATTTGCTCACTCTTGAAGGGGAAATATTTTCCCTAAGGTTTGGGTATGCTAGCTCTTGGATAGTGCAGGTAAACTCATAGGTTGTTGTTAATTGTTCATTCAAGAGGAACTTGTTGGTTATGACTCAAAAAATAAGCTTCTCAGGCACAATATCTTTAAATTGAAAGATTAACTATCTAAAAATGATTCTACTACATTGATATTACAAAATATGTGAGCCTAGAAAAAATAAAATGGAAAAAAAAAAGATAAATTTCAAGCTTTGTAAACTATGGTAGCCTAATCAATATCATTGATTGTACTTAAGATACATCATATGTGTAATAACAATAAATATTTTGAAGTTGTGTCAAATTTTAAAATTCACTACAAAAAACTAGCTTCAATGCTTCAAACATAAACTAATCTACTCCTAATATAAACAAGCTTCAATGAAAAGTCAAAGGTTTAAGGGTAAGAGGAAAGAAAGAAGATCAAGCCAACACTACCTTGAACTCCAATTCTGGTCTGATAAAGTAATAAATCTAATTTAGAGAAATATTTACTTGACCAATATTCACACAACCTAAGGTTTGAGATGGTGCAATATTCAAAGAAGGAATATAATGTGAAACACACTAAGTGAAATTACCATCAACATGCACAAATTGAACATAAAATTTTAAAAGACTTATATTATAAAGATATTTTTTGAGTACACAAATTTAAATTTTTCCAATTTAATGGATTACAAGAACAAAGCTAAAAAATAATGGCAACTTCGTTCAAATGAAATATTACTACAAAACAAGAGAATAAGTTAAAGGGACTAGCTAAAAAATGGTTTTTGACCTTTTGTAATAGATTAGTGAGCAACTATTTATACAATTTTTTTCAATTAGCATTACATTTACAATTAATTGATATTCATTTCCTAATATGTGCTTCATGGAATTCATTTTATGACCATGTGAGATTTATTTCAACAATATTATGGCCATGTCTCATTAAATATTAATTTACATAATGCTCAAAAACTATAGAATGACCATGCCTCATTAGATTTTCATTACTCTACAAAATTTGAGTTGATCACTAATTTCCCATATCTTCTATCTTGCATGATTGTACTTGTCCAATCAATATTTTAAATCCCATGTCCACCATATTTAAAGTAGCCACCAACAAATATGTCATTACCCTCCCTCACAAGCTTTTTGGTACAAAGAAACAATGCATTAATTATCGATGCTTTAATACTTAGTTTATGCAATTGAATAGCTATGTGATGATAGTTTAAGCTTTTGAAAGAACATGATACTATTGACATATTATTAATGTGCATAATTAGGTACACTCATGGGTGGAAGAGGTAGAATTATCCATAAAAAATGGGGTACCTAAGATAAGGGAAGTGATGATTACGATAATTCAAGGATAACATGGATATATACCCTCATATAGGTATGCATAATCGAATATGAATAATCACCAATTAACTAGCAACCTTGAGCGTCAAGTTGATAGTTTGGTAGCTATCATAAATTTCTATGCTAAGACAGGCGATACTGAATTGACAGAAAGTATCTCTCTTTATATGTTGTATATATTTTATTATCTTTTACTTCATCATTTGGTGCATCAATGGTTTGGAAAAAAAACATTCATAATCTGGTTGTCTTTGAAAGTCCCTTGTTTTTCTTAAACCCTTCAAAATAATAGCACGATGTTAGTATTTGATAAGGAACTATTTATTCTATGTTCCATGTATGTGCATATGGATGCATAGGTATAAATATTTTATTTTTTTAGATTTTAGAGTTTCTTTTATAAATAATAAAGTGTATTATTTTAAAAGATAATAGAGTTTCGTTTATAAATAATAAAGTATTTTATTTGAAAATATAATTGTTTATTTTATAAATAATCACTATTTATTTTAAAATATAATAGAGTTTATTTTATAAATAATAAAGTGTTTTATTTTAAATGACTATAAAGTTTCGTTTATAAATAATAAATTATTTTATTTTAAAAGATAATAGAGTTTCTTTTATAAATAATTACTATTTTATTTTAAAATATAATAGAGTTTCTTTTATAAATAATAAAGTGTTTTATTTTAAAAGATAATAGAGTTTCTTTTATAAATAATAGTGGCTTATTTTAAATGATGATAGAATTTCATTTAAAACCTTGGTTTAAATAATGATAGAATTTCATTAGAATTTTTTTAAAAATAAGGGTAAAAAACCCTATCAACCTTAAAGTGAGGAAGGTTAGAGATTTCGTTTATGGCAAATTTTTGAAGGGAGGAAAGAACCATATTTTAATGGAATATCATTCTCAACCGGATAAGATATGGTAGGGAATTGACGGTGAGTAGGTGGGGGTGAGCATATGGGAGATTAAGAAGCATGGAAAAAGAGGAGGCTTCTCTCCCTATGTATTGTATTGATGATAAGGAAGAGGGACCTTTTAAAAAAATAGAATCTTAGAAATAAATATTGGAAGCATATCTAAATGAGGAGAGAAATCAACTCTAAAGGACAACAAGTTTGGGAAAACCAATATCGAACTTGACACCTGATTAAACCACCTCTAAAATATAGTAGGTTGGTTTATAATCTACCATATCCTTTAATTTGTATTAAGCAAGTTTGGTTTTTGACCCACATCTTGGGTTCATCATTGATTTATTGTAAGCTAGGTAACTGGTAATATTCAAGATAGTACCAATTTTTGTCATCCTTTGTCTGGTCGTTCGACTTCCTTTCTAGCTACATTGTGCACACCATCACATTGCAATGCTTAATTTATTCACTCCCTACACAACCAACGTGGGGTTGGGTATATGTTAGTTGTGTGAGCCACTAACCGAACCTCCTCGAATATCTTCACATCTAGGATGGCTGAACTACCTCCTATGCTTCTATCTATAGTGACCAATTATTTCAAAATACCTATGTACTAGTCATTGCTTGGTAATCATTGCATAATAACTAGTGGATCCCTCCCTAGTTAACCTGCTAAGCATCGTTCACACCTTTCTATTAACCATTTTGCCATATTTCCCTTAGCTACATTGCTTAGCAAGTTTTGCACTTAGAGTCTTGTGGTAGTTCATATCTTTTGATGTAAAACTCTCGTATGCTTGACCTCCATCTAACCTAACATGTTGTTGTCGATGACCATCTAGTGTTAAGCCTATCATGGGTGAGGGTGTTTCTCCCTCCCAAGTTGTGCTTCATCCCAGGTCGCCTTATCATTCTCTAAAAATATCTTAGAGTAGTGAGCACTTGCATAGTTGTAGCTTACTCATCGCAATAATGGTATCCTGGGTTGGCAAGTTTACCACCATTATTTTTCCTTAGAAGTCAGCGTTGTTCTGTGTAGGAATATGATCGGGTAACCTTTCATGATGGAACACCATCAAAAATCCATAAATATCACTTGAACAATTATGGTTATGGTGTAGCTTTCCCTCATTATCACAGTCGTAATAGAACTTTTGTGTTAGCTAAAAACCCTGCCTTGGGTACTTAACTGTTGAGTTGGTATTCACAGGTTGTGTCATTGGTCTAAGTATTTGTTTTATGATTTTTCTTCATTTATGTGAAGACCTTAATCTTCCTTTTAATTTGTAAATGATTATTATTTCTTCCCACAATATAGTCGATAGTTGTTGAACTAGATTATTTTGTTGGAAAAGAAATATGGTTTATATTCTATGTTTTATTTCATTGATTAAAAGTATGGATCTTTAATTTATGAAAGTAAAGGAAGAATTTTTTGTTTCATTTATTAGAAAGTATGGAAATTTAATTAGTGAAATAAAGGAAAGTGTTTTATTTATAATTAAAGTAGTAAATATTTGATTTGATAAATAAAAATATAGTTTGTTTTATAGATTAAAGGTATGGGACTTTAATTTATGAAATGAAGGAGAAATGAATTGTTTATGAATTAAAGTATTTAGACATTGATTTATTAAATAATGAAAGATAATTTATTTTATAGATTAAAGGTATGGGACTTTGATTTATAAAATGAAGGAAATGAATTGTTTATGAATTAAAGTATTTAGACTTTGATTTATTAAATAATGAAATATAGTTTGTTTTATAGATTAAAGGTATGGGACTTTGATTTATAAAATGAAGGAGAAATGAATTGTTTATGAATTAAAGTATTTAGACTTTGATTTATTAAATAATGAAATATAGTTTATTTTATAGATTAAAGGTATGGGACTTTAATTTATGGAATAAAGGAAAGATGGTTTATTTTATAGATTAAGTAATGAGACTTAATTTATGGAAATAAAGGAACCTAATTTATTTAAAATATTAAAGGTATGGGACTTTAATTTGTTGAATAAAGGTTGGAATGAAATTGATTAAAGTAGGACTTGTGATCTAGTTGCATTTTTTGAAATACTCCCATTGGATAATGAGAGGTAAAAAAAAAAGGTTTGTTTTATGATATCAACTATGTAGTAGATGGTTAGATACTTTGATTTAATTTATTATAATTTGAAAATTAATATAATAAATGCTTTTAGAAGCATGCATATCCTGTACCATGACTGCCCTGATCCCCTAATATCCTCAAATGATTGATGGAAGAGGAGGATAAAATATGGAAGTTGGTTCATATGCATTGGTTTGTCTTACTTTTGCAATAATTTACTATGCTCAGATAGAATAGAATTATGGGAATATGTCTCAGATAAAAATGATGTATTATGTTATCCTTTTAAACTGTGGAGGATTTACCATACTTGCTTATATGTAATACCTCATTGAATGATTGAGAATTTTAATTTAATTAATGTTTATAATTTGATTATGCTTCTCTAGTTATGCTCTTTCTTTTGTATATACCACTTACTTCATTTATATATTTTTGTCATGTTAGCATTCCTTGTATATTTTTGTATGCTCTTTTATTAGATAAAATGAATTATTTTTATTTTCTTGGTTTAAAAAAAGAAAGAGACCCTAGAAATTGAGATCTTAGGGTGAACCTAGAGAGTGACCTAAGGGATTTAGACCCTTAGGGTGAACATAGAAAGACCTAAAGGAATTAAGAGCCCCTTAGGGATAATGAAAACTAAGTAGACTAAAATATTACATTTGAGTTAAGATAGCTCATCATGGAGACCATATGAATATCTTAACTCATAATACATGTAGCATACCTACACATATGGACTTGTTTATGGTATGGTGATGGGTGTATACCTTTGACTTATTGAAGATGATAAGTTTAGCTCATCAATAATGATGGAATGAATAAAATTATTTGTGATAAAACATAGTACGCCTACATATACGGACTAGTGGGAGGGTATTTGGTGAGATGTAAATATTTAGAAAATTCGAGAAGCTTAGTGATATTAAAATTATTATAATAATTAAAGGTTGGATTGGGGTTTCTGAATTCCTCTCCTTAGTAAAAAAATAAATATTTTCTTTTTTGTGTATTTTATTGTAGCTATATTTTGGGTCATTACATTTGGTATCATATCCCTAGGTACGATGATATAGATCTTATGTGCTAAAAGGATTTGGATGTCTTTCAATGAAGGCTTTATTAAGTTTTAAATTAAATCTTGGAAGACCTAGAATATCCTAATTGCTAGAATCTAATGAGAACTAATCCCAAGGGTGATTAGAGTGTTATGATACCTTACTTATGATAAGTATGGACTTGGTAAGGAAGTTACATCATAACCTTGGAATACCATACTAATTATATTATTGATGTTGTTAGCAAAATAACTTTATATTATGGCTTGAGTTAGTAGTTCAGTTCTAGGTAGAACCATAATATAACCCTAACTTATTGGTTATTATTAAGATAGATGGAACCCAAGATAAGAGGATGAAAATGAAGTAAGGAAAAAATGGTGCACCTAAAAATGTTAAATGAGATGCATCTATCACTAGTATTGATTAAGCATTACAAAAGGCACATTCAAGTAAGCATGATAAGGAAAATAAGTGCAAGAAATAAAGTTCTCATTTATTATTTGATAGATCAAATAATGGTTACATAAATATACCCTTGAGGGTTCTATATTTATACACTCATTACAAATGGACCAAAGGACTAGATACTTTTAATAACTCAGGTGCACTTTCAGCGTTCTCCTCATACCCATAATTGAAGTGGGTGGACCTATGATGTCGGCACTTTGTTCTCTGATATTATGATCCTATGCTACTTCCTCACGTGCTATAAGATCTGCACCTAGACACAAGAAAACCATATTTTTTAGTAGCAAGCATGGATTATGAAGCATGCAAAGTGATATATGCAATAATAGACTAGAAAGGGGAAATATGCAATAGACTATCCAAAACTTATCCAAAAGCTTCCAAATCTTAGATTCATGCATAAAATATGATTTAGGACTGATCTAATTGAAAATAGTAGATAAATTACAGTCGGATTGGTGATTTATTAAAATTTGATTCATTATAATATTCATATTATTTAGAGGAGAAATATTCTATTATCCACTAATGATAAAATTGCTACAAAATGATATCAAAATCATCTCAGTACACCACTTAAGAAAAATATATCCCCTTTAAAATATATGAAATTATTTTTTATTATATCTAGAATATGCTTTAATACAAACTATAGAAAGAGATGCGCAAAGCCCTCATGTACCCAAATTATGGATTATATGTATAAATACAAAAGGAAAATAAATCAAATCATAAATTTTTATTAATGATAAAACTATAGAATACAAATAGAAGACAGGCCCCCTACATATAGCTAAGAATTAGAGTGGTATTACATCAAGAAAGGTATTCACCAACCTTTGGTGACTAGCAAATTCTTTGAAGATTCATATTTTTTTGAGCTTAATATGCATTTGTTCCATAATTTGAACATATAGTAATGCAAATAAAATGCTCTTAGTTATAATTTACAATATTTATTAAAGTATATAACTTGGCCATACATAATCAGAATATCTTCATTAAGAGCATATACAATTGTCTATAAAGCACAACAAAATATCTTGAGGAAAATTTGTTTTTGCCTACCATAAAGATATCAAAATGTCTACTAAAGTATAGAAAGCTGATTTATACAAAGGCAAAAAGATCTCAATATGATCTCCATTAGAGCATATATTCAAATAATACCTAAAGCTATTAAAGGACATTTTGCAGTTCTTTTGGAGAAGACTCTCAAACATCTACAAGACTTCAATTATAACATATGTGGTGGATTGGCTTGTCTGGGATGGTAATAGCGAAGGAAGTTTTACTGTTTAATCTAATTACTCTCTCCTTTGTTCCTATGATGGTGGTGACTAGCCATGGTCTAAAATATGGATTAAAAATCTTACTCCAAAACTCAATATTTTTTTTGGCTTGTGGTGTAGAATAAGGTTCTAACAATTGAGAACTTGCATAAACAAGGTTTTAATTTACTCAATCATTGTTTTATTTGTAAACAAGACTGGGAATCTGTATCCCATTTGTTCCTTAACTGTAATGTGTTTCAGAATTTTTTTTATACTTATCTTTAGCATATAGGGTTAGCCTGGATGTTACCTAATTCTATTCATAATCTCATTCTCCAATGGACATCACCATTTTCCTTGCCTCACCTAAAGTGCTTTTGGAAGTTATGGTTTCCCCATCTTATTTGGGGAGTGTGGAAGGAATGAAATGCGAGGGTTTTTAAAAATAAAGAGGGAGATATTATTCACCTAAGTCAAAAAATTCTATGGAAAGTTGGTGAGAATGTGTCCTCTGTATTGAAGTATTAACTTTTTAGTATACCTAGGGATCACCTTGATTATGCGGTGGAGAGTGCTTTTGACTTCCATATAGATTTAAGACCTCCTTCGACTCTCAATATTCGTACATATATCTATTGGTCACTGCCTCCTTCGGGGTGGTTTAAATTTAACTTTGATGGGGCTTCAAAAGGAAATATGGGCAAGGCTGGAGCATGTGGCATCATTCAGGATCATTCTAACGATGTCATATTGGCCTTTGCAGAATATTTAGGCATCCAATCATCTCATTTTTCCAAATATCAGGCCTCTTTTATTAGGATCTAGATGCTAAAATATATTGGCATTAAAAGGGATATCATTGAAGGTGACTCATTAAATATTGTCAATATGCTTAAAGGTATTTGCAGACCTAGATGGTGGATCTCTAATCTAATTAATGAATCAAAATCTCATCTGTCTTCTCTAGAGGATTCTTTAATTAGGCACGTGTTTAGAGAAGGTAATGTGGTGGTTGATTGTCTTGCTAACTTGGGCATGTTGAGTCAGGTCCTCAAGGTATGGCATACTAACTTTCCTTCAAAATTAATCCACCTCATTAATGATTAGAATCTTTAATTTTCCTTGGGCTATGATGGAGGTTTTGCTATTGCTCCTTTCTCTCAGTTGGTGCATGCAGTTATTCAATTATAGGTTGACGGTGGAGTACCTTAACTTCGATGGGCTTTTTTATCATTTTTTTTTGTTGGACACAATAGATGCTTTATGAATAATCAAGGTGTCCCTTTCCCTCTCCTATTTTTTGAAATTCAAAATGTTAAACTTTATTCCTACGTCTTGTCAAACTCTTGGGATCTTTTTTGCCTCCAGAACATTCTTGGGGGGCGCTCGTGTCTAAGGTTATTTGGAATAAAGCCTGTCAACCTCTCCTCAAGAAGGTTACTATGATGCATGATCTAGATGATACCTTTTGCAGATCTTCCTAGTCTCATGTCGGGTGGTAAAAAGTTGATGGTGGGGTCTCCTTCTCCTAGTGGTGGATCTCATTTAGCTTCTAGGATGGACTTTTATGGTAGTGAAGACACTTATTCCTTCACCTTTGGTACTGGCTTAGAGTAGATCTCTAGAAATATTCAAGTCTCTTCCAAAGGGGTTTGGGGTAGGGCTTCGGATGTGGAAGTCATTTCCCATTCGACTGGTCCTACTGTAAAATTTGACCTGCCACCTAAAGTGATTACGAAAGACATTGTTGAACTAGATTGAAAACCTTCTCATTCTATCATTGTTGGTGATCGACGTAAATCCAAATGGTTACGCTATAAAAAGGCTAAGGATGACTATTCCTCCCTTCCTTTTACCCTTTTTGATTCTGATGTTCTTCCTAGGGATCTCTCTCAAGAGAAATATATGGAGGAAGTTTTCACTCTGGTTGCTCCTGTGGATTTTAAACATGGTATTTTCGTGACTTAAAACTTATTGATATCAATCAACGTAATATTGGGTGCTATTTGAAGTCAGTCATAGATTTGTCTAAGAATTTAACATGTTTAGCTGCTGATGTTGCTCAGGGTTTGGATAAGCTAGTGTAGAACTATCGCAGTTCTCCCTTGCTTTAAGCCTTGAGGAATGGGTGTCTGCAGTTATGTTTGTCTACCTCTAGTTTGTCTTCCAAGGTTCTCTTCTGTCTTTCTCATCTTGGTGGCTTTCTTTGTAGTGGTTATGGGATCCCATTAAAACCCTCTTTCCTTTTAATCTTACCAAAAAAATATATAGTTAAATAAAACTATTGCAAATTGAATAATCATATCAATCTATCACTTAAGAAAAAAATTATCACCTTTAAAATATAGATATATTTAATTGAATCTAATTAAATACAAACTATATCAAGAGATAACTAGGGCCCTCGTTCAGTCAAAATATGGATTACATGTATAAATTCATAAGGTAAATAAAGTAAATCATACATTTTTACTATTGAGAAAACTAGAGAATACAAATAGGAGATAGCTTCCCTACATATAGCTATGCATTACAGTGGTATTATATCAATAATGGTAATAACCATATTTTGATAACTAGCACATTATCTAAAGCTTCACATTTTATTGAGCTTAATATGCATTTGTTGTTTCATATTTTGAACATATAGTATATAAATGAAATATTTTTAGTTACAATTTACAATGTTCATTAAAGTATAGAACTTGGTCATACATAATAAAAACACCTTCATTAAGAGCACATACAATAGTCTATAAAGCACAACAAAATTTCATGAGAAAATTTTGTTTTTGCCTACTATAAACACTTCCAAACCTCTACTAAAGTACACAAAGTTGATTTATACAAAGGTAACAATATATCTATATGATCTCCAGTAGAGCATATAGTCAAATAATAATTGAATCTATTAACTAACAATTTATAATTCTTTTGAATAAGACTCTCAAACATCTCCAAGCCTTCAACTATAGCATATAGTTAAATAAAACTACTATAGACTAAATAATCATCTCAATCCACCACTTAAGCAAAAAGCTATTGCCTTTATAGTATCTATACATTTTTAATTTATTTTTTAAATTATCTATAACCTACTTTAATACAAACAATACAAAGATATAAATAAGGTCCTCATGCACCCAAAATATGGATTATATGTACAAATCTATAGGATAAATAAAGCAAATCATAAATTTATATTAATGATAAAAATAGATAATGCAAATAGGAGATAGCTCCACTACATATAGCTAAGAATTAGATTGGTATTATGTCAATAATGTTATTCACCAGCCTTTAATAACTACCAAATTATTTGGAGCTTCACATTTTATTGAGCTTAATATGCATTTGTTGTTCTAGAATTTGAACATATAGTATGGTTACAATTTACAATATTCATTAATATATAGAACTGGACCATACATAATCAAAACACCTTCATTAAGGGTATACACAATTATCTATAAAGCACAAAAAAATTTAGTGGGGAAAATTTGTTTTTCCTACTATAAATGCATCTAAACCTTTACTAAAGCACACAAAGTTGATTTATACAGAGGCAACAAGATCTCCATATGTTCTCCAGTAGAGCATATAGTTAAATAATAGCTAAAGCTATTAACTAACATTTTGTAGTTCTTTTGGAGAAGACTCTCAAACATATCCAAGCCTTCAATTATAACATATATTCAAACAAGATTGTTGCAAACTGAATATGAAAACCATATCAGTCCTCCACTTAAGCAAAAATCTATCCCCTTTACAATATATGGACTTCTTTTCAATTTTAATAAATCTAGAATCTTCTTTAATATAAACTATAGCAATAAATAAACAAGACCCTCATGCTCCCAAGAGATGTATTTCATGTATAAATACAAAAGGTAAATAAAGTAAATCATAAATTTATATTAATGATAAAACTAGATAATACAAATAGGAGATAGCTCCCCTACATATAGCTAAGCATTAGAGTGTTATTATATCAAGAATGGTATTCACCAACCTTTTCTAATAAGCACATTTTATGAAGCTTTCCATTTTATTGAGCTTAATGTGCATTTGCTATTCTAGATTTTAAACTTATAGTATGCAAATGAAATATTCTCAGATACAATTTACAATCTTCATTAAAGTATAGAACTCAGTCATACATAATAAAAACACCTCTATTAGGAGTATATACAATTATCTATAAGACAACACAATTGAGGAAAAATTATTTATGCCTACTATAAATACATCCAAACCTCTACTAAACCATACATAGTTGATTTATATAGAGGTAACAAGATATCCATACGATCTCCAACATAGCATATTGTTAAATAATAGTTGAATTTATTAACTAAAATTTTACAGTTCTTTTGGAGAAGACTCTCAAACAACTCCAAGCATTCAATTATAACACATTCACATGGTTTTGTTATCTAGATAAACATCTATGGCAATTAGTTATTAGTCATAAGGATGTTGTGTCTACTTAAGTTATGGACGTAATATATTATTCTTCAACTTGGGGCAAAATTTTGCATAAGAAAAACCTAACAATAAATGAAACAAAGGACCAAAATAACTTAGATAATTATTCACAACATTCATCCATAAATATATGAATATTATTTTTGTTTATTTTTTTGAAATAGAATGGCTAGACTGAAAGCTAAAATATTAGTTTTATCTTCATCTTCATCTTTAGCAACTAAATTTTTATTATTACCTTTCGTTGTTTATTAGCATTCCATTACTAGCCAATCTATGTATTACAAATTTATAAAAAATGTTTTACTTGATAATTTTATATTATTAATATTTTATTTTCTTATTTTATCTCTTACTAGGAAATACAGATGGCTTATTCATGTGAGGTCTGTAGAACCACTATGGATAGCCATGAACCTCATATAAGTGGGACCCAAATGATTCCATAAACATAAAATCTAGGAAAATATCCAATGTGAATGTATAGAATGTTGAAACAAGTATTTTATAAACATTATGGCAAGGACATATGAGGAGGCATCAATCACCTCAAATTTCATCTAATTTGTCAAGAAATAAAATATGTAGACACTTCCCCTAATGTAGATAACATGGTTAAAGCTAAGGTGAAGGCTTTTATGTGTAAAAAAATTACCAAAAAAATATGGCATAAAAGGGAAATAATTACAATGGGATAAGGAGTGGGGCCATAGATCTCCTTTTATCATGAGAAGGTCAAACTATAGGATATCAATTCCATGGTCAAATAATTTTTTCTTAACCCCTTGCATTCATAGAGATGTTACTATTGGGAGTGGAAGAAGTGTAGGATAAGGCTCAGGAACTAGACAAACCACCATATTTGAAACTACAATGTGAAGGGTTGGGGTGAATGAAGTCAATACAACCATGGAAATTTTTTGGTATTATTACAACATTTCTTTTTACATTATGAACAACTCCTAATGGTAAGCCTTAGTGAAGGCATTGAGTGATTCAGGGAAAGGATTAAAGACAACTTCTATACATGAATTAAGTGGACAATTATTGGAGTAGTATGTGATTAACATTGTGCTCTTGTAGAAGAGTAAAGGATGATATGGAAGAAAAATGGTTGCAATATTATTTTATATGGGTGGATAGATGGAAGAAACCACATACTCCTAAGATTCATGGTGGCTTCAGGTGGAACCATGATGTTCTTGAAGTTGGTTGATGCCTGACAAGATGTAAATAATATACAATGATTATTTAGTTTTTTGGAGGTAGTTGTGGCTAAAGTAGACATGGAGAATTTTTCATGTAGTGATGGATAACACAATAGTGTATGTATCTATAAGTAGACTTCTTTGTGAGATGTGCCCCTTTATCTTTTGGAACCCATGTGCTACCCATTACATTGAACTTATGTTGTATGACACTCACAAAATATCATGGGTAAATATAATGGTAGAACAAGCGAAGAGCATCACATGGTTTATCTATAACCATACATAGGTACTCAACTTGATGACGGATTACAGTGATGGAAAGGACATTCTTTGTCCAAGGACCACTTGATTTACCTCTAATTTCATTTCCTTGTAGAGCCTTATAACAAAATCCTCCTCTTTGAAATATATTTTTGTGTCCAAACAATGGTCACCATTTCATTCTAAAGAGGAGGGGCTAAAAATATCAAGCCAAGTGTATAATAATTTATTTTTAAAAACTATTTTAAAAATTTTCAAGGTAATTTTTTTTATTATTGAGGTTAAATTTAAATTTCAAAATCTTATTTTATACTCAAATATTATTTTTTTAAAATTTTCAAAATTTACCTTTTAGTTACAGATGACTCAACCCTTGCTAAGGATTCTTTGCCTTGTATATGGTAAATAATTTGAAATGGGCTATCTATATGAGGTAATGGATAGAGCCAAAGAGGCCAACCATTATTGCAGTGGTAGTCTATGCAAATATGAAATAATTAGCCATATTTTTGATAAGAGATGCCTAAGACAACTATGTCAATACTTTCATGTTGTAGGATGCTTCTTAAACAGTAATTTGTTTTACAATAGTGGTCTATGAGATAATGATGAGGTCTGGAAAGTTTTTTATACTTTTGTAGAGAGGATGATGGAAAACCTCAAGAAGCATCGTATTGTCACTAACGATTTGTAAATGTATAATACTGCAGGAGGGAACTTGTTTGAATCTCATTTTTTTAGAGAAACAAGGTCAACCTTCTAACTAGGTAATGAATTTAAACTTTTAAAGTTTAACATTAGTATATATTTTTACATAGTTAACATTCTTGTAGTAGTGCATCGTAAATTGATACTTTAAAAATTATCATTTTTTTGAGTCAACCTTATAGCTCTTTTGGGTGTGAGTGCAATTGGTTACTATTTGAGGCCATACACACCAAGAAGCACAATAGATTGAGCCAAGAGAGCCTCAATGACCTTGAATTTGTGCAATACAATCTTAGGATTCACATAAGATGAGTGGAGGGTAGTGAATCCTATAAGGCAATTCAATTAGATGAGGCAGATCCACTTTCTGTTGGATTACCCAGGATTCATTGGATGTAGATTTTACTACAAAGGACCTTAAGACACTTTAGGAGGAAAAAATAAATTTAGGATTGGAGGAGATATACCATGATGATATAGCACTTGAGTAGCTTCCAATTCACCCACCAGTTTAGAGCCAAGACCAACAATTGCAAGGGGAAGAAGAAAATAAAAAGTAGTTTAAAACTTGCTTTACCTTTCACTTTGATATACCTCTATTTACTTATAAATTTTATTATAAATACTTATATATATAATGATATTATAAAAATCACATTATGTAAGATATGTCCTTTAATTGTATTGAAAATAGTATCTCAAAGTTATTTATTTTCATGGACTTATCCCTAGCTATGCATATACATATATTTTCTTTAAGAAAAATAATAGGTTATTGCTTGTAATTGATTAAATTGACTTATCCTAAAATCTACATACAAAATGTATACATCTAAGAACTAAATTCAAAATGTTGTGATTCATCCTTTTACACTATTTTTGTATTTAAATTCCACCAAGTTCAAGTAACCTTGATGTTTTAGGGTTTTGAAATCCACTTAAGTGACATATTGGGACCATCTTGCACCTACCCATGGACCAAAAATAATCTTATTGATTATCAAATTCAAATGCTCAAATCCCACCAACATCTTGGACTGCTAAAAATTAATATCATTATTAAATAAGTTTGCAAGCTCAACTGCTACCAAATTTATGTACATTCATAATACCTAATAATATGATGCAAAAGTATTTTTTATTTTTAAAATTAATAATTTACTTAGATTTTGAAATTGTAGTTTATCACAATTACAACTATTTTCTTTTACAATTTGTTTTTCCATTTGGAAGTAGTTAGTATTTTTAGATATTTTTGACTAAATCTGACTAAAGGTTACCAACATGATAATTGAGACCTCTAAAATGATCTTCCTTAAACAACCATCACTGACATATATGATGTATAATATGTATGAATTGAGGATAAATACAACTTGAATAAAAAAGACCAATAATAAAAATTGTATTTTTTTGTTTGACATGGTGATGTTCATGACTAATACAAAAATTTGATGATTAGTTTGTTGATAAGTATCTTGTATATGTTTAGACTAAAAATAAAATATGTTATCAAATTAACTTAAATTTATTATTATTGAGCTTAAATAATTCTTGAATTTAATTAAATAACAAAAATTTCTATAAATTATAATGATTTTCACAATTTCAAATATTTGAAAATAGAATTTAAATTTTCTATCTTTAATTGAATCATATTTAGAAATTGTGTAATGAATAAAAAAGCTTAGGATTGAATTCATATGTAGTTATAAAATAAATTATGATTTAATACTAAATAGATTAGAGAATTTTGATTATCAATTTATATTAATTAAAATTGACTCTAACCCAGGTGTTGTAGGTGAGTTGGATAGGAGAGGCCAATCCTCCAAGGGAGGTCCCAGGTTCGAATCTCCACCCTACCAAAAAGTTGAATTGGGTACCCAAAATCCAATTGATAATGTTGGTGCGGGCAGGGTCGGGTGTGACTCTCGGGTGAATTTGACGGTGTAGAACCCCCTGTTCATGGTCTCTCAGACCAAGGCGGCCCCACAAGGGGTTTTTCGCTAAAAAAAAAAATTAAAAAAAAAAATTAAAATTGACTACAATATTTTTTCTTTGTGAAGTTTTATTTAGAACATTTCTCAATTATAAATTCTTTGAACAAAAAAAAATTAGTAATCAAATATTTTATTTCATTTCCTTTGAACTAATTAGCTTTAAAATATGTAATTTATCCATAAGTGTTATTTAAAATATAATAATAATAGATGTTTTTTTTATTCCATGGATGCACTTGAGGTCTTATTTATTTTTCTTATAGTTTCTATGGAAAGTAAAAATTAAAATTTATTGAAGATGTATGTATGGATATGAAATTTAAATCTAGAACAAAGAAAGAGCAGGAAAATGAGTGATAATATCATTATTCTCATTATACTACCTTTAGATTCCATGCACCAATTATATTTAGATACAACTTTTAAATTAGCAATGGCTCTCTCCCTATTTTATATCACTATTCAATAAAGTTGGTAGATACTCATATAAGTCACTCAACTCCATTTCCGAGCGTCTCTCTTCTTAAGTATCTTACTTTTCAATTTGTCTATATATCCATGATATTTTTATCACTTTGGAGGTTATTATCATTATGATATTAATAGTCTCAAATGTAGTAGAAGATGTTTTCTCATTAATATTTCTATTCTTTGTGATTGGGGTGACAAGTTTATTGTACAGGTTTCTTGATGCCACTTGTAATGATATAGCCTCATCTCTATTATAGAAATGATTTTATGATATATTTTAATGGATAGTTATTATTTTTATTTTTTTCTCATCTCTATATTTAATGCACTTAAATTTTTAACAATCCTTAGAACTTTGGTCAAGGTTGATTAAATTTTTATTTACATATACAACTACGAATAGTTTAAATATAAAATGGGTAATAAAACCATTCACTCATGTATGCTACTATAAAAGATAAATAAATTGATAAATTCTCTTTTACATTATATTTGATATATTATTAAATATTTTTACACTAAGATTTTTTTTTTTTTGGTAAATAAAAGTCTTCATTAATTACCGGGTTTTGCAGGTTAACCCAAAACCTATTACAATATCCAGCATTCTATTGAGATTGTAGATCCTAGTCATCCTTGAAACTTTCTTACTAGAAATTATGTTGAATCCCCTACAACACCTTACTAACAAAGCACACCCATACCTAAACATAATTGTAAACATTACTTACATTGACAGGAATTGAAGTTTGGAACTTTGCACTTGTGAAACCTGTTGCTTGCCCATTTTCTATTCTCTGTCGAAATCTTCCAAGGCTTACACCCTGTTACCTTCATTTCCAATTTGGTATGATTTAGAGGGAAACCCCATAGTTATTACCAGCTCCTTGGGGAAATAACACCCATTCATATTTCTCCTTAATGGGCAGGTTTATTTTCATGACTAATAATGTTTCCACTTCACGTGGCACACCTTGTGTACATATCACCAAACTCCCAACATCAACACCTATGTTGGCTAATTTGTCAGCTGACCTATTGGCCTCATGGTACACGTGACGAGCCCTCCTGTTTTGTCTTGCCGCAAAAAGGATCCTCACTTCATGGATGACTCCCTCGATTCTCCATGGAGGTTTTTTTCCATTGGTTAACAGGTTGATGATGTTCATAGAATCGCCTTCAATCATCAAGTTACCTTGAGTTTCTTGGGCTACTTGCAACCCTCTCTAAAGGGCTCTAGATTTTGATTCATTATTAGTTCTGATTCCCAATGGTTCAGCGAAGGCCTTGACCAGATTTCCTTGATGATCCTTGATTATTCCTCTAGCTCCAGCTCTTCCTGGTTTCTCCTTGGATGTACCATAAAAATTTAGTTTAAACCAACCCTAGGAGGGTGGCTCCCAAGAAATCCCATTTCTGGGATTGGGCAAAGGAATGGAAGGTTTGTCATCAATAACTAAGGCCCGATCTAATTGTTTTTATTGGGAAATAATTGAGTGGTTCTCATCCTCTAAGGTGCAAAGTTTTTCTTTCACAAAGACAATAATCCTGTTGAGGATGGTTTTTGGGTTGTGAATGGTATCCTTAAAGGCTCTATGGTTCCTTTCTAGCCAAATCTACCAGAGAAAATGATGCCAATAGATTTTCCATAGGTACTTAAGTTTTAGGCTAACAAAGGGTTGAGGCCATTGATGGAACACTTCGAATATAAGAGTAGGCTTAACCCATGAGATCCTAAAGGCCTGGAAAAGTTCATCCAGGATGGAATCTACTATCGGACACTCCAGAAACAAGTGTTGGGTTGTCTCCCATCCTGCCCTACACATGTAGCAATAGTTAGCAATAACCATACCTTTGGATAACATATTTTCCATAGTGAGGATTTTTCCTTGAATAACTAGCCATGAAAAAAATGATATTTTAGGAAGTAAGCCTTTGATCCAAACCAAAATCGGTTGAAATTGTTGACCTTCCACATTGAGAAGCAAATTATAGGCAGACTTAACTATGAAGTCACCACTTTCAGTCTCAGCCCAAACAATGTGATCTTCATCCTCTCTAGAGGGAATAATTTGTTGAGTTAAAATGTTATAAAGCTATTCGGACTCCGCTTCAAAACCCTGTACTCTGATGTGTTTCCACCTGTTGATATTTATATCCTACCACATATAATTTGCAATCTTCTTCCCAATATGCTACTCCATATGCTCTTAAATCCTAGCCAAACAAGGATTCTGGGATAACTCCTCAACTCTCATTGTAGACACCAAAACAACACCAATCCGATTATGTGGCTACAAACGCTGATCGCATTGACACACACAGCCCCCAGGGCAGCCCCTAGAGGTTAAACAGTGGTCCTAACCACTCTCACAATAGTTTTTGAAGGTCAGAGATCAATTTGGCACCTCTCAGGCACTCTGCTCCTTATTCGTTCCACCCAGGGATGATTACAAACTGGTATTCGTTCCACCCAGGGACGATTAGCAGTATTCACTCCAGGGTGGGGCGAATAGCAGGTTTGATGGGCAAAAGGTCAAATATCGACAAATGGTAGCCCAGATCCACCACTTAACTCCTCCTTCATTGCATGGGAGTGTGAGTGAGCATTTTGGAGTGCTAGAGGCAGTTACAGAGGCAGTCATGGAGCCCTTAATCAGGGAGGAATCTTCTCCCCCCTAGAAAGGCATGATTGCCAAGTGGCGCCTCTGCATGCTCATACACAGAGACCATCAGGTCTATAAAATGGTGAGTCTTCTCACCCCAAAGATATATAGAGAAGGAGAATTTTGAGCAATGAAGTGCTACCATTTTGCATACTCACTTTTGATTGTGCCTTTCACATCCTTGATCTCTCTTTTGGAAGGGAGGTCATTGGGTGGTTATTGGAAGCGCAATCCGGACCCCAAACCCAACATTTGGCCATAGTATCCCACCCAAATTTTTTGAAAACACCCCACAAGAGGTTTTGGACCCATCCCAAGTGGATTGGTGCCGAAATCGGGCCCCAAACGGTGGGCGTCCTGCCCCCGGGCGCCCCCACACTACTATAGTCCTAATCGCCCCACCCTAGAGTGATTAGAAATCTGTAGCAGATTTTAGTTCTATTATTTTTGCATTTTATTCTAGGTTGCTTAGATAGGCTTGCATTCAAATTTCATGTAATTTGAGCAGTTTTGATCATGTTTTTGTTATTTCTCGCTTTCGCTAACATGCAGGTAGCATCATCAAATTCCCGGTGATAGAGGCCGAATTGGAAAAATATGACCTTCTGGGTCTTTCCAAAATACCCCATTTTACCTAACCCCCAAATTTTTAGGTGATTTGGAGCCTCCTAGATGGGACATTTGGGACAGTGCTTTCTGACATTTTGTTGCAGGTCTAATCGTCCCACCCCGGAGCGATTAGAAATCCGTGGTGAATTTTTTGACTGTTCTTTTTGCAGTGCCTTCCTAGTGATGTTCTCATGCCTCTGTCAAGTTTTTAGCTTATTTAGATCTCTTTTAGTTGTCATTTTATTTATCTTTTTGCATGCACTAATCGTAGGCTCGGGGATTGCATGTTTCATTTCATCCGTAGGTGCTACTGATTGTTTTCTATTTCCTTGAACGTAGGATCTCGACACCGAAGGAGTAGAAAAGAATCAAAGACCCTTTCACGCAAGCGGTGGCAATGTTTGGTCCACCCATTTTACATGTGGGCACGCGGAAGAAGGCATACCACCCATGGTGTAACGAAACCTTATTTAACGCTCCTAGCCCTTGAAAAGGGAGGAGACGTGTTGTAACCGAGATTTAAAGAAAATTAATAAAAAGGGTTGTACTCCATATTTGCTTTCTATCTGGTTTTGATTCATTTATGTTTCTCTCCTTTCATGCATTTTCAATTCATAGGATTTAGCATTATCTTTGGCTTCGCTTGCATCGCACTTGGTGTTTCCTTTTTGCTTTCGTATCCTCGTGCTTTCAGTGGCGATCATGGTGGGACCCTGTCCTCTATTTTTGAGATCAAACTTCTGATCAAAAATTGCTTGTTTTTGCTTGTAGGTACCAAGTTTTCAAACGTTGGACTGTTGTTCATTCCAGTCTGTGACGAGTACAGAGCTGGAATTCATCTTATCCAGGGACGAATGGGCATTCGCCCCACCCTGTGATGAATACAGTTCTGTTATTCATCCCACCCAGGGATGAATAGCTCTCTATGCAGTTTTAGGGCAGAAACTCAGAGGCATCCGATTTGGGCAGAGAAGAGGTAGGGGTCCTAAACACCTTCTATCATTTTCTGCTTTCTGTTTTCTATTTTCTGGTTATTTGCTTGCATAGGAGAGTTTTTAATGCTTGTTTTCTTCATTTATGCAAATTAAAAAGAACCCCACACACCACGTGGTAATTTAAACAACAAGGAGTTGGTCGTAAAACCCCAACCCTTGATCAAGACCAATGGTGGATTTCATCACCACCTTGGCTTGAATTTTTGCATCCATAACCCCGATCGCTACTATTGCTAGACGTAAATCCTGATGAAAGCTGATCGAGTGTAGTTGGGGTGATTCCCAATGCATGAGGATAAGTCTTCTATGGTAGGTGTCAAAAATAGGGTGATCCCCCTTCCATACCGCCTATGTTCCACGTACCATTCTGCTCTCGCGTACCAATAGTTTCCCTCACGTAAGGGCGGGTATATTGAGAGGTTTGGTATAACGGCCTGGCAGTGGTATATCGAAGGGGCGACCATTTTGGGAGACATAAGAGACATCATATTGCATATACAACAACACGTTCTTTACAAAGCTTTCAAAACAAAAATCAAAACACACTAAACCAGATTTAGGGCACACCTTTAATCTATAAATGAGATAATCACTTCTTTGATTGTGTGGCTCTTGTTTGTTTAGTGTAGCAAAAAAAAAAATCATAAAAAAGATAAAAACCTACATAGCTTGTAGAGAGACACCACCATGGTGTACACCCGTAGCCAAGCCCAATTGCGGGCAGAAGCTATGAAAAGTGTACAAGGGGGCACAAGTCACCTCCGCTATAGCCCCAAGGACTTGGTCATACCACCTTGGTGGCCGGACCCACAAGATAGTCCACATCGTGCCATTTCAGAATGGGACTATAGAGGCACCCCTTCGAGGGGCACTCCCATTCAACATAGACCCTTTCAGGAGGAGTCCCTACACGTGGCACTCAATATAAATGGGAAGGCTCCCTTAGATGCTCGGTATGAGTGGCCACCATGCAATGAAGTGCTAGAACAACATAGGGTCCATAAGGAGAGGCCACATGATTATGTCATCCCTCCTCTACCCCTCATCACTGTTAGGAATAACAAGCCAAATCCAGAGCACAAGGCTCTTCAGATAGGGCGAGCCAACTCTGCCCACCCCTTTCACATATACGAAAGGGAGCACGAGGAAGACCATTACATTCCTCAAGAGCAATACACAACATGGGAGCAATGCGCCTCCACACCTGCTATCTATCAGAATCACCTACTGAGGCCAGAACCTCGGGTGAATGCCACCAACCTCGATAGAGGAAAGTGACCTATAGAGATCTCGGATCATCATGACCGAGATAAATACATAGGAGAGGCATCTAGGCCCCCTAGACCTAAGACGATAGAACAAATTGACTTGGAATTTGCCAAACATGCCACCCACCAAGCGCAAATCATGCAGCTTGAGCAAGACCAACAATAGTTGGAGCACCTGTATCGCCTTAGCAAAGAGCGCATTCGACATCAAACAGATGAGCTGCTCCATAACACTATGCCTGAGAGGGTTCCAACCCCTCGCACCCAAAGAGTAGAACTATATGAGAGGCGCAACCCCTTGGTGCGAGACAAGTCCCCACGACCTTACCAAGTGTTGCCTCCGAGACCTCCTAGACCTGAGCGGGAGGCCACTCCCAGGAACAACGATGGGCACCCTCCATGGGGACCCACCCATGTTTATAGGTCTCACCCAGAAACTCCTCAAGAAGCCTATGAGGAGTATGAGCAAGAAGAAGAGCGGGCCGAAATGCCCTACCAAGGCAGAGGGGGTGCTATCCGGCCACCCCTCCATAGGCCTCAAGTTTCCCACAACCCACAATGGGAACTAACCAAGGAGGAAGAGATCAAATCTTTCGATGCATATAAAGCGCTGCTAGAGCGCTTAGAGTCTATGGAGACCAAGACTTCTGGGCCCCAAAAGCCCACTTTATGCCAACTCCGTAGTCACCCAGTGCATCCATCAGTGCCAGCACCCCCATACCCTGAACACTTTAAGCTGCCCCAGTTGGCAATCTTTAGAGGTGAGGAGGATGCCCAAGAGCACGTGACTAGATTCTTGAGCCAATGCTTTGGAATTCAAGACAATGATGCTTTGCTACTAAGAACATTTATAACCACATTCGCAGGCCCTACCTCAGATTGGTTCACTCAATTGCCAAAGCATAGCATCAGTAACTTAGATCAGCTAGTGGATGCGTTCCTCGAATGCTTCACCTTCAACACCAAGAAGAAGGCATCACTAAGCGACCTAGCCAACCTCAGGCAGTATGAGGAAGAAACCATGGCAGCCTATGGGAATCGGTGGAGGACATTGCTTTCAAAGCTGCCCTACCTCCCTCCTATGGCCGACCTTACCCAAATGTTCTCAAAGAGCTATTTGAGATCGATCTCCATGCTATTGCAGCTACAACAATATGCCACTTTAGAGGAAGCTCTAGCGCAAGCTAGAATCATTGAGGAGATCAAGATTCAGGATGGCGAGATTGCCAAGCCAAAGAAGAAAGAATGGTCTAAAAATGCCAAGACAGGGACCACACAACCGAAACCCACCATGGTCAATCAGGTTGCTATAAATGTACCTAAGCCTGCACAAGCAACACAGCCCCAAAAGGCTAACTATCAGGTGGTCCCTCTTGATAGTTATGAAAGGGAAAATCATCGGCAAGATCAAAATCAGTAGCATCACCCTAGGCGACAATTCACACCCTTCACAGAGTCTAAAGACTCCTTGTTTGACCGTTTGACCATGGAAAACTTGATGAACTTTCTAGAGAGTCGACCTGTAGACCCCAACGTGCCAAAACCCAAAGGTTATAGGGAAGACTTGTACTGTAAGTTTCATCGATAGAAGGGACATGACCTCTATGCATGTTGGAAGTTTAAAAGCTTTGTGCAAGACCTAATCGACAACAAGATGCTAGTGGTGGATAATCCAGTAGTGCCAAACAACCAATAGATGGAGGTCTTCAAAGACCCCCTACCTACCCATGATGCATAGGCAAAGACCCTACAAGTCAATGAGGTGACACAGAACTACCCCATGCAGGGGTATGTAGGGATGATCAGTATAGTGACTCGAAACAAAAGGTACCCAAGCATAGCTACCCCCATAGTAGCTACAGGAGAGGTGCCAACAATGTCACAACCACAATAGCACCCTACGCAACCTCCTCCACCTAGACCAGTGGCCACAATTTAGACCAAACTCACCTAGAGTTTGAGGACCATGTCGGCTAGGCTCTCCATTTACGAGCTCATACAACAATCATCACCCCATCGGGAGGCTCTAATGGAGATACTTAAAGCCATCGAGTTGCAGCCCCATGAAGCAAACTCTTTCAACAACTTTGTAGGACATGTCAAAAGATGCACCGAGCCAGTCATCACCTTTAGAGAGGATGAATTGAAATCAGTGACTGGTGACATGGCGGATCCACCCTTGCACGTCATTGCATGGGTCAACGGGATTCCGTATAAGAGGGTGTTGGTGGACACTGGCTCATCCAATAATATCATTACAACAATGGCATTGAAACATTTGAAGTTGCCAGCATCTCACATCGTGGCCTCCACCTACACTCTGTGAGCATTCAATGATGCGATATGCTCGATAGTTGGCACAATTGTCCTACCCATCCAAGTGGGACAAAAGACTATTCCTACATTGTGCCACATCTTGGAGGGTGAGATGGCTTATAACAATTTTGTTGGGCCGGCCATGGATCAGGGACATGAAGTGTGTCCCTTCAATAGCCCACCAATGCTTAAAGTATACATTCGAAGGGCAAGTGCATGTAGTCCCGATGGACTTAGAACCCTTCAAGTATTGCAATGCGGTGTAGCTGATGCCGCAATCGACCCTTCCATCAACACATTTGGATTTTTAGTTGAATCCATCTAAATAGGGTCCGATTCCACATACATCCCCATTGTTAAGTCCATCAAATCCCCAGTCGGGTCCATCTTCGTCATCTGGTCCTTCACCAATGATGCCACCTATGGTGGCCACACTGAAGGACAATGGGAAGAAACCCCTGGAAGAGGCACCACCATCAGTCTCAACCATCTCTACCGAAGAGATGCCTAGCCAAGTGGAAGTCGAGGTGCCTAGTTCACCTAACATGGAGTGGACTCAGGAAGAACTCCCATTCCCTCCCCCTCAACCGCCAACAATCACTGTTGAGATGGCCAATACGGGCCTGGGGGAGTATCTGGTGTGGAACATTGTAGCAACGCCCACACTTGAGTCCATGCAGGACATGGGGAGACCTCGCCTCCCCATAGGCACTATTGTTCCTCTAGGCTACCCACCAAACCAGACAAACTTTGTATATGGGGGCCTTGATAATGGCATTGAACCTTACATGCAAGAAGAGGAAGATGAAGAGCCTTTTGCTGAGGACGTCAACTATTTGTCCAACCCAGACTTCACTTTAAGATATCTTGGCCAATGCAATTGGCATGGATATGGGTTGGGCAGATATGAGCAAGGAGTGCACGTTCTTTGCCAACCAAGATATCAGATGCCATATGACAAATCAGGAGTAGGGTTCAACCACCCCCTACCCTTGGACATCTTGGTAGAGAACATGCAAGGCCTAGGGATGGGCAACAAGGATGGGTTGGCATTAGATCCATATGCCAATCCTAACACAACATATACATTGGGGGATTACCTCCCATTGTTGATGACCAACCTTGTTGACCCCAACAACCCCTTCCCTCTAACCGAGAAAGGAGAAAGTTCGAGAACTCACCTACAAAGGGGAAATAGACAAGGTCAGGAAGGATCTTCGAAAGACGAGTCAGAGTATGAGGTAGCACCATGGGACCCTTTCGAATCGGATAGCAATCACTCACAAGTGACCCCCATGGATGACTACCAAGAAAGCCTCTTGGCAATGTTCCCTTTGGATGCTCCAATCGAGCAAGTACCACACCAAGAAAATCAGGTCCCCCCGTAGAGAGTGGAAACAACCCCGATGGGACCATATCAATTTGCTCAAGCAGGACGAGCCTCAAATATCACAAACAGTTGTTGGAACCAACGAAGGCCTTTGGATCTCTGATAGTGATTATGAAGATGAAACTGAGATGGCCTATCTCAATCATATGCGACAACAACAATACCCCATGGACATTGATGACATGTTCGAATAGCTAAACATAGGGCCAAGGCATAGGTGGCACCTAAACCCAGCACAATTGGACCAAGTGCTGCATCCGCCACTTTGGGCATACAGAGAGCACCTTCCACCTAGAGACCCTATAGCGATATCAGTGTCGAGGGTAGACCCTGTCCTCCTCTCCACACATAGGGCCGATCCATTCGTGCCAATACCTCCAGAGCCCGATTCGGAGCACAAAAATCATCCAGGATGTCCGAGTCACCACACCCATGGTAATGGAGACCAAAATCATTTCATCAACATGATCTCCATTGACTTAACCGCCCCCATCCACAATCCAATCGATCCAACAAAGTCATTATATCTAGACATAGATGCCATAGACTGGGATCGCGTCAATTCACCACCATCCCCATCAGAGTACTGGCCTTGCGGTGAGATGCTTCATTTCACCCCAGGACCAACTCAGGATATCTTCCATGCTGAAGAGGAACCCGAAGTTCCTAACGTAGATCTAAATTCAGCAAATGATATCCACTTGATCCCAACTCCACACCAGTTGGAGGATGGATCCCACATGTCGATCGAGGAGACGACTGACGTAGACATCGGCTCTGATCCAATGAATCCATAGATAATCAAGTTAGGGGTAAGCCTATCCCCCGAAGAGCAAGCCGACTACATTGCCCTTCTCAAAGAAAAGAAGGAGGTTTTTGCATGGTCCTACAAAGACATGTCGAGGCTAGATCCGTAGCTAGTCACGCATAATCTAACGCTTGATCCGACAGTCAAGCCAGTTAAGCAAAAACTATGTAAGATGCACCCAACAGTGGCCTTAATGGTCAAAGATGAATTACAAAAGTTGTTGGATGCACAGTTTGTCATCTGCGTGGATTACCCACCATGGTTGTCCAACATGGTGCCCATCAAAAAGCCTGATGGGAGGATTCGCATATGCACTAATTTTTGAGATCTAAACAAAGCGAGTCCTAAGGATGATTTCCCCTTGCCTAGCATCGATGCATTGGTAGATGCTACAATGGGCCACGAAATGCTTTCCCTCATGGATGGTTTCTCGGGATACAATCAAATTCGTATCAATCCCGAGGACCAACTAAAAATGGCATTCACCATGCCTTGGGGGACATTTTGTTATAAGGTCATGCCCTTTGGCCTTAAAAACGTTGGCACCACCTACCAACGTGCCATGACATACATCTTCCATGATCACATGCATAAAACTTTGGAAGATTACATGGATGATTTGTTGGCCAAATCTCTTTTGTGCCCAGATCATCTCGATGACTTAAGCAAGATCCTCGATCGCCTCATCGAGCATAAAGTCAGACTGAATCCCAAGAAGTGCGTATTTTGCATCACATCTGAAAAACTCTTGGGTTTCATAGTCTCAAAATGAGGCATCGAGGTAGACCCAAGCAAATTCAAGGCAATCCTTGAAATGCTTCCCCCAACTACCATCAAGCAGCTCAGAAGCCTACAGGGAAAGGTCGCGTCAATCAAGCGCTTCATAGCGCAACTATCTGACAAGTGCCGACCCATGAATAAATTATTGCACAAGGGGGTAGCATTTCACTGGGATGACGAGTGCCAGTCAACCTTCAATGATATTAAACAATACTTGGCTTCATCGCCAGTATTGGCACCACCTAGACCAGGAGTGTCATTCTACTTATACATCTCAGCTACTGAGGTGGCACTAGGTGCCATGCTAGCCCAAAAAAATGAACTACACAAAGAATAGGCTACTTACTATCTTAGCCGCACCCTGGTCAGTTATGAACTTAACTATGCATACGTTGAGAAGCTCTGCTTGGTAGTGGTGTTTGCTACCAAAAAGCTCCGCCATTACATGCTGAGCAACATGACGTATGTTGTGTCTAAGGAGAATCCATTGTGGTACATGATGAGTCGTACTTATCATAGTAGCCGCACGGCGAAATGGATCATGTTGTTGATGGAGTTTGACATCGAGTTCATTGGACAGAAATCCATCAAAGGTCAAGTCATAGCTGATCAACTAGCAGAGGCTCCTCTCAAAGATGATCAGCCTCTGACCATAGAACTACCCGATGATGGGGTCTTCCATGTCTCAGAATCGCCAGATTCTGATGAGCCTGAGTCACAGGCCGACATAACCCTATTTTTTGATGGTTCTAAATGTGAGCAAGGGGGTGGCACAAGAATTGTATTCTTCACACCGCAAGGGGCTCCAATGCCTCTATCATTTAAACTAGATTTCTCGTGCACCAACAACAATGCCGAATATGAATCCTTGCTCATAGGTCTTCAGACAACAATCACCATGAACATCAAATGTTTGAACATCTTTGGTGATTCGCTGTTAATTGTCAACCAAGTCAAAGGGGTATTCCAATGTAAATGCCTAGTTCTGTAGGCCTACAAAGCCCTTGTGGACAAATTCCTGGAAAAGCTTGAATGGTACGACATCGAGGCACTCCCTCGATCATCGAATCATTTTGCGGACACTATGGCCTCCTTGGGGTCACTAATCCTGCAAGACATTTTTGGTGATATGACAACCATTCAAGTCAAAACACTATCACAATCCATGATGGAGCGTGCAAGCTCTAACTTAACGCCAGGAATCCACCTGATCTAGATTGAACCATCCCTGGACAAGTTCTCTCGAATCCACGATTGTCTGAATCACGCCAACTAGGGGTCCTTATTCTCCCCTACTCCCCTTAATAGCAACACAATGCTATTCTTACAAGTTCTTTCCTGCTCAACTTTTGCTAGGGATGAACTTCAAGAGGGATTGGTTGTTCATACCATCGAGGTTTTCCGATCAGCAGGATTGGTATACACCCATACGAGATTACCTCAAGCTAGGCAACCTCCCACTTGGATTGATGCATGCCACGAAAATATCATTCAAACATAAAGTGGCTAAACATGTCTTGCTAGGAGACATTTTGTACCGTCATAGCTACGAAGGGATCCTCCTCCATTGCTTGGACCAATAGGAGTCCACTTGGGTGATCACCCAAGCGCACGATGGTACATGCGATGGCCACTTTAGCGGTATGGCCATTGCAAAGTGCATTCTTTGCATGGGCTATTATTGGCCATCTTTAGAGCGAGATTGTTGCGCATATGTAAGGAAGTGCATGAAGTGTCAACACCATGCTAATTTGACACACGTACCTTCTCAGGCCTTGCAACCAATCCAATCAGCTTGGTCATTTTTGTAGTGGGGCTTAGATCTAATCGAAAATATCTCCCCTGCATCGTCGGGTCATCACACATTCATCATAACGGCCACAGAGTACTTCACCAAGTGGGTGGAAGCAATTCCGCTAACCTCTACGACTGGACCCCGCATTGTGGAGTTTATTTTACATAACATCATATGTTATTTTGGTATTCCATCCAAGATAATCTCGGATAATGGGACGTCATTCAAGAACAAATACGTGCGTGATTTGACCACAAAGTACAAAATTCAACACAATTTTTCGACATCCTATTATCCATAGGAAAATGGGCAAGCAGAGGCATCAAACAAAATGCTAGTTGCCATCCTCAAAAATACGGTCATAGATAGTCATAAGGATTGGCACATTCAAATCCCGCTTGCCCTGTGGGATTATCACACTAGCATTCGGACGCCCACTGGGGCAACTCCATTTTTGCTGGTGTATGGCTTTGAGGCGGTCATGCCTCTAGAGTTGGAAATACCTTCCCTATGCATATCAATGCAAGAGTTCATCGATGATGACACTTTGCAGACAGGCCCGATTAGACCAACTTACATTGCTTTTCGAATGACGCGTCAATGCTCTCGAGCATTTGCGTATCTATCAAGAGTGACTTAAGAAAGTATACAACATGAAGGTTCACCTGAGGAACTTTTAGGTTGGTGACTTGGTCTTAAAAGAGAACCAACAGAACTCTAACTTGCCGCCCCATCTAAGGGACAAGTTCACGGCAAATTGGTTAGGTCCCTATGTAATTGAAAGTAAAATGGGATCTGGAAAATGCAATTAAATTTTTAACAATCCTTAGGACTTTGGTCAAGGTTGATTAAATTTTTATTTACAGATACAACTACGAATAGTTTAAATATAAAATGGGTAATAAAACCATTCACTCATGTATGCTACTATAGAAGATAAATAAATTGATAAATTATCTTTTACATTATATTTGATATATTATTAAATATTTTTAAACTAAGAAATATTCATTAATTACCGGGTTTTGCAGGTTAACCCAAAACCTATTACAATATCCAGCGTTCTATTGAGATTGTAGATCCTAGTCATCCTTGAAAATTTCTTACCAAAAATTATGTTGAATCCCCTATAACACGTTACTAACAAAGCACACCCATACCTAAACATAATTGTAAACATTACTTACATTGACAGGAATTGAAGTTTGGAACTTTGCACTTGTGAAACCTATTGCTTGCCCATTTCCTATTCTCTGTCAGAATATTACAAGGCTTACACCATGTTACCTTCATTTCTAATTTGGTATGATTTAGAGGGAAACCCCATAGTTATTACTAGCTCCTTGGGGAAAGAACACCCATTCATATTTCTCCTTAACGGCTAGGTTTCTTTTCATGAATAATAATTTTTTCCACTTCACGTGGCACACCTTGTGTCCATATCACAAAACTACCAACATCAACACCTATGTTGGATAATTTGTCAGCTGACCTGTTGGCCTCATGGTACATGTGACGAGCCCTCTTGTTCTGTCTTCTTTGTAAAAAGGATGCTCACTTCATAGATGACTCCCTTGATTCTCCATGGAGGATTTTTGGCATTGGTTAACAGGTTGATGATGTTCATAGAATCACCTTCAATCATCAAGTTACCTTGAGTTTCTTGGGCTACTTGCAACCCTCTCCAAAGGGCTCTAGCTTCTGCTTCATTATTAGTTCTCATTCCCAATGGTTCAGTGAAGGCCTTGACCAGATTTTCTTGATGATTCTTGATTATTCCTCCAGCTCCAGCTATTCCTGGGTTCTCCTTGGTTGCACCATCAAAATTTAGTTTAAACCAACCCTGGGGGGTGGCTCCAAAGAAATCCCAATTTTGGGATTGGGCAAAGGAATGGAAGGTTTGTCCTCAATACCTAAGGCCCAAGCTAATTGTTTTGCTTGGGAAAGAATTGAGTGGTTCTCATCCACTAAGGTTCAAAGGTTTTCTTTCACAAAGACAATAATCCTATTGAGGATGGTTTTTGGGTTGTGAATGGTATCCTTAAAGGCTCTATGGTTCCTTTCTAGCCAAATCTGCCAAATAAAATGATGCCAATAGATTTTCCATAGGTACTTAAGTTTTAGGCTAACAAAGGGTTGAGGCCATTGATGGAACACTTCGAATATAAGAGTAGGCTTAACCCATGAGATCCTAAAGGCTTGGAAAAGTTCATCCAGGATGGAATCCGCTACCGGACACTCCAGAAATAAGTGTTGGGTTGTCTCCCATCCTGCCCTACACATGTAGCAACGGTTAGCAATAACCATACCTTTGGATAACATATTGTCCATAGTGAGGATTTTTCCTTGAATCACTAGCCATGAAAAAAATGATATTTTAGGAATTAAGCCTTTGATCCAAACCAAAATCGGTTGAAATTGTTGACCTTCCACATTGAGAAGAAAATTATAGGCAGACTTAACTGTGAAGTCACCACTTTCAGTCTCAGCCCAGATCCACGACTTAACACCTCCTTAATTAAATGGGAGTGTGAGTGAGCATTTTGGAGTGTTAGATGTAGTTATAGAGGCAGTCATGGAGCCCTTAATCAGGGAGGAATCTTCTCTCCCCTGGAAAGGCATGATTTCCAAGTGGTGCCTCTACATGCTCATACACAGAGACCATCAGGTCTATAAAATGGTGAGTCTTATCACCCCAAAGATATACAGAGAAGAAGCATTTTGAGAAATGAAGTGCTGCCATTTTGCATACTCACTTTTGATTTTGCCTTTCATATCCTTGATCTCTCTTTTGGAAAGGAGGTCATTGGGTGGTTATTGGAAGCACAATCCGGACCCCAAACCTGACATTTGGCCATAGTATCCCACCCAAATTTTCTGAAAACATCCCATAAGAGATTTTGGACCCATCCCAAGTGGATTGGTGCTGAAATCGGGCCCGAACGGTGGGCGTCCTGCCCCCGGGTGCCCCCCGCACTACTATAGTCCTAATCGCCCCACCCTGGAGCGATTAGAAATTTGTAGCATATTTCAGTTCTATTATTTTTGCATTTTATTCTAGGTTGCTTATATAGGTTTGCATTCAAATTTCATGTAATTCTAAGCAAGTTTTGATCATTTTTTTGTTATTTCTCGCTTTCGCTAACATGCAGGTACCATCATCAAATTCCTGATGATAGAGGCCAAATTGGCAAAATCTGACCTTCTGGGTTTTTCCAAAATAACCCATTTTATCTAACCCCCAACTTGTAAGGTGATTTGGAGCCTCCTGGATGGGACATTTGGGACAGTTCTTTCTGAAGTTTTGTTGCAGGTCTAATCGTCCCACCCCGAAGTGATTAGAAATTCGTGGTGAATTTTTTGACTGTTATTTTTGCAGTGCCTTCTTGGTGATGTTATCATGCCTCTGTCAAATTTTTAGCTTATTTAGATTTATTTTAGTTTTCGTTTTATCTATCTTTTTGCATGCACTAATCGTAGGCTCGAGGATTGGATGTTTCATTTCATCCGTAGGTGCTACTGATTGTTTTATGCTTCCTTGAATGCAAGATATCAACACCGAAGGAGAAACAAAGAATCAAATTCCCTTTCATGCAAGCAATGACAACGTTTGGTCTTCCCATTTTACATGTGGGCACGCGAAAGAAGGCATACCACCCATGGTGTAAAGAAACCTTATTTAATGCTCCTAGCCCCTGAAAAGGGAGGAGACATGTTGTAATCGATCTTTAAAGAAAATTAATAAAAAGGTTTGTACTCCATATTTGCTTTCTATCTGGTTTCGATTCATTTATGTTTCTCTCCTTTCATGCATTTTCAATTCATAGGATTTAGCATTATATTTGGCTTCACTTGCATCGCACTTGGTGTTTCCTTTTTGATTTCGTATCCTTGTGCTTTCACTCACCCACCGATCCTTCCAAAAGTCTATTGTTTGCCCATTTCCTAGAATCCATCTAAGACCTTTCTAGACAAGATCCCTGCTCGTGAGGATTGCCTTCCAAAAAGCAGACCCCCTGCTTGCTAAGTTGTCATTAAGGAAGTTCACACCTTGGAGGTATTTCCTCCTAACTATGGCAGTCCATTCATTATCGACCTTAGTCAATAACCACCATGCTTGTTTGGCTAACATATCTGTATTGAGATGAGTAACTCTCCTCAATCCTAACCCCCCATCAACTTTAGGTTTGCAAACCTTGTTCCAACCTACTAAATGGATCCTTTTCTTATCCTTAGTCCCTGACCAGAGAATTTTTTTTTGAAGCTGCTCAATTTTGTGATACACCTTGCTGGGAGCTCTGAAGACTGATAGGAAGTAAATGGGTATACTTTGAAGTGAAGCCATAGTTAAAACTGCTTTGCCTACTTGAGATAACAGATGTCATTTCCAACCTGCAAGCTTTTTTTTGATCCTCTCCAGAACTATATTCCACATTGATCCTTCAGGTTTCCCCATAAATAGGGGAAGACATAAATAGGAGGTGGGAATGGATGCAATATAACATTCCATAATCCTTGCTATTCTGTTTTGCCTAGGAATGGGGGTATTGATGAAATAAAGTTTGCTCTTATCAAAATTCACTTTTTGTCCAGCCGCTTCTTCATACATTATGAGAATATTTTAATCCTTCTTGCCTCAATCACAAAAGCCAAAGTCAATAGCAATGTATCATCAACAAATTGTTGATGTGTCACCGGGGTAGTTAGCGACAAGGCCTTGATACCTGATATGAGTCCAGCAACTACTGTTGCCTTAATGGTTCTTCCCAAGGCCTCATCTACAATGGTGAATAGCATAGGACTTATGGGATATCTTGTCTTAGACCACATTTGCTTTGAAAAAACCTGCAGTAGACCCATTAACCAAAAATGAAAAATAAGGCTTAGAAATACACTCTCTTATTAACTTGACCCATTTCATGTTGAAGCCAAATTTTAATAAAGTTGCCTCTAGGAATTCCTAATTTATCCTGTCATAAGCTTTGTTCATGTCTAAATTTAAAGCCATGACTATTTTTTTTGGTCTGAGTAGCTATATGAAGAGCCTCATGAACAGTAATAACTCCATCTAAGATTGATATTCCTTGTATAGAACTTCCTTGACTTGGATAAATGATAACTGGTAAAACTTTCTTCAAACGGTTGGCTTAACTTTGGACAAAATTTTATAGGATATATTACACAGGCTAACCAGCCTAAAGTCAGCCATAGTCTTGGGGTTGGGGCCTTTAGGGATCAAAGTAATGAAAGTTGAATTGAAACCCCTTGGAATATGATTTGAACTTTGGAACTCCTTGATTGCAGCAATAACTTCTGCTCCAACAATATCCCAACAAACTTGGAAAAACTACTGTGAAAACCCATCCAGCCCATGAGCTTTGTCAGGATTCATGTTAAACAAATCCTCCTTGATATCTTCATCTGAAAAAGCTACTGTAAGAGACTCGTTAATCATTTCATCAATGATTTGTGGAATGAATTGAAGGAGAGAGTCCTTTGCTTGGGCATTATAGGCCCGTTCTTCACCCAATAATGAACTGAAAAAATTAACAGCCTCATCCTTGATCTCCTGAATGTTTTGAGTTGAGGATCCATCCACCTTAATTAAATTTCTAATATTATTGTTGCTTATATTGCTCAATGTGGTAACATGGAAATTTTTTGAATTAGAGTCCCCTTCCTTTAGCCATAATGCCCTTGATTTCTGCCTCCAATACATCTCTTCACAAGCTAAAATATTATAAAACTCACAAAGGGTTTCCTTCTCTTTAGTCCTTGTCACCTCATCATAGGTTCCATTTTGGATTTTGCTTTCTATTATTCTCAGTTTTTCCCCCACTGCTCTCTTATTCTCAAAAATATTTCCACAGACTTCTTTATTCCTTATTCTAAGATTGTTTTTCACCATCTTAAGTTTTTGAGATAGTTTGAAGGAAACACTTCCCTAGATAGGCTGCTGCCACCATTCATCTATTCATTTCTTAAATTCCATATGTTTAACCCACATTGACAGAAATTTGAATGGCTTTTTAAAGGAGTTATCCTGAAATGCCTCCCATAGTATAATATTATGGTTTGAAGCGCATTTAGGAAGGGCTTGTAACACTTAATCACAAAACATTGTTGTAGCTTCCTTGGATAAAAAAACCTATCCAACCTTTCTTGAATCAGCTGACTTCTTATCCTATTGTTACTCCATGTAAATTTGGCTCCTTTTAGTCTTACATCCATCAATTCATTTGTGTTAATGAATTCATTGAAGTCCTCCATGCTCCTTTAGGGTAACCCAGATCCTCCCTTCTTATCATATGGGTAAATGGGGGTATTGAAATCTCCACCAATCACCCAAGGAATGTCTTTAAAAGCTTGGTTCAAATGCCCCAAAAACTCCCACAATTCAGACCGCCCTTGGACAGAGGTGGTGGCATAAAAATTTGACATAATCTAATTCTTGTTAGTATCAAAATCATGAAATAATACGCTTAAGACTCTTTCATTTGCTTGAATAATACTTCCTTCTATTTTAATAGGATCCCATAAGATCATGAGGCCCCTAGATGCTCCTCTCACCTGTTGAAAGGCCACTTCCCCTTGCTTCCAAATCCTTCTAGCTATAAGTGCTGATTGTGCCACATTTGTTTTGGTTTCTTGAAGAAAAATAATAGTAGGATTTCAATCCTTCCTTATAGACTTTACCATCCTTTGTTTTGGTGGGCCGTTTAGGCCTCTCAAATTCCATGAGAGAACCTTCATTTAGACTGTTTGATATTTTTTCCCCGCCCCCTTCCCTGATCCAAAGGGGGTTTGTCAATTTTGCTATTATCCTGCCCAGGAATAGCTTGTTGTAACAATGTTCTTTGCTTTTTGTTTGCAATTTCTTCATTGATTATCATTCTATAGTGCTCTGCTATAGATATTCTCTCTTTCTTTCTTTCACTTCCATAATCTATCGGAGGCTTGGTAGTGCTTCTAGTATGTTTTGGACTGAAATGAGGGGGCATATACTGTGATATTCTAGGTCTTGAACCTTCTTCCTCATTTTGGGGGTTTTCAATTCCCTCTTCATCCTCAGCCTTGTTTTGGTTCACCTCTCCTATCTGGTTCCTAAACAGGGGGCTTTCCTTCAAGTAACCTTTTACCGTTGGGCTCGTCTGATAAGGGATAATTTTCTCTACTACCGAATTAGGAGCTACATTCCTGGCTCTTGTTTCCACAACTTCGACTCTTGACTCTATTTTTTCCATGTTTAAACTGAAATGACCTGGCAATTTTTCTTCATTTTGAGCATAGCTTTTGGGGCTTTTTGTCATAGCTGTGGATGGTCCTAATTTGTATGGGGAGTCTAGGGTTTCAATAAACTTGACATTGCTAGTATCATCCTTACTATTTTCTTTTTCAACTTCTAGATTTTCTAGGATATCAAACATGTTCAAGCTGGGATATTTATTACATACCTTATGATTTTTGCCTCTCTCATTATGTTGCTTTCCTTTCTCCTGGATTTTTGCCAGTTCTGTGTTAGCTTGGTCAGCCTGGTTATTCTTAACTTGTCTGTATCTTTCCAAGTTAAGACGCGGTCCTTGAAACTTTGGGATCCCTCTCCCATTAGGTTTTCCCATAAAACCTTCGCTCGTGGCTTCCTTGTTTACAGTTATTGTCAGACATTGGGCTTGAAGGTGGCCCTAGGTTTTAAGCTAAGATTTATGAACATCCAAAACAATGATTTTTTTCTATTATTATCATTGATAATAACCATTTTCCCTTACGATGTATATATAAATTTATTAAGATCATCACTTCCTCATAATTAGATCAAATGAAATTCCATTTCAAATGATTAATTATATGATAATGATTATGGAAATAAAATTATGGAATAAGTAATAAAGGGATAAATTTTATGCTTTATAACAAACCTTTTCAAGTTGAACAAAGATATATTAGTTTAAACATAATCATTAAAGAATACGAGGATTATTTCTTATTTTCTTTTTATTCTTAATAAGAGATAACTATATTAAAATTCAATATTTAAAATAATTGATATAGTTTTATATGTTTTTTATATTTGAATGATGAATAAAGTTATATTTTTTGTAATGGTATGAAACTAATTACTAGTCCAAATTTAATTTAATCAAATTAACTATATACAATAAGTGAGTAATTAAAGTCCTCATGAAGGCAATTGTCCAATGTGATTAAAAATAAAATTTTATTATGGTTTTTCCTTTCAAAGAACATATATATTTTTTTGTTTTTCTGACCTAATGAGCATCTTTGAATAATAATTTTAATTATTTTTAGATAGGTTACATTGACATGACTATGGAAATATTTATAAAAAAATCTTCCCAAATAAGAAAGTGAATTATCATGATTAAGAAGGAAATAAATTTAGAAATAGTGATAAAAATTATATATTTTGTTCTAGTAAAAGGTATCCCATTAGGTGATAAAATTATAAAAAAATCAACAAAATTTTAATCCTTCTACTCATTGATGTTTTATTAAAAAATAAGAAATATGATTAAAATTGTTCATATAATAAAAAAAATAAAGTTTCTTATCACTTATAAAAATAAAATAAATAAAACATAGATGGATTTGAAGCCTATAAAAATTCTACTCCTAATTAATAATATTCCAATATTTTAATCATTAGCATTAATAATTATTCTTATTATTGAAGAAAATATTTTTAATATAATAATCCATCCAAATTATACAAACAAAAGGAAAACTAATTCCACCTTAAGCTTCTTTTTCAAGTTGTATTCAAAATTCATACTATACAGCCTCTATAAATGCTTGGTCAATGTTAATGAAAAGGTACTCCAACATTTGATTGTTATTGAAATAAACTAATTAATCAATCAATATCAATGTAGCTTTATTCAATTCATATAAATAAAAATAAAATTATTAATGCTTTGTTAAGCTCATTTAAATATAAATAAAACTTTCCACTTTGAAAGTATGATGAGAAAATAAGGAGATATATATTTGGAGGTACATGTAAATAATCCTGAAATGACATAGATGCTATACATGTGCCATACACAAGTATATACTTACGCACATATTAGGAAAAAAATAGTTTAATAAAATGTTTGTGCAATTAAGTATATCTTTTAAGGTTACCAGCATGAGATTATATGTTTGAATACTGTATTTGACTATATAAAATATAATTTACAATTTAAATTACAATATTAATATTAAGTAAAAATGTATATTCACTAAAAAGTTATGAATGTCAAAAGTGATCAATTTATTAAAATTGAAAAACCCAGTTCTTAAATTTGATCCATGCCAATCAAATTTTAAGTATATTATCACTTGTTTTCATAGATGCATCCAAATGAGGATAAAATTGTTTATTTAAAGGGTTTGTCAATCAAATTTTAAGCATACTATCACTTGTTTTCTTAGATGCATGAAGGTGAAATGAAATTACACGTTGATGTGACAATGTAATTATTACTTGTTCTTAGCAAGGTATAAAACTTATTATGATAATTTAATTTTTAATAAAAAATAAAAATAATAAAAAATTAAAAGTCATATAATTTAACTACACTTTCTTTTTAAATTACATAAACTAAAAATTTATTTATTAAATAAATATATTAAAATTTATTAAATATAAAAAAATATAAAATCATAACATTTATAAAAAAAAAAATTACTTAAAAAATTATATCACATCCATAATATTTACATTTAATTAATTTAACAACACATAAAATTATATAAACTCTAATCAGTATTCGCTTTCCTTTCATTTATGAAAAGTTATACAGAGGTATATTAGTTTACTTTAATCAGTACTCGCTTTCCTTTCATTTATTTCCAGTGGGATTCCTCCAAAACCATACTTCGTTTATTATTTTATATATAATATTATGTTATAATAAATGAATATGGTTGATAATTATATATTAGATAAAAGAAATAATATTAATTAGATTTTGTTAGTGTGAGAAATTTTATGTAGACATTTCCATCCTTTAAAAAGGAGAGTTGAATTTATCAATAAAAAAATATAATATACAAACACACAAACAACCAACCTGACACTTCTAAAAAAAACCCAAACAATTAAACTATCCCTAAAAATAATATATAACCTAAATAACTTAAAATAAAATAATTATTAATTATTAATGCAAGACCACAAACCAAGGACCACACTCTCAAAACCCTTGAAGTCTTCCCTCACCACTCAGGTCATTGTTGTTCTTATTGCAATATAGCACACGCCACATAATAACCTAATTTGTCCGATCTGAAATTTCCAATTCGGGGAGGAAACGCACATAAAACCACACGCTCACACAATTACTAAAATACAAACTCAGGCACGCATCCCGCGTCCATCCACAAGCTTCCCAGTCAGCGGCCCGTTCTTGCCGGTCGGCCAACTACCAATTCCAAGATGTGTTTTTCACACCGTACAACGACGTCTATTTCACATCACAGTCCAATGTATTTAGTTAGTTTGGATGTCTATTCTGTTCTGCACCTCACTGGCAAGGAAGAGTTGGATATCATTCATACTCTCCCCTCCCCTCCCATTTTCTTTCATGTTCAAGAAGCAGATGTTGATAAAAATCGATGATGTAATCGTGCGCAAAGCATGAGACTGCCCATGATTGCATTATTTGGAAACGTGGAGAGAGTTGAACATTGCAGATGTAAGGTCACAAAGTCCACCAAAGATGGAAGGGAGGTGTCGTAAACTAATTTTCTATAACACAAATATATAATTTCAGTGTATTCCTACAAGACTTTATTAACAAAGGTTCTGACATAACCGTCGGGAGTTTGATTCATTAAAACACCAAAGAACAAATTGCAGAACATATCTGATTTTATATCTTAATTGATTAAACTGTCTTGGCCCTTTTCATCTGGTTTTTAAGTTTGGAACTCCATCTCACAGTTAGTATATTGCATATTTTCTCGGGTCGCGAATAGTATTTTCACAAACAGCAAACATATTAATTAGTTCAACATGGAATATAACTTCTATTGGAATGGAAGGAGTGAACACACAGAGGTATCCAAGTGAACAGTTTGCTCTAATCAGTATTTGCTTTCCTTTCATTTATGTCCACAGGGATTCCTCCCACAACTCTATGGAGTCCAGTTCGTCTGAATTTGGGATGCTGCTCATTTCCTCTGATATGGAAGCCGGAGCTCCATTTAATGTCGGGCAAATTGGTATTAAACCTGCTTCTTGACAGCGAAGGTTGAGAAGCTCCGCTTGCAACTCCCGCACCTGCTCTTCCAACTGACGCACCCTTCCCGCACAGCCATACACGGGATCTCGCAATCTTGCAGTCGCTTCGTAAACCATACTGCTCACTGCATCGGCTCTCTTTTCTACGGGAAGCACCTGAAATATATTAACAATCACATAAAAACGATAACCACAAAATATGCCTCAGAAAATTTATTAGAAAAAGGAAGACGAAGAAGAAAAAGAAGTCATTAGGTTTACTTACATGAAGTTGCTTCACGATGTTGCTCGCTCCAAATACTCCATATACAATGGCGAATTTACGAACGTCGCTTGATGGAAAGTATGGAGCAAGCAAGCACTTGTCGGAGCACTTTTTTCGTTGAACTTTGCATGCACCGCATGGAGAAACGGGATTCGACATATCCGCTTTCATCTGCTAAATCCAAAAATTAACATAAAATATTATTTTTAAGCTAACGGTAATGATGTAAACTTGACACAGGTAAAATTCTTAAGACAAGAATGCAGCAAATATTCTTACTTGTTATACATGTGGTTATATCAAGAGGCGTGGACGAACCAAACCTTTTTGAGAGAACTTATCGATGTTTGCATCTACAGAAGAATATATAATAGATTGGCCGGTTGCATAATTTGCATTCATTGAATCAGAGAACAGCTTTTACAAACCATGGGATTCCTACTAATTCGACGGCAAGCACGTGTCCGTCTATTGGCGAAATAAACGATATTGAAATGTCAGCGCATGCCAATCCAAGTGCCCACTGTGGTCCAACTATACCAGAATTGTCCTGAAAGAAGTGGATAGATTTTTCGTGAATTTTGAATTCTTCGGCAATATTACGATTATTATTTTTATACGTAAGCCTTAAAATTCAAACTCTACAGTGATTCTTCCTTCTCTTTTGGTCATTTGACTCGCCGCCCAACCTTATGTTATAAGGGATAGATCTGCAAAAATGCTTTGTTATGAAATAAATGACTCTTTTCTCACAATTTTGTGGCAAAATTAATATAATTAACTATGTACTCTGGTTTTTTTTCCTATCAAATATCCAATAGAGTCCATATGGGCAATTGCGTATTGAGATGTAGCACCAAAAGTGTTTATACAAATCCATTAAAATACAAAATGGAATAAATAACATCGTGGATGAATATCAGACCTACAAGCGCGTTCAAATAAAATTATAGAAATAAAGGTAAGTACGATAGAGAAACATTCTTCTTTGGAATATTTGGAATGAAAGGAACAGCCGAATTTTTAATCAAGATAGGAAGGATATTCACTATATTTGGCAAAAGACCATAGCCAACTTAGTTGAATCAGTCCATCAACTCCTTAATCACCCAAAAAAGTCCCACCAAATATGGGATCAAGTGATGCAAATATTGAAGATTAAATCTTCTAAGGGCAACCAACTTAAAGGGAATGTGAGTATTAGTAAGATAGATAGGACTAGAAATTGACAACCTTCTCCTAAGGATTTTGGAAAAGTCAATATTGATGGAGCCTCTAGAGGGAACCCTGGAAAAGCCAGTGTGGGAGGAATTGGTAGACTTTCAGATGGCTCCCTAGTTTTTGCTTTTGCTGAAAATTTGGGTATTCTTTCCAATCACCTTGCTGAGGGGTATGGTATCCTCAGAGGCTTCAGGAGGCTACTAAGGTTGGATGGGAAAAGGTGTTAGTTGAGCCTGACTCTCAACTTATGATTAAAATCTTGAAGACTCCTAAGAATCATAAGGTGGATTGGAGAATAAAAATAATTATTGAGAAGATTCAATTAATCCAGATGGGATTTTTGAAAGTTGATTACAATCATGTGGTCAGAGATCAAAACAAGAGTGTTGATGCTTTAGCTAATTGGGATTTGAACAAAGGTGATCTTACTTGTTATGACCACCCTCCTATATGGTGGGCTTCTCAATTTAGGGAAACTCTTATTTCTATCATTTCTTTGGATGGCTCCAGTTCTGAAGGTACCTAGTTTCTTTTTATTTTATTTTTTGCTTCTCTTTGGTTCATTCAGTTTTTTTTAGTTCCCTAGCTCATTTTATTCTTTATTTTGTTTCCTCTGTTGATTCTTGCCTTAATAGTCTTTTGGTCTAGATAGGTCATTGTTTTGTTCATTTCTTTTTTCTTTTTTTTTTGTTTAGTTTTTTAAGGTGGGTGGGTTCTTTTGTTTTTTTTTGTTTTTGTGTTCTTTGTGTTGTTTTTTGTTTTTCTTGTATTTTTGTTGTTTTTTTTTAATGTTTTTTGTTATTGTTCTTGAGTTTCTCTTTGTTTGTGTTATTTCGTGTTTTTATGTGTGAGTGTTTTCTATGTTTTTTGTTTTTGTTTATTGTCTGTTGTTGGTTGTTTTTTATTTTTATTTTATTTTTTAAAATTTTTTAGGTTTCGGTTGTGTTTATTTTTCATGTTTTTTTGGGTTATGTCTTTGTAGTGTTATGTTGTTTTTGTCTTGTTTGTGTTTTATTATGTGGTTCTTGTGTTTTTCTATGTGGTTTGTGTTGTGGTTTCTTTTATCTTATTGTGTGTGTTTGGTTGTGCTTTTGTTTTTGACACACTCAAGGAGCATGTTTTTTATTTTATTTTACTATTTTTGTTGTTATTTACTTATTTTTAAATTGGTTTTGTGTGTTTGTTTGCTCCTTGAGTATGTCAAAGGTGGTAGGCCAGGTCCGAGTCTTGGGTATTTTTTGTGGAATGGATACCCTTGCCTCCTTGGGTCTTACCCGAAAGTGGCATCCCTTTTGGGATGTTTTCCACAAATAAAAAATATAGAGAAACATTATGGGATTCCATTAAAGCGAATCTTACCGAGTGTCTTGAACAATAAATTCAAACTTGACTAACTTGCTAATATTTTGATGATTCTAAATACTTCCTAAAGTATAGGCTTTGTATGACTCCTTTTCAGATGGAATAATTTGATGTTTGTGAGTATCATAATCCATATCAAATAGGGTTTCCAAGGAAACCATACCTTTAGGAATGGTTTTTGTATTTATATTCAATTCACCTTTTTCATCTAGCATGTTTTGAATATACCAAAGTTAGTGATAAAATCCACTATATGCTTGTCATCCTCAAAAACTTAATATTTTTGGATATTATCTGGTATGGAGGGAATGACAACTAGGTCTACTATATGTTTGCCATACTTAAACACTTAATATTTTTGGACATTGTTTGAATATGCTTTATCTTAGAATGGACAAGTAGTTCTATAGTGCTTGCCGCTACTGCCAATGAATCTGTAATGTCATTCTTTTTACATGAAATAGTCTAAATATTAAAAGCACCACTCTTTAATTAAATTCCATACTCATCTACGATAATTTAAGAGATATTTATCATGACTAGTATATTAGTGTTGCACTTGCTTGATCATAAATTTAGAATATCCTAGGACACATACATATATGACTCTCTTATTAATAAAAAATTGTAATCCATGATACAATACCTCATACTTAATAGCATTGTAGGTGAAATAAATTTATTATTGATAAGCAACAAGATGTGATTTACCCTTGGTGTAGACAAAATTAACTATGATGCCATTGCCATGCTTACATTTTGACCCATGAAACTCGAGAGTCCATAGTTGGTCTTTAGCTCCTTTCTATTTGCTTGATGGGGTTTGTGTTAATAGATTATTATCTCCAAATCTTGTTTCTATTGCCACAATGTAGACTCTCAATTCTAGTTTACTGTATAAAATCTCATTGACATTGTTATACTTTGTGCTCGTATCATTTATCCTTGGCTCTCTTTCTATCTAGACTTGATTGGCTATGTCATGCCAAATGAAGCCACATATGTGAAAAATCTATTGTCATATAACCATTTAAGGTTCTAGATCAATCATGATTAAGCAACATCCTATACGCATTTGGGATATCCACAACGTTGATACCAATATATTATTGTACCTCAGGTTCAATAGCCAATTGTATATGGACTTTATTCAACATCCTAACCACATTCACCTTTGTCTTATCCAATTGCACCACCATATTATATGAAGGAGAAGGAGCCAATCCAAAATTTTGGTTGACTACATACAACATCACATTGACAAAAGCACTTGAATCCACAAGATAATCATGTAAGTTTTTGCTAGCAATTCTAATAGTCAAAAGGAAAGGAGGAGATTCTACCCTTTTTTTTATTGCCACCTCAGCATGAATAGTGTTTTTCAAATTTTTAAATTTTTACCAAAATAGATCCTTTTGGTTAGTTAATTGAGCTACCTCAAATAGAGAAACATTTGCCTTGGTTTTCTTAATATCTTCAATAATATTATATCCATCCTTGTTTTAATTTAAGTTTTTCTCTATCTATGGTAATGGTATGTTAGATTTTGGCTATGCGGGTATTATAGGACCCTTAGGTTGGACTAGGTTTTTGTTGGTTTGTTCATTAGGTGGGTTGGAGGTTTTGTTAGGACATGTAGAAGAAGTAATTGATGCTTTCCCTTTACACCAAATAATGTAATTGTTACCTCTCGAAAACTATTAGTAAGCTTACACCTCTTCTTCTAAGCATTCATTAGATTCATACTCATCTCCTCTTAAGAGTTCATATGTTTCTAAAACTAGAGTTGTTCTTACATTCTAATTAGCTTGATCTATACAATCCTTATTGGTGGGTACTAACTATGTTTTCCATTTTATTTTGGACAATATACAAAGTCATTTTGAACTTTTGACAACTAGTTTTATCATATTGAGTCATGGAATGGACTCTACACTAATTGGGTAAAGATATATCGATTAAATTTATTGAATTTATTGGGTCGTTATTAGACTAACTTTGGTTACCAATAATATTTTAGACTCCTTCATTGTTTGGTTGAGTATTTCGTTGATATTTTGTCCTTTGTATGTTAAAGTTCCTATTATGAGTGTTATTAGTTGCAGGTGGATTTTGAGAAACTTTTCTTTGTAATTGAATCATATTGTTTCTTAATTTTTAAACCATCTTGTTTATGTTGTCTAACTCAATATTTGAGTTATTAGGTTGACTTGGTCCTAGTTTACTTGTTACATTTTTTATAGGTGTAGATGTATTAAAAAATATAGGTAAAGCTTGTTGATTATTTGTTGGAGGTATATAACTGATAATGTTTTTTATGGTCACTTAACTATCTAAATAATTTGGAATGGTTTATTGATTGCTCACATCATACATAATTTGATTCAGGGAGCCAAAATGAATGGTTGATTTTGGTTTAGATACATGATTCTTAGTAATGAATTCAACATGGGAAAGTGTTTTTTAAGGGATTGATTTATCAACGATATTTTATTATAAGATCTTGGTTGTCCAAGTGAATATAATTGACCTAAACCAAAACTTTGAGGTATTAATTATTGCTCATTTTTTGCTGCCTCACTATATGCCATGGGTAAGGATGCAATTTGAGGGGCTCTCATCATTAAAATAGAAGTTAATGGCTCCAAATATCTAAGATACATATTGAATGTTGCTTGCTTTGTGAGGGTGTAAGGGGTCACCACTCAGATGTATAATTTATGAAACCTAGTATTGAATAGCATTAGGGGTTTTCTAGGTTCTAAATGGACAAAGAAAAATAAATGATATACCATAGCTAAGTCAACGAGTAATTTAAAATGGTTGATAAATGTTATCTCTAATTGAGTCCAAGAAGTAATGGAGCCTAAATATAAGCTTCTTTATCAATCATATTTAAATTCATTCAATGTGTGTAGAAACACCCTACATGCAACATCCTAATGTTCAATATGTAAATTAATTAAGACATATTTGTATGCGTGTACATGCTCTTTAGTTAATATTGTTCCATCATACCTATATCGATGAAGATATATTTCATATTTATTAGACATATCATGTGTAGGCCTTTGTATGTGAAAGGGTTGCTTCCCACAAAACATGGAGTAAGATGTGCTATTGGTGGACTTTGTGTAAGGGGAAAAGGATCAACATAAATGGTAATAACTCTAGGAGAACTATTGGGAGTAATAGGAGTATTCAGTATACCTTGACCAAATTTAGATCTTCTGTATAGATAAATTCTAAGAAACTCAATGCCTCTTATATATGACTTAGAACTAGTAATGACAAGTTTAGGTTCTAAATTTGATAATTAATATGTGTAATATAAATAATGCACCAGTAAAATCTAGTTTTAATAGACTCTCCCAGCACTAGTTCTATTGAGAAATCAAATGACACATTGTCAAGGGTAAGCCAACAATACTTAGAATACAAATTTTATCACTCTTGGAAGGGTAATATTTCCCCTAAGGTTTGTGTATGCTAGCTCTTGGCTAGTGTAGGTAAACTCATAGGTTGTTGTTAATTATTTCTTCAAGGGGTCCTTGTTGGTTATGACTCAAAAAATAAGCTTCCTGGGTACAATATCTTTAAATTGAAAGCTTAACTATCTTCAAATGATTCTAATACATTGACATTACAATATACGTGAGCTTAGCAAAATTAAAATGGAAAAATAAAGATAAATTTTAATCTTTGCAAACTATGGTTACCTAATCAATATCATTGATTGCATTTAAGATACATCATACTGAAAGCACGAGATTCTGGGCAGAGGGAGCACTAATTATGCAACATAAGACGAAATGTAACGCTTTAATCCTATGCACAAAAACGAAGAAAGGAGACAATTTGAAAATGAAAGAAAAGATGTAAAGAAATCACAGCCCTCTTTATTCAAATATCTTATCCTCGGTTACATAGACGTCTCCTCCCTTTTTGGGGGCTAGGAGCGTTAAATTCGTATTTGTTACAATATGTGACTTAGTCTTCCTCTTTCCGCGTGCCCACGTTTGAATGGACGGGCCAAGACGATGTCGCCGCTTACGCTGATGAGTCCTTACCTCTGCTGCTCCTCCTGCGAACAAAGAAACAACGAATATGTCAGTAGCACCTGCTGCAAGTGAAAAGTGTTCGTTCTTCTAAAATCATCAAAAGATGCATGCAAACATTTATCTAAAACGAGTAAACAAAATGATTCTAAACGGCCTGAAAACTTGACGGAAGACGAGAAAATGTTACCAGAAGGCCATTGCCACTGAGACAGCTGGCCAATCTGCCTTCAACTGGAATTCGTCCCTGGGTGGGATGATTTTTGACTGCAATTCGTCCCTGGGTGGGACGAATTCTTCTGTGTTGAAGAAGCCGACCTGCTGCTGCTCCAATGTCGATTCTCGAGACCTGCAAAACGCCTGCAAACAAGGGGGTTATGTAATTGGGGCCATTTTGGGACGACCCAGATGGTCGGATTCTCCCAATTTGGCCTCTACCCTCGGGAATTTGATCTCGCCACCTGCAAGTCAGTGAAACAACAAAGCGACACAAAACATACTAGAATCGACCAAAAGTTACGAAATTGCAGCTGTGAGTTAACCAAACATAATAACACAAAATGCAACCTGAAAAAGTAATCTAGAATGCTCTAAAACCTAGAAAGTGCGGGGGTGCCCAAGTGGGCCTCCCACCGTTGGCACTTGATTCCGGCGCCAATCCACTAGGGATGGGCCCAAAACCTCTTAGGATTGGGGGGGTCGGCGAATTGGTTGGTTCGGGTGTCCATGTGTTGGATTTGGGTCAGGTTCAAGCTTCCAAAAGCCACCCAACAACCTCCCTTGCAAAAGAGATTGGTGGATGTGGGAAGGTGAACCAAAAGGGATGCAAGTGGGTCTTCAACTCGGCAGCACTTCGTTGCTTGAAAACTCCTTCAACTCTGTATATTTTGGGTGAGAAAAGTCCCACCTTTTATAGACCCATGGGGTCTCTTTTGGGAGGGAAGCACAAATGCCATGTGTTGGTCATAGGCGCCATGTGGCGGTCTTGTCTTCCCATGAGGGAGGGGAGTCCTCCGTTGACTTGGGCTTTGATAAATGCCTTTTGTGACGGTCTTCTAACGGCCCCTCTGTCCACCTACACACGCGTGCGAGGCGGGAGTCATCAAGCGACTGTTATGGGCTGCCACTTGGCGCCATTTGTCTTTTTGCCCGTTAAGCTTAGAATTCGTCCCACCCGGGGACGGATTCAGAATTCAGTCCTGGGGTGGGACGGATTCTATTTTGAATTCGTCCCTGGGTGAGACGAATACTGGGCAAAGTGTCCAAGTGTGCCAAATTGCTTCTTGACCTTACAAAATTGCTATGAAAGTGGTTAAGACCACTTGTTTAACCTCCGAGGGCTGCCACAGGGGGCTGTGTTTGTCAAAGCGATCGGTGTTTGCAGTCACATAATCGGATTGGTGCTATTTTGGTGTCTACGAGATGCCCCTTTTTGGGAAGCAGCTGCGGGTGACGCGATGCTTGAGCAAAAATAGATAACCAAAGCACTAATGATTAGGGTTTCTTGGTAACCTAACCAACTTTTGATGCCCCAAGTATGGAAAGGGCATGCATTCTTGAATCCTTGCTTCGACGAGCTAAGGAATTTGATTTCAAGTATTAACCTGTTTTGTTGAGGTGTGACTTGAACTTAGACATTGATCGAGTCATGAACGAGGCAAAGGGCATTTTTATCCTCGGGGGGAACCTTGTGTTCATGATTCACGAAATGCCAAGTGTTTGATTGATTTGATTGTTGCTTGTTTACTGCCCCAAGCGGGAGCGTGATTGTCTTTGTCAATGATTCTTTGAATGCATGTCATTTTCCTTAATTGGGTGTGTGATTGTTGGTTGGTGACTAAGTGTGACTACCCCCTCAAGCGACGAATCGATGAGGGAATGACCTTCGTGAGAGAAGCGGCGAGTCGCTTGACCCAAGATGACTTGTGCAAGGGTGCCTTTAAAGGGTTTACCGTTAAGCGTGTGCAATTTTTCCAACATTTGGACCTATTTTTGGTGGGTGTTAACCCTTTTGGTGATGCCGTAATGAGGTGAAATCATCGAAAACCTAACTTCCCGTGGAGCGGTCCGGCTATGTTAGCCTTCTTGGGGAAGTAGGAGAGAGATAATTTGAACCTCGACATCGATTTTCTTTGCCCAGAGGTTAAGTGCAAGAGCACTTATGTCCGACAATATTTTTTTTGCTGTTTGTTTTTGTTGAATTTTGTACTGTTTTTGAGTGGGCTTTGACCCTTTTGTGATGTCATTTGGGGATGAAATTGTCTAAAATCTGTCTTCCCGTGGAGCGGTCCAGCTATGGTAGCCTTCTTAGGGAGTATGATAGTGACAATTTGTGACTCCAATGTCGATTTTGTATGCCCTTGTTGTCAGGTGCAGTAGCAATCCTGTCGGGCAATTTTATTGTCTATTTTTAGTGCATTTTTAGTCATTTTTTGATTTTTTTTTAAGTGCTGGCCTGAATTCGTCCCTGGGTGGGACGAATTCCAGGAGAATTCGTCCCTGGGTGGGACGAGTGCTAATCAGAGTGCTCGTCCCAGTCAAGGACGAATTCCAGTGCAAAAGGCCTATTTAATGGCCAAAACTTGATTTTGGGCTCATTTGTGTCATTTTTTTCTTGCGATTTTGGAGCTCTGGGAGGAGGAGGTAATTCTGCGAAGCGAAGCGCTGCTGGAATTCTCTCTGCTATCATGAGTGCACACACTGGTTCGAGCGGCGGAGCCGAAGCGAAACCTGTAAGTGTTCCTAGAGTTTATTTTGCTTTTATTTGATGTATTGTTTTTGTGTTGACGCTTTTCAAAACTTTAAGATTTTTTGTGATGTTTTTGTTTAACGGTTAAGGTTAGAAACCCTAGAACTGAAAATTTGATCTGTTATATATATATATTTTTTTTTTTTGTTGTGTTTGTGTTGATTTTTTTTTTTGCTTTGCAGGTTGTTAGGAGCCGGTACCGTGTACCCGCTGCATTTACTGAGGCGCGGTTGGCATTGACCGATGATGACTGGGAATGGCTTGATGCCCTTGGGCTCAAGCAGGTGGCTCGACTGGAGCCTGTGGTTTCGGATCAGGCCTATCTGATGGCCCTGATCAAGCTTTGGGATCCGTGGACCAATACTTTCCATCTCCCGACAGGGGAGATGACTGTGACTCTTGAGGACGTCTATCGGTTGCTTCGGATTCCGATAGATGGACTGCCTATTAGGACATCGTCGTTTGATCAGTGGACTGCTATACTTACGAGATGTTTTGGGCATGGGGGCGGTTGGGTGTAGCGAACCCAGTTGAGACAGTCGAGGTGGATTGCCAGGTTGGCGGGATTTTGGTTAGCTGGTGGCAGGAGAGGGGGGTGTTAGGAGTGAGGCACGCATTCTTGATGGGCCTCATTTCTAACATTCTTCTCCCTGATTCGTCAGGCACGAGGTTCCCGTGGAACCTGCTGGATTTGGTGTGGCAGTTGGTAGAGTGCCCGATAGAGGCACCGTTGATTCTGAGATGGGGACAGACTTTGTTGGCACGGCTCTACGGGGAGCTGTATGGGGTCCGCTGTCGACAACGAAAGGGTGTCAGTTGCAGTTTTTGTTGCAGTGCTGGGGTTGGCAGCACATAGCTGTTGAGAGGCCTACCGGGTTATCGTGGATGACTCGGGCGGTGATGGAGGATGAGGAGATTGGTTATGCAGTTTTGTGGTGGCGGTCTGCGGAGCAGGGGCAGAGTCGGCGATGGGCAGGTGTCGTTGAGCACTACACTGATGCCTTTTCTCGGCTCACTCCAGGGGAGGTGTTTTGGCATCCCTATCGGGACTATCCAGGCTGGCCTGAGGCTGGAGAGTGGCTCCGACGGGTACGGAGGGAGCGGTGGTTGACTGGGCGGCACGGGACGGAGCATGAGTTCTTTCCGTACCATCGGGTTACACGACAGTTTGGGGTGCGCCAGGGGTTTCCTGGTGAGCCCGTGGTCTATCGACGGCGGGGAGATGAGAGAGGATCTGGAGCCACCGGTCATTGCGCCATTGGGCGAGGAGTCCGATGCAGTGATTGAGGTCCCGGATGTGGATGACATCGGGACTACCATTGAGTATGACTCGTGGTGGGTACTACGGCGTTGGAGAGGAGAGGGGCCACTGGGAGGCGCGGAGGCGGCAGTGGAGGATGTTGAGGCAGCAGGGGGTGATTGGGGGGTTCCGTTGGATGATGCGGACATGGTGGATGTGGGAGATGAGGATGTGGACTTGGGTGTTTCGGAGCAGCCGGACATGCAAGATGTGGAGGAGCAGTGGGAGCCTGAGCAGGCTACTATTCCCGCGAGTCCTATGCATCCGATAGATACAGAGGAGGTGGGGTCGGATGTAGGCGTTGAGATTGCGTGACTGACAGAGCTGCTGCGGATGCGGGATCTAGAGTTGGGGGATGCGAGGCGGGAGCTGGGGGATGCGCGGCAGGAGAGGGATCTTCTACGGGCTCAGTTGGCAGAGCGGGATAGAGTTTTGGTGCAGCGCGATGATGCATTGTCTATCTATCATCGATGAGAGGCAGAGTGGTGTCTGTATCGGATAGACTTGGAGAGGGAGGTCATCCGCCTTGGTGGGCGGCTACCTGAGCCTTCGGTCGGTGGATCTTCACGACGGACAAGGGATAGTCTGACTGAGCAGTCAACATCATCTCGTCGCAGGCGGTTAGATGAGGGGGTGGTAGCAGGCATGATGCGGGGGCTAGTAGTAGCCGCCCTACAAGGTCCCGTAGGACCCACACCACGGGGGGTAGTTCCCGTCGCACCGATCCTGCGTGATCATGGTGGTCGACGCCTTAGGTTGGGTTTTTGGATATGATTGCGGGGTCTGAGGACCGGTTTTGTAGCCTACGGGCATCTTTTTGACGATATATATATATATATACCGGTTTTATTTTTGGTTTTGTACATGTGATGATGTGATTTTTGTTATGCATGTTTATATTTATTTTGATGAATGCAGATGTTATGATGAATGTAAATGTTTTTGATGTCTATGTGATATGCGAGGTGAAATGGATGAATGACATTTGTGATGATTGCACTATAGGCTATTTAAGAAGCTCTTTATTTACATGGTTTTTTTTTTTTTGTATTTTCTGATGGTATCATAAGGATGATAAGTAGCGCAGATGGTTTTGGAATGAATGTAAGGTTTTTTGAGATTCAGTCGGTTTTAACTCACTATCCATGATTGTACTTTATCTTACAAGACTTTTTGACCAAGGTATGAATCAGACTTGTTTTTGACCCAGTTATTTCATATCCCTGTGTGTGCAATTGAGTTCATTTAGTGGTATTTGTTAGGATACCGCCAGTGCCAGATGGGCTTTCAACCGAACTATGTACTGAGGATCACCTAATTAGCTCCACGAATTCCTTTGTTGTATGTACTAAGATTAATCTGCGGTGTAATCCAGGATGCCATAAGCTAGCTCATCCACATGCAAATATTGATCTGTACGCAAGTTAATGTGACAGATATATCGTCATGCGGGAGGTTTACTTCGTTACCCATAGGCTATCAACCAAATTGGTACTGAAGCTTGCCTTATGACCTATAGAATCCTTGAGAGTTCCAGGGATTCAAGGTCAACTCCCTTCTTTTCTTCAATTGTATTGGGATACTTGCTCGTTTGTAGTGATAAGATCACTGTTTATTTTGATTTGTTTTTCTTTTGAGCAAGGGATTGGGGATATGTAGTGATGAAAATCACTATCGTTTGTGCCCTTTGATGTGTGCACTGTATTTTGTCAAATTTTGGAGTTTTGACATTTTGCAAATTTTTTGTGTTTTGCAACTGTTGAGAACTTTAGGGATTCTTAGGGAATTGGGTAGGGAGGATGCTTGTCCTTTTGCCAACTCTCAGCATTCTAGGGGTCATTCGCACGGGGGGATGAGCAAGATAACCGTTTCGCTTGTGGTGACCTAGATTATTTTGCGAGGTTTCGTCTTTCGTTCACACAATTTGGGAATTTTAGTGTTTTGATTTGTGTTGGGATGTTACGTAACAAGGTGTATTTCAAGTATGACTCTACCTTCGTAAAATCTGTTCGACTTGATACACTACATGGCTAAAGAGGAAAATGATGACTGAATCACTGAAACTCTTGGTACATTCCCAGACCACTGACTGTAGTGTGGTAAAAGTTATGCTTGGTGTTTTTGTTGTTTTTGTAACATGAGACAATGCGGAACAAGGTGGACTATCAGAGCTATTGCAGCTTATGGTGCCTTTGACCTGTATGACTACAAATATGCAATGTATGGATGCAATGCTTAATGCAGCTATGTATTTTTGTAATTTTGATGGATTGTTTTTGGTGAAGGTGAAGATGAGGTGCGAGAATATGAATTTTTTGATGAATTTGAGTATGCCTAGAATTGAGATGCAAATCTTTGTTGTTTTTGATGATTTTTGTTGTTTTGTTTTTTTTGAATTTCTTGATTTTTTTTGACCAAGCGATTGCGATAATCGTTGGAGCTTTTTGGGTTGACCAAGAGATTGCGATAATCCTTGGAGCTTTTTGTATTGACCAAGAGATTGCGATAATCCTTGGAGCTTTTTGGTGACCAAGAGATTGCGATAATCCTTGGAGCTTTTTGGGTTGACCAAGAGATTGCGATAATCCTTGGAGCTTTTTGGGTGACCAAGAGATTGCGATAATCCTTGGAGCTTTTTGGATTGACCAAGAGATTGCGATAATCCTTGGAGCTTTTTGGGTGACCAAGAGATTGCGATAATCCTTGGAGCTTTTTGGGTTGACCAAGAGATTGCGATAATCCTTGGAGCTTTTTGTATTGACCAAGAGATTGCGATAATCCTTGGAGCTTTTTGGGTGACCAAGAGATTGCGATAATCCTTGGAGCTTTTTGGGTGACCAAGAGATTGCGATAATCCTTGGAGCTTTTTGGGTGACCAAGAGATTCGATAATCCTTGGAGCTTTTTGATTGACCAAGAGATTGCGATAATCCTTGGAGCTTTTTGGGTGACCAAGAGATTGCGATAATCCTTGGAGTTTTTTTTTTTTTTTGGGATATGGCTTTCTTAGATATGAAATGGTCGCAAATGACTGATATTCAAGGGTTCTGTTTCCTTGATACCGTCAAGAGAAGCTAGCCGGTACGTCTCGGGTCCTATTTTACTATCAATGACATAAGGACCTAACCAATTTGCCATGAATTTGTCCCTCATATGGGACGGCAAATTAGAGTTTTGTTGGTTTTCCTTCAGAACCAAATCACCAACCCGAAAGTCTCTTAGGTGAACTTTCATGTTGTAAGCTTTCTTAAGCCGCTCTTGATAGATACGTAAGTGCTCGAGAGCATTAACGCGTCGTTCGTCAAGCAACGTAAGTTGGTCTAATCGGGCCTGCCGTGCAGTGTTATCATCGATGAACTCCTGCATTGATATGCGCAGGGAAGGAATTTCCAACTCGAGAGGCATTACTGCCTCTGAGCCATACACCAGTGAAAACGGAGTTGCCCCAGTGGGCGTCCGAATGCTAGTGCGATAAGCCCAAAGGGCAAGTGGGATTTGTATGTGCCAATCCTTATGACTGTCTGCGACGGTCTTTTTAAGGATGGCGACTAGCATTTTGTTTGACGCCTCTGCTTGCCCATTTGCTTGCGGATAATAGGGTGTTGAAAAGCTGTGCTGAATTTTGTACTTTGTGGTTAAAGCACGCACGTCTTTGTTCTTGAATGATGGCCCATTATCCGAGATTATTTTGGATGGAATACCAAAATGACATATGATGTAATGCAAGATGAACTCCGCAATGCGGGGTCCTGTCGTAGAGGTTAACGGAATTGCTTCCACCCATTTGGTAAAATATTCTGTGGCCGTTATGATAAACGTGTGACGGCCTGACGATGAGGGGAGATCTTTCCGATTAGATCGAGGCCCCACTGCGAAAATGGCCAAGCGATCGGACTGTCTGTAGGGCCTGGGAAGGTGCGTGCATTAAATTGGCATGATGTTGACATTTCACGCACCTCTTGACATACGCGCAACAATCTCGCTCTAAAGATGGCCAATAATAGCCCATGCGAAGAATGCGCTTTGCAATGGCCATACCGCTAAAGTGGCCACCACATGTACCGTCATGCGCTTGGGCGACTGCCCAAGTGGACTCTTGCTTGGTCCAAACAACGAAGAAGAATTCCGTCATAGCTTCGACGATACAAAATGTCTCCTATCAAGACATATTTTGCCGCTTTCTGTTTGAATGTTCGTTTTGCGGCGTGCGTCAATCCAAAGGGAAGATTACCTAACTTGAGGTAGTCTCTTATGGGTAAATACCAGTCCTGTTTATCGGAAACCTCGACAGTATGAACAGCCAATCCCTTTTGAAGTTCTTCCCTAACAAATGCTGATTGGGATAGAACTTGTAAGAATAGCGTTGTGTTGCTATTAATGGGAGTGGGGGAAAACAAAGACCCCCAGTTGGCACGTTTCAAACAGTCTCGGATTCGAAAGAACTTATCCGAAGATGGTTCGATCAGGATCATGTGGACTCCTGGCGTCAAGTCTGAGCTTGCGCGCTCCATCGCGGGTTGCGATAAGGTTTTGACCTGAATGGTTGTTATATCACCGGAAAGGTCTTGCGGGATTAGTGACCCCAAGGAGGCCATTGTGTCCGCAAAATGATTCGATGATCGAGGGAGTGCCTCGATGTCATACCACTCAAGTTTTGCCGGGAATTTGTCCACGAGGGCTTTATAGGCCTTTAGAGGCTGGGCATTTGCATTGATATACCCCTTTGACTTGATTGACGATTAACAGCGAATCGCCAAAGATGTTCAATCTTTTGATGTTCATGGCGATTGTTGTTCGAAGACCTAGGAGCAAGGCTTCATATTCTGCATTGTTGTTGGTGCACTGGAAGTTTAATTTAAATGACAGGGGCATTGGAGCGCCCTGCGGTGTGAAGAATACAATTCCTGTGCCACCCCCTTGCTCGCATTTAGAACCATCAAAAAATAAGGTTATGTCGGCTCGAGACTCAGGCTCATCAGAATCTGGCGATTCTGAGACATGGAAGACCCCATCATCGGGTAGTTCTATGACCGGAGGCTGATCGTCTTCAAGAGGAGCCTCTGCTAGTTGATCGGCTATGACTTGTCCTTTTATAGATTTTTGCCCAATAAACTCAATGTCAAATTCCGTCAACAACATGATCCATTTCGCCGTGCGACTACTATGATAAGTACGACTCATCATGTATCGCAATGGATTCTCCTTAGACACAACATACGTAGTGTTGCTCGGCATGTAGTGGCGTAGCCTTTTGGTAGCAAACACCATCGCCAAGCGAGTTTCTCAACGTATGCATAGTTAAGTTCGTAGACCGACCGGGGTGCGGCTAAGATAGTAAGTAGCTCTGTTCTTTGTGAAGTTCATTCTTCCGGGCTAGCATTGCGCCCGGTGCCACCTCGATGGCTGAGATGTATAAGTAGAACGGCACACCTGGTCTAGGTGGTGCCAATGCTGGTGGCGAAGCCAAGTATTGTTTGATTTCGTCAAAGGCTGACTGGCACTCGTCATCCCAATGAAATGTGACCCCCTTGTGCAATAATTTGTTCATGGGTCGGCATTTGTCAGATAATTGCGCTATGAAGCGTTTAATCGACGTGACCTTTCCTTGCAGACTTCTGAGCTGCTTGATAGTGGTTGGGGGAGCCATTTCAAGGATTGCCTTGACTTTGTTTGGGTCCACTTCGATGCCTCTCTTTGAGACTATAAAACCCAAGAGTTTTCCGAGATGTGACGCCGAACACGCACTTCTTGGGATTCGATTGACCTTATGCTCTATGAGGCGATCGAGAATCTTGCTTAAGTCACCGAGATGATTTGAGCGCAAGAGAGACTTGGCTAACAAATCATCCATGTAATCTTCCAAAGTTTTGTGCATGTAATCATGGAAGATATACGTCATAGCACGTTGGTATGTAGCGCCAGCATTTTTAAGGCCAAAAGGCATGACCTTATAGCAAAATGTCCCCCAAGGCGTTGTGAATGCCGTTTTGAGTTGGTCTTCAGGATTGATACGAATTTGATTGTATCCTGAGAAACCGTCCATTAGGGAGAGCATTTCGTGACCTTCTGTAGCGTCTACCAATGCGTCGATGCTTGGCAAGGGGAAATCATCCTTAGGACTCGCTTTGTTTAGGTCTCGAAAGTCGGTGCATATGCGAATCCTCCCGTCGGGCTTCTTGACGGGAACCATGTTGGACAACCATGGCGGATAATCCATGCAGATGACAAATTGTGCATCCAACAGCTTTTGCAATTCGTCTTTGACCATCAAGGCCACTGTTGGGTGCATCTTTCTTAGTTTTTGCTTTACAGGCTTGATTTTCGGATCAAGCGTTAAATTGTGCATGACTAGCTGCGGGTCTAGCCCTGGCATATCTTTGTACGACCATGCAAAAACTTCCTTCTTCTCTTTGAGAAGGGCAATATATTCGGCTTGCTCTTCGGGGGAAAGGCTTACCCCCAGCTTGAGAATCCGTGGATTCATTGGATCTGTGCCGATGTCTACGTCAGTCGTCTCCTCGATTGACATGTGGGATCCGTCCTCCAACTGATGTGGAGTTGGGATTAAATGGATATCATCAGCTGAGTTAAGATCTGCGTTTGGAACCTCGGGTCCCTCTTCAGCTTGAAAAATATCCTGAGTTGTCCTTGGGGTAAAATGAAGCATTTCACCGAAAGGCCAGTACTATGATGGTGACAATGGTGAATTGACGCGATCCCAATCGATGGCATCCATGTCTAGATGCAATGACCGTGATGGATCGGTCGGATTGCGGATGGGTGCGGTCAAATCAATGGAGATCATGTGGATGGAATGAATTTGGTCTCCAGAACCGCGGGTGTGATGACTTGATTCTTTTAGATGTTCCCTATACTCCGGATCTGGCTCTACGGGAACGGGCACGAATGGATCCTCTCTAGGTGCAAATTCATCTCTATGTGTGAAAAGGAAGGCGGGGTCTTCCCTCGGAACTATTATCATGATGGGATCTCGAGGTGGACGATGCTCATCTTGAATTTGGAGCCATAGGTCTAACACTTGGTCCCACCTCGCTGGGTCTACGTGCCATTCATGTCCTAACAGTATACCCATCTGTCCCATTAGATCTTCATGAGTTAGAGCGCGGTGATTTTGTCGCGCATGTCTGAGATAGATCATCTCAGTCTCATCTTCTGAATCACTTTCATAGATCCAAAATTGTTCATTCTCTTCAGCATCTGTTGCTTGCGACGTTGAGGACTCTTCCTGTTCCAGTGAATTAATCTGGTCCCATTGCGGTTGTTCCACTCTTAGTGGAGGGACCTGATTCTCTTGAGACTGTGTTATTTCATCTGGAACCTCTAAGGGGAACAGTTTCAGAAAGATGTCTGGCAGTCGTTGATGTTCTCTTTGAGGATTAATCTCTGAACTTTCGCCTCTCTCTAGCAAAGAAGAGGGATTACTATTGCTGCCAGGGGTGTTTGTTGACCATGGGAGGTAGTCTCCCAATGTGTATTCTGTATTCGGATTGGCATAAGGACCCAATGCCAATCCCCCCTTGTTGCCTATTTCTAGGCCTTGCATATTTTCAACCAAGATGTCTAATGGCAGGGGATGGTTGAACCCTACCCCTGACTTGTCATATGGCATCTGATATCTTGGTTGGCAAAGGATCCGCATCCCTTGCTCATATCTACTGAGCCCGTATCCATGCCAATTGCATTGGCCGAGATATTTTAGGGCAAATTCTGGGTTTGATAGATAATTGATGTTTTCAACAAAAGGCTCTTCGTCTGTTTCCTTTTGTTGGCATGGTTCAAGACCATGATCAAAGCCCCCATACACAAAATTTGTTTGGTTCGGTGGGTAGCCTAGAGGGACGATTGTTCCAATGGGAAGGCGAGGTCTTCCCATGTCTTGTACTTGACTCCGAGTGTGGGGGTTGCCACAACATTTTGCACTAAGTATTCCCCCGGGCCTGTGCTTGGCCATTTCAACGGTGATTGTTGATGATTGGGTGGGAGGAAACGGTAGTCCTTCCTGAGTCCATTCCATGTTTGGTGGTTCGGGAATCTTGGTTTCCGTTGCGTTGGGCGCTTCCTCTGTTGTTATTGTTGAAATTGTGGGCAACCTTTCTTCTAAGGGCTTAACCTCTTCCATGATTTGTTTTCCCTTGTCCTTCTGTTGGGCCATGATAGGTGGCGTTGATGATGAAGGAGCCGATGATGAAGTCTCACCTGGCTGGGATTTTGCCTTGTTGGCCACCAGTGGTGCCTGCGGTATTGGACCTTGTTTAGATGGATTTAATTGGAAATCCAAATGCGTTGAAGGGAGGGTCGATTGAGGTATGAATTGTACCGCATTGCAATACTTGAAGGGCTCTAAGTCCATTGGGACTACATGTATTTCTCCTTCATAAGCATACTTCAAGCATTGGTGGGCGATCGAAGGGACACATTTCATATCCCCGATCCAAGGCCGCCCTAGCGAGTATATTATAAGCCATTTCACCTTCCAGACACATGGCACGGTGTAGGTATTGACTTTTGTCCTACAGGTGAGCGGAACGAGCTGTGTCGATTGTCGAGCATATTGCATCATTAAAAGCTCGCGGTGTGTACGTGGAGGCTGTGATGTGAGAGGTCGGCGGCTTCAAATGCTTTAAGGCTGCGGTGGTTATGATGTTACTTGGACGAGCCGGTATCTATCGGCACTCTCTTGTACGGAATCCCGTTGACCCGCGCGATAACGTGCGGGGGTGGATCTGCCATGTCATTTGATATCGTTTTGACCTCATCTTCTCTGAATGTGATGACCGGCTCCGTACATTGTTTCACATGTCCCACGAAGGCGTTGAAAGAATTTGCCTCGTGGGGTTGTAATTCAATGGCTTTTAAAATGTCCATAAGAGCTTCTCTATGGGGAGCTGATTGTTGAATAAGCTCGTAGATGGACAGCCTAGCCGACGTGGTCCGCAAACTCTGCGTGAGTTTGGTTCGTATCGTGACCTCAGGTCTAGGCGGAGGTAACTGCGTTGGGCGTTGTTGAGGATGCGATGTTGCCGGAACTTCCTTCGTAGCTACCTCAGGGGCAGTTGTCGGGTACCTTCTGTTCCTTGTTACTATGCTAATCATTCCCACAAATCCCTGTGTGGGAAGATCTTGTCGCACCTCGTTAATCCGGAGTGGTTTTGTTTGTGCCTCGTGGGCTGGCAAGGGGTCCTTGAATACCCCCATTTGTTGGTTGTTTGGTGCGATGGGGTTGTCCACAACCAATGTTCCGTTGTCGATCAAATCCTGGACTAGGTCTTTGAATTTCCAGCACCCATTCAAGTCATGTCCTCTGCGCCTATGGAATCTACAATACAATTCCTCTCTGTACCCCCTAGGCTTGGGAATGTTAGGGTCTATAATTTGGATTTCCGGCAGAGTGACTAAATTTGCCGGCGACAAGCGGTCAAATAAGGAGTCCCTAGACTCCGCATATGGGGTGAAATTTTGCCTAGGGCGACGCGGGTAATTTTGCTCCTGTCTTCTATTATCTCTTTCATAAGCGGAGAGCCTTTGCACGGTAGTTAGCCTTTTGAGGCTGCGTTTCTTGCACAGGCGCGGGAACATTTATCGCAACTTGGTTGATTGCGGCATGTTGTGGTTGCGTTGTCCCAGTTTTAGTGGTTTTATTCCACTCTTTCTTCTTAGGCTTGGCAATTGCGCCTTCGCCTATCTTAATCTCTTCTATGACTCTGGCTTGCGCCAAAGCTTCTTCTAAGCTGTCGTATTGTCGCAGTAACAATAGACCAGAGATTGATTTTAAGCAACTTTTTGTGAACATCTGCGTGAGATCAGACATAGGAGGACGGTAGGGTAACCTAGAAAGCAAAGCTCTCCATCGATTCTCGTACGCTGCCATTGTTTCCTCTTCAAATTGCTTGAGGCTCGCTAAATCACTTAGTGATGCCTTCTTCCTTGTGTTGAAGGCAAAGCGTTCAAGAAACGCGTCTACTAATTGATCTAAATTGCTTATGCTTGTGTTTGGGCGGTTGTGTGAACCAATCCGAGGTAGGGCCTGCGAATGTGGTTATGAATGTTCTAAGCAACAATGCGTCATTATCTTGGATGCCGAAGCATTGGCTTAGAAATCGTGTAACGTGTTCTGTGCGTCCTCTTCACCTTTAAAAACTGCCAATTGAGGCAACTTGAAGTGTTCGGGGTAAAGAGGTGTAGGCACCGAGGGATGCACCGGATTACTGCGGAGTAGACGTAATGTGGGTTTTTGATGCCCAGTGGCTTTTGTCTCCACGAGACTCCAAACGCTCCAATAGCGCTTGGTATGCATCGGAAGATTTTATTTCTTCCTCTCTTGTTCGCTCTTGTTGCAAGTTACGGTAATCTGGAGGCCTATGGAGGGGTGGCCGAATGGCATCCTTCCTGCCTTGATGGGGAGTTTCAACATATTCCTCTTCTGGTTCATACTCCTCGTAAAATTCTTGAGGAGTCTCCCGGGCGAAACCTATGACCCTGATCAAGCTCTTGCTGAAGGTACCCATCATTGTTTTGGGGAGTTGCCTCCCTCTCGAATCTATGAGGTCTTGGAGGCAGAGCTTGACGAGGTCGTGGAGACCTGTCCTGCACCAACGGATTACGCCTCTCATACTTGTTCAGCTCTTTGGATGCGAGGGGTTGGCCCCCTCTCAGGTATTTCATAGCGTAACTCATCCGCTTCGCGTTGCATGCGCTCTCTATCCAAGCGGTGTCGATACTCTATCTCCTGATGACTTTGTTTAAGCCGCATGATTTGGGCTTGACGGGTGGTATATCTGGCGACAATTGGGTCAATTTGGTCTACCCTATTTTGCTCAGGAGGTTCGAATGTTTCTTCTATGTGTTTACCTCGAGTTTGCTGGTCTAAGGTTTCAATGGGTCGCTTCCCTCTGTCGAGGTAAGCGGTATGTGCTCGAGGTTACGGCCTCAAGGGGTGATCATGATATCCTGTTGGTGCGGAAATGCAAGGTTCCCGCGTTGTTTGTTGCCCTCGAGGAATGCGATGGCTTTCCTCGTACTCCCTTTCACGGGTGTAAAGGGGGTGGGCGGAGTTAGGTCGCCCTATGTAAGGAGCCCTGCGCTCCGGATTTGGTCTCTCTGTTCTGATGATAGGTAAAGAAGGGACGCCATATCCACGTTGCCCCTCCAAATGGATGGTGTGCCTGTCTAGCGCTTCATCGCGTGGTGGCCACTCATGCCTAACTTCAAGAGGTGATTCTCTATTTATGTCAAGGTCTACATGTAAGGCATCTTCCCGAAAGGGGCTGCTTTGAATAGGCATACCCCATCGAGGATTCTGAATTGGATTCTTTTGTAGGTTAGACCTATAAGGCGGTATGACCAAATCCTCAGGACTGAAGTGAAGGCGACTTGTGCCTGCTTTTTGTGTACCTTTCGGAGCTTCTGCCCTTGATTGGGCTTGACTGCGGGTGTACACCATTGCGGTGCTTCTATGCTATCTAAATAAGTTTTTATCTCGTTTATGATTTTTTTTTGTCTACACTAAGCAGAATTAAGCACACACATTCACAAAACCGTGATTATCTCTTTTAAGGATTATTGGTGTGCCCTAAAGTGGTTTAGTGCATTTTGGTGTTTTGTTTTGTTTTTGTAGGTTTTGAAGATCGTTTAAATGCATTATGACGGCTCATATAACTCCCAAAATGGTAGCCCCTTCAATATACCAACCAGGCCGATATACCAACCTCTCTATATACCCGCCCTTACGAGAGGGAGACTATAGGTACGTGAGAGCAGAAGGTACATGGTACGTAGGCGGTACGGAAGGGGGATTGTCCTGTTAATGGCACCTACCATAGAAAACTTATCCTCGCGCGCATGGGAATCACCCCAGCGACACTCGGTCTGTCTTCGTCAGGATTTACGCCTAACAACAGTTGACAATCGGGAAATGGATGCAAAGCTAAGCCAAGGTGGTGATGAACCCACCGTTGGTCTTGCTCAAGGGCTGGGGTCTTACGACCAGCTCCTTGGTTTAAAATTGTTGCGTGAAGTGTGTGGGATTCATTTTATTTAACGAAAATGAAACAAGCATAAATGACTTTTCCTATGCAATGCAGGATAAAAATGAAAATAGTCAAAGAAACAGAAACAGAAACAGAAATTTTAACAGAGATTATAAAAATCCCTACCTCTTCTCTGCCTGCTCCAGTTGCTTCTGAATTTATGCTCTGAAAATCCACAGGTAGGAATTCGTCCCAGGGTGAGACGAATTGCAGAACAGAATTCGTCCCTCCCAGAGATGAATTTGAATTCATCCCAGGGTCAGACGAATTTCAGAATAGAATTCGTCCCTGCCAGAGACGAATAGCGGTCTGCAACAAAAAAATGTACTGTCAAGCACAAAACACAAAAATTTAATCGGTTTCTATGATTTTAAAAACAGGGAACGAGGTCCCACCGTGATCGCCACTGAAAGCACGAGATTTCGGGGAGAGGGAGCACTAATTATGCAACATAAGACGAAATGTAACGCTTTAATCCTATGCACAAAAATGAAGAAAGGAGACAATTTGAAAATGAAAGAAAAGATGTAAAGAAATCACAGCCCTCTTTATTCAAATATCTTATCCTCGGTTACATAGACGTCTCCTCCCTTTTTGGGGGCTAGGAGCGTTAAATTCGTATTTGTTACAATATGTGACTTAGTCTTCCTCTTTTCGCGTGCCCACGTTTGAATGGACGGGCCAAGACGATGTCGTCGCTTACGCTGATGAGTCCTTACCTCTGCTGCTCCTCCTGCGAACAAAGAAACAACGAATATGTCAGTAGCACCTGCTGCAAGTGAAAAGTGTTCGTTCTTCTAAAATTATCAAAATATGCATGCAAACATTTATCTAAAACAGTAAACAAAATGATTCTAAACAGCCTGAAAACTTGACAGAAGACAGAAAATGTTACCAGAAGGCCATTGCCACTGAGACAGCTGGCCAATCTACCTTCAACTGGAATTCGTCCCTGGGTGGGACGATTTTTGACTGCAATTCGTCCCTGGGTGGGACGAATTCTTCTGTGTTGAAGAAGCCGACCTGCTGCTGCTCCAATGTCGATTCCCGAGACCTAAAAAATGCCTGCAAACAAGGGGGTTATGTAATTGGGGCCATTTTGGGATGACCCAGATGGTCGGATTCTCCCAATTTGGCCTCTACCCTCGGGAATTTGATCTCGCCACCTGCAAGTCAGTGAAACAACAAAGCGACACAAAACATACTAGAATCTGACCAAAAGTTACGAAATTGCAGCTGTGAGTTAACCAAACATAATAACACAAAATGCAACCTAAAAAAGTAATCTAGAATGCTCTAAAACCTAGAAAGTGCGGGGGTGCCCAAGTGGGCCTCCCACCGTTGGCACTTGATTCCGGCGCCAATCCACTAGGGATGGGCCCAAAACCTCTTAGGATTGGGGGGGTCGGCGAATTGGTTGGTTCAGGTGTCCATGTGTTGGATTTGGGTCAGGTTCAAGCTTCCAAAAGCCACCCAACAACCTCCCTTGCAAAAGAGATTGGTGGATGTGGGAAGGTGAACCAAAAGGGATGCAAGTGGGTCTTCAACTCGGCAGCACTTCGTTGCTTGAAAACTCCTTCAACTTTGTATATTTTGGGTGAGAAAAGTCCCACCTTTTATAGACCCATGGGGTCTCTTTTGGGAGGGAAGCACAAATGCCATGTGTTGGTCATAGGCGCCATGTGGCAGTCTTGTCTTCCCATGAGGGAGGGGAGTCCTCCGTTGACTTGGGCTTTGATAAATGCCTTTTGTGACAGTCTTCTAACGGCCCCTCTGTCCACCTACACACGCGTGCAAGGCGGGAGTCATCAAGCGAGCTGTTACGGGCTGCCACTTGGCGCCATTTGTCTTTTTGCCCGTTAAGCTTAGAATTCGTCCCACCCAGGGACGGATTCAGAATTCGTCCTGGGGTGGGACGGATTCTATTTTGAATTCGTCCCTGGGTGAGACGAATACTGGGCAAAGTGTCCAAGTGTGCCAAATTGCTTCTTGACCTTACAAAATTGCTATGAAAGTGGTTAAGACCACTTGTTTAACCTCTGATGGCTACCCTGGGAGGCTGTGTTTGTCAAAGCGATTAGTGTTTGCGGTCACATAATCGGATTGGTGTTGTTTTGGTGTCTACACATACATGTAATAACAATGAATATTTTGATGTTGTATCAAATTTTAAAATTCACTGCAAAAAGTAAGCTTCAATGCTTCAAACATAAACTAATATACTCCTAATCTAAACAAGCTTTAGAGAAAATTCAAAGGTGTAAGGGTAAGAGGAAAGAAGGAATATCAAGCCAAAACTACCTTGAACTCCAATTCTAATATGATAAAGTAATAAATCCCATTTAGAAAAATCTTGACATGACCAATATTCACATAACCTAAGGTTTGAGATGGTGCAATCTTCAAAGAAGCAACAAAATATGAAACACACTAAGTGCAATTACCATCAACATGCATAAATTGAACATGAAAATTTTAAAAGCCTTATATTATAAAGATATTTGTTGATTACATGGATTTAGATTTTTCTAGTTCAGTGGATTACAAGAACAAAGATAAAAAATAATAGCAACTTGGTTTAAATTCCATATGACTACAAAAAGAAAGAAGAAGTTAAAGGGGATAACTAACAAATGGTTTTTGATCTTTTGTGATAGACTAGTGAGAAAGTATTTATAAAAATTTATCCTTCACATAGCATTACATTTACAATTAATTGATATTCATTTTCTAGATGTGCTTCATGGAATTTATTTTATGACCATGTGAGATTGCTTTCAACCGTATTGTGGTCATGTCTCTTTAAATATTATTTTGCATGATACACAAAAACTATGGAATGGCCATGCATCATTCACTTTTAATTACTATATAAAATTTGATTTGATAACTGATTTACCATATCTTTTGTCTTGCATGATTGTACTTGCCCAATCAAAATTAAAATCCCATATCCCCCATTAACATAGCCACTAAAAAATATGTTATGACCCTCCTTGGCAGGATTTTTGGCACAAAGAAATAATGTATTAATTATCAATTATTTGATACTTAGTTTGTGCAATTGAATAGCTGTGTGATGTTAGTTTAAGATTTTGAAAGAACATGATACTGCTAAAAAATTATTAATGTGCAGAATTAGGTACACTCATGGGTGGAAGAGGTAGAATTGTCCACCAAAAATGGGTATCTAATATAGGGGAAGTGATGATTATGATAACTCAAGGGTAACATGGATAGATACCCTCATATAGGTATGCATAATCAGATAGTAATAATCATCAATTAGCTAGCCACCTTGAGATTCAAGTTGATAGCTTGGTAGCTATTGTATTATTAGGCTAAGACAGGTGACTTTATTGACATAAAAACTCCCTCTTTATTTGTGGAATATATTTGATTGTCTTTGACTTCATCATTTATTCTATCAATGGTTTGGGAAAAACATGCATAATTTGGTTATCTTTGAAATCCCCTTGTTTTTCTTAAACCCTTCAAAAGAATAGAATGATGTTAGTATTTGATAAGAAAACCTTTATTCTATGTTCCATGTATGTGCATATGGATGCATAGGTATAATTATTTTATTTTAAAATATAATAGAGTTTCTTTTATAAATAATAAAGTATTTTATTTTAAAATATAATAGAGTTTCATTTATAAACAATACAATATTTTATTTGAAATTTATAATTGAGTTTTTTTTTAAATAATCAGTGTTTTATTTTAAAATATAATAAAGTTTCTTTTATCAATAATGAAGTATTTTATTTTAAAATATTATAAAGTTTCGTTTATAAATAATAAATTATTTTATTTGAAAATATAATTGAGTTTCTTTTATAGATAATCAATGTTTTATTTTAAAATATAATAAAGTTTCTTTTCTAACTAATAAAGTGTTCTATTTTAAAATATAATAGAGTTTCTTTTATTAATAATAGTGGCTTATTTTAAATGATGATAGGATTTCATTTATAACCTTAGTTTTAAAAATGATAGAATTTCATTAGAAAAATTTTAAAAAATAAGGGTCAGAAACCCTACCAGCCTTGAAGTGAGGAAGATCAAAGATTTCATTTATGGCAAAGTTTTGAAGGGAGGAAATATCCATATTTTAATTAAATATCTTGCTTAACCAGATAAGCGATAGGAGGGAATTGATGATGAGTAGGTGGGGGGAGAATATGGGAGATTAAGAAGCACACAAAAATAGGAGGCTTCTCTCCCTATGTATTGTATTGATGAGAAGAAAGAGGGACCTTTTTAAAAAAAAATGGAAGATTAGAAAGAAATATTGGAAGCCTATCTAAACGTGGGGAGAAACCAACTATAAAGGAAAATAAATTTGAGAAAACCATATTCGAACTTGATGCCTGAGTAAACCACCTCCAAAAGATATTAGGTTGGTTTATAAGCTACCAACTCCTTTTATTTGTATTAAGCAAGTTTGGTTTTTTGACCAACATCTTGGGTTCATCATTGGTTTCTTGTAAGCTAGGTAACTGGTAATGTTTAAGATAATACTATTTTTTCTCATCCTTAGTCTGGTCATTCAACTTCCTTTCTAGCCACATTGTGGACACTATCGCATTGTGATGCTTCATTCCTTCACTCCTAACATAGCCAGTGTGGGTTTGGGTATGTATTTGTTGTGTGAGCGACTAACTAAACCCTCCTTTAAGCTCTTCATATCTAAGGTGGTTGAACTACCTCCTAGGCTTCTATCTATATTGACTAATGGTTCAAAACTCCCTTTGTATTGGTCATTGCTTGGTAATTGTTGCTTAATCACTAGTGGATCCCTTCGTAGTTAACCTTCTAAGCATCATTTGCATCTTTCTATAAACCATTTTGCCACCTTTCCCTTAGATATGTTGTCTAGCAAGTTTTGCACTTGGAGTATTATGGAAATTTGTATCTTTTGATGTAATGCTATCATATGCTTGACCTCCATCTAACCTAACAAGCTATTATTAGTGACCATCTAGTGTCAATCCTGTCATGGCTGAGGGTGTTACTCCCTCTCAAGCCGTGCTTCATATCAGGTCACCTTTGCATGCTCTAAAAATATCTTAGAGTAGTGAGCACTTGCGTAGTTGTACCTTACTCTTCGTAATAATGGTAGCCTAGGTTGGAAGATTTTCCACTATCATTTTCCCTTAGAAGTTAGCGTTGCTCTATGTAGGAAGATGACCGGGTGACCTATCATGATGGACTGCCATAAAAAATCTACAAATACCACTTGGACATTAGTGGTTATGGTGTAGCTTGCCCTTGTTATCATGGTTGCAGTAGAACCTTTGGGTAGCCAAAACCTTGCCTTGGATAGTTGACTATTGGGTTGGTATTCATAGGCTATGTCTTTGGTATAATTTTTTGTTTTATGAGTTTGATTCATTTATGTGAAGACCTTAATCTTCCTTTTAATTTGTAAATGATTATTATTGCTTACCACAATATAGTCGGTAGTTGTTAAACTAGATTATTTTATTGGCAAAGCAATATAGTTTATATTCTATGTTTTATTTCATTAATTAAAAGTATGGATCTTTAACTTATGAAAGTAAAGGAAGAATATTTTGTTTTATTAATTAGAAAGTATGGAAATTTAATTAGTGAAATAGAGGAAAACATATTACTTACAATTAAAGTAGTAAAGCTTTGATTTGATAAATAAAAAGATAGTTTGTTTTATAGATTAAAGGTATGGGACTTTAATTTATAAAATGAAGGGGAAATGAATTGTTTATGAATTAAATTATTTAGATTTTGATTTATTAAATAATGAAAGATAGTTTATTTTATAGATTAAAGGTATGGGACTTTGATTTATAAAATGGAGAAATGAATTATTTATGAATTAAAGTATTTAGAATTTGATTTATTAAATAATTAAAGATAGTTTGTTTTATATATTAAAGGTATGGGACTTTGATTTATAAAATGAAGGAGAAATGAATTGTTTATGAAATTAAGTATTTAGACTTTGATTTACTTTGATTTACTAAAAAATAAAATATAGTTTGTTTTATAGATTAAAGGTATGGGACTTTAATTTTTGGAAATAAAGGAACCTAGTTTATTTACTTTTGCATTGGTTTATCTTATTTTTGCAATAATTTACTATGCTCAAATAGACTAAAATTATGGGAAAATTTTTAATATAATTTGTGTTTATGATTTTATTATGCTTCTCTAGTTAATCTCTTTCTTTCATATTTACCACTTACTTCATTTATATGTTTTTCGCTTGTTAGCATTCCTTGTATGTGCAAGCACGAGATTCCGGTCAAAGGAAATCATTCAAGTGCAATTGCATTCAAAATTAATCACGCTTAAGTCCTAGGAATGTACATTGCATGAAACGAAAAGAGACATGTTGTAAGAGACGCAATCAGATAAAGAAAAACAGCCCTTTCATTAATTTCTTTCGATCTCTGTTACAATAATGCCTCCTCCCTTTTCGGGGGCTAGGAGCGCAAATAAGGTTTGATTACAATCGTTGAATGGTTCCTCCTTCCGCGTGCCCACGATTGCACTGGGCGGGCTAAGATGATGCCGTCGCTGATGTTGATGGGTTCTTCGCCTCTGCTTGCTTCTCCTGCAAACAAAGAAATGATCAAGACGTTAGTAGCACCTGTTGCAAATGAAAAGCATTCTCTCTCTAAAACTAACAAAATATGCATACGAATATTTGCACGAAACCATGAAAACAGTGAATCCAAATTGCTTCAAAATCGACGGAAGGTAAGAACAGTCACCGGAAGGCCATCGCCATCGAGGCACTGGCCAATTCACCTTAAACTGGAATTCGTCCACAGGCAGGACGAATTCTGACTATAATTCGTCCCTGGGTGGGACGAATTCTTCTGAATAGGAGAAATCGACCTGCTGCTGCTCCAATGTCGGATCTCGGGACCTGCAAAACTCCTACAAATAGGGGGGTTAGGTAATTGGGGCCATTTTGGGACGACCCATATGGTCGGATTTTCCCAATTTGGCCTCCTCCCTCGGGAATTTAACCTTGACACCTGCAAGTTAGCGAAACGATAAAGCAATACAAAACACCCTAAACTATGACCAAAAGCTACAAAATTGCAATTATAGACTAATCAGACCTAGTAACACAGAATGCAATCTAAAAATTAATCTAAAGTGCTCAAAAACTAAAATTAGAACTTGGGGGTGCGGGGGTGCCCAAGTGGGCCTCCCACCGTTGGCCCTCGATTTTGGAGCCAATCCACCAAGGATGGGCCCAAAACCTTTTAGGATTGGGGGGTCGGCGAATTGGTAGGTTCAGATGTCCATGCGTCGGATTTGAGTAAGGTTCGAGCTTCCAAAGGCCACCCAACAACCTCCCTTGCAAAAGAGATTGATGGATGTAGGAAGGTGAACAAAGGGGGATGCAAATGAGTCTTCGATTCGACAGCACTTCGTTGCTTGAACACTCCTTCCACCTGCATGTTTTGGGTGAGAAAAGTCCCACCTTTTATAGACCCAAGGGGTCTCTTTTGGGAGGGAAGCACAAAAGCCAAGTGTTGACCATGGGCGCCATGTGGCGGTCTTGTCTTCCCATGAGGGAGGGGAGTCCTTCACTGACTTGAACTTTGATAAATGCTTCTTGTAACGAGTCCTCTAATGGCCCCTCTGTCCACTTACACATGCGTGCAAGGTAGGAGCCCTTAAGCGACTGTTACGGGCTGCCACTTGGCACCATTTGCCCTTTTGCCCGTTAAGCTTAGAATTCGTCCCACCCAGGGACGGATTCAGAATTCGTCCTGGGGTGGGACGGATTCTATTTTGAATTCGTCTCTGGGTGAGACGAATACTGGGCAAAGTGCCCAAGTGTGCCAAATTGCTCCTTGACCTTACAAAACTGCTATGAAAGTGGTTAAGACCACTGTTTGACCTCTGAGGGCTGCCCTGGGGAGGCTGTGTTTGTCAAAGCGATCAGTGTTTGCAGTCACATAATCGGATTGGTGTTGTTTTGGTGTCTACGGATGCCCCTTTTTGGGAAGCGGCTGCGGGTGACGCAGATCTTGAGCAAAAATAGATAACCAAAGCACTAATGATTAGGGTTTCTTGGTAACCTAACCAACTTTTGATGCCCCAAGTATGGAAAGGGCATGCATTCTTGAATCCTTGCTTCGACGAGCTAAGGAATTTGATTTCAAGTATTAACTCTGTTTTGGTGAGGTGTGACTTGAACTTGGACATTGATCGATCATGAACAAGTGAAGGGCATTTTTATCCTCAGGGGGAACCTTGTGTTCATGATTCACGAAATGCCAAGTGTTTGATTGATTTGATTGTTGCTTGTTTATTGCCCCAAGCAGGAGCGTGATTGTCTTTGTCAATGATTCTTTGAATGCATGTCATTTTCCTTAATTGGGTGTGTGATTGTTGGTTGGTGACTAAGTGTGACTACCCCCTCAAGCGACGAATCGATGAGGGAATGACCTTCGTGAGAGAAGCGACGAGTCGCTTGACCCAAGATGACTTGTGCAAGGTTTGCCTTTAGAGGGTTTACCGTTAAGCGTGTGCAATTTTTCCAACATATGGACCTATTTTTGGTGGGTGTTAGCCCTTTTGGTGACGTCATAATGAGGTGAAATCGTCGAAAACCTATTTCCCGTGGAGCGGTCCGGCTATGATAGCCTTCTTGGGGAACTAGGAGAGCGATAATTTGGACCTCGACATCGATTTTCTTTGCCTAGAGGTTAAGTGCATGAGCACTTATGCATGGCAATGCTTTTGTTGTGTTTTTGTTAAATTTTGTACTTGTTTTTGTTGTTTTTGTGACATTATTTTGGGGATTAAATTTTCAAAATCTGTCTTCCCTTGGAGCGGTCCGGCTATGGTAGCCTTCTTAGGGAGTAGGATATTGATAATTTGTGACCCCGATGTCGATTTTGTATGCCCATGCTGTCAGTTGCATTTGCAATCCTGTCAGGCAGTTTTATTGTCTTTTTAGTGCATTTTTAGTCATTTTTCTTAATTTTTTTTTGTGCTGGCCTGAATTCGTCCCTGGGTGGGACGAATTCCAGCTGGAGAATTCGTCCCTGGGTGGGACGAGCGCTAATCAGAGCGCTCGTCCCAGTCAAGGATGAATTCCAGTGCAAAAGGCCTATTTAAGGGCCAAAACTTGATTTTGGGCTCATTTGTGTCATTTTTTTCTTGCGATTTTGGAGCTCTGGGAGGAGGAGGTAATTCGCGAAGCGAAGCGCTCATCGGAATTCTCTCTGCCATCATGAGTGCACAAACTGGTTCGAGCGGCGGAGCCGAGGCGAGTCCTGTAAGTGACCCTAGGGCTTATTTTGCTTTAACTGAATGCATTGTTTTTGTGTTGCGCTTTTCAAAATTTTAAGATTTTTTTGTGATGTTTTTTGTTTAACAACTAAGGTTAGAAACCTTAGAATTGAAAATTTTATCTTTTTTCATTTTTTTTATTTATTATTTTTTTTGTTTGCTTGCAGGTTGTTAGGAGCCGGTACCGTGTACCCGCTGCCTTTCTTGAGGCGCGGTTGGCCTTGACTGATAGTGACTGGGAATGGCTTGATGCCCTTGGGCTCAAGCAGGTGGCTCGACTGGAGCCTGTGGTTTCGGATCAGGCCTATCTGACGGCCCTGATCAAGCTTTGGGATCCGCGGACCAATACTTTCCATCTCCCGACAGGGGAGATGACTGTGACTCTTGAGGACGTCTATCGGTTGCTTCGGATTCCGATAGATGGTCTGCCTATTAGGACATCTCCGTTCGATCAGCGGACTGCTATACTCACGAGATGTTTTGGGCATGGGGGGGAGCTGGGTGTAGCAGACCCAGTGGAGACAGCCGAGGTGGATTGCCAGCTGGCGGGATTTTGGTTGGCTGGTGGAAGGAGAGGGGGTGTTAGGAGTGAGGCACGCATTCCTGATGGGCCTCATTTCTAACATTCTTCTCCCTGATTCGTCGAGCGCGAGGTTCCCGTGGAACCTGCTTGGATTTGGTGTGGCAGTTGGCAGAGTGCCCGGTAGAGGCACCGTTGATCCTGAGATGGGGACAGACTTTGTTGGCGCAGCTTTACGGAGAGCTGTACGGGGTCCTTTGTCGACAGCGGAAGGGTGTCAGTTGTAGCTTTTTGTTGCAGTCTTTGGGGTTGGCAGCACATAGCTATTGAGAGGCCTACTGGGTTACTGTGGATGACTCGGGTGGCGATGGAGGATGATGAGATTGGTTATGCAGCGTTGTGGCGACGGTCTACGGAGCAGGGGCAGAGTCGGCGATGGGCAGGTGCAGTTGAGCACTACATTGATGCCTTTTCATGGCTCACTCCAGGGGAGGTGTTTTGGCGTCCCTATCGGGACTGTCCAGCCTGGCCTGAGGCTGGAGAGTGGCTCCGACGGGTACGGAGGGAGCGATGGTTGATTGGGCGGCACGGGACGGAGCATGAGTTCTTTCCGTACCGTCGGGTTACACGATAGTTTGGGGTGCGCCAGGGGTTGCCTGGTGAACCCGTAGGCTATCGGCGTCGGGGAGATGAGAGGGATCTGGAGCCACCTGTCCTCGTGCCACTAGGCGAGGAGTCGGATGCTATTATTGAGGTGTTGGATGTGGATGACGTAGGTACTACCACTGAGTATGACTCGTGGTGGGTTTTGCGGCGCTGGAGAGGTGAGGGTCCTCTGGGAGGTGCGGAGGCGGCAGTGGAGGATGCTGAGGCGACAGGGGGTGATTGGGGAGGGCCGTTGGATGATGCAGACATGGCGGATGTGGACTTGGGTGTTCCGGAGCAGCCGGACATGCAGGATGTGGAGGAGCAGTTGGAGCCTGGGCAGGCTACTATCCCCGGGAGTCCTATGCGTCCGACAGATACGGAGGGGGTGGGGTCGGATGTAGGCGATGAGGTTGCACGGCTTACAGAGCTACTACGGATGCGGGATCTAGAGAGGGATCTTCTACGGGTTCAGTTGGCAGAGCGGGATAGCGTTTTGGCACAGCACGATGATGCCTTGTCTATCTATCATCGACGGGAGGCAGAGTGGTGTCTATACCGGATAGACTTGGAGAGGGAGGTCATCCGCCTTGGTGGGCGGCTCCCTGAGCCTTCTATCAGCAGATCTTCTCGACGGACGAGGGATAGTCTGGCGAGCGATCAGCATCATCTCGCCGCGAGCGGTTGGATGAGGGGGTGGTAGTAGGCATGATGCGGAGGCTAGCGATGAGTCGCCTGCAGGGTCCCGTAGGACCCACACCACGGGGGGTAGTTCCCGTCGCACCGATCCTGCGTGATCATGGTGGCCGACGTCTTAGGTTGGGTTTTGGATATGATTGCGGGGTCTAAGGACCTGTTTTTGTAGCCTGCGGGCATCTTTTTTTTTGACGATATATATATATATACCGGTTTTATTTTTGGATTTGTACATGTGATGATGTGATTGATTTTTGTTATGCATGTTTATTTGTTTGATGGATGCAGATGAATTGAATTGTTTTAGATGCCTATGTGATATGCAAAATGGATGAATGCTATTTTTATTTATCTGGTTTTTCTTTCTTGTTTTTGTATTTTACGATGGTATCATAAGAATGATAAGTAGGGCAGATGGTTTTCGGGATGAGTGTAAGATTTTCTGAGATTCAGACAGTTTTAACTCACTATCCACGACTGTACTTTGTCTTACAAGACTTTTGAACAAGGTATGAATCAAACTTGTTTTTGACCGAGCTATTTCACATCCCTATGTGTGCAATTGAGTTCATTTAGTGGTATTTGTTAGGATACCGCCAGTGCCAGATGGGCTTTCAACCGAACCTGTACTGAGGATCACCTAATTAGCTCCACGAATTCCTTTGTTGTATGTACTAAGATTAATCTGCATTGTAATCCAGGCTGCCATAAGCTAGCTCATCCACATGCAAACATTGATCTGTACACAAGTTAATGTGACAGATATATCGTCATGCGGGAGGTTTACTTCTGTTATCGAGTTGGTATTGAAGCTTGCCTTATGACCTACGAGAATCTTTGAGAGTTCCAGGGATTCAAGGTCAACTCCCTTATTTTTTTCAATTGTATTGGGATACTTGCTCTTTTGTAGTGATAAGATCACTATTTATTTTTATTGATTTTTCTTTTGAGCAAGGGATTGGGGATATGGAGTGACGAAAATCAGCTTGTTGTTTGTGCCTTTTGATGTGTGCACTATATTTTGTCAAATTTTTGAGTTTTGACATTTTGCAAATTTTTGTGTTTTGCAGCTATTGAGAACTTTTGGGATTCTTAGGGAATTGGGTAGGGAGGAAGCTTGTCCTTTTGCCAACTCTCGGCATTCTAGGGGTCATTCGCACGGGGGGATGAGCAAGATAACCGTTTCGCTTGTGGTGACCTAGTTATTTTGCGGGTTTCATCTTTCGTTCACACAATTTTGGGAATTTTAGTGTTTTAATTTGTGTTGGGATGTTACGTAACAAGGTGTATTTCAAGTATGACTCTACCTTTATAAAATCCGTTCGACTTGGTACACTACATGGCTAAAGAGGAAAATGATGACTGAATTACTGAAACTCCTAGTACATTCCCAGACCACTGACTGTAGTGTGGTAAGATTTATGCATGGTGTTTTTGTTGATTTTGATGAATTCGAGTATGCCTAGAATTGAGATGCAAATCTTTTTTGTTTTTGTTGATTTTTGTTGTTTTGTTTTTGTTGAATTTCTTGATTGTTTGACCAAGAGATTGCGATAATCCTTGGAGCTTTTGGGTTGACCAAGAGATTGCGATAATCCTTGGAGCTTTTTGTATTGACCAAGAGATTGCGATAATCCTTGGAGCTTTTTAGGTGACCAAGAGATTGCGATAATCCTTGGAGATTTTTGTGTTGACCAAGAGATTGCGATAATCCTTGGAGCTTTTTGGGTTGACCAAGAGATTGCGATAATCCTTGGAGGTTTTTGGGTTGACCAAGAGATTGCGATAATCCTTGGAGCTTTTTGGGTTGACCAAGAGATTGCGATAATCCTTGGAGCTTTTTGGGTTGACCAAGAGATTGCGATAATCCTTGGAGCTTTTTGGGTTGACCAAGAGATTGCGATAATCCTTGGAGCTTTTTGGGTTGACCAAGAGATTGCGATAATCCTTGGAGCTTTTTGGGTTGACCAAGAGATTGCGATAATCCTTGGAGCTTTTTGGGTTGACCAAGAGATTGCGATAATCCTTGGAGCTTTTTGGGTTGACCAAGAGATTGCGATAATCCTTGGAGCTTTTTGTTTGTTTGTTTTTGTTGAAATTTTATTTTATTTTATTTATTTATTTATTTTTTTGGTACATGGTTGTCTTAGATATGAAATGGTCATAAATGACTGATATTCAAGGGTTCCGTTTCCTTGATACCGTCAAGAGAAGCTAGCCTGTACGTTCCTGGTCCTATTTTGCTATCAATGACATACGGACCTAACCAATTTGCCGCAAATTTGTCCCTCATATGGGACGGCAAATTAGAGTTTTGTTGGTTTTCCTTCAGAACCAGATCACCAACCCGAAATTCTCTTAGGTGAACTTTCATGTTGTAAGCTCTCTTAAGCCGCTCTTGATAGATACGTAAGTGCTCGAGAGCATTAACGCGTCTTTCATCAAGCAACGTAAGCTGGTCTAACCGGGCCTGCCACGCAGTGTCATCATCGATGAATTCCTGCATTGATATGCGGAGGGAAGGAATTTCCAACTCGAGAGGCATTACTGCCTCTGAGCCATACACTAGTGAAAACGGAGTTGCCCTAGTGGGCGTTCGAATGCTAGTGCGATAGGCCCAAAGGGCAAGTGGGATTTGTATGTGCCAATCCTTATGACTATCTGCGACGGTCTTTTTAAGGATGGCGACTAGCGTTTTGTTTGACGCCTCTGCTTGCCCATTTGCTTGCGGATAATATGGTGTTGAAAAGCTGTGCTGAATTTTGTACTTTGTGGTTAAAGCACGCACGTATTTGTTCTTGAATGATGGCCCATTATCCGAGATTATTTTGGATGGAATACCAAAACGACATATGATGTAATGCAAAATGAACTCCGCAATGCGGGGTCCTGTCGTAGAGGTTAACGGAATTGCTTCCACCCATTTGGTAAAATATTCTGTGGCCATTATGATAAACGTGTGATGGCCTGACGATGCAGGGGAGATCTTTCCAATTAGATCGAGGCCCCACTGCGAAAATGGCCAAGCAGACTGGACTGTTTGTAGGGCCTGGGAAGGTGCGTGCATCAGATTGGCATGATGTTGACATTTCACACACCTCTTGACATATGCACAGCAATCTCGCTCTAAAGATGGCCAATAATAGCCCATGCGAAGAATGCGCTTTGCAATGGCCATACCACTAAAGTGGCCGCCACATGTACCGTCATGCACTTGGGTGACTGCCCAAGTGGACTCTTGCTGGTCCAAGCAACGAAGAAGAATTCCGTCGTAGCTGCGACGATACAAAATGTCTCCTATCAAGACATATTTTGCCGCTTTCTGTTTGAATGTTCGTTTTGCGGCTTGCGTCAATCCAAGGGGTAGATTACATAACTTGAGGTAATCTCTTATGGGTAAATACCAGTCCTGTTGATCAGATACCTCAAAAGTTTGAACAGCCAATCCCTTTTGGAGTTCTTCCCTAACAAATGCTGATTGGGATAAAACTTGTAAAAATAGCGTTGTGTTGCTATTAATGGGAATTGGGGAGAACAAAGACCCCCAGTTGGCGTGTTTCAAATAGTCTCGAATTCGAAAGAACTTATCCGAAGATGGTTCGATCTGGATCATGTGGATTCCTGGCGTCAAGTCTGATCTTGCGCGCTCCATCACGGGTTGCGATAAGGTTTTGACCTGAATGGTTGTTATATCACCGGAAAGGTCTTGCGGGATTAGTGACCCCAAGGAGGCCATTTTGTTCGCAAAACGATTCGATGATCGAGGGAGTGCCTCGATGTCATACCACTCAAATTTTGCCAAGAATTTATCCACGAGGGATTTATAGGCCTTCAGAACTGGGCATTTGCATTGATATACCCCTTTGACTTGATTGACGATTAATAGCGAATCGCCAAAGATGTTTAGTCTTTTGATGTTCATGGCGATTGCTGTCTGAAGACCTAGGAGCAAGGCTTCATATTCTGCATTGTTGTTGGTGCACTGGAAGTTTAATTTAAATGACAGGGGCATTGGAGCGCCCTGCGGTGTGAAGAATACAATTCCTACGCCACCACCTTGCTCGCATTTAGAACCATCAAAAAATAAGGTTATGTCGGCCTGAGACTCAGGCTCTTCAGAATCTGGCGATTCTGAGACATGGAAGACCTCATCATCGGGTAGTTCTATGACCAGAGGCTGATCGTCTTCAAGAGGAGCCTCTACTAGTTGATCGGCTATGACTTGTCCTTTTATAGATTTTTGTCCAATAAACTCAATGTCAAATTTCGTCAACAACATGATCCATTTCGCCGTGCGGCTACTATGATAAGTACGACTCATCATGTATCGCAATGGATTCTCCTTAGACACAACATACGTCGTGTTGCTCAGCATATAGTGGCGTAGCCTTTTGGTGGCAAACACCACTGCCAAGTAGAGTTTCTCAACGTATGCATAGTTAAGTTCGTAACTGACCAGGGTGCGGCTAAGATAGTAAGTAGCCTATTCTTTGTGAAGTTCATTCTTCTGGGCTAGCATTACGCCCAGTGCCACCTCAGTAGCTGAGATGTATAAGTAGAACGACACACCTGGTCTAGGCGGTGCCAATACTGGCGGCGAAGCCAAGTATTGTTTGATTTCGTCAAAGGTCGATGGCACTCGTCATCCCAATGAAATGTGACCCCTTTGTGCAATAATTTGTTCATTGGTCGGCATTTGTCAGATAATTGCGCTATGAAGCGTTTAATCGACGTGACCTTTCCTTGTAGACTTCTGAGCTGCTTGATAGTGGTTGGGGGAGCCATTTCAAGGATTGCCTTGACTTTGTTTGGGTCCACTTCGATGCCTCTTTTGGAGACTATAAAACCCAAGAGTTTTCCAGATGTGACGCCGAACACGCACTTCTTGGGATTCGGTCTGACCTTATGCTCTATGAGGCGATCGAGGATCTTGCTTAAGTCACCGAGATGATCTGAGCGCAATTCAGACTTGGCTAACAAATCATCCATGTAATCTTCCAAAGTTTTGTGCATGTAATCATGGAAGATATACGTCATAGCACGTTGGTATGTAGCGCCAGACATTTTTAAGGCCAAAAGGCATGACCTTATAACAAAATGTCCCCCAAGGCGTTGTGAATGCCGTTTTGAGTTGGTCTTCAGGATTGATACAAATTTGATTGTATCCTGAGAAACCGTCCATTAGGGAGAGCATTTCGTGACCTGCTGTAGCGTCTACCAATGCGTCGATGCTTGGCAAGGGGAAATCATCCTTAGGACTCGCTTTGTTTAAGTCTCGAAAGTCGGTGCATATGCGAATCCTCCCATCGGGCTTCTTGACGGGAACCATGTTGGACAACCATGGCGGATAATCCACGCAGATGACAAATTGTGCATCCAACAGCTTTTGTAATTCTTCTTTGACCATCAAGGCCTATTGTTGGGTGCATCTTTCTTAGTTTTTGCTTTATCGGCTTGATTTTCGGATCAAGCGTTAAATTGTGCATGACTAGCTGCGGGTCTAGTCCTGGCATATCTTTGTATGACCATGCAAAAACCTCCTTCTTTTCTTTAAGAAGGGCAATGTAATCGGCTTGCTCTTCGGGGGAAAGGCTTACCCCCAGCTTGAGAATCCATGGATTCATTGGATCTGTGCCGATGTCTACGTCAGTCGTCTCTTCGACTGACATGTGAGATCCGTCCTCCAACTGATGTGGAGTTGGGATTAAATGGATATCATCAGCTGAGTTAAGATCTGCGTTGGGGACTTTGGGTCCCTCTTCAGCTTGAAAAATATCTTGAGTTGTCCTTGGGGTAAAATGAAGCATTTTACCAAAAGGCCAGTACTCTGATGGTGACAATGGTGAGTTGACGCGATCCCAGTCAATGGCATCCGTGTTTAGATGTAATGACCGTGATGGATCGGTCGGATTGTGGATGGGTGTGGTCAAATCAATGGAGATCATGTGGATGGAATGAATTTGGTCTCCAAAACCACGGGTGTGACGACTTGATTCTTTCAGATGTTCCCTATATTCTGGGTCTGGCTCTACGGGAACAGGCACGAATGGATCCTCTCTAGGTGCAAATTCATCTCTAAGTGCGGAAAGGAAGGCGGGGTCTTCCCTTGGTACTGTTGTCCTGATGGGATCTTGAGGTGGACGATGCTCAACTTGAATTTGGAGCCATAGGCCTAGCACTTGGTCCCACCTCGTTGGGTCTAAGTGCCATTCATGTCCCAACCGTATACCCATTTGTCCCATTATATCTTCATGGGTGAGAGCGTGGTGATGTCGTCGCGCATGTCTGAGATAGTCCATCTCAGTCTTGTCTTCTGAATCGCTTTCATAGATCCAAAATTGCTCATCCTCTTCAGCATCTGTTGCTTCCGACATTGAGGGCTCTTCTTGTTCCAGTGAATTAATCTGATCCCATTGCGGTTGTTCCACTCTTAATGGAGGGACCTGATTCTTTTGAGACTGCGTTATTTCGTCCGGAACCTCTAAGGGGAACAGTTTCAGAAAAATATCTGGAAGCCGTTGTTGTTCTTTTCGAGGACTGCTCTCTGAACTTTCACCTCTCTCTAGCAAAGGAGAGGGATTATTGTTGTTACCATGGGTGCTTGTAGACCATGGGAGATAATCCCCCAATGTGTATTCTGTGTTTGGATTGGCGTATGGGTCTTTTGCCAATCCCCCCCTGTTGCCTATTTCTAGGCCTTGCATGTTTTCAACCAAGATGTCTAATGGCAGGGGATGGTTGAACCCTACCCCCGACTTGTCGTATGGCATCTGATATCTTGGTTGACAAAGGATCCGCATCCCTTGCTCGTATCTCGCCTAGCCCATACCCATGCCAATTGCATTGTTCGAGATATTTTATGGCAAATTTGGGTTAGACAGATAATTGATGTTTTCGACAAAAGGTTATTCATCTGTTTCCTTTTGTTCGCATGGTTCAGAACCATGATCAAGGCCCCCATACACAAAATTCATTTGGTTCGGTGGGTAGCCTAAAGGGACGATTGTTCCAATGGGAAGGCGAGGTCTTCCCATGTCTTGTACTGACTCTAGTGTGGGGGTTTCCACAACATTTTGCACTATGTACTCTCCCAGGCCTGTACTAGCCATCTCAACAGTGATTGTTGATGATTGGGTAGGAGGAAACGGTAGTCCTTCCTGAGTCCATTCCATGTTTGGTTGTTCAGGAATCTTGGTTTCCGTTGCGTTGGGCGCTTCCTCTGTTGATATTGTTGAGATCGTGGGCAACCCCTCTTCCAGAGGCTTAACCTCCTCCATGATTTGCTTTCCCTTGTCCTTCTGTTGGGCCACGATAGGTGGCACTGATGATGAAGGAGCCAATGATGACATCTCACCTGGCTGGGATTTTACCTTATTGGCCACCAGTTGTGCCTGCGGTATCGGACCCTGTTTAGATGGATTTAATTGAAAATCCAAATGCGTTGATGGTAGGGTCATTTGAGGTATGAATTGTACCACATTGCAATACTTGAAGGGCTCTAAGTCCATTGGGACTACATGTATTTGCCCTTCATAGGCATACTTCAAGCACTGGTGTGCGATCGAGGGGACACACTTCATGTCCCTGATCCAAGGCCGCCCCAGCAGTATGTTATAAGCCATTTCGCCTTCCAACACATGGCAGAGTGTGGGTATTGACTTTTGTCCTACCTGTATAGGCAGAACAACCGTGCCGACTGTCGAGCAAATTGCATCGTTAAAAGCTCGCAGTGTGTACGTGGAAGCTGTGATGTGAGAGGCTGGCAGTTTTAAATGCTTTAACGCAGCAGTGGTTATAATGTTACTGGACGAGCCAGTATCTATTAGCACTCTCTTGTACGGGATCCCGTTGACCCGCGTGATAATGTGCAGGGGTGGATCCGGCATGTCATTCGATATTGTTTTGACCTCATTTTCTTTGAATGTGATGACATGCTCCGTACATTGTTTCACATGTCCCACGAAAGCGTTGAAAGCTTCGTGGGGTTGTACTTCAATGGCTTTTAAGATGTCCATAAGAGCTTCTCTATGTGGAGCTGATTGTTGAATAAGCTCGTAGATGGACAGCCTAGCTGACGTGGTCCGCAAACTCTGCGTGAGTTTGGTTCGTATCGTGACCTCAGGTCTAGGCGGAGGTAACTGCATCGGGCATTGTTGAGGCTGCGATGTCGACGGAACTTCCCTCGCAGGTACCTCGGGGGCAACTGCTGGGTATTTTCTGTTCCTTGTTACAATGCTAATCATTCCCACAAATCCTTGTGCGGGAATATCTTGTCGCACCTCATTTATTTGGAGCGGTTTTGTCTGCACCTCGTGGGCAGGCAAGGGGTCCTTGAATACCCCCATTTGTTGGTTGTTAGGTGCGATGGGGTTGTCCACGACCAATGTTCGATTGTCGATCAAATCCTGGACTAGTTCTTTGAATTTCCAAGCACCCATTTAGGTCATGTCCTCTCGCGTCTATAAAATCTCGCAATACAATTCCTCCTTATACCCCTTAGGCTTAGGAACGCTAGGGTCAAAAATTTGGATTTCGCAGAGTAACTAGATTCGCCGCTGACAAGCGGTCAAATAAGGAGTCCCTAGACTCCGCATACGGGGTGAATTGTCACCTAGGGCGACGCTGCTGATACTGTTCTTGTCTCCTGTTATCTCTTTCGTAAGCAGGAGGCACTGCCTGGTAGTTAGCCTTTTGAGGCTGCATTTCTTGCACAGGCGCTGGGACATTTATCGCAACTTGGTTGATTGCAGCGTGTTGTGGTTGCGTTGTCTCGATTTTAGTGGTTTTATTCCACTCTTTCTTCTTAGGCTTGGAAATTGCACCTTCGCCTATCTTAATCTCTTCTATGACTCTGGCTTGCGCCAAAGCTTCTTCTAAGCTGTCGTATTGTCACAGCAACAATAGACCAGAGATTGATTTTAAACAACTTTTCGCGAACATTTACGTGAGGTCCGACATGGGAGGATGATAGGGTAACTTAGAAAGCAAAGCTCTCCATCGGTTCCCGTACGCTGCCATTGTTTCCTCCTCAAATTGTTTAAGGCTAGCAAGATCACTAAGTGATGCCTTCTTCCTTGTGTTGAAGGTGAAGCGTTCAAGAAACGCATCTACTAGCTGATCTAAGCTGCTTATGCTGTGTTTGGGCAGTTGTGTGAACCAATCCGAGGCGGGGCCTACGAATGTGGTTATGAATGTTCTAAGCAATAACGCGTCATTATCTTGAATGCCGAAGCATTGGATTAGAAATCGTGTAACATGTTCCTGTGCATCCTCTTCACCTTTAAAAACTGCCAATTGAGGCAACTTAAAGTGTTCGGGGTAGAGAGGTGTAGGCACTGAGGGATGCACCGAATTATTACGGAGTAGACGTAATGTGGGTTTTTGATGCCCAACAGCTTTTGTCTCCACCGACTCTAAACGCTCCAATAGCGCTTGGTATGCCTCGGAATATTTTATTTCTTCCTCTCTTGTTCGCTCTTGTTGCAAGTTACGGTAAACTGGAGGCCTATGGAGGGGTGGCCGAATGACATCCTTCCTACCTTGATGGGGAGTTTCGATATACTCCTCTTCTGGTTCATACTCCTCGTAAAATTCTTGAGGAGTCTCGAGGCGAAACCTATGACCCTGATCAAGTTCTTGCTGAAGGTACCCATCATTGTTTCGGGGAGTTGCCTCCCTTTCAAATCTATGGGGTCTTGGAGGCAGAGTTTGACGAGGTCGTGGAGACCTGTCTTGCGCCAACGAATTACGCCTCTCATACTGTTCAGCTCTTTGGATGTGAGGGGTTGGCCCCCTCTCAGGTATTTCATAGCGTAACTCATCCGCTTCATGTTGCATGCATTCTTTATCCAAGCGGTATTGATACTCTATCTCTTGTTGACTTTGTTTAAGCCGCATGATTTGGGCTTGACGGGTGGTATATCTGGCGACAGCCGGATCAATTTGTTCTACCCTATTTTGTTTGGGAGGTTCAAATGTTCCTCCTATGGGTCTACCTTGATTTTGATGCTCTAAGGTTTCAATGGGTCGCTTCCCTCCGTCGAGGTAGGTGGTATGTGCTCGAGGTTCGGCCTCAAGGGGTGATCATGATATCCTGTCTGGTGCGGAAATGCAAGGTTCCCGCATTGTTTGTTGCTCTCGAGGAATGTGATGGTTTTCCTCATACTCCCTTTCATGAGTGTAAATGGGATGGGCGGAGTTAGGTCGCCCTATGTAAGGAGCCCTGCGCTCCGGATGTGGTCTTTCTGTTCTGATGATAGGTAAAGAAGGGACGCCATATCCATGTTGCCCCTCTAAATGGACAGTGTGCCTGTTTAGCGCTTCATTGCGTGGTGGCCACTCATGCCTACCTTCAAGAGGTGATTCTCTATTTATGTCAAGGTCTAAATGTAAGGCATCTTCCCGAAAGGGACTACTTTGAATAGGCATACCCCACCGAGGATTCTGAATTGGATTCTTTTGTAGGTTAGACCGATAAGGCGGTATAAAACCAAATCCTCAGGACTGAAGTGAAGGCAACTTGTGCCTACTTTTTGTGTACCTATCGGAGCTTCTGCCTTTGATTGGGCTTGGCTACGGGTGTACACCATTGCGGTGCTTCTATGCTATCTAAATAAGTTTTTATCTCGTTTTATGATTTTTTTTTTTTTTGTCTACACTAAGCAAAATTAAACACACACATTCACAAGACCGTGATTATCTCTTTTAAGGATTCTTGGTGTGCCCTAAACTGGTTTAGTGCATTTTGATGTTTTGTTTTGTTTTTGTAAGTTTTGTAGAACGTTTAAATGCATTATGTAGGCTCTTATAACTCCAAAAGGTCGCCCCTTCAATATACCTGCCAGGCCGATATACCAACCTCTCTATATACCCGCCCTTACGAGAGGGAGACTATAGGTACGTGAGAGCAGAAGGTACGTGGTACGTAGGCGATACGAAAGGGGGATTGTCCTGTTAATGACACCTACCATAGAAGACTTATCCTCGCACGCATGGGAATCACCCCACCTACGCTCGGTCTGTCTTCGTCAGGATTTACGCCTAACAACAGTTGACAATCGAGAAATGGATGCAAATCAAGCCAAGGCGGTGATTAAATCCACCAATGGTCTTGATCAAGGGCTGGGGTCTTAAGACCAGCTCCTTGGTTTAAATTTGTCTCGTGATGTGTGTGGGATTCGTTTTATCCAATAAAATGAAACTAGCATACATGACTTTTCCTAATGCAATGCAAGATTAAATGAAACAGAAACAGAAACAAAAATAGAAAATTATAACAGAGATCATGAAAATCCCTACCTCTTCTCTGCTTGCTCCTATTATCTCTGAATTTCTGCTCTGAAAATCCTCAGACAGGAATTTGTCCCTCCGGGAGACGAATTGCAGAACAGAATTTGTCCTACCCAGAGACGAATTTGAATTTGTCTCAGGGTCAGACGAATTGCAGAAAAGGATTCGTCCCTGTCAGAGACGAATAACAGTCTGCAACAAAAAAAGTGTACCTATCAAGCACAAACACAAAAATTTAATTAGTTTATGTGATTTCAAAACCAGGGAACAGGGTCCCACCGTGATCGCCACTGGAAGCACGAGATTTCGGTCAAAGGAAATCATTCAAGTGCGATTGCATTCAAAATTAAGCACGCCTAAGTCCTAGAAATATGAATTACATGAAACGGAAAAGAGACATGTTGTAAGAGACGCAATCAGATAAATAAAAATAGCCCTTTCATTAATTTCTTTTGGTCTCTGTTACAATAATGCCTCCTCCCTTTTCAGGGGCTAGGAGCGCAAATAAGGTTTGATTACAATCGCTGAATGGTTCCTCCTTCCGCGTGCCCACGATTGCACTGGGCGGGCTAAGATGATGTCACCGCTGATGTTGATGGGTTCTTCGCCTCTGCTGCTTCTCCTACAAACAAAGAAATGATCAAGACGTTAGTAGCACCTGTTGCAAATGAAAATCATTCTCTCTCAAAACTAACAAAATATGCATACGAATATTTTCCTGAAACCATGAAAACAGTGAATCCAAATTGCTTCAAAATATGACAGAAGGTAAGAACAGTCACCAGAAGGCCACTGCCACTGAGGCAGCTGGCCAATTCACCTTAAACCGGAATTCGTCCCTAGGCAGGACGAATTCTGACTGTAATTCGTCCCTGGGTGGGACGAATTCTTCTGAATAGGAGAAATTGACCTGCTGCTGCTCCAATGTCGGATCCTGGGACCTGAAAAACTCCTACAAATAGGGAGGTTAGGTAATTGGGTCCATTTTGGGATGACCCAGATGGTCGGATTTTCCCAATTTGGCCTCCTCCCTCAGGAATTTGACCTTGACACCTGCAAGTTAGCGAAACAATAAAGCAATACAAAACACCCTAAACTCTGACCAAAAGCTACAAAATTGCAATTATAGACTAATCAGACATAGTAACACAGAATGCAATCTAAAAATTAATCTAAAGTGCTCAAAACTAAAATTAGAATTTGGGGGTGCGGGGGTGCCCAAGTGGGCCTCCCACCGTTGGCCCTCGATTTTGGATCCAATCCACCAAGGATGGGCCCAAAACCTTTTAGGATTGGGGGGTCGGCGAATTGATGGGTTCAGATGTCCATGCGTCGGATTTGAGTAAGGTTCGAGCTTCCAAAGGCCACCCAAAAACCTCCCTTGCAAAAGAGATTGATGGATGTAGGAAGGTGAACAAATGGGGATGCAAATGAGTCTTCGATTCGGCAGCACTTCGTTGCTTGAACACTCCTTCCACCTGCATTTTTTGGGTGAGAAAATTCCCACCTTTTATAGACCCAAGGGGTCTCTTTTGGGAGGGAAGCACAAAATCCAAGTGTTGACCATGGGCGCCATGTGGCGGTCTTGTCTTCCCATGAGGGAGGGGAGTCCTTCCCTGACTTGAACTTTGATAAATGCTTCTTGTAACAGTCCTCTAACGGCCCCTCTGTCCACTTACACATGCATGCAAGGTAGGAGCCCTTAACTGACTGTTCTGGGCTGCCACTTGGCACCATTTGCCCTTTTTCCCGTTAAGCTTAGAATTCGTCCCACCCAGGGACGGATTCAGAATTCGTCCTGGGGTGGGACGGATTCTATTTTGAATTCGTCTCTGGGTGAGACGAATACTGGGAAAAGTGCCCAAGTGTGCCAAATTGCTCCTTGACCTTACAAAACTACTATGAAAGTGGTTAAGACCACTGTTTGACCTCTGAGGGCTACCCTGGGGGCTGTGTTTGTCAAAGCGATCAGTGTTTGCAGTCACATAATCGGATTGGTGCTATTTTGGTGTCTACAGTATGTTTTTTGTATGCTCTTTGATTAGATAAAATGAATTATTTTTATTTTCTTGGTTAGAAAAGAAAGTGACTTGAGAAATTGAGATCTTCGGGTGAACCTAGAGAGTGACCTAAGAGAATTAAACCCTTAGGTTGAACGTAGGAAGACCTAAGGGAATTAAGACTCCCTTAGGGATAATGAAAACAATTTTGGGCCTCAAATTTCCTCAAAATATGGATAATGTTATATTTTTTAAAGAAATCATTTTGAGGAGAATCTAATGCAAGCAATGATCATAAAATTTCATTGAGTATAGCAAGAGATATAGGGACTCAAAAGTGAATTTTCTTGTGTTGTCAGGAGTAAAATTAAGTCTTCAATGCTTGAATTTAAATAATTTTAAGGTGCTATAGCTATGAAACACATGCATGTAGCTAGTCTCTTGAAATTTTATTTTGATCCTAAACTTTAATAAAGAAGTTTACTAGACATAGTCATGGCAATAAACATCACAAAAAGCTCAAGGTAAGCAAAATTTAAGCATTTATATTAAACATATTTTAACTAAAAACTTGAGTTTTTTGGATAGTTAAAAATTTTAAACAAACCCAAGAAAAACAAGAAAACACTTACCAAAATTCCAAAAGGTGGATCCCCAATCCATGTAGACTACAACATATTGTGCAAGAACAATAAAAAAAGATAGCTAAATTCTAAAAATTTAAATATTTTTTCCCTCTTCTTCCATAGCGTAGGGGTATGGAATAGGTAGGTAGCACATTTATTATGTTGTTTTTCCTCTTCTTCTACAATTGAGAAAATCCTAAAGCCCAAAAAATTCTTTTTCCTCTTCTTTTGATGTTGGAAATACCTTGAAGTGTCAAACCACTATGATAAACACACAAATTTTGATCTCAAATCAAAGAGTAGATAATGATGCAAGAGATTTCACAAAATTTCTATAAAAATAATTAGGTATTTTTTGAATCCTCTAATTTTAGACAAGGGTTTGCTTGGGTTTTTTCACATGGCTTATTGCCCTTGATATTTTTCAAGTCTATTCACATTTAACATTGTTATATAGGAATTACATTTCCTTTGTATTTCTTCACTTTTGGAAGTAGCTTCCCTTCTAGAATTTTATGATAAATATTCATGTTCTCATTATAATATTCATATTATTTAGAGGATAAATATTCCATTCTCCACTAATGATAAAATTGTTACACACTGAATATCATAATTATCTCAATCCACCACTTAAGTAAAAGATATTCCCTTTACAATATATGAACTTATTTATTTATTGATTTATTATTATATCTAGAAGATGCTTTTATAAAAACTATAGCAAGATATGCACAAAGTCCTCATGCACCCAAATTATGGATTACATGTATAAATCCAAAAGGAAAATAAATCAAATTATAAACTTTTATTAATGATAAAAGTAGAGAATGCAAATAGATGATAGCTCCCCTACATATAACTAAGCATTAGAGTGGTATTACATCAAGAAAGTTATTCACCAACCTTTTGTGAATAGCAAATTCTTTGAAGATTCACATTTTATTGAGCTTAATATGCATTTGTTCCATAATTTGAATATATAGTAATGCAAAAGAAATGCTCTTAGTTATAATTTACAATATTCATTAAATTATATAGCTTGGTCATACATAATCATAACATCTTCACTAAGAGCATATACTGTTGTCTGTAAAGCACAACAAAATTTCTTGAGAAAATTTTGTTTTTTCCTACCATAAATACATCCAAACCTCTACTAAAGCATACAAAGCTTATTTATAAAAAGACAACAAGATATCAATACGAACTCCATTAGAGCATATAGTCAAATAGTATCTAAAGCTATTATATAATAATTTATAGTTATTTTGTAGAAGACTCTCAAGCATCTCCAAACCTTAAATTATAGCATATAGTTAAATAAAACTATTGGAAAATGAATAATCATCTCAATCCATCACTTAAGCAAAAAAATATTACTTTTAAAATATATAGATTTTTTAATTTATTTTTTAATAGAACCCGTTTTAATACAAACTACAACAAGAGATAACTAGGGCCTTCATGCTGTCAAAATATGGATTACATGTATAAATCCATAAGGTAAATAAAGCAAATCATAATTTTTTTACTATTGATAAAACTAGTTAATACAAATAAGAGATAGCTCCCCTACATATAGCTAAGCATGAGAGTGGTATTATATCAAGAATGGTATTAACCAACTTTTGATAAATAGCACATTCTCTAAATCTTCACACTTTATTGAGAATAATATGCATTTTGTTCCAAAATTTGAACATATAGTATGTAAATGAATTGTTCTTAGTTAAAATTTACAATATTCATTAAAGTATAGAACTTGGTCATACATAATCAAAACACTTTCATTAAGAGCACATATAGTTGTCTATAAAGCACAACAAAATTCCATGAGGAAAATTTATTTTTACCTACTATAAACACTTCCAAACCTCTACTAAAGTACACAAAGTTGATTTATACAGAGGTAACAAGGTCTCCATACGATCTTTGGTAGAGCATACAGTTAAATAAAAATTGGAGCTATTAAATAACATTTTATAATTCTTTTGAATAAGACTCTCAAACATCTCCAGGCCTTTGATTATAACATATAGTTAAATAAAAGTACAATATACTGAATAATCATCTCTATCCACCACATAAGAAAAAATATATTGCCTTTACAATATCTAGACTTTTTAAATTTATTTTTTAACTTATCTATAACCTAATGTAATACAAACAATACCAAGAGATAAATAGGGCACTCGTGCACCCAAAATATAAATTATATTTATAAATCTAAAGGACAAATAAAGTAAATCATAAATTTGTATTAATGATAAAATTAGATAATACAAATAGGAGATAACTACCCTACATATAGCTAAGATTTAAAGTCGTATTATATCAAGAATGCTATTCACCAACCCTTACTAACTATCGTATTATTTGAATATTTGCATTTTATTAAGCTTAATATGCATTTGTTGTTTCAGATTTTTAACATAGAGTATGGTTACAATTTACAATATTCATTAATGTATAGAACTCAACCATACATAATCACAACACCTTCATTAATAGCATGCACAATTATATATAAAGCACAATAAAAGTTCTTGATTTATATAGAGGCAACAAGATCTCCATGCTTTCTCCAATAGAGCATACAGTTAAATAATAGCTAAAGCTATTAACTAATATTTTATAGTTCTTTTGGAGAAGAATCTCAAAAATCTCCATGGCTTCAATTATAGCATATAGTTAAATAAAATTGTTACAAACTGAATATGAAAATCATCTTAGTCCGCCACTTAAGCAAAAATCTATCCCCTTTACAATATATGGACTTATTTTCCTTTTTAATAGATCTAGAATATATTTTAATATAAATTATAGCAAGAAATAAATAAGACCCTCATGAACCGAAGAGATGGATTTCATGTATAAATACAAAAGACAAATAAAGTAAATCATAAATTTATATTAATGATAAAACTAGAGAATACAAATAGGAGATATTTCCCCTACATATAGCTAAGCATTATAGTGGTATTATATCAATAATGTATTCACCAACCTTTTCTAATTAGCACATTTTATGAATCTTTGCATTATATTGAGCTTAATATGCATTTGCTATACTAGATTTTAAACTTATAGTATGCAAATGAAATATTTTCAGTTACAATTTACGGTCTTCAATAAAGTATTGGAACTTAGCCATACATAATCAAAACACCTTTATTATGAGCATATACAATTATCTATAAAAGACAATAAAATTTCTTGAGGAAATTTTATTTTTGCCTACTATAAATACATCCAAACCCCTACTAAACCATACATAGCTAATTTATTTAGAGACAACAAGATTCCATATGATCTCAAACATAGCATATAATTAAATAATAGTTGAAGTTCTTAACTGATATTTTGTGATATTTGGAGAAGAATCTCAAACAACTCCAAGCATTCAATTATGGCACATTCACATGGTTTTGTTATCTAGGCAAACCTCTATGAGCATTATTTACGAGTCATAAGGATGTTGTTTCTACTTAAATTATGGATGAAATATATTATTATTCAACTTGGAACATAATTTGACATAGGTAAAACCTAACAACAAATGAAACAAAGTACCAAAATAACTTAGATAATTATCCACAATATTCATCCATAAATATATGAATAGTATTTTTTTTTATTTATTTTAAATAGAATGACTGGACCGAAAGCTAAAATATTAGCTTTATCTTCATCTACATCTTCATATTTAGCAACTAATTTTTTATTATAACCTTCCATTGTTCATTAGGGTTTCATTACTAGCCAATATATGTTTTACTAAATTTTACATTATTAATATATTTTTTTCTTATTTTCTCTCTTTTTAGGAAATACATATGACTTCTTCAGGTGAGGCCCATAGAACCGCTATGGGTAGAAATTACCCTCATAGAATTGGGACCCAAATGATTCCATAAACATAAACTCTAGGAAAATACCCAATGTGAATGTATAAAAATAGGGAAACTTATTGAAATAAGTATTTTTTAAACATTATGGAAAGGACATATGAGGTGGCATCAATCACCTCGAATTTCATCTAATTGGTCAAGCAAGAAAATATGTAGACACTTACCCTGATGTAGATAACATGGTTAAAGGTAAGGAGAAGGCTTTTATATATAAAAAATGGTTAAAAAATAGGGAATAAAAGGTCAAGAATTATAATGGGACAAGGAGTGGGGCCATATATCTCCTTTTATGGGGATAAGGTCAAACTACTGGATATCCATTCCATAGCCAAATAATTTTTTTTTAAACCTTGCATTCATCAAGGTGTTGCTAGTGGGAGTGGGAGAAGTATGGGACAAGGCTCAGCAACTAGAAAAACAACCATATTTGAAACTATAATGTGAAGGGATAGGGTGAATGAAGTCAAGACAACAATAGAAATATTTTAATATTATTGTGAAATTTATTTTTCATTGTGAACAACCCCTAATGGGAAGCCCTAGTGAAAGCATTGAATTATTTAGGAAAAAAAGTAAAGACAGCTTCTACACATGAATTAAGTGGATCATTATTAGAGGATTATGTGATTAACACGTGTGCTCTTGTAGAAGAGTAAAGGATGATATGGAAGAAAAAGGGTTACAACATCCTGTTAGATAGGTGGATATATGGAAGAAACCACATACTCCTAAGCTTTATGGTGGCTTTAGTTGGATCCATGATGTTCTTGAATTCGGTTGATACCTGACAAGAGGTAAAGAATACACAATTATTATTTAGTTTGTTGGAGGTGCTTGTGGCTGAAGTAGATAAGGAGAACATTATCCAAGAAGTGATGGACAATGCAATAGTGTATGTTTCTATAGGTAGACTTCTTCATGAGAAGTTCCCATTTATATTTTGGATCCCATGTGCTACTCATTGCATTGACCTTATGTTGGAGGACACTAACATAATATCATGGGTAAATATAGTGGTAGAACAAGTGAAGAGCATAACATTGTTTATCTATAACCACACATAGGTGTTGAACTTGATGAGGGAGCATAGTTATGGAAAGGACATTATTTGACCAAGGACCACTTGATTTACCTCTAATTTCATTACCTTATAGCCTTCTCACAAAATCCTCCACTTTGAAATAGATGTTTGTGTCCAAGGAATGGTCACCATTTCATGCTAAAGAGAAGGGTCTACAAATATCAAGCCAAGTGTATAGTAATTTATTTTTAAAAACTATTTAAGAAATTCTCAAGGTAATCATAATTTTCTTATTGAGTTTAAATTTAAATTTCAAAATCTTATCTATACTCAAATATTATTATTTTTTAATTTTCAATATTTACCTTTTAATTGCAGATGACTCAACCCTTGGTAATGATTCTTTGCCTTGTATATGGTGAACAATTGGTCATGGGATATATATATGAGGAAATGAATAGATATAAAGAGGCCATTCACCATTATTACAGTGGTAGTCTGTGCAAATATGAAGCAATTAGCCATATTTTTGATAAGAGATGCACAAGACAACTATGTCAACCAATTCATGTCGTAGGATGCTTCTTAAACCCTAAATTCTTTTACAATAGTTATCTATGTGGTAATTATGAGGTTTGGAAAGTGTTTTATATTTGTGTAGAGAGGATGATAGAAAACCTCAAGAAACATGGCCTTACTGCTAATAAGTTGCAAATGTATAAGATTACATGAGAAAACTTGTTTGACTCTCACTTTGCTAGATAAACAAGGTCAACCTTCTAACTAGGTAATGAGTTTAAAATTTTAATTTTAACATTTATATATATATTTTATATAGTTAACATTCTTGTAGTAGAGCATTGTAAGTTGATACTTTAAAAATTATTATTTTTTTGGTAGATTTATGGTGGAAGGACTATGGCAGAAAAACACCTAACATATAGAAGATACTTGTTCGCATCTTCAATCAACCTTGCAGCTCTTTTGGGTGTGAGTGCAATTGGTCACTATTTGAGGCCATACACATCAATAAACGCAATAGGTTGAGCCAAGAGTGTCTCAATGACCTTGTCTTTGTTCAATACAATTTAGACTTCACATAAGATAAGTGGAGGGTAGTGAATCCTATAATGCAATTCAATTATATGAGGTAGATCCACTTTTTGATTGGAATTTCAACGGTTTATTCAATGTAGATTTTACTACAAAGGACCTTGAGACACTTTAGGAGGAAGCTATAAATTTAAGAGGATTGGAGGAGATATACCATGATAATATAGCACTTGAGTAGCTTCCAATTCACCCACTAGTTTAGAGCCAAGGCCAACCATCGGTATCAACCCCAAGGGAAAGAAAAAAATAAAAAGTTGTTTAAATTGCTTTACATTTCACTTTTATTGTAATTTTTTGTTGATGGATATCAAAGACATGATGTTATGTTTTTCCCTTTTCAAATATATGTCTTGGAAAGAGTTAAACATAAATCTCAAATATCTCAAATGATAGTTGTTTCATAATTATAAATTTCCATATTTTTGATCTATTCATATCCATAACCATTATGTTCTTGATATTTCAAAAAAAAAAAAAAATATTAATTTAATATCTACATTATAATAAATCAGTTTATAATTTTTTTTTGTTGTAACCTCACCTTAAACACTTAATTGTTTAATTTTTTTTCCCCTTTGGTTTTTTAAACTAGGCTGTTGAGTTTTTCCCCAATTGCCAGTTTTAAAACATTGGCTCTTAGTTTCTACTAGTTTTTCTCGTTAAAGCTTTCCAAAATAAATATTTGTATATGCATGTTATTTTTTCATGTGTCTTTTTATGATTCTGTTGCACTAATATGTTTAGAATAGATTTATCACTCCCTTCACAGCGTTCAGCGTCCATTGCACTAGCATCTCTAAAATAGATTTATCAATCTCTGCACATAGTCCACGAGCGGCCCGTTCTTGCTAGTCAACCAACTACTAATTGCAAGTTGTGTGAAATACTAACTGCAAGTTGTGTATTTCACACCATCCAACCACGTCTATTTCACATCACAGTCCAGTGTACGTAGTTAGTGGAAGAGTTGCATATCAATCATACTCTCCCCCCTGCCATTTCCTTTAATGTTGGAAAAGCGGATAATGGTAAAAGTCGAAGATGTAATCGCGCGCAACTCATGAGACTGCCCATGATTGCATTATTTGGAAGCGCGGAGAGAGTTGAACATTGCAGATGTAAGGAGGCAAAGTCCACCAAAGATGGAAGGGAGGTCTTGTAAACTAAATTTCTATTTTACAAATATATAATTTTAGGGTATTGCTACCAGACGTTATTAACAAAGGTTCTCACATAATCGTCCGGGAATTTAGTTCATTGCCGTACCGAAGAACAAATTGCAGAAGATATATGGTTTTATATCTTAATTGATTAAACTGTCTTCTCACTTTTCATCTGATTTTTAATCTTCCCTTTATTGAATATGTTTTAAGTTTCGAACTCCATCTCCCAAATAGAATATTTCATATTATCTCCGGTCGTGAACAGTATTTCCACAAACAACAAATATATTAATTCGTTCAACATGGAATAGAACTCTCTTCTAATGGGACGGAAAGAGTGAATATACAGAGGTATATAAGTGAATAGTTTGCTCTAATCAGTATTCCCTTTCCTTATTTATGTATATATATCTATATTATAATAAATGTAGTATGTTTGATAATTATATATTAGATAAAAGAAAGCTGTATTTATTGGATTTGATTAGTGTAAGAATTTTTTATGAATGATTGTTAGGGTTAGGTATTTGGTTAGTGTAAGAAATCCTTATGAATGGTTGGGCATTTTCATCCCCTAAAAGGGAGTGTTAGGTTTATCAATATAGAATATAGCATATATATAAAGGAAAAACCAAAACCCAAACCCAAACCCTTAGCATATAAAATAGTTAATAATTATTATTTTTTATTTTTTATACTGGAGGACCAAAAAACAAGGACCACACGGTCAAAACCCGTAAGGTCTTCCCTCACTTACCACTCAGGTCATTGTTGTTGTTATTGCAATATAGTACACGCCACGTAATAACCTAATTTGTCCGATCTGAAATTTCCAATTAGGGGTTGAAACGATACATAAAACCACACGCTCACACAATTACTAAAATACAAACTCAGGCACGCATCCCGCGTCCATCCACAACCTTCCCAGTCAGCGGCCCGTTCTTGCCAGTCGGCCAACTAGTAATTCCAAGATGTGTATTTCACACCATAAAACCACGTCTATTTCACATCACAGTCCAATGTATTTTGTTAGTTTGGATGTCTATTCTGTTCTGCCCGTCACTGGCAAGGAAGAGTTGGATAAAAATCGATGATGTAATCGTGAGCAAAGCATGAGACTGCCCATGATTGCATTATTTGGAAACTCAGGTAATAATGTAAACTTGACAGAAGTAGAATTCTGGTCTATAGTATTTCTAAAACCTTAGTTCAAGATAAGTTTTGTATATGTGCTGGATATGTCTTCTTAAGACAAGATTGCAGCAAATATTCTTACTTGTTATAAATGTGGTTATATCAAGAGGCGTGGTCGAACCAAACCTTTTTGAGTCCACAAAAGAATATATAATAGATTGGCCGGTTACATAATTTGCATTCACTGAATCAGTGAACAGTTTTTAGAAACAATGGGATTCCTACTAATTCGACGGCAAGCACTTGTCCGTCTATTGGCGAAATAAATGATATTGAAATGTCAGCGCATGCCAATCCAAGTACCCAGAAGTGGATAGATTTTTCGTGAATTTTGAATTCTTTGGCAATAATATGATTATTATTTTGATACGTAAGCCTTAGAATTCAAACTCGACGGTGATTCTTCCTTCTCTTTTGGTCATTTGACTCGCCGCCCAACCTTATGTTATAAGCGATAGATCTGCAAAAATGCTTTGTTATGAAATAAATAACTCTTTTCTCACAATCTTGTGGCAAAATTAATATAATTAACTATGTACTCTGATTTTTTCCTATCAAATATCCAATAGAGTTCTGATGGGCAATTGCGTATTGGGATGTAGAACCAAAAGTGTTTATACAAATCCATTAAAATACAAATTGGAATAAATAACATCGTGGATGAATATAAGACATGCAAGCGCGTAGAAATAAAGGTAAGGACGATAGAGAAACATTATGGCAGTCCCTTTAAAGCGACTCTTACCGAGCGTCTTGAACCATAAATTCAAACTTGCCTAACTTGCTAATATTTTGAGGATTCTCAATACTTCCTTGACTCACTTTCAGATGGAACAATTTGTTGTTTGTGAGTATGATAATCCATATCAAATAGGTTTTCCAAGGAAACCATAGGTTTAGGAATGGTGTTTGTCTTTAGATCCAATTCACCTTCTTCATCTAGCTCTATATAGTTTCTGTTTTACTTATATATGATCTGAGCTTTGAATATACCAGAGTTAGTGATAAAATCCACTATATGCTTGTCATCCTGAAACACTTAATATTTTTGGACATTGTCCGGTATGGAGGGAATGACAACTAGTTCTACTATATGCTTGCCATCCTTTAACGCTTAATATTTTTGGACATTGTCTGAATATGCTTTATCTTAGAATAGACAAGTAGTTCTATAGTGCTTGCCGCTATTGCCAATGAATCTGTAATGTGATTCTTTTTACATGAAATAGTCTGAATATTAAAAGCATCATTCTTTAATTAAATTCCATACTCATCTACGATAATCTGAGATATGTCTGTCATAATAAGTATATTAGTTTTGCACATGCTCGATCATCAATTTGGAATCTCCTAGGACACACACATATTTAACTCTCTTCTTAATGGAAAACTGTAATCCATGAACCAATACCTCATACTTAGTAGCATTGTAGGTGCAATGAAATTATTCTTGATAAGCAACAAGATGTGATTTGCCCTTGGTGTAGACCAATTCAACTCTGATGCCATTGTCATGCTTACATTTTGACCCATAAAACTTGATTCCATAGCTGGTCTTTAGTTGCTTTCTAATTGCTTAATGGGGTTTTTGCTACTAGATTATTCTCTCCAACTCTAGTTTCTATTTCCACGATGTAGACTCTCAATTTTAGTTTAGTGTATAAAATATCATTGATATTGTTATACTTTGTGATGATATCCATTATCCTTGGCTCTCTTTCTATCTAGACTTGATTAGCTATTGCATGCCAAATGAAGCTACATATGTGAAAAATCTATTGCCATATAACCATTCAAGGTTCTAGACCGATCATGATTAAGAAACATCCCCTACACATTTGGAATATCCACTGCTTATATATCGATATATTGTTGTACCTAAGGTTCTGCAGACACCAAAACAGCACCAATCCGATTATGTGACTAAGGCAGCCCTCAGAGGTTAAACAGTGGTCCTAGCCACTTTCACAGTAGTTTTAGAAGGTCGGAAAGTAATTTGGCACCTCCAGAAATTCTGCTTCAAATCTGCCTTTGCGCCCTGGCTTCTTCTTAGTGTCGCAATATTGTTTTATTTCCGGACATAAGTTGGTCGTTTTAAACAAGGCAAAAATCAAAAGAAAGCCTTTGCCAGAAGTGTCACGAAATCGCGACACCAAAGGCCAAAAGGGAGCCTTTGCCAGAAGTGTCACAAAATCGCAACGTCACGAAATCGTAAAACTTCTAGCAAAGGCTCCCTTTTGGCCTTTGGTGTCGCGATTCGCGACGTCGCGATTTCGCGACACTTCTGGCAAAGGCTCCCTTTTGGCCTTTGGTGTCGTGATTTCGCGACGTCACGAAATCACGACATCACGATTTCGTGACACTTCTAGCAAAGGCTTTCTTTTGATTTTTGCCTTGTTTAAAACGACCAACTTCTGTCTGGAAATAAAACAATATTGCGACACTAAGAAGAAGCCAGGGCGCAAAGGCGGATTTGAAGCAGAATGTCTGGAGGTGCCAAATTACTTTTCGACCTTCTAAAACTGCTATGAAAGTAGCTAGGACCATTGTTTGACCTCTGAGGGCTGCCCTGAAGGCTGTGTGTGTCAATGCGATCAGTGTTTGTAGTCACATAATCGGATTGGTGTTGTTTTGGTGTCTATAGATGCCCCTTTTTGGGAAGCGCTACGGGTGATGCAGTGCTGAGCAAAAATAGATAACCAAAGCACTAATGATTAGGGTTTCTTGGTAACCTAACAAACTCTTGATGCCCCAAGTATGGAAAGGGAATGCATTCTTGAATCCTTGCTTCTGACGAGCTAAGAATTTGATTTCAAGTATTAACCTATTTTGGTGAGGTGTGACTTGAGCTTGAACATTGATCAGTCATGAATAGGCAAAGGGCGCAACCTTTTGTCCCTAGGGGAACCTTGTGTTCATGCTTCGGGAATCCCAAGTGTTTGATCAATTTGTGATTATTGCTTGTTTACTACCCCAAGCAGGAGCGTGATTGTCTTTGTCAATGATTCTTTGAATGCATGCCATTGCCTTGATTGGGTGTGTGTTTGTTGATTGATGACTAAGTGTGACTACCCCCTCAAGCAACGAATCGATGAGGGAATGACCTTCGTGAGAAAAGCGACGAGTTGCTTGACCCAAGATGACTTGTGCAAGGGTGCCTTTAGATGGTTTATTGTTAAGCATGTGCAATTTCCTGACATTTTGACCTATTTTTGGTGGGTAAAAAAAACCCTTTTGGTGATGTCATAATGGGGTGAAAGTGTCAAAAATTCGTCTTCCCGTGGAGCGGTCCGGCTATGGTAGCCTTCTTGGGGAAGTAGGAGAGTGACAATTTGAGCCCCAACATCGATTTTCTATGCCAAGAGGTTAAGTGCAAAAGCACTTGTGTCCGGCAATGCTTATTGTTGTTGTTTGTGTTGCATTTTTTTGTTGTTTTTGTTGTTTTGTTGTTTTCTTGCTTTGTGTACATGTTATGCACAATGATTGATGTTGATGGATGCATGCTACTTTATATTGATGTATGCATATGGTATGATAAATGCGAATGTTGTTGATATATATGTGATATGCAAAATGTAATGGATGAAATGAATTTGTGTTGTTTGGTTAGGGCACTATAGACTGTTTAGGACTCTGTGATTTTGTTTTTATGTGATTGCTGTAGTGGATGACTTTGCTTTTGTGCATGCGGTATTTTGTGTATTTCCTGATGATAATGTGATGATGAAAAGTAGTGCAGTGGGTTAAAAAATTGTAGCTAAGGTTTTCTGAGACTCAGATGGTTTTAACTCACTAGCCACGATTGTACTTTATCTTACAAGACTTTTGAACAAGGTATGAATCGGACTTGTTTTTGACCAAGCTATTTCACATCCCTGTGTGTGCAATTGAGTTCATTTATGTGGTATTTGTTAGGATACCACCAGTGCCAGATGGGCTTTCAACCGAACCTGTACTGAGGATCACCTAATTAGCTCCACTAACTCCTTTGTTGTATTTAGTTAGATTAATTTGTGGTGTTATCCAGGATACCATAAGCTAGCTCATCCTTATGCAAACATTGGTCTGCACACATGCAAAGTGAATGTGACAGACATATCATCATGCGGGTAGGATACCACCATTGCCAGATAGGCTGTCAACCAAACTTGTAATGAGGATCACCTAAATGGTTTTCGAATGCTGAGAATTCTAGGGATTCAAGTTCGGGATATTTGTTGGCTGAATGATTTAGAAAGTTGCTCGTCTATATAGTGATGAAAATCACTGTTTATTTTCTATTAATTATTTTTGAGCGAGGATTTTGAATAGTGGTGATAACCACTGTTATTTGATTTTTTTATTTTGAGTATTATGAGTTTGGGCTTGTGAGTGGCCTTGATCCTTGTGGCCTTGGGGACGACTACACATCCTTTGCAGGGACGTGTAGTACGAATCCTTACGACATTGGGAACCAAGGGGGTGATGGAGATTATGGAGTAAGGGCATTGATCTGTTAGGCCTTGGGGATGACTACCCATCCTAGTTAGGGGCGGATAGTACGAATCCTTACAACTTGGAGACCAAAGATGAATGGAAAGTGTTAGGATGATGATTTTTTGGAATTTTTTTCATGAATGGCGTTGATCCTTTTAGGTCTTGGGGATGACTACCCATCCTTGGCAGGGACGTGTGGTACAAATCCTTACAACTTTGGGAACCAACTATGATTGGGATTTTGTAGTGGTAAAAACCACTTGTTTATTAAGGTGAATGGATAGGAAAGAGCTCGTCCTTTTGTCAATTCTTAGCATTCTGGAACCATTCGCACGGGGGGATGAGCAAGATAACCGTTTCACTTATGGTGACCTGGATTACTGTGCAGGTTTCATCTTTCGTTCACACAACTTGGGAATTTTTATGTGTTTTAATTTGTGTTGGGATGTTACGTAACAAGGCGTATTTCAAGTGTAACTCTACCTTCATAAAATCTATCTGAATCGGTACATTACGTAGCTAAAGAGCAAAATGATGACTGAATCACAAAAACTCTTGATACATTAAAAGACCACTGACTCTAGTGTGGTAAAAAGCAATGCATGGTGTTTTTGTTGTTTTTGTAAAATGGAACAGTGTGGAACAAGATGGACTAGCAGAGCAATTACAGCCTATGGTGCCTTTGACCTGTACGACCACAAATATGAAATGTATGGATGCAATGCTTTAATGTAGCTATGTATTTTTGTATTTTTGATGGATTGATTTTTGTGAATATGAAGATGAGGTGCGAGAAGAGCTCTCTATTGATGAATTTTGAGTATGCCTAGAAATGAGATGCAAAATTTTTTTTGTGTTGTTTTTGATGATTTTTGAATTTTAACTTTTCTTATTTTTGACCAAGCGATTGTGGAAATCCTTGGAGCATTTTGGGATTGACCAAGCGATTTTAGGGATCCTTGGAGCATTTTGGGATTGACCAAGCGATTATAGAATCCTTGGAGCATTTTTGGGATTGACCAAGCGATTATAGAATCCTTGGAGCATTTTTGGGATTGACCAAGCGATTATAGAATCCTTGGAGCATTTTTGGGATTTGACCAAGCGATTGCGATAATCCTTGGAGCATTTTTGGGATTGACCAAGCGATTTTATGGATCCTTGGAGCATTTTTGGGATTGACCAAGCGATTTTATGGATCCTTGGAGCATTTTTGGGATATGGCTCTCTTAGATATGAAATGGTCGCAAATGACTGATATTCAAGGGTTCTATTTCCTTGATACCGTCAAGAGAAGCTAGCCGGTACATCCCGGGTCCTATTTTTCTATCAATGACATATGGACCTAACCAATTTGCCGCAAATTTGTCCCTTAGGTGGGATTTCAAACTAGAGTTCTGTTGGTTTTCCTTCAAAACCAAATCACCAACCCAAAATTCCCTCAGGTGAACTTTCATGTTGTAAGCTTTCTTAAATTGCTCTTGATAAATACGTAAATGCTAGAGAGCATTAACGCATCATTCGTCAAGCAACGTAAGTTGGTCTAACCAGGCCTGCCATGCAGAGTCATCATCGATGAACTCCTGCATTGATATGCGCAGGGAAGGAATCTCCAACTCGAGAGGCATTACTACCTCGGAGCCATACACGAGCAAAAATGGAGTGGCCCTAGTGGGCGTCCGAATGCTAGTGCGATAAGCCCAAAGGGCAAGTGGGATTTGAATGTGCCAATCCTTATGACTATCTACGATGGTCTTTTTAAGGATGGCAACTAGCATTTTTTTTGACGCCTCTGCTTGCCCATTTGCCTGCGAATAATAGGGTGTCAAAAAATTGTGCTAAATTTTGTACTTTGTGGTCAAAGCACACACGTATTTGTTCTTGAAAGGCGTCCCATTATCCGAGACTATTTTGGATGGAATACCAAAACGACATATGATGTTATGCAAAATGAACTCCACAATGCGGGGTCCTGTCGTAGAGGTAAGCGAAACTGCTTCCACCCACTTGGTAAAATACTATGTGGTCGTTATGATAAATGTGTGATGGCCTGAAGATGCAGGGGAGATCTTTCCAATTATATCGAAGCCCCACTACAAAAATGGCCAAGCAGACTGGACTGTCTACAAGGCCTGGGAAGGTACGTGCATCAAATTGGCATGATGTTGACATTTCACACACTTCTTGACATATGCACAACAATCTCGCTCTAAAGATGGCCCAAGTGGACTCTTGCTGGTCCAAGCAACGAAGAAGGATTCCTTCATAGCTGTGATGATACAAAATGTCTCCTATCAAGACATACTTAGCCACTTTCTTCTTGAATGCTCATTTTGTGGATGGCATGCGTCAATCCAAGTGGGAGATTACCTAACTTGAGGTAGTCTCTAATGGGTAAATACCAGTCCTATTGATCAAAAACCTCGACGGTATGAACAGCCAATCCCTCTTGAAGTTCATCCCTAGCAAACACTGAATGGGATAGAACTTGTAAGAATAGCGTTGTGTTGCTATTAATGGGAGTAGGGGAGAACAAGGACCCCTAGTTGGCATGTTTCAAATGGTCATGGATTCGAAAGAACTTATCCGAGGATGGTTCAATCTGGATCATGTGGATTCCTGACGTCAAGTCAGAGCTTGCACGCTCCATCGCAGATTGCGATAAGGTTTTGACTTGAATGGTTGTCATATCACCGGAAAGGTCTTGTAGAATTAGTGACCCCAAGGAGGCCATTGTGTTCGCAAAATGATTCGATGACCGAGGGAGTGCCTCGATGTCATACCACTCAAGTTTTGCCAAGAATTTGTCCACAAGGGCTTTATAAGCTTGTAGGACTGGGCATTTGCATTGATATACCCCTTTGACTTGGTTTACAATTAACAGCAAATCACCAAAGATGTTCAGTCATTTGATGTTCATGGTGATTGCTGTCTGAAGACCTATGAGCAAGGCTTCATACTCTGTATTATTGTTGGTGCATGGGAAGTTTAATTTAAATGACAGGGGCATTGGAGCACCCTGCGATGTGAAGAATACAATTCTTCTGCGACCACCTTGCTCACATTTAGAACCATCAAATAATAGGGTTATGTCGGCCTGTGACTCAGGCTCATCAGAATCTGGCGATTCTGAGACATGGAAGACCCCGTCATCGGGTAGTTCTATGACTAGAGTCTGATCGTATTCAAGAGGAGCCTATGCTAGTTGATCGGCTATGACTTGTCCTTTGATAGATTTCTGTCCAATAAACTCTATGTCAAATTCCATCAACAACATGATCCATTTCACCGTGCGACTACTATGATAAGTATGACTCATCATGTATCGCAATGGATTCTCCTTAGACACAACATACGTAGTGTTGCTCAGCATGTAGTGGCATAGATTTTTGGTAGCAAACACCACTGCCAAGCAGAGTTTCTCAACGTATGCATAGTTAAGTTCATAACTGACCAAGGTGCGGCTAAGATAGTAAGTAGCCTATTCTTTGTGAAGTTCATTCTTCTAGGCTAGCATGGCGCCCAGTGCCACCTCGATAGCTGAGATGTATAAGTAGAACAACACTCCTGGTCTAGGTGGTGCCAATACTGGCGACAAATCCAGGTATTGTTTGATTTTGTCAAAGGCTGACTGGCACTCGTCATCCCAATGAAATGTAACCCCCTTGTGCAATAATTTGTTCATGGGTCGACACTTGTTAGATAATTGCGCTATAAAGCATTTAATCGACGTGACCTTTCCCTGCAAACTTTTGAGCTGCTTGATAGTAGTTGGGGGAACCATTTCAAGGATTGCCTTGACTTTCTTTGGGTCCACCTCGATGCCTCACTTTGAGACTATGAAACCCAAGAGTTTTCCAGATGTGATGCCAAATACGCACTTCTTGGGGTTTAGTCTAACTTTATGCTCCATGAGGCGATCGAGGATTTTGCTTAAGTCATCGATATGATTTGAGCACAATAGAGACTTGGCTAACAAATCATCCATGTAATCTTCCAAAGTTTTATGCATGTAGTCATGGAAGATGTATGTCATGGCACGTTGGTAGGTGGCACCAGCATTTTTAAGGCCAAAAGGCATGACCTTATAACAAAATGTCCCCCAAGGCATTATGAACGTCATTTTTAGTTGGTCTTCGAGATTGATACGAATATGATTGTATCCTAAGAAACCATCCATGAGGGAGAGCATTTCGTGACCTGCTGTAGCATCTACCAATGCATCGATGCTCGGCAAAGGGAAACCATCCTTAGGACTCGCTTTGTTGAGATCTCAAAAATTAGTGCATATGCGAATCCTCCCATCGGGCTTCTTGACAGGAACCATGTTTGACAGCCATGGTGGATAATCCATGCAGATGACAAAATGTGCATCCAACAGCTTTTAAAATTCATCTTTGACCATCAAGGCCACTGTTGGGTGCATCTTACATAGTTTTTTCTTTACGGGCTTGATTGTCGGATCAAGCGTTAAATTATGTGTGACTAGCTACGAGTCTAGTCTTGGCATATCCTTGTACGACCATGCAAAAACCTCCTTCTTCTCTTTGAGAAGGGCAATGTAGTCGGCTTGCTCTTTGGGGGAAATACTTACCCCCAGCTTGAGAATCTATGGATTCATTGGATCTGTGCCGATATCTACATCAGTCATCTCCTCGACTGACATGTGGGATCCATCCTCCAACTGATGTGGAGTCGGGATCAAATGGATATCATTAGCTGAATTTAAATCTACGTTGGGAACCTTGGGTTCCTCTTCAGCCTAAAAAATATCCTGAGTTTTCCCTGGGGTAAAATGAGGCATCTTACCGAAAGACCAGTACTCTAATGGTGATAAATGTGAATTGACATGATCCCAGTTGATGGCATCTGTGTCTAGATGCAATGACCATGCTGGATCGGCCAGATTGCGGATGGGTACGATCAAATCAATGGAGATCATGTGGATGGAATGAATTTGGTCTCCATTACCGCGGGTATGATAACGTGAACATTCTGGATGCTCCCTATACTCTGGATCTGGATCTAGTGGAACGAGCACGAACGGATTGACCCTATGTGCTAATAGGAAGATAGGGTCTTCTCTCGACACTGATGTCATGATAGGGTCTCGGGGTGGACGGTGCTCATCATGAATTTGGAGCCATGGATCCAACACTTGGTCCCACCTCACTGGGTCTACATACCACTCATGCCCTAACCTTATGCCTAATTTTCCCATCATATCTTCATGAGTTAAAGGGCGATTGTGCCATCGTGCATGATTAAGATAGTCCATCTCAGTCTCATCTTCTGAATCACCATCGGAGATCAAAAAATGTTCATTTTCTTCAACCATTGCTTGCGACATTAAGGGTTCACCTTGTTCCAGCAAATTAATCTGGTCCCATTGCATTTGTTCCACTTTTGGTGGAGGGACCTGATTCTCTTGACACTGTATTGGCTCAACTGGAACCTCTAAAGGGAATAGTTTCAGAAAGATTTCTGGACACCGTTTATGTTCTCTTTGGGAATTAGTGTCCGAACTTTCACCTCTCTCTAGCAAAGGAGAGGGTTTACTGATGTTTCCAAGGGTGTTTGTTGACCATGGGAGGTAATCTCCCAATGTATATTCTGTATTTGGGTTGGCATAAGGATCTGATGCCAATCCTACCTTGTTGCCTATTTCTAGGCCTTGCATATTTTCCACCAAGATGTCTAAGGGCAGGGGGTGGTTGAACCCTACTCCCAACTTATCATATGGCATTTGGTATCTTGATTGGCAAAGGAAAAGCATCCCTTGCTCATATCTGCCTAACCCGTATCCATGCCAATTGCATTGGCCGAGATATCTCAGAACGAAGTTCGGGTTTGACAAATAGTTGATATTTTCAGAAAAAGACTCTTCGTCCTTGTCCTTTTGCTTGCATGGTTCAACACCATGATCAAGGCCCTCATACACAAAATTTGTCTGGTTTTGTGGGTAGCCTAGAGGAATAACTGTTTCTATGGGAAGGCGAGGTCTCCCCATGTCCTGTACTGATTCTAATGTGGGCGTTGCCACAACATTCTGCACTAGATACTCCCCCAAGCCCGTACTGGCCATTTCAACAATAATTGTTGATGCTTGGGAGGGAGGGAACGGGAGTCCTTCCTGAGTCCATTCCATGTTTTATGGGTTAGGAGTCTCAGCTTTCGTTGTGCTAGGTGTTTCTTCTGTTGATACAGTTGATATTGTTGGCAACCCCTCTTCTAGGGGCTGAACCTCTTCCAAGATATGTTTTCCCTTGTCCTTATGTTTAGCCATGATAGGTTGCATTGGTAGTGAGGGAGCAGATGATGAAGACTCACCTAGCTAGGATTTTGATGTTTTGGTCACCAGTGGTGCCTACGGTATTGGACCCTGTTTAGATGGATTTAACTAGAAATCCAAATGCATTGAAGGGAGGGTCGATTGAGGCATTAATTGCATCGCATTGCAATATTTGAAGGGTTCTAAGTCCATCGGGACTACGTGAACTTCTCCTTAAAATGCATATTTTAGACACTGGTGAGCGATCGAAGGGACACACTTCATGTCCCTGATCCGTGGCCGCCCTAGCAGTATGTTATAAGCCATATCACCTTCCAAAACATGGCACAATGTTGGTATTGTCTTTTGTCCTACCTGGACAGGCAGAACAATTGTGCCGACTGTCGATCATATTGCATCATTGAATGCTCGCAGTGTGTATGTGGAAGCCATGATATGAGAGGCTGGCGGCTTCAAATGTTTTAGTGCTATAGTGGTAATGATGTTACTAGATGAGCCAGTATCTACCAACACTCTCTTATACGGGATCCCGTTGACCCGCATGATAATGTGTAGGGGTGGATTTGCCATGTCATTTGATATTGTTTTAGCTTCATCTTCTCTGAAGGTAATGATCGGCTTCGTACATCGTTTCACATGTCCCACGAAGTTATTGAAAGAATTTGCTTCATGAGGCTGTAACTCGATGGCTTTCAAAATTTCCATAAGAGCTTCTCTATGGGGTGCTGATTGTTGAATAAGCTCGTAAATGGAAAGCCTAGCCGATGTGGTCCGCAAAATTTGTGTGAGTTTGGTCCATATCATGACCTCGGGTCTAGGTGGAGGCAACTACACAGGGCGTTGTTGAGGCTGCGACGTTGTTGGAACTTCCCTTGTAGCTTCCTCGGGGGCAACTCCTGGGTACTTTTTGTTCCTGGTCACTATGCTGATCATTCCCACAAATCCTTGCATGGGAAGATTCTGCCGCACCTCATTAACCTGAAGAGGTTTTTCCTGTGCCTCGTGGGCAGGCAAAGGGTACTTAAATACCCCCATTTGTTGATTATTTGGCGCTATAGGGTTGTCCATGGCCAATGTTTTATTATCGATCAAATCTTGGATTAATCCCTTGAATTTCCAACATCCATTCAGGTCATGTCCCCTTTGCCTATGGAATATACAATATAATTCCTCTCTATATCCCTTAGGCTTGGGAGCGTTAGGGTCTACGATTTGGATTTCTGGCAGGGTGACTAAATTTTCCACTGACAAACAGTCAAATAGGGAGTCCCTAGACTCCACATAAGGGATGAATTGTCGCCTAGGGCAACGCTACTGATTTTGCTCCTATTTTTTATTATCTCTTTCATAGTTAGGAGGCACTGCCTGGTAATTAGCCTTTTGGGGCTGTATTTCTTGCACAGGCATGGGGATGTTTATCACAACTTGATTAACCATAGCGGGTTGTGATTGCATAGTCCCGGTCTTAGTGTTTTTGTTCCACTCTTTCTTTTTAGGCTTGGTGATTGCGCCCTCACCAATTTTGATCTCTTCTATAACTCTGGCTTGCACCAAAGCTTCTTCTAGGCTGGCATATTGCTACAGCAGCAATAGCCCAGAGATTGATTTTAGACAACTTCGTGCAAACATCTTTGTGAGGTCAGACATAGGGGGAAGGTAGGGTAGCTTAGAAAGCAAAACCCTCCAACGATTCCTGTATGCTGCCATTGTCTCTTCCTCATATTGCCTGAGGTTGGCCAGATCACTCAGTGATGCCTTCTTCTTTGTGTTGAAGGCAAAGCGTTCAAGAAATGCATCTACTAATTGATCTAGGTTTTTTATGCTGTGTTTTGGTAACTGTGTGAACCAATCCTAGGCAGGGCCCGCGAATGTGGGTATGAATGTCCTGAGCAACAATGCATCATTATCTTGAATGCCGAAGCATTGGCTCAGGAATCTTGTGACATGTTCTTGTGTGTCCTCTTCACATTTAAAGACTACCAATTGAGGCAACTTGAAATGTTTGGGATAAAGAGGTGTGGGCACTGAGGGATGCACTGGATGACTGCGGAGTTGACGTAACATGGGCTTTTTATGACCAGAGGCTTTTGTCTCCACAGACTCCAAACGCTCTAATAGCGCTTTGTATGCATCGAAAGATTTTATTTCTTCCTATTTTGTTTGCTTCCGTTGTGAGTTATGGGAGACTGGAGGCCTATGGGGGGGTGGCCAAATGGCAGCCTGCCTTGATAGGGTGTTTCAGCCCATTCTATTTCTAGTTCATATTCCTCATGAACTTCCTGAGGAGTCTCTGTGCGAGACCTATGACCCTGAGTGAATCCTCGCTGAGGGTATCCATCATTGTTTCGGGGAGTGGCCTCCCTCTCGGGTCTATAAGGTCTCGAAGGCAAAGCTTGACGAGGTCACAAAGACTTGTGCTGCACCAAAGGGTTATGCCTCTCATATTGTTCTGCTTTTTGGGTGCGAGGGGTTGGCACCCTCTCAGGGAGTTTATAGCGCAACTCATCCGCTTCACGCTGCATGCGCTCTTTATTAAGGCGGTATAAGTACTCTAACTCCTGATGACCTTGCTCAAGCTATGTGATTCGGGCTTGGCGGGCGGCATGTCTGGTGACTGCCGGGTCAATTTGGTCCGCCCTCTTTTGCTCAGGAGGTTTGAATGTTTCTCCTATGTGTTTGCCTTGATCTTGATGATCTAAAATTTCAATGGGTTGCTTCCCTCTGTCGAGGTAGGTAGCATTTACTTGAGGCTATGGCCTCGATGGGTGACCATGATATCTAGCAGGTGCATAAACACAAGGTTCTCGTGTTGTATGTTGTTCCTGAGGAATGCGATGGTCTTCCTCATACTCCCTTTCATGGGTGTGAAAGGGGTGGGTGGAGTGAGCTCGCCCTATGTGGAGAGCTCTGCGCTCTGGGTTTTGTCTTTTTGTTCAAATGGGAGGCAAAGGAGAGGTACCGTATTCACGCTGTCTCTCCTCATGGACACTGTGCCTCTCTAGTGCTTCATCGCGCTGTGGCCACTCATGTCTAGCCTCAAAAGGCGATTTTCTATTTACATCGAGTGCCACATGTAAAGATTCTTCCCGAAAGGGGCTGTGTTGAATGGGCAAACTCCATAGAGGAGGGTCCCAATAATTCCTTCTTGATGTGGCCTGATGTGGACTCTCTTGTAGGACAGACTGCCAAGGCGGTATGGCCAAGTCCTCAGGGCTAAAGCAAAGGCGACTAGCGCCCTCTCTTTGTGCACCTTTCGTAGCGTCTACCCTTGATTGGGCTTGGCTACGGGTGTACACCATTGTGGTGCTTCTCTACTAGCTAAGCAAATTTTTATCTCGTTTATGATGATTTTTCTTTTTGTTACACTAAGCAAAAATGAACACACACATACACAAACAGTGATTATCTCTTTTAAGAATTAATAGTGTCCTAAACTGGTTTAGTGCATTTTTATGTTTTGTTTTGTTTTTACAAGTTTTGAAGAACGTTTAAATGCATAATGTTGGCTCATATGACTCCCATAAATGGCCGCCCCTTCAATATACCATTTCCGGACCGATATACCAACCTCTCTATATATCCGCCCTTACGAGAGGGAAACTATAGGTACGTGAGAGCAGATGGTACATAGAACATAGGTGGTACGGAAGGGGGATTGTCCTGTTAATGACACCTACCATAGAAGACTTATCCTCGCGCACATGGGAATCACCCCAGTGACACTCGGTCAGCTTTCGTCAAGATTTATGCCTAACAACAGTGAAAATCGGGGAAATGGATGCAAAGCTAAGCCAAGGTGGTGATGAACCCACCGTTGGTCTTGCTCAAGGGCGGGGGTCTTACGACCAGCTCCTTGGTTATAAAACGTGCCACGTGATGTGTGTGTGGTTTATTTTACTTAAAATTGAAATATGAAAGCAACCACTATTTTCTTTAAGCACGCAAGAATTTGACAGAAAGTGAAAGCAGAAAATCAAAAAAATGACAAAGACAGTTTAGAACCCTTACCTTTCTCTGCCTAGACTTGCTGTTTCTGATCCTCGGCTCTAAAAATTTACAGAAAAAAATTACAGTACAGTAATCGTCGTAGGAAAAGACGAATTACAGTCTGCTTTTAAAAAAAAAAAAAATAGTACCTGTCAAGCACAGAACAAAAAAAATTTGATCAGTTTCTTGATCTTAAAACCAGGGAACAGTCCCACCGTGATCGCCACTGAAAGCATGAGATTCTAGAAGTTTTGGAAAGGAAAACTATTTCGATGCATTCAAAATTAAACTAACGCTTAAGTCCTAACATGTGAAGTGCATTGAACAAAAGAGGCAAATTGATTGAAATGAGATACAAGAATTTAGAGAAGTCACAGCCCTTTTATTAAACTCTTTAACCTCGGTTACAAAATTGCCTTCTCCCTTCTTAGGGGTTAGGAGCGTTAAATAAATTTGGTTACAATTGTGATCAATAATCCTTCTTCCGCATGCCCACATTTGAAATGGGTAGGCCAAAGTGTTGTCGCCACTTATGCTGATAAATCCTTGCTTCTCGCTGCTTATCTTGCGTTCAGAGACACAATGACGTTGTTAGTAGCACCTGTTGCAAAGAAGAAGAACTTGTTCTCTAAAAACAATAAAAGATACATGTAAAATATTAGCCAAATCGGTGAGTAAAATAATTTTAAATGACCTACACGTTTGACAAAAACCAGAAAACTTTACCAGAGGACCACTGCCATTGAAACAGTCAGCCAATCTGCATTCAACTAACAAAAAGCGTAGAATGTAAAGCCTAATAATATTCGATAAATGTCTACTGCAATCCATATTGTGAGCTATCTAAATAGCGTAGAACAGAAAGCATGATAATATTCAATAAATGTCTTCTGCAATCCCGATTGTGAGCTATCTAAACAACGTAGAACGTAAAGCATGATAATATTTGATAAATGTCTACTGCAATCCATATTGTGAGCTATCTGAACAACGTAGAACGTAATGCAGTATAATCAAGCAATAACAGAGTAGGCTAAAATGAAACTAACAAAAAGTGTGGGGTGCCCAAGCGGGCCACCCCCGTTAGAACGTGATTTCGGTGCCAATCCACTAGGGATAGGCCCAAAAACTCTTAGGTTGAATTGTCGGTAAATTGATGGATTAATGTGGTCAAATGTCTGGTTCTAAGGTCCGGATTCACCCTTCCAATATCCACTCGATAACCTCTCTTGCGAAAGAGATTAAGGATGTAAAAGAGATGAATCGAAAAGAGGTGCAATAGGGTGTTTAGTTTGGCAGCACTTTGTTGCTTGAAAATGTCTGCCAACTCCTCTCTTTTTGGGTGGGAAATTCCACCATTTTATAGACCCAGGGGGTCTCTTTGGAGGGGCATGCAAGGATGCCACGTGGCAGCCATGCCTTCCCAAGAGGGAGGAGACTCCTCCTTGACTTGTGCTTCCATGACTGCCTTTGTGACAGTCCTCTAACTGCCAATCTGCCCACCTACGCGCGCCTGCACGGTAGGAGGCAATAATTGACTATCTCTGGCTGCTACTCATTTAATGTCTGCTTTAATGTCTACTTTTATTGGTTTAAAGTCCGCCTTCGATTGGTTTAAAGTCTACCTTTATTGGTTGATGTCTGCCCAGGCACAAAGACGAGAGTTTGTCACGATATCGCGAGATCGCGAGATCGCAAATTGATAAAACACTTGGCATTCCCAAAGCATGAACACAAGGTTCCCTCAGGGACAAAAAGTTGCGCCCTTTGCCTATTCATGACTGATCAATGTTCAAGCTCAAGTCACACCTCACCAAAATAGGTTAATACTTGAAATCAAATTCCTTAGCTCGTCAGAAGCAAGGATTCAAGAATGCATGCCCTTTCCATACTTGGGGCATCAAGAGTTGGTTAGGTTACCAAGAAACCCTAATCATTAGTGCTTTGGTTATCTATTTTTGCTTAGCACTGCGTCACCCGTAGCGCTTCCCAAAAATGGGCATCTGTAGACACCAAAACAGCACCAATCCGATTATGTGACTACAAACACTGATCGCATTGACACACACAGCCTTCAAGGTAGCCCTCAGAGGTTAAACAGTGGTCCTAGCCACTTTCACAGTAGTTTTAGAAGGTCAAAAAGTAATTTGGCACCTCCAGACATTCTACTTCAAATTCGCCTTTGCGCCCTGGCTTCTTCTTAGTGTCACAATATTGTTTTATTTCCGGACAAAAGTTGGTCGTTTTAAACAAGGCAAAAATCAAAAGAAAGCCTTTGCCAGAAGTGTCATGAAATTGCGACGTTGCAAAATCATGACACCAAAGGCCAAAAGGGAGCCTTTGCCAGAAGTGTCACGAAATCATGACATCGCAATTTTGCGATGTCGTGAAATCGCGACACCAAAGGCCAAAAGGGAGCCTTTGCCAGAAGTGTCGTGATATCGCGACACCAAAGGCCAAAAGAGAGCCTTTTCCAGAAGTGTCATGATTTCACGACATCACGATTTTGTGACGTTGTGAAATCGTGACACCAAAGGCCAAAAGAGAGCCTTTTCCAGAAGTTTCACGAAATCGCGACACTTCTGGCCAAAAGGAAACCTAAGGCTTAGGTGTCGCGATATCGCGACGTCGCGATATCGTGACAAAATCCCGTCTTTACGCCTGGGAAAACATTAACCAAATAAAGGTGGACTTTAAACCAATCGAAGGCAGACTTTAAACCAATAAAAGCAGACATTAAATGAGTAGCAGCCAGAGACAGTCAATTATTGCCTCCTGCCATGCAGGCATGCGTAGGTGGGTAGATTGGCAGTTAGAGGACTGTCACAAAGGCAGTCATGGAAGCACAAGTCAAGGAGGAGTCTCCTCCCTCTTGGGAAGGCATGGCCGCCATGTGGCATCCTTGCATGCCCCTCCAAAGAGACCCCCTGGGTCTATAAAATGGTGGACTTTCCCACCCAAAGGAGGAGTTGGTAGACATTTTCAAGCAATGAAGTGCTACCAAACTAAACACCCTATTGCACCTCTTTTCGATTCATCTCTTTTACATCCTTAATATCTTTCGCAAGAGAGGTTATCGGGTGGATATTGGAAGGGTGAATCCGGACCTTAGAACTAGACATTTGACCACATTAATCCATCAATTTGCCGACAATTCAACCTAAGAGTTTTTGGGCCTATCCCTAGTGGATTGGCGCCAAAATCACGTTCTAACAGGGGCGGCCCGCTTGGGCACCCCACACTTTTTTTTAGTTTCATTTTAGTCTATTCTGTTATTGCTTGATTATCCTGCATTATGTTCTACGCTATTTAGATAGCTCACAATCTGGATTGCAGTAGACATTTATCGAATATTATCATGCGAATATTATCATGCTTTACGTTCTATGATTTTTGTTAGTCGAATGCAGATTGGCTGACTATTTCAATGGCAGTGGCCCTCTGGTAAAGTTTTTTGGTTTTTGTCAAACGTGCAGGTCGTTTAAAATCATTTTACTCACCGATTTAGCTAATATTTTACATGTATATTTTATCGTTTTTAGAGAACAAGTTCTTCTTCTTTGCAACAGGTGCTACTAACAACGTCATTGTGTCTCTGAATGTAGGATAAGCAGCGAGAAGCAAGGATTTATTAGCATAAGCGACGACAACACTTTGGCTCGCCCATTTCAAATGTGGGCATGCGGAAGAAGGATTATTGATCACAATTGTAACCAAATTTATTTAACGCTCCTAACCCCTAAGAAGGGAGGAGGCGATTTTGTAACCGAGGTTAAAGAGTTTAATAAAAGGGCTATGACTTCTCTAAATTCTTGTATCTCATTTCAATCAATTTGCCTCTTTTGTTCAATGTGCTTCACATGTTAGGACTTAAGCGTTAGTTTAATTTTGAATGCATCGAAATAGTTTTCCTTTCCAAAACTTCTGGAATGTCATGCTTTCAGGTTCAATAGCCAACTGTATATGGACTTGATTCAACATCCCAACCACATTTGCCTTTGTGTTGTCCAATTGCACCATCACCTTATTTGAAGGAGTAGGAGCTAGTCCCAATTTTTGGTTGACTACATACAACATCACATTGCCATAATCACTTGAATCCACAAGACAATTATGTAAGTTTTTTCTAGCAATTATAATAGTCAAAAGGAAAGGAGGAGATTCTACCTTTTATTTATAGTGCCACCTCTACATGAATAGTGTTTTTTAACTTTTTAAATTTTGACCAACAAACATTTTAAGTTATAGATCCTTTTGGTTAGTTAATTGAGCTACCTCAAATAGAGAAATATTTGCCTTGGTTTTATTAAGATCTTCAATAGTATTATATTCATCCTTGTTTTAATTTGATATTTTCTCTGTCTATGGTAATGGCATATTAGATTTTGGCTATGCAAGTATTATGTGTTAGGGTAAATATTCCATCATTTGGGATATTACCTATATTATGATGTTAGGGTAGATATTTTTTTTTACATTATTGCAATTGTAAGTCTAAACAAAATTTTATTATTAGATGTAGGATATTATTTATCATATTTTTAGGAGATATTTGCATTATTTGTGAATATCTTATAGTTAGTGGTTAGGCATTATTTGATCACAGTTAGCGTGATTTATGGAGATATTATTTTTTTAATATTCTCACCCATATAATGGCTATTCTTAGCATAGATTATTGTATTTATGCATTTCTTGTTAATACAATTTGCTATTTGGTTAATTATAATCTACTCACCCATTATTGGTATCAGAGTAGGCAGGCATCTTGGCCTGGCTCCTTATAAATTTGGGGATTTGATCTTTCTGATCAATAATTTGTGGCCTAACAACTCAAATCTAAGAATGGCTAAAATAACCTCAAATATATCATCTAAGAAGGGCTGAAATAGCTTTAGATCTGAGAAGCTGGATTGTATATCTAGACTTGAAAGCCATGAAATCTAAGTAGGGAGATCTATGATCTAAGAGCTTACATGGGATATCCTATGTCAGGTTGATTTTCACTGCACAAGGTGATGTAGGACTAAATGCCTAGAATATGGAACGCTATTGGACACAGATTTGGCACGAACCGAACCCATGTGATTGTCTTCACAAAACATATGTTATGTGATACGAACACAACCTAGAACTGGGTGACATGGCATGATCGATGGACTTTAGAGACTTGCAAAATTCACCTAATGAGTTATGAACAAGACGTGGTTGGACAAGCTAAAAATCAACTCATTGGTGGAGTAAAATTTTCCATGTGACATGTGGCATATCCCACGAGGGGCTCATGAGATAGTGTATCCCCAAAGGAAGACATTACATTACATGTTTTTTTTTTTCTTATAAACCAAAGCTTACTTGGTTTTCCCACACATGTGGGATAATTTATCTAGTATGTGTGCACATAGGAAGACCTAAGGGAATTATGACCCCTTTAGGGATAATGAAAAAAAAATTGGGCCTCAATTTTCCTCAAAATGTAATTTTATATTTTTTTGAAGAAATCATTCCGAGGAGAATCTAATGGAAGCAATGATCATAAAATTACATTGAGTATAGCAAGATATATAAAGACACAAAAGTGAATTCACTTGTGTTTTCAGGATTAAATTTAAGTCTTCAATGCTTGAATTTAAACACATTTAAGGTACTAAAACCATGAAATATATGCATGTGGCTTGTTGATTGAAATTTTATTGTAATCCTTATTTAATAAAGAAGTTTACTAGACATAGTCATGGCAATAAACATCCAAACAATCTCAAGATAAGTAAAATTTAAGCATGTATATTAAAAATATTTTAACTAAAAACCTGAGTTTTTTGGATAGTTGAATATTGCAAACAAACCCAAGAAAAACAAAAAAACACTTACCAAAATTTCAAAAGGTGTATCCCCAATCCATGTAGACTTCAACATGTTGTGCAAGAACAACAACAAGAGGTAGCTAAATTCTATAACTTTTAATGTTTTTTTCCCTCTTATTCTATAGGGTAGGGGCAAGGCATATGTAGGTAACACATTTATTATATTGTTTTTCCTCTTCTTCTACACTTGAGAAAACCCCAAAGCCCAAAAATATCATTTTTCCTATTTTTTGTAGTTGGAAAGACCCTGAAGTGTCAAACCACTATGATAAACACCAAAATTTTGATCTCAAATCAAAGAGTAGACACTGACGCAAGAAATTTCACAAAATTTCTATAAAAATTATTAGGTATTTTTTGAATCCCCTAATTTCAAACTAGGGTTTTCTTGGATTTTTTCACATGGTTTATAGCCCTTTATATTTTTCAAGTTTATTCACATTTAGTGTTTTTATATAAGAATTGCATTTCCTTTGCATCCTTTCATTGTTTGAAGTAGCTTCCCTTCTTGAAGTTTATGATAAATATTCATATTTTCATTATAATATTCATATTATTTAGAGGATAAATATTACATTCTTCACTAATGATAAAATTGCTACAGACTGAATATCAAAATCATCTTAGTCCACCACTAAAGAAAAATATATCTCCTTTATAATATATGAACTTATTTATTTATTTTTTATTAGATCTAAAAGATGCTTTAATACAAACTATAGCAAGAGATGCACAAAGCCCTCATGCACCCAAATTATGGATTACATGTATAAATATAAAAGGAAAATAAATCAAATTATAAACTTTTAGTAATGATAAAACTAGAGAATACAAATAGAAGATAGCTCCCCTACATATATCTAAGCATTAGAGTGGTATTATATATAGATTTTTCGTGAATTTTTAATTCTTTGGCAATATTACGATTATTATTTTTATACGTAAGCCTTAAAATTCAAACTCTACAGTGATTCTTCCTTCTCTTTTGGTCATTTGACTCGCCGCCCAACCTTATGTTATAAGGGATAGATCTGCAAAAATGCTTTGTTATGAAATAAATGACTCTTTTCTCACAATTTTGTGGTAAAATTAATATAATTAACTATGTACTCTAATTTTTTCCCTATCAAATATCCAATAGAGTCCATATGGGCAATTGCGTATTGAGATGTAGCACCAAAAGTGTTTATACAAATCCATTAAAATACAAAATGGAATAAATAACATCATGGATGAATATCATACCTGCAAGCACGTTCAAATAAAATTATAGAAATAAAGGTAAGGATGATAGAGAAACATTCTTCTTTGGAATATTTGGAATGAATTTTAATCAAGATAGGAAGGATATTCACTATATTTGGCAAAAGACCATAGCCAACTTAGTTGAATTTGTCCATCAACTCCTTAATCATCCCAAAAGGCCCCACAAAATATGGGATCAAGTGATGCAAAGATTGAAGATTAAATCTTCTAAGGGCAACCAACTTAAATGGAATGTGAGTATTAGTAAGATAGATAGGACTAGAAATTGGCAACCTCCTCATAAGGATTTTGGAAAAGTCAATACTGATGGAGCCTCTAGAGGGAACCCTGGAAAAGCCAGCATGGGAGGAATTGGTAGACTTTCAAATGGCTCCTTGGTTTTTACTTTTGCTGAGAATTTGTGTATTCTTTCTAATAACCTTGTTGAGGGGTATGGTATCCTCAGAGGCTTCAGGAGGCTACTAAGGTTGGATGGGAAAAGGTTTTAGTTGAGCCTAACTCTCAACTTATGATTAATCTCTTCAAGACTTCTTCTAAGAATCATAAGGTGGATTGGAGAATAAAAATAATTATTGAGAAGATTCAATTAATCCAGATGGGATTTTTGAAAGTTGATTAAAATCATGTGGTAAGAGATCAAAACAAGAGTGCTGATGATTTAGCTAATTGGGCTTTGGACAAAGGTGATCTTACTTGTTATGGCCACCCTCCTATATGGTGGGCTTCTCAATTTAGGGAAGCTCTTATTTCTATCATTTCTTTGGATGGCTCCTGTTCTAAAGGTACCTCGTTTCTTTTTATTTTATTTTTTGCTTCTCTTTGGTTCATTCAGTTTTTTTTAGTTCCCTAGCTCATTCTATTCTTTATTTTGTTTCCTCTATTGATTCTTGCCTTAATAGTCTTCTGGTTTACATAGGTCATTGTTTTGTTCAATTTTTTTTTTTTTTTCTCATTTTTTGTTTTTTTTTTTGTTTAGTTTTTTAAGGTGGGTGGGTTCTTTTGTTTTGATTTGTTTTTGTGTTCTTTGTGTTGTTTTTTGTTATTCTTGTGTTTTTGTTGTTTTATTTATTTTTATGTTTTTTGTTATTGTTCTTGTGTTTTTTTCGTTCTTGTTCTTGAGTTTCTCTTTGTTTGTGTTATTTTGTGTTTTTATGTGTGAGTGTTTTATATGTTTTTTGTTTTTTTTATTGTCTATTGTTGGTTGTTTTTTATTTTTATTTTTATTTTATTTTTAAAAAATTTTAGGTTTTGGTTGTGTTTATTTTTCATGTTTTTTTGGGTTGTCTTTGTAGTGTTATGTTGTTTTTGTCTTGTTTGTGTTTTTATATGTGGTTTGTGTTGTGGTTTATTTTATCTTATTGTGTGTGTTTGGTTGTGCTTTTGTTTTTGACACACTCAAGGAGCATGTTTTTTATTTTATTTTATTATTTTTGTTGTTATTTACTTATTTTTAAATTGGTTTTGTGTGTTTGTTTACTCCTTAAGTATGTCAAAGGTGGTAGGCCAGGTCCGAGTCCTGGGCATTTTTGGTGGAATGGATACCCCTGCCTCCTTGAGTCTTACCCGAAAGTGGCATCCCTTTTGGGATGTTTTCCACAAATAAAAAAAAATATGACTCTTTTCTCACAAGCTTGTGGTAAAATTAATATAATTAACTATCTACTCTGATTTTTTTCCTATCAAATATACAATAGAGTTCTAATGGGCAATTGCGTATTGGGATGTAGCACCAAAAGTGTTTATACAAATCCATTAAAATACAAAATGGAATAAATAACATCGTCGATGAATATAAGACCTACAAGCGCGTAGAAATAAAACAATATAAATGAAGGTAAGGATGATAAAGAAACATTATGACGATAGAGAAACATTATGGGATCCCATTAAAGTGACTCTTACCGAGTGTCTTGAACCATAAATTCAAACTTGACTAACTTGCTAATATTTTGGTGATTCTAAATACTTCCTAAATTATAGGCTTTGTATGACTCCTTTTCAGATGGAATAATTTGATGTTTGTGAGTATCATAATCCATATCAACTAGGGTTTCCAAGGAAACCATACCTTTAGGAATGGTGTTTGTATTTATATTCAATTCACCTTCTTCATATAGCATGTTTTTAATATACCAAAGTTAGTGATAAAATCCACTATATGTTTGTCGTCCTCAAACACTTAATATTTTTGGATATTGTCTGGTATGGAGGGAATGACAACTACGTCTATTATATGCTTGCCATACTTAAACACTTAATATTTTTGGACATGTGAGCTTATCAAAATTAAAATTGAAAAATAAAGATAAATTTCAAGCTTTGCAAACTATGGTTACCTAATCAATATTATTGATTTCACTTAAGATATATCATACGTGTAATAACAATGAATATTTTGAAGTTGTATCAAATTTTAAAATTCACTGCAAAAAGTAAGATTTAATGCTTCAAACATAAACTAATATACTCCTAATCTAAACAAGCTTTAGAGAAAAGTCAAAGGTGTAATGGTAAGAGGAAAAAAGGAATATCAAGCCAAAACTACCTTGAACTCCAATTATGATATGATAAAGTAATAAATCCCATTTAGAAAAATCTTGACATGACCAATATTCACATAACCTAAGGTTTGAGATGGTGCAATCTTCAAAGAAGCAACAAAATATGAAACACACTAAGTGCAACTACCATCAACATGCATAAATTGAACATAAAAATTTTAAAAGCCTTATATTATAAAGATATTTGTTGATTACATGGATTTAGATTTTTCTAGTTTAGTGGATTACAAGAACAAAGATAAAAAATAGTAGCAACTTGGTTTAAATTCCATCTGACTACAAAAGGAAAGAATAAGTTAAAGGGGATAACTAACAAATGGTTTTTTATCTATTGTAAAAGACTAGTGAGAAACTATTTATACATTTTTTGTCCTTCACATAGCATTACATTTACAATTAATTGATATTCATTTCCTAGACGTGCTTCATGGAATTCATTTTATGACCATGTGAGACTACTTTCAACTTTATTGTGGTCATGTCTCATTAAATATTATTTTGCATGATACTCAAAAACTATGGAATGGCCATGCATAATTCACTTTTCATTACTATATAAAATTTGATTTGATAACTGATTTACCATATCTTTTGTCTTGCATGATTGTACTTGCCCAATCAAAATTAAAATCTCATATCCACCATTAACATAGCCACTAAAAAATATGTGATGACCCTCCTTGGTAGGATTTTTGGCACAAAGAAATAATGTATTAATTATCAATTATTTAATACCTAGTTTGTGTAATTGAATAGCTATGCAATGTTAGTTTAAGCTTTTGAAAGAACATGATACTGCTGAAAAAATATTAATGTGCAGAATTAGGTACACTCATGGGTGGAAGAGGTAGAATTGTCCATAAAAAATGGGTATCTAATATAGGGGAAGTGATTATTATGATAACTCAGGGGTAACATGGATAGATACCCTCATATAGGTATGCATAATTAGATAGTAATAATCATCAATTAGCTAGCCACCTTGAGATTCAAGTTGATAGCTTGGTAGCTATTGTATTATTAGGATAAGACAGGTGACTTTATTGACATAAAGACTCCCTCTTTATTTGTGGCATATATTTGATTGTCTTTGACTTCATCATTCATTCTATCAATGGTTTGGAAAAAACATGCATAATTTGGTTATCTTTGAAATCCCCTTGTTTTGCTTAAACCCTTCAAAAGAATAGCATGATGTTAGTATTTGATAAGAAAACCTTTATTCTATGTTCCATGTATGTGCATATGGATGCATAGGTATAAGTGTTTTATTTTAAAATATAATAGAGTTTCTTTTATAAATAATAAAGTATTTTATTTTAAAAGATAATAGAGTTTCATTTATAAACAATACAATATTTTATTTGAAATTTATAATTGAGTTTTTTTTTTAAATAATCAGTGTTTTATTTTAAAATATAATAAAGTTTCTTTTATCAATAATGAAGTATTTTATTTTAAAAGATTATAAATTTTTGTTTATAAATAATAAATTATTTTATTTGAAAATATATTTGAGTTTCTTTTATAGATAATCAATGTTTTATTTTAAAATATAATAAAGTTTATTTTCTAACTAATAAAGTGTTCTATTTTAAAATATAATAGAGTTTACTTTATTAATAATAGTGGATTATTTTAAATTATTATAGAATTTCATTTATAACCTTAGTTTTAAAAATGATAGAATTTCATTAGAAAACTGAAAAAAATAAGGGTCAGAAACCCTACCACGTGAGGAAGATCAAAGATTTCATTTATGCCAAAGTTTTGAAGGGAGGAAAGAACCATATTTTAATTAAATATCTTACTTAACCAGATAAGCGATAGGAGGGAATTTATGATGAGTAGGAGGGGGGAGCATATGGGAGATTAAGAAGCATGGAAAAAAATGAGGCTTCTCTCCCTATGTATTGTATTGATGAGAAGGAAGAGGGACCTTTTTAAAAAAATGAAAGATTAAAAAGAAATATTGGAAGCCTATCTAAACGTGGGGAGAAACCAACTCTAAAGGACAATAAATTTGAGAAAACCATGTTTGAACTCGATGCCTGAGTAAACCACCTCCAAAAGATATTAGGTTGGTTTATAAGCTACCAAATCCTTTTATTTGTATTAAGCAAGTTTGGTTTTTTGACCAACATCTTGGGTTCATCATTGGTTTCTTGTAAGCTAGGTAACTGGTAATGTTTAATATAATACTATTTTTTGTCATCCTTAGTCTGGTCATTCGACTTCCTTTCTAGCCACATTGTGGACAACGTCGCATTGTGATGCTTCATTCCTTCACTCCCTATACAGCTAGTGTGGGTTTGGGAATGTATTTTTTATGTGTGCCACTAACTAAACCCTCCTTGAAGATCTTCATATCTAAGGTGGTTGAACTGCATCCTAGGATTCTATCTATATTGACTAATGGTTCAAAACTCCCTTTGTATTGGTCATTGATTGGTAATTGTTGTTTAATCACTAGTGGATCCCTTCCTAGTTAACCTTCTAAGCATCATTTGCATCTTGCTATTAACCATTTTGCCACCTTTCCCTTAGATATGTTGTATAGCAAGTTTTGCACTTGGAGTATTATGGCAATTTGTATATTTTGATGTAATACTATCATATGCTTGACCTCCATCTAACCTAACAAGCTATTATCAGTGACCATCTAGTATCAAGACTATCATGGCTGAGGGTGTTACTCCCTCTCAAGCCGTGCATCATATATGGTGACCTTTGCATGCTCTAAAAATATCTTAGAGTAGTGAGCACTTGCATAGTTGTACCTTACTCATCATAATAATGGTAGCCTAGGTTGATAGATTTTCTACTATCATTTTTCCTTAGAAGTTAGCATTGCTCTTTGTAGGAAGATGACCGAGTGACCTATCATGATGGACCGCCATCAAAAATCTACAAATACCACTTGGAAATTAGTGGTTATGGTGTAGCTTGCCTTTGTTATCATGGTTGCAGTAGAACCTTTGGTTAGCCAAAACCCTGCCTTGGGTAGTTGACTATTGGGTTGGTATTCATAGGCTATGTCTTAGGTATAATTTTTTGTTTTATGAGTTTGATTCATTTATGTGAAGACCTTAATCTACCTTTTAATTTATAAATTATTATTATTGCTTACCACAATATAGTCTATAGTTGTTGTACTAGATTATTTTATTGGAAAAGCAATATAGTTTATATTATATGTTTTATTTCATTAATTAAAAGTATGGATCTTTAACTTGTGAAAGTAAAGGAAGAATATTTTGTTTTATTAATTAGAAAGTATGGAAATTTAATTAGTGAAATAGAGGAAAAATTTTTACTTACAATTAAAGTAGTAAAGATTTGATTTCATAAATAAAAAGATAGTATGTTTTATAGATTAAAGGTATGGTACATTAATTTATAAAATGAAGGGGAAATGAATTGTTTATGAATTAAAGTATTTAGACATTGATTTGTTAAATAATGAAAGATAGTTTATTTTAAAGATTAAAGGTATGGGAATTTATTTTATAAAATGGAGAAATGAATTATTTATGAATTAAAGTATTTAGACTTTGATTTATTAAATAATTAAAGATAGTTTGTTTTATAGATTAAAGGTATGGGACTTTGATTTATAAAATGAAGGAGAAATGAATTATTTATGAAATAAAGTATTTAGACTTTGATTTACTAAATAAAGAAAGATAGTTTGTTTTATAGATTAAAGGTATGGGACTTTAATTTTTGGAAATAAAGGAACCTAGTTTATTTACTTTTGCATTGGTTTTTCTTATTTTTGCAATAATTTACTATGCTCAAATAGACTAGAAATATGGGAAGAATTTTAATATAATTTGTGTTTATGATTTTATTATGCTTCTCTAGTTAAGCTCTTTCTTTCGTATTTAACACTTACTTCGTTTATATATTTTTCGCTTGTTAGCATTCCTTGTATGTTTTTTGTATGCTCTTTGATTAGATAAAATGAATTATTCTTATTTTCTTGGTTAAAAAAGAAAGTGACTTGAGAAATTGAGATCTTAGGGTGAACCTAGAGAGTGACCTAAGAGACTTAAACCCTTAGGTTGAACGTAGGAATACCTAAGGGAATTAAGACTCCCTTAGGGATAATGAAAAAAATTTTGGGCCTCAAATTTCCTCAAAATAAGGATAATGTTATATTTTTCAAAGAAATCATTTTGAGGAGAATCTAATGCAAGCAATGATCATAAAATTTCATTGAGTATAGCAAGAGATATAGGGACTCAAAAGTGATTTTTCTTGTGTTGTCAGGAGTAAAATTAAGTCTTCAATGCTTGAATTTAAATAATTTTAAGGTGTTAAAGCTATGAAACACATCCATGTAGCTAGTCTCTTGAAAGTTTATTTTGATCCTAAACTTTAATAAAGAAGTTTACTACACATAGTCATGGCAATAAACATCACAACAAGCTCAAGGTAAGCAAAATTTAAGCATTTATATTAAAAATATTTTAACTAAAAACTTGAGTTTTTTGGACAGTTAAAATTTTTAAACAAACCCAAGAAAAACAAGAAAACACTTACCAAAATTCCAAAATGTGGATCCCCAATACATGTAGACTACAACATGTGCAAGAACAATAACAAGAGGTAGCTAAATTCTAAAAAATTAAATATTTTTTCCCTCTTCTTCCATAGGTTAGGGGCATGGAATAGGTAGGTAGCACATTTATTATGTTGTTTTTCCTCTTCTTCTACAATTGAGAAAACCCTAAAGCCCCAAAAAATATTTTTCCTCTTCTTTTGATGTTGGAAAGACCTTGAAATGTCAAACCACTATAATAAACACCAAAATTTTGATCTCAAATCAAAGAATAGATAATGATGCAAGAGATTTCACAAAATTTCTATAAAAATAATTAGGTATTTTTTGAATCCTCTAATTTCAAACAAGGGTTTGCTTGGTGCTTTTCACATGGCTTATTGCCCTTGATATTTTTCAAGTCTATTCACATTTAACATTGTTATATAGGAATTACATTTCCTTTGTATTTCTTCACGGTTGGAAGTAGCTTCCCTTCTAGATGTTGATGATAAATATTCATGTTCTCATTATAATATTCATATTATTTAGAGGATAAATATTCCATTCTCCACTAATGATAAAATTATTACACACTTAATATCATAATTATCTCAATACACCACTTAAGTAAAAATTATTCCATTTACAATATATGAACTTATTTATTTATTTATTTATTATTATATCTAGAAGATGCTTTTATAAAAACTATAGCAAGATATGCAGAAAGTCCTCATGCACCCAAATTATGGATTACATGTATAAATCCAAAAGGAAAATAAGTCAAATTATAAACTTTTATTAATGATAAAAGTAGAGAATGCAAATAGATGATAGCTCCCATACATATAACTAAGCATTAGAGTGGTATTACATCAAGAAAGTTATTCACCAACCTTTGGTGAATAGCAAATTCTTTGAAGATTCACATTTTATTGAGCTTAATATGCATTTGTTCCATAATTCGAATATATAGTAATGCAAAGGAAATGCTCTTAGTTATAATTTACAATCTTCATTAAATTATATAGCTTGGTCATACATAATCAGAACATCTTCATTAAGAGCATATGCAGTTGTCTATAAAGCACAACAAAATTTCTTGAGAAAATTTTGTTTTTTCCTACCATAAATACATCCAAACCTCTACTAAAGCATACAAAGCTGATTTATAAAAAGACAACAAGATATCAATACGAACTCCATTAGAGCATATAGTCAAATAGTATCTAAAGCTATTAAATTATAATTTACATTTCTTTTGTAGAAGACTCTCAAACATCTCCAAGCCTTCAATTATAGCATATAGTTAAATAAAACTATTGAAAATTGAATAATCATCTCAATCCATCACTTAAGCAAAAAAATATTCCTTTTAAAATATATACATTTTTTAATTTATTTTTTAATAGAACCTGTTTTAATACAAACTACAACAAGAGATAACTAGGGACCTCATGCTATCAAAATATATATTACATGTATAAATCCATAAGGTAAATAAAGCAAATCATAAAAATTTTACTATTGATAAAACTAGTTAATACAAATAGGAGATAGCTCCCCTACATATATCTAAGCATTAGAGTGTTATTATATCAAGAATGGTATTAACCAAATTTTGATAAATAGCACATTCTCTAAAGCTTCACACTTTATTGAGAATAATATGCATTTTGTTCCAAAATTTGAACATATAGTATGTAAATGAATTGTTCTTAGTTAAAATTTACAATATTCATTAAAGTATAGAACTTGGTCATACATAATCAAAACACCTTCATTAAGAGCACATATAGTTGTCTATAAAGCACAACAAAATTTCATGAGGAAAATTTATTTTTACCTACTATAAACACTTCCAAACCTCTACTAAAGTACACAAAGTTGATTTATACAGAGGTAACAAGGTCTCCATATGATCTTTGGTAGAGCATACAGTTAAATCATAGAAGCCAGAAAACAACAGGGCACAAAAATGCGACATGTCACGAAATCATGACACCAAACCTAACCATGGCCGTGCCACGACAACAAGTCACGAAATCGCGACATGTCACGAAGTCGTGACAGACAGACGTCAAGGCCTCAAAGCACAAAAAGTGTCATGAAATCGTGACGACACAACACCAAAGCACCCAGTCACCAAAAGCGTCATGAAATCATGACGAGAAAGCCAGAAGGTGCCTGTTCTCCAGAAGTGTCATGATATTGCGACGAGTTCTCCCCTTGGCGCCAAAACTATAAAAGTGTCGCGATATCAAAACGTCTTTTCCCCATAGCTCCAGTTGTCAAAAAGTGTCACGATTTCATGACGAGTTTTCCTCTGTGCGGCCCTTCAGCAAAAGTGTCACGAAATTGCAACATGTTTTCCCCTTGGCGCCCTTTCCTCAAACGTGTCGCGATATCGCGATGATTTTCCCCCATGAAGCTTGTTCTCCAAAACTGTCGTGAAATCACGATGAGTTTTCCCCTTAGCACTCTTTCCTCAAAAATGTCATGAAATCACGATGATTTTTCTCCTTGGTGCCCGATCTTCAAAAGTGTCACGATATCGCGACGACTTTTCCCTTTGGTGCCATTGCTGCAAAAATGTCGCGAAATCACGACGGTTTTCTCCCTGGGTGCCCATTCTTCAGAAGTGTCATGAAATCGCAATGATTTTTCCCTTGGGCCGCTATTCACCAAAAAATGTCACGATATCGTGACAATTTTCCCCCTTAGCACACTTTTTCCAAAAGTTTCGCGATATCGCGATCGCTTCCAACCAATGGCTGCGACGATGAAATAGGTCATGAAATCACGACAACTTCCCACCAAAGGCTGCAACGGTGCAATAGGTTGTGAAATCGCGACAGCTTCCCTCCAAAGGCCATGACAGCAAAACAAGTAGCGAAATCATGACAACTTTCCAGCAAAGGCCACGACGATGCAACATGTTGCAAAATCGTGACAGCTTTCCAGCAAAGGCCGCGACAGTGCAACAGGTAGCGAAATTGCTACATCTTCTCATCAAAGGCCACGACGATGCAACAAGTAGCGAAATCACTACAACTTCTCTCCAAAGGCCGTGACAGCGCAACATGTCATGAAATCGTGATAGCTTTTCAGCAAAGGCCGCGACGGTGCAACAGGTCATGAAATCGTGACAAAAACCACCCTTAGCTATTTTTTTACTCATTGTCACAGGGATCATTCCAGACCTTGCCTAATCACTTCATCTATCAGAGGCATGTCACTGTGCAGCTGCACCCCTACCTCTTTCTCAGCACCCATCTTCGCAAGGAAGTCGGCCACCTTGTTCAAATTTTGACTCACATAGATAGGGATCACGTCATCTAACTCCCTCCATAAATCCTTGATTTGGGAGATCAAAATTCGTAGCCTCCAAGCTTTCGAAAATAAGTTCCGAATACAATCAAGAGTGCCAACCAGGACTTGAGAATTGGATTCGAGAATTATCCTCCTGTGACCCTGCTTAACAGCCCAGATAGAAGCAGATTTGATAGCAATGGCTTCGGCTTCATTGTTTGTGGCTCTACCCAAGCCTTGTAGTTCCTAGTAAAGCACTAAACCAGCATGATCCTGGCAAACTACACCAATACCCGCACTACCCGGATTGCCTTTTGCAGCTCCATCAGTATTGATTTTGATCCAACCTTTTGGGGGAGGTTTCCAGCTAACTCTGTCTTGTCTCTCTTGCCCCTCAACCCCCTCTTCTAGGTGCCCAAGACCAACCTGATTTTCCTCTGCAGCATAGATGGCAACAGTTTCTGTGACTTTGCTCCAGATGACCTACCAAACTCCGTCTATCGAGGAGAAAGTTTCTCTAAAAATTTGGGCATTTCTCTCCAGCCATACTTGCCACCAAATGAAAAGGAAGCCAAGATCCCAACCAATACGGAGAGCTGTAGATTTAAATCTGCCCCTTTTCCATTTTTTCCAAATATTGGCTCGATTTAGATCACCATTAGCCTGTAGTTTATAATGAGAGAACTAGTGCTTCCAAATCTGATGCATAAAAGGGCACTCGAACATCATGTGATCAGTTGTTTCCTCATGCTTGTGGCATAAAGCACATTGGAAGGACCGATGATTCCTCTACTTCTGAGATTTTCAAAGGTGAGAATTCCATTGTGCATAAGCTTCCAGACAAAGAAATTTACTTTCGGCCAGCCCTTGGAATGCCAAATCCTTCTCCAATCCTAAATCAAAAAAGAGTGCGGGGGAGGCTCAGGGAGGATCTTTTCGTAACCGTCATTTACTAAATAAACCCCAAGGCTCCCATAGCCCCAAGCTAATTCGTCCTCCTCATCCCTCCCTGTGAGGAACCTTTTTGACAAGATTTTGTTCAAGATCAGCGCCAGCTCCGGAGGGATTGTAATTGGCCACTCCTCCCACCTCTTAAAATTTTTAAACTTATACTCCCCCAATTGGCTGGTGTTAAAATAGCTTTCAATTTGAATCTAGCCCTGGGATTCTATGGCGGACTTGATTGATTGTAATTCAGGAAACGTAGCAATGATGGGTGGATACTGGTCCCAAGAATCAGTCTAGAAATGTGCCTTATCCCCTCTCCCCACTTTCCAAAATAATTGGTCTTTGATAACCTGAGATCCAAGCTTGAGAGTCTGCCACACTAAGGATCCAGTACCATCCAGGGGGAAGCGGCCCACCTCATTGGGGTGGACATGACCCAAATATTTATTGGATAGGATTCTGCTGAATAGGGAGGTTGGCTAGGAAATCCACCTCCAATACAGTTTTCCAGCCAAGGCTTTCTTATTAAGCTTGGAGCTTCTCAGGCCCAGCCCTCCTTTATCCTTAGGCTGGGTAACTTTATCCCACCCAACCAAAGCCCATATTTTTTGCCCTTTTGCACCTTCCCATAAAAATCTTCTTACCATTTTGTCCACCTCTTTCCAAATGGAATGAGGGGTAGCCAGGATAGAGAATTTATAGATTGGCATAGCTTGAATAACTGACTGCAATAAGGTTAATCGACCCCCATAGCTTAACCATTTATGGGACCAGTGATTAATTCTATCTTTGATACCTTCCAATAGATCCTTCTAGATATCTATTTTTAATTTTTTGAAATGCAGGGGAACTCCCAAGTAAACTATTGGAAGATAATTCCTTGTGAATCCCAGGATCTCAATAACTCTATCCTGCAGCCTTTGGTCAAGATTGAAAAAGACCACTTTGGACTTCTTGTCATTGAGGGCCTGGTTTGAAGCCCTAAGGTAGACATTAAGAGTATCTCTGATTCCTCTAGCTTCCCTGAGACTGGCCACACCAACCAATCCAGTATCGTCCACAAACTGCAAGTGAGTCAAAGTTTCCTCCCCTACCTTGATACCTGTTAGCAGGCCTTGTTGCCTTCTCTTCAAGAAAATTATGCCTAATCCTTCAGCCAAAATGAGGAAAAGATAGGGAGAGCAAGGGTCTCCTTGGCGAAGACCATGAGTGGCTCCAAAAGGATGCGAGGGAAGACCCTTGATAAGAACAGAATAAGAGGGCGTAGAAACACAGCTCATGACCCAATCAATCCAGTCCTGGGAGAAGCCAAAGGCTACCATCATTTTAGACAAGAAGCTCCACTCCACCCGATCATAAGCCTTGGACATATCTAGTTTAATGAACATTCCTTTATTACCCGATTTTTGCATTGTATGGATAGCCTCCTGAGCAAGAACCACCCCATCCAAGATTTGTCTTCCCTCAACGAAACCCCCTTGTTCTGAAGAAATGATGTTATGAAGGAGAGGTTTGAGCCGCTCAACCATTATCTTAGTGATTATTTTATAAATCATGTTGCATAAAGCAATAGGTCTGAAATCAGAGATATGAGTCCCCTCCTCCCCTTTTGGAATTAAAGAGATGAAGGTGTGATTAATTGCCTTGAGCATTCTTTTATTAGTTCTGGATTCCTCTGTGACAGCCAAAACATCCTCCTCCAAAGTATCCCAAAAGGCCTGAAAAAACTTAATAGGAAAGCCATCTGGACCAGGAGATTTGCCAGTACTCATTCCAAAGACCACATTTTTCAATTCATCTCTATCAATGGGTTTAAGCAGGGCCTGATTTTCTTCTTCAGAGATAATAGAAGGTATGACATTAAGAACTTTTTTCTGAGCCTCAACATCTTGCTCCATACTTTCCTTAAAAAGTTTAGAAAAGTAATCGATTGAGTGGTAGTGCATACCAGGAAGAGTATCGAAGGAATGTCCATTCTCATATTTAAGGGCTTCCATGTTATTCATCTGTCTCCTAGCACAAGCTGACCAATGAAAAAATTTAGTATTTATGTCCCCTTCGAATAACCAAGTATTTCTTGCCCTCTGTTTCTAGTATATCTCCTCTTGGTTATCAATGGCCTCAACCGCTTTGCGTAAGGCATCATCCTCGGATTTGAGTTGCTCAGTAATTTTTCCTTCCCTAAAGAGTTTCTGAACCTCCTCCCATCTGGCCACCAAGGGGGCCCTTTGGAACTAGAAATCGACTTATTTTCTTTCCTCCATTGTTTCGATTGAAGTTTGACAAAATGAAGCTGTTTATGAAATTTGAACATTGTTGTCCCAAAATGTGGATGGCCTTCTTCCCACCATTGTGGAATTTTTTGTCGAAGGTCCTCCTTTTGTAATCAAAAATTCTCAAATTTAAAAGTCCTGTGATGCTGTCCTATCATAGTCCCTCCCTCCAGCAAAATGGGAAAGTGATCTGAAACAGGGCCCTCCAAAATTTGGAACTTAGAATTCCACTTTACAAAAGCCTCCTTCGAGACCAAAAAATGATCTAACTTAACCTTCCTTCTGTGTGGCTCCTTCCTCTTATTAGTCCAAATAAAGTAGGTTCCAGGGCCTTGAACATCCACTAATTGAAAGGTCTGGACTTGGGCAATCAGAAGTCGATCCCCTGGATCCGAAATTGGGGTGCCACCTTCCTGATCACAAGCAGATAATTTTGCATTAAAATCCCCTGTAATAATCCAGTCTAAGTATTCCCTGGAGGACCTCATGTTGTGAACAACTTTCCATTGGAGCCTCTGGCCATCAAGGTCTTGGGCCCCATAAAAATTAGTGATTAAGACATGTTCTGCTGTGAAATTATTCCTAAAATGAGATGTGAGAACACCCCTCCAAGCTATATGTTCTAAAGCAGTCCAATCCAGAGGGTTATAGAGAGTAACAATCCTCCCTGAAGCACCTTGGGCAGCCACATCCATATGACCAGCGCCTCGCTAGATTCTATTAACTGTTTTACTCATAAGATCTAAAGACATTTTTGTCTCCTGAATAAGAAAAAAGTCTGTTTTACATTTTCCTAAGAGTCTTTGAACAGCAGATTGATGGGTTCTACTGTTTAAACCCCTAACATTCCAAGATTTAATAATCATTGAAAACCTTGAGAGAAGTAAGAATCAATTGTCCTCACCGATCCTCCATTGATCAGCTTATCTCCTTGAGCTGCAATCAGGTCCTTATTTGACTTTCTGCCCGCTCCTTGAGTGTTGCTGTTTTTGGATCTCTTTTCTACTTGAGATATACCCAGGGCTGGAATTTCTCTATTTTTTTTTGGAATTCCCATGCTGACATCCTTAATTACTGGCGGTGCTTGGGAGTGCACTATCAGTGCCCCTGCATTTTCTGGCGGTAATACCTCAGTGGGCATAAGCACCTATTCTAAGACAGGAGGAGATGAAGGAGAAACATGAGTGTGGATGTTATGGGCCTCAATATTCCCATCCACACCTTCCATATCCTGGTCCTCCTGATCCACTAATGTCTTAAAAATTTCATATCTGTTGGCTGGCTTGGATTGTAATTGCTCCTTATCGTTTTGCTTCTGCTTTCTCCTTCTTTTGGCATGTTCAAAGCCATATTTCTGACCCTCATTACCCTGGGGAGTATTGGATGTTTCTTTGGTAGAAATAGACTTACCCTCTATGGGGTGATTTGGCATACCATGCTGGGCTTTCGTTTTGGTGTTCAGAAGATTTGGACAAAATCGGGCCAAATGCCCATGTTTATGGCAGACTCTGCATCTGAAAGGCAGAGCCTCATAGTCTAACTGTTGGATCCAGGATACACCTGCCAGTTCCAGTTCCACCTCTGTAGGTAGAGGCTGGCTAATATCCATCTCCATGCAGATTCTAGCATAGACACCAGAGTTACCTTCTATGGTGTCCTTGGAGACGCCCAGGTGTCTACCCAGGGAGTTATCGATCATTTCCAGGACCTGCTCCCCCCAAAACTCCATTGGAAGAGCATACAGCCAGATCTAGACTAGGATAGCCATGGGTTTGATGTGAGGATTGAATCCCACTCTCCAGGGTTGAACAAATAACCCTGCTGGGCCGTGGTTTCTCTTCTCTGACTCAAACGCTCTATTTCTATCAGCTAAAGAAGAAAATCTAACGATGAAATACCCGTTGCTAATAAACCATAGGGAGTACTCACCATGGGGCTCCCAGTTCTGTCTGACCCAAGTGTGCAAGAAATTTAGGGTAGGTCGGATACCCATGAATTTGCAAATCAAATCATGATTGGCTTTGTATAGGATTGTGTCTTCGACCAGCTTTGGTTCGATTACAATCTTAGGTCTTGAAGCGGATTGTTGGAGACATCCGTTGACATGATGCGCTACGGAACTCTTGCCAGCATTCTTGAGCATCATATTCAGAGTGTTTCTCTAAGCTTCACCGTTAGAAGACGAAGTATTGTCTTTGAGCATTTCAGCGTAAGAGCTCTTTCTCCCAGAGAGAGGGTCTGGAGGAGACCCCATTGGGCCCTCCTGAAGCTTCAAGCGATCCTTTAGATCTGCAAAAACAAAACAAAATAGGAAACCACCTAATATCCTGGATTATCCTTCGCTCCACAAACCCTAAAACATCGCCTATCGCATGCGCAAAGAATTTCCTGCCAAATCGCCAGAGCTCTGTTATAGGTCTATTTTGATTTTAGAAATAAATACCTTTTCATTTGTCTTGTTGTTTTAGATTTTGAACATAGAGTATGGTTACAATTTACAATATTCATTAATGTATAGAACTCAACCATACATAATCACAACACCTTCATTAAGAGCATACACAATTATCTACAAAGCACAATAAAAGTTCTTGATTTATATGGAGGCAAAAATATCTCCATGCATTCTCCAATAAAGCATATAGTTAAATAATAGCTAAAGCTTTTAACTAACATTTTATAGTTCTTTTGTATAAGAATCTCAAAAATATCCAAGGCTTCAATTAAGCAAAAATATATCCCCTTTACAATATATCCCCTTTACGATATATGGACTTATTTTCCTTTTTAATAGATCTAGAATCTATTTTAATATAAACTATAGCAAGAAATAAATAAGACCCTCATGAACCGAAGAGATGGATTTCATGTATAAATACAAAAGATAAATAAATTAAATCATAAATATATATTAATGATAAAACTAAAGAATACAAATAGGAGATAGTTCCCCTACATATAGCTAAGCATTATAGTGGTATTATATCAATAATGTATTCACCAACCTTTTCTAATTAGCACATTTTATGAATCTACATTTTATTGAGCTTAATATGCATTTGCTATACTAGATTTAAACTTATAGTATGCAAATGAAATATTTTCAGTTACAATTTACAATCTTCAATAAAGTATAGAACTTAGCCATACATAATCAAAACACATTTATTAGGAGCATATACAATTATCTATAAAAGAAAATAAATTTTTTTGAGGAAATTTTATTTTTGCCTACTATAAATACATCCAAACCCCTACTAAACCATACACAACTAATTTATATAGAGACAACAAGATTCCATACGATCTCCATATATAATTAAATAATAGGTGAAGTTTTTAACTGATATTTTGTGATCTTTTGAGAAGAATCTCAAACAACTCCAAGCATTCAATTATAGCACATTCACATGGTTTTGTTATCTAGGCAAACCTCTATGAGCATTATTTACGAGTCATAAGGATGTTGTGTCTACTTAAATTATGGACGAAATATATTATTATTCAACTTGGAACATAATTTTACATAGGTAAAACCTAACAACAAATGAAACAAAGTACCAAAATAACTTAGATAATTATCCACAATATTCATCCATAAATACATGAATAGTATTTTTGTTTATTTATTTGAAATAGAATGACTGGACTAAAAGCTAAAATATTAGTTTTATCTTCATCTACATATTCATCTTTAGCAACTAAATTTTTATTATAACCTTCCATTGTTCATTAGGGTTCCATTACTAGCCAATCTATGTTTTACTAAATTTTACATTATTAATATATTTTTTTCTTATTTTCTTTCTTTTTAGGAAATACAGATGACTTCTTCAGGTGAGGCCCATAGAACCACTATGGGTAGCAATTACCCTCATACAATTGAGACCCAAATGATTCCATAAACAGAAACTCTAGGAAAAGACCCAATGTGAATGTATGAAAATAGGGAAACTTATTGAAATAAGTAATTTATAAACATTATGGAAAGGACATATAAGGTGGCATTAATCACCTTGAATTTCATCTAATTTATCAAGCAAGAAAATATGTAGACACTTACCCTGATGTAGATAACATGGTTAATGGTAAGGAGAAGGATTTTATATATAAAAAAATGGTTAAAAAAATAGGGCATAAAAGGGCAAGAATTATAATGGGACAAGGAGTGGGGCCATATATCTCCTTTTATGGGGATAAGGTCAAACTATAGGATATCCATTCCATATCCAAAGAATTTATTTTTAACCCTTGCATTCATCAAGGTGTTGCTAGTGGGAGTGGGACAAGTGTGGGACAAGGCTCAAAAACTAGAAAAACTACCATATTTAAAACTATAATGTGAAGGGATAGGGTGAATGAAGTCAAGACAACAATAGAAATATTTTAATATTATTGTAAAATTTATTTTTCATTGTGAACAACCCCTAATGGGAAGCCCTAGTGAAAGCATTGAATTATTCAGGGAAAAAAGTAAAGACAACTTCTACACATGAATTAAGTGGATCATTATTAGAGGAGTATGTGATTAACACATGTGCTCTTGTAGAAGAGTAAAGGATGATATGGAAGAAAAAAGGTTACAACATCATGTTAGATAGGTGGATAGATGAAGAAACCACACACTCCTAAGCTTCATGGTGGCTTTAGTTGGATCCATGATGTTCTTGAAGTTGGTTGATACCTGACGAGAGGTAAAGAATACACAATTATTATTTAGTTTGTTGGAGGTGGTTGTGGCTAAAGTAGATAAGGAGAACATTATCCAAGTAGTGATGGACAATGCACTAGTGTATGTATCTATAGGTAGACTTCTTCATGAGAAGTTCCCCTTTATCTTTTGGATCTCATGTGCTACTCATTGCATTGACCTTATGTTGGAGGACAATAACATAATATCATGTGTAAATATAGTGGTAGAACAAGTGAAGAGCATAACATAGTTTATCTATAACCACACATAGGTGTTGAACTTTATGAGGGAGCATAGTGATGGAAAGGACATTCTTTGACCAAGGACCACTTGATTTACCTCTAATTTCATTACCTTGTAGAGCCTTCTCACAAAATCCTCCACTTTGAAATAGATGTTTGTGTCCAAGGAATGGTCACCATTTCATGCTAAAGAGAAGGGTCTACAAATATCAAGCCAAGTGTATAGTAATTTATTTTTAAAAACTATTTAAGAAATTCTCAAGGTAATCATAATTTTCTTATTGAGTTTAAATTTAAATTTCAAAATCTTATCTATACTCACATATTATTATTTTTTAATTTTCAATATTTACCTTTTTAATTGCAGATGACTCAACCCTTGGTAATGATTCTTTGCCTTGTACATGGTGAAAAATTGGTCATGGGATATCTATATGAGGCAATGAATAGATCTAAAGAGACCATTCACATTACAGTGTAAGTCTGTGCAAATATGAAGCAATTAGCCATATTTTTGATAAGAGATGCACAAGACATATATGTCAACCAATTCATGTCGTAGGATGCTTCTTAAACCCTAAATTCTTTTACAATAGTTGTCTATGTGGTAATTATGAGGTTTGGAAATTTTTTTATATTTGTGTAGAGAGGATGATAGAAAACCTCAAGAAACATCGCCTTACCGCTAATAAGTTGCAAATGTATAATATTACATGAGAAAACTTGTTTGAGTCTCACTATGCTAGATAAACAAGGTCAACCTTCTAACTAGGTAATGAGTTTAAAATTTTAATTTTAACATTTATATATATTTTTTATATAGTTAACATTCTTGTAGTAGAGCATTGTAAGTTGATACTTTAAAAATTATTATTTTTTTGGTAGATTTATGGTGGAAGGACTATGGCAGAAAAACACCTAACATATAGAAGATGCTTGTTTGCATCTTCAGTCAACTTTGTAGCTATTTTGGGTGTGAGTGCAATTGGTCACTATTTGAGGCCATACACATCAAAAAACGCAATAGGTTGAGCCAAGAGTGTCTCAATGACCTTGTCTTTGTGCAATACAATCTTAGGCTTCACATAAGATAAGTGGAGGGTAGTGAATCCTATAATGCAATTCAATTATATGAGGTAGATCCACTTTTTGATTGGAATTTCGAGGGTTTATTCAATGTAGATTTGACTACAAAGGACCTTGAGACACTTTAGGAGGAAGCTAGAAATTTAAGAGGATTGGAGGAGATATACCATGATAATATAGCACTTGATTAGCTTCCAATTCACCCACTAGTTTAGAGCCAAGGCCAACCATCGGTATCAACCCCAAGGGAAAGAAAAAAATAAAAATTTGTTTAAATTGCTTTACATTTCACTTTTATTGTAATTTTTTGTTGATGGAGATAAAGACATGATGTTATGTTTTTCCATTTTCAAATATATATCTAGGAAAGAGTTAAACATAAATCTCAAATGATAGTTGTTTCATAATTATAAATTTCCATATTTTTGATCTATTCATATCCATAACCATTATGCTCTTGATATTTCAAAAAAAAAATATTAATTTAATATCTATTATAATTTATAAATTTTTGTTGTAACCTCACCTTAAACACTTAATTGTTTTTTTTCCCCTTTTGTTTTTTAAACTAGGCTGTTGAGTTTTTCCCCAATTGCCAGTTTTAAAACATTGGCTCTTAGTTTCTACTAGTTTTTCTCGTTAAAGCTTTCCAAAATAAATATTTGTATATGCATGTTATTTTTTCATGTGTCTTTTTATGATTCTGTTGCACTAATATGTTTAGAATAGATTTATCACTCCCTTCACAGCGTTCAGCGTCCATTGCACTAGCATCTCTAAAATAGATTTATCAATCTCTTCACATCGTCCACGAGCGGCCCGTTCTTGGTAGTCAACCAACTACTAATTGCAAGTTGTGTGAAATACCAACTGCAAGTTGTGTATTTCACACCATACAACCACGTCTATTTCACATCACAGTCCAGTGTACGTAGTTAGTGGAAGAGTTGCATATCAATCATACTCTCCCCCCTGCCATTTCCTTTAATGTTGGAAAAGCGCATAATGGTAAAAGTCGAAGATGTAATCGCGCGCAACTCATGAGACTGCCCATGATTGCATTATTTGGAAGCGCGGAGAGAGTTGAACATTGCAGATGTAAGGAGGCAAAGTCCACCAAAGATGGAAGGGAGGTCTTGTAAAATAAATTTCTATTTTACAAATATATAATTTTAGGGTATTCCTACCAGACGTTATTAACAAAGGTTCTCACATAATCGTCCGGGAATTTAGTTCATTGCCGTACGGAAGAACAAATTGCAGAAGATATATGGTTTTATATCTTAATTGATTAAACTGTCTTCTCACTTTTCATCTGATTTTTAATCATCCCTATGTTTTAAGTTTCGAACTCCATCTCCCAAATAGTATATTGCATATTATCTCCGGTCGTGAACAGTATTTCCACAAACAACAAATATATTAATTCGTTCAACATGTAATAGAACTCTCTTCTAATGGGACGCGAAGAGTGAATATACAGAGGTATATAAGTGAATAGTTTGCTCTAATCAGTATTCCCTTTCCTTATTTATGTATATATATTTATATTATAATAAATGAAGTATGTTTGATAATTATATATTAGATAAAAGAAAGCTGTATTTATTGGATTTGATTAGTGCAAGAAATTTTTATGAATGACTGTTAGGGTTAGGTATTTGCTTAGTGTAAGAAATTCTTATGAATAACTGTTAGGATTGGGCATTTTCATCCCTACTAAAAGGGAGAGTTAGGTTTATCAATAAAAAATATAGCATATATAACCGAAAAACCAAAACCCAAACCCAAACGGTTAAACTATCTCTAAAACTTATATATAACTTAAATGACTTTAAAATAAAATAATTATTAATTATTATTTTTTATTTTTTATACTGGAGGACCAAAAAAACAAGGACCACACGGTCAAAACCCTTAAGGTCTTCCCTCACTTACCACTCAGGTCATTGTTGTTATTATTGCAATGTAGTACACGGCACGTAATAACCTAATTTGTCCGATCTGAAATTTCCAATTAGGGGGTGAAACGATACAATTACTAAAATACAAACTCAGGCACGCATCCCGCGTCTATCCACAACCTTCCCAGTCAGCGGCCCGTTCTTGCCAGTCGGCCAACTACTAATTCCAAGATGTGTATTCAACACCATACAACCACGTCTATTTCATATCACAGTCCAATGTATTTTGTTAGTTTGGATGTCTATTCTGTTCTGCTCCTCTGTGGCAAGGAAGAGTTGGATATCAATCATACTCTCCTCTCCCCTCCCATTTTCTTTAATGTTCGAGAAGCAGATGATGATAAAAATCGATGATGTAATCGTGAGCAAAGCATGAGACTGCCCATGATTGCATTATTTGGAAACTCAGGTAATGATGTAAACTTAACAGAAGTAGAATTCTGGTCTATAGTATTTCTAAAACCTTAGTTCAAGATAAGTTTTGTATATGTGCTGGATATGTCTTCTTAAGACAAGATTGCAGCAAATATTCTTACTTGTTATAAATGTGGTTATATCAAGAGGCGTGGTCGAACCAAACCTTTTTGAGTCCACAAAAGAATATATAATAGATTGGCCGGTTACATAATTTGCATTCACTGAATCAGTGAACAGCTTTTAGAAACAATGGGATTCCTACTAATTCGACGGCAAGCACTTGTCCGTCTATTGACGAAATAAATGATATTGAAATGTCAGCGCATGCCAATCCAAGTACCCACTTTGGTCCAACTAAACCAGATTTGTCGTAACAGAAGTGGATAGATTTTTCGTGAATTTTGAATTCTTGGGCAATAATATGATTATTATTTTGATACGTAAGCCTTAGAATTTAAACTCGACGGTGATTCTTCCTTCTCTTTTGGTCATTTGACTCGCCGCCCAACCTTATGTTATAAGCGATAAATCTGCAAAAATGCTTTGTTATGAAAAAAATAACTCTTTTCTCACAATCTTGTGGCAAAATTAATATAATTAACTATGTACTCTGATTTTTTCCTATCAAATATCCAATAGAGTTTTGATGGGCAATTGCGTATTAGGATGTAGCACCAAAAGTGTTTATACAAATCCATTAAAATACAAATTGGAATAAATAACATCGGGGATGAATATAAGACCTGCAAGCGCGTAGAAATAAAACAATAGAAATAAAGGTAAGGACGATAGAGAAACATTATGGCGGTCCCTTTAAAGCGACTCTTACCGAGCGTCTTGAACCATAAATTCAAACTTGCCTAACGTGCTAATATTTTGGGGATTCTCAATACTTCCTTGACTCACTTTCAGATGGAACAATTTGTTGTTTGTGAGTATGATAATCCATATCAAATAGGTTTTCCAAGGAAACCATAGGTTTAGGAATGGTGTTTGTCTTTAGATCCAATTCACCTTCTTCATCTAGCTCTATATAGTTTCTGTTTTACTTATATATGATCTGAGCTTTGAATATACCAGAGTTAGTGATAAAATCCACTATATGCTTGTCATCCTCAAACACTTAATATTTTTGGACATTGTCTGGTATGGAGGGAATGACAACTAGTTCTACTATATGCTTGCCATCCTTTAACGCTTAATATTTTTGGACATTGTCTGAATATGAGTTATCTTAGAATAGACATGTAGTTCTATAGTGCTTGCCGCTATTGCCAATGAATCTGTAATGTGATTCTTTTTACATGAAATAGTCTGAATATTAAAAGCATCATTCTTTAATTAAATTCCATACTCATCTACGATAATCTGAGATATGTTTGTCATAATAGGTATAATAGTTTTGCACATGCTCGATAATAGGTATATGTTTGTCATAATAGGTATGTTTTGTACATTAGGTATATTTGACTCTCTTCTTAATGGAAAACTACAATCCATGAACCAATACCTCATACTTAGTAGCATTGTAGGTGCAATGAAATTATTTTTGATAAGCAACAAGATGTGATTTGCCCTTGGGGTAGACCAATTCAACTCTGATGCCATTGCCATGCTTACATTTTGAACCATAAAACTTGAGTCCATAGCTGGTCTTTAGTTGCTTTCTAATTGTTTAATGGGGTTTTTGCTACTAGATTATTCTCTCCAACTCTAGTTTCTATTGCCACAATGTAGACTCTCAATTTTAGTTTAGTGTATAAAATCTCATTGATATTGTTATACTTTGTGATGATATCCATTATCCTTGGCTCTCTTTCTATCTAGACTTGATTAGCTATTGCATGCCAAATGAAGCCACATATGTGAAAAATCTATTGCCATATAACCATTCAAGGTTCTAGACCGATCATGATTAAGAAACATCCCCTACACATTTGGAATATCCAATGCTTATATATTGATATATTGTTGTACCTAAGGTTCAATAGTCAACTGTATATGGACTTGATTCAACATCCCAACCATATTCGCCTTTGTGTTGTCCAATTGCACCATCACCTTATTTGAAGGAGTAGGAGCTAGTCCCAATTTTTGGTTGACTACATACAACATCACATTGCCATAAGCACTTGAATCCACAAGACAATTATGTAAGTTTTTGTCAGCAATTATAATAGTCAAAAGGAAAGGAGGAGATTCTACCTTTTATTTATAGTGCCACCTCTACATGAATAGTGTTTTTTAACTTTTTAAATTTTGACCAAAAAACATTTTAAGTTATAGATCCTTTTGGTTACTTAATTGAGCTACCTCAAATAGAGAAATATTTTCCTTGGTTTTCTTAAGATCTTCAATAGTATTATATTCATCCTTGTTTTAATTTGATATTTTCTCTGTCTATGGTAATGGCATATTAGATTTTGGCTATGCAGGTATTATGTGTTAGGGTAAATATTCCATCATTTGGGATATTACCTATATTATGATGTTAGGGTAGATATTTGTTTTTACATTATTACAATTGTAAGTCTAAACAAACTTTTATTATTAGATGTAGGACATTATTTATCATATTTTTAGGAGATATTTGCATTATTTGTGAATATCTTATAGTTAGTGGTTAGGCGTTATTTGATCATAGTTAGCGTGATTTAGGGAGATATTATTTTTTTAATATTATCACCCATCTAATGGCTATTCTTAGCATAGATTATTGTATTTATGCATTTCTTGTTAATACAATTTGCTATTTGGTTAATTATAATCTGTTCACCCATTATTGGTATCAGAGTAGGCAGGAATCTTGGCCTGGCTCCTTATAAATTTGGTGATTTGATCTTTGTGATCAATAATTCATGGCCAAACAACTCAAATCTAAGAATGGCTAAAATAATCTCAAATATATCATCTAATAAGGGCTAAAATAGCTTTAGATCTGAGAAGCTGGATTGTATATCTAGACTCTAAAGCCATGAAATCTAAGTAGGGAGATCTATGATCTAAGAGCTTACATGGGATATCCTATGTTGGATTGATTGTCACTGTACAAGGTGATGTAGGCCTAAGTGCCTAGAATATGGACCGCTATTGGACATAGAGCTAGCACGAACCGAACCGATGTGATTGTCTTCACAAAACATATTCTATGTGATACGAACACAACCTAGAACTAGGTGACATGGCATGATCGATGGATTTTAGAGACTTGCAAACTTCACCTAACAAGTTATGAATAGGACGTGGTTGGACAAGCTAAAAATCAACTCATTGGTGGAGTAAAATTTTCCATGTGACATGTGGCATATCCCACGAGAGGCTCATGAGATAGTGTATCCCCAAAGGAAGACATTACATTACATGTTTTTTTTCCTTATAAACCAAAGCTTACTTGGTTTTCCCACGCATGTGGGATAATTTATCTAGTATGTGTGAACATAGGAAGACCTAAGGGAATTATGACCCCTTTAGGGATAATGAAAAAAAAATTGGGCCTCAATTTTCCTCAAAATGTAATTTTATATTTTTTTGAAGAAATCATTTTGAGGAGAATCTAATGGAAGCAATGATCATAAAATTACATTGAGTATAGCAAGAGATATAGAGACTCAAAAGTGAATTCACTTGTGTTTTCAGGATTAAATTTAAGTCTTCGATGCTTGACTTTAAACACCTTTAAGGTACTAAAACCATGAAATATATGCATGTAGCTAGTTGATTGAAAGTTTATTGTAATCGTTATTTAATAAAGAAGTTTACTAGACATAGTCATGGCAATAAAAATCCAAACAATCTCAAGGTAAGTAAAATTTAAGCATGTATATTAAAAATATTTTAACTAAAAACCTGAGTTTTTTGGATAGTTGAATATTGCAAACAAACCCAAGAAAAACAAAAAAACACTTACCAAAATTTCAAAAGGTGTATCCCCAATCCATGTAGACTTCAACATGTTGTGCAAGCACAACAACAAGAGGTAGCTAAATTCTATAACTTTTAATATTTTTTTCCCTCTTCTTCCATAGGGTAGGGGCAAGGCATATGTAGGTAACACATTTATTATATTGTTTTTCCTCTTCTTCTACACTTGAGAAAACCCCAAAGCCCAAAAATATCATTTTTCCTCTTTTTTGTAGTTGGAAAGACCCTGAAGTGTCAAACCACTATGATAAACACCAAAATTTTGATCTCAAATCAAAGAGTAGACACTAACGCAAGAAATTTCACAAAATTTCTATAAAAAATATTAGGTATTTTTTGAATCCCCTAATTTCAAACTAGGGTTTTCTTGGATTTTTTCACATGGTTTATAGCCCTTTATATTTTTCAAGTTTATTCACATTTAGTGTTGTTATATAAGAATTACATTTTCTTTTCATCCCTTCATTGTTGGAAGTATCTTCCCTTCTTGAAGTTTATGATAAATATTCATATTTTCATTATAATATTCATATTATTTAGAGGATAAATATTACATTCTTCACTAATGATAAAATTGCTACAGACTGAATATCAAAATCATCTCAGTCCACCACTAAAGAAAAATATATCTCCTTTATAATATATGAACTTATTTTTTTTTTTTTTTTATTAGATCTAAAATATGCTTTAATACAAACTATAGCAAGAGATGCACAAATTCCTCATGCACCTAAATAAGGGAATAATATTTTTCCCAAAATAGGATATGCAACTCTAGTGGCACCCTCGCATGCGCAATTCAAACAAAGAGACCCTAGGTCTATAAATTGGTGAGTTTTCTCACCCAAATAAAGAACAAGGAGGGAGAATTTGAGCAATGAAGTGCTGCAAATTTACATACCTACTTGCGATTTGTGCTTTTCACATCCTTAATCTCTCATTCGAAAGGGAGGTTATTGGGTGACTATTGGAAGTACGAATCCAGACCCAAACCCGAGCATTTGGCCACAATACGTCACAAAATTTGTCAAAAACACCCCATAATAGGTTTTTAACCCATACCAAGTGGATTGGTGCCAAAAAAAAGTCCCAAACAGTGGGCGTCCTGCCCTCAGGCGCTCCCCAAGCTGTCGTAGTTCTAAACACCCCACCCCGAGACGAATAGCAATATGTGGCAGATTTCATTTATTTTATTTTTGCATATTATTCTAGGTTATTTAAATAGGTTTTAGTTTAAATTTCATTTCATTCTGAGCAATTTTGACCAGGTTTTTGTCATTTCCTGCCTTTACTAACCTGCAGATGGCATTATCAAAATTTGGGTGATCAAAGACAAATTATAGAAATATGACCTTTTGGGTCTTTCCAAAATACCCCCAATTAGCTAAAACCAATTTTGCAGGTCATTTGGAGCTTCCTAGGTAGGACATTGAAGAGGGTACTTTCTGACAAATTGTTGTAGGTTTATTCGTCCCGCTCCGGAGCGAATACAAATCTGTGAGGAATTTATCGACTGTTATTTTTGCATTGGATTTTTGGTAACATATTCATGCTTCTGTAAAATTTCCAGGATGTTCTGATGTTATTTGGTTATCGGTTTAATATTTTCATGAATACACTAACAATAGGCCTTGGGAAATACATGTTTTATTCTATCTGCAGGTGCTACTAATATTTTTTGTTTTCTTGAATGCAGGTATTCGACATCAGAGGAGCAAGAAAGAGTCATAAATCATATACACAAGTGGTGGAAACATTTTGGTCCACCCATATTACATGTGGGCACGCGGAAGAAGGATTGCTATCCATGGATGTGATAAGAAACATATTTGACGCTCCTATCCCCTAAAAAGGAAGGAGACATATTGTAACACACTTTAAAAACATATCAATAAAGAGGGCCGTATTCCATATTGCTTTTATCTTGTGTCGATTCGTCTATGTGCTTTCCTTTTTATGCATTTTTCAATACATAGGCTTTTAGCGTTAAGTTTGGTTCTACAAGCATCGTACTTGGCACTTTCCTTTTTGTTTTCGTATCCTCGTGCTTTCAGTGGAAATCATGGTGGGACCTCTGTCCCTTGATTTTAAGATTAATTTTTTTATTAAAGTTGCTTGTTTTTGCCTACAGGTACCAAGTTTTCAAACACTGTACTGTTGTTCGTTTCTGTCTGTGGTGAATACAGAGCTAGAATTCATCTTACCTAGGGACGAATAGGACTTCGTCCTACCCTGGAATGAATACAGATCTGTTATTCATCTCACCCTGGGACGAATAGCTCTATGTGCAATTTTAGGGCAGAAATTCAGAGACATCCGATTTGGGCAGAGAAGAGGTAGGGGTCTTAAACACCTTCTATTAATTTTTTGCTTTCTATTTTTTGTTCTTTGGTTATTTGCTTGCATAGGAGAGTCTGAATGCTTGTTTCTTTCATTTATGCAACTTAAAAAGAACCCCACACACCACGTGGTAATTTAAAACAACAAGGAGTTGGTCGTAAAACCCCAACCCTTGAGAAATACCAACGGTGGATTTTGAAAGCACGATATTCTGGAAATAAAAAGGGGAAACTCCAAACATGATGCAAGAACAAAACTAAACTTGATGCTACAAATTAGAAATGCGTAAAATGGAGAAATCATAGACAAATTGGGACCCAAATGGAACGAAACAACCCTCTTATTTTATTGATGTATTTCAAATTCGGTTACAATTCGCTTCCTCCCTTTTTAGGGGAGAGGAGCATCAAACTTGTCTCTTGGTCACATCAATGGAAATTCATCTCTCTTCCGCATGCCCACATGCAAAATGGGCGGGCCAAAGTGTTGTCGTCGCTGGTGTGAATGAATCCTTGATCTTTGCTACTCCTCCTGCATTCAAAGAAACAACAAAATCGTTAGTAGCACCTGTTGCAAAGATGAAACATTTGTTCTCTAAAAACAATGGAAGATGCATGCAAAATATTGATTACAACGATAAATAAACCGATTCTAAACAACCTACAAATTTGACAGGAACCAAGGAACATTACCAGAAGGCCACTGCCATCAAAACAGTCTAAAAATTTGCCACCGATTCGAATTCTCTCCTGGGCGGGACGAATTCGACTGTAATTCGTCCTAGGGTAGGACGAATTCGCCTACGACAAAATGCCGAAGTGATACTACTCAAATGTCACATCTCGAGAGCTCCAAACGACCTGCAAACTTAGGGATTAGCTAATTGGGGGAATTTTGGGAAGACCCAGATGGTCATATTTCCCCAATTTGACCTCCATCAACGGGAATTTGACGTTGCTACCTGCAAGTTAGTGAGGACAACAAAAGCGACAAAACATGATAAGATTTGATCAAAGCATTATGAAATTGAAATTACAAGCTATTTAAATAGCATAAGATGGAATGCAAAATAAACAAATGACAAAAGAACAATCTTCCATGAATTCCCAATCGTTCTTAAAAAATAATATTAGGCTCGTAGGAGTGCGGGGCCCCCGGGCGGGCCGCCCACTGTTAGAACCTGATTTCGGCACCAATCCACTTGGGATGGGCCCAAAATCTCTTGTAATGGGTTGTAAGAAAATTGGTAGATCAATGTGGTCAAATTTTAGGTTTTGGATCCGGATTCACACTTCCAATAACCACCCAATGACCTCTCTTGCGAAAGAGATCAAGGATGTGGAAGAGGTGAATCAAAAGGTAAAAACATGGTATCAAATTTGGCAGCACTTCGTTGCTTGAAAATGCTTCCAACCTATCCTATTTTGGGTGAGAAATTTCACCATTTTATAGACCCAGGGGGTCTCTTTGGAGGGGCATGCATAAGCGCCATGTGGCAGTCATGCCTTCCCATGAGGGAGGAAAGTCCTTGACTTGGGATTCCATGACTGCCCTTGTGACAGTCCTCTAACATCCAATCTTCCCACCTACATGCGCATGCAAGGCAGGAGGCATTAATTGACTATCCTCGGCTACCATTTGGTGCAATTTCTCTTTTTGCCCGTTGAACCTGGAATTCGTCCTACACCAGAGCGAATTCAGAATTCGTCCCTGGGTGGGGCGGATCCCATTTTGAATTTGTCCCAGGGTGGGACAGATTTGGAGCAGGGTGTCTAAAGGTGCCAAATTGCTTTCTGACCTTCCAAAATTGTTGTAAAAGTGGTTAGGACCACTGTTTAACCTCTGAGGGCTGCCTTGGGAGCTATGTGTGTCAAAGCAATCAATGTTTACAGCCACATAATTGTATTGGTGTTGTTTTGGTGTCTACAGATTTCATCACCACCTTGGCTTGAGATATTGCATACATAACCCCGATCGCGACTATTGCTAGACGTAAATCTTGACGAAAGCTGACCAAGTGTAGCGGGGCTGATTCCAAGCGCATGAGGATAAGTCTTCTATGGTAGGTGTCATAAACAAAGCAATTTCCCTTTCATACCGCCTATGTTCCCCATACCATCTTCTCTCACGTACCAATAGTTTCCCTCACGTAAGGGCGGGTATATATAGAGGTTGGTATATCGTTCTGGAAAATGTATATTGAAGGGGTGACCATTTTTGGGAGTCACAAGAGCCCTCATATTGCATTTAAACGTTCTTTACAAAAGCTTTCAAAACAAAAAAAAAATCAAAACACACTAAACCAGATTTAGGGCACACTTTTAATCTTTAAAAGAGATAATCATTGCTTTGTGTGTGTGATATTGTCTATTTAGTGTAGCATAAAAATCATAAAAAGAAAATAAAAATCTATGCATCTTGTAGGAAAGCATCACCATGGTGTACACCCGTAGCCGAGCCCAATCATGGGAAGACACTGTAGAGAGTGCACCAAGGGGGACAAGTCACCTCCGATATAGTCTTGAGGACTTAGTCATCCCGCCTTGGTGACCTGACACACAAGATAGTCCACATCATGCCATAACAGAATAGGACTATAGAGGCACCTCTTTGAGAGGCACCCCCACTCAACATAGGTCCTTTTAAGAGGAGAACCTACACGTGGCACTCAACATAGATAGGAGACATCCCTTAGACGCTCATTATGAGTGGCCTAGTGATGAAGTGTTGGAGCAAAATAGGGTCTAGAATGATGGGCCACATGATTTCGTCATCCCTCCTTTACCCCATATTACTATTAGAAACACTAGGCAATATCTAGAGTATCAGGCTCTCTAGACAGGGCAAGACAATTCTGCCCGCACCTTTTACGCATACGAAAGAGAGTGCGAGGAAGACCACTATGTTCCTCAAGAGTAGTACACAGCATGGGAATGATGCAGCTCCACACCCGCTATGTATCAGGATCACCCATTATGGCCGGAGCCTCAGGTGAATGCCGCTAACCTCAATAGAGGGAAACAACCCATAGGGGTCTTGGCTCACCACAACCGAGATAGACATGTAGGAGAGGCATCTAGGCTCCCTAAACATGATATGGTGAAACAAAGTGACTTGGCATTTTCCAAACATGTCACCCACCAAGCATAGATTACACAGCTCAGGCAAGATCAACAACAGTTAGAACATTTGTGTCGCCTTAAAAAAGAGTGCATTCAGTGTCAAACAGCCGAATTTCTTCATCACACTGTGCTTGAGAAGGTCCCAATTCCTCGTTCACATAAAGTAGAAGTGTATGAGAGGCATAACCCCTTGGTGTGAGACATGTCTCTGTGACCTCGTCAAGTACTGTCTCCAAGACCTCCTAGACCTGAGCGGGAGGCCACTCCCAGAAATAATGATGGGCACCCTCCGTGGGCACCCACCTATGCTTATAGGTCTCGACCAGGAACTCCTCAAGAAGCCTATGAGGAGTATGAACAAGAATAAGAGCAGGCTGAAACACCCTACCAAGGTAGAGGGGGTGCTACCCAACTACCCCTCCATAGGCCTCCAGGTCCCTGCAACCCACAGAGGGACCAAACGAAGGAGGAAGAGATCAAATCCTTCGATGCATATAAAGAGTTGCTAGAACGCTTAGAGTCTATGTAGATCAAGACTTCTGGGCCTCAAAATCCCACTTTATTCCAACTCCATAGTCATCCTGTGCATCCGTCAGTGCCAGCACCTCCATACCCTGAACACTTTAAACTACCCCAGTTGGCACTCTTTAGAGGGGAGGAAGATGCCCAAGAGCATGTGACTAAATTCCTGAGCCATTTCTTTGGCATTCAGGATAACAATGCTTTGTTACTAAGAACATTCATAACCATGTTTGTAGGCCCTACCTCAAATTGATTCACTCAATTACCAAAGCACAACATCAGTAACTTAGACCAGCTAGTGGACACATTCCTCGAATGCTTTGCCTTCAACACCAAGAAGAAGGCATCATTAAGTGACCTAGCTAGCCTCAGGCCGTATGAGAAAGAGACCATGGCGGCCTATGGGAACCGATGTAGGACACTGCTTTCAAAGTTGCCCTACCTACCTCCCATGTTCGACCTAACTCATATGTTCTCAAAGAGTTGTTTGAGATCGATCTTCATGCTATTGTAGCTGCAGCAATATGCCACTTTAGAAGAAGCACTGATGCAAGCCAGAATCATTGAGGAGATCAAGATATAGGATTGTGAGATCACCAAACCTAAGAAGAAATAATGGACCAAGAACACCAAAATAGGGACCATGCAATAGAAACCCACTACGGTCAATTAGGTTGCTATCAATGTCCCTAAGCCTGCACAAGAAACATAGCCTCAAAATGCTAATTATCAGGTGGTGCCTCCCAACAATTATGATAGAGAAAACCAGAGGCAGGAATAAAATCAGCAGCATCGCCCTAGGCAACAATTTACACCTTACATAGAATCCAGGGACTCCCTGTTTGACCACTTGTTAGCAGTAAACTTGATCAACCTACCAGAGATTCAAACCATAGACCCCAATGCACCAAAGCCTAAGGGGTACAGGTAGGACTTGTACTGTAGGTTCCATAGACGAAAGGGACATGACCTTAATGCATGTTGGAAGTTCAAAGGTTTGGTACAAGACTTAATCAACAACAAGACATTGGCAGTCGACAACCCCGTAGCGCCAAACAACCAACACATGGGAGTCTTTAGAGACCCCTTACCTGCCCATGATGCATAGGCAAAACCCCTTCAAGTCAATGAGACTCAACAGAATTTCCCCATGCAGGGGTATGTAGGGATGATAAGCATAGTGACTAGGAACAAAATATATCCAGGAGCTGCCCCCGCGGTGGCCACAAGAGAGGTTCCATCGACGTCACAACCTCAACAAATCCCTATGCAACCTCCCCCGCCTAGACCAGTGGCCACAATTAGAACTAGACTTACCCAAATTCTAAGGACCACGTCGGCTAGGCTCTCCATATACGACCTCATTCAATAATCAGCGCCTCATTGAGAGACTCTAATGGAGATATTAAAAGCTATCGAGCTGCATCCCCATGAAGAAAACTCTTTAAACAACTTCATGGGATGTGTAAAACAATGTACAGAACCAGTCATCACCTTTAGAGAAGATGAATTGAAATCGGTGACTGGTGATATGGTGGATCCACCCCTGCACGTCATTGCGCAGGTCAACAGGATTTCGTATAAAAGGGTTTTGGTGGACACTGGCTCGTCCAATAATATCATCACAACAACAGCATTGAAACATCTGAAGTTGCCAGCATCTCACATCGTGGCCTCCACATATACATTGCAAGCATTCAATGATGCAATATGCTTGATAGTTGGCACAATTTTCCTACCCATCCAAGTGGGACAAAATACTATTCATACATTGTGCCACATCTTGGAAGGTGATATGGCCTATAATATCTTGCTAGGATGGCCTTGGATCAGGGATATGAAGTGTGTCCCTTCTATATCTCATCAGTGCTTAAAGTACACATTTGAAGGACAGGTGCATGTAGTCTTGACAGACTTAGAGCCCTTCAAGTACTGCAATATGATGCAATTCATGTCGTAATCGACCCTTCCATCAATGCATTTAGATTTTTAGTTGAATCCATATAAACAGTGTTCGATTCCATAGGCGCTCCCGGTGACAAGTCCACAAAATACCTATCCGGGTCCATATTTTTCATCTGGTCCTTCAACAACGCCACCTACGGTGGCAACACCAAAGGACAAGGGAAAGAAACCCCTATAAGAGGAACCACCCCTTGTCTCAACCATCTCTACAGAAGAGATGCCTAGTAGAATGGAAGTTGAGATGCCTAGTTCCCCCACCATGGAGTGGACTCAGGAAGTACTCCCATTCGCTCCCCCTCAACCGCCAACAATCACTGTTGAGATTGCCAATACGGGCCTAGGGGAGTATATAGTGCGAAACATTGTAGCAACACCCACACTTGAGTCCATGCAGGACATAGGGAGACCTTGACTCCCCATCGGCTCTATGGTTCCTCTATGCTACCCACCCAATCATACAAACTTTGTTTATGGGGGCCTAGATAACAGCGTTGAACCTTACCTGCAAGAAGAGGAAGATGAAGAGTCCTTTGCTGAGGACGCCAACTATTTGTCTAACCCAGACTTCGCATTGAGATATCTTGGCCAATGCAATTGGAATGGATATGGTTTGGGCAGGTATGAGCAAGGAGTGCGTGTTTTGTTCCAACCAAGATATCAAATGTCTTATGACAAGTCAGGAGCAGGGTTTAATCACCCCTTGCCCTTGGAAATCTTGGTAGAAAACATGCAAGTCCTAGGGATAGGTAACAAGGATGGGTTGGTATTAGATACATATGCCAATACTAACACAACTTATACATTCAGGGATGAAATCACGAGGATACGAAAGCAAAAATGGAAAGCTAACATGCGATATGCAAACAAAGAAACCGAACTTAGCGCTAAATCCTAAAAACTTGAAAGTGCATGAGAAGAGGGAAAAGCATGATCGAATCAAACTGGAACAAATGTGAATTAAATAAAGGCAGCCCTTTTCATTGATATGTTCCAAACTCGGTTACAATGTGCATCCTCCCCCTCCAAGGGCTAGGAGCGTTTAAGCATTCTTTCTAATTACATCCATGGGCGCATTTCCTTCTTCCGTGTGCCCACATGTAAAATTGGTGGACCAAACATCACCGCCACTTGTTTTGATGAGTCTGGACTCCTCACTGCTCCTCTAACATCCAAACCCTACGTTCAAAAGAACAAAAAATGATCAGTAGAACCTACGGATGGAACAAAGCATGCAATCCCCAAGCCTACACTAAATGAATGAGAAAAATGAATTAAAATATGACTAAAACAAGTCCAAATGCTATGAAAATTTTACAGGGGAATCAAGACATCATCAGTAAGGCTCTACAAAAATAACAGTCCAAAAATTCCTCACCGATTTGAATTCGTTCTGCAGTGGGACGAATTCACCTACAACATAACGCCGAATAGGTACTGTCCCAATGTCCTACCTCAAAATATCCAAAAGACCTAAAAACTTATGGTTAGCTAATTGGGGGCATTTTGGGAAGACCCAAATGGTCATATTTTCCTGATTTGGCCTCCATAAATAGGAATTTGATGATGCTACCTGTAGGTTAGTAAAAACGAGCGAAGATAAAAATATGATCAAAATTGTTCAAAACGAGACGAAATTCAAATGACAACCTATCTAAGCATCATAGAATTGAATGCAAAAATGAAATAAAGTAAATATTCCATGGAATTCCCATCTCTTCGAAATGGGGTGATTAGGACTGTGGCAATGTGGGAGGGGGGCGCCCCTGGGGTAGGCCGCCCACCGTTTGAGGCTTGATTTCAGCACCAATCCACTTGGGATGGGTCCAAAACCTCTTGTGTGGTATTTTCGAAAAATTCGGTGGGATATCGTGACCAAATATCAGGTTTTGGAATAAATATTTGTCCTCCCAGTAGTCACCCAATGACCTCCCTTCTAAAGGAGATCAAGGATGTGAAAGGCGCAAATCAAAATGTGTGAGGTATGTAAATAAAATGATAGCACTTCGTTGCTCTAAAATGCTACTTCTCTCTATATTTTGGGGTGAGGAAACTCACCAATTTATAGACTTGGAGGTCTCTTGAAATGGGCATGCAGAGGCGCCACATGGCAATCATGTCCTCCCAGGGGGAAGGAGATTCCTCCCTAAATTAGGACTTCATGACTGACCTTACAGATGCCTCTAATGCTTGAAAATGCTCACCCATATTCCCATGTGATGAAGGAAGCGTTGGGTGGCGGATCTGAGCTGCCATTTGTCAAGATTTGACTTTTTTCCCATCAAACCTGCAATTCGCCCCACCCCGGAGTGAATTCATAATTTGTCCCTGGGTGGGGCGAATACTAGATTGAATTCATCCCAGGGTGGGATGGATACTGAGCAAAGTTCCTGAAGGGGCCAAATTGATCCCTGACATTCCAAAACTACTGTGAGAGTGGTTATGACCACTGTTTAACCTTTGGGGGCTACCCTTGGGGCTGTGTGTGTTAAAGCGATCAATGTTTGCAGTCACATAATCGGATTGGTGTTGTTTTGGTGTCTACAGATGCCCCTTTTTGGGATGCACTGTGCATGGCATAGCACCGAGCAAAAATAGATAACCAAAGCACTAGTGATTAGGGTTTCTCAGTAACCTAACCAACTTTTGATGCCCCAAGTATGGAAAGGGGATGCATTCTTGAATCCTTGCTTCTGACAAGTGAAGGCACTCAATTCAAGTGTTAACATTTTTCGGTGAGGTGTTACTTGATCTTGGACATTGATCGGTCATGAATAGGCAAAGGGCGCAACCTTTTGTCTATGAGAACCTTGAGTTCATGATTCATGAAATGCCAAGTGATTTGATCAGATTGTGATTATTTCTTGTTTACTACCCAAGCAGGAGCGTAATTGTCTTTGTTAATGATTCTTTGAATGCATGTCATTTTCCTTAATTGGGTGTGTATTTGTTGATTGGTGACTAAGTGTGACTACCCCCTCAAGCGACGAATCGATGATGGAATGACCTTCATGAGAAAAGCGACGAGTCGCTTGACCCAAGATGACTTGTGCAAAGGTGCCTTTAGATTCTTATCCTTGAACGTGTGTGCAATTTTCCGACATTTAGACCTGTTTTTGGCGGGTGTTAACCCTTTTTGGTGATGCTTTTTAGAGCTAAAATTGGCAAAAATCCATCCTCCCGTGGAGCGGTCCAGTTATGGTATCCTTATTAGGGAGTAGGATAGTGACAATTTGTAACCCCAATTTTTTTTTTGGATGCCAAGAATGTCAGGCGCGAAGGCGCCTTCATTCGGCAATGTTATTACTTATTTTTGGGTGGGTTTTTTACCCTTTTGCTGACGTCGTTTGGGGATGAAATTCTCGAAAATCCATCTTCCCGTGGAGCATTCCAGCTATGGTAGCCTTATTAGGGAATAGTATAGCGAGTATTTTTTACCCCGACATCTATTTTGCATGCCCGGGATGTCAAGTGCAAAGCACTCTCATCGGGAAAGTTTATTAGGTATTTTTGTTGTTTTTTGAAATTTTTGCCCTGAATTCATTCTGGGGTGGGACGAATTCTAGCTTAGTATTCGTCCCAGGGTGGGATGAGCGCTAACCAGAGCGCTCATCCCAGGGGGTATGAATATAAGCTAAAAAGTCTTATTTAAAGGCCAAAACTAGGGTTTGGGCTCATTTGCATCTGAGTTTTTTTGCGATTTGGAGCTCTGGGGAGGAGGAGGTTAATTATGTGAAGCGAAGCACAGCCGAATTTCTCCCGAAATCATGAGTGCACAAACTGAATCGAGCAGCAAAGCTGAAGCAAGACCAGTAAGTGCTCCTTAGTGTTATTGCTTTTGTTATGTGTTTTTGAAATTGTAAGTTATTTGTTTATTTTTCTTTTGTGATCTTTGTTTTCTCAAAATTAAAATGGAAGCCCTAAAAACTAAACTGAACACAAACCAAGACTTTAGCTAAAAATTGAACGAAGTACGTAGCTAAAACCTAGGTGAAAAATCTTTATTTTGGCTTTTAACTAAAACCCTAGGATAAACGGAATGAAAAACCCTAGTTTTTTAGGCTGAGCTTGTCAGTTTTAAAACGTAGGTGAAAAGCCTAGGTTAAAAATTGTTATTTTAATTTTGTGCTATTTGTACAGACTTTTTAAACTGAAAATACAAAAATCTCGAGACTGACAACTATATAAACCTTAGGACGTGGACAAATTCTTGGTACAACTTGAATGGTATGACATCGAGGCACTCCCTCGATCATAAAATTGTTTTGTGGATACCATGGCCTCCTTGGGGTCACTAATCTCGTAAGATCCTTCAGATGAAATGATGACCATTTAGGTCAAGACATTATCGTAATTTGTGATGGAGCAAGCAAGCTTTGACCTAACACCAAGAATCCACCTGATCCAGATTGAACCGTCTCAGGATCAGTTCTCTCGAATCCAAGATTGTTTGACTCAAGCCAACTAGGGGTCCTTATTCTCCCTGACCCTTCTTAATAGCAACACAACTTTGTTTTTACAAGTTCTTTCTCGCTCAGATTTTACTCAGGATTAACTTCAAGAGGGATTGGTCATTCATACCATTGAAGTTTTTGTTCAGCACAATTGGTGCACACCCATAAGGGATTACCTCAAGTTAGGTAACCTCCCACTTGGATTGACACAATCCATGAAAATATCATTTAAACATAAAGTGGCAAAACATGTCTTGCTAGGAGACATTTTGTATCGTCGAAGCTATGAAGGAATCCTCCTTCGTTGCTTGGACCAACAAGAGTCCGCTTGGGCGATCACCCAAGCCCACGATGGTACATGTGGTGGCCACTTCAACGGTATGGCCATCGCAAAGCGCATTCTCTGCATGGGCTATTATTGGCCATATTTAGAGCGATATTGTTGTGCATATGTAAAGAAGTGCATGAAGTGTCAACATCATGCCAATTTGACACATGTACCTTCTCAGGCCTTGCAACCGATTCAATCGACTTGGCCTTTTTCATAGTGGGGCTTTGATCTAATCAAAAATATCTCCCCTACGTTGTCAGGTCGTCACACGTTCATCATAATGACCACAGAGTACTTCACCAAGTGGGTGGAAGTAATTTTGCTAACCTCTACGACCGGATCATGCATTACGAAGTTTATTTTGCATAACATCATATGTCGTTTTGGTATTCCATCCAAGATCCTCTCGGATAATGGGATGCCCTTCAAGAATAAATATGTGCTTTCTTTGACCACAAATTACAAGATTCAGCATAGTTTTTCAACCCCCTATTTTCCACAGGCAAATGGGTAAGTAGAGGTGTCAAACAAAATGCTAGTTGCCATCCTCAAAAATACAGTCGCAGATAGTCATAAGGATTGGCACATTCAAATCCTGCTTTCCCTATGGGATTATCGCACTAGCATTCGAATGCCCACTGGGGCAACTCCATTTTTGTTGGTGTATGGCTCCGAGGTAGTCATGCCTCTCGAGTTGGAAATCCCTTCCCTACGCATTTCAATGCAAGAGTTCATTGATGATGACACTGCACAACAGTCCTGGTTAGACCAACTTACGTTGCTCAATGAATGACACGTCAATGCTCTTGAGCATTTACGTATTTATCAAGAGCGAATTAAGAAAGCATACAACATGAAGGTTCACCTAAGGGAATTTTAGGTTGGTGACTTGGTATTAAAAGAGAACTAGCAGAATTCTAATTTGTCGTCCCATCTAAGGGACAAGTTCATCACAAAATGGTTAGGTCCTTATGTGATTGACAGTAAAATAGGACCTAGAACATACCGACTCACCTCTCTTGAAGGAATCAAGGAGCTAGAACCCTTGAACATCAGTCATTTGAGGCCATTCCACATTTAGAGAGCCATAGTCCAACCAAAAGCTCCAAGGATTTCCACAATTGCTTGGTCAACCCCAAACACTCCAAGTATTTCCACAATCGCTTGGTCAAACCCAAAATGCTCCAAAGGTGTCCATAAACCCTTTGGTCAAACCAAAAGCTCCAAGGATTTCCGCAATCGCTTGGTCAACCCCAAATGCTCCAAGGATTTCCATAATCGCTTGGTCAAATCCAAAATGCTCCAAAGGTGTCCATAAACCCTTTGGTCACACCAAAATCTCCAATGATTTCCGCAATCGCTTGGTCAACCCCAAATGCTCCAAGGATTTCCACAATCACTTGGTCAACCCAAAAATGCTCCAAAGGAGTCCATAAACCCTTTGGTCAAACCAAAAGCTCCAAGGATTCCCACCATCGCTTGGTCAACCCCAAAATGCCCCAAAGGTATCCATAAACCCCTTTGGTCAACTCAAAATCTCCAAGGGTTACCATAATCGCTTGGTCAAAACAAATATTCAAAAACAAAAAAAAAAAATTGCATCTCAAATTCCATGCATACTCATAAAAATCAAAATACAAAAATATAGGTTGCATTAGGCATCGCATCCATACATTGCATAATTGCTCGGTTATACATGTCAAAAGCACCATAGACTGTAATTGCTAGGCAATTCCTTCATTTTCCACATTTCCCCATTTTATAAACCCATACATCCTGAATAACACCATCCCCATTGTAGCATAGTCAGTTGCCTCCTAATGTATGTAGGGTTTTCATTATTCAGCTATCTTTAAATTTCCAGCCAATGATTATACAAAGTTAAACGACTTTTATAAGGGAAAGTTTTACTTGGATCAAGCCTCGTTACGTAACATCCCTACACAATTTAAAACACATAAAATAATTCTCCAATTGTGTGAACGCAAGAGATACCTACAAAGTAGTCTAGGGTACCATAGGTGAATGATTAGCCTATTCATCCCCCTGTGTGAATGGTTCAAGAGTGCTGAGAATTGACAAAAGGACATGTTCTTCCCCATCAATTCCCCCTAACAAACAATGGTTTTCCCAACTAACACAAATCCCAATCACCATTGGTCCCTAAGGTCGTAAGGATTCGTACTACACATCCCTGCCAAGGATGGGTAGTCATCCCCAAGGCCTAAAAGCTTCAATGACCATTCAAAAACAAAATTCCCACAATCCATCATCACACACATCTCCAATCACCTTTGGTCTCAAACCTTTAAGGATTCATACTACACGTCCCTGAACAGGATGGGTAGTCATCCCCAAGGCTTAAAATATCAACGCCCTTACTTCATAATCTCCATCATCCCCTTTTGTTCCCAAAGTTGTAAGGATTTGTACTACATGTTCCTGAATAGGATGGGTAGTCATCCCCAAGGCCAAAAGGATCAATGCCATTCATACGCCAAAAACATACAAGCTTAACCTTACAAAGCTCAAAAGTTAAATCAAATAATAGTGGTTATCACCACTATTCAAAATCCTTGCTCAAAGAGAAAAACAAAGAGAAAAATAAACAGTGATTTTTATCACTATGTATACGAGCAAGTATCCTCAACCATTGCGCCAATACAAAACCTGAACTTGAATCCCTGGAATTCTCAGCATTCAAAAACCATCTAGGTGATCCTCATTACGGGTTTGGTGGACAGCCTACCTGGCAATGGTGGTATCCTAAACGCATGACGATATGTCTGTCACATTATCTTTGCATGTGAGTAGACCAATGTTTTCATGTGTATAAGCTAGCTTATGGTACCTTAGATTGTCCCGTAGATTAATCTTACTAAATACAACAACGGAGTTAGTGGAGCCAATTAGGTGATCCTCAGTACAGGTTTGGTTGATAGCCTATCTGGCACTGGCAGTATCCTGATAAATACCACATAAACGAACTCAATTGCACACATCGGGATGTGAAACAACTTGGTTAAACTCAAGTCAGATTTATACCTTGTTCCAAAGTCTTGTGAGACAAATGTACAATTTTGGCTAGTTATTTAATATATCTGAATCTCAGAAAATCTTAACTACATTTTAAAAACAACTGGTACATTTCATTCCGTCCATCACCATCAAAAAATATGCAAAATACAAAAAAAAAGTTTTCACCTATAAAGTCATTCTACAAAGTCATCCCATAAGTACAACAATCCAGTAAATCTTGCACAGTCTATGGTGCCATTGACAAGTTATCAACAAATCATTTCATTCATTCCATATGCATACATCATATAATTAGAAACATCGCATTCATAATACCACATGCATCCATCATCATAAATAACTATGCATAAACAGAAAAACACACCATGAAAAGTTCATAAACACCAAAAAAGAGTCATCTGTATATATATCATCAAAAATACCTACAGGTTACAATGAACCGGTCCTATGACCTTGCAACAAAAGACAAAAGCTCACAAACCCCCAAGTCTAGGGCATCGGCCACCATGATCATGCAGGATCGGTACGACGGGAACTACCCCCCATGGTGTGGGTCCTATGGGACCTCTCAGGGCGACTGCTGCTCACCCCTACATCATGCCCACGAGTGCCCCCCTCATCTAGCCGCCTATGATGAGACGATGCTGACTTCTCAGTATCGCTATCTCTCATTAGACGTGAAGAACCAGCTCCAGGAGGCTCAAGTAACCGCCCATCGAGGCGAATAATCTCTCCCTCCCATCGAAATCACTCTGCCTCCCACAAAAAACACTCTACCTCCCATCAATGGTAATAAGCTACTACATCGTCACATTGTGCCAATGTCTTCTCTTTCTTCGCTAGTTGTGCCCGTAGGAGATCCCTCTCCTATGCAGCATTAGTATCCTCATCCCCCCGATAGTACACCACAAATGCGTTTGCATGCTCCGCTAGCTGAGTTTGTAGGAGATCCCTCTCCTGCAAAGCCTCTCCTAGCTCCTCATCTTGTCTCTGTAGCAGGTCCTCGAATCATGCCATATCAGCGTGATGCCTTGCCTCCACATCCTCTAAAACTGCTTGAGGCATCGACGAATCCAGGACAGTAACCTTCTATGGCTCCCACTACTCCGAGACGTCCTGCATCTTCAGCTGATCCGGCACCCCAAACTCCCCTCCAACATCCTCAACCTCCACCATGTCTACATCATCCAGTAGAACTCCCCAGCCCTCTCCTGGTGCCTCTGCACCCTCATCCCTTGTTGCACCCCCTAGCAGTCCCTCGCCTTGCCATCGTCGCAAAGTCCACCACTGCTCATAATCGGAGGTAACCCATACGTCATCCACATATAGGATGTCAATAGTTGTATTTGAATCCTTTCCAAGTGGTGCAATGACTGACCGGTCTAGAGTCCTCTCGTCCCCTCAGTGTTGATAAACCACGGGCTCACCAGGAAACCCCTGGCACACCCTGAACTATCGTGTAACCCGACCATATGGGAAAAAATCCTGCTCAGTCTCATGATGCCCAATCATCCACCGCCCCCTTCGTACCCACAGGAGCCACTCTCTAGCCTCAGGCTAGGCTGGACAGTCCTGGTAGGGGCACCAGAACACCTCCCCTAGAGCAAGCCGAGCGAAGGCATCGACATAGTGCCCTACGACACCTATCGATCACCGACTCTGACCCTACTCCTTTGACCTCCACCATAGTACCCTGTAACCAATATCTCGGTCTACCATCTCCACCTGAGTCATCTAGGGTAGCCCCGTTGACCTCTCCACTACTATGTGTTGCCATGCCCAGCACTACAGCAAGTAGCTGCAGCTGATCCCCTTTTGCCTTCGATAGTGGACCTCGTACAACTCATCATATAGCTATACCAGCAGAGTCTATCCCCATCTCATGATCATAAGTGCATCCATAGGACACTCCACCAACAGAAACACCACCTCTAGCAAGTTCCATGAGAACTTCATGCTCGAAGAGTCAGGGAGAAGCATGTTGGAAATGAGGCCCATCAGTAATGCGTGCCTCACTCCCAACACACCCCTCTCTAGACACCTTCAAACCAATATGCCACCAATCTGGCAGTCGCCCTCTGCCTTCTCCACTGGGCTGTCCACCCCCATATCCTCTCCATGTCCAAAGCAGCGTGTCAACACTGCGGTCTGCTGATCCCGCGGTATCGTCCGGATCGGCATTCTGTCTATCGAAATCCGAAGAATCCGATAGACATCCTCCAAGGTCACCGTCATCTCCCCTGTTGGGAGATGGAAGGTTTTGGTCCGGGGATCCCACAAGTTGATCAGGGCCATCAGATAGGCCCGATCCCCGACCACTGGCTCCAGTCAAGTCACCTGCTTGAGCCCAAGGTCATCAAGCCAATCCCAGTCAGCCAAAGTCAGTGCCTCTCGCACTTCAGTAAACACCGTGGGCACCTGGTACCGGCTCTTCACAACCTGCAAAATAAAACAACACAAAAACATTAAAACAATGAAAAACTGTCCAGCAAGGCATCAAAATGTACAGCCAAAAACATAACAAATATTCAAAAAATTAATTTGTCAGTTCTAGGGTTTTAACTCTAACTGATAAATTAAAAAAAAAAAATTCAAAAACAACTAATTTGTCAGTTCTAGGGTTTTAACTCTAACTGATCAATTAAAAACAAAAAAAATGAAACAAAATAATTGTTTTTCAGTCCTCGGGTTCTTAACTCTAACTGATAAATTAAACACAAAAAAATAATCATTTGTCAATCCTAGGGTTTTTAACTCTACCTGATAAATTAAAAACAACAAACACAACAAAACAATTCAAAAACAACTAATTTGTCAGTTCTAGGGTTTTAACTCTAACTGATAAATTAAAAACAAAACAAAAAAATTCAAAAACAACTAATTTGTTAGTTCTAGGGTTTTAACTCTAACTGATAAATTAAAAATGAAAAAAACAAAAAAATTCAAAAACAACTAATTTTTCAGTTCTAGGGTTTTAACTCTAACTGATCAATTAAAAACAAAAAAATTGAAACAAAATAATTGTTTGTCAGTCCTCGGGTTTTTAACTCTAACTGATAAATTAAACACAAAAAAATAATCATTTGTCAGTCCTAGGGTTTTTAACTCTACCTGCTAAATTAAAAACAACAAAACAATTCAAAAACAACTAATTTGTCAGTTCTAGGGTTTTAACTCTAACTGATAAATTAAAAACAAAACAAAAAAAATTCAAAAAAAACTAATTTGTCAGTTCTAGGGTTTTAACTCTAACCGATAAATTAAAAACAATTTTTTTTTTTCAAAAACAACTAATTTGTCAGTTCTAGGGTTTTTAACTCTAAGAAATCAACTGATCACTTACAAACACAACAACATAAACCACAAAAAATAACTAGGGTTGAGCTACATTTTTATGTTTAGTTTTATCCTACGTTTCTAACCTCGGTTTTGATCTTTGTTAAATTTGGGTTAAGCGAAGTTTTAAGTTATGTTCTAAACTAAGTTTTTTTAAGCTCAGTTTTAAACTAAACTTCTGATCTTTGTTTAACTAGGGTTCAACTAAGTTTTAAACTAAGTGTTAATTTTGGTAGACTAAGGTTTCATTTTTAAATTTGAAAAACAAAAGAAAAACAAACAAAACAAACAAAAGGACAAAAAAAACAAATAACTTGTGGTTTTACAACTGTACAACAAACAAACAATCAAGAGCAAGGGCACTCACTAGTCTCAATTTGGCTCCGTCGCTCGATCTGGTGCGTGAAATCATGGTGGCGGGAAAAATTGGGCAGTGCTTCGCTTCGTAGAATTGACTTCCTCCTCCTCAGAGCTCAAAATCGCCAGGAAAAACAAATGCAAATGAGCCCAAAACCCAGTTTTGGCCTTTAAATAGGCTTTTGAGTCTGTAATCGTTCCCCCCTTGGATGAGCTCTTTGGTTAGAACTTGTCCCTCCCTGGGATGAATACTAAGCAGGAATTCGTCCCACCCAGGGACGAATACAGAGCAAAAATTTCAAAAACAACAAAAACTGCACAAAAATGCACCAAAAAAAGCAATAAAACTATCCAATGAGAGTGCTTTTGCACTTAACATTCTGGGCATGCAAAACTAATGTCGGGGTCACAAATCCTCCCTATCCTACTCCCTAAGAAGGCTATCATAGCCGGACCGCTCCACGGGAGGACGGATTTTTGAGAATTTCATCCCCAAGCGGCGTCACCAAAATGAGTCAAGACCCAACCAAAAATAGCAATAACATTGCCTAACGAAGGCGCCTTTGCGCCTGACATTCTTGGCATCCAAAAAAGACATTGGAGTCACAAATTGTCACTATCCTACTCCCTAAGAAGGCTACCATAGCCGGACCGCTCCACGGGAGGATGGATTTTTGCCAATTTCAACTCCAAAATGCGTCACAAAAAGGGTTAAAACCCACCAAAAATAGATCAGAATGTTTGGAAACTGCTTGCGCATTCAACGATAAAAAACTGAAGGCACCCTTACTTAAGTCATCTTGGGTCAAGCGAATAGTCACTTTTATCATGTTGGTCATTGCCTCATCGATTCGTCGCTTGAGGGGGTAGTCACACTTAGTCACCAATCAACAAAAACACACCCAATCAAGGAAATGACACGCATTCAAAGGATCATTGACAAAGACAATTGTGCCCCTACTTGGGGCAGTAAACAAGCAATAATCACAAGTTGATCAAACACTTGGCATTCGTGAATAATGAACTCAAGGTTCCCACAGACAAAAGGTTGTGCTCTTTGCCTATTCATGATTGATCAATGTCCAAAGTCAAGTAACACCTCACCAAAAAAGGTTAACACTTGAATTAAGTTCCTTAGCTCATCAAAAGCAAGGATTCAAGAATGCGTGCCCTTTCCATACTTGAGGCATCAAACATTGGTTAGCTTACTGAGAAACCTTAATCATTAGTACTTTGAGTATCTATTTTTGCTCGGCGTTGTGCCTTGCATAGCGCTTCCCAAAAAGGGGCATCTGTAGACACCAAAACAACACCAATCCGATTATGTGACAATAAGCGCTGATCGCATTGACACACATAGCCCCCAAGGCAGCCCCCAGAGGTTAAAAAGTGGTCCTAACCACTCCCAAAAGTAGTTTGGAAGGTCAAAGGTCAATTTTGCACTTTTTTGGCACCTTGCTCTCTACTCGTCCCACCCAAGGATGAATACAAACTGGCATTCGTCCCATCTAGGGACGAATATCAGCATTCGCCCCAGGGTGAGGCGAATAGCAAGTTTGACTGGAAAAAATTCAAACCTCGACAAGTCCACTAGTTAACTAAAGCTTCAGGCCATGCAATTATGAGGAACAACTTCAAATCAAGGAGATAGACTTCAGTCATGCATATCTTTGATTTGGTAAGGTCTCATGCGAGGAGACTCTAAATTAGGGAATAATATTTTTCCCAACATAGGACATGCAACTTCAGTGGCGCCCTCACATATGAAATTCAAACAAAGAGACCCTAGGTCTATAAATTGGTGAGTTTTCTCACCCAAAGAAATAACAAGGAGGGAGCATTTGAGCAATGAAGTGCTGCCAATTTACATACGCACTTGCAATTTGTGCTTTTTACATCCTTAATCTCTCATTCAAAAGGGATTTTATTGGGTGACTATTGGAAGTACGAATCCAGACCCAAACCCAAGCATTTGGCTACAATACATCATAAAATTTGTGGACAACACCCCATAATAGGTTTTGGACCCATCCCAAGTGGATTGGTGCCAAAAAAAAGTCCCAAACGGTGGGCGTGCTGCCCCCGAGCACTTCCCAAGTTATCGTAGTTCTAAATGCCCCACCTCGGGATGAATAGAAATCTATGGTAGATTTCATTTCTTTTCTTTTTGCATCTTATTCTAGGTTATTTAAATAGGCTGTAGTTTAAATTTCATTTCATTCTGAGCAATTTTGACCAGGTTTTTGTCATTTCCTGCATTTACTAACCTACATATTGCATCATCAAAATCTAGGTGATCTAGGCCAAATTGGAGAAATATGACCTTCTGGGTCTTCCCAAAATACCCGCAATTAGCTAACAACAACTTTGCAGGTCATTTGGAGCTTCAAAAATAGTAAAAACTGCACAAAAATGCAACAAAAAAAGCAATAAAACTGTCCAATGAGAGTGCTTTTGCACTTAACATTTTGGGCATGCAAAACTGATGTCGGGTTCACAAATCCTCCCTATCCTACTCCATAAGAAGGCTATCATAGCCGGACCGCTCCATGGGAGATGAATTTTTGAGAATTTCATCCCCAAGCGGCATCACCAAAATGGGTCAAGACCCAACCAAAAATAGCAATAACATTACCGAACGAAGGCGCCTTTGTGCCTGATATTATTGGCATCCAAAACAGATGTTGGAGTCACAAATTGTCACTATCCTCCTCCCTAAGAAGGCTACCATATCCGGACCGCTCCACGGGAGGACGGATTTTTGCCAATTTCAACTCCAAAATGCGTCACAAAAAGGGTTAAAACCCACCAAAAATAGTTCAGAATGTTCAAAAGCTGCTTGCGCATTCAACGATAAACAACTGAAGGCACACTTACTTAAGTCATCTTGGGTCAAGCGACTCGTCAGTTTTCTCATGTTGGTAATTCCCTCATCGATTCGTCTCTTGAGGGGGTAGTCACACTTAGTCACCAATCAACAAAAACACACCCAATCAAGGAAATGACACGCATTCAAAGGATCATTGACAAAGACAATCGTGCCCTTGCTTGGGGCAGCAAACAAGCAATAATCACAAGTTGATCAAACACTTGGCATTCATGAATCATGAACTCAAGGTTCCCATAGACAAAAGGTTGCACCCTTTTCCTATTCATGACTAATCAATATCCAAAGTCAAGTAACACCTCACCGAAAAAGGTTAACACTTGAATTAAGTTCCTTAGCTCGTCAAAAGCAAGGATTCAAGAATGCATGCCCTTTCCATAATTGGGGCATCAAAAATTGGTTAGGTTATTGAGAAACCTTAATCATTAGTGCTTTGGGTATCTATTTTTTCTCGGTGTTGCGCCTTGCATAGTGCTTCCCAAAAAGGGGCATCTGGAGAGACCAAAACAACACCAATCCAATTATGTGACAACAAGCGCTGATCGCATTGATACACACAACCCCCAGGGCAGCCCCCAGAGGTTAAACAATGGTCCTAACCACTCCCAAAAGTAGTTTGGAAGGTCAAAGGTCAATTTGGCACATTTTTGGCACCTTTCTTTCTGCTCATCCCACTCAGGGACGAATACAAATTGGCATTCGTCCCATCCAGGGACGAATATCAGAATTCGCCCCAGGGTGAGGCGAATAGCAAGTTTGACTGGAAAAAAGTCAAACCTTGACAAGTCTGCCAGTTAACTGAAGCTTCAAGCCATGCAATTGCGAGGAACGGCTTCAAATCAAGGAGAGAGACTTCAGTCATGCATGTCTTTTATTTTTGGAGGCCTCATGCGAGGAGACTCTAAATCAGGGAATAATCTTTTTTCCAAAATAGGACATGCAACTCCAGTGGCGCCCTCGCATGCACAATTCAAACAAAGAGACCCTAGGTCTATAAATTGGTGAGTTTTCTCACCCAAATAAAGAACAAGGAGGTAGCATTTGAGCAATGAAGTGCTGCCAATTTACATACCTACTTGCGATTTGTGCTTTTTATATCCTTAATCTCTATTCGAAAGGGAGGTTATTGGGTGACTATTGGAAGTACGAATCTAGACCCAAACCTGAGCATTTTGCCACAATACATCACAAAATTTTTTGACAACACCCCATAACAAGTTTTGGACCCATCCCAAGTGGATTGGTGCCGAAACAAAGTCCCAAACAATGGGCGTCCTACCCTCGGGTGCTCCCCAAGCTGTCGCAGTTCTAAACGCCCCACCCCGGGATGAATAGAAATCTGTGGCATATTTCATTTCTTTTATTTTTGCATCTTATTCTAGGTTATTTAAATAGGCTGTAGTTTAAATTTCATTTCATTCTGAGCAATTTTGACCAGGTTTTTGTCATTTCCCACCTTTACTAACCTGTAGATGGCATCATAAAAATCTGGATTATCAAGGCCAAATTGGAGAAATATGACCTTTTGGGTCTTCCCAAAATACCCCCAATTAGCTAACACCAACTTTTCAGGTCATTTGGAGCTTCCTAGGTAGGACATTGAAGAGGGTACTTTTTGACAAATTGTTGCAGGTTTATTCATCCTGCCCCGGAGCGAATACAAATCTGTGAGGAATTTCTCTATTGTTCTTTTTGCATTGGATTTATGGTAATATATTCATGCTTCTATAAAATTTCTAGGTCGTTCTGATGTTATTTGGTTATCGGTTTAATATTTTCATGAATACACTAACAGTAGGCCTTGGGAAATACATGTTTTATTCTATCTGCAGGTGCTACTAATATTTTATGTTTTCTTGAATGTAGGTCTTCAAAATCAAAGGAGCGGGAAGGAGTCATAAATCATATACACAAGAGGCAACGATGTTTTGGTCTGCCCATTTTACATGTGGGCACGCGGAAGAAGGATTGCTATCCATGGATGTGATAAGAAACATAGTTGACGCTCCTATCCCCTAAAAAGGAAGGAGACATATTGTAACACACTTTAAAAAGCATATCAATAAAGAGGGTCATATTCCATGTTGCTTTTATCTTGTGTCGATTCGTCTATGTGCTTTCCTTTTTATGCATTTTTTAATACATAGGCTTTTAGCGTTAAGTTTGGTTCTACAAGCATCACACTTAGCACTTTTATTTTTGTTTCCGTATCCTCGTGCTTTCATTTTCTCATAATTTTGTGGAAAAATTAATATAATTAACTATGTACTCTGATTTTTTCCCTATCAAATATCCAATAGAGTCCATATGGGCAATTGCGTATTGAGATGTAGCACCAAAAGTGTTTATACAAATCCATTAAAATACAAAATGGAATAAATAACATCGTGGATGAATATCAGACCTGCAAGCGCGTTCAAATAAAATTATAGAAATAAAGGTAAGGACGATAGAGAAACATTCTTCTTTGGAATATTTGGAATGAAAGGAATAGTTGAATTTTTAATCAAGATAGGAAGCATATTCACTATATTTGGCAAAAGACCATAGCCAACTTAGTTGAATCAGTCCATCAACTCCTTAATCACCCCAAAAAGTCCCACCAAAGATGGGTTCCAGTGATGCAAATATTGAAGATTAAATATTCTAAGGGCAACCAACATAAAGAGAATTTGAGTATTAGTAAGATAGATAGGACTAGAAATTGACAACCTCCTCCTAAGGATTTTGTAAAAGTCAATACTGATGGAGCCTCTAGAGGGAACCCTAGAAAATCCAGTGTGGGAGGAATTGGTAGACTTTCAGATGGCTCCCTGGTTTTAACTTTTGTTGAGAATTTGGGTATTCTTTCCAATAACCTTGTTGAGGGGTATGGTATCCTCAAAGGCTTCAGGAGGCTACTAAGGTTGGATGGGAAAAGGTGTTAGTTGAGCCTGACTCTCAACTTATGATTAATCTCTTGAAGACTCCTAAGAATCATAAGGTGGATTGGAGAATAAAAATAATTATTGAGAAGATTCAATTAATCCAGATGGGATTTTTGATATTTGATTACAATCATGTGGTCAGAGATCAAAATCAAAACAAGAGTGCTGATACTTTAGCTAATTGGGCTTTGGACAAAGGTGATATTACTTGTTATGGCCACCCTCCTATATGGTGGGCTTCTCAATTTAGGGAAGCTCTTATTTCTATCATTTCTTTGGATGGCTCCAGTTCTGAAGGTACCTAGTTTCTTTTTATTTTATTTTTTGCTTCTCTTTGGTTCATTCAGTTTTTTTTAGTTCCCTAGATCATTCTATTCTTTATTTAGTTTCCTCTGTTGATTATTGCCATAATAGTCTTCTGGTTTAGATAGGTCATTGTTTTGTTCAATTTTTTTTTCTTTTTTCATTTTTGGTTTTTTTTTTTTTTTTTTCTAGTTTTTTAAGGTGGGTGGGTTCTTTTGTTTTGATTTGTTTTTGTGTTCTTTGTGTTGTTTTTTGTTTTTCTTGTGTTTTTGTTGTTTTATTTTTTTAATGTTTTTTGTTATTGTTCTTGTGTTTTTTTCGTTCTTGTTCTTGAGTTTCTCTTTGTTTGTGTTATTTTGTGTTTTTATGTGTGAGTGTTTTCTATGTTTTTTGTTTTTTTTATTGTCTATTGTTGGTTGTTTTTTATTTTTATTTTTATTTTATTTTTAAAAAAAATTTAGGTTTTGGTTGTGTTTATTTTTCATGTTTTTTGGGTTGTCTTTGTAGTGTTATGTTGTTTTTGTCTTTTTTGTGTTTTATTATGTGGTTTGTGTTGTGGTTTCTTTTATCTTATTGTGTGTGTTTGGTTGTGCTTTTGTTTTTGACACACTCAAGGAGCATGTTTTTTATTTTATTTTATTATTTTTGTTGTTATTTACTTATTTTTAAATTGGTTTTGTGTGTTTGTTTACTCCTTGAGTATGTCAAAGGTGGTAGGCCAGGTCCGATTCCTGGGCATTTTTGGTGGAATGGATACCCCTGCCTCCTTGGGTCTTACCCGAAAGTGGCATCCCTTTTGGGATGTTTTCCACAAGAAAAAAAAAAATATGACTCTTTTCTCACAAGCTTGTGGTAAAATTAATATAATTAACTATCTACTCTAATTTTTTTTCCTATCAAATATACAATAGAGTTCTGATGGGCAATTGCGTATTGGGATGTAGCACCAAAAGTGTTTATACAAATCCATTAAAATACAAAATGGAATAAATAACATCGTGGATGAATATAAGACCTACAAGCGCATAGAAATAAAATAATAGAGATGAAGGTAAGGACGATAGAGAAACATTATGGGATCCCATTAAAGCGACTCTTACCGAGTGTCTTGAACCATAAATTCAAACTTGACTAACTTGCTAATATTTTGATGATTCTAAATACTTCCTAAAGTATAGGCTTTGTATGACTCCTTTTCAGATGGAATAATTTGATGTTTGTGAGTATCATAATCCATATCAAATAGGGTTTCCAAGGAAATCATACCTTTAGGAATGGTGTTTGTATTTATATTCAATTCACCTTCTTCATATAGCATGTTTTTAATATACCAAAGTTAGTTGTAAAATCCACTATATGCTTGTCATCCTCAAAAACTTAATATTTTTGGATATTGTCTGGTATGGAGGGAATGACAACTAGGTCTACTATATGCTTGCCATACTTAAACACTTAATATTTTTGGACATTGTTTGAATATGCTTTATCTTAGAATGGACAAGTAGTTATATAGTGCTTGTCGCTACTGTCAATGAATCTGTAATATCATTCTTTTTACATGAAATAGTCTGAATATTAAAAGCATCATTCTTTAATTAAATTCCATACTCATCTATGATAATTTAAGATATGTTTATCATGACAAGCATATTAGCGTTGCACTTGCTTGATCATAAATTTAGAATATCCTAGGACACATACATATATGACTCTCTTCTTAATAAAAAATTGCAATCCATAATACAATACCTCATACTTAATAGCATTGTAGGTGAAATAAATTTATTGTTGATAAGCAACAAGATGTGATTTACCCTTGGTGTAGACCAATTTAACTATGATGCCATTGCCATGCTTATATTTTTACCCATGAAACTCGAGAGTTCATAGTTGGTCTTTAGCTCCTTTCTATTTGCTTGATGGGATTTTTGCTAATAGATTATTATCTCCACCTCTTGTTTCTATTGCCACAATGTAGACTCTAAATTCTAGTTTACTGTATAAAATATCATTGACATTGTTATACTTTGTGCTCGTATCCTTTATCCTTGGCTCTCTTTCTATCTAGACTTGATTGGCTATGCCATGCCAAATGAAGCCACATATGTAAAAAAACTATTGTCATATAAACATTTAAGGTTCTAGATCAATCATGATTAAACAACATCCTATACGCATTTGGGATATCCACAAATTTGATACCGATATATTATTGTACCTCAAGTTGAATAGCTAATTGTATATGGACTTGATTCAACATCCCAACCACATTCACCTTTGTCTTATCCAATTGCACCACCATATTATATGAAGGAGAAGGATCCAATCCCAAATTTTGGTTGACTACATACAACATCACATTGACAGAAGCACTTGAATCCACAAGATAATTATGTAAGTTTTTGCTAGCAATTCTAATAGTCAAAAGGAAAGGAGGAGATTCTACCCTTTTTTTGTATTGCCACCTCAGCATGAATAGTGTTTTTCAAATTTTTAAATTTTTACCAAAAATATTTTAAGTAATAGATCCTTTTGGTTAGTTAATTGAGCTACCTCAAATAGAGAAATTTTTGCCTTGGTTTTCTTAATGTCTTCAATAATATTATATCCATCCTTGTTTTAATTTAAGTCTTTCTCTGTCTATGGTAATGGTATGTTAGATTTTGGCTATGCGGGTATTATAGGACCCTTAGGTTGGACTAGGTTTTTGTTGGTCTGCTCATTAGGTGGGGTGCAGGTTTTGTTAGGATGTGTAGAATAAGTAATTGATGCTTTCCCTTTACTCCAAATAATGTAATTGTTACCTCTTTGAAACTATTAGTAAGCTTACACCTCTTCTTCTAAGAATTCATTAGATTCATACTCATCTACTCCTAAGAGTTCATATGTTTCTAAAACTAGAGTTTTTCTTACATTCTAATTAGCTTGATCTATACAATCCTTATTGGTGGGTACTAATTCTATGTTTTCCATTTTATTTTGGATAATATACAAAGTAATTTTGAACTTTTGACAACTAGTTTTATCATATTAATTCATGGAATGGACTCTACACCAATTGGGTAAAGATATATCGATTAAATTTATTGAATTTATTGGGTTGCTATTAAACTAACTTTGGTTACCAATAATATTTTAGACTCTTTCATTGTTTGGTTCAGTATTTCGTTGATATTTTATCCTTTGTATGTTAAAGTTCCTATTATGAGTGTTATTAGTTGCAGGTGGATTTTGAGAATTTTTTCTTTGTAATTGAATCATATTGTTTCTTAGTTTTTAAACCACCTTGTTTATGTTGTCTAACTCAATATTTGAGTTATTAGGTTGACTTGGTCCTAGTTTACTTGTTACATTATTTATAGGTGTAGATGTATTAAAAAATATAGGTAAAGATTGTTGATTATTTGTTGGAGGTATATAACTGATAATGTTGTTTATGGTCACTTAACTATCTAAATAATTTGGAATGGTTTATTGATTGCTCACATCATACATCATTTGATTCAGGGAGCCAAAATGAATGGTTGATTTTTGTTTAGATACATGATCTTAGTAATGAATTCAACATGGGAAAGTGTTGTTTAATGGATTGATTTATCAATGATATTTTATTATAAGATATTGGTTGTCCAAGTGAATATAATTGACCTAAACCAAAACTTTGAGGTATTAATTATTGCTCAATTTTTGCTGCCTCACTATATGCCATGGGTAAGGATGCAATTTGAGGAGCTCTCATCATAAATATAAAAGTTAATGGCTCCAAATATCTAAGATACATCTTGAATATTGCTTGCTTTGTGAGGGTGTTAGGGGTCACCAATCAGATGTATAATTTATGAAACCTAGTATTGAATAGCATTAGGGGTTTTCTAGGTTCTAAATGGGTAAAGAAAAATAAATGATATACCATAGCTAAATCAACGAGTAATTTAAAATGGTTGATAAATGTTATCTCTAATTGCGTCCAAGAAGTAATGGAGCCTAAATATAAGCTTCTTTACCAGTAATATGTAAATTCATTCAATGTGTGTAGAAACACCCTACATGCAACATCCTCATGTTCAATATGTAAATTAATTAAGAAATCTTTGTATGCTTGTACATGCTCTTTAGCTAATATTGTTCCATCATACATATATCTATGAACATATATTTCATCTTTATTAGACATATCATGTGTAGGCCTTTGTATGTGAAAGGGTTGCTTCCCACAAAACATGGAGTAAGAGGTGCCATTGGTGGACTTTGTGTAAGGGGAAAAATATCAACATAAAGGGTAATAACTCTAGGAGAATTATTGGGAGTCATAGGAGTATTCAGTATACCTTGATCAACTTTAGATCTTCTGTATAGATAAAGGCTAAGAAACTCAATGCCTCTTATATATGACTTAGACCTAGTAATGACAAGTTTAGGTTCTAGATTTGATAATTAATATGTGTAATATAAATAATGCACCAATAAAATCTAGTTTTAATAGACTCTCCTAGCACTAGTTCTATTGAGAAAGCAAATGACACATTGTCAAGGGTAAGCCAACAATACTTAGAATACAAATTTTCTCACTCTTGGAAGGGAGGGAAATATTTCCCCTAATGTTTGGGTATGCTAGCTCTTGGCTAGTGCATGTAAACTCATAGGTTGTTGTTAATTATTTCTTCAAGGGGTCCTTGTTGGTTATGACTCAAAAAATAAGCTTCCTGGGTACAATATCTTTAAATTGAAAACTTAACTATCTACAAATGATTCTACTACATTGATATTACAATATATGTGAGCTTAGCAAAATTAAAATGGAAAAATAAAGATAAATTTTAAGATTTGCAAACTATAGTTACCTAATCAATATCATTGATTGCACTTAAGATACATCATACGTGTAATAAAAATAAATATTTTGAAGTTGTATCAAATTTTAAAATTCACTGCAAAAAGTAAGCTTCAATGCTTCAAACATAAACTAATCTACTCCTAATCTAAACAATATTTAGAGAAAATTCAAAGGTGTAATGGTAAGAGGAAAGAAGGAATATCAAGCCAAAACTACCTTGAACTCCAATTCTGATATGATAAAGTAATAAATCCCATTTAGAAAAATCTTGACATGACCAATATTCACATAACCTAAGGTTTGAGATGGTGCAATATTCAAAGAAGCAACAAAATATGAAACACACTAAGTGCAATTACCATCAACATGCATAAATTGAACATAAAAAATTTAAAAGCCTTATATTATAAAGATATTTGTTGATTACATGGATTTAGATTTTTCTAGTTTAGTGGATTACAAGAACAAATATAAAAAATAATAGCAACTTGGTTTAAATTCCATCTGACTACAAAAAGAAAGAAGAAGTCAAAGGGGATAACTAACAAATGGTTTTTGATCTTTTGTAATAGACTAGTGAGAAACTATTTATACAATTTTTATCCTTCACATAGCATTACATTTACAATTAATTGATATTCATTTCCTAGACGTGCTTCATGGAATTCATTTTATGACCATGTGAGATTACTTTCAACTGTATTGTGGTCATTTCTCATTAAATATTATTTTGCATGATACTCAAAAACTATGGAATGGCCATGCATCATTCACTTTTCATTACTATATAAAATTTGAGTTGATAACTGATTTACCATATCTTTTGTCTTGCATGATTGTACTTGCCCAATCAAAATTAAAATACCATATCCACCATTAACATAGCCACTAAAAAATATGTTATGACCCTCCTTGGCAGGATTTTTGGCACAAATAAATAATGTATTAATTATCAATTATTTAATACTTAGTTTGTGCAATTGAATAACTATGCGATGTTAGTTTAATCTTTTGAAAGAACATGATACTGCTGAAAAATTATTAATGTGCAGAATTAGGTACACTCATGGGTGGAAGAGGTAGAATTGTCCACCAAAAATGGGTACATAATATAGGGGAGTGTGATGATTATAATAACTCAGGGGTAACATGGATAGATACCCTCATATAGGTATGCATAATTAGATAGTAATAATCATAAATTATCTAGCCACCCTGAGATTCAAGTTGATAGCTTGGTAGCTATTGTATTATTAGGCTAAGACAGGTGACTTTATTGACATAAAGACTCCCTCTTTATTTGTGGCATATATTTGATTGTCTTTGACTTCATCATTTATTCTACCAATGGTTTGGAAAAAAAATGCATAATTTGGTTATCTTTGAAATCCCCTTGTTTTGCTTAAACCCTTCAAAAGAATAGCATGATGTTAGTATTTGATAAGAAAACCTTTATTCTTGAAAGCACGAGATTCCGAAAACAAAAAGAAACACTAAAGCTATGCAATGCAAAACAAAATGTAACGCTTTAATCCTATGAATTTGAAATGCATGAAATAAGGAAAAGAGACGAATTGAACGACAAAAGGAAAGAGGTATAGAAAGCACAGCCCTTTTTATTTATACTCTCTCAATATCGGTTACAAAGACGTCTCCCACCTTTTCAGGGGCTAGGAGCGTTAAAATGTTTTGGTTACAATAGTGACTAGTGATCCTCCTTCCGCGTGCCCACATGCAAAATGGGCGGGCCAAAGTGTTGCCGCCACTGGTGTGAATGAATCCTTGATCTTTGCTGCTCCTCCTGCGTTCAAAGAAACAACAAAATTGTTAGTAGCACCTGCTGCAAATATGAAACGTTTGTTCTCTAAAAACAATGAAGGATGTATGCATAAAACTGAATAAAATGATGAATGAACGATTCTAAACAACTTGCAAGTTTGACAGAAACAGGGAACATTACCGGAGGGCCACTGCCATCAAAATAGTCGAAAAACATCGCCGATTTGAATTCGATCGTAATTCGTCCCTCGGGCAGGATGAATTCTACTGTAATTCGTCCCCGGGTAGGACGAATTCGCCTGCGACAAAGCGCCGAAGTGATGCTGCCCAAATGTCGCGTCTCGGGATCTCCAAAAGACCTGCAAACATAGGGGTTAGCTAATTGGGGGCATTTTGGGACGACCCAGATGGTCGGATTTCCCCAATTTGACCTCCATCAACGGGAATTTGACGTCGCTACCTGCAAGTTAGTGGGGACAACAAAAGCGACAATACATGATATGATTTGATCAAAACATTCTGAAATCGAAATTATAAACTATCTAAACAGCATAAAATGGAATGGAATATAAACAAGTGACAAAAGAACAAATTAAAATGAAACTAAGAAGTGCGGGGCGCCCAGGCGGGCCGCCCACCGTTAGAACCTGATTTCGGCACCAATCCACTCGGGATGGGCCCAAAATCTCTTGTAATGGGTTGTCGGCGAATTGGTAGATCAATGTGGTCAAATGTCGGGTTTTGGGTCCGGATTCACACTTCCAATAGCCACCCAATAACCTCTCTTGCGAAAGAGATCAAGGATGTGGAAGAGGTGAATCAAAAGGGTAAAATGTGGTATTCAATTTGGCAGCACTTCGTTGCTTGAAAATGCCTCCAACTTGTCTCCTTTTGGGTGAGAAAGTTCACCATTTTATAGACCCAAGGGGTCTCTTTTGGAGGGGCATGCAGGGGTGCCATGTGGCGGCCATGCCTTCTCAAGAGGGAGGAGACTCCTCCCTGACTTGGGCTTCCATGACTGCCCTTGTGACAGTCCTCTAACGCCCACTCTGCCCACCTACACGCGCATGCAAGGCAGGAGGCATTAATTGACTGTCCTCGGCTGCCACTTGGCGCAATTTTTCTTTTTGCCCATTAAACCTGGAATTCGTCCTGACCTAGAGCGAATTCAGAATTCGTCCCTGGATGAGACGGATCCCAATTTGAATTCGTCCCTGGGTGGGACGGATATTGAGCAAGGTGCCTGAATGTGCCAAATTGCCTTCTAACCTTCCAAAATTGCTACAAAAGTGGTTAGGACCACTGTTTAACCTCTGAGGGCTGCCCTGGGGGCTGTGTGTGTCAAAGCGATCGGTGTTTGCAGTCACATAATCGGATTGGTGCTGTTTTGGTGTCTACAGATGCCCCTTTTTGGGATGCGTTGTGCATGGCGCAACGTCGAGCAAAAATAGATAACCAAAGCACTAATGATTAGGGTTTCTTGGTAACCTAACCAACTTTTGATGCCCCAAGTATGGAAAGGGCATGCATTCTTGAATCCTTGCTTTTGACGAGCGAAGGCACTCAATTCAAGTGTTAACCTTTTTCGGTGAGGTGTTACTTGATCTTGGACATTGATCAGTCATGAATAGGCAAAGGGCGCAACCTTTTGTCTGTGATAACCTTGAGTTCATGATTCACGAAATGCCAAGTGATTTGATCAGATTGTGATTGTTGCTTGTTTACTGCCCCAAGCAGGAGCGTAATTGTCTTTGTCAATGATTCTTTGAATGCATGTCATTTTCCTTAATTGGGTGTGTGTTTGCTGATTGGTGACTAAGTGTGACTACCCCCTCAAGCGACGAATCGATGAGGGAATGACCTTCGTGAGAAAAGCGACGAGTCGCTTGACCCAAGATGACTTTTGCAAGGGTGCCCTTAGATGGTTTAGCGTTTAAGCATGTGCAATTTTTTGACATTTAGACCTATTTTTGGTGGGTGGTAACCCTTTTTGCGACGCTTTTTGGAGCTGAAATTGGCAAAAATCCGTCCTCCCGTGGAGCGGTCCGGCTAAAGTAGCCTTCTTAGGGAGTAGGATAGTGACAATTCGTGACCCCAACGTCGGTTTTGCATGCCCGGGATGTCAAGTGCAACAACACTCTCATCGGGCAAGTTTATTAGCTGTTTTTATGCATTTTTGTTCAATTTTTGATGTTTTTTGAAATTTTTGGCCTGAATTCGTCCCAGGGTGGGACGAATACCAGCTTAGAATTCGTCCTAGGGTGGGACGAGCGCTAACCAGAGCGCTCGTCCTAGGGGAGGATGAATTTAAGCTCAAAAGGCCTATTTAAAGGCCAAATCTAGGGTTTGGGCTCATTTGCATCTGATTTTTCTTGCGATTTGGAGCTCTGGGGAGAAGGAGGTTAATTCTGCGAAGCGAAGCGCTGCCGAATTTCTCCTGACATCATGAGTGCACAAACCGGGTCGAGCGGCGGAGCCGAAGCGAGACCAGTAAGTGCTCCCTAGAATTATTACTTTTGTTTTAAAACTGCAAGTGTTTTGTTTAATTATTTTTGTGATGATGTTTTTCAAAATTTTAAAACTTAAACCCTGAAACTGAGCTGAAGACAACTAAGACTTAGTGTACAACTAAACGTAGCGCAAAACCTAGGGAGAGAATTTTTATTTTCCTTATAGCTAAACCCTAGGATAAACGGAACATAAAACCCTAAGACTTAATATTTGTTGTTTTTTGAATTTTTGTTCTGTTTTTAAATTAATCAGTTAGGATTAGAAACCCTAAGACTGAAAAATTAATTTTTTAAATTTTGTTTTATTTTATTTTCTGGAATTTATCAGTTAGGATTAGGAACCCTAGAACTGAAAATTTTTTGTTTGAATTTTGAATTTTTGTTTTTAAATTAATCAGTTAGGATTAGAAACCCTAGAACTGAAAAATTATTTTTTTGAATTTTTATGTTTGTTTTTTGTTGTACATTGGTAGGCAATGTTGTATATTTATGTTATTGTTGTACAGTTCTTTTCCATGATTTTAATGTTTTTGAATTGTTTTCTTTTGCAGGTTGTTAGGAGCCGGTACCGTGTACCCACTCTTTACTAAGCGGGGGCGCCGATCGAGCGGATCGGGAGTGGCTTGATGCCCTTGGGCTCAAGCAAGTGGCTCGACTGGAGCCTGTGGTCACGGATCAGGCCTATTTGATGGCCCTGATCAATCTTTGGGATCCGTGGACCAACACCTTCCATCTCCCAACAGGGGAGATGACTGTTACCTTGGAGGATATCTATCGGCTTCTGTGGATTTCGATAGATGGACTGCCGATCAGGACATCGTCGCGTGATCAGCGGACAGCTGTATTGACGAGATGCTTCGGGCATGGGGAGGAGCTGGGTGTGGAGGATCCACTGGAGAGGGCAGAGGGTGACTGCTAGATTGGCAGGATTTTGGTCCGATGGTGGCTGGAGAGGGGGGTGTTGGGCGTGAGGCACGCATTCCTTATGGGCCTCATGTCCAACATGTTGTTACCTGACTCGTCAGGCACGAGGTTCCCATGGAACCTGCTGGATTTGGTTTGGCAGTTGGTAGAGTGCCCGACAGAGGCACCGCTTATTATGAGATGGGGACAGACACTGTTGGCACAGCTCTATGGGGAGTTGTATGAGGTCCGCTGTCGACGAGAAGGGGATTAGTTGTAGCTACTTGTTGCAGTGTTGGGCTTGGCAGCACATAGCAGTGGAGAGGCCAACCGGGTTACCATGGATGACTCGGGTGGAGATGGAGGATAGGGAGATAGGTTATGCAGTTCTATGGCGGTGGTCCGGGGAGCAGGGGCAGAGTCGACGGTGGGCAGGTGTCGTAGGGCACTATGCCGATACCTTCTCTCGGCTTACTCCAGGGGAGGTGGTTTGGCGCCCTTATCGGGACTGTCCAGCCTGGCCGGAGGCTGGAGAGTGGCTCCGACGGGTACGTAGAGAGCGGTGGCTGATTGGGCGGCACGGGACCGAGCATGAGTTCTTCTCGTACAGTTGGGTGACCCGATAGTTTGGGGTGCGCCAGGGGTTGCCTGGTGAGCCCGTGGTCTATCGACATCGGGGGGATGAGAGGACTCTGGACCGACCGGTCATCGTGCCACTAGGCGAGGATTCAGACGCGGTGATCGATGTCCCGGACGTGGATGACGTCGGGACTACCACTGAGTATGACCAGTGGTGGGTACTACGGCGATGGCGAGGCGAGGGGCCATTGGGAGGCACGGGGGCAGCTACCGCGGGTGGGGAGGGTGCCGAGGCACCAGGTGATGACTGGGGAGCTCCATTGGAGGATGCGGAGATGGTAGAGGTGGATGGTATGGATGCGGATCTTGGGGCTCCGGATCAGCCGGAGATGCAGGACATCGCGGAGCAGTGGGAGCCAGAGCAGGCTGCTGTTCCAGAGATGCCCATGCCTCGGGCAGATGCGGGGACGTGGATGTAGGGTTACGTGCTGAGATTGCACGGTTGGAGGGGTTGCTACGAAGGCGCGATGAGGAGTTGGGGGAAGCTCTGCAGGAGAGGGATCTCCTACGGATGCAGCTGGCAGAGCGAGAGAATGCATTAGCTGCTTCTCATCGATGGGATGGGGGTACTGATGCGGCACGAGAGAGGGATCTCTTACGGACGTAGCTGGTAGAGAGGGATAGGGCTTTGGCACGGTGCGAGGAGAACTTGGCGACGTATCGCCAGTGAGAGATGGAGTCATTGCGGCAGCGGTTAGAGCTGGAGGCAGAGATTAGCCGCCTTGGTGGGTGGGTCCCTACATTCAGCATAGGCGGATCGTCGCGTCGCTCGAGAGGGAGTGAGACTGAGCAGTCAACATCCTCTCGACGTAGGCGACTAGATGAGGGGGGCGAGTAGGCATGATGCGGGGGGCTAGCAGCAGCCACCCGAGGGGTCCCATAGGACCCACACCACGGGGGTAGTTCCCGTCGCACCGATCCTGCGTGATCATGGTGGCCGATGCCCTAGGCTTGGGGGTTTTTGAGCTTTTGGATTGTGCGGGGTCAGATGACCGGTTATTGTAGCCTACGGGCATTTTTGATGATATATACAGATGACTTTATTTTGTTTATGCGAGTGATGATTTGATTTTATGCCTGATGAGTGATGAGTATGGATGTATGCATGTTAATTTATTTCGATGGATGCATATGTTATGATGAATGCAAATGTTTTTGATGTATATGTGATATGCAAAATGTAATGGATGAATTGAATTTGTGTTGTTTGGTTAGGGCACCATAGACTGTTTAGGACTTTGTGATTTTGTTGTTAGGCGATTGTTGTGGTAAATGACTTTGCATGTATACATGTGGTTTTTTTTTTGTATTTTTTGATGGTATTGCAAGGATGAAAAGTAGCGCAGTTGGTTTAGAAATGTAGCTAAGGTTTTCTGAGACTCAGACGGTTTTAACTCACTAGCCATGACTCTACTTTATCTTACAAGACTTTTGAACAAGGTATGAATCGGACTTGTCTTTGACCAAGCTATTTCACATCCCTGTGTGTGCAATTGAGTTCATTTATGTGGTATTTGTCAAGATACCGCCAGTGCCAGATAGGCTCGTCAACCAAACTCGTACTGAGGATCACCTAATTAGCTCCACTAACTCCTTTATTGTATTTAGTCAGATTAATCTGTGGTGCTATCTAGGATACCATAAGCTAGCTCATCCACATGCAAACATTGATCTGTACACAAGTTAATGTGACAGATATATCGTCATGCGGGAAGTTTACCGCCAGTGACCGATAGGCTATCAACCAAACCGATACTGAGGCTTGCCTCATGACCTGTCGAAATGTCGAGAGTTCCAGGGATTCAAGTTCGACTCCCTTCTTTTCTTCTATTGTATTGGGATACTTGCTCGTTGGTAGTGATAAAAATCACTGTTTATTTTTATATATTTTTCTTTTGAGCAAGGGATTTGGATTCGAGTGATAAGAATCACTATTGTATGTGCTTTTTGATGTATGCACTTTGGGATATCAAATTTTGGTGTTTTGACTTTTGCAAATTTTTGATGTTTTGCAACTATTGAGAACTTGGGATTCTTGGGGAATTGGGTAGGGAAGATGCTTGTCCTTTTGCCAACTCTCAGCATTCTTTGGGTCATTTGCACAGGGGGATGAGCAAGATAACCGTTTCGCTTATGGTGACCTGGATTACTGTGCAGGTTTCATCTTTCGTTCACACAACTTGGGAATTTTTATGTGTTTTAATTTGTGTTGGGATGCTACGTAACAAGGTGTGATCCAAGTAGAACTCTACCTTCGTAAAATCTGTCTGACTTGGTACAGTACGTGGCTAGAAAGCAAAATTACGACTGAAAGATGAAAACTCTTGATACATTCGAAGACAACTGACTTTAGTGTGGTAAAAAGCAGTAAATGGCGTGTTTTTGTTGTTTTTTGGATTGCTTATAAAATAAAAAAATGTGGAACAAGATGGACTAGCAGAGCAATTACAGCCTATGGTGCCTTTGACCTGTATGACCACAAATATGCAATGTATGGATGCGATGCTTAATGCAGCTATATATTTTTGTATTTTTGATGGATTGATTTTTGTGAATATGAAGATGAGATGTGAGAAGAGCTTTTTATTGATGAATTTGAGCATGCCTGGAAATGAGATGCAAATTTTTGTTGTTTTTGATGATTTTTGGATTTTCTTATTTTTTGACCAAGCGATTGTGGGAATCCTTGGAGCATTTTGGGTCCATTGAAGATTGGATTTTTATTGGAGCATTTTTGGGATTGACCAAGCGATTAGGAATCCTTGGAGCATTTTTGGGATTGACCAAGCGATTGTAGGAATCCTTGGAGCATTTTGGGGATTGACCAAGCGATTGTAGGAATCCTTGGAGCATTTTGGGATTGACCAAGCGATTATAGGAATCCTTGGAGCATTTTGGGATTGACCAAGAGATTGTAGGAATCCTTGGAGCATTTTGGGATTGACCAAGCGATTGTATGAATCCTTGGAGCATTTTGGGATTGACCAAGCGATTATAGGAATCCTTGGAGCATTTTGGGGATTGACCAAGCGATTATATGAATCCTTGGAGCATTTTGGGGATTGACCAAGCGATTATATGAATCCTTGGAGCATTTTTGGGGTATGGCTCTCTCAGATGTGGAATGGTCGCAAATGACTGATATTCAAGGGTTCTATTTCCTTGATTCCATCAAGAGAAGCTAGCCGGTATGTCCTGGGTCCTATTTTGCTATCAATGACATATGGACCTATCCAATTTGCCATGAATTTGTCCCTTAGGTGGGACGACAAACTAGAGTTCTGTTGGTTTTCCTTCAAAACCAAATCACCAACCCGAAAGTCCCTCAGGTGAACTTTCATGTTGTAAGCTTTCTTAAGTCGCTCTTGATAGATACGTAAATGCTCGAGAGCATTAACGCGTCGTTCGTCAAGCAACGTAAGCTGGTCTAACCGGGCCTGCCATGCAGCGTCATCATCGATGAACTCTTGCATTGATATGTGCAAGGAAGGAATTTCCAACTCGAGAGGCATGACTGCCTCGGAGCCATACACGAGCGAAAATGGAGTGGCCCCAGTGGGCGTCCGAATGCTAGTGCGATAAGCCCATAGGGCAAGTGGGATTTGGATGTGCCAATCCTTATGACTGTCTATGACCATATTTTTAAGGATGGCAACTAGCATTTTGTTTGACGCCTCTGCTTGCCCATTCGCCTGCGGATAATAGGGTGTCAAAAAACTATGCTGAATTTTGTACTTTGTGGTCAAAGCACGCACGTCTTTGTTCTTGAATGGTGTCCCATTATCCGAGACTATTTTGGATGGAATACCAAAATGACATATGATGTTATGCAAAATGAACTCCACAATGCGGGGTCCTATCGTAGAGGTAAGCGAAACTGCTTCCACCCACTTGGTAAAATACTCTGTGGCCGTTATGATAAACGTGTGATGGCCTGACGACGCAGGGGAGATCTTTCCAATTAGATCGAAGCCCCACTACAAAAATGGCCAAGCCGATTGGACTGTCTGCAAGGCCTGGGAAGGTACATGCATCAAATTGGCATGGTGTTGACACTTCACGCACTTCCTGACATATGCGCAACAATCTCGCTCTAAAGATGGCCAATAATAGCCCATGCGAAGAATGCGCTTTGCGATGGCCATACCACTGAAGTGGCCACCACATGTACCATCGTGCGCTTGGGCGACTGCCCAAGTGGACTCTTGTCTGGTCCAAGCAACGAAGGAGGATTCCTTCATAGCTACGACGGTACAAAATGTCTCCTATCAAGACATACTTAGCCGCTTTCTGCTTGAATGCTCATTTTGCGGCATGTGTCAATCCAAGCGGGAGATTACCTAACTTGAGGTAGTCTCTAATGGGTAAATACCAGTCCTGTTGATCAGAAACCTCGACGGTATGAACAACCAATCCCTCTTGAAGTTCATCCCTAGCAAACGCTGAGCGGGATAGAACTTGTAAGAATAGCGTTGTGTTGCTATTAATGGGAGTAGGGGAAAACAAGGACCCCCAGTTGGCATGTTTCAGATGATCATGGATTCGAGAGAACTTATCCGAGGATGGTTCAATCTGGATCATGTGGATTCCTGGCATCAAGTCAGAGCTTGCACGCTCCATCACGGATTGCGATAGGGTTTTGACTTGAATGGTTGTCATATCACCGAAAAGGTCTTGTGGGATTAGTGACCCCAAGGAGGCCATTGTGTCCGCAAAATGATTCGATGATCGAGGGAGTGCCTCGATGTCATACCACTCAAGTTTTGCCAAGAATTTGTCCACAAGGGCTTTATAAGCCTGTAGAACTGGGCATTTGCATTGGAATACCCCTTTGACTTGATTGACAATTAACAACGAATCACCAAAGATGTTCAGTCGTTTGATGTTCATGGTGATTGTTGTCTGAAGACCTATGAGCAAGGCTTCATACTCTGCATTATTGTTGGTGCATGGGAAATTTAATTTAAATGACAGGGGCATTGGAGCGCCCTGCAGTGTGAAGAATACTATTCCCGTGCCACCACCTTGCTCACATTTAGAACCATCAAAAAATAGGGTTATGTCAGCCTCTGACTCGGGCTCATCAGAATCCGGCGATTCTGAGACATGGAAGACCCCATCATCGGGTAGTTCTATGACTAGAGGCTGATCATCTTCAAGAGGAGCCTCTGCTAGTTGATCGGCTATGACCTGTCCTTTGATAGATTTTTGTCCGATAAACTCTATGTCAAATTCTGTCAACAACATGATCCATTTCGCCGTGCGACTACTATGATAAGTACGACTCATCATGTATCGCAATGGATTCTCCTTAGACACAACATACGTAGTGTTGCTCAGCATGTAGTGGCATAGCTTTTTGGTAGCAAACACCACTGCCAAGCAGAGTTTCTCGACGTATGCATAGTTAAGTTCATAACTGACCAGGGTGCGGCTAAGATAGTAAGTAGCCTGTTCTTTGTGAAGTTCATTCTTCTGGGCCAGCATGGCGCCCAATGCCACCTCAGTAGCTGAGATGTATAAGTAGAACGACACTCCTGGTCTAGGTGGTGCCAATACTGGTGGCGAAGCCAAGTATTGTTTGATGTCATCAAAGGCCGATTGGCACTCGTCATCCCAGTGAAATGCAACCCCCTTGTGCAATAATTTGTTCATGGGTCGGCACTTGTCAGATAGCTGCGCTATGAAGCGCTTGATTGACGTGACCTTTCCCTGCAGACTTCTGAGCTGCTTAATGGTAGTTGGGGGAACCATTTCAAGGATTGCCTTGACTTTCTTTGGGTCCACCTCGATGCCTCGCTTTGAGACTATGAAACCCAAGAGTTTTCCAGATGTGACGCCAAATACGCACTTCTTGGGATTCAGTCTGACTTTATGCTCCATGAGGCGATCGAGGATCTTGCTTAAGTCATCGAGATGATCTGAGCGCAAAAGAGACTTGGCTAACAAATCATCCATGTAATCTTCCAAAGTTTTATGCATGTAATCATGGAAGATGTACGTCATGGCACGTTGGTAGGTGGCGCCAACATTTTTAAGGCCAAAAGGCATGACCTTATAACAAAATGTCCCCCAAGGCATTGTGAACGCCATTTTTAGTTGATCCTCGGGATTGATACGAATCTGATTGTATCCCGAGAAACCATCCATGAGGGATAGCATTTCGTGACCTGTTGTAGCGTCTACCAACGCGTCGATGCTTGGGCAAGGGGAAATCATCCTTAGGACTCGCTTTGTTTAGATCTCAAAAATCAGTGCATATGCGAATCCTCCCGTCGGGCTTTTTGACGGGCACCATGTTGGACAGCCATGGCGGATAATCCACGCAGATGACAAACTGTGCATCCAACAGCTTTTGCAATTCATCTTTGACCATCAAGGCCACTGTTGGGTGCATCTTACGTAGTTTTTGCTTAACTGGCTTGATTGTCGGGTCAAGCGTTAGATTATGCGTGACTAGCTACGGATCTAGCCCCGGCATGTCTCTCGTATGACCATGCAAAAACCTCCTTCTTCTCTTTGAGAAGGGCAATGTAGTCGGCTTGCTCTTCAGGGGATAAGCTTACCCCCAGCTTGATAATCTATGGATTCATTGGATCTAAGCCGATGTCTACGTCAGTCGTCTCCTCGACCGACATGTGGGATCCGTCCTCCAACTGATGTGGAGTTGGGATCAAATGGATATCAGTAGCTGAGTTTAAATCTGCGTTGGGAACCTCGGGTTCCTCTTCAGCCTGAAAGATATCCTGAGTTGTCCCTGGGGTAAAATGAGGCATTTTACCGAAAGGCCAGTACTCTGATGGGGATGGAGGTGAATTGACGTGATCCCAGTCGATGGCATCTATGTCTAGATGCAAGGACCGTGCTGGATCAGCCAGATTGTGGATGGGTGCGGTCAAGTCAATGGAGATCATGTGGATGAAATGAACTTGGTCTCCATTACCATGGGTGTGATGACTCAAACATTCTGGATGTTCTCTGTGTTCTGGATCTGGTTCTGTAGGTACTGGCATGAATGGATCGGCCCTATGTGCTGATAGGAAGACAGGGTCTTCCCTCGGCACTGATGTCATTATAGGGTCTCGGGGTGGACGTTGCTCATCGTTAACTTGGAGCCATGGATCCAACACTTGGTCCCACCCTGCTAGGTCTACGTACCACTCATGCCCTGGAAGTATGCCCATCTATGCAAATAAGTCATCAATCTCCAAGGGACGTCGTTGTTGCATTTGTTGCCTTTGTTGCATTTGTCGCATGTGGTTGAGATAGGCCATCTCAGTTTCATCTTTCGAATCACTGTCGGAGATCCAAAAATGTTCATTTTCTTCAACAACTGCTTGCGAGATTAAGGGCTCACCTTGTTCTAGCAAATTAATCTGGTCCCATTGTTGTTGGTCCACGCTCCGTGGGGGGACCTGATTCTCTTGACACAACACTGGCTCGATTGGAGCCTCTAGAGGGAACAGATTTAAAAAGATCTCTTGCCAGTTATTCATGGGAACCTCCTGTGAGTGATCACTATCGGATCCGAAGGGAACATATGACACTGGTTCATGTTCTGCTTCATCCTTCGAAGATCCTTCTAGACACTATTTATGCTCTCCTTGAAAGTGAGTTCCCAAACTTTCACCTCTCTCTAGCAAAGGAGAAGGATTACTGATGTTACCAAGGGTGGTTGTTGACCATGGGAGGTAATCTCCCAATGTATATGTTGTGTTTGGGTTGGCATAAGGATCTGATGCCAATCCACCCTTGTTGCCTATTCCTAGGCCTTGCATGTTTTCCACCAAGATGTCTAAGGGCAGGGGGTGGTTGAACCCTACTCCCGACTTGTCATAAGGCATTTGGTATCTTGGCTGGCAAAGGACACGCACTCCTTGCTCATACCTGCCTAGCCCGTATCCATGCCAATTGCATTGGCCAAGATATTTCAGAGCAAAGTCTGGGTTAGACAGATAGTTGACATCTCCTACAAAAGGCTCTTCGTCCTCGTCCTTTTGCATGCATGGCTCAACACCATGGTCAAGGCCCCCATACACAAAATTGGTCTGGTTCGGTGGGTAGCCTAAAGGAACAACTATCCCGATGGGGAGGCGAGGTCTCCCCATGTCTTGCACTGACTCTAGCATGGGCGTTGCTACAACATTCCGCACTAGATACTCCCCTAGGCCCATGCTGGCCATTTCAACAGTAATTGTTGGCGATTGAGAGGGAGGGAACGGAAGCCCTTCTGGAGTCCATTCCATGTTGGGTGGACTAGGAGCCTCAGCTTCCATTGTGCTAGGTATCTCTTCTGTTGAGATGGTTGATATTGTTGGCAGCGCCTCTTCCAGGGGTTGAGCCTCTTCCAGGATTTGTTTCCCTTTGTCCTTCTATTTAGCCATGATAGGTGGCATTGGTAGTGAAGGAGCGGACGATGAAGATGCACCTGGCTGGGGTTTTGATGGATTAGTCACCAGTGGTGCTCGCGGCATCGGACCCTGTCTAGATGGATTTAACTAAAAATCCAAGTGCGTCGATGGGAGGGTCGATTGCGGCATCAACCGCACCGCATTGCAATATTTGAAGGGTTCTAAGTCCGTCGGGACTACATGTACTTCTCCTTCAAATGCATACTTCAAACACTCGGTGAGCTATCGAAGGGACACACTTCATGTCCCTGATCCATGGTCGCCCTAGCAATATGTTGTACGCCATCTCGCCTTCCAAAATATGGCACAATGTAGGTATCATCTTTTGTCCTACCTGAACGGGTAGAACAATTGTGCCAACTGTCGAGCATATCGCATCGTTGAATGCTCGCAGTGTGTAAGTGGAAGCGGTGATGTGAGAGGCTGGCAGCTTCAGATGTTTCAATGCTGCTGTAGTAATGATGTTACTAGACGAGCCAGTGTCTACCAACACCCTCTTATACGGGATCCCGTTGACCCGCGCGATAACGTGCAGGGGTGGATCTGCCATGTCATCAGATACTGATTTAACTTCATCTTCTCGAAAGGTAATGACTGGCTCCATGCATCATTTTACATGTCCCACAAAATTATTGAAAGAATTCGCTTCGTGGGGCTGCAACTCGATGGCTTTCAAAATCTCCATGAGAGCTTCCCGATGGGGCGCTGATTGTTGTATGAGCTCATATATGGAGAGCCTAGCCGACGTGGTCCACAAACTCTGCGTGAGTTTGGTCCGTATCGTGACCTCGGGTCTAGGCGGAGGTAACTGCACAGGGTGTTGTTGAGGTTGCGACGTTGCTGGAACTTCTCTTGTGGCTGCCTCGGGGGCAACTCCTGGGTATTTCTTGTTCCTGGTCACTATGCTGATCATTCCCACATACCCTTGCATGGGGAAATTCTGTCGCACCTCATTGACCTGAAGGGGTTTTGCCTGTGCCTCATGGGCAGGCAAGGGATCCTTGAAGACCCCCATCTGCTGGTTATTTGGCGCTATGGGGTTGTCCACCGCCAATGTTTTATTATCAATCAAGTCTTGTATTAATCCTTTGAATTTCCAGCATGCGTTCAGGTCATGTCCCCTTCGCCTGTGGAACCTACAATACAGATCCTCTCTGTATCCCTTAGGCTTGGGAGCGTTAGGATCTATGGTTTGGATCTCTGGAAGGGTGATTAAATTTGCCGCTGACAAGCGGTCAAATAGGGAGTCCCTAGACTCCGTATAAGGGGTGTACTGTCGCTTAGGGTGATGCTGCTGATTTTGCTCCTATTTTTTATTTTCTCTTTCATAATTATTAGGAGGCACTGCCTGATAATTAGCCTTTTGAGGCTGTATTTCTTGTGCAGGCTTAGGGACATTTATCGCAACTTGATTAACCGCAGCAGGTTTTGGTTGCGTAGTCCCTGTCTTTGTATTTTTGTTCCACTCTTTCTTTTTAGGTTTGGCAATTTTGCCATCCTGTATTTTGATCTCTTCGATAACTCTGGCTTGCGCCAGAGCTTCTTCCAAGGTGGCGTATTGCTGCAGCTGCAATAGCCCAGAGATTGATCTCAGACAACTTCGTGAAAACATTTGTGTGAGGTCGGACATAGGGGGAAGGTAGGGTAGCTTAGAAAGCAGAGCCCTCCATCGATTCCCGTAGGCCGCCATTGTCTCCTCCTCATATTGCCTGAGGCTGGCCAGGTCACTTAGTGATGCCTTCTTCTTGGTGTTGAAGGCGAAGCGTTCAAGGAACGCATCCACTAATTGATCCAAATTATTGATGTTGTGCTTCGGCAACTGGGTGAACCAATCCGAGGTAGGGCCTACGAATGTGGTTATGAATGTCCTTAGCAACAGTGCATCATTATCCTGAATGCCAAAGCATTGGCTCAGGAATCTTGTCACATGCTCTTGAGCATCCTCTTCACCCTTAAAGATTGCCAATTGAGGCAACTTGAAATGTTCGGGGTAAGAAGGTGTGGGCACTGACGGATGCACTGGATGACTGTGGAGTTGGCGTAACGTGGGCTTTTGGGGCCCAGAAGCTTTGGTCTCCATAGACTCCAAATGCTCTAATAGCGCTTTGTATGCATCGAAAGATTTAATCTCTTCCTCTTTTGTTTGCTCCCGTTGTGAGTTGTGGGAGACTGGAGGCCTATGGAGGGGTGGCCGGATGGCAACCCCTCCGCCTTGATAGGGCATTTCAGCCCGCTCTACTTCTTGTTCATACTCCTCGTAAACTTCCTGAGGAGTCTCTGGGCGAGACCTATGACCCTGAGTGGGTCCCCGCGGAGGGTACCCATCATTGTTTCGGGGAGTGGCCTCCCTCTCAGGTCTATGGGGTCTCGGAGGCAAAGCTTGACGAGGTCGCGGAGACCTATCCTGCACCAAGGGATTATGCCTCTCATATGGTTCCACTTTTTGGGTGCGAGGGGTTGGAACCCTCTCAGGTAAGTTATAAAGCAGCTCGTCTGCTTGGCGCTGAATGCGCTCTTTGTTAAGGCGGTATAGGCGCTCTAACTGCTGCTGATCTTGCTCAAGCCGCGTGATCTGGGCTTGGCGGGTGGCATGTCTGGTGACTGCCAGGTCAATTTGGTCTGCCATCTTGGGCCTAGGAGGTCTGAATGCCTCTCCTATGTATTTGCCTCGGTCGTGATGATCCGAGATTTCAATGGGTCGCTTCCCTCTGTCGAGGTTGGCGGCATTTACCTGAGGCTCTGGCCTCAATGTGTGATCATGGTATCTAGCAGGTGTGGAAGCGCAAGGCTCCCATGCTGTATATTGCTCTCGAGGAATGTGATGGTCTTCCTCGTACTCCCTTTCATGGGTGTGAAAGGGGCGGGCGGAGTTAGCTCGCCCTGTGTGGAGAGCCCTGCGCTCTGGGTTTTGTCTTTCGGTTCTAACAATGATGGGAGGCAAAGGAGAGATGCCATAGTCACGTTGTCTCTCCTCATGGACACTGTGCCTCTCTAGCGCTTCGTCGCACGGTGGCCACTCATATCTAGCCTCTAAAGGCGGTCTTCTATCTACGTTGAGTGCCACATGTAAAGCTTCTTCCCGAAAGGGGCTGTGCTGAATGGGCGTGTCCCCAAGAGGGGTGTCCCTATAATTCCACCTTGACATGGAATGATGTGGACTCTCTTGTGGTCCAGACCGCCAAGGCGGTATGGCCAAGTCCTTAGGGCTAAAGCGGAGGTGACTTGTGCCCGCTCCTTGTACACTTTTCGTAGCTTCTGCCCTTGATTGGGCTTGGCTACGGGTGTACACCATTGTGGTGCTCTTCTACAAGCTAAGCAGATTTTTATCTCTTTTATGATTTTTTTGAATTTTTTTTTGTTACACTAAGCAAAAATGAACACACACATACACAAACGGTGATTATCTCTTTTAAAGATTAATGGTGTGTCCTAAACTGGTTTCAGTGCATTTTGATGATTTTGTTTTGTTTTTGAAAGTTTTGAAGAACGTTTAAATGCATAATGAAGGCTCATATGACTCCCATAAATGGTCGCCCCTTCAATATACCATTGCCCGGCCGATATACCAACCTCTCTATATACCCGCCCTTACGAGAGGGAAACTATAGGTACGTGAGAGCAGATGGTACGTGGTACGTAGGCGGTACGGAAGGGGGATTGTCCTGTTAATGACACCTACCATAGAAGACTTATCCTTGCACGCTGGGAATCACCCCAACGACACTCGGTCAGCTTTCGTCAGGATTTACGCCTAACAACAATGACAATCGGGGTAAATGGATGCAAAAATCAAGCCAAGGTGGTGATGAACCCACCGTTGGTCTTGATCAAGGGCTGGGGTCTTACGACCAGCTCCTTGGTTTAAAAATGCCACGTGATGTGTGTGTGGTTCTTTTTATTAAAAATTAAAATAGGCAGAAGCAACTACTTTCCTTAAGAAGGCAAAATTGACAGAAAATAGAAACAAAAAAGCAGAAAATGACAGGAACAGTTTAGGACCCTTACCTTTTCTCTGCCTAGACTTGTTGTTTCTGATCCTCGGCCCTAAAAATGCATAGACAAAAATTCGTCCCTGGGTGAGACGAATTACAGAACAAAATTTGTCCCTGTCTGAGATGAATTAGAATTCGTCTCAGGGTCAGACGAATTACAGTAAGGTATTCGCCACAGGCAAAGACGAATAACAGTCAGAGTTCGAAAAAATGGTACCTGTGAGCACAAAAACACAAATTTTTAATCAGTTTCTTGATCTCAAAAACCAGGGGATAGAGTCCCACCGTGATCGCCACTGAAAGCACGAGATTCCGAAAACAAAAAGAAACACTAAAGCTATGCAATGCAAAACAAAATGTAACGCTTTAATCCTATGAATTTGAAATGCATGAAATAAGGAAAAGAGACGAATTGAGACGAAAGGAAAGAGGTATAGAAAGCACAACCCTTTTTATTTATACTCTCTCAATATCGGTTACAAAGACGTCTCCCACATTTTCAGGGGCTAGGAGCGTTAAAATGTTTTGGTTACAATAGTGACTAGTGATCCTCCTTCCGCGTGCCCACATGCAAAATGGGCGGGCCAAAGTGTTGCCACCGCTGGTGTGGATGAATCCTTGATCCTTGCTGCTCCTCCTGCGTTCAAAGAAACAACAAAATTGTTAGTAGCACCTACTGCAAATATGAAACGTTTGTTCTCTAAAAACGATGAAGGATGTATGCATAAAACTGAATAAAACGATGACTAAACCGATTCTAAACAACCTGCAAATTTGACAGAAACAGAGAACATTACCAGAGGGCCACTGCCATCAAAACAGTCGAAAAATGCCGTCGATTCGAATTCGACCGTAATTCATCCCTGGGCAGGACGAATTCTACTGTAATTCGTCCCCGGGTAGGACGAATTCGCCTACGACAAAGCGCCGAAGTGATGCTGCCCAAATGTCGCATCTCGGGATCTCCAAAAGACCTGCAAACATAGGGGTTAGCTAATTGGGGGCATTTTGGGATGACCCAGATGGTCGGATTTCCCCAATTTGACCTCCATCAACGGGAATTTGACGTCGCTACCTGCAAGTTAGTGGGGACAACAAAAGCGACAATACATGATATGATTTGATCAAAACATTCTGAAATCGAAATTATAAACTATCTAAACAGCATAAAATGGAATGGAATATAAACAAGTGACAAAAGAACAAATTAAAATGAAACTAAGAAGTGCGGGGCGCCCAGGCGGGCCGCCCACCGTTAGAACCTGATTTCGGCACCAATCCACTCGGGATGGGCCCAAAATCTCTTGTAATGGGTTGTCGGCGAATTGGTAGATCAATGTGGTCAAATGTCGGGTTTTGGGTCCGGATTCACACTTCCAATAGCCACCCAATAACCTCTCTTGCGAAAGAGATCAAGGATGTGGAAGAGGTGAATCAAAAGGGTAAAATGTGGTATTCAATTTGGCAGCACTTCGTTGCTTGAAAATGCCTCCAACTTGTCTCCTTTTGGGTGAGAAAGTTCACCATTTTATAGACCCAAGGGGTCTCTTTTGGAGGGGCATGCAGGGGTGCCATGTGGCGGCCATGCCTTCTCAAGAGGGAGGAGACTCCTCCCTGACTTGGGCTTCCATGACTGCCCTTGTGACAGTCCTCTAACGCCCACTCTGCCCACCTACACGCGCATGCAAGGCAGGAGGCATTAATTGACTGTCCTCGGCTGCCACTTGGCACAATTTTTCTTTTTGCCCGTTAAACCTGGAATTCGTCCTGACCTAGAGCGAATTCAGAATTCGTCCCTGGATGAGACGGATCCCAATTTGAATTCGTCCCTGGGTGGGATGGATACTGAGCAAGGTGCCTGAATGTGCCAAATTGCCTTCTGACCTTCCAAAATTGCTACAAAAGTGGTTAGGACCACTGTTTAACCTCTGAGGGCTGCCCTGGGGGCTGTGTGTGTCAAAGCGATCAGTGTTTGCAGTCACATAATCGGATTGGTGCTGTTTTGGTGTCTACAATTCTATGTTCCATGTATGTGCATATGGATGCATAGGTATAAGCATTTTATTTTAAAATATAATAGTTTCTTTTATAAATAATAAAGTATTTTAGTTTAAAATATAATAGAGTTTCATTTATAAACAATACAATATTTTATTTGAAATTTATAATTGAGTTTTTTTTTTAAATAATCAGTGTTTTATTTTAAAATATAATAAAGTTTCTTTTATCAATAATGAAGTATTTTATTTTAAAATATTATAAATTTTCATTTATAAATAATAAATTATTTTATTTGAAAATATATTTGAGTTTCTTTTATAGATAATCAATGTTTTATTTTAAAATATAATAAAGTTTCTTTTCTAACTAATAAAGTGTTCTATTTTAAAAGATAATAGAGTTTCTTTTATTAATAATAGTGGCTTATTTTAAATGATGATAGAATTTCATTTATAACCTTAGTTTTAAAAATGATAGAATTTCATTAGAAAACTTAAAAAAAATAAGGGTCAGAAACCCTACCGGCCTTGAAGTGAGGAAGATCAAAGATTTCATTTATGGCAAAGTTTTTACGGGAGGAAAGAACCATATTTTAATTAAATATGTTGCTTAACCAAATAAGTGATAGGAGGGAATTTATGATGAGTAGGTGGTGGGAGCATATGGGAGATTAAGAAGCATGGAAAAAAATGAGGCTTCTCTCCCTATGTATTGTATTGATGAGAAGGAAGAGGGAACTTTTTAAAAAAATGGAAGATTAGAAAGAAATATTGGAAGCCTATCTGAACGTGGGGAGAAACCAACTCTAAAGGACAATAAATTTGAAAAAACCATGTTTGAACTCGATTCCTGAGTAAACCACCTCCAAAATATATTAGGTTGGTTTATAAGCTACCAACTCCTTTTATTTGTATTAAGCAAGTTTGGTATTTTGACCAACATCTTGGGTTCATCATTGGTTTCTTGTAAGCTAGGTAGCTGGTAATGTTTAAGATAATACTATTTTTTTTCATCCTTAGTCTGGTCATTCGACTTCCTTTCTAGCCACATTGTGGACAACGTCACATTGTGATGCTTCATTCCTTCACTCCCTACATAGCTAGTGTGGGTTTGGGTATGTATTTGTTGTGTGAGCCACTAACTAAACCCTCCTTGAAGCTCTTCATATCTAAGGTGGTTGAACTGCCTCCTAGGCTTCTATATATATTGACTAATGGTTCAAAACTCCATTTGTATTGGTCATTGCTTGGTAATTGTTACTTAATCACTAGTGGATCCCTTCCTAGTTAACTTTCTAAGCATCATTTGCATCTTGCTATTAACCATTTTGCCACCTTTCCCTTAGATATGTTGTCTAGCAAGTTTTGCACTTGGAGTATTATGGCAATTTGTATCTTTTGATGTAATACTATCATATGCTTGACCTCCATCTAACCTAACAAGCTATTATCAGTGACCATCTAGTGTCAAGCCTATCATGGCTGAGGGTCTTACTCCCTCTCAATTCGTGCTTCATATCAGGTGACCTTTGCATGCTCTAAAAATATCTTAGAGTAGTGAGCACTTGCGTAGTTGTACCTTACTCATCGTAATAATGGTAGCCTAGGTTGGCATATTTTACACTATCATTTTCCCTTAGAAGTTAGCGTTGCTCTGTGTAGGAAGATGACCGGGTGACCTTTCATGATGGACCGCCATCAAAAATCTACAAATACCACTTGGAAATTAGTGGTTATGGTGTAGCTTTCCCTTGTTATCATGGTTGCAGTAGAACCTTTGGTTAGCCAAAACCCTGCCTTGGGTAGTTGACTATTGGGTTGGTATTCATAGACTATGTCTTTGGTATAATTTTTTGTTTTATGAGTTTTATTCATTTATGTGAAGACCTTAATCTTCCTTTTAATTTGTAAATTATTATTATTGCTTACCACAATATAGTCTATAGTTGTTATACTAGATTATTTTATTGGCAAAGTAATATAGTTTATATTATATGTTTTATTTCATTAATTAAAAGTATGGATCTATAACTTATGAAAGTAAAGGAAGAATATTTTGTTTTATTAATTAGAAAGTATGGAAATTTAATTAGTGAAATAGAGGGAAACATTTTACTTACAATTAAAGTAGTAAAGCTTTTATTTTATAAATAAAAAGATAGTATGTTTTATAGATTAAAGGTATGGTACATTAATTTATAAAATGAAGGGGAAATGAATTGTTTATGAATTAAAGTATTTAGACTTTGATTTGTTAAATAATGAAGGATATTTTATTTTAAAGATTAAAGGTATGGGACTTTATTTTATAAAATGGAGAAATGAATTATTTATGAATTAAAGATAGTTTGTTTTATAGATTAAAGGTATGGGATTTTAATATATAAAATGAAGGAGAAATGAATTGTTTATGAAATTAAGTATTTAGACTTTGATTTGTTGTAAATGTGAATAGGGTCATCACAAAGGAGGCTTAGAAAAATCTAGCTTCTAGCCTCCAGTGTGAAAACTCCTAGTTTTGTCGGCAAATTTTTTAAAATTTTTGTCGTCAATATCTTATCCTGCCAATCTCCCTTCCACTTATTCCTCCGCACCTTCCTCCCCTTATCCCTCCATCTCCCTTCACACTCATCTCCTTATCCCTCCATTTCCTCTTCTCCTCTTATCCCTCCTTCGCCGACTTCTCCCCTCTATCTCTCCAACCACCCACCTTATCCCTTCGTCTTATCCTTTCCCACCGACTACGTCCTTCACTATATATTATTCATTATGCATATGTTGTATGGTTAGAGGCTCTTCAAATAAATAATAATATATTTTGTCCTCTGCATTTTTTAAGTTTGTTTGACTGATTGTTTGTTACCGGATTGAATTCGACATCGGTATCGAGCGACCGTGCCGGTTTGGGCACGGTTCTCGAGGCATGCAACGCACCAGTCGAGGTGACACCTATAGGCATGATTCCTGAGGCAAGCATGGATTGGATCAGATACCAAGGGGGATCGCTGACTGGAAGTGACACGTGGCGGCACAAGGTAGCAACACGTGGTGACAGCATGCGAATCGAGGCGGCTGAGCTGGCAGAGGAGCGGATCGAGGTGGACAAAATTTTGCCACATGGCGATTCGGCATTGGTCAACGTGGCAGTGAGGTGTCAGTTTGTGATTGGTCGAAGCGACGGTTAAAATTGTGGTTGAGAATCGACTGCCCGAAGGCAGTCGAAAGTTATTGCGCGAGTTAAGGGTTAAAAACCCTTATCGCGCCCATCTCCGGGCGCATGTGGGATAATCCCACGATATTTAAAAAAAAATTCCCATGGTTGAAATAAATTCCTCCTCGCTCCCGTCCATTCTCATCCGCACGCTTGGCGTGGTGGATAGTCGGTTCGGTTGCTTGGAAGAGGGTCGGGGATCGATTCCCGCCGGGCGCTTTACAAAGGAAGTTTTTATTATTTTTTTTTTGTTTAAGTGCCGTCGCTAAGGAGATAAAAGGAAGGCACACCTTCCTTGTTCACGAAGGGGCCGTGAGGTCGCGCGGCTAAGGCGCTCGCTCAGCACACCGCAGGTCGCGGGTTCGAATTCTAGTTTAAAAAGGTAAAATTTTTAAATTTTTTTTAAAGGTTTTAAAATTTATTTAATAATTTTTATATTATTTTTTAAAATTATCTTTTTTAAATAAGTTTTTTTTAAAAAGGTGATTTAAAAATAATAAAAAGTTATTAAATTTATTTAAAAAAAACCTTTATAAAAATTTGCAAACCTTGAAGAGTTTTTTGTGGCCAATTAAAACTCGCCCAAGGGGGCTTGAAAATTTGCATATTGTGAACCTGGAAAAGTGACGGGAAGTCTTCGGAGCACCCGTTTAGCACCTCCAAATTTTTTTAGAGCCAGAGCCCCTTGGAACCCCGTTTAAGGGTTCAATATTGAAGTGGAGCCAAAGCCAGTAAATCCAGAGCTAGTAGAGCCAGAGCCAGCGAGTCAGAGCCAGTGGAGCCGGAGCGAGCAGAGCTAGAGCTAGAGCCAGTATTGGGAGTCTCACAATAAGCAATCAGTAAGAGAATTACTTTGCTTTGTAATTGCTTATTTCAGTGAAATCAAAGTTTGTTTTTTGAAATGGCTGCAAGTACTAGTCTACCAATCCCTGAATTTAATGGTAGCGACTATGATTACTGGTCTATAAAAATGAAGACCTTGTTGATAGGAAAAGGTCTCTGGGATGTTGTAGAAGAAGGCTATGAAGAACCAACTGCTGCTGAATGGGCGACTTTTCAAGCTGCTGATAGAAGGGCTAAAAAGGAAGCCCAGAAAAATAACTCATTTGCCCTTTATCATATTCATGTTGCCTTAGATAGAAGTATCTTCCCTAGAATAGCCTCATATGTAAATGCACAAGATGCATGGAATGCCCTAAAAGAAAGCTATAGAGGTAGTGACCAAGTGAAGCGAGGTAAAGCGCAAACTTTGAAACGAGATTTTGAGAATCTTAAAATGCAAGAGAATGAAAGAGTCGGAGATTACTGCGTGCGAGTGAAAGCCGTAGTCGACAAAATGGTCACACTAGGGGAGGATATTAAGCCGAGAGATGATGGTGAAGAAAGTGTTGAGAACACTTCTTCCTAAATGGAATTCTGTTGCAATAATTATTGAAGAATCCAAAGACTTAACCACATTGTCTTTTGATGCATTAACTGGTTCACTTCTCTCACATGAAGAGAGGTTACGGGAAACTCCTTCCACCAGTTATGGAGGAGATGACAAAGCTTTTGCCACACATGAAGGAAGAGGTAGAGGCCGTGGCGAGAGGTCAACAAAGAGGCAGAGGCGGGAATAATCAAAGAGGGGGAACTCCTAACGAGAGGAGGATCATCCAACGAGAGGTGGAAACGAGAATAGAGGAGGACAGCAACAATATAGAGGGAAACAATCTGGCAAAGGAAAAGGAGGAGACAAATCAAAACAAGTTTGCTACAATTGTGGCAAACCTGGCCATTATGCTCGAGATTGTTGGTCAAAGACTTCGCAAGGAAGCAGCAACAACCAGAGCGATCGGTTTGGGAATTTTGGAGAAGAGGAAGAGTCCTCAAATCTCTTTCTTTCTTATGGCCAGACGAGAGCAAAATATGAATGATACATGGATTTTGGACAATGGGTGTTCAAATCACATGAGTGGCAAAGAAGAACTCTTTGCTAAGTTAGACTCCTCATACAAATCCAGCATCCGGTTGGGAGATGACAAGTCATTGGCAGTTGAAGGCATTGGAGCCATGGAGGTTCCAACGAAAGAAGGCATCAAGCAAGTAAGTGATATCTATTACACACCTCATCTTCAACACAATCTTCTAAGTGTTGGTCAAATGCTTGAAAAGAATTATAAGTTGATTTTTGATGAGGGTAAATGCACCATTTTTGACAAGAACAATAGTAATAGAATCATTACACAAGTGCCAATGTCGAAGAATAGATTATTCCCTTTGAAGTTTGGCCAGCCGGGAGGAAATAAGTTAGCAAATGTTGCAATTACCAATCCAAGTGTCCTATGGCACTTGAGATATGGTCACTTGAATTCAGCAAGTTTGAAGATGCTAACTTCACAAGCAATGGTGACTGGACTTCCCAAAGTTCAAGATAGTAAGGAAGTCTGTGAAGGGTGTGCCTTGGGCAAGCATGCCAGATCGAAATTTCCTCATGGACAAGCATGGAGGGCCAGCTATCCTCTTCAGTTGGTACATTCAGACATCTGTGGTCCGATGCAGACCAAGAGTCTAGGTAATCACTCTTACTTCCTACTTTTCATTGATGATTGCACAAGAATGTGTTGGATATATTTTTTGAAGCATAAGGATGAAGCATTTGCATGCTTTGTTGATTTTAAAGCAAAAGTTGAAAGTGAGAGTGGATATTCTATAAAATGTCTTAGATCAGATAGAGGAGGAGAATACTCCTCTAATCAGTTTTTGAATTTTTGTAAACATCATGGCATCAAGAGGCAGTTCACAACTGCCTACACTCCATGACAAAATGGTGTAGCGGAAAGGAAGAATCGCACCATTGTGGAGATGGCAAGATCAATGCTTCAGACAAAGCATTTGAGTAATGCATATTGGGGAGATGCAACAAGGACTAGTGTTCACATCTTGAACAGAAGTCCTACTTCAAGTTTGAAAGGGAAGACACCTTACCAAGCCTGGTATGGTAAGAAACCAAATGTGAAGTATTTCAGAGTATTTGGTTCATTGGCATATGCTCACATTCTTGATGAGCTGAGAAAGAAAGTTGGATCCAAAGAGTCAGGCATGCATTTTTGTAGGATATTGTGAAAACACAAAGGGTTATAGACTCTACAATCCTACGACTCGAAAGATAGTGGTTTCAAGGGATGTGATTTTTGATGAAGGGGGAGAGTGGGGTAAGCCCCAAATATTCAGTGATGTTGAAGCCACTCGATGTAGTTGCTCGGCGAGTGCAACCACAGCTACCACAGAAAGGAAAGCAGTCTCCTCCCACACTTCCACCAAGTCCATCTTCAGATTCAACTGCTTCACCAAGTCCTTCTCCACAGCGATCAGTAAGTTCCTCACCAATGGACATTGATGTTCCATCCAAAGGTAAGAGAACTTTACAGTATCATCCATCATCTCAGATGTTGGATAAAAATTTTTCAAGAAGATATACTAGGAGTCAAGCTAGTGAAATGGAATCTGTTTTACAGAGATTAGAAAGTATGCACTTGTATGGTGATGATGAATCCCAGCGGGAACCTAGGGGAGATCAAGTTAACTATGCTTTGTTAACTAGTGCACGACTTGAACCTTCTAGTTATGAGAAGGCATGTACTCGAGAAGATTTGGCAAGATGCCATGAAAGAGGAGATAACCTCTATAAAAAACAACGACACTTGGGAGCTCGTGAAGCTTCCGAAAGGAAAGAAATGTGTTGGCTGTAAATGGATCTTCAAGACCAAGTTTAATGCTGATGGAAGCATTGAGAAGCATAAGGCAAGATTAGTGGCAAAGGGTTTTACTCAGAAATATGGAATAGATTATGAAGAGACTTTTGCTCCTGTAGCCAGACAGGAGACAATCGAAACAGTTCTTGCCTTAGCTGCACACAAAGGATGGAAAGTCCAACACATGGATGTCAAGAGTGCATTTCTCAATGGTTACTTGACGGAAGAAGTGTATGTTGAGCAACCACGGGGGATTTGAAGTGCAAGGTAAGGAACACCTTGTTTACAGATTGAAGAAGGCACTCTATGGTCTTAAACGAGGCACCAAGAGCTTGGTACTCACGCATTGATGGGTACTTCAAAGATTATGGGTTCACCGGGAGCAAAAATGAACCCACACTCTACTACCTAAAGCAAGGTAAATGACATCCTCATAGTTTGTTTGTATGTGGATGATCTCATTTTTATGGGTAGTAATGAAAAAATGAATATGGAGTTCAAACACTCCATGATGACGCGGTTTGAGATGAAGGATCTTGGCTTAATGCACTACTACCTTGGAATGGAGGTTCATCGATCGGATACGGGGATCTTCATCTGTCAACATAAGTATGCTCGGGATATGATCAAGAAGTTTGCTATGGAGCATTGCAAACCGGTTGCAACTCCGAGTTGGACATGGGATCCAATTAAGCAAAGATGATGGAGCACCAAAAGTTGATGTGACCACTTTCGGAAGCATGGTTGGGAGTTTGATGTTTCTCGCCAACACCGGACCGGATATTCGAGTATGTTGTATCTCTTGTTTCTAGATTTATGTCTAACCCCTTCGAGTTGCATTTGCGAGGCGGCTAAAAGAATTTTGAGATATGTGAAGGGTACATTGGATTTTGGAATCCAGTACCATAAATGTAACACTATCAAGCTTGTAGGCTTCGATGATAGTGATTGGGGTAGCAATATTGATGACGGGAAGTCAACATCGGGGAAGCTGTTTTAGTCTTGGATCGGGACTAATAACTTGGAGTTCAAAAAAGGAGACAGTAGTAGCGCTATCTTCAACGGAAGCGAGTATATAGCGGTTACTTATGCAAGTACTCAAGCCTTGTGGCTAAGGAAAGTACTAGAAGAGATTGGAGAACAGAAAAGTGGTCCGACCAGAATCTATTGCGACAACATCGGTGCCATTCGGTTGGCATATAATCCTGTCCACCATAGCGAGAACGAAGCATTTTGATATGAAGTACCACTTCATCCGAGATATGGTGGAACATGAAATTGTTGAGCTTCAATACTGTCACACTTTGGAGAACGTCGCTGACATCTTCACCAAGGCGATGACTAAAGCTCAATTTGTAAAGCGAGAGACTGTGTAGTCAGTCCTCTCAACTTTAAGGGGGAGAATGTTGCAAGTGTGAATAGGGTCATCACAAAGGAGGCTTAGAAAAATCTAGTTTCTAACCTCCAGTGTGAAAACTCCTAGTTTTGTCGGCAAATTTTTTAAAATTTTTGTCGTCAATATCTTATCCCTCCAATCTCCCTTCCACTTATTCCTCCACACCTTCCTCCCCTTATCCCTCCATCTCCCTTCACACTCATCTCCTTATCCCTCCATTTCCTCTTCTCCCCTTATCCCTCCTTCGCCGACTTCTCCCCTCTATCTCTCCAACCACCCACCTTATCCCTCCGTCTTTTCCTTTCCCACCGACTACGTCCTTCACTATATATTATTCGATATGCATATGTTGTATGGTTAGAGGTGCTTCAAATAAATAATAATTTATTTTGTCCTCTGCATTTTTTGTATGTTTGTTTGACTGCACAGGCGGTTGTTTGTTTGACTGCGTGATTTGAATTCGTCATGATTTACTAAAAAATGAAAGATAGTTTGTTTTATAGATTAAAGGAATGGGACTTTAATTTTTGGAAATAAAGGAATCTAGTTTATTTACTTTTGCAATGGTTTATCTTATTTTTGCAATAATTTACTATGCTCAAATAGACTAGAATTATGGGAAGAATTTTAATATAATTTGTGTTTATGATTTTATTATGCTTCTCTAGTTAAGCTCTTTCTTTCGTATTTACCACTTACTTCATTTATATGTTTTTCGCTTGTTAGCATTCCTTGTATGTTTTTTGTATGCTATTTGATTAGATAAAATGAATTATTTATATTTTCTTGGTTAAAAAAGAAAGTGACTTCAGAAATTGAGATCTCCGGGTGAACCTAGAGAGTGACCTAAGAGACTTAAACCCTTACGTTGAACGTAGGAAGACCTAAGGGAATTAAGACTCCCTTAGGGATAATGAAAACAATTTTGGACCTCAAATTTCCTCAAAATAAGGATAATGTTATATTTTTTAAAGAAATCATTTTGAGGAGAATCTAATGCAAGCAATGATCATAAAATTTCATTGAGTATAGCAAGAGATATAGGGACTCAAAAGTGAATTTTCTTGTGTTGTCAGGAGTAAAATTAAGTCTTCAATGCTTGAATTTAAATAATTTTAAGGTGCTAAAGCTATGAAACACATTCTCTTGAAAGTTTACTTTTATCCTAAACTTTAATAAAGAAGTTTACTAGACATAGTCATGGCAATAAACATCACAACAAGCTCAAGGTAAGCAAAATTTAAGCATTTATATTAAAAATATTTTAACTAAAAACTTGAGTTTTTTGGACAGTTAAAATTTTTAAACATACCCAAGAAAAACAAGAAAACACTTACCAAAATTCCAAAAGGTGGATCCCCAATCCATGTAGACTACAACATGTTGTGCAAGAACAATAATAAGACGTAGCTAAATTCTAAAAATTTAAATATTTTTTCCCTCTTCTTTCGTAGGGTAGGGGCATGGAATAGGTAGGTAGCACATTTATTATGTTGTTTTTCCTCTTCTTCTACAATTGAGAAAACCCTAAAGCCCAAAAAATTATTTTTCCTCTTCTTTTGATGTTGGAAAGACCTTGAAGTGTCAAACCACTATGATAAACACCAAAATTTTGATCTCAAATCAAAGAGTAGATAATGATGCAAGAGATTTCACAAAATTTCTATAAAAATAATTAGGTATTTTTTGAATCCTCTAATTTCAAACAAGTGTTTGCTTGGGGCTTTTCACATGGCTTATTGTCCTTGATATTTTTCAAGTCTATTCACATTTAATGTTGTTATATAGGAATTACATTTCCTTTGTATTTCTTCACGGTTGGAAGTAGCTTCCCTTCTAGAAGTTTATGATAAATATTCATGTTCTCATTATAATATTCATATTATTTAGAGGATAAATTTTCCATTCTCCACTAATGATAAAATTATTACACACTTAATATCATAATTATCTCAATACACCACTTAAGTAAAAGATATTCCCTTTACAATATATGAACTTATTTATTTATTTATTTATTATTATATCTAGAAGATGCTTTTATAAAAACTATAGCAAGATATGCACAAAGTCTTCATGCATCCAAATTATGGATTACATGTATAAATCCAAAAGGAAAATAAATCAAATTATAAACTTTTATTAATGATAAAAGTAGAGAATGCAAATAGATGATAGTTCCCATACATATAACTAAGCATTAGAGTGGTATTACATCAAGAAAGTTATTCACCAACCTTTGGTGAATAGCAAATTCTTTGAAGATTCACATTTTATTGAGCTTAATATGCATTTATTCCATAATTTGAATATATAGTAATGCAAAGGAAAATCTCTTAGTTATAATTTACAATCTTCATTAAATTATATAGCTTGGTCATACATAATCATATTATCTTCATTAAGAGCATATACAGTTGTATGTAAAGCACAAAAAAATTTCTTGAGAAAATTTTGTTTTTTCCTACCATAAATACAAACCTCTACTAAAGCATACAAAGCTGATTTATAAAAATACAACAAGATATCAATACGAACTCCATTAGAGCATATAGTCAAATAGTATCTAAAGCTATTAAATGATAATTTACAGTTATTTTTTAGAAGACTCTCAAACATCTACAAGCCTTCAATTATAGCATATAGTTAAATAAAACTATTGAAAATTGAATAATCATCTCAATCCATCACTTAAGAAAAAAAATATTCCTTTTAAAATATATAGATTTTTTAATTTATTTTTTAATAGAACCTGTTTTAATACAAACTACAACAAGAGATAACTAGGGCCCTCATGCTGTCAAAATATAGATTACATGTATAAATCCATAAGGTAAATAAAGCAAATCATAAAATTTTTACTATTGATAAAACTAGTTAATACAAATAGGAGATAGCTCCCCTACATATATCTAAGCATTTGAGTGGTATTATATCAAGAATGGTATTAACCAGCTTTTGATAAATAGCACATTCTCTAAAGCTTCACACTTTATTGAGAATACATAGGTAACAAAGTACACAAAGTTGATTTATACAGAGGTAACAAGGTCTCCATACAATATTTGGTAGAGCATACAGTTAAATAAAAATTGAAGCTATTAAATAACATATTATAATTCTTTTGAAGAAGACTCTCAAACATCTCCAAGCCTTTGATTATAACATATAGTTAAATAAAACTACAATATACTGAATAATCATCTCTATCCACCACATAAGCAAAAAGATATTGCCTTTACAATATCTAGACTTTTTAAATTTATTTTTTAACTTACCTATAACCTAATTTAATACAAAAAATACCAAGAGATAAATAGGGCACTCGTGCACCCAAAAGATAAATTATATTTATAAATCTAGAGGACAAATAAAGTAAATCATAAATTTGTATTAATGATAAATTTGGATAATACAAATAGGAAATAGCTACCCTACATATAGCTAAGTTTTAAAGTGGTATTATATCAAGAATGTTATTCACCAACCTTTACTAACTATCATATTATTTGAAGATTTGCATTTTATTAAGCTTAATATGCATTTGTTGTTTCAGACTTTGAACATAGAGTATGGTTACAATTTACAATATTCATTAATGTATAGAACTCAACCATACATAATCACAACATATTCACTAAGAGCATACACAATTATCTATAAAGCACAATAAAAGTTCTTGATTTATATAGAGGCAACAAGATCTCCATGCATTCTCCAATAGAGCATACAGTTAAATAATAGCTAAAGCTATTAACTAACATTTTATAGTTCTTTTAGAGAAGAATCTCAAAAATCTCCAAGGCTTCAATTATAGCATATAGTTAAATAAATTTGTTACAAACTGAATATGAAAATCATCTTAGTCTGCCACTTAAGCAAAAATCCATCCCCTTTACAATATATGGACTTATTTTCCTTTTTAATAGATTTAGAATCTATTTTAATATAAACTATAGCAAGAAATAAATAAGACCCTCATGAACCGAAGAGATGGATTTCATGTATAAATACAAAAGATAAATAAAGTAAATCATAAATTTATATTAATGATAAAACTAGAGAATACAAATAGGAGATAGTTCCCCTACATATAGCTAAGCATTATAGTGATATTATATCAATAATGTATTCACCAACCTTTTCTAATTAGCACATTTTATGAATCTTTGCATTTTATTGAGCTTAATATGCATTTGCTATACTGTATTTTAAACTTATAGTATGCAAATGAAATATTGTTAGTTACAATTTACAATCTTCAATAAAGTATAGAACTTAACCATACATAATGAAAACACATTTATTAGGAGCATATACAATTATCTATAAAAGACAATAAAATTTCTTGAGGAAATTTTATTTTTGCCTACTATAAATACATCCAAACCCCTACTAAACCATACATAGATAATTTATATAGAGACAACAAGATTCCATATGATCTCAAACATAGAATATAATTAAATAATAGTTGAATTTCTTAACTGATATTTTGTGATCTTTGGAGAAGAATCTCAAACAACTCCAAGCATTCAATTATAGCACATTCACGTGGTTTTGTTATCTAGGCAAACCTCTATGAGCATTATTTACTAGCCATAAGGATGTTGTTTCTACTTAAATTATGGACGAAATATTTTATTATTCAACTTGGAACATAATTTGACATAGGTAAAACCTAACAACAAATGAAACAAAGTACCAAAATAACTTAGATAATTATCCACAATATTCATCCATAAATATATGAATAGTATTTTTGTACCCAGACCAAGTACCCAGAAGTGGATAGATTTTTCATGAATTTTGAATTCTTGGGAAATAATATGATTATTATTTTGATACGTAAGCCTTAGAATTCAAACTCGACGGTGATTCTTCCTTCTCTTTTGGTCATTTGACTCGCCGCCCAACCTTATGTTATAAGCGATAGATCTGCAAAAATGCTTTGTTATGAAAAAAATAACTCTTTTCTCGCAATCTTATGGCAAAATTAATATAATTAACTATGTACTATGATTTTTTCCTATCAAATATCCAATAGAGTTCTGATGGGCAATTGCATATTAGGATGTAGCACCAAAAGTGTTTATACAAATCCATTAAAATACAAAATGGAATAAATAACATAGTGAATGAATATAAGACCTGCAAGCGCGTAGAAATAAAACAATAGAAATAAAGGTAAGGATGATAGAGAAACATTATGGCTGTCCCTTTAAAGCGACTCTTACCGAGCGTCTTGAACCATGAATTCAAACTTGCCTAACTTGCTAATATTTTGAGGATTCTCAATACTTCCTTGACTCACTTTCAGATGGAACAATTTGTTGTTTGTGAGTATGATAATCCATATCAAATAGGTTTTCCAAGGAAACCATAGGTTTAGGAATGGTGTTTGTCTTTAGATCCAATTCACCTTCTTCATATAGCTCTATATAGTTTCTATTTTACTTATATATGATATGAGCTTTGAATATACCAGAGTTAGTGATAAAATCCACTATATGCTTGTCATCCTGAAACACTTAATATTTTTGCACATTGTCTGGTATGGAGGGAATGAAAACTAGTTGTACTATATGCTTGGCATCCTTTAATGCTTAATATTTTTGGACATCGTCTGAATATGCTTTATCTTAGAATAGACAAGTAGTTCTATAGTGCTTGTCGCTATTGCCAATGAATCTGTAATGTGATTCTTTTTACATGAAATAGTCTGAATATTAAAAGCATCATTCTTTAATTAAATTCCATACTCATCTACGATAATCTGAGATATGTTTGTCATAATAGGTATATTAGTTTTGCACATGCTCGATCATCAATTTGGAATCTCCTAGGACACACACATATTTGACTCTCTTCTTAATGGAAAACTGGAATCCATGAACCAATACCTCATACTTAGTAGCATTGTAGGTGCAATGAAGTTGCTGTTGATAAGCAACAAGATGTGATTTGCCCTTGGGGTAGACCAATTCAACTCTGATGCCATTGTCATGCTTACATTTTGACCCATAAAACTTGAGTCCATAGCTGGTCTTTAGTTGCTTTCTAATTGCTTAATGGGGTTTTTGCTACTAGATTATTCTCTCCAACTCTAGTTTCTATTGGCACAATGTAGACTCTCAATTTTAGTTTAGTGTATAAAATCTCATTGATATTGTTATACTTTGTGATGATATCCATTATCCTTGGCTCTCTTTCTATCTAGACTTGATTAGCTATTGCATGCCAAATGAAGCCACATATGTGAAAAATCTATTGCCATATAACCATTCAAGGTTCTAGACAAATCATGATTAAGAAACATCCCCTACGCATTTGGAATATCCACTGCTTATATATCGATATATTGTTGTACCTAAGGTTCAATAGCCAACTGTACATGGACTTGATTCAACATCCCAACCACATTCACCTTTGTGTTGTCCAATTGTACCATCACCTTATTTGAAAGAGTAGGAGCTAGTCCCAATTTTTGGTTGACTACATACAACATCACATTGCCATAAGCACTTGAATCCACAAGGCAATTATGTAAGTTTTTGCTAGCAATTATAATAGTCAAAAGGAAAGGAAGAGATTCTACTTTTTATTTATAGTGCCACCTCAACATGAATAGTGTTTTTCAACTTTTTAAATTTTGACCAACAAACATTTTAAGTTATAGATCATTTTGGTTAGTTAATTGAGCTACCTCAAATAGAGAAATATTTGCCTTGGCTTTCTTAAGATCTTCAATAGTATTATATTCATCCTTGTTTTAATTTGATATTTTCTCTGTCTATGGTAATGGCATATTAGATTTTGGCTATGCATGTATTATGTGTTAGGGTAAATATTCCATCATTTGGGATATTACCTATATTATGATGTTAGGGTAGATATTTTTTTTTACATTATTACAATTGTAAGTCTAAACAAACTTTTATTATTATATGTAGGATATTATTTATCATATTATTAGGAGATATTTGCGTTATTTATGAATATCTTATAGTTAGTGGTTAGGCGTTATTTGATCATAGTTAGCGTGATTTAGGGAGATATTATTTTTTTAATATTCTCACCCATCCAATGGCTATTCTTAGCATAGATTATTGTATTTATGCATTTCTTGTTAATACAATTTGCTATTTGGTTAATTATAATTTGCTCACCCATTATTGGTATCAGAGTAGGCAGGCATCTTGGTCTAGCTCCTTGTAAATTTGGTGATTTGATCTTTGTGATAAATAATTTGTGGCCTAACAACTCAAATCTAGGAATGGCTAAAATAACCTCAAATATATCATCTAAGAAGGGCTGAAATAGCTTTAGATCTGAGAAGCTGGATTGTATATCTAGACTCGAAAGCCATGAAATCTAAGTAGGGAGATCTATGATCTAAGAGCTTACATGGGATATCCTATGTCGGATTGATTGTCACTGCACAAGGTGATGTAGACCTAAGTGCCTAGAAGATGGACCGCTATTGGACACAAATCTGGCACGAACCGAATCGATGTGATTGTCTTCACAAAACATATGCTATGTGATATGAACACAACCTAGAACTAGGTGACATGGCATGATCGATGGACTTCAGAGACTTGCACTCTTCACCTAACAAGTTATGAACAGGACGTGGTTGGACAAGCTAAAAATCAACTCTTTGGTGGAGTAAAATTTTCCATGTGACATGTGGCATATCCCACGAGGGGCTCATGAGATAGTGTATCCCCAAAGGAAGACATTACATTACATGTTTTTTTTTTCCTTATAAACAAAATCTTACTTGGTTTTCCCACGCATGTGGGATAATTTATCTAGTATGTGTGAACATAGGAATACCTAAGGGAATTAAGACCCCTTTAGGGATAATGAAAACAATTTTGGGCCTCAATTTTCCTCAAAATGTAATTTTTTTTTTTTGAAGAAATCATTTTGAGGAGAATCTAACGGAAGCAATGATCATAAAATTACATTGAGTATAGAAAGAGATATATAGACTCAAAAGTGAATTCACTTGTGTTTTCAGGATTAAATTTAAGTCTTCAATGCTTGACTTTAAACACATTTAAGGTACTAAAACCATGAAATATATGTATGTAGCTAGTTGCTTAAAAGTTTATTTTAATCCATATTTAATAAAGAAGTTTACTTGACATAGTCATGACAATAAACATCCAAACAATCTCAAGATAAGTAAAATTTAAGCATGTATATTAAAAATATTTTAACTAAAAACCTGAGTTTTTTGGATAGTTGAATATTGCAAACAAACCCAAGAAAAACAAAAAAACACTTACCAAAATTTAAAAAGGTGTATCCCCAATCCATGTAGACTTCAACATGTTGTGCAAGCACAACAACAAGAGTAGCTAAATTCTATAACTTTTAATATTTTTTTCCCTCTTCTTCCATAGGGTAGGGGCAAGGCATATGTAGGTAACACATTTATTATGTTGTTTTTCCTCTTCTTCTAAACTTGAGAAAACCCCAAAGCCCAAAAATATCATTTTTCCTCTTTTTTGTAGTTGGAAAGACCCTAAAGTGTCAAACCACTATGATAAACACCAAAATTTTGATCTCAAATAAAAGAGTAGACACTGATGCAAGAGATTTCACAAAATTTCTATAAAAATTATTAGGTCTTTTTTGAATCCCTTAATTTCAAGATAAGGTTTTCTTGGATTTTTTCACATGGTTTATAGCCCTTTATATTTTTCAAGTTTATTCACATTTAGTGTTGTTATATAAGAATTACATTTCCTTTGCATCCCTTCATTGTTGGAAGTAGCTTCCCTTCTTGAATTTTATGATAAATGTTCATATTTTCATTATAATCTTCATATTCATTAGAGGATAAATATTACATTCTTCACTAATGATAAAATTGCTACAGACTGAATATCAAAATCATCTCAGTCCACCACTAAAGAAAAATATATCTCCTTTATAATATATGAACTTATTTATTTATTTATTTATTATTAGATCTAAAATATGCTTTAATACAAACTATAGCAAGAGATGCACAAAGCCCTCATGCACCCAAATTATGGATTACATGTATAAATCCAAAAGGAAAATAAATCAAATTGTAAACTTTTAGTAATGATAAAACTAGAGAATACAAATAGAAGATATCTCCCCTACATATATCTAAGCATTAGAGTGGTATTACATCAAGAAAGGTATTAACCAACCTTTGGTGACTAGAAAATTATTTTAAGATTCACATTTTACTGAGCTTATACATTTTTTCCATATTTTGAACATATAGTAATACAAAGGAAATGCTCTTAGTTATAATTTACAATATTCATAAAAGTATATAACTTGGCCATACATAATCAAAACATATTCATTAAGAGCATATACAATTGTCTATAAATCAGAACAAAATTTCTTAAGGAAAGTTTATTTTTGCCTACCATAATACATCCAAACCTCTACTAAAGCATGCAAAGTTGATTTATACAAAGGTAACAAATTCTCAATATGATCTCCATTAGAGAATATAGTCAAATAATACATAAATATTTTAATTCATATTTTGCAATTCTTTTGGAGAAGACTTTCAAACATCTTAAAAATTTCAATTATAGCATATAGTTAAATAAAACTATTGCAAATTGAATAATCATCTCAATCCATCACTTAAGCAAAAATTTATCCCCTTTAATATATATATATATATATATATATATATATATATATATATATTAATAGAACCTGCTTTAATACAATCTATAGCAAGATATAACTAGGGCCCTCATGTAGTCAAAAGATGGATTACCTATATAAATCCATAAGGTAAATAAAACAAATCATAAATTTTTACTATTGATAAATCTGGAGAATACAAATTAGAGATAGCTCCCCTACATATAACTAAGCATTATAGTGGTATTATATCAAGAATGGTATTAACCAACTTTTGATAACCAACACATTCCTTGAAGCTTCACATTTTATTGAGCTTAATATAAATTTGTTGTTTCAGATTTTGAACATATAGTATGTAAATAAATGTTCTTAGTTACAATTTATAATATTTATTAAAGTATAGAACTTGGCCATACATAATCAAAACACCTTCATTAAGAGCACATACAATTTTCTATAAAGCACAACAAAATTTCATTAGTAAATTTTATTTTTACCTACTATGAACACTTCCAAACCTCTACTCAAGCACACAAAATTGATTTATACAGAGGTAACAAGAGCTCTATATGATCTCTAGTAGAGCATATTGTTAAATAATAGTTGAAGCTATTAACTAAAATTTTATAATTCTTTTCGAGAAGACTCTCAAACATCTCCAAGCCTTTGATTATAGCATATAGTTAAATAAAACTACTATAGACTAAATGCTCATCTCAATCCACCACTTAAGCAAACAGCTATTACCTTTACGGTATGTAGATTTTTTTTTTAACTTATCTATAACCTACTTTAATAAAAATAATACCAAGAGATAAATACAACCCTCATGCACCCAAAAGATGGATTATATGTATAAATATAGAGGATAAATAAAGCAACTCATAAATTTATATTAATGATAAAACTAATACAAATAGGAGATAGCTCCCTTACATATAGCTAAGCATTAGAGTGGTATTACATCAAGAATATTGTTCACCAACATTTACTAACTACCATATTCTTTGAAGCTTCACATTTTAATGAGCTTAATATGCATTTCTTGTTCTATATTTTGAACATATAGTATGGTTAAAATTTACAATCTTCATTAATATATGGAACTCAACCATACATAATCAGAACACCTTCATTAAGAGCATACATAATTATCTATAAAGTACAACAAATTTTCTTCAGAAAATTTTGTTTTTTCCTACTATAAATATATCCAAACCTCTACTAAATCACATAAAGTTGATTTATATAGAGGTAACAATATCTCCATGTGTTATCCAATAGAGCATATAGTTAAATAAGAGCTAAAGATATTAACTAACATTTTGTATTTATTTTTGAGAATAATCTCAAAATTCTCCAAGCCTTCAATTATAGCATATAGTTAATAAAATTGTTGCAAACTGAATATGAAAACCATCTCAATCCACCACTTAAGCAAAAAGCTATCCCATTTACAATATATGGACTTCTTTTCCTTTATAATAGATCTATAATCTACTTTAATATAAACTATAGTAATAAATAAACAAAACCCTCATGAACACAATAGATGGATTTTATGTATAAATACAAAAGGTAAATAAAGTAAATCATAAATTTATATTAATGACAAAACTAGAGAATACAAATAGGAGATAGCTCCCCTACATATAGCTAGGCATTAAAGTGGTAATATATCAATAATGATATTCACCAACCTTTGCTAATTAGAACATTTTATGAAGCGTTGCATTTTATTGAGCTTAATATGCATTTGCTATACTATATTTTGAACTTATAGTATGTAAATGATATATTCTCAATTATAATTTATAATCTTCAAGATATCCAAAAATACATTCAAACCTCTACTAAACTATACATACCTTATTTATATAGAGGTAACAAGATATCCATATGATATCCAACATAGTATATAGTTAAATAATAACTAAAGTTATTAACTGACATTTTGTAGTTCATTTGGAGAAGACTCTCAAATAACTCCAAGCATTAAATTATAACACTTTCACATGGTTTTGTTATCTAGGTAGACCTCTACGGGCATTACTTAGAGTCATAAGGATGTTTTGTCTACTTAAGTTATGGACGCAATATCTTATTTTTCAACTTGCGACATAATTTGACATAAGCAAAACCTGACAGTAAATGAAACAAAGTACCAATATAACTTAGTTATACAATTATCCACAACATTCATCCATAAATATATGAATAGTATTTTTGTTTATTTGTTTTAAATAGAATGGCTAGACTGAAAGCTAAAATATTAGTTTTATATTCATATACATCTTCATATTTAGCAACTAAATTTCAATTATAATCTTCCATTGTTCATTAGGGTTCCATTACTAGCCAATCTATATTTTACTAACTTATAAAAAAAATGTTTTACTTGGTAATTTTATATTATTGATATTGTATTTTCTTATTTTTGCTCTTATTAGGAAATACATATGGCTTCTTCAGGTGAGGTCCATAGAACCACTATAGGTAGAAATGATCCTCATACAAGTGGGATCCAAATAATTCCAACAACATAAACTCTAGGAAAAGACCCAATGTCAATGTATGTAATTAGGGAAACTTGTTGAAACAAGTATTTTATAAACATTGTGGTAAGGACATATGAGGAGGCATCAATCACATCAAATTTTATCTAATTATTCAAGCAATAAAATATGTAGACACTTGCCTTGACGTAGATAACACGGTTTAAGGTAAGGTGAAGGATTTTATGTGTAAAAAAATGGCCAAAAAAATAGAGCATAAAAGGGAAATAATTACAATGGGACAAGGAGTGGGGCCATAGGGCTCCTTTTATGGGGATGAGATCCAACTATAGTATATTCATTCCAATGCCAAAGAATTTGTTCTTAGCCATTGCATTCATCGAGGTGTTGCTAGTGGCAGTGGGAGAAGTGTGGGATAAGGCTCAAGAACTAGACAAACCATCATATTGGAAACTACAATGTGAAGGGACAAGGTGAATGAAGTCAAGACAACCATATAATTTTTTTGGTATTATTTCAATGGTTTTTTTTACATTGTGAACAACTCCTAATGGGAAGCCCTAGTGAAGTCATTGAGTGATTCAAAGATAAAAGGAAAGACAACTTCTACATATGAATTAAGTGGACCATTATTGGAGGAGTGTGTGATTAACACATGTGCTCTTGTAGAAGAGTAAAGGATGATATGGAAGAAAAAATGTTGCAACATTATTTTAGATGAGTGGATAGATAGAAGAAAACACACACTCCTAAACTTCATGGTGGCTTCAAGTGGATCCATGATGTTCTTGAAGTCAGTTGATTCCTGATGAGAGGTAATGAATGCACATAGATTATTTAGTTTGTTGCAGATGGTTGTGGCTGAAGTAAACATGGAGAATATTATCTAAGTATTTATGGACAATGCAATAGTGTATGTATCTATAGGTATACTTCTTCATGAGAAGTGTACCTTTATCTTTTGGAACCCATGTGCTACCCATTGCATTGACCTTATGCTAGAGGACACCAATAAAATATCATGGGTAAATATAGTGGTAGAACAAGCGAAGAGCATAACATGGTTTATCTATAACCACACATAGGTGCTCAACTTGATGAGGGAGCATAGTGATGGAAAGGACATTATTAGCCCAAGGACCACTTGATTTACCTCTAATTTCATTACTTTATAAAGCCTTCTCACAACATCCTCCACTTTGAAATAGATGTTTGTGTCCAAGAAATGGTCACCATTTTATGCTGAAGAGGAGGCGCTACAAATATCAAGCCAAATGTATAGTAATTTATTTTTAAAAACTATTTAAGAAACTATTAAGGTAATTGTAATTTTCAAAATCTTATTTTATACTCAAATATTACTTTTTTAAAATTTTCAATATTTATGTTTTAATTGCAGATGACTCAACCATTGGTAGGTATTCTTTGCCTTGTAGATGGTGAATAATTGGTCATGGGCTATCTATATGAGGCAATAGATAGAGCCAAATATGTCATTCACCATTATTGTAGTGGTAGTCTGTGCAAATATGAAGCAATTAACCATATTTTTGATAAGAGATGCACAAGAAAACTATGTCAACCAATTCATGTCATAGGATGCTTCTTAAACACTAAATTATTTTACAATAATGGTCTATGTGGTAAATATGAGGTCTAGAAAGTGTTTTATACCAGTCATGTCATTGTTGTCCAATCTGAAATTTCCAATTTGGGGGTGAAACGATACATAAAACCACATGCTTGTTAGAAATATTAATCCAAATTTCACGCCTCTGCCCAACTGCACTCCAAACTTGGGCGAAGTTGGACTACGCTCATACAGTCGGGGATCCTAACAAAATTTTTTACTTGACATCGCACGTGCCTTCTGACAGATCCGATCACCACAAAATTTAATGCCAGTTCGGTGATTTTTCAGAAACCCTATTTCAGGGTCTTTCAGAACCTGTCAGAGGATAACCTCTATCTTCCTCTACCCGCGACTATATAAGGTAGTTCAGGTATTTAGACAAAGTGTGGAGAAAGGGGAGAAACAGAGGAGAGCGAGAGGAAATTTGGAGAAACAATAGAGTAGGAGACGAGATCATTTCAGTGAGCAGTGTGGCTCATCTGTTTAATATCCAAGCAGCAAAATCGACATTTATTTTTTGTCTCAGTTTATCCTGCAACTTTAGTCTGTAGATGTTAGTTTTCCTCAGTTGAGGACTTTTGCAACCCTCATATTATAAGAATAATTTTTTTTGTTGTTTAAGGCATCTATACGGTTTGTAGTTATTTGTGTCGGCATAAATATGTTGTTGTCTATATAATCACCTCAGAGCATTTTATTTTAGGTTCTATAAGTTTGAGCTCAAATCTGAAACATTGCATTTAGATTCGATGTTTCTCTCCCACCGTATAGTTCTTGCCCAGCCAAGCAAAAGTTTGTAAGTGTGGAAGACTCCGGACAGGAAAAGCTTGCAAGGTCAAAAATTTGGCTAAGTCTGGAGTTGTCCACCCGACTGCACAATGAAGTCGGACTTTGCTGCCTTTGACCAGCGTAGTCAGGAGTTGACCAACCGCTCCCTGAAAATTTGGCTAAGTCTAGACCTATCCACCCGACTGCGCAGCGAAGTCGAACTTCGCTGTGTTTGACCAGCGTAGTTGGGTGTTGACCGAGTGCTTCCCGGACTTAGCATTTTCCTCCGTGCGTAGATCGATTGTGCACACTTTTTGTGTGCAACCTGACTACACACATTTCCTAGTGCGCAACCCAACTGTGCTTGTGAAGCCCTATTGCGCCATAATCGGGAGTGTAGCCCGACTTCAGCTATGCAACCTAACTTCGGGCCTCTCCTTTACACTGTGCTCATCCTGACGATGAAAACAAAAATTTAAAATTCATCATATTGGTATCAGAGCTACTGATACCTTGATACGAAGACCAAAGCAAAATGGCTTCTAGTAGCAACAACTTGCAGTTGTAGATCCTGGGCTTCAATGGGAAGAATTATGATTACTGGGGCATCCAGATGAAGATCCTATTCGGATCTCAGGAGTTGTGGGAGTTAGTCGAGAATGGCTACCTAGAATCAACAGATGCAGTAGCACTAGCTGCCCTCTCTCAAGCCGACAAGGACCTATTGATAGAGAACACGAAGAAGGACTAGAAGGCCCTCTTCTACATAATGCAAGTAGTCAAGGAGTCCATATTTCTATGGATTACATCAGCCACCAAGGCGAAGCAGGCCTAGGAAATTCTAGCCAGCTCGTACCAAGGGACCAATAAGGTAAAGTTGGTGAAACTGTAGATGCTTAGGAGGGAGTTTGAAAACCTGCAGATGAGTGAGTCTAAGTCCATGAGTGATTTCCTCACCCGAACGATGAACATTATCGACCAGATGCAGTTGAACAGAGAAATCATGCAGAGCCAGAGAATCATGGAGAAAATTATCAGATTTCTACCTACCAAGTTTGACTTGATTGTGATAGCAATCGAAGAGTCAAGGGATCTGAAAACCCTCTTGATAGACGAGCTCATGGGTTCATTGTAGACACATGAAAGAGGCTGAGCCGTTCATCTCAGACCTCTCTGGAATAAGAATTCAAGGCTCAGGTCTCATTCTGAGATAGCGACAGACAAGATTCCCACTATGGCACCTCTAGTTCTCACGGAGCAAGAGGCAGAGGTAGGCATAAGAAAGGCAACAAGTAAGGAGGACGATCAAACCCTAGCGAATGAGAGACCAACTGTAATTTCCATTAGCAAGGTGGAAGAGGTAGTTCAAAAAATTAGCAAGTTGGCTATGGTCAAAATAAGGACATGTCAAAGGTCCAGTGCTATTTTTGCAAGAAGTTCAGCCATTACATATCATAGTGTAAAAATTAGATGGCCAAGGAGAACTAGCAGGAAGCCCATTACACGGATGAAACCAAAAATGCGGTAGGAGGAAACGTGTTGTTGACTTACAAAATTAAGGAGGAGTGTCAGAAGAATATCTAGTATTTAGACAACGGGTGTAGCAACCACATGACGAGGAACAAGGAGATGTTCTTCCAACTGGATGAAACAGTCCAGTCTGAGGTGAATATGGGGAACAACAACAAGGTTCCCATAATGGGGAAAGGAAAGATCCTCATCTGCACCAAGCATGACGAACGAAAGTAGATCTGTGATGTCTACTATGTGTCTGGCCTGAAGCATAACCTGCTGAGCATTGGATAGCTCGTGCAGAAGGGACTTATGGTCCAGTTCAAATACGAAGCTTGCACCATCAGAGATAAGTCTCATGGGTAGATTTATACAGTATCCATGATGAAGAATAAAATATTTTTGCTATAGATTCAAAATGAATCACTGATGTCTCTGAGTGCGGTTGTGAAAGATGCTACCTGGCTATGGCATCTCAGATTTGGTCACCTGAACTTCAGTGGCTTGAATCAACTACACAAGAAGCATATGGTGAAGGGTTTACCCCTGGTAGAGCAACAAAATCAAGTTTGTGAGGGCTTCTTAGTCGGTAAACAACATAGGGATTCATTCCATTTCGGTCAGTATTGGAGAGCATCACAGCCACTAGAGTTGGTGCACTCAGAAATTTGCGGTCCGATGCAGACCAGCACGTTTGCCGATAATAAATACTTCTTAACATTCATAGATGACTTCAATCGGAAGACGTGGATCTATGCCATCAAGCTAAAGTTAGAAGCATTTTCCAGATTCAAGGAGTTCAAGGCTTTGGTGGAGAAACAAAGCGAATATCAGATCAAGACTCTTAGGACATATGGTGGAGGTGAATACATCTCCAATGAATTCCATAACTACTGCAAGCAACATAGAATTCGAAAGATACACGCCATAGCAGAAAAGTGTAGCTGAGAGGAAGAATTGGACCATCATGGAGATGGCACAAATCATGATGAAGGCGAAGAGATTGTCGCACAAATTTTAGGCAGAGGCTGTAACATGTGCAGTCTACCTGCTGAACAGATGTCCCACCAAAAGTGTGAAGGACAAAATCCCTCAGAAGGCCTGGAGCGGTGTGAAGCCAAGTGTGGCTCACTTGCATGTGTTCGGGTGCATTGCAAATGCACATATTGTAGAAGAGAAGAGACAAAAGTTGGATGACAGAGCTAATAAGTGCATTTTCATAGGATACAATGAGCAGGTGAAGGCATATAGGTTGTACAACCCTGTGACGAAGAAACTCATCATCAACCGTGATGTGAAGTTTCTTGAAGATGAAGCCTGGAACTGGAAGTCAGAGACTGGTCGGTCAGAGCCAGTAGTGGTAGAGTCTGTTGACTTGGAAGAAGGAAGTGTGCAGCCACCTGCAACCTCCAGCAGCAGCAGTGGTGCCAGCAGTAGCACAACCACTCCATCTCGGTCACCTCCATGTGCAAGTAGAATCCAGAACCTGGTGATGCCAGCGAAGACAAAGAGCTTTTAAGAAATATACGAGGAAACCCAAACCCACGTAGATGAAGAGTACTTTGACTTTACATTATTTACTGAAGTTGATCCAATAGAGTTCGAAGACGCAAGTTAGAATCAGAAGTGGGTGCAGGCTATGGACGAGGAGATTGAAGCCATTGAAAAGAATGATACATGGCAACTGACAGATATTCCAGTAGGGAAGAATACCATTGGGGTCAAGTGGGTGTATAAGACAAAGTTCAATGCCCAAGAAGACGTTGACAAGCATAAGGCCATACTGGTGGCAAAGGGCTACAAGCAGAATTCAGGTATCAATTACCATGAGTTTTATGCACCTGTAGCCCGACTTGACATAGTCAGGATGATCCTGGCATTGGCAGCCCAACAGGGTTGGAAGATGTACCAAATGGATGTCAAGTCAGCCTTCCTCAACAAATTGTTGGAGGAAGAGGTCTACATAGACCAGCCACCAGGTTACGAAATTGAAGGTCAGGAGGGCAAAGTCCTGAAGTTGAAGAAGGCCCTATATGGTTTAAAGCAGGCACCCCGAGCTTGGTATAGTCAGATTGACAGTTATTTTTAGCAAAATGGGTTTATAAAATGCCCATATGAGCACACCCTGTACATGAAGAAAAATGATGTAGGTGAGATCATAATTATCTTCCTGTATGTGGATGATTTAATTTACACTGGCAACAACACAACACTGTTTTCCCAGTTCAGAACAGCCATGACGAAGATGTTTGAGATGACAGACTTAGGGCTGATCAAGTATTTTATTAGCATTGAAGTTGACCAATCGACAAATGGCATCTTCATTTCTCAAGGCAAGTATGTGAAGGATGTCCTGAAGCGGTTCAATATGGAGGACAACAAACCTCCCATCACACTTGTAGCCACAGGTTTGAAGCTAAGTAAGTTGGATTCAGGGAGGAATGTAGATCCAACACTGTTCAAGAGGCTAGTTGGCAGTCTAATGTATTTGACTGCAACTCGACCAGATCCAATGTTTGGATTCAATATGATCAGCTATTTTATGGAGACTTCGAAGGACACGCACTGGCAAGCAGGCAAGAGGATCTTGCGCTATGTCAATGGGACGTGGAACAATGGCCTATTTTACACCAGACAAGACCAGTTGGAACTCGTAGGCTTCATAGACAGTGATTGGGATTGCAGCACCGACGATCGAAAGAGCACCTCCTAGTATGCTTTCCATCTCGGATCAGAGGTAGTCTCATGGGCGTCCAAGAAGCAACCCATCGTTGCATTGTCCACAGCCGAAGCAGAATATGTCACCGCCATGACAGTCGCATGTCAGGCAGTTTGGCTACGAAGAGTTCTAAGTGAACTGAACTATCCTCCAAAAGGTGCGATAATAATATTTTGTGATAACAATTTGACCATCGCATTGTCAAAGGATCTCGTGTTCCATGGCTGGACGAAGCACATCAATATTCGTTATCACTTCATCATAGAGTTGGTGAATTCTGGAGAAATTCAACTACAGTTTTGCAGATCCAAGGAGCAGTTGGAAGATATTTTCATGAAGCCTTTGAAGGAGGAAGACTTCAGCAGATTGCGATAGCAGCTTGGAGTCAAAGTGCTCATGAAATCAGGTTTAAAGGAGTGTGTTAGAAATATTAATCCAAATTTCACGCCTCTGCCCAACTGCGCTCCAAACTTGGGTGAAGTCGAACTGCGCTCACGTAGTCGGGGATCATGACAAAATTTTTGACTTGACGTCGCACGTGCCTTCTGACAGATGTGACGTCTGATAGATCTTATTGCTGCAGAAGTTAATGCCAATTTTGCGATTTGTCAGAAACCCTAGTTCAGGTCTGTCATAACCTATCAGAGGATAACCTCTGTCTTCCTCTGCCCGCGGCTATATAAGGCAGTTTGGGTCTTCAGACAAAGTGTGGAGAAAGGGGAGAAAGAGAGGAGAGCGGGAGGAAATTTGGAGAAACAACAAAGTAGGAGACGAGATCATTTCAGTGAGCAGTGTGGCTCATCTGTTTAATGTTCGAGCAACAAACTTGATATTTGTTTTTCGTCTCAGTTTATCCTACAGCTTTAGTCTGCAGATGTTAGTTTTCCTCAGTTGAGGACTTTTGTAACCTTCGTCTTATAAGAATAAAATTCGTTGTTGTTTAAGGCATCTGTAGGGTTTGCGGTTATCTATGTCAGCACAAATCTATTGTTGTCTGTATAATCGCCTCAGAGCGTTTTCTTTCGAGTTCTATAAGTTTGAGCTCAAATCTGAAACATTGCATTCAGATTCGGTGTTTCTCTCCTCCCGTACAGTTCTTGTCGAGCCAAGAAAAATTTCGCAAGCGTGCAAGACTCCGAACAGCAAAAGCTCGCAAGACCAAAAATTTGGCTAAGTCTGGAGCTGTCCACCCGACTGCGCAGCGAAGTCGGACTTCGCTGCCTTTGACCAACGCAGTCGGGCGTTGACCAACCGCTCCCCAAAAATTTGGCTAAGTCTGGAGCTGTCCACTCGACTGCGCAGCGAAGTCGGACTTCGCTGCCTTTGACCAACATAGTCGGGCGTTGACTGAGTGCTTCCCGGACTTAGCATTTTCTCCGTGCACATCTCGATTGCGCACACTTTTCATGCGCAACCCGACTGTGCACATTTCCCCGTGCGCAACCCGACTGCGCTTGCGCAGCCCGATTGCGCAATATTTGGGAGCGCAGCCCGATTGCGCAATAGTCGGGAGCGCAGCCCGACTTCGGCTGCGCAACCCGACTTCGGGCCCCTCCTTCGCACCGCGCTCATCCTGACGGCGAAAACAAAAATTTAAAATTCATCATCGCTCACACAATTACTAAAATACAAACTCAGGCACGCATCCCGCGTCCATCCACAAGCTTCCCAGTCAGTGGCCCGTCCTTGCCAGTCGGTCAACTACTAATTCCAAGATGTGTCTTTCACACCATACAACCACGTCTATTTCACATCACAGTCCAATGTATTTTGTTAGTTTGGATGTCTATTCTGTTCTGCCCGTCACTGGCAAGGAAGAGTTGGATATCATTCATACTCTCCCCTCCCCTCCCATTTTCTTTAATGTTCGAGAAGCAGATGATGATAAAAGTCGATGATGTAATCGTGAGCAAAGCATGAGGCTGCCCATGATTGCATTATTTGGAAATTCAGGTAATGATGTAAACTTAACAGAAGTAGAATTCTGGTCTATAGTATTTCTAAAACCTGAGTTCAAGATAAGTTCTGTATATGTGCCGAATATGTCTTCTTAAGACAAGAATGCAGCAAATATTCTTACTTGTTATAAATGTGGTTATATCAAGAGGCGTGGTCGAACCAAAGCTTTTTGAGTCCACAAAAGAATATATGATAGATTGTCCGGTTGCATAATTTGCATTCACTGAATCAGAGAACAGCTTTTAGAAACCATGGGATTCCTACTAATTCGACGGCAAGCACGTGTCCGTCTATTGGCGAAATAAATGAAATTGAAATGTCAGCGCATGCCAATCCAAGTACCCACTGTGGTCCAACTAAACCAGATTTGTCGTGACAGAAGTGGATAGATTTTTCGTGAATTTTGAATTCTTGGGCAATATTATGATTATTATTTTGATACGTAAGCCTTAGAATTCAAACTCGACGGTGATTCTTCCTTCTCTTTTTTGGTCATTTGACTCGCCGGCCAACCTTATGTTATAAGCGATAGATCTGCAAAAATGCTTTGTTATGAAAAAAATGACTCTTTTCTCACAAGCTTGTGGCAAAATTAATATAATTAACTATCTACTCTGATTTTTTTTCCTATCAAATATACAATAGAGTTCTGATGGGCAATTGCGTATTGGGATGTAGCACCAAAAGTGTTTATACAAATCCATTAAAATACAAAATGGAATAAATAGCATCGTGGATGAATATAAGACCTACAAGCGCGTAGAAATAAAACAATAGAAATGAAGGTAAGGACGATAGAGAAACATTATGGCGATCCCATTACAGCGATTCTTACCGAGCGTCTTGAACCATAAATTCAAACTTGCCGAACTTGCTAATATTTTGATGATTTTCAATACTTCCTAAAGTATAAGCTTTGTATGACTCCCTTTCAAATGGAACAATTTGTTGTTTGTGAGTATGATAATCCATATCAAATAGGTTTTCCAAGGAAACCATAGGTTTAGGAATGGTGTTTGTCTTTGGATTCAATTCGCCTTCTTCATCTATCTCTATATAGTTTCTGAGCTTTAAATATGCCAAAGTTAGTGATTAATTCCACTATATGTTTGTTATCCTTAAACACTTAATATTTTTGGACATTGTCTGGTATGGAGGGAATGAAAACTAGTTCTAGTTTTACTATATGCTGGCCATCCTTAAACGTTTAATGTTTTTGGACATTGTCTGATTATGCTTTATCATAGAATGGACAGGTAGTTCTATAGTGCTTGTCTCTACTGCCAATGAATCTTTAATGTGTTTCTTTTTACATGAAATAGGCTTGCTGCTACTGCCAATGAATCTGTAATGTGATTATTTTTACATGAAATAGTCTGAATATTAAAAGAATCACTCTTTAATTAGATTCTACACTCATTTATGATAATTTGAGAGATGTTTTTCATGATAGGCATATTGGTTTTACACTTGCTTGATCATCAATTTAGAATCTCCTAGGACACACACATATTTGACTCTCTTCTTAATGGAAAATTGCAATCCATGAATCAATACCTCATACTTAGTAGCATTGTAGGTGCAATGAAATTATTGTTGATAAACAACAAGATGTAATTTGTCGTTGGGGTAGACCAATTCAACTCTGATGCCATTGCCATGCTTACATTTTGACCCATCAAACTTCATAGCTGGTATTTAGTTGCTTTCTATTTTCTTTATGGGGATTTTGCTACTAGATTATTCTCTCCAACTCTAGTTTATATTGCCACAGTGTAGACTCTCAATTCTAGTTTAGTATATAAAATCTCATTGATATTTTTATAATTTGTGATGGTATCCTTTATCCTTGGCTCTCTTTCTATCTAGACTTGATTGACTATTGCATGCCAAACAAAGCCACATATATTAAAAATCTATTGCCATATAACCATTCAAGGTTCTAGACTAATCATGATTAAGCAACATCACTTACACATTTGGGATATCCACAACTTAGATATCACTATATTGTTGCACCTCAGGTTCAATAGCCAACTGTATATGGACTTGATTAAACATTCCAACCACATTCACATTTGTCTTGTCCAATTGCACCATCACCTTATTTGAAGGAGTAGGAGCCAGTCGCAATTTTTGGTTGACTACATAAAACATCACATTACCAGAAACACTTGAATCCACAAGATAATTATGTAAGTTTTTACCAGTAATTTTAATAGTCAAAAGGAAAAGAGGATATTCTAAGTTTTCTTTGTATTGCCACCTTAGCATAAACCTTATTTTTCAAATTTTTAAATTTTGACCAACAAACGTTTTCAGCAATAGATCCTTTTGGTTAGATAATTGAGCTACCTCAAATATAGAAACGGTTGCCTTGGTTTTCTTAAGGTTTTAAATAATATTATATTCATCCTTGTTTTAATTTTAGATTTTCTCTATCTATGGTAATGGCATATTAGATTTTGCGGGTATTATGGAACCTTTAGGTTGGAGTATATTTTTGTTGTTTTGCTTATTAGGTGGGGTGGAGGTTTTGTTATGAGGTGTAGAATAAGTAATTGGTACTTTCTATTTACTCCAAAGAATTTAATTGTTACCTCTCTAAAACTATTAGTAAGCTTGCACCTCTTCTTCGAAGCATTCATTAGATTCATATTCATCTACTTCTAAGAGTTCATATGTTTCTAAAATAAGAGTTGTCCTTACATTTTGATTAGCTTGATCCTTATAATCCTTATTGGTAGTTACTAATTCTATGTATTCCATTTCCTTTTGGATAATATCCAACTTCATTTTGAACTTCTTACAGTTATTTTCATCATATTGAGTCATTGAATGGACTCTGCACCAACTGGACAAAGCAATATTAGTTAAATTCACTAAAGTTATTGCATTACTATTAGACTAACTTTGGTTACTAAAAATATTTTACACCCCTTCATTGTTTTGTTGAGTGTTTCATTGATAGTTAGTCCTTTGAAAGTTAAATTTCATATAATGAGTGTTATTATTTGTAGATGGGTTTTGAGGAACTTTCCTTTATAAATTTAATCATATCATTTCTTAGTTTCTAAACCATCCTATATTTTTTGTCTAACTCAATATTTGAGTTATTAGGTTGACTTGGTCCTACTTGATTTATTACATTATTTATAGGTGTAGATGAAATAAAAAATATAGGTAAATCTAGTTGATTATTTGTTGGAGGTATATGATTGAGAACGTTGTTTATGGTCACTTGATTATCTAAATAATTTGTAAGGGTTTATTGATTGATCACATCATGCATCATTTGATTCAAGGAAGACAGATTGAATGGTTGATTTTGGTTTAGATATATGTTTCATGGTAATGGGTTCAACATGGGAAAGTGTTGTGTAAGGGCTTGGTTTATCAATGATATTTAATTATAAGATCCTAGTTGTCCAAGTAAAGGTAGTTGACCCAAACCAAAACTTTTAGGTATTAATTGTTGCTCAATTGTTGCAGCCTCACTATATACCATGGGTAAGAAAGCTCTAAGATACATCTTGATGGTTGCTTTATTTATGAGGGTGTAAAGGGTCACCAATCATATGTATAATTTATGAAAACTAGTGTTGAATAGCCTTAGGGGTTTGCTAGGTTCTTAATAGAAAAAGGAAAATAGATGATATATCATAGCTAGGTCAAAAAGTAATTTAAAATAGTTGATAAATGTTATCTCTATTTCAGCCCAAGAAGTAATAGAGCCTAAATATAAGCTAATATACAAATCATATGAAAATTCATGCAATGTGTGTAGAAACACCCTACATGCAACATCCTCATGTTATATATGTAAATGAATTAAGACATATTTGTATGCTTGTACATGCTCTTTAGCTAATATTGTTCCATCATATCTATATTGAGGGAGATATATTTCATCTTTATTAGACATATCATGTGTAGACCTTGGTATGTCAAAGGGTTGCTTTCCACTAACCATGGAGTAAGAGGTACCATTGGTGGGCTTTGTGGAAGGGAGAAAGGATCAACATAAAGGGTAATAACTCTAGGAGAACTATTGGAACTCATAGGAGTATCCGGTTTGTCTCGATCAACTTTGGATCTTCTATATAGAGAAAGGCTAAGAAACTCAATACCTCTTATAGATGACATAGACATAATAATTATGAGTTTAGGTTTTAGCTTTAACAATTAAGATGTGTAATTTAAACAATGCATTATGAGTTTACTTGTAATGATGAGTTTGTTTTATAGATTAAAGGTATGGGACTTTGATTTATAAAATGAAGGAAATGAATTGTTTATGAATTAAAGTATTTAGACTTTGATTTATTAAATAATGAAAGATAGTTTGTTTTATAGATTAAAGGTATGGGACTTAATTTATATGTTTTTACCTTGTTAGTATTCCTTGTATATTTTTTGTAAGCTCTTTGATTAGGTAAAATGAATTATTTTTATTTTCTTGGTTAAAAAAAATAAAGTGACTTGAGAAATTGAGATCTTAGGGTGAACCTAGAGAGTGACCTAAGGGATTTAGATCCTTAGGATGAATATAGGAAGACCTAAATGAATTAAGACCACCTTAGGGATAATGAAAATAATTTTGAGCCTCATTTTTCCTCAAAATATGGGTAATATTATATTTTTTGAAGAAATCATTTTGAGGAGAATCTAATGGAAGCAATGATCATACAATTTCATTGAGTATGGCAAGAGATATAGGGACTCAAAAGTGAATTCACTTGTGTTTTTAGGATTAAATTTAAGTCTTAAATGCTTGAATTTAAATAATTTTAAGGTGCTAAAGCCATGAAACATATGCATGTAGCTAGTCGCTTGAAAGTTTATTTTGATCCTGATTTAATAAAGAAGTTTACTAGACATAGTTATGGCAATAAACATCGAAACAAGGTCAAGGTAAGTAAAATTTAAGCATGTATATTAAAAATATTTTAACTAAAAATCTAAGTTTTTTGGATAGTTGAAAATTGCAAACAAACCCAAGAAAACCCAGAAAAAGCTTACCAAAATTTCAAAAGGTGTATTCCCAATCCATGTAGACTACAACATGTTGTGCAAGCACAACAAAAAGAGGTAGCTAAATTCTAAAACTTTTAATATATTTTCCCTCTTCTTCCATAGGGTAGGGGTAAGGCATATGTAGGTAACACATTTATTATGTTGTTTTTCCTCTTCTTCTACACTTGAGAAAACCCTAAAGCCCAAAAATATTATTTTCTCTCTTCTTTTGTAGTTGGAAAGATCTTGAAGTGTCAAACCACTATGATAAACACCAAAATTTCACAAAATTTCTATAAAAATAATTAGGTATTTTTTGAATCCCCTAATTTCAAACTAGGGTTATCTTGGTTTTTTTCACATGGTTTATAGCCCTTTACATTTTTTAAGTTTATTCACATTTAGTGTTATTATATAATAATTATATTTCCTTTGTATCCCTTCATTGTTGGAAGTAACTTCCCTTTTCGAATATTATGATAAATATTCATATTTTCATTATAATATTCATATTATTTAGAGGATAAATATTACATTCTTCACTAATGATAAAATTGATGCAGATTGAATATCAAAATCATCTCAGTCCACCACTTAAGAAAAATATATCTCCTTTAAAATATATGAACTTATTTATTTTTATTTTTTATTAGATATAAAAGATGCTTTAATACAAACTATAGCAATATATGCACAAAGCCCTCATGCACCCAAATTATGGATTACATGTATAAATCCAAAAGTAAAATAAATCAAATTATAAAGTTTTAGTAATGATAAAACTAGAGAATACAAATAGAAGATAGCTCCACTACATATATCTAAAAATTACAGTGGTATTACATCAAGAAAGGTATTCACCAACCTTTGGTGACTAGCAAATTCTTTTAAGATTCATATTTTATTGAGCTTAATATACATTTTTTTCATAATTTGAACATATATTAATGCAAAGGAAATGCTCTTAGTTATAATTTACAATCTTCATAAAAGTATATAACTTGACCATACATAATAAAAACATCTTCATTAAGAGCATATACAATTGTCTATAAAGTAGAACAAAATTTCTTAAGGAAAAATTATTTTTGCCTACCATAAATACATCCAAAACTCCACTAAAGCATGCAAAGTTTATTTATACAAAGGCAAGAAGATCTCATTATGATCTCCATAAGAGCATATAGTTAAATAATAGTTCAAGCTATTAATTGATATTTTAGGGTTCTTTGGAGAAGACTCTCAAACATCTCCAAGCCCTAAATTATAGCATATAGTTAAATAAAACTATTGCAAATTGAATAATCATATCAATCCATCACTTAAGCAAAAATTTATCCCCTTTAAAATACTTTGATTTTTTAATTTTTTTTAATAGAACCTACTTTAATACAATCTATAGTAAGAGATAACTAGGGCCCTCGTTCAGTAAAAATATGGATTACATGTATAAATCCATAAGATAAATAAAGAAAATAATAAATTTTTACTTTTTATAAATCTAGGGAATACAAATAGGAGACAACTAAGCATTAGAGTGATATTATATGAAGAATGGTATTAACCAACTTTTGATAACTAACACATTCTCTGAAGCTTCATATTTTATTGAGATTAATATGCATTTGTTGTTCCAAATTTTGAACATATAATATGTAAATAAATGTTCTTAGTTATAATTTACAATATTCATTAAAGTATAGAACTTGGCCATACATAGTCAAAACACCTTCGTTAAGAGCACATACATTTGTCTATAAAGCACAACAAAATTTCATTAGTATATTTTTTTTTTACCTACTATAAATGCTTCCAAACCTCTAATAAAGCACACAAAATTGATTCATACAAAGGTAACAAGATCTCTATACGATCTCTAGTAGAGAATATTGTTAAATAATAGTTGAAGCTATTAACTAAAATTTTATAATTATTTTCGAGAATACTATCAAACATCTCCAAGCCTTTGATTATAGCATATAGTTAAATAAAACTACTATAGACTAAATACTCATCTCTACCCACCACTTAAGAAAAAAGCTATTGCCTTTATAGTATGTAGACTTTTTTAATTTATTTTTTAATTTATCTATAACCTACATTAATAAAAATAATACCAAGAGATAAATACAACCCTCATGCATCAAAAATATGGATTATATGTATAAATCTAGAGGAAAAATAAAGTAAATCATAATTTTGTAGTAATGATAAAACTAGAAAATACAAATAGGAGATAGTTCCCCTACATATAGCTAAGCACTAGAGTGGTATTACATCAAGAATGTTATTCACCAACATTTACTAACTACCTTATTCTTTGAAGATTCGTATTTTATTGATCTTAATATACATTTCTTGTTCTAGATTTTGAACATATAGTATGGTTACAATTTACAATATTCATTAATGTATAGAACTAGATCATACATAATCAGAACACCTTCATTAATAGCATACATAATTGAAAGCACGAGGATACGGAAACAAAAAGGAATATGCCACAAGAAAGAACAAGAAAGGACATATGCAAATTGACACAAGATAAAAGCAATATGAAATATCGTAATCTCTTTATTGATATGCTTTTCAAAATGTGTTACAATACGTCTCCTTCCTTTTTAGGGGATAGGAGCATCAAATGTGTTTCTTGTCACAACATCCATGGATCACAATCCTTCTTCCGCGTGCCCACATGTAAGATGGGCGGACCAAAACATCGCCGCCGCTTGCGTATATGATTCTTTGCTCTTTCCTGCTCCTCTGCTGTTGGAAACCTGTGTTCAAAGAAACAGAAAATATTAGTAGCACTTGCGGACAGAATGAAGCATGTATTTCCCAAGGCCTATTGTCAGTAAATGCATGAAAATATTAAAACGATAATGAAATGACCTCGGATCGACCTAAAAATTTCATAGTAGCATAAATATGTTAACATAAGACCACTGCAAAAAGAACAGTCTAGAAATTCCTCACATATTTGTATTCACTCCAGGGTGGGACGAATTCACCTACAATAACCTGTCAAAAAGCACCCTCTTCAATGTCCTGCTTAGGAAGCTCCAAATGACCTAAAAAGTTGGGGTTAGCTAATTGGGGGTGTTTTGGGAAGACCCAGATGGTCATATTTCTCCAATTTGGCCTCTAGAACCCAGATTTTGCTGGTGCCATCTGCAAGTTAGTGAAGGCGGGAAATGACAAAAACCTGGTCAAAATTGCTCAGAATGAAATGAAATTTGAACTGTAACCTATTTAACATATCTAGAATCAAATGCAAAAGAAAAAATAGAGAAATATATCACAGATTTCTATTCATCCCGGGGTGGGGCGAATTTTACTATGATAGATTGGGGAGCGCCCGAGGCGGGACGCCCACCGTTTGAGGCATTGTTTCGGCACCAATCCACTTGGGATGGGTCCAAAACTGGTTATGGGGTGTTGTCAACAAATTTTGGGAATTGTTGTGGCCAAAAATTGGGTTTTGGGTCCGGATTCGCGCTTCTAATAGTCGCCCAATAACCTCCCTTTCGAATGAGAGATTAAGGATGTAAAAGCACAAATCGCAAGTAGGTATGTAAATTGGCAGCACTTCGTTGCTCAAATGCTCCTTCTCTCTATATATTTTGGGTGGGAAAACTCCCCAATTTATAGACCTTAGGGTCTCCTTGTTTGAATTGCGCATGCGAGGGCGCCACTTGAGTTAACTGTCCTATTTTTAGAGAAAAGCTAACTCCCTGATTAAAAATCTTCTTGCATGAGGTTTCTAAAATAAAGACACTCATCACTGAAGTCTCTCTTCTTGAATAAAAGCTATTCCTCGCAATTGCATGGCCTGAAGCCTCAGTTAACTGGTGGAGTTGCCGAGGTTTGACTTTTTTGCCAGTCAAACCTTCTATTCGCCTCACCCTGGGGCGAATGTTGCTATTCGTCCCTGGGTGGGATGAATTCCAGTTTGTATTCGTCCCGGGGTGGGACGAGCAGAGAGCAAGGTGCCAAAAAGGTGCCAAATTGACCTTTGACCTTCCAAACTACTTTTGGGAGTGGTTAGGACCACTTTTTGACCTCTGGGGGCTGCCCTAGGGGCTGTTTGTGTCAATGCGATCAGCGCTTGTTGTCACATAATCGGATTGGTGCTATTTTGGTGTCTACAGATGCCCCTTTTTGGGAAGCGCTGTGCAAGGCGCAGCGTCGAGAAAAAATAGATAACCAAAGCACTAATGATTAGGGTTTCTCAGTAACCTAACCAACTCTTGATGCCCCAAGTATGGAAAGGGCACGCATTCTTGAATCCTTGCTTCTGACGAGCTAAGGAACTAAATTCAAGTGTTAACCTTTTTCGGTGAGGTGTTACTTGAACTTGGACATTGATCAGTCATGAATAGGCAAAGGGCGCAACCTTTTGTCTATGGGAACCTTGAGTTCATGATTCACGAATGCCAAGTGTTTGATCAGCTTGTGATAATTGCTTGTTTGCTGGCCCAAGTAGGGGCGTGATTGTCTTTGTCAATGATCCTTTGAATGCGTGTCATTTCCAAGATTGGGTATGTTGTTGTTGATTGGCGACTAAGTGTGACTACCCCCTCAAGCGACGAATCGATGAGGGAATGACCGACATGAGAAAAGTGATGAGTCGCTTGACCCAAGATGACTTAGGTAAGGGTGCCTTCAGTTGTTTACCATTAAATGCGAAAGCAGTTTTCGAACATTCTGACCTATTTTTGGTGGGTGTTAACCCTTTTTGTGATGCATTGCGGAGCTGAAATTGGCAAAAATTTGTCTTCCCATGGAGCGGTCCGGCTATGGTAGCCTTCTTAGGGAGTAGGATAGTGACAATTTGTGACCCCAACGTCTATTTTGGATGCCAATAATGTCAGGCGCAAATGCGCCTTCATTTGGCAATGATATTGCTATTTTTGGGTGGGTTTTGACCCGTTTTGTGACGCCATTTGGGGATGAAATTCTCAAAAATCCGTCCTCCCGTGGAGCGGTCCGGCTATGGTAGCCTTCTTAGGGAGTAGGATAGTGAGGATTTGTGACCCCGACATCTATTTTGCATGCCCGAAATGTCAAGTGCAAAAGCACTCTCATTGGACAGTTTTATTGCTCTTTTTGTGCATTTTTGTGCATTTGTTTGTTGTTTTTGAAATGTTTGTTTATGATGATGTATGCATGTGGGATTATGATTGTGATGTTGCTAATTATATGATGTATGCATATGGAATGAATGAAATTATTTGTTGATAACTTGTCGATGGCACCATAGATTGTACAAGATTTACTGGCTTGTTGTACTTATGGGATGACTTTGTGGAATGACGTTGCATGTGAAAACTATGTTTTTGTATTTTGCATTTTTTTGTTGATGGTGATGTATGGAATGAAATGGACCAGTTGTTTTTAAAATGTAGTTAAGCTTTTCTGAGATTCAGATATTTTAACTAACTAGCCAAGACTGTACATTTATCTCGCAAGACTTTTGAACAAGGTATAAATCCGACTTGGAGGTTAACCAAGTTATTTCACATCCCTGTGTGTGCAATTGAGTTCATTTATGTGGTATTTGTCAAGATACCACCAGTGCCAGATAGGCTATCAACCAAACCTGTACTGAGGATCACCTAACTAGCTCCACTAACTCCATTGTTGTATTTAGAAAGATTAATCCACGGGACAATCTAAGGTACCATAAGCTAGCTCATCCACATGCAAACATTGGTCTGCTCACACGCAAAGCTAATGTGACAGACATATCGTCATGCGGGTAGGATACCGCCATTTCCAGGTAGGCTATCCACCAAACCTGTAATGAGGATCACCTAGATGGTTTTCGAATACTGAGAATTCCAAGGATTCAAGTTCAGGATTTTTATTGGCTCAATGGTTTAGGATATTTGCTCGTATACAAAGTGATGAAAAATCACTGTTTATTTTGTTCTTTTTTTTTTTTTGTTCTTTTGAGCAAGGATTTTGAATAGTGGTGATAACCATTATTATTTGATTTGGCTTTTGAGCTTTGTAAAGTTAAGCTGGTATGTTTGTGATTGGTGAATAACATTGATCCTTTTAGGCCTTGGGGATGACTACCCATCCTTGGCAGGGACGTGTAGTATGAATCCTTATGACTTTGGGAACCAAAGGGTAGTATGGAGATTATGAAGTAAGGGTATTGATATTTTAGGCCTTGGGGATGACTACCCATCCTTGGCAGGGACGTGTAGTATGAATCCTTACGACCTGAGAGACCAAAGGTGATTGTGATGATGGCTTGTGGAAATGGTTTTTTTGAAATGGTCATTGATTCTTTTAGGCCTTGGGGATGACTACCCATCCTTGGTAGGGACGTGTAGTACGAATCCTTACAACCTTAGGAACCAATGGTGATTTTTGAATTTTTGTTAGTGATGAAAACCACTATTGATTAGAAGGAATGGATGGGGAAGAGTTTGTCCTTTTGTCAATTCTCAGCATTCTTGAACCATGCGCATAGGGGGATGAATAGGCTAATCTTTCACCTATGGTACTCTAGATTGCTTTGTAGGTTTCTCTTGCGTTCACACAACTTAGGAATTATTTTATGTGTGTAAATTTGTGTAGGGATATTACATAACGAGGCGTGACCCAAGTAAAACTTTCCTGTGTAAAATCTGTTTGACTTTGTACAATTTTTGGCTAGAAAGTTAAAGACAACTGAATGACGAAAACCCTAAATACATTAGGAGACAACTGACTTTGCTAAAAATAGGGATGGTGTGATGCGGGATGTATGCATTGATAAAATTGATTTGATGTGAAAAATGATGGGATTGCCAAGTAATGACAGTCTATGGTGCTTTTGACTTGTATAACCAAAAAATATGCAATGTATGAATGTGATGCCTAATGCAATCTATATTTTTGTATTTTTGATGTTTTATGAGTATGCATGGAATGGAGATGCAATTTTTTTGTTATTTTTGATGATTTTATTGTTTTTGTTTATTTTTGAATATTTGTTGTGACCAAGCGGTTATGGTAACCCTTGGAGCTTTTGGTTTGACCAAAGGGTTTATGGATACCTTTGGGGCATTTATGGGGTTGACCAAGCGATTATGGGAATCCTTGGAGCTTTTGGTTTGACCAAAGGGTTTATAGACACCTTTGGGGCATTTTGGGATTGACCAAGCGATTGTGGAAATCCTTGGAGCTTTTGTGTGGACTATGGCTCTCTAAATGTAGAATGGCCTCAAATGAATGATGTTCAAGGGTTCTAGCTCCTTGATTCCTTCAAGAGAGGTGAGCCGGTATGTTCCAGGTCCTATTCTACTATCAATCACATAAGGACCTAACCAGTTTGCCATGAACTTGTCCTCAGAGATGGGACGACAAATTAGAATTCCGTTGGTTCTCTTTTAAGACCAAATCTCCAACCTAAAATTCCCTTAGGTGAACCTTCATGTTATATGCTCTCTTAAGTCGCTCTTGATAGATATGCAAATGCTCGAGAGCATTGATGCGTCGTTCATCAAGCAACGTAAGTTGATCTAATCGGGCCTGCCGCGTAGTGTCATCATCGATGAACTCTTGCATTGATATGTGCAGGGAAGGGATTTCCAACTCAAGAGGCATGACAGCCTTGGAGCTATACACCAGTGAAAATGGAGTTGCCCCGGTGGGCGTCCGAATGCTAGTGCGATAAGCCCATAGGGCAAGCGAGATCTGAATGTGCCAATCCTTATGATTATCTGCAATAGTATTTTTGAGGATGGTGACGAGCATTTTATTAGATGCCTCTGCTTGCCCATTTGCCTACGGATAATAGGGTGTTGAAAAACTATGCTGAATTTTGTACTTTGTGGTCAAAGCATGCACATCTTTGTTCTTGAAGGGCATCCCATTATCCGAGAGGATCTTGGATGGAATACCAAAATGACAAATGATATTATGCAAAATAAACTCCGCAATGCGGGGTCCAGTCATAGAGGTTAACGGAATTGCTTCCACCCACTTGGTAAAATACTCTGTGGCCGTAATGATAAATGTGTGATGACCCGACGATGCAAGGGAGATCTTTTCGATTAGATCAAAGCCCCACTGCAAAAAATGCCAAGCCGATTGGATCGGTTGCAAGGCCTGAGAAGGTACGTGTGTCAAATTGGCATGATGTTGACACTTCACGCACTTCTTCACATATGCGCAACAATCTCGCTCTAAAGATGGCCAATAATAACCCATGCGGAGAATGCGCTTTGCGATGGCCATACCACTGAAGTGGCCACCACATGTACCATCATGGGCTTGGGTGATCGCCCAAGCGGACTCCTGCTGGTCCAAGCAATGGAGGAGGATTCCTTCATAGCTCCGACGATACAAAATGTCTCCTAGCAAGACATGTTTTGCCGCTTTCTATTTGAATGATCTTTTCATGGCTTGTGTCAATCCAAGTGGGAGAGTACCTAGCTTGAGGTAATCCCTTAGGGGTGTGTACCAATCCTGCTGATCAGAAACCTCGATGGTATGAACAACCAATCCCTCTTGAAGTTCATCCCGAGCAAAAGCTGAGCAGGAAAGAACTTGTAAAAATAGCGTTGTATTGCTATTAAGAGGGGTAGGGGAGAACAAGGACCCCTAGTTGGCTTGAGTCAAACAATATTGGATTCGAGAAAACCTATCCGTAGATGGTTCAATCTGGATCAAGTGGATTCCTGGCATGAGGTCAGAGCTTGCACGCTCCATCGCGGGTTGTGATAATGTCTTGACCTGAATGGTTGTCATCTCACCGAAAGGGTCTTGCGGGATTAGTGACCCCAAGGAGGCCATAGTATCCGCAAAATGATTCGATGATCGAGGGAGTGCCTCGATGTCATACCAGTCAAGTTGTGCCAGGAATTTGTCCACAAGGGCTTTATAGGCCTACAGAACTGGGCATTTACATTGGAATATCCCCTTAACTTGATTGACAATTAACAGCGAATCACCAAAGATGTTCAATCGTTTAATGTTCATGGTGATTGTTGTCTGAAGACCTATGAGCAAGGCTTCATATTCTGCATTGTTATTGGTGCACGGGAAGTCTAATTTAAATGACAGAGGCATTGGAGCCCCTTGTGGAGTGAAGAATACAATTCCCGTGCCACCTCCTTGCTCACACTTAGAACCATCGAAGAATAGGGTTATGTCAGCCTGTGACTCAGGCTCATCAGAATCTGGCGATTCTGAAACATGGAAGACCCCATCATCAGGTAGTTCAAAGGTCAGAGGCTGATCATCTTCAAGAGGAGCCTCTGCCAGTTGATCGACGATGACTTGACCTTTTATGGATTTCTATCCAATGAATTCTATGTCAAACTCCATCAACAACATGATCCATTTCGCCGTGCGGCTACTATGATAAGTATGACTCATCATGTATCGCAATGGATTCTCCTTAGACACAACATACGTCTTGTTGCTCAGCATGTAATGGCATAGCTTCTTGGTAGCAAACACCACTGCCAAGCAGAGCTTCTCGACGTATGCATAGTTAAGTTCATAACTGACCAGGGTGCGGCTAAGATAGTAAGTAGCCTGTTCTTTGTGCAATTCATTGTGTTGGGACAGCATGGCACCCAGTGCCACCTCAGTAGCTGAGATGTATAAGTAGAATGGCACTCCTGGTCTAGGTGGTGCCAATACTGGCGGCGAAGCCAAGTACTATTTAATATCATCAAAGGCTGACTGGCACTCGTCATCCCAATGGAATGCTACCCCCTTGTGCAATAATTTATTCATGGGTCGGCACTTGTCAGATAACTGTGCTATGAAGCGTTTGATCGATGCGACCTTTCCCTGCAGACTTTTGAGCTGCTTGATGGTAGTTGGGGGAAGCATTTCAAGGATTGCCTTGACTTTGTTGGGATCCACCTCGATTCCTCGTTTGGAGACTATGAAACCCAAGAGCTTTCCAGATGTGACACCAAAGATGCACTTCTTGGGGTTTAGTCTGACTTTATGCTCAATGAGGCGATCAAGTATCTTGCGTAAGTCATCGAGATGATTGGGGCGCAAAAGAGATTTGGCCAACAAATCATCCATGTAATCTTCCAAAGTTTTGTGCATGTAATCATGGAAGATGTACGTCATGGCACGTTGGTAGGTGGCACCAACATTTTTAAGGCCAAAAGGCATGACCTTATAACAAAATGTCCCCCAAGGCATTGTGAATGCCATTTTTAGTTGGTCCTCGGGATTGATACGAATCTGATTGTATCCTGAGAAACCATCCATGAGGGAAAGCATTTCGTGGCCCACTGTAGCGTCTACCAATGCGTCGATGCTAGGCAAGGGGAAATCATCCTTAGGACTCGCTTTGTTTAGATCTCAAAAATTGGTGCATATGTGAATCCTCCCGTCGGGCTTCTTGACGGGTACCATGTTAGACAACCATGGTGGATAATCCACGCAGATGACAAACTGTGCATCCAACAACTTTTGCAATTCGTCTTTGACCATTAAGGCCACTGTTGGGTGCATCTTGCATAGTTTTTGCTTTACTGGCTTGATTGTCGGATCCATCATTAAATTATGCATGACTAGCTGCGGGTCTAGTCCCGACATGTCTTTGTATGACCATGCAAAAACCTCCTTCTTCTCCTTGAGAAGGGCAATGTAATCGGCTTGCTCTTCGGGGGAGAGACTTACCCCCAGCTTGAGAATCCATGGATTCATTGGATCTGTGCCGATGTCTATGTCAGTCGTTGCCTCGATCGACATGTGGGATCCGTCCTCCAACTGGTGTGGAGTTGGGATCAGATGGATATCATTTGCTGAATTAAGATCATCGTTAGGAACGTCAGGTTCCTCTTTAGCATGGAAGACATCCTGAGTCTATTCTGGAGTGAAATGAAACATCCCACCGCAAGGCCAATACTCGATGGGGAGGGTGGTGTGTCAACATGATCCCAATCTATAGCCTCTATGTCTAGATGCAATGACCGTGTTGGGTCGGTTGGATCATGGATGGGGGCGGTCAAGTCAATGGAGATCATGTTGATGAAATGATTGTAACCTCCATTACCGTAGGTGTGATAACTCTGACATTTTGGATGTTCTTGATGCTTTGGATCTGGCTCTGTAGGCACTGGTACAAAGGGATCAGCCCTATGCGTGGACATGCAGATAGGGTCTGCCCTAGGCACTGATGGTTTGATAGGGTCTCCAGGTGGAAGATGCTCTCTGTGTACCTGGAGTGGCGGGTGCAGTAATTGCTATAACTACGTCGGGTTGAGGTGCCACCTATGTCTTGGACCTATGTGTAAGTGTTCAAACATGTCATCTATGTCCAAGGGATATTGTTGTTGCATTTGTCGCATGTGGTTGAGATAGGCCATCTCGGTTTCATCTTCGTAATCACTATCAGAGATCCAAAGGCCTTCATTTGCTACAACAATGGTTTGCGACAGATGAAGCTCATCTTGTTCGAGCAAATTAATATGGTCCCATTGAGGTTGTTCCGCTCTCTACGGGGGGACCTGATTTTCTTGAGGTGGCCTATGCTCAATTGGATCATCCAATGGGAACATGGTCAGGAAGCTTTCTTGATAATCATCCATGGGATGCATGTGGGAATGATTGCTTCTCGACTCAAGAGGATCCCAAGGTGCTACCTCGTACTCCAACTCATCATCCGAAGACCCTTCTTGGTCTTGTTCATACCCTTCGTGGAGGTGAGTCCTTGAATTGTCTCCCGTTGTGACCGAAGGGAAAGGGTTGTTGAGGTCAACAAGGTTGTTTGTGTGTAATGGGAAATAATCCCCCAATGTATAAGTTGTATTTGGATTGGCATATGGATCTGATGCCAACCCATCCTTGTTGCCTATCCCTAGGCCTTGCATGTTTTCGACCAAGATGTCGAGGGGCAAAGGGTGATTAAACCCTACTCCTGACTTGTCATAAGGCATTTGGTATCTTGGCTGGCACAAAACACGCACTCCTTGTTCATACCTGCCCAACCCATATCCATGCCAATTGCATTGGCTAAGATATCTTAATGCGAAGTCTGGGTTAGACAGATAATTGACATCCTCAACAAAGGGCTCTTCATCTTCCTCTTCTTGTAGGGAAGGTTCAACGCCATTATCCAGGCCCCCATAAATAAAGTTTGTCTGATTAGGTGGGTAGCCTAAAGGAACCACAGAGCCTATGGGGAGTCGAGGTCTCCCCATGTCTTGCATGGACTCAATTGTGGGCGTTGCTATAATGTTTTGCACTAGATACTCCCCCAATCCTGTGTTGGCCATCTCAACTATGATTGTTGGCGTTTGAGGGGGAGCGAATGGAAGTTCTCCCTGAGTCCACTCCATGTGGGGTGAACTAGGCGCCTCGACTTCCATTCGACTAGGCTTCTCTTCTGTCGAGATGTTGGAGACTAAGGGTGGTTCCTCTTCCAGGGGCTTCTTTCCTTTGTCCTTTGGTGTGGCCACCATAGGTGGCATCATTATGGGAGGACCAGATGAAGAAGATGGACCCACCTGGGAATTTGATTGACTTGGTAATGGAGATTCCTGCATAATCGGACCCCTTTTAGATGGATTTAACTAAAAATCCAAATGCATTGATGGAAGGGTCGACTACGGCATTAGTTGCACTGAATTGTAGTATTTGAAAGGCTCTAAATCTGTAGGGACTACATGCACCTATCCTTCAAATGTATACTTCAAGCATTGATGAGCAATTGAAGGGACACACTTCATGTCCCGGATCCAAGGTCGCCCCAGCAAGATATTATAAGTCATCTCACCTTCTAAAATGTGGCACAATGTATGAATGGTCTTTTGTCCCACTTGTATGGGTAGGACAATTGTGCCAACTATCGAGCATATCGCATCATTGAATGCTCGAAGAGTATAAGTGGAAGGTACGATGTGAGAGGCCGACAACTTCAAATGTTTTAATGCGGCGGTTGTAATAATGTTACTGGACGAACCAGTGTCTACCAACACCCGCTTATACGGAATCCCATTGACCCATGCAATAACATGTAGGGGTGGATCCGCCACATCACCAACCACCGATTTTAATTCATCTTCTCTAAAGGTGATGACTGGTTCTGTACATTATTTCACATGGCCCACGAAGTTGTTGAAAGAATTTGCTTCATGGGGATGCAGCTCAATTGCCTTTAATATCTCCATGAGAGCCTCCCGATGGGGCGCTGATTGTTGAATAAGCTCATATATGGAGAGCCTAGCCGACGTGGTCCTTAGACTTTGAGTAAGTCTAGTTCGAATCGTGGCCACTGGTCTAGGCGGGGAAGCTGTGTAGGGTTCGGTTGAGGTTGTGACGTTGATGGAACTTCTCTTGTGGCTGCCACGGGGGTAGCTCCTGGGTATCTCTTATTCCTTGTCACTATGCTTATCATCCCCACATACCCCTCCATGGGGCAATTTTGTTGCACCTCATTGACATGAAGAGGTTTTGCTTGTGCATCATGTGCGGGCAAAGGGTCTCTAAAAATGCCCATTTGTTGGTTGTTGGGCGCTATGGGGTTATCCACTTCCAATGTATTATTGTCAATGAGGTCTTGCACCAAACCTTTGAACTTCCAACAGGCGTTAAGGTCATGTCCCTTTCGTCTGTGGAACCTACAGTACAAGTCCTCCCTGTACCCCTTAGGCTTTGGCGCGTTAGGATCTATCATTTGAATCTCTGGAAGATTAATCAAGTTTGCCGCTGACAAACGGTCAAACAAGGAGTCCCTGGACTCTGTGTATGGTGTAAATTGTTGCCTAGGGTGACGCTGCTGATTTTGTTCCTGCTTTTGGTTTTCTCTATCATAATTGTTTGGAGGCACCGCCTGATAGTTAGCCTTCTGAGGCTGTGTTGCTTGGGTAGGCTTAGGGGCGTTGATAGCAACTTGATTGACCACGGTGGGTTTCTGTTGCGTAGTCCCTATTTTAGTGCTCTTATTCCATTATTTTTTCTTAGGCTTGGCAATTTTGCCATCCTGTATCTTGATCTCTTCGATGATTCTAGCTTGCGCCAGAGCTTCTTCTAAAGTGGCATATTGCTGCAGCTGCAATAGCACAGAGATCGATCGCAAACAGCTCTTTGCGAACATTTGAGTTAGGTCGGACATAGGAGGGAGATAGGGTAGCTTTGAAAGCAATGTCCTCCACCGGTTCCCATATGCCGCCATAGATTCCTCCTCATACTGCTTGAGGCTAGCTAGATCGCTTAGTGATGCCTTTTTCTTTGTGTTGAAAGTGAAACGTTCTAGGAACGCATCCACTAGCTGATCCAAGTTGCAGATGCTATGCTTCGGTAATTGAGTAAACCAATCCGAGGTAGGGCCTACGAATGTGGTTATAAATGTTCTTAATAGCAAAGCATCATTGTCCTGAATGCCAAAGCATTGGCTCAAGAATCGAGTCACATGCTCTTGGGCATCTTCCTCCCCTCTAAAGAGTGCCAACTGGGGCAGCTTAAAATGTTCGGGGTATGGAGGTGCCGGCACTGACGGATGCACAGGATGACTACGGAGTTGGCATAAAGTAGGCTTTTGGGGCCCAAAAGTCTTGAGCTCCATAGTCTCTAAGCATTCTAACAACACTTTGTATGCATCGGAGGACTTGATCTCCTCCTCCTTGGTTTGCTCCCGCTGTGGGTTGTGGGGAACTTGAGGCCTTTGGAGGGATAGCTGGGTAGCACCCCTTCTGCCTTGATAGGGCATTTCAGCCCGCTCTTCTTCTTGTTCATAATCCTCATAAGCTTCTTGAGGAGTGTCTAGCCTAGGCCTGTAAACATTGATGGGTGCCCGTGGAGGGTGCCCATCATGGTTTTGGGAGTGGCCTCCCGCTCAAGTCTAGGAGGTCTTAGAGGCAGTGCTTGATGAGGTCGTGGAGACCTGTCTCGCACTAAGGGGTTGTGCCTCTCATACATCTTTGATTTATGTGCGCGAGGGGCTGGGACCTTCTCAGGCACATTGTTGTGAAGCAATTCAGTTGTCTGACACTGAATGCGCTCTTGGTTAAGGCGACACAAATGTTCTAATTGTTGTTGGTCTTGCCTAAGCCGCGTGATTTGCGCTTGGCGGGTGGCTAGTTTGGCAAATGCCAAGTCAATTTGTTTCGTCGTCTCTTGTTTAGGAGGCCTAGATGCCTCCCCTACATGTCTTTCTTGGTCATGGTGATCCGAGACCCCTATGGGTTGCTTCCCTCTATCGAGGTTAGCGGCATTCACTTGAGGCTCTGGCCTCAATGAGCGATCCTGATACATTGCGGGTGCGGACGTGCATCGTTCCCATGTTGTGTACTACTCTTGAGGAACGTAGTGATCTTCCTCACACTCTCTGTTATATGCATAAAAGGTGCGGGCAGAATTGTCTTGCCCTGTCGGGAGAACCTGATACTCTGGATATGGTCTAGTGTTTCTGACATTAATCAGGGGTAAATTAGGAGTAACAAAATCATATGGTTCCTCCTTGTGGACCCTTTGTTGTTCAAGCACTTCATCACTAGGCCACCCATAATGAGTTTCCAAGGGGGGCCTTATATCTAGGTCGAGTGCTACATGTAGGTTTTCTTCTTGAAAGGATCTTTGCTGAGTGGGAGTGCCCCTCAAGGGGGTGCCTCTATAGTCTTGTCTAGTGATGGCATGAGTTGGAGTGCCCCTCAAGGGGGTGCCTCTATAGTCTTGTTCGGTGATGGCATGATGGGGACTAACTTGTGTATCCTGCCGCCAAGGCGGGATGACCAAGTCCTCAAGACTATATCGGAGGTGACTTGTCCCCCTTGGTGCACTCTCTGCAGCTTCTGCCCGTGATCGGGCTCGGCTACGGGTGTACACCATGGTGATGTTTACCTAAAAATGCGTAGATTCTTTTTTTGGATTTTTCTTTTTATGATTTTTTTGATACACTAAACAGAAAATAGCATACACACACAAGCGATGATTATCTCTTTTAAAGATTAAAAGTGTGCCCTAAATCTGGTTTAGTGTGTTTTGTTGTTTGTTTTTGAAAGCTTTTTGTGAAAACCATTTAAATGCAATTATGAAGGCTCTTATGACTCCCAAAATGGTCGCCCCTTCAATATACCATTGTCGGACCGATATACCAACCTCTCTATATACCCGCCCTTACGTGAGGGAGACTATAGGTACGTGAGAGCAGATGATACATGGAACATAGGCGGTACGGAAGGGGAATCACTCTGTTTATGACACCTACCATAGAAGACTTATCCTCATGCGCTGGGAATCACCCCAAGCTACACTTGGTCAGCTTTCATCAGGATTTACGTCTAGCAACAGTCGCGATCGGGGTTATGGATGCAATATCTCAAGCCAAGGTGATGATGAAATCCACCGTTGGTCTTGCTCAAGGGTTGGGGTTTTACGACCAAATCCTTGTGTTTAAAATACCACGTGGTGTGTGGGGTTATTTTTAAGTTGCAAAATTGAAACAAGCAAGCCTCTAAACTCTCCTATGCAAGCAAAAATCAGAGAATAGAAAACAGAAAATTGACAAAGGGTGTTTAAAACCCCTACCTCTTCTCTGCCTAAATCGGATGTCTCTGAATTTCTGCCTGAAATAGTCTAGCATTTGAAAACTTGGTACCTGCAAGCAACAAAACAAGAAACTTTAATCAGAATTTTAATCTTAAAAATCAAGGGACACAGGTCCCACCGTGATCGCCACTGAAAGCACGAGGATACGGAAACAAAAAGGAATATGCCACAAGAAAGAACAAGAAAGGACATATGCAAATTGACACAAGATAAAAGCAATATGAAATATCGTAATCTCTTTATTGATACGCTTTTCAAAATGTGTTACAATACGTCTCCTTCCTTTTTAGGGGATAGGAGCGTCAAATGTGTTTCTTGTCACAACATCCATGGATCACAATCCTTCTTCCGCATGCCCACATGTAAGATGGGCGGACCAAAACATCACCACCACTTGCGTATATGATTCTTTGCTCTTTCCTGCTCCTCTGCTATCAGAAACCTGCATTCAAAGAAATAGAAAATATTAGTAGCACCTGCGGACAGAATGAAGCATGTATTTCCCAAGGCCTACTGTCAGTAAATGCATGAAAATATTAAAACGATAATGAAATGACCTCGGATCGACCTAAAAATTTCATAGTAGCATAAATATGTTAACAGAAGACCACTGCAAAAATAACAGTCTGGAAATTCCTCACAGATTTGTATTCGCTCCAGGGTGGGACGAATAGACCTACAATAACCTGTCAGAAAGCACCCTCTTCAATGTCCTATCTTAGGAAGCTCCAAATGACCTACAAACTTGGGGTTAGCTAATTGGGGGTGTTTTGGGAAGACCCAGAAGGTCATATTTCTCCAATTTTGCTCCTAGAACCTAGATTTTGCTGGTGCCATCTGCAAGTTAGTAAAGGCGGGAAATGACAAAAACCTGGTCAAAATTGCTCCAAATGAAATGAAATTTGAACTGTAACCTATTTAACCTATCTAGAATCAAATGAAAAAGAAAAACTAGAGAAATATATCACATATTTCTATTCATCCCGGGGTGGGGCGAATTTCACTGTGACAGATTGGGGAGCACCCGGGGGTAGGACGCCCACCGTTTGAGGCACTGTTTCGGCACCAATCCACTTGGGATGGGTCCAAAACTGGTTATGGGGTGTTGTCGACAAATTTTGGGAATTTTTGTGGCCAAAAATCGGGTTTTGGGTCCGGATTCGCGCTTCTAATAGTCGCCCAATAACCTCCCTTTCGAATGAGAGATTAAGGATGTAAAAGCACAAATCGCAAGTAGGTATGTAAATTGGCAGCACTTCGTTGCTCAAATGCTCCTTCTCTGTATATATTTTGGGTGGGAAAACTCCCCAATTTATAGACCTTAGGGTCTCCTTGTTTGAATTGCGCATGCGAGGGCGCCACTTGAGTTAACTGTCCTATTTTCAGAGAAAAGCTAACTCCCTGATTAAAAATATTCTTGCATGAGGTTTCTAAAATAAATACACTCATCACTGAAGTCTCTCTTCTTGAATAAAAGCTATTCCTCGCAATTGCATGGCCTGAAGCCTCAGTTAACTGGCGGAGTTGTCGAGGTTTGACTTTTTTGCCTGTCAAACCTTCTATTCGCCTCACCCTAGGGTGAATGATGCTATTCATCCCTGGGTGGGATGAATGCCAGTTTGTATTCGTCCCGGGGTGGGACGAGCAGAGAGCAAGGTGCCAAAAAGGTGCCAAATTGACCTTTGACCTTCCAAACTACTTTTGGGAGTGGTTAGGACCACTGTTTGACCTCTGGGGGCTGCCCTAGGGGTTGTTTGTGTCAATGCGATCAGCGCTTGTTGTCACGTAATCGGATTGGTGCTGTTTTGGTGTCTACAATAATTATGTGCAAAGTATAATAAATTTTCTTGAGAAAATTTTGTTTTCCTACTATAAATACATCCAAATCTCTACTAAAGCACACAAAGTTGATTTGTATAGAGGCAACAAGATTTCAATGTGTTCTCCAATAAAGCATATAGTTAAATAAGAGCTAAAGATATTAACTAATAATTTGTAGTTCTTTTGGAGAATAATCTTAAAATTTTCCAAGCCTTCAATTATAGCATATAGTTAAATAAAATTATTGCAAACTGAGTATGAAAACCATCTCAGTCCACCACTTAAGCAAAAATCTATCCCCTTTCCAAGCCTTTAATTTTTAATAGATCTAGAATCTACTTTAATATAAACTATAGCAATAAATAAACAAGACCCTCATGAACACAATAGACAGATTTCATGTATAGATACAAAATGTAAATAAAGTAAATCATAAATTTATATTAATGATAAAACTAGAGAATACAAATATAAAATAGCTCCCCTACATATAGCTAAGCATTAGAGTGGTATTATATCAAGAATGGTATTCACCATCCTTTGCTATTTAACACATTTTATGAAGATTTACATTTTATTGAGCTTAATATGCATTTTCTATTCTAGATTTTGAACTTAAAGTATGCAAATGAAAATTCTCAGTTACAATTTACAATCCTCAAGATATCCATAAATACATGCAAACCTCTACTAAACCATACATAGCTGATTTATATAGAGGCAACAAGATATGCATACGATATCCAACATAGCATATAGTTAAATAATAGGTGAAGTTATTAACTGATATGTTGTAGTTCTTTTGGATAATACTCTCAAATAACTCCAAGCATTCAATTATAACACATTCACATGGTTTTGTTATCTAGGTATACTTCTATGGGCATTACTTATGATTCATAAGGAGTTGTGTCTACTTAAGTTATGGACGTAATATCTTATTCTTCAAAATGCGAAATAATTTGACATAAGCAAAATGTGACAGTAAATGAAACAAAGTACCTAAATAACTTAGTTAGATAATTATCCACAACATTCATCCATAAATATATGAATAGTATTTTTTTTTATTTGTTGTGACCTCACCTTAAAAACTTAACTATTTTTTTTAATGTATTTTAAGTGAATTATTGCAGAGTTTTTGGCAAAATTTCTCAAAAACTAAAACTAGGCTATTGAGATTTTTCTCAATTGCCAATTTTAAAACATTGGCTCTTAGTTTCTACTAGTTTTTATAGTTAAATATTGTATTGTACTAAAGAGTTTTTGGCAAGTTTTCTTAAAAACTAAAACTAGGCTATTGAGTTTTTCCTCAATTGCCAGTTTTAAAACATTGGCTCTTAGTTTCTACTAGTTTTTACAGTTAAATATTGTATTGTACTAATATATAGAATATATTTATCATCGTCCATCCGCAAGCTTCCCAGTGAGCGGCTCATTCTTGCTAGTCAACCAACTACTAATTGCAAGTTGAGTATTTCACACCATACAACCATGTATATTTCACATCACAGTCCAGTGTACGTAGTTAGTGGAAGAGTTGCATATGAATCATACACTCCCCTTGTCATTTACTTTAATGTTGGAAAAGCAGATAATGATAAAAATCGATGATTTAATCATGAGCAACTCATGAGACTGCCCATGATTGCATTATTTGGAAGCAAGGAGAGAGTTGAACATTGCAAATCTAAGGAGGCAAAGTCCACCAAAGATGGAAGGGAGGTCTTATAAACTAAATTTCTATTTTACAAATATATAATTTTAGGGTATTCCTACCAGACGTTATTAACAAAGGTTATCACATAATAATCTGGGAATTTAGTTCATTGCCATACTGAAGAACAAATTACAGAAGATATATGTAGACACCAAAACAACACCAATCTGATTATGTGACTGCAAACACTGATCGCATTGACACACACAACCCCTAGGGTAGCCCCTAGAGGTTAAACAGTGGTCCTAACCACTCTCACAATAGTTTTGGAAGGTCAGAGGTCAATTTGGCACCTTCAGGCACTCTGCTCCCTATTCGTTCCACCCAGGGATGATTACAAACTGGTATTCGCCCCACCCAGGGATGATTAGCAGTATTCGCTCCAGGGTGGGGCGAATAGCAGGTTTGACGGGCAAAAAGTCAAATCTTGACAAATGGTAGCTCAGATCCACCACTTAACTCTTCCTTCATTGCATGGGAGTGTGAGTGAGCATTTTCAAGCGTTAGAGGTAGTTACAGGGGCAGTCATGGAGCCCCTAATCAGGGAGGAATCTTCTCCCCCCTTGGAAGGCATGATTGCCAAGTGGCGCCTCTGCATGCTCATCCAAAGAGACCGTCAGGTCTATAAAATGGTGAGTCTTCTCACCCCAAAGAGAGATAGAGAAGGAGCATTTTGAGCAATGAAGTTCTACCATTTTATATCCTCACACCTTTTTATTTGTGCCTTTCACATCCTTGATCTCTTTTGGAAGGGAGGTCATTGGGTGATTATTGGAAGCGCAAATACGAAACCAAAACCTGACATTTGGCCATAACATCCTACCAAATTTGCTGAAAACACCCCACAAGAGGTTTTGGACCCATCCCAAGTGGATTGGTGCTAAAATCGGGCCCCAAACGGCGGGCGTCCTGCCCCGGGCGCCCCCCACTCTATCGTAGTCCTAATCGCCCCGCCCCGGAGCGATTAGAAATCTGTGGCATATTTCCTTTCTATTATTTTTGCATCTGATTCTATGCTGCTTAGATAGGTTGTCATTCAAATTTCACATCGTTTTGAGCATTTTTTATCATGTTTTTATCATTTCCCGCCTTTACTAACATGCAGGTAGCATCATCAAATTCCCGGTGATAGAGGCCAAATTGGGAAAATATGACCTTCTGGGTCTTCCCAAAATACCCCATTTTAGCTAACCCCCAACTTTGCAGGTGATTTGGAGCTTCCCGGATGTGACATTTGGGACAGTGCTTTTTGACGCTTTGTTGCAGGTCTAATCGTCCCGCCCCGGAGCGAATACGAATCTGTGGCAAATTTTTTGACTGTTCCATTTGCAGTGCCTTCTTGGTGATGTTTTTATGCCCCTATAAAGTTTTTAGTTCATTTGGATCTATTTCAGTTATCGTTTTATTTATATTTTGCATGTACTAATTGAAGGCGTGGGGATTGCATGTTTCATTTTATCTACAGGTGCTACTGACTATTTCCTATTTCCTTGAACATAGGGTCTCAACATTAGAGGAGTAGCAAGGAGTCAAGACTCATCAACGCAAGCGGTGGTGATGTTTGGTCCGCCCACTTTACATGTGGGCACGCGGAAGAAGGAATAGCATCCATTGATGTGACAAGAACACATTTAACGCTCCTAGCCCCTAAAAATGGAGGAGGAAAATTGTAACCGAGTTCTAAAGCATATTAATAAAAAGGTCTGTCTTCCATATTGGCTTTCTATTTGGTTTCGATTCATTTATGCTTCTCTCCTTTCATGCACTTTCAATTCATAGGATTTAGCGTTATCTTTTGTTTCGTTCACATCGCATCTTGGCTTTTCCTTCTTTTTTTCCGTATCCTCGTGCTTTCAGTGGTGATCACGGTGGGACCTTGTCCTCTATTTTTAAGATCAGAAATCTGATCAAAACTTGATTGTTTTTGCTTGCAGGTACCAAGTTTTCAAACGCTGGACTACTGTTCGTTCCAGTCTATGACGAATACAGAGCTGGAATTCGTCTTACCCAGGGACGAATGGGCATTCACCCCACCCTATGACGAATACAGTTATGTTATTCATCCCACCAAGGGATGAATAGCTCTATCATTTTTTGCTTTCTGTTTTCTATTTTCTGGTTATTTGCTTGCTTAGGGAAATTTTTACTGCATGTTTGCTTTCTTTTATGCAAAAATAAAAAGAACCCCACACATCACGTGGCAATTTAAACACCAAGGAGCTGGTCGTAAAACCCCAGCCCTTGATCAAGACCAACGGTGGATTTCATCACCACCTTGGCTTGAATTTTTGCATCCATAACCCCGATCGCTACTGTTGCTAGACGTAAATCCTGATGAAAGCTGACCAAGTGTAGCTAGGGTGATTCCCAGAACATGAGGATAAGTCTTCTATGGTAGGTGTCAAAAATAGGGTGATTCCCCTTCCATACCACCTACGTTCCACGTACCATCTGCTCTCACGTACCAATAGTTTCCCTCACATAAGGGCGGGTATATAGAGAGGTTGGTATATCGGCCTGGCAATGGTATATCGAAGGGGTGACCATTTTTGGGAGTCATAAGAGCCATCATATTGCATTTGCTACAAAAAATTCTTTACAAAACTATCAAAACACACTAAACCAGGTTTAGGGCACACCTTTAATCTTTAAATGAGATAATCATTGCTTTGTGTGTGTGATATTTTTTGTTTAGTGTAGCATAAAAATCATAAAAAGAAATAAAAATCTACGCATCTTGTAGGAAAACACCACCATGGTGTACACCCGTAGCCAAGCCCAATCACGGGTAGGAGCTACGGAGAGTGTACAAGGGGGCACAAGTCACCTCCGCTATAGCCCCAAGGACTTGGTCATACCACCTTGGCGGCCCGACCCACAAGAGAGTCCACATCGTGCCATTTTAGAATGGGACTATAGAGGCACCCCTTCGAGGGGCACTCCCATCCAACATAGACCCTTTCAGGAGGAGTCCTTACACATGGCACTCAATATAAATGGGAAGGCTCCCTTAGAAGCTCGGTATGAGTGGCCACCGCGCGATGAAGCACTAGAACAACATAGGGTCCATGAGGAGAGGCCACATGATTATGTCATCCCTCATTTACCCCCCATCACTATTAGGAATAATAAGCCAAATCCAGAGCACAAGGCTCTTCAAATAGGGTGAGCCAACTCTACCCGCCCCTTTCACATATACGAAAGGGAGCATGAGGAAGACCATTACATTCCTCAAGAGCAATACACAATGTGGGAGCAATGCACCTCCGCACCTGCTATCTACCAGAATCACCTACTGAGGCCAGAGCCTCGAGTGAATGTCGCCAACCTCGATAGAGGGAAGTGACCTATAGAGATCTCGGATCATCATGACCAAGATAAATGCATAGGAGAGGCATCTAGGCCTCCTAGACTCAATATGGCAGAACAAATCGACCTGGAAGTCGCCAGACATGCCGCCCACCAAGCATAGATCACGCAGCTTGAGCAAGACCAACAACAGCTAGAGCATTTATATCGCCTTAGCAAAGAGCGCATTCGGTGCCAAACAGATGAGCTGCTCCATAACACGATGCCTGAGAGGGTTCCAACCCCTCACACCCAAAGAGCAGAATCATATGAGAGGCGCAACCCCTTGGTACGAGACAGGTCTCCATGACCTTACCAAGTGTTGCCTCCGAGACCTCCTAGACCTGAGCGGGAGGCCACTCCCAGGAACAATGATGGGCACCCTCCGCGGGGACCCACCCATGGTTATAGGTCTCATCCAGAAACTCCTCAAGAAGCCTATGAGGAGTATGAGCAAGAAGAAGAGCGGGCTAAAATGCCCTACCAAGGCGGAGGGGGTGCTATTCGGCCACCCCTCCATAGGCCTCAAGTTTCCCACAACCCACAATGGGAGCTAACTAAGGAGGAAGAGATTAAATCTTTCGATGCATATAAAGCACTGCTAGAGCGCTTGGAGTCTATGGAGACCAAGACCTTTGGGCCCCAAAAGCCCACTTTACGCCAACTCCACAGTCATCCTGTGCATCCATCAGTGCCAATACCCCCTTACCCTGAACACTTTAAACTGCCTCAGCTGGCAATCTTTAGAGGTGAGGAGGATGCCCAAGAGCACGTGACTAGATTCCTGAGCCAATGCTTCGGCATTCAGGACAATGATGCTTTGTTGTTAAGAACATTCATCACCACGTTCGCAGGCCCTGCCTCGGATTGGTTCACTCAATTGCCAAAGCATAGCATTAGTAACTTAGATCAGCTAGTGGATGCGTTCCTCGAACGCTTCGCCTTCAACACCAAGAAGAAGGCATCACTAAGTGACCTAGCCAGCCTCAGGAAGTATGAGGAAGAAACCATGGTGGCCTATGGGAACCGATGGAGGACTTTGCTTTCAAAGCTGCCCTACCTCCCTCCTATGTCCGACCTCACCCAAATGTTCTCAAAGAGCTGTTTGAGATCGATCTCCATGCTATTGCAGCTGCAGCAATATGCCACTTTAGAGGAAGCTCTGGCGCAAGCCAGAATCATTGAGGAGATCAAGATTCAGGATGGCGAGATAGCCAAGCCAAAGAAGAAAGAATGGTCTAAGAACACCAAAATAGGGACCACGCAACAGAAACCCGCTGCGGTCAATCAGGTTGCTATAAACGTCCCTAAGCCTACACAAGCAACACAGCGCCAAAAGGCTAACTATCAGGCGGTGCCTCTTAATAGTTATGACCGAGAAAATTAGAGGCAAGAACAAAATCAGTAGCATCGCCCTAGGCGATAATTCACACCTTACACAGAGTCCAGAGACTCCTTGTTTGACCACTTGTCGATGGGAAAATTGATCAACCTGCCCGAGATTCAACCCATAGACCCCAATGCACCAAAACCTAAGGGCTACAGGGAAGACTTGTACTGTAGGTTCCACAGATGGAAGGGACATGACCTTAATGCATGTTGGAAGTTTAAAGGCTTGGTGCAAGACCTAATAGATAACAAGACATTAGCGGTGGATAACCCCGTGGCACCAAGCAACCAAAAAATGGAGGTCTTTAAGGACCCCTTGCCTACCCATGATGCGTAGGAAAAGACCCTACAAGTCAATGAGGTAACACAAAACTGCCCCATGCAGGGGTATGTAGGGATGATCAGTATAGTGACTCGGAACAAGAGGTACCCGAGCACAGCTGCCCCCGTGGTAGCTACAGGAGAGGTGCCAACAACGTCACAACCACAATAGCACCTTGCACCACCTCCTTCGCCTAGACCAGTGGCCACAATTCGGACCAAACTCACCCAGAGTTTGAGGACCACGTCGGCTAGGCTCTCCATCTATGAGCTCATACAACAATCAATGCCCCATCAGGAGGCTCTAATGGAGATACTAAAAGCCATCGAGTTGTAGCCCCATGAAGCAAACTCCTTCAACAACTTTGTGGGACATGTCAAATGATGCACTGAGCCAGTCATCACCTTTCGAGAAGACGAATTGAAATCAGTGGCTGGTGACATGGCGGATCCACCCCTGCACGTCATCGCGCGGGTCAATGGGATTCCGTACAAGAGGGTATTGGTGGACACTGGCTCGTCCAGTAATATCATTACAATAGTGGCCTTGAAGCACCTAAAGTTGCCCGCATCTCACATAGTGGCCTCCACCTATACATTGCGAGCATTCAATGATGCAATATGCTCGATAGTTGGCACAATTGTCCTACCCATCCAAGTGGGGCAAAAGACTATACCTACATTGTGCCACATCTTGGAGGGTGAGATGGCCTATAACATCTTGCTTGGGTTGGCCATGGATCAGGGACATGAAGTGTGTCCCTTCGATAGCTCATCAGTGCTTAAAGTATACATTCGAAGGGCAGGTGCATGTAGTCCCGATGGACTTAGAACCCTTCAAGTATTGCAATACGGTGCAGCTAATGCCACAATCGACCCTTCCATCAACGCATTTGGATTTTTAGTTGAATCCATCTAAACAGGGTCCGATTCTGCAGGCATCCCCATTGACAAGTCCATCAAATCCCTAGCCGGGTCCATCTTCATCATTTGGTCCTTCACCAACGATGCCACCTATGGTGGCAACATAGAAGGACAAAGGGAAGAAACCTCTGGAAGAGGTGCAACCTCTGGAAGAGGCACCACCATCAGTCTCAACCATCTCTACTAAGGAGATGCCTAGCAGAATGGAAGTTGAGGCTCCTAGTTCACCCGACATGGAGTGGACTCAGGAAGAACTTCCATTCCCTCCCCCTCAACCACCAACAATCACTATTGAAATGGCCAATACGGGCCTGGGGGAGTACCTGGTGTGGAATATTGTAGCAACACCCGCACTGGAGTCCATGCAGGACATGGGGAGACCTGGTCTCCCCATCGGTACTATTGTTCCTCTAGGCTACCCGCCAAACCAGACAAACTTTGTGTATGGGGGCCTTGATCATGGTATTGAACCATACATGCAAGAGGAAGAAGATGAAGAGCCTTTTGCTGAAGATGTCAACTATTTGTCAAACCCAGATTTTGCTTTGAGATACCTTGGCCAATGCAATTGGCATGGATATGGGTTAGGTAGATATGAGCAAGGAGTGCATGTTCTCTGCCAACCAAGATACCAAATGCCATACGAAAAATCAGGGGTAGGGTTCAACCACCCTCTACCCTTGGACATCTTGGTAGAGAACATGCAAGGCCTAGGGATAGGCAACAAGGGTGGATTGGCATTAGATCCATATGCCAATCCTAACATGACATATACACTGGGGGATTATCTCCCATTGTTGACAACCAACCTTGTTGACCTCAACAACCCTTTCCCTTCGCTCGAGAGAGGAGAAAGTTCGAGAACTCACCTACAAGAGGGGTATAGACAAGGTCAGGAAGGATCTTTAGAAGACGAGTCAGAATATGAGGTAGCACCATGGGACCCCTTCGAATCGGATAGCAATCACTCACAAGTGACCCCCATGGATGATTATCAAGAAAGCCTCTTGGCAATGTTCCCTTTGGATGCTCCAATCGAGCAAGTGCCACCTCAAGAAAATTAGGTCCCCCGTAGAGAGCGAAACAACCCCAATGGGGCCAGATCAATTTGCTCAAGCAAGACGAGCCTCTAATGTCACAAACAGTTGTTGGAACCAATGAAGGCCTTTGGATCTCTGACAGTGATTATGAAGATGAAACTGAGATGGCATATCTCAATCACATGCGGCAGATGCAGCAACAATACCCCCTGGATATTGATGACATATTTGAACAACTAAACATAAGGCCAGGGCATGAGTGGCACCTAAACCCAGCGTAGTGGGACCAAGTGTTGAATCCGCCACTTTGGGCATATGGAGAACACCTACCGCCTAGAGACCCTATAGAGATATCAGTGTCGAGGGCAGACCCTATCCTCCTATCCACACATAGGGCCGATCCATTCATGCCAATACCTCCAGAGCCAGATCCGGAGCACAAAGATCATCCACAATGTTCGAGTCATCACACCTACGGTAATGGAGACCAAAATCATTTCATCAACATGATCTCCATTGACTTAACCGCCCCCATCCACAATCCGGCCGATCCAACATAGTCATTGTATCTAGACATAGATGCCATAGACTGGGATCACGTCAATTCACCACCATCCCCATTAGAGTATTGGCCTTTCGATGAGATGCTTCATTTCACCCCAGGGCCAACTCAGGATATCTTCCATGTTGAAGAGGAACCCGAGGTTCCCAACGTAGATTTAAACTCAGCAAATGATATCCATTTGATCCCAACTCCACACCAGTTGGAGGATGGATCCCACATGTCGATCGAGGAGATGACTGACGTAGACATCGGCTCGGATCCAATGAATCCATAGATTATCAAGTCGGGGTAAGTCTATCCCCCGAAGAGCAAGCCGACTACATTGCCCTTCTCAAAGAGAAGAAGGAGGTTTTTGCATGGTCCTACAAAGACATGTCGGGGCTAGATCCGTAGCTAGTCACGCATAATCTAACGCTTGATCCGATAGTCAAGCCAGTTAAGCAAAAACTACGTAAGATGCACCCAACAGTGGCCTTAATGGTCAAAGACGAATTACAAAAGTTGTTGGATGCATAGTTTGTCATCTGCGTGGATTACCCACCATGGCTGTCCAACATGGTGCCCATCAAAAATCCTGACGGGAGGATTCGCATATGCACTAATTTTTGAGATCTAAACAAAGCGAGTCCTAAGGATGATTTCCCCTTGTCGAGCATCGACGCATTGGTAGATGCTACAATGGGCCACGAAATGCTTTCCCTCATGGATGGTTTCTCGGGATACAATCAGATTCGTATTAATCCCGAGGACCAACTAAAAATGGCGTTCACAATGCCTTGGGGGACATTTTGTTATAAGGTCATGCCCTTTGGCCTTAAAAATGCTGGCGCCACCTACCAACGTGCCATGACATACATCTTCCATGATCACATGCATAAAACTTTGGAATATTACATGGATGATTTGTTGGCCAAATCTCTTTTGCGCCCAGATCATCTCGATGACTTAAGCAAGATCCTCGATCGCCTCATGGAACATAAAGTCAGACTGAATCCCAAGAAGTGCGTATTTGGCATCACATCTGGAAAACTCTTGGGTTTCATAGTCTCAAAGTGAGGCATCGAGGTGGACCCAAACAAAGTCAAGGCAATCCTTGAAATGCTTCCCCCAACTACCATCAAGCAGCTCAGAAGCCTGTAGGGAAAGGTCGCGTCAATCAAGCGCTTCATAGCGCAGCTATTTGACAAGTGCCGACCCATGAATAAATTATTGCACAAGGGGGTAGCATTTCATTGGGATGATGAGTGCCAGTCAGCCTTTGATGACATTAAACAATACTTGGCTTCGTCGCCAGTATTGGCACCACCTAGACCAGGAGTGTCGTTCTACTTATACATCTCAGCTACTGAGGTGGCACTGGGCGCCATGTTAGCCCAGAAGAATGAACTTCACAAAGAACAGGCTACTTACTATCTTAGCCGCACCCTGGTCAGTTATGAACTTAACTATGCATACGTCGAGAAGCTCTGCTTGGCAGTGGTGTTTGCTACCAAAAAGCTATGCCATTACATGCTGAGCAACATGATGTATGTTGTGTCTAAGGAGAATCCATTGCGGTACATGATGAGTCGTACTTATCATAGTAGCCGCACGGTGAAATGGATCATGTTGTTGACGGAGTTTGACATCGAGTTCATTGGACAAAAATCCATCAAAGGTCAAGTCATAGCCGATCAACTAGCAGAGGCTCCTCTCGAAGACGATCAGCCTCTGACCATAGAACTACCCGATGATGGGGTCTTCCATGTCTCTAGAATCGCCATATTTTGATGAGCCTGAGTCACAGGCCGACATAACCCTATTTTTTGATGGTTCTAAATGTGAGCAAGGGGGTGGTGCAGGAATTGTATTCTTCACACCACAAGGGGCTCCAATGCCTCTGTCATTTAAATTAGATTTCCCATGCACCAACAACAATGCAGAATATGAAGCCTTGCTCATAGGTCTTCAGACAACAATCACCATGAACATCAAATGATTAAACATCTTTGGTGATTCGCTGTTAATTGTCAACCAAGTCAAAGGGGTATTCCAATGTAAATGCCTAGTTCTGTAGGCCTACAAAGCCCTTGTGGACAAATTCCTGGCAAATCTTGAATGGTACGACATCGAGGCACTCCCTCGATCATCGAATCATTTTGTGGATACTATGGCCTCCTTGGGGTCACTAATCCCGTAAGACATTTCTGGTGATATGACAACCATTCAAGTCAAAACACTATCGCAATCAGCGATGGAGCGTGCAAGCTCTGACTTAACGCCAGGAATCCACTTGATCCAGATTGAACCATCCCCGAACAAGTTCTCTCGAATCCACGATTGTCTGAATCATGCCAACTGGGGGTCCTTGTTCTCCCCTACTCCCCTTAATAGCAACACAACGCTATTCTTACAAGTTCTTTCCCGCTCAACTTTTGCTAGGGATGAACTTCAAGAGGGATTGGTTGTTCAGACTATCGAGGTTTTCGATCAGCAGGATTGGTATACACCCATAAGGGACTACCTCAAGTTAGGTAACCTCCCACTTGGATTGACGCATGCCGCAAAATGATCATTCAAATAGAAAGTGGCAAAGCATGTCTTGTTAGGAGACATCTTGTACCATTAGAGCTACGAAGGGATCCTCCTCCATTGCTTGGACCAGTAGGAGTCCACTTGGGCGATCACCCAAGCGCACGATGGTACATGCGGTGGCCACTTCAGTGGTATGGCCATCGCAAAGCGCATTCTTTGCATGGGCTATTATTGGCCATATTTAGAGCGAGATTGTTGCGCATATGTAAGGAAGTGCATGAAGTGTCAACACCATGCAAATTTGACACACGTACCTTCTCAGGCCTTGCAGCCGATCCAATCGGCTTGGCCATTTTTGTAGTGGGGCTTAGATCTAATCGAAAAGATCTCCCTTGCGTCGTCGGGTCATCACACGTTCATCATAACGGCCACAGAGTACTTCACCAAGTGGGTGGAAGCAATTTCGCTTACCTCTACGACTGGAACCCGCATTTCGGAGTTCATTTTACATAATATCATATGTCATTTTGGTATTCCATCCAAGATAATCTTGGATAATGGGACGTCATTCAAGAACAAAGACATGCGTGCTTTGACCACAAAGTACAAAATTTAGCATAATTTTTTGACACCCTATTATCCGTAGGCAAATGGGCAAGCAGAGGCGTCAAACAAAATGCTAGTTGCCATCCTCAAAAATACAGTCGTAGATAGTCATAAGGATTGGCACATTCAGATCCCACTTGCCCTATGGGCTTATCGCACTAGCATTCGGATGCCCACTGGGGCAACTCCATTTTCGCTCGTGTATGGCTCCGAGGCTGTCATGCCTCTCGAGTTGGAAATTCCTTCCCTGCGCATATCAATGCAAGAGTTCATCGATGATGACACTGTGTGGCAGGCCCGGTTAGACCAGCTTACATTGCTCGACGAACGACACGTTAATGCTCTCGAGCATTTACGTATCTATCAAGAGCGACTTAAGAAAGCATACAACATGAAGGTTCACCTAAGGGACTTTTAGGTTGGTGACTTGGTCTTAAAAGAGAACCAACAAAATTCTAACTTGCCGCCCCATCTAAGGGACAAGTTCACAGCAAACTGGTTAGGTCCTTATGTCATCCATAATAAAATAGGACCTGGAACATACCGGCTCACTTCTCTTGATGGAATCAAGGAACTCGAACCCTTGAACATCAGTCATTTGAGGCCATTCCATATTTAAAAGAGCCATAGCCCAAACCAAAAGCTCCAAGGATTCTCATAATCGCTTGGTCAAACCAAAAGCTCCAAGGATTCTCATAATCGCTTGGTCAAACCAAAAGCTCCAAGGATTCTCATAATCGCTTGGTCAATCCCAAAATGCCCCAAAGGTACCCATAATCCCTTTGGTCAACCCCCAAAAGCTCCAAGGATTCCAATAATCGCTTGGTCAACCCCAAAAGCTCCAAGGATTCCAATAATCGCTTGGTCAATCCCAAAAGCTCCAAGGATTCCCATAATCGCTTGGTCAATCCCCAAACGCCCCAAAGGTACCCATCATCCCTTTGGTCAACCCCCAAAAGCTCCAAGGATTCCCATAATCACTTGGTCAACCCCAAAAGCTCCAAGGATTCATAAATTTTTCACCAAATCCCCAAAGGTACCCATAATCCCTTTGGTCAACCCAAAAGCTCCAAGGATTCCCATAATCACTTGGTCAACCCCAAAACTCCAAAGGTACCCATACCCTTTGTCAAACCAAACTCAAGGATTCCCATAATCGCTTGGTCAATCCCAAATGCCCCAAAGGTACCCATCATCCCTTTGGTCAAACCAAAAGCTCCAAGGGTTCCCACAATCGCTTGGTCAAAAATAAGAAAATTCAAAAACAATAAAATCATCAAAAATAACAAAAATTTGCATCTCATTTCCATGCATGCTCAAAATCATCACAACAATAAAGAGCTCTTTTTGCATCTCATCTTCATACTCACAAAAATAAATCCATCAAAAACACAAAAATAATAGCTGCATTAAGCATCACATCCATACATTACATATTTGTGGTCATACAGGTCAAAGGCACCATAGACTGTAATTATTCGGCAAATTCATCATTTTCCACATTTCTCCATTCTATAAACAGTCCATCAAAAATAAATGCCATTCACATATTTTTCGCCATATCATAGTCGGTTGTCTTCTAATGTATCAAGAGTTTTTGTCATTCAACTGTCATTAGCTTTCTAGCCACATACTGTACAAAGTCAGATAGATTTTACAAAGGTAGAGTTCTACTTGGATCACACCTTGTTACGTAGCATCCCAACACAAGTTAAAACACATAAAAAAATTCCCAAGTTGTGTGAACGAAAGATGAAACCTGCAAAGCAATCCAGGTCACCATAAGCGAAAAGGTTATCTTGCTCATCCCCCTGTGCGAATGACCCCAAGAATGCTGAGAGTTGGCAAAAGGACAAGCATCTTCCCTACCCAATTCCCCAAGAATCCCAAGTTCTCAAAAAGTTGCAAAACATCAAAATTTTGCAAAAGTCAAAACTCCAAAAAATTTGACATCACCACCAAAGTGCATACATCCAAAGGCACATACAATAGTGATTCTCATCACTCCATATTCAAATCCCTTGCTCAAAAGAAAAACAAAAATAAACAGTGATTTTTATCACTACAAAAGAGCAAGTATCCCAATACAATTGAAGAAAAGAAGGGAGTCAAACTTGAATCCTTGGAACTCTCAACATTCAGAAGGTCATGAGGTAAACCTCAGTACCAGTTTGGTGGATAACCTATCGGTCACTGGTGGCAAACCTCCCGCATGACGATATATCTATCACATTAACTTGTGTGCAGATCAATGTTTGCATGTGGATGAGCTAGCTTATGGTATCCTAGATACCACCGCAGATTAATCTGACTAAATACAACAAAGGAGTTAGTGGAGCTAATTAGGTGATCCTCAGTACAGGTTTGGTTGACAACCTATCTGGCACTGGTGGTATCCTGACAAATACCACATAAACGAACTCAATTGCACACACAGGGATGTGAAATAACTTGGTCAAAGACAAGTCCGATTCATACCTTGTCCAAAAGTCTTGTAAGATAAAAATACAGTCGTGGCTAGTTAGTTAAAACATCTGAGTCTCAAAAAACCTTAACTACATTCTAAACCAACTATGCTATCTTTCATCCTCGCATTGCAATCAGAAAATACAAAAAATAACATGTATACATAAAAAGTCATTTACCATAGCAAACGCCTAGGACAAAAAGCCATAAGTTCTAAACAGTCTATGGTGCCACCGCCACAAATCACAAATTCAATTCATCCATTCCATTTGCATATAATATAAATTAGAAACATTTGCATTCATCATAACATATGCATCCATCAATATAAATTAACATGCATACATACACATTCATCAATCATTGTGCATAACATCAAATCATGACACGTGTATAAATAAAATAAAGTCATCTGTATATATATCATCAAAAATACCCGTAGGCTACAATAACCGGTCCTCTGACCCCAAAAAAAAAGCAAAAACTCAAAAACCCCCAAGCCTAGGGCGTCGGCCACCATGATCACGTAGGATCGGTGCGACGGGAACTACCCCCCATGGTGTGGGTCCTATGGGACCCCTCAGGGTGGCTGCTACTAGCCCCCGCATCATGCCTACTAGTGCCTCCCTCATCCAATCGCCTACGTCGAGAGGATGCTGACTACTCAGTATCGCTCCCTCTCGAGCGACATGATGATCCGCCTCCACTAAGCGCAGGGACCCACCCATCGAGGTGGATAATCTCTACCTCCAGCTCCAACCGATGCCACACCAAGTCCATCTCCCACTGATGGTACATCACCAAATTATCATCGCACTATGCCAGCTGCATCCATAAGAGATCCATCTCCCATGCAGCATCAGTATCCCCCTCCCATCGGTGATACGTCGCTAATGCGTTCTCCCGCTCTGCTAGCTACGTTCGTAGGAGATCCCTCTCCTACAATGCATCCTCGAGCTCCTCATCCCACCTCTAGAGCAGCCCCTCCAATCATGCATTCTCAGCGTGCAACCCTACCTCCGTGTCCTCCGAGACTACCTGAGGCATTGGCATCTCCGGAACAACAGCCTGCTCTGGCTCCCACTACTCCGGGACGTCCTGCATCTTCGGCTGATCCAGAACCCCAAAATCCTCACCCACATCATCCACCTCCACCATGTCTGCATCCTCCAACGGAGCTCCCCAACCCTCTCCTGGTGCCTCTCCACCCTCCTCACCTACTGCTACTGCCTCTACGCCTCCCAGTGGTCCCTCTCCCCGCCATCACCATAGTGTCCACCACTGCTCATACTCAACCGTCACCCCGATGTCATCCACGTTAGGTGCATCAATAACTGTATCTACCTCCTCCCCTAACGGCTCGATGATCGGCCAGGCCAAGGTCCTCTCATCCCCCCGATGATGATAGATCAAGGGCTCACCAGGAAACCCCTAGCGCACCCCAAACTATCATGTCACCTGGACATACGAGAAGTACTCCTACTCAGTCCCGTGTCGCTCGATCAACCATCTCCCCCTACGCACCCATCGAAGCCACTCTCCAGCCTCAGGCCAGGCTGGACAGTCCAGGTATGGGTGCCAGAACACCTCCCCTAGAGTAAGCCGAGTGAAGGCATCGACATAGTGCCCTACGACACCTACCCACCATCGACTCTGCCCCTGCTCCTTAGACCACCGCCACAGAGCCGCATATCCTATATCTCTATCCACCATCTCTGACCGAGTAGTCCATGACAACCCCACCGGCCTCTCCACCGCTATGTGCTGCCAAGCCCAGCTCTACAATAGATAGCTGCAGCCAATCCCCTTCCACCTCCGATAGTGGACCTCATACAACTCATCATAGAGCTGTGCCAGTAGTGTCTACCCCCACCTCATAATCAAGGGCTCATGCGTCGGACAATCCACCAGCCGAAAGACCACCTCCAACAGGTTCCATGGGAACCTCGCACCCGAAGAGTCGGGTAGCAGCATGTTGGAAATGAGGCCCATCAGTACTGCGTGCCTCACTCCCAACATGCCCCTCTCTAGCCACCACCGTACCAGAATGCCACCAATATGGCAGTCACCCTCTACCCTCTCCACTGGGCTATCCACACCCACCTCCTCCCCATGCCCAAAGTAGCATGTCAGCACTGCTATCTACTGATCCCGTCGTGTTGTCCTGATCGGTAGTCCGTCTATCAAAATCCATAGAATCCGATAGACGTCCTCCAAGGTCACTGTCATCTCCCCTATTGGGAGATGGAAGGTGTTGGTCTAGGGATCCCACAAGTTGATCAGGGCCGTCAGATAGGCCCGATCCCCGACCACAGGCTCCAGCCGAGTCACATGCTTGAGCCCAAGGGCATCAAGCCACTCCCAGTCAGCCAAAGTCAGCGCCTCCCACGCTTCTGAGAAAACCGTAGGCACACGGTACCGGCTCTTCACAACCTGCAAAGAAAACAAGACAAAAACATTAAAAAAACATGATAAACTGTACAACAATAACATGAATATACAGAAATGCATAAAACAATGTACAACTAAAAATAGACAAATAACAAACAACAAAATTCAAAACAATTCAAAAACAATAGTTGTCAGTACCTAGGGTTTATAACTCTACGTTTAAACTGATAAACAAAATTCAAAAATATTCAAAAACAATTTGTCAATACCTAGGGTTTCTAACTCTATGTTTAAACTAATAAACACAATTCAAAAATAGTCAAAAACAAATTTTTTAGTTAACCTAGGGTTTACCCTTAGTCTAAACTGACAAATAACACAAAAAAAAACAAAACAACCAAAAACATTTTTTAGTTAACCTAGGGTTTACCCTTAGTCTACACTGACAAATAACTACAAAAAAAAACAAAACAACCAAAAACATTTTTCAGTTAACCTAGGGTTTACCCTTAGTCTACACTGACAAATAACTACAAAAAAACAAAACAACCAAAAACATTTTTCAGTTAACCTAGGGTTTACCCTTAGTCTACACTGACAAATAACTACAAAAAAAACAAACAAAACAAAAACATTTTTAAGCTAAGTTTTAAACTAAGTTTTTAAGCTACGTTTTGATCTTTGTTAAACTAGGGTTTCTTTTCATTTACAAATGCAAAATAATAAACATGGTTTCCACTAGGGTTTCAACCTAAGTTCTAATGAAGCCATACAAAACACAAATTCACACATACAAAACAAAACAAATTCTTTTTAGGGTTCCATTTTTCAAAAACTCGGAAAACCAAATACAAAAGAGACACATTGCGACTTTAAACTGTAAAATAAAACAACAAAATAAAGAGGAAGAGCACTTACCGGTCTCGCTTCGGCTCCGCCACTCGATCCGGTTCGTGCACTCATGGTGTCGGGAAAAATTTGGTAGTGCTTCGCTTCGCAGAATCGACCTCCTCCTCCTCAGAGCTCCAAATCGCCAAAAAAATAGAATGCAAATGAGCCCAAACCCTAGTTTTGGCCCTTAAATAGGCTATTAGGCCTGTAATCATTCCTCCCTAGGATGAGCGCTCTAGTTAGTGCTCGTCCCACCCTGGGACGATTACCAAACTGGTATTCGCCCCACCCTAGGACGATTACAGAGCAAAAATTTCAAAAACAACAAAAAATGCACAAAATGTACCAAAAACAAGCAATAAAATTGTCCAATAAGAGTGCTTTTGCAATTGACATTTTGGGCATGCAAAATAGACGTCGGGGTCACAAATCCTCACTATCCTACTCCCTAAGAAGGCTACCATAGCCGGACCGCTCCACGGGAGGACGGATTGCCAGAGAATTTCATCCCCAAACGACGTCCCAAAAAGGGTCCAAACCCACCCAAAAATAGCAATAACATTGCCGAACAAGGCGCCTTTGCGCCTCTACTCATTGGCATGCAAAACAGATGTCGGGGTCACAAATTCTCACTATCCTACTCCCTAAGAAGGCTACCATAGCCGGACCGCTCCACGGGAGGACGGATTTTTGACAATTTCATCCCCAAACGGCGTCCCAAAAAGGGTTAAACACCCACCAAAAATAGGTCTAAATGTTGGGAAACTGCACACACATTCAAAGATAAACATCTGAAGGCACCCTTACACAAGTCATCTTGGGTCAAGCGACTCATCGCTTTTCTCATGTAGGTCATTCCCTCATCGATTCGTCGCTTGAGGGGGTAGTCACACTTAGTCACCAATCAACAAATACACACCCAATCATGGAAATGGCATGCATTCAAAGAATCATTGACAAAGACAATCACGCCCCTGCTTGGGGCAGCAAACAAGCAATAATCACAAGCTGATCAAACACTTGGCATTCGTGAATCATGAACTCAAGGTTCCCATAGACAAAAGGTTGCGCCCTTTGCCTATTCATGACTGATCAATGTCCAAGATCAAGTAACACCTCACCGAAAAAGGTTAACACTTGAATTGAGTTCCTTAGCTCGTCAGAAGCAAGGATTCAAGGATGCATGCCCTTTCCATACTTGGGGCATCAAAAGTTGGTTAGGTTACTGAGAAACCCTAATCATTAGTGCTTTGGTTATCTATTTTTTCTTAGCACTGCGCCACGCATAGCGCATCCCAAAAAGGGGCATCTGTAGACACCAAAACAGCACCAATCCGATTATGTGACTGCAAACACTGATCGCATTGACACACACAACCCCTAGGGCAGCCCCTAGAGGTTAAACAGTGGTCCTAACCACTCTCACAATAGTTTTGGAAGGTCAGAGGTCAATTTGGCACCTTCAGGCACTCTGCTCCCTATTCGTTCCACCCAGGGACGATTACAAACCGGTATTCGCCCCACCCAGGGACGATTAGCAGTATTCGCTCCAGGGTGGGGCGAATAGCAGGTTTGATGGGAAAAAAGTCAAATCTTGACAAATGGTAGCTCAGATCCACCACTTAACTCTTCCTTCATTGCATGGGAGTGTGAGTGAGCATTTTCGAGCGTTAGAGGCAGTTACAGGGGCAGTCATGGAGCCCCTAATCAGGGAGGAATCTTCTCCCCCCTTGGAAGGCATGATTGCCAAGTGGCGCCTCTGCATGCTCATCCAAAGAGACCGTCAGGTCTATAAAATGGTGAGTCTTCTCACCCCAAAAGAGATACAGAGAAGGAGCATTTTGAGCAACGAAGTGCTACCATTTTATATCCTCACACATTTTGATTTGTGCCTTTCACATCCTTGATCTCTTTTGGAAGGGAGGTCATTGGGTGATTATTGGAAGCGCAAATCCGGAACCAAAACCTAACATTTGGCCATAACATCCTACCAAATTTTCCGACAACACCCCACAAGAGGTTTTGGACCCATCCCAAGTGGATTGGTGCCGAAATCGGGCCCCAAACGACGGGCGTCCTGCCCCTGGGTGCCCCCCACACTGCTACAGTCCTAATCGCCCCGCCCCGGAGTGATTAGAAATATATGGTAGATTTCCTTTCTATTATTTTTGCATCTGATTCTATGCTTCTTAGATAGGTTGTCATTCAAATTTCACATCATTTTGAGCATTTTTTATCATGTTTTTATCATTTCCCGCCTTTACTAACATGTAGGTAGCATCATCAAATTCTCGGTGATAGAGGCCAAATTGGGAAAATCTGACCTTCTGGGTCTTCCCAAAATACCCCCTTTTAGCTAACCCCCAACTTTGCAGGTGATTTGGAGCTTCCCGGATGTGACATTTGGGACAGTGCTATCTGACGCTTTGTTGCAGGTCTAATCGTCCCGCCCCGGAGCGAATACGAATCTGTGGTGAATTTTTTGACTGTTCCATTTGTAGTGCCTTCCTGGTGATGTTTTTATGCCCTTGTCAAGTTTTTAGTTCATTTGGATCTATTTCAGTTATCATTTTATTTATATTTTGCATGTACTAATTGAAGGCGTGGGGATTGCATGTTTCATTTTATCTACAGGTGCTACTGATTGTTTCCTATTTCCTTGAACATAGGGTCTCAACATTAGAGGAGCAGCAAGGAGTCAAGACTCATCAACGCAAGTGATGGCGATGTTTGGTCCGCCCACTTTACATGTGGGCACGCGGAAGAAGGAATAGCATCCATTGATGTGACAAGAACACATTTAACGCTCCTAGCCCCTAAAAAGGGAGGAGGCAAATTGTAACCGAGTTCTGAAGCATATTAATAAAAAGGGCTGTCTTCCATATTGGCTTTCTATTTGGTTTTGATTCGTTTATGCTTCTCTCCTTTCATGCACTTTCAATTCATAGGATTTAGCGTTATCTTTTGTTTCGTTCACATCGCATCTTGGCTTTTCCTTTTTGTTTCCGTATCCTCGTGCTTTCAATATATGGTTTTATATCTTAATTTGTCACATCACCACTACCAGAGATTAATTTTCTTATAATAATGTGATTCTACTATTAGTGTTTGTGATGTAGGTGCAGGTATCGGGGCAGGTAGATTGAGGAACATCCACCCCATTAACCGAGGCAGCAGATCAAAAATGCCAGGTAAGTGGGTATGATGTTATGCCCATGGCACCTTGGTCCGTGGGTACATGGATACCCACAATAGGATTTCATTGCATTCTGCCTATCATAGATTGAATGAGTGTTGCATGTCGATATTGCTTTGTCGGTTTTTTGTTCTTTGTATGCAACCTTTTTAAATAATAATATATGTATATTAAAAATTACATATATTATTAATATATATAATTATTTTTGGAAAGTGAAATAAAAATAATTTAAAATAATAATATAACAAAATAATAATTAACTTCAAAATTATTCATAAGTGTAACATTAAAAAGAAAATATGTAATCACATTAATATATAAACTAAAATGTTTATAAGGCAATGAAAATTATTATTAATAATAATTATTATTAAATTAAAACTAAATTCTAGTTGTAGCAAGACCAACGAACCCTAAGATAAGACTAAGGAATTTCATACTCTAGCTAAGTGTAATTAATCCTAAGTAAGTCTAAGGAACTTTGTACTCTAGCTAAAATGCAACTAAAAACTTATGGAAATTATAATGCAAAAACTATAAAGAAGCTTTAATAAATTAAAGTACTATCGGGAGCAATATGTGCAGAACGTTTGGACATTCTAACTGGCCATCCGGGTGAAGTGTCCACTTTACATCAACTACCATCTCATTTTTAAGGAGACCGTCTTGAAATGAAGGGGGGAGAAAAAGTTTGGAGGAAGTCTTTCGCTTGGGAGTGTGTAAGATAGACTGTAGGTGGAGGTAATGCGAGGGTGGTCTGTGCTCTACAAGAAAAAGGTCATGATAAGATATTAAGAATGTTTTATATAATGAATTCATTAAAAAAATGAAAATGAAGATGGCCACTAATTTACTTACTAGTTTGTAAGTGGAATAATAAGAATTGTAGTGTTTTATAGTGTGTTGTCTACGCATTTTGAGTGAAGTATTTGTGTATTAATAATATAAACATTTGAACTAGAATGAAAACTAGTAACTTAGAATGTAATTGATTGGCATTCTGTTCTGAGAATTGATGAATTTAATAAGGGATTTGCCTTATGCTTTCATATAATACCGTATTTCTTCATTTTATATTTTTCTATGAATGTCTGCATGATTGATGGAAGTAACAATACTACAAACTTGCTTTACCAGATTTATGACACAAGGGTTTATTTTTTATCATCTACAATTGCATTGTTTCATAAAATCGTTGATTGATGAGTGTGCATATGTCAATGACTGTATGACCTACCCTGTGTGAGTGTCATAAAGACATTATGGAGTCTACATGTAGTTGAGTGTATGGACTGGTTCTACGTGTATGTCATGTAGATATTATGGGCCAAGTCTGACCCCTCTAAAACCTCAGCTCTGTTCTACCGGATAATGTGGGTGGGTTGGAAATGCTCTATCCGTCGCTCGAGAGTAGCATTTCTGGATGGCACTTGGATGTGATGGTCTCAAGCTATGTTCGAGGGTAGAATCTCATTTATTGGAAACTTTGAATGAAATTCATGAAGAACCTTTACTAAGTCATATTATTAAACTGACTGTTGCTGAAGAAAACGTATTCTGAAATTAAAGAAATGTTGGGATGGTTTTCCCTTATGTATGACTCTCTTAAAATCTTTTAGTGAATTTGATTATTATTAAACATAGCCATGGAGATATTAATAGCAAACTTATGGAAAAATATTATCTCGTTATAATTGACGATGCACTCTAAGCACTCTAAAAATTAAATACGGATATGGTTTAGCGGAGGCAGGAATGGAGCAAAGCGGGAGCGGAGGCAGGTGCAATTTTTGCAAACATGTTTTTCATTCTGTTGGAGGTGGGAAACAGGGTTTCCAAACCCCTGGAAGCTGTGAGGCTCAAGGAGGGAACAAGCAAGGTTCTGAAGCAACTGAGGAAGAGCAGGTGGACAGTGACAAGGACACTGAGGGTTTTAAAAAATTAGAGGGACACGAACCCCCTGATATTATTTTTGATAAGAAGGCCCACATCAAGAATTCTGAGGGCAATAAGTATTTTGCACAGGCCCTTAAAGGTGGCAATAGGGTTTCCTTACATTCTTTACCACCTCTCACTCCCAATGGGCAGAAGGTATCCGTGCCTGAAAGCGTAATGGCAGACTTTATATCGATGGAAAATTTTTCTTTGGTAGGCAAATTCATAGGGGGCAGGCCGGATATTGAAACGATTCGACAATGGGCATCCTTGAAGTGGAAGACTTCTAGACACATGGATATTATTGCATTATCAAGGGGGTTTTTTGTGGTACGCCTTAACAATAGTGAAGATGCTAGTCGTATTCTAACAGGAGGACCTTGGTTCTTGGGCCGAAGAAGTCTTTTTATTAGGAGATGGGCTGAGGATTTTGACCCAAAAAAGTAGAGCATAAACTTTGCCCCCATTTGGGTCCGTCTCCCAAATCTCCCGTTTCATTGGTGGCATGAGTATTTTCTTCAGGGTATTGCCAAGACCATAGGGGAATTGGTGGCCATTGATAATCCAACCCTTGCACGCACCAGAATGACGCATGCTAGGATTTGTGTAAATGCAAACCTAGAATCTGAGCTTCCTACTCATGTGGAGTTAGAATATGGAAATATAACAAGATTACAGGTCATCGAATATGAAAATAGACCGGCATTTTGCTCTGACTATAATATTCAAGGCCATCTCAAAGGAAAATGCTCTTTTTTGAGAAGCCAGCAAACCCTTCCTAGGAATAATGATTCCAAGCGGCAGTCTTTCAAAAATAATGGCAAATACACAGGAATGTACAGGGTTAAAGATCCAAATGTTGAAAAGGCAAAGGCCTCTGGTTTGGGGCAAATGGAGAATGAGGCTGAGCTTCACATGGACAATGGTAAGGACAAGCAAATTGCTACATCACAAACTGACCAACAAAAGGTATGCTCTCCTTTCGAGAATCTAAATAAATTTAACATTTTGGCTGAAAACCAAATAATTACAGAGGAAAATCAGAATGAAGGGTCTAATGTTGAGGATATAATTATTGGTCTCCCTGCTTACCTTGACTCCCCAACCAAATCTGGACCTTCCAATCCTCCTCTTGTTGGCCATAAAGAATGCCCTAACGATGAGTCCTTTTCTGCCCGAGAAAGAGAAAAAGTGCTTTCAGAGTTAATCAGCCCTTCCAAGCGACATTTTTCACCTTTGTCTTTGTCACAATCCAGAGAAGGGGTTTCCAGATCTTGTTATCCAACAGAGTCACCCAAACCAAATTTAGCCCGAAACAGGACTAGAAGCTCAATGAAATCCCCCATGATTGACTGTGGAGGTGAGAAAAAAAATGGAAGAAAGTCAAATGCCCAGCAATGGAAAGAAGAGGTCCAAGATGAGATAGCTAATGGAATTTAGACTACTCTGTTTCCACCAACTGGAAATCTTCCCTTTGAAGAAAACAAAATTCTTAAGCCCCCTCAAGTCCAAGGTAGGGGAAGAGGAAAAAAACTTTAAAATTTCCAAATGAAGATCATATCCTGGAATGTAAGGGGGCTCAATGGCCTTCCTAAACAGAGGTTAGTCAAATATTTAAGAAGAGATTTTGATCCCACTATTCTTATTTTGCAAGAAACTAAAGTCGATGAAGTTTTGTCTAGAAAAATTGCCCTCAATATCTGGAAAAATGGAGAAGCAATTTTTTGCAAAGCCAATGGAACCTCAGGTGGTCTTCTTTGTATCTGGAATCCAGGGAAGGTGGAAGGCAAGGTTATTCAATTGGGGGAAAGGGTAATGAGCATTATTTTTAAGGATAAGGTTAATGACCTTTCTTGGATATTAACAAATGTGTACGCCCCTAATTCTATATCTGGGAGAGCTGATCTATGGAATTTACTTAGTCATTTCAAGGAAGATTTTCAGGATATCCCATGGATAGTTGCGGGGGACTTTAATACCCCTCTTTACCCCTCTGATAAAAAGGGGGAGTAGGAATTCCAAGCAAGAAGTATGGAGGACTTTCAAGATTTCATCAACAACAACAATTTATTGGATGTCAAATTAAAAAATGCTAAATTTACTTGGAGCAATAGGAGGTCCGAAATCAACTTATAATGGAAAAGCTTGATAGGTTTTTTTTGTCACAGGAAGCAATACAATCTTTTGGGGATGCAAATCTGTTGTCCTTGCCTCGCATTGGGTCTGACCATAACCCGATTTTACTTGAAATTGAAGAGACTCCAAAATTCAAAAGGCATTTTAGGTTTGAATCTATGTGGATGCACCACCCTGATCTTAGAGACAAAATTTCTCAGTGGTGGCAGCATTCTTGTCAGGGTAGGCCTTCATTCAGATTAGCACAAAAACTTAAAGTGGTGAAAGAAAATCTAAGGATCTGGAATAAGGAAATTTTTGGAAATATTTTTGAAAACAAGAAAGCCATCTCTGAAAGGTTATCAACCATTGAGAAAAAACTTGAAGAGGGATTGCAAGACCCTTCCCTATAGGCAGATGAAAAGAAATCCCTTTCTGAGTACCATAATGTTCTAGCCTGCGAGGAGACTTTTTGGTGGCAAAAGTCTAGAGCTACCTGGCTAAAAGAAGGTGATGCCAATACAAGATTTTTTCATGCATCTACCTTAAGGAACAGAAGCCACAATAGAATTAAAGAACTTGTTAGAGATGATGGATCATTCCTTTCTAGTCCTAATGAAATCAGAAATGAAGCAGTTTCCTATTTTCAGAATCTTTTAGGAGAAGAACATTTCAGTTCTGCCTTAGCTTCAGAATCAATGCTTTACCATATTCCTCATTTAATTTTTGATGACTTGAATGGGGAGTTAATTAATCCTTTCACGGATGAAGAAATCAAAGATGCCCTCTTCTCAATGAACCCTGATAAAGCTCCAGGTCCGGATGGGTTTTCACCTCATTTTTCAGGCTTTTTGGGATATTGTAGGTTTTGATGTATGTGCTACTATCAAGGAATTTCAGTCCACAAAGCATATTCCGAGAAGTTTTAACTCCACTTTTATTGCTTTAATCCCAAAGATTCCTACTCCTAGATCTATGATGGATTTTAGACCTATTAGCCTTTGTAATGTTGTTTATAAAATTTTGACCAAGGCAATTGCAAATAGAATGAGGAAGATCCTTCCTATGTTTATTGATGTTTGTCAAGGCAGTTCAGTCCCTGGAAGGTCCATCCTTGATGGGGTCATAACAGTTCATGAAGCCCTCCATTCGGTAGTCCAGACTAAAAACCTGCTTTTGCTCTCAAGTCTGGATATGAACAAGGCTTATGACCGCATAAACTGGAGTTTTGTCTCTGCCATTCTTCAGAAATTTGGTTTTCATCATGAATGGATCAAGCTTTTGGAAGGATGTTTTATGAAACCTTGGTTTTCGGTCCTTGTTAATGGTGCTCCTGCTGGATACTTTCAAAGTAAAAGGGGCCTAAGGCAAGGTGACCCTATCTCTCCCATGTTGTTTATCATTGTGGTTAAGCCCTTGGGAGGACAATCAAAGTCGCCTGTAATATTGGTCTTATTTCAGGAATTAAAGCATCATCACAAACACGAGCGAGTTACACATGAACAGTTTGTGGATGATACTTTGTTGTTAACTCTTGCATCAGTTTTTGAGGCTAAGGTCATAAATCATATTCTAGAGCTATATGAGGATGCTGCGGGGCAAAAGGTAAATTTTTCAAAGAGTAAAATTTATTTCTTTAACACTCCCATTCAGAGGCAGATTAATATTGCTAGGATTCTTGGATGCTCAATGTCTACTCTTCCATCCACATACCTAGGCCTTCCTTTATTTACAGGCAAAGCTACTGATTCCATGTGGACTAATGTAATTGAAAGAATTCAGAGGAAGCTGGCTGGATGGAAAGGGAATTTGTTATCTCAAGTCGGCAAGGCGGTTCTCACCAAGTTTTCCATTCAAAGCATCCCTGTCTACTTTCTCTCTATTTTTAAAGCTCCTACAAGTGTCTACACTAAAATTGAACGGATCCAGAAGAGGTTCCTATGGACTGGTTCTGAATCTAAGCAGCGCTTTCACTTGGTGTCTTGGGATAGGGTTTGCAAACCAAGGGAGTTTGGAGGTATTGGGCTAAGGAGAATACAACATTTAAACATGGCCCTCCTGGCCAAACAAGCATGGCGTCTTTTGAAAAATGCAAATGCAGAATGGATTACTATAATCAGAAGAAAGTATTTGCAAGAAATTGAATTCTTAAGTTATTCCTTTCCTCCCAGGGGATCAATTTTTTGGAAATCAATCCTTCAAACTAAAAACTTGCTAAGCAAAGGGCTACGTTGGAAACTGGAAAATGGAAGAAACATTGATTTTTGGGACCAAAAATGGTTAAAGGACTATCCCCTCTCTGCAGACCCCATCCTTTCAACCCTTAGAGCTTGGACAATTGAATTTTTTGGTACCAAATTTGCAGATTTTATTACTTTGTCAAACAATAGAAGGGTTTGGAAGCCAATAATGAATAATGATCTACCAGGGGCATCAATAATACTGGAGAATGAATTAAAACAGTCTTTACTCCCTTCTGGAATTCTTGAGGACCAACTTATCTGGGAAGCTTCAGACAATGGGGAATTTTCTGTCAAGACTGCTTATCTGATGCTTATTGATAATGATGAACCTACTTTCCCTCACTTGGAAGTTTGGCCCAAAAGCATTGTTCCGAAGGTTGGGTTTTTTGCATGGTTGGCCATCCAAAATAAGATCCTCACCATGGATAACTTAATAAAAAGAGGTGTGATTTTTGTTAATAGGTGTTATCTTTGTATGTCTGAGTGGGAGTCTATTGATCATTTGTTTTCGTATTGTAATTTTTTTGTCTCAATCTTGTTAGGTCCGTTACAAGTGTTTCATATTTATTGGGTCCATCCTCAGTCCATTTTTGACTTATTTGTCCAGTGGCCTTCCCCCTTTTTGAATAGGCGTCTTAGGTATATGTGGAAGATCTGCCTTCATCACTACTTGTGGCAGATATGGTTGGAAAGGAATCGTCGGGCCTTCTTGGATAAGGTTTCTCAGTCATCCTCTGTCCTGTCAAAAATTTTAGCATATGCTAATGAGAATGCTTGTTTAGTGCCTGCAGCATCTAGACCTCCAAATCCTTTTGAAGCTTCATTAGGCCAGTCATTAAACTTACCTCTCACTGATGGCCTCAATCATCCTCAAGTCTGTCCTAGAACCATGATCACATGGACCCCACCCCCCCTAGGGTGGATTAAGTTAAATTTTGACGGGGCATCTAGGGGCAACCCAGGTGAAGCTGGGGCTGGTGGCTTACTTAGAGACCACAAGGGTGAGGTGCTTGTAGCTTTTGCTAAACATCTTGGAGCTCAAACTAACAATGTGGCTGAAGCAAGGGCAGTTTGGAGGAGCCTCAAGGTGGCAGAGAATTATCCAGGGAAACTGTTGGTGGAAGGTGATTCTCTTATTATTATAAATCTTCTAAAGAACACTAAGAGAGATCCTTGGAGATTTTATGACTACATCCATGAAGCAAGGGCTCTAATTCATGACCGACCTGAGGCCATAATTTTGCATACCTTTCGAGAAGCAAACATGGCAGCTGATAGGCTGGCAAATGAAGGCATTGTAGCAGCAAATTTGATCACGTGGACTGAAAATCTTCCTCATGCAGTCTCAATGGTGATAGATAATGAAAAACTTTAGATTGGAAGGCTCAAAGTGGATCAATGACAAAAAATGGGGGCATTTTTAAAAATATTTTTTTGAACCTTATAATGGATTTTGTCATATTTGTTTTTTTTGTTCATGTGACTAGTGTTTTTTGCAGCTGGTGGGGCACTGATATAGGTTTTTTATCTACAAATTCATGCATGGTAAACATCTGCTTTGGCCTCAAGTATTTCCCAAGGTGTGTTTGGATTCGATGTCGCAAAAATGCCCTAGCAAGAAATAACAAAGTTTTGGAGATCCCTGACAATGAGGCACCAGACCCCACCATAATAGTCTTGGAGAAGATGACAATTTCATCGACCTCCAACAGTATCAACCAGTTGAAGAGTCTGTCTGGCCTCATCAGTGCAGCTGTTGATTTGTGTGATTCCCTAAATCTTCTGTTTTATAGCCAGCAGTTCCAGGGGCACAAGGAGTCGAAGGCAAAATCTAAAGATGATGGCAAGAACGATGATAAGAAGTTAGATGAGGACTACAAGGAAGACTGCTTGGCCTCTTGGCTGTCCATTCTATGGGATGTTTTTTTTGACCATATTCTATTATTTTTATATGGGCACAAGCTACTCTGCATGGTGCTTGCATGATTAGTTTTTGTCTTTGTTAGTTATTTTTTGCGTCTTTCTTTTCTGATGGCCATAATATTAGGCTTCCATAGTTTAGTTTGGCTGTATTCTAATGGAAGAGTAGGTCTTGGCCATTTTTGTTGTCAGTTTAAACTTTTAGGGCTTGGCCTTTGTCCAGTTGGTCAGTGGACCCTATTTTGTAAAATGGTTTTGGGTCAACCAGTTAAAACCCGGTGTTAATTATAATATTCTCTTACTTACCCAAAAAAAAAAAATACGGATATGGTTTTATGAAGAAAGATGATGTGTTGTTGATAGAATTTTTATAAAATATTACCGTATGTGCATGTTGTATGATTATTATTATATAGTGGATGGTATTGTGTAGTGAGGAAGATTAAATATACTATAAGGTATTTTTTGTTTAGTTTCAAGTTATTTCATTAATGATTTTTAATAGATTCCTTTTATGGGTTCTTTTAAAATAAAAGAATTTTTCTAGTATGATTTATAATAGGTTCTTTAGAATAAAAGAGTTCTTCTATTTTGAATGAAGATCAATATTATATTGAGAGCTTGAAGTTTATTATTAAAGACCAATATTTTGTTTATAGTTGTTATAAGTATGTTCGAATGAGTATTATTACCATTATGTGTTATTATTGTTCAATATTTTATTGATTATTATAGAAGTTTTATGGGCTTGGTCATATTGATTTTATTATTATTCAGTATGGATTTCTGGAATGAAGTTCTTTTGTATTAATATTTAATTTTGAGTTGAGATACTGTGATTATTTATCTTTTATTAATCTAAGGGTTTTAAAAGAGGATAATTCGTTAATAAACTGAAACCCTAGAATGACCACGAACCTAAATTACTATCTAGAGTTGGAACATTTGGTCAAAAAGGAAAAGTCAATTTGGGACTTTCTCCTCTTATGCAATAAGTCACGAGGTGACTTATGTGAGGTTGTGCCATTGTAAACTGGTAATTTAAGAACATAGGTCCAAAGCCATTGAGTATAACGGGTGGCGGTATGGGACGTCACCCTAGGTGAACAACCTATTAGTGGTGGTGGTAATTCATCATTCCACTCATACTAAGGATATGTCGATATGAATATGGGTCCAATGAGCACCTCATGACATTCCAGTGGTAGATGGTTATGGGCAGCATTGCCATCAGTCTAGGAGTGAATATTGTTATCTAGACTTAAGGCCTTATGATGGTGGGCTCTAGTTAAACCTTAGTGGAGGTCAATGACTACCATCGACATACAAACGCTGGTTCCAAAGTTTGAACAATGTTCCCAAAGAAGAACTGAGAGTTCTTACAACTTTGGTCAAGGGAGAATAGCATACCCCATTTAGGTGATATGGGCCCTAAACAAATAACCCTTTGCCAGATTCCATGAGGACTTATGTTAGAAGTTAGGATCATTAAGGTGAGCTGTGGGACTTGGCCAGTATCGAGCACTTAAGACACCAACTACAATGGTGACAACTCTTGAAGCGCATTTATGAATATGCCAGAACTAACAATATATATTGGGTTACCAGCAAATTGTTCATGTCTCTATGTATTGTTAAAAAAAGTGTGTGAAAAATTTGGGTTGTGACAGTTGGTATCAGAGCATAGGTTTGCGAAAACCTGGTTAAAATAATTCCCTAACAAAAAATCTTAATGCCTATTTGATTCAACAGTAGAATTGCCCCAGGGAAAAATTAATTGGCACTTGTATGTGGCCCCTTTACATGCATTTGATGTAATTCTGGGACTAGATTGGCTTAAGGCACATAAGGCTATACTAAATTTTGAGGAACGGTGGATGGATTACACTAATGAAGCCAATCAAAGAATCCGCATTCACTGTAGTAGAGCCCCTTTTGAGCCCCATTTGATAAGTAGCATGCAAGCTAAAAGGGCCTAGAAAAAGGGATGTCGATTATATGTAATTAAAATGAATAAGAAAGAAGAATCAGAATCGAGCTCGACACTATTCCAACAATACCCGGTGTTAGGAGAATTTAGAGATGTGTTTCCAGAAGATCTACCTGGATTGCCACCAAGAAGAGAATTTGATTTCTCCATTGAATTAGTGCCTGGAGCAACACCAGTAGTTTGGGCGCCATATAGAATGACACCACTGGAACTACAAGAACTCAAAAACCAACTGCAAGACTTGTTAGAGAAAGGGCATATTAAACCCAGTGTGTCACCATGGGGGGCACCAGTATTGTTTGTCAAAAAGAAAGATGGAACTTTAAGGTTATGCATTGATTACAGAATGCTTAACAAAATGACAATTAAGAATAAATATCCTTTGCCTAGGATCGATGATTTGTTTGACCAACTCAGAGGAGCTACCATATTTTCCAAAATTGATCTTAGGTCAGGATATCATCAACTAAGAATCCGGGAAGAGGACACTTACAAAACGAATTTTAGAACAAGATATGGGCACTATGAGTTCATAGTGTTACCTTTTGGTTTAACCAATGCACCAACAACCTTTATGAACCTGATGCATAGTGTGTTTCATGAACAGTTAGACCAATTTGTGCTTATATTCTTGGATGACATTTTGATCTATTCTCGAGACAGAGAAGAGCATGATAAACATATGAGAATTGTGTTAGAAGTACTCAGGAAAAATCAGTTATATGGGAAACTATCCAAATGTGAATTTTATACTCCTCAGGTGTAGTATTTAGGGCATATCATCTCAGCTGATGGTATAGCAGTGGATCCTAAGAATATTGAGGCAATTATAAATTGGCCAGCTCCTACTAATGTGTCTGAGGTGAGGAGTTTTATGGGAATGGCTGGTTATTATCGACGGTTTGCCAAAGGATTCTCAAAAATAGCCTATCCTATAACCAACTTGCAAAGGAAAGGGAAGGCATTTAAGTGGACAAGGCAGTGTGAGGAAGCCTTTAGAATTCTCAAAGAAAAATTGACAACCGCACTGATACTGAGAATACCTGATCCAAATCAACCATTTACAGTATGTACTGATGCATCTGTAGAAGGATTGGGAGGTGTATTGCTGCAAGAGGAAGTTGTAATAGCTTATGAGTCTAGGAAACTCAAGAAGCATGAGATAAATTATGCCACCCATGATTTGGAACTGGCAGTTGTGGTTCATGCTCTCAAAATTTGGAGGCATTATCTGTTAGGAAAGCCTTTTAATCTTAAAACAGATCACCAGAGTCTAAGGTATATATTTACTCAGCCAATACTAAATGCACGACAACGAAGATGGATGGAATTTTTGGCTGAATATGACTTTGGTATTGAATATATCAAGGGTAAAGAGAACAAACTGGCAGATGCTCTTAGTAGAAGAAAACACATAACTGCTATTACAAGATGTCAGTATAGATTTAAGGAGCAAATTGCAGAATTGCAAAAGATAGATGAGTTCTGTAAAGCCTGTCTAGAGAAAATTAAGCAAGGAATTCCTGGAGAATTCAGCATCAAAGATGAATTGGTGTGTTTTCGCAACCGAATTATTATACCCAACAATGAAGAGCTTAAAAGAATTATCTTGCGAGAAGCTCACTGTGCACCATATTCAGCACACCCAAGAGTAGTCAAAATGAGAGAAAACTTGAAGAAGGACTACTATTGGCTTGGTATGAAAAAAGACATAGTGCAGTTTGTGGCCAAATGTCTTGAATGCCAAAAAGTGAAAGCCGAACATCAGCACCCTGGTGGAAAACTACATTTATTTGATATACCAGAGCATAAGTGGCAAGTTGTTTCCATGGATTTCATTGTAGGACTTCCTAAAACCCGATTTCAGCATAATGCTATATTCGTGGTTGTAGACAAATTGACCAAGGTAGCACATTTCATACCTAGTAGTACTCATGATGATGCCACAATAGTTGCTCAAAAATTTGCTCGAGAAATTGTAAGACTTCATGGATTTCTTGAAGTTATTATATCAGATAGAGACTCTCGGTTTACATCTAAATTTTGGCAAGCGTTGCATAGAGCCTGGGGGACGAGGCTCAATATTAGCACTGCATACCATCCTGAGATGGATGGACAGACCGAGAGGGTCAACCAAGTATTAGAAGACATGCTACGCATGTATTGCATGGATCATCAAAGCAAATGGGAGGATTATCTCTTCCTAGTGGAATTTTCTTACAATAACAACTACCATACCACGTTGGGCATGGCCCCATTTGAGGCTCTATATGGGCGTAGGTGCAGGACACCATTAACGTGGGATAATTTGGATGATCGCGAGACGATCGGTCCTGAAGCTGTTAAGGAAATGGAAAACCAACTGAAAGCAATCCATCAGCGTTTGCGTGAGGCAGCTGACCGTCAGAAAAGTTATGCTGACTTAAAATGAACACCTCAAGAATTTAATGTAGGAGACAAGGTCTTCCTTAGAGTCAAACCTACAAAAAGCTCAATTAAGTCCACCAAATTAAGCCCTAGGTTTGTAGGACCTTTTGAGATAACTACCAAAATAAGTCCCGTTGCCTACAAGCTTGCACTGCCGCCAAATTTGTCAAAAATCCACAATGTCTTTCATGTATCCCTACTTCAAAAATATGTTGCTGACCCAACTCATATCTTGGATACTACTCATTTGCAGATGTCGGACCCGCAACACATTGAGGTGCGACCTGTTAAGATTTTAGGTTTTAGAACCAAACAACTCAGGAAAAGAGTTGTGGACCAATGTAGAGTGCAGTGGGACCAATTTTTTGAAAGAAATGCCACCTGGGAGGATACCACAAGCATGAAAAATCAATTTCCTTACTTGTTTGAGACTTAAAAACTGAAAATAGAATGTTATTAAATTGATGTACTGGGAACTTGATGCATATATATATGCCTTGATATGTATATATAATATTTTGATATGTACATTTTCATTTATATGATGTTATGATGAAATTACTGCTTATTTGCTGATGATAGTTACTTGCATTTGCACATCATTTAATTTTGATGATAAGTTAACACAGGGATTGTGTTAAAACTAAGGGGGAAGTATGTCACATCCCCACTACTAGAGATTAATTTTCTTAGAAGAATGTGATTCTGCTATTAGTGTTTGTGATGCAGGTGCAGGTATCGGGGTAGGTAGATTGAGGAACACCCACCCCATTAACCGAGGCAACGGATCGAAAATGCCAGGTAAGTGGATATGATGTTGTGCCCCTGGCACCTTGGTCCGTGGGTACATGGATGCCCACAATAGGATTGCATTGCATTCTGCCTGTCATAGATTGAACGAGTGTTGCATGTTGATATTGCTTTTGTCGGTTTGTTGTTCTTTGTATGCAACCTTTTTAAATAATAATATATGTATATTAAAAAGTACATATAATATTAATATATATAATTATTTTTGGAAAGTGAAATAAAAATAATTTAAAATAATAATATAACAAAATAAGAATTAACTTCAAAATTATTCATAAGTGTAACATTAAAAAGAAAATATGTAATCACATTAATATATAAACTAAAATGTTTATAAGGCAATGAAAATTATTATTAATAATAATTATTATTAAATTAAAACTAAATGTTGGTTGTAGCAAGACCAACGAATCCTAAGATAAGACTAAGGAATTTCATACTCTAGCTAAGTGTAATTAATCCTAAGTCAAGTCTAAGGAACTTTGTACTCTAGCTAAAATGCAACTAAAAACTTATGGAAATTATAATCCAGAAACTATAAAGAAGCTTTAATAAATTAAAGTACTATCGGGAGCAATACGTGGAGAACGTTTGGACGTTCTAACTGGCCATCCGGGTGAAGTGTCCACTTTACATCAACTACCATCTCATTTTTAAGGAGAACGTCTTGAAACGAAGGGGGGAGAAAAAGTTTGGAGGAAGTCTTTCGCTTGGGAGTGCGCAAGCTAGACTGCAGATGGAGGTAACGCGAGGGTGGCCTGCGCTCTGCAAGAAGAAGGTCAGGTTGCTCATGATAAGCTATTAAGAATGTTTTATATAATGAATTCATTAAACAAATAAAAAGGAAGATGGCCACTAATTTACTTACCAGTTTGTAAGTGGAATAATAAGAATTGTAGTGTTTTATAGTGTGTTGTCTATGAATTTTGAGTGAAGTATTTGTGTATTAATAATATAAACATTTGAACTGGAATGAAAACTAGTAACTTAGAATGTAATTGCTTGGCATTTTGTTCTAATAATTGATGAATTTAATAAGGGATTTGCCTTATGCTTTCATATAGTTGAGATGTAATAATGTCTGTGTGGTTGTTCTGGAAGTAGAAATGCACTGAGAATTGATGAATTTAATAAGGGATTTGCCTTATGCTTTCATATAGCTATCGTATTTCTTCATTTTATATTTGTCTGTGAATGTCTACATGACTGATGGAAGTAACAATGCCAGAAACTTGCTTTGCCGGATTTATGATGCAAGGGTTTCTTTTTTATCATCTACAATTGCATTGTTTCATAAAATCGTTGATTGATGAGTGTGCATATGTGAATGACTGCATGACCTACCCTATGTGAGTGTCATAAAGACATTATGGAGTCTGCATGTAGTTGAGTGCATGGACTGGTTCTGCGTGTATGTCATGTAGATATTATGGGCCAAGTCTGACCCCTCTAAAACCTCGGCTCTGTTCCGTCGGATAATGTGGGTGGGTTGGAAACGCTCTACCCATCGCTCGAGAGTAGCGTGTCTAGATGGCACTTGGATGTGATGGTCTCAAGCTGCGTTCGAGGGCAGAAGCTCATTTATTGGAAACTTTGAATGAAATTCATGAAGAACCTTTACTAAGTCATATTATTAAACTGACTGTTGCTGAAGAAAACGTATTCTGAAATTAAAGAAATGTTGGGATGGTTTTCCCTTATGTATGACTCTCTTAAACTTTGTTAGTGATTTTGATTATTATTAAACATAGCCATGGAGAGATTAATAGCAAACTTATGGAAAAATATTATCTCGTTATAATTGACAATGCACTCTAAAAATTAAAGACGGATATGGTTTTATGAAGAAAGATGATGTGTTGTTGATAGAATTTTTATAAAATATTATGGTATGTGCATGTTGTACGATTATTATTATATAGTGGATGGTATTGTGTAGTGAGGAAGATTAAATATACTATAAAGTATTTCTTATTTAGTTTCAAGTAATTTCATTAATGATTTTTAATAGATTTCTTTTATGGGTTCTTTTAAAATAAAAGAATTTTTCTAGTATGATTTATAATAGGGTCTTTAGAATAAAAGAGTTCTTCTGTTTTGAATGAAGATCAATATTGTATTGAAAGCTTGAAGTTTATTATTAAAGACCAATATTTTGTTTATAGTTTTTATAAGTCTGTTCAAATGAGTATTATTACCATTATGTGTTATTATTGTTCAATATTTTATTGATGATTATAGAAGTTTTATGGGCTTGGTCATATTGATTTTATTATTATTCAGTATGGATTTCTGGAATGAAGTTCTTTTATATTGAGATTTAATTCTGAGTTGAGATACTGTGATTATTTATCTCTTATTAATCTAAGGGTTTTAAAAGAGGATAATTCGTTAATAAACTTAAACCCTAGAATGACCATGAACCTAAATTACTATCTAGAGTTGGAACATTTGCTCAAAAAGGAAAAGTCAAGTTGGGACTTTCTCCTCTTATGCACTAAGTCACGAGGTGACTTATGTGAGGTTGTGTCACTATAAACCGATAATTTAAGGACAGAGGTCCAAAGCCGTTGAGTGTAATGGGTGGCGGTATGGGACGTCACCCTAGGTGAACAACCTGTTAGTGGTGGTGGTAATTCGTCATTCCACTCGGATTGAGGATATGTCGATATGAATATGGGGCCAGTGAGCACCTCATGACATTCCAGTGGTAGATGGTTATGGGCAGCATTGCCATCAGTCTGGGAGTGAATACGGTTATCTAGCCCTGAGGCCTTGTGATGGCGGGCTCTAGTTAAACCTTAGTGGAGGTCAATGACTAGCACCGACATACAAACGTTGGTTCCAAAGTTTGAGCAGTGTACTCAAAAAATAACTGAGAGTTCTTACAACTTTGGTCAAGGGAGAATAGCGTACCCCATTCAGGTGATATGGGCCCTGAATGGATAACCCTTCGCCAGATTCCATGAGGACTTGTGGGAGAAGTCAGGATCATTAAGGCGAGCTGCGGGGCTTGGCCAGTCCCGAGCACTTAAGACACCAACTGCAGTGGTGACAACTCTTGAAGTGCATTTATGTGTATGCCAGAACTAACAATATATTGGGTTACCAACAAATTGTTCATGTCTCTGTGTATTGTTAAAAAAAATGTGTGTGAAAATTTTGGGTTGTGACATAATTGATTAAACTGTCTTCTCACTTTTCGTCTGATTTTCAATCATTGTTTTAAGTTTCGAACTCCATCTCCCAAATAATATATTGCATATTATCTCCGGTCGTGAACAGTATTTCCACAAAAAGCAAATATATTAATTCGTTAAACATGGAATAGAACTCTCTTCGGACGGGAAGAGTGAATATACAGATGTATATAAGTGAATAGTTTACTCTAAGGAATCATACTTCATTTATTATTTTATATATAAAATATTATATTATAATAAGTGAAGCATGTTTGATAATTATATATTTTATAAAATAAAACAGTATTTATTGGATTTGGTTAGTGAAAATATTTTATTTATTATATATATATATATATATATATATATATATATATATATATATATATATATGGTATGATATTATTTGAAGTATGGCTGATAATTATATATTAGATAAAAGAAGTAGTATTTATTGGATTTGGTCAGGGTGAAAAACCCTTATGAAAAATGTTTATGGTTGGGCATTTTCATTCTTAAAAGACAGAGTTAGGCTTATCAATAAAGAATATAGCATACAACCACACACAGACCACAGCTTGAACCATAGACCTTCCTAAAAAAACCAAGACCAAAACAATTAAAATATCCCTAAAATTAATATATAACCTGAATGACTTAAAAATAAAAAAATAATAATTAATAATTTTTCCTGACCACAAACCAAGGACCACACTGTCAAAAACCCTTAATGTCTTCCCTCACTTACCACTCAGGTCATTGTTGTTATTATTGCAACATAGCACACGCCACATAATAACCTAATTTGTCCGATCTGAAATTTCCAATTCGGGGAGGAAACGATACATAAAACCACACGCTCACACAATTACTAAAATACAAACTCAGGCACGCATCCCAAGCCTCCCAGTAAGCGGTCCGTTCTTTCCAGTCGGCCAACTACTATTCCAAGATGTGTATTTCACACCATACAACGACGCTTATTTCACATCACAGTCCAATGTATTTAGTTAGTTTGGATGTCTATTCTGCTCAGCACCTCACTGGCAAGGAAGAGTTGGATATCGTTCATACTCTCGCCTCCCCTCCCATTTTCTTTAATGTTCGAGAAGCAGATGATGATAAAAATCGATGTAATCGTGAGCAAAGCATGAGACTGCCCATGATTGCATTATTTGGAAACGTGGAGAGAGTTGAACATTGCAGATGTAAGGACGCAAAGTCCACGAAAGTTGGAAGGGAGGTGTCGTAATTTTGTATAATACAAATATCTACCAGACCTTATTAACAAAGGTGCTGACATAACCGCGGGGAATTTGATTCATTGAAACACCAAATAACAAATTGCATAACATATCTGATTTTATATGAACTTATATAAAATCAGATATAGATTACATGTACTTAAGCAAAATATATCCCCTTTACAATATATAAATTTAATTATTTTATTTTTATTATATCTAGAAGATGCTTTAATACAAACTATAGCAAGAGATGCACAAAGCCCTCATTAAAGTAGATAACTGCGCCATACATAATTAGAACATCTTCATTAAGAGCATGTACAGTTATCTATAAAGCACAACAGAATTTCTTGAGGAAAAATTATTTTTGCCTACCATAAAGATATCCAAACCTCTACTAAAGCACTCAAAGCTCATTTATACAAAGGCAACAAGATCTCAATACGATTTCCATCAGAGCATATAGTCAAATAATACCTAAAGCTATTAACTTTGAAGTTCTTTTGGAGAAGACTCTCAAACATCTCCAAGCCTTCAATTATAGCATATAGTTAAATAAAATTATTGCAATTTGAATAATCATCTCAATCCATCACTTAAGCAAAAATTTATCCCCTTTAATATATATATAGATTTTTTAATTTATTTTTTCACAGGACAGATAAAATTTTAAACCTTAACCTTACATTTCATTAAATTGTTTTTTTATTTAAATATCTAAACCATCTTTAAAATTGTTGATTTTTATCTTAAAAACAAATAAAATTTTAAACCCTAACCTAAAAATCATTAAAAAAATTTAACCGTAATAAAAAATCCTAACTTTGTTTTTGAAATTCCTGGCTCCGTTCGTGAACAATATTTCAACAAACAGCAAACATATTAATTAGTTCAACATGAAATAGAACTTCTTCTATTGGAGTGGGAGGAGTGAACATACAGAGCTATGTAAATGAACAATTTGCTCTAATCAGTATTTGCATTCCTTTCATTTATGTCCAGTTCGTCTAAATTAGGGATTCCTCCCACAACTCTATGGAGTCCAGTTCGTCTAAATTTGGGAAGCTGCTCATTTCATCTGATATGGAAGCCAGAGCTCCATTTAATGTCGGGCAAAATGGTGTTAAACCGGAGTCTTGCCAGCGAAGGTTGAGAAGCTCCGCTTGCAACTCCCCCACCTGCTCTTCCAACTGACGCACCCTTCCCGCACAGCCATACACGGGATCTCGCAATCTTGCAGTCGCTTCGTAAACCATACTGCTTACTGCATCGGCTCTCTTTTCTAGGGGAAGCTCCTGGAAAATATTAAAAATCACATCAAAACTTTAAGCACAAAATATTCCTCAGAAAATTTATTAGGAAAAGGAAGACGAAGAAGAAAAAGAAGTCATTAGGTTTACTTACATGAAGTTGCTGCACGATGTTGCTCGCTCCAAATACTCCATATACAATGGCGAATTTACGAACGTCGCTTGATGGAAAGTATGGAGCAAGCAAGCACTTGTCGGAGCACTTTTTTCGTTGAACTTTGCATGCACCGCATGGAGAAACAGGATTCGACATATCCGCTTTCATCTGCTAAATCCAAAAAATAACATAAAATATTATTTTTAAGCTAACGGTAATGATGTAAACTTAACACAAGTAAAATTCTGGTCTATAGTATTTCTAAAACCTTAGTTCAAGATACGTTTTGTATATGTGCTGAATATGTATTCTTAGGACGAGAATGCAGCAAATATTCTTACTTGTTATAAATGTGGTTATATCAAGAGCCGTGGTCGAACCATTTTGTGAAAACTTATTGATGTTTGCTTCCGCAGAAGAATATATAATAGACTGGCCGGTTGCATAATTTGCATTCACTGAATCAGAGAACAGCTTTTAGAAACCATAGGATTCCTACTAATTCGACGGCAAACACGTGTCCGTGTATTGGCGAAATAAATGATATTGAAATGTCATCGCATGCCAATCCAAGTGCCCACTGTGGTCCAACTATACCAGAATTGTCCTGACAGAAGTGGATAGATTTTTCGTGAATTTTGACTTCTTGTGCAATATTATGATTATTATTTTGATACGTAAGCCTTAAAATTCAAACTCGACAGTGATTCTTCCTTCTCTTTTGGTGATTTGACTAGCCGCCCAACCTTATGTTATAAGGAATAGATCTGCAAAAATGCTATGTTATGAAAAATTTGACTTTTTTCACACAATGTTGTGGCAAAATTAATATAATTAACTATGTACTCTGATGTTTTTCGTATCAAATATCCAATAGAGTGGGCAATTGCGTATTGAGATGTAGCACCAAAACTGTTTATACAAATCCATTAAAATACAGAATGGAATAAATAACATCGTGGATGAATATAAGATCTGCAAGCCCGTAGAAATAAAACAATAGAAATAAAGGTAAGGACGATAGGAAAACATTATGGCGGTCCCATTAAAGCGACTCTTACCGAGCGTCTTGAGCCATAAATTCAAACTTGCCTAACTTGCTAATAGTTTTATGATTCTCAATACTTCCTAAAGTATAAGCTTTGTATGACTCCCTTACACATGGAACAATTTGTTGTTTGTCTTTAGATTCAATTCACCTTCTTCATCTATCTCTATATAGTTTCTGTTTTACTGATCTGAGCTTTGAATATACCAGAGTTAGTGATAAAATCTACTATATGCTTGTCATCCTCAAACACTTCATATTTGTGTACATTGTCTGGTATGGAGGGAATGACAACTAGTTCTACTATATGCTTTCCATCCTTAAACGCTTAATATTTTTGGACATTGTCTGAATATGCTTTATCTTAGAATGGACAAGTAGTTTTATAGTGCTTGCCCCTACTGCCAATGAATCTGTAATGTAATTCTTTTTACATGAAATAGTCTGAATATCAAAAGCATCACTCTTTAATTAAATTCCATACTCATCTACTATAATTTGAGAGATGTTTGTCATGACAGGCATATTAGTTTTGTACTTGCTTGATCATTAATTTAAAATCTCCTAGGACACATACATATTTGACTCTCTCCTTAATGGAAAACTGCAATTCATGAATCAATACCTCATATTTAGTAACATTGTAGGTGCAATGAATTTATTTTTGATAAGCAACAAGATGTGGTTTGTTCTTGGGGTAGATCGATTCAACTTTGATGTCATTACCAAGCTTACATTTTGATCCATCAAACTTGAGTCCATAGTCGGTCTTTAGTTGCTTTCTATTTACTTGATGGGTTTTTTGCTACTAGATTATTCTCTCCATATCTAGTTTCTATTGCCACAGTGTAGACTCCCAATTCTAATTTAGTGTATAAAATCTCCTTGACATTGTTATACTTTGTGATGGTATCCTTTATCCTTGGCTCTCTTTCTATCTAGATTTGATTGGTTATTGTAGACACAAAAACAACACCAATCTAATTATGTGACTGCAAACACTGATCACATTGACACACACACAGCCACCAAGGCAGTCCCCAAAGGTTAAACAGTCATCCTAACCACTCACACAACAGTTTTGGAAGGTCAAGAGTCAATTTGGCACCTTCAAGCACTCTGCTCCATACTCGTTCCACCCAGGGACAATTAAAAACTGGTATTCGCCCCACCCAGGGATGATTAGCAGTATTCGCTCCAGGGTGGGGCGAATAGCAGGTTTGACGGGCAAAAAGTCAAATCTTGACAAATGGCAGCTCAGATCCGCCACTTAACTCTTCCTTCATTGCATGGGATGGTGAGCATGTGTTCTTGAGCGTTAGAGGCAGTTATAATGGCAGTCATGGAGCCCCTAATCAGGTAGGAATCTCCTCCCCCCTTGGGAGGCATGATTGCCAAGTGGCGCTTCTGCATGCTCATCCAAAGAGACCTCCAAGTCTATAAATTAGTGAGTTTTCTCACCACAAGATATACAAAGAAGGAGCATTTTGAGCAACGAAGTGTTGTCATTTTACTTCCGCACACACACATTTTTGATTTGTGCCTTTCACATCCTTGATCTCTTTTGGAGAGGAGGTCATAGGGTGGTTATTGGAAGCGCAAATCTGGAACCAAAACCCAAAATTTGGCCACTATATCCCACCAAATTTGCTGAAAATACCCCACAAGAGGTTTTGGACCCATCCCAAGTGGATTGGTGTCGAAATCAGGCCCCAAACGGAGGGCGTCCTGCCCCCGGGTGCCCCCCACATTGTTGCAGTCCTAATCGCCCCGTCCCGGAGCAATTACAAATCTATGGAATATTTCCTTTCTGTTATTTTTGCATTTGATTATATGCTTCTTAGATAAGTTGTCATTCAAATTTCACATCGTTTTGAGCATTTTGTATCATGTTTCTATTTTTTTCCACCTTTATTGACATGCAGGTAGCATCATCAAATTCCCGTTGATAGAGGCCAAATTGGGAAAATATGACCTTCTGGGTCTTCCCAAAATACCCCCAATTAGCTAACCCCCAACTTTCTAGGTGATTTGGAGCTTCCTGAATATGACATTTGGTACAGTGCTTTTTGACATTTTCTTGTAGGTCTATTTGTCCCGCCCCGGAGCGAATATAAATTTGTGATGAATTTCTTGACTATTCCATTTGCAGTGTTTTACTTGAGATTTTTTGATGCCCCTATAAAATTTTTAGTTCATTTGGAGCCATGTTAGTTATCGTTTTATTTACATCTTGCTTGCACTAATTAAAGGCATGGGGATTACATGTTTTATTTTATCTACAGGTGCTACTGACTGTTTGCTATTTCCTTGAATGTGGGATCTAGACATTGGAGGAGTAGAAAGGAGTCAACATTCATATACACAAGCGGTGGTTACATTTTGGTCCGCCCATCTTACATGTGGGCACGCGAAAGAAGGATGGCTATCCATGGATGTGACAAGAAACATATTTAACGCTCCTATCCCCTAAAAGGGAAGGAGACGTATTGTAACATGACTTTAAAAATCATATCAATAAATAGGGTTGTATTCCATATTGCTTTTATCTCATGTCGATTCGTTTAGGTTCTTTCCTTTCATGCATTTTTCAATATATAGGCTTTTAGCGTTAAGTTTGGTTTTACACACATCGTACTTGGCATTTTCCTTTTTGTTTTCGTATCCTCATGTTGCCAATGGTTATCACGGTAGGACCTTTGTCCTCTATTTTTAATATCATAAATCTGAGCAAAACTTGATTATTTTTGCTTGTAAGTACCAAGTTTTCAAATGCTGCACTACTGTTCGTTCCAACCTATGGCGAATACAGAGCTAGAATTCGTCTTACCCAGGGACGAATGGGCATTTAACCCACCCTGTGACGAATACAGTCCTATAATTCATCCCTCCCCGGGACGAATAACTGTCTCTGCAGTTTCAGGATAGAAACTTAGAACCAGCAGATTTGGGCAGAGAAGAGGTAAGGGTCCCAAACTCTTTCTGTCATTTTCTATTTTTTGTTTTCTATTTTTTTGGTTACTTGCTTTCTTAGGAAAAGTTGTACTGCATGTTTAATTTCTTTCATGCAAAATAAAAAGAACCCCACACATCACGTGGCAACATAAACACCAAGGAGCTGGTCGTAAAACCCCAGCTCTTGATCAGGACCAACGGTGGATTTCATCACCACCTTGGCTTGAATTTTGCATTCATAACCCCGATCGCTACTGTTGCTAGACGTAAATCCTGATGAAAGCTGACCGAGTGTAGCTAGGGTGATTCCCAGTGCATGAGGATAAGTCTTCTATGGTAGGTGTCAAAAATAGGGTGATTCCCCTTTCATACCGCCTACGTTCCACGTACCATCTGCTCTCATGTACCAACATTTTCCCTCATGTAAGGGCGGGTATATAGAGAGGTTGGTATATCGGCCTGGCAATGGTATATCGAAGGGGCAACCATTTTTGGGAGTCATAAGAGCCATCATATTGCATTTAAACGTTCTTTACAAAAGCTTTCAAAAAAAAATCAAAACACACTAAACCAATTTTAGGGCACACCTTTAATATTTAAACGAGATAATCATTGCATTGCGTGTGTGATATTTTTTGTTTAGTGTAGCATAAAAATCATAAAAATAAATAAAAATCTATGCGTCTTGTAGGAAAGAACCACCATGGTGTACACCCGTAGCCAAGCCCAATCATGGGCAAGAGCTACGGAGAGTGTACAAGGGGGCATAAGTCACCTCCGCTATAGCCCCAAGGACTTGGTCATACCGCCTTGGTGGCCTAACCCACAAGAGAGTCCACATCATGCCATTTCATAATGGGACTATAGAGGCACCCCTTTGAGGGACATTCCCGTCCAACATAGACCCTTTCAGGAGGAGTCCTTACACGTGGCCCTCAATATAAACAATAAGGCTCTCTTAGAAGCTCGTTATGAGTGGCCACCATGCGATGAAGCGCTAGAATAGCATAGGGTCCATGAGGAGAGGCCACATGATTATGTCATCCCTCCTTTACCCCCCATCACTGTTAGGAATAATAAGCCAAATCCAAAGCACAAGGCTCTTCAAATAGGGCGAGCCAACTCTGCCCGCCCCTTTCACATATACGAAAGGGAGCACGAGGAAGACCATTACATTCCTCAAGAGCAATACACAGCGTGGGAGTAATGCACCTCCGCACCTTCTATCTACTAGAATCACCTACCGAGGCTAGAGCCTCGAGTGAATGCCGCCAACCTCGACAGAGGGAAGCAACCTATAGAGATATCGGATCATCATGACCAAGGTAAATGTGTAGGAGATGCATCTAGGCCTCGTAGACTCAAGATGGTAGAACAAATTGACTTGGCAGTCGCCAGAAATACTGCTCACCAAGCATAGATCATGCAGCTTGAGCAAGACCAACAATAGCTAGAGCATCTATATCACCTTAGCAAATAGAACATTCAACACCAAATAGATGAGCTGCTCCATAACACGGTGCCTGAGAAAATTCCAACCCCTCACACCCAAAGAGTAGAACCGTACGAGAGGCGTAACCCCTTGGTGTGAGATAGGTCCCCATGACCTTACCAAGTGTTGCCTCTGAGACCTCCTAGACCTGAGTGGGAGGCCACTCCCAGGAACAACGATGAGGGACCCACTCATGGTTATATGTCTTGTCCAAAAACTCCTTAGGAAGCCTATGAGGAGTATGAGCAAGAAGAAGAGTGGGCTGAAATGCCCTACCAAGGTGGAGGGGCTGCTATTTGACCACCCCTCCCTAGGCCTCAAGTTTCCCACAACCCACAATGAGAACAAACTAAAGAGGAAGAGATTAAATCTTTTGATGCATATAGAGCCCTGCTAGAGCATTTGGAGTCTATGGAGACCAAGACTTCTAGGCCCCAAAAGCCCACTTTACGCCAACTCCATAGTCATCCTATATATCTATTAGTGCTAGCACCCCCTTACCCTAAACACTTTAAGTTGCCTTAGTTGGTAATATTTAGAGGTGAGGAGGATGCCCAAGAGCATGTGACTAGATTCCTAAGCCAATGCTTTGGCATTCAGGATAATGATGATTTGCTGTAAAGAACATTTATGACCAAGTTTGTAGGCCCTACCTCAAATTGGTTCACTCAATTGCCAAAGCATAGCATTAGCAACTTAGATCAACTAGTGGATGTGTTCCTCGAATGCTTTGCCTTCAACACCAAGAAGAAGGCATCACTAAGTGACCTAGCCAGCCTCAGGAAGTATGAGGAAGAAACTATGGTGGCCTATGGGAATTGGTGGAGGACTCTGCTTTCGAAGATACCCTACCTCCATCCTATGTTTGACCTCACACAAATGTTCTCAAAGAGCTATTTGAGATCGATATTTGTGCTATTATAGCTACAATAATATGCCACTTTAGAGGAAGCTCTAGCACAAGCAAGAATCATTGAGGAGATCAAGATTCAGGATGGCGATATAGCCAAGCCAAAGAAGAAAGAGTGGTCTAAGAACGCCAAAATCAGGGACCACGCAACAGAAACCCGTTGTGGTCAATCAAGTTGCTATAAACGTCCCTAAGCCTACACAAGCAACACAGCCTCAAAAGGCTAACTATCAAGTGGTGCCTCTTAATAGTTATGATAGATAAAATTAGAGGCAAGAACAAAATTAGCAGCGTCATCCTAGGAGACAATTCACACCTTACACAGAGTCAAGATACTCCCTGTTTGACTGCTTGTCAGTGGTAAACTTGATTAACCTACCCGAGATTCAACCCATAGACCCCAATGCACCAAAAACTAAGGGCTACAGGGAAGACTTGTACTGTAGATTCCACAGATAAAAGGGACATGACCTTAATGCATGTTGGAAGTTTAAAGGCTTGGTGTAAGACTTAATAGATAACAAGACATTAGCGGTAGATAATCTCGTGGCACCAAGCAATCAACAAATGGAATTCTTTAAGGACACCTTGCCTGCCCATGATGCACAGGAAAAAACCCTACAAGTCAATGAGGTCACACAGAACTGCCCCATGCAAGGGTATGTAGGGATGATCAGTATAGTGACTCATAACAGGAGGTACCCGAGCACAGCTGCCCCCGTGATAGCTATAGGTGAGGTGCCAACAATGTCACAACCGCAAAAACACCTTGCACCACCTCCTTCACCTAGACCAGTGGCCATGATTCATACCAAACTCACCCAGAGTTTTAGGACCACGTCGGCTAGGCTCTCCATCTACGAGCTCATACAACAATCAACTCCCCATCAAGAGGCTCTAATGGAGATAGTAAAAGCCATCGAGTTGTAGCCCCACGAAGTAAACTCCTTCAACAACTTCGTAGGTCATGTCAAACAATGCACTGATCCAGTCATCACCTTTCGAGAAGATGAATTGAAATCAATGGCTGGTGACATGGTGGATCCACCCCTACACGTCATCGCGTGGGTCAACGGGATTTCGTATAAAAGGGTATTGGTGGACACTGGCTCATCCAGTAATATCATTACAACAGTGGCCTTGAAGCACCTCAAGTTGCCCGCATCTCACATAGTGACCTCCACCTATACACCGCGAGCATTTGACGATGCAATATGCTCAATAATTGGCACAATTGTCCTACCCATCCAAGTGGGACAAAAGAATATACCTAAATTGTGACATATTTTGGAAGGTGAAATGGCCTATAACATCTTGCTGGTTCGGCCATGGATCAGGGACATGAAGTGTGTCTCTTCGATAGCTCATCAATGCTTAAAGTATACATTTGAAGGGCAGGTGCATGTAGTACCGACAGACATGGAACCCTTCAAGTATTGCAATGTGGTGTAGCTGATGCCGCAATCGACCCTTCCATCAACACATTTTGATTTTTAGTTGAATGCATCTAAATAGGGTCTAATTCCGTAGGCATCCCCTTTGATAAGTCCATCAAAACCCCAACCGGGTCCATCTTCGTCGTCCGGTCCTTCACCAACAACACCACCTATGGTGGCCACATAGAAGGACAAGGGGAAGAAACCTTTGGAAGAGGCACAACCTCTGGAAGAGGTACAACCATTAGTATCAACCATAACTACTAAGGAGATGCCTAGTAGAGTGGAAGTCGAGGCTCCTAGTTCACCCGACATGGAGTGGACTCAGGAAGAACTTCCGTTCCCTCCCCCTCAACCGCAAACAATCACTGTTGAAATGGCCAATACGGGCCTGGGGGAGTACCTGGTGCGGAACATCATAGCAACGCCCGCACTTGAGTCCATGCAAGACATGGGGAGACCTCGCCTCCCCATAGGCACTATTGTTCCTCTAGGCTACCCGCCAAACCAGACAAACTTTGTGTATGGGGGCCTTGATCATGGTATTGAACCTTACATGCAAGAGGACGAAGATGAAGAGCCTTTTACTGAAGATGTCAACTATTTGTCCAACCTAGAATTTGCTCTAAGATACCTTGGCCAATGCAATTGGCATGGATATGGGTTAGGCATATATGAGCAAGGAGTGTGTGTTCTTTGCCAACCAAGATACCAAATGCCATACAACAAGTCAGGAGTAGGGTTCAACCACCCCCTCCCCTTGGACATCTTGGTAGAGAACATGCAAGGCCTAGGGATAGTCAACAAGGGGGGATTGGCATTAGATCCATATGCCAACCCTAACATGACATATACACTGGGATATTATCTCCCATTATTGACAACCAACCTTGTTGACCTCATCAACCCTTTCCCTTCACTCGAGAGAGGAGAAAGTTTGAGGACTTACCTACAAGAGAGCTATAGACAAGGTCAAGAAGGATCTTCAGAAGACAAGTCAGAATATGAGGTAGCACCATGGGACCCCTTCGAATCGGATAGAAATCACTCACAAGTGACCCCCATGGATGATTATCAGGAAAGCCTCTTGGAAATGTTCCCTTTGGGTGCTCCCATCGAGCAAGTGCCACCACAAGACAATTAGGACCCACCGTAGCAAGTGGAAAAACCCCAATGGGGCCAGATCAATTTGCTCGAGCAAGATGAGCCTCTAATTCTGCAAATAGTTGTTGGAACCAATGAAGGCCTTTGGATATTTGATAGTGATTATGAATATGAGACTGAGATGGCATATCTCAATCACATGTGGTAGATGCAGCAACAATACCCCTTGGAGATTAATGACATATTTTAAAAACTAAACATAGCACCAGGGCATCAGTGGCACATAAACCCAGTGCAGTGGGACCAAGTGTTGAATCCGACACTTTGGACATACGGATAACACCTTCCGCCCAGAGACCCTATAGCGATATCAGTGTCGAGGGCAGACCCTGTCTTCCTATCCGCACATAGGGCCGATCCATTCGTGCCAATACCTCCAGAGCTAGATCCGAAGCACAGAGAACATCCAGAATGTTCGAGTCATCACACCCATGGTAGTGGAGACCAAAATCATTTCATCAACATGATCTCCATTGAATTAACAGCCCCCATCTAGAATTTTTGCATGGTCCTACAAAGACATGTCTAGATCCATAGCTAGTCGTGCATAATCTAATGCTTGATCTGACAGTCAAGCCAGTTAAGCAAAAATTACGTAATATGCACCCAATAGTGGCCTTAATGGTCAAAGACGAATTACAAAATTTGTTGGATGCATAGTTTGTCATCTACGTATATTACCCACCATGGTTGTCCAACATGGTGCCCATCAAAAAGCCTTATGGGAGGATTTGCATATGCACTGATTTTTAAGATCTAAACAAAGCGAGTCCTAAGGATGATTTCCCCTTGTCGAGCATCGATGCATTGGTAGACCCTACAAAGGACCATGAAATGCTTTCCCTCATGGATGGTTTCTTGGGATATAATCATATTTGTATCAATCTCGAGGACCAATTAAAAATGGTGTTCACAATGCCTTGGGGGACATTTTGCTATAAGGTCATGCCTTTTGGCCTTAAAAATGTTGGCACCACCTACCAATGTGCCATGACGTACATCTTCCATGATCACATGCATAAAACTTTGGAAGATTACATGGATGATTTTTTGGCCAAATCCCTTTTGCACCCAGATCATCTCGATGACTTAAGCAAGATCCTCGATCACCTCCTAGAATATAAAGTCAGACTAAATCCCAAGAAGTGTGTGTTTGGCATCACATCTAGAAAACTCTTGGGTTTCATAGTCTCAAAACGAGGCATCGAGGTGGACCCAAACAAAGTCAAGGCAATCCTTGAAATGCTTCCCCCAACTACCATCAAGTAGCTTAGAAGCCTACAGGGAAAGGTCATGTCAATCAAGCGCTTCATAGCGTAGCTATCTAACAAGTGTCGACCCATGAATAAATTATTGCATAAGGGGGTAGCATTTCACTGGGATGACGAGTGCCAGTCAGCCTTTGATGACATTAAATAATACTTGGCTTCGTCGCCATTATAGGCACCACCTAGACCAGGCATGCCATTCTACTTATACATCTCAGCTACTAAGGTGGCACTGGGCGCCATGCTAGCCCAAAAAAATGAACTGCACAAAGAACAGGCTACTTACTACCTTAGCCGCACCCTGGTCAGTTATGAACTTAACTATGCATATATTGAGAAGCTCTGCTTGGCAGTGGTGTTTGATACCAAAAAGTTATGCCATTACATGCTAAGCAACATGATGTATGTTGTGTCTAAGGAGAATCCATTACGATACATGATGAGTCGTACTTATCATAGTAGCCGCACGGTGAAATGGATCATGTTGTTGACGGAGTTTGACATAGAGTTTATTGGACAAAAATCCATCAAAGGTCAAGTCATATCCGATCAACTAGCAGAGGCTCCCCTCAAAGATGATCAGCCTCTATTCATATAACTACCCGATGATGGGGTCTTCCATGTCTCAGAATTGCCAGATTCTTATGAGCCTGAGTCACAGGCCGACATAACCCTATTTTTTGATGGTTCTAAATGTGAGCAAGGGGGTGGCACGAGAATTGTATTCTTCACACCGCAAGGGGCTCCAATGCCTCTGTCATTTAAATTAGATTTCCTGTGCACCAACAATAATGTAGAATACAAAGCCTTTCTCATAGGTCTTCAGACAAAAATCACCATGAACATCAAATGATTGAACATCTTTGGTGATTCACTGCTAATTGTCAACCAAGTCAAAGGGGTATTCCAATGTAAATGCCTAGTTCTATAGGCCTACAAAGCCCTTGTGGACAAATTCCTGGTAAACCTTGAATGGTACGACATCGAGTCACTCCCTCCTTGGGGTCACTAATCCCGTAAGACATTTCTAGTGATATGATAATCATTCAAGTCAAAAAACTATCGCAGTCAGTGATGGAGCGTGAAAGCTTTGACTTAACACCAAGAATCCACTTGATCTAGATTGAACCATCCTCGAAAAAGTTATCTTGAATCCATGATTGTCTGAATCACGCCAACTGGGGGTCCTTGTTCTCCCCTACTCCCATTAATAGCAACACAACACTATTCTTACAAGTTCTTTCCCACTCATCTTTTGCTAGGGATGAACTTCAAGAGGGATTGGTTGTTTAGACTATCGAGGTTTTCGATCAGCAATATTGGTATACACCCATAAGGGACTACCTCAAGTTAGGTAACCTCCCGCTTGGATTGACGCATGCCACAAAACGTTAATTCAAGCAGAAAGCAACAAAGTATGTCTTGTTAGGAGATGTTTTGTACTATCATAGCTACGAAGGAATCCTCCTTCATTGCTTAGACCAGCAGGAGTCCACTTGGGCGATCACCCAAGTGCATGATGGTACATGCGGTGGCCACTTCAATGGTATGGCCATTGCAAAGCGCATTCTCTGCATGGGCTATTAATTGGAAATATTTAGAGTGAGATTGTTGCATGTATGTAAGGAAGTGCATGAAGTGTCAACACCATGCCAATTTGACACACGTACCTTCTCAGGCCTTGCAGCCGATCCAATCGGCTTGGCCATTTTTGCAGTGGGGTTTATATCTAATCAGAAAGATCTCCCCTGCATCATCAGGCTATCACACGTTTATCATAACGGCCACAGAGTACTTCACCAAATGGGTGGAAGCAATTCCGCTTACCTCTACGATTGGAACCTACATTTCGGAGTTCATTTTACATAATATCATATGTCATTTTGGTATTCCATCCAAGATAATCTCGGATAATGGGACATCATTCAAGAACAAATACATGCATGCTTTGACCACAAAGTATAAAATTTAGCATAGTTTTTTGACACCCTATTATCCGTAGGAAAATGGGCAAGCAGAGGCGTCAAACAAAATGCTAGTTGCCATCCTCAAAAAATACAGTCGCAGACATTCATAAGGATTGGCACATTCAGATCCCACTTGCCCTATGGGCTTATCGCACTAGCATTCGGATGCCCATTGGGGAAACTCTATTTTCGCTTGTGTATGGCTTCGAGGCTATCATGCCTCTCAAGTTGGAAATTCCTTCCCTGTGCATATCAATGCAAGAATTCATCGATGATGACACTGCGCGGCAGGCCTGGTTAGACCAGCTTACGTTGCTCAACAAATGACGCGTTAATGCTCTCGAGCATTTATGTATCTATCAAGAGCGACTTAAGAAGGCATACAACATGAAGGTTCACTTGAGGGACTTTCAGGTTGGTGACTTAGTCTTAAAAGAGAACCAACAAAATTCTAACTTGTTGCCCCATCTAAGGGACAAGTTCACAACAAACTGGTTAGGTCCTTATGTCATCGCCAGTAAAATAGGACCTGGAACATACCGGCTAGCCTCTCTTTATGGAATCAATGAACTAGAACCCTTGAACATTAGTTATTTGAGGCCATTCCATATTTAAAAGAGCCATCGCCCAAGCCAAAAAGCTCCAAGGTTCCCTGTAATCGCTTGGTCACCCCCAGAATGCCCCAAAGGTGCTCATTACCCCTTTGGTCAAACCCAAAAGCTCCAAGGATTCCCTCAACCACTTGGTCAACCTCAAAATGCCCCAAAGGTGCCCATTACCCCTTTGGTTAAACCAAAAAGCTCCAAGGATTCCCGCAATCGCTTGGTCAACCCCAAAATTCCCCAAAGGTGCCCATTACCCCTTTGGTCAAACAAAAAAGCTCCAAGGATTCCCGCAATCACTTGGTCAACCCCAAAATGCCCCAAAAGTGCCCATTACCCCTTTGGTAAAACCAAAAAGCTCCAAGGATTCCCGCAATCACTTGGTCAACCCCCAAAACACCCCAAAGTTGCCAAGTGATGGAGAAATGTGGCAAAGATAATGTGCTTTTGATTATCTTCTAAAGGTCAAAAGCACCATAGAATGTAATTATTCACTTGGTCAACCCCCAAAACTAAACGCCATGCACATCATTTTTGCCATACCATAGTCGGTTATCTTCTAATGTATCAAGAGTCTTTGTCATTCAAATGTCATTAGCTTTTTAGCCACGTACTGTACAATGTTAGATAGATTTTGCAAAGGTAGAGTTCTACTTGGATCACACCTTGTTACGTAGCATCCCAACAAAAATTAAAACACATAAAATAATTCCCAAGTTGTGTGAATGAAAGATGAAATATGTAAAGTAATCCAGGTCACCATAAGTGAAACGGTTATCTTGCTCATCCCCCTGTGCAAATGACCCCAAGAATGCTGAGAGTTGGCAAAAGGACAAGCATCTTCCCTACCCAATTCCCCAAGAAATCCCAAATTCTTAAAAAGTTGCAAAACATAAAAAAAATTGTAAACGTCAAAACTCCAAAAAAAAATTGACACCATAACAAAAGTGCATACATCAACAGGCACATACAATAGTGATTCTCGTCACTCAATATTCAAAATCCCTTGCTCAAAAGAAAATATAACAAAAATAAACAACAATTTTTATCACTAACAAACGAGCAAGTATCCCAATACAATTGAAGAAAATAAGGGAGTCAAACTTGAATCCCTAGAACTCTCAACATTTAGAAGGTCATGAAGTAAACCTCAGTACCAATTCGGTGGATAGCCTATCGGTCACTGGTGGTAAACCTCCCACATGATGATATATCTGTCACATTAACTCGTGTACAGATCAATGTTTGCATTTGGATGAGCAAGCTTATGGTATCCTAGATAGCACCACAGATTAATATGACTAAATACAACAAAAGAGTTAGTGGAGCTAATTAGGTGATCCTCAGTACAGGTTTGGTTGACAACCTATCTGGCACTGGCGGTATCCTGACAAATACCACATAAACGAACTCAATTACACACACAAGGATGTGAAATAACTTGGTCAAAGATAAGTTCGATTCATACCTTGTCCAAAAGTCTTGTAATATAAAAATACAGTACTGGCTAGTTAGTTAAAACATCTGAGTCTCAAAAAACCTTAACTACATTCTAAACCACCTATGCAATCTGTCATCCTCGCATCGCCATCAGAAAAAACAAAAATAGCATGTATACATAAAAATTCATTTACTACAACAATCGCCTAAGACAAAAGACCATAAGTTTAAAAAGTCTATGGTGCCACCGCCAAAAATCATAAATTTAATTCAATCCATTCCATTTGCATACCATAAAAATTAGAAACATTTGCATTCATCATAACATATGCATCCATCAACATCAATTAACATGCATACATACACATTCAACAATCATTGAGCATAACATCAAATGCCGACATGTGTATAAAAAAAATAAATTCATATGTATATATATCATAAAAAATGCCCGCAGGCTACAATAACCGGTCATCTGACCCCAAAAAATCCAAAATCTCAAAAACCCCCAAGCCTAGGGCGTCGACCACCATGATCATGCAGGATCGGTGCAACGGGAACTACCCCCCATGGTGTGGGTCCTATGGGACCCCTCAGGGTGGCTGCTACTAGCCCCCGCATCATACCTACTAGACCCCCCCTCATCCAGTCGCCTGCATCGAGAGGATGTTGACTGCTCAATATCTCTCCCTCTCGAGCGATGTGACGATCCACCTTCGCTAACCGCAGGGATCCACCCACCGAGGCGGCTAATCTTTGCCTCCAGCTCCAACCGATGCCGCACCAAGTCCATCTCCCACTGGCGATACATAGCCAAATTCTCATTGCACTATGCCAGATGCATCTGTAGGAGATCCCTCTCCTGTGCAGCATCGATATCCCCCTCCCGTCGGTGATACGTTGCAAGTGTGTTCTCCCGCTCTGCTAGTTGCGTTCATAGGAAATACCTCTCCCATAGTGCATCCTTGAGCTCCTCATCCTACCTTCGAAGCAGCCCTGCCAATCACACATTCTGAGTGTGCAACCCTGCCTCCACATCCTCCAAGATTGCCTGAGGCATTAGCATCTCTGGAATAGTAGCCTGCTCTAGCTCCCACTGCTTCGAGATGTCCTGCATCTTTGGCTGCTTCGGAACCCCAAAATCCTCCCCCACAAAATCATCCACCTCTACCATATCCGCGTCCTCCAACGGAACCCCCCAACCCTCACCTGGTGCCTCTCCACCCTCATCACCTACTGCTGATGCCTATGCACCTCCCAGTGGTCCCTCTCCCCGCCATCACTGTAGTGTCCACCACTGGTCATACTTCGTGGTAGTCCCGACGTCGTCCACATTTGGGATGTCAATAGCTATATATGAATCCTTGCCCAATGGCGCAATGACTGGCTAGGCCAGAGTCCTCTCATCCCCCCTGTGTTGATAGACCACGGGCTCACCAGGCAACCCCTGGCACACCCCAAACTGTCATGTCACTCAAACATAAGGGAAGAACTCCTGCTCGGTCCCATGCTGCCTAATCAGCCACTGCCCCCTGCAAACCCGTCGAAGCCACTCTCCAGCCTCAGGCCAGGCTGAACAGTCCCGGTAGGGGCGCCAAAATACCTCCCCTAGAGTAAGCCAAGTGAAGGCATCAACATAGTTCCCTACAGCACCTGCGCACCGTTGAATCTGCCCCTGCTCCTCAGACCGCCGCCACAGATCTGCTTAACCTATATCCCTATCCACCATATCTACCCGAGTAGTCCACGACAACCCCACCGACCTCTCCACCGCTATGTGCTGCTAAGCCCAGCTTTGCAACAGATAGCTACAACCAATCCCCTTCCACCTCTAGTAGCGGACCTCATACAGCTCATCATAGAGCTATGCGAGCAACATCTGCCCCCACCTCATAATCAAGGGCTCATGCGTCAGACAGTCCATCAGCCAACAGACTACACCCAACAGGTTCCATGGGAACCTCGCACCTGATGAGTCAGGTAGTAGCATGTTGGAAATGAGGCCCATCAGTACTACATGCCTCGCTACCAACACGCCCTTCTATAGCCACCATCGAACCAAAATGTTGCCAATATGGCAGTCACCCTCTGCCCTCTCCACTGGGCTATCCATGCCCACCTCCTCCCCGTGCCCAAAGCAGCGTGTCAGCACTGCTGTCCGCTGATCCCGTGGGGTGTTCCTGGTCGGTAATATATCTATCAAAATTCACATAATTTGATAGACATCCTCTAAGGTCACTATCATCTCCCCTATTGGGATATGGAAGGTGTTGGTCCGGGATCCCACAAGTTGATCAGGGCCGTCAGATAGGCCTGATCCCCGACCATAGGCTCCAGCTGAGTCACCTGCTTGAGCCCAAGGGCATCAATCCACTCCCAGTCAGCCAAATTCAGCTCCTCCCACACTTTAGTAAAAATAGTAGGCACACGGTACTGGCTCTTTACAACCTGTAAAAGTAAACAAAACAAAAACATGAAAAATTGTACAGCAAAAACTGCACAAAAATACACCAAAACAAGAAATAAAATTTTTTGAGGAGAGTGCTTTCACACTTGACATTTTGAGCATGCAAAACCGATGTTGGAGTTACAAATTTTCACTATCCTACTCCCTAAGAAGGCTACCATAGCCGGACCACTCCATGGGAGGACGAATTTTTAATAATTTCGCTCCAAAATACGTCACAAAAAGGGTTCAAACCCACCAAAAATAGGTCTAAATGTCAAAAAAATGCACACAATCAACGATAAGCATCTGAAGGCACCCTTACACAAGTCATATTGGGTCAAGCGACTCATCGCTTTTCTCATGCAGGTCATTCCCTCATCGATTCATCGCTTGAGGGGGTAGTCACACTTAGTCACCAATCAACAAATACACACCCAATCATAGAAATGGCATGCATTCAAAGAATCATTGACAAAGACAATCACGCTCTTGCTTGGGGCAGCAAACAAGCAATAATCACAAGCTAATCAAAAACTTGGCATTCGTGAATCATGAACTCAAGGTTCCCATAGACAAAAGGTTGCGCCCTTTGCCTATTCATGATTGATCAATGTCCAAGCTCAAGTAACACCTCACCAAAAAAGGTTAACACTTGAATTGAGTTCCTTCGCTCGTCAGAAGAAAGGATTCAAGAATGCATGCCATTTCCATACTTGGGGCATCAAAATTTGGTTAGGTTACTAAGAAACCCTAATCATTAGTGCTTTGGTTATATATTTTTGCTCAGTGTTGTGCCACGCACATCGCATCCCAAAAAGGGGCATTTGTAGACACCAAAACATCACCAATCCAATTATGTGACTACAAAAACTGATCGCATTGACACACACACAACCACCAGGGCATACCATAGAGGTTAAACAGTGGTCCTAACCACTCACACAATAGTTTTGGAAGGTCAGGAGTCAATTTGGCACCTTTAGGAACTTTGCTCCATACTCGTTCCACTCAAGAACGATTACAACCTGGTATTTGCCCCACCCAGGGACGATTAGCAGTATTCGCTCCAAGGTGGGGTGAATAGCAGGTTTGACAGGCAAAAAGTCAAATCTTGACAAATGACAGCTCAGATCCGCCACTTAACTCTTCCTTCATTGCTTGGGAGGGTGAGTGTGCATTTTCGAGCATTAGAGGCAGTTACAAGGGCAGTCATGGAGCCCCTAATCAGGGAGGAATCTCCTCCCCCCTTGGGAGGCATGATTGCCAAGTGGCGCTTTTGCATGCTCATCGAAAGAGACCTCCAGGTTATAAATTGGTGAGTTTTCTCACCACAATATATATAGAGAAGGAGCATTTTGAGCAATGAAGTGTTGTCATTTTACTTCCGCACACGCACCTTTTTTATTTGTGCCTTTCACATCCTTGATATCTTTTGGAGAGGAGGTCATAAGGTGGTTATTGTAAGTGCAAATCTACAAAAAAAACCCGACATTTGGCCACTATATCCAACCAAATTTTTTGACAATACCCCACAAGAGGTTTTGGACCCATCCCAATTGGATTGGTGCCAAAATCAAGCCCCAAACAGAGGGCATCCTGCCCCCGGGCGTCCCCCACACTGTTGTAGTCCTAATCACCCCATCTCGAAGAGATTACAAATCTATGGCAGATTTCCTTTCTATTATTTTTGCATTTTATTATATGCTGCTTAAATAGGTTGTCATTCAAATTTCACATCGTTTTGAGCATTTTTTATTATGTTTCTATTTTTTTCTGCCTTTACTGACATGCAGGTAGCATCATCAAATTCCTGGTGATAGAGGACAAATTGGGAAAATCTGACCTTCTGGGTCTTCCCAAAATACCCCCAATTAGCTAATCCCCAAATTTGTAGGTGATTTGGAGCTTCTTGAATATGACATTTGGGACAGTGCTTTTTGACGTTTTGTTGCAGGTCTATTCGTCCCGCCCCGGAGCGAATACAAATCTATGATGATTTTTCTGACTGTTCCATTTGCAGTGTTTTCCTTGTGATGTTTTGATGCCCCTATCAAATTTTCAATTCATTTGGAGCTATGTTAGTTATCATTTTAATTACATCTTGCTTGCACTAATTGAAGGCGTGGGGATTGCATGTTTTATTTTATCTACAGGTGCTACTGACTATTTTCTGTTTCCTTGAACACAGGATCTAGACATTGGAGGAGCATCAGGGAGTCAAAATTCATATACACAAGTGGCAGCGACATTTTGGTCCGCCCATATTACATGTGGGCACATGGAAGAAGGATGGATATCCATGGATGTGACAAGAAACATATTTAACGCTCCTATCCCCTAAAATGGAAGGAGACGTATTGTAACATGAATTTAAAAAGCATATCAATAAATAGGGTCATATTCCATATTGCTTTTATCTCGTGTCGATTCATTTAGGTTCTTTCCTTTCATGCATTTTTCAATATATAGGCTTTTAGCGTTAAGTTTGGTTTTACACGCATCGTACTTGGCATTTTCCTTTTTGTTTTTGTATCCTCATGCTTTCAGTTATACCATGCCAAATGAAGCCACTTATGTGAAAAATCTATTGCCATATAATCATTCAAGGTTCTAGAATAATCATGATTAAGCAACATCCCATACGCATTTGGGATATCCACAACTTAGATATTGATACATTTTTTTGTAATACTTCTTATACACTTTCACCACAGGGATTGAACCCAGGTCACATCACTGATAATGCAAGTGGCATCCTTTCTGGTAGACCACACTCACAGGGATAGATATCAATACATTGTTGTACCTCAGGTTCAATAGCCAATTGTATATGGACTTGATTCAACACCCCAACCACATTCGCCTTTGTCTTTTCCAATTGCATCACCACCTTATTTGAAGGAGTAGGAGCTAGTTCCAATTTTTGGTTGACTACATACAACATCACATTACTAGAAGCACTTGAATCAATAAGATAATTATGTAAGTTTTTTCTAGCAATTCTAATAGTAAAAAGGAAAGGAGGAGATTCTATCTTTTCTTTGTATTGTCACCTCAGCATGAGTAATATTTTTCAACATTTTAAATTTTGACCAACAAACATTTTAAGTAATAGATCCTTTTGGTTAGTTAATTGAGCTACCTCAAATAGAGAAATTTTTGCCTTGGTTTTCTTAAGGTTTTCAATAATATTATATCCATACTTATTTTAATTTGATATTTTATTTGTCTATTTTAATGGTATAATAGATTTTGGCTATGCGGGTATTATGGGACCCTTAGGTTTGACTAGGTTTTTGTTGGCCTACTCATTAGGTGTAATAACCCTTAAAAAAACTATTTTCTTATATGCCTAATTTATTTGTAAGGATAAGATACTGCTAATGTATCTATGGTTGTAGGAAACAGGTAAATATTATTGGCAGAGCAATGCAAAGGAAATAGGTTCCCTCAATAGGAAAAAAAGATTATTTCGGTGTAAGGTAAGTCAAGGGAGATGATGAGAGGTGGTGTAATTGCCATTTGATAGGGGTAAAGAATCCTATAGGTAATGCATTCACCAGTGGTCCATGTAGAAAGCATATCATGTAGTTGTATTCGTAGGGGTGTTTAATTTTTGTTAAATTGTGAATTGAGTTGTTTGTATGGCAATAAAAGTGCTTAATGAATGGGAACTATAGTTTAAATTACTGGTGGATGATAAAAATTCTTAATGCATAGGAATCATGGTTTAAAATTAATAAAATAATTTGAAAAAAATATATTAGTAGTATGCATAGTTTAAAAAGAAAAGAAAATGTGTGTTTTGCTTTGGAAATTGAATTATTCAAAAATTAACTTTTATATATATATATATAATTGTAGAAGCAAATAATACTTTGGAGGTAATGTAAATAAAGAAAATTAAATAAGTGTCATAATAAAATTATATAGCAAACTAATATGTAGACTATAGAGGTGTTATTGAGGCACTTTTAAAATATGGCAATTAGGGAATTGTCGGTATTATTTTTTATGAAGTTTGTTGAAGTGGAGAAGTGGATACCACTTGGCACTTGGTTAAGATGAACAGACTTTAAAACTAACGTGGGATTTCCCAGAATAACAAACGTATTATAGAAATTAAAAAAAAAAAACCTTGTGTGAATTGGATATGCTTTTAATACATGCATTTGTTGAAGAGTTAAATGGAGTGAACTGGATATGCTTTAATACATGTGTTCATTGAAGCGATATGTTGTGTGAACTAGATATGCTCATATTGCATGTATTCATTGAGGCAATGGGATGTGTTAATTTTTTTTGTTTTTAAAGCGAAAAACCCCTTGCGAAGCCGCATTTGTCTGAGAGACCACGAACAGGGGGTTCTACACCATCAAAGTCACCCGGGCGCACGACCACCCCGCACCAACATTATCAATTGGATTTTGATACCCAATTCAGATTTTTTGTAGGGTGGAGATTTGAACCTGGGACCTCCCTTGAAGGATTGCCCTCTCCTCTCCAACTCACCTACAACACCTGGGTAGGATGTGTTAATTGAACATGCTTATACTCTAAGGGTTTACCAAGTATTGTGTGAATGGTTGGCAGTGAACCTAGACTCTTCTTTGAAATTATTACTGTTGCATGCTATGATAATATTAAACACCAATGTTTACTGAGAGTCTGGTTGGAAGCGAACCAAGATCGAGTTTGGTGTGGTATACTGTATCAAGATATGCTTGATATTGTGTTTGTGTTAGAAAATGTTTGGAGTTCTACATGTTGATTTAAATGAGGAAATGATGTATGTATTTTAGGTATTAGCTGCATTTCATCGTAGTTGACCGTTATGACCCTTGGAAATTAATCAGATTAATGGGAAGGAATACTGCTGAGCATGGTAAAATATAATGCATACTATTTTTTTAGTGATATTGACAGCGTTCAGGTTCTAAATTGTACATAGAAATGAAATGTTATGTTGTGTAAACTTAGTAACTCCACTGAAGAGTAATGAGTCCTAAGTCATAAGAGAGAAGATATAGCCAAACTGTATCATGCCGAAGACTGAATTCTAGATGTAAATTATGTAAATTGTAATTTTAAAAGGATATGCTACTACTTTCATTTATAAATCTTTGATTGAAATAGAATGCATTTTGAGTCTTTATTTTTAGAAGAGCTATTGCTTGTTTATACTCTACAACAATCAATGAATATTTATTGCTTCTAAGGTCAACTTGAGACTGTATATATTAGCATCGAGTATAGCTATTTCAGATTATGAATTTTATTAAGTTTATTGTATACACTGGTTTATGTAAGCCCTAAAATATTGAAGCGTAGAAGTGAATTATAAGATAGTCAATATTAAAGAATGTTCACTTTAAACCAATAGAGAGGTTAGGGAAAACGTAGCTTATGTCATTGCCATACAATCTTGAAGGGTCAATGGGCTAAGACATTTGTAAGAAATTATAAGCCATCTTTATTTTAGAGTATTCATTGTACAATGTTATCCGAAATGTGGATGGTATTTATCTTCTTATTATATCAAAAATAATTATGTTTCTTTAAGCCTAAACATTGTGGAGTCTTGACCCCAATACTTATTCTGATTAAAGCAGACCGTTCATCCCTATGTTTATGTAATTTATTCTTTGTGGAAGTTTTTAATTAGTAGAAAATGCCTTTCTTTTACTTAACTGGGAGATAGTTTCTATTTGTAAAAAAAAATATTTATATATGTAGTATGGAAAAAGCATAGATCTTTTAAAATGATTACAATGGTTCCTTTGTTTAGTGATTTCTATTTAATTTTAGTGGTAAACTTGTAATACGGAAAGGTGGAAACTTGATAACTTGAGTTACTTTTCTAAACCTCGAAATCATTTGGAAATGGTGTTTGATTAACCATAGATTAGTCAAAAACAACGATAGACCCTTCAAACCATAGCTAAGTTTACAAAAATAAATAATTATCATTATTAATATTGTGGGATTAGGTAATCTTAAAATGCAACCTAAGGTTGTGGGCAGGACAACCTTGATTGAAATTCAGGATTATGGGTAGACAATCTGATGGAACAAATAATGATGATGTTGCGGGTAGGCAAACATCATGGAACAGGGCTCTAACTGTACTTATGATGGGAAAAGGTCAGAATGGGAGGTAACGAAGAGTTGTATGGGCATCTCTTCTAGGTTAACCCTGCTAGTGATGAGTGGTGACTTGTGTTAGACTAGGTGAAACCAACATCATGATGGTATGGGACATCATGTTGGTTAATCTGCATAAGTCATCGGGTGGTTACCAGGGTATTGGTAAGACCCTAGTCGATGCTCCATAAAGAATGGTTGATCGTCTAGCTCAAGCATGTATGTGCTAAGTCTTACATAAATTTAATATAAGATACGAGTTCATGTATTCATGTAAAGACACGAGAAATTTATGTGTCACACCTCTAGGTGTTATGGGCCCTAGAGGAAAAGAAACCCACTACCTAAACTTGGAATCTTGGAAGGAGAGTGAAGTTTGAAATAGGCAACAATACGAGATTTGGCCAATCTCGATCTCATGAGTATTTTGACTGCAGTGGAATGGCACTCATGAAGATGAACTTAACATGCTCATACTAGAAAATGAAACAAAAAATAAGAATAGATAAAAAAAATTCTCATAATGAGATCTCTGATATTAGACAACCAAGTGGAAGACTTGGTGTGAATTGACAACCAAGTGGGTTGACTTGGGGTGTTACATTTGGTATTAGAGCCAAGGTTATGAATCTTTCAAGTGATAAAATTTTAGAAAATCTATGACAAATCTAATTTAGAGTTACCAATGTGTTCACCTAAAACTTAAAAACTTGACAAGGCTCTTGTTTTGTTGGGCAGGCAATGACATCCAGACAAAAAGCTAGTTCCTCAAAAATAACTACGATGGTTCAATGGGAAGGGCTGACCGAGAACCCTAGAAGGGTCATTCGAAAAGTCATGCAGATTGGGGCATCTGAGGAAGCCGTAGAACATCCTCGAAAAAAGAGGAAGGAAAAAGAACCTATGAATAAAGAGGATAAAATGGTCCGGATGGTGCAATTATTGCGAGAGCAGGTGAGCCAATAGAAAGAACAAATGGAGCAACAAAGTGCTCAAATAGCTAAACACATGGCACAACAAACTGCTCAAATGATAGAGCATATGGAGCAACAAAAAGCTCAGTTGGCTCAACAGCAAGAAATGATTTCCCATAAATAGAAAATAATAGAAAATTTATCCAAAGGAAAAGAAACGGTAATAGTTGAGGATGAGATAACTATTGACCCAAGAAGGAAACAAGTAGGTTCAGAGTTGGACAAAGATATGAGAAAAATGATATAGCCAAATTTGATGGCAAAGGAGATGGGGAGGAAGCTGAAATATGGTTGAATAGTGTAGAAGCATACTTTGTAGTTAGGACCCTTTCATCTAAATCAAAAACCTCATGGGTAGTATTTCAACTGATAGGAGCTACCGTTGACTGGTGGGATACATATAGAAAAAATCATAATGTGGAGGTTGTCGATGTTCATTGGGATACATTTGTTTTGGCATTTAAGGATAGGTTCCTAACACCACAATTCTACCTTGAAAGGACTATGAAGTTTTCAAGGTTGTCACAGGGCAATATGTCTATAATTGAGTACTACCAATGATTTGTGCAATTGCTCAAATATATGCCCAAATATGAGCAGTGAAATGAAATTAAAATCTAAAAATTTCTCCTAGGGTTACATCCAAAAATTGGGCACCTGATTCTTATGTTAAAACCTACTACTCTAACTGTTGCTTGTGACTTGGCTCGACAAGAAGAGGATAATTTTAAAGCCAAGAAAGCTTATTATCAACAATATTCAGAAAAGGAAGAGCTACAGAAGAAGAAAAATGTGGGTCCAACCAAAGGAGATAGGGGTTGGAACAAGAATCGTGGAAACGGAAACAAAAATAGGTTTGACAAGAATAAGAATAGGTACCAGGGAAATAGAGGAAATCAAAACTACCGGGGTGGCCAGAGAAATTTTAGGGATAGGTATGAACAAAGAACTAATGTACCAAAAGCTGGTACACATGAAGATAATGAGGGAAATGTGAAAGAGAGGGCACCACAGACTGGTTTCTAGATTTGTAAAGAACCTCATTATGTTGATAAATGTCCTTTATGGGAAGATAAGAGAAAAGAACCTGAGGAACCTGCTCATAAGATATATGCAACAATAGGTAACTCTAAACTCAATGGTCAAGCAACACCTTTTCTATTGAAAGGTAAAATTTATAATATAAATGTTTGTATTTTGATTGATTCTGGAGTAACTGATAGTTTTGTTTCACCAAATATTTTGAGGGACATACCGAAAACACCTGGATTTATGGCTAATGGGTGGAAATTTGAGTATGGGTCTGGGCAAACCTATATCATTAACCAATGTTTATTTGATCCTCAAATAAAGTTACCTCAAGGGCAAACCCATTGGCATTTATACGTAGCTCCTTTACATGCCTTCAATATAATATTAGGTATGGACTGGCTCAAGGCACATAAAGCATTGTTAAATTTTGAAGAAATATGGATGGAATTCATTGATGACACCAAGCAAAGGATACGGGTTCACTACGGACGTGAAATAATGGAACCACATCTTTTGACTACAATGCAAGTTAAAAGAGCCCTGAGGAAGGGTAGTAGAGTTTTTGTGGTTAAACTTAATAAAAAGGAAGAAAATAAATCTAGAGCGAGTCTTTTCCAAATATATCCAGTGTTAAATGACTTTCAAGATGTTTTTCCTGAATAATTACCTAGTCTTCCATCCCAAAGAGAGTTTAATTTTACTATAGAAATTTTACCAGGAGCAACGCCAATAGCTCGAGTACCTTATAGGATGACCACAATAGAATTGCAAGAACTTAAGACTCAACTTCAAGAAATTTTAGAAAAAGGACATATTAAACCTAGTGTTTCACCGTGGGGTGCACCAGTGTTGTTTGTGAAAAATAAATATGGGACACTAAGGTTATGTATTGATTACATAATGTTAAACAAGATGACTATTAAGAATAAATACTCTCTACCCATAATAGATGATTTGTTTGATCAACTGAAGGGAGCCACAATTTTCTCCAAAATTGATCTTAGATCTGGATATCATCAATTGAGAATTTGAGAGGAAGATACCCACAAAACTACTTTCCGAACTAGATATGGACATTATGAATTCATAGTGTTGCCTTTTGGGTTGACCAATGCCCCAACAACTTTTATGAATTTTATGAATAGTGTGTTTCGAGAACAACTAGATCGATTTGTGTTAATATTCATGGATGACATATTGATCTATTCCAAAAGCAAAGAAGAACATGACCTACACATGAGGATTGTTCTTGAGATACTTAGAAAGAATCAATTATATGGAAAAATATCCAAATGTGAATTTTATGCAACCTAGGTACAATATTTGGGACATGTAATTTCAGTTGAAGGGATATCTGTTGATCCAAGGAAGATTGAGGCTATCATTGATTGGCCTGCTCCTACAAATATTTTTGAGGTGAGAATTTTTATGGGGATGGTTGGATATTATCGTCATTTTATTCAAAAAATTTCTAAGATAGCTTATCCAATAACCAATCTCCAAAAGAAAGGAAAAACATTTAAATGGATAGAACGATGTGAAGAAGCTTTCAAAATTCTTAAAGAAAAGCTAACGACAACACCTATTCTCAAAATAGCAGATCCTAAGCAACCATTTTTGTATGTACTGATGCTTCTTTGGAAGTATTAGGTGGGGTTCTCATGCAAGAGGATGGTGTTATTGCTTATGAGTCCCAAAAACTTAAGAAACACGAACTAAACTATGCCACACATGACTTAGAATTAGCTATGGTTGTGCATGCTCTAAAAATATGGCATCATTATCTACTCGATAAATATTTTGAGCTTAGAATAGACCATCAAAGTCTAAGATATATCTTTACTCATCCAATGCTCAATGCTAGACAAAGGCATTGGATGGAGTTTCTAGCGGAATATGACTTTGACATAGAGTATATTAAGGAAAAATAAAATAAATTAGTAGATGCTTTAAGTAGGAGAAGACATATCTATGCTATGTCACATTGTCAATCTGCTATAATTGATCAAATAAAAAAATTACAAATTCAAGATGAATATTCTTAGAAGTATCGAGAATTAGTTCAGCAAGAGTCTGATAAAGCGAAGGAATTTAGAATCAGGAATGATACATTGTTCTTAAAAAATAGAATAGTGGTACCTGATGATCAGGACATGAGAAATGTGATCCTACAAGAGGCACATAGTACTCCATATTCTGCACATCCAGGCTATGTGAAGATGTATGAAAATTTGAAAAAATAATATTACTTGCCGGGAATGAAAAAGGACATTGCTGAATTTGTGGCTAAATGTATAGAATGTCAAAAGGTGAAAGTGAAACATCTACATCCAGTTGGACGCTTATTTTTGCATGACATTCCACAATACAAATGGCAAGTTGTAACTATGGATTTTATTGTTGGGCTGCCTAAGAATCATTTTTAGCATGATGCCATTCTAGTAGTAGTGGATAAATTGACTAAGGTGGCACATTTTATGCCTAGAAATATAAAATATGGAGCTCCCACTGTAGCCCAAAAATTTGCCAAGGAAGTGGTAAGGCTACATGGACTCCCTGAAATCACTATATCAGATAGGGACTCTCGATTCACATTTGAGTTTTTGCAGGTTTTGCATCAGGTATGGGGAACAAAACTCAATATTAGTACTACCTATCACCCAAAAATAGATGGACAAATTGAAAGGGTAAATAAAGTCTTAGAGGATATGCTTCGCATGTATTGTATGGACCATTAAATGAAATGGGAAGATTATCTTTTCCTAGTTGAGTTTTCTTATAATAATAGTTATCATACTTCTTTAGGTATGGCTCCATTTGAGGCTCTGTATGGGAGGAGGTGTAGAACACCATTTTCATGGAGTAATCCGGAGGATCGGGTGATGATCGGGTCGGATATGGTTAGGGAAATGGAAGACCAACTCAATGAAATTCGTCGAAGGCTCAAGGAAGCCTCGAATCGACAAAAGAGTTATGCGGACTTGAAAATAATACCAAGGGAATTCACTATGGGAGACAAAGTATTCCTAAGAGTTAAACCTACTAAAAGTTCTATCAAATCCTCTAAGCTTAGTCCACGATTTATAGGACCTTTTGAAATTTTTGAAAAACTGAACCTGGTTGCCTATAAATTAGACTTGCCACCCAATTTGTCAAAAATTCATGATACGTTCCATGTGTCCCTTCTCAAGAAATATGTTCCTGACCCTTCACATGTTTGGAATGTTGATCAATTGTATATGGATGATCCCCTACGCATTGAAGTACGACCAATTAGGATCCTTGGATATCATACAAAATAGTTAATAAAAAGGAACATTGAACATTGCAAGGTCTAATGGGATCAGTTCTCAAAAAATAGTGCCACGTGGGAAGATGTGGCCATCATGAAAAGATAGTTTCTATTCTTGTTTGAATAGTATTTGGATATTATTATCACCATGACATGGTTTTATTTTGATTGAACAGTAACATTATCATATATTGGGTTGAGAAGTATGATACATATGTTTGAGAAGTATGATACATATACTTGATATTTGTGCATATTTCATGTCATAGTTTTATTTTGAACATTATCATATCTTGGTATGTGAAGAATGATACATGTATTTAATATTTATGCATATTTTGGATGATGAATCAGATTAGAAAGTATGTCAATTTGTTGATGTGTTGATATGATTTTCTATTATCATGGTATTATTTTTCATTTTATGCTTAAAATGGTGAATGCAAACATAGGGACTGTGTTTAATCTTAGGGGGAAGTATGTAACAACCCTCCAAAACTCTATTTTCTTATACGCCTAATTTGTTTGCAAGGATGAGATACTGGTAATGTATCTGTGGTTGCAGGAGATAGGTAAATGTTGTTGGTAGGGCGATGCAAAGGAAAGAGGTCTCCTCAACAGGCAAAAAGGATTATTCCGATGTAAGGTAAGTCAAGGGAGATGATGAGCGGTGGTGTAATTTCCAGTTCATAGGGGCAAAGAACCCTATAGGCAATGCATTCGCCAATGGTCCATGTAGAATGCATATCATGTAGTTGCATTCGTAGGGGTGTTTAATGTTTGTTAAATTGTGAATTGAGTTGTTTGTATGGCAATGAAAGTGCTTAATGCATGGGAGCCATGGTTTAAATTATTGGTGGATAATAAAAATGCTTAATGCATAGGAATCATGGTTTAAAATTAATAAAATAATCTGGAAATATATATATAAGTAGTAGTATGTAGAGTTTAAAAAGAAAAGAATATGTGTGTTTTGCTTTGGAAATTGACTTATTTAAAAATTAACTTATATATATATATATATATATATATATATATATATATATATATATATATATATATATATTTATTATATATATATATATATATACATACATTTATATACAACTATACTAATTGCATAAATATTAATATATATAAAATTGTAGAAGCAAATAATACTTTGGAGGTAAGGTAAATAAAGAAAATTAAATAAGTGTCATATTAAAATTATATAGCAAACTAATACGTAGACTATAGAGGTGTTATTGAGGCACTTTTTGAAGATGACAATTAGGGAATTATCGGCATTATTTTTTATGGAGGTTGTTGAAGTGGAGAAGTGGATACCACTTGGCGCTTGGTTAAGATGAACAGACTTTAAAACTAACGTGGGATTTGCGTACGAAGAGAAGTGGGGAAAAAACCATCTCTAGATGGTGGACTCGGGTGAGAAGGGGGTGCAGATTGGTATGCATGGTGTCCTTTCAACGAGGAGAAAATCAAGTGTTGGAGGTGGAGAAATAGAGTGGGTGAGCTAGGTGTTAGTGGAGGAAAGAACAAAATACGGTAGAGGAAGATCAAGAGTTGGTTGCATGTAAAAACTAGTAAGCCATTCTGATTTTAAAATCTCAGGGAAAAAGCCAATAGTTATTACAAATATGTTTGTATGGTTTTTCTTTAAAAATAAATATGATGGTGCTCTATGTGTTTTCCCAGAACAACAAACGTATTATAGAATTTAAAAAAAATACCTTGTGTGAATTGGATATGCTTTTAATACATGCATTCGTTGAAGTGTTAAATGGAGTGAACTGGATATGCTTTAATACATGTGTTCGTTGAAGTGATACATTGTGTGAACTGGAGATGTTCATATTGCATGTGTTCATTGAGGCAATGGGATGTGTGAATTGAATATGCTTATACTGCAAGTGTTTGCCAAGTATTGTGTGAATGGTTGGTTGTGAACCTAGACTCTTCTTTGAATTGATTATTGTTGCATGCTATGATAATATTAAACACCAATGTTTATCAGGAGTCTTGTTGGAAGTGAACCAAGACCGAGTTTGGTGTGGTATATTGTGTCAAGATATGCTTGATATTGTGTTTGTGTTAGAAAATATTTGGAGTTCTGCATGTTGATTTAAATGAGGAAATGATGTATGCATTCTAGGGATTAGCTGCATTTCATCATAGATGACTGCTCTGACCCTTGGAAAACATTGGTTAATCGATTAATGGGAAGGACTACTACTGAGCATGACAAAATACAATGCATGCTATTTTTTTTAGTGATATTGACAGCGTTCGGGTTCTAAATTGCACATAGAAATGAAATGTTATGTTGTGTATACTTAGTAACTCCACTCAAGAGTAATGAGTCTTGAGTCATAAGAAAGAAGATATAGCCAAACTGTATCATGCCATAGTAAAGGAGTATATAATTCCTTGGTTATACATAGAGAAAAGTTGTAAACCTTTCACTGACTGTTGAAACATAACTCTGGAAAAATATGAATTGGTCGAAGACTGAATGCTAGATGTAAATTATGTAAATTGTAATTTTAAAAGGATATGTTGCTACTTTCATTTATAAATATTTGATTGAAATAGAATGCATTTTGAGTCTTTATTTTTAGAAGAGCTATTGCTTGTTTATACTCTATGGAAATCAATGAATATTTATTGCTTCTAAGGTCAACTTGAGACTGTATATATTAGCGTCGAGTATAGCTATTTCAGATTATGAATTTTATTAAGTTTATTGTATACACTAGTTTACGTAAGCCCTGAAGTCTTGAAGCGTAGAAGTGAATTATAATATAGTCAAGATTAAAGAATGTTCACTTTAAACCAATAGAGAGGTTAGGGAAAACGTAGCTTATGTCATTGTCATACAATCTTGAAGGGTCAATGGGCTAAGACATTTGTAAGAAATTATAAGCCATATTTATTTTAGAGTATTCATTGTACAATGTTATCTGAAATGTGGATGGTATTTATCTTCTTATTATATCAAAAAGAATTATGTTTCTTTAAGCCTAAACATTGTGGAGTCTTGACCCCAATACTTATTCTGATTAAAGTAGACCGTTCATCCCTATGTTTATGTAATTTATTCTTTGTGGAAGTTTTTAATTAGTAGAAAATGCCTTTCTTTTACTTAACTGGGAGATAGTTTCTATTTGTAAAAAAAATATTTATATATAGTATGGCAAAAGCATAGATATTTTAAAATGATTACAATGGTTCCTTTTGTTTAGTGATTTCTATTTAATTTTAGTGGTAAACTTGTAATACGGAAAGGTGGAAACTTGATAACTTGAGTTACTTTTCTAAACCTCGAAATAATTCAAAAATGGTGTTTGATTAACCATAGATTAGTCAAAAATAGTGATAGACCCTTCAAACCGTAGCTAAGTTTACAAAAAAAATAATTATCATTATTAAGATTGTGGGATTAGGTAATCTTAAAACGTAACCTAAGGTTGTGGGCAGGACAACCTTGATTGAAATTTAGGATTGTGGGTAGACAATCTGATGGAACAAATAATGATGATGTTATGGGTAGGCAAACATCATGGAACAAGGCTCTAACTATACTTTTGATGGGAAAAAGTTAGAATGGGAGGTAAAGAAGAGTTGTATGGGCATCTCTTCTAGGTTAACCCTGCTAGTGATGAGTGGTGACTTGTGTTAGACTAGGTGAAACCGACAACATGATGGTATGGGACATCATGTTGGTTAATCTGCATAAGTCATCGGGTGGTTACCAGGGTATTGGTAAGACCCTAGTCGATGCTCCATAAAGAATGGTTGATCATCTAGCTCGAGCATGTATGCGCTAAGTCTTACATGAATTTAATATAAGATATGAGTTCATGTATTCATGTAAAGACATGAGAAAGTTATGTGTCACACCTCTAGGTGTTATGGGCCCTAGAGGAAAAGAAACCCACTACCTGAACTTGGAATCTCGGAAGGAGAGTGAAGTTTGAAATAGGCAACAATACGAGATTTGGCCAATCTCGATCTCATGAGTATTTCGACTACAGTGGAATGGCACTCATGAAGATGAACTTAACATGCTCATACTAGAAAATGAAACAAAAAAAGAATAGATAAAAAAAATGAGATCTCTGATATTAGACAACCAAGTGGAAGACTTGGTGTGAATTGACAACCAAGTGGGCTGACTTGGGGTGTTACATTTGGTATCAGAGCCAAGGTTGCAAATATTTCAAGTGATAAAATTTTAGAAAATCTATGACAAATCTAATTTAGAGTTACCAATGTGTTCACCTAAAACTTAAAAACTTGACAAGGCTCTTGTTTTGTTAGGCAGGCAATGGCATCCGAACAAAAAGCTAGTTCCTCAAAAATAACTATGGTGGTTCAATGGGAAGGGCTGACCGAGAACCCTAGAAGGGTCATTCAAAAATTCATGTAGATTGGGGCATCTAAGGAAGTCGTAGAACATCCTCGGGAAAAGAGGAAGGAAAAAGAACCTATGAATAAAGAGGATAAAATGGTTCAAATGGTGCAATTATTATGGGAGTAGGTGAGCCAACAGAAAGAACAAATGGAGTAGCAAAGTGCTCAAATAGTTGAACACATGGCACAACAAACTGCTCAAATGATAGAGCATATGGAGAAACAAAAAGCTCAGTTGGCTCAACAACAAGAAATGATTTCCCATCAACATAAAATAATAGAAAATCTATCCAAAGGAAAAGAAATGGTAATAGTTGAGGATGAGATAACTATTGACCCAGGAAGGAAACAAGTAGGTTCAGAGTTGGACAAGGATATGAGAAAAATTGATATAGCCAAATTTGATGGCAAAGGAGATGGGGAGGAAGCTGAAAGATGGTTGAATAGTGTAGAAGCATACTTTGCAGTTAGGACCCTTTCATCTAAATCAAAAACCTCGTGGGCAGTCTTTCGATTGACTAGAGCTACCATTGACTGGTGGGATACATATAGAAAAACTCATAATGTGGAGGTTGTCGATGTTCATTGGGATACATTTGTTTTGGCATTTAAGGATAGGTTCCTAACACCACAATTCTACCTTGAAAGGACTGCAGAGTTTTCAAGGTTGTCACAGGGTAATATGTCTGTAATTGAGTACTACCAACGATTTGTGCAATTGCTCAAATATATGCCCGAATATGAGCAGTGAAATGAAATTAAAATCCAAAAATTTCTCCTAGGGTTACATCCAAAAATTGGGCACCTAATTCTTATGTTAAAACCTACTACTCTAACTACTGCTTGTGACTTGGCTCAACAAGAAGAGGATAATTTTAAAGCCAAGAAAGCTTATTATCAACATCTTCAAAAAGGAAGAGCTATAGAAGAAGAAAAACATGGGTCCAACCAAAGGAGATAGGGGTTGGAACAAGAATCATGGAAACAAAAACAAAAATAGGTTTGACAAGAATAAGAATAGGTACCAGGGAAACAGAGGAAATCAAAACTACCAGGTGGCTAGAGAAATTTCAAAGATAGGTATGAACAAAGAACTAATTACTGAAAGTTGGTACACATGAAGATAATGAGGGAAATGTGAAAGAGAGGGCAGTGCAAACTAGTTTCTAGATTTGTAAAGAACCTCATTATGCTGATAAATATCCTTTATAGGAAGATAAGAGAAAAGAACCTGAGGAACCTACTCATAAGATATATGCAACAATAGGTAACTCTAAACTCAATGGTCAAGCAACACCTTTTCTATTGAAAGGAAAAATTTATAATAGAAATGTTTGTATTTTGATTGATTCCACAAATAGTTTTGTTTCACCAAATATTTTGAGGGACATACCAAAAACACCTGGATTTATGGCTAATGGGTGGAAATTCGAGTATGGGTCTAGGAAAACCTATACCATTAACCAATGTTTATTTGATCCTCAAATAAAGTTACCTCAAGGGCAAACCCATTGGCATTTATACATAGCTCCTTTACATGCCTTTGATATAATATTAGGTATGGATTGGCTCAAGGCACATAAAGCATTGTTAAATTTTGAAGAAATATGGATGGAATTCACTGATGACACCAAGCAAAGGATACGGGTTCACTGCAGACGTGAAATAGTGGAACCACATATTTTGACTACAATGCAAGTTAAAAGAGCCCTGAGGAAGGGTAGTAGAGTTTTTGTGGTTAAACTCAATAAAAAGGAAGAAAATGAATCCAGAGCGAGTCTTTTCCAAACATATCCAGTGTTAAATGACTTTCGAGATGTTTTTCCTGAAGAATTACCTGGTCTTCCACCCCAAAGAGAGTTTGATTTTACTATAGAACTTTTACCAGGAGCAACGCCAATAGCTCGAGTACCTTATAGGATGACCACAATAGAATTGCAAGAACTTAAGACTCAGCTTCAGGAACTTTTAGAAAAAGGATATATTAAACCTAGTGTTTCACCATGGGGTGCACCAGTGTTGTTTGTAAAAAAGAAATATGGGACACTAAGGTTATGTATTGATTACAGAATATTAAACAAGATGACTATTAAGAATAAATACTCTCTACCTAGAATAGATGATTTGTTTGATCAACTGAAGGGAGCCACAATTTTCTCCAAAATTGATCTTAGATCTAGATATCATCAGTTGAGAATTCAAGAGGAAGATACCCACAAAACTGCTTTTCGAACCAGATATGGACATTATGAATTCATAGTGTTGCCTTTTGGGTTGACCAATGCCCCAACAACTTTTATGAATTTGATGAATAGTGTGTTTCAAGAACAACTAGATCGATTTGTGTTAATATTCCTGGATGACATATTGATCTATTCCAAGAGCAAAGAAGAACATGACCTACACATGAGGACTATTCTTGAGATACTTAGAAAGAATCAATTATATGGAAAAATGTCCAAATGTGAATTTTATGCAACCTAGGTACAATATTTGGGACATGTAATTTCAGTTGAAGGGATATCTGTTGATCCAAGGAAGATTGAGGCTATCATTGATTGGCCTACTCCTACAAATGTTTTTGAGGTGAGAAGTTTTATGGGGATGGTTGGATATTATCATCATTTTATTCAAAATTTTTCTAAGATAGCTTATCCAATAACCAATCTCCAAAAGAAAGGAAAAGCATTTAAATGGACAGAACGATGTGAAGAAGCTTTCAAAATTCTTAAAGAAAAGCTAACGACAACACCTATTCTCAAAATAGTAGATCCTAAGAAACCATTTATTGTATGTATTGATGCTTCTTTGGAAGGATTAGGTGGGGTTCTCATGCAAGAGGATGGTGTTATTGCTTATGAGTCCCAAAAACTTAAGAAACACGAACTAAACTATGCCACACATGACTTAGAATTAGTTGCGGTTGTGCATGCTCTAAAAATGTGGCATCATTATCTACTCGATAAATATTTTGAGCTTAGAACAGACCATCAAAGTCTAAGATATATCTTTACTCAGCCAATGCTCAATGCTAGACAAAGGCGTTGGATGGAGTTTCTAGTGGAATATGACTTTGGCATAGAGTATATTAAGGGAAAAGAAAATAAATTAGTAGATGCTTTAAGTAGGAGAAGGCATATCTATGCTATGTCACATTGTCAATCTGCTATAATTGATCAAATAAGAAAATTACAAATTCAAGATGAATATTCTCAGAAGTATCGAGAATTAGTTCAACAAGAGTCTGATAAAGCAAAGGAATTTAGAATCTGGAATGATACATTGTTCTTCAAAAATAGAATAGTGGTACCTGATGATCAGGACATGAGAAATGTGATCCTACAAGAGGCACATAGTACTCCATATTCTGCACATCCAGGCTATGTGAAGATGTATGAAAATTTGAAAAAAGAATATTACTAGTCGGGAATGAAAAAGGACATTGCTGAATTTGTGGCTAAATGTCTAGAATGTCAAAAGGTGAAAGCGGAACATCTACATCCAGCTGGATGCTTATTTTTGCATGACATTCCACAATACAAATGGCAAGTTGTAACTATGGATTTTATTGTTGGGCTACCTAAGAATCATTTTCAGCATGATGCCATTCTGGTAGTAGTGGATAAATTGACTAAGGTGGCACATTTTCTGCCTAGAAATATAAAATATGGAGCTCCCATTGTAGCCCAAAAATTTTCTAGGGAAGTGGTAAGGCTACATGGATTCCCTAAAACCATTATATCAGATAGGGACTCTCGATTCACATCTGAGTTTTGGCAGGTTTTGCATCAGGCATGGGGAATGAAACTCAATATTAGTACTGCCTATCACCCAAAAATAGATGGATAAACTGAAAGGGTAAATCAAGTCTTAGAGGATATGCTCCGCATGTATTGTATGGACCATCAGATGAAATGGGAAGATTATCTTTTCCTAGTTGAGTTTGCTTATAATAATAGCTATCATACTTCTTTAGGTATGGCTCCATTTGAGGCTCTATATGGGAGGAGGTGCAGAATGCCATTGTCATGGAGTAATCCGGAGGATCGGGTGATGATCGGGTTAGATATGGTCAGGGAAATGGAAGACCAACTCAATGAAATTTGTCGAAGGCTCAAGGAAGCCTCAGATCGACAAAAGAGTTATGCGGACTTGAAAATAATGCCAAGGGAATTCACTATGGGAGACAAAGTATTCCTAAGAGTTAAACCTACTAAAAGTTCTATCAAATCCTCTAAGCTTAGTCCACGATTTGTAGGACCTTTTGAAATTGTTGAAAAACTGAACCCGGTTGCCTACAAATTAGACTTGCCACCCAATTTATCAAAAATTCATGATACGTTCCATGTGTCCCTTCTCAAGAAATATGTTCCTGACCCTTCACATGTTTGGAATGTTGATCAATTGCAGATGGATGATCCCCTATGCATTGAAGTGTGACCAGTTAGGATCCTTGGATATCATACAAAATAGTTAAGAAAAAGGAACATTGAACAGTGCAAGGTCCAATGGGACCAGTTCTCAGAAAATAGTGCCACATGGGAAGATGTGGCCATCATGAAAAGATAGTTTCCATTCTTGTTTGAATAGTATTTGGACATTATTATCATCATGACATAGTTTTATTTTGATTGAACAGTAACATTATCATATCTTGGTTTGAGAAGTATGATACATATACTTGATATTTGTGCATATTTCATGTCATAGTTTTATTTTGAACATTATCATATCTTGGTATGTGAAGAATGATACATGTATTTAATATTTATGCATGTTTTGGATGATGAATCAGATTAGAAAGTATGTCAATTTGTTGATGTGTTGATATGATTTTCTATTATCATGGTATTATTTTTCATTTTATGCTTAAAATGGTGAATGCAAACATAGGGACTATGTTTAATCTTAGGGGGGAAGTATGTAACAACCCTCCAAAACTCTATTTTCTTATACGCCTAATTTATTTGCAAGGATGAGATACTGCTAATGTATATGTGGTTGCAGGAGACAGGTAAATGTTGTTGGCAGGGCGATGCAAAGGAAAGAGGTCTCCTCAACAGGAAAAAAGGATTATTCTAGTGTAAGGTAAGTCAAGGGAGATGATGAGCGGTGGTGTAATTTCCAGTTCATAGGGGCAAAGAACCCTATAGGCAATGCATTCACCAATGGTCCATGTAGAATGCATATCATGTAGTTGCATTCGTAGGGGTGTTTAATGTTTGTTAAATTATGAATTGAGTTGTTTGTATGGCAATGAAAGTGCTTAATGCATGGGAGCCATGGTTTAAATTATTGATGGATAATGAAAATGCTTAATGCATAGGAATCATGGTTTAAAATTAATAAAATAATCTAGAAATATATATATAAGTAGTAGTATGCAGAGTTTAAAAAGAAAATAATATGTGTGTTTTGCTTTGGAAATTGACTTATTTAAAAATTAACTTACATATATATATACATACATTTATATACAACTATACTAATTGCATAAATATTAATATATATAAAATTGTAGAAGCAAATAATACTTTGGAGGCAAGGTAAATAAAGAAAATTAAATAAGTGTCGTATTAAAATTATATAGCAAACTAATACGTAGACTATAGAGGTGTTATTGAGGCACTTTTTGAAGATGAAAATTAGGGAATTGTCGACATTATTTTTTATGGAGGTTGTTGAAGTGGAGAAGTGGATACCACTTGGCGCTTGGTTAAGATGAACAAAATTTAAAACTAACATGGGATTTGTGTGCGAAGAGAAGTGGGGAAAAAACCATCTCTAGATGGTGGACTCGGGTGAGAAGGGGGGTGCAGATTGGTATGCATGGTGTCCTTTCGATGAGGAGAAAATCAAGCATTGGAGGTGGAGAAATAGAGTGGGTGAGCTAGGTGTTAGTGGAGGAAAGAACAAAATATGGTAGAGGAAGATCAAGAGTTGGTTGCATGTAAAAACCAGTAAGCCATTCTGATTTTAAAATCTCAGGGAAAAAGCCAATAGTTATTACAAATATGTTTGTATGGTTTTTCTTTAAAAATAAATATGATGGTGCTCTGTGTGTTTTCCCAGAACAACAAACGTATTATAGAAATTTAAAAAAAATACCTTGTGTGAATTGGATATGCTTTTAATACATGCATTCGTTGAAGTGTTAAATGGAGTGAACTGGATATGCTTTAATACATGTGTTCGTTGAAGTGATACATTGTGTGAACTGGAGATGTTCATATTGCATGTGTTCATTGAGGCAATGGGATGTGTGAATTGAACATGCTTATACTGCAAGTGTTTGCCAAGTATTGTGTGAATGGTTGGCTGTGAACCTAGACTCTTCTTTGAATTGATTACTATTGCATGCTATGATAATATTAAACACCAATGTTTACCGAGAGTCTGGTTGGAAGTGAACCAAGACCGAGTTTGGTGTGGTATACTGTGTCAAGATATGCTTGATATTGTGTTTGTGTTAGAAAATATTTGGAGTTCTGCATGTTGATTTAAATGAGGAAATGATGTATGCATTCTAGGGATTAGCTGCATTTCATCATAGATGACTGCTCTGACCCTTGGAAAACATCGGTTAATCGGATTAATGGGAAGGACTACTTGAGCAGAAAAATATAATGCATGCTATTTTTTTAGTGATATTGATAGCGTTCGGGTTCTAAATTGCACATAGAAATGAAATGTTATGTTGTGTATACTTAGTAACTCCACTCAGGAGTAATGAGTCCTGAGTCATAAGAGAGAAGATATAGCCAAACTGTATCATGTCATAGTAAAGGAGTATATAATTCCTTGGTTATACGTAGAGCAAAGTTGTAAACCTTTCACTGACTACTGAAACATAACTCTGGAAAAATATGAATTGGTCGAAGACTGAATGCTAGATGTAAATTATGTAAATTGTAATTTTAAAAGGATATGCTGCTACTTTCATTTATAAATCTTTGATTGAAATAGAATGCATTTTGAGTCTTTATTTTTAGAAGAGTTATTGCTTGTTTATACTCTACGACAATCAATGAATATTTATTGCTTCTAAGGTCAACTTGAGATTGTATATATTAGCGTCGAGTATAGCTATTTCAGATTATGAATTTTATTAAGTTTATTGTATACACTGGTTTACGTAAGCCCTGAAGTCTTGAAGCGTAGAAGTGAATTATAAGATAGTAAAGATTAAAGAATGTTCACTTTAAACCAATAGAGAGGTTAGGGAAAACGTAGCTTATGTCATTGTCATACAATCTTGAAGGGTCAATGGGCTAAGACATTTGTAAGAAATTATAAGCCATCTTTATTTTAGAGTATTCATTGTACAATGTTATCCGAAATGTGGATGGTATTTATCTTCTTATTATATCATAAAGAATTATGTTTCTTTAAGCCTAAACATTATGGAGTCTTGACCTCAATACTTATTCTGATTAAAGTAGACTGTTCATCCCTATGTTTATGTAATTTATTCTTTGTGGAAGTTTTTAATTAGTAGAAAATGCCTTTCTTTTACTTAAGTGGGAGATAGTTTCTATTTGTAAAAAAATATATTTATATATAGTATGGCAAAAGCATAGATATTTTAAAATGATTACAATGGTTCCTTTTGTTTAGTGATTTCTATTTAATTTTAGTGGTAAACTTGTAATACGGAAAGGTGGAAACTTGATAACTTGAGTTACTTTTCTAAACCTCAAAATCATTTGGAAATGGTGTTTGATTAACCATAGATTAGTCAAAAACAATGATAGACCCTTCAAACCGTAGCTAAGTTTACAAAAAAATATTATTATCATTATTAAGATTGTGGGATTAGGTAATCTTAAAATGTAACCTAAGGTTGTGGGTAGGACAACCTTGATTGAAATTCAGGATTGTGGGTAGACAATCTGATGGAACAAATAATGATGATGTTGTGGGTAGGAAAACATCATGGAACATAGCTCTAACTATACTTTTGATGAAAAAATTTCAGAACGGGAGGTAACGAAGAGTTGTATGGGCATCTCTTCTAGGTTAACCCTGCTAGTGATGAGTGGTGACTTGTGTTAGACTAGGTGAAACCGACAACATGATGGTATGGGACATCATGTTGGTTAATCTGCATAAGTCATCGGGTGGTTACCAGGGTATTGGTAAGACCCTAGTCGATGCTCCATAAAGAATGGTTGATCGTCTAGCTCGAGCATGTATGTGCTAAGTCTTACATGAATTTAATATAAGATACAAGTTCATGTATTCATGTAAAGACATGGGAAAGTTATGCATCACACCTCTAGGTGTTATGGGCCCTAGAGGAAAAGAAACCCACTGCCTGAACTTGGAATCTCGGAAGGAGAGTGAAGTTCAAAATAGGCAACAATACGAGATTTGGCCAATCTCGATCTCATGAGTATTTTGACTGCAGTGGAATGGCACTCATGAAGATGAACTTAACATGCTCATACTAGAAAATGAAACAAAAAAAAAAATAGATAAAAATTTTTCTCATAATGAGATCTCTGATATTAGACAACCAAGTGGAAGACTTGGTGTGTTTACATTAGGTGGGGTGGAGGTTTTGTTAGGAGGTGTAGAAGAAGTATTTAGTGATTTTCCTTTACTCCAAAGAATGTAATTGTTACCTCTCTGAAACTATTAGTAATCTTGCACCTCTGCTTCTAAGCATTCATTAGATTCATATCCATCTACTCCTTAGAGTTCATATGTTTCTAAAACTAGAGTTGTCCTTATAGAATGGATTGAAGCATCTATCATTGGGGATCTTATAAAGAATATATATATATATATATATATATATATATATATATATATATATATATATATATATATATATATATATATATATATATATGTTCTTTTTATTTTTCCAAATCCTTAGTTTAAAGAATATTTACATAAACAATATAAAATATTTTTAAAAATACACGATATGTTCTATTCAAAAGAATGAATATTCCATTACTTCAAACTTTTGCTTGGGCAAATTTTAAATACGGATTACCAACCCAAAATTAATAGGCATCCATTTTCAATAAATTTCTTTGTATACTAAACAAAAGGAGTTATATTCATATGCAACAATGTGAATACAATTTTCAATGAGACAATAAAATATCTTTATATTTTTACATATGGAGACTATTACAAAGTTTGAATAAATTATCATATTATTCTATATACAGTGCGGGTGGTTTTTATCTAAACAATAATCATTTATAAGAAGTATTTTTCTTTGAACAAACTATGTATGTTACAACCATTCTTTCCTTAGACTCAAATAATGCATAGTTTATATTAAACATTATGTTATTTGTAGGCTAAAACAATTCTTCCATTTTCCATCTTGCACAACACATTGCTAGATTTGATGGGTCCATTATTGGGATCAAAATGGCTCTTTAGAAGAATGAATGCATCTATTCTATAATGCAATAGTTATAAAAAATATGTTTTAACAACAAAACATCATGAATACTCAAGGAAGAAAAGAGTAAATCAATCATCTTGATTATAAATATTTCTAAAGAAACATGGGCACAAGTATATATATTTTTACTATAAAAATATTTTCATTAATTGATTTTAAAACAAGACAACACTATACTCAATGAGTTGGATTGAAAATAATACACACTCGACATGGCCCAGAAGATAATGAGTGTGCTAATAAATCACTTGAGGAGGAGCACACTCAAAAATATAAATGACACAAAAAATAAGGAAAATACAAGCAATAATAAATTAAATCAACCTACATTAGCTAGGATGGTAATATTTGTATTTCGGTCAACAACAAACTGCCAGCTAAATTTAGTTCAAGAAAGTAATTTATTGTAGATTCCAAATGCACCTATGGTTAGATGACGGATGAGAGTATTGAAAAGGGATTGGACGAGGAGACTAGCACATTGTTATAATACAGTTCTACGAATCCATTTAAAAATTATATATGTATATATTTATATAATAGGAGATAAACTATACAATATGAATCAAAATTCCTTAATAGTAGAGAATGGTCCAACATATCTTGTAATTAAATAATTATAATATAAATCTTACATAGGAAGCAATGATTCATAACTCAAATATTATTCCTACCAATTATAAATTAAATAGTGAAGATATTTTTCACTTGGTTCAATATAGGATAGCATAAGAGATTTTAAGGAATTATCATAGCATAACCCAAATAACGAGTGCGTAATTAATTTAATTTTTTCTTCTTAAAAACTAAGTTGGTTGCAAAGAAAGAGAAAACCTCAAAAAACACAATATAAATACAATAGTAGAACTCAACAAACACAATATAAAGACAATAATAGATCTCAATAAACACAATATAAGCATAGACCTCTAAGTTTTGATTTAGCTACCCTCTTTTCATGATCAGTTTCTCTCTTCCTGTTTCCTTTCATATCTTTATTTTTGCACCCAACCCACTCTCTTTCTTACTTATTTTAAAATAAAAGAGGGAGAGAGCCAATAAGAAAGTGTAAACCATGCAATAGGCCAACTCAAATATTCTTTTTATCGACCAAGTGTTTTTTTCACAACCCAAAATTTCATCCAATTCATGAGTATTTTTTTTTGTGTGTGTGTATTTTTCTTTTCTAAAGATCGACTAGTGACCTTAGTGTCCCCAAGCTAAATTGTTTGTCTCATCTCCATGATGATCCAACCTAACTATTTAGATCTATTAAAATGGTGTATCATACCTACACCTTTCATATGTCTATCGATGTAAGTGTACTAGTTGCAATGCAAATAAGATATCTATCTCATTCTCATAATGAGTTAGCTTATCTTGTTTCATCTATTGAAAGGGTAGCATAAATCTCTACATTGTATCGTCTATGTAGGTGCACTAGGCTTGGTTCTAGCTATCCATATCATCTCCACAATGAGCTAGCCTTTCCATCATTAAGTCTCCCTCTATACCATAATCTGTAATTAAAATTATTAGGTGTACCCTTTTGCACTAATAATATCCCACATGCAAGGGTTTATTAAAAACATGGAATGAATTCACTACATCTATCTCACATCTAAAGTTGCTTTCCTTTTTTTAATTAACACATCATTCACAATAAGATATTAGTAGCTACTTCTATAAAAGCAAGATCAAATATAAAGATAAACCCCATAATCACATACCATCTCATACATCCTAGGAAACCCTTATGGGTAAAAAACAGCCTTGAAAAATTCCATTTATTTTATAAATTAATTTACCTTCCATACAATTAATCAAAGGAATTCGTAATTCCTTCCATCAAGCATAGGGTCCCATAACCCCTATGTCTCTAAAACATGAATCGATCCTTTGATTCATTTTATAAATCTTTGGTGAAGGAGTCCTATAACTCCCTCGATTAAATTTCCCAATCATCCTTCATGTCGCTCCCTCATCATGGAATCACTTCCTCTAATATAAATAATCCATTTGCTAGCATAGCCCTTAATAATATCTTGAGAGAGAACCCCATAATCCTCCCCTCCCCAAAAAAAAAAAAATCCAATTAAATTCTCTCCAAAAAGTTACATACCATAAAGCAAATAAACACACTAATTTTCTTCAAAATTCACATGCCATGAATCAAATAATCCTAATAATTTTCTTTCAAACTACATATCATAAATCAATAACTTTTCATGTAAATATAAATTATGTTTAATGCTACCACAAACCAGTATATTTTTTTGCAAATATAAAATGTTTTTGGCCATCATAAATCAATATGTATTTTTCGGAAAGCATAAAGTGTGTTTAACCACCTTTAGTCAAACCAGCATAATCAATATATTTTTCTGAAATATAAAATGTTTTTTATCACTATAGTCAATATATTTTTCTATGAGTATTAACTATGTTTTAAACCAGCATAATCCAATAAATTTTTCAACGAGAATAAACTATGTTTTAGACCACACAGTGAATATGTTATTATACGAGTATTAACTATATTTTTAAACCAGCATAGTCCAATACATTTACCTTGAAGCTTGATAGTTGGAATTAACAACCAACAACAGACACCCGTTAACCTAAAGCACATACAGCTGGTGCGGGGTGACCACCACTAATGTAAATCTAGCTACAAGAGGACAAAATAAAAACCTCCAATCACATAAAAACTATTATAAATAGAAATAAAGCAGTAAAACCCTCCATTCACATAAAAACTATGATAAATAAAAATAACCGGTAAAACCCTCCATTTATATAAAAAACTGCGATAAATAGATATAACTGGTAAAATCCCCATTCTGATAAAAATTGTAATACATAGAAATAAACTAATAAATACTTTATTTTCTCATTTTTGGATTTACCTCCACTTACAATGCAATACCAAGGGAATATATCCCCAAAGAAACCCTAAAACAAAACCTTAAACCTTAAAGCCCTCAAGATAAAAAAAATTACTGTTTTTGGCAAACTGTTTTTCGTAAAAATTACCATTTTTAGTAGTTACTATTTTCGGCATATGATTTTTTCATCAAAAAATGATGTTTTTAGTAATTACTATTTTCGAAAAATTATTTTTTTCATCAAAAATTGGTATTTTAGTAATTATTATTTTTGGTAAATTATTTTTTCATTAAAAATTTGGTATTCTTAGTAATTACTATATTCAACAAATTATTTTTTCATAAAAAATACCATTTTTAGTAATATAAAACTATTTAAAAACTTGTAAAAATAAACCCTCCAAAAGATAGGCTCCTGCATCATTCTCCTCTAATTGAAAAGAACTTTGTTCCTAAAAGTTCCTCTGATCAAACTCTTGTAACTTTTTGCTATCAATATTTTTCCCAACCATTCAAATCCTGGATCAGATCAATATGATGTTGAATATACTTTTTGGGGGTAGTCCATCTAGTAACTCCTCTGGTATGACATTTGCATACTCTTTTAGCAACTATACTATTGCGGGTGGTATAGCAACATCCATAGTATCCACATTTTGTGTTGTCAACACAAAAACCAACTTCATTCATCCCTGTGACAAATTCCTTAGTTGTCAATAGGTTTTTTCTCTGCCCTTCTTCCTTATGTGGTAACAAGACCACTTTTACTCCATCCTTCCAAAATGTGTAAGTATTCCTTCCCCCATCATAGGTAGCCTTTCTATCATATTGCAAATGCCTACCCAATAATAAGTGACATGCATCCATCGAAATTACGTCATGCCATACTTCATCCCTGTAGGTATTCCCAATTGAAAACTTAATCAAACACCTCTTATATATAATTACCTTATTCCCTTTATTGAACCATGATATGCAATAGGGATACGGGTTCTTCCTACACTTTAAGTTAATTTTCTCAACCATTTCATTTGAAATCATATTTTCACAACTACCACTATCAATAATCATTTTACATACTTTTCCTCTAGATGTGTACCTAGTTTAAAAGATATTCATACGAACCAGAAATCACCATCACCATTATCTTGTGCTTTCTCCTAAAATGATTATCATCCTATTTATCATGAGACTTTCCTCCATATCTACAATAACTTGTCTTAGTTTGCTCTTTTACCTCAACCATATTGACTCTAGCTTGTTCTCCTTGTTTTATTTTTTGTGTAGGATAATGTGAACACTCAAAATATCTATGTCCTTCATCACCATATCTATAATAGGTATATTTTCTTTGTGGACCTTCCCAATTTTTTCCTCCACCATAGCCTCCTCCTATTTGAAATCCTCCACCTCTCTCATACTTACTATTAGCTTGTCCAAACTCTTCTTGTTTCCTATATTAGAAGATTCTCCCTTTGAAGGATTAAATCCACCACACCCACTGGGTGGATGTGATGATGGTTCATTCCTTAGTCCTCTTCTAAAATGACTCCATTTATGTTTCTCTTTCGCTTTTAATGCAAACTGATATGCATCTTCTACACTATGGATCCAAAGCATACTCAACTCATCTTGTATGGTATAATTTACGCCATTCACATACCTTACAATATTATGTTCTTTTGAATCTTGAAGCTCCATTCAAATTGATAACTTGTAGAATTTATTGATGTAGTCCTTGATGCTTTAATCCTTTTGCCTATGGTTTTGTAATCTACGATACAATGTTTAGGTATCATATTTAGGCAAGAATTTATCCTTCAATTTTTTTTCATTTCCTGCCAAACCTTAATATTTTTCTTTACTTTCCTGTCTCTCCTTCTATAGATGATCCCACCAAATCAATGCACGTCCTTTCAAATTTATGCATGAAATATTTACTTTTCTTTCCTCTAAAATGTATCTCCACTCAAATAACTTCTCCATGCTATTCAACCAATCTATCAACTCTTCTAGTTTCAACCCTCCTACATACTCAAGGACATCAACCTTGATCCCATATCTATTTCCTTCTAAGGCCCTAATTAGCATATCCTCAAAATGATGCTCCTATGGCTTCCCCTTTGGTTCTTCCTCTACATGAACCTCTAATTTGTTGTCTTCTCCCATAGTCTCATTATCAAAATCTAGATCTAAAAAATTTGCTAGATGTCTCTACCTCATACGGGTCACCATTCTAGTGAATTGAACAACTTGTGCTTGCAGCTCTTGCACATCCTTGTTAATATGGGCATAACCTCCTCATTCTATCCTCATACTAATCTAACCTATGTTATTTGAAACAAAAAATAATATTAAAAAAATAACTGTAATCAACAAAATTACCTTCTATTCCCCAGCAAGATCCAACTTACTCTAGTACCAAATGATGTAAATCTTGCTACAAGAGGTTAGAACAAAAACCTCCAATCACATAAAAATTGTCATAAATAGAAATAAACTGGTAAAACCCTCCATTCATATAAAAACTGCAATAAATAGAAATGACTGATAAAACCCTCCATTCACATAAGAACTACGATAAATAGAAATAACTGGTAAAACCCCCATTCTTATAAAAACTGCAATACATGGAAATAAACTAATAAATACTTTATTTTCTCATTCTTGGATTAATATATACCCCAAATAAACCCTAAAACAAAATTGTAAAGCTTAAAGCTCTAAATATAAAAAAATTACTATTTCAGCAAATTATTTTTTCCCTCAAAAATTGTCATTTTTAGTAATAACTATTTTCGGAAAATTATTATTTTTTATAAAAAATTGTCATTTTTGTTAATTAATATTTTTGAAATTTTATTTCTTCGTCGAAAATTGTCATTTTTAGTAGTTACTATTTTTCTGCAAATTATTTTTTCATTAAAAATTGTCATTTTTAGTAATAATAAATTATTTTAAAACTTCTAAAAAAAATAGCCTCTAAAAGATAGGCTCTTGCATCAACCACTCAGTGGCTCGGTGGTCAATGGACTATGGGTCTAGACACTTTATAAAGCACCCTCAGGTCCCCCTCCCATCCCATGTGGGATAAAAGAGAGGGGAGGCCTGACTGCCACCTCTCATTAGTGTGTCTTTCAAGCGTGAAGGTACCATGCATTGGTAGTGTGCTAGTGGTGTGATGACAATGCAATTCCATATTAGCATTATAGCCTAAGTTTAACCTTAGGATTCCTCCCAATAAGTGGGTGGTGATGACCATGAGACCTATGGGAAAGTTACAGAAGGAATAAGAATATAAAAAGAATCAAGAAGTTTAATATGATGAAAGAAAAAAATGATGCACAAGGAACTCAAAAGCTTGAAAAAAATAGTCTTATATACTCCCTCCTCGCACAAGTCTCAAATATGATGATAGACATTGAAAACAAGCAACTCAAGGATTTACCCATTGTGTCAGCAAAGAAAAATACATTTATCTTATATATAAATATAAATATTTTTAGAAATCGATGTTATGTCCTACAACACTCATGAAAGGTGATATGGCTTCTCTCTCATAGACAACAACGTCTACTATGACATCACGAGTATGGAAAAGAAACAAAGACCTACAAATAATGAGGAGGCATCATAGGAGAGTTCCACACAGTTGAGTGGTTTGCTTTGTTGCTGGCAGACAGAGAGTTCTCACAAGTGGTAATTAAGAAGAGGAAGATAAGTATTAGGATTTGCAGATATAAAATATTTGACGTTAGAACATGTATTTTAGTTGCTAAGTAAAGCATGAAACCATTTAAAAACAACATTATTACATCTCTTTGACGTCAAGCTAATATACTGCAGGTGCTAAATATAAAACACAAAATCTTCTAAAATGAATAGTATTGGTGCATTTCTTTTGATGTTAAACCAATATATTATAGGTGCGTAAATATAAAATATGAAATCTTCTACAAACAATAGCATTATCGTATTTCTTTTGATGTCAAACCAATATAATATAGGTGCATAAATTTAAAACATGAAATATTCTAAAAACAACAACATTACTGCATTTCTTTTGACATCAAACCAATATATTGCAGATGCATAAATTTAAAACATGATATCTTCTAAAAACAATAGCATTACTACATTTCTTTTGATGTCAAACCAATATATTGTAGGTGCATAAATACGAAATATAAAATCTTCTAAAAGCAAAAACATGACTACATTCATTTGGACGTCAAACCAATATATTACATGTGTATAATTATAAAAAACAAAATAATTTTAAAAATAGCCTAACTTGGTAGGGGACAACAAGAATGAGAATAAATGGGTGGAGTGAAATAATGCAACATCATCATCAAAATAAAGCAAAATTTAAAATGAGGAAACAATACAGAGTTGAGGCATTTCCCACATGTGATCCTTGTTTAATTATTTCTCCTGATCCAACCTTCTCTGGTCTCCTCCTCCTGGTTCTCCTCCCCTTCTTCCTTTTTTTCTCTCCATTTTATCTTCCTCTTCTTCCACTTACTATGTGTCACTCCCAAAAATGTCAGTCCATTTGTTACCACTCCCCACTAGGTTGATAGAGGGAAGCATACTCCTCCACTAAGGCTCATATTTTTTTTCAAGCCTATCAGGGATATTATTACTACGTTCTTGAATCTCCAATCCCCTTCTCCTAGGTTCTAAATTTCATGCTTATTTTTGGAAAAGTTAGCATGTGGAAAAAAAAAATTACCCCATTACTTATTATTATTATTTTTTAAGAATATAAAATTCATATTCCCTTATTTTAATCAAAAGGAGTTGTACCTCATATTTAAAATAATGAGGATAAAACTTTTTTTTTACATAACATTAACTAATTTAACTCCACTAAATGAGATATAAAATTCATTCAATAAATTTTTTTCCAAATAAATTAACTAAATCAAAGAATATTCCTAATTCTAAAAAATGAATATAACAAGAGAAGTTAATCTTCTTGATCCAAATTAAATTATGCATAAAATGATATCAATAATCTCTAAAATTGAAAAACAAATGACCAATAGCGAGAAATCGAAAAAAACGGAGCTCTGGCGATTTGGCGGGAAATTTTTTGAGCAGGCGTCAGGCGATGCTCTAGGGTTTCTGGTGTGTTGGAAAATCCAGGGCCTTTGGTGAATCGACGTAGTGGTACTCTGAAGGATTTTCTGCTGCCCCAGGAGGGCCCAATGGGGTCTCCTCCAGACCCTCTCTCTGGGAGAAAGAGCTCATATGCTGAGATGGTAAAAGAAAATGCTTCATCTTCCAATGTTGAAGCCCAGAGGAATGCGTTTCAATCGCTCTTCAAGAATGCGGGTAAGAACTCAACTGCTCACCGAGTTAATGGATGCCTCCCACAATCCGCTTCCAGACCTAAGATTGTCATTGAACCAAAGATGGTCGAGGACACAGTCATCTATCGCGCTAACCATGATCTGATTTGTAAATTCATGGGTATTCGACCTACCCTGAATTTTTTGCACACCTGGGTCAGACAGAACTGGGAGCCTCACGGTGAGTACTCCTTATGGTTCATAAGCAATGGGTATTTCATCATTAGTTTCTCTTCTTTAGCCGACAGAAACAGAGCATTTGAATCAGAAAAAAGGAACCACGGTCCGACAGGGTTATTTGTTCAACCCTGGAGAGTGGGTTTCGATCCTCGTATCGAACCCACGGCTGTCCCGGTCTGGATCCGGTTATACGCTCTCCCGATGGAGTTCTGGGGTGAGCAGGTTTTGGAGATGATTGGTAATTCCCTTGGCAGACATCTGGGCGTCTCTAAAGATACCATAGAGGGTAATGCAGCTATTTTTGCAAGAATCTATGTAGAAATGGATATTAGCCAGCCTCTCCCGGCAGAGGTGGAACTTGAGTTGGCAGGACTGTCATGGATACAGCAGTTAGATTATGAGGCCCTGCCCTTTAGATGCAGAGTGTGCCATAAGCATGGCCATTTGGCAAGGTTTTGTCCAAGCCTTGGGAACACAAAAGAGGAGGCTCCGCTGGGCGCGTCAAATCGCCCTAGGGAAGGTAAGTCTACTCTTGTCAAAGATCCTTCTAATATTCCACAGGGTAATGATGTGCAGAAGGATGGATTTGAACAACCCAAACGGAGGAGAAAGCAAAAGAAAACTGGCAAGGAGCAAGCACAACTCAAGCCAGCCAATCGGTATGAAATTTTTAAGTCACTAGTTGATCAAGAGGACCAAGTCATGGAAGGAATGGATGGGAATACTGAGGCTAATAATACCCACACTCACTCTTCTCCTTCATCTCCTCCTGTCTTAGAACAGGCGATTGAGTCCACTGAGATATTGCAACCAGAGAATCCAGGGGCATTGATAATACATTCCCAAGTACAGCCAGAAAGTAAGGATGTCAGTATGGGAAGTGCAAAAAAGAATAGAGAAAGGCCAGCCCTGGGGATTACTCAGGTGGAAAAGTGATCCAAGAATAATAATTCTCAAGGAGCAGGCAGGAAGTCTAATAAGGATCTAATAGCAACGCAAGGAGACAAGCTGATCACTGGAGGATCGGTGAGGACAATTGATTCTTACTGCTCTCAAGGTTTTCAATGATTATTCAATCTTGGAATGTTAGGGGTTTAAACAGTAGAACCCATCAATCTGCTATTCAAAGACTCTTAGGAAAATGCAAAACAGACTTTTTGCTCATCCAGGAGACAAAAATGTCTTTAGATCTTATGTGTAAAACAGTTAGTAGAATATGGAGGGGCGCTGGTTATATGGATGTGGCTGCTCAAGGTGCCTCAGGGGGAATTGTCACTTTTTGGAACCCTCTGGAATGGACTGCTTTAGAACATATAGCCTGGAGGGGTGTTCTCACATCTCATTTTAGGAATAATGTCACAGCTGAACATGTTTTAATTACAAATTTTTATGGGGCTCAAAGCATTGATAGCCAGAGGCTCCAATGGAAAGTTGTACACAACATGAGGTCCTCAAGACAAGATTTAGACTGGATCATTGCTGGGGATTTTAATGCTAAATTATCTGCTCGGGATCAGGAAGGTGGAACCCCAGTTTTGGACCCTGGGGACCGGCTTCTGATTGCCCAGGTCCAGGCCTTTCACCTAGTGGATATCCAAGGCCCTGGAACATTTTTTACTTGGACTAACAAGAGGAGGGAGCCACATAGTAGGAAGGTAAAGTTGGACCATTTTCTGGTCTCTGAGGAGGCATTTGTTAAGTGGAATGTTAAATTCTAGATTTTGGAAGGCCCAGTTTCCGATCACTCTCCCATCCTGATGGAGGGAGGGACTTTGACAAGGCAGCACCACAAACCGTTTAGATTTGAGAATTTTTGGCTACAAAAGGAGGATCTTCAAGAGAAAATTCCGCAATGGTGGGAAGATGGTCGTCTACCTTTTGGGACAGCAATGTTTAAATTCCACAAACAACTTCATTTTGTCAAAGTTAAATTGAAACAGTGGAGGCAAGCTAATAAGTCGGATTTCCAGCTTCAAAGAGCTCCCTTGGTGGCTCGCTGGGAGGAGGTGCAAAAACACTTCAGGGAAGGAACAATTACTGAACAGCTTAAAACCGAGGATGATGCCTTGCGCAAAGCAGTTGAGGACATTGATAACCAAGAGGAAACTTACTGGAAACAGAGGGCTAGAAACTCTTGGTTATTGGAAGGAGATAGAAATACAAAATTTTTCCATCGATCAGCCTATGCTAGAAGACAGATGAATAACATGGAAGTCCTTCAAGATGAGAATGGACATTCCTTTGATACTCTTCCTGGTATGCACTCCCACTCAGTGGATTATTTCTCTAAACTTTTTAAGGAAAATAGGGAGCAAGATGTGGAGGCTCAAAATGAAGTTATTGATGTTATTCCCTCTATTATCTCTCAAGAAGAAAATCAGGCCCTTCTTAGACCCATTGATAGAGATGAACTGAAGAATGTGGTCTTTGGAATGAGCACAGGCAAATCTCCAGGTCCAGATGGTTTTCCTATTGAGTTTTTTCAGGCCTTTTGGGATACCTTGGAGGAAGACGTTTTGGCTGTTACAGAGGAGTCCAGAACTAATAAGAGAATGCTTAAGGCACTAAATCATACCTTCATCACTTTAATTCCAAAGGGAGAGGAAGGGGTTCATATCTCTGACTTCAGACCTATTGCCTTATGCAACGTGATTTATAAAATTATCACAAAGATAATGGCTGAACGTCTTAAACCTCTCCTTCATAACATCATTTCCTCAGAGCAAGGGGGATTTGTAGAAGGTAGACAGATCTTGGATGGGGTGGTTCTCGCCCAGGAGGCTATCCATACAATGCAAAAATCTGGAAACAAAGGAATGTTCATTAAACTGGATATGTCCAAGGCTTATGATAGGGTGGAGTGGGGCTTCCTGTCAAGGATGTTGGCAGCCTTTGGTTTCTCCCAGGACTGGATAGACTGGGTTATGAGTTGTGTTTCTACACCTTCTTATTCTGTTCTAATTAAGGGGCTTCCCTCGCCTCCTTTTGGAGCCACTCGTGGTCTCCGTCAAGGGGACCCTTGCTCTCCCTATCTATTCCTTATCTTGGCTGAAGGATTAGGTAGACTCTTCTTGAGGAGAAGACATCAAGGCCTGATAACAGGTATCAAGGTAGGTGAAGAAATTTTGACTCATTTACAGTTTGTGGATGATACAGGCCTGGTTGGAGTGGCCAGTCTCAGGGAAGCCAGAGGAATTAGAGATTCTCTTAATGTTTACCTTAGGGCCTCCAATCAAGTTATCAATGACAAAAAATCCAAAGTGGTCTTTTTCAACCTTGACCAAAGGCTACAGGACAGAGTTATAGAGATCTTGGGTTTCACTAGAACATCTCTTCCTGTAGTTTACTTGGGGGTTCCTTTGCATTTCAAGAAATTAAAAAAAGACATCTGGAAGGATCTTTTGGATGGCATCAAAGATAGAATGAACCATTGGTCTCATAAATGGTTAAGCTACGGGGGCCGATTAACTTTCTTACAGTCAGTTATTCAGGCCATGCCAATCTATAAATTCTCTATCCTGGCTGCCCCACATTCTATTTGGAAAGAGCTGGACAAAATGGCTAGAAGATTCTTATGGGAAGGAGCAAAAGGTGAGAGGAAATGGGCCTTGGTTGGCTGGGATAAAGTTACCCAGCCCAAGGAAAAAGGAGGGCTGGGACTGAGAAGCTCCAAGCTTAACAACAAAGCTTTGGCAGGTAAATTGTATTGGAGGTGGATTTCCCAGCCAACATCCTTATTCAGTAGAATCTTAACCAGTAAGTATCTGGGCCATGTTCACCCCAATGAAGTGAGCCGTTTCCCTTTGGATGGTAATGGATCCTTAGTGTGGCAGGCTCTTAAGCTGGGATCTCAAGTTATTAAAGACCAATTGTTTTGGAAAGTGGGAAGAGGGGAGAAGGCACGTTTTTGGACTGACTCATGGGACCAGTACCCACCCATCATTGCTGAGTATCCCGAATTGCATCCAATTAAATCAGCCATAGAATCCAAGGGCTGGGTCAATATTGAGAATTATTTCAACACTAGCCAATTGGGTGAGTATAAATTCAAGAAGTTTAAGCGGTTGGAGGAGTGGCCAATCACTATCCCTCCGGAGCTGGCACCCATTTTGACCAACATCTTGACAGCAAGGTTTCTCACGGGGAGAGACGAGGAGGATGAGTTAGCTTGGGGCTATGGGAACCTTGGGGTATATACAGTGAAGGCTGGATACGATCAGATTCTCCCAGAGCCTCCCCCGCATTTATTTTTGGTTCAAGATTGGAGGAAGATTTGGCATTCCAAGGGCTGGCCGAAAGTGAACTTCTTCGCCTGGCAGTTTATGCACAATGGCATTCTCACCTTTGACAATCTCAGAAACAGAGGAATCATCGGTCCTTCTCAGTGTGTTTTATGTCATAAGAATGAGGAGACTGCCGATCATCTGATGTTTGAGTGCCCTTTCACGGGTCAGATTTGGAAGCGTTGGTTCTCTCATTTTAAACTCCAGACTAATGGTGCTCTGACTCGGAACAATATTTGGGAAAGATGGAAGAGAGGCAGATTTAAATCTAAAGCTCTTCGACTTGGTTGGGAACTTGGCTTATTCTTCATCTGGTGGCAGGTGTGGCTGGAGAGAAACGCTCGTATTTTTAGAGAAACCTTCTCCTCGCTAGATGGAATTTGGCAGGTCATCTGGAGCAAAGTCGCGAAACGGTTGCCATATATGTTGAAGAGGAAAATCCGGTTGATCCTGGCCCACAGGAAGAGGGAGCTGTTGAACAAGTGAGAAAGGACACAGCCAGCTGGAAACCTCCCCCAGAAGGTTGGGTTAAAATTAATACAGATGGAGCTGCAAAGGGCAATCCGGGCTGTGCTGGAATTGGTGTTGTGTGCCGAGATCATGCTGGGTCTGTGCTTTACTGGGAATTGCAAGGTCTGGGAAGAGCCACAAACAATGAAGCAGAAGCCTATGCTATCAAAACTGCTTCCATCTGGGCTGTTAATCAGGGATACAGGAAGATAATCCTTGAGTCAGATTCACAAATTCTGGTTGGTGCTCTTGACTGCATGAGGAACTTTGCTTCGAAAGCTTGGAGGTTACAGATTTTAGTCTCTCAAATCAAGGACCTTTGGAGGGAATTAGAAGATGTGATTCCTGTCTATGTGAGTAGAGATTTAAATTCGATGGCCGATTTCCTTGCAAAGATGGGTGCGGAGAAAGAGGTAGGGGTACAGCTGCACAGTGACATGCCTGTGGAGGATGTTGTGATTAGGCAGGGACTTGCACAATTCTTGAGTCAATGAGCAAAATTTTTGCTAAGGGTGGTTTTTGTCGCGATATCGCGACCTGTTCTGCTGTCGCGGCCCTTGGTGGGAAGCTGTCGCGATATCGCGACAGGTTGCGCCGTCGCGGCCTTTGGAGGGAACCTGTCGTGATATCGTGACATGTCGTGCTGTCGCGCCCCTTGGCGAGTTGCTGTCGCGATTTCGTGACCCGTTGCACTGTCACGGCTGTTGGTTGGAAGTTGTCACGATTTCGTGACCTATTGTGCCGTCGCGGCCTTTGGCAGGAAGCTGCAGCGATTTCGTGATGCTTTTGGAGCAGGGGCGCCAAGGAGGAAAACTGTCGCGATATCGCGACAGTTTTGGTGAATCGGAGAAAAGGGAAAAAATCGTCGCGATTTCGTGACATTTTTGAAGACTGGGAGCCAGAAGGAAAAACTATCGCGATTTCGCGACATTTTTGGCGGACTGGCGACTTTGGGAAAAGACGTCACGATTTCGCGACCATTTTGGAGCTTGTGCGTCAAGAGGAAAAGTCGTCGCGATTTCGTGACACTTTGGGCGTTTCGGTGCCAAGGCGAAATGTGGTCGCGATTTCGTGACAGTTCTGGAGAATTTGCACAAAAAGGAAAAACCGTCGCGATTTCGTGACACTTTTGAAGAATGGGCACAAAAGGGACAACTTGTCACGATTTCGTGACATTTTTGAGGACTGGGCCCCGAGGAGAAAACACGTCGCGATTTCGTGACACTTTTGGCGAACTGGAGCTATTTGGAAAACTTGTCGCGATTTCGCGACACTTTTGATGAATGGTCGCCAAGTGGAAAACTCGTCGCGATATCGCGACACTTGGGAGGATTTGCTGTCGAAGGGAAAACTTGTCGCGATTTCGTGACACTTTTGGCGCAGAGGTGGCAAGGGGAAAACTCGTCGCGATATCGCGACAATTTTGAGGACTGGATGCCATGTGGAGAACTCGTCGCGATTTCGTGACACTTTTGGTGTTCAGGGGCTGCTGGCTTTGGCTGTCGCGATTTTGTGACATGTCACGATTTCGTGACATGTCGCGATTTCGCGACCGGTTGCTCGGGTGCGGCCTCGGCTGGTTTGACTGTCGCGATATCGCGACATGTCACGATTTCGTGCCTTGTTGTCTTCTAGTGCTTTGCGGTGGAAAGTGCTGTCTTTTTGCACTTTGTGCTTGTAATCTTGCTTCTTGGTTCTTGGTTGGGATGTTTTTTCTCCCTTTTGTATCTGCTCTTTGTATTAATACAAGTTTTTCAAATTTTTTCAAAAATTAATAATCCCTAAAATTGATTAAAACAATTGTATGCACTAGAATTGTTTTCAAATTGCTAGCTTGGGATTACCCCTCCCAATTTTTAATAAAATATTTGTTTTTACAATTATCCATCTTGAATTAGCTCTTCTTGGTGGTTGGTCCTTCCTTTCACCTGCAAGTATAGTTACCCCTGCAAAACCCACATTAAGATATAATGCCATATCCACATAACATGACCATAGTTACAAGCATTTTGCATATCCATAATATAAGCTATGCTAGGTATTGAAATAATAAATCACACACGTTATCATTTTAAAATTGTCCTACAAAGGTGTGGTATTACATCCTCCCTCTCTTGGACTGAACTCAGTCCATTGTGTTCTCCCTATGTCGTAGTTTCACATTCATTACAATAAAAAAGGAAAATGCTACTTCGTATCATCCACTTTTTCTCAAGTGGCACTCCCCTCTGAAAACTGATCCCATTGGACTTTACAATGCTCCAAATTTTGATTACTCGTAACTTTGGAATGGAACTCTTGGATCTTCATCGGTCATACCTCAATGGCCTCTAGGTCCACTATATACAATTTAGAAATATTCCACACATGATCAAGATTAGCAATATACTTTCTAAGTAGGGATACATGGAAGGTTTTGTGGATATTTTAAGATTGGGTGGTAAGGTGGGTCTATATGCCACATAATTGATCCTTTCCATGATCTAAAATGGTTTCACAAAATGAGGATCTAGTTTTGTGGACTTTATGGCACTCTTCATGGGTCTAACCCTCAAGAGAACTCTATCTCCCACAAAGAATTACCTTGGCTACCTTTTTAAATTTACATAATTTTTTTGATGATCAACAAATTCCTTAAGCCTCTATCTGATCATATTAATCTAATATTCTATTTCCTTAACCATGTTTAGCCCAAACACAACCTGGTTATTTGGATTATCCCAAGACAATGGTTTTTTAAACCTCCTACCATACAAAGATTCAAATGGGGCCATCCTTAAGGATGAATCATAGCCATTGTTGTAAGAAACTTCTACTAGGTGTAGGTAATATTTCCATTGAGTCTTATAATTCATGCAATACATGTGAATAATTTATTATAATACTTGGTTCACCCTTTCTATTTACCGATCAGTTTTTTGATGGTGTGAAAAACAAATATTTAGTCTTGTGCCTATGGCATGATGTAGAGCTTGCCAAAACTCAAATGTAAACCTTGAGTCTCTATATAAGATAATCACCTTAGGAAATTCGTGAATCCTGAATACCTCCTTGGAAAATCTATTATCCACAATAAGTTGGTATTTCCTAGTATGAAATGTGCAACCTTAGTCAATCTATCAACTACAACAAGGATTGCATCATGTTGATATCTAGTTTTTGGCAAACCTACAATGAAATCCATTGAAATAACCTACCACTTCTACATGGGTATGTCATGTGGGTACAACAGTTCTATAGGATGTCTATGTTCAAACTTTACTTTATGGAATTCTAGGCACTGAGCAATGAAATCAGTGATATCTCTCTTCATCCTTGACCAGTAATTTTTTTTTCATGTTTTCTCTCATATTTGATCCCCTTGGGTGAGCAAAGTAAGGAGACTTATGCACCTCTCACATGATCATTCTCCTTATATCACCTATTTTTGGGATCACTACCTAGTCCTTGAAGCATAAAAGACCATCCTTGATATCAAAATTCTTGCTTTCTTTAGGGTTTCTCTCAATTTTAACTTAAATTTGGTTACAATACTCATCCTAATATTGCATCCTTTTGATTTTATCCATAAAATCCACATAGCTACGAGTTAAGGCAACAATGTACCTTATCCTACTTAGGGAATCAACAACCTTATTCTATTTCCCCTTGATGTATTCAATACCAAAGTCATAATATGTGAGGAACATCATCCATTTCCTCTATCTTGCATTGAGAAAATGTTGGTTATATATACTTTAGAATCTGATGGCCATTCCTCAACTCGAAGGGTCTTCCCACTAGGTAATGTTTCTAGATATTAAGAATGTGCATCACTGTTTCTAGCTCTAAGTCATGCATAGTATAGTTAACCTCATGACTCTTGAGTTTTCTAAAACCATAAGATATGATTACCTCATATTGTGAAAACACTCCATCCAATCCTTCCAAATATGCATCCATGAAAACTGAGAAGTTACCCTAAATATCTAGAATTTTAAATATGGATGCTATGCTAAGATTTTAATTAAGCAATTCAAAAGTTACCTCACACTCATTTGTCCACTTGAATTCTTTACCCTTCCTATGGCGGTTGGTTATTGCATAGGCTATCTTGGAGTAGTTCTTTACATAGCACCTATATTAACTAGTCACACCCATGAAACTCTGCACTTCAATAATATTTGTGGGAATCTTCCTATGGGTAAATTTTTGCATGCTTTACCCACTTGTTCCTTTTATCAAAGATGACGATTTTATTAGTGTGTTAAGTAAAATTTTGTGAGCCAAGACCTTGAGCATCAAAAGCATATCTTCACGGATGTGGAAGATGTCGTTGAGTGAGTGGTAGATGGGTTAGAATAGTTTTGGGCAATATCAAGAAGAGTAAAGGATTTAGTTGGCAAGCAACATTATGCAAGTCTCAAAATTCTACCCAGTGGTGGAACCCAAATTTTTTGTAAGTAACAAAGTTTGGGTGGTTACCAAAATCTCACCCCATCCCAGGGGTAGAGAATCGAGATGATGATAGAACGGGGTAAACTTTTAAAGTGCTGCCCTAGTAATGGGATGGAATATTATATGAAGTCTAGAGCTGAGTGGGGAAATAGACTTCCACCTAATCCAAAAGGATCCCAAAAATTTTCCCTAGAGATAGGGAGAAGGATAATCAAATTTTGAAGCACAGTGGAGGTTTTGACATTCATCATTTCTTTATGGCCTCTAAATTTTTTTCCAAAGTAGAAATTAGAGTGAAGGCCTGAGGGACTACTCTATTAAAGGTGGAAAATAGTGGAAGAATCTTCAGGTTAGTGCAAGTAGTGGGTAAACCCAAAAATCCTACCCATCGTTCAAACCATTGCTAGTATCTAAGAACCTCTACTAAAAAAGTGTGCATCCTCATTCAAGAGGATGTATAATGGTAGTTTGGCATTAAAAGAGTTTCAGTTCCCTATTGCATGGTAGCTAATCAAATCGCACATCAATCAAATGGCTAGCCTCAACTCGTCTTCTCATGTAATTAATGCTCTTATGAGCATATGGATGGAATTTATTGTTTGACAAATCTAATAAAAAGAATAAGTTGATAAAGGATCCATATTCATGTAACCTAACTGACATACTCCCAGCAACCACCTTTTTTATAGTGTACAAAGTATCTAGAAGGATTCACAATAGGGCCATCCTTGCTGGTGCTACCTGGAAATCTCATTCGCCACCTACTGTATTCAATGTAATATTGATTGTAAAATCTATATATGTTGGGATTCAAGGCATTCCAAATGGTGACTTTTCAACCATTACAATTCACATGTAAAGCTTATGTTGTTAGAAAAATAAGTATTTTACTATTTGTTCTCCGAATTTGTCCTTATATCTTTGTGTTGAATGTTGAATGCTTATTTTGGCTAAAGTTGTTTGAGTGATTCTGCTCTAATTATGCTGTCTAGATTTCATGCATTTTACTTAGTAGTTATAGAATTCACATTTCACATTAGATCATGGGTTTGTTTTTTCTTTGGACAGTTGGGTGGGTATGCTCTAAATATGCATCCTAGATTTCAAGCACTCCATTTGCTAGTTCTGGAATTCACCTTCAACCCATGGTATTAAAGGTACATTTGGCTTATCTATTAGGTATTATGCTTGTATTTTCACTCATGGTGTTATATTTTCCTACATGTGTCTTGATGTGGCTATATCTATCCTTGTGATTTTTGGTTATGGCCTCCATTTCCTTAATTTTCATCCCCTTTTTCACTTCAATTTTAGGCTTAGCTAGGTAGGAATTTTCAAAGTAACAAACATTATCCTTAGATCGACCATCCATCCTCTCCTAGGCATCATGGTCATTCAATTTTGGTCAAGGTTTGTAGGGCACACAAACATTTTTACCTCATCCTTTTTATTAAGGATTGCATCATGTTGATATCTAGTTTTTGTCAAACCTACAATGAAATTAATTGAAATAACCTACCACTTCTACGTGGGTATGTCATGTGGGTACAACAGTTCTATAGGATGTCTATGTTCAAACTTTACTTTATGGAATTCTAGGCACTGAGCAATGAAATCAGTGATATCTCTCTTCATCCTTGACCAGTAATTTTTTTTTCATGTTTTCTCTCATATTTGATCCCCTTGGGTGAGCAAAGTAAGGAGACTTATGCACCTCTCACATGATCATTATCCTTATATCACCTATTTTTGGGATCACTACCTAGTCCTTGAAGCATAAAAGACCATCCTTGATATCAAAATTCTTGATTTCTTTAGGGTTTCTCTCAATTTTAACTTAAATTTGGTTACAATACTCATCCTAATATTGCATCCTTTTGATTTTATCCATAAAATCCACATAGCTACAAGTTAAGGCAACAATGTACCTTATCCTACTTAGGGAATCAACAACCTTATTCTATTTCCCCTTGATGTATTCAATACCAAAGTCATAATATGTGAGGAACATCATCCATTTCCTCTATCTTGCATTGAGAAAATGTTGGTTATATATACTTTAGAATCTGATGGCCATTCCTCAACTCGAAGGGTCTTCCCACTAGGTAATGTTTCTAGATATTAAGAATGTGCATCACTGTTTCTAGCTCTAATTCATGCATAGTATAGTTAACCTCATGACTCTTGAGTTTTCTAAAACCATAAGATATGATTACCTCATATTGTGAAAACTCTTCATCCAATCCTTCCAAATATGCATCCATGAAAACTGAGAAGTTACCCTAAAGATCTAGAATTTTAAATATGGATGCTATGCTAAGATTTTAATTAAGCAATTCAAAAGCTACCTCACACTCATTTGTCCACTTGAATTCTTTACCCTTCCTATGGAGGTTGGTTATTGCATAGGCTATCTTGGAGTAGTTCTTTACATAGCACCTATATTAACTAGTCATACCCATGAAACTCTGCACTTCAATAATATTTGTGGGAATCTTCCTATGGGTAAATTTTTGCATGCTTTACCCACTTGTTCCTTTTATCAAAGATGACGATTTTATTAGTGTGTTAAGTAAAATTTTGCGAGCCAGGACCTTGAGCATCAAAAGCATATCTTCACGGATGTGGAAGATGTCGTTGAGTGAGTGGTAGATGGGTTAGAATAGTTTTGGGAAATATCAAGAAGAGTAAAGGATTTAGTTGGCAAGCAACATTATGCAAGTCTCAAAATTCTACCCAGTGGTGGAACCCAAATTTTTTGTAAGTAACAAAGTTTGGGTGGTTACCAAAATCTCACCCCATCCCAGGGGTAGAGAATCGAGATGATGATAGAACGGGGTAAAATTTTAAAGTGCTGCCCTAGTAATGGGATGGAATATTATATGAAGTCTAGAGCTGAGTGGGGAAATAGACTTCCACCTAATCCAAAAGGATCCCAAAATTTTTCCCTAGAGATAGGGAGAAGGATAATCAAATTTTGAAGCACAGTGGGGGTTTTGACATTCATCATTTCTTTATGGCCTCTAATTTTTTTTCCAAAGTAGAAATTAGAGTGAATTCCTGAGGGACTACTCTATTAAAGGTGTAAAATAGTGGAAGAATCTTCAGGTTAGTGCAAGTAGTGGGTAAACCCAAAAATCCTACCCATCGTTCAAACCATTGCTAGTATCTAAGAACCTCTACTAAAAAAGTGTGCATCCTCATTCAAGAGGATGTATAATGGTAGTTTGGCATTAAAAGAGTTTCAGTTCCCTATTGCATGGTAGCTAATCAAATCACACATCAATCAAATGGCTAGCCTCAACTCGTCTTCTCATGTAATTAATGCTCTTATGAGCATATGGATGGAATTTATTGTTTGACAAATCTAATAAAAGGAATAAGTTGATAAAGGATCCATATTCATGTAACCTAACTGACATACTCCCAGCAACCACCTTTTTTTATAGTGTACAAAGTATCTAGAAGGATTCACAATAGGGCCATCCTTGCTAGTGCTACCTGGAAATCTCATTCGCCACCTACCGTATTCAATGTAATATTGATTGTAAAATCTATATATGTTGGGATTCAAGGCATTCCAAATGGTGACTTTTCAACCATTACAATTCACATGTAAAGCTTATGTTGTTAGAAAAATAAGTATTTTACTATTTGTTCTCCAAATTTGTCCTTATATCTTTGTGTTGAATGTTGAATGCTTATTTTGGCTAAAGTTGTTTGAGTGATTCTGCTCTAATTATGCTGTTTAGATTTCATGCATTTTACTTAGTAGTTATAGAATTCACATTTCACATTAGATCATGGGTTTGTTTTTTCTTTGGACAGTTGGGTGGGTATGCTCTAAATATGCATCCTAGATTTCAAGCACTCCATTTGCTAGTTCTGGAATTCACCTTCAACCCATGGTATTAAAGGTACATTTGGCTTATCTATTAGGTATTATGCTTGTATTTTCACTCATGGTGTTATATTTTCCTACATGTTTCTTGATGTGGCTATATCTATCCTTGTGATTTTTGGTTATGGCCTCCATTTCCTTAATTTTCATCCCCTTTTTCACTTCAATTTTAGGCTTAGCTAGGTAGGAATTTTCAAAGTAACCAACATTATCCTTAGATCGACCATCCATCCTCTCCTAGGCATCATGGTCATTCAATTTTGGTCAAGGTTCGTAGGGCACACAAACATTTTTACCTCATCATTTTTATTAAGGTGCAGATTTTTGAAAAATAGTTTTTGGCACACCTGGTAGGACCCTAAGGTCCCATTGTTTGATAATCAAAATTCTGGTGATGCTCTTCTATGCAAAATCTATCTATTCACTTGGTGAGTCTATTGCGTAAGAACTAGAATTCCATAACTGGTTGCCTTTGAAGGAAAGTAGTTTTGATAATATTGTTGAAGAACCTAAAGGTCTCTATCTCTTAAGGAGATTAGAGTTTGGTGATAATCTTATTTACCTATATATTGTTAAATCACCTATCAACTGCTTAAGTGATAAATCTACATGTCATGACCAGTTGCCTCTTCAATTCTCTATTCCATGAAGGAATCAAAGTTTTATGAGTAGCCCTAACATTACTAGCATAGAAAGTATACTCATTTGGTGACTCTAATCTAAGGAAGAAATTAGAATATCCAAGGAATCAAATCCATGATGGCTTAGAAGAGCTATCCTTGCTAGAAAAATGCATGCCCCTTGAATATTCGAAGTCTATAAAATACCACTAAGGTGTCTTTGAAGACCTTTCCAAGCATGAGGGCATAGAAGGTGCTACATATGAACGCTATCAAATTGTGGCTTCTCTATTTGTCATCCATATTATTGTTTCTGAAGGTATCATGCTCTAAGTTCTTGCTCTGTCTCTTAGAGAGAAAGCATTGATATGGTTCAAAATATTCGAGCATGGAAGTATTCATACATGGGCTCATATAGTAGAAGCTCTTATAAACACATTCAACGCTTCTATAGATCCCTTCCTATTGCTCACTCACCTCACATTCATCAAGAAAGCCTATTATGAAGCCATGGTTGAATCCAATGCCCATTTCATAAGAACATGGAGGAGGATACCTCATGTGGCTAAGCCATAATATGCTTAAGCATACATATATTGTGTTTACACGTTCAAAACCAACATAAACCTCCATATACAACATTCGATAAAAAAGTGGTTTTTGCAAATCTTCAAGGAAGCATCCCAAGCAGAAAAAATGTTGATTTAGGTTGGGAATATTTTTGATAGAATCCCCCAAACCTCTTCTACATTCTCAATCCAAAATATACTTCCCATAAAGCCTATGCATGTTCAACATGCTGCCATGATGGGTAACTCCCCTTCATACCCTTACGAGAATGCACAACAATTGAGTAGGAGCTGAGGATAAAAATCCACTAGTTGACAAAATAAGTAAGAAACATGAAGAGGAAGATCTTAGATAAAGAATTAGAGACCAGTGGTTGGGATTCAAAAGAGTAGTACTCCAACATGCAACCAAAGGAGGGTAGAGGGTGGTAATAAGATCAATATTTTGGTCACTATTCATTTCTTATGATAAACAGTGTTATTACCTGTTGCTCTCATCAGGGATTCAGTAGTTGGGATGATGACCAATAGGAAGCACCCATAAAGTAATAGGGGCATAGAAATGTATTTTCCCTATCTAAGCTAACAATATTAGTGGTTGAAGCACCCACTGCAATGCCATTTCCCTAGTAGGAATTATCTCTCAGTTAGCAAGAGATGGAGTTTACGAAAAAACTCATGCATAATATTGGGTTGAGCTCAAGAGAGGTGGTTGTAGTAGATACACTCCATACCAAGTTGTATCACACATTTCTTTGTTGTAACCTTATTGATAGTCCCTAAAACCAAGAGGACCTGAGTAGGAAAAATCATGAATACTGGGTCTTCATTGAGATTGCCATTCCTATAAAAAGGGATGAGGTATGGATGATGGTACGTATTGATCCATACAAGGTGAATTTATAGTACATGCTCCTAGAAGACTTACCAATCAGATATTGGGACAAGGTGGTAAGGGCAATATCTGCATAGTTGGCATATGGTCAAAACACATGATTTTTTGGGTCAAGCATAATATCTAGGTCTAGCCCTAATGCAACTAATGATGTTGATGTGCAATGCCAAATTAATCATCAAAAACAACTCAAATTTAGCATCATTTGGTTTGGAAATTGTAGATTCACTACATAGGTTTAAAAAAAAACTCACTTAGATGTGTGAACCATATCTTAATTTTGTGTAAGTAAGCCAAAAATTAAATAAAGGGTGCATCAAGATCATGTTTGCACAGTGCCTAACATCATCTTAATCTCGAGTTGTAGAGAATCGTGTTATTGATAGCTAGTGTATACAATGATTTTCCACATGGTGCCTCCTCTTTTGAAAAGCACTTATCCATATTTGTGTCCATGCCATTTTTCCTCGTTTTTATATTTTTATTTTTCTGACTCCACAAACCAATGGATACTGTTCCTAAAAAATTGTGATCCTAAAAATAAATTACATTAATACTCATGCATGCATCACCCTAGAAAAATCTCTAAATTATAATATCAACTGAGGGCACCCAAAAAGCAAGATCTAGATGTACAATCTAGGATCCACATCATACCAAAAAATTCTAAGTTGGCACTGAAGATCCCGATGGACTAGCGAAATCACCCTATAAATGGACTACTCTGTAGCACTACCAAAATATTAAAGAATGGGTCTAAGAGTGTGATTGAAAATTTCCATGATGTATCTTAATAATATGAAGAGGACTTTTCTAGATTGCATAAATAAGAAGGGCTATAATAGGATAGACAAGTGTCTTTGGAATTTTTTTTATTCTTGAAATAGCCTTGGGCAGTAGCGAAGTATGTTGATATAAAGGCCATTTATGGGGATGTTCGATGGAGTAGGTAATTAATTATGAATGCACCATAGGATATCCCTAGGGTACTCTTCCCTTTCATTTCTTTATTTTATTTTCACTAGCTCCTTCCTCTCCCATTTGTGCTTATTGTTACTAACTTAACCTATTAGCGAGTTCCCCTTTCTTCATGTGATTGTCTATTTCCCCTCTTATCTTGTGCCCTGATTTCACTCCTTTCTCCATAGTGGTCCACCATGTTGTAAGTGTAGTTCCCACCCATCACGCACCTCCCTCCTATATCTTGCAGTCATCTCTAACTACTTTATTCTCTAGTTTATTATTTCTATCTCCATATCATTTCCTCCTTATTTGTTGTTATTTTTTATAAGAGTGGTGATTTGGATTTCCTATTCCCACAAAGTGGGAATCCCTTGTGAGCCACCAGAAGTGTGTATAAAATTTTACATACTTTACCCACTTGCTCCTTTTATCAAAGATGATGGTCTTATTAGTGTGTTAAGTAAAATTTTATGAGCTAGGCCCTTGAGCATAAAAAGTATATATTCATGGATGTGGTAGATGATGCTGAGTGAGTGATAGATGGGGCATAATATTTTTGGGTAATATCAAGAAGAGCAAAGGAGTCAGTTGGCAAGCAACATTGTGCAAGTCCCAAAATTCTTCCTAGTAGTGGAACCCAGAATTTGCCTAAGTAACAAAGTCTGGGTAGTTCCCAAAACCCAACCCCATCCCAGAGGTAGAGAATAAAGATGACGATAAATAGGGGTAAACTCCTAAAGTGCCACCCTAGTAAAAGGGTGGAAGAATATCTAAAGTCTAGAGCTGGGTGTGGAAATAGTCTTCCACATGATCCCGAAGGATCCCTAAATTTTACCCTAAAGATAGGGTGGAGGATAATAAAATTTTGAAGCATGATGGAGGTTTTGACATTCATCATTTCCTTATGGTCCCCAAAATTACACATAAAATAGAAGTCAGAATGTGTAATGACCCATAATTTAACAACAAGAAAACACACAAAAAAGAAAAGTTTTATTTTTTAACTAAGGAGAGGGATTCATAAAACCCTAATTGACTTCTAATTGATCTATTTTTTAAATCCCCTAATTTTCTCGAAGATCTACATGTCACAAAATACCCTCACACAAATCCATCTGTGTAGGCATATTATGTGTTACCGCAAATAAGTTTATCCCTCCCATCATTCTTGATGAGCTAAACTTATCACCTTTAGTCAATCGAAGGTATACACCCATATCCATACCATACACAATTCAATATATATAGGTATGCTCCACATATTGTGAGTTAAGCTATCCATCTCATCTCCATGATGAGCTATCTTAACACAAATGTAGTCTTTCTCTAAACTCAGTAATCATTCTCCCTAAGAGGTCTTAGTCCCTTAGGTCTATTACATTCACCCTAAGGGGGTCTCAATCCCTTAGGTCACCCTCTAAGTTCACCCTAGAATTCATTATTTAAGTTTCTATTATTTAGCAAGAAAAATAGGGATATATTAGATACTAAATCTAACAAAAACCATAATTCATGAAGGCATGCAAGGATACTAAGAAAAAAATAATGTTTAAAGAAACATAAGCATGAAATGAAAAGAAACTAACATAATTCAAAGACAATTCTTACTAGCAAATAGAATACATAGTTCTCATCATTCCACAATTATTACATACATCATAGTATGGTAAATTCTTCGTACCCTTAAAGAATAACATATTATATCAATTTCATCAGTGAAATCTCCCTATAAATCTAGTCTATTTGAACATAAGTAAATCATCATAAGTAGAATCTAATTTTTGCATTTATCCCAACCACCTCCTTGGTCCTCCATTGATTTCTATCAATCATTTGAGGATATTAGGGGATCAGAGCACTCATAGTTCCATGATAGACATGCTTATAAATGCATTTACTTATTTCATTTCCAAATTGCAACTATACAAATTAAATCAAAGTAACTAATCATCTACTGCATAGTTGATATCATAAAAACCACCATTTTTATTTCCCCTCTCATTATCTCATGAGAGTCTTTCAATAATGAAAATAGATCATAGGTCCTACTTCAATCCATTTCTTCTCAACCTTTTTAAAAAAAATTAAAGTCCCATAATATTAATCAATAAACAAGCTACGTTCCCTTATTTTCATAATTCAAAGTCATCCTACTTCAATTCGTAAAATAAACCATTTCCTTTACTTTCACTAAATAGATTCCCATACCTCTAAATAATAAAAATAAAACATAATTCATTTACTTTCACTAAATAGAGTTTCATACCTCTAAATAATAAAAATAAAACATAATTCATTTGCTCTCACTAAATATAGTCCCATACCTCTAAATAATAAAAATGAAACATAATTCACTTACTCTCACTAAATAGAGTCCCATACCTCTAAGTAATAAAAATAAAACATAATTCATTTACTCTCACTAAATAGAGTCACATACCTCTAAATAAAAAAAAAAAAACATAATTTATTTAATCTCACTAAATAGAGTTCCATACCTCTAAATAATAAAAATAAAACATAATTCATTTACTCTCACTAAATAGAGTCCCATACCTCTTAATAATAAAAGTAAAACATAATTCATTTACTCTCACTAAATAGAGTCCCATACCTCTATATAATAAAAATAAAACATAATTCATTTACTCTCGCTTAATAGAGTCCCATACCTCCAAATAATAAAAATAAAACATAATTCAATTAGTTTCACTAAATAGAGTCCTATATCTCTAAATAAAAATAATAATTCATTTACTTTATTTTCCCTAAAGCAAAACTCTTTAATTAATTCATTTTCCAATTAACTAAAGCACACTCTTTAATTAATTGATTTTTCAATTAACTAAAGTAAACTCTTTAATTAATTCATTTTCCAAATAACTAAAACAAACTCTTTAATAACTTTAGAAGCAAAAAGGATGGTCTCACCTGCAACCTAAGAATCTAAACCCCACAAGGGAAACATGAGAGACCGCACCACACATAAGATCTCAAGAGGGGTACGTGACAGATAATTAATACCTACAAACTTAGCCATAATATAAGGCGAAACTAGTTCACCATTTCCCACGTGGTGCACAATGAAGTCCACCAACCATGACTCAACTCTCAAAACAACAGTCAAGATAGGGAGATAAGAGGGGGTTTCTTTAATATAGAATGACCTGGGTAGGTGAGGGTTCACTCTCCAAATTATGGTAGAAGTTCCTGACCTTCGAGATTAACCCCAACACAACTAAGTATCTATTAAAAATTTATGTAGGCTACCTTGTGTAGGGGTTACCATGGCGTAGTCCAAAAAATAAAGTGCCTCATAGAAACACTAGCTATAACTAACACCAAGCCAATGCTTTACTAACCAACATGATGTGATTGTTGTCTTGGTCAGCTAATACTGGTAAGGAGCAATACAACCAAACATAATGGCCCAAAAGAAACCACAACCCTCGTCGAGTCGTTGTTAGAAGAACATAGAACCCTCGAGACATGGTTATAAATAATGGTAGGGCCACCACCTATAGTGATAATATTTAAACACACCAACTATAGCACAATGAGCACCCAAGGAGTTTGATCCAAGCATGAGATAGGGAGAAATAACAAAGCCTACTCTAGCATGGTATAGGTGAATTTCCAACCAAGACGATTTCATGACAAGGCAAAGAGTTACTCCCAATCAAACAACCAAGCAACTTATTTTTTTTAAACATAAAAATGACATGAATTAATCTTATCCAACCAACCTGAAACCTTTTGAATTTGGCCAAGTTATTTCCTTATCGAGCACTTTTATTGCTCAATTTTCATATGTGGATTCCAATCCTCGACTCTAAAATATTTCAAATATTTTCCTTTCTCTGCTGAGTGAGACAAATGAGACCAGTGAGAACACCAACCCTCTTTTTCCTTCCTCCCTTCCCCTCCTTAAGGGATCGAGCTCTTCCATTCAACATTCTTGTCCATCCTCATCAATGCTCTCATCTACCAACCTTAACTTCCATCTGATCCATTCAGACACAAGGAGATATTTTATTACAATTAAATATTTTAACTCTTGCTTTAGCACATGTGAAGCTCTCATCCTGAAGTCAACACAAATATTCCTTTCCACTTGTTCAACTTTGCATCACTCAAAGGACTATTAAATTATTTAAAATATTAAGATCTTTCGTAGTCTCTGATAGAATGAGATATTCCATTTAAGGAACCATATATTTTTTAAATTAGATAATTCTCCTTACATAATGAAATTCCAATGTTTTATTAAGAAGTACTATTGTCATTTAAAATAAAACAACTTTTATTTAAAAATGAAATAAAAACAACTTAATATTTATAAATGAAGTTCCTTTGTCATTTAAACTATTATTTATAAATGAAATTTCTTTATCATTTAAACTATTATTTATAAGTGAAATTCATTTATTATTTAAAATAGTTAAACTATTATTTATAAAATATGTATTTTTTCTTTTTATAGGATAAAATGTTTTCTCATAGAATACTAACATCATGCTATTCTTTTGAAAGGTATAAGCAAAATAAGGAGTTTTTTCAAAACAACAAGGTTATGCAAGTTTTTACCAAACCATTGATACACATAGTGATGAAGTAAAATATAATCAAACATATGCAATAGACAAAGAGGGAATATTTCCATCAACCTATTCACTTGTCTCAACCTGAGAGTTTATGATAGCTACCAAGCTATAAACTGAGGTTCACGGTGGCTAGCTATTTACAATTATCTCTAATAGAACTCATTCCTATATGATGGCGTCCATCAATGTTACCCTTGATTTACCTTAATCATCATTTACCCAACCTCAAGCACCCCCACTTATAGTGGAGGATTCTATTTCTTCCACCTACAAGTGTACCTGATCCTAGACATTTGCAAAAATGTTAGTAGCACCATGCTCTTCCAAATAAACTAAACATTGTATAGTTGGTTCAATTTATCAAATTAGGTATTAAAGCATCATAGATTAATACATTATTTCTTTGTGACAAAAATCCTGTGAGGGAGGGTCATGACATCCTACCCCCCATGACTAAATATCATCCTGGATGTATCCAGTTTTACAAAAAGAAATAGAAATTATTACATTATATATTTTTAAACAAGAAGGGAAAATATTTTTGCATATCCTTCACTTTCTTCCAAGTGGCATTTCTTTCATAAAACCAACCACACTAGACCTTACATTGCTAAAGAGTCTCATTCCCCATAGTCTTAGAATAAAACTTAGGAATCTTCACCAACATCACTTCAATTGCCTTTGGATTTGTCATCTGCAATTTAGAAACATCCCACACATGCTTAGGGTCAGCAACATATTTTCTAAGAAAGGATATATGGAAGGTGTCATGGATATTTTATAGGTTATGTGGTAAGGCAAGTTGGTATGCAACTGAACTAATCTTCTCAGTAAATTTTAAAGGTTCCCACAAATCGTGGATTCAACATTATGGATTTGATAGCACTCATCATCAATTTAAACCTTAAAAATATATTTTCACCTACATAGTACTCTCTTGGAGTTCTCTTTAAATCAACATAACTTAACAATCTATTTGTCTCTATTCATTATGTAGCTCATTGTTACAACTGATGTAACAATTCTGGTTCAGCCAATGTGCTATTCCCGGCAGTGTAAATGTTATTTAACAGGCTGCTGAAATATGAAAAACTAGTTCCATATTTCATTTCATGGCATCAGAGCCAGTTCTGTGATTCTTCTGGGCAGAGGATTTTCTTTTGCAGAGATTTTTTTTCTTGCGTGCAAAGGCTAAAAAAAAAATTACGCCGCGCGTTTTAAAAGAAAAAAATTTCGTAGCGTGCTGTGGGAGAAGAAAAAAAAAAAAAAACGGACGCAGGAGGTCCGCCCCCTTCCGTGCGTAGACCTGCGAGCATTGTGAAGCATAGCCCCCCCTACGTGCAGAGCCACGGGAGTCCAGTCCGATCCCTAATGTGCACAGACCTATGCACGTCATGACGCGGGCCCCGCGCGTAGACGTCACCAACAAGGAGGAGGGACAGCGCGGCCTGCGCGCGTCTGTGACGTCTGTAGCGCCAGCCGTAGCACGTCCCACGAGGAGGAGGGACAAGACGTCATGCAGATGTCCAAAATTCTGCGGTGTCCAAGACGTCAGCTCGGCGCGCTACGTCAAAGGGGGACAAAACCCCCGCTCCGGGAAGCAGGGCCAAGGACGTCTGTCTACGTCCCCCCCTGTGTCGCGACGTCCGTGATAGAGCGCGGATGCATGATGGTCGCGAAGCACGATCGGGATGTGCGCAAGCATCGCGGGAGGAAGCCAAGAGGGAGCGCGCGGCTCCCCCCCCGCTGAGCGGGAATTTAAAATTTTAAAATTCCGTCGGGGAGTATAAACCCCCCCGCGCGTAGCGCGAAACGCGCGCTCTCCCCGAAGAAAAACTAGAGACGCCCCCCCCGAAAAAAAAAAAAAAAAAAAAACCAGAGGCGTCCTGCCCATCGGTTGAACGCAGCAGCGGACCGCGACGCGGACTGGGAGCACGCAGACTGCGTTTTAAAAAAAAAAAAATGCGACAGCAGAGAAACGGGCAGAGGAAGCTGCAGCGGCGATTTGCAGAGGAGGAGGAACCAGGTGTTCAAAAAGGAGGGCTCCAGTGATCCTTTCGGATCAGCCCGCTAGCTCACTTGGCAGTGAGCTGTGCGGTAAGGCTCAGGGAGCCTGCAGGTCGGGGGTTCAAATCCCGCCGACTCCCCCCTAAGGTATAATTTTTTTTTGCAAAGTTTTTTTTAATTATTATTTTTTAATTAAAATTTTTAATTTTAATTTATTTTTTATAGTTTTTAAACTTTATAAATTAAAATTTAATTTTAATTTATTTTTTTATAAGTTTTAAAACTATATAAATTAAAATTATTTATTTTAATTTTAAAAATATAGTAATTATTAAAATGCTTTGTTAAAAGAGAATTTTTTAAGGGGGGATATTTTTTTCAAAAAATCAAAGGGGGAAAGTGAGTAATTTTTCTGAAAAAGCAATTTGGCGAATTGTAAAAGGTGCATTTTCGGCAGTGACCGACACCTTGTGGGTTATTCTTGTGGGCAATTTTTTTTGTTGTATGTTGCATATTTCATTTTTGCACTATAACATTAAAAATTAAAATCAAAACACTCCCTAAGTCCCCGGAATAATTAAAACCCATCCGTGCAATTTATTGCACTGCAGCATTCGGTATTTGTGATACCTCCGGCCAGCACTTACAGTGTAAAGCCGTCGTGATTTGGCTACTCGTATCCGCCGCCTAATATAGTCGCTACAATGACGTCTGAGCTTGTTCTCTATAAATCGTCATGGAGAGATAAGTTAGCCATTTTTGCATTTTTTTACTCCATCCACTACCCTTTATCGCACTTGTGTTTAGGCGTAAATCCTGACGAAGTATTCTTCATAGTGTTTAGGGGAAGTTACGCCCCACACATGAGAAGAATCTTCTATGGTAGGTGCCATCAACAAGGCGATTCCCTTTCAGTACCGCTTATGTTCCACGTATCGTATGATCTCTAAAACTCACCTATAGTCTCCCTCACGTAAGGGCGGGTGATTTTTGTTGATCTTTCTAAATACCTATAGTTTCCCTCACGTAAGGGCGGGTATTTTGTACGGTATATTGGCCTAGCAAAAGGTATATCGAAAGGGGGACCAATTGGTGATATAAGGAACCTTCACTATGGCCGCTGTTGCAAAGTTGATGACTGATCCGCATCAGTTATTGAAAGGTCCAAATTATACACCATGGAAACATAAGATGAAGGCAATTCTCCAAATGGAAGATTTGTAGGATATTGTTACTAGAGTAGAAACTAGGCCTTCACCAACAGCAGGATCCACAAGTCCTTCCGCAGATCAGATAGCTTTTGACAAGAAAGACAGTCGAGCAAAGGTGCTCATTTTGTTTGTTGTTTCAGATGAAGTGCAACCTCATATAGCTGACAAAGCAAGTGGTAAAGAGGCATGGGATGCCCTTAGAACCATCTATGAGGGAAAGAATGATTCCACCATTCTTCATCTTCAACAACAACTTCATAACCTGAGTTTGAGACAGGGTGAAATAGTTGAACTCTTTCTATGCAGAGTGTCTGAATTGAAAGAGAAATTGAGTTCTTTGGGAGATACTGTGGACGAAAAGCTTCTCATTTCACTTGTGATGAGAGCTTTACCTTATTCATTTGATATGTTGATAACCTCCATCCAGGTGTCTCAACGACAAATTACCTACATCGAGTTGGTCAATCTGCTTCAACAACAGGAGGCACACCAACTTCACAAGGATGATTCTTCCAATACAGCCCTATACACCAACAGGCAGGGTTCTAGATAGAAAGGTAATGGGAAAAAAGGAGGCAACTTTCAGAAATGAGGAAATTCTCATCAGGATACGAAAGGAAAAGGCAAACAACCTCAACATAAGAAAATGTGGTGCAAGATCTGTGAGAAAGACAACCATGACACCAACAAGTGTTGGCATAAGAACAAGCAGAAAGGCCAAAACAAACCACAAAATAAAAACAAGCAACCCCAGGTGAATGTTGTCGTTGAAGAATCTGACTCAGATTCTAAATGGGCACACAAGGTGCTCATGACTACCACAGATTCCACACAGAGGGATCCTGTTTGGTATGTCGATTCTGGAGCTAGCAAACATATGACTGGCGAAAGATCATGGTTTGAATCATTTGTGGCCAAGGAGGGCAAACCTGTCACCATTGTTGATGATAAAACCTACAGGGTTCAGGGAGAGGGTACAGTTTCAGTCACTCTTCCTGATGGCAAGTGTTAGATTGACAAAGTCCTCTATGTTTCGAGATTTGCCAACAATTTGTTGTCAGTGACACAAATCTTGGATAGAAATATGGTTGTCAACTTTCGTGTTGAGAATGGAAAGAAGTGTTGTACTATTACCAGGAAGGGTAAGCAGATTGCAACAGCTTCATATAAGCACGACTTATTTGCACTAGATGCTATCTCTACTCCACATGTTGCCATGACTGTCTCTACCAAGGAGGAAACTTCCCTATGGCACAAGAGATATGGGCATCTTAGTTCTGGCTACTTACTTGAGCTCAACAAGTATGAGATGGTAAAGGGTCTTCCTTCCCTTTCTGCCACATTTCCAGTGTGCTCTGACTGCTTGGAAGGAAAGCAGCATAGAGTACCATTTGAGAAGAGCTCTACAAGAGCACGAAAACCTCTGGAGTTAATTCACACCGATCTGTGTGGTCCTTTCACACCCAACAGTTGTGGAGGGAAGAGGTACTTTTAGTTATTCGTAGATGACTACTCACGAAAGATGTGGGTTTTCTTTCTCCAACTGAAATCTGAAGCTTTCGCATTCTTCCAGTAGTTCAAGAAATCCGTTGAGAAGGATTCAGGAGCTTCTATTAAAACCCTCCGCTCAGATCGATGGGGAGAGTTTACCTCTAATGAATTTTCTGCATTCCTAGATAAGCATGGAATCAAGAGACAGTTAACAACTACCTATACTCCTCAGCAAAATGGAGTTGCTGAGAGAAGGAACTATTCTATCATGGAAATGGTTCATTGTATGCTCATAGGAGCTACTCTTGGGCAACAATATTGGGCAGAAGTTGTCACCACTGCAGTATATCTATTGAATAGGGCACCCACAAAGGCCCTAAAAGGAATGACTCCATAGGAAGCATGGAGTGGTCGAAAACCCTCCATATCTCATCTATGTATTTTTGGATGTCACGCTTTCATGCACATACCGAAAGAGAAAAGGAAGAAGCTAGATGAGAAAAAACTGAGATGTATTTTTCTTGGTTATTCTGAGCACTCTAAAGGATATCGGTTGATAGATCCTTTGACCAAGAAAATTCATATCAGTAGAGATGTTGTCTTTGATGAAGCTTTCACATCACAGAGCACATCTAAAGTACACCAAGATATTGTGGAATCTAAGGAAGAGAAGATTCCTTCGTCAACACAGACAGGAGGTCCTTCTACATCTTCTTCAACTCCATCGAAGAAGAATCCCAAATGGTGTACAAATACAATCAGAGATGCAAATTTATCCATTCCTCCCAATTTGAATTTGGATAGACCTCGTACACGCAAGTATGGCTCAAAAGGAAAAAGAAGCCAAAGAAACTGGTGAGGTTGATGATCTTTGTCAATCTTTTGAGGAACTTTCTATAACTCCAAGTACAGAAGTAGAGGATATGGATATTGATGATGACAGGGCGTTCATGTCTACCATTGATGGTCTTGAACCTGCATCAGTGCAAGATGATCTTAGTGAGCCTTAGTGGAAGGCCGCTATGGATACAGAGTATGAGTCTTTGATGAAAAATAAAACTTGGAAGCTTGTTGATCTGCCGCATGGAAAGAAGCCCATTGGCTACAAATGGGTATATAAAGTCAAGTACAAGGCAGATGGAACAATTGATAAGCATAAGGCCTGTCTTGTTGCAAAGGGCTATGCTCAAAAGGAAGGCATTGACTATGAGGAAACTTTTGCACCTACTGCTCGGATGACCACAATTCGGGTTATGTGTGCTATGGCAGCACAATATGGGTGGAAAGTTCACCAGATGGATGTCAAAAGTGCCTTTCTAAATGGTGATCTCCAAGAAGAAGTCTATATGACCCAGCCTGAAGGATTTGAAGTGGAAGGCCAAGAGTAGAAAATTTGCAAATTGGTCAAATCCTTGTATGGTCTGAAACAAGCTCCTCGAGATTGGTATATAAAAATGGACAATCACCTTATGCAGCATGGATTTAAGAGATTTTCGTCAGATGCAAACCTCTATTTCAATAAATAGGGTTTTGAGATAGTGTTGCTTATACTCTATGTGGATGATCTGCTCATTACAGGGAGTTAAGATATAATGATCTCTACTGTCAAAAGAAACTTGTGCAAATATTTAGAGATGACAGATCTCAGACTTCTCCATTACTGTCTTGGTCTGGAATTCAACCAGAAGGAGCACTCCATCAAAGTGTCTCAGAAAAAATATGCCAAGACATTGCTGGAAAAATATCGCATGACTGATTGCAAGCCAATGGCAACTCCAATGGATAATGGACTTCAGTTATCATGATATGATGATTCACCTTAGGTAGATGGTACTCTCTATCGACAGTTGATTGGGAGTCTCATATATCTGACCAATACTAGGCCAGATCTCATATTTGCTATCAACTATCTTTCGAGGTTCATGCAGGAGCCTAAGACCACTAATTGGAAAGCAACAAAACGTGTTCTTCACTATGTCCGTGGTACTATGGAATATGGCCTAGAATACAAGAGGAACAACAAATTCTTCTTGCAAGGATACACGGACTTCGACTATGCCGGATCATTTGATGATCGCAAGTCAACTTCTGGATACATTTTTCATCTGGGATCCGGTCCTGTATCTTGGCACAGCAAGAAGCAACAAGTGGTTGCTATTTCATCAACAGAGGTAGAATATCACACCGCACGTGAAGCTATGTGCGAAGTGATATGGTTACGTCGCATTCTGACAAGTATGGGCCATCCATCAAAATATCCAATACACTTGTTTTGCGACAATCAGGGTGTTCTGAACCTTGTCAAGAATCCAGTCCATCATGAAAGAACAAAGCACATTGACACACAATGTCATTTCATTCGAGATGAAGTTCCAAAACACCGAATTCAACTTCAGCACATTCCCACCGATGCTCAAGTTGCAGACATTTTCACTAAGGCACTTGGACATGTCAAATTTGAATTGTTTCGCAGCTCACTTTGTATTGCAAAATAATGTAAGGGGATGTTAGTAGTCTAGTATAGCTATTAGTTATTACATTACCCAAATAATGTAATAAAGGGGGATGTTAGCGTACTTAACAATCTATTTGTCTCTATTCATTATGTAGCTCATTGTTACAACTGATGTAACAATTCTGGTTCAGCCGGTGTGCTATTCCCGACAGTGTAAATGTTATTTAACAGGCTGCTGAAATATGAAAAACTAGTTCCGTATTTCATTTCAGTTTGTCTATCAGTAACTTCTTTTAATTATTTTCCTAATTACCTTTAATTGATCCTCCATTTCTTTAACCATTTTTGGCCCAATCACAACTTGATATTCTAGGTTATTCCAAGGCAATGAAATTCTATACTTTTACCCATACAAGGCATTAAAAGGAGCCATTACTAGAGTGGAGTGATGCAGGTAGTCTTCACAATGATACTTATGATCCATGTAGTACATGCAGAGCATATCCTCTAGTACTTGGTTTACCCATAATTTTACCCCTCCAGGATGAGAATAGTAAGGGTATATATGGGAATATTGCATTATTAGTTTCCTTAAATAACCCGTAATTGGTATGATTAATCTACCTTTGTAGAACAAAATTTCATATCTCATTCTAAACTTATTATTATGCTCAGGGTCTTTGTTTATTCTAGCTTGAATTTCCTAGTAATACTCATTATGATATTGCTCCTACTGTACTTGATCCATAAGATACATGTTATTTCTAGTTATGAATACTATGTGTTTCCTTCTACTCAAATCATAAACCATCTTATTATCTTTCCATTTTATGTACTCAATTTCAAAGTCCTACTTAGCAAGAAACTTGATCCATCTTCTCTATATTGCATTGAGAATAGGTTGGATAAATAAATACCTAGAATTTGATGGTGAGTTTTTAATTCAAAAGGCCTTCCTACCAAGTAGTGGTGTTAGGCCTTTAGAGCATGGACCACTACAACTAACTCTAAATCATGTGTAGTATAATTAACTTCATGCTTATTTTATCTTTCTTGAACTATATGTTACTACTAACTCTTCTTGAGAGAGTACTCCTCCTAACCCTTCCAATGGTGCATCAATCCTTACTAAAAAGTATCCTTGAGGGTCAAGAATATTTAGTATTGGTATGGTATTGAGTTTATGCTTCAAAAATACAAAGGTAGATCCACACTTATCCAGACCATTTGAATTCCTTGTTATTTTTCTGAAGGTTAGTTATTGCCACAAAGATATTGAAGTAGTCCTTTATGTAACATCTATAGTATCCCGTTAACCCCATGAAGCCTCAAACTTTAGTTACATTAGTAGGGGGTGGCAAATTTAGGATGGTTTCAATTTTCTCTAGATCCACAAAAATTCCTTCTACTGATATGATATATCCAAGATATCATACCTCTGAAACATAGAAATCACTTTTGGTTAGATTTCCATAGAGTTGATTTTACCTCAACAACTCTAACATTATCTTGAGATGCTTATCATGATCTTCCTTGTTTTGAGAGTATATTAATATATCATCTAGAAATACAAGGATAAACTATTCCAGGTAAACACACTATTCATTATATTTGTAAATGTAGTTTGGGCATTAGTTAGTCCAAAGGGTAGAACTGTAAACTCATAATGCATGTACCTAGTCTTAAATACCATTTTGTGAGTATCCTCCTCATGTATTCTCAACTGATGGTACCTTGATATTAGATAAATATTTATGAATACTGTGGCATCTCTTAGTTGATCGAATAAATATTTGATCCTAGGTAAAGGATATCGATTCTTGATTGTAGCCTTATTTAGCATCTTGTAATAAATACACAATCTTAAAGAATCGTCTTTATTTTTCATGAATAAAACTAATGCACCCCAAGGTGACACACTTGGTTTTATTAATCCATTATCTAATAGCTCCTAGATCTGTATCTTTAGTTCCTACATCTCAATAGGATTCATCCTATATGAAGATCTAATAATAGGTTCTACCCTTGGCATAAGATCAATTGTGAAATCAAAATCTTGCACAGGAGTGAGTCTAGGTAAATCCTTTATAAATACACCCTTAAAATCATGTAGAATTGGGTGCTTCCTTAGCAAATCTCTCTTCTGATCATCTCCTACTTCATTGAGTTTTACAACATACACTATCCCTCCTTTCTTGAGGGCTTTATTCAATTGCATAACCAACATCATCTGGGGTTTGAATGCCCCCTACTCACTATGAATTCTCAGTATTTTCTTGCCTTTATCTAAATACTCGATCCATCTATCTTGGAAATTTATCAAGGCTTTATGGGCCTATAATGAATCCATCTCTAGGATCACATCAAAGGCATGAAGTGGAGCTACGTATAAGCATCATTTGGTGGCACCACTAGCTAAAGTAATCTTTTCCATTGGATTACATTGGCTTACTAAGTAGGTATACCCAAAAATATACACTACCTTCCATCCATGGGCCAAATATCCTGGTATTTTTGTAATATACCTTGTTAAAATAGAAGAAATAAAGCTATTTGTCGCTCCGCTATTAATTAAAATCTTTACTTTCTTATTAAAAATCTTACCTTTCACAAGCAATGGGGTAGCTTGCCCATATAGCTTCTATTTCCCATTTTTTGCATAAATCCAATGCTCATGTTCCTTTCCCTTAGCATACCCTAGTTGATACAGAATCTGCGTAGCATAATGTGGGCCCTTGCATTGATAACACCTATCCTTGGGTCCTTGCTTCTTTTCTATTTTTTGCTCTTCTACTTTAATTGTTGGAGCTAAATTTTGTGGTTTATTAGGGTGAGGCTGTGTTGTTTGGATTATTGTTGGTTTTATTTTAGAATTTTTTCTTGAACTTACCCTATTTCTCATTATTTCTCTTCTCAAAATTTTTGGGGTTCTTGGTATTTTGATCTTCTTCCTCTTCCAATTTCAAGAATACTTAACTATTACTCTTCCTCAATGCTTGCTGATATTGCTCATATAGTGGAACATAATTGAATTACAGGTGATACTTTGCTTTCTTTACCAAATCATACGCCTTTTGCAACGATTTAGTCTCACACATATTTACATCATGCTTCACTCTAGATTATAACCCGTAAAAGAACTTTTGAACTCTCATCTTCTTATCATAAGAAAGTACATACTTAAGTAACCGAACCAAATTCTTATAGTATGTCTCCACTATTTTAGTTCATTGTCGAAGGAGGGTAGATTATTCAAACTTTAAGGCATAGAAGTGTTTTGTGAAAAACCTATTTTTCAAGATTTCAATAAATTATTTCCATTTAATATCAATAGGCTCAACCTTATTCTTGTCATAGTAGGTCCTACATAATATAAAGAAGCCCCTTCTAAGTTGATCATAGCCCAAAATATCTAGGTTCCCAAGGAATAGCATTTTACTATGAAGTAAACTTCTAATTATCTTAGCCAAACTTCATTTGCATCCCATTCACCTTCTCTATCAAACTTGGAGATAAAAATATTTTTAATATCCCTAATTGTTTCTTTTTTTAGAAGAGTTCTAGCTTGCAATTGTTCTGTAGTTAGCTCATAATCTTAGCTAACCTTCAAGTCTCTAGCTTGTAAATTCTAATCTACAATAGTTTCTAACACTTATCTCATCTAATCCTGCATGGCAACAACTGTAGCAGTAAGTTCTTCTACCTCTCTATTAGAATTTCTTGGATCCTCATAATGAATCCCTTATTTGATATTATTTTATTGATTTCATCTAGTTAAATGTGTAGGACTCTATTTTTTGGCCTTAGGTGGTATTCTAACCTAGTTACAACCAAGAAAATGATGAGGTTACAACTTCACTCAAATTGTATCACTAATTCAAACCACAATATATAGTTCTCTTGCTAAAAGAGTTAATGATCTAACTAGGATGATATTCTAGCATTATAATCTAAAATTAATACCAAAACCCATACTAAGGTATCATAACATTTATTCACCCTTGGTATTAATTCCCATTAGATTCTAGCAAGCAGTAAATTCTGTCATCCTAACTTTAACTTATCTCTAAGCAAGCCTTTGTTGGAGACATCCAAATATATTTAGAACACAAGAATATCTATACCCTCATACCTAGAGCTATGATACCAAATGTAATGACCCATAATTTAACAAGAAAGCACATATAAAATAAAATATATATTTTTTTAACTAAGGAGAGAAATTCATAAACCCCTAATCGACTTATAATTGATCTATTGTTTAAATTCCCTAAGTTTCTTGAAGAGATACACCTCACCAAATACCCTAAAAAAAATTCGTTTGTGTAGGTGTATTATGTGTTACCGTAAATTTGTTTATCCCTACCATCATTCTAGATGAGCTAAACTTATCACCTTCAATCAATCGAAGGTATATGCCCATATTCATATCATACACAAGTCAATATATATAGGTATGCTCCACGTATTGTGAGTTAATATATCCATCTCGTCTCCATGATGAGCTATCTTAACACAAATATAGTATTTCTCTAAACTCAGTTGTCATTCTCCCTAAGGGGTCTTAATCCCTGAGGTCCATTACATTCACCCTAAGGGGGTCTCAATCCCTTAGGTCACTCTCTAAGTTGACCCTAGAAATCATTATTTAAGTTTCTATTATTTAGAAAGAAAAAAAGGTATATATTAGATACTAAATCTAACAAAAAACATAATTCATGAAGGCATGCAAGGATACTAAGAAAAAAACAATGTTCAAAGGAAAATAAGAATCAAATGAAAAGAAACTAACATAATTCAAAGACAATTCTTACTAGAAAAACAAAGACATAGTTCTCATCATTCCAAAACTATTACATACATCATAGTAAAGAATAACATATTATATCAATTTCATCAGGGAAATATCCCCACAACTCTAGTCTATTTGAACATAAGTAAATCATATTAAGTAGAATCAAACTGCTACATCAATCCCAACCTCCTCCTTGGCCCTACTTTGATTTCCATTGATCATTTGAGGATAGTAGGGGATTAGGGTACTCTTGGTTCTATGATAGACATGCTTCTAAATGCATTTACTTATTTCATTACCAAATTACAACTATACAAATTAAATCAAAGTAACTAATCATCTACTGCATAGTTGATATCATAAAAACCACTTTTTTATTTCCCCTATTATTATCTCATGACAGTCTTTCAATAGTGCAAATAGATCAAAGGTCCTACTTCAATCAATTCATTTTCAACCTTTATTCAACAAATTAAAGTCCCATACCTTTAATATTTAAACAAGCTAGGTTCCTTTATTTTCATAAATCAAAGTCATCCTACTTCAATTCATAAAATAAACCATTTCCTTTACTTTCACTAAATAGAGTCCCATACCTCTAAATAATAAAAATAAAACATAATTCATTTATTGTCACTAAATAGAGTCCCATACCTCTAAATAATAAAAATAAAATATAATTTATTTATTCTCACTAAATAGAGTCTCATACCTCTAAATAATATAAATAAAAAATAATTCATTTACTCTCACTAAATAGAGTCCCATACATCTAAATAATAAAAATAAAACACAATTCATTTACTCTTACTAAATAGAGTCTCATAGCTCTAAATAATAAAAATAAAACATAATTCATTTACTTTCACTAAATAGAGTCACATACCTCTAAATAGTAAAAATAATCCATTTTATTTATTTTCTCTAAAGCAACACTTTAATTAATTCATTTTCCAATTAACTAAAGCACACTCTTTAATTAATTTATTTTCCAATTAACTAAAGCAAACTCTTTAATTAATTCATTTTCCAATTAACTAAAGCAAACTCTTTAATTAATTTAAAAGCCAAAAGGATGGTCTCACCTGCAACCTAAGAATCTAAACTCCATGAGGGTAGCATGGGAGACCACACCACATAAAAGAGCTCAAGAGGGGTACATAGTAGATGATGAACACCCACAAACTCGGGCGGGGGATAAGGGAAAACTAGTTCATGATTTCCCATGTGGTGCACAACGAAGTCCACCAACTATGACTCAACCCTTAAGACAACATTTAAACCAAGGAGAGAAGAGGGGTTTTCTTTAACAAATAAGGATATAGGCAGGTGGGGGTTCGCTCTCTAAATTATGATAAAATAAGTTCTTGATCTTGGAGATTAACCCCGATGCAACTGAGTCCCAACTAAACCTTGATGTAGGCTACCTTGTGTAGGGGCTACCATGGTGTATTCAAATAACCAAAGGGCCTCATAGAAACACTTGGCTATGGCTAAAACCAAGCCAGTGCTTCACTAACTAATGTGATGTCATCACTGGCTTGGTCAACTAATACTAGTAAGGAACAACACATCCAAAACATAGTCGGCCCAAAAGAAACCATAACCCACATTGAGTCACTATTAGAAGAACACAATACCCTCGAGCAGGGTTATGCATAGTGGCATATATTCATAAATTGGGCAAATATTAGGATTTTTAAAATTAGAAATTGGCGAATATGAGGACCCTCGACACCATCCCATTTGCCTAAAATTTTTAGAACCAATTCTTTCTTAGGGTCAATTTGCCACAATATATATCCAAACATATGAATATTTGTACTCGACATAAAAATCTTTTCAAGCCTGATCTAATGGTGGTATTTTTATGAAGTTATAAGATGATTTAATAGGTTTATTAGGGCTTCAAATACTCCAAATTTTGGTATGAAGATGCTCGATTTGATTTTCTTAGGATTCTCCATGATTCACCTTGATTTTTATTAGGATTCGCTATTTTTTTACAAGTACATTTTGAGTCCAACCCCTTATGCATAACCTTGTACTTGATACGTCATCATAAACAGTGGTAAGGCCACCACCTATGGAGAAAATGTTTAAAAAACACACCAACTATACCACAATGAGCACCCAAGGATTTTAATCCAAGCATGAGGATGGGATAAATAAGAAAGCCTACTCTAGCATGGTATAGATGAACGTCCAACCAACACTGTTTCACAAAAATACTAGGAGTTACTCCTAATAAAACAACCAAGCAACTTATTTATTTCAAACTTAAATTTTTTTAGGGATTAAGCTTATCCAACCAACCTGAAACCTTTCAAATTTGGCCAAGTTATAAACTTCTTGAGAACTATTTATGCCTGATGTTTTTTTACGGGTTCCAATCCTTGACTCTAAAATATTTCAAAGATTTTTCTTTCTCTTCTAAATATATGAATGAGAACAGTGAGAAAAACAACCCTACTTTTTATTCCTCCGTTCCCCTTATTAAGGTATTGAGTTCCTCCATTCAACGCTCCTCACCATCCTCATCAATACTCTCATCTATTGGCTTTAACTTCCATCTGATCCATTTGGTCACAAGGATATATTTTATTATAATTATATATTTGAACTATTGCTTTAGCACACGTAAAGCTCTTCTCTTGAAGTCGGCACAAAGCTTCCTTTCCACTTGCTCAACTTTGCATAACTTAAAGGACTATTAAATTATTTAAAGGATTAATATCGTTCATAGTCTTTGATACAATGAGATCTTCCATTTAAGGAATACTATATTTTTTATAATAGACAATTATTCTTCCTTAATGAATGTCCATTTTTTATTAAGAAGTACTATTATCATTTAAAATAAAATAACTAATATTTATAAATGAAATTTATTTATCATTTAAACTATTATTTATAAATGAAATTCATTTATCATTTAAAATAATTAAACTATTATTTATAAAATAATTGTTTTTTTTATTTGTCTAGAATAAAAAGTTTTCTCATCGAATACTAACATCATGTTATTATTTTTGAAAAGTTTAAGCAAAACAAGGAGCTTTTCCAAAACAACCAGGTTATGCAAGTAAATATTAAAATATAATCAAACATATGCAATAGACAAAGAGGGAATCTTTCCATCAACCTAATCACCTATCTCAGCCCAAGAGTTTATGATAGCTACCAGGTTATCAACTAAGGCTCACGGTGGCTAGCTATTGATGATTATACCTAACTGAATCCATATATATATGAAGGTATCCATCAATATTACCCCCAAGTTGCCTTAATATTTATTTCCCCAACCTTAAGTACCCCTGATTTTGATAGAGGATTCTACTTCTTTCACCTACGAGTGTACCTGATATGAAGAACACAAGCTTATACTGAGAGGGAGGGATGAATAGTATAATGCCCACTTTTTACTTTCTTTCCAAACCAATATCAAATAGTGTCCTTAATTACAATATCCAAATATAGAAATACGCATTAATGACATAGATAGAAATAGTAAGTAAGAGCACAAATCACCACACACAATTGATACACAATATTTAACTTGGTTCCCCCAATGTTGGGTACTCCACAAGATAATCTCCTTATAATATTTTACAAAGAAATAGGGATCCTTATCCCAATACAAATGATTACTTTGATCTACTCAAAGCTAGGCTATCCACTGATCTGTTCATCAAGACAATTCACTGATCTGCTCAGCTATGCAATCCACTGATCTACTTAGATAGGCAATCCACTGATCTGCTCAGGTAGGAAATCCATTGATATTCTTAGCAAGGCAATTCACTGATCTGCTCAGCTAGGCAATCCACTGATTTGCTTAGGTAGGCAATCCTAATTTTCTCAGGTAAGCAATCCATTGAATTTCTCAAGTAGGTAATCCTGATATGCTCAGGTAGGAAATCCACTAATTTGATCAACAAGTTCACCAAGAACTTACTCAAAATTTTCTCTAGAAATCTCACCAAGAACTTGCTCAAATCTACTCTAGCAAGATCACCAAGAACTTGCTCAAAATATGCTCTAGCAAGCTCACCAAGAACTTGCTCAAATCTTCTCAGCAAGCTCACCAAGAACTTGCTCAAAATCTGTCCACAAATCTATCCAAAATCCTTCTCAAAGGCTCAACCAATCATGCACAAAATTTTCCACAAATATGTCTAGAAATCTATCCCAATAGCCTTCTCAAAGGCTCAATCAATCATGCACAAAAGCTGCCACAAATATATCCATAAATTTATCCCAAAGGTCTTATCAAAGTCTGAATCAATCATGCTCAAGTAGCCCTCAAATATCATCCATAAATATATGAAGGCAAGGATCAATGATAAAATCAACAATGAATATGCACTCTACAATGGATGACAACAATGATCCACAATGATATCTACTCAAATAATAATATAGAATAGTTTGTTTCATGGAACTTGAACAACCACTTCACACAATCACTTGAGTAGGCTCAAACAACCCTACTCAACCAATCACAACAAGAAACAACTCTTTCTCACAATCCCTAGTCCAAGCATGTATCAACCAACTAAAAATGTTTCCAACAATGCTTAACCACAAATATCACATAACAATGATACTTATGATATCCTCTAACTCAAGTTCAAGTTCTTTGTACAATCAATGGGATTCACCAACAATTCTTATAAAACATTTTTCACATAACAATGATACTCATGTTATTCTCAAACCCTATCTCAGGTTTTTCACACAACTAATGGCTTCAACAATAATGCTTATAAAACAAGGTTTAAACACAACTTTCAAACCAGAAAACCTTGAAGCATTCAACCAACCACATTCGAAAAGGAAACCACAATCAATCCTTTTGTCTCCAATGATATTTCAAAAATAAACCACCATAAACAAAGTCAATGGAGAATATTGCTCATACCTTTTGATGCCTTATTAGTTGTCTACTAAATCTACCACACTCAACAAACTTTATTTTTCAACTTTCAATAAGGGTTAGGGATCATGATTAATAACAAAACAATAATATCCAAATAAAACCTTATTACTCCTACTCAATAAAATACATCATGTTCCCTCATGAAATAATTAATCCTCTTTGAAAAAGAACAAAGCAATCTTCCCTTTTGAACCTCTTTAAAAAATCAGAAATATCTCTTTACGCACACCTTATTTCTCCCTCTAAACAAGTTAACCAAATAGCCCTCGAAATAAGCTTTCCAACGATATATATTATGATATACTTCCAAAAAGAAAATCACCATAAATCTCTCTTTTTATTAAGGTGCATCATAACCCTTATTTCTCCTAGGGCAACTTTAGAAAAAAAAATATTAAAAAATATTAACTTGCCTCTGTCCCTGACGGGATTCGATCCCTTGATGCCTCCTTGTTCAGTTCCTTAACCATGGCCAAGACTCCGTTGGGACACATGCCCTCACGTGTTCAAAGGGGCACGAACCAAAACAAATACCTCAATATTATGCGCCCTTCAAAAACTCAAAAATGCTTCGAGCGTTTCAACACAGCAAGCATCCCCGGTGAGACTTGATCGTAGGACCTCATGCTTCTTACACAGTGCACAAACCACTAGTCCAAAGGTGCCTATGCATTTGGTTATCCTCCGGGAATGATTCTTCAATAGACCTGAATTTCATAAACCCTTCACATGCCTCTTTACACACACTTCAACACACAGGATCTTTTTGCATTACGTTATCAATTCGAATGTGTTCAAAAACCGAGGACAATAATTTATCAAAAATTATGGTGGCATATATATATGCCTTTTCTCATTTCTTTAGACGTTGACGCTATTATTTTTAATATATGTATTTCCTCCTTTCTTTAGATGTCGGCGCTATAATTTTATTTTTAATTTTAAAATTAAAATTAAAATTTTAAATAATTTAAAATTTAAACCAAATATTTAAAATTAAATATCTCCATCACAAGGGCACATTTTTTGATGAAACAAAAATCCAACATGGGTTTTAAGAAAAAACCATTTCAAATCTACCATCCATGGTTTTAAATTAAACTTTTTATTTTGCCTGCCTTGGTTTTCACAAAAATCCTGTATATATCCATGCTCTCCAAAATATCATAAATGATATTTTATGAAGTAATTTTGCCACAAAAACTCAAATGTGATCCATGTGATATCAATGATCCATGTGACATCAATGACAACATAAAATATATCAAATTTCCAACATGATCCTGCACTTTTGGTAATATGTTAGTAGTACCATGCTCTTCCAAATTAATTAAACATTGTATAGTTGATTCAATTCATCAAATTAGATATTAAAGCATCAAATATTAATACATTGTTTCTTTGTGCCAAAAATCCTGTCAATGAGGGTCATGAGAGAGCAAAGACCTGATGTCCTACTCTGTTGAACACATAAAATGGTGGGTAGAGCTTTAGGTTAGTGCAAGTAGTCGATAGATCCCAAAATCCTACCCACCATTCAGACCCTCACTAAAATATAGAAATATCTACTAGAAAAGTGTGCATCCTCATTAAAGAGGATGTCCTATGGTAGGTTGGCATTATAAAAGGTTCAGTGCCCTACAACATCGTAGCTGATCGAATCTTCCATTGATCAGATGGTCAATCTCAATCCATCTCCTCCTATAATTAATACCCTCAAGAGTACATGGATGGAATTTTTTATTTGATAGAGCTTCCCAGAGGAATAAGTTGATCAAGGATCTAGATTCATGTAACCTGAATGATGTACTCCTAACAACCACCTCTCATTATAGTCTAAAAAGGATCTATAAGAATTCAAAATTACATCGTCCCTGCCGGGACCACTCAAAAATATCATCCACCACTTGTATTTAATGTAGCATTTATTGTAAGATCTATATATGTTGGGACTCAAGGTATTCCAAATTATGGATCTTTAGTCGTTACAATTCACATATAAAGCTTACACTATTTATAAATATAATTTTTTTACTGTTTGATCTCTAAATTTGTTCTTATATATTTGTGTTGAACGTTGAATACTTATTTTGACTACAGTTATCTGAGTGATTCCGCTCTAATTATGATATCTATATTTCATGCATTTTACTTAGTAGTTCTAGAATTTGCATTTCACATTGGGTTGAGGGTTTATTTCTGCTTTGTCCAGTTGGGTGGTTGTGATCTAAATTTGCATCTTGGATTTCATGCATTCCATTTATTGGTTCTGGAATTCATATTCAACCCATGGTATTAAAGGTCAAGTAAGAGCAATGTTGGCTGATCTATTAAGTAATTTTCTTGTATTTTCACCCATGGTGTTAGCTTTTCATGCACGTGTCTTGATGCGGCTATACCTATCCTTGTGAGTTTTGACTACGACCTCACATTCCTTCTTTTTTTCCCCCTTTTCCCTTTAATTTTAGGCTTAGTTAGCTAGGACTTCCCAAATGAACTAGCCTTCTTCATAGATCAACCACCCAACCCCTCCCAAGCATGGTGTTCATTCAATATTGGTCAAATTTCATAGGGCACGTAAAAATTTTCACCTCATTATTTTCATTAAGGTGTGAATTTTTGACCAAAATGACCAATTTACTATAGCCTCTATCTTATTTTGATCTACTGCAATCCCTTTTGCAAATATTATGTGCCCTAAGTATTGTAATTTTAACACATAAAAGTTACTCTTAGATGGATTTTTTGTAAGTTTTGTTCTTCCTTAATAATTTCAACACGATTATAAGGTGCTTGTCATACTCCTTCTTGTTCCAAGAATATAAGTATAAATTAGTCTATATGCTTCCTAAATACACTATTCATTAAGTTCATGAATATTGCTAGTGCATTTTTCAGTCTAAATGATAAGACTATAAATTCATAGTTACCATATCATGTTTTGAATACCATATTATGGGTATCTTCTTCATGGATCCTTAGTTGGTGATACCTAAATTTCAAATCAATCATGGAGAAAATGGTGGTATCATTTAGGTAGTCAAAATATTTTCAATCCTGGGCAAGGGTTATCTATTCTTGATGGTTGCCTTATCAAGCATTATGTAATCTATACAAAGTTGTAAGGAAGCATCCTTATTATTAAAAAACAACACAAGTGCACCCCATGGTGACACAATAGGTTTGATCAATATCTTTTCAAACAACCCTTGTGGTTGTACCTTCAACTCCTATATCTCAATGGTATTCATCCTATAAGGACTCCTATTAATGGGTTTCATTCCAAGTTTTAGCTTGATAGTGAAATCAAACTCACGCTTAGGAGGAATTCTTGGGAAGTCCTCAGGAAACATATCTCTAAATTCTTCCAACACCTGGTGTTTGCCAAACACTTCTTCGTTCTTCTCATCTTCAATTTCATTGATTTTTACAACATAAAATTTTCCTCCCTTCCTAATGATCTTCTTTAATTTCATTGTATAAAGAATCTAGGATTGGAATATCCCTTCCTCATTATGCACTCTGAATCTTCCCCTGCCATATTTTGAATAATCAATCCATATTTCTTAGAAATTAATGATGGTTCTATGAGCTTGTAGCCAATCGATTATTAATATTATTCCAAATGCATGCAATGGTGCTACATAAATATATCCTATGGTTAAGCCACTAGGTAGGGTAATTTTTATCTCAAGGTAACATTGGTCCATAGAGTAGGTTTATCACCATACTCAACTTGCCACCCATGTACCAAGATTCCCAGCCTTTATGGTATATATCTAACTAAACTAGATGAAATAAAACTATCATTTTTTCACTATCGATCAAAATATTTATTTCTAAACTAAAAATCTTACCCTTTAAAAAAAGAGTGGCTTACCCCTCCAAGTTCTATCTACCTATTATCGCATAAATCTTACATGTGGGTTCCTTTTATTTATAGCTCGATTGTGCTTTGTATCGACAATTATTAGAGTAGTGTGGGCCTCTACAATCGTAACGTCCACCCTTGGGGCCCAAGTGATTTCCCTATACCTAAGCTCTTGTGCTCTTTGTTAGTGTAGAATTAGGCTACCTTTGAGATGGTGGCTTGTTTTCATTGTTGTTGTTGTTAGTGTTGTTGTTCCTCCTCTGCAATTATACTTGCTTCCTAACATTTCTCTTATTGAGCCTTGGAAATATTCAATTTACATGGTTCTAACATATTTCCCATTTTATGAAACCCACACTATTCCTTTTCCTAAGTGCTTGTTGATCTTGTTCAGATGAACCTATGTAGTCAAAGTAGGGCTTCAGGTATGACTCTTCCTTCATGGCTAGATTGTAAGCCTTTTACAGGCTTTTAGGTTTATGGATGTTTACTTAATATCCAATCCTAGGATCTGCCTCTAAGATGAATTTATGGATCTTCATATTCTCATTATAGGCAGGTATATACGTCAACAACTTAACAAATTTTGGATAATAAGCCTCCACTATTTTGTTTCTTTATTGAAGGTTTATGAAATCCTCAGATTTTTTGGCATAGAAATGCTCCATGAGGAATGTCTCCTTGAAGGCTATGATAAAATCCTCCCATCTCAAGTTAAGTGCCTCAACATTTTATTAATTATAAAAAATTTCCCACCAATCTAGTCTAATACCTTGTAAGTGCATAGTGGCCCATGAAGTTTGGGTTCCAATAGTTTAATTCCTCATAGTGAAGAGATTTTCTAATTCTCTTAGCCAGACCTCAACTGCATCATCTCCTTCCTCTCCATTAAACTTGGAGGAGGATACATTCTTTAAATATCTAGCTAGTTCTACCTTCAAATCTTTGGCCTCTTGTTCCTTGGTAGTAGGAGCATTTGCCTATGTAAATTTTGAGTTATTGACCTATGAATATTGGTTCATTATGGATTCTAATAGTTGTTTTAGTTATTATATCTATTCTCAAATTAGAGCAGTGAGGTTCTCTACCTTTGCTTGAATTATCTAAATTTGTGTCTTAGGCCCTAACCTTGACATCATTCTGCTAGGTCTACCTATCGGATGGGTAGATCTCCCTCTTGTTGTTTGTGGTACCATAATCTTGGTCACACAAGGAGAGTAAGTTTAAATTTTGTCACAATTCCTTCCTCGAATTTATGTTATCCACAAACTTACTTCAATGTTGGATACTAACAATTACCCTTACTCCTAGTAAGGTATAAATATTATTAGAGTTTCTATACCTTCTAAAAATCTTTATCACCTAGTCCATATATTCCTATGTATTATGTAAGGAAGCTTATAGTCCTACAATTTCATACCAAATGTCACAACCCAAAATTCCATCCCATGCATGAGTAATTGTTTTTTATGTTTTTCTTTTCTAGAGATTTACTAATGACCTTAGTGTCCCCCAACTAAGTTATCTATCCCATACAATTATTCAAAGCAATTTGTAATTCCTTCCATCAAACAAGGGGCCCCATAACCCCTATGTCACTAAATAATGAATTTATCCTTTGATTCATTTTATGAATCTTTTGAGAGGGAGTCCCATAACTCCCTCAACTAAATTACTCAATCATCCTTCATGTCACTCACTCATAATGGAATCACTTCCTATAATATAAAGAATTAATTTGCTAGCATAGCCCCTAATAAGATTTTTGGAGAGGACCCCATAATCACCCCCCCCCTCCCCACAAAAAAAAAAAATCCATTAACTTCCCTCCAAAAAGTTACATACCATAAAGTAAATAAAAACACTAATTTTCTTCAAAATTTACATACCATGAATCAAATAATTATAACAATTCTATTTTAAACTACATATCATAAATCAATAACTTTTCCTGTGAATATAAATTATGTTTAATACTACAATAAACTAGTATATTTCCCTATGAATATAAAATGTTTTTGGGCATCATAAATCAATGTGTATTTTCCTGAAAGGATAAAATGTGTTTAACCACATTTAGTCAAACCACCATGAGTCGGGGAGGGAGGAAAGTAGAGAGGGGAGGGCTCTAGTCCCTTCCCTGCTCCCCCTCCCATGGCTCCTGGTTCCTGCCCAGTCCCTGGCTCAACCCAGGTCATCCATCCCGGGGAGTGGTTGTTTGCAGATGATCTCCTGGGGGGAGATCCTTCTCCACTATCTGCGCCCCTCCCAGTCGGCTAGGGTTTCCTTGGTTGTTTTTTTGGACTGGTGCTTCCCAGGGATCCCTGTTTGGTTGGGGATCCCTTCCCTTTTTCCCTCAGGCTTCCCCCTAGGGTTTTTTGCAGGTTATTCGCGTGGATCTGGTCCCCTACGTTTCTCGGTGCGGTGGAGGTGACGGTTTAGGGTTTGGACAACTTCCCCCTTTTTTCTTGTGAATCCTCAACGGGCTCTATGCTTGGACAGGATTCTTGGTCCCTGCTGCTGGGATCCTCTTCTGTTTTCCCGGGGCGGGTTCCTTGTGGTGCAACTCTCTGGTCACTTCCTGATGGGTTGGATCCTCTCTGTGCTGGCTGTCGGCTTCCTGCAGGATGGCTCTCACTGAACGGAATGTTTTCCCGGTGGGCGGCTGGTTTCTCCACAGGGCGGGATTCACCAAATCCGCCGGTTTTCCCATGAGGCGGGATCCTTTCTTTTCTGCTGGTTTCCCGGATGGTGGGATTTCCCTGTTGCTTCCCGCTATGCGGGACTATTTGTGGTGGTTTTGACTGCTTCCCACGAGGCGAGATTTTATTGTAACAGTTTTTCTTTGCTTCTCGTCGGGCGGGATCTTCTCGATGGTGGTTTTTGGCTACTCCCGCTGGGCGGGATCTCCAAAACTACTTTCTTTCTTATTTGTTTGTTTCCCGCTGAGAGGGATTGTTTCATGCTTATTGTTACCGCTAGGCGGGATTTCTATTTTGGTGTTTAGTTTCAAGGGATTGATGCCCTAGGCCCATTGCTTATGTAATCAAGTTTTGGGATCCTTGTTAAAACCCGCTGTAAATACAAACACTACTTACCAAAAAAAAAAAAACCACCATGAGTCTATATATTTTCCTAAAATATAAGATTTTTTAGTCACCATAGTCAATATATTTGTCTACAAGTATTAACAGTGTTTTAAACTAGCATAATCCAATATATTTTTCAATGAGAATAAACTATGTTTTAAGCTACACAGTCAATATATTATTCTACGAGTATTAACTATGTTTTGTCCAATACATTTTCCCTTTTTTGTGATTACAAAAATATGTTTTACAACATGCCAAAGCTCAACAACTAGAATAAACAACCAACAATAGACAACTGTCAACCTAAAGTATCTACAACTGGTATGAGGTGACCACTGCTTGACGAACCTTCTGACCACTGAGTGGTGGTCAAGGGAATATGGGGACCTAGTGCTTTATAAAGCACTCTAAGGTCCCCTCCCATTCAATGTGGGATAAAAGGGAGGGGAGGCTTGAGCACCCTCTCTCCTCAGTGCACCTTTTGAGCATGAAGATGTTGCACATCGATGACATGCTAGTGGTGTGGTGATGATATGATGTTGTATTACCATTATAGACTAAGTTCAAACTTAGGCTCCCCCCCAATAAGTGGGTGGTGATGATTGTGAGATCCAGGGGGGAGAGATGGAAGGAAGAAGAATATAAAAATAATCAAGAAGTATGAGATGGTGGAAGAAAAAAATGATACATAGGGAATTTAGAAGCTTGAAAAAAATAGGCCCATATACTCCCTCCTTGCACAAGTCTCAAAGACAACTACAAACACTGAAAACAAGCAACTCAACTATTTACCCACTGCATCCGTAGAGAAAAACATAGGTATATTATATATATATATATATATATATATATATATATTAGAAACCAAGGTTACATCTATATTTTAGAAACCAATGTTACATTCTGCAATGCTCATCAAAGGTGACATGGGTTATCTCTCATAGACGATAGTTTTTGCTATGAAATCTCATGGGGATGGAAAAGAAAAAAAATCCTACAAATAACGAAGCATCATAGGGGAATTCCATGAGGTTGAGTGGTTTTCTTAGCTATCAGAAGATAAAGAGTTCTCACGGGTGGTGATTAAGGAGAGGAAGGTAAGTATTAGGATTCATGGATACAAAATATTCGATGTTAGAACATGCATTGCAAGCATTATGTAAAGCACAACATCATTTAAATCAATAACATTATTGCATTTCTTTGACATTAAACTAATATATTACAGGTACTAAATATACAAACACAAAATCTTCTAAAAACAACAACATTATTGCATTTCTTTTGACATCAAACCAATATATTGCAGGTGCATAAATATAAAACACAAAATCTTCTAAAAAAAATAGCATTACTACATTTATTTTGACATCAAACCAATATATTACAAAAACACAAAATCTTCTAAAAGCAACAACATTACTACATTTCTTGTCACGTAAAACCAATATATTGCAGGTGCATGAATATAAAAAACAAAATCTTCTAAAAACAACAACATTACTGTATTTATTTGATGTCAAACCAATATATTGTAGGTCCATAAATTTAAAATATAAAATCTTCTAAAAACAACATCATTACTGCATTTATTTTAACGTCAAACCAATATATTGCTAATGCATAAATATATAACATGAAATATTTTTAAACACAACCTAACTTGGTAGAGAATAGCAAGAATGATAAAAAATGGGTGGAGTGAAATAACGCAACATCATCATAAAAATAAAGCAAAAATTTAAATAAGGAAACAATATAGAGTTGAGGTATTTCCCACCTATGATCCTCACTTAATTCCATCACCTTCTACTCCAACCCTCTCTGGTCTCCTCCTCTTGGTTCTCCTCCCCTTATTCCTTTTTTCTCTCCCTTTTCTCTTCTCCCTCTCCCACTTACTATGTGTCACTCCCAAAAGTATCATTTTCCATCTGTTACCACTCCCCCTAGGCTGACAGAGGGAACTATACTCCTCCACTAAGCCCCACATCCTTTTTTTAGGCCTATCAAGGATATTATTGCTCCATTCCTAACTCTATAATCCTCTTATCCTAGGTTTTAAATTTCATTCTTCTTTTTGTTAAAGTCAACATGTGAAAAAAACTTTACCCCAATATTTATTATTATTATTATTTAACAATATAAAATTTATACTCCCTTATTTTAATCAAAAGGAGCTATGCCCCTAATTTAAAAGTATTAGGATAGAATTTTTTCTTTAAATAATATTAACTAATTTAAATCCACTAAAGGAGATATAAAGTTCCTCCAATAAATTATCTTACAAATTAATTAATTGAATCCAAGAATATTCCTAATTCTAAAAAATGAATATAACAAGAAGATAATTTAGTGTTCTTGATCCAAATTAAAGCGTGGATAAAATGATATCGATAATTCCTAAAATTGATAAAAATAATTGTATGCACCAAAACTAGCTTCAAATTGTTAGCTTGGGATTGTCCCTCCTATATATATATTTAAATTTATAATATTTGTTTTTACAATTATTCATCCTAGATGGGTTGTTCTTGGTGGTTGGTCCTTCCTTTCACCTCCTAGCATAACTACCCCTGCAGAACCCATGTTAAAACATAATATCATATCCACACAATGTAATCATAGTTACAAGCATTTTGTATACTCATAATGTAAGCTATTTTAGGCATTGAAATAACAAATCACACACAATATCATTTTAAAATGGTCCTGCCAAGGTGGGATATTACAGTTTCCCATAATATGCATATTTTAAAGATATTCTAAATACTCAAAGAAGTATTTGAAAAGAAGCAAGGATCATTTTAATTAAAAATTAATTGATTATTTTTACTTAAAAATCCTTTCTAATTCATTTTATTAAATAAATAACAAATAAATAATTAAATAAATAAATAAATAAAATAACTAACCATTTAAACTATCATATGTGTCTATACCTCCAAAAATTCTTCTCATATCGAGAATATTATGATATAAAAAATGTTACCATACTCCAGATGAGAATAGCTCTCATGCTTCATGGCACTTTCCTTACCATGGAAGGACCTTCAAAGGCAGGCACTCATTCTTTTAAATGATGTAAGATATTTATACGCAATGTGCCTATATGAATGAATCTTTAAGGGCTTTCACGTACCCATGAGCTATTTTTAAGCATTTTGATACCAAGGTTATTTCACCCTTTTGCAAAAGCAAATATCTCATTGTAGTGAGAATTTACACCACCATCATTTCTCTTTTCATTCCTTGAGAACTATACCTAAAAAAAAGATACCATCAACAGTTTCATATCCAAGAATTATTAAACATCGTAATTAAGAGGGATGAACATACAAATAGCAATATTATAAAAAATGTTTTGGGAGGGTCACGACATTCTTTTCCCCTAGTTCTAAACACAATCCTATGTGTTTTAAAATACATTTTAATTAAAAATATGAGAAAATTATTCTTTCATGGAATCTACATCCTTCCATGTAGCATTCCTTTTTGAAAATTGGTCCTATTGGACCTTACATTGATTCATATTTCCTTTTCTTAAACATATAGTAAGAAAATATAATATCTAGACTGGGCAAACTTCAATTAAAAAGGGATCTGTCACTTGTAAATTAGACATATTCCAAATATATGATGGGTCAACAACATATTTTTGAGTAGGAATACATGGAATATATCATGGATATTTGACATATTAGTTTGAATGGCAAGTCTATAGGCCACCAAACTTATCTTCTCTATGATCTCAAAAGAGACAATAAATCTAGGGTCAAGTTTGGTTGATTTGATAGAAATTTTGTTAGGTCTCACCCTAAGAAAGACTCTTATCTCACACAAAGAATTCTCTCGATGACCTTTTCAAATTAGCATAGCTCTTTTTTCGATCTATTGCTTCCTTGAGTGATTGGTAGATCATTCTTAATTCTTCCTCCATATTCTTTACATTATCTAATCTAATCACTATTCGATCCTCCTGACTATCCCAAGATAGAGGAGTTTTGCATCATCTCCCATACAAGGCCTCAAAAGGAGCCATTCCCAAGGAAGTATGATGGCTATTGTTATAAGAAAATTCTACTAAGTAGAGATATTTCTCCCACTTAGTCTTATGGTCCATGCAATACATGCATAACATATCCTCAAGGACCTAATTAACTCTTTTTATTTGGTCATATTTCTCTAGATGATATGCAAAATTGATGTTTAATTTTTTACCCAAAGTTTGATGTAAGGCTTTCCAAAATTTCAAGGTTAACTTAGGATCTCTATATAGAATGATGACTTTAGGGAATCAATGTAGTCGTATAATATCTCTAGAAAATTTACTAGCAATCGCAGGTGCACTATCCTTGATGTTTCCCAGAATAAAGTGTTCTACCTTGATCAATTTGTCAACTACCACAAGAATTGCATAATATTTAAATTTTGTCTTTGGTAGACCTACAATGAAATCCATAGAGATAACTTACCATTTCTATTTTGCAATATCATGACGATAATTTTTCTAGTTGGATGCAGGTGTTCAACTTTTATTTTTTGGCACTCAACACATCTAGCCATAAATTTATTGATACCTCATTTTATTCCTAGCTAATAAAATATTTTCCTTATATTTTCCCTCATTTTAGCCCCTATAGGGTGTGTAGAATAAGGTGTAAATAATATTTCTTAATCTACCTAATTTAGGGATAACTAGCTTGTATTTGAAGAACAATAGATTATTCTTAATAATGAAGTATTTTACCTTATTAGGTTCTAGTTCAAACCATGCTTGACATTTACCATAATAATTATCCCCCTATTACAGTTGCCTGACCCTATCAGATAAATCTACATGGAACTTGGAAATAGAAGCTATGTGCCTTATTTGGCTTAGGGTATCTACTATCTTGTTTTTCTTCCCCTTAACGTATTCAATTCTAAAGTCGTACTCAACCAAGAATTCCATCCATCGATATTTAGAAAATTTTGGGTGAAGATATAGCTCAGAATATAATGATCTATCTTTAATTCAAAGGACTTCTTCATAGTGCCTTAAAATTTTAAGTGCATGGACCATAATTACCAGCTCTAAGTCATGGGTGGCATAATTTAGTTCACACCTTTTAAGATTTCGAGACTCGTAGACTATGATGGCTTCATTCTAAGCCAAAATTCTTCCCAATTCTTTAGTAGAGGCATCAGTGCAAACTGTAAATTTTTTTGGTTGTCAATTTTTTCTTTAATATCTTAAAAGCCTCTTCAAATTGTTCTATTTATTTGAATGCTTTTTCTTTTCTTTGTAAATTAGTGATTGGATAGGCAATTTTTGAGAAGTTCTTTACAAAATGCCTATAATATCTTACCATTCCCATGAAACTGCATACTTCTGATGCATTGGTGGGTGTAGGCCAATTGATTATGGCTTCATTTTTTTTAGATTAACAACAATTCCATCAGTAGATATAATATGCCCAAAGTATTGGACTTATGGAGTATAAAAGTCACACTTAGAAATCTTCTCATATAGCTATTTATTCCTAAGTATTTCTACAAAAATTATCTTGTGTTGATCATTCTCTTCCTTGGTTCATGAATAAATCAGGATGTCATCCAAAAATATGAGCACAAAATGGTCTAGTTGTTCTTGAAAGAGACTGATCATAAGATTCACAAAGGCAATTGCGGTGTTCGTTAATCCAAAAGGAAAATTTATGAATTCATAATATCCATACCTTGTTCTAAAAACTATTTTATGAGTATCATATTATCTAATCCTTAACTGATGGCATCCAAATTTGAGATCAATTTTTGAAAATATAGTAGTCCCTTTTAATAAATCAAATAGATCATCAATTATTGGTAAGGAATATTTGTTCTTTATAGTTACCTTATTAATCATTTTGTAGTTGATGCATAGGCTTAAGGATTTTTTCTTCTTTTTCAAAAATAATATAGGGGCTCCCCAAAGTGACACACTTGGCTTAATCAATCATTTTTCAAGAAAATATTGGAGCTATATTTTAAGTTATTTTAGCTTGATTTGAGTCATCCGATAAGGTGACCTAGAATTGGGTTCAAATCCAGGTAAGAATTTGAGAGAAAATAAAACTCCTATTGTGGTGGAATATTGAGTAAATATTCAATAAATACACCCTTAAACTCTCTGAGCATAAGAAAATTCTTGAAAAAATCCAAATTAGCTTCATTATTTTCATTTCTATTTATTTTAACCACATGAACTACCCCATACCTTTTAATAATCTTCTTAAGTTGTAATGCAAACAACATATGTGGTCAAATAATTACCCTGATCACAATGTATTGTTATCCTTTGGTTAGGCTCTTCATTAAATTGTACCCATATTTCTTCAAAATCAATGAGGGCTTTATGGCTTTTATCCAATCCATTCCAATAATAATATCAAAAGGATGCAAGGGGGCTACATATAGATTCCAATAAGTTCTGCCACTAGGTAGGAATATGTGGGCATTGAATAGATATTGGTTAACTAAGTAGGTTTAACCTAACCCATATTCTACCTTCAACCCATTTGTCAAAAATCTAGGTCTTTCCAGTATATCCTTGGTTATTATAGAAGAAATAAAACTATCTATTGCACCACTATAAATCAAAATATTCACATATTTATTAGATAATTTACCTTTAAAATTATAGAAGTGACAATTTGTTTAGATTTGAATTTCCACTTGTGAATTATCCATTTGGCCCTAAATTTCCAGTCATGACTTGTTCATCTAGACTTGAATTTCTAGTTGTTCTATAATTTTATTGGGGATGTTTTTTCTGATGCTTTCATTTGGTTCATTCTTAGAGGATATTTATTAGCATAATATGGCCCTCCATAAATGAAGCAACCTATATTTAGTGCTTAAAAATTTACTTCCTTATCTTCACTAATATCCACTTTATGATCTGATCTATTTACTTTATGAGTGAAGAGTTTCAAATTATTGTTGTTATTAATTCTTTTCTTTGCAGATCTTATTTCTAAATTTTTCTTGTTCTTTTTACCTTTTAGTTTTTGATCGACAAATGCTTCTATTATTTTTTGTTGTTGTTCCATTTTATCTGTTAACAACTTAATTATAGATATGAAATGTTCCATTTATCCCTTGAACATTTTGACTATGGATGTAATGTATTCCATTTCTTATTGGATATAAAGAGCTATGTTAGATTTAATGTTTTTAGGTTTACTTAAGGTATGAGGTTAGAGTTTCTTTATGGAAGTTCTTTGGGCCCTATGACCTATGAATATTACAACCTAGGCTTTGATACCAACTATGAAAATCCAACCTAATGCATTGGTTGTAGCAACCTGATCTGACTTTCAAGGTCGACAAGCAAGGGAAGAGGTTGACAAGGGTAGAATTTTTTTGTTTTTGAACTTTATTTTGCATCCATTGAATAATCAATACATAGAATTAGAAACCATTTTTGGGTTATGACCATTATAGGTAGCCCCCAAGTGGATAAAATTGGCCAAATCCTATAAGAATTATCTTTAGTGATTCTATATTTCTCATCCTCTATCCTGGTATGAGAACCCATAACCATGGCTTGGGGTTATCCTCTAAGGCCCATAACACTTAGAGGGTGGACACATAACTCCCCTCCCTTAACATGTGGAATATTGAGTTTAATTTTACTCATTTATTTCTAAAATAATATGTAAGGGTGTTTAGCACAAATGATATAGTGCTTAATTGGTGATCACATATCTAGATTGATATCTAGAATCATGGACAATTAAGTTCATGCCAATCACCCAACACTGATCATGGACTCTCCTAATAAAATTACAAATATTGTGATGGTTTATCCCATACCAATCCACCATGGAATCTACCATAGAGTCTCAAAATTCTCCCACTGATATTTCTTATTCAACAATTTCATACAAGTACCACCATTGTACTGCTCATACAACAACGTAGATTAAAATCCCATACCACCCATTTTTAGTGATTGTTCTCGAATCATCATTGTTTACATACATGTAAATCAATGGTATTGGGTGACTTGGTTTCCATGGTCATTCATTCTATCTGATGATATTTTCAATAAGTTAGTTTATAGATATAATATCTTTCTCCTTTATTATTTAACCAAAGGGTGAGTTTAAGGTTATAATTTTTTATTTCTTTCAAATAAATCCAAAATTTAATAGAGAAATATAACTATATAAAATACTTATAATTAACTTCAAAAGAAATACTATTATAATTCGATTAAAATAAATAATACTAATTACTTTCAATAATGGTAATGTTATGAAAAAACTAAAACTAATTAATTTATAAAATAAATAAAACTAATTTGATTATTCGGTATTGTCTCATATAATTTAATAATCCTATAGGATATTTACATTAGTTTACCTATATTACTATCAATAAAGGTGATATTATAACATTGAAAAATAATTTTATTAAAACTAACGCTAACAAAGAGCATAATATTTTAAGAACACATTGGAAAAGGAATTTATTAAAACAAAACTAACTATTCTTTAAATACCATGCATATTAGAATGCATATTCTCTTTATATAATTCATTTAGGAAATTGAAAGTGTATTGTTACTCTTCCAAAATGAAAGCTAATGGGAGATGAACATTTGCTAACTTAAAGAATGGATTGACGCAACTATGATTGGGGGTATATATATATATATGATTTATTGATTGATTGATTTATTTATATATTTGCTTTTCATTTTTCCAAATCCTTGGTTTAAAGAATAATTATATAAACAATATAAAATATTTTAAAAGAATAAATGATATGTTATATTCAAAATAATGAGTATTTCATCACTTTACACTTTTTCTTGGGCAAATTTTGAATACAAATTACCGAACCAAAATTAATAGGCATCCATAAATTAAAATAAAACTTTTTATTGGAATAAAAAAATATTTTCAATAAAAAATAAGAGAGGTTACAATAAAAATGCGAGTTGGAAAAATCACAGCTCGGGGTGCAAGGCCACTCGAATAATCAACATCATAGAGACCTGAGGCCAAAAATAAAACCAACCCCTAAAAGGGTGAATAAAAAGAATAACTAAACAAAGAGAGCCACTCCAATAGGAGACTGAGCCCTACTATGGGCACTGATAGAACAACCTGATGCTATAAAATGTCATGCCCTCAACCTGCTATGTCGAGACCTCAAATAAATAGAGAGACCTTAATGTGGAAGGAGGTTAGTCAATGCCATGTTGATATTTCATGGAGCCTCGTGCTAGAACTTGACAAGATTTATCAAATGTGCCAACTCATGAGTCAACTTGGACTCCTATGAATGGAGTTGAATAGTAACAACATAAAATACTATACTCTTTTCATGTAAAGAAAACTGACTAGAAATTGAATCTCCAGAATAGACAACAACATTCCTACCTTTCCAAAGTTGAAACAAAATAATAGCATGAAATAAATTCCATAGAGTAGCAATATAGGTATGCCAACAGCTGTTATCTCCAAAAAATATCATTTGTCATCTAAACAATTCAAGATGAAAGGGCTTGAAATGTTAGAATTTCCCAAAATAGACATGCAAAGCATTACACAAAATATGAAGAGAAGAGTAGAACTGATTGATTTATTCCAAGGATCAACTTTGTATAAATAGCAAAGTTGATCATTGAGAGCCGTTGGATTACAACAACTCATCAAACCTGATGAAGACACCACTGAGAGTTCTCCTGACACATGGAGGAGTGGGAACTCAAGTGTGTCTATCCTAGTAGAACTTAAGAGAATATTCACTTATTCTAACACCCCCCTTAAGTGATACTAGGGGAGGTTTGTACAAATGAGTCCCAGCAACAAGGCCTGGTGAGGTACTCATGTACAATGTCTTCTTTTTTGAAGAGATGGTAAAAACCCTATGGGAAAAACCATCAATCAAAAAGGAAGTAAGGAAGAGGCTTGTCTTCGGATGGCGAAGATTGTCCTCTTATTACAAAAGCAAATATGAGTCCCGACAACTTGGCCTAATTAGGTACTCATTTACAATATATAGATGGTGAAAAAACCCCTTGGGGAAAAACCAACTATCACAATAAAAGAGGCTTGTCTTCGGATGGTGAAGATTGTCCTCATAATATACATGTTGTTGGAGAGATGATAAAAAAACCACAAGGGAAAAAACCATTCTCCAAACAATATAATGAGAGGTGGAAGACCTCTGTGTCAATGCAGTTGTATTACTCCAAGTTTTTCTCACAACTGAAGGTAACACGGAGAAGGAAATGACTTGGTGAAGATATCTGCAATTTGATTCTCAGTTGGAATATAGTCCAAGTATATATCCCCACTCTGAATATGCTGTCTTATGAAGTGCATGTGTATCTCAATGTGTTTGGTGTGCTGATGCTCAACCGGATTGCGAGCAATATGAATTGTGCTCTGATTGTCACACCAAAGAGTTATAGGCTTTTCATGGGAGAAACCAAATTCTCTCAGAATTTGACGAAGCCAAAGAGCTTCCTGACTAGCTAAAACTGCTGCCTTGTATTCTGCCTCTGTAGAAGATAAGGCTACTGCTTGTTATTTCTTGCATAACCAGGCTATTGGTGAAGAGCCAAGGCAAAATACATAGCCAGAGGTTGAACATCTATCTTCTTCTGAACCTACCCAATATGAATCCATGTAGCCAATGATATCCATGGATTTTCCCTTATATAAGAGCCCAAAGTGTGTCGTGCCTTGCAAGTAATGGAGGATTCATTTTGCTGCTTGCCAATGACTAAAGTGAGGTTGATGAGAGAATCTGGATATTAGGCCAACAACATATGAGATATCTGGGTGAGTATGAGTAAGGTATAATAGACTTCCTACAAGCTAACGATATAGAGTTGCATCACATAGAGGGGATGAGCAAGAAGTACTAAGTTTTATGCCATATTGAAAAGGGGTAGGAGAAGGTTTACAATCTATCATTTGAAACCTTTGAAGAAGATCTAGTGTGTACTTTTGTTGACACAATGAAATTCCTTCATCTGTTTGACTTATTTGGATCCCAAGGAAGTAATGAGCTAAACCTAGATCAGCCATTTCAAATTTTTTAGAGAGGGAGTCTTTTATAGTCTGAATGTGAGTGAAGTGACTACCAGTGAGAAGAAGATCATCAACATATAGAACAAGAATGGTGATTTTGCCTTCATCTCTCCAAATGTAGACTGTGTTATCGGACTCACAATGAGAAAAACCTGTGGAAAGAAGGAAGGAGTCCATATTTTCATACCAAGCTCTAGGGGCTTGTTTGAGGCCATAGAGATATTTTTTTAGCCTACAAACAAGAGAGGAGTCTTGAGTGAAACCAGTAGGTTGTTCCATGAAAATTTCTTCTTTTAAGTCCCCATGCAAGAAAGCACTCTTTACATCCATTTGATAGACATGCCACTTTTGGGAAGCATCCAGAGCAAGAACCAGTCTAATAGAATCCATTTTAGCAACTGGAGCAAAGGTTTCTGCATAATCAATACCTTCAATTTGAGAAAAACCTTTGGCTACTAGGTGAGCTTTGTGTTTGTCTATTTCTCCATTAGGCCCATATTTTGTTTTGTAGATCCATTTACAACGAACTAACTTCCTTCCTTTAGGCAAGGGAACTAAATCCCAAGTTTTATTTTTGATTAAGGAAGAAAATTCGTTTTCCATGGCCTCATCCCATTCTTTAATTCATGTTGCTTCTTTGAAGGATTGAGGATCAGAGGAAATAGACTAACAGACAAGACCAGTGCCAATGGGGTTGGTTGATCTGGTTGATGGAAGATTTTGGATGTAAGGAGTAGCTTCTTTAACAATGGTGCGGGCCCATTTTGGCATAGTGGAAGGAGTAGAAGGAGTTGAAAGACATTGAGTTGGAGTTACAGGTTCCTCATCTTGATTATCAATTTCCAAGTTAATCTCAAGAGTTGGATCTTCATAATATTGAGGTTCTACTATAGGAGAAGGCTCAATGGAGGAAGAGGGGGACTGAGGATATTTTTGAGGGAATTTTTCATCAAATTGGACATTCCTATGGAAAAATACCTCATGAGTTGAGGGATCAAGGAGCCTGTATGCTTTCATTTCCTCACAATAACCAACAAATATGAGCTTTTTGCTTTTCTTATCTAGAGCCTTCCTTTTCTTCTTTGGGATGTGAGCCCAAGTAGTACACCCAAAAATATTGAAGAAGGAAACATCTGGTTTTGAGCCAGACCATGCTTCTTCAGGAGTTAAATGGTCAAGAGCTTTATGAGGTGTGCGGTTTTGAATATAATTGGCACAGTTAATAGCTTCTGCCCAAAAAACTTTTGGAAGATCTCTTGAATGGAGCATACAATTTGCCATTTCCTTTAATGTCTGGTTTTTCCTTTCTGCAATGCCATTTTGTTGAGGATTATGGGAGATAAAATGTTGATGAATGATGCCATGACTTGATAGAAATATGGAGAACTCATTACTGCAGTATTCTCCCCCATTATATGTGCGAATTTTCTTGATTTTGCAAGAGGCTTGGTTTTCAACTAAGGCTTTGAAGACTTTAAAGTGGGATAGAACATCACTTTTATATTTTAGGAAGTAGACCCAGGATCTTCTAGAAAAGTCATCAATAAAGGTTAGAGCATACTTTGCTCCTTTGAAAGAAGGTTCTGGAAAAAACATCAAGTCACTATGGATTAATTCTAGAGGGGATGAGGCTTTTAGAGAACTACTTGGATGAAAAGGATCTTGATGTTGCTTTCCAAGAGCACATCCAGGACAAACTCCATCAATAGAAGAGACTTGGGGTAAACCTATTACCATATCATGGGTACTCAATTCCTTTAGATAGTTGTAACTAAGATGACCAAATATTTCATGCCAAATTTTGCTTTCAAGATCTCCATGAGCCACAAAATAGGAGGCCCCTTCTAGATTTTGGAATCCTTTGAAGTGAAATAGGTGAGTGTTGTGATCAATATCTCCTTTGGCTATGAGAGAATGGGGATCTTGAAAGTCTCTTATCTCAACTCCTGTTGGAGAGAAGAGAACTGTTTTCCCTTTCCCAGAAGTACAAATTTGATAGATGGAGAGGAGATTGGTGGCAATGTTTGGAACATAGAGAACATTATTTATAGAGCCACCATCAATGGTTATGTCCCCCTTTCCTTTGACTGGAATAAAGGAAGAGTCACCCACTTCTATGCTACATGTAGAACTTGAGGAGATAGAAGAGAATGACTCATCTGAAGCAGTCATGTGATGAGTAGCTCCAGAATCTAGAACCCAATAATTAGAGGAAGAATTGGAGGTTTTCCCTTGAACATTTAGGGCTTTCCCTATTTGCTTTTTATTGTCTATATTTTGATCCTTCATAGCTGCCTCTAGTTGTTGTAATCTTTTCCAGCATTTGTTTGCAGAATGACCATTCTTTTTGTAGTGAGTACAGGTTATGGGATTCCTTTCCTTATTTTTGAATTTTTCTTTAGAAGAGGTGGAGGCTACTAAGGCTTTTGAGGAAGAGGAAGAGGAAGAGGACTCATATCTTGCAATTTTAGTTTCTTCCCTAGTTAGTCTATCACAAAATTCTTCTAAAGAGGGCATTTTAAAGGTTGCACCAAGAGCATATTTTGTAGATAGAAAAGTGGTTGCAAAGATTTGAAATGCACCATTTAGTTTAGAAAGAATTAGATAAATGCACTCTTATTCAGACTTAGTCTTCCCACTGCCTTTGTATTGAGATAGGACTTCTTTGAATTTGGTGAGGAAGTCAACAATACTGCTAAAATCATCAGGAGACAAAGTTGTTAGTTCTGCTTCTAGTTGCATTGATCTTATTTGATCTACTTTTCCAAACAAAGTTTTAAGTTTCTCCCAACTTTCATGAGGATTTTTACAATATGTAATGTGAAACCACAAACTTTCATGAACATTAGAGCTAATAATACCCATAGTTTCATACATTTTCCCTTTGTGAACAAATATTTCATATTCTTTTTCAAACTCAGGTTGCTTTTCTTCTAATAGGTGTGTGAGCCCTTTCTGAGAAATGAGATTTAAAATTTTGGGTTTCCATGAATGGTAGTTATGAGGAGTGAGAGGATCAATTGTATTCATTGAATTCATTTTGAAGTTAACCCAAAGTTCCCCCCTTTAACTTTTAAAGAATGCAATGGATATGAGTCAGAAGCCTCAAGGAAATACCAAATTCCCAAAAAATTACCCACCCTAACGAGAGGGAAACTATAAGTAATTAGTGGAAAACTTGATATTCAATGAGAGAATGAGAACAAATATGCCAAAGATTTTTTTTAAGGAACACCAAATAACTCAAAAATACCCGCCCTAACGAGAGGGAAACTATAAGTATTTTGAGGATATTTGATATTAAGATTGATTTAAGGATTACAAATATGCCAGGCCTATATATATTTCATTCAAATACCCACCCTTACGAGAGGGAAACTATAAGTATTTTGAAATATTTGATACTTGGAACATAGGCTAATATCATCCAGGCCTATATTGGTTATCGTAATAACTCACCCTTACTAGAGGGAAACTATAAGTTATATAGAATTCCAATATGGGAGAGTGGAGATAAAATATTTGTTTTGACAAAGAAAGTACCAATTTTTATTGATTTTTTAATTTTAAGAAAAACTTTAGCTTATGAAAATTTAATGAAGAACTCTTTTGAACCTATATATTTTGCTTATTTATATGAATAAATTTTGAACTAAGCAAGATATATGAAAGAAAAGTACAATCAAGAAATTCTTACTTTTTAATTAAATTTGACTATATATTAAAGAATATATGAAAAATAAAATTAAATTTAGAGATGTATAATATAAATTTTGCTTTATAGAAAGAAAAAGGAAGAAAAAAATAATATTTTCTTTTAAGCAAAATAAATTATACTACAAAGGAATTTTAAAGCTGCTTTTATGATTAGTTAAAGAAAAGGTTAAATTTTTCTTTTATGTAAAGAAAATTTAATAATGCCAAATATAAAGGCAAAAGGAAAGGAGGCAAAAAAAAGAAACGCAATCGCAAACACAAAACACCCCCCCCGGATCTGCAATTGGTGCAAAGAAGGCACCAGAACAACCCCCCAAAAGATATTTTTTGTATTAAAGAGGTTACAAATGACTCTTTTAAAGCCTTTGAAATATAAAAGGCAAAAAGGAGTCAACCTTCGAAATAGAAGGGAAATACTTTGAAAAACAAAGGATTAAAGACAACAACAAAGGCGCTTATGAAGATGCATTACAAATTTTAATAGAGATAGGCCTTCAAAAAAATGAAGGGCTGAACCTATAGACACCAAAACAACACCAATTCAATTATGTGACTACAATAACTGACCGAATTGACATACATGCCCCTAGGGCAGCCCCTAGAGGTTAAACAGTGGTCCTAACCACTCCCACAACAGTTTTGGAAGGTCATAGGTCAATTTAGCACCCTTCAGGCACTCTGTTCCCTACTCGTTCCACCCTAGGATGATTACAAACTGGTACTCGTCCCACCCTGAGATGATTAGCAACATTCACTCCAAGGTGGGGCAAATAGCATGTTTGATAGGAAAAAGGTCAAACCTTGACAAATGGAAGCTCAGATCTGCCACTCAATTCCACCTTCAATGCATGGGAGTGCGAGTAAGCATTTTTTTGAGCTCAAAGATGCTGTCATAGAGGTAGTCATGGAACCCTTAATCAGGGAGGAATATTCTCTCCCCTGACAAGGCATGATGGCCAAGTGGCGCCTCTACATGCTCATTCACAAGAGACCCTCAGTTCTATAAAATGGTGAGTCTTCTCACCCCAAAAAAAGGATAGAGCAGGAGCATTTGGATCAATGGAGTGCTGTTGAATTACATCCTCACCCCTCACTTGTGCTTCTTACATCCTTGATCTCTATTTTGGAAGGGAGGTTATTAGGTGAACATTGGAAGCGTAATACGGACCTAGAACCCAAAAATTTGGCAACAATACCCCACCCAATTTTCTAACACAACCCCCTATGAGGTTTTGGACCCATCCCAAGTGGATTGGTGTCAAAACCAATCCCTAAATGATAGGCGTCTTGCCCCGGGGTGCCCCCCGCACTACTGCAGTCCTAATCACCCCACCCCAGAGCGATTAGAAATATGTAGTATATTTCTTAAAAATTTATTTTTGCATATTATTTTATGTCATTCATGTATGCTGCCATTCAAATTTCATGCCATTCTGATGAGTTTTGACTGTGTTTCAATTGTTTTTCACCTTCACTAACATACAGGGAGCATATTCAGATACAGGGCTATCAAGGCTGAATCTATAGAATCCAACCTTCTGGGTCATCTCAAAATGCCCTATTTTTCCTAACCCCAACTTTGTAGGTGTTTTTGAGGCCTCTAGATGGGACATTTAGGAGGTTGTATTTTTACATTTTATGACAGTCCTAATCGTCCCACCCCAGAGCGATTAGAAATATACAACATATTTCTTGACTGTTCCTTTTGTAGTGTGTTACTGATAGTTTTTGCATGCTTCTATCCAAATTTCATCTTATTCCGACATGTTTTGATTACCGTTTAAATTATTTCATGCATGCATTAACCTGAGGCCTTAGGGATTGCATATTTCCCTCCATCCATAGGTGCTATTAATCGTTTGCTATTTATTTCAACATAGGACACCAGAGGGCTAGTAAGGAAATATAAATGCATTCACACAAGCGACGGTGACGTTTGGCCCGCCCATTTCAAATGTGGGCACGTGGAAGATCCCGAAGGGAAGCGTACCATTCGTGGTGTAACAAAACTATATGTAATGCTCCTAGCTCCTAAAAAGTAAGGAGACATATTGTAACCTAGTATCAAAGAAAAATTAATAAAAAGAAGGGTTGCACTTTAAATTTGCTTTATATCTCATTTCAGTTCGTTTGTTTTCCCTTTTTCATGCACTTTAGTCCTTTGTTCATTTGTAGGACTTAGCGTTTTGTATGCTTTTGTTTACACCATACCCGGTATGCCTATGGGCTTCTTATCCTCGTTATTTCAGTGGTGATCATGGTGGGACTATGTACCCTAATTTTGGAATAAAGTTTTGATCAAAACTTTGTGTTTTTGCTTGCAGGTGTTAATCCTTCAAGCGCTGGACTGTTTCTCATGCCACCCTATGACGAATACAGATTGGAATTTGTGCCACCCATGGACAAATAGGCATTTGTTATACCTTGTGATGAATACAGATCTGCTATTCATTCCACCCCAGGACGATTAGCTCTCTATGCAATTTTTGAGCAGAACCTCAAGGGCATCTGGTGTGGGTAGAGAAGAGGAAGGTTTTTCTGAGCATTCTCTGTAATTCTCTGTCTTTGTTTCTATGATTTTTTTGTTTTATTTGCTTGCATGGAAAATTTTATTGCATGTTTTCTTTATTCACACAAGTAAAAATAACCACACACACCACGTGATAATATAAACATCAAGGAGTTGGTCATAAAACCCCAACACTTGATCAAGACCAACGGTGGATTTCATCACCACCTTGGCTTGAATTTTGCATACATAACCCCGATCACGACTATTGCTAGATGTAAATCCTGATGAAAGCTGACCAAGTGTAGTTGAGGTGATTCCCAGCACATGAGGATAAGTCTTCTATGGCAGGTGTCAAAAATAGAGTGATTCCCCTTTCGTACCGCCTATTTTCCACGTATTGTTCTGCTCTCGCGTACCAATAGTTTCTCTCACATAAGGGCGGGTATATTGAGAGGTTCAGTATAATGGCCTGGCAGTGGTATATTGAAGGGGTGACCATTTTGGGAGACATAAGAACCCTCATATTGCATGTACAATAAAATTTCTTCACAAGGCTTTCAAAACAAAAAAATTAAAACACACTAAACCAGATTTAAGGCACACGTTTAATCTGTAAATGAGAATAATTGCTTTGATTGTGTGGTCCCTTTTTGTTTAGTGTAGCACAAAAAAAAAATCATAAAGATGATAAAAATGTACACATATTTTAGAGAAACACCACCATGGTGTACACCCGTAACCAAGCCCAATCACGGGTAGAAGATGCAAAAAGTGTACAAGGGGGCACAAGTCACCTCTGCTATAGCCCAAAGGACTTGGTCATACCACCTTGGTGGCTTGACCCACAACATAGTACACATCATGCCATTACAGAATGGGACTATAGAGGCACCCATTCAAGGGGCACGCCCATGCAACACAAACCCTTTCAGGAGGAGTCCATACATGTGGCACTCAACATAGACATGAGGGATACCTTAGACACTCGTTATGATTGGCCACAACATGATGAAGCACTGGAACAACATAGGGTCCATAAGGAGGGGCCTTATGATTACATCATCCCGCCTCTACCCCTTATTACTATCAAAAACAATAGGCCAAACCCAGAGTGCAAAGCTATTCAGACATGGTGAGCCAACTATGCTTGCCCCTTTCACATATACAAAAGGGAGCATGAGGAAGACCACTAAATTCCTCAAGAGCAATACATAGTTTGGGAACAATGCACTTACACACCTTCTATTTATCAGGATCACCTACTAAGGCCAGAGCCTCAGGTGAATGCCGCTAACCTCGATAGAGGGAAGCGACCTATAGAGATCTTGAATCACCATGACCGAGATAGATGTGTAAGGGAGGCATATAGGCCTCCTAGACTCAATATGGTGGAACAAATAGACTTGGTATTTTCCAAACATACCACCTGCCAAGTGCAAATCACGCAGCTTGAGCAATACCAACAATAGTTAGAGCACCTGTATCGCCTTAGCAAAGAGCGCATTCGGTGTCAGACAGATGAGTTTCTCCAAAACACTATTCCTGATAGGATCCCAACCCCTTGCATGCATAGGATAGAGTTGTATGATAGGCACAACCCCTTGGTGCGAGATAGGTCTCCACGACCTTACCAAGTGTTGCCTCCAATACCTCCTAGACTTGAGCGGGAGACCACCCCTAGAGCCAATGATGGGCACCCTCCATAGGCACCCACCCATGTCTATAGGTCATGCCCAGGAACTTCTCAAGAAGCCTATGAAGATTTTGGGCAAGAAGAAGAGCGGGCTGAAATGCCCTACCAAGGTAGGGGGGTGCTACCTGGCTACCCCTCCATAGGACTCAAGTTCCCCGCAATTCGCAACGGGAATAAACCAAGGATGAAGAAATCAAATATTATGATGCATACAAAGTGCTACTAGAGTGCTTAGAGTCTATGGAGACCAAGACTTCTGGGCACCAAAATCCTACTTTACGCCAGCTCTGTAGTCACCCTGTGCATCCTTCAGTGCCTGCACCCCCATACCCTGAACACTTTAAAATGACTTAATTGGAAATATTTAGAGGGGATGAGGATGCCCAAGAGCACATGACAAGATTTCTAAGCCAATGCTTTGGTATTCAGGACAACGTTACTTTGCTTCTACGAACATTTATAACCATGTTCATAGGCCCTACCTTGGATTGGTTTACCCAGTTGCCAAAGCATAGCATCAGCAACCTAGACCAGCTAGTGGACGCGTTCCTCGAACGTTTAGCCTTTAATACCAAGAAGAAGGCATCGTTAAATGACCTAGATAGCCTTAGAAAATATGAGGAGGAGACCATGGAAACCTATGGAAATTGGTGGAGAATGTTGCTTTCAAAGCTTCCTTACCTCCCTCCCATGGCCGATCTAACCCAAATGTTATTGAAAATTTGCCTATGATCGATCTCCATGCTATTACAGCTGTAGCAATACGCCACTCTCGAGGAAGCTTTGATGCAAGCTAGAATCATAAAGGAGATTAAGATATAGCATGACGAGATTGCCAAGCCACGCAAGAAAGAGTGGCCCAAAAATGCCAAAAATGGGTCAACACAACCGAAACCTGCCACGGTCAATCAAGTTGCTATAAACATACCTAAGCCTGCATAAGCAACATAGCCTCCAAAGGCTAATTACTAGGAAGTTCCTCTTGACACATATGAAAAGGAAAATTATAGGCAAGAGCAAAATCAGCAGTGTCATCCTAGGCAACAATTAACACCCTTCACAGAGTCTAAAGACTCCTTGTTTGACTGCTTGTGCACGGCAAACCTGATAAACCTACTAGAAAGTCGACCTGTAGACCCCAATGCACCAAAACCCAAGGGCTATAGGGAAGACTTGTACTGTAGATTTCATCGGCAGAAAGGACATGACCTTTATGCATGTTGGAAGTTCAAAAGCTTAGTGCAAGACCTAATAGACAATAAGATGCTAGCGATGGATAATCTCGTGGTGCCAAACAACCAATATATGGAGGTCTTCAAAGACCCCATGCCTTCCCATGATGCATAGGAAAAAACCCTTCAAGTCAATGAGGTGACACAAAACTGCCCCATGTACGGGTATGTAGGGATGATAAGCATATTGAATCGAAACAAGAGGTACCCAAGCACAGCTGACCCCATAGTAGCTACGGGAGAGGTTCCATCAATGTCACAACCTCAATAGCACCCTACACAACCTCACCCACCTAGACCAGTGGCCACAGTTTGTACTAAACTTACCCAAAGTTTAAGGACCACGTCAGCTAGGCTCTCCATCTACGAGCTCATCCAACAATCATCGCCCCATTGAGAGGCTCTAATGGATATATTAAAAGCCATCGAGCTGCAGCCCCATGAAGCAAACTATTTCAACAACTTTGTGGGACATGTAAAACGATGTACAGAACTAGTCATCACATTTAGAGAAGATGAACTGAAATCAGTGACTGGTGATATGGTAGATCCACCCCTGCATGTCATTGCACGGGTCAACGGGATTCCATTTAAGAGGGTGTTGGTGGACACTGGCTCATCCAACAATATAATCACAATAGCAGCATTGAAGCACCTCAAGTTACCAGCATCTCACATTACGACCTCCACCTATACTCTTTGAGCATTCAATGATGCGATATGCTCGATGATTGGCACAATTGTCCTGCCCATATAAGTGGGAAAAAATACTATTCCTACATTGTGCCACATATTGGAAGGTGAGATGGCCTACAATATTTTACTGGGCCATCCTTGGATCAGGGACATGAAGTGTGTCCCTTTGATAGCCCATCAATACCTAAAGTACACATACAAAGGGCAAGTGCCTGTGGTCCCAATAGACTTAGAGCTCTTCAAGTATTGCAATGCGGTGCAGCTGATGCCACAATCGACACTTCCATCAATACATTTGGACTTTTAGTTGAATTCGTCCAAACAGGGTCTGATTCTACATACATCCTCGCTGTTAAGTACCTCAAATCCCTAGTCGGGTCCATCTTCATCGTCTGGTCCTTCACCAACGATGCCACCTACGATGGCCACATCGAAGGACAATGGGAAGAAACCCCTAGAAGAGGCACCGCCATCAGTCTCAACCATATCTACCGAAGAGGTGCCTAGCCGAATGGAAGTCAAGGCACCTAGTTCATCTGACATGGAGTGGACTTAGGAATAACTCCCATTCCCTCCCCCTCAATCGCCAATGATCACCATTGAGATGTCCAATATGGGCCTAGGGGAATATCTAGTGCAGAAAATTATAGCAACACCCGTGCTTGAGTCCATGCAGGACATGGGGAGACCTTGCCTCCCCATCGGCACTATTGTCCCTTTGGGCTACCCACCAAACCAGACAAATTTTGTATATGGGGGCCTCGACAATGGCATTGAACCTTACCTACAAAAGGAAGAGGACGAAGAGCCCTTTTCCAAGAACGTCAACTATATATCCAACCCAGACTTCGCTTTGAAATACCTGGGCCAATGTAATTGATATGGATATGGGTTTGGGCAGATATGAACAAGGGGTGCGCATTCTTTGTCAACCAAGATATCAGATGTCGTACGACAAATTAGGAGTAGGGTTCAACCACCCTCTGCCCCTTGACATCTTGGTAGAGAACATGCAAGGCCTAGGGCTAAGCAACAAGGATGGGTTGGTAAAATATCCATATGCCAATCCTAACACAACGTACACATTGGGGGATTATCTCTCATTGTTAACAACCAACCTTGTGGGCCTCAACAACCCCTTCCCATTGATCGAGAAAGGGGAAAGTTCAAGAACTTGCCTCCAAAAGGGATATAGACAAGGTCAAGAAGGATCTTCAGAAGACGAGTCAGAGTATGAGGTAGCACCTTGGGACCCTTTCGAGTCTGATAGAAATCACTCGCAAGTGACACCTATAGATGATTATCAGGAGGACTTTGTGGCGATGTTCCCCTTGAATGCTCTAATCGAGAAAATTCCACCTCAAGAGAATCAGGTCCTCTTGTAAAGAGCAGAACAACCTTGATGGAACCAAATTAACTTGCTCGAGCAGAATGAGCCTCACATGCCGCAAACAACTGTCGGAGCCAACGAAGGCCTACCAAGCCACTCGACAACAAAAATAAATTGTACAAACAAAATTAACAAAATGTACAACAAAAACATTCTAAAATTCAAATGAACTGTATAAACATAAAAAAAAACTCTACAGACAAATAAATTACAAAATTGCAAACTAGGTTTTTTAACCTTATTTTGAATAAAAAAACAAACAAATCACAAAAACTTTCAACCTAGGGTTTCTAACCTTAGTTTAAACTAAAAACAAAAAAATCTAGCAAAACAAAGTACAAAAAAACTGTACAGTAAAAGTACAGATCATCAAATAAAATTGTACAAAACTAAAACACATATACAACAATGTATACAAACTGTACAACAAAAATATTTAATAAACTGTATAGCAATGTTAACCAAATGTACAGTACAAACATTCAAAACAAAAAAATCAATCAACAAACACAAAAACAAAATTTTAACCTTGGGTTTTTAACTCTAGTTTAAACTCAAAATCAAAACCCACACAGTGCATACATAAAAAAGCACAAGAAAAAGTGATTCTCATCACTCAAAATTCCAATCTCTTGCTCAAAAGAAAAAAATAATAAAAATAAACAGTGATTTTTATCACTACATACGCGAGCAAGTATCCCAATAAAATTGAAGAAAAGAATGGAGTCGAACTTGAATCCCTAGAACTCTCAGCATTCGAAAGATCATGAGGTGATCCTCAATCTCGGTTTGGTGGATAGCCTGCTGGAACTGGTCGTGAACCTCCTGCATGATGATATATCTGTCACATTAAATTGTGTATAGATCAATGTTTGCATGTGGATGAGCTAGCCTATGGTATATTAGATTACACCACATATTAATCTTACTAAATGTAACAAAGGAGTTAGTGGAGCTAATTAGGTGATCCTCAGTACAGGTTTGGTTGACAGCCTATCTAGCACTAGCGGTATCCTGATAAACTACCACATAAACAAATTCAATCGCACACACAGGGATGCGATATAACTTGGTCAAACTCAATTTCGATTCGTACCTTATTCAAAAGTCTTGTAAGATAAATGTACAGTCTTGGCTAGTTAGTTAAAATATATGAGTCTCGAAAAAACCTTAACTACATTCTAGAACACCTGTGGTACATTCCATTCTTACATCACCATAAAAAAATAAAAACAAAAAAAATATTACACATGCATAGTCATCATATAGTACAGAAAGCTAATAAATCTTGTACAGTCTTTGGTGCCACTGCCAATTTATCAACAAATCATTTCATCCATTCCATATGCATACATCATATAAATAGAAACATCGCATTCATAATAACACATGCATACATCAACATAAATAAATGTGCATAAAATAAATGCTAAATCATGACAAGTGCATAATCAAAAATAAATTCATGTATATATATCACCAAAATTCTTGTAGGCTACAATAAGTTAGTCCTTTGACCTCACAAAAACATCAAAAAATCAAAAACCCCAAGCCTAGGGAGTCGGCCACCATGATTATGTAGGATCGGTGTGACTAGAACTATCCCTAGTGGTGTGGTTCCTATGGGACCTCTCAAGGTGACTGCTACCAGCCCTCGCATCATGCCCACTAGCGGTACCCTCACCCGCCCGCCTGCGATGATAGGAAGCAGACTTCTCAGACTCATTGTCTCTCCTTCGGTGCAAAGATCCACCTCTAGTGAGCTCAGGTAACTGCCCATCGAGGTGGATAATCTCTGCCTCCAACTCCAACCGGTACCAGACCCAATCCACCTCCTATTGATGGTACATAGCCAATGCGTCATCGCACTGTGCCAACTGAGTCCGCAGAAGATCCCTCTCTCACGAGCATCTATATCCCCATCCTATCGATGATACGTAGCCAATGCATTCTCCCGCTCTGCCAACTGAGTTCGTAGGAGATACCTCTCCTGTAGAACCTCCCCATGCTCCTCATATCATCTTCATAGTATATCCTCCAATCATGCTATCTCAGTGCTATACATAGCCTCCATGTCCCCTGGGACTACTTGAGGCATGGGCATCTCCGGGATGGTGGGCTGCTCTGGCATCCACTGCTCTAAAATGTCCTATATATTTGGTTGCTTCGAAATCCCTAAGTCATCCCCAGTCAATTCATCAACCTCCACCATATCTGCATCATCGAGCGGAGCTCCCCAACCCTCCCCCAATGCCTTCGCATCACCACCACCTACTACTATCACATCTGTGCCTCCTAGAGGCCCCTCACCCTGCCATTGTCGCATTGTCCACCACTGGTCATACTCTGTAGTCACCTCGATGTTGTCCATGTCAGGGACATTGATCACTGCATTTGACTCCTTGCACAGTGGCTCAATGATCGACCAAGCCAGAGTCCTCTCATCGCCCCAACACCGATAGATCAAAGGCTCACTAGGCAATCCCTAGCACACCCTAAACTGTCGAGTCACCTAGACATACAGAAAGTACTCCTACTCGTTACCATGCCACCTGATCAGCCACATCCCCCTATGCACCCATCAGAGCCACTCCCCAGCCTCAGGCCAGGCTGGATAGTCCTGGTATGGACGCCAGAACACCTCCCCTGAAGCAATACATGAGAAGGCACCGACATAGTGCCCTACGACACCTACCCATTGTAAAATTTGCCCCTGCTCCTCTAACCTCCACCATAGAGAAGCATAACCAATATCCCTCTCCACCATCTATGCCCTAGTGGTCCAAGGCAATCCCTACGATCACTCCATAGCTTTGTGCTGCCACCCCCAGTAGTGCAATAGGTAGCTGCATCTAATCCCCTTCAGCCTCCAACAACAGACCTCGTACAGCTCATCATAAAGCTGTGCCAGTAAGGTATGACCCCACCTCATAATTAGTGGCACTGAGGTCGAACACTCCACAAGTCTAAACACCACCTCAAGCAAGTTCCAAGGAAACCTCGCACCTAAGGAGTCGAGAAGCAACATGTTGGATATGAGAGTCATGAGCAGTGCATGCCTCACCCCCAACATGCCCTTCTCTAGCCACCACCGCACAAAAATCCTGCCAATTAGGAAGTCCCCCTCTGCCCTTTCCACCACCTCATCCACCCCCATATCCACCACATGCCCAAAGCACCATGTCAGCATCGTCGTCCACTGATCATGAGGAGTAGTCCGAATGGGCAACTCGTCTATCGAAATCCATAGAATCCGATAAACATCCTCCAAAGTCATTGTCATCTCCCCTATTGGGAGATGAAAGGTGTTGGTACGGGGATCCCACAAATTGATTATGGTAATTAGATATGCCTGATCCCCCACCATAGGCTCTAACCGATTCACCTGCTTGAGCCCAAGGGCATCAAGCCATTCCCAGTCCGCCATAGGTAGTGCCTCTCGTGCTTCATAAAATACCGTCAGCTGACGGTACCGACTCTTCACCACTTGCAAAACAAAAAACACAAAAACATTAAAACATGACAACAAAAATAAACTATACAAGCAACATTAACAAAATGTACAGCAAAAACATTCTAAAATTCAAATGAACTGTACAAACACAAAAAAAAAAACACTGTACAGACAAACAAATTACAAAATTGCAAACTAGGTTTTTTAACCTTATTTTGAATAAAACAACAAACAAATCACAAAAATTTTCAACCTAGGGTTTTTAACCTTTGTTTAAACTAAAAACAAAAAAATCCAGCAAAATAAAGTACAGAAAAAATGTACAGTAAAAGTAAATATCATCAAATAAAACTGTACAAAACTAAAACAAATATACAACAATGTATACAAACTGTACAACAAAAACATTTAATAAACTGTACAACAACATTAACCAAATGTATAGTACAAACATTCAAAACAAATAAAACAATGAACAACGCAAAACAAAACAAATTTTATCCTAGGTTTTTAACTCTAGTTTAAACAAAAAAATAAAATTTTAAACCTAAGGTTTTTAACTCTAGTTTAAACCAAAAACTAAATAACAACAAAATTTTAACCTAGGGTTTTTAACTCTAATTTAAACAAAAAAACAAAATTTTAACCTAGGGTTTTTAACTCTAGTTTACATAGAAAAACAAAATTTTAACCTAGGGTTTTTAACTCTAGTTTAAACCAAAAACAAAATAACAACACAAATTTTAACCTAGGTTTTTTAACTCTAGTTTAAACTCAAAATCAAAAACATAAAATAACAAAAATTAACCTAGGGTTTTTAACTCTAGTTTAAACTAAAAAAAAATCAACCAAAACAAAAACAAAATTTTAACCTAGGGTTTTTAACTCTAGTTTAAACTCAAAATCAAAAACATAAAATAACAAAAATTTTAACCTAGGGTTTTCAACTCTAGTTTAAACTAAACATAAAAAAAAAGAAACAAAAATAACAACAATTTTAACCTAGGGTTTTTAACTCTAGTTTAAACTTAATACAAAAAAAAAACAACAACAAAAATTTTAACCTAGGGTTTTTAACTCTAGTTTAAACTAAAAAATGAAAAAATGAAATAACAACAAAAATTTTAAACTAGGGTTTTGATCTTAGTTTAAACAACGCCACACAAAACACAAATACAAAACAATTAAACTAGGGTTTTGATCTTAGTTTCAACAGAAAAACGACATGCAAAATAAATTAATTACGGTTTTAAACTATAAAATAAAAACAAACAAAATAAAGAGAAGGAGCACCTACTGGTCTTGCCTCGGCTTTGCTACTTGACAATTCAGTCCGTGCACTCATGGTATCCATGAAAACTTGATAACGCTCTGCTATGTAGACTCGAACTCCTCCTCACAGCTCCAAATTGCCAGAAAAACAAAGTGTAAACGAGCCCAAAACCTAGTTTTGGCCCTTATATAGGCTTTTAGGCCTATAATAGTTCCACCATGGAATGAGCTCTCTAGTTAGCGCTCGTCGCACCCTGGGATGATTACAAAACTGGTATTCGTCCCACCCTGGGATGATTACAGAGCAAGAAAATCAAAAACAGCAAAAACTGCATCCAAAATACACCAAAAACAATAATAAAAATGCCAAGCAAAGGCACATTTGCGCCTATGCTTCAAGGGATCCAAAACTGACATTGGGGTCACACATCCTCACTATCCTACTACCTAAGAATGCTACCATAGTCGGACTGCTCCACGGGAGGAATGATTTTTGAGAATTTCATCCCCAAAAGGCGTCACAAAAGGGTCCAAACCCACCCAAAAATAGCAATAACATTGCCGAACAAAGGCGCCTTTACTCCTAACGTTCTTGGCATACAAAACAGACATCGAGCCCACAAATTATCAATATCCTACTCCCTAAGAAGGCTACCATAGTCGAACCGCTCCACGGGAGGACGAATTTTTGACAATTTTAGCTCCAAAATGCATCATAAAAAGGGTTACAACCCACCAAAAACAGGTCAGATTGTTGAGAAACTGCATAAGCATTCAAAGACAAACAACTGAAGGCACCCTTACAAAAGTAATTTTGGGTCAAGCGACTCATTACTTTTCTCATTTTGGTCATTCCCTCATCAATTTTTTGCTTGAGGGTGTAGTCACACTTAGTCACCAACCAACAAATATACACCAAATCAAGGAAATGGTATCCTTTCAAAGAATCATTGACAAAGACAATCACGCTCTTGCTTGGGGCAGCAAACAAGTAATTATCACAAGCTGATCGAACACTTGGCATTTTAGAATCATTAACTCAAGGTTTCGACAGACAAAAGGTTACACCCTTTGCCTATTCATGACTGAACAATATCCAAGATCAAGTAACACCTCACCGAAAAAGGTTAACACTTGAATTAAGCTCCTTAGCTCGTCAGAAGCAAGGATTCAAGAATGCGTATCCTTTTCATACTTGGGGCATCAAAAGTTGGTTAGGTTACTGAGAAACCCTAATTATTAGTGCTTTTGTTATCTATTTTTTCTCAACACTACGCCATGCATAACACATCCCAAAAAGGGGCATCTGTAGACACCAAAACAACACCAATTCGATTATGTGACTACAAGCACTGACCAAATTGACATACATGCCCCTAGGGCAGCCCCCAAAGGTTAAACAGTGGTCCTAACCACTCCCACAATATTTTTGGAAGGTCAGATGTCAATTTGGCACCCTTCAGGCACTCTGTTCCCTACTCGTTCCACCCTAGGATGATTACAAACTGGTACTCGTCCCACCCCAGGATGATTAGCAGCATTCGCTCCAAGGTGGGGTGAATAGCAAGTTTGACGGGCAAAAGGTCAAACCTTAAAAATTAAAGCTCAGATCCACCACTCAACTCCACATTCAATGCATGGGAGTGCGAGTAAGCATTTTTTTGAGCTCATAGAGGCAGTCATGGAACCCTTAATCAGGGAGGAATATTCTCTCCCCTAACAAGGCATGATGGCCAAGTGGTGCCTCTGCATGCTCATTCACAAGAGACCATTAGGTCTATAAAATGGTGAGTCTTCTCACCCAAAAAAAATGACAGAGCAGGAGCATTTGGAGCAACGGAGTCTTTGTCGAATTACTTCCTCACCCCTCACTTGTGCTTCTTACATCCTTAATCTATCTTTTGGAAGGGATGTTATTGGGTGAACATTGGAAGCGCAATACAGACCTAGAACCCAAAAATTTGGCCACAATAGCCCACCCAATTTATCGACATAACCCCCTAGTATGTTTTGGACCCATCCCAAGTGTATTTGTGTCAAAACCAAGCCCCAAACGATGGGAATCCTACCCTTGGGCACCCCCCGCACTGCTGCAGTCCTAATCGCCCCACCCCGGAGCGATTAGAAATTTGTAGCAGATTTATTCACTTTTTATTTTTGCATATTATTTTATGTCATTCATGCATGCTGCCATTCAAATTTCATGCCATTCTGATGAGTTTTGACTGTGTTTTCATTGTTTTTTGCCTTCACTAACATACAGGGAGCATCTTCGGATACAGGGTGATCAGGGCCGAATATACAGAATCCAACCTTCTAGGTCGTCTCAAAATTCCCTATTTTGCCGAAAACCAACTTTTTAGGTGTTTTGGAGGCCTCTGGATGGGACATTTAGGAGGTTGTTTTTTGACGTTTTATGACAGTCCTAATCGTCCCACCCCAGAGCGATTAGAAATCTACAATAGATTTCTTGTATGTTCCTTTTGCAGTGTGTTCCTAATAGTTTTTTCATGCTTTTGTCCAAATTTCATATTCTTCTGACATGTTTCGATTACCGTTTTAATTATTTCATGCATGCGTTAACTGGAGGCCTTGGGGATTGCATATTTCCCTCCATCCGTAGGTGCTATTAATCATTCAATATTTCTTTGAATGTAGTATATCAACATAGAAGGGGCAGCAAGGAACTATAGATGCATTCATGCAAGTGGCGGTGATGTTTGGCCTGCCTATTTCAAATGTGGGCATGCGGAAGATCGTGAAGGGAAGCGTACCATTCGTGGTGTAACAAAACTATATCTAACGCTCCTAGCTCCTAAAAATTAAGGAGACGTATTGTAACCTAGTCTCAAAGAAAAATTAATAAAAATAAGGGCTGCACTTTACATTTGCTTTATATCTCATTTTAGTTCGTTTGTTTTCCCTTTTTCATGCACTTTAGTCCTTTGTTCATTTGTAGGACTTAGCATTTCGTATGCTTTTGTTTGCACCGTAACTTGTATGCCTATGGGATTCTGTATCCTCGTGCTTTCAGAACCAATGCTAAGTAAGTAGATATAATACATAGAAAGCCTTTGGTACTTATACAAAGAGGGAAGATTGTGATATACTTGCAAAAAAATTGATTTGGAAACAAAAAAAAAAAAATGAAGCCTAAGAAGATAGGTAGTGAAGTACTCACGTTGACAATTCGATTCATTTTTATGGAGCTCTCTTTCTACAAAAAATAAGGTTAGAAACAAAAATGAAAGGAACTCAGAGCCTACGAAGAATAGGTCTGCAAGGTCCTTTGGAAGATGGCTCGAATGGCTGAGATGATCACCTCTAATGCCACGGGTGCCTTCTGTCACAATGAACGTTCCTTCGATAAACCTGTATAAGAATAATTTAAGAGTATAGAAACTATGCCTTAATAAGATTTAGCATCACCTAAAATATACCAACGAATATAGACAAAATAAAGGAAACCAAAGATAGCAATGGTCAAGGTGAATGGCTCGAATGAGCTTAAAAATAACCCAATGGTAGCCGTTACGGAATGCCAAATTGATAGGAGATGATTGGCACCACTAGGAGTTAAACTTCGGCATGAACTGGTCCTTAATATGGTCGCCTAATAAAACATTACACCATAGAACATATCCTTTTATTAATTCAACTAAAAGAGGCAATCGAACGTAGTAAAAAAGGATATAAATAAATCTTAAACTCCAACATTCGTAAAAAGAAACTGTGTCAAAAGAGAGAGAGAGAGAGAGAGTCAGAGAGTGCTATCATAAATCACTAGATAGACAGAAGAGAGGTTCCACGAGTGGAGCCTATGGCACCCAAACATGGGTGTTGAGGTAACCTCCCTTGGCGCTCGCCGAGTACACTCCCAGATAGTCAGAAGAGAGGCATTCCTTGCATCTAAGGCACCTAAAAAAAGGTGCAGTTAGCCCGAAAATAAACCTTCTCGAGGTTTCGAGTGCAGTGAGAGAAATTTTTCCTACAAATAAAACTTATGATAGGAATTTTCCTATTATATCAAGTTTCATTATGGAAAAAAACACCCTTTTTCTAATTTAAAGGATAAAAAAAATAATTAATGTATGATTATTTCATAAAAGATCTTCAAAAAACAAAAATTGGAATGTATTCCTTTTTGTATTTTAAAATAGATCTATGAAAAAAATGGGCAATATATCTAAAAAAATTTACTTTAGAAGACCATGAATCTTCCCTTATTTAATTTAGAAGGAGATAAATAAAATCATAATAAACCACATACAATTTTTATTTAAAATATAACTAAAAAAAACTACATATAGAATCTTATTGAAGACCTTTTAAAAAATAGAAGCCAACAAAAATATACAAAGAACCAGCTCCTAGAACCTTCAAGAGAGAATGATATCAAAATCTATCCTGCTCTGGTACCATATTATAATTTTCCAAAATAGAAATGCAAAGCATTACATAAAATATGAAGAGAATAGTAGAACTGATTGATTTATTCCAAGGATCAACTTTGTATAAATAGCAAAGTTGATCATTGAGAGTCGTTGGATTACAATAACTCAACAAACCTGATGAAGACACTACTGAGAGTTCTTCTAACACATGGAGGAGTGGGAACTCAAGTGTGTCTATCATAGTAGAACTTAAGAGAATATTCACTTATTCTAACATGAACAATGAGTGAATTCATAACCAAGTAAACTAAGCACAACGACAAAACCAAAATAGATATTTGAAACTCTCAAAACAACCACAAGATGGACACTTAGGATTAGGAAGACCAATCCTACTAAGTCTCTCTCCCATAGGAAGTCCTTGATAAATAAGAGACCAGAGAAAAAAGGTAATATTGGGTTCAATTTTACACTGCCATATATGGTTCAGACGAGCAATCCAAGTATAGGAGGTAGAATGAGTCTATCATATCTCATTAAGTTTATCAATACTAGGGGAAACAAGACTAAGAAGCTGATAAATCAATGAAGAAAGTAGTTATTGAAAGGAGTATCCACATTCCAATGCCAATCCCTCCACTAGGAACTTGGGGGTTGAAGGCTAAGCTTATGAAATATGACATCAAGTATGAGCTCTTAAATATTAAGAATAGAATAAATATCTAAGTTCTGAAGATTAAGTTTATGTTTGATATCAGGCCAAGGAATCTAGTATTGAGAGTGCACTAAATAATTAATATAGAAGATGCTCTTACAAAACAACCTCAAATATTTAATCCCTGGCATAGTAGTAAGAAGAACTAAAGAGTTAGACAAAATAGGAGACCACCAAATATTCTAAAAATTGAATGAAATACCATTACAAAAACCATCACCAATCTAATAAAGACGAGGTTTCACCGCCTCAAAAGCTCACAAAAGGAACCCTAAATATTAACTAGAGCAAAAGTAATGATGAGAGTATGGAGGCTAATATTAGCCCAAGCTTTACATCCATAAGGTAGCCCTGAAGAAATACAATGATGAATCAAAACCTTCCAGTATTCAGGGCCTTCAATAGCTTTAACCAACCAATTAGAACACAGAGAAATATTTTACCTGTAAATGTCAATGATGCCCATTCCACCCTTATCAGTAGGTGTGCAACACATATCTGAAGTAACTCGATGAAAACCTCATGAATTCTTCCCGTTGGACCAAAGAAATTTCCTAAGGAGTTTGGCCAACTTATTATAATAATTCTTAGAAGGGGTACAATAGGAAGAGTAATAAACATGGGTGGAAGCAAGAATATTTGTGCAAACCTGAAACTTATCGGTAAGAGAAAGGGGACACGAGGCCCAACAAGAAATCTTCTTTTTAATTCTATCAATGACATACTACTAGAGTTCAGAGGGTGAGATATCAAAAGCAAAGAGGATTCGTAAGAACTTAAAACGCTCACCCCTTTGAAGCCAATGCCATGAAAAATGTCTAAGCCAAGAAATAAAATAAGAAGCAAGGTAAAAACAAAGGGACTTAAACCATTTGATGTTGGATCTCGAGGCCTTACAAAAAATGTCCAAACAAACCAAAGTAGTTGAAACTGAAACCTCATCCTCATTGATAGTGAGAAAAGAATCATATACAAAGTGGTCATTAATAATTTGGGTGGATATATCAGGTAAAATAATACCATTGATCAACCCCTTAGATGCTTGAATGGCAAGAAGATAACCAAAAGCTTCAGCAACAAGGATATAAAGTGAGGGGGCCAAAGGATAGCCCTGGTGAATAGAATTAAATAAACCAAAATATTTTGACCTAAATCCATTAATAGTAAGACGATATGAAGCATCAATAAATAACATACTAACAACCCTGATAAAAAAAGGGCTAAAGTTGAGATCTTGGAGCATGGTAAGAATGAAAGACCACTTAATACGATCATAAGCTTTCTCAAAGTCTGGTTTAAGTAAAAGGGGCTTTTGGCCAGATGATGCAGGAGCATCTAGTGGCGGCCGAACAATCTTGCATCTTCATCAGAATTTCTAAGTGTTTGCCTTGGTGTCGCGAAATTGTGATAGAAAAAATGTCGCGATATCATGACATGTCGCAGAATCGCGACTCAGGAAGGAGAGAGAAGGTGCAGGGCAAAAATTGTCATGATTTCGTGACATGTCACGAAATCGCGACCAGCAGCAAGAGAGAGGAGATGCTGAAGAAAATGTCATGATTTCATGACATGTCGCGAAATCACGACCGGCAGTAGGAGAGAGAAAGTGTCGTTGAGAATGTCGTGATTTCGTGACATGTCACGAAATCACGACCGTCACAAAATCATGACCAAAACAAAGAGCAGAGGCTAGACGGATGGAGGGTCACGAAATTGTGACCAAAACAAAGAGCAGAGGCTACAGTGGACGGAGGGTTGCGAAATCACGACCGTCGTGAAATCGCAAGAAAAAAAAAGAGTAGAGGCTACGGTGGACGGAGGGTCGTGAAATCATGACCAAAACAAAGAGCAGAGGCTACGGTGGATGGAGGGTCATGAAATCGTGACATGTCATGATTTCGTGACATGTCATGAAATCGTGACATGTCGCGATTTCGTGACATGTCGTGAATTCGCAACCAAAGCAAAAAGCAAAGGCTACGATGGATGGAGGGTCACGAAATCGTGACATGTCACGATTTGGCGACATGTCATGAAATCGCAACCAGAACAGAAGAGCGAAAGGGCGATGGAGGAACGTCACGATTTCGTGACGTGTCAGGAAATCGTGACCCAAGCTAAAAATGGAGGACGCGATGGAAATACATCACGATATCACGACATGTCGCGATATCGCGACCAAAGCAGAAGCAAGAAGGCGAGAAAGAAAGATGTCGTGATATCGCGACATGTCGCGATATCGCAACTCGAAGGCGAGGAAGGCAGCGATGAAGGGAAACATCGCGATATCGTGACATGTCGTGATATCACGACCAAAAAGGGAGAAGGAGCGTAGGGAAGACAAAATATCACGATATTGCGACATGTCGCGATATCGTGATCAGAAGAGAAGAGGAAGAGGAAGAGGAAGGAGATGTCGTGAAATCGTGACAGGCTACATTTTCAGGGGCCATTACAGAATAACACGTGGCAGCATAGAACGACACGTGGAACCAAGGTGTAGTGAAAACAGGCGCAGACAAACAGTTAACAGAAGACGTTATGCCAGTTACAGAGGAAGTTACGGGTTGCAGTTATGGAGCAGACGAAGACGAACAGTCATGACGAAAATGAATCAAAGGGCTGCCAGATGGAAGACGAAGAGGCACGCCCAAAAATTTATAAAAGGATGAAGCAAAGGCATGTACAGTGGTTGTAAAAACGGTAGTTGCAGGTTAGAGAAACTGTAGTTATGAGTTGCACAGTCGAGTTGCAGAATCGAGGGTCGAGAGCCATTCTGAACTGGCTTGGGTGCGTGTTCCTTCCAAAATTGCAGAGTTAGATAACTGCAATAGAGTGTGAGAAAACTAAGCCAGTGCGCTAGTTTTTGTAAAGCCTACGGGCTATTACTGTGTAAATATTTACAAGTTATCGAATGAAACATTGGGTTTTCTATTCTTGTAAAGTTTGTTTCCAAGTTTTTGAGTGAAAATTTGGATGTGTATGGTTGCATTTTTTTTTACCCCCATCAAGTGGTATCAGAGCCGAAGTTCCTGAGTGTGTAACAGATCGTCGGACGTGAGGCAGTTACACCAGGATCTGTGGAAGGGCTTGTGAGAGAGTGAACAGAATGCCTCCAAGAAGAAACCCTGTTGGTGGCAGAGCAACGGCAGAAGATGTTTGAGTTTTGTAGAGGAAAATAAAAGCCATGCAAGAGGAGCTTCTTATAAGATATTTACAGAGGCAAGTGAAAGTCCTACAAAAGGAGCTTCTCAGAATGGATTTACAAAAGCAAGAGGATCTGCATAGAAAGCATGAGGATAAACTAAGAAGTAGAGGCTAGGAAATGGAGTTGAAGTGGACTACAAAGGCAGGTGCACGTTTGGAGATGTTGCAAGAGGCGGCAACCGAACAACACAGAAGTGAAGATCACTTCTCCATCAACCCCGGGTGTCTGATGCAGGAGCATCCAGTGGCGGCCGAACAATCTTGCATCTTCATCAGAATTTCTAAGTGTTTGCCTTGGTGTCGCAAAATCATGACAAAAAAAATGTCGCGATATCGCGACATGTTGCAAAATCGCGACTCAGGAAGGAGAGAGAAGGTGCAAGGCAAAAATTGTCATGATTTCGTGACATGTCATGAAATCGTGACCAGCAGCAAGAGAGAGGAGATGTCGAAGAAAATGTCATGATTTCATGAAATGTCACAAAATCGCGACCGATAGTAGGAGAGAGAAAGTGTCGTTGAGAATGTTACAATTTCATGACATGTCACGAAATCGCGACCATCATGAAATTGTGACCAAAACTCCGGAGGGTCACGAAATCGTGACCAAAACAAAGAGTAGAGGCTACGACGGATGGAGGGTCGTGAAATCGTGACCAAAACAAAGAGCAGAGGCTACGGTAGACGGAGGGTCGCAAAATCATGACCAAAACAAAGAGCAGAGGCTACGGTGGACGGAGGGTCACGAAATCATGACATGTCATGAAATCATGACCAAAGCAAAAAGCAGAGGCTACGACGGACGGAGGGTCACGAAATCGTGACCGAAATAGAAGAGCAGAAGGGCAACGGAGGAACATCGCGATTTCATGACGTGTCACGAAATTGCGATCGAAGCTAAAAATAGAGGACGTGATGGAAATACATCACGATATTGTGATATGTCGCGATATCGCGACCAAAGCAGAAGCAAGAAGGCAGAAAGGAAAGATGTCGCGATATCGTGACCCGAAGGTGAGGAAGGCAGCGATGAAGGGAAACATCACGATATCGCGACATGTCGCGATATCACGACCAAAAGGGAGAAGGAGCACAGGGAAGCCAAAATGTCACGATATCGTGACATGTCGTGATATCACGACCGGAAGAGAAGAGGAAGAGGAAGAGGAAGGAGATGTCACAAAATCATGATAGGCTGCATTTTTAGGGGCCGTTACAGAATAACACGTGGCAGCACAGAATGACACATGGCACCAAGGTGCAGTGAAAACAAGTGTAGACGAACAGTTAACGGAAGACGTTATGCCAGTTACAGAGGAAGTTACGGGTTGTAGTTATGGAGTAGACGAAGATGAACAGTCATGGCAAAAATGAATCGAAGGGCCGCCAGATGGAAGACGAAGAGGCACGCCCAAAAATTTATAAAAGGATGAAGTAGAGGCGTGTACAGGGGTTGGAAAAACGGTAGTTGCAGGTTGGAGAAACTACAGTTGCGAGTTGCACAGTCGAGTTGCAGAATCGAGGGCCGAGAGCCATTCTGAACCGGCTTGGGTGCGTGTTCCTTCCAGAATTGCAGAGTTAGAGAACTGCAATAGAGTGTGAGAAAACTAAGCCAGTGCGCTAGTTTTTGTAAAGCCTGTGGGCTGTTACTATGTAAATATTTACAAGTTATCGAATGAAACATTGGGTTTTCTGTTCTTGTAAAGTTTGTTTCCAAGTTTCTGAGTGAAAATTTGGTGTGTATGGTTGCATTTTTTTTTACCCCCATCACCAGAGATAGGAGCCCATTCTAAACCTTTCCAAACAACAATAAGATTATCCAATATGTAACACCCTTTAATGAAGCTCATTTACTTTGGTTTGATAATCATAGGGAGAATGTTGCGAAGACAGAGAGCTAAATCTTTAGCCAAAATCTTGTAAGAAACATTACGTAGTGTAATAGGTCTCCAACTGGTGATAAGCTCAGGATTACCCACTTTAAGAATAAAATTTATGTTTCCACGATTGATAATATTTCCCAGAGAATTATTGATAATCTTGTATTTAAAGTTTTGTTTCAAACTTCAAACAAAACTTTAAATATAATAATATTTGAATAATTTTTTTCGTATACTAAAGAAAAGGAACTATATTCATATGTGGCAATGTGAATATAATTTTAAGTGAGACAAATAAAATATTTTTATATTTTTACATATGGAGACTATTACAAAGTTTGAATAAACTATCATATTATCGGGCGGGTGGTTTTTATCTAAACAATAATCATTCATAAGCGATCTTTTTCTTTGAACAAACTATGGATTTTACAACCATTCTTTCCTCAAACTTATATGATGCATAGTTTATATTAAAATTTATGCTATCAGTAGGCCAAAACAATATCGTCATTTGCTGTCTTGGACAACAAATCACCAAATTCGATGGGTCCATAATCGAGATCAGAATAGCTCTTTAAAAGAATTAATGAATCTAAGCTATAATGAGCTAGTTATAAAAAAAATATTTTAACAACAAAATATTGCTAATATTCAAGGAAGAAAAATAGTAAATCAATCATCCTAATCATAAATATTTCTAAAGAAACCTCGGCATAGGGCATATATATTTTCACTATAAAAGCTTTTAATTAGTCAATTTTAAAACAAAAAACGTACTACTCAATGAGTTGTATTGAAAACAATACACACGTAGCACGGCCCAAAAGATAATGAGTGTGCTACTGTATCACTTGAATAGGAGCACACTCAAAAATATAAACGACATAGTAGATAAGTAAGAAAAATACAAGCGATAGTAAATTAAATCAACCAATATTAGCTAGGAGGGCAATACTTGAATTCTGGTCAACAACAAATTTCCAAGCAAATATCTAGTTCAAGAAAGTAGTTTATTGTAGACTCCAAACGCGTTTATGGTTAGACAGTGGATGAGAGTATCCAAAGGCGGTTGGAAGAGAAAACTAGACGTTTTAAAACAACATGTATATAAATAAGAGGCTACACAGTATGATTCAAAATTTCTCAATAGTAGTGAATGCCTCAAGATGTCCTCTAATTAAATAATTATAATTTGAATCTTGCTTAGGAAGCAATGATTCACAACTTAAATATTTTTGTAACCAATTATAAATACAATGGTGCACATATTTTTCACCCGGATCAATACAAGATAGCATAAGATTTTTTAAGGAATTATCGTAGCATAACCTGAATAACCACTGCATAGTAAACTTAAATAGATTTTATCTTCTTAAAAACTAACCCAGTCAGCAAACACAACAAACACGATAAGAGAAAACCTCAACAAACATAGTATAAAGACAAGAGTAGATCTCAATAAACTTAATATAAAGACAAGAATAGACCTAAGCAAACACAATAGAAGAATAGACTTGTGAATTTTGATTTAATTACCTTCTTTTTATAATCAATTCTGCTCTTTTTGTTTTCTTTTGTCTCTTTCTTTTTCCACCTTGCCCACTCCCATTCTTATTTCTTTTAAAACAAAAGAGGGAAAGAGCCAATAGGTAAGTCTAAACCATGTAATAGGATACCTCAAATATTATTTTTATCAACCAACTATTCCCATAATATGTATATTTTAAAGATCTTCTAAACACTCAAAGAAGTATTCGAAAGGAGGCAAGGATCATTTTAATTACAAATTTACCGATTAATTTCAATTAAAAACCCTTTCTAATTCATTTTCTTAAATAAAGAACAAATAAATAAAAAATAAATAAAATAATTAATTAACTAATCATTTAAATTATCATATGCATCTATATCTCCAACAATTATTTTCACATTGATAATCTGATGATAACAAAAATATTACCATCTGGTAGATGAGAATAATAACTCTCATACTTTTTATCATTTTTATTGCTATTGGAGGATCTTTAAAGGTAAGCCCTCATTATTTTAAATGATATGATACATTTATACACAATGCACCTATATAAATGCATCTACAAGGCCTTCCATGCACCCATGAGCCATTGGTAAGTGTTTTGCTACCATGGTTATTCCATCCTTTTACGAAAGCAAATATCTCACTACGGTGAGAATTTACACTGCCATCATTTCTCATTTCATTTCTCGAGGATCTGTACCTACAAAATAGAGACCATTAGTACTAGTAGTACCATATCCAATAATGATTAAGCATAATAATTTAAGATGGATGAACATTATATACAAATAGCAGTATTATAAAACATATTTTGAGAGGGTCATGATATAGGTGCTTCTTAAACCCCAAATTATTTTACAATTGTGGTCTATATGGTAATACTGAGGTCTGAAAAGCATTTTATACTTGTGTAGAGAGGATGATAGAAAACCTTGAGAAACATCACCTTATCCCTAATAAGTTGCAGATGTATAAGACTATAGGAGGGAGCTTGTTTGAGTTCCCCTTTGCTAGAGAAACAAGGTGAACCTTACAACTAGGTAATGACTTTAAGATTTTAAAGTTTAACATTTTTATATTTTTTATATAGCTAACATTCTTGTAGTAGAGCGTTATAAATTTATACTTTGATTTTTTTTTTGTAAATTTATGGTGGGAGGACTATGGCAGAAAAACACCTAACATATAGAAGATGGTTGTTCACATCTTGAGTCAGCCTTGTAGCTTTTTTGAGTGTGAGTGCAATTGGTCACTATTTGAGGCCATACACACTAAGAAGAGTAATATGTTCAACCAAGAGTGCCTCAATGACTTTGTCTTTGTGCAATACAATCTTAGGCTTCACATAAGATAAGTGGAAGGTAGTGAATCCTATGAGGCAATTCAATTAGATGAGTTAGATCCACTTTCTAATTGGATTGCCAAAGGGTCATTGAATGCAAATTTAACTATAGAGGACCATTAGGCACTTTGGAAGGAAGCAAGACATTTGAGAGGATTGGAGGAGATATACAATGATGATATAGCACTTGAGTAGCTTCCAATTCACCTACCAGTTTAGAGCCAAGGGCAACCATAGCATCAACTACAAGGAGAAGAAGGGCAAAACAAAAAGTAGTTTAAAACATGTTTTACATTTTACTTTTCTTGTAATTTTTTGTTGGCGGAAATCAAAGACATGATGTTATGTTTTTTATTTTTCAAATATATATATATATATATATAGAAAAGTTAAACATTTTTCCTAAATCTCAAATGACAATTGTTTCATAGTTATAGATTTTCATATTTTTTATTTGATCATGCCAATTACCTTCTAATTTTTCAAAAAAAAAAGTATTAGTTTAGCATTACATTATTGTTGTGACCTCTCATTAAAAAATTAGTTGTTTAATTTTTTTTTTTTTCCTTTTGTTTTTAATTGAGTTATTGCAGAGTTTTGCCGAGTTTTATTTAAAATTAGGCTGTTGAGTTTTTCCTCAATTACCAGTTTTAAAACATTGGCTCTGAGTTTCTGCTAGTTTTTTCCCTTTTCCAAAATAAATATTCGTGTATGCATTTTATTTTTTCCTCTGTATTTTACAATTCTGTTTGCACTAGTATCTGTAGAATAAATTTATCAATCTCTTCACAGCGTCCACTCGCAAACTTCCCAGTGAGCGGCCCGTTCTTGCCTTTCAACCAACTACTAATTGCAAGTTGTGTATTTCACACCATACAACCACGTCTATTTCACATCACAGACCAGTGTACGTAGTTAGTGGACATCTATTCTGTTCTGCCCCTCACTTGCAAGGAAGAGTTGCATATCAATCATACTCTCCCCCCGCTTCCATTTCCTTCAATGTTGGAGAAGCAGATAATGGTAAAAATCGAGCAAGTCATGAGACTGCCCTTGATTACCATTATCTGCTTCCCCAACATCCCTCTCTTAGGAATATTTAAATGCTTTCTTAAAACCATTACAGCTATAGTAGAGAATTATTTATTAATAATATAAAAATGGCATACAATGTTCTTATTTGAATGAATCCTAATATTTGTGACTTATCCACATCAGTCATTTTAGTTATTGGCATTCAGAAGGCAATCTTAGAAAACAAAGAAAAAAGTTACTTGTAAGACATTACAAGAGAAGCATCAAAATGAAATCTTGTGATGTTCCTAAATTCAAAGGATACCACCATTCAGGAATCCAAATGTTTTTCAAGAATGCAGTCATCAGAACAATAAAAATACACTCTAAACATCATCTTTTACTTCAATTTAATTTACTCTACAGGCAACAGCAGCAGTACATAAAATAATTTCAGGTTAAAACTGACTACAAATACTTGAGATATGTATATGTATATATATTAAGAAGGAAGGTTTACGAACAGAAGGTTTCTATCTGCAGGCATTGAACAGATAATGGAGAAGCAGATAATGGTAATCGCGAGCAAAGCATGAGACTGCCCATGATTGCATTATTTGGAAGCGCGGAGAGAATTGAACATTGCAGATGTAAGGAGGCAAAGTGCACCAAAGATGGAAGGGAGGTCTTGTAAGCTAATTTTCTATAATACAAATAAATAATTTTAGGGTATTCCTACCAGACGTTATTAACAAAGGGGAATTTGGTTCATTGCCGTACCGAAGAACAAATTGCAGAAGATATATGGTTTTATATCTTAATTGATTAAACTGGCTTCCCACTTTTCATCTGATTTTTAATCATCCCTTTATTGAATATTGCATATTATCTCCATCTTCCAATTAGTATATTGCATATTATCTCCGGTCGTTAATAGTGTTTCGACAAACAGCAAATATATAAATTCGTTCAACATGGAATAGAACTCTCTTCTATTGGGATGGGAAGAGTGAATATACAGACAGAGGTATAAAAGTGAATAGCTTACTCTAATCAGTATTTGCTTTCCTTTCATTTATGTCCACAGGGATTCCTCCCACAACTCTATGGAGTCCAGTTCGTCTGAATTTGGGCTGCTGCTCATTTCATCTGATAAGGAAGCCGGAGCTCCATTTAATGTCGGGCAATATGGTGTTAAACCGGCCTCTTGCCAGCGAACGTTGAGAAGTTCCGCTTGAATACTTGCTAACTTTGATTGCAATTCCCGCACCTGCTCTTCCAACTGACGCACCCTTCCCGCACAGCCATACACGGGATCTCGCAATCTTGCAGTCGCTTCGTAAACCATACTGCTCACTGCATCGGCTCTCTTTTCTATGGGAAGCTCCTGAAAAATATTAACAATCACGTAAAAACGATAAACAGAAAATTTATTAAGAAAAGGAAGACGAAGAAGAAAAAGAAGTCATTAGGTTTACTTACGTGAAGTTGCTTCACGATGTTGCTTGGTCCGAATACTCTTTGTACAATGGCGAATTTACGAACGTCGCTTGATGGAAAGTATGGAGAAAGCAAGCACTTGTCGGAGCACTTTTTTCGTTGAACTTTGCAGGCACCGCAAGGAGAAACAGGATTCGACATATCCGCTTTCATCTACTAAATCCAAAAATTAACCTAAAATGTTATATTTAAGCTAACGGTAATGATGTAAACTTAACACAAGTAGAATTCTGGTCTATAGTATTTCTAAATCCTTAGTTCAAGATAAGTTTTCTATATGCGCTCAATATTACTTAAAACAAGAAAGCAGCAAATATTCTTACTTGTTAGAAATGTGCGTATATCAAGAGGCGTGGTCGAACCAAACCTTTTTGAGAGAACCAAAGCATCCACAGAAGAATATATAGTAGATTGGCTTCAAGAAACCATTGGATTCCTCCTAATTCGACGTCAAGCACGTGTCCGTCTAGTGCGGAAATGAATGATATTGAAATGTCAGCGCATGCCTATCCAAGTGCCAACTCTGGTCCAACTAGACCAAAAGTGTCCTGGCATAGGTGGATAGATTTTCCGTGAATTTTGAATTCTAGGGCAATATAAAGATTAAAATTTTGATACGTAAGCCTTAAAATTCAAACTCGACAGTGATTCTTCCTTCTCTTTTGGTGATTTGACTCGCCGCCCAACCTTATGTTGTAAGAGATAGATCTGCAAAAATCCTTTGTTATGAAAAAAATGACTCTTTCCTCACAATCTTGAGGCAAAATTAATATAATTAACTATGTACTCTGATTTTTTTCCTATCAAATATCCAATAGAGTCCTGATAGGCACTTGCGTATTGAGATGTAGCACCAAAAGTGTTTATACAAATCCATTAAAATACAAAATGGAATAAATAGCATCGTGGATGAATATAAGAGCTGCAAGCGCGTAGAAATAAAACAATAGAAATAAAGGTAAGTACGATAGAGAAACATTATGGCGGTGCCATTAAAGCGACACTTACCGAGCGTCTTGAACCATAAATTCAAACCTGCCAAACCTGAATCAATCACCGTCCTGAGGTTACAACAAAGTCTACGAGTTGAAATATACCTTAAGTTGTCTGCACATGCTGTGAATGTTCCTATAACAATTTCTCCAAAACAACGTAGTCAAATCTAAGGCAAATCATTGATTCAAAAGGCCTCCACGCCATATATATTATAATACAATGATTTCGATGGGATTTGAGCAGATTCCATCGTTTTTGAACATGACGTATTGCCAACATTTATACAGGTGTGGTGAAGTATGTACACGAACGGGCATGTTCTCGGCCGTTTTAGCTTACCCAAACATGTGCACTTCTTAGGATTCTATTAAGATGATGGAGGGGTACAATGGTTCCGATGGGATTGAACAGACCATCGTTGTTGAGCATGACGTGTTGTCAACATTTATAGAGGTGCAAGTTCTTTTCCGTTTTTGCTTACCCAAGCATGGTGTGCATTTCTTAGTACTATATTAAGATGATGGAGGGACTCACAATAATAATAATAAAGTAGGTATATGGGGTCTGAAAACTAAAGAGGCATTCTTAGTATCAAGAGACTCAAACTTTTGATTTTCTTATATGTAACATTCTCTATTCACCAGCTCATTAAAATTTTATGTTTTTATGTTATAACATCCAACTTGGGTTATCTTTACTTCTTGTGTAACAACTAATTTTAATATATTAAAAATTTTAATTATTATTATTTTATGTTTAATTGATTAAAAATATTTAGTGAAGAATGTTTTACATATAATGATGCTACTCTAACCTACATACCATTATACAATTAAAGGAGTGTTGAGTTAGTCATGGGTCAAAATGGTTTCTAAGAAACAACCATAAAGGTTACACAACACATGTGATTTTGATCACAAAATTTGAACATGTTTTTCATCTCTAAAGGAAGTCAATATTGCCAAATACTTGTCCACATTGGCATATGAAAGTTTTGATTTGATTAGTTGGCTTCCTTTTATATCGAGCATGCATTTATTTATGGGGAAAGAAAAAATATGAACTTTTCAAAATTTTTACTTTTATTTTTATTACTTTAGTTATTGATAATATAAATATTATATTTAATCAAAGGTCCCACAAATACACTTTAAGTTGATCAAGAAAAAAATTAATATTTATAAAAATGAATACAAACTTTTTAAAAGTTGATTATTTATTCGTGTCATTGTAGCTAGTGATAATAAAATATTATAGTTGATCAAATGGTCCCACACATACACCTACTTTGATCAAAAGATTCAAACTTGTCTCTTCATCTTGAAAGCACCTCAAACTTGTCAATTATCTTGGCACATGACCTAACATATTAAAGGTTTGATTGATTTTCTTCACTCATACCAAGAATATATTTCTCAATAATCAAACATATGCATATAAAGAAGAAACTAAAAATATACATACTATTTCTAAACTACATTTGAATAGTAAAACGAAGACAAAATTTTCAGGTTTTGACATTTTATTCTTGTCATTTCAAAGAAGAAAATAAAAATATACATATACTATTTCTGAACTACATTTGAATACTAAAAGAAAGACAAACTTTTCAAGTGTTGATCTTTTATTCTTGTCATTTTAGCTAGTGATATAGACATCATAGTTTAAGATAAACTACTTCCTTTTATGAGGTTTGTGATAACCCAATCAAAGATACATTGGTTGTAACATTTAAAATTACCTAAATATTGGACGAACTAGCGAGGTATTTGATAAGGGCACTTTTTTTTTCAAGGTTTAGTTTTGCATCCATTAGTAATCAGTACATAACATGAAATACCACTTTTGATAATTTTACTAATGTAGTGAACCTCCCAAGTGGACAATACTGGTTGAGTCTCATAGAAGGTGTCATTTAGTGATCCTATATCTAGATCATTTTTTCTAGTGAATCAAGAATCAGGGTGTGGGTTATCCTCTAAGACCCATAACACCTAGAGGGAGGATGCATAACTTCCTTCCTTATCATATTTAATGGAAACCTTGAGTATAGTTTAACTCATATGTTACCAAACATGTAATATTTTTTTAGGATAAATATTATGGTGCTTAACTAAAGACCATGCATCTATATAGACATCTAGCACCATGGGAAATTAAGATTAAGTTATTCAACTAGCTCTTATCATAGATTTCTTGATGAAATTGCAAATATATTGATACATCCTATTCCATATCATTGTGGAATCTTATATAGGAGTTCCATATCTATCACAAAGATTCTCCTTCATCAAGTAATCTTATATGAAAATATAGTCCTCCCTTAAATAATCCCTTATTTTATAATCCCACACAAGGTCCACCACCGTACTACTCATACAATGACCTAAAGGAGATGTCCCATTTTACCCCTTGTTACTTGTTCTAACTTGTTTTATCAAAAAATGACCATTCATGAGTCATATTGATTGAATACCCATAATTCCAATAGTAGTGGGTGTCTTAGTTTTTTATCATCCTCATCAATGATTAATGTTAATGGATGATTTAAATTTAGGGTTTATAGTTTTATCCCAAAACTTCAAGGCTTCCCTAAATTCCTAAGGAAGGGTTGTTCCAAGGATTAAATCTAATCATGCAATATAATTTGACCATGTAACACTATAATGATCATATATCATCATGAATTACCATACTTATTCAACATGAAATACTTAACAATTTTTTTTAAATAATCAAATAAAACCTAATTTATTAGTAAACTAGCTATCAAACAAAATTATATTGAAGTGACACAATCTAATGAATAACATCATATCCTTTAATAAAAGAATTAATATTTCCAATTAAATAAATAATAGAAAGTTAATATTAACTACTTTTAAAGTAACTCTTTTAAGTAATTATTTTACTATAGTACCATAAAAGAGTACTTTCAAAGTGGGTAGTCTCAAAATTTAAAGAAATTCTAAAGAGACTTTCAAAAAGACAGAATACTTCAGACCTAAAAGTTGTAAACTTAAAGTAGATCATTGATTAACTAATAAAATAAATGCTTATTTAAAAACTTATTAAACCGAATATTCGAATATAATTTTTATCTTCATTGAATCAAATAACACTAATACTAACATATTTCAGATAATCCGATGGCAACTATAAGGGGGATAATTGTATTAAACTATGTATTATTGGTTTTCTATAATGTAGCCGAGTATATGAAAGCGTTGGATCATAAAATATCATACAACACTTTACACAATCCCATCTATTTGTAATAGAGAAAACCCCTGGATACAACATTTAAATTTAAAGGAGTAACTATTTTAGCGCTTACATCTAAAACATGCAAAACATCAACCCTACTAGCTTTACTTTAATCAATATTTATACAAATATAGCGTTCAAAGTAAAACCTCTTTCATCATAAAAATTTGATTATTATTTTACAATTATGTAATAAAAATATATGATCATCATCGAATAACACTTTAAGATAGAAGGTAATTAGTATTGGGTTTGGCATTTTCCATGTCTTCATTAAATGCATAGGTAGATAGTTATATTTTGGCCTTGTTTTGAGTAATTATTTAATCATCCAAAGGAGATCACAAGTTGTTGTAGTTTTAATTTTAAACGTCTTAACTTCCACATGAGAAACTAAAAATTATTTCTAAAATTAATATATTCCTCTATGTATTATCACATGAGCAGAAGAAGATTATAATAGTCAATGCTTATGCACAAGCAAGCCATGATTCTAAGGAACTCTACTATACAAAATTTATTAATTTTGGTGCCACTCACACATCAATTTAGCACCTACGATAATCTAGGCGGTCCAGTACAATACCTCGAGTTATGATTTCTTTTGTGGAGTCAGTGTGGCTCTTAATGATTTGAATGCTTATATGCAATGCATAATACTAAGATAACATACAATGATCTATCACACACATATCTATGCACATAATATATCCAAGATATACCAAAAATAATCTGGTTTTGAAATCATTTTTACATTTCTTGTGCATTTACAATCATCCAATAAGTGATACTTAATTCCCTATTAGAAACACAAAAATTTATAGGTAATTTCAAAATATATGAATACTATAGAAACCAAAACAGCACCAATATGATTATGTGATGACAAGCACTGATCAAATTGACATACATAGCCCCTATGGCAGCCCCTAGAGGTTAAACAGTAGTCCTAACCACTCCCAAAATAGTTTTGGAAGGTCAGAGGTCAATTCGGCACCTTTTCAGCACTTTGCTCCCTACTCGTCCCACCGTGGGACGATTACAAACTGGTATTCGTCCCACCATGGGACGATTAGCAGCAATCGTCCCAGGGTGGGATGATTAGAAGGTTTGACTGGCAAAAAGTCAAACCTCGATAGGTCCACCACTTAACTGCACCTTCAGGGCATGCAATTATGAGTAAAGGCTTCAAATCAGAGAGAGGGACTTCATTCAAGCATGCCTTGATCATGGAGGCCTCATGCAAGGAGATTCTAAATCAGGGAAGAATCTTTTCTCCTAGGGCAAGCAAGCCAAGTGGTGCCCTTGCATGCACATTCAAAGAGAGAGACCCTAGGTCTATATAATGGTGAGTCTTATCATCCCAAAAAAGGATAGAGCAGGAGAATTTGGAGCAATGGAGTGCTGTCGAATTACATACTCACCCATTGTTTGTGCTTCTTACATCCTTGATCTCTCTTTTGTAAGGGAGGTTATTGGGTGATTATTGGAAGTGCAATCCAGATCCAAAACCTAAAAATTTGGCCACAATACCCCACCCAATCTGTTTACACAACCCCATAAGACTTTTTGGACCCATCCCAAGTGTATTGGTGCTAAACTGAGCCCCAAATGATGGGCGTCATGCCCCTGGGTGCCCCTCGCACCGCTGTAGTCCTAATCGCCCCACCCTAGAGTGATTAGAAATCTATGGCATATTTCCCTATTGTTTCTTTTGTATTTGATTTTAGGTTATTTAAATATGCTACCATTCAAGTTTCATGTGATTCTGATGATTTTATGATTTTATTATTTCTCGCTTTTGCTAACATACAGGGAGCATCATTGGATATAGGACGATCAATGCCAAATTTTCAAAATTTGACCTTTTGGGTCATTCCAAAATGCCCCGTTTTGCCTGAAACCAACTTTGCAGGTGTTTTGGAGGCCCCTAGATGGGACATTTAGGAGGTCACCTTCTAACAGTTTATGACAGTCCTAATCGTCCCACCCCGGAGCGATTAGAAATCTGTGGCATATTTCTCAACTATTCATTTTGCAATGTGTTCTTGGTAATATTTTCTTGCTTTTGTAAAATTCTTAGCTTATTTTGATACATTTTAGTTATTTTTAAAATTATTTTATGCATGCATTAACCGTAGGCCTTGGGGATCGCATGTTTCCCTCCATCCGTAGGTGCTACTAATCGTTTACTATTTCTCTGAATGCAGGATCTCAACACCAGAGGGGAAGCAAGGAACTCTAGACGTCTTCACGCAAGCGACGGAGACATTTGGTTTGCCCATTTTCAATGTGGGCACACGAAAGATCCCCAAGGGGAATGTATCATTTGTGGTGTAACAAAACTAGGTCCGACGCTTCTAGCCCTTGAAAAGGGAGGAGACGTATTGTAACCCGATCTCAAGAAAATTAATAAAATAAAGGTATGCACTTTTACATTTGATTTAAATATCATTTTAGTTCATTTATTTTCCCTCTTTTCATGCATTCTAGTTCGTAGGACTTAGCGTTACATTTACCTTTTGTTTGCTTGCATATCCTCGTGCTTTCAGTGGCAATCATGGTGGGACACTTTCCCCTGATTTTGAGATGAAATTTTTGATCAAAAGTTGCATTTTTTTGCTTGTAGGTGTCAATATTTCAAGCATTGGACTGCTACTCGTTCCAGCCTGTGATGAGTACAGAGCTCGAATTCGTGTCACCCAGGGACGAATGAGCATTTGTCCCACCCTATGATGAATACAGTTCTGATACTCATCCCACCCCAGGATGATTAGCTCTCTGTGTAGTTTTAGAGTAGAAACTCAGAGGCATCCGATTTGGGCAAAGAAGAGGTAGGGGTTCTAATCATCCTCTGTCATTTTCTATTTTCTGTCTCTGTCATTTCCTATTTCTTTGCTTGCATAGGAGAGTTTTACTGCATGTTTTTCTTTCTTTGCATAAATAAAAAGAACCCCACACACCACATGGTAATTTAAACATGAAGGATTTGGTCTTAAAACCCCAACCCTTGATCAAGACCAACGGTGGATTTCATCACCACCTTGGCTTGAATTTTTGCATACATAACCCTGATCGCTACTGTTGCTAGACGTAAATCTTGATGAAAGCTGACAAAGTGTATCTGGGGTGATTCCCAGTGCATGAGGATAAGTCTTCTATGATAGGTTTCAAACATAGGGTGATCCCCCTTTCGTACTGCCTATGTTCCACATATTTTTTTGCCCTCACGTACCAATAGTCTCCCTCACGTAAGGGCGGGTATATAGAGAGGTTCGGTATAACGGCCTGACAGTGGTATAATGAAGGGGCGACCATTTTGGGAGATATAATAAGCCCGCATATTGCATATACAATAAAAATTTCTTTACAAGGTGTTCAAAACATAAATCAAAACACACTAAACTAGATCTAGGGCACACCTTTAATCTGTAAACAAGATAATCATTGATTTGATTGTGTGGTCCCATTTTGTCTAGTGTAGCATAAAAAATCATAAATAAGATAAAAATGTACACATATTTAGAGAAACACCACCATGGTGTACACCCGTAGCCGAGCCCAATCACGGGCAAAAGCTGAGGAAAGTGTGCAAAGGGGCACAAGTCGACTCCGGTATAGCCCCGAGGACTTGGTCATACCACCTTGGTGGCCTGACCCACAAAATAGTCCACATAATGCCATTATAGAATGGTACTATAGAGGCACCCCTTCGAAGGGCACACCCATGCAACATAGACCCTTTGAGGAGGAGTCCATACACGTGGCATTCAACATAGACGGGAGGGCTCACTTAGACACTCGTTATGAGTGGCCACCACGAGATGAAGTGCTAGAACAACATAGGGTCCATAAGGAGGGGCCACATGATTACATCATCCCTCCTCTACCCCTTATTACTATAAAAAACAATAGGCCAAATCTAGAGCGCAAGGCTCTTCAGACAGGGCGAGCCAACTCCGTATGCCCCTTTCACATATACAAAAGGGAGCACGAGGAAGACCACTACATTCCTCAAGAGAAATACACAATACAGGAGCAATGTTCCTTCGCACCTACTATTTATCAGGATCACCTACTGAGGCCAGAGCCTCGGGTGAATGTTGCTAACCTTGATAGAGGAAAGAGACTAATAGAGATCTTGGATCACCACAACCAAGATAGACATGTAGGAGAGGCATCTAGGCTTCCTAAACACAATATGGTAGAACAAATTGACTTGGAATTTTCCAAACATGCCACCTGCCAAGCGCAAATCATGTAGCTCAGGCAAGACCAACAACAGTTAGAGCACTTGTATCACCTTAGCAAAGAGTGCATTCGATGTCAAACAGATGAGTTGCTTTAGAACACTATGCCTGAGAGGGTTTCAACCCCTCACATGTAGAGGGCAGAGCTATATGATAGGCACAACCCCTTGGTGTGAGACAGGTCTCCATGAACTTACCAAGTGTTGCCTTTGAGACCTCCTAGACCTGAGCGGGAGGCCACTCCCAGAAACAATGATGGGAACCCTCTACGGGCACCCACCCATGTTTATAGGTCATGCTTAGGAACTCCTCAAGAAGTCTATGAGGAATTCAAGCAAGAAGAAGAGCGGGCTGAAACGCCCTACCAAGGAAGGGGGGGTGCTATCCGGATACCCCTCCATAGGCCTCAAGTTCCATTTACACCCTAGGTGACAATTCACACCCTTTACAGAGTCTAAAGACTCCTTGTTTGACCATTTTTCAGTGACAAACTTGATAAACCTGCTAGAGAGTCAACCTGTAGACCCCAACGTGCCAAAACCTAAGGGTTATAGGGAAGACTTGTACTATAGGTTTCATCGGTAGAAAGGACATGACCTTTATGCATGTTGGAAATTTAAAAGCTTAGTGCAAGATCTAATAGACAACAAAATGCTAGCGGTGGATAATCCTATGGACCCAAACAACCAATATATGGAGGTCTTCAAAGACCCCCTGCCTACCCATGATGTGTAGGAAAAGACCCTTCAAGTCAATAAGGTGACACAGAACTGCCCCATGTGGGGGTATGTAGGGATGATAAGCATAGTGACTCAGAACAATAGGTATCCAAGCACAGCTGCCCTCACGATGGCTACAAGAGAGGTTCCATCAATGTCACAACCTCAAAAACACCCTACACAACCTCCCTCACCTAGACCAATGGCCATGATTTGGACCAAACTTACCCAAAGTTTGAGGACCACGTCGGCTAGGCTCTCCATTTACGAGCTCATACAATAATCATCACCCCATTGAGAGGCTCTAATGGAGATACTAAAGGCCATCGAGCTACAGCCCCATGAAGCAAACTTTTTCAACAACTTTGTGGGACATGTAAAATGATGTACATAGCCGATCATCACCTTTAGAGAGGACGAGCTGAAATCATTGACTGGTGACATGGTGGATCCACCCTCGCACGTCATTGTGCGGGTCAACGGGATTCCGTATAAGAGGGTGTTGGTGGACACTGGCTCGTCCAGTAATATAATTACAATAGCGGTATTGAAACACCTGAATTTGCCAACATCTCACATTGTGGCCTCCACCTATACTCTTCGAGCATTCAATGATGTGATATGCTCGACGGTTGGCACAATTTTCCTGCCCATCCAAGTGGGAAAAAATACTATTCCTATGTTGTGCCACATCTTGGAAGGTGAGATGGCCTATAATATTTTGTTGGGCCGGTCTTGGATCAGGGACATGAAGTGTGTCCCTTCGATAGCCCACCAATGCCTAAAGTACAAATTTGAAGGGCAAGTGCATGTAGTCCCGACAGACTTAGAACCCTTTAAATATTGCAATGCGATGCAACTGATGCCACAATCGACCCTTCCATCAACACATTTGGATTTTCAATTGAATCCATCTAAATAGGGTTTGATTCTACATATATCCCCGTTGTTAAGTCCATCAAATCCCCATTTGGGTACATCTTCATCCTCTAGTCCTTCACCAATGATGCCACCTACGATGGCCACACCGAAGGACAATGGGAAGAAACCCCTGGAAGAGGCACCACCATCAGTCTCAACCATATCTATCGAGGATATGCCTAGCCAAATGGAAGTCGAGATGCCTAGTTCACTCGACATGGAGTGGACTCAGGAAGAACTCCCATTCCATCCCCCTCAACCACAAATGATCACCGTTGAGATGGCCAATACGGGCTTGGGGGAGTACCTGGTGTAGAACATTGTAGCAACACCCACACTTGAGTCCATGCAGGACATAGGGAGACCTCGCCTCCCCATCGGCACTATTGTTCCTCTAGGCTACCCACCAAATCAGACAAACTTTGTATATGGGGGCCTCGATAATGGCATTGAACCTTACATGTAAGAAGAAGAATATGAAGAGCCCTTTGTTGATGATGTCAACTATTTGTCCAACCCAGACATCGGTTTGAGATATCTTGGCCAATGTAATTGGCATGGATATGGGTTAGGCAGATATGAACAAGGAGTGCATGTTCTTTGCCAACCAAGATATCAGATGTTGTACAACAAATCAGGAGTAGGGTTCAACCACCCTTTGCCCCTTGACATCTTGGTAGAGAACATGCAAGGCCTAGGGATAGGCAACAAGGATGGGTTGGCATTAGATCCATATGCCAATCCTAACACAACATATACATTGGGGGATTATCTCCCATTGTTGAAAACCAATCTTGTTGACCTTAGCGACCCCTTCTCTTCGATCGAGAAAGGAGAAAGTTTGAGAACTCACTTACAAGAGGGATATAGAAAAGGTCAGGAAGGATCTTTGGAAGATGAGTCAAAGTATGAGGTAGCACCATGGGACCATTTCGAGTTTGATAGCAATCACTCACAAGTGACCCCCATGGATGACTATCAAGAAAGCCTCTTGGCAATGTTCCCTTTGGATGCTCCAATCGAGCAAGTGTCACCTCAAGAAAATAAGGTCCCCCCACAGAGAGCGAAACAACCCCAATGGGACCAGATCAATTTGCTCGAGCAAGACGAGCCTCACATGTCACAAATAATTATCGGAGCCAATGAAGGCCTGTGGATCTCCGACAATGATTATGAAGATGAAACTGAGATGGCATATCTCAATCATATGCGATAGCAGCAATACCCCATGAACATTGACGACATGTTTGAATAGCTAAACATGGGGCCAAGGCATAGGTGGCACCTAAACCCAACATAGTTGGACCAAGTGTTGCATCCGCAACTTTGGGCATATAGAGAGCACCTTACGCCCAGAGACTCTATAGAGTTATCAGTGCCAAGGGTAGACCCTATCCTTTTATCCACACATAGGGCCGATCCATTTGTACCAATACCCCTAGATCCAGATCCGGAGCACAAATATCATCAAGGAAGTCCGAGTCACCACACTCGTGGTAATGGAGACCAAAATAATTTCATCAACATGATCTCCATTGACTTAATCGCCCCCATCCATAACCCAACTGACCCAACACGACCATTGTATCTAAACCTAGATGCCATAGACTAGGATCGTGCTGACTCACCACCATCCCCATTAGAGTATTGGCCTTGCGATGAGGTGCTTCATTTCACCCCGAGACCAACTCAGGATATCTTCCTTGCTGAAGAGGGACCCGAGGTTCCCAACATAGATCTAAATTCAGCAAATGATATCCACTTGATCCCAACTCCACACCAGTTGGAGGATGGGTCCCACATGTCATTCAAGGAGACGACTGACTTAGACATTGGCTTTGATCCAATGAATCCATAGATCATCAAGCTAGGGGTAAGTCTATCCCCCGAAGAGCAAGCCGACTACATTGCCCTTCTCAAAGAGAAGAAGGAGGTTTTTGCATGGTCCTACAAAGACATGCCGACAGAGCTAGACTCATAGCTAGTCATGCATAATCTAACGCTTGATCCGATAGTCAAGATAGTCAAACAAAAACTACATAAGATGCACCCAACAGTGGCCTTAATGGTCAAATATGAATTACAAAAGCTATTGGATGCACAGTTTGTCATCTACATAGATTACCCACCATGGCTGTCCAACATGGTGCCCATCAAGAAGCCTAATGGGAGGATTCGCATATGCACCAATTTTTGAGATCTAAACAAAGTGAGTCCCAAGGACGATTTCCCCTTGCCTAACATCGACGCATTGGTAGACGCTACATCAGGCCATGAAATGGTTTTCCTCATGGATGGTTTCTCGGGATACAATCATATTTGTATCAATCTTGAGGACCAACTAAAAATGGCATTCACAATGCCTTAGGGAACATTTTGTTATAAGGTCATGCCCTTTGGCCTTAAAAATGTTGGCGCCACCTACCAACGTGCCATGACATACATCTTCCATGATCACATGCATAAAAATTTGGAAGATTACATGGATGATTTGTTGGCCAAATCTCTTTTGTGCCCAGATCATCTCGATGACTTAAGCAAGATCCTCGATCACCTCATCAAACACAAAGTTAGGCTAAACCCCAAGAAGTGCGTATTTGGCATCACATCTAGAAAACTCTTGGGTTTCATAGTCTCAAAATGAGGGATCGAGGTAGATCCAAATAAATTCAAGGCAATCCTTGAAATTCTCCCCCCAACTACCATCAAGTAGCTTAGAAGCCTGCAAGGAAAGGTCACGTCAATCAAGTGCTTCATAGTGAAGCTATCTGACAAGTGTCGACCCATGAATAAATTATTGCACAAGGGGGTAGCATTTCACTGGGATGACGAGTGCTAGTATGCCTTCGATGAAATCAAACAATACTTGGCTTCATCACCAGTATTGGCACCACCTAGACTAGGAGTGTCATTCTACTTATACATCTCAGCTACTGAGGTGGCACTGGGCACCATGCTAGCCCAAAAAAATGAACTGCACAAAGAACAGGCTACTTACTATCTTAGCCGCACCCTAGTCAGTTATGAACTTAACTATGCATACGTTGAGAAGCTATGCTTGGCAGTGGTGTTTGCTACCAAAAAGCTACGCCATTACATGCTGAGCAACACGATGTATGTTGTGTCTAAGGATAATCCATTGCGATACATGATGAGTCGTACTTATCATAGTAGTCACACGATAAAATGGATCATGTTGTTGATGGATTTTGACATCGAATTCATTGGATAGAAATCCATCAAAGGTCAATTCATCATTGATCAACTAGTAGAGGCTCCTCTCAAAGATGATTAGCCTCTGACCATAGAGCTACCCGATGATGGGGTCTTCCATGTCTCAAAATCACCAGATTCTAATGAGCTTGAGTCACAGGCCGACATAACCCTATTTTTTGATGGTTCTAAATGTGAGCAATGGGGTGGCATGAGAATCGTATTCTTCACATCGCAAGGGGCTCCAATGCCTCTATCATTTAAACTAGATTTCTCATGCACCAACAACAATGTCGAATATGAAGCCTTGCTCATAGGTCTTCAGACAGTAATCACCATGAACATCAAACGCTTGAACATCTTTGGTGATTCGTTTTTAATTGTCAACCAAGTAAAAGGGGTATTCCAATGCAAATGCCTAGTTCTGCAGGCCTACAAAGCCCTTGTGGACAAATTCTTGGAAAATCTTGAATGGTACGACATCAAGGCACTCCCTCGATCATTGAATCATTTTGTGGACACTATGGCCTCCTTGGGGTCACTAATCCTGCAAGACATTTCTGGTGATATGACAACCATTCAAGTCAAAATACTATCGCAATCCACGATGGAGCATGCAAGCTCTGACCTAACTCCAGGAATCCACCTGATCCAGATTGAACCATCTCAGGATAGGTTCTCTCAAATCCACGATTGTCTGAATCAAGCCAACTGGGGGTCCTTGTTCTCCCCTACTCCCCTTAATAGCAACACAATGCTATTCTTACAAGTTCTTTCCCACTCAGATTTTGCTAGGGATGAACTTCAAGAGGGATTGGTTGTTCATACCATCGAGGCTTCTGATCAACAGGATTGGTAAACACCCATAAGAGACTACCTCAAGTTAGGTAACCTCCCACTTGGATTGTCGCACATCGTGAAAAGATCATTCAAAAATAAAGTGGCAAAACATGTCTTGCTAGGAGACATTTTGTACCATCGAAGCTACGAGGGAATCCTCCTTCGTTACTTGGACCAACAAGAGTCCACTTGGGCGATCACCCAAGCGCACGATGGTACATGCGATGGCCACTTCAGTGGTATGGCCATCGTAAAGCGCATTATTCGCATGGGCTATTATTGGCCATATTTAGAGCGAGATTGTTGTGTGTATGTAAGGAAGTGCATGAAGTATCAACACCATGCCAATTTGACACACGTACCTTCTCAGGCATTGCAACCGATCCAATCGGCTTGGCCATTTTCACAGTGGGGATTAGATCTAATTGGAAATATCTCCCCTACATCATCAAGTCATCACACGTTTATCATAATGGCCACATAGTACTACACCAAGTGGGTGGAAGTAATTTCACTTACCTCTATGACTGGAACCCGCATTGCGGAGTTTATTTTACATAACATCATATGTCATTTTGGTATTCCATCCAAGATCATCTCGGATAATGGGACGTCATTTAAAAACAAAGACGTGCGTGCTTTGACCACAAAGTACAAAATTTAGCATAGTTTTTCGACACCTTATTATCCACAGGAAAATGGGAAAGCAAAGGCATCGAACAAAATGCTAGTTGCCATCCTTAAAAATATGGTCATAGATAGTCATAAGGATTGGCACATTCAAATCCCACTTGCTCTTTGGGCTTATCGCACTAGCATTCGTATGCCCACTAGGGCAACTCCATTTTCGATGGTGTATGGCTCTAAGGCATTCATGCCTCTCGAGTTGGAAATACCTTCCCTACGCATATCAATGCAAGAGTTCATCGATGATGACATTGCGAGGCAGGCCCGGTTAGACCAGCTTACGTTGCTCGATGAATGACGCATCAATGCTCTTGAGCATTTATGTATCTATCAAGAGCGACTTAAGAAAGCATACAACATGAAAGTTCACCTTAGGGAATTTCAGGTTGGTGACTTGGTCTTAAAAGAGAACCAACAAAATTCTAACTTGCCGCCCCATCTAAGGGACAAGTTTGTAGAAAACTAGTTAGGTCCATATGTAATTGACAATAAAATAGGACTTGGAACATACCGGCTCACCTCTCTTGAAGGAATCAAGGAACTAGAACCCTTGAAAATCAGTCATTTGAGGCCATTCCACATTTAGAGAGCCATAGCCCACCCTAAAAGCTCCAAGGATTCTCATCAATCACTTGGTCGACCTAAAACGCCCCAAAGGTATCCATAATCCCTTTGGTCAAACCAAAAAGCTCCAAGGATTCCCACAATCACTTGGTCAAACCCAAAAATGCCCCAAAGGTATCCATAATCCCTTTGGTCAAACCAAAAGCTCCAAGGATTCCCACAATCGCTTGGTCAAACCCCAAAATGCCCCAATGTTATCAATAATCCCTTTGGTCAAACCAAACGCTCCAAGGATTCCCACAATCGCTTGGTCAAACCCCAAAATACCCCAAAGGTATCCATACTCCCTTTGGTCAAACCAAAAGCTCCAAGGATTCCCACAATCACTTGGTCAAACCCCAAAATGCCCCAAAGGTATCAATAATCCCTTTGGTCAAACCAAAAGCTCCAAGGATTCCCACAATCGCTTGGTCAACCCCAAAATGCCCCAAAGGTATCCATAATCCCTTTGGTCAAACCAAAAGCTAAGGATTCTCATAATCGCTTGGTCAAACCAAAGCTCCAAGGATTCCCACAATCGCTTGGTCAACCTAAAATGCCCCAAAGGTATCCATAAACCCTTTGGTCAGACCAAAAGCTCCAAGGGTTCCCACAATCGCTTGGTCAAAAACAAATATTCAAAAACAAACAAAAACAAAGGATAATAAAAAATAATAAAAAAAATTGCATCTCAATTCCATGCATACTCTTAAAAATTAAAACACAAAAAAATAATAAAATGCATTAGGCATCACATACATACATTGCATATTTGTTGGTCATACAAGTCATAAGCACCATAGACTATAATTGCTAGGCAATTCCATCATTTTCCATATTCAATCCATTTTGTAAACACATCCATCCAGAATAATGCCATCCACATTTTTTTTATCATAGTTAGTTCGGTCTTTATGTCTTTAGGTTTTGGTCTTCATTATATTTCTAGCCAAAACTATACAAAGTCAAACAGATTTTACTAAGGTCGAGTTTTACTTGGATCACACCTTGTTACGTAGCATCCCCACACAAGTTAAAACACATAAAAAAATTCCCAAGTTGTGTGAACGCAAGAGAAACCTACAAAGCAGTCTAGGGTACCATAGGTGAAAGGTTAGCTTGTTCATCCCCCTATGCGAATGGTGCGAGAATGTTGAGAATTGACAAAATGACAAGCTCTTCCCCATCCAATTCCCCATAATAAACAATGGTCTTCACCACTAACAAAAATCCCAATCACCTTTGATCCCCAAAGTCATAAGGATTCGTACTACATACCCCTGACAAGGATGGGTAGTCATCCCCAAGGCCTAAAATATCAATGCCATTACATAGTAACATCCCCAATCACCTTTGATCCCCAAAGCCGTAAGGATTCGTACTACACGTCCCTGACAAGGATGGGTAGTCATCCCCAAGGCCTAAACGATCAATGCCATTACATAATAATGTCCCCAATCACCTTTGGTCCCCAAAGTCATAAGGATTCATACTACACGTCCCTAAACAGGATGGGTAGTCATCCCCAAAGCCAAACGGGATCAATTCCATTCACAAGCCAAAAACCTATGAGCTCAACTTTGAAACCTAAAATGCAAAATCAAATAATAGTGGTTATCACCACTATTCAAAGCCCTTGCTCAAAAAGAAAAACAAAAGAGAACAACAAACGATGATTTTCATCACTATGTATGAGAGCAAGTATCCCAACAAGTTGAGCAAGATGCCTGAGCTTGAATCCCTAGAATTCTCAACATTCAAAAAACCATCTAGGTGATCCTCATTATGGGTTTGGTGGATAGCCTACCTGGCAATGGCGGTATCCTAAGTGCATGACGATATGTCTATCACATTAGCTTTGCGTGTGAGTGTAAACCAATGATTGCATGTGGATGAGCTAGCCTATGGTACCTTAGATTTTCTTGTGGATTAATCTTACTAAATACAACAAAGGAGTTAGTGGAGCTAATTAGGTGATCCTTAGTACAGGTTTGGTTGACAACCTATCTGGCACTGGCGGTATCCTGACAAATACCACATAAACAAACTCAATCGCACACACAGGGATGTGAAATAACTTCGTCAAACTCAAGTCTAATTCGTACCTTGTTCAAAAGTCATGTGAGATAAATGTACAGTCTTGGCTAGTTAGTTAAAACATCTGAATCTCGAAAAAACCTTAACTACATTCTAAAATAAATGTTGTACATGTCCATTCTTGCATCACCATCAGAAAATACAAAAAAAAAAATCACACATGCAAAGTCATTCCACAAAGTCATCACATAGTACAGAAAGCCAGTGAATCATGTACAGTCTATGGTGCCACCGACAAGTTATCAAAAAATCATTCCATCCATTCCATATGCATACATCATATAATTAGAAACATCACATTCACAATAACACATGCATACATCAACTAACTAAAATATGCATAAAATTAAATCATAACAAATGTATAAAAACAAAGAAATTCATGTATATATATCGTCAAAAAGGCCCTTAAGCTACAATAAAATGGTCCTCTGACCTAACAAAAAAATCAAAAACTCAAAAACCCCCAAGCCTAGGGCATCGACCACCATGATCACATAGGATCGATGCGACTGGAACTACCCCCAATGGTGTGGGTCCTATGGGACCTCTCATGGCGGTTGTTGCCAGCCCTCGCATCACGCCCACTAGCGCTGCCCTCACCCACCCGCCTATGATGAGAGGAAGCATACTGCTCATTCTCACTATCTCTCGCTCGACGCAAAGATCCACCTCCAGGGAGCTCAGGTAACCGCCCATCGAGGTGGATAATCTCTGCCTCAAACTCCATCCGATGTCAGACCAAATCCATCTCCCATCGACGGTACACAACCAATGCGTCATCACACTATGCTAACTACATCCATAGGAGATCCCTCTCCCATGATGCATCGGTGTCCCCATCCCGCCGGTGGTATGCAGCCAATGCGTTCTCCCGCTTCGCCAACTAAGTTCGTAGGAGATCCCTCTCCTACAGAACCTCCCCATGCTCCTCATCTCATCTTTGTAGTAGATCCTCCAATCATGTTATCTCAGCACAATATATAGCATCCATGTCCCCTGGGACTGCCTGAGGCATGGTCATCTCTGGGACGGTGGGCTACTCCGACACCCACTACTTCAAAATGTCCTATATATCTGGCTGCTCCAATACCCCTAGGTCACTCCTAGTCAAGTCATCAACCTCCACCATATCTACATCATAAAGCAGAGCCCCAAACCCTCCCCCGATGCCTCTGCATCCTCACCACCTACTCGCTGCCACGTTCACGCCCTCATACGGTCCCCTCACCCCACCATCGCCGCATGGTCCACCACTGGTCATACTCTATCATAGCCTCAACATTGTCCATGTTAGGGACATCAATCACTACATCTGAATCCTCACCTAGCGGCTCAATGATCGGCCAGGCCAGAGTCCTCTCATCACCCCGATGTCGATAGATCAAGGGCTAACCAAGAAATCCTTGGCATACCCCAAACTGTCACATCACCCGGACATACGGGAAGTACTCCTGCTCGATCCCGTGTCACCCGATCAGCCATCTCCCCTACACACCTATCGGAGCCACTCTCCAGCCTCAAGCTAGGCTGGATAGTCCTGATATGGTCGCCAGACCACCTCCCCAAGAGCAAGCCACGAGAAGGCATCAGTGTAGTGACTAACGTCACCTGCCCACCACCGACTATGCCCATGCTCCTTCGACCTATGCCACAATGCCGCATACCCGATCTCCCTGTCCACCATCTCTGCCCGAGTAGTCCACGGTAAACCCTGTGGCTGCTCCACAGCTATGTTCTATCATCCCCATCACTACAATAGGTAGCTACATCCAATTCCCTTCCACCTCTGGCAGCAGACCTCGTACAACTCATCATAGAGCTGTGCCATTAGGGTCGGACCCCACCTCATAATTAGTGGCTTTGAGGTCGAACACTCAACCAGTCTGAAAACTACCTCTAGCAAGTTCCACGGGAACCTCATGCCTGAGGAGTTAGGTAGCAGCATGTTGGAGATGAGGGTCATCAGTAATGCATGCCTCATCCCCAACACGCCCTTCTCCAACCACCACCGCACCAAAATACCACCAATCAAGAAATCCCCCTCTGCCCTCTCCATCGGACTATCCACCCCACCTCCGCCCCATGCCTGAAGCACCATGTCAGCACCACCATCCATTGATCATGTGGAGTAGTCCGAATAGGAAGCCCATCTATCAAAATCCGTAGAATCCGATAGACATCCTCAAGAGTCACTATCATCTCCCCTATTGGGAGATGAAAGGTATTGGTGCGGGGATCCCATAAGTTAATCAGGGTAGTCAGATACGCCCGATCCCCCACCACAGGCTCCAACTGAGTCACATGCTTAAGCCCAAGGGCATCAAGCCAATCCCAGTCCGCCACAGTCAGTGCCTCCCGTGCATCAGAGAATACCGTCGATCGACGGTATCGGCTCTTCACCACCTGAAAAAAAAAAACAACACAAAAACATTAAAAACATGAAAAAAAAAAATTGTACAACAAAAACATTTAATAAATGTACAACTAAAACATTAACAAAATGTACAATACACATATTCACAAAATCAAATAAACAATGCAATGCAAAAAAAAAAAAAAAAATTCAAAATAAAAATTTGTCAGTTACCTAGGGTTTTTCACTTTAGTTCAAACTGATAAATAAAAAAAACAAAAAAACAAATTCAAAATAAAAATTTGTCAGTTACCTACGGTTTTTTCACTTTAGTTCAAACTAAAAAACAAAAAAAAACAAATTCAAAATAAAAATTTGTCAGTTACCTAGGGTTTTTCACTTTAGTTCAAACTGATAAATACAAAAAACAACAAAAAAAACAAATTCAAAATAAAAATTTGTCAGTTACCTAGGGTTTTTCACTTTAGTTCAAACTGATAAATAAATAAAAAAAAAAAACAAATTCAAAATAAAAATTTGTTAGTTACCTAGGGTTTTTAACCTTACTTTGAACTGACAAAACAAAAACAATAACAAACAATAACAACAACAGAATAAATGCAGTTTTTAAACTAGGTTTTAAAATAAAACTAGGATTTTTTTTTTTTAAATAACCACAAATAAATTTTTAAGCTAGGGTTTTAACCTTAGTTAAATTGCAAAAGAAAAACAACCAAATCAACACAATTTTTTTACATCTAGGGTTTTTAAGAAAAATAAAACGGTTTCAACTAGGGTTTCGATCTTAGTTTTAACAAAGCAACACAAAGCACAAATTCAAACAACAACAATTTTTTTTTAAACTAGGGTTTTTCTTTTAGTTTAAATCAAAAAATGAAATACAAAGAAAAAAATTGTGGTTTTAAACTTTAAAATAAAACAAACAAAAATGAGGAGCACTCACTGGTCTCGCTTTGACTCCACCACTTGATGGTAAGACCCCAAGGTCTTACTATAAAATTATTAACAAATTAATGTAAATGTAATCACAAGCCACTCAAAGGGGGCTCCCTTGTAATCGCTTTGCCACTATAGGGGGCTCCCTCCTTAGAATCTATGCTTATTATTATTCTTCTTGGATGATTTGATATGGATGGCCAACCTAATATATATATCTACCCTAAAGCTACGTTGGTGAAGAGACATGATGGTTCACATATGAAGAGACATGATGGTTCACGTTATGAAGGGTTGTGATGGTTCACATTATAAGTTAATAATATAATAATTAAATTATTAATAATACTAATTAATAATGTTAGGATTGAGGATAATAACATGCCACCCTCCTTAAAAATAGCTTTGTCCTCAAAGCTCAAAGTGAGAAGCTTTGTCCTTTGTTTTCCAAGAAGGATTTGTGTAAGTTCTTGGACTCTTTTAATGGCATCCTTTCGTAGGCAAGGATATCGATAAGGATGAAGCATTAGCGGGGGGTTGCCAAGAACAATAGTAGAATCTTCCTTAGGAAAATCATGATGATGATGGGAGGGCAACCCGTGGGGTTCCTCAAATACTTCAGAATGATGCATCAAAAGTGATGGTAATGATTTCATATCCTTTTTTGGTTCCTTGGTAGAGCCAATTAAGGAGTGTGTAGTCACTCTGTGTTGGTTCCGAATAGGTTTGGTCATATGGCAATAACTCACTATTGGTGAGGAATGTATGTGTAGGTCTTGTAGAGTGCTTGTTTGGCTAGCATTGATCACTTTGGGTATGTCTACCTCATCCTTGCTTGGTACATCAATCACTTCTTGCACATCGACCTCATTGTCTTCATTACGATAAGTAGGTGCATTGGTTGCTTCGGACACAACTACCTCATCTATTTGCTCTATGGAGAGACAGGGATCAACTTCCTTTAATAAATACAATGTTAGTGTAGCACATTTATGGTGGGGTCCAAATTGTTCATCACAATTATCATAGAGTCCTTTTGCTCGTCGTTCCTTCATCTCCTCAAAGCTAAGATGTTAAATTCATAAATTTCGGTGAGATTTTGGGGTTGTGTAAGTTCTTTGTGCCCTTCCATTATGCATAGGTTTGGGAGCGATGTAACTGGTCGATGCTTTTTCCATAAGTGATTTCCCTAATCGTTTTTGTGCATTAATTTTATCTTCAACTAATTTTGCCAATCCATAGGTCTGCATCATGGTATAGGGATTGAACCTTGTCACCTCCATTCTAATTTCCTCTTTTAATCCCCTAATGAACCCATTGATGAGAATTGATTCATCCAATCTTGTGTTGTGTTTGGTGATATCCTCAAACCGAGTTTGTTACTCACGCACAAAAGTTATTTGATGAATATATTTGAGCAATTCCCACATGACTGGGTCCCACATGGCTCTGATACCAAATGGTAACACCCCAGGGTCTTACTATAAAATTATTAACAAATTAATGTAAATGTAATCGTAGGCCACTCAAAGAGGGCTCCCTTGTAATCGCTTTGCCACTATAGGGGGCTCCCTCCTTAGAATCTATGCTTATTATTCTTCTTCTTGGATGATTTAATATGGATGGCCAACCTAATATATATCTACCCTAAAGCTACATTGGTGAAGAGACATAATGGTCCACATATGAAGAGATGTGATGGTTCACGTTATGAAGGGTTGTGATGGTTCACTTTATAAGTTAATAATATAATAATTAAATGATTAATAATACTAACTAATACTAACTAATACTAACTAATAATGTTAGGATTGAGGATCCTAACACTTGATGATCTGATTCATGAACTCATGGTGTCCAGGAAAATTTGACAACACTCCGCTATGCAAATTCGACCTTCTCCTCCTCCCAAAATGCCAGAAAAATGAATGCAAATGAGCCCAAAAACTAGTTTTGGCCCTTAAATAGACTTTTAGGCCTGTAACAATTCCACCCTGGGATGAGTGCTCTAGTTAGCACTCATCCCACCCTAGGACGATTACTAAACTGGTATTCGTCCCACCCAGGGACGATTACAGAGCCAGAAAATCAAAACCACAAAAAAACTGCACCAAAATGCACCAAAAATAGCAATAAACATGCCGAACAAAGGTGCCTTTGCGCCTGACATTCTTGGTATGCAAAACTAATGTTGGGGTCACAAATCCTCACTATCCTACTGTAGCACCCTAAAATTGGCACAGTAAACCTTAGCAAATAATTAAAATTACCTTAGTAATAATTCAAAATTCAAATTTTAACCTCGAACTGCAAGTTAAACCACTTTCCTCATTTTTTATGCCATTTTTAAGATTTATTGTGACCGTTGGATGATATCGTCGTCGATCAGATAATATCACCTCAGATCGGATGATTTCGTCTAGACTAGAACGTCCAAATGATTTTGTCCCAAAATTGACTTTTCATAATTAGCTTATGTTTCAACGGCGTCTCTAACCTGGGCAAAAGCGTGTCTGCGTGGTTAGAGACTTCCCCCGTTGGAGATCTCCCAAATTGGGATGATCTCCAACCTCCCAACCTCCTTCCTATGCCTATTTAATCTTAGGCTCTCCCCTTGACATTCCCCTAGCTGAATTTTTTTGTACTTCAAGTTTTATTTGCATTAGAATGTCTTAGACTACTATTTGCCTTTGTCCTTTTTCAAATTTTCTTGTAGGAACTTTGTCATTCTTTAGCTGGAGAAATCTTAGATCATCGTAGGCGATCTTGTACAATCTCAGACGATCACACCCCAATTCGAGATGATTTCGTATTCTGTAGACGATTTCGACTGCAGTCAACATTGGGGGCAATCAGTGCCCAGAGTTTGCATTTCTTCACTCTTTTCTGCTACATTATTCTACATTTAGTTAATTCTATGGTTATTCCTTATTGTTCTGCATCTTGGAGTTCACCCATATAGTTTTAATGCATAATAAAATCATAATTTTTCACTAAATCATTGTAATGCACTCATATTTTGTTTATAATTATTAGTTTAATATTATTGTTATCATTCTACATCATTGCCCTCTGTTGGAATAGCTGCATTTCTGGTATTTTGTATCTATTTCTCTGATTGCAGGTCTCTGACAAATTCATCTGACGAATTCGTCAGATCTTAGACGATCTTGTATGATCGCAGATGATCCTGTCAGATCAGAGGCGATCTTGACTGCTTCAAAAATTAGAACCTCCATCAAACATCCGGATCAGATATGGCTTTTTAATCTAGCTTATTCTCTGTGTTTTCTATTCATTGCTGCTTTCTGTATTCATTTAAATCTGCATTTCATATAGAACATTTTAGATTCATTTGGCCAAACCTAGGATTTGAATGATTAAAGATAAAATTGAACACATCAAACACATTCCCAACCTAGGCATGGAGACTGCCATTCAAAATTTTCCTGGTGAACCCACCATCCATCGAAAAATCACCTTAATACCCCTCCCCCGAGAGGCGGGACCTTCAAAGGGCCTCTCAATCCGAGGTATTGTCCCATCCTTCTCGCATCCCCCTTCCGAGTGCGGATCCTTTAGCTGAAGGTAAGGGTGCAAAAAATTTGGAGCGATACATTTTGGTGAACCCAACGTGAAACTAAAATCTTTTGAAAAAAAAAAACATAGATTCATTTAAAATCATTAGAAAACTACTAAATTGCATATCATGTTTAGATGGTAGCTCCTAAGAAAAGACTAGCTGTCACTATAAATGTTGAAAACCAATTAGCAACCATAGAAATTAATTTTGTGCTTAGTGTGCTTGAAACAGATAGAAACCAACTTTTGTGGGACGAACTTGATAGGACACTAGGTATCATTTCATCTAGGTCAACAAACCTTAAACAAATCAAGAGGTTTGTCCTAGATAGAATCCTGGATCCTCATCAACTCATTTTTTATTATGAACTTCAAAGAGCTTGCCATAGGTGGTTAGCTTATAGGAGAGCTCTTGTGTCTTCAGAATTGTTCACCTTCGAGGAATACCTCGAGAACGCAACTATTGTACACCAATTCCTAGGTTGTGTAGAATATCAAGAGGTCGTTCTTACGGATAGAAAAAGATGGAATAGAGTTCCTAGAGCTGTGTTATATTGAGAGTATTGCCACGAGCTTTACTTCTACCAACCAGAGTCTGAAATAGACAATATCACCATAGCACACTTTTTTGACTTCTTGAAAAACAATTTCTAGTTTGAAGAGGAACACTTTATGACTCCTGAAGAACTTGAGCCCGTTAATGATATTTATAAAATGTTTATATAAAACTAGATCATTGCTTTCATTATTATTATTTCTTGCATTTAGTATGTTGTTTTTTATCTTTATAATATTGTTATAAAAACATAATAAAACCAAAACATTTTATTTTAAATATTATAGTAGGTATATAATTAAAATATATACCTCTTAAGCTTGTTGCATATATATATATAAATATATATATTTTCTGAAATCTAAGTTTAAGCACAATGACTAGACTTAGGAATGGTAAACAAACTGAAGAAGAAGAAGAAGAAGATTGGTTAGGAAAGAAAACAAAAAAATCAAATGCCCTTCCTGAGGATCCAATTCTAGAAGGAGAAACTCTAGAACAGCCAGAAGATGACCTGGTTGAAGAAAATGAACAACAAGAAAATGTTAGAGAGGAAGGATCCTCATCCCCTAGAATGGCTCCAAACGGAACTGTTACTTTTGATAACATAGATCATTTCTGGAAATTCTTCAATAATAATATTGGTGCTCTTAATATGGTAGTTCGTATTGATAGAGGACAAATTAGTGACACTCAAGCAACCATGGAACATATGTTTAACGTGCACACTAATCCTTTGTCTTTTGTCGATCAAGAAAGTGATAAAGCTGGACCATCCAATATGGATATGGCCACTATAATTTAGAACATGCAACAGCAATAGGTTACCCAAACCCCTAAGGAACCTATTATTGAGCCTAAAATCATTCCCACACAAAAGAGACCTTCATTCACTGCTTTATTTTGCCAAACTATTGATCAATATGCTTCAAGTCGACAAAAACCTAAAATGAAGCCAAACACCAATTTCCAACAATCTGGGATACAACATAATACAACTTCAAAACTTCTTCATAACACCCTTCCTATCGACAATTTACACAATAGCAATATAGCATCTAATCTTCATGTACCTCCATCATATGCTCACAAATCCCATATTAATGCCCTACTAAACCAATATGGTGGGCAAACTAGTAATCTAGAAGCCATGGTGAAATAGTTAGCTTCCCGCATGGACCAGATAGATCCCTACCATCCCTCGTATAATTATTGAGAGATGTGTAGTCAGCATTTGGATCCCATAGTTGTAGCACAGCCATACCCTAAGCACTTTCCCATGCCCGTCCTACCTATATATAAAGGAACTAAAGATCCCATAGAGCATCTTCGCATGTTTAGGATAGCATGTCATGATATATCACATGATGACTTGCTATTACTAAAAATGTTCCCGAAAATTTTAGGAGGAATGGCATTAGAGTGGTACTATCAATTGCCCACTCATTATTTGAGAAATTTTGAAGAAACAGCTGAATCTTTTGTCCATCAATTTCGTGCCTACATCGAGAGACACATGACCATTAAAGATTTATACAACTTAAAACAAGAAAAATATGAATGTTTTGCTGATTTTTTAGCTAGATGGAGGCAGTTGACAGGAAAACTACACTTTGTGCTACCTTATGGGGAAATGTTGGACATTTTTATTAATAATTTGCAAGAAAAAATATCTTATGAATTATCAACTGCTACCTTGACCACCTTCGATCAAGCTATAGAGTTAGCTGGAAGGGTGGAAGATGCTCTCATTAGAAGAGGTCAGCTCAAAAAGAAATATGATGAGAAAACATCCAGAAATCAATATAAAAACAAACAAGTTGTAGGTGACGGAGTCACTAACAGTAGAAATGTTGCTAATATCAATACAATGAAGACAACAAAAAAATTTATATTGAAACCTCCTAATAAACCTCCTCAAGAATTTACTAGATTGAATCAACCTTTATCAACCATTCTTCCTCAATTACTAGCATGAGGTTTGATTCAATTACCAGCTATCCAGGAACCTGATCCAACTATACCCGGATACAGAGCTGATTTACATTATGATTTTCATAGAGGACCTGGACATGCTACAAAATCTTGCAAATTATTAAAACATAAAATACAAGACTTGATTGATAATAATGAAATGGAGGTGCAAGCCTTTCAACCTAAACAAAACGCTCCTAATAATGCTCAAAAGAACATTCCCCAAAATCAAAATCAAAATGCTAATCAATCATTAGATATATTTCAACATCCTTTACCAAAACATGGTAAAGAGGTGGCTAATCAAATCGAACATCATAATGTTCCCCCTCCTACCCAATATGTAGGGACTATTAGTGGACAATTACCTGTTCATGATCCTCAAATATTTGGCACAACTTTCTCCATGGTTACGTCCAGACCCCTATATAATACTCAAACACCGGATCCTAGTGATGTAGAATCGGATACTGAAAGTGAAATAGACATCACCTCAAACCAATCAAATAGTTCTAAAAATGAATCAGATCCTATTCAACCTATCACAAATGCTATGGTTCCGGAAGAACCATTTCCTAGAAGAGTTACTACTCGACCCTCTTCTAATCAGTTCCTTCCTAATGAACAAGCCATAAATGCTAGATCGAGACCAATTCAGCGTCTTCAACATAACATTGTGGGTACCATCGAAGTTGTTACTATAAAATAGGCTCAAAACTCTCAACAAGAACCAAATCAGAACGATGGATCAACTCCATTTGTTTTGAAAAATCCCAATAAAGGGAATCATATGTCTAATGTTCAACCAAAACCTCCTTACAATATTAATGAACAATTATCCAATACTACAGCCAAAATTTCCCTTTTGTACTTGTTAAGATCTTCTCCTACCCATAGGGATGAGTTAATGCTCACATTAAGCCAAATGATGGTTACCTCAAAATATTCAACCTAAAGCCATGTCCAATACTATCATCACTCGAGAAGTCGATTGCATTGACTTTCGAGATAAAGATATCCCACAACATAGTTTACATAAGGATAACCCCTTATATATTACTACCCTAATAGGAGATGTAGCAGTCAAAAGGCTCTTGATTGATAATGGTTCATCTCTAAATATTTGCACTTTTGACTTCTACCAAAGATTTGGGTTTAGAAGTGATGAAATGAAGAAAACTGACATGATCATAAAAGCTTTCAATGACGAAACACAAGAAACATGTGGAGTTATCACCATCCCATTGCAAGTTGGTCTTAGAACCTTAGATACGATCGTGTTTATCATACATTGCCCCGCATCATACAATATACTCTTGGGTCATCCTTGGATCAATGCAATGTGGGCTGTCCCATCAACTTTACACCAATGTGTTAAATTCAAATTTAAAAATAAGTTGGTCACTATCCATGGTGATCCTAGACCATTTGATATGTGTGCTTTGGCAGAACCTGTTGGAGTTCAATTTTTCCCTGCTCTATCATCCACACATCCTAATTCTTATTTTTCATCTAAACCTCAACAATCTTCTAAACAAACCACACTAGAACCTCAAAAAGATCTTAAATCCACAACCAATCCTTCATGTTCCATCCCTATAATTTCAAAACCTATAGACCCATTTATTAATGCCTCCACATTATCTACATCTATCATACCTTCCACATCTAAAGATATAGGGAATGATCCTTCTACATCTTATGCTCTTTCTGATGAAATCTTACCTAATTTATCTAAAATTCTTATATTAGAAAAAACAAATGCTTCTATGCAAAATTCCATTATCTTAAGTAATTTTCTGCCATCTCCTCGTACTTTGGGCCTCCCACAACCTATGGGAAGTACTTACCAAGTCGGGAGTTGTGCCTTCATTTATAAGGGATATTACTGGGGAAGAATACCTAGGACATCAAAACTCATCATGAGGGATATGCTCAATGTTATTTTACTAATGAATATATTAAAGCTAAACCTATAATGCTTAAAATGGGATATAAAGGGAAAGGTTTGGGACCTTTCCAAAATGGTATGAAAGAACCCTTTGAGGTAGAACCATGGCCTACCCACTGTGGTGTGGGCCTATTTCCTAGTAATGGTCAACCCTTTCCTTTTGAATATGATGATCAAATCATATGTTATCAAGATTATTTGGATGGGCATGATGATTTTCCTCTAAAAAATTAGCCATTTACATGCAATATGCTATCCATAGCTTACCCTGAAATTATTGCTAAATCCGACGATGAGTTGGAAGGAGATATTTTCCATAATATCTCCATTGAAGAGTTGTTACACAATGGTTTTTATTTTGATGGTTCTATACCTACTATAGCCCAGCTTGAGGACACGACTCCTCAAGATGAATTATCCAAGTTAACCTTAAAATAATTAGAAGAATTGGGCGTTTCACCCACCCCACATAATTTTGAAAGATATCTACATATGGAAGTTGAAAAAGTTATAAAGAATAACATTGGAACTGAGGATAATCCTCACATCATCAGTAATGGATCAGAATTAAGTCAAGAAAAACAAGAGCAATACATTGCATTCCTTAAAGAATATGAAGATGTATTCGCTTAGACATATGAAGATATGCTAGGTTTAGACTCTTTTGTAGTCATGCATCACCTAGTAGTCCATCCGGATGCTAAACCTGTTAAACAGAAACTTAGAAAAATGCATCCCAAAGTGGCCTTGCTAGTCAAAGGGGAGTTAGAAAAACTCCTGAATGTTGTTTTTATACAAGCTATTGATTATGCTGAATGGATCTCGAATGTAGTTCCAGACACCAAGAAAGAAGCTACCAAAGTTAGGGTTTGCACAGACTTTAGATATATTAACGTTGCATGCCCTAAAGATGATTTTCCTCTTCCAAACATGGATTAAATCATTGATTTTACTGTTGGGAGTGGAATGATGTCCCTAATGGATGGATTTTTTTGTTATAATTAGATCATGATAGCTCCTGAAGATCAGGCTAAAATAGCCTTTATTACCCCTTGGGGTACCTTTTGTTGGAAAGTGATGCCATTCGGCCTAAAGAACACAGGTGCAACCTATCAATGAGCTATGACTTATATTTTTCACGACATGATGCATGATATCCTACATGATTACGTAGATGATATCATAGCTCATTCCATAAAAGAAGATGATCATTTAAATGACTTAAGGAAAGTGTTTGATTGGTTAAGGGAATATCTTATCCGACTAAATCCTACTAAATGCATATTCGGATTTAAGTCCGGTAAACTATTAGGGGTTATAGTTTCTTTACATGGCATCGAAATCAACCCTCTCAATATTGTGGCTATCACAGATATTCCCACACCTACCAATATATCTGAGTTACGAAGTTTACAAGGTAAGCTTCAAGCCATTCGTCGCTTCATCGATAAGCTGGCAGACAAAACTAGTCCCTTTCTTAAGCTCCTTACGAAGGTGTCCCTTTTAATTGGGACGACGAATGTAAGGAAGCTTTTGAACTTCTCAAAAAATACCACCTTAACCCACCTGTGCTTTCACTGCCTAGACCTGATCGTCCATTTATCCTGTATATTTCAGCTTCATATTTTGCTTTAGGAGCTATGTTAGCTCAACTTGAACGTGCTAATTATTATATTAGCCGAACTTTAATTAGTTATGAAACCTACTACACAGCATTAGAAAAACTATGTCTAGTAGTCGTATTTTCTACGCAAAAATTATGCCATTATATGCTCGGTCAGAAAACATATGTCATTGCTAAATATGATCCCTTGCGGTATCTCATGATTCGACCTTATTTATCGGGTCGCACAACAAAGTGGGTTCTTGCTCTAAGTGATTTTGAACTCACGTTTATAGGATAAAAGTCTGTTAAGGGTCAAATCATAGCAGATCAATTAGCTGATGCACCCTTAGAGTCTACCCATCCCCTCATCATTGAGTTTCCTGATGAATGCCTTCAATTAGAGGCGAGACCATGTTGACCAATGGTCCTTATACTTTGATGGAGCCCGATGCATGAGTGGGGTTGGTGCAGGTATTATTTTAATATCTCCACAAAAACACATTATACCTTTGTCCTTTAAATTAACATTTGCTTGCACCAATAATACTGCTGAATATGAAGCTCTAATCCTTGGATTATGAGCTGCTTTAGCGCTAAAAATTAAACATCTACTAGTTTTTGGTGATTCTCAACTTGTTATAAACCAAATTAATGAATTTTATCAGACCAAATATGATAAATTACGTCCATGTAAAGCATATGTTTTGTAGTTGTTGTCTCTATTTGATCAAGTTACCTTGGAAGCTATTCCTCAAACTAGCAACCGTGCGGCTAATGCTATGGCCGCAACTGCCTCTCTGCTACCCTTGGAGTTAGATGACGAATATGCCACCATCATTATTCATCGACTCTAGGAACCTGCTTCAAATAGGTCATGCTTAGAACCTTTGGATGTGTTTCTAATCAATGAAACTATTGCTGAACCTTGGTATACGGATATATTTGATTTTCTTCACAATGGGACTTTCCCTGCCAGTTCTAATAGAAACCAGCGTCGATTATTACGTAGACGAGCAAGTCAATTTGCAATAATTGGCAATACTTTATATAGGAGATCTTTTGAAGGTATCCTATTGAGATGTTTGAATCTAGAAGAATCCAAATCAGCTTTGAGTGAAGCCCATAATGGATCTTGTGGAGGACACTTCAGTGGTAGTGTCATTGCTAAAAATCTCCTTAGGATAGGCTACTTTTGGCCTACCATGGAAACTTATGCACATGATTATGTGCACCATTGAGACAAGTGCTAGAAACATGCTGACCTTGTCCATGCCCCTGCACAAGAATTGTAGGCTATTTCATCTCCTTGGCCCTTTTCAAAATGGGGCTTAGACATTATTGGTAAAATTAATCTTGTCATCTGATGGACACAAATTCATCATAACCGCAACTGATTATTTTACGAAGTGGGTTGAAGCTTTGCCTTTATCTTCCTGCACTGGAACACAAGTCTCTAAATTTATTTTTAATCAAATCATTTGTAGGTTCAGAATTTGGGCAAATCTCATCTCATACAATGGAACTTGTTTCAAAAATAAATATGTTAAGAAATTATGCCACAAATATAAGATTCAACATCATTGGTCCACTCCCTATTATCCTCAGGGTAATGGCCAAGCAGAAGCTTCTAACAAAACCTTAATCAAAATTCTCAAAAAATTGGTCAATAAATCCGGCCGTAATCGGCACATTCAATTATATCCAACTTTGTGGGCATATCGCACTAGTGTTCGTACTCCCACAGTGTACTTCACCTTTTGTTTTGGTTTATGGCGCTAAAGCAGTTTTTCCCTTTGAATTAGAAGTTCCTTCTTTGGCTCTACTACTTCAAGATACCGAAGTAGGAGATGAATATCGAGCTGGCAGACTCAGTCAGCTAGAACTCCTAGATGAAAAACGCATCAATTCTTTGGAGCATCTTCGTGCCTACCAAAACAAGCTTAAAAGATCATTTGCTAAGAAATTTCATCATCGATCCTTTGAGGTCGGCAACCTTGTTTTAAAAGAAAATCAAAAAAATACTAATGCAACTAAAGACCTTAAAGGTAAATTTGAACCCAACTGGCTTGGACCATATATTATCACTACTAAATTTGAATCGAAAGCATACAAATTATCTACCTTAGATGGTAAAGAGCTTAAAGAACCTATGAATATTATGCATCTTAAACGTTACTATGCGTAAAAATTTGGTCATTTCATCATTGTATATATTTGTTTGCATATTATTTCCTTTTAGTCACTTCTTTAAAATGTTTCAAAAACAATTATCTTGTATTTCTTTTCATTCATCACTTAAAATTAAAAACATTCAAAATCATCAAAATCTTCAAAAACATCTTTTGTTTTGCACTTCTTAAACTGTGAAGTATTGCAGTTATATTTTTAGTTATTTCGGATAAATTAGCATTTATTTGGAATCCCGCACTTTCACATGCACATGAATAAATATCTTAATTTATTTGGTATGATTATTAATCTCTCTTATATCAAAGTCCACATTGGCATTAAATAAAGTTTTGAGCACAGAGAATTGATCTTGTTATTTACTTGAACCAAGTATATATTTTCACATTAAAATGATTTCATTACAAATTCAATATGATGCTACATAGTAGACGTGGTTTCTTGAGCGAAAATTTTCCCTTGCTATCCTATCATGCACATGGTCTAGAATCTTTGAGAATTGACAAAAGGACAAACTCACCCCTACCCAAAATAAAAATCCCTTGCTCTACAGCTAATTCGAGCAAGTATCCCTAGAATAGGAAGCAAAAGAAAAAGAAAAATCAAGCAAAATCATGAGAAAAAGAAGCATTATTTCAGAATCATTTTGTACTCTCTTAGCACTATTTCAGTATTATCTCAAATATCAAAGCAAAAGATACGAAAAAGAAAAATACAAAAAAAAAAAAAAGAGAAAAGAAAGCAAAAGCAAAAGCAATAAAATCCCTTTCCCTACCTATTGAAAAGAAAAGAAGAGTTGATGAGCTTGAATCCCTGGAATTCTCAATTATTTGAAAACTATGAGGTAATCCTCATAACAGGTGGTTTGTGCCCAACCCGCTTGGCCTTGGGTAACTCCTAGCATGGTGATATGTCTGTTACATTAGCGACCTTATTTTGTATAGACCTATGTCTGCTTATGGATTAGCTAGCTCTTGATAACCCGACTTACATAGTAGTCTAGTACGGTTATATGCATTTAAATAATGGTTAATGAACACTTATTTGGTTAATTCAAATCACTTGTATCAAATTATCTTGCTCAAAACTGGTCAATGAACAATACAATCGCACACACATTTGTATTTGAGAGATTTTGTATCATTATGATAAATCAAGATCGGTAATGAACTCACATTTGCACATGAGGATTCCTTATAAATCTACATTTCTCTTTGAGATAATTTAAGATATTTATGTAACTCTTTTCGGCATAATTTTATCCTTTTATTTCAGAATTCTTATTTTCTATAAGAGCAATTACATACATCTTCTCACAAAATCTCAAAAATAATTTCAAACAAAAGTTTTCATATTATTATTTTTCTGTTTATCAAAAGTCAAAAATGCATCTTGCAATAGAACCAACAATCTACTTTCTTCTTTGGATTTCGTGATGATGGTATAAGTCTATACCTATAATTTTATGCCTAGCGCAAACCATCATTCTAATTTTCTTTTCCATTTATTTTTAAAACAAAATTCATCAAAACGTATGACTTAAATCATTATGTTACACAATTATGCTTTAAAAGAATGCACATTGTTACTATTTCATGTCATTATGTCAACATTCAATTTTGCAATGATGGTATAATTCCTAGGGAATTATTCAAAAAATTTATCACACTTAGGAATTTATGCCTAGCAAAAATCATTTTTAAAAAAATATATATTTCATGCATAATATTTTCATGGAAATCTGAAAACAAATCACCATCATCATCATCATTTGCATCATCACAACAAAGTCTTAAGATAGTCTCTTAAGCACTCTTTTACTTTTAGCAATATTTCTATACTAGGATTAGCTTGATGACCGAGTGAGTGGCAACTCCATGAAATGGTCTATAATAGCGACAATGTCCTTTGAAATTATTGTTAGAAGTCCCTTTTTTATTTCTTTTATCAAATTATCCCACAAAAAACCAACCGATTGTTTATATTAGATTATTTCATTTAAATTTTAAAAGCATGACATTCAAACCATAATATTTCCAAACGACATAATTACATGAATCATCAAATCAATCACACCAAAACATTAAAGCATCATACAAACACATAAGACAAGTCATATGATCAAAAATATCTCATCTATATATATCAACAATATATACATCATCTCAAAATTGGATCGGTATGCCACAATATGTACCTTGGCATACTCAATCCTCTATCAAAAATAATAAACACTATGTATCAATCTATGCAATGTAGTCTATAGCAGCTAGCCTCGAGAACCCCTCGAGCTCTCAACCTCATCTCCTCCCCCACCCTGAGGTGGACGAGGTGGCCCCATCGCAGTCCGTGTGGTGCTATGAGTCCTAGACTTTGATCGTGATGATGTCCTCGATGACCTCATCATGATAGGCTCCGCAATGGGGGCCGACAGCGGTAACCTCTACCCCTCTGGCACCATATGGTGGTATAGCATCTAATAGAATGTGATCTGGGCAATAGCCCGTGCTAGGTCCCGAGTGCTCACCCCTATGCTCCGTGCTCTGAGGCATGCAACCTCATCTTTGAGTTGTGTGGCCTCCTCTCGGTGTCGTGTAGCCTCATCCTACAAGGACTGCACCTAAGCCTAGAGATGAACAGTCTCCACCTAGAGAGTAGCCATCTCGCTACTCTCTCCTACCTCAACACCCTTGCCCTTATCGGGCGATGGTGGCCTCTCTCTCCATGGAGAAGGGGGTCTCTCCTCCCTCCTCTCCCACTACCGTAGCCTCTGCTGAGCCTGTGGCCTCCTCTGCTCTCTCCCACTGTGACCCTGTGCTGCCTCAATGGCCGCCTGGTGCTGCCTCCCCATCCGATGCACAACTCCATGAATCGGACCCTGAGCCCTCATCATCTGAGGAGGGTGGATGCCTACGTAATAGGCATCATAGCCATCAGCAACCCCTGTGTCGTCCCCATCCACTAGCTAAATGGGGGCATCCTCCGTGTCCTCACTCTAGAAGCGCTACATATCTGGAGCCCCGCTGACTGTAGTGTTATCCCGGATAGTCCAAGAAAACTCATAATCCTTGAGAGATGGGATCCCCTATTGTAGACCGAACTTCCTCAAAACTCGGTCATAGCGGTGGAGCTCCACCTCTCCCCTCTCCATCCTTAGCCAACAGGTTCGCCTAATGCAAGCCAGCTCCTGTCCGTCCTCGGCCCACCCTGGATGATCTCTCCAAGGCCTCTAGGTGATCTGGTCAAAGACAAGGTCATCAAGTAGTCTCCGAGACATTGGTAGATCTATCCACCATTGTGACCCTCTCTGAAGCCACCAGTAGAAAACTTAGGGCCTCTCCTCATCAATCCCTATTAGTGGGAGCCCTACCGGCCTCTGCACTGTGATGTGCTCCCAGCACCACACCTATAGTAGTGATGTCATAACCAGACATCGGACGCCCTTGTATACGACCCCATGTAAGATCCTATACAATCGACATAGTACAAAGCTCCCCCAAGCAAACCTATACCCATGGTCTCTCATGTCATAGACCACATCTATCAGTAGCCATGGTAGTCTACATCCACTCTGATGGCATGGCAGCAGACCACCTACCACCCTAGCCAAAACATGTGTCAGTCTAGATGCCCCAGGCATCTGGCGTAGCAACTCGATGTTCACTCCGCCCTTCTCCAGGGCAAAGCTTGGATCCCCGTACTTGTATGGGGATCCTCAAAATCCTCCATACATCCTCCAATGTGGGAGTCATCTCCCCTGTCGGTAATCGGAAACAAGAAGAACCCGGATACCACCTCTCTGCTAGGGTTGTCAATAGCCCCATATCTATAGAAACTTGTGGCATATCTGCCACATGCTGCAACCCGAATTGAGCCAACTGATCTCACTCTACCTGATATAGAGCAGCCAATTCATCCCTCAGCCTATCGTATTTCCATTCCCAGCTCTTTAGTAATCCTATCTGCAACATAAACAACAAAACAATAAAAATCATTAATAAAATAATGATTAAAAATGCAAGTAAAATAAGTTCACTTTCATACAAATGATGATATCGTCCACTATTGGATGATATCATCCAAAATTTGAGAAAATTCATCTCTGATTTTGCAAGAAGGAATCGTCCCTTATTGGACGAAATCGTCCCGATATTGTCGATTTCGCCCTTGGACAAAATCAGCGATATCGAGACGATTTCAGCGAAATTGAGATGATTTCATCCCAATGATGTCGATAGCCCAAAAATAGCCACGATGCTCAACAATCATTCAAAATTAATCTAAAAAGCATGAAATTCAAAATTAAAGCATTCTAAATTAAGTTTGGACCCTTACCCGTAGCCCACGTTGGACCTCTGTCGATCTGTGCACTGTCTCGACCATCTTGTCTACAGAGCTCTAGAAACCAGGAAAATGAACAGTAACAATGAATTAGGGTTTTACCCTATTTTTCTTAATTTTCTTCAAAAACACTTAACAACATTTTAAAATTTTGCTTTTCCGTGTTTTTTCCTCAAATTTTCGATTTGGGTAAAAACATGGAGGGGGCACCATAGTAAGCTATTGTACGATTCGACCTAGAATCGTCGCCTAAAATGGGAATAATTTTTTCTTTCTCATAGATCGAGAAGAACTCATATTTAACGCATTTTCTTTGGAAAATTCGCTAAAGAGGGGGAAAAATGTAGCACCCTAAAATTGGCGTAGTAAACCTTAGCAAATAATTAAAATTACCTTAGTAATAATTCAAAATTTAAATTTTAACCCCAAACCGCCAATTAAATGCTTTCCTAATTTTCTATGCCATTTTTAGGATTTGTTATGACCGTTGGATGATATCATCGCCGATCAGACGATATCACCTCAGATCAGATGATTTCATCTGGACTAGAACGTCCAGATGATTTCGTCCCAAAACTAATTTTTCATAATTAGCTTCTGTTTCAACGGCGTCTCTAACCTAGGCAAAAGCGTGTCTGCGCGATTAGAGACTTCCCCCATTGGAGATCTCCCAAATTGGGATGATCTCCAACCTCCCAACCTCCTTCCTATGCCTATTTAATCTTAGGCTCTCCCCTTGACATTCCCCTGGCTGAATTTTTCTATACTTCGAGTTTTATTTGCATTAGAATGTCTTAGACTACTGTTTGCCTTTGTCCTTTTTCAAATTTTCTTAGAGGAACTATGTCATTCTTCAGCCAGAGCAAGCTTAGATTGTCATAGGTGATCTTGTACAATCTCGGACGATCACGCCCCAATTTGAGACGATTTCGTATTCTACAGATGATTTCGACTGCAGTCAACATTGGGGACAATCAGTACCCAGAGTTTGCGTTTCTTCACTCTTTTTTGCTACATTATTTTGCATTTAGTTAATTCTATTGTTATTCCTTATTATTCTACATCTTGGAGTTCACCCATATAGTTTTAATGCATAATAAAATCATAATTTGTCACTAAATCATTGTAATGCACTCATATTTTGTTTATAATTATTAGTTTAATATTATTGTTATCATTCTACATCATTGCCCTCCGTTGCAATAGTTGCATTTCTAGTATTTTGTATCTATTTCTCTGATTGCAGGTCTCTGACGAATTCGTCAGACAAATTCGTCAGATCTTAGACGATCTTGTATGATCATAGACGATCTTGTCAGATCATAGGTGATCTTGACTGCTTCAAAAATTAGAACCTCCATCAAACATCTGGATCAGATATGGCTTTTTAATCTAGCTTATTCTCTATGTTTTCTATTCATTGCTGCTTTTTGTATTCATTTAAATCTGCATTTCATATAGAACAGTTTAGATTCATTTAGCCAAACCTAGGATTTGAATGATTAAAGATAAAATTGAACACATCAAACATATTCCCAACCTAGGCGTGGAGACTTCCATTCAAAATTTTCCTGGTGAACCCACCATCCATCAAAAAATCACCTTAATACCCCTCCCCCGAGAGGTGGGACCTTCAAAGGGCCTATTAGTCCGAGGTATTGTCTCATCCTTCTCGCATTCCTATTTCGGGCATGGATCCTTTAGCCTAAAGGTAAGGGTGCGAAAAATTTGGAGCGATACACCTACTCCCTAAGAATGCTACCATAGTCGGACCGCTCCACGGGAGGATGGATTTTTGAAAATTTCATCCCCAAATGGCGTCACAAAAAGGGTCAAAAACCCACCCAAAAAAAGAAATAACATTGTCATACGAAGGCACCTTTGTGCCTGACATTCTTGGCATAAAAAATAGACATTGGGGTCAAAAATTATCACTATCCTACTCCCTAAGAAGGCTACCTAGCCAGACCACTCCTCAGGAGGATAAATTTACGATAATTTTAGCTCCAAAATGCATCACAAAAAGGGTTAAAACCCACCAAAAATAGGTCAAATTGTTGGGAAACTGCATAAGCATTCAATGGAAAACAACTGAAGGCACCCTTACAAAATTCATCTTGGGTCAAGAGACTCGTCACTTTTCTCATGTCGGTCATTCCCTCATCGATTCGTCACTTGAGGGGGTAGTCATACTTAGTCACCAATCAACAAATACACACCCAATCAAGGAAATTACATGCATTCAAAGAATCACTAACAAATACAATCACACTCCTGCTTGGGGTAGTAAACAAGCAATAATCACAAGCTGATCAAACACTTAGCATTCTAGAATCATGAACTCAAGGTTTCCATAGACAAAAGGTTGCGCCCTTTGCCTATTCATGACTGAATAATGTCCAAGATCAAGTAACACCTCACCAAAAAAGGTTAACACTTGAGTTAAGCTCCTTAGCTCGTTAAAAGCAAGGATTCAAGAATGTGTGCCCTTTCCATACTTGGGACATCAAAATTTTGTTAGGTTACTAAGAAACCCTAATCATTAGTGCTTTGGTTATCTATTTTTGCTCATCACTATGCCATGCATAGCGCATCCTAAAAAGGGGTATCTATAGACACCAAAACAACACCAATATGGTTATGTGATGACAAGCACTGATCAAATTGACATACATAGCCCCTAGGGCAGCCCCCAGAGGTTAAATAGTAGTCCTAACCACTCCCACAATAGTTTTGAAAGGTCAAAGGTCAATTTGGCACCTTTTTAGCACTTTTCTCCCTACTCGTCCCACCCTAGGATGATTACAAACTGGTATTCATCCCACCTTGGGACGATTAGCAGCAATCATCCCAGGGTGGGACGATTAGCAGGTTTGACTAGAAAAAATTCAAACCTCGATAGGTCCGCCACTTAACTGTGCCTTCAAGGCATGCAATTGTGAGGAACGACTTCAAATCAGAGAGAGGGACTTCAGTCAAGAATGCCTTGATCATGGAGGCCTCATGCAAGGAGACTCTAAATTAGAGAATAATATTTTCTCCCAAAATAGGATAAGCAAGCCAAGTGGCACCCTCGCATGCACATTCAAATAGAGATACCCTAGGTCTATAAAATGGTGAGTCTTCTCACTATTGAGCAAGGTGCAGCAAAAGTATTGTCATTGTTGTCAACACAGACAGATAGATCGGTTGATGCAGTTGAAGCAAGGTCAGTTGATGCAGTTGAAGCAGTGGACAGGAGTTCAGAGATCAGTCAGATCATGTACAATGAAATTCCAAGAAAACAGAAGTGACCCAGATCCAAAAAATCAAAGAAAAAGACAAGTAAGAAAACTGTCGCGATATCGCGACATGTTTTCTGTCGCGATATCGCGACAGGTTGAGAAGTTAGAAGGCAGAAAGAAAAACGTCACGATTTCATGACATGTCAGAGGAGAGAGAAGGCGCAAAGAAAATTGTCATGATTTCGTGACATGGACGAGGAGAGAGAAGGCGCAAAGAAAATTGTCGTGATTTCGCGACATGGACGAGGAGAGAGAAGGCGCAAGCAAAACTGTCATGATTTCGTGACATGTTGGAGGCAAAGAAGCCAAGTGGAAAAACTATCATGATTTCACGACATGTTGGAAGCAAAGAAGGCAAGCAAGAAAACTATCATGATTTCATGACATGTTCAGAGAAAAAGCGCCAAGGAACAAAAGTGTAGCGATTTCGCTACATGTTGAAGTTTCGCGGGCCGAAGCAAAGTTGGAAGTGCAAGGAACAGAAGTGTAGCGATTTCGCTACATGTTGAATTTTAGGCCAAAGCAAAGTTGAAAGTGCAAGGAAAAAGGTGTAGCGATTTCGCTACATGTTTATTTAGGAAGAAAGAAAGTGCAAGAAAGAATACATGAGGAAAAGAAGGAAAAAGTTGTAGCAATTTCGCTACATGTTGGATTTTCGAGGTCGAAGCAAAAGAAAGTGCAAAGGGAAAAAGGTGTAGCGATTTCGCTACATGTTGGATTTTCGGAGGTCGGAAGCAAAAGAAAGTGCAAAGGGAAAAGGTGTAGCGATTTCGCTACATGTTGGATTTTCGGAGGCCGAAGCAAAAGAAAGTGCAAAGGGAAAAAGGTGTAGCGATTTCGCTACATTTGTTATTTTGAGGTCGAAGCAAAAGAAAGTGCAAAGGGAAAAAGGTGTAGCGATTTCGCTACATGTTGGATTTTCGCGGCGAAAGGCAAAGAAAAGCGCTAAGGCAAAAAGATGTCACGATTTCGCGACATGGTCCGATTTCACTGAGACTTGCGAAGTAGAGTGTACGACAGCGAAAAGTGTCACGATTTCGTGACATGTTCCATTTTCGGCCAAAGACAGAAAAGGCACAAGGCAGCGAAAGTGTCACGATTTCGTGACATGTTCCATTTTCTCGGGCGGAAGGAAGAAAAGGCACAAGGAAGAGAGAGATGTCACGATTTCGTGACATGTTCCATTTTCGAGCGAAAGGCAAAGAAGGCACAAGGCAGCGAAGATGTCATGATTTCATGACATGTTCCGTTTTCACGGTGGCAAGACAGAAGGAAAGCAAGGAGGCCGAGAATGTCGCGATTTCATGACATGTTATTTTTTTGCGTGTTAAAGCCGAGAAGGGCAGAAAGAGACAGAAGTGTCACGATTTCATGACAAGTCGCAACAGCACGATAATGATCGTTAACTAGAACATAACGACAGTTAAAGGGGCAGTTGTAGAAGAAAAACATGCAACCAATTTTAGAAGAGTCAACTGGAGTAAAAGCGACAATTATAGGTGCAATTTCAGTTAGAATTCATGCAACTTTTTAAAGAACAGTCATAGAAGGAGAAATCAAACAGTCGCATAAATAGAGTCGTAACATGCATCGTGTTTGACAAAAGGCCTACTCTATATTAGACAAAAGCAGTTACAATTAGAAAGTGATACAACTGACAAGTGGCGCATGAGAAATATTAAAAGCAGTTACAATTGACAAGTGGCGAAAGAGATCTTTTAAAAAGAAATAGTTACGGGTTGCATGCGAATTTATGAAAGCTAAAAATAGAGACTTTCATGCTATAAAAATAGGTCTGCATGAAGAATATTGTTGCTACTTGTAATTGTGAAAAGTGCTACCGTAAGAGGGTGAAAAGAGTGTTGTAAGAGAGCAACAAGCTGAGCAGTGAGTAATTACTGTGTTTTAAATTGGAGACCAGTCAGGGTCTTGTAATAGTGAAGGCATTTGTATGTCATTGATTTAACTTTTTTGTGATTCAAGTTGGTGCTTGGATAGGGGTTGGTGCTCCTTTCTGTAGGTGCAGATAAATCAGGGGTTGGTGCTCCTTCCAGTGGGTGCTAGTAAATAGATTGTAAAATTGGTGTTTTGCAAAGGCTGGATTTGGACCGTAGTCCAAGCAGTCATTCTTGAGGAGTAGCCAAATTGGTGAACCTCGTTACATTGTGTGTTGTGGTGTGCTCTCTTGTGTTTACTACTTTATTTGTTTTTAGTTCTCTTTGCTTCAGTTTTAAGAATTGTAGATCAAAATTTTTAGCTACACTGATTCACCCCCCCTCTCAGTGTCATTGTGAGAATATCAATTGGTATCAGAGCAAGGTTCCTGAACAAGCTTAATCAGCTAAGGTGATCTTGGAAGGAACACAATGGCAGGTAGTGAAGGTTTCTCATCAAACAAAGCTCCTCTGTTCAATGGAACTAATTACTCATTCTAGAGACTCAGGATGCAGACATATCTGAGTGCTTTAGGATACGACATTTGGGAGTCAGTAGAAAGTGGATACACAGCACCCACTACTCCTCCAACAGATGTTGTCGATAAGAAACTGTCTGAGAATAATGCCAAAGCAAAGAATGCAATAATGTGTGGGCTAGTAGACAGTGAACTGATAAGGGTCATGAGCTGTAAATCTGCAAAAGACATATGGGACAAACTGAAAAGCATTCATGAAGGAGACAACAAGATCAAGGAAGCCAAACTGCAAACTCATCGAGCTCAGTTCGAGGCATTACAAATGAATGACGAAGAGAACATTGAGACCTATATGCTGAGAGTCAATGGAGTCATCAATGCAATCAGAGGACTCGACGAAGAGATCGAAGATGCAGTTGTCATGAAAAAGGTACTTAGAACTCTTCACAAAAGATTTAATTCTAAAGTTTCTGCAATAGAAGAGGCTAAAGATCTAAACAATTTTAGCATGGACGAGATGCATGGTTCCTTGACTGCATACGAAATGAGAATAGGACAAACTAAGCCCATAGACAAAGAAGCTACTTTTAAAGCACACAAGAATACAAAAGCTGAACAAGAATCTGAGGCTGAAGAAACATCGGATGAAACTGAAGCCAACTTTGTTCGAAAACTTACAAAAGGAAAAGGAAAATATAGAGGAAAGTTGCCATTTAAGTGTTTCAATTGTGGAGGGGTCGGTCACTTTGCAGCTAAGTGTCCCATGAATGAGAAAACTAATAGTAATGAAGGGTCACACAAAGAAAGAAGTGACTGGAAAAAGAAACCAAACTTCAAGAAAAGCAATTTCAAAAAGAAAAGTTTCATATCCAAAAATGTCAACTCTTCTGAAGATAGCTCAGGTGAAGATTCTGAAGAAGAAACAGGTGAAGCTCTGTTCATGGCATTTGAAGAAGCAAAAACAGAAGAAAAATAGGAAGATGATACAAAAAATAAGGATGAGGCTGAAGTTTATCTGGAAGGTGAGTTGGTTGCGGCACTTAAAGAGTTGAAGTCAGAAAGGAAAAAGAATAATAAAGTCTCAAGAAAGCTTGAAGATGCGAATGACATAATAAACAGCTTAAAAGTACAGACAGAAGAATTTAAGAAAATGTCTGAAGAACTTGAAGTACAGTTAACCATGAGAATAGATGAGTGCAGCAAACTAGAAGAAGAGATTGTTATTTTAAGAATGCGGCTAGAAGAAAAGAATCAAAAATCGAGTTGCTATCACAAACTTGAAGGAAGTTCTGCAAAGCTTGAAAAGATTATAAATAGTCAGAGGACTATGGACATCAAGTTTGGCTTGGGGTTTGTCGAAGGAGAATCATCAAGTGAATCAAAGGCCATAACTCGTAGAACCAAGTAAAGAAAGAGGATAAAATCAAGGTTGACCAAAGAAAAATGAATCTTGCAAAAGAAAGCAACAATGGCAGGCACGAGAAGACTGTTGACAATGAGGGATTCACAAAAGTCACTCATCAAAGGAGAAGAAAATTTGTGGCTCCTACTACAAATTGGCAAAGACCAACTCCCAGGTTCAATCATTCTTTTTCTGGTTATTGTTTTAAATGCAATACTTACGGTCATAAGATTTCAGACTGCATTTATAATATAGGACAAAGAAATTTTTCCAGTAGAAATGTATTTTCACCCTTGATAGATTATGCAGTAGAATGCTATAACTGTCACAACTTTGGACATATTGCAAGAAACTCGTAGAAGCACATATGCAACAAATAAATATCAGGGAAGAAGAACTCAACCAAACAGTTTAAAGCAAAACAGAAAATTCCCAGATAAACATGCACAGAGCCACTGACAAAGAAAAGTCTAAACAAATGACCAAAACTACAGCCAAATCAAAATGGAAAGAAAAAGAGCAACTCAAAGAAGAAAAGGAATCCTTGATTGTCCAGACAACATTCAAAGCACAGAACAAATCAGCACCATGGATATTGGACAGTGGATGCTCCAGTCACATGACCGGAGATAAACAAAAATTTGAAAAATTACAGAAATATGAAGGGGGCTCGGTAAAGTTTGGAAATAATGATGGAGCCAAAATAGTTGGAAAAGGATCAGTCAAGATAAGTGATGGAAAGATCAATTCCAAAGAAGTTCTGTTTGTAGTTGGTTTGAAGCACAACTTACTGAGCGTAAGTCAAATCTGTGACAGAGGTCATGAAGTCATCTTTAAAAAATAGGGCTGTGAAGTAAGAAAAGCACACAGTGGGAAGTTGGTAGCTACTGGATCGAGGACTTCTAGAAATCTATACACTCTCTCAGAAACTTCAGAAGGATCATGCTTGATTGGACAGGAAGATGAAAACTGGCTGTGGCACAAGAGGCTCGGGCATATCAGCTTTGACAATCTGGTAAAAATAAGTTCAAAAAGAGCAATAAGAGATATACCCACCATTGGCAAACCGGTAAATAGCATCTGTGCTTCATGCCAAAAAGGGAAGCAAACCAGATCCACATTTAAAGCAAAGGAATATTTCACCAGCAAACCGTTAGAGCTGATTCATACTGATTTATGTGGACCCATGAGAACACAAAGCATAAATGGTGACAAATACTTTATGTTGTTCATAGATGACTACTCCAGAATGACATGGGTACTATTTTTAAAGCTTAAATCAGATGCCTTTGAAATGTTCAAGATTTTTAAAAAGCAGGTTGAGAATCAGATTGGAAAAAGAATTAAATGCCTAAGATCAGACAGAGGAGGAGAGTTTATCTCAGAGGAGTTTGCAGAATACTATCAAAAATATGGGATTAGAAGACAATTTTTAGCAGCAAGGACACCTCAGCAGAATGGTGTTGTTGAAAGAAAGAACAGGATTGTGCAAGAAATGGCACGGACAATGTTGGCTGAGAACAAAATAGCCGACAGATTCTGGAAAGAGGCAGTACATACTGCAGTTTACATTCAAAACAGGTGCATGCTAAGAACACATGAAAGCAAAACACCGTATGAACTGTGGTTCGGCAGGAAAGCAACAACAAGATACTTCAAAGTGTTCGACAGCAAGTGTTATATCAAACGAACTGAAGATAATCTCGATAAGTTCGAAGATAGAGCTGACGAAGGTATTTTTCTCGGTTACTCAACTAAAAGCAAAGCCTACACATGTTACAACAAGCGGCTAAAGAAAATTATTGAGAGTGCTGATGTTAAAGTTGATGAAGGTAGAGAAAGAGAAGTTACGTATCAAGAAAACTACCCTATTTATGAAGACGTCATTGAAGGAGATGAAGAAATAGAAAAAGAAGAAAATCAAAAAATTGACACAGCTGATTTAAGAATCGACTCAGAAGAAGAAGAGAACAATAAATTCAAAACAGGCAACTGGCAGAAAAATCATCCTTGAGAACAGATTATTGGGGACCCAACAGTTGGTATTCAGACAAGAAGAGTAGTAATTCGAAACTACTCTTTATTATCCAAACATTGAACCCAAAAATATTGTTGAAGCAAGCACAGATGAAAGTTGGATGAAGGCAATTAATGAAGAACTAGATCAGATTGAGAAAAACAAAACCTAGGAATTAGTACCATGACCAACAAATAAAAACATAATTGGCACTAAATGGATTTTTTGAAATAAATTAAATGAAGACGGACAGGTTGTCGAAATAAGGCAAGATTGGTCTAGTAAAGGCTATGCTCAGGTTGAAGGCATTGATTTTGAGGAAACATTTGCACCAGTTGCAAGACTAGAAGCAATCAGAATGTTTTTGGCTTTAGCAGTCCATAAAAACTTCAAAGTATATCAAATGGATGTAAAATCAGCATTTCTGAATGGAAAACTGGAAGAAGAGGTTTACATTGAACAACCAGATGGCTTCCAACTCGGTGACAATCCTGATTTTGTTTGCAGGTTAAAGAAAGCATTGTATGGTCTGAAACAGGCACCCAGAGCATGGTATGCAAGACTGGATAACTATCTTATTAAACAGGGGTTCAAGAAAGGTATGGTGGACAACAATTTATATATCAAAACTGAGAATGGCCATCTTATTGTACTTGTTGTTTATGTAGATGATATAATATTTGGCAAGCAACATGGATAAATATTGTAGAGACATAGCTAATAAAATGAAGACAGAATTTGAGATGTCAATGATTGGTGAACTTTCTTATTTCCTCGGATTGCAAGTCAATCAAAGTGAAAAGGGGATTTTTATCTCTCAAGTAAAATATGTGAAAGAAATGCTGAAAAAGTTTACAATGGAGGATAGTAAACCTATCAGCACTCCCATGACAACAAGTTGCAAGTTGAGCAAGGATGACAAATCTCTAGATGTAGATCAAACCATGTACAGGGTCTATGATTGGAAGCCCCGTTGTATTTGACAACCACTAGACCAGATATATTACAAGCAATATGCATGGTAGCAAGATTTCAGGCTAGTCCCAAAGAGACTCATGTGACAAACTATAAAGAGGATTTTTAGGTACCTCAAGGGTACTATGGAGTATGGGTTGTGGTACCCAAAAGGTAAGGACTTCACTCTTATTGCATATTCTGATGCAGATTGGGCAGGATGTATTGATGACAGAAAGAGTACCAATGGAGGAGCATTTTATCTTGGAGACAAGTTGGTAGCATGGCACAACAAGAAACAAGAATCAGTCTCTCTATCCACAGCAGAGGCAGAATACATTGCAGCAACAACATGTTGTACTCAGATATTATGGATGAGACAAACACTGAAAGATCTTGGTATTCACTTCAAAGAGCCAATTTCAGTTAAATGTGATAACACCAGTGCTATAAACATATCAAAGAATCCGGTTATGCATTCTCGAACCAAACATATTGCAATCCGGTATCACTTCTTGAAGGATAAAGTTGCGGAAGGTGAGGTCAAATTGGATTTTGTTCCAACTACAGAGCAAGTAGCAGGATATATTCACAAAACCATTGCCCAAGGAAGTTTTTGAGTACCTTCGGAGTAAGTTGGGAGTAGTCACATTTCCAAAGAACCGACTATCAATTGGGATCACATTCTCGGGGGGAGTACTTATGCCTATGTTTATAGTTTTGCTCATATTCATTATTTTTGCTAACTATAACAATGTGTATCTCAGAATGTTGTGCATAGACTCAGGGGGAGTCTGCAGCAGCCCTTTGGTATTATTGTCAAAGGGGGAGAAGAATTACAGGAGAGTGCATGAGTGTTGCCAACAATTCCAAAGGGGGAGATTGTTGAGCAAGGTGCAGCAAAAGTATTGTCATTGTTGTCAACACAAACAGATATAATAGATTGATGCAGTGGACAGGAGTTCAGAGATCAGTCAGATCATGTACAAGTGAAATTCCAAGAAAAAAGTGACCCAGATCCAAAAAATCAAAGAAAAAGACAAGTAAGAAAACTGTCGCGATATCGCGACATGTTTTCTATCGTGATATCATGACAGGTTGAGAAGTTAGAAGGCAGAAAGAAAAACGTCATGATTTCGTGACATGTCGGAGGAGAGAGAAGGCGCAAAGAAAATTGTCATGATTTCATGACATGGACGAGGAGAGAGAAGGCACAAAGAAAATTGTCATGATTTCGTGACATGGACGAGGAGAGAGAAGGCAAGCAAAACTGTCATGATTTCGTGACATGTTGCAGGCAAAGAAGCCAAGTGGAAAAACTGTCATGATTTCATGACATGTTGGAAGCAAAGAAGGCAAGCAAGAAAACTGTCACGATTTCGTGACATGTTCAGAGAAAAAGCGCCAAGGAACAAAAGTGTAGCGATTTCGCTACATGTTGAAGTTTCGTTGGCCGAAGCAAAGTTGGAAGTGCAAGGAACAAAAGTGTAGCGATTTCGCTACATGTTGGATTTTCGTGGGCCGAAGCAAAGTTGGAAGTGCAAGGAAAAGGTGTAGCGATTTCGCTACATGTTTGATTTTCAGGCAAGCAAAGAAAGTTGCAAAGGAAAGTGTTAGCGATTTCGCTACATGTTGGATTTTCGAGGCAAGCAAAAGAAAGTGCAAAGGGAAAAGGTGTAGCGATTTCGCTACATGTTGGATTTTTCGGAGGCCGAAGCAAAAGAAAGTGCAAAGGGAAAAGGTGTAGCGATTTCGCTACATGTTGGATTTTCGAGCAAGAAAGAAAGTGCAAAGGAAAAAGGTGTAGCAATTCGCTACATGTTGGATTTCGGAGGCGAAGCAAAAGAAAGTGCAAAGGGAAAAGGTGTAGCGATTTCGCTACATGTTGGATTTTCACTGGGCGAAAGGCAAAGAAAAGCGCTAAGGCAAAAGATGTCACGATTTCGTGACATGGTCCGATTTCCTGAGACTTACGAAGTAGAGTGTACGATAGCGAAAAGTGTCACGATTTCGTGACATGTTTCATTTTCGCTTGCCAAAGACAGAAAAGGCACAAGGCAGAGAAAGTGTCATGATTTCGTGACATGTTCCATTTTCGTGGGCAGAAGGAAGAAAAGGCACAAGGAAGAGAGAGATGTCGCGATTTTGTGACATGTTCCATTTTCGGCAGATGGCAGAAAAGGCACAAGGCGGAAGATGTCACGATTTCATGACATGTTCCATTTTTGCGATGGCAAGACAGAAGGAGAACAAGGAGGCCGAGAATGTCACGATTTCATGACATGTCTTGTTTTCGGGTAAAAGCCGAGAAGGGCGAAAGAGACGAAGTGTCACGATTTCATGCAAGTCGCAAGCATGATAACAACGTTAACTGGAACAGAACGATAGTTAAAGGGGCAGTTGTAGAAGAAAAACATGCAGCCAATTTTAGAAGAGTCAACTGGAGTAAAAGCGACAGTTACAGGTGCAATTTCAGTTAGAATTCATGCAACTTTTTAAAGAACAGTCGTAGAAGGAGAAATCGAACAGTCGCATAAATAGAGTCGTAACATGCATCGTGTTTGACAAAAGGCCTACTCTATATTAGACAAAAGCAGTTACAGTTAGAAAGCGATACAACTGACAAGTGGCGCATGAGAAATATTAAAAGCAGTTACAGTTGACAAGTGGCGAAAGAGATCTTTTAAAAAGAAACAGTTACGGGTTGCATGCGAATTTATGAAAGCTAAAAATAGAGACTTTCATGCTATAAAAATAGGTCTACGTGAAGAATATTGTTGCTACTGTAATTGTGAAAAGTGCTGCCGTAAGAGGGTGAAAAGAGTGTTGTAAGAGAGCAACAAGCTGAGCAGTGAGTAATTACTGTGTTTTAAATTGGAGACCAGTCAGGGTCTTGTAATAGTGAAGGCATTTGTATGTCATTGATTTAACTTTTTTGTGATTCAAGTTGGTGCTTGGATAGGGGTTGGTGCTCCTTTTTGTAGGTGCAGATAAATCAGGGGTTGGTGCTCCTTCCAGTGGGTGCTGGTAAACAGATTGTAAAATTGGTGTTTTGCAAAGGCTGGATTTGGACCGTAGTCCAAGCAGTCATTCTTGAGGAGTAGCCAAATTGGTGAACCTCGTTACATTGTGTGTTGTGGTGTGCTCTCTTGTGTTTACTGCTTTATTTGTTTTCAGTTCTCTTTGCTTCAGTTTTAAGAATTGCAGATCAAAATTTTTAGCTACACTGATTCACCCCCCCTCTCAGTGTCATTGTGAGAATATCACTCACCCCAAAAAAGGATAGAGCAGGAGCATTTGGAGCAACGGAGTGCTGCCGAATTACATCCTCACCCATCGTTTGTTCTTCTTACATCCTTGATCTCTCTTTTGGAAGGGAGGTTATTGGGTGATTATTGGAAGTGCAATCCAAACCCAAAACCTGAAAATTTTGCCACAATACCCCATCCAATTTTCTTACACAACCCCATAAGATATTTTGGACCCATATCAAGTGGATTGGTGTCAAAATCGAGCCCCAAACGATGGGCGTCCTGCCCTCGGGCGCCCCTCGCACTATTGCAGTCCTAATCGCCCCACCCCAAAGTGATTAGAAATTTGTGGTAGATTTCCCTACTGTTTATTTTGCATTTTATTTTAGGTTATTTACATATGTTTCCATTCAAGTTTCATGTGATTCTGATGAATTTTGGTTGTGATTTTATTATTTCTCACTTTCGCTAACATACATGGAGTATCATCAGATACATGGTGATCGATGTCAAATTTGCAAAATCTGACCTTCTGGGTCATTCCAAAATGCCCCATTTTGCCTAACCCCAACTTTATAGGTGTTTTAGAGGCCCCTAGATGGGACATTTAGGAGGTCACCTTATGACAATTTATGACAGTCCTAATCGTCCCACCCCGGAGTGATTAGAAATTTGTGGCATATTTCTTGACTGTTCCTTTTGTAGTGTGTTCTTGGTAATGTTTTATTGCTTCTGTCAAATTCTCAATTTATTTTGATACGTTTTAGTTATCGTTTTAATTATTTTATGCATGCATTAACCATAGGCCTTGGGGATCGCATGTTTCCCTCCATCCGTAGGTGCTACTAATCATTTATTGTTTCTCTGAATGTAGGATCTCAATACCATAGGGGCAATAAGGAACTCTATATACCTTCACCCAATCGGCAGTGACGTTTGGTCTGCCCATTTTCAATGTGGGCACGCGAAAGATCCCCAAGGGGAATGTATCATTTGTGGTGTAACAAAACTAGGTCCGACGCTTCTAGCCCCTGAAAAGTGATGAGACGTATTGTAACCTGATCTTGAGAAAATTAATAAAATAAAGGGCTGCACTTTTACATTTGCTTTAAATCTTGTTTCAGTTTGTTTTATTTCCCTCTTTTCATGCATTCTCGTTCGTAGGACTTAGCGTTACATTTCCCTTTTGTTTGCTTCTGTATCCTCGTGCTTTCAAATACCACACAAACTTCCAAAAATTATATATTTGAATTAACATGACAATGATTAAATCTCATATTTTACCTATAGTATTTCTTTTTATTTTTCTTCAACCGTACCCCTATACCACCAAATTCTGAGCATAAGCACATAGAACATGACAAAATATTTTTCCCAACCTTTCGTTTACTATTAAACGTTGGGCAAATGCATAGATAATACTATAAGACATATGAAGACATATCAAATTCCCTATGGAACTTATAGGAGCATACTCTTGGGGTTGGTGAAATAATATAATAACCTAGATTTTGCATCATAGAGGCTAACATGGTTGGTGCACATCAACTAGCTAAAGAAGATATCCAATTGGAAAATTACCGAGGCCAAATAGTGATAAACAAGAATGTTATAGGACATCATCTAATAGGACATTAGATATCTACCAAGGATCCTCCCTACTAACCCATCGATTATAACTCAGCCACTAGGATGATATTACAAAATAGTGATAAGAGCAATATTCTCTACTAATTTTACAATAGTCTATCCAAGCTAATAAGGCTTGATGAAAATAAACAATTTACCCAAAGAGACATTTCCAAGCACTCGTTTATTTTATGGTAATCCATAGGAATTTTCATTATTTTCATAGCATAAATAGCTAAAGAATTTAGACATAGAATCACCATACAACATTCATACAATATCGCTAAAATACGAGAGAATGGACCTATGATAGCAAACTGAATTTACTCAGGCCTTTCCTTGTCAAAGACTATCCACCCTTACTTTCTTCACTACTACCTTTAGATAATACATACAAAGGAATAAAACACACCAAAAAGTATGCTCAGGATTTCCCAAGGCACCAATTTATAGGTAACAGGAATGCATGAAAGCAGCCAACTCGTCAAGGCTTGGATTTGCCAAGTGGAAAAGAAAATTTCAACCAAGTTTTATTTGAAATGGAGGACCTAACCACATGAAATGAAGGTAAATTTTCATAAAAATATACATACACTTTCTTAAAGAATGATTTCCTTTCTTATTGTTTTTATTATTCTATTTTTATGTTATTTAGTAACTTATAAACAATAAAAGGGATTATAAATTAATAATATATTTTATTAATATTATTTTCTAAAATAAATATATTTATAATAATTTCTCTGGAATAAGGTATAACGGAACATTCATGCAAATCATATCACTTCTACCACTTCATTCCTTTAGGCAATGTGATGATAATAGAGGTTATCGTCTACTTGGCAGAAATAGCTTCCATGCTTATGGCTCTTTCCTTGCCTTTGGAGTTTTATCATATAAGCATTCAAACAATTAAAATCAAAGGTAAAACTTGCATCAAAGCTTATATTTAAAAAACAACACACACACACATTCATAATGCACCTATATGAATGCAATTATTCGAGATTTAATGTACTCGTGATCCACTAGTGAGTGTATCACTGATAAGGCTTTTTCATATTTATCAATGCAAATACCTCATCGCAGTGATGCTTTGCACCATCATCATTTTCTATTTTAATTCTTGAGGACATGTACCTACAAAATAAATACAATCAGTACTACCATATCTCAAGAATAATAAAGCATATTAAAATAGAAAATACAAAAATATATGCTCATCAATAGAAATAACAATATCATAATGTATGTTTTTGGGGGACAATTACATTATCTCCTCCTAGTATCAAACATAATCCCATGTATTTTTAACTACATATCATATGAAAATATAAGAAAATTGTTCTTTCATTGAATCTACATTCTCCCATGTATCATTCCTTTCTAAAAATTAGCCCCATTAGACCTTACATTGATTAAAAAAAATTGTTTCTTAAATGTTTGGTATGGTAGGTAATAACTTGAACTAGATGGACTTCAACTACAATATTATCTACCGTCTATAAGTTTGAAATATTCCAAACATGTGAAGGATCAACAACATACTTATGAAGCATGGATATGTGGAATACATCATGGATCTTTGACATACTAGCTGTAAGGGCAAGTTTATAGGCCACTAGACTAATCTTCACTATAATTTTAAAGGTACCAACAAATTTAGAGTTAAGTTTTGTCGATTTGAAAAATATTTTATTAGGTTTTACTTGAAGAAAGACTTTGTCTCTCATAGAGAATTTTCTCAGAGTTATTTTAAAATTAGCATAGTTCTTTTGTTGATCCATGGCTTCTTTGAGCTGTTGGTAGATTTTTTAATTGTTTCACCATCTCCCTAATAGTATTCAATATTATAAAAATTTGATCCTCTATATTATCTTAATATACATGAATTCTACATTTTCTCCCATACAAGACCTTAAAAGGTACCATCCCCAAGGATGCATGATAGTTGTTATATGTAAATTCCACTACATAAAATATTCTTTTCAAATAGTTTTACAGTCCATGTAATACATTCATAGAATATTCTAAAGACCCTAATTTACACGTTAATTTTGACCATATATCTCTGGATGATATGTAGAACTAATATTTAGTTTTGTACCCAAGGCTTGATGTACAATTTGCTAGAATTTTGATGTAAATTTAGGGTCTCTATCTAAAATAATAACTTCTAGGAATCCATGCAACTGCACAATCTCCCTAGAAAATTTATTAACTATGGTATATGCATCCTCCATGACATTACCTAGTATAAAGTGGGAAAACTTGGTCAATTTATCCACCATAACCAGAATTACATCATGCAAGAATTTGGTTTTGGTAGCCCCACAATGAAATCCATTGATATGACTTACCACTTTCCATATAGAATGTCATGAGGGTAAAGTTTCCCTGCTAGATGCTAATGTTAAACCTTTAACTTTTGGCATTTGAGAAACATGGCCATAAAATTATCCATGTCCCATTTCATCCTTAGCCAATAAAATATTTTCTTCATATTTTCCCTCATCTTAGCCCCTCCAATATATGCATAATAAGGAGTACAATGAGCTTCTTGCAAGATAAGGTTTCTTAAGCCCCTCCAAAATAACAAATTGTTTTTTATGCTAAAATCCTTGCCTTTATTAGGTTCTACCTCAACCCATGCCTAACATTTATCATAATAGCTATAATTCCATTGTTTCTCCCTAATTTTTTCAAATAGATCTATTTAACATATGGACATAGCAACTATATGCCTTTTACGACTTAATGTATATGCTATCTTATTTTATTTACCCTTAATGTATTCAATCCCAAAGTCATATTCAACAAGAAATTCCATCCACCATATTTTCTTTACATTTAGAAGGGGTTGGTTGAAAATATATGTTAGAATCTGATGATTTATTTTTAGATCAAAGGGTTTTCCTAGCAAATAATATCTTCATTTTTTAAGAGCATGTACCACAACTACTAACTTCAAGTCATGAGTAGTATAATTGAGTTAGTTATTTTTAATATTTCGAGACTTGTAAGCTATGATTTCTTCATTCTGGGTTAGAATCCCACCCAAGCCTTCTGTAGAGGCATCAATACATACTGCAAACTTTTTGAATGAATCAGGAATTTTTAAAACAGGGATAGTTGTCAACCTTACCTTGAGAGTATAAAAACTTCTTCACACTCTATCCATTTAAATATTTTTCCTTTCCTCTACAGATTAGTATTTGGACAGGTAATCTTTGAAAATTTTCTTACAAAGAATTTATAATACCCTATCACTCCCCTAAAACTACATACTTCTATTATATTGGTGGATGCAGGAAAATTGATTATTGCTTCATTTTTTAGGATCGACATCAATCCCATAAATAGATATGACATGTCCCAAGTACTGTAATTGAGTAGTATAGAATTCATACTTAGAAATTTTCCCATAGATATGATTCCTTCTCAATATTTCCAATATAATTTCTATGTGTAGATCATGCTCTTTTTATTTTGGGAGTAGATCAAGATATTGTCTAGAAATATGAGTATAAAATGATCAAGTTGTTCAAGAAAGACACTATTCATGAGATTCATAAATAATTTTGAGTTATTTATTAACCCAAAGGGTAAAACTATGAATTTGTAATGCCCATATCTTATTCAGGATGTTGATCCTCAACTAATGGTAACTAGATCTTAGATCTATTTTTGAAAAGATAGAACCTCATTTTAATATATCAAACAAATCATCAATTCTTGGCAAGGAGTATATATTTTTAATGATTACCTTATTGAGCATTATGTATTCAATGCATAGTCTTAGGAACCCATAAAACAACATCAAAGCTTCCCAATGTGACACACTTTATTTAATCAAACCCTTTTCCAACAAATATTGAACTTGTATTTTTAATTTTTGTAATTCAACCGAGGTCATTCGATAGGGCAACCTATCAATAGGTTCAGCTCCCAATATGAGTTCAACAGATAATTCAAACTCTCATTGAGGGGCAATTCCAAGTAGATATTTTAGAAAAACATCCTTAAACTCTTCTAGTATTGGGTACTTCTTGAAAAGTTCCCTATTCTCTTCATTCTCTTCATGCTTGTTTATTTTGACTATATGAATTACTCCATGTTTTCTAATCATCTTCTTGAGTTGTAAGGCAGAAAAAAGGTGTGGTTGAAAAGTACCCCAATCACAATGGATCTTTACCCACTATTTAGATCCAGTGAATTTCACCCATATTTCTTGAAAATTAATGCGGGCCTTGTGTTCTTTCAACCAATTCATTCCAAGGATGATATCAAAATAATCCAAGGGAGCTACATATATATTCCAATCTATTCTTCCATTAGGTAGGGTTATGTGGGTGTCAAAAATACATTGGTTAATAGAAAAGGTTTACGCAGATCTAAACTCAACCTTCCACCGATGCACCAAAAATCTTGGTCTTATCAGTATATCCCTAACTAAATTTAAGGAAATAAATCTATCTATAGAACCATTATAAAATATATATTTATCACATATTTTACCTTTTAGAGTATGAGAATATCTAGTTCATATTTAACTATAGTTGTGCCTTCAAATCCTATTTTTACAGTCATATATGGTTGAACTTTTGGTACATTCCTCTGGTCTACCCTATAAGTGCACTTTTTAGCATAGTGTGATCCACCACATATGAAGACACATGATTTGGATGCATGAATTTTTCCTTTCACTTTCTTATTGGTACTTGCTTTATGTTTATGCTCTTTTGTTTGAAGGAGTTTAAGATTTTTGTTGTTTTTGACCTCTTTCCTTGTAGATCTTGTTGTTAGCTTATGCTTATTTCTTTTTTTATTTGGTTTATTTATTTTATTATTATGCTCCATAAATTATTCCATTATATTTTTCTAAATCCCCATTTTGTCTACTAATAATTTCATTTAGGACGTTATTTGATCCATACGATGCTAAAACAATTCAATCTTCTTTGCAAAGTCCTCCATTCTTTCCATAGATATAAAAGAGGAATAATAAAGTTTAAAGGCTATAATGGATGTAAGTTTTAAATAAGATCTTGGTACTATGACCTAGGAATATTACAACCTAAGCTTTGATACCAACTATGACAACCCAATCAAAGACACATTGGTTGTAACATTCACACTTGCCTCAAGATTGGACAAACTAGGGAGGTAGTTGACAAGGGTAATTTTTTATTTTTTATTTTTAGGGTTTAGTTTTACACCCATTAGTAATCGGTACACAACATGAAATACCACTTTTAAGAATTTTACCACAGTTTGTAGCCTCCCAAGTGTACGAGACTGGTCGGGTCTCGTAGAAGGTACCATTTAGTGATCTAATCTCTCACCCATTTTTCTTGGTGAATCAAGGATCATAACGTGGGTTATCCTCTAGGGCCAATAACACCTAGAGGGGGGATGCATGAATCCCTTAATTATCATATTTAATGGAAATATCGACTATAGTTTAACTCATATGTTACCAAACATGCAAGAATTTTTAGTGTAAATGTTGTAGTGCTTAACTGGAGGCCATGCATATAGATAGATATCTAGCACCATGGGCAATTAAGGTCAAGATATTCACTTGGCTCTGATCATGGATTACTTGATGACATTTCAAATATAGTGATATTGTTAGGGTAGATATATGTTATTACATTATTTACCACTATTGTAAGTCTAACAATATTTTATTGTTAGACGTAGGAAATTATTTATCTAGGAGATATTCACATTGTTCACAAATATCTTATGGTTAGTGGTTAGCACTATTTTATTTAGTTGTTAGATACCTTAATGGGGATATTTCCTTAATCCCTATCTTAGGTTATTCGCTGCCTAAGTCATTTGTATTTATATGTCTTAAATTATCAATGGTATTCTAATGTTCGAGCTTCAATATTTGTCATTGGTATCAAAGCAAGAGTCTTACCTAGATAAACCTGAGTGATTTTGATGACTAGATAATGGGGCATAAATCCTGATACGGGATCCCGTCTAGCACCTTGCTGCTCGAAATGGATCTCGAGGTAGATCCTGAGTAGCACAATATGCTTCCCAAGGTGATCTCTGGTTGCACGAATTTTCCTACTAGATCAACATGGAATTTGAGGTAGCACAAAATTCTGGAGTCTCAACATGGATCTTGAGGTGATTAATTGGTGTGTTGGTGTGGAATTTCTTGCTATTAGTATCATGATATGGATCTTGACATATGCACGAAAATCTAATGCCAATGTAGACATTTCCTATCTCAATATTCATATAGAAGCAATGTCAAATGCGCACATCCTACCCAAATCGGTTCTGATGCACCCTTCCCTATGGCAATATGATGGCTTTGGGATATCACATGAAATTCTACAAGAATATAATGCAACCATGGCTAAGAACTTATTTTTGGACCTGACATGAACTATTGGAGCAACCTAGACTATGAAGATCTCTATCACATCTGTTGACATATTTGGTAGAATCTGACTATTTTGATAGCATATCCCCTCAATTGACCTGATGATATTCTTCATGCACTGAATGTGGTGTTAAAATCTAGGCACATGATCCAATACTGACATCATCTAATAGCATTTTATAAAGCGCACACATCGAGGTAGCTTATGTGGTGATCCGACTAACTTGGTGGGAACGAATCATGAGGTATGTACGTGGCATCCCCTAATGATGTGGTGGATAAGCTAGTATGGACATGTGGAACATCATGATTAGTTATTATTTTTGATGTGGCATATTCCTATTTTTTAGCTCGTGCATACATGGTGGCTATCAATTCATCCATCTTGTACTTGCATGGCACTCTATTATTTGTTGGTTCAGGTGGTAAAAGGTTATTTGATGTCTAATTTCCCGTAGGAAATCACTATTGAAGGGGCAGAAAATCTATTTAGAGGTAAAAGCTCCTCCACCTAAATAATGTGGGACTAAAAATTTCCACATTTCTTTTTTTCTCCTCCTAATGATGGACAAAGAAAATAAAGTGGGGCTCTTGCACTAGATATCCCATAGGCAAGGCTAGCCCGATGGGTGGACCAGGTCAACTGAAGGTTATCTTGCATGAGGTCACAAGATCAAATCCCTGCACGCAAAGAAAAACCTTTGTTCTGCAAAGAAACATACCAAAGGTAACCTTATATATCTATATATATATATATATATATATATATATATATATATATATATATATATATATATATATATATATATATATATTTGCAAATTATTTGTATTTTTTTTCAATTATTTCACTAATAGTTTTTTAATTTTAAGTTTTTTTTAATAAATTATTTTTTAAACTTAATTATTGATTTTAAAAGATTTTATTAAATTATTTTTTAAACTCATTGATTAAAATTTCAATTTGCAAACACACTAAAAAAAGGGGAGACCATTTTTTTGCAAAATCCAAACAAATTGGTGCATTTTATTTTCTCAAAATTGACGGATATAACACAAAACTTGCATTTTTTTTTGCAAATTAAGGAACTCTAAAACCTTCTAAAAACATTTCCAAATTTTTTTTTGAGATTAAGAGTGCTTTTTTCCCCTAAATCTCGTGAGGTCTAGACCTTGGATCTCAAAAACTCTTCATTTTCTAAGGATCAATTATAGGAGGAATGAACTTCGACGTCATACCACTCAATATAATTTTTATCGTATGCTTAGAAGACATAGGAAGAGTTTACCCCGTTTTAATTCTTACAAAAATCCTTTGGCAGGTTTGGATTTTAGCTATGGTCCAATTAGGATTAGAGATTCATTTAATCTTGATGCACCTCCCATTTTTAAGTATTGAAGAATTAAGGGTCCACCAATACCAAGTCATGTATCGATTTATTTTGGATTACCTTTCAAACGTAGGTCATGTGTTGACTTGATCTTGAAAGTTGTGCTACCTTGTTAATTATGTAAAGCAAATGGACAACAATCAAATTAATTGTGATTCTTTTTTGTAAAATTGTAACACAAGGGGGGAATTTGAATATCAAATTTTTTGCAAACACAAAATCAAAACTTTTTGCAAAAATTATTGTAATAAGGTGCATTTTCGATAGCATTCGACACCTTTATTAAAATTGGCATTGTAAATTAGGTGCATTTTTGGTGGAATCCGACACCTAAAGTTAAAAATTTGTGGGCACTTTTGTATGTTTATTGCATTTAATTTCTTTTTTTTGCAATTACATCTTAAGTTAAAAATCAAAAAGCACTTAAGACCCCAAATTTTAAACCTTTTCGTGCAAATTTATTTGCATAGTAGTGTTCGATATAAACGGTACCTTTGGCCCACACTTATAGGTAATGTTATCATGCCTTGGGACTACTGTATCTACCACCTAAAATAGCTATAACAATGATGTCTGAGCTTGTTCTCTATAAATCATCGAGGAGAAATAAGGTAGAGCTAATTTTATTTTATTTATATTCACTCCATAAAATTCCCTAATTCACTCTTCTTGTTTGGCTTAAATTCCTCAAACTGATCATCCTTATTCAGAAGGGTTTTTAGGTAGGTGCCATTAAATATCAATTTGAGTGAATTCTCTTTCAGTACTCTTTTAGGGTATATCAAAAGAGAGACCATTTTGGTGAGATAAGGAACCTTCATAATGGCTACTATAAACAAATATCTAAATGATACACAGTTGCTTAAAGGTTCCAATTATTCTGCATGGAAAACCAAAATGAAGACTATTCTCATTATAGAGGAATTGTGGGATATGATCATAGACACTATAAAAATACCCACTACACCAAGTGCAAATCATATTGCATGGGATAAAAAGGACAAAAGACTTCTCATGCTGATTTTTCTAGCTACTACTGATGAAATACAACCTCACATTTGTGATGCTCAACATGGTAAAGATGCGTGGGATGCATTATCTACCATTTTTGAAGGGAAGAATCAAACCACAATTCTTAACCTTCAAACCCAACTTCATACTCTCCATATGAAGTTAGGTGAAATAGTAGAGTTATTCCTCTATAGAGTGGTATAATTGAATTCAAAACTGAATGCTTTAGGAGAAATTTTTGAATATAAGGTCTTGAATTTGGTTATTTTAAGGGCTCTTCCAAATTTCTATAATATGTTAATCATATTATTTCAATTATCTCAAATATAAAAGACATTTTTGAAGTTGGTAAATTTACTTCAAACTGAGGAAGCAAATCAACTTCAAAGATATGAAGTTTCAAATAGTGCATTTTACTCACACAAACAAAATTCACAAAATAAGGGTAACATTCAAAAGGGGGGATCATCTTCCAAAGGTAAAGGCAGGCAACCTCAAAAATCATAAAATAAGTATTACACCATTTGTAATATGGACAACCATGACACCAACAGGTGTTGGTTTAAGAATAAACAAGACAAGAAGGGCAAGAACAAACCACAAAGGAAAAATAGACAACAAAGAGGGCATGTTTCTATTGAGAATTAAAATTCTAATTATTAATGAGCACACAAGTTGCTCATAACACATACAACTTCTACACAAAATAATTCTATGTGGTACATCAATTCAGGTGCCAACAAATACATGACTGGCGATAAGCGGTGGTTTGAGACATTTGAGGCAAAGGAAGGCAAACCAGTTACTACAGCTAATGATAAGACCTTTAAAGACTAGGATGAAGGAAATATTTATGTCACTCTTCTATGTGGAAAATATCACCTTTAAAATATCCTTTATATTCCAGGATTGGAAATTACTTGTTTTCAGATCCCCAAATCCTAGATATAAACATGGTTTTTAACTTCAGATTTGAGGAGGAGAAGAAATATTGCTATATCATAAAGAAGGATAAACACATAGTAATGAATTCTTAAAAGCATGGCTTTTTTACATTAGTTTATTTTATATGCCTCATGTTGCCATGACGATAAACACAAAGGAGGCCACTTCTCTATGGCATAAGATATTTGGGCATCTAAGTTCTGGATATTTACTTGAGCTAAGTAAATATGAAATGGTGAAGGGCCTTCCCAACCTTTCATATACATTGCCAGTTTTCTTGGATTGATTATAAGGGAAGCAACACCAAGTACCATTCAAAGCTAGCTCTTCACAAGCTAAGAACCCATTAGAGTTGGTGGACACATATTTGTGCAGTCCTATACAACATAGTTATGGGGGAAAAATATATGTTTAGTTTTTCGTTGATGATCACTCATGGAAGATGTGGGTTTTATTCCTACAATTGAAGTCAGAGGTATTTATGTATTTTCAACAGTTTAAGAAACTTGTTGAGAAGAAATTGAGATGCTACATAAAGAACCTTAGCTCCGATCAAGGAGGGGAATATACCTCCAATGAATTTTCCTCATTTCTAAATTCAGATGGGATTATAATGTAGCTTACTATAGCCTATAATCCAAAGCAAAATGGATTTACTGAGGAAAGAAATCATTCCATCATGGAAATGGTTCTTTGTATGCTTAAGGGAGAAAATATTGAGCAATAGTATTGGGCGGGAGATGCCACAACAACAATGTACCTCTTGAATATATCTCCCACCAAAGCTCTTAAATGTATGACTCCACAAGAAGTATGGAGTTGTATAAAACCCTTCATTTCTCATCTCAAAATTTTTGGGTGTAAGGCATTCATGCACAATCCAAAATAAAAGAGAAATAAGTTAGATGAGAAGACCTTGTAGTGTATTTTTATTGGATATGATGAATATTCCAAAGGCTATCGGTTGATAGATCCTAGAACCAAGAAGATACACATAAGTAGATATGTGGTGTTTGATGAAGCTTTCACACCAAATAACACATCTTCAGTATACCTGGATGAAGAGGAGCCTAAGAAAGAGACTCCTCCCCCACAAAAAAAGGTTCCAAAATGGTATACAAGTACAATGAGAGATTCAAAGGTGACCACACCTCTAGATATTACTTTAGATCATCCTCATACTCATAGCATGACTCAACAAAAGAGGGCAAAAGCATCAACTTCAGAGGTTGATGAGCTTTACCAACACTTTGAAGATATTTCTATAGATAGAGATGAAGATAGTGGAGAAGATATGGAAGTGGATGATGAAAGGGTTTATATATCTTCATATGATGAACAAGAACCCACCACGGTTGAAGAAGCACTTAGTGAGCCATAGTGGAAGGAAGCTATGGATGTTGAATATAAATATCTCATCAAGAACAATACTTGGAAGCTATTTTATTTACCTTCAATAAAGAAGCCGATTGGATACAAATGGGTTTACAAAGTGAAATACAAGGCATATGGAACTATAGAAAATTATAAGGCCCACCTTGTTGCAAAGGTATATGCACATAAAGAAGGCATTGACTACAAAGAGAATTTTACACCCACTACTCGAATGACTTCATTCTTGTTCTTTATGCTATGGAAACATAGTATGGATGGAAATTTCATTAAATGGATGTCAAAATAACCTTCTTGAATGGTTATTTAAAATAGAAAGTATACATGACTCAATAACAAGGATTTTTTAAGGAAGGCCAAGAGAAAAAGGTTTGCAAATTGGTTAAATATTTGTATGAATTAAAACAATTCCCACAAGCATGGTATATAAATATATATAATCACCTACTGTATCATGGATTTAAGAGAAGTCCTTCTGATGTAAATCTCTATTTTATGAATATTGGTTCTGAAATAGTGATCCTTGTACTCTATGTAGATGATCTGATCATCACTGGAAGTTCAGATAAGTTGATTGATGCAGTGAAGGGTGACTTGAAAGAGTCATTTGACATGATATATATAGGACTTCTCCACTATTATCTTGGTTTAGAAGTGGAATAAAAAAATAATCACCTCAAAGTGACACAAATGAAATATGCCAAGACATTAATCAAGAAATATTGCATGACTGATAGCAAACCTAAAGCAAATCCTATGGAAACTAGACTATAGTTATCACGATATGATGATTCTTCCATGGTAGATGGTACTCTCTATTGACAGTTGATTGGGAGTCTCATATATCTAACCAAAAATATGATAGATATTAGTTTTTCTATGAATTATCTTTCAAGGTTAATGTAGGAACCTAAGGTTAGCCATTGGAAATAAATAAAATGAATCTTTCACTATGTCTATGGTACTATTGAGTATGGCCTAGAGTACAAGAGGAATGATAAGTTTTTCTTGCAAGGATACATGAACTCTAACTATGCTAGATCTATAGATGATAGAAAATCAACATCAGGCTAAATTTTTCATCTTGGATTTGGTCCTATCTCTTGGCATAGCAAGAACCAATAGGTGGTTGCTTTATCTTCAATAGGGGTAGAATATCACATAACACAAGGAGTAGTGTGTGAGGTGATATGGTTAAGTCACATTTTGGAAAGTATGGGCCTTCCTAAGAAACTTCCAATTCACTTATTTTGTGACAACCAAGGTGTTTTAAACCCAGTCAATAATCCATTACATCATGAATGCACCATATACATTGACACTCAATGTCATTCGTTTGTGATGAAGTTATACAACACAATATACATCTCTGGTACATTTCCACCGACAAATAGGTTGCAAATATATTTACAAAGGTACTTTCACATGTCAAATTTGAGTTATTTCACAACACTCTTTGTATATCAAAATAATGTAATAAAGGGGGTATGTGTTGGTATTGAAAGGAATGAGATAATATTGTACAAGAAATATTACAATTTATAGGCATGAGGTCTATATGAGAACATGACAAGTGTCACAGATAAAATACACATTAAATCTAATAGGATGTTAGGATAGATATATATTATTACATTATTGACCACTATTGTAAGCCTAACAATGTTTTATTATTAAACATAGGATATTATTTATCTAGGAGATATTCGTATTATTTACGAATATCTTATGGTTAGTGTTTAGTGCTATTTTATTTAGTTTTTAGCCACCTTAATGGGGATATTTTATTAGTCCCTCTCTTGGGCTATTCTTGGCCTAAGTCATTTGTATTTATACATATTAAATTATTAATAGCATTTTGATGTTCAAACTTCAATATTTGTCAGATATGTCTCATTCTATATTACCATAGAATCTTATCCAAGAGTTCTATATCTATCACCAAGATTCCCCCTCATCGAGTAACCTTATCTGAAGACATAGTCCTCCCTTAAAAAATGATCACTTATTTGATAATCCCACAAAAATTTCCACCATCGTGTTTCTCGTACAATGACCTATAGGAAATGTCTCATTTTGTCCCTCGTTACTTGTTTTGACTTGTTTTGTCAGAAAGTGACCATTCACGAATCGCATTGATTTCATACCCGTAATTCCAATGGTAGTTGGTGTCTTAGTTTTCTTATCATCCTTGTCAATGATTAAGGTTAAAGGCTGATTTAAATTTAGGGTTTATAGTTTTATCCTAAAACTTAAAGACTTCCCTAAATTCAAGGATTAACCCTAATCATACAATACTAATTTGATCAAGTGACACTATAATGATCATATATCACCATGAATTACCATAATTTGAAATACTTAACAAAAGTTCTTAAATAATCAAACAAAACCTAAATTATTAATAAATTAGCTATCAAACAAAACTATACTGAAATGACACAATCTAATGAATAACATCATATCCTCTTAATAAAAAGAATTAATATTTCCAGTTAAATAAATGATATAAAGTTAACATTAACTACTTTTAAAGTAACTCTTTTTATTATAGTACGATAAAAGAGTATGTAATTTTCAAAGTGGGCAGTCTCTAAATTTAAAGGAATTCTAAAGAGAATTTCAAATAGACAAAGAATACATCAGAACTAAACATTATAAACTTAAATGAGATCTTTGATTAACTAATAAAATCAATGTTTAATTAAAAACCTTATTAAATTGAATATCCGAATATAATTTTTAATTTCATTGAATTAAAGAACACTAATACTAAAAGTTGCAAGCTTATTATAGTGGTAAGGGCTTTGGATTCTTTTTGAGAGGTCCAAGATTCAAACCCTACTTAGTATCATAACCCCTCATCAAAACATATGTAAACTCATTAAAAAAAACCTAATACTAACATATTTCAGATAATCGAATGAAAACAATTTGCTATAAGGGAAAGGGAATAATTGTATTAAACTATGTATTATTGGTTTTCTATAATGTATCTGGATATATGAAAGCATTGGCTCATAAAATATCATACAAAACTTTACACACTCCCATCTATTTGTAATAAATAAAACCCCTATAAACGACATTCAAATTTAAAGGAGTAACTATTTTAACCCTTACATCTAAAACATCCAAAACGTCAACCCTACTAGATTTAATTTAATCAATATCTATACAAATATAGCGGTGAAAGAAAAACCTCTTTCATCATGAAAATTTGATTATTATTTTACCATTATGTAATAAAAAAATATGATTATCATCGAAGAACACTTTATTATAGAAGGTAATTAGTATTAGGCTTGGCATTTTCCAGGTAATGCACATGTAAATAGTTATATGTTGGCCTTGTTTTAAGTAATGATTTAATCATCTTCAATCTAGACTTTCTTTAAAATGGAGATCACAAACTGTTTTGATTTTAATTTTACACACCATCTTCGCTTCACATGAGAGAAATAATAGTTAAAAACTATAGGCTAAAATTAAGACATTCCTGTGTGTATTCTTACACGAGCAAAAGAGAACTATGTCATTTAATGCTTACACGTAGGTAAGCCATAATTATGATTAACTCTACTATGCAAAATTCATTAATTTTTGGTGCCACCCACACACGAATTTAGCACCTGTGGCAATCTAGGGAGTCCAATCCCATGCCTCGAGTTTTTATTTCTTTCGTGGGATCAACGTGGCTCTTAATAATTTGAATGCTTCTATGTAATGCATAATACTAAGCTAATACACAATGAACTATCACAGACATAACGATGCACACATCATATCCAATACATACCAAAAGCAATCTGGTTTTGAAATTATTTTCAAGTTATTTGGGCGTTTACAATCAGCAGTGATACTTAGTTCGCTATTAGAAATATATAAATTCACAAGAAATTTTAAAATATATGAATGCCACACAAACTTCTAAACATTATATATTTGATTTAATATGAAAATGATTAAAATCTCATATTTTACCTATAGTATTTCTTTTTATTTTTCTTCAACCTGACCCCTATACCACTGCTGAGCATACGCACATAGAACATAGTAAGACAAAATATTTGTCTCAACCTTTCATTTACTACCAAATATTGGGTGAATGGACACATAATACTGCAATAGCTATGTAGACATATACAATTTCCTACGGTGCTTATAGAAGCATACTCTTGGGGTTTCTAAAATAATATAATAACCTAGATTTCATAGTGCACAAGCTAACCTGGTTGGTGGACATCGGCTAGCTGAAGAAGACATCCAATTGGAAACTTACCGAGGCCAAATAGTGGTAAACAAGAATACTATAGGCCATCATCTAGCAAGATGTTAGATATCTACAAAGGAGCCTTCCTATTAACCTATCCATTATATCTAAGCCACCAGGATGATATTACAAAATGGTGATAAGAGAAATATTGTCTACTAATTTTGCAATAGTCTACTCAAGGTAATAAGACAATAAGGCTTAATTAAAATAACTAATTTACCCCAAGAGACATTGCCAAGCACTTATTTCTTCTATGGTAATCCATAGGAATTTTCAAGGTTTTCACAACATAAACATCAAAAGAATTTAGACATGGAATCACTATACAACATTCATATTACATTATTGAAATAGAAAGAGAGAATAGACCTGTGATAACAAACCAAATTTCCTCAAGCCTTTCCTTATCAAATACTATCCACCCTTACTTTCTTCACTACTACCTTTAGATAATATACACCATGGAAAAATAAGCACAAAAAAGTATGCTTAGGCTTTCCCAAGGCACTAATTTATAGGCAATAAAAGTGCATGAAAGTGGCCAACTCATCAAGGGTTGACTTTGCCATGTGGACAAACAACTTTCAACCAATTTTTATTTGAATGGAGAAGGACATCACCACATGAAACAAAGGAAGACATTCATGAAAATATACATACACTTTTACATAAAGGATGATTTCATTTCCTATTTACTTTATTATTCTATTTTTATGTTATCTAATAAGTTATAAACAAAAAAAGATTATATATTAATAACATATTTTATTAGTATTGGTTTTGAAATAAATAGATATATAATAATTTATCTAGAGTAAGGTAGAAATGAACATTCACACAAATTATCTCACTTGTGTTTATACCTCCAACTTGATTTCTTCAAGCAATCTGATGATAATAGAGGTTATCGTCTTCCTGGAAAGAATAGCTCCCATGCTTATGGCACTTTCCATACCTTTGGAGGTTTATTTGATAAGCATTAAAACAATAAAAAACAAAGGTAAAAAATTCGTCAAAGCATATATTCAAAAAGAAACACACACATTCATAACGTACCTATATAAATGCAGTTATTCGAGATTCCATGTACTCATGAGCCACTGGTGATTACATCACTGATAAGGCTTTTTCATCCTTATCAATGCAAATACCTCACCACAATGATGTTTCGCACCACCATCATTTCTCATTTTAATTTTTGAGAACCTATATCTACAAAACAAAGACTATCAACAATACCATATCCCAAGAATAATAAAGCATATTAAAATAGAAATTGCAAAAAGAGATGCTCATCAATATAAATAATAATATCATAAAGCATATTTTGGGAGGATAATTACAAGGATGATACCCTTCTAAAACATATAATATGTAGACCATTGTAAGAAGGATGAAGTACCAAAAACAAACTTTCTTGGACCTAAAAGAAATCAAAATAGAATATATGTCATAGTCGAATATTAAAAAGAAAACATAAATATTTATAGAATTTGGTGCATTTGCTTCATCAATTAGTGTTTCATGCATAGTATACATAGTTGTTGTATTCATAATTGAAAAATATATTCATACATCTAATCACATTATTTTTCTTGGTCACTTTAATTTCTATAAATTTAACCTCTTGGATTTGATTATTTCAAGGCTTGTAGACATAACAATCTCACCTCTTATCATTTTCTAAAGTTTAAATTTCACCATGCATCCTTGAAAATATTATTATATCTTGGATCTAAATATTGATTTATTTACCATTCTCTAGAAATTATTCCATTGAACCAAATTTATGAGGTTTTTTGACCTCTTCTATCACCATCTTTTAAAATCTCCTTAACCTATAGGAATTTTTATTAATGGATGGATAGCTATTACATAGTGTTCTACTACCTTAGAACATATTTTTTGATAATTTTTTATGTTTAATACTTTTTAAGTAAAATACATATGATGTTGAGATTTCTTATATATTAAACCATTCCCATTGCCCATTATCAAAGCTAATATAAAGGAGGTTGTATAAGAAAATATACATTTAGTAATCCATTAATATTTAGTTGATATGATATAATATTGAACTATATATCAAGATAGACTCTCTTGATTTAAGGTATTAAAATTTTATGTTCTTACATTTATATGCTAGTAGAGTTAGTACTTTGATTATTTTAGGTACTTTTGATGTATAAATGAATGTGCACTACTTACAATCAAGAGTGCATTGTTCTTATAAATGATGTCATTTATTGACATCAACTAGTCATACCTCTAGTCCATTATTCTACCATAATATACCATAAATACACACCAAATAACATAGGCATAAATTAGATATCTAAAACAACATAAATAAAAGAAAATGGGTCTTGCTTGTCAATGACCTCCACAAGGATGAAGAGATCCTAACTTACACAATGAGAACCTTAGGACACCTTGTTTTTATTGAATGATTCTAGAATGGCTATAATTATGATTTTGGTTATGATATCTTACAAATGTTTAGAATGCATGCTCATAATGTTATATGATCCTTTTGAGGTAATCATGACTCATAATAAAAATAGTATATTCCTAGTAAACATTGAGCTTCCATTGCACTAAAGCTCCTTAACTACCTCATGATCCTATAACTATATTTTCAATATAATATTAGTGATAATATCAATCTTATTATAAAAATATTAAATGATATTAGTTACATAGAAAAATGTCAATACCTCCAAATAAAGAACAAGATCAATATACTAATATTTAACATATAATAATTATAAGGCCCTAGAGAAAATTCCTAAGGATAATATATTGGCAAGAAAATACATAGGGTTAAAAAAATATTCAAGATGATACCTCTAAAGTATTAACATAGTCCTTTCTAGACAAACATTTCAACAAGGTCCCTAAATATTTTAAGGGTATTTCTAGGCATATGGTAATACCCTTATAGGGAAATATCACCAATAATTGTAAGGAATATATTGAAAATCAACATCTCAACATATGTGATGTCTCTCCAAGTAATGCAAAATAGACAAAGGTGATTAAGAGGGTCTTCCTTCCCCTTGCATATCTAGAACTTGGGTGTTTTAAAATTTGGAAGAAAATTATAACTAGCTATGATGCAATCTAAAGTTTTTTTATGCAAATCATCATTAGAGTACTTGTAACTAGATAAAGACCCCTAAATCAAGGTTATTTGCTATTTTAATTTATTTATTTATGGATTTAGGGCTTGAAGGTTGAAAGAAAAAGGGTTTAATGGAACATGCATTATGTGTTGTAGGATAAGAAGACTGTTATAGTTGATTAAAGGGAAATATTAGGTCATTGGGATATAATATCTAGAAGTAGATATCATATAGTTCTTCCCCAATTTGTTTAAGAAAAATGGTTTTGAAGGTGAGATAATAGATATTGTGATATTGAAGATCTATGTAAATCCCATGTTCAGGCATGTGATTGGTAGGATATTGTTGAGACATGGTTGAGAGATAAAATAAGTAGGAATAATATAGCTTGTACTCATTTTCTAGGAGGAAGGAAAATGTATGTTGACCTGTAGTAGCTCTTCAAGGGGAGGTAAATATGAATTATACCTTAAGGATGATGGAGGATTTGTGCTCCACCATATATAGAAGTTTTAACAATTGGTATATTGGATTCTATTTTATTTAAAGTTTACGTATTAAGCTTTACATATAGATATCCATAATATAGGTCTACTTGACTAGATGTTAGAATATTAGACTTTGGCTAATAAGGATGGTTCAAAAGGGACCCTTCCTTAGTAGAGGTAACTAAAGGATCTCTATTTTATTTTAAAATAATTCCTTTGGCCTCCTTATTACTATGTAAGAAAGATACTAGATGATCAAGATATTTGAAGGTTTCCCTTACTTGTTCATGATGAATGGGAGAGAAGGGACCTAAGGGATAAGATACCTTATATTTCTCTTCATAGATAGGTTTTTCAATCGTGGTCTATTTTTTTAAACATCAACCAAAGCATATTTTCTATGAGCCAATTGATGAGTAACACTTTAAGTCACACAGTGTCATTTGGCCATGGCTTAGGAAAGGACATAAAATAAATTTATCAAGTTTTATTTTGAGAGTTTCTTAAGAGAATAAAAATAAGATGTTTTCATATATTTATATCACCTCTCCTCTATATAATTTTCTAAGATATATAATTAGGACTTCCCTATATACCTAAATATATCTATATTTATAACCACTTTCTAAATACTTGCTAGTATGTGAGAGAGAGTTGGTACATAATATCATAATTATACATATAAGTGGCCACTAGGTACATATCCTGAGATAGTATGCAAGAAATAATAGTAACCTTCCTTATGACTCCCACTAGTCCACCAACTTATATTCCTCTATAGGCTTAAAGTATGTGTGAGACCCTATGTGGATGGATGACAACGTAGGTTCATAATAAATTCAATTTAGCCTATAGGCTTACACTGTGGTTACTTAGGGGATCATATATAGTTCTTAGAAGGACTAGCCTCTAGTTATATTCCTTTAAATATTTAATTAATATGATCTAAATATGGAAATATTTTTTATGGATCTGTTATGGTGTTCACCTTAGATTCACAAAATATGTGATTATGAAAATTAGGATGATCATGAGGGTGCATACCTTATTTTTCTTGAAATCACACCTACAATTAAGGGATATTATTATGTCATAAGAAACTATTTTGATGGTCAAATTCATGAATACCTAGGGTTTTATGGAAAGCAAGAGCTCCTCTCTAAGTTCCTATCCTAACCTAAATGTTAAGACCTAATCTTGGAATGCTAAAAGAAGATGCAAAATTAACGTAGTTAGAAAAAACTCTATTCTATATGAATTTTTACTTTGAATACACATATTTTTTATTTCAAATGATAGTCCAAGGAGGATATGCAAGCAAACAAGATAATCCTAGAATGTAGCTACATGCACTTCACTTTAAAACGTAATGCTAAATATACAAACAAGATCTATCCTTATAATTAATTTATAAAGGAAATTAATTTTCTCACTTTTTCATAAAATTTCTTTACAAAACACAATGGGAGGTTACAAAATAGAAATATTACATTAATAAAATTTGAGTGTTCTTCTAATTTTATGTTTAAAGTAGCAATTAATATCTGTATCATTTTCCTCGATAGTTTTGTAACTGAAGATAGATTTTCTCCTTTTTTCCAAAAATTATTACACATTAGAAATAAGGATGACAAATTAGGAAAATCACATAATTTGAAGGCCTTATAATAGAAAAAAACTAAAAATAGAATAAAAAAACCAAGTTTTTGGCTAAGGTTGAAGTGCCACACAAAAGTTCTATGTGTAAGAGCTAGTTAGAAGTACCATAGGTAGAATTATATGACACTTTTGCTCTTATATGGTGCTTTTGGTTGTACTATTGAGGAATATTATATTATTTGGTACATGTAAATGTATCCCCATGGTACCTTGATGGTACAAATATAAATGTGTAATAGATTAGGGTTGAGTCTATAGTTTAGGTGAGTGATTTATATTTTATCTTTTATGTAAGTATCAATGAGTAGGAAATACATAAGTATATTGTATTTAAGTGAGTAAATATGTAATGTGAGAATGTGCACAAGTGTCTTAGATTAGGAGTGCATGTAGAAGTGTAAGAGTCATGTAGAAGTGTGCAAGTGTCATAGATTCAAGTGTGCATGTAAGAAAAAAGTGAATAATCTAGTATGCAAGTGGCAAGATGATAAGCTAAAGGTCATGGGACTTGCCATATGGAGAACAATATTCAATTAATTGAAGAGTCATGTTACTGTGACTATATTATAGAGATAATGCTTCATAATAAAATAAATAAAAAATCTATTATCTAATCATAAGTGGAAGATACAAAAGTGAATAAAGCTTGTATACAATTTTTGATCAATTCATATTGTAAGTTTTCTTCATGTATGCATATGAGTGATTTACTAGTCATTTTACATTTATATTTGATATTATAAGTGAATGTCATTTTTATTATTATATTAGCCTTGATATACATATTAGATTGCACATATATTATTTTAATTTTCATTATTGATATTTTGACCTTTAATATTATGGCTTATTTATATTGGGGAATGTGAAATTCTATGGTAGTAAGGCATAAAAATCTAGAATGTACCTATAAAATAAAAAACTTACAAATAAAAATAAAGAAAATCTGAAAATCAATGTAAAGGAGTTTAACTGATTTTGAAAACATGAATAGAATTCCTTGTTCACAAGGATCAAACACTTGTTTTATATATAAAATATGGAAATAATTTAAATCATAAAGAAATTATAAATTATAATAGTGAAATGTAATCAAAAAACTAAAATACAATCAATATTGGAAGTAAAAATAATGAATCTTAAACCATAGAGGGTAGACACAACCACTAGTTACCCCTTTTCTAATGGATATTATTGAGGGATATTCTCCAATTCACATTGAGGGAGTCTTGATGCCTAGTGGCGCTTTCCAATAAACTTCTAAATGATTCAAAAACTCTTTGATATGATCCTAATTTCTAATCATGTTATTAATATGAAGAGGAGATCTCAAAACTAATCCAATAGCACTTCAAAGTGAGAATAATATCATTGCAAGAGAGTCATGGACTACAAGTATTCTAGCAATTTATTAGTGTATATAAGATTCTATTCATAAAGTATCCCTAAGGTGTGATTTTATAGATAAACAAGGGCCTTATTAGAGATATCTTGAATGATCCTTGGTGGAGAGAGCAAGGTAGGATGATTGGGAGTTGCATGGGGGTGATTGAGAGTTGTAGGAAGCTAAATGGAGTTGATTGAGAGTTCTAGGGAGTTGATATGGAGTTTATTTGAGTTAAATATCATATAGTTATCATTAAAAATATGTTATTGATAGTTTTCCATCATGATATGCATAAATTTAGTTAGTAATATGATATTCATAGTAGAATGAGAGGTGAAAAGCAGTTAAATTGTTAAAATCTCTACTTTGGTAGTGGCAAAGAAAAATTACCACAATGGTGCAAAAGCACATTATGCTTTTACTCATGGAACTAATACTCCTTGATATTTGGTAAGAAGATAAAAAATTAAATATTTTTGATAGATAAAAGCATTATAGGGTAGCAAAAGCATCATGACATTTTCATAGGGTTATGGTGTTTTTGCTTTTAGGTCATTTTGAGGTATCAATTATTTTGCAAGTATAGGTATAATTATACTCATCATAAAGATATTTTTGAAGCCTTTATAATGGTGGAATTTTTGTGAGGATTTATAGTAGTTTTATAAAGTCCAAATATTATATTGCATTTTACCCCATATTTGGTCGTGCCACAATCAAATTACTATATTTATTTACAAATTTGGTTTGTGAGAGAAATAACACTTTTAATGATTATTTGGAATGTAAATTGTGTTTCTACAAGTCATCTTCACTGATTGGGAGTTTCACATAATTATATCTCTAAGTTTTACATCAAAAAATTTACGCATACATAATTATCCTATAGATGCTTTACATTGTATTCCAATAAAGAGGTTCATAGATATGTTATTTGAGATCCATAATTTTTAATAATTTTGTATTTATTTTATATAAAATATCCTTATTTTTAATTTTATTCCATTATCTCAAATAGTTTATATGATGCTTGTTTGTGTGATATTTGAAAGGAATAATGATTTCCCATACTTTAGTGGGTTATCTCATAATTCTTCCATAGTTTTAAAGAGATTTAAAGAAGATAAATAATATTTTATATTATTCTATGAAATTTGCTACTAATATTGATTGGGAATAGATCCCTCATGTTTGGTGAAGTTAAATCCAAAATACAACATGGTAAGTGTCCACAAAAATTTCATTCATAAATTAAAGATGAGAAGAGATTGCTATTCAAATTTATGTTATATCTAATTATATTGCTAAATATTATCTATTAGAAATATTGAGTTGTCATTGATGTCAAAGGAAAAAATATATTCAAGGATGAAATGTTGAGTTATCATTGATAATAAAGGTAGAGATATCTTCAGAGGTGTCAAAGGTAAAAATATCTTCAAAGGATGAAATGGTAAGTTGTCACTGATAATAAATGAATAGATATGCTTTAATATTTAAATGAAATATTTAAATATTAAAGTGGAAGGTTATATTTAAATCAAAAGGATTTAAATATATAAAATGTTGAAAAAATGGAAGGTCAAATTTAAATATAAAATATTTAAATATAAAAGATTAAAGCATTTAAATCTGCATGGGTTTTCCTCCTTGAGCGCACAAAAGAGAGAGTGAAAATTTAAATATTTAAATAATGAAACTGACCTCCTTGAGAACTAAAATCAAAATGCATATTAAAATCCCATCAATTATTTTTGGTAAGGTATGAAATTTGAATATCCTTTGTGTGAAAATTGAGTAGTGAGAAGAACACGAGGAGGAGAAGAGTGTGTTTTGTGGCAACGATCGAAAAGAGAATTTAAATAAGTATTCATGCTACCTTTGGTCTCATCCATGTGGCTAGCCCATTCGGTTGCCTTGTTTACAATAAGGTATTGCAGAGCATAATGTTACACAGTCAAATCCTCACGACACAGGTTTTACAATATTTTGTTGAGAAAGCACGAGAGAGAATTCATATAGTTTGTGCTACGATTTTGGTCTCATCTAGGTGGCTAGCCTAGAAGGTCACCTGGATTACGCTAAGACACTGTGAAGAAGGAGGTTATAGGGTTGAATCCTCATAGCACTATTTTTTTGGTTGGTTGAGATAGAACAAAGAAGAGATTATATAGTTTGTGTTGCACTTTTTATTTCACCTACTAGGGTAGCCCAGTTCATTGACTAGCCTACACTAGGATGTTGTGTTGGTAGAGGTCAGAACATCAAATCTCCTCCACATTCATTAGGCTTTGTTGTGCAAGGTGAAGGTAAATTTTTGTCTCATTTAATTTGAGTGGTAGATATAAGGTGTAATGTGGTTATTTTAAAATTGTATTTTGCATGCTATGAAAGGTATTTGTAAGGTATAAGGTTTTTATTTTTAAAATTTCTATTTTGTATGTTATAAAAGGATATATAAAGGTTTTTTTTGTTAATACAACTTTATATTTTGATTTTCATAAAGGGAGATATAAGGAGTTATTTTGAATATTTATTGTGTATATTTTTTATAAGGGTTTTTTAAGTGGTTGATTTGATATTTAATCAAGAAAGGAAAAAGATAATTGCTAACCATATTTTGAAAGGACAAACAAAAGGAAAATTATATTTGTCAAGGTAGGTTTGGAAATATTATGCAAAAGAAGATCATCATCATTGACGTAAATTTAGAGGTATGGTGTTCTTTTTTCAAATTGGTTTTAATTTGAGGAAAATATTTTGTCATATGATTGGAGATATAAGGAATTATTGGATGTGTATTGTTTTTGCTTGAAATTGTAATTAAATATGCAAGGGTTATAGATCAGATTTATGAGTAAATTTATGCATTGATTTGTTTGAAATTGGAAGTAAATTTGTAAGGGTTATAGATCATATTTGAGAGCAAATTTGTGCATTGTTCATGATTTATTTTGGAAGTAGGTGACAAGGATAGATTGTGCATTGTTATTGGTTTTGAAGTGAATGTAGAAATAATAAAAATAGTATAGTCTCACACAAATAGAAGGATTATTTTAAAGCAAGTCAAAGTATCACATAGTGTAAGGATAGTGTGAAAGGATTCAATTGAAAAGAACATTTTAAGCTATCTACAAAATGGAAGGAAAGGTGCACATCAACAATTACAATACCAATTATCAAATGCTAGACTAGAGATACCTTTTAATGTAATAAATATGATATATTTGGAAGTGATAGACTTAATTAATGTGAAGAACATATTGGACATTTATTAGTGGATATCATTCTCTATATGTTCATGAAGATAAAATAATTCTAGGTAGAATATGTATGAATTAATTTAGTTGAGGAAAGCACATTGAAGAATAGGTGAAGAACTTGATGACATCATTATGCAATATTTGGGAATAGATGAGCATTGTTTTATATGCAAGATTTGGGAATAGATGAGGATTGTTTGTATACAATATTTGGATCAGGTTTGAGCAGGATATGTGAATAGGTTTTGGAGCAGGTTTGAGCAATTTTTGGAGTAGGTTTGAGCAAGTTTTATGAGCAGGTTTTCGAGTAGATTTAAGCAGGTTTTGTGAGTAGGTTTTAGAGCATATTTGAGTAGGTTTTGAAGTAGATTTGATCAGGTTTTGTGAGCGGGGTTTAGATCATATTTGATCAGTGTTTGTGAGTAGATTTATGAGCAAGATTTAAGGACATACCTGAGCAGAGTGTTGATTAGACTTGATAAAATAGATATTGGTGTCCACAAACTTGAGAGGGTATTGGTGTCTCCTATGGATTGATGTCCATAAAATTGAGAGTGCATCGGTGTCTTCTGTGGATTGGTGTTCATAATCTTGAGAGTGGATTGGTGTCCACAAACTTGAGAGGGGATTGGTTTCTCCTATGGATTGGTGTCCTTAAACATGAGAGGGGGTTGGTATCTCCTATGGATTGGTTTCCAAAAACTTGATATGAGATTTATGTCTCATGTGGATTGGTGTCCATAAACTTGAGAGGGGATTGTTGTTTCCTATGGATTTGTGTCTATGAACTTGAGAGGGGATTGGTGTCTCATGTGGATTAGTGTCCACAAACATGAGAGGGTATTGGTGTCTCTTGTGGATTTGTACCAATAAAATTGAGAGGGAATTTGTGTCTCCTATGGATTGGTGTCCACAAAAATGGTAATAGGATTGGTGTCTCCTATGGCTTGGTACCCATGAAATTTATTGAATAAATTTATAAATAATATTTTACCATTGTTTTCTCATGATAAGGATTTTTCACATAAAATTTGTGTCTCTTATGTGTGTGGTGATTTGTGCATTATTTCATTATTGTAATTGATAATATTTCAAGTTATTGCTTTGGAAAGAAAAGTAAAAGTTTTATCTTATACTATTCATCCCCCATCTTAGTATAAGCTTATATTTTTTAATTGGTATCAAAGTGGGTTCCTTAATGAAAGCCTAACAAATTGAAGGAAGATCTTACAGGACTATAAATGGCTCATTAGGAAGGGTTTTCATAAAATAGAGATCCATTATTTTATGGGACTAACTATGCTTTATATAATTTGAGGATGAAGACTTATTTGATGGCACACGAATATGATATATGATAATCCATTGAGAATGGATTCACACCATCTACTACTCCTCTCATAGATGCAAATGGTAAGAAACCATATGAAAATAATGCTATGGAAATGAATGCAATATTAAGTGGGTTATGTGAATCATAGTTTGTGAAATTCATGCAATGCACTTCAACAAAATAAATATTGGACAATTAAAGAGAAATTATGAAGGAAATGGCAAGGTTAAAATGGAAAAATTTCAAATCCACTGGAGGAATTTTGAAGACTTGAAGATGAAATATGAGTAATATATTGCTAGGTATATAATTTGTGTTTATGAGGTTGTAAAGACCATTCATGGACTTGGAGAAAGTACTGAAGACTCTAAGATTATTTAGAAAATCTTCAGGTCACTTCCCATGAGGTTTCAGCAATTGAAGAAATGAAGGATCTCAAAACTTTGAGCATGGATGAGCTACATGGGATTCTCACAGCCTATGAGATGAGGACATAAAAATATCAAACATCCAAATGAAAGTCAAAATTCAAATCTTAAAAGAAGACAAAGAGTAAAGAACCAGAATCAAGTGAATAATCAGTAGTGGATAAGAAGTTTATTTTGTAAGAAGTAATAAGAAGGGTCCAAGAAAATACAAAGATATGCAAGCTATGTAATGTTTTAATTTTGATATATTTGATCACTATGCATCTAATCATCCACAAGCTAGAAGTAGTAGTAGTGAAGAAGAAAAGGAATACAAGAAAAAGAAAAAAAAAATTATCATGAAAATAAAAATAGGTACGATCAAGGCAATCATGAGAAGATATTTAAAAGACACAAGAAGAGCTTTTATGTTGAATAAGAAAGCAGTGCTTCTAGTTGCAGTGATGAAATCCTCTCCAATAGTGAAAAATAAATCTTATTTTTGGTCATAGAAGAGAATGAATATGATCCTGTTATTGAACACCAAGAAGAATAGAAAGATTCAAAATATGAAGAGGAAGCCACATTTGACATAGAAGATGAACTTATTGTTGATCTTGAAGAGTTGAAGAGGGTTAGAAAGAAGAAATCAAAATTGAAGGCTCAAGTATAGGAGGATGAGAAAACGAAGGTAAAGCTTCTACAAGATCTCACCGACTTAAAAGTTAAGGTTGAAGAGGTAAAGAGAATTGAAGAAGGTATGGCTAAGAGGTTAAAGGCAAAAGAGCTATAATGTGAAATACTAGAACATGAAGCTATCTTTCTAAGGAAGGGACTTAAAAAATTTAATGATAAGATATATTAGTTTAGAAAAACCTCAAAAAACTTGAATGATATTATCAAAGCATAGAGATCTCTATTTATCAATACTCGACTTGGTTTTGAATAAGGTCAAGAGAAACAAAAGGGGGATTCAATCTCAAAATAAATAGAAGCATCAAATAAATTAATTGAAGAAGAGCCCATGACCTATGTTGATATGTTGAAAAGTGGAAGCATCAATGAGGAAGAAAATAATGCACCATAAAGGAACAAGGACCATCACAAAAAAAAGTAAATAAAGAACCAGACGATCATATCCTCCAAGGCAAGATGAATATTTTTTCCAAGGTTATTGTTTCTCAAGTAATCATTTTTGTCATAAATTTGTAAATTGCAGGAGAAAAATCAATTCATATGCACCTTTCATGGACTACAACATCATATGTTACAATTACAACAATTTTGGGCATAAAGCAAAATGGTGTAGAATAGTGTTCCCTGAAATCCCAAAGTCAAGCAAGAAGAATAGTCAAAATGTTCAAAATGGTATGACCTCAAAAGTTTAGAAAAATAAATTTGAAAAAGAAGAAGAGCATTGCAATTTGGGAGTAACTTCACTCCCATCTCAAAAATGGTCACCTCAAGGCAAGGAGGTGGTGATGGGCTATGTTTAGTGTCTTCTCTATCAGCCCCAAGGATCCCTTTGCCATTGATGTCAAAGGGGAAGAATTTTAGTAAGGGGGAGCAGCTATTCAAGGGAGCAGTTTGTGATCATGTTGCAATGAAGGAAAGTTTCATTATATGGTTGCCATCAATGACAAATGGGGAGATTGTTAGAAATATTGAGTTTTCATTGATGTCAAACATAGAAATATATTCAAGAATGAAATGTTGAGTTGTCATTAATAATAAAGGTAGAGATATAACAAAGCATTTGAAGGGGGTCCTTATTTCTATAAACAAGTAGGAATCTTTCTTAAACCCTGGCATGTGGGTTTCAACCCATAAGAGAAGTGGTCATTGTAGGTTCTAGTATGGGTGCGGCTTCCATGGCTCCTGTTGGAATTCTGGAGAAATGATATCTTTCATAATATTACCCTTTTTCTTGGGATGTCAGTTGGACCGTCACAATAGACAATGGATAGAAATGTAATCACTGTTGATCTTATTTGTGTTGAAATTGACTTAAATAATCCTATTATAGATTCTATTGAAATACAATTTGGATCAACTACATGGGTTCAAAAAATTGACTATAAAGCTCTTCCATTTTGTTGCCAGATTTGTCGTGAATATGGCCACCTGCAAAGAAAATACCCTAAGTTTGTCTCACCTGTGGATTCAAATCCTGGGTCCTCTCGGTCTGGACAATGTTTGGATAAAGGAAAATCCTCGATAAAGGAATGGGAATGGGATAAGGAAGGTTTTGTTCTGGTAAAACCCCAAAATAGAGGACGAAGGGCAAACAAAGACCTTAAGGATAGTTAGCCAGATGCTCTACTGAACCGTTTTGAAATATTAGATGATCTGATCAGAGCATGGAGATACCTAAAATATCGCTACCTAATGCAAATATAACAAGGCCAAATTAGATGTCTCTTCTTGAGGGGGAACTTAAGGAATCATATCTAGGGGGTTTAAATGAAGAACAAAGGGCTTTGGATCTGAGTATAGGGGACATGGTTGGTTCAAGACCTATAAGGAAAACTATTTTGGAAAGTGGTACAAATTTAGTTATGCCCTCTGCTACTTAGGAACTGATGCAGTCATCCTTGGACTAGAAGACTCCTACGGTGTTGGGATTGCAGCAAAAAATAATTAAAAAAAAAAAATCGAATATGAATATGAAGGTGGGTCAGAAGAAGAACCAGGATAAAATTAAGTTAATGGGGGATACTTTGGTGGAATTAGGTTTGGTTAGAACATTGGACTCCCATTTTTATAACCCCCAAAAAGGATTATCCTCTCATGGAATGTAAGGGGGTTGAATAGCATCCCCAAACAAAAATTTGTTCATGATTTGGCTTGTGTGCATTCTCTGAATGTGGTGTTTATTCAGGAGACTAAATTGGCTATTGATAGTATGTTCAATATTGATCCTAATTTGTGGATAAGGGGGCAATGCCAATGTATTTTTGCATGTGGAGATGCTGGTGGCATCGTTTATTTTTGGGATCCAATTAAGATATCCCCTCTTAATTGGATTTCCAGCATATGGTCTATTTCAATGGTAGGGCATGATAATGAATCTGGTGAAATAATCCTACTTACAAATGTGTATGCTCTTGTCGATTACAATGGTAAAGTGAATTTGTGGAAGCACATTTGCTTTGTGAGAAGTTTGGTTCCCCTGTACCCATGTATTTTGGTTGGAGACTTCAACTCTATCACTTTTCTAGAGGAGAAACATGGTGGGGTGGACTATCTCAAGACTTTTTCTTCTATCTTCAGTGCTTATATCCATACCCTAAACTTGGTTGACATCAATCCAGATAATGGGATATTTACTTGGCACAATAGAAGGTGTGGGAAAGCTTCCATCTCAGAGATACTGGATAGGTTTTTGATATCTAGTTATTGTATGGGTAATAATAGAGGTGCTAGTTCTTTGATTCTAGAGGGTAGGGGATCTGTTCATTGGCCTATAAAACTCTCTGCTTTGGATTTAGGGCTAAAAAAGAATCCCTCCTTTAAGTTTCAACTTATGTGGCTTCATGATCCTAAGATTCATGGTTTCATGTGAGGTTGGTGGACCACTGGCAAACCTACTCATGGCATCGTTATGTATTCCTTTATGAAGTGACTACAATTTGTAAAACATAAATTGAAGAGATGGAATAGACTGAATTTTGGGAACCTTTACTTGGCTAAGCTGATAGCTCTTAGGAGGATGGAAGAAGCTTCAAGGAATATTATAGATTAGGGATTCATGAAGGAGCTTCTTGTTGAGGAATTTGAGGCTACGAAAGACCTTGTTGAATGGGAACTGAGGGAAGAATTTTTTTGGAAACAAAAATCTCGAGTAGATTGGCTTCAAGAAGGGGATAGGAACACAACCTTCTTTTATAACTTAGTTAAGGCTCACCGTAATGGTAACCTGATTACCTCTCTTATGAATTCTCAAGGTGCCCTACTCTCTTCTTTCATGGATATTTCAAAAGAGACTAAGAGGTATTTTTCCTCTCTCTTCAAGGAGGACTCCCTATCAGACGATGAGAATGAAAAGCTTATTCTAAACTGTATTCCAGTGATTATTTCTAGAGATATGAATGAGCACTTTATGGGTCCAATTTCCCTTTAGGATTTGGAAAATATTGTATTCAATATGAAAAATAAATATCCCCAGGCCTAGATGGATTCCCGATTGAGTTTATCAGGATTTTTGGTATTTAATCAAATTTAATCTTTTGGAGGTGGTCCATGAGTCCCAAAAGAACAAACATATGCTAAGGGCCCTAAATGCTACCTTTGTGGTGTTTATACCCAAAAAAGAGTGAGAAAATTCCTTGGATATGTTCAGGCCTATTGTTCTCTGCAATGTTGTGTATAAGATCACACAAAAATTATTGCTTAGAGGCTGAAGATATGGTTGAGAAAAATCATCTCTGACGAGTAAGGAGGGTTTGTTGCTGGCCGAAAAATTTTGGATGGGGTTGTTATTTCTACAGAAGCTACTCACTCGATGGAAACTTTTAAGGAGAAAACTATCTTTATTAAGTTGGACATGGCCAAAGCCTATGATCGGGTCAGATGGTCCTTTCTTTAGAAAGTTATTTTTGCTTTTGTATTTGAGGAGGAATGGATTATATGGGTGATGAGTTGTGTTTCTTCTTCCTCATTCTCTATTATTTTTAATAATGAGCCATAAGAGCTATTTGATGCCTCAATGGGATTGAGGCAAGGAGATACTTTATCTCCTTAGTTGTTTATTATTATGGCAGAAGGGTTGGGAATATTGCTCAAGTCTCAAGTTATGCAGGGTCTCATTCAATGGTGGAAGTGGGATAGTAGTTTGCCACCTCTTTCCCACCTTCAATTTGTTGATGATACTACTTTGTTGGGAGTTGCCACTATCAGGGAAGCTGGAAATATTAGACAATCTCTTGACATATATCTTGGTGCTTTTGGACAGTTTATTAATTAGGACAAGTCTTCTATTTTCTTCTTCAATACCCCTCCTCTTATTCAAGCCAGGATTGCTCGTATTATAAGATTCCAGGTTGGGACTCCCCCCTTCATTTATCTTGGTATTCCAATTTCATCTCACCCTCTACCTAGATCTTCTTGGCAATCTATGCTTGATAAGTTTAGAAGGAAAGTGAATCATTGGACTTTTAGATGGCTATCCATTGCAGGTAGAGTGTTGCTTTTAAAATTTGTTGTTCAAGCTTTACCCATTTATAGATGTTTTGTACAAATAGCTCCCTCTCACTTAATCAAGGACATGGATGCTTTGTCAAGATAATTTTTATGGTCTGGAAAACTTTATCAATCTAAATGGAGTTTGGTTAGGTAGGACACTTCGGTAGGCTTTGGCTACAAAACTTTATTGGAGATGGTGTACCTCTCAAGATCAAATTTGGGCTAAAATATTATCTTGTAAATACTTGAGAGGTATTTATGAGGCTGAAATCCCTAGATTCAGCTTGGTTGGGAAAGGTTCAGTTATCTGGGACACTAAAAATATGGGCTAATTTAATCAAGCAGGGTTTGTTCTAGATTTGCAATCAGGGATCAAATATTATTTTTTGGGAGGATTCTTGGGATGGCCACCCTCCTATCTCAAATCAATATCCTAGATTACGTTCCCTAAGCACTTTTTTCTTGGAAGTAGGTTGGTCTCATGTGGAGGACTTAAAAAAAACCAATCTTTTGGAAATATGGATATGTACAGGTGGAAAGATCCACAAGAATGGTCCCAAGGGGGACTGGACAAGGATAGAGAGGTGCTTGCTCATATTTTTATGTGGAGGCCTTGTTCTTCATTGAGGGATAAATATATTTTTTCATGGAACCCTAATCCTAAGGGAACCTAATTGGTAGCCTATGTTTATCAGGTTATTGATAAGCAAAAGTATGGGAGTCTTCCTATCACTTGGTGGAAAAAGGTGTGGAACAAATTTACCTAGCCAAAATGTAACTTCTTTCTCTGGTTGGTATCTCGTAAGAAATGCCTAACTTGGGATAATGTGAGGAAGAGGGGATTTCAGGGTCCCTCTTTTTGTGTCCTTTGCAGTAAGAATGAGGATAACTCTTCTCATTTATTTTTTCAATGCTCCTTTGCCAGAGACATTTGGCATCGCTGGTGGAGTGCCTGGAACCATCCATGTTTTCATGTCCTATCCCTGGTGGATTGTTGGAGTAGTCTAGGTAGACCTCCATCCAAGGCCCCCTTCATTCAGGTGGCTTAGAATTTGGGCCCTTATTACATCATCTGGTAAATTTGGCTCAAATGGAACTAATACATATCTTAAGGTAGTTATTTGGTTGTCCAAAAGATCTGGAAAAGAATCTTATATATGGTTCAGGAAACTATCCATAGCAAGTGCGATGTGGACCCTCTTTTGGATTCTAGGGAGGAGAAGGTACAACAAGACCTTGGTCTCTTTGGGGATGGTGTGAACTCTTCTAGCCCTAGTAGGGTTCCTTAGCTCAACAAGAAGGTTAGGAGATATGGTAGGTAGAGGCCACCCCCTAGAGGAGTTTTAAAAATTGATACTAATGGATTGTCTAGGGGTAATCCTAGACATGCTGGCATGGGCGATGTTGGGAGAGATTCTACTGGTGGTGTCAATTTTTTCTTTTCCATTTATAAAGGTGTTCACTCCAAAAATTTTATGGAAGCTCTTGCAATTCTTAAGGCCTTACGGAGGGGGTTTTCTCTTGGCTGGCATAGGATTATCTGCGAGTCTAACTATCAAATTGTGGTTAATATTTTAAATAGTAAAAGGGTGGAGGAAGTTAATTATAAATTGGCCTCTATAGCCATTCAGATTCTCAGAATGAGTCAAGAGTTGAATTTATATCCTTTGTGCACATTCCAAGGGAATGGAATGTGGTTGCTGATTACCTAGCCAAAAGGGCTTTTGAGCTGTTCGATCCTTGGAGTATCGATAATTGGGAGAGTCTCCCATCTGGGGACTCTCAACACTTATGGGAGTTGATCCACAAGGATGTACAAACTTAATGTGGTTTATTTTTATTGTCTTTTCTGGGTGTCATTATAGTCTAGTGGTTTTGGCATGTTTGGCTATTTATTTGAGTCCTGGTTGGAAGCTCAGTTGTACTCTGTAATCCAGACTTCTTATCAATAATTTTTTACCCCTTTATTTAAAAAAAAAAAAGGTAGATATATCTTCATAGGTGTCAAAGGCAGAAATATCTTCAAAGGATGAAATGGTAAGTTGCCATTTATAATAAAGGTAGAGATATTCTTTAATATTTAAATGAAATATTTAAATATTAAAGTGGAGGGTAATACTTAAATCAAAAGTATTTAAATATGTAAAAGATTGAAAAAAGTGGAAGGCCATATTTAAATCAAAAGGATTTAAAGATAAAATATTAAAGAATTTAAATTTGCATTAGTCGACCTCCTTGAGTGCACAAAAGAGAGTGAAAATTCAAATATTTAAATAATGAGGTCTACCTCCTTGAGCACTAAAATCAAAATGCATATTAAAATCCCATCAATTTATTTTGGTAAGGTATGAAATTTGAATATCCTTTGACCCAGGTGTTGTAGGTGAGTTGGAGAGGAGAGGGCAATACTCCAAGGGAGGTCCCAGGTTCAAATATCCACCCTACCAAAAATCTAAATTAGGTATCCAAAATCCAATGGATAATGTTGGTGCAGGCAGGGTTGGGTGCAACTCTCGGGTGACTTTGATGGTGTGGAACCCCCTGTTCATGGTCTCTCATACCAAGGCAGCCCCGCAAGGGGTTTTTCGCTTAAAATATATATATGCTTTATGCAAAAATTGAGCAGCGGGAAGAAGACAAGGAGGAGAAGAGCATGTTTTGTGGCAGTTATTGAAAAAAGTATTTAAAGAATTATTCATGCTATCTTTGGTCTCATCCAGGTGACTAGCCCAATCGGTTACCTAGATTGTGCTAAGACATTGTGAAATAGAAGGTTATGGGATCAAATCCTCATGATGCAAGTTTTGCAGTACTTTTTTGAGAAGGTACAAGAGATAATTCATATATTTTGTGATGTGATTTTCGTCTCATTTAGGTGGCTATCCCAACAGGTCACCTAGTGTGCGCTATAGGGTCAAATCCTCATGGAACTATTTTATTTTGGTTGGCTGATATATAATGAAGAAGGGATTATATATTTCAGACTGCACTTTTAATTTCACCTGCTAGGGTAGCCCAATTGGTTGCCTAGCCTATGCTAGGATACTGTGTTGGTAGATTTCAGGAGATCGAATCTCCTTCATGTTCATTGGGCTTTACTATGCAATTTAAGGGTAATTTTTTTTGTCTAATTTAATTTGAGTAGGATATATAAGGTGTATATGTTGGAAATATTGAGTTGTCATTGGTTTTCATTGATGTCAAAGGAAGAAATATCATCAAGGATAAAATTAAAAGCAAAAATATCTTGGTTGGAAATTTGAGAATAATGAGTTGTCATTGATGTCAAAGTATTTATGTCATAATTTGATGGTATTTTTATAAGGGTCTAAGGCAATATGGCAACAAGAAAATATGAAGCATTTACCATGGTGGTACTTGCAAAAGAACAATATTTTGACAAATTATTTTTCCATGGTTAAGAAATCAAGCAAAGATAATTCTTCAAAAGGTTTATAATATATAAATTTTAATGTTTAAAAATATTTAAGGAAGCTTGATAGTGACAAAGTTTCTATTTGGTAAATAAAAACCCATGGGGGTTTCCAATTTGCAAAGGAAATTCTAAGTTTACTTATTGGTGAAAAACACCCAAGGCAAATAAAAGGGTTTATTATAATATTTTTTAAAATATTATAAACCCTAAGTCTAATGTTTCAATGTACCAAAGAAAAATTAAATTATTCTTTTTAAAAGTCAAAGAAGATTCAATATCTAATTTTTGAGCATGATTTAAAGGAAGGCCGACGTCGTTTAAAGTGTGCATGAAACATATTAATACCCCCTCAATGCTTTGAAAATACCTTCGATTGATAAGTGTACCCCATGCATAGAGAGACAATGAATAAGAGGAGAGGACAATGCCTTGTTTTCATCTAGCATGCAACATAATGAAAAAATTCCATTTGTTCATGCATTGATGTCATCTGCCATGGTGGCCTAGTGGTAGCTAATCTTGTGCTAAGGCATATTGGGGAATAGTTTCACGGTTTGATTCTCCCTAACACTGGTTTTGAAGCATTTTATCCTTTTTAGTGGACAAGGCAAGAGATAAAGGGTGGAGGCTGCATGTTAGGTCTAAATCGTTTGGCTAGCACAAGCAGTCGAGTGCTACGCTTAGGAGATTAATTTTGAAGAGTCGATTCCCATCCGCACTAGCAAGGAGATTAATTTTTATAAGGTATGCTCTATTATGACTGATGTTAACTATGTCTGGTGTTTGGCAGATGTGATTTGGTGTATAGTATTGGGATATAGGAGGTATAAGGGGAAACTAATTTTTGCATAATATTTTAAGGGTATTGTTGTCATTTATTTTATATATGCAAAGGTTGGAGTGATAAGGTTAAATGGTTTATTTAAAATTGTAAATATTTGTTCTTGGAAATTAAAGTGGATTGTAAATTATTTTATGAAAGTGGGAGATAAAAGGTGTAAAATATGATATTATTGTTTGTAATTATTGATTTATGAAAAGGAAATTTTTAAGAGGGTTTTGTTTGATCTTTAATACATTTTCCTTAAGAACAAAAGAAGAGTCCTAGAACATTATTTTTAGATTTCATTGAGCACTTTTTTAAGGGAAAATTCATGTGGATATATTGAAATAGAATCTTACTATATTGAAAGACACAAGCTTATACTGAGAGGGGGGGTGAACATGTATAAGACCACTTTTTACTTTCTTTCCAAATCAATATCAATTAATTTCCTTAATTACAATAACAAAATATAGCAGTGTGCATTAATAACTCAGATAGTAGTAGTAAGCAAGAGCACAAGTCACCACACACAATTGAGACACAAGATTTAACGTGGTTCCCCCAATGTGGGGTACTCCACTAGATAATATCCTTATAATATTTCACACATAAATAAGGATCCTTATCCAATACAATGTTTTATTTGATCTACTCAAAGCTATGCAATAACAAGTTCACATAGAACTTGTCCAAATCTGAATAACAAGCTCACATAGAACTTGTCCAAAATTGAATAACAAGCTCACACATAACTTGTCCAAATCTGAATAACAAGCTCACACATAACTTGTCCAAAATTGAATAACAAGATCACACAGAACTTGTCCAAAACTAAATAACAAGCTCACACAGAACTTGTCCAAATATGCTCCAACAAGATCACTAAGAACTTGTCCAAATATGCTCTAGCAAGCTCACCAAGAACTTTCCCAAAATATACTCCAACAAGCTCACCAATAACTTGTTCAAATCTGCTCTAGCAAGCTCACCAAGAAATTTCCCAAATATTTTATAGCAAGCTCACCAAGAAGTTGCTCAAATCTATCCATAAATCTATCCCAAAACTGTCCACAAAGCTATCCAAAACTGTCCACAAAGCTATCCCAAAATTTTCCACAAAGTTGTCCCAATACTATCCACAAATTTATCCACAAAGCCTTCTCAAAGGCTCAATCAATCATTCTCAAGTAGTACTCAAATCTCATCCATAAATCTATCAAGGCAAAGCTCAAAGATGAACTCAACAATGATCCACAATGTTCTCAAATCAACTCAACTCATAGAAGCATAAAGAGAATTGTTAGAGACTCGATATGTTCTAATATCACTCTCAACTTAACTCAAATCAATCTCAACTCAACTCAAGTCAACTCATAGAAGCATAAAGATAATTGTTAGAGACTTAATATGTTCTAATATCAATCTCAACTCAAATCAGAATTATGGAATATTTTATTTTATAGAACTTGACCAATCACCTCACACAATCACTTGACTAGGCTCAATCAACTCAACTCAACCAATCACCACAAGGGATTATTTTTTCTCACAAAAACCCTAGTCCAAGAATATATCAACCAACTCAAATGTTTCCAACAATGCTCAACCACAAATCTCACATAACAATGATACTCATGTTCTTTTCAAGTTCTTTCACAACCAATGTGCTTCAACAACTATGCTTATAAAACAAGGTTTAAACAACTATCAAACCAGAGAACCTTGAAGCATTCAACCAACCACTTTCGAAAAGGAAACCACAATCAATACTTTTCACTTCAATGATATTTCAGAAATCAACCACCATAAACAATCAATAGGAGAATGTGCCCATACCTTTTTGATGCCAAGAAGTTGTCCACAAAATCTGCCACACTAAACACAACTTTCTTTTCCAATATCAATAAGGGTTAGTGGACTTCAAATAATAATCACAAGATAAGCATAACTCAATTTACACCTTTTTACTTCAAATTAATAAACACATCCACTAAAGTCCTTTTTGAAAGCACGAGATTCTGGGCAAAGGAAACACTAATTATGCAACATAAGACGAAATGTAATGCTTTAATCCTATGCACAAAAACGAAGAAAGGAGACAATTTGAAACTGAAAGAACAGATGTAAAGAAATCACAACCCTCTTTATTCAAATATCTTATCCTCGGTTACATAGACGTCTCCTCCCTTTTTAGGGGCTAGGAGCGTTAAATTTGTCATTTTTACAATGTGCGATTCAGTCTCCCTCCTTCCGCGTGCCCACGATTGCAATGGGCGGGCCAAGGTGATGCCGTCGCTGATGTCGATGAGTTCTTAACCTCCGCTGCTTCTCCTGCGAACAAAGAAACAACCAAGATGTCAGTAGCATCTGCCACAAATGAAAAGTGTTTGTTCTCTAAAACTAACGAAATATGCATGTAAACATTTGCCTAAAACAGTAATTACAGTGAGTCCAAATGGCTTCAAAACTTGACAGAAGATAAGAAAAATTACCAGAAGGCCACTGCCACTAAGACAGCTGGCAAATGTACCTTCAACTAGAATTCATCCCTGGGTAGGACGAATTCTGACTGCAATTCATCCCTGGGTGGGACGAATTCTTCTGTGTTGAGGAAATCAACCTGCTGCTGCTCCAATGTCGGATCCCGAGACTCGCAAAATGCCTGCAAACAGGGGGTTATGTAATTGGGGCCATTTTGGGACGACCCAGATGGTCGGATTCTCCCAATTTGGCCTCCACCCTCGGGAATTTGACCTCGACACCTGCAAGTTAGCGAAACAACAAAGCAACACAAAACATACTAGAATCTGACCAAAAGTTACAAAATTGCAGCTATGGGTTAATCAAACCTAATAACACAAAATGCAATCTAAAAAGTAATCTAAAATGCTCTAAAAGTTAAAATAGGACTTGGGAGGTGCGGGGGTGCCCAAGTGGGCCTCCCACCGTTGGCACTTGATTTTGGAGCCAATCCACCAGGGATGGGCCCAAAACCTCTTAGGATTGGGGGGTCGGTGAATTGGTTGGTTCAGGTGTCCATGTGTTGGATTTGGGTCAGGTTCGAGCTTCCAAAGGCCACCCAAAAACCTCCCTTGAAAAAGATATTGGTGGATGTGGGAAGGTGAACCAAAAGGGATGCAAGTGGGTCTTCAACTCGGCAGCACTTCGTTGCTTGAAAACTCCTTCAACCTGTCTCTTTTGGGTGAGAAAATTCCCACCTTTTATAGACCCAAGGGGTCTCTTTTGGGAGGGAAGCACAAATGCCATGTGTTGGTCATAGGCACCATGTGGCAGTCTTGTCTTCCCATGAGGGAGGGGAGTCCTCTGTTGACTTGGGCTTTGATAAATGCCTTTTGTTTCAGTCTTCTAACGGCCCCTCTATCCACCTACACACGCGTGCAAGGTAGGAGTCATTAACTAACTGTTCTGGGCTGCCACTTGGTGCCATTTGTCTTTTTTCCCGTTAAGCTTAGAATTCATCCCACCCAGGGACGGATTCAGAATTTGTCCTGTGGTGGGACGGATTCTATTTTGAATTCGTCCCTGGGTGAGACGAATACTGGGCAAAGTGTCCAAGTGTGCCAAATTGCTTCTTGACCTTACAAAATTGCTATGAAAGTGGTTAAGACCACTGTTTGACCTCTGAGGGCTGCCCTGGGGGCTGTGTTTGTCAAAGCGATCAGTGTTTGCAGTCACATAATTGGATTGGTGCTATTTTGGTGTCTACAGATGCCCCTTTTTGGGAAGCGCTGCGGGTGATGCAGTGCTGAGCAAAAATAGATAACCAAAGCACTAATGATTAGGGTTTCTTGGTAACCTAACCAACTTTTGATGCCCCAAGTATGGAAAGGGCATGCATTCTTGAATCCTTGCTTCTGACGAGCTAAGGAATTTGATTTCAAGTATTAACCTGTTTTGGTGAGGTGTGACTTGAACTTAGACATTGATCAGTCATGAACAAGTGAAGGGCATTTTTATCCTCAGGGGGAACCTTGTGTTCATGATTCACAAAATGCCAAGTGTTTGATTGATTTGATTGTTTCTTGTTTACTGCCCCAAGCAGGAGCATGATTGTCTTTGTCAATGATTCTTTGAATGCATGTCTTTTTCCTTAATTGGGTGTGTGATTGTTGGTTGGTGACTAAGTGTGACTACCCCCTCAAGCGACGAATCGATGAGGGAATGACCTTCGTGAGAGAAGCGACGAGTCGCTTGACCCAAGATGACTTGTGCAAGGTGTGCCTTAAAGGGTTTACCGTTAAGCGTGTGCAATTTTTCCAACATTTGGACCTGTTTTTGGTGGGTGTTAACCCTTTTGGTGATGCCGTAATGAGGTGAAATCATCGAAAACCTAACTTCCCGTGGAGCGGTCCGGCTATGTTAGCCTTCTTGGGGAAGTAGGAGAGAGATAATTTGAACCTCGACATCGATTTTCTTTGCCTAGAGGTTAAGTGCATGAGCACTTATGTTTGGCAATGTTTTTTTTTGTATTTTTGTTGAATTTTGTATTTTTTTTTTTTGAGTGGGCTTTGACCCTTTTGGTGATGTCATTTGGGGATGAAATTGTCTAAAATCCGTCTTCCCGTGGAGCGGTCCAGCTATGGTAGCCTTCTTAGGGAGTATGATAGTGACAATTTGTGACTCCAATGTCGATTTTGTATGCCCTTATTGTCAGGTGCAGTAGAAATCCTATCGGGCAATTTTATTGTCTGTTTTTAGTGCATTTTTAGTCATTTTTTTTTTTTTTTTGTGCTGGCCTGAATTCGTCCCTGGGTGGGACGAATTCCAACTGGAGAATTTGTCCCTGGGTGGGACGAGTGCTGATCAGAGCGCTCGTCCCAGTCAAGGATGAATTCCAAGGCAAAAGGCCTATTTAATGGCCAAAACTTGATTTTGGGCTCATTTGTGTCATTTTTTTCTTGCGATTTTGGAGCTCGGGAGGAGGAGGTAATTCGCGAAGCGAAGCGCTGCTGGAATTCTCTCTGCCATCATGAGTGCACAAACTTGTTCGAGCGGTGGAGCCGAGGCGAGACCTGTAAGTGACCCTAGGATTTATTTTGCTTTAATTTAATGCATTGTTTTTGTGTTGACGCTTTTCAAAACTTTAATATTTTTTTGTGATGTTTTTGTTTAACATTTAAGCTTAGAAATCCTAGAACTAAAAATTTGATCTGTTATTTAATATTTTTTATTTTTTTTTTTGCAGGTTGTTAGGAGCCGGTACCGTGTACCCGCTGCATTTACTGAGGCGCGGTTGGCATTGACCGATGATGACTGGGAATGGCTTGATGCCCTTGGGCTCAAGAAGGTGGCTCGACTGGAGCCTGTGGTTTCTGATCAGGCCTATTTTACGGCCCTGATCAAGCTTTGGGATCCGCGGACCAATACTTTCCATCTCCCGATAGGGGAGATGACTGTGAATCTTGAGGACGTCTATCGGTTACTTCAGATTCTGATAGATGGTTTGCCTATTAGGACATCTTCGTTTGATCAGCGGACTGCTATACTTACGAGATGTTTTGGGCATGGGGGGGAGCTGGGTGTAGCAGACCCAGTGGAGACAGCCGAGGTAGATTGCCAGGCTGGCAAGATTTTGGTTAGCTAGTGGAAGGAGAGGGGGGTGTTAGGAGTGAGGCACACATTCTTGATGGGCCTCATTTCTAACATTCTTCTCCCTGATTCGTCAGGCGCGAGGTTCCCGTGGAACCTGCTGGATTTGGTGTGGCAGTTGGCAGAGTGCCCGATAGAGGCACCGTTGATTCTGATATGGGGAAAGACTTTGTTGGCACAACTGTACGGGGAGCTATATGGGGTCCGCTGTCGATAGCGGAAGGGTGTCAGTTGCAGTTTTTTGTTGCAGTGCTGGGGTTGGCAGCACATAGCTGTTGAGAGGCCTACCGGGTTACCGTGGATGACTCGAGCGGCGATGGAGGATGAGGAGATTGGTTATGCAGCTTTGTGGCGATGGTCTACGGAGCAGGGGCAGAGTCGGCGATGGGCAGGTGTCGTTGAGCACTACATTGATGCCTTTTCTCGGCTCACTCCAGGGGAGGTATTTTGGCGTCCCTATCGGGACTGTCCAGCCTGGCCTGAGGCTGGAGAGTGGCTCCGACGGGTGCAAAGGGAGCGATGGTTGACTGGGCGACACGGGATGGAGCATGAGTTCTTTCTGTATCGTCGGGTTACACGACAGTTCGGGGTGCGTCAGGGGTTGCCTGGCGAGCCCGTAGGCTATCGACATCGGGGATACGAGAGGGATTTGGAGCCATCGGTTACCGTTCCATTGGGCGAGGAGTCAGATGTGGTGGTTGAGGTCTCGGTTGTGGATGACGTCGGTACTACCACTGAGTATGACTCGTGGTGGGTATTACGATGCTGGAGAGAAGAGGGGCCATTGGGAGGCACGGAGGCAGCAGTGGAGGATGCTGAGGCAGCAGAGGGTGATTGGGGGGTCCGTTGGATGATGCAGATATGGTGGATGTGGGAGATGAGGATGTGGGCCTGGGTGTTCCGGAGTGGCCGGACATGCAGGATGTGGAGGCGCAGTGGGAGCCTGAGCAGGCTACTATCCCCACGAGTCCTATGCGTCCAAAAAATACAGAGGAGGTGGGGTCGGATGTAGGCATTGATGTTGCATGACTTACAGAGCTTCTGCGGATGCGGGATCTGGAGAGGGATCTTCTGCAGGCTCAGTTGGCAAAGTGGGATAGAGTTTTGGCACAGCACGATGATGCATTGTCTATCTATCATCGGTGAGAGGCAGAGTGGTGTCTGTACTGGATAGACTTGGAGAGGGAGGTCATTCGCCTTGGCGGGCGGCTTCCTGAGCCCTCGATCAGTAGATCTTCTCGATGGACGAGGGATAGTTTGACTGAGCAGACAGCATCATCTCATCGTAGGCGGTTAGATGAGGGGGGTGGTAGCAGGCATGATGCGAGGGCTAGCAGAGAGCCGCCTGCAGGGTCCCGTAGGACCCACACCACGGGGGGTAGTTCCTATCGCACCGATCCTACGTGATCATGGTGGTCGACGCCTTAGGTTGGGTTTTTGGATATGCTTGCGGGGTCTGAGGACCGGTTTTGTAGCCTGCGGGCATATTTTTGACGATATATATATATATACCGGTTTTATTTTTGGTTTTGTACATGTGATGATGTGATTTTTTTTTTGTTATGCATGTTTATTTATTTTGATGAATGCAGATGTTATGATAAATGTATATGTTTTTTATGTCTATGTGGTATGCGAGGTGAAATGGATGAATGACATTTGTGATGATTGTACTATTACTGTTTAAGAAGCTGTTTATTTACATTGTTTTTGTTTTTTGTATTTTCTGATGGTATCATAAAGATGATAAGTAGCGCAGATGGTTTTGGAATGAATGTAAGGTTTTCTGAGATTCAGTCAGTTTTAACTCACCATCCATGACTGTACGTTATCTTACAAGACTTTTTGACCAAGGTATGATTCAGACTTGTTTTTGACCCAGTTATTTTTCACATCCCTGTGTGTGCAATTGAGTTCATTTAGTGGAATTTTTTAGGATACCGCCAGTGCCAGATGGGCTTTCAACCGAACCTGTACTGAGGATCACCTAATTAGCTCCACGAATTCCTTTGTTGTATGTACTAAGATTAATCTACGGTGTAATCCAGGATGCCATAAGCTAGCTCATCCACATGCAAACATTGATTTGCACGCAAGTTAATGTGACAGATATATCGTCATGCGGGAGGTTTACTTCTGTTACCGATAGGCTATCAACCAAATTGGTACTAAAGCTTGCCTTATGACCTATAGAATGCTGAGAGTTCCAGGGATTCAAGGTCAACTCCCTTCTTTTTTTCAATTGTATTGGGATACTTGCTCATTGTAGTGATGAGATCACTGTTTATTTTGATTTATTTTTCTTTCGAGCAAGGGATTGGGGATATGAAGTGACGAAAATCACTGTTGTTTGTGCCTTTTGATGTGTGCACTATAGTTTGTCAAATTTTTGAGTTTTGACATTTTTGCAAATTTTTTGTGTTTTGCAACTGTTGAGAACTTTAGGGATTCTTAGGGAATTGGGTAGGGAGGATGCTTGTCCTTTTGCCAACTCTCAAGCATTCTAGGGGTCATTCGCACAGGGGGATGAGCAAGATAACCGTTTCGCTTGTGGTGACCTAGATTACTTTGCAGGTTTCGTCTTTCGTTCACACAACTTGGGAATTTTTAGTGTTTTAATTTGTGTTGGGATGTTATGTAACAAGGTGTATTTCAAGTATGACTCTACCTTTGTAAAATCTGTTCGATTTGATACATTACATGGTTAAAGAGGAAAATGATGACTGAATCACTGAAACTCTTTGTACATTCGCATACCACTGACTGTAGGGCGGTAATAGTTATGCATGGTGTTTTTGTAAAATGGAACAATGTGAAACAAGATGGACTAGTAGAGCAATTGCAGCCTATGGTGCCTTTGACCTATACAACCATGAATATGCAATGTGTGGATGCAATGCTTAATGTAGCTACATATTTTTGTATTTTTGATGGATTGATTTTGTGAATGTGAATATGCGGTGTGAGAAGAGATCTCGATTGATGAATTTGATTATGCCTAGAAATGAGATGCAAATTTTTGTTGTTTTTGATGAGTTTTGTTTGTTTTGTTTTTTGAATTTCTTGATTTTTTGACCAAGCGATTGCGATAATCGTTGGAGCTTTTTGGGTTGACCAAGAGATTACGATAATCCTTGGAGATTTTTGGATTGACCAAGAGATTGCGATAATCCTTGGAGCTTTTTGGTGACCAAGAGATTGCGATAATCCTTGGAGCTTTTTGGGTTGACCAAGAGATTGCATTAATTCTTGGAGCTTCTTTTTTTTTTTTTTTTTTTTTTTTTTGGTATATGGCTTTCTTAGATATGAAATGGTCTCAAATGACTGATATTCAAGGGTTCTGTTTCTTTGATACCGTTAAGAGAAGCTAGTCTGTACATCCCGGGTCCTATTTTTCTATCAATGACATAAGGACCTAACCAATTTTCCATGAATTTGTCCCTCATATGGGACGGCAAATTAGAGTTTTGTTGGTTTTCCTTCAAAACCAAATCACCAACCCAAAAGTCTCTTAGGTGAACTTTCATGTTGTAAGCTCTCTTAAGCCGCTCTTGATAGATACGTAGGTTCTCAAGAGCATTAACGCGTCGTTCGTCAAGCAACGTAAGCTGGTCTAATCGGGCCTGCCACGCAGTGTTATCATCGATGAACTCCTGCATTGATATGTGCAGGGAAGGAATTTCCAACTCGAGAGGCATTACTACCTCTGAGCCATACACTAGTGAAAACGGAGTTGCCCCAGTGGGCATCCGAATGCTAGTGTGATAAGCCCAAAGGGCAAGTGGGATTTGTATGTGCCAATCCTTATGACTATCTACGACGGTCTTTTTAAGGATGGCGACTAGCATTTTGTTTGATGCCTCTGCTTGCCCATTTGCTTGCGGATAATAGGGTGTTGAAAAGTTGTGCTAAATTTTGTACTTTGTGGTTAAATCACGCACGTCTTTGTTCTTGAATGATGGCCCATTATCCGAGATTATTTTGGATGGAATACCAAAATGACATATGATGTAATGCAAAATGAACTCCGCAATGCGGGGTCCTGTCGTAGAGGTTAACGAAATTGCTTCCACCCATTTGGTAAAATATTTTGTGGCCGTTATGATAAACATGTGACGGCCTGACGATGCAGGTGAGATCTTTTTGATTAGATCGAGGCCCCACTGCGAAAATGGCCAAGCAGACTGGACTGTCTGTAGGGCCTGGGAAGGTGCGTGCATCAAATTGGCATGATGTTGACACTTTACGCACTTCTTGACATACGCGCAGTAATCTCGCTCTAAAGATGGCCAATAATAGCCCATGCAAAGAATGCGCTTTGCAATGGCCATACCACTGAAGTGGCCGCCACACGTACCATCATGCGCTTGGGTGATTGCCCAAGTGGACTCTTGTTGGTCCAAGCAACGAAGAAGAATTCTGTTGTAGCTGCGACGATACAAAATGTCTCCTATCAAGACATATTTTGTCGCTTTCTATTTGAATGTTCGTTTTGCGGCGTGCGTCAATCCAAAGGGTAGATTACCTAACTTAAGGTAGTCTCTTATGGGTAAATACCAGTCCTGTTGAGCAGATACCTCGACAGTTTGAACAGCCAATCCCTTTTGGAGTTCTTCCCTAACAAATGCTGATTGGGATAGAACTTGTAAGAATAGCATTGTGTTGCTATTAATGGGAGTGGGGGAAAATAAAGACCCCCAGTTGGCCTGTTTCAAATAGTCTCAGATTCAAAAGAACTTATCCGAAGATGGTTCGATCTAGATCATGTGGATTCCTGGCGTCAAGTCTGAGCTTGCACGCTCCATCGCGGGTTGCGATAAGGTTTTGACCTGAATGGTTGTTATATCACCGGAAAGGTCTTGCGGGATTAGTTACCCCAAGGAGGCCATTGTGTTCGCAAAATGATTTGATGATCGAGGGAGTGCCTCGATGTCATAAGACTCAAGTTTTGCCAGGAATTTATCCACGAGGGCTTTATAGGCCTTTAGTACTGGGCATTTGCATTGATATACCCCTTTGACTTGATTGACGATTAACAGCGAATCGCCAAAGATGTTCAGTCTTTTGATGTTCATGGTGATTGCTGTTTGAAGACCTAGGAGCAAGGCTTCATATTTTGCATTGTTTTTGGTGCACTGGAAATTTAATTTAAATGACAGGGGCATTGGAGCGCCCTGCGGTGTGAAGAATACAATTCCTGCGCCACCACCTTGCTCGCATTTAGAACCATCAAAAAATAAGGTTATGTCGGCTTGAGACTCAGGCTCTTCAAAATCTGGCGATTCTGAGACATGGAAGACCCCATCATCGGGTAGTTCTATGACTAGAGGCTGATCATCTTCAAGAGGAGCCTCTGCTAGTTGATCGGCTATGACTTGTCTTTTTATAGATTTTTGCCCAATAAACTCAATGTCAAATTCCGTCAACAACATGATCCATTTCGCCGTGCGACTACTATGATAAGTACGACTCATCATGTATCGCAATGGATTCTCCTTAGACACAACATACGTAGTGTTTCTCGACATGTAGTGGCGTAGCCTTTTGGTAGCAAACACCACTGCCAGCGAGTTTTTCAACGTATGCATAGTTAAGTTCGTAATCGACCAGGGTGCGGCTAAGATAGTAAGTAGCCTATTCTTTGTGAAGTTCATTCTTCTGGGCTAGCATTGCGCCCAGTGCCACCTTAGTAGCTGAGATGTATAAGTAGAATGGCACACCTGGTCTAGGCGGTGCCAATACTGGCGATGAAGCCAAGTATTGTTTGATTTCATCAAAGGCTGACTGGCAGTCGTCATACCAATGAAATGTGACCCCCTTGTGCAATAATTTGTTCATTGGTCGGAATTTGTCAGATAATTGCGCTATGAAGCGTTTAATCGACGCGACCTTTCCTTGCAGACTTCTGAGCCGCTTGATAGTGGTTGGGGAAGCCATTTCAAGGATTGCCTTGACTTTTTTTGGGTCCACTTCGATGCCTCATTTTGAGACTATAAAACCCAAGAGTTTTCCAGATGTGACACCGAACACGCACTTCTTGGGATTCAGTCTGACCTTATGCTCTATGAGGCGATCGAGAATCTTGCTTAAGTCACCGAGATGATCTAAGCACAAGAGAGACTTGGCTAACAAATCATCCATGTAATCTTCCAAAGTTTTGTGCATGTAATCATGGAAGATATACGTCATAGCACATTGGTATGTAGTGCCAGCATTTTTAAGGCCAAAAGGCATGACCTTATAGCAAAATGTCCCCCAAGGTGTTTTGAATGCCGTTTTGAGTTGGTCTTCAGGATTAATACAAATTTGATTGTATCCTGAGAAACCGTCCATTAGGGAGAGCATCTCGTGACCTTCTTTAGCGTCTACCAATGCGTCGATGCTTGGCAAGGGGAAATCATCCTTTGGACTCGCTTTGTTTAGGTCTCGAAAGTCTGTGCATATGTGAATCCTCCCGTCGGGCTTCTTGATGGGAACCATGTTGGAAAACCATGGCGGATAATCCATGCAGATGACAAATTGTGCATCCAACAGCTTTTGCAATTCATATTTGACCATCAAGGCCACTGTTGAGTGCATTTTTCTTAGTTTTTGCTTTACAGGCTTTATTTTTCGGATCAAGCATTAAGTTGTGCATGACTAGCTGCGGGTCTAGTCCTGGCATATCTTTGTACAACCATGCAAAAACTTCCTTCTTCTCTTTGAGAAGGTCAATATATTCAGCTTGCTCTTCGGGGGAAAGGCTTACCCCCAGCTTGAGAATCCGTGGATTCATTGGATCTGTGCCGATGTCTACGTCAGTTGTCTCTTCGACTGACATGTGGGATCCATCCTCCAACTGATGTGGAGTTGGGATTAAATGAATATCATCAGCTGAGTTAAGATCTACGTTTGGAACCTCGGGTCCCTCTTCAGCTTGAAAGATATCCTGAGTTGTTATTTGGGTAAAATGAAGCATTTCACCGAAAGGCCAGTACTCTGATGGTGACAATGGTGAATTGATGTGATCCCAATCGATGGCATCCATGTCTAGATGCAATGACCATGATGGATCGGTCGTATTGTGGATGGCTGCGGTCAAATCAATGGAGATCATGTGGATGGAATGAATTTGGTCTCCAGAACCGCGGGTGTGATGACTTGATTTTTTTAGATGTTCCCTATACTCTGGATCTGGCTCTACGGGAATAGGCACGAATGGATCCTCTCTAGGTGCAAATTCATCTCTATGTGTGAAAAGGAAGGCGGGGTCTTCCCTTGGCACTACTGTCATGATGGGATCTCGAGGTGGACGATGCTCATCTTGAATTTGGATCCATAGGCCTAACACTTGGTCCCACCTCGTTGTGTCTCCGTGCCATTCATGTCCTAACCGTATACCCATTTGTCCCATTAGATATTCATGAGTTAGAGCATGGTTATGTCGTCGCGCATGTCTGAGATAGTCCATTTTGGTTTCATCTTTTGAATCGCTTTCATAGATCCAAAATTGTTCATCCTCTTCAGCATTTGTTGCTTGCAATGTTGAGGACTCTTCATATTCCAGTGAATTAATCTGGTCCCATTGCAGTTGTTCCACTCTCAGTGGAGGGACCTGATTCTTTTGAGACTGTGTTATTTCATCTGGAACCTCTAAGGGGAACAGTTTCAAAAAAATGTCTGGAAGCCGTTGTTGTTCTCTTTGAGGATTGCTCTCTGAACTTTCACCTCTCTCTATCAAAGGAGAGGGATTATTGCTATTTCCAGGGGTGTTTTTAGACCATGGGAGATAATCCCCTAATGTGTATTCTATGTTTGGATTGGCGTACGGGTCTTGTGCCAATCCCCCCTTATTGCTTATTTCTAGGCTTTGCATATTTTCAACCAAGATGTCTAATGGCAGAGGATGGTTGAACCCTACCCCTGACTTGTCATATGGCATCTGATATCTTGGTTGGCAAAGGATCCGCATCCCTTGCTCATATTTGCCTAGCCCATACCCATGCCAATTGCATTGTTCAAGATATTTTAGGGCAAATTTTGGGTTCGACAGATAATTGATGTTTTCAACAAAAGGCTCTTCATCTGTTTCCTTTTGTTCACATGGTTCAGAACCATGATCAAGGCCCCCATACACAAAATTTTTTTGGTTGGGAGGGTAGCCTAGTGGAACAATTGTCCCTATGGGAAGGCGAGGTCTTCTCATGTCCTGCACTGACTCCAATGTGGGGGTTGCCACAATTTTTTGCACTAAGTACTCCCCCAGGCCCGTACTGGCCATCTCAACAGTGATTGTTGATTATTGGGTAGGAGGAAACGGTAGTCCTTCCTGAGTCCATTCCATATTTGGTTATTCAGGAGTCTTGGTTTGTGTTGTGTTGGGTGTTTCCTCTGTTGATATCATTGAAATCATGGGCAACCCCTCTTCTAGAGGCTTAACCTCTTCCATGATTTGCTTTCCCTTGTCCTCCTATTGGGCCATGATAGGTGGCGTTGATGATGAAGGAGTAGGTGATGAAGTCTCACCTGGCTGGGATTTTGCCTTGTTGGCCACCAGTGGTGCCTGCGGTATCGGACCCTATTTAGATGGATTTAATTGAAAATCCAAATGCTTTGATGGGAGGGTCGATTGAGGTATGAATTGTACCGCATTGCAATACTTGAAGGGCTCTAAGTCCATTGGGACTACATGTATTTGCCCTTCATAGGCATACTTCAAGCACTGGTGTGCGATCAAGGGGACACACTTCATGTCCCTGATCCAAGGCCGCCCTAGCAGTATATTATAAGCCATTTCACCTTCCAACACATGGCACAGTGTGGGTATTGACTTTTGTCCTACCTGGATGGGTAGAACAACCATGCTGACTGTCGAGCAAATTACATCGTTAAAAGCTCGCAGTGTGTATGTGGAAGCGGTGATGTGAGAGGCTGGCAGTTTTAAATGTTTTAACGCTACAGTGGTTATGATGTTACTAGACGAGCCAGTATCTATCAGCACTCTCTTGTACGGGATCCCATTGAACCATGCAATAACATGCAGGGGTGGATCCGGCATGTCATTTGATATCATTTTGACCTCGTCTTCTTTGAATGTGATGACAGGCTCCATACATTGTTTCACATGTCCCACGAAGGAGTTGAAAGAATTTGCTTCATGGGGTTGTACTTCAATGGCTTTTAAAATGTTCATAAGAGCTTCTCTATGGGGAGCTAATTGTTGAATAAGCTCGTAGATGGATAGCCTAGCCGACGTGGTCCACAAACTCTGCGTGATTTTGGTTCGTATCGTGACCTCAGGTCTAGGCGGAGGTAACTGCGTTGGACGTTGTTGAGGCTGCGATGTCGACGGAACTTCCCTTGTAGCTACCTCAGGGGCAAATGTTGGGTATCTTCTGTTCCTTGTTACAATGCTAATCATTCCCAAAAATCCTTGCACCGAAAGATCTTGTCGCACCTCGTTAATCTGGAGTGGTTTTTTCTGTGCCTCGTGGGTAGGTAAGGGATCCTTGAATACCCCGATTTGTTGGTTGTTTGGTGCGATGGGGTTGTCCATGACCAATGTTCTATTATCGATCAAATCCTAGACTAGTTCTTTGAATTTCCAGCACCCATTTAGGTCATGTCCTCTGCGCCTATGGAATCTGCAATACAATTCCTCCCTATACCCCCTAGGCTTGGGAATGTTAGGGTCAAAAATTTGGATTTCTAGCAGAGTAACTAAATTTGCCGCTGACAAGCGGTCAAATAAGGAGTCCCTAGACTCCGCATACGGGGTGAATTATTGCCTAGGGTGACGCTGCTGATACTGCTCCTGTCTTCTGTTATCTCTTTCGTAAGCAGGAGGCACTGCCTGGTAGTTAGCCTTTTGAGGCTGCGTTTCTTGCACAGGCGCGGGGACATTTATCGCAACTTGATTGACTACAGCGTGTTGTGGTTGCGTTGTCCCAGTTTTAGTGGTTTTATTCCACTCTTTCTTCTTAGGCTTGGCAATTGCACCTTCGCCTATCTTAATCTCTTCTATGACTCTGGCTTGCGCCAAAGCTTCTTCTAAGCTGTCGTATTGTCGTAGTAACAATATACCAGAGATTGATTTTAAGCAACTTTTTGTGAACATTTGCGTGAGGTCCGACATGGGAGGACGGTAGGGTAACTTAGAAAGCAAAGCTCTCCATAGGTTCCCATATGCTACCATTGTTTCCTCCTCAAATTTTTTAAGGCTAGCAAGATCACTAAGTGATGCCTTCTTCCTTGTGTTGAAGGCGAAACGTTCAAGAAACGCATCTACTAACTGATCTAAGCTGCTTATGCTATGTTTGGGCAGTTGTGTGAACCAATTCGAGGTAGGGCCTGTGAATGTGGTTATGAATGTTCTAAGCAATAATGCGTCATTATCTTGGATGTCGAAGCATTGGCTTAGAAATCATGTGACGTGTTCCTGTGCGTCCTCTTCACCTTTAAAAACTGCCAATTGAGGCAACTTGAAGTGTTCGGGATAAAGAGGTGTAGGCACTGAGGGATGCACCGGATTATTGCGGAGTAGATGTAATGTGGGTTTTTGATGCCCAGTAGCTTTTGTCTCCACAGACTCCAAATGCTCCAATAGCGCTTGGTATGCATTGGAAGATTTTATTTCTTCCTCTCTTGTTCGCTCTTGTTGCAAGTTACGGTAAACTGGAGGCCTATGGAGGGGTGGTCGAATGGCATCCTTCCTGCCTCGATGGGGAGTTTCAACATATTCCTCTTCTGGTTCATACTCCTCATAAAATTCTTGAGGAGTCTCTGGGCGAAACCTATGACCCTGATCAAGCTCTTGCTGAAGGTACCCATCATTGTTTCGGGGAGTTGCCTCCCTCTCGAATCTATGAGGTCTTGGGGGAGAGCTTGATGAGGTCGTGGAGACCTGTCTTGCGCCAACGGATTATGCCTCTCATACTTGTTCAGCTCTTTGGATGTGAGGGGTTGGCCCCCTCTCAGGTATTTCATAGCGTAACTCATCCGCTTCGCGTTGCATGCGTTCTTTATCCAAGCGGTATTGATACTCTATCTCTTGCTGACTTTGTTTAAGCTGCATGATTTGGGCTTGACGGGTGGTATATCTGGCGACAGCCGGGTCAATTTGATCTACCCTATTTTGTTCAGAAGGTTCAAATGTTCCTCCTATGGGTTTACCTCGGTTTTGATGCTCTAAAATCTCAAGGGGTCGCTTCCCTCTGTCGAGGTAGGCGGTATGTGCTCGAGGTTTTGGCCTCAAGGGGTGATCATGATATCCTACTGGTGCAGAAATGCAAGGTTCCCGCGTTGTTTGTTGCCCTCAAGGAATGTTATGGCTTTCCTCATACTCCCTTTCACGGGTGTATATGGGTTGGGCAGAGTTTGGTCGCCCTATGTAGGGAGCTCTACACTCCGGATTTGGTCTCTCTGTTCTGATGGTAGGTAAATAAGGGACGCCATATCCACGTTGCCCCTCCAAATGGATGGTGTGCCTGTTTAGCACTTCATTGCGCAGTGGCCACTCATGCCTAACTTCAAGAGGTGATTCTCTATTTATGTCAAGGTCTACATGTAAGGCATCTTCCCGAAATGGGCTGCTTTGAATAGGCATACCCCACCGAGGATTCTGAATTGGATTCTTTTGTAGGTTAGACCTATAAGGCAGTATGACCAAATCCTTAGGACTGAAGTGAAGGCGACTTATGCCTGCTTTTTATGTACCTTCCGAAGCTTCTGCCCTTTATTGGGCTTGACTGCGGGTGTACACCATTGCGGTTCTCCTATGCTATAAGTTTTTATCTCGTTTATGATTTTTTTTTTTTTTTGTCTACACTAAGTAGAATTAAGCACACGCATTCACAAAATCGTGATTATCTCTTTTAAGGATTAAATGGTGTGTCCTAAACTAGTTTAGTGCATTTTGATGTTTTGTTTTGTTTTTGTAGGTTTTGAAGATCGTTTAAATGCATTATGACGGCTCATATAACTCCCAAAATGGTAGCCCCTTCAATATACCAACCAGGCCGATATACCAACCTCTCTATATACCCGCCCTTACGAGAGGGAGACTATAGGTACGTGAGAGCAGAAGGTACGTGGTACATAGGCGGTACGGAAGGGGGATTGTCCTGTTAATGACACCTACCATAGAAAACTTATCCTCGCACGCATGGGAATCACCCCAGCGACACTCGGTCTGTCTTCGTCAGGATTTACTCCTAACAACAGTTGACAATGGGGAAATGGATGCAAATCAATCCAAGGTGGTGATGAAATCCACCAATGGTCTTGATCAAGGGCTGGGGTTTTACGACCAGCTCCTTGGTTTAAAATTGTTTTGTGATGTGTGTGGGATTCGTTTTATTCAACAAAAATGAAACAAGCATACATGAATTTTCTTATGCAATGCAGGACAAGATGAAAACAATCAAAGGAACAGAAATAGAAACAAAAAAAAATATAACAGAGATCATGAAAATCCCTACCTCTTCTCTGCCTGCTCCTGTTGTCTCTGAATTTCTGCTCTAAAAATTTGTAGGCAGGAATTCGTCCCTCTGGGAGACGAATTGCAGAACAGAATTCATCCCTTCCAGAGATGAATTTGAATTCGTCTCAGGGTCAGACGAATTGCAGAATAGAATTCATCCCTGCCAGAGACGAATAGCAGTCTGCAACAAAAAATGTACCTGTCAAGCACAAACACAAAACCTTGATCAGTTTCTGTGATTTTAAAAACCAGGGAACAGAGTCCCACCGTGATCGCCATTGAAATCACGAGATTTCGGGCAAAGGAAACACTAATTATGCAACATAAGACGAAATGTAACGCTTTAATCCTATGCACAAAAACGAAGAAAGGAGAAAATTTGAAACTGAAAGAACAGATGTAAAGAAATCACAGCCCTCTTTATTCAAATATCTTATCCTCGGTTACATAGACGTCTCCTCCATTTTTAGGGGCTAGGAGCGTTAAATTTGTCATTATTACAATGTGCGATTCAGTCTTCCTCCTTTCGCGTGCCCACGATTGCAATGGGCGGGCCAAGGTGATGCCGTCGCTGATGTCGATGAGTTCTTAACCTCCGCTGCTTCTCCTGTGAACAAAGAAACAACCAAGATGTTAGTAGCATCTGCCGCAAATGAAAAGTGTTTGTTCTCTAAAACTAACGAAATATGCATGTAAACATTTTCCTGAAACAGTAATTACAGTGAGTCCAAATGGCTTCAAAACTTGACAGAAGATAAGAAAAGTTACCAGAAGGCCACTGCCACTGAGACAGCTGGCCAATCTACCTTCAAATGGAATTCATCCCTGGGCAGGACGGATGTCGCCGCTGATGTCGATGAGTTCCTAACCTCTGCTGCTTCTCCTTTAACTAGAATTTGTCCCTGGGCAGGACGAATTCTAACTGCAATTCGTCCCTGGGCAGGACGAATTCTAACTGCAATTCGTCCCTGGGTGGGACGAATTCTTCTGTGTTGAAGAAACCGACCTGCTGCTGCTCCAATGTCAGATCTCGAGACCTGCAAAATGCCTATAAACAGAGCGGGTTATGTAAATGGGGCCATTTTGGGACAACCCAGATGGTCGGATTATCCCAATTTTGCCTTCACCTTCGATAATTTGACCTCGACACCTGCAAGTTAGCGAAACAACAAAGCAACACAAAACATACTAGAATCTGACCAAAAGTTACAAAATTGTAGCTATGGGTTAATCAAACCTAATAACACAAAATGCAATCTGAAAAGTAATCTAAAATGCTCTAAAAGTTAAAATAGGACTTGGGAGGTGCATGGGTGCCCAAGTGGGCCTCCCACCGTTGGCACTTGATTTTGGAGCCAATCCACCAGGGATGGGCCCAAAACCTCTTAGGATTGGGGGGTCGGCGAATTGGTTGGTTCAGGTGTCCATGTGTTGGATTTGGGTCAGGTTCGAGCTTCCAAAGGCCACCCAACAACCTCCCTTGCAAAAGATATTGGTGGATGTGGGAAGGTGAACCAAAATGGATGCAAGTGGGTCTTCAACTCGGCAGCACTTCGTTGCTTGAAAACTCCTTCAACCTGTCTATTTTGGGTGATAAAAGTCCCACCTTTTATAGACCCAAGGGGTCTCTTTTGGGAGGGAAGCACAAATGCCATGTGTTGGTCATAGGTGCCATGTGGCAGTCTTGTCTTCCCATGAGGGAGGGGAGTCCTCCGTTGACTTGGGCTTTGATAAATGCCTTTTGTGACAGTCTTCTAACGGCCCCTCTGTCCACCTACACACGCGTGCAAGGCAAGAGTCATTAACTGACTATTCTGGGCTGCCACTTGGCGCCATTTGTCTTTTTGCCCGTTAAGCTTAGAATTCGTCCCACCCAGGGACGGATTTAGAATTCATCCTGGGGTGGGATAGATTCTATTTTGAATTCATCCCTGGGTGAGACGAATACTGGGAAAAGTGTCCAAGTGTGCCAAATTGCTTCTTGACCTTACAAAATTGCTATGAAAGTGGTTAAGACCACTGTTTGACCTCTGAGGGCTGCCCTGGGGGCTGTGTTTGTCAAAGCGATCAGTGTTTGCAGTCACATAATCGGATTGGTGTTGTTTTGGTGTCTACACTTTTAATAAAAAAACCCTTAGCAAAAATAATAATCAATAAGGCTCTAAAAAATATTTTATAACAACTCTTTATTTATCCTAAATATTAATTTTAAATTTCATGAATATCAAATTTAAATCAACAACTCATCTCCTCTGAAATAATAATCACAACCCTTATAAAAATAAAGTTTAATTAAAAACTTTAATTATTCCTTAACCACCTTATAACTCCTATCCTAGGGCATCAATGAAATTAATTAGAGCAAAACGTAATTACCTCCTCAAGCGAATTCGAACCCCTAACTTGCACACACCATGAGCGCCTTAGTCGTGGCTAAGGTTTCCACACAAGCTAATCGCTCATTCGAAAGAAAAATACACGATGTGCCTTAAGTCCTTCCTCCCTTCCACACAAACCAAAAGTGCTTCGAGCACTTTCCTTCTAATTCCTTCGAATGTAGTCAAAGAGATTCAAACCTTGATGTAAAGTGCTGCCCCACACCTTAAAAAAAATCCAATTGCCAATGCACCACTCTGCCCACAATGTCTTAGGATTTCGACCACCCTTGTATTTATTCGTTGTCTCCCTTTTCAAAACGATTTTTGCACGAGCTCTCTTCAGATTCTTAACCAACGATTAACACAAGCAAGGATTAATTTCAAATGAACCTTAGGATCCCCCTTTATATAGTCTTGTCCTCATTTTCGATGACGTCGATGCATTAATGATTTTCCCTCTTTCTTTAGACGTTGGCGCTAACTTTAATTTTAATTTTAAAATTAAAATTTTAATTTTAAAATTAAAATTTTAATTTTAAATAATTAAAATTTAAACTAAATATTTAAAATTAAATATCTCCATCACCGGGGTACCTTTTTTGATGAAACAAAATGCCAACCTAGGTTTTAAGAAAAACCCATTTCAAATCTGCCATCCATGGTTTTAAATAAAACCTTTTATTTTCCCAGCCTTGGTTTTCACAAAATCCCTGAATTTATCCATGCTTTCAAAAATATCATTTGCCCATAAAAACTCAATGTGATCCATATGACATCAATTATTCATGTGACATCAATGACAATATAAAATAACTCAAATTACCAACAATATCACCCTTTCTCATTGATGGCAACACCTCTAAATAAAAAAACACAATCATTGCAAAAACCATCTCTGAGAATCAAAGCTTCTCCCCCTGACTTAATAATATCTATGGAGGTTTCTCCCCCTAGCTCAATTCTCTCTTTGGAGGCTGCTCCTCCTAACTCAATGCTCTCCCCCTTACTCAAATCTCTCCCCCATTTGACTCTTAAGCTTAGCCCCCTCACCACCTTCTCTTTTGAGGTGATTAATTTCGGGTTGGGAGTAATTTTACTCCCATATCACATTGTTTCTTTTCTCTATCAACTTACTTCCATGTTTTTTTTATATCTTTCTCTTGATGAATTACTTGATATTCTTGTCTAGAACATATTTTACCTTCTTGAATCCTACACAATTTTACAATATGCCCAAAGTTATTGCAATTAAAACACTTGATATTGTAGCCTTTAGATGGTGCCCATGTCCTGAATTAATTATTAAAATAATTTCCATATCCATTCCTTTCCTAAACCATGTATTGTGAAGCTTTGTTTTCATGACCATTATGACCATGACTTCTAAATTGTGAAGCTCTGAAAGCAAAACCATGTTTCTCATTTCCTTTGCACTTAAAATCTCTATGACCAATCTTGTTGCATGAGAAGTGATATCCCTGAAAACCATACCTTCTTCCTTTGAAGTTTTTTCTAGCAAAATAAAACTTCTTTGATCCATGTATCTTACATTGTATATCCATGTGTCCAAATCCATTACAACAAAAAAAATGTCCTTGAAAAGCCCTTTGTTCATGCCTTGGTTCCTCATACCTTTCTTGACCATTATCCTTATGATAATTTTCAACTTGTGCATTGCATCCTTGAACCTTATTTGTAGCATCTAAATCCTCTTCCTTAGTTTCTTCCTTGCTTTCCTCTTCAAGAATTTCTTTTTCTTTTGAAATTTATTCACGTATCTCAAAAAAATATCCAAAATAAATATTTGGAGCCATAGGAAATTTGGAACTTTCCTCATAAATCTTAGGTGCTTCCTTGCTTTAATGTTTTAGAACTTCCTTTACTTTTGAGTGTGATTTCCCAAACCTAAAATATGAGACCTTTGGTGCTTTGGAATCTTCCTCTTCTTTTTCTTTATTTGTGTCAAGTAGCAACTTGGAATCCATCTCTATAGCCTTTGAAACACATGTTTCCTTCTTAGTTAAAATATCTTGACTTTTTGAGTCATGTGATGGATCAAATTTCTCAAGTAAGGAATATTTCAATTCTTTCAGATTCTCTTTAACCTCTTGTAGTTGCTCATGAATAAAATTGAAGTATTCCTTTAGATCAGTTGAGACATTATCCTCTTGCTTAAATTCTTCTGTTTGGAGTGAATGTTCTTCTTCTACTTCTCTTATTCCATAGAAAAAACCTTCTTCATATTCACTATCACTAAGATCATTATAATCTTCTATAGCAAACAAACTCTCAAGATTTCTTTGACCATACCTATTTCCTTGATGTGTCATCTCATCTTCACTATCACTGAAACCATTGCAATATCCTGATCTATGATATCTTTGAACACAACCAAATCACTATTCTCTTTCACCTTCTATTCCTAGGAATAGATTTTCTTCCTTTTCATAATTTTATTTATGAAGGTGTATTGCAGAAAATGAAACCCTATAAATTCTCAAGGCTTGCCATGATGAACCATGTGGTGGTCATTTTGTAGAAAAAAATAATTGCATTTAAATTTTTGCAAGCTAGATATTTTTGGCTTTCTTTATTTAAAGATGCAACCAAATATGTTAGCCAATGTGATCAATACCAAAAAATGGGTAGACCAACTCTCTGATATAAGATTCCACTTCAGCCCCATGTGCACATTGAACCCTTTGATAAGTATAAATGTATTTTATTCGACCCATCAATCCATAGTTAGGAAAAAAAAAAAGTATATTCTAGTTTGTACTAACTATGTGACTAAATGGGTTGAAGTGCAGGCGCTACAAGACTCAAAATAAAATATTGTAGCTAATTTCTTGTATGAATCTATTTTCATCCGATTTGGTGTTTCTTGAGAAATTACCATTGATTAGGGACCTCAGTTCACCTTGAAGGTGATTCAGGATTTAATATAGTAGTATCAAATCTAACACAACAAAACTATCCCCTACCATCTGTAATCAAATGGGCAAGTGGAGGTCACAAATCGGAAGTTAGAGAAAATTCTTAATAAAATGGTATAACAACACTAGAAGTATTGGACAACTTGTTTATTGGGTGCAGTGTGGACATATCGCACTACCTAGAAACCACCATTAGATTTACACCATTCAAATTTATGTACGAGAAAAATTCCATGATGCCAATTGAGTTCAATATTAAAAACCTATGAACTACTACAAAATTAAATTTAAATCTAGATGTTTTGCAAAAACAATGTATTCAATAGCTTAACCATCTAAATGAATATTGGTAGGATGCGCTACAATATATAGAGGTCATGCAGAAGCAAAGGGCCCGAAGGCATGACTGCCACATACAACTAAAACAATTCAAAGAGGAAGATTGGGCATTGTTATACGACTATCAATTCTAAGAAAAAAATAGGAAGCTTATGCAGTGTTGGATGGGACTGTACGAAGTGGTCAAAATTATCAATAATAGTGTTGTTCACATTTAAACCATATATGGAAGTGGCATCATGTTGACAATCAATGGCCACTAGTTGCCATTGTATTATGAACCACCAATCGATGCGATTGGATCCAAAGAAGGCATAGGGGAGACCCCATTATAATAAAAATTATTTTCCAATAGTTTACAGACGCATATGTGTTCACAAAGAAAAAACCATTTTATTATTAATTTTTAATTAGTATAGATTTTTTAAATTTTTTGTTTTAATTATTATTTTGCAGGAAATTGTGCCCTGAATGCAATCTAAAGGTATCCTAGAAATATAGGCCTATTAGGAACAGGTTGTGATTACTATTTTATGCTTTACGTGGTGTTTATTTTTGGAGGAAACGTGACCCTGAATGCAATATGTAGGCAACTGGGTCAAACGAGGCCTATCATGCATAAGCTACAATACCCTACATTTTTTTACTTTCTAGGAGGATAGATGAATGAAAGAAGCACCAATCCCCCACCAGGAGGACAACACTTATAGCTAGATGTGTGTAAAAGTGTCTAATTCCTCATGGAGGAAAATACCTATATACAGGTCAAGGAAGCGGATGCTGACTTTGTCACCAAGGGAAAGCACCCATATTCAGACTAATGAAAGACACCTAACTATGGGTTGACCTAGTAAATATTGACTATCCAACCAAGATAAGATACCTCTATCCCTCACATAGCAAAGATGCATACATCTGTAACATTCTGAAGGTGCCTGTATTCACATAAGGTGCATATCTCTCATACAATAGGCTAAAAAATCATGACATATTTTGCTTGTCTGTTAAAAAAATGTCATCTTTTGTAGGTGCTAGTATAGGTGCCTATATTCATAATAATAGACTGTACCTATATCCAATGAGTCCAAGTAATGCATTTGTATCCTAGTAAAAAAGGTACTTGTATCCGCAATACAAAGAAAGGTGCTTATCTTCCAGCCAAAAGGATGCCTATTTCCACAATATAGAGAAAGGTACCTGTATTCTAGCATAGTGATGAATCCTATATTTTAAATCAAATAAGTATTTGGAGCTACGATGGCACAAAAATCCATGCACAATCAAGGTCAAATATTTTCACAAATGAGAGTGTCTATTTTCTTTCTGATGATGGAACCCATTTACTTCTAGATTTTTGACCACCGAAGTTCACATCTTCTCGTCGATTATCCATGCATATTCCTAAGACATGAATAAAACAACTCCAAATGGGGGATGTGTGTCGTCCCATGATAAAAAAAAAATTCCCATATTTTCTTCAAATTTTGCATGAGATCTCGAGACAAATAAAATTGCAGTACCCAATGACGTTCATTTGACATGATTACTTCGCACAGAAAAAAACACACACTATTGTCATGCATCGACCAATCAAATTACACCACCAGCATTTGCATATCATAATTCATGAAACACCATCTAGGTATGTACTACATTTTTTGTTATGTGTGTACATGATTTTCATAAAGAAAACATTTTTATGTAATGTACCGACACATGTCCCATGAAACTCGTATCCAATCATACAAACCCAAAATCTGCAATATGCCACATGGTGCCAATCGGATGGAAGGAAGTGGTTGTAATGGTACCCATCTAAATTTGGCACATGATTTTAGATTTAATTACATATATTACCTGTAATTACTATTGATTATAGGAATATAGGTGCCTTGTATGCATGGATACAATCACACATTTTGACATGTTTTAAACTAGATAATAGTACCTATTTTGCAAATACAAAGAAATACAGAGAACATAACTGATAACTACCATGGAAGGAACTTCAAATAATCACACTCTAAATAATTATGAGCCCTATGATCTTTCAAGAATAACTGGTGATATCAGGGACTAGTTTGGGGCTACCGAATGGATGAGATATTGCCGTATAGTTAGTTAGGAAAATATCTTAAAGTGACATGCAAATTTGCAACCTTAATGGATGATGTAGTCATAAGGATGCATGGGATGAACATACCAATCATAGAGGAATACATGGTAGAGGTGACTGGTCTTCCATGCATAGAGGACTAGACGTATAAGAAGGAAAATGTGGCTTAATGCATGTAGTTATTTTTTGGGCAACCATCAACACAGATAACATTCATAGGGTTTCTAGAATAGCATATGCTAGACCTATGTAGGAATGTATTCAAGCAAGTGGACCAATTTTTTAATTGCACTGGAAAGTATTCTTGGTTGAATGCCAATCATTTTAGATTTCTCAATCATCTACTACATGGGGACTACATTAATATTTCCTATTACTTAATGTGTCCCCTAAAATATGAATCCATTTGGTACCAATAAAGAACAATAATGACATTAGGGCATCATGGGTTGATTTTATCCCTAACTTGATATGCCAAGGTGCATAGGGATGCGTCGATCACTGGAGAAAATATTATAGACATAGTCGAAGAATAGTAGAAAGGTGAAGAGGATGAATAAGTTGTTGTAGATGCATCCAGTGAGTAGCAAGGGGAATAAGAGGCACCTAACTCCCATAGCCGCAATAGAGCAAGAAGATTCAAGCCCTTCTCATACAATGCCATCACCTACCTCCCAACATATCCATTCTATAAGGGAGGTAGAGCAAAATAAATAGAGTTCACCACAAGCAACATCATCACCTGTCTCCCAACATTTAAATTGAGAGGTAGATCAAACTATTGCAAGCCTATTTTGGGATTTGTCACCACCAAAAACCAAAAGCAAAGTACAGAAGGAACCTTTGGTTGATTACAGTTTGAGGAAGAAGATCCCCCATGATAGATGATGAACTATCTGCTCAAGTGTTTCATGGCATGGCTAGTGGTGAAATATCTTGTCATGATACTCAGGAGGAAGACCTACAAAGTCAACTGTAGAACATGAAATAACAAGCCTCCCAATGGTAGGAGAAATATAAAAAGGAGTAGGCCAAATTTTAGGAATCTTGATGGGCTACTGCAGCAAGGTAGTAGGAAGTGAATGATGCTCTATGATAGCTATGATATATGGCGTGGTAGTTGGAAAACTGTGTCTAGCAGTTGTAGGCTACAAAACCAGATAAGTTTTATGTTTTCGTACAAACTAACTAGGTCATTGATTCAACACTTTCTTCCATGGAATTGAAGGAGAAAATTGTGTCCACAAGAGCATTTCACTCCAATTCCAAGAGGGCATCAAACAACTAGAGGACTAAAACAAGGGACCAATCGAAGGCCCTTGTGAAAACTACTTCCCAAGAACATGGAAGCCTTGTTTTTCAATAGGGACCCTTTGTAATTGAAATCATAGACAGTGAGGTTGAGGAGTTAGCCAAAACATCTACGGTTGCCCCATCAGCTAGTCAACCACTAGATGACCAAGCAAGAATTGCCTAGTCAGCTAGGGAGTCTGAGGCACAAATAGATGCCACTTAACCCACTAATGAAATATTAGTATCTAATTCTACTATTCAATCAAAATTAGGGAAGGTGCAATAACATGAGGTGGACCACCCATAGAAGCTAGTCGATCCCATGGAGGTTGTATAGTTAGTTGGTCAACCATTGGTTGACCAAACCATGGCTAGTCAATCTGATGGGCATATCGTGACTGCACCAACTATTGAAACACTAATGGGCCAAGATGTTCATGAGATAAAAAATTTTGAGGTCCAAGAAATACCACCTCTATAGAAGGAAAAGGAGGTTGGTCCCTCGATACCCACAAATGATGCAATATCATCGAGACCAATTAAGAAATTATGGCCCAAATGAAACATAGAGAGAGCACTATAGAGAAGTTCGACAAGGGCCAAAACAACACCCCAAAAAAGAAGAAGGCACCCCAACGAAATTTGAGGGTATAGCTAGACCCAAACTCAAATGAAGAATGGGTTGCATCAATGAAAATGTTCACCAGCCAAAGGGAACAATTCCAAGAGCTCAAGAAGGGCCTGAAAAAGTCTAAGGAGTAGAAGGATCACAAACATATGATGAAAGAGTTGGGAATTTCTTTCAACCTTGCCTAACCAAGGTAATTCTTGAACTTGTATGGTCCAGTTGATGGAAATCCCTCTATGATGCAAGAATATCTGCAAAATGTGAGCATATTTGATAAATAATTGATAATTCCTCCACCAGTTCGAGCACTTGAGTCTCTACCACCTAAATATGTAGAAAAAAATAAGGAGAACGACACAGATGACACAATGCTCGATCTAAATATGGCCAAATTTCCAAAATCCTAGGTACATGATACATCTCATTTTCTACGTAGGTAAAAGCTTGAGTTCCCCATTGTAGATCAACTTCCTCCAAACTATAACTACTATAAATAAGCTAAACCAGAATTCTAGAAGAGAACCACCATATTCACTAGATTATATATGGAGGAAGTTGCAGGTAAGAAGGGTTGGAGTAAGAAGAATTTGGATACAGGGATAGGGCCCAACCAACCCTTATGGCATAGTCAGTGCCAAAAAGCACCTGAGATAGAAGTAGGTCCCACTCAGCCCAAACAATGTGGTAAGCGAAAATACAACAAATAATGAGATAGAACCACAACAGGGAGAGAAAACATAGAAATCAAGAATACTGGAAGGTCATTGCTAAAATAGGGGATTATTAGCATCGAGCACCATGAGTATGTAGCAAAAATTAGGCATGGGAGGATGATGAGCACAAAAAATGCTCATTTTTTGTATGCTTTAATGAAATAAATGTGCGACATTATTATATTAGAAATATAGTTTTTATGAGATTATTGTATACATTTAATGGAAAAATATGTATTATGCCTAATGTGCATTTTGAGTGGAAATTGTGTGTAGATGCAATACCTTATGATTTTTTTGCACCTTTTAGTCGAGGCCCCATGTGGACCTATAATTTGATAACTTTCATTACACGATTAAGGAATGGTTACTGATCAAATGACGATGGTAGTAAAGGAGTAAATAATTCCAAAATACTAAGGTATGACACCTGTCTCCCAATCGTAGGTTGGAAGGCACCTATCTCCTAGTGAAAAGGAAGTGCATGTCTCCCAGTACACAATACTAGCACCTATCTCCTAAAAATAGGCTGGGCGATGCCTATCTTTCGATAATAGAACAAGAACTCACTATTCAATTACCAAAAAGCGATGATCTCCAGTAAATGAGAAAAGGCTAAATATGGTGTCTTTATCCCAGTGGCAGGTCAGAAAGGAACCTATTTTCTAGCAATGAGACGAGTAGTGCATGTCCCTTATGAAATAAAAAACTTATGCATTGACCATGAAATTCAAAGACCATGTATAAAATTAGATGCATATTGTTATGAAAGCATAGGGAGCATTATGATTATCCTGTAAGGGTTAATTTTAGCATGAAATCTCTTTTAGTAGGTGTTTAATTAATTTATGCATGCTCACCATATCAAATAGCATTAGAATGAATAAAATTAGCAGAGTCTAAATTTGTAATAGGGGACGACCATGTTTTGTATAAAACTTAGGTCACCATTAAAGTGAGGAATCTAAAACTTGTTCTATAATTTGGTACTGCATAAATTAATAAAATCTCAAGGGTTTTATATTTTCTACATTCGAAGAGTTACTATGTGAATAAGTTGGGTGGATGTCTACAGGATCCTGGGCCCACTCCAGGCAGTATTCCTCCCCTATTTTTTGCTATCATTATTTATTTTTTGCAAGTGTTTTTCCTATTTTATTTTTTTCTACACAATGTGTTTAAATTTTTTATTTTCATGCTTTATTCAATTCTGCAAGTGTGTTTACTTTCCTACAATTTACTTTTCTACAATTTCCTTTTAGTCATGTGTTTGATATTTTAAACTAGTTTTTCTACAATTTCCTATAGATTTTACTTTTCTGCAATTCAATTCTGTTGGTTTGGCTAAAATTCAATTACACAAAAAACCACCCCCCACCAAACCAAAGTGACACATAGGACTCATCTATTTTACTATAGGTATATACTTTGCATTGGTACTCAACAAGTTTATGAACTCTCAGATTGATAAAATTAAATGGAAGCATAATTTACTATTTTTCAAAAACATATTTTTTTCTCACCATAAATTGTACCACTTATTATAGCTAAATAAGTAATTAGCCTAACTAAATAACAAAGTTAATTTCCCTATCCCTTGTAGGGTATAATCCTTATTAATAATTTTATTCCTTCAAATATTTTCTTCACTTAGTCTAGTTACACCAAGGTCTTGTATACAGAAGCTTGTAGTCCTACGACCATGAGATCTGATACGAAATATCATAAACCAATATTCCCATACAAATTCTAAGAATTATTTTGAGTAAACAACTCCTATGCTTATTAGGAAATTTATCCATTCCTTTTTAATAGAGAGCTTTCTTAAGTTTTAGCTAAAGGTCTTAGGATCCCCTATCTAAGTTATTTTTCCATCACATTATTTATTGTCTTATATCACCTTGACCCTTCATAGGGTACACCCATCCCTACAACTTACATATGTTTATCTATGTAATTGCACTAGGTTTAATACCAATTTTCAAGCTATCATTCTCATTATCCTAATGAGATAGATCATACCTTTCATTCTATCGAAAGGAGTACGCTAATCACCATACCCTATATAAGTCTATTTATGTAGGTGCACTAAGCATGTAGGATTTAAACTATCTATCTTATATATATGATAAGCTAGTATTTCCATCAATAGGTCTCTTTCCAAAACTTAACCCGTGGAAAAAAAGTATCAAAAACGTATTTCCACACCACTAGGGTTCATCATGAAAGATCTTAATCCTAGTGTAGTTTGCATTACTTAATATTTCTGGTTATTGCCTTTAATGTAGTAAATTATATTAGAATGAATTCCTCCTTAAGTTAATCATCATTACAAGTGCACATTGAAAGATCTTAAAGAAGTTAGTATACAAGTCTTCCTTTTGGAACAATATAGACTTGGAGATTATCCAAGCTCTCTTCTACATCAAGGCATAGTTTATTGCAAATACATTATTACATATTATCATGCAAGGGTTATCATTATCCCATGGAGTTTTTATCAAGTAATTAATGAATCACTAATGAAAATATGAATCCATAATAGAATACCCATTCATTTTAAAAAACATAGAAATTTCATTAGCATTTCAATCAATATATCTATACTTAAATAACACCACACATAATCACACAACATCTCATATATCCTGGGAATCCTCATGGGAAATAAATCCAACCTTGAATTGTTTTCTTTATTAATTTCATAAAGAGATTAGTTCCTTACATTGAGTTAAATACACCTCATATTGCCTTTATCTTTAACTAAGAAATTCCATAATCTATATGATTTTATAGTATGAATTATTCCTTTAATTTTTTTTTTTAGCGAAAAACCCCTTGTGGGGCCGCCTTGGTCTTAGAGACCATGAACAGGGGGTTCTACACCATCAAAATCACCCGGGGCCCCCCCCCCCCCCCATCTATCAATTGGATTTTGATACCCAATTCAACTTTTTGGTAGGGTGGAGATTTGAACCTGGGACCTCCCTTGGAGGATTGCCCTCTCCTATCCAACTCACCTACAACACCTGGATGAATTATTCCTTTAATTAATAAGTACAAATTTGTTCCATTATTTGAGTCAAAGGCATCCCATGATACCTTTCTTACTTGCATAAGATTTACATACTTGTCATGGTATTACAATATGAATCCATCCGTCAATTCATAGATACATTTTGGTTTTAGATATTGAGTTGAAGACATTCTCTAATACCTTTTCTACCTTCATAAGAATCCCATACTTCTTATGGTGGTACAATATGAAACTACCCTTCAATTCATAAAAACAATTCGGTTCCAAATATATAGAGTTCATCTGACATTATCATTAGTACATTGCAAGATCATAAAATAAAACCTCATATTCTTTTCCAATGATCTCTTTATAATGAATAAAATTAAAAGGAAGAAATTTGTATATCAAAACCTCTCCTCTTTCTTTCTTTGTCATCAAAAATGACTTCTAAAATCCTTTAAGCAAAGGTATTAAAATATATAACTCATTTTTTTTTAAAAACAAACAATACCATATATCTTCTCAGAGACATTTGCCTATTGCATTATAATTGCTCTATCATGGGTTCTATGTACAAGCTATTCTTTTTTCTACAGCTATATGGAAAATTTCATCTCTAGTAGACGTAAAGAAGGTGCGTAGAAATATGAAGTCAACACACTCTTACACTAACATTGAAAATATTTAATCACATGATTTTAAAGAGGAGTCATTCTTTAAAGGATAGCCTTTGACCTTTATTTTACCTCATTCTAAAAGAAAAACCCAAATATAACCTTCACACATTTTATATTCCTTAAACATTGACTAAAAAATTAAGAGACGTGCTCCAATAAATTTCTCCAAACAAAATTGCATTAAGGAGGACAACATGTAATGCTATAGTCTTTCTCTTGCATTGATCTCAACCAATTTTTTGATAGTATTATCTGCATCAGGATCACCTTCAAACCTATAATATTTTTTAACCATTTTCCATATAATATCCTTGTGATATCAAGTAGTTTTTCATCCTCATGCTCCAAAAATAATAATTGTTACCATCAAACAATGGAGTCTTATTTTTAGATGATCCATTCTGTGAATCCATCTGTGTTCTTTTAGAATTTGTCCTCAAGCTGTTAGCTTTTTTTAAGGAACCCGCTCTAATACCAATTGAATAACATAAGCTTATACTAAGAGGTGAACAGTATAAGACTACTTTTTACTTTCTTTCCAAATCAATATCAATTAATGTCCTTAATTGCAATAACCAAATATAGCAGTGTGCATTAATAACTCAGATAGCAGTAGTAAGCAAGAGCACAAGTCACCACATATAATTGAGACACAAGATTTAAAGTGGTTCCCCCAATGTGGGGTACTCCACCAGATAATATCCTTATAATATTTCACATAGAAATAAGGATCCTTATCCAATACAATTATTTCTTTGATCTACTCAAATCTAGGCAATAACAAGTTCACATAGAACTTGTCCAAATCTGAATAACAATATCACACAAAACTTGTCCAAAACTAAATAATAAGCTCACATAGAACTTTTCCAAATCTTAAGAACAAGCTCACATAGAACTTATCCAAAACTAAATAATAATCTCACATAGAACTTGTCCAAAATTGAATAACAAGGTCACACAGAACTTGTCCAAATCTTCTCCAACAAGCTCACTAGGAACTTGTCCAAATATGCTCTAGCAAGCTCACCAAGAACTTGCCCAAAATCTGCTCCAACAAGCTCACCAAGAACTTGTTCAAATATGCTCTAGCAAGCTCACCAAGAACTTGCCCAAATATACTCTAGCAAGCTCACCAATAACTTGCTCAAATCTATCCACAAATCTATCCCAAAACTGTCCACAATGTTGTCCACAAAGCTATCCAAAACTATCCACAAAGCTATTCCAAAACTGTCCACAAATTTGTCCCAAGACTGTCCACAAAGTTATCCATAAAGTCTTCTCAAAAGCTCAATCAATCATGCTCAAGTAGTACTCAAATATCATCCACAAATCTATCAAGGTAAATCTCAAAGATGAACTCAACAATGAATGGCAATGTACTCTTCAATGGATGACAACAATGATCCACAATGATCTCAACTCAACTCTACTCAAATCAACTCATAGAAGCATAAAGATAATTGTTAGAGACTCGATATGTTCTAATCTCACTCTCAACTCAACTCAACTCAAATCAATCTCAACTCAACTCAAGTCAACTCATAGAAGAATAAAGAGAATTTTTAGAGACTCAATATGTTCTAATCTCAATCTCAACTCAAATCAAAATTATAGAATAGTTTATTTCATAGAACTTGACAAATAACCTCACACAATCACTTGAATAGGCTCAATCAACTCAACTCAACCAATCACGACAAGGGACTATTATTTCTCACAAAATCCCTACTCCAATAATGTATCAACCAACTCAAATGTTTCCAACAATGCTCAACCACAAATCTCACATAACAATGATACTCATGTTCTTTTCAATTTCTTTCACAACCAATGGGTTTCAACAAATATGCTTATAAAACAAGGTTTAATCACAACTCTCAAACTAGAAAACCTTGAAGAATTCAACCAACCACTTTCGAAAAGGAAACCACAATCAATCCTTTTCACTCCAATGATATTTTAGAAATCAACCACCATAAACAATCAATAGAAGAATGTGCCCATACCTTTTTGATGCCAAGAAGTTGTCCATAAAATCTTCCACACTAAACACAACTTTCCTTTCCAATATCAATAAGGGTTAGTGGACTTCAAATAATAATCACAAGATAAGCATAACTCAATTTACACATTTTTACTCCAACTTAATAAACACATCCACCAAAGTCCTTTTAATAAAAAACCCTTATCAAAAACAATAATCAATAAGGCTCTCAAAAATATTTTATAACAACTCCTTATTTCTCCTAAATCTTAATTTTCAATTTCATGAATACCAAATTTAAATCAACAACTCGTGTCCTCTGAAATAATAATCACAGCCCTTATAAAATTAAATTTTAATTAAAAACTTTAATTATTCCTTAACCTCCTTTTAACTCCTATCGTAGGGCATCAACGAAATTAATTAGAGCAAAATGTTATTACCTCCTCAATGGGATTCAAAACCCTAACTTGCACACACCACAAGCACCTTAGACATGGCTAAGGTTGCCACACGATCTGGCCTCTCGTTTGAAATGAAAAGGCATGATGTGCCTTAAGTCCTTCCTCCCTTCCACACAAACCAAAACCGCTTCGAGTGCTTTCCTTCCAATGCCTTTGAATGCATTCAAAGAGATTTGAACCTTGACATAAAGCGCTGCCACACACCTTAACAAAAATCCAATTGCTAATGCGCCACTCTGCCCACAATGTCTTGGGCTTTCGACCACCCTTGGATTTATTCACTATCTCCCTTTTCAAAATGATTTTCACATGAGTTCTCTTCGGATGCTTAAAAAACGATTAACACGAGCAAGGATTAATTTCAAATGAATCTTAGGGTCCCTCTTTATATATTCTTCTCCTCATTTTTTATGACGTCGATGCATTAATGATTTTCCCTCTTTCTTTAGACGTCGATGCTAACTTAAATTTTAATTTTAAAATTAAAATTTATTTTTTTTTTTTAATTTTTGGAAAACATCCCAAAAGGGATGCCACTTTCGGGTAAGACCCAAGGAGGCAGGGGTATCCATTCCACAAAAAATGCCCAGGACTCGGACCTGGCCTACCACCTTTGACATACTCAAGGAGCAAACAAACACACAAAACCAATTTAAAAATAAGTAAATAAATAAGTAAATAACAACAAAAATAATAAAATAAAATAAAAAACATGCTCCTTGAGTGTGTCAAAAACAAAAGCACAACCAAACACGCACAATAAGATAAAATAAACCACAACACAAACCACATAGAAAAACACAAGAACCACATAACAAAACACAAACAAGACAAAAACAACAGAACACTACAAAGACATAACCCAAAAAAAACATGAAAAATAAACACAACCAAAACCTAAAAAACTAAAAAATAAAAAAAAATAAAAATAAAAAACAACCAACAACAGACAATAAACAAAAACAAAAAACATAGAAAACACTCACACATAAAAACACGAATTAACACAAACAAAGAGAAACCCAAGAACAAGAACGAAAAAAAAACACAAGAACAATAACAAAAAACATAAAAAAAACACAAAACAACAAAAACACAAGAACAACAAAAAACAACACAAAGAACACAAAAACAAAACAAAACAAAAGAACCCACCCACCTTAAAAAACTAAAAAAAAAAACAAAAAAGAAAAAAAAAAAAAATGAACATAACAATGACCTATCTAGACCAGAAGACTATTAAGGCAAGAATCAACAGAGGAAACAAAAGAAAGAATAGAATGAGCTAGGGAACTAAAAAAAACTGAATGAACCAAAGAGAAGCAAAAAAAAAAACAAGAAGAAACTAGGTACCTTCAGAACTGGAGCCATCCAAAGAAATGATAGAAAGAAGAGCTTCCCTAATTTGAGAAGCCCACCATCTAGGAGGGTGGCCATAACAAGTAAGATCACCTTTGTCCAAAGCCCAATTAGCTAAAGCATCAACACTCTTGTTTTGATCTCTGACCACATGATTGTAATCAACTTTCAAAAATCCCATCTGGATTAATTGAATCTTCTCAATAATTCTTTTTATTCTCCAATCCACCTTATGATTCTTAGAAGGAGTCTTCAAGAGATTAATCATAAGTTGAGAGTCAGACTCAACTAACACCTTTTCCCATCCAACCTTAGTAGCCTCCTGAAGGCCTCTGAGGATACCATACCCCTCAGCAAGGTTATTGGAAAGAATACCCAAATTCTCAGCAAAAGTAAAAACCAGGGAGCCATCTGAAAGTCTACCAATTCCTCCCACACTGGCTTTTCTAGGGTTCCCTCTAGAGGCTCCATCAGTATTGACTTTTCCAAAATCCTTAGGAGGAGGTTGCCAATTTCTTGTCCTATCCATATTACTAATACTCACATTCCCTTTAAGTTGGTTGCCCTTAGAATATTTAATCTTCAATATTTGCATCACTTGATCCCATATTTGGTGGGAGTTTTGGGGGTGATTAAGGAGTTGATGGACTGATTCAACTAAGTTGGCTATGGTATTTTGCCAAATATAGTGAATATCCTTCCTATCTTGATTAAAAATTTGGTTGTTCCTTTCATTCCAAATATTCCAAAGAAGAATGGTAGAACCCATCCAAACTAACTGCCTAATAAAATGATCAACACCCTCTTGATTAGGCCAATCCCTCCAAAGTTGTTCAAAAGTAAAAAAATTGGACCACTGTAAGCCAAGTAAAGTGGCCATTCTCCTCCATAGCTCAGAGGCTAAAGTACACTCAATAAAAATATGGTTGAGAGTTTCTACATTCTCTTCACACATTTCACATCTAAAAGGGCCATGAAAACCACGCTTCATAAGTTGCTCACCAGTAAGCACCCTACGATGCAATAAAAGCCAATTAAAGAACCTCACCTTAGGCCAGATATTTTGAGCCCACAATCGAGAAAATATGTCAGAAGAATGGTTGGGATTATTATGGCATAAGGTCAAATAACCTTGAGCAACTGAATACTCACCCTTAGTAGTGTTGTTCCATCCAAAACAATCTTTTTCATGGGACCAAGAGAGGGATCTCATATGAAGGATGCCTTGGATATCTTGTCTTTGCCTTTCTAGGATTTGAATAGGCCAGTCCTCAATAGGGATCCAATATCTACCAACCTTTGAATTACCAGTATGGTACCGACAGATAATTAGCCACCTTTATCCAATTAGCTCGGTGAAGCTCCTCCATCCAAGGCCTCCAATCGGGAAACTGAGTTATCAAAGGCTTGTGACCATCCCAAGAATCTATCCAAAAATTTGCCTATTGACCATTATGAATGATCCAAAATAAATTTTTCTTTATCAAATCCTCACCAGTCTTAAGAACTGCTAAAATGGGAGAACCTTTGGTAGGAAGTTGATAGCGAACAAGGTCTTCAGGACTTTTGTTCTCGGCATATTTAGCACGGAGATTATTGGCCCAAAGAGCATTGGGGTTATGCAACATCCTCCAATATAATTTAGCAGCTAAAGCTTTGTTTTTATTAATAGAAGACCGGAATCCTAACCCCCCTTCACTCTTAGGAAGACATAAAGTATCCCATTTCACCAAGGCCCATTTTATTTTCTCCTTAGTACCACTCCAAAGGAAACGATGACTGATTTGATCCAATTCTCGAAGAACAACCTTTGGGATATTCAAAATGGAAGAAACATAAATAGGAATAGCTTGAAGGACTGATTTTACCAAGGTGATTCTACCCCTAGAAGAAAGCCACTTGTTGGTCCACTTTCCAATTTTCTTCTTGACTTTGTCCAACAACCAATTCCAATATTTATTTTTATGCCTTTGAATATTTATGGGAATACCTAAATAAGTGATTGGAAGGGAGGTCTTCTTATATCTTAATTTATCCAAGACCATGGATTCTTGTCTAGCAGAGTAGTGAAAGAAAATAACTTTAGATTTGTCTTCATTGATCAACTGCCCAATAGCCTTAGAAAAATAGCTAATGATTTGCTTAATATTAGAAGCTTCCTTAACTATAGCTTTACCTAAAAGAGTAGAGTCATCCAAAAATTGAATATGAGAGATAGGTCTAGCTCCATGAGCAATGGTAACTCCCTCAAGGGTTTTGTTTTCCCTCTTTTTGGTTATAGTCCTACCCAAGCATTCAACAAGAATGATGAATAAATAAGGGGATAGCGGGTCACCTTGCCTAATACCTCTGGAAGCTGGGAATGACTGAGAAGGCCTGCCATTGATAAGAACTAAGTAGGAAACTGAAGAGATACATCCCATAATCCAATCCATCCAATCCTTAGAGAAACCAAATTGCCTCAAAACTTTGATAAGGAAGTGCCAATCCACTCTGTCATAAGCTTTGGATAAGTCTAACCGAATGAACATGGAAGGAGATTTTTGCATATCCATGGAATGGATGGCTTCCTGAGCAAGAACTATCTCATCTACTATTTGACGTCCTTCCACATAACCCCCTTGCTCTGGGGAAATAATCTTATGCAAAAGAGGCTTCAACCTTTACTGCCATGATTTTAGTAATGATTTTGAGAAGAACATTACATAAAGCAATAGGTCTAAAAGCTGAGATATGATCAACCTCTTGAGCTTTTGGAACAAGAGTAATATAAGTTTTATTGATAACCTTCAAAATTTCTTTGGCTTTCCTGGCTTCTTCCACCACCTCTAATAAATCAACATGAAGGATATCCCAGAACTCTTGGTAGAACTCAATGGGAAAACCATCGGGACCTGGGGTTTTTCCTTTTTGCATTTTAAAAACTACTTGTTGAAGCTCATTGATAGTAACAGGGAGCAGTCAAAATAGAGTTCTCCTCAGAAGTGATAAGAGAAGGGATTGCTTGAAGAACATTTTGTTGTGAAGCTGAGTCAAGAGGAGTAGCAACAAAAATATTGGAAAAGTAATCAACAACAATAGAGTTCATGCCATCCCAAGTATAAACAACATCTCCAGAATCTGATTTTAAGGAAGAAATAAAGTTGTGAGATCTTCGAGCTAGAAGAGATTTGTGGAAGAAATTTGTGTTTCGATCTCCTTCTTTGAGCCATTGAATTCTAGATTTTTGCTTCCATAAGATTTCTTCTCTTTTTTCCCATTCCTCTAGCTGAGTTGTGAGTTTAATTTCATCTGCACTTCTCTTCTCTGTGAGGCCATCTAAACGGATTTTCTTATTCAAATTTTCAAGATGAGCAATAACTTCATGTTTTTTTTATGAACATCCCCAAACTCTTTCCAGTTCCAAGTCTTGATTTTGGATTTAATGTATTGTAGTCTTTTGGAAAAACAGAACATCTTAGTCCCATGCCTAGGTTTACCTTCCTTCCACCATTGTTGCACATGAGGTCTAAAGGAAATGTCTCTAAGCCACATTAATTGAAAATGAAAAGGAGAGAAACTCACATTGGTTTTCCACATTTCCACCATGGCTGGCCAATGATCCGAACCAGCATTATTAAGAGTCTTCACTTTAGGAATGTGACCATGGATTAAGAAATTTTTAGAGAGCAAAAACCTATCCAATCTCTCCATTATACAAGCTAAGCCTTGCCTTATGTTAGACCAAGTCATAAGGCCATTATCTAGTTGGATATCCACAAGATGGAGGTTTGCAATATATTCGCTCATGAGGTCAGTGCTTTTGTCCAAATTTCTATTTCCCCCCTTTTCTCATCTAGAGAGAGGATGGTATTGAAATCTCCTCCGATCAAGATCCAAGCTTCAGGAAAATGAGAGATAATATGAGTAATATCCTTCCACTTGTCTTCTTTTTTCCTCCAAAGAAGTCGGAGCATAAATAGTAATGCAGAGCATAATTTGGTTGGAATGTCTACTTTGAATAGCTATAGCCAACAAACCCCAACTGCCAACCATATGGTGAATAACTACCTCTTTTGGGTCCCAAAGACAAGCAATGCCACCAGAAGTCCCTTGGGAGCCGAGGGAAACCACTTTCCAGCTGGCCAAATTTTCTTGGCAATTGAGTCCATATCCTCCATTGACATCTTTGTTTCTTGAAGGAAAACAAGATGTGGATGATTTATCTGAATCATTCTTCTAATTTCATTTTGTTTTGAAAGACTCCCTTTGAGTCCTCTAATATTCCAAGTGATGATCTTCATTAATACCAGGGCTAAAAAATTTGGGAAGGGCATTAATCTTACCTTCCTCTACAAGCTTTTCACCTTCTTTTACCATATGATATTGATTGGTCTTGCGACACTGCTTTTTGATTAGAATCCATCTTCAATTTTTTTTCCCTGTTTCTTGACTTATTCCAATTGAATCTGAGATGGCTTCTAACCTTGAAGAATGCTCGTACATAGCCAAAATTTTACTAGATGGTTCAACGGAGTCTATATTGGGACCTGCATTATTTGAAGTTTTGACATTTGAAAGATTGTTTTTCTTGTGTAAATTTTCTCCCTTTTTTTTTGTTGAAAACCTTTGATTTGTTGGTTTGTCTCTGAGTTCTTCCCTTCATATTTAAATTGTGTTTCTAAGATTTTAGTTTCCATTATTTCCTCTTCCTCACTTGGGACATCATTTGTGGAAAGGATTTCAAACATATTAGTAGATGACTTTGATTGATCCTTCATAACTAGTTTTTTCTGAGTGTTCTTCTTCTTAGGTATTTGGAAACCTATTGAGTTTATATCTTCTTTCTTTTGATCGAGAATTTTATTTGGGCAAGCACTGGCCAAATGACCATATTCATGGCAAATTCTACAATGAAAAGGAATGTTCTCATAGTCCACTACTTGCTCCCAAGTGTCTTCCCCAAATTGTAATGTGATCTTTTTAGGTAGGGGTTTGTCAAAATCCATTAAAACACAAATCCGAGCATAAATAATATGTTCAAAATTTTGAGTACAATATTTTTAGGTAGGGATTTTCAAAATCCATTAAAACACAAATCGGAGCATAAATAATATGTTCGAAAGGAAAAGACATGATGTGCCTTAAGTCCTTCTTCCCTTCCATGCAAATCGAAAGTGCTTCGAGTGCTTTCCTTCTAATGCCTTTGAATGTAGTCAAAGAGATTCAAACCTTGATGTAAACCGCTGCCACACACCTTAACAAAAATCCAATTGCTAATGCGCCACTCTTCCCACAATGTCTGAGGCTTTCGACCACCCTTGGATTTATTCGTTGTCTCCCTTTTCAAAATTATTTTCGCACAAGCTCTCTTCGGATGCTTAACCAATGATTAACACAAGCAAGGATTAATTTCAAATGAACCTTAGGATCCCCATTTATATAGTCTTCTCCTCATTTTCGATGATGTCGCCGCATTAATGATTTTCCCTCTTTCTTTAAACATCGATGCTAACTTTAATTTTAATTTTAAAATTTAATTTTAATTTTAAATAATTAAAATTTAAAATAAATATTTAAAATTAAATATCTCAATCACCGGGGCACCTTTTTTGAGGAAACAAAATACCAACCTTGGTTTTAAGAAAAACCCATTTCAAATCTGCCATCCATGGTTTTAAATAAAACCTTTTATTTTTCTTGCCTTAGTTTTCACAAAAACCCTGAATTTATCCATGCTTTCCAAAATATCATTTGCCCATAAAAACTCAATGTGATCCATATGACATCAATGATTCATGTGACATCAATGACAACATAAAATAACTCAAATTTCCAACATATCTAACCCTTGAAGTGGCACAAGAAGGATTGGTTGTTTGTGAGACAGGTTTTGTGACATATCTTCATCAAAGCAAATAAGAGGTATGGGTATTTTTCTCCTTCTTTGAGGTGTGTTGTTGAGCAAGGTTTTCTGGACCATAAGGTGGAGATAAAAGGATTGTTTGATATGCATTGTTGAAAATTTTGAATTAGGGTTTGAGACTTACATTGTGCATATTTGTTGAGAGAAAGTGGAAACAATTATATTAGGGCTTGTACTTCATTGTTGAATGGTATTGGAAATATTTGAGATAAAGTTTGAGAACAAGTGTGCTTCTATTGTTGAAAGAGATTGAGACATTTGTGCTAGAGATTGTGAACTACTTGTGTTAGGTTTGAAGACAAGTTTGTGAATCATTGTGAAACCTTTTGAGCATTGGTTGAGAGATATTGAAAGCAATTGTGAAAGTGTTTGAGATCAATCTTGTGAGGGAAATTTGTGCATTATTGAGGTTGATGTTTGAGAGAAAATTTGTAAGAAAGATAGATCAGTTTTGTGAAGCAAGATATATACTGTGTTGATTTGTTTTGAAAAGGATTTTGCAAGAGATAAATATTGGATTAGTTGAATGCAAGATTTGTGAATGTGAAGAACATATTGGGATTTTGATAGTGTACATCATTCTCTATATGTTCCAGAGGTTAAAAAAATTTGAGTAGAATATATCTATTTGAAGAAAGCATTTTTGAAAAAGATATAAGCTTTGTTTGTGTGCAAATTTTAGAAATATTTGAGCAAGTTAAGTGAGCAACATTAAGGCATATTTGAGCAAGTCTTTTGAGAAGGCTTGAGGGCAGATTTGAGAAAGTATTTTGAGAAGGCTTGAAGGTAATTTTGAGCAAGTATTTTGAGAAGGCTTGAGGATAGATTTGAGATAAAATTAAGAGTAGGTTTTATTCTAATTTATTCAAGATTTGTGTTAAGGCTTGAGGTATATTTAAGATAGAGTTGATAGCAGGTTTGGTTTTTGATTTGATCAAGATTTGTGTTAAGGCTTGAGGTAGATTTGAGTAGAGTTGAGAGTAGGTTTGGTTGCTAATTTGATCAAGATTTGTGTTAAGGCTTGGGGTAGATTTGAGTAGAGATAAAGAGTAATTTTGAGATAGATTTGTGCTAACCTTATAGCGAGGTTAGTTACATATTTGAGATAGATGTATTACTAATATGAACAAGCTTTGTGCTAAGGCTTGGGATATATTGGAGAAGATTTAAGCAGAGGTGAGTACCAGATTTGGAGGTGATCAGATCAAAGAGGACAAAGGTCTCCTATGGAGAGAGATCCACAAACTAGTGTAGTGGGGATAGAGGTCTCCTATGGATAGAGATCCATTAGCTAGAGCAGTGGGGATAGAAGTCTTCTGAAATAAGTTCACTAGCCTAAGCAGTAGGGGATAGAGATCTCCTATGGAGAGAGATCCACAAGATAAATTAGTGGAGGATAGAGTTCTCCTATGGAGAGATATCCATAAACTAGAGCAGTGGGGATAGAGTTCTCCTATGGAGAGTGATCCACAAACCAAAGAAAAGGGGATAGAGTTATCCTATGGAAAGAGATCCATGAACTAGATGGGAAGATAGAGTTCTTCTATGGAGAGAGATCCACAAACAAATAAAGGAGATAGAGTTCTCCTGGATCAAGTTCCATAAACAAAATAAAGGGGATAGAGTTCTCCTATGGAGAGAGATCCACAAATCAGAGCATAGGGGATTTGTGTCTCCTTTGGATAGAGGTCCATAAACATTGTAATAGGGAATTGATTCCCAAGATATTTGTTGAGAAAATTTAGAAGAAATATTTTCTCCATGGACGTAACCCACATTGGGTGAACCATGTTAAATTTATGTCTCTCATGTGTGTGATGATTTGTGCATTACTTTGATTACTACTATTGATATTGCCATTGATAATATTGGATAATATTATTTGGGAAAGAAAAGTAAAAGTTGATCTTATACTATTCACCCCCTCTCAATATAACCTATTGTTCTTCAATTGGTATCAGAGTGGGTTCCTTTAGAAAAGTCTAACAACTTGAAGGAAGATATTACAGGAACACAGATGGCATCTCAGAATGGATCTTCATAAAATAAGGCACCATTGTTTGATGGGAACAATTATGCTTTCTAGAGCATAAGAATGAAGACTTACTTGATGGCACAAGGATATGAGACATGGCAATCCATTGAGGATGGGTTCACACCTACAACTACTCCTCCCATAGATAAATATGGTAAGATGTTACATGTGAATAATACCAAGGCTATGAATGGAATCTTAAGTGGATTACATGAAGCAAAATTTGTGAAAGTTATGCATTGCAAATCAGAAAAAGAGATATGGGAAAAATTGAAGTAAACATATGAGGGAGATAAAAAGGTCAAGATGGCAAAACTACAAAACCACAAGAAAAGGTTTGAAGATTTGAAGATGGAAGATGAGGAAGATATTGCTACATACTTGCTTCATGTGGATGAAGTTGTAAATACCATGCGTGGACTTGGTTTCAAAATTGAAGACTCCAATGTTGCTCAGAAAGTATTAAGGTCACTTCCTATGAGGTATGATGGAAAAGTTTTAGCTATAGAAGAGATGAGAGATATTGAAAAATTGACTATGGATGAGTTACATGGAATTCTCACAGCTTATGAGATGAGAATAGTAAAGGATCCCAACTCCAAGAAAGAGGCAACTTTCAAAGCATCAAAGAAGACAAAATATAAGAAACCAAAATCAAGTGGTGAGTCAAGAAGTGATGAAGAAGCTAACTATGGTAGAAGAAACAAGGACTCAAGAAAGCACAAAGGTATGAAAATAGTGAAATGTTTTAACTATGGTAATTTTGGTCACTATGCATCTAATTGTCCAGAAGCTGGAAGTAGTAGCAGTGAAGAGAAATAGGATCATAAGAAAAAGGAAGGAGGAAAATCCAGGTATGAAAAGAAAAATAGGTATGGTCAAGGCAAGCATGAAAAAAAATTCTTTCAAAGGCACAAGAAGAGTTTCTATGTTAACAAGACAAGCAAGGCTTCAAGTGATAGTGATGAAAGACCCTCAGATAGTGAAGAAGAAGATATTCTATTTTTGGCAATAGAAGAGGAAGAAAATGCTCCTATTGAAGATAAAGTTGAAAAGTATGAAGATGCTCTTGAAGACCAAGAAGTAGAACAAGATTCAGAAAATGAAGAGGAAGGCACAGTAGATCTAGAAGTAGAACTTATTGTTGCTCTTAGAGAATTGAAAAAGGTTAGAAAGCAGAATTCAAGACTAAAGACTCAAGTTCAAGAATGTGAGGAAGAAAAAGGAAAGCTTATACAAGACCTGACAAACTCAATAGCTAAGGCAAGGAGACTTAAAGAGGTCATGAGTGAAAAGTTAGAAGCAAAAGAGTCAGAATGTGAAAGATTAGAACATGAGATAATTTCACTAAGGATGGAAGTAAAATATTCTAAGGACAAGCTACACAAGTTTGGGAAAAGCTCAAAAACTTTGGATAAGATTATCAATGCACAAAGATCTTCATCTATCAAAATAGGACTTGGTTTTGAAGAAGGACAAGGGAAAAAAGAAGAAGGATCAAGCTCAAGCTCAAAAGAAGAGGAAATTTTAGAGGAAGAGAGTGAAGAAGAAATTGAGACTTATGTGGATAAGTTGAAGAATAGAAGCTTCACTAAGAAAGGAAACAATGCACAAACAAGAAACAGGGATCATCATAGAGAAGGCAAAGAAAGGACTAAGAGACCAGAGGGTTCAAGAAAATATTTCTTCAAAGGACGTTGTTTTTCATGTAATCAGTTTGGTCATAGGGCTATGCATTGCAGGACTCATGGAAAGAAGGAGTATGGCCTCACTAAAAGGAATGTCAACTCTTTCAAATATGGATATTTATTTCAAGGGTATTGCTACTCTTGTAATCGATTTGGTCATAAAGCAATCCACTACAGGGTTCATGATAGAAATGATTATGGCTTCACCAGGAGGAACTTCAAGATATTTGCACCTTCCAAGAACTACAACATTAAGTGTTATAAGTGTAATAATCTAGGGCATAAGGCCAAGTGGTGTAGAACAGAGTTTCCAGAGCTTCCAGAGACAAGCAAGAACAGGGACACTCAAAAGGATCAAAAGGGTATGTTGAGAAAGAAGGTTGACAAAGAAAAAGAGCATTGTATGCTGGGAGTAGAAATACTCCCACCCCAAAATTAATCACCTCAAGGAGAGGAGGTGGGGAGGGGTGAGTTAAGAGTCTTATATTTAGCCCCAAAGGAGTCCCTTTGCCATTGATGTCAAAGGGGGAGAGATTTGAGTAAGGGGGAGAGCATTCAGGGGAAGATCAATGGGTGGCAAGAAATTTTTTTTAGAAAGGGTTGCCATCAATGACAAAGGGGGAGATTGTTGGAAATTTGAGAATGATGAGTTGTCATTGATGTCAAAGGATTGATGTCATAAGTTGATGGTATTTTTCTAAGGGTCTAAGGCAATATGGCAGCAAGAAAATATGAGGCATTTACCATGGTGGTACTTGCAAAAGAAAAATATTTTATGGTGGCAAAGACAAAATATTTTTCCATGGTTAAGAAAGCAAGCAAAGAGAATTCTTCAAAAGGATTGTAATATTTAAATTTTAATATTTAAATATTATTAAGGAAGCTTGATAGTGACAAAGGTTTTATTTGGTAAATAAAAACCCAAGGGGGTTTCCAATTTGCAAAGGAAAGTCTAAGTTTACTTATTGGTGAAAAAGACCCAAGGCAAATAAAAGGGTTTATTATAATATTTTTTAAAATATTATAAACCCTAAGTCTAATGTTTCAAGGCGCCAAAGAAAAATTAAATTATTCTTTTTAAAATTCAAAGAAGGGTCGACGTCTAATTTTTGAGCATGATTCAAAGGAGGGCCGATGTCATTTAAAGCATGCATGAAACGTATTAATACCCCCTCAATGCTTTGGAAAGACCTTCGATCGATAAGTGTACCCCATGCATAGAGAGACGATGAATAAGAGGAGAGGATAACACTTTGTTTTTGGCTAGCATGCAGTAGAATGAACAAATTCCATTTGTTCATGCATTGATGTCATCCACCAGGGTGGCCCAATGGTAGCTCATCTCGCGCTAAGGCATAGTGGGGAAGAGGTTCATGGTTCGATTCTCCCTAGCACCGATTTTGAAGTGTTTTATCCTTTTCGATGGACGTGGCAAGAGATAAAGGGTGGAGGCCATGTGTTAGGTCTCAATCGCTTGGCTAGCGCAAGTGGTCGAGCATTGTGCTTAGGAGTTTGAGGTCGGAGGGTCGATTCCCATCCGCGCCAGCAAGGAGATTAATTTTTATAAGGTATGCTCTAAGTTGATTAATGTTGGCTATGCTTGGTGTTTGGTGGATGTGATTTGGTGTATAGTCTTGGCATATAGGAGGTATAAGGGGAAACTAATTTTTGCATAATATTTTAAGGGTATTGCTGTCATTTATTTTATATATGCAAAGGTTGGAGTGATAAGGTGTAAATGGTTTATTTAAAATTGTAAATATTTGTTCTTGGACATTAAAGTGGATTGGAAATTATTTTATGAAAGTGGGAGATAAAAGGTGTAAAATATGATTTTATTGTTTGTAATTCTTGCTTTATGAAAAGGAAATTTTTGAGAGGGTTTTGTTGAGCTTTAATGCATTATCCTTGAGAACAAAAGAAGAGTCCTAGAACATTATTTTCAGATTTCATTGAGCACCTTTTTGAGGGAAAATTCATGTGGATATTTTGAAATAGAATCTTGCTATCTAACCCTTGAAGTGGCACAAGAAGGATTGGTTGTTTGTGAGACAGGTTTTGTGACATATCTTCATCAAAGAAAATAAGAGGTATGGGCATTTTTCTCCTTCTTTGAGGTGTGTTGTTGAGCAAGGTTTTCTAGATCATAAGGTGGAGATAAAAGGATTGTTTGGTAAGCATTGTTGAAAATTTTGAGTTAGGGTTTGAGACTTACATTGTGCATCTTTGTTGAGAGAAAGTGGAAACAATTATATTAGGGCTTGTACTTCATTGTTGAATGGTATTGGAAATATTTGAGATAAAGTTTGAGAACAAGTGTGCTTCTATTGTTGAAAGAGATTGAGACATTTGTGCTAGAGATTGTGAACTACTTGTGTTAGGTTTGAAGACAAGTTTGTGAATCATTGTGAAACCTTTTGAGCATTGGTTGAGAGATATTGAAAGCAATTGTGAAAGTGTTTGAGATCAATCTTGTGAGGGAAATTTGTGCATTATTGAGATTGATGTTTGAGAGAAAATTTGCAAGAAAGATAGATCAGTTTTATGAAGCAAGATATATACTATGTTGATTTATTTTGAAAAGGATTTTGCAAGAGATAAATATTGGATTAGTTGAATGCAAGATTTGTGAATGTGAAGAACATATTGGGATTTTGATAGTGTACATCATTCTCTATATGTTCCAGAGGTTAAATGAATTTTGAGTAGAATATATCTATTTGAAGAAAGCATTTTTGAAAAAGATATAAGCTTTGTTTGTGTGCAAAGTTTGGAAATATTTGAGCAGGTTAAGTGAGCAACATTAAGGTAGATTTGAGCAAGTCTTTTGAGAAGGCTTGAGGGCAGATTTGAGCAAGTCTTTTGAGAAGGCTTGAAGGTAGTTTTGAGCAAGTATTTTGAGAAGGCTTGAGGATAGATTTGAGACAAAATTGAGAGCAGGTTTGATTGCTGATTTGATCAAGATTTGTGTTAAGGCTTGAGGTAGATTTGAGACAGAGTTGATAGCAGGTTTGGTTGTTGATTTGATCAAGCTTTGTGTTAAGGATTGAGGTAGATTTAAGTAGAGTTAAGAGTAGGTTTGGTTGCTAATTTGATCAAGATTTGTGTTAAGTATTGGGGTAGATTTGAGAAGAGATAGAGAGCAGGTTTGAGGTAGATTTGTGCTAACCTTATAGCGAGGTTAGGTGTAGATTTGAGATAGATGTATTGTTGATCTAAACAAGCTTTGTGCTAAGGCTTGGGGTAGATTGGAGCAGAGTTAAGTAGAGGTGAGTACCAGCTTTGGAGGTGATCAGATCAAAGAGGACAAAGGTCTCCTGTGGAGAGAGATCCATCAACCAATGTAGTGGGGATAGAGGTCTCCTATGGAGAGAGATCCACAAGCCAGAGCAATAGGGATAGAAGTATTTTATGATAGAAGTTCACTAGCCAGAGTAGTGGGGGATAGAGGTCTCCTATGGAGAGAGATCCACAAACCAGAGCAAGAGGGAGAAAAAGTTCTCCTATGGAGAGAGATCCACAAACTAAAAAGAAAAATTAAAATATAAATAAAACAAGAGGGTATAGAGTTCTCCTGTGGAAAGAGATCCATGAACTAGCATGGAAGATAGAGTTCTTCTATGGAGAGAGATCCACGAACCAGTTGAGGAGATAGAGTTCTCTTGGATCAAGTTCCACAAACCAAAACAAGGGGATAGAGTTCTCCTATGGAGAGAGATCCACAAATCAGAGCATAGGGGATTGGTGTCTCCTTTGGACAGAGGTCCATAAACATTGTAATAGGGAATTGATTCCCAAGAGATTTGTTGAGAAAATTTAGAAGAAATATTTTCTTCGTGGATGTAACCCACATTGGGTGAACCACATTAAATTTGTGTCTCTCATGTGTGTGATGATTTGTGCATTGCTTTGATTATTGCTATTGATATTGCCATTGATAATATTGGATAATATTGTTTGGGAAAGAAAAGTAAAAGTTGGTCTTATATTGTTCACCCCCCCTCTCAGTATAAGCCTGTGTTCTTCAATATTCAAGGATAAAATCAAAGGCAAAAATATCTTCAATGATAAAATGTTGAATGATAAGGCACATATCTTCAGGGGGATTAAAAATTTTTTAAAGCAAAAGTTATAATATTCAAGAAGGAGATTTATATTTAAATCAGAGGACTTAAATATAGTGCAAAAATTTAAATATTTAAAATTTTAATATTTAAATGTTTTTAAAAGTTCAAATGTGGGTGATCTCCTAAATAGTACCATGTAAAAATAAATAAAAGTTGACCATGCAAAAGGTGGAAAATTAAAATATTAAAAATCTAGGCCGAATTCATTGGGTGGATGAAGGAGATATAAATATTAGACCCTAAGTTTCACATTTGTTAAAAGAAATGCAAGTTGAATATAATCTTATCAAGCATAGAGGTGGTAGCACGAAGGAGGGAGGAGGAGGCAAGTTGAATATAATCCAATGCAATAGAAAGTAAAATTTAAATTTGGTTTGTACCCCATATATATTAACCAACCGGGTAGACCAGTTGGTAGCCAGGCTTGCACTAAGGTGTTGTGTTGCAAGAGGTCACAGGGTCAAAATTGGTTGACATAATTTTTTTGAAGAGTAAAGGTAGAGTTTCTAAGGAGGTAAATATAATTTTTGTGCTTGTTGATTCCATCCACTAGGGTAGCCCAGACGATCATCGATCTTGTGTGGAAGTGCTATTGCACAGGAGGTTAAGGGATCAAATCCCTTTGTCACTATTTTATTTGATGATGATAAAGTGCAAGGGAATAAAAATAATTTTACACGGTTTAGGTTTCATGTGTTGTGGTAGCATAGCTAGTCACGAGCACCTATGAAATTTTTATGCTCCTAGAGGACAGGGGATCGAATCCCATCACAGTTGTGAAAGGTATTTAAAAGAATTTTGTTTTACTAAATTTATTAGAGGGAGATATAAGGGTAAAGGTGCCATAGTAAGGTTTTATTTTTTGTAAAATAATAAAAGGAGATGTTATGTTGTGATTTGATTTATGTAAAATAAATAAAAAAAGAAATAAAGGTTTTGATGTTAGCATAAGGTTTCATTTTTAAAAATTAATAAAAGTAAGGGTTTTAGCTATTAATAAAGTTTGATATTATGAGTTTCAAAAAGTAAGATATAAGGAGTTATTTTCAATATTTATTTTGTGTGTTTTTGATAAGGTTTTTTGAGTGGTTGATTTGATATTTAATCAAGAAAATAATAGGAGAATTTCTAACCAAGTTTTGAAGGCACAAACAAAAGGAAAATTACTTTTGTCTAGATAGGTTTGGAAAGCTCATGCAAAAATAAGATCATCATCATTGAGGTAGATTTAGAGGTATGGTGATTTAATTTCTTTTCTCAAGGTGGTTTTGTTTGAGGAAAATATTTTTGTTGTCATATGGTTGGAGGTATAAGGAATTATTGGATGTGCATTATTTTTGCTTGAAATTGGAAATAAATGGGCAAAAGTTATAGATCATATTTGTGAGAAAACTTATGCATTTATTTTGCTTGAAATTGGGAGTAAATGTGCAAGGATTATAGATCACATTTGAGAGAAAATTTATGTATTGTTTTTTATTGAAATTGGGAGTAAATGTGCAAGGATTATAGATCAGATTTGAGATAAAATTTGTGCATCATTCATGATTTATTTTTGGAGTGGATGAAAAGGATATATCTATGCACTATGATTGGTTTTTCACGGAAAGGTGCAAATAAGAAATTACTAGGTCAGTTATCAAGTTCTAGATAAAATCTACTTTTGATGTAATAAATGTGAGATAATGATTGTGAAGAACATATTGGGCATTTGTTAATGCATATCATTCTCTATATGTTCATGAAGATAAAATAATTATGGGTAGAATATGTTTGAATTTCTTTAGTTGAGGAAAACACATTGAAGAATAGGTGAAGAACTTGATGTCATCAGTATGCAAAATTTGGGAATAGATGAGCATTTTTTTGTATGCAATATTTGAGAATAGATGAGCATTTTTTGTATGCAATATTTTAGAATAGATGAGCATTTTTTGTATGTAATATTTTGGAATCCATAAGCAAAGTTGTGAGAAAGTTTTAGAGCATATTTGAGCAGTTTTTAGAGCATAGGGTATTGGTATCTCCTATGGATTGGTGTCCAAAAATATTGCAATAGGGGATTGGTGTCTCCTATAGAGTGGTGTACACATAACTTGAATAGAGTGGAGTGGTTTCCATATAACTAGAACTGAGTGGAGTGGTGTCCATAGAACCATAATAGAGTGGAGTGGTGTTCACAGAACTAGAATAGAGTGGAGTGGTATTGATAGAATAAGAGCAGAGGGGATTGGTATCTCCTATGGAGTGGTGTCCACAAAAATAGAATAAAGTGGAGTGGTGTCTAAAAAACTAGATTAGATGGGATTGGTGTCTCATGCGGAGTGGTCTCCATGAACTAGAGTAAATGGGATTGGTGTCTCTCATGGATAGGTATCCATGAACTTGAGAGGGTATTGGTATCTCCTGTGGAATGGCATCCACAAAAATTGTAATAGGCTATTGGTGTCTCGCGTGGGTTGGTACCAATAAAAATTGTTGAGAAAATTATAATAAATATGTCTCCATGGATGTAGCCCATATTGGGTGAACCACGTTAAATCAGTGTCTCTCATATGTGTGATGATTTATGTATTGTTTTGTTACTACATTAATATTATTTTTGTTATCATTTGTATTAAAAAGTTAAAAGTTCTATCTTATACTATTCACACCCCTCTTAGTATAATCTTGTGTTCTTCAACTATTATCAGAGTGATTTCCTTTGTGAAAGGCTAATAGATTTAAGGAAGATCTTATAGGAACACAAATGGATCCATTATTTTATGGGACTAACTATGCTTTCTGGAGCTTAATTATGAAGATAAAATAAATATGGAAAAAGTTATAGAGAACATATAAAGGAGATGATAACTTTAATATGGCAAAACTCCAAACCCATAGGAGGAAGTTTGAAGACTTGAAGATGAAATATAAGGAATATATTGCTAGGTATTTACTTCATGTTGATGATGTTGTCAACACCATTAGTGGACTTGGAGAAAGTATTGAAGACTAATATTATTTAGAAAATCTTGAGGTCACTTCCCATGAGGTTTGATGCAAAGGTTTCAACAATTGAAGAAATGAAGGATATAAAAACTTTGATCATGGCTGATTTACATAGAATTCTCACAATGTATGAGATGAGGATATAAAAAATAAAACATCCAAATGAGAGGTAGAATTCAAAGCTTCAAATAAGACAAAGTGTAAGAAACCATAATCAAGTGAAGAATCAAGTAGTGGAGAAGAAGCTAAATTTGTGAGAAAAAATAAGAAGGGTCCAAGAAAACACAAAGGTATACATTCTATGAAATATTATAATTGTGTTAACCTTGGTTATTATGCATCTAATTTTCCATAAGCTAGAAGTAGTAGCAGTGAATAAGAAATGGAATATGGGAAAAATAAATAAAGAATAATTTATCATGAAAAGAAAAATAGGTATGGTCAAAACAAGCATGAGAAGAATATTTTTCAAAGACATGAGAAATTTTTTTATGTTGAAGAAGCAAGTGGTTCCTCCAGTAGCAATGATGAAAGCCTCTCCAATAGTGAAAGAGAATAAATCTTATTCTTGAACATAAAAGAATATTATTATGTTGTCAAATACCAAGAAGAAGAGGAAGATTCAAAAGATGAAGAGGAATCCACAATTGACATAGAAGAGGAACTTAATTTTTATCTTGAAGAGTTAAAGAGGGTTAGAAAGAAGAACTCAATATTGAAGGCTCAAGTACAAGAGGATGACAGAACAAATGCAAAGCTTCTACAAGATCTCATTGACTTAAAAGTTAAGGTTGAAGAGGCAAGGAAAATTGAATAAGTTATGGCTGAGCAGTTAAAGGCAAAAGAGTTAGAATGTGAAAGACTAGAACATGAAGTTGTTATTCTAAGAAATGAAATTGAAAAATTAATGATAATATATCAATTTAGAAAAAATTCAAAAAAATTGGATGATATTATCAAATCACAAATATCTCAATTTATGAAGATTGGACTTGGTTTTGAAGAAGTTCAAGAGAAACAAAATGGGTAGTCAATCTTAAAATAAATAGAAACATCAGAGAAATTAATTGAAGAAGAGCTCAAGACCTATGTTGATATGTTGAAAAGTGTAAGCATCAATGAGGAAGAAAATAATGCACCATAAAGGAATAAATTCCATCATGGAAACAATAATGAGAGAACCATACGACAATATCCTCCAAGGTAATCAAACAGGTTTCACTATCTCTTTCATGGTTATTGTTTCTCATGTAACCATTTTGGTCATAAAGTTGTAAATTGCAAGGTCCATGCTATGAATAATTTTATCTTTATCAAGAAGAATTATAATTTATTTGCACCTCCTATGGACTACAACATCATATGTTATAGATGTAACAATTTTTTGCATACATCTAGATGGTGTAGAACAATGTTCCCTAATTTTCTAAAGTCAAGCAAAAATAAAAATGGTCAAAATGTTCACAAGGGTCTGATATCTAAAGTTTGGAGAAAGAAAATGAAATATGAAGAGGAGCATAGCAATTTGGGAGTCTCACTCCCATCTCAAAATTAATCACCTCAAGACTAGGAGGTGGTGAGGGGGTTGTGTTTAGTGTCTTAACTTTTAGCCCCAAGGATACCTTTGCCATTGATGTCAAAGGGGAAGATTTTGTTAAACTCACAGTGACACTGATAGGGGGGTGAATTAGTGTGATCTTTTAATATTTTAAACTTGCAATACTTAAAGCTGAAATAAAGCAAATTTAAACCAGATATAACAAGAGAGCATCACACACAACACAGATTTAACGAGGTTCACCAATGTGGCTACTCCTCAAAAATGACTGCTTGGACTACCATCCAAATCCAGCCTTTGCAAAGCAACAACTTTACAACTTATTTACCAGCACCAACTGGAAGGAGCACCAACCCCTCAATTTTTTTGCACCAACAGAAAGGAGCACCAACCCCTAATTCACCAGCACCTACTGGAAAGAGCACCAACCCCTTATGCCAAGCTGCAACTTGGACTTCAATGAAAATAACAGAAAAATACCTTCAACCTTTTGCAAACTGTCTGCTGTTTCTGTACACTCTGCTTCTTCTACGCAATTTCTTTGCACCACCAGTTTGCTTCTATGCAACAGCCCCATGCACTTCGCTCTAACACAAACAACTGATCGCTTCTGCTCCTTTGCGCTTTCCTGCTCTCAGTTCGCTCTCACTTCGCACTTAGATCGACACGACTCAACCTCTGCAACCTACGCACTTAATTCACGCAAATTCGATACGCACACTTCACTTCTCAAACTCCAAAATAGCCCTCCTTAAATAATAGAAATTTCAATAATAAATCTTGAACTATAGTCGACTGTAACCCTAAAGATCGTCGACTACAAAACCCTAAATTTTGTCGACCAGATTCAACTTTGTCGGCTTCAACCCTAAAGATCGTCGGCTGCAAAACCCTAAATTTTGTCGGCCTAGATTCAACTTTGTCGGCTTCAACCGCCTTTGCCACCTCTATCACTTTCCTATAGCTTTGCCGTGAAACTACAACATGTCACGATATCGCGACACCTTTTACAACCGTACGCCTTCTTATCCCTGTTGTCACGAAATCATGACACTTTTGGCCTTTGTCTACTTTGACAGTTTTTGTCATGAAATCGTGACACTTCTAACTATTGCTGATGTCATCCTCACTTCTGTCATGAAATCGTGACATTCCTCGCTTTCTCAACCTTCTTGCACCAGCAAAAACAACATGTCACGAAATCGTGACACTTTTGCCTCTCTGCTTTTCTCTCCTCTTCGGTCCTGAAAACCGACATGTCGCGATATCGTGACATCTTTTCCTCCTTGGCGCTTTTCTTCCCTTCGTCACGAAACCGACATGTCGCGAATATCGTGACACTTTTCCTCCTTGGCCTTTTTCTTCAACATGTCAAAATCGACTTTTCTTCCTTACTTTTCTCCAACATGTCACGAAATCATGACACTTTTCTTCCTTAGCGCTTTTCTCCAAACATGTCACGAAATCGTGACACTTTTCTTCCTTAGCGCTTTTTCTCCGAACATGTCACGAAATCGTGACTATTTTCTTCCTTAGCGCTTTTTCTCCAAACATGTCACGAAATCGTGACAGTTTTCTTCCTTAGCGCTTTTTCTCCAAACATGTCACGAAATCATGACAGTTTTCTTCCTTAGCGCTTTTTCTCCAAACATGTCGCGAAATCGTGACAGTTTTCTTCCTTAGCGCTTTTTCTCCAAACATGTCGTGAAATCGCGATAGTTTTCTTCCTTAGCGCTTTTTCTTCAAACATGTCACGAAATCATGACAGTTTTCTTACTTGCCTTCTCTGCTTCCAACATGTCACGAAATCGTGATAGTTTTCCTTGCGCCTTCTCTCTCCTCGGCCATGTCATGAAATCATGACAATTTTGCTTGCGCTTTCTCTCTCCTCTAACATGTCACGAAATCGTGATAGTTTTTCTTGCCTGCTGAATATGTCGCGATATCGTGACACTTTTCTTACTTGTCTTTTTCTTTGATCTTTTGCAAATAGGCAACTATGGTCTTCTTGGAAACTCACTGTCCATGCTCTGAATAACCTTTGAACTTCTGTCCTCTGCATCTGAATGACTTCTGAACTGCCTGTCCACTGCATCATTAGATCTAACTGCCTGTGTTGACAACAATGACAAAACTCTTGCAACACCTTGCTCAACAATCTCCCCCTTTGGAATTGTTGGCAACACCTGTGTAAATTCCTGTAACTCTTCTCCCCCTTTGTCAATAATACCAAAGGGCTACTGCAGACTCCCCTTGAGTCCATACACACAATTCTCAGGCACAATTTGTTGCACTTAGCACAAATTATGATCATGAGCAAAAGAATAGTCAAATACTCAAATGCTCCCCCTGAGAAAGTGATCCTTGTAGCTAGTCACTTCTTGGGAAGTGTGACTACTCCCAATTTGTTTCGAAGGTACTCAAACACTTCCTTGGGCAATGGTTTTGTAAAAATATCTGCTACTTGTTCTGTGGTTGGGACAAAATCCAATTTAACTTCTCCTTCTGCAACTTTCTCCTTCAAAAAATGATACCTGATGGCAATGTGCTTTGTGCGAGAATGCATAACTGGATTCTTGGAGATGTTAATTGCACTGGTGTTATCACATTTTACTGTTATTGGCTCACTAAAATTAATACCAAGATCTTTCAGAGTTTGTTTCATCCACAAAACTTGTGTACAACATGTTGTTGCTGCAATATATTCTGCCTCAGCTGTAGATAAAGAAACTGACTCTTGCTTCTTACTGTGCCATGCAACCAATCTGTCTCCCAGATAGAATGCGCCTCCACTGGTACTCTTTCTGTCATCTACACATCCAGCCCAATCTGCATCTGAATATGATATAAGAGTGAAGTCTTTACCTTTTGGATACCACAACCCATACTCCATGGTACCCTTGAGATACCGAAGAATCCTTTTTACTGTTGTCACATGAGTCTCTTTGGGACTGGCCTGAAATCTTGCTACCATGCAAACTGCCTGTAGAATATCAGGTCTAGTAGCTGTTAAATATAGTAAGCTTCCAATCATTGATCTGTACATGGTTTGATCAATAGGTGGAGATTTGTCATCTTTACTCAACTTGTACCTGTCACCATAGGAGTGCTAACTGGCTTACAGTCCTCCATTGTGAATCTTTTTAGCATCTCTTTCACATATTTGACTTGGGAAATAAATATGCCTTTCTCATTTTGATTAACTTGTAACCCAAGAAAGTAAGACAGTTCACCAATCATAGACATTTCAAATTCTTTCTGCATTTTATTTGCTAAGTCTGTACATGATTCATCTTTGTTGCTGCCAAATATGATATCATCTACATAAACAACAAGAACAATGAGATGCCCATTTTCTGTTTTGACATACAGATTACTGTCCACCATACCTTTCTTAAACCCCTGTTGAGAGAGATAGTTATCTAGCCGTGCATACCATGCTCGGGGTGCCTGTTTTAAGCCATATAAAGCTTTCTTTAATTTGCAGACAAGATTGGGATCTTCACCAATTTGGAAACCATCTGGTTGTTCAATGTAAACTTCTTCTTCAAGTTTCCCATTTAAGAAAGCTGATTTTACATCCATCTGGTAAACTCTGAAATTCTTATGAACTGCTAAGGCTAGAAACATTCCGATTGCTTCTAATCTGGCCACAGTGCAAAAGTCTCTTCAAAATCAATGCCTTCAACTTGTGCATACCCTTTACAGACCAATCTAGCTTTATTTCTAACTACCTGTCCGTCTTCATTCAATTTATTTTGAAATATCCATTTGGTGCCGATTACATTCTTATTTGCCGGTCTAGGAACTAATTCCCAAGTTCTGTTCTTTTCAATCTGATCTAACTCTTCATTTATTGCCTTCATCCAGCTATCATCTTTGCTTGCCTCAGCTATATTTTTGGGCTCAATGCTGGATAAAAGAGAGTAGTTACTTACTACTTTCTTTCTTGTCTGAATACCAGCTGTGGGATCTCCAATTATTTGATCTCTGGGATGATTCTTCTGCTAGCTACCTATTTTGAATTTCTTATTTTCTTCCACCTCCGAGTCATCAATTAAATCATCTGAGTTAAGAGTTGGTTTCTTTTCTGTTTCATTTTCCTCATCTCCTTCAATGACTTCTTCATAAATTGGGTAGTTTTCTTCATAGTTAACTGGTCTTTCCCTTCCTTCATCAAATTTAACATCAACACTATCCACAATTTTCTTGAGTCTCTTGTTGTAGCATTTATAAGCTTTGCTTTTTATCGAATACCCAACAAAGACACCTTCATCTGCTCGATTTTCAAACTTCCCAAGATTGTCTTCAGTTTTTCTGATGTAACACTTACAGCCAAAAACTTTGAGGTGTTTTGCTGTTGCCTTTCTACCAAACCATAGCTCATAAGGAGTTTTGCTTTCATGAGTTCTCAGCATGTACCTATTTTGGATGTATACTGTAGTGTGGACTACTTCTTTCCAAAATATGTCTGCTATTTTGTTTTCAGCTAGCATAGTACGTGCCATTTCCTGTATTGTTCTGTTCTTTCTTTCTACCACGCCATTCTGTTGGGGTGTTCTAGCTGCTGAATATTGTCTCCTGATACCATGTCGTTCACAGTATTCTATAAACTCATCTGAGATGAATTCTCCTCCTCTATCTGATCTCAAACATTTAATTCTTTTTCCTGTTTCATTCTCAACTAGATGTTTGAAAGATCTGAACATTCCAAAAGCTTCTATTTTATTCTTTAAGAAGAATATCCATGTCATTCTAGAATAATCATCAATACACAACATAAAGTATTTGTCACCATTTATGCTTTGAGTTCTCATGGGTCCACACAAGTCTGTATGTATAAGATCCAGAGGTTTTCTGGTGTGGTACTCTTTTGTTTTGAATGAGGTTCTGGTTTGCTTTCCCTTTTGACATGAAGCACAAATGCTATTTGAAGGTTTTCTGATGGTTGGAATGTCTCTTACTACCTGTTTCGAGCTGATTTTCACTAGATTATCAAAACTAATGTGTCCAAGCCTCTTGTGCCATAGCCAGTTTTCTTCTTCCTGTCCAATGAAACAATTACCTTCTGAAGTTTCTGAGAGTGTGTACAGGTTGCCAGAGGTCCTTGATCTAGTAGCTATCAATTTTCCACTGTTTGATTTCCTGACTTCACAACCCTGCTTCTTGAAAACAACTTCATGTCCTTTATCACAGATCTGACTGACACTCAACAGGTTATGTTTCAAACCATCCACAAACAAAACTTCTTCTGACTTGATCTTCCCATCACTAATTTTAACTGATCCTTTTTCGATTATCTTAGCTCCATCATTATTTCCAAATTTTACAGAACCACCCTCATATTTCTGTAATTTTTCAAATTTTTGTTTATCACCTGTCATATGACTTGAGCATCCACTGTCAAGTATCCATGGTACCCTTTTACTCTGTGCCTTGAAAGTTGTTTGAACTATTAGGGATTCCTTTTCTTCCTGAGGCTGCTCTTTCTGTTTCCACTCTGATTTGGCTACCGTATTGGGCTCTAGTTTGGACTTTCCTTTTTTAGTATCTTGAGTATATCTTTCAGAAGGATTTCTATTTTGTCTTGTCCTATTTGGTTGAAATTTTCTTTTCTGAGGTTGATTTGCAGCTAAAGGACTACGACAGTTTCTTGCAATATGTCCAAAGTTATGACAATTAAAACATTCTACTGCATAATTTAACGGTGAAAAAGCATTTCTACTGAAGAGATTTCTTGGTCCTACATTATACTTGCAATCTGCAATTTTATGCCCATAACCATTACACTTGAAACAGAAACCAGAAAAGAAATGATTGAACTTGAAAGATGGTTTTTGCCAGGTTGTTGTAGGAGCCATAGATCTTCTTTTCTTTTGATGTGTGACCTTGGTAAATCCATCATTGTCAGTTCTCCTTTCGGGCCTGGCATTACTGCTTTCATTTGCCTGAGTTGTTTTTCTTTCATCAGTCTGTTTCTTCTCTTCATTCCTTACAGTTTCTACATTTTTGGCTTTTGGTCCATTTGACGATTCTCCTTCCATGAAGCCTAGACCAAATTTGATGCCAGCAGGTCTTTGATCACTTAAAATTTTATCCAGCTTCATCGAACTTTCTTCACGCTTTTGATGGCAGCTAATTTTTTGATCCAGTTCTTGCATCTGCATTCGTAGACTGACATTCTCTTCTTCTAGTTTACAGTAGTAATCTATCTTCATGGTTATCTGAACTTCGAGATCCTCAGACATTTTCTTGTATTCTTCTATCTGTATTTTTAAACTGGTTATGATGTCATTTGCATCCTCAAGCTTTCTTGAAAGTTTATAATTCTTTCTTTTCTCAGATTTCCATTCTACAAGAGCAGAGACCAGCTCACCTTCTAGATCTACTTCAGCCTCAGGATTTTTAGCAGAAACTTTAGAATTCATTACTTCCCTCTTTTTTGATTGTTCTACCTCTTTCGATTTTTCTGATTCAAATGCCATGAACAGAGCTTCACCTGTTTCTTCTTCAGAATCCTCACTAGAGTTGTCCTCTGAAGAATTTGCATTCCTGGAGATGAAGCTTTTCTTTTTGAAGTTGCCTTTCCTGAAGTTTGATTTCTTCTTCCAGTCACTTCTTTCTTGGTGCGAAGCTTCCTCACCCTGGTTCTTCTCATTGAGTGGACATTTTGTCGCAAAGTGCCCAATGCCTCCATAGTTAAAGCATTTAAATGGTAGCTTTCCTCTGTATTTTCCTTTTCCCTTTCTCAGTTTTTTGACAAAATTTGCTTCCATTTCATCTGATACATCCTCTTCTTCAGACTCTTGTTTTGTGTCTTTGCCTTTTAGGGCTTTAAAGGCTGCTTCTCTATCTGTGGGATTAGACCTTCCTATTCTCATTTCAAAAGCAGTCAAAGAACCATGCATCTCATCCATACTAAAGCGATTTAGATCTTTAGCTTCTTCTATGGCTGAGACTTTAGAATCAAACCTTGGAGGGAGTGATCTTAATACCTTTTTCACGATCGTAGCATCATCCATATCTTCGTCGAGACCTCTGATTGAATTAGTGATTCCATTGACTCTTAGCATGAAAGCCTCTATGTTCTCATCATTGTCCATCTTTAAGGATTCGAATTGAGCTCGATGTGTTTGAAGCTTGGCCTCCTTGATCCTATCGTCTCCTTCATGAATGTTCTCTAGTTTATCCCATACATCTTTCGTTGATTCACAATTTATGATCTTGACTAGCTCACTTTCCACTAATCCACACATGATGGCATTTTTTGCTTTCGAATCATTTTCAAATGCCTTTTTATCGGAAGTGTCTGTTGGAGCAGTGGCGGGAGCTTTGTAACCATTAACTACTGCACCCCAGATGTCAAAACCCAAAGCACGAAGATATGTCTGCATCCTTATTTTCTAGAAAGCATAATTAGTTCCATCAAACAATGGTGCTTTGTTTGAGGAGAAACCTTCACCACTTGCCATTGCGTCACTTCCAAGATCACCCTAGCTGATTGAGCCTATTCAGGAACCTTGCTATGATACCAATTGTTAGACTCACAGTGACACTGAGAGGGGGTGAATCAGTGTGATCTTTTAATATTTTAAACTTGCAATACTTAAAGCTGAAATAAAGCAAATTTAAACCAGATATAACAAGAGAGCATCACACACAACACAGATTTAATGAGGTTCACCAATGTGGCTACTCCTCAAAAATGACTGCTTGGACTACCATCCAAATCCAGCCTTTGCAAAGCAACAACTTTACAACTTATTTACCAGCACCAACTGGAAGGAGCACCAACCCCTCAATTTTTTTGCACCAACAGAAAGGAGCACCAACCCCTAATTCACCAGCACCTACTGGAAGGAGCACCAACCCCTTATGCCAAGCTGCAACTTGGACTTCAATGAAAATAACAGAAAAATACCTTCAACCTTTTGCAAACTGTCTATTGTTTCTGTACACTCTGCTTCTTCTGCACAATTTCTTTGCACCACCAGTTTGCTTCTGCGCAACAGCCCCGCGCACTTCGCTCTAACACAAACAACTGATCGCTTCTGCTCCTTTGCGCTTTCCTGCTCTCAGTTCGCTCTCACTTCGCACTTAGATCGACATGACTCAACCTCTACAACCCGTGCACTTAATTCATGCAAATTCGATACGCACACTTCACTTCTCAAACTCCAAAATAGCCCTCCTTAAATAATAGAAATTTCAATAATAAATCTTGAACTATAGTCGGTTGTAACCCTAAAGATCGTCGATGCAAAACCCTAAATTTTGTCGCCCAGATTCAACTTTGTCGGCTTCAACCCTAAAGATCGTCGGCTACAAAACCCTAAATTCTGTCGACCCAGATTCAACTTTGTCGGCTTCAACCCTGCCATCTCTGTCACTTTCCTATAGCTTCTGCCGCAAACTACAACATGTCGTGATATCACGACACCTTTTACAACCGTATGCCTTCTTATCCCTGCTGTCGCGAAATCGTGACACTTTTGGCCTTTGTCTCTTTGACACGTTTTGTCATGAAATCACGACACTTCTAACTATTTCTGATGTCATCCTCACTGTCATGAAAACGTGACATTCCTCCTTTCTCAACCTTTTCTCGGCTTGCACCAGCGAAACAGAACATGTCACGAAATCGTGACACTTTTGCCTTTGTTCTTTCTCTCTCCTCTTCGGGTCGCGAAAACCGACATGTCACGAAATCGTGACATCTTTTCCTCCTTGCCTTTTCTTCCCTTCGTCGCGAAACCAACATGTCGCGAAATCGTGACACTTTTCCTCCTTGGCACTTTTTCTCCGAACATGTCACGAAATCGTACACTTTTCTTCCTTAGCCTTTTTCTCCAAACATGTCACGAAATCACGATAGTTTTCTTCCTTAGCCTTTTTCGAACATGTCATGAAATCGTGACACTTTTCTTCCTTAGCGCTTTTCTCAACATGTCACGAAATCGCATTTTTCTTCCTTAGCTTTTTCTCCAACATGTCACGAAATCGTGACTTTTCTTCCTTAGCGCTTTTTCTCCAAACATGTCATGAAATCGTGACAGTTTTCTTCCTTAGCGCTTTTTCTCCAAACATGTCATGAAATCGTGACAGTTTTCTTCCTTAGCGCTTTTTCTCCGAACATGTCACGAAATCGCGACAGTTTTCTTCCTTAGCGCTTTTTCTCCAAACATGTCACAAAATCATGACAGTTTTCTTACTTGCCTTCTCTGCTTCCAACATGTCATGAAATCATGACAGTTTTCCTTGTGCCTTCTCTCTCCTCGGCCATGTCACGAAATCATGACAATTTTGCTTGCGCTTTCTCTCTCCTCTAACATGTCGCGAAATCGCGACAGTTTTTCTTGCCTGCTGAATATGTCGCGATATCGCGACACTTTTCTTACTTGTCTTTTTCTTTGATCTTTTGCAAATAGGCAACTATGGTCTTCTTGGAAACTCACTTGTCCATGCTCCGAATAACCTTTGAACTTCTGTCCTCTGCATCTGAATGACTTCTGAACTGCTGTCCACTGCATCATTAGATCTAACTGCCTGTGTTGACAACAATGACAAAACTCTTGCAACACCTTGCTCAACAGATTTTTTAGTAAGGGGGAGTAGCTAGTAAAGAGGAGTATCTTGTGATCCTATTTAGTATAGGTTTTTTTCATTATAGGGTTACCATCAGTGAAAAATGGGGAGACTATTGGAAATATTGAGTTGTCATTGGTTGTCATTGATGTCAAAGGTAAAAATATCTTCAAGGATAAAATCAAAGGCAGAAATATCTTCAAGGATAAAATCAAAGGCAAAAATATCTTCAAGGATAAAATCAAAGGTAAAAATATCTTCAAGGATAAAATGTTGAAGGACAAGGTAAATATCTTCAAGGTGATTTAATGTTGTCAAAGAAAAAATGATAATATAAAAGAAGAAGGTTTATATTTAAATCAAAGGATTTAAATATAGTGAAAATTTTTAAATATTTAAATATTTTTAAAAGTTCAAATGTGGGCAATCTCCTAAATAGCATCATGTAAAAATAAATTAAAATTTAACCATGCAAAAGGTGGAAAATTTAAATATTAAAAAGATAGGCCTACTTCATTGGGTGCATGAAGAAGATATAAATGTAATACCCTAAGTTTTACTTTCATTGAAAGAAAGGCAAGTCGAATATAATTTGATCGAGCAGAGAAGTGGCAGCATGAAGAAGGGAGGAGTAGAGTGTGGGTATTTTGGTAGCAATGCAACAAAAATAAAAAATTAAATTGTGTTCATGCCCCAACTATATTAACCGAATAGGTGGACCTATTGGTATCCAGACTTGCGCTAAGGTGTTGTGTTGCAAGAGGTCACAGGGCCAAAACTGGTTGACATTATTTTTTTGAAGAGTAAAGGTAGAGTTTCTAAGGAGGTGAATATACTTTTTGCACTTGTTGATTCCATCTACTAGGGTAGTCCAAGCAATCATCAAACTTGTGTGGAAGCGATGTTGCACAAGAGGTTAAGGAATAAAATTTCTTTGTCACTATTTTATTTGTTGATGATAGAGCACTGAAGGAATAAAAATCATTTTGTGCGGTTTAGGTTTCATGTGTTGTGGTAGCACAACCGATCATGAGTTCCTATGAAAGCAATACTCTCCTAGAGGTTTGGGGATCAAATATCGTCAGGGTCATACAAGGTATTTAAAAGAATTTTGTTTTATTAAATTTATTATAGGGAGATATAAGGGTAAAGGTACCATAGTAAGGTTTTATTTTTTGTAAAATAATAAAAGGAGATGTTATGTTGTGATTTAATTTCTACAAATTATGTTAGCATAAGGTGTCATTTTTTAAAATTATTAAAAGGAGATATAAGGATTTTAGTTGTTAATAAATCTTGATATTGTGAGGTTCAAAAAGAGATATATAAGGAGTTATTTTTAATATTAATAGTGTATGTTTTTTATAAGGTTTTTTGAGTGGATGATTTGATATTTAATAAAGAAAACAAAAAGAGAATTGCTAACCATTTTTTGAAGGCACAAACAAAAGGAAAGTTATTTTTGTCTAGATGGGTTTGGTAAACTCATGTAAAAAGAAGATCATCATCATTGAGGTAGATTTAGAGGTATGATGATTTAATTCCTTTCTCAAGGTGATTTTATTTGAGGAAAATATTTTTTTTGTCATATGGTTGGAAGTATAAGGAATTATTGGATGTGCATTATTTTTTCTTGAAATTGGAAATAAATGGGTAAAAGTTATAGATCAGATTTGTGAGCAAACTTGTGCATTGGTTTTGCCTGAAATTGGGAGAAAATATGCAAGGATTATAGATCAGATTTGAGAGAAAATTTGTGCATTGGTTTTGATTGAAATTGGGTGTAAATGTGCAAGGATTATAGATTAGATTTGAGAGAAAATTTGTGTATTACTCATGATTGATTTTAGAATCGATGAAAAGGATAGATCTGTGCCCTATAACTGGTTTTGAAGGAAAGGTGCAAATCAATAATTACCAGGTCAGTTATCAAGTGCTAGACTAAATCTACATTTGATGTAATAAATGTGAGACATGTGAAAGAAACAGACTTAATGAATGTGAAGAACATATTGGGCATTTGTTAATGCATATCATTCTCTATATGTTCCTGAAGATAAAATAATTCTGTGTAGAATATGTTTGAATTGCTTTAGTTGACAAAAGCACATTGAATAATATGTGAAGAACTTGATGACATCATTATGAAATAGATGAGCATTATTTGTATGTAATATTTGGGAATAGATAATCAGATTTGTGAGTAGGTTTTGGAGCAGATTTGAGCAGATTTTATGATCAGGTTTTGGAGTAGATTTGAGCAGGTTTTGAAATAGATTTGAGTAAGTTTTATGAGAAGGTTTAATAAAAAATATAGAGTATATTTGAGATAAAACTTGAGAAGAGTTTGAACTAAAGAAGATGGAATTGGTGTCTCCTATGGAGTGGTGTCCACAATTTCAAAACAGAGTGGAGTTTTTTTTATATAACCAAAACAAAGTGGAGTGGTATCCATAGAACTAGAATAGAGTGAAGTTATTTTCACAAAAAAATAATAGAGTGGAGTGGTGTCCACAAAACCAGAACATAGTGGAGTGGTATTCACAGAACCAGAACAAAGTGGAGTGGTGTCCATAGAACTAGAGTAGAGTGGATTGGTTTATCCTATGGAGTGGTATCCACAAAACCAATACAAGTGGAGTGGTGTCCACAAAACCAATACAAGTGGAGTGGTGTCCACAAAACCATAGCAGATGGGATTGGTGTCCACAAACATTGTAATATGGAATTGATATATCTTATGGGTTAGTGCTAAACTAGATATAGATATTGAGCAGATTTATGCTAGACCAAAGGACTATATTTAGTGTAAATAAAATATAGAGGTTGAGCATATTTGTGCTAGATCGAAGGACTATGTTTAGTGTAGATTTGAGATAAAGCTGAGAGTAAGCTTTGGAGGTGAAATAGTATAGGGGACAATAGTCTCTAGTGGATAGAGTTCTATTAGCTAGGGTAGTGAAGACATGTCTTCTGAGTGACCTATCTTCAGTGGATAGATATCCATAAGCCAATGCAGTGGAGGTAATAGTTCTTCTAGAATATCACTAGCTAGAGCAGAGGAGATTGGTGTCTCATATGGATAATGATCCACAAACTTTATTAGGGGATTGGTTTCTCCTTTGGATAGAGGTCCATAAACATTGTAATAGGGAAAGGATTCCCAAGAGAATTTGTTTGAGAAAATTCTATAAGGAATATTTTCTACGTGGAGTAGCCCACATTGGGTGAACCTTGTTAAATCATGTCTCTCATGTGTGTGATGTTTTGTGTGATATTTATATCTTTAATAATGTTGATGGTATCATATGGATTGAAAAACAAAAAGTTTTATATTATATTTTTCACCCCCCTCTTAGTATAAGCACATGTTCTTCAATTGGTATCAGAGAGGGTCTCTCTATGAAAAGACTAATAGATTGGAGGAAGATCAATCAGAAATACACATGAATTTAGAAAGTGAAGAAGAGACCATGTTTGATATAAAAGAAGAATTCTTTGCTGCTGCAAGGAACCTTGAGAAGGTTAGAAATAAGAACTCAAGTTTGAAGGATCAAATTCAAGAAGATGAGGAAGCAAAGAAATAACTTATACAAAATATCACAAAACTCAATATAAAGGTAGAAGAGAGAAATAAAATTGAATAGGATATGACAGATCTATTAAGAGCAATACAAACAAAATGTGAAATATTGGAAGCTGAAATTGTTTATCTAAGGAATGAAGTTGAAAAGACCAAGGTACTACCAGATATAAAGTTTAGGAAATAGAAATAGGAGTCAAGTCTTCAAGAAGCAGAGACTTCAAACAAAGATAAGAAAGTGATGTATACTCCAAAAGGAAAAGATATTAGGAAAGAAGAAAGCAAAGAAGAACCATGGAAAAAGGTCAATTACAAGAAAAGGAGGAGCACTCAACCATATTTTCCAAGGCATTTAAATAGGTTATATACTCTCTTCCATGGCTATTTCTTTTCATGTAAAAAATATGGTCATAGAGCTATACATTGCACTAGTTATGTTAAAAATAATGCAAATAGAAATTTCAATTATTTTGCACCACTTATGATAGTAATGTTATATGTTATAAATGCAATAATATCGAGAACACGGCTAGATGGTACACAATGGTATTGCTTAATTCAAGTAAAAATAATACAACTTCATCAATTAGAAAAAGAATAAAAATATATTAAAAAGCTAGATCAATGTTAGTTCAAGCATCTCTTCGTTCTCAGGATAAAGAAGAACAATGATTTCTTGATAGTGGTTTCTCTAGACACATTATAGGAGATAAAGACAAATTTTTGTACTAAAAAATATTAATAGAGGATCACTAATTTTTGGTGATAATGGATCAACAAAAATTTGTGGAAAAGAAACTCTGAGTTTAGATAACAAGAAAACCAGAACAGAAAATATACTATATGTCAAGGGGTTAAGACACAATCTGCTAAGTGTAAGCTAACTTTGTGATCAAGGTCATATGGTTACATTTCACCCAGATAGATGTGAGATAAGAAAGTCAAAAACTGGAAAGGTAATTTCAAATGCAAGTAGAACTCCAAACAACCTCTATATGCTTAATGAGATTAAAGGATAAAAGTGTTTTCTATCACAAGAATATGAGAGTTGGTTATGGAATAGAAGAATGGGTCATTTAAATTTTGATAACATAGTCAACATAAGAAACAAAGAGGCTATCAAAGATTTACCCAAGCTAAAAATACCATTAAACACAATATGTGCACCTTGTCAAAATGAAAAGTAAACTAGAACAAGTTTCAAATCAAAGGGATATATGTCGTCTGAACCATTAAAACTAATACATACTGATCTATGTGGTCCTACCAGAACATAGAGTATTCAAAGTGAAAGTTACTTTATATTTTTTATAGATGATTACTCTAGAATGACTTGGGTAGCTTTCCTAAAATATAAGTCAGAAGCATTTGACAAATTCAAGGTATTTAAATAATGGGTCAAAAATGAAACCAACAAAAGGATTAAGTATTTAAGATCTGACAAAGGAGGAGAATTTACCTCAAATGAATTTGTATATTTCTATGAACAACATGGAATCAATAGAGAATACTAGGCTGCAATAACTCCTCAATAAAATGGAGTAGTTGAAAGAAAAAATATGACTATTGATAATATGGCTAGAGCTATGTTAAATGAGTCTAAATTTTTAGATGGATTTTGGAGGTAAGCAATCAATATAGTAGTATATATATTCACTAGGGCTCAAATGAGGGTAAACCATCACAAGACTCCATATGAGATTTGGAAAGGAAGATCGGCCATTGTAAAACAGTTCAAGGTTTTTGGAAGCAAGTGTTACATAAGATGGGAAGAGCAAAACTTGGGTAAGTTTGACCCAAAATGTGATGAAGGTATTTTTATTGGTTATTATACTAAGAGTAAATCCTACAAATGCTACAACAAAAGGAAACACACTATTATAGAAAGTATTAATATAACATTTTATGAGAAGATAGATTCAAGAGAACTAGTTCAACAAATTGTGTATCAGGATGATGGAAGTTGTCAAGAAGAGTTTCATGAGGAATCAAATGAAGAAGAGGAAGAAACACAAAGACTTCTTCCTAAGACTCCATCTAGGTATGTACAAAAACATCATCCAAAAGATCTAATCATTGGGAATCCAAATGAGAGACATACAAGAAGAAGGATAATAACACCATCTCAACAAGAAATTTTTTCTTTATTATCTAAAATTGAGCCAAAAGACTTCAATGAGGAAAGTGAAGATAAGTTATGGATTAAGGCAATGGATGAGGAATTAGATCAGATAGAGAAAAGTAAGACTTGGGAACTTGTTCCACTACCAAAAGGTAAAAATGTGATTGGCACTAAATGAGTATTCAAGAATAAGTTTGTTGGAAATTTTGAGTCCTAAAAGTTAAAATTGTCATTGATGTCAATAAATGAAGTCAAAATTAATATCAAGGTTTTTCGTCAATGAACAAAGTTTCCAAAGTTGTTATTTGATATCCAGGAAGAAGGCCAAAGATCAAGAGTTTTAGTGCAAAGTTAAAAAGGAGATATAATATTTTTTATAAAGTATTTAAATTCAATAAGAGTTTAAATTTTATAAATAAATATTATTTACACCATGGAATGCAATGTAAGGGAAGGTTTTAAAGATAAAATCCTATAATTATAATTTATAAAAATACATTTATAAATTATAATTAATGCTGATGTCATTCAATTTAATAAAGAACCTTGTACAAATTATAAAGTTTTTATAAAGACGCCGATGTCATTGAAATAAGGGAGCACCGAAATTGAAGGAAATAAAATATTGTGTATATAATGTGGCTTCCAAAGACATTATTGCTCATCCCTTGAACGATTGATATGCGCCAAGATCAAAACTTTATTTGCAATTTTGAAAGGTTCATTTAGGAAGAAGATGAAAAATATTTTCATCTTAAGCACCAAGGATAAGGTGAAGGGGTTGGAGTTTCTAAAGCACATTGGACATGGTGGTCCAAGTGGCAGAGCATAAATTGTGAAAGCATTGGGGGAAGCAGTGCCCGCATTCAAATCCCATTGGTGGTAAGTTCCAAAAGGAAAATATTTTCATGTATTTTGTTGGGTGCAAAGTTTAAAGTGAAGGCAGATCCTTTTGGCTCTTAAACATGCATGTAGTCATGTGGTCATGGAGCCCATGACTAAGTTGATCACAGAGGCAGAGGTTACGAGGTCGAAACCCATCGATGTCCAATGTAAAGATTTTTAATTTTATTTCTTAAGGTTTCAATAAAGAATGTTTGGAGATATAAGGTTTTTTAGTGGAATTGTTTAGAAAGGGTGTTTGTTGGATAGTGGTGGTAGTTGAAAATGATCACTTGGAGTAATAAGGAAGTTTTAGTTTTAATTATTTTTGATAAAGTCTTAAATTACTATATTAGCATATTGAAGGATTAAGACTTGTGAGTGTTGTTTAATTTTAATAAAAGGTTTTTGTGTTAAAGAAGATTATTATGAAGGTATTGAATATTATTTGAGTTGAAGTGATAAGGTACAATTTTGATATCATTTTGCATTGTGTTTTATTGAGGAAATTATTATCTTCTAACCCTTATTGATATTGGCAAAGAAGTAATTATAAGTGTGGAAAATTTGTGAAATCAACTCTTTGTCAAGCAAAAAGGTATGGGCAAATTCTTTCTTGGTTGATTTTATTGATTGCTTACTAGAAAATAAAGTTTGGAGTGAAAATGATTTGATTCGTGTTTCCTTTTCGAAATTTTTTGACTTAATGCTTCAAGGTTTTCTAGAATTAAGAGTTGTGATTAAAACCTTGTTTTATAAGCATTGTTGTTGAAGTCATTGGATTGTGTGAAGAACTTGAGTTAGGGTTTTGAAAAGAACATGAATATCATTGTTATGTGAAGAGTTTTTTATGAGAATTATTTTTGAAGTGAATTGTTGTGCAAAGAACTTGAATTAGGGTTTGAAAATAACATGTGTATCAGTGTTATGTGAGATTTTTTGTTGAGCATTTTTGAAAACATTTTGTGTTGGTTGATATATGCTTGGACTAGGGTTTGTGAGAAAAGGTATTTTCCTTAAGTAATTGGTTGATTCGATTTGGTTGATCCTAGCCAAGTGGTTTTATAAAGTGATTGTTCAAGTTCCATAAAAAAACTATTATATATTCTGATTTGAGTTGTGAAAGTGATTGAGCATTGAGTGTAGAATATATTGAGTCTTTAACAATTATCTTTATGCTTCTATGAGATTGGACAAGTTCTGTGTGGACTTTTTAAGTAGGTTTGAGGCAAGTATTTGAGAAGACTTGTGTGAGATTTTGTGGAAGCTTATAATACAAATTTGGTTAAGTTTAGTTAGAACTTATTGAGCAGATTTGGGCAGGTTCTGTGTGGATCTATTAAGAATAGTTGGATAGGTTTTGTGTGGACCTATTAAGCATAGTTGGATAGGTTTTGAGTGGACCTATTAAGCAGAGTTGAGTAGGTTCTGAGTGGACATTTTGAGCAGATTTGTGCTATATTGATTAGATTGTGTTTAGTAAAGATTTAAGATAGAGCTTTGGAGGTGCCAGTGTAGAGAGGACAATAGTCTCTAGTGGATATAGATCCATAATCCAGGGTAGTGAGAAAAAGTCTTCTGAGTGGGGACAATATTCTTTAGTGGAGAGAGATACATAAGCCAGTGTAGTGGAGGCAGTAGTCTTGTAGAGGATCACTAGCTAGAGTAGAGGAGAAGGAGTTATCCTGTGAATAGAGATCCACAAACTAGATTTAGGGGATCAACATATCATTTGTATAGAGATCCATAAATATTGTAATTGGGAAGGATTCCTAAGAGATTGATTGAGAAAATTTTAGTGAAATATTTTCTCCGTGGAGTAGCCCATAATGGGTGAACCACTTAAAAATGATGTCTCTCATGTATGTGATGCTTTGTGTGATGTTTACTATTTTATTAATGTTGATGCTACTATTTGGAGTAAAAGGTAAATTTTTTTATTTTATACTGTTCACCCCCCCTCTTAGTATAAGAACATATTATTAAATTGGTATCAGAGCGGGTCTATCCATGAAAAGACTAACAACTTGGAATAGGATCCATCGGTAGCACACATGACTTCATAAAGTGAAGAAGAGACTATGTTTGACATAAAAGAAGAATTATTTACTACTCTCAAAAAATTGAAAATACTTAGAGAGAAAAATTCAAGCTTTAAAGAACAAGTTCAAGAAGATGAATGAGCAAGGATGGAACTTCTACAAAATCTCACAAAACTAAGTATTAGGGTGGAATAAGGAAAGAAGATTGAACAAGATATGACAGATCTATTGAGAGCCAAGGAAACAAAATGTGAAAAATTGGAAGCATAAATTGTTCTCCTAAGAAATAAAGTTGAAAGGACCAAGTTACTACAAGATACACAATTGAGAAACAAAAAAATAAATCAAGTCTTCAGAAAGCAAAAAATCAAAAAAGGATAAGCAAGCACAGGATATCAGAAAGGAAGAAATCAAAGGAGAACCCTAGATAAAAATTAATCACAAGAGAAAGATGACTTCTTCACAAACTCCAAGACATCCAAATAGGTTACATAATTTCTTCCATGGTCATTAATTTTCTTACAATAAATATGGTCATAGAGCTGCACACTGTATTCATTATGCAAGATACAATAGAAATTTCAATTCCTTTGTACCTCTCATGGATAATGATGTTACATGTCACAAATACAATAATTTTGGGCACAAGGCTAGATGGTGTAAAATGATACTTCCTGAGTCTAGAAAAACAATTTCAACAACTAGGAAATATGAAAAGAAAAATGTTAAGGGTAGATCAATGTCAGTACAAACAACCCTTCATGATCAGGATAATGAAGAACAATGGTATCTTGATAGTGGTTGCTCTAGTCACATGATAGGAGAGAAAGATAAATTCATTGTACTGAAAGAAACAAATAGAGGATCAGTAAGTTTTGGTGATAATGGATCAACAAATATTGGTGGAAGAGGAAATCTAAGTTTAGACAATGGAAAAATAAGAACAGAGAATGTTTTGTATGTTAAAGGATTAAAACACGATCTTCTGAGTATAAGTTAACTTTGTGGCATAGGATATTGGGTCACTTGAATTTTGACAACATAGTTAATATAAGCAATAAATAGGCAGTTAGATATTTACCCAAAATAAGAAGACCTCAAAACACAATTTGTGCACCATGTCAACATGGAAACCAAACTAGGACAACCTTTAAGTCAAAAGGTTATATGTCATCTGAACCATTGAGCCTAATACATACTGATTTATGTGGTCCTACAAGAACACAAAGTATTCAAGGTGATAGTTACTTTATGATGTTTGTATATGATTATTCCATAATGGTTTGGATAACATTTCTAAAAGAGAAGTCAGAAGCCTTTGAAAAATTCAAATATTTCAAGAAATTGGTCAAAAATGAAACAAACAAAAGGATTAAGTATCTACGATCCAACATAGGAGGAGTATTTACTCCAAATAAATTTGTAGATTTTTTTGAAAAACATGGAATCAAGAGAGAGTACTCAGTAGCAATAAATCCTCAACAAGATGGGGTAGTTGAAGACCTACTTGAAATTTTGACTTTTTATTTTTAATGTACTTACATCAAGGTTTCCAATTTTCTTACATTCATCGGTTACCTTCACTTGCATTTTAATTTTTTCAATGAGAAATATTACCCTCTCCATTAAATCAGGCATCAAACAATATTTCTAACAAGTATAAACATGCCTAGGTTTGTTGTCTTGAATTGTCTTCCTTATCGCTTACTATGCCACCTAGTTTAAAATTTGTTTTGGTGACCAAATATATTTAGAATAAAATATAAAATATAAAATAATAGTAATAAAATAAATTCAAAAAGTCCTAAGGTCTAATATTTAAATTTTATGTATTACAAAATTCACACCTAAGCCTAAGCCTTAAGGTCTGAAGTCATCAGTAACATTCATATCTCTATGCTTTTTTTCTTTTATCCTTTTGTACTAACCTAAGGCATAAATATTTCCAAATGTGTTACTTCTCTTATGGTCAAGAATTCATAAATAATGAAATAAGCCTAATTTCTAAGCCTGAAGTTTTGAATCCCCTTTCCTATGCCTATGCACCTCGTATTCCTTATTATGCTAAGGTATAAAGGCCTTTCATTGGTAAAAAACATTAGAAATCATAATAAAAAAATAAAACTAAGGTTATTTTGCCCTCCCTAGAATCTTAAAAAGCTTCTAGATTACACATAATTGAATGGTTCATGAGTGGTCACTTGCTAGTGCCTAGATAAATGATAAGCACTACGATACTCAAAAGAGATTGACCACCTAGATGGATGTCCTAGATTTCACCTACCCAACATATTCAATCTTGACCATCCATCATGCAAACCAATCATGTGTGAACACTATGCATGCCTTGACGTGTTCTCATTCATCGATCTTGTCAGCCAATAAAATTCAAGCACTCAAGTTCATCCGCTTCAACCCACTCCATTGATCTTATTTCTTTGACTCAATTTCTATCATCTATTTCATGGACTAATAATATCTCATCGATCAATTTCACCTTATGCACTCTACATTGCTCGATACCCAGCTACATTCCTAGCCATTGATTTCCTCAAACAATCAAAGCTCTCCATGTCATGCATGCTTTTTCAAGAATCTAAGGCATGCGTCTTAATATCAAATCTTATAAGGATGGAACCTTAGAATTGGCATATAGTTTTGATAAGAACCTTAGTGAAAATGAGGAAAAGTTCCCTAATGCGTAACTTAACCCTTAGATTTTAAGCCATGGTGCAACATAAGTTTTAAATAAAAAAGGAGAGAATTTCTTAATACGGCTTAACCATCAACTTGAAGGATTACAAAGTGCAAAAGTATATAATATTTACTTAGTTATTAGCCTAATACTTAGAATCTAAACCTTAGTGAACCTTAAGTGAAAAGAAATATATTTTAGGCCACAAGAGCCTAATTGTGGACTTTGGACCTTGGCAGATGACATAATACTTTGGAAATAATTTAATGTTAGACCTAAAGACGTTGAATATATATTTTTTCTTTTTCTTTTTAAAATTTTTGAATATGAAATTAAAATGAAAAGAGAAATTTTAAAGTGAACCTAATTCTTTGACTATTGGACTTTAAATTTAGATGATAGACTAGATTTAAAAGGTGAAAGCAAGAATAAATGAGATTCACTCATTTACTAAAGGGATTAAACCTTATAAAATGGTAAAATTAATAAATTTAAAATGGCTAACATGAACACATTGTAGAAATGAATTATTTGAAGCTTTAATATATAATAAAGAAAATTAAAATTAGCAAATAAAATAATGATAAACCTATTTTTAAAATATCAAAATGGGAATTTTACTAAAGAATATTAGAATATTTTCTTTTCTTTTTCCATCAAATATAATTTTCAATTAAATTCTACTTGTTTCTTGATTTACTGGCGATAGAATAACAAAGTGAAATATCAAAAAATATCTAGATGAGGATTTATAAGAAATACACTATACCTAGACTGAATATTAACCACTAGTACATGATATCTCAGACTACTTGGAATATTATGATTCAACTACCTAATCTTCACACATAAGCTACCAAAGTAGTTAGAAGAATCCATGGCTAAAATTTAAAATCAAAGCTCAATAAGAACCTCAAAATACCACATGATCCAAGCAATCAAAAATAGATCATCATCCATACAACTGTGAATTACTAAAATTTGAAATTGTAAGGCTATAAATAGCCATAAAGAGCACATTACAGAGGGTTAGAATCTACTTTGGTGATAGAAATTTTTAGGCTTTCTTATTTTGGTAGTTGGTGGATTTTTGCACTCTTGTCATTGTACTTGGAAAGTGGTATTTACAATCATCTATAGAAAACAATTCTGAGAATGTGCTCCTTGAATACCTTCATGTAATGTAAAGTACTATAATTATTGGTGTAATCTACACATGATGATGATGATTGCATTTGATTATTCCAGTATTTTATACTCTTTCCATTTGAATATGACACCATCTTAGTTTTAGATTGTGTGATAGATTATCAGACTAAGATTAGTTTTATTTGGAATTGGTTACTTCAATAGATTCATTGCAAGGCTTTAGGATACAATGGCTTGTTTTATTTCTTTATCTAACACTTCATTTTGAATTTCTTTGACAATTTCTTAGATTAGAAGTAGTTCAACCTGATATTCAGAAGCTTTACATTGATAAATATGTTCTTTACTATTTTAAGTTTTAGAATATTTATTTAAGAGCCTTTCAAGATCATAATTAGAAGGTAGCAAACCTAAAATATTACTTTTATATACAAGTTTATGTAAAACTTGTAAATATTAATAAAATTGACTTAAGAATTGTAGCAATTTAATGGTTACATCAGACCTTGAGATTAGATTTAAATACTCACCCTTGTAATAATTACTTGTGAACTTGACTTATCCACATATTAAATTTTATGTTTTTAATTTTAGAATAATTTGATTCAATAATATTACCTAAATCTTGGGAGAATCAATATTCCCTTTCAAGAGAGGATAATTTATCCTACCTGTTGGTGTAAATTAGTAATTGGGTTGATGTATCACTGAATAGGAAATAACACTAGAAAGAGGGTCTTGAACGAATTAACCTAATTTTAGGGGTTGAAACTATTTAATTAGTCCATAAGGTTGAACTTTTTTATATATATGCTACAATAGATTGAAATTGTCTAGTGTGTTTTAAATTATGACATATTTCAATTATTGTTGCATTTAAATTGTTATTGTCTTAGTTTCTTGGAGATAAGTGTTATTAAAGAACTCTTGATCTCTAAAATTTTTATTTGTTTTGTTATATCTTTATATATGTTATAATTTCTTGATTTTTAAAACTGGAACCTAGAGTTATTGTTACCATGTCCAAATATTTTGTAGGAAATATAAAATTTCATAGTCTTCCCTCTCCTAGAACATTCAACTACTCTTCCTCCCATTAATTCCTCACCCTAACCTATCACACTATATATTGATCTATTTTTCACTACATTAAGTACACTAGTGGTAGAATTTACACCATGGTTAGGTGGTCATAGTCCACTAAATATACATGGACCAACCCATGATATGCCTAAGAATATTAAAAGGTATTTTCATAGGTATAGAAATGATGGGGCTAGAATAGCTAAAGAGCACATATAAAATTATAAGGATGCTTTAATTTAATTGTAGGTTGAACATGAAGACATTACCTATAGAATGTTTCCCCTCACCCTAGATGAACTAGCATATGAATGGTACATTAGTATACCTATAAATTCTATCACTTCATAGGTCAAGATAGAGATAAAATTTGCTAGTCAATTTAGATTACCCATAGACCCTACTATCATATATCATCAGTTTGGAGTAGCCATAAGGGAGACTAGTGAGCCTCTAATATTATTCAATACTAGATTTTACAAGATTTATAACTGATTGAATCCACACTATATACTTAATGCTTACACAACCATACATATGTATTTTGGAGCTTTATATCCTCTTACATCCATGTTTGTAAGGACATCACCTAATATTACCACCCTACCCATGGCATACAATGAAGCCTTAATTGTAGAACAATAGTTAATACCTCAAGATTTTAGAATTGGTCAATTACCTTCTCTAGGAAAACCATATGCATTCAATCAAGTGCCAATGATTAATCAAGCCCTTACACAATAGTTTCCCATGATTAATGCTCTACCATTTACCAATTTTAATCATCCATATAATTCTATTACTACTTTGAACCCATCCTATTACTCCAACATACTTAGATAACCAATTTACTACTGATAAGGATGCTAAAACTAACATTCATACTCTACTTGCATTTCCAAACCAAAAAACACCAAAAATTTTAAATGCTAACCCAAATACAATGCCAACATTAACAAATATTAATACTTTCTAGAATAAACCTGCTTCTTGAATCATGCTACAACAAATAATAATGCTCCAAATTAGGTCATTATCAGCTAGATTGCTAATAATGCTAATTATCAACTTGATAATTTACAAATACCTATTAAAAAACTTAGTAGTGACATGATTCAGCTATAGAAGCAAGTACTTCAAAATTCACCTTCTACTAATCCCAATACAAATAGAAACTTCAAATTTCAAAGAGATAACTACCAATGGATCTCTCATCCAAACAATGGAGGAGTACCTAATCCAATGTCCAATCAACCTAACACTATTTACAATTAAAACTAGACTAATGTCATTATAAATATTTCCAATTTAGCTTTAAATAACTAGTGTAGATTCCATTCCACAACTTAGCATAATGAAACTGATTATCCTAAATTCATGATAGTTTTAGATATAGTTTAGAAAGAAATAAAAAATATGGAGATAGTGCCTAATGAAGATAACACTAATCAAGCTAGCACTAGTAATGGAACAACCTTAGTTGTTGAAACATTTGAATCATTAGAAGGAGATGATGAAGGTTATGATGGATCCCTAGAATAAGAAGTCCAAGCCTATAGACATTTTAAGAAAAGAAACAATTACAATATTAGGAGTAAATACAAAGCTCTTCTCACTTCTTCTACTCCAACAAATAGTACTACTGTTCCCCTTGATATTCAAATCAACAATAATCCTAATCCTCCGTCTAAAGCTAACATTCCTCCACAACCACACAAAACCATAGAAAAAGATAAACTTTCCTATAACATTATAGAATATTTGAAGAAAATAAAAGCAAATGTATCCATGTTTGATGTTTCTTAATTTACTGATAAAAAAAATTGTTAGGTAAAGCATGTATTGTTTATAATAAATACCAATCTAAGAAAACCATAGATGCTCAAATTTTTTCTATAAAGGATAAATAAGATGTCCCTCCTCTTTAGATAATCAAAATTATAGGTAAAAATCTACACAATTGCCTTGTTGATTCAGGACCCTCGAGAAATTTAATGCCACATATTATTTACCAAAATTTAGGTCTAAAACCTACCCCTTCTAATAGAGTGGTATTGTAGTTAGATAAAATAGAAGTAAATTTTGTTGGCATGCTCAAAAATATTCATATACAGTTAGCATTAGAACCCAAAATTCAATAGTACGTAGACATTCAAGTAGTAGATATTCTAGATGGATATGGAATATTACTAAGTAGAGACTGGTCTAAGAACTTGAATGGATACATGGCAATAAATTTATCTCATATGTGGTTACAATGGTGAGGTGTAGCTAATCAAATAAAAATTGAAAGAGAACATAGATTAAAAGAACTTAAAACTTATTATAACAAGAATAATGAAGTTCTCTTTAGTGAATCAAAATCAGGAGGGTATACTTTTGAGTCCAAATATATTATAGAAAATTCTGAAGATGAAAAATCACAATTGAAATAGTTAAAAGATGAAAATTTAATTTAGTCACTAAAATTTGATGGATCAAAATCTAAACAAGGCATTGGAGCAAGTATATAACTATTTAATCCTAAAGGTAAGTCTCATTTGGCTTCTTATCAATTGCAATTCACATGTACTTGTAACACTACAGAGTATGAGATTTTAATTTTTAGTTTGTAGTTAGCTTAAAAGAAAAATGTTAAGTTCTTAAAGGTTTTAGAAGATTTGGAATTAGTGGTTAGGAAAATTAAAATTCAATATGCTTTTCATGATAAAATATTTATTCACTATAGGAATAGAGAAAGAGATATAATCAATGAATTTCATGCTTTTAATATTAAACTCATAGGTCCGAGGTGTAGACCAATTGGTTCATCCAAACCCCATAAGGGGGGTGGAGGTCCAAGGTTCAAATCTCAGGCCTCATCGAACTAAACGCTTGTCCCTTTCCTGGTGCTTTCAATGGTGTAAAAGGTTTAAAATGATTATGGCATGGTGGTTATAGGGACATACTGTACGAAGATTTGTGTGGCGGCTTCCAGGGTAGACAGCACAAAATACTATGGCGGCCATAAAAGCTGGACAGCCTTCCCGGATTCATGGCCGCTACCGATTCCAAATATATATATATTAAACTCATATATAGGAAGAAAAACATGATTGATGATTCCTTACTAGTAGCAACAATCACATTAAAACCAATAGACAACAAGAAACTAAAATATATTTACATTGAGTTAGTAGCTTGCCCATCCATACCTAATAATGTGCAAAACATTTAAGTATTTGAAGAGGAAAAATATATTGTTATTTTGTTACTAATTCTGGAAGATTTGAAAACTAGGTTATTTATGAAGAATAAAGGATACAATATGCAGCCAAATATGCTCTAGAAATCTCACCAAGAAATTTCCCAAAATTTTCTCCAACAAGCTCACCAAGAACTTGTTCAAATATGCTCTAGCAAGCTCACCAAGAACTTCCCCAAATATACTCTAGTAAGCTCACCAATAACTTCCTCAAATTTGTCCCAAAAATGTCCATAAAGTTGTCCACAAAGTTGTCCAAAACTATCCACAAAGCTGTCCCAAAACTATCCATAAATATTTCCCAAGACTGTCCACAAAGTTGTCCACAAAGCCTTCTCAAAGGCTCAATAAATCTTGCTCAAGTAGTACTCAAATCTCATCCACAAATCTATCAAGGCAAAGCTCGAAGATGAACTCTATAATGAATGGCAATGTACTCTTCAATGGATGACAACAATGATCCACAATGATCTCAACTCAATTCAACTCAAATAAACTCATAGAAGCATAAAGAGAATTGTTAGAGACTCAATATGTTCTAATCTCACTCTCAACTCAACTCAACTCAAATCAATCTCAACTCAACTCAAGTCAACTCATAGAAGCATAAAGAGAATTTTTAGAGACTCAATATGTTCTAATATCAATCTCAACTCAAATCAGAATTATGGAATAGTTTGTTTTATAGAACTTGACCAATCACCTCACACAATCACTTGACTAGGCTCAATCAACTCAACTCAACCAATCACCACAAGGGACTATTTTTTCTCACAAAAACCCTAGTCCAAGAATGTATCAACCAACTCAATTGTTTCCAACAATGCTCAACCACAAATCTCACATAACAATGATACTCATGTTCTTTTCAAGTTCTTTCAAAACCAATGGGATTCAACAACTATGCTTATAAAACAAGGTTTAAACACAACTATCAAACCAGAGAACCTTGAAGCATTCAACCAACCACTTTCGAAAAGGAAACCACAATCAATCCTTTTCACTCCAATGATATTTCAGAAATCAACCACCATAAACAATCAATAGAAGAATGTGCCCATACCTTTTTGATGCCAAGAAGTTGTCCACAAAATATGCCACACTAAACACAAATTTCCTTTCCAATTTCAATAAGGGTTAGTGTACTTCAAATAATAATCACAAGATAAGCATAACTCAATTTACACCTTTTTACTCCAACATAATAAACACATCCACCAAAGTCCTTTTAATAAAAAAAATCCTTATAAAAAAAAATAATCAATAAGGCTCTCAAAAATATTTTATAACAACTCCTTATTTCTCCTAAATATTAATTTTCAATTTCATGAATTTCAAATTTAAATAAACAACTCATATCCTCTGAAATAATAATCATAGCCCTTATAAAATTAAAGTTTAATTAAAAACTTTAATTATTCCTTAACCACCTTTTAACTCCTATCCTAAGGCATCAATGAAATTAATTAGAGCAAAATGTAATTACCTCATCAAGGGGATTCGGACCCCTAACTTGCACACACCACGAGTGCCTTAGCCGCGACTAAGGTTTCCATGAAAGCTAGCCTCTCGATTGAAAGGAAAAGGCACGATGTGCCTTAAGTCCTTCCTCCCTTCCACACAAACCAAAAGCACTTCGAGTGCTTTCCTTCCAATGCCTTCGAATGCATTCAAAGAGATTCAAACCTTGATGTAAAGCGCTGCCACACACCTTAACAACAAGCCAATTGCCAATGCACCACTCTGCCCACAATGTCTTGGTCTTTTGACCACCATTGGATTTTTTCACTGTCTCCCTTTTCAAAATTATTTTCGCACGAGCTCTCTTCGGATGCTTAACCAACGATTAACACGAGCAAGGAATAATTTCAAATGAACCTTAGGATCCCCCTTTATATAGTCTTCTCCTCATTTTGGATGACGTCAATGCATTAATGATTTTCCCTCTTTCTTTAGACTTCGGTGCTAACTTTAATTTTAATTTTAAAATTAAAATTTTAATTTTAAATAATTAAAATTTAAACTAAATATTTAAAATTAAATATCTCAATCACCGGGGCACCTTTTTTGACGAAAAAAAATGCCAACCTCGGTTTTAAAAAAAAACCCATTTCAAATATGCCATGCATGGTTTTAAATAAAACCTTTTATTTTTCCTGCCTTGGTTTTCACAAAAACCCTGAATTTATCCATGCTTTCCAAAATATCATTTGCCCATTAAAACTTAATGTGATCCATATGACATCAATGATTCATGTGACATCGATGACAACATAAAATAACTCAAATTTCCAACATATATAACCCTTGAAGTGGTACAAGAAGGATTGGTTATTTGTAAGACAGGTTTTGTGACATATATTCATCAAAGCAAATAAGAGGTATGGGCATTTTTCTCCTTCTTTGAGGTGTGTTTTTGAGCAAGGTTTTCTGGATCATAAGGTGAAGTATGCATTGTTAAAAAAATTTAATTAGGGTTTGAGACTTACATTGTGCATCTTTGTTGAGAGAAAGTGGAAACAATTATATTATGGCTTGTACTTCATTGTTGAATGGTATTGGAAATATTTGAGATAAAATTTGAGAACAAGTGTACTTCTATTGTTGAAAGAGATTGAGACATTTGTGCTGGATATTGTGAACTACTTATGTTAAGTTTGAAAACCAGTTTGTGAATCATTGTCAAACCTTTTGAGCATTGGTTGAGAGATATTGAAAACAATTGTGAAAGTATTTGAGATCAATCTTGTGAAGGAAATTTGTGCATTATTGAGGTTGATTTTTGAGAGCAAATTTTTAAGAAATATAGATTAGTTTTGTGAAGCAAGATATATATTGTGTTGATTTATTTTAAAAATTATTTTGCAAGAGATAAAGATTGGATTAGTTGAATGGAAGATTTATGAATGTGAAGAACATATTGGAATTTTGATAGTGTACATCATTCTCTATATGTTCCAAAGGTTAAATTTTTTTTTTAGTAGAATATATCTATTTGTAGAAAGCATTTCTAAAAATATATAAGCTTTGTTTGTATGCAAAGTCTAAAAAAATTTACACAGGTTAAGTGAGCAGCATTAAGGCATATTTGAGTAGGTCTTTTGAGAAGGCTTGAGGGCAGATTTGAGAAGGTCTTTTGAGAAGGCTTGAAAGCAGTTTTGAGAAAGTATTTTGAGAAGGGTTGAAGATAGATTTGACACAAAATTAAGAGTAGTTTTGATTGCTAATTTATTTAATATTTGTGTTAATGCTTTAGGTATATTTAATACAAAGTTGATAGCAGGTTTGGTTTTTTATTTGATCAAGATTTATGTTAAATCTTGAGGTAAATTTGAGTAGATTTGAGAGTAGGTTTGGTTTCTATTTTGATCAATATTTGTGTTAAGTCTTGGGGTATATTTGAGTAGAGATAGAGAGTAGTTTTGAGGTATATTTGTGTTAACCTTATAGCTAGGTTAGGCACATATTTGATATAGATGTATTACTAATATGAACAATATTTTTGCTAAGGCTTGCGATATATTGGAGAAGAGTTAAGCAAAGGTGAGTACCATATTTGGAGGTGATCATATCAAATAGGACAAAGGTCTCCTATGGAAAGAGATCCACCAATTAGTATAGTAGGGATAGATGTATCCTATGGATAGAGATCCGTTAGCCAGAGCAGTGGTGATAAAAGTCTTCTGTGAAAGAAGTTCACTAGCTAGAGCAGTGGGTGACAAAGATCTCTTATGGAGAGTGATCCACAAGCCAAAGCAATGGAGGATAGAGGTATCCTATGGAGATTTATCCATAAAATAGAGCAATGGGAGAGGTCTCCTATGGAGAGTTATCCACAAGCCAAAGCAAAGGGGATATATTTATCCTATGGAAATAGATTCGTGAACTAGATGGGAAGATAGAGTTTTTCTATGGAGAGAGATCCACAAACCAGTTTAGGAGATACATTTCTTCTTGATCAAGTTCTATAAACAATATTAAGGTGATAGTGTTATCCTATGGATAGATATCCACAAATAAAATCATAGGGGATTGATGAGCATTAGAAATGCTCATATTTTGTATAGATTTTCTTGATTATTATGCGGTTGTATAATAAGGATTGCATATATTTATGAATGATTATATAATTATTTTATGAAATTAGGTGTGTTATCTAATTCGTGTGTTTTAAAGTGTGTTTTTGTGGAATTGTAGTTGATTTAATTAGATTTGGATCAGTCAAGATCTTTTCATGGACCTGGCACTTTGTTTCTTTTGGAATCAATGCAGAGAAGGTAGGCGCCTTCCTCTTCCAAAAAGGCACCAAGCGTAAGTAGGTGCCTTCCTCTTCCAGGAAGGCACAAAGGAAATACAAGTGCCTTGCTCTCCCAGTAAGGCACCAATAGAAGGCCAGCGCCTTCCTCTTATAGGTTGGTGCCAAAGGAAAATAAGTGCCTTCCTCTCATAAGGAAGGCACCGACAGGAAGGTGCCACTAGAAGGCAAGCGCCTTCCTCTCATAAGGAAGGCATCGACAGGAAGGTGCCACTAGAAGGCAAGCACCTTCCTCTCATAAGGAAGGCATCGACAGGAAGGCACCACTAGAAGGCAAGCACCTTCCTCTCATAGGAAGGCGCCCGAAATACTTAGGCACCTTCCTCATAGGGAAGGCGCCCATGTTCTTCACTCGTTGACTAGACAAGCACAATGTGGATAATAGATATTGGTGCAGTTCCAACTCTACGTCATGTAGAGTTAAATTGGGGATCACATCGATGTATGAGAATGTCCTACCAATGCCAAGTGAAGCATAAACCAATCGATGAACATGCCACCATTGGAAATGAATTCCAGTTTTAGCAGACGTCGATCACATTTACCAGACTATCTTAGTTTAGTCTGGAATGAATTGACTATTATAAGTTCTTTGTAATAGAAGATCTATGGGTGTGCTATATAAACACACGCAGACCTCTCTGATGATGTATAATATTTTGATAGTAATTATAGAGAGATATACAGAAGAAGCATTGTAATACTTTGATAATTATAATACAGTTCTAAGAGTTTCTAAGTATGTGTTCAGTTGGGAGGAAGCTGCTGGAGCCTGGGCCCACTCCAATCTAGTATTTCTTCCCCCTATTTTTCTTGTGTTTTTTCTAGATTAGTTTACCACTTTTAGAAGATTTTTTATCTCATTGTTATTTCTAGTATTGCAGTAGGTTTATTTCTAGGAATGCGTGAATATTTCCTTTATGTAGATTTAATTATTTTTACATAAATTATTAAGGCATGTATGAATGATTGACAACTATTTGAAACACCCCCCAATAGTAGAACTAGCGGACTCATCTCAAGTGGTATTGTAAGCAATCTTGTTCAAGACCCTTTGCAAGTTTATGAAGATCCTTGGGTTGATAAATTAAATGCACAGGCATGTGACAAAAGTAGGAAAGAAGTTAACCTTGTTTGGCCCACAACATTTTGGCACCATTATCGAGGAAGCATCTCAACTAGATTATTTACAATACCTGGAAACTTTTCATCTGACCTTGTATGAGTTCTTTGAGAAGAAGAGGACCTAATGATCGGTTTATAAAATCCAATCCACCAGAACCTAAGTCAACCGAACATTCTGAATTTGAATTAGACTCACCCGACCCACCACCATCAATCCATTAGAGTGAGGATCCACACTTTGTGCAAAGTGCCTCCTCATCCCATCAACTTGGAGAAGAACGAATCATCATAAATCCCCTGTTTAATAGGACACACTTAGAGGAAGCCATGTTGTGGAAAGCTATAGAATATCGGACGATAACACTAGACAACCTTAGAGCCTTGACTCAAAAATTCTTAAATGACCATAAGGCCATAAATACTACATTAAAGACTACATTTACAAAAAAAATGGTTGACAATGAAGAATTCTCATCTTGCTTTAGTTTCCCAATTGATGAAGGAGTAGGAGATACCAAAATTAAAAACATATCCCCTGCTCACCTTCCGACCTTTAGAGGATACCCAACCGAGGACACTGACCTATTTTTATTTAAGTTTGATGTCTTATGCAGGTCTATGGACTACAAATATGATATGCAAAATTTGAAACTCTTTCCTTCCAAATTAGAAAATGCAGCTCTATGGTGTTTCATCGGTCTAGGAGACAAACACATTGCCACTTGGGATCAAATGAAGAATATATTTTTAGAGCAGTACCTATTACACTTAGTATGGCACTAAGAGGGGGGGTGAATCAGTGTAGCATTTTGAAACTTTAAATTTGCAACTCTTAATGCTAAAATAATTAAATCTTAAAACCAAAAACAACAAGCATAACAAAAGAGCATCACACAACACAAGATTTTAACGAGGTTCACCAATATGGCTACTCCTCAAAAAGAATGGCTGCTTGGACTACCATCCAAATCTAGCCCCTTGCAAAGCACCAACTTTACAATTATTTACCAGCACCCACTGGAAGGAGCTACAGCCCCTTATTTATCTGCATCAACAGAAAGGAGCACCAACCCCTAATGCCAAGATAAAACCTGGACTTCAATTTTGAATGTAAATGTTTGACAAGAAAATACCTTCCTTTTCACAAGACCCTAATTGGTCTAAAGCATACCAGATCTCTCTCATTGTTCACAAGACACAGGCATCTGTTGCATTGCTACAACCAAAATTAGCAATTGCCTTTGCCTTTTGCACTCCTCTGCATCCTCTGCTTTCTCTATGCACACACTTCACACACTCTGCATCGTTCCATCCGAACTATCGTCTTCACCCTTTTTGTACTTTTCTCTCTATGTGCATTTGCAACCACACTTAGAATAATTTGACATGACCCTTTGCTCACTCTTTGCACTTTGCCATCATCTCGTCGCTTCTGCACTATCTGCACTCTTACGACCGCATATCACACACTTCGATATTTGTACAGATCGATACACTTCGATGACACAACCAACAACACTCAAATCTCCAAATAGACCTCCTTTTATATTAGAAATTTCAAGATGAAAACCCTAATTGTAGTCGAATGATAATGCAGATGCAAACCCTAAACTCAGTCGACTGTTAAACCCTATTCTGAGTTGGTTGTCATTGATCTTTGTTGGCTTCTACCCATCGCTCAATGAATTCATTCTGGACAGTCCCTGTAACCGCCATACTGCCTTTTGATCACTCTTCTTATTTGGCTGCATGAATTCACTTTGTATCTACCTCTGTAAATGTTGTGGTGAAGTCAGTCCACTGTTATGCTTCTTACTACAGTCGGGTTCTTCTTCTTGTTGTGCGCTAAAACGACCTATCACGAAATCATGACATTTCTGTCTCTAAAGCTTCCTTTGTTGTTGTAGCCACGAAAACACATGTCATGATATCATGATACTTTTATCTTTGTACACTTTCTCTATTCTTATGTCGCGATATCGTGACACTTCTTCCTTCGTAGGCTTCACTTTTTGCTTTTGTCATGATATCGTGACACTTCTGCCTCTGTAGACTTCATTTGATCTTTTGTCATGAAATCATGACACTTCTGCCTCTGCAGACTTCATCTTCACTTCTATCATGATATCGCGACACTTCTGCCTCTGAGGACTTCAACTTAGCTTCTGTCGTGATATCGTGACACTTTTGTCTTCATAGCCTTCGACTTCCTTTTTGTCGCGATATCACGACACTTCTGCCTTCAAAATATTCCTCTCTACTTTTGTCGCGAAATCGTGACACTTCAACCTTCGAAGTCTTCAACTTAACTTTTGTCATGAAATCATGATAGTTCTGCCTTTGAAGTCTTGCGTTCTGTTTCTGTCATGAAATCGTGACACTTTCTGCATCCGTACGCTTTCTCTACAACTCGTCACGAAATCATGACATTTCTGCCTTCGAACATTCTCTCTCCTCTCTTAGTCATGAAAATGCAACATGTCACGAAATCATGACTCTTTTTCCAGCTAACACTCTCCTCTTCCAGTCGTGAAACTACGGCATGTCGCGAAATCGCGACGCTTTGTCCAGCTGAATTTTTCTCTCCTATTTTAGTCACAAAATCGTGACACTTTATCTTTCTTTTGCAGCATGTCACAAAATCACGACAGTTCTCACTTCGTACTCTTTCCTCTGTAGCATGTCACGAAATCATGACACTTCTCACTTCCGAACTCTTTTCTCTATGTGCACGAAATCGCGATGCTTTCTACATCCGTACTCTTTTCGTATTTCACCCGCAAAAATGGAACATGTCACGAAATCATGACACTTTCACTTCCTTGTACTATTTTTTGCTCTTGTCAAGTCTCACAAAATAGAACATGTCGCGAAATCGTGACACTTTTACTCCTTAGCACTTTCTCTTCCCTTCGGTCGCGAACTCGACATGTCGCGATATCGCGACACTTTTTCTCCTTAGCGCTTTTCTTCTCTTCGGGAACCACATGTCACGAAATCATGACACTATGTTCTTGGAAGATCTTTTCCCCGGAACATGTCATGAAATCATGATACTTTTCCAATCTTGCTTGCACCTTCTCTTCGAACATGTCACGAAATCGTGACACTTCTTCCTACTTTGTCCTTTTTCTTCCAACATGTCACGAAATCGTGATAGTTTTTCCACTTGCATTTTTCTCTTCCAACATGTCACGAAATCGTGACACTTTTTCCTTGCTTCTTCTCTCTCTTCCAACATGTCACGAAATCATGATAGTTTTTCCAACTTTTCTCTCTCTTCCAACATGTCGCAAAATCGCGATAGTTTTTCTAGCTTTTTCTCTCTCTTCCAACATGTTGCGAAATCGTGATAGTTTTTCCAGATTTTTCTCTCTCCTCTAACATGTGAAATCACGACAGTTTTTCTTGCCTGTTGTATATGTCGCGATATCGCGACACTTTTCTTACTTGTCTTTTTCTTTGACCTTTTGCAAATGGGCCACTATGGTCTTCTTGGAAACTCATTGTCCATACTCTGAATAACCTTTGAACTCCTGTCCTCTGCATCTAAATGGCTTTTGAACTGCCTGTCCACTGCATCATTAGATCTAACTGACTGTGTTGACAACAATGATAATACTCTTGCTTGCACCTTGCTCAACAATCTCCCCCTTTGGAATTGTTGGCAACACATGTGCAATTTCCTGTAACTCTTCTCCCCCTTTGACAATAATACCAAAGGGCTACTGCAGACTCCCCCTGAGTCCATGCACAAAATTTTTAGGCAAAATTGATTACACTTAGCAAAAATCATGATCATGAGCAAAAAGATAATCAAATATTTAAATGCTCCCCCTGAAAATGTGATCCCTATGGCTAGCCAATTCTTGGGAAGTTTAACCACTCGACCAATCTGTCTCCAAGATAGAATGCACCTCCATTGGTACTCTTTCTGTCATCGACACATCCAGCCCAATCTGCATCTGAATATGATATAAGGGTGAAGTCTCTACCTTTCGGATATCATAACCCATACTCCATAGTACCCTTGATATTATAGAAGACTCTGTCTCTCTGCTGCACTGACTGGTGGACCTCTCTCTACTTGAAGAATCCTCACTCAGATCTATCTTCAACTGTGTTGGTTGTTGAATCTCTATCCATTGAGACTCTGTCCTCTGTACTCTGTCACCTCCAAAGCTCTGTTAATGGGCTCACTAAGAACCTGCTCAGTAGGCTCACATAGAACCTATCCAAATCTGGTCTAACAAGCTCACCAAGAACTTGCCCAAATCTTCTCTAGCAATCTCACCAAGAACTTGCCCAAATATGCTCTAGAAACCTGTCCCAACACTGTCCTCAAATCTGTCCCAACATTGTCCTCAAATATTTCCCAAAGGCCTTCTTCAAAGGCTCAATCAATCATGCTCAAGTAGTACTCAAAATGAACTCAACAATGAATGACAGTCTCAAACCAAATCCACTTTATAGAAGCATAAAGAGAATTGTTAGAGACTTAATATCTTCTATTCTCAAATCTCAATCTCAACTCAAATCAAGGAAAGTTTATTTTATGGAACTTGAACAACCACATGCATCCAATCACTTGACTAGGCTCAATCAACTCTACTCAACCAATCACCTCAATGAACAACTCTTTATCACAAACCCTAGTCGAAGCATGTATCAACCAACTCAAAATGTTTTTTTCTCTAACTCAAGTTCAAGTTCTTTGCACAACCAATGGGCTTCAACAACAATGCTCATAAAATATTCTTCACATAACAATGATACTCATGTTCTTATCAAACCCTCACTGGTTTTTCACACAACTAATGGCTTCAACAACAATGCTTATAAAATAAGGTTTAATAACAACTCTCAAACCAGAAAACCTTGAAGCATTAAACCAATCACTTTCAAAAAAGAAACCACAATCAATCCTTTTTACTCCTATCACATGAGTCTCCTTGGGATTAGCCTGAAATCGTGCTACCATGCATACTATGCTCGGGGTGCCTGTTTCAAGCCATATATCTTCAACTTACAAACCAAGTGGGGATCATCACCAAGCTGGGAACCATCTGGCTGCTCAATATAAACCTGTTCTTCAAGTTTCCCATTCAAAAATGCTAATTTCACATCTATCAACAAAATTGACAAGTGACTCACACTTGTACCAACTTTTGTCCAACACTGTACCAACACTGCAATTTTACTGTCAACTCTATGCAAGCATCAAACACAGTATCACAACACCAACCAGATCCCTTTTTACATTTTTAGCTTGGTCTATGTTTTTTGCAGTCACCGCTGGTCACACCTTACTATCAACTGTTCGAATCAGAAAACAATATTTTGTTAACCACTTCACGGCCAACTATAGTGCACCTTACTCAAACTCATACTTCTGGACCTCGGATAGGTATGATTCACAAAGCAAAGTTGCTCATCTTGATGAGCTAAACATGAATCAATGATCAAACTTCAATATTTTTCACCACAACATCAAAATAGATCTAACAATCTTCACATCAATGTGTAGTTCAAATACCCACTACTTTTATCGAAACACATATATACGGCTAGAGCAACAATCTTTCACTAACCAACTTATCTGAACTGTTATAATCCTTAACTTTGGACAGTGGCAGTAAGAACCATCACCAGTACAACAATGACATATAGCAATACTACCAATAATGAGAACTCTCAATTTAGTCACCACCCTTCATGGTACTTCCACAAACAACTACATGAACTGAACACACACTTCGACAACTATATGACAACTCCCCCTAACTACTTGCCTTTCATCCTCAGAAACCCAAACAAATACATAGGAGCATTAAAATAAAACTTTAAGATTGCTCCCCCTGAGGATGTGCTACCTGGAGTTGCTTAGTGCAATAGAGGAGTAGTCTCCTTCAGTCCAAGGAGACACGATTTCCTCTCTTCTATCTTTCTCCAAACTTTCTTGAACTCGGGCTTGGATTTTTCAACTGCATCCCTGTTTTGCACCTTTTCGTGAGCTCAAACATTTCTCTTGTGTGGTTGTCTCTTGTGCATCCTTGATGAATGATTAATTCCCTATCTGTGTTGCATTCTTTGCGTCTGGTGAAATCTACTTGTTTTGCCTTAGATTAGATACAAAAGTGCTTGGACAAAACCTTGCTATGTGCCCATGACCATTGCATTGAAAACATTGTACATAGTGTTCACTCAGAAATGTAGATGTATTTCTACCAACATAACTCTTTGATCTATTATTCAATCCACAATAAGTTGCCTTGTGACCATAAAGGTTGCATCTAAAACAATAGCCATTAAAAACATTATTATGAATAGAGTGAGAGTGATAGAACCTCTTTTGTTGTGGCTGCTTTGCTGTAGATCTCCTTTGATATTTTCTTCCTTTTGAAGATTCAACTTCAAACTTTTCTTGCTTCGATCCTTCAACAATGTACTTTTCCTTTTTTGTATATTTGGAAGACGAGGGTTGTTCAGTTTCATACTTTTCTTGCTTCGATCCTTCAACTGTGAACTTCTCCTTCTCTGTATATTTGGAAGATGACTGTTGTTTAGCTTCATATCCAAGACCACGCTTATCCATGGAGCTTCTTTGTTGGCTTATCATTTTGTCTAGCAACTCTGTGCTCTTCTCAAATTTGAGATTTGTATTGGCCTCTTCTAGTTGTTTCTTCAATAAAATAATCTCTTCTTCTTGTTTACAGCAAACCGTCTCTTTCTCATTGATCTACAACTTGAGAGTTTCTTCAATCCTTTTGGACTCTTCTACTTGCAGCTTCAGATTACTAACAACTTTGTTAGATTCCTCTTCACGATTGCTACATACATTGATTTTATTATTCATCTCTTCTATCTGCATTCTTAAACCATCAATCTCTTCTTCTAGCTTACTGCAATACTCTGTTTTCTTGGTTAATTGCATTTTGAGATCTTCAAAAATTTTCTTGTATTCTTCTATCTGTACTTTCAAACTGGTAATCATATCTTCTGCATCCTCAAGATTTTTACCCAAAGCTGAAATTAGTTTCTGTTCCCAATTTGCTTCTGCATCACTTTCTCCTTCATCACATTCCTATTCTGAATCTATTTCTTTACCAATTTTGAACGGATCATCTTCATCTTCACTACTACTAAACCCATGGCACTGATGTTCATTATGATCGAGTTGACCACAAACAAAACATTTTGTACCTTGTGAACCTGCATCATGATCGAGTTGTCTTTTGGCCTTTTCTCCATTGTTTGATTCATCTCTTGAATCTACAGCAACATTGAATTCATCTTTATTTTCTTTTATGACCCTATGTGTTCTTTTCTTCTTGTGTCTCATGGTTCCATTCTTGCCTTTCTTTGCCATTAGAGTACTAATCCAAGATCAACCCTGACTGATTTAGCCTGAAATGGGAACCTTGCTCTGATACCAATTGTTATACTTAGTATGGCACTGAGAGGGGGGGTGAATCAGTGTAGCATTTTGAAACTTTAAATTTGCAACTCTTAATGCTGAAATAATTAAATCTTAAAACCAGAAACAACAAGCATAACAAAAGAGCATCACACAACACAAGATTTTAATGAGGTTCACCAATATGGCTACTCCTCAAAAAGAATGGCTGCTTGGACTACCATCCAAATCCAGCCCCTTGCAAAGCACCAACTTTACAATTATTTACTAGCACCCACTAGAAGGAGCTACAGCCCCTTATTTATCTACATCAACAAAAAGGAGCACCAACCCCTAATGCCAAGCTACAACCTAGACTTCAATTTTGAATGTAAATGTTTGACAGGAAAATACCTTCCTTTTCACAAGACCCTGATTGGTCTAAAGCATACCAGATCTCTCTCACTATTCGTAAGACACAGGCATCTACTGCATTGCTACAGCCAAAATTAGCAATCGTCTTTGCCCTTTGTGCTCTTCTGCACCCTCTACTTTCTCTACGCACATGCTTCGCACACTCTGCATCATTCCATCCGAACTATCGTCTTTGCCCTTTTTGCACTCTACTCTCTATGTGCATTCGTAGCCACACTTAGAATAATTTGACATGACCCTTTTCTCACTCTTCGCACTTTGCCATCATCTCACCGCTTCTACACTATCTATGCTCTTACGACTACATATCGCACACTTCGATATTCATACAGATTGATACACTTCGATGACACAACCAACAACACTCAAATCTCCAAACAACCCTCCTTTTATATTAGAAATTTCAAGATGAAAACCCTAATTGTAGATGACTGATAATGCAGATGCAAACCCTAAACTCAGTCGGCTGTTAAACCCTATTCTGAGTTGGTTGTCATTGATCTTTGTCGGCTTCTACCCATCGCTCAATGAATTCATTCTAGATAGTCCCTGTAACCGCCATACTGCCTTTTGATCACTCTTCTTATTTGGCTGCATGAATTCACTCTGTATCTGCCTCTATAAATGCTGTGGTGAAGTCAGTCCACTATTATGCTTCTTATTGTAGTCAAGTTCTTCTTGTTGTGCGCTAAAATGACCTATCATGAAATCATGACATTTCTATCTCTGAAGCTTCCTTTGTTGCTGTAGCCATGAAAACACAACATGTCACGATATCATGATACTTTTATCTCCGTACACTTTCTCTATTCTTATGTCACGATATCGTGACACTTCTTCCTTCGTAGGCTTCACTTTTTGCTTCTATCATGATATCGTGACACTTCTACCTCTATAGACTTCATTTGATCTTTTGTCATGAAATCGTGACACTTCTGCCTCTATAGACTTTGTCTTCACTTCTGTCATGATATCGCGACACTTCTGCCTCTGAGGACTTCAACTTAGCTTCTATCATGATATCGCGACACTTCTGTCTTCATAGCCTTCGACTTCCTTTTTGTCACGATATCATGACACTTCTGCCTTCAAAATCTTCCTCTCTGCTTTTGTCGCGAAATCGTGACACTTCAACCTTCGAAGTCTTCAACTTAACTTTTGTCACGAAATCATGACAGTTCTGCCTTTGAAGTCTTGCATTCTATTTCTGTCGTGAAATCATGACACTTTCTGCATCCGTACGCTTTCTCTACAACTCATCATGAAATCGTGACATTTCTACCTTCAAACATTCTCTCTCCTCTCTTAGTTGCAAAAATGCGACATGTCACGAAATCGTGACTCTTTGTCCAGCTGACACTCTCTCTCCTCTTCCAGTCATGAAACTATGACATGTCACGAAATCATGACGCTTTGTCCAGTTGACTTTCTCTCTCCTATTTTAGTCATGAAATCATGACACTTTATCTTTCTTTTGCAGCATGTCGCAAAATCACGATAGTTCTCACTTCGAACTCTTTCCTCTGCAGCATGTCACAAAATCATGACAGTTCTCACTTTGAACTCTTTTCTGTATTTCACCCGTGAAAATGAAACATGTCATGAAATCACGATGCTTTCTACATTCGTACTCTTTTCTGTCTTTCACTCGCGAAAATAGAACATGTCACAAAATCATGATGCTTTCACTTCCTTATACTCTTTTCTGTCTTTCGCCCACAAAAATAGAACATGTCGTGAAATCATGACACTTTTACTCCTTAGCGCTTTTCTTCCCTTCGGGTTGTGAAAACCCGACATGTCGCGATATCTCGACATTTTTTCTCCTTAGCGCTTTTCTTCTCATCGGGTCGCAAAAACCCGACATGTCACGAAATCACGACACTTTTTCTTGCAAGATCTTTTCCCCGAAACATGTCACAAAATTGCGATAGTTTTCTTTGCTTGCACCTTCTTTCTGAACATGTCACAAAATCGTGACAATTTTTCCACTTGTCTTTTTTTATCCAACATGTCATGAAATCGCGATAGTTTTTCTACTGATTCTTTTTTTTCCGATATGTTGCGAAATCGTGACACTTTTTCTTGCTTCTTCTATCTCTTCCAACATGTCACGAAATCGTGACAGTTTTTCCAGATTTTCTCTCTTCCAACATGTCGCGAAATCGCGACAGTTTTTCTAGCTTTTTCTCTCTCTTCCAACATGTCGTGAAATCGCGACAGTTTTTCCAACTTTTTCTCTCTCCTCTAACATGTCGCGAAATCACGACAATTTTTCTTGCCTACTATATATATCGCGATATCGCGACACTTTTCTTACTTATCTTTTTCTTTGATCTTTTGCAAATGGGCCACTATGGTCTTCTTGGAAACTCATTGTCCATACTCTAAATAACCTTTGAACTCCTGTCCTTTGCATCTGAATGGCTTTTGAAATGCCTGTCCACTGCATCATTAGATCTAACTAACTGTGTTGACAACAATGACAATACTCCTGCTACACCTTGCTCAATAGTACCAAGATTTTGGGAGAGCAAGAGACTCCAGAGAAGATATCTTAAGCATGACACAGAAAGAAGATGAGTCTCTCAAGGAATACTAGGAGAGATTCAACTTCAATCTTCAATGATATCCTCACATGAAACTATCTGATAAGTCCCTCAAAAGCATATTTTTGATAGGACTTACCAATGAATCCTTGGAGGCTCTTAACATGATTTTTGGAGGTGATGTCTACCAGCACACTATGGAATACATCCGACAACTATACCAAAACTACTCAAGAAGGAGAGGCAAGACCACTTCTAGAACCATGAAAGCTACTACTTCAGTCATGAAGAAAAAAATATGTAACATGCTGGAAGATTTAAATAGTGAAATGCTCTCATATCTAGCATTAGAAATGGATACGCTATTGTTAAAGAAAAATAAGTAATAAAATGACGCAGCATTGGCGTATTTCTGTCCAAAATGTAGAGGGAAGCATGCAAAGAATGCATTCTCGAAGAACAAAGTCATATTATGCATAGTTTATAGGCTGAGCCATAAAACTCGATTGTACTCACAACGGCCTAGTAATTAGGAGGATGTTGAAAGCACGGATGCCTATTTCATAGGAAATCGAAAGAGTTGGCCACAACCCCTTGCAGGGAATATGCCAACTAGAATGTCTTCATATGGGGTAGTACCATACATGCCCTAAGGCCTACCTCAACCACCTAACACAGGGTGGTGGGGGACATCACCCTGGTCCAACACACCCCCAGTAGAATTTTTGAACCAACAACCATGGATGCCATATCCATATCCTGAGTAGTAGTGGAGAGGCCACACCACGTGGAATCAAGCTCCACAAAATATAGCACCAGCTCACCCCCAATAGAATTTATTGATTTTGCTAGCAGTGATACCTACGTAGCTACCGCACAACTAATGATAAATCCTAATAATAGGGTGAACCAGCTAGCATACAACGTGGATGGTGAGATGTATCCGATGTACCATATTCAGCATAGGTCTGGTAGACAGCTAGGAGTAGGAAAGCCTCCACTGGTAGAAGAGAAATAAGAGGTAGGAGAAACACCTCTTATAGAAGAGGTGATAGAAGAAATTCCTGAGAGAGCAAAGGCTTTATTTCCTAATCGACTACAAGAACAGCGAAATGTAATGCAGTTGGAGTTTGATATCTTATCTAGCTTGAAGAACCTCATTGTGACAATTCCATTATTTCAAGCCATATGAGATGTTTCGATATATACCAAGGTGATAAGAGAGATGTTTCTAAGGAATCCAGGAAGAAGAGAAACCCATACTATGAATGTCATGGGTAAACTAGCAGATTTGATGATGGAAAAACATGCCATCCTAAGTATGCAAACCCGGGCAGCCCGATGATCACTGTAAAAATTGAGGGAAATTCTATGTCCAATACATTGGTCAATATTGAAGAAGCCATCAATGTAATGCCTTAGGAGACCATGCAGAGGCTACAAATCACAAACCTAAAACCCACTATGATAGTGCTGCAGCTGGCCGATCGATCAATCGTGGCACCGAAAGGAATGTTGGAATATGTAATAGTGATAGTCAACACATGGGAATACCCAACCAAATTTTTAGTCTTGCAATCTAAAACTAGGCTAGGCTGGTTACCCGCTCATCTTGGGAAGGCCATGGCTAGAAATAATTGACACTTACATCAGCTACCAGGATGGGCTGATGACCATCTTCGATGGATGACCCCAGCGCAGTCCGTCGACCCATTAGGAGAACCCATGTTGACCGAGCATGAAATTCTTGAGCTATCTATGATCCAGCCGATGATGACATTGGATGAGTTGGTAGAAGAAGATGAATATGGTGCTATTGTGGAGTTCCTCCATGGGGAGTCCTTCATATCCACACCTGGATCATCATTGGCTAGTGCCCAAGATCACCACATTCAATAGATACACGTTGGGCCAGGAAGAACATTGAATTTTAGCAGTGGGTTGACTCCCACACAATTGACAAAAGTAGAAGAGCTCCTAGTTAGACACCAATAGGTATTTGCATGGGATTAATCAGATATGAAGGGTATCATCCCAGAGATCTTCACCCATCGCATATACCTTGATGATCAAGCAACTCCAAGCAGGCAACCACAGAGAAGAATGAATCTGAAAATGAAATACATTGTCAAGGAAGAGCTACAAAAAATCTTGACTATCGGATTCATTTATCTAATTTTTGACAGTGAGTGGGTATCACCGTTAGTGGTAGTCCCTAAAAAGAACATGAAATGGCAAATCTATGTGGACTACAGAGCATTAAAAAAAATGACCAAGAAGGACCACTTCTCACTCCTTTTCATTGATCAAGTCTTGGATACACTCTCCAGGAGGAAGTATTTCTCCTTCTTGGATGGATTCAATGGATACAACTAGATCCAGATAGGAGAATAGGATCAGGATCAGATAACGTTCACCTACCCATGGGGAACATTTGTCTATCGGGTATTACTTTTCAGATTATGCAACGCACCTACCACCTTTTAAAGTGTGGTGCTTAGCATATTTTTAGACATGATGGGAGACGTGGTCGAAGTATACATGGATGACTTCATCATCTATGGAGAAACCTTTGATGAAGCAATGATGAACTTGGAAAGAGTGCTCAAAAGAAGCAAGGAAAATAATTTGTCCCTGAGCAACGAGAAATGCTTTATGATGATGCAAGAAGACATCGTACTAGGACACCACCTCTCCGTAGAAGGAATAAAGGTTGATAAAAGAAAATTTGAGGTCATCAGAGACCTACCCAGCCCCAAAATGTAGAGAGAGGTGAGGAGTTTTCTTGGATCATCCGGGTACTACCAATGATTTATCGTCAAATTCAACAAAATTGCAAAACCACTGCATACTCTATTATCTAAAGATGTGGAGTTCAATTGGATGGAAGACTACGAAGAAGCATTTCAGTTGCTTAAAGAGAAACTAATATCCGCATCAATTTTAATAGGACCAAATTGGGCCATACCATTCCATATCTATTGTGATGCATCCAAAAATGTGATTAGAGCAGTCCTCGGATAGAAGGATGGCAAAGAATTTTATGCCATCTACTATGTCAGTAAAAACTTGGTAGGAGTCAAGCTCAACTACATGGTGATGGATAAGGAGTTCCTTACAGTTGTGCATGCCATAACCAAATTCTGCCATTATATCATCGGGTATAAGGTATTTGTCCACACGGACCATGCGACTATCAGATACTTGATGAGCAAGTTGGCCATTGGCAAAATAATTATCAAGTGGCTCTTGTTACTATTGGAATTTGACACCACAATAGTCGACAAACTAGGAAAATATAACATTGTAGCAGATTTTCTATCCAGATTGATACTAGAAGACCATACAACAATGGAAGACTAGTTTTCAGATGAACATTTTTTCACCATTAGTGAGAAAATCCCGTGGTACACATAAATATCCAATTACTTGGCCATCAGAAGAACCTCACCTACTCTCTCTTTTCAAGAAAAGTAGGTGGTCATAGAGAAAAGTGAATCATTCCTATGGATTGATGACCTTTTGTTCAAAATAGGACATGGCCAGGTTATAAGGAGATGCATAGCAGAACAAGAGTTCTCAGAAGTACTCAAATAATGTCACGATGAACCATGCAGAGGACACTTTATAGGGAAACAAACTACCTACAAAATCCTACAAGCTGGGTACTTTTGGCCCACTCTGTTCAAGGATGCGGCTACGTATGCCAGTAAGTGCGATGAATGCCAAAGAATGGGTAGACCAACCCATCAAGACAAAATGCCCCTCCAACCTCAGGTACACCTAGAACCCTTCGATAAGTGGGGCATGGACTTTATGGGACCAATCAATCCACCTTCAATAAGGAGTAAGTTTATTTTGGTCTATACAGATTACATCACCAAATGGGTTGAAGTTCAAGCATTGAGAGATTCAAAAGAAAGAATAGTCATCGATTTCTTATTTTCCCACATTTTTACATGATTTGGGGTCCCTAGAGAGATAACAACAGACCAAGGGCCTCAATTTACCTCCAAGTTGATCAAGGAGCTGATGGAACAATATAGATTTTGGCACAATAAAAATACACCCTATCATCCATAGCCAAATGGGCAAGTGGAAGTGACAAAAATAGAAATAGAGACTAACGAAGACCGTGCAACAACACAAAAAATATTGGGCTACATGGTTGTCGAAGGCAGTCTAGGTGTATAATACCACATGGAAATCCACCACAGGATTCACACCCTTCCAACTGGTCTATGGGAAGAGTGTGATGATGCCCATTGAATTTGAAATCAAGACATTAAGGATAGCTTCAGAATTGAACTTGAGCTTGGATGATGCTCAAAAAGAAAGGATTCGACAACTAGATCAGCTGGATGAAATTCGAATGGATGCTTTGCAGAGAATGGAAATCATACAAAAGCAAAGAAAGCGGTGGCATGATCGCCACATTAAACTGAAGTAATTCCAAGAAGGATAATGGGTGTTGTATGATTCTCGATTCTAGGAAATAAAAGGTAAATTAATGCAAATATGGATGGGACCGTATGAGGTGGTAGAGCTCATCAATAATGGGGCAATGCACGTTAGAGAAATTGATGATAGCAATACTGTGTTAATGGTCAATGGCCATAGACTGTGCCCGTATAACACATCTAAAACCTTACAGGTGGAATCCAAAATAGATGTGGGGGAGACCCCATCTTGTTAGATCTAGATCAAACTCTTAACAGGCAAAACGGTGGGCATGGAGGTGCTCACCAAAATTAGTTAATTTTAGTTTTTTCTTACGGTGTGTTTTGTAGGGACGATGCCCGCATGCAAGTTGTAGGTATCCTAATTCAGGGCCTAACATGCATGAAATACATCTAACTGCATTTATTTTTCTTTCTTTTCATTTAATTTTTCCAGGTGGAAGACATGATAGCATGAGGGATAGGTATCTAGGAAACTAGGCCTAATTTGGCTTAGCATTTTGACATCGACACTCATAGGTAGAAGTTGAGGCAACATGAAGTGAGACTGAGAAGGCTTGATCACCCTCTCCCAGTCAATCGCAACATGATTGCCAAGAATAAAGCACCTTCCACATCAAGAAGGCGCAAAAGAAGGTTCATTCCTTATAAATACGATGCCCAACCAGAATAAGCTACCTTCCTTATAAAGAAGGCACGCAGCTAGAAGAGTGCGCCTTCCTTATAAAGAAGGCACCCAGCCAAAAAAAGGCACCTTCCTTATAAAGAAGGTGCCCTGCCATAATAAGGTACCTTCCTTATAAATAAGGCGCATAGCCAGAAGAAGGCACCTTCCTTATAAAGAAGGTACCCCACCAGAATAATGTGCCTTCCTTATAAAGAAGTCACCCAACCAGAAGAAGGCGCCTTCCTTATAAATACGGCAACCAGTTAGAAGAAGGCACCTTCCTTATAGAGAAGGTGCACAAAAAAAATAGGTGCCTTTCGTGGCTGGAAGGCGCCACAAAAAAAAAAAATCTTGAGGCACCTTCAACATCAGGAAGGCGCATACAGATCTATGCGCATTCCACCCCAGGAATGTGCAGGTATTAAGCAACGCCTTCCACATCAAGAAAGCACACCCATTCAGAAGCACCTTCCGTAGTAGGAAGGTGCCATCATCAAAAAGGTGCCTTCCACCATTGGAAGGTGCATCCAATTAGAGATGCCTTCCACCACCAGAAGGTGCATCCAATTAGAGATGCTTTCCACCACCAGAAGGCGCATCTGATGAGCACCAAAAATGCTCATATTTTGTACATATTTCTTGGATCAATATGCGGTTGTATAATAAGGATTGCGTACTTTTATGAATGATTATATAGATATTTGATATAATTATGTGTGTTATCTAATTTGTGTGCTTTTAGTATGTTTTGTGGAATTGTAGTTGATTTAGTTAGATTTGGAACAGTCGAGGTCCTTTTGATGGACCTGGCACTGTATTTTATCGGGGGTCAATGTAGAGAACATAGATGCCTCCCTGCAACCGAAAGGCGCCAACCAAAGACAAGCACCTCCCTGTAGTCGGAAGGCACCAACAGAAGGCAAGCACCTCCCCATAGCCGAAAGGCACTAATAGAAGGCAAGCACCTCTCCACAGCCGAAAGGCACTAATAGGAGGCAAGCGCCTCCCTACAACCGAAAGGTGCCACTAATTCTTTTCCTGTTGACTAGAGTTGAACGACATGGACGGCAGCGGCTGGTGCAGTTCTAGCTCTGCATCATGCAGAGCTAAATTGGAGATAGCACCAATGTATCCAAACGTCTACTGATGCCAGGCAAATCATGAACCGAAACAAACACGTCGCCTTCAGAACAGAATGCCAGACGTCAATTGCATTCGCCAGACTGTTCTAATTTAGTCTGGGAAGAATCGACTATTGTAACCACTTCTGTAACAAAATTTATGCGGGTGTGTTATATAAACACATGCAGATCATTCTAAGAATATATAGAAATAATTAATAAAGATCCATTTTGAATTACAAAATATAGATTGTAATACGTTGATAAATATATTCGAGTTCCAGAATTTCTAAGTGCATGTTCGATCGGAAAGGAGCTGTTGGAGCCTGGGCCCACTCCAAGCCAGTATTTCTTCCCCATTTCCTTTTTGTTTATTTATTTTAATTAGTTTATTGCTTTCATAGGAGTGTTCATTAGTTTGCTAGTTCCAGTATTTGCAGTAGGTTTATTTTCAAAAATATGTACATGATTTATTTTTGTAGATTTAATTCTGTTCTTCTTACGTAATTTATTGAGGAGTGCGGGAATGATTGACAACCATTTCAAGAACACCCCCAAATGTAGGATTAGCAGATTCACCCTCCAGTGGTATTGTAGTAACCTAAGTCTGACTCTTTGCAAGTTTACGAAGCTCCCTGGGTTGATAATTAAATGCACGGGCATGTAACAAAAATATGAAACCATTCACCTTGTTTGGCCCACAACATTTTGGCACTGTTGTCGGGGAAGAATCTTAATTAGATTACTTACAATACCCTGAAACCTTCCATCTGACATTGTATGAGTTCTTCAAGAAGAAAATGACCTAACGATCGCTTTATAAGAACTAATCCATCAGGACCTGAGTCAGTCGAGCATTTTGGATTTGAGTTAGACTCACCCGACCTACCAGCAGTCCATTGGAGTGAGGAACCGCACTTTGTGCAAAGTGCCACCTCATCCCATCAACAAGGGGAAGAATGAATCATCATAAATCCCCTGTTTAATAGGACTCCTCTAGAGGAAGCCCTGTTGTGGAAGGTTGTGGATGATCAGATGATCTCGCCAGACAAACTTAGAGCATTGATTCAGAAAGTTTTAAATGATCGGAAGGCCATAAATGCTGAATTAGAAACCACATTTCTCGAAAAAATGGATAACGATGAAGTCTTATCTGGCTTTAGTTTCCCAATAGAGGAGGGAGTAGGAGATACCAAAATGAAAAACATATCCCCTGCTCACCTCCCATCCTTCATAGGACACCCGACTGAGGACCCTGACCTATTTTTATTCAAGTTTGATGTTTTGTGCAGGTCTGTGGATTACAAATCAAATGCGCAGAAGTTGAAATTATTTCCTTCTACATTAGACGATGCAGCTCTGTGATGGTTCATCATTTTGGGAGACAAACACATCACCACCTAGGACCAGATGAAGACGCTATTTCTAGAGCAATATCAAGATTTCGGGAGAGCAAGAGACTCCAGGGAGGAGGTCCTGAGCATGACACAAAGATAATATGAGTCTCTCGAAGAGTATTGGGAGAGATTCAGCTTTAATCTTCAACGGTCCCCTCACTCGAAGCTATCTGATAAGTCCCTCAACAACATCTTCTTGAGGGGACTTACCAATGAGTCACTGGAGGCTCTCAACATGATCTTTGGAGGTGATGTTTATCAGCATGCTATGGATGACATCCAGCAATTATGCCAGAACTACTCGAGAAGGCGAGGCAAAATCACCACCAGGACCATGAAGGTGACTACTTCAGTCACCAAAACAAAAATAGGCAACATGCTAGAGGATTTGAAGAGTGAAATGCTCTCATCTCTAGCACTACAGATGGATACGCTGCTGTTAGAAAAGAAGAAACAAGAAAATGATGCAGCATTAGCCTATTTCTATCCAAAATGCAAAGGAAGGCATGCAAAGAATGCATGCCCAGAAAACAAGGTCAGAGTATGCGCAGTTTGCAGGCTGAATCATAAAACTCGATTGTGCCCACAACTACCCAGTAACTAGGAAGCGACTGAGAGCATGGAGGCCTACTTCATAGGCAATAGGAAGAGTTGGCCACAACCCCCCATAGGGAATATACCAACCGAAATGCCATCATATGGTGGAGGGTCATACATGCACCAAGGACCCCCTCAACCACCTAATATGGGGTGGTGGGGACCGTCACCTTGGACGAACACACCCCTAGAAACATTCCCAAATCAGCAGCCATGGATGCCATATCCATATCTTGGGCAGTAGTGGAGAGGCCACAATGCATGGAATCAGACTCCACAGAGTGCATCTCCTGCTCACATCCAACATAACTTACCAGCATTTCTAGCAGTGAGACCTACGTAGCTACCAGCACAACCAATAGCAAACTCGAACAACAGAGTAAATAAGTCGGCATACAATGTAGAAGGTGAGATGTACCATATGTACAATATTCAGCTTAGATCAGGTAGGCAGATAGGAGTAGAGACACCACCTATGGTAGAAGAGGAGGAAGAAATAGTAGAGATACCTCCACTGGTAGAAGAGGAGGCAAAAATAGAGGAGACACCTCTGGTAGAATAGGGAAAAGCACTTGAGAGAGCAGAGGCTCCATTTCCTAGCCGGTTGTAGGAACAAAGAAAAACAACACAGCCAAAATTTGACATCTTGTCGAGATTGAAGAATCTCACGGTGACAATCCCATTATTTCAAGCAATTCGAGATGTCCCCATTTACACCAAGGCAATTAGAGAAATATTTCTAAGGAGACCGGGATGAAAAGCTACCCAAACTATCAACATCGTGGGTAAACTGGTAGATCTAATGATGGGTAGAACACGTCATCCAAAGTATGCAGATCCAGGCAGCCCAGTGCTGATCGTAAAAATTGGAGGACATTCCTTATCCAACACATTGGTTGACCTCGGGGCAGCCATCAATGTGATGCCTCAAGAGACCATGCAGAGGCTGCGACTCACGAACCTAAAGCCAACCACGATAGTGCTGTAGTTAGCCGATCGATCAACCATGTCGTCGAAAGGGATGCTGGAAGATGTGATCGTAATAGTCAGTGCATGGGAATATCCAGCCAATTTTTTAGTTTTGCAAACCAAGACCAGGATGGGCGGTTACCCACTCATTTTAGGGAGGCCATGGCTGGCAACAGCTGACGCTTACATCAGCTATCGATATGGGCTAATGACCATCTCCAATGAGCAAAATGTCAAAAGGTTGACCATTTCATCGCCAGCTCAGTCTATGGACTCGATAGAAGAACCCAGGATCACCAAGCATGGAAGAATGGAGTTGTCCATAATCCAGCCGGTGATGACCCTGGAGGAGGTGTCAGAAGAGGATGAGGATGGTGCTATCATGGATTTTCTCCATGGAGAATCATCCACCCCCACACTTGGATCACCATTGACTGGCACCCAAGATCAGCACATCCAACAAATACATGTTGGGCCAGGGAGGACATTAAACATCAACAGCAGGTTGATGCCCACACAGCTAGAAAAATTGGAAGAGCTTCTGGTAAAACACCAGCAAGCATTTGCATGGGACTACATAGATATGCACGACATCAGCCCAAAAATATGTACCCATCGGATTTATTTAGATGACCAGGCAACTCCTAGTTGACAGCCACAGAGAAGGATGAACCCAGCAATGAAAGACATTGTCAGAGAAGAACTGCACAAACTTTTGGCTGTCGAATTCATATATCTGATTTCTGATAGTGAATGGGTATCACCATTAGTGGTGGTCCCCAAAAAGAATAGGAAATGGTGGATCTGCATGGACTACCGAGTGTTGAACAAGGAGACTAAGAAAGACCACTTCCCACTCCCGTTCATCGATCAGGTCTTGGACACACTCTCAGGAATAAAATACTTCTCTTTTCTAGATGATTTTAGTGGTTACAACCAGATCCAGATAGGGGAAGAAGATCAAGATAAAATAACATTCACCTGTCCATGGGGAACGTTTGCCTATAAGGTATTGCCTTTTGGACTGTGCAACGCATCGGCCACCTTTCAAAGGGTGGTGCTTAACATATTCTCTGATATGATAGGAGATGGGGTGGAAGTATACATGGACGACTTCACCGCCTATGGAGAAACCTTCGAGGAGGCAATGAAAAATCTGGAAAGAGTGCTCGACAGGAGCAAGGAAAATCATTTGTCCCTAAGTAATGAAAAATGTTTTATGATGATGCAAGAAGGCATCGTGTTGGGACACCACCTCTCTATAGAAGGAATAAAAGTAGACAAGAGGAAGATTGAGGTCATCAGAGACCTACCTAGCCCTAGAACGTAGAAGGAGGTAAGAAGTTTCCTTGGATCAACCGGGTACTACCGACGATTTATCATCGAATTTAGTAAGATTTCCAAACCACTGCACACCCTACTTTCTAAGTACGTAGAGTTCAATTGGACGGGAGATTGCAAAGAAGCGTTCCAATTGGTAAAAGAAAAATTGATATCTACACCAGTCTTGTGAGGACCGAATTGGGACATACTGTTCAATATTTACTGTGATGCATCTAACGGTGTGATCGAAGCAGTCCTCGGGTAGAAATACAACGAAGAATTCTATGCCATCTATTATGTCAGTAAAAACTTGGCGAGAGCGGAGCTCAACTATATAGTGACAAAAAAAGAATTCCTCGTAGTTGTCCATGCAATAAACAAATTCTGCCACTATATAACGGGATACAAGGTCTTTGTCCATATGGACCACGCGGCTATCAGGTATCTAATGAGCAAGCTGGCCATTGGTGGCAGAATTATCATATGGCTATTGCTATTGCAGGAATTCGACATCACTATAGTCGATAAACCGGGCAAGGACAACGTTGTGGTAGATTTTATGTCCAGATTGATACTAGTAAATCATCAAGCAGTGGAAGATCAGTTTTCGAACGAACATCTATTCGCTATTAGTGAACAAACTCTATGGTATGTAAACATAGCCAATTACTTGGCCACCGGAAGGACCTCACCTGCTCTCTCCTATCGAGAAAAGTAGGCGGTCATAGAGAAGAGCGCATCATTCCTTTGGATGGATGGTCTCCTATTTAAAATAGGATGCGACCAAATTATAAGAAGATGCGTAGCAGAACAAGAGTTTTCAGAAGTGCTCAAGGCATGTCACGATGAGCCATGTGGAGGACACTTTGCAGGGAAACGAACTGCCTACAAAATCTTGCAGGATGGGTATTTCTGGCCCACTCTGTTCAAGGACGTGGTAGTGTATACCAGCAAGTGTGATGAGTGCCAGAGGATGGGTAGACCAACCCACCGAGATGAAATGCCCCTACAGCACCAGGTACACCTGGAACCTTTTGATAAATGGGGCATGGACTTTGTAGGACCATTTAATCCACCTTCGATGGGAAGGAGGTTTATTTTGGTCTGCACGGATTACGTCACCAAATGGGTGGAAGTGCAGGCATTAAGGGACTCAAAGGAAAGAACAGTCATCGATTTCTTATTTTCCCATATTTTCACATGATTTGGGGTTCCTCGAGAGATAACAATAGACCAAGGGCCCCAATTCACCTCCAAATTGATTGAGGAGCTGATGGAGCAGTATAGAGTTCGACACAATAAAACCACACCCTACCATCCGCAGGCGAACAGGCAAGTAGAAGTGACAAACAGGGATATTGAAAACATCCTGACCAAAACCATGTAGAAACACAAGAAATATTGGGCCACACGATTGTCGGAGGTAGTTTGGGCATACAACACCACATGGAAATCCACCACAGGATGCACACCTTTCCAACTGGTCTATGGAAAAAATGCGATGATGCCCATCGAGTTCGAAATAAAAACTCTAAGGACGGCTTTAGAATTAAATTTGAGCTTGGATGAAGCTCAAAAATAGAGGATTCGCCAGCTAGATCAGCTAGACGAAATCCAACTGGATGCTTTGCAAAGGACAGAGATTATACAGAAGTAAAGAAAGAAGTGGCATGATAACCACATCAAGCTGAAGAAGTTCCAGGTAGGAGAATGGGTACTGTTGTACGATTCTCGATTCCAAGAAAGGAAGGGCAAACTTATGTAGAGGTGGATGGGGCCATATGAGGTGGCAGAGCTCATTAGGAATGGGGCGGTGCACGTTAATACAATTGACGACAGCAACACCATGGTCACAGTCAATGGCCACTGACTACGCCCCTATAATACGTCCAAAATGTTACAGGTGGAATCCAGAGTAGGCGTGGGGGAGACCCCATCTTGCTAGATCTGGACCGAACTCTCACAGGTGAAATGGTGGGCATGAAAGTGCTCACCCAAATTTTTTAGTTAGTTAATATAGTTTTTTTAATGTGTGATTTTTTGCAGTGACGACGCCCACATGCAAGCTACAGGCATCCTAATCCAGGGCCTAACAGGCATGGAATGCGTCTAACTGCTTTTATTTTCCTTTCTTTTTTGGTTGCTTTTTGCAGGTGGAGGACATGATAGCACGAGGGATAGGTATCTGGGAAACCAGGCCTGATTCGGCTCAACATTTTGACATCGGCTCGTAGGCAAAATTTGGGCAGCATGAAAAAATTGGGAAGGCTTGATCACCCTTTTTTCAATCAAATCGCCATCTAGAAGAAGGCGCCAAGTCCACAAGAAGGTGCCTTACTATACCCAGAAGGCGCCAAGTCCAGAAGAAGGCACCTTACTACACCCAGAAGGTGCCAAGTCCAGAAGAAGGCGCCTTACTGCATCCAGAAGAAGGCACCAAGTCCACAAGAAGGCACCTTACTGCACCCAGAAGGCGCCAAGTCTAGAAGAAGGCACCTTACTGCATCTAGAAGGCGCCAAGTCCACAAGAAGGTGCCTTACTACACCCGAAAGGTGCCCATCCAAAATAAGGCACCTTATTGCATCCGAAAGGTGCCAAATCGGAGGGCAGCGCCTTCCATCAAAATATATATATATATATATATATATATATAAAAATAAAAATAAAAAAAATTAATATATATATATATATATATATATATATATATATATATATATATATATATATATATGTAGGCACCTTCCGTGGCAGGAAGGCACCAAGTCAAAAAAAAAAAAAAAAATCCAGCTGAATACACCTTCCAACATCAGGAAGGCGCATTCATCCAGCCGAATACGCCTTCCAACATCAGGAAGGCACATTCATCAAGATGAGCGCCTTCCAACATCGGGAAGGCATGAACCAGAAGGAGGCGCCACACCACATTGGGAAGACGCATGCAGGAAAAAGTGCCTCCCACCAATCAGAGGCACCTCGTAGCACCGGAAGGCACATTCATTCGAAGAAGAGCACTGAAAATGTTGGAAAGGTGCTACAAGGGCACCATCCACATGGGGAAGGTACCAAAGAATGCCTCCCACGTACAACATTTACATCTACCGGATGCCTCGAGTAGAATGAAGCATCGCATGAATAAGTGACATCAAATGACCATACCCCTCCCTCGTGTCACAAGTCAGCAAATTAGCGGCTACCATGACAACTAGAACATCAAATCAGGTACGCACATATTAAATCAAATCATTTATATAATTATTTATAAATATGCAGTACCAAAAAAAATACAGTCATCATAGAGATCGTATCCCCCATAGCCGAAATCACGTGCCAATGATAGGGCACCTTCCATAACTGCTAGGGTTAAGCATCTTTTCTATAAGAAGGAACCTTCCTAAAGTAGGAGGACAAAAAAAAATACAGCAGTAGAAGGTGCCATGGGAGGAAGGTCCAAGAACCACGTGATCAAGAAGAATGAACCCAGTGACATTGATGGGATCAGAGGGGTAGTGAAGACCCAATTCAAAGCCGAGGGGTGGCTCGAATACTGCACCCTGGTCAGTCAGGGCCAGGACATGGAGGTAGCTAGAGAATTTGCCACCTCTTTGAGGGGCGATGTGGCCCAAGTATGAGGGATGGAAATCCTAGTCACCCCTGAGTTCATCTCACAGGCGACTGGATTGCCTCTCACGGGGGAATGTATATACAAGGGCGGAGTGTTAAAATTATACGCTGAAATACTGCTGTCGGGAGGAAATGTGCAGATAGATAGGGAGGGGTTACTCAAAAATAGTCTCCCCATGAATATGCGAAAGATGTTCGAGAAGATTGCTTGATTCTTCACATGCAGAGGGAAGTATACCCATCTGCACATTAATCATGTGCACTTCCTCAATCACCTAGTGCATGGGAGGAAATTAAATATACCTTTCTACCTAGCGAGTGCTCTAAAAGATGAAGCAACTCGGTACCAAAAAGGGGCACCGTCCACCTTAGCCCACCATGGGCTGATATCGGCATTAGTCTACCATACAGAAGCACAAGGACAGAACCGCGATGCAGAGGGAGATGGTGGCCAAATAGAGCAACACAATGCGATTGCCAAATTAGGGCAAGGTGAAGCATCCCCTATAGATGAGATAACAAACATCGGGCAATTGGCGTTGCCCTATTTTCCAGGAGGAGCAGAGCAGTCATCGGTGCCCAAAGACAAAGAGGATAGAGTGCATTCCCCAATGCCCGAGTATCAGGAGGAAGGAGCGCCACTCGCTGGTGGTGAGGACGAACCAATTCCTAGGAGGAAACATCTACGATGATTCCTCTCGATAGAGGAAGGATAGAGTGACATAGAGATAGAAGTTTCCGCCCAAACCCTTTGAGAATTAACAAATCGGAGCCCACGAAATGAAGGAACTTTTAGGAGTAACGACCAGATCGATGCGGCCTTGGAGGAGGCGCTCAACTGGCAAACTGATTGCTGGATGGCACAGCAGATTTTGGAAGATTGCCAGAACCAACATCAAAGGGAATTGGAGGAAAGGGATAGAAAAATCGCTCAGCTTGAGCAACTGGTCTGGCAGTTGCAGGAGTAAAATCAAATACTTCAAGATAGAGGAATAGCAATACAGGAGGCATCCACTCAGACTTATTGGGTAGAAGAAGTGTCGATGAAATCTTCCACATCTGCCGAACAAGTATTCTCTTCGGGGGAGATTCGATCGGATGCTCTACAGAGCAGCCCGAAGGCCGGGGAGGATTCATCTATTTTTAGGGGTGAAAAGGAAAGAATTCCTATGATGCCCCCTATCATTGTCCTGAGTGACACAGAGCAGGACAAAGGTCTCCAATAGCAGATAAGACTAGAGGATACAGAGGACCTCCCCATGCCTGAAGAAGGAGAATAGCCTGAGGGGTCGACACCAGGTAGATAGGATAATGAAGGATCACCCCCGGAGATAGCAGCACAGGCAATCCTTCAGAGTAAAGAGAAGTCCCCAAAGGAGAAAAAAGAGACCCCAGTCTGAGCCGCCACATTTTTTGTAGAGGCCAAGGCAAAGAGGCCTAGGACGACTCAACAAAAGGTGAAAGTGACCTTCATTGAGTCAAAGGAGGATGAATGGCACATGCAGCTGTTCGTCGAAAGGCAAAAATATTTTGAGCAGCTGCAAAACAAAATGAAAGCAGCCAAGGAGGCCAAGAAGGCATCCTCGAGGGTAAAAGGAGATTCTGGCATCAACATCAATCCGGTAGAAGACAACTAGTTTTGGGACATCTATGGTTCATCCCGAGGGCGGCCTTCCATGATGAGGAGGTACTTGGAACGGTGGGGAGTATATGGCCCACAATTAGAGGCCGCTGCAATTGCAAAGGAAAATGCAAGGCTTACCCCTGAAGTGGCCGGATTATACAAGGCCCAAGTAGTTCCTTCTAGAGAGGATAACTTAGATATCCCTCTAGCAGTGGTCAGAACTCCAGACGTTGACCTCTGGAAAGCTATTGAAGCTGCATTTCAATCGATAGGAACAACACTGGCTAGACCACCACCAGTAGCATCCAGAACAAGAAGGGGAAAATTGACAACCATAGTTTCCCATAGGCAAAGGCGAACCACACCTTCAAATGCCGGCATGAAAAGACAGACTCGGGCCGCAGGGGTAGCTGAATCCTCCAAGAGATGGCAAAGATGAAAGGTCAGAGGGCTACCTCCAGTTTGGATGCCACGAGGGCGTGGCATATGTTAGGCATGGGGGGATGATGAGCACTAGAAATGCTCATATTTTGTACATATTTCTTGGATCAATATGCGACTGTATAATAAGGATTGCGTACTTTTATGAATGATTATATATATATTTGATATAATTATGCGTGTTATCTAATTTGTGTGCTTTTAGTATGTTTTGTGGAATTGTAGTTGATTTAGTTATATTTGGAATTATTGAGGTCTTTTGATGGACCTGGCACTTTATTTTATCGGGGGTCAATGTAGAGAACATAGACGCCTCCCTGCAACTCGAAGGCACCAAGGGAACAAGTGCCTCCCTGCAATTAGAAGGTGCCAAACCAAATACGAGCGCCTCCCTACAATCGGAAGGCACCAACTGAATACAAGTGCCTTCCTACAGTCAGAAGGCACCAACTGAATACGAGCGCCTCCCTACAGTTGAAAGGTGCCAACTGAATACAAGTGCCTCCCTGTAGTCAGAAGGCGCCAATTGAATACAAGTGCCTCCTTGCAGTTGAAATGTGCCAACTGAATATGAGTGCCTCCTTGCAGTCAGAAGGCACCAACTGAATGTGAGCACCTCCCTACAATCGAAAGGCACCAACCAAAGACAAGTGCCTCCCTACAACCGAAATGCGCCAACCAAAGACAAGCGCATCCCTGCAGTCGGAAGGTGCCAATAGAATGCAAGCGCCTCCCCACAGCCGAAAGGTGCTAATAGAAGGCAAGTGCCTCTCCATAGCCAAAATGTGCTAATAGGAGGCAAGCGCCTCCCTACAACCGAAAGGCACCACTGATTCTTTTCCCGTTGACCAGAGTTGAACAAGGTGGATGGCAGCAGCTGGTGCAGTTCTAGCTTTGCGTCATGTAGATCTAAATTGGAGATAGCACCAACGTATCCAAACGTCTACTAATGCTAGGCAAAGCATGAACCGAAACGAACACGTCACCTTCAGAATAGAATGCCAGACGTCGATTGCATTTGCCAAACTGTTCTAATTTAGTCTGGGAAGAATCAACTGTTGTAACCACTTCTGTAACAAAATTTCTGTGGGTGTGTTATATAAACACATGCAGATTATTCTGAGAATATATAGAAATAATTAATAAAGATCCATTTGAATTACAGAAGATAGATAGTAATACGTTGATAAATATATTTCGGTTCCAGAAGTTCTAAGCGCATGTTCGATCGAGAAGGAGCTACTGGAGCTTGGGCCCACTCCAAGCCAGTATTTCTTCCCCATTTACTTTTTGTTTATTTATTTTAATTAGTTTATTGCTTTCATAGGAGCATTCATTAGTTTGCTAGTTCTAGTATTTGCAGTAGGTTTATTTTCAGAAATATGTACATGATTTATTTCTGTAGATTTAATTATGTTCTTCTTGCGTAATTTATTGAGGAGTCCAGGAATGATTAACAACAATTTCAAGAACACCCCCTAAATGTAGGATTAGTAGATTCACCTCTAGTGGTATTGTAGTAACCTAATTCTGACTCTTCACAAGTTTACGAAGCTCCCTAGGTTGATAATTAAATGTACGGGCATGTGACAAAAATAGGAAACCATTCACCTTGTTGGGCCTGCAACAGCATCCAATCAGAGATGCCTTCCACCATTGAAAGGTGAATCCATTCAAAGAGTACCGACAACATCAGGAAGGCACCATATAAGCACCTTCCACATCGGGAAGGCATCGATGTGCCTTCCACCACCAAAATGTGCATCCAAATAGAGAGCATCGACAACATCAAAAAGGCACCATATAAGCACCTTCCACATCGAGAAGGTGCCACATAAGCACCTTCCATATTGGGAAGGTACCAAAGAGCACCTTCCACATACAGCCAACACTTAAGTCTCCTGGATGCCTTGATCGGAATGAAATCACCACATGAACGATCGACATCAGATGACCATACCCATCCCTCATGTCACAAATCAGTGAATCAACACTCTTCATGATTCATGAAACACCAAATAAGGTATGCACATATTAACTCAAATATTTACATGATTATTCATAAATTATGCAGTATCAAAAAAATATATTATCGTCATAAAAATCATATCCCCCATGGCTGAAACCACGTGCCAATGATATGGCTCGAAAGTTGTACCCTAGAATTAAATGCTAAGGTTAGGCGCCTTCCCTATAGGAAGGTGCCTTCCTGAAGAAGTAAGGATAGAAAAAAGAAGAAGCACAACAGTAAGGGAAGGCGCCATGGGAGGAAGGTTGAAGAATCATGCGGTGAAAAAGAGTGAGCCGAGCGATATAGAAGGAATCAGGGGGATGGTAAAAACATAGTTCAAGGTCGAGGGATGGTTTGAATATTGTACCCTGGTTAGTCAGGGCCAGGATATGGAGGCAGCCAAGGAATTCACTACCTCCTTGAGGGGCGACATAGCTCAGGTGTGAGAGGTAGAAATTTTGGTCACCCCCGAATACATCTCGCAAGAGACTGGATTGCCCCTCACAAGGGAATGCATATACAAAGGCAGACTACTAAAGCCGTATGTTGAAGTGCTACTACTAGGAGAAAATGTGTAGATAGATAATGAAGGGCTACACAAAAGCAACCTTCCCATGAATCTATGGAAGATATTCAAGCAAGTTGCTCGATTCTTTACATGCATTGGGAAGTATACCCATTTTCACACTAACCATGTGTAGTTTCTGAATCACCTGGTGCATTGAAGGAAGTTGAACGTGCCCTTCTACCTAGAAAATGCCTTGAAGGAAGAAGTGGCTAGGTACCAAAATGGAGCACCATCCACCTTGGACCACCATGGGCTGATATCAGCACTGGTCCACCATGCAGAAGTGCAGAGGTAGAACCCCAATGCAGAGGGATATGGCAGTCAAGAAAGGCAATAGGATGTTGTTTCCAAAACAAGGCAAGAATAGGGAAGCCCTGCAAAGGATATGACAAGTATCAGGTAATTGGCATTACCTAATTTCATAGAATAAAGAGGACATTCACCAGTGCCTGAATGAACAGAGGAAGGATGGCATTTCCCAGTTCCCAAGTATAAATAGGAAGGAGCGCCACTTATTAGCAGCGAGGCCGAGTTTTGGCCACCAAAACTAGTCCCTAGGAGGAAATGCCTATGATGACTCCTCTCGATAGAAGAAGAACAAAATGACCTGAAAGTCGACGTTGTAGCCCAAACCCTCCAAGAATTGACAAATCAAAGCCCACAATATGCAAGGAATTTTGGGAGCAATGATCAGGTCGATGCAGTCTTGGAGGAAGCGCTGGAGTGGCAGACCAATTGCTGGATGGCCCAACAAATTTTGGAGGACTACCAAAATGAGCATAGAGGGGAATTGGAATAACAAGAAAGATGAATCACCCGGCTTGAGTAGCTGGTCCAATAGTTGTGGGAGAAGAACTAGATACTCCAGGATAGGGGAACAAAAATATGGGACACATCGACCCAAACTAACTGGGCAACAAAAGTCTCGATGAATTCTCCCACATCTCTAGAATGAGTATTCTCTTCGGGATAATTTCGATCGGACGCCTGATAGAGCAGCACGAAGGTAGGGAAGAATTCCTCTATTTTCAAGAGTGAAGGGGAAAGAAGTCCCACAACACCCCCTGTCATTTTCCTGAGTGATACAGAGTAGTCGACAAGACCAGGGGATAAGGAATAACTCCCCACACCTAAGTAAGATAGAGAAGAACCTAAGGGGTCAACATAGGATAGACAGGGGGATGAAGAACCACCCCTAGAGACAGTATAATGGGTCCCCTAGAGTGAAGAGAACACTCCAGGGACCGCAGAGCAGGCCCCTTGGAGTGAGAAGACATCCACCAACGGGAAAGGGAAAATCCCTGTTCGAGCTACTACATTTTCTATAGAGGCCAAAGGAAAAGGGCCCAAGATAGCTTGAAAGAAGGCAAAGGTGACCTTTGTCGAGCTAGAAGAAGATGATTGGGATATGCAACAATTCATAGAGAAGAAAAAATAGTTTGAACAACTACTTAAAGAGATGACAACATCCAAGGATACCAGGAAGTCAACTTCGAGGATGCAGAGAGACTCTGGTATCTGCGTTAATCCGATAGAGGATAACCAATTTTGGGATATTTACGGGTCATCCTGAGGATGACCGTCCATGATAAGAAGGTATTTTGAATGATGGGGGGTATATGGCCCATAATTGGAGGCCATTTCCATTGCAAAGGAGAACATAGGGCTTACTCCTGAAGCAACCTGATTATACAAAGCCCAAGTAGTTCATCTTAGGAGGGATAATTTAGATATCCCTCTTGCAACGGTTAGACCTTTGGACGCTGACCTATGGAAAACTACAAAAGCTATATTTTAGTTAAAAAATATGATTCTGGCTAGATCACCTCCGATAGAAGCCAGGATGAGGAAAGCAAAGCCAACAGCAGCACCCGTAGCCCCGCATAGGAAAATAGGAGCCACACCTCCAGATGCCAGCACATAGAAGAGGTAGACACGGGCCGTAGGTACAATCGGATCCACCAAGAAATGACAACGATGAGGAGTCAATAGGGCTACCTATAGTTTTGATGCCACGAGGGTGTGGCATATGTTAAGCATGGTGGGAAGATGAGCATTAGAAATGCTCATATTTTGTATATATTTTCTTGATTATTATGCGGTTGTATAATAATGATTGCATATGTTCATAAATTATTATATAATTATTTGATGAAATTATGTGTGTTATCTAATTCATGTGTTTTCAAGTGTGTTTTTGTGGAATTGTAGTTGATTTAGTCAGATTTGGATCAATCAAGGTCTTTTCATGGACCTGGAACGTTATTTCTTTCGGAATCAACACAGAGAAGGTAGGTGCCTTCCTCTTCCAGGAAGGCGCCAAGCATAAGTAGGCACCTTCCTCTTCCAGGAAGGCACAAAGGAAATACAAGCACATTCCTCTCTTAGGAAGGTGCCAATATAAGGCCAGTGCCTTCATCTTCTAGGAAGGTACCCAATGAAAATAAGTGCCTTCCTCTCATAAGGAAGGTGTTGATAGGAAGGTGCCACTAGAAGGCAAACGCCTTCCTCTCATAGGGAAGGCATTGACAGGAAGGTGCCACTAGAAGGCAAGCACCTTCCTCTCATAAGGAATGTGCTGACAGGAAGGCACCACTAGAAGGCAAGTGCCTTCCTCTCATAGGAAGGCGCCCGACATACATAGGCACCTTCCTCATTAGGAAGGTGCCCCTGTTCTTCACCCGTTGACTAGACAAGCATGACGTGGACAACAGATACTAGTGTAGTTCCAACTCTACATAATGTAGAGTTAAATTGGGGATTGCACCGACGTATGAAAACATCCTACCAATGCCAGGAGAAGCACAAACCAATCAGTGAACATGCCACCATTGGAAATGAATGGCAATTTTAGCAGATGTCGATCACATTTACTAGACTGTCTTAGTTTAGTCTGGAATGAATTGACTGTTATAACTACTTTGTAATAGAAGATCTACGGGTGAGCTATATAAACACACGTAGACCTCTCTGAGGATATATAATATTTTGATAGTAATTATAGAGAGATATATAGAAGAAGCATTGTAATACTTTGATAATTATAATACAGTTCTAAGAGTTTCTAAGTGTGTTCAGCTGAGAGGAAGCTGCTGGAGCCTGGGCCCACTCCAAGCTAGTATTTCTTCCCCCTATTTTTCCTATGTTTTTTCTAGATTAGTTTACCACTTTAATAAGATTTTTTATCGCATTGTTATTTCCAGTATTGCAGTAGGTTTATTTCCAAGAATGCATGAATATTTCCTTTCTATAGATTTAATTGTTTTTATGTAAATTATTGAGGAGTGTATGAATGATTGACGACCATTTGAAACACCCCCCAATAGTAGAACTAGAAGACTCATCTCAAGTGGTATTGTAAGCAATATTGTTCAAGACCCTTCGCAATTTTATGAAGATCCCTAGGTTGATAAATTAAATGCACGAGCATGTGAAAAAAGTAGGAAAGAAGTTAACCTTGTTTGGCCTACAACAGGGATGTATGTCTCCTTTGGACAGAGGTCCATAAACATTGTAATAGGTAATTCATTCCCAAGAGATTTGTTGAGAAAATTTAGAAGAAATATTTTCTCCATGGACATAACCCACATTGGGTGAACCATGTTAAATTTGTTTCTCTCATGTGCATAATTATTTGTGCATTACTTTGATTACTGCTATTGATATTGCTATTGATAATATTGGATAATATTATTTCAGAAAGAAAAGTAAAATTTGGTATTATACTGTTCACCCCTCTCTCATTATAATATTGTGTTCTTCAATGGGTATCAGAGCAGGTTCCTTCAAGAAGTCTAACAACTTGAAGGAAGATATTACAGGAACACAGATGGCATCTTAGAATGGATATTCATCAAATAAGGCACCATTTTTTGATGGGAAAAATTATGCTTTCTAGAGCATAAGAATGAAGACTTACTTGATGGCACAAGGATATGAGACATGGTAATCCATTGATGATGGGTTCACACCTACAGCTACTCCTCCCATAGATAAATATGGTAATATGTTACATGTGAATAATACCAAGGCTATGAATGAAATATTACGTGGATTACGTGAAGCATAATTTGTGAAAGTTATACATTGAAAATTAGCAAAAGATATATGGGAAAAAATGAAGTAAACATATGAGGGAGATAAAAATGTCAATATGGAAAAACTACAAAACCACAACGAAAGGTTTGAAGATTTTAAGATGGAAGATGAGGAAGATATTGGTACATACTTGTTTCATGTGGATGAAGTTTTAAATACCATGCATGTTTTTGAAATTCAAGATTCCAATGTTGCTAATAAATTATTAAGGTTACTTCCTATAAGGTATGATGGAAAAGTTTCAGCTATAGAAGATATGAGAGATATTGAAAAATTGACTATAGACGAGCTACATGGAATTATCACAACTTATGAGATGAGAATATCAAAGGATCCCAAATCCAAGAAAGAGGTGACTTTCAAATCATCAAAGAAGACAAAATATAAGAAACCAAAATCAAGTGGTGAGTCAAGAAGTGATGAAGAAGCTAACTATGGTAGAAGAAACAAGGACTTAAGAAAGCAAAAAGGTATAAATACAATGAAATATTTTAACTATGGTAATTTTGGTCACTATGCATCTAATTGTCTAGAAGCTAGAAGTAGTAGTAGTGAAGAGAAAAAGGATCATAATAAAAAGGAAGAAGTAAAATCCATGTATGAAAATAAAAAAAGGTATGGTCAAGGAAAGCATGAAAAAAAATTATTTCAAAGGTACAAGAAGAGTTTCTATGTTAACAAAACAAACAAGGCTTCAAGTGATAGTGATGAAAGACCCTCAGATAGTGAAGAAAAATAAATTTTATTTTTGGGAATAGAAGAGGAAGAAAATGCTCCTATTGAAGATAAATTTGAAAAGTATGAAGATGATCTTGAAGACCAGGAAGTAGAACAAGATTCATAAAATGAAGAGGAAGGCATAGTAGATCTAGAAGTAGAACTTATTGTTGCCCTTAGAGAATTGAAAAAGGTTAGAAAGCATAATTCAATACTAAAGACTCAAGTTCAATAATGTGAGGAAGAAAAAGGAAAGCTTATACAATACTTGACAAACTCAATAGCTAAGGCAAGGATACTTAAAGAGGTCATGAGTGAAAAGTTAGAAGCAAAAGATTCAAAATGTGAAAGATTATAACATGAGATAATTTCACTAAGGATGGAAGTAAAATATTCTAAGGATAAACTACACAAGTTTGGGAAAATCTCAAAAACTTTGGATAAGATTATCAATGTACAAAGATCTTCATCTATCAAAATAGGACTTGGTTTTGAATAAGGACAAGGAAAGAAGGATCAAGCTCAAGCTCAAAAGAAGAGAAAATTTTAGAGGAAGAGAGTGAAGAAGAAATTGAGACTTATGTGGATAATTTAAAGAATAGAAGCTTAACAAAGAAAGGAATCAATGCACAAACAAGAAATAGGGATCATCACAGAGAAGGCAAATAAAGGACTAAGAGACCAGAGGGTTCAATAAAAATATTTCTTCAAAGTACGTTGTTTTTATGTAATCATTTTGTTCATAGGGCTATGAATTTTAGGACTCATGGAAAGAAGGAGTATGGCCTCACTAAAAGGAATGTTAAATATTTCAAAGATGGATATTTATTTCATGGGTATTGCTACACTTGTAATCGCTTTGGTAAAAAAGCAAAACACTACAGGCTTCATGAGGAGGAACTTCAAGATATTTGCACCTGCCAAGAAATACAATATGAAGTGTTATAAGTGTAATAACCTAGGGCATAAGGCCAAGTGGTGTAGAATAGATTTTCCAGAGCTTCCAGAGAGAAGCAAGAATAGGGACACTCAAAAGGATCAAAAATGTATGTTGAGAAAGAATGTTGACAAAGAAAAAGGGCATTTTATGCTGGGGGTAGAAATTCTCCCACCCCAAAATTAATAACCTCAAGGAGAGGAGGTGGGGAGGGGGCTGAGCTAAGAGTATTATATTTATCCCCAAAGGAGTCCCTTTACCATTGATTTCAAAGGGGAGAGATTTAAGTAAGGGGGAGAGCATTCAGTCAGGGGGTAGTAAGATTTTTTTTTTCAGAAAGGGTTGCCATCAAAGACAAAGGGGGATATTGTTGGAAATTTGATAATAATGAGTTTTCATTGATTTCAAAGTATTGATGTCATAAGTTGATGATATTTTTATAAGTTTATAAGTCAATATGGCAGCAAGAAAATATGAGGCATTTACCATGGTGGTACTTGCAAAAGAAAAATATTTTATGGTGGCAAAGACAAAATATTTTTCCATGGTTAAGAAAGCAAGCAAAGAGAATTCTTCAAAAGGATTGTAATATTAAAATTTTAATATTTATATATTATTATGGAATATTGATAGTGACAAAGATTTTATTTGGTAAATAAAACCCCAAGGGGGTTTCAAATTTGCAAAGGAAAGTCTAAGTTTACTTATTGGTGAAAATTACCCAAGGCAAATAAAAGGGTTCATTATAATATTTTTAAAAATATTATAAACCCTAAGTCTAATGTTTCAAGGTGCCAAAGAAAAATTAAATTATTCTTTTTAAAATTAAAAGAAGGGTCAATGTCTATTTTTTTAGTATGATTCAAAGGAAGGCTGACATCGTTTAAAGTGTGCATGAAATGTATTGATACCCCCTCAATGTTTTGGAAATACCTTCGATCGATAAGTGTACCCCATGCATAGAGAGAAGATGAATAAGAGGAGAGGATAGCACTTTGTTTTTGTCTAGTATGCAACATAATGAAGAAATTCCATTTGTTCATGGATTGACATCATCTACCAGGGTGGCCCAGTGGTAGCTCATCTTGCGCTAAGGCATAGTGGGGAAGAGGTTCACGATTCGATTCTCCTAGCACTGATTTTGAAGTGTTTTATCCTTTTCAATGGATGTGGCAGGAGATAAAGGATAGAGGTTGTGTGTTAGGTCTTAAATGGTTGGCTAGCGCAAGGGATCGAGCACTATGGTTAGGAGTTTAAGGTCAGATCATCGATTCCCATTCATGCCAGCAAGGAGATTAATTTTATAAGGTATGATCTACGTTGATTGATGTTGGCTATGCTTGGTTTTTGGTGGATGTGATTTGGTGTATAGTCTTGGCATATAGGAGGTATAAGGGGAAATTATTTTTTACATAATATTTTAAGGGTATTGCTATAATTTATTTTATATATGCAAAGTTTGGAGTGACAAGGTGTAAATGGTTTATTTAAAATTGTAAATATTTGTTCTTGGACATTCAAGTGGATTGAAAATTATTTTATGAAAGTGGGAGATAAAAGGTGTAAAATATTATATTATTGTTTGTAATTCTTGTGTTACGAAAATAAAATTTTTGAGAGGTTTTTATTGAAATTTAATACATTATCCTTAGGAACAAAAGAAGAGTCCTAGAACATTATTTTCAGATTTTATTGAGCACCTTTTTGAGGGAAAATTCATAAGGATATTTTGAAATAGAATCTTGCTATCTAACCCTTGAAGTGGCACAAGAAATATTGGTTGTTTGTGAGAAAGGTTTTGTGACATATCTTCATCAAAGCAAATAAGAGGTATGGGTAGTTTTCTTCTTATTTAAGGTGTGTTGTTGAGTAAGGTTTTCTGGATCATAAGGTGGAGATAAAAGGATTGTTTGCTATGCATTGTTGAAAATTTTGAATTAGGGTTTGAGACTTATATTGTGCATATTTATTGAGAGAAATTGAAAATAATTATATTAGGGCCTGTACTTAATCATTGAATGGTATTGGAAATATTTGAGATAAAATTTGAGAACAAGTGTGCTTCTATTGTTGAAATATATTGAGATATTTGTGCTAGAGATTGTGAACTACTTGTGTTAATTTTGAAGACAAGTTTGTGAATCATTGTGAAACCTTTTGAGCATTGGTTGAGATATATTGAAATCAATTGTAAAAGTGTTTGAGATCAATTGTGAAGGAAATTTGTGCATTATTGAGGTTGATGTTTGAGAGAAAATTTGCAAGAAAGATAAATCAATTTTGTGAAGCAAGATATATACTATGTTGATTTGTTTTGAAAAGGATTTTGCAAGAGATAAATGTTGGATTAGTTGAATGCAAGATTTGTGAATGTGAAGAACATATTGGGATTTTGATAGTGTACATAATTCTCTATATGTTCTAAAGGTTAAACAAATATTGAGTAGAATATATTTATTTTTAGAAAGCATTTTTGAAAAGATATAAGTTTTATTTATATGCAAAGTTTAGAAATATTTTAGCAGGTTAAGTGAGCAATATTAAGGTATATTTGAGCAGGTCTTTTGAGAAGGCTTGAGGGCAGATTTGAGAAAGTCTTTTGAGAAGGCTTGAATGCAGTTTTGAGAAAGTATTTTGAGAAGGCTTGAGGATAGATTTGAGACAAAATTGATAGCAGGTTTGATTGCTACTTTATTCAAGATTTATTTTAAGGAATGAGGCAGATTTGAGACAGAGTTGATAGCAGGTTTGGTCGTTGATTTTATCAAGATTTGTTTTAAATATTGAGGTAAATTTAAGTAGATTTAAGAGTAGGCATGGTTTCTAATTTGATCAAACTTTATGTTAAGTCTTGGGGTATATTTGAGTAGAGATAGAGAGCAGGTTTGAGGTATATTTGTGCTAACCTTATAGCAAGGTTAGGTGTAGATTTGATATAGATGTATTGTTGATTTGAACAATATTTGTGCTAAGTCTTTGGGTATATTGAAGCAGAGTTAAGTAGATATGAGTACTAGCTTTGGAGGTGATCATATAAGAGAGGACAAAGGTCTCTTGTGGAGAGAGATCCACTAGCCAGTGTAGTGGGGATAAAGGTCTCCTATGGATAGAGATCCTCTAGCTAGAGCAATGCGGATAGAAGTCTTTTGTGATAGAATTTTACAAGCCATAGTAGTGGGGGATAGATGTCTCCTATGGAGAGTGATCCATAAGCCAGAGCAGTGGGAGACAAAGGTCTCCTATGGAGAGTGATCCATAAACTAGAGCATTGGGATACATAGGTCTACTATGGAGAGTGATCTATAAACCAAACCAGAGGGGGATAGAGTTATCTTATGAAAAGCTATTCATGAACCAACATGGAAGATAGAGTTCTTCTATGGAGAGATATCCATGGACCAGTTGAGGAGATAGAATTATTTTGGATCAAGTTCCACAAACCAGAACAAGGGGATAGAGTTCTCCTGTGGAGAGAGATCCACAAATCAGAGTATAGGGGATTGGTGTCTTCTTTGGATAGAGGCCCATAAAAATTATAATAGGGAATTGATTCCCAAGAGATTTGTTGAGAAAATTTAGAAGAAATATTTTCTTTGTGGACGTAACCCACATTGGGTGAACCACATTAAATTTATGTCTCTCATGTGTATGATGATTTATACTTTGCTTTAACTATTGCTATTGATATTGCTATTTATATTATTGGATAATATTGTTTGGGAATGAAAAGTAAAAGTTGATCTTATATTTTTCATCCCCCCTATCAGTATAAGCCTGTGTTATTCAATCTTAAAGGATAAAATCGAAGGCAAAAATATCTTCGAGGATACAATGTTGAAGGATAAGGCACATATATTAAGGGAGATTAAAATTTTGTCAAAGTACCCAGGTGTTGTAGGTGAGTTGGAGAGGAGAGGGCAATCCTCCAAGGGAGGTGTTGTGGCTGATCCACAACACACCCCAAACTTGGGGACCCACCTTTTTTGCATACTTTCAGAGAAGATCTCAGTGACCCAAATGCTAAAAATCAAGAAAAAAGGCAAAGTTGCACAAAATGAAAAAGTGTCGGTCAAGAAAAAAGGCAAAGTTGCACAAAATGAAAAAGTGTCGCGATATCGCGACATGTTGCTCCGTCGCTGGTAGAAAATGAAAAGTGTCATGATTTCGCGACGTGTTGCGCGGTCGCTGGAAGAAAATGAAAAGTGTCACGATTTCGTGACGTGTTGCGCGGTCGCTGGCAGAAAATGAAAAGTGTCACGATTTCGTGATGTGTTGCACGGTCGCTGGCAGAAAATGAAAAGTGTCACGATTTCGTGACGTGTTGCACGATCGCTGGCAAAAAATGAAGTGTCATGATTTCGTGACGTGTTGTGCGGTCACTAGCAGAAAATGAAAGGTGTCATGATTTCACGACATGTCACAAAATCACGGGTCAAACCAGTCAAATAGGGCAAGGCATGAAAAGCATAGCGATTTCATGACAAAAAAGCAACAAAGGGGCACAAAGTGAAAAACGTCACGATTTCGTGACATGTCACGTTTTCACGGTCAAAATAGCAAGAGCAGCCCGAAATAGAAAAGCATCACGATTTCGCGATAGAAAGCTAGCAAGTGGTATGGAACAGAAAAGTGTCATGATTTCACGACAGAAAAATAGCAAAGTGTACGGAATGAAAAGTTGTCGTGATATCGCGACATGTAGCCATTTCGTTGTGCATGAAGGCAAAAAATGCTGCTGATAGAAAAACATCGTGATATCGCGACATGTCGCCATTTCGTTGTGCATGAAGACAGAAAGGCTGCTGACAGAAAAATGTCGCGATATCACGACATGTCGCATTTTTGCTGTGCAGGCAGAGGAACAAAGTTACATGCTATTTTTGGCATGATTTTCATGGGGCCATTACAGAACATGTAGAAAAGTGTGGAACACGTGGCATACATGTATAAAGGCTGTAGAGGCATTACAGTTCATAGAGAAGATCTCAAGCATGAATTCAAAATCAGTGAAAAAGCGAGGAAGGTGAAACAAAGCAATCTGGAAGACGAAACGAATCGATCGGGAAGATGAAACGAAGCGTCACAAGATAAAACAGAGAGCATTGCCAGAAAGTATAAAAGCAGAAGCGCATATTGGTATAGGGGTTAGAAACCGTTGCGAGTAGTGTCGCAGAGTTGATGGTGATTAGTCGTTCTGGACCTGCTGTGGAGTGTTTTTCTTCCACCTTTTGCTGGTTTTGAGAAAAACCAGAGATTCTGCTATTGTAAGAGGACACATTTTTTAATGTAGAATTATTTAGAAATTTGCATTTTATAGGCAAGAAAGGATGAGAAATTTTTTGCATGCTTCATTTTAACTGTTCTATTTTTTTCCTTTCAGATTTCATATTTATAGATGAAATTCATGCCATTGTTTTGGGTTATTTCATGTGAATGTCTGCAATCTGAAAATTATTTTAAACCCTAGCATCTAGTTTACTTTGATTGTGTTTGTTTTGAAGGTCAAATAGGCTAGGTTGCATGTACAAAACTCTCAAGTATTCGGTTTTGTCGAAATATGATAGCATCAGACTGAACGTGTTCAATTTTTAATTTTTCTGCATTTCTATTCATTTTATTTTATTTTTCCAGAAGGTTTAACTTAGTTAAAATAAATATTTAAAAATTGCAAAATATAAAAAAAATAAAATAATGAACAATCACTAAAGTTTATGATGAAATAAATCTACATTGCCCCTTGTTTACAGTTACTTGCAATCACTGAGGTGTTCCAAGCATTTAAATTGATTATCTTTATCTGAGATTACTAATACATAGTTGCAAATGCTAATACAGTGGAGACATTGGAGAAGTTGGTTGTTTAACTTCTTTGCAAGAGGGGATTTGGAACCCAAATCCTAAGGAAGAGTGTAATTTCACAAGTGTGTGAAAATATCACTCAACATTTTGGCGCTAGAAGGAGGGCATGAAAGGGTTTACTTTATCGTGATTTTTATAATTGTTTAAGAGCTTTCCATTGCTAAATATTTCAATTCCATTTGATTAGAATCTTCGGCCTCCTCTAACATCACTCAACATTTTGGCGCTAGAAGGAGGGCCTGAACCGGTTTATTTCAGATTAATTTAAATGCTATAGGGATTTAAATTTTGAATATTTCATGCCCTATTAGTTATTATCTTTAGCCCTATTTTAATATTACAACTTTGTACTGTTAAAAGGAGGACATGAATTGCTATGCACTGGTCTAATTCTTTGATTGTTCATACAGGAATAATGTGATCTGATTTGATTTAAAAAAATAATAATAATAAAAAAAATAATAATAATAATTGTTTTTTGGGTATTAAAGTTATATTCTTTAAGATTCACTAATGGCTGTGTTTTCATCGTGGATGACAGGTAGCCCATTGAACATACCAGGAGTTCAACATTATTTTCCCATTGGTTTTGAGAGATGTCTTCCTCGATTTTTGTCTAATGGGACAAATACTGCAGGAGAACACATTCAAGCATTCAAATTTGTTGTGAATCACTTAACAATTTGGCATGATGATGTTGTTTGTAAAATGTTCCCTTACACCTTGGACAAAGTGGCATTTGATTGGTTTACAAGTCTGCCCTTAGGGTCTATCACTTCTTGGGCTCAACTAGAGGCAGCATTTCTTAATCAATTCAACAAAAAGCAAGTTGACCCAATCCGCATGTATGAGCAGTTTTTCACTATTAAAAAAGGACCAACTGAAAATGTGAAGTTATTTTTTGAAAGGTTCTTTGGATTATATGCTCAATTAGTGACATTTTATGCTCTTCAAGAAGAAATGGCTCTCCAAATATATGTAAATGCTCTTGACCCACTCATTTCCACATATTTGCGAGGGATGCCTCAAATCATATCTTTGACACAAGCCTATACTCAAGCAATGGCAATTGAGTAAAAATTGAGTTGTCAAAATTATGGTGGGGGTTTTGGATCATATAATATTCAATAATTTAATACATCCTTTACCCATCCAATGATTTATCCACCTCAACCAAATTCAAGTGTAAATCAATTTCAGAATCAACAATCATTCCCAAGCTTCAATCAATTTCAAAATCCTCAACCTACTATGCAAGATCAATCATCTTTCTTAAGTATGAATCAACTTCAAAATACTCATCTTGATTCAAAGGATATTTCTAAAATCAATTTTAATTATTTTCATAAGAATATGATTTTAGGCAAGGGAGGGGTACTAGATCCAACTAGTATTGAAGCATGTGACAAATTGGAAACCTTGACTCACCAAAAGATGAATTCTATGAGGATGAATCTATTTGGGATGACATTGTTGAAAATGATGACCAAGAGGATCCACACTTTCCAAATTGTGATAAAACTGAATCATGGGTTACACATGTGGATTATGATAGCCTTATCAATTTGAATACAAGCAATAACCCAATTTTGGAAGTAATTGAACCATCTAAGGAAGGTGAAGATAAATTTGATGAGAAACATGTTGATGAATTAAAATATAAAGAAGAAATAAGTGAGCATCACAATTTGATTTTGAAAGATGATCATCATGATTCTTGGGAAGAGTATGCTCACTCCAAAACTGCTAATGAAATTTGTGTGCCTATGGATATGCAGGATGATACAATTGCCCTTTCACATGAGGATATTACAAGTCCTGTACAATCTAAGAAGGTTTTGGTAGAAGGATTGGAATCTCATCAAAGGTTTGAGAAGGATATTGATTTTACTACCATGGATGAAGAAGGAGAATCAATTGTTTTTGTTCCCCTTGAGGGGCAAGAAATCAAAAATCTTGATCCACCTATTGTTTCTACAATGTCTACGCCATCTCTTAATGATGAAATTACAAAGCCTAAGTGGTGTGGATTTGATACTATTGATGATCCTAATGAAAATATGGATTTTGAGGCAACTCAAGCCATTGATCATGGAAAGGTGTCACGTGACACGTCTTGAAAAACTAGACTCTTGTTTTGAAAGATATGGACGCATGTTTGATTGGGTGCCTAACTTTGGTGTTTTTGAACAGGTGTGGGATGATGAAGAAGACAATGAAGAAAAATAAAAGGCTACTAACACTCATCAAGTTGTGATAAATTCTAATCATGATGGGTTGAGTATGGGTGACAAAGTGAAATCTCTACCTCTGGTAGTAGCTACAAAAATTTCAAATGATAGGTTACACGATGTCCCTTTGGATGTTAACATCATTAGTGAGGAAATGCCAAATTTTGTTGATGCTTGTCAAGTTTTGAATGATTTTGATTGCTTTAAAATATTGGAAAATAATTTGAATTCAAAATTGTTAGAAATAGGCTCTTGCTTACAAAGTCTCATTTTGGATAAAGAGAGCCTAGTTCTAAATCATGAATCAAACTATGAAACGGATACTTTCAAGAATAGACAAGATAAAATTGAATGTCATTTATTGTCTAATCATTTTAGTATTTCAACGCTCACCTATGAGAGTACTAATGGAATTAAATCTAATTGGTGGGGTGAGCAAGGGAACTTAAAAGTTGGTGCATGGTCTGGTCTAATTTTTTTTTTGGTGGATTCCTACAACATTTGGCATGCATATCATGTTACATTTTTGTTGAAATGTTCTAATCATGTTTGGGATCTAGGAAAGTAATAGTCCAAGCTTGGCATCATCTTGTACTATATTGTATATAAATTTTGGTTTTGATTTCGGTTTGTGTTTTCAAGTTTCATTTTGGGATTGCTATTTGGATTAGGTTTTAAGTTGTGTGGTTGATTTCATTTGACATGTTTAGTTTGTTTTGATAAAAAAAAAAAAAAAAAAAAAGAAGAAGAAGAAAATTTGAGATGTCAACTTATGCCTAAAATCAGGAGAATATGAAACATTGGAATTGTGTGGTAGAAAGCTCCACAAGTAACACAAAAATTTTAATAATATCGTTTGAATCTTGTGATGCATGAAGTTGTCAGTTTTGCACATTATGGTAAATTAGATGATATATTCCAAAAGAAGCAATGCATTCATATCTCATGTCATATTCTATATTGCATATACATGTCATCTCAGTTACATTTTCATTCCATGGGCAATTATTGAGAAGGTATTGAATCCTCTTAGGATTATTACATAACATATATTAAAAAGATCCTAAGGTTGGGAACTGCTGCCCAGGCTATCTTGAACCAAGCACATTCCATGCACATTAAAAAGAATCTTGAGCAAAATGGTCAAAATCATACTTGGATGAAAAGGTTAGGTGAAAAGAATATTTCATGTCTATCCTATCATGTAACATAATCCTTAAAACAGTGGGTTTTACCATTTCAATCAAGATTAAAGCCTAAAACCAGAGTAGTAAGGATAGGGTTAAATCCTCATCGAACTTAGGTTGAGGATCCAACTCCCCAAAGCTTTGATTTGACCTACATGGAGTAGTAAGGATAGGACTTAATTCTCATCTCGCTTAGGTTGAGAATCCAATTCCCCAAAGCTTCCATTTTTCCCATTTCATCATAAATCTTGGATTGGAAGGATCGTACTACATGTCCCCTGCAAAGGATGGGTAGTCATCCCAAAGTTCCAAGCAATAAAAGTAAAACTAATTTTTTCTATTTCATCTCCATCTTGGATTGGAAGGATTGTACTATGTGTCCTCTGCAAAGGATGGGTAGTCATCCCAAAGGTCCAAGTAATAAAAAATTAATATTTCCCATTTCATAAATCTTGGATTGGAAGGATCGTACTACATGTCCCTAGCAAGGATGGGTAGTCATCCCAAAGGTCCAAGAAATAAAAGAAAAAGAATGAATGAAGCCAAGTCATGGATTATGGGGTTAAGTATGCTCATGCGTGGCAACATGTCTTGTCTAAAAGCAAGACCACTGATTGCTCATATGGATAGACTAGCCCGACCATTTCATCCATAATAGGTTAAATTATTTTGTTCAAGATGAGGTAATGAACTCCAAATCAGAATAGTAAGGATAGGGTTAAATTCCCATCTCGCTTAGGTTGGGAATCCTATTCCCCAAGGTTCTGATTTCACTCACACTTGCACATGGGTTCAAGATGGTAGTGACACATGACCAACTTTGGGATCTAGTAAATTAATTCAATATACATATTTTTGGTCCTAAGAGGGTTTGACATTTTTAATATGTTTGTCCATGATATTAGAAGGTTTGAACATTTATAAAGCAGGTTGTTACATCCCTAGCATCTTCATCATACATCAAATCCTGCACAAATCATTCATAGCCTTGCATGCAAATCATAAGTGAAACTGACAATGGAATGTTGAACAAGTTCAAATGATAGGTAATGAAGCACATTGCACACACCGAGCTGATACTTAGCAATTCTGATGATTCATGTATTTTTGATCTATGGGCATTTGTTTATATTTATAATGTGCTAACACATGTTTTCGAGTTTATATACTTCCAGATAGGGTTCTCACTAAAATGCTCAAGAGAATTTGACAGCAGAGTCGCCATTTGTTGTGGCTGATCCACAACACACCCCAAACTTGGGGACCCACCTTTTTTGCATACTTTCAGAGAAGATCTCAGTGACCCAGATGCTAAAAATCAAGAAAAAAGGCAAAGTTGCACAAAATGAAAAAGTGTCGTGATATCGCGACATGTCGCTCCGTCGCTGGCAAAAAATGAAAAGTGTCACGATTTCGCGATGTGTTGCACGGTCGCTGGAAGAAAATGAAAAGTGTCACGATTTTACGACGTGTTGCGCGGTCGCTGGCAGAAAATGAAAAGTGTCACGATTTCGTGACATGTTGCGCGGTCACTGGTAGAAAATGAAAAGTGTCACGATTTCATGACGTGTTGCGCGGTCGCTGGTAGAAAATGAAAAGTGTCATGATTTCATGACATGTTGCAAAATCATGGGTCAAACCAGTCAAACAAGGCAAGGCACGAAAAGCGTAGCAATTTCATGACAAAAAAGCAACAAAGGGGCACAAAGTGAAAAACGTCATGATTTCACGACATGTCGCATTTTCACAGTCAAAACAGCAAGAGCAGCCCGAAATAGAAAAGCATCACGATTTCGCGATGGAAAGCTGGCAAGTGGTATGAAACATAAAAGTGTCACGATTTCATGACAGAAAAACAACAAAGTGTACGGAATGAAAAGTTGTCGCGATATCGCGACATGTAGCCATTTCGCTGTGCATGAAGGCAAGAAAGGCTGCTGACAGAAAAACATCACGATATCGCGACATGTCGCCATTTCGCTGTGCATGAAGACAGAAAGGCTACTGACAGAAAAATGTCACGATATCATGACATGTCGCGTTTTCGCTATGTAGGCAGAGGAACAGAGTTACATTATATTTTTGGCACGATTTTCATGGGGTCGTTATAGAACATGCAAAAAAGTGCGGAACACGTGGTGTACATGTGTAAAGGCTGCAGAGGCATTACAGTTCACAGAGAAGATCTCGAGCATGAATTCAAAATCAATGAAAAAGTGGGGAAGGTGAAACGAAGCAATCTGGAAGACAAAACAAATCGATCGAGAAGATGAAATGAAGCATCATAAGGTGAAACAGAGAGCATTGCTAGAAAGTATAAAGTAGAAGCGCATATTGGTATAGGGGTCAGAAACCGCTACAATCAGTGTCGCAGAGTTGATGGTGATTAGCCATTCTAGACCTGCTGTGGAGTGCTTTTCTTCCACCTTTTGCTGGTTTTGAGAAAAACCAGAGATTCTGCTATTGTAACAGGACACATTTTTTAATGTAGAATTGTTCAAAAATTTGCATTTTATGGGCAAGAAAGGATGAGAAATTTTTTGCATGCTTCATTTTAACTGTTCTATTTTTCTCCTTTCAGATTTCAGATTTATAGATGAAATTCATGCCATTGTTTTGGGTTATTTCATGTGAATGTCTGCAATCTGAAAATTATTTTAAACCCTAGGAGCTAGCATCTAGTTTACTTTGATTATGTTTGTTTTGCAAGTCAAATAGGCTAGGTTGAATGTACGAAACTCTCAAGTATTTTATTTTGTCGAAATAGGATAGCATCAGACTGAACGTGTTCAATTTTTAATTTTTTGCATTTTTGTTCATTTTATTTTATTTTTCCAGAAGGTTTAACTTAGTTAAAATAAATATTTAAAAATTACAAAATCTAAAAAAAAAAAATAATGAACAATCACTAAAGTTTATGATGAAATAAATCTACATTGCCCCTTGTTTACAGTTACTTGCAATCACTAAGGTGTTCCAAGCATTTAAATTGATTATCTTTATCTGAGATTACTAATACACAGTTACAAATGCTAATACAACGGAGACCTTGGAGAAGTTGGTTGTTTAAATTCTTTGCAAGAGGGGATTTGGAACCCAAATCCTAAGGAAGAGTGTAATTTCACAAGTGTGTGAAAATATCACTCAACAGGAGGTCCCAGGTTTGAATCTCCACCCTACCAAAAAGTTGAATTGGGTACCCAAAATCCAATTGATAATGTTGGTGCGGGCAGGGCTGGGTGCGACCCCTAGGTGACTTTGATGGTGTAGAACCCCCTATTTGTGGTCTCTTATACCAAGGCAGACCCACAAGAGGTTTTTTTCTTAAAAAAGAAAATTGTCAAAGCAAAAGTGATAATGTTCAAGAAGGGGATTTATATTTAAATCATAGGATTTAAATATAGTGCAAAAGTTTAAATATTTAAAATTTTAAAATTTAAATTTTTTTAAAAGTTCAAATGTGGGATATCTCCTAAATAGCACCATGTAAAAATAAATAAAATTTGACCATGCAAAAGGTGGAAAATTAAAATATTAAAAATCTAGGCTGACTTCATTGGGTGCATGAAGAAGATATAAATATAAGACCCTAAGTTTCACTTTGGTTAAAAGAAAGGCAAGTTGAATATAATCCGATCAAGTAGAGAGGTGGTAGGATGAAGGAGATAGGAGTAGAGTGTGGCTCCTTTGGAAGCAGTGCAATAGAAAGTAAACTTTAAATTTGGTCTATACCCCATCTATATTAACCAACCAGGTAGACTAGTTGGTAGCCAGACTTGCACTAAGGTGTTGTGTTGTAAGAGGTCACAGAGTCGAAACTGGTTGACATAATTTTTTTGAAGAGTAAAGGTAGAGTTTATAAGGAGGTAAATATAATTTTTGTGCTTGTTGATTTCATCCACCAGGGTAGCCCAGACGATTTTCGATATTGTGTGGAAGTGCTATTGCATGGGAGGTTAAGGTATCAAATCCCTTTGTCACTATTTTGTTTGATGATGATAGAGTGCCAAGGGAATAAAAATAATTTTACACGGTTTAGGTTTCATGTGTTGTGATAGCATAGCTAGTCATGAGCACCTGTGAAAGTGTTGTGCTTATAGAGTATAGGGTATTGAATCCCATCACGGTTGTGAAAGTTATTTAAAAGAATTTTGTTCTATTAAATTTATTAGAGGGAGATATAAGGGTAAAGGTTACATAGTAAGGTTTTATTTTTTGCAAAATAATAAAAGGAGATGTTATGTTGTGATTTGATTTCTACAAAATAAATAAAAGGAGAAATAAGGGTTTTGATGTTAGCATAAGGTTTCATTTTTAAAAATTAATAAAATTAAGGGTTTTAGTTGTTAATAAAGTTCGATATTGTGAGTTTCCAAAAGGGAGATATAAGGAGTTATTTTTAAGCTTTATTTTGTGTGTTTTTGATAAGGGTTTTTGAGTGGTTGATTTGATATTTAATAAAGAAAAGAAAAGGAGAATTTCTAACCATTTTTTGAAGGCACAAACAAAAGGAAAATTACTTTTATCTAGATAGGTTTGGAAAGATCATGCAAAAATAAGATCATCATCATTGAGGTAGATTTAGAGGTATGGTGATTTAATTCCTTTCTCAAGGTGGTTTTGTTTGAGGAAAATATTTTTGTTGTCATATGGTTGGAGGTATAAGGAATTATTGGATGTGCATTGTTTTTGCTTGAAATTGGAAATAAATGGGAAAAAGTTATAGATCATATTTGTGAGAAAACTTGTGCATTTATTTTGCTTGAAATTGGGAGTAAATGTGCAAGGATTATAGATCACATTTGAGAGAAAATTTGTGTATTATTTTTTATTAAAATTGGGAGTAAATGTGCAAGGATTATAGATCAGATTTGAGAGAAAATTTGTGCATCATTCATGATTGATTTTGGGAGTGGATGAAAAGGATAAATTTATGCACTATAATTGGTTTTTGAAGGAAAGATGCAAATAAGAAATTACCAGGTCAGTTATCAAGTGCTAGACAAAAGATACCTTTGATGTAATAAATGTGAGATAATTAATGTGAAGAACATATTGGGCATTTGTTAATGCATATCATTATCTATATATTCATGAAGATAAAATAATTATGGGTAGAATATATTTGAATTCCTTTAGTTGAGAAAAACACATTGAAGAATAGGTGAAGAACTTGATGTCATCATTATGCAAAATTTAGGAATAGATGAGCATTTTTTTGTATGCAATATTTGAGAATACATGAGCATTTTTGTATGCAAGATTTTGGAATATATGAGCATTGTTTGTATGTAATATTTTGGAATACATAAGAAAAGTTGTGAGAAAGTTTTAGATCAGATTTGAGCAGTTTTTTGAGCATAGGGAATTGGTATCTCCTATGTATTGGTGTCCAAAAATATTGTAATAGGGGATTGGTGTCTCCTATAGAGTGGTGTACACATAACTTGAATAGAGTGGAGTGGTGTCTATAGAACTAGAACAGAGTGGAGTGGTGTCCACAGAACCATAACAGAGTGGAGTGGTGTTCATAGAACTAGAATAGAGTGGAGTGGTATCGATAGAATGAGAGCAGAGGGGATTGGTATCTCCTCTGTATTGGTGTCCAAAAATATTGTAATAGGGGATTGGTGTCTCCTATAGAGTGGTGTACACATAACTTGAATAGAGTGGAGTGGTGTCTATAGAACTAGAACTGAGTGGAGTGGTGTCCACAGAACCATAACAGAGTGGAGTGGTGTTCACAAAACTAGAATAAAGTGGAGTGGTGTCTAAAAAACTAGATTAGATGGGATTGGTGTCTCATGTGGAGTGGTTTCCATGAATCAGAGCAAATGGGATTGATGTCTCTCATGGATAGGTATCCATGAAATTGAGAGGGTATTGGTATCTCCTATGGATTGGTGTCCATAAAAATTGTAATAGGCTATTGGTGTCTCGTGTGGGTTGGTACCAATAAATATTATTGATAAAATTATAAGAAATATGTCTCCATGGATGTAGCCCATATTGGGTGAACCACGTTAAATCTATGTCTCTCATATGTGTGATGATTTATGCATTGTTTCGTTACTACATTAATATTATTGTTGTTATAATTTGGATTAAAAAGTGAAAAGTTTTATCTTATGCTATTCACCCCCCCTCTTAGTATAAGTTTGTGTTCTTCAACTATTATCAGAGTGAGTTCCTTTGTGAAAGCCTAACAGCTTGAAGGAAGATCTTATAGGAACACAAATGGATCCATTATGTTATAGTACTAACTATGCTTTTTGGAGCATAATTATGAAGACAAAATAAATATGGGACAAGCTATAGAGAAAATATAAAGGAGATGATAAGGTTAATACGGTAAAACTCCAAACCCACAAGAGGAAGTTTGAATACTTGAAGATGAAAGATAAGGAATATATTACTAGGTATTTACTTCGTGTTGATGAGGTTTTCAACACAATTCATGGACTTGGAGAAAGTTTTGAAGACTCTAATATTATTTAGAAAATCATGAGGTCACTTCCCATGAGGTTTGATGCAAAGGTTTCAAAAATTGAAGAAATGAAGGATATTAAAACTTTGATCATGGATGAGTTACATAGAATTATCACAATGTATGAGATGAGGATATAAAAATATCAAACATCCAAATGAGAGGTAGAATTCAAATCTTCAAAGAAGACAAAGTGTAACGAACCAAAATCAAGTGAAGAATCAAGTAGTGGAGAAGAAGCTAAATTTGTGAGAAGAAATAAGAAGGTTCCAAGAAAACACAAAGGTAACATTTTGTGAAATATTCTAATTGTTCTAACCTTTTTTATTATGAATCTAATTTTCCATAAGCTAGAAGTAGAAGCAATGAATAAGAAATGGAATATGAGAAAAATAAATAAAGAATATTTTATCATGAAAATAAAAACAGGTATGGTCAAAACAAGCATGAGAAGAATATTTTTCAAAGACAGGAAATTTTTTTATGTTGAATAAGCAAGTGGTTCCTCTAGTAGCAATTATGAAAGCCTCTTCGATAGTGAAAGAGAATAAATATTATTCCTGGACATAAAAGAATATTATCATGTTGTCAAATACCAATAAGAAGAGGAATATTCAGAAGATGAAGAGGAATCCACAATTGACATAGAAGAGGAACTTATTTTTTCTCTTGAAGAGTTAAAGAGGGTTAGAAAGAAGAACTCAATATTGAAGGCTCAAGTACAAGAGGATGACAGAACAAATGCAAATCTTCTACAAGATCACATTGACTTAAAAGTTAAGGTTGAAGAGGCAAGGAAAATTGAAGAAGTTATGGCTGAGCAGTTAAAGCCAAAAGAGTTAGAATATGAAAGACTAGAACATGAAGCTATCAGTCTAAGAAAGGGACTTGAAAAGTTAATGATAATATATATCAGTTTAGAAAAAAGTCAAAAAACTTGGATGATATTATCAAATCACCAATATCTCGATTTATGAATATTGGACTTGGTTTTGAAGAAGTTCAAGAGAAACAAAAGGGGGAGTCAATATCAAAATAAATAGAAGCATGAGAGAAAGTAATTGAAGAATAGCTCAAGACCTATGCTGATATGTTGAAAAGTGTAAGCATCAATGAGGAAGAAAATAATGCACCATAAAGGAACAAATTCCATCATAGAAACAATAATGAGAGAACCATACGATAATATCCTCCAAGGTAATCAAATAGGTTTCACTATATCTTTCATGGTTATTGTTTCTCATGTAACCATTTTGGTCATAAATCTATAAATTGTAGGGTCCATGCTCTGAATAATTTTATCCTTATCTTTTCTGAAAATAATAATAATAAAACAAATTGTTGAAAAATCAAAAGAAACAAAAGAGAGTCGAAATTGATTAGACGTTTTTCGTAGGACTGCCCAAACTACCGAACTCGTTTCGGCCATATCTCACTCATCCGGACTCGGATTGAGCTAAAATTTTGAGGGTAGATGCCTGAAAAACCCTAGAACGTCTCCACCAATTTTCATATCATTTGGAGCAACATAGATCCTAGCGCATCCCTATGTGTGAACGAGATATTTGGCAAGCGGCTATGCGAGGGTTTCATCTGGGTTGAGTGCAAGCAGCTCCAGAGGTTGGTTTTTAGGGCCTTCGGGCCCTAGCGGCCAATATTTTTGTGGTTTATGCTCAATATTTTAGCAAGAAATGTTGCAGGGGATACAATATGGGTTAGAAATTTGTCTTTCAATAGATCATACTATGAACTTGAGTGACAACGACTTCCAATTTGCTGCACAAAAGAAAAGTGAAAACCATACCTTTCCACGACGTCTAGGGCAAGGATTAAAGAGATCACAAAACAAGTTTCAAGAAGTTGATCAAAAAATGGCTCATATCTCAAGTGAATCTGGTGCTAAGGTGCACCCACAAAATAATTCTACTGTGAAAACCCCTATCAAGGGTAAGAATTTTGAAGACTCAGTCCCAAAAATGAATTTTAGGGATGCCCTTCATGGTGGACAACCTCAGCCCAATGCTAATATCAATATTAGGGCTTCCCATAAACCTCTAAGAATGCCTAAGATTGATCCCAGGAAAATGGAGTCAGGATGTCTTAAAGCAGCCGATGGAACTCCTATTGTTAAGCTTGATATGGGTAACATTCAGACTGGCATTGAAGATTTGGAAAAAAGAGGACTAATTTGTCGGTTCGTGGGTTTTCGTTCGAGTCTATCTGCTTTCAAAGTCTGGGCTGCAAAAAGCTGGAAAACTAAAGGTGAGTTACAAATATCTATTTATCCAAATGGTTATTTTCTTGTTTTATTTGCTAATAATGAAGATAGAGAGAAAAATTTTCAAGGGGGTCCTTGGTTTTTTGGAAGGGCAGGGCTTTTCATGAAGCCCTGGCATACTAAATTTAAATCCGAAGAAGAGATGCCTTCTATAGCTCCCGTGTGGGTTAGACTCTTTGGCCTCCCTATTGAATTTTGGAATCCTACTATTTTTTCTTCAATTGGAAACTCTTTAGGAACTTTTATGATGACTGCTGATTGTACTCAAAATTTTGAACATATTATTTATGCTCGGATTTGTGTTTTAATGGATTTTGACAAACCCCTACCTAAAAATATCACATTACAATTTGGGGAAGACACTTGGGAGCAAGTAGTGGACTATGAGAACATTCCTTTTCATTGTAGAATTTGCCATGAATATGGTCATTTGGCCAGTGCTTGCCCAAATAAAATTCCTGATCAAAAGAAAGAAGATATAAACTCAACAGGTTTCCAAATACCTAAGAAGAAGAACACTAAAAAAAAACCAGTTATGAAGGATCAATCAAAGTCATCTGCTAATATGTTTGAAATCCTTTCCACAAATGATGTCCCAAGTGAGGAAGAGGAAATAATGGAAACTGAAATCTTAGAAACACAATTTAAATATGAAGGGAAGAACTCAGAGACAAACCAACAAATCAAAGGTTTTCAACAAAAAAAAAAGGGAGAAAATTTACACAAGAAAAACAATATTTCAAATGTCAAAACTTCAAATAATGCAGGTCCCAATATAGACTCCATTGAACCATCTAGTAAAATTTTGGCTGTGTACGAGCATTCTTCAAGGTTAGAAGCCATCTCAGATTCAATTGGAATAAGTCAAGAAATAGGGAAAAAAATTGAAGATGGATTCTAATAAAAAAGTAGGTCGCAAGACCAATCAATATCATATGGTAAAAGAAGGTGAAAAGCTTGTAGAGGAAGGTAAGATTAATGCCCTTCCCAAATTTTTTAGCCCTGGTATTAATGAAGATCATCACTTGGAATATTAGAGGACTCAAAGGGAGTCTTTCAAAACAAAATGAAATTAGAAGAATGATTCGGATAAATCATCCACATCTTGTTTTCCTTCAAGAAACAAAGATGTCAATGGAGGATATGGACTTAATTGCCAAGTAAAATTTGGCCAGCTGGAAAAGTGGTTTCCCTCTGTTCCCAAGGGACTTCGGGTGGCATTGCTTGTCTTTGGGACCCAAAAGAGGTAGTTATTCACCATATGGTTGGCAGTTGGGGTTTGTTGGCTATAGCTATTCAAAGTAGACATTCCAACCAGATTATGCTCTGCATTACTATTTATGCTCCGACTTCTTTGGAGGAAAAAAGAAGACAGTGGAAGGATATTACTCATATTATCTCTCATTTTCCTAAATCTTGGATCTTGATCGGAGGAGATTTCAATACCATCCTCTCTCTGGATGAGAAAATGGGGGGAAATAGAAATTTGGACAAAAGCACCGACCTCATGAGCGAATATATTGCAAACCTCCATCTTGTGGATATCCAACCGGATAATGGCCTTATGACTTGGTCTAATAGAAGGCAAGGCTTAGCTTGTATAATGGAGAGATTGGATAGGTTTTTGCTCTCTAAAAATTTCTTAATCCATGGTCACATTCCTAAAGTGAAGACTCTTAATAATGTTGGTTCGGATCATTGGCTAGTCATGGTGGAAATGTGGAAAACCAATGTGAGTTTCTCTCCTTTTCGTTTTCAATTAATGTGGCTTAGAGACATTTCCTTCAGACCTCGTGTGCAACAATGGTGGAAGGAAGGTAAACCTAGGCATGGGACTAAGATGTTCTATTTTGCCAAAATACCGCAATACATTAAATCCAAAATCAAGACTTGGAACTGGAAAGAGTTTGGGGATGTTCATAAAAAAAACATGAAGTTATTGCTCATCTTGAAAATTTGAATAAGAAAATCCATTTAGATGGCCTCACAGAGAAGAGAAGTGCAGATGAAATTAAACTCACAACTCAGTTAGAGGAATGGGAAAAAAGAGAAGAAATCTTATGGAAGCAAAAATCTAGAATTCAATGGCTCAAAGAAGGAGATCGAAACACAAATTTCTTCCACAAATCTCTTCTAGCTCGAAGATCTCACAACTTTATTTCTTCCTTAAAATCAGATTCTGGAGATGTTGTTTATACTTGGGATGGCATGAACTCTATTGTTGTTGATTACTTTTCCAATATTTTTGTTGCTACTCCTCTTGACTCAGCTTCACAACAAAATGTTCTTCAAGCAATCCCTTCTCTTATCACTTCTGAGGAGAACTCTATTTTGACTGCTCCTGTTACTATCAATGAGCTTCAACAAGTAGTTTTTAAAATGCAAAAAGGGAAAACCCCAGGTCCCGATGGTTTTCCCATTGAGTTCTACCAAGAGTTCTGGGATATCCTTCATGTTGATTTATTAGAGGTGGTGGAAGAAGCCAGGAAAGCCAAAGAAATTTTGAAGGTTATCAATAAAACTTATATTACTCTTGTTCCAAAAGCTCAAGAGGTTGATCATATCTCAACTTTTAGACCTATTGCTTTATGTAATGTTCTTCTCAAAATCATTACTAAAATCATGGCAGAAAGGTTGAAGCCTCTTTTGCATAAGATTATTTCCCTAGAGCAAGGGGGTTATGTGGAAGGACGTCAAATAGTAGATGAGATAGTTCTTGCTCAAGAAGCCATCCATTCCATGGATATGCAAAATTCTCCTTCCATGTTCATTCGGTTAGACTTATCCAAAGCTTATGACAGAGTGGATTGGCACTTCCTTATCAAAGTTTTGAGGCAATTTGGTTTCTCTAAGGATTGGATGGATTGGATTATGGGATGTATCTCTTCAGTTTCCTACTTAGTTCTTATCAATGGCAGGCCTTCTCAGTCTTTCCCTACTTCCAGAGGTATTAGGCAAGGTGACCCGCTATCCCCTTATTTATTCATCATTCTTGCTGAATGCTTGGGTAGGACTATAACCAAAAAGAGGGAAAACAAAACCCTTGAGGGAGTTACCATTGCTCATGGAGCTAGACCTATCTCTCATCTTCAATTTGTGGATGACTCTACTCTTTTAGGTAAAGCTACAGTTAAGGAAGCTTCTAATATTAAGCAAATCATTAGCTGTTTTTCTAAGGCTACTGGGCAGTTGATCAATGAAGACAAATCTAAAGTTATTTTCTTTCACTGCTCTGCTAGACAGGAATCCATGGTCTTGGATAAATTAAGATATAAGAAGACCTCTCTTCCAATCACTTATTTAGGTATTCCCATAAATATTCAAAGGCAAAAAAATAAATATTGGAATTGGTTGTTGGACAAAGTCAAGAAGAAAATTGGAAAGTGGACCAACAAGTGGCTTTCTTCTGGGGGTAGAATCACCTTGGTAAAATCAGTCCTTCAAGCTATTCCTATTTATGTTTCTTCCATTTTGAATATCCCAAAGGCTGTTCTTCGAGAATTGGATCAAATCAGTCATCGTTTCCTTTGGAGTGGTACTAAGGAGAAAAGAAAATGGGCCTTGGTGAAATGGGATACTTTATGTCTTCCTAAGAGTGAAGGGGGGTTAGGATTCCGGTCTTCAATTAATAACAACAAAGCTTTAGCTGCTAAATTATATTGGAGGATGTTGCATAACCCCAATGCTCTTTGGGCCAATAATCTCCGTGCTAAATATGCCGAGAACAAAAGTCCCGAAGACCTTGTTCGCTATCAACTTCCTACCAAAGGTTCTCCCATTTTAGCAGTTCTTAAGACTCGGTGAGGATTTGATAAAGAAAAAATTATTTTGGATCATTCATAATGGTCAACATGCAAATTTTTGGACAGATTCTTGGGATGGTCACAAGCCTTTGATAACTCGGTTTCCCGATTGGAGGCCTTGGATGGAGGAGCTTCACCGAGCTAATTGGATAAAGGTGGCTAATTACTGTCGGTACCATACCGGTAATTCAAAGGTTGGTAGATATTGGATCCCTATTGAGGACTCGGCCTATTCAAATCCCGGAAAGGCAAAGACAAGATATCCAAGGCATCCTTCATATGAGATCCCTCTCTTGGTCCCATGAAAAAGATTGTTTTGGATGGAACAACACTACTAAGGGTGAGTATTCAGTTGCTCAAGGTTATTTGACCTTATGCCATAATAATCCCAACCATTCTTCTGACATATTTTCTCGATTGTGGGCTCAAAAGCTCTGGCCTAAGGTGAGGTTCTTTAATTGGCTTTTATTGCATCGTAGGGTGCTTACCGGTGAGCAACTTATGAAGCGTGGTTTTCATGGCCCTTTTAGATGTGAAATGTGTGAAGAGAATGTAGAAAATATCAACCATATTTTTATTGAGTGTACTTTAGCCTCTGAGCTATGGAGGAGAATGGCCACTTTACTTGGCTTAAAGTGGTCCAATTTTTTTACTTTTGAACAACTTTGGAGGGATTGGCCTAATCAAGAGGGTGTTGATCATTTTATTAGGCAATTAGTTTGGATGGGTTCTACCATTCTTCTTTGGAATATTTGGAATGAAAGGAACAACCAAATTTTTAATCAAGATAGGAAGGATATTCACTATATTTGGCAAAAGACCATAGCCAACTTAGTTGAATCAGTCCATCAACTCCTTAATCACCCCCAAAACTCCCACCAAATATGGGATCAAGTGATGCAAAGATTGAAGATTAAATCTTCTAAGGGCAACCAACTTAAAGGGAATGTGAGTATTAGTAAGATGGATAGGACTAGAAATTGGCAACCTCCTCCTAAGGATTTTGGAAAAGTCAATACCGATGGAGCCTCTAGAGGGAACCCTGGAAAAGCCAGTGTGGGAGGAATTGGTAGACTTTCGGATGGCTCCCTGGTTTTTACTTTTGCTGAGAATTTGGGTATTCTTTCCAATAACCTTGCTGAGGGGTATGGTATCCTCAGAGGCCTTCAGGAGGCTACTAAGGTTGGATGGGAAAAGGTGTTAGTTGAGTCCGACTCTCAACTTATGATTAATCTCTTGAAGACTCCTTCTAAGAATCATAAGGTGGATTGGAGAATAAAAAGAATTATTGAGAAGATTCAGTTAATCCAGATGGGATTTTTGAAAGTTGATTACAATCATGTGGTCAGAGATCAAAACAAGAGTGTTGATGCTTTAGCTAATTGGGCTTTGGACAAAGGTGATCTTACTTGTTATGGCCACCCTCCTATATGGTGGGCTTCTCAAATTAGGGAAGCTCTTCTTTCTATCATTTCTTTGGATGGCTCCAGTTTCGAAGGTACCTAGTTTCTTCTTGTTTTTTTTTTTGCTTCTCTTTGGTTCATTCAGTTTTTTTTAGTTCCCTAGCTCATTCTATTCTTTATTTTGTTTCCTCTGTTGATTCTTGCCTTAATAGTCTTCTGGTCTAGATAGGTCATTGTTTTGTTCATTTTTTTTTTCTTTTTTTTTTTTCTTTTTTTTGTTTAGTTTTTTAAGGTGGGTGGGTTCTTTTGTTTTGTTTTGTTTTTGTGTTCTTTGTGTTGTTTTTTGTTGTTCTTGTGTTTTTGTTGTTTTGTTTTTTTTTTTTTATGTTTTTTGTTATTGTTCTTGTGTTTTTTTCGTTCTTGTTCTTGGGTTTCTCTTTGTTTGTGTTATTTCGTGTTTTTATGTGTGAGTGTTTTCTATGTTTTTTGTTTTTGTTTATTGTCTGTTGTTGGTTGTTTTTTTTTTTATTTTTATTTTTTTTTTATTTTTTAGGTTTTGGTTGTGTTTATTTTTCATGTTTTTTTTGGGTTATGTCTTTGTAGTGTTCTGTTGTTTTTGTCTTGTTTGTGTTTTGTTATGTGGTTCTTGTGTTTTTCTATGTGGTTTGTGTTGTGGTTTCTTTTATCTTATTGTGCGTGTTTGGTTGTGCTTTTGTTTTTGACACACTCAAGGAGCATGTTTTTTATTTTATTTTATTATTTTTGTTGTTATTTACTTATTTTTAAATTGGTTTTGTGTGTTTGTTTGCTCCTTGAGTATGTCAAAGGTGGTAGGCCAGGTCCGAGTCCTGGGCATTTTTGGTGGAATGGATACCCCTGCCTCCTTGGGTCTTACCCGAAAGTGGCATCCCTTTTGGGATGTTTTCCACAAAAAAAAAAAAAAATTATCTTTATCAAGAAGAATTCTAATTTATTTTCACCTCTTATGGACTACAACATCATATGTTACAGATGTAACAATTTTGGGTATACATATAGATGATGTATAATAGTGTTCCCTAATTTTTTGAAGTCAAGCAAAAATAAAAATGGTCAAAATGTTCACAAGGGTATGATATCCAAAGTTTGGAGCAAGAAAATGAAATATGAAGAGGAGCATAGCAATTTGGGAGTCTCACTCCCATCTCAAAATTGATCACCTCAAGACTAGGAGGTGGTGAGGGTTTGTGTTTAGTGTCTTAACTTTTAGCCCCAAGGAGACCTTTGCTATTGATGTCAAGGGGAAGATTTTTTAGTAAGGGGGAGCAGCTAGTCAGGAGGAGCAGCTTGTGATCCTATTTAGTATAGGTTTGTTTCATTATAGGGTTGCCATCAGTGACAAAGGGGGATACTATTGGAAATATTGAGTTGTCATTGGTTGTCATTGATGTCAAAGGCAAAAATATCTTCAAGGACAAAATCAAAAGAAGAAATATCTTCAAGGATAAAATCAAAGGCATAAATATCTTCAAGGATAAAATCAAAGGTAAAAATATCTTCAGGGATAAAATGTTGAAGGACAAGGTAAATATCTTCAAGGTGATTTAATTTTGTTAAAGCAAAATTTATAATATACAATAAGAAGGTTTATATTTAAATCAAAGGATTTAAATATAGTGAAAAAATTTAAATACTTAACTATTTTTAAAAGTTCAAATTTGAGCGATCTCCTAAATAGCACCATGTAAAAATAAATTAAAATTTGACCATGCAAAAGGTGGAAAATTTAAATATTAAAAGATAGGCCGACTTCATTGGGTGCATGAAGAAGATATAAATGTAAGACCCTAAGTTTCATTTTCATTGAAAGAAATGCAAGTCGAATATAATTTGATTGAGCAGAGAAGTGGCAGCACGAAGGAGGGAGGAGTAGAGTGTGGGTCTTTTGGTAGCAATGCAATAGAAATAAAATATTAAATTGTGTCTGTGCCCCAACTATATTAACCGAATAGGTAGACCTATCGGTAGCCAAGCTTGTGCTAAGGTGTTACGTTGCAAGAGGTCACAGGGTAGAAACTGGTTGAAATCATTTTTTTGAAGAGTAAAGGTAGAGTTTCTAAGGAGGTAAATATACTTTTTGCACTTGTTGATTCCATCCACTAGGGTAGCCCAATCAATCATCGAGATTGTGTGGAAGCGATATTGCACGAGAGGTTAAGGAATCAAATTACTTTGTCACTATTTTATTTGTTGATGATAGAGCACTAAAGGAATAAAAATTATTTTGTGCAGTTTAGGTTTCATGTGTTATGGTTGCACAACCGATCATGAGTGGTTGTGAAAGCACTACTCTCCTAGAGGACTAGGGATCGAATCTCATTAGGGTCGTACAAGGTATTTAAAAGAATTTTGTTTTATTAAATTTATTATAGGGAGATATAAGGGTAAAGGTACCATAGTAAGGTTTTATTTTTTGTAAAATAATAAAAGGAGATGTTATGCTGTGATTTAATTTCTGCAAATTATATTAGCATAAGGCTTCATTTTTTAAAATTAATAAAAGGAGATATAAGGATTTTAGTTGTTAATAAATCTTGATATTGTGAGTTTCAAAAAGGGATATCTAAGGAGTTATTTTTAATATTAATAGTGTGTGTTTTTGATGAGGGCTTTTGAGTGGATGATTTGATATTTAATCAAGAAAAGAAAAATAGATTTGCTAACCAGTTTTTGAAGGAACAAACAAAAGGAAAGTTATTTTTGTCTAGACGGGTTTGGAAAACTCATGTAAAAATAAGATCATCATCATTGAGGTAGATTTACAGGTATGATGATTTAATTCCTTTCTCAAGGTGATTTTATTTGAGGAAAATATTTGTGTTGTCATATGGTTGAAGGTATAAGGAATTATTGGATGTGCATTGTTTTGGCTTGAAATTGGAAATAAATGGGCAAAAGTTATAGATCAGATTTGTGAGTAAACTTGTGCATTGGTTTTGCTTGAAATTGGGAGAAAATATACAAATATTATAGATCATATTTGAGAGAAAATTTGTGCATTGGTTTTGATTGAAATTGGGTGTAAATGTGCAAGGATTATAGATTAGATTTGAGAGCAAATTTGTGCATTATTCATGATTGATTTTTGGAATCGATGAAAAGGATAGATCTGTGCACTATAACTAGTTTTGAAGGAAAGGTGTAAATCAATAATTACCAAGTCAGTTATCAAGTGCTAGACTAAATATACCTTTGATGTAATAAATGTGAGACATGTGAAAGCAACAAACTTAATGAATGTGATGAACATATTGTGCATATGTTAATGCATATCATTCTCTATATGTTCCTGAAGATAAAATAATTTTGGGTAGAATATGTTTGAATTGCTTTAGTTGAGGAAAGCACATTGAAGAATAGGTGAAGAACTTGATGACATCATTATGAAATATTTGGGAATAGATGAGCATTGTTTTTTATGTAAGTTTTAATAATAGATGAGCATTGTTTTGTATGAAATATTTGGGAATAGATGAGCATTATTTGTATGCAAGATTTGGGAATAGATAAGCAGAGTTGTGAGCAAGTTTTGGAGTAGATTTGAGCAGATTTTATGATTAGGTTTTGGAGTAGATTTGAGTAGGTTTTGAAATATATTTGAGTAATTTTTATGAGTAGGTTTAATCAAAATTATAGAGTATATTTGATAGAATACTTGAGAAGATTTTGAACTAGAGAAGAGGGAATTGGTGTCTCCTATGGAGTGGTGTCCACAGTTTCAGAACAAAGTGGAGTGGTGTTTATATAACCAAAACAAAGTGGAGTGGTATCCATAGAACTAGAATAGAATGAAGTGGTGTTTACAAAACAAGAATAGAGTGGAGTGGTGTCCACAAAACTACAACAAAGTAGAGTGGTATTCATAGAACCAGAACAAAGTGGATTGCTCTACATAGAACTAGAGAAGAGTGGATTGGTGTCTCCTATGGAGTGGTATCCACAAAATAAATACAAGTGGAGTGGTGTTCACAAAACCATAGCAGAGGGGATTGGTGTCTCCTATGGAGTGGTGTCCATGAACTGGAGTAGAGGATATTGGTGTCTCTTGTGGATAGATATGCATAAACTTGAGAGGCGATTGGTATCTCCTTTGGATTGGTATCCAAAAACATTGTAATAGGGTATTGATATATCTTATGGGTTGGTTCTAGACTAGAGATATATATTGAGTAGATTTATGCTAGACTAAAGGACTATCTCTAGTACAAATAAAAGATAGATATTGAGCAGATTTGTGCTAGACTGAAGGACTATGTTTAGTGCATATTTGAGATAAAGCTGAGAGTAAGATTTGGAGGTGAAATATTATAGAGGACAATAGTATTTAGTGGATAGAGTTCTATTATCCAAGGTAGTGAAGGCATGTCTTCTGAGTGACCTATATTCAGTGGATATATATCCAAAAGCCAATGTAGTGGAGATAGTAGTTCTTCCAGAATATCACTAGCTAGAGCAGAGGGGATTGGTGTCTCATATGGATAGTGATCCATAAACTTGATTAGGGGATTGGTTTCTCCTTTGGACAAAGGTCCATAAACATTGTAATAGGGAGAGGATTCCCAAGAGAGTTTGTTTGAGAAAAGTTTATAAGGAATATTTTCTTCATGGAGTAGCCAAAATTGGGTGAACCATGTTAAATCATGTCTCTCATGTGTGTGATTCTTTGTGTGATGTTTATTTCTTTAATAATGCTGATGGTATCATATGGATTGAAAACCAATTTTTTTTATATTATATTGTTCCCCCCCCCTCTTAGTATAAGCACATGTTCTTCAATTGGTATTAGAGAGGGTCTCTCTATGAAAATACTAATAGATTGGAGGAAGATCCATCAGAAATATACATGACTTCAGAAAGTGAAGAAGAGACCATGTTTGATATAAAAGAAGAATTATTTGCTGCTGTAAGGAACCTTGAGAAGGTTAGACATAAGAACTCAAGTTTTAAGGATCAAATTCAAGAAGATTAGGAAGCAAATATAGAAATTATAAAGAATCTGACGAATCTCAAGATAAATGTAGAAGAGAGAAAGAAAATTGAATAGGATATGACAGATCTATTAAGAGAAAGAGAAAAAAAATGTGAAATATTGGAAGCAAAAATTGTTTATCTAAGGAATGAAGTTGAAAAGACCAAGGTACTACCAGATATAAAGTTTGGAAAATAGAAAGAGGAGTCAAGTCTTCAAGAAGCAGAGACTTCAAAAAAATATAAGCAAGTGATGTATACTCCAAAAGGAAAAGATATCAGGAAAGAAGAAAGCAAAGAAGAACCATGGACAAAGGTCAATTACAAGAAAAGGAGGAGCACTCAACCATATTTTCCAAGGCATTTAAACAGGTTACATACTCTCTTCCATGGCTATTGGTTTCATGTAAAAATTATGGTCATAGAGCTATACATTGCATTGGTTATGTTAAAAATAATGCAAATAGAAATTTCAATTCTTTTGCACCACTTATGGATAGTAATTTTATATGTTATAAATGCAATAATATTGGGCACAAGGCTAGATGGTACAAAATGGTATTGCCTAAGTCAAGTAAAAATAATACAACTTAAACAATTAGATAAAAGGAATAAAAAGGGATGAAAAAACTAGATCAATGTTAGTTCAAACAACTCTTCATGCTCAGGATAAATAAGAACAATGATTTCTTGATAGTGCTTTCTCTATACATATGATATGAGACAAAGACAAATTTTTTGTACTCAAATAAATTAATAGAGGATCAGTAATTTTTGGTTATAATGGATCAACACAAATTTATGAAAAAGGAACTCTGAGTTTAGATAACGAGAAAACTAGAACATAAAATATACTATATGTCAAGGTTAAGACAAAATATGCTAAGTGTAATCTAACTTTGTGATCAAGGTCATATGGTTACATTTCACCTAGATAGATGTGAGATACAAAAGTCAAAAACTGGAAAGGTCATTTCAAATGCAAGTAGAACTCCAAACAACATCTATATGCTTAATGAGATTTAAGGAGAAAAGTGTTTTCTATCACAAGAAGATGAGAGTTGGTTGTGGCATAGAAGAATGGGCCATTTAAATTTTTATAACATAGTAAGCATAATAAACAAACAGGTTATCAAAGATTTACCCAAGCTAAAAATACCATAAAACACAATTTGTGCACCTTGTCAACATGAAAATTAAACTAGAACAATTTTCAAATCAAATGGATATATGTCATTTGAGCCATTAAAACTAATACATACTGATCTATGTGATCCTACGAGAACATAGATTATTCAAGGTGAAAGTTACTTTATATTTTTTATAGATGATTACTCTAGAATGACTTGGGTAGCTTTCCTGAAAGATAAGTTAGAAGCATTTGATAAATTCAAGGTGTTTAAAGAATGGGTCGAATATGAAACCGACAAAAGGATTAAGTGTTTAAGATTTGAAATAGGAGGAGAATTTACCTCAAATGAATTTGTATATTTGTATGAACAACATGGAATCAAGAGATAATACTCAGCTGCAAGAACTCCTCAACAAAATGGAGTAGTTGAAACAAAAAATAGGACTATTGAGAATATTGCTAGAGATATGTTAAATGAGTCTAAATTTTTAGATGTATTTTGAAGGGAAGCAATCAATATAGTAGTATATATATTCACTAGGTCTCAAATGAGTGTAAACCATCACAAGACTCCATATGAGCTTTGGAAAGTAATATCGGCCATTGTAAAACACTTCAAGGTTTTTGGAAGCAAGTGTTACATAAGACGGGAAGAGCAAAACTTGGGCAAGTTTGGCCCAAAATGTGATGAAGGTATTTTTCATGGTTATTCTACTAAGATTAAAGCCTACAAATGCTACAACAAAAGGACACACACTATTATAGAAAGTATAAATATAACATTTGATGAGAAGATAATTCAAGAGAACCAGTTCAAAAAATTGTGTATTAGGATGATGGAAGTTGTTAAGAAGAGTTTCATGAGGAATCAAATGAAGAAGAGGAAGAAACACAAAGAATTATTCCTAAGACTCCATCTAGGTATGTACAAAAACATCATCCCGAAGATCTAATCATTGGGAATCCATATGAGAGACATACAAGAAGAAGGATAATAACACCATCTCAACAAGAAATTTTTTCTTTATTTTTCAAATTTGGCCAAAATAATTCAATGAGGAAAGTGAAGATAAGTTATGGATTAAGGCAATGGATGAGGAATTAGATCAGATATATAAAAGTAATACTTGAGAACTTGTTCCATTACCAAAAGGTAAAAATGTGCACTAAATGGGTATTTAGGAATAAGTTTGTTGGACATTTTGAGTCCTAAAAATTAAAATTGTCATTGATGTCAAGAAATGAAGTCAACATTAATATCAAGGTTTTTCGTCAAGGAACAAAGTTGTCAAAGTTGTTATTTGATATCCAGGAAGAAGGCCAAAGAAGATTCAGTGCAAAGTTAAAAAGGAGATATAATATTTTTTATAAATTATTTAAATTCAATAAGAATTTAAATTTTATAAATAAATATTATTTACACCATGGAATGCAATGTAAAGGAAGGGTTTAAAAATTAAATCTTATAATTATAATTTATAAATTTTAAATTCTTTAGAATTTAAAATATTTATAAATTATAATTAATGTTGACGTCATCCAATTTAATAAAGCACCTTGTATAAATTATAAAGTGTTTATAAAGGCATCGACATCATTGAAAGAATTGGAGCACCGACGTTGAAGGAAATAAAATATTGTGTATATAAGGTGGCCTCCAAAGACATTATTACTCATCCTCTCGAACGATTGATATGCGCCAAGATCAAAACATTTATTTTTGATTTCGAAAGGTTCGTTGAGGAAGAAGATGAAAAATATTTTCATCTTAAGCACCAAGGATAAGGTGAAGGGGTTGGAGATTCTGAAGCACATTGGACATGGTGGTCCAAGTGGCAGAGTGCAAATTGTGAAAGCATTGGAGGAAGTAGTGCCTACATTCAAATCCCATTGGTGGTAAGCGCAAAAAGGAAAATATTTTCATGTATTTTTGTTGGGTGCAAAGGTTAAAGTGAAGGTAGAGCCTTTTGGCTCTTAAACATGCCTGTAGTGCACGTGGTTATGGAGCCCATGGCTAAGTTTCTCATAGAGGCATAGGTTAGGGTTCAAAACCCATCGATGCCAAGGTAATAATTTTAAATTATTAATTTTATTGCCTAAGGTTTCAATAAAGATTTTTTGGAGGTATAAGGGTTGTTAGTGGAATTGTTTAGAAAGGGTGTTTGTTGGATAGTGGTGGTAGTTGAAAATTATCACTTGGAGTAATAAGGAAGTTTTGGTTTTAATTATTTTTGATAAAGTTTTAAATTACTATATTGGCATATTGAAGGATTAAGACTTTTGAGTGTTGTTTAATTTTAATAAAAGGTTTTTGTGTTAAAGAAGATTATTGTGAAGTTATTGAATATTATTTTAGATATTGTGGAGTTGATAAGGTGTAATTTTGATATCATTTTGTATTGTGTTTTGTTGAGGAAATTATTATCTTCTAACCCTTATTGAGATTGGCAAAGAAGTAATTGTGAGTGTGGCAGATTTGTGAGATCAACTCCTTGTCAAGAAAAAAGGTATGGGCAAATTCTTTCTTGGTTGAGTTGATTGATTGGCTTACTAGAAAATAAAGTTTGGAGTGAAAAGGATTTGATTAGGGTTTCCTTTTCGAAAGTGCTTGAGTTAATGCTTCAAGGTTTTCTGGAATTAAGAGTTGTGATTAAAACCTTGTTTGATAAGCATAGTTGTTGAAGTCATTGGATTGTGTGAAGAACTTGAGTTAGGGTTTTGAAAAGAACATGAGTATCATTGTTATGTGAAGAGTGTTTTATGAGCATTGTTTTTGAAGTGAGTTGTTGTGCAAAGAACTTGAACTAGGGTTTGAAAAGAACATGAGTATCATTGTTATGTGAGATTTGTTGTTGAGCATTGTTGGAAATATTTTGAGTTGGTTGATATATGCTTGGACTAGGGTTTGTGAGAAAGGGGAGTTTCATTAAGTAATTGGTTGAGTTGAGTTGGTTGAGCCTAGTCAAGTGGTTGTATAAAGTGATTGTTCAAGTTCCATAAAACAAACTATTCTATATTCTGATTTGAGTTGTGAAAGTGATTGAGCATTGAGTGTAGAACATATTGAGTCTCTAAAAATTATCTTTATGCTTCTATGAGATTGGACAAGTTCTATGTGGACTTGTTAAGCAAATTTGAGGTAAGTCTTTGAGGAGACTTGGACTAATTTTGTGTGAGCTTTTGTGGAAGCTTACAATACAAATTTGGTTAAGTTCTGTGTGAACTTATTGAGAAGATTTGGACAAGTTCTATGTGAACTTGTTGAGCATATTTGGATAGGTTTTGTGTGAACTTGTTGAGCATATTTGATCAAGTTCTAAGTGAACTTATTGAGCATATTTGAGTAAGTTTTGAGTGGACCTATTGAGTAGATTTGAGCAGGTTTGAGTGGACTTGTTGAGCAGATTTGTGCTAGACCGACTGGACTATGTTTAGTGTAGATTTGAGATAGAGCTTTGGAGGTGATAGAGTAGAGAGGACAGTAGTCTCCAGTGGATAGAGATCCATCAGCCAGGGTAGTGAGGATAGGTCTTCTGAGTGGGGACAAGAGTCTTCAGTGGAGAGAGATCCACAAGCCAGTGTAGTGGAGGCAGTAGTCTTCTAGAGGATCACCAACCAGAGTAGAGGAGAAGGAGTTCTCCTATGGATAGAGATCCACAAACCAGATTTAGGGGATCAACATCTCCTTTGGATGGAGGTCCATAAACATTGTAATTGGGAAGGATTCCCAAAATATTATTTGAGAAATATTTAGAAGAAATATTTTTCCGTGGAAGTAGCCATCTTTGGGTGAACCACGTAAAAATGATGTCTCTCATGTGTGTGATGCTTTGTGTGATGTTTACTATTTTATTAATGTTGATGCTACTATTTGGATTAAAAAGCAAAAAATTTTATTGTATATTGTTCACCCCCCCTCTCAGTATAAGCACATGTTCTTCAATTGGTATCAGAGCGGGTCTCTCCATGAAAAGACTAACAACTTGGAAGAGGATCCATCGATAGCACACATGACTTCAAAAAGTGAAGAAGAGACTATGTTTGACATAAAAGAAGAATTCTTTGTTGCTCTCAAAAAATTGGAAAGACTTAGAGAAAAGAATTCAAGTTTGAAGGAACAAGTTCAAGAAGATGAAGAAACAAGGATGGAACTCATACAAAATCTCATAGATCTAAATATTAGGGTGGAAGAAGGAAAGAAGATTGAGCAAGACATGACAGATCTATTAAGAGCCAGGGAAAAAAATGTGAAATATTGGAAGCAGAAATTGTTCACCTAAGGAATAAAGTTGAAAGGACCAGGGTACTACAAGATACAAAATATGAGAAACAGAAAGAGGAATCAAGTCTTCAGAAAGCAGAAACCTCAAACAAGGATAAGCAAGCAAAGGATATCAGAAAGGAAGAAAGCAAAGAAGAACCTTGGATAAGAGTTAATCACAAGAGGAAGATGACTTCTCCACAAGATTCAAGGCATCCAAATAGGTTACATAATTTCTTCCATGGTCATTGCTTTTCTTGCAGTAAATATGGTCATAAAGTTGTACATTGTATTCATCATGCAAGATACAATAGAAATTTCAATTCCTTTGCACCTCTCATGGATAATGATATTACATGTTACAAATGCAATAATTTTGGGCACAAGGCTAGATGGTGTAAAATGATACTTCCTGAGTCTAGAAAAACAACTTCAACAACTAGGAAAGATGAAAAGGAAAATGTTAAGGGTAGATCAATGTTAGTACAAACAACCCTTCATGCTCAGGATAAAGAAGAACAATGGTATCTTGATAGTGGTTGCTCTAGTCACATGACAGGAGACAAAGACAAATTCATTGTACTAAAAGAAACAAATAGAGGATCAATAAGTTTTGGTGATAATGGATCAACAAATATTGGTGGAAGAGGAACTCTAAGTTTAGACAATGGGAAAACAAGAACAGAGAATGTTTTGTATGTTAAAGGATTAAAACACAATCTTCTGAGTATAAGTCAACTTTGTGATCAAGGATACATGGTTACTTTCCATCCAGATAGATGTGAGATAAGGAAAATAGAAACTGGAAAAATCATTGCCAATGCAAGAAGAACTCCAAACAACTTATACATGCTCAATGAGATCAAAGGGGAAAAGTGCTTTCTATCACAAGAAAATGAGATTTGGTTGTGGCATAGAAGATTGGGTCACTTGAATTTTGACAACATAGTCAATATAAGCAATAAATAGGCAGTTAGAGATTTACCCAAAATAAGAAGACCTCAAAACACAATATGTGCACCATGTCAACATGGAAAGCAAACTAGGACAACCTTTAAGTCAAAAGGTTATATGTCATCTGAACCATTGAGCCTAATACATACTGATTTGTGTGGTCCTACCAGAACACAAAGTATTCAGGGTGAGAGTTACTTTATGTTGTTTGTAGATGATTATTCTAGAATGGTTTGGGTAACCTTCCTAAAAGAGAAGTCAGAAGCCTTTGAAAAATTCAAAGCATTCAAGGAATTGGTTGAAAATGAAATAGGCAAAAGGATTAAGTGTCTACGATCCGACAGAGGAGGAGAATTTACTTCAAATGAATTTGTAGAATTTTGTGAACAACATGGAATCAAGAGAGAGTACTCAGTAGCAAGAACTCCTCAACAAAATGGGGTAGTTGAAAGGAAGAACAAGACTATTGAAAACATGGCTAGAGCTATGTTAAATGAATCTAAGTTATCAGATGGTTTTTGGAAAGAAGCGGTAAACACAACTGTATACATAATCACTAGGGCTCAATTGAGGGTAAATCATCACAAGACTCCATATGAGCTTTGGAAAGGAAGACCTGCCACTATAAAACACTTCAAAAATTTTGGAAGCAAATGTTACATAAGACGGGAAGATCAAAACTTGGGCAAGTTTGATCCAAGATGTGATGAGGGAATTTTTCTTGGTTATTCCACAAAGAGTAAAGCCTACAGATGCTTCAACAAAATAACACACACTATGGTGGAAAGTATAAATGTAATAGTTGATGAGAAGATAGATTCCAGAGAACCAGTTCAACAAACTATGTATCAAGAAGATGGATGTTGTCAAGAAGAATTTTGTGAGGAATCAGATAAATATGAAGAAGAAACACAAAGACTTCTTCCTAAAACTCCTTCCAGGTATGTACAAAAACATCATCCAAAAGAACAGATCATCGGGGATCCAAATGAAAGACAGACAAGGAGAAGAATAATAAAACCATCTCAACAAGCAAATTTTTCTTTGCTATCTAAGATTGAGCCAAAAGACTTCACTCAGGCAAGTGAGGATGAATTTTGGGTTAAAGCAATGAATGAGGAATTGGATCAGATAGAGAAGAGCAAAACATGGGAACTTGTTCCAAGACCAAAGGACAAAAATGTGATCGGCACAAAATGGGTATTCAAAAACAAATTGAATGAAGATGGACAAGTGGTCAGAAATAAAGCAAGGTTAGTATGCAAAGGTTATGCACAGGTAGAAGGAATTGACTTTGATGAAACCTTTGCTCCAGTTGCATGACTTGAAGCTATAAGGATGTTTTTAGCCTTCTCAAGTTTCAAGAACTTCAAGGTATATCAGATGGATGTCAAGTCAACATTTCTAAATGGGGTTCTAGAAGAAGAGGTTTATATTGAACAACCAGAGGGATTCATACTAGCAGATAAACCAGATCAGGTATGCAGATTGAAAAAGGCTTTGTATGGTTTAAAGCAGGCTCCTAGAGCATGGTACTCAAGACTGGATAAGTATCTTCAGGAACAGGGATTCAAAAAAGGAATAGCAGACAATAATTTATATATCAGAAATGAAGGGAATGATCTTCTAATAGTGGTTGTATATGTTGATGACATAATTTTTGGAGGAAACAATGATAAGATGTGCAAATATTTTGCTAAGAATATGCAAAAATAATTTGAGATGTCTATGCTTGGTGAATTGTCCTTCTTTCTTGGACTTCAGATTTCACAATAAAAAAGGGGAGTGTTTCTCTCTCAAGCCAAGTATATAAAGGAAATGTTAAAGAAATTCAGGTTAGAAGAATGTAAACCGATAAGTACTCCCATGGTCACAGGATGCAAGTTGAGTAAGGATGATGAATCTCCAGAGGTAGATCAGAGATTATACAGATCTATGATTGGTAGCTTATTATATGTTACAGCTACAAGACCAGACATAGTACAATCAGTGGGATTAGTGGCAAGGTTTCAAGCAACACCTAAGGAAACACATGTGGCAACAGTAAAAAGAATTTTTAGGTATCTAAAAGGGACTATGGATTTTGGGCTTTGGTATCCCAAAAGTGATAGTTTCACACTAACAACTTATACAGATGCAGATTGGGCCGGTAGCATTGATGATAAAAAAACACAAGTGGAGGAGCATTCTTTCTTGGAGAATGTCTAGTCTCTTGGTTAAGTAAGAAGCAGGTTTCAATATCTTTATCTACAACAGAGGCAGAATACATTGCAGTAGTAGCCAGTTGTACACAAGTGTTATGGATGAAGAGAACTCTAGAAGACTTCAAGATAAAGCATGATCAGCCCATTCCTATACTATGTGATAATACAAGTGCCATAAGTATCTCAAAAAATCTAGTAATGCACTCCAGGACAAAGCACATTTCGATTAAGTATCATTTTTTGAGAGAACAGGTGATAGATAAACAGGTCAGATTGGAATATGTCACCACAAAGGAACAGATAGCAGATATTTTCACTAAGCCACTTTCAAAGGAAACTTTTGAGTATCTTCGAGGAAAATTGGGAGTGAGACTCCCACCCTAGAATTAACCACCTTAACAGAATGTGGGGGAGGGGCTAAGCTAAGAGGCTCATTCTTAGCCCCGAGCCCCAAAGGTGACCCTTTGCCATTGATGTCAAAGGGGGAGAGATTTGAGTAATGGGGGAGAGATTTGATATTTGAGAGAGCATTGAGCCAGGGGGAGCAATGTCCCAAGGGGAGCAACACAGAAGAAGAAGTCAAGTTTTCGGTAAAAAGTTTTTGGGTTGCCATCAATGACAAAGGGGGAGATTGTTGGACATTTTGAGTCCTAAAAGTTAAAATTGTCATTGATGTCAAGAAATGAAGTCAACATTAATATCAAGGTTTTTCATCAAGGAACAAAGTTGTCAAAGTTGTTATTTGATATCCAGGAAGAAGGCCAAAGATCAAGAGTTTTAGTGCAAAGTTAAAAAGGAGATATAATATTTTTTATAAATTATTTAAATTCAATAAGAATTTAAATTTTATAAATAAATATTATTTACACCATGGAATGCAATGTAAAGGAAGGGTTTAAAAATTAAATCTTATAATTATAATTTATAAAATTTAAATTCTTTAGAATTTAAAATATTTATAAATTATAATTAATGCTGACATCATCCAATTTAATAAAGCACCTTGTATAAATTATAAAGTGTTTATAAAGGTGCCGACATCATTGAAATAATCGAAGCATCGATGTTTGAAGTCAATAAAATACTGTGTATATAAGGAGGCTTCCAAACACATTATTTCTCATCCCTCGAACGGTTGATATGCACCAAGATTAAAACTTTTTTTGTGATTTCGAAAGGTTCATTGAGGAAGAAGATGAAAAATATTTTCATCTTAAGAACCAAGGATAAGGTGAAGGGGTTGGAGTTTCCAAAGCATGTTGAACACGGTGATCCAAGTGGCAAAGAACAAATTGCAAAAGCATTGGAGGAAGCAATTCCTGCATTTGAATCCCATTGGTGGTAAGCACCAAAAGGAAAAGATTTTCGTGTGTTTTCATTGGGTGCAAAGGTTAAAGTGAAGGTAGAGCCTTTTGGATCTTAAACATACCTATAGTGCATGTGGCCATAGATCCCATGACTAAGTTGCTCAAGGAGGTAGAGGTTACGAGGTTGAAACCCGTCAGTGGTTTCAATAAAGAATGTTTGGAGGTATAAGGTTTGCTAGTGGAATTTTTTAGAAAGGGTGTTTGTTGGATAGTGGTGGTAGTTGAAAATTATCATTTGGAGTAATAAGGAAGTTTTGGTTTTAATTATTTTTGATAAAGTCTTAAATTACTATATTGGCATATGGAAGGATTAATACTTTTGAGTGTTGTTTAATTTTAATAAAGGATTTTTGTGTTAAAGAAGATTATTGTGAAGGTATTGAATATTATTTAAGTTGGAGTTGATAAGGTGTAATTTTGATATCATTTTGTATTGTGTTTTGTTGAGGAAATTATTATCTTCTAACCCTTATTGATATTGGCAAAGAAGTAATTGTGAGTGTGGCAGATTTGTGAGATCAACTCCTTGTCAAGAAAAAAGGTATGGGCAAATTCTTTCTTGGTTGAGTTGATTGATTGATTACTAGAAAATAAATTTTGGAGTGAAAAGGATTTGATTAGGGTTTCCTTTTCGAAAGTGCTTGAGTTAATGCTTCAAGGTTTTCTAGAATTAAGAGTTGTGATTAAAACCTTGTTTTATAAGCATAGTTGTTGAAGTCATTGGATTGTGTGAAGAATTGAGTTAGGGTTTTGAAAAGAACATGAGTATCATTGTTATGTGAAGAGTATTTTATAAGCATTATTGTTGAAGTGAGTTGTTGTGCAAAGAACTTGAACTAGGGTTTGAAAAGAACATGAGTATCATTGTTATGTGAGATTTGTTGTTGAGAATTGTTGGAAATATTTTGAGTTGGTTGATATATGCTTGGACTAGGGTTTGTGAGAAAGGGGAGTTTCATTAAGTAATTGGTTGAGTTGAGTTGGTTGAGCCTAGTCAAGTGGTTGTATAAAGTGATTGTTCAAGTTCCATAAAACAAACTATTCTATATTCTGATTTGAGTTGTGAAAGTGATTGAGCATTGAGTATAGAACATATTGAGTCTCTAACAATTCTCTTTATGCTTCTATGAGATTGGACAAGTTTTGTGTGGACTTGTTAAGTATATTTGAGGTAAGTCTTTGAGGAGACTTGTGGACTATTTTGTGGAAGCTTACAATACATATTTGGTTAAGTTCTGTGTGAACTTATTGAGCAGATTTGGACAAGTTCTGTGTGGACTTGTTGAGTATATTTGGATAGGTTCTGAGGATTAATTTGAGGTTTGTGGACCTATTGATTAGATTTGAGCAGGTTCTGAGTGGACCTATTGAGCAGATTTGAGAAGGTTTTGAGTGGACTTGTTGAGTAGATTTGTGCTAGACCGATTGGACTATGTTTAGTGTAGATTTGAGATAGAGCTTTGGAGGTGATAGAGCAGAGAGGACAGTAGTCTCCAGTGGATAGAGATCCATCAGCCAGGGTAGTGAGGATAGGTCTTCTGAGTGGGGACAAGAGTCTTCAGTGGAGAGAGATCCACAAGCCAATGTAGTGGAGGCAGTAGTCTTCTAGAGGATCACCAACCAGAGCAGAGGAGAAGGAGTTCTCCTGTGGATAGAGATCCACAAACTAGATTTAGGGGATCAACATCTCCTTTGGATGGAGGTCCATAAACATTGTAATTGGGAAGGATTCCCAAAATATTATTTGAGAAATATTTAGAAGAAATATTTTTCCGTGGAAGTAGCCATATTTGGGTGAACCACGTAAAAATGATGTCTCTCATGTGTGTGATGCTTTGTGTGATGTTTACTATTTTATTAATGTTGATGCTACTATTTGGATTAAAAAGAAAAAAGTTTTATTGTATACTGTTCACCCCCCTCTCAGTATAAGCACATGTTCTTCAAATTTAAATGAATATGGATAGGTAGTCAGGAATAAAGTAAGGTTAGTATGCAAAGGTTATGCATAGGTGGAAGGAATTGACTTTGATGAGACATTTGCTCCAGTTGCATGACTTAAAGCTATCAAAATGTTCTTGGTCTTTTTAATATTCAAAAACTTCAAAGTATATCATATGGATGTTAAATCAGCCTTTCTAAATGGTGTTTTAAAAGAAGAGGTTTACATTGAGCAGCTAGAAGGTTTCAACTTGACTGATAAATAAGACTATGTATGCAAACTAAAGAAAGCACTTTATGGACTAAAGCAAGCTCCTAGATCTTGGTATTCAAGATTGGATAAGTACCTACAGGAACAGTGTTTTAGGAAAGGAATAGTAGACAGTAACTTATACATCAAAAATGAAGAGAATGACTTACTAATTGTGGTTGTTTATGTTGATGATATTATTTTTTGTGGAAAAAATGCTAAGATGTGTCATAAATTTGTAAAGAGCATGCAGAATGAATTTGAGATGTCTATGCTTGGTGAGTTGTCCTTTCTTGGACTTCAGATTTTACAATTAGAGAAAGGGGTGTTTATTTCACAAACCAAGTATATAAAAGAGATGCTAAAGAAATTCAAGTTATAAGACTACAAAATAGTAATTACTCCCATGGCTAGAGGGTGTAAGTTAAGTAAAGATGATGAATATCCTGAGGCAAATAAAAAATTACACAAATATATTATTGGTGGCTTATTTTATGTCATGTCTACTATCATGTAGGCAGTGGGACTAGTGGTACGATTTCAAGAAGCACCCAAGGAAATACATGTAGTAGAAATAAAAAGGATTATCAGGTATTTAAAAGGGACTACGAACTTTGGGCTCTGGTATCCCAAAAATGATAGTTTCACTCTAACAGCTTATACATATGTATATTGGGCTAGCAGTATTGATGACAAAAAAAGTACAAGTTGAGGAGCATTCTTTCTTGGAGACTATTTGGTCTCTTGGTTAAGTAAGAAATAGGCATCAATATCCTAATCTACAACAAAGGTAGAGTATATTGCAGTAGTTGCCAGATGTACACATGCATTATGGATGAAGTAAACTCTAGAGGATAGGCTTATGCATAGTGGCAAATATTCATAAATTGGGTGAGTATTAGGATTTTCAAAATTGAAAATTGGCAAATATGAGGACCCTCGACATCGGCCCATTTGCCTAAAATTTTCAAGACCAATTTTTTTATTAGGGTCAATTCACCACAATATATATCCAAACATAGGCATATTTGTACTTGTTGGAAAGCACTTTTCAAGATTGATCTAATGGTGGTGTGTTTATGAATTTATAAGGTCATTTAATAGGTCAAAATTTACACCAAATATAACTTTACATTTTAGGGCTTCAAATATCCCAAATTTTGGTGTGAAGATGATTGATTTGATTTGCTTAGAATTCACCATGATTCATCTTGATTTTTATTAGGATTCATCATTTTTTACAAGTACTTCTTGAGTACAACCCCTTATGCATAACCTTGCTAGAGGATTTTAAGATAAAACATGATCATCATATTCCCATACTGTGTGATAATACAAGTGCTATAAATATCTCAAATAATCCAATGATGCACTCCAAGACAAAGCACATTCTGATTAAGTGCCTTTTTATAAGAGAGCAGGTGATGGATAAATAGGTTAGATTGGAATATGTTACTACAAAGGAGCAAATTATAGATATTTTCACTAAGCCACTTTCGAAAGAGACTTTTGAGTACCTTCAAGAAAATTTGGGAGTAGTTTTACTCCCACCCTATAATTAACCACCTCAAGATGATGTGGGGGAGGGGCTAAGTTAAGATTCTCATTCTTAGCCCCGAGCCCCAAAGGTGACCCTTTGCCATTGATGAGAAAGGGGATAGATTTGAGTTAGGGGGAGAGCATTCAGTGAGGAGGAGCAATTTTCTCAAGGGGATCAGAACTAAGAAATGGTAAAAGGTAAATATGTTGCCATCAATGAAAAAAGGAGATATTGTTGGAAATATGAGCAATATTTATTGTCATTGATGTCAAGAGTTAGTTTCAGTGAGCAGTGCAAGAGGAAGGATGTCAAGAGTCAGTTTCAGTAATCAGTGCAAGAGAAATATTGCTTCTATACCTAAGGGAAATAATATTATAATATCTCCAATTATATTATTCAATAAGGGCAGATAAGTTCTACAAGAGAAATAAGAAGGCCTAAGAAAAATAATATTATAATATTTTATTATAATATTAAAGGTATAATGGTAAGACCTAAAATAATTAAATTAATTATAATAATTCTATTATAAATTAATTTATAATTTAATTTGATTAAATTTATAGTTATTAAATTAATTATAAATTAATTATAATAATTTTATTATTAATTAAATTATAATATAATTTAGTAACCCTAAGGTTCAGATTGTAAGGGCAAAAATAATGCGTCGATGTCATACATTACCTCCTCCGTCGATGTCAATGAATTTCAAGGTATGGGTATAAATACCTGAAGACTAAGAGGCTTCAAACTATCCATGATTGAATTTAATAGAACTCCCATGAAAATCATGTGTGCAATATTCAATGAGCAAGAAGGAAGAAATCCTTCGTTTGACTTATTTGATAGGTAGCGACGGGTAAAAAGGCACAAGGCTAGGAAGCCTTGTCACCACCTAGCCAGGTGGGATAGTGGCAGTTGGCAGTGCTTTAGGAATGCAAGGTGTTGCGTTCGATTCACAACAAGGAAGGTTGTGAGGTTGTTTTGCACCAATGATGCCAAAGCTTTTTGGGCCTTGGCACCTATGAATAATACAAAGCATCATGGGTGCTTTTGCATTCCACGTGAGTGCTTAGCTCACACGGCTTGGTATCCATGGCTAAAGCACTGGAGGTGTTATGATGTGGATAGAATATCACTAGGAGCACTTTGAGAGGTACTAATTTTTTTTATTATAAATTGGTTTTTGCTCCTAAGGTTGTATGGTGTATTTTTGAGCTTAGGGAGATATAAGGTTGATGAAATTAAATAATTATTTTTTATTTAATTGTTTGGTGGATTGAGTTATTTAGAGTGGAGTTATAAGGTGTAATAAGAGATTTATTTTTATATGTTTTTGGTGAATGCTAATTTCAACATGGAGTAATAAGGTGTATTCGAGTTTAATTAATTTTGTGATTGTGAAATATTTTGAGGGAGTGTTAGAGTGATATTTTGTCATCTAACCTTTAAAATTGGCAAAGAGGGTAATTGTGATTGAGATATATTTTGAGGTCAATTATTCACCAAAAAAAATGTATGAGTACATCTTCCTTATGAGTGATTGTTGGATGTTGTGAATGCTAAGTTGGAGTGAAAAGGGTTGTTTGATAAGCATTGTTGAGTTTGATTGTTAAAGGTTTTTATGAGTAAAATTTGACTATAAAAACCTTGTGTGATAAGCATTGTTGGAAACATTGAATGAACCTTCACATGCATTAATAGGGTTTGTGCAAGGTCATGAGTATCATTGTTATATGAAGTTAAGAACTATATTGAAACTAGAGTTTGTGCAAGATCATGAGTATCATTGTTCTGTGAAGTTGAGAATTATATTAAAACTAGAGTTTGTGCAAGTTAATGATTACCATTGATATGTGAAGTTTGTTTTATAAGCATTGTTGACTAATATTTCATTGAGTGATTGGTTGAGTGAAGTAAGCTTTTATGGAAGCTTACAATACATATTTCAGATAAGTCTTAGTGAAGACTTGTTGAGCAGATTGGGAAAGTTCTTGAGAGGACTTGTGGATATATTAGAGGTAAGTATTTGATAAGACTTGTGAGCAGAGTTGATTTATTGATTTATTAAAATCTTGGGTTAAGGTTTGGGGCAGATCTAGTAGAGTTAATTTTTGATTGAGTCAAGCTTTGTGATAAGGCATGAGGATAGATTTGAAGATAGATCTTGGTGCACATTTGAGGATAGGTTTGTGTTATACCATAGATAAATAGTGATTAGATTTGTGCTAGACCAAGGGACTATGTTTAGTGTAAATCAGAGAAAAATATTAAGCATATTTGTGCTAGACCGAAGGACAATGTTTAGTGCAGATTTGAGATAGATATAAGAGTAAGATTTGGAGGTGAAAAAGTATAGAGGATAACAATATCTAGTGGATAGAGGTCCATAAGTCAGGGTAGTGAATATAGGTCTTCTGAGTGAGGGTAGGAGTATTTAGTAGATAGATATCCATACGAAAATGCAATGGAGGCAACAGTTCTTCTAGATCACCATCCAGAGTAGAGGGGATTTGTGTCTCCTATGGATAGTGATCCATGAACTTGATTAGGGGATTGATGTCTCCTTTGTACAGAGGTCTATAAGCATTGTAATTGGGAAAGGATTCCCAAGAGAATTTATTTAAAAAAAAATTATAAGGAATATTTTATCCGTGGATTAGCCCACATTGGGTGAACCATGTTAAATATTCTATCTCATGTGTGTGATTCTTTGTGTGATGTTTATTGTTTTAATACTTCTGATGTTATCATATGGATTGAAAAACAAAAATTTTTATCTTATACTATTCACCCCTCTCTTAGTATAAACACATGTTATTAAAAAACAAGTTTGGAAAGCTCATGAAAAAGAAGATCATCACCAGTGAGGTAGAATTAGTGGTATAGTGTTATTTTATCAAAGTGATTTTAATTTGAGGAAAATATTTTGTCATATGGGTGGAGGTATAAGGAATTATTGGATGTGCATTGTTTTTTCTTGAAATTGAAAGTAAATGTGCAAGCATTATAGATCAGATTTGTGAGTAAATTTATGTATTGATTTGCTTGAAATTGGAAGTAAATGTAAAAAGGTTATAGGTCATATTTATGAGTAAATTTGTGCATTGTTCATGATTGATTTTTGGAGTATATGAGAAGGACAAATTTGTGCATTTTTATTGGTTTTGAAGTGAATTTGGAAATCAACAAAATAGTATAGTCTCACACAAATAGAAGGGTTGTTTTAAAGCAATTCAAAGTGTCACATAGTGCAAGGATAGTGTGAAAGGATTCAATTGAAAATAAGGACATTTTTAGCTATCTACAAAAGGGAAGGAAAGGTGTAAATCAGTAATTACAATGTTAGTTATCAAATTCTACACTAGAGATACATTTTAATGTAATAAATGTGAGACATGCGAAAGTGAAATTCTTAATGAATGTGAAGAACATATTGGGTATTTTTTAGTTCATATCATTATCTATATATTCATGAAGATAAAATACTTCTTGGTAGAATATGTCTAAATTGTTTTAGTTGAGGAAAACACATTGAAGAATATGTGAAGAACTTGATGACATCATTAGGTAAGATTTGGGAATATATGAGTATTTTTTTATATGCAATATTTGGGAATAGATGAGGATTGTGTGTATACAATATTTGGACCAGGTTTGAGCACCATACGTGAACAAGATTTGGAGCAAGTTTAAGTAGGTTTTATGAGTATGTTTGAGCAGGTTTTATGAGCAAGTTTTGAGCAGATTTGAGCAGGTTTTGTGAGCAAGTTTTGGAGCATATTTGAGAAGGTTTTGTGAGTAGGTTTTAAAGAAGATTAGAGCAAGTTTTATGAGAAAGTTTTAGAGTATATTTGAGCAATGTTTGTGAGTAGGTTTATGAGCAAGATTTGAGGACATACCAGAGCAGAGTGTTGAGTAGACTTGAGAAAGAGGATTGGTGTCACCTATGGATTGGTATCCATGAACTTGAGATGGGATTGGTGTCTCCTATGGATTGGTGTCCACAAACTTGAGAGGGGATTGGTGTCTTCTATGGATTGGTGTCCATAAGCTTAAGAGTGGATAGACATACACAAACTTGAGAGGGGATTGTTGTCTCCTATGGATTAGTGTCTCCTATGCATTGGTGTCCACAAAATTGAGAGGGGATTGGTGTCTCATGTGGATTGGTATCCATGAACTTGAGCAGGGATTGGTATCTCTTGTGGATTGGTGTCAAAAAACTTGAGAGGGGATTGGTGTCTCCTATGGATTGGTGTCCACAAATTTTAGAGGATATTGGTGTTTCTTATGGATTGATGTCCACAAACTTGAGAGGGGATTAGTGTCTCCTATGAATTTGTGTTGATGAAAATTGTAATAGGGGCTTGGTGTCTCCTGTGGCTTGGTACCCACAAAAGTTTTTGAAGAAATTTATAAGCAATATTTTTTCATGGTTTTCTCTTGAGAATAATTTTCCATGTAAAATTCGTGTCTCTTATGTATGTGGTGATTTTTGCATTGTTTCATTATTGCAATTGATAATATTTGAAGTTATTGCTTTGGAATGAAAAGTAAAATTTTTATCTTATAATTTTCACCCACCTCTTAGTATAAGCTTGTGTTCTTCATTATCGTTGTACTCAATACATTTATTTTTCTAAAGTGAAGATTATTTAGAATAACTTATAGGATGTAAATTTAATGACTTACTTGTTTTATCCTAGGCCATATCAAATTTTATTTTTCAATGCAGTGTAATCCTTCATTGTTTACATGATCTTCAAAATATTCCAAAACCATGTTCCCTATATTTTTCTCTACGTGGATTTCCTCCTTTTATCTAGATGTATTTTTCTAACTATATCAAGGTTTTATATTTGAACTCTATTACAACCCATAGGATATCAAAATTATGGTATGGTAGTTCATGAAAACACCTAGGGTTTGGGGAGGATAACCATAGCATGGGGATGTATGGATATTTCATTTTATATTGGATCAAGAATAAGTTAGAGCTTCATTGATACCATTTTAAGAATTGATTGACTCTACTAACGGTGATATGAGTGAGATGATATATTAAACTAATCATGTAGATATGTTAAAATTATAAATTTTAGTTGTAGCCAGTTTGATGATAATATTTACTTTGAGCTACACTAAATATTATTTGAGATATTAAATGGGATGTGTTATAATTATAGAGTTAGTTGTAACTACTATAATAAAAGGGATTAGTTGAATCTATCCTAAATATTATTTAAGATATAAAGTGTAATATGTGTTGTGATTATGGATTTAGTTGTAGCTACTTTAATGATAGGGTTTATTTGGAGTTTTCATAACAATCAATCGAGATATGTGATTATAGAGCTTAGTTATAGATACTATATAAATAGAGTTTAATTAGAGATGATCTATATCATGTGTAGAGTTCTAGAATTTAGTTGTAGCTACTCTAATGATAGATTTTAGTTGGGGGTGCTCTATCTCATATGTGGATTTCTACAGTTTAGTTGTAGCTAATTTAAGGATAGAGTTTAGTTGAAGCAAATTTATTTTATGTATGGAGTTAAGTGGATTCTCCACAACAATCATAAATATATGGTGGGATATAGTAAGCCCATGGGATATTTTGACATGTGTGTTTGTTGTTGTTGAATTGTATATTGTGTCTATTGTACAATTATTTTATCACCTATTTTAGAAATTACATTTTGACATTGCCAATGCACTTTTGAAAGCTATTTATTTATATTACTTTTGTATATATGTTTCATGTTTCATTACTTAATATTATTTCACATCCAAGATAATTATAGGACCAATTAGTACCTTGTTCTAATACTATATCTACTCTCACAAGATAATTTCCAATTTATTAAATGTATTATATTTTTTAATCTTGTTATTGTATTTCTATGACTTGATTCAATTCTTAATAACCTAGATTTAGTGTAAAAAATATGTGAATTGAAATTTATATGAACCATTGATTTTTTGTGACCTATTTATTTATATCAATATTAGAATTGAAATAACATTTAAGTTTATAATGTTTTACTCAGTGGTATTAGTATAACAAAACCATAACCACCTAGAAAAGTGTAAAATAAATTAAAATTGCATACCCATATTTTTATATCAAGAAATTCTAGAAGGAAGTTTAAACTTAAGAGGGAAAGCACATAATTCCTACTCTTTAATGTTCTTTAATAATCATGTTGTCTTACTATTATAATAATAAATTAAGCTTTGGTTAATTAACAATCACTTGTGTTTATTTAATCTTTGTTGTTTATGTTAGGAGTTATTACATCATAGACCATGTAAAGTGCCAAGATGTATAACCACCCCTCATAAGTCATATGTATGTAGTATAGGATAAGGTAGTTAAAAGTTTATTTTAGAGTTTTTTTATATCTAAAATAAGCATTCTATGTACTTAAATACTTATCATTGCATAATGTAAACTATTGAAGCACTGATTTCTAACATGTAGTATTAAAGCAAATAGAAGGAAGAAGAAATATCCTTGCCATACTCCTATAGCTTCAAGTCATAGAAGTCTCAAAAAGAGCACTCTAATTAAGAAAAGAAGTTTCAAGGGTAAAATTATCCTATAAAGTATTGGTGGGGGTGGGGAGCAAGTACAACCATGTGCTGTAAAGAAAACCTCAAGAGGATAGGTAATCGTCACCATGAAGAAAAATTCCATGGTAGATTCAAAGGTCTCGAGGTAAAAAACCCCTACCAAGGACTAGAAAGGAAAAATCCTTCAAGTTCTAAAAAGGTTCTCAATCCCTTATAAGATTAGTAAGGTCATAAGTCTACAAGTAATAAAAAGGACAATTTAATAATGAAAGATAAGGATTCATAGGTTTTCCTTTAAATATTTCCATTTCAAAAGGTATTTAGGAAGCCATTGAAGCTTCACAAAATGAATTACATCAAAATTTCAAGCAGATAAATAAAATAACATTAAGAGAATAGAGAATATCTCCAAGGGTAAAGGTGGACGATAAAATCCCTACCATGTAGTTGAAAACACATTATTTGATGCATTAGAAGGTTATTGAGACCTTTCTAAATTGCAAGGAGTACACAAAAAAGGCAAAGAGAAGAAAGCATTGTAAAAATAATTTTATTTTAAAACAAAGTGTGATTTAAAAAGGTACTTTAGTAAAAGGTATTCAGTCCAAAGAGATCAACTAAATCCTAGAACATGATAGAGAAATCCTAGACAAAATTATTAAAAATATGAAATAGCATAGGCCACTAACCAATTGGAAATAAATTGTCTTAGGGCATTAATAAGAACATTCTAGTTGGAATGAATATTTATTTTTATTTTATTTTATTTTTTGAATTTACATGGTGGAATCGATAGCTGCCACGAATATGGGTAGGTTGTCGAGATTTTATGCCCACCACAGTATTATGTGTTTTTTGTCCCAAAAGTCACCACACAATTCTTCATGCAATCCACCCCTATAACCACCATGCCACAATCATTTTAAACCTTTTATGCCACTGAAAGCACCAATAAAGGGATAAGTTTTTAGTTCAATGAGGCCTGAGATTTGAACCTTGGACCTCTGCCCCCCTTATGGGATTTGCTCGAACCAATTGTTCTACACATCTGAACCTAGAATGACTATTTATTAGAAAAGTAAAGTGGGCATTGCATGTACAAGAAAATGTGCAAATATTATAATAAAAATTAGAATAATTATGAGGTGCATGAGAATCTAAAGTCTAATACTTAAAAAAATGGATAACAAGTAGAATAAACCTATGAATATTCATTCAAATGGAAAATTGTAAGTATGGCATGAATACTTAAAAGATAAGGACCCAACATAAGAAATCTATGTAATTGCAATTGATAAAATGGATGATATCATTTGAGGAAAGAGAGAATGTCAAAATTCAAAGCATTTAAAGAAGAAATTCTAATAAAATCAACAAAATTTACAATTAACAACATAGGTATTTGCAAATTACACTAGTGAAAGAATTGGAATGTTCTCAATCAAAATAGATTCTAGATAAACAAAAAAAAAAATATTAATATTGTGAAATTAGAGGATAAATTAGGTGTACAACAACCTAAACATAAAGATCCCAAAAAACAAAGGAACTCAACCAAATGCTCACCTAGAAGCCACCTAGTTAGTACTAGACTAGATAGCAAACGAACTCAATCATATGCTCACCAAAAATTCAATCAATAATGCTCACCTAAAAAGTGCTCAAATGTTATAATAAATTATTTGGAAAAAATAAGTCCAAAAAAAATGAGTAGAAGCCTCTAGAGTCGTACAATAAAAGGAGAATGAATGATGCTCTTAACATGATAAAATTAATGCCTATAAATTATTCACCTCACAAAAGTGATGCATAAAATTTTTCTCTCAAAGCCAAAATCTAGCATAAATATTTCAAGCATGAATTGCATATATATTGGAAAAAATAGGAAGCAACATTAGTAATTTAAAAGAAGCTAAGGCCACGAAATCAAGAACTATGAAATTCAAAATCCCATATTGATAATGGAAAAAAATAAAATGTACCTATATTATAAGTGGATATTCACTTGAATTAAAGAAAAAATAAAAGATATTTATTTTTTGAAAAAAGAAACTTCCAAGTGAGAAATAAGGAAAATAGTTCATTATTCTTAGAGATAGTTTTCTCACAGTTTGAAATATAAAAAAAAATACAAGTATGGGCCTATATATACTCATCAATTTTTTTTTTTTTTTGAGGCTAATTAAGAAAAATAAAATTATTTAAATTTTGTGAAATTTTACTATGGCTAGCGGAGCACCAATTTATTTTTAATATTTCATGAGAAGAGTTGCAAATATATGGGCATCATTGCAAGTATTAGAAAAAATATAATTTGATGAAAATATTATTCTAATAATTTTTCTATCTCTTCTGTCAAAGTATAATGTTTTTGTCACAATATTAAATATCTTTTTAAAAATCTAGTGAACCTACTTCAAAAAGTAGAGGCCTCACATACAACAAATGAAGAAAAAATACTACTTAAAAATTAATGAGAGAATCAACCATTCATAAAAGGTATAAGACCTACATAACACTTCTAATAAAGAAGCAACTTTCAAAGATAACAAAATCAAAAAAATTGTTATGAAAGAAGTGTTTTTTACACACAAAAAGTGTATGAATATTATGGTATAAATATTGACACCATGAAGGAATATTGGCATATTTCATTCAGAAATGGATCACCTTCATAGAAAATAAACCAACAACAAGATAGGTCATCTTCAGATAAGTAGAATCGAAATTGGAGAAAGTCACAACAAAATATAGAAGCTAATAAAAATCATGTTAAAGAAGAAAAATAAAAAGATCAAGAAGAAGAAGAACATATGTTTATTGCACAAGTAGAGCTGAGACAACACAATAATATTTGACATGAATACAAAGCAAGCAAACATATGACAAGTCAATAAAATTGGATGCACTCAAATCATCAAAATTATTATATAATAAAATTTGCATCAGCTTGGTCACTTCAAATCAAGGAACCAATAGGAAGAAACACTACCTAGATATAAAAACAACCATTACAAGCAGAAACTATGGGATACCTCTAAGACCAAAATTTGTAGTACATTTTGAAACAAAGATGGTTTGTTCAAAGTTAATTCCTTTTCTACTCATTTTTCCAAGTATAGAGAAAAATATTTGTAGGATGAATATCCTATTTTGAAGAAATATTTGAAGAAGCATGTGATAGCTTGTAAATATGATCTTATTTAAATAGAATTATCCATTATTGAAACTTGAACAAGAGATCCATACATAATTATCAAATCCAAAGATATCATAAGAATATTTTCAAGGATTGTGCCAAAACTACAAGAAATCAAGATATTAAATGATAAGATGCATTGTGATATCATTAATATTGAAAACTTACTATGAGATAAGGAGAGATTATTTGAATAGAAAAAATAATTGTTGGATCCTAATGACTCAACTCTAAAGACCATAGAGCATTTAATAGATTGCTATATTATTGTTCAAAATAAAATATGGAAGTTCTTGGTGCAAAAATCCATCTAATGGAAAGGCTTGTGCGCCCATGAACCTCAACCAACATCGAGTGACCATGTGACCAAAATATATATAAGATCAAGAAGACTAAATCCTTGTAAATCCTAGCTAACTATGATTAGGAAAAAGGGCGTTGAAATAAATTAAAGAAAGTTGAAGCTAGAACTTACAGGGGTACAAATTTAGCCACATCAAAACATATGCATATCAAACTTATATTACTACAAGAAGTGCAAATGAACCAGCTAAAAAACAACTAATCCTTCTCACTTAGCATCTACCACACTTGAATGAAAAAAAATTCAAGAGCTACTATATGAAATGCATGAAACCCAAATTGTGAAATTAAAGCAACTTCACTCAACTAGTTTTAGTAGAAATAAACTTTCAACATTCACACATTTATGAGACAATTTGGAGGCCAAATAGTAACACACTTGCATTTATTCAATAGAAAAAGCTTTACATATGAGTTGTAATAGATAAAGAGTCAATGCCTAGAATGAATTGCATTCTGGTATATATAGCATTTTCAATAAATTATGCTACAACTATTCATGGTGGTAGGTGAGTGAACGTGGCTACATCAAAAGACTGGCCATGCCACAAATCTTTTCCAATCCTCGACAAGATATGGTTGAAGACTGTTATTAGGAGAAGGTGGGTTGTGTTACATGAATTTGAACCCTTGATCAATTCTGACTCACCTAAAACCTCTAATGGATTATAAATTTATCCACCTACTCCTAAAATAAAATGACCATTAATTGTGTGATCAAAATTTTTGAAATTGACCACTTCCATGGACTCGAGGTTCAACCTATTACCCGTTAGACGGTCGCCATATTCCTTTACTACCAATAATTCACTATGCATCCTCATAAATAATAATATTGCTTTCTTATTTCAAAGGCTCTATGATGTTTTCACAGATTCCACCATAGACACACTTTTGGGATCCCTCATTTCTAGCTAAAGCCCTCGAATTCTATCTAGCATAATTCTTCATTAGGGTGGTATTTTAGGTTCTATATCATTTTTTGACCTAGGTAGGATTTTGGGAATCTTCAAAGCTATGATAAATCCCCAATATTCCATCCGCTCCTACACTTAGGTGATTTTTTTCCCAATTATATGGTGGGGATTCAGTAGCTGGTCGATATCCGTTTGCATCCCACTTCTCTAGCAATCACTTTCAAGATTACACGATCCTATTATTTTGCCTATCATACCTATGATAAGATTTTGGGGCTTGTCTAGAATCCATGAGAACTTGTTTATCCACTAGTGGTGATACTAAGACAAGTTTTGCATGCTTTGCTGGTGGGGCTTTAGGAAGCATCCCATACTTCATTCACAATAACCTTTTGGAGTCAGTCCTAATATCTCGTAGTGACCCATTTTTCTAAATCATTTGAAATTTAGTCACTTTTTCTAGATTTTCACTTTTTATTTTACTGCCATACATTCATTGTTTACATTAGAGCCTACACATCCTCTAGCAGGCTTCACAATGGCTCCATCATATATTGGAGGCTCATCCTCAACTTCCACCATCTAATGCTCATAAATTTACTACCAAAATATTATTTTCTTAATAACAATCACCTTGTATATCAAAAATGGATGTGTGGGAGAATGTATCAAGAATTCACCCACACTCTTGGTGGCTCATAAGGGAATTTTACTTTGTGGAAATAGGAACTTAGATGGCATTATTTTATAAAAACACTACTAACTAGAAGATTGAGATATCTTCAATTTGAGGACTTTGTTTTCTTGTCATTTGATTGTGTACCCTGGTGGTTGGTTCACATACACTTCCTCCTTCAATGTACCATTAAGAAAGATACTTTTTACATACATCTGATATATACATCCATCAGATATATAACCTTGCTCTAATACAAATTGTTAGACCACAATGGAAGTTCACACTTTATTGATGAATAGTCAATACATATATATAGGTAACAAGCTTGTGTGAGATTATGACAAGTGGCATGATCCATGATCTCCATAACCTCACATGGATCAATCCATGTGACATGCATAAGATAAAATATGCATGAGACAATGGATAAAGTGCACATAAGACAAAAATATAAAGTGCACATGAGACAAAAGGTAAAGTGCACATTAAAATATTCTAACAATCCATAGCTATCCAATCCTCTATTATTTCCAATATTGGTATTTATTTTTCTTTTGGTAAACATCCAATAACTCTTCACAATAAAGAATCATCCTTTTTTTGCTTTCCCATGACATTTATAATTGTACTTGCTTGTGTTTGATTGTCATTGAAGCTATCTTAGGTTCCACATATCTTATCATGATATGAGATTCCTTGTTTTGGAGGATCTGGTACCAAAGTACCTATGAACCCCATTCTTGGTTGTTATCCTTACTATTTAAAGACCCTCAAATAGGATTGATCCTCTCTGATGGTTTTTTTTCATGAAAATGTTCTCCAAGTCTCTGTCCTAGCCTCTAAAACCCTAGTTCAATTCATTAGAACATCATATATAAAAAAACCCTCTTATAATAATATTTTATATAAATATTATTACCCCCATGACTCCAAGGGTGGTACACTAGAATTGTGTTCTAGATTTAGCTTTTTTGGTATTTTATCTAGTTCTAGATAATTTCCATTGGATTTGCCTTTTTGGATCAGTCTTTAGGTCTACCTCTAGGTCATTTTCTCTGGATCTTCACCTCTGGGTCACCTCTAGGTTTTTGCTTCTAGGTCATTACATCTAGGTTTTTCTTTCTATATCACCACTTATGATTTATCCCTAGATCATCCTTCAGATCATCACCTCTAGGTAATTACCACTAAATTATAGCTTTGGAATCTTCCACATGTTTGGAAGTTTCCACATTATATTTTATTGCATTTAAAATTTTCCACATTTACACTATTCCATTGGAAAAATTATATTATGATATTTTCAAATACTAAACTTAGTATTAATTTATAGAAACATTCAATATTTCTTTAACATTATCTCATTCTAACATCCATCCACAATTCATATATACTTTGTTGGTTACTTTAAATGTGTATCACCACTTTCTTTGAGAGTGATTATTTCCTCCACAAAACTTACAAGGATGTAGGTTCCAATAGCTATCTATCATATGTACGAATCTTCCACAATGAATGCAATAACTCATCCTAGGAGTTTCATTCTCTGTTTCTATTTTGGTTTTCTCATATTTAGTCTCATTGCTTCATACTTGACCATCAAACCCAAGGCCTTCATTATTTAGCCTTAAACTTGGTATTATGGGTATTTTCACACCTTACCCATATCTTCCCAAACTTGTACATTATATCCCATTTTTATCATTACTTTTTAACCAATTGATTTGGTATGCTTTTCAAAGAATTCAATTTCTTCATCACCATCATCATAATAACCTATAACACAATTTGATATTTCACCAATTATATTAAAATCACTTGTATCACAAGTTATATCCCCCCTTTAGATGGATCATGTATACCACAATGTACATTAGCCACTATATTATTTAGATCACTTGTATCACAACTAGAATTTGAACGTTAATGAATATCACTTGTTTCACGAAATACATCTTCCATCATGGGCTTGTTCTTTAATATTTCAATTATTTCTATTTTATTTCTACCTTACACCTCAAGGATGTCAATGATAAATGGTTCCATTTCTATTTTTATCACTACATTAATAGAGATTATCACACCATTTTCAAAGTTTCCATCATATTTTCTAAATATTTAATTGCAAACAAGACCTAAGTTGTGAAACTCTTAATCTTCATTATATTTTGATGGCACACATTTGTGAACTTTGCCTTATTTCTTGGATTCATTACTATCTCCTTTATTTAATTTATTTGACACTTCCTTGGCTATAAATATCTTATGTGCTATCGTAAACTCTATTTTTGATTCACTCTGAGTAATATATCCTTGGTGCTATGGCCTTTGTTTATGTTATGATTAAAACTACTACTTTATTTGAGGAGTTATAGAAGATTGAGCTCCATGAGTCATCATATTGTATTTATAAAATTTGGTGTCATGTCCACTTTTATAAATATGATAATGCATCCTCTTTCATTTAGGATACTTTTGTGTTTGAAAAGGTGAAAGGACCATTTAAATACTTTTGTGATTTTTTTGTGGACATAAGGACATTATTGGACAAATAATCTCCCAACTGATTTTCAACTTTATAATATTGAAGTATGTTTACCAATTATTCAAATGACACCTTCTGTATGGTACTTGGAGAGATGTCACAACTGTTCTAAATGATTCAAAAAGTTCTCTAAGTACAACTGAGACCAAAATTGTATTCTCAACATTTTCTTCCATGGTATTCAATTTTGACTTCAAGTCTATAATTCTTTGTTGAAATTATCTAATACTCTCTATTTTTTACCCTTAGTGTATGTAATTGTGATTGAATATGGACTATGGTTTCATTCCTTCCTTAAAATATAGTGCAAAGTCTATCCCATCTATTTTTTTATGTATTTGAATCTCTAATATATGGTTGTATTTCATTATCCACTACAAAAGTGATGACCATAAGTTCCCTTGCATCTCCTTAATCATACTTTTGCCTAGTTGTAGTCACCTTAGAATGAGTTTCATCATGAGTAAATAAATCTTAGATTTTTTACTACTAGCATTGTTCTTATTTTTTGTCTTTAGACCCTTGCACAATTGAGACTCTATAAGAATTTTTTTTTATGTAGCCATATATAAGGTTACTTATATCTCCCAAACTGGTCCCCTTTTCTATATACCACCAGTCCTATATACATAACCTTTCATATTACCTGCCCTTCGTAAATACCTGTTGGTATGTGGAAGAAGTTAGTCCTCTCTATATTCATGATAATATGTGAAAGACACCTTAAGGTGTGTAAAAAATACCACTAATTGGTACCAAATTAGTATTAAAAATGATTCATCCTATAAATGATACCTAAGGATAAATCCCCATACATGGGTGTAACTTCCCTGCATACTTGAATTTTAATAATTTTAAGATTTATGTCTAATGATATTAACAAAATGGGTAAAATATTGAGAAATATAAAATATCAAAAAATATATGTCCTTATTTCTCCATGAGGAATTATAGGGCAATGCCTATACATTTTTATAGTAGTTGTATTAGGTTTTAGATGTAGTAACTTAACATGACACCAATACTTGTAAATGCACTTAAAATAAATAGATATATTTTTCAATTGGCCTCTTTCTAAACACCGTCTATGTTCATTGAACTTGTGATATTTTACTTCAAATATTTTAACCTTAATTTAAATAACTAATTCTCCCACTCTTTATTCCATGGCTTGAAAAGAAAATTGTCAACTTTTACACTTTTATTAAAATGCATTTCCTTTTTTAAAAAGTAACTTGAAAGCACTACTAAAAAAACATAAGGCTCTATTTTAACCTCAAACCTCAAAGTTTGACTTGATAAATATTTAAGTTCTAGCTATGATAACTTTATAGGTAATATTCATATGAATACCCTAACATGTTCTTATACAATCAAGAATTCTGAAACAATAAATCAAATGCCTCCCTGGTCCTCTTCCTCCTATAGTACATGTTGCATCATACTGTACTATTTAAATCTAATCTTGTTTTTCTCCAACACATGGTCCTTGGTATTCATATTTATCTAATGTGTGCCCCACCATAATTAATGTAGACTAATAAAAAAACAAATGGATGCACTTAAACTTAAATGAAATGGAATGTTAGTAGGGTCACAGTGGTAATAATTGGGTAGAAAATAATATATATAAGAGAATCTTTTTAAGTATCAATTAGAATATATAAATATTATTTAGAATATATTTTTATTGAAAATATCATAGGATAGAAGGGATCATAGTACAACTAAAATAAATTTACGCTAATGAAGTGTTGTTTTCATTGCAAAACCTACCTGAATTGAAGACCTACTTGAAATTTTGACTTTTTATTTTTAATGTACTTACATCAAGGTTTGCAATTTTCTTACATTCATCGGTTACCTTCACTTGTATTTTAATGTTTTCAATGAGAAATTTTACCCTCTCCAATAAATCAGGCATGAAACAAGATTTCTAACAAGTATAAACATGCCTAGGTTTGTTGTCTTGAATTGTCTTCCTTATTGCTTGCTAGACCACCTAGTTTAAAATTTGTTTTGGTGACCAAATCTATTTAAAATAAAATAAAAAATAAAAAATAATATATAATAATAATAATAAAATAAATTTAAAAATTCCTAAGGTCTAATATTTAAATTTTATGCATTACAACATTCACACCTAAGCCTAAGCCTTAAGGTCTGAAGTCATTAGTAACATTCATATCTATGTGCTTTTTTTCTTTTATCCTTTTGTACTAACCTAAGGCATAAATATTTCCAAATGTGTTACTTCTCTTATGGTCAAGAATTCATAAATAATGAAATAAGCCTAATTTCTAAGCCTAAAGTTTTGAATCCCCTTTCCTATGCCTATGCACCTCGTATTCCCTCTTACGCTAAGGTATAAAGGCCTTTCATTGGTAAAAAACATTAGAAATCATAATTAAAAAATAAACCTAAGGTTATTTTACCCTCCCTAGAATCTTAACAAGCTACTATCTTACACATAAATTAATGGTTCATGAGTGTCACTTGCTAGTGCCTACATAAACAATAAGCACTACGATACTCAAAAGAGATTGACAACCTAGATGGATGTCCTAGATTTTACCTACCTAACATATTCAATATTGACCATCCATCATACGAACCAATCATGTGTGAGCACTATGCATGCCTTGACATGTTCTCATTCATCGATCTTGTCAGCCAATAAAATTCAAGCGCTCAAGTTCATCCACTTCAACCCACTCCATTGATCTTATTTCTTTGAATCAATTCCTATCATCCATTTCATGGACTAATAATATCTCATCGATCAATTTCACCTTATGCACTCTACATTGCTTGATACCTAGCTACATTCCTAGCCATTGATTTCCTCAAAAAATCAAAGCCCTCCATGTCATGCATGCTTTTTCAAGAATCTAAGGCAGACGCCTTAATATCAAATATTATAAGGATTGAACCTTAGAATTGGCATATAGTTTCGATAAGAACCTTAGTGAAAATGAGGAAAAGTTGCCTAATGAGTAATTTAATGCTTAGATTTGAAGCCATGGTGCAAACATAAGTTTTAAAAAAAAATGAGAGAATTTCCTAATATGGCTTAACCATCAACTTGAATGATTACAACATGCAAAAGGTATATAATATTTACTTAGTTATTAGCCTAATACTTAGAATCTAAACCTTAGTGAACCTTAAGTGAAAAGCAAGATATTTTAGGCCACAAGAGCCTAATTGTGGACTTTGCACCTTGGCAGATGACATAATACTTTGGAAATAATTTAATGTTAGACATAAAGACCTTGAATATATATTTTTCTTTTTCTTTTTAAAATTTTTGAATATGAAATTAAAATGAAAAGAGAAATTTTAAAGTGAAACTAATTATTTGACTATTGGACTTTAAATTTAGATGATAGACTAGATTTAAAAGGTGAAAGCAAGAATAATTGAGATTCACTCATTTATTAAAGGGATTAAACCTTATAAAATGGTAAAATTAATAACTTTAAAATGGCTAACATGAACACATTGTAGAAATGAATTATTTGAAGCTTTAATATATAATAAATAAAATTAAAATTAGAAAATAAAATAATAATAAACCTATTTTTAAAATATCAAAATGGGAATTTTTTTTTAATAAGTAACATTTATATACAAAAGTGGGTTTTTCTAGAGGATCCCAAAAACCTTATTACAAAAATGGGGTGAACCCATTACAACCACGAGGTTGAGGTCTCAAAGCGAGCCTCAGACCTGAACAAAAAGACAGAAAAAAGAAACTGTCATAGCATAGAAAAGAGAAGTTGCCTTAGCTCAAAAACCCAACCGACCAAGAAGCGTCAGCACCCTTAATTGGCAGTAGGATTCTCCGGGATCCCAGAGGGTCCTTCAAAATGCGCCTTGAGATTGCGGAGGCAGAGGATTGCCGAATCAGCAGCCCTGGAGATGTTTCCCATAGCGTCGATGGCCAGATCGATGAGCATGCTGAGGGGAATTTTCTGCTGCTCCTTCTGCACCGACTCAGAGTCCGAGCTCAGGTGGAGAGGGGGCTCGTTCTCAACTTTGGCCTTGGCTTTCTTGAGCCGCCTGGAGGATCTGCCACTCGGAGGAGTGGCCTTGGCCCGCCTGCGACAGCGACTGCGATTGGGGGTAGCCTGGTCAGGAGGAGTGGGAGACTCGGCCTTGGGAGCGTCTGCGTCCGGGGAAGCAGGCGGGTTGGAAGAGAGGGGAGGGACAATCTGGGGGGGGCCCTGTTAGAGATACAATGGCAGAAAATAACGCCCATAAGCCCCTGGTGCCGCGGCATGGCCTTGTTCTTCCGAGCGGCCTCAATGGAACACCCGAGGGAGTAGTTGAGGAAGTCCGGGAAGCACAGCTTCTTGGACGCCCGCAAGTGGTTCACGAGAGTGATGTGGTAGCTGCGAAGAGGCTTATCCGGATCGTCGCAGCAAATGAACTGCATCAACGGCTTTAAAGCCCAGCTCCACGGTTCTTCCACCTCCTCTCTCAAGAGGGAGGACTTGTCCCAGCCCAAGCTTTTCCCTTTGTCTGTAAACTGGTCCAATTCCTCCTGCCAGTTGTGCTTGTCCCACCGGATGAAACGCCCAGTGCCCGGCATTCCAGTAATCTCGACCAAGAGATCGAAGGTGACCTTCAGGTGGACACCTTTCACCCGGACCTCCCCATCTTGCCAAGTCTTCATGAAATCGGACGTGATTTCATCATCCGGGCCCTGAAACTTGTTGAGGAAAGGGATTAGCCCAAGGGCTTTCATGAAGATTTTCTCCTCCTCAGACAGGGAGGAGAGTTCTGGCTCAATGTAAGGAACAGCCGTGGGAGGAGCCATGGGAGGAGCAGGGGATCTGCAGAAGAGGGCCTGAAGGCAAGAGAACGCAGTGGAGAAAACACCCGTATCACCACCCTGGAATAAAAAGATAGGGAGCTTGCGTCGGAAGGACGACGGATCGCGTAAGTCGCATGCATGGGAAACAGGCGGAAAGAGGGGAGCCATCGGATAGGAAGAAGATAGGCTCGCGCGGTCCCGAAGACGAACGAAAGTCATGCCTAGCAATGCGTTAGGAGCAGAAAAAGAGCTGATAGCCAGCTTGGGACTGCCGCCCACGTCAGGGGTGCTGACGGGTAAGCCGGGGAATGACTCACCGCAGGCAGTAATTGGATGCCGCAAGAAACCCAACCGCCAAGTAATGTCCCCCTTTCCAAGAACGCTTGACGTGTCCCACCTCGCTGATCTGGCGAGACTCATTGACCTTTTTGGAATTCTGACGCAGCCACGTCAGCAACATCTTGAGGGATTTCAAGATCCCACGTGGTGAGTCTGTCGGAGGAAGATCCTCTGTTGGCTAGGAGGTCAGCCAAAGAATTTCCTTCCCTGAAGATGTGCTGGCATCTGTAGGTCTTGCTGTGGAGAATCCTTCGAATTTCTCCGATGGTGTTATGGACCCTCCAGGCAGGGGTCTTATCCTTGTTCAAGTAGTTTATGATGTTCATGGAGTCACCTTCAATGATGATAGCTCTGGGGTCCTCCGAAATGAGGACTAAACCTCTCCAAAGGGCTCTGGCTTCCGCGACATGGTTGGTCTGAACCCCAAGATCTTCAGAGAAAGCGAGGATAACCATGCCCCGATGGTCCCTGACCGCGCCACCAGCCCCCGCTGCTCCTGGGTTCCCTTTGGAAGCCCCGTCAAAGTTTAGCTTGATCCATCCCGAAGGGGGAGGGCTCCACTTGGCAAGGATACGGGGATGAGGCAGAGGGTTCCCCAGGGGGGGACAAACAAAAATATTGAGAGAAGAGAGGATACGCCCTTCCCGGGACAGAGGAGAGGGGCTGGAACAGTGAATGAGATTAGCATTTTCGGAAGCGAAAGCCATAGCCCTGATGGCCACCGAATGAGGATCTCGGGAAGAGGTCCCAAAGATCCTGCAGTTTCTCTCAAGCCAGACTTGCCAGATCAGGTGGTGAAGGCAGATGTCCCAGAGAAAACGAAGCTTAAGATTAGCAAAGGGTTGGGGCCACTGGTAGAAGGCACCACACAAAGACTTGGGAGGAGCCCATTGGATCTGGAAGGTAGACAGGGTGAACCCAAACACAGCCGAGGTGAACTCACAGTGGAGGAACAAGTGATCGGTGGATTCCCAGCTGGACAGGCACAGGTAACATCTGTTGGGAAGGGGAATGCCTCTTTTGATGAGGTTCTCAATGGTGAGGGGTTTGTTTTGGAAGGCAATCCACGAGAAGAAGGCCACTTTCGGAATGAGGTTCTTCTTCCAAACAATATGGGAAGGGGAGACAGGGTGGTCCTTCAGGAGGGAGAAGGCAGACTTAACAGTGTATAGCCCTTTGTCAGAACCAGCCTAGGCAGGCTTGTCAACTTTCTGCTCAGTGGGAATGGTAGTTGCTTGGAGTAAAAGGTTGAGAGCAGCAACCTCAGGAGAGGAGCCCGCGAGGAGCCTCCAACAGGGATGACCATCCTCCCAAACTATGAAGTCAGAAACTTTCATTCCCAACCGAGAGTCCGGGACCGTTTGAAGCATGGCGAGGTCCGCTCTGCCGCTTAGGGGTTCATCCAACAACCATCTGTCGCTCCAAAAATCAATGCTCCGACCGTCCCCCAGAACCCATCTGAGGCCTTTCTGGATGAGCGCTTTGGCCTGAGTCACAGCCTTCCAGAAGGCAGATCCATTGGGGTGGTTGCCAGAATCAAGGAAGGAATGGTTTCCCATATATTTCTTACACACCAGCATGGTCCACTCCGCAGGGTCTTTCGAGATAATCCTCCAAGCCTGCTTGCCTAGCAAGGCTGTGTTCATGTCTGACAGTTTTCTGAAGCCCAGCCCTCCTTGCTTCTTACTTCTGCAGACAGTGTCCCAAGCCACCAGGGGAATCTTAGCTTTGTCTTCGGATCCTGACCATAGAAACTTTTTCTGGATGCGTTCAATGAGCTTGCACACTGACTTGGGAAGAGGGAACACTGACATGAAGTAGATGGGGATGCTCTGGAGGGTTGAACTTGATAGGGTTGCTTTTGCCGCTTGGGAAAGAAGTTTACCTTTCCAGGCTGCCAGCTTTCGTTGGAATCTTTCAACAACATTGTTCCACATACTCTCTTTAGGTCTTCCCCAGAAAAAGGGGAGCCCCAGATAGGAGGAAGGGAGGGCTCCAGCAGAGCACCCAAGGATCCGCCCAATCCTGCCCTGACGGTCCAGGGGGGTGTGAACAAAAAATAGCTTGCTTTTGGAGAAGTTCACCTGCTGCCCAGCCGCTTTCTCATAGAGGGAGAGGATATGCTTGATGTTCCTAGCCTGGAAGACAGATGCCTGCGTAGAAAGGATGGTGTCATCAACAAATTGCTGGTGAGTAGTGGGAGTGGAGTTGGACGTCACTGGGATGCCAGAGATCTTCCCCGCCACTCTGGCCGCAGAAAGGGTTCTGCCAAGGGATTCCGCCAGAATGATGAACAAAAGAGGGGATAGAGGGTCTCCTTGACGGAGTCCTCTAACGCTGGGAAAAAAGCCAGTGGGGGAGCCATTGACCAGCACCGAGAACCAAGCCGAGGAGAAGCAATTATGGATTAGCTGAACCCAACTGGGGTGGAAGCCGAACTTCAAGAGGACGTCCCGAAGAAACTCCCAACTAACCCGATCAAAAGCTTTGGTCATATCAAGCTTGAGAAAGAGACCTGCTTTTTTGTTCCGGACCGTAGAATGGAGGGTTTCATGAATGGAAATGACTCCGTCCAAAATGTTTCTGCCTTTGACCGAGCTTCCTTGGCGGGGGTCAATAATGATGGGGAGGATGGGCTTCATCCTGGATGCCATGGCTTTGGAGAGGATCTTGAAGAGAACGTTGCAGAGACTAATGGGGCGGAAATCAGCCATAGACCGGCAATCAGGGGACTTGGGGATCAAAGCAATGAAGGTGGAGTTAACAGCCCGGGGGATGGGGTGAGATTGGAGATCACGAATGGCAGTGCAGACGTCCGGTCCTACCAGGTCCCAGCAAGCTTGGTAGAACCGGGGAGGAAAACCGTCCGGCCCGGGGGCTTTATCGGGTTGCATGGAGAAGACCACCTCCTTAATTTTTGAGTCGGAGAAGGGCTTGAGGAGGGAAGAATTGAAGTCGCCAGAAACCAGACTGGGGATGTTCTCCAGAAGGGCGGCCTTGGCAGAGGCAGAGCTTTCTGGGGAGGTTCCTAGGAGGTTTTGAAAGAAAGAGACAGCCTCAGATCTGATCTCGTTGATATCTTCAGTGCTGGAACCATCGCTGCATTGAATTTTACTAATCTTATTGGAGCCTCTGTGTCTCATGGTTGTAGCATGGAAGAATCTGGTATTGGAGTCTCCCGCTTTGATCCATAGTTCTCTGGATTTCTGCCTCCAGAAGGATTCCTCACTGGCAAGAATGGAGTGGAATTCAGCAAGAAGTTTCCCTTCCTCCTTCCTCACGGCATCCCCGGATTCCCCTTCTTCGATCCTTCTCTCAATGGCTCGGAGTTGGTCAGAAATAAGCTTCTTCTGGCTGAAAATGTTGCCAAACACCTCTCTGTTCCACCTCCGCAAGTTATCCTTGGTGAACTTGAGCTTCTGAGTTATCCTGAAGATGGGAGATCCATGGACATGCTGGCTCCACCACTGACTCATCATCTCATGGAAGTCCTTGTGTTTGAGCCACATAGCCTGAAACCGAAAGGGGGTTTGAAACACAGGAGACTTGCCCACCTGGAGGATAATGGGATTATGGTCCGAACCAATCTTGGGGAGGGCCGAAAGGGAAGCAGCACCAAAGAGAGAAATAGCTTCCTGGGAGATCAGGAACCTATCCAATTTGACCTGAATCAGGCTACCTCCAATTCTCCTGTTGCTCCACGTATAGCGAGTCCCTTTGAGAGGAATGTCAATGAGCTCGTTTGAGTCCACAAAATCCTTTAGATCCTCGGTAGAATGGTGAGTGGCAGCCAACCCTCCCTTTTTCTCCGTCGGATACAGGGGGCTGTTGAAATCCCCTGCAGCCACCCAAGGGATATTGCTGAAAGAGTCCCTCATCCGTGAGATGGACTTCCAAAATTCCGTTCTCTCGAGAGGGGAATTAGGAGCGTACAAGTTGGACAGGATCCAAGATTGATTCACTGGAGATGCAATGAAAGAGAATATTAATGACTCTGCTGGAGGATGATAGGAGCCTACCTTCCACTTGGGACGGGTCCCAGAAGCAAATAAGTCCACCGCAGGAACCATGAGCGGGGCTGTGAAGAGCTTCACCTTGAGACCAGATGGACCTGGCAGCTTTCCTGGAGGACTTCTCGTCACATTTGGTTTCTTGCATAATAAATATGGAGGGTTTGATATCCTTACGCATATTAGCAGCCAGTCTAAGCTTGGCTGCACTGTTGAGCCCTCTCGCATTCCAGGAGAGGATTTTCATCTAGAAGATCTGAGAGGTTTCTTGCCTCCCTTCGCCTGCTGGAAGGGGGGTTTAGATACTTTAGGATCATCGGATATGGATGCGTCAGAGTTTAGGAACAGGGTCCGCTGGGAGCCGTTAGCTAGGTCATCCTCCGTTGCCCTGATACGCTGTTCAGCTGTAGAAGGTCGACCTCTTTTTCTCTCGGCTCCAGAGTCCATGGTTTGCCCTTTGCTTCTGGTGTTGATTGGACTGAACTTCCCAGACGAAGACTGGTGGGGTAGGAAGTTCTCAATTTCCTGGAGGATGGGGTTTAAGGATTCTGAATTGGAAGCAGAGGCTTTGAGGGCTTCTGGGGATGGTTCGAGGTTGGCGCTAGGGTTTGAAGCAGAATCCAGAGATTTGCCTGTGAGAAGCCCCTCCTGGCTCAGACCTTGGACTTCTGAAGGGACGATGGGGGTTTCCCCCTCCGGGACTGGGACTTCCCTGCCACGACTAGGAACATTGAACTCGCCTTTACCAAGAGGGCCCTACGAAGGAGGCTTCAAAACTCGAGCTTGGGGACATTGGTTGATGAGATGCCCTTGGGTATTGCATGCAGAGCAGAAAGCGGGTTTGTTTTCATAAACAATGGGCTGCTTTTTGATGAGAATGGAATCCTTGAACAAAGTTAACAAAGGAAGGAAGGGCGGTTTCCAAATTGGCATTGACACACAGGCGAGCGTGGATCATGCGGGAGCGTACCTTAGTAGATGAATCTACAGCAACGAGATCTCCAATAGTGCGGGCAATTCCTCTCAGGACTTCTTCTTGCCAGCAGTGGAAGGGTAGGTTTGGAAGCCGAATCCAAATAGGCGCCACATTGATATTCTGCGTGTCTGGGTTGAAGTCCTCTCCCCACCTGCGGAGGAAAAGGCTTCGCCTACCTAGGAACCAGGGCCCCCCAGCAAGGATATTGCATGAATCTTCTCGCATTATTTAATCTGATCGCAAAAAACCCCTGGACAGGGCTATAAGCTGCAAGCTCCCACTAGTGCGCCATTTGCTGCTCGCCCATTTACGAATTGTTTCCATATCTGGTCTGCCTCCGATGAACTTGCCGATGAGGGTGAATTTGTCCTGAGCCGCAAAGCTATCCAACAATGCCCCTGGGATCACCAGGTCAGAGCCGTTGGGAAGCAGGGTTTGAGAGGGAAGAGGGATTGGGGTCCCTTTAGAAACTGCATGCGCATACGATCCCTGGGATGGTGAAGAGGGATCGGGGGGTTTCCGAGGGGGAATCTCCCCTTCCTCAGGTGGATCAGGCTCTGGACCGCCGGGTCCAGAAACCAGGGAGGTGGATCCCGGAGGGCTCCCAGAGTGCCTCCCGCTTGCGGTCCCGCTTGCGGTCCCGCTTGCGATTCCGCTCTCTGCCATCTTTTCAGGTCTTCTCAAATTCTATCTTCTCTCAAAATGGGAATTTTACCAAAGAATATTAGAATATTTTATTTTCTTTTCCCATCAAATATAATTTTGAATTAAATTCTACTTGTTTCTTGATTTACTGGTGATAGAATAACAAAGTGAAATATCAAGACAGATCTAGATGAGGATTTATAAGAAATACACTATACCTAGACTGAATATTAACCACTAGTACATGATATCTCAGACTACTTGGAATTTTATGATTCAACTACCTAATCTTCACACAGAAGCTACCAAAGAAGTTAGAAGAATCCATGGCTAAAATTTAAAATCAAAGCTCAATAAGAACCTCAAAATACCACATGATCCAAGAAATCACAAATAGATCATCATCCATACAACTGTGAATCACTAAAATTTGAAATTTTAAGGCTATAAATAGCCATGAAGAGCACATTCCAGAGGGTTAGAATCTACTTTGGTGATAGAAATTTTTAGGCTTTCTTATTTTGGTAGTTGGTGGATTTTTGCACTCCTGTCACTATACTTGGAAAGTGGTATTTACAATCATCTATAGAAAACAATTCTGAGAATGTGCTCCTTGAATACCTTCATGTAATACAAAGTACTATAATTATTGGTGTAATCTACACATGATGATGGTGGTTGCATTTGAGTTTATTCCAGTATTTTATACTCTTTCCCTTTGAATATGACACCATCTTAGTTTTATATTGTGTGATAGATTATTAGACTAAGACTAGTTTTATTTGGAATTGGTTACTTTAATATATTTATTGCAAGGCTTTAGGATATAATGGCTTGTTTTCTTTCTTTATCTAAACCTTCCTTTTGAAATTATTTGACAATTGATTATATTATAAGTAGTTCAACTTGATATTCAGAAGCTTTACCTTGATAAATATGTGCTTTACTATTTTAAGTTTTAGAATATTTCTTTAAGAGCCTTTCAAGATCATAATTAGAAGGTAGCAAGCCTAAAATATTACTTTTATATACAATTTGATGTGAAACATGTAAATATTAATACAATTGGCTTAAGAATTGTAGCATTTTAATGCTTACGTCAGACCTTGAGATTAGATTTAAATTATCATCCTTGTAATAATTACTTGTGACATTGAATTATCCACATATTAACTTTTATGTTTTTAATTTTAGACAAAATTTATTGAATAATGTTACCTAAATCTTGGGAGAATCAATATTCCCTTTCAAGAGAGGACAATTTATCCTAACTGTTGGTGTAAATTAGAAATTGGGCTGATGTATCACTCAATAGTAAATAACACTAGAAGGAGGGTCTTGAATGGATTAACCTGATTTTAGGGGTTGAAACTATTTAATTAGTCCATAAGGTTGAATTTTTTTTCATATATGCTACAATAGCTTGATATTGTCTAATGTGTTTTAAATTATGACATATTTGATTTATTATTGCATTTAAATTGTTATTGTCTTAGTTTCTTGGAGATAAGTGTTATTAAAGAACTCTTGATCTCTAAAAATTTAATTTGTTTTATTATATTTTTATATATGTTATAATTTTTTGATTTTTAAAACTGGAACCTAGAGTTATTGTTACCATGTCCAAATATTTTGTAGGAAATATTAAATTTCATAGTCTCCCCTCTTCTAGAACATTCAACTACTCTTCCTCCCATTAATTCCTCACCCTAACCTATCACACTATATATTGATCTATTTTTCACTACATTAAGTACACCATTGGTAGAATTTACACCATGGTTAGGTGGTTATAGTCCACTAAATATACATGGACCAACCCATTATATGCCTAAGAATATTTTTTTTTGAAAAAATTGAAAAAACTTGTATTAAAACAAAGATCAGTTACAATTGGGAGTAGACACATCCCAGCCGAAAGCAAAGAAAGCACATGATTACAAGGCATGAAAACATGACACTTTTCACCTCAGACCGCAAAAAGTCAACATGCCACGAAATCGCGACATGTCACAAAATCGCGACATGTCGCGATATCGCTACAACAATCCATCCTTGGCCGCGCTAGAGCAACATGTCACGAAATCGTGACATGTCACGAAATCGTGACAACTAACCATCCTTGGCCACGACGGAGCAACATGCCACGAAATCGTGACATGTCACGAAATCATGACATGTCGCGATATCGCTACAACAATCCATCCTTGGCCATGCCAGAGCAACATGTCCAAAACGAAACGACAGCATGAAATCGTGACATGTCGCGATATCGCTACAACAATCCATCCTTGGCCGTGCTAGAGCAACATGTCATGAAATCGTGACATGTCACGAAATCGTGACAACTAACCATCCTTGGCCGCGATGGAGCAACATGTCACGAAATCGTGACATGTCGTGATATCACGACAACAAACCTTCCTTGGGCGCGATGGAGCAACATGTCGCGATATCGCGACAACTTTCCTCCAGTGGCCGCGACGGCGCAACAAGTCGCGATATCGCGACAACTTTCCTCCCGTGGCCGCGACGGCGCAACATGTCGCGATATCGCGACAACTTTCCTCCGGAGACCACGACGGCGCAACAAGTCACGATATCGCGACAACTTTCCAACGGCGGTCGCGACGGTGCAACATGTCGTGATATCGCGACAACTTTCCACCAGGGGCCGCGACGGCGCAACATGTCGCGATATCGTGACAACTTTCCAACGGTGGCCATGACGGCGCAACATGTCACGATATCGCGACAACTTTCCTCCAGGGGCCGCGACGGCGCAACATGTCGCGATATCGCGACAACTTTCCTCCAGCGCCCGTGACGTCGCAACATGTCGTGATATCGCGACAACTTTCCTCCATCGACCGCGATGATGCAACATGTCGCGATATCGTGACAACTTTCCTCCAGCACCCGCGACCTCGCAACATGTCGCGATATCGCGACAACTTTCCTCCAGCGGCCGCGACGGCGCAGCATGTCGCGATATCGTGACAGCTTTCCTCCAGCGCCCGCGACGTCCCAACATGTCGCGATATCGCGACAAAAATAGGTCGCGATATCGCGACAAAAACCACCCTTAGCTTTTTCTTTGATCATTGGCTCAAGGATCTTGCAAGACCCTGCCTAATCACCTCATCCTCAATAGGCATGTCACTATGCAGCTGCACCCCTACCTCTTTCTCAGCACCCATCTTAGCCAGGAAATCTGCCGCTTTGTTTAAATTTCTACTCACATAAACTGGAATCACATCATCTAATTCCCTCCATAATTCCTTGATTTGAGAGACCAGAATCCTCAACCTCCAAGCTTTCAAAGCAAAGTTCCTCATGCAATCAAGAGCTCCAACCATTATTTGAGAATCAGTTTCAATAATGATCCTCCTGTGGCCCTGTTGCACAGCCCAAATAGAAGCGGATTTGATAGCAACGACTTCAGCTTCATTGTTTGTGGCTCTTCCCAAGCCTTGTAGTTCCCAATAGAGCACTGATCCATCATGAGTCCGGCAAACCACTCCAATTTTGGCACTACTCGGATTACCCTTTGTAGCTCCATCAGTGTTAATTTTAATCCAGCCTTCTGGTGGTGGTTTCCAACTAGCTATGACCTGTCTCTCTTGCTCTTCAACTCCCTCTTCCATTGGCCCAGTAACAACCTGAGTTTCTTCTATAGCATAGAGAGCTACAATTTCTGTGACTTTACTCCAGATGACCTGCCAAACTCCATCTAACGAGGAAAAAACTTCTCTAAAGATTCTAGCATTTCTCTCCAACCACACTTGCCACCAAATGAAGTTTAATCCAAGCTCCCGACCAATTCGAAGAGCTTTAGATTTAAATCTACCACTCTTCCATATTTTCCAGATATTAGTCCGATTCAAGTCACCATTAACTTGAATTTTATAGCAAGAAAGCCATCGCTTCCAAATCTGCCGCGTGAAAGGGCACTCAAACATCAGGTGGTCAGCTGTTTCCTCGTTCTTGTAGCATAAAACACATCGAGATGGACCGATGATTCCTCTACATCTGAGATTGTCAAAAGAGAGAACTCCGTTGTGCATAAACTGCCAGGCAAAAAAGTTTACTTTCGGCCAGCCCTTGGAGTGCCAAATATTTTTCCAATCCTCAATCGGGAATGAGTGGGGGGGAGTCTCAGGGAGGATCTTCTCATAACCGTCCTTCACTGTATAGACACCAAGGCTCCCATAGCCCCAAGCTAATTCATCCTCCTCATCTCTACCAGTAAGGAATCTGTCTGACAAGATTTTAGTCATGATGGGTGCCAACGTCGGAGGGATTGGAATTGGCCACTCCTCCAACTTCTTAAACTGCTTAAACTTATACTCCCCCAGCTGCCTAGTGTTGAAATAACTTTCAATGAGGACCCATCCCTTGGTTTCAATGGCAGTTTTAATTGGTTGCAATTCAAGAAATTCAACAATGATGGGTGGGTATTGATCCCATGAATCAGTCCAGAAACGTGCCTTCTCCCCTCTCCCCACTTTCCAAAACAATCGATCTTTAACCACCTGAGAACCTATCTTGAGAGCCTGCCACACTAGGGACCCAGGACCATCCAAAGGAAAACGGGCCACCTCATTGGGGTTAACATGACCCAAATATTTACTAGATAGGATTCTGCTGAATAAGGATGTTGGTTGGGAAATCCATCTCTAGTACAACTTTCCAGCCAGAGCTTTATTATTTAGTTTGGATCTTCTCAGGCCCAGCCCTCCTTTTTCCTTGGGCTGGGTTACTTTATCCCAACCAACTAGGGCCCATTTCCTCTCTCCTTTCACTCCTTCCCATAAAAATCTTCTAGCCATATTGTCCAACTCTTTCCATATAGAGTGTGGGGCAGCCAGGATAGAGAATTTATAAATTGGCATGGCCTGAATGACTGACTGTAAAAAAGTTAATCTACCCCCATAGCTTAACCATTTGTGAGACCAATGATTCATTCTATCTTTGATACCATCCAAAAGATCCTTCTAGATATCCATTTTTAGTTTTTTGAAATGCAAAGGGACCCCCAAGTAAACCACTGGAAGAGAAGTCCTTGTGAATCCCAAGATCTCTAGAACTCTATCCTGTAGCCTTTGATCCAGATTGAGAAAAACCACTTTGGATTTTTTATCATTGATGACTTGGTTTGAAGCCCTAAGGTAGACATTAAGAGTATCTCTGATCACTCTTGCTTCCCTGAAGCTGGCCACTCCAACCAATCCTGTATCATCCACAAACTGTAAGTGAGTCAAAAATTCCTCACCCACCTTGATACCTGTCAGCAAACCTTGATGTCTTTTCCTCAAGAAAAGTCTACCTAATCCTTCAGCCAAAATGAGGAAAAGATAGGGAGAGCAAGGGTCCCCTTGACGAAGACCACGAGAGGCTCCAAAAGGTTGCGAGGGAAGACCCTTGATTAATACTGAATAAGAGGGCGTAGAAACACAACTCATGACCCAATCTATCCATTCTTGAGAGAAACCAAAGGCTGCCATCAGCTTTGACAAGAAACTCCACTCCACCCTATCATAGGCCTTTGACATATCTAGTTTAATGAACATTCCTTTATTACCAGATTTTTGCATTGTATGGATTGCCTCCTGAGCAAGAACCACCCCATCCAAGATCTGCCTACCCTCTACAAAACCCCCTTGCTCAGAGGAGATAATGTTATGTAAAAGAGGTTTTAGCCGCTCAGCCATTACCTTTGTGATTATTTTATAAATCACATTACATAAGGCAATAGGTCTATAATCTGAAATATGAACCCCCTCCTCCCCTTTTGGAATTAAAGTGATGAAGGTATGATTTAATGCCTTAAGCATTCTTTTATTACCTCTGGACTCCTCAATGACAGCCAAAACATCCTCCTCCAAAGTATCCCAAAAGGCCTGAAAAAACTCAATTGGAAAGCCATCTGGTCCTGGAGTTTTGTCGGTGCTCATTCCAAAGACCACATTCTTCAGTTCTTCTTTATCAATGGGTTTAAGAAGGGTCTGGTTTTCTTCCTCAGAGATAACAGAGGGTATGACATCAATAACTTCGTTTTGAGCCTCTACATCTTGCTCCATACTTTCCTTAAAGAGTTTAGAAAAATAATCGATTGAATGGGAATGCATACTAGGAAGAGTATCAAAGGAATGACCATTCTCATCTTGAAGAGCTTCAATGTTATTCATATGTCTCCTAGCACAGGCAGACCGATGGAAAAACTTGGTATTTCTATCACCCTCTAATAACCAAGTGGTTCTTGCTCTCTGTTTCCAGAAGGTCTCCTCTTGGTTATCAATGTCCTCAACCACTTTACGCAAGGCATCATCCTCGGCTTTGAGCTGCTCTGTAATTGTTCCTTCCCTAAAGTGTTTTTGAACCTCATCCCATCTAGCCACCAAAGGAGCTCTTTGGAGCTGGAAGTCTGTCTTGTTAGCTTGCCTCCATTGTTTCAGTTGAGATTTGACATAATGAAGCTATTTGTGGAATCTAAACATTGCAGTCCCAAAAGGTAGATGACCTTCTTCCCACCACTGTGGAATTTTATCTCAGAGATCCTCTTTTTGTAACCAAAAATTCTCAAATTTAAAAGGTTTGTGATGCTGCCCTGTCATAATCCCTCCCTCCAACAAAATGGGAAAGTGATCGAAAACTGGACCTTCCAAAATCTGGAATTTTGTATTCCATTTGACAAATGCCTCCTCTGAAACCAGAAAATGGTCAAGCTTTACCTTCCTGCTATGTGGCTCCCTCCTCTTGTTAGTCCAAGTAAAGTTGGTTCCAGGACCTTTAATATCCACTAAGTGAAAATCTTGGACTTGGGCAATCAGAAGACGATCCCTTGGGTCCAAAATTGGGGTACCCCCTTCCTGATCTCTAGAAGATAATTTAGCATTAAAATCCCCAACAATAATCCAGTCTAAATCTTCCCTTGAGGTCCTCATGTTATGCATAGCTTTCCATTGGAGCCGCTGGCCATCAAGGTTTTGAGCCCCATAAAAATTTGTGATTAAAACATGTTCAGTTGTGACATTATTCCGAAAATGAGATGTGAGAACACCCCTCCAAGCTATATGTTCTATTGCAGTCCATTCTAGAGAGTTCCACAGAGTAACAATCCCCCCTGAGGCACCTTGGGCAGCCACGGCCATATGACCAACGCCCTTCCAGATTATATTAAGCTGTTTTACACATAAGATCTAACGACATTTTTGTCTCCTGGATAAGCAAAAAATCTGTTTTGCATTTTCCTAAGAGACTTTGAACAACAGATTGATGGGTTCTACTGTTTAAACCCCTAACATTCCATGATTGTATAATCATTGAAAACCTTGAGAGCAATAAGAATCAATTGTCCTCATCGATCCTCCAGTGATCAGTTTGTCTCCTTGAGTCGCTAGCAGGTCCTTGTTTGATTTTCTACCCCCTCCTTGAGAGCTGCTATTTTTTGGTCTCTTTTCCACCTGAGTTATCCCTAGGGTAGGCCTTTCTCTATTCTTTTTTGCTATTCCCATGCTTACCTCCTTGCTCATTGGTTGCGCTTGGGAGTGCACTATCAATGCCCCTGCATTCTCTGACTGTGGTAACTCAGTGTACTCAATTACCTGTTCTATGATGGTGGGAGATGAAGGAGAAGCTTGAGCATGGATGTTATTGTCCTCAATATTCGCATCCACTCCTTCCATAACTTGATCCTCTTGATCCACTAGTGTCTTAAAAATTTCATACCTGTTGGCTGGCTTGGGTTGTGATTGCTCCTTACCATTTTTCTTTTGCTTTCTCCTTCTTTTGGGCTGTTCAAAGCCATATTTCTGAACCTCTTTACCCTGAGGAGTATTGATTGGTTCTTTGGTTAGGGTTGACTTACCCTCCCTGGGACGATTTGGCATTCCAAGCGGGGGCTCCACTTTTGTGTTCAGATTATTTGGACAAAACCGGGCCAAATGCCCATATTTGTGGCAAACTCTGCATCTGAAGGGTAGAGCCTCATAGTCTAGCTGCTGGATCCAAGATAGTCCTGCTAGTTCAAGTTCCACCTCTGTCGGTAGAGGCTGGCTAATATCCATTTCCACACAAATTCTTGCAAAAACAGTTGTGTTACCTTCTATGGTGTCTTTGGAGACACCCAAATGTCTTCCAAGGGAGTTGTCGATCATTTCCAGAACTTGCTCACCCCAAAACTCCATTGGAAGAGCATACAACCGGATCCAAACCGGGACAACCGTGGGTTCAATACGAGGATCGAAACCCACTCTCCAGGGTTGAACAAATAACCCTGCCGGACCATGGTTCCTCTTTTCCGATTCAAAAGCCTTATTTCTATCACCCAGAGAAGAAAAACTAACAATGAAATACCCATTGCTAATGGACCATAAGGAGTACTCACCATGAGGTTCCCAGTTTTGCCTGATCCAGGTATGCAAGAAATTTAGGGTAGGGCGAATACCCATGAATTTATAGATCAGATCATGGTTGGCTCTGTATAAGATTGTGTCTTCGACCATATTTGGCTCGATGACAATCTTAGGCCTTGATTCGGACTACGGAAGGCATCCATTGACACGTTGGCCTGTTGATCTCTTTCCAGCGTTCTTGAAGAGCGAATGCAAAACATTTCTCTGAGCTTCGTCATTAGAGGATGGAGACTTATCTTTTAGCAACTCTGCAAAAGAGCTCTTTCTCCCTGTGAGAGGATCCGGAGGAGTCCCCATTGGACCCTCCTGGGACAGCGGACCTGCCTTCAGATCCACAGTAACCAAAAAATCACTACAGCAATCCGCCTGATGCCCAAAAAAATTCGAAGTTCCAGAAACCCTAGTTCAGAGGAAAAAATCGCCAGAGCTCATTTTCCCGCTTTTTTTTTTCCACTGGTTTGTTTATCGCATTGTTATTTATATGCCTAAAAATATTAAAAGGTATTTTCCTAGGCATAGAAATGATGGGTAAAGAGCACATATAAAATTATAAGGATGCTTTAATTTAATTGTAGGTTGAATATGAAGACATTACCTATAGAATGTTTCCCCTCACCCTAGATGAACTATATTATGAATGATACATTAGTCTACCTATAAATTCTATCACTTCATAGGGCAAGATAGAGATAAAATTTGCTAGTCAATTTAGATTACCCATAGACCCTACTATCTATCATCAATTTGCAGTAGCCATAAGGAAGCCTAGTGAGCCTATAATATTATTCAATACTAGATTTTATAAGCTTTATAACCGATTTAATCCATACTATATACTTAATGCTAACACAACCATAAATATGTATTTTGGAGCTTTATATCCTCTTACATCCATGTCTGTAAGGACATCACCTAAGATTACCACCCTACCCATGGCATACAATGAAGCCTTAATTATAGAACAATAGTTAATACCTCAAGATTTTAGAATTGGTCAATTACCTTCTCTAGGAAAACCAGATGCATTCAATCAAGTGCCAATGATTAATCAAGCCCTTACACAATAGTTTCCCATGATTAATGCTCTACCATTTACCAATTTTAATCATCCATATAATTCTATTACTACTTTGAACCCATCCTATTACTCCAACATACTTAGCTAACCAATTTACTACTCATAAGGATGCTAAAACTAATTTTCATACTCTACTTGCATTTCCAAACCAAATGACACCAACATTTTTAAATTCTAACCCAAATAAAATGCCAACATTAACAAATATTAATACTTCCTAGAACAAACTTGCTTCTTGAATCCTGCTACAAAAAATAATAATACTCCAAATTAGGTCACTATAAGCTAGATTGCTAATAATGCTAATTATAAAATTGATAATGTTAAAAAACTTAGTAGTGACATGATTCAACTATAGAAGCAAGTACTTCAAAATTCACCTTCTACTAATCCCAATCCAAATAGAAACTTCAACTTTAAAAGAGTTAACTACCAATGGATCACTCAATCAAACAATAGAGGAGTACCTAATCCAATGTCCAATCAACCTAACATTATTTCCAATTAAAACTAGACTAATGTCATTATAAATATTTCCAATTTAGATTTAAATAACTAATGTAGATTCCATTCCACAACTTAGCATAATGAAACTAATTATCCCAAATTCATGATAGCTTTAGACATAGTTCAGAAGGAAATAAAAATGTAGACACCAAAACAACACCAATCCGATTATGTGACTACAAACACTGATCGCATTAACACACACAACCCCTAGGGCAGCCCCAGAGGTTAAAACAGTGGTTCTAACCACTCACACAATAGTTTTAAAATTCAGAGATCAATTTGGCACCTTTTAGGCACTCTGCTACTTATTCGCTCCACCCAGGGACGAGTGCAGATTAGTACTCGTTCCAGCCAGGGACGATTACCAGCGCTCGCTCCTGGGTGGGACGAATGCCAGGTTTGACCTACAAAAAGTCAAACCTCGATGCATGACAACTCAGAACTACCACTTAGCTCTCCCTTCATGGCATAGGAGTGCGAGGGAGTTCTTTTGACAACTCATATCTGCCACTTGACTCTCCATTCACTGCATGGGAATGAGAGTGAGCTTTTTAGGGCAACTCAGATATGCCACTTGACTCTCCCTTCATTGCATGGGAGTGAGAGTGGGCTTTTTCATGACAACTCAAATTAGCTACTTAACTCTCCCTTCATTGCATGGGAGTGCGAGTGAGTTCTTTTGGGCATGCAACAACAGTTATGGAGCCCTTGATCAGGGAGAAGTCTTCTCTTCCCTAAAAAAGCATTCATGCTAAGTAGCACTTTTGCATGCTAATTCAAAGAGACCCCTTGGGTCTATAAAATGGTGAGTTTCCTCACCCAAAAGGATATATAGAGAAGGAGCATTTTGAGCGACGAAGTGCTGCTAGTTTACTTACTTACGATTTGTGCTTTTACATCCATAATCTCTTAATCGAAAGGGAGGTTATTGGGTGACTTTTGGAGGCACGAATCAAGACCAAAAACCCGATTTTTTGACCACAATATCCTACCAATTTTTCGACAACACATCACAACAGGTTTCGGACTCATCCCAAGTGGATTGGTGTCGAAACAAAGTTTCAACCCGTGGGTGGTTTGCCTTTGGGCACCCCCTGCCTTATTGCAGGTTTACTCGTCTCACCCCGAAACGAGTACCAAACTGTTGCAGGTTTACTCGCCTCACCCCGGAACGAGTACCAAACTATTGCAGGTTTACTCGTCCTACCCCGGGATGAATACGGATTTGTATCGAATTTGGTGACTATTTCTTTTGTAGTATTTTTCTAGTTACATGATTACGCTTCTATCAAATTTTTAGTCTATTTGGATTCATTTTAATCATCGTTATATTCATCTTTTATATTCATTAACAGTACTCTTTCAGATTTGCAAGTTTCATTATCATACACAGGTGCTACTGACGATTTGTTGTTTCTTTGAACGTAGGAGGAGCAGCAAGGATTAAAGATTCATCAATACCAGTGGCGGCAACACTTTGGCTCGCCCATTTCACATGTGGGCATGCGGAAGGAGGAACACTAAATCCATGATTGTAATTGAAACTATGTTAACGCTCCTACCCCTTAAAAGGGAGGAGACGTCTTTGTAACCGAATTGGAAGAGTATAAATAAAAAGGGTTGTGCTTTCTGTACTTCCTTTTATCTCATTTAAATTTGTCTCTTTTCTTTCATTTCATGCATTTCACTTTATAGGACCTTAAGCGTTAACTTTGGGTTTTGAATACATCGCATTAGTTTTCCTTTCAATCTTCCAGAATCTCGTGCTTTCAATGGCGATCACGGTGGGACCTCTATCCTCTATTTTTTTTAGGTTAGATTTTTGATCTGAAATTGCTTGTTTTGATTACAGGTACCTATTTTTCAGTCATTAGACTGTTATTCGTTTCGGTTAGCGATGATTACAGAATTGGGATTCGTCTCACCCAGGGGCGAATAGGCATTCGTCCTACCCTCGAACGAATACGGTTATGATATTCGTCTCACCTAGGGACGAATAGCGTTCTGTGCATTTTTCAGAGCAGCAAATCAGAAACATCCTTTTGGGTAGAGAAGAGGTAGGGGTTTTTAACAAGCCTCTGTCAAATTCCTGTTTTCTGTTTTTTGATTTTTAGTTTTTGTATGGCTTAGGGAAAGTTTCCTTTTTGTTTGCCTGTTTCATTTTTTTGCAAATTAAAATGAACCCCACACATCACGTGGTTACTTAAACCAAGGAGCTGGTCATAAAACCCCAGCCCTTGAGCAAGACCAACGAGTGGATTTCATCACCACGTTGGCTTGGATATTTGCATACATTACCCCGATCGCAACTGTTGCTAGACGTAAATCTTGATGAAAGATGACCAAGTGTAGCTTGGGGTGATTCCCAACACATGAGGATAAGTCTTCTATGGTAGGTGTCATAAACAGGGTGATTCCCCTTCCATACCACCTATGTTCCACGTATCATCTGCTCTCACGTACCTATAGTCTCCCTCACGTAAGGGCGGGTATATAGAGAGGTTGGTATATCGGTCCGGCAATGGTATATTGAAGGGGCGACCATTTTGGGAGTCATATGAGCCTTCATGTTGCATTTAAACGTTCTTCACAAAAATCTTCAAAAAAAAAAAACAAAATCATCATCAAAAACACACTAAAACCAGTCTAGGACACACCATTAATCTTTAAAAGAGATAATCATTGCTTTGCGTGTGTGTGTTTTTTTCTGCTTAGTGTAACAAAAAAAAAATTAGAAAAATCATAAACAAAAAGATAAAAATCTACGTAGCTTGTAGAGAGTCATTACCATGGTATTCACCCGCAGTCAAGCCCACTCATGGGCAGACGCTGCGGAGAATGTCCAAGGAGGCACGAGTCGCCTCCGTTACAGTCCCAAGGATTTGGTCATACCACCTTGGCGACTTGACACACAAGGCAGTCCCCTCCACACCTTAACGAAAAGGGACTATAGGGGCACCCCTTCTAGGGGCACTCCTATTCAGCATAGCACCCAACACACACCCTTCCATGAGGGGTACATCCGTAGGAGAGCTCCCTTAGATGCTCGCTATGAGTGGCCACCGCGCGATGAAGCGCTAGGTCAACATAGGGTTCGACGGGAGGAACCACATGATTACACTATCCCTCCTTCACCCCCTCTAGTTGTCAGGACTACAAGGACAAATCCAGAGCACAAGGCTCCTCAGAGGCTGGGGCGAGCCAACTCCGCCCATTCCTTTTTCACTTACGAAAGAGAGCACGAGGAAAACCCTTACCTTCCTCAAGAGCAATATACATCACGGGAGCAATACGCCTCCGCAACTGCTAGCTATCAGGATCACCTACTGAGGCCAAAGCCTCGGGGGAATGCCGCTACCCCCAACAGAGGGAGGCGGCCTATAGAGATCTCGGATCACCATGACCGAGATAGATATCTAGGAGAGGCATCTAGGCCTTCTAGACATGAGACGATAGGACCAACTATCTTAGAATCTGCCAAGCATATCGCACGTCGGATGCACCTCACGCTACTTGAGCTAGAATGACAACAGTTAGAGCAATGGTATCTTCTAAATAAAGAGTGCATTCAACGCCAAAAGGATGAGTTGTTCCAACACACTATGCAGGCGAGGACTCCAACCCTTCGCACGCATAAGACAAAACATTATGAGGGACACAACCCCTCGATGCGAGATAGGTCACCGTGACCTTATCAAGCGCTACCCCCAACGCCTCCTAGATAGGAGCGGGAGGCTACTCCCTCGATTCCTCAAGCACCCACCCAGGTTCATGGGCCACCCTTAGAAATTCATCAAGAAGCCTCTGAGGAATCAGAGCGAGAAGAAGAGCGGGATGAAATACCATACCAAGGCATGGGGGTGCTATCCGGCCACCCCTCCATAGGTCCCATGTTCCTCAACAGGAACCAACCAAAGAGGAGGAGCTCAAATCCCTCGATACATGCAAAGTGCTAGAGCACTTAGAGTCGATAGAGACCAAGATTTTGGAGCTCCAAAAGCCCAACTTACATGAGGCTCCTCTCGAAGAGGATCAGCCTCTAACCATAGAGCTACCTGATGATGTAGTCTTCCATGTCTTAGAATCACTAGATTTTGATGAGCTGGACTCACTGGCCGAAGGTGAGGATAAAACAGAGATGGCCCACAATAATCACATGCGACAACATCAACACCCCATGGATATTGATGAAGCACTTCAACAACTAAACATAAGGCTAGGGCATGAGTGGCACGTTAACCCAGCACAGTGGAACCAACTGTTGAATCCACCACTTTGGGCACATAGAGATCAACTTTCGCCCAGAGACCCCATAGCAATATCAGTACCGAGGGTAGACCCCGTCCTTTTATCCATGCATAGGGCCGATCCATTGGTGCCCATACCTCCAGAGCCAGATCCGGAGCACAAAGATCATCAAGCTGGGGGTACCTCTATCCCCTGAAGAGCCATAGTTCAACACAAAAAGCTCCAAGGATTATCGCAATCGCTTGGTCAACCCAAAAAGCTCCAAGGATTCCCGCAATTGCTTGGTCAACCCAAAAGCTCCAAGGATTCTCATAATCGCTTGGTCATCCCCAAAATGCCCCAAAGGTGTCCATAAACCCTTTGGTCAACCCAGAAGTGCCCCAACGGTGCCCATAAATGATGCAGGAGCATCCAACGAAATTTGGGAAATTTTATTTTTTTCCTAAATTTTAGTGCATTTTGTCGGGGCCATAACTTCTCAACCGTAGCTCCGATTGACGTGAAATTTGACAGGGAGCTAGTTGGGAGATTTTTAAACAAATATGACTCCCTTGAGTCCTATTTGCCCAAAAAACCTAGTTTTTGGGGCCAAATTCCATCATCTAGTGCCCCGAAATTAGGTTTTAAAATTACTCACCTAATTTTTTATGCTTTTTGAGCTGTTCGGAGGTCAATATCTCCTAATGTATTTAGAGTTAGGACTTGAAACTTTATTTTTGGCTTGTCTATTATAAGAGGGATGCGCACCCCAATTTTGGGCCCCATCTGACTCATTTTAATTTTTAGGTTTTTTTTTGGCTATATAGCCACAAAATGAGGGTTTATTGATGGAGAGCCAAGCTTGCTCAAACCAGTTCTCATTCAAAACTTGGAAAATATTACCTCACAAAGATAGCACTTCATTGCACAAAAGCCCCAAAGGTGCCCACAAACCCTTTGGTCAAACCAAAAGCTCCAAGGATTATCGCAATCGCTTGGTCATCCCAAAAAGCTCCAAGGATTATCGTAATCCTTTGGTCAAACCAAAAGCTCCAAGGATTATCACAATCGCTTGGTCAACCCCAAAAGCTCCAAGGATTATTGCAATCCCTTGGTCAACCCAAAAGCTCCAAGGATTATCGCAATCGCTTGGTCAACCCCAAAAGCTCCAAGGGTTATCGCAATCCCTTGGTCAACCCCAAAAGCTCCAAGGATTATCACAATCGCTTGGTCATCCCAAAAAGCTCCAAGGGTTATCGCAACCCCTTGGTCAACCCCAAAAGCTCCAAGGATTATCACAATCGCTTGGTCATCCCAAAAAGCTCCAAGGATTATCGCAATCCTTTGGTCAAACCCAAAAGCTCCAAGGATTATCGCAATCACTTGGTCATCCCAAAAAGCTCCAAGGATTATCGCAATCTCTTGGTCAACCCCAAAATCTCCAAGGGTTATCGCAATCCCTTGGTCACCCCAAAAGCTCCAAGGATTATCGCAATCGCTTGGTCAAGAAAATCCAAAAACAAACAAAATCATCAAAAACAAACAAAATCAAAAACAAACAAAATCTGCATCTCAAATTCATGCATACTTCAAAATTCAAAATACATATAGCTGCATAAACATTGCATCCATCCATTGCATATTGTTGATCACACAAGGCAAAGGCACCATAGATTGTCATTACTTGGCAAATCCACCACCTTTCACATTTTCCATTTTGAAAACAATACAGCAAAAATAAACGACAATCACCATTTCGCCATATCATAAATCAGTTGTCATCCAATGTATCTAGAGTTTTCGTCATTCAGTTGTCATTAGATCTCTAGCCAAGAATTGTACAAAGTCAAATGGATGTTACAACGGTAGAGTTTTACTTGAAATACACCTTGTTACGTAGCATCCCATCACAAGTTCAAAAGCACATAAAAACAAATTCCCAAGTTGTGTCAATGAAAGATGAAACCTGTAAAGCAATTTAGGATACCATACAGTGAAAAAGTTATCTCACTCATCCCCCTGTGCGAATGACCCCAAGAATGTTGAGAGTTGGCAAAAGGACAAGAATCTTCCCTACCCAATTCCCCAAGAATACCAAGTTCTCAAAACGTTGCAAAACCTCACAAAAATTTGCAAAAAGTCAATACTCCAAAACATCGACATCAAATCCCATAAAGTGCATACACAAAAGGCACAAGCAATAGTGATTCTCATCACTCCCAAATTCAAATCCCTTGCTCAAAAGAAAAATATATAAAAATAAACAGTGATTTTTATCACTACAAACGAGCAAGTATCCCAATACAATTGAAGAAAAGAAGGGAGTCGAACTTGAATCCCTGGAACTCTCGACGATTCGACAGGTCATGAGGCAAACCTCAGTACCGGTTTGGTGGATAGCCTATCGGTCACTGGTGGTAAACCTCCCGCATGACGATATATCCGTCACATTAACTCGTGTGTAGATCAATGTTTGCATGTGGATGAGCTAGCTTATGGTATCCTAGATAGCACCGTAGATTAATCTGACTAAATACAACAAAGGAGTTAGTGGAACTAATCAGGTGATCCTCAGTACAGGTTCGGTTGAAAGCCCATCTGGCACTGGTGGTATCCTGACAAATACCACAAAAACAAATTCAATTGCACACATAGGGACGTGAAATAACTTGGTCAAAAACAAGCACGATTCATACCTTGTTCAAACATCTTGTAAGACAACAGTATAGTCTTGGCTAGTTAGTTAAACCATCTGAGTCTCAGAAACACTTAGCTACATTCTACGCCAACCGTTGCATATAATCCATCCCTATATCACCATCAAAAAAGAAAAAAAGAAAAAAAAAAGAGCAACATATATACACAAAAGCATTTACCACAACAATCACCCAGTACACAAAGCCATAAGTCCTGTATAGTCTATGGTGCCAATGCAAGGTTATCAACAAATCATTTCATCCATTCCATTACCTATCATATAAATCAACAACATTCGCATTTATCATACCATATGCATACATCAATATAAAGTAGCATGCATCCATCAACATCAATCATTGTGCATAACATGAAATTATGACATATACACAAAGCAAGAAAATCAAAACAACAAAAACAGCAAATATCCACAAACAATAGCAATAAAAGTGCCGAACAAAGGCACCTTTGCGCCTGACATTCAATGGCATAGAAAACTGATGTCGGGGTTTACATTGTCACTACCCTACTCCCTAAGAAGGCTACCATAGCCGGACCGCTCCACGGGAGGACGAATTTTCGACAATTTAATCCCCAAATGGTGTCACAAAAAAAAATCAAAACAACAAAACAACAAATAAATGCAACACAAAAACAAAGCAATAAGCATTGTCGGACACAAGTGCTCTTGCACTTAACCTCTTGGCATAGAAAATCGATGTCGGGGATCAAATTGTCACTCTCCTACTTCCCTAAGAAGGCTACCATAGCTGGACCGCTCCACGGGAAGACAGGTTTTCGATGATTTCACCCCATTATGGCATCACCAAAAGGGTTCCCACCCACCAAAAATAGGTCAAAATGTTCGGAAACTACTTTAGCATTCAAGGGATAAACATCTGAAGGCACCCTCACTTAAGTCATCTTGGGTCAAGCGACTCGTCACTTTTCTCATGTCGGTCATTCCCTCATCGATTCGTCGCTTGAGGGGGTAGTCACACTTAGTTACCAATCAACAAACACACACCCAATCAAGGCAATGGCATGCATTCAAAGAATCATTGACAAAGACAATCACGCTCCTGCTTGGGGCAACAAACAAGCAATAATCACAAAGCTGATTAAACACTTGGCATTCGTGAATCATGAACACAAGGTTCCCATAGACAAAAGGTTGTGCCCTTTGCCTATTCATGATAGATCAATGCCCAAGCTCAAGTCACACCTCACCAAAATAGGTTAATACTTGAAATCCAATTCCTTAGCTCGTCAGAAGCAAGGATTCAAGAATGCATGCCCTTTCCATACTTGGGGCATCCAAAGTTGGTTAGGTTACTGAGAAATCCTAATCATTAGTGCTTTGGTTATCTATTTTTGCTCAACACTGCACCATGTGCATAGCGCTTCCCAAAAAGGGGCATCTGTAGACACCAAAACAGCACCAATCCGATTATGTGACTGCAAACACTGATCGCATTAACACACATAGCCCCTAGGGCAGCCCCAGAGGTTAAAACAATGGTTCTAACCACTCACACAATAGTTTTAAAAGTAAGAGATCAATTTGGCACCTTTTAGGCACTCTGCTACTTATTCGCTCCACCCAGGGACGAGTGTAGATTGGTACTTGTTCCACCCAGGGACGATTACCAGCGCTCGCTCCTGGGTGGGACGAATGCCAGGTTTGACCGGAAAAAAGTCAAACCTCGGCGCATGACAACTCAAAACTACCACTTAGCTCTCCCTTCATGGCATAGGAGTGCGAGGGAGTTCTTTTGACAACTCATATCTGCCACTTGACTCTCCATCTCCATTCACTGCATGGGAATGAGAGTGAGCTTTTTAGGACAACTCAGATATGCCACTTGACTCTCCCTTCATTGCATGGGAGTGAGAGTGGGCTTTTTCATGACAACTCAAATTAGCTACTTAACTCTCCCTTCATTGCATGGGAGTGCGAGTGAGTTCTTTTGGGCATGCAACAATAGTTACTGAAGCAGTTATGGAGCCCTTGATCAAGGAGAAGTCTTCTCTTCCCTGAAAAAGCATTCATGCTAAGTAGCACTTCTGCATGCTAATTCAAAGAGACCCCTTGGGTCTATAAAATGGTGAGTTTCCTCACCCAAAAGGATATACAGAGAAGGAGCATTTTGAGCGACGAAGTGCTGCCAGTTTACTTACTTACGATTTGTGCTTTTACATCCATAATCTCTTAATCGAAAGGGAGGTTATTGGGTGAATTTTGGAGGCACGAATCAAGAACCAAAAACCCGATTTTTCTGACCACAATATCCTACCAATTTTTCGACAACACATCACAACAGGTTTCGAACTCATCCCAAGCGGATTGGTGTCGAAACAAAGTTTCAACCCATGGGTGGTTTGCCTTCGGGCACCCTCTTCCTTATTGCAGGTTTACTCGTCTCACCCCGGAACGAGTACCAAACTATTGTAGGTTTACTCGCCTCACCCCGGAATGAGTACCAAACTATTGCAGGTTTACTCGTCCTACCCCGAGACGAATACGGATCTGTCTCGAATTTGGTGACTATTTCTTTTGTAGTATTTTTCTAGTTACATGATTACGCTTCTGTCAAATTTTTAGTCTATTTGGATTCATTTTAATCATCGTTATATTCATATTTTATATTCATTAACAGTACTCTTTCAGATTTGCGAGTTTCATTATCATACACAGGTGCTACTGATGATTTTTTGTTTCTTTGAACGCAGGAGGAGCAGCAAGGATTAAAGATTCATCAATACCAACGACGACAACACTTTGGCCCGCCCATTTCACACGTGGGCATGCGGAAGGAGGAACACTAAATCCATGATTGTAATTGAAACTATGTTAACGCTCCTACCCCTTAAAAGGGAGGAGACGTCTTTGTAACCGAATTGGAAGAGTATAAATAAAAAGGGTTGTGCTTTCTATACTTCCTTTTATCTCATTTAAATTTGTCTCTTTTCTTTTATTTCATGCATTTCACTTTATAGGACCTTAAGCGTTAACTTTGGGTTTTGAATACATCGCATTAGTTTTCTTTTCAATCTTTCAGAATCTCGTGCTTTCAAAAAAATATGGAGATAGTGCCTAATAAAGATAACACTAATCAAGCTAGCACTAGTAATGGAACAAATTTGGTTGTTGAAACATTTGAATCATTATAAGGAGATGATTAAGGTTAGATGGATACCTAGAATAATAGGTCCAAGCCTATACACATTCTAAGAAAAGAAACAATTACAATCTTAGGAGTAAAGACAAAGTTCTTCTCACTTCTTCTACTCCACAAAATAGTACAACTGTTCCCCTTGATATTTAGGCCAACAATAATCTTAATCCTCTGTCTAAAGCTAACATTCCTCCACAGCCACACAAAACCATAGAACAAGATAAAATTTCCTATAACATCATAGAATATTTGAAGAAAACAAAAGCAAATATATCCATGTTTGATGTTGCTCAATTTACTGATAAAAAAAATTGTTAGGTAAAGCATGTATTGTTTATAATAAATACCAATCTAAGAAAACCATAGATGCTCAAATTATTTCTAGAAAGGATAAAGAAGATGTCTCTCCTTCTCTTTAGATAACCAGAATTATAGGTAAAAATCTACATAATTGCCTTGTTGATTCAGGACCCTGGAGAAATGTAATGCCACATATAATTTACCAAAATTTAGGTCTAAAACCTACCCCTTCTAATAGAGTGGTAGTACAGTTAGATAAAATAGAAGTAAATGTTGTTTGTATGCTCAAAAATATTCATATACAGTTAGCATTAGAACCCAAAATTCAATAGTACGTAGACATTCAAGTAGTAGATATTCTAGATGGATATGGAATATTATTAAGTAGAGACTGGTCTAAGAACTTGAATGGATACATGGCAATAAATTTATCTCATATGTGGTTACAATGGTGAGGTGTAGCTAATCAAATCAAATTTGAAAGAGAACATAGATTAAAAGAACTTAAAACTTATTATAACAAGAATAATGAAGTTCTCTTTAGTGAATCAAAATTAGGAGGGTATACTTTTGAGTCCAAATATATTATAGAAAATTCTGAAAATGAAAATCACAAGTGAAATAATTAAGAGATGAAAATTTAATTTAGTCACTGAAATTCGATGGATCAAAATCTAAACAAGGCATTGTAGCAAGTATATAACTATTTAATCCTAAAGGTAAGTCTCATTTGGCTTCTTATTAATTGCAATTCACATGTACTTGTAATACTGCAAAGTATGAGGTCTTAATTTTTAGTTTGTAGTTAGCTTTAAAGAAAAATGTCAAGTGCCTAAAAGTATTAGGAGATTTAGAATTAGTGGTTAGGAAAATTAGAATTCAATATGCTTGTCATGATAAAATACTTATTCACTATAGGAATAGAGCAAGAGATCTAATCAATGAATTTTATGCTTTTAATATTAAACTGATCTCTAGGAAGAAAAACATGATTGTTGATTCCTTAGTAGTAGCAACAAGCACATTAAAACCAATGGATAACAAGAAACTAAAATATTTTTACATTGATTTAGTAGCTTGCCCATCCATACCTGATAATGTGCAAAAACTTTAAGTATTTGAAGATGAAAAATATATTTTTAGTTTGTTACTAATTCTAGTAGATTTGAAGACTAGGTTATTTATGAAGAATAAAGGATACAAGATGAAGTAGAAGAAGACCAAGAGGTAAAATGGAAAATGAATTCAAATCCCTAAAGGTATGTTCTCTTTGGAAAGACTATTTGATATCAATTATAACAGTAAAAATTATAGGTGAAATTTCATTTTAGAATGATGCATGTGATACTGTTAATATAGGTAATAGTCATAATCCACAAAACATGATAATAGGTAAAACATGTACTAATAAAGAAAAAGAAAACAATATATACGATATTAAGGATTATAAAGATGTTATAGATTGGAACTATGAATATTTAAAACCATTAGATCAATCTATCATTACACATACCATCCCTTTGAAACCATAATCTAAGCCATTTAGGTAGAAGTAAAGATCAATCAATCCATTGTTAGGACCACTTATTCAAAAATAAGTACAAAAAATATTGGATGTAAGAATTATATTCCCCATTAAGCATTCTACTTGAGTAGAAAACATAGTGCCTATTAGAAATAAATATGGAGAAATCAGATTATGCATTAATTTTAAAAATCTAAACAAAGCTTCCCAAAAGGATAATTATCCTTAACCCTCCTTAGATCATATTTTACAAATAATAAATGGATAAAAAATGATGTCCTTCTTGGATGTATACTCTGGGTATAACCAAATTCTGATAGATCCCAAAAATAGGATGAATACAACATTTACCACCAAGTGGAGTACTTTTTCTTTCAAAAGAATTCCCTTTGGATTAATTAATGCAGGTTCTAAATTTCAAAGAGTAAAGGATTATGCATTTAGAGACCTAATTGGCAAGTTTATTATGATTTATATAGATGATATGCTTTTATTATCTAATAAATGTATAAATAATGTTAATGATTTAAGAAAAGTTTTTCAAAAGTGCAAATAACATGGTATTTCATTAAATCCTAAGGAAAATTATTAGGTCATGTTATTTCAAAAGAAGGTATCTCTATTGACCCTGAAAGAACAAAATCCATATAGAGAATTACCCTCCCTAGTAGCAAGAAAGAAATTATATCATTCTTCAGAGATATCAACTTTGTTAGAAAGTTTATGTCAAGATTTGCAAATATAGTCAGACCATTAAATTATATGCTGAAGAAAGATGTAGATTTCTCTTAGATCTCTAAATATAAAGAAGCTTTCCAAGGGATCAAAAATGCTATCTTAAGTGTGCTAATTTTAGCCAGTCCTAATTACACACAACCCTTTTACATCTACTCATTCACTTTTGAACATTCAACTACTAGTGTCTTGACATAGAAAAATGAAAACAATCATGACTCCAATAGACTTTATGAGCTCTCCTTTCAAGGATGCCCACTTGAGATATTCACTTATTGATAAATAAGCATTTTATTTAGTAAAGGCAATTAAGAAATTTAGAAAATATATTCTACATAGTATAATATTTGTTATTAGGCTTGACCTGATTATTAAAACTATGCTTATGCAAAATGAATGAGGAGAAAGAAGAGACAAGTGGATGACCACTTTACAAGAATTTGATCTAGAAATCTAGTCTATGAAAATCATTAGAGGATATGTATTAAGTAAAACCTTAGCATAAATGGATTCTCAAATCTCTTTTTAGCAATATTCTATAGACAACATCACTAAATATGAATGGTACAAAGATATAGTGTATTAATTATTTAATAACAAATATCCCAATAATTTTAATGCAACCCAAAGAAGAAAATTAAGTTTAATAAGTACAAATTTCATAATTAAAGTAGGTGTTCTATATAGAATAAACCATTAAGGAATACATTTAAGATTTTTATATAAGAATGAAGCCATTCACATTCTTGAAGATTTTCATGGTAAATTTGAGACTAGACATGGTTTAGATAATGGCATTACCCATCAAATAATGAGAGTAGAATATTACTGGCCTCATCTCTTTAAATATACCCATGACCATATTAAAACCTACCACACCTATCAAATAGTTGGTAACAGAGAAATAAATGCATATATACCTTTGCTAACAAAGATGTTGGGATCCAATTTTTAGAAGAATACATTGTAACTAGGTTTGGAAAATCGTATTCTTTAGTTTGTGACAATGGTTTAGTTCTTGGAAATTTGATCATGTTGTGTTGTGATTGATATCAAAAGGTTTTATGTCCTAATTTTATGGCAATGTTTGTGAGAATATTCTTCAAAAGGTACATGAGATATGAGGTAGCAAGAAGAAAGAAAATCCTTCTTCTTGATGATATTGAAAAATAAAAGGGTCAAGATAATTTACCATGGTGGTATTTTAAAAAGAAAAATAAAAGGGCCAAGTTGATTTACCATGGTGGTATTTGAAAAAGGAAAAATAAAAAGGTCTATCTGATTTACCTTAGTGGTAATTTCGCAAAATAAAAAGGTTAAATTGATTAACTATGGTGGAAAAAATTTTAACCTAAGAAAAGACCCTAAAAGAAATTATAATATTTAAATCCCTTGAATTTAAATTATTATAATTAAAATAAAATATTTTATTTGTGTAAAAGGTTTGCAATTTGAGCGTCGATGTCAAAGTCAATGCCAACTTTGGCATATAAATATTTCTTGTTAAGGTGGTTAATAATGTATTTGAACTTTGAGAAAATCGTGCGCCCAAAATATCATTGTTCATTTTGTGGTGGAGAGGAATAAGACATCAATTTTATGAATTTAAAGGCAGTGCAAAGATTAATACCGAGGGTGACCATATATTGATGAAATTTCAAATAACTAGTGATTGGTTGATGCATGAGATGAAGTGATAATTTATTTGGTCTTATTGAAATTTGAAGTGCATTATTTTTGTTTTCATAAGAAGGAGGTATAAGGTGTATATATGATGTGTGTAATTTCTAGTTGTTTTGTTGAGCATTATTTTGCATGAAATAATAGGAGTAATAAAGTGTAAAAGTGGTTTGATATTTTATTGCAATTTTTATGGTGAAATATCATTTGAGGTGAAAATTCATGTGGATGTTTTGAGAAAGTATCTTGCAATCTAACCCTTGAAGTGGCATTAGAAAAACCCTTTATTTGTGAGATAGATTTTGAAGATACATCTCCATAAGAAAAAATAAGAGGTATGGGCATATTTTTCCTTCTTGAGGTGTGTTATTGAGCAAGGTTTTCTGGAACATAAGGTGGAGATAAAAGGATTGTTTGATAAGCATTTTTGGAAATATTTGGGTTAGGATTTTATGCTTCTATAGTTGAAAGAGGTTGAGATATTTGTGCTAGAGATTGTGAACTACTTGTGCTAGGTTTGAAGACAAGTTTTTACATCTTTGAGAAATATTTTTGAGCATGTGTTATAAATAGTTATAAGTATATCTTAGAGAAGAATTTAGTAGAGATTGTGAGTAGGTTAGAAATATATTTGAGCAGGTTTGAGGTAGAATTGTGAGAAAGTTAGAGGTATACTTGTGAGTAGGTTTAAAACAATGTTGTGAGTAGAGTTATGAGTAGAGTTGATCAGTGTTGAGTAGAGCAGAGGGGATAGAATTCTCCTATGGAGAGAGACCCACAAACCAAAGTAGATGGAATAGAGTTATCTTATGAAGAGGGTCCACAAATTAGAGTAGTGGGGATAGAGGTCTCATGTGGAGAGAGATCCACAAACCAAAGAAATAAGGGGATTGGTGTCTCCTTTGTATAGAAGTCCATAAACATTGTAATAGGGATTGGATTCCCAAAATATTCATTGAGAAAATTTTATAAGAAATATTTTCTCCATGGAGTAGTCTACATTGGATGAAGCACATTAAATCATGTCTCTCATGTGTGTAATGATGTGTGCATTTTTTTTTTCTTTGATATCATTGTTGTTATCATTTGGATTGAAAAGTAAAGATTTTTTTCTTATATTGTTCACCCCCGTCAATATAAGCTTGTGTTCTTCAAGTGGTATTAGAGCAATGTTTTTGTGAAAAGCCTAACAACTTGAACGAATATCCTACAAGAACATACATGACCTCAAAAAATGGATAAGAGGCCATGATTGACATAAAAGGAAAATTTATTGTTGCTCTTAGAAATTTGGAAAAGGCTAGAAGGAAGAATTCAATTGTGAAGGATCAAATCCAAGAGGATGAAGAAGCAAGGATGGAAATTCTATAAAACCTCACAGAGCTCAAGGTAAAAGTTGAAGAGGGAAGGAAAATTGAATAGGATGTGATAGAACAGTTAAATGCAAAAGAGTTAGAATGTGAAAGATTGGAATCAGAAATTGTCTCTCTAAGAAAGGAAGTTGAAAAGACTAAGTGTAAGTTACAATGAGATATAAAGTTAGGGAAACAAAAAAATGATTCAAGCTCCCAAGGAACAAAGATATCAAAAGAAGAAACGCCCATGACTTATGCTAATGCATTGAAAGGCAAAGGCATCAATAGGGAATAAAGAAAATAATATCTATGGGTAAAAGTCAATTATAGGAACAACAAAGGAAATATTATGTGACCATATTATTCAAGGCACTCCAACAGGTTACAAAATCTCTTCCATGGCTATTGTTTTTCATGTAACAAATATGGTCATATATTTGTACATTGTACTATTTATATGAGAGATAATGTTGATATAAATTTCAATTCTTTTGCAACTTTCATGAATGATAATATCATATGTTACAAATGCAATAACATTGGGAACAAGGCTAAATTATGTAAAATGTTGTTTCCTGAATTAAGGAAAAAAAGGGGATCAAAAGGCTCAAAAGAATACAACCTCAACAATTAGGAGAGAGAGAAAAGAGCAAGAAAAAGTGAAGTCAATTTTGGTACAAACAACTCTTCATGTGCAAGATAAGAGAAAACATTGGTTTCTTGATAGTGGTTGTTCAAGTCATATGATAGGGGACAAGAGTAAATTTCTTGTACTTGAAGACATCAATGGAGGATCAATAAAATTTGGTGACAATGGCTCAGCAAAAATTTGTGGGAAAGAAACCTTGATTTTAGATAATAGAAAAACAAAGATAGAAAATGTATTGTATGTCAAGGGATTGAGGCACAATTTACTAAGTGTATGCCAACTTTGTGATCAGGGGTACACGGTAACTTTTCATCCAAATATATGTGAAATCATAAAATCTAAAACTGGAAAGCTCATTGTAGATGTCAATAGGACTACAAACAATCTCACATGCTAAGTAATATTAAGGAAGAAAAGTGTTTCTTATCACAAGAAGATGAGAGGTTGTTATGGCATAAAATAATGGGTCATCTAAACTTTGAAAACATAGTGAAAATAAGAAACAAGCAGGCAGCCAAAAATTTACCCAATATAAAAAGGCCACAAAACATAATATGTGCACAATGTCAGCATTGAAAGCAAACAAGAACAAGTTTCAAGTCAAAAAAATTTACATTATCAGAACCATTGAAACTAGTTCACACTAATCTATGTGCTCCTACAAGGACAAATATTCTACAAGGTGAAATTTACTCTATGTTATTTATATATGTTTTCTCTAGAATGACTTGGGTAGCCTTATTAAAAGAAATATAGAAGCTTTTAAGAAGTTCAAGGTATTCAAATAATTAGTAGAAAATGAAACAGGTAGAAAGATTAAGTGTTTAAGATAAAATAGAGGAGGAGAATTTACTTCATGTGAATTCATAGATTTTTGTGAACAACATGGGATCAAAAGATAATATTCAGCAAAAATAACTCCTCAAAAAAATGGAGTAGTTGAAAGAAAAAATAGGATTGTTGAAAATATGGCCAAATCTATGTTAAATGTGTTTAAAATTTTAGATGTTTTTTGGAGAGAGAAAGTTCATACAATAGTATATATCATCAATAGAGCTCAAGTAAGAGTAAATAATCACAAAACCCCATATGAGCTCTAGAAAAGGAGACCATCTACTTTAAAAAATTTCAAAAAATTTCGAAGCAAATGCTACATAAGATAGGAAGAGAAAAAATTGGGTAAATTTGATTCAATATGTGATTAGGGTATTTTACTTGGCTATTCCACTAAGAGAAAAGCATATAGGTGCTATAATAAGAGTACACATACTATTATAGAAAGTATAAATGTGATAATTGATAAAAAAAACATGGTCAAAAGAACTAGTTCAAGAATTTGTGTATCAAGAAGAAGAAAGTTGCCAAGAAGAATTAGGTGAAGAATCAGAAGAAGAGGAAACACAAAGAACAACACCTAAGACTCCATATAGGTATGTGCAAAAAAATCATCCAAGAGATATAATTATTGAAAATCTAGATGAAATACAGACAAGGATGAAGATAATAGGAACAAGTGAGCATGCATGTCTTTCTTTGTTGTCTAAAATTGAACCCAAGGATTTCAATGGGGTAAAAGAAGATAAATTTTGGGTCAGTGCAATGGATGAGTAATTGGATCAAATAGAAAAAGTGAGACTTGGGAACTTGTACCATGACCAAAAGTTAAGAATGTAATTGGCACTAAATGGGTTTTCAGAAATAAATTAAATGAAGATGGTTAGGTAGTCAAAAATAAAGCATGATTGGTATGCAAAGGGTAGGCACAAGTTGCAAGGGTTGATTTTGATGAAAAATTTGATCATGTTATATGACATGAGGCCATAAGGATTTTTTTATCCTTCTCAAGTTTCAAAAACTTCAAAGTATATCAAATGGATATTAAATCAGATTTTCTCAATGGTTTCCTAGAAGAAGAAGTCTACATTAAGCAACCTGAGGGTTTCAGCCTAACTGATAAGCCAGACTATATATGCAGATTAAAGAAGACTCTTTATGGACTAAAGAAAGCTCTTATAGGTTGGTATTCAAGGTTGGATAAGTATCTTCAGGAATATGATTTCAAGAAAGGAATAGTTGACAGTAATTTATACATTACAAATAAAGAAAAAGACTCACTAATTGTGGTTGTTTATATGGATGATATCTTTTTTGGAGGTAATAATGATAAGATGTGTCATAAATTTGCAAATGTTATGCAAAATGAATTTGAAAAATCAATGCTTGGTTATTTGTCCTTACTTCTTGGACTACACATTTCATAATCAGAGAAGGATGTATTTCTCTCACAAACCAAGTATATAAAAAAAATGCTGAAGAAATTCAAATTAGAATACTATAAACTAGTAAGTACACCCATGGTTATAGGATGCAAGTTGAGTAAAGATTATGAATCTCCTGAGGAAAATTAGATATTGTATAGATCTACAATTGGTATCTTACTATATATTATAGCTACAAGATAGATATAATGCAAGTAGTGGGACTGGTGGTAATTTTTCAAGAAACTCCAAAGGAAACACAAGTACTATTAGCAAAGAGAATTTTCATGTATTTAATAAGGATTATGGATTTTAGACTTTGGTATCCCATAAGTGATATTTTCACTCTCATAGCATATACAGATACAGATTGGGCAAGCAATATTGATGATAGAAAGAGCACAAGTGGAGTGTTATTTCTTGGAGATTGTTTAGTCTCTTGGCTAAGCAAGAAAAATACATTAGTATCCTTATCCACAGTAGATGTAGAGTACATTATAGCATTTGTTTGTTGCACACAGATGTTATGGATGAAGAAAACCTTAAAAGACTTCAAGATAGAGCATGATCATCCCATATCCACAATATGTGATAATACAAGTGCTATAAACATTTCAAAGAATCTGGTGATGCACTCAAAGACCAAGCATATTTTGATCAAATACCATTTTATGAGAGAACATATGATAGATAAGCAAGTCAAATTGGAATATGTTACTACAAAGGAACATATTGTAGATATTTTCACTAAGCCACTTCCAAAAGAAACTTTTGAGTATCTTAGAAGGAAATTGGGAGTAGTTTTACTCCCACCCCAAAATTAATCATCTCAAAGAGAGGAGGTGGGGAGGGAGCTGAGCTAAGAGTGTTATATTTAGTCCCAAAGGAGTCCCTTTGCCATTTATGATAAAGGGGGAGAGATTTAAGTAAGGGGGAGAGCATTCAGTCAGGGGGACCACATTTCGAATCAAATGGTTTGAAAAAAAGAATTTTTAGACAAGGGTTGCCATAAATGACAAAAGGGAAGATTGTTGGAAATTTGAGCATGTTGTGTTGTCATTGATGTCAAAATTTTTGATGTCCTAAGTTGATGGTAATGTTTGTGAGAATGTTTTTCAAATGGTATATGAGGCATGAGGCAACAAGAAGAAAGAAAAGCCTTCTTCTTGATGGCATTGAAAAAATAAAAGGGTCGAGATAATTTACCATGGTGGTCTTTTAAAAAGAAAAATAAAATGGCCATGTTGATTTACCATGGTGGTATTTGAAAAATAAAAAAATAAAAATGTCTATTTGATTTACCTTGGTGGTAATTTTGCAAAATAAAAAGGTTAAATTGATTAACTACAGTGGCAAAAGTTTTAACCTAAGAAAAGACACTAAGAGAAATTATAATATTTAAATCCCTTGAACTTAAATTATTATAATTAGAATATAATATTTTATTTGTGTGAAAGGTTTACAATTTGAGCACCTATGTCGAAGTGAATGCCAACTTTGGTATATAAATACTGCATCATAAGGTGGTTAATAATGTGTTCGAACTTATAGAAAATCGTGCACCCAAAATATCATTGTTCGTTTTGTCATGGAGAGGGAGAAGATGTTGGTTTTAAAAATTTAAATATAGTACAAAGATTAATATGGAGGGTGCCCAAACACCATCTAATGTAGGATGGTAGCCTATATGGCAATCTCGACTTGTGGAGCGCATTGTAGGCGGCATGTTCGATGTTCAATTCACATAGAGGCTTTTTGCATGATAAAAATATTTTGCATCAGTGGTAGAGGTCAAGAAGGAGCACGTGATCCTTGGGCTTGTGTGGGCGGATAGTCGACGAGGTGTTTTCCCTTGTTCTATGGTTTGGAGGCTAGCAAGATCACAGGTTTGAGTAGCGGCGGTAGCGCTTGAGGGTAGAATTAAATTTTTTAAAAGGTATGCATGTTGTGCTTGGTTAGGTAGTTATAAGGGTTATTCAATTTTATCATTGTGATATGGAATGGTTAGGAAGCTATAAGGATAGTAAAGTGATTTGATTTTTATTTTAGAAAGGGATGAAAGGTGAAATTTTAGATTGCTAGTGCTTTGTTGATGCATGAGATGAAGTGATAATTTCTTTGGTCTTATTGAAATTTTAAGTGCATTATTTTTGTTTTCATAAGAATGAAGTATAATGTGTATATGTGAAATTTATGTGTGTAATTTTTTATTTGTTTTGTTGAGCATTATTTTACATGAAAGAATAGGAGTAATAAGGTGTATAAGTGGTCTGATATTTTATTGTAATTTTCAAGGTGAAATGTCTTTTGAAGTGAAAATTCATGTGGATATTTTGAGAAAGTATCTTGCAATCTAACCCTTGAAGTATCATTAGAAAAATTAGTTATTTGTGAGATAGGTTTTGAAGAAACGTCTCCATAAGAAAAAATAAGAGGCATGGGCATATTTTTCCTTCTTGAGGTGTGTTATTAAGACAGGTTTTCTAGATCATAAGGTGGAGATAGAAGGATTGTTTGATAAGCATTGTTAGAAATATTTGGGTTAGGATTTTATTCTTCTATAGTTGAAATAGGTTGAGATATTTATGCTAGAGATGGTGAACTACTTGTGCTAGTTTTGAAGATAAGTTTTTACATATTTGAGAAATATTTTTGACCATGTGTTATAAACAATTATGAGTATGTCTTAGAGCATAATTGAGAAAATATTGTGAGTAGGTTAGAAACATATTTTGAGAAATTTTGAGGAAGATTTTGAGCAGGTTTGAGATATATTGTGAGCAGGCTGGAGGTAGACTTGTGAGTAAGTTAGAGGTAGATTTTGAGAATGTTTTGAGGCAGACTTGTAAGCAAGTTAGAGGCAGACTTGTGAGTAGTTTTAAAATAGTATTGTGAGTATATTTATGAGAAGATTTGATTATATTTGAGTAGATCATAGGGGATAGAGTTCTCATATGAAGAGATATCCACAAACCAGAGCAGAGGGGATATAGTTATCCCGTGGAGAGGGTCCAAAAATCATAGTAGTGGGGATAGAGGTCTCTTATGGAGGTAGATATATAAACCAGAGCAATAAGGATATTGGTGTCTCCTTTGGATAGAATTCCATAAACATTGTAATAGGGATTAGATTCCCAAAAGATTCATTGAGAAAAGTTTATAAGAAATATTTTCTCTGTGGAGTAGCCCACATTGGGTGAACCATGTTAAATCATGTCTCTCATGCGTGTGATGATGTGTGCATTATTTTCTACTTTTATATCCTTGTTTTTATCATTTGGATTGAAAAGTAAAAGTTTTATATTTTACTATTCACCCCCCATATCAGTATAAGCTTATGTTCTTCATTAGTAAAATGTGTTTAGTAAAATAAGGTGACCTTAAATTTTTCTTCTAACTATTACCCTCCAGGGATTAGCTTGGCAGAATCTATGAATAAGATCTTATTGTCTATAATCGAGAAGCTTCTACAAAAAACTCTAGAGATTGGCATAATAAACTCAAATATGCTTTATGGATAGATAGAACAAAAAAAATGCTTCAATATGTACAACACCCTATAATATGATATATGGAAAAGATCCTATATTTACTTCCAATTTGAAATTATTGACACTCCAGTTCATGAAATACTACTTGAAAATTGATGATAAAGAGAAACTAGGTTAACCAACTTGATAAACTTAGATGAGAAGAGAGAGGATTCTCTACAACACTTTCATAAGCACCAAGGGATATTCGGAATATGTTTTGATAAAATATCTAAAATCAAAGCTTTTAGAGTTTCTAACCTTGTCTTATGATGGGATAAAGTACATGAGAAAAGGGGAGATCATAACAAATTTGACAACCTTTAGTTAGATCCCTACCAAATTTTGAATATTCTTGGATAAAATGCTTTTATATTAAATAAGCTAAGTGGAGAAGACATCCCTTTACCTATCAATGGACAATTTCTTAAGCATTACTTTCATCCTTGAAATAGTTGAGTAAACAATAATTAGACCATTGTTTCTTGTTGTTTCGATACAATTTTCTATTTTGCTCATAGTTAACTTTTTTCTAATTTTTGAGGTTCTTATTTTAATTTTTAGTGTTTAATATGGTTGTTTAATTTTACTTGTTTGAATAGTTTATTTTCTTTGTGAAATTTCTTGTCTATTTCATGTTTTAGTCTTCATTTTCATACTATATTTTCCTTCCTTAAATTTTTACAAGTGTATTCAAATTGCAACCAACTTTTGTTTCCTCTTAAGGAAATATCTTATTAATTAAATATGAAGGACTTGTTTGAAATTAGGTGAAACTAAAAATTTGTGAATAAGATGATTTAGTAGCTATTCTTGGATTATGGGATAAAATAGGTAAAACTAAAATAGTGTAACATCTTGCTAAAAGATTCATATTTATCAACCATGTTTAAATTATGTTTGGATCATAAATAATGAAATCATCCTAGTTTTATAATTAGTCAAATATACATACACTCTATTCTCAACCTTATAGATATCTAACCCAAAAAACACATATAATTCTTGCAATTTATCTAAATCCTTCTTAATCAAGAAGGAAAACAATAATAATGTAAATTAACTCAAGTGCTTGGATGGATTAGATAACCTCTACTAGGGCTATATATGTTTGGATAATAGTAGAGCAATGTCTAGAAGAGATAAAGGTCATCTCCACCAAAGCTATGGATGCTTGACTAGCCATGGAGAAATTCAAAGGCAAATATTTATGAGTGATACCCCTAATAGCCCAATTTCAACCTAAGTTATGGAATTATAATAAGATTCAAGAATAGGAACGAATTCACAAAGCACACACCTTAAAGCTAAGGTAAATGTACATATATTTTAAGTTAAAATTGTTTAAATCCATATTTTATGAATGTTGCTAAGTGATTTATATTTTTTTAGTTTAGGTTTCCTTATTTTCAAGTCGGGTTCTTTATCCAAAATGCTTAGGAATATTTTCCAATAGATTTACCATTTGTTGTTGCTATTGCACAACATACCCCAATTGGGCACTTAAAATTTTAACTTTTTATTTTTATTTTTAATGTCCTTACATCAAGGTTTCAAATTTGCTTACATTCATTGATTACTATCACTTGCGTTCTAATGGTTTCAATGAGAAAATTTACCCTCTCCATTAAATCAATTATAAAACAAGATTTCTAACAAATATTTGCATACCTAGTTTTGTTGTCTTAAATTTTATTCCTTATCACTTGCTAGACCACCTAGTTTAAAATTCATTTTGATGCCAAAGTCCATTTAAATTCAAAAATAAAAAATAAAAAATAAAAAATAAAAAAATCCTAAGGCCTAATCTTTAAATTTTATGCATTACAACATTCACACCTAAGCCTAAGCCCTAAGGTATAAATTCCTAAGTAATGTTCATATCTATGTGCTTTTTCTTTTATTCTTTGGTACTAAGGTTTATAACTCCTAATGCATAAATGTGTCCCTTCTACAATGGTCAAGAATTTATGAATTACAAATAAGATAAATTTATAAGCCTAAAGTTTTAAATCTTCTTTATAATACCTATGCACCCTGTATTCCCTCTTGCACTAAGGTATAAAATCCTTTAACTAGTAAAAAACTAGAATTCATAATTAAAAACTAAACCTAAGGTTAGTTCCCCTCCCTAGAAGCTTAAGCAAGCAACTTACACAAAAATAATAGTCCACAAGTGGTCGATCGCTAGTGGTTAGATAAAAAAAAGCTCTATGAAACTCAAATACACCCACATCACCCTTTATCCGTAGTTCAAAAGAGATTGACCACCTAGATGGACATCCCAAATTTCATGCACCCAATAAATTTAATCTTGATTGTCTATCATTCTAACTAATTGTGTGTGAGCACTGCACATGCCTCCATGTATTCTCATTCATTGATCCCTTGAACAATAAAAATTTAGTGCTCGAGTTCATCCACTTCAACCTACTTCATTGATCTCATTTCTTCAAATCAATCCCTATTTTCCATTTCAAATAACAATAATATCTCATAACTCAATTTTACCCGATGGGCTCGACATCGCTCGATAGCCCCACTAAATTCCTAATGGATTTTATCAACAAATTAAATCCCACCATGTCATGCATATATTTTCAAGAATCTAAGGCAGATACCTTAATATTGAATGTTAAAAGGATAGAACCTAGAACCTTAGTGAAAGGAGAAAAAATGGTCCAATGTGTAACCTGTTCCTTAGATTTTAAGCTATGGCATGAACATACAGTTTAAGTGAAAAAGGGAGGAATTACCCAATGTGACCTAACCCTCAACTTGAAGGCTTATGAAGCACAAAAGGTATATAATATTTACTTAGTTCTTAGCCTAATACTTAGACTCTAAACCTTAGCAAACATTAACAAAAAAGAAAGATATTTTATGCCACAAGAGCTTAATCGTGCTCTTTGGACCTTGGCGGATGACTTGTACCTTGGAAATTGTTTAACGTTAGAAGTAAAAACCCTGAATATATATTTATTTTCTTTTTCTTTTTTAATTTTTAAGATGAAATTAAAATGAAAAGGGAAATTTTAAAGTGAACCTAATTATTTTACTATCGGAATTTAAATTTATATGACAACCAATATTTAAAATGTAAAAGTAAGAATCAATGAGAGTCATTCATTTACTAAAGGGATTCAACCTTATAAATAGTAAAATTAATAAATTTAATATAGGCAATGGGAACACATTGTAGAAACAAATTATTTGAAACTTTAATATATAATAATGGAAATTAAAATTAGCAGATAAAATAATAATAAACATATTTTAAAAATATCAAAATGGATATTTACTAACGATATTAGAATATTTCTTTTCTTTTCCCACCAAATATAAATTAGAATTAATTCTACTTGTTTCTAGATTTATAGCCAATAGAATAACAAATGGAAAGGCCAAGAAATATCTAGTGAGGATTTAGAAGAAATACATTGTACCTGAGTTGAATATTAACCATTGGTGCATGATAAATCAAGATACCAAATCTTCATAGAGAATCTACCAAAGTAATTAGAAGAATTCATGGCTAAAATTGAAAAATAAAAGCTCAAGAAGACCCTCAAAATGCCACATCATCCAAGCAATGACAAATAGTCCATCATATGTACAACTCTAAACCACTGAAGTACAACTATGAACCACTAAAATTTAGAATTGTAAGTCTATAAATAGCCATGAATACCCTATTCCAAAGGGTCAAAATTGACTTTAGAGATATAATTTTTAAGGCTTTCTTATTTTTGTAGTTGGTGGATTTATGCACCCCTGTCATCATACTTGGAAAGGTGCATTTATAATCACCTATAGCAAATAATTATGAGAGTGTGCTCCTTCAAAACCTGGTTATAATGCAAAGTACTATAACTCTTGGTGTAATATACACACGATGATGGTGGTTGCATTTTATTTTATTCCAGTATTTTGTACTCTTTCCATTTGAATATGGCACCATCTTAATTTCATATTATGCGATAGCTAATCATACTAAGACTAGTTTTATTTAGAATTGACTACTTCAACATATTTATTGCAAGGCTTTAGGATACAATGGCTTACTTTGTTTCTTTCCCTAACCCTTATTTTTTAATTTATTTGATAATTTATTAGATTAGAAGTAGTTTAGCTTGATATTTTGAGGCTTTACCTTGATAAATATATGCTTTAATGCTTTAAGTTTTAAAATATTTCTTTAAGAGCCTTTCAAGATCATAATTAGAAGGTAGAAAGCCTATAATCTTACTTTTATATACAATTTGATGTGAAATATGTAAATATTAAGACAATTGACTTAATAATTGTAGTAGTGTAATGCTTAAATTAGACCCTAATATCAAAGTTAAACACTCACTCTTGTAACAATTACTTGTGACCTTGAATTATCCACACATTATATTTTATATTTTGAATTTTATACTAAATAATTTTACCCAAACCTTAAGGGAATCAATATTATATATAAAGAGAGGATAATTTGTCCTAATCGTTGGTGTACATTAGCAATTGGGTTGATGTAACACTCAATATGAAGGGTGCTAGGTTAAGGAAATGGTGAAATGTATAGGGTGCACATCATGGTAGAATGAAATATACAAAGTGAATGACATTGTGAGATAAATAAAGGAGATATGAGTTTTTTGTAAGTGATGGTATACCCTTCTTAAAAATTTTATAATCTCTAGGGATTATGAATTTGAACTAACACAAACTCAGGTCATTAAGGTGGTATTGGTGTGATAGAATTACTACAAGTATAAAATATAAATACTTCAATGAGTTTCCTCAACCACTATTGATATATCATATAGTCTTGGTCTCTTTAATCTAAAACATTCTAGCAACTTCTATGACTAAAATATGTATAAAGTGAATTACACAAATATATTGTTTCTTCCTTCATGCTTTCTCTTTAGACACATAGGCCATACCATTAGATGAAAAATGGTAATCTCTTCTTGGATATCTCACATAGACTCTCAAGACTTTGATACCTATTGTTATAACTATGGGTAAGGTAGGTAATATATTAAATAATATTTTTCATACTTCTTCAAATATTCTATCAGCATAATCTTGCGTATAGAATTTACTCTTATACATCAAAATGTCTCTTTTTTGCAATAGACTATTTGATGTCTTACCTCTTGGTGTTTCACCTTCACCTCTATATTTTTATCTTATCACACTTGTGATGATAAATATGACTATCCAACCTCATATTAAGTAAAATAATCAATCATCCCCTAATGATTGCAACACATCAAATAATGCAATAATGGTTAAATACATCATACCTAAAAATCCATAAGTTATGGGGTGCTTCACTAAAACACATATGCCTAAATTCATTTTCTTAGACTTTGCATATTGTAACTTGTGGTTGTTTATTCATATTAATCCTCTCTCTCTAGTATTTTTCATGTATGTTCAACAATGAAGTTCTTACTTCTTGTACGTTGTCATGGTTCCAATATAGTTTATATTAAATTGAAACTTCTAGAGTGGTGTAAATTGTATCTTCATAGAACATGTAATTTATTTTTTAATATCTTCTCTAAAACAATAATCCTTTGAAGTTCAAATAACTAGTTTAATTTACATATTAAGTGGTTATTCTTTATAATAATAATTGCTAACAAATAATGGGATGAAGCTAATTAACATGAACTAGGAAAAAATAGATTTAATATCATCGTCAATTTGAGGAGTAGAATATTGTTAGGACACAATAGGTATAATATCATAATATATGACTAACATGAATAACATGATGATGAAATTTACATTATAACTATGATGAAGAACATGGCAGTAAAAAATAAATTTAATGAAGAAATGAATAGGTTGCAAAATTTATACAGGATTAATTTTGTTGATAATACCATGCTTGTTGCATTGTTAAAAAATATATTTAGTAATATTACATAACTAATTTACTATTGCACCTAAACAAATTGATTACACTGATATTGACCCTAAATAATGATTAAAAACTTAGAAATTTTAGTCAAAAATTATAAATAAATAATAACTAACTTTAAAAATTTGCCAAATGAATCTCCAATAAATTATACCCATACTGTTTAACAATTTTTGGAGGCTAAAATAAAGGAATCAAATTGTGAAAATTGATTAGGCTTTACTAAGTTGATGAACAGATATATTTTAGATCATGAAATATTTAATTAGAATTTATAAAAAACTACGGACCTCTAAGCTATAGAGTTTGAGGGATTTACTTATGAATAATAGATTAACATTAAGGAATTATATAGAAGAGTATATCATAAGTTTTAATTTTGCCTGTTGTTGAATCCTTTAAAAAAAAAAAAAAGACTAGGAACAAGATGAAGGATCTTGGAATTTGGATATGGTAGGCATACCTATTATAAGTACTAGTGATAATATTTATATTTTATTATTTTATATGGGTAGGAGAATATTTCACAAATTATTTGGTAGCATATAAAGGGTAGTCACTTAAGTTTTTAGGTCAATTTTAGAATGGCCGTCATTGGAAAATATCTCATTTCTTATGAATATGGTGGTGGGATTTACCTATAATGGCATAAAATATGAGACAAATCAAGAGAAGGATAAAAGTGAGACACTATGTATAATTATTAAGTTTGTGCATGCATCTAATATCTAGTCCCTAGTGATAACACTAGTGAACCTTGAACACATTATTTTAGTATTACAAATAAGTATTAAGTACTCTCTAATTATGGTGTTATATACTTTCTTACTCAAGGGTATGATTAGATTATTGTAGAGGTGGTCTATTTTTGAATATTCTATTCAACAATATGTAAATGAGGATGACCTTTATAAATGCATGTACATGGTTACTTAGATTAGAATTTTTGTTAATGAAAGACTAAAGGACAAGAGAACATAGATTTCAAATGAAAAACTCTAAAATATGGGATATTTGATCCATATTATTGTTGAAAATAAAATATATAATAAGAAATATTTGAAATATACTCTTTAGATTTACTCAACAAGAAAAATCTTGGGTATGATTTTTTGCTTTCCAATTTTTAAGGAAAAATATTTTAATAAATAAAAAAGGAAAAAGGATAAAATATAAGTCTTCATAGTATATCATTACCAAGATTCACCAATGTAAAGAAAATATTTTTGTCCAAATATAAGCTATTTTTCTAGAGCTAATGGTTGTGCCTTAAGGAAAGAAGGTAAATGTGTCAAAACTTGAAAAGGTCGTACCATAGAGTCAAATATTCATTATTTTGATCCTAGAGCAATAGCCATATGTAGCTAGATATTAGAGGAAAAACTTGAAGACCAAATAGCTTAAAGTAGGAACCCAAGAGGAATCATGATCATGAGAAAAAAAAAAAAGTATATGCAACTAGCTAGATCTAAAGAAGAAACCCCAAATATTTAACAAAAGAACATATTATACCTCAAATAACATATGCAAATTGATTTTGCATTTAAAAGTATTTGAATTTTTGTTATAACCATGTCTTTCTTCTTATATCTTTTTCATTTTTTTAGAAAATTATAGATCACAAGACAAACCAAATTGGAATTTTGTAAAATTGATGGACTCTTTAATAGATCTATGAGAACAACCAAGAGAAGGATACAAATATTTGGATACTATGCATAGTTTTTGAGTTTTTACATGGACCTAATTTCTAGTACCTAGTGATAAAACTAATTAATATTAAATATATTATTATAATATTACAAGAAAGTATGATGTACTCTCAAATGTTGCAAAAATATTGGCGTGCTATAAGTATGTATTTCCTTGCTCATGGATATGCCCAAACTAGTGTGATGGTAGTCTATTTCAAAATGTAACATTCAATAATATGCAAATGAAGATAATCATTGTAAACGTATGTACACGGTTGTTAGAGTTAGTAAAATAGAAGGTATTAATATGGAACGAATTGCCACCAGATTTATAATTGTTGAAAGAAGAAACAAAACAAGAAAACGAAGCTTTGTAAATGAAAAACTCTAAAACATAGGAGAATTGATCCACATTCTAGTTAAAAATAAAATAGACAGTGAGAAATGTTTTCAAGTTTATTCATTTAAAAAAAAGATAATAACCATAATTATTCACCTATTAATTTTAAAATAATGGTTTTTAATAAATGAAAGGGAAAAAATATCCCAAAAGACAAGGACAAAAATATCCTAAAAGATAAGTTTGTGCATCATTCTTAAAATGAATGATCTGTGGTTGTCCACATCTAAGCTAGTTTTTTAGGGCCATTAATTGTTAGGGATCAAGGAAAATGGAGTGAAAACTTGAAAAAATTGGATCGTACAGTCAAAGATTGGAGAACTTGATCCAAAGCAACAACAAAGTGAGATGGAGCGTAGAGGAAAACCATAAAGAGCATCAACAATTGTAAATAGTTTAAAAACATATTACACTTTAAATAATGTATACAATTTGATTTTGAATATATAACTTTTAGTATTTTCTTATATCCATGTCATTCTTCTTCAGAGTTTTAATTTTTTTCATAAAATAAATCATATCGTAAGATAAATCCATTTGGCTATTAGTAAAGTTGCTGGATTATTTCTCATTCCTATCTTCAAATTTGCCAAATACGTGTTGAAGAGCTATTTGGTGTTATATCGTTGTTGATAGGTAATCTAGTTTTCCTATTTTTGATGAACCTCCCTTGATGATTTTCACTGCTCATGATGAAGTTTATGTGAAATTTTTTTCATAAAATAAATCATATCGTAAGATAAATCCATTTGGCTATTAGTAAAGTTGCTGGACTATTTCTCATTCCTATCTTCAAATTTGCCAAATGCGTGTTGAAGAGCTATTTGGTGTTATAACGTTGTTGATAGCTAATCTAGTTTTCCGCTACATATTTTTGATGAACCTCCCTTGATGATTTTCACTGCTCATGATGAAGTTTATGTGAGACTTTACCAATCATTTAATTCCAACGGTGTTTTTGAGGACATCTTGATGACTATGAAGGCTCATGCAAAATTTCATTGAAGGAAATCTATGGATACAAAGGTTTCCCAAGGAGCGGATATGTTTTTGATGAGTAGACAACCATTATTAGAGAGGTATTTTTTATTAATATGAATAATAATAAATAAAAACTCCTCTGGATGAAAACTGTGATTTAAACATGTTAAAAAGTCTAACCTAACGACGTAATGACCTAAGCAAGATAACAATCGTAATCAATACTACAATACCAGCAATAATAATAATATCTGTCGGGTGCCTGTCGGAATGGTGCCAAATTCTGTTTGGAGTGTATTGCTATTCATCTCAGGTTGAAGGTGTATGTTTTTGGTTTCAGTTTATAAGATTCTTCATTCTTATTAATATGGAAGGTGTAAGTTTTTGGTTTCGTTTTATGAGATTTTATATCAGTCTTTAGTTTCATTTTATGAGATTTCTCATCAAGGTGTAAGTCTTTGGTTTTTCTTTATGAGAATCTTCGTGAAGGTGTAAGTCTTTGGTTTCTCTTTATGAGAATCTTCATGAAAGTGTAAGTCTTTGGTTCCACTTTATGAGATTCCTCATCCTATTAATATGAAGTTTGGGTATGTGTAAGGACTGATCCTCTTATTTTCCAATACAAATTTAATAACATATTCCGTAACTACAATTCGTTCCACTTTTATAATACCTATCTTCCATATCTAATTATATTGATTTTTTTTTTTTGTTTTCTTTTTATTATATAGAAGATTTGGTTAACACCATACTATTTTTTTTGGTAACTGATAAGCGTAAGATTCAAATTACAGAAGCTGCTTCCATCAAATCTATTTACGCATAGGTTCAAATTACAGAAGCTGCTTCCATCAAATCTATCGACGCCTACTCAGAAGATTCAGATCAAACCTACCTTTACAAACAGACTGCTCCCAAGGTGTGAACCTAGGTATCTTCTTAATAAATAATCGGTCAAATAAATACTTACCAATCCACTAACCTCTTTCAAGACTATTTTATTAAATTCGAATGTTGCAATCATTTTCACGTTAAAGGCTTAGATTCGCCGAGTCACTTTAATAATATTTATATAAGTACTAGCAAGATCCTTTTATCCTCGCAAGTTTGTGACGTTAAAAGACATGCATTTAATAGCAAAAACAAGTAACACATCACAATTTTTTTTTTTTTTATAAAGAACCCAAATGATATTTACTGCATTTAGTGCCCTGGGGAGGTGTAACTGCAGCACAATCTTATTATTATGAGCGGTAAGATCAATAAAACACCACCAGCAAAAATATATTGCTCTAAAATTTTAGATATGCAATACTCAGAGCCATACTAGCCTCACTAATGAGAGGACAATGTTTCGAGAAAATCAGTCATTATGACAATTATTTATGTAGTAAGTTTATGAAGGTTATCGAATTAGGCATAGAGCACATCCCACAAGTGCAGTAAGTTCCCTTTGGGCAGGTCCTGCCGCATGCGCCGCAATTATAAGAATCCCTGGTGGTGTCAATGCATCTTCCATTGCAGCAAATTCTCCCGTATCCGCAATTGGAATTGCATTTCCCACAATGGTTTTGATCACTCAATACGTCCACGCATCTGTTGCCGCAGCAATATGGACCACCAGGATTCGGTTCCGCTTTCAGACAAATATATGGATTCCGGTAACACGACAATTCTTTCTGATTCATTGTAGCTAACAAAAACCGATTACCTGCCGCTGGGCGATCATATTCCGCCAACGTAGACACGAATAATGTCAAGAGCAATAAGAAGGGGATCATAATTGCCTTGCGAATCCCCATGACTTTGATACTGCTAGCAACGTGATCAATAGCAACCAATGTAAAGATGCAGAAATTGCCATGATGAGAAGTGTAAAGCCTTTGTTTGGTTTTATAGGGTGGTCTGGTGCCTTGCCGTTGACAAATCTCGATTTGACGGCATCTGAGCATACTTGGATCCAAAGTTTTGTGGCAGAGTATCGTCAAGCCAGAAATAAAGAATAAGCGGTACTTGACTAAAAGTTCAATCAGTTATCAAATCCATTGAATTTTTGAGATAAAATTTGAAATTTTATAAATTTAAAATTAAAATACGGCGAATAATCTAATTTAAAATTAAAATCTGGCGTAACTAACCTTAAATACGGCATGAAAAAAATAACAAAAAACGGTATAATATTTATGAATTCTCCTGTAACATAAACTGGTATGATTTTTATGAATTCTCCCTTTTCTGGTTCCTCAGCGGGTCAAACATTGTATTTCGTGTATCGTGAAAACAACCCGGTCAGGTCACATTTGTCGCTGTAGACTTTATTACAAATGATCCAGGACCTCGAATGCTGCATATACATATTAACCTTAAATTATTATGTATAAATAATATTTAATATTAATTAAAAATAATGTATTAATAATTTAGATATCCAATAGTTATTACCTTGATAAATTTGATTCATAAATCTAATAACACCAAACTTCAAGTATTTATGTTTGAAAAGATTATGATTGGCGCAAACCGACCCAGTAAAGAAACATATGAATCGCAGATTTATACCGATTCTTGTCTGAGTAAATTAGTAAATGAATATAACTCCGGGTAATTGGATTGATAGAGGAACAACCCAAACTAATGGGTAATTGGATTGATAGAGGAACAATCTAAATTAATTGGGTGCTTGTAATTAAGAGAATGACATGGGAATTACATGTTTAGCCCTAAAAAAACAAGTAATATATATACATTTAATTTTATATTAAATTTATTTTGAATTTTTGAACATGTTAAATTTATTTCGAATTTTGACATCGAATTTTAAAAGTGTCAAACTGGAACTTGATGACTAGCTTATAGGAAGTAAAATGGCCGTAGACGTCGACAGTAGTATTTAATAGCTTTGATAGACGTCCACAGTAGTATTTTATAGCTTTGATAAATTGACACGTGAAATAAATGTGGAGACGTGCACGAACAAGAAACTGAGATGAAACGCATCCGTAATAGCTGCGGGCTTACGATAGCTAGCAGAGCCAATGATATTGGAGGGACGATTTTTTAGTATCACATTCAAGGAAGAAGCTCGGTACCTTCACAATTGAGCAATCAGAAGAATCTGACGGCTCTCTATCGTATTTATAAACGAGAATCAGCCATAGAAATTAGATGCGAAAATGATGTTGATTCTATCAACAATTGTTTAGGCCTTCGTAGGTATTAGTTTTGATCGGTGCCTCTAGAAATCCTCCGACGATTATGCAAGGAAGCTGCGAGAGAGTATCCTGACAGGATCTTCTATTTTCCCTGGACATCTATAATTTAGCATTTCCCTCACGGGTTCAAAGCCACAAAATACGCAACAATGTATTACCCACATATATATAAATAAAGACCCTATACCATAATATAATATAGTATATAAAAGACAGACCCCAGTAAATGCCTTATAGTCTATAAGGCAGAGAGTTATATATATATAAAACGAACACAAGTATATGTATGAAAGTTTATATATTAAAGATATACGTTGACGACCATTTTATATAATAATATATATAATTAGATATGAGGTTTTATAGTATATTTTTTTTTATAGATTTGGAGTATATTATATAATCTTTGTTGTGTGAAAGTATATGGGTTTTCATAGGATTTTTTAAAAGCTTTTTACACGATGATAATGTTTGTGAGCATAGTAGTAATAACCAAATTAATGATTTTATATATGATTCTATCGTCTTTTTAATAGAAAGAAAATTTGATTAGTTTTACATAGTAGTAATAACCAAATTAATGATTTTATATATGATTCTATCGTCTTTTTAATAGAAAGAAAATTTGATTAGTTTTATAGGAGTTAAACACCACTACCCATATGAACTACGTCTTTGCACTCGTTAAAACTTACACATGCATGCTATCTAACACATGCATGCTATCTATATATATTAGATATTTTAACATTTAATAATATTAATAAAAATATAATTTAACATAAATATTATTAAATGTTAAATTTTATTATTTATTTATAATATGTAATGATTATTTTTAATTATAATTAATATGAGTATTTTTTTAAGAATACATAGATATTTTATTTTATATTTAGGATGATTACTCTTAATTATTATGATTATATTTAATATTTTATATATCATTATAAAGATTTTCTTTTTTTATTTATAGTATTAATATTAAATTGATTTTATTAGTGAAATGATAAATTATAATTATAGTTTTGATATTTTTCCCTCCATAAAGTTGCATTTCCAAAATATCACACATTAGTACCAAGATGTAATAAATAATATTTCAATTGAGCTATTGATTAGATGGGAATGATATAAATGATAGAAGATAAAAATAATCTACTATATTGTTAGGTGATGGGTAGCTTGTTTTATCTTACAACTATTCAGTCCGATTTAGATTTTGTAATGAATTTCTATATAAAATGTTGGAAAAGAGCATTGACAAGTTGTCAAGCTATTTTTAGATATATCAAAGGTACCCTTGACTTTGGGATATTGTACCAACAATCTAATGACTTTTAGTTGTTTGGACACATTGATGTAGATTGGGAAATATCACTTCATGATCAGAAAAATAACATTGTAAATATATTTTCTCCTCCATTAGGTTCTATTTCTTAGTAATGCAAATATTATTATATAATTGTTGTTTGGCCAACTAAATTAGAATATAAGGTAGCATGTAGTGCAAGTTGTTAAGTTGTTTAGTTGTGATGCATATTGTAAGATCTTCACATAGATAAAATAAGATGAACACTATTTCATATGATATTCAAAGTGTGCTAACAATTGGGTGAAGAATTGAGTATCTCATTTTAGAACAAAATATATTGAATTTCATCATCACTATATCTAGTAGTTGGTGAAGCACGGAGAAACATTCCTAAATTATTGTTCAATTTCTAAATAGATTGTTGATGTAACAACTAACTTAGATACAATCTGAATTTTACCCTTAAATTTTATATTTTTTCTCTATCTAAGGGTTTAGCGAATAATCCAAGGCATATAAACTACTTGGTGTCCCTACTAACAATATTTTAATTAGCAAAAATATCATTATATATGGTTATCATTTCCTTTTAGATAATGGTAAATATAATAAGACTTATATATGCTTTAGAACTACTAATTGAACTACAAGAAGTAGTGAAGGTCAAATTCATCAAAGAAATTTGATAAAAATAAATATGTGGAGACTCAAGCACATTAATATGTTAAAATTCACTTTGGCATGACCTTGGAGAATAAATCTTAACAAAGGCATACCCATATGAATTTTTCTTACAACTAGAGCTATGTTAATTACCAAATACTATACATAGATTGGATAGATGTATTTTAAATATTTAGTATCCCATTTTATTTTAGATCACTTTATATTTAAGTCTTATTGTTGAGCTTATCATTTTAAGCCATGTTTGAATGAAGACTATGAAGATGATATAGAAGATTAATCAAAATAAAAATATCATCAATAAAACACATGTTCTATTAATAGGTTCTTGAACTAAATATTATTGTTCAACATTTTAAGATTTAGAAAGAACTTTGGATGAGCTAGCTTTTCTGAGTAATGTTCATTGCTTGGATAATTTAGTGTTAAAGTTCAGAGAATTATCAAACATATGGTGTGCACAATTCAAAATTCAATAAACACTTTGGTTAGCATAGTTTATTGCTTATATGGTTCTTCGATTTTACAAAATTTTATGTTTGATAATCATTTTCTTCTTGGGAAATTTTTTATTTCAATTCAATAGCTTATTCTTGTTTAGGATCTTCTAAGTTGAGTCTTTGATTTCAAAGTTATATCATTGTAAGTATTCAATGTCTAAGTATGATAGTAATACCATATTTTAGTATTCATTTTCAACAATTTAGTATTTTTATGTTTGAATGTTGGTGATTTTTATCTGGATATTGACACTAAATTATTGTATACATCTAGATTAAACCATATATTAAGAATCATTCCTTACCTGAATTGACAACTATAATTACTCATGCAATTTGGTGAGATAGAATGATGGCTATAAGGACTCTCTAGTAGATGCATGGTACCCATTATGGTAAATGATTGGTAGTAAGACCTTATAATATCATGCTTGTGGATGAGTTGTGATTTAATGACCAAACATATTGGTGTATCCAATTTATCATTAATGATGTGTTAAAATAAATTAAGGCTATTAGTATGATATGTGATTTGCATATTATTTAAGGGTCTAATCTAAATTGTTAGTCAAAATTTAGCTATTCCAAGTACGTACTATGCTATATATTTAGATATAATTATAATTTAAATAACTACAATGTGATAATTATTTTCTATGTAGCTAGTGAAACCAAATTTAAATTTAATTTTTACCTATAAATTATACTATTGATATTTTTTCCATTACATGATTGACCACTATACTGACCATATTAATAAATGATAATTATTGAAGCATATGTCTAGCTTGAATATGATAAGGCAATGCTATGAGATAGTGCCTTTTTATTATAGTGATATCTTGTATGGGATGAAAACCGTGTATAATTATTATATTTTAGAAGCATGAATGCTAGGAAAATGGTAGCTTGTCACTATAAATTATATCAAGTGCAATTACTCTTATCTACATATTAAATCCTAAGAGATATGTTTACATGAATTCTAAAAGGTTCAATGACAAAACTCAATAGGAGGTGATATGATCATTAACTCAAGATATAATACCATAAATTAATTATATATCTAAGCTTATTGAATGTGGATATTCTATAGATTCTTTATTTGCATAGATTTTAGGTTTTCTACCATGATTTTTATTTTCAATTTACTTGAAATTTGTCAAAGGGCATTAAAAGTCTTAAGTAGATTTTAATTTAAAAATAATAACATAACAATAAAAAATTGCATATTTTGATGTACATAACCTCTTTAATCTATTATAATAAAAAATATAATGCTTGCACAAAGGCTAAGAGCTAGAGTATCCAATGAGAATACAAAGCAATACAGTGTATACATTGCATGGACACAACAAAATAAGAAATCTAGGGAAGGGTCAAGCTATCATAAATATTTAAAAGTACAAATTATAAAGTTAGGCATAATGTGACCAACCAAATCAAGTTTTATATGATCAAATCATACATCTTAATATGATGAATGTTTTAAGCCCTAGGAAGAAAAACAAAGATAAATTTATAATTGAGTGTCTAAAAGAGAAATTATAAAGTTAGGCATAATGTGACCAACCAAATCAAGTTTTATATGATCAAATCATACAACTTAATACAATGAATATTTTAAGTCATAGGAAAAAAAACAAAGATAAAATTATAATTGAGTGTTTGAAAGAGAAGAGGTCTTTAGTATATTTTGTAATGTCAATCTCAAAGAGGACACAACTAGAAGCATTTTTAGTAGATCATAAATGTTGTTGATTTTTACTATAGCAATGCAATTTACACGTGGATCATTTTTTTTAATAAGTTGAAAAGTTGGGGGCACATTGGGGGACACCATCCCCATGAATTGAACTTCAGTCTTTGTTAAGAGAGTCCAATATATTTTTCCATTATGGTGTACTTGTCAAGACTACACATAAATTGATTTAGAAATTAATATTCAATGAAATTAAAAAACTTAATATTTTGAACCCATGATAAAGATCAATGGTTCAAAAGCTTAGATGAAATTAAAAAACCTAAATTTCTATTTCATGATCAAAATTTTGGTTGCAAATAAGGAATACATATAGTGAATTTAAGTACACATTGATTTTCTAAAAATGTTTCTAAATAATTAAAATAGTTGTTGGATGTGAATTAAAAAACTAATTACATGATTATTTGTATTGTTTATTTTTATGGATTTGTGTTAGAACATTTATGAATCCTAGACTATTAGGTGAAAATAAAGTTGTCTAGAGCCTAATCATCTAAGGAATCAAACTAGGTTAGCCCACTAACAAGAACTTGCTTACCACCAACTAGTGGTTGTATATAGCAAATGTGCAAAAGTGAATATAAGCACCCACATTAATTTTCTAAAAATATTTCTATATATTTAGACAATTGTTAGATCTAAATTAAAAGGTAATTACATTAAGTTTTTTTATTTGTGTAGGGAACCTTTATAAACCATAGCCTTTCATGAAGATGAAGTAATGGGATCTTGACCATCTAGGGAATCAAATGGGGTGGATCACCAGCAAATGCTTGGAAACTACAAACCATCCAATTCCTTTTAGGTAAATATTTTAAGATAAAGCATGGATTTTTTGAGAAGGTCCAGGTCTCCTTATACCAAGGTTTGAATTTGGATCTCTAGCATGAATACCCAATGATATATTACTATGGTATCCTTCATGGGAGGGAATTATTGGGTAAAATACATAGGTTTTTGAAAGGGTTCCTAGTTTGGGGTAGCTCATCGACAAGAATTTGTGTGTTACAAATCGGTGTATCCCTTTTAGGTAAAACTTTTAGGATAAATCATGGGTTTTTTGAAAGGGTCAAAGTTCCTTCTATATCAAGTTTGAACTTGGTTGTATTAGATGAAAACCCAATACCACTACGATATCTCTCATGGGATAAAATTATATGGTAAAAAATACATGTTTTTAAAAGGGGTCTTGGTCCCTTTACTATGGTTTGATCTTGAGTCTCTAGATGAAAATCCAAAGAGATAGTACCATGAGATCCCTTGCGTAACACCTTTATAATTAAAAAATAATAACAATACTATATTGTTGATAATATATATATATATATATATATATATATATATATATATATATATATATATATATATATATATATATATATATATATATATATATATACATATATATACAATGCACACCATCATATCAAAACGAGTTATTCTACATGATGTACACAAGAACCAAAGCTTAAACCACATAGAATTGTGCACACACACCATGGTTTGAGCCTTGGACCTATCAAAGAGAGGCTAAAGTCCTAATAGTTATGTTATCCCATTGTTAATAATATTTAATTAACAACATGTTGTAAAATTTTACATATCTCTTTTTTTGGGGGATTAAAAATAATTATAAATTTTTATTTTATTAGATTTTAGTTAATTTGTGAGTTTAGTTGCATAAGTTCATTCAATTTATTTTGAGGAAATAATTTATTTCATTGTTTTTTCTCTTTTATAAACAAGAAAAATATTCATTAGCATACATGATTATAATTGATTACAAGAATATAGGTGTCAATTGTCAACAATGTTGGATAAGGATAAAAAATTTGATAGAATTAAATTTCAAATGCTATATCTCCTTCATGATAACTTCAATTGAATTCATTAATTTTGACATCAAGGACTTTTAACCCTCTTTAATAATTTATCAAAAAAGTGTAAACTGTATAATATACATAGAATCTATAACACTTTTGCCTAATATTGTATTAAACTTGGACACTACCAATATAAACCTTAGCTCGTTGGGTAAAACAAAGTCAACATTACCTTAATATTCTAGGGAGTTGAATTGGTGCATCCAAATGATAAAAAATCCATTTCTAACATCCATCCTATCCCTTTATGATTATGTCATGGTTTGAACTGGATCTAAAAAAAGAACCCAAAACCTAAACTATTACCCCGTACTTGCAAAAAAAAAATTAAATGTTGTGTCAAGATGGTTCTCAAATGGTTCTATCTCACTAATGACACTTCTAAAGGATATTAACACATGAAACATGAAGTAGATAGATTGGATTTATATCTAAATTTTGATTTGTACCAAAATAGATACATAAGACCTTTAAAAAAGAATAGTACACAAAACATTATGGAAAAAATATATTTACATGGAGAGGGATGTTTATTTTCATCAAAGGATAATAGTTATTACAACATAAATTAAATTTTATTTATACTTCTAGAGCATAGAAATCCTAATTTATAATGCCAATCTATGGCATCTTCTCTTTTGCAAATAACTATGATTGTGCCTCCCAAAGGATAAATTTTATAAAAATTAAATAAAATACTCAATGATATAGTTTTTCACTATTTTTTTTTAACCAAAAACTATATTCAATAAAAATAAGAGAGGTTACAATAAAAAGGGATATGGAAAAATCATAGCTTAGGGTGCAAGGTCACCCAAATGATAAATAATTTTCGAGGTCAAAAATGTCAAATGAACAACATAACTAGGCCAAGGACTGAGACCTACTATGAGCACCAACAAAATGGTCTAAGGCTAGAAAACATTACCCACTTGAATTACTATGCCAAAATAGAGGGACCTTGAGGCAAAGGGAGGTTAGGCAAACCCTTGCTAATATTGCATCAAACCTCAAGCCAGTACATGATAAGATTTATCAAATGCACCAACTCACAAGTTAACTTGGAATCCTATGAATGGATATTAACAGTAACAGTAGAAACACCATAATATTTTCATGCATAGAAATTTGAATAGAAATTGAATCTCCAGAATATACAACAACATTCCTATATTTCCAAAGTTGAAACAAAATAATAGCATAAAATAAATTCCATAGAGCAGTAATATAAGCAGGCCAACAACTATTATCTCCAAAAAATATCATCTACATTTGAAGAATTCAAGATGAAAGAACTTGAACAATGAGTGAATTCAAGACCAGACAGAATAAGCATGAGGTAAAAACCAAAGAAAATGTTTAAAAGTCTCAAAATGACCACAAGCTATAAATTTTGGATTAGGAATACCAACCCTACAAAGTCTCTCTCCCATATGAAGCCCTTGATAGATACGAAATTAGAGAAAAAGGGTAATCTTGGGTTCAAGGTTAAACTACCAAATATGTTTCAAAAAATCCAATTATAGGAGGTAAAGTGAGTCTACCATCTCTCATTAATTTTATCAACACCAGGGGAAACGAGACTAAGAAGCTAATAAAGCAAGAAGAAGAGTAGTTCTTGAAATGAGTATCCACATTCAAACACAAATCCCTCCACCAAGAATTTAGGGGTTGTATACTGAGCTTATGAAGCATGACATAAAGCATAAGCTCTTGAATCTAAATAATAATAATAGAAGGAAGATCTAAATTCTAAAGATTAAATTTATATTTGATATAAGGCGAAGGAATATAGTCTTGAGAGTGCACTAAATATTTAAAAAGGTAGATGTCCTTGCAAAATAGCCTCAAAGTTTTAATCCTTGGCATATCAACAAGAAGAACTGAAGAGTTAGACAAAATAGGACACCACTAGATATTCTAAGAATTAAATGAAATACCATCATAAATCCAATGAATATGAGGTTTCACCACCTCAAAATTCCACCAAATATTGTTAACAATAAAGTATCCCTAAATATTAACTAAATTAGAAGTAATTATGAGAGTATGAAGGTCAATATTAGCCCAAGATTTATGCCCATAAGGTAGCCCTAAAGAAATATATTGGTGAATTCAAAACCTTTCAGGATTTAGGGCCTTTAATAGCTTTAAACACCCAATTAGCACATAAATAAATGTTTTACTTGTAAATTTCAATGATGTCCATCCCACAATTATTAGTAGGTGCACAATAGATATCCTAAGCAACTTGATGAAAACTAGTTTAATTCTTCCCCTTGGCCCAAATAAAATCCCTAAGGAGTCTAGCCAACTTATTTTAAGAATTCTTATTGTAGACACCAAAACAACACCAATCCGATTATGTGACTGCAAACACTGATCGCTTTGACAAACACAGACCCCAGGGCAGCCCTCAGAGGTCAAACAATGGTCTTAACCACTTTCATAGCAGTTTTGTAAGGTCAAGGAGCAATTTGGCACACTTGGGCACTTTGCCCGATATTCGTCTCACCCGGAGACGAATTCAAAATAGAATCCGTCCCACCCCGGACGAATTCCGAATCCAGTCCCCGGGTGGGATGAATTCTAAGCTTAACGGGCAAAAGGGCAAATGGTGCCAAGTGGCAGCCCAGAACAGTCAGTTAAGGGCTCCTACCTTGCACGCATGTGTAGGTGGACAGAGGGGCCGTTAGAGGACTTTTACAAGAAGCATTTATCAAAGTTCAAGTCGGTGAAGGACTCCCCTCCCTCATGGGAAGACAAGACCGCCACATGGCACCCATGGTCAACACTTGGCTTTTGTGCTTCCCTCCCAAAAGAGACCCCTTGGGTCTATAAAAGGTGGGAATTTTCTCACCCAAAATATACAAGTAGAAGGAGTGTTCAAGCAACGAAGTCGTCGCCGAATCGAAGACTCATTTGCATCCCCCTTTGTTCACCTTCCTACATCCATCAATCTCTTTTGCAAGGGAGGTTGTTGGGTGGCCTTTGGAAGCTCGAACCTTACTCAAATCCGACGCATGGACATCTGAACCCATCAATTCGCCGACCCCCCAATCCTAAAAGGTTTTGGACCCATCCTTGGTGGATTGGCTCCAAAATCGAGGGCCAACGGTGGGAGGCCCACTTGGGCACCCCCGCACCCCCAAGTTCTAATTTCAGTTTTTGAGCACTTTAGATTAATTTTTAGATTGCATTTTGTGTTACTAGGTCTGATTAGTCTATAATTGCAATTTTGTAGCTTTTGGTCAGAGTTTAGGGTGTTTTGTATTGCTTTATCGTTTCGCTAACTTGCAGGTGTCAAGGTCAAATTCCCGAGGGAGGAGGCCAAATTGGGAAAATCCGACCATCTGGGTTGTCCCAAAATGGCCCCAATTACCTAACCCCCCTATTTGCAGGAGTTTTGCAGGTCCTGGGATCCGACATTGGAGCAGCAGCGAGTCGATTTCTCCTATTCAGAAGAATTCGTCCCACCCAGGGACGAATTACGATCGAGATTCATCCCGCCGGGGATGAATTCCAGTTTAAGGTGAATTGGCCAGCTACCTCAGTGGCAGTGGCCTTCTGGTGACTGTTCTTACCTTCTGTCAGATTTTGAAGCAATTTGGATTCACTGTTTTCATGGTTTCAGGCAAATATTCGTATGCATATTTTGTTAGTTTTAGAGAGAGAATGCTTTTCATTTGCAACAGGTGCTACTAACGTCTTGATCATTTCTTTGTTTGCAGGGAGAAGCAGCAGAGGTGAAGAACCCATCAACATCAGTGACGGCATCATCTTGGCCCGCCCAGTGCAATCGTGGGCACGCGGAAGGAGGAACCATTCAGCGATTGTAATCAAACCTTATTTGCGCTCCTAGCCCCTGAAAAGGGAGGAGGCATTATTGTAACGGAGATCGAAAGAAATTAATGAAAGGGCTATTTTTCTTTATCTTATTGCGTCTCTTATAACATGTCTCTTTTCGTTTCATGCAATGTACATTCCTAGGACTTAAGCGTGATTAATTTTGAATGCAATTGCACTTGGTGTTTCTTTTGACCGGAATCTCGTGCTTTCAGTGGCGATCACGGTGGGACCCTGTTCCCTAGTTTTGAAATCACAGAAACTAATTAAATTTTTGTGTTTGTGCTTGACAGGTACACTTTTTTTGTTGCAGACTGCTATTCGTCTCTGACAGGGACGAATCCTTTTCTGCAATTTGATCGACTCCGAGACGAATTCAAATTGCGTCTGCGGGTAGGATGAATTCTGTTCTGCAATTCGTCTCCCAGAGGGACGAATTCCTGTCTGTGGATTTTCAGAGCAGAAATTCAGAGATAACAGGAGCAGGCAGAGAAGAGGTAGGGATTTTCATGATCTCTGTTATAATTTTCTGTTTTTGTTTCTATTTCTGCTTCGTTAATTGTTTTCATTTAATCTTGCATTGCATTAGGAAAAGTCATGTATGCTAGTTTCATTTTGTTGGATAAAACGAATCCGACACACACCACGAGACAACTTTAAACCCAGGAGCTGGTCTTAAGACCCCAGCCCTTGATCAAGACCATTGGTGGATTTAATCACCGCCTTGGCTTGATTTGCATCCATTTCCCGATTGTCAACTTTTGTTAGGCGTAAATCCTGACGAAGACAGACCGAGCGTAGCTGGGGTGATTCCCATGCGCGTGAGGATAAGTTTTCTATGGTAGGTGTCATTAACAGGACAATCCCCCTTCCGTACCGCCTATGTACCACGTACCTTCTGCTCTCACGTACCTATAGTCTCCCTCTCGTAAGGGTGGGTATATAGAGAGGTTGGTATATCGGCCTGGCAGGTATATTGAAGGGGCGACCTTTGGAGTTATAAGAGCCTACATGATGCATTTAAACATTCTACAAAGTCTACAAAAACAAAACAAAACATCAAAATGCACTAAACCAGTCTAGGGCACACCAAGAATCCTTAAAAGAGATAATCACGGTCTTGTGAATGTGTGTGTTTAATTCTGCTTAGTGTAGACAAAAAAAAAAAAAAAAAAGAGAAAATCATAAAACGAGATAAAAACTTATTTAGATAGCATAGAAGCACCGCAATGGTGTACACCCGTAGTCAAGCCCAATCAAGGGCAGAAGCTCCGAGAGGTACACAAAAAGCAGGCACAAGTTGCCTTCACTTCAGTCTCGAGGATTTGGTTATACCGCCTTATCGGTCTAACCTACAAAAGAATCCAATTCAGAATCCTCGGTGGGGTATGCCTATTCAAAGCAGCCCCTTTCGAGAAGATGCCTTACATGTAGACCTTGACATAAATAGAGAATCACCTCTTGAAGGTAGGCATGAGTGGCCACCATGCAATGAAGCGCTAAACATGCACACTGTCCATTTAGAGGTGCAACATGGATATGGCGTCCCTTCTTTACCTATCATCAGAACAGAAAGACCACATCCGGAGCGCAGGGCTCCTTACATAGGGCGACCTAACTCCGCCCATCCCATTTACACTCATGAAAGAGAGTATGAGGAAAACCATCACATTCCTCGAGAGCAACAAACAATGCGGGAACCTTGCATTTCCGCACCAGCCAGGATATCATGATCACCCCTTGAGGCCAGAACCTCGAGCACATACCACCTACCTCGACAGAGGGAAGCGACCCATTGAAACCTTAGAGCATCAAAATCAAGGTATACCCATAGGAGGAACATTTGAACCTCCCAAACAAAATAGGGTAGAACAAATTGATCCAGTTGTCGCCAGATATACCACCCGTCAAGCCCAAATCATGCGGCTTAAACAAAGTCAGCAAGAGATAGAGTATCAATACCGCTTGGATAAAGAATGCATGCAACATGAAGCGGATGAGTTACGCTATGAAATACCTGAGAGGGGGCCAACCCCTCGCATCCAAAGAGCGAACAGTATGAGAGGCGTAATCCATTGGCGCAAGACAGGTCTCCACGACCTCGTCAAACTCTGCCTCCAAGACCCCATAGATTTGAAAGGGAGGCAACTCCCCGAAACAATGATGGGTACCTTCAAGAAGAACTTGATCAGGGTCATAGGTTTCGCCTCGAGACTCCTCAAGAATTTTACGAGGAGTATGAACCAGAAGAGGAGTATATCGAAACTCCCCATCAAGGCGGGAAGGATGCCATTCGGCCACCCCTCCATAGGCCTCCAGTTTACCGTAACTTGCAACAAGAGCGAACAAGAGAGGAAGAAATAAAATCTTTCGATGCATACCAAGCGCTATTGGAGCGTTTAGAGTCGGTGGAGACAAAAGCTGCTGGGCATCAAAAACCCACATTACGTCTACTCCGCAATAATTCGATGCATCCCTCAGTGCCTACACCTCTTTACCCCGAACACTTTAAGTTGCCTCAATTGGTAGTTTTTAAAGGTGAAGAGGACGCACAGGAACATGTTACACGATTTCTAAGCCAATGCTTCGGCATTCAAGATAATGACGCATTATTGCTTAGAACATTCATAACCACATTCGTAGGCCCCACCTCGGATTGGTTCACACAGCTGCCCAAACACAGCATAAGCAGCTTAGATCAGCTGGTAGATGCGTTTCTTGAACGCTTCGCCTTCAACACAAGGAAGAAGGCATCACTTAGTGATCTTGCTAGCCTTAAACAATTTGAGGAGGAAACAATGGCAGCGTACGGGAACCGATGGAGAGCTTTGCTTTCTAAGTTACCCTACCGTCCTCCCATGTCGGACCTCATGCAAATGTTCACGAAAAGTTGTTTAAAATCAATCTCTGGTCTATTGTTGTTGCGACAATACGACAGCTTAGAAGAAGCTTTGGCGCAAGCTAGAGTCATAGAAGAGATTAAGATAGGCGAAGGCGCAATTGCCAAGCCTAAGAAGAAAGAGTGGAATAAAACCACTAAAACTGGGACAACGCAACCACAACACACTCCAATCAACCAAGTTGCGATAATGTCCCAGTGCCTGTGCAAGAAACGCAGCCTCAAAAGGCTAACTACCAGGCAGTGCCTCCTGCTTACGAAAGAGATAACAGGAGACAAGAACAGTATCAGCAGCGTCGCCCTAGGCGATAATTCACCCCGTATGCGAGTCTAGGGACTCCTTATTTGACCGCTTGTCGCGGCGAATCTAGTTACTCTGCCAGAAATCCAAATTTTTGACCCTAGCGTCCCTAAGCCTAAGGGGTATAGGGAGGAATTGTATTGCAGATTTCATAAACGTAGAGGACATGACCTAAATGGGTGCTGGAAATTCAAAGAACTAGTCCAGGATTTGATCGACAATCGAACATTGGTCGTGGACAACCCCATCGCACCTAACAACCAACAAATGGGGGTATTCAAGGACCCCTTGCCTGCCTACGAGGCGCAGACAAAACCGCTCCAAATAAACGAGGTGCGACAAGATCTTCCCGCACAAGGATTTGTGGGAATGATTAGCATTGTAACAAGGAACAGAAAATACCTAGCAGTTGCCCCCGAGGTACCTGCGAGGGAAGTTTCGTCGACATCGTAGCCTCAACAACGCCCGATGCAGTTACCTCTGCCTAGACCTGAGGTCACGATACGAACCAAACTCACGCAGAGTTTGCGGACCATGTCAGCTAATCTGTCCATCTACGAGCTTATTCAACAATCAGCTCCACATAGAGAAGCTCTTATGGACATCTTAAAAGCCATTGAAGTACAACCCCACGAAGCTAATTCTTTCAACGCTTTCGTGGGACATGTGAAACAATGTACGGAGCCTGTCATCACATTCAAAGAAAATGAGGTCAAAACAATATCGAATGACATGCCGGATCCACCCTTGCACGTTATCGCACGGGTCAACGGGATCCCGTACAAGAGAGTGCTGATAGATCTTGGCTCATCCAAGTAACATTATAACCACTCGCTGCGTTAAAGCATTTAAAAGCGCTAGCCTCTCACATCACAGACTCCACGTACACACTGCGAGCTTTTAACGATGCAATTTGCTCGACAGTCGGCACGGTTGTTCTGCCTATACAGGTAGGACAAAAGTCAATACCCACACTCTGCCATGTGTTGGAAGGCGAAATGGCTTATAACATACTGTTGGGGCGGCCTTGGATCAGGGACATGAAGTGTGTCCCCTCGATCGCACACCAATGCTTGAAGTATGCCTATGAAGGGCAAATACATGTAGTCCCAATGGACTTAGAGCCCTTCAAGTATTGCAATGCGGTACAATTCATACCTCAATCGACCCTACCATCAACGCATTTGGATTTTCAATTAAATCCATCTAAACAGAGTCCGATACCGCGAGGCACAATCGGTGGCCAATAAGGTAAAATCCCGACCGGTGAGATGTCATCATTGGCTCCTTCATCATCAGTGCCACCTATCGTGGCCCAACAGAAGGACAAGGGAAAGCAAATCATGGAGGATTTTAAGCCTCTAGAAGAGGGGTTGCCCACGATCTCAACAATATCAACAAAGGAAGCGCCCAATGCAACGAAAACCAAGATTCCTGAACAACCAAACATGGAATGGACTCAGGAAGGACTACCGTTTCCTCCTACCCAATCATCAACAATCACTATTGAGATGGCCAGTACAGGCCTGGGAGAGTACATAGTGCAAAATGTTGTGGCAACCCCCACACTGGAGTTAGTACAAGACATGGGAAGACCTCGCCTTCCCATTGGAACAATCGTCCCTTTAGGCTACCCACCGAACCAAACGAATTTTGTGTATGGGGGCCTTGATCATGGTTCTGAACCATGCGAACAAAAGGAAACAGATGAAGAACCTTTTGTCGAAAACATCAATTATCTGTCGAACCCAGAATTTGCCCTAAAATATCTCGAACAATGCAATTGGCACGGGTATGGGCTAGGCAGATACGAGCAAGGGATGCGGATCCTTTGTCAACCAAGATATCAGATGCCATACGACAAGTCGGGGGTTGGGTTCAACCATCCCTCGCCATTAGACATCTTGGTTGAAAACATGCAAGGCCTAGAAATAGGCAACGGGGGGATTGGCACAAGACCCATACGCCAATCCAAACACGAGAATACACATTGGGGGATTATCTCCCATGGTCTACAAACACCCCTGGTAACAACAATAATCCCTCTCCTTTGCTAGAGAGAGGTGAAAGTTCAGAGAGCAGTCCTCGAAAAGAACAACAATGGCTTCCAGATATTTTTTTGAAACTGTTCCCCTTAGAGGTTCCAGATGAAATAACGCAGTCTCAAAAGAATCAGGTCCCTCCACTAAGAGTGGAACAACCGCAATGGGATCAGATTAATTCACTGGAACAAGAAGAGTCCTCAATGTCGGAAGCAACAGATGCTGAAGAGGATGAGCAATTTTGGATCTATGAAAGCGATTCAGAAGACGAGACTGAGATGGACTATCTCAGACATGCACGACGACATCACCACGCTCTAACCCATGAAGATCTAATGGGACAAATGGGTATACGGTTGGGACATGAATGGCACTTAGACCCAACGAGGTGGGACCAAGTGCTAGGCCTATGGCTCCAAATTCAAGTTGAGCATCGTCCACCTCAAGATCCCATCAGGACAACAGTACCAAGGGAAGACCCCGCCTTCCTTTCCGCACTTAGAGACGAATTTGCACCTAGAGAGGATCCATTCGTGTCTGTTCCCGTAGAGCCAGACCCAGAATATAGGGAACATCTGAAAGAATCAAGTCGTCACACCCGTGGTTCTGGAGACCATATTCATTCCATCCACATGATCTCCATTGATTTGACCACACCCATCCGCAATCCGATCAATCCATCACGGTCATTACATCTAAACACGGATGCCATTGACTGGGATCGCGTCAACTCACCATTGTCACCATCAGAGTACTGGCATTTCGGTAAAATGCTTCATTTTACCCCAAGGACAACTCAAGATATTTTTCAAGCTGAAGAGGGACCCAAAGTCCCCAACGTAGATCTTAACTCAGCTGATGATATCCATTTAATCCCAACTCCACATCAGTTGGAGGACGGATCTCACATGTCAGTCAAAGAGACGACTGACGTAGACATCGGCACAGACCCAATGAATCCACAGATTCTCAAGCTGGGGGTAAGCCTTTCCCCTGAAGAGCAAGCCGATTACATTGACCTTCTTAAAGAAAAGAAGGAGGTTTTTGCATGGTCATACAAAGATATGCCAGGACTAGACCCATGACTAGTCATGCACAATTTAACGCTTGATCCGAAAATCAAGCCGGTGAAGCAAAAACTAAGAAAGATGCACCCAACGAGTGGCCTTGATGGTCAAAGACGAATTACAAAAGCTGTTGGATGCACAATTTGTCATCTGCATGGATTATCCGCCATGGTTGTCCAACATGGTTCCCGTCAAGAAGCCCGATGGGAGGATTCACATATTCACCGACTTTCGAGACTTAAACAAAGCGAGTCCTAAGGATGATTTCCCCTTGCCAAGCATCGACGCATTGGTAGACGCTACGACGAGTCACGAAATGCTCTCCCTAATGGACGGTTTCTCAGGATACAATCAAATTCGTATCAATCCTGAAGACCAACTCAAAATGGCATTCACAACGCCTTGGGGGACGTTTTGTTATAAGGTCATGCCTTTTGGCCTTAAAAACACTGGCGCTACATACCAACGTGCTATGACGTATATCTTCCACGATTACATGCACAAAAATTTGGAAGATTACATGGATGATTTGTTAGCCAAGTCTAAATTGCACTCAGATCATCTCGGTGACTTAAGCAATATCCTCGATCGCCTCATAGAGCATAAGGTCAGACTGAATCCCAAGAAGTGCGTGTTCGGCGTCACATCTGGAAAACTCTTGGGTTTTATAGTCTCCAAAAGAGGCATCGAAGTGGACCCAAACAAAGTCAAGGCAATCCTTGAAATGGCTCCCCCAACCACTATCAAGCAACTCAGAAGTCTACAAGGAAAGGTCACGTCGATTAAACGCTTCATAGCGCAATTATCTGACAAATGCCGACCAATGAACAAATTATTGCACAAAGGGGTCACATTTCATTGGGATGACGAGTGCCAGTCGACCTTTGACGAAATCAAACAATACTTGGCTTCGCCGCCAGTATTGGCACCACCTAGACCAGGTGTGCCGTTCTACTTATACATCTCATCTACTGAGGTGGCACTGGGCATAATGCTAGCCCAGAAGAATGAACTTCACAAAGAACAGACTACTTACTATCTTAGCCGCACCCTGGTCAGTTACGAACTTAACTATGCATACGTTGAGAAACTCTGCTTGCCAGTGGTGTTTGCCACCAAAAGGCTACGCCACTATATGCTGAGCAACACGACGTATGTTGTGTCTAAGGAGAATCCATTATGATACATGATGAGTCGTACTTATCATAGTAGCCGCACGGTGAAATGGATTATGTTGTTGACGGAATTTGACATTGAGTTTATTGGACAAAAATTTATAAAAGGACAAGTCATAGCCGATCAACTAGCAGAGGCTCCTCTTGAATACGATCAGCCTCTGGTCATAGAACTACCCGATGATGAGGTCTTCCATGTCTCGGAATCGCCAGATCTGAAGAGCCCGAGTCTCGGAGCCGACATAACCTTATTTTTTGATGGTTCTAAATGCGAGCAAGGGGGTGGCGCAGGAATTGTATTCTTCACACCGTAGGGTGCTCCAATGCCCCTGTCATTTAAATTAAACTTCCAGTGCACCAACAACAATGCATAATATGAAGCCTTGCTCCTAGGTCTTCAGACAGCAATCGCCATGAACATCAAAAGACTGACGACTTTGGCGATTCACTGTTAATCGTCAATCAAGTCAAAGGGGTATATCAATTCAAATGCCCAGTTCTGAAGGCCTATAAAGCCCTCGTGGATAAATTCTTTGCAAAATTTGAGTGGTATGACATCGAGGCACTCCCTCGATCATCGAATCGTTTTGCGGACATAATGGCCTCCTTGGGGTCACTAATCCCGCAAGACCTTTCCGGTGATATAACAACCATTCAGGTCAAAACCTTATCGTAACCCGCGATGGAGCGTGTAAGCTCAGACTTGACGCCAGGAATCCACATGATCCAGATCGAACCATCTTCGGATAAGTTCTTTCGAATTCGAGACTATTTGAAACATGCCAACTGGGGGTCTTTGTTCTCCCCAATTCCCATTAATAGCAACACAACGCTATTTTTACAAGTTTTATCCCAATCAACATTTGTTAGGGAAGAACTCCAAAAGGGATTGGCTGTTCAAACTGTCGAGGTATCTGATCAACAGGACTGGTATTTACCCATAAGAGATTACCTCAAGTTAGGTAATCTACCCCTTGGATTGACGCAAGCCGCAAAACGAACATTCAAACAGAAAGCGGAAAAATATGTCTTGATAGGAGACATTTTGTATCGTCGTAGCTACGACGGAATTCTTCTTCGTTGCTTGGACCAGCAAGAGTCCACTTGGGCAGTCACCCAAGTGCATGACGGTACATGTGGTGGCCACTTTAGTGGTATGGCCATTGCAAAGCGCATTCTTCGCATGGGCTATTATTGGCCATCTTTAGAGTGATATTGTTGTGCATATGTCAAGAGGTGTGTGAAATGTCAACATCATGCCAATCTGATGCACGCACCTTCCCAGGCCCTACAGACAGACGATGCCGCTTGGCCATTTTCGCGATGGGGCCTCGATCTAATTGGAAAGATCTCCCTCGCATCGTCAAAGCCGTCACACGTTTATCATAACGGCCACGGAATATTTTACCAAATGGGTGGAAGCAATTCCATTAACCTCTACGACAGGACCCCGCATTGCGGAGTTCATTTTGCATTACATCATATGTCGTTTTGGTATTCCATCCAAAATAATCTCGGATAATGGGCCATCATTCAAGAACAAAGACGTGCGTGCTTTAACCACAAAGTACAAAATTTAGCACAGCTTTTCAACACCATATTATCCGCAAGCAAATGGGTAAGCAGAGGCGTCAAACAAAACGCTAGTTGCCATCCTTAAAAAGACCGTCGTAGACAGTCATAAGGATTGGCATATACAAATCCCACTTGCCCTTTGGGCCTATCGCACTAGCATTCGAACGCCCACTGGGGCAACTCCATTTTCACTAGTGTATGGCTTAGAGGCAGTAATGCCTCTCGATTTGGAAATTCCTTCCCTCCGCATATCAATGCAGGAATTCATCGATGATGACACTGCGCGGCAGGCCCGGTTAGACCAACTTACGTTGCTTGATGAAAGACGCGTTAATGCTCTCGAGCACTTACGTATCTATCAAGAGCGGCTTAAGAGAGCTTACAACATGAAAGTTCACCTAAGAGAATTTCGGGTTGGCGATCTAGTTCTGAAGGAAAACCAACAAAACTCTAATTTTCCGTCCCATATGAGGGACAAATTTGTGGCAAATTGGTTAGGTCCGTATGTCATTGATAGCAAAATAGGACCAAGAACGTACAGGCTAGCTTCTCTTGACGGTATCAAGGAAACAGAACCCTTGAATATCAGTCATTTACGACCATTTCATATCTAAGACAACCATGTACCAAAAAATAAAATAAAATAAAATAAAATAAAATAAAATTTCAACATAAAAAAACAAACAAAAAGCTCCAAGGATTATCGCAATCTCTTGGTCAACCCAAAAAGCTCCAAGGATTATCGCAATCTCTTGGTCAACCCAAAAAGCTCCAAGGATTATCGCAATCTCTTGGTCAACCCAAAAAGCTCCAAGGATTATCGCAATATCTTGGTCAACCCAAAAAGCTCCAAGGATTATCGCAATCTCTTGGTCAACCCAAAAAGATCCAAGGATTATCGCAATCTCTTGGTCAACCCAAAAAGCTCCAAGGATTATCGCAATCTCTTGGTCAACACAAAAAGCTCCAAGGATTATCGTAATCTCTTGGTCAACCCAAAAAGCTCCAAGGATTATCGCAATCTCTTGGTCAACCCAAAAAGCTCCAAGGATTATCGCAATCTCTTGGTCAACCCAAAAACCTCCAAGGATTATCGCAATCTCTTGGTCAACCCAAAAAGCTCCAAGGATTATCGCAATCTCTTGGTCAACACAAAAAGCTCCAAGGATTATCGCAATCTCTTGGTCACCTAAAAAGCTCCAAGGATTATCGTAATCTCTTGGTCAATACAAAAATCTCCAAGGATTATCGCAATCTCTTGGTCAACCCAAAAGCTCCAAGGATTATCGCAATCTCTTGGTCAAACAATCAATAAATTCAACAAAAACAGAACAACAAAAATCAACAAAATCAACAAAGATTTGCATCTCAATTCTAGGCATACTCGAATTCATCAAAATCAACAAAAACACCATGCATAAATCTTACCACACTACAGTCAGTGGTCTAGGAACGTACTAGGAGTTTTAGTAATTCAGTCATCATTTTCCTCTTTAGCCATGTAGTGTACCAAGTCGAATGGATTTTATAAAGGTAGAGTCATACTTGAAATACACCTTGTTACATAACATCCCAACACAAATCAAAACACTAAAATTCCCAAAATTGTGTGAACGAAAGATGAAACCTGTAAAATAACTAGGTCACCACAAGCGAAACGGTTATCTTGCTCATCCCCCGTGCGAATGACCCCTAGAATGCCGAGAGTTGGCAAAAGGACAAGCTTCCTCCCTACCCAATTCCCTAAGAATCCCAAAAGTTCTCAATAGCTACAAAACACAAAAATTTGCAAAATGTCAAAACTCAAAAATTTGACAAAATATAGTGCACACATCAAAAGGCACAAACAACAGTGATTTTCGTCACTCCATATCCCCAATCCCTTGCTCAAAAGAAAAATCAATAAAAATAAACAGTGATCTTATCACTACAAAAGAGCAAGTATCCCAATACAATTGAAAAAAAAGAAGGGAGTTGACCTTGAATCCCTGGAACTCTCGACGATTCACGTAGGTCATAAGGCAAGCTTCAATACCAACTCGGTAATAGAAGTAAACCTCCCGCATGACGATATATCTGTCACATTAACTTGTGTACAGATCAATGTTTGCATGTGGATGAGATAGCTTATGGCAGCCTGGATTACAACGCAGATTAATCTTAGTACATACAACAAAAGAATTCGTGGAGCTAATTAGGTGATCCTCGGTACAGGTTCGGTTGAAAGCCCATCTAGCACTGGCGGTATCCTAACAAATACCACTAAATGAACTCAATTGCACACACAGGGATGTGAAATAGCTCGATCAAAAACAAGTTTGATTCATACCTTTGTTCAAAAGTCTTGTAAGACAAAGTACAGTAGTGGATAGTGAGTTAAAACTGTCTGAATCTCAGAAAATCTTACACTAATCCCGAAAACCATCTGCCCTACTTATCATTCTTATGATACCATCAGAAAATACAAAAACAGCAAAGAAAAACCGGATAAATAAAAATAGCATTCATCCATTTTGCATATCACATAGGCATCTAAAACAATTCAATTCATCTGCATCCATCAAACAAATAAACATGCATAACAAAAATCAATCACATCATCACATGTACAAATCCAAAAATAAAACCGGTATATATATATATATATCGTCAAAAAAAAAAAAGATGTCCGCAGGCTACAAAAACAGGTCCTTAGACCTCGTAATCATATCCAAAACCCAACCTAAGACGTCGGCCACCATGATCACGCAGGATCGGTGCGACGGAACCGCCCCGTGGTGTGGGTCCTACGGGACCTGCGCAGGCGACTCATCGCTAGCCTCCGCATCATGCCTACTACCACCCCCCTCATCCAACCGCCTGCGGCGAGATGATGCTGACTGCTCAGTCAGACTATCCCTCGTCCATCGATAATATCTGCTGATAGAAGGCTCAGGGAGCCACCCGCCAAGGCGGATGACCTCCCTCTCCAAGTCTATCCGATATAGACACCACTCTGCCTCCCGCCGATGATAGATAGACAAGGCATCATCGCGCTGCGCCAAAACGCTATCCCGCTCTGCCAACTGAACCCGCGGAAGATCCCTCTCTAGATCCCACATCCGTAGTAGCTCTGTAAGCCGTGCAACCTCATCGCCTACATCCGACCCCACCCCCTCCGTATCTGTCGGACGCATAGGACTCCCGGGGACAGTAGCCTGCCCAGGCTCCAACTGCTCCTCCACATCCTGCATGTCCAGCTACTTCGAAACACCCAAGTCCACATCCGCCATGTCTGCATCATCCAACGGCCCTCCCCAATCACCCCCTATCGCCTCAGCATCCTCCACTACCGCCTCCGCACCTCCCAGAGGACCCTCACCTCTCCAGCACCACAAAACCCACCACGAGTCATACTCAGTGGTAGTACCTACGTCATCCACATCCAACACCTCAATAACAGCATCCGACTCCTCACCCAGTGGCACGAGGACAGGTGGCTCCAGATCCCTCTCATCTCCCCGACGTCGATAGCCTACGGGTTCACCAGGAAACCCCTGGCGCACCCCAAATTGTCGTGTAACCCAACGGTACAAAAAGAACTCATGCTCCGTCCCGTGTCACCCAGTCAACCATCGCTCCCTCCGTACCCGTCGGAGCCACTCTCCAGCCTCAGGCCAGGCTGGACAGTCCCGATAGGGACACCAAAACACCTCCCCTGGAGTGAGCCGTGAAAAGGCATCAATGTAGTGCTCAACTGCACCTGCCCATCGTCGACTCTGCCCCTGCTCCGTAGACCGTCGCCACAACGCTGCATAACCAATCTCATCATCCTCCATCGCCACCCGAGTCATCCACGGTAACCCGGTAGGCCTCTCAACAGCTATGTGCTGCCAACCCCAGCACTGCAACAAAAAGCTACAACTGACACCCTTCCGCTGTCGACAGCGGACCCCGTACAGCTCTCCGTAAAGCTGTGCCAACAAAGTCTATCCCCATCTCAGGATCAACGGTGCCTCTACGGGCACTCGCCAACTGCCACACCAAATCCGGCGGGTTCCACGGGAACCTCGCGCTCGACGAATCGGGGAGAAGAATGTTAGAAATGAGGCCCATCGGGAATGTGTGCCTCACTCCTAACACCCCCTCTCCTTCCACCGACCAACCAAAATCCCACCGGCACTGGAAATCCACCTCGATTTGTCTCCACCGGGTCCGCTACACCCGCCTCCCCCCATGCCCAAAACATCTTGTGAGTATAGCGATCCGCTGATCGAACGGAGATGTCCTAATAGGCAGACCATCTATCGGAATCCGAAGCAACCGATAGACGTCCTCAAGAGTCACAGTCATCTCCCCTGTCGGGAGATGGAAAGTATTGGTCCGCGGATCCCAAAGCTTGATCAGGGCCATCAGATAGGCCTGATCCGAAACCACGAGCTCCAGTCGAGCCACTCGCTGAGCCCAAGGGCATCAAGCCATTCCCAGTCACCATCAGTCAAGGCCAACCGCGCCTCAGTAAAGGCAGCGGGTACACGGTACCGGCTCCTAACAACCTGCAAGCAAACAAAAAAAATAATAATAAATAAAAAAAATGAAAAAGATAAAATTTTCAATTCTAGGGTTTCTAACCTTAGTTGTTAAACAAAAAACATCACAAAAAAATCTTAAAATTTTGAAAAGCGCAACACAAAAACAATGCATTCAGTTAAAGCAAAATAAGCCCTAGGGTCACTTACAGGACTCGCCTCGGCTCCGCCGCTCAAACCGATTTGTGCACTCATGATGGCAGAGAGAATTCCGAGTAGCGCTTCGCCTCGCGAGTACTTCCTCCTCCCGGAGCTCCAAAATCGCAAGAAAAAAAATGACACAAATGAGCCCAAAATCAAGTTTTGGCCCTTAAATAGGCCTTTTGCACTGGAATTCGTCCTTGACTGGTACGAGCACTCTGATTAGCGCTCGTCCCACCCAGGGACGAATTCTCCAGTGGAATTCGTCCCACCCGGGGACGAATTCAGAGCCAAGCACAAAAAAAATTAAGAAAAATGACTAAAAATGCACTAAAAAGACAATAAAAGCGCCCGACGGGATTGTAAATGCAACTGACAGCATGGGCATACAAAATCGACATCGGGGTCACAAATTATCAATATCCTACTCCCTAAGAAGGCTTCCATAGCCGGACCGCTCCAAGGGAAGACAGATTTTGAAAATTTAACCCCCAAAATAATGTCACAAAAACAACAAAAACAGTACAAAATTTAACAAAAACACAACAAAAGCATTGCCAGGAATAAGTGCTCATGCACTTAACCTCTAGGCAAAGAAAATCAATGTCAAGGTCCAAATTATCGCTCTCCTAGTTCCCCAAGAAGGCTATCATAGCCGGACCGCTCCACGGGAAATAGGTTTTCGATGATTTCACCTCATTATGACGTCACCAAAAGGGCTAACACCCACCAAAAATAGGTCCATATGTTGGAAAAATTGCACACGCTTAACTGTAAACCCTCTAAAGGCAAACCTTGCACAAGTCATCTTGGGTCAAGCGACTCGTCGCTTCTCTCACGAAGGTCATTCCCTCATCGATTCGTCGCTTGAGGGGGTAGTCACACTTAGTCACCAACCAACAATCACACACCCAATTAAGGAAAACGACATGCATTCAAAGAATCATTGACAAAGACAATCACGCTCCTGCTTGGGGCGATAAACAAGCAACAATCAAATCAATCAAACACTTGGCATTTCGTGAATCATGAACACAAGGTTCCCCCGAGGATAAAACGCCCTTCACTTGTTCATGATCGATCAATGTCCAAGTTCAAGTCACACCTCACCAAAACAGGTTAATACTTGAAATCAAATTCCTTAGCACGTCAGAAGCAAGGATTCAAGAATGCATGCCCTTTCCACACTTGGGGCATCAAAAGTTGGTTAGGTTACCAAGAAACCCTAATCATTAGTGCTTTGGTTATCTATTTTTGCTCAGCAGATCGCGTCACCCGCAGCCGCTTCCCAAAAAGGGGCATCTGTAGACACCAAAACAGCACCAATCCGATTATGTGACTGCAAACACTGATCGCTTTGACAAACACAGCCCCCAGGGCAGCCCTCAGAGGTCAAACAGTGGTCTTAACCACTTTCATAGCAGTTTTGTAAGGTCAAGGAGCAATTTGGCACACTTGGGCACTTTGCCCAGTATTCGTCTCACCCAGAGACGAATTCAAAATAGAATCCGTCCCACCCCAGGACGAATTCTGAATCCGTCCCTGGGTGGGACGAATTCTAAGCTTAACGGGCAAAAGGGCAAATGGTGCCAAGTGGCAGCCCAGAACAGTCAGTTAAGGGCTCCTACCTTGCACGCATGTGTAGGTGGATAGAGGGGTCGTTAGAGGACTGTTACAAGAAGCATTTATCAAAGTTCAAGTCAGTGAAGGACTCCCCTCCCTCATGGGAAGACAAGACCGCCACATGGCGCCCATGGTCAACACTTGGCTTTTGTGCTTCCCTCCCAAAAGAGACCCCTTGGGTCTATAAAAGGTGGGAATTTTCTCACCCAAAATATACAGGTAGAAGGAGTGTTCAAGCAACGAAGTGCTGTCGAATCGAAGACTCATTTGCATCCCCCTTTGTTCACCTTCCTACATCCATCAATCTCTTTTGCAAGGGAGGTTTTTGGGTGGCCTTTGGAAGCTCGAACCTTACTCAAATCCGACGCATGGACATCTGAACCCATCAATTCGCCGACCCCCAAATCCTAAAAGGTTTTGGGCCCATCCTTGGTGGATTGGCTCCAAAATCGAGGGCCAACGGTGGGAGGCCCACTTGGGCACCCCCGCACCCCCAAGTTCTAATTTCATTTTTTGAGCACTTTAGATTAATTTTTAGATTGCATTCTGTGTTACTAGGTCTGATTAGTCTATAATTGCAATTTTGTAGCTTTTGGTCAGAGTTTAGGGTGTTTTGTATTGCTTTATCGTTTCGCTAACTTGCAGGTGTCAAGGTCAAATTACCGAGGGAGGAGGCCAAATTGGGAAAATCCGACCATCTGGGTCGTCCCAAAATGGCCCCAATTACCTAACCCCCCTGTTTGCAAGAGTTTTGCAGGTCCCGAGATCCGACATTGGAGCAGCAGTAGGTCGATTTCTCCTATTCAGAAGAATTCGTCCCACCCAGGGACGAATTACAGTCAGAATTTGTCCTGCCCAGGGACGAATTCCAGTTTAAGGTGAATTGGCCAGTTGCCTCAGTGGCAGTGGCCTTCTGGTGATTGTTCTTACCTTCTGTCAGATTTTGAAGCAATTTGGATTCACTGTTTTCATGGTTTCAGGCAAATATTCGTATGCATATTTTGTTAGTTTTAGAGAGAGAATGCTTTTCATTTGCAACAGGTGCTACTAACGTCTTGATCATTTCTTTGTTTGCAGGAGAAGTAGCAGAGGCGAAGAACCCATCAACATCAGCGGCGGCATCATCTTGGCCCGCCCAGTGCAATCATGGGCACGCGGAAGGAGGAACCATTCAGCGATTTTAATCAAACCTTATTTGCGCTCCTAGCCCCTGAAAAGGGAGGAGGCATTATTGTAACAGAGATCGAAAGAAATTAATGAAAGGGCTGTTTTTCTTTATCTTATTGCGTCTCTTACAACATGTCTCTTTTCGTTTCATGCAATGTACATTCCTAGGACTTAAGCGTGATTAATTTTGAATGCAATTGCACTTGGTGTTTCTTTTGACCGGAATCTCGTGCTTTCACTTATAAGGGGCCCAATAGGAGGAGTAATAAACATGGGTGGTAGCAAGAATCCTTATGCAAACATAAAATTTATCGACAAGATAAATATTATTTTCAATTCTATCAATGACATACTACCAGAGTTTAGAAGATGAGTTGTCAAAAGTAAAAGGGATTCCTAAAAACTTAAAATTCTCACCCCTTTGAAGCCATTGCCATGAAAAATATCTAAGCCAAGCAGGCATAGAAGAAGAAGCAAGGTCAAAACAAAGAGACTTAAAACATTGGATTTTGGAACCCAAGACCTTCCAAAAAGTGTTCAAACAAACCAAAGTAGTTGAAATTGAAACTCATCCTCATTGATAGTGAGAAAAAAAAATCATCTGCAAAGTTCCCATTAATAAGCTAGGTGGATATGTCATGAAAATGAATACCTTTGATCAACCCCTTAGATGCTTTATTGGAAAGAGAATAAAAAAAAGCTTCAGTAGCAAGGATGTAAAGTGAGGAGGCCAAAGGACATCCCTAGTGAATAGAATAAAACAAAAAAAATTCTTTGACCTATGTATATTTATAGTAAGATAAGTTGAAGCATCAACAAACAACATATTGGTAGCCTTGATAAAAAATGGTCCAAATTCAAGAGCTTGAAGCATGGTGAGAATGAAAATTCCCCTCAATATGATCATAAGATTTCTTAAAGTCCAATTTAAGGAAAAGGGGATTTTAGCTAGAGAGATGATCCCATTCTAAACCTTCCTAGATAGTAATAATATTATCTAAGATGTATTGCCCTTTAATGAAACCCATCTGCTCTAGTCTAATAATCATAGGGAGAATGTTATAAATACGAAGAGCTAAAGCTTTAGCAAAAATATTGTAAGAGACATTAAGAAGAGTAATAGGTCTCCAACTAGTGATAATTTTAGGATTACCCACTTTAAAAATTAATTTAATGTTTCCATGATTTATAAAATTACCCAGAGAATTGTTGACTAACTCTTCACCATAGAAAATGAGCTAATAAAGTCCAGTATAGCTTTATAAAATTCACAAGAAAATCCATAAATACCATGGGAATTGTCATATAACATAGTCATATGAGCATTATGAAGTTCAAAAAGTGAAAGAGGATTTTCAAAAAGAAGTTTTTTATAAGTAGACAAATTAGGAGGAACAACATCAAGACACTGCTAGAGCACCATCTGATGTTTTAGAGAATCATGTTACACTTGAAATATAAGCTTATAATGATCTACAAAGATCAATGCAATATTGATAAGAGAAGTTAGCCTATCATCAAAGACTTTAATAGCCTTGATTTGTATCCTGAGCTACCTAGAATGAATAGATTTTAAAAATGCTTAGGATGAGCGATCACCAACCCTCAACTAGTGCAAATGAGCTTTAATATGAGCCCTCATGGATTTATGTCATTCATGGACTATAATCTAGTGGTGAATACCAACAACCCTAGTTTTCAACTGTCAATCATATGGATCCTTTTCCAACAATAGTAAATTTTATTAATACTTCTTCGTAATAGTCAAATGAGCATGCTTTCTAACATGTTCCACCTATTTGCCAAAATATCATATAAAAGAGGTAGTATAGAGGTCAAGGTAATAAATTTCATATTCTATCAATCGTAGCAATTGTACCATGGTGTTGTAGTAAAGAATTTTTTAAATAAAATTGATTGCATGGAAAATTAAATTGGCGACCACTCCACTCAATCTAAAAGGAAATTAGGAAATGATTTGATAGAAAAAATTGATCCCAGACCATCACAATCTTATTAGTATTTTTAAATAAAGGGGTAAATATTTATTAATAAAAATTCTGGATTACAGAGTACAACTGAGCTTCCAACCAAGACTCAAATAAACAACCAAATAGCTAAAACCACTAGATTATAATGACACACAAAAAAGACAACAAGAATAAACAACATTAAGTCTGTACATCCTTGTGGATCAACTCCCATAGGCGTTGAGAGTCCCTAGATGGGAGACTCTCCCAATTATTGATACTCCAAGGATCCAGTAGCTCAGAAGGCCTTTTGGACAAGTAATCAACAAACACATTCCATTCCATTGGAATGTGAACAAAGGATATAAATTCAAACTCTTCACTCATTCTAAGAATCTAAATGGCTACAGAGGCCAACTACCAATTAACTTCCTCCACCCTTTTACTATTTAAAATATAAACCATAATTTTAGATTCAAACTCGCAGATAATACTATGCTAGCCAAGATAAAACCCCCTCTACAAGGCCTTAAGAATTGTAATAGCTTCCATCAAATTGTTGGAGTGAACACCTTTATAAATGGAAAAGAAAAAACTGACACCACCAGTAGAATCTCTCCCAACACCACCAATGCCAGCATGTCCAGGATTATCCTGGATGATCGATCAGTATTAATTTTTAAAACTCTAGGGGGTGGCCTCCACATACCATCTCTCCTAACCTTCTTGCTGAGCTGACGAACCTTACTAGGGATAGAAGAGTTCATGCCATCCCTAAAGAGACCAAGGGCTTGTTGTACCTTCTCCATAGAATCCAAAAGAGGGTCCACATCACATTTGCTATGGATTATTTCCTAAACCATATACATAATACTTTGCCAGATCTGTTGAATAGCCAAATAACTACCCTAAAATATGTGTCGGTTCTGTTTGAGCCAAATTTTCCAGATGATGTAATAAGGGCCCAAATTCCAAGCCACCCAAAGGAAGGGGGCCTTGGCCGGAGGTCTGCCTAGACTACTCCAAAAATCCACTAGGGATAGCACATGAAAACATGGATGGTTCCAAGCACTCCACCAACGATGCCAAATGTCTCTAGCAAAGGATCATTGGAAAAATAAATGAGAAGAGTCATCCTCATTCTTACTACAAAGGACACAAAAAGAGGGACCCTGAAATCCCTTATCCCTCACATTATCCCAAGTGAGGCATTTATTACGAGCTACCAACCAGAGAAAGAAGTTACATTTTGGCCAGGCAAATTTGTTCCGCACCTTTTTCCACCAAGTGACAGGAAGACTCCCATACTTTTCCTTATCAAGAACTTGATAACCATAGGCTACCAAGTAGGTTCCATTAGGATCAGGGTTCCAAGCCAGAATATCTTTACCCCTCAATGAAGAACAAGGCCTCCCCATAATAATAAAAGCAAGCACCTCTATGTCCTTGGCTAGTCCCCCTGGGGCTATTCTTGTGGATCTTTCCACATGTACATCTCCATATTTTCAAAATATTTGATTTTTGAAAGTCCTCCACATGATACCAGCCTGCTTCCAAGAAAAAAATGCTTAGGTAACATAACCTAGGATACTGATTCAATATAGGAGGGTGGACATCCTAAGAATCCTCCAAAAAAAGAGCATTTGATCCCTAATTGTAAATCCCGAACAAACCTTGCTTGATTAAATTAGCTTCTCTTTTCAGAGTGTCCTAGATAACTAAAAATTTCCCAACCAAGTTGAATCTAGGGATTTCAGCCCTAGAAATACCTCTGAAGTATTTACAAGATAACATTTTAGCCCAAATCTGATCTTGAGAGGTACACCATCTCCAATAAATTTTTGCAGCCAAGGCCTACCCAAAAAGAGTTGTCTGTCACAACCTAAGGCCTTCCTCTTGCATCAACCTACCTATAGAATCCCACCTAACCAAACTCCATTTAGATTGATCAAGTTTTCCATACCATAAAAATTGTCTTGACAAAGCATCCATGTCCTTGATGAAGTGAGAGGGAGCTATTTGTATAGAACATCTATAAATGGGAAAAGCTTGAACAACAAATTTTAAAAGCAACACTCTACCTGTAGTGGATAGCCATCTGAAAGTCCAGTGATTCACCTTCCTTCTAAACTTATCAAGCATAGACTACCAAGAATATCTAGGTAGAGGGTGAGATGAAATTTGAATACCAAGATAAATGAAGGGGGGAGTCCCAACATGGAATCTTAGAATACGAGCAATCCTAGCTTGAATAAGAGGAGGGGCATTGAAGAATAAAATATAATACTTGTCCTCATTAATCAACTATCCAGAAGCACCAACATATATGTCAAGAGATTGTCTAATATTGCCATCTTCCTTGATAGTGGCAACTCCTAAAAAAGCATTATCATCAAAAAATTGAAGGTGGGAAAGAGGTGGCAAAATACTATCCCACTTCCATCCCTGAATGAGACCCTGCATGACTTGAGACTTGAGAAATCTTCCCAACCCTTATGCCATAATGATAAACAAATAATGAGATAAAATATCTCCTTACCTCAATCCCCTTGAGGCCTAAAACAACTCTGATGGCTCATTATTAACAAGAACAAAGAATGAGGAAGAAGAAATACAAATCATCACCCATCTAATCTATTCCTCATCAAATTGAAAAGCAGTAAGAACTTTCTAAAGAAAGGACCATCTGATCCGATCATAGGCTTTGGATGTGTCCAACTTAATGAACATAGTTTTCTCCTTAGAATTTTCCATCGAGTGAATAGCTTATGTACCATTAACAACCCCATCCAATATTTGTCGACCAGTAACAAACCCTCCTTGCTCCTTAGAGATGATTTTTCTCAACCATATCTTCAGCCTCTCAGCAATAATTTTTGTGATGATCTTATACACAACATTGCAGAGAGCAATATGCCTGAATATATCCAAGGAATTTTCTCCCTATTTTTTGGGTATAAGCACCACAAAGATAGCATTTAGGGCCCTTAGCATATATTTGTTCTTTTGGGACTCATGGACCACCTCCAAAAGATCAAATTTGATTAAATTCCAAAACTCTTAATAAAACTCAATTGGGAATCTATCTGGGCCTGGGGATTTTCCTTTTTTCATCTTGAATACAACATTTTCCAACTCCTCAAGGTAAATTGGACCCATCAAGTGCTCATTCATCTCTCTAGAAACAATCGTTGAAATATATTTTAGAATAAGCTTTTCATTCTCATCATCTTATAGGGAGTCGTCCTTGAAGAGAGGAAAAATACCTCTTAGTCTCTTTTGAAATATCCCTGAAAGAAGAGAGCAGAACACCCTGAGAATTCACAAGAGATGTAATCATGTTACCATGACGGTGAGCCTTAACTGAGTTATAAAATAAGGTTGTGGTCCTATCCCTTTCCCGAAGCCAATCTACTCGAGCTTTTTGTTTCCAAAAAAATTCTTCCCTCAGTTCCCATTCAGTAAGGTCATTCATAGCCTTAGATTCCTCAATAAGAAGATCCTTCGTGAATCCCTGATCTCTAATATTCATTTAATCTTCTTCCATCCTCCTAAGAGCTACAATATTAGCCAAGGAAAGGTTCCCAAAATTTAGTCTATTCCATCTCTTCAATTTATGTTTTACAAATTGTAGTCGCTTCATAAAGGAATACATAGCGGTGCCATGAGGAGGTTTGCTAGTGGTCCACCAGCCTCACATGAAATCATGAATCTTAGGATCATGAAGCCACATAAGTTGAAACTTAAAGGAGGGATTCTTTTTTAGCACTAACTCCAAAGCAAAGAGTTTGATAGGCCAATGATCAGATCCCCTACCCTCCAAAATCATAGAACTAGCACCTCTGCTATTACCCATCCAATAATTGGATATCAAAAACCTATCCAGTCTCTCTGAGATGGAAGCTTCCCCACACCTTCTATTATGCCAAGTAAATATCCTATTAACTAGCTTGATGTCAACCAAGTTTAGGGCCTGGATATGAGCACTGAAGACAGAAGAAAAAGGCTCGAGATAGTCCACCCTACCATGTTTCTCCTCTAGACAAGTGATAGAGTTGAAGTCTCTAGCAAAAATCCATGGGTACAGGGGAACCAAAATTCTCACAAAGCAAATGTGCTTCCACAAATTCACTTTACCATTGTAATCAATAGGAGCATACACATTTGTAAGTAGGATGATTTCACTAGATTCATTATCATACCCGACCATTGAAATAGACCATCTACTAGAAATCCAAGTAAGAGGGGATATCTTAACCGAATTCCATAAACAAGAAACGCCACCAGCATATCCACATGCACCAATATACTGGAATTGCCCACTTCTACACAACTTGGGAGCAATATTTAACATACTATCAATAGCCAATTTAGTCTCCTGAATAAAAACCACATCCGAAGAATGCACATGAACCAAATCAAAAATAACTTTTTTTCTAGGGATGCTATTCAACCCCCTTACATTCCATGAGAGGATAATCATTTTTTGGGGTTATAAAAATGGAATTCCAATGTTCTCACCAATCCTGACTCCACCAAAGTCTCCCCCATTAACTTAATTTTATCCTGGTACTTCTTTCAACCCACCTTCATATTTTTATCTAAAAAACTTTTTTTAATTATTTTTTTCTTCAATCCCAACACCGTAGGAGTTTTGCAGTCCAAGGATAACTACATAAATTACTTAGTAAGAGAGGGCATAACTAAATCTATACCACTATCCAAAATAGTTTCCCTTATAGGGCTACATCCAACCATGTCCCCTATACTCAGATCCAAAGCCCTTTGTTCTTCATTTAAACCCCCTAGATTTGATTCCTTAAGTTCCCCTTAAGAAGAGACATCTAATTGGGCCTTGTTATATTTGCATCAGGTAGCGAAGTTTCAGGTATCTCCATGCACTGATTAAGATCATCTAATATTTCAAAACAATTGAGTAGAGCATCTGGTTGGCTATCCTTAAGGTCTTTGTTTGTCCTTCGTCCTCTATTTCAGGATTTTACCGGAACAAAACCTTCCTTATCCTGTTCCCCTTCATTTATAAAGGCTTTTCCTTTATCCAAACTTTGTCCAGACCGAGAGGGCCTAGGATTTGAAGCCACAAGAAATAAAAACTTAGGGTATTTTCTTTACAGGTGGCCATATTCACGATAAATCTGACAACAAAATGGAAGAGCTTCATAGTCAAGTTTTTGAACCCATGTAGTTGATCCAAATTGTATTTCAATAGAATATAGAATAGGATTATTTAAGTCAATTTCAACACAAATACGAGCAAAAAATATTACCTTTTTATCCATTGTCTATTGTGATGGTCCAACTGGCTTTCCAAGTAGAAGGACAATCTTATGCAAGATATCAGTTCTCTAGAATTCCAATGGGATCCATGGAAGCCACACCCATACTGGAACCCACGATGACTACTCCTCTGGTGGGTTGAAACCCACATGCCAGGGTTTAAGAAATAGTCCCACCTAGTTATAGAAATAAGGACCCCCTTCAAATGCTTTGTTACGATCTACAATACAAGAGAAAACCACCATAAAATAGTTGTTCGCACTCAGCATCACCTCCACATCGCCTTCAAGATTCCATGTCTTCTTGAAACAAGCCTCCACAAAGGGAAGAGAAATTAAGATGCCCAAAAATTTTCCAATAAGGACATGTTTGGTTAGATACTCCACATCTTCCACCATCGATTCTGGCTGAACCACTAGAATTGGCCTGGATTGACATCATCCCAAACATCTATTGTCCTTTAACAAGCGTTTCCCAACATGCACTAGAAAATCCTATTCCTTCCAGTAATTTTCAGATGAAAAAATATCACGAGCATGCACTCTTTGTGCCGAACCCGATGCCATCATGATATTCCTCCAATTTTTTAGACCTCCTCCAAAATTTGCTACCATCCTCGCAGAGAAGTTTTTCTTCATCAAACCCTAACAGATTAGTTTTTCCTCATCAAACCCTAGTAGATTTTTTCATGCTCATGGTGATGTATTGGTTTATTCAGTCACAATATTATTATTGATGGAGGATAATAAAATAATTATTTTCTAACATCATAACTTGGTCAAGGTGCTTGCATACTCTATCATTACTTACATGAAAATTGGACCATGTGAACAAGGGTGGAGGCATGCAATTACGCTGGAAAAAAAAGGATCAAAAAGACCCATCCACATTTAATAAAAAACCAACCCTCATGCTCTCTAGCACACCAACGGATCAGTATGTAGCCAAATTTATCTTCAGCATGCACAACCATATTAAAATCATCACAAAAAATCCAATATACCATCAATAAGTGATCAATCAAGTATCACCAAAGGGTAGAGCAATTAGGCACATCATAGGATATAAATGTTGGCAATGTATAGGGTGTTCTTATTAATATTTAGCAAAATCCAAACCACATGATGAGAAGGATCATTTCCAGACACAAGAAAACAATCCTCTAGTTTGGAGGATATATAAATAGAAGCACCACCTCAACCATATTCATGGTGAGTAGTGAAATGCATAAAAGAACCTACAATATAGTTGAGAGAAATATCTAAAAAAACTAGAGATATTAACTTCTTGTAAATAAATAACATCAATATGGCCAATACTTTGCATAGTAGATCAAACAAAAAAAATTGTTGAGGACTTTGTAAGTCCTCGAACATTCCATTAAAGGAAATTCATGGAGGAGGAATATCCATGGCATCATCTCCCACAAGGCTATGACCACTATAAAATAGTATTGATAAATTATTAAATGAAGAGGTTTGAGAAGGTCGATGTAGTTCACCAAAAATCAAGGAATTTCCTACACTATCACCCAATACCAAAAATCAATTTAATAAAGAGGTATGATAAGGTTGAAATAAGTCATCAATAGTCGAAGGATGACGCTTAGCCTTCTGGATTCACCTTTATAATGGTGAGCCATATCGATATGTACTACATGAATTCTTGGAGGGTGGAGGTATTAGTAGTGAATTCCCTTCTTTTGAGGTTGATTTATGCTAAGAGGATTTCTCAATAGATGGATCCTAAGGATCCAAAACATGATGAATAGGAACAATAGAAGATTGGGATGGTAGCTTCACAATATTTTTTTTGTTAAAAAGCATTGACTTAGGGTTGGTCACCTCTTTCATTTTAGAAACTATGATCCAATCACCCTCAAAAAATAGTTTAGGAGGTACATGCATGGTACGAGGATAAGGGGCAACCACCAGAGGTTTTAGACCAATTAGTGGATAGTCCTTGAGATGATGCATGGTGGATTGGCACCAAAAGAAAGTATTAGGTAAACTAAAGTAAATATTTTTTTGCATAAAATGCTTTGTACCAACCTAAATACCCATAAATTCTTTGAGATCCTATGTGAGGTCAACCTCAAGATAGACTCTTTTATTAGGTCGTGCTGATAAGAATTAGTTTTTTTCTTGTTAGATCACCTGACCAATAGGTTTAACAATATCATCAATAAACACCCATAAGGGTAGTGGAAGACCAAGGAGTTCAAGCCAAACCAACACTTTCAAGGCAACTTACTCTAAAACTCAAAAAGGATTCCAAGGATAAAGGACCATAAAAGTATTGTGAAAAAACCAACAACTAGACTTACCAACCATGATTTACAATTGTGAGGGTTATTTACAAGAAATTATAAAAAAACTTCAGTAAGATTACAAATACCCACAACCACAATGTCATAAGCTTTCCAGTGAAGTTTCAACCAATTTTTAAAATATTATTGCAATGGGATTTGATGAAAAATAAGCTATAAGTCAATGATTATCATGCTATTTTATAATTGGAGATACAACATCAAGAGAAAGCACAACATATAGGGAAGAATCATTTCCTCATCCACCACTTTAAAAATAAACTTTTGAGCTTGCTTCGGTGCCATGAGTTCCACTATCTATAACAACCGTTACATCTGCGGATGGTGAAGCCATAAAAAATGAGAGCAACCACCTAATTGGTAGAAATATTAGTATCCAAAATAAAAGCAGTAAAATTTATGAATGATGATAGACCCAAACCCTCATATTTGAATTTTAAACTTTTCTTTTTCACTAATTTTTCTTGTGTATTTTTAAAAGAATAAAGTTATTATTCGTAATATTTTATTTATTTATTATTATATATTTTATTAATAAGATAAAAATAGGTAAAACATGTCTAACTGATGAGGTTTATGAATTTATTTGTTGAAGCTCAATATCATTCAAAAATTAAATACATTATTCTTAAAATTCTTGGAGTTAATGTATTTGGTGTAACAATATTTCATAGTGGTATTCCTTTATAATAAAGTGGGAGGTATATATGTAAAAGTTGCACCACTCATCCCACAAATAACCAAAAGAAGAAAAAATTATATCAAATTCCACCCTTGAGATAGTTGATAACAATTTAGTAATCTAAATAGATTAGATATAATTAAATTTCTTATGCATTTTATTTAGTAGGTTTTTTAGAAGGAAATCATGGTGAAGTTGAAGGCACATTCTATCTACACACCTAGTTTTTAGAATAATCTTAAATCACACTAAATTAATAAATTTAATTATTATTTTTTTATAAGTAACATTTTATATACAAGGGGGTTTTATAAAGGGTCCCAAAACCTTATTACACTAAAATTAGTAGACAATAGTAAGCCAAAAACCTAGTTACTCTAGACCAGGGGTGGATATTACTATGGACAGTGGGATCCAATATCCTATAGACACCACATAAACCTCCTATCTCGGGTACAAGTAAACCCCACCAAAATAAAACCTGGGGGGTGATATGGGACAAAAACCCAAATGCTAGGAATGGGAAGAGAAAGCACCTGCAAACCTGTTACACTGACTGGACTCCTAAAAAATAGAACAACATCACCACCATCATCTAGAGGAGGGAAGCCTCCCTAGGCCAATACTAGGACGACTAGTTGTCCCCATCAGACCCATCCTTGAGCTTGTATTGAATTGCCATGAAGATATGCACTGAGGTTGACACTACATTGGTGGCCGACATAAGGGAATTGATTGCCATGTCTAGAAGGATACAAAGGGGGAAGATCCCTAGATTATCTTCAGAGTCCAAAATTACCTTCATGGTGGGTGTTGTCTTCGGCTTCTTTAGGTGGATGAATGATATGTTCTTTCTAGGGGTCCCAAGGCCACCTGGGGTAGGGGAGCCACCGAGAGCTGGAGTGCTAGGGGCACTGCTATCATAAGGGGCCCAATATGATGCTTGCCTCTTTGGGGTGGCCCTGTGCTTCTTGGGAGGGGGAGAGATGTCAGCATAACTGGGGCTGTCCTCCTTGGATTTATGCTCAAAATTGGAAGTGGTCGAGGATGTGGTGGGGGGATTGGAGGAGAGGGGAGATATGCATTGGGTAGTGGGCTGGTTGGCAAGGGCATGTCAGTAGAGAACAACCATGAATCCTTTGTGAGAGGGACATGTGTGATCTTTGAGATTTCTCAACCAAAATGGTTAGGGAGTAAAGCAGGTAGTGGAAGGTACACATGAGGATAGCTTCATGTAGGTGATTGATAAAGCTAAGGTGGAAGCTATAAATCTTCTGATCGGGATCATCATAGGTCACAAACTGCATGATGGGCATGAGGGCCTCATCGTAGGGTTTAGGCATGTATTTCCTATACAAGGCGGTCTTGTCCCAAGAGTGGTTCAGGAAATGAGCGAGCTCCTCCTCCCAATTATGTCTATCACGATGGATGTATTTCTCTTTCTCTTCATGGTGGAGCCCGATGACATCGAACATGAGCTTCTTGGTCACTTTGAAGTGAACTCCTTACACGACCACCTTGTCATCATCCCAGGTGTTGAGGAAAACCTGTGTAATATCATCATTCAAACCTGCAAACTTGAGGAGGAATGGGGTGAGGGACCTTGCATCCATGAAAAATTTAGTTGAAGCAGAGAGAACGAGAGATAAGGGATTAATGTAGGGGATTTTTTTAGAAGACATGGTGGGGGAAAGGGCCAGTGGCAGAGGGACGAGGTAGAAGAAGCCAGGGACCACCAAGGAATGCTCTAGTAGGAGACAAACATCAAAAAATGGGGCAAAGAGAGAGTGATCTAGCGCGCTCGAGGGGGAAGAAATAGGAAAAATGGGAGTTGAAAGGACTCTAAAGAGTTACATTCATTGGGACTCAGCAACGGAGGGTACTTATGGCATGCAAAAAGGATGGCGAAGGTGGGGAAAAGAGTGATAGGTCAGGCCAAGCATATGAGGCATGTCCAGATTGGGCCAAGTGGGCGGTATGCACAGGGTACCCAAATTGACAAGAAGGGCCACATTAAGGATATGGGCGATGATATTGGAGATCTTGGGTGGTAGTTGGTTGTACTAAGTAGCATTGGGAAGGCCAACATAGAGGTAGAGGGGTTTGACGAGATCTAATGTGGCACTGAGGTGGCTATTCCAAAAAGGTCCAGCTAGAGTAGTGATCTCAAAAATCCTGAGGCACAAGTCAATGCCCACCAAAAAACCATAATGGTCCCTATGGATCCAAGTCAGTGTGGTTTTGTGATCGAGCAAATTAGACTTTAGTGCCAACATCATTTATTGAGAGGTAATCTTGGGATGCGACATCTCGAAGGATGGTAGGAAAATTATCACACCATATGTGAAGGTCTACTGACATCACTGTTGAGTTGGCCATGAGATCCGTCAGCTTATTATCTTCTTGATAGATGTGGTAGATGATGCTTGAGGGAACTCCTATATTATGGAACAGGATTCTTGGATAATGTTATAAATATGCCATGACAACTCTCCTTGCTTGGTCACAACATTAATGATGTTGAGGGAGTCACCCTCAATGATTAGGCTTCTTGGGGAATACTGGAGAGCTCTGAGCCCATGAAGGAGGGCCGAAGCTTTCACAAAATTATTAGTTTGGAAGCCTAAAGGCTCTGCATAAGCAAGAATCAAGTGACGAGAGTGATTTTCGATGACCCATCCCATGTTTGAGGGGTCGGGATTCCCCTTAGACATCCCATCAAAGTTTAATTTGAGCCACCCAGGGGGGGTCAACCATCTAGTTGAGGCTCTAGGAGGGGGGGATGGAGGTGTGGGGGAGCAACTACACTCCGAAAGAGCTAATGAGGGCTAGCTTGCTAGCTCACAACGGTGGGGAAAACAGTGTGAGGAATCAGTAATTCTCATATGCAAAGGAGAGCACTTTGTCTACCACCACCCAAGGGTCCCAGGGTGGGGAAGAAAAGGCTCTACTATTGCACTCAAGCCAGATCTTCCAGAGGAGATGGGGCAGGAAGTAGGCCCAAATGGAGTAGAGGGTGGGGTGGGAAAAGGTATTGGGCCATTGGATGAGGAGGTCCAAGATGGATCTAATAGGGGCCCACTAGATGGAGAACTAGGCAAGGAGATGCCCAAGGGCCTTGGAGGAGAAAGCACACCTAAAAAAATGTGGGAGACCGATTCCCAATATTTGTAGCATAGGTAGCATCTATTTGGAATAGGGAAGCCTCTATTTTCCAGGTTGTCAATGTTGATAATCTTGTATTGGGTGGTCGTCCAGACGAATAAGTTGATCTTGGGGATCAAGTTTTTGTGCCACACATGCTTGATCAAGAAATGGCTTACATGGGGATCCCTTTGGAGGGCATAGGCAGGTTTGATCGTGAAGGAGCCATTGCTGGTACCTTACCAAAAACACCTATCCTCTCTTACCCCTGACAGAATTATAGTCTTATGAAGCTAGTTTGAGAAGCTGCTAGCTTGGAGAGGGAGCCAAGGAGCTTTGATGCACCCCCAACCTACTTTGACCTATCTCCTGATGATGTAATCTTCCACCTTAGGCCCCCAGGGAGACTCCAAGTGATGTCTCAAGTATCTAAAGTCAATATCTAAGCTCAGGGCCTCGTCCTTGAGACATTTATCATTCCAAAATCCAATGTTGATTCCATCATTGAGGATCCACTTGGTCCCTTTCTGGATGAGGTCCTTGGTGAGGATCAAGGATTTCTAGAAGGCAGATCCATCATGGGTCTGGTGGTGACTGAGGAAAGGGTGGTACTAGATATATTTCCTTTTAACGATGGTTGCCCAATCAGTTGGGAAATTGGAGAAAACTTTCTAGGCATGCTTGGCCAAAATGGCCTTATTCATCAGGGATACCCAACGGAGGCCAATTCCACCCTTGGATTTGGGACAACACACCAGGGGCCAAGCAAGCAGAGGTATTATTGTCATATCTTCATTACTGGACCACAAGAAATGCTTCTAGATTTTCTTGATGCGATCATAGATCAAGGCCAAGATTTTAAAGATGGACAAGAATTACATCGGGATGCTTTGGAGGCAGGCAGAAGTAAGGGTGGATTTTCTTTCCTTGGAGAGGAGGTGACCTTTCCAAGAGGCTAGATTTTTCTAAATTCTCTCAACCAGGGAGCTCCACAGGGCCTTATAGGAGAAACCCACAAAAATGGGAAGCCCTAGGTAGGTGGTGGGGAGGTTGTTGGGGGAGCATCCCAGAATCTGGGCTATCAAAGATTCTATTTTTGGGGGAGTGTGGATGAAAAAGATTTTGCTCTTGCAGAGGTTGATTTTTTGCCCTACTGCTTCCTCATAAAGATGAAGGATCTGATTGATGACTTTTTCTTGGGCTACCAAAATAGAGGTGGTCAGGATAGTGTCATCCACAAACTAGTGATGGGACACCGAGGCTAGGCTTGAAGCAGCCATATATGAGTCTACTTTTAGTTGCGCTTGAAATGGTGTGACCCAAGGCCTCTGCTAAGATGATGAAGAGGATAGGGGATAGGGGTTTTCCCTACCAAAGCCCTCTGGTGCTGGGAAAAAAATCATTCAGGGATCCATTGACCAAGATGGAGAACCAATGGGATGACACGCATAAGTGGATGAGACCAATCCAAGAGGGATGAAAATTGAACTTGAGGAGGACCTCGAAAAGGAACTTCCAACTGACTCGATCAAAGGCTTTGTTCATGTCCAACTTGAGGAGGGAGGTTGGTTTTTTGTTCAGGGTGGCAGAGTGGAGGACCTCATGAATTAGGACTATCCTATCTATGATCACTCTCTCTTTGAAAAAGCTTCCCTGGGAGGAGGCAATGATAAGAGGAAGGATGTCTTTGAGCCTATTAGCTAGGGATTTGGTGAGGATCTTGTAGAATACATTGTAAATACTGATGGAGTAGAAGTTAGAAAGGGATTTGGCTATCATGGACTTGGGTATCAGAACCATAAGAGTGGATTTGATACCTCTAGGGATGGATCTGGTGCTCTAGAGGTTATGAACGATAGCACACACCTCTATCCTGATAAGGTCCCAAAATTTTTGGAAGAAGCAGGGGGGAAGCCATCGAGGTGAGGGGCCACGTCAGCCTTCATAAATAAAAGGGTTGATCTAATTTCCTTGTCAGTAAGAGGGCTAAGGAGCACCTCGTTGTCCTGGGAGGAGATGGAAGGGTGAATATGGTGAAGGAGGGCCATAACAACTTGGGGGGTAGGGTGGGGCTTAGAGCCAAGGAGATCTTGATAGAAACTAGTTGCCTCTAGCCTAATTTCTTCCTCATACCTTGTTGACCTATCGTCACTGTAAGTGAGCTCAGGGATGCGATTGGTGCTTCAGTTTCTAAGGTTGTGAAAGAATTTGGTTTTGGCATATCCATATTTAAGCCAGAGGGATATCAAAATTTGCCTCCAAAAGGTCTCTTCTCTGGCTAAAACATTATGGTATTCAAATAGGAGCCTTTGTTCCTCTTCCCTCCAAATAGGATCAGCTGTTCCCTCCTAGACATTGGCCTACAGGTCTTCCAAATATTTCTTCAGGATTTCCTTACTCTTAATTTTTTTTTTGAATACCTCTCTATTCTAGTCCTTAAGGTTGTACTTAAACGTCCTTAACTTTTTATGGATTAGGGAGGCATGGAATACTGAGGCGGGAGGCTCCACCATTTACCCACTTTTTCCTTGAATTCAGGGTGGTGGAAGCACATGGACTCAAAATGAAAAGGTCATTTGTGGGGGGGGTGCCTATCAGCTTCAAAAAGAAGGTGGTTGTGATCCAACACAATTCGAGGGAGGGCTAGGAGGGTGGCATCTGCAAATAGGGAAATAGCCTCCCTGGAAAGGAAGACCCTATCAAGTTTGACCTAGATGAGGTTTGCTCCTACTTATTTGTTGCTCCAAGTGAACTTGGCACATTTTAGGGGGATTTCCATGAGCTCGTTGTCTTCAGTGAATTCACCAAAATCCTTCATGCTTCTAGATATTTGTATTGATCCTTTGTGTTTGTCTAAAATGAAGAGGGGGTTGTTGAAGTCACCCACCAGGATCCAAGGTAGGGGGGTGAAAGCTTCTCTCATGAGGCTGACTTCATGCCTTAGAGAGGCCCTATAAATAGGAATTTTAGGTGCATAGATGTTCGAGAGGATCCAAGTTTTCCCATACACCAAAATATGGACTATGACATTGATGATTCTAGGGGAGGACAAGATAAATCTACCTTCGACCATAATAGTATCCTACAAACTCATTAGCCCCCTCACGTATCCTAGGGTTGGGGTGGAGAGGGATTTGCCATTGTTCCAGATTGCTCTAACGATCTTGGGGGATGAAGTTTCATCCAACGTAGTTTATTGAAGTAGTATAATCGAGGGTTTGTGATCCCTGTGCAACTGGGATATGGCACATCTTGTGAGGGCTCCATTGAGCCCTCTCGTATTCTAGGTGATGATCTTAATTTGACACCCTTGGGGGGTCTCTTGCCTCCCTTCCTCCATTGGGTAGGAGGATTGGATCTGAGGGATTATTCTAGTGGGAAGCATAGGGCATCACCTAGAAGGGTTGACTGGAGGCCGCTAGTGATCTCATCCTTTTCCTACTTGATCTGTTGTTTGCCAAGTGTGGATCAGCCTCTCTTCTTCTTGCTTCCAAAATATGTTGCAATTTTTTTGCTATGGGTCTGTTTGGGGCTGAAACCCCTAGGGGCAGACTAGGCTAAGTTTGGGCTACCATCATCTCCCTCTGAAACCTCAAAACCAACCTCAGATAAGGCTTGAGAAGGGAGGGGTAGGGGTCACCAGGAGGTGGGTCAATAAAGGAGGTGGAGGGCATGGGGATCACCAGGAGGTGAACCTCATCATGAGGGGATGTGGGAGAATTTTCCAATGAGGTCATATAGGATAGATGAGGGTCAGGAGGGCCTACAAGATTCTAGGGGGAAGGCTTGGCACCTCGTAGAGAAGTAGAAGGATATTTTGGTATGGGGTTAGGGGTGATGCATACCTAGTGTTGATCATCCGTTGGGATGGGTTCCACCTTCTACTTTCCTTTGATTATTGACTGGTCATGACACTCTTGTAATTGGTAGCCATGGTGGGGTCGCCCTCCTCGGGGGGCCCACAAGAAGGGCCCCTTTTGCAATACGATGCCTTCAAATGAGGATCCTCTATGGTAGGAGCTTATGGCTTCTTGGATATGGGGCATTGATTTTGGAGATGACCTTGGGAGTTGCAGAAGGTACAAAATGTTGGCTTGTTTTTATAAACAAGGGTTTGGCACCAAAAATAGGGCCCCGATGAGATCGTGACCGAGGAGGGTATCTCTATTTTTAGGTTTGCAAAAATGCATATCCTGGCATGTACAATGCAAGATCCCTCCTTGATGGTTGAATCAAAAGCAATGAGATTGCCTATGGCCTAAGCAATGAGTCTGATCACCCCCTCCTACCAGATATGGAAGGGGAGGTCAACAATTTTGACCTAGATCGGGGCAAAATTTATGCTCCAATTGTTGGGATTAAAGTCAGTGGTTGAGCACTAGAGGAAGAGGCTTCTACGGCCTAGGAACCAAGGCCTGACCATGAGAATCTTACTGATATCCTCTTTGTTGTTCAACTTTATGAGGAAGAATCCCTTTGATAGGGAAATGATCTGCATGTTTCCTGAGGTCTTCCACTTGGATAAATCCCATCGATGAATGATTTCCATGTTTGGATGACCCTTGATGAATTTCCCTACCAGGGAGAAGGAGGAGGCTAAGAAGAAGGATGAGAACATGTCATCCTTGATGGAGATGTATGTCCCTACTAAGGAGAGCCTCGAGGACCTAGATCAGGGGTGGCTAGATTCTATCGCAAGCATCTAGACATATGAGGGTTTGCTAGGCCCCTCGAGGGTAGATTCCCCAGCACCCTTGTCAGGGGGCTCCTTGAGGGAGAGGCCCACGAGGGTGCCATTGGCCCCATAAAAACCTAGGCCTGTAGGCAGATTCGACCTAGCACTAGGTCCCCCCTAGCCCGTGTCCATATTTTGATCAACCCCTACTCCAGATCCCACTGTAGCGCTCCCTACTAGACCAGATCCCATTGTAAACCCTTTTGGAATCCATGCTAATGTCCCTGCTATCACTACTGCTCCCACTCCTGCTCTCACCATCGATCCAAATTCTCTCATTCCTCATTAAAGTTTTTCAAGACCTATTTTAGTTTTATTATCACACACCTTCTGTTTAAATCCTTCTTAACTTCAACCATTCCTTCTCAATTTTAACTTGCACATTATTCCATCTAAATTTGGACATGTACATTTTAATTGTTCATTTTGTGCATTCTTCTTGGTTTCTTCTAAAGTTTTCTTTGAACGACCAAATTTAATTAATTTTAATGATAAGTACATGATCTAATTAAGATCTAGGGATAGGGGTGTTGCAGAAAAGGGAAGTTGGATGCTACTGTATAAATTTGATATGAGACATTTTGTATATATAATTTAATTAGAAAATTTCATGGAAAACACAATGAAATATTAAATATTTTGCAACCAAAATATTACACATGTCATTAAGGTAATTTTTTCATTAGAAAAAATGAATAGTTGTTTATAACATATATATTAAACATGTGTATATAATCATGCATCGTTATCATCCATTAGAAAAGTTATAGTGGGTGTTATACAACTTTATATAATGCATCCCAAAAGTATTAATTTCAATTCCAAATCCAAAAACATTTTTATACTATAGTGAGAAAATTTGAGTAGCCTGTAATGAATCAAGAGATGTAGTTACTAACTTTGTGTTGTTTATATTCTTTCTTGATATGCATGTTCATCATTTTATTCCTTGATTTTATTTATCTAAAATTTTCAACATAATTTCTAAAATGTTCATTTGGGATCTACTATGTACATGTACGTAGAAAACCTTGTTTCTATTAAAAAAAAGGATTATTTTTTTCATAATATGGAAAGAAGAGGTTTTGAAAGGGCCCTCGAACCTTTTATATAATTAGAACACTATTTAGGAGGATATAGGATGGAGCAAAACACAAGGAGAACATGAACAAATTCCAAACACCATATTAGTTATAATATCAAACCCATACCAACTGCTAGAATTAGAAGAAAAGAAAGACAAAGATGAATCCCACAAACCCAATCCAACAACTAGAAGTAGAACCAAAATGATATAGGTACCAAACCCACAAACAACCAAAAAAATACATGACAAAGAGAGGAGATCTAGGGTGCTAATGTGGCATCCAATATTTTAACAAGAGGGGCTAGGAGTAATTTTACCATGTAAAGACAAATTTCTGCCCAACCAAACCAACAAAGATCTTATCGCTAAGGAAATTCAAATACATAAATACCAATCACAAGGGACTCAAATATCTAGAACTATAGTAGGGATGATAACAACATGTTCAAGGGAGATTAAAATTCACCTTCTTGAATAGAATCATAGGATATCCATAGAATCCCAACAACAAACATATTATAAACCATCATCGAGAGGATCATGGTCTCTTCTTACTACCATAATGAGATCATGTGGAAAATTCTCTTTCTACACCTTTAGTCCTTCAATTTGGGTACATAACTTAGCAAGTAGATTTGCAAATGAGATGCATTCTGTATAAATATGTTGGCATTTAAAAGATTTCAAATTCTCTTAGGATCCTCTTTGATTCATGTAAAATATTGGCAATATTCCGAGTAAAATATTGGCCATTTATGTTGTTAATAATATTTAGGGAATATCCTTCTATAAATAATTTGTTGAAATGCATTCTAGCAAGAAGTTACACACCTTGGAAGAGTGCCCTCACCTCAACAAAATGGTTGTTGTACTTACAATGGCACTAAGAGGGGGGGGTGAATCAGTGTAGCCCTTTAATCAAGAAATAACAGCTCTAAAAATAGCAACAGTTAAAACTTACAAATAGATATAGCAAGAACATCAAGAGAGCATCACACAACACAAGATTTTAATGAGGTTCACCAATGTGGCTACTCCTCAAAAATGACTGCTTGGACTACCATCCAAATCTAGCCTTTGCAAAGCAACAACTTTTACAAATAGTTTACCAGCACTGACTGGAAGGAGTACCAACCCCTGATTTTATCTAACCCAATAGAAATGAGCACCAACCCCTGATTTACTAGCACCAATTGGAAAGAGCACCAACCCCTATATTTCCAACACCAACTGGAAGGAGCACCAACCCCTTATGCCAAGCACCAACTTGGACTTCAAATATGAAACTTAGAAGAATGACAGTGAGATACCTTTGCCTTTAACCAGACCCTGACTGATTTGCTTCACTTTTTTGACCTGTGCACACTCTGCTCTCCCTGCACTATCACTTCGCATAATCTGCTGCTAAACTATCGAACGTTTGTCTTCTCCTCTTCGTGCACTCTGCTTCCTTTGTGATCTTTCACACTAAGAATGATTCGACAAAATGCACTCTGCACACTACGATCAAATTTTGCACTCTGCTTCACTACAATCAAGCTTCTCACTCTGTGCACTATCTACGAACATTGCACTTCACAACACAATCGAACTCTTCAAAATAGCCTTCCTTTTATAACCACATTTTTCAAGATCAACAACTTAATCTTAGTCGGCTGTAACATTAATATTAGTCAACTGCAAAACCCTAAGCTTCGTCGGCTGCAAAACCCTAAGCTTTGTCGGCTCACATTTGACTTTGTTGGCTTCAACTGCCTCTATAACTCTACTGTAGCTTTTTCCGTGAAACTACAACATGTCGCGATATTGCAACACCTTTGCCTTCGTACACTTTATTTTAGATTTTATCATGATATCGTGACACTTCTACCTTTGTCAACTTCAACTAAGCTCTTGTCGCGATATCGTGACACTTCTGTCTTCGTCAGCATCAATTTTGATTTTGTCATGATATCACGACACTTCTCCCTTCATCAACCTCATTTCTGCTTTTGTCATGAAATTGTGACACTTCTACCTCCATACTTCACATCTTGTCTTTTGTCGTGAAATCGTGACACTTCTCTTGTAGAAGACCTGCTTTCTGTTTTTGTCATGAAATTGTGACACTTTCTCCAATCATACGCTGTCATCTCAATATGTTGTGAAATCATGACACTTTTTGCATTCGTTTGCTTTCTCTTCAACCTGTCACGAAATCGCGACGCTATCAACTTTCTGTATGCTTTCTTTGCAACCTGTCACAAAATTGCGACGCTATCAACTTCTATACATCTTTGCAACTTGTCGTGAAATCACGACGCTATCAACTTTTCGTACGCTTTCTTTGTAACCTGTCACAAAATTCTTGACACTTTCAGCTTATGTACATTTTCTTTGCAACCTATCGTGAAATTGCGACAGTTCTCATTTCAAACTCTTCCCTTTGCTGCATGTTGCGAAATCACGACAGTTCTCATATTGAACTCTTTCTTCTGTTGTATGTCATGAAATCGTGACGGTTCTCCCTTTGAACTCTACAACATGTCGTGAAATCGTGACACTTTTCATTTTACTTTCTCTCTCCTTGAACTTGTTGTGAAATCATGATAGTTCACAATTTAGACTCTCTCTTCTGCAGCATGTTGCGAAATCGTGACACTTTATCTTTCTTTCACTTTGTCTTCTAACTTGTCGTGAAAATGTGACACTTTTTCGTCCATACAACCTTCCTTGCAATATGTCACGAAATCGTGACACTTTTCTTTTTCTGCCTTCCTGCTCTCTTCAAGTCATGAAAATATGACATGTCACGAAATCGTGACACTTATCCAACTTGCTTTCTTTCTTTGAACTTGTCACGAAATCGCGACACTTCTTCCTGCTTTCTCTTTTTCTTCCAACATGTCGTGAAATCGTGATAGTTTTTCCACTTTCCTTTTTCTCTACCAACATGTCATAAAATCATGATAGTTTTTCCACTTGCCTTTTTCTCCGCCAACATGTCACGAAATCACGACAGTTTTTCCACTTGCCTTTTTCTCTACCAACATGTCGTGAAATTGTGACAGTTTTTCCACTTGCCTTTTTCTCTGCCAACATGTCACGAAATCGTGATAGTTTTTCCACTTGCATTTTTCTCTGCCAACATGTCACGAAATCGGGACAGTTTTTCCACTTGCTTTTTTCTTTGCCAAAATGTCACGAAATCATGACAGTTTTTCTTGCTTCTTCTCTCTCTTCTAACATGTCACGAAATCATGACAGTCTTTCCAGCCTGCTGTTTATGTCACGATATCACGACACTGTTCTTGTCTTTTTCTTTGATCTTTTGCAAATGGGCCACTATGGTCTTCTTGGAAACTCACAGTCCATACTCTGAATAACCTTTGAACTTCTGTCCTCTGCATCTGACTGACTTCTGAACTGTCTATCCACTGCATCATTAGATCTAACTGACTGTGTTGACAACAATTACAATACTCCTACTACACCTTGCTCAACAATCTCCCCCTTTGGAATTGTTGGCAACACCTGTGTAATTTCCTGTAACTCTTCTCCCCCTTTGTCAATAATACCAAAGGGCTACTGCAGACTCCCCCTGATTCCATGCACAACATTCTCAAGCACAATTTGTTGCACTTAGCACAAATTATGATCATGAGCAAAAGAATAGTCAAATACTCAAATGCTCCCCCTGAGAAAGTGATCCCTGTAGCTAGTCACTTCTTGGGAAGTGTGACCACTCCCAATTTGTTTTGAAGGTACTCAAACGCTTCCTTGGGCAATGGTTTTATGAAAATATCTGCTACTTGTTCTGTGGTTGGGACAAAATCCAATTTAACCTCTCCTTCTGCAACTTTCTCCTTCAAAAAATGATACCTGATGGCAATGTGCTTTGTGTGTGAATGCATAACTGGATTCTTGGAGATGTTAATTGCACTGGTGTTATCACACTTTACTGATATTGGCTCACTAAAATTAATACCAAGAACTTTCAGATTTTTCTTCATCCACAAAACTTGTGTACAACATGTTGTTGTTGCTATATATTCTGCCTCAACTATTGATAAAGAAATTGACTCTTGTTTCTTGCTGTGCCAAGCAACCAACCTGTCACCAAGATAGAATGCACCTCCATTGGTACTCTTTCTGTCATCGACACATCCTTCCCAATCTGCATCTGAATATGAAATAAGGGTGAAGTATTTACCTTTCGGATACCATAACCCATACTCCATAGTACCCTTGAGATACCTAAGAATCCTTTTTACTACTGTCACATGAGTCTCTTTGGGACTGGCCTGAAATCTTGCTACCATGCAAAATGCCTACAGAATATCTGGTCTGGTAGTTGTTAAATATAGTAAGCTTCCAATCATTGATCTGTACATGGTTTGATCTATAGGTGGAGATTTGTCATCTTTACTCAACTTGAATCCTGTTGTCATGGGAGTGCTAACTGGCTTACAGTCCTCCATTGTGAACCTTTTTAGCATCTCTTTCACATATTTGATTTGGGAAATGAATATGCCTTTCTCATTTTGATTAACTTGTAACCCAAGAAAGTAAGACAGTTCACCAATCATAGACATTTCAAATTCTTTCTGCATCTTATTTGCTAAGTCTTTACAAGATTCATCTTTGCTGCTGCCAAATATGATATCATCTACATAAACAACAATAACAATGAGATGCCCACATTCTGTTTTGACATACAGATTACTGTCCACCATACCTTTCTTGAATCCCTGTTGAGAGAGATAGTTTTCTAGCCTTGCATAACATGCCTGGGGTGCTTGTTTTAATCCATATAAAGCTTTCTTTAACTTTTATACAAGGTTGGGATCTTCACTAATTTGAAAACCATTTGGTTGTTCAATATACACCTCTTCTTCAAGTTTCCCATTTAAAAAAGCTAATTTTACATCCATTTGATAAACTCTGAAGTTCTTGTAGACTGCTAAGGCCAAAAACATTTTGATTACTTCTAGTCTGGCCACTGGTGCAAAATTCTCCTCAAAATCAATGCCTTCAACTTGTGCATAGCCTTTACAAACCAGTCTAGCTTTATTCCTAATGACCTGTCCGTATTCATTCAATTTGTTACGAAAGATCCATTTAGTCCTGATTATGTTTTTGTTTGTAGGTCTAGGTACTAATTCCCAGGTTTTTTTTTTCTCAATCTGGTCTAGTTCTTCATTTATAGCCTTCATCCAGCCTTCATCTTTGCTTGCTTCAGCAATATTCTTGGGATCAATGTTGGATAACAAAGAGTAGTTACTTGCTACTCTTCTTCTTATTTGAACACCAATTTTTGGGTCTCCAATTATTTGGTCTCTAGGATGATTTTTCTGCCAGCTGCCTGTTTTGAATTTCTTATTCTCTTCTGCTTCTGAATCACAACTTACATCATCTGTAGTTCGTTTCATGGCTAATCACCTGTTCTTTACCTTCATCAAACTTAACATCAGCACTGTCCACAATTTTCTTTAGCCTCTTGTTGTAACATTTGTAAGCTTTGCTTCTTGGTGAGTAACCAACAAAAATACCCTCATCTGCTCTATCTTCAAACTTGCCAAGATTATCTTCAATTCTTTTGATATAGCACTTGCTACCAAACACTCTGACGTATTTTGTTGTTGCCCTTCTTTCGAACCATAATTCATAAGGAGTTTTGTTTTCATGTGTTCTCAGCATGTATCTATTTTGGATATACACCATAGTATGGACTGCTTCTTTCCAAAATCTATCAGCTACTTTGCTTTCAGCCAACATAGTTCATGCTATTTCTTGCATAGTTCTGTTCTTTATTTCTACTACCCCATTTTGCTGAGGTGTCCTTGCTGCTGAGAACTGTCTCCTAATTCCATATTTTTCACAGTATTCTACAAACTCCTCTGAAATGAATTCTCCACCTATGTCTGATCTTAAGAATTTGATCCTCTTTCCTATTTCATTCTCAACCTGGTTTTTGAAGATCTTAAACATATCAAAAGCTTCTAATTTCTACTTCAAGAAGAATATCCATGTCATTCTTGAATAGTCATCAATGCACAACATAAAATACTTGTCACCATTTATGCTTTGTGTTCTCATGGGTCCACATAAGTCAGTGTGTATCAGTTCCAACGGTTTCTTTGGTGTAGTATTCTTTAGTTTTGAATGTGACTCTAGTTTGCTTCCCCTTTTGGCATGAAGCACAAATGTTGTTTGTAGGTTTGCTGATGGTGGGAATATCTCTTACAACCCCTTTTGAGGTGATTTTCACTAGATTATCAAAACTGATATGGCCAAGTATTTTGTGCCACAGCCAATTTTCTTCTTCTTGTCCAATAAAGCAAGCTCCTTTTGAAGTCTCTAAAAGTGTATACAGGTTACCAAAAGTTCTTGACCCTGTTGCTATCAATTTTCCACTATTGGTCTTCCTGACTTCACAACCCTGCTTCATAAAGACCACTTCATGACCTTTATCACAAATCTGACTTACACTCAGTAAATTATGTTTCAATCCATCCACAAATAAGACTTCTTCTGATTTAATCCTTCCATCATTAATTTTGACTGAGCCTTTGCCAACTATCTTGGCTCCATCATTATTTCCAAATTTTACTGATCCTCCTTCATATTTTTGTAACTTATCAAATTTTTGTTTTTCACCTATCATATGACTGGAGCATCCACTATCTAGTATCTAGGGTACATGTTTATTCTGTGCTTTGAAAGCAGTTTGAACGATTAAAGATTCCTTTTCTTCCTTCAGTATTTCTTTCCCTTTCCACATTGTTTTTATAGTGGTTTTGGGCTCTTGTTTAGTTTTTCCCTTATCAACAGCTTGTGCATGTTTTACAGGAAGTTTCTCATTTTGTCTCATCCTGTTTGGTTGAACTTTTCTTCCTTGAAACTGATTTGATGAAACACGCTTCTACAGTTTCTTACAATGTGCCCAAAATTATGATAGTTATAACATTCTACTGTGTAATTCATAAAAGGAGAAAAAGCATTTCTACTTGTGAAATTCCTTGGTCTAACATTGTACTTGTAGTCTGAGATTTTATATCCATAGCCATTGCATTTAAAACAAAAACTAGAGAAGGGATAATTGAACCTGGGAGATGATCTTTGCCATGTTGCCGTAGGAGCCATAGGTCTTCTTCTTCTTTGATGTGTGACATTGGTGAAACCATTCCTGTCAGTTCTCCTTTCCTGCCTGGCATTATTGCTTTCTTTTGCAAGATGCAATTTCCCTTGATCGACCTGTTTCTTTTCTTCATTCTTTGTGGATTCTATATTTATGGATTTTGTACCACTTGATGATTCTCATTCGATAAAACCCAGACCAAACCTGATGCCTGTAGGTCTTTGGTCATTTATGATTTTATCCAGTTTCATAGAGCTTTCTTCTCATTTGTGATAACAACTTATTTTCTTGTTCATCTCTTCTAGCTGCATTCTTAGACTAATAGTCTCTTCCTCTAGCTTGCTGCAGTAGTCTATTCTCATGGTTATTTGAACTTTGAGATCTTCGATGATTTTCTTAGATTCTTCTATCTGAACTTTTAAGCTGGTTATGATTCCATTTGCATCCTCAAGCTTTCTTGATAGTTTCTTATTATTTTTCTTTTCTATCTACCACTCTTCAAGAGCAGCTATCAACTCACCTTCTAAGTCAAATTCAGCCTCGAGATTTTCACCACAAACTTCAAAGGTTACTCCTTCTTTTTATGATTTAACTTATTCAAAAACCATAAAAAGAGATTCATATTTTTCTTCTTCAGACTCATCACCAGAGCTATTTTCTGATGAACTAACATTCTTGGAGATGAAACTTTTCTTTTTGAAGTTGGTTTTTCTGAAATTTGTTTTCATCTTCCATTCACCTCTTTCTTGGTGGGATCCTTCATCATTTTTTTCTTCTCTTTCAGTGGACATTTAGTTGCAAAATGCCCAACACCTCCACAGTTGAAGCATTTGAATGGAAGCTTCCCTTTATATTTTCCTTTCCCCTTTTTCAATTTTCTCACAAAGTTTGCTTCCATTTCATCTGATGTCTCTTCTTCCTCGGACTCTTGTTTAGTGTTTTTATTTTTAAGGGCCTTGAAAGCTGCTTCTCCGTCAGTAGGTTTATATCTTCCTATCCTCATCTCATAGGTAGTTAAGGAACCATACATTTCATCTATACTAAAATAATTTAAATCTTTAGCTTCTTCTATTGCTGAGACTTTGGAATCAAATCTTTGAGGAAGGGATCTTAATACCATTTTTACGATAGTAGTGTCATCGATATTCTCACCGAGTCCTCTGATAGCATTGATTATTCCATTTACTCTCAACATGAATGCCTCAATGTTTTCATCATCATTCATCTTCAAAACTTCAAACTAGGCTCGATGTGTCTGTAACTTGGCTTCTTTGATCTTATCATCTCCTTCATGAACACTCTTCAATTTGTCCCATATTTCTTTTGCTAACTGACAGTTCATGACCTTTACCAGTTAACTATCTGCTAATCCACACAAGATGGCATTCTTTGCTTTCGAATTGTTTTCAAACAGTTTCTTTTCCTCTGCTTCTTTTGGAGGAATGATAAGAATTGAGTATCCACTCACTACTAAATCCCAGATATCATATCCCAAAGCACAAAGATATGTTTGCATCCTGACTCTCCAGAATGCATAATTAGATCCATCAAACAATGGTGCTTTGTTTGATGAGAAACCTTCACCACCTGCCATTGATAATTCAAAGATCACCCTAGCTGGTTAAGCTTGTAAAGGGATTTGGTTCTGATACCAATTGTTGTACTTACAATGGCACTGAGAGGGGGGGTGAATCAGTGTAGCTCTTTAATCAAGAAATAATAGTTCTAAAAATAGCAGCAGTTAAAACTTACAAACAGATATAGCAAGAACAACAAGAGAGCATCACACAACATAAGATTTTAACGAGGTTCACCAATGTGGCTACTCCTCAAAAATAACTACTTGGACTACCATCCAAATATAGCCTTTGTAAAGCAACAACTTTTACAAATAGTTTACCAGCACCCATTGGAAGGAGCACCAACCCATGATTTTATCTGAGCCAGCAGAAAGGAGCACCAACCCTTGATTTACTAGCACCAATTGGAAGGAGCACCAACCCCTAAATTTCCAGCACCAACCGGAAGGAGCACCAACCCCTTATGCCAAGCACCAACTTGGACTTCAAATCTGAAACTTAGAAGAATGACAGTGAGATACCTTTGCCTTTAACCAGACCCTGACTAATTTGCTTCACTTTTTTGACCTGTGTGCACTCTACTCTCCTTATGCTATCACTTCACATAATCTGCTACTAAACTATTGAACGTTCATCTTCTCCCCTTTGTGCACTCTGCTTCCTTTGTGATATTTCACACTAAGAATGATTTGATGAAATGCACTCCGTACACTACGATCAAATTTTGCACACTGCTTCACTGCGATCGAGCTTCTCACTCTACGCACTATCTATGAACATCGCACTTCACAACACAACAAAACTCTTCAAAACAACCTTCCTTTTATAACCATATTTTTCAAGATCAACAACTTAATCTTAGTCGGCTGTAACCCTAATCTTAGTCAGCTGCAAAACCCTAAGCTTCGTCGACTGCAAAACCCTAAGCTTTGTCGGCTCACATTTGACTTTGTCGGCTTCAACTGCCTCTGTAACTCTACTATAGATTTTTTCGTGAAACTACATGTCGCAATATCGTGACACCTTTGCCTTCGTAAAATTTCTTTTAGCTTTTGTCACGATATCATGACACTTCTACCTTTGTTGACTTCAACTAAGCTCTTGTCACGATATCATGACACTTATGTCTTCGTCAGCATCAACTTTGCTTTGGTCATGATATCGTGACACTTATCCCTTCGTCGACCTCCTTTCTGCTTTTTTCATGAAATCATGACACTTCTGCCTCCGTACTTCACATCTTGGATTTTGTCGTGAAATTGTGACACTTCTCCTGGAGAAGACCTGCTTTCTATTTCTGTCATGAAATCGTGACACTTTCTCCAACCAAACGCTGCCATATCAATCAGTCATGAAATCGTGACACTTTTTGCATCCGTTTGCTTTCTCTTCAACCTGTCGTAAAATCACGACACTATCAAATTTTTGTACCTTTCTTTGCAACCTGTCATCAAATCGCAACGCTTTTAGCTTTTGTATGTCTTCTTTGCAACCTGTCGTGAAATCGTGATGCTACAAACTTTTCGTACACTTTCTTTGTAACCTGTCACGAAATCGTGATGCTTTCAGCTTCCATACGTTTTCTTTGCAACCTATCGTGAAATCATGACAGTTCTCATTTCAAACTCTTCCCTTTGCTGCATGTCATGAAATCATGATAGTTCTCATATTGAACTCTTTCTTCTACTGTATGTCATGAAATCGTGATGGTTCTCACTTTGAACTCTGTAGCATGTCACAAAATCATGACACTTTTCATTTTACTTTCTCTCTCCTCAAACTTGTCGTGAAATCATGACAGTTCACACTTCGAACTCTCTTCTGCAGCACGTCATGAAATCGTGACACTTTATCTTGCTTTCACTTTGTCTTCTGACTTGTCGTGAAATCGTGACACTTTTTCGTCCGTACAACCTTCCTTGCAATATGTCGCAAAATTGTGACACTTTTCTTTTTCTGCCTTCTTGCTCTCTTCAAGTCACGAAAATGCGACATGTCACAAAATCGCGACACTTTTCCAACTTGCTTTCTTTCTTTGAACTTGTTGCGAAATTGCGACACTTCTTCCTGCTTTCTCTTTTTCTTTCAACATGTCACGAAATCGTGACAATTTTTCCACTTTCCTTTTTCTCTGCCAACATGTTGCGAAATCGCGACAATTTTTCCACTTGCATTTTTCTCTGCCAACATGTCACGAAATCGCGATAGTTTTTCCACTTGCCTTTTTCTCTGCCAACATGTCACAAAATCGTGACAGTTTTTCCACTTGCCTTTTTCTCTGCCAACATGTTGTAAAATCATGACAGTTTTTCCACTTGCCTTTTTCTCTACCAACATGTTGCGAAATCGTGACAATTTTTCCACTTGCCTTTTTCTCTGCCAACATGTCGCAAAATCACGACAGTTTTTCCTACTTCTTCTCTCTCTTCTAACATGTCACGAAATCATGACAGTCTTTCTAGCCTACTATTTATGTCGCGATATCGCAACACTTTTCTTACTTGTCTTTTTCTTTGATCTTTTGCAAATGGGCCACTATGGTCTTCTTGGAAACTCACAGTCCATACTCTAAATAACCTTTGAAATTCTATCCTCTGCATCTGACTGAATTCTGAACTATCTATCCACTGCATCATTAGATCCAACTAACTGTGTTGACAACAATTACAATACTCCTGCTGCACCTTGCTCAACAATGGCTAGTTTGAGTTCCAATATTTTTATCAAAGGTTTTAATGATATCCCCCTTGTTATTTCTGATGAGACCTCCAATCCTTGCAAGGTTAGGATTACCTATAGAAGCATACATTAAAATTAAGTTTTGTCCAGTCCCTAGGATAATTCCATGAGTTTTGTCATCTATAAGTATTGGCTTGGGGGTCTTCCAGGAAAAATGGGCCTAGGCTAGAAATTATAGAGGCTTCAAAAGAAGGGATGAGAGAAGGGCCAAAGGGTATATTGGAAATATTCTCTAAAAGAGTATTACAAATTCTAGAAAAAAACTAGGATTAGATTTGTAGATAGATTATTGAAGGTCTTATTATTGCACTCTTTCTAGACATCCTAGAAAAAATGGGCAAGGCAAAATTTCCACAATTTTTAACAAAATGTAGAATGAAAAGGAGAAAGGGATCACTATTCAAAAAGGTCCAACAAAGAATTAGAAGTCACCCAATAGGTCTCAAAGGATGAAATTAGTAAGTAGAGGATATCAAGGGACAAGGTGCACTCTATAAAGAGGTGGTGGGTGGTATCTTTATTCAAACCACATAGATAACAACGATTGGCTATAATTAATCCTCTCTTTCTAAGATTATCCAGGGATAAAATTTTATTTTGAAGGAAAATCCAAAGGAAAAGATTCACCTTAGGAATGAGCTCTTTGGACTAGATACTATTGTAAGGGAACAAAACGTAATTATTAGCAACAACAATATGATAAGTGAATATAACTAAAAGGATACCTTTCTCATCATCCATCCATATTAAATAATATTCATAGGCATAGTTTCTAATTGCTTGGGTTCTCAACTTGAGGGAAATGGTCTTTAGTGAAGCTGCATCATCTTGGTTCATGAAAGTACTCCTAATATCCTTCCACTTATTTAGACCACCCACTTCTTCAATGAAATCTATCACTTTAGAGCTAAAATTCCATGTAATATTGGTTTTAAGGAAAGCAAGGGAAGGGATATCCGTAAGGGAATTCCCTTTAACCATGGATCTTAAAAAAAATGACATTAACTCCATTGTTGAGTCTCTATTTGAATCCTCAGTTGATATTTCTAGAATTGATAATATTATTCCAAAATGTTGAGTCATGGGGGAGGTCTTGATCATTGATGAAATTTTGACCTTTTGCTTTAACAACATGATTCCAATCAATGTTATCCTAAGCAATGAGCCTCCAACATTTCTTTGCCAGCATGGCTTTATTCATGGATTTTATTTTCTTTAACCGAAGACTACCATCATATTTTTTAGGACACACTTGGTCCTAGGAAATGAGGTGAAATATTTTATTTAATTTAGTCCTAGCCCATAAAAAATATCTTTGAATTTGCTCTAATTTTTGAGTGATTTTAACAATAATTTGAAATAGAGATAGAAAATAAAATGAAACATTTTGCAGGGTGGATTTGACTAGTTGAGACTTACCTACATGGCTGAGTAGAGCTTCCTTCTAACTTGCCAAATTTTTTTGGACTCTCTCAAGAAGTGGATTCTAGATATCCTCCTTGCATATTCCATTAGAAAGAGGTACACTAAGGTAGATGTAATGGAGAACAACAATGGAACAACCAATAATTTGATCAATATCTCTCTTCCTCTTGATAGAGATATTGAGAAAAAATAGTACTTTTTGGAAAATTGATATATTATCTTACAACCAATTCATAGTCCTTTAAGATTTTTTTAATTTCTATTACCTAAGGAATAAATGAACTGGTGGAGAGCAAAGTATTATTTGCAAATTGATGGTGTGTTATTGAATCAATGGGAGAAATATATTTTATTCATTTTGTGCTCTTCATGGAAGCAATAACCTTAAAGGCTCTACTCAAATATTAAGAAAGAATAAAGAAGAGGCATGGGGATAAGGGATATCCTTGTCAAAATCCTATGCTACTACTAAAATAATTAGAGACCTCCCCATTAAAAATTACTAAGAATCATGGGGTAGAAAAGCACTGCTTAATTAGGGAAATCCATCTAGGATGAAAACCAAATTTGCACAACATTTTTTCCAAGAAGTTCCATGAGATCCTATCATAGGCTTTACTTATATAGAGCTTCAGAAACATACCTTCTTAGCTACTCTTACTAATAAAATGGGTTAGTTCATGGAGCTTAATGATACCATCCAAACTTTATCTATCTAGAACAAATCTGCTTGATTAGAGTAAATGATTGTGGGAAGGATGGTTTTCAACCTATTGGTTATAAATTTTGCTAATATTTTATAAATGGTATTACAGAGGCTAATGGGTCTAAAGTATGTAAGATACTTGTTGCCAACACTTTTGGAAATGAACATAAGGAAAGTGGAGTTGACATCATTAGGGAGGAATCTACATCTTTAATCCTCAAAGATAGTAGCAATAACATCAGATCATATGATATGCCAAAACCTTTGGAAGAACAAGATAATAAATCCATCAGGGCTAGGGGTTCTCTCTCCATCCATAGATAAAATTACATCTTTAATTTCATCAAGAGAGAAGAGGGAGGTCAGCCTATAATTTTTTTCTTGAGATATGAACAATGGAATATTTTTTAAGAGTCTTATTTTAGCTTGGATATCACCTAGTCTAGATGATTTAAACAGGAATTCAAAGAAGTTGATAACATTATATTTGATATATCTTGGTTCAACCAACCTAGAACCATTTCCTTTGATGATCTCTTTAATTTTTTTATGACTTTTGTGCTTCAGGGTTGTCATGTGAAAGAAATTTTATTCATGTCCCCATTTTTCAACTACTAGACCATGGATCTCTACCTATAGAAATATTCCTCTCTTTAAATTATTATGAAAATTAGAAAGAAAAAAAATTTCTTGAATTCTAAGGTTCTCCTAAAGATATCCAAACTCCTTTATGAGTTCTAAATCTTGCAATCTTGCTTTTAGCTCTCTCTTTTTTTCCTATTGAAGTTCCCAAAAATCTCTTTGTTCTAGCTTTCCATATTTGATTTAATAAATTTTAGCTTCATGGAGATCTAATAAATTAGAGGACCCAAGAAGCTTTTATACCACCAATCCATAATTCTTAGCTCCATGTCAGAGTGAAGTTTCCAAATAGACACAAATATAAAGGATATTTTGAAGTTTGAAGGAGAGGGGAGAAATTTAAGAACTAATGGGTTATGGCCCAGGCCTATATTAGGAAGGGAGTTGAAGGAGGAATAACCCAAAAGGTCTATACAATATTTGGAGATTAAGACTTTATCTAACCTACATTGGATGAGAAGGGAACCAGAAGAAAAAGGATAATGAACACTTAATTAATAAAGCTATTTTTTGCTCTTATTTTATGTGTTTGATGATTGATTTTCCAGTAGTGATAACGAATATGTTGATGGTCAACTACATTATTAACCATTCAAAACCCTTTTCATATCCCATGCATTTGATTTTATATTTTACAATTGAGGAAATATTTATAAATATATGAATCTCATTAATCATGTTAAACTATTAGAAAAAATGACTTCATCTAGATGTTATTTATTTTACCCCCATTAAAGCACACACATATTACATTATGTGTGAAAATATTATGTGTGTGTGTGTGAAGTAAGCAATAAAGATAATCCAATAAAAGGATGATTGAATCATATTATATAACCATAATTAAAGCATATATTTGTAAAAAAAAAATGGATAACTATGGTTTTTTATTCCAATTTTAAAGAACATATCCATACATGATTAATTTTGTTATTTTTTCCACTTTTTACACATGCAATCTATAGTTTATTTTAATTTTTTTTGTACAAATATTGAGTAATGGTGAAGATATAGTAAATTTTATTTGTAGGATAACCTTGAATAATTATCTAATTATTTTTTCATGTTATATGTGTCACAAAAATTAAGTTTAAAAAACAATGTAAATAGTTCTTTATTTTAGAACCTACATAAGCTTAAACATTTACACTAAATGATATAGTTTTTATCAAACTCACCTAGATAGAATAGAGAAACACATACAAAAACAAGGCCACCACTCTAGTTGAAAACCATGTTGTCTTGTGTAAATACAAACACACTATTTGACCATATAAATTCCGTTCATGTATGGATCAAAAGATAACTTAATTTTAATATTATATGACATAATATTTAACTATGTTACATTCAATACTCCCTATGATTAATAAATATCTAAATTTAATAAATAAAAATATAAATAGTATTTTTGAAAAATTATTAAATAATTCCTTTGAAGCAATGATACATTAGTAAAAACTGATTATAAATGTTATTAAATTTTATATATTGAATTAGAATATTATATAAAATATAAATTATAAATAACTAGATATGTTTTTTAATATATTAAAAGTATTAATAAGTTATGATAAAATAATTAAAACACACAATATTATCTCATGAACCCATATATCTAAGTTGTAAATGATAAGCTAGTTTATATAATGAGAATCTATTTTATAAAGAATATTATATTGGTGTGAATGTAATTTTGTAATTGTAAGATTAAAATGTTAAATTGGTTTTAATTTCAAAAGTGAAAGGTGAATTAATTGAATGTAATTTTATAGTCAAATAAGATTGTATTAACATTATTTTTATTTTTTAAATATCATATTAAATATATATATGGATATTAAACATTTTTAAATGTTAAAAATAATATTGTCTTTGCTATGTATTTGAATTGTAATTTTTAGTCCGTAAAATTTTACATTTATTGAGTTTTCCATTATATATATTTGTAAAGAGTAAATAAGAATTAGTGTGTAAAGTATCTATGATAATATTTCAATTCTAATTATAAAAGTGGAGGTGATACAATGCTCAAAGGTGACACCCACCATGAAATATAAACAAAACCACCAAGACTACCTTTGATGAAAATATAGAAATAAGAAATGATTGAAGAAAATATGGTTTGAAATTATGAAAAATATTATTTTAATGAGGAAGGAAATTATTGGAACAAAGAATTAACAAAGAATAAAAATAACTTAATTTTAGAATCTAGATTGATATTTAGCTAACATAATGTCAATATAAGTTTCACATAGACATCATAAAGAAAAATGGTACAAATATTTGTAATAACATTCAAAAATTATGAGACAAGCTAAAGGATGAACTTTAGCATTACATACCATATTTTAACATAGAGAAACCTATGTTGAAGTTACAAGTAGTAATGATATAAGTAGCATAGAAAATAATATCAATTCCACTATAATGTTAATTATGTTTAATGGTATAGCCCAAGTACTTATCCTATTGGGAAGTTCCATTGTTGGTACTAGAAATCATATCATCTTTTTTCCATCACAATATAAATGCAACTAAATATTCAAGAGTAATAAATAATAATCATCAAACAATGTTAACGAAAGCATGTAAAATATTATCAATCTAAATTTAATAAGCATACTTGCCAGTCTGTAAAAGCATGTGTCCATGATACCATAATTCAAAATATGAAGAAATGGGGTTTAATAATTTAAAACTCCACATTCATGTTTGATACCATTAGTCTATCTAATAAAAACTCATATAATATATAAAAAAAACTAAGAAAAAAACCATACAAGAAAATAAAGTAAATACAATAAAATGAATATGATTGAGTGGTCATACTAAGATTAATGGCGATAATCCAACTACTTTGTGTGATTATATCTATGAATAATGATGTAGGAGCATCCAGTGGTGTAAGAGTGATCTTGCATCACCCAAAATGTGTAATAGTTTTAATTATGTTCTAAGTTTATTTAGTTTTTAGGATATGGAAAATCAAACTTAATGGCAAAATACTCGCCCTTATATCTTGGATGGTTTGGGAGATATGTAAATTTTAAGGTGAAGACCTTACCAAAAATATTGAGAATCCTGCCACTAAAACATGAAGGTCAATTTTAAAGGTTTTAGGGGACTTGTAGAGGGCTTAAAATAGTGGTAATTTATTTTAGTACATTAATGCATCACAAACCCCTTCGAGAGCTTTACGAAAACATGCATCAATAGTCATTTTGGGCAACGAGCGATGAGTTATGACCTCGAGAAGTTTACCCCTAAAATTCAATTTTCAAATGAATTTTTTTAGATGGAGAAATAAAAAACAGAGTATTTGAGGGGGAATTTCTAATTTGTAAGTGGTCGTCTCTGTAAGCTCCATTATCCTCAACAAGGAATACAAGAAATTTATTGAATTTCTTTGTTTCTATAGTTTGTGTGTGTTCTGTTGAGCAACAATTGTACTTCAAATAACATATCATAATAAGACAATAAAATAACTAAAAATGGGGGGGATGAATACACAAATATCATACATCCATAACTCAAGAGTTCGGAAGAAATAATTAACTCATAGAAATCATGCACAATCTTTCCATTGAATGTTATTTGTGATAAATTATCACAAGTAACTCTAGAATTTTAAAAATACCCAAATATTACTTAAAAATGGGCTCTTAGATCATTTTTATAAGTTGTTTCACTACCCTAATCCTTTTATATATTACCAATAATAATTAAAAAAGGATATGGTATCAACTGGACCAATCCTAAAATTACAATGCATTAAGGAATCCAAGATAAACTTCATGGAGAGGCCTGAAGATGGATTCGAAGGGATGCTAGCAAAATAGAGATATCCAGACAAATATCCATGAACAATAACCCTAGGAAAATAGTCAAAAGAGTAGGTCAAAAATACCAAGCTAATCAGACATCCTAAAAGGGTCCCGTTTGATATGCTTGCATTGGGCTCATCGGTAAAATATTGAGTGCCACCTTTCTTCTACTTTTTATGGTAGAAATTATCTTTTTAGCACATTGGAGGAGATTCCAGGAATTCAAATATTCTTTGGATTTATATTACACCATATTCTCCATATTTCTAAGGTAGTTATAATTAACTCCCTATTGGATGAGAATACAAGGTCCACTCAAGGAATCACCAACCATTAAGGAGTGAGAGTGAATAGGGGCCTCTTTAGTTTTGGGTTTCTTGATATTTTTTAGAGATTCCTTTAGAAATCCTTGGTCTTGGTCAATAATGATAGGAGTTTTCATTTTTTCCATTGAATCCTTGCTTCTAGATGAGCATCGACAAGAATTGGTCTTGACTTAAGGATGGGTTTCAGTGGTAGTGGAGTCAAATTTCAACTTATTTCCAGCCTTTACAACATATATAAAATCTCATTTTGTGTCATTTTCACTCAAGATGTCCTTATGATGTATCCCTTGACTAAGATTCGAAGTAGCAGGATGGTCCATTGAGCTACCACCAACTGAGAGAATAGCCTTTTGTACCTCCTTATATAAGGTATGCTTGTAAAGGATTATGTGCGGGGCTTGGTGCTTGGGGTGAGATGAGTTACCTTTTGTGATATTTTCCATAGAAATATCTAGAGAACGAAACAAATATTCAAGAACATTGATGCATTTTATATCGTGTAAGTGATTTAAAAAATCTAGGTGGAAACATTGAGAGGAGAACTAGTGTTGTACACCATGAAAAATTGAAGGGTAGGAATCATTACCCTATTCCAAGGAATAGGGAGGCTCTCTTTGATGATACCACCTTTATCCTTGGCCAATGTTTTACCTTTTTTTCAAAATGGTTGAGCTCAACCACCAAGGAGTGTTTTTCATAATGAATTATGTCCCCATCATTGAGGAGCTCTGTCACCTCTACCAACAAAACAACAATGGCCTTGAATTTGAATTGATATAGTGTGACACAATTGTTATCATAGGACCTGATGAATTCAAAGGATAAATTAGGATAATTTACATTGAATTTCAAATGAATTGCATAAACCCATGATTTTTCAATATATCTTCGACCATTGCATCTATTTATAGGTACTTTGGCTTGAGAAATGTCATTGTAAAAATGAAGAAACTCAAGGAATCCCACATTTGGAAGAAGGTTGCAGAGAAATTTTCATGGATGCCACTATTCCACTAGTTGATATATAAATGTGTCTAGGATTTCGAAGAGGCTAAAGCTTCCCGGATACACATGCCACCAAATTTGGAGAACCCAAGACTCTAGATCTATTAATGGTATGCATTGTAACAAGATATCCTTGTAACATGTACCAATTCATATTTGGACACCTCATAGCCAATGAAAATAGATTTAGGTTTGACATGTAATATCTCACTACTTCAATAAATATTAGGACTGGAGGTGTTCCTAAATATGGAGCTATCATGAAGCAATCTACCATGGAAATAATCACTGGTGAACGTGGGAGAGCACACGAGCCTATTTTTGTGCCACATAAGGCCAAATATGAATATTGTGTGTTGATTCCTATGACTAATCTAGTTTATATGATAGTTCCATAGAAGACCAAATATTAACTTAAGGTGTTGATTCCTATGAGTACTTAGGTCTGAACAATTATTGGGATGCCACATAGTACTAAAAATAAAATTAAGTTCTAACTTCTATGAATGCTCTGGTTCATACAAAAGTAGGTTGGCAATAAAGGACTAGATATTGATCTAAGGTGTTGATCACTATGAATACTTGGATCTGAAAAAAGATACCAATTAGTCCAAATCATCTCAGGCTAACATGCAAGCTAACAGGGAAAGGCCATGAGATGTGGTTCAGAGGACCACACTAACTAGGGAGCCAACAAGGAAATAAGCTTTAGAAGAAATACACATCTTCATTATCACCGTGGGCATGGATATTGTGAGGAAAATTATCATGCCAAAAATGAAGAGACTCTTCACATAGGCCCAAGTTAGCCATAACATTAGTAGTTTTGTTGCCTTCTTTATACATGTGTTGGATGGTAAAATTGCTAAAGTTGTAGGGTTATCTTTTGGATTTTCCAATGAGGTCGAAGATGCTCCATGCCATAATTTGATTCCATTTTAGGTAGTTGATAATATTCAGGTAGTTACCTTTAGTGATGAAGCTATCGATATGAAGGTCATCTAGGATGGATAATCCTTGGTAAAGAGCTCTAGCTTTGCCCATGTTATTTTATTGAATGCTGATTCTTTTAGTGAATGCTAGGATGATTCTTTCATGTTCATCCCTAAAACTGCCACCACTTCTAGCCTTTTAGACAAGTATAAGAGAAACAACAATTCTAAATTTTAGACAAGATATGGAAGTCTCCAGAGCAAGGACTAGATGAGTGTTTTCAATGGAAGTAGTGAAACCTGAATATGAATAGAACAAGGATCCTTAGATGTACCCTAAAAATATCCATTATTCCTTTCTAACAAGATTTTCCAAGGAAAATGAGGTAGGTAGGAGGACCAAAGGCATTTAAGATGTTGGTGAGTGAAAGGGTTGGGCCATTGGTCACACAAATTAAGGATAAAGGTGGGTTAGTCCTAAGAAGTACTAAAGTAATACAAAAAGGATTACAAAACACTGTACGAGAAGGAAAACTCGAGGAACATGTGAAGAACATATTCCCACCTAGACTGGAAAAGGTATAAATGATTAGGAATAATCATTCCTTTGGATAAGATATTATCAAAGTTCAATATTTTATTTTAGACAACCAATGAGAAAAAAAATGTGATATTGGGAATAAGGTTCTTGAGCCAAATAAGCATGGTAGGAAATTAATTGGAAAGAGAATTATCTTGGCGATGGTACACAAATTTGATAGTGAATAGACCATTATTGTAGAATTTCCAAAAAGGAAGAAATAGGATTTGATCATTTGAGATGACATAAATTAAAAGAAGGTTGGTCATCAATCTGGTAGCATTTCTCTATTCTTAACTTAATTCATTAGTAGGAATGACATTCTAAGAATAAATTTGAAAATATATAGTGATGAAATTGTAGAATTTATCACCAAATAGATGATCTATGAGAGGTTTCAAGGTGATCAATTTAGGATCATCCATCGGAGGTTGGTCCATCAACCAGGGATCCTTCCAAAAATAAATGTCTTTTGTTGCCAAGCTACCATTTGAGCCCTTTCATGATAGTGAATTTAGTTTTAATGGTTGAGTGCTAAAATATAGATCCACTTGGGAAGGGGTCATCATCCAATAGAGATCTTTGATGAAGATATTTGCTTTTGATTATATCAATCCAAGCAATTTTCTCATTAGTGATAATTCTTCATACTTGTTTAGAAATGCGGACCATATTCATATTGCTCACCTTTCTAAAACCCAAGCCTCCTTGGTCATTTTTTGGTGCAAATTCTAACCCAAGAAACCATAGGAAACCTCCTTCATTTCTCAATCCTTAACCATAGGAATATTTTTTGAATTTGTTCAATTTTTTTGCAAATAGAGGTCAAGGTCTTGAAGATAGATATGAAGAAAATTAGAATGGTCTAGAGAATGTGTTGTAGGTAAAATTTTCATATTGTAGGTAAACGTTTGTACACTAGTTATTTTTTTTTAGTCTAAATGAGTAACTTTTCACATTGTAGAATGTGTTTTAAGTAAAATTTGGCTTGCCCTACTTCATCTTGGATTTGGTATCAAATGGAATCATCATATCAATGGTATATAGCTAAGTATTGAATATTTCTATTTATTTATTCATAATCTTCTACATCAACTTTAAATTTTATAATTAATCATACTTATTCTTTATAATTTTCATTGATTTGCACTTCTATGCTTCTATTTGGCTTGTCAATTTAGTTTTCCTTCTTTGAATTATTATTTTTAAAACCAAATTAATGTTATTTTTGTTGGATTTGATCAACTTGTTATTTGAGATTCTCCTCTTCTCTTTCTAAAGACTCTAACTCATTTTTCAATTGAAAAATTATGTATCCTTTTCTCTAAGATTCTACCTTATTTTCTTCTAATGCTACTATCAGTTCTTGTTTTTGTTTTTTGTATCCCTGCACTTTCTAGATAACCTATAAATAATTAAATTATGTGGATATATTTGCTTGTTCTATAAATTACACTATCCTCAATGGTATTTCCATGAAAAGTTCTAGCATGTTATCCTAGTTAAATGGTCTTGCGATGTATTTGTTGGACTCCTTGTATATTATTATTATGGTTATTGTCACATCCAAAAAAGTTTTTAGTTTAATGGAATTACTACTTTTGGAAAAGAGTTGTGATTTAACATGTTAGAAATTGTTAAATTCTTTTAAATTTAAATTCTAGTTTAAAATTATTATTTTATTATTTGATTGAAATTGGTTATCTTACAAATTTGCTACAAGTGTTGATATGTCACCCTTGAGGAGAAAAAAGTAGGAATTTATCACCTAGGAGAGTGTGGAAGATTTAAAATAAGAAATCAATACAGATGGACTACACACACATGCACAACTTGAAAATAATAATAGAAATTGATTTTACTATAGATAATTGCTTGATTGATGTATAAATATTACTATTTATTTTATTTTTTATTTTTACTTATGCAAATAGGCTATTTGTTAAGTAAAATGCCTGTTGAGATGAAGTAGTATAAATTCTTGCATATATATCCATTGTGTGAATGACAAGCATAAAATTAACTTAGCCTTTGGTTCCATATGGGTGTCATTTTATTTGTGAGTCCTTTGGTCTCAAGAGTTAAAAATAATATTTAGTTTTCCCTTAGGAAAATTGATATACTCATTAACCTTGTAATTGTAGATTCCCTTTCCAGAATTAAATTTATGAAAATAAAATATTTTATTTGTTTAAGAGCAAGGTATGACTTTGGGAGTGTCAAACTAAAAAAGACCTCCCCTTCTCCTTATTTCCACTAGGGCATTATTTCTATTTTGGATAGGGTATAAATTGATAAAATATGATGAGAATCTATTTGAAAATAGTGTGCATATACCAAAATGAGTCTTAAAACATAGAAATGAGAAGTATTTTTAAGGCTAAGCATTATTTTTGTTGTTTCTTAAAGAAAAAATAGTAGGTTTTCTAAAATTATTTTTTGTTTAGACATGTCATGTTTGAATGAGACATGTTGAAAGATACCTAAATTATGAAGTATTATGTTAAGAATTTTAATTTCTTAGTCTTTCCAAATGAAAAAGGGGATGAGGTAATTTATGGTCTTATTAGTGCATGTGTTAAAATACTTATGAAATAGTAGTTTAGTTTTAAGTAGCAATCATCATTCATAGATCATGTTATTAAAATTTTGGTGACACACTCGAAGAGTTGTATACACCCTGGCTTGTATTGGATTGTTTGTTTTCTCTATTTTTATTTGGGTAACTAAGGAACATTGAAAATTTAAGCATGGTTAGGGTGAATGAAGGAAAGAATACCATTAGAGTGAATATTGACCTCTAGGAAAATTATTTATGGATTACAACATCTCTATCTATTCCATGTTTTCATTTTGGATATATTTCATTTTATTTGACCTTTTATATGGGAATATTGAGGAGAGATAACATGTCATGAAAAGAAAAGGATATACTAGACTTTCCATATTCTTAATGAATCATATACATACATACATACATTCATATCTATATATATGTTTGTGTGTGTGTGTATGCATATTTATAAGTTGCTTTTATTGCATTTTGCCTAGTTGATCCTACCATTATACTAGAAAAGGAACTTGATAATGAAATTAAAGTAGAAGGGTCAGGGAAAATATAAAATGTATCTTAAAAATATAATTTATCTTTTAAATACTATTGGAAATAATATTGTGTAGACACATTTTCAAGAAAATTTTCACAAAACCACCAAAAAACCCCTCAAGTCATTGCAAATGCACTAACACCCCTAAATTATCACAAAACTACCATTTAGTGCCCAATTTTTTTCACGTTTGTCTAAATCCCTCCAAGACTTCCCTTTTCCCTCATATTTCCTATCAAATTCCTATTTGTTCTAATTTCTTCTAATTCCCCCTCTTGCTCTTCTTAATTATTTTTAATTTCATCTTTTCCCCTCTCATTCCTCCTAATTTCACTAAAGGTCCCCCTAATTTTATCTAGTTTCATCTAATTTTCCCGTACTCTCCTAATTCTCTTATATTCCCTTTTTATTCCCCTCTTATGTCCCCTAAAAATTCCTCTAAGGTTTCCTAAAGCCTCTATTTTTCTTCTAAATTCTCTTTTTCCCAAAAATTTTTAATTCTTCAATTTCTTCTAATCTCCTTCTAATTTTCTCCTACTCCATTTAGCTTCCCTAATCCTTCTTATCTTCTCCCTAATATCCTAATTCCTACCTAATATTATTCATTTATTTCCCTTCCCTCCTCAAATTTCTCACAATATTGCTTATGCACTTAATTCTTTTATTAGCCCCCTCATTAACTCTTTAATCCCATTATTAAGTACTCATTCAAATCCTAAGGGATGCACAATAATTTAAAAATATTTTCAAATCCCTATGAGCTATCCAATATTCACCAATCCCACCCTCATTACTCCACTTGGTCCCCCTCACACACTTTCCCTCCAAAGTTGTGCAATTTAAAATTGTAAAAAATGCTTAAGATCAAAGTAAATTAAATGGTTGTTAATAATCTTGTTTCCATAAACTACCATGTCATATTTTAAAGCAATTTAAATTTCCCAAGTGTAGCTCCCAAGGCACACATACCCCCATGAGAGATCACTCTTCCCAAGGGCATTCAATTTGGAGGTTACACATTCCACCATGTATAATCCTCTAGTATGCCCAGGATCTTACACCTAACACCTCACTACCAATTCATTACCAAGTCCCCTCCACCTCACCCTCATGACACCTACCCTTCCTACCTCTAAAATTCTATAAATCTCCCCTAATTTCCCACCATTTGCAAGGAGAAGAGGAAATAGAGATATTATTCTACCAAAATAACTCTAGGCCACTTAGTTGCCCTTGGAGACCCTAGCTACATCTACCACATACCTTGGAGAGCTTGGTGATGGTAGCTAGAGGGTCTACATGAAGTATGCCACTTGATACTGACCAAAAATTATGCTTGGATCCATCCATATCTAGTAACCTCACCTACATCAAAAGGCTCTTAGGGACCACCTGCATCTCCCAACAAGGGCATTTTACCCCTTTTTCCATATGCTCACAACCATCTCAGATGATTACACAATGATAACCATCTAATATGGTCACCCAGTATTCATCATTCTAGAAATCCAGATAGAGACATATAACTGAGCATCCATTCATCAAGATAGGTAAATGAAGGTATTATACAACTCATTTCTTTATTTTGTAATATTCTAATATGGTTTTGAGAACTTTCATGGGATTTTTGTAAGCATTTAGGTAGATATTGTAATGTTTGATTGTGCTTGTTTCTAATCAAGGCTTCATGCAAGGGAGGCCTTTCAAATTATTCTAACTTCCTTTGGGTTTAAATGTGTGTAGGTCTAGTAGCAACCAATAAAGCGCTTGGGTGGACCAACCAAAACTTAAACATAAAATCCACCCACACACACACAATTGTGGCATGAAGAAAAATTTCACCTTTATGACCTGCTGTAAAAAGGGAACATCGCCCTTTGGTTTCATTATGAAAACATTGTGATTGTTTAAAGCCCCTTTGGCAGGGCTACTTTGTATTTAAAAGACTTTATATTTGTTAATACATTCTAGTGTATCCTTATTATACTCTTGTTTGTAACTTATATCTTTATTGCCAGGTGGGTCTTTATTATCTATAAAATGGCATTCCCGATGGAATCTAACCTCTAGCTCATTAGGCATCGTTTTGTTTTGTTAGTGATCCTTTATTCCTAGTGAGTCATGTTTTGGAGTATTTTGTTACCATTCTCTAATTTCATCTACCTATCATACTAACCTTTTTCTATCTATTTTAGATGCAGATTTGTCATAGTGGTGAATGTTTGCTTTGGTAAAGACTCTTCATCTGGTTTTCAACTTTTCTTAACCATGTTGGATGGTTCCCAACTATCTTGGATTGTCCTCAGGTGGTTCAGATGATAATATAGAGCTAGTGTCTTGCAGGTTATCTTCCAAGAGATCAGTTACAAGTTGATTCTTGTATTTTCACTATTATTTTATCTTTCTTCCTAGTGTAGGTAGAGTTTTCCTTATAAAAAAAATAGTTTTAGCGTTATTCCTTCTATGCATATGATTTAGGTCTCTCTATTCTATTAAGGTCTTTTATTCTCTATTTAAATTTTTAAAAAGAGAGAGAGAGAGCACATTAGGTTAGTTTACATTTTGTTACCTTATTCCAAAAAAAAGAAGAAAAAATAATGTTAGAATAGGTTGCATTTGGTCTCCTTGCTTTCAAAAAAAAGAGACAAATAACATGCTAATTTAGATCTATTTTCTTTTACATTCTTAAAAAAAGGAAGATGTTAGTCAAGGTTGTATTTTCTTATTTAAGTGTTAGACAATAAAAGAGAGGATAAATAATCAAAGGTTTTGTTAAAACATGTGATTCCTTTGCCTTTCTTCTTTTATTTGGCTTAGCCTCCATTAGTTTAGGTAGCCTAGCATAGTGTACTAATTTAGTACCTTACTTAGATAGAATGCATTTGTAGTTCTAGTTTAGGTTGTTGTCATTTACATAGCTTAGTTGCATTATAGGAATGCTCTTTAAAGTCCCTAGCATGAGTGGCCATTTTGACATATCTAGTGTAGAAAAATACATTTAATTTAGGTTAAATTTTGGTCATATTTATTCTTTATAGTAGGACCCTCTACCCCTATAGAATATAAACCCTTGGTCAATCTCTTTGTGTATCCTTTTGAATATTTTTGCACCCATTTTATCATCTGACTATATTTGGAACAAAGGATTAACCGTCTCTAGCAACCATTCTAGACTATTGTTAACCGTATGTGATGGTTGCCCTATGTGACCATCCTAGATATTTTATGGTCATCTATACCAGTTACTCTATGCTACCATTTAGTATGGTTAACATCCAGACTAGATGGTTCTATCTGTTACTCAGTCCTATTTTGGAAATTTTTTAGGAAATCTACTTACCACCTTCTTCGTATAAAATAAGTAGTCTCTATTTTGTTAACTATTTACCTTCCAAAAATGGAATGAAAATTTTATGTCATAGCCATATATTGTACCCTAAGGTAATTGCATTTAGGTTTTCATTAGATCCACCCAAGGATAGTTGCATCCATCATAATTGCATTTAAATCTCTTTAAAAAAAATATCAACCAAAATCAAACTCAATAAAAATAAGAAAACCAAAACATTACACACATTTTGTGCATGATCAATCATTTTACACTATTTCATATTAAAAGTGCAAGGATAACCTCTTGACGAGCTAGACTTCATCACCAGCCATCAGTTGAACCTTAGCATAATTTATAGCTAGTACGTATAGCCTCTTGGAATTTATCATCGAGAGACTAGTTACCCTTTGGATTATCTTGGGGTAATATTTTAGGTTATATGTCGTTTAACCATAGGGCTTAATTATTAGTGGAGTGCATCTATCATTTTTGTCTGAGCCCACCCAAGGGTGAAGCGAAAGTCTAGGTAGACAAGTAGTAGGACTTATATAGTGCAACCTCTTTTAGGAGGTACTTTTTGTTCCCATAGGATACCCATTGCCTATACACCATCCTAGGAATCCATTATAGTCATAAGTGTCTTATAAATTGAGAGGGATAGATTTGGATACACCCCCTTTTAAATACATTTCATCTCCCATATTTTATAGATATTAGGTATAGGTTACATAAAACACATAAAAAACCCTTCAAAAAAAATCAGAATAAAACTACATCAAACAAAAAACAATCTCTATTTTTTATTGATATATTTTTAAAAAAATATCACTACAAAAGAAAAATCTTTCATAAACAAAAACAAAATTCAAAATACAAATTGCTTGCTTATCTACTTTTTTAACCATATTTTATTAGCTTTGTTTAGATAAATACTTCCCTTTTGATTTTTTTTCCAATGTCTACCATTTTGTATCCATATATTTAGCCTTCCATTTTCACACCTCATTTTGCACCCACTAGTCCATGGTCGTGACTCGTCTCTAAGCCCAAGACCAAGCTCAAATCCAAGCTTCCGTAGCTTTTTTTGGTCAACTCTCTCATGCTTAGACCTCTCATTTGAACCATTAAGAGGACATATCACAAGTTCACCATGATAATCCACTCTAATATACCTCTCACCACACTTCAAACCCATCTAAGATATCTCATCCTAAATATGATTTGAATATGATGCATCATGCTAACCATGCCACTATTCCTAAGACCCCTCATGTTAAAATACCTTTGTCATTGGATTGATCACATCCATCATTTCCTTCCCTTCACATGACACCCTACGCTATTCTTACCCTTCATCAAGAGCAGTTTTATTCACATACTTTTGATCTACATACCATGTCTATTGTGAACAACCCATTATTTGTACCTACAACTAATTCAACTCAAGCTTCTTGGTTAGCACATGCTTATGATTTTGTTGATATTTACTCAATTCAACCACCTTATAAATACCTCACCCATCTATCCACATCTAGAAATTTGATGGTCTTTAACACGAACCAACGATCTTCATCTAATAAAGCTCATACTTCATAAACAAACCATCCTTCAACATCCTCAGTTTACACCCATATTGATCCTAATCAATCTCATGTCACTCAAGTCAATTTTTCCTCCCATATTCTAGTATTAATTTTGCAACTTATTCTACTTTATCTATCATTATTAATTCTAATGGAACACATGTTGCACAACCTCCTCCATCATACTCTTCTAATCCTCTTCCTAATACTTCAATCTTGATTCAAAAGGTTACCAAACCCAATATCCTCTCTCTCAAGGTTATTCCTCTATGTAGTAGGTACCTACCATTATTGCCGATCAATAACATCCCCCCTCATATAGCATTCATATACCTCAACAACCATTGCATGCATCGAATATACCTCCTCCTTCCACATCAACTCATAAGGCATTTTTCAGCCAATATTCCTCATGGGCCTCTTGACCACCCATTATTCAAATTCCCTTACCCCCACCTCAATACACCTATCAAGGGCCATTGATGCAGTCTCCCAATGTGTTTTCCATGCATTATCAACAACAACCTCACATCTACCCACCTCCAAAAAAACAATAGCCACATATGGATTAACACTAATATCCATTAAAACCTCCTTAAGTACCTTCCTCCTCCATGCAACCATATCCTAATTATAATACTTACACTCAATACCCACAATACCAAAATCCCCCACATAATCTGTATGGGGCACAATAGCAGTGCCACTCCCAATAACCTCCCAATAAATAACCTTCTTAGATATCATACCAAGCTCAATCATAGAAGGTGTAATAAATCATAAATTATTAGTGATCTCCATAATACGAACCCCCTGATAAAGCACTCAAAACCTATCCAAAACAACCCTTACTTATCCCAAACCAAGTTCAATAGTCATACTTTCCACCACCTTACCCTATATTCCAACCATCCCTAGATATGTTCCAATTGTTGGTCAATTGGGTCAATATCCTAGAGCTAAAATCCATAGGTATTGGATATCATAAACCTACTCTTAATTAGCTCATCAACCATTCAATCCACCCCTCCATACCCTAACCACCATACCCTCCTGATTTTGAGGTATCCAAGCTTGATAAATTTAAAGGGAACAAGGATCGTCAAGAACATGTAATCTCCTTCATGAATGTTTTATTTGTAATTTAAGATAATAATCCTCTCATGCTCTCTACTTTTACCCAAAACCTTGGGGGGATGCTTTAGACTAGTACAACCATATACTCAATCATAGCATCTTCACTTTTGAACAATTGGCTAAAATATTTCTAAAGCATTTTTCATTGAGTGTTAAGAAGAAGTCAACCCTAATCGACCTATACAATCTTCACTAGTTTAAATATGAAGCTATTTTGGATTATGGTTCTTGATGGAGAGTAGTAATTACTGAAATGGTGTTTGCCCTACCCATGAATGAACTTACTCAGATGTTCACGTGGAGTTGCTTAAAACCCATATTCTCCTATTACAACTTTAGCAATATCAGACACTCGAAGAATCCCTAGATCAAGCTTAAAATAATTGAAGATATCAAAAATTTAGGAGGGTGAGATAAAACTTAAAAATAAATAGTGGCATGGTAAGAACACTAAAGGTAATGTAGCTACTCAATCCATGACTACCCAAGTTAATAACGCGGTATTTAATACATTGACCCCCATCAACCATGACCTAAATGCCTACCATGGCAACCACAACCACCTCACCCCTTACCATCATAGCCCCTGCCATAATATCCTACTCAACAACCTTCCCATACACCCCTTCAAGCCATGTACAATGCCACACCACCTTCACCCCAAATCAAAAATACTAATCAAGACATGTGACATCCTAGGTGCTCCAACTCGTGGTCTCCTTGTAACTTTATACCTCTTTCTGAGCCCCTCTTAGCTATCTTTTAGAAGCTTTATGAAGCACAATCCATCACCTTACCATGTATTCAACCAAAGGATCCTAACAAGACCAAAGAAAAAATTACAATGAACATCACTTTTGTGTTTTCCATCACCAACGAGGCCATGATATTAATAACCACATGCACTTCAAAAACTTGGTGTAAGATCTAATTGAGCTGTGGACTATTAAATTTGATAACCCTCTTACACCCCCCAATCAAAAGTTGGGTATTTATCAACCTCCTTTACCTCAACATGGGATAGCATAGTTGACTGGGGGAGCTTCAACCTCTATTTCCCCCCAAACCAAGTCAATCATGTTAACATTATGCCCAACTACCAAGGTTCCATTGGCATGATTTATGTGGTCACATAAAATCAATGTTACACTGATAGACCACAATAAACAAATAAATCTTCTAATGCACCTATTTTTTAGCCACCACCACCACCACTAGTAAAACCAACACCACCTCCTCCGATCCATATCATACCCCCCTCATCAACCAATCATTTTCTTCAGGAGTCATCTCACTCATAGCCTCAATTTAGATTCAACTAAGCTCTTAATTTATGAGTTTATCCAACAGCATCCCCTACATTGTGAGGCATTAATGAATATACGTAAGTCCATGAAACTCCAATTCTAGGATACCAATACCTTCTCTAAGTTTCTAGGTAATATTCAAATGTATACAAAGCCATTAGTTACATTCTATGACTGTGAGATTAAAACCATACCAATTGAGCTACTTGACCCTACTTTGCATATAGTGGCTTACATCAATTTCAATTCGTTCAAGCATGTGTTGATCAATATTAGTTCCTCCATCAACATCATCACCTCTACTACCCTCCATCATCTTCACTTAGCACCTTCCCATATCACTACTTCCACATTCACCATTCAATATTTTAATGATGCCCTATGCTCAACACTTGGAATAGTGGTATTATCCATCCAAGTTAATGAAAACACTATCCAAACACTTCTTCATATCCTTAAGTGAGAAAACCAATATAAATATGCTCCTTGGTTGTCCATGGATCAGGGACATGTGATGCATCCCTTCTACTCTCCACCATCATCTTAAGTATGCACATGATGGTCATTTCCATTGCATTCCTACCGATGATGAACCCTTTAAGTACTACAACATGGTTTCTAATCCATATAAGCTACCCCTTCTATCCAACCACTTGATCATCACTCCTATGGTTTACCAATATATCGCCCATTACCTTACCCAACCTACTCATCTACATGTGCAAGCCACTTACCCCCAGATTTTACCAACCCAATCCCGTACTCATTCCTCATATTATGGCCCTTCATCTTCAATGGATTAGGCCCTTTCCATTTTATTATATGCCTCCTATACTTCTCCTTCATTGTATACTCAATATTATCCTTTACAACCCACTTTGTATTACCCTCATTCTTCCCCTATCACTCAGCCCCTTAATATTGATTAGCCTTCATCATCCCAAGTCTATTATGCCTCCCCCCATCCCTATTATCCTTCTATTATAGTTGTTAGACCTTCATATCTTATTTACCACCTCATGCATCACAACCTTTCACTTGTATTTCTCCTTCTTGATCTAGAACAACTATTGTTGGTACCTCAAACACTTAGCTTGTCACCTTGACCCTTGTACCTCAGCCATCCATTAGTTCTACAGTTTCCACTATATCCTTGATTCTCCCTACTCCCCTTTTCATAGTTGCAACATCTGACATCACTTCCGTAATCAAACTATTAGATGACCTTCCCTCATAAGTTTCTAATACAACACCCACATCATCTCCCATCTCATATCCTACCTTAGGCACTTCAACCATTCCTCCTTCCACCCAATATAAGACACCATCACCTCCAGATGTCACTCACTCATTTAATGGTAGCCTTAATACTACCCACATTACTTATGCTTCTTTGACATATTTGTTGTCTAAGTCATTGCCCTTGGTCACTAATGATCCTACCTCACCAACTACATCCATGTCCTCAAAAACTCATACTTTAGTTCACTTGACCAATATTAGCATTAGTGAGTATGTCATCTAAAATTTTACCTTTACACCACCACTCATCCAATTGGTTAGAGAATATGATCATCAAAACGATCCTCCTCTATCCATTAGTGTTGTTTATTGTATGGGTTCCTCTCCCACTTGCATTAATTTTGTGTATGAGGTAGTTGATAATAATAATGATCCACCACTTCTTTAAGAGCCTGAACTGCCATTTCATAGCACCACCAATATTGGGTAAAATATTGGTTAGTTTTCTACAGTTCAATTAATTACCTCAATTTAATTGTCAACCCGGGACAACTCGTAAAATTGTGAGTGTCAATAACTATATATGCATGTAGTGTAGGGAATGAATCCCTCTATGCCTATTGGTTTGGGGGGCATTGGTGTTTTGTTGAAGTTCTAATTTAATTTCCAAACCACTAATATATCCTACATAATCTAAGATATACCTAAATTATATTCATAAACTAAAAATTACACACTTTTTAGAAATTACAGAAAATAGGGGACATTACAAAAATTAAATAATCTAAAAAATAGTAAATAAATTAACTATAAAAAGTAAGGTAAAATGGGAGGAGTATTGTTTAGAGTGGGCCCAAGCTCTAATAGTCTTCTGCCCGATCAATTCATTCACCGGATGCTAATTTGAGATTAATAAAAATACTCAAATGAATATATTGCAACTTCAAAAAATTATACAACAAATATGAAATCCAAGATTATTTTTATCAGGGGTGGCCTACATATTTATAAGATATGCAACCATGCCCTGTTACATTTGAGAGTAAATCAATTCCTGATTTTCTAGTTACAACAACATGCATGAATAATAGAGATAAAGAAAAAATATTTAATTTCAGACCAATTTAACATATTATGTTTTTATCATAATAGAATAAAAATAATATTATGCTTTATCTATTTACATTGCTATTTATGTATTGCTGAAAAATAGATAACACATGGTATTTGATATTGTTCTTCATCTGCATCTTTTCTAAAATATCATTCACATCTATTGCTAAAAGAAGCAAGAACCTACAAGAAGCAGGTCTCTAATGGGAAGCAGGTGCCTAACGGGAAGCAGGTGCCTAACGGTAATTAGGTACCTAACGGGAAGAAGGTGCTTGTTGGAAAGTAGGTGCCCATCAGTTAAGTGTCAAACAAAAGTCGAATGCTTCAAAGGGAATCGGGTGCCTAACTTAGCACTTTTCACCAGTGTATGTGAATGTTTTTCCTTCATGAAATCAAAGGTGCCAGGTCCAAGTGGGACTTTGATGTAAACATGCTAAAATATCGTAAAAACCACTAAATATTGACACAATTCACTTAAAAATAAATATTAGATAATATACATAATTTACCATTAAAAATACAAAACTTTTATAAAACATACATTCTATAATAATAATGTTGCATAATATGTTAGAAATCCATGTATAAATATAAGAATTTTTGGTGCTCATCATCCCACCATGCTTAAAAGAGTGGCACATTCTTGTGAAACCCCCCATTCTTAAAGAGTGGCATGCCCTTGTGACAGTTGATGCTTATAATTTATATTTTTAGCAATGGTTTTCAATAGGATCTATTTTTCTTTCTCCTATTTATGGTTGTGGCAGCTCATTCTTTTTTAGCAAATGATTTGTGGATTTCCCCATGGTAAATCTCTTTGTTCTTTCCACTTTCTATTTTTTTTTAATCTAGCAACTCTGTTATTTTGTAAAGCGTGTGCTAGATTTTTAAGTGGATGATGACCATGAGTGTTCTCCCAACAAAATATTTGCATGTGGAAAAAATACCAAATGGGACTAAATGGTTGGATGGACAATTTAATGGGGATTGTGCTGGCACTATTTTATAAAAATATATTTCTATGAAAATTATATATATATATATATATATATATATATATATATATATATATATATATATATATATATAACAAAAAGTTCAGTACATGCCTATATTATGTTTTGTGCATGTATAATATACAAATATTCATGGTGCACTTGTATTAGTTATTTTATGATGACCATGTGTACTGGAACAAATAATGATGGGTGTTTTTCCCATGTGATAAAAATTTTCCTCCACATGACTGGTTCTTGGTTGCTGCAATTTATTCATTTGAGGTTTCCTGCAAAAATTCAAGAAAATATTAAAAAACATGTCTTCACGGGATGACAAACATCCCCTCCTCGAAAGCTATTTGCTGATAATTTTTTTTTTTTGGAATGTGCACAATATCTTTAATGGATAAAATTAAAATAATTTCATCCATGATAGATTTGAATTTGTGCATATGAGTGGTCAATTGATGTGGCATGGGCCATTTCCTGAATGATGAAGATTATTCACATGTGGCACAAGTGTCCATTGAACTATAAAGGAGGTGTCTTTTACATGGGAATCAGATGCCTTATTTTAGTTCACGAGACATAGGTGCTTACTAAAACAAGATACAAGTGCATTTTACTTACAATCGGATGCCTTATGTAAAGAAAACTTTATACAAACTTTTTTTAACCATTTTTAGGAGATTCGGTGTCGCTTTTCCAAATATGGGAGTCAGATGCCCTCTTCTTGGAGAAGCCAAGAATCAGGTGTTAGTATGTCATAAGATGGGATGCAAACACCATATCCTTAACATACTGGGAGTCAAGTGCCTTCTTTTGTAAAATGGGAATCAGGTATTGTTTCCCTGAAATATGGGAGTCAAGCACCTTCCACCATAAAAATGAGAATAAGGCACCTTCTCCTCCTGAAAAATAGGAATCATGTATCTTCTTCTGTAGAAAATGGAAGGCAAATGCTCCTCATTTATTTCAATGTATGCTAATATGTCCACTAGTGTACACCTATAGTTGATCAAGCCTTCAACGTTCTGGTTTGAAGAAAAGGGACGAAATCAGCATTCGCTACCTGAAACAACATTGTGGTGTTTTGCTTCATGAAGACTAGAATAAAAAACCATTTACATATTTAGGTATAGTATTCCCCCTATAAGTGGGTATGAGCTACTCCTACTCCTAGAAAGCTATAAATGTTTAGGTTCATGGATCTTGTGCCTGTTAGGCTTGGGCTTCCCAAGCTGCCTAACGATTGCACTGAGGGCATCATTCCTGCAAAATAAAACTTTAAAGCAATGAAATGCAAGCTTATGGATTCTATGCCTGATAGGCCTAGGTTTCCCAGGATACTTATAGATTGCATTTAGAGTACAATACCTATAAAATAAAAACACAAATAGAAAATTTATGTTAAGCAAAACAAGTTCCATGTCATCTTTCTTTTTTTTATAATGAATACATGAACATTCATCAAATGGTTGGTATGGATTTAAAAATATGGAGTCTCCCTCATGCTTGTGTTTGATTCAATATCGTAAATTTGACATGCATGGAAAGACTGTAAATGGACCTGACTGACTGTTACTCATTATTTTTGCGTGTGCTATTATGGGCTCCCTATAAAAATCCCTCACTTTGTGAAATATTTATAGCCATTTTTTTTCATGTGTTTTTTTTTTAAATTGAACGTTGTAATAGCATTAATCGTGCTATGGGTGATAACATTGAAGGTGGGGTCTCTGCCATGATTACAATTAAGCAAGCCTCTCGAATTTGGGGCTTGTGATAAGATCTTAATTTGTGTCTAAAATTTGATACAATTAAGACTTTGTGTGTTCCATCCCCTTCTTTATTTGCTTCTATGATACATTGTATCATAGGAAGAGAATATTCCTGGATGATCTCAAAACCATATTCGTCCAACTCATTGGCATATTGTGTAGATAGGTGAATGACTATTTCTTTTATAGTTTTTCATTAACTATCATTTTTCCTATTCTGCATCTAATGTCAGCGTTAAAATTTATCAAAGTGTTGGAAAATGTTAAATTTATAGTTTTTACCATCTGTTCTGGTCTCTTGAGGCATACCTCCCTAATGGATTTAGTGTAAATAGGCACATACCTGATAGTTTGAGGAATGATATCAGTAATATTTCTCAACTATTTCATAATATCAAACTTAGGTGGTGTCATTTCTCTAGTTTTCCATAACCTTTCGAGATACGATGGAAGTTCTTCATTACTTGATTTTTTAGAAGAACAATTTATTTCTACACTATTATGGCACATCAAGTTTATTCTCATAACTCTCTTATCAGATAGTGAATTTAAATGATTACTGTTGGGGTTTGACTCTAGTGGTGCTAGCAACTATTTTGGCCTGGTAGAAGGTGAAACTGGTAAGCTAGGATTTTCTGATAGTTGTGTCTATGGAGGTAGATCCACAAAGCAAGTTTCTACTTCTAGATTTTATTTTATTATTTTTGGACACAACCTAGTCTAATGATCTAGGTGATAGTTTTCATAAACTTCTACTATATTCTCCGGATATTTATTTTTTCATGATTTTCTCTACACCTTGAACATAAAAATATAGACATTGCTTCATATTCTTGCTTCTTCTTCTGGAATGTGTCTAACTATAAAGAAAGAGATAAAATTTCACTCTTCACACCGTTAAACAATGTTCCTATTTCTATTTTAATTGCAAAGGCTATTCATTGTATTGGTAGTTTTTATTTTTTGCTGGAATACTTCTGAAATAATTGTTGAATTTTCCCCATCCTAGTCACTAAATTCCATAAAATAAATTTTTGTGATAATATGACTCAAATGGATGGGATTTTCTCTTTAATAACTATTTTCAAAATATTCTAAGCTTGAGGTGTTTTCTATTTTTTTAATAAATGATCTGTTGGATATTTTTTAGGCTCTTGGTGGACTCATGCTTCATAGGTAGATGATCTACAGGCTAGGAAATCTGAAATTAATTGTCAAACTAACTAACCTATGGATCATACACTACAGTTGTGATATTCCACAGAAACAGTGCCAAAATATTGTGCAAAACATTGGTTAGTTTTCTACAATTCAATTAATTACCTCCATTTAATTGTCAACCTAAGACAACTCGTAAACTTGTAAGTGTTAAGCACAGTATATGCCTATAGTGTGGGGAATGATTCCCTCTATGCCTATTGGTTTTTGGGGTGTTGGTGTTTTGTTGAAGTTATGATTTAATTTCCAAACCACTAATCTATCCTACATAATCTGAGATATGACTAAATTATATTCAGAAACTAAAAATTGCACACTTGCTAGAAATTACAAAAAATAGGGGAAATTGTAGAAATTAAATAATCTAAAAAAATAGTAAATAAATTAACTATAAAAAGCAAGGTAAAAGGGGAGGAGTACTATTTAGAGTGGGCCCAAGCTCCAGTAGTCTTCCACCCAATCAATTCATTCACCGAACGCTAGTTTGAGATTAATAAAATACTCAAATGAATATATTGTAACTTTAGAAAATTATACAACAAATATGAAATCCGGAATTATTTTTATCATGGGTGCCCTACATATTTATAATATATGCATCCATGACCTATTACATTTGAGATCAAATCAATTTATGATTTTTCGGTTACAACAACACACATAAATAATGGAGATAAAATAAAAATATTTAATTTCAGATTGATTTAATGTATTCTATTTTTATCAAAACATAATACGTTTAATATTATATTTTATCTATTTACATTGTTGTTTACGTATTGCTAAAAAATAGATAACACATGGTATTTTATATTGTCCTTCATCTACATCTTTGCTAAAATATCATCTGCATCTATTGCTGAAATATTTATTTTGTTCTACTGACAACAGGGGCCATGTTGTAATTTTCTATCAATGGGAGTTGGGCTATAATTCTGCATCAACAGGAAGCAGGCACCTAATGAGAAGTAGGCACCTACAAGAGGTAGGTGCCTAATAGGAAGTAGGTGTCTAACAAAAAGCAGGCACCCATCAGGAATTAGGCACCAGGCACCCATCAAGAATTAGGCACCCATCAGTTAACCACAAAATAAAATTTGGGTACTTCAAAGGGAATCAAACACCTAACTTAGCATTTTCATCGGTGTGTTGCAAATATTTTTCCTTTATGAAATCGAAGGTACTAGTTCCAAGTGGTAATTTGATGTAAACATGCTAAAATACCGTAAATACCACTAAATATGAACATAATTCACATAAAAATAAATATTAGATAATATACATAATTTATTATTAAATATATATAAAACTTTCATAAAACATACATTCTATAATAATAATACCACATAATATGTTAGAAATCCATGTATAAATATGAGCATTTTTTGTGCTCATTAACCAACTTTTTATTAAACCTCTCTTTTGCCAAGCACTACTTTTAATGCTTCAAATAGCAAGGACATGGCCTTGGATGTTAATATCAAGGTCTTCATAGCATCCCTGAACCCCATTACCAACTTCCTAGTTAATTATCTAGTTTAAGATATGGTGGTTCCTCTCCCCCAGATATCTTTGTAAAATAGTTACAATATATCACTCTTGAACTTGAGGAATATAATAATTATGATCTTATGGATCTTAATACCATACCTGCACCTTCTAATTATCATCCAGAAGTCACCACCCTTGATATTTTTCCATCTGATTCCTCAAAATATGAGTTTAATGATTATTTTGAGAAACTTTCCATTTTTTAGATAGTTCAGATGAGGACTCATTCCCCATTATCTCCATCACTGATTTTAGATGATGGTAACATCTACCTATGTATGTTTTCCATTCCTCATCTCATCATCCCTCTTCTCCTTCCCTTGGATCATGCTAATCTTCCTACTCCACCATTTTCAAATCAATCTTACCATAATCTTGCATCATAGCCCACCTTCTTCCTTGTGATCAAGGGATCCCAAACTCTAATACATCCCCTTACCTATTCCTACAAGTCAACACAATCTCCATTATTCTCTTTATCCCACTTTGCCATCCAAATTTCCCTTCCAATCCCATTCACCTTAACCCATTCTTATCAAATTTGATCAAATATCCTCTCCTCCTTCCCCCTCCAACTTACTTCCATCTAAGAAACTTCTTCGTGATGATATCTAGTACACTTCTCCTTCTTTAGTTACCCTGTATTTTTATTAGGATGACTTCATTGATGAATACCCCTTCACAATTCTTGTTAACCTATCCAAAAATATCCACCATCCCCATTCCAAACCAACTTGAAGAAGGTTCCCACATGTTGATCAAGGACACCATCGATGTTAACTTCAATATTGATCCCTCTGACCCTAAAATAATCAAAATTAGCCAAGGTCTTTTGCCTATCAAACAAGAATAATTCATAGCTTTGTTAATGGAATACAAGCAATTCTTCACTTGGTCATACAAGGACATGCCTAGCCTTGACCCCAATTTGGTCATCCACAACCTCACTTTACATCTAGACACCAAACCAATCAAGCAAAAATTGCAAAAAATCCACCCCACTATAGCTATCTTGGTTAAAAAAATAATTTCAAAAGGTCTTAAATATGGGTTTTATTCAACCCATAGATTATCCAGAGTGGCTTCAAATATGATACCTATTAGCAAACCCAATGGTGGGATTCATGTATGCACAAAATATCATAATTTGAAAAAAGCATACCCTAAATATGATTTTCCTTTGCCAAATATTGATACACTTGTATAATCCACCACAAGCCATGAAATGCTCTCCCTTATGGATGGCTTCTCAAGTTATAATAAAATCCATGTAAGTTTAGTTGATCAACACAAAAAACCATTTACAACACCATGGGGGATTATTTATTACAAACTCATGTTATTCAACCTCAAAAACATGGGATCTACTTATCAACATGCAATGACATACATTTTTCATGATTAAATGTAAAAAATCATTAAATACTATGTGGATGATCTTTTGGAAAAATCTAAAACTCATCTTGAGCACCTTGATGTGCTAGGCAAATTTTTTGATAGAATTAAAGCATAACATATTATTTAATCCCAAGAAGTGTGTCTTTGGCATCAATTCTAGTAAACTCTTAGGATTTATAGTTTCTAAGCAAGGCATCAAAGTGAATCTTAACAAGTTTAAATCTATCATTGAGATGCCTCCCATACAAGCCTAAAGTAATTGCATAGTGTAAAATTAAAAATTTAAGTGATTCATCACTTTATCACGCAACTCTTTGATAAATGCAAACCCTTTAATCACATCTTACAAAAGATGGTAACTTTTGAAAGGATTCATGAATATCAATAAGCCTTTGATGCCATAAAGCAGTATGTATCCTTGTCTCCTATTTTGTCACCAACTCATCCAAGCATCATTTTCCACCTATATATTTTTGCTACTAATTTTACCCTTGGGACTATGCTATCCCAAAATAATGAGAAAAATCATGAATAGGCCATATATTATATCAGTTGTAATTTGGTGAGCTATGAGACCCGATATGATTACATGGAGAAGCTTTATCTCACTATGTTTTTTCTAGTAAGAAACTTTACCACTACATGCTCAATCATATAATCTATATCATCACTTGATAAAACCCCCTATGTTATATGATGAGCTATACATACACCAATAGTAGATCCACTAAATGGATAGTACTTTTAACTAAATTTGATCTTGAGTTCGTTAGTCAAAATTCCATTAAGGGTAAGGTAATTGTCGACCAACTCACTAAAGCTCATATTCCAAGCATCACACTCCTCATTATTGAGCTACCTAATGAATCTATGTTCACCATAACTAAACAAGAAGAATCTATCAAACCTAAAGATGATATTGACATCACCCTTTTCTTTGATAGTTATAAATAGCAATAATGGAATGGATATGGAGTAGTCTTTTTCATACCACAAGGAATTCCATCCCTTTCTCTTTCAAGCTTGATTTCCCTTGTATAAAAAACAATGTAGAGTATGAATCTCTCATATTAGGACTCCAAACTACTATGGCTATGTGCATTAATTGAATTTGAATCATTGATGACTCCCAACTTGTTAATCAAGTAAAAGGGACCTACCAATGCAAATACCAAGTTTTAAAGTCATACAAAGACATCATTGATAAGTTGCCCACCAATTTTGATTGGTATGATATAGATTCTTCTCCATGGTCCACCAATCATTTCATAAATACCATGGCCTCTCTCAGGTCACTTATTCCATAAAATACTTTTAATCATATCACCACTATTTGTATTACTAACTTTTTAAATTAGTCATTTTATATTGTGCTTCTACAAATGAGTGGGAAATCCTTCTAATTCAAGCTAAACCCTACCATAATTGGTTCTCTCAGGTGTGAAACTTCCTCAAGTTTATCTCCCTTCCCCTAGAGTTTCCTTCCACTACTAAATGCACTTTTAAATAAACAATTTCTTGGTATACTCTTGTTGGTGATGTGATCTATCACTGATGCTACAATGGTATTCTCTTTTATTGTCTAGAACCACAAGAAGCAAGTTGGTAAATATATCAGGCACATGATGGCACATATGGTGGTCATTTAAGTGGAATGGATATTGCAAAGAGTATTTTGTGCATGGGATACATTTGGCCCCTAATAGAGTGTGATTTTTGTCCATAAATAAATAAATGCCTTAAATGTCAACACCATACCAACTTAATACATTTATGCTCAAAAGCCTTACAACCCATTCAAGATATGTGTCCATTCTCTCAATGGGACCTAAAAATTATTATTATTATTTCACCCCCTTCCTCAGGGTGACATACATTCATTATTACTGCCACTAAAAATTTCACTAAATGGGTTGAGACAATCCCTATTGTGAGCACCATGGACCCTGGATCATAGAGTTTATACTCCACCACATCATTTATCATTTTTGCATCCCCTCCAAGATCATCTCTAATAATGGCCCCTCTTTCAAAAATAAGGATGCCCGAGAAATTTATAAAAAATATCATATCCAACATAGTTTCTTGATACCATACTATTCCTAGAGAAATGGACAATCTGAGTCTACCAAAAAGACCATTGTTGCTATATTAAAGAAAATAGTTCAGGAAAATTATAAGGATTGGTACTTTTAAATCCATTTCGCATTGTGGGCCTATTAAAATAGCATTCACATGCCTACTAGGGCAACCACATTTTCATTGGTCTATGACACCAAAGCAATCATTCCCTTGGAACTCGAAATCCCTTTATTGTGTACCTCCTTACAAGAATTCTTGGATGACAACATAGTGTGATAGACATGAATTGATCAATTAAATCTCCTTGATGAACATCGTGTTGATGTCCTCAAGAATCCTCGTGTTTACCATGATCAAATCCAACATGCCTATAATACTAAAGTCCACCCATGGGAGTTCCCAATAGGTGACCTTGTCCTTTAAGAGAATCAAAAAAATTCTTATCTTCCACCCTATCATTGTGATAATTTTATTTCCAATTAGCTTGGGTTATTTATTGTAAAATAAAATTTTAAAACATGTTCTTACAATCTTAATAACCTTGAAGGATTCAAAAATATTGAACCAATTAATATCATACATCTAAGATCATTTTATTCTTGATCTACTTCCACATTCCAAAAAACACACACACAAAAACAACCCTTACATTTCCAGTTTCTCCTACCCCCTTCTATTCATTCATTTATGATATTTTATCTAGCACAAAACCTTTTCCATCCTTTGTGTTTATCCAACCAATCCCCAATGTCCATAAAAAACACCATAATCTTGGAGTATCACATATGAGAAATGATAGATGTTTCAAGTTTTTTGGTTGAACATGAAATATACCAAGTCGCTCTTATCATTTTCACATCCTCATTTTATCATTATTGCTCCCCATTTTCATCTAACCATTCCTCAACATCTTCTAGTGTAGCACCTTCCAATTGGACATCGATCAATATGTTTACTTGAAGATTTCATAGCATCCCGTGGTCAATTTTGAGAAATGGTCAGGTGAAAATGAGGAGTGTCAATTGACTCCCCTCCCCCCAAAAAAAAACATACACAAAACATGCACAAACATCATTGCCATAGCTTCTTTTTATTTTTATTTTGTTATAGTTTCATCGATTTATCCCTTCATCTTGTCTTCTCTTCTCCTCTATATCCTTCACACATCACTTCTAGTTGTATGGTCATGTTTTGATGCTTTGTCATGGTTTCATACCCTCTTGTATCGGTATCGATGCTCTATCATAGTTGCATGCTCTCATAACCATTAAAGGAAATAAAATGACACTCAATTTATCTTTTTGGAGATAACCATTAAATTTTTGAAGGTTGATTTGTGGTAGAGAAGAAACCAGATCTTGAGGTAATTTTGAAGTGTAATGCTTAATGCAAAATAACCTCAAGATCTAAAATAAAGTTGCAATATGAAATATATGATAATTACAATATTCTAAACATATAAAACTCATAAATACCTTCTAAAACTACTCATAAAACTACCATTAATAAATGCTTACGAAAATAGTTTTTGATAGAAATAAATATCTCAATCAATTATATAGCTTCACTATAACAATGAATATAGTATTCCTATAATGACTCTTGTGTGGTTCTCACTCTTACATACCCTGTGACTCTTGGATATCACTCTTCTTGAGACTCTTCACTTTCCTACTTTATGGAATGAAGTGCACATGGACTATTATGCACATTTACATTATTGAATACTTTGCATATTCTAATAATACTTGTGCTTTTATTACATTGCATAAAGTAAATATTCACACTCTAATATAATATATTTAACCTAATATAATTATGTACCCATGGTGGTACATTATCAAATACCAAATAATGTAATATTTTCCAACAAGACACAATTAATTGCAAAAGGATATAATCAAACAAAAGGAATAGACTATGGAAAATTGCTGCACCTATAGCCAAAATGACTACTACTAGAAACATTTGTGCATTAGTTGCACACCTTGGATGGAAAATTCATCAAATGAATGCTAAGAGTGCATTTCTTAATGGTGATCTTAAATAAGTAGATATGACTTAGCGAAACGTATTTGTCATCAAAGGAAAGGAATAAAAGGTTTATCAATTAAAGAAATATTTATATGGATTAAAACAAGCACCAAGAGCATGATACATTAAGATTAATAATCATCTACTTCAACAAAATTTTAAAAGAAATACATCAAATTATAATCTTTATTGAAAGAAGGATGGACTAGAAATAATAATTATTGTAGTATATATTGATGATATAGTAATCATAGGATTTTTAAAGACTCTTTTAGATGTTGTCAAAATGGATTTGGAAAAGGATTTTGAAATGATAGATCTAGGCTTATTACATTATTGTCTTGGTTTAGAAATTTATCAAAATAAAAATAACATTATGATAGAAAAACATGCAAATTCTTATTAAAAAATTCAAAATGACAAATTGTAAACCTAAAGACACGCCTATATAACAATAATTACAATTATCAAGATATGATAATAAATTACTCGTTATTGCTATTATATATTGACAATTAAGTGGAAGTCTTTTGTATCTAACAAACACCAAGCTTTATGTTATTTTTATTATACATTATCTCTATAGATTCATGCAAGAAGCTAGAGAAAGTCATTGGAAAACCAAAAATAGAATACCACAATATATCAAAAAGGCTATATAATTTGGATCAAAATGTAAAAGAAATGATAATTTTTACTTATAGTGATATTTATATTTTTATTATGTTGGGTCTATAGATGATATAAAATCAATATTAAGATATTTATTCCATATTGGTTCATGACCTATTTATTGGTATAGCAAGAAACAACATATAGTGGCTCTTTCATTAATAGAAGCAAAGTAATGTGTAGTAAGAGATGTAAAATGTGAAGCACTATGGTTACTGCACATATTGTTAGATATGTAAATCAAAGGAAATCTAATAATTCTTAATTATGATAATCAATTTCTTAAATTAATTAAAATATTTGTGTTCATGAAAGAGAAAAACATATTGAAGCATAATGCCACTTTGTTTGAGATAATTTTTAATATCATCATATTCAAATAAAGCATATTTCCACTGAAAAGTAGGTTGCAGATATTTTTACAAAAGACCTTGGTCAAAACAAGTATCAAAAATTTCAAAGTTATCTATGTACATTAAAAATATTCAATAACCAAATGGTGTAATATAGGAGGATGTTAGAGAGAATATTATATTATTTGGTATATGCTAATGTATCTCCATAGTACCTTTATGGTATAAATGTAAAATGTAATAGATTAGAGTATGAGTCTATAGTTTAGAAGTGTGATTTATATTTACCCTTTATGCATGTTTTCATTTGTAGGATGTGCACAAGTGTCATGTAACTATGTGTGCAAGTGTGAGGAGTGAGAATATGCATGTGTCATAGAGTAAAGTATGCAAAGAGTAAATATAGAGTCAAGATTCATGTATAAGTGACAAGATGAGAAGCAAAAATATATGAGAGGCTTGTCTTATGTGTGAAATAGAAAAATATACATCTCCCGGATATGTGAGGAGAACAATAGACAAATAGTCCAAGAGTCACCTTTCTAAGGTTATATTATGGAGATAAAGCTCCATGTTGTATATGATCACAAAAGAAGTCATTCAAGCATTGATAATAATAAAGCTTGTATGCATAGTTGAGAAAATTATACTATAATTTTTATTTCTATTAATTCATGAATGATTTTGGTTATTTTACTTCATATTATTGTTATTTTATATGAATGCTATATTTTTTAATATTGCTCATATATATTGAATTCTCAAATATTAATATTATATTTGATATTGAACATTGGGATCTATGATAGTTTACCAAAAAAGACAACATATTAAACTGAGCTATCATAAAAAATATTGGATTGAATATTTATGTGCACAACCAAATGTCTAGAACAAATATTTTCTTTGTCTAACAAATTGAGGACTCTCCATAACCTCTCCTTTTAGTCATCCAATGAGATTTATTTCTGAAATCACTTTTACTAGTAGATAATATTTTTTGTACCTTCTATGTGGATTTTTAATTAGTTTCAAGTTTAATATCCAAATTGATATATGGATGAAATTTCAAATTATAATTTGGGTAGAGTGTTCAACTTTGTTCTTAATACTTCTAACACCTAGACTTTGTATCTTTTTATCCATAATTTATTGGTTCAAAAGTATATTTTGCTTCCACAATACTTAACAATTCATTGCATGTTCCACAACATATTTTAAGAGGGATGATGCTATTTTGATTTCTAGGTATTGCTTGTTCACATATACTTCATTAAAGTGTAATCCCTTGATAAAATATGTTTGAGTCTACTATTTTTTGTCTTCTCTTCAATATTGCTCTTTATCTTACATGTTTCAAATGCAATTATCTCCTTCATAAGTACTTCTAAATTCAGTTCACTCTTAATTATACTTATTCCTTTCATTCTCCCTCTATATAATTATTGATATTTTATTGTTTTATGAAAACTAAAGGTTCATATCTAATTTTTTTTCTTCATGTGATGTTTGCACTATAGTTCTCAATATTAATACTTTCGTTTTCTTCCTTAGGTAATTGTTTCTTCTTATTATTTTGTATAGGCCGATATTAACATTCTAAACTTAGGCACTTCAGTTAATCATTCTCATCTCATGCAAAAACTACTACTCATAGTTCTAATAACTTTCTATTTATACTTTCAAATGTGCATTGGATAATTTATTTTAATATTATTGTGTCTCTTTGAAATATGCTTTGAGCCTAATTAAATTTTCTTTAGATTTTCTTTCTTGCATCTAGTATCAATGACTACTTTCAATTATTTTTTAATAGAGATAACAATTAAGCTACCTTAAATTCCTTTTAGAATAAATATAATAATTATCACCTTTTAATGGTAAATGCAAAATCAATGAATTCCCTATTTTTTGGTTTTCATTTTGCAATTTTTGAAGAAGCTTCAATGTATTATATATTTTCTTTTAGAATTTGAGGAGCTTCTATGGAATATTTTACTTTTAATGAGCTTCTTATGGCTTCCTTTATTGTTGAAATTTACCTAGTTTTTTTTTTCAAGCTTATGACCGTATTCGTATTAGGAGGGATTTAAATTCTTTTGATGCTTGAAGGATTTTGGCCTTTGGAAATGGTTTTTCACCCTGAAACTCTTTAATATCAATCATAGAATTTTATCTCATGGTGATCGTATTCCTCTTATATTTTAAATATCTATATACAAGACAATATTATCCTTCAAAATTATTTTTCCAAACTTGAAAATTTCTCTAACAAAGTAGACTTTTTTCTTTCTCTATGTTAAGCTAGAGGAGGATCAAAAGAAGAATTATATCTTCTTTAAACCTAGATCTGATACTACATGTTAGATCTTAGTGCTTCAAATAATTATGTTACAAAATGTTAGGTAATTAATTACATAGGACACCTATTTTAGGTATACTCATCCTCTAACAAAAATTGTAACTATATTGTCCCATACTATAGGTATGTGTTGGTCAAATATCTACCTAAAATACAAATATATGTTTGTGCACCCTAGACATGACCAACATTGAAATATCAAAGGAAATAAATGTCCTCCATGCCAATATCTAGAGAGGGTTGGCTCCCTTACTAATACTACACCAGTTTAAGTCTAGAGTTGCAGGAAAGAAATAAAAAATAGAAAAAAAATGGGAAATATAGCCACAAGCCTAAGATGTAGGATTGGGGATAGACTAGCAGTAGGAATTTCAACCAAGTTTCATAGCAGCATATAATAGAAAGGAGGCAAGATAATCCAGTTACAACTCGAAGAAAAATTCCAGAATCACATTCCAGTATCACACTCTCACAAGCAGTGCCCAAATCCAAATGTAGAATTTGAACTTAGTAACAAATAACAGACATGAATATAAAATAGAAATGCTTAAATAGAAATAAATCTCACATAGAGACTTCTTGCAAAATCAAAAATCAAACTCCTATTTACGTAAACAACTTGAATATTTTTTTTGTAGAGTGTCTATCCTCTTTTTTTTATATTGAAAATATCTATTATTGATAGATGTTTTCATTTCTATATATTTAATACATAAAATACAAAATATTTATAAATTAGAAACCTTTGTGAGGAAATTACTCCTTGAAAATCTTGAAAATCTTCCTCCTGAGACAACGATCCAGTTTTTAAGGAAAAATACGTTAGAAATCAGCGAATTCGGATGTCGATGCACTGAAAACTACTAAGACAGTCCTTGACTTGATGCCTCCATTGTTCATTGGAAATTTACCTTTGTCCATAATATTTTGGAACTTATGAAATTCACCTTGTGATATTCAATTTTTATATTCTTTCCAACACAAAATCAACAACTATAGTCACCCTTTGCCTCAATTATTAAATTATCATCCTTCGCACCTTTGAAAAATCTCCTTCAATGCTTGAAATCAACTTCACCCAATACAGAGCAATGGGCGAAATAAATTCCTTTAAATTTTATCACTTCCTCATTTTTCATGCTTCTCGGTGTAAAGAGAAGCCCTAAAATAAGATTTTTTTATATTTTCGCTCAATCTGCGTAATTACCCTATGCTTCATAGACTCCATATAATTGCACCAAATACATAACCCATAGCTTAATTAATTTTGTCACATTCATATCAATAATTGTAATAGCAATCACCCTTGGGCGAAAAACCCCTTATACGCATTCATTTCCATTTACAATACTTTTAACTATCTTTATGTTATTTTTCCCCAAGCAAGGGAGACTAAGAGCTCTATGTTTCTTTCAGAGTGAAAGCACTTCACACATAATATTCTTCTTCTTTAAAAACACGTTCACCCTCAAAATAGGTGAAAGGTACTATCACACCTTACATTGGGTGAACGTAGCTTTGAATTTTCTATGCACCAATATTTCAATGAAGACAAAAATTCTCGATACATCTATGGGGTTATCTTCAAGTAGCTTCACACTTGGGGAGGATGAATGGGAATTTCACCTCTCACCTGGGGTGAAAGCGCTGCCATATTTACCTTTACAATGTATGCCATCGTGGGTTCAACAACCTCTATTTTTAACATGTTTTCACTCGAAGAGGGGGCAAAAGATGTTTTTACCCCTCTCCTAGGGCAAACGTAGTGTTGAATTTTCAATGTTATCATGGCACTTTGATACTTCATTTGTGTTCGCCCGAATTGACCATTTGCTAAGATTTCACCCTATGGAGGGGAAAAAGTTCCTTTTGTCCCTCACTGGAGGCAAAATTCTTTTTGACATGTCAACACATTTATATTTAAATGACGTTCATCCCAAAGTGGGGTGAACGATGCTTTTGCCCGTCCTTTGGGATAAATGTACTCCTTTTAATTATCAAAATTTGAGCCACTTTGTGCCTTTATTTTTAACGTGTTAATGTGTTTTCACCCTAAGAATAAGTGAAATAGACTTTCATCCCTCATGTAAGGTGAAAACACCTTTTTTCAACTTAACATTTTTTCGTTTTAAATTTTACATTTTCCTCAATGTGGGGTGAATGAATTATTCGCCTAAATTTTGAGAAAAACATGATTTTGACCCTTTCATTGCTTGTTAGTAATGCTCCTACATTTTTCTTACTCTTAGTCTTTAGGAACCATTTGTTACAGACATTTTTGGGAGATTTCAACTGATCTCACAAAGCAATTCCCATAACCATTTTACCTTATAACCCTCATTATTTTGAAGCATGAGACTTCATGAAAAAAATAACAAAAGAGAATCACACATGAAAATAACTGTATTATATTATAGAGAACACTACAATCAAGGAATTACCTTTTTTTGTCGCTTTTACAATAAATAAAAAACCATTAAAATTTCAATCAAAACTTCATCAAAATTTTAATGTGGTATGGTGCAAAAGTGCCAATATTTCTAGCAGCTCTTGGGGTATCTAGCTCATATGGATGCAAGCGATCCCAACCTTTTATCCATTGGGCTCTTTATAGGTCCTTCTTACTGACTACCTTGGCTGACACTTCTACTTTAAACGTCCTTTTGTACACCTACTCATGATATTCACACAATGACACTGAGAGGGGGGGTGAATCAGTGTAACTATTAATATTAATATCTACAACATTTAAAAATGAAGCAAAGAGAACTTAACAACCAGAAAAGCAAATTGAACAATAGAGCACACCACAACACTCAATATACCGAGGTTCACCAATTTGGCTACTCCTCAAAAATGACTGCTTGGACTCCAATCCAAATCCAGTCTTTGCAAAATACCAATTTTACAAACACTTTACCAAGCATCTACTGGAAGGAGCACCAACCCCTTAGTTTTTTGCTGCAATGAGATAGGAGCACCAACCCCTAGTACCAAGCACCAACTTGGACTGCAATTCGAGCAATTTAAAATGACATAAAAATGTCTTCACTTCTTACACGACCCTGACTGGTCTGCAATTAATCAAACTCTGCACACTCTCACGGCTCTGCTAATTTCTCTCTTGGCTCTCTTCTAACCCTCTTTTCACAGCAATTTCCCTCTAACAGTAGCAACATTATTCTCTGTACGACTATTCTTTTATACCCCCTTTTTCTCATCGAGGCTCTTCGTCTTCTATACACTTTCCAATCCTCGCATGCAGTCGGATGACATTATCGAGCTGTTTGAATTCTTTTCTCCTCTCCATAAGCGACTGTTCGAATCCTTGCAAATACGACTTTTTGAATGTTGCACATACTTCTTTTCGATTCTCCATATGTGATTCTTCGAATGCAGCAAATACGTCTGTTTTAATGCTTTTTCAATCCTACATATTCGGCTGTTCGAATCCTTGCAATACGACTGTTCGAATGCTTTTTCGATCTTGCCTATACGACACTTCGAAAGCTTTTCAATCATGCATATACAGCTGTTCCAGTGCATGTCCAACACTTGTCAATGTGTAACTACCGATCTGACTTTAGTTACTTCTTACGTAACTAGCTGCATGATGCTTTTTCGACACGTGTCACCTTGCATGTTCCTTCGACATTTTACCCACCAAATACTTACATGTCGCGATATCATGACACTTTTTGTAGCCGTACGCCTTCATGCCCTTGCTATCATGAAATCGTGACCATTTTGGCTTTTGAAAGCTTTCCCACCGTTCATGTCATGAAATCGTGACACTTCAAACTTTTGCTGACGTCATCCTTAATGTTGTCACGAAATCATGACGCTTCCCTTAGACTTCTCTTTCAACCTTGTCACGAAATCGTGACACTTTCAACTTTTGCTGACGTCATCCTCAATGTTGTCACGAAATCGCGACGCTTCTGGCTTCCAGCGGCTTTTCTTTCACCCTATCACGAAATCGTGACATTTTCAATTTTGCTGACGTCATCCTCTTCTTTGTCGCGAAATCGTGATGCTTCTTGCTTCCGTACAATCCTTGCTTCATGCAGTAGCGAAATCGCTACACCTTTGTGCCTTGTGCTTTCGATTTGCTTCAACTTTGAGTTCTGATCTTTTGACTGGTAGCGAAATCGCTACACCTTCACGTTGTGTATTTTGGACTTGTAGCGAAATCGCTACACCTTTGTTGCCATGCATTTTAACTTGTAGCGAAATCGCTACACCTTTGTTGCCATTCATTTTAACATACAGCAAAATCGCTACACCTTTGTTCTTCATTTTAACATAAAAATCGCTACACCTTTGTTGTCGAGCATTCTCTCTCCTCTTCGGGTCACGAAAACCCGACATGTCGCGATATCGCGACACTTTTCATTGCAAGCTCCTTTCCTCCATTTATGTCACGAAATCATGACATCTTTTCACCTTGCTTCCTTCTCTGCCAACATGTCACGAAATCGTGACAGTTTGCCTTGCGCCTTCTCTCTCCTCGGCCATGTCGCGAAATCGTGACAATTTTGCTTGCACCTTCTCTCTCCTCGGCCATGTCACGAAATCACGACAATTTTGCTTTCGCCTTCTCTCTCCTCGGCCATGTCGCGAAATCGCGACAATTTTTCTTGCATTTTCTCTCTCCTCGGTTATGTCGCGAAATCGCGACAATTTTTCTTGCATTTTCTCTCTCCTCGGTTATGTCGTGAAATCGTGACAATTTTTCTTGCATTTTCTCTCTCCTCGGTTATGTCGCGAAATCGCGACAATTTTTCTTTTTGCCTTCGGACCTCTCAACCTGTCGCGATATCGCGACAGAAAACATGTCGCGATATCGCGACAGTTTTCTTACTTGTCTTTTTCTGCAAATTTTTGAATCTGGGTCACTTCTGTTTTTCTGGAAATTCACTGTACTTGATCTGACTGACTTCAGAATTCTTGTCCATTGCTTCAACTGCATCAATTGTTGTCTGTGTTGACAACAATGACAATACTTTTGTTGTACCTTGTTCAACAATCTCCCCCTTTGGAATTGTTGGCAACACTTATGCACTCTCCTGTAATTCTTCTCCCCCTTTGACAATAATACCAAAGGGCTGCTGCAGACTCCCCCTGAGTCTCTCGCACACCATTCTCGGACAAATGTTGTTATAGTTAGCAAAAATCATAAGTATAAGCAAAACTGTAAGTATAGGCATAAATGCACCCCTTGAGAATGTGATCCCAAATGATAGTCAGTTCTTGGGAATTGTGACCACTCCCAACTTATTTCGAAGGTACTCAAAAACATCCTTGGGCAATGGTTTTGTGAATATATCAGCTACTTGCTCTGTTGTTGGAACAAAATCCAATTTGACCTCTCCTTCTGCAACTTTATCCTTCAAGAAATGATACCGGATTGCAATATGTTTGGTTCTTGAATGCATAACTGGATTCTTGGATATGTTGATAGCACTAGTGTTATCACATTTAATTGAAATTGGCTCTTTGAAATGAATACCAAGATCTTTCAACGTTTGTCTCATCCATAATATCTGAGTACAACATGTTGTTGCTGCAATGTATTCCGCCTCTGCAGTGGATAGAGAGACTGATTCTTGTTTCTTGTTGTGCCATGCTACCAACCTGTCTCCAAGATAAAATGCTCCTCCACTTGTACTCTTTCTGTCATCAATACATCCTGCCCAATCTGCATCAGAATATGCAATCAAAGTGAAGTCTTTACCTTTTGGGTACCACAACCCATAATCCATAGTACCCTTGAGGTATCTGAAGATCCTCTTTACAGCTGTGACATGAGTTTCTTTGGGACTAGCCTGAAATCTTGCAACCATGCATACTGCCTGTAATATATCTGGTCTAGTGGATGTTAAATACAACAGGCTTCCAATCATAGACACGTACATTGTTTGATCTACATCCGGGGATTTATCATCCTTGCTCAACTTGCGACTTGTTGTCATGGGGGTGCTAACCGGTTTACTATCTTCCATTGTGAACTTTTTCAGCATTTCTTTTACATATTTAACTTGAGAAATAAAAATGCCCTTTTCATTTTGATTTACCTGCAATCCTAGGAAATAAGAAAGTTCACCAATCATAGACATCTCAAATTCTTTCTTCATTTTAGTTGATATGTCTTTGCAATATTCATCCATGCTGCTGCTAAATATTATATCATCTACATAAACAACAAGAACAATAAGATGGCCCTTCTCTGTTTTGACATATAAATTGCTGTCCACCAAACCTTTCTTGAACCCTTGTTTAATTAGATAGTTATCCAGCCTTGCATACCATGCTCTGGGTGCCTGTTTCAAACCATATAATGCTTTCTTTAACTTGCACACAAAATCTGGATTGTCACCAAGTTGGAAGCCATCTGGCTGTTCAATGTAAACCTCTTCTTCCAGTTTTCCATTCAAAAATGCTGATTTTACATCCATTTGATATACTTTGAAGTTTTTATGAACTGCTAATGCCAGAAATATTCTGATTGCCTCTAGTCTGGCTACCGGTGCAAAAGTTTCCTCAAAATCAATGCCTTCAACCTGAGCATAGCCTTTACAGACCAATCTTGCCTTATTTCTGACAACCTGTCCATCTTCATTTAATTTATTTCAAAAAATCCATTTAGTGCCAATTATGTTTTTATTTGTTGGTCGAGGTACTAATTCCTAGGTATTGTTTTTCTCAATCTGATCTAGTTCTTCATTAATTGCCTTCATCCAACTTTCATCAGTGCTTGCTTCAGCAACATTTTTAGGTTCAATGCTAGATAACAGAGAATAGTTCCGCACTGCTTCTCTTCTTGTCTGAATACCATCCGTGGGATCCCCAATAATCTGTTCACTTGGATGATTTTTTTGCTAGTTGCCTGTTTTAAATTTCCTGTTTTCTTCTTCTTCTGATTCAGTTTTTACAACATCTGGATCAATTTTCTGATTCTTATCTGTTTCCTTTTCATCATCACCTTCAATGACTTCTTCATAAATGGGGTAGTTTTCTTGATAAGTAATTTCTTGTTCTCTACCTTCATCAACTTTCACATCAGCACTCTCAACAATTTTCTTTAGCCTCTTGTTGTAACATGTGTAGGCTTTGCTTTTTGTTGAGTAACCAAGAAAGATACCTTCATCAACTCTATCTTCAAATTTACCGAGATTATCTTCAGTCCGTTTGATGTAGCACTTGCTGCCAAATACTTTGAAATGTCTTGTTGTTGCCTTTCTGCCGAACCACAGCTCATAAGGTGTTTTGCTTTCATGTGGTCTTAGCATGCACCTGTTTTGAATGTAAACTACAGTATGTACTGCCTCTTTCCAAAATCTGTCAGCTATTTTGTTCTCAGCCAGCATTGTTCGTGCCATTTCCTGCACTGTTCTATTCTTCCTTTCTACAACACCATTCTGCTGAGGTGTCCTAGCTGCTGAAAACTGTCTTCTTATCCCATATTTTTGACAGTATTCTGCAAATTCTTCTGAAATAAACTCTCCTCCTCTGTCTGATCTTAGGCATTTAATCCTTTTTCCAGTTTGATTTTCAACCTATTTTTTAAAAATCTTAAACATCTCAAAGGCATCTGATTTAAGTTTTAAGAAAAATATCCATGTCATCCTGGAGTAATCATCTATTAACAACATAAAGTATTTGTCACCATTTATGCTCTGTGTTCTCATGGGTCCACACAAATCAGTATGAATTATCTCCAAAGGTTTGTTGGTGAAGTATTCCTTTGATTTAAAAGTGGATCTGGTTTGCTTCCCTTTTTGACATGAAGCACAGATGCTATTTACTTGTTTGCCAATGGTTGGTATATCTCTTACTGCCCTTTTTGAACTTATTTTTGCCAGATTGTCAAAACTAATATGACCGAGCCTCTTGTGCCACAACCAATTTTCATCTTCCTGTCCAATCAAGCATGTTCCTTCTGCAGTTTCTGAGAGAGTATATAGATTTCCAGAAGTCCTAGATCCAGTAGCCTATCGCCTTTCCACTCGTGTGCTTTTCTCACTTCACAACCTCGCTTCTTAAAAATGACTTCATGACCTCTGTCACAGATTTGACTTACACTCAGCAAGTTATGCTTCAGACCAATCACAAACAAGACTTCTTTTGATTTTATCTTTCCATCACTGATCTTGACTGATCCCTTTCCAACAATCTTTGCTCCATCATTATTCCCAAATTTCACAGAACCACCTTCATAATTCTGTAAATTCTCAAATTTTTGCTTGTCACCTGTCATGTGACTGGAACATCCACTGTCAAGTATCCATGGTGCAGATTTGTCTTGTGCTTTAAAAGTAGTCTGAACAATCAAAGATTCCTTTTCTTTCCATTCTGGTTTGATGACAGATTTGGCTACTTGTTTTGCCTTTGTCCTCTCATTAGCATGTGCCTATTTTTCAAGAAATTTCTTGTTTTGTTTCAACCCACTTGGTTGAGATTTTCTACCCTGATGATTATTTGCTGCAAAAGTGCTTCTACAGTTTCTAGCAATATGTCCAAAATTATGACAATTATAACATTCAACTGCATAATTCATTAAAGGAGAAAAAACATTTCTGTTGGTGAAATTCCTTTGAGATACATTATGCTTGCAATCTGAAATCTTATGGCCATAAGCATTGCATTTAAAACAATAACCAGAAAATGAATGATTAAACCTGGGTGCAGGTCTTTGCCAGTTTGAAGTAGAAGCCATGAATCTTCTCCTTCTTGGATGTGTGACTTTTGTGAATCCATCTTTGTCAGTACTCTTCTTGAGTCTGGCATTATTGCTTTCTTTGGCATGATTTGTTTTTTCTAGGTCAATCCTGATCTTTTCTTCTTTCTTTATGGGTTCTACATTCAAGGCCTTTGAACCCTTTGATGATTCTCCTTCATCGAAGCCTAAACCAAATTTGATGCCGGAAGGCCTTTGGTTATTTAACATTTTATCCAGCTTTACAGTACTTTCTTCAAACTTATGAAAATAGCTCAATTTTCTATTCATCTCCTCTAGCTGCATTCTTAACTTAACAATGTCTTCCTCTAGCTTGCTGCATTCAACTGTCTTTACAGTTAATTGTTCATCAAGAACTTCAGACATTTTCTTGAATTCCTCTGTCTGTATTTTTAAACTGTTTATTATGTCAGTGGCATCCTCTAGTTTTCTTGAAAATTTTTTGTTCTTTTTCCTTTCTACACTCAACTCTTCAAGTGCAGCAACCAATTCTCCTTCCAGATAAACTTCAGCCTCATCTTTAAAGCTTTCATCACCTTCCTGATTTTCTTCTGTTCTTTCCTCTTCAAGTGCCATGAACAGAGCTTCACCTGTTTCTTCTTCAGAATCCTCACCTGAGCTTTCTTCAGAAGAGCTGACATTCTTGGATATGAAGCTTTTCTTCTTGAAGTTATTCTTTCTAAAATTTTGTCTCTTCTTCCAGTCACCTTTTTCTTGGAGTGACCCTTCACCATTTTTAGTTTTCTCATGCATTGGGCATTTGGCTGCAAAATGACCGACTCCTCCACAATTGAAGCACTTGAATGGTAGCTTTCCTCTATATTTTCCTTTTCCCTTTGTGAGTTTTCGAACAAAATTTGCTTCTGTTTCATCCAGTGTCTCTTCATCCTCAGATTCATGTTCAGTTTTTATATTCTTATGTGCTTTGAAAGCAGCTTCTCTGTCTATAGGCTTAGTTTGTCCTATTCTCATTTCATATGCAGTCAAGGAACCATGCAGCTCATCCATGCTAAAATTGTTTAGATCTTTTGCCTCTTCTATTGCAGAAACTTTGGAGTTAAATCGTTTGTGAAGGGTTCTGAGAACCTTTTTCACAACAACTGCATCATCCATTTCTTCACCGAGTCCTCTGATTGCATTGATGATTCCATTGACTCTCAGCAAATAGGCCTCTATGTTCTCATCTTCCTTCATTTGTAATGCTTCGAACTGAGCTCGATGAGTTTGCAGCTTGGCTTCCTTGATCTTGTTGTCTCCTTCATGGATGCTCTTCAATTTATCCCACATGTCTTTTGCCGATTTGCAGCTCATGACTCTTATCAGTTCACTGTCTACAAGTCCACACATTATGGCATTCTTAGCTTTGGAGTTGTTCTCAAATTTTTTCTTCTCAGCAGTATCTGTTGGAGGAGTAGTGGGTGCTGTGTATCCACTATCTACAGAATCCCAAATGTCATATCCCAATGCACTCAGATATGTTTGCATCCTGAGTTTCCAGAAAGTGTAATTAGTTCCATCAAACAAGGGAGCTTTGTTGGATGAGAATCCTTCACCGCCTGCCATTGTTACTTCCAAGATCACCTTAGCTGATTAAGCTTGTTCAAGGAACCTTGCTCTGATACCAATTGATATTCACACAATGACACTGAGAGGGGGGGTGAATCAGTGTAACTATTAATATTAATATCTACAACATTTAAAAATGAAGCAAAGAGAACTTAACAACCAGAAAAGCAAATTGAACAATAGAGCACACCACAACACTCAATATACCGAGGTTCACCAATTTGGCTACTCCTCAAAAATGACTGCTTGGACTCCAATCCAAATCCAGTCTTTGCAAAATACCAATTTTACAAACACTTTACCAGCATCTACTGGAAGGAGCACCAACCCCTTAGTTTTTTGCTGCAACAGATAGGAGCACCAACCCCTAGTACCAAGCACCAACTTGGACTGCAATTCTGAGCAATTTAAAATGACATAAAAATGTCTTCACTTCTTACACGACCCTGACTGGTCTGCAATTAATCAAACTCTGCACACTCTCACGGCTCTGCTAATTTCTCTCTTGGCTCTCTTCTAACCCTCTTTTCATAGCAATTTCCCTCTAACAATAGCAACATTATTCTCTCGCACTGACTGTCCTTTTATACCCTCCATTTTCTCATCGGGGCTCTTCGTCTTCTATCGCTTTTCAATCCTGCATGCAGTCGAATGACATTCTCGAGCTGTTCGAATTCTTTTCTCCTCTCCATAAGCGGCTGTTCGAATCCTTGCAAATACGACTATTCGAATCCTTGCAATACTTCTTTTCGATCCTCCCTATACGACTCTTTGAATGCTGCAAATACGTCTATTTTAATGCTTTTTCAATCCTGCATATTCGGCTGTTCGAATCCTTGCAATACGGCTGTTCGAATGCTTTTTCGATCCTGCCTATACGACACTTCGAAAGCTTTTCAATCATGCATATACAGCTGTTCCAGTGCATGTCCAACACCTGTCAATGTGTAACTGCCGATCTGACTTCAGTTACTTCTTACGTAACTCGTCGCATGTATGCTTTTTCGACACGTGTCACCTTGCATGTTCCTTCGAATTTTACCCGCAAAATTGTTACCTGTCGTGATATCGTGACACTTTTTGTAGCCGTACGCCTTCATGCCCTTGCTGTCGCGAAATCGTGACCATTTTGGCTTTTGAAAGCTTTCCCACCGTTCATGTCACGAAATCGTGACACTTCAAACTTTTGCTGACGTCATCCTTAATGTTGTCATGAAATCATGACGCTTTCGGCTTCCTGAGGCTTCTCTTGCAACTTGTCACGAAATCGTGACACTTTCAGCTTTTGCTGACGTCATCCTCAATGTTGTCACGAAATCGCGACGCTTCTGGCTTCCAATGGCTTTTCTTTCACCCTATCGCAAAATCGTGACATTTTCAATTTTGCTGACGTCATCCTCAACTTTGTCACGAAATCACGATGCTTCTGGCTTCCGTACAATTCTTGCTTCATGCGATAGCGAAATCGCTACACCTTTGTGCCTTGTGCTTTCGATTTGCTTCAACTTTGAGTTCTGATCTTTTGACCGGTAGCGAAATCGCTACACCTTCACGTTGTGTATTTTGGACTTGTAGCAAAATCGCTACACCTTTGTTGCCATTCATTTTAACATGTAGCAAAATCGCTACACCTTTGTTGCCATTCATTTTAACATGCAACAAATCGCTACACCTTTTACTACAAATCCTACACCTTTTTCATTTTAACTAAATCGCTACACCTTTGTTGTCGAGCATTCTCTCTCCTCTTCGGGTCACGAAAACCCGACATGTCGCGATATCGCGACACTTTTCATTGCAAGCTCCTTTCCTCCATTTATGTCACGAAATCGTGACATCTTTTCACCTTGCTTCCTTCTCTGCCAACATGTCGTGAAATCATGACAGTTTGCCTTGCGCCTTCTCTCTCCTCGGCCATGTCACGAAATCATGACAATTTTGCTTGCACCTTCTCTCTCCTCGGCCATGTCGCGAAATCGTGACAATTTTGCTTGCATTTTCTCTCTCCTCGGCCATGTCGCGAAATCGCGACAATTTTTCTTGCATTTTCTCTCTCCTCGGTTATGTCGCGAAATCGCGACAATTTTTCTTGCATTTTCTCTCTCCTCGGTTATGTCGCGAAATCGCGACAATTTTTCTTGCATTTTCTCTCTCCTCGGTTATGTCGCGAAATCGCGACAATTTTTCTTTCTGCCTTCGGACCTCTCAACCTGTCGCGATATCGCGACAGAAAACATGTCGCGATATCGCGACAGTTTTCTTACTTGTCTTTTTCTACAAATTTTTGAATCTGGGTCACTTCTATTTTTCTGGAAATTCACTGTACTTGATCTGACTGACTTCAGAATTCTTGTCCATTGCTTCAACTGCATCAATTGTTGTCTGTGTTGACAACAATGACAATACTTTTGTTGTACCTTGTTCAACAACTCAATTGTTGCCTTTTAATCATCTCATGTTATGTTGCTATTCGAGCTGCTACTTCTTGTTTTGCTACTATCTATTCTTTTGAGGCCTACTCTTCTTGCTCCTTCAAACTTTCATAGGTGATTTCATAAACTATAACTACCTCAACCCAAGCATGTGTGGTGAACAAGCAAGGAACACTAAGTGATTCATAAATATATCATAGATTCTCGATATCCTCCAGGCTAAGGTGCTTAGATCATTGGGCCAACTCAAACAAGGACAACTCCATGCGAGTGAACTTCTTCATGAGCGACAACACTTGTTCTTCCATGATTGGCTCCTCCCACTTGTCAATTTTTGATGTGTCCTCCACAAAATTCTTCTAGGCCACTTCCAACTATTCCTTTGGTAGAGGCTCACCCCATTCATTGGTAAAATCTAGAAATCCCATATCGGTGAGAGCATCAAAATGGATCATTAAAATAGTATGCTCCCGCTCCATTGCATTAAGGAGCTTCCTACCTTCTCTCACCAGATCCAACCTCTGGAAGTAGCTATGTAGCATAACCTTGGTGGTAGACCAGGCTCGATCCATCTCACTCATGGGGTGAATGCGCATATTGGACTGAGCCAGGGCTTGAATTTTCATAGCCATCTCCAGATGAGGCTCCAACATCTCCTCAATACTATCTATTACTTGCTAGCTCAATTGAATTTGAATCCAAGCCTCGTAGAGATACTGTAGAACCTGAACTGCTCTAGTCACCAACTTCTCACAACTTTGAGCCAATCGAAGGTGAGCCTCCTTAACTATTTTTTTAGAGAAGCCTACAACATGTATGGCCTTCTCTACTAGTTAATTCTGTATGGACTCAAGTTGTACCTTCAATTTTTGTGCTTGCTGCTCTATTGCATCTTTTGCATTTTGATGAGCCTCTACTTGTTGATGTCATTTTCAAACTTTATCACCATCTTCTCTTGTTGTGCTCTACTTGCTACCAAGGCATCCTCAAGTTTGCAATAATTTTTATCTTGACATCATAAAATCTCTGCTTATAATACTCATCATGCAAATAAATTGAGCTCATATCAACTTGGATATTCCTCATTTTCTTAGTAGGATCAATCCTCATTAGGTCCTCCATCACGATCTCATAAGCATAATCGCTCAGTGTCATCTCTCCTTATGGCTTTTAGACCAAGGGAATTATCTTAGTAGTGTGAGCCTCCATAGCAACTAGATCAAAGGTAACTTTCTTGAGAGGCCTAGCTGGAGCAAGTGCCTCCTTTCTCCTATGGCTCTTCAACCACTATGATGAACTAAGATGAGCATGATTAATATTTTCTACATCTGGATGCTTGGGCATCACCTTAGTTTTGGGCAATGCCTGCATCTCCAAAAATGGCATGAAAGGAAATAGAACCTATGCACGATCAGGCTCAAAGGAAGAAGAGGAGATAACTATGAGAGGGGGACCAAAATGGTAGAGTGGATGGAAGAACCAGGCTCAGCTATAGTTATGCTCACTCTTGGAGGAGCTTGCGTACTTACAACTATAGTAGAAGTAGTGATAGAAATGGAAGGTGAAGGATGCAAAAATGGATTTGGACCTGATGCAAATGAACTAAAAGAAAGGGAGGCCGAAGAGAGGGGAAGAGAAGAAGGAGCAGTAGTGACTTACGGATGGGAAGAAGGGAGTGAAATGGAAATGGAAGGCATACCAAATGGAGGAGAGATAGACGTAGGGACTAAAGGACCTAAACTGATAGCCACTACTTGCTCTTGAGTGGAAGAAGAGGGAAGGGGAGACGTACCTTTGAGCATGGGCGTCATGTGTCCTGGTGATGGAAGTGACTGTGTAATAGGTTCTTCTTGTTCATGCTCTACTTCTACCTCAAGGTTTACGATCTCCACCTATTGGTCCAACGGTTTCTCATGAATTAATGGAAACTCTTGGGCAACTTCAACCTGAGTAGTTGACATTGGTGGAGGAGGATTTACTACATAGCAACTATAATTGCAACAACTATAATTGCAGCTATAGAAACTACAATAGTGGATGAGGAAACAACACTAGTCCTCAACTTCTTTGCATCCCTCAAGAAAGGAAATGCCTCTTTTACACTTTGCTTCTCCAAAGGAAGCATCTCATCTATATTCTACTTTACCCATTGGGATCTTCATTGAAACACAAATTGTTGCTCTTCTTCCTCATGTGTCGCTTCCTCAACTGTTGAGCACTCTTCTTTAGCCATACTTCCTTCATTGTTAGACTTTTGAAAACTTTGAGGCATGACCTTGGCGAAAGTGATGGGTTGATAGACATTAACAAATTCATCATACACCTCCAAAAATGCCTCATCCATCTTCAACCCATAAGGTGACATAATTTTTCCTCTATGGACTCGCATAATCCACCAATTCATGATCTTCTCTTTGGATCCACGTGGGTAACTATTCTTTCATCTAGCCAAATAGTCCCGATGGAGGAATTTGATCTCTGTGCATTGTGGGGTTATATTTGGCCTCTTGCTCATAGAAGTCATGCCATGGTGGAAGTGACATCATGGCTTCAACGTGCCACTCTAAATCATACCCATCAAAATTATTATGATTTTGCTAGATATCTGGTCATGGGCAACAATGAAAATGCTTGACCTTAATTATTTCCAAAAATTTACCCAATGGGTCATATCTCCATCATTGTGGTAGTTCCATCAGACCTAGGTCTTGGAGAGCCTCCATGAGTAATCTATTTTGGCTGACCTAGTTCACCTCTATGCTGTCAAACTTGAAGGATATCGTGCAAGTTGTTCTTTTACCACACCCTGCTCCATAAACATCATTAGTATAATCAGTCTAGCGCACCACCTCCATGGAAAAAACATGCTCGGTGGTGAAATATGGAAGTAAGAATGGCTTACCCGTGAAGCCATAAATTCTCACAACCACACCTTGAGTTAGCAAAAATATGTCACCCTTCTCAGTTGTGACAACCACCTCCTTCATTGCCCATGATACTCTTTCACTCTTGCCACAAATTAACTCAATTACGGGCCCCAAAAATAAGTGGTTAAAACTATAGAATGACTCCCTCCTTGACAGAGTGGGAGTCCACATATAAACTGGAAAAAGCTCATTCTCCTTATCAACTTGTTTAATTGCAATAAATAAAAAATGTTGATGTAAATGAAAGAAGAAATACCAGATGAGGAAGGATGTATGCTTGAATGAAGTCACCTCTTCGATATTCAATTTCTCCAACTGAATATGTATTTTTTGATATATGAAATCGGACCCAATCAAAATAAATCAGGTTGGTATCCCTTTTCTCATTGTTATTGGAGCGTAAAACTCCACCTGAGATATACATTACACAAGTGCTGCTTGCCACTTGTGAACCATAGAATCCATAGAAAGGATAGCAACCCATGCCAGCATCAAAAATAAATTTAGGCTCTTGAATTTTAACAAAGGCTTTGATAGATTTGGCAACTACCCTAGCTATGGCTCTTTAATTAATTGTGCCTCCATGAACTGGCGCATTGTCATAGTGGACACATATCTATCTTCTTGCTCATTAATATGTAACTTCTTTAAAAATCATGTCAGAAGGAGGTTTTAACCCACAGGCAAATGCTTCCCTCACTTCATCGATTGAGATAGAGAAAAGCACCTCCCCATTCGCTTTCCGAACCACCCTAGTAGTTGGGTTATAAAATCTGGCAATCAATTTTACCAACTCCGAGCAAGGGTGTACGGGCGTACACAGATACCAAAATAATTATGCATAAAATGACACAGTCAAAGGGCTCTCCATGTCAATCCTTGCTTTACTACAAATTCCACATCTTGTCAAAGCTTCACCATACCCTTATTGGTGATCACATAATCCCCAACCTCTACCATGGTGTCAGAGTACAGGTCCAAATCTATGTTTTCATTTCTACAGGCTTTCTTGGACTTTGTCCTACCTTCTACCCTCTTCTTCGACTATTTGGGCTCTATAGTCTCTTTCACTTCTTTGATTTTCTTACCCATTATGTCAATTCTAGCAACCCTGAAGATGCTTTGCAAATTCTGCAACCAAAAGCTCAAAAATACATTGATAAAAAATTTTAAAATTTTAATTTCTGAGCAAGTTTACCTATGCTCTATTTATAGATGGAGCTCTCAACCACTAGAGTAAATGTAGCACTTCATCTTGGTGAATTCGAGAGGGTGCGCACCTCGTTTCACTCGATCGACACTATTCTCGATGCTTTAATAACAATTGACTGTTATTCACCACAAAATAATTTTTGAAAAGTGTGCCCTTCTTGTCGCATCATACCTTTGAACAACATGCCCTAGCTGCTAAAACTACTTTGGAAAAATAAATTTGCCACCTGAGGACCAATGGGCATCCTTGCTTTCGATGATGTGAGATTTTGGCTCCCGAGAAGGCCAAAACGTCTCCCAACGCAAATCTGGGTGCACATTTTAAATTAAATTCTTCAAAAATGCGTCTTAATGTCCATGAACACTTTTCAAAATTCACCACGTGTCAAAAGGGCAAAATCACTTTGAGAGGGCGCCAAAATAATTTGATTAGCACCAAAAAATCTTCACATGCCCAAAAAAGCAATGGAGGGGCGAAAGCACTTTGGTGGCGCACTTGGTCTCTTCTCCTTTCGCTCCGAAAATGCCTTCAACCTGTTTGGCTTAATTTCATGGCAAACCCTCCTTTTAAAAACAATTCGTTGCCTTTCTTTTTCACCCCATACATTCCAAAAAGCATGGATTTTCTTTACTTAGAAAATCCTCTAATTTTAGAGCTTTTATTTTTTTTATTTTTATTTCTCTTTTTTTTATATCTCTTTTTATTTTCATGCCATATGAAAGAAAATCAATAAAAAACTTTAATTTTTTGCTTTTCCCTCAAAATTTTTAATAATAAGACTTTTGCTTTTACCTCCATTTTTTTTCTCCTTTCCTTTTAACTTTGCTCCAATTTTGATTTCGTCGAAACCTTTTATATGTAATTGATCAAAATATCAGAGCACACCCCCATGCTTCCAAATATTTTTATGTCACTTTCCCTATGAGGGATGAATAGGAGTTTCACCCTCTCATAAGTGAAAGCACAATTGAATATTCTTTATTTTAACTCCAACATCATCATAAACCATGTTTTCTTCGACGAAAGGCATGGAAGATTTTGGCTTGAAATTAGGGGCAAAAGACCTTTTAAATCACTTCCTTTTAAACTGAAGGATGCAAGAGCCACGATCAACGTTTTATATATTTATAATATACTTTCACCCCAACGAGAGGTGAATGGGAGTTTCACCCCTCATTTGGGGCGAAAGCCCTTTTGATCACTTTTTCATGGTGGCTTGATGCTTTCTTATCATCTTTTCCCTTTTCAAATATGTGTGCATCCCATTGAGAGATAAATGAGGTTTTTACCCCTTTCTTTGGGTGAGAGCATTTTGACGCATTTTTATATATCACACTTGGATTTTCAAATTAAGGCATTTGCCCTTCTGCTCTTATACTTTTGCCAAGGGCTTTCAGATGTTTCCCTGACTTATTTTTAACCTTTTTAACTCGAATACTTGCAAAGTAAAGCGAATTTTTAACTTCAAAACTTTCAAAGCTTTCAGACCTGTTAAAACTTTTTAATACAACAATTAATTCTACCCGAAACTTGTAATACGTCTTCAGGGAAATGTTTTGGGGTGAAACTGATTTTCAAAGAGAGAGCAATTTTTACAACAAAGTTTTCTTTGAGGAAAGCCTAGCATCTTCCAATAGAGTCCACCTCATACTTCCCCTCTTTTTTTATATATATTTATATTTATATATATATTTTATAAAGCAATAAAATACTTGTAAATAAAATCTGTACATATTTACACACTTGTACCTCTTGACTACATCATTGAAAATAGGCCTTTAGATGAAGATCGTTAACTAGAATCGGTAGATCCCAACCATCCATATCTTGAAGATGATACGCATTCATCTGAATTTACTACAGAAACTTGAAATGGACCTTCCCAGATCACATCAAACTTGTGGTGCTTCCTTGGCTTGGCTTTGTTCTCGTTCCACTTGAGGACTAGATCTCCCACCTAAAACTTGCGTTCTGTTGTCTTTTTGCCAAACCACTTTTGCGTCATTTTTGCATGTTTAGTGAAAGCCTCATATGCCTTTTCTCTCTCCTCTTCTAGCTGCAGCAATTGAGCCAACCTTGCACTCATGGGATCAAATTCATCATCTTCATCTTTGAATAACTACAACATTTGGAGGATGGGGAGCTCGATATGAGTGGGTAACACTACCTCTTTTCCATACACCAAGGAGTAAGGAGAAGCTTTGATAGACTTCTTAACTGATATACGATCTACCCATAGAGCCTGATTTAACAATAGGTGCTAACTTCTTTTATTGCTACCAAGTGTCCTTTTCAAGATCCGAAGCAAATTTTTGTTTGTGGATTCGGCTAGACCATTTCCTTGTAGGTAATAATTGGAAGAAGTCTTGAGATAAATCCCATACCTACTTGCAAATTTGGTGATCTTTGCCCCAATAAATGGAGTCTCATTATCTATTACAATGGCATCTAGAACATCGAAATGGGTAATCAATCCCTCAAGGAAGGAGATGATTGTAGCCTGATCTACTTTTTTGGTCGGAATGGCCTCTGCCCACCTGGTAAAATAATCAATCATTGTCAAGATATATTTATGCTCAATAGAGGAATGAGGATCAATAACTCCAATGAAATCTAAGCCCCACTACTGAAATGGGGCTTCTACCTGGATCGGGTGCAAAGGTAGAGATGCTTTCTTATTCCTGCCAACATACCGCTGATAGTTATCACAACTTTGGCTCACCTTGTGTGCATCCACAAAAAGAGTAGGCCAAAAATACCTAACTCGGATGATCTTCAAGGCCATAGGCCTTCTCGCATAATGTCCACCAGATAAGCCAGAGTGGAACTCCTCCAAGATTTTTTGCTTCTCTGACTCCTTCACACATCTGAGGAGTACTCCATCTATATTCTTATGGAACAGCCCACTTGGCAACAGGACATACCTAAGCGCTTGTAATCTGAATCTTCGATATTGTGAAGCATCAAGATGTGATGGACATTTCCTAGATGTAAAGAATTCAACAAGGTCCTCTATCCAATCATGATCACCTGTAGTTCGATTCGCAAAGTTACTTTCATTGATAACCTCATCCTGTACCGGAGTCAATGATCCAGAAGCTACGCTTTTAGCCAATTCTTGATAGAGAGCTCATCCACAAACCAACTTAGTCGATCGGATCTCCACATCATATTCCTAAATCTTTGAGACCCAACCTACTCTCTTGTCATCTAATTCTCCTTGAAGAATGAAATTTCTGACATCTAGATGAATAACGTAGATGATTGTCTTGCTCTGTGAAATGAAATGTCAGAATTTCTTTAGGGATTTCATGATCACATACACCTGCTTCTTGATGAAGTTATATTTCTCCTGGTGTGGTGCAATGACTTGACTCAGGAAAGCAATTGGTTTCTCATCCCCATCATCTTGCTTTTGAGTGAGGACCACAACATAACTCTCCTGTTCTCCTACTGCATAAAGGATGAAATATTTTGAATAATCTAGATTAATCAATACTAGTGCTTGGGTGATTCTCTCCTTGATTTCTTTGAAAGCCTATCTCCTTACTTTTATCCACTTAAAGTCTACATTCTTCTTCAGAAGTTCAGTCATTGGCTTGACTACTTGAGCAAAATCAGCAATGAATTTTTGAATGAAGTTGATCTGGCCAAAGAATGACTACAGGTCCTTCTTGTTAACTGGTAGTGGCAACTTCAAGAGAGCTTCAGCTCTCGTAGGATCAATCGCCAATCCTTCTTGTGAAATCACATGTCCCAAGAGTTTTCCCTCTTTGACAGCGAAAATGGATTTCTTCAAGTTAATGGAAATTCCAAATTCTTAATATTTTTCGAACACTTGCCTTAGATGAGAGACATGCTCTTCCCTACGATGTGAGAAAATAATCATGTCATCAAGGTAAATTACAATAATCTGATTCAACAACTCACCGAAAGTGACATCCATAGCTCTCTGAAAGGTGGCACCAACATTGGAAAGACCAAATGACATTCTCTGATAGGTGAAAGTGCCCCATTTTGTAGTAAATGTCATTTTGTGTTGGTCCTCATCCTTCACCTAGATCTGGTTGTAGCCAAAAAAACCATCAAGCAATGAAAATCTCTATGCTCCAATGACTACATGTAAAATCTAGTCAATCTATGATAAAGGATAGTGATCTTTCAAGGATGCTTGGTTCAGATTTTGAAAGTCCACACACAGGTGAATATCTCCATTTTTATTTTAAACTGGAACCAAGTTTGCCACCCATGTTGAGTGTTTGATAGGATAAATTATTTTTACCTCCAGCATTTTTAGCAACTCTACTTTCATAAGCACTTCAATTTTTGGGTTGATAGGTCATTGTTTCTATCGAAAAGGCTTCACCCCTTCCTACAATTCAATGGTGTGTTGGATCACATTCTTGTCATATCCCTTTAGATCATGATAGCTCCAAGTGATGATATCTAGAAACTCATAACATAAATTTTTAATATCTTCAAGCTCTTCTGACGTATAGTCTATTCTAACTTTGATAATCTTCTTAGACTCCAACTGCATTTCCTTGTATTCCTTCGCATCCACCTTGATTTTATGTTTCTCTACCCTATCATTTTGATCAAACAAACTCTCAAGAGAAATCAGTCCCCTAGGAATGTGATTGTTCTTCAATTGAATCATTCCTTCCATCTCCTCCTTGACAAGTATTCTATCTTCTATACTTGCAGCTTCCTTAATCAAAAAATTGATTATTTGTTCATCATTATTGAAAACTTGCCAATAAAGGTTTTTATCAAGGACCGAGGGTCTATAAATTACCCTCACAATCTTGGGTCTCCTAACTACTTGCTCTACAGGAGAGAAATTAGCACCAAGGGAAGCTAAGATATCTGCATGTTTGTTTTACTCCCATGAAATTGCTTGAATATTCAATGTTGTAAAGGACTCAAACAAATCCCATACCTTGTTATGGTAGGCCTTCAAATAGTGCTACTTTGACACACATTTGTTTGTAGTCTAGTTGATGATGAGCTCAAAATCTCCAAAGATTTATAATTATTTTATTCCCAACTTTTTAACTTTCTTCAAACCAAGGCACAACGCTTCATATTCGATGGTATTATTCATGCAGCTCCAAGTTAACCGATATGAATAGGTTTTCTACAACCCTGTAGGAGAAACAAGGATAATTCCAGCCCCTACACCATTCTTACACCTTGCACCATCAAAATATAGCTTCCATAGCTGATCAGAGATAGGGTCTAGGGAATCAGAAACTTCTTCTTCAATCTACTTAGGTTTAGTTATGGTATAACAACCGATATCGATTTCTACCATTGCATTGAAATCCATCAATGAAAACTCATCCTCAAGGTGGAGCTCACCAAGAGCTTCCTCCATCAAGTCCACTTCTTGCACTTCCTCTATCATCATGTTGACTGCACCAATGGGCTTTTCTTCTTCCTCCAATTTTTCTATATGAAAAGTGGATGGCTTTTCATTATAGATGTAGATTCTTCTTCCCTTGAATGGGATCTCCAAATGTGAATAATCCAAGGAAATATATCCTCCTAGTTTTACTATGAATTCCCTTGAAAGACACATGCTGAAGTATGGTTCCAAGTCAACCACCACTACTTCTTGGATGACAGTGATCTACGATATGTTGTGCAGAATGATAGGAATATCTTTAATTACTCCCACTATTTTGACTAGGGTCCCATCCAACTACAATACACCTAGACTGCTCCTTGTATACTCCATCCCCATGACTTCACATACTACCTTTGGCATGATAGTAGTCACAACACTGGAGTCAATCATACAATTATGCATGATCCACCCTTCCATTCTGAGAGACAAATAGAATGGAGGTGGTCTATTCTTTCCAGTGGTAGAGGTCAGTAGTGTCTATGCTAACACTATTTGGGAAAGGCTTTTCTTTTGATCTTTCATAGACTTGAGAGACTCTTGCAACAAGTCAACTTATCCAGGTAATTGTAGTGCATCATATAAACTTACTTTTGCAAGGATCTTCTTCATTTCCTCAACAATGTTATAATCAGAAGTACTTGAGACCTTTTCTTCTATAGTCTAACTCATACTTGTTCTGATATTGTTGAGTAGCTTCCACCCTTTTCCGCTTAGTCAATGATGGGTATTTGAGGTGCTCTTTAGCTTGTTCTTTTGCCTCTATTTGCACTTGAGCGGTTGTGGGCTATGAAGTTGATACCTTCATCTGCAACTTCTCTTGAGCTTGCTTGGGCAATAGATCCTTCAACAAGATAGAATCTTGTTGTTTCATTGTCATGCCAAGTGCTTTCACTTGTGGTTGTACCTTTTCATTTTGTACCTTTTGTTCAGTAGGAACTTTCAGAGGCTCCATTTCCGCTGGATCAACAATCACCGACTTCTTTCCAACCCTTGTAAGGACTGAAACCTACTCCAAGGAAGGGACCATAAAATTATGATCAACTTCCATTATCATATTGACTTGTCCACTAGTAGAAATTTTTGCTAATGTCTGTACATAGTTCAAATGAACCATGCACGTATCTTCACCATGGGGATCATTACAGGTGGAGCACCAATATGCTCTCTCCGATGTACTAGTTTCTTCATTTGCCAACATAGTTGTGTTCCTCTCAGGGCCCTTGCTAGTGGTTGGTTGCTCCCTAGTAATTGGTGGTGTTTGAAACCTCCTTGACCAAAAATTTGCTTCAACTTGCTTCTTCTTAATGGACGTAATTTCATTCGACATTGTCCTCATCGATGAATTGAGTGATTGCATCTCCTATAATATTTTCATAATGGGATCAGGATTTGAAGGTGCAGGAGGTGTTGGTAAAGGTAGAGGTATTAGTGGAGTAGGCAATTACAATGGGATAGGTGGCACTGGTAGCACTGGGAAAGGAACTGGTGTTGGAAACTATGGAATAACTAGTGCAGGTAATTATGGAATACTTGGAGTGGGGAGTTGTGGAATCAAGAATTGGAGCAATTTGAGGTGGACCCAAGCTCCATGAGGGAATAGGGTACATAGAAGGCATAGGTTGTGAAAATGCACTCGAATATAGATGTTGTGGAAGATCAGGAAGAATGGGCATGGTTACCTTTGGAGGCAACTTACCTATGGTAATCAGATCTACCTCGGCCTTATGCACCTGCATGTACAGATCTAGAAAAGTATTTACATTGGCTTGTCGGACTACCATACCAATATCTGAGTTAAAGGCTCTGAGGTAGTAAAATATAGCTTGCTCATGCGTGGGCCGAAGGCCATCAGGAACTCTCTTCCAGCTTCGGGTGAACCTGACGTTGAAGTCCACTATCTCCTCCTACGGATGTCTTTGGATATTCATGAATTGATGTAGCAAGGAGAAAGGATCAACTTGCTCATGAAATTTTTGATTAGCAATTCTACCAACTTGTCCCATGTGGTAATAGTAGTGGGTGGCAAGGATCGATACCAATACAACTTCCCTCTAAGTGACAACTACTAGAGATTTTGAGTAAGTTGTGTTGTCATTGATGTCAAAATTTTTAATATCAAAAGGGTTGATTTCAAAAGGTTTAATATCAAAATGTTGATGTCATAGAGCACTTTGTATGGCATGAATATTCTTCTATGGTTGATATGGTTGAAATTGATCAAGGTAAAGTTCATCCCAAATGCAAGCAAATTGGTTAGAAAGAAGAGGTCATGGTTTAAATGGAAAGACAAATATTATTATAATATTTTTCAATATTATAATAATTGGTTCCAAGAAATCATTATAAAGAAATATCCTAGACAAGGTTTATTGAGATTTTATAAAATATTGCAAAGGTTTATTTTTAAATTATTTAAATTAAAATATTTTAACAAAAGTTAAAATTCTAATTTAAAATAATTTATGGTGCCAAAGTTTCAAATTGAATTCAAATTTAAAATCAAAAGAGGACCGACGTGTTTTAAACCAAATGAAAGAGTATTTAAATGAAATTATTTTCATTTTCAAAGTCTAAGCAATTCGTATGCCTAAGTGATGATATAAATCATACACTTGAATTTCAAAAGGGAGAAGACATTTGTGAGTTCTAAAGGAAAGGGAGGCACAATTTTATTAAAATCATCCTAGAGCAAAAGATATATCCCATAGCACTAGGTAGCACAGGTGGTAGTAAGAACATGGATAAGGCGCTTGCAAGGGGAAGGTTTCAATTTTGAACTCCATCGAGTTGTTTTGCAAGGGGGTAAAGCCTTTTTTGTTTTTAGCGAAGATGATTTCAAATATGAAATCATGGACTTTTGATTTTGTGCATCTTGTAGCCTAAGCAGTAGCCTAGTCTTGGGCTAGGGCATTGTGGTTGCTAAGTTCATGGGTACAAGCTTGAGCACTGGTTGTTTGAGACTTGTGCAATATTTTTCATAGGAAGAATATTAAGGTATGATTTTTAATTAATGTGCTTGGAATACATGATTTGATTTTGAGACTTTGAAATTATGAAAAAAAATGCAATAGTTTAGGGAGTCACAAGGGGTGTTAGCCAAATATTTTATTTTGAGTGCTTAGGAATTAAATTAAGTATTGGAGATTATAAGGTGTAAAAAAAGGAACTTTATTTTGATGTGTTGAATATTATTTTGAGAGAATTAGAGATTATAAGGTGTAAAAAAAGGGACTTTATTTTGGTATGTGTTGAATATTATTTTAAAAGAATTTGAGATTATAAGGTGTAAAAAAGGAACTTTGTTTTTTATGTATGTTGAATATTATTTTGAAAGTAAAGGAGTGATAAGGTGTACTTGTGACTTGACATTTTATTGTATTTCCTATATGGTGAAATATTTGTTGAGGTAAATATTCATTTTGAGGTTTTGAGATAGACCATTGTTATCTAACATTAAAAGTGCAAAAAAAAGAATTGGTTGTGAGTAAAACAGGTTTTGAACATATGTCTCAATCACAGCAAAAAGATATGGGCACATTATCCTTTGTTTGAAATATTGGAATGTATGTTGTGAAATATAAGGTGGAGTGAGAAGGATTATTTGATAAGCATTGTTGGAAATATTTGAGTGAGTGTTTATATGCTTCATAGGTGAATTTTTATAGAACATTTGAGATAGATATTGAAGATGATTTGATTTAGGGTTTAAGACCCACATTGTACAATTTGTTTGAATAAATATGAAAAAACATGTTTAGGGTTTGTGAACAAGTTATGTTTCATTGATTGAATGATTGAGTGAAATTATTGAGGATTGATTTTGAGTGATATTGAAAATAAATGTGCAAAAATTAGAAATCAGATTTGTGAAAGTGATAAACTTAATGATTTATTAGAACATATTGATTTTTTGATAGAGTACAACATTGTCTATATTTTCTAGAGGTTAAATGAATTTTGGATAGAATATGTCTAAACCACTTCAAGTTAAATAAATTACTTTGAATATTAGATAAAGCATTTGATAATATTATTTGCAAGATTTGATACTGATTGAGCATATTTTATGATTTGTTTTGAGTATGTATTAAAGCATATTGAGCAAGTTCTATAGAGGACTTGAAGGTAAATTTGAGGTAAATATTGGTGAAGACTTGAGAGAAAATTGAGAAAGTTCTAGAGAGGACTTGAAGGTAAATTTGAGGTAAGTCTTGGTGAATACTTGAGAGCATATTGAGCAAGTTATTGATAGAACTTGAAATCATATTTGGGGTAAGTCCTGGTGAAGACTTGAGAGTAGATAGAGCAAGTTATTAAGAGGACTTGAAGGCATATTTGAATAAAGTCTTTATGAGGACTTGAGAGTAGAGTTGATTGATTGATTTGTTCAAAATTTTTGTTAAGGGTTGGGAAAAAGCTAAGCAGGGTTGATTTGTGACCGGATCAAGATTTATATTAAGGCTTGAGGACATATTTGAGAATAGAGTTTCGTACAAATTTATGAGTAGATTTGTGCTAGACCTGAGACAGAGTTAGAGAAAATTTGTACTACACTTGGGATAGAGTTGGTGTAGATCTAAGATAGATTTGAGAGTAAGCTTTGGAGATGATAGAGTAGAGGATATCAGTATCTAGTGGATAGAGATCCATTATCTAGGGTAGTGAGGATAGAGGTATTATATGGAGAGAGATCCACAAACCAGATCAATGGGGGTAGAAGTATTATACAATATCATCAACCAGAGCAGATGAGAAATATTTATCCTATGGATAGAGATCCATGAACCATATCAGATGAGAAAGAGTTCTATTTTGGCCAGATATCCACAAATCAGAGCAAGGGGAAAGAGTTCTCCTGTGTAGTGTGATTAATGAACCAGCTGGGAAGATAGAGTTCTTTTGTGGAAAGAAATCCATGAACCTGTTGAGGAGATAGAGATATCCTGTATCATGTTCCATAAACCAGTGAAAAGGGAAAAAATTTCTCCTATGGAGAGAGATCCACAAATCAGAGCATAGGGGATTCGTATCTCCTTCGGAAAAAGGTCCATAAATATTTTAATAGATAATTGATTCTGAGGAATATTTGTTGATAAAATTTAGAAGAAATATTTTCTTCGTGGAGTAGACCACATTGGGTGAACCACATTAAATTGGTGTCTCTATTGTGTGTGATAATTTGTGCATTTATTTTATTATTCTATTGATATTTCCATTGATAATGTTGGATAATATTATTTGGGAAATAAAAGTAAACTTTTATCTTATACTGTTCACCCCCCTCTCATTATAATATTGTATTCTTCAATTGATATCATAGTGGGTTCCTTTGGAAGAGTTTAACAACTTGAAGGAAAAGTATACAGGAACACATATGGCATCTCAGAGTGGATCTTTAGAAAATAAGGCACCATTTTTTGATGGGAATAATTATACTTTCTAGAACATAATAATGAATACTTACTTTATGGCACAAGGATATGAGACATGGCAAGCAGTTAAGGATGGATACACACCTCCAACTAGTCCTCCTACAGATAAATATGGTAAGCTTATATATATATAATATAAAGGTAATAAATGTAATATTAAGTGGTTTACACGAAGTAGAGTTTGTAAAAGTTATGCTTTGCACATTAGAAAAAGAAATTTGGGTAAATTTGAAGAAAACATATGAGGGAGACAAAAATGTCAAGATGGCAACATTGTAAAATCACAAGAAAACATTTGAAAACTTGAATATGAAGGATGAGGAAGACACTACTACATACTTCATGTGGATGAGGTTGTTAAATCCATGTGAGGATTTGGGTTTAAAGTTGAAGAATCAGATGTCTATCAAAATGTTTTAATGTCACTCCCTATGAGGTATAGTGAAAAGGTTTTAGCCATAGAAGAAACAAGAGATATTGAAAATTTTACTATGGGTGAGTTGCAAGGAACTTTCATAGCTTATGAGATGATAATATGAAAGGATCATATCCACAAGAAAGAGGTAGCCTTCAACTTAGCAAAGAATACAAAAGATAAGAAGTTATATTTGAGTGATGAGTCATCCAGTGATGAAGAAGCAAACTATGATATAAGGAACAAGAAAAACCCAAGAAAGTACAAAGGTACTAAACAAGTTAAGTTTTTCAATTGTGGTAAATATGGTCACTATGCATCTAACTGTCCAGAAGTTGGAAGCATCAATTATGAAGAGAAATAGGATCATAATAAAATGGAAGTAGGGAAATCCAGGTATGAAAAAAAAAGTAGGTATGGACAAAGCAAGAATGGAAATAAGTTTTTTAGAGGTATAAGAAGAGTTTCTATGTAGATAAGACAAGCAAGAGTTCAAGTGATAGTGATGGAAGATCCTTGGATAGTGAAGAAGAATAAATTCTCTTATTGGAAATAGAAGATGAAGGAAGTGATCCTATTGAATATAAATCTGAAATATATGAAGGTGTTCTTGAATATAAAGAAGAAGAGAAAGAATAAAAAAATAAAGAGGAAGGAGTAGTAGATCTAGATGCTGAACTTATTTCTACTCTAAAAAAATTAAAAAATATCAGAAAGCAAAATTTAAGATTGAAGGCTTAATTTCAAGAATGTGATGAAGAGAAAGAAAATATTTTACAAGATCTAACAAACTCAATAGCTAAGACAAGAATATTTAAAGAAAATTTAGAGGTACAAGTCTTAGAATGTGAAATATTAGATCATGAGGTAGTTTCACTAAGGAAGGAAGTGAAAGAGTCTAAATACAAGCTACACAGGTTTGGGAAAATTTCAAAGACTTTAGATAAGATTATAAATGCACAAAGATCTTCATCAAATAGGATTGGACTTAGTTTTGAAGAAGGACAAGGGAAAATGGAAGCACATAAAGGGGATTCAGTATCCAAAGTAGAATTTTTAGAGGAGGAGAGTAAAGAAGAATCTAAGATTTATGATGATGAGTTAGATAGTGAAAGTACCAAGGAAGGAAACAATGCACAAATAAGGAATAGAAAACATCACGAGGAAGAAAACACTAAGATACCAGTGGGTCCAAGGCAATATTTCTTCAAAGGATGTTGCTTCTCATGTAACAGGTTTGGTCACAAGGCTATGCATTGCAAGTTTCATGAAAATAAGGAATATGGTTTGACTAAGAGAAATTTCAGATATGGGCATTTATTTCAAGGGCATTGTACCTCTTGTAATCATTTTGGTCATAAAGAAATTGATTGTAGGGTTCACTATGGAAATGAGTATGGCTTCACTAGGAGTTCAAGATATTTACACCTTTAAGTAACTACGACATTAAGTGTTATAAGTGTAATAATGTTGGGCATATGGCCAAGTGGTGTAGAACAAAATTTCCATGGATAAGCAAAACTAGGGATATTCAAAAGAGTCAGAAGGATATGTTGAGAAATAAGGTTGACAAATTAAAAGAGCATTGTATGTTGGGAGTAGAAATAATCCCACCCCAAAATTAATCACCTCAAGGAGAGGAGGTAGGAGGGGTCTGAGCTAAGAGTCTTATTTTTAGTCCCAAAGGAGTCCATTTGCCATTGATGTCAAAGGGGAGATATTTAAATTAGGGGAAAAACATTCAGTTAGGGGGATCAGTTTCCCAGAAAGAGAAGAATTGAAAAGGAAAAATGAATGATTAAGGAAAAGGGTTGCCATCAAAGAAAAAGGGGGAAATTTTTGGAAATTTTGTGTAAGTTGTGTTTTCATTGATGTCAAAATGTTTAATATCTAAAGGGTTGATGTCAAAAGGTTTAATGTCAAAATATTGATGTCAGAGTGCACTTTGTATGGCAAGAATATTCTTCTATGGCTGATATGGTTGAAATTGATCAAGTCAAAGTTCATCCCAAAAGCAAGCAAATTGGTCGAAAAGAAGAGGCCATGGTTTAAATGGAAAGACTAATATTATTAAAATATTTTTTAATATTATAATAATTGGGTCAAATAAATCATTAAAAAATAACTATCCTGGACAAGGTTTATTGAGCTTTAATAAAAGGTTGCAAAGGTTTATTTTTAAATTATTTAAATTAAATATATTTAAAAAAAGCTAAAATTTTAATTTAAAATAATTTGTGGATCCAAAGTTTCAAATTGAATTCGAATTTAAAAGCAAGATAGGGCCAACATGTTTTAAACCAAAGGAAATAGTATTTAAAGGAAATGAATTTTCATTTCCAAAGTCTAAGAAATTCATATGCCCAAGAAATGAGATAAATCGTATGCTCAAATTTTGAAAGGGGGGATATGTTTGTGAGCTCAAAATGAAAGGGAGGCAGAGTTTCATTTAAAACCATCTAGAGCAAAATATGCATCCCATAGCATTGGGTAGCACAGGTGGTAGGAAGAACATGGCTAAGGCACTTACGAGGGAAGGATTTAGTTTTGAATCCCATCGAGTTGTTTTGCAAGAGGGTAAAGCCTTTTTTTTTTAGTGCAGGCGATTTCAAATACAAAATCATGGACTTCTGGTTTCATGCGGGCGTGTAGCCCAAGTGGCAGCCTAGCCTTGGGCTAGTGCATTGTGGTGGCTAAGTTCATGGTTTCAAGCTTGAGCGCTGGTCATTTGAGACTTGTGCAATATTTTTCATAGGTAGAATATTAAGGTATACTTTTTAATTAATGTTCTTGGAATACATGATTTGACTTTGAGACTTTGAAATCATGAATATAAAATAAATGAAATTGTTTAGGGAGTCAAATATTTTATTTTTAGTGCTTAGGAATTAAACCAAGTATTGGAGATTATAAGGTGTAAACAAAGGAACTTTATTTTGATATGTGTTGAATATTATTTTGAAAGAATTAGATATTATAAGTTGTAAACAAAGGGACTTTATTTTGGTATGTGTTGAATATTATTTTAAAACAATTGGAGATTATAAAGTGTGAAAAAGGAACTTTGTTTTTTATGTATATTGAACATTGTATTAAAATTAAAGGAGTGATAAGGTGTACTTGTGACTTGATATTTTATTGTATTTCCTATATGGTAAGATATTTTTTGAGGTAAATATTCATTTTGAGGTTTTAAGATAGACCATTATTATCTAACCTTGAAAGTGAAACAAAAATAATTGGTTGTGAGTAAAACAGGTTTTGAAGACATATCTCCATCACAGCAAAAAGGTATGGGCACATTATCCTTTGTTTGAAATGTTGGAATGTATGTTGTGAAATATAAGGTGAAGTGAAAAGGATTGTTTGATAAGCATTGTTGGAAATATTTGAGTGAGTGTTTATATGCTTCATTGGTGAATTATTAGAGAACATTTGAAATAGAGATTGAATATTATTTGAGTTAGGGTTTGAGACCCACATTGTGCATTTTGTTTGAAGAAGTATGAAAAAATTTGTTTAGGGTTTGTGAGCAAGTTGTGTTTGATTGATTGAATGTTTGAGTGAAATTATTGAGCATTGGTTTTGAGGGATATTGAAAGTAAATGTGCAAACATTAGAAATTATATTTGTGAAAGTGACATCCTTAATGATTAAGTAAAATAAATTGATTTTGTGATAGAGTACATCATTATTTATATGTTCCAGAGGTTAAACGAATTCTAGATAGAATATGTCTAAACTACTTCAAGTTAAAGGAATTACTTTAAAGATTAGACAAAGCATTTGATAATATTATGTGCAAGAATTGAGATTTATTGAGCATATTTTTTGAGTTTTTTTGAGTATGTATTAAAGTAGATTGAACAAGTTCTAGAGAGGACTTGAAGGAAGATTTAAGGTAAGTCTTGGTGAAAACTAGAGAGAAGATTGAGAAAGTTCTAGAGATTACTTGAAGGCAGATTTAAGGCAAGTCCTAGTGAAGACTTGAGAGCATATTGAGAAAGTTCTTGGTAAAAATTAAAATTATATTTGAAGCAAGTCTTGGTGAAGACTTGAGAGCATATAGAGCAAGTTCTTTAGAGAACTTGAAGGTAGATTTGAAGCAAGTATTTGTGAAGACTTGCGAGTATATTTGATTGATTTATTTGTTTAAGCTTTGTTTTAAGGCTTGGGGAAAATATAAGTAGAGTTGATTTGTGATTGGATCAATATTTGTGTTAAGGATTGAGGATAGATTTGAGGATAGAGTTTGGTATAGATTTATGAGCATATTTGTGCTAGACCTAAGATAGAGTTAGAGCAAATTTATACTATACTTGGGATATATTTTGATGTAGATATAAGATAGAGTTGAGAGTAAGCTTTGGAGGTGATAGAGCAAAGGATAACAGTCTCCAATGGATATGGATCCATTAACTAGGATAATGAGGATAGAGGTCTTATTTTAGAGAGAGATACACAAGCTAGAGTAGTGGGAGTAGAAGTATTCTAGAAGATCATCAACTAGAGCAGAGGGGAAAGAGTTATCTTATGGATAGATATCCATGAACTATAGTAGAGGATAAAGAGTTCTCTTGTAGATAGAGATCCATGAACTAGATCAAGAGGAAAGAGTTCTCATGTGGAGTGTGATTCATGAACCATCTGGGAAGATAGATTTCTTCTATAGAGAGATATCCATGAACTAGTTGAGGAGATAGACATATCTTGGATCAAGTTCCATGAACCAGAGAAAAGGAGAAATATTTCTCCTATGGAGAGAGATCCACAAATCAGATCATAGGGGTTGGTGTCTCTGTTGGACAAAGGTACATAAACATTGTAATAGGTAATTGATTCCCAAGAATATTTGTTGAGAAAATTTAGTAGAAATATTTTCTTCGTGGAATAGCCCACATTGGGTGAACCAAATTAAATTGGTGTCTCTATTGTGTGTGATGATTTATCCATTAATTTGATTACTACTATTGATATTACCATTGATAATATTGGATAATATTGTTTGGGGAATAAAAGTAAAGGTTTATCTTATATTGTTCACCCCCCTCTCAATATAAGCTTGTGTTCTTCAACAATACCAAAAATCTTACCATAATATCTTTATCTAGGATGTTGTGGAGCATCACCAAAGAAGCCACATATTGAATATGCTCGTAAGAAGTTTTACCAGTACCATAATAGGTAGGCAAAGTCTTCAATGATGCTTGAGGTACTAGATTTTATGCTTGTAAATTCAAATATCCTAAGCTATTCCATGTCGAGAACTACCTTGGTGGCTATGGTTGTGGTGGTGGGTTCTGAGCCATATTGATTGGTGTGTGAGGTTGAGGAGGTGGGATGCTAGTAGTAGTACTAGTTGGAATTGAAGGAATGAAAAAGACACCAACTAACTATGAAGATGTTGTGACTGATGTATGAGGTATGGTAATTAATTGGGGATGTTCTAATTTTTGGGTGTTGAGTTCAAAAAAATCAATGGGATTTTTAGAATTTTTGGCCTTCAATATTGTGATCATGAAGCACAACTTAAAATGCCTTCATGTTTGGAGGTTTATAGGTATAGTTGAGTCACCAAATGTTCTAACCAGATAGTACGAGGGTGAACATAAAACCTTAATACTCTTGAAAGTGGAACTTTTGAATGTCCCAATGGGCATGCCAAAAATTGTTGGTCAAATATCTACCTAAAATACAAACATACATTTGTGCACCCTAGAAATGACCAACATTGAAAGGCCAAAGGAAATAAATATCCTCCATGTCAATATCTAGAGAGGGTTGGCTCACTTACTAATCCTACACTAGTTTAAGTCTAGAGTTGCAGGAAATAAATTGAAAATAATGGAAAGAAATGGGAAATATAGCCACAGGCTAAATATGTAGGATTGGGGATATACTAGCAGCAGGAATTCCAACCAAGTGTCATAGAAGAATATAATATAAAGGAGGTGAGATAATCCACTTACATTTCCTTGGAGAAAACTTCTAGAATCGCATTCCAGTACTCACACTCTCATAAGTAGTGCCCAAATCCAGATGTAGAATTTGAAATTAGTAGTAGATAATATATGTGAATATAAAATAAATATGCTTAAACAGAAAGAAATCACACATAGATACTTCTTGCAAAATCATAAGCCAAATTTCCATTTACATAGAAAACTTGAATGGTTTTTCTATAGAGTGTCTATCCTCCCTTTTTTACATTGAAAATGTCTATTATTTATAGATATTTTCACCTTTGCCTATTTAATACACAAAAAGACAAAATATCTATATATCAGGAACCTTTGTGAGGAAATTCCTCCTTAAAACTCTTGAAAACCTTCCTCTTTAGACAACAATCTAGTTTTTAAGGAAACATTCATGGGAAATCAATGAATTCAGATGTCGATGCACTGAAAATGCTAAGACAGTCCTTGAATTGATGCCTCCATTGTTCATTAGAAATTTACCTTTGTCCAGAATATCTTAGAACTCGTGAAAACCACCTTGTGATCCTCAATTTTATAGTCTTTCCAACATGAAATCAATAACTGTAGTCACCCTTTGCCTCAATTATTAAATTCTCATCCTTCACACCTTTGAAAAGTCTCCTTCAATGCTTGAAATCAACTTCACCCAATACAAAGAGATGGTCAAAATCACTTCATTTAAATTGTATCACTTCCTCCTTATTCATGCTTACCAGTGTAAAGAACACCCCTAAAACAATAATTTTTTTATATTTTCACTCAATTCGCGTAATTACCCTATGCTTTGTAGACTCCATATAATTGCACCAAATACATAACCCATAGCTTAATTCATTTTATCACACTCATACCAATAATCATAACATCAGTATCCCTTGGGAGAAACACACCTTAAATGCATTCATTTCCATTTGCAGTGCTTTTAACTATCTTTATGTCATTTCACCCCAAGGAGGGGTGACTAAGAGCTCCACGTTTCTTTCAAGGTGAAAGCGCTTCACATATAACATTATTTTTATTTAAAAAAAGTGTTCATCCTTAAAATAGGTGAAAGGCACTATCACCCCTTACATTGGGAGAATATAGCTTTGACTTTTCCATGCATAAATCCTTCAATGAAGCCTAAAATTCTTGATGCATCTGTGGAGTTATCTTCAAGTAGATTTTCCCCTAGGAGGGGCAAATGGGAATTTCACCTCTCTTCTAGGGCAAAATTGCTGCCATATTTACTTTTCCAATGTATGCCATCATGGGGTCTACAACCTCTACTTTTAATATGTGTTCACCCGAAGAGGGGGTGAAAGATGTTTTCACCCCTCTCCTGGGGTGAACATAGCATTGAATTTTCAATGTTATCATGGTGCTTTGATACTTCTCTTCTGTTCATTTGAATTAGGAATTTTTTAATATTTCACCCCAGGGAGGGGTGAAGAGGGGTGAAATTTCATTTCACCCCTCACATGAGGTGAAAGTATTTTTGAATTGTCGACACCTTTATCTTTAAATGATGTTCACCCCAAAGTAGGGCGAATTATGCTTTCATCCCTCATTTGGGGTGAACATAATCCTTTTAATTTCCAAATGTTGGGCCACTAAACGCATTTATTTTTAATGCGTTAATATGTTTTTTCCCCAAGGGTGGGTGAAAGAGACTTTCACCCCTGTCTTGGGGTACAAATGCCTTTTTCCAACTTAACATTTTTTCATTTTTAAATTTTACATTCACCCCAAAGTGGGGCGAATGAATTCTTCACCTAAATTTCAAGACAAACATGATTTTGATGCTTTCATTACTTATCAGTAACTGTAATGCTCCTACATTTTTCTTACTCTTAGTCTTTAGGCATCATTTGTTGCAAACATTTTGGGTGATTTCAACTAATCTCACAAACCAATTCCCATAGCCATTTTATCTTATAACCTTCATTATTTTGAATAATAAGAATCCATAAAAAAATAACAGAAGAGAACCACACACGAAAATAACTACATCATATTATAGAAAATACTGTAATCATTGAAATATTGTATTTGTCACTTTTACAATAAAAAAACCATTCAATCGAAACTTCATCAAAAATTTAATGTGGCATGGTGTAAAAGTTCCAATATATCTGGGAGCTCTTGGGGTATCTAGATCGCATGGATGAAAGTGATCCTAGGCATTTATCCATTGGGCTCTTTAGTGGTCCTTCTTACCGATTGCCTTTGTTGGTGCTTTTGATTGGAAATCATTTTTTGCACTTGCTCAATTGCTATATTTTTAGCTACCTCTTGTTCTATTGCTATACGAGTTGTTGTTGCTTGTTCTACTACTTCCTGTTCTACTGTGGCCTACTCTTCTTACTCCAAATTTTTTTAGGTGTTTTCATAAACTATAACTACCACAACCCAAGCATGTGTGCTGAATAAGCAAGGAGCACTAAGCGATTTGTAAATATACCATAGATTCTTGGTATCCTCTAAGCTAAGGTGCCTAGATCATTGGGACAACTCAAACAAGGACAACCCCATGCGGGTGAAATTCTTCATGAATGGCAGCACCTATTATTCTATGATTGGTTCCTTTCACCTATCAATTTTTTATGTGTCCTCCATAAAATTATTCCATGTCACTTCCAACTATTCCTTTTGCAGAGGCTCGAGTCATTCATTGGTAAAATATGTAAATACCATATTGATGAGAACATAAAAATGAATCATTGAAATAGTATGCTCTTGCTCCATTATATTAAGGATATTCCTACCTTCTCTAACTAGATCCAACCTATAAAAGTAGCTACACAATGTAACCTTGGTGATAGACCAGGCTTGACCCATATCACTCATGGGATGAATGTGTATATTGGACTAAGCCAGGGCTTGAATTTGCACAGCCATCTCCAGATTAGGCTCCAGCATCTCCTCAATACTATCTATTACTTTTTGGTTCAATTGAATATGTATTCGAGCCTTGTAGAGATAGTACAAAATCTAAAATTCTTTGACCACCAACTTCTCACAACTTTGAGCTAACCAAAGATGAACCTCCTTAACTGTTTTCTAAGAAAATATTGTAGCTTGTGTGGCCTTCTCCGCCAGTTGATTCTATATAGACTCAAGTTGTGCCTTCAATGTTTGTGCTTGTTGCTTCGCTACATCTTTTGTCTTCTTATGAGCCTCTACTTTTTAACACCATTGTTTAACATCCTTCACCATATTCTATTGCTGCACTCTACTTGCTACCAAGGCATATTCAATTTTGGTAATTTTTGTCTCAATGTCATAAAATCTCTGCATATAGTACTCACCATGCAAATAAAATGAGATCATCTAAACTTGGATATTATTTATTTTTTTAGTAGGATCAATCCTCATCAGGTCCTCTATCACAGTATCATAAGTGTAATCTCTTGGTGTCATATCTCCTTGTGGCTTATGGACTAGTGGAATTATCTTAGTAGTGTGATCCTGCATAGCATCTGCATCGAAGGTGACCTTTTTGAGCAGCCTAGCTGGAGCAAGTGCCTCATTTCTCCTATGGATATTTAGCCATTGTGATGAACTGAGATGATAACAATTAATATTTTCTATGTATATATTCTTGGGCATCACCTCCATTTCAGGTAGCACTTGCATCTCCAAAAATGACATGAAAGGAAACATAACGTGTGAATGATCAGGTTCAAAGGAAGAAGAGGAGATGACTATGAGATGGGGGACCAAAATAGTAGAGTGGATGGAAGAACAAGGATCAGATGTAGTTACACTCACTCTTAGAGGATATTGCATACTCACAGATATAGTAGACGTAGTGACAAAAATGGAGGGTGAAGGATGCAAAAATAGATTTGACTCTAATGCAAAGGAATTGAAATAAATGGAGGCCAAAGAGAGGTGAAGAGAAGTAGTAGTAGTGACTTGTGGATGAGAAGAAGGGAGAAAAATGGGAATTGAAGGTATACCAAATGGAGAAGCAACAAACATAGGGAATGAAGGACCTAAATTGACAACCACTACTTGCTCATGAATACAAGGGAAAAGGGGAGACGTAACTTCGAGTATGGGCACCATGTGACCCAGTGATGGAAGTGACTGTGTAACAAATTCTTCTTATTGATGTTCTGCTTCTACCTCAAGGTTTACAATATCCACCCGTTGGTCCAACATATGCTCATGAATCAATGGAAACTCTTGGGAAAATTTAACCTGAGTAGTTGATATTGGTAGAGGAAGATTTACTGTAATAGCAATAATTATAACTACAGCCACAAAAACTGCACTAGTCGTCAACTTCTTTACATCCCTTGGGAAAGGAAAGACCTATTTTTCACTTTGCTTATCCAAAGTAAGTATCTCATCTATATTTTGATTCACTCACTAAGATCTCATTTGAAACATAAATTATTTCTTTTCTTCTTCATGTGTTGCTTCCTTAGCTATCGGACGCTCTTATTTAGCCACAATTCCTTCGCTATCAAACTTTTGAAAATTTTGAGGTATGACCTTGGAAAAAGTGATGGGTTGATAGACACTAACAAATTCATCATATACCTCCAAAAATACCTCATCCATAGTTAAACCATAGGTTGACGTAATTTCCCTCTGTGGATCTGCATAATCCACCAGTTTATGATTTCTCTTCAGACCACATGGGATGGTTTTCCTATACTTGACCAAATAGCCTCAATGGAGGAATTTGATCTTTGTGCACGGTGGGGTTGTATTCAGCCTCTTGCTCATAGAAGTCATGCCATGACAGAAGCAACATCATGGCTTCAATGTGCTATTCCAAATCATGCCCTTTCAAAATTATTATGAATTTACTCGATATCTGGGCATGGACAACAATGAAAATACTTCACCTTAATTATTTCAAAAAATGTACACAATGTATCATATCTCCATTGTTGCGGTAGTTCCACCAAACCCAGGTCTTGAAGAGCCTCCGTGAGTAATCTGTTCTAGCTGACCTAGTTCACTTCTATGCTACCAAAATTGAATGACATTGTGCACATTGTTCTTTTGTCATGCCCTACTCCATAAACATCATTCGTATAATTAGTATGGCAGACCACCTCCATGGTGAAAACATACTTAGTGGTGAAATATGGAAGTAGGAATGACTTACCTATGAAGCCATAAATTCTCACAACCATATCTTGAGTTAGCAAAAATATGTCACCCTTCTTGGCTATGACAACCATCTCTTTAATTTCCCATGGTACTCTTTCACTCTTGCCACAAATTAACTCAATTACGAGCCCCAAAAATAGGCGGTTAAAATGATTGAATGACTCCCTCCTTGACAAAGTGGGAGTCCACATATAAACCAATAAAAGCTCATTATCCTCATCGACATGTCTGACTGTAATAAATGAAAAATGATGATGTAAATGAAAGAAGAAATACCAGATGAGGAAGGATCTATTCTTGAATGAATTTACCTCTTTGATATTCAATTTATCTAGCTAAATATATATATTTTTATATATAAAATTGGCCTAGTCAAAATAAATCGGGTTTGTCCACTTTCTAATTGTATTTGGAGCATAAAACTCCACCAGAGATATACATTATGTAAGTGGTGCTTACCACTTATGAACTATAGAATCCATAGAAAGGCCAACAACCCACACCAGCATTGAAAATAAGTTTGGGCTCTTGAATTCTAATAAAAACTTCAGCAGATTTGACAACTGCCCTAGCTACGACTCTTTAATTAATTACACCTCCATGAACTAGTGCATTGTCATAGTGGACACATATCTATATTCTTGTTCATTTATGTGGAGCGCATTAATAAAATATTTTTTTAAATATCATGTAGAAAACTTTAAGAATTGATACCATAGCCTTTTTCATATCCAATTTCATAAGCATGCGTGGTAATTTCAAGGAATGAAGAGAACATACAGTCTCTTATGCTATGATTACGTAATAAATAATTTTTTTACCACAAAAAAAACCACCTTTTTCCTCTAAGATAACATAATCTATAATGGATTTTAACTTATTTGCCATAATTTTTGAAATTATCCTATAAATGGTATTATAAAGTCTTATTAGATTAAATTTATCAAAATATTTTTTTCATCCTTTCTCTAGCATTGATCTCATTTATTGTAGCCTTCATTTTCTAAAAATCTTCAACCACAACCAACATGTCACTCTTTAATAAATTCCAAAAATAATGAAAGAATTTTTTTGGAAACCCATTAGGACCAAGTGCATTTTTAGGATGGAAAGAGAAAATTTCTTCATATGGCTTCTCCATATATATCTTCTTTTTCAAGCTTTAATTTTATCCCTATGTGATAATAAATATAATATTTTGCAAAAGCTTATCTTGCACCTCCTTATATTGCTCAATATCTAACAAAATATTTTTGAAATAATTATTTGCTTCCTTATATATTGTACATTTTGTAGACACCAAAACAACACCAATCCGATTATGTGACTACAAGCACTAACCGAATTGACATACATACCCCCTAGGGCAGCCTCCAAAGGTTAAACAATGGTCCTAACCACTCCCAAATCAGTTTTAGAAGGTCAGAGGTCAATTTGGCACCTTTTAAGAACTTTTCTCCCTATTCGTCCCACCCCGAGACGATTAGAATCCTATTCGCCCCACCCCGAGATGATTAGCAGCAATCGCTCCAGGGTGGGACGATTAGCAGGTTTGACTGGAAAAAAGTCAAGCCTTGAAAAATGGTAGCCCAGATCCACAACCCAAATTTGCATTCAAGGCATGCAATTGCGAGGAATGTTTTCAAATCAGAGAGAGGGACTTTAGTCAAGCATGACCTGATCATGGAGGCCTCATGCAAGGAGGCCCTAAATAAAGGAGGAATCTTCTCTCCCCCAAAAATGTCATGGTGAGCCAAGTGGCACCCTCGCATGTGCATGCGAAGGAGACCCTGAGGTCTATAAAAAGGTGAGCCTCATCAACCCAAAAAGGAAGAGAGTTGGAGCATTTTGAGAAATGGATTTCTGCCAAATTATACCCCCATCCCCTTTTGTTCCTCCTACATCCCTAATATCTCTTTTGGAAGAGAGGTTGTTGGGTGAACACTAGGAACGCAATCCAGATCTAAAACCTGAGAAATCAGCCACAATCCCACACCAAACTTGTCAACACAACCCCCTAGGAGATTTTGGACCCATCCCAATTGGATTGGTGATAAAACTAAGCCCCAAACGGTGGGCATCCTGCCCCAGGCGGCCCCCGCACTATTACAGTCCTAATCGCCCCACCCCAAAGTGATTAGAAATCTATGCTTTATTTCTCTACTATTATTTTTGCATTCTATCATATTTCATGTACTTATGCTGCTATTCAAGTTTTAGGGTATTCTGACTTGATTTGACCTTGTTTTTATCATTTTATGCGTTTACTAACCTATAGGGAGCGTCTTCGGATATAGGACAAACTGGGAAGAATATTCTAAATAAGACCTTTTGGGTCATCTTGAAATTACCATTTTAGTCTAACCCCAAGTTTTTGGGAGTTTTGGAGGCCTCTAGATAGAACATTTGCAAGGTCGCTTTTGCACGTTTTGTGATAGTCCCCAGCGTCCCACCCCAAAATGATTAGAAATATGTGCATGATTTCATGACTGTTCTTTTTGCAAGGTGTCCCTGATGATGTCTCCATGCCTCTATCAAATTTTAAATTCATTATGACATGTTTGACCATCATTTCATTATTTTATACATTAACTAGCCGGAGGCTTTGGGGATTGTATGTTTTCCTATATCTGCATATGCTATTAAATATTTGCTATTTATCTATGCATAGGATCTCACCACCAAAAACACCATAGGTTCAGCAAGGAATGACAAACACACAGACACAAGCAACAAAAACTTTTGGTCCAACCATTTCGAATGTGGGCATGTGGAATACACTATAAACGTACCATCCGTTGATGTAATGAACTGTATCAAAAAATTTTAGCCCTAAAGAGGGGAGATGCATTGTAACCATATTAAAAGCAAAATTAATAAAATAGGCCCCACTTTTTTTTGCTTACATCTCATTTTTGTGCCATTTCCTTCATGCATTTTTTCATCACATTCATAGGACTTAGCATCTATACCATATCTATTTTGTTTGCATCATAATCTGGTACGCCGTCATTCTACATTCAGATTTCAGTGGCGATCATGGTGGGACCCTATCCCCTACTATTAGGATCAGATTTTTGATCCAAAATTTTGTGGATTCTTTGCAGGTGTTACTCATTTGGGCGCTAGAATGCTACTCATGCCACCCTGTGACGAATACAGACTTGGCATTCGTTCCACCCCAGGACAAATATGTATTCATCCCATCCTGGGACAAATACAGACCTGCTATTCATCTCACCTTGAGACAATTAGATCTCTGTGTATTTTTTGAGTAGAAACTCAGACGCATCTGGCTTAGATGGAGGGGAGGTAAGTTTTCTGAACATCCTCTATGCTTTTTGTTTTCTGTTTCTGCAATTGTTTGTTTGTTTGTCTGCATAGAAAATTCAAGTATTTTGTTTTCCTTCTTGCAATAAGAAAAAGAAAAAAAAAACATAGAGTAAATCAGATGGGAGGAGTTTGATTAGGAATGCATTTTTATTTGGTTTTCTTGCATGATACTTGTACAAATCGCAAGTCCTCATTCTAGGATTTAGTTCTAGTTAGGTTGTGTGATTTCATTTTTTCTACTAATGGTATCTGAAAGATAAAACGTACTTTAAAGCATTGCATTAGTGAAAATAATATTTTGTTGTATGTTTTCTTTATTTATACAATTAAAATTAGCCACACACACCACCTAATAATATTAACATCAAGGAGTTGGTCTTAATACCCCAACACTTGATCAAGACCAATGATGGATTTCATCACCACCTTGGCTTGGATTTTGCATACATATACCCTAATCGCGACTGTTGCTAGACATAAATCTTGATGAAAGCTGACCAAGTGTAACGGGGGTGATTCCTCGTGCATGAGGATAAGTCTTCTATGGTAGGTGTCAAAAATAGAGTGATCCTCATTCTATATTGCCTATGTTCCACGTACTGTTCTGCTCTTGCGTACCAATAGTTTCCCTCATGTAAGTGCAGGTATATTGAAAGGTTTGGTATAACGGCCTAGAAATGGTATATTGAAAGGGTGACCATTTTGGAGATACAAGAGCCCTCATTATGCATGAATAACAAAGTTTCCTTTACAAGATTCACATAACAAAAATCAAACACACTGAACCAGATCTAGGACACACATTTAATATGTAAATGAGATAATCATTTCTTTGTTTGTGTGGTCCCCTTTTGTTTGGTATAGCATAAAACATTTTGTAAAGGAGATAAAAATATACATATATTTCTAGAAATACCACCACCATGGTGTATACCCATAGCCAAGCCCAATCACGGGTAGAAGCTATGGAAAGTATACAAGGGGGCACAAGTCACCTCTGTTATAGCCCCAAGGACTTGGTTATACCACCTTGGAAACCTGGCCCACAACATAGTCCACACTATGCCACAACAGAAAAGGACTATAGAGGCACCTATTTGATGGGCACTCCCATTCAACATAGACCCTATCAAGAGGAGTACACACATGGGAAGGATCTCTTAGACACTCATTATGAGTGGCCATTGTGCGATGAAGCGCTAGAGTAGCATAATGTTCATAAAGAGGGACCGCATGATTATATCATTCCTCATCCACCCCTCATTACTTTTAGAACTAATAGGCCAAATCTAGAGCATAGGGCTCTTCAGAAAGGGCGAGCCAAATCCACCCATACCTTTCACATGTATGAAAGGGAGCACGAGGAAAACTAGTATATTCCTCAAGAGTAATACATCGTACGGGAGTAATGCACCTCCGCACCTGCTAATTATCAAGATCACCTATTGATGCAAGAGCCTCAGGTGAATGCTGCAAACCTCAATTGAGGAAAGTGACCCATAGAGATCTTAGATCACCACAACCAAGATAGATATGTAGGGGAGGCATCTAGGCCTCCTAGACCTAGGACGACGAAACAAATCGACTTGGCATTTGCCAAATAGGCCACCTGCCAAGCGCAAATCATGTAGCTTAGGCAAGATCAATAGTAGTTAGAGCAACTATATCATCTTAACAAAGAGTGCATTTAGCACCAGATAGATGAGTTACTCCAGAACACTATGCATGAGAGAATTCCAACCCCTCGCATGCATAGGACATAAATTTATGAGAGGCACAACCCCTTAGTATCAGATAGGTCTCTGCGACCTTATCAAGCGTTGCCTCTAAAACCTCCTAGACCTGAGCAGGAGGCCACTCCTAGAACCAATAATGGGTGTCTTCATCGGGCACCCATCCATGTTCATAGGTCATGTCCAAAAACTCCTCAAGCAGCATATGAGGAATTTGAGCAAGAACAAGAGCGGGTTGAAACACCCTACCAATGCAGGGGGGCACTACTTGGCTACCCATCCATAGGCCTCAAGTTCCTCGTAATCCACAATGAGAACAAACCAAAGAAGAGGAAATCAAATCCTCTGATGCATACAAAGTGTTGTTAGAACACTTAGAGTCTATGGAGACTAAGACTTCAGGGCCCCAAAAGCCCACCTTATGCCAGATCTGCAGTCACCCTATGCATCCTTCATTTTTGGTCCCCCCATACCCCGACCACTTCAAAATGACTCAATTGGAAGTTTTTAGAGGGGATGAGGATGCCCAAGAGAACGTAACAAGGTTCCTGAGTCAATGCTTTTGCATTCAAGATAATGATGCATTGCTTCTGAGAACATTTATATCGACGTTCGTAGGCCATGCCTTGGATTTGTTTACCTAGTTTCCGAAGCATAGCATCAAAAATCTAGACCAGCTAGTGGACGCATTCCTTGAACGTTTTGCCTTCAACTCCAAGAAGAAGGTATCGTTAAGTGACCTAGATGGCCTTAAGTAGTATGATGATGAGACTATAACCATTTATGGGAATCAGTGGAGGACACTACTTTCAAAGCTGCCTTACCTCCCTCCCATGGCTAACATGACTCAAATGTTTTCAAAGAGTTGCATAAGGTCGATCTTCGTGCTATTGTAGCTACAACAGTATACCAGCCTAGAAGAAGCCCTGGTGCAATCCAAGATAATTGAGGAGATCAAAATTCAAGACGACGAGATTGCCAAGCCATGTAAGAAAGAGTGAACCAAAAATACCAAAACTAGGCCCACTCAACTAAAACCCGTCGTGGTCAATTAGGTTGCCATAAATATACTAAAGCCTGCACAAACGACATAGTCACCAAAGGCTAATTATCATGTAGTTCCTATTGATAACTATGAAAAGGAAAATCACAAACAAGATCAAAATCAGCAGCATTGCCCTAAGCGATAATTCACACAATTCACGGAGTCTAGAGACTCCTTGTTTGACCGCTTGTTCATGGAAAACCTGATAAACTTTCTAGAAAGTCAACCCATAGACCCCAACGTGCCAAAACTGAAGGGCTATAGGGAATACTTATATTTTAGATTTCATCGAAAGAAAGAACATGACATATTCACTTGTTAGAAATTCAAAAACTTAGTGCAAGACTTGATAGACAATAAAATGCTCATGGTAGATAATCCCATAGCGCTGAGCAACCAATATATGGAAGTATTCAAAGACCCCCTACCTGCCCATGATGCGCAGGCAAAGACTTTACAAGTGAATGAGGTAACACAAAACTACCCCATGCAAGGATACGTGGGGATGATAAGCATCATGACATGGAACAAAATATACCCAAACATGGCTACACCCGCTATAGCTACAGGAGATGTTCCATCAATGTCACAACCTCCACAACACCCTACACAACCTCCCGCACCTAGACCAGTGGCCACGATTTGGACTAATCTTACTCAAATTTTAAGGACCACATCGGCTAGGCTCTCCATTTATGAACTCATCCAACAATCATCGCCCCATCAGGAGGCTCTGATGGAGATACTCAAATACATTGAGCTACAGCCCCACAAACCCAATTCTTTCAATAACTTTGTGGGACATGTGAGACGATGCATAGAACTAGTTATAACCTTTAGGGAAGATGAATTGAAACTAGTGATATGGTGGATCCACCCCTGCACGTCATCAAACAGGTCAACGGGATTCCATTCAAGAGGGTGTTGGTGGACACTGGCTCGTCTAGCAACATAATCATGACATCGGCATTAAAACACCTTAAGCTGCTAGCATCCCACATTGTGGCATCCACCTACACTCTTTGAGCATTCAACGATGCATTGTGCTTAATGGTTGGAACAATTGTCCTGCTGATCCAAGTAGGACAAAAGACCATTCCTACATTGTGTCACATCCTTGAGGGTGAGATGGCCTACAATATCTTGCTAGGCTGGCCTTGGATCAGGGAAATGAAGTGTGTCCCTTCGATAGCCCATCAAGACCTCAAATAAACATTCAAAGTGCAAGTACACGTAGTCCCAGCAGACTTAGAGCTCTTTAAGTTTTGCAATGCGATGAAGCTGATGCCACAATTGACCCTTCCATTGACACATTTGAACTTTCAATTGAATTTGTCCATGTAGGGTATGATTCTGCCTACATCCCCACTTTTGAGTCCCTCAACTAACTGACCTATCCCATATTCATCGTTTGTCCCTTCACCAACGATGTCACCTATGGTGGCCACACTGAAGGACAATGGGAAGAAGCCCATAGAGGAGGTACCACCACTAGTCTCAACCATATCTACCAAACAGGTGCCTAGCTGAATGGAAGTTGAGACACTTGGTTCACCCAACATGGAGTGGACTCAGGGAGAACTCCCATTCCCTCCCCCTAAACCACCGATGATTATCATTGAAATAGCCAATACGGGCCTGGGGAAGTACCTAGTGCAAAACATTATGGAAAATCCCATGCTGAAATACATGCAAGACATGGAGAGACCTTGCCTCCCCATCAGCACTATCATCCCTTTAGGCTACCCACCAAATCAGACCAAATTTGTATATGGGGGCCTCAAGAACGACATTCAACCCTACCTACAAGAGGAAGAGGATGAAGAGCCATTTGCTGAGAATATTGACTATCTGTCCAACTCAAAATTTACCTTGAAGTACCTAGACCAATGTAATTGGCATGGATATGGATTGGGTAGATACGAACAAGGAATGTACATTATTTGTCAACCAAGATACCAGATGCCATATGCTAAATCAGGAGTAGGGTTCAACCACCCTTTGGCCCTCGACATCTTGGTAAAAACCATGCAAGGCTTAAGTCTAGGCAACAGGGATGGGTTGGCACAAGATCCATATGCCAATACCAACACTACATACACATTGGGTAATTATTTACCATTGTTGACAATAAACCTTGTTGACCTCAACAACCCTGCCCCTTTGATCGAGGAAGAGGAAAGTTCAAGAAATAACCTCCAAGAGGGATATGAACAATATCTAGGGGGGTATTTTGAAGATGAGTCAGAGTATGAGGTAGCACCTTGGGACCCTTTTGAGTCCGATAGCAATCACTCATAGGTGACACCCATTGACGACTATCAGGAGGAATTCATGGCAATGTTCTCCTTTAATGTTCCAATCGGGCGATTACCACCTCCAGATAATCTAGACCTTCTGCAGAGAGCAGAACAACCCAGAAGGGACCAAATAAACATGCTCAAACAAAACGAGCCTCCCAAACTGGCCATAAGGCCAAGTATTCAAGAAATGCCTAGTGGGGGGCTATACCAGCTAAAGAGGTACACAGTTGTAGGAGCCAATGAAGGCCTATGGATCTCTAATAGCGACTATGAGGATGAGACTGAGATGGCATATCTCAACCATATGAGGCAACAGGAATACCCCATAGACATAGATGGTATGTTTGAACATCTGAATATGGGACCAAGGCATAGGTGGCATTTAAACCAAGTACAACTAAACCAAGTGCTTCATCCACCACTTCGGGCATACAGGGAGAACCTCCCACCTAGAGACCCTATAGGGCCACCAGTGCCAAGGGTAGACCCTGTACTTCTATTCACACATAGGTTCGATCCTTTTATGCCAGTACCTATAGATTTAGATCTAGGGTACAAGGATCACCAAGGATGTATGAACCAACACCCGCATGGTAATGGAGACCAAATTCAGTCCATCAATATGATCTCCATTGATTTGATCGCCCCCATATGCAATCCAACCAATCCAACATGACCATTGTATCTAGACCTAGATGCCATATACTAGGATCGTGCTGACTCACCACCATCCCCATCAGAGTACTAGCCTTGCGGTGAGATGTCTTATTTCACCCCAAGATAGACTCAGGATATCTTCCATGTTGAAGAGGAATCTGATGTTCTCAATGTAGATCTAAATTTAGTGAATGATATCCACCTAATCCCAACTCCACACTAGTTTGAGGATGGATCCCACATGTTAGTCAAAGAAATGATTGATGTGGACATTGGTTCTAGTCCAATGAATTTTTAAATCATCAAGCTAGGGGTAAGTCTATCCCCCGAAGAGCAAACCTATTACATTGCCCTTCTCAAAGATAATAAGGAGGTTTTTGCATGGTCCTACAAAGACATGCCAGGGATATACCCACAACTAGTCATGCATAATCTAATGCTTGATCCGCAAGTCAAGCCAGTCAAGAAAAAGCTACGTAAGATGCACCCAACAATGGCCTTAATGGTCAAATATGAGTTACAAAAGTTGTTGGATGCATAGTTTGTCATCTGCATGGATTACCCACCATGGTTGTCCAACATGGTACCTGTCAAAAAGCCTGACGGGAGGATTCGTATATGCACCAACTTTTGAGATTTAAACAAAGTGAGTCCCAAGGACGATTTCCCCTTGCCTAGAATCGACGCATTGGTAGATGCTACAACAGGCCATGAAATGCTTTCCATCATGAATAGTTTCTCAGGATACAACCGGATTTGTATCAATCGCGATGATCAACTAAAAATGGTGTTCACGACACATTGGGGGACATTTTGTTATAATTTCATGCCCTTTGGCCTTCAAAATGCTGGCACCACTTACCAACATGCTATGAAATACATCTTCCATGATCACATGCATAAAAATTTGGAAGATTATATGGATGATTTGTTGGCAAAATCTCTTTTGCACCAAAATCATCTCGATGACTTACGTAAGATCCTTGATCACCTCATTGAACACAAGGTTAGGTTAAACCCCAAGAAGTGCGTATTTGGAATTACATATAGAAAACTCTTGGGTTTCATAGTCTCAAAATTAGGCATCAAGGTAGATCCAAATAAAGTCAAGGCAATCCTTGAGATGCTTCCCACAACCACCATCAGGTAGCTCAGAAGCTTGCAGGGTAAGGTCGGGTCAATCAAGCGCTTCATAGCATAGTTATCTGACAAGTGCCGACCCATGAATAAATTATTACACAAGGGGGTAGCATTTCATTGGGATGACGAGTGCCAGTCAACCTTCGACGACATCAAACAATACTTGGCTTTGCCACTAGTATTGGCACCACCTAGACTAGGAGTGTCGTTCTATTTATACATCTCAGCTACTGAGGTGGCACTAGGCACCGTGCTAGCCCAAAAAAATGAATTGCATAAAGAACAGGCTAATTATTATCTTAGCCGCACCATGGTCAATTATGAACTTAACTATGCATACGTTGAGAGGCTATGCTTTGCGATGGTATTTACCACCAAAAAGCTATGCCATTACATGCTGAGAAATACAACGTATATTGTGTCTAAGGAGAATCCTTTACGGTACATGATGAGTCGTACTTATTACAGTAGTCGCACGACAAAATGGATCATGTTGTTGACGGAGTTTGACATCAAATTCATTGGACAAAATTCCATCAAATGTCAAGTCATCGCCGATCAACTAGTAGAGGCTCCTCTCGAAGACGATCAACCTCTAATCGTAGAGCTACCCGATGATGGGGTCTTCCATGTCTCAGAATCACCATATTCTGATGAGCCTGAGTCACAGGCCGACATAACCTTATTTTTTGATGGTTCTAAATGTGAGCAAGGGGGTGGTATGGGAATAATGTTTTTCACACAGTAAGGGGCTCCAATGCATTTATCATTTAAAATTGATTTCCCATGCACCAATAACAATGCTGAATACGAAGCCTTGCTCATAGGTCTTTAGACAACCATCACCATGAACATCAAATGTTTGAATATCTTTGGTGATTCATTGTTAATTTTCAACCAAGTGAAAGGGGTATTCCAATGCAAATGCCTAGTTTTGCAAGCCTACAAAGCCCTTGTGGATAAATTATTGGAAAAATTTGAATGGTATGACATCGAGGTACTCCCTCGATCATCGAATCATTTTGCAGACACTATGGCCTCCTTTAGGTCACTAATACCACAAGACCCTTCTAGAGAGATGAAAACCATTCAATTCAAGAGGTTAATGCAATCCATGATGGAGCGTGCAAGCTCTAACATAATGCTAGGAATCCACCTGATCCAGATTGAACCATATCAGGATAGGTTCTCTTGAATCCATGATAATATGAACCATGCCAACTGGGGGTCTTTGTTCTCCCCAACCCCTCTTAATAGCAACATACCACTATTTTTACAAGTTCTTTCCCACTCAGCTTTTGCTAGGGATGAAATTCAAGAGGAATTGTCCGTTCATACCATCGAGGTTTCTGATCAGCAGGATTGGTACACACCCATAAGAGACTATCTCAAGTTAGGTAGCCTCCCACTTGGATTGTCGCATGTCATGAAAATATAATTCAAATATAAAGTAGTAAAACATGTCTTGCTAGGAGACATTTTGTACCGTCGAAGCTATGAAGGGATCCTCCTCCGTTGCTTGGACCAGCAGGAGTCCACTTGGGCGATCACCCAAGTGCACGATGGTACATGCAATGGCAACCTCAACGGTATGGCCATCACAAAGTGCATTCTTTGCATGGGCTATTATTGGACATATTTAGAGCAAGATTATTGTGCATATGTGTGGAAGTGCATGAAGTGTCAACACCATGCTAACTTACCACATGTACCTTCCCAAGCCTTATAGCCGATCCAATCGACTTGGCAATTTTTGTAGTGGGGATTAGATCTCATCGAAAAGATCTCCCCTACATTTTCAAGTCATCACAAATTTATCATAACGACCACAAAGTACTTCACTAAGTGGGTGGAAGCAATTCTGCTTACCTCTATGACTAGGCCCCGCATTGCGGAGTTTATTTTACATAACATCATGTCATTTTGGTATTCCATCCAAGATCATCTCGAATAATGGGACATCATTTAAGAACAAATATGTGCGCTCTTTGAAAACAAAGTACAAAATTCAGCACAGTTTTTTGACACCCTATTATCCACAAACAAATTGGCAAGCAGAGGCGTCAAACAAAATGCTAGTTGCCATCCTTAAAAATATGATCATAGATAATCATAAGGATTGGCACATCCAAATACCACTTGCCCTATGGGCTTATTGCACTAGCATTCGAACACCCACTAGGGCAACTCCATTTTCGCTAGTGTATGGCTCCAAGGTAGTCATGCCTCTCGAGTTGGAAATACCCTCCTTGCGCATATCAATGCAAGATTTCATTGATGATGACACTGTGCGGCAGACCCGGTTATACCAACTTACGTTACTTGATAAATGACATGTCAACGCTCTCGAGCATTTACGTATTGTTAGAGTAATATTCCATTACTTGGGATAATTACCATTTACTCCACTAGGTTATTACCTTTACTATTTACTTTTATCCTTTAGATATTTATTATTCTTATCCTAGGTTAGTTCCTAAATATCCTAGGGTAGTCAATCCTAAACCTAACTCTCTACCTAGCCTAACGCGTTTGTTAGCTTGGTTAGTGGGGAATTAGTTAGGTTTACTATTCATTGTATTATATAAACATTAGTCTTAAACCTAATGTTTAGTTAGATTAATTTGATTATTATTTCGTCAGACTTACCTTGCATCATTGGCATCAGAGCCGTAACGGGAGGCGAGACGAAGGGATTTTTCCCTGGTCCCGCCTACCCAGGTTAGGATTTTTTTTCTGTCCCATAGGACAGGGTCAAGGGAGAGCCCATAGGAGCTTGATCGGCCCAAGTCACCCGATACCGCAAGCCCAAGTCATCGAGCAGCCATGGGAGAAGGCTTGCAGGCCCACGTCACCGGGTGACCACAGGAAAAGGCCCGCAGGCCCAGATAGATCTGACACCATTCTATTGTATGACTTGTCAGGCCTGACAGGCTCATAGAGGGTTGTACCTCGATCGAAGAGGGATCTCTGATGGCAAAAGGATGACCGACCATTAAAGCTAGCCCTTCAGTGATGAGCAGGCACTGGACTTAGATCCGATGATCAGTGATGAGCAGGCATCGGACTTAGATCTGATGACCAGCAACACAGATCTGGCGGATGGGAATTGTGAGGGCAGGCATGCCCTTCGACCCACCACCGATGATCGGACCGACCACCATCGATGATCAAAAAGTGAGGGCAGGTGCGCCCTCCTTATCCGATGATCGGACCGACTCACCGTCGGTGACCTCACGTGACCTCGGGCACAGATCTCGAGGCATTGACATGGCACAACCACCTAGACCGCCAACTGGACCAATAACCAGTGGCCACCCAAATGAATCAACACACGCTCGGGCACAGATCTCGAGGCACTGACTCAGCCTAATCATCTGGCGACACGTGGCGGGCAGACGCGACCTCGGGCATAGATCCCGAGGATGCTAACATGGTGGACAGTGACCTGGACCAGACACGACACATGGCGGACAGCCACCGGACTCGAACTGCACCATGACACATGGACCGGACACATGGACCTGACTGAGCTGACATGGTGGACAACCACTAGACATCAAACCAGACTCGGACTGGACACGTGGTGGCCACGTGGCGGACAACCATGTGTGCCACCTGACACGTGGACCCCTCTGGTCGTGCCACATGGGCGACAACAAAAGGGGTCCGACTGGACCCTGATTGCCTACAGGTAATCAAAGAGCACTAGGTGCTTTGTTGCTTTTACGTAGCATTAACATTGTCGCATGGGCAATGTGGGATAAATCCCACTAAAATTCCCCGCTACGTCGAGCGCGTAAGCGTTCCACAGGAGGAGAGCCCATGAAGGCTACTCCCTCCCATCGGGCCAGCTAGCCCGACCGGTGGAAGGGCCAGCTCTAAGGCGCTGCCCGACGGGAGGTCGGGAGTTCAAGCCCCGTCGGGGCCAAAGTATTTTTTTTACTTCGACGGGCATTAAAAAAAAAACAAGGTACATTTTTTTTATTTTTTGAAGTTTATTTTTTTCAATTAATTTAGTTTTAATTTATTAAAAATTTTAAAAATTATTTTACTTAGAATTATTTTTTTTTTATGGTAATTTTAAATTTAAAATAGTTTTTATTTTTCTTGATAAATTTTTACTTAAATTACTTAGAAATTTCTTTATATAAACTTCAAAATTCAAACAAAGAAGGCTCATATTTTGCAAATTACAACAACATATTGCTTTTTGTTTTCTCACCACAAAGGAGATATAAGACATAGAAAAGCATATTTTTTTTGCAAATTCGAAAAGCCTTCTTTCTTCTCAAAACTTGTTAATTTTGCAACATAAAAGGAGCCACTATTTGATTGCAAAATTGTAACACAAGGACTCACAAAAATTTGCAAAACGTCAAAATTGAAGAGTGCATTTGTTTTCTCCAAGGAGATATAAGACATAAAATTGCACATTTTTTTTGCAAACTTGAGAAGAAATTGTAACCTTGGGTCCACAAAAACTAAGTCGTGTGTCGACTAGTTCTGGAAGCCTTCCAAACGCGGGTCGTGTGTCGACTTGTCTTGGAAGGAGTGCTCAAATTGTTCATTTTGCAAAATTCAAGGGGGAAGACAACATTGTACTTCTTTTGCAAAATTGGAAAACAAAGTAGGAGACATAAAAATATCATTTTTTGCACAACACAAAATCCACATTTTGTTGCAAAAATTAAAAGGTGCATTTTTGATTTTACTCGACACCTTTATTGGCAAATTAGGTGCATTTTCGATTGCATCCAACACCTAGGTGATAAGAATTTTGTGGGCATTTCTTGTTTGATTATTGCATTATTTATTTTTGCAATTATAAGTCATAGAATCAAGAACACACTAAACCCCAAAATTTCACAAATTTGTGTAAATCCTTGCACAGATTTAAAGCCAAAATTCACTTGATATTCTCTCCTAAATCAACAAAACCCCTAATTCACTCTTATTTGTTTGGCTTAATTTCCTCAAACTTTTCATCCTTCTTGAAGGGTGTTAAGGCAGGTGCCATTAAATATTTGTTTGAGTGAATTATATTTTGGTACTCTTTTAGGGTAATCAAAAAGAAAGAACAAGTTTTTGAAAATAAGGAACCTTAAAAAGTTGCAATCCTTTGCACTAAGGGGGGATAATTCCTTTCTTCCTTCAAAACACAGATTTTTGACAAGAGGGAAATAAAACTTGTAAAGGCAATCATAAAAGTAGAAGTCATACAAATTATACCTTTTCTTTTAGACTTCATAATAGCAATCATGCTTGAAGTTCTTACAATAAGGAAGGATGATTTGGTGAACTTTTTGATAAAATTGCCTAGAAAGCATAGTTTTGCACAAATTGTAAAAATGAAAACCATGACACCATTCAGTGTTGGTTTCAAAACAAGCAAAACTAAAATGGCAAAGGCACATCACATAAGCCATCTTTCTAGTGAAGTGTCTCATTCGGATTCTGATTCTGGTTCAAAGAGAGCACAAGGAGTGCTCATTGCTAAAACAATATTGTAGAGGGAAAACACATGTGTCCCTTGGGCAAAAGCACCATTTTCTCTCACTCCTCTTTTTGGCTTCATAAATAGCATAAGTATTTTGTTTGAAGACCTTGCAATAAGGGGTGCTTGTACCTCTTTTAGGCTTCATAAATAGCAAATTCTAGGTGTTTGAAGTACTTGTAACAAGAGGAGCGACTTTTTGTGATGTAAAATTGTCTAGGAGGCAATATTTGTAAAATCCTTCACAACACTCTTGCATTGCACACTTTTTGCAATTGAGGGGGGATATAAATTTCTTTTCTTCACAATTTTTGTAAATAGGGAAGAAGGCTTATAAGGGTGCATTTTCGGCTTCGACCGACACCTTAGTCACACTTCCTTCAGAAATTAATTACACTATGTTTTGCAACGAGAAGGGGGGAACTTATAAGGGTGCATTTTCGATAGTGACCGACACCTTAGCTACCTTATCTTTTGCAAATTCATATTGTAAAATGAATGAACCTTGTATGAAGTGATCTATTCTACTACACCTAGCGATTGCAACGGTTGGTTACCCATGCAATTCGGTTGGATGATGTGATTACCATAAGGACATTCGTTGGCGTGAAGACAAAGTGAGGAATGACCCACTTTTTGCTTAGGAGCAGCAGAGCACCGTGAGCAAAGCAAAGAACCAGACAGATCAACATCTTCTTCACTATATTGGGGCAGTTATATACTTTACCCAAATATTGTTGTATAGAGGGATATGTATGTATTACCCAAATAATGTAATAAGGGGGGATGTTAGAGTAATATTCCATTACTTGGGATAATTACCATTTACTCCACTAGGTTATTACCTTTACTATTTACTTTTATCCTTTAGATATTTATTATTCTTATCCTAGGTTAGTTCCTAAATATCCTAGGGTAGTCAATCCTAAACCTAACTCTCTACCTAGCCTAACGCGTTTGTTAGCTTGGTTAGTGGGGAATTAGTTAGGTTTACTATTCATTGTATTATATAAACATTAGTCTTAAACCTAATGTTTAGTTAGATTAATTTGATTATTATTTCGTCAGACTTACCTTGCATCACGTATCTATTAAGAGTGACTTAAGAAAGCATACAACATGAAAGTTCACCTGAGGGACTTTCAGGTTGGTGACATGGTCTTAAAAGATAACCAACAGAATTCTAACTTACTGCCCCATTTAAGAGACAAGTTCGCAACAAATTGGTTAGGTCCCTATGTAATCGACAGTAAAATAGGACCTGGAGCATACCAGATTGCTTCTATTGAAGGAATCAAGGAAAAATAACCCTTGAACATCAATCATTTGAGGCCATTCAACATCTAGAGAGCCATCGCCCACACCAAAAGCTCCAAGGGTTCCCACAATCGCTTGGTCAAAAAAATTCCCCAAAGGTATCCATAATCCCTTTGGTCAAACCAAACCACACCAAAAGCTCCAAGGGTTCCCACAATTGCTTGGTCAACAAAACACCCCAAAGGTATCCATAATCCCTTTGGTCAAACCAAACCACCCCAAAAGCTCCAAGGGTGCCAACAATCGCTTGGTCAACCTAAAATTCCCCAAGTATTCTCTCAATCACTTGGTCAACCTAAAATGCCCCAAGTATTCCCTCAATCACTTGGTCAAACCAAATGCCCCAAGGATTCCATCAATCGCTTGGTCAAACCAAAAGACCCAAGGATTCCCGTAATCACTTGGTCAAACCAAAATCCCCAAGGATTCCCGCAATCGCTTGGTCAAACCAAAAGCCCCAAGGATTCCCACAATTGCTTGGTCAAACCAAAAGCCCCAAGGATTCCTGTAATCGCTTGGTCAACCAAATGCCCCAAAGGTATCAATAATCCCTTTGGTCAAACCAAAAGCCCCAAGGATTCCCATAATTGCTTGGTCAACCAAACACCCCAAAGGTATCAATAATCCCTTTGGTCAAACCAAAAGCCCTAAGGATTCCCACAATCGCTTGGTCAACCAAATGCCCCAAAGGTATCCATAATCCCTTTGGTCAAACCAAACCACCCCAAAAGCTCTAAGGGTTCCCATAATCGCTTGGTCAACAAAACGTCCCAAAGATATCCATAATCCCTTTGGTCAAACCAAACCACCCCAAAGCTCCAAGGGTGCCCATAATTGCTTGGTCAACCCCAAAATGCCCCAAAGGTATCCATAATCCCTTTGGTCAAACCAAACCACCCCAAAAGCTCCAAGGGTGCCCATAATCGCTTGGTCAACCCCAAAATGCCCCAAAGGTATCAATAATACCTTTGGTCAAACCAAAATCCCCAAGGATTCCCGCAATCTCTTGGTCAACCAAATGCCCCAAAGGTATCAATAGTCCCTTTGGTCAAACCAAAAGCCCCAAGGATTCCTGCAATCGCTTGGTCAACCAAACCCCCCAAAGGTATCAATAGTCCCTTTGGTCAAACCAAAATCCCCAAGGATTCCCACAATCGCTTGGTCAACCAAATGCCCCAAAGGTATCCATAATTCCTTTGGTCAAACCAAAATCCCCAAGGGTTCCTGCAATTGCTTGATCCCCCAAAATGCCCCAAAGGTATCTATAATCCCTTTGGTCAAACCAAAAGCTCCAAGGGTTCCTAGAATCACTTGGTCACTCAAAACGCCCCAAAGGTATCTGTAATACCTTTGGTTAAAACCTCAAAGGATCCGTAAGAATCACTTTTTCTGCACCCATTCGGGCTAAACCATCCATAATAAATTTCCAAAAAAAAAAACAAAACAATAGATAATAAAAAATAACAAAAAAAATTGCATCTCACTATCATGCATATTCTTAAAAATCAAAACACAAAAGAAAAGAAAAGTAAAGCTACATTAGGCATCACATACATACATTGCATATTTGCTGGTCATACATGTCAAATGCACCATAGACTGTAATTACTTGTCAAGTCCATCAGTTTCCGCATTCAATCCATTTTGCAAAAAAAATCCATCAATAATAATTCCCTTCGCATTGTCACCATATTATAGTCAGTTGTCTTCTAATGTCGTTAGGGTTTCATAATTCAGATGTCTTTCAATTTCTAGTCAAATTTTGTAAAAAGTTAGACCGATTTTTACAAGGTAGAGTTTTACTTGCATCACGCCTTGTTACATAGCATTTGTTACATAACTAAAATAATATAGCGTCGGCTATATTATGAAGTATTACATTTAATCACTATTTATCCAAGTGTAGAATAAATAAAAATATCATATCTTATTATCCTTTTTATATTTCATTTGCGATCTTCGCATATTTGCCTTTACGACGAGGGTGTGCCCACCTTGAGTGGCGAACCATTTAATTCATTGTTCCATTTGATTATCTGAGCATTCGCATCATTGTATTGTTTGTTTATCTGTCAAGATTAATTGATTAACAGAATAATTGTAGTTGAAATTGAGAGAACTCGTAGGAGTTCTCCTACAAGTGGTATCAGAGCCAATCGGTCTTGGATAGGAAGCGTCCACCCAATGCACTCCATAGCAAAACTTACTACAAGTAGCAAGCGATAAAGAAGCTTCGTAATCCAGGCAAGCAAGCACACTGTAACGTTGTTCTGACTGTGTTCGACTGTGCACAACATCGTAAGATAGGCGGTGACAATAGCCAAATACTTCTTCCACTGAGAATACAATAGCCAAATACTACCATAAATTCCTTTCAGGTGAACGACGTCAAAATCAGGTTTCCAACAACAATAGGTGGAAGCTATCAATGAGAGCTTCGGGAAGAAACACAGTGACGGAGAACCACAGTGATCAAGCACAAAAATGATCAAATACAATGCTGAAAAATAGCCAAAATTGTGCAATATCTTGACGGGAATCATCGTGAAGCAACAACCAATCACAGTGTAGTATTAATAAAAAAATAAGTGACATAAGGTACGAAATTATTTTTAGCATGCTGGGCAATTTATCCCACATCGGGTGTGTGGGGGACAGAACGGTGTTTAAAAATTCTTCGACACATACAATAAGGTGTGACTACGGTCACACAAGTCAAACTCCTTCGTGCATCCGTTAAACGATGTTCTTCCCACCTCGATCCAGCTAATCCCAGTGTCTGACGTGTCTTTGCCAGAGTTGTCCTTGTTGTCATATCCAGTGTCCTGCATGTTGGATGGTAGTGTTGTCTTGTCCTTCAGTATTCATTGTCTCATTCTCGTATCTTCCAGATTTCCTCGCCTCCATCTATGTCCCACGTGTCATTTGGTGTCCTGTCATGTCAGTCGTAGTGTGGTGTTCTCTCGTTAGGTGTCCTGTCATGTCGATCGTAGTGTGGTGTTCTCTCGTGTTGTGTCATGAGTAAGCCCTTAGGGTCGCGTCATCCGTTCATCAGCTGTCATGTCCTTGTTGTGTTGTCTTCAGGTTCCAAGTCATTGAGTCCATACTTCATATTGTGTTGTGTCTGGTCCTTTCTGTTCCTGTGTCGTGTTGAGTGTTTGGTCCTTCTTCATTGTTCGGTCCACATGCACCGTGTCAGTCTCAGTACGGTTTCCGTATTTCGCAACTCGTTGTCAAAAGTTGTCACTAAAAATTGTCAAAGTTGTTGTCAAGAAGAATCCCAAATTCACATTCGCATCGCAGTTGGAGTGACACTTGAAGCGAAACACAAAATTTTTGCCAAAGTCAACCAAATTGTCATAGAAATCGAAGCTCAAGGATTACTAAGCAGGAAATTTTGAATAGTGCATGAGTAGAAGTTGGATCAAAGGACCTGACAGTCGACTATCAAGCTTGGGGATGACCAATAACAATGTAAGAAGACCTCATCGAAGCCCAGGTACAAAAATTTCTCCTTCTCCTTTCAAAATTGGTAGTTATAATCCACATCATCCACTGGTAGACCCTATGGCTACTAACCCTCCCCCAACTCACGAAAACATCACACAAGGAGACTCAAGTAACTCGACCATTACCACGGATGAAACTCTTCGACTCTTACTAGATGGTATGCGCAAAATTAGTAACCTATTGCACGCACAAAATTGACTTAATCCCAATACTAATCCCCAAAATCACTCCCATGCACAAAGGAATGAAGAAAATGACGACCAAGATGACGATTGGGAGCAACAAAGAGGCAATCCGGATAATTACAGGGATCACTATCATAGACAGCGGTATAACCAATATTAGGAAAGGGATATGGGCTCTCACCAACTGAGAGGCCCTAATAATTTTCCACGCATTGATATGCCCACTTTTGAGGGTCATGATCCTCGTGGTTGGATAGCCAAAATGGAAGGCATTCTCGACTTATATCAAATTAAGGATTTTGATAAAGTTCCTTTTGCAGCATCAAAATTAGGCACTGAGGCCTACCAATGGTTCATATGGCTTAAGCGAGAGAAAGGAGCTACTATTAACTAGAAAAAATTCACTACCTATTTTTTAGAAAGATTTGATGAAGGAGCTACATCATCATACACAGTAAGACTGTTATCTCTTAAACAAGAAGGATCGGTTAGCGAGTTCGTCTCGAAATTCACCAGTTTATTACCATATACATTAGACCTCAGTCTCGACACAGTGGTAGGAGATTTTTGTAATGGATTGAAAGAAAATATTAGGGTGGAGGTGGACATTCAAAATCCAACCTCGCTGAATGATTGTATAAGAATAGCCAAGCTGGCTGAGAAAATAATTCAGTTGTATGCACGATGTGAAACTTATATTCATCCTTCATATGTCAACAACTATTTTCATAGAAATGATCAATCATCAAGATACTTCTACTATAAATGTCGCAATCACCATCCCAGAGAACAAGCATGTGCAAAAAAACAAAACTTTCATATTGAATGCGCTCAATATGAAGGAGAAGAGGAAGAAGCATACCACCAGGAAGAACATATTCAAGAAGAACTATCGATTGTTTTCGAAGAGAAGGAAGAGGATACAATGGCTATTTCCGTGCAGGCCCTCATGGGGTTAACAGCCCACCATACAATCAAGGTACCAGGATTTATCCGACAGAAAAAGGTAAATGTGCTAATTGATTCAGGTAGTACCCACAATTTTATCGACATCAAAACAACAAAAGCTATGAATTTATTCATTAACTCTTCCAACAAAGACAAATTCCAGGTTCTAGTAGCCAACGGGGTGAATGCTCAATGTGTTGGGAGAACATCTCAAGTCTCCATTAAAATGGGAACTTATACCTGGGTTGGATCTCTTTTCGTAATGAATTTAGGGAACTCTGATGTTATTTTGGGAGTTGAATGGTTGGAAACACTAGACACGGTCAGCTTCAATTTCAAAAAATTATTTGTGGAATGGAAGGAAAACAAACGAGTCATTCGCTTACAAGGTATTACTACTCCCCCATCACAGATGGTGAGCTCTCATAGTATGGAGAAAACATTACAAAAGGTTGGATACAGATTCATAGATCAAATTAATTGTTTGAAAAAGCAATCTCGAGCAACTTCGAGTATTTCTGCTCCAGATTTATGGGACATCATAGCACATTACATAGAGGTCTTCCAAGGACCAAAGGGACTACCTCCCCAAAGATCCCATGACCATGCCAAGGTGATCGGCCAAATAGTGAAATCTTAGTCAGAATTACCAATACTAGATGCAGAAGGGCATATATATCTCCAGCCAGAAGCAATTCTACAAAGTAGAACACGCATACGGAGCTCTCATCACATCCAAGAATTTCTCATCAAATGGCAGGGCCTACCAGATGAAGATGCAACCTGGGAATCTGAAAGTATTTTCCAGTCATTTCCAGCTTTGAGGACAAAGCTTTTCGAGGAGGGGAGTCATGTTACATACCTAAAATAATATAGCGTCGGCTATATTATGAAGTATTACATTTAATCACTATTTATCCAAGTGTAGAATAAATAAAAATATCATATCTTATTATCCTTTTTATATTTCATTTGCGATCTTCACATATTTGCCTTTACAGCGAGGGTGTGCCCACCTTGAATGGCGGACCATTTAATTCATTGTTCCATTTGATTATCTGAGCATTCGCATCATTGTATTGTTTGTTTATTTTTCAATATTAATTGATTAATAGGATAATTATAGTTGAAATTGAGAGAACTCATAGGAGTTCTCCTACAACATCCAAAACAAGCTTAAAACGCATAAAAATTCCTAAGTTGTGTGAATGAAAGATGAAACCTACAAAGCAGTCTAGGGTACCTTAAGCAAAATTTTTATCCTGCTCATCCCCCTATGTGAATGGTTCAAGAATGCTGAGAATTCACAAAAGGACAAGCTCTTCCCCACCCAATTTCCCATAGTAAAAAGTGGTTTTCACCACTATCAAAAATCCCAAACACCCTTGATCTCCAAAGTCATAAGGATTCGTACTACACATCCTTGAGAAGGATGGGTCGTCATCCCCAAGGCCTAAAGGATCAATGCCATTCACGAAGCAAAATCCCAAAAGTTCACTATCAAAAATCCCAAATACCTTTGATCCCCAAAGTCATAAGGATTCGTACTACACACCCCTGATAAGGATGGGTAGTCATCCCCAAGGCCTAAAATATCAATGCCATTCCAAAGAAAAATTCCTAACCACCTTTGATTCCCAAAGTTGTAAGGATTTGTACTACACGTCCCTGAGAAGGATGGGTAGTCATCCCCAAGGCCAAAAGGATCAATGCCATTCACAAGAAAAAAACCCACAAGCTCAACTTTGAAATCAAAATTCAAAATCTAAATCCTCAAAAGGCAACAATAAATAAAAAATAATAGTGGTTATCACCACTACTCAAACCCCTTGCTCAAGAAAAAAAAAGAGAAAAATAAACAGTGATTTTCATCACTATATATGAGGGCAAGTATCTCAACAAATTGAACAACCGAAAGATGCCTGAGCTTAAATCCCTAGAATTCTTAGCATTTGAAAAACCATATAGGTGATCCTCATTACGGGTTTGGTGGATATCCTACCTGGCAATTGCGGTATCCTAAACACACAACGATATGTCTATCACAATAGCTTTGCATGTGTAGACCAATGTTTACATGTGGATGAGCTAGCTTATGGTATCCTAGATAGCACCATAGATTAATCTTACTAAATACAAAAAAGGAGTTAGTGGAGCTAATTATGTGATCCTCAGTATAGGTTTGGTGGATAGCCAACCTGGCACTGGCAGTATCCTTATGAATGCCACATAAAAGAACTCAATCGCACACACAGGGATGTGAAATAACTTGTTCAAACTCAAGTCTGATTCGTACCTTGTTCGAAAGTCTTGTAAGATAATTTACAATCTTGACCAGTTAGTTAAAGCATCTGAGTATCAGAAAAACCTTAACTACATTCTAAAACAATTGTTGTACATTTCATTACTTACATCACCATCAAAAAATACAAAATAAAAATTACAAATGCAAAAGCTATTTCATAAATCAATCACATATTACAAAAAGCCAGTAAATCTTGTATAGTCTATGGTGCCATCGCCTGCATATCGACAAATCATTCCATCCATTTCATATGCATATATCTATATCATATAGTTAAAATCATCCGTAATCATAATAGCATATGCATACATCAACATACATAAAAAATGAATAAACCATGACAAGCATATAATCAAACCAAAAATGAGTCATGTATATATATCAAGTCAAAATACCCTTAGGCTACAATAAGCAGGTCCTCTGACCTCACAAAAACCAAAAACTCAAAATCCTCAAAGCCTAGGGAGTCGGCCACCATGATCATGCAGGATCGATGCGACTAGAACTACCCCCAGTAGTATGGGTCCTATGGGACCTCTCAGGGTGGCTGCTGCCAACCCTCACACCCTGCCCACCAACACTACCCTCACCTAGCCACATGCAATGAGATGATGCAGACTACTCAGTCTCACTGCCTCTCGTACAGTGCGATGAGCCACCTCCATCGAGCTTAGGAAACTGTCAATCGAGGCAGACAACCTCTGTCTCTAACTCTACCTGGTGCCACCCCCACTCCACATCTCATCGGCGATACACAACCAATGCACTGTCCTGTTGTGCTAACTGAGCCCATAGGAGATCCCTCTCCTACAAAATGTCTCTATGCTCCTCCTCCCATATTCATAAGAGACCCTCCAATCATGCTATCTTAGCATGAAACCCAACATCCACATCCCTTGAGATAGCTTGAGGCATGGGCACCTCCGGGATGGCTTGCTACTTTGGCACCCACTGCTTTGGGACATCCTATACATCTGGTTGCTCTAGAACCCCCCAATAATATCCATCAACCGTGAAGTCATCGACCTCCACCATGTTTTCATCATCAAGTGAAGCCCCCCAAACCTCCTTCGATGCCTCTGCACCCCCACCTCCTACTGCTGCCGCATCTATGCCTCCTAGAGGACCCTCACCCTACCACCGCTGCATAGTCCACCACTGGTCATACTCTATAGTTACCCTGACATCATCCACATCAATACATCAATAAATGCATTAGACCCCTCACCCAATGGCTCAATGATAGGCTAGACTAGGGTCCTCTCATCACCGTAACACCGATAGATCAAGGGATAACCAAGAAATCCCTAGTGCACCCCAAAATTTTGTGTCACCCAGACATATGGGAAGTACTCCTACTCTATCATGTGTCACCCAATCAGCCACCTACCCCTATGCACATGTCAGAGCCACTCTCTAGCCTCAGGCTAGGTTGGACAGTCCTTGTATGGTTGCTAGCACACCTGCCCCAACATTAAACAAGAGAAGGCATCAATATACTGATCCATGTCATCTTCCCACCGCCGACTCTATCCATGCTCCTATGATCGCCACCATAAATTGGCATATCCAATCTCCCGATCCACCATCTCACCTCATGTTGTCCAAGGTAAACCCTGTGGCCGCTCCACAACTATGTGCTGTCACCCCCAACACTGCAAGAGATAGCTGCACCTGATCCCCTTCCACATTCGGTAGCAGACCTCGTACAACTCATCATACAGTTGTGCCAACAACGTCTGACCCCATCTCATAATCAGTGGAGCTGACGTACGACACTCCACCAATCTAAAAACCAACTCAAGCAAGTTCCAAGGGAACCTTGCACCTAAGGAGTCAAGAAGTAGCATATTGGAGATGAGGGCCATGAGAAAAGCATACCTCATCCCTAATACTCCCTTCTCCAGCCACAACCACACCAGAATACTGCCTATCTAGCAGTCATCCTTTGCCATCTCCACAAAATTCTCCACCCCCGTCTCTCCCGCTCAACCAAAACATCAGGTTAGTACCACTGTCCAATGGTCCCTGTGGGTCATCCAGATAGGAATTCCATCTATCGAAATCCATAAAATTTGATACATATCCTCCAAAGTCATGGTCATCTCCCCTGTTGGAAGATGAAAAGTGTTGGTGCGGGGATCTCACAAATTGATCAGGGCTATCAAATATGCTCGATCCCCCACCATAGGCTCCATATGCATCACATACTTGAGCCCAAGGGCATCAAGCCACTCCCAATCACCAACTGTAAAGGCCTCCCAGGCATCAGAGAAAATAGTCGGTTGACGGTATTGACTCTTCACAACCTGAAAAACAATAATAAACATAAGATATTAAGTACATACTTAATACAAACAAAAACAATACAATCAAACTATTCAGAAGAACAACAAAGTACAAGAAAACAATTGTACAACAAAAGTATAAAAAAATAAAGTACAACAAAAGTACAAAAACATTAAAAAAAACAAACTGTACAGCAATGACAACAGACATAAAAATAACTGTACAAAAACAAAAACAAAAACAAAACAAAACACAAATAAAACAAAATCATACTAGGGTTTCAGCCTTAATGTGAATACAAAAAAAAAATGACAAACATTAATATTAGGGTTTCAACCTTACTATTAACACAAAAAAATATAAAAATATAAAAAATAATTTTAGGGTTTCAACCTTAATATTAACGCAAAACAAAACAAAAAAATAATAAACAAAAATCACATATTAAGTTTTCAACTTGATATACGGATAAAAACAAACTACCACAAACACATATTTATATGTAAGTTTTAACTTCATATACAACAAAAATGAATAATAGGCAGGGAGAAGGAACATCATACCGGTCTCACCTCGGCACCTCCACTCGAAGATCCGGTCCTCGCACTCATGATGTCCACAAAATTTTAGTAGCGCTTCGCTATGCACACTCGCACTCCTCCTCAATACTCCAAATCGCCAAGAAAAAAGTGTTGCAAATGAGCCCAAAACCTATTTTTGGTCCTTATATAGGCTGTTAGGCTTGTAATAGTTCCACCCTAGGATGAGTGCTCTAGTTAGCGCTCGTCCCACCCTGGGATGATTACCAAATTGGTATTCGTCCCACCTTAGGACGATCATAGAGCAATAAATAAAGCAACAAAAACTGCATACAAACAATGCACCAAAAAAAACATTAAATCTGTCGAACACAGGTGCCTTTACACCTAAAATTCATGGCATGTAAAACCACCGTCAGGGTCACAAATATTCACTATCCTACTCCCTAAGAATGCCAACATAGTCGAACCGCTCCACGGGAAGGAGGATTTTTGATAATTTCTACCCCAATCGACATCACAAAAAGGGTCAAAACCCACAAAAAATAGGTCCGATTATTGGTAAACTCCATAAGCATTCAACAGAAAACAACTAACGGAACCCTTAAAAACATCATCTTGGGTCAAGTGACTCGTCGCTTTTCTCATTTTTATCATTCCCTCATCGATTCGTCGCTTGAGGGGGTAGTCACACTTAGTCACCAAATCAACGAATACACACCCAATCAAGGAAATGGCATGCATTCAAAGAATCATTGACAAATACAATCACGCTCCTTCTTGGGGCAGCAAACAAGCAATAATCACAAGCTAAACAAACACTTGGTATTCTTGAAGCATGAAAACAAGGTTCCTCAGACAAAAGGTTGCACCCTTTTCCTATTCATGACTGAACAATGTCCAAGATCGAGTACACCTCACTGAAAAAGGTTACACTTGACTTAAGCTCCTTAGCTCGTCAGAAGCAAGGATTCAAGAATGTGTTCCCTTTCCATACTTGGGGTATCAAAATTTGCGTAGGTTACTAAGAAACCCTAATCATTAAGTGCTTTGGTTATCTATTTTTGCTCAAAATTGTGCCACACACAATGCATCCCAAAAAGAGGCATTTGTAGACACTAAAACAACACCAATCCGATTATGTGACTACAAGCACTGACCAAATTGGCATACATACCCCCTAGGGCAGACTCTAGAGGTTAAACAATGGTCCTAACCACTACCAAATTAGTTTTGGAAGGTCAGAGGTCAATTTGTCACCTTTTAAGCACTTTGCTCCCTATTCGTCCCACCCCGAGGTGATTAGAATCCTATTTGCCCCACCCTGAAATGATTAACAGCAATCGCTCCAGGATGGGATGATTAGAAGGTTTGACTGGAAAAAAGTCAATCCTTGACAAATGGCAGCCCAGATCCACCACCCAACTTCACCTTCAAGGTATGCAATTGCAAGGAACCATTTAAAATAAGAGAGAGGGACTTCAGTCAAGCATGCCCTGATCATGGAGGCCTCATGCAAGGAGGACCTAAATTAGGGGGGAATCTTCTCTCCCTCGAAAAGTGCATGGTGATCCAAGTGGCACCCTCGCATGCGCATGCAAAGGAGACCCTGATTTCTATAAAAAGGTGAGCCTCCTCATCCCAAAAAGGAGGAGAGATGGAGCATTTGGAGCAATGGAGTGCTACCAAATTATACCCCCATTCCCTTTTGTGCTTCCTACATCCCTAATCTCTCTTTTGGAAGAGAGGTTGTTGGGTGAACACTAGGAACACAATCTAGACCCAAAACCTGAGCAATCAACCATAATCCCACACCAAACTTGTTGATACAACCTCCTAGGAGGTTTTGGACCCATCCCACTTGGATTGGTGCCAAAACTAAGCCCCAAACAGTGGGCGTCCTGCCCCTGGTTGCCCTAGGCACTGTTGTAGTCCTAATAGCCCCACCCTGGAGCGATTATAAATCTATGCTTGATTTCTCTACTATTATTTTTGCATTCTATCATTTTTCATGTACTTATGTTGCTGTTCAAGTTTTAGGGTATTCTGACTTGATTTGACCTTGTTTTTATCATTTTATGCGTTTACTAACCTATAGGGATCGCATTAGGATACACGAAAATCTGGGTAGAATCTACAAAATATGACCTTCTGGGTCGTCTCAAAATTCCCATTTTAGTCTAACCCCAAGTTTACAAGAGTTTTGGAGGCCTCTGGATAGGACATTTGCAAGGTTGATTTTGCACATTTTGTGACAGTCCCCAACGTCCCACCCCGGAGCGATTAGAAATCTGTGCATGATTTCATGACTGTTCTTTTTGTAATGTGTCCCTGATAATGTCTCCATGCCTATGTTAAAGTTTGAATTCATTATGACATGTTTGACCATAATTTCATTCTTTTATACATTAACTAGCCGGAGGCTTTGGGGATTGCATGTTTTCCTATATCCGCATATGCTATTAAACATTTTATTGTTTCTCTGTGCATAGGATATCACCACCAGAAACACCAGAGGGGCAGAAAGGAATGACGAACACATGGATGCAAGCAGCGGAAAATTTTGGCCTGCCCATTTCAAATGTGGGCATGTAGAAGACATTGGAAGCGTACCATCCATTGATGTAACAAACTATATCAAATGTTTCAAGCCCTAGAGAGGGGGGATGTATTGTAACTAGATTAAAAACAACATTAATAAAATATGCCCCACTTTTTTTTGCTTACATCTCATTTTTGCATCATTTCCTTCATGCATTTGTTCATCACATTCGTAGGACTTAGCATCTATACCATATCAATTTCGTTTGCATCATAATATGGTATGTCGTCATTCTACATTCGAATTTGACATTTACATTTTCATTTTCGTATAGAATTAATTATTTATTTTACATGGTGGAATTGGTAGCCACCAAGAATCCAGGCACCCTTTCCAGCTTTTTATAGCCACCACAATATCCTGTGCTATCTGCATCGAAAGCTGCCATATATCTCTATGCAGTCCACCCTTGTAACCACCATGCCATAATAATTTTAAATATTTTACACTGCTAAAAGCACTAGGAAAGGGATAAGCATTCAATCCAATGAGTCTTGATATTTGAACCTTGGACCTCTGCCCCCATTACAGGTGTAGAACCCTAAAATTGGCGTAGTAAAACTTAGCAATAATTAAATTACCTTAGTAATAATTCAAATTCAAATTCAACCCCAAAACCACTCCAAAACCGTCGTTTAACCCGTTTCCTCGTTTCTCATGCCATTTTTAGAGTTTTTTGTGACCATTTGACGATATCGTTGTCGATCAGACGCTATCGCCTCAGATCGGATGATTTCGTCTAGGCTAAGACATCCAGATGATCTTATCCCAAAACTAATTTTTCATAATTAGCTTCTATTTCAAACGACATCTCTAAGTTGGGCAGAAGCATTTCTGCACCGTTACAGACCTCCCCCATTAGAGATCTTCCAAATTAGGATGATCTCCAACCTCCCAACTTCCCTCCTAATCCCATTTAAACCTTAGGACCCCCCCTTTGACTCCCCCCTGGCTGGCTGGTTGATTTTTCTGTAACTTGACCTATATGCGCATTAGAAAACCCTGGATTACCATCTACACTTGTGCTATCCAAATTTTGTTGTAGGAACCTTGTCATTCTTCAGCCGAAGCAAGCTCAGATCATCGCAGATGATCCTATCCAATTTGAGATGATTTCATATCAATCTGATACGATTTTGACTACAGTCTACATTGGGGTAATCAGTGCCTAGAGTTTGCGCTTTTCCTATACCTTGATGTCATTTTATTCTGTATTTAATCAGTTTTATTATTATTTCTTGTTATCTTGCATCTTGGAGTTCACCCATGTAGTTTAATTGCATAATCAAATCATGATTAGCTATTAAAGTGTTGCAATTCACTTGCATTTCCATTCAGGATTATCTTATTAACTCCTTATCATTATTTTATATCATTTTCCTTTATCAAAATAGTTGTAATTTTGGCATTTTGTATCTATTTCTCTGTTTGCAGGTCTCTGATGAATTCGTCTAACGAATTTGTCAGATCTCTGATGATCCTGTTAGATAGGAGACGATCCTGTCAAATTCTAGACGATTTTGGACTGCTTCAAAAATCAGAACCTCCATCAGACATCCGGATCAGGTATGGTTTTTCTCATTTAGCATATTCTCTGTGTTTTCTGTTAATTCTGTTTTTTGTATTTAAAACTGCATTTCATATAGAACAACTTAGATTCATTTGGCCAAACCTAGGATTTGAATGTTTAAATATAAAATTGAACACATAAAACACATTCCCAACCTAGGCGTGGAAACTGCCACTAAACGTTTCCTGGTGAACCCCACCATCCGTCGAAAAATCACCATAATACACCTCCCCCGAGAGGTGGGACCTTCACAAGGCCTCTCAGTTCGAGGTATTGTCCCATCCTTTTCACATCCCCCTTTCGGGCGTGGATCCTATAGCCTGAAGGTAAGGGTGTGAAAAATTTGGAGCGATACATTTTGGTGAACCCGACGTGAATGCATCTAAAACCTTTTGAAAACCAAAAAATAAAAATAAAAATAAATGCATTTAAAGTCATTAGAAAACTACTGAGTTGCATATCATGTTTAGATGGTAGCTCCTAAGAAAAGACTAGCAGTTACTATAAATGTTGAAAACCAATTAGCAGCCATAGAAACCAATTCTGTGCTTAGTGTGCCTGAAGCATATAGAAACCAACTTTTGTGGGATGAACTTGATAGAAGACTAGATGTCATTTCATCTAGGTCAACATAACTTAAACAAATCAAGAGGCTTATCCTAGATATAATCCTGGATCCTCGTCAACTCATTTTTTATCATGAACTTCAGAGAGCCTGCCATAGATGGTTAGCTTATAGGAGAGCTCTTGTGTATTTAGAATTGTTCACCTTTGAGGAATACCTCGAGAACGCAACCACTATACACCAATTCCTAGGTCATGTAGAAGACCAAGAGGTCATTCTTACGGATAGGGAAAGATGGAATAGAGTTCCTAGAGCTGTGTTATATCGAGAGTATTGCCACGAGCTTTATTTCTACCTACCAGAGTCTGAGACAAATAATATCACTATAGCACTTTTTGTCAAATTTTTGAAAGAAAATTTTCAATTTGAAGAACATTTCATGACTCCTGAAGAACTCAAGCCTATTAATGATATTTATAAATTGTTTATAGAAAAATAGATCATTGCTTTCATTATTATTATTTCTTACGTTTTGTGTGTTGTTTGTTATCTTTATAATATTGTTATAAAAAAAAACAAGAAAAACTAAAAAACATAACAAAAACTCAAAACATTTTATTTTAAATATTATAGTAGGTATATAATTAAAATATATACCTCTTAAGCTTGTTGCATATATATATATATAAATATATATATTTGCTGAAATCTAAGTTTAAGCACAATGACTAAACTTAGGAATGGTAAACAAACTGAAGAAGAAGAAGAAGATTGGTTAGGCAAGAAAAATAAAAAATTAAATACCCTTCCCGAGGATTCAATTCCAGAAGAAGAAACTCTAGAACAACCAGAAGATGACCTGGTTGAAGAAAATGAACAACAAGAAAATGTTAGAGAGGAAGGATCCTCATCCCCTAGAATGGCTTTAGATGGAACTATTGCTTTTGATAACTTAGACCATTTCTGGAAATTTTTCAATAATAACATTGGTGCTCTTAATATGGCAGTTCGTATTGATAGGGGACAAATTAGTGACACTCAAGCAGCCATGGAACATATGTTTGACATACACACTAATACCTTGTCGTTCATTGATCAAGAAAGTGATAAAGCTGGGCCATCCAATATGGATATGGACGCTATAATTCATAATAGGCAAAAACAACAGGTTACCCAACCTCCTAAGGAACCTGTTATTGAGCCTAAAATCATGCCCACACAAAAGAGACCTTCATTCATTGCTTTATTTCACCAAACTATTAACCAATATGCTTCAAATCAACAAAAACCTAAAATGAAGCCAAACACCAATTTCCAACAATCTGGGATACAACATAATACAACTTCAAAACTTCTTCATAACACCCTTCCTACCAACAATTTACACAATAGTAATATAGCATCTAATATGCATGTCCCTCCATCATATGCTCACCAATCTCATATTAATGCCCTACCAAACCAATATGGTGGGAAAACCAGTAATCTGGAAGCCATGGTGAAACAGTTAGCTTCCCGCATGGACCAGATAGATCCCTACCATCCCTCGTACAATTATCGAGAGATGTGTAGTCAACCTCTAGATCCTATAGTTGTAGCACAACCATACCCTAAACATTTTCCTATGCCCGTCCTGCCTATATATAAAAGAACTGAAGATCCCATAAAGCATCTTCACATGTTTAGGATAGCATGTCATGATATATCACATGATGACTTGCTATTACTAAAAATGTTCTCAAAAAGTTTAGGAAGAATGGCATTAGAGTGGTACTATCAATTACCCACTCATTCTTTGATGAATTTTGAAGAGACCGTTGAATCTTTTGTGCATTAATTTAGTGCCTATATCGAAAGGCATGTAACAATTAAATATTTATACAACTTAAAACAAGACAAAGATGAATGTTTTGCAGATTTCTTACCTAGATGGAGGCAGTTGACAGGAAAACTGCACTTTGTGCTACCTTATAGGGAAATGTTGGAAATTTTTATTAATAATTTGCAAGAACAAATATCTTATGAACTATCAACTGCTACCTTAACTACCTTTGATCAGGCTATAGATTTAGCTTGAAGAGTAGAAGATGCCCTCATTAGGAGAGGCCAACTTAGGAAGAAAGATGATGAGAAAACATCCAAAAATCAATATAAAAACAAACAAGTCGTAGGTGACGGAGTCACTAACAGCAAAAATGTTGCTAATATCAATGCAACGAAGACAACAAAAAAATTTATATTGAAACCTCCTAATAAACCTCCTCAAGAGTTTACTAGATTGAATCAACCATTACCAACTATTTTACCTCAATTAATCGAAAGAGGTTTGATTCAATTACCAGCTATCCGGGAACCTGATCCAACCATACCCGGATACAGAGCAAATTTACACTGTGATTTCCATAGAGGACCTGGACACTCTACCAACTCTTGTAAAAGGTTAAAACATAAAATACAAGATCTGATTGATAATAATGAGATGGAGGTGCAAGCCTTCCAACCTAAACAAAATGCTCCTAATAATTCTCAAAAGAACATTCCCCAAAATCAAAATCAAAATGCTAATCAATCATTAGACATATTTCAACATCCTTTACCAAGACATGGTAAAGAGGTGGCCAATCAAATTGAGCATCATAATGTCCCTCCTCCTACCCGATATGTAGGAACTATTAGCAGACATTTACCTAATCATGATTTACAAAAATTTGACACAAATTTATCCATGGTCACGACCAGGCCCCTACATAATATTCAAATACCGGATCCTAGTGATGTAGAATCGGATACTAAAAGTGACATGGAAATAACTTCAAATAAATCAAATAGTTCTAAAAACGAATCAGATCCTATTCAACCTATCACAGATGCTATGGTTCCAGAAGAACCATTTCCTAGAAGAATTACTACTCGAACCTCTTCTCATCAGTTCCTTTCTAATGAACAAGCTATAAATGCTAGACCTAGACCTATTCAGCATCCTCAATATAACATTGTAGGTACCATCGGAGTCGTTACCAGACAACAGGCTCAAAATTCTCAACAAAATCAAATTTAGAAAGATGGATCAACTCCATTTGTTTTGAAAAATCCCAATAAAGGGAATCATGCTCCTAATGTTCAACCTAAAACCCCTTACAATATTAATGAGCAATTATCCAATACTATAGCCAGAATTTCCCTTTTGGATTTATTAATATCTTCTCCTACCCATAGAGATGAATTAATACTTACATTAAGCCAAATGATGGTATCACAAAACATTCAACCTGAAGCCATGGCCAATACTATCATCACTAGAGAAGTCGATTGTATTGACTTTTGAGATAAAGATATACCACAACATAGTTTACATAAGGATAACCCCTTATACATTACTGCCCTAATAGGAGATGTAGCAGTCAAAAGAGTTTTGATTGATAATGGTTCATCTTTAAATATTTGCACTTTTGACTTCTACTAGAGATTTGGGTTTAGAAGTGATGAAATGAAGAAAACTGACATGATCATAAAATCTTTTAATGACGAAACACAAGAAATGTGTGGAGTTATTACCATCCCATTGCAAGTTGGTCCTATAACCTTAGATACGAACGTGTTTATTGTACATTGCCCAACATCATACAATATACTCTTGGGTCATCCTTGGATCAATGCAATGTGGGTTGTCCCATCAAATTTACACCAATGTGTTAAATTTGAATTTAAAAATCAGTTGGTCACTATCCATGGTGATCCTAGACCCTTTGATATGTGTGCTTTGGCAGAACCTGTTGGAGTTCAATTTTGCCCTGCTCTGTCATCCACACATCCTAATTCTTATTTTTCATCTAAAACTATGAAACACACACCCATAACTTCATCTATTTATCCTCCATTAATTTCACCCTCATATATAGATCAACAATCTTCTAAAAAAACTACTCTAGAACCTCAAAAAGATCTTCAATCCACAACCAATCCTTCATGTTCCATCCCTATAATTTCAAAACCTATAGACCCATCTATTAACACCTCCACATTATCTACATCTATCATACGTTCCATATCTAAAGATATAGGGAATGATCCTTCTACATCTTACGCTCTTTCTAATGAACTCTTACCTAATTTAAATAAAATTCTTATATCAAAAAAAAAAATGCTTCTATGCAAAATTCCATTATCTTAAATACTTTGCTGCCATCTCCTCGTACTTTGGGCCTCCCACAACCTATGGGAAGTACATACCAAGTCGGGAGTTGTGCCTTCATTTATAAGGGATATGACTGGGGAAGAATACCTCGGAATATCAAAACTCATCATGATGGATATGCTCGATGTTATTTTACTAATGAGTATATTAAAACTAAACCTATAATGCTTAAAATGGGATATAAAGGGAAAGGCTTGGGACCTTTCCAAAATGGCATGAAAGAACCTTTCGAGGTAGAACCATGGCACGTACGATGTGGTGTGGGCCTATTTCGTAGTAAGGGTCAACCCTTTCCTTTTGAAGATGATGATCAACTCATATGTTATCAAGACTATTTGGATGATCATGATAATTTGCCTCTAAAAAATCAGCCATTTACATGTAATATGCTATCCATAGCTTACCCTGAAATGATTGCTAAATCCGATGATGAGTTGGAAGGAGATATTTTCCATGATGTCTCCATTGAAGAGATGTTACACAATGGGTTTTATTTTGATGGTTCTATACCAACTATAGCTCAGCTTGAGGCCACTACTCCTCAAGATGATTTATCTAAGTTAACATTAAAAGAATTACAAGAATTTGGCGTCTCACCTGCCCCACCTAATTTTGAAAGAGATTTACACATGGAAGTAGAAAACGTTATTAAAATTAACATTGGAACTAAGGGTAGTCCCCACATAATCAATATTGGATCAGAATTAAGTCAAGAAAAACAAGAGCAATACATTGCATTCCTTAAATAATATGAAGATATCTTCACTTGGACATATGAAGATATGCCAGGTTTAGACCCTTCTATAGTCATGCATCACCTAGTAGTCCATCCGGATGCTAAACCTGTTAAACAGAAACTTAGAAAAATGCATCCTAAAATGGCCTTACTAGTCAAAGGAGAATTGGAAAAACTATTAAAGGTTGTTTTTATACAAGAACTCAGTCAGCTGGAACTCCTAGATGAAAAGCACATCAATGCTTTGGAGCATCTTTGTGCTTACCAAAACAAGCTTAAAAGATCATATGCTAAGAAAGTTCGTCATCGATCCTTTGAGGTGGACGATCTTGTTTTAAAAGAAAATAAAAAAAATACTAATGCAACTAAAGACCTTAAAGGTAAATTTGAGTCCAACTGGCTTGGACCATATATTATCACTGGTAAATTTGAATCGGAAGCATACAAATTATCTACCCTAGATGGTAAAGAACTTAAAGAACCTATGAATATTATGCATCTTAAACGTTACTATGCATAAAAAATTGGTCATTTCCTCATTGTATATATTTGTTTAAAATATTTCAAAAACCACTATCTTGTATTTCTTTTAATTTATAAACTTAAAAATATAAAAACACCAAAAACATCCAAATCATCAAAATCTTTAAAAACATTTTTTTTCTTGTACTTCGCAAATTCTGACATATTTGCAGTTATATTTTCAAATTATTTTGGATAAATTAGCATTTATTTGGAATCCCGCACTTTCACATTCACATAAATAAATATCTTGATTTTATCTGGCATGATTACTAATCTCTCTTATATCAAAGTCCACAAAATTCAATTAAATAAAGTTTGAGCATAGAGAATTGATCTTGTTATTTACTTAAACCAAGCATATCCTTTCACAATAAAATGATTATATTTGTAATGTCCATGCTATGCTACATAGTAGAAGTGGTTTCTTGAGAGAAAAGTTTTCCCTGCTAGCCTATCATGTACATGGTCTAGAATCTTTGAGAATTGACAAAAGAACAAGCTCACCCCTACCCAGAATAAAAATCCCTTGCTCTACAGCTAATCCAAGCAAGTATCCCTAAAATAGGAAGAAAAAGAAAAGTTCAAGAAAAAGAGAACAAGAAAAAGCGTTATTTTAGCATTATCTCAAATATCAAAGCAAAAGATACAAAAAAAAGAGAGAAAAGAACGAAGAAAGCAAAAGAAAGCAAAAGCAAAAGCAATAAAATCCCTTTCCCTACCCATTGAAAATAAAATAAGGGTTGATGATCTTGAATCCCTGGAATTCTCAATTATTCAAAAACTGTGAGGTAAGCCCCATAACAGGTGGTTTGTGCCCAACCCGCTTGGCCTTGGGTAATTCCTAGTGTGGCGATATATCTGTCACATTAGCGACCTTCTTTTGTACAGACCTATGTTTGCTTATGGATTAGCTACCTCTTGATAATCCAACTTAAATAGTAGTCTAGTATGGTTATATGCATCTAAATCATGGTTAATGAACACTTATTTGGTTAATTCAAATCACTTGTATCATAGTATCTTGCTCAAAACTGGTAAATGACTACTACAATTGCACACACATTTGTATTTGAGAGATTTTGTGTATCATTATGATAAATCAAGATTGGAAATGAACTCACATACGCACATGGGATTCCTTATAAATCTAACTTTTTTCTTTAAGATACCTTGAAATATTTTTGCAAATTGTCTGGAATAATTTCATTTTCTTCTCTGAGAACAATTGTTTAGTATAAAGACAACCACATGCATTACCAACAAATCAAAATCATTTTTCAAAAACATGCAATAAAGTTACATATAAATTTTTACTTTCGCGACGATGGTATAATTCCAAAACCACAATTGGAATTTTATGCCTAGCGCAAGTCCTCATCTTCATATTTTTTGTTTATTTTCACAAAATTAAAAATCGACCAAGAAATAAAACTATTTATTTTCTTCTTTTGGATTTCGCGATGATGGTATAATTCTATACTTAAATATTCTATGCCTAGCGCAAACCAATGTTTTACTTTTATTTCTCATTTATTTCAAATCAATTCATCAAAAACATATGACTTAAATCATTATGTTACACAATTATGCTTTCAAAGAATGCACATTATTCTATTTCATGACATTATGTTCAAATTCGATATTGCAACCATGGTATAATTTCTAAGGAATTATTCAAAATTTTATCACACTTAGGAATTTATGCCTAGCAAAAATCATTTTTATGCATAATATTTTTATGGAAATCTGAAAACAAATCACCATCATCATCATAATTTGCATCATCACAACAAAGTCTTAAGACAGTCTCTTAAGCACTCTTTTTACTTTTAACAATATTTCTATACTAGGATTAGCTTGACGACCGAGTGAGCGGTGACTCCATGAAATGGTCTATAACAGTGACAATATCCTTTGAAATTATTGTTAAAAGTCCCTTTTATTTTTTTATCAAATTATCATCACAACAACCAATTTGTTTACATCAGATTATTTCATTTAAATTTTAAAAGCATGACATTCAAACCATTATATTTTCAAACAACATAATTACATGAATCATCAAACAAATCACACTTCAAACATTAAAGCATCATAAAAACATATAAAAAAGTCATATCATCATAAGACAAGTCATATGATCAAAAATATCATATATATATCTCAACAATATATGTACATCGTATCAAAACTAGATTGGTATGCCACAATCTACATCTTGGCATACTCAATCCTCTCAATCATATATTCAATCTGTGCAGTGCAGTAGCCTAGCCTCAAGAACCCCTCGAGCTCTCAGCCTCATCTCCTCCCTCACCCTGAGGTGGACAAGGTGGCCCCATCGTAGTATGTGTGGTACTGCGTGTCCTAGTCATTGATCGAGATGAAGTCCTCAATGACCCAATCCTGATCGGATCCACAATGCCAGCTGGTAGCTATACCCTCTGGCCCTCTGGCACTAGCTAGAAGTAGATACCCTGATAGAACGCGGTCTGAGCAATCGACCGTGCCAGCTCCTGAGTGATCATTCCTCCACTCTATGCTCTGAGGCATGCAACCTCATCTCTAATCTATGTAGCCTCTGCTCGATGTTGTGCATTCTCATCCTGCAAGGCCTGCACTTGTGCCTGGAGACAGACAGTCTCCGCTCAGAGAGTAGCCATCTCACTACTCTCTCCTGTGTCCACACCCTTGCCCTTATCGAGCGATGGTGGCCTCTCTCTCTATGGATAAGGGGGTCTCTCCTCCCTCCTCTCTCACTGCCATGACCTCTACTGCGCCTGTGGTCTCCTCTGCTCTCTCCTACGACTGTGACCCTCTCTGAAGCCACCAGTAGAAAACTCGGGGTCTCTCCCCATCAATCCCTATCGATGGGAGCCCTACTGGCCTTCGCACCGTGATGTGCTCCTAGCACCAAACCTGTAGTAATGATTTCATAACTAGATATCGATCACCCTTGTATACGACCCCATGAAGGATCCTATACAACCGACAGAATACAAAGCTCCCCCAAGAAAACTTGTATCCGTGGTCTCTCATGTCGTAGACCACATCTGTCAGTAGCCATGGCAGCCTGCATCCACTCTGATGGCATAGCAGTAGACCACCTACCACCCCAGCCAAAACCTGTGTCAGCCTAGATGTCCCAGGAATCGATGTTCACTCTGCCCCTCTCCAGGGTGAAGCTCGGATCTCTGCATAGTCTCATCATCACGTGGCCCTGATTGGCCGCGAGAGTGATTAGCCGTCCTTGTATGGGGATCATCAAAATCCTCCATACATCCTCTAGTGTGGAAGTCATATCCCCTGTCGGTAACTAGAAATATGAAGAACCTAGATACCACCTCTCTGCTAGGGCTATCAATAGCCCCATGTCTGTAGACACTTGTGGCATATCTGCCACATGCTGCAAGCCAACCTGAGCTAGTTGATCTTGCTCTGCCTGTGATAGAGCGGCCAAGTCATACCTTAGTCCATCGTATTTCCATTATTGGCTCTTTAGTAATCCTCTCTGTAACATAAACAACAAAATAATAAAAAATCATCAATAATAATCATTAATCAATCATTAATGAAAATACAAGTTAAATCAGTTCACTTTCACACAAATGATGATATCGCCCACAATTGGACGATATCATCCCAAATTTGAGCAAATTCGTCTCCAATTTCGCATGAGGGAATCGTCCCTTATTGGACGAAATCATCCCCCTATCGTCGATTTCGCCCTTGGACGAAATCGACGATATCGAGACGATTTCGATGAAATCGAGACAATTTTGTCCCGATGACGTCGACGGCCAAAAAATGACCGCGATGCTAAAAAATTAGTCAAATCTAATCTAAAAAGCATGAAATTCTAAATTAAAGCACTCTAAACTAAGTTTAGATCCTTACCCATAGCCCGCGCCGGACCTTTGTCGATCTGTGCGATGTCTCACCCATATTGTCTGTAGAGCTCTAAAAACCAATAAAAATGAATAGTAACAATGAAATAGGGTTTTACCCTATTTTTCTTAATTTTATTCAAAATAATTAACAATATTTTTAAAATTTTGCTTTTCCGTGTTTTTACGTCAAACGTTCGATTTGGATAAAAACACAGAGGGAGCACCATAGTAAGCTATTGTACAATTCGACCTAGAATTGTCGCCTAAAAATGGGAATAATTTTTGCTTTCTTGTAGATCGAGAAGAACTCATCTTTAACTCATTTTATTCAGAAAATTCGCTAAAGAGGGGGCAAAATGTAGCACCCTAAAATTGGCGCAGTAAAACTTAGCAATAATTAAATTACCTTAATAATAATTCAAATTCAAATTCAACCCCAAAACTGCTCCAAAACTGCCGTTTAACCCGTTTCCTCATTTCTCGTGCCATTTTTAGAGTTTGTTGTGACCGTTTGACGATATCGTCACCGATCAGACGATATCGCCTCAGATCGGATGATTTCATCTAGGCTAGGACATCTAGACGATCTTGTCCCAAAACCATTTTTTCATAATTAGCTTATGTTTCAAATGACGTCTCTAAGTTGGGCAGAAGCATGTCTACGCCGTTAGAGACCTCCCCCATTGGAGATCTTCCAAATTAGGATGATCTCCAACCTCCCAACTTCCCTCCTAAGCCCATTTAAACCTTAGGACCCCCCCCTTTGACTCCCCCCTAGCTGGCTGGCTGAATTTTTCTATAACTTGACCTGTACGCACATTAGAAAACCCTGGATTACCATTTGCACTTGTGCTATCCAAATTTTGTTGCAGGAACCTTATCATTCTTCAGCCGGAGCAAGCTCAGATCATCGTAGATGATCCTGTCCAATTCGAGATGATTTCGTACCAATCCGAGATGATTTCGATTGCAGTCTGCATTGGGGCAATCAGTGCCTAGAGTTTGCACTTTTCCTATACCTTGATGTCATTTTATTCTGCATTTAGTCAATTTTATTATTATTTCTTGTTATCTTGCATCTTGGAGTTCACCCATGTAGTTTAATTGCATAATCAAATCATGATTAGCTATTAAAGTGTTGTAATTCACTTGCATTTCCATTCAGGATTATCTTATTAACTCCTTATCATTATTTTATATCATTTTCCTTTATCAAAATAGTTGCAATTTTGGTATTTTGTATCTATTTCTCTGTTTGCAAGTCTCTAATGAATTCATTTGACGAATTCATCAGATCTCTGACGATCTTGTCAGATAGGAGATGATCCTGTCAAATTCCAGACGATTCTAGACTGCTTCAAAAATTAGAACCTCCATCAGACATCCGGATCAGGTATGGTTTTTCTCATTTAGCATATTCTCTGTGTTTTCTGTTAATTCTATTTTCTGTATTTAAAACTGCATTTCATATAGAACAACTTAGATTCATTTGGCCAAACCTAGGATTTGAATGTTTAAAGATAAAATTAAACACATAAAACACATTCCCAACCTAGGCGTGGAAACAGCCACTAAATGTTTCCTGGTGAACACCACCATCCGTCGAAAAATCACCATAATACACCTCCCCCAAGAGGCGGGACCTTCGTAAGGCCTCTCATTCTGAGATATTGTCTCATCCTTTTCACATCCCCCTTTCGGGCGCGGATCCTATAGCCTGAAGGCAAGGGTGTGAAAAATTTGGAGCGATACAACAAGGTTTGGAGGAACCAATTAGTCTACACCTCGAACCTTAAATTAAGATATATATAATATGGAAAAACAATTTATTTTTTCTATAGCATTTTTTTTTTGTTTATATATCCTTCAGCCATTTCTCCCTAGATTTTTAGAATTGTTATGATAGTTAGAAAGAAACTATTTTTCGTTCACATAGGGATCATGATTCATTTCATTGGTTTCTACTAACTCATAATTTTTTTTGAGATTAGATTAAATTTATTTATTTTACTTAAAAATGCTACCAACATATTTGGAATTTTGAATCTCCATTTGATCCTTTAAATATTTCATCTTTAAAAATTATTTTACATATATGATCCTTCAAAACCTGCTTCATCCCACCATAATATAACCATTTGGAATGAATTAGGATCAAAACCAAATAGACTAGAAGCCAAATAATATTGGATGACCATTATTGAGTAAATCACCATCAAAAGAATAGATTTATGATTCGATCCCACTCATAATAAAATATTTAGATATATTAATGCTCTATTTATAACCATATGTTGGATAACAAGAAACTATCCAATCTTTTGACTAAATTAGTTTTTCGAATGCATCTATTATTGTATGTATATTTTAAACTTGAATTATTAATAATCCAAATTCCATTTGAATTTAGAGATGAAGTAGAGTCTTGCATTGATGTAGACAATCGTGGAGTACTAACCTTTTTTTACAAATGAAAAAAATGTGTTGAAATCAACCTCAAGATTCCATAGATCACAATTACGAATCATCACTATATTTAACAAAAATATGCTAAGGTCCTTTAAACATCCTTCATGATGAGTGACATAGTTGAAGCATATACATATCTAACCTCAACTTCAAAATTTTCCTCTTTTCTATAAAATACTCTAGAAACCTAATTATTTTTTCTTCTAGTAATTGTTCATCCCATTTGCATTATCCCCTATTATTGCAATAGTGATTGAGTCTTCTATAGAAGAAACAACTAGACAATAACCATCTTCCAAATATTTTAAAAAGCATCCTTACATTCTTCCCTAATTAGTTTTTTTTCTTGTATTAAAATAAACTCAAGACTATAACAACCTATTAATTCCTAAATAACTATTTTTTTTATCTTCTTCATACTAGTAATATTCCATGATCTCATTTTGATCATTAAAGTTTTTATTTTTACTAGTGGGATTAGCTCCAAATTTTGTTAACACCTATGAGGTTTTTGATTGACTTTCCAAATAAATATCCCTTTGAGTTTTTTTTTCTCTTTGCTCATGCTTTAATGGCTTTCCTCTCCTCTGTCCATGCCTAGCAACACTTTCATCTTCTTAAATCTCTTCTATTTTCCATATTGATTGAAATGAGACCTATCTTCTAAATATTTATGTTTTAGTAAAGGACCTGAAATGCAAGGAATACCCTTATGAATACTTTCTTCTCTACGTTACCCCCAAAACCCTAAAGTGTACAAATGATCCTCCATAGTGATTATATACATATATTAATTTAGAAATCCTATGTTTCCTTGGATATCCTTGACGCGCTTTTCTTTATTGTGCTACTCTTGAAATCCTAAAGTACAATAGATACACTATATTATACTTACTATTTTCAATCACTTTAAATATTTTCTTTCTAATTTTAACTCCTTATTTTAACTTATATAGTGTACTTCCTCATCCTTTATGTATTTTTCTTTCTAATGGTTGATTTGAGTGAACTATAATAGAATTTGTCATTAGACGATGTAGGGGGATTTTTCTTGCCACTTTCTTATAATTGAGAAATCTTTAATTTGACCTAGGTTATGCTACGATATGATCTTCTTGTTCCATATTGAAAATTTTCTTTTGCCAAAATTTTCCATCTCTTTCTCCATATTTATTTTGCAATCCCTTATCAAACAATATTTTTATAATCTAGTTGATGTCATTCTCTTTATTCATATTTAGTCCTAATGGATTGTTGTAAATTTTTTGAAATATCCGTGGCAACACATATTAGAGTCTATACAACATGTCTTCTCTCCTTAGTTGTTGGTCCCTTCTAGAGTATTTCCAATAAAATTCAAAACTTTATTCTTGTTGAGTTGATAATGAAGTACAAACAACCTAATCCACAAAGGAAACCTTTTAATAGTCTTTATCTCCATAAAAAAATTATCACTCAATGGTATTAAATATAATGCATCTTTTCCACTAAACCAAGAGCCTCCATCCATTATTTTATCCTTTATTTATGAACTAGAGAATATAATGAGGACAAATACTTTCAATAAAAATTATAGAGTAATTTGAATTCAATACCCATTTACAAATGATTCAATTTAAAATCTTAGAAAAACTAAGCTAATATTGGCGGAGCTTTTCATATTAACCCTCTAGTTTTAAGAACCATTATATCATGCACAATCATCTAATCCTTGATAGTCACTTCTAGTGTAGTATGTACCACATGGATAATGTTTATCATAAATTCAAACTTCCTCTTATTGTTAACTGGGGTATCCTTACTTGTAGTAAAGATTTTCAAAACTGACTTTCCTTCCATGTTACCTATAATTTCTTCATATGAACCATTTAGTTTTTAAATTTTTCTTAAAATTTAGAACAATAAAAAATGACACTATTTTTGCTCACCTTACTTCCTGGTACTACTTCCCTCTTCCACTTCTACTTCTTACTCACACCTTACAATTGCGTGTAAAAAACATATTATCATTATTATTAACAAAAATAATTATTAAAAACAAAAATTCCAATTGATGCATTCGAGTTAACCACCTCTCGTTTTTTATGGCTAGAATCGAACGGCTCCTATTGATTTAGTCGATCCGAAGGGCCCTTATTGTATAAGGGTCTCTGAACTACCCATTGGTTAATGCGGCGAGTTACATGCCTCGACCCCACTACATCCGAGAGGAACTAACAACCTCAAACCTCATGTCACCAGCTTATGACAAATCTGACTGGTCGAGTCTCCCAATGTTAGTCTAGTGATTACTGGCTATGTAATTAGAGATCAACTGAATGAATTGTCTAGTCAAGGCAACCGTTGAATAGTTGGCGGGCTTTTCAATTTTAAGTTCCAGAAGGTCTCAATTTGTGCATTTTAGTTCTTTGCCACTTAGGCCAGTTGTTTGTTTTTAGATTACCTCCCATTTATAGGCTTTATGGATTTTTTATTGTTTTTTTTAATATAATTATTCTCTCTTGTCAATTATAACTATCACCCAATACCTTTCCAAAAAAACCCTTTTATTTATCAACTAAAATAGTTAATAATTATTAATTTTATTTTTATGCGGACCCCAAAGTCAAAACCCTTGAGGTGTTCCCTCACTCACCACTTATGTCACTATTGTTATTATTGTAATATATAACCTAATGCTTCCCAGTGACCGGCCCGTTCTTGCCTGTCGGCCATCTACTAATTCCAAGATGTGTATTTCACACCATACAACGACGTCTATTTCACATCACAGCCCAGTTTATGTAGTTAGTTTGGTAGTCTATTCTGTTCTGCCCCTCTCTGGCAAGGAAGAGGTGGATATCAATCATACTCTTCCCTCCCCTCCCATTTTCTTTAATGTTCGAGAAGCAGATAATGATAAAAATCGTGAGCAAAGCATGAGACTGCTCATGATTGCATTTTTTGGAAACGTGGAGAGAGTTGAACTTGCAGATATAAGAACTCAAAGTCCACCAAAGTTGGAAGGGAGGTCTCTTAATGTAATAAATTTTAATACAAATATATAATTTTAGGGTTTTCCTACGAGAAGTTATTAACAAAGATTCTGATATAAACGTTGGGGAATTTGGTTCATTGCAATACCGAAGAACAAATTGCAGAAGATATCTGATTTTATCTCTTAATTGATTAAACTGTCTTCTCCCTTTTCATCTGATCTTTAATCGTCACCTTATTGAATATGTTTTAAGATTCGAACCCCATCTCACAATTAGTATATTGCATATTTTCTCTGGTCGCGAACAGTATTTCCACAAAAACAACAAACATATTAATTAGTTCAACATGGAATAGAACTTCTTCTATAGGAATGGGAGAAGTGAACACACAGAGGTATCCACAGGGAATAGAACTTCTTCTATAGTGCTCTAATCAGTATTTGTTTTCCTTTCATTTTGTCCACAGGGGGGATTCCTCCCACAACTCTATGGAGTCCAGTTCGTCTGAATTTGGGCTGCTGCTCATTTCATCTGATATTGAAGCCGGAGCTCCATTTAATGTGGGCAAAATGGTGGTAAACCGGCGTCTTGCCAACGAAGGTTGAGAAGCTCCGCTTGAATACTTGCTAACTTTGATTGCAACTCCCCCGCCTGCTCTTCCAACTGACATACCCTACCCGCACAGCCATACACAGGATCTCGCAATCTTTCAGTCGCTTCGTAAACCATACTGCTCACTGCATCGGCTCTCTTTTCTACGGAAACCCCCTGAAAAATATTAACAATCACATAAAAACGATAAGCACAAAATTTGCCTCAGAAAATTTATTAAGAAAAGGAGGACGAAGAAGAAAAATAAGTCATTAAGTTTACTTACATGAAGTAGCTTCACGATGTTGCTTGCTCCGAATACTCTCTGTACAATGGCGAATTTACGAACGTCGCTTGATGGAAAGTATGGAGCAAGCAAGCACTTGTCGGAGCACTTTTTTCGTTGAACTTTGCATGCACCGCATGGAGAAACAGGATTCGACATATCCGCTTCCATCTGCTAAATCCAAAAATTAACATGAAATATTATTTTTAAGTTAACGGTAATGATGCAAACTTATAACTGTGCCAAAAACATAGACAAAAGTAGAATTCTGATCTATATTATTTCTAAAACCTTAACTCAAGATAAGTTTTCTATATGTGCTTAATATTTCTTACTTGTTATAAATGTGGTTATATCAGTAGGCGTGGTCGAACCAAACCTTTTTGAGAGAACTTATCGATGTCTGCATCCACAGAAGAATATATAGTAGATTGGCCGGTTGCATAATCTGCATCCAGAGAATCAGAAAACAGCTTTTAGAAACCATAGATCCCTCCTAATTCAACGGCAAGCACATGTCTGTCTACTCTTGAAATAAATGATATTGAAATGTCAGCGCATGCCAATCCAAGTACCACTGTGGTCCAATTAGACCAGAATTGTCCTGGCATAAGTGGTTAGCTTTTTCGTGAATTTTGAATTCTTGGGCAATATTAAGATTATTATTTTGATACGTAAGCCTTAAAATTCAAACTAGACAGTTATTCTTCCTTCTACTTTGGTTTTTTGACTCACCGGCCAACCTTATGTTTTACAGATCTACAAAAATGCTTTGTTATTAAAAACTGATTCTTTTCTCACAACCTTGTGGCAAAATTAATATAATTAACTATATACTCTGACTTTTTTCCTATCAGATATCCAACAGAGTCCTGCTGGGCAATTGCGTATTGAGATGTTTATATAAATCCATTAAAATAAAAAATTGAATAAATAACACCATGGATGAATCATGCAAGCGCACAAAAATAAAATAAAATAAATAAAAGGAACTACGACTGAGAAACATTACGGTGGTGCCATTAAAGCGACTCTTACCAAGTGCCTTGAACCATAAATTCAAACTGCCTAACTTGAATCAATCGCCGCCCTCGGGTTACAACAAAGTCTACGAGTTGAAAAGGTCACAAACAGACAATAGTCAGAATACCTTAAGTTGTCTGCACATAATGTGAAAACAACGTAGTCAAATCTAAGGCAGATACTTCATATACGTTATGGTAAAACTGTTCCGATGGGATTGAGCGGATTACATCGTTGTTGATCGTTATCTAAGCATGACGTGTTATCATTAAATATACAGGTTTGGTCAAGTATGGACAGGAACAGGCACGTTCTTGGCTGTTTTGCTTACCCAAGCATGTTGTGCACTTCTTCTTATTATATTAAGATGATGGAGGGACTAATAATTGGCTGTTTTGCTTACCCAAGCATGTTGTGCACTTCTTCTTATTATATTAAGATGATGGAGGGACTAATAATAATAGTAATTAGTGTTAAGCATGTATATGGATAGTTAAAACTGAAGGGGTGTTCTTGAGTATCAAGAGACTCAAACTTTTGTTTTTTTTTTAATACATGGCATTAGCACCCTCTACTTACCATCTCACCAAAATCTCATGTTTTTAATGTTATAACATCCAATAAAATCCGACAGGAACCAGTCTCCTTTGTCAGGGTCCTCCAATCCGAAGTCACTCAATCGGATTATGATGAAGCTGCAACGTTAGATGGAACTCTATATTGGCTATTGTTTCGTGTGCCAACGAAGTGCTGGCCATGATGAGTTGGCAGGGAACGGAATCGAAGGAAACTAAAGATGACATAGGGCTAGCCTTAGTAGTTCTAAACGCTAATCTCTTGTTTATTCATGAGGGCCTTCGTGCCAAGTTTTTGTCTCTGTTTACCCATGTGGGCTTGTGTGTCCAGTTTTAGTTTTTGTTTATCCATGCGGGTTTACGTGTTCAACTTTTGTTTCTGCTTGGTTTATGTGTTTGGGTCTGTTCAGCTAGTATCCTTGGCTTATGTGTTTGGGTCTGATCGGCTAGTATTTGTTTGTCTTGCTGTAAGTAGTTGTGTCCAAGGGCTGATTGGTTTTGATGTTTGATGTGTCATCGGTCTCCTAGTGATTGGAGATTAGCTTCTTCTTTTTGTTAAAAGGTTTGAAGGTCCTTTCAGTCTAACTAATTAAAAGAAAAAAATAAACTTTACATAATTAATCTTACTATATTAAAGAATTTAATTATTATTGTTCGTTAAAAATATTAAATAAAAAATCTTTATATATAATGATGCAATTCCAACCTACCTATTATTATACTATCAAAGGCATGCTAAAAAAGTCATCAATTTAAATGGTTTCTAAGAACCAACCATAAAGGTTGCACAAGATATGTGAATTTGATCACAAATTTTGATCTTGGCTCTTCATCTCTTGAAGGACTTCAATATTGTCAATTAGTGTGACACATTGGCATATAAAAGGATTGATTTATTTGATTGACATCCTTTTATAGCGAGCATGCATTTCTTTACGGAAAAAGAAAAAATATGAACCTTTCAAAAGTTTACCTTTTATTTTAGTCATTTTAACTAGTGATAATATACATATTATAGTTGATTAAATGGTCCCACACAAACACTTGAAATTAATCAAGAAAAAAATCTATTATTTATAAAAATGAATATAAAAGTTGATTTTTTATTCTTGTTAATATAGCTAGTGATAATAAGCATATCACAATTGATCAAATGACCCCACACATACTCCTAAAGTTCATCATGATATTTAAACATATCTCTTCATCAAGAAAGCACCTCAATCTTATCAATTAGCTTGACATATGATCTAATATATTAAAGGTTTGATTGATTTGCTTCATTTATACAAAGAATGCATTTGTGAATAATAAAATTTATGCATACAAAGAAAAAAATGAAAAGTACATACTATTTATAAAATATATCTGAATAGCAAAATGAAGATAAACTTTTCAAGCATTCACCTTTTATTCTTGTCATTTTAGCTAGTGATAATAGACATCATAGTTTAAGACAAACTACTCCCTTTTTGTAGGGATAATAACCTCCTAAAATATATTTTACGTGGACCATCATATGAAAGATGAACTATCAAAAATCAAGTGTCTTGAACTTGAAACAAAATAAAACACAATATATGTCATACTCAAAGATTAAAAAAAAAAATAGAAACCTATATAAAAGTTGGTGTATATGCTTCATCTATTAGTGTTTCATGCATAGTATACATAGTTGATGTATTCATAATTGAGCATGTTATGGATGCTTCTAATTACATTATTTTTCTCAGTCACTTCAACTTCTTCAAATTGAACCTTTTCTTGGATTTAATTACTTTAAGGCTTATAAACATAACAATCTCACCTCTTTTATTGATTATCATTTTATCAAGTTTAAATAACACTCATCAAAAAGCATACTTGCAAATATTTTTGTCTCTTCGATCTAAATATTGTTTTATTTACCATTCTTTAACAATCATTCCCTCCAAACCATATTTGTTAGGTTTTTGATTTCTTCTATTGTCATATTTAAAAGTCTCCTTAACCTATAAGAATTTTTATTAATGAATATATAGTTATTACATATTGTTCTACTACTCTCAAACACATTTTTTGATAGATTTTTTATTTTAAAAATAAAATACATTTGATTTTGAGATTTATTTTTAATATCTTGAGTCATTCTCATGACCCATTATCAAAGCTAATATATAAAATTTTCTATAAGAAAAATTATAATTAGTATTTCTTTAATATTTAATTGAGTTTCATATATCAAAGTGTGTTTCATTCAAGAATATATCAATATAGACTATTGCTTTAAAATTTTATGTTCTTACATTTATATGCTAGTAGTGTTAGAACTTTTATTTTTTTGAGTTCTTTTGGTGTAGGAATGAATATTCACTAATGACAACAAGAGTGCATTATTCTTCTAAATGGTATTATTGATTAACATCAACCAATTATACCTCTAGTCCAATATCCTAATATGCAACTAACATACAAATTAAGTAGATGTTATTAGCAAGATTTATGAATGATTTCACTAAAACCAATACCTTAAATAATAAACAATAATATGATGCACACAAAATAACACAAGAACAAATTATATTTTTAAAACAACATATATAAATAAAAATAGATCTTGCTTGTAAATGCCCCTCATGGAAATGAAGGGATATTGAATTGTGGCATATCCTATTGTAAAGTAAATTATTTTAAAGTTAATATTATTATAAAGTGTTCAACTGAAAAATGTGACTAGTATTTAATTGAAATGGAAGAAAGTTATTCATATCCACTACCATTAGGATACAATTAGAACCATAGGATACCTTGTTGCTGTACCATGGTCCTAGAGTGACTATAATTGTGATTGCGGTTATGGTATCTTATAAATTCAAACTTGCCTATCCTGAATCAATCGCCGTCCTGGGGTTACAACAAAGTCTACGAGTTGAAAAGGTTACGAAGAGACAATAGTCAGAATACCTGAAGTTGTCTGCACATAATGTGAATGGTTCTATAAAAATTTATCCGAAACAATGTAGTCAAATCTAAGGCAAATCATTGATTCAAAAGCCTCCACGCCATATACGTTATGGTACAGCGGTTCCGATGGGATTGAGCGGATTACATCATTGTTGACGCTTATCTAAGCATGGCATGTTGTCAACAAATATACAGGTGTGGTCAAGTATGGACAGGAACAGGCACGTTCTTGGCCGTTTTGGCTTACTTATATTAAGATGATGGAGGGACTACTAATACTAATAAGTGTTAAGCATGTATATGGATACTTACAACTAAAGGGGCGTTCTTGAGTATCAAGAGACTCAAACTTTTGATTTTTTTTTTTATACATAGCACCTTATAATTACCATCTCATCAAAATTTAATGTTATAGCATCCAATGAAACCCAACTTAAAGTGTGTAAGAGGAAGAACCAATCTCTTGGATTTTGGTTAGGGTTGTTTAATCTGAAGACGTTGAACCTGATAATGATGAAGCTACAATGTGTGATGATAGACTCTATGTTGGCTACTGTTTCGTGTGTCGAGGAAGTGTTGGCCATGATGAGCTGACAGGGGACGAAATCGAAGGAGACTAAAGATGACAAAGGGGTTGGCCCTAGTGGCTCTAAATGCTAATCTCCTGTTTGTCCATGTGGGCCTGTTTACCAGTTTTTATCTCTTTGTTTACCCATGTGGGATTGCGTGCCCAATTTTGATGTTTTTTTTTATCAATGTCTGTCTGCGTGCTCATCTATTGTCTCTATTTAGTTTATGTGTTTGAGTCTATTTGGTTAGTATTGTTGGTCTGGGTGTAGGTAGTTGTATCCAAGGACTGGTTGACTTTGATATTTGATGTGTCCTAGTGACTGGAGATTATTTATTTTATTTTATTTTTAAATGTTTGGAGGTTCTTTTATAACTCCCTTTATCCAACTAATAAAAAAATTAACTTTACTTCCTATGTAATAATTAATCTTAGTATATTAAAAAATTTAATTATTATTGTTTTATATTTATTGGTTAAAAATATTAAATCAGGAATCTTTTATATATAATAATGCAATTCCAACCTGCCTATTATTATAATATCAAAGGTATGTTAAGTTAGTCATCAATTTAAATGGCTTCTACGAACCAACCATAAAGGTTACACAAGATGTGTGAATTTGATCATAAAATTTGATCTTCCCTCTTCATCTCTAGAAGAACTTCAATATTGTCAATTAATGTGGCACATTGGCATATTAAAGGATTTATTTATTTGATTGGCATTATTTTAGAGCGAGCATACATTTGTTTATGAGAAAAGAAAAATATAATTTTTTTTAAAGTTTACCTTTTATTTTTATAATTTTACCTAATGACAAGAATATACATATTATAGTTGATCAAATGGTCCCACACAAAAACATAAAGTTAATCAAGAAAAAAAAATCCATTATTTATAAAAATGAATATAAAAGTTGATTGTTTATTCTTGTCATTATAGCTAGTGATAATAAGCATATCACAATTGACCAAAAGGCCCCACACATACTACTAAAGTTGATAACAAGATTCAAACTTATCTCTTCATCATGAAATCACCTCAAACTTGTTAATTAACTTGGCATATAACCTAACATATTAAATGTTTGATTGATTTGCTTCATTTATACACAGAATACATTTGTTAATAATAAAATATATGCATACAAAGAAGAAAATGAAAAGTACATACTATTTATAAAATATATTTGAATAGTAAAATGAAGATAAACATTTCAAGCATTCACCTTTTATTCTTGTCATTTTAGCTAGTGATAATAGACATCATAGTTTAAGATAAACTACTCCTTTTTTGTAGGGATAATAACCTCCTAAAATATATTTTATGTGGATCATCATATGAAGGATGAAGTGCCAAAAACCAAGGGTAATGAACTTAAAATAAAATAAAACACAATATATGTCATAGTCTAAGATTAAAAAGAAAATAGAAACTTATATAGAAGTTTGTGTATTTGGTTTATCTATTAGTTTTTCATGCATAGTATACATAGTTGATGTATTCCTAATTGAGCATGTTATGCATTCTTCTAATCACATTATTTTTCTGAACCACTTCAACTTCTACAAATTGAACATTTTCTTTGATTTAATTATTTTAAGGCTTATAGACATAACAATATCACCTCTTTGATTGACTATCATTTTATCAAGTTTAAATAACACTCATCAAAAAGCATGCCTACAAATATTTTTGTCTCTTCAATCTAAAGATTGTTTTATTTACCATTCTTTAACAATCATTCCCTTCAAACCATATTTGTTAGGTTTTTGACTTCTTCTATTTTCATATTCAAAAGTCTCCTTAACCTATAGGAATTTTTATTAATGAATATATAGTTATTACATATTGTTCTACTATTTGCAAACACATTTTTTGATAGCTTTTATATTTTTTATTTTTAAAATAAAATGCATTTTATTTTGAGATTTATTTTTAATATATTGAGTCATTCTCATGACCTATTATCAAAGCTAATATATATAAGATTTGATAAGAAATATTATAATTATTATTTAATTAATATTTAATTGAGTTTCCATTTTTTTAAGAAGCTTTCTCGTAGAAGTATTGATTATCAGGAAAGGTCACTTTATTAGAAATAGTTCATAATAAATACTTTGGATTGTTTTAAAAGTTTATTAGGGTAAAACTATTGGAATTTTTGTTTATAGAAGAGGTGCTTCTCATAAAAAACCCCAATTGACAAAAATAGGAGTCACTTGCAATAAATTGATTGATTAAAAGTTCCATTAAGTGATTTTGAGCTTTGCTCCATCACTTCGTTGCCCCCCTGCATGTCGGTCTCTGTGGTTTCCTAAGTTTTCTAGAAACTTTCCATCATTCTCTTGGATATTGTGTCATCCGTCGCGATGTGCTCGCTTCATAGGTTTTACTATGTCAGGCTCTCCTCCCCCAGATTCTGTTGAAGCTGGCGGTGATAGGAATGGCTCCGAAGGTCAACAAGCATCCCAAGAAATTTCTTAATTCCCCTACAAGAATTTAGTCTGGCTTGCTCTTGGTTTGAAAATAACACGCTCATTGGGTATTTTTTGGGTCAAATTCCCCCCGAGCATGCTCTGAAAAACTATATTGACTAGTACTGGCATCCATATGGGATTCAGGTTGAACATGTGCAAAATTGGTCTAAGGGGTTTTTTCATTTTCATTTCGGTAGCCCTAACCAAGACCAAAAAGTTTTGAACAAATGTCTCAGTTACATTAATAGCTCGTTGTTAATTTTCTAGCCATGGAGCCGAGACTTCACAATTTCAAATTCTATCTCCTTAGTGGTGACCATCTGGGTTGAATTTCCTAACCTCCCCATTACATGTTGGCATTTCTTGAAGGATTTAGTTTCCACCCTCAGGGAATTTATCTACGACGAACCCTCTCGGTTCATGTCTGTGTGTCCCAGAAAGAGGTTGTGTGTTAAAGTCGACCTGGCCAAAACCTTGAAAGAATTTATCAATATCCAAGTTGGTTCTACCCGTATTCATCAGAGAGTGGTTTACATTAACCTCTCGAACACCTGTTATCATTGTCATTCAGCCTCCCACCGCATTAGGGATTTCCCTCTAATGTAGAAAATTTTAAGGCCAAAGCGGTCGATGTAGTTTTCGTTGCTACTGCTAGTGTTGTTGTCTCTGCCACCACCTCAAATCCTCCTTCCAAGGGTGGTAAGTGGATTGAAGTTTCAAGAAAAAAAGGTAAAGAGGAAGGGTGGCTTAGACTGGGCATGCCTCTTTTGCTCAGGTTGTAGCACCTAAGCTTCCTTTGTCGTAGCCGGTATTGGAATCAACCCTAGTCCATTATCCTCCTCCCGCTGAGTCTATCCATCGAGATGAGGGGTTTTTGTCCTTTAAGACCTTGGGGTCTTTGGTTGCGATGGTGGTTGATGGAAGATCTTCTCAGAGCTTAGGACAAAGATCTCAGAGCCCTCAACATGGTGAATAGATTACCCATCCAGACAATTGAAGGATGTTGTCCTTCTATTCTAACGCCATGGAGGCCCTTAGAAACAATACCTACCAATTATTGTTGAAATCTAGTCTGGATGCCAGTGGGGATATGAACCTCAACTCTTTTTAATGTGGCTCTCTTGGAATGTGCATGGGTTGATGAACTTAGTTCAGTGCTACATGATTTAGGATGAGTTAAATACTTTCTCTATTATTTATAGTCATCCAGATTTTGTTTGCTTGGAAGAGGTCAAGGTGGTAGGCTTCAATCTGTAGTTAGCTTGCTCTTTATTATGGCTTGGCAGTCAGATGTATAATACAAGTCATAATTAGGGCAATGGTGGCACTGTCATTTTGCTTAGTCCTAGGTGGACTCATAATTTTATCACATATAATTTTGAACCTTCTCACCGCATAGTGTGGGTCTTGCTCAAATTTAGTGGTCTATCCTTTGGGGTTTTAAATGTCTATGCCTCAAATGAGGTCCAAGGTAGATGTACCCTATGGAGATGGTGTGCTCTGTCTCTACCCATTGCAGTCTAGTTGATATGTGGTGACTTCAACATGGTCGAGAAGGCTTATTACAAGGTGGGCCAGTCCCCTAATAGGTGGGCCTTAGGGGAGCATCAGACATGGTACTTTATGAAGAATAAGTTGGGGGTTTTTGACCCCAATAGTTGTTTTTTTATGATTCATTTTCTCGAACACTTGTGGTTCATGTGGTCTAATTTTTAGTTCGGTTCTGCTAGGGTTTTAAAAATATTGGACTGGGAAATATTTTTAGATGAGGGTGATTTTTTCGTTTCTTGTCGGATCCCCTCAGTCCCCTTTGTTGAAACCCTTCCTGGTTTAGTTTCATCTGACCATTCACCCATTTTGTTTTCTATTAATGATCCTGCCATCCACCAGTGACCTATCCATGCTATATTATTTTTGAATACCTCTTTCCTATAGCACTCTGCCACTATCTCACATCCATTAGATTTGGGACCTTGTCCCCAGACCCAGTGGCAATTCGGGTTGGATTGAGTGGTGGAATGATGCCCTTTTCCACATTTTTTTGCTTTGAATTCTAGAGAAGAAGGTGTTATAGTTGCATCGTCATTCCAATATTGCTCTGTATAATGAGCTTTTTTAGGCCTCCCTCCATCTTTAGTCTTACCCATTTGACACTTCCATTCAGACACATTTTTCTCAGATCTGGCATGAGCTTAAGGTCGCTGAATCTTATGAGGTCAGAGGGGCTTAGATTCATTTACGGTTACATTGGCTTAAAGTGGGTGACTGTGTCTCTAAGGAGTTTTTTAGAAACTTAGGTCATCTCAAGCCTCTACCCAATTTCAATATCTCATGATTAATGGGGTTAGAAGCTCATATTTCCCTAAGATTGTTGAGGAATTTGTTAGGCATTATTCTCAGGTTTTTGTTGGTCAACCATTTACTCCTGAAAGAGAGCAGGCCCTTCAGGATTGCAAAGCAGTTATCCCCTACTGTCTCTCTCTAAGGCAGCGTGACAAATGTGAGTGTCCATTATAAATTCAATACCTTAGGGATAGCTTGTTACAAATGGTGGACGCTAAGGCCCTAGGGCTTTATGGCTTCCCCTATGATTTTTATAAGACCTGTTGGGAGATTTTTGGCCCTAATTTGCATAAAGTGTACTTGGAATCCCTGCAAACTAGCTCTCTCGATGCTCTGATTAATAAGGGCCTTATAAAATTCATACCTAAAGCTATGGATCCAAAAATAATCACCAATTGGAGGCCAATTACGCTTATCAATGTTAGCTACAATATCATTACCAAATCTTTGGTGCTGCGGCTCAAGCCCATCCTCCTAGTCATTGTGCATCTAGATCAAACTAGGTTCATTCAGAACCATTATATTTTGGATAATGTTCTAGATATGTGGGAAGGGATGGAGTGGGCTCGCAAGTCTGGTCAACATTATATCTTTCTCAAGATTGATTTCGAAAAGGCTTATGATCACATTGAGTGGGTGTTTATCCTTTCCATACTTGTTGCTTTGGGCTTTGGTCCTCATTTCATCTCTTCTATCAAAATGATTTTTCAAGATGCATTAGCTGTGTTATCCCTCAATCGGCTTCAAACAGATGCTATTGGTCTGCATAGATTTTTTTGACAAGGGTGTTATCTTGCCCCCTCACTTTTTATTTTAGTAGCAAAAGAGTTTGGATACTTGTTGGTTAGTCGTGCTTCTCTTGGGCTGATTCAAGGTATTTTCCTCCCTGAGAATGCTAGGCAACTCTTAAATGGTTATTTTGCTAATGACTCCTTTCTCACACTGAATGAGGATGATCAATCCCTGTTGTTGGCCCTGTCTTGCCTTGATATATTTTGCCAAGCCTTAGGGTCTAGTATTCAATGGAGGAAAACATCTTGTTTCAGGAAATCTCTGCTACCTCTTCCCCAATGGTTGTAGCATGGATTCAACCTAGAGAGGTTTTTAAATTTTTGGGCATTCCTTTTGTTTTTCAAGGCTCTTCGTCTCAACTGTGGTCTTATGTCATTCAAAAATTCGAATGTAAGTTGGATTATTGGACTACCAAGAAGATTTCTTTGGCTGGCAAATTTCAAATTTGCTTGAAAGTGTTGGCTTCTACTCATGTTTATTACTCTTCTTGTTGGGTCCCCTCCAAGGCTTGTTACAGTCAGCTTGAAAAATTACTGCAAGATTTTTTGTGGTCTTATGGGTTTGAAAGGAAAGGTTTTCATAGAGTTCAATTGGATTTTTGTTGTCTCCCATGGTCAGTAGGGGGCATGGGCTTACTTGACTGGCAACATCAAGGGGTAGTTCTATGTGCCAAGTGGATTGTGTGGGTGCTTAAAGGGTCTAAGGCATGGAAAGTATTTACCTGCCACTACATTTTAGCTAGGATCCCTTTGAATCAGTGTGCTTGGGCTGGCTTAGATCTGCCCTCTCTAGTGTTGGCCCCTATTTTTATTAATATCCCTGGTTCTTTTGTTCTTAAAAGTATATGGAAGGCCTAACAACAACTAAATTCATGGATTGTTTGGAAAGGGGTTCATGCTCGCTCTAGCCTTTCCATTAACTGGCTTAATATTTGGTGGTCCCCTATTTTCAAGATCTAAGGTAAGCTGTTAGCGCAAATTCCCTGGGTTAATGATCAAAAATTTTATAAGTGGGGCATTGCGTCCATTTTTTACTTCTATTCCAGAGAGAGCAGAGATTGGATTCCTTGGCATGAGTTTAAAATATTTTTAAGTTTAAACAACATTGATAAGGCTACTTATGAAATTCTTCTTGACCATACTCCCTTTTCCTTATGGCAAAAAATTGGAATCAAGTCTTAGAATCCCTAGTGGCAAGACTGGGCCTGGTATAAAAGCACTCCACTGCGCAATTACTCTGCCAAGAAAGGCTATCAGTGGCTTTCGCCAAATGATCCCACAGTGCCTATGCTCAATGTTAAAAGAGATATGATCTCCATGCCCTCTTGGTGGAAAACTTGTTTTCAGGTTTCTTGGGTATCATATCTAGAGCCAAAAAGAGCCTTTTTTTCCTAGATCTTATTGTATCAAGGCTTACCCCTTAGCAACAAGATCTCTTATATGGGGATTCCTGATCCTCTTTGTGCCTTCTGTCATGAGTCCAAATCTTTTTTGCATTTGTTTTGGGCCTATAGGCGGGCTACTCTCACTTGGAGATGGGTTGGCTCCTTCTTTGATCCCTTCATGTCTCTACCCCTTACTTGGCATCATGTTTTACTAGGGGATTCTATCCAGTTATCTCTCCCGTTGAGGGAGGTGTGGCACATTTTTATAGTTAGCCTTCTGTTTCACATTTGGAAATCCAAAAATAAGATTGTCTTCCAACAAGTGGATCCGTCTTAGCTTTTTCCTTTTTCTAATAAACTTGAAGTGTTTCATGATGTTTGGCTTCAAATTTGTGATCAAGTAAAAAATTAATGATGGATTTGGACCATTTGCAGGCGCTGCTAAAGTATTGGGGTGAAGCCCCTTATGCTATTAGTAGGGAGGCCTTTGAGCGCTCACCTCCTCACCCTGCCTGCTCTCGCTCGTGTTGACGCCCAAAACGTGCACAACGGTAGGCTCCATGAAGTAGGTCCCGGGATCATGGAGGCACACTACAATAGCCAATTTTGGGCACTTCTCAGCTTGGCCCACCGATGTTAACTCAAAATCCCACGCTCGGGCCTTCCGATTGCTAGGGGGCCTCGGGTAGTCATGATCACCATTTCGGCTAGTCTCATCCCTCTTCCCCCACCACTCATGTTTTTGGGTGGGGTGTGGATCAACTTGAGGAATGGGGAAGGCCCTCCATTGCTGAGGATAATATTTGACCTATCAAAGACCTCTGTCCTTAAGGTCTTGCCAGTTGTAAAGGGTTTCTAAGCTTTGCGAAGTGTTAGGTGTTTTTGTTTATGTGCTCTTGGTTTTCCTTATCCACTATTAAGATAAGTTTGTAGCTTTTGGGGTGTGATTCTTTTCTCCACCCACTCCTTTTTTGGGTATAAAATATTGTTTCTTCTATTTAATATAAGTGGCCTCTCAATCAAAAAAAAAAAATCCATTAAGTATTGTGAAGTTATGAAGTTCCATTTAATATAATAGCGAATATTAATATTTGTAATTATATATTGTCAAGTATTTTTCTTGAGCAAACTTTTATATTTTATGAAAGTTTGAAGTAAATTAAATATGTCAAATTTAATTTTCTTTCACAAATCCAAAGCACATAGTCAAGTCTTCCTTCAAACAATACATAAAATTGAACCAACAACCAATGAAATTTGTTTATTTTCTAAGTTGACTCATATAAATGAAATCTACACAAGATAATTTTTTCTAGTGAAACACTTCAATAAAAAAGAAAATTGAAATTTAAGTTGCATAAAATTGAACTTTCACATCAAATCTATATTTTATTGTTTTGAATTAAATAATGAACCATAATACAATGAAATTGTACCTCAAAACACACCCCTAGATTGATCCAATGGATATAATAAACAAATATAAATTTTAAGAACTAAATTAAAATTAATTATATAATATAACTGTTGAATATTTTTTAAAAAATCAGGTGATATGAAGCACACCTTAAAATGTTAAAAGATATTCTATGAAGCACACTTTAAAATGTTGAAAGATATTTTACTGAGAATAAAAGTAAGAATATGCAGTGGTATGAAGCACACCCAAAATATTAAAAAATATTTTATCTAAAACAAAAATAGAGATTAAAGGTTTATACTATTAAATCTAAATTAAAATAAACAATTTAAACTCCTTATACTGAAACACTCCCAACAAAAAAATCTCTAGAATGAAACCTTAAAAAAGAAACTCTAGAATGAAACCTAGCTCTAAAAAGTGTTGACATCGCCGTTGAATACCATCTCTAAAAACAATCACACAGAAAAAGAAAACCCAATCTATTTTGCATTGCTTAAACTCCGCAGTCCGCACTAATATATTCAGAGATTTAAAAAATAAATTATTGAGACAGGATAAATAAAAACTCTAACTAAACAAAAAAAACCATTTATATGCCACGTCACTAAAAACGTAAGGTTTAACCTTTTTCTTTTCTGATTATAGTAAAAACACAAATGTAATGTATTTTGCGCTAATTGTGGGAATGTCGCATGATAAGGTATTAGTATAAGTTATGATGTTAATCAATTAAGGAATAACAGCATTAAAATCATCTCACAAAAGAGAGACATATTAATAATACGCTATATAATATATGATCAGAGACAGAGATTGAGATTGGTACGATGTGTGTAATGGAAAATGAGACATTCGCTTGCATATCTAACTGGGAGGGTTTTACTTTTACTTATAAGGCTTCTATGTGTTTGAGTTTAATTATTATTTAAATATTATCTATGTTTTAGTATTTTAAAGATTTTTAAAAAATAAAATTAATGATTTTGTTTTTAGCTATAGTTAAATTTAAGATTAAAAACTTTTATCATTAATAAATATGTAATTTAGTACTATTTTTTAAAAATAAGATCATTTGATATAATAGAATGTAAAGGTTAATATTAATTTTAGTATGTGATTATATTGTATTATTTTTTATTGTTTTTATATTATGTTTTATTAATTAAATAGTTTTATTATATAAATTGTGTAATTGATTTTTTTATTAATTGATTGAAAGAAAAGGTTTTGAAAGGGTTTTTGAATCTTTTAACAAAAAGAGAAAACTTATAGAGAGGGTCCTATAGGGTGAGCTCTCAAGGGCTACCAACAACATCAACAAAATATGGGTGAATCTTATAAAAAAGAAACCAAAATAAACCATATCGGTCTAAGAAGAAAACAAAAGCAAGACACATGATAACAAAAAAAAGAAATGAGAGTAGAGATAGAGGCTAAGATGGAAGGCTCAATCATCTGTAGCATTGACAAGGGTATTCAAGGCCTATTTCACTTCGTTATTCCCATATTTCATTTTGAATTCCTCTAGTAAGGCAAAGGTGTGTTGCACAAAGGATATGCTCATTTGAGCTGCTCTAAGCATGGCACTAAGGATGTCCTCAAATACATACATGTACCCTTTCTTGTTGATGAATGGAACTCATGTGATAGGGGGAGGGGTTGTAAGCGCTTGGGAAATGTTGCTTTGAGTCGCCATATTATGAGGCAGGGTGTGCATGGGATTGTTGCTTCTCTTGAGCTTCTGTGATCCTTTGGTGGACTCAATGTCTACATATGAAGAAATATCGAGTTTAATATCAATAGGAAATTTCTTTATTTTTCCAAATTTGGACATAATTCAGATGGAGTGGCAGTGAGACATAGTTTTAGCTTTGGGGATACCTTATTTAATTTTTGGTTGAAGTATTACACAATGATTTGCCAATTGAGGGTCTAGGATAGGTGTGTTGTCTCCTAAGTCATTCTTGATGGGGTTCTCCATAGTCACTTTGGGTAGGGATTTCTCTACCTGAGCTTCCAATTGAGGTTTTTTTAGTGGGGAGACATGCAAAGGACTACCATGACTCAAAACGATACTCAAAACAACCCTTTGAGCTTCCCTTTGAACAACATGGTGAAAGATGACCAGGTGAAGGCACTCATGAATGGGGTAGGAGGAAGCTCCACTTTACATATTGTTGATGGACTTGACCAGGTATTTGAATAGAAAATTAGGGATATTTATGCTTCTCTTTTCTCAAACTTGGTTGAGGAAAGCAAAATGAAAACTTCTTAGGATATTATTCTACCTGTTCAAGGTAAAATATTGAATTATTGGGATAACCACCTCATCCCATGGATTTGGAAGAGATTATCTTACATAGCCACTCTTGTCCTTACTAAGATTTTATCCTTTGTATTTGAATGGAAGTAACTGAAAAGCCATTAAATACGTTTCTCTATTGATAATTTTACAAAAATAGGAGAACCCAAATATTTTAATGATTAACTCAATCATGATTGTCAGAGAAAATCCTTTTAACACACACTCTTCCATCATCATTCCAACTATGAGCTAGCTCTTTTTACAAGTCCATATCATTACCACTAATTTTTCTCAAAAATGGTAGAAACCCAACATCGTCAAGAATTTATTCAAGTTTCTCAACATTAAGAACCTTAGGTTTGAATCTTGAATAATCAATCTTGGCCATTAGTGTAGACACCAAAATAGCACCAATCCGATTATGTGACCGCAAACACTGATCGCTTTGACACACACAGCCCCCAGGGCAGCCCTCAGAGGTTAAACAGTGGTCCTAACCACTTTTACAACAATTTTGGAAGGTCAAAAAGCAATTTGGCACCTTCAGGCACTTTGCTCAGTATCCGTCCCACCCTGGGATGAATTCAAAATGGGATTCGCCCCACCCGGGATACGAATTCTGAATTCGCTCCTGGGTAGGACGAATTCCAGGTTCAACGGGCAAAAAGAAAAATCTTGACAAGTGGCAGCCAAGGACAGTCCATTAATGCCTCCTGCCTTGCATGCGCGTGTAGGTGAGCAGAGTGAGCGTTAGAGGACTATCACAAGGGCAGTCATGGAAGCCCAAGTCAGGGAGGAGTCTCCTCCCTCTTGGGAAGGCATGGCCGCCACGTGGCGCCCATGCATGCCCATCCAAAGAGACCCCTTGGGTCTATAAAATGGTGAACTTTCTCACCCAAAAGAGGACAGGTTGGAAGCATTTTAAGCAATGAAGTGCTGCCAAATTGATACCACGCTTTACCTTTGATTCACCTCTTCCACATCCTTGATCTCTTTCGCAAGGGAGGTCATTGGGTGGTTATTGGAAGTGTGAATCCGGATCCAAAACCCGACACTTGACCACATAGATCTACCAATTCACCGACAACCCATTACAAGAGATTTTGGGCCCATCCCAAGTGGATTGGTGCCGAAATCAGGTTCCAACGGTGGGCGGCCCGCCCGGGCGCCCCGCACTATTGCGAGCCTAATCTTCTTTTTTTAAGAACGATTGGGAATTCATGGCAGATTGTTCTTTTTGTCATTTGTTTATTTTGCATTCCATATTATGCTGCTTAAATAGCTTGTAATCCTGATTTCATAATGCTTTGATCAAATCTTATCATGTTTTATCGCTTTTGTTGTCCTCACTAACTTGCAGGTAGCAGCGTCAAATTCCCATTGATGGAGGCCAAATTGGGGAAATCCGACCATCTGGGTCTTCCCAAAATGCCCCCAATTAGCTAACCCCAAGTTTGCAGGTCTTTTGGAGCTCCCTAGATGCGACATTTTGGGCAGTATCACTTCGGCGCTTTGTCGCAGGTGAATTCGTCCTACCCCGGGACGAATTACAGTCGAATCCATCCCGCCCAGGAGCGAATTCAAATCGGTGAAGAATTTCCTGACTGTTTCATTTGTAGTGACCTCTCGGTAATGTTCCCTGGTTCCTGTCAAATTTGTAGACTATTTTGATTCAGTTTACTTATCCTTTTATTCAGTTTCATGCATGCATCTTTCATTGTTTTTTAGAGAACAAACGTTTCATCTTTGCAACAGGTGCTACTAATGATTTTGTTGTTTCTTTGAATGCAGGAGGAGCAGCAAGGATCAAGGATTCATTCACACCAGTGGCGGTAACACTTTGGCCCGCCCATTTTGCATGTGGGCACGCGGAAGGAGGATCACTAGTCACCATTGTAACCAAAACATGTTAACGCTCCTAGCCCCTGAAAATGCGGGAGACGTCTTTGTAACCGATATTGAGAGAGTATAAATAAAAAGGGTTGTGCTTTCTATACTTCTTTCATTTCGTCTCAATTCGTCTCTTTTCCCTATTTCATGCATTTCAAATTTCTAGGATTAAAGCGTTACATTTCGTTTTGCATTGCATAGCTTTAGTGTTTCTTTTCAACTTTCGGAATCTCGTGCTTTCAGTGGCGATCACGGTGGGACCCTGTCCCCTAATTTTTGAGATCAAGAAACTGATCAAAATTTGTGTTTTCTTGCTTATAGGCACTATTTTTTGAACTCTGACTGTTATTCGTTCCAGCCTGTGGCGAATACAATACTAGAATTCGTCTGACCCTGGGACGAATTCGAATTCGTCTCAGCCTGGGACGAATTATGTTATGGTATTCGTCTCACCCAGAGACGAATTTTTGTCTGTGCAGTTTCAGAGCCAAGAATCGGAAACATCCTTTTGGGCAGAGAAGAGGTAGGGGTTTTTAACAAGCCTCTATCAAATTTTTGTTTTCTGTTTTCTGATTTTCAGTTTTTGTATGGCTTAGGGAAAGTTTCCTTTTTGTTTGCCTGTTTCATTTTTTTAATAAAAAGAACCACACACACATCACGTGGCATTTTTAAACCAAGGAGCTGGTCGTAAGACCCCAGCCCTTGATCAAGACCAACGGTGGGTTCATCACCACCTTGGCTTGAATTTTGCATTCATTTACCCCGATTGTCACTTGTTGTTAGACGTAAATCCTGATGAAAGCTGACCGAGTGTCGTTGGGGTGATTCCCAGCATGCGAGGATAAGTCTTCTATGGTAGGTGTCATAAATAGGGCAATCCCCCTTCCGTACCGCCTATGTTCCATGTACCATCTGCTCTCACGTACCTATAGTTTCCCTCACGTAAGGGCGGGTATATAGAGAGGTTGGTATATCGGTCTGGCAATGGTATATCGAAGGGGCGACCAATTTTGGGAGCCATAAGAGCCTTCATTTTGCATTTAAACGTTCTTTACAAAAACCTCAAAAACAACAACAAAACACACTAAACCAGTTTTAGGACACACTTTCAACCTTTAAATGAGATAATCACCGTTTGTGTATGTGTGTGTTCTTTTTTGTTTAAGTGTAGCATAAAAAATCATAAAAGAGATAAAAATCTGCTTAGCTTGTAGAAGAGCACCACCATGGTGTACACCCGTAGCCAAGCCCAATCAAGGGCAGAAGCTACGAAAAGTGTACAAGGAGTGGGCACAAGTCGCCTCCGCTTTAGCCCTAAGGACTTGGCCATACCGCCTTGGCGGTCTGACCCACAAGAGAGTCCACATCATTCCATGTCAAGGTGGAATTATAGGGACACCCCTCTGGGGGACACGCCCATTCATCACAGCCCCTTTCGGGAAGAATATTTACACGTGGCACTCAACGTAGATAGAAGAGCTCCCTTAGAAGCTAGATATGAGTGGCCACCGCACGATGAAGTGCTAGAGAGGCATAGTGTCCATGAGGAGAGGCCACATGACTATGGCATCTCTCCTTTGCCTCCCATCACCGTTAGAACCAATAGACAAAACCCAGAGCGCAAGGCTCTCCAAACAGGGCAAGCTAACTCCGCCCACCCCTTTCACACCTACGAAAGGGAGTACGAGGAAGACCATCACATTCCTCGAGAGCAATATATAGCGTGGGAGCCTTGCACTTCCACACCTGCTAGATACCATGGTCACCCACTGAGGCCAGAGCCTCGGGTAAATGCCGCCAACCTCGATAGAGGGAAGCAACCCATTGAGATCTCGGATCATCACGACCGAGGAAAATGCATAGGAGAGGCATTCAGGCCTCCTAGGCCCAAGATGGCAGACCAAATTGACTTGGCAGTCGCCAGACATGCCACCCGCCAAGCCCAGATCATGCGGCTTGAGCAAGATCAGCAGTAGCTAGAGCGTCTATACCACCTTAGCAAGGAGCGCATTCAGTGCCAAACAGATGAGCTACTTTATAACCTACCTGAGAGGGTTCCAACCCCTCACACCCAAAGAGCGGAACCATATGAGAGGCATAATCCCTTGGTGCGGGATAGGTCTCCGTGACCTCGTCAAGTTTTGCCTCCGAGACCCCATAGACCTGAGAGGGAGGCCACTCCCCGAAACAACGATGGGTACCCTCCATGGGGACCCACTCAGGGTCATAGGTCTCACCTAGAGACTCCTCAAGAAGTTTACGAGGAGTATGAACAAGAAGTAGAGCGGGCCGAAATGCCCTACCAAGGCGGAGGGGTTGTTATCCGGCCACCCCCCCATAGGCCTCAAGTCTCCCACAACCCACAACGGGAGCAAACTAAAGAGGAAGAGATTAAATCTTCTGATGCATACAAAGCGTTGTTAGAGCATTTGGAGTCTATGGAAACCAAAGCTTCTGGGCCCCAAAAGCCCATGTTACGCCAACTCCGTAGTCACCCTGTGCATCCGTCAGTGCCTGCACCTCCTTACCCCGAACACTTCAAGTTGCCTCAGTTGGTAGTCTTTAAGGGTGAAGAGGATGCCCAAGAGCATGTGACAAGATTCCTGAGCCAATGCTTTGGCATTCAGGATAATGATGCACTGTTGCTAAGGACATTTATAACCACATTCGTGGGCCCTACCTCGGATTGGTTCACCTAGTTGTCGAAGCACAACATCAATAACTTGGATCAATTAGTGGATGCGTTCCTTGAACGCTTCACCTTCAACACCAAGAAGAAGGCGTCACTGAGTGACCTGGCCAGCCTCAGGCAATATGAGGAGGAGACCATGGCGGCCTACGAGAATCGGTGGAGGACTCTACTTTCCAAGCTACCCTACCTTCCCCCTATGTCCGACCTTACACAAATGTTCTCACGAAGTTGTTTGAGATCGATCTCTATGCTATTGCAGCTGCAACAATATGCCACCTTAGAAGAAGCTTTGGCGCAAGCCAAAATTATCGAAGAGATCAAAATACAGGATGGCAAAATTGCCAAACCTAAGAAGAAAGAGTGGAACAAGAACACAAAGACAGGGACTACGCAACAAAAACCCATTGCGGTTAATCAAGTTGCTATAAATGTCCCTAAGCCTGCACAAGAAATACAGCCTCAAAAGGCTAATTATCAAGCAGTGCCTCCTAACAATTATGAAAGAGAAAATAAAAAATAGGAGCAAAATCAGCAGCATCGCCCTAAGCGACAGTACACCCCTTATACGGAGTCTAGGGACTCCCTATTTGACCGCTTGTCAGCGGTGAACTTGATCACCCTTCCAGAGATTCAAACCATAGATCCTAACGCTCCCAAGCCTAAGGGATACAGAGAGGACTTGTATTGTAGGTTCCACAGGCGAAGGGGACATGACCTGAACGCATGTTGGAAGTTCAAAGGATTGATACAAGACCTGATTGACAATAAGACATTGGCAGTGGACAACCCCATAGTGCCAAACAACCAGCAGATGGGGGTTTTCAAGGACCCCTTGCCTGCCCATGAGGCATAGGCAAAACCCCTTCAGGTCAATGAGGTGCAACAGAATTTCCCCATGCAAGGGTATGTGGGAATGATAAGCATAGTGACTAGGAACAAGAAATACCCAGGAGTTGCCCCCGAGGCAGCCACAAGAGAGGTTCCATCGACGTCACAACCTCAACAACACCCTGTGCAGTTACCTCCGCCTAGACCCGAGGCCACGATACGGACCAAACTCACGTAGAGTTTGTGGACCACGTCGGCTAGGCTCTCCATATATGAGCTTATACAACAATCAGCGCCCCATTGGGAGGCTCTCATGGAGATTTTGAAAGCCATCGAGTTGCAGCCCCACGAAGCGAATTCCTTCAATAACTTCATGGGACATGTAAAACGATGCACGGAGCCAGTCATTACCTTCCAAGAAGATGAAGTTAAATCAGTGTCTGATGACATGGCAGATCCACCCCTGCACGTTATCGCGTGGGTCAACGGGATCCCGTATAAGAGGGTGTTGATAGACACTGGCTCGTCCAGTAACATCATTACTACAACAGCATTGAAACATCTGAAGTTGCTAGCCTCTCACATCACGGCTTCCACTTACACACTACGAGCATTCAATGATGCGATATGCTCGATAGTTGGCACAATTGTTCTACCCATTTAGGTAGGACAAAAGATGATACCTACATTGTGCCATATTTTGGAAGGCGAGATGGCATACAACATATTGCTAGGGTGGCCATGGATCAGGGACATGAAGTGTGTCCCTTCGATAGCTCACCAATGTTTGAAGTATGCATTTGAAGGGGAAGTACATGTAGTCCCGATGGACTTAGAACCCTTCAAATATTGCAATGTGGTGCAGTTGATGCCGCAATCGACCCTCCCATCGACACACTTGGATTTTTAGTTAAATCCATCTAGACAGGGTCCGATGCCGCAAGCACCACTGGTGATAAATCCATCAAAACCCTAGCCAGGTGCATCTTCATCGTCAGCTCCTTCACCACCAATGCCACCTATCATGGCTAAACAGAAGGACAAAGGGAAGCAAATCCTGGAAGAGGCTCAACCCCTGGAAGAGGCACTGCCAATAATATCAACCATCTCAATCGAAGAGATACCTAGCACAATGGAAGTTGAGGCTCCTAATCCACCCAACATGGAATGGACTCAGGAAGAGCTTCTGTTCCCTCCCTCTCAATCACCAACAATTACTATTGAAATGGCCAGTACGGGCCTAGGGGAGTATCTAGTGCGGAATGTCATAGCAACGACCATGCTAGAGTCAGTGCAAGACATGGGGAGACCTCGCCTCCCCATCGGGACAATTGTTCCTTTAGGCTACCCACCGAACTAGACCAATTTTGTGTATGGGGGCCTTGACCATGGTGTTGAGCCATGCATGCAAAAGGACGAGGATGAAGAGCCTTTTGTAGAAGATGTCAACTATCTGTCTAACCCGGACTTCGCTCTGAGATATCTTGGCCAATGCAATTGGCATGGATACGGGCTAGGTAGGTATGAGCAAGGAGTGCGTGTCCTTTGCCAGCCAAGATACCAAATGCCTTATGACAAGTCGGGAGTAGGGTTCAACCACCCCTGCCCTTGGACATCTTGGTGGAAAACATGCAAGGCCTAGGAATAGGCAACAAGGGTGGATTGGCATCAGATCCTTATGCCAACCCAAACACAACATATACATTGGGAGATTACCTCCCATGGTCAACAACCACCCTTGTTAACATCAATAACCCTCCTCCTTTGCTAGAGAGAGGCGAAAGTTTGGGAACTCACTTTCAAGGAAAGTATAAATAGTGTCAAGAAGGATCTTCGGAGGATGAATCAGAATATGAACCAATGTCATATGATCCCTTCGAATCCGATAGTGATCACTCACAAGAGATCCCCATGAATAACTGGCAAGAGATCTTTTTGACTTTGTTCCCTCTAGAGGCTCCAATCGAGCCAGTGCCGCGTCAAGAGAATCAGGTCCCCCCATGGAGCGTGGAACAACCGCAATGGGACCAGATTAATTTGCTTGAACAAGATGAGACTCATATGTCGCAAGCAATTGTTGGAGCCAATGAAGGCTTTTGGATCTCCGACAGTGATTCGGAAGATGAAACTGAGATGGCCTATCTCAACCACATGCGACAAATGCAACAACGATACCCCTTGGAGATTAATGACATATTTGCATAGATGGGCATAGTGCCAGGGCATGAGTGGTACGTAGACCCAATAAGGTGGGATCAAGTGTTGGATCCGCTACTCTGGGTACACGAAGAGCACTTTCCACTCCGAGACCCTAGGGTGATATCAGTGTCGAGGGTAGACCCTATCCTCCTATTAGCACATAGGGCCGATCCATTCATGCCAGTACCTATAGAACCAGATCCAAAACACAGAGAACATCCAGAATGTTTGAGTCATCACACCCATGGTAATGGAGACCAAAATCATTTCATCCACATGATCTCCATTGACTTAACCGCACCCATCCGCAATCTAGTCGATCCAGCATGGTCCTTGCATCTAGACATAGATGCCATTGATTGGGATCATGTCAATTCACCTCCATCCCCATCATAGTACTGGCATTTCGATAAAATGCCTCATTTTACCCCAGGGACAACTCAGGATATCTTTCATGCCGAAGAGGAACCCGAGGTTCCCAACGTAGATTTAAACTTAGCTAATGATATCCATTTGATCCCAACTCCACATCAGTTGGAGGATGGATCCCACATGTCGATCGAGGAGATGACTGACATAGACATCGGCTTGGATCCAATGAATCCATAGATTATCAAGCTAGGGGTAAGCTTATCCCCTGAAGAGCAAGCCGACTACATTGCCCTTCTCAAAGAGAAGAAGGAGGTTTTTGCATGGTCATACAGAGACATGTCGAGGCTAGATCCATAGCTAGTCATGCATAATCTAACGCTTGATCCGAAAATCAAGCCAGTTAAGCAAAAACTACGTAAGATGCACCCAACAGTGGCCTTGATGGTCAAAGATGAATTGCAAAAGTTATTGGATGCACAGTTTGTCATCTGCATGGATTATCCGCCATGGCTGTCCAACATGGTGCCCATCAAAAAGCCCGACGGGAGGATTCGCATATGCACTAATTTTTGAGATCTAAACAAAGCGAGTCCTAAGGATGATTTCCCCTTGCCAAGCATCGACGCATTGGTAGATGCTACAGCAGGTCACGAAATGCTATCCCTCATGGATGGTTTCTCGGGATACAATCAGATTCGTATCAATCTCGAGGACCAACTAAAAATGGCGTTCACAATGCCTTGGGGGACATTTTGTTATAAGGTCATGCCTTTTGGCCTTAAAAATGTTGGTGCCACCTACCAACGTGCCATGACGTACATCTTCCATGATTACATGCATAAAACTTTGGAAGATTACATGGATGATTTGTTGGCCAAGTCTCTTTTGTGCCCAGATCATCTCGATGACTTAAGCAAGATCCTCGATCGCCTCATGGAGCATAAAGTCAGACTGAATCCCAAGAAGTGCGTATTTGGCGTCACATCTGGAAAACTCTTGGGTTTCATAGTCTCAAAGCGAGGCATCGAGGTGGACCCAAACAAAGTCAAGGCAATCCTTGAAATGGTTCCCCCAACTACCATTAAGCAGCTCAAAAGTCTACAGGGAAAGGTCACATCAATTAAGCGCTTCATAGCGTAGCTATCTGACAAGTGCCGACCCATGAACAAATTATTGCACAAGGGGGTAGCATTTCACTGGGATGACGAGTGCCAGTCAGCCTTTGATGACATCAAATGATACTTGGCTTTGCTACCAGTATTGGCACCACCTAGACCAGGAGTGTCATTCTACTTATACATCTCAGCTACTGAGGTGGCATTGGGCGCCATGCTAGCCCAGAAGAATGAACTTCACAAAGAACAGGCTACTTACTATCTTAGCCGCACCCTGGTCAGTTATGAACTTAACTATGCATACGTCGAGAAACTCTGCTTGGCAGTGGTGTTTGCTACCAAAAAGCTATGCCACTACATGCTGAGCAACACTACGTATGTTGTGTCTAAGGAGAATCCATTGTGATACATGATGAGTCGTACTTATCATAGTAGTCGCACGGCAAAATGGATCATGTTGTTGACGGAATTTGACATAGAGTTTATTGGACAGAAATCCATCAAAGGACAGGTCATAGCCGATCAACTAGCAGAGGCTCCTCTCGAAGACGATCAGCCTCTAGTCATAGAACTACCCGATGATGGGGTCTTCCATGTCTCAGAATCGCCAGATTCTGATGAGCCTGAGTCACAGGCTGACATAACCCTATTTTTTGATGGTTCTAAATGTGAGCAAGGTGGTGGCATGGGAATAGTATTCTTCACACCGTAGGGCGCTCCAATGCCCCTATCATTTAAATTAAATTTCCCATGCACCAACAATAATGCAGAGTATGAAGCCTTGCTCATAGGTCTTCAGACAACAATCGCCATGAACATCAAACGACTGAACATCTTTGGTGATTCGCTGTTAATTGTCAATCAAGTCAAAGGGGTATTCCAATGCAAATGCCCAGTTTTGTAGGCTTATAAAGCCCTTGTGGACAAATTCTTGGCAAAACTTGAGTGGTACGACATCGAGGCACTCCCTCGATCATCGAATCATTTTGCGGACACAATGGCCTCATTGGGGTCACTAATCCCGCAAGACCTTTCCGGTGATATGACAACCATTCAAGTCAAAACACTATCGCAATCCGTGATGGAGCGTGCAAGCTCTGACTTGACGCCAGGAATCCACATGATCCAGATTGAACCATCCTCGGATAAGTTCTCTCGAATCCATGATCATCTCAAACATGCCAACTAGGGGTCCTTGTTCTCCCCTACTCCCATTAATAGCAACACAATGCTATTCTTACAAGTTCTCTCCCGCTCAGCGTTTGCTAGGGATGAACTTCAAGAGGGATTGGTTGTTCATACCATCGAGGCTTCCGATCAGCAGGACTGGTATTTACCCATTAGAGACTACCTCAAGTTAGGTAATCTCCCGCTTGGATTGACGCATGCCGCAAAATGAGCATTCAAGCAAAAAGCGGCTAAGTATGTCTTGATAGGAGACATTTTGTACCATCATAGCTATGAAGGAATCCTCCTTCATTGCTTGGACCAGCAAGAGTCCACTTGGGCGATCGCCCAAGTGCACGATGGTACATGTGGTGGCCACTTCAGTGGTATGGCCATCGCAAAGTGCATTCTTCGCATGGGCTATTATTGGCCATCTTTAGAGTGAGATTGTTGTGCATATGTCAGGAAGTGCGTGAAGTGTCAACATCATGCCAATTTGATGCACGTACCTTCCCAGGCCTTGCAGACAGTCCAGTCCGCTTGGCCATTTTTGTAGTGGGGCTTCGATCTAATTGGAAAGATCTCCCCTACATCGTCAGGCCATCACACGTTTATCATAATGGCCACAGAGTATTTCACCAAGTGGGTGGAAGTAGTTTCGCTTACCTCTACGATAGGACCCCGCATAGTGGAGTTCATTTTGCATAACATCATATGTCATTTTGGTATTCCATCCAAAATAGTCTCGGATAATGGGATGCCATTCAAGAACAAAGACGTGCGTGCTTTGACCACAAAGTACAAAATTTAGCACAATTTTTTGACACCCTATTATCCGTAGGCAAATGGGCAAGCAGAGGCATCAAACAAAATGCTAGTTGCCATCCTTAAAAAGATGGTCATAGACAGTCATAAGGATTGGCACATCCAAATCCCACTTGCCCTGTGGGCTTATCGCACTAGCATTCGGACGCCCACTGGGGCAACTCCATTTTCACTCGTGTATGGCTTCGAGGCAGTCATGCCTCTCGAGTTGGAAATTCCTTCCCTATGCATATCAATGCAAGAGTTCATCGATGATGACGCTGCATGGCAGGCCCAGTTAGACCAGCTTACGTTGCTTGATGAACGACACGTTAATGCTCTCGAGCATTTACGTATCTATCAAGAGCGACTTAAGAAAGCTTACAACATGAAAGTTCACCTGAGGGACTTTCGGGTTGGTGATTTGGTCTTGAAGGAAAACCAATAGAACTCTAGTTTGTCATCCCACCTAAGGGACAAGTTCATGGCAAATTGGTTAGGTCCATATGTAATTGATAGCAAAATAGGACCCGGGACATACCGGCTAGCCTCTCTTGATGGAATCAAGGAAACAGAACCCTTGAACATCAGTCATTTGCGACCATTCCATATCTAAGAGAGCCATATCCCAAAATGCTCCAAGGATTCCTATAATCGCTTGGTCAATCCCAAAATGCTCCAAGGATTCCTACAATCGCTTGGTCAATCCCAAAATGCTCCAAGGATTCCTACAATCGCTTGGTCAATCCCAAAATGCTCCAAGGATTCCTACAATCGCTTGGTCAATCCCAAAATGCTCCAAGGATTCCTACAATCGCTTGGTCAATCCCAAAATGCTCCAAGGATTCCCACAATCGCTTGGTCAAAAATAAGAAAATTCAAAAATAGTAAAATCATCAAAAACAACAAAAATTTGCATCTCATTTCCAGGCATGCTCAAATTCATCAATAAGAAGCTCTTCTCGCATCTCATCTTCATATTCACAAAAATCAATCCATCAAAAATACAAAAATATGTAGCTGCATTAAGCATCACACCCATACATTGCATATTTGTGGTCGTATAGGTCAAAGGCACCATAGACTGTAATTACTCTGCTAGTCCATCTTGTTCCACATTTCTCCATTCTATAAGTAGTCCATCAAACATAAATGCCATTCACTTCTTTTTACCACACTAGAGTCAGTGGTCTTCTAATGTATCAAGAGTTTTCATCTTTCAGTCGTCATTTTGCTTTCTAGCCACGTACTGTACCAAGTCAGACAGATTTTACGAAGGTAGAGTTCTACTTGGATCACACCTTGTTACGTAGCATCCCAACACAAATTAAAACACATAAAAATTCCCAAGTTGTGTGAACGAAAGATGAAACCTGCACAGTAATCCAGGTCACCATAAGCGAAATAGTTATCTTGCTCATCCCCCTGTGCGAATGACCCCAAGAATGCTGAGAGTTGGCAAAAGGACAAGCATCTTCCCTACCCAATTCCCCAAGAATCCCAAGTTCTCAAAAAGTTGCAAACATCAAAATTTTGCAAAAAGTCAAAACTCCAAAAATTTGACATCACCACCAGAGTGCATACATCAAAAGGCACATACAATAGTGATTCTTATCACTCGAAATCCAAATCCCTTGCTCAAAAGAAAAATATATAAAAATAAATAGTGATTTTTATCACTACCAATGAGCAAGTATCCCAATACAATTGAAGAAAAGAAGGGAGTCGAACTTGAATCCCTGGAACTCTCAGCATTCCGATAGGTCATGAGGCAAACCTCAGTACCGGTTTGGTGGATAGCCTATCGGTCATTGGCGGTAAACCTCCCGCATGACGATATATCTGTCACATTAACTCGTGTACAGATCAATGTTTGCATGTGGATGAGCTAGCTTATGGTATCCTAGATAGCACTACAGATTAATCTGACTAAATACAACAAAGGAGTTAGTGGAGCTAATTAGGTGATCCTCAGTACGAGGTTTGGTTGATAGCCTATCTGGCATTGGCGGTATCCTGACAAATACCACATAAATGAACTCAATTGCACACACAGGGATGTGAAATAGCTTGGTCAAAGACAAGTCCGATTCATACCTTGTTCAAAAGTCTTGTAAGATAAAGTACAGTCGTGGCTAGTGAGTTAAAACCGTCTGAGTCTCAGAAAACCTTAGCTACATTTCTAAACCAACTGCGCTACTTTTCATCCTCACATTACCATCAGAAAATACAAAAAAACACATGTATACATGCAAAGTCATTTACCACAGCAATCGCCTAAAAACAAAATCACAAAGTCCTAAACAGTCTATGGTGCCCTAACCAAACAACACAAATTCATTTCATCCATTACATTTTGCATATCACATATACATCAAAAACATTTGCATTCATCATAACATATGCATCCATCGAAATAAATTAACATGCATACATCCATACTCATCACTCATCATGCATAAAATCAAATCATCACTCGCATAAACAAAATAAAGTCATCTGTATATATATCATAACAAAAATGCCCGCAGGCTACAATAACCGGTCATCTGACCCCGCACAATCCAAAAGCTCAAAAACCCCCAAGCCTAGGGCATCGGCCACCATGATCATGCAGGATCGGTGCGATGGGAACTACCCCCATGGTGTGGGTCCTATGGGACCCCTCAGGGCGGCTACTGCTAGCCCCCGCATCACGCCTGCTACCCCCTCCCTCATCCAGTCGCCTGCGACGAGATGATGTTGACTGCTCAGTATCACTACCCCTCATCCGACGTGACGATCCACCTCCCGAGGGCTTAGGTAGCCACCCACCGAGGTGGATAATCTCTCCCTCCATCTCCAGTCGATGCCATCACCAATCTGATTCCCGTCGATCCCACTCTGCCTCCCACCGATGGTAGTAAGCTACTGCATCGTCATGCTATGCCAAAACCCTATCCCTCTCTACTAGCTACATCCGTAGGAGATCCCTCTCCCGTGCAGCATCAGTATCCCCCTCCTATCGATGAGACGCCACCCATGCGCTCTCCCGCTCTACCAACTGAGTCCGCAAGAGATCTCTCTCCTGTAAAGCCTCTCCCAGCTCCCCATATCGCACCCATAGCAGGTCCTCCAATCATGCTATCTCAACATTGAGCCTCGCCTCCACCTCCTCCAAACTTGCCTGAGGCATAGGCGAATCCGAGACAACAGCCTGCTCTGGCTCCCACTACTCCATGATGTCCTGCATCTTCGGCTGATCCAGAACCCCCAAATCCGCATCCTCATCCTCCACCTCCACCATGTCTGCATCCTCCCAAGGAGCTCCCCAATCATCCCCTGGTGCCTCGGCACCCTCCCTACCCATCGCTGCTACCTCCATGCCTCCCAGTGGCCCCTCTCCCCGCCATCATCGTAGTACCCACCACTGGTCGTACTCTGCAGTAGTCCCGATGTCATCCACATTCGAGACATCGATCACTCGAACGGTCAGTCCAGAGTTCTCTCATCCCCCCAACACCGATAGACCACGGGCTCACCAAGAAACCCCTGGTGCACCCCAAACTATCGTGTCACTCGACTGTAGGAGAAGAACTCATGCTCGGTCCCGTGCCACCCAATCAGCCATCGCTCTCTACATACCCGTCGGAGCCACTCTCCAGCCTCCGGCCAGGCTGGACAATCCTGATAGGGGCGCCAAAGCACCTCCCTTAGAGTAAGTCGAGAGAAGGCATCGGCATAGTGCCCTACGGCACCTGCCCACCATCGACTCTGTCCCTGCTCCCCAGACCGCTGCCACAGAACTGCATAGCCTATCTCCCTATCCTCCATCTCCGCCCGAGTCATCCATGGTAACCCGATTGGCCTCTCCATTGCTATGTGCTGCCAAGCCCAACTCTGCAACAGATAGCTACAGCTAATCCCCTTTCGCTTTTGGCAACGGACCTCGTACAACTCACCATAGAGCTATGCCAACAATGTCTGTCCCCATCTCATGATTAGTGGTGCCTCTGTCGGGCACTCTACCAACCGCCAAACCAAATCCAACAGGTTCCATGGGAACCTCGCACCTGACGAGTCAGGTAGTAGCATGTTGGAAATGAGGCCCATAAGGAATGCGTGCCTCACTCCCAACACCCCCTCTCCAACCACCATCGGACCAAAATCCCGCCAATCTGGTAGTCGCCCTCTGCCCTCTCCAGTGGATCCTCCACACCCAGCTCCTCCCCATGCCCGAAGCATCACATCAATATAGTTGTCCGCTGATCACGCGGTGATGTCCTGATCGGTAGTCCATCTATCGAAATCCACAGAAGTCGATAGATATCCTCCAAGGTCACGGTCATCTCCCCTATTGGGAGATGGAAGGTGTTGGTCCGGGGATCCCACAGATTGATCAGGGCCATCAAATAAGCCCGATCCATGACCACAGGCTCCAGTCGAGCCACCTGCTTGAGCCCAAGGGCATCAAGCCACTCCCAGTCAGCCACAGTTAGTGCCCCTCGTGCTTCAGTAAAAGCAGTAGGTACACGGTACCGGCTCTTAACAACCTGCAAAAGAAAACAATTCAAAAACATTAAAATCATGAAAAAAAAATTGTACAACAATAACATGAATATACAACATTGCCTACCAATGTACAGCAAAAAACAAACATAAAAATTCAAACAAAATTAATTTTTCAGTCCTAGGGTTTCTAATCCTAACTGATAAATTCAAAAACAAAACAAAACAAAATTTAAAAATTAATTTGTCAGTCCTAGGGTTTCTAATCCTAACTGATAAATTAAAAAAACAAAACAAAACAAAAATTCAAAAAAACAAAAATTAATTTGTCAGTCCTAGGGTTTCTAATCCTAACTGATAAATTTAAAAACAAAACAAAAATTCAAAAAACAAAAATTAATTTGTCAATCCTAGGGTTTCTAATCCTAACTGATAAATTAAAAAAAACAAAACAAAAATTAAAATTCAAAAATTAATTTGTCAGTCCTAGGGTTTCTAATCCTAACTGATAAATTCCAAAAACAAAACAAAACAAAAATCAAAAATTAATTTTTCAGTCCTAGGGTTTCTAATCCTAACTGATAAATTTAAAAACAAAACAAAAATTCAAAAACAAAAATTAATTTGTCAGCCCTAGGGTTTTTAAACTCTAAACTGATTAATTAACAAAAACACAATAATTTGTCAGTCCTATTTGTCAGTCTTAGGATCTCTGTATTTTAAGTTTAAAACGTCTGCACGAACAACATAAAATTAAAATAACAATTTTAAACCTAGGGTTTTAACCTACGTTTTAAAACTGACCAGCTCAACCTAAGAACTAGGGTTTTACGTTCCGTTTATCCTAGGGTTTTAGTTATAAGCAAAATAACAATTCTTTACCTAGGTTTTCACTACGTTTGTCATTTAGTTGTACACTAAGTCTTGGTTGTGTTCAGCTCAATTTCAGGGTTTCAGTTTTAAAATTTTGAAAAACATCATCACAAAAAAAAAAATTAAACAAAACACTTGTAGTTTTAAACAAAATCAATAACACTAGGGAGCACTTACTGGTCTCACTTCGGCTCTGCTGCTCGATCCAGTTTGTGCACTCATGATGTCAGGAGAAATTCGGCAGTGCTCCGCTTCGTAGAATTAACCTCCTCCTCCCCAGAGCTCCAAATCGCAAGAAAATTCAGATGCAAATGAGCCCAAACCCTAGTTTTGGCCTTTAAATAGGCCTTTTGAGCTTATATTCATTCCTCCCTAGGATGAGCACTCTAGTTAGTGCTCGTCCCACCCTGGGACGAATTCTAAGCTGGTATTCATCCCACCTTGGGACGAATTTAGGGCAAAAATTTCAAAAAACAGCAAAAATTGAACAAAAATGCACTAAAACAACTAATAAACTTGCCCGATGAGAGTGTTGTTGCACTTGACATCCCGGGCATGCAAAACAGACGTTGGGGTCACAAATTGTCACTATCCTACTCCCTAAGAAGGCTACCTTAGCCGGACCGCTCCACGGGAGGATAGATTTTCGCCAATTTCAGCTCCAAAAAAGCATCGCAAAAAGGGTTACCACCCACCAAAAATAGGTCTAAATGTCGAAAAACTGCACACACTTAATGCTAAACCATCTAAGGGCACCCTTGCACAAGTCATCTTGGGTCAAGCGACTCATCACTTTTCTCATGAAGGTCATTCCCTCATCGATTCGTCGCTTGAGGGGGTAGTCACACTTAGTCACCAATCAACAAACACACACCCAATTAAGGAAAATGACATGCATTCAAAGAATCATTGACAAAGACAATTACGCTCCTGCTTGGGGCAGTAAACAAGCAATAATCACAATCTGATCAAATCACTTGGCATTTCGTGAATCATGAACTCAAGGTTCTCACAGACAAAAGGTTGCGCCCTTTGCCTATTCATGACCGATCAATGTCCAAGGTCAAGTAACACCTCACCGAAAAAGGTTAACACTTGAATTGAGTGCCTTCGCTCGTCAGAAGCAAGGATTCAAGAATGCATGCCCTTTCCATGCTTGGGGCATCAAAATTTGGTTAGGTTACCAAGAAATCCTAATCATTAGTGCTTTGGTTATCTATTTTTGCTCAGCACTGCATCACCCGTAGTGCTTTCCAAAAAGGGGCATCTGTAGACACCAAAACAACACCAATCTGATTATGTGACTACAAACACTGATCGCTTTGACACACATAGCCCCCAGGGCAGCCCTCAGAGGTTAAACAATGGTCCTAACCACTTTTATAGCAATTTTGGAAGGTCAAAAAGCAATTTGGCACCTTCAGGCACTTTGCTTCAAATCCGTCCCACCCTGGGACGAATTCAAAATGGGATTCGCCCCACCCAGGGACGAATTCTGAATTCGCTCCTGGGTAGGGCGAATTCCAGGTTCAACGGGAAAAAAGAGAAATTGTGCCAAATGGCAGCCAAGGATAGTCAATTAATGCCTCCTGCCTTGCATGCGCGCGTAGGTGAGCAAATTGAACGTTAGAGGACTGTCACAAGGGCAGTCATGGAAGCCCAAGTCAAGGGGGAATCTCCTCCCTCTTGGGAAGGCATGGCCGCCATGTGGTGCCCCTGCATGCCCATCCAAAGAGACCCCTTGGGTCTATAAAATGGTGAGCTTTCTCACCCAAGAAAGGACAGATTGGAAGCATTTTTTTAAGCAACGAAGTGCTGCCAAATTGATACCATGCTTTACCTTTGATTCACCTCTTCCACATCCTTGATCTCTTTCACAAGGGAGGTCATTGGGTGGTTATTGGAAGTGTGAATCCGGATCCAAAACCTGACACTTGACCACATTGATCTACCAATTCGTCGACAACCCATTACAAGAGATTTTGGGCCCATCCCAAGTGGATTGGTTGTAATATCCCCTCTTTGCACTAGCTTCTAGTGGCAGATGGACTTGCCTATACACAGGTTCCTGTAGGCAATGTCGGATGGTTGGGAATCTCTACAGTGATGTGATTGAGACCCTTGGGCATCAGTTCTAGTTTATTCTAGCTTTATTGGTTGTTTCTAGCAGTTTTAGAGGGACTTCCTATTTTTTAGGAGCCGATTGACCACAGGACCTTGGGAAATTGACACTCCAGACATGTAATTTGGCTTAATGGGTACTCAAATCCATCATTTATTCATGAGGTCGGCATAGGGAGGCCCTTTATTTTAATACCCAAAGGAATATTAAAATAAATTAAATATTTAAATGTTGGGCATTGCAATTTTATTTTATATTATTAAGGGGGTGTTAGGGTATAAATTTTGGGATAAAATGTATTAAATAAAGTGTGTATGTGCCTAGGAAAGGTGGACGACCCCTCATGGGTCTTGTTTTATGAAATTAAATAAAATAAAACAAAAAATTAAACCCCAAATTAAAAAAAAAGAGGTCGACCCAACTTGAGAAGAATAAGAAGGGAAAAAAAGAAAACATTGGCATATTTGGCATTACTTATTTTCGGAGTTGTGAAGAGGGATTCTTGCAGTAGTAATTTGCAGGAGATATCTTGGCTTGTTGGTGACGAAATCCATCAGCAAGAACACCAGTGTCGAGAGTGAAATATCTCCTCATATTGGCCAGTTGCACTCTCACTTTAGGGAGTGACTTTGAGCTTCAAAGAGAGGAATTTTGAAGGGTTTTTTGGGCACAAATTGAAGAGGGTTTTGGAGTTCTCAGCTGCACATTAACTTCAGACTTCTTTTCATGTCTTGGCTGAACCAAATAGGAGTATATTTCAGTTCATGGTGAATTATTTGTGTAAGGGTTTTTTAAGAGAAGGCCAAGAAATTCAAATTCTAGCTAGCCTATCCATTTTGGAGCATGATAGAGGAAAAAAATTGTAGATTTAGAGGTTTTTCAAGGTAGTCGTACCACCATCAGCACTCAGGCTGTACATATTAGAAATTGTGCCCTTCATCTGAGTGCCAAACACCTCATATAAGGGTTGTTTTTGGTTGGGTCTTCATCATTGGAAAAAGGGTATCTTGAAAGTATAATAGCACCCTAGAGAAGCATGTATTTGAATATTTATGAGAAAATAATGAAGATTTTTGTATGTTGACATATTTTCCAGAATTAATCAGATCACCATATTCTGGGTATTTCTTTGAATCTTGCAAATTCCTTATTTGGGTTTGTGTAATTAAATGAATAGTAGATTGTGTAAAAATTTTATGGCATTTGAAGTGATGGTGTGAAAGTTAGAGGTATATTTCATTTCCAGCAGTGTGTTCTCCTTATATGGAAAAATACAAAAAAATCAAAATATTGCACAAAATCTGAAAACCTTGAAAATTTCCAAAATAACAAAACAAGGCAAAAATTTTGTATCTCATCTTGGGTGGAATATTACAATGGTATCAGAGCCAACTTATCTTGCCAGCCTAGGAGTTACAAAGTTGTAGTAGTGTGTTGGTAATGGTTACTATCCAGGACATCATGATAGAGCTAATGCAAAAATTTCAAGAACAAAATGAATTTTTTACAACAATAATAGAACATCATCCTAAGTGGTTGAAGCCTCCATTAGCAGTTGGAATAAAAAAAGGGACAAAGGGAAATGACTCATTGCAGCAAAGCACAGTTGTGGACAGCGAAGAGGACAACAAGGAGGTTGAAAATTTAGAGAATGTTTCATGCATAATCGAGGTTCAAGTTGATTTTTGTATTGATGTGGAAAACAAAGTAGTAGTAGTAATTGATGAGGATGATGTCACTTCATCTTGTGTGTTGGATATTGGAGAGGTGTGTATTGATGTTAGGATCTCATCCTAACCCTTAATGTAATAACTTACTTGATGTAATAATTCCTAGTGAACGTGGGTAGTACCCATGATTAATATTTTGTAATGTTCTAAGTTCTAGCTTAGGTAATGCCTATGACAAATGGCACCCTTTTTATGTAACACATGGTAGATAGGTGGCATTGTGCATGTAATTCATGTGGCATTATGCATGTAATTCGAGTGGCATTGTGCATGTAATTCAAAGTGGCACTATGCATGTAATTCGGGTGGCATTATGCATGTAATCCAAGTGGCATTTTGCATGTAAGCCAACCTTGGAAGGAAACTCCTTAAATACCCGAAAAGGCACCAATGTAACCATATTTTGCAAAATTAATGAAGTATTGAAGGAGGTTGCCCCCTCGAAGAGGCCCACGATTCTGTCTTATTGTGAGATTGTTCTTTATGCAAATTTCTGTTATATTAATGTGATGTTTATGTGATTTTATTTCCAAGCAATTGTGTGAGAGTGTGTTATTTGAGTTTATTTTATAGCAGGATCTTAACAAGTGGTATCAGAGCGCTTTCCAGGGCCAAGTTCTGTTGTAACTACAATGATTCTTGCCATCCAATCCGCCTGTTAGGTATAAATTCTGTGTGTTTTTTCCATTATGTTTTTCCTTATTAAAAAAATCCAAAAAAAATACAGTGTTTTTTTTTCCAGACCAAAAACAAAAAAATATATTGTTAGTTGAGTAGGTAGAAACCCTATACCGGGGGTTTTAAAATATCGCGAAGGATCTATCGTTATTGGCTAAGCTAGATAGCCCATAAAGCGTCTAGTGAAGTGAGGGGCGATCAGGCTCCAATACCCAGGCCTCAGACAGAACTCGTGCACGGACTTGAGCTCCCACGTATCTTCGGGTATATCGGGAGACCATCTAGGATTAAACAAACTTTTAGCCATTAGGAAGCTCTTCGGCCTTGTATTACTGATAGTCTATGGGACAACATCCTAGACGATTACCCTCCCGTATTGTCAGAGAGGCAGGTAGTGTGCTCAAGGGTATGTGTGGAATCCTCCTTGAGTAGTGGCCTAAAATATTGGTCCGAGCACTATTGTTCGTCACTGTCGATATATTAGAGGGCCTATGGGTGGTACATACTCCTATACTTAGCATTCCCTGGTTCTGTTAAAACTTCAACCTGTAAAAAATGCAAAAAAAATAAAAAATAAAAATAAAAATCCAAACATCCCTGTTCGTAAACCTGCATTTCAAAAGTGAGCATATGAGAAAGGATTCCTCTACTAAAAAAATAACAGAAGGGACATGCATTCGGGATAAGCCATGAGGGTGACACTTAAGTTGACAGTCTGGAGAATAACAGTAAAATTTACAATGGCAGTCATAGTCAAGTCAGTCAGGTCAGAGAGGTCAGCACAGTCAGGGTAGAATTCACAGTCTTCAGGGTCAGAACAGAATTGTCATATCAGTCACCTGCAAAATACAGAGAATCTTGAGTGTGAAACACGGCCAGTTATAGATAGTGCTCCAGTACCCAACTTTTGCTCAGTAGCTCAGAATTAGAAACTGTAAACACCGTTAGACTCAGCAAAACAGGAGATAAAAAAGAGTCTGGGGTGCCAAAAAGTAGTGTTGAGAGATATAGCTCATTGTGACCACCTCCTTCTGCTGATCATTTTGATATATAGCACCCAAGCACTTTTTTGGGCACTTACTAAAAATAGTAAGTCCTAAAAATTCAATTCTATTTTTAGTAACTAGTCACAAAAGGTCTAAAAAATGGCCCAGGGTACCCGTGGACACCAGAAAGAACTAGAACACTTGGAATCCCTAAAAAAATCCATTGAGAACTTGAACTCGGCTTTTCACTCCATAAGGGAAGAAGTCCAAGGTCTTCGCCTAGAGCATGAGGCCACTAGCAATCGCTTAGAAGAAGCATTGACGAAGTAGACAACAAACTGAGAAGAGAACCACCCAAATCAGAATACCAAGCTGAGATTTCTACAAGGAATCGTGACCATGATCCACCCTTTAGAATGCCCAAATTGGACTTTCCCAAATTCAGTGGGAAGGATGTTGATGGGTGGCTATGTCGGGTTGACCAATTCTTTTGTCTTCATAATGTACCCATATTTCATCGAGTCCAGATGGCTTCCTTTAACTTGGAATCTGAGGCTCTACACTGGTTTCAATGGTTGCATCTTGCCTACCCAAATGTCTCTTGGGAGGATTTTGAATCCCAACTACTCACTCGATTTGGTCCTAGTGAGTTTGAGGACTTTACAGGAGCCTTGACCAAACTGCAACAAACAGGGTCAGTCCGAGAGTACCAAGCTCAATTTGAGAAATTGGCCAATAGGACAAGAGGATTGAGTGAAGGGTTCTTCCGAGTTGTTATATCGATGGGTTGAAGGTGGAACTCCAAGCAGAAGTAAAAATTTTGAAACCACGAACTATGATGGAAGCTATCAGTTTGGCCCGTTTGGCCGAATCTAAACTCTCTGCCTAAAGACACCCATCAAATTTTCCTCAAAATAGACCTTCATTTCCTCCTAGATCCCAACACCTAGATGATAATAAACCTGCTGCACCCAAGCGCCTCACCACCGAAGAGATGGATGCACGTCGTGCCCAAGGATTATGCTACAATTGTGATGAAAAGTTTTTCAAAGGGCATAAGTGTGCACACAAAAAATTGTTCTTGATAGATGTTGAAGAACTTGATACCGCTGACGAGAGTGATGAGGATGAGGACCCTCCAAAAATTACACAGGAACCTGAGACAGCAATTACAATCCATGCCCTTGCAGACATTACTACTCCTCAAACCATGAAGGTTACAGGATTTTTCAAGGGCCAACGTCTTTCCATCCTTCTGGATTCAGGAAGCACGCACAACTTCATTGACCCTAGAGTTGCTCAATGAACAAATTGCTATATCCACACTTGTAATTCCTTTGAGGTCATGGTAGACAATGGGGGAACCTTACCTTGTAAAGGAAAGTGTCGCAATGTTAAAATCAAGATAGGGGACTATGAACTCAAGCAGGACATGTTTTCCCTCCAGTTGGGTGGATGTGATATTGTTTTGGGATCCCAATGTTTGAGTACGTTGGGAACTATTAGTTGGAACTTTGTTGAACTCTGGATACAGTTCTCCCAGAACGGACAAACACACATCATCAAGGGCTCCCCGACAAGAACACCTCAAATTATCAGTTCAAACGGCATGGAGAAATTGCTAAAAAAATCATCACGTGGGGTCATTGCACAACTATTCTCCATCCAACCATCCACATATCCAATGGGTGAAATCACATAAGACATGCAACAGATTCTCCCCAAACAAGAGGCCATATTTTTAGAACCAACCACACTACCACCGCATCGCTCTCACGACCATGCCATTCCATTATTGTCGGATAGTACACCTCCCAATATCAGACCACCTTATGAGCGACTCAAGCGCACCTTATTTTGGAAAGGTAGGAAACATAACATTCGCTCTTTGGTGGTAGACTGCGACACAGGTCAAGGGATGAAAGGAGAAACAGTGCGCTCTCTGGGCACTCTTCCACCATTGCCAATACCGGATCAGGTGTGGACTGACATCTCTAGGGACTTCATAGAAGGGCTACCTAAATCTGGAGGCAAGTCTATTATTTTTGTGGTAGTGGACCGCCTTTCAAAGTATGCTCACTTTTGTGTCCTAACCCATCCTTACACAACATTCACTATTGCCCAAATTTTTCTTGACTCCATATTTCACCTTCATGGCATGCCAACCTCCATTGTATCTGATCGTGATCCCACCTTTACTAGCAATTTGTGGCAAGAGTTGTTTAAGTTGCAGGGGACTCAGCTCAAAATGAGTTCAGCCTACCATCCGCAAACGGATGGTCAAACAGAGGTTGTTAATAAATGCTTGGAAACTTACCCTTGCTGCCTTGCCTCCGATCATCCTACTCATTGGGCAAAATGTCTTTCTTTGGCCGAATGGTGGTACAACACTTCCTATCATACCGCCACCAAAATCACATTGTTTAAGGCAGTTTACGGGCGCCCTCCATTCATGCATTCCTCCTACATTTTGAGCAGATCTAAGGTACAGGTTCCATCAACACTCCCCGAATTGGATGAAGAAGGCTTCATCTTACTTGCACCAAAGTAGCTACTGGATCGTCGAACTCGCACTCTGCGCAACCGTACCATTACAGAGGTCCTGGTTCAGTGGCATGAACTTCAACCTGAGGATGCTACATGGGAGTCTCTCCATCATCTCCAGCAACAGTTTCCTCATTTTCAGCTTTGTGGACAAAGCTTCTTCAAGGATAAGGGCATGTTAGGATCTCATCCTAACCCTTAATGTAATAACTTACTTGATGTAATAATTCCTAGTGAACGTGGGTAGTACCCATGATTGATATTTTGTAATGTTCTAAGTTTTAGCTTAGGTAGTGCCTATGACAAATGGCACCCTTTTTATGTAACACATGGTAGATAGGTGGCATTGTGCATGTAATTCATGTGGCATTGTGCATGTAATTCAAAGTGGCACTATGCATGTAATTCGGGTGGCATTATGCATGTAATCCAGGTGGCATTTTGCATGTAAGCCAACCTTGGAAGGAAAATCCTTAAATACCCGAAAAGGCACCAATGTAACCATATTTTACAAAATTAATGAAGTATTGAAGGAGGTTGCCCCCTCGAAGAGGCCCATGATTCTGTCTTATTGTGAGATTGTTCTTTATGCAAATTTTTGTTATATTAATGTGATGTTTATGTGAGTTTATTTCCAAGCAATTATGTGAGAGTGTGTTATTTGAGTTTATTTTATAGCAGGATCTTAACAATTGATGAGCACGCTGATCTTGTGGTTGAGGATTCAATTGTTGATGTAGTTGGTGATTCAGAGGATGAGCATAGTTTTGTCATCACTTCAGAGTATGAGGTTGGTGAGTGCAATGCAGTGAAAGGGCCTAAAATTGATCATTATGCATTGGAGGATACACCTGAGAGTTTATTTTGTGTTGATGATTCCAATTCATTGCAGGATCACATATAGGTTATAGATGAGCAGGTTGTCCACACATTGACACATTTGAATAACACACATGAGTTTGTTGAATGCCTTTATCAGAAAGCCCAGCTTGGAGAGAGACTACACCAGTTGATAGTTGGAGCTACCACTATAGATTTGCATGCCATCAAGCAAGCATTAGAGGTAATCAAATTAGATTACTTGAGGCTATTATCTGATAGGGATCGGGTTATGCGATTTGTAGAGCAGACTTCCCAAGAGCTCACTCGAAAATATGAGGAGATTGATGAGATTTTTCTTGAGTTGAGTTTAGCTCATCACTCCCTTTTCATAGCAAAAAGTCAGTCATCTGTTGCATCCACTTCACATGATTTAGAGACTAATTCAGATACTATGGTGGTTAAGTAGTTGATTGATGGGATACATGATATTGGATGTGAGGAAGGATTGATTAGTAATAATGATTCTGCATTCACTCAAGTCGATCAGTATGAGCATAAGTAGAGTGATGATATGCTTTCTTTAATGGATGCTACTTCCTCATTTGGTGCAGTAGATGATGGTACATTACCTGATTCTGATCTTGAGGATGATGATGCGAGCCATACTTTAGGGGATTCTTTGGAGCTTCACAAGGGTTCAGTTGGTGAGGTTCATATGGATTGTATAGTGAGGTATGCTAGTCATTTTGATTTCAGCCCACATGTGGATGAGCAAACTTTTTTTTGGATGACACATAGTGGTGGGTTGAAAGATGGTTATAGCAGGTTGTATACTTCACTGGGGTATGAGATGCCTTCTTCATTAGAGGGTAAGGTGATTCATTGTTGGGATGATTGTTTGGTTCAACATGATGGATGTAGTGCAGAGACAGAGTTATGGCTGAACAACTCTTCGCTTGTATGCAGTTATGATATTTCGATGTTGGATCTTGGATTTTTCCTTGGTTCGAGCGATATGGTAGGGGACCACATATGGATTTGGGATCCAGGTAGTTGTCAGTGGTTTAGTTGATGTTTCATCGAGTTGGCAGTTGACATGACTACTAGGATATTCTTTGGCCCATGGGATCCGAGAGGTGTGTGCCCATGGAGGTCGGTGATCTGTGGAGATTGTGCCTTGATGTCACTTTCGTTCGCTATTTGGTTGCGGGAGTTAGTTCAGATTCCCATATGGGTCATTATTGTTCGATTATGGATTAGCAAACGATTAACTCCAACCTTATGCCAACAGAAATATTGGAGAGATTTTTTGGTCAGGGATCGATTACTTTGGTTTTTGGGAGTTGTTGGTGGATTGATTCTAGCATCTCCTCAACTTACCATCCTTGATTTACTTGTCCTCTCACACCAGTTTTTTAGTCTAGTTTGGGGTGTTGTCATTTTGAGAATACAGATGAGGTGTGTGCGGATGTGTTACTATGAGCTTCTGGTTTTCATTAGAGTGGTGCAGCGTCAATGTGTTAGTTCTGACAGGATGTTGATTTGGGACTTAGAGGATTTGCTCGATTTCAGTGTGGTGACAGAGCTTGACAGGGATTGTGGAGAGAAGTTTACTTGTGAGTTGAAGTTACCAGCTGATAGCAAGGTCCACAATGTGTTTCATGTTTCTAGACTTAAGAAAGCATTGGGACATAATATTACACATTCAGCAGTTCTACCACCATTGGATGAGGAGGGACAATTGATCTTAGTTTTAGAGGCTATACTTGACACCAGGGAGAGAAGACTCAGAAATAGAACAATTAAGGAGTACCTAGTCAAATGGAAAGACTTGCCAATTGAGCATGCTACATGGGAGGACGAGCAGGTATTGACAATTGCTTGGGGACAAGCAATTTTAGGGAGGATAGACTGTAATGTCCCCTCTTTGCACTAGCTTCTAGTGGCAGATGGACTTGCCTATACACAGGTTCCCGTAGGCAATGTCGGATGGTTGGGAATATCTACAGTGATGTGATTGAGACCCTTGGGCATCAGTTCTAGTTTGTTCCAGCTTTATTGGTTGTTTCTAGCAGTTTTAGAGGGACTTCCTATTTTTTAGGAGCCGGTTGACCACAGGACCTTAGGAAATTGACACTCCAGACATGTAATTTGGCTTAATGGGTACTCAAATCCATCATTTATTCATGAGGTCGGCATAGGTAGGCCCTTTATTTTAATACCCAAAGGAATATTAAAATAAATTAAATATTTAAATGTTGGGCATTACAATTTTATTTTATATTATTAAGGGGGTTTTGGGGTATAGAGTTTGGGATAAAATGTATTAAATAAAGTATTTATGTGCCTAGGAAAGGTGGACGACCCCTCATGGGTCTTTTTTTATGAAATTAAATAAAATCAAACAAAAAATTAAACCTCAAATTAAAAAAAAAAAGAGGCCGACCCAACATGAGAAGAATAAGAAGGGAAAAAAAGAAAACATTGGCATCTTTGGCATTACTTATTTTTGGAGTTGTGAAGAGGGATTATTGCAGTAGTAATTTGCAGGAGATATCTTGGCTTGTTGGTGACGAAATCCATCAAGAAGAACACCAAGTGTCGGGGAGTGAAAGATCTCATATTGGTCAGTTGCACTCTCACTTCAGGGAGTGACTTTGAGCTTCAAAGAGAGGAATTTTAAAGGGTTTTTTGGGCACAAATTGAAGAGGGTTTTGGAGGTCTCAACTGCACATTAACTTCAGACTTCTTTTCATGTCTTGGCTGAACCAAACAGGAGCATATTTCAGTTCATGGTGAATTATTTGTGTAAGGATTTTGTAAGAGAAGGCCAAGAACTTCAAATTCTAGCCAGCCGATCTGTTTTGGAGCATGATAGAGGAAAAACATTGTAGATTTAGAGGGTTTTCAAGGCAGTCGTACCACCATCAACACTCAGGTTGTACATATTAGAAATTGTGCCCTTAATTCGAGTGTCAAACACCTCATATAACGGTTGTTTTTGGTTGGGTATTCATCATTGGAAAAAAGAGAATCTTGAAAGTATAATAGCACCCTCGAGAAGCATGTCTTTGAAGATTTATGAGCAAATAATGAAGATTTCTATATGCTGACATATTTTCCAGAATTAATCAGATCACCATATTCTGGGTATTTCTTTGAATCCTTCATCATTGGAAAATAGGGTCTCTTGAAAGTATAATAGCACCCTGGATAAGCATGTATTTGAATATTTATGAGCAAATAATGAAGATTTCTATATGCTGACATATTTTCCAGAATTAATCAGATCACCATATTCTGGGTATTTCTTTGAATCTTGCAAATTCCTTATTTGGGTTTGTGTAATTACATGAATAGTAGATTGTGTAAAAATTTTATGGCATTTGGAGTGATGGTGTGAAAGTTAGAGGTAGATTTCATTTCTAGCAGTGTGTTCTCCTTATATGCAAAAATACAAAAAAATTAGAATATTGCACAAAATCTGAAAACCTTGAAAATTTCCAAAATAACAAAACAAGGCAAAAATTTTGTATCTCAGCTTGGGTGGGATATTACATTGGTGCCAAAATCAGGTTCCAACGGTGGGTGGCCCGCCCGGGCGCCCCGCACTGCTGCGACCCTAATCTTCTTTTTTTTAAGAACGATTGGGAATTCGTGGCAGATTGCTCTTTTTTGTCATTTTTTTATTTTGCATTCCATATTATGCTCCTTAAATAGCTTGTAATCCTGATTTCATAATGCTTTGATCAAATCGTATCATGTTTTATCGCTTTTGTTGTCCTCACTAACTTGTAGGTAGCAACGTCAAATTCTCATTGATGGAGGCCAAATTGGGGAAACCCGACCATCTGGGTCTTCCCAAAATGCCCCCAATTAGCTAACCCCAAGTTTGTAGGTCTTTTGGAGCTCCCTAGACATGACATTTTGGGCAGTATCACTTCGGCGCTTTATCGCAGGCGAATTCGTCCTACCCCGGGACGAATTACAGTCGAATCCGTCCCGCCCAGGAGCGAATTCAAATCGGTGAAGAATTTCTTGACTATTTCATTTGCAGTGACCTTCTGGTGATGTTCCCTTTTTTCTGTGAAATTTGTAGACTATTTTGATTCAGTTCATTTATCCTTTTATTCAGTTTCATGCATGCATCTTTCATTGTTTTTTTTAGAGAACAAACGTTTCATCTTTGCAATAGGTGCTACAAACGATTTTGTTGTTTATTTGAATGCAAGAGAAGCAGCAAGGATCAAAGACTCATTCACACCAGCGGCGGTAACACTTTGGCCCGTCCATTTTGCATGTGGGCACGCAGAAGGAGGATCACTAGTCACTATTGTAACCAAAACATGTTAACGCTCCTAGCCCCTGAAAAGGTGGGAGACGTCTTTGTAACCGATATTGAGAGAGTATAAATAAAAAAGGCTATGCTTTCTATACTTCTTTCATTTCGTCTCAATTCGTCTCTTTTCCCCTATTTCATGCATTTCAAATTTCTAGGATTAAAGCATTACATTTCGTTTTGCATTGCATAGCTTTAGTGTTTCCTTTTCAATTCTGGAATCTCGTGCTTTCAATTAGAAAGATGATGATATTGACAAGGCTAGGAAGGAAAAAGGTATAGATGGTGGAGGAAGGATGATCATAGAGTGTAGTAGGAGTGAAATGAGACATAGAGAATTGAGGAAAGCCACTCGAAACTAGACCAAAAAGGGTGAAGAATGGGAAATGTCTGCGTGTTCTAGCAAGAAGCTATGTGTTAAAATAAAAAATTGAATAAATAACACCATGGATGAATCATGCAAGCGCCTAAAAATAAAATAAAACAAATAAAAGGAACTACGATTGAGAAACATTACGGTGGTGCCATTAAAGCGACTCTTACCAAGTGTCTTGAACCATAAATTCAAACTTGCCTAACCTAAATCAATCGTCGTCCTTCGATTACAACAAAGTCTACGAGTTGAAAAAGTCACAAATAGACAATAGTCAGAATACCTTAAGTTTTTTGCACATAATGTGAAAACAACGTAGTCAAATCTAAGGCAGATACTTCATATACATTATGGTAAAACTCTTCTGATGAAATTGAGCAGATTACATCATTGTTGATCGTTATCTAAGCATGACGTGTTGTCAATAAATATACAGGTGTGGTCAAGTATGGACAGGAACAGGCAGGTTCTTGGCTGTTTTGCTTACCCAAGCATGTTGTGCACTTCTTATTATTATATTAAGATGATGGAGGGACTAATAATAATAGTAATTAGTGTTAAGCATGTATATGGATAGTTAAAACTGAAGGGGCGTTCTTGAGTATCAAGAGACTCAAACTTTTGTTTTTTTTTTAATACATAGCATTAGCACCCTCTACTTACCATCACACCAAAATCTCATGTTTTTAATGTTATAACATCCAATAAAATCCAGCAGGAACCAGTCTCCTTGGTCAGGGTCCTCCAATCCGAAGTCACTCAATCGGATTATGATGAAGCTACAACGTTAGATGGAACTCTATATTGGCTATTGATTCGTGTGCCAAGGAAGTGTTGGCCATGATGAGTTGGCAGGGAACGGAATCGAAGGAGACTAAAGATGACATAGGGCTAGCCTTAGTAGTTCTAAATGCTAATCTCTTGTTTATTCATGAGGGCCTTCGACCCAGTTTTTTTTTTTTTTTTTTTGGTCTCTGTTTACCCATGTGGGCTTGTTTGCTCAGTTTTAGTTTTTGTTTATCCATTCAGGTCTAAGTGTCCAACTTTTGTTTGTGCTTGGTTTATGTGTTTGGGTCTGTTCAGTTAGTATGTTTGGCTTATGTGTTTGGGTCTGTTCGATTAGTATTTGTTTTTCTTAATGTAAGTAGTTATGTCCAAGGGTTGGTTGGTTTTGATGTTTGATGTGTTCTCAATGGTTGGAGATTAGCTTTTTTTTTTTTTTTTTGTTAAAAGCTTTGAAGGTCCTTTTAATCCAACTAATTAAAAAAAAAAAAATTCCTTTACATAATTAATCTTACTATATTAAAGAATTTAATTATTATTGTTCTATATTAAATTGGTTAAAAATATTAAATCAAGAATATTTTATATATAATGATGCAATTCCAACCTACCTATTATTATACTATTAAAGGCATGCTAAAAAAGTCATCCATTTAAATGGTTTCTAAGAACCAACCATAAAGGTTGCACAAGATATGTGAATTTGATCATAAATTTTGATTTTGGCTCTTCATCTCTAGAAGGACTTCAATATTGTCAATTAGTGTGACACATTGGCATATTAAAGGATTGATTTATTTGATTGACATCCTTTTATAGTGAGCATGCATTTCTTTACGAAAAAAGAAAAAATATGAACTTTTCAAAAGTTTACCTTTTATTTTAGTCATTTTACCTAGTGATAATATACATATTATAGTTGATCAAATGGTCTCACACAAACACTTAAATTAATCAAGAAAAAAATCCACTGTTTATAAAAATGAATATAAAAGTTGATTTTTTATTCTTGTTATTATAGCTAGTGATAATAAGCATATCACAATTGATCAAATGACCCCACACATACTCCTAAAGTTCATCATAATATTTAAACTTATCTCTTCATCAAGAAAGCACCTCAATCTTATCAATAAGCTTGACATATGACCTAATATATTAAATGTTTGATTGATTTGCTTCATTTATACAAAGAACGCATTTGTTAATAATAAAATTTATGCATACAAAGAAGAAAATTAAAAGTACATACTATTTATAAAATATATTTGAATAGTAAAATGAAGATAAAATTTTCAAGCATTCACCTTTTATTCTTGTTATTTTAGCTAGTGATAATAGACATCATAGTTTAAGACAAACTACTCCCTTTTTGTAGGGATAATGACCTCCTAAAATATATTTTATGTGGACCATCATATGAAATATGAACTATCAAAAATCAAGTTTCTTGAACTTGAAACAAAATAAAACACAATATATGTCATACTCTAAGATTTAAAAAAATAGAAACCTATATAGAAGTTGGTGTATATGCTTCATCTATTAGTGCTTCATGCATAGTATACATAGTTGATGTATTTATAATTGAGCATGTTATGCATGCTTCTAATTACATTATTTTCTCAGTCACTTCAACTTCTTCAAATTGTACCTTTTCTTGGATTTAATTAATTTAAGGCTTATAGACATAACAATCTCACTTCTTTGATTGATTATCATTTTATCAAGTTTAAATAACACTCATAAAAAAGCATGCTTGCAAATATTTGTGTCTCTTCGATCTAAATATTGTTTTATTTACCATTCTTTAACAATAATTCTCTTCAAACCATATTTATTAGGTTTTTGACATCTTCTATTGTCATATTTAAAATTCTCCTTAACCTATAAGAATTTTTATTAATGAATATATAGTTATTACATATTGTTCTACTAATTTCAAACACTTTTTTTTTTATAGATTTTATATTTTATATTTTTTAAATAAACTACATTTGATTTTGAGATTTATTTTTAATATCTTGAGTCATTCTCATGACCCATTATCAAAGCTAATATATAAAATTTTCTATAAGAAAAATCATAATTAGTATTTCTTTAATATTTAATTGAGTTTCATATATCAAAGTGTGTTTCACTCAAGAATATATCAATATAGATTATTGCTTTAAAATTTTATGTTCTTACATTTATATGCTAGTAGTGTTAGAACTTTGATTTTTTTAAGTACTTTTGGTGTAGAAATGAATATTCACTAATGACAACAAGAGTGCATTATTCTTCTAAATGGTATTATTGATTAACATCAACTAATTATACCTCTAATCCAATATTTTAATATGCAACTAACTTACAAATTAAGTAAATATTATTAGCAAGATTAATGGATGATTTTACCAAAACCAATACCTTAAATAATAAACAATAATATACCATCAATGCACACCAAATAAATTATATTTTTAAAGCAACATACATAAATAGAAATAGATCTTGCTTGTAAATGCCCTCCATGAAGATGAAGGGAAAATGAATTGTGTCATATCCTATTGTAAAGTAAATTATTTTAAAATTAATATTGTTATAAAGTGTTCAACTAATGATCTAGCATTACCTTCTTGTATTTTGATTGATCTTGAAAGTATATGAGAAAAAGAATAGTGAAATAACCAAAGAAAAATGTGAATAATATTTAATTGAAATGAGGAAAGTTATTCATATCCACTGCCATTAGGATACAATTAGAACCATAGGATACCTTGTTGCTGTACCATGGTCCTAGAGTGGCTATAATTGTGATTGCGGTTATGGTATCTTATAAATTCAAACTTGCCTAAACTGAATCAATCGCCGTCCTGGGGTTACAACAAAGTCTACCAGTTGAAAAGGTCACAAAGAGACAATAGTCAGAATACCTGAAGTTGTCTGCACATAATGTGAATGGTTCTATAACAATTTATCCGAAACAATATAGTCAAATCTAAGGCAAATCATTGATTCAAAAGCCTCCACGCCATATACGTTACGGTACAACGGTTCCGATGGGATTGAGCGGATTACATCATTGTTGACGGTTATCTAAGCATGGCGTGTTGTCAACAAATATACAGGTGTGGTCAAGTATGGACAGGAACAGGCCCGTTCTTTGCCGTTTTGGCTTACTCGAGCATGTTGTGCACTTCTTATTATTATATTAAGATGATGGAGGGACTACTAATACTAATAAGTGTTAAGCATGTATATGGATACTTAAAACTAAAGGGGCGTTCTTGAGTATCAAGAGACTCAAACTTTTTTTTTTTTTTTATACATAGCACCTTCTAATTACCATCTCATCAAAATTTAATGTTATAGCATCCAATAAAACCCAACATAAGTGTGTGAGAGGAAGAACCCATCTCTTGGATTTTGGTTAGGGTTGTTTAATCTGAAGACGTTCAACCTGATAATGATGAAGCTACAATGTGTGATGATATACTCTATGTTGGCTACTGTTTCGTGTGTCGAGGAAGTGTTGGCCATGATGAGCTGACAGAGGACGAAATGGGAGGAGACTAAAGATGACAAAGGGGTTGGTCCTAGTGGTTCTAAATGCTAATCTCCTGTTTGTCCATGTGGGCCTGTTTACCAGTTTTTATCTCTCTGTTTACTCATGCGGGATTGCCTGCCCAATTTTAATGTTTTTTTATCAATGTAGGTCTGTGTGCTCATCTATTGTCTCTATTTGGTTTATGTGTTTGAGTTTATTTGGTTAGTATTGTTGGTCTGGGTGTAAGTAGTTGTATCCAAGGGCTGGTTGACTTTGATATTTGATGTGTCTTCAGTCTTCTAGTGACTGGAGATTACCTGTTTTTTTTTTTAAATGTTTGGAGGTTCTTTTAAAACTCCCTTTATCCATCTAATAAAAAAAAGAACTTTACTTCCTATGTAATAATTAATCTTACTATTGTTCTATATTTATTGGTTAAAAATATTGAATCAATAATCTTTTATATATAATGATCCAATTCCAACCTACCTATTATTATACTATCAAAGGTATGTTAAGTTAGTCATCAATTTAAATGGTTTCTATGAACCAACCATAAAGGTTGCACAAGATGTGTGAATTTGATCGTAAACTTTGATCTTCACTCTTCATCTCTAGAAGGACTTCAATATTGTCAATTAATGTGGCACATTGGCATATTAAAGGATTTATTTATTTGATTGGCATTGTTTTAGAGCGAGCATACATTTGTTTATGAGAAAAGAAAAATATGAACTTTTTAAAATTTTACCTTTTATTTTTATAATTTTACCTAGTGATAATATACATATTATAGTTGATCAAATGGTCCCACACAAACACTTGAAGTTAATAAAGAAAAAAAAATCCATTATATATAAAAATGAATATAAAAGTTGACTATTTATTCTTTTCATTATAGCTGGTGATAATAAGCATATCACAATTGACCAAAAGGCCCCACACATACTACTAAAGTTGATAACAATATTCAAACTTATCTCTTCATCATGAAATCACCTCAAAATTGTTATTTAGCTTGGCATATAACCTAACATATTAAATGTTTGATTGATTTACTTCATTTATACAAAAAATACATTTTTTAATAATAAAACATATGCATACAAAGAAGAAAATCAAAAGTACATACTATTTATAAAATATATTTGAATAGTAAAATGGAGATAAAATTTTCAAGCATTCACCTTTTATTCTTGTCATTTTAACTAGTGATAATAGACATCATAGTTTAAGATAAACTACTCCTTTTTTGTAGGGATAATAACCTCCTAAAATATATTTTATGTGGATCATCATATGAAGGATGAAGTGCCAAAAACCAAGTGTATTGAACTTAAAATAAAATAAAACACAATATATGTCATACTCTAAGATTAAAAAGAAAATAGAAACTTATATAGAAGTTGGTGTATTTGCTTTATCTATTAGTGTTTCATGCATAGTATACATAGTTGATGTATTACTAATTGAGCATGTTATGCATGCTTCTAATCACATTATTTTTCTCAATCACTTCAACTTCTACAAATTCAATTTTTTTTTTATTTAATTACTTTAAGGCTTATAGACATAACAATATCACCTCTTTGATTGACTATCATTTTATCAAGTTTAAATAACACTCATAAAAAAGCATGCCTGCAAATATTTTTGTCTCTTCAATCTAAAGATTGTTTTATTTACCATTATTTAACAATCATTCCCTTCAAACCATATTTGTTATGTTTTTGACCTCTTCTATTTTCATATTCAAAAGTCTCCTTAACCTATAGGAATTTTTATTAATGAATATGTAGTTATTACATATTGTTCTACTATTTGCAAACACATTTTTTGATAGCTTTTATATTTTTTATTTTTAAAATAAAATACATTTGATTTTGAGATTTATTTTTAATATATTGAGTCATTCTCATGACCCATTGTAGACACCAAAATAGCACCAATCTGATTATGTGATTGCAAACACTGATCGCTTTGACACGCACAGCCCCCAAGGCAGCCCTTAGAGGTTAAACAGTGGTCCTAACCACTTTTGCAACAAATTTGGAAGGTCAAAAGGCAATTTGGCACATTCAGAAACTTTGCTCAGTATCTGTCTCACCTAGGGATGAATTCAAACTAGGATCTGTCTCACCCAAGGACGAATTCTGAATTTGCTCAGGGTCAAGACGAATTCCAGGTTTAACGGGGCAAAAGAAAAATTGTGCCAAGTGGCATCCAAGGACAGTCAATTAATGCCTCCTACCTTGCATGCGTGTGTAGGTGAGCAGATTGGACGTTAGAGGACTGTCACAAGGGCATTCATAGAAGCCCAAGTCATGGAAGACTTTCCTCCCTCATGGGAAGGCATGACTGCCACATGGCGCTTATGCATGCCCCTCCAAAGAGACCCCCTGGGTCTATAAAATGGTGAACTTCCTCACCCAAAAAAAAAATGTGGGAGACATTTTCAAGCAACGAAGTGCCACCAAATTGAATACCACATTTTACCCTTTTGATTCTCTTTTGATTTGTTCTTGCATCATGTTTGGGGTTTTCCCTTTTTGTTTTTTGGAATCTCGTGCTTCCAGTGGCGATCACGGTGGGACACTGTCCCCTGATTTTTGAGATCAAAGAAACTGATCGAAAACTTGTGTTTTTGTGCTTACAGGTGCCTTTTTCAAACTCTGACTGTTATTCATCTTTGCCTATGGTGAATACCTTACTGTAATTCATCTGACCCTAAGACGAATTCTAATTCATCTCAGACAGGGATGAATTCTATATTGTAATTCGTCTCATCCAGGGATGAATTTTTGTCTATGCATTTTCAGGGCTGAGGATCAGAAACAGCAAGTCTAGGTAGAGAAAAGGTAAGGGTCTTAAACTGTTCCTATCATTTTATGCTTTTTTGTTTCTATTTTCTATCAATTTTGCCTTCTTAAGGAAAGTAGTTGCTTCTGCTTGCTTTAATTTTTAATAAAAAGAACCACACACACATCACGTGGCATTTTTAAACCAAGGAGTTGGTCGTAAGACCCCAACCCTTGATCAAGACCAACGGTGGGTTCATCACCACCTTGGCTTGATTTTTGCATCCATTTACCCCAATTGTCACTGTTGCTTGACGTAAATCCTGATGAAAGCTGACTGAGTGTCATTGGGGTGATTCCCAACATGCGAGGATAAGTCTTGTATGGTAGGTGTCATAAATAGGACAATCCCCCTTCCGTACTGCCTATGTACCATATACCATATGCTCTCACATACCTATAGTTTCCCTCTTGTAAGGGTGGGTATATAGAGAGATTGGTATATCGGTCTGACAATGGCATATTGAAGGGGCGACCATTTATGGGAGTCATATGTGCCTTCATTACGCATTTAAACATTCTTCAAAACTTTCAAAAACAAAACAAAATCATCAAAATGCACTAAAACCAGTTTAGGACACACCATTAATATTTAAAAGAGATAATCATCGTTTGTGTATGTGTGTGTTCATTTATGCTTAGTGTAACAAAAAAAATAAAAAAAAATCATAAAAGAGATAAAATCTTCTTAGCTTGTAGAAGAGCACCACCATGGTGGTGTACACCCGTAGCCAAGCCCAATCAAGGGCAGAAGCTACAAAAAGTGTACAAGGAGTGGGCACAAGTCATCTTCGCTTTAGCCCTAAAGACTTGGCCATACCACCTTGGTGGTCTGGACTATAAGAGAATGCACATCATTCCATGTCAAGGTGGAATTATAGGGACACCCCCTGGGAGACACGCCCGTTCAGCATAGCCCCTTTTGGGAAGAAGCTTTACATGTGACACTTAGTGTAGATAGAAGACCTCCCTTAGAGGCTAGATATGAGTGGCCACTGTGCGACAAAGTGCTAGAGAGGCATAGTGTGCATGAGGAGAGGCAACATTACTATGGCATCTCTCCTTTGCCTCCCCTCATTGTTAGAACCAATAGACAAAATCTAGAGCATAGGGCTCTCAAAACAGGGCGAGATAACTCTGCCCGTCCCTTTCACACCTACGAAAGGGAGTATGAGGAAGAACATCACATTCCTCGAGAGAAATATACAATGTGGGAGGCTTGCACTTTCGCACCTGCTAGATACAATGATCACCCATTGAGGCAAGAGCCTCGAGTAAATGTCGCTAACCTCGATAGAGGGAAGCAACCCATTGATATCTATGATCATCACAACTAAGGCAAATATATAGGAGAGGCATTCAAGCCTCCTAAGCCCTAGATGGCTGACCAAATTGACCTGGCAGTCACCAAACATTTCGCCCATCAAGCCCAGATCATGCGGCTTGAACAAGATCAGCAGCATTTAGAGTGCTTATATCACTTGAAAAAAGAGCGCATTCAACATGAAGCAGATGAGCTACTTTACAACATACCTGAGAGGGTTCCAACCCCTCGCACTCAAAAAGTGAAACCATATGAGAGGCATAATCCTTTAGTGCAGGATAGGTCTCCGTGACCTCATCAAGTTTTTCCTCCGAGACCCCATAGACCTGAGAGGGAGGCCACTCCCCGAAACAACGATGGGTACCCTCCATGGAGACCCACTCAAGGTCATAGATCTCGCCTAGAGACTCCTCAGGAAATTTATGAGGAGTATGAACAAGAATTAGAACAATCTGAAATGCCCTATCTAGGTGGATGGGTTGCTATCCGACCACCCACCAATAGGCCTCCAGTCTCCCACAACTCACAACGGGAGCAAACTAAAGAGGAAGAGATTAAATCTTCCGATGCATACAAAGCATTGTTAGAGCATTTGGAGTCTGTGGAAACTAAAGCTTTTGGGCCCCAAAAGCCCACGTTATGCCAACTCCACAATCACTCGGTGCATCCGTTAGTGCCTGCACCTCCTTACCCCAAATATTTCAAGTTGCCTCAGTTGGCAGTCTTTAAGGGTGAAGAGGATGCTCAAGAGCATGTGACAAGATTCCTGAGCCAATGCTTTGGCATTCAGGATAATGATGCACTATTGCTAAGGACATTCATAACCACATTCACGGGCCCTGCCTCAGATTGGTTCACCCAGATGCCAAAGCACATCATCAATAACTTAGATCAATTAGTGGATGTGTTCCTTGAATGCTTTGCCTTTAGCACCAAGAAGAAGGCGTCACTGAGTGATATGGCCAGCCTCAGGCAATATGACGAGGAGACAATGGTAGCCTACGAGAATCAATGGAGGACTCTGCTTTCTAAGCTACCTTACCTTCCCCCTATGTCCGACATCACACAGATGTTTGCACGAAGTTGCTTGAGATCGATCTTTGGGCTATTACAGTTGTAACAATATGCCACCTTAGAAGAAGCTCTGGCACAAGCCAGAATTATCAAAGAGATCAAAATACAGGAAGGCAAAATCACCAAGCCTAAAAAGAAAGAGTGGAACAAAAACATCAAGATAGGGACTACGCAACAAAAACCCGCTGCGGTTAATCAAGTTGCTATAAATGTCCCCAAGCCTGCATAAGAAGTACAGCCTCAAAAGGCTAATTATCAGGCAGTGCCTCCTAAGAATTATGAAAGAGAAAATAAAAAATAGGAGAAAAATCAATAGCGTCACCCTAAGCGATAGTACACCCCTTATATGGAGTCTCGTGACTCCCTATTTGATCGCTTGTCAATGGAAAATTTAATCACCCTTCCAAAAATTCAAACCATAGATCCTAATGCTCCCAAGCCTAAGGGATACAGAGAGGATTTATATTGTAGGTTCCACAGGTGAAGGGGACATGACCTAAACGCATGCTGGATGTTTAAGGGATTGATACAAGACCTGATTGATAATAAGACATTGGCAGTGGACAACCCCATAGCACCAAACAATCAATAGATGGGGGTTTTTAAGGACCCTTTGCCTGCCCACGAGGCACAGGCAAAACCTCTTCAGGTCAATGAGGTACAACAACATTTCCCCATGCAAGGGTATGTGGGAATGATAAGCATAGTGACCAGGAACAAGAAATACCTAAGAGTTGTCCCCAAGGCAGCTACAAGAGAGGTTCCTTCGACGTCAAAACCTCAACAACACCCTGTGCAGTTACCTCCGCCTAGACTCGAAGTCACGATATGAACAAAACTCATGTAGAGTTTGTAGACCATGTCGGCTAGGCTCTCCATATATCAGCTTATACAGCAATCAGCACCCCATCGGGAAGCTCTCATGGAGATTTTGAAAGCCATCGAGTTGCAGCCTCACGAAGCGAATTCCTTAAATAACTTTGTGGGACATGTAAAATGATGTATGAAGCCGATAATTACCTTTCGAGAAGATAAACTTAAATCAGTATTTGATGACATGGCAGATCCACCCCTACACGTTATCACGTGGGTCAACGGGATCCTTTATAAGAGGGTGTTGATAGACACTGGCTCGTCCAATAACATCATTACTACAGTAGCATTGAAACATCTGAAGTTGCCAGCCTCACACATCACGGATTCCACTTACACATTGCAAGCATTTAACGATGCAATATGTTCGACAGTTGGCACAATTTTTCTACCCATTCAGGTAGGACAAAAGATGATACCTACATTATGCCATGTTTTGGAAGGCGAGATGGCATACAACATATTTCTAGGGAGGCCATGGATCATGGACATGAAGTGTGTCCCTTCGATAGCTCACCAGTGTTTGAAATATGCATTTGAAGGGGAAGTACATGTAGTCCCTACAGATTTAGAACCCTTCAAATATTGAAATGCGATGCAGTTGATGCTGTAATCGACCCTCCCATCGACACACTTGGATTTTTAGTTAAATCCATCTAGACAGGGTCCGATGCTACGATCACCACTGATGACTAATCCATCAAAACCCCATCTAGGTGCATCTTCATCATCCGCTCATTCACCATCAACGCCACCTACCATGGCTAAATAGAAGGACAAAGGGAAACAAATCCTAGAAGAGTTATACCCTTGGAAGAAGCGTTGTTGATAATATCAACCATCTCAACTGAAGAGATACCTAGCATAGTGGAAGTTGAGGCTCCTAATCAACCCAACATGGAATGGACTCGGGATGAGCTTCCATTCCCTCCCTCTCAATCGCAAATAATTACTATTGAAATGGCCAATAAGGGCCTAGGGGAATATCTAGTGTAGAATGTCATAGCAATGACAACGCTAGAGTCAGTGCAAGACATGGGGAGACCTCACCTTCCCATCAGGACAATTGTTCCTTTAGGCTACCCACCAAACCAAACCAATTTTGTGTATGGGGGCCTGGACCATGGTGCTGAGCCATGCAAGCAAAAGGACGAGGACAAAGAACCTTTTGCAGAAGATGTCAACTATCTGTCTAACTCGGATTTCACTCTGAGATATATTGGCTAATGCAATTGGCATGGATACGGGCTAGGCAGGTATGAGCAAGGAATGCTTGTCCTTTGCCAACCAAGATACCAAATGCCTTATGACAAGTCAGGAGTAGTGTTCAACCACCCCCTGCCCTTAGACATCTTTGTGGAAAACATGCAAAGGCCTAGGAATAGGCAACAAGGGTGGGTTGGTATCAGATCCTTATGACAACCCAAACACAACATATACATTGGGAGATTACCTCCCATGGTCAACAAACACCGTTGGTAACATCAATAACCCTCCTCCTTTGCTAGAGAGAGGTGAAAGTTTGAGAACTCACTTTCAAGAAAAGGATAAACAGTGTCAAGAAAGATCTTCGAAGGATGAATCAAAATATGAACCAGTATCATATGATCCCCTCGAATCCGATAGTGATCACTCACGAGAGATTCCCATGAATAACTAGCAAGAAATATTTTTGAATCTATTCCCTCTAAAGGCTGCAATCGAGCCAGTGCAGCGTCAAGAGAACCAGGTCCCCCCAGGAAGTGTGGAACAACCGTAATGGGACCAGATTAATTTGCTTGAACAAGATGAGACTCATATGTTGCAAGAAATTGTTGAAGTCAATGAACACTTTTGGATCTTCGACAGTGATTCGGAAGATGAAACTAAGATGGCCTATCTCAACCACATGCGACAAATGCAACAAAGGCAACAAGTTCAACAATGACATCCCTTGGAGATTAATGACATATTTGCACAGATAGGCATAGTGCCAGGGCACGAGTGGTACATAGACCCAGCAGGGTGGGATCAAGTTTTGGATCTGCTTCGAGACCCTAGGGTGATATCAGTGTCGAGGGCAGACCCTATCCTCCTATTAGAACATAGGGTTGATCCATTCATGCTAGTGCCTACAGAACTAGATCTAGAACACAGAGAACATCCAGAATGTTTAAGTCATCACACCCACGGTAATGGAGACCAAATTCATCTCATCCACATGATCTACTTTGAATTAACCGCACCCATCTGCAATCCGGCCAATCTAGCATGGTCATTGCATTTAGACATAGATGCCATCGATTGGGATCACATCAATTCACCTCTCTCCCCATCAGAGTACTGACCTTTCGGTAAAATGCCTCATTTTACCCTAAGGACAACTCAAGATATTTTTTAGGCTGAAGAGGAACCCGAGGTTCCCAACACAGATTTAAACTCATCTAATGATATCCATTTTATCTCAACTCTACATCAGTTGGAAGATAGATCCCACATGTCGATCAAGGAGACGACTGGCGTAGACATCGGCTTAGATCCAATGAAACCATAGATTATCAAGCTAGGGGTAAGTCTATCCCCTAAAGAGCAAGCTGACTACGTTGCCCTTCTCAAAGAGAAGAATGAGGTTTTTGCATGGTCATACAAAGACATGTCGGGGCTAGATATGTAGCTAGTCACACATAATATTATGCTTGATCCGATAATTAAGCCAATTAAGCAAAAACTACATAATATGCACCCAACAGTGGCCTTGATGGTCAAAGATGAATTGCAAAAGTTGTTGGATGCAGAGTTTGTCATCTGCATGGATTATTCACCATGGCTGTCCAACATGGTGCCTGTCAAAAAGCCTGATGGGAGGATTCACATATGCACTAATTTTTGAGACCTAAACAAAGCGATTTCTAAGGATGATTTCCCCTTGCCAAGCATTGACGTGTTGGTAGACGCTACGACAGGTCACGAAATGCTATCCCTCATGGATGGTTTCTCGAGATACAATCAGATTTGTATCAATCCCGAGGACCAACTAAAAATGGTGTTCACAACGCCTTGGGGAACATTTTGTTATAAGGTCATGCCTTTTGGCCTTAAAAAGCTGGCGCCACCTACAAACATGCCATGACGTACATCTTCCATGATTACATGCATAAAACTTTGGAAGATTACATGGATGATTTGTTGGCCAAATCTCTTTTGCGTCCAGATCATCTCGATGACTTAAGCAAGATCCTCGATCGCCTCATGGAACATAAAGTCAGATTGAATCCCAAGAAGTGTGTATTTGGTGTCACATCTGGAAAACTCTTGGGTTTCATAGTCTCAAAGTGAGGCATCGAGGTGGACCCAAAGAAAGTCAAGGCAATCCTTGAAATGGTTCCCCCAACTACCATTAAGCAGCTCAAAAGTCTACAGGGAAAGGTCACGTCAATTAAGCACTTCATAGCATAGCTATCTGACAAGTGTCGACCCATGAACAAATTATTGCACAAGGGGGTTGCATTTCACTAGGATGACGAGTGCCAGTCAGCGTTTGATGACATCAAACAATACTTGGCTTCGTCGCCAGTATTGGCACCACCTAGACCAAGAGTGTCGTTCTCCTTATACATCTCAGCTTCCGAGGTGGCACTGGGCGCCATGCTAGCCCAGAAGAATGAACTTCACAAGGAATAGGCTACTTACTATCTTAGCCGCACCCTGGTTAGTTATGAACTTAACTATGCATACGTTGAGAAACTCTGCTTGGCAGTGGTGTTTGCTACCAAAAAGCTATGCCACTACATGCTGAGCAACACTACATATGTTGTGTCTAAGGAGAATCCATTGCGATACATGATGAGTCATACTTATCATAGTAGTCGCACGGCAAAATGGATCATTTTGTTGACAAAATTTGACATAGAGTTTATCAGACAGAAATCCATCAAAGGACAAGTCATAGCCGATCAACTAGCAGAGGCTCCTCTCAAAGATGATCAACCTCTATTCATAGAACTACCTGATGATAGGGTCTTCCATGTCTCAGAATCGCCAGATTCTGATGAGCCTGAGTCACAAGCTGACGTAACCCTATTTTTTGATGGTTCTAAATGTGAGCAAGGTGGTGGCACGGGAATAGTATTATTCACACTGTAGGGCACTCCAATGCCCCTATCATTTAAATTAAATTTCCCATGTACCAACAACAATGCAGAGTATGAAGCCTTGCTCATAGGTCTTCAGATAGCAATCACCATGAACATAAAACAACTGAATATCTTTGGTGATTCGTTGTTAATTGTCAATCAAGTCAAAGGGGTATTCCAATGCAAATGCCCAATTTTGCAGGCATATAAATCCCTTGTGGACAAATTCCTGGCAAAACTTGAGTGGTATGACATTGAGGCACTCCCTCGATCATCAAATCTTTTTGCGGACACAATGGCCTCATTGGGGTCACTAATCCCACAAGACCTTTTCGGTGATATGACAACCATTCAAGTCAAAAAACTATTGCAATCCATGATGGAGCGTGCAAGCTCTGACTTGACACCAGGAATCCACATGGTCCAGATTGAACCATCTTCGGATAAGTTCTCTCGAATCCATGATCGTCTGAAACATGCCAACTCGGGGTCTTTGTTCTCCCCTACTCCCATTAATAGCAACACAATGCTATTCTTACAAGTTCTATCCCGCTCAATGTTTGCTAGGGATGAACTTCAAGAGGGATTGGTTGTTCATACCGTCAAGGCTTTCGATCAATAGGACTGGTATTTACCCATTAGAGACTACCTCAAGTTAGGTAATCTCCCGCTTGGATTGACGCATGCGGCAAAACGATCATTCAAGCAGAAAGCGGTCAAGTATGTCTTGATAGGGGACATTTTGTATCGTCGTAGCTATGAAGGAATCCTCCTTCATTGTTTGGACCAACAAGAGTCCACTTGGGCAGTTGCCCGAGCGTATGATGGTACATGTGGTGGCCACTTCAGTGGTATGGCCATCGCAAAGCGCATTCTTCACATGGGCTATTATTGGCCATATTTAGAGCGAGATTATTGCACATATTTTAGGAAGTGTGTAAAATGTCAACATCATGCAAATTTTATGCACGTACCTTCCTAGGCCTTGTAGACAATCCAGTTCGCTTGGTCATTTTCATAGTGGGGCTTCGATCTAATTAGAAAGATCTCCCCTATGTCGTCAGGCTGTCACACATTTATCATAACGGCCACAGAGTATTTTACCAAGTGGGTGGAAGCAGTTCTGCTTACCTCTACGACAGGACCTCGCATTATGGAGTTCATTTTGCATAACATCATATGTCATTTTGGTATTCCATCCAAAATAGTCTCAGATAATGGGACATTATTCAAGGACAAAGACGTGCGTGCTTTGACCTCAAAGTACAAAATTTAGCATAGTTTTTTGACACCCTATTATCCATAGGAAAATCGGCAAGCAGAGGCGTCAAACAAAACGCTAGTTGCTATCCTTAAAAATATGGTCACAGACAGTCATAAGGATTGCCACATTCAAATCCCACTTGCCCTGTGGGCTTATCGCACTAGCATTTAGAAACCCACTGGGGCCACTCCGTTTTCACTCGTGTATGGCTACGAGGCAGTCATGCCTCTTGAGTTGGAAATTCCTTCCATGCGCATATCAATGCAAGAGTTCATCGATGATTATGCTACACGGTAGGCCCGATTAGAACAGCTTACGTTGCTTTATTAACGATGTGTTAATGCTCTTGAGAATTTACATATCTATCAAGAGCGACTTAAGAAAGCTTACAACATGAAAGTTCACCTGAGAGACTTTCGGATTGGTGATTTGGTCTTGAAGGAAAACCAACAAAATTCTAATTTACCGTCCCACCTAAGGGACAAGTTCGTGGCAAATTGGTTAGGTCCATATGTCATTGATAGCAAAATAGGACCCGGGACATACCGGCTAGCCTCTCTTGACGGAATCAAGGAAATAGAACCCTTGAACATCAGTCATTTGCGACCATTCCATATCTAAGAAAGCCATATCCCAAAATGCTCCAAGGATTCTTATAATCGCTTGGTCAATCCCAAAATCCTCCAAGGATTCCTATAATCGCTTGGTCAATCCCAAAATGCTCCAAGGATTCCTACAACCACTTGGTCAATCCCAAAATGCTCCAACAATTCCTAAAATCACTTGGTCAATCCCAAAATGCTCCAAGGATTCCAATAATCGCTTGGTCAATCCCAAAATGCTCCAAGGATTCCCAAAATCGCTTGGTCAATCCCAAATTGCTCCAAGGATTCCTAAAATCGCTTGGTCAAAAATAAAATAAAATTCAAAAACAATAAAATCATCAAAAAACAACAAAAATTTGCATCTCATTTCCAAGCATGCTCAAACTCATCAATAAGGCTCTTCTCGCATCTCATCTTCATATTCACAAAAATCAATCCATCAAAAATACAAAAACATGTAGCTACATTAAGCATCACATCCATACATTGCATATTTGTGGTCATACAGGTCAAAGGCACCATAAACTATAGTTACTCCGCCAGTCCATCTTGTTCCACATTCTTCCATTTTATAAAACAGCAAACAAAAATGACATTTATTGGTTTCTACCACACTAGAGTCAGTGGTCTTCTAATGTATCAAGATTTTTTATCGTTCAGTCGTCATTTTGCTTTCTAGCCACGTAATGTACCAAGTCAGATAGATTTTATGAAGGTAGAGTTCTACTTGGATCACACCTTGTTACGTAGCATCCTAACACAAATTAAAACACATAAAAATTCCAAGCATGCTACATTTCTAAACCAACTGTGTTATTTTTCATCCTCACATTACCATCAGGAAATACAAAAAACCACATGTATAAAAGCAAAGTCACCACTACAACAATTGCCAAAAAACATAATCACAAAGTTCTAAACAGTCTATGGTGCCCTAACCAAATGACACAAATTCCATTCATCCATTTCATTTTTGAATATCACATATAAATCAAAAACATTTGCATTCATCATAACATATGCATCCATCAAAATACATTAACATGCATACATACATAGTCATTAACCATCATGCATAAAATCAAATCATCACATGAACATAAACAAAATAAAGCTAGTTATATATATATATATATATATATATATATATATATATATATATATATATATATATATATATATATATATCGTCAAAAAAAAATGCCCGTAGGCTACAAAACTGGTCCTCTGACCCCACAATCATACAACAAAACCACCCAGCCTAAGGCTTCGGCCACCATGATCATGCAAGATCGGTGCAACGGGAACTACCCCCCATGGTGTGGGTCCTATGGGAACCCTCAGGACGGCTACTGTTAGCCCCGACATCATTCCTGCTATCGCCTCCCTCATCCAATCACCTGTGATGATATAATGCTGACTTCTCAGTACCACTGTCCCTCGTCCAGCATGAAGATCCACCTCTCGATGGCTCAGGTAGCCTCCCATTGAGGCGGATGATCTTCCCCTCCAAATCCATCCGATGTCGAAACCACTCTGCCTTTCATCGACGGTAGTAAGCTAATGCATCTTCATGTTGCACCAAAACCCTATCCCTCTCTTCCAGCTACATCCATAGGATATACCTCTCCCATGAAGCATCAGTATCCCCCTCCTACCAGTGAGACGCCACCCGTGCGCTCTCCCACTCTGCTAGCTGATCCCATAGGAGATCCCTCTCCCGCAGCGCATCCCCTAGTTCCTCATCTCGCCTCTGTAGAAGCTTCACAAAACATGCATTTTCAGCATGCATCCTGGACTCCATCTCCTCCGCATCTGCTTGAGGCATAGGACTCTCTAGAACAGTAGCCTGCTCTGGCTCCCACGGCTCCGCAATGTCCTGCATCTCTGGCTGATCTGTAGCCCCCAAATATACATCCTCACCCTCCACCTCCACCATGTCCGCATCCTCCAAAGGATCTCCCCAATCATCCCCTGGTGACTTAGCACCCTCCTTGCCCACCGCTGCCACCTCCGTGCCTCCCAGTGGCCCCTCTCCCAGTGACAAGGATAATCCCGATTTCATAATGCTTTGATCAAATCTTATCATGTTTTATCGCTTTTGTTGTCCTCACTAACTTGCAGGTAGCAGCGTCAAATTCCTGATGATGGAGGCCAAATTGGGGAAACTTGACCATATAGGTCTTCCCAAAATTCCCCCAATTAGCTAACCCCAAGTTTGCAGGTCTTTTGGAGCTCCCTAGACGTGACATTTTGGGAAGTATCACTTTGGTGCTTTGTCATAGGCAAATTCGTCCTACCCCAGGACAAATTACAGTCGAATCTGTCCTGCCCAGGAGCGAATTCAAATCGGTGAAGAATTTCTTGACTGTTTCATATGCAGTGACCTTCTAGTGATGTTCCCTTGTTTCTGTGAAATTTGTAGACTATTTTGATTCAGTTCATTTATCCTTTTATTCAGTTTCATGCATGCATCTTTCATTGTTTTTTTTAGAGAACAAACGTTTCATATTTGCAACAGGTGCTACTAACGATTTTGTTGTTTCTTTGAATGCAGGAGAAGCAGCAAGGATCAAAGACTCATTCACACCAGTGGCAGTAACACTTTGGCCCGTCCATTTTGCATGTGGGCACGCAGAAGGAGGATCACTAGTCACTATTGTAACCAAAACATGTTAACGCTCCTAGCCCCTGAAAAGGCGGGAGACGTCTTTGTAACCGATATCAAGAGAGTATAAATAAAAAGGGCTATGCTTTCTATACTTCTTTCATTTCGTCTCAATTCGTCTCTTTTCCCCTATTTCATACATTTCAAATATCTAGGATTAAAGCATTACATTTCGTTTTGCATTGCATAGCTTTAGTGTTTTCTTTTCAATTCCGAAATCTCGTGCTTTCAATTTGAAAGATGATGATATTGACAAGGATAGGAAGGAAAAAGGTGTAGATGGTGGAGGAAGGATGATCATAGAGTGTAGGAGGGAAATGAGACATAGAGAATGGAGGAAAGCCACTCGAAACTAGACCAAAAAGGATGAAGAATGGGAAATGTCTGTGTGTCCCAGCAAGAGGCTATGTGTTAAAATAAAAAATTGAATAAATAACACCATGGATGAATCATGCAAGTGCATAAAAATAAAATAAAATAAATAAAAGGAACTACGATTGAGAAACATTATGGTGGTGCCATTAAAGTGACTCTTACCAAGTGTCTTGAACCATAAATTCAAACTTGCCTAACCTGAATCAATCGTCGTCCTTCGGTTACAACAAAGTCTACGAGTTGAAAAGGTCACAAACAGACAATAATCAGAATACCTTAAGTTGTCTGCACATAATGTGAAAACAACGTAGTCAAATCTAAGGCAGATACTTCATATACGTTATGGTAAAACTGTTCCGATGGGATTGAGCAGATTACATCGTTGTTGATCGTTATCTAAGCATGACGTGTTGTCAATAAATATATAGGTGTGGTCAATTATGGACAGGAACAGGCAGGTTCTTGGCTGTTTTGCTTACCCAAGCATGTTGTGCACTTCTTATTATTATATTAAGATGATGGAGGGACTAATAATAATAGTAATTAGTGTTAAGCATGTATATGGATAGTTAAAACTGAAGGGGCGTTCTTGAGTATCAAGAGACTCAAACTTTTGTTTTTTTTTAATACATAGCATTAGCACCCTCTACTTACCATCACACCAAAATCTCATGTTTTTAATGTTATAACATCCAATAAAATCCAGTAGGAACCAGTCTCCTTGGTCAAGGTCCTCCAATCCGAAGTCGCTCAATCGGATTATGATGAAGCTGCAACGTTAGATGGAACTCTATATTGGCTATTGATTCGTGTGCCAAGGAAGTTTTGGCCATGATGAGTTGGCATGGAACGGAATCGAAGGAGACTAAAGATGACATAGGGCTAGCCTTAGTAATTCTAAACGCTAATCTCTTGTTTATTCATGAGGGCCTTCGACCCAGTTTTTTTTTTTTTGGTCTCTGTTTACCCATGTGGGCTTGTTTGCCCAGTTTTAGTTTTTGTTTATTCATGCGGGTCTAAGTGTCCAACTTTTGTTTGTGCTTGGTTTATGTGTTTGGGTCTGTTCAGTTAGTATGTTTGGCTTATGTGTTTGGGTCTGTTCGATTAGTATTTGTTTGTCTTGATGTAAGTAGTTATGTCCAAGGGCTGGTTGGTTTTGATGTTTGACGTGTTGTCAATGGTTGGAGATTAGTTTTTTTTTTGTTAAAAGGTTTGAAGGTCCTTTTAATCCAACTAATTAAAAAAAAAAAAAAAAATCCTTTACATAATTAATCTTACTATATTAAAGAATTTAATTATTATTGTTCTATATTAAATTGGTTAAAAATATTAAATCAAAAATATTTTATATATAATGATGCAATTCCAACCTACCTATTATTATACTATTAAAGGCATGCTAAAAAATTCATTCATTTAAATGGTTTCTAAGAACCAACCATAAAGGTTGTACAAGATATGTGAATTTGATCATAAATTTTGATCTTGGCTCTTCATCTCTAGAAGGACTTCAATATTGTCAATTAGTGTGACACATTGGCATATTAAAGGATTGATTTATTTGATTGACATCCTTTTATAGTGAGCATGCATTTCTTTACGAAAAAAGAAAAAATATGAACTTTTGAAAAGCTTACTTTTTATTTTTATCATTTTAGATAGTGATAATAGACATATTATAGTTGATCAAATGGTCTCATACAAACACTCGAAATTAATCAAGAAAAAAATCCACTTATTTATAAAAATGAATATAAAAGTTGATTTTTTATTCTTGTTATTATAGCTAGTGATAATAAGCATATCACAATTGATCAAATGACCCCACACATACTCCTAAAGTTCATCATAATATTTAAACTTATCTCTTCATCAAGAAAGCACCTCAATCTTATCAATAAGCTTGACATATGACCTAATATATTAAATGTTTGATTGATTTGCTTCATTTATACAAAGAACACATTTGTTAATAATAAAATTTATGCATACAAAGAAGAAAATTAAAAGTACATACTATTTATAAAATATATTTGAATAGTAAAATGAAGATAAACTTTTCAAGCATTCACCTTTTATTCTTGTCATTTTAGCTAGTGATAATAGACATCATACTTTAAGACAAACTACTCCCTTTTTGTAGGGATAATGACCTCCTAAAATATATTTTATGTGGACCATCATATGAAAGATGAACTATCAAAAATCAAGTTTCTTGAACTTGAAACAAAATAAAACACAATATATGTCATACTCTAAGATTTAAAAAAATAGAAACCTATATAGAAGTTGGTGTATATGCTTCATCTATTAGTGCTTCATGCATAGTATACATAGTTGATGTATTTATAATTGAGCATGTTATGCATGCTTCTAATTACATTATTTTCTCAGTCACTTCAACTTCTTCAAATTGTACCTTTTCTTGGATTTAATTACTTTAAGGCTTATAGACATAACAATCTCACTTCTTTGATTGATTATCATTTTATCAAGTTTAAATAACACTCATCAAAAAGCATGCTTGCAAATATTTGTGTCTCTTCGATCTAGAGATTGTTTTATTTACCATTCTTTAACAATCATTCTCTTCAAACCATATTTGTAAGGTTTTTGACTTCTATTGTGATATTTAAAAGTCTCCTTAACCTATAAGAATTTTTATTAATGAATATATAGTTATTACATATTGTTCGACTAATTTCAAACCATTTTTTTTTTGATAGATTTTATATTTTATATTTTTTAAATAAACTACATTTGATTTTGAGATTTATTTTTAATATCTTGAGTCATTCTCATGACCCATTATCAAAGCTAATATATAAAATTTTCTATAAGAAAAATTATAATTAGTATTTCTTTAATATTTAATTGATTTTCATATATCAAAGTGTGTTTCACTCAAGAATATATCAATATAGACTATTGCTTTAGAATTTTATATTCTTACATTTATATGCTAGTAGTGTTAGAACTTTGATTTTTTTAAGTACTTTTGGTGTAGAAATGAATATTCACTAATGACAACAAGAGTGCATTATTCTTCTAAATGGTATTATTGATTAACATCAACTAATTATACCTCTAATCGAATATTTTAATATGCAACTAACTTACAAATTAAGTAAATATTATTAGCAAGATTAATGGATAATTTCACCAAAACCAATACCTTAAATAATAAACAATAATATACCATCAATGCACACCAAATAAATTATATTTTTAAAGCAACATACATAAATAGAAATAGATCTTGCTTGTAAATGCCCTCCATGAAGATGAAGGGAAAATGAATTGTGCCATATCCTATTGTAAAGTAAATTATTTTAAAATTAATATTGTTATAAAGTGTTCAACTAATGATCTAGCATTGCCTTCTTGTATTTTGATTGATCTTGAAAGTATATGAGAAATAGAATAGTGAAATAACCAAAGAAAAATGTGAATAGTATTTAATTGAAATGAAGAAAGTTATTCATATCCACTGCCATTAGGATACAATTAGAACCATAGGATACCTTGTTGCTGTACCATGGTCCTAGAGTGGCTATAATTGTGATTGCGGTTATGGTATCTTATAAATTCAAACTTGCCTAAACTGAATCAATCGCCGTCCTGGGGTTACAACAAAGTCTACCAGTTGAAAAGGTCACAAAGAGACAATAGTCAGAATACTGTTGTCTGCACATAATGTGAATGGTTCTATAACAATTTATCCGAAACAATGTAGTCAAATCTAAGGCAAATCATTGATTCAAAAGCCTCCACGCCATATACGTTACGGTACAACGGTTCCGATGGGATTGAGCGGATTACATCATTGTTGACGGTTATCTAAGCATGGCGTGTTGTCAACAAATATACAGGTGTGGTCAAGTATGGACAGGAACAGGCCCGTTCTTTGCCGTTTTGGCTTACTCAAGCATGTTGTGCACTTCTTATTATTATATTAAGATGATGGAGGGACTACTAATACTAATAACTGTTAAGCATGTATATGGATCCTTAAAACTAAAGGGGCGTTCTTGAGTATCAAGAGACTCAAACTTTTTTTTTTTTTTATACATAGCACCTTCTAATTACCATCTCATCAAAATTTAATGTTATAGCATCCAATAAAACCCAACATAAGTGTGTGTGAGAGGAAGAGCCCATCTCTTGGATTTTGGTTAGGGTTGTTTAATCTGAAGACGTTCAACCTGATAATGATGAAGCTACAATGTGTGATGATATACTCTATGTTGGCTACTGTTTCGTGTGTCGAGGAAGTGTTGGCCATGATGAGCTGACAGAGGACGAAATGGGAGGAGACTAAAGATGACAAAGGGGTTGGTCCTAGTGGTTCTAAATGCCAATCTCCTGTTTGTCCATGTGGACCTGTTTACCAGTTTTTATCTCTCTGTTTACCCATGCGGGATTGCCTTCCCAATTTTAATGTTTTTTTATCAATGTCGGTCTGTGTGCTCATCTATTGTCTCTATTTGGTTTATGTGTTTGAGTTTATTTGGTTAGTATTGTTGGTCTGGGTGTAGGTAGTTGTATTCAAAGACTGGTTGACTTTGATATTTGATGTGTCCTCAGTCTTCTAGTGACTGAGGATTACCTGTTTTTTTTTTAAATGTTTGGAGGTTCTTTTAAAACTCCCTTTATCCATCTAATAAAAAAATGAACTTTACTTCCTATGTAATAATTAATCTTACTATATTAAAGAATTTAATTATTATTGTTCTATATTTATTGGTTAAAAATATTGAATCAATAATCTTTTATATATAATGATGCAATTCCAACCTACCTATTATTATACTATCAAAGGTATGTTAAGTTAGTCATCAATTTAAATGGTTTCTATGAACCAACCATAAAGGTTGCACAAGATGTGTGAATTTGATCGTAAAATTTGATCTTCGCTCTTCATCTCTAGAAGGACTTCAATATTGTCAATTAATGTGGTACATTGGCATATTAAAGGATTTATTTATTTGATTGGCATTGTTTTAGAGAAAAGAAAAATATGAACTTTTTAAAAGTTTACCTTTTATTTTTATAATTTTACCTAGTGATAATATACATATTATAGTTGATCAAATGGTCCCACACAAACACTTGAAGTTAATCAAGAAAAAAAAAATCCATTATATATAAAAATGAATATAAAAATTCACTATTTATACTTTTCATTATAGCTGGTGATAATAAGCATATCACAATTGACCAAAAGGCCCCACACATACTATTAAAGTTGATAACAATATTCAAACTTATCTCTTCATCATGAAATCACCTCAAAATTGTTATTTAGCTTGGCATATAACCTAACATATTAAATGTTTGATTGATTTACTTCATTTATACAAAAAATACATTTTTTAATAATAAAACATATGCATACAAAGAAGAAAATCAAAAGTACATACTATTTATAAAATATATTTGAATAGTAAAATGGAGATAAAATTTTCAAGCATTCACCTTTTATTCTTGTCATTTTAGCTAGTGATAATAGACATCATAGTTTAAGATAAACTACTCCTTTTTTGTAGGGATAATAACCTCCTAAAATATATTTTATGTGGATCATCATATGAAGGATGAAGTCCCAAAAACCAAGTGTATTGAACTTAAAATAAAATAAAACACAATATATGTCATACTCTAAGATTAAAAAGAAAATAGAAACTTATATAGAAGTTGGTGTATTTGCTTTATCTATTAGTGTTTCAGTATACATAGTTGATGTATTACTAATTGAGCATGTTATGCATGCTTCTAATCACATTATTTTTCTCAATCACTTCAACTTCTACAAATTCAATTTTTTGTTTGATTTAATTACTTTAAGGCTTATAGACATAACAATATCACCTCTTTGACTAACTATCATTTTATCAAGTTTCATAAAAAAGCATGCCTCCAAATATTTTTGTCTCTTCAATCTAAAGATTGTTTTATTTACCATTATTTAACAATCATTCCCTTCAAACCATATTTGTTATGTTTTTGACCTCTTCTATTTTCATATTCAAAAGTCTCCTTAACCTATAGGAATTTTTATTAATGAATATGTAGTTATTACATATTGTTCTACTATTTGCAAACACATTTTTTGATAGCTTTTATATTTTTTATTTTTAAAATAAAATACATTTGATTTTGAGATTTATTTTTAATATATTGAGTCATTCTCATGACCCATTGTAGACACAAAAATAGCACCAATCCGATTATGTGATTGCAAACACTGATCGCTTTGACATGCACAGCCCCCAGGGCAGCCCTCAGAGGTTAAACAGTGGTCCTAACCACTTTTGTAGCAATTTTGGAAGGTCAAAAGGCAATTTGGCACATTCAGGCACTTTGCTCAGTATCTGTCTCACCCAGGGACGAATTCAAATTGGGATCCATCTCACCCAGGGATGAATTTTGAATTCGCTCTAGGTCAGGACGAATTCTAGGTTTAACGGGCAAAAAGAAAAATTGTGCCAAGTGGCAACCGAGGACAGTCAATTAATGCCTCCTGCCTTGCATGCATGTGTAGGTGGGTAGATTGGATGTTAGAGGATTGTCACAAGGGCAGTCATGGAAGCCCAAGTCATGGAGGACTTTCCTCCCTCATGGGAAGGCATGACCGCCACATGGCGCTTATGCATGCCCCTCCAAAGAGACCCCCTGGGTCTATAAAATGGTGAAATTTCTCACCCAAGAAAAGACAAGTTGGAGGCATTTTCAAGAAATGAAGTGCTACCAAATTGAATACCACATTTTACCCTTTTGATTTACCTCTTCCACATCCTTGATCTCTTTCGCAATGGAGGTCATTAGGTGGTTATTGGAAGTGTTAATCCGGACCCAAAACCCGACATTTGACCACATTGATCTACCAATTCGTCGACAACCCATTACAAGAAATTTTGGGCCCATCTCGAGTGGATTGGTGTCGAAATCAGGTTCCAACGGTGGGCGGCCCGCCCGGGTGCCCCGCACTTCTTAGTTTTATTTTAATTTGTTCTTTTGTCACTTGTTTATCTTCCATTCCATTTTATGTTGTTTAGATAGTTTATAATTTTGATTTTAGAATGTTTTGATCAAATCTTGTCATGTTTTGTCGCTTTTGTTGTCCTCACTAACTTGTAGGTAGCGACATCAAATTCCCATTGATGGAGGTCAAATTGGGGAAATCCGACCATCTAGGTCATCCCAAAATGCCCTCAATTAGCTAACCCCTATGTTTGTAGGTCTTTTGGAGATCCCGAGACACGACATTTGGGAAGCATTAGTTCGGCGCTTTGTCGCAGGCGAATTCATCCTACCCGGGGATGAATTACAGTAGAATTCGTCCTACCCAGGGACAAATTACAATAGAATTCAAATCGACAACATTTTTTCCGACTGTTTTGATGGCAGTGGCCCTCTGGTAATGTTCCCTGGTTCCTGTCAAACTTGCAAGTTGTTTAGAATCAGTTCATTCATCATTTTATTTAGTTTTATGCATACATCCTTCATCGTTTTTAGAGAATAAATGTTTCATATTTGCAGTAGGTGCTACTAACAATTTTGTTGTTTCTTTGAATGCAGGAGGAGCAGCAAGGATCAAGGATTCATTTACACAAGCGGTGGCAACACTTTGGCCCGCCCATTTTGCATGTGGGCATGCGAAAGAGAGATGACTTTCCATTGATGTGACCAAGAGACAAGTTTGATGCTCCTTTCCCCTAAAAATGGAGGAAGCTAATTGTAACCAAATTTGAAATACATCAATAAAAGAAGAGGGTTGTTTCGTTCCATTTTGGTTCCAATTTGTCTATGCTTTCTCCAATTTTTACGCATTTTTAATTTGTAGCATTAAGTTTAAGTTTCGTTCTTGCATCGTGTTTGGGGTTTTCCCTTTTTGTTTTTTGGAATCTCATGCTTTCAGTGGCGATCACGGTGGGACACTGTCCCCTGATTTTTGAGATCAAAGAAACTGATCAAAAACTTGTGTTTTTGTGCTTATAGGTACCTTTTTTTCGAACTCTGACTGTTATTCGTCTTTGCTTGTGGCGAATACCTTACTGTAATTCATCTGACCTTGAGACAAATTCTAATTCGTCTCAGACAGGGATGAATTTTGTACTGTAATTCATCTCATCCAGGGACAAATTTTTGTCTGTGCATTTTCAAGGCCGAGGATCAGAAATAGCAAGTCTAGGCAGAGAAAAGGTAAGGGTCTTAAACTATTCCTGTCATTTTCTGCTTTTTTGTTTCTATTTTCTGTCAATTTTGCCTTCTTAAGGAAAGTAGTTGCTTTTACCTGCTTTAATTTTTAATAAAAAGAACCACACACACATCACGTGGCATTTTTAAACCAAGGAGCTGGTCGTAAGACCCCAGCCCTTGATCAAGACCAACGGTGGGTTCATCACCACCTTGGCTTGATTTTTGCATCCATTTACCCCCGATTGTCACTGTTGCTCGACGTAAATCCTGACGAAAGCTGATCGAGTGTCATTGGGGTGATTCCCAATGCACGAGGATAAGTCTTCTATGGTAGGTGTCATAAAAAGGACAATCCCCCTTTCGTACCGCCTACGTACCATGTACCATCTGCTCTCACGTACCTATAGTTTCCCTCTCATAAGGGCGGGTATATAGAGAGGTTGGTATATCGGCCTGGCAATGGTATATTGAAGGGGTAACCATTTATGGGAGTCATATGAGCCTTCATTACGCATTTAAACGTTCTTCAAAACTTTCAAAAACAAAAAAAAATCATCAAAATGCACTAAAACTAGTTTAGGACACACCATTAATCTTTAAAAGAGATAATCACCGTTTGTGTATGTGTGTGTTCATTTCTGCTTAGTGTAACAAAAAAATTAAAAAAAATAAAAACATAAAAGAGATAAAATCTGCTTAGCTTGTAGAAGAGCACCACCATGGTGGTGTACACCCGTAGCCAAGCCCAATCAAGGGCAGAAGCTACGAAAAGTGTACAAGGAGTGGGCACAAGTCATCTTCGCTTTAGCCCTAAAGACTTGGCCATACCACCTTGGCGGTCTGGACTACAAGAGAATCCACATCATTCCATGTCAAGGTGGAATTATAGGGACACCCCCTTGGGGGACACGCCCGTTCAGCATAGCCCCTTTTGGGAAGAAGCTTTACATGTGGCACTTAACATAGATAGAAGACCTCCCTTAGAGGCTAGATATGAGTGGCCACCACGCGACGAAGTGCTAGAGAGGCACAGTGTCCATGAGGAGAGGCAACATGACTATGGCATCTCTCCTTTGCCTCCCCTCACTGTTAGAACCAATAGACAAAATCCAGAGCGTAAGGCTCTCCAAACAGGGCAAGCTAACTCTGCCCGTCCCTTTCACACCTACGAAAGGGAGTATGAGGAAGAACATCACATTCCTCGAGAGCAATATACAGTGTGGGAGCCTTGCGCTTCCGCACCTGCTAGATACAATGATCACCCATTAAGGCAAGAGCCTCGGGTAAATGTCGCTAACCTCGACAGAGGGAAGCAACCCATTGAGATCTCAGATCATCACAACCGAGGAAAATACATAGGAGAGGCATTCAGGCCTCCTAAGCCCTAGATGGCAGACCAAATTGACCTAGAAATCACCAGACATGCCGCCCATCAAGCCTAGATCATGCGGCTTGAACAAGATCAGCAGCAGTTAGAGCGCTTATATCGCCTAAACAAAGAGCACATTCAGCGTGAAGCAGACAAGCTACTTTACAACATACCTGAGAGGGTTCCAACCCCTCGCACTCCAAAAGTGGAACCATATGAGAGGCATAATCCTTTAGTGCAGGATAGGTCTCCGTGACCTCATCAAGTTTTGCCTTCGAGACCCCATAGACCTGAGAGGGAGGCCACCCCCTGAAACAACGAATGGTACCCTCCGTGGAGACCCACTCAAGGTCATAGGTCTCACCCAGAGACTCCTCAAGAAATTTATGAGGAGTATGAACAAGAATTAGAGTGGGCTGAAACGCCCTATCTAGGTGGAGGGGTTGCTATCCGGCCACCCCCCCATAGGCCTCCAGTCTCCCACAACTCACAACGAGAGCAAACTAAAGAGGAAGAGATTAAATCTTTTGATGCATACAAAGTGTTGTTAGAGCATTTGGAGTCTATGGAAACTAAATCTTTTGGGCCCCAAAAGCCCACGTTACGCCAACTCCGTAGTCATCCGATGCATCCGTCAGTGCCCGCACCTCCTTACCCCAAACATTTCAAGTTGCCTCAGTTGGCAGTCTTTAAGGGTGAAGAGGATGCTCAAGAGCATGTGACAAGATTCTTGAGCCAATGCTTTGGCATTCAGGATAATGATGCGTTGTTGCTAAGGACATTCATAACCACATTCACGGGCCCTGCCTCGGATTGGTTCACCCAGTTTCCGAAGCACAACATCAATAACTTAGATCAATTAGTGGATGCATTCCTTGAATGCTTCACCTTCAGCACCAAGAAGAAGGCATCACTGAGTGATCTGGCCAGCCTCAGGAAATATGAGGAGGAGACAATGGTGGCCTACGAGAATCGATGGAGGACTCTACTTTCCAAGCTACCTTACCTTCCCCCTATGTCCGACCTCACATAGATGTTTGCACGAAGTTGCTTGAGATCGATCTCTAGGCTATTGTAGCTGCAGCAATATGCCACCTTAGAAGAAGCTCTGGTGCAAGCCAGAATTATCGAAGAGATCAAAATATAGGAGGGCAAAATCGCCAAGCCTAAAAAGAAAGAGTGGAACAAAAACACCAAGACAGGGACTACGCAACAAAAACCCACTACGGTTAATCAAGTTGCTATAAATGTCCCCAAGCCTGCATAAGAAGTACAGCCTCAAAAGGCTAATTATCAGGCAGTGCCTCCTAAGAATTATGAAAGAGAAAATAAAAAATAGGAGCAAAATCAGTAGCGTCGCCCTAAGCGATAGTACACCCCTTATACGGAGTCTAGTGACTCCCTATTTGACCGCTTGTCAACGGCAAATTTAATCACCCTTCCAAAAATTCAAACCATAGATCCTAATGCTCCCAAGCCTAAGGGATACAGAGAGGATTTATATTGTAGGTTCCACAAGCGAAGGGGACATGACCTGAATGCATGCTGGAAGTTTAAGGGATTGATACAAGACCTGATTGATAATAAGACATTGGCAGTGGACAACCCCATAGCACCAAACAATCAATAGATGGGGGTTTTCAAGGACCCTTTGCCTGCCCACGAGGCACAAGAAAAACCTCTTTAGGTCAATGAGGTACAACAACATTTCCCCATGCAAGGGTATGTGGGAATGATAAGCATAGTGACCAGGAACAAGAAATACCTAGGAGTTGTCCCTGAGGCAGCTACAAGAGAGGTTCCTTCGATGTCACAACCTCAACAACACCCTATGTAGTTACCTCCGCCTAGACCCGAGGTCACGATACGGACCAAACTCACATAGAGTTTGCGGACCACGTCGGCTAGGCTCTCCATATATGAGCTTATACAGCAATCAGCACCCCATCGGGAAGCTCTCATGGAGATTTTGAAAGCCATCGAGTTGCAGCCTCATGAAGTGAATTCCTTCAATAACTTCATGGGACATGTAAAATGATGCATGGAGCCGGTCATTACCTTTCGAGAAGATGAACTTAAATTAGTATCTGATGACATGGCAGATCCACCCCTGCACGCTATCGCGTGGGTCAACAGGATCCCGTATAAGAGGGTGTTGATAGACAATGGCTCATCCAGTAACATCATTACTATGGTAGCATTGAAACATCTAAAGTTTCCAACCTCACACATCACGGCTTCCACTTACACATTGCAAGCATTTAACGATGCGATATGCTCGACAGTTGGCACAATTGTTCTACCCTTTCAGGTAGGACAAAAGACGATACCTACATTGTGCCATGTTTTGGAAGGCAAGATGGCATACAACATATTGCTAGGGAGGCCATGGATCAGGGACATGAAGTGTGTCCCTTCGATAGCTCACCAGTGTTTGAAATATGCATTTGAATGGGAAGTACATGTAGTCCCTATGGATTTAGAACCCTTCAAATATTGAAATGCGATGCAGTTGATGTCGTAATCGACCCTCCCATCGACGCACTTGGATTTTTAGTTAAATCCATCTAGACAGGGTCCGATGCCACGAGCACCACTGGTGACTAATCCATCAAAACCCTAGCCATGTGCATCTTCATCATCCACTCCTTCACCATCAATGCCACCCACCATGGCTAAAAAGAAGGACAAAGGGAAACAAATCCTGGAAGAGGCTCCACCCCTGGAAGAAGCGTTGCCGACAATATCAACCATCTCAACTGAAGAGATACCTAGCACAGTGGAAGTTGAGGCTCCTAATCAACCCAACATGGAATGGACTCAGGATGAGCTTCCATTCCCTCCCTCTCAATCACCAACAATTACTATTGAAATGGCCAGTACGGGCCTGGGGGAGTATCTAGTGCGAAATGTTGTAGCAATGATAGTGCTAGAGTCAGTGCAAGACATGGGGAGACCTCGCCTTCCCATCGGGACAATTGTTCCTTTAGGCTGCCCACCAAACCAGACCAATTTTGTGTATGGGGGCCTTGACCATGGTGCTGAGCCATGCAAGCAAAAGGACGAGGACGAAGAACCTTTTGTAGAAGATGTCAACTATCTATCTAACCCGGATTTTGCTCTGAGATATCTTGGCCAATGCAATTGGCATGGATACGGGCTAGGCAAGTATGAGCAAGGAATGTGTGTCCTTTGCTAGCCAAGATACCAAATGCCTTATGATAAGTCGGGAGTAGGGTTCAACCACCCCCTGCCCTTAGACATCTTGGTGGAAAACATGCAAGGCCTAGGAATAGGCAACAAGGGTGGGTTGGTATCAGATCCTTATGCCAACCCAAACACAACGTATACATTGGGAGATTACCTCCCATGGTCAACAAACACCCTTGGTAACATCAATAACCCTCCTCCTTTTCCAGAGAGAGGTGAAAGTTTGGGAACTCACTTTCAAGAAAAGGATAAACAGTGTCAAGAAAGATCTTCGAAGGATGAATCAGAATATGAACCAGCATCATATGATCCCCTCGAATCCGATAGTGATCACTCATGAGAGATTCCCATGAATAACTGGCAAGAAATATTTTTGAATATGTTCCCTCTAGAGGCTCCAATCGAGCCAGTGCAGCGTCAAGAGAACCGGGTCCCCCCACGAAGCATGGAACAACCGCAATGGGACCAGATTAATTTTCTTGAACAAGATGAGACTCATATGTCGCAAGCAGTTGTTGAAGTCAATGAACACTTTTGGATCTCCGACAGTGATTCGAAAGATGAAACTGAGATGGCCTATCTCAACCACATGCGACAAATGCAACAAAGGCAACAAGTGCAACAACGACATCCCTTGGAGATTAATGACATATTTGCACAGATAGGCATAGTGCCAAGGCACGAGTGGTACGTAGACCCAGTAGGGTGGGATCAAGTGTTGGATCCGCTACTCTAGGTACACGAAGAGCACTTTCCACTCGAGACCCTAGGGTGATATCAGTGTCGAGGGCAGACCCTGTCCTCCTATTAGCACATAGGGTCGATCCATTCGTGCCAGTGCCTACGAAACCAGATCCAAAACATAGAGAACATCCAGAATGTTTAAGTCATCACACCCACGGTAATGGAGACCAAATTCATTTCATCCACATGATCTCCATTGACTTAACCGCACCCATCCGCAATCCGACCGATCCAACATGGTCATTGCATTTAGACATAGATGCCATTGATTGGGATCGCGTCAATTCACCTCTCTCCCCATCAGAGTATTGGCCTTTCGGTAAAATGCCTCATTTTACCCCAGGGACAACTCAAGATATTTTTTAGGCTGAAGAGGAACCCGAGGTTCCCAACGTAGATTTAAACTCAGCTAATGATATCCATTTGATCTCGACTCCACATCAGTTGGAAGATGGATCCCACATGTCGATCGAGGAGACGACTGGCGTAGACATCGTCTTAGATCCAATGAATCCATAGATTATCAAGCTAGGGGTAAGTCTATCCCCTGAAGAGCAAGCCAACTACATTGCCCTTCTCAAAAAGAAGAAGGAGGTTTTTGCATGGTCATACAAAGACATACTAGGGCTAGATCCGTAGCTAGTCACGCATAATATTACGCTTGATCCGACAATCAAGCCAATTAAGAAAAAACTACGTAAGATGCACCCAAAAATGGCCTTGATGGTCAAAGACAAATTGCAAAAGTTGTTGGATGCACAATTTGTCATCTGCGTGGATTATCCGCCATGGTTGTCCAACATGGTGCCCATCAAAAATCTCGATGGGAGGATTCGCATATGCACTAATTTTTGATATCTAAACAAAGCAAGTCCTAAGGATGATTTCCCCTTGCCAAGCATCGACGCGTTGGTAGACGCTACAATAGGTCACGAAATGCTATCCCTCATGGATGGTTTCTTGGGATACAATCAGATTTGTATCAATCTTGAGGACCAACTAAAAATGGTGTTCACAATGCCTTGGGGGAAATTTTGTTATAAGGTCATGCCTTTTGGCCTTAAAAATGCTGGCGCCACCTACCAACATGCCATGACGTACATCTTCCATGATTACATGCATAAAACTTTGGAAGATTACATGGATGATTTGTTGGCCAAATATCTTTTGCGCCTAGATCATCTCGATGACTTAAGCAAGATCCTCGATCGCCTCATGGAACATAAAGTCAGACCGAATCCCAAGAAGTGCGTATTTGGCGTCACATCTAGAAAACTCTTGGGTTTCATAGTCTCAAAGCGAGGCATCGAGGTGGACCCAAAGAAAGTCAAGGCAATCCTTGAAATGGTTCCCCCAACTACCATTAAGCAACTCAAAAGTCTATAGGGAAAGGTCGCATCAATTAAGCACTTCATAGCATAGCTATCTGACAAGTGCCGACCCATGAACAAATTATTGCACAAGGGGGTTGCATTTCACTAGGATGACGAGTGCTAGTCAACCTTTGATGACATCAAACAATACTTGGATTCGCCACCAGTATTGGCACCACCTAGACCAGGAGTGTCATTCTACTTATACATCTCAGCTACTAAGGTGGCACTGGGCGCCATGCTAGCCCAGAAGAATGAACTTCACAAAGAACAGAGCTACTTACTATCTTAGCCGCACCCTGGTCAGTTATGAACTTAACTATGCATACGTTGAGAAACTCTGCTTGGCAGTGGTGTTTGCTACCAAAAAGCTATGCCACTACATGTTGAGCAACACTACGTATGTTGTGTCTAAGGATAATCCATTGTGATACATGATGAGTCATACTTATCATAGTAGTCGCACGGCAAAATGGATCATGTTGTTGACAAAATTTGACATAGAGTTTATCGGACAAAAATCCATCAAAGGACAAGTCATAGCCGATCAACTAGCAGAGGCTCCTCTCAAAGACGATCAACCTCTAGTCATAGAACTACCCGATGATGGGGTCTTCCATGTCTCGTAATCGCCAAATTTTGATGAGCCTGAGTCACAGTCGACATAACCCTATTTTTTGATGGTTCTAAATGTGAGCAAGGTGGTGGCATAGGAATAGTATAATTCACACTGCAGGGGACTCCAATGCCCCTGTCACTTAAATTAAATTTCCCATGTACCAACATCAATATAGAGTATGAAGCCTTGCTCATAGGTCTTCAGACAGCAATCGCCATGAACATCAAACGACTGAATATCTTTGGTGATTCGTTGTTAATTGTCAATCAAGTCAAAGGGGTATTCCAATGCAAATGCCTAGTTCTGTAGGCCTATAAAGCCCTTGTGGACAAATTCCTAGCAAAACTTGAGTGGTATGACATCGAGGCACTCCCTCGATCATCGAATCATTTTGTGAACACAATGGCCTCCTTGGGGTCACTAATCCCGCAAGACCATTCTGGTGATATGACAACCATTCAAGTCAAAACCCTATCGCAATCCATGATGGAGCGTGCAAGCTCGACTTGACTCCAGGAATCCACATGATCCAGATTGAACCATATTCATATAAGTTCTCTCGAATCCATGATCATCTGAAACATGCCAACTCTTCCCTACTCCCATTAATAGCAACACAACACTATTCTTACAAGTCCTATCTCGCTCAGCATTTGCTAGAGATGAAATTCAAGAGGGATTGGTTGTTCATACTGTCGAGGCTTTCGATCAATAGGACTGGTATTTACCCATTAGAGACTACCTCAAGTTAGGTAATCTCCCGCTTGGATTGACACATGTCGCAAAATGAGCATTCAAGCAGAAAGCGGCCAAGTATGTCTTGATAGGGGACATTTTGTATCGTCGTAGCTATGAAGGAATCCTCCTTCATTGTTTGGACCAATGAGAGTCCACTTGGGCAGTTGCCCAAGCGTACGATGGTACATGTGGTGGCCACTTCAGTGGTATGGCCATCGCAAAGCACATTCTTTGTATGGGCTATTATTGGCCATCTTTAGAGTGAGATTATTGCACATATTTCAAGAAGTGTCTAAAATGTCAATATCATGCCAATTTGATGCACGTACCTTCCTAGGCCTTGCAGACAGTCCAGTCTGCTTGGCCATTTTCATAGTGGGGCTTTGATCTAATTGGAAAGATCTCCCCTACGTCGTCAGGCCATCACATGTTTATCATAATGGCCACAAAGTATTTTACCAAGTGGGTGGAAGCAGTTCCACTTACCTCTACGATAGGACCCCACATTGTGGAGTTCATTTTGCATAACATCATATGTCATTTTTGTATTCCATCCAAAATAGTCTCAGATAATGGGACATTATTCAAGGACAAATACTTGTGTGCTTTGACCACAAAGAACAAAATTTAGCATAGTTTTTTGACACCCTATTATCCATAGGAAAATGGGAAAGCAGAGGAATCAAACAAAATGCTAGTTGCTATCCTTAAAAATATGGCCATAGAAAATCATAAGGATTGGCACATTCAAATCCCACTTGCCCTATGGGCTTATCGCACTAGCATTTGGACACCCACTGGGGCCACTCTATTTTTGCTCGTGTATGGCTCCGAGGCAGTCATGCATCTTGAGTTGGAAATTCCTTCCATTCGCATATCAATGCAAGAGTTCATCGATGATGACGCTATGCGGTAGGCCCGATTAGACCAGCTTACGTTGCTTGACGAATGACGCGTTAATGCTCTTGAGAATTTATGTATCTATCAAGAGTGACTTAAGAAATCTTACAACATGAAAGTTCACCTGAGGGACTTTCGGATTGGTGATTTGGTCTTGAAGGAAAACCAACAAAATTCTAATTTGCCGTCCCACCTAAGGGACAAGTTCGTGGAAAATTGGTTAGGTCCATATGTCATTGATAGCAAAATAGGACCTGGGACATACCGACTAGCCTCTCTTTATGGAATCAAGGAAACAGAACCCTTGAACATCAGTCATTTGTGACCATTCCATATCTAAGAAAGCCATATCCCAAAATGCTCCAAGGATTCTTATAATCGCTTGGTCAATCCCAAAATGCTCCAAGGATTCGTATAATCGCTTGGTCAATCCCAAGATGCTCCAAGGATTCCTACAACCGCTTGGTCAATCCCAAAATGCTTCAACGATTCCTAAAATCGCTTGGTCAATCCCAAAACGCTCCAAGGATTCCAATAATCACTTGGTCAATCCAAAAATGCTCCAAGGATTCCCACAATCACTTGGTCAATCCCAAAATGCTCCAAGGATTCCTAAAATCGCTTGGTCAAAAATAAAATAAAATTCAAAAAAAATAAAATCATCAAAAAACAACAAAAATTTGCATCTCATTTCCAAGCATGCTCAAACTCATCAATAAGGCTCTTCTCGCATCTCATCTTCATATTCGCAAAAATCAATCCATGAAAAATACAAAAACATGTAGCTGCATTAAGCATCACATCCATACATTGCATATTTGTGGTCATACAGGTCAAAGGCACCATAAACTATAGTTACTCCGCCAGTCCATCTTGTTCCACATTCTTCCATTTTATAAAACAGCAAACAAAAATGACATTTATTGTTTTCTACCACACTAGAGTCAGTGGTCTTCTAATGTATCAAGATTTTTTATTGTTCAGTCGTCATTTTGCTTTCTAGCCATGTAATGTACCAAGTCAGATAGATTTTACGAAGGTAGAGTTCTACTTGGATCACACCTTGTTACGTAGCATCCTAACACAAATTAAAACACATAAAAATTCCCAAGTTGTGTGAACGAAAGATGAAACCTGCATAGTAATCCAGGTCACCATAAGCGAAACGGTTATCTTGCTCATCCCCTCGTGCGAATGGTTCTAGAATGCTGAGAATTGACAAAAGGATGAGCTCTTACCTATCCATTCACCTTAATAAATATTTGGTCCCCAAAGTTGTAAGGATTCGTACTACACGTCCCTGCCAAGCATGGGTAGTCATCCCCAAGACCCAAAAGTATCAACGCCATTCACAAACAAAAATCCAACAAACCATCATCCTAACCCTTTCCATTCACCTTTGGTCTCCAAGTTGTAAGGATTCGTACTATTTGCCCCTAACCAGGATGGGTAGTCGTCCCCAAGGCCTAAAATATCAATGCCCTTACTTCATAATCTCCATCACCCCCTTGGTTCCCAACGTCGTAAGGATTCGTACTAAACGTCCCTGCAAAGGATGGGTAGTCGTCTCCAAGGCCACAAGGATCAAAATACAAAAATCAAGTAATAGTGGTTATCACCACTATTCAAAATCCTTGCTCAAAAAGAAAAATTAATAGAAAAATAAACAATGATTTTCATCACTATATAGACGAGCAAGTCTCCCAAATCATTCAGCCAACAAATAACCTGAACTTGAATCCCTGGAATTCTCAGCATTCGAAAACCATCTAGGTGATCCTCATTATAGGTTTGGTTGACAACCTATCTGGCAATGGTGGTATCCTACCCACACGATGATATATCTGTCACATTAACTCATGTACAGATCAATTTTTGCATGTGGATGAGCTAGCTTATGGTATCCTAGAGAGAAACATAGATTAATCTGTCTAAATACAACAAAGGAGTTAGTGGAGCTAATTAGGTGATCCTTAGTATAGGTTTGGTTGACAGCCTATCTGGCACTGGTGGTATCCTGATGAATACCACATAAATGAACTCAATTGCACACATAGGGATGCAAAATAGCTTGGTCAAAGACAAGTCCGATTCATACCTAGGGATGCAAAATAGCTTGGTCAAAGACAAGTCTGATTCATACCTTGTTCAAAAGTCTTGTAAGATAAAGTACAGTCGTGGCTAGTGAGTTAAAACCGTTTGAGTCTCAGAAAACCTTAGCTACATTTCTAAACCAACTACACTATTTTTCATTCTCACATTACCATCAGGAAATACAAAAAACCACATGTATAAAAGCAAAGTCACCACTACAGCAATCGCCCAAAAACATAATCACAAAGTTCTAAACAGTCTATGGTGACCTAACCAAATGACACAAATTCCATTCATCTATTTCATTTTTGAATATCACATATAAATAAAAAACATTTGCATTCATCATAACATATGCATCCATAAAAATACATTAACATGCATACATACATAGTCATTAACCATCATGCATAAAATCAAATCATCACATGAACATAAACAAAATAAAGCCGGTATATATATATATATATCATCCAAAAAAAATGCCCATAGGCTACAAAACTGGTCCTCTAACCCCGCAATCATACAACAAAACCACCCAGCCTAAGGCGTCGGCCACCATGATCACACAGGATCGGTGTGACGGGACCTGCCCCCCATGGTGTGGGTCCTATGGGAACCCTCAGGACGGTTACTGCTAGCCCCCGCATCATTCCTATTATCGCCTCCCTCATCCAATCACCTACGACGAGATGATGCTAACTGATGAATTCTGAATTTGCTCTGGGTCAGAACGAATTCCAAGTTTAATAGGCAAAAAGAAAAATTGCGTCAAGTGGCAGCCAAGGACAGTCAATTAATGCCTCCTGCCTTGCATGCACGTGTAGGTGGACAGATTGGACATTAGAGGACTATCACAAGGGCAGTCATGGAAGCCCAAGTCATGGAAGACTTTCCTCCCTCATGGGAAGGCATGACTGCCACATGGCGCTTATGCATGCCCCTCCAAAGAGACCCCTTGGGTCTATAAAATGGTGAACTTTCTCACCCAAAAAAAAATGTGGGAGGCATTTTCAAGCAATGAAGTGTTGCCAAATTGAATACCACATTTTACCCTTTTGATTCACCTCTTCCACATCCTTGATCTCTTTCACAAGGGAGGTCATTGGGTGGTTATTGGAAGTGTGAATCCGGACCCAAAACCCGAAATTTGACCACACTAATCTACCAATTCACCGACAACCCATTACAACAGATTTTGGGCCCATCCCGAGTGGATTGGTTCCAAAATTAGCTTCCAATGGTGGGTGGCCCACCTGGGTGCCCTGCACTTCTTAGTTTCATTTTAATTTGTTCTTTTGTCACTTATTTATCTTCCATTCCATTTTATGCTATTTAGATAGTTTATAATTTCGATTTTAGAATGTTTTGATCAAATCTTGTCATGTTTTGTCGCTTTTGTTGTCCTCACTAACATGCAGGTAGCGACATCAAATTCCCGTTGACAGAGGTCAAATTGGGGAAATCCAACCATCTAGGTCGTCCCAAAATGCCCTCAATTAGCTAACCCCTATTTTTGTAGGTCTTTTGGAGATCCCGAGAAGTGAAATTTGGGCAGCATCAGTTTGGCGCTTTGTCGCAGGCGAATTCATCCTACCTGGGGATGAATTACAATAGAATTCATCCTACCTAGGGACGAATTACAGTCGAATTCGAATCGGCAGTGTTTTTTCTGACTGTTTTGATGGCAGTGGCCCTCTGGTAATGTTCCCTTGTTCCTGTCAAACATGCAAGCTGTTTAGAATCAGTTCATTCATCATTTTATTCAGTTTTATGCATACATCCTTCATCGTTTTTAGAGAATAAATGTTTCATATTTGTAGCAGGTGCTACTAAAAATTTTGTTGTTTCTTTGAATGCAGGAGGAGTAGCAAGGATCAAGGATTCATTTACACAAGCGGCGGCAACACTTTGGCCCACCCATTTTGCATGTGGGCACGCGTAAGAGAGATGACTTTCCATTGATGTGACGAAGAGACAAGTTTGATGCTCCTTTCCTCTAAAAAGGGAGGAAGCTAATTGTAACCGAATTTGATGTACATCAATAAAAAAAGAGGGTTGTTTCATTCCATTTTGGTTCCAATTTGTCTATGCTTTCTCCATTTTTATGCATTTCTAATTTGTAGCATTAAGTTTAAGTTTCGTTCTTGCATCGTGTTTGGGGTTTTCCCTTTTTGTTTTCTGGAATATCGTGCTTTCAACCATTATCAAAGCTAATATATATAAGATTCGATAAGAAATATTATGATTAGTATTTAATTAATATTTAATTGAGTTTCATATATCAAAGTGTGTTTCACTCACAAGAATATATCAATATTGACTATTGCTTTAAAATTTTATGTTCTTACATTTATATGGTAGTAGTGTTAGTACTTTTATTTTTTTGGGTATATTTGGTGTATAAATGAATATCCACTAGTGGCAATAAGAGTGCATTATTTTGCTAAATGGTATTATTGATTAACATCAACTAGTCATACCTGTAGTCCAATATAATAATATGCAACTAACATACAAATTAAGTAGATGTTATTAGAAATATTCATGGGTGATCTCACAAATACCAATACCTTAAATAATACACAATAATATACCATCAATTCAAACCAAATAACATGAGAATATATATATATTTTTAAAGCAACATACATAAATAGAAATAGATCTGGCTTGTAAATGCCCTCTATGAAGATGAAGGGACATTGAATTGTGTCATATCCTATTGTAAAGTAAGTTATTTTAAAATAAATATTGTTATAAAGTGTTCAACTAATGATCTAGCATAACCTTCTTTTATTTTGATTGATCTTGAAAGTATAGGAGAAATATAATAGTGAAATAACCAAAGAAAAATGTGAATAGTATTTATTTGAAAAGGAAGAAAGTTATTCATATCCACTACCATTAGGATACAATTAGAACCTTAGGATACCTTGTTGTTGTACCATGGTTCTAGAGTCACTATAATTGTGATTGTGGTTATGGTATCTTACAAATAATTAGAAGGCATACTCATAATTTTATATGGTTATCTTGATGGAATTATGACTCATAATAAAAGAAGCATATTTATAGTAATAATTAAACTTCACTAGAACTACAACATCACAAATACCTCATGATCCTATGACTATAAATTCAGTATAATATTAGTGATAATTTTAATAGTATTACTAAAAAATATTAAATGATATTATATACATTGATAAATGTCAATCCTTCCAAAGGAAGAACAAGACCACTCTACTAAAATTTGATATTTGATTTTTTAAGGCCTCAGAGAGAATTGCTAAAAAAAAATATATGCTAGACAAAACCTCTAACATATAAGCCTAGTCCTTGTTGGAAAAATATTTCAACAAGATCCTTAAATATTTTAAGGGTATGCATATGTATCTGATAATACCATTCTAGGGGAATACCACTACAACTTTTAGGAAATATCTTAAGAAGCAACATACCATCATATGTGATGTCTTTGCAAGTAGTGTGGAAGAGCCTAAGGTGATTAATGAGGTCTTACTTCCTCCTATGTATCTAAAAATTGTATATTTTAAAATTTGGAGGGAAAGAATGACTAGCTATGATGGGATCTAAAAATTGATTACATGGATCCTCATAAGAGTACCTGTGACTAGATAAATACCCCTAAATTGATACCATTTGCTACTTTAATTACTCAATCTATGTAGAAAATGCTTGAATCTTAAAAAAAAAGGAATGATGGTACATGCATTATGTATTGTTGGATAAGAAGCCATTGATGATTGATAAAAAGGAAATATTTGATGATTACACAATGACACTGAGAGGGGGGGTGAATCAGTGTAGCTATTAATTTTTATATCTACAGCATTTAATATGAAATAAAGAGAACTTGACAACTGAAAAACAACTTAAACAAGAGAGCACACCACAACACTCAATATACCGAGGTTCACCAATTTGGCTACTCCTCAAAAATGACTGCTTGGACTCCAATCCAAATCCAGTCTTTGCAAAATCAATTTTACAAACACTTTACCAACACCAACTGGAAGGAGCACCAACCCCTATAATTTTCTGTTGCAACAGATGGAGCACCAACTCCTAGTACCAAGCACCAACTTGGACTGCAATTCTGATCAATTTAGAATGACATAAAAATGTCTTCACTTCATGCATGAACCTGACTAGTCTACAATTAACCCAACTCTACACACTCTCACGGCTCTGCTTATTTTTCTCTTGATTCTTCTCTAACCCTCCTTTTACAGCAATTTCTCTCTTACAGCAGCAACATCTTCTCTGTATGATTATTATTTTATAACATTTAAATCCTGCATGCAATCGAATCACATACTCTGACTTTTCGAATCCATGCAATACGGCTGTTCGGTTCCATGCACTTCGACTGCTCGAAACCCTGCAATACGTCTTTTGAAAACATGCAGTACGACAATTTTGTTTCATGCACTTCGACTATTCGAAACCCTGCAATACGGTTGTTCGAAAATGACTGTTCGAAACCCTATAATATGGCATTTCGATTTCTTGTAGTATGGCAATTTTGTTTCATGCACTTCGACTGTTCAATTTCTTCGAATACGACTTTTCGAATGCTTTTTCGAAATTCCATATGTGATTCTTCGAAAGCTTTTCAATTCTTCATGTTCGGCTTTTCTGTATGCTTCAAATACATCTGTTTGAATGCCTGCAAATACGACCTTTCGAATTCTTTTATTATCCTTCATATTTGGCTTTTCTGTATGCTTCAAATACGTCTATTTGAATGCCTGCAAATACGACCTTTCGAATTCTTTTATTATCCTTCATATTTGGCTTTTCTGTATGCTTCAAATACGTCTGTTTGAATGCTCGCAAATACGACCTTTCGAATGCTTTTATTATCCTTCATATTCGGCTTTTCGAATGCGTTTCAATTATGCATGTTTGGTTGTTGCATTGCATGTTCAACACCTGTCAACGTTTAACTGTCTGTCTGACTTTAGTTACTTCTTATGTGACAGACTGCATGACGCTTTTCTGCCACGTGTCACCTTTCATGTTGCTTCGGCATTTTCCTACCGTATCACATTTGTCGCGATATCGCGACACTTTTAACTTATGCTCACGTCACCCTGAAGGTTGTCACGAAATCGTGACCATTTTGGCCTTGAAAGCTTTTCCCCCGCTCATGTCGCGAAATCGCGACACTTTGAACTTTTGTTGATGTCATCCTCAATGCTGTCGCGAAATCGTGACCATTTTGGCTTTTAAAGCTTACCTTCTGTTCATGTCGCGATATCGTGACACTTAGAACTTTTGCTGACGTCATCATTAAGAATGTCGCAAAATCGCGACCGTTTTGGCTCTTGGAAGCTTTCCCTGCATCTTGTCGCGATATCGCGACACTTTCAACATTTGCTGATGTCATCCTTAAGCATGTCACAAAATCGTGACGCTTCCGGCTTCCAACAGCTTTCCTTTCATCCTGTCACGAAATTGCGACACTTTTCAACTATGCTGACGTCATCATCCTTCTTGTCATGAAATTGCAACGTTTGCGACTCTTGCTGATGTCATCATCCTGCTTGTCGCGAAATCGTGACACTTTCGGCTTCCGTACACTCTTCTTTGCCAGCAGCAACGAAAAAGGAACATGTCGCGAAATCGTGACACTATGCTTCATGCAATGGTGAAATTTTTACATCTTTGTGCCTTGTGTTTTCACCTTGCCTCTTTTCATGAAATTTTGACTTGTAATATCATTTCTGCATCTTTCAGTTCTACACTTTTGACTAGTAGCAAAATCGCTACACCTTAGTTTCCCTTTGTTTCAACATGTAGCGCCATCGCTACACCTTAGTTTCTCTTTGTTTCATCATGCAGCGATATCGCTACACCTTAGTTCTATGTATTTTCATCATGCAGCGATATCGCTACACCTTTGTTTCCATTCATTTCAACATGTAGCGATATCGCTACACCTTTGTTTCCTTCTCTGCCAGCATGTCGAGAAATCACGATAGTTTTGCTCGTATCTTCTCTCTCCTCGGACATGTCGCGAAATCGTGACAATTTGGCGTGCATTTTCTCTCTCCTACTTTTTGTCGTGAAATCATGACATTTCCGGTTGTGCCTTCTCTCTCCTCGACCATGTCGCAAAATTGTGACAGAAAACATGTCGCGATATCGCGACAGTTTTCTTCCTTGTCTCTTTTTGCCAGTTTCTGAATCTAGGTCACCTCTGTTTTCCTTGAAACTTTCTGCACTTGATCTGACTGACCTCTGAACTGCATCAACTACATCAATCTGACTGTGTTGACAACAATGACAATACTTTTGCAATTCTTTTTCTGCACCTTGCTCAACAATCTCCCCCTTTGGAATTGTTGGCAACACACTGCAACCTTGCTTAATTTCTTCTCCCCCTTTGCCAATAATACCAAAGGGCTGCTGTAGACTCCCCCTGAGTCTATGCACAACATTCTCAGACTTAAAAAGTTTGAATGCTCCCCCTGAGAATGTGTTTCCCATAGCTAGTTAGTGCTTGGGTGGTGTGACTACTCCCAACTTCTTCCGAAGGTATTCAAATACTTCCTTTGGCAAAGGTTTTGTGAATATATCAGCTACTTGCTCTGTAGTTGGAACAAAATCCAATTTAACCTCTCCTTCTACAACTTTATCCTTCAAGAAATGATATCGGATTGCAATATGTTTGGTTCTTGAATGCATTACTAGATTCTTGGATATGTTGATAGCACTAGTGTTATCACATTTAATTGAAATTGGTTCATTGAAATGAATACCAAGATCTTTCAACGTTTGTCTCATCCATAATATCTGAGTACAGCATGTTGTTGCTGCAATGTATTCTACCTCTGCAGTGGATAGAGATACTGATTCTTGTTTCTTGCTGTGCCATGCTACCAGCCTGTCACCAAGATAAAATGCTCCTCCACTTGTGCTCTTTCTGTCATCAATACATCCTACCCAATCTGCATCAGAATATGCAATCAAAGTGAAATCTTTACCTTTTGGGTACCACAACCCATAATCCATAGTGCCCTTGAGATATCCGAAGATCCTCTTTACAGCTGTTACATGAGTTTCTTTGGGACTGGCCTAAAATCTTGCAACCATACATACTGCTTGTAATATATCTCGTCTAGTGGCTGTTAAATACAGCAGGCTTCCAATCATAGACACAGTACATTGTTTGATCTACATCCGGGGATTTATCATCCTTGCTCAACTTGCAACTCGTTGTCATAGGAGTGCTTGACCGGTTTCTTGTCTTCCATTGTGAACTTTTTCAACATTTCTTTTACATATTTAACTTGAGAAATAAAAATGCCTTTTTCATTTTGATTGACCTGCAGTCCTAAGAAATAAGAAAGTTCACCAATCATTGACATCTCAAATTCTTTTTTCATTTTAATTGATATGTCTTTGTAGTATTCATCCATGCTGCTGCCAAATATTATGTCATCTACATAAACAACAAGAACAATAAGATGACCCTTCTCTGTTTTGACATATAAGTTGCTATCCACCAAACCTTTCTTAAACCCTTGTTTAATTAGATAATTATCCAGCCTTGCATACCATGCTCTGGGTGCCTGTTTTAATCCATATAATGCTTTCTTTAACCTGCAAACAAAATCTGGATTATCACCCAGTTGGAAGCCATCTGGTTGTTCAATGTAAACCTCTTCTTCTAGTTTTCCATTCAAAAATGCTGATTTTACATCCATTTGATATACTTTGAAGTTTTTATGAACTGCTAATGCCAGAAACATTCTGATTGCCTCTAGTCTGGCTACCGGTGCAAAAGTTTCTTCAAAATCAATGCCTTCAACCTGAGCATAGCCTTTACATACCAATCTTGTCTTATTTCTGACAACCTGCCCATCTTCATTCAATTTATTTCTAAAAACCCATTTAGTGCCAATTATGTTTTTATTTGTTGGTCTAGGTACTAATTCCCAGGTATTGTTTTTCTCTATCTGATCTAGTTCTTCATTGATTGCCTTCATCCAACTTTCATCAGTGCTTGCTTCAACAACATTTTTAGGTTCAATACTAGATAACAGAGAATAGTTCCTCACTATTGTTCTTCTTGTTTGAATACCATCTGTGGGATCCCCAATAATCTGTTCACTTGGATGAATTTTCTGCCAGTTGCCTATTTTAAATTTCCTGTTTTCTTCTTCTTCATATTCAATTTTTACACCATCTGGATCAAATTTTTGATTCTTCTCTGTTTCTTTTTCATCATCACCTTCAATGACTTCTTCATACATAGGGTAGTTTTCTTGATAAGTAGTTTCTTGTTCTCTACCTTCATCAACTTTCACATCAGCACTTTCAATAATTTTCTTCAACCTCTTGTTGTAGCATGTGTATGCCTTGCTTTTTGTTGAGTAACCGATAAAGATACCTTCATCAGCTCTATCTTCAAATTTACCGAGGTTATCTTCAGTCCATTTTATGTAGCACTTGCTGCCAAATACTTTGAAATGTCTTGTTGTTACCTTTCTTCCAAACCACAACTCATAAGTTGTTTTGCTTTCATGTGGTCTCAGCATGCACCTGTTTTGAATGTAAACTACAGTATGAACTGCCTCTTTCCAAAATTTGTCAGCTATTTTGTTTTTTGCCAGCATTGTCCTTGCCATTTCCTGCACTGTTCTATTCTTCCTTTCTACAACACCATTCTGCTGAGGTGTCCTAGCTGCTGAAAACTATCTTCTTATCCCATGTTTTTGACAGTATTCTACAAATTCTTCGGAGATAAACTCTCCTCCCCTGTCTGATCTTAGGCATTTAATTATTTTTCCTGATTGATTCTCAACAAGATTTTTGAAGGTTTTAAACATTTCAAAGGCTTCTGACTTGAGTTTCAAAAATAGTACCCATGTCATTCTTGATTAGTCATCTATACACAGCATAAAATATTTGTGTCCATTTATACTTTCAATTCTCATGGGTCCACATAGATCAGTGTGAATTAGTTCTAATGGCTTGCTAGTGAAGTATTATTTTGCTTTGAAAGTGGCTCTGGTTTGTTTTCCCTTTTTGCATGACTCACAGATGCTATTTACAGGTTTGCCAATGTTTGGTATATCTCTAACTGCTCTTTTTGAACTGATTTTTTCCAAATTGTCAAAACTAATATGCCCAAGCATCTTGTGCCATAGCCAGTTTTCATCTTCCTGTCCCATCAAGCATGTTCCTTCTGCAGTTTTTGAAAGTGTATACAGATTTCCTAAAGTTCTCAGTCCAGTGGCTATTAACTTTCCATTTTTTGTCTTTCTTACTTCACAGCCCTCCTTCTTGAAGATTACATCATGACCTTTGTCACATATTTGACTTACACTTAGCAAGTTATGCTTTAGGCCAATTACAAACAAGACTTCTTTTTATTTTATATTGCCATCACTGATCTTGACTGATCCATTTCCAACAATCTTTGCTCCATCATTATTTCCAAATTTCATAGAACCACCTTCATAATTCTGTAAATTCTCAAACTTTTGCTTGTCACCTGTTAGAAGGCCTTTGGTTATTTAACATTTTATCTAGCTTTATAGTACTTTCTTCAAACTTATGAAAACAGTTCAATTTTCTATTCATCTCCTCTAACTGCATCCTTAACTTAACAATGTCTTCCTCTAGCTTGCTGCATTCAACTGTCTTTACAGCTAATTGTTCATCAAGAACTTCGGACATTTTCTTGAATTCCTCTCGTCTCGTATTTTCATATTGTTTATTATGTCTGTGGCATTCTCTAATTTCTTTGAAAAATTTTTATTCTTCTTCCTTTCTCGCACTCAACTCTTCAAGTGCAAGCAACCAATTCTCCTTCCAAATACACTTCGGCTTCATCCTTGGAATTTTCACCACCTTCCTGATTTTCCTCTGTTCTTTCTTCTTTAAGTGCCATGAATAGAGCTTCACCTCCTTCTTCTTCAGACTCCTCATCTGTGCTTTCTTCAGAACTACTGACATTCTTGGTTATGAAGATTTTCTTCTTGAAGTTGTTCTTTCTAAAATTTTGTTTCTTTTTATAGTCACCTTTTTCTTGGTGTGAACCTTCACCATTTTTGGTTCTCTCCTGCATTGGACATTTGGCTGCAAAATGACCGACTCCTCCATAATTGAAGCATTTAAAAGGTAGCTTCCCTCTATATTTTTCTTTTCCTTTTGTGAGTTTCCAAACAAAATTGGCTTCTGTTTCATCCAGTGTTCCTTCATCCTCAGATTCATGTTCAGCTTTTACATTCTTATGTGCTTTAAAAGTTGCTTCTCTGTCTGTAGACTTGGTTTGTCCTATTCTCATTTCATATGCTATCAGGGAACCATGCAACTCATCCATGCTGAAGTTGTTTAGATATTTTGCCTCTTCTATTGCAGAGACTTTGGAGTTAAATCTTTTGTGAAGTGTTCCGAGAACCTTTTTCACAACAACTGAATCATCAATTTCTTCATCGAGTCCTCTGATTGCATTAATAATTCCATTAACTCTCAGCATATAAGTCTCTATGTTTTCATCTTCATTCATTTGCAGTGCTTCGAACTGTGCTTGATGAGTTTGCAGTTTTGCTTCCTTAATCTTACTGTCTCCTTCATGGATGCTCTTCAGTTTATCCCACATGTCCTTTGCTGATTTACAACTCATGACTCTTATCAGTTCACTGTCAACAAGCCCACACATTATGGCATTCTTAGCTTTGGAGTTGTTTTCAAATTTCTTTTTCTCAGCAGTATCTATTGGAGGGGTAGTGGGTGTTGTGTATCCACTATCTATAGAATCCCAAATATCATATCCCAATGCACTCAGATATGTTTGCATTCTGAGTTTCCAGAAGGTGTAATTTGTTCCATCAAATAAGGGAGCTTTTTTGGATGAAAATCCTTCACCATCTGCCATTATTTCTTCCAAGATCTCCTTAGATGATTAAGCTTGTACAAGGAACCTTGCTCTGATACCAATTGATGATTACACAATGACACTGAGAGGGGGGTGAATCAGTGTAGCTATTAATTTTTATATCTACAACATTTAATATGAAATAAAGAGAACTTGACAACTGAAAAACAACTTGAACAAGAGAGCACACCACAACACTCAATATACCGAGGTTCACCAATTTGGCTACTCCTAAAAAATGACCGCTTGGACTCCAATCCAAATCCAGATATTTGCAAAATTAATTTTACAAATACTTTACCAAGCACCAACCGGAAGGAGCACCAACCCCGTAATTTTTTGTCGCAATGGATGGAGCACCAACTCCTAGTACCAAGCACCAACTTGGACTGCAATTCGGATCAATTTAGAATGACATAAAATGTCTTCACTTCATGCACGACCCTGATTGGTCTGCAATTAACCCAACTCTACACACTCTCATGGCTCTGCTTATTTTTCTCTTGATTCTTCTCTAACCCTCATTTTACAGCAATTTCTCTCTAACATCAGCAACATCTTCTCTGTACGATTATTCTTTTATAACCTTTAAATCCTGCATGCAATCGAATCACATACTCTGACTGTTCGAATCCATGCAATACGGCTGTTCGGTTCCATGCACTTCGACTGCTCAAAACCCTGCAATACGTCTTTTGAAAACATGTAGTATGGCAATTTTGTTTCATGCACTTCAACTGTTCAAAACCCTGTAATACGGCTATTCAAAAATGACTGTTCGAAACCCTACAATACGATGTTTCAATTTCTTGTAGTATGGCAATTTTGTTTCATGCACTTCGACTGTTCAATTTCTTCAAATACGGCTTTTTGAATGCTTTTTCAAAATTCCATATGTGATTCTTTGAAAGCTTTTCAATTCTTCATGTTCGGCTTTTCTGTATGCTTCAAATACGTCTGTTTGAATGCCTACAAATACGACCTTTCGAATGCTTTTATTATCCTTCATATTCGGCTTTTCTGTATGCTTCAAATACGTCTGTTTGAATGCCTGCAAATACGACCTTTCGAATGCTTTTATTATCCTTCATATTCGGCTTTTCGAATGCGTTTCAATTATGCATGTTTGGCTGTTGCATTGCATGTCCAACACCTGTCAATGTTTAACTGTTTGTCTGACTTCAGTTACTTCTTATGTGATAGACTGCATGACGCTTTTCTGCCACGTGTCACCTTTCATGTTGCTTCGGCATTTTCGTGCCAGACTGTTACCTGTCGCGATATCGAGAAACTTTTAACTTATGCTGACGTCACCCTGAAGGTTGTCATGAAATCGCGACCATTCTGATCTTGAAAGCTTTTCCCCCACTCATGTCGTGAAATCGTGACACTTTGAACTTTTTCTGACGTCATCCTCAATGCTGTCGCGAAATTGTGACCATTTTGGCTTTTAAAGCTTACCTTTTGTTCATGTCGCGATATCGCGACACTTAGAACTTTTGCTGATGTCATCATTAAGCATGTCGCGAAATCGTGACCGTTTTGGCTCTTGGAAGCTTTCCCTGCATCTTGTCGTGATATCGCGACACTTTCAACATTTGCTGACATCATCCTTAAGCATGTCGCGAAATCACGATGCTTCCGGCTTCCAGTAGCTTTCCTTTCATCCTGTCGTGAAATCGTGACACTTTTCAACTTTGCTGACGTCATCATCCTTCTTGTCACGAAATCGTGACGTTTTCGACTCTTGCTGACGTCATCATCCTGCTTGTCACAAAATCGTGACACTTCCGGCTTCCGTACACTCTTCTTTGCCAGCAGCAACGAAAAAGAAACATGTCGCGAAATCGCGACACTATGCTTCATGCAATGGCAAAATTTTTACATATTTGTGCCTTATGTTTTCACCTTGCCTCTTTTCATGAAATTTTGACTTGTAATATCATTGCTGCATCTTTTAGTTCTACACTTTTGACTAGTAGAGAAATCGCTACACCTTAGTTTCCCTTTGTTTCAACATGTAGCGCCATCGCTACACCTTAGTTTCTCTTTGTTTCAACATGTAGCGAAATCGCTACACCTTAGTTCCATGTATTTTCATCATGCAACGATATCGCTACACCTTTGTTTCCATTCATTTCAACATGTAGCGATATCGCTACACCTTTGTTTCCTTCTCTGCCAGCATGTCGCGAAATCGTGACAGTTTTGCTCGCATCTTCTCTCTCCTCGGACATGTCGCGAAATCGTGACAATTTGGCGTGCATTTTCTCTCTCCTACTTTTTGTCACGAAATCGTGACATTTTCGGCTGTGCCTTATCTCTCCTCGACCATGTCGCGAAATCGCGACAGAAAACATGTCGCGATATCGTGACAGTTTTCTTCCTTGTCTCTTTTTGCCAGTTTCTGAATCTAGGTCACCTCTGTTTTCCTTGAAACTTTCTGCACTTGATCCGACTAACCTCTGAACTGCATCAACTGCATCAATCTGACTGTGTTGACAACAATGACAATACTTTTGCAATTCTTTTTTTGCACCTTGCTCAACAATATTAGGGTATTGGAGCATGTGATATAGAAGTAAACATCATATGACACCCTTAAAACCCATTTAATACAAATGAATATGAAGGTGTGATATTACATATTGTAATATTGAAGGTCTATGCACAGCCCACATTCATGCTTAGGATTGGTGAGACATAGTTGAGACATGGTTAAGAGACTAAAGCACTAGAAAACATATAACTTGTGCTCCTTATTAAGAGAAAGGATAACTTACATTGACCTATAACAACCCCTAAAAGGAAGGTAAATATGAATGATGTCCTAAGGATGATGGAGTTTTTATGCTCCACCATCTATAGAAGTCATGGAAATTAGTAGATTGGAGTCTATTTAATTTAATTTTTATGTATTAATGTCTACATATAGAGACCCATAAGATATATCTACTTGATTAAATGTTAGAGAGTTGGACTTGGGCTACTAAGGATGGTCTAAAAGGAACCCATATTTAGCATAGGTAACCAATGGATCTCTACATTATTTCAAAATGGTTTCTATGACCTCTTTATTTTTGTGTAAGAAAGAGGTCAGGTGATCAAGAGATTTGAAGGTTACCCTTCATTGTTCATCATGAATAGGAAAGAGGAAACCTAAGGGGGGATATACCTTGTAATATTTGTAATAGTAGGGTTTTAAAACATGTTTTAATTATATTGAACATCAACCAAATGGTTTGTATTGTGATATAGTTGGCAGGCAATGCTTCAAGTCATGTAGTGTAATTTGGCCATGGCTTAAGGAAGGAAAAAAAATTATATTTATCAAAATTTGTTTTTATAGTTACTCAAGAGAAGAAATAGAAGATGTTTTTATATATTTATATCACCTTCCCTCTATATATCTAACATATATACACATGGCCTCCTTATATACCTAAAGTCCCTATATACCTAAGCACTCTCTATATACCTATTAGTATGTGAGATATACTTGATACATAGGATCACAATGGTATGTGGAAGTCACCACTAGGTACATGGCCCAATATAGTATGCAATTAATAATAAAAACCCTCCTTATGACTCCCACTAGTCCACCATATTATACTCCTTTATAGGCTTAAAGTATGCATAATACTCTATGTGGGTGGTTGGCAACCTATGCTCACAACAAATCTAATTTAGTCTATATCCTTGCACTATGGTTACATATGGTATCATATACAATCCTTAGAAGGACTATCCCGTAGTCATTTTATTGAAAAGATTTAATTAGTATGATTTTACTATGCAAAAATATTAGATGGCATTGATTAAATGTTTAACAAACTTTTATCTTGATTAAAGGTCTTCACTAGGATAGAAAAAATATTAGTGACTTGTGGTGTTCACCTTAGGTTCACCAAATATGTGATCTATGAAATCACCTTAGGTTCAAAAAATATGTGATCATACCCATTTTTTCTTGAGATCACAATTACGATTATGGAATATCTTATTGTGCCCTAAGAAACTAGTTTGATGGTCAAATTCATAAATACCTAGGGTTCACATAGAATTTATAACTCCACTCTAAGTTCCCATACTGTCCTAAATAATGAAACCTAATTCTAGAATAGAAAATATAGATGCAAACAAATGCAGTCACACAACACCCTATTCTATATGAATTTTCACTTTGAATGCCTACATTTTTTATTTCAAATGATAATCGAAGGAGAATGTACAAAAAATAAATATTATCCTAGGATGTATCTACATTCACTTCACATTCATAATTAATGGTAAAGATACAAAAATGATATATATTTTTAATGAGTTTCCAAAATAAACTAATTTTCTCATCTTTTTCATCAAATTCCTTTACAAAACACAATGGGAGGCTACAAAATAGCAAGATTATTTTATAATTTACTTGAGTATGCTTCTATTTTTATTCCTAATGTGGAAATTAATATCTATATCTATTTCCTTGATAGTTTTGTAATAGAAGGTATATTTGATACCTTTTTGTGAAACATTATTACAAAAGAGAAATAGAGATGACATATCAAGAAAATCATACAATTTGAAGACCCTATAATAGAAACATACTAAAAATAGAGTAAATAAAATATTTTTTTAGTTAATTTAGAAATATTAGATAGAAGTATAACACAAGAGTTCCTTGTAGAAGTGTTTGACAAAATATCCAAGTAGAAGCACCATAGGTATAATTATATGACACTTTTTCTTTTATACAATACTTTTGGTTGTACCTCCAAAGTTAAAAACTTGTAAATAGAAATAAAGAAAAATATGCAATTAATGTAAGGGGGTTTGTCCTATTTTGGAAAGCATAAATATATTTCCTTTATTTAAAGGATCAAACACTTCTTTTAGATATAAAATATAGACACAATCAATGCTAACAGTGAAATGTAAACAAAAAATTAAAAGGTAAACAAGATTGAAACTAAAAATAATAAATCTTAAACTAGAGAGGGTAGACACAACTATTGGTTTCCCATTTTATAATGGATATTTTTTAGGGGTATTATCCAAATCACTTTAAGGGTGTATTGATTTCTAATTATTCCTTCCAAGAGGATTTTAAATTCTGCAAAAATTCTTTGCTATGACCTTGATTTCTAATAATGTTGTTAACAAGAGGAGATAAAAAAATTATTTCAATAGAACTTCAATATGAGAAGAATATCAATGCAGGAGAGCCATGGACTACAAGGATTTTAGAAATGGATTGGTGTACATAGGTTTCTATCATAAAAATCTCCCTAAAGTATGATTTTATAGACAAACAAGGTCCTTATTAGAGATATCTTGAATGATACTTGGTGGATAGAGCAAGGTAGGATGATTGGAAGTTGCATGAAGGTGATTGAGAGTTGTAGGGAGCTACATGGGGTTGATTTATAGTTGGAGGTAGTGATTTGAAGTTGCTTGGAGTGAAGTGTTATGCAATTACCAATAAGGGAGATTTAAGTGATAGTTTTCCACCTATATATGCATGAATTTAGTTAATGAGATTAGATTTATGGTAAAATGGGTAGTGAGAAGTAGTTAAATTATTAAAATCTCTGCTTTGGTAGTGGAAAGAAAAATTGCCATGGTGGATTAGAAGCACATGATTATTTTACTCATGGAACTACTACTCCTTGATATCTAGTAGGAACGTAAAAATTCAAATAGTTTTTATAGACAAAAGTGTTACAAGACAACAAAAGCATCATGATATTTTTATAGGATTATGGTGCTTTTGATTTTAGGTTATTTGGAGGTATCAATTATTATGCAAGTATAGGTATAATTATACTCATCAAAGAGATATTTTTTATCCCATTCTAATGGTGGAACATTTGTGAGGATTTGTAGTAGTTTTGTAAAGCTCAAAGAATATGTTACTTTTTCCCTTATATTTGGTCATGTCATAGTCAAACTTACTAAAATTATTTTTAAAAAATTTGGTGATGGAAATGATCCTTTAATGATTAATTTGTATGCATAATTGTGTGTCTAAAAATCATCTTCACCAATTTGGAGTTTCACATCTCCATATCTCTAAGGTTTACATCAAAAAACCGATTTATGCATAGTTATCCTATAGACACTTTACATTGTATTCCAATGAAGAGGTTCATAGATATGTTATTTGAATTTTGAGATCAATAATTTTTAAATAATGTTGCATTAAGTTTATAAAGTATATCCTTATTTTTAAAGTTGTATTCAAATATCTTAAATAGTTTATATAATGCATGTTTATCTGATATTTAAAGACAATAATTTCTCATATTTTAGAGGGTTGTCTCACAAGTCTTACATAGTCTTAGAAAGCTTTAAATAAGACAAATAATATTTTGGATTATTATATGCAATTTGATACTAATATTGATTAGGAATAGACCCCACATATTTGGTGAAATTCAAACTAGAAGACAACATGCTAAGTTCCCACCAATTGCTACTTCATACGTTAGATATGAGAAAAGATTGTTATTCAAATTTGTGCTATATCTAATTATATTGCTAAATATTATTATTGAACTTGATACATTCATTTTGGTAAAGTGAATATTATCTATAATCACTTATATGACATAAATTTAATGACATACTTATCCTGGGCTAGGTAATATCAAATTTTATTTTTCACTATAGTGTAATCCTTTAATATTTACATGATCTTCAAACTATTGTAAAACCATATTCCTTATATTTTGTTCTATGTGGATTTTATCCTTTTGTTGATATGTAATTTTCAAACCGTATCAAGGTTTTCTATGTGAACTGTATTATAACCCATAAGATGTGAAAATTATAGTATGATATATATGAAAACCTCTAGGGTATAGGGAGGAGAACCATATCATGAGGATGTATGGTTATTTCTTGTTAGGTTGGGTCAAGGTTAAGTTAGAGCTTCCCCAACACTATTTTAAGGATAAATTGATTCTCCTCAAGGTGATTTGAATGAAATAATATATTAGACTAAATACATTAATATATTATAATTTTGAAGCTTAATTGTAACTAATTTGATGATAGGGTTTAGTTTGAGCTACACTAAATATTATTTAAGATATTAAATGGGAGATGTGTTATGATTATGGAGTTAGTTGTAGCTACTCTAACAAAATTGATTAGTTGAAGCTTCCCTAAATATTATGTAAGATATAAAGTGGAATATATGTGGTGATTATGGATTTAGTTGCGCATCAGAATCTGATATTATTTCCATAGCATGCTTATCTAGATCTTATATGCTCTTTTTGTCTTTTCATCTACCATATTCTACATGTAATGTTGGTGAAGCATAGAACTGCTTTCACCATGTGGATCATTACAAGTTGAGCACTAATAGTCTACTTTTAATGTGAAGGTAGAAGGATTTTCTTCCTAGTTATCAAACAACACATTAGGTTTTCCACCAATTATGCTAGAAGAAGTTGCTTGATCTTTTACCATGTATGGAAATATCCTAGGCTAAAAATTCCTCTAAACTTCTTTCCTTTTCAATGTGGTGATATCATTTGTTATATTTTTCAATGCTATCATAATCTCATTCATGATTGTTGTTTGAGGCTTAGGATCTAACAAGGTAGTTATGGTAGGATATGTCAGTAATGTTATGGTTAGTAATTATTGAAAATTGGATGTAGGGATTGGAGATTCATTGGAAAACGAGTGATTGTTACTAGTGCTTGTTTTTCATGTTTAGGCTACAATATTTTTGGAAAGGTTGACATCACATTCCTAGGAGGAAGTTTTTCTATAACTATCAAAGTATTTTTTGTTGCTATAGTTGCTTGATAAATTTATAAGAATTTTAATACATTAGATTGTTGTATCATCAGGCCTAGGTCTAATTTGAAGGTGAAAAATTAATAGTACATAGCTTGGACATGTGATGGTTTAATTTCTTGTGGAACTCATTTTTATGTTATATTGAATCTGAATTTAAAGTCCATTATTGCTTCCTAAGGATTATTTTGTATAGTGGTGAATTGGGTTATTAGTGAGAATGGATTTTCTTATTTATTAAATTCTTGAAGCAGTCTACAAGTAAGTTGTGCCCATGAATTAATGCAACCATACTAAATATTCTAGTACCAATATAGTACCTTAGCATTCAATGATATTATCAACAATCTTATCATAACATCCTCATCATGAATACTATGGATTGTGGCTAAAGAGGTTACATATTGACAATGTTCATAAGCTTTTTTTCTAGCACTATCATATGTTGGCAAAGCCTTTAGTGCTATCAAGGAATGTCATTTTTATTCACCAAGTTGAGTGATCCTATGTTATTCTAGTTGGAAAAATTCTAGAGAGGTAGGACTTAAGCCATTTGTTCAAATCTAGTTGAACGAACTGATGGTGGTGAAGTGAAATGTGTAGATGCTTGACTTTATATAGGTATTGAATATTATTATGATGTAGGAGATGATGAGGATATACGTATTATAAATTATAAAGGATGTAATTTTACAAATAGTATTGGTTTCTTTAGTTTCTTAGCTATTGTTCTTGTGGGAATAAGATTACAAGTTAAATGGTAGTTGGGTTTATTTATAATATTATTTTAGTAGATTTTATAGGTGATTGTGTTATGATCTCTTAGAGTAGAATATCACCACACTTCTACTCAATCAAGAGGGTAATATTTAGGTCTCATAATGTGTGCCAAAAACTCTTTGTCAAAAATTTGCCTAAGTGGATGACTTGTGCCCTCAAGAACTTGGCCAAGATTGGATGACTTGGAAATGGGAGTTTTTGAGTCAACATTTGGAGTACGCTAGTTTCTATAATCCTATATAATTTAAATAAAATGGGGGTTGAAAAATAAAGTAAGGAATATGTAAACTTAGAAACTAGGCTTAAAATGGTGTGGATTTAGCAACATAAAGAGACACAAAGTATGAATGTCTTTAAATCTAAACTAAACTAGACCACCTAACAGACTAGCTTACTTTCCTTATTATAAAGCATTTAATCATAGCAAACACTAAGAATTATCAAGCATTCCAAAAACTAATGAACAACAAATCTAGGGAGAAAACTAGAAAGCAGAATAACTGTAACATAGTAAACCATTCACATAGCTTTAAAAAAATGATTAATAACTTAGGTGACACACATACATGTTCTATGATAAGTTGATAAAAATGCCAGATAGCATTCCAATATTTATTCAAAATATGTATAACATAGTCATCATACAATTATGCAATTGTAAGCTAAAGAAACAACCCTTTTAATGGATTACATTCAAGTATATATAGTTTTATAATGCATTCTTGTTAGCTTGACATCATTGCTCTAAGAGTGGATTGTAGGTTTATTAGGTTATTATAGCACATGTGCATCCCTTATATCTTATTTTGTTATAACTACCTTGGAATTATGGTGATGATGTGGCTTGCTTCTATTTCATCCAAGGGAGTGATGGATGAAGTATCCTCATCTAGTGTACTAGATATTTTCACAAGTTTGTTATGCTTTTAGCTACCCCACTACTACCATAGTTGTATCAGTAAAGGTTTCAGTCAAAAATATATCAATTTTTGAGATTTTTTGATAGGAGATCATAACTACCAAGAACATTATTAGGTCTTTCAATTTATCTAGCACCTTCATATTCAACAATTTTTAGTGCCTTCAATATTATTTTTAGATGCCAATTTTTTTATCTCTTTTTGATGATGTCAACATCACCAAAATTTGATCATCCTTTTTGCTTTGATACATCTTCATGTTTGAATATAAAATATAGAAGCTATATACTTATTTGTTAGGCTAATTTATTCATCCGTTATCATTCCATTTTTATCATATTTTCATGCACATCAGGATGACATCAACACTCAAAATTTCAAGTGAAGTGCTTTGTGAGACGTTGGGTGTTGAATCCACTTTATGTTTTCTAGTGTGTCAGGTTCCATACCTTAGAATATTATTTATTTATGTTCTCTTTTAATGTGATAGTTTTTCATGCTATTCTTACTAATACAAACACCTTAAAATATCTAGCACTCTTTGCTGCATAGCTTAAATTATGTTATACCTGATAGGTTTTACTACATTGTTGCATGTTAGATTTTATTCATACTTCATCAAAATTTGTTTACAATGTGTTAGATGCTATTTCATGATCCATTAAACATCATAATTTTATCAAGAATTTATTGAGATCAACATTTTATATTCTCGATTGAGTCTCACACTTAAACAAAATTTGAGTCTGACATGAAAACCAATAGTTAGACTCTTCTACATTAGATTGCTCTATGTGGGATGCTTGCATGCTTCTTGGTTACATCATCACCATAGGATTTTAGTGTTGCATTGTTGTTCCTACCTAACTTACATTCCTCTTGATTTTATGACTATTTCAAGTGTTTGGTTGCATTTCTAAGGGTGTCTTACTTAGAAAAATGACAAATTATTCTATTGGAAAAATTCATCTCCTTTTGAGGAGATGGATGTGGGTGAGCAATTTTACCAACACAAGTAAGTTAGGATTATTCAAAGATGAATATGATCTATATATGCCAACTCTACTATGATGATGGTGGTAACATAAATGTAAGTCCATGGCTATTTATTGCATTCATGTGTTGGTTATGTTACCTTCTAATATGTATGTTGTTCACATATGTATGTTGCTACTATATAGAATTTCTATCACTGAAATTCTTATGGTACCTAGATGAAGGTAGAGTGGTAAATCCTTGCCTAAATTATGGTTTCTTAAGATGATTAGAGCTACTACAAGTTCTATGGAACCTCATATCCATAAATTAGGAAGATCCTTGTTATGAAAAAGCAAGAAGGTTATGTAGTTTCTAGTGCACTAAGTTTTATTGAACATGAAAAGTTACATACGAAATAGGTTTGGGTTCATGATAATATAAGGCTAACCCTATTGAATTTTTAATATCAATTCATTTAGTTATGACTTATTTGTAAATAGAGCTTCTCTAGTTATTGGATTGTGTTCCAAGTATGACCTCAAGTTCATATAATCTACAAAAAGAATATATCACATATAACTTTTATGGCTTGATGTATGAAGTAAAAATGTACAATGTGGAAAATATTTGTTCATAATAACAAAAGAACATGACTATATGATTCCTAACATATACTAGTTTTCTATGACATAATATACATACAATTACAAAAATATGAGAAATATTAATAGCATTGTATCATAATCATAGGGTTGGGTCTTAAAAAATATTATACATTATAATTTATAAAAATACATCTAATATAAAAAATAAAATTGTTCCAATTTAATATTAGAAAATATATTTTATTTATTTATTTGTACCAAAAAAATAATGTTACTTTTAAAATACATTTTTCATTTTTACTATAACAAATTCTATTGTTTAAGGTAGAATATTAAAAATTTATGATTGTTGATTCAAGATTATGTTTTCAAGCCTTTTAAACACTGTCAAAAACACATGTTTCATTTAAATAATTAGATATTATCTCCAAAAATTAACTCCCTCAAGATGGAAAAGGAAACTTCACTTTTTTCAAATAAATCTACACATCTTTTTTTTTGTCCTCTCACCATAACTTAACTCAACCCACATAGCTTGAATATCTAAGGGTTTAATCTTCTCAAAAATAATAATATTTTAATAGATTTGTTAGCACTTAAGCCTCAAAATTTTGTAAAGCTTTACATATTTGACTGCATGATATAAAGAATATCTCTAAATCCAAATCAAAAGAAAATTTAGCTATGTTGGAAATTAATCCAAATTTCACCTATAACTAAGAAATATATATTTTTTTTAATTTGGGGGGGATGATAGAACCCATCACCAAGAGTGCTTGGATTTACTCATGTTTGTTAATTAATATGCTAAGTTAATTTTTACCTCCTTCTTCAACTATATATGAGTGTTGGGCATGATTTCATTTGAGATGGAAGTGGAGAAAACTGTTGGATAAAAATATTAGAGAGTTGTTGAAGCAATAGCATGGAGGAGAGGCAAAAGTGTTAGTGGGAAGAGTAGTGAGCCAGTCTAGGAAGTGCAAGTTACAACCTTACAAATGATATAAACTTCTTTTGTGTGAAGAAGGGAAACCTTCCATGTATATTTCCATTTGTTAAGAAGCATTTTAGTAGAAGTCTCAATTGTGGGGAAAAATTACATTATTATAAATAGTTTATAAGAATTTTATTGATCTAAAAATGCCTTAGGGTAAAAAATATTAGAAGTTTTGTTTATTAAAAGAGGTGCTTCTAATGAAAAAACCCTAACTAGTAAAAGAGAGATCATTTACGATAAAATTTTTGATTGATTAACAATTTTTCTAAGTATTGTAAAGTCATGATAGTAGCCTTAAGTAAATAAAAATAATAGTTCTTGGGTTATTGGTAATGGGAGGTCAATTTTATTCTAGGATGACCCTTGGCTCAGATATCACCCCCTTGTTGAGGATCCTCATTTCAAGGACATTTGTATGTATTCTAGAGCGGTTGGTTTCTCCAAGGTTGCTGATTTTGTGACTCTTCTGAATGGTCATAAAATATGGTCACCTTACCCCCTTCCTTAGAAATGCTCATAATCGCAAGATGTGGGATTCTATTTTGATTGAAATGTGGTGTTATGTCATACATAATGAGGAGTTTGTGGATTGATTGGTGTGGGATGGATATAGTGAAGGTTCTTTAATGATTAAATCTGTTTATTCTCTTCTCTATCCTTAGGGAGATGACAAATTTCCTTGCTTGAAGATATGGCTCAAGAACCTGATCTCGAAGATTAATATTTTCTTTTGGTTGGATGTGCATAATAAGGTTAACTATTGAAAACTTTCATAATATGGGCTTTAATCTACTTAATATATGGTTTTTTTGTAAGCAAGAATGGGAATCAACCTCTCATTTAATTTTAAAGTGTCAGGTTTTCCATGATATTCATTATTTTATTCTCCAATGCATTGATGTTTATTGGATATTACCACATTCCTTTGGTGACTATATTCAGTAATGCACATCGTATTTATCTTCCCCCCAGCTCAAATGCTTCTGGAGATTTTTGTTACCCCATATTCTTTGGGATGTGTGGAAGGAGCGGAATGCTAGGGTGTTTAAAAAATTTTGAGAATGATATCTTTCATGTTAGTCATAGAATAATGTGGAGGGTGGCAGAGAATGTGTTGGTGGCCACCAAAGACACTTGTTCCTCTGCACCTCATGGCCACCCTGAATTTGTAGTTGAGAATTGTCTTGGTTTTCATTCGGAGTTAAGACCCCCACCAACTCCTAATTTAAGAAGATCAATTCATTGGACCCCGCCTCCTCCAGGTTGGTTTAAGCTTAATTTTGATGGTGAATCTAAGGGTAATCCGAGATCGGTTGGTACTAGGGGTGTGATTCATGATAGAAGTGGTGACATGATCCTATCCTTCACGAAGGATATTGGCATTAATATTTGTATATTTTTGAAGCTCATGCTTCCTTTTCGGGTATTTTAATGCTCAAAGATATAGGTATATGTAGGGCAATTATTTAAGGGGATTATTTGATTGTTATAAATATGCTTAAAGGATATTGTCATCCTAGTTAGCGTATCTTAAATTTAATTGATGAATCCAGAGCCCACTTGAGTTCTTTAGGGGAGGTGTTAATTAAGAACAAATATAGAAAAGGGAATGTGGTGGCCGACTCCCTTGTAAATATTGGTGTATATTATTAGAGCCTATCATTTGTGCATTCATATTTTCTACCTGAGATCCTTTGAATTGCTAATAAAAGAAACTTTAATGTCTTTCAGGTGGTGCTACGTCATCTAGTGCTTCTGCCTATTCTTGGTTGGTGGTGGAGTTTTCTTATCTCTGGTTTGGTGGAATGCCTTTACTTATAGAACTCGCGTTGTCCTCTCTACTTATGTTGGCATGAATATCATCCCTAGTGGTGTCAAGAGGGCTTTCCCCTCCTTTGGATTTTCAAATTTCAAATTTCAAAATTCTTCCTCCCAACATCCCCTCATTTGTTGGTTTGGTGGGCCTCCCTAGTTGTTCATTGGTTTCTCAAAACTTCCCTGAGCATGTCAGTGTCAAATTATCATTTCTTTTGTGCTTCCTTTTTGTTTTATCTTGGGAAGTCATCCATTCTTCTTATCAATGTCTAGAAGTGATTTGACATTGCTTTTCCCATGGTGGATGGGAAGCCTTTTCATGTCCTCATTTTTTCTAAGTGGGAGCACCTTCGTGGCCATGTGTTTGATCATATTTTATGGATTTTACTCACATATATTAAAGGTTTTTTTTAGTTTTTGACATGTGGTTTATGTAGGGTTGGCCCCTTCTCGATGGTTGCCGAGGCTTTCTGGTCCTTCCTCTTATTGCCCGAGGTAACTTTTGGTTGTTTTTGCTATTTTGTTTTGACGTTTAGTTTGTGTTTCCTTGTGAGTGGGTTTTTTATGATTCTCCTCACTTCGGAATCTGCCTTCATGTGTAATTTTAACCCATTTTTCTTCTTGTTGGTTCCAAAACCTCTTGGCTTCCCTCTTCGATGAGTCCCAATTCTTTCTCTCGTGTTCGGGCTTTGACTATAGTGGTGGATATCATGTATTTCTACCTTGCTTCATTATGGGGTCTCCTTCACCTATGTCTTCTTATTGGTTCAAGCTTGATTTTTTGTGTTCCTTCTATTTTGTCTATGTTTGGGTGGAATTGGTTTGCTGTGTAGATGGGTAAAGCTAAGATATTTTATTACAAATAGAAGCTTATTAAGTCTCGGTTGGAACCTGATTACATTACATTTTATGATGAATACAAATCTATCTTGGCGAAGGGGGGTCTTCTGGAGTGTATTCATAAATATCATGGGCACAACCCCATCCTCACTAATTGGATGGTGGCAACTTGGAATGACGGCTAGGTTAGGATTGGCTTGTGGTTGTTCCAGGTTTTTGGCAAAGCTGATAAGTAGGACCACTAGTTTAATTCTTGATGGATCTTATCATAATCATGACATACACTCTCTACTGAAGGATATTCGTCTTTTCCTTGATAAAGATTAATTTCTTCCAAGATCCCAAAATGGCTTTAGTGTTATGGTGTTATCCCCTCTGTGGGATTGAGTTGCAAGGGTTAGTATGTATTATTTTACTTTAGATTCTACCAATGAGATTATTAAGAGTTTTCATGCCATGTTCCTAAATCATTTATGTCAGCATGAACACATGAATATTCATTTGTTCCTATTCTATTATATAAAAAAATCCTTTGTGGATGTGCAAGGCAATTGTGTTCAGGTCCTCCTATATCAAGACATTGCTTTGCTCATATTTTAACAGGTGGCTTCAGAGTATGGTATGTCTGCTGATGAAATCCTTAAACCATTCATGGATCCTCCCTACCCTAATGTTGGTGGTTCTAAAGTGGCTTCGAAGGATGCTACTGAAAGTAGTGATGATATTTACTTGTTCATCTTTGGCTCAGGCCCAAAAAATGTTTCGAGGAAGATTCATATTTCTACTAAAGGTGTTCAAGATAAGGCTTCTGGTGTTAGTAGTCATGCTCCTATATCTGGACCCTCTCTTAGGACTTATTTTTATCCTATGACATTTGATTCTAGGCTTGTGGATGTGGACCTTACATCAAATAGTGTGGTGGAGGGTAGTGGTACCTGCAAGTCCAAACATCTATGTAACAAGAAGCATAAGGATGATGGATCCTCGCCTCACTCTCCCCTTCCTAATTTTGATTTTCTCGTAAGATATTTCCATAGGTAAAAGTCTTTTGATGAGTTTTATGCCCTAGATGACATCTATGATAAAAAATGATCTAGTTTTCATAGTTTTAAGCTCATTGACATCAATCAAAGGAAAATCTAGGGCTCATTGAAGACGACATTGGAAAAATTTGAGGATATTTCTTGTTTTGCTACTATTGTTGCTCAAAATGTGAGTATGTTGGGGTAGAACCACCTCAGTTCTCCACTCCATACTTGTTCTTGGGTCTTAGTTCTATGTAGTTTCTTTTTGGTCTACCCCTCTTTATCTAGTGGGTTGTTTAGTTCTGGTCTTGTTCGCCTAGGTGGCATTTTTATTGTATAGGTTGTAGGAGTCCTTTAAAACATTTTTGGGTATTTTATTGAGTAGACTTTTGTCTTTCATAAAATTCACAATATTAATATTGATATGGTAAATTAAATAAGATCAAATTTAATTTTATTTGATAAATTAAAAATGCATCATTAACTCTTCTTTCAAAACTATGATTATTGTAGTATTTAAATGAAGATCTTATTTGGGTCATAGGATATTTGGGACCTTGTGGAGAATGGACATGTAGAACCCAAAAATGCAACAACATTGAGCAATATTTCCCAAGATGAACAAGATTTGTTGAAGGAGAACCGAAAGAGAGACTAGAAGGTATTATTATTTATTATGTAAGCAATTGATGAGTTAATATGTTTCATAGTTGTAGCAGAAACAAACTCCAAGCAGACATGGGAAATATTAGCAAAATCCTTTCAAAGCACCAACAAAGTAAAGTTGATGAGATTATATATATTGAGAAGATAGCTTCAAAATATACAAATGCATTAATATGAGTCCATGAGTGACTTATTTACTCGTACAATGGGTATTATCATTTATATGAAGATAAATGATAAAAATATTGAGAACCAAATTATTGTGGAGAAATTACTGAGAAGCCTATTAACAAGGTTTGACTTAGTAATGATTACAATTGAAAAATCAAGGGATTTAACAACCCTTTTAGTGTATGAGTTAATGGGTTCTCTACAAAATCATGAGAAGAGGTTACACTTCACAAATAAATCCTCATAAGAGCAGGCATTTAATACATAAGTCTCATTAAAATACAACAATAAAATAAGATAGTCCTAGCAAGGATCTTCAAGTTCTAGAGGAAAAGGATATAATAATAGAGATAGAGGTGGAAGAGGCCATGAAAGAGGAGGAATATAAAACTATAATAAAGGAGAAACCAACTACAATTTTCATCAATCAAGAGGTAAAGGCAACAATAAAAATTATTAAGGAGGCTCAAATCAAAGGTATGATAAATCTAAAATCCAATGCTATTACTATAAAAATTTGGCCATTACAATTATGAGTGTAGAAAGAAAATGACTAGGGAAAATAAGCAAGAACCCCACTATATCAACAAGAATGATAATGAAGAAAATAAATATGCATGAAAATCTATGGTGTTAACCTATAATGTTGATGAAGAGAGTGAAAATAATATATGGTATCTTTATAGTGGTTGTAGTAGCCACATGTCTAGAAATAGAGAAATGTTCTTACATCTAGATGCAACCATCAAATATAAAGTGAAGATGGGAAATAATAGCAAGGTACTTTTCATGAAAAAAGGGAGGGTTATAATATGCATAAAACAAGGAGAAAGAAAATATATTCCTAATGTGTATTATGTACCTAGGTTAAAATATAATCTATTGAGTGTCAGAAATCTTGTGCAAAAAGGGCACGCCATTTATTTTGAAAATGGAGCTTACATTATTAGAGATAAAGAAGATAGATCCATAGAAAATGTATCCATGATAAAGAACCTGACGCTTCCTCTTAAAATTTAGAGTGAAATGCTACTTTCATTTACTTTAGTTGTAAATAATGATACATGGTTGTGGCATATTAGATTTGATCATTTGAGTTTCAATGGATTAAATTTTCTACACAAAAAGTAGATGGTGAGATGATTACCTCTCATAGAGGAACCCAATCAAGCATGTGAATTATTTCTTGTAGGAAAGCAACATAGGGATGCATTCCCTATAGGATGATCATGGAGAGCTTCACAACCATTGGAGTTGGTGCATTCAAATATATGTGGTCCTATGCAAACCAACTCATTTATGAAAAAAAGATACTTTATTGATTTTATAGGTTATTTCAACCAAAAGATATGGGTATACCACCTCAAACAAGATTTAGAAGCTTTTGGTAAATTTAAGGAATTTAAAGTTTTACTTGAAAAAAAAAAGTGGTTATTATATGAAGACGCAAAGAATAGATGGAAGAGGTAAGTAAATCTAAAATAAATTCCTTAATTTTTACAAAGCTAATGGGATAAGAAGGCAGTTCACAACTGAATACACACCACAATAGAATGGTGTAGCAGAGAGAAATAACAAGACCATAATGAATATGGAAAGAAATATTCTAAAGGTACAAACATTACCAATTTAATTCTGGGTAGAGGCTATAGCATGTGTATTTTATCTACTAAATAGGTGTCCCATGAAGAGTGTGAAGGATGTGATTCCATATGAAGCATTGAGCAACAAGAAACAAAGTGTTACTCACATACAAGTCTTTGGTTGCATAGCATATACACATATTATAGAATAGAAGAGAAAAAAATTAGATGATAAGGCAAAAAAATATATATTTATTGGGTACAATAAAGATTCAAAGACCTATATATTATATAACCATATTACAAAGAAATTGGTCATACATAGAGATGTGAAGTTCATGGAAGAAAAATTATGGAATTAGAATTCCAAGATTGGTCAACAAGGGAAAACAAGTATTGAGTTTGAAGTCTTGAGTGGAGAAATCATGAATTTAGCTACAACTTCAAATATCAGTATTAGTATGGGCAAAAACCCTTCTTATTCAAACACACCACTTGCAAGAATGATATCCAACATGAGGATGCCAAAAAATGTAATAAGCTTGCAAGAAATATATGAGGTAACAAGAAATGAAATAAAATATGAAGAGCATTATAATTTTGATTTGTTTTTAAGGTGAATCGTATTTCATTTGAAGAAGCAATTAAAGACAACAAATGGGTGAAATCCATGAATGATGAAATAGAATCCATAGAGAAAAATCAAACTTGAGAGCTAATGGATCTTCCAACAAGCAAGAATACCATTCGAGTGAAATGGGTGTACAAAACAAAGTTTAATATCTAAGGTGATGTCAAAAGGAATAAAGCAAGGCTAATTTTCAAAGTGTATAACTAGAATCTAAGCAACGATAATTATGAAGTATGTGTGCCTATAGAAATACATGACACGATAAGAATGATTATGTCATTGGCAACACAAAAAGGGTAGAAAATTTATCAAATGGATGTCAAGTTTACATTTTTGAGTGGAGTTCTAGAAGAAGAGGTTTACATAGCCTAATAACCTAGTTATGAGTCATAAGACGAAGAATGAAATGTTTTTAAATTAAAGAAAACCTCGTATGGGCTAAATCAAGCATCCAAGGCATGGCATAGTAGTATTGATCCATATTTTTAGGAGCATGGATTCATAAAGTGCCCATATGAGCATACTTTATACATTAAGACCATTGTTGAATGAGATATGATAGTAGTCTACTTGTATGTAGATGATCTAATTTATATTGGTAACATCAATATGTTGTTTAAAAAATTTAAAAATACCATAAAGTAAGAGTTTAAAATGATAAACTTGGGCTTAATGGTGTATTTTATTAGAATTAATGTTACCCAATCGATATATGGTATCTTCATATCACAAGAAAAATATGACAGAGATGTTTTCAAGAAATTCAAAATTAAGAATAGTAAACTAATCATCTCTCCAGTTATAACAGGTCTCAAGATTTGGTTGCAAACACTTTCACAAAATCTTTGAAAGAGAAAGATTTGAAGTGTAACAGGTCTCAGGATTAGGTAGCAGATATTTTCACAAAGTATTTCAAGGAGGAATATTTTAAGTAGCTAAAGCATATGTTAGGTGTCAAATCTCCTGTGAAATATAGCTTAAGGGCGGATGTTGAAAATTAATCCAAATTTTACCTATAACTAGAATATATTATTTTTTGTGGAAGGGTAGAATACATTTCCAAGAGTGCTTGCCACACGTCCATCAAATAATGTGTTACGTTATTTTTTCCCTCCTTCATCAATTATAAATATGAGTGTTGGGTGTGAATTCATTTGAGATGGAAGTGGAGCAAATTGCTATACAAGAAGAGTAGAGAGTTTCTAAAGCAATAGTGTGGAGGAGAAGCGTAATTTTTAGTGGGAAGAGAAGTGATGCACTTAGAAAGTGCAAGCTATAACCTTTAAAATGATACAAAAAAAAATCCATATAAATAAGGAAAACATTTGATGTATGTTTCCATTTTTTAAGAAGCGTTCTCGTAGAAGTATTTATTATCATGAAAGGTCATTTTATTAGAAATAGTTCATAAAGAAATACTTTGGATTGTTTTAAAAGTTTATTAGGGTAAAAATATTGGAATTTTTGTTTATAAAAGAGGTGCTTCTCATAAAAAGACCCTAATTGACAAAAAGAGGAGCCACTTGCAATAACTTGATTGATTAAAAGTTCCATTAAGTGATTTTGAGATCTGCTCCATCGCTTTGCTAGCCCCCCTGCATGTCAATTTCTGTGGTTTCCTAAGGTTTCTAGAAACTTCCCCTCATTATCTTAGATATTGTGTCAGCCACCGCAATGCACTCACTCTGTAGGGTTTACTATGTTGGGCTCTCATCCCCTAGCTTTTGTTAAAGCTGGCGATGATAGGAATGGTTTCGAAGGTGGACAAGAGTCCCAAGAAATTTGTTACCAAGGTGTATCACGAGGTAATTCTGAACACGATTTCTTAATTCCCCTGCATGAATTTAATCTAGCTTGCTCTTGGTTTGAAAATAACATGCTCATTGGGTATTTTTTGGGTTGAATTCCTCCAAAGCATGCTCTAAAAAACTATATTGACTAGTACTAGCATCCATATGGGATTCAAGTTGACCATGTGCAAAATGTGTCTAAGGGGTTCTTCCATTTTCACTTTGGTAGCCCTGACCAAGCCCAAATTTTTTTGAACAAATGCCCCAGTTACATTAATAGCTCACTATTAATATGGAGCCAAGACTTCACGGTTTTGAAGGATGTTGTCCTATTATATCACCATGGATGTCGTTAGAAACAATCCCTACCAATTGTTGTTGAAATCTGGTTCGAAGGCCAGTGGGTATATGAACCTCGGCTCTTTTTAATGTGGTTCATCTCCTGGAATGTGCATGGGTTTACGGACCCACTTCAACGCTACATGATTCAGGATGAGCTAAATACTTGCTCTAGTCTTTATAGTCATCAAAATTTTATTTGCTTGCAAGAGGTCAAGGTGGCAGGCTTCAATCTGTAGTCATCTTGCTCTTTATTATGGCCTAGCAGTCAGATGTATAATACCAGTCACAGTCAGGGCAGTGGTCGAGCTATCATTTTTCTTAGTCCTACGTGGAATCATAATTTTGTCGCATGGGATTCCGACCCTTCTCACCATGTAGTGTAGGTCTTGATCGAATTTAGTGGTCTCTCCTTTGGGATTTTAAACGTCTATGCCTCAAATAAGGTCCAAGGCAGATGTGCCCTATGGAGATGGTGTGCCCTGTCTCTACCGTTGTGGTCTAGTTGATATGTGGTGACTTCAACATGGTCAAGAAGGCTTATGAAAATGTGGGCCAGTCCCCTAATAGGTAGGCCTCAGGGGAGCATCATGTGTGGTACTTTATGAAGAATAAGTTGGGGGTTTTTGACCCCAATAGTTGCTTTTTTGTGAGTCAATTTCGTAAACACTTGTGGTTCACGTGGTCTAATTTTTAGTCTGGTTCAGCTAGGGTTTTACAAATATTGGACCAAGAAATGTTGTCAGATCAGGGTGATTTTTCCTTTTCTTTTTGGCTCCCCTCAGTCCCCTTTTTTGAAACCCTTCCTGGTTTAGTTTCGTCTAACCATTCACCCATTTTATTTTCTATTAATGCTCCTACCATCCACCAATGGCCTATCCATGCTCGATTCTTTTGGAATACCTCTTTCCTGTAGCACTCTACCACTGTCTATCACATACATCAGATTTGGAACCTTGTCCCCAAACCCAGTGGTAATTCGGGTTGGATTGAGTGGTGGAATGATGCCCTTTTTTGCACCTCTTCTTTGCTTCAAAGTCTAGGGAAGAAGGTCATACAACTGCGTCGTCGTTCCAATATTGCTCTACATAATGAGCTTGCTCAGGCCTCCCTCCATCTTGAGGCTTACTCATTCGACACTTCCATTCAAACACATGTTGCTCAGATCTGGCATGAGCTTAAGTTCACTAAATATTATGAGGCCAGAGGGGCTCAAATTCATGCATGGTTACATTGGCTTAAAGTGGGCGACCGTGTCTCTAAGGATTTTTTCAAAAAATTAGGTCATCTTGAGCCTCTACCCAATTTCAATATCTCATGATTAATGGGGTTCAAAGCTCATATTTCCCTGAGATTTTTGAGAAATGTGTTAGGCATTATTCTCAGGTTTTTGCTGCTCAACCATTTACTCCCAAAAGAGAGCAGGCCCTTTAGGATTGCAAAACAATTATCGCCTGTTGTCTCTCTCCAAGACAACATGACAATTGTGAGTGTCCATTATCAATTCAATACCTTAGGGATGTCTTTTTCCAAATGGTGGATGCTAAGGTCCTAGGATTTGATGGCCTCCCCTGTGAGTTTTACAAGACCTGTTGGGAGCTTGTTGGCCTTGATTTACATAAATTGTACTTGGAAGCCCTACAAATTGGCTCTCTCGATGCTCTAATGAATAAGGGCCTTATCAAATTCATACCTAAATATGGGTACCCTGCAATCATCATGAATTGGAAGCCAAATATGTTGCTCAATTTTATCTACAACATCATTACTAAATCTTTGACGTTGCAGCTCAGGCCCATCCTCGTAGTCATTGTACGTCCAGATCAAACTAGGTTCATTCAGAATCGTTATATTTTGGATAATATTTTGGCTGTGTGGGAAGGGATGGAGTGGGCTCACAAGTTTGGTCAACATTATCTCTTCCTCAAGCTTGATTTTGAAAAGGTTTATGATCACATTGAGTGGGTGTTTATCCTTTCCATGCTTGTTTCTTGGAATTTGGTCCTCAGTTCATCTCTTTTACCAAAATGCTTTTTTAGGATGCATCAGCTGTGTTATCCCTCAATCAACTTCAAACAGATTCTATTGGTCTGCATAGATCTATTCAACAAGGGTGTCCTCTTGCCCCCTCACTTTTTATTTTAGCAGCAGAAGCATTTGGATACTTGTTGGCCAATCGTGCTTCTCTTGGGCTGATTCGAGGTATTTCCCTCCCTAAGAATGCTAGGAAACTCTTAAATGGCCATTTTGCTAATGACTCCTTTCTTATGCTGAATGAGGATGAGCAATCCTTGTCGTTGGTCCTGTCTTGCCTTGACATATTTTTCCAAGCCTTAGGGTATAGTATTCAATGGAGGAAAGCATCTTGTTTTAGGCAATCTCTGTTGCCTCTTCCCCAATGGTTGTAGCATGGATTAAGCGTGGAGAGGTTTTTAAAATTTTGGGCATTCCTTTTTCTTTTCAAGGCTCTTCGTCTCAACTGTGGGCTTATGTCATTCACAAAGTCGAACGTAAGTTGGATTATTAGACTACCAAGAAGCTTTCTTTGGCTAGAAAATTTCAAATTTGCTTGAAAGCGTTGGCTTCTAGTCATGTTTATTACTCTTCTTGTTGGGTCTCCTCCAAGGCTTGTTACAGTCAGCTTGAAAAATTACTATGGGATTTTCTATGGTATTCTAGGTCTGAAAGGAAAGGTTTTCATAGAGTTCGATGGGATTTTTGTTGTCTCCCATGGTCAGTAGGGGGCATGGTCTTGCTTGACTATCAACGTCAAGGGGCAGCTCTATGTACCAAGTGGATTGTGTGGGTGCTCAAAGGGTTTGAGGCATGGAAAGTACTTATCTGCCACTGTATTTTAGTTGGGATCCCTTTGAATTTGTGTTCTTGGACTGGCTTAGATTTGTCCTCTCTAGTGTTGGACCTTATTTTTATTAATATCCCTGGTTCTTTTGTTGTTAAAAGTATATGGAAGGCCTGTCAATAGCTAAATCCATGGATTTTTTGGAAAGGGGTTCGTGCTCGCTTTGGCATTTCCATTAACTGGCTTAATATTTGGTGTTCCCGTATTTCCAAGCTCCAGGGTAAGTCGTTAGCGCAAATTCCTTGGGTTCATGATCAAAAATTTTATAAGCAGGGCATTGCATCCATTTTTGACTTCTATTCTAGAGAGAGCATAGATTGGATTCCTTGGCATCAGTTCAAAAGGTTGTTCGATTTAAACAACACTGATACGGCTACTTATGACATTGTTCTCGACCATACTCCCTTTTCCTTGTGGCAAAAACTTGGAGTCAAGTCTTAGAATCCCTGGTGGAAAGACTGGGCCTGGTATAAAAGCACTCCGCTATGCAATTACTCTGCCAAGCAATGCTATTAGTGGCTTTTTCCAATTGATCCCACAATGCCTAAGATCAATGTTAAATGATATCTTATCTCCATGCCCTCTTGGTGGAAAACTCAATTTTAGGTTGCTTGGGTATCGTATCTGGAGCAAAAGAGAGTCTGTTTTGCCTAGATCTTGTTGTATCAAGGCTTACCCCTTGGCAACAGGCTATATTATATGGGGTTCCTGATCCTCATTGTGCCTTCTATCATGAGTCCAAAACTTGTCTGCATTTGTTTTGGACTTGTAGGCGAGCTACTCTCCCTTGGAGCTGGGTTGGATCCTTCTTTGATCCCTTCATGTCTTTGCCCCTTACTTGGCATCATGTTTTTTTGGAGGATTCTATCCAGCTCTCTCTCTCGTTGAGGGAGGTGTGACACATTTTTATAGTTAGCCTTTTGTTTCACATTTGGAAATCTAGAAATAATATTGTCTTCCAGCAGGTGGATCCATCTTAGATTTTTTCTTTTTTTGATAAACTTGAAGTGTTTCTTGATGTTTGGTTTCAAATTTGTGATCAAGCAAAAAAGTAGCAATGGAGTTGGACCATTAGCAGATGCTGCTGAAGTATTGGGGTGAAGCCCCTTATGCTGTTAGTAGGGAGGGCTTTTAGCACTTACCTCCTCACCCTGCCCGCGACTGCTCGTGTCGACGCCCAAAACGTGCACGATAGCATGCTCCACGGAGCAGGTCTCGAGATCATGGTGGCATGTTATAGTAGCCAATTCTGGACACTTCTCAACTTGGCCCATCGATGTTCACTCAGAAGCCTACGCTTGAGCCTTCCAATGGTTGGGGGGCCTCGCGTAGTCATGATCACCATTTTGATTGGTCTCAGCTCTCTTTCGCCACCACTCATGTTTCTGGGTGGGGTGTGGATCAACTTGATGGATGGGAAAGGCCCTCCACTATTGAGGATAATATTTGATCTGTCAAAAACCTCAGTCCTTAAGGTCTTGCCAGCTGTAAATGGTTTCTAAGCTTTGTGGGGTGTTAGGTGTTTTTGTTTTTGTGCTCTTGATTTTCCTTATCTACTATTAGGATAAGTTTGTAGCTTTTGGGGTGTGATTCTTTTCTCCACCCACTCTTTTTTTGATTGTAAAGGATTGTTTCTTCTATTTAATATAAGCGGCCTTTCAATAAAAAAAAAATCCATTAAGTATTGTGAAGTATTGTGATGTTATGAAGTTCCATTTAATATAATAGTGAATATTAATATTTGTAACTATTTATTGTCAAGTATTTTTCTTGAGCAAACTTTTATATTTTATGAATGTTTGAAGTAAATTTAATATATCAAATTTAATTTTCTTCGACAAATCCAAAGCACGTAGTCAAGTCTTCCTTCAAACAATATATAAAATCGAACCAACAACCAATGAAATTTGTTTATTTTCTAAGTTGACTCATATAAGTGAAATCTACACAAGATATTTTTTTCTAGTGAAACACTTCAATAAAAATGAAAATTGAAATTTAAGTTGCATAAAATTGAACTTTCACATCAAATCTATATTTTATTGTTTTAAATTAAATAATGAACCATAATACAATGAAATTGTACCTCAGAACACATCCCTATGTTGATCCAATGGATATAATAAACAAATATAAATTTTAATTGTAAGAACTAAATTAAAATTAATTATATAATATAACTGTTGAATATTTTTTTTTAAAATCAGGTGGTATGAAGCACACCTTAAAATGTTAAAAGATATTCTATGAAGCGCACTTTAAAATGTTGAAAGATATTTTACTGAGAATAAAAGTAAGAATATGCAGTGGTATCAAGCACACCCAAAATATTAAAAAATATTTTATCCAAAACAAAAATAGAGATTAAAGGTTTATACTATTAAATCTAAATTAAAATAAACCCCTTAAACTGAAACACTCCCAACAAAAAAAACTCTAGAATGAAACCTAGCTCTAAAAAGTGTTGACACCGCCGTTCAATACCATCCCTAAAAACAATCACACATAGAAAAAGAAAACCCAATCTATTTTGCATTGCTTAAACTCCGCAGTCCGCCTAATATATTCAAAGATTTAAAAAATAAATTATTGAGACAGGATAAATAAAAACTCTAGCTAAACAAAAAAAAACCATTTATATGCCACGTCACTAAAAACGTAAGGTTTAACCTTTTTCTTTTCTGATTATAGTAAAAACACAAAATGTAGTCCGTGGGTTTAGGTGGATTGGTAAGTTGGGGCACTTATCGAGAGGAGACCTAGGTTCCAATCCCACGGGCTTGCCCATGCACAGACAGTAGCCCAGATCCGATTCTTCTGAGTGGTGCGCCAGATTGATGACGACGGTGCAACCCCTGTGCGTCCGGATTACCATGACGGTGGAAGTCCTGGGAGCCTTTGCAGATAGTTTAAACCCTACCACTGTACTAGTAGTTACTAAAAATCATGATTGTAACCATTGCTTCTATATATATAAATAAATAAATAAATAAATAAAACACAAAATGTAATGTATTTTGCGCTAATTGTGGGAATGTCGCATGATAGGGCATTAGTTAAAGTTATTATGTTAATCAATTAATGAATAACAGCATTAAAATCATCTCACAAAAGAGAGACATATTATTGGTACGATGTGTGTAATGGAAAATGAGGCATTCCCTTGCATATCTAACTGGGAGGGTTTTACTTTTAGTTATAAGGCTTCTATGTGTTTGAGTTTAATTATTATTTAAATATTATCTATGTTTTAGTATTTTAAAGATTTTTTTAAAATAAAATTAATGATTTTGTTTTTAGCTAAAGTTAAATTTAAGATTAAAAACTTTGATCATTAATAAATATGTAATTTAGTATTATTTTTTAAAAATAAGATCATTTGATTTAATAGAATGTAAAGGTTAATATTAATTTTAGTATGTGATTATATTGTATTATTTTTTATTGTTTTTATATTATGTTTTATTAGTTAAATAGTTTTATTATATAAATTGAGTAATGGATTTTTTTTATTAATTGATTGAAAGAAAAGGTTTTCAAAGGATTTTTGAATCTTTTAATAAAAAGAGAAAACTTATAGAGAGGGTCCTATAGGGTGAGCTCTCAAGGGCTACCAACAACATCAACAAAACATGGGTGAATCTTGAACATAAACAAGAAACCAAAATAAACCATATCGGTCTAAGAAGAAAACAAAAGCAAGACACATGATAAAAAAAAAAGAAAATGAGAGTAGAGATAGAGGCTAAGATGGAAGGCTCAATCATTCGTAGCATTAACAAGGGTATTCAAGATCTATTTCGCTTCGTTATTTCCATAATTCATTTTGAATTCCTCTAGTAAAGCAAAGGTGTGTTGCCCAAAGGATATGCTCATTTGAGTTGCTCTAAGCATGGCACTGAGGATGTCCTCAAATACATACATGTACCCTTTCTTGTTGATGAATGGGACCCATGTGATAGGGGGAGGGCTTGTAAGCACTTGGGAAATGTTGCTTTGAGTGGCCATCTTATGAGGCAAGGTGTGCATGGGATGGCTGCTTCTCTTGAGCTTTTGTGATCCCTTGGTGGACTCAATGTCTACATCTGAAGAAATATCGAGTTTAATCTCAATAGGAAATTTCTTTCTTTTTCCAAATTTGGACATAATTCAGATGGAGTGGCAGTGGGACATAGTTTTAGCTTTGGGGGTACCTTCTTCAAATTTTGGTTGAAGTATTACACCATGATTTACCACTTGAGGGTCTAGGATAGGTGTGTTGTCTCCCAAGTCATTCTTGATGGGGTTATCCATAGTCACTTTGGGTAGGGATTTCTCTACCTGAGCTTCCAATTGAGGTTGTTTTAGTGGGGAGAAATGCAAAGGACTACCATGACTCAAAACGATACTCAAAACAACCCTTTGAGCTTCCCTTTGAACAACATGGCAAAAGATGACCAAGTGAAGGCACTCATGAATGGGGTAGGAGGAAGCTCCACTTTACATATTGTTGATGGAATTGACCAGGGATTTGAATAGAAAATTAGGGATATTGATGCTTCTCTTTTCTCAAACGTGGTTGAGGAAAGCAAAATGAAAACTTCTTAGGATATTAGTCTACCTGTTCAAGGTAAAATATTGAATTGTCAAGATAACCACCTCATCCCATGGCTTTGGAAGAGATTCTCTTACATAGCCACCCTTGTCCTCACTAAGATTTTTTCCTTTGTATTTGAATAGAAATAACTCAAAGGCCATTACATACGTTTCTCTATTGAGAATTTTACAAAAATATGAGAACCCAAAGATTTTAATGATTAACTCAATCGTGATTGTGAGATACAGTCCTTTAACACACACTCTTCCATCATCATTCCAACTATGAGCTAGCTATTTTTACAAGTCCATATCATTACCACTAATTTTTCTCAAAAATGGTAGAAAACCTACATCATCAAGAATTTATTCAAGTTTCTCAACATTGAGAACCTTAGGTTTGAATCTTGAATCATCAATCTTGACCATTAGAAATATGATGATATTGACAAGGCTAGGAAGGGAAAAGGTGTAGATGGTGGAGGAAGGATGATCATAGAGTGTAGTAGGAGGGAAATGAGGCATAGATAAGGGAGGAAAGCCACTCGAAACTAGACCAAAGAGGGTGAAGAATTGGAAACTATTGTTGAACTCAATTCGTATAGGATATTTCTAGAGATTGCCATAGAGTGAGTGTAAATAAAATCACAGACCAAAGTGCTTCAATAAATTCACCATCCTATTCTAATGATAATATCTACCATGTCATGAAATCCTTCTCAAAGTCATCGTGATCCATAGGCATGAGGCAAGAAGTAAAGGATGGTGTTGAGTGTGATTATTGCAATGAATGGGAAGGTCAAACCCCACATCCAAATTATTGGAAAAGACATTGAAATAAGGATCATGACACACACTCCTAGTCATCATACCAATTAGAAAAAGAGAATCATGACCTAATTACTTTTTTGCCAATGTGGTAGGTAGTTAAAGAAAAGGTTCAAAGCATAGATTCAAAAGTAGGAAATGGTTTGAACCAAGGAAGACATGGAAAAATCCCCTTAACCAATAGGGAAGGATGCAACAATATATTATCCTTAGAAATAATAAAAATTCATGGAAAAATAACCAACAAAATGAAAGAAACCACATAGAAAAAAAATTAGAGTAACAAGGGAAAACTAATAGAAAAACCACATGAAAAACCATGAGACCAAAGACACACATCCATAATATCAGATAAAGCAATGTTTGACACGTGAAATAGAAAAGATAGCAAGACCAAGGCCTAAAATGAACACACATGGTATGTAGAAGAGAGTAATACCAAGGTCCAAACCAACTACACATGAAGTGGCTAAGGATAAAGGCCACATCAAAAGTGAAGTGTCTAACGATGACAAGGAAAAAAAAGCTAGAAGGGGAAACCAAGGGAGAAAAAATTAAGATCAACAATAAGGCCATGTCTGGAATATCGAGAGAATGTAAGGGGAAACCTAGGCAAGATCTAAAAAGGGGGGGCAAAACCAAACCTTAGACCACTTGAAAATTGACATCAAGGGAGTTAACATTGAAGAGAGAGAAAAGTTGTAATTCCATATGGAGAGTGTAGAACACAAGCTTATACTGAGAGGGGGGGTTGAACAATATAAGACCTCTTTTTACTTTTCCTTTATACTTCAAAATAGTAAAGCAATATATCCAAAGCAATATCAAAACAAAGCACAAGATCATCCATAAAGTGACACCAATTTTAACGTGGTTCACCCAAAAATCTTGGGCTACATCCACAAAACTTTTCTCTAAAAGTTATCTCAAAGTTCTTTGGGAAACCTTCCCAATTACAATGTTTATGGGAACCAACCCAAAGGAGACACCAATCCCATAATCTCGAGTTCATGGGCACCGACCAACAGGAGACACCAATCCCCTAATCTCGAGTTCGTGGGCACCGAACCACAAGAGACACCAATCCCCTAGCTATGCTCTGGTTGGTGATCCTCTAGAAGACCTCTGCCTCCGCTGCCCTTAGCAAATGGAACTCTATCCACAGAAGACACCTGTCTTCCCTGCTCTGGCTTGAGACCTCTATCCTCAACACTATCACCTCAATGCTGGTCCTCGAATTTGCACTAAACATAGCCCTTCGGTCTAGCACAAATGTCCTCTTCCTCTGTCTTCAAGTTCTCTGAAAGAACTATCAAACTCAGCTTCACAAGTCCTCTGCTAAGACCTGTCCAAATCTGCTCACAAGTCCCCACAGGAACCTGTCCAAAACCTGCTCACAAGTCCCCAATGGAACCTATCCAAAACCTGCTCACAAGTTCATCAAGAACACTTGCTTGGCATGAACCCACAAAGAGAATGGTTAGAGACCCAATGTGATTCATCCACCTCATAGAAGCATAAAGAGAATTGTTAGAGACTCAATATGATTCATCAACTTCATAGAAGCATAAAGAGCATTGTTAGAGACTCAATATGTTCTATACTTAACTCCCAATTTCAATATCAACTCAATCTCAAATCTCAAAAGAATAAGATAGATGTAGTATGCTTTTCTCAAGAACATGAAACACAACCCAACAATTGCCAACCATGCAATATCTCATATAACAATGATACTCATGTTCTTTCCAAAACCAATATCTTTTCTCAACCAATTGGGCTTCAACAACAATGCTCATAGACAAGGTTTAACCAACAACATTCAACTCAATATTAACCTTGAAGCATTCAACCAATCATCACAAGAAAAGGAAACAAGTAGAAATCCTTTTCCCTCCAAATATATTTGAACAAAACAGCCACCCACACAATATCACCAAATGCAAAGAATAACTTGTTCAAATCAACTCAAAGCAAGTATCAAGACTCACAACCATAAACCCTAGTGCACAATGCTTCCACTACCTCAAACCAAAATTATGCATTCACCAAAACTCTCATCAATGATAACAATGCATAAGAGTCTTCAACAAACCAGAAACTAGGACTTACACCCAACCAAAGGAAACCTTGTTGAATACCTTTGCACTCCAATCTTATTTCAGGAAAACATACACCAATCATACTCATAAGAAGAATGTGTCCATACCTTATTGAAGCGAAGGAACCCCTTTGGAAATCTGCCACCATCACAAAATTCTTTTGCCAATCTTCACAAGGGTTAGTAGATCACAAAATAATCAACATTACTCCACTTTTCAATAATCATTACCAAAGCCTTTAATTGCACAACTTCCTTATCTCTCCTAAAACCACTTGTACCATAAAATAAAATAAATCACAACATTGCATACCTTATAACTCCCAAAACCACTTGTACCATAAAATAAAATAAATCACAACATTGCATACCTTATAACTCCCAAAACCACTTGTACCATAAAATAAAATAAATCACAACAATCTCCAAGCGCTCAACTTTCAACATCAATTATTAAATAACATACCTCTTATCTATCTTGTCCACCAAAAGGGAGCTTCGTATATTTGATCATGGGACTTACGTTCCTTTAGTATCTTACCTCCAAATCAAACTATTTGTAAAATAATTTTATCCTTACCACATTGTTGCCAATGAGTTTTGTACACACGACTTAGGTCTCCACAAGCCTTTGTCTAACCACTTGGGCTGCACGCCCTTATGACAACCAGATGTATGCTCGGTGAATTATCTCTGCCATTGTTTTGTGTAAATCGAAGAGCTCTATTCTTGTCTCGAGTTTTGTGTACAGCCACTTACTGCCATGATGTCAAAATTGTGAGAAATTTCCTTGGCATCTTCGTTGATCACTCTGGTGTTTCTATCGCAGACCACTCTGCTCCATTTTACTTATATCAATTTTTATTCTCTATATACATGCAACTGTCTGATTCATTACCCAAGATTTATCACAGCCACAAGGTTGTGTTTCAGGGAAACGTTGCCGCATCGGTCTTCTTCAAATTCGAGCACGCATAATCGATATTCGTTTTAATGTCGAGGGCACATAATTTTTAATTAAAATAAACTTGCTTCGACAATGAAATAAACCCTATGATCTTTGATCGAGCGCTCTCTTCTATAATTGCATTCCACCTTTTGATTTTCATACCTTAAGTACATTGTAATTCATGAACGTCCACCGCGCTCAACATGAACTGCTTTGTCTTTTTACTCTCACAAAAATCAAGGCGAATGCATTAATCAAAATGCCTTTGTCCTGATCACCGCGAGCCCTCCTCCTTGGCGCTGCTCCCAATCCTATCACACCTTCGACCATGCCATGCTTGACATCTTCCTTCGCTAGCGCAGATGAAGACGAAAACAAAATGCACTCCGATTTATATCAATTCACACACACACTGAAATGAATTTATTAGCCCCATTATATATGCACTTCGATGCATTACCAAACACGTCGGCATTTCCAAACACGTCGAAAAATACTTTAATTTAATTTTAAAATATTAATTTAAATTTTAAATAAATAAAATTTAAACTAGATATTTAAAATTAAATATCTTCATCACCGGGGCACCTTTTTCAATGAAACGAAGAGCCAGCTTGGGTTTTAAGTGTTAGCGTACTTTCTATTTCTTCATTTGTCTCCTTGCGCAATTGTTATTTTGTTATAACAAATTGCTAATACGGCTGGTTGGTTTGGCAACCTCCGGCAATTTGTTAAATGTAACCTATATATATTTTGCATTACTGAATAATACAGATGTTCCGTATTTTACATGGTATCAGAGCCAGGGGCGAGGTGAGGAGCAGAGGGCGTTTTTGATTCGGGCGCAATTTTTTTTCGCAGTCCGTGCGTTACCTCGGCGAGAGTTTTCTTTTTCGCAGTCCGTGCGTTACAGGAATTTTTTTTATTTAAAAAAAAAAAGACATGCAGGACCTCGCGCAGAGCGGGGAGGAGCCGAACGCGCGTCCAGCTCGCGATGCACCCACGCACGACAGAGCCCGCGCTCTGCAGGCCACGACGCGCCCACGCACGACAGAGCGCAGCGCTCCGCAGGCCGCGACGCGCCCACACGCGCGAGCGCCACGCGTCGCGCAGGGGACTGTCGCGACAAGGCCCGTGCCCGCGCGACAGAGCAGCCCTGCCGAGCCGGACCCGCGCGCGGCAGTCGAGGAGGGGAGAACCCCCCCCCCCGCGCGGGATTTTTAAATTCCCGCCCACGCGGGAATTGGGGGAGTATAAACCCCCCCCCCGGCGCTGCGCAGACGCGTCCAGGAGGGACGCGCGCGCAGGTGGCAGGGAAGAAGGGCGAGACTGCGAGACCCACCCTCCCGTTAAAAAAAAAAAAAAAAAAAAAAAAAACTCCCCCCTTCCCGTTAAAAAAGAAAAAAAAAAACGTTGGTCTGTGGAAGAACGTTTTTTTTGCAGCCGCAGAGAGGAGCGGTGTTTTTTGCAGCCGCAGAGAGGAGCGGTGTTTTTGCCTCGGCAGAGAGGAGCGCCGACAGCTGTAGAGGCCGAGGAGGAGGAGCATTCGGGTTGATAAGGGAGGAGGTCTACTGATATTTTCGGATCAGCCCGCTGGCTCACGTGGTCGTGAGCCGTGCGGTTAAGGCTCAGGGAGCCTGCAGGTCGGGGGTTCAAATCCCGCCGACTTCCCCCCAAAGGTATAATTTTTTTTTGCATAGTGTTTTTTAATTATTATTTTTTTAATTAAAATTTTTAATTTTAATTTTTTTTTAATATAGTTTTTAAAACTTTATAAATTAAAATTTAATTTTAATTTATTTTTTTTAAGTTTTAAAACTATAGAAATTAAAATTATTTATTTTAATTTTAAATTTATAATAATTATTAAAATGCGTTGTTAAAGAAAGCCTTTTTTTACGGGGGGATATTTTTCAAAAATCAAAGGGGGATAGAGAGTAATTTTTCGAAAAATAGCAATTTGGCATTGTAAAAGGTGCATTTTCGGCTGTGACCGACACCTTGTGGGTTATTCTTGTGGGCAATTTTTTTTGTTGTATGTTGCATATTTCATTTTTGCACTATAACATTAAAAATTAAAATCAAAACACTCCCTAAGTCCCCGGAATATAAAACCCATCTGTGCAATTTAATTGCACTGCAGCGTTCGGTATTTGCGATACCTCGGCCAGCACTTACAGGTAAAGCTGTCGTGATTTGGCTACTGTATCCGTCGCCTAATATAGCTGCTATAATGACGTCTGAGCTTGTTCTCTATAAATCGTCGGGGAGGAATAAGTACGCCATTTTTGCATTTTTTACTCCATCCACTACCCTTTATCGCACTTGTGTTTAGGCGTAAATCCTGACAAAGTATTCTTCATAGTGTTTAGGGGAAGTTACGCCCCACGCATGAGAAGAATCTTCTATGGTAGGTGCCATCAACAAGGCGATTCCCTTTCAGTACCGCTTATGTTCCACGTATCGTATGATCTCTAAATTTCACCTATAGTCTCCCTCACGTAAGGGCGGGTGATTTTTATTGATATTTCTAAATACCTATAGTTTCCCTCACGTAAGGGCGGGTATTTTGTACGTTATATTGGCCTAGCAAAAGGTATATAGAAAGGGGGACCAATTTGGTGATATAAGGAACCTTCACTATGGCCGCTGTTGCAAAGTTGATGACTGATCCGCATCAGTTATTAAAAGGTCCAAATTATACACCATGGAAACATAAGATGAAGGCTATTCTCCAAATGGAAGATTTGTGGGATATTGTTACTAGAGTAGCAATAAGGCCTTCACCAACAGCAGGATCCACAGGTCCTTCAGCAGATCGGATTGCTTTTGACAAGAAAGACAAGTAGAGCAAAGGTGCTCATTTTGTTTGCTGTTTCAGATGAAGTGCAACCTCATATAGCTGACAAAGCAAGTGGTAAAGAGGCATGGGATGCCCTTAGAACCATCTATGAGGGGAAGAATGAATCCACCATTCTTCATATTCAACAACAACTTCATAACCTGAGTTTGAGGCAGGGTGAAACAGTTGAACTCTTTCTGTGCAGAGTGTCTGAGTTGAAAGAGAAATTGAGTTCTCTCGAAGATACTGTGGATGAAAAGCTTCTCATTTCACTTGTGATGAGAGCTTTACCTTCTTCATTTGATATGTTGATAACCTCCATCCAGGTTTCCCAACGACAAATTACCTACATCGAGTTGGTCAATCTGCTTCAACAACAGGAGGCACGCCAACTTCACAAGGATGATTCTTCCAATACAGCCCTATACACCAACAGACAGGGTTCTAGGAAGAAAGGTAATGGGAAAAAAGGAGGCAACTTTCAGAAAGGAGGAAATTCTCAACAGGATACGAAAGGAAAAGGCAAACAACCTCAACAGAAGAAGAGGTGGTGCAAGATCTGTGAGAAAGACAACCATGACACAAACAGGTGTTGGCATAAGAACAAGCAGAAAGGCCAAAACAAACCACAAAATAAGAACAAACAACCCTAGGTGAATGTTGCTGTTGAAGAATCTGACTCAGATTCTGAATGGGCACACAAGGTGCTCATGACTACCACAGATTCCACACAGAGGGATCCTATTTGGTATGTCGATTCTGGAGCTAGTAAACATATGACTGGCGACAGATCGTGGTTTGAATCATTTGTGGCCAAGGAGGGCAAACATGTCACCATTGCTGATGATAAAACCTATAGGGTTCAGGGAGAGGGTACAGTTTCAGTCACTCTTATTGATGGCAAGTGTCAGATTGACAAGGTCCTCTATGTTCCGAGATTGGCCAACAATTTGTTTTCAGTGACACAAATCCTGGACAGAAATATGGTTGTCAACTTTCATGTTGAGAATGGAAAGAAGTGTTGTACAATTACCAGGAAGGGTAAGCAGATTGCAATAGCTTCATATAAGCATGGCTTATTTGCACTAGATGCTATCTCTACTCCACATGTTGCCATGACTGTCTCTACCAAGGAGGCAACTTCCCTATGGCATAAGAGATATGGGCATCTTAGTTCTGGCTACTTACTTGAGCTCAGCAAGTATGAGATGGTAAAGGGTCTTCCTTCCCTTTCTGCCACATTGCCAGTGTGCTCTGACTGCTTGGCAGGAAAGCAACATAGAGTACCATTTGAGAAGAGCTCTACAAGAGCAAGAAAACCTCTGGAGCTAATTCACACCGATCTATGCGGTCCTTTCACACCCAACAGTGTTGGAGGGAAGAGGTACTTTCAGTTATTCGTAGATGACTACTCACGAAAGATGTGGGTTTTCTTTCTCAAACTGAAATCTGAAGCTTTCGCATTCTTCCAGCAGTTCAAGAAATTCGTTGAGAAGGAGTCAGGAGCTTCTATCAAAACCCTCCGCTCAGATAGAGGGGGAGAGTTTACCTCTAATGAATTTTCTGCATTCCTAGATAAGCATGGGATCAAGAGACAGTTAACAACTACCTATACTCCTCAAAAAAATGGAGTTGCTGAGAGAAGGAACCGTTCTATCATGGAAATGGTTCGTTGTATGCTCACAGGAGCTACTCTTGGGCAACAATATTGGGCAGAAGCTGTCACCACTGCAGTGTATCTGTTGAATAGGGCACCCACAAAGGCCCTAAAAGGAATGACTCCACAGGAAGCATGGAGTGGTCGGAAACCTTACATATCTCATCTACGTATTTTTGGATGTCAAGCTTTCATGCACATACCGAAAGAAAAAAGGAAGAAGCTAGATGAGAAAACACTGAGATGTATTTTTCTTGGATATTCTGAGCACTCTAAAGGATATCGGTTGATAGATCTTTTGACCAAGAAAATTCATATCAGCAGAGATGTTGTCTTTGATGAAGCTTTCACATCACAGAGCACATCTACAGTACACCAGGATATTGTGGAAACTAAGGAAGAGGAGATTCTGTTAGCGTACTTTCTATTTTTTCCCTTTGTCTTCTTTCACAGTTGTTATTATGTTATAACAAATTGCTAATACGACTGGTTGGTTTAGCAACCTCCGACAATTTGTTAATTGTAACCTATATATATTTTGCATTACTGAATAATACAGATGTTCCGTATTTTACATTAAGAAAAACCCATTTCAAATCTGTTGTCCATGGTTTTAAATAAAACCTTTTATTTTGTCTGCCTTGGTTTTCACAAAAAACCTTTCTGCTTCTTGACATCAATGACAACATCAACACTTTGAGTAAAGGCAATGTACCCAATGTACCCAAAATTGCCAACAGAGAGGTCCTCCTAGATGAGGTCCAGATTTTCCAAGGCATCAATGACTTGGTTACCTTCATAATATACATGTTGGATGAGGTTGTGATTGAACCATTGTAAACATATTTAGGATTCTTCTAGAAGGTGTTCAATACTAAAAAATTAAGATTGGTATCCTTTTAGCATGTTGATTATATTCATGGAATATCCATTGATGATAATTTTCTTGGAAGAAATCTTATCAAGAAGAGAAATTCCTTGGCTTCAACAAAATAGCTCATTTTATTATCACTATTTTTAACATAAACTAGTAAAATTGACCTCTTGTCATATCTAAAGATACCACCTACTCCTATAGGTCCTGTATTACCCTTAACAACACCATCAAAGTTTAGTTTAATCCAACCTAGAGAGGCATGAATCTACTTGATCTTTGATATATACACTCTTTTGATTAGAGGAATAGGAGAAGGGAGGGAAGACCAAATGAGGCTACCAACCTAATATTTGCCTAATATTTTTTCTCCTCTTGGAATGGGATTATGGAAAAAAATTTCTTTACTGCTTCAAATATTTGGATCCTGACAACAACATGATCTCTAGATTCATTCTAGAACACTCCATTATTTCTCTATTTCTAAATCCCCCATAAGAAATGTGGAATGTAAAAGCTCCATAAAGATGTCAAATTTTTATTTAAAAAGGGGAAGAACCATTGGTAGCACAAATCTTTAAGACAATTAGGTTGGTACCAAGCATAATCAAAGGAGTTGAGCAAAAAATAAGGATATTTTGCGATAAGGGATAGTCAAGGAAAAAATGTTGGTTGGATTTGGAGCTCATCTTGCACAGGTAGCATCTATTTGGAATTTACATTCCTCTAAAAAGAAGGTTGTCAATGGTAAGTATTTTATTTTTAATAGCCATAAAAAAAGGCAATATTTGGGGTTAGATGTTTTAGCCGAACATGCTTGGAGTAAAACTACTTATCTCCTATTCTTCTATGAGGTAGTAGGCATATTTTATTGAATAAAGGCCTACCTGATCAGAATTCCACACAAGGTAATCATGGCATTCATAATTGGGGATGAAGTGTGTCCTTAACATTCTAAGGATATATTTTCTACCCTTTTCCTCCCTATATTTTAAGATGATCCCAGGAAAATATTTCCATACTTTTTTCCCATTAACAACATCAATGAAATTGTAGACTTTGGATCCAAAGATGTGATCGGTGATGGGTTTTAGGGGGAAAGGTTAGAATTCTCAATCATGGGGGTGTATAGAAGCCAAAAATCCTTCCAAATGTCCATCAATTTCTAGAGCCTATTTTCCACCTTATCCCCTTTAGAATTAGGATTTTAGTTTTAAGGAGAGATATCCAAAAAATAGATCCTTTAGGGATAGGAGGCTCTACTAAATTGTTACTACCATATCATAGATACTTCATCAAAATGATATTAACCCACTTGTATTTGGCATTGGTAAGTGGCCTCCATACTTGTTTGGATATTAGAGCAATGTTGATCTACTTAACCTTTCTAAACCCTAACCCTCCATCTTATTTTTGGAGTAAATATAGTTTTAGGTGATGAGGGAAAATCTTTTATGGTTCTTTACCTCAAAGTAGAGAAAATATCTTTAAATTCGCTCAAAATTTGAGCTAACGGAGGTAGGTATTTTGAAAAGTAAAAGGAAGAATATTGGGATACTTTAGAGGGTGGCTTTAAATAGCTAAGCTTTCCCCACTTGGTTGAGAAGGACTCCTTTCCATCTAGACAAGTTGTTTTGGATTCTTTGAAGAACAAGATTCTATAGGCTAGCTTGACATTTTCTTGAGAAAAGAGGTATCCCAAGATAGATAGAAAGGAACTCATAGATAGCACAACCAAATATATTAGTGATTATTATTTGTCTTCTAATGGGGGTAATCAAGAAAAACAAATTACTCTTAAGAAAATTGACTTTTTGATTGGTAACTTCTTCATAAAGGTTGACAATAAGTTTGATAGCCTTGGCTTGGAGGACAAAGGAGAGGGTGGCAAGAATGGTGTCATCAACTAATTATTGGTGATTTATCAAATTGATACAAGATGTGATCTTAGAGATGGTCCCCTAGATACATGTAACTTTCAAGGTTATTTTGAGAGCTTCTACAATAATAATGAAGAGGAATGGGGAAATTGGGTCATATTGTCTAAGATCTTTGTGACATAGAAAATAGCTAGAAACCAACCCATTGACTATGATAAAGAATCTAGCATTCATGATGTATTCTTTAATCAGATTTTTCCATTTTTTGTGAAAACCAAATATGGTTAGGACAAAGAAGATAAAACTCTAGGAGACTCTAACAAAGGCTTTTTTCATATCTAGTTTTCAAAACATGCTATATTTCCCACTTTTATCAATTCAATGTATGAGTTCATGGATGGTAATGATGACATCGATGATAAATATTTCTTCAACAAAGCTCTCTTGAAAAGGGTCAATGATAAGAGGAAGGGTTTTCTTAATTCTACTGGCCATGATTTAGGAAAGTATTTTATAAATAGTATTGCATAGACTGATGGGCCTAAAGTTTGAGATGTATTTGGATCTAGTAGTTTTAGGAATGACAACTAAAAATGTAGAATTGACATATTATGAAATATGATTAGTTTTATAAATTTCTTGGATAACATCCACTATCTCTACACCAACCACGTTCCAAGATATTTGGAAGAAAAGGGTAGGGAACCCATCAGGTGTAGGGGCCTTATCCCCTTCCATGGAAAAGGTAGCATCTTTGATTTCATATATAGAAAAGGGAATTGATAATAAATAATTGAGGTTATGAGTTATAAGGGATGATATATTGCATAATAGGTTGTTAGATGCATGAATGTTACTAGGATCACTAGGTCCAAGGATTCAAAGAAGGAAACTACTTTAGACTTGATTTCTAGAGGTCATTTGTAGTGGATCCATATAACCTGATTAGCTCTTTAATATTGTTGAAAATCATATTTTTGAGTGTACATATGTGAAAGAACTTGGTGTTAAATTCTCCTTCCTTTGGTAAAATAGATCTAGACTTCTATCTCCATATCATTGCTGCTAAATGGGTCATTCATGCTATACATGGAAATGAAGGCTATAAATACTTACTTTGGCATTGCATAGCCTCTTGTGTCTCCCATGGAAGAAAATACTAGAGGTGACATGGTTTGCAATCCATTTTGATGATGAAGATATCGGTTCAAATTTAGGGTACTTCTATTTCCAAGAGTGTTTGGAAATCCTAGGAAGCTTTTTGACCTTGGTTAGTCAAGAATGATAATGATTTTGACAATATACTATCTATCAATTAGCAGTCATTTTGGTGGTTCCTCATTCTCATCTATCAGGAGCAACCATTGGAAAAATCCCCTAGGATTATGCCCTTCAATGTTTCCAAGGGTATCTAGGTTATCTTTGACCTCTTTTCCAAGCAGACCTGGAAGTAGTTTTCATGTGATGAAGTTAAAACATGGTTTTACCTCTTTGAGGCTAACAAATAAATATTTTAGGCAATTCACGTCACAATCCTACTTGAAATACTTCATAAATTTAGAATTTGAACACTGCATCCTTGGTGGAAGGACTAGAAATGATATCTTGATAATCCTTTCAATGTTATAAGTTGGGAAAAGGGTATATTTGGCTCTTACCACATATACCCATGGTCCCCAAGTTAAATGAGCGATGGAAAATCTAGGCAACCAATAGAGATTGGAAAAATAAATCTCACACTCTATGGGATGTTATTTTGGAGCCTAAAGTGGCTAACGTTTTTTTGTATCTCATTTTTTAGGGACTTCTTGTAGAGAAACGTCTTTGTCATTTGGGGATACATATTCCCAAAAACCTTTTTGTCATCATAGAAAATACATTAAACATTAGTTTTGGTATTTCCCTAGGACCCAAGCGGCTTGGAAATGGATTCATGATTTCTTAAAACCTTTTAGGCTACAACCATTTTTCTAGCATATGGTTATTCTTGGGGAAGCAACATGAATGATAGTACATATGGAGAAAATTTTACATATTTTTAGGGCTGAGATTCTATTTAACATATGGAAAAGCTATAATATTTTTTTTCTACTTAATATGAATCTCTAGATTTTTTTATGTATGCAAAATTTTTAATATTCTCCAATGTATTACTTTAGACTCAAGCACTAATGAACAAGGTTACCCTTTAGGTTTAGCATTTGCTCACCATGATCGATTATTTGGTGAGTGCTCCCTACACTATAGATTTGATTTTTCCCTCCACACCTTGCCAAAGATATTCTTCTTGTTGTTGGCAATTTGAGTTATTTTATATTGTCATTAATGTCACATGGATCATTGATGTCACATGGATCACATTGAGTATTGGTGGCCAAAGCATTTCATAAATAATCATTTATGATATTTTGGAGAGCATGGATATATACAGAGTTTTTGTGAAAACCAAGGCAGACAAAATAAAAGGTTTTATTTAAAACCATGGATGGCAGATTTGAAATGGTTTTTTATTAAAACCCAGGTTGGCTTTTCATTTCATCAAAAAAGGTACCCTAGTGATGGAGATATTTATTTTTAAATATTTAGTTTAAAATTTAAATTATTTAAAATTTAAATTTAAATTTTAAAATTAAATATATTAATTTTAGCGCTGACTAAAAAAATGAGGAAAGGCTATATTAATTTATACCGCCGACATCTAAAGAAAGAGGAAAGGCATATATATATGCCAAAAAAATCTTAGACTTCATAAGACCCCCAACGCTTATTTTTTGAATGCCTTCGATTGGGGAACAAATTGCAAAAAGAGAGAGAAGTGTGACTTTGGTCTATTGAAAAATCATTCGTAGAGTTTAATAAGATGCATAGGCATCTTTTTCCTAGCGGTTCGTGCACTGTGTTTTATGCAGGAGGTCCTACGATCGAGTCCCACCATGGTTATTTTCTTTGTTGAAGCGCTCGAAGCACTATTAAGTTTTTCAAAGGGTGCATAAGTTTATATATAAGTTTTTGTTCATGTCCCTTTGGACACGTGAGGGCGTATGGACCAATGACAGGTTCATTGTGGTTAAGGCATTAATCAAGGAGAGGTCACGAGATCGAATCCTGTCAAGGACAGAGGCAATTTAATAATTTTTTTAACATATTTTATTTTTCTAAAGTTGCCCTAGGAGAAATAAGGGTTGTGATGCATGTCTAGAAAAGAGAGATTTCTGGTGTTTCTCATTTTGAAAGTATATCATATTATATATCGTTTGAGGGATATTTTATTAACTTGCTTAGATGGAGAAATAAGGTCTATGTAAAGATATATTTCTATTTTTGTAAAGGGTTTCAAAAGTGAAGGTTATTTTGGTTCTTTTTCAAAGGTGATTAATTCTTTCATGAGAAGACATGTTGTATCTTATTGATTAGGAGTGATAAGGTGTTATTTTGATATTATTGTTGTGATATTAATCATGATATCTAGCCCTTGTTGAAATTTTAAAAAGAAGTTTGTTGAATATGGCAGATTTAGTGGACATCCAATAAGGTATCAAAAGGTATGAGCAATATTCTCCATTGACTTTGTTTATGGTGGTTGATTTCTAAAATATCATTGAAGATAAAATGATTGATTGTGGTTTCCTTTTTGAAAGTGGTTGGTTGAATGCTTCAAGGTTTTTTGGTTTGAGAGTTGTGTTTAAACCTTGTTTTATAAGCATAGTTGTTTAAGCCCATTGGTTATGCAAAGAACATGAGTTAGAAGAGAACATGAGTATCATTGTTATGTGAGATTTGTGGTTGAGCATTGTTGGAAATATTTTAGTTGGTTGACACATGCTTGTACTAGGTTTTTATGAGAAAGTTTTGTCCCTTGTGGTGATTGGTTGAGTTGAGTTGATTGAGCCTAGTCAAGTGATTGTGTGAGTTGATTGTTCAAGTACCATGAAACAAACAATTATATAATTCTGATTTGGGTTGATATTGAGCTTTAAGATTAGAACATATTGAGTCTCTAACAATTATATTTATGCTTCTATAATATTTGAGTTGAGTTAAGATTGAATTGAGTTGAGTTGATATTGATTTGAGTTGAGATCATTGTGGATCATTATTGTCATCCATTGTAGAGTGCATTGCCATTCAATGTTGAATTCATAATTGAGACTTGCCTTCATAGATTTGTGGATGAGATTTGAGTGCTACTTGAGCATGATTGGTTGAGCCTTTGAGAAGGATTTTGGGACAGATTTGTGGACAAATTTGTGGCAGTTTTTGTGGATGATTGATTGAGCCTTTGAGAAGACTTTTGGGATAGATTTGTGGACATATTTGGGACAACATTTGAGCAAGTTCTTGGTGAGCTTGTTGAGCATATTTTGAGAAAGTTCTTAGTGATATTGTTGAGCATATTTTGAGAAAGTTCTTGATGAGCTTTATGAGTGTATTTTGATCAAGTTCTTAGTGAGATTTTTGAGCAATTTTGAGCAAGTTCTTAGTGAGTTTGTTGAGTAGATTTTGAGCAAGTTCTTGGTGAGCTTGTTGAGAAAATTTTGAGCAAGTTCTTGGTGAGATTGTTGAGCATATTTTGAGCAGGTTCTTGGTGAGCTTTTTGAACATATTTTGGGCAAGTTCTTAGTAAGCTTGCTAGATAATTTTTGGGTAAGTTCTTGGTGAGCTTGTTGAAGCAGTTTTGGGCAAGTTCTTAGTGAGTTTGCTAGAGCAAATTTTGGGCAAGTTCTTGGTGAGCTTGCTGAAGCAGTTTTAGGCAATTTCTTAGTGAGCTTGCTAGAGCAAATTTTGGAAAAGTTCTTAGTGATATTTCTAGAGAAGTTTTGGGCAATTTCTTGGTGAGCTTGCTGAAGAAGATCAATGGATTGCCTACCTGAGAAGATCAGTGTATTTTCTATCCTTGAGAAAAACAAAGTAACCATTTGTATTGGGATAAGGATACTTATTTCTATGTGAAATATTATAAGGAGATTATCTTGTGGAGTACCCCACATTGGGGAAAATAAGTTAAATCTTGTGTCTCAATTGTGTGTGGTGGTTTATGCACTTGTTTACTATTTTTATCTATGTCATTAATGCATATTACTATATTTTTTTATTGTAATTAAGGACAATAATTGATATTGGTTTGGAAAGAAAGTAAAAATTAGGTATTATACTGTTCACCCCCCTCTTAGTATAAGCTTATGTTCTTCAATTGGTATCATAGTGGGTTCCTTCAGAAAGGCTAACAACTTGAGGGTAGATTATACAAGAACATAGATGGCTTCATAGAATGGATTATCTATAAATAAGGCTCCACTATTTTATGGTAACAATTATGCTTTCTAGAGAATGAGAATGAAGAACTAATTGATATCACAAGGATATGAGGTATGACAAATGGTTGAAAAAGAGTATAAGGTTAAAGGTGATCCCGAGGTAGATAAGACTATCAGGAAATTATTTGAGATCAATGCAAGGGCAATGAATTGTATTTTGAGTGGGCTATGTGAAATAGATTTTACAAACGTCATGGTATGTAATTTAGCTAATGAAATGTGGACCAATTTGTGGAATATTTATGAAGGAGATTCAAAGGTAAATTTGTCAAAACTCCGAACTCATGGAAAAATATTTGAGGAATTGAAAATGTAATATTCTAAAGATATTACAAAGTTTTTAATTCGAGTTGATGAGATTACTAACACCATGAGAGGCCTAGGATTTGAGATTAAATAACCAAAAATTACTCAAAAAAAATTGAGATCACTTCCAATGAAGTATGATGCAAAGGTTTCAGTAATAGAAGAAACAATGGATATCAACAAGCTAAAAATGGAAGAACTACAAGGAACTCTCATAGATTATGAGATGAGGGTGAGTAAGCATTAGGTTCCAATAAAAGATATTGCATTCAAGGCTTTAGAGAAAAATAAAGGGAAAGTTCCAGAGACAGATAGAGATTTATATAATTATGAGGAAGCTAACTTCATCAAAAGGAAAAAGGACTTCAAAAATTTTAGGGATATGAAGAAAGTCAAATGCTACAAGTGTGGTGATTTTGGTCACTATGCACAAAAGTGTCCACATGAAGAAAATAATGATGATGAAAAATAGGGTCATAGAAGAAAAGAATATGGAAAGCATACGCATGACAAAGATGACAGATTCAAGTAAAACATGTATGAGAAGAATACAAATTTTCATAAGACAAAGAAAACTTACTACATTACAGAAGAAAGTGATAGCTTCGATTACAGTGATAGAGACAAGTCATATGATGAAAAGGAAGAAAATATATTCCTTGTAATAGAAGGTGAAAGAGAATAGTTCTTTGTGTGTGGTCAAAGAGATCATAGATCAAGATATTACAATGGTTTCAGTGATAGTGAATATGAGATGACACATCAAGGAAACACACATGATCAAAGAAATCATGAGAGTTTGTTTGCTATAGAAGATAATAATGACCTCAGTGACAGTGAAGATGAAGAATTCTCACTTTTGGTAATAGAAAAAGAAGAGGACGATCCACGAAAAAAAAAAATATAAGTCAAAAAACTAAAAGAAGAAATTAGGAATCTTGAAAATAAGATTCAAATAGATGTAAAAATTAGAGAAGAACAACTTCAGACAATCAATTATCTAAGAGATGAGCTTAAAAATGTAAAAAGGATAAATGAAAGGATGAATGAAAAACTAAGGTTAATAATGACAAGACATGACACATTAGATGAAAAGGTTCAAAAAGGAGTGGAAAATTATTTTAAATTTGTATCCTATTTCCAAGAAAAGTCACACTCAAAAGGAAAGGAAGTTCTAAAATATGAAAGCAACGAATCACCTAAGTTTTATGAAGAAAGCTCCAAAGTTCCTATGGATTCAAACATTCAATTTGGATCTTGTTTTGAGATAGGTGAATCAATTTCAAAAGGAAAATAAATTCTTGAAGAGGAAAGCAAGGAAGAAACTAAGGAAGAGGATTTAGATACTACAAAGAAGGTTCAAGGATACAATGCACAAAATGATCACAAGGATAATGGTCAAGAAAGGTATGAGGAACCAAGGCATGAACAAAGGGATTTTCAAGGACATTGTTTTTCTTGTAATGAATTTGGACACATGACTATACACTGTAGGATCCTTGGATCAAAGAAGTTTAATTTTTCTAGAAGAAACTTCAAAGGAAGAAGGTATGGTTTTCAGGGACATTGCTTCTTATGCAACAGGATTGGTCATAGAGATTCTCAGTGCAAAGAAAATGAGCAACATGGTTTTGGTTTTAGAGCTACATAAATCAAAAGTCATGGTCATAATGGTCATGAAAACAAAACTTCACAATACAAGGTTTAGCAAAGGAATGGTTATGGAAATTATTTCAAGAAAGAATTCAGGATATGGGCACCATCCAAAGGCTACAATATCAAGTGTTTTAATTGCAATAACTTTGGACATATTGCAAAATGGTGTAGGACTCAATTCCAAATAGGTTCAAGACAAGAAGGTCAAATAGGTTCAAGATAAGAAGATCAAGTAATTCATCAAGAGAAGGATATCAGAAAAATATTGAAGGAAGTTGACAGAGGAAAGAAACAATGTAATATGGGAGTAAAAGTACTCCCACCCCAAAATTAATCACCTCAAAAGAGAAGGTGGTGAGGGGACTAAGCTAAAGAGTCATATATTTTAGCCCCATACGTGTCACTTTTGCCATTGATTTCAAAGGGGCAGAGATTTGTGTAATGCGGAGAGCATTGATTTAGGGGGAGCAGCCTCCAAAGAGAACATTGAGTTAGGGGTAGAAGCCTCCAAAGAGAACTTTGAGTTAGGGGTAGAAGCCTCCATAGAGATTATTGAGTTAGGGGGAGCAACTTTGATTCTTAGAGATGTTTTTTTGCAGTGATTGTGGTTTTTGCATTAGATGTGTTGCCATCAATGACAAAGGGGGAGATTGTTGGCAATTTGAGTTATTTATGTTGTCATTGATATTACATGGATCACATTGATTTTTGGTAGCCAAAGCATTTCATAAATAAGCATTTATGATATTTTGGAGAGCATGGATATATACAGGGTTTTTGTGAAACCAAGGTAGGAAAAATAAAAGGTTTTATTTAAAACCATGAATGGCAGATTTGAAATGGGTTTTTCTTAAAATCTAGGTTGGCTTTTCATTTCATCGAAAAAGGTACCCCAGTGATGGAGATATTTATTTTTAAATATTTAGTTTAAATTTTAAATTATTTAAAATTTAAATTTTCATTTTAAAATTAAATATATTAATTTTAGTGTCGACTAAATAAAGGAAGAAAGGCTATATTAATTTATAGGGTCAATGTATAAAGAAAGAGGAAAGGCATATATATATATGTCTACAAAATATTAGACTTCATAAGACCCCAAGCACTTATTTTTTGAATGCCTTCGATTGGGAAACAAATTGCGAAAAGAGAGAAGTGTGACTTTGGTCTACTAAAAAATTGTCCATAGAGTTTAATAAGATGCATAGGCGTCTTTGTCCTAGCGGTTCATGCACTGTGTGTTACACAGGAGGTCCTGCGATTGAGTCACACCGTGGTTATTTGCTTTGTTGAAGCGTTGTTAATTTTTTCGAAGGGTGTAGAAGTTTATGATATAAGTTTTTGTTCGTGTTCCTTTGGACACGTAAGGGCATGTGGTCCAATGACATATTGGCTATGGTTAAGGCACTGAGCAAGGATACGTCATGAGATCGAATCCAATAAAAGACAGAAGCAAATTAATAATTTTTTTAATATATTTTATTTTTCTAAATTTGCCCTCAAAAGAAAAAGGGTTGTGATGCATGTTTAGAAAAGAGATATTTTTGTTGTTTCTCCTTTTCAAAGTATATCATATTATATATCGTTGGAAAGACTATTTCGAGGGCTATTTGATTAACTTGCTTAGAAGGAGAAATAAGGTGTATGTAAAGAAATATTTCTATTTTTTTAAAGGGTTTCAAAAGTGATGGTTGTTTTGGTTCTTTTTCAAAGGTGATTAATTCTATCATGAGAGTACATGTTGTATCTTATTGAGTAGGAGTGATACGGTGTTATTTGGATATTATTGTTGTGATATTAATCATGATCTCTAACCTTTGTTGAAAGTTGAAAAAGAAGTTTGTTGAGTGTGGCATATTTAGTGGACATCCAATAAGGTATCAAAAGGTATGAGAAATATTCTCCATTGACTTTGTTTATGGTGGTTGATTTCTGAAATATCATTGGAGAGAAAAGGATTGATTGTGGTTTCCTTTTTTGATAGTAGTTGGTTGAATGATTCAAGGTTTTCTAGTTTGAGAGTTGTGTTTAAACCTTGTTTTATAAGCATAGTTGTTGAAGCCCATTGGTTATGCAAAGAACATGAGTTATAATAGAACATGAGTATCATTTTTATGTGAGATTTGTGGTTGAACATTGTTGGAAAAAATTGAGTTGGTTGATAAATGCTTGGACTAGGGTTTTGTGAGAAAGAGTTATTCCTTGTGGTGATTTTTTGAGTTGATTTGATTGAGCCTAGTAAAGTGATTGTGTGAGGTGATTGTACAATTCCCATGAAGTAAAAAATTCTATAATTCTGATTTGGGTTGAGATTGAGATTTGATATTAGAACATATTGAGTCTCTAACAATTCTCTTTATGCTTCTATAATATTTGAGTTGAGTTAAGATTGACTTGAGTTGAGTTGATATTGATTTGAGTTGATATAATTGTGAATAATTGTTGTCATCCATTGTAGAGTGCATTGCCATTCATTTTTGAATTCATCATTGAGCCTTACCTTCATATATTTGTGGATCATATTTGAGTGTTGCTTGATCATGATTGGTCGAGCCTTTGAGAAGGATTTGTGGACAGATTTGTGGCAGTTTTTGTCGATGATTGATTGAGCCTTTGAGAAGAATTTTGGGATATATTTGTGGACATATTTTGGACAACATTTGATCAAGTTATTGGTGAGCTTGTTGAGCAGATTTTGAAAAAGTTCTTAGTGAGATTTTTGAGCAGATTTTGAGCAAGTTCTTGGTGAGCTTGATGAGAATATTTTTAGCAAGTTCTTAGTGATCTTGTTGAGCATTTTTGAGCAAGTTCTTAGTGATCTTGTTGAGAATATTTTGAGCAAGTTATTGGTGAGATTTTTGGGCAGATTTTGAGCAAGTTCTTGGTGAGCTTGTCAAGCAGATTTTGAGCAATTTCTTTATGATCTTGTTGAGCAGATTTTGGGCAAGTTATTAGTGAGCTTGCTAGAGCATTTTTGGGAAAGTTCTTGGTGAGCTTGCTGAAGTAGTTTTGGAAAAGTTTTTACTGAGTTTTCTAGAGCAAATTTTGGGAAAGTTCTTGGTGAGCTTGCTGAAGTAGTTTTGGGCAAGTCCTTAGTGAGCTTGCTAGAGTAGATTTTTGGCAAGTTCTTAGTGAGCTTGCTAGAGAAGTTTTGGGCAAATTCATAGTGAGCTTGCTGAAGTAGATTAGTGGATTGCCTACTTGATAAGATCAATGTATTGCCTAGATTTGAGCAGATCAAAGTAATAATTTGTATTGGGATAAGGATCCTTATTTCTGTGTTAAATATTATAAGGAGATTATCTTGTGAAGTATCCCACATTAGGGGAACCACGTTAAATCTTGTGTCTCAATTTTGTGTGGTGATTTATGAGCTTATTTACTATTGCTATGTATGTCATTAATGCACACTGCTATATTTGGTTATTGCAATTAAGGATAGTAATTGATATTGGTTTGGAAAAAAAGTAAAAAGTGGGCACTATACTGTTCACCCCCTCTCAGTATAAGCTTGTGCTCTTCACTTCTTAGAAATTGGCTAGAGGGCACAAGATGTCCCATGAAAGGACTTTGACTACTTATAGCTATCACCCATAGGATTGGTGTGCCAGGGAAGGTTTCACTCTATGCCATAGTATTACGATTGATGCTCATCATCTAGCTAAGTTACCACTTTATCTTAGACCATGGAAAACACTCTAAAGTTGTAAGGTGATTGTTTTGGGTGGTATCTAGTTCCATAGACCCTAATTCTCTCATAAAATAGGGAAATCATTTGGATAAGAACCCCCATACCTTTGGTGGTGCTACTCCTATGATGACTTAAGTACTAGAAGGTCTTCTTCCATTAAATTTTCATTGACATGTTAACTATTTTATAATTATCCCAAGCCTTTTCTAGCCTTGGTTTGTGTTTTGCATAGGCTTTTGGGGTGTGCTTCCATACCACCCATTTTTTTTATCAATTGTTTACTCTTAATTTTTTAATAATATCAAGTCACTTTCAACCAAAAAAAAAAATGTTGAACTCTTAATTGACAAAACTATTTCATTCCTATTATATAGTTGATGCTTGATTTTCCAATAGTGATAAAAAATATATTGATGGTCAACTACATTATTTACCATGAAAAAAAAAATTGATCTCCATAAAATTTGATGTTTGTTCATGCACTTGAGGAATTATTTGTAAGTATATGAATCTCACTAACAGTACCAAAATATTAGGATTTTGAGTCCTTCATTTAGATGTTATTTGCTTTATCTCCATTAAGCCGCTCATATATTCCATTAATTTATGAAAATATCTAACTCTACTACTTGGTGATTTATTGATGTGTTGTATTTATATATAACATGTAAATAATAAAAGTGATTCAATTGAAGGAAGCTTAAATCATAATCACAAGTAAAGCATAAATTTTTAAATTGCTATGGATAACTATGGTTTTTTAATTCTAATTTTAAATAACATATCCATGTATGATTTTTTTTTTCATTTTTTAGACACACCATCTATAGTTTGTTTTAAATATTTTTATGCAATGTTTGAAGAATAATGAGAATATAGTAAATATCCTTGGTAGGATAAATTTAAATATTTATCCAATCATTGTGTCACGTTATATATGATATTTTTATTTTAAAATCTGTATAAGGTTAAACGTGCACACTAGCTAACATATGGATAGCAAATCAACCCCTTAGTACAAATGCACCCTAATTGGAAATAAGTAGGACACTTAATTTTTTATCAAGCTAACCTAGATAGAACATAGAAACACATACAAAAATGAGTCCAACACTTTAGTTGAGAACCACATTGGCCTATGCAAATACAAACACACTATTTGATCTTATAAATGCTCATTATGTGTGGATAAAACATTCACTTAATTCTAATCGTATACGAAGTAATCTATAACTATGTAAACAGGAAGAAGCTAGAGGAAGAAGTTGCATGCATTAGGATTTTGAGTTCTTGGTGCCATACTGCCTCTCCACTTTGGAGTGTGTGTGGGACACCTCTTAGGGTATTTTTTTGCTGTTTTCACCTACTTTACTCCATCGTTTTGTGGATTGAACCTCTTTTTTATGGACGAAGCTCAATTAGCAACTCCAACTTCTGTTGAAGCTATAGAAGGGAGCAATGACGCTAAATATGAAAAAACAACCACATAAGTTCATTCCTAAATTTTATCACGACGTAATATTTATGAATTTTTTTGTGATTTTTATTATATAATGTACAAGATAGGTAAATTGTGGGTATGGTAATGGTGGTCATAGAATTGGAGGAGGATGAACATGTTAAGGTGGTGGTGGCTTTGGGTGTTCTTCTAGGAGGAGGATAGGAAGGATAATAAATAAAATTAGGAATAGACAAATGCAATTAGGGCATTTGGCAAGCTACTCAATGATAGGAATAATGGGTAGTGACACATCTTCAGAGTTGTCAGAAATGACTAAGAGATTTTCTAATTTTTATTTGATCTAATTTTTGGAAGTGTCAAGGGACTCCAAGTGGATCATGGAATCCTAGAAGAAGTATGAAGGAATATCGATGATAGATTGAGAGTATTGTAGAGTGGTTTTTGCACTAGACTTGTGTTATTGAACCTTGTCTAGGCTAAATGGTTGGTATGAAGTCATGTTTATGCTATGTTTTTGGCATGCAGCCATGTCAATGCTAGATTTTTGGTATGGAGTCATGTTGATTCTAGATTGCTGGCATGGAGCCATGTCGATGCTATATTGATGATATAGAGCCATGTTGATTTTAGATTTTTAGCACAAACCCATGTTAATTTTAGATTGCTAGCATGAAGCCATGTCAACATTATATTATTGGTATGAATCCATGTAAATTTTAGATTGTTGGAATGAATCCATGTAGATGTTAGATTGCTAGCATATAGCCATGTTGATTTTATATTACTGGCATGGAGCCATGTTGATTTTAGATTGTTAGCATGGATCCATGTTGATGCTAGATTTTTGGAATGGAGTCATATTGATTTTATATCATTGGCATGGATCCATATCAATGCTAGATTATTATTTTTGAATATTGGGAGAGGAGATATGCATATTGTGCATGATAAAATTTCCCAATATTGAATTAGTCATGAGAACTAATACAAGTGGCCTGTATGGGCATGTTGATGGTATCGAATATCCCAAGGCAAGAATTTATTCTTGATAAGATGTTTAGTCATGTGCCTTGTGAGATGATACCTTGGTGTGCTCTTATTGTTGGGTCACGTGGTTGTACCATTCATGATTTGGCATGTGTGTGTTGTTGGGGTTCCTAAGGATACCAATCATGGTCTAGCACTTTTTGTTGGTGTTCTTGATTAAGTGGTACTTAGATATGTCCTCATTGAATAGGTGGTTGGGTGTACCATTGTTGAGTTAGTCCTTCAATGACCACTTGTTGAGTAGGTGGTTAGACATACACCAATTTGTGTGATTGTTCTTTGAGGATAATTTTCTTAGGAGGTATCGAGGTGTACTCTTGTTATTATGATGGTCCTTGGAGAATCACTTGTTTAGGAGGTGCTTGGTTGTCCCCTTGTTGTTGTGGTGGCCCTATGAGTACAATTTTTTTAAAATGTGCCCAAATGTGCACCTATGTTTATGGTGGTCTTGTGAGGACAATTTGTTTACGAGGTGCCTAAATGTGTACCTATGGTTATGGTTGTTGATTAAGGATAATTTGTTTAGGAGGTGCTTGTATGTGCACCTATTGTTGTTATTGTCCATTAAGGAAAATTTATTGAGGATGTACCTAGATGTGCATCTATTATTGTAGTTATTCATTGAGGATAATTTTTTGAGGATGTGCTTAGATGTGCAATTATTGTTGTGGTTGTGGATACTATTATGATGATTTTTTTGGGTATGGATGATGAGGTTGTGAAGTATGAGTGATAGAGATGGTGAGTATAATTTGGTTGACTAGAGAGGGATTGGATTGGCTATTGATATTATCTTTGGTATTGTTGTTGGGCCACTCTTTCTTTTGAAGTCTAATTTCTCCTTCTTGGATTTTGATATATTCTATGAGTTGGGATTGTGCTAAAGCTTTCTTAAGTGTGTGATAATGTTTGATTTGTAATAGCAAATATATGTGTTTCAAAAAACTCATTGTGAATATTTGAGTGAGATCCATGGCGGGGAGAGTAAATGGTAGTTTTATTAACATGAATCGAAGAACACAAGCTTATACTGAGAGGGGGGTGAACAGTATAAGACCACTTTTTACTTTTTCTTCCAATTCAATATTATGTTGTGTATAGATAGCAGTATCAATAGCAATAATCAAAGCAATGCATAAAATACCATACACAATAGAGACACCACAATTTACATGGTTCACCCAATGTGGGCTACTCCACGGAGAAAATATTTTACTAAAAATTTCTCAATCAATCTCTTTGGGAATCACTCCCAATTACAATGTTTATGGATCTCTGTCCAAAGGAGATGTTGATCCCCTAATCTCAAGTTCATGGATCTCTTCCCCAGGAGAACTCTTTCCCCTTCTTCTCTGGCTATGTGATCTTCTAGAAGACTTTGTCTCTCTGCTGCACTGACCGGTGGACCTCTCTCCACTTGAAGACTCCTCACTCAGATCTATCTTCAACTATGTTGGTTGTTGGATCTCTATCCATTGAGACTCTATCCTCTATACTCTGTCACCTCCAAAGCTCTATCAATAGGCTCACTAAGAACCTACTCAATAGGCTCACACAGAACCTGCTTAACAAGCTCACACAGAACTTGTCAAATCTTCTCAAGCAAGCTCACCAAGAACTTGCCCAAATCTGCTCTAGCAAGCTCACCAAGAACTTGCCCAAATCTGCTCTAGCAAGCTCACCAAGAACTTGCCCAAATCTGCTCCAACAAGCTCAATAAGAACTTGTCCAAATCTGCTCTAGCAAGCTCACCAAGAACTTGCCCAAAATCTGTCCAACAAGCTCCCACTAAGAACTTGTCCACAAATCTGCTCTAGCAAGCTCACCAAGAACTTTCTCAAAACTCATCCACAACAATATGTTCTAGGCTCAATCTCAAATCAACTCAACTCAACTCATAGAAGCATAAAGAGAATTGTTAGAGACTCAATATGTTCTAATCTCAATCTCAACTCAACTCAAATCAGAATAATGGAATAGTTTGTTTCATAGGACTTGAACAATCACTTCACACATCACTTGACTAGGCTTATTCAACTCAACTCAACCCAAGTCTTATAGAACCATAAAGAGAATTTTTAGAGACTCAATATGTTCTAAACTCAATCTCAACTAATCACCACAAGGGATAATTCTTCCTCACACAACCCTAGTCCAAGTATGTATCAACCAACTCAAATGTTTCCAACAATGCTCAATTACAAATCTCACATAACAATGATACTCATGTTCTTTTCTAACTCAAGTTCTTTCACAACCAATGGGCTTCAACAACTATGCTTATAAAACAAGGTTTAAACACAACTCTCAATTCAGAAAACCTTGAAGCATTCAATCAACCACTTTCGAAAAGGAAACCACAAACAATCCTTTTCCCTCCAATGATATTTCAGAAATCAACCACCATAGACAATCAATAGGAGAATGTGCCCATACCTTTTATGAAGATGAAGAAACCCCTTTGGAAAATCTGCCACACTCAACACACTTTGAAAAGAACAAAACAACCTTCACTTGAACCCTTTTACAAAAATAGAAATATCTCTTTATGTACACCTTATTTCTCCTTCTAAACAAAATAATCAAATAGCCCTCGAAATAAGCTTTCCAACGATATATAATATGATATACTTCTAAAAGGAAAATCACCAAAAATATTTCTTTTTCACAACATGCACCACAAACCTTATCTCTCCTAGGGCAACCTTAGAAAAATAAAATATTTGGAAAAATTAATAACTTGCCTTTAACCTCAGCGGGATTCGATCCCCTGTCACTGCCCCTGCACCACTCAAACCATGGTGCCAACAACCACGTGAGCCAACCGCTCACATAGAAACCAAGAGCGCAAGACCTCCTTCTTGCTTCCTCCGAACTTGCCCTCAAAAACCACGTGCGCAAAAGGTTCTCCCTTTTTACCTTGCAAAAACCAACACCGATGGGATTCGAACTTCGGATCTGTTGGTGCTTAAACACCTTACGTGCCTTCCTCTTGCCACTAGGCCACAAGCACCTATGGTGATAGGTAAGGAACCTCCCTTACCTTTGTTCCCTCTTCTCTTCGTTGGTTTTCAAACGAATACGACACTTCTGCTCCCTTAGCGCTTCGAACGGATTATCTTCATCGAGGACTTAGGGAAAATAAAAATTTTAGTGGCATATTTATATATGCCCACATTTTTATTTTGACGTCGGCTATGACTTAATATTATTTGCCTCCTCCTTTTTGACGTCGGCAATATTAAAATATTAATTTTAAATTTTAATTTTAAATGATTAAAATTTAAACTTAAATATTTAAAATTAATTATCTCCTTCACCGGGGCACCTTTTTTGACGAAACGAAAATCCAACCTGGGTTTTAAGAAAAACCCATTTCAAATCTGCCATCCATGGTTTTAAATAAAACCTTTTATTTTGCCTGCCTTGGTTTTCACAAAAACCTTGTAAATAGCCATGCTTTCCAAAATATCATAAATGCTTATTTATGAAATATTTTGGCCACCAAAACTCAATGTGACATCAATGATCCATGTGACATCAATGACAACATAAAATACCTCAAATTTCCAACAATCTCCCCCTTTGTCATTGATGGCAACACCTCTAATGCAAATCACCACAGTCACTGCAAAAACCAACTCTGAGAATCAAAGTTGCTCCCCTGACTCAATACTCTCTATGGAGGCTGCTCCCCCTAACTCAATGCTCTCTCCCTTACTCAAATCTCTCCCCCTTTGACATCAATGGCAAAAGGGACACCTATGGGGCTAAAAGATATGACTCTTAAGCTTAGCCCCCTCACCCCCTTCTCTCTTGAGGTGATTAATTTTGGGGTGGGAGTACTTTTACTCCCATATCACTTTGTTTCTTTCCTCTATCAACTTCCTTCCATGTTTTTTTGATATCCTTCTCTTGATGAATTACTTGATCTTCTTGTCTAGAACCTGTTTGACCTTCTTGCCTTGAACCTGTTTGACCTTCTTGCCTTGAACCTGTTTGGAATTGAGTCCTACACCATTTTGCAATATGCCCAAAGTTATTGCAATTGAAACACTTGATATTGTAGCCTTTGGATGGTGCCCATGTCTTGAATTCATTCTTAAAATAATTTCCATATCCATTCCTTTCCTAAACCCTGTATTGTGAAGCTCTGTTTTCATGACCATTATGACTTCTGAATTGTGTAGCTCTAAAACCAAAACCATGTTGCTCATTTCATTTGCACTGAAAAGCTTTATGACCAATCCTGTTACATGAGAAGCAATGTCCCTGAAAACCATACCTTCTTCCTTTGAAGTTTCTTCTAGCAAAATCAAACTTCTTTGATCCATAGACCCTACAATGTATAGCCCTGTGTCCAAATCCATTACAAGAAAAACAATGTCCTTGAAAAGCCCTTTTTCCCTTTCTTCTCTTTATTTGTGTTAAGTAGAAAATTGGAATCCATCTGTATATCCTCTAAAATACATATTTCCTTCTTAGTGAAAATATCTTGACATTTTGAGTCATGTGATGGATCAAACTTCTCACGTATGGAACATCTCAATTCTTTTATATTCTCCTTAACCTCTTGTAGTTTCTCTATGGATAACATTGAAGTTTCTTCCTTTAGATCAACTGAGATATTATCCTCTTGTTTAACTTCTTCTATTTGGAGTGAATTTTCTTCTTCTACTTCTCTTATCCCATAGAAAAACCCTTCTTCATCTTCACTATCACTAAGATCATTATAATCTTCTATAGCAAACAAACTCTCAAGATTTCTTTGACCATGCCTATTTCCTTGATGTGTCATCTCATCTTCACTATCACTAAAACCATTGCAATATCCTGATCTGTGATCTCTTTGACCACACACAAAGCATTGTTCTCTTTCACCTTCTATTCCTAGAAATAAATGTTCTTCCTTTTCATCATCTGATTTGTCTCTATCACTATGATCTGAGCTATCACTTGCTTCTACAATGTAGTAAGATTTCTTTGCCTTACAAAAAATTTTCTTCTTCTCATACCTGTTTTGCTTGAATCTGTCATCTTTGTCATGCTTATGCTTTCCATCTTCTTTTCTTCTATGACCCTATTTTTCATCATCACTATTTTCTTCATGTGGACACTTGTATGCATAGTGACCAAGATCACCACACTTGTAGCATCTGACTTTCCTTATATCCCTAAAATTCCTTGAGTCCTTATTCCTTTTGATGAAGTTAGCTTCCTCATCATTATCTAGAACTCTACTTATTTCTGAAACTTTCTCTTTCTCTTTTTTGAAGCCTTGAATGCAATCTCTTTTATTGGAACCTGATGCTTACTTACCCTCATCTCATAAGTTGTGAGAGTACCTTGCAATTCTTCCATTGTTAACTTGTTGATATCCATTGTCTCTTCTATTGTTGAAACCTTAGAATCATATTTCATGGGAAGTGATCTCAAAACCTTTTGAGTAACTTCTGATTCTTTCATCTCAAAACCTAGGCCTCTCATGGTGTTAGTGATTTCATCAACTCAAAGTAAAAACTTTGCAATATCTTCAGAATCTTCCATTTTCAATTCCTCAAATATTTTTCTATGAGTTTGTAGTTTTGCCAACTTTACCTTGGAATCTCCTTCATAAGTATTCCGCAACTTGGTCCACATTTCATTAGCTGAAGTACATACCATGAATTTTGCAAAATCTATCTCATGAAGCCCACTCAAAATACAATTCATTGCTCTTGCATTGATCTCAACCAATTTCCTGATAGTCTTATCTGCCTCGGGATCACCTTCAACCCTATACTCTTTTTCAACCATTTGCCATACCTCATATCCTTGTGATATCAAGTAGTTCTTCATCCTCATGCTCCAGAAAGCATAATTGTTACCATCAAACAATGGAGCCTTATTTGTAGATGATCCATTCTATGAAGCCATCTGTGTTCTTGTAGAATCTACCCTCAAGCTATTAGCCTTTCTGAAGGAACCCACTCTGATACCAATTGAAGAACACAAGCTTATACTGAGAGGGGGGTGAACAATATAAGACCACTTTTTACTTTTTCTTCCAATTCAATATTATGTTGTGTATAGATAGTAGTATCAATAGTAGTAATCAAAGCAATGCACAAAATACCATACACAATAGAGACACCATAATTTACGTGGTTCACCCAATGTGGGCTACTCCACGAAGAAAATATTTTACTAAAAATTTCTCAATCAATATCTTTGGGAATCACTCCCAATTACAATGTTTATGGATCTCTATCCAAAGGAGATGTTGATACCCTAATATCAAGTTCATGGATCTCTTCCACAGGAGAACTCTTTCCCTTTTCCATTATCTTCTAGAAACTCTCCCTACCTCTCTCCACTTAAACACTCCACTCTCATATCTATCCCAGACTCTCCTCTATACTCTATCACCTCCAAAGCTCTATCAATAGGCTCACTAATAACCTGCTCAATAGGCTCACACAGAACCTACTTAACAAGCTCACACAGAACTTGTCAAATCTTCTCAAGCAAGCTCACCAAGAACTTTCCAAAATCTACTCTAGCAAGCTCACCAAGAACTTGCCCAAATATGCTCTAGCAAGCTCACCAAAACTCCCATCTCCACAACATAAGAACTTGTCCAAATATTCTCTAGCAAGCTCACCAAGAACTTGCCCAAAACTGCTCCAACAAGCTCACTAAGAACTTGTCCAAATCTGCTCTAGCAAGCTCACCAAGAACTTGCCCAAAACTATCCCAAATATGTCCACAAATCTATCCCAAAACTATCCACAAATCTATCCCAAAACTATCCACAAAGCTTTCTCAAAACTATCCACAAATGCCTTCTCAAAGGCTCAATCAATCATGCTCAAGTAGCACTCAAATCTCATCCACAAATCTATCAAGGCAAAGCTCAAAGATGAACTCAACAATGAATGGCAATGTACTCTTCAATGGATGACAACAATGATCCACAATGATCTCAACTCAACTCAACTCAAATCAACTCATAGAAGCATAAAGAGAATTGTTAGAGACTCAATATGTTCTAGGCTCAATCTCAACTCAACTCATAGAAGCATAAAGAGAATTGTTAGAGACTCAATATGTTCTAATATCAATCTCAACTCAAATCAAATCAGAATAATGGAATAGTTTATTTCATAGGACTTGAACAATCACTTCACACATCACTTGACTAGGCTTATTCAACTCAACTCAACCCAAGTCTTATAGAACCATAAAGAGAATTGTTAGAGACTCAATATGTTCTAAACTCAATCTCAACTAATCACCACAAGGGACAATTCTTCCTCACACAACCCTAGTCCAAGTATGTATCAACCAACTCAAATGTTTCCAATAATGCTCAATTACAAATCTCACATAACAATGATACTCATGTTCTTTTCTAACTCAAGTTCTTTCACAACCAATGGGCTTCAACAACTATGCTTATAAAACAAGGTTTAAACACAACTCTCAATTCAGAAAACCTTGAAGCATTCAATCAACCACTTTCGAAAAGGAAACCACAAACAATCCTTTTCCCTCCAATGATATTTCAGAAATCAACCACCATAGACAATCAATAGGAGAATGTGCCCATACCTTTTATGAAGATGAAGAAACCCCTTTGGAAAATCTGCCACACTCAACACACTTTGAAAAGAACAAAACAACCTTCACTTGAACCCTTTTACAAAAATAGAAATATCTCTTTATGTACACCTTATTTCTCCTTCTAAACAAAATAATCAAATAGCCCTCGAAATAAGCTTTCCAACGATATATAATATGATATACTTCTAAAAGGAAAATCACCAAAAATATTTCCTTTTCACAACATGCACCACAAACCTTATCTCTCCTAGGGCAACCTTAGAAAAATAAAATATTTGGAAAAATTAATAACTTGCCTTTAACCTCAATAGGATTCGATCCCCTATCGCTGCCCCTGCACCACTCAAACCATGGTGCCAACAACCATGTGAGCCAACCACTCACATAGAAACCAAGAGTGCAAGACCTCCTTCTTGCTTCCTCCGAACTTGCCCTCAAAAACCACGTGCGCAAAAGGTTCTCCCTTTTTACCTTGCAAAAACCAGTGCCGATAGGATTCGAACTTTGGATCTATTGGTGCTTAAACACCTTACGCGCCTTCCTCTTGCCGCTAGGCCACAAGCACCTATGGTGATAGGTAAGGAACCTCCCTTACCTTTGTTCCCTCTTCTCTTCGCTGGTTTTCGAATGAATACGACACTTCGCTCCCTTAGCGCTTCGAACGGATTATCTTCATCGAGGACTTAGAGAAAATAAAAGTTTAGTGGCATATTTATATATGCCCACATTTTTATTTTGACGTCGGCTATGACTTAATATTATTTTCCTCCTCCTTTTTGACATCGGCAATAATAAAATATTAATTTTAATTTTAATTTTAAATTTAAATTTTAAATGATTAAAATTTAAACTTAAATATTTAAAATTAATTATCTCCTTCATCGGGGCACATTTTTTGATGAAACGAAAAGCCAACCTGGGTTTTAAGAAAAACCCATTTCAAATCTGCCATCCATGGTTTTAAATAAAACCTTTTATTTTGCCTACCTTGGTTTTCACAAAAACCTTGTAAATAGCCATGCTTTCCAAAATATCATAAATGCTTATTTATGAAATATTTTGGCCACCAAAACTCAATGTGATCCATGTGACATCAATGATCCATGTGACATCAATGACAACATAAAATACCTCAAATTACCTCAAATTTCCAACAATCTCCCCCTTTGTCATTGATGGCAACACCTCTAATGCAAATCACCACAATCACTACAAAAACCAACTCTGAGAATCAAAGTTGCTCCCCTGACTCAATACTCTCTATGGAGGCTGCTCCCCCTAACTCAATGCTCTCCCCTTACTCAAATCTCTCCCCCTTTGACATCAATGGCAAAAGGGACACCTATGGGGCTAAAAGATATGACTCTTAAGCTTAGCCCCCTCACCCCCTTCTCTCTTGAGGTGATTAATTTTGGGGTGGGAGTACTTTTACTCCCATATCACTTTGTTTCTTTCCTCTATCAACTTCCTTCCATGTTTTTATGATATCCTTCTCTTGATGAATTACTTGATCTTCTTGTCTAGAACCTGTTTGACCTTCTTGCCTTGAACCTGTTTGGAATTGAGTCCTACACCATTTTGCAATATGCCCAAAGTTATTGCAATTGAAACACTTGATATTGTAGCCTTTGGATGGTGCCCATGTCTTGAATTCATTCTTAAAATAATTTCCATATCCATTCCTTTCCTGAACCCTGTATTGTGAAGCTTTGTTTTCATGACCATTATGACTTCTGAATTGTGTAGCTCTAAAACCAAAACCATGTTGCTCATTTCCTTTGCACTGAAAATCTTTATGACCAATCCTATTACATGAGAAGCAATGTCCCTGAAAACCATACCTTCTTCCTTTGAAGTTTCTTCTAGCAAAATCAAACTTCTTTGATCCATAGACCCTGCAATGTATAGCCCTGTGTCCAAATCCATTACAAGAAAAACAATGTCCTTGAAAAGCCCTTTGTTCATGCCTTGGTTCTTCATATCTTTCTTGACCATTATCCTTATGATCATTTTCAACTTGTGCATTGCATCCTTGAACCTTCTTTGTAGTATCTAAAACTTCTTCCTTAGTTTCTTCCTTGCTTTTCTCTTCAAGAATTTCTTTTCCTTTTGAACTTGATTCACCTATCTCAAAACAAGAACCAAACTGAATATTTGGAGCCATAGGAACTTTGGAACTTTCCACACAAATCTTAGGTGCTTCCTTGCTTTCATATTTTAAAACTTCCTTTCCTTTTGAGTGTGATTCCCCAAACTTGAAATATGAGACCTTTGGTGCTTTGGAATCTTCCTCTTCTTTCTCTTCATTTGTGTCAAGTAGCAAATTGGCATCCATATCTATAGCCTCTAAAATACATGTTTCCTTCTTAGTGAAAATATCTTGACCTTTTGAGTCATGTGATGGATCAAACTTCTCACGTATGGAACATATCAATTCTTTTAGATTTTCCTTAACCTCTTGTAGTTGCTCATGGATAACATTGAAGTCTTCCTTTAGATCAACTGAAATATTATCCTCTTGTTTAACTTCTTCTATTTGGAGTGAATGTTCTTCTTCTACTTCTCTTATCCCATAGAAAAACCCTTCTTCATCTTCACTATCACTAAGATCATTATAATCTTCTATAGCAAACAAACTCTCAAGATTTCTTTGACCATGCTTGTTTCCTTGATGTGTCATCTCATCTTCACTATCACTGAAACCATTGCAATATCTTGATCTGTGATCTCTTTGACCACACACAAAGCATTGTTCTCTTTCACCTTCTATTCCTAGAAATAAATGTTCTTCCTTTTCATCATCTGATTTGTCTCTATCACTATGATCTGAGCTATCACTTGCTTCTACAATGTAGTAAGATTTCTTTGCCTTACAAAAAATTTTCTTCTTCTCATACCTGTTTTGCTTGAATCTGTCATCTTTGTCATGCTTATGCTTTCCATATTCTTTTCTTCTGTGACCCTATTTTTCATCATCATTATTTTCTTCATGTGGACACTTGTATGCATAGTGACCAAGATCACCACACTTGTAGCATCTGACTTTCCTTATATCCCTAAAATTCCTTGAGTCCTTATTCCTTTTGATGAAGTTAGCTTCCTCATCATTATCTAGAACTCTACTTATTTCTAAAACTTTCTCTTTCTCTTTTTCTGAAGCCTTGAATGCAATCTCTTTTATTGGAACCTGATGCTTACTTACCCTCATCTCATAAGCTGTGAGAGTACCTTGCAATTCTTCCATTGTTAGCTTGTTGATATCCATTGTCTCTTCTATTGCTGAAACCTTAGAATCATATTTCATGGGAAGTGATCTCAAAACCTTTTGAGTAACTTCTGATTCTTTCATCTCAAAACCTAGGCCTCTCATGGTGTTAGTGATTTCATCAACTCAAAGTAAAAACTTTGCAATATCTTCAGAATCTTCCATTTTCAATTCCTCAAATATTTTTCTATGAGTTTGTAGTTTTGCCAACTTTACCTTGGAATCTCCTTCATAAGTATTCCACAACTTGGTCCACATTTCATTAGCTGAAGTACATACCATGACTTTTGCAAAATTTGTCTCATGAAGCCCACTCAAAATACAATTCATTGCTCTTGCATTGATCTCAACCAATTTCTGATAGTCTTATCTACCTCGAGATCACCTTCAACCCTATACTCTTTTTCAACCATTTTCCATACCTCATATCCTTGTGATATCAAGTAGTTCTTCATCCTCATGCTCTAGAAAGCATAATTGTTACCATCAAACAATGGAGCCTTATTTGTAGATGATCCATTCTATGAAGCCATCTATGTTCTTATAGAATCTACCCTCAAGCTGTTAGCCTTTTCGAAGGAACCCGCTCTGATACCAATTGAAGAACACAAGCTTATACTAAGAGAGGGGGTGAACAGTATAAGACCACTTTTTACTTTTTCTTCCAATTCAATATTATGTTGTGTATAGATAGTAGTATCAATAGCAGTAATCAAAGCAATGCACAAAATACCATACACAATAGAGACACCACAATTTACGTGGTTCACCCAATGTGGGCTACTCCACGAAGAAAATATTTTACTAAAAATTTCTCAATCAATATCTTTGGGAATCACTCCAAATTACAATGTTTATGGATCTCTATCCAAAGGAGATGTTGATCCCCTAATATCAAGTTCATGGATCTCTTCCACAAGAGAACTCTTTCCCTTTACTCTACTATGTATCTTCTAGAAGACTCTCTCTCTCTACACAACGTGGACCTCTCTCCACTTAAGACTCCTCACTCAGATCTATCTCTTGATATCTATCCCGAGACTCTTCCTCTTACTCTTCACCTCCAAAGCTCTATCAATAGGCTCACTAAGAACCTTCTCAATGGCTCACACGGAACCTTCTTAACAAGCTCACACAAAACTTGTCCAAATCTACTCAAGCAAGCTCACCAAGAACTTGCCCAAATATGCTCTAACAAGCTCACCAAGAACTTGCCCAAATCTGCTCTAGCAAGCTCACCAAGAACTTGCCCAAATCTGCTCCAACAAGCTCACTAAGAACTTGTCCAAATATACTCTAGCAAGCTCACCAAGAACTTGCCCAAAACTTCTCCAACAAGCTCACAACTTGTCTAAATTTGCTCTAGAACTTGCCCAAAACTATCCCAAATATATCCACAAATCTATCCCAAAACTATCCCAAAACTATCCACAAATCTGCCCACAAATCTACCCCAAAACTATCCACAAATCTTTCTCAAAACTATCCACAAATGCCTTCTCAAAGGCTCAATCAATCATGCTCAAGTAGCACTCAAATCTCATCCACAAATCTATCAAGGCAAAGCTCAAAGATGAACTCAACAATGAATGGCAATGTACTCTTCAATGGATGACAACAATGATCCACAATGATCTCAACTCAACTCAACTCAAATCAACTCATAGAAGCATAAAGAGAATTTTTAGAGACTCAATATGTTCTAGGCTCAATCTCAACTCAACTCAACTCAACTCATAGAAGCATAAAGAGAATTGTTAGAGACTCAATATGTTCTAATCTCAATCTCAACTCAACTCAAATCAGAATAATGGAATAGTTTATTTCATAGGACTTGAACAATCACTTCACACATCACTTGACTAGGCTTATTCAACTCAACTCAACCCAAGTCTTATAGAACCATAAAGAGAATTGTTAGAGACTCAATATGTTCTAAACTCAATCTCAACTAATCACCACAAGGGACAATTCTTCCTCACACAACCCTAGTCCAAGTATGTATCAACCAACTCAAATGTTTCCAACAATGCTCAATTACAAATCTCACATAACAATGATACTCATGTTCTTTTCTAACTCAAGTTCTTTCACAACCAATGGGCTTCAACAACTATGCTTATAAAACAAGGTTTAAACACAACTCTCAATTCAGAAAACCTTGAAGCATTCAATCAACCACTTTCGAAAAGGAAACCACAAACAATCCTTTTCCCTCCAATGATATTTCAGAAATCAACCACCATAGACAATCAATAGGAGAATGTGCCCATACCTTTTATGAAGATGAAGAAACCCCTTTGGAAAATCTGCCACACTCAACACACTTTGAAAAGAACAAAACAACCTTCACTTGAACCCTTTTACAAAAATAGAAATATCTCTTTATGTACACCTTATTTCTCCTTCTAAACAAAATAATCAAATAGCCCTCGAAATAAGCTTTCCAACGATATATAATATGATATACTTCTAAAAGGAAAATCACCAGAAATATTTCTTTTTCACAACATGCACCACAAACCTTATCTCTCCTAGGGCAACCTTAGAAAAATAAAATATTTGGAAAAATTAATAACTTGCCTTTAACCTCAGCGGGATTCGATCCCCTATCGCTGCCCCTGCACCACTCAAACCATGGTGCCAACAACCACGTGAGCCAACCGCTCACATAGAAACCAAGAGCGCAAGACCTCCTTCTTGCTTCCTCCGAACTTGCCCTCAAAAACCACGTGCGCAAAAGGTTCTCCCTTTTTACCTTGCAAAAACCAATGTCGACGGGATTCGAACTTCGGATCTACTGGCGCTTAAACACCTTACATGCACCTTCCTCTTGCCGCTAGGCCACAAGCGCCTATGGTGATAGGTAAGGAACCTCCCTTACCTTTGTTCCCTCTTCTCTTCGCTGGTTTTCAAACGAATACGACACTTCTGCTCCCTTAGCGCTTCGAACGGATTATCTTCATCGAGGACTTAGGGAAAATAAAAAGTTTAGTGGCATATTTATATATGCCCACATTTTTCTTTTGATGTCGGCTATGACTTAATATTATTTGCCTCCTCCTTTTTGACGTCGGCAATAATAAAATATTAATTTTAAATTTAAATTTTAAATGATTAAAATTTAAACTTAAATATTTAAAATTAATTATCTCCTTCACCGGGGCACCTTTTTCGATGAAACGAAAATCCAACCTGGGTTTTAAGAAAAACCCATTTCAAATCTGCCATCCATGGTTTTAAATAAAACCTTTTATTTTGCCTGCCTTGGTTTTCACAAAAACCCTGTAAATAGCCATGCTTTCCAAAATATCATAAATGCTTATTTATGAAATATTTTGGCCACCAAAACTCAATGTGATCCATGTGACATCAATGACAACATAAAATGCCTCAAATTACCTCAAATTTCCAACAATCTCCATCATTTGCCATACTCCAAGATAGGCTCATATTCAAATTAGTGAAGATTTTAGAAATCAGTTAGAGTGGATTCTTGTTTGATATTAAAAGTGAAGTGCTCTAATAAAATATTTGCCAATTGCTCGAAAGTAAATATGCTATATTTTTACAAATGGTGGTACCAATCTTAGGCATATCCTCATAGGATCAGGGGAAAGTCGAAGCATAAATGGGTCAATGTTTTGAATTCTAAAACATGCTTGAATGAATGCACTTACATGCTCATGGGGGTCGTCTTTCCCTCTAATTTTTTTCATATTTGATACTTCAAAATTAGTAGGATGTGGTGGTGAGGGTACCAAAGGATAAACAATGTGATTGATCAGCTACCTTAAAGTGGGCTTTTGATATATCATTTTGGGCATTTGCATTGCTAGGCTATCAATCTATTTTTGCAAAAATAAAATTTCATATCTTCAAATTGTGCTTGAAAACCTTGATTTCTATTTCGTGTGTGTGTCAAATATCTTTGTTTTGTGATGGATTGGGTGGATGATATGGGGTGTTGGTTGACGAGTGGATTGATGTTTGTTGAAATTTGGTGGTGTGTGACATTCTATTAATATTGGTTATGAAATTATTGTGGTTGGTGAGGTGGGGGTTGCTGATGAGGGGATTGAGAGATGATGGTATGTTGTGTTAGTTAAGCAACACATAAATTTTCAAGTGGTGGTGTAAGTATGCTGATGGTGGATGGTTGTGATACCCATGATGGATCTTGTGTGGAGAATATGTTTTGTGTTGATGTTGGGGGATGATTGAAGTCTACTACCTATGATTGGTGTTGTGTAATGGAGTGAATACCTTGATTAACACTACCAGTAAGTAGTTATTGTAGATGTTGTACAACTTGCTGTATAGTGATTATAGGTGTAGGTGGAATGGTTGAATGAGAAGCAAATTATTGAGCATGATGTGTGATGGAAACATGTTTGGATGTTGGTGGAGTATAGATGGTTAAGGGTATCACAATGGAGTAAGAGATGATATGTTGTATATGCTTAATAGGATTATGGGAATTGTGAGTGTAGGACTCCATGGATGAATGGGTTTGGCTTTGGGCTTCAGCTAAACCTTTGGCTTGACATCGGGTCAATACCATAAGCTAAGGTATTTGAAATGGAATAAAAAATGTGTAGGTTATGTGTGTGGTGAGTGTGGTGAATGCAAAATCTACACTAAAAACAAACACACAATCACTTTATTTCACAAAAATGAAAAACTAGGATGCTATTCGGATTCAATACCTACAAATGCAATCAAAGCCATACAATTTTGGTTAACAATTTTGTTGATTTTTTTTTTTTGACACATTATTGTGCAAAAACAATTTTTTCTCTATTAAAAAATTTGTTGACAAGTTTTTATTTATTTATTTATTTATAGTTGTTTTTGGTTTTGACAATTGTTTTGTTGTTGACAACATTTTGACAATTTTTGTGCAAAAACAATTTTTGTTTTTTTTGCTGACAACAATATTTTTGTTTTGACAAGTTTTTGTTGTTAACAACTTTTTGCCAAGTTTTTGTTGTGCAAAAATAACGTTTTTTTTTTTTTTTTTACAAGTTTCTATTGTGTAAAAATAATATTTATTTTTCATTTGATAATTTTTTTGTTTTGACAAGGTTTTGTTGTGTAAAAACAATATTTATTTTCTTTTGTTGACAATTTTTTTTTGTTGACAATTTTTTTGTTTTGACGTGTTTTTGTTGTTAACAAGGTTTTGACAAGTTTTTTTTGTACAAAAACAATGTTTTTTTTGTTTGAAGCAATAGAAAAAAAATAAAATACCCCTTTTAGTTTTTTATTTAATTGTCTTTTTGATTTTTTAGGGGATGATGTTTATTTTTATTTGGGTGCATGCTTAACATGCACTCTATGCAGGCTTAAGAAACATACCTACCTATTATAGCCCTATCGAGGATAGGAATAATAGACTCTGCGCATACGTAGAACCCTTTATTCCTCACACACACGTTGTTTGGCCCGCATAAAGTATGGGTTGTATCCTACGTGCAACACAAGGCTTGTGGTCCTCCTATGTGTTTTTATTTATTTATTCTCTAAAAATGAAACATAATAAACACTTGAGAGAGAATAAATAAAATAGAAAGCCATTTTTTGTTAATTTAAAAATGAAATTAAAATAGACTGAAAATGTAAAAACACAAATCTTCTTTTTTTCTTTTGAAACATTAAGGAAGAATGGTTTTTTAGGACACTTACATGTATTGCTCTTTTATGAAGTTATCCATATAGAATAGAAAATCCTCATCACCAAGGTTGTTTTTTTTTATCCATATAGAGTAGAAAATCCTCATCACCAAGGTTGTTTTTTTTTATGGACAACAACCCCTATAATCATAGAAAACAAAAATTAGTGTGGGAAAGAACCATTATTGCCATTTTGTATACATAAAAAGAGATACTATTGCACTAAAAATGAAGCATTGTATTGTATTCTAAATTGAATTTCTTTTGAATACAATAAGCCCATTTGTAGGGTACTTCACGATAAAAATACCCAAAAGGGTGTGATCCCATTTTAGAATAATAGATGGTGTCATATTCATCTTCATGCTACAATGAATGTTGGGGTGGGTTTGTCGTAACCACTGTGATGGACTTGAGATTTCGAATCTTGAATCTACAAACATGTAAAGAGATAAAAGATTTAGTAGCATCTATCAAAATGAGTATAATGAAATGACCAATGTAAATTGAAAATGGAAAATATTATCGCATACATGAGTCTTGATTTGAGTAGCATAATAGCAACATTCTCTCTCTCTCTTGCTTCCATTCTTCCACCTCTTTCCATTTCATTTGCCTTGTTTGTGCTGTCTACCCCTTCTTTTTGTTTGCCCTCCCTTCACCAAAGTGAATGGGATTTTATAACCCTTTTAAAATATTAGAGTTAGGGTTTGAATGCGGTATCATTAAATCTAGCTATTGAAATTAACTTTTCATTGATTAAATATTACTATTGAATGTTTGATCTTTGGCATTTTACTTTGGATTAAATATAACCATTGAAACAAACTTTTCATTCATTAAATCTGACCATTGAATATTTTATCTATGGCATTGTACTTTGAATTAAATCTAACTATTGAAACAAAAATAATATATATATATATAGATATATATAATGGCTAAGATTTGGTGTCTACAAGGGCCATAAAATCATAGGTTGGAACTCCTTTATGAGAGTTTTTAATTAACATAGTTGCATTTAGACCTGTTGTGTTTAAACTATTATGGAAATATGATTTCATATCATCTCTATAAAAATAAAACAAAATAATGTTGAAAAATGTGCCACTTGTAGAAAAATGAGCTTATGAAAACCTACATTCATATATGCTTTGTATTGAAAGCAAATACAAAGGACTACATTTATTTTAAGGGGGAGAAGTATGTCATGACCCTCCCTTGGCAAGATTTTTCATATGATGGTCTTATGAATTGTTATATTATTTTGAAGATAAATTAGATGGTGTTGAGTTGATTATTTGCAATGTATGATTGGTTTATTTAAGAATATGGTATTGTTGATAGTCTACATGGTTGTACGAGCATGTATCCTTCAGATAGAGTGTACGAGGGAGTCACCACTAAGGATGATAAAGAAGAAAATATGTATGAAGATCCATAATGGTGTTACTTATGATTTTATATTAATTACAATATTAAGTAATTAATTGTAATTATCTTTAATTTGGTGATTTGATTATTTAGCCTATTTTTGTGAAATACAAAATTGAGTTGGAATTGTGTGACAAAGACCCATTCCAAACCAAGGGAGGAGAAAGAGCATCTTACCCTTGGAATAAAATAATAGTTTATAAAATTGACCTCTCCTCCAAATGAAGGGAGGAAGATTGACATCTTTGCTAATGGGAATTTAATATTGATTAAATTAAGGCATCTTATTATTTCAATAGTAGTCCTTTTAAAGTTAGCAAAGGGGCTAAATTAGGGATTAAAATATTTGATTTGAACCCTCTCCAAATGGATAGAGGAGAAGGGAAGGGATAAAAGTAACATCTTTATAATATTAAAATATAAGAGCCACTTGATGGCTCATGAATGATTATAAATCCTTTTATAAAATGGGAGGCTTTGGTTTAAGAAATAGCTAGGGATTAGAAGGTGGACTTGGGAGGCAATTTTAGAGGTAATATTGAAGGCTAGTTTTAGATGCCACTTAGGAGGTTGCGAAGAGTTGGATATCAACCTATAATGAGGATAAGGTTGGGGATTCCCATGCCTTTGATTGCTTATGAATATGTTACATTATCTTTTAAAAAAGCTCTTTTCATTGCTTATTAAAATACTTGATTTATCCTTGCTTTAGGTTTATAGCTTGCTTGAAATAAGAGGTGATATGAATCTAATGCTTTAGATTCCTCCCTCCTTGATTTTTAGAAGCCATAACTATTATTGCAAATGGCCTGCTTTAGCTTCAAACAAAGAGACCTATTTTATGATATTTTAATATCCTTGGGGACTTGATTTAGGTAAATGGAATTATCTTCTTTATAATACCCCTTGTATGATGGATTTGATTGAGTTTACTTCTTTTCAATGTTAGACATCTACCTCTCAATCTGGATTGAGATACGTTGTGTTTGTCTGTCTGTGTGCTATTAGACTATAACCCCATTGTGTTTTGTTATATCCCATGCTCCTCACTACACTTAGTTGTATTAATAAACTTAGATAAATGCTACAATCATGGATTAATCCCTCTATAAGTACTCTTTAATAGAACATATATTTTCTCGTCGGATTGAATGCTTGTCCCTTTCTTGGTGCTTTTAATGGCGTAAAAGATTTAAAATGATTGTGGCATGGTGGTTATAGGGGCGGACTGCATGAATATCTTTGTGGTGGATTCTAGGGCAGACAAAACAGAATACTGTGCTGGCCATAAAAGCTGGACAGCCTGCTCGGACTCATGGCGGCTACTGATTCCACCATGTAAATTAAAAAAAAAATATAGAACATATATTTTTATCACAATTGATGTATTCATCTACCTGCTATCGTTGGAAATTGATTTTATTGTCTAAGTAGATGATATAGTAGATTTTAATTGGGTTATTTGGTGCCAAGCTAGAATTTAGAGAGGTCTATGACCTATATTAAAATCCCTCTAAGTTGTTGATATGTGTTGGTCTATGCTCAATCACACTTAGGAATAAGGTCTTCAAAGGATTCCACAAGCATTATCCCACATGGGATATGCTCAAGAGTTGAAGGGATTTAAAAGGAGAATATATCCTTAAGCATTTCGAACATCAAGTTGTGGTCAAGGACCAAGCTATGTCGTGGTTGCTATGTACCATATGTATGTTGCACATAGACCTTCAACTCAGAATTAATGATTGCTCTCCTTCTACCACATGGTTGCATAGGATTAGTTGGTGGTTGGTTTTATTGCAAACACATTTTTGTTATATGTGGAATAAATTATCATGCATCATTGGTGTTGGATGTTAAGTGATGCTCAAAAGGGAATATTTTTCCCTTATGGAGTCACCACCACTTGATGGTCAAGGTGGCCACTAAGAAAGGACCACTTTGTACCAGTTGAGAATGCATGATTGGACATTTGGCTAGATTTGGTTGCTTTTTGTTAGTTGACTCATTAGTTAACCAACCTATGGTTACTCCTTATTTTACCATGTGGTTGCATGCTAATTGTTTGTTTGGATCACGTTGGATACTTGGGTGTGTTAAGTTGTTTAAACCCTTTTTAAACAAAGTTTGTGGTAATATCCCACATGCTCCTTATGGGAGCATGTGAGGCTACCTAAATAGGGGTGGATTATCCTATTAGATTGATCACCATGTGATGGTCAGGGTGGCCACCACTTGGTAGAGGCTATAGAACTAGTTGCAGGTACATAGTAGTTTTGGATTAATATTAACCATATTTTCAGTCATTTTTGCCAAAGCAAAGCCCTATTTCCATTTGTTTAATTAAGCGGTTAAGTGGATTAATATTTTCTTTGATGAATTAAGCTAATTTCCCTCCCCTTTATTAAGATATTTTGGTTATAATAAATAATAGATTAAGATAAATTTAAAAGAGGACTTTCATGTATGACCCTTAGGGAAGGGTTATAAGACTTTAATAAGGAAAGTATGGGATTTCCTTAGTAGGTTTAGAAGGAAATTAAATAAATGTTTAAGATAATTATGATCTTCTAGTAATGTTATTTTGAAAAATAAATAAATAAGTATGGGCTTATCTTAGTAAGCCATGTGAATATATTGATTTATTCATGGTTTTCTTACTGAATGGTTATTGTCATTCATTTCAAGAAATTACTTTGTGTATTGAATGGTTGTTACCATTTATTGAAGGAATTATGAAATGGATGACGAGATCTATTATGAGAAGAGTATGGGCTCTTCTCTTTGAAATGTAAATGATTATAGAACTAAGGAAGTTTTAACTTATGATAGAACTATAAAAGTTCTAGGATATTGTTAAAAAACTTGGGAAGAATGAACATGGAGTTCATTCTTGAAGGGATTGTGGGGACTCTTCTTGAAATTTATTTTATACGAAAATATTGTTAGAAAATACGATACTATGTTTGGTGGAAATGTATTGTTAAATGTATTTGGGAAGAATTGTGGTTCTTTTGTAACATAATATTGTGGAAATTATTATGACATTATAAGGATGCTTTGAAAAAATAAATTGTGGAAAATTCATAATTTGATTGTATTGGGAACATCTTGTTTATGAAATAAAAAGAGATGTCTCTAAGGTTGAGTTTTCCCTTCAGGTTTTTCCAGGAGAAAAGTGGTGTTATCTTTGAGACTTGCATATTTTGTTTTAATTTATTGTATGCTCTTCAATGGAAAGTTATTATTATTATGGATATGAATTGAACCAAGAGTTTATTTGATATGCAAGCAAAATTATTTATGATGTTATGAAAGGAAAATGATATATACATAGTCTTTTACTAATATGGAATATGAATGAAATCATGTTTTGTTTATATGATGGAATGTTTTATATTCACTTGAGAATGCTTTAGTTCAAGTTATTTTCCATTGCAATAGTAATGGAATGTTAAAGAAAATGATTATAATATGCCTAGGGAGAGATGGTAAATCAAATGTGATTAGTTATGTTCATGTGGAAGTACGTGGGAATATATTGCTTTAGACATCCTATCCAGTAGATTTTCAATGTATTTCCATGATTTGGAATGGTCATAAGGAGATGACTACCAAATCGCTTGAAAGAACACTTTCTGAGTTGTAGCTCAAGAGTACATTCGGATTGTATCCTGAATGCATTTTAGGTTTAGCTCAAATGAGTCCCATATTTGATTGCAAGGAACACATTATGATTTGTAGTTCAAATGTGTGCATTTCAAATAGTATTATGAATGTATTGAGTTGTATCTCAAATGAGTTCTTACATTCCGAGTTATAGCTCGAATGTTCATTTTAGGTTGTAGCCTAAATGTGTTTGGGTTGTAGCCCAAATTATATTTACAAGGAGGTAACTAGCAATCATTAGCAATAGAAAATTCCATGTTATAGCTTGATTGTATATTTTGGGTTGTAGCCTAAAGGTGTTTGAGTTGTAGCTCAAACAAGTTCTTACATTATGAGTTGTAGATTGAATGTACATGCTAGGTTTTGTCCTGCATGTATCTGGGTTTAAGACCAAAATATAAGAACTCTAAGCTATGGGACATTGATCAGTCCTTCCCACTTGAGTTCCATAAGATGCAGTTGATCTAAAAAGTGGTTGTGTCTTATGTGAAATGGAAACATCTTGTGAAACTTACATGTACAACCTTTGCTTGTGAATTCCACACAAAACAAATTCTCTCTCTTGGGTTGTTTTGAGTTTAGTAATGAGTGGGTCATTACATAATGTCAATAAATATTCTAAATTTTTATTCCAAATCCATGAGGATATAGACTCTAAAAAAATGTAAGGTCTAGTGGGATTGATATTCTAAAAAGAATACCACTTGGGAGAAAGTGGGTGATATGAAGAGATATTTTTCCTTCTTATTTGAAAATGTATTGTAATAACATTTTATTTATAACCAAAAATACATGGGACTATGTTTAGCCCAAGGGGGGTAGTATGTCATGACCCTCTTTGGCAAGACATTTGCATATTAGACTATGTATTAATGAATGACTATTTTATTCCTAATTTTAATGCATTTAAATGACTATGCAATGTTATATATTGATTTATCTTTGAGGAATATGGTACTATTGATATATTATTGATGTGTAGGACCAAGTAAATCCATGGGTGGAAGGGATAGAATCAACCATTAAGAATGAGGTATTTTAAAAGAGAAATGATGATTTAGGACACTCAGGGTAACATGGATTACTACTATCATATAGGCATGAATTCTTGATTTTAGTATGATCATTGATGATCCAATCATCTAGAGCTAAAGTTGGTAGCCTAGAAGCTATTGTAAGTCCGTGACTAGGATATGTGGCTAGATTCAAGATAAATAACCCACTTTGTTTTTTGTAGACTTGATTGTTCGATGTTTTTTACATACATGTTATGTGTAAAATGTTTGAGTAAAGAATCCCCTTTGAAAGGTATTAATGGATATAAAGGTTCCACTAATACTTAGTCCACTTTAAAACAATACTAATATTTAATACTAGTATAGTTATTTTATTTAAATAAGGAATGATAAATTACCTTTACGAATTTTATTTAAATAGAATAGAATATTTAAGTTTTAAATAATTAAAGACTTTTATTTAAATAGAAAAAAATGTTTATGTTTTAAATAATTAAGGACTCTTATTTAATAACTTTAATAAAGAATTGTTTTAAATTCAAAACATCCTCTTTGGGGACTACCTTAGGTAGATATATTTTTAAATTAGTAGATGACATTTATATGGAAAGAAAGACTTTGAGGCAGGTAGATAGGTTTCCCTACTCACTAAAAGGAGAAAAGGAAGAACAAAGTGGGGACTCTCCTTCATCATCATATTTATGGAAAACAAAAAAAATGAAAAGTAAGGAGAAAACAAGGAGCCAACTAGTGGAGATGAATTTTTTTGTAAGGGAAACTTCAGGTTGGAGTTCTTGCTTTATTTTAATATTAAATTTGATTATGCTTTATAAAGTCCCTAGAAACTTCATATTAAATCTTGTTGTTGTAAGAGTGGATGTGTTGGCCTATAGTTTTTAGTAAATAAAATATTGGTGTCTCCTTCGTGATTATTATTTTAGAACGTAGGGTTGGCCTACCCCTTTTATAAATTTGAGGACTATGTGTCAAGGTTGGTGCTTTTATTTGGTTAATATTACCTTTTAGAGCTTTGAATACTTACTCAACTAAACTACATCAACCACCTCCAGTCTACTCTATTCAAGCTTACCCAAAAAATTATTTTCCTTATCCTCCAAGTTTGTAATGGAGGATTGCTATCTCTAGTTAGATGTTTCCCTTTATTTCCCTATTTGAATGCTTAAAAATATTTAAAATCTACCACTTTACCATTGCAATAGCATAAAATTTCTCTTGGTTATAGAGGGATGTAGAATGAACATGGCATTTAAAATATCTAGGAACCCTCCCCACCATGGTGAGTTGGGATTAAATATTAGATGGATATCATCTATGTAATTAATATTTAAAGTATTTGTTTGATGTGTCTTAATTCCAGGTCCTTACATATGTGTACATCCATTTAATATAGACAACGATGATTAAACATTGACCACCCAACTTCCATTTTTCTCTAAGGTCAAACCTTAGAGTGTATTTCAATTTGCTACCCTGATGCTACTTCGCAATGTCATGGTATAATGAATCCATGCTCGAGTGGCATGTAAGAAGGAAGGCCACATCATACTTCCTAAGGAATTATACCACAATGGGGATATAGGGGAATCTACACCCCTTTATTGAGATGGATGCCCCCTAAGGTTGATGACCATCACCCGATGGTCAAGGGTGGACATCAAGCAAAGGCCATCCTGCACCAGTTGTGGGTGCACTAGGTCAATTATGTCACTGATTCTGATTGCTTGCTTTAGTTGACCTGCTTGTGTTATGTTGGTTTCACCTTATCTTGCCATGGGTAGATATGCATGTTTTTTTTCCTACCAGTTCATGGTCATTGACCAATTGAGTTGGTCAATAAACCAGAAAGCCCTCATTTTTTTAAAATTAAGTAATGAAAGGTTATTTTATTTTAAATTAATGAAAGTGTCCTTATACCTCATGAGGTGATTAAAGGGTTAATATAAAGGGAACTTTTTGGAATTATTTTAGAAATAATTTCTTTTGAAACCCTTGATAATTAAAGACAGGCCTTCACTTAATTAAGAAGATTATTCCTAAGTATGAAATTGTCTAAGCATGGGGTGCGATCATACTAGCATTAGTGCACTAGATCCCATCAAAACTCTGTAGTTAAGCATTATTGGTCCGGATTAGTACTAGGATGGATGATCTCCTAGGAATTCCTAGTGTTGCACCCTTTTAAGAGAGGATACCCCTGTCTCCTTGGGTCTTACCCAGAAGTGGCATCCCTTTTGGGATATTTTTCACAAATAATATAAAAAAAAAATTGTCTAAGCATGATTTATTTATATGGGTACTTTAATTAATCAAAGTATGGGACCTTATTTAATTAAATAAATGGTATGTTAAGTATTTGATTAATTAAGGTTTTAGGGCCTCAGTTTGTTATATGTTAAGTATTTGATTAATTAAGTTTTTGGGACCTTAGTTAAATAAATGGTATGTTAAGTATTTAATTAATTAAGGGTATGGGACCTTAATTGATCCAAGGAATGGCTTTATATGTTAGAGCATGAACCTTTGACTGATAAAAGGGTGGTACATTGAATTACCCATGCTTGATAAATGATTTTCCTTTTGATGTTCTAAATCGATGAAACAAATGTATGCATGTAGTAGTTTGTATAGTTGCAATTTGACATCTAAATTGTAAATGCACTTGTTTAATAAATCATTTAGTAGATGTATTAGTTGCATGATTCGTAGGATCCATGAGATGTCCTGATCCATTACCACCATAAATTGAGCAATGGAAAGACAAGAAGGACCAAGGAGGACACTTAGATATAAGACATTGAACTTGATATATGTTGTAGCAAAGAATAGTTATGGAAACATATGTTGAAGTAAAATCATGTTGAGTAAACCTCATATACAGATAACGATGTAATTATTTATTATTTTAAGTATGGAAGCACCATTCCTATACTTGGGTTATGTAATAAATTAGTATATGCATTGAAGATCTATCTCTTAATTGTTGGTTATAATGAATATTGGTATTATATTTTCATGAACCATTCTATTATGTTCTATTTTAGTTAAATTAAGATGACTTATTAAGTATCATATTTAATGTTCTTAGATATTATTCCATGTTGAACTAAGTAGATAGACTTGATAATCATATACCTCTAAATTAAGTAAGATTAGAAGGAGCTTAAATGATTTAATGTAGTTGGATAATTGGAATTGATATCTAAATATGTCTTTGAATATATGTTGGAAGTAAATAAAGAAACCTAAGGTATTATGGGATCCCTTAGGAAGGAAATTGGAGTAACCTTGCTTAAAAAAATATACCTTTCAAGGAAATTAAACTAGATAGACTTGCAAAATAAAATAATTTTAAACAAACCTGGATATCTATGAAAGGAATAAGTTAGCTCATCATGGAGATGATATTGATAGCTTATTTGCAATATGCATAGTATGCATAGATAAATATAATTGTTTATGACAGAGATATGTGCATATTCCTTTGAATGATAGAAGGAGATAAGTTAGCTCATCATGGAGATGAGATTGATAACTTATTTGCAATATGCATAGTATACCTACATGGATGGACTTGTGTATGGTATATATATGGACATATCCTTTAAAATATTAAGGAAGAGAATTTTGGTTCATTGTAGATAGGACTATCAACTTAAAACATCAGATTAATTTTAGATATCTTCGTAGTAATGCATATTCTAGTTAGGGATATGTAAATCCCTCTCGAGTATATGTTTGTAAAAAAATACCTTAGATTTTTGGGTCACTACATTAGTAAATAAAGACATGGGAAGAAATATGGATGAAAGAAAAGACTCCATTTTTGTATGTGTAAGGTTTCTGATTTAAAGTCCTAAATAACTAAAATGTTAAGTTGACATGTATGATATTTCAAATAAAAATACCACTTTAAAAGATATTTATAAATCCATAATGGTCAATAGGTAAATTTTTGGGAAAATTCTTGGGATGATCACTAGCCTTTCATAACTCATTTTATCGATTGGAGGCCTTGGATGGAGGAGCTTCATTGAGCTAACTAGATAAAGGTAGCTAATTACTATCGATACCATATTGGTAATTCAAAGGTTCGTAGATATTGGATCCTTGTTGAGGACTGACCTATTCAAATTCCAAAAAGGTAAATAAAATATATTCAAAGTATCATTCATATGATATCTCTCTCTTGGTCCTATGATAAAGATTATTTTGAATTAAAAAACACTACTAAGGGTGAGTATTTAGTTTCTTAAGGTTATTTGACATTATGCCATAATAATTCTAACCAATATTATGACATATTTACTCAATTGTGGGCTCAAATGCTCTGGCCTAAGGTGAATTTATTTACTTTGAATTTATTGCATTACAAGATGCTAACTAGTGAGGAACTTATAAAATATGGTTTTCATGGCCCATTTAGATGTGAAATGTGTAGAGAGAATGTGGAAACTCTTAGCCATATTTTTATTGAGTGTACCTTAGCCTCTTAGCTATGGAGGAAAATGTCCATCTTACTTAGCTTACATTGGTCTAATATTTTTACTTTTGAATAGCTTTGGAGGGATTGGCCTAAGCAATATGATATTGAGATAGTTAGTTTGGATGGATTCTACCATTCTACCTTGGAACATTTGGAAGGAAAGGAACAACTAAATTTTAAATCAGGAAAGGAAGGATATTCACTATATCTATCAAAACACCATTGCCAACTTAGTTGAATCAGTCTAGTAGATCCTTAATCACCCATAAAACTCCCACCAAATATGGGATCAAGTGATGCAAATATTGAATATTAATACTTCTAAGGAAAACCAAATTAAAGGGAATGTGAGTAACCAAAATATGGATAGAACAATAAATTGGTAACCTCCTCCTAAGGATATTGGAAAATTCAATACCGATGGAGCCTCTAGGGGGAATCCTAGAAAAGCTAGTGTAGGGAGAATTGGTAGACTTTCAGATGGCTCCTTAGTTTTCACTTTTGCTAAGAATTTTGGTATCCTATACAATAACCTAATTGAGGGGTATGGTATCCTAAGAGGCCTTCAAGAGGCCACTATGGTTGGATGGAAAAGGGTGTTGTTGAATTCGACTCTCAAGTCATGATTAATTTGGTGAAGTCTCCTTCTAAGAATCATAAGGTTAATCAAAGAATAAAAATAATTGTTGAGAAGATTCAATTAATCCATATGTGATTTTTGAAATTTGAATATAATAATGTGGTCAAAGAACAAAATATGAGTGTTTATACTTTAGCTAATTGGGCATCGGACAAAGGTGATCTTAATTACTAAGTATTTAAGAACTCATATCATAAAACATTTTTTTAAAACCACATTTAAAGCATTAACTTCTGAAATTTTTATTTTTGTTTGATAATAATAGTTTAAGGAAGGGAGTGATGTCATGTATGTTTTTTTTTTTAAAAGGGATCAAACGAGCATAATTTTTATTGAATACCTTCCAACTAAAACCTTTAGTTTACCTATAATAATGTAAATAACTCATCAATATTATTGAAATTTATAATACCATATCTATGGTCAAGGACCTTGGGATAGGTAGCCCGCATTCAAATATTTTAGAGAAATATGAGATCATACAAGTTATGATTTCATTATCATGTATAAGGAGGCATATACATTGGACCCTTTTGGTAGAAAAATTAATGAAGGTTTGATTAAATTATATTTAAAGTGGTGTAATAGATGTAAAGTGAGGGTTAATATTCTCTATTATTATTCTAGTATGTAAAATTATTGTAAAAGCTTTGGTTCATAGAAATAGTCCAATAACTCAACAAATTTTCTAGTTAGATAAAACTAGATTTTTAAGCAGAATATATACTTCATATAATTTAATATTTAGGTAGGAGGCCCTTGAATGGGATAACGAGTTTGGTCATAATATTGAATTTGTGATACATATCTTTTACAAGATGTTTTATAGGATTAAATAGTTGTTTATTTTAAATATTCTAAGATTGTTAGCTTTTAAACTAGTTCTTGTCATTAAATTACCTTCTATTTTAATAATTTTTTATTAAAAATTGCAATTAATAATAGCCTTTTTTATCTGGTGTCACTTTAGTGTGGTAGTATCAATTAGATCCTTTCTCATATGTATTGATGACTGATACATTAGGTTATTTGTTTGATTTTTTATAGATGAGGGGATTTTCTTACCTGATGGTTCATATGTATTTATTTCTAATTTTGTAGGTTATAATGCTTTATTTACTAATAATAATGAGTGGATGTTGACAATGCATTAGTGTTCATTGAGATCTTTTGTTCTTTATCTAGAGTAAAAATCTCCCCAATGAAGATAGAGTTTATCTTGGTATAGGCTCATGATACAATTGTGTAGATTATGTCTAAGTGGAAATAAATGGTGTATAGAGAAGTACATTATTTTGGAATTCCATTTTGATTTAAGGCTCCTCTCTTAGAATCATGAAAATTGTTTGTAGCTCATTTTTAGTAGAATATTGACAACTAGACATTTAAATATATTTTACTAGTGAGGAAATTATCAGTTGTTGAAAATTTTTTTGTGGTTACTCATATTTTTTAATTTTCTTATTGGATACCTTTCAAGTCTCGTTATAGTGAATTTAAATATCTATATATAACCCTTATTTACAAATAATGAGATGTGTCTATGATACATGTACCTTGGTGTTAACATAATTTGTCTAAATGGAGGGGTCGACTTAATTTAATTGATTTACAGATTTAGACATTGAATATAGTATACAAATATGTTTCAAGACTAATAAATAGTAATGAACCATGAAAAACTTATTCTTGCATTGAATTAAGAATGCTCAATAGGTTTGTACTAGGTTTCTATAGAAGGATTGGCAGTATTCACATTCTTATGTAAGTAGGATGATTTATTTCTTAGGTTGAGTTTGATACTTTTTGTTCATGCATTTGGTGGAAGAGACTAGTTTTTCTTGAAAATAAACCTTTGGCTTTGGCAATGTATCTTAGGAGTAAATATATATATATATATATATATATATATATATATATATATATATATATATATATATATATATATATATATATATATATATAGTTATAAGGGGTGTTTCTAAATTTGCTTATTTCTAGTATATTTATGCTTTTTCTTTAAATCCATGATGTGTATTGAGGTTTTAATTTTGGTTATGTTATTACTTTCAACCTTTTATTGGAAAAATTCAAGTTCTAGTGTCAATTAAATTTTAAGTTGTCTATTTATAATAGGATTAAGAATTGAAAAAGATAATAAAAGTATTACTAAGATTTTATTTTGAAGCATTTATAAATATATACTTCATACTATATTAATAAATTTCAAATGTAATGATATGGAATTGTAATTAAACTAAGGATTCATAGCATTTATATAATTCAAGATTTTTGAAATCAAGAGTTTTCATGGAACATAAATTATTGGCGTAAGGAATTTTATACCACATGATCACATCTTATGTACTTATAGATAAATTAGGATTGAATAAAAGTAAGTGTATAGTTTATAAAATATCTAAAATGGTGAAGCATACATATTTGTCATGTAGATCAGCTAGATATATTTGAGATAGGGCATAAAATGGATTTTATTTTATTAGATAGAAGAGTCAAATTCTAAACAATTGGTCATTTAATAGGAGCATTAATAATTTATTTTCCAATATTCCATAATTTTTTTTGAAATAGCAATAGTCCATGCAGTATCTATTGGAGAATGCTTTATTTTGTTTTATCTTCATCATTTCTTCCATGGAACAATTTTTTTATTTATTAGCTTTAGATCCTATGTCAAATAGAAAGTAGCGTGATATATCTATTCTATGAGGACATTTAGGAAACGTTAATGCTAATGATAAGGTCATGTTGTCATTTGGATCTAAAGACTTACATTCTTCCTTCACCTCTATTTTAGTGTTGTGAAGGACATTTCATAATTTGTGGTAACCCTTGGCACAAATATTAATGTGACCTTCTACATGGTTGGAGAAAATGAGCCTTCTCGTGATGAAGATGAAGGGGAATTTTTTGGAGGAATATATGACACTTTGTAGTAGTGTTTCAAAGGATATTTGACTAGTTTAGGGAATTTACATGATGTAGTTATCATCCTTGATGCATTAATTTATTGGAAACACTATAAGTTGATGGAAAATTTATAAATAAATAGCGAATGGAAATTCTATGTATGTGATAAGGGTTTTAATTGGTGAGAAGGTAGAACCCTTTCTAGTTAAAATATTCTTGACAACTCGAGCCCTTCCATGAGTTTAAAAATTTATAACAATCCACACAAAGAAAAAGGGACCCTCTCTTTGGATACCTTTCATACTAAGGATCTTGCAATGCATGCCTAAAATATATTGAAGTATAATAGCAGGAAACATTGGGGTGAAACACATTTCTTGGTGGATTACTATATCATCATCATGGTCATATAGCAGAGATAATTTTGCTATTGCACAAATTTTTTCATGATAGGCAGTCCAAGGATGTAGTAAATTAGGGATAGGGCCTTGGTGGTAAGATAGGGGTCATGACATTGATCAAGAAGTATGTTGTTTTGATTGGTGATCTAATTTAACTAGAAATTTGTTGTTAATAAAGTTAAATCCTATCCATAATGTATTTCTATTTCATAATAAAATTCTCAATAGCAATCTACAACCATATTACCATTAAAGAAATATGATTTTTGAAGGTCTAAAAAAATTAATATCTACCAAATGCAATATGAGGATGATGCATTTGTATTATCAAAGGAGATGTGTGTGTCTACTAGGTTTTGTGTTTGACTTGAATGGAAGTAGAAAATATGAATATTTTTAGGAACCAATCAATTTAGTAGTTAAATCTATAGTAATTGGTTGTATTCTCTATTTGATTGAATATTATGGGTGATAATACTATGACATGAAGTATTTCATGGGGTAATTGAAGTTAAATCCTTTTGTGGATAGATAAATTGTAGGATCTTTCTCTAATTTAGACAATTGTGTTACTAACATGCGACATGCTAAGAAAGCATCTCATTTCCTAACTGTAGTATTTTTTATTAGCTTGTTTGTAGGAAAGAAATCATTATGGTGAAGGTGATGAGAAATGACTTGATTTATGGTTGGTTCAATCATCCCAATAAATTTATTCTATATTTGGTTAATATTATAATAGAACAAGTTGGTGTGGCATATGATGGATATTAATCACTCAAAGGATAACATAAGTGAAATTCACCTTGTTGTTCAATGCTATTTTCTCTTTTGTGGTTATAATTTGTGTCTTTTCTAGAGTGTACTAATTATATATATTCTTTATGTATATATTCTTCACTTTGTATATTCTCTAGTCCCTATAGTATCTATGTATATATATTCTCTATGTATATAGACTTATTAATTTGAGTGACACATACTTTATTTATATAGTTTTTCATATGTGATTTGCATTGCATTGATAGTGTAAATATTGTAGACATCTAAAACACATAATTTTTAAGAGACTACTCATATGGGCACCTTTGCAGACCATATGAATGACCTTGGACATTTCCAAGACCAAGCAATGGTTCTAATCACTCATTTTAGGCATCCTAGGCCCTTTCATCCTTAGTCGTGGGTGACAACCATGGCTACAGGAAGCCTGCTTCTTAGCCATGGGTGAAAATCATGGCTGTGGGAAGCCTACATCTTAGCCATGGGAAAAAACCACAGTTAGGATCATGTCCGCATTGAGAAATTATGGCTAGCCCTGTAACAAAATCGGGTGACTAGAACCATGTAAAATCAGTTGCAATAATCAAATTACAATATTTTTGAAGAGTTTTGGGCTTGGAAGAGTCCAAAAGATTACTCCCAACTTCCATTTCTTGTTCATGGCTTCTCCATGAAGCTAGAGCAAGAATTTTGGGAGTCTATTTAAGAACCCAATTTCAAAGAGCAAACACTAAAGAATATCTTGATTGCATTGTAGCAAAGCCCTACCAAACTGGAGAGTCAATTGCACCTTGTGGAGAGTATGGAGATGTTACCCAAATCCAGTTTGACAACTTTGCAACATTGGAGTTTCCAAAGTCTTGATAATCAAACCTCATAATTATACATAAATTCAATGCAAGTTCAAGCATAATTCAACTGCCAATCTATTCTAGAACATCGAGGTGACTCTTGATCATCAATTCCTTTGAGTATTTGAGAGTTTTTGGCTCTAGTTACAAGAGAAAGGGAAATTTTCCCATAGATGCGACTGTCAACCATGGCTAACAGAGCTAGCTTCTTAGAGCACTCGTATTTAGGGTTTTATGATCTCTTTCCTCCATTTTAGTAGTAGATTTCCATTTCTAGTTATGCAAATAGGTTAATCTAGCTTAGATTAGTCTTCATTTACACTTTTGCATGGTTAATTAGCAAGATTAGAGGTAGCTTTACCTTGATTTAGTCATAATTGCTAGTTTTCAACAATATTCTTAGATTAGCTTTATTTCATGTTCTTATTACAAATTACATGGTAGATTGACTAGATTTCCATGTTTTACTACATGCTTTGCATCAATTTAGCTATTTCTTGATCATATTTGTGTATATTTATGTTTTATTTCAATATTAGCTATACTTCTTGCAATTTCTTGACAAAAGCCTCATCAAGAGAGGTCTCCTTTGCTATTAACCCTTTTTATATTGTTTATTGAACGTAGTTGTATAGGATATGAGCATTTCAAGGTATTCTAGGCAACATATACCTCCAATCACATGAGAAAAAGGCTATCTTTGGCCTTAAGCAGTTCATGTACCTTCTAAAAAGTCTATGGATTACACAAACCATCATTTAGAGGGTCTTAAAAATTGTATCAATTGTATCAAAGATTGAGTATCCCTAAGAGGGACGTATTTGTAATCAATATTTGGCCAAGTTTTAATAAAATAAACCTTACTTTATTGTTAAATTCATTTTTGTCCATATTTTTATGCTTTAATACTCGATTTCAATTGATGCACTAGTTAGGTGTATGCTTTTTAGATCGTTACAAAAATATTTGACCAAATCATTGATACATTTATTGTCTTTACCAACACCATTCAATGTTTGTAATAATGTCAAGTAAATTCAAGGTCAATAGCACGGACATAGTGTTTGTTGATAACCTTGAGTCCCAACCACAAGGTATTCCTATTTCATAATTATATTATTTAGATCAATCTACAACCATGTTTCCATGAAAGAATCATATTCTGTGGGGGTCTAAAAGATCAATATCTACCAAATTCATTCTAAAAATGATGTCTTTTATTATCTAAGTAGATATATGTAGCTTTAATATTTTGCATTTAACTTAATTATGAGTAGAGAATCAAAGTATTTTTTGGACATTAATCACTTTAGAAAATATTCTTGTAACATGCAATTGTATTCTCTATTTGACTACCTATTGTGGGTGATAATATTGTGATGTGAAGTAGTTCTTTTGTTCATTGCACTGAAATCATCTACTTGACAAGGAAATTATGGGAACTTCCCAAAGTTGAAATATTGTGTTGCTATTGTACCACATGCCAACAAATCATCTTGTTTCATAGCTTCAATAATTTTTTACTAGGTTTCTTATAGGGAAAGATTCATTATCATAAAGGTCAGGAAAGATAATTTATATTTTATTCAATCAACACAATAAATTTATGCTATATTTGGTGAATATTCTAGCAAATAGGTTGATGTGGCCTATAAAACATATTAGTCACTCAAAGAATAAATCAATGGATATTCATCTTACAATTAAAGAAGATTCATCCCCACATTGTTATGGCATTTATATCTCCAGTAAAGTATACCATATCTATCTTTTCTTTGTGTAGATATTTTTTTCTTTTAAAATATTGGATGTATCAAACATTATTTAGATATATTTTGACATATGAGTTGTATTGCATTCATAGTGGAAATATCTTGGCCAAATCCTATGCGAAAATCATTGATATGTAGATTAGTTTTACCAACATCTTTCGTTGTTTGTGAAAAAAAGCTTTGAAAACATGAGCATAGATGCTAATGCTTACTTTTTTATGTTATATGAAAATTTTGATGGATTTACCTCTAATTTGATGACCTTATAATAATAAGGTGATTGATTCCTCATCAGAAGCTCATGTCTTTGCATGCACTATAGGTAATAATAGATGTAAAATATTCCAAATACATAAGATAGACAAGTAAGAAAAACTTTATTTTAAGTTTCACGTGGAGGATAAGCCATTTACATAGTTCATCACCTGATTTATGGAGGATGACATGAAACAACAACTATGTGAGCATCTACTCTAAATTTACATGTAACACAAAGAGAAGACAAAGATGCCACATATAGTAGTTGTTTAGATATTTAACCAAACAACTTAACCAAAACACAACTTGATTGAACTTGAAAAGCCAAAAAAAAATAAAAATAAAAAATTGTGAATATGGAAGGAAAGAAAGGGAGATCGAGTGCGCACCGCCAGATTTTTAGGCAACCGCCCCGATCGCCGCCGTCCACCCACCGGCCGCTGCCCTCGGCAACCTCCGCCGGCCACTTGCTGGCCGCCTTGGGCACCTCTAGCTGGCCACTTGCCGGCCGCCTTGGGCGCCTCTAACCGGCCACGTTTCGACCGCCCACTGGCCACCTCCGACCGCTTTCAGCTGCCCAACGGCCGCACCTGCCCCGCTTCCGACGTCCGATCTCGCCCGGCCTCCATTTCCGTCGACGCGATCCACCTAGCGGCAGACCTCGACGCCAGCCACTAGTCGAGACACCATCCACCAGCCAATGGCGCTGCGTTCCCTTCCCCACGAATACTCGCCCTTTCGGCGGTTTCTCGGTCCCCGGCAGATCACTTTCCTTCCGCGGCGCCACCTACACAGCCGGTCGTTTCTATTTTTTTCTTGGCGTTCTCCGCCGGCGAGCTCCCCTTCTCATCGCTGTTAGATGGCACCGCAGCTCCGAATCAGCACCGACGGCCATGTGTCGACCTCTCATCTACACCTATGGCTGTTTGTCGACCGATTACAATTCAGTATAGCCCGTCGACGAAGACGTCCACGCTCCGTTCTGCCTCCGCCTGTTCGTTTCACTGCGTCTATTTGACATAGTGTGGGATTTATCCCACATCGAGAGTGCGAAGCTTCTTTACACTATAAAGGGAGCCTCCTTTGATAATTGGAACGAAGCATCTGGCGACATGAATGTATCCACGTGGCATCAGATTTTACTTTGTTTGATAGCGACTTCGTTTGTTGGACTCCTTGACCGGTTGTATCTCGTCCATGTGGCGCAAGCAGAATAACCAGCTTTTGTGCATGCTTTTCATTTTTCTGCAGGTTTGTATCCCACGTTGACTGTGTGGGAGAACAACCTGGATTTCAATTATGCAAGGCGCCAACGTAGCACTAGCCAGTCTATGACCATGGACTTGTTTCCGACCTGTTAACAGCCCAAAGCTCCACCTTAAACTGCCGGTCAACACTAAGAAAGCAGAATAGGTTGGTTGAAACCAGTTCTTGTGGTTTGAATCCTGCATTTGTCAATTCTGTCAATATTGACAGAATTAAGGTTAAAATTTTTTTTGCTAAAATAATTAATTAGTTAGTTTTTTTTTTTAAATAAATTGTAAAAGCTCCAATTCCATAGAAGTAATTAATATATATATTTTATTTGGTTAACTTGATAAACAAGCATGACCAACTCACACGGTTGTTTGAACCCTATGTTTATCAATTACTAAAATAGTGTAGTTGTGACGAAGTCTCTTATATAAAAACTGTTGCACTTCTCGATCTAAGTTGACTGCTTTGACAGATATTTTAAAATGAAATTCAGTTTACTTTCCAAGCTTATAAGGTTAAAACTTTTTTTTTTTTTCTAAAAATTTTAATTAGATTTTTTATTTTTTAAAATAAATTGTAAAAGCTACAATTCCATATGGTTAATTAATATATATTTTTTACTTGGTTAGTGTGAGAAACACGTATAACTAACTCACAAGGTTGAACAGTATTCTTCCAACCATGATCCCCGTAAAACCAATAAGGAATTTAACACAACTACCAAACACCCGCTCCCACACATACTCATCCACACCACGGTTTTGCTAAAATAATTAATTAATTTTTTTAAAAATAAATTGTCAAAGTAAAATTATTATTATTAATTTTTGCTTAGGCACAAGTTTGTGAATGAGAGATTACTTTTGTAACTTGCTAACGAATTTTGTAAACCCTCATTGTAGAAATAAAAATATTGGAAGTCTATTGTATTAGTCTAAGAAAGACTAGTTGTAAAGTCTTGGCTTATACTAGATCCCAAATAGCATTAGATTTAGCAAACCAAATGGCTAGTTTAATGGTAGTAGTTAGTCTATTAATTGATAAAGTCCACGATATTACAACTTAAAATGCTCTTTAAGTTAAATGTTGGACATTTTAAGTAGATGAAGTTGTCATTGATGTCAATGATGAATTGTCATTGATGTCAAAATATCAAAAGAAGTAATGCAAAAGGTTGGTGGCAAAATAGCTTCATAATGTTTATTTTTAAATATTATATGAATCACAAAATAAAAAGTTTTTATTAAAACCATGGTTGGGCAAAATAAAAGGTTTTTATTAAAACCATGTTTGGGTAAAAAAAAAGGGTTTTATTAAAACCATGGTTGGGCAAATCAAAAAGGTTTTCTAAAATCTGAGGCTTTTATTTTAAAATCCCAAAAGAGATTTAAATATTTAATTTATAATATTTAAATTCCTTTGAATTTAAATAATTATAAATAAATATATTTCGAAGGTAAAGTTGGTAGCACCGACGACAACATTGTTTCCCCGATGTATTTTCCTCTCCACCGACATGTGTGACAAGGGAAGGAATATGGTATAAATACCATAGCCATTCCTAAGACTTGGCATTGATTTTTATTGCATCCATCTTAAGCGAAAAGATGCTCGTGTAAATTTTGAAATGTGTGCCTCCCAAATAGCGTAGTGTGTGGTTCCATCGGTGTCGAAGGAAAAGCCAAAGACTCTTAAGGGTTTGAAGGAGTCAAAGCACACGTTATTTGAGGCTCTAAGTGGAGCACGTGGATCACACGACATGGAAGTTGTGGCCAAGGCGTTGTGGGAGTATTGTGCCAAGTTTCGAGCCTCACGGATTGCAAAAAGTTGTAATATTTTTTTGGAAATTATTTTAATTTGTTTTGCTAAAGTTTAGGAGGGATAAGGTGGAAGTTAAGTTGTGAAATTATCCTAAGTGTTGAGGAAATATTTTTTTGATATATGAATGGTTATTATTGCTAAAGTGAAAGCTAGGGTAATTTTGTTTTACCTTAGAAAAGTGAGAGATTGACTTATTGCATTATTTTATAAAGTGATTTATTTAATTTATGCAATATTAAGTAGGAAGTCATAAGTAGAGTTTGGAATATTTTTGAGATATCTTTTTGAAAAGGGTTATGATGAAACTGAATTGTTAAGATGTTCTTTTACTGAGTTAGAGTTTTGGAATAAGTGTTTTGATTAAATATTTGTGGTGTTGGATATTATTTTAAGATGGAGCAATAAGGTGTATTTGATATTTGATTATTTTTGTGACTAAGGAATATTTTGATAAAGTGTTGGAGATATTTTGGTCATCTAACCATTGAAAACTAGAAAGAAGGAAATTGTGATTCAGACAGGTTTTCTAAGGACACTTTTACATCAAACAAAAGGTATGGGCACATCTTCCTAGTGAGTGATTGTTGAATGTTGTGAATGCTAAGTTGGAGTGAAAAGAGTTTTCTAGAATAAAGAGTTGTTGATAAAGCCTTATTTGATAAGCATTTATTTTGAAGTGATTGGTTGAGTGAGGAACTTGAACTAGGGTTTGCAAAGATCATGTGTATCATTGTTATGTGATATTGGTTAATAAGCATTGTTGGAAACATTTGAGTGAATGGTCATAAGTTTGGACTAGGGTTTGTGAGCAAGGATTATTTCATTGAGTGATTGGTTGAGTAGAGTTGGTTGAGCCTAGTCAAGTGGATGTGTTGATGTGATAGTTCAAGTTATGTGAAACAAATTATCCTATATTTTGAATTGATTAGAGAAAGAGGTTGAGTGTTGATGAATATGAAACATATCGAGTCTCTAACAATTCTCTATATGTTCCTATGATAAAAGAGAGATTGAAAGTGATTGATAGTTTGCGAGTGTGAAGCATATTGAGTCTCTAAAAATCCACTATATGTTTCTATGATACAAGAGATATTGAAAGTGATTGAGAGTTTGTGAGTGTGAAGCATATTGAGTCTCTAACAATTATATATATGTTTCTATGATATTGGACAAGTTTTAGTGAGGACTTGTTGAGCAGATTTGAGGCAAGTCTTTAATAAGACTTGTGAACAGATTTGTGTGAGCTTTTGTGGAAGCTTACAATATAGATTTTGAGGATAGAAATTTTTGATTAGATTGGAAAAGTTCTAGTGAGGACTTATTGAGCATATTGGACAAGTTATAGAGAGAACTTGTGGATAGATCGGTGTGAGATTTTATGGAAGCTTCCAAGGTAGATTTGAGATAAATCTTTGAGAATACTTATGAACAAAGTTGATTGATTGATTTGTTCAAAAGTTGAATTAAGCTTTGGGGCAGATCTAGCAGTGTTGATTTGTGATTGGATTAAGCTTTGTGTTAAGACCTGAGGACAGATATTGAGGACATATTTGTGCTAGATCAAAGGGATTGTATTTAGTATAGATCAAAGGATAGAGATTGAGGACAAATTTGTGCTATACTGAAGGACTATGTTTAGTATAGATTTGAGGATAGATATTGGTGCAGATTTGAGGATAAGTTTATGCCAGACTAGAGACAGAGATTGAGCAATTTTGTGTTAGACCAAAGGACTATGTTTAGTGCAGATTTGATATAGAGCTAAGAGCAAGCTTTGGAAGTGGTATATTATAGAGTATGATAGTATCTAGTGGATATATATACATTAGCCAGGGCAATGAGGACAGCTGTATTTAGTGGATATAGATCCACTATCCAATGTAGTGGAGGTAGTAGTTCTTCTATAAGATCACCAATCAGAGCTAAGGAGAAAGGATTTATTCTATGGATAGAGATCCATAAAATTGATTAGGAGATTGGTGTCTCGTTTGGACAGAGGTCCATAAACATTGTAAGAGGTAAAGGATTCCCAAGATATTGATTGAGAAAATTTTAGTGAAATATTTTCTCCATGGAGTAGCCCACATTGGGTGAACCACATTAAATTGGTGTCTCTATTATGTGTGGTGATTTGTGCATTTATTTTATTACTACTGTTGATATTGCTATACATTCATAATATTGATTGGGAAAGAAAAGTAAAAAGTGGTATTATACTGTTCACCCCCTCCTCAATATAAGCTTGTGTTCTTCAATTGGTATCAAAGTGGGTTCCTTCGAAAGAGTTTAACAACTTGAAAGAAAATATTTCAAGAACACAGTGGATTCTAAGAATGGTTCCTCAAATAATTCAACACCAGTATTTGATGGAAGCGATTATATATTTTGAGTATGAGAATGAAAATTCACCTAATGGCACTTGGAAATGAAATATGGGAAGTAGTTGAAAATTGATACACACCACCAACTACTCCACCTACATATAAATATGGTAAGCTTCTACATAATTACAATTCAAAAGCAATGAATACAATTTTTAGAGGTTTGCATAAAACATATTTCATAAAGGTTATGCATTGCAAATCAACAAAACCAATTTGGGATAAGTTACAAAGCATATATGAAGGAGATAAAATTATCAAAAATACAAAGATACAAAATCTCAATATATAATTTGAATATTTAAAAATTAAGGATGAGTAAAACATTAGTACTTATCTACTTCGGTTAGATGAGGTTGTTAACACCATGAAAGGACTTGGACTTGATATTGAAGAATCTAATATTTGTGATAATATCTTAAGATATCTTCCAAAAATGTTTAGTGAAAAGATCTATGCTATAGAGGAATCAAAATATGGTGATATTTTGACAAGAGATATGTTACTTGGTATTATTACAAATTTTGAGTTAAGAACAAAAGAGGAACCTAATCTCCATAAGGAAGCAACATTCAAAGCTACTAATAAGACAAAGGACAAGAAGTTAGATCCAAGCAATGAGTCATCCAGTGATGAAGAAGCTAATTATGGCAGAAGGAATAAGGATTCAAGAATAATTTAAAGATGCAAAATCTATTAGATGTTTCAATTGTGGACAGTATGGTTACTATGCAACTAATTTTCAAGAATCCAAAAATAGTAATGATGAAGAAAAACAAGATCATAAGAACAGGGAATCAAAAAAATATAGGTACCAAAATAAAGGCAAGGATGGACAAGGTAGACAAGGGAAGAAGTTCTTTCAAAGACAAAAGAGGAGCTACTATGCAGACAAGGCAAGTAAGTACTCAAGTGATAGTGATAATAGTTTCTCAGATAATTATAAAGATGAAGTCCTATTTATGATAGAAGAAAAAAAGAAGTTAAGAAAAGGTCACCAATAATTCTTAACTATTTTAGATGTGGTAATTTTAGACATCTTGAAGATAGTTGTACAAATAATGGTTTTAGTTCCAGTGATGATGACTATGAGGATACACTTGAAGTACTAGAAGAGAATATTATAATTTCACTAGAAAAAGAAGGTGATCCTATAGAAGACAAGTCAGAAAAGAGTGAATATGTTCTCAAAGGCTAACAAATAGAGGAATATTCCATATAAGGAGAAGTTGATCTTGAGGGAGAGCTTATTTATGCTCTTAAAACTTTAAATAAGGTAAGAAATAAAAACTCCCAACTTGAGCTTCATTTTTAAGAATGTGATGAAGAGAGAGGGGCATGAACAGGAATAGTCAGATAAATCAAAAGAATCAAATGATAAATAAAGTGGACAAAGGTAAAGATCAGTCCTTTATGGGAGTAGAAATACTCCCACCCCAGAATTAACCACCTCAAGAGGAGGTGGTAGAGGGGCTAATATAAGAGACTCATTCTTAGCCATGAGCCCCAAAGGTGACCCTTTGCCATTGATGTCAAAGGGAGAGATATTTAAGTAAGGGGGACATATTTGATTTAAGAATAAAGCATTGAGTCAGGGGGAGCAAGAAATAAATAGGTTAAGAAAATTTTAAAAGATAACTAGGTTGCAATCAATGAGAAATGGGGAGATTGTTGGACATTTTGAGTAGATGAAGTTGTCATTGATTTCAAGGATAAATTTTCATTGATATCAAAAGGTCAAAAGGAATAATGTAAAATGTTGGTGGCAAAATAGCTTCATAATGTTTATTTTTAAATATTATGTGAAGCACAAAATAAAAGGTTTTTATTAAAACCATGGTAGGGCGAATAAAAAAGGTTTTCTAAAACCTAAGGAGGATTTTATTTTAATATCCCAAAGGATATTTAAATATTTAATTTATAATATTTAAATTCCTTTGAATTTAAATAATTATAAATAAATATATTTTGAAGGTAAAGTTGGTAGCGCCAACGATAGCATTGTTTCCCTGACGTATTTTCCTCTCCATCAGCATGTGTGACAAGGGAAGGCATATGGTATAAATACCATAGCTATTCCTAAGGTTTGGAATTGATTTTTATTGCATACACCTTAAACAAAAATAAGCTTGTGCAAATTTTGAAATGTGTACCTCCCGAATAGCATAGTGTGTGGTTTTACCAACATCGAAGGAAGAGCCAAAGGCTCTTAAGGGTTTGAAGGGTTCAAAGCACACATTTTTGATGCTCCAAGTGGAGCACGTAGCTCACATGGTGTGAAATTTGTGTCCAAGGCATTATGGGAGTATTGTGCCAAGTTTTGAGCCCGACGAAATGCAATTTGTGTGTCGTGATTTGTGCATTGCTTTGATTACTACTGTTGATATTTATATCTATACATTGCATAATATTGATTGAGAAAGAAAATTAAAAAGTGGTCTTATACTATCCACACCCCCTCAGTATAAGCTTTTGTTCTTCATTAAAGTCTATAATAATGTTCTCAATATTGAAGTAAATTCTGATTTCTAGACTTGGTTCTCCTATTCTCAAGTTCCTATTGATGACCACGTACCTTTTTCTAAACTCAAGTTGACACGGTTAGCAAAGCTTGTCATTATGTATAGATAACAAGACCAAGCTTTTAAGGATGTATTTTATCCTTCTAATTATAAAAAGGATCTCAATGCCAATTGGTACAAGTTAATATAAACTCATTATATGTTTGTTCAAGATTATCTCTTCTAGTTCAAGAAGTTAAAAATTTCGCTTTGTGTGAAAGTTCTCGTAGAATCCCTCATCATCAAGTTTACCAATGGACTCCTTGAATCATTGTATTGGGAGTTGAAATATATTGCATTGGCTACTTTAGATGCATCATTCAATCATGCATAGTTGGTAAAAGAGAAGGTTATGACCTAGTCATAGGGAGCTTCTCGACATCCAAATTAGTAGTACTTGTATAAGGTAAAAATATATTTTTCTTCCTCCTCCTCATCCTCCTATCCTACATATTTTAATGCAAATAACTTTTATAATCATTGACAATGAAAAGGACATCTAGAATCAGAGTGTTTTAGGAAGAGGAAGAACCTCATTGTGAAATATCAAGAGGAGGAAACCCATGATGGTCCCATTGAGGTTATGGGATAAGCAAGAGAATATATTGAGTTGAAGGGTAAATTGAATAATGTTACCCTAATACATCATAAAGGTGGTTGTGATATTTTTTTTGTCACGATTGATCACCTCACTTATAACATTTTTGTGAATTGTATTATCAACAATGGATCACAAACAAATTTGATTGCACAATCTATCCTCGATAGGCTCAAACTACCTATAGAATCACATCCTCATCCATATTCACTTGGATGGAATGATATGGATTCTACCCCCTACGTCATAAAAAAATACACTTTGTCCTTTAATTTATGCTCACATTTTGTGGATCAAGTCTCCTACAATGTGACACTGATGGATTAGTGGGATCTCATTATTGAAGAGCCCTATTAATTTGATAAATGAGATCTATATGAAGCATATAACCAAACCTACACTTTGCATCATGATAATAAGATATTTCTTCCATATTCTACACTTTTTCTTATCTCACATTAGCTACAAAATATAGCATTAATCTTTAATCAGCCTCATGACGCACATGTTTTCACAATATTACCTTCTCACATGGAGGTCATTTCTTCATGTTCACCTCCTCCTGCTACTCCTACTGCACCTCCTCCAACTCCTACTCCTACTAATCCCCCTATTGTTTAGAAACATTATTTCTTGCTACATTCACCAGTTCCTATCATACCACCAATTTTGTAGACTACAATAGTCTATTCATCCTCATTGCTTTCCTCCATATATTGGTGATAGAGATGTGCCCAACTATTGTATTTCAACATTGACATCTCTAGGTATATTTAACATTGTTCAACCCAATAATGATGTGGCATCTTAGCTTTCACTTCGTCCTCTCAATGGAATATGTTTCCAACATTTGGTGTCTCATCCTCTCACTTCTATTGTAAAATCACTAGAATACATTGCTTTTATTGTAGGTACGTATGATGAGGACATCATTTTAGTCCTAGTTCTATTTTCATTCCTAGGCTTATTATTTTCTATCTAGGCATATTATTAGCTAGATATAGTTGGCATATTATCTTGCCCCTTTGTATCCACATGAATCTTCCATTAGCTCACATTGGATTGGTTGTTAGCTTAGGTGACATTTTTTAGATAGGTTGTTAGTTATTATTATCATCTTAGCTTAATCATAGTCTATGGTTAGTAATTTATTAGCATATTCCATTTTGGGAAGATTATGTTTGTAATTATACTATTTAAGCACCTTACGTGAATACAATTTTCAACTTGCATTTTCTTAAGTTGAGTTCATCATCATCCATCATTACATCTTTTACTTTTATAGTGAAATATTTTTTATAAATGAAATAGGGTCAAAATTTAGAAGGGAGAGTCTAAAAATAGGACCATCTATAAGAAGAATCAACACTGTAAAGAAAAACTATTTTTCAAAACTAGTCTAGTTTGGTGGATCCAATAAATATGCATAAAGGGATAAAATCAAATTTTTTGGAGCATAAAAAAGATAGATCTTAGAGAAAGAGACCAGAGTGTTGTACCCTATACTTACATCCAAGGTGAGTTACAATGTAAATCACGAGCTTAAAGGGCCATAGGCTAAAGTAAGAACTTAGAGGTACAAAAACCAATCATTAGAACAAAAATAACATAGTTAAGTAGCTACACCCAAAACATCATCTCCTAAATATATAGAAAACATGTTATAAAGCATTGTTTTTTGAGGAATATTTTTGTTGTGGCAAGCTTCTTGGTATTGTAAAAAATTAAAGATTGTCTTATTAGAACATTTCGTCGATGGATAAAAGTGTGTTTTTTGGACATAATTTTAGCCTATGAAGACATTACTTTATTTAAAAAATAATATGCTCAACTTCATCAAGGAATAGGTTATACTTTGGTTGAAAATTAGAGGATTTTATAAACTGACAACATATTATTATTGAAGTATAGAGTAGAAATTTATTTTAGAAGAGGTTTTCACTATTTTTAATGTCTTATTAAGATATATTGAGTGTAAATTATATCTTCATAGAACATGTGATTTCCATTTTGATATCTATTCCCAAACATTATAATTTTGAAGTTCCAAGAACTATTTGGATTTGCATAATGAGTAATTATTCTTTCTAATAATTGTTAATAGAAAATAATATAATAAAGCTAATTAATGTAAAATAGAAAAAATAAGATTTAATGTCCACCTTTGTATGTCCATGGTTCAAACCTCTGTGATGCCAAGGGGGACACAATAAAAAACCTATTCCTTGATGGTTGTGGTCGGAGGTCTAAGGGTTTCTTTGGTGTTATTTTCACCATAAACCAAATATTTTGGTGCTTTCAATGGCATAAAATGTTTAAAATGATTGTGGCATGGTGGTTATAGGAGCAGACTGCATGAATAACTATGTGGCAGCTTCTGGGAAGGAAAGCATAGAATATTGTGGTGGCCATAAAAGCTAGACAACCTATTTGGATTCATGGTAGCTATTGATTCCACCATGTAAATTAAAAAACATGTCATTATCAATTTGAGAAATTGAATGTTTTTAGAATGCAATATGCATGGTTTTATAATATGTGACTAACATGAAGAACATGGTGATGAAATCTATATTATAACTATGATGAAGAACATGGTAGTAAAAAATACATTTATTGGAGAAATTGAGATCTTATAAAACTTATACGAGATTGATTTTGTTGATATTTTTAGGAACCATCCATGTCTAATTAATTTTAAAGCATATTATTCCATGTTTTTTGTATTGTCAAAATATTATTTAGTAAGATTAGAAAAATTATTCACCATGTTCTACATAGAGAAAATTAATGGCACTGATGGTGCTTAGTCAAATATCACACATAGTTAACAAATAAATTTAATAATTAGCCAAATGAAAAATATCCAATAAATTGGAGCAATAGTGTTTGACAATTTGATGTAGATGGGTGAAGGGTGAATACTGAAGTATGGCCTCTGCAAGTAACACAAATTACCAATACGTTGACACTTCCTTTATGACACACACCAAATGTCACTTTCTTGACTGCACATACTAGATAAAACTTACCACATTGTCATTTCCATAATGAAACACTCTAGAAGACTCTTCCTTAGTGACACATACTAGAAGAAACTTTCTTCATCAATAGTTTTCCTCAAATAGTAGCTTCACTTTGATATTAGTTTCTCTCATATGGTATCTTGCTTTTGACGATAGTTTCCCTTAGATGACAACTTCCCTTTGTCAATAATTTTCCTTAAAGTATATGTTTCCTTTAATGATATTTTCCCTAATATGTAAGCTTCCCTTTGATGGTAGTTTCCCTTAGATGATAACTGTCCTTCGAGGATAATTATCCTTAGCTAGCAAATAACTTCCTAGACAACATATTATTCACCAAGGATGACATGCCATGACATACCACTCCACTAGATGATGTCTCCAATAACAATGGTTTAAAATAAAAAACAATGAAAACATAATATCAATTCAAGCAACTTCAAAACATAACACAAATACCTTCTTTAAAGAAATATGGAAAATATTATTTTAATTGTTTTTGCAATTCATAATTGCATCACCCAAAAAAAATATTTTTGTGCAAATAAAATCTCTCTCACATTTCTTGCATCCTTTATTCTATATTCTAATCTCTCTTCACTTCTTCTCTACCCCTTCACATCTTGAACCTCATTAAATTTAATGGATCAATAAATAGTTACTTTCTAACTACCACCAGATGGTTTCATAATGACCATTAGATAGTTCGGATTTCAATTTATCAAGTGGATGCTCATGCATCATACTCATTGGGTAGCAAAAATATTTCATGAACATTGCTAGAAATCTTCATCCATGTTGCTTTGTCATCTTCCTAGTTCTTCCACTTAACAGGATACTCATAATAATTCTTGATTCTTGTCCTTCTTATCACTCTAGAACCTATGATTAATTCAATTTCATCTTATTCCTCCTATGGAAGCTATGCTATCCATTTTTCTATTAAAATATCAATTGTAATATCTTCATCATCATATTTAGGTTTGTTATAGTATGGGTACGAGAAGGCTACATTAAATATTAATGAAATATCTAGCCCTATGGGATTTTAATTTCATATGCATTGGTTGTAAACTTCTTAAAGATCTTAAAAGGTCCAATATTCTTCCAATTTAACTTATTATAAGTGCCTTTAGGAAATTGCTTCTTTGGAAAATGTGCAAAAACCAAATCTTCAACCTGAAACTCCTACATTTTTTGTTTGCGATCAACGTGTCTTTTGTATTTGATGATACTCTTTTCTAATTAATTTTTCAGCTTTTGATGTAAATAATGAATGTATTTGGAAAAGTATTCTACTATAGCACATGGTATCTATAAATCAAAAGTCTTTGACAACTTATATACTCCTCTTGGTTGTATTCCATTCTTAATTTTAAAATATAATTCTACTTGTATTTCACTTTATATAATTGTATACAAATTTTTCCTATGGCAAAATAGTATCCCATAGCTTCAAATTATTTCCAACTAAGAATCTCAACAAATTTCCAAGGATCATATTCACAAAATCGGTTTGTCCATATATTTTTGGATGATATGTTGAATTGAAATCTAACTTAGGACCCAATTAATTCCATAAATTTTGCTAAAAATATCCCAAGAATTTAGTATCTCTATCTGAAACAATACCTTTTGGTAATCCATGCAATATTACCACTTAATTGAAGAATAATGTGGCAATGTGAGCAACATTATTTATTTTTCTACAAGGTATAAAATATGTCATCTTCAAAACTCTACCAACAACAACAAAAATATAATCATTATCCTTCTGTGTCCTTTGCAACCAAAGAATAAAATCTCTACTCATGTCCTCCCATGGTCTTTCTAGAACTAATAATGGTTGATACAACTCGATGTTTTGACTTCTTCTCTTTCAATGTTGACAAATTTGATAACCCTACATACATTTTCTTACATATTTATTTATTCTTGGCCAATAATAATTATAACCAAATTATCTTAGGGTTTTATCCATATTGAAATGTCTAACAAGTCCTCCAATATGCTTCTCCTTTACTATGTTTTCTCTCATCAATATTCAACGCACACATAATTATTGTCCCTTAAATAACAACTTTTATTTGATAAATTAATCAAGCTAAAACATCTTATTTTCCATAGTAGCATTTTTGTAAGATACCCAGGCTTCCTTCAAGTCTAAATCATTGGTTTTATAGCATCAATATTATGCACAAGGGTGAATTTTACAATTTAGTGTGAATATTCGGATTTCCACAATTTTAATTTTGCAAATTTTGGGACCCTAGAGATTGGCCCATTTGACCAAAATTTTTGGGATCAATTTTTTAAGGATAAATTCGCTCTCATACCATAAGGCTTTCTGCCTAATTTTCACCTTAAAATTATCCCACCCAATTCACCTCTTATACCACATTATATATAGGTAACCCTGACAACAACACTCATACAATTAAAACATTAATATTCTCTGATAACGAATGATACAAATTAGGTGACTAAAACAACATGAATAACAAAAGATGATTGACATAGACGACTAGCAGAACATGACTAACACAGTCGTCTTCTATCAGTCGCCATGTGGTGACTGATAAAAGGTGACTGGCAGAAGGCGACTAGCATAAGGCAACTAGCATAAGGTGACTGAAAATAATTTTATAATTTTAGGCATCAATATATATCCAAACATAGGCATATTTGTACTCATTGGAAATTTATTTTCAATCCCAATCTAATTGTGGTATTTGTATGAAGTTTCAAGATGATTTAATAGCTCAAAATTGGCCACAAATATGGTGGTGAGGAAGTAATGTCATTTTTGGATATATTTTGACCTATTAAATCATCTCAAAAATTTATAAAAAAAACCACCATTACATTAGGCTAAAAATGAGCTTTCCAACGAGTACAAATATGCCTATGTTTGGATATATATTGATGCCTAGAATTGTGAAAATATTTTCAATCACCCTTTGTCAGTCACCTTCTGCTAGTCACCTGCTACCAGTCGCTTTCTACCAGTCACCTTTTGCTAGTCACCCTCTTCCATTCGCCTTCTACTAGTTGCATTTTGCCAATCACCCTCTACCAATCGCCTTCTACTAGTCACCTTTTACTAGTCATATTTTGTCGATTATCATATGGTGACTGGTAGAAGACGACTGGAAAAAGGCAACTGGCTGAAGGTGACTGACATAAGGTGATTGGTAGAGGATGACTGAAAATAATTTTATATTTTTGAGCATCAATATATATCCAAACATATGCATATTTGTACACATTCGAAAGCTCTTTTTTATCCTGATTTAATGGTGTTGTTTTTGCTAAAGTTTTAAGATGATTTAATAGGTCAAAAGTGGTCCCAAATATGGTGGTGAGGAAGTAATGTCATTTTGGGGTATATTTTGACCTGTTAAATAATTTCAAAACTTCATAAAAACACCACCAATAGATCGGGATCGAAAAGATCTTTCCAAAAAGTATGAATATGCATATGTTTGGATTTATATTGATGCCTAAAAATGTAAAATTATTGACAATCACCTTTTGCTAGTTGCTTATGCCATTCGCCTCCTATGAGTTGCCTTTTGTCAGTGGCCAAAAGGCAACTAGCATAAGGCGACTGACAAAATACGACTAGCAGAAGGTGACTGACAATAATTTCATAGTTTTAGGCATCAATAGATATCCATACATAGGTATATTTGTACTCATTGGAAAGCTCTTTTTGATATCGATCTAATGTTAGTATGTTTATGAAGTTTTAAGATTATTTAATAGATGAAAAGTTGTCCCAAAGATAGTGGTGAGGAGGGAATATCATTTTGGGGTAGATTTTAACCTATTAAATCATCTCAAAACTTCCTAAAAACACCACCATTAGATCGATCTCAATTTTTTTTTTCCAATGAGTACAAATATGCCTATGTTTGGATTTATATTGATGCCTAAAAATGTGAAATTATTATCAATAACCTTCTACCAGTTGCCTTATGCTAGTTGCCTTCTGCCAATCACCTTCTTCTAGTCACTATCTACCAGTCGCCTTCTACTAGTCATCATGTGGTGATTGACAGAAGGCGACTGACATAAGGCAACTAGTAGAAGACAACTGGCAAAAGGTGACTATCAATAATTTTTATAGTTTTAGGCATCAATATATATCCAAACATAGACATATTTGTACTCATTAGAAATCTCTTTTTGAGCCCGATCTAATGGTGGTATTTTTATGAAGTTTCAAAATGATTTAATAGGTCAAAAGTGGTTCCAAATATGGTGGTGAGGAGGTAATGTCATTTGGGGTAGATTTTAACCTATTAAATTATCTCAAGACTTCATATAAACACCACCATTAGATCATTCCTGAAAAGAGCTTTCCAATGAGAACAAATATTCCTAAGTTTGGATATATATTGATGCCTAAAACTATAAACTTATTGTCAGTCACCTTATGCCATTCACCTTCTACCAGTAATCGTGACTGGTGGAGAGCGACTTTCAAAGGGTGACTGATAATAATCTTACATTTTTAGGCATCAATATATATCTAAACATAGGCATATTTGTACTCTTTGTAAATTTATTTTCGAGCTTGATCTAATGGTGGTGTTTTATGAATTTTTAGGATGATTTAATAGGTCAAAAGTGCCCCCAATTTTTTTTTATAATTAATGTGAAAATTTTTTGAAACTTTGCCAATATTTTGATAAATGTTTTGCTAAATTTTGAAAAATTTGCCCCAAAGTTTATACATGATTCACCCCAAATTTATAATTGTTTTTTTGATACCACCCCTTATGCATAACCCTGCATAGCATCAAAACCTACCTCTTTGTTGCATTCATTAACAAGTTCCTTTTACTCAAAGAATCAACTACCCTATTTAAAATTTCATTCCTATGCTTAAAAAACAATCAATAATTTTGAAGATATTCCCTCTATTTCATGTCTTTGTTTCAATTTTCCCTAGCTATTAATGAATTGCAAAGCATGATAATCTGTAAACATCATAAATTATTTCACAATAGATAATGTCACCACTTCTTTAGTGCTTGCATGATGTCATAGAAATTATTATCATAAACTAAATATTTCTTCTTGGACTCATTCAAATTCTCATTGAAATAAGAAGTAGGTCTACCGTGACTTAAAACTCCTTCAATGGTAGTTTTGTTCACATCAAAATATAGTTGGAAAACCATGTTAATGTTTGGAGATGCTACAATTAGCTACTCCATGAATCTCTTTCGATATTTGAAAGTGTCTCTCCATTGAACTTATCCATTAGAACTCATGCTACCTTCTTTCACAATTTCCATGATTGGAGCACAAATTCCACTATAACTTCTAATGAATATTTTGTAAAAAAAGTTAAGCCATGAAAATGTCTAGCTTCAAACATACTCCTTGGTGATGACCAATCCACAATAAACATTACCTTTGCTGTATCTATCTGATACATCCTTAGATATGACAAAACCCTAATATATCAATTGTATTTTTAATAAAATAATATTTCTTCAAATTAAAAAGCAATTATTCCTCCATTTTTTGTAAAACTAACCTCAGATGCATTAGGTGTTTTTTTGTTGTATTTCTAAACACCAAAATATCATCCAAGTAAACCACCACAAACATACCATGAAAAATATTCAAGACTTCATTCATCAATCTCATAAAACTTCTTGATGCATTTGTCAATCCAAATGACATGACAAACCTTTCATACAAGCCTTCATTGGTTTTCAATGTAGTATTCCACTCATTTCCTCCCTTAACTCAAATTATATGATAGCTACTATTCAAATAAATATTTATGAAGTATTATAGTCCACTCAAAAAATCAATCAAGTCATCCATAGAAGGTAATGAAAACTTATATTTTATCATAATTTTACTCATTGTTTGGGAATCCATAGATATACACCATCCCCCATATTTATTTAGTACTAGTACAACTAATACTAGACTTGGGATCAAGCTCTGCTTGATTAGTCCTTTGTCCAATAAATCTTGAACTTGTCTCTTCATCTCCTCATTCTCTATGGGTGTCATCCTATAATTTGCCTTGTTTGGCAAACTTGCTCTAGTTATGAAGTCTAATTGATGACTAATTCTTCTCATTGGTAGTAACCCATTATCTAATTTTATGGAAAGAATAGTAGCAAATTATTTTACCAAATTCTTTAATTGATGTGTAATATCGATCATTGCATTCATTGTTCTATCTTTAATGAATTTAGAAATTTTTGGCAATTTTGGGTACATTGCCTTTGCTCAAGTGTATAAGTTTTCATTGATGTCAACAAGCTCTTGAAGGAATTTGATTTGATGTCAAACAACTTGTTTTGATGAAGGTTACGGCATGACAGTTTCAAAGGTCTTTTGTAAACCCCAAGTTGGCAGGTTTAAAGATTACAGGTGGATGCATTAGTTTAATGCATTTGTGATCCGCTGTTCGGATATCTGTCGTTCATGTTTTGTATCTGCTGTAAGGTTTCATCGTCGTCGTTCGTGTCAGAAGACAGGGAGGCCTGTTGTTTATTTTAGCCCTAGCACATAAGGTACAAGGGAAACAGAGTGAGGTTCAAACCTCACTAGACGCCTTTGGCGCACCGATAGCAGCTATGCTGTTGGCGCACTACCTAAACGGGAGGTTCCATGTTCGAATAACGTGAAAGGGTTTTTTCTTCGTTGAAGTGGATGCAGCGGGTGGTGTTAGAGTTCGTGTGCAATTTCTCCATAGCGCGATTTTTGGTGTTGGCCAAGGTATTTTCGAAATTAATTTTTACTAGTGTATTTTACGGATGGAGGAAGTTTATTAGAGAGAAAAATAGCTTAGGAGTTATAAGGAGTTTGAAGCTTGCTTTATTTTGATAAAATATTCTTTTTAAGGTGTTGTTTGCATTATCTTATTGCATTTTTATGAGAGATAAAGTTTATTGTTGATAAGACTATAAGGGAGAAATAAGGTGTATATGGGATAAATATTTCTTGTAATGTTGAGAGTGCTTTTGGTTGATTATGGAAATGAAAGCATGATGTTTTAAGGTTAGAATTGCTTCTTGTGTGAAAGTGTGAAACCTTAAGTGGGTAGCTTTGAGATTGACATTAGCTTTCATTAAATTGGTTATAATCAAGCTATTCTTTACTTGGTTAAAGTGTTGGGCTTACTTCTTTGTTGATGATTTGAAAAGTTGTTTTGTGCTATTGTGATTTGAGTTGGTGGATGCTTTTTGTTCAAATAATGTTGGAGAGAAAAGGAGTTCTACTTGTTTCCTTTTCTAATGTTGATTGTAAAATGTTTCAAGGTTGTGTTTTGAGTTGAATGGTGTTGATTGAACCTTGGTTGATGAGCATTGTTGTTGAAGCCCTAATTGATGGTGAAAATAACATGAGTATCATTGTTATGTGATTCTTTGCATAGTTGGCAATTGTTGGGGTTTCATGTTCTTGAAAGAAAGCATTCTATCCTATCCATTTCATATATTGAGTTGAGTTTTTAGATTTGAGATTGAGATTGAGCTGAGTTGATTTGAGTTGAGTTTTGAGATTGGGAGTTGAGTATAGAACATATTGAGTCTCTAACAATTCTCTTTATGCTTCTATGAGTTTGAAAAATCACATTGGGTCTCTAACAATTCACTTTGTGATTTCCTACTAAGAAATTTTTCTTGGTGAGCTTGCTGAGTTTTTGGACAGGTTTCGGTGGGGACTTGTGAGCAGTTTTTGGACAGGTTTCGGTGGGGACTTGTGAGCAGTTTTTGGACAGGTTTCGATGAGGACTTGTGAGCAGTTTTGGACAGGTTTCGGTGGGGACTTGTGAGCAGATTTGGATAGGTCCTAGCAGAGGACTTGTGAGCTGAGTTTGATGGTTCTATCAGAGAACTTGAGGATAGAGGTGCATTGGTTCTAGGAGAAGAACCTGAGGATAGATTTGGCAAGTCTTTGAGAAGGCTTGTATGCAGAGGATTGATTTGTTCAAGAGTTGGATAGATTTGACAGACAGATGAAGACTTGTACTAGACTGACTGATTGTGTTTGGTATAGGTTGCTGAGCTACTGTGGACGTGATCATAGAAGGCAGAGGTCTCTTAGGCTAAGCATTGAGCACAGGAGGTCTTTGGTGGAAAGGAGTTCCACATGCTGGGAAGAGGTAGAGGCAATTGATCTTCTGAGGGATCATTTCTAGAGCAGAGGGGAAGGTATCTCCTTTGAGCAGAGGCTCATAAATTCTGATTAGGGGAAGGTATCTCCTTTGGGCCGAGGCTCATAAACATTGTAATTGGGAAGGATTCCCAAAGAACCTTGAGATAAATTTTAGAGAAAAGTTTTGTGGACGTAGCCCAGCCATTCTTAGTGAACCACATTAAAATTGGTTTCACTTTGTGGATGATATTGTGCATTGCTTTGATATTGCTTTGGGTATATTGCTTTACTATTTTGAAGTATAATGGAAAAAGTAAAAAGAGGTCTTATACTGTTCACCCCCCCTCTCAGTATAAGCTTGTGTTCTTCGATTGGTATCAGAGCGGGTGCCTTCAAAAAGTTTAACATCTTGAAGAAAAAGCTAGTAAAGAACACAATGGATCATTCAAGTGGCAATGCAACACCTATTCTTGATGGGTCAGATTTTGGTCTTTGGAGTGCAAGGATGAAGGTTCATCTAATGGCACTTGGGAATGAGGTTTGGGAAGTGATTGAATATGAGTACACTATTCCTTAACATGGTCCTAATACTAAATAAGAAAGGCTCCTACATCACAGCAATTCAAAAGCAATAAATACAATCCTGAAAGGTTTACAGAAAGCAGATCTCACCAAAGTGATTCACTGCAAGATAGCTAGTGAAATGTGGAATCAGTTGAAGGTGGTTCATACAGGTGATACAAATGTCAGAAAGGCCAATTTGAGACACTTCAAAGGTATGTTTGAACAACTCAAGATGAATTATGATGAAAATATTAGTGACTACATGCTTCGAATGGATGAGGTTGTTAACTCCATGAAAGACTTAGGTCTTGAGCTTGCTAAAAATGATGTTTGTGATAATATTTTAAGATCTCTTCCTAATAGATTTAGTGAAAATATTTCTGCTATTGAGGAAGCTAAAGATTTGGATAAGTTGAAAAAGGATGAGCTCCATAGTATACTTGCAGCATTTGAGTTGAGAACTCAAGTGAAGGTTGATGTCAAGAAAGAGGCATCTTTCAAGGCTACCAAGAAATCCAAGGGTAAATATCTTCAAGATAGTGATGAGTCTTCTAGTGATGAAGAGGCATATTACAGCAAGAAAGGCAAGTTCTCTAGAAAGCACAAAAGTATGAAAAATGTAAGATGTTTCAATGATGGAAAGTTTGGTCATTATGCTACTGATTGTACTGTTCCCAAGAATGAAAGTGATGAAGATAAACAGGATTCTAAGAGCAAGGATTCTGAAAAGCACAAGAATCACAAGAAAAACAAAGATGAGCACAACAATCAAGGAAAGAGGTATTCTCACAAGCACAATAAGAGTTTCTACCTAGACAAAGAAAGTAAGTGTTCTAGTAGTGATAGTGAAAGTTCTTAAAGTGATGATGAAAATGAGATGTTCATATCAGAAAAAGAGGAAGAACCGAAACATAGATTCATTATCATGAAATGTCTTAGATGTGGAAACTTTGGTCACCTTGTGGATGATTGCACATATAATGATTTGGTTTCTAGTATGTATGAGGATACTTCAAAAAACTACAAGGAAGATGCATGTATGGTTTTTGAAAAGGGTAGCACCTCTAGTGATAAGAAATCTAAAAAAGTCTTTGATGATTCAAAAAGCAAACAAATAGAGGAATATATAGAGGAAGGTGAAGTAGATCTTGAAGGTGAACTTATTAGTGCTCTTAGTGCTTTGAAAAAGGAAAGAAAGAAGAATGCTAGACTCAAGGATAAGTTAGATGAATGTTATATGGAAATAGATGATCTTATATAAAGTCTTGACTTCTCTATAGCTAAGACACAGGAACTCAAGGATGAGTTAGAGTCTAAGGTTCTTGAGTATAGTGAGTTAGAATAGAAAATGGCTTCTTTGAAAGAGGAAACTAAAGAGTACAAGGATAAGCTTTACAGGTTTCAATATAGCTCAAAAAAAGGTTAAGTCACTCATCAAAGGTCAAAGAAAGACAACAAATAAAACAGGCCTTGGTTTTGTCAAGCCACACAAGGAACAAGTTGGAGAGTCTAGTAAGAGACTCCAAAAGGAAGAGAGTTCTGATGAGGAAAGTATTTCAGAAAAGGAGTTCTTGAATGATATATGCACAAAAACAGAAAACAAAATTCATAATGAGAAGAATAAGTTTTCAGAACCTAAGAGGTCAAATAAAGGAAAGTTTCAAGGCAAATGTTTTGCTTGTCATAAGTTTGGTCACATGGCTTCACATTGCATGGCTCAAGTGAAGGAGGTAAATGACAGTTTCAGAAGTGCTAGTTACTTTCAAGGGTATTGCTACTCTTGTCAACATTTTGGGCACAAGGCAGTTTATTGCAAGGAAAATAACAAGAACAGGTTTGGTCGGAACAAGTTTGGTCGGAACGAGTTTGGCCGGAACAGGTTTGGTCGAAACGAGTTTGGTCAGAACAAGTTTGGTCAGAACTGGTGGATTCAAATATTAGGTTTACCTCAGAGAAACAACATCGTCAAGTGTTTCAAGTGCAACAATGAAGGTCACATAATCAAATAGTGTAGAGCTAAAATTCCAGAATATAGGAATAGGAATAGTGGCATGATCAGGTCCAAGGATCAAGGCATGGACAAGAACAAGGATGAGAACAAGAACAAGAACAGTGACAAGAACAGGAATATGGGCAAAGAGTTCAAGAGAAGGCCCGACAAGGAAGTTATAGACGCTGATGATGATCAGTGCCTAATGGGAGTTTTACTCCCACCCTAGAATTAATCACGTCATCAGGAGGTGGGGGAGGGACTAAGCTAAGAGGCTCATTCTTAGTCCCGAACCCCAAAGGTGACCCTTTCCCATTGATGACAAAGGGGTAGAGATATGAGTAAGGGGGAGAGTTTCAAAGTGAAGAGGAGATCTTCAAGTAAGGGGGAGAGTTTCAAAGTGAAGAGGAGAGCTTCAAGTCAGGGGGAGCAAAACTTCAAAGGAATATTCTCAGTTGTGGGCACAGTTGGTCAGTTGTTAGCATAGTTGGTTTTAGATTTGGCTCTTGAGAAGTGTTTTCATTAAAGGTTTGCCATCAATGACAAAGGGGGAGATTGTTGGCAATTTTGGGTACTTTGGGTACATTGCCTTTGCTCAAGTGTATAAGTTGTCATTGATGTCAAGAAGCTCTTTAAGGAATTTGATTTGATGTCAAAAAACTTGTTTTGATGAAGGTTATAGCATGACAGTTTCAAAGGTCTTTTGTAAACCCCAAGTTGGAAGGTTTACAGATTACAAGTGGATGCATTAGTTTAATGCGTTTGGGTCCAGGAGGAAGTATTCATTTAATAATTAAAAACCTTGTTAAGGTTTCTTGTAATTATTTTTAAATAAATATTAATTTATTGTTTGCATTGGGTTCTCCTAACCCATGGCACAAATGTCTTAACTTTGATGGTGCTATGTTCTAAGATTGTGGGCGCTATCCAAGACCTCCACCGATATGTTAAAATCCTCGCCGATGTCAAGATTTTATGGGAAATATGCATATAAATCTCCCACGATGAAGATCAAAGATTATCCTATCCACATTTTTGAAAAGTGTTGCTCGCTATGATTTCACGATCTGATTTTTGATTTCTTCTTTTCTGAGATTTCATGATCTACTATTCGGATATCCGTCGTTCATGTTTTGTATCCGCTGTAAGGTTTCGTCATCATCATTCACGTCAGACGACACGGAGGCCTACTGTTGATTTTAACCCTGGCACAGAAGGTACAAGGGAAACAGAGTGAGGTTCAAATCTCATCGAATTTCTTTGGCACATTGGTAGCGGCTAGTCTGTTGGCGCGCTACACGAACGGGAGGTTTCGCGTTTGAATAATGCGAAAGGGTTTTTCTTCATTGAAGTGGATGCAGTGGGTGGTGTTAGAGTTCGTGTGCAATTTATCCATAGCACGATTTTTGGTGTTGGCCAAGGTATTTTCAAAATTAATTTTTGCTAGTGTATTTTGTGGATGGAGGAAGTTTATTAGAGAGAAAAACAGCTTAGGAGTTATAAGGAGTTTGAATCTTGCTTTATTTTGATAAAATATTCTTTTTAAGGTGTTGTTTGCATTATCTTATTGCATTCTTATGAGAGATAAAGTTTATTGTTGATAAGACTATAAGGGAGAAATAAGGTGTATAAGGGATAAATATTTCTTGTAATGTTGAGAGTGCTTTTGGTTGATTATGGAAATGAAAGCATGATGTTTTAAGGTTAGAATTGCTTCTTGTGTGAAAGTGTGAAACCTTAAGTGGGCAGCTTTGAGAGTGACATTAGCTTTCATTAAATTGGTTATAATCAAGCTATTCTTTACTTGGTTAAAGTGTTGGGCTTACTTCTTTGTTGATGATTTGAAAAGTTGTTTTGTGCTATTGTGATTTGAGTTGGTGGATGCTTTTTGTTCAAATAATGTTGGAGAGAAAAGGAGTTCTACTTGTTTCCTTTTCTAATGTTGATTGTGAAATGCTTCAAGGTTGTGTTTTGATTTGAATGGTGTTGATTGAACCTTGGTTGATGAGCATTGTTGTTGAAGCCCTAATTGATGGTGAAAAGAACATGAGTATCATTGTTATGTGATTCTTTGCATAGTTGGCAATTGTTGGGATTTCATGTTCTTGAAAGAAAGCATTCTATCCTATCCATTTTAGATATTGAGTTGAGTTTTTAGATTTGAGATTGAGATTGAGCTGAGTTGATTTAAGTTGAGTTTTGAGATAGGGAGTTGAGTATAGAACATATTGAGTCTCTAACAATTCTTTTTATGCTTCTATGAGTTTGAAAAATCACATTGGATCTCTAACAATTCACTTTGTAATTTCCTACTAAGAAAGTTTTCTTGGTGATCTTGTTGAGTTTTTGGACAGGTTCCGGTGGGGACTTGTGAGCAGTTTTTGGACAGGTTTTAGTGGGGACTTGTGAGCAATTTTTGGATAGGTTTCGGTGAGGACTTGTGAGCAGTTTTGGACAGGTTTCGATGGGGACTTGTGAGCAGATTTGGATAGGTCCTAGCAGAGGACTTGTGAGCTAAGTTTGATGGTTCTATCAGAGAACTTGAGGACATAGGTGCACTGGTTCTAGGAGAAGAACCTTAGGATAGATTTGGCAAGTCTTTGAGAAGGCTTGTATGCAGAGGATTGATTTGTTCAAGAGTTGGATAGATATGACAGACAGAGGAAGACTTGTACTAGACCGACTAACTATGTTTGGTATAGGTTGCTAAGCTGTTGTGGACGTGATCATAGAAGGCAGAGGTCTCTTAGGCTAAGCATTGAGGACAGGAGGTCTTCGGTGGAAAGGAGTTCCACGTGATGGCAAGAGGTAGAGGCAGTTGATCTTCTAAGGGATCATTTCCAGAGCAGAGGGGAAGGTCTCTCCTTTGAGCAGAGGCTCATAAATTCTTATTGGGGGAAGGTATCTCCTTTTGTCCGAGGCTCATAAACATTGTAATTGGGAAGGATTCCCAAAGAACTTTGAGATAACTTTTAAAAATAAGTTTTGTGGATGTAGCCCAGCCATTCTGGGTGAACCACATTAAAATTGGTGTCACTTTGTGGATGATATTGTGCATTGCTTTGATATTGCTTTGGGTATATTGCTTTACTATTTTGAAGTATAATGGAAAAAGTAAAAAGAGGTCTTATACTGTTCACCCCCCCTCTCAGTATAAGCTTGTGTTCTTCAGAAATGAAAGCAAAAAAAATTCCTCTTTCTTGATCTCCTTCAATAATTGTTTTTTAGATATTAGAAAAAATTGTAGAACTATTGCACACCTCTTCTCCTTTGTCCTTCAATGGACTTGATGCAAAACTTTTTCCATCCTTGAAAATTGAATAAGTATTCAATCTAGCATCATGTACTACTTCTCTTTAAAATTTTCACAGTCTTCACAACAAAATTTGACATGCATCTATTAGCATGATGTCACATAGAATATCATATTTATAAGAACCAATTTGGAAATATACAATACATTGTTCATTAACAAAAATTTGATGTTCCTTTTGCACCCATGAGACTTTATATAGATTTGGATTTTCAATTTTTTTCAAACCTAATTTCTCTACCATTTATATTGACACTAAGTTTTTTGTACTTTATCTATCCACAATCACCTTGCAACACTTGCATCTCAATTTTAAAATTATCCTAAAATTATTTCTTCTTTGCTCAGGTTCATGCACCTCCTTTTTTGGTTTCAACTATACCATTTTCATCTAAGGGATTGTCCTTGCTTTGATTCCTCCATGTGCTTTAATGAGGCTACAATTCCCTCATTAACTTGTGTAATATGGTTACAAGTTTCCTTTCCATGTTCATTGGTTTGTTGCATTGTTGGACATTCAAATACCTGGTGATCAGCTCCTTAAGGTGGTACCAATCCTAATTCCCTAGTGCTCCTCCTCACACTAGGTTAAATAACAATGAGGTGGAATAGGGGTTATTAGCAGTAACCCTAGAATTTGAACCTACTTGCTAGTAGAAAAATATTGTCAATGTAACCAACTATCCTATGAATCCCCTAAGTGAACGTCATCCCAACAAGTAAAGTACCAATCCTAAGGCCCATGTACTCCTCACATCAATTTAAATAACAACCAGGTAAGGGGATGCTTTTAAAAAATAATTGCTAGCTTGGTAGGTTTAGGGATGGGAAATTTTTGTCTATTAACATCATCCTGAGGCAGTGTTAGTTCACCATTTTTAATGGTTGTCACTCATACAGTTGACTTAGTTTATTATGAGTTTGCTAGAGAGCTCAATGGTACCGGGGAAGCGTCCACACAAGTTCATTCCAAAGTGTATCACAAGGTAAAGACCTTGTCCCTGAAGCTATTATTCCTTTGCATGAATATCATATAGCTTGTGAATGACTTGAAATTCATACCTTGGTTGGTTATTTTTTGGGTCATATCCCATATGGTACCCTTATTCGTTCTTGGGTCCAGCAAGTTTGGGGCCCATATGGAGCTAAAGTGGAGAATGTACAAAACCTTAACAAAGGGTATTTCATTTTTTACTTTTCAAATCCATATTAGGCATAGAAGGTTCTATCTAGGAGACCATGGACTATCTGTAATTCTATGTTGATTTTGCAACCCTACTATAGGGATTTCCAAGTCAGTGACGAAGCTGCACTCGAAGTCCCGATGTGGGTTGAATTCCCCAGTCTTCCTATTACCCTTTGGGATTTTTTTTAGACTTTAGCTACCCCCTTAGGTAAGTTTGTTTGTATTGATCCAGAAAAGTTCTTCTCTGCTTGACCAACTAGAAGGATCTATATCACATTTGATCTTACCAAGGATTTGTAAGAGTTTATTGATATCAATATCGAGGACCAATCATTTAGGAAAATAGTTAACTATATTAATTTACCCAATACCTATTATTGGTGTCAATTTGTAGCTCACAAAATTTGGAAGTGTCCTCTGATGGAGTGGAAATATAAGGTAAATCCCTCATCCACTCTCGCAGCTCCATCTAATGGCTCGTAGGAAAACAATGAAGAATTGACTATTGTTTCTAGTAGGAAAACCCATGGAGCTAAGTAGTAGGAAGCTTTGGTTTTAACTACACAACCTACCCCTACTCCTTCTCGAGACATGTAAGCTTCTACTGAATATGTTCAGGATCATATTGATATGGCCTCTCTGGTTTTTGGCATGCAACCCCTAGTTTTGTCGATGTCTCAATATCTTTGGTCGGGCCCTTCTTTTGCCTTAGTGGTGGTAGCTCCAGATAATTCTTTGGTTGAGAAGGGTCGGGCCTATAAGTTCCACCACTCTTGTAGCCCTATTCAAAATGATAAACATCAATAGCTAATAAATGATGCTTTTCTCATCGCCTCCAACTCTTATGGTTCGCTTGAAGGTTTGGGTGATGTAGAGGATGTCATGGAGATCATGCATCCTAAAAAATCTCAATGATGTTCTTCTCATGGAATGTCCGAGGACTGAATAACCTGGTGAGAAAATATTTGGTCTAAAATGAGATGTCAAATATTTCTTGAGTGCATGGAAGCCTCGATTTTTTATGTCTACAAGAAGTTAAGATTTATGATTTCAATCTACAGTGTGCATGTGAATTTTTATGGATACAAAGTGCCTCTTTTGCCATGAAGCATTCCTCGAGAAAAGGGGGAGCTATCACTATCCTTGTGCCTCGATTATAGAAGAATGTTGTGACATGGGGTGTTGACCCATCCAATCAAGTTGTATGGATTTTGATCGAGATTTGTGGAAAACCATTTGGAGTGGTTAACGTGTGGGACTTGAACATCACTTCTAATCAATGTGAGTTATGGAGATGGCTTGTCATGAATCTGCCATTTGCCACTTGGGTGCTTTGTGGAGATTTTAATATGGTGGAGAAAGCTTCTGACAAGGTCAATCATGCTCCAATGCAATGGTTTTTAGGTGAAAGGGAAGCATGGTTTTTTATGAAAAACAAGCTTCACTAACCCTAATTCTCGCTTCTCACCTTCTGACTTCCCTCAGGATATTTGGTACACCTAGTCCAATTTCTAGGCTACTTCTGCTAGGGTTTTGGAAATATCAGAAAGAGACATGATTTCTGAGTGTGACAACTTTCATTTTTCCTATATTTTACCTTCTTTGACATATGTGCTAAATTTACCTAGTACTACACTATTGTATCATTCACCTATTTTATTCTCGATGGCAAAGTTAAACTTTCAACCCAGAGTTCATTCTTCATAGTTTTACTTGAATGTTTCTTTTTTGCATAACTTTAGCATGAAAACTCATATATACCGTATTTAGAATTTGATTCCTAGACCTGATGGTCTTTCTATAAGGATTGAGTGGTGGAATGCTGCCATTCAACGAACCACTAAGGTGATGTGGACTCTGGGTGTTGAAGTTGCAAAGCAGTGGAAATAGGCTATGTTTGCCTTGTAGAGTGAGTTATCCAAAGCATCTCTCAGGCTTGAAGCCTCTCCTTTCAGCTCTCTTGATCAGTCCCAAGTTTCTTCCATTCGGCATGAGATAAAAAAATTTGATTTGTATGAAGCCAAGGGTGCTCAATTACGTGCTCGAATGCATTGGCTCAAAGTGGGGGATAGAGTGACTAAAGAATTTTTTCAATGCCTCAAACCTCCTGCTTAGTATTATTAGTTTCAAACAATTCAAGTTGATGGTAGAGATTCATAGACCTTTTAGACATTGTCAAGGTATTTTTTCTTCTCAACCCCTTGATGATGCTAGAAGGTAAGCTCTTGCTAATTATACCGTTGTGGTTCCCAATAAGCTTTCTCTTGAGCAAATGATATTTCTAGAAGATCTAAAAAATTCCTTGTCATTGATGGCCAATGATAAGACACCTGGTCTTGATGGCTTCCCATGTGAATTCTACAAATAATTATGGGATATTCTTGGTTTTGATCTCCACAAAGTGTATCTTGAAGCCCGTCAATGTGGTTCACTGGATTCCATTATTAACAAAGGCAATGTTAAATTTATTTCTAAGTCTAGATATCCTGATCTCATCACTAATTGGAGGTCGATCACCCTGCTTAATATGAGCTATAATATTATTTCCAAAGCCCTTCTGCTTAAGGTTAAATCTCTCCTACCTTTGATTTCCAGACCTGAACAAACTAGATTTGTTTAGGGAAGATACATTCTTGATAATGTTGTTGCTATTTTGGAAGGTATGGGTGGGCAAGAAATTTTGAACAAGATGCTTTATTCATTAATATTAACTTTGAGAAAACCTATGATAATATGGAGTGGTACTTCATCACTGCCATGCTTCAGGCTTTGGGCTTTGGGCCATTGTTTGTGAGCATTGTTCTTACTTGAATAATAGTCAATCTTAGTCAATTTATCTTGGTCATTCTGTAAGACAGGGATGCCCTCTTGCTCAATATTTTTTCATTCTTGTTGCAGAGGATTTTGCCTATTTTTTGGCCCATAAGGTGGATCAAGGATTAATCAGGGGTATTGCTCTCCCCAATTTTATTTGTCAGTTGGTCAATGGTCATTTTGTTGATGATTATTTTTAATGCTTCGATAAGATGAGAAATCGCTTTCCTCAACTATTAGTTTCTTAGAGGTGTTCTATTTAGGCTATGGTTCTTCTATTCAATGGAAAAAACCTCATGTTTTTAGTAATCTCAATCCCAGCTACCATGTTGGCTACATCATTTACAATGGACTTGGATTCAACCATGTGAGGTGTTTAAATTTCTTGGAATTCCTTTTGCATTTCATGGTTCCTTTGCTCAATTGTGGTAGTATGTTATTGAGAAAGTGGACAAGAAGCTTTCTTACTGGAATAGTAAGAAACTTTCTCTGGTAGGAAAATTTCATATTTGTTCTAAGGTTTTAGCCACTACCCATGTCTATTATTTGTCTTGTTGGGTTCCATCCAAATATTGTTATAAAAAGTTGGATAAGTTTTTGAGAGATTTCCTGTGGGCCAAATACTCTATCAAACGAGGTTTACATCGGGTATCTTGGGAAATTTATTGTTTGCCCAAATATTGTGGAGGCATCGGTTTGTTTTATTGTCATCGACAAGGTTTTGCCCTTTGTGCTAAATGGATCACCCGATATTTTATTGGGGATGAATATTGGAAAGTTTTGGTCAGGCATTGCATTTATTTTGGTTTGCTTCAAGGAAAGAAAATTTTGAAAGGGTTGGGATTGCAATCCATTCTTACTACCCCTGTCCCTGTTAAAGTTAAAGGTTATTTTGTCATTCAGAGTATTTAGAAATCTTGGGAGACCTTCAAACCCTAGCTTAGTTGGAAAGGGATTTTTTGCAAAGTAGATGCCTCTTGCCTTCCATGAATATTTGGTGGTCTTTGATTATCACTTGGCAGGGCTTTCCTTGGATTTGGTGTAGTGGGTGAGGGCGTAGAGGTTCTATAAGCATGGTATTGCTTCCATTTTTTATTTCTTCTTTCGACATACCAGGAGTTGGATACCCTAGGAAAGTTTTTATCAAATTCAAAATTTAAATCCTGGTGATAGAGATACTTATGAGGTGGTTATTGATAGTATTTCATTTTCTATTTAGTGCAAACTACATAAGCATTTTTAAAAACCTTGATGGTTAGATTGGTGTTGGCTTGGGGAGCTTCTTGTTTTGCAATATAAAACTCATCTAGGTTACAAATGGCTCACCCCGCAAGTTCCAATGGTTGATAAGCTCATTATGAGATGGGACTTAGTCTCTCTTCCTCCCAATGGAATAAGAGGTTTTGGATTACTTGGGCTACTTATATTGAACCTAAACATAGTTTTTTTTCTTGGAGCCTCTTGCACCAGGGGTTTCTTATTGGCAATAGGTTCAAGCATTTGGGTGTTCATAATCCCATTTGTCCGATTTGTGGACAGACAAAAGATTTACTACATGTTTTTTGGTTTTGTGATCGGGCTCAGTCGGCCTGGGAGTGGCTTCTTGAATTTTCAGACCTTTTATGCAAGAGGATTTTACCTGGGTGTATGCTATTTTGGGTGACCCTATTGCATTTTCGTTCAACGTAGGTGTTATTTGGAATATTTTTAGAATTCATACCTTGTTTTATCTTTGGAAGTCCAGGAATAGAGTTGTTTTTTCTCAGCAAGATGTCGAACGTGTCTTCTCTGTTGCTGATAAATATGCTATATTCTTTGATTACTAGTTACAGATTCAAGTATAGGTTGAAAAAGTACATGTGGAGCTATAGTACTTACGTACCGTCATGGAGCATTGGGGGAATGTGCCTTGCGCTATGAGTTGGCATATTTGACACTGTTTTGGCGATTGTTATCTGACTTTTTGTGGATTGTTTCTAATACTCTTGTGTACTCCTAACCACGATGGTTAGTGTGTTGGTTTACAGGGTGTGCTAATCCCACCTACCCTTTTTTGTATGATTAGACATTATTTTATTAATATAATAACTTTTTCATCTAATGATTAGACATTATTTTATTAATATAATAACTTTTTCATCTAAAAAATAAATGAGTGGAATAATTGTTGTTAATAACCTTAAAATTTAAACATACAAAAGGACTCTTGTATGTAATATCCAATAAAAAAAACAATCGTAATCAATACTACAATACCAAAAAGACACAATAGTAATCAATACTACAATACCAGCAATAATAATAACACGTGTCGGGTGCCTGTCGGAAGGCTGCCAAATTGTGTTCTAAGTGCAAAGCTGTCCGTCTCACGTGCATTTTTATGACTCTTCCATGTCTAACTCCGTTCTTTGTCCGCAATTGTTGTTCTACACCATTTTGGTTGACGCTCCATTATATTGAAGTCGAATGTTCCAATGCTCTTCAAGTAAAAGGCTTAGCATCGCTGAGTTACGTTGATAAAATTTATATAGGTACTAGCGAGATCCTTCTTTTCCCGCAGGTTTGTGACGTCTGTTATATATAGCAAAAACAAAAATACCGTAACATATCACAATTTTTTTTTTTTAAGAACTCAAATTATATTTATTGCATTTAGTGCCCTGGGGAGGTGTAACTGCAGCACAATCTTATTAATATGAGCGGTAAGATCAATATAACTCTACCAGCATAAATATATTGCTCTAAATTCTTAAATATGCAATATTCATAGCCATACGAGCCTCACTAATGAGAGGACAATGTTTCGATAAAATCAGTTATTATGACAATTATTTATCTTGTAAGTTTATGAAGGCTAACGAATCAGGCATAGGAGCACATCCCATAAGTGCAGTAAGTTCCCTTTGGGCAGGCCCTGCCGCATGCGCCGCAATTATAAGAATCCCTGATGGTGTTACTGCATCTTCCATTGCAGCAGACCCTCCCGTATCCGCACTTGTAATTGCATTTCCCACAATGGATCTTATCACTCATCACGTCCACGCATCTGTTGCCGCAGCAATATGGACCACCAGGACTCAGTTCCGATTTCAGACAAATATATGGATTCCGGTAACACGACAATTCTTTCTGATTCACTGTAGCTAACAGAAACCGATTGCCTGCCGCTGGGCGATCATATTCCGCCAATGTAGACACGGATAATGTCAAGAGCAGTAAGAAGGGGATCATAATTGCTTTGGGAATCCCCATGACTCTGATACTGCTAGCGACCTGATCAATGGCAACCAATGTAAAGATGCAGAAATTGCCTTGATGAGAAGTGTAAAGGCTTTGTTTGGTCTTATAGGGTGGTCTGGGGCCTTGTTGTTGATTAATCTCGATTTGACGGCATATGAGCATACTTGGATCCAAAGCTTGGGGGCAGAGTATCGTCAGTTATAGCAAAGAATAACAGTAAAATGCCCCTCGGCGTCGACAGTAGTATTTAATAGGTTTGATTAGTTGACACGTGAAAAGAATGTAGAGACATGCACGAACAAGAAACTGAGATGAAACTCATCTGTAATAGATGCCGGCTTACGCCAGCCAGTAGAGCCAACGATATTGGAGGCACGATTTTCAGCAAGATTGTTGTGGACTTTTCAGACGCTAATAGCCGATTTTAATATTTTGTTTTTGGAGCTATCTCATTGAAAAAAAAAGCTCGGTACCGTGAGAATTGAGTGATCAGAAGAATCTGATGGCTCTCTATCGTATTTATGAACAAGAGTCAGCCATAGAGATTAGATGGAAAAATGATGTTGATTATAATAAAAATAATTTATGCCTTCGTAGGTATTAGTTTTGATCGGTGCCTCTAGAAATCCACGGATGATTATGCAAGGACGCTGCGGGAGTATCCTGACAGAATCTTTATTTTTCCCGTTACATTTTTTATTTAGAATTGCCCTTACGGGTTGAAAGCCACAAAATACGCAACAATGTATTTACCCCATCTCTATATATATATATATAAATATATAAGAGACAGGCCCTAATACGTAATTGTTTTATATTCTATAAAGCAGAATGATTTATATGATATGAACGAAAGAAAGTATATATAAAAAAGTGTGCATATTAAATTTATATGGAGTCAATCTTTTTTATATATAATATATATTTTAATTGGTTAATTATAATAGTATTATAATAAAATTTGAATATTTTTTTTGTGGTTTAGTAAAATTTGATTAATTTTTTTCAAATTTAAAGAATCTAATTAATTAAACTAATAGAATTTAATAATATATAATATTTTTTAAAAGATATGGTTTTATAATTAATTTTTATAAAATTTTATTATATCATACAATTTTTGTGGAGGTTTCCATTAAGAATCCTTCAACTTGTTACAACAACTTCACCAGAGAAACACACTCACCCACGCTATGGTTTGAACCTTGGACCTCCCCAAGAAAACCAAAGCCCAAACGTTGCGTTGCACCCCCAGGTCATACAATTTTTGTTAAAACGAAAATTCTCATAAGATTTTTTAAGTTTTTAAAATGTTTGCTAGCATAATAATAATACTAACGGCATTAAAGATTTTATACATGATTCACAATAATATTAAATAATTAAAAAAATATCTATTATAAAATTTATTTTGTATTAAAAATAAGAAAAAAATGCTCATACTTCGGAGTGAGACTCTCCATAAAACGCATGTAAATTTAAATTTTAAGTTATTAAAAAAAATAAAGAAAATTTTATTTTTATTATAAATTTTAGTTTATATAAATAGTAAATTTTAACTCATCGGAAAAAATTAAGAAAACATATAAAGTTTATATAAAGGTAAATTATATCATTGAAAACATAGTAAGGAAAAATATTTTTATTATAAATTTTAGTTTGTATAAATGGTAATAAAAATTACTTGAGTTTTATAGGAGTTAAGCATTTATACATAAAAATTACTTGAGTTTTATAGGAGTTAAGCATTTATACATAAAAATTACTTGAGTTTTATAGGAGTTAAGCACATGAACTAGGTGTCAATAGGTTTGGTTTAATCATTGGAACAAATAGTAGTTTTTTTTTTTTTTTCTTTTAATATTATTGGAAGAAATAGTTGATATAGCCTACAAAAAAAGGTTCAATGGTTGGAAAAATGGTTGGAAAAAATAGTTATGTAGACCACACCAAGGTTCAAATCAAAAGGCACTAAACAAATTAATGTGACTAAATATATGTAAAAGGGAGAGGGCAACCCATTTCAAAACCCTTAAAAAATAATAAGAAGAAAATAGATCTTTGCATTTAATAAAACTTAACATGCATGTTATCCATATCTTATACAATTGAACATAGCATTAAAGACTAAAAAATACTAATAAAATGAAGAATTTAATGTAAATATATATATTTTTTTGGATTTGGTATTAAGTGTTAATTTTATTATTTATTTATAACATTTTTTTTTATTTGGTATTAAGTGTTTAATTTTATTATTTATTTATGACATGTAATGGAAATTTTTTTGATCATTTATAATATTATATATATAATATATATAATTTTTTTTTTTCTATTTTTTATTTATTTGGTTAGTGTGAGGAACCTCTATGACCATTGCATAGGGCTGAGAAAACTCCCCCCAACCATGACCCCTCCTAAATTCGAGAGCTATAATTATTAATATGGAATTTAACACACAACCACCACACACCCACCCCCTCACACACTCGCCTACATCACGTTTTGAACTTTGGAACACCTGAAGAAGAGCCAAAGCCCATATCGTTGTGTTGTCTCCCTTTGGAAAAAACCTTATATTAACGAAAACAATTCTCCGTATCCCCTCAGATAGAACATTCCATTCCATAGGGCTTGTCCCATCCGGGTATACCCCTCAGGCTAGTTGAGGGGGCTTTTGTATCCTGTGTAGGCCACCAATCTTGAACCCCATGCCTCCTTCCAAGGACTGAGGAAACTTGCGAGTAAGGTATTCCACCAAGCTTGAACCCCATACCTCCTTCCAAGGATTGAGTAAACTTGCAAGTAAGGTATCCCACCAATATTGAACCCCATACCTCCTTCCAAGGATTGAGGAAACTTACAAGTAAGGTATCTGGTGAGGATTGATTTTTTTTTGTTGTTTTTTAATCTCTTAAAGAATATAATTTCATATTTTCTTAATATAGAATTACAATTATTTTTTAAGGAAAAAAATATTACCTCCTTCCAAGGATTGAGGAAACTTGCAAGTAAGGTATCTGGTGAGGATTGGCTTTTTTTTTTTTTGTTTTTTAATCTCTTAAAGAATATAATTTCATATTTTCTTAATATAAAATTATGATTCTTTTTTAAGGAAAAAAAATATTAAGAATAAGTAGATATTTTGTTTTACACCTAGATCATTATCAAATATTATTATATTTAATATTTTATAAATATATATAAAACCTTTATTTTATTATTTTATTATGAATAGATAAGGAGTTTGAAAGGGTTCCCAAACCTATTATATCAAACCCTTAATATTTTACAAGAAGAGCCTAACATTGGAACAAAAAGGATCCACCAAAATAGACCAAGTCCTCCCCAAAAACTACCTCAAGCTAAAATATAAACATATATAAGATATTTATCAACAAAACAAGACTAAGATTGCAATCCCATATAAAATATCAAATTTTTACCGAGCATAAAGATAAAAAATATAAGTATTGAAAGGAAACTCAATCCATCATGCCTCTAGCATCCTTCTCAAAAACCTCCATCTTCTCGTTAGAGGTCAGTTCCATAATATTCTTCCTCAAATATGCAAGATGGGTTACCACCTCCTCCACTAAGTTTGCCATCATTCTATTGATCCTCCACATCAAATCAATAAGGTCCCTTAAAATTACGTAGTTGCTTTTTAGATCTACAACAATGAAGGATTCATGTGGGCATTTATCAAACCTTTTCTTCACATAGATATTACCCCTCTTGCACTTTGAACTTAACCTCTTAATTCCTTTGGAGGATTGATAACCCATTAGAAGGGTCAAAATTCTCTCTTGAACCATAGGATTTGAATTTGAATTCTTGAAATTATTTGAATAATGTCTAGAAATAACATGGAAAAAGAATTTGATATTCTCACCCAATTGTTATGAAAATTTATTATCATTAACATAAATCATTCACCAATATGAAAAAATATCAAATAATTTATCCACAAATAATATCCACAATAATAATATGCACAAAAGATAGAGATAGATAATACCCTTAAGGTAGAAAAACACCAATAATACTCCTTAAGGAACAAATAACTCCACAATGTCTCCCAAGATGAGAGTGCCACTTAAGGAGGGTAAAATCCCATAAGCCACTTCATGGGAAAAGACAATTACATAAGATTGATCTCTATGATGATTACAATGATAAATATATCTTTTTTATATACCCATTTTATAATTCTACTTTGGGGAGCCTACTACTAATATAATATAATATTATAATATAATATAATATAATAATACAATCAACCTTGGATTATGTGTGGCCCATGCCAACCTTTATACAATATAATAATATATCCTTGAATATCTATTCCTAGGTACCCTAAAATTCCACCCTCCTTACAAATGTTTCATCCTCGAAACATATAAAGAAACAATATAATATGATTGCCAAGCAGTGTTAGCAATGAGTACCAATCTCAATCATCCATTCATCCTCATGCAACACATTGATGTTGGTATGTCATATTACCACTCGAGTATCCAAATTTGCTCGGTTGGCTACATGCTTCTTCTATTATATTTTGATAATTTAAATGATGGGTCCACTTGTTCCTTGATGCTGATGAACCACTCTAAAAACCAAGATCATTATGCTTTATCTTCCAACCATAGCCATACTTGGTGTCCTTTTGATCCATGTAGAACAATAATATTTCTTCCTTGAGCCATACCTCCAATATTGTTCTTGCTCATGGTGGTGTGGATGGCGATATGGTGTAACCTTAACTTGATGTTATACCTTGAATCCTCAACATTTAGATTTTTTGTTTTAAATTATTTTACACATTATTCTTCCATGTTCCATTTTTTTGGTGTGTCATTGTCCTCCTCTAAAAAAGTTTCCTTAGACTTTGCTACTATTATTTCCATGGACTCAATTGTTGTTGCTTCTTACATGGGCTTTGTTGTTGTTATTGCCTTCTTGGATTCTATTTTAGGTTCTTCTATTTGTTCTTCAGCTTGTTTTTTTTCAACCACTTCTTATTTTTCCTTGGATCCTTGCTTCTTAAGCTAAGAAATATCTTGCAATATTATCTTCTTTTTCCTATACCATAACTTCATAAACTTCTTTTGCACATTAATGTTAACAGTACCCAAAGAATCTAACCAAGGATAACCAAGAACAATATCCTCATCATCCATATTAATAACATAAAAAATATGAATGTAAAATATATTTATCCATGTTGATCTTAAAATATTCAAAAATATGAACATTCTCACCCTCCAACTGTATTTCCTTAATTTTTGTTGCATGAACCTACAACCTCTTAGCCAAAGCAATATTAATAAAATTATATCTACTACTAGATTCAATGGAAATACTAACCTATTCCTTTTGAATGCTTCCATGAACCTGCAAAATAGTCTCTTGATTTTGAAAATCCAAATATGTGGCTTCATTCTTCTCATTATCGTATCTAACATTTTTATCTTTCTTTAAATCTACCCATTCTCCTTTCTTTTCATTTCTCTCATTTCAAATACTTTGTAGTTTCTTTTCAAGGTCTTTGATGACATCCATTAAGCTATCTATATTTTTATCCATTTCCTCAATATCTCTCTTACAAATATCTAACTTTATTTGTAATTGAAAAGGTACCCATTTGCTCAAGAATGTTGGTTCCATTTCTTTCCAAGTGCACCTCATATTGTTTGTAACAAAGCTTTATACCTATTGTAAAGCTTCACCTCAAAAAATTTAGTGTAGCCCATCGACGAAGACAACCATGCTTCGCTCTGCCTTCACATGTTCGTTTCACTGTGTCTATTTAACATAGTGTGGGATTTATCCCACATCAGGAGTGTAAAACTTTTTTACACTGTAAAGGGAGCCTCATTTGATAATTGAATTGACCAGGCCAAGGGGCTGGTCATAAGAATATGGTGAGGTGAATGTATCCACGTGGAATAAAAATTTTTGTTGTTTGATCATGACTTTGTTTGTTGGACTCCTTGATCGGTTGTATCTTGTCCATGTGGCACAAGAAAAATAACCAATTTTTGTGTATGATTTTCATTTATGTCCCACATTGACTATGTGGGAGAACAACCTGGATTTCAAACATGCAATGCACAAATGTAGCACTAGCGAGTCTATGACCATGGACTTGTTTGTGACCTATTAACAAAGCCTTTGTTAACTTCGTTCCTCTTGGTTTTTGTTGCACTTTTTTATCTGCGTTGACTACTTTGATAGATATTTTGAAATAAAATATAGTTTACTTCTCAACATGATAGGGTTAAAACTTTTTTTCTAAAATAGTTAATTAGATTTTTTATTTTTTACAAATAAATTGTAAAATCTCCAACCCCATAGGGTTAATTAATATATATATTTTATTTGGTTAATGTGAGAAACTCCTATGACCAACACACAGGGCTGAGCATTCTTCTCCCAACCATGACCCCTCATATAACCAAGAGCTATGCTTATCAATATGGAATTTAACACACAACCACCATGCACCCACCCACTCACACACTCGCCCATATTGTGGTTTTACTAAAAGAATTAATTAGATTTTTTTTAAATAAATTGTAAAAGAAAAATTATTATTATTAATTTTTTCTTAGGCACAAGTTTATCAACGAGATAGATTATTTTTGTAACTTGCTAGCAAATTTTGCAAACCCTCATTGTAGAAGGAAAAATATTGGAATTCTATTGTATTAGTCTAAGAAAGGCTAGTTGTAAAGTATTGGCTTATACTATATCCCAAATAGCATCATATTTAGCAGACCAAATGGATACTTGAACAACAATAGTTAGTGTATTAATTGATAAATTCCAAGATATTAAAACTCAAAATGCTCTTTAAGTTAATGTCTACAACAATGTCCTCAAGATTAAAGCAAATTGTGATGTCTAGACTTGGTTCTCCTTTTCTAAAGTTCATATTGATGACCACATACCTTTTTCTAAACTCAAGATGACATAATTAGCAAAGCTTATCATTATTATAAATAAGAAGATCAAAATCCCCTTACCTCTTAGGCAGATTTAGCCCAAGATTTAAAGGATACATTTTATCCTTCTAATCATGAAAAGGAGCTCAATGCCAATTTGTACAAGTTAAAATAAACTCATTATATGTTTTTTCAGGATTCTATCTTCTAGTTCAGCAAGTTAAGAATTTTGCCTTGTATGAAAGATCTTGTTTAATCCCTCATCATCAAGTTTACCAATGGAATCCTTAAATCATTGTATTGGGAGTTAAAATATACTCCCATGGCTACTTTAGATGCATTATTCAATCATGCATAGTTGGTAAAAGAGAAGGTTGTGACCTAGTCATAGGGAGTTTCTCGACATCCAAATCAGTAGTAGTTGTCTAAGGCAAAGATTTCTTCTTCTTCCTCACCCTCCTCCTCTCCTACTTATTTTAATGCAAATAAATTTTGTAATCATTAAAAATGAAAATAACATCTATAATATGAGTGATTTAGGAAGAGGAAGAACCTCATTGTCAAATATCAAGAGGTGGAACCCCATGATAGTCCTCTTGAGGTTATGGGAGAAGCAAGAGAATATATTGAGTTGAAGGGTAAATTGAATAATGTTACCCTAATGCATCATAAATGTGGTTGTGATAGTTTCTTTGTCACGATAGCTCACCTCACTCATAAAAATTTTGTGAACTATATTATCAGTAGTGGATCACAAATAAATTTTATTGTGCAATCCATCGTCGATAGGATCAAATTGACTATAGAATCACATCCTCATACATATTCATTTGGATGGAAGGATATGGGTTCTACCTTGTACACCACAAAAAATTGCACTATGTCCTTTACTTTGGGCTCGCATTTTGTGGATCGAGTCACCTATGATGTGACTTTGATGGATTATTATGGTCTTATTCTTGAAAATCAATTTTAATTTGATAAATGGGATCTCTATGATGCATATAACCAAACCTAAAATTTATGTCATGAAAATAAGATATTTTTTCCACATTCTACACTTTTCCTTAACTCACATCAGCTATAAAATATAGCATTAATCTTTAATAAACCTTAGGACACACATGTTTTCACAATATTGCCTTCTCACATGGAGGTAATTTCTTCATCTTCATCTCCTCCTACTACTCCTATTACACCTCCTTCAAATCCTACTCCTACTGCTCCCCTATTATTTAAAACCTTATTTCTTGCTGCATTTACCAGTTCCTATCGTACCACCAATTTTGTAGACTCTACAATAGTCTATTTATCCTCATTACTTTCCTTCATAGATTGGTGATAGATATGTGCCCAACTATTGTATTTCAACATTGACATCTCTAGGTATCCTTGACCTTGTTCAAACCAATAATGATGTGGCATCTTAGCTTTCGCTTCATCCTATCAATGGAATATTTTTCCAGTAATTGGTGTCTCAACCTCTCACTTCTATTGTAAAATCACTAGAATACAATGCTTTTATTGTAGGGATGTATGATGAGGACACCATTTTAGTCCTAGGTCTAGTTTCATTCCTAGGCTTATTATTTTATTATTTTCTATTTAGGCATATTATTAGCTAGATATAGTTGGCATAGTGTCTTACCCCTTTGTACTGACATAAATCTTAAATTAGCTCACATTGGATTGGTTGTTATCTTGGGTGGTGTTTTTTAGCTAGGTTGTTAGTTATTATTAGCATATTAGCTTAATCATAGTCTATGATTAGTAATTTATTAGCATCTTCTATTTTGGGAAGATTATGGTTGTAATTGTACTATTTAAGCACATTACGTGAATACAATTTTTAATTTACATTTTCTTTAGTTGAGTTCATCATCATCCACAATTACATCTTCTAATTTTATAGTGAAATAGTTTTTATAAATGAAAGAGGGTCAAAATCTAGAAGGGAGAGTCTAAAAATAGTACCATCTATAAGAATAATCAACACCATAAAGAAGGATTGTTTTTCAAAGCCAATCAAGTTTGGTGGATTTAATAAGTATGCATAAAGGGATAAAATCAAATTTGTTGGAGGATAAGAAATATATATCTTAGAGCAAGATATCAGAGTGTTGGACTCTATACTTAGATCCAAGGTGAGTTACAGTGTAAATCATGAGCTTAAAGGGCCATAGGCTAAAGCAAGAACTTAAAGGTACAAAAACCAATAATTAGAACAAAAAGAACATAATAAAGTACCTCCACCCAAAAAATCATCTCCTATATATATAGAAATATGTTATAAAGCATTGTTTTCTAAGGAATATTTTTCTTGTGGCAAACTTCTTGGTATTGTAAAAAAATAAAGAATGTCTTATTATAACATTTGGTCAATGGATAAAAGTGTGGTTTTTGGACATAGTTTTAGCCTATGAAGACACTAATTTATTTAAAAAATAATATGCTCAACCTCATCAAGGAATAGGTTATATTTTGGTTGAAAATTAGAGGATGTTATACAATGACAACATATTATTAATGAAGTATAGAATAGAAATTTATTTTAATAGAGGTTTTCACTATTATTAATGTCTATTAAGATAGATAGAGTGTAAATTATATCTTCATAGAACATGTGATTTCCATTTTGATATGTACTCCTAATCATTATTCCTTTGAAGTTCAAAGAACCTTATTGGATTTCCATAATGAGTAATTATTCTCTCTAATATTTGTTAATATAAAATAATAAAAGAAAGATAATTAATGTCAACTAGAAAAAAATAATATTTAATGTCCACCTTCGTAGCGTAGTTGGAGAAGGTGACCTTGGCCCCGTTGAATGGGAGATCCACTATTCGAACCTCTATGATGCCAAGGAGGACACAATAAAAAACCTATTCCTCACTGGTTGTGGTCGAGATTCTAAGGGTTTCTTTGGTGTCGTTTTCACCACAAACAAAATCTTTTGGTGCTTTCAACAATATAAAAGGTTTAAAACGATTGTGGCATGATGGTTATAGGGGTAGATTGCACAAAGAACTGTGTGGTTTCTTATGGGATGGACAACACATAATACTCTGGTGGCCATAAAAGCTAGGTAGCTTGCCTGGATTCGTGGTGGGTACTGATTCCACCATGTAAATTAAAAAAAAAATCATTATCAATTTGAGGAATCAAATTTTGTTAGAATGAAACAAGTATGGTCTTATAATATGTGACTAACATGAAGAACATGGTGATGAAATAAATATTATAACTATGACAAAGAACATGGTAGTAAGAAATATATTTAATGGATAAATTGAGATCTTGTAAAACTTATATGAGATTAATTTTGTTGTTATTTATTTATTTTTTTAAGCAAAAAACCCCTTGCGGGGCCGCCTTGGTCTAAGAGACAACGAATAGGGGGTTCTACACCATCAAAGTCACCCGGGGGTCGCACACAACCCTACCCGCACCAACATTATCAATTGGATTTTGGGGACCCAATTCAGCTTTTTGGTAGGGTGGAGATTCGAACCTGGGACCTCCCTTGGAGGATTGCCCTCTCCTCTCCAACTCACCTACAACACCTGGGTATTTTGTTGTTATTTTTAGGAACCATCCCTGTCTAATCAATTTTAAAGCATATAATGCCATGTTTGTTGTATTGTCAAAATATTCTTTAGTAAGATTAGGTAAACTAATCATCATTTTCTACATAGATAAAATTAATGGCATTGATGTTGCCTAGTAAAAAATCACACATAGTTAAAAAATAAATTTAAGAATTATAAAAATTAAAATTATCCAATAAATTGTAGTGATATTGTTTGCCAATTTAATGTATATGGGTGAAGGGTGTATATTGAAGGATGGCCTCCACAAGCAACACAAATTACCCATTTTTTGACACTTCCTTGATGGCACACATAAAATTTCACTTTCTTGATTGCAAACACTAGATGACACTTACCACATTGACACTTCCCTAATGAAACACTCTAGAAGACTCTTACCTAGTGACACAAACTAGATGACACTTACTTCATCAATAGTTTTCCTCAAATAATAGCTTCACTTTTATGACACAAACTAGATGACACTTACTTCATCAATAGTTTTCCTCAAATAATAGCTTCACTTTGATGACAATTTTTCATAGATGATAACTTTCCTTTGTCATTAATTTTTCTTAAATGATATCTTTCATTTTATGTGAGTTTTCCTACTATGGAAGATTCCCTTTGATGGTAGTTTCCCTTAGATGACAACTTCCCTTTGAGGATATTTTTCTTTATCTTGCAAATAACTTACTAGACAACATATTATTCACCAAGGATGACATGCCATGACATACCACTCCACTAAATGATGTCTCCAATAACAATGGTTTAAAATAAAAATGATTCAAAACATCATACCAATTCAAGAAACTTTAAAACACAACACAAAGATCTTATTTAAAGGAAGATGAAAATTCTTCTTTTATTTGTTATTGCAATTCATAATTACATATCCCAACAAAAACATATTTTGGTGCAAATAAACTCAAATTGATTTCTCCTTTCATCACTCTCCTCTCTCTTATTTATTATCTCCTTTCTTATCTATTCTAATATCCCTTAACTTCTTCTCTACCCCTTCACCTCTTGAACCTCATTAAATTTAATGGCTCAACAAATAGTTACTTTGTAACTACCACCAGCTTGTTTCATAATGACCATCATATAGTTGGGGTTTTAATTTATCAATTTGATGCTCATGCATCATAATCATTGCATAGAAAAAATATTTCATGTGCATTGCTGGAAATATTCATCCATGTTGCTTTGTCAACTTCCTAGTTCTTCCACTTAACTGGATACTCATAATATGCCTTGCTTCTTGTCCTTCTTACCACTCTAGAATCTATGATTGTTTCAATTTCATATTATTCCTCCTATGTAAGCTATGCTATCCATTATTCTACTTAAAGATCAATTGTAAGATCTTCATCATCATATTTAGGTTGGTTATAGTATGGGTACAAGAAGGCTACATTAAAGATTAAATAAATCTCTATACCCTATGGGAGTTCAATTTTCTATGCATTTGTTGTAAACTTATTCAAGATATTACAAGGTCCAATATTCTTCCAATTTAATTTATTATAAGTGCCTTTTGGAAATTGCTCCTTTGGAAAATGTGCAAAAACCAAATCTTCAACCTAAAACTCCTACATTATTTGTTTGAGATCAATGTGTCTTTTGTATTTGATGATACTCTTTTCTAATTAATTTTTCACCTTTGGATGTAAATAATGAATGTAATTGGCAAAGTCTTCTACTATAGCACATGGTATATATAAATAAAAAGTCTTTCACGAATCACATACTCCTCTTGGTTGTATTCCATTCTTAATTTGGAATGTGATTCTACTTGTATTGCAATTTATAAAGTTGTATACAAATTTTGCCTATGCCAAAATAGTATCCCATAGCTTCAACTTATTTCCAACTAAGCATCTCAACAAATTTCCAAGGATCCTATTCACAACATCAGTTTATCCATCAATTTTTGGATGATATGTCAAATTGAAATCTAGCTTAGTACCCAATTTATTCCATAAAGTTTACTAAAAGTGACCCAAAATTTTGGTGTCTCTATCTGAAATAATGCCTTTTGGTAATCCATTCAATATTACCACTTCATTGAAGAATAATATGGCAATGTGAGTAGCATTATTTGTTTTCCTACAAGGTATAAAATATGCTATCTTGAAAAATATACCAAAAACAATAGAAATAGAATAATTATCCTTTTGTGTCATTTGCAACCAAAGAATAAAATCTCTACTCATATCCTCCCATGGTCTTTCCAGAACTAATAATGGTTGATACAACTCAATGTTTTGACTTCTTACCTTTGCATGTTGACAAATTTTATGACATTGCACACATTTTATTACATATATATTTATTATTGGCCAATAATAATTATCACCAAGTTGTCTTAGGGTTTTATCCATATTGAAATGTCCAAAAAATCCTCCAATATGCTTTTCCTTTATGATGTTTTCTCTTATCAAGATTCGAGGCACACATAATTATTGTCCCTTAAATAGCAATCCTTCTTGGATAAATTCATCAAGCCACAACATATTTTTTTCCATAGTAACATATTTGTAAGCTACCCAAGATTCCTTGGAGTCTAAATAATCAACATAAAGCTCTTTCATAGCATCAAAACCTACCTCTTCATTGCATTCATCAACAAGTTACTTCTACTCAAAGCATAAATTACCCGATTTAGACTTCCACTCCTATGATTAAAAACAATCAATAATTTTGGAGATATTCCCCCTATTTCATATGCTTTTGGTTGAATTTTCCCTAGCTATTAATGAATTGCAAAGCATGATAATCTATAAAGATCATAAATTCTTTCACAATAGATAATGCCACAACTTCTTTAGTGCTTACATGATGACATAGAGATCCTTATCATAAACTAAATATTTCTTCTTGACCTCATTCAACTTCTCATTGAAATAAGAAGTAGGTATATCTTCTTGACTTAAAAATCCTTCAATGGTAGTTTTTCTTGCATCACAATCTACTTGGAAAGCTATGTTAATATTTGGCAATGCTAAAATTGGCTACTCCATGAATTTATCTTTCAATATTTGAAATTTGCTCTCCATTGGACTTATCCATTAGAACTCATGCTACCTCCTTTCACCATTTCCATTATTGAGCACAAATTCCACTAGAATTTCTAATGAATTTTCTATAAAAAAAATTAATCCATGAAAACGTTTAGCTTCAAACATACTCCTTGGTGATGACCAATCCACAATAAACATTACATTTATTGGATCTATCTGTAATCCATTCTTAGATATGATAAAACCCTATTATACCAATTACTTTTTCATAAAACTATATTTCTTCAAATTGATGAGCAATTGTTCCTCCAAATTTTGTAAAACTAACCTCAGATGCATTAGGTGTTTTTCATTTGTCTCTCTAAACACCAAAATATCATCCAAGTAAACCACCGCAAACTTACCAAGAAAAGGCTTCAAGACTTCATTCATCAATATCATAAAAGTGCTTGATGCATTTGTCAATCCAAATGACAAGAGAAACCATTCATACAAGTCTTCGTTGGTTTTAAATGTAGTCTTCCACTTGTTTCCTCCTCTAACTCAAATTTTATGATAGCTACTCTTCAAATCAATATTTATGAAGTACTCTAATCCACTCAAACAATCAATCAAGTCATCTATACAAGATAATGAAAACTTATATTTTATAATAATTTTATTGATTGTTTGGGAATCCATACACATACACCATCCTCCATATTTATTTAGTGCTATCACAACTTATACTACATATGGGATCAAGCTCTGCTTGATTAGCCCTTTGTCCAATAACTCTTGAACTTGTCTCTTCATCTCCTCATTCTCTATGGGTGCCAACCTATAATCTGCCTTGTTTGGAAAACTTACTCTAGTTTTGAAGTCTAATTGATGACCAATTCTTCTCATTGGTGGTAATCCATTGCCTAATTTTATTGAAATAATAGTAGAAAATTATTTACCAAATTATTTAATTGATGTGGAATGTTCGTCATTTCATTCATTGTCTTATCTTTGGTGAATTTAGAAATGAAATCAATATATATTTCCCCTTTCTTCACCTCCTTCAATAATTATTTTCTAGATATCAGAAAAAAAGTAGAACTATTGCACACTTCTTCTCCTTTGTCCTTCAATGGACTTAATGCACAATTTTTTTCATCCTTGAAAATTGAATAAGTATTCAATTTACCATTATGTAATGCTTCTCTCTAATATTTCCATGGTCTTCCCAACAAAATTTTACATGCATCTATTGACATGATGTCACATAAAATATCATCTTTATAAGAACCAATTTGGAAATATACCATACATTGTTCATTCGCCAAAATTTGATGCCTCTTTTACAACCATGAGACTTTATATAGATTTGGGTTTTCAATTCTTTTCAAACCCAATTTCTCTACCATCTATATTGACACTAAGATGTTTGTGCTTTATCTATACACAATCACCTTGCAACACTTGCCTCTCAATTTGCAAATCATCCTAAAAAAAATTCTTCTTTGCTTAGGTTCATGCACCTCCTTTGTTGGTTTCAACAACACCCTTTTCATCGTAAAGGATTGTCCTTGCTCTACTTCCTCTATGTGCTTTGATGAGGCTACACTTTCTTCATTAACTTGTGTAATATGTCTATGAGTTTCCTTCCCATATTCATTGGTTTGTTGCATTGTTGGACATTCCAATACCTGGTAACCAGCTCCCGAATATGATACCAATCTTAAGTCCCCAATACCGAGCATCGAGTGCTCCTCCTCATACTGGCTTAAATAACAACAAGGTGGAATAGGTGTTGTTAACAGTAGCCACATAATTTAAACCCTAATTGGTAGTAGAAAAAGATTGTCAATGTAACCAACTCCCCAATGGATACTCTAAGTGCACACTAGCCCAACAAGGACACTACCAATCCTGAACCCCAAATGCTCTTGTCACATTAGATTAAATAACAACAACGTACAATAGATGTGGTTAAAAACAACGTTAAGATTTAAACATTATAAAAATGTACTTCCTATGGATTAGGAAAAAACAATCGTAATCAATACTACAATACCAGCAATAATAATAACACATGTCGGGTGCCTGTCGGAAGGGTGCCAAATTCTGTTCGGAGTGCAAAGTTGTCCGTCTCACGTGCATTTTTTTTACTCTTCCACATCTAACTCCGTTCAATCGATGCGTCAACCCGTTTGAAAAAAACAACCTTAAGATATAAACATTATAAAAAAGTACTTCCTATGGATTAGGAAAAAACAATCGTAATCAATACTACAATACCAGCAATAATAATAACACATGTCGGGTGCCTGTCGGAAGGGTGCCAAATACTGTTCGGAGTGCAAAGCTGTCCGTCTCACGTGCATTGTTTTTACTCTTCCACATCTAACTCCGTTCAATCAATGCATCACCCCATTTGAAACTATAAGTTACATATCTTTGTCCGCAATTGTTGTTCCACACCATTTTGGTTGACGCTCCATTATATTGAAGTCGAATATTCCAATGCTCTTCAAGTAAAAGAGTCACGTTAATAAAATTTATATACGTACTAGCAAGATCTTTTTACCCGCAGGAGGTTTGTGACGCTAATAAAACTACAGTAACATATCACATTTTTTATCGCATTGTTTTTTAAGAACTCTAATTATATTTATTGCATTTAGTGCCCTGGGGAGGTGTAACGGCAGCACAATCTTATTAGCGGTAAGATCAATATAACTCTACCAGCATAAATATATTGCTCTAAAATTTTAGATATGCAATATTCATAACCATACGAGCCTCACTAATGAGAGGACAATGTTTATGACAATTATTTATCTAGTAAGTTTATGAAGGGTAACGGATTAGGCATAGGAGCACATCCCATAAGTGCAGTAAATCCCCGGTGATGTCACTGCATGTATCGGCACTTGTAATTGCATTTCCCACAATGGTTGTTATCACTCATCTCGTCCACGAATCTGTTGCCGCAGCAATAGCGACCACCAGGACTCAGTTCCGCTTTCAGACATATATATGGATTCTGGTAACACGACAATCCTTTCTGATTCACTGTAGCTAACAGAAACCGATTGCCTGCCGCTGGGCGATCATATTCCGACAATGTAGACACGGATAATGTCAAGAGCAGTAAGAAGCGGATTATAATTGCCTTGCGAATCCCCATGATTTTGATACTGCCAGGGACCTGATCAATGGCAACCAATGTAAAGATGCAGAAATTGCCTTGATGAGAAGTGTAAAGCCTTTGTTTGGTCTTATAGGGTGGTCTGGGGCCTTGCCTAATCTCGATTTGACGGCATATGAGCATACTTGGATCCAAACCTACCGTGGGGGCAGAGTATCGTCAGTTATAGCAAAGAATAAGAGAGTTATATATATATATATATATATATATATATATATATATATATATATATATATATATATTCTATAAAGCGGAAAGATTTATGTGATATGAACTAAAGCGAAAGCAAGTATTAAGAGTGTGCATATTAAAATTATATGTATAATTTTTTATATAAAATATATATTTTTTTCTGGTATTATAACAAAATTTGAATATTATAATAAAGTTTAAATGTTATTTATGTATTTTTTCGTAAGATTTAAATCTTAATTTTTTTGAAATTTATTCGAAAACTAATACAATTCCATAATATATAATATTTTTTGAAATATGTAATTTTATAATTAATTTTTATAAAATTTTATTATATCATACAATTTTTGTTAAGTGAAAGCATATGGTTTTCATAGGATTATTTTGAGTTTTTTTTTTTTTTTAAATGTTTGGTAGAATAATTATAATAATAACGGAATTAAATTTTTTTAAGAATCTAATCAACGATTTGATAATATATAATATGTTTTAAATATGTAGTTTTATAATTAATTTTTATAAAATTTTATTAAATCATACAATTTTTGTTAAGTGAAAGTATATGGCTTTCAAAGGATTATATATTTATTTATAAATTTTGGTAGCATAATGATAATAATAACGGAATTAAAGATTTTATACATGATTTACAATAATATTAAATAATTTTAATAATTTTAATAATTTATTAATATTTATTATAAATTTTATTTTGTATTAAAAGTAAGAAAAAATATTCATATTCTAGTATGAGGGGACCGGAACCCTTAAAAAACCTATGTAAAATTAAATTTTAATTCATTGAAAAAAAATTAAGAGAAAACATTTTTTATTATAAATTTTAGTTTATTAATGGTAAGAAAAATTACTTGAGATTTACAGGAGTTAAACACATGAATTAGGTATCAATAGGTCCTTGGTTTGACAGATGGAACAAATAGTTGATGTAGTTTACACCATGGTTGGAACAAATAGTTGATGTAGTTTACACCATGGTTGGAACAAATAGTTGATGTAACCCACACCAAGGTTCAAATCTCAGGGCACTAAATAGCTTAATGTGACTAAATCCATGTATAAGTGAAAGGGTAATCCATTTCAAAACCCTTAAAAAATAAGAAGAAGAAAATAGGTCTTTGCACTCGTTAAAACTTAACATGGATGTTATCCATATCTTACACATTTGAACATAGCATTAAACACTAGATAATGTTAAGATAAGCAATAATTTAATGTAAATATTTTTTTTTTTGTTTTTTTTTTTATTTGGAATCTATAGCCGCCACGAATCCGAGCAGGTTGTCCAGCTTTTTATGGCTATCACGGTATTTTACGTTGTCCGCCATGGAAGCCGCCACACAGATCTTCACGCAGTCTACCCTTATAACCACCATGCCACAATCATTTTAAACCTTTTACGTAGCTGAAAGCACCAGGAAAGGGACAAGTGTTCGGTCTAATAAGGCCCAACATTTGAACATTGGACGTCCGCCCCCATATGGGATTTGGATGAACCAATTGGTATACACCTCAGACCTAATGTAAATATTATTAAGTGTTAATTTTACTATTTATTTATTACATGTAATGATAAGTTTTTTTAATCATTTATATATATATATAACGCTTTTTTTTGTTTTGTTTTTTTATCTGGTAAGGAATGTAATTTCATATTTTCTTAATATGATTTTTTTTTTTAAGAAAAAAAAATATTAAGAATAAGTAGATATTTTGTTTTACACCTAGATCATTATTAGTTATTATTATTTTATTTAATATTTTACAAATATTTATAAAACATTTATTTTATTTTCTTATTATGAATAGAGAAGGGGTTTGAAAGGACTCTCAAACCTATTAGATCAAGCCCTTAAGATTTGACAAGAAGAGCCTAACATTGGAAAAAAAAGGATCCACCAAAATAGACCAAGAACTTCCCAAAAACTACCACCAGCTAAAATATAAACATATATAAGAGACTTAACAAAAAAACAAGATCAATATCATAATACCATATAAAACATCAAATTTTAACCAATCACGAAGATAAAAAAATATATTTATTGGAAGAAAACTCAACCTATCATGCCTTTAGCATCCTTCTCAAAAGCCTCCATCTTCTCATTGGAGGTAAGTTCCATAATATTCTTTCTCAAATCTACAAGATGGGTTGCCACTTCCTCCACTGAGTTTGCCATCATTCTATAGATCCTCTACATCAAATCAATAATGTCCCTTTACATTACATAGTTGGTTTTAGATCTACAATAATGAAGGATTCATGGGGTATTTATCAAACATTCTCTTCGCATAGATCTCACCCCTCTTGCACTTTGAACTTAACCTCTTAATTCCTTTGGAGGATTGAGAACCTCTTTGAGGGCTCAAGATTCTCTCTTAAAACATAGGATTTGAATTCCTGTAATTCTTTGAATAATGGTTAGAAATAACATGGAGAGAGGATTTGATATTCTTACCCTACTATTACAAAATTTTATTATCATTAACATAATTCATTCGCCAATATGTAGAAACATCAAATCATTCATCCACAAATAATATCCACAATAATAATCCACACAAGAGATAGAGATAGATAATACCATTAAGGTAGGGAAACACCAATAATACTCCTTAAGAAAGAAATAAATCCGTAAGGTCTCCCAAGATGATTGTGCCACTTAAGGAAGGCAAAGTACCATAAGCCACTTTGTGGGAAAATATGATTACATAATATTGATCTCCATGATGATTACAATAATAAATATATCTTCTTTATATATCATCTTCTCATTCTACGTTTGGGAGCCTACTACTAATATAATATAATATTATAATACAATCGACCTTAGGTTATGTGTGGACCATGCCAACCCTTATACAATATTATAATATATCCCTAAATATCTATTCCTAGGTACCCTAACATTCCACACTCCTTACAAATGTTTCATTCTTGAAAATATATGAAGAAATAAGATAATATAATTTGCCAAACAATGTTCACAATGAGTACCAATTTCAATAATCCATCCATCCTAGTGAAACACGTTGACGTTGGTATGTCATATTGCCACTTAAGTAGCCAATGAATTGATGTAGGCCAATGTGGTGAACTGATTGGTTGAAATTTTGACCGGACTGATGGGCTAATATTTCAGCTAATTTCTTGGCTAATACCATGTTGGCTGTTATGTTTCTATTATGTTGAGCCACGGAGAAGATCTATGTGGTTCAAATAATGTGCATGAAATGGGAAAACAACAAATGTTGATGTAATAAAACACTTTAGAAAAAAAAATTCTAAATTTGACCAAATAAAGATTACAGTGCTTGATAAAAGAATGGAAAAATAAGCACTAATAAAAGGATTGGATGCTCAATGAGAAAAAGTAATTTTTAATGGTAAAACATAATAAGATAAGAGGGAATAAAATATTAGGCATTAATGCACCTCCCGTAAATGCAAAGAGAAAGGTGCAAATGAGAGTCCCCTTTTTAGAAATACAAATTTGTTTGTCCTTGAATTTTCTATTGATAGAGAGGTGTCTTCAATGACCCATGCAGGTTCAATGTGGCCAAAAACATAAATGTGTGCTTGTTCTTCATGGTTTATCTATGACCAACCATCGAACGTGTATCAATATGAGATGCGGGTGAGTCAACACTAATATTTGTGTGCCTTATCGATTGGTGTGAATGATGATCATGGTGGTGAAATTGCGTGGCTATGCTGGGGTTGACGGATGGCAGTGAAGATCCTAAAGTAAGTAAACTACTCTTGGAACATCAGCTATGAACATTATAATATGTAGAACTTGTGGTCTAGGTAGTAAAAATTTGGTCATGACAGGTGGACCTAGGTAGTGTTGTGCAACGTTTACCCTCACTCGCAGTCGATAAAATAGAAGGATATTGGATAGATGCAATGGTGGAATTGGCTATTATGTGCTGCAGTTGATGTGTGTCTTGATATAAATTCAAGAGATCGGAGGAAAACAAACACACAGAGACTCATATTAACAGTACACACAACAGAGAGCTAAATTTTTTTAATTTTTTTATTTCAAAAAATTACATATAATAAACAACCACACTCTCTGTTGAAAAATAGAGTCACATATCTTATCATTTCTCTCTTGTCTATAATGCATACAAATTACACTTAATTATATATTTTCCCAGCCACCGTTTTTAACCACTCTTATCCTCCATGGGATAAGGATGAGCATGAAAATTAAATAAAAACAATCTTATCCACTAAAAAAATAAGGATGTGTACAAAAATTAAATAAAAAACTATCTTATCCACGAAATAGATAATGATGTGCACAAAAATTAAATAAAACAACAAACATGGGCTAGAAAAAACTAAGTGTTGGGCAACGTGGTGTACTGTGGGTCAAATTTTGTTGTTGGGTTGAGATTACTCTCAACACTGCCCCTTAATCTCAACCGTAATATTTCCTCCACCATCAGTGACACCAAGATTATCATGCTATTGTGTGAAGGTCTTTGTTCCCAATGGCTTGGTAAATATGTCTACAAACTGCTCCATTGTTCTGCAGTGCTCAAAGATGATTTCCCCGATATTGATCAACTCTCTGATGAAATGGTAGTGAGTGTCTATGTGCTTTGTCCTCTTGTGGAATATTGCATTCTTAGAGAGGGAAAAGGCGGATCTATTGTCACAAAATAGTTTTGTCATCTGTCACAAAATAGTTTTGTCATCTCTTGCTACTCATGCCCTAAGTATTTCAACATTCACCGCATCCATATGGATTTATAGGCTACCCCTGTCGCTGTGATGTACTCTACTTGTCCTGATGATAATGACACGATGGGCTGCTTCTTTGATGCCCATGATACAACTTCAAAACCCAAATAAAATACATACCCGAAAGTACTCTTTCGGTCATCCACACTACCTGCCTAATCACTATCAGTGTATCCGACCAATCTAAAATCATCAGTTTTCTTATATAATATATCGTACTCCTTTTTTCCTTGGACATATCTCAGTATCCTTTTGGTCGCTTGCAAGTGTGTGACCTTGGGGGTTTCCATAAACCTTGATATTAAACTAACAACATACATTATATCTAGTTGCATGGTTTTCAAATACATTAGGTTGCCAACAATACTCTTATACATGGTGGGATTAACATCCTTGCTCCAATCCTCCTTCTTCAGTTTTATTCCCATAACAACTGGTGTTGGAGTTGTCTTGCAATTCTCCATCTTGAACCTTTTGAGAATGTCCACTGCATACTTTGACTAAGTTATAAAGATACCATGATCCAAATGTTGAACTTCTATGCCTAGAAAATAGCTTAAAAGGCCTAAATCTAACATTTCAAATTTCTTTTTCATTTTTGCTCTAAACTCAGCTACTATGGCATCATCATTTCCCATGAAAATTAAATCATCCACATATAAAACAACAATAAATAAATTTATTTTATTTTATTTGATATACAGTGTGGGCTCTCCATCACATTTACTGAACCCATAGCTCATATAGTATGATTATATCTGGCTATACCAGGCTCTTGGTACCTGCTTCAGTCCATAAAGTGTCTTCTTCAGCCTATACACCTTCATTTATTCTCCTATGGCTTCATATCCAGGTGGCTACTGAACATAAACCTCTTCCTTCAACACTCCATGAAGAAATGCCAACTTGACATCTATTTTATGGACTTTCCACTTGTGTTGGGTTGTTACGGCTAATAAAGTTCTAATGGTTTCCATCCTTGCAAATGGTTCAAAGGTTTCCTCATAGTCAATTCCATATTTTTGTTTATAGCCCTTCACTACCAAACTTGATTTATGCCTCTCCTCTTTTCCTTCAGCATTACATTTGGTCTTATAGACCCGCTTGACTCCAATGACATATTTACCTTGGGGGAGATCTACAAGCTCCCATGTCTCATTCTTCTCAATAGCTGCTATTTCCTCATCCATTGTAACTATCCACTTCTCCTCCTTGATGGCTTCTTCAAAATGAATTGTATCTTCAGTTGGAGAATACAATGTGAACAATTAATTTGAGCCTTCATCTTGCTCACCTTACTCTTGTTGGTAAATATCAGTCAACCTCCTAAAATTCTAGTTTCTCAACCTTGTCAATGGCATATTTGATGAATCACTTGATGTTGGACTACTAGGAGATACTGGTGGTGCTTGTTATGCATTTGAACTACTTGCGGCCGATGTTGATTGTCCTTGTTGATTTTTATTTTGTATTGCAGGGGTGTTTATTGTTGTCCCCTATTTATCATCAAAAAGACCAGCTCCTACAACATTGACAGTATTCTCTATTCTTCCATACCATGCTTCCTCTTCGACAAACTTGACATCTTTTCTAATTATAATTTTCTTTGTAACAGTATTGTACAACTGGTATACCTTGGAAATTTCACTGTAACCCAAAAATATGCATTTCTCTGACTTGTTGTCCAGCTTCCTTCTCAAACCATCAAGGATATGTATATACGCTACACATCCAAACACTCTCATGTGGGAAACACTATGTCTCCTTCTAGTCCATGCCTCCTCTGGTATTATATTGCCCGAAATCTTGGTTGGACATCTATTCTGAATATATACATCACATTTAATTGTTGCTCCCCAATACTCATTTGGCAAAAGCTTTACCTTAAACATACTCATTGCCATATCTATGATGGTTCTGTTCTTCCTCTCAACTACTCCATTTTGTTGGGGTGTGTACCTTGTTGTATATTATTGGTGAATTCCATTATATTTATAGAAGTTCTAAAACTCATTTGACATATACTCTCTTCCTCTGTCGGTTCTCAATACCTTGATGCTATAAGCACTTTATTTTTCCACCAAATATTTAAACTATTTGAAGTAATTGAATGCCTCATCCTTATGATTCAATAGGTACACCCAAGTCTTCCTCATGTAATCATCAATGAAAGTCAAAAATTAAATAGCACCATGCAATGATGGTGTATGCATCTTACCACACAGATCAGAATGTACTATCTCCAATGGAGCTTGAGCTCTTGTTGTCACTCCAACAGGGAATTCATCTCTATGTTTTTTTCCCATTATGAATCCTTCACATTCTTTTCCAGACCTTTCAATAGGTTGCAATCCCAATACCATATTCTTCTTATGCAGCAAATTTAATGAATCAAAGTTAAGGTGGCCTAATATCAAATGCCACAACCAATTCTTATCCTTAATATTTGCTTGTAATACAGTCTGTGTGACTGTTGCCATCCTTGTACTCATGTCATGAGCTATCCTCAAGGGACACATCATATTGTTTGTCATATCAACCCTAGCTACCAATATCTTTCTCGGTGTCTTATCTAGTATGGTGTAATTTTTATCCTTAAAACTGATAGAATAAACTTTTTCTATCAACTGATTGACACTCAACAGGTTGTTCTTTAATCCAGAAACATAATACACATCATTTATAAATGTCTTTTCCCATTTCTTTGTCAATATATTTATTCTACCTTTTCCCTTGACAGTAACCTTGTTATCATTACCAAGGGTTACATTAGACTTAACATTTTCATCTAGACTAACAAACAAACCTCTATTTCTAGTCATATGGTTGCTACAACCAGAATCCAAATACCAAAAATCCTTTTGACTATCCACTATAGCGTTAAAAGCTAAAAATAGTCCATCATTCGACACTTCCTCATTCTCATTCTTAGCAGTATAGTTAGCTCTCTACCTCCTAAGATCATACTGCTTCTTTCTACATTCACTAGCATAATGACCAAATTTCTTATAGTAATAACATTCCACTTGGGATTTATCATACCTTTGGCCTTGACCTTGGCTTTGGCTCTGCCTCCAGTTCTGGCTTAGTTGGCTTGTGCTTTGTTGACCTTGTTGGCTTTGGCCTCTTCCACTCGAGCTTGGCTGGCTTGTTGTTCTACCTCTTGCAGGGCTTCTTCCTCTACCCCTAAAACCATACCTTCCTTTTCCTCTTCCTCTTCTAGGACCAATATTCACTTGTTACTTGAAGGTATTCTCCAAAGAACTACCTTCAAAACTTCTAAATCGATGCTCATGTGAAATCAATGACACTTGCAACTCATCAATAGAATATTGTGTGATATTCTTTGTTTCTTTAATTGAAAAAAACCAAAGAGTCGAACCTTGATCGTAGACTCCTCAAAATATTCTCAACCACCCTTCTGTATTCAATATACTCTCCATGGGACCTTATTTGATTCACCAAACCCACAACAAATGTAAATAAAGAGTCTGCAGTATTTGACTCCTTCATTTGCATAGTATCAAAGTCTCTCCTCCTTGACTATAACTTTGTAGTATTTATCTCCTCCATTCCTTGATATACTATCTCCAACGTATCCTAGAATTGATTTGATCTTGTGCAAGACTGAATCCTAGGAAAAATACTTAAATCAACTCCTTGAAATATAGAGTGCAGTTCTTTGGCATCCTTTAACCGGTTCTCCTTCAATGTATTCCTCTGTGCATTCGTCAATGCATTTTGTGCTACATCATTTTCTAGCTCTGGGAAGCCATTCTCTACAACTTCCCATACATCTTATGATAGAAACAAGGTCTTCATTAGAATAAACCAGTATTCATAATTCTTCCCATCAAAATTTGGTATTTGTGTGCTATTCAGAATTGAACTTGTGGTCACTTGATCCATTTCTTCCTTGGCATTTAATCCGTAAACAAATCTGATATCTCTGATAGAAATTCAATAGTTTAGAGGAAAATAAACACACAGAGACTAATATTAACAGTAAACACAATGGAGAGATGAAATTTTTTTATTTTTTTTATTTCAAAAAAGTACTACCAATAAACAACCACACTCTCTGTTGAAAAATAGAGTCACATCTCTTATCATTTCTCTCTTGTCTATAATGCATACAGATTACACTTAATTATATCTTTTCCCAACCACTATTTTTAACCACTCTTATCCTCCATGGGATAAGGATGAGCATGAAAATTAAATATGTTAGCGTACTGTTACTATTTTGTATGTATTACATTATTTGGCAGACTGTTACAACTTCGTAACAGATCCGTTCCGCCGGTGACTATTCCCGGCTACTGTAAACATTATATAACCTGATGAAGAATAATAAGAACTGTTTTGTTTTTCTACATGGTAACAAAGCAAGGCCGGTAAAATTTTGGGCAGACATTTTTTTTTGGCAGGCGAGATTTGAGCGAATTAAAAAAAAAAAAATTTTGCTGGAGCCTGCGCAAAACGGCCAGCCTGCGCAGACCCTGCGTAGAGTGTTCACAATCTGTCGACGACACCTGCGCACGGGCGCTGGCGGGAAGGGTTGGCGCGCTGCATCACTGGAAGTGAAACACAGCCCCCCCGCCCCCCACCGCGTTGGAGGGTGCGCACGTTGGGACCCGCGCGCAGTCGCACGGGCCCAGAGGTGCAGGTTGAGGGGGACGTCAGGCGCGTCGGGACCCGTGCGCAATCGCACGGGCTCAGACGCCCGTGACGCGTGACCCCCGGGGAATTGAAAATTCCCCTCTCCCGAGTTGCAGGGCCGAGGGCCCCTCCCCCGCCACCGCTGCAGAGCGGGAATTTAAATTCCCGCCTGCGCGGGAATGGGAGGGGTATAAACCCCCCCCCACCAAAAAAACCAATCTGCCGGAGCGCGAAATGCGCCGCGACAGAAGGTGGAGAATGAAGAAAAAATAGAAGAAATTTTTGTTTCTTTCTGCGTCGTAAGGCAGAAGGCGGAGAACGAAAAAAAAAAAATTATTTTTCTTTCTGCGGTGAGAAGGCAGAAGGCGGAGAACGAAAAAAATTTATTTTTCTGTCTGCGTCGAAGGCAGACGCAGCGGGGGAGGACGAAAAGGAGCAGGCGGACGCGTCTGCAGAGGAGAACCTGCTCAAGTAGGAAGGGCTTCACTGACCCCTTCGGATCAGCCCGCAAGCTCACTTGGCAGTGAGCTGTGCGGTAAGGCTTAGGGAGCCTGCAGGTCGGGGGTTCAAATCCCGCCGACTTCCCCCCCAAGGTATAATTTTTTTTTCTAAAGTCATTTTTTAATTATTATTTTTTTTAATTAAAATTTTTAATTTTAATTTTTTTTTAATATAGTTTTTTAACTTTATAAATTAAAATTTTTAATTTTAATTTATTTTTTATAAGTTTAAAAACTATAGAAATTAAGATTATTTATTTTAATTTTAAATTTATAATAATTATTAAAATGCTTTGTTAAAGAAAGCCTTTTTTTAAGGGGGGATATTTTTCAAAAATCAAAGGGGGATAGAGAGTAATTTTTCGAAAAAAATAGCAATTTGGCATTGTAAAAGGTGCATTTTCGGCTGTGACCGACACCTTGTGGGTTATTCTTGTGGGAATTTTTTTTATGTTGTATGTTGCATATTTCATTTTTGCACTATAACATTAAAAACTTAAAATCAAACACTCCCTAAGTCCCCGGAATATAAAACCCATCTGTGCAATTTATTGCACCGCAGCGTTCGGTAAAAACGGTACCTCTGGCCCACACTTACAGGTAAAGCTGTCATGCTTTGGGCTACTGTATCTATCGCCTAATATAGCTGCAACAACGACGTCTGAGCTTGTTCTCTATAAATCGTCGGGGAGGAATAAGTACGCCATTTTTGCATTTTTTTACTCCATCCACTACCCTTTATCGCACTTGTGTTTAGGCGTAAATCCTGACGAAGTATTCTTCATAGTGTTTAGGGGAAGTTACGCCCCATAGAAGAATATTCTATGGTAGGTGCCATCAACAAGGCGATTCCCTTTCATTACCGCTTATGTTCCACGTATCGTATGATCTCTAAAACTCACCTATAGTCTCCCTCATGTAAGGGCGGGTGATTTTTGTTGATCTTTCTAAATACCTATAGTTTCCCTCACGTAAGGGCGGGTATTTTGTACGTTATATTGGCCTAGCAAAAGGTATATCGAAAGGGGGACCAATTTGGTGATATAAGGAACCTTCACTATGGCCGCTGTTGCAAAATTGATGACTGATCCGCATCAGTTATTGAAAGGTCCAAATTATACACCATGGAAACATAAGATGAAGGCAATTCTCCAAATGGAAGATTTGTGGGATATTTTTACTGGAGTAGCAACCAGGCCTTCACCAACAACAGGATCCACAGGTCCTTCAGTAGATCATATTGCTTTTGACAAGAAAGACAGTAGAGCAAAGGTGCTCATTTTGTTTGCTGTTTCAAATGAAGTGCAACCTCATATAGCTGAAAAAGCAAGTGGTAAAGAGGCATGGGATGCCCTTAGAACCACCTATGAGGGGAAGAATGAATCCACCATTCTTCATCTTCAACAACAACTTCATAACCTGAGTCTGAGGCAGGGTGAAATAGTTGAACTATTTCACGTGCGAGTGTACCGAGTTGAAAGAGAAATTGAGTTCTCCGGGAGATATCGTGGATGAAAAGCTTCTCATTTCACTTGTGATGAGAGCTTTACCTTCTTCATTTGATATGTTGATAACCTCCATCTAGGTGTCTCAACGACAAATTACCTACATCGAGTTGGTCAATCTGCTTCAACAACGAGAGGCACGCCAACTTCACAAGGATGATTCTTCCAATACAACCCTATACACCAACAGGCAGGGTTCTAGGAAGAAAGGTAATGGGAAAAAAGGAGGCAAATTTCAAAAAGGAGGAAATTCTCAACAAGATACGAAAGGAAAAGGCAAACAACCTCAACAGAAGAAGAGGTGGTGCAATATCTATGAGAAATACAACCATGACACCAACAGGTGTTGGCATAAGAACAAGCAGAAGGGCCAAAACAAACCACAAAATAAGAACAAGCAACCCTAGGTGAATGTTGTTGTTGAAGAATCTGACTCAGATTCTGAATGGGCACACAAGGTGCTCATGACTACCATAGATTCCACTCAGAGGGATCCTATTTGGTATGTCGATTCTGGAGCTAGCAAACATATGACTGGCGACAGATCGTGGTTTGAATCATTTGAGGCCAAAGAGGGCAAACCTATCATAATTGCTGATGATAAAACCTATAGGGTTCAGGGAGAGGGTACAGTTTCAGTCACTCTTCCTGATGGCAAGTGTCAGATTGACAAGGTCCTCTATGTTCCGGGATTGGCCAACAATTTGTTGTCAGTGACACAAATCCTGGACAGAAATATGGTTGTCAACTTTCTTGTTGAGAATGGAAAGAAGTGTTGTACAATTAACGGGAAGGGTAAGCGGTTGCAACGACTTCATATAAGCATGGCTTATTTGCACTAGATGCTATCTCTACTCCACATGTTGCCATGATTGTCTCTACCAAAGAGGCAACTTCCCTATGGCACAAGAGATATGGGCATCTTAGTTACGGCTACTTACTTGATCTCAGCAAGTATGAGATGGTAAAGGGTATTCCTTCCCTTTCTGCCACATTTCCAGTGTGCTCTGACTGCTTGGCAGGAAAGCAACATAGAGTACCATTTGAGAAGAGCTCTACAAGAGCACGAAAACCTCTGGAGCTAATTCACACCGATCTATGCGGTCCTTTCACACCCAACAGTGTTGGAGGGAAGAGGTATTTTTAGTTATTCGTAGATGACTACTCACGAAAGATGTGGGTTTTCTTTCTCAAACTGAAATCTGAAGCTTTCGCATTCTTCCAGCAGTTCAAGAAATCCGTTGAGAAGGAGTCAGGGGCTTCTATTAAAACTCTCCGCTCAGATCGAGGGGGAGATTTTACCTCTAATGAATTTTTTGCATTCCTAGATAAGCATGGGATCAAGAGACAGTTAACAACTACCTATACTCCTCAGCAAAATGGAGTTGCTGAGAGAAGGAACCGTTCTATAATGGAAATGGTTCGTTGTATGCTCACAGGTGCAACTCTTGGGCAACAATATTGGGCAGAAGCTGTCACCACTGTAGTGTATCTGTTGAATAGGGCACCCACAAAGGCCCTAAAAGGAATGACTCCACAGGAAGCATGGAGTGGTCGAAAACCCTCCATATCTCATCTACGTATTTTCGGGTGTCAAGCTTTCATGCACATACCGAAAGAAAAAAGGAAGAAGCTAGATGAGAAAACACTGAGATGTATTTTTCTTGGATATTCTGAGCACTCTAAAGGATATCGGTTGATAGATCCTTTGACCAAGAAAATTCATATCAGCAGAGATGTTGTCTTTGATGAAGCTTTCACATCACAAAGCACATCTAATGTACACCAAGATATTGTGGAACCTAAGGAAGAGGAGATTCCTTCGTCAACACAGACAGGAGGTCCTTCTACATCTTCTTCACCACCACCGAAGAAGAATCCTAAATGGTGTACAAATACAATTAGAGATGCAAATTTATCCACTCCTCCCAATTTGAATTTGGATAGACCTCGTACACGTAGTATGGCTCAAAAGGAAAGAGAAGCCAGAGAAACTGGTGACGTTGATGATCTTTGTCAATCTTTTGAGGAACTTTCTGTGACTCCAAGTGCAGAAGTAGAGGATATGGATATTGATGATGACAGGGCATTCATGTATACCATAGATAGTCTTGAACCTGCATCAGTGCAAGATGCTCTCAGTGAGCCTCAGTGGAAGGCCGCTATGGATATAGAGTATGAGTCTCTGATGAAGAATAAAACTTGGAAGCTTGTTGATCTTCCGCATGCAAATAAACCTATTGGCTGCAAATGGGTATACAAAGTCAAGTACAAGGCATATGGAACAATTGATAAGCATAAGGCCCGACTTGTTGCAAAGGGCTATGCTCAAAAGGAAGGCATTGACTATGAGGAAAATTTTGCACCTACTGCTCGGATGACCACAATTCGGGTTATGTGTGCTATGGTAGCACAATATGGGTGGAAAGTTCACCAAATGGATGTCAAAAGTGCCTTTCTTAATGGTGATCTCCAAGAAGAAGTCTATATGACTCAGCCTGAAGGATTTGAAGTGGAAGGCCAACAGCAGAAAGTTTGCAAATTGGTCAAATCCTTGTATGGTCTGAAACAAGCTCCTCGAGCTTGGTATATAAAAATGGACAATCACCTTATGCGACATGGATTTAAGAGATGTCCGTCAAATGCAAACCTCTATTTCAAGAAACGGGGTTCTCAGATAGTGTTGCTTGTACTCTATGTGGATGATCTGCTCATTACGGGGAGTTCGGAAGATATGATCTCTCTTGTCAAAAGAAACTTGTGCAAATATTTTGAGATGACAGATCTCGGACTTCTCCATTACTGTCTTGGTCTGGAATTCATCCAGAAGGAGCACACCATCAAAGTGTCTCAGAAAAAGTATGCCAAGACATTGTTGGATAAATATCGCATGACTGACTGCAAGCCAATGGCAACTCCTATGGAGAATGGACTTCAGTTATCGTGATATGATGACTCACCTCAGGTAGATGGTACTCTCTATCGACAGTTGATTGGGAGTCTCATATATCTGACCAATACTAGGCCAGATATCATTTTTCTTTGTCAACTATCTTTCGAGGTTCATGCGAGGAGCCTAAGACCACTCATTGGAAAGTAGCAAAACGTGTTCTTCACTATGTCCGTGGTACTATGGAATATGGCCTAGAATACAAGAGGAACAACAAATTCTTCTTGCAAGGATACATGGACTCCGACTATGCCGGATCATTTGATGATCGCAAGTCAACTTACGGATACATTTTTCATCCGGGATCCGGTCCTATCTCTTGGCACGACAAGAAGCAACAGGTGGTTGCTATTTCTTCAACGAGGCAGAATATCGCGTCGCACGTGAAGCTGTGTGTGAAGTGATATGGTTACGTCACATTCTGACAAGTATGGGCCATCCATCAAAATCTCCAATACACTTGTTTTGCGACAATCAAGGTGTTCTGAACCTCGTCAAGAATCCAGTCCATCATGAAAAAACAAAGCACATTGACACACAATGTCATTTCATTTGAGAGGAAGTTCCAAAGCATCGAATTCAGCTTCAGCACATTCCCACCGATGCTCAAGTTGCAGATATTTTCACTAAGGCACTTGGACGTGTCAAATTTGAATTGTTTCGCAGCTCACTTTGTATTGCAAAATAATGTAAGGGGATGTTAGTAGTCAAGTATAGCTATTAGTTATTACATTACCCAAATAATGTAATAAAGGGGGATGTTAGCGTACTGTTTAGGACTGTTACTATTTTGTACGTATTACATTATTTGGCAGACTGTTACAACTTCGTAACAGATCCGTTCCGCCGGTGACTATTCTCGGCTACTGTAAACATTATATAACCTGATGCTGAATAATAAGAACTGTTCCGTTTTTCTACAAAATAAAAATAATCATGTCCACTAAACAGATTAGGATATGTACAAACATTAAATAAAAAACTATCTTATCCACTAAACAGATAATGATGTGCATAAACATTAAATAAAACAACAAACATGGGCTAGAAAAAACTAAGTGTTGTGCAACGTGGTGTACTGTGGACAAATTCAAATTTTGCTGCTGGGTTGAGATTACTCTCAACATGTCTCAGATGTGGAAAGTGAAGACATCCCATGATGATCCATCAAATATTTTGGGGTACATAGAAAAATCACCCGCCTTGCAATTGTGTTGAGTTGTTATAGCTGTATGTGGCTTCGTGGAGCCGAGGGATCGAACCGAAGAACACGTGGTTCTTTGTCTTCTACAAGTGGCCATTTAGAAATAAACCACAATAAAATTGTGGTATGAAGTGTATTAGCTAGTCATAATTAAGCTTTCGAAACAACGACCATCATCCAAATATATTTTTGAAGCTACAATGGTTATCTCCCAGATCTACAATTGAATCATGGGACATATATCTTTTTGAAACTTGATAAATGGTTGCAATAGTGTAGATGTCCAATACTGGAACAATATCATTCTAGTGGAGTATGAAAGGCTGATGGATGCACACTAGAGCTAAAAATAGTGTAGAGGCCCAAAATTTGCATGATGCATGGAGCTGAGCAACAGAGCTAATTATGATAGCTTTGACAGCGATGTTAATTTGTAAAAACAACTTTTACATCATGAGTGATACAACTGTAAATGACATATCATGTTGTTGTAGTACGACAAGCTTAGATACCTATATGACAACAACTAAGAAATTTATTTGAGCAACGATAATGACCATCGACATCATCACCAAATGCACAACAATTGAGAATTGGTAGAAATAACTAGCATGGATTGGGACAATTTTTTTTGCTACATCCTTGCATAAATAGAGCACAGGGAAATGTCAACAAAAATATACCACAAAATTTTGGCTCTTAGACACAAAAAAAATATTGGCTTTCCCAGTAGCACTTTTTGAGAAAGAAAATGGATTTTTGGACATAAATTGTGCATAGGAAAGTATACCTAGGCCCTGAGAACATATAAAATAAAGATATATTTTAGAAAAAAAAATTTCCAAAGATCTACGAGAAGAATTTATTCTTCCTTTTTGAACTAGAACTGGCCTAAGGAAGAGGATAATATTCAACCCGGGTGCTTGGCTCTGAAAAATTGATATGGACATCCTAGAAGGGCCGGATTTGGTAATGAAAATGCATTAATCAAACATCACAATATATAGGCAATAAATACCTATTACAATATTATGCCACTATGAGGTGGCAAATAAAATATTAACCCACTCATGTCCACTCAAGGTAGTGGACTAATAAACAAAGGGTACTAGTAGAAAGTGGCTACAAGTGCACAAATATACCTTATATAGAAGGTTTTTATTTAACAGGATGAGGACCCCTATCAGCAATCAATATTGGAGGTGGGTTTGTCATGATCACCATGATGGATTTGAGATTTCAAATATTGAATTTGCACACATGCAAAGAGATAAAATATTTAGTAGCACCTATCAAAATGAGTATAATGAAATGACCAATGTAAATTGAAAATGGAAAATATTATTGCATACATGAGTCACAATTTGAGTAGCATAATAGTAGCATTATCTCTCTCTTGCTTCCCTTCTGCTTCCACCTCTTTTAGTTTCATTCACCTTGTTCATGTCATCTACCCATTATTTTTTTCTACCCTCCCTTCACCAAAGTGAATGGGATTTTATAACCCTTTTAAAAGGTTAGGGTCGGGGTTTTAATGCAACATCATTAAATTTGGCTATTGAAACAAACTTTTCATTTATTAAATCTTACTATTGAATGCTTGATCTGTGGCATTGAACTTTGAATTAAATTTAACCATTGAAACCATTTTTTTGTTGGTTAAATATGATCGTTGAATGTTTGATCTATGACATTGTACTTTGGATTAAATCTAACCATTGAAACAAAATTTTCATTAGTTAAATTTGGTTTTTGGATGCTTGATATTTATATCAAATGGCTATGATTTGGTGTCTACAAGGGCCATCAAATCATAGGTTGGAACTCCTTTATGAAAGTTTTTAATTAACCTAGTTGCATTTGGACTTGTTGTGTCTAAACTATTATGGAAATATGATTTCATATCATCTCTATGAAAATAAAACAAAACAATGTTGAACAATATTCCACTTGTGGAAAAAGCAGGTTATGAAAATCTATGTTCATATATGTTGTGTATTGCAGAAAAACACAAAGGACTATTTATTTTAACAGGGAGAAGTACATCGTGACCCTCCCTTGACAAGTTTTTTCATATGATGGTCTTAGGAATTGTTATGTTGTTTTGAAGATAAATTAGATGGCATTGTGTTGATTATTTGCAATGTATGATTGGTTTATTTAATAATATAGTACTGCTAATAGTCTATATGGTTGTAGGAGTAGGTATCCTTCAGATAGAGTGGATGAGGGAGTCACCATTGAGGATGAGAAAGAAGAAAATATGGATGAAGATCCATAATGGTATTAATTATGATTTAATATTAATTACAAGATTAAGTAATTAATTGTGATTAGATTTAATTTGATGATTTGATTATTTAGCCTATTTTTGTGAAATAGGAAATTGAGTTGGAATTGGATGACAAAGACCCCTTCCAAACCAAGGGAGGAGAAAGAGCATATTCCCATTGGAATAAAAAAATAGTTTAGAAGATTGTCCTCTCCTCCAAATTAATGGTGGAGGATTGGCATCTTTGCTAATGGGAATTTAATATTGATTAAATCAAGGCATCTTATTATTTCAATAGTAGTCCTTTTAAATTTAGCACAGGGGCCAAATTAGGGATTGACTAATTGATTTGAATCCTCTCCATATTGATGGAGGAGAAGGGAAGGGCTAAAAGTAGCATCTTTATAATATTAAAATATAAGAGTCACTTGATGGCTCGTAAATGAGGATAAAGCCTTTTATAAAAAGGGAGGATTTGGTTTAAGAAATAGCTAGGGATTAGAAGGTCGACTTGGGAGGTAAATATGGAGAGATTATTGAAGACTAGTTATGGAGGCCAATTAGGAGGCTATGAAGAGTTGGAGATCAACCTATGAAGAGGATAAGGTTGGGGATTTCCATGCCTTCTATTGCTTATGAAAGTGTTACATTAGGTTTTAAAGAAAATCCTTTCATTCCTTGTTAAAATACTTGATTTATGCTTGTTTTAGGTTTATAGATTACTTGCAATAAGAGGTGATATGAATCTAATGTTTTAGATTCCTCCCTCAGTTTTTAGAAGCTATAACTATTGTTGCAAATGGTTTTATTTATATTCAAACCAAGAGATCTATTTTTTGATCTTTTTAAATCATTGGGGATTTGATTTGAGAAATTGGAATTCTCTACTTTATAATACCTCGTGTGATGGATTTGATTGAGTTTACTTTTCTTCAATATTAGAAATTTGGCTCTCAATTTGGATTGAGAGCCATTGTTATCTGCCTATGTGTGTGCTATTAGACTGTAACCCCATTGTGTTTTCTTATACTCCATGATCCTCGTTATACGCAGTTGTATTAAGAAACTTAGATTAGTGTTAGAATCATGTATTAAGCTCTTTGTAAGCACTCTTAAATGGAGCACATATTTTTTTCCTAATTAACGTATTTATTTGTCTATTATATTTAGAAATTGATTGTATTATCTAAGCAGATGCCTTGCTATATTTTTATTGGGTTATTGTTGGTGTGAAAATAGGCACCAAACGAGTGGAAGTGCACCCGGTGGTCCTTGAACAACATTGAATGACCGCTGGGCTAAGGAGAGGTAGGTGCAGTCAATATTTGGAGAAAGCTAGCTCCTTTAGTTTGAGTTACCTATGTTGTAAAGGGAGAAAGGGGAAAATGGAATGAGAGAGAAAGTAAAGTAAGGCCATAGGCAAAATTAAAAAGAACCAAAAAAGGACGGGGTATGGCTACATAAAGATACATGCATTTGACATCATTGGTGCAAACAATGACACACCATATAATAGATCAACTCATCTCATCCTCACTTTATCGTTTGATACAATGGGAAAGGGCAAATTCCAAAACCAACAGGAGGGTGCATGAAATCTAGATAACATAATTAGAGTGCTCCCACTCTAATGGCTTTAGAAAAAATGAAACCTTGGTGCCCAAGGATGGATGAAAATTCTAGAACCACCCAGCGAGACTCACAAAATTCAAAATGTAGAATTAAGTGAACCAACTCAAATGGCCATCGTAGAAATAAACATCTAAACTTAAAAAAAAAAAAAAAAATATATAAATTGAGAGACCAAAAAGTGATATGATTTTATTTACATGTTGACTAAGAATTACATATGAATAGTAATGGCCATAGATCTGCCTTTGGAATGGTGAGCATTCCACTATTTATAGAATATTTTACAACACATTCAAATTCAAGCACTAATGGCATTCGATGGGAAGAATCACACTGAAACGGCTAGAAGATCTACTGATGTTCTAATTTAGTAGGGATGGAAATTGTCTGGAATATATTTAGTACTTCTACATAGATTTGGACCCTTGATTGCTTCCACTGGACCTATTTAAGCAATTAATTTTTATCTACTTTACCCCTTTGAGCAGTTGTAATTTCTAGGTTTAATATCTTTAGGATTTACGTACTTCAAACTACCCTTCATAAACTCATATTTAGGTAGCTATGATCATTAATAGTCCTACTTGATTCTTCTGAGGCCTTCCTTTTGATGTCATCTAAAGATAAAAATACTCCTTCATGCACCACTCTCCTATTGTTTCATCCAAAGCAGGGGTGGGGATTTTGGGATTAGACCTCTGATGTTGCTTTCCCAAAGTTTTGTCCAAATTTCAAGATGGAAACTTGGGACTTATAACCACTCGAACATGGTTCAATTCTCCAATTCAAGGATTTGGGATCCCAATAATCCATCCAAAGTTGGGGTAGGAATTTGGGATCCTCTTTCAGCAAGCCCCTACCCAATCTTCCATTTGATCATAGATTTGGAGATTTACTCTTTTCTCCATCCACTTCATCTTTGAAACTCACCGTAACCATCAATACCTCAAAATTTTCCATCCCTGAGGTGTCATAATATTCAAAAAAGAAAAGTGGGTGAGGAGGTGTAAAATCTCACCCACACTATTGATGACTTACAAGGGTTTTTAATCTTGTTAAAAAGGAACATATAAGGAAAGGAGATATAATATATAAAACAAAGACAGGAGGAGGTAACAATGGAGAAGAAAGTAAGACATGCAGGAAGTGAGGGAAAATGGGAAGAACAAGGAAAAGAGAGCCAAAAAAAAAGGATGGAAATGGGGAGGGATATCGACAATCCATAGAGTTGTAGAAAAAAAACATCAAAGGAAAAATAGGGAAGGGAAGAAAGGGGAATGGGAGGAAATATGAAAGAAAAACCAATTCAAGGGTTGTCATATGGAATTAATAGGATGAATGCCCAATTTCATGAGATGGCTCCATGAACTACAATCTCCTAAGCATACCCTACTAGGCACCAAAATAATTCTAAGAGCATATATATTTCCAAGGACATTTTCATTTTCTTCTATAGCTCTTATTTTTTACACAATTCAATAAGAACCTTCTTTTACTAACTACTATCCACTAGGAGGCCACTCAAATTCAACTACACTTCATAATTTAGACTTTGATTATATCAACAACTATGAGCAGGGTGCTATTTATAACATGCTCACCTTACCTTAAGCCTGTAGCCGTAAGTACCAAGGCTTCTTGATGTAGCTCTCAAGGATAAGAGGCGTTGATAATCGTTGGATGCATCCATTGGGCTACGGGGTCACAACAAAAATGAATGGAAGAAATGAAAATTAAGAAGACAACACAAAGATGGAGGAGGAATGTTATATTTCCAAAAAAAATTAGGGAAACTCTTTTTTCTCCTTTCTTCAAAGCCTCTGGATCCTTGACCAGCTGGCAACCCATTACTGGAGCAAATTCCCTATAAGTCTCAAATAGCATGATGACACCCCACAAGTAGCTATTGGGAAAAAATTTATTTACTTGTCACAAAAACATGGTGTGCCAAGAACACCTAAGCTTAGGGTATCTATGCCATTCATCCTCTAAATTTTCAATAGCCAGATCAAAGTACATCAAATTTGAGCCTTTGCTTGTATTATTTTTGGTACCATTTGCACAGGCTCAGAATTATGATAAAATTGCAATTCTTCTTGCTTTTCTTGAGCTCTTCAATGCTCAAACCATAAAAAATTAGGGTGGTACTTACTTTTACCACCTTATTCCACCTTTCAATTTGTGACTTATCAGGGGACATGTTATCAAGACTAGCCTATTCTGCCAATCCAATGGATGACTCCTATAGTGGCCCCATTTTCAGATCTAGTACGAGCTCCGCAAAATAAATGCTCATGTAGAGTTATGATGGTCACCACTCCCATAGTAACACCTACTCAGATCTTATGGCTTCCTCATAAAGTTGGATAAATTTGTTTTCCCTATATTGGCATAGGAGAATTACTATATCAGGGCTGAAGGCCCGAATGTATAATAGATACGCTTGGGTAGAGTACAGAAGGAGTAGACTTAGAATTTTCTTCCAACTACTATTAAAATGGATGTTGAAGTCCATCACAATTTTAGTAGGGTTCCTCTTGATAAATTTAAACTAAGTTAGTAGTTGGAAGATGTACTCGAGTTCACCAATACACTGAGGAGAGATTCAGCCAAATATTCCCATGTGGAGATGCTCCCATGCTGCAAGGTTTCATACCAGAGCCATGTTATACCTTTTAGATAAGAAAAAAGTATCCTAATCATCACATATTTGTGCATGATATTGTGAATGGTGGTCAGGGAAGCCACATTATCTAGGTGCTCCTTCACACATCCACTGATGCCATCATAACTTGGTAGGAATTCTAGCATAGTTTTAGGGATATCATGCTAAGGGGACCATGATCATTCTAGTCAAGGAAACTTGGTTGGTCCATTAAAACATTGGTCCCTAAGAGCCTCTAGATTATGCTACTAGGTTGGAGTCACCAAATGTGAATACTTTCTTTGCTAGCAAGGTTAGGGCTACTCATCGAACCCTGAGTCCTTTCGAAAATAGAGATTGTTCAATACATGAGGGAAACCAATCTCATGATTTGGATATTTTGCACAATAAAAGTAACCAGGTGATTGAATTGGATATGGGTAAACTAGAGTATCACCAAACTCTGATTTCATTAAAAACAAAAACTTAATGAGTTCACCAGTAGAGTCACCAAAAACTATTGGTGTAAAAACAAGTACTGAATGAGTATGAGCATGACCAAAAGTCCTCGACCAACATTGAATGACTGCTTGGACTAAAAGAGGTAGGGGTGGTTGATCTCTAGAGAATATTGATTCCTTTGGTTCTAGATACATACATCACAAAGGGGGAAAGGGGAAAAGAGAACAATATAGAAAGAAAAGGGAGATCATAGTTCTAACTAATAACGATGAGGTATGACTATATCAATACACATGCATTTAATGTCACCGATGCAAACAATGACATACCACCTAATAGATCAAATCATCTCATCCTCACTTATCATTTGACATAGTGGGCAAGGGCAAATTCTAGAACCAATGGGAGGGTGCATGAAATCTAGATAGTAGAATTAGAGCGCTCCCACCCTACCAGATTTAGTAGGAATAAAATCCCAACACCTCGAGATATATGCAAATTCTAGAACCACCCAATAAGACTCATGAAATCCAGATTGCATAATTACATGAACTAGCTCAAATGGCCATCGTAGAAATAAACATCCAAACTTAAACAAAACAAAAGTGAATATAAATTGAGATACCAAACAATGATATGCTTTTATTTACAAGGTGAATAAGAATTACATATGAATTGTAATGGCCATAGAGCCACCCTTTGGAATGGCAAGCATTCCACTATTTATAGAATATTTTACAATACATTCAAATTCAAGCACTAATGGTGTTCAATGGGAAGAATCACACTAGAATGGTTAGAATATCTACTGACATTCTACTTCAAGAGGGATGATAGTTTTTCGAAATATATTTGTTGCTTTTGCATAGATATGGACCCTTGATCACTTATTTTGGATCTATTTAAGCAATAAATTTTTATCTACTTTACCCCTTAGAGCAACCAAATTTTTTGGGATTAATTACATTAGATTATGCGTACTTCAGACTACCCTTCATTAGATCCTACCAAGGTAATTGTAATCATTAATAGTCCTACTTTATTATTTTGAGGCCTCCCTTTTGACGTCATATATGGACAGGAATGCTCCTTAATGCACCACCCTCCCAATATTCCATCCAAAGCAAGGGTAAGGATTTTGGGATTAGACCTCTGATGTTGCTTTTCCAAAGTTCCATCCAAATTTGGGGATGAAAACATGGGACTTATAACCACTTGGTCATGGTTCAATTCTCTCATTCAGGGATTTGGCATCCCAATAATTTATCCAAAGTTGGGGTAGGAATTTGGAATCCTATTTGAGCAAGCCCTTGCCCAATCTTCCGTTCGATCCTAGATTTGGAGATTTACTCTTTTTTCTATCCACTTGATCCTTGAAAATCATTGTAACCATTATTACCTCAAAATTATCCATCCCTAATGTTTTGTCATCTTCAAAAAATAATAGTGGGTGAGGAGGTGTAAAATCTCACCCACAGTTATCTAGTGCCATACTAGAATTTAAAGAGGTCTGCAACCTCCATTTGAATCCCCGTAACTAGTCAATGTGTGATGGTCTATGATTGGCCACGCTTAGGCAGAAGGCCTTCAAAGCCTTCCACAAGAATTATCCCACATGGAATATGCTCAGGAGTCAAAGGGATTTAAAGGGAGAATGTTACCCTAAGCCTTTCGACCATCAAGTGGTGGTCAAGGACCAGGCCACTTCATGTCCACTTGTTGCCATCTATATGTTGCATGTAGTCATTTGAATCAAAATTAACCATTGATCTCCTTATACCACAAGGTTTCTTAGGATTGGTTGGTGGTTGGTTTTGTTGCAAACACATTTTCATTGTATGTGGAATAAATTTTCCCACATCATTGGTATGGGAGGTTAAGTGATGTTTAAAAGGGAATAGGTTTCCCTTATGGAGTCACCACCACTTGATGGTCAAGATGGCTACCAAGTGGGGGACACTTCATGCTAGTTGAGGGTTCATGGTTGGATATTTGGCTATATTTGATTGCTTATTGTTATTTGAATTGTTAGTCAACCCACCTATGGTTACTCCCTATTTTACCACGTGGTTGCATGTTAATGGTTTGTTTCGATCATGTTAGATACTTGGACGCATTAAGTTGTTTAAACCCTTTTTAAACAATGCTTATGGTAATATCCCAAATTTTCCCTATGGGATCATGTGAGGCTATATTAATAGGGGTGGGTGCCCCTATTAGATTGATCACCATGTGATGGTCAGGGGTAGCCACCACCTCGTAGAGGCTATAGTGCCAATGCAAGTACATAGTAGGGGTTTGACCCATTGAGTAGGCATGTTGACCTTACCAATTGACTTCATGATGATCGCTGAATATTGATGTTTGAATGGTTGAAATTCATGTTGAACCTATTAATAGTGGGTTATATTATTAGATGAATATTGACCATATCTTAGTCCTTTTTGCTAAAGCAAATACCTTATTGGTATTTTATATTTAAAGGAGAAATAAAAATTAATTTTGGTAGAAATTGAATGATCTCCTTTTGGATTACTATAGACTAAAGATATCTAATATCCCTTTTATATTTCTATTTTTTTAATTGAGATATTAAGTGGATTAATCTCTCCTTTGACAAGTTAAGCTAATTGCCCTCCCATTTGTTAAGATATTTTGGCTATAAGAAATAATAGATTATGATTAACTGAAAAGAGGACTTTGATGTATGACCCTTGGGGAAGGGTTATAAGACTTTAATAAGGATAGTATGGGCTTTCCTTAACAGGTTTATAAGGAAATTAAATAAATGTTTAAGAGAAGTATGGGCTTCTCTTAATGGGATTTTGGAAAATAAATAAAGAAGTATGGACTTCACTTAGTAAGCCATGTTAATATAATGATTTATTCATGGTTTGCTTATTGAATGGTTATTTCCATTCATTTGGAGAAAATACTTTATGTATTGAATGGTTGTTTTCATTTATTGAAGGAATTATAAAATAGATTATAGAACTAAGAAAGTTTTAACATTTGATAGAACTATAAAATTTCTAGGCTTCTATTAAAATAACTTAGGAAGAATAAACGTGGAGTTAATTCTTGAAGGGATTATAGGGACCCTTCTTGAAATTTATTTTATACAAAAATATTATTAGAAAACATGATACTATGTTTGGTGAAAATGTATTGCTAAATGTATTTGGGAAGAATTGTGGTTATTTTGTAACATAATAATTGTGGAAATTCCTTAATTTTATTGTATTGGGAACATCATGTTTATGAAATAAAAAGAGATGTCTTTGAGGTTGGATTTTTCCTTCGGGGTTTCCCAGGATAAAAGTGGTGTTATCTTTGAAACTTGCATCTTCTATTTTAATTTATTGTATGCTCTTCAATGGAAAGTTATTATTATTATGGATATGAATTGAACCAAGAGTTTCTTTGATATGCAAGTAAACTTATTTATGATGTTATGAAAGGAAAATGATATATGCATAGTCTTTTGCTAATATGGAATATGAATGAAATCATGTTTTATTTATATGATGGAATGTTTTATATTCACTTGAGAATGCTTTAGTTCAAGTTATTATCCATTGCAATAGTCATGGAATGTTAAATAAAAGGATTATAATATGCCTAGGGAGATATGGTAAATCATATGTGATTAGTTATGTTCATGTGGGTGTACTTGGGAATACAATGCTTTTAACATCCTGGCCAGTACCTTGTCAAGATATTTCCATGATTCAGAACAATCACAAGGAGATGACTATCAAATTTTTTGAAGGAACACTTTCTAAGTTGTAGCTTAAGAGTACATTCTAGGTTGTAGCCCGAATGCATTTGAGTTGTAGCTCAAACGAGTTCCCACATTTGATTGCAAGGAACACATTATGAGTTGTAGCTCAAATGTACATTTTAGGTTGTAGCCCAAATGCATTGAGTTGTAGCTCAAACGAGTTCCTACATTCTGAGTTATAGCTCAAATGTTCATTCTAGATTATAGCCTAAATATATTTAGGTTGTAGCCCAAATTATAGTTACAAGGAGGTAACTAGCAATCATTAACAATAGAAAATTCCATGTTATAGTCTGAATATATAATCTAGGTTGTAGTGTAAAGATGTTTGAGTTGTATCGCAAACAAGTTCTTAAATTCCAAGTTATAGCTTGAATGTTCATGTTGGGTTTTAGCCTACACATGTCTAGGTTGAAGCCCAAAAGATAAGAACTCCAAGCTATGGTACATTAATCAGTAATGTCCACTTGAGTGTCGTAATCTATGGTCAATCTCAAAAGTGGTTATGCCTTATGTGAAATAGAAATATCTTGTGAACCTTACTTGTGCAACCTTTACTGGTGAATTCCACACAAAAAAATGGTCTCTCTATCTCGGGTTGTTTTGATTTGAGTAACGAGTGGGTCATTACATAATATCGATGAATATTCTAGAGTTCTATTCCAAATCCATGAGGACATAGACTCTAGAACAATGTAAGGTCCAATGAAACTGATATTTTGAAAGGAATACCACTTGGAATAAAATGGATGATATGAAGAGACATTTTCCCTTCTTATTTGAAAATGTATTGTAATAAAATTTAATTTATAACTAAAAACACACGAGACTATGTTTACCCCAAGGGGGATAGTATATCATGACCCTCTTTAGCAATAATTTAGCATATTAGACTATGTATTAATGAATGACTATTTGATGCTAGTTTTAATGCATTTTGATAACTATGCAATGTTATATATTGATTTATCTTTGAATAATATAGTATTGTTGATTTATTGTTGATGTGTAGGACCAGGTACATCCATAGGTGGAAGAGGTAGAATCAACCATCGAGAACGAGGTACTTGAAAAGGGAAATGATGATTTAGGAAACTCAAGGTAACATGGATGACTACCATCATATAGGCATGCATTCTTACTTTTAGGATGATCATCGGTGATGCAACCATATAGAACCAAATTTGGTAGCCTGGAATCTACTGTAAGTCCTAGACTAGGATGAGTGGCTAGATTCAAGATAAATCACCCACTTTGTTTTTGGTGCACTTGATTGTTCGATGTTGTTTGCATACATGTTGTGTGTAAAAGGTTTGAGTAAATAATCTCCTTCAGAAGGGATTAATGGATATAGAGGTTCCACTAATCCTTAGTCCGCTTAAATACCATACTAATGTTTAATATTAGTATAGGTATATTATTTAAAGAAGGAATGATCAAATTACCTTTATGACTATCATTTAAATATAATAGAATGTTTATGTTTTATATAATGAAAGATTTTTATTTAAATAGAATAAAAAAGTTTATGTTTTAAATAATAAAAGACTTTTATTTAAATAGAAAAGAATGTTTATGTTTTAAATAATGGACTCTTATTTAAATATTATAATAAATAACTTTTATAAAGAATTGTTTTAAATTCAAAATATCCTCTTTGGGGGCCACCTTGAGTAGATATATTTTTAATTTAGTAGATGGAATATATGTGGAAAGAACAACTTTGAGGTGGGTTGGTAGGTTTTCCTCCTTGCTAAAAGGGAAAAAGGAAGAATGAAGGGTGGACACTCCATCTTCAAATTTTTGGAAAACAAGGAAAAAAAATGAAAAGCGAGAAAAAAATAAGGAGTCAACTAGTGAAGAGGAATTTCATTGTAAGGGACACTTCAGGTTGGAGTTCTTTTTTTATTATTTTAATCTTAAATTTTATTATGCTTTCTAAAGTCCCTAGAAATTTTATATTAATTCTTGTTGTTATAATACTGGTTGTGTTGGCCTATAGTTTCGAGTAAAGAAAATATTGGTACCTCCTTTGTGATTATTGTTTTAGAACGTTGGATTGGCCTGTCTCATTTACTAAATTTGAGGACTGTGTGTCAAGCTTGGTGCTTTTATTTGGTTAATATTACCTTTTATATCTTTGCATACTTACTTGACTGAAATATATCAACCACTTCCAATCTACTTTGTTTAAGATTACCTGCAAAGTTGTTTCCCTTATCCACCAATTTTGTAGTTGAGGATAGATATCTCCAGTTAGATATTTTGCTTTACCACCCTGCTTGTGTGTTTAAAACTATATAAAATCTACCACTTTACACTTGCACTAGCATCAAATTTCTCCTAGTTACAGAGGACACAAAGTGAACCTTGTGGCCTTTAAAGTCTCTAGGAAACCTCCCCACCATGGTGAGTTATACTTTAATACCAGATGGATATCTTCCATATAACCTATGGTTAAAGTCTTTGTTTGCCATGTCTTAGTTATAGGTCCTTAAATATGTGTACATCTATTTAATATGGACAATGATGATTAAACCTATGTTGATGTGTTTCATTTTTCTCTAAGGTCAAACCTTAGAGTGTATTTCAATTTTCTACATCGATGTTGCTTCATGATGTCATAGCATGATGAACCCATGCTCAAGTGGCATGGAAGAAGGAAGGCCACATCACCCTTCTTAAGGAATTATCCCACATTGGGGGTATAGGATAATTTTCACCCCTATATTGAGGTATATGCCCCCTAATATTGATGACCATCACTCGATGGTCAGAGATGGTCATTGAGCGAGGGCCATCCTACACTAGTTGTAGGTGTACTTGGTGAGTTACATCACTAATTTTGGTTTCTTGCTTCAATTGAATTACGTGTGTTATGTTGGTTTCACCTTGTATTACCATGGGTAGAGTCTAGAGATGCATGTTTTTTTGGTTGCTTGTTCATGGTCATTGACCAATTAAGTTGGCTAATAAACAAGAAAATCCTCTTTTTGTTTAAATTAAGTAATGAAAGGTTATTTTATTTTAAATTAATGAAAGTGTCCTTAGACCCCCTAAAGTTATTAAAGGATTAATATAAAGAGAACTTTTTGGAATGATTTAATAAATAGGTTCTTATGAAACCCTTTATAATTAAATACGGACTGCACTTAATTAAGGAGATTAATCCTAAGTATGAAATTGTCTAAACATGGTGTCAAAGGGCTTGGGTCAATGATAAAAATACTTCTATAGGAGTGTGAATACCAAGGTTCCAATCCCTTGGGTCCCATAGTACTGGTGGACGTTTCGTGTCGGCATCACTAACTATGTAAAAGGTTTACCCCAATGTATTTGGAGGTTATATTGAAAACAAGGAGCAAGATTTGAACCCGCAAAGAGGCACATAAATTGTAATGTGTTACTGATTCCTCTAGTATAATAATAAAAAAAATATCTAAGCATGATTTATGTATAGGGGTACTTTAATTAATCAAAGTATAGAACCTTAGTTAGTTAAATAAATTGTATGCTAACTATTTTATTGATTAAGGGTATGGGACCTTAGTTAGTTAATGAAATGGTATGTTAAGTATTTTATTAATTAAGGTTTTGGGGCCTTAGTTAAAGAAATGGTATGTTAAGTATTTTATTAATTAAGGTTTTGGGGCCTTAGTTAGTTAAAGAAATAATATGTTAAGTATTTAATTAATTAATGGTATGGGACCTTAATTGATCCAAGAAATGGCTTTATATTTTAGAGCATGAACCTCTGACTAATAAAAGGGTGGTACAATGAATTACCTATTCTTGATAAATGACTTTCCTTTTGATGTTATAAATGTATGAAATAAATGTATGTTTGTAGTAGTTTGTATAATTGCAACTTGGCATCTAAATTGTAAATGCACTTGTTTAATAAATCATTCAGTAGATGCATTAGTTGCATTCTTCATAGGATCCATGAGCTATATTGATCCCTTACCACCATAAATTGAGTTATGGAAAGACAAGAAGGACCAACGAGGAAACTTAGATCTGAGACTTGATATATGTTGTAGTAAAGACTAGTTATGGAAACATATGTTGAAGTAAACTCATGTTGAGTAAACCTCCTAGATGGATAATTATGTAATACTTTATTCTTTTAAGTATGGAAGTACCTTTCCCATACTTGGGTTATGTAATAATTTAATATATGAATTGAAGATGTATCTCTTACTTGTTGGTTATAAAGAATCTTGGTACTATAGTTTCATAAACCATTCTATTATGTTCTATTTTAGTTAGATCATGATGTCTTATTTAAGTACCTTATTTAATGTTCTTAGATATTATTCCATGCTTAAGTAGATAGACTTGATAATCATATACCTCTAAATTAAGTAATATTAGAAGGATCTTAAATGATTTAATGTAGTTGGATAATTGGAATTGATATCTAAATATGTCTTTGAATATATGTTGGAAGTAAAGAAAGAAACCTAAGGGATTATGGGATCCCTTAGGAAGGAACTTGGGGTAACCTTGCTTCAAAAAAAAATATCCCTTTCAAAGAAACTAAACTAGATAGACTTGCAAAACAAAACATTTTTAAAAAAACTTGGATATCTATGAAAGGAATAAGTTAGCTCATCATGGAGATGAGATTGATAGATTATTTACAATATGCATAGTATGCCTACACAAAAAAACTTGTGTATGGTATATAAATGGGTGTATTCCTTCAAATTATAGAAGGATATAAGTTAGCTCATCGTGGAGATAATATTGGTAGCTTATTTGCAATACATGTAGTATACCTACACAGATGGACTTGTGTATGGTATAGATATGGGTGTATCCTTTAATAGATTAAGGAAGATAATGTTGGTTCATTGTAGAGAGGACTATCAACTTAAAACATTATATTAATTTAGATATATTTATAGTAACGCATATGCTAGTTAGGGATATGTAAATCCCTCTCGGGTATATGTTTGTAAAAAAAATACCTTAGTTAGATTAGTTAGATATTTGGATCACTACATTAGTAAATGAAGACATGGAAAGAAATATGGACAAAACAAAGGACTCCATTTTTGGTATGTGTGAGGTTTCTGATTTAATTTCCTAAATAAATAAAATGTTAAGTTGATGTATATGATATTTCAAATAAAAATACAACCACTTTAAAATATATTTAGAAATCCATCATGGTCAATAGGAATTTTTTTGGACAAATTCTTAGGATGGTCAGTAGCCTTTGATAACTCGTTTTCTCGATTGGAGGATTTTGATGGAGGAGCTTCATTGTGCTAACTGGATAAACATAGCTAGTTAATATCGGTGCCATACTGGTAATTCAAATTTTGGTAGACAATGGATCCTTTTTTAGGACTGGCCTATTCAAATTTTATAAAGGCAAAAAATATATTTAAAACATCCTTTATATGATATCTCTCTCTTGGTACTCTGATAAAGATTGTTTTGGATGGAACAACACTACTAAGGGTGAGTATTTAGTTGCTCACGGTTATTTGACCTTATGCCATAATAATCCTAACCAATATTATCATATATTTACTCAATTGTGGGCTCAAAATATTTGGCCTAAGGTGAGGTTTTGTACTTGGTTTTTATTGCATCGTAGGGTGCTAACTAGTGAGCAACTTATGAAACATGGTTTTCATGGCCCGTTTAGATGCAAAATATATGGAGAGAATGTGGAAACTCTTAGTCATAATTTTTATTATATGTACTTTAGCCTTTGAACTATGGAGGAGAATGTCCATCTTACTTGGCTTATAGTGGTCCAATATTTCTACTTTTGAATAGCTCTGGAGGGATTGACCTAAGTAGGAGGGTGTTGATCATTCTATAAGTTAGTTTGGATGGGTTATACCATTCTACCTTGGAATATCTAGAAGGAAAGGAATAAATAAATTTTTAATCAGGAAAGGAAGGATATTCACTATATTTAGCAAAATATCATTGTAAACTTAGTTGAATTAGTCTTGTAGCTCCTTAATCATCCCCAAAACTCCCACCAAATATGGGATCAAATCATGCAAATATTGAATATTAAATATTCTAAGGGAAAACAACTTAAAGAGAATGTGAGTAATCAAAATATGGATAGAAAAATAAATTGGCAACCTCCTCCTAAAGGTATTGGAAAATTCAATACTGATGGAGCCCCTAGGGGGAACCCTGGAAAAGCTAGTGCATGGAGAATTGGTAGACTTTCATATGGTTCTCTAGTTTTCAATTTTACTAAAAATTTGGTTATTGTTTTCAGTAACCTTACTAAGGTGTATGGTATCCTCAGAGGCCTTCAAGAGGTTGCTAAGGTTATATGGAAAAGGGTGTTGTTGAATTAGACTCTCAAGTCATGATTAATATGCTGAAGACTTATTCTAAGAATCATAAGGTTGATTGGAGAATAAATATAATTGTTGAGAAGATTCAATTAATTTAGATGGGCTTTTTTAAAGTTGAATACAATCATGTGGTCAAAGAATAGAATAGGAGTGTCGATGCTTTAGCTAATTGGGAATTGGACAAAGGTGATATTACTTACTAAGTATTTAAGAAATCATATCATAATTTTTTTTTTCTAACATGGTGGTATTGGTAGCCACCATGAATCTGGGCAGGATGTCTAGATTTTATGGCCACTATAATATTGTGTTGTCCACCCTCGAATCTGCCACACAGATCTTCGCGCAGTCTGTCCCTATAACCGCCATGCCACAATAATTTTAAAAATTTTACACCACTGAAAGCACCAGGAAAGGGACAAGCGTTCAGTCTAGCAAGACCCGATATTTGAACCTTGGACCTCTGCCCCTCTTATGGGGTTTGGATGAACCAATTGGTCTACACCTCGGACTTTAAAACTTTTTTTTTTTTTAAAACCACATATAAAGCATTAAATTTTGAAATTTTGATTTTTGTTTGATAATAATAGGTTAAGAAAGGAAGAGTTGTCATGTATGCTTTTTTTTTTGTCAAAAGAAATCAAACTAACGTAATGTTTAATGAATACCTTCCAACTATAACCTTTAGTTTACCTATAATAATATAAATAACTCATCAATCTAATTTAAATTTATAATCCCATATCTAATATCAAGGACCTTGGAATAGGTGGCCTACATAAAAATATTTTAGAGAAATATGAGAGCATACAAGTTATTATTTCATTATGATGTATAAGGAGACATATAAATTGGACCCTTTTGACAAAACAATTAATCAAGGTTTGATTAAATTAAATTTAAAAGGGTGTAATAGATGTAAAATAAGGGTTAATATTCTTTATTATTATTCTAGTATGTAAAAATATTGTAAAATATTTGGTTCATAGAAATAGTCTAATAGCTCGAGAACTTGTCTTGTTAGAACAAACTATATTTTTAAGTGGAATATATACTTTAGATAATTTAATATTTAGGCAGGATGTCCTTGAATGGGATAACGAGTTTGGTCATAATATTGAATTTGTGAAACATATCTTTTACAAGATGTTTTATAGGATTGAAAAGTTTTTTATTTTTATTTTTATTTTTTGGTAAGATTAATAAAAATAGGGTTTTAATAGTATCCCACAACCACTACAAAGAAAGCCACCAAGGCGAGAAATACTGAACAGAACCTCGGACAAACCAAAAGTAGATAGAAATAACTACATATACCCAAACCTCAAGGTCCAAAACAAGGGAGAACTGAGAAATTTCTACAACAACTTATCTAAGCCTTAAGAAATATTAGAAGCTAAACACGTTACAATCTCATAACAGTCCATTACCAACTTCAGAGAGCACCATATCTTACAAAGATTAAAAATAATAAGTTTTAAGTCACAAAAGACAACATCTGATATCTTTTCCTCGAAAAGGGAAATGAGAATTTTAAAATATTAAATTTTAAAATAAGTCTGCCCATAGACCATATCAATGACAACTTCGAAAATGGGCCTCACACCACCTGAACAGCCAAAGATAATTAAAGCAATAAAAAATGTGGGTGGAGAACCAAAAACCACTTTAGGCTCCAAAATCATACACCAAAAACCATAAGATAGAAAATAAACTTGTCTCAGCAGCACTAGAGAGAGCAACAAACAGCATGCCAAGAACACAAAATACGGCCTAGCACTTTAGAGTAAGCACAGATACCAGATCAATATCCAAAAACTTAGAGCAAAGAAAAATCAAAGGATAATAGAGAGAATGGAGAAGAACAGAACACCCAACGCCAAACCACTTGAAGAAAATGCAAAGAAAAACGAGGCTAAGAATATGGGCCACCAACCATAAAAATGAAACAAACTCCTCGGGAAACAAATGAGTGGAAACAAAAATATAAAAGTTGTGAAGGAGAAAATAATACCCACAAACCAAAAAGCCATAGGCCAGCCCGAGAAGAGAAACAACTCCGGTTCCAAAAATCATCCAAGGAAAATTAGAGGCTTGGAGAACATGAATAAAGACCCTGCATCACCAATGAACAAGCCCAAAATATAATTTCTATAATAGGGATCAAACCAACTCTATGAATCCAAGGCTTCCAACCCAAAAAACCATCCAATGGATGGGTCCATCACACCCCTCGGGAAACCAAGAACCAAAACTTGAATATTGTCCAAAGTAATACAAACACCCAAAATAGAAAGGCTGGATCCCAAGCACTCAACTAGAAATTGTATTAGCCATCTACCCATCAATAAAACCAGCTACTGCGATTCTTTCAGATGACCCAACCTTTCACCCAACCCCCAACTGTGGTTCTTTCAGTTGATCCCATCCTTTTGCCCAGCAACCAGTTTGCATCAGAAGCACCAACAGCTAAACCAGTAACCCTGAAGTCCAAAATGAAAAATGATAAGAAGCAACCCAACAACCCCACCAATTGTTGAATATCCTTCAGCTAACCCAACCTCCTTCCCCCAACTCCCCTTATCGAGTTCCAACTGCCTAACCTTCCTCTCCAACAAACCAACCAAAGAAGCAGAATTGACCACTAAAGAAATTCTCTGCCCAAACGGGCATCCATCGAAAATTAGGGAAGATTCCAAAAAAATGACTCAAACCCTCAAGCACAGCCCCTCAGGCCACAAACCCTCAAGGCAATAAATAGTTGTTTATTTTAAATATTCTAATATTGTTAGTTTTTTAAACTAGTTCTTGTCATTAAATTCCCTTATATTTTGATAATGTTTTAAAAATATATTGTAATTAATAATAGCCTTTTTTATCTAGTGTCACTTTAGTGTGGGAATATTAATTAGATCCTTTCTCATATGTGTTTATGACTGATAAATTAGGTTATTTATTATAGATGAGGACATTTCCTTACCTGATGGTGCATATTTATTTAGTTCTCATTTTGTAGGTTATTATGCTTTATTTTTTAATAATAATAGAGTGGATGTTTATAATGCATTAGTGGTCATTGATAACTTTTGTTATTTATCTAGAGTAGAGATCTCCCCAATGAAGATAGATTTTATCTTGGTAGGGGCTCATGATACATTTGTGTGAATTATGTCTAAGTGGAAATAAATGGCATATGAAAAAGTACATTATTTTGGCATTCAATTTGGATTCAAGGCTCCTCTCTTAGAATCATAGAAATTGTTCTTAGCTCATTTTTAGTAGAATATTGACAACTAGTCATTTAAATATATTTTACTAGTGAGGAAATTATCAGTTGTTGAAAATATTTTTGTGGTTACTCATATTTTTTACTCCTCTTATTGGATACATTTCAATTCCCATTATAGTGAATTTACCTATCTATATAATTCCCTTATTTATAAATAATGAGATGTGTCTACGATACATGCACTATACCTTGGTGTTAACATAATTTGTCTAAATGGAGGGGTGGGCTTGATGTAATTGATTTATTTATGTAGACATTTAATATAGTATACAAATATGTTTCAAGACTATTAAATAGTAATCAACCATGAAAAAATATTCTTACATTGAATTAAGAATGTTCATTAGTGTAGTGCTCTAAATACTATTCATATCTTTTATAAAATTTTAAATTAAAAATAAATATTATTAAGAGATTTGTTTCTACTAGGTGTATACAGGAGGATTTGCAATATTAATTTTCCTTATGTAAGTAGGATAATTCATTTCTTAGGTTGAGTTTGATCCTTTTTGTTCATGCATTTGGTGGAAGAGACTAGTTTTTCTTGAAAATAAACCTTTGGCTTTGGCAATGTATCTTAGGAGTAAATATTTAGTTATAAAGGATGTTTAAAAATTTGATTATTTCTAGTATATATATGTTTTTTCTTGAAATCCATGATGTATCTTGAGGTTTAATTTTTGTCATCCTATTATTTTCAACCTTTGATTGGAAAAATTCAAGTTCTAGTGTCAATTGAATTATAAGTTGTCTATTTATATTAGGATCAAGAATTGGAAAAGATAATAAAAATATTACTAAGATTTTAGTTAGAAGGATTTATAAATATATAATTTATCCTATATTAATAAATTATAAATCTAATTATATGGAATTTAATTTCTCTAAGGATTCATGACATTTGCATAATTCAAGATTTTAGAAATCAAGAGTTTTCATGGAACATAAATTATTGGCATAAGGAATTTTATACCACATGATCACATCTTATGTACCTATAGCTATTGACTAAAAGTAAGTGTATAGTTTATAAATGATCTAAAATGGTGAAGCATACATATTAGTCATGTAGATTAGCTAGACATATTTGAGATAGGGCATAAAATGGATTTTTGTTTTACTAGATAGAAGAGTCAAATTCTAAACAATTGGTCATTTAATATGAGCATTAATAATTTATTTTCCATTATTTCATATTTTTTTGGAAACAATAATAGTCCATGCAGTATCTATAGGAGGATGTTTTATTTTGTTTCATCTTCATCATTTATTCCATGGAACAAATTCTTTCTTTATTAACTTTAGATCCTATGTCAAATAGAAAGTACGATGATATCTCTATTCTATGATGACATTTAGGAAAATTTAAGGTTAATGATAAGTTCATGTTGTCATTTGGATTTAAAGTCTTACATTTTTTCTTCACCTCTATTTTAGGGTTAGGAAGGACTTTTCATAGTTTATGGTAACCCTTGGCAGAAATGTTAATGATGTCTTCTACATGGTTGGAGAAAAAATGAACCTTTTGGTGATGAACATGAAAGATAATTTTTTGGAGGAGTATCTTACACTTTGTAGTAGTGTTTCAAAGTATATTTGACCATTTAGGGGAATTTCCATGATGTAGTTATCATCCTTGATGCATGAAAATATATAGGCAACACTCTAATCTGGTGGAAAATTTATAAATAAATAGCAAATGGAATTTCCATGTATTTGAGAAGGGTTTTAATTGGTGAGAAGGGAGTGCTACAATTTCACAATAATAGATATGCAAAGTATTACACAAAATATGAAGAGAAGAGTGGAACTGATTGATTTACCTCTAGGATCAACTCTGTATAAATAGCAGAGTTGATCATTGAGAACCGTTGGATTACAACAACTCATCAGACCTGATGAAGACACCACTAAGAGTTCTCCTGACACATGGAGGAGTGGAAACTCAAGAAGACACCACTAAGAGTTCTCCTGACACATGGAGGAGTGGAAACTCAAGTGTCTATCCTAGTGGAACTTAAGAGAATATTCACTTATTCTAACACCCCCCTTAAGTGATACTAGGGGAGATTTTTACAAATGAGTCTCAACAACAAGGCCTGATTAGGTACTCATGTACAATATAGATAGTTGGTGGAAAAAACCCCTATGGGGAAAAACCAACTATCACCCCTTTGTTTTGAAGTGATGGTAAAAACCCAGTGGGAAAATCCATCAATCAAAAAGCAAAGAGGTATGAAAGAGGCTTGTCTTCGGATGGTGAAGATTGTCCTCTTTAACAAATAAAATATGAGTCCCGACAACAAGGCCTGATTAGGTACTCATGTACAATATAGATAGTTGGTGGAAAAAACCCCTGTGGGGAAAAACCAACTATCACCCCTTTGTTTTGAAGTGATGGTAAAAACCCAGTGGGAAAAGCCATCAATCAAAAGCAAAGAAGTATGAAAGAGGCTTGTCTTCGGATGGCAAAGATTGTCCTCCTATACAAAGAAATGATGAGTCCCGATAAGAAGACCTGATGAGGCACTCATTTATAATATAGTGAGAGGTGGAAGACCTCTTTGTCAATGCAACTGTAATACTCCAAGTTTTTCTCACAACTGAAGGTAACGCGGAGAAGAAATTGACTTGGTGAAGATGTCTGCAATTTATGCCTCAGTTGGAATATATTCCAAGTGTATGTCCTCGCTCTGAATATGCTGTCGAATGAAGTGCTTCTAAGAATAATAAGAAGAATGAGAGAGAGGTGAAAAAACTCTATGCACCAAGATACTTTAACACCCCCCCTTAAGTGATAGTAGGGGTAAGTGAAAAAAGGAATAAACAATATGTGGCATACCTACATAAGATGAGTCCCGACACCAAGGCCTGATAAGGTACTCATGTACAATAGAGATGGTATAGCCACAAAGATGAGTCCCGACAACAAGGCCTGATAAGGTACTCATTTACAACATGTGATCAAAAGAATAAAGATCTTTAAAGAAAAGTCCCCTAAAACCAAAGTGAAGATAGGATGGAGATAGGACCACAAAAAATCGCATGGGTAGTCCAAAAAATGACTCCACAAGCATGAGTATGTGGTTTCCACCTATATGAGTACAATGGGCTGATAACTAGGTCCAAACCTTGTGGACAAACAACAAAATTAGGGTAATGGTAGAAAATTTCAAGGGGAAACCACCTACCAGAATAGAAGAATAAGGAAGATGTGCATGGAGGATTGAGAGGAAGGAATATGTCCTCTTCAACCCCCTCTTTAGGACAAATTCCATTAAGAAGCCTGCAATGGACCCATTAGATGTCTCAAAAAATTAGAGACTTGTTGCAGAAAAGAATTCATACTCCCAGACTGGTGCTCGCGAACCATGAAATCAAAGTGTCTCATAAAAAGAATTCTTACTAGAAAAATCCCTTGGAACCAAAGTGTCTCACAAAAATAATGTGAAGATAGGATGGATAAAGAACCACAAAAAACTGTAAGGGATGTCCAAATTGACTTCGCAAGCATAAGTAGTGGTATCCACCTGTATGACACAATGGGCTGAATAACAAGGTCCAAAAAATGGACAACCAACAAAACAAGGGCACCAATGCTGGGAGTGTCGGGTTCAACCGAGAGTGCACTCCATGATACAATAATTTTCAAATTTAAAAACATCATTGAAAAAAGTCTTGAAACTAAAAAATGGACACCACCATTGTGTCCATCTCGGAAAAACCTTTTCGACTATAAATACCCCTCCATTAACTTCAAATGAGAAATTGAAGTGAAAATGAGAGATTTGGTTGACCAAAAAATATATTTTTTGAGTTTTAATAATATTTTTTAGTTAATGTATATAGGAATTGCCAATGTAAAGATCCTATAAAACATTTTAAAATAAAATAAAAATATATTTGTTTTGATATAAATGAGGGTGGGCATGAAGTTAGTGAATATCTTCTTATACTTTTTAGAGATTTTATAAACAATATATACCTCTAAAAATTAAAGGCTACTATAAAGAAATCTAGAAGAATACACCCTCCCTAAAAGACAAAACAAAAAAGGAATTTAATTATTAGGTTACAAATGATGCTTTTCTCTTAGCCCTTTGAAAGAGAAAGAGATTTAAAATTTTGGGTTCCCATGAGTGAAAGTTATGAGGGGTGAGGGGCTCAATTGAATTCATCTTAACACAAGAGAGAGATTGAAGTTTTAAATTACCAATACTCCCCCCCTTAAAACTTCAATTATGGAAAATTTTAGGTTTATGAAAACTTTTATGAAAAAGTATTTTAAACTTTTATATATTTTTATAACCTTTAAAAAATTTGTTAAGTTTTAATTTAAAATAGATTTAACAATAACACCCTTAGAGAATAAGAAAAGGTGAGAAAAGCTCTTTCTTAAAATAGTTAGTTCGAATATATTAATAAACTAAATGATAAGAAAGAGTAAAAATTAATTTCAAAGGAAAAAAGAACTTCTTGTGTAAAATTATTATTTTAACAATAACAATATATTTAGAAGATGTTATAAGGAAGATAGCTTTTCTCAAATTTTGATAAACAAGATAGGTGAGAAAAGTAATTAGAGAGTGAATGCTTAAATAATGAAAAAACTAAAATTTTAATGATTACTGTTAGATTAAAATATATTTCCCTTAATGCATAAGCAAAATGATAGAAGTTTTGCTTTATAGCAAGAGAAATTATAATTTAAATTTAAGTTTAAGAATACTTTTAATCTCAAGAAAATTAATAAAATAAATAAAGATCTTTGCATTCAAAATATTCGAAAGGAAATAAATTTAAAAAATATTTTCCTTAAGACTATATGCAAAGAAGAAAAAAAGGCAAGTAAAAGGCAGAGAGACGAGATGCAAAAGACGCAAAGACAAGAAGACTCCCCTCCCCAAACTGCGATTGGTGCTTAAAAAAACACCCGAACACCCCCCCAAAAAAAAAATTATTATAAATTTTACAATATGGTTATCTGTCATTTTGAGGAGAGCCACAATAAATAATATTGGGCCTATCAAAAAAACGTAGATAATGGATTACGAAACCCCATGATTCGAAAAGAATCGAGATCTAACAAAAGGAAATGCAAAAAATTAAAAAATTACAGACTTTCGGCTTGAAACAACAAGTGGCAAAAAATGAAAAAAATAGGGAACTTGGAGAGAGGAAACCACCGTGAGGGAGGCCACCAAGCTAACACTGTAGAATACGTAAAGGATATGCCTCTCTAGAGGGTCGTATGGGCGGAGGCTAACACTGGCAAAAGAGAGAAGGAGCAATCCTTTTCTTAAAACATGTAACGCTACAAAAAAATGATTAGATAAAAATGCCCTAGTTTTAATCACGTAATGTTGTAGAAATGTTAGATAAAAAGGATAGAATAAGAAACTAATTACTTAAATAAATGAAAAAACATTTGGAAACCAATTATTTAAATTTACGTTTTGAAAAAAATAAAAAAGGAGATTTCAAAACAAATGTGGTGAGCCTACGAAAAGTCGGGAGACCTACAAAAAATGTTAAATGGAGATGCCTCCTCCAGAGGGCCGAATGGGCAGAAGCTAGAGCGTTGTTCCTGTAGATTACGACTAAAAAAATATCGTCTAAATTGACAAAAGTAAACAGAAGCTAGATAGTTATTATTTAAAAATACGTTCTCTTTAGATAAAAATATATAAAGCAATATACTTTTTGAATTGAACTGTAGGGGGTGTGGTATAAATACCATCTGAGAGAGAAAGTGCCGATTGTACAAACTTCGAGATGAACAACGAGCCAAATGGGTAAACTCTGAGACATCTAAATGAATGATGAGTGCGCCAGAGAGTTTGAAATGAAGAGGCCCAAGTTGTAACGAGAGTGCCAACGAGCATTAGGCGTTCCCTAACGTCTATATAATTTTGGAGCATACATTGAGAGTGCCATAGATGGTGCCAAGCGCCAGAGAACAAGGAGTGAAATATTAATGAGAGAGGGATTTTATTCCCTCCACAAGCGAATAAAAGAAATTCAAAATATTTCCTAAGTTAACACTTGGTTCATCCGAGATTTTCGCTATCGAAAAGAAATGGATATAACTAAGAGTTAGAATAACATGAATACGTTGAGAGAGAATAAATAAATAATGAAAATAAAAGGGCTCTTTTTCCTTTGAAAAGAAGGGTGAGAAAAATGCCTTCACAAAGGGTAATCCATGTTTTTTTTAAAGAAAGGAAATAGCTCTATTTTCTTAAAAATTTTCTCAAGCACGAATTCAAAATATATATGAAATAATATGCAACATATAAAAATAAATATGTTGAAATAGTAAAATAACAATGGATAAAAAAGAGACTAATGCAAACTTTGAAGTTAGATAGCCAAAAAAAATTATCCAAAGTAAATGAATCAGATCCTAGAACCTTCAAGAGAGAATACTAGCAAAATCTATCTTGCTCTGGTACCATGTTAGAATTTCACAATAATAGATATGCAAAGTATTACACAAAAATATGAAGAGAAGAGTGGAACTGATTGATTTACCTCTAGGATCAACTATGTATAAATAGCAGAGTTGATCATTGAGAGTCGTTGGATTACAACAACTCATCAGACCTGATGAAGACACCATTGAGAGTTCTCCTGACACATGGAGGAGTAGAAACTCAATAAGACACCACTAAGAGTTCTCCTGACACATGGAGGAGTGGAAACTCAAGTGTCTATCCTAGTGGAACTTAAGATAATATTCACTTATTCTAACAGGGAGAACCCTTTCTAGTTAAAATATTCTTGACAACTTGAGACCTTCCTTGAGTTTAAAACTTCTTTACAATCCACAAAAAGAAAAAGGGACCCTCTCTTTGGACACCTTACATACTAAGGATATTGCAATGCATGCCTAAAATCTATTGAAGTATAATTGCAAGGAGCATTGGGATGAAGCACATTTTTTGGTGGATTACTATATCGTCATCATGGCCATATAGTAGAGATACTTTTGCTATTGCATAAATTATTTCATGATAGGAAGTTCAAGGATGTAGCAAATTAGGGATAGGTCCTTCATGGTAGGCTAGGTCATGACATTGATCAAGAGGTATATTGTTTTGATTGATGATCTAGATTAACTAGGAACTTTTTGTTAATAATGTAAAGTCCTATCCATAAGGTATTTCTATTTCATAATAAATTTCTCAATATCAATCTACAACCATGTTACCATTAGATAATCATGATTGTTGAAGGTCTAAAAGTTTAATATCTACCAAATGCAATATGAGGATGATGCATTTTATTATCCAAAGATATGTGTGTGTCTACTAGGATTTTATGTTTGACTTGAATGGAAGTTGAAATCTGAATATTTTTTAGAACCAATCACTTTAGTAGTTAATCCTATAGTAATTAGTTGTATGCTCTATTTGATTGAATATTATGGGTGACAATACTATGACATGAAGTAGTTCATAGGGTAATTGGAGTGAAATACTTTGGTGGATAGGTAAATTGTGGGAACTTCCTCTCATTTAGACATTTGTGTTAGTAACATCCCACATGCTAGGAAAGCATCTCATTTCCTAACTTCAAGATTTTTTATTATCTTGTTTGTAGGGAATAATTAATTATGGTCAAGGTGATTAGAAATGATTTCATTTATGGTTGAGTAAATCATCCCAATAAATTCATTCTATATTTGGTGAATATTCTAATAGAACAGTTTGGTGTGGCATATGATAGATTTTAATCACTCAAAGGATAACTTAAGTGAAAGTCACCTTGTAGTTCAATGAGATTTTCTCTTTCGTGGTTATCATTTGTGTCTTCTCTAAAGTGTACCAACTATATATATTCTCTATGTATATATTCTTTTTTTTATGAGGAGAAGAGAAAAAGTATGCAGTCTCTCTCTATATATATTATCTATGTATATAGACTTCTTAATTTGAGTGACTCATACTTTAATTAGATAGTTTTTCATATATGATTTGTGTTGCATTGATAGTGGAAATATATTAAAAATATATATGACCAAATCATTGATACATAGATTGGATTTACCAACACCATTCAATGTTTGTAATGAAGATAAGTAAATTCAAGGTCAAGAGCATGGGCATAGTGTTTGTTGACAACCTTGAGTCCCAACCACAAGGTATTCCTATATCATAATTATATTCTTTTAATCAATAAACAACCATATTTCCATGAAATAATCATTAGTTTTTGGGGGTCTAAAAGATTAATATCTACCAAATTCAATCTAAAAAAGATGTCTTTTATTACCTAAGGAGATATATGTAGCTTTAATATTTTACATTTAACTTAATTATGAGTAGAGAATCAAAGTATTTTTTGGGCATCAATTACTTTAGAAAATATTCTTGTAGCATGTAGTTGTATTCTCTATTTGACTACCTATTGTGGGTGATAATATTGTGATGTGAAGTAGTTCTTGTGTTCATTGCAGTGAAATCATGTACTTGACAAGGAAATTATGGGAACTTCCCAAATTTGAAATATTTGTGTTGCTATTGTCCCACATGCCAAGAAATCATCTTGTTTCATAGCTTCAACATGTTTTATTGGGTTGTTTGTAGGGAAAGATTCATTATCATAAAGATCATGAAAAATGATTTATGATTTATTCAATCAACATAATAAATTTATGCTATGTTTGGTGAATATTCTATCAAAATCGGTTGATGTGGCCTAAAAAATATATTAGTCACTCAAAAAATAAATCAATGAAGATTCATATTGCAATTAAAGAAGATTCATCCCTACATTGTTATGGTATTTATATCTCCCCTAGAGCATACCATCTCTATGTGTTCTTTGTGTAAATATTTTTTGCTTTTAAAGGAGAAGAAGAGAGAAAGTACATGGATATTTTATTTGGGTGACTCAAACTTTATTTAGATAAATTTTGACATGTGAGTTGTGTTGCATTCATAGTGGAAATCTCTATGATAAAATCATAAATGTAGATTATTTTTATCAACACCTTTCATAGTTTATGAAGATAACAGATGAATTTAAAGACGAGCATGGATGCTAATACTTATGTTTTAATGTTATATGAAAATTTTGATCGATTTATCTCTAATTTGAATACCCACTATTTTGAATGAACTTAAAGAAATGCAAGTGATTGATTCCTTATGATAAGCAATTGCATGTACTATGGGTCCACTATTATTTTTTAGTTTTTTAGATGGAAATGTTTCCAAATACATAGGAAAAAGTTTATAATGTTTCACGTGGAGGATAAACCATTTACATGGTCCATCACCTGATTTATGGAGGATGACATGAAACAACAACCATGTGAGCATCTACTCTAGATATACATGTAACACAAAGAGAAGACAAAGCTGCCACGTATAATAGCTGTTTAGATGTTTAACCAAACAACTTAACCAAAACACAACTTGATTGAACTTGAAAAGCAAATAATAATAATAATTGTGAAGATGGAAGGAAGAAAAGGGAGATCGAGCGCGCACCGCCTGATTTCTAGGCAACCCCCCCGATCGCCGCCGGCCACCCACCGGCCGCCCTAGGCCGCTGCCCTCGGCAACCTCCGCCGGCCCCTTGCCGGCCGCCTTGGGCGACTCTAGCCGGCCACCTTTCGACCGCTTTCTGCTGTCCACCGGCCGCACTTGGCCCCGCTTCCGACGTCCGCTCTCGCCAGGCCTCCATTTCCGTCGACGCGATCCACCTAGCGGCAGACCTCGACGCCAGCCAATAGTCGAGACTCCATCCACCAGCCAATGGCGCTGCGTTCCCTTTCCGACAAATACTCGCCCTTTCGACGGTTTCTCGGTCCCCGGTAGATGACCTTCCCTCCGCGGCGCCACCTACACAGCCGGTCCTTTCTATTTTTTTCTTTGCGTTCCCCGCCGGCGAGCTCCCCTTCTCGTCGCTGTTAGACGACACCGTAGCTCCGAATCAGCAACGACGGGCATGTGTCGGCCTCTCGTCTACAACTATGGCCGTTTGTCGACCGATTACAATTCAGTGTAGCCTGTCGACGAAGACGACCACGCTCCGCTCTGCCTCCGCCTGTTCGTTTCAGTTTGTCTGTTTAACATAGTGTGGGATATATCCCACATTGGGAGTGCGAATGATTCTTTATACTTTAAAGGGAGCCTCCTTTGACACTTGAATAGACCAGAAGCATCTGGCGACGTTAACGTATCTACGTGGCATCAAACTTTTCGTTGTTTGATCGCGACTTCGTTTGTTGGACTCCTTCAGCGGTTGTAACTCGTCCATGTGGCCCAAACCGAATAACCAATTTCTGTTTATGCGTTTCAGGTTGTGCGGGAGGAATACTGGGAATTTCAAATATGCAAGGTGCCAACGGATTACTAGCCAGCCTGTGAAGCTGGATAAGGCCACGTGACCATGGACTTGTCTTCGACTTGTTAACAAAGCTTCTATTGACCTCTCGATCGACGTTAACTCCTTTGACAGATATTTTGAAATGAAATACACTTTACTTCCAACCCGATAGAGTTAATACTTTTTTTTTTGGCTAAAATAAAATATATATATATATTTATTTATTGTAAAAGCTCCAACGCTATAGGATTAATACTTTTTGCTAAAATAATTAATTAGATTTTTTTTTTTACAAAGTAAAATTATTATTATTAATTTTTTCTTAGGCACAAGTTTGTCAAGTAGAGAGATTAGTTTTGTAACTTGTTAGTAAATTTTTTAAACTTTTATTTTAGAAGGCAAAAGATTCGAAGTCTATTGTATTAGCTAAGGAAAGGCGTTGTAAAGTCTTGGATTATATTAGATCCCAAATAGCATCAGATTTCATAGATTAAATAGCTACTTTAACAACAATAGTTAGTCTATTAGTCGATAAAGTCCATGATATTACAACTCAAAATGCTTTTTAAGTTAAAGTCTACAACAATGATCTCAAGATTAAAGTAAATTGTGATGTCTAGACTTATAATGGGTCTAAGAATTCAAATGTTCTTAATAGTTAAATCATGGACATGGAGACTTGTTTCTCCTATTGTGAAGTTCCTATTGATGTCCACGCACCTTTGCTAAACTCAAGCTGACAGGGTTAGCAAAGCTTGTCATTATGTATAGATAAGAAGACCAAAATCCTCTTACCACTTGGGCAAATTTGGTCCAATATTTGAAGGATACATTTTATCCTTCTAATTATGAAAATGAGCTCAATACCAATTGGTATAGGTTAAGACAAGCTCGTTATATGTTTGTTCAAGATTATTTCTTCTAGTTCAACAAGTTAAGGATTTTGCTTTACGTGAAAGATCCCATAGAATCCCTCATCATCAATTTTACCAATGTACTCCTTGAATAATTGTATCGGGAGTTGAAATATACTCCCTTGGCTACTTTAGATGCATCATTCAATCATGCATAGTTGGCAAAGAGAAGCTTACGACCTAGTAACAAGGAGCTTCTCGATATTTTAATTAGTAGTAGTTATCTAAGGCAAAGACATCTTTTTTTCTTCTTCTTCTTCTTCCTCCTCCTCCTCCTCCTCCTCTCCTACTTATTTTAATGCAAAGAAAATTTGTAATCATTGACAATGAAAAGGATAACTAAAATTTGAGTGTTTTAGGAAGAGGAAGAACTTCATTGTGAAACCTCAAAAGGAGAAACCCCATGATGGTCCCCTTGAGGTTATGAGAGAAGAAAGAGAATATACTGAGTTGTAAGGTAAATTGAACAATGTTACCCTAATGCATCATAAAAGTGGTTGTGATAGTTTGTTTGTCACGATAGCCCACCTCACTCATAATTTTTTTATGAATTCTATTATTAGTAATGGATCGCAAATACATTTTATTGCACAATATGTTGTTGATAGGATCAAATTGACTATAGAATCACATCTCCATCCATATTCACTTGGATGGAAGGATATGGATTCTACCTCCTACATCACAAAACTTGCGTTGTGTCCTTTGGTTTGGGCTCGCATTTTGAGGATCGAGTCACCTATGATGTGACTCTAATAGATTTTTGTTGTTTAATTATTATATAACCCTATTAATTTGATAAATGGGATCTATGTGATACATATAACCAAACCTATACTTTACATCATAAAAATAAGATATTTCTTCCATTTTCTACACTTTTGCTTAGCTCACATCATCTACAAAAGATAGCATTAATCTTTTTTTTAGAGTAATACTTATTATACACATCCACCATGAGGATCGAACCCAGGTCACATCATCGATAATGCAAGTGGCGTCCTTCTTATACAAAATATAGCATTAATATTTAATCGGCCTTAGGACACACCTATTTTTACAACATCACCTTCTCACATGGAGGTAATTTCTTCATCTCCACCTTCTCTTGCTACTCCTATTGCACCTCCTACACCTCCTGCTCCTACTCCTCCTCCTATTGTTCAACAATATTCTTTCTTGCTGCCTTCACCAATTCCTATTGTACTACCAATTTCATAGACTTTACAATAGGCTATTGGTCATCATTGCTTTCCTTCACATATTGGTGATAGAGATGTGCCCAACTATTATCTTTTAGAATCAATATCTCTAGGCATCCTCGATATTGCTTAGCCCAAAAATGATGTCGCATCTTTGCTTTCACTTCATCCTCTTAATAGAATGTGTTTCTAACATTTGGTATCTCAATATCTCACTTCTATTGTAAAAACATTGGAGTCCAATGCTTCTATTGTGGGGAGGTATGATGAAGATATCATTTTATTCCTAGGTTTAGTTTCATTCCTAGGCTTATTATTTTATTATTTTCTAGCTAGGCATATTATTAGCTAGATATATTTGACATATTTTTTCCCTTTATACCCATGTGAAGCTTCCATTAGCTCATGTTGGATTGGTTATTAGGCTTAGGTGGTATTTGTTAGCTAGGTTGTTAGTTATTGTTAGCATATTAGGATAATCATAGTCTATGGTTAGTAATTTGTTAGCATCTTCTATTTTGGGAAGATTATGGTTGTAATTGTACTATGTAAGTACCTTACGTTAATACAATTTTTAATTTACATTTTCTTGAGTTCATCATCATCCATCATTACATATTCTAATTTTATAGTGAAATATTTTTTATAAATGAAAGAGGGTAAAAATATAGAAGGGAGAATATAAAAATAGGACCATCTATAAGAAGAATCAATACCATAAAGAAGGGCTATTTTTCAAAGCCTGTCTAGTTTGGTGGATCCAATAATTATGCATAAAGGGATAAAATCAAATTTGTTGGATCATAAAAAGGATAGATATTAGAGCAAAGATATTTGGAGTGTTGGACCCTATACTTATATCCAAGGTGAGTTACAATGTAAATCATGAGCTTAAAGGGACATGGTCTAAAGCAATAACTTAGAGGTACAAAAACCAATAATTAGAATAAAAAGAACATAATCAAGTAGCTACATCCAAAAAATCATCTCCTAAATATATAGAAAATATGTTATAAAGCATTGTTTTATGAGGAATATTTTTCTTGTAGCAAGCTTTTTGGTATTGTAAAAAAATAAATAATGTCTTATTAGAACATTTGGCTGATGGATAAAAATGTGGTTGTTGGACAAAGTTTTTGCCTATGAAGACACTAATTTATTTAAAAAACAATATGCTCAACTTCATCAAAGAATAGATTATACTTTGGTTGAAAATTAGAGAACATTATAAATTCACAACATATTATTAATGAAGTATAGAATATAAATTTATTTTAGAAGAGGTTTTCACATTTTTTAATGTCTTATTAAGATAGATTGAGTGTAAATTACATCTGTATAGAACATGTGATTTCTTTTTTTATATCTACTCCCAAACATTATTCCTTTGAAGTTCAAGGAACTATTTAGATTTGCATGATGAGTAATTATTATTTCTAATAATTTTTAATGGAAAATAAGATAAGAAATCTAATTAACGTAAACTAGAAAAAAAGATTTAATGTCATTATCAATTTGAGGAGTCGAATGTTGTTAGAATGCAATAGACATGGTCTTATAATATGTGACTAACATGAATAACATGATGATGAAATCTATATTATAACTATAAGGAAGAACATGGTAGTAAAAAATACATTTAATGGAGAAATTGAGATCTTGTAAAACTTATACCAGATTAATTTTGTTGATATTTTTAGGAACCATCCATGTCTATGCCATTTTAAAGCATATAATGCCATGGTTTTTTATTGTCAAAATATTCTTTAGTAAAATTAGGCAATTTATTCACCATATTCTACATAGAGAAAATTAATGATATTGATGTTGCCTACTCAAACATCACACATAGTTAATAAATAACTTTAAGAATTATCCAAATGAAAAATATCCAATAAAGTGTAGTCATATTGTTTGAGAATTTAATGCATATGGATGAAGAATGTACGTTGAGGGATGGCATCTGCAAGCAACACAAATTACCAATACGTCGACACTTCCTTGATGAAACACATCAAATATCACTTTCTTGATTACACACACTATATGGCACTTACCACATTAGCATTTCCTTGATAAAACACTCTAGAAGACTCTTCCCTAGTGAGATAGAATATATGACACATGCTTCATTGATAGTTTTCCTCAAATAGCAACTTCTCTTTGATGATAGTTACTCTTAAACGATAGCTTACTTTTGATGATAGTTTCCCTTAGATTACAACTTCCCTTTGTTAATAATTTTCCTTAAATGATATATTTCATTTGATGAGAGTTTCCCTAATATGGAAGCTTCCCTTTGATGGTAGTTTCCCTTAGATGACAACTTCCATTTGAGGATAATTTACTTTAGCTAGCAAATAACTTCCTAGATAATAGATTATTCACCAAGGATGACATGCCAAGACATACCACTCCACTATATGATGTCTCCAATAACAATAGTTTAAATAAAAATTATTCAAAACATAACACCAATTTGAGCAATATCAAAACACAACACAAATATATTCTTTAAAGCAAGATGGAAAATCTTCTTTTAATTGTTATTGCAATTCATAATTACATCGCCCAACAAAAATATATTTTGGTGCAAATTAACTCAAATTTATTTCTCCTTTCATCACTGTCCTCTCTCCCATTTCTTATCTCCGTGCTTCTCTCTTCTAATCTCTCTTCACTTCTTCTCTAAACCTTCACCTCTTGAACCTCATTAAATTCAATGGCTCAATAAATAGTTACTTTCTAACTACCACTAGATGGTTTCATAATGACCATAAGATAGTTGGGATATTAGTTTCTCAAATGGATGGTCATGCATCATACTCATTGGGTAGCAAAAATGTTTCATGAACATTTCTAGAAATATTCATCCATATTGCTTTGTCAACTTTCTAGTTATTCCACTTAACTAGATACTCATAATATGTCTTGCTTGTTGTCCTTATTTTCAGTCTAGAATCTATGATTGCTTCAATTTCATCTCATTTCTCATATGGAAGCTATGCTATCCATTTTTCTATTGAAATATTAATTGTAATATCTTCATCATCATATTTAGGTTGGTTATAGTATGGGTACAATAAGGCTACATTAAATATTAGAGAAATCTCTATGCCCTCTAGGAGTTCAATTTTATATGCATTGGTTGCAAACTTATTCAAGACCTTACAAGGTCCAATATTCTTCCAATTTAACTTATTATAAGTACTTTTTAGAAATTGCTCCTTCTGCAAATGTGCAAAAACCAAATCTTCAACCTAAAACTCCTACATTCTTTGTTTCAGATCAACGTGTTTTTTGTATTTTATGAAACTCTTTTCTAATTAATTTTTCACCTTTTAATTTAAATAATGAATGTATTTGAAAAATTCTTCTACTATAGCACATAGTATCTATAAATTAAAAGTCTTTCACAACTCATATACTCCTCTTGGTTGTATTCCATTCTTAATTTGAAATGGGATTCTACTTGTATTTTGGTTTATAAAGTTGTATACAAATTTTTCTTGTGCCAAAATAGTATCTTATAGCTTCAACTTATTTCCAACTAAGCATCTCAACAAATCAGAACTTCGGTTTGTCCATCTATTTTTGGATGATATGTTGAATTGAAATCTAGCTTAGTACCCAATTTATTCCACAAAGTTTACCAAAAATGACCTAAAAATTAGTGTCTTTATATGAAATAATACTTTTTTTTAATCCATGTAATCTTACCACTTCATTGAAGTATAATGTGACGATGTGAGTAGCATCATTTGTTTTACTACAAGGTCTGAAATATTCCATCTTAAAAAATCTACCAACAACAACAAAAATAAAGTAATTATTCTTTTGTGTCCTTAGAAACCAAAAAAAAAAATCTCTACTCATGTCCTCCCATGGTATTTCTAGAACTGATAATGGTTGATACAACTCAAAATTTTGACTTCTTCCATTTGCACATTGATAAATTTGATAACCCTGCACAAATTTTCTTACATCTACATTTATTCTTGGGCAATAATAAATGTCACCAAGTTGTCTTAGGGTTTTATCCATCTTGAAATATCCAACAAGTCCTCCAATATGTTTCCCCTTTATTATATTTTCTCTCATAAAGCTTAGAGGCACACATGATTATTGTCCCTTAGATAGCAATCCTTCTTGGATAAATTAATCAAGCCACAAAATCCTATTTTCCATAGTAGCATCTTTGCAAGCTACCCAAGCTTCCTTGAATTCTAAATCATCAACATTAAGTTCTTTTATAACACCAAAACCTATCTCTTCATTGCATTCATCAACAAGTTCCTTCTACTGAAAGCATTAACTACCCTATTTAAACTTCCACTCTTATGCTTAAAAAATAATAAGTAATTTTGGATATATTCCACCCATTTCATATGTCTTTGGTTCAATTTTCCCTAGTTATTAATTAATTGCAAAGCATGATAATCTATAAAGATCATAAATTCTTTTGACAAAAGATAATATCATCACTTCTTTGCTTGCATGATGGCATAGATCTCCTTATCATAAACTAAATATTTCTTCTTGACCTCATTCAACTTATCATTGAAATAAGAAGTAGGTCTACCTTCTTGAATTAAAAATCCTTCAATGGTAGTTTTGCTTGCATCACAATCTACTTGGAAAGTTATGTTAATGTTGGGCAATGCTAAAATTGGCTACTCCATGAATTTCTCTTTCAAGATTTAAAATTTGCTCTCCATTGCACTTATCCATTAGAACTTATGCCACCTCATTTCACCATTTCCATGATTGGAGCACAAATTACACAAGAATTTCTAATTATTTTTTTGTAAAACAATTTAAGCCATGAAAATGTCTGGCTTCAAACATACTCCTTGGTGATGACCAATCCACAATAAACATTACCTTTGTTGGATCTATCTGTAATCCATATTTAGATATGACAAAACCCTAATATACCAATTACTTTTTCATAAAACTATATTTCTTCAAATTGACGAGGAATTGTTACTCCTTCAACTTTTACAAAACTAACCTTAGATGCATTAGGTGTTTTTCCTTTGTCTTTCTATACACCAAAATGTCATCTAAGTAAACCACCATAAACTTACGAAGAAAAATCTTCAAGACTTCATTTATCAATCTCTTAAATATGCTTGATGCATTTTTTAATCCAAATTGCATGAAAAACCATTCATATAAGTCTTCATTGGTTTTAAATGTAGTCTTCCACTCATCTCCTCCTCCAACTGAAATTTTATGATAGTTACTTTGAAAATCAATAATTATGAAGTACTCTAGTCCACTCAAACAATCCATCAAGTCATCCATAAAAGGTAATAAAAATTTATATTTTATCATTATTTTATTGATTTTTTTGGAATCCATAGACATACACCATCCCCCATCATTCTTTAGTGCTAGTACAATTGATATTACACATGGGATCAAGCTCTACTTGATTAGCCCTTTATCCAATAACTCTTGAACTTGTCTCTTCATCTCCTCATTCTCTATGGGTGTCATCCTATAATCTGCCTTGTTTGGCAAACTTGCTCTAGGTATGAAATCTAATTGATGACTAATGTTTTCATTGGTGGTAACCCATTGCCCAATTTTATGGAAAAAATAGTAGCAAATTCTTCAATTGATGTGGAATTTCGGTCATTGCATTCATTGTCCTATATTTAGTGAATTTAGAAATGAAAGCAAAAAATGTTTTCCCTTTCTTCACCTCCTTCAATAATTATTTTTCAGATGTCAGAAAAATTGTAGAACTATTGCATACCTCTTCTCCTTGTCCTTCAATGGACATAATGCACAACTTTTTTTATCCTTGACAATTGAATAAGTATTCAATCTACCATCATGTACAACTTCTCTATAAAATTTTCACAGTCTTCCCAACAAAATTTGACATGCATCTATTGACATGATGTCACATAGAATATCATATATATAAGAACCAATTTGGAAATCTACCATACATTGTTCATTCACAAAAAAATGATGTCCCTTTTGCACCCATGAGACATTATATAATTTGGATTTTCAATTCTCTTCAAACCCAATTTCTCTACCATTTATATTAACACTAAGTTCTTTGTACTTTATCTATCCACAATCACATTGCAAAAATTGTCTCTCAATTTGTAAATCATCCTAAAAATATTTCTTCTTTGCCCAAGTTCGTGCACCTTATTTGTTGGTTTCAACAATACCCTTTTCATCATAAATGATTCTCCTTGCTCTCGTTCCTCCATGTGATTTGATGAGGCTACACTTTCTTTATTAATTTGTGTAATATGACCATGAGTTTCCTTTCCATGTTCATTATTTTGTTGCATTGTTGGATATTCAAATGCATGGTGACCAGCTCCTGAAAGCAATACCTGTCCCAAGTTCCTAGTGCTCCTCCTCACATCGGATTAAATAACTATAAGGTGGAATAAGTGTTGTTAGAAACAACCCCAAGATTTGAATCATGCTTGGTAGTAGAAAAATATTGTCAATATAACCAAATCCCATATGGATCCTCTTGGTGCACGCCAGCCCAACGAAGATGGTACCAATCCTGAGCCCCAAATGCTCCTCCTCACATCAGATTATATAAAAATGAAGTAAAATAGATGTTAACAACAACCTTAAGATTTAAACATTGTAATAACATCCAACTCCCTTGTGGATAAGATGTTTTATTCATTAAGATAGACTTTGAGAAAGCCTATGATAATATGGAGTGGTACTTCATAACTGCCATGCTTCAGGCTCTAGGTTTTGGGCCAGTATTTGTGAGCACCATTCGTATGTTATTTCAATATGCTTTAGCTGTTATTACCTTGAATAATAGTCAATCTCAGTCAATTTCTCTTGGTCGCTCTGTGAGATAGGGGTGCCCTCTTGCTCCATATATTTTCATTCTTGCTACAGAGGCTTTTGGCTATTTGTTGACCCATAAGATGGATCAAGGATTAATCAAGGGTATTGCTCTCCCTAATTTTGACCGTCAGTTGGTCAATGGTTATTTTGTATATGACTCCTTAACATTTCAAGAAGATGAGCAATCCCTTTCCTCGGCTATTAGTTGCTTAGAGGTGTTCTTTTTAGCCTCTGGTTCTTCTATACAATGGAAAAAAACATCCTATTTTTGGCAATCTCAATCTCAACTACCACACTGGTTACATCAATTCCAATGGACTTGGATTCATCCAGGTGAGGTGTTTAAATTTCTTGGAATTCCTTTTGCATTTCATGGTTCCTCTGCTCAATTGTGGCAGTATGTTATTGATAAAGTGGAAAAGAAGATTTCTTACTAGACTAGTAAGAAACTTTCTCTAGCAAGAAAATTTCAGAATTGTTCTAAGTTTTTAGCCACTACCCATGTCTATTATTCATCTTGTTGGGTTCCATCCAAATCTTGTTATAAAAAATTGGATAAGCTTCTGAGAGACTTCTTGTGGGCCAAAGACTCTGTCAAGCAAGGTTTTCATCGGGTAGCCTGGGAAATTTGTTGTTTGCCCAAGGATTATGGAGGCATGGGTTTGTTTGATTGTCATCGACAAGGTCTTGCCCTTTGTGCTAAATGGATCACCCGATCTTTAATTGGGGATGAATCTTGGAAAGTGTTGGTCAGGCATTGCATTTCTTTTAGTTTGCTTCAAGGGAAGAAAATTTGGAAAGGGGTGGGATTGAAATCCATTCTTATTGCCCCTGTCCCTATTAAAGTTAAAGGTTCTTCTGTCATTCAGAGTATTTGGAAAGCCTGGGAGGCAATCAAACCCTGGCTTAGTTGGAAAGGGAGTTTTCGCAAAGCAGGTGCCTCTTTGTCTTCCATGAATATTTGGTGGTCTCCTGTTATCACTTGGCAAGGTTCTCCCTTAGCTCTGGTGTAGTGGGTCAGAGCGCAGAGGTTCTATAAGTGTGGTATTGCTTCCATTTTTTATTTCTTCTCCCGACATTCCAGGTGTTGGATACCCTAGGAAATTTTTCGTCAAATTCACAATTTAAATCCTGGTGATAGAGACACTTATGAGGTGGTTATTGATAGTATTCCGTTTTCTATTTGGAGCAAACTACATAAGCATTTTCAAAAACCCTGGTGGTCAGATTGGTGTTGGCACGGGGAGCTTCTGTTTTGCAATATAAAGCTCATCTTGGTTACAAATGGTTCACCCCACAAGTTCCAATGGTTGATAAGCTCACTCTGAGATGGAATTTAGTCTCTCTTCCCTCCCAATGGAATAAGAGGTTTCGGATTGCTTGGGCTACTTATATTGAACCTAAACAGAGTTTTTTTGCTTGGAGTCTATTACATCAAGGGTTACCTGTTGGCAGTAGGCTCAAGCATCTGGTTGTTCATAATCTCATTTTCTCGGTTTGTGGACAAGCGAAAGATTTACTGCATGTTTTTTGGTCTTGTGATCGGGCTCAGTCATCTTGGGAGTGACTTCTTGAATTTTTCAGACCTTTTATGCAGGAGGATTTTACTTGAGTGCATGCTATTTTGGGTGACCCTATTGCTTTTTCCTTCAACTTGTATGTTGTTTGGAATTTTTTTAGAATTGGTACCTTGTTTTATCTATGGAAGTCCCGGAATAGAGCTATTTTTTCTCAGCAAGATGTCGGACATGTCTTCTCTATTGCTGATAAATATGATATATTCTTTGATTGCTGGTTATAGATTCAAGTATAGGTTAAAAAAGTACAGGTGGAGCTGTAGTACTTGCGTACCCTCATGGATCATTGGGGGAATGCACCCTGCATTATGAGTCATGTGCATCTTCCTTCCCCTTCCAAGTGGCAGTAATTTCTCGGCTTCTTTCTTTCCGAATGCATATTTAATACTATTTTGACAGTTGTTATTGACAGTTTGTGGGTTGTTTCTGACACTCTTGTATATTCTTAACCACAATGGTTAATGTATTGGTTTGGTTTACGGGTGTGTTAATCCCAACCACCCTTTTGTATGATTAAACATTATTTTATTAATATAATAGTTTAAAAAAAAAAAAAAAACAATGGTAATTAATACTACAATACCAAAAAAAAAACAATCGTAATCAATACTACAATGCCAGCAATAATAATAACACATGTCGGATGCCTGTCGGAAGCGTGCCAAATTCTGTTCGGAGTGCAAAGCTGTCCGTTTCACGTGCATTTTTTGACTCTTCCATATCTAACTCCGTTCTATCGATGCATCGCCTCATGTGAAACTATAAGTTACTTATCTTTGTCCGCAATAGTTTCATATCTTTGTCCGCAATTGTTGTTCTACACAATTTTTGGTTGACACTCCATTATATTGAAGTCGAATGTTCCAATGCTCTTCAAGTGAAAGGCTTAGCATCGCCGAGTTCGTTAATAAAATTAATTTAGGTACCAGCAAGATCCTTTTTTTCCCCGCAGGTTTGTGAAGTTAACAGACATAAATTTTATAGCAAAAACAAAAATACATTAACATATCACATTGCTTTTTTTATTAAGGACTCAAATTATATTTATTGCATTTAGTGCCTTGGGGAGGTCTAACTGCAGCACAATCTTATTAATATGCTCGGTAAGATCAATATAACTCTACCAGCATAAATATATTGCTCTAAATTATTAGATATGCAATATTCATAGCCATACGAGCCTCACTAATGAGAGGACAATGTTTCGAGAAAATCAGTTATTATGACAATTATTTATCTTGTAAGTTTATGAAGGCTAACGAATTAGGCATAGGATCACATCCCATAAGTGCAGTAAGTCCCCTTTGGGCAGGCCCTGCCGCATGAGCCGCAATTATAAGAATCCCTGATGGCGTTACTGCATCTTCCATTGCAGCAGGCCCTGCCGCGTGAACTAAGATTTGAATCTTAATCTTCTTTAAATTCGAAGAATCTAATCAATTAAGTTAATACAATTTAATAATATATAATATTTTTTCAAGATATAGTTTTATAATTAATTTTTTTAAAAGTTTATTATATCGTACAATTTTTGTTAAGTGAAAGTATATGGTTTTCATAGGATTATATTGAGTTTTTTTTTTTATGTTTGGTAGGATAATAATAATAACAACGGAATTAAAGATTTTATCCATGATTTTTATTTTTTATTTTTGATAAGTAACTACAATTTTATATACAAATTAGGTTTTTTAAGAGGATCCCAAAACCTTAAAACAAAAAGGGCCGTAGCACCGAGATTTAAAGCAATTCTTAAATACATGAAAATAAACACAAACTGAAAGGTAAAGGGCCAAAAACAACCCTTGATCCAGCAGAAATACCAAATTCTAGAAACCATTAGTGATATCGCCAAGGTATCATCCTCCCATTTCTGGCAGACTAGGATCCTCCCAGGGGTGGATACAATAGTTTGGGATCCACATGGGGGTGGATACAAAACATTTGCCCAAGACCTACACAGGGAGAGCAGGAAGGCCAAGGATAGCCTACAACCAGAAATAGGGAGAGCGGGAAGGCCAAGGATAGCCTACAACTAGAAATCCTGCTCGAAAACTTGAAGCAAAAAAAATTAGAAAATTGGAGAGGATCCTCACGCAAGCAAAGCAAAAAGCAACACCGATATACAGGCAAGGGACAGCAGCGGGATAGTCGAGGAAATGGCATCAGGGTCCTCAAAGAAAAAATGGGATGCCTCTGCTTGAGCCTGAAAAGAGGAACAACACTACTGGGGATATCTACAGGCCAAGATATCCTTGTGCACAAGGAGAAATACGAGGAATACGGAAGGATCCAGGAAAAACAATAATAGGTGCAAAGACAAGATTTTGGAAGCCAAAACTGAAGGAGGAAGGAGGGACCACAACTACAAACTCACTGATCTCCCCCCAATCTAGAGAATACAGAAGGAAACCCCCACCACTCTAGCATAAAGGTCTAGGAACCACCATCCTTGCTTACAAATAGATCTACGTAATTGAGACCAGAAGCCCCTGAGTAGAAACTAAAACGAGCAACCTAAGGATCCCAAGCGGGGAGCGAAAACATGCACAAATATGGGATCCTCGAAAGCCTAAACTGGGGGAACCAGGGTCGGCATGCACTGATCATGGCCCCCCGCAAGATTTAGGCATGCAACAGAAACCCTAGGAACCCTAGAAGAAAGGACCAAGAACCCCCATCCTTGCTCATGGAAGCTTTAGGGATCTGGAACTGGGGTCAAAAACAACCCAAACAGAGGAAGATGCCCACCCCGATGGCCAACCAATGCCCTGGGTGTCCACCAAAATGAATATCCAACAAGAAGAAGCCTTTGAACATGAAACATAAAAGGGCCCTACCCAAAGGAATGGGACCAGCAACAACCACGGTCATCCTAGAGAGGAGTCACTAGCAAAAGATGCCCCCCACAAACCAACCCCAAAGCAGAGAGGACCTCACGGGATGCACCAAGAAGCAGTCGAAAACCCAACCTGCCACCACCACCGATCGAGGAAGCCCTGGGAATCAGATCCAAGCAAAAACCTGCAAAAAACCCCAAGGGGAATCCTGAGGGAGATCGGGGAAGGGATCCCTGAAGCATGCAGGGAACCCTAGGAGACCCTTGGGATGCACCAAACCTCGAGCTCGGGCAAGGAAACCCTGAAACTACTGGGAAAGGAGCAGCAAGTGGAGAAGGATCTTCCCCCAAGGAGATCATCTACTACAAAGCATTCCTAGAGCGGGATGACCTGGGATGAGCCAGGGACTAGGCAAGAACTAGGGGAGGAGGAGCAGGGAGAGGGAGCAAGACCCTCCCCCTCCCCCTCTATTTGCTTTTTTTTTTGTTTCTCCAATTATTATCAGTCATTTTATACATGATTCACAATAATATATCCATGTATCTTTTGGTAATATTTGAACCTTAATCTCCTCGAAATTTGAAGAATCTAATCAATTCAGCTAATGATATTTGATAATATATAATATATTTTTTAAATATGTGGTTTTATAATATATATATTTTTAAATATGTGGTTTTATAATTAATTTTTTTAATTTTATTATGTCATACAATTTTTGTTAATTGAAAGTCTATGGTTTTCATAGGATTATTGAGTTTTTTTTTAATTATTATTTTATGTTTTCTAGAATAACAATAATAACCCAATTAAATATTTTATACATGATTCACAATAATATATCCATGTATCCTTTGGTAATATTTGAATCATAATCTCGAATTTTGAAGAATCTAATCAATTGAACTAATACGAATTGATAATATATAATATTTTTTGAATATGTAATTTTATAATTAATTTTTATAAAATTTTATCATATCATACAATTTTTGTTAAGTGAAAGTATATGGTTTTCATAGGATTATTTTGAGTTTTTTTTTTAATAATAATAACAGAATTAAAGATTTTATATATGATTCACAATAATATTAAATAATTTTTTTATATGTATTATAAATTTTATTTGTATTGAAAGTAAGAAAAAATGTTCATACTCCACTAAGAGGGGATTGGAACCCTTCATAAAACCCATGTGAAATAAATTTTTAAGTCATTGAAAAAATTAAGAAAAAATATTTTTTATTATAAATTTTAGTTCATATAAATGATAAATTTTATAGTTTATATAAAAGGCAAGAAAAAATACTTGAGTTTTATAAGAATGAAACACATGAACTCAAATAAATTAAGAAAATTTATATTTTATTATAAATTTTAGTTCATATAAATGGTAAGAAAAATTAATGATTCACAATAATATATCCATGTATCCTTTGGTAATATTTGAATCATAATCTCGAATTTTGAAGAATCTAATCAATTGAACTAATACGAATTGATAATATATAATATATTTTGAATATGTAATTTTATAATTAATTTTTATAAAATTTTATCATATCATACAATTTTTGTTAAGTGAAAGTATATGGTTTTCATAGGATTATTTTGAGTTTTTTTTTTAATAATAATAACAGAATTAAAGATTTTATATATGATTCACAATAATATTAAATAATTTTTTTATATGTATTATAAATTTTATTTGTATTGAAAGTAAGAAAAAATGTTCATACTCCACTAAGAGGGGATTGGAACCCTTCATAAAACCCATGTGAAATAAATTTTTAAGTCATTGAAAAAATTAAGAAAAAATATTTTTTATTATAAATTTTAGTTCATATAAATGATAAACTTTATAGTTTATATAAAAGGCAAGAAAAAATACTTGAGTTTTATAAGAATGAAACACATGAACTCAAATAAATTAAGAAAATTTATATTTTATTATAAATTTTAGTTCATATAAATGGTAAGAAAAATTAATGATTCACAATAATATATCCATGTATCCTTTGGTAATATTTGAATCATAATCTCGAATTTTGAAGAATCTAATCAATTGAACTAATACGAATTGATAATATATAATATTTTTTGAATATGTAATTTTATAATTAATTTTTATAAAATTTTATCATATCATACAATTTTTGTTAAGTGAAAGTATATGGTTTTCATAGGATTATTTTGAGTTTTTTTTTTAATAATAATAACAGAATTAAAGATTTTATATATGATTCACAATAATATTAAATAATTTTTTTATATGTATTATAAATTTTATTTGTATTGAAAGTAAGAAAAAATGTTCATACTCCACTAAGAGGGGATTGGAACCCTTCATAAAACCCATGTGAAATAAATTTTTAAGTCATTGAAAAAATTAAGAAAAAATATTTTTTATTATAAATTTTAGTTCATATAAATGATAAATTTTATAGTTTATATAAAAGGCAAGAAAAAATACTTGAGTTTTATAAGAATGAAACACATGAACTCAAATAAATTAAGAAAATTTATATTTTATTATAAATTTTAGTTCATATAAATGGTAAGAAAAATTACTTGAGTTTTATAGGAGTTAAACACATTAAATAACTAACTGTAGCATGTATTTGGTTTAAGGGTTACGATAAATAGTTGATGTAGCCTACGCCAAGGTTCAATGGTTGGAATAAATAGTTGATGTAGCCCACACCAATGTTCAAATCTCGAAGTCACTAAATATGTTAACTAAATTGGTTAATATGACTAAATTGATGTAAAAGGACAACCCATTTCAAAACCCTTAAAAAATAATAAGAAGAAAATAGGTCTTTGCACTTGTTAAAACTTAACATGCATATTATCCATATCTTACACATTTGAACATAGCATGAAAGACTAAAGAATGTTAATAAAAATAATAATTTAATGTAAATATTATTAGCTGTTAATTTTATTATTTATTTATAAAATGTAACATGATAAGTTTTTTTTTTAATATATATATATATATATATATATATATATATATATATATATATATATATATATATATATATATATATATATAAAGATTTTTTATTTATTTTTAATATGGTAAAAGAATTTTTCATATTTTCTTAATATAAAATTATGATTTTGTTTCCAAGAAAAAATATTACGAATAAGTAGATATTTTTTTTTACACCTAGATCATTATCAATTATTATTATATTTAATATTTTACAAATATTTACAAAATATTTCTTTAATTTTTTAATTATGAATAGAGAACGGGTTTGAAAGGGTTCCTAAACCTATTAGATCAAGTCCTGAAGATTTTACAAGAAGATCCTAACATTGGAACAAAAAGGATCCACCAAAATAGACCAAGCCCTTCTCAAAAACTACCTCAAGCTAAAATATGAACATATATAAGATATTTAACAACAAAACAAGACCAAGATCACAATCCCATATAAAATATCAAATATTGACCAAGTAGAAAGACAAATAAATATAAGTATTGAAAGGAAACTCAATCCATCATGCCTCTAGCATCCTTCTCAAAATCCTCCATATTCTTGTTGGAGGTCAGTTCCATAATCTTCTTTCTCAAATATGCAAGATGGTATGCCACTTCCTCCACTGAGTTTGCCATTATTCTATTGATCCTCTACATCAAATCAATAAGGTTACTTAACATTACACAGTTTCCAAAGTGAAGGATTCATGTGGCATTTATCAAACCTTTTCTTCGCATAGATCTCACTTCTCTTGCACTTTGAACTTAGCCTCTTAATTCCTTTGGAGGATTGATAACCTCTTAGAGGGTTCAATATTCTCTCTTCAAACATAGGATTTGAATCCCTATAATTCTTTGAATAATGGTTAGAAATAACATGGAGAGAGGGTTTGATATTCTTACCCAACTATTATGAAACTTTATTATCATTAACATAAATCATTTCACCAATATGCAAAAATATTAAATCATTCATCCACAAATAATGTCCACAATAATAATCCACACAAGAGATAGAGATAGATAATACCCTTAAGGTAGGAAAACACCAATAATACTCCTTAATGAGGAAATAACTCCATAAGGTCTCCCAAGATGAGAGTGCCACTTAAGGAGCTTAAAGTCCCATAAGTCACTTTGTGGGAAAATATGATTATATAAGATTGATCTCCATGATGATTACAATGATAAATATTTCTTCTTTTTATACTCATATTCTCATTATACTTTAGGGAGCCTACTACTAATATAATGTTATAATACAATCAACCTTGGCTTATGTGTGGTCCATGCCAACCATTATACAATATAATAATATTTCCCTAAATATATATTCCTAGGTACCCTAACATTCCATCCGCCTTGCAAATGTTTCATCCTCGAAATATATGAAGAAACAAGATAATATGATTTTCCAAGCAATGTTAGCAACGAGTACTAATATCGATCATCCAACCATCCTAGTGAAACACGTTGATGTTGGTATTCCATATTACCACTTGAGTATCCAAGTCCACATGTTCCTTTATGATGATAAACCACTCTAAAAACCAGGATCACTATGATTTCTCTTCCAAACACTACCATACTTGGTGCCCTTCTAATTCCATGTAGAACCATAATATTGCTTCCTTGAGTCATACCTCCAATATTATTGTTGCTCATGGTGGTGTGGATGGCAATATGGTGTAATTTAAACTTGATGTTCTTGACTCCTCAAAATTTAGCTCCATTGCTTTAAATTTTTCTACACATTATTCTTTCATGTTTCCTTTTGTTTTGTTCATTCTCCTTTCATTTTATTTTGCTCATTTCAAATCCTTTGTAGTTTATTTTCAATATATTTGATGATATCCATTAATCTATCTATATTTCTTCCCTTTCCTCAATATCTCTCTTGCAAATATCTAACTTTATTTGTAATTGAATAGTTACCCATTTGCTCAAGAATGTTGGTTCCATTTATTTCTAAGTACACCTCATATTGTTCCTATAGACACCTAAAATATGTCATGTTTAGGAGACTACTCATATGGGTATCCTTGTAGACCATATAAATGATCCTGAACCTTTCCAAGGTAAAACAGTGGTTCTAACCACTCAATTTAGGCATGTTTTGCCTACTCAGTCTTAACTATGAATGAAATCTACAACTAAGGTCTCAACCATGATTGACACCCATGTCTTGGCTAGGATTATAGCTACGCTTAGGAGCCATGACTTGATCTATAACTATCTCAAAATATCGAGCCAAGCAAAAATCAGTTGCAACAGTCATGGTAACTGATATTTGATAGTTTTGAGCAAGGAAACTTTTTTATTCTTCATCCCAACTACTCCAACCTCCCAATTATTGGCTTCTCAAGGAAGCTAGGATGAGGAATTGAGGAGGCTATAATACCCCCCTCCAAATTGGGGAGAAAAATATAGAAGAGTTATCAAGTGAATGCAACGAAGCTCTACCAAATTGGAGAACTACATACAACCCTTGAAGAGTGTCTATATGCTTCCATTTGGAGAATCATGACTACGCTTGAAGCAATGAATATCCTAAGAGCTTGAGAAGTAATATTTACCAATTGAACCACCTCCATTGCAAATTAGAGTGAAATTCATCACCAACTTATTTCATAACGATGAGGTGATCCTTGATCATCAATTCCTCAAAGGAATTAGGATTTTCAGGCCTTGGTTGTAAGAGAAAGAGGAATTTCCTCTCAAATGTGACTGTCATCCATGACTAACAGATCTAGCTACATTTGAAACCCATGTCTAGGGTTTGAAGCTCATTTCCCTCCATTTAGCTATAGGATTTCAATTTCATTCATGCAATTAGTTAAATATAGCTTAGATTAACCTTCATTAGCATATTTGTATGGTTAATTCGAGAGATTAGAGGTAGCTTTACCCTTATTTCATCATATTTGCTAATTTGCATGAATCTTATTAGATTAGATCTATTTCATGTTTTTATTGCATGTTATATATTGGATTGACTAGATTTACTATTTTTCAAGCATGCTTTACCATAATTTAGAATTTTCGTAAGCATCTTTACAAGTCTATGTTTTATTTGTATATTTGCCATATTTTTTAAATTTCTTGGTTAAAGCTTCAGCATGAGAGGTCTCATATGCTTTTAATTGTGTCTTGTTGTTTCTTGCATGCAGGATATAGATTCTTGGCAGCTTCAAATCACGTTCAAATCAATTGCCTCAAAGCAAGTGAGAAGAAGGCATCTATAAGCCCTTAACCAATTTGTGTTGACTCTAGAAGCCTGTGGATTACACTATACCCATTTAGGAGATTCAAAACATTGTATTCATTGTATCAAGATTTGGTATCCCTGAGAGGGACCTACTTGTAACCAAGATTTATCATGATTTAATAAAATAAGGCTTCACATTCTTGTTAATTCATTGTTTCACATGCTTTATTACTTTATTCTTGGTATTAATGATACAATAGCTTAGGTGCATGTTTTCTAGGATCGTATAGATGATGATCATGGTGGGAACCTGTAAAATTTGTTGTATTTACTAATTTTTCTATGTTTTTGTGTTACAAGTCTAAGTTGCACTTGAAAGCCATGACATACAATGTCAGTCATGCTTAACATCTATGGCTAGCATCTCAACCATGCTTGACATAAAAAGCTACCAAAAAATAGAGAAAAATATAGTAGACAACATGTATCTTCATCAGATGAGGGATTCCAACTAGTTTTCCCTTCTATGTGATTTCTATGCTTCTATGTTTTTCTTGTTAGTAGGCTAATTAAATAATCTAGCCAAAGTTTAGAAGAAAAATCATGAAAATTGCCTTGACTGTTGTTAGTTGTGGTTGAAAATAACAGCTAGCACTGGTAGCTATGGTTGTCACCCACAGCTAAGATTTAGTTGTCTGTTGACTATGGTACATAACAACAACTAGAATTTAGACTAAGTACTAGGGTTTTCTTGTTTGGGTCCTATCTAAAGGCCAGTATCTCATGTAATTTTACATTCTCTAATTTGGAAAATAACATTTAGTTTTGCATATCTCTAAATTCAAACGTAAATTTCCTAGGCATATAGGAAAAATCATGGGTGCTCTCTGATGCATTTTACTTTTATTGAAAAATTAAAATAAACCCCACACACCACATAATATTTAAACATTAGTGAGTTAGAATTCATACCCGACCACTATTAGAGTTCAACAATGGTGGGCGTCATATCCATCTGTTTACTCAAATCCTATGAACCTGTTCTATCGGCCAATATCAGCTCCAAGATCCAAGGTAGCCTAGAAAATTTGCATGTACTACTCTTTAGATGGTATAACGCTGACCAGGTGAGACTAGGTGAGGACTGACAGGACTTGTACTCCTTGATCAGGTATGGGTTCCATCTACATACTTTGATTAATTTATGTGACCAAAATTTCATTCTCGATTGTCGAGCACAAGCATACATGTGAAACCCATTAAACTAAACAAGTATATCATAAAAAAAAATTAAAAACACGATGAGAGTTAGTTTATGATACAACACACCTGAAACTCAAAAAATAGTCTAGGGATCACAAAGAAATTTTAAAAGAGATAAATACCCTTGTATTCTTTATTTTCTCTAAAATTTACATAGGAGATAATTCAATAATGATCAAAAAATGGAGAGTCTGGACTTGAAAGATAACCGAGGTGGAGGCCGAAGCTCTAGAAGTTACACAAAACAATATGTTGGACTCTTGACCATAGGATCCTCCCGAATGACATTTTATGAGTATTAGAGGGGATAATTCAATGTGCGAGGATTCTATTCAGAATACCCTAGTTAGAGGACGTAACACACACTCCTTGAGGGATAGAGTTGAGGGTGGATCAAGGCACCCATCATTCCATGGTACATGAAGAAAAAATATACCCAATTAGGGGTAGTAATAAATGGCTGCATCAGAGCATAGACCCATGAAGAATCCAAATCTTAGTGGACCTAGAAAGTTCACTATATATTTGGCCACGTTGGGAGCTAATGGTATGCCCCAAATCAACCATGGAGAACTAGGCAAATAGATGGACTAGAACAAGTCCTAGGCCAACTATATTGTAAGCCCTCCACTACCCACTCTCACTCAGAGAGTTCACATAGTGAGAGCACACACAAGAAAATCATTGAGCCAGGAGAGTGAATAAAGCATTCTCGTAGCTCATTTTCCCCATCTACTTATGGGGCATAGGCAATAGACTACACCATAAATGAATGCCATATACACAAACAAGGACAAAAGTATTGTAGATAAGTTTGTTGGATCCCACACTAACAAAGCCCCTTGAATAGATTTGAACAACCAGAGGCCTTACATTACCAATATTATAGACTAATATCAGAGGTTGGATTCAGAACATAGGAAATGTATCTTCCAATATCAATTGGAATACGTGTGCATAGAGCACGAATGCCTCAAACATGAAGATTCGAAGCGTCAAAGGTTGCTTAGGAAACATCTGTATGAGCAGTGCATGAGAGAATAATGCATCTTGGATCAAAAGGAGCATTAGAAGGGAGAGGATATATTATCTTGAGCTAATATTCCCCCTCAAAGTGAATATAAAGAGAGCAAGCAAATACGAGCTACTTTGTAGCCAAAAATTCACCCTAAGTGAGTTTAACAACATACTCATCGTACAACCTAGTACATGCTAAAGGGTCATGCACTTGCACAACGTGGTCATACCCAATACATAGAAGCATAAGGAGATGAGCAAGAACAATAATATCTTGAGATCTCCTTAGTAGATGTGGAGGATAAGCCCAATCCTCCACCTCAGGCCAAGAATAATTTACCTCCAATAGCTTCGCAAAGACCTCTTAGGGAAGAGGAAATTTTATCCTCACAAGCCTACAAAGCCTTGGTAGAGAAGGTCAGATATATTTAGAAACAAAACATAACTTATCAAAAGCCTACCTTAAATAATATTCATAATGTACCCTTGTGCTCTTTAGTTCCTAGCCCAGCATTTCCCGATCATTCTGATAAATCCAAGCTGGATAAATTTCAAGGTAATGAAGATGCGTAGGAGCATGTTACGAGTTTTATAAACATATGCTTTCAAATACAAAGTAGCGATGCCCTGTTACTTAGAAATTTCATATTAATCCTTTCTAGTCCTGCCCTATAATGGTTCAACCAATTGAAGAGGCACAAAATTACCAGCTTTGAGCAGCTGGTAAATGCCTTTCTTAAATGCTTTTTCTTTTACATTAAGATAAAGACCAATATGACTTACTTAGCAGGTCTAAAGCAGTATGATGAAGATCTAGTCATAAGTTATGGCAAAAAATGGAGAAAGCTGATGGCTAAGCTCCCATTTTACATTCCTACTACTGAACTAACTCAGATGTTCACCAAGAGTTGCACAAAATACATCTTGCTATTATTATAATTGCAACAATATCATACATTTGAGGAGTCCTTGGCTCAAGCCAATGTTATAGAGGACATCAAATTGCAAGAGGGTGACATGAACCTCCAGACTAAAAAGAAGTGGAATAATAAGAATACTAAGAACCAACACTAGTAGGTTAAACCTACACAAGTAAATCAGGTGATGTTGAATCAACAAAAGGGGAATCAAAACCAGAAACAACAGAACTATTAGGCTCAACCTCCTCCTGTGCATACAATCAATGCAATAACAAGAAGCAGGGTAAAAAAAAATATCAATGCCCTCCTTCCCAATTTATGCCACTATCAAAGACTATGACATAAAATTTTCAACAATTGTACGAGGCTAAGGCCATAAATTTACCCGAGGTAAAATTACTTGATCCTAATCAACCTAGATCGAAGTAATTTAGGGAGGATATATATTGTTCATACCATAGATAAAAAGGGCATGACATTGAAGGATGTTATATTTTTAAACATTTGGTACAGAACATGATTGACAAGAACAAGCTAATAATTGACAATCCTCGAGATTCAAATAATCAGAACATGGGGATATTCAAAAATCTTGTATCAAACCATGAGTCTCTAAGAATTAATGTTGATAAAGTGAATCAAGTACGGATTGAACCACCCACACAAGGCTTCATCGACATGGTGAATGTAGTCACTAGGAACATGAGGTATAATTAGTTATATTATCCTCCTACTCTAGTTAGAATTCAAGTTGTGCCCTCTCAAAGGCCAGCACAAAGTAATTTTCCAGGCCCACCAACTAGACTGGTGGTGACCATAATAAATAGGCTTTCAAAGCCTATAGATGGCCTCGATAAAGCTATCAATTTATAAGATAATACAGTAGTATCCTAAGCATAAGTAGACGCTAATAGATATTCTAAGGTCCATAGAGGTTTAGACCCAAGACTCAAAAACTTTACTAATTTTGTGGAACATGTGCAACAACGTCAAGAGCCTGTGATTCAATTTCATGATCATGAAATTTAAACATTATCTACTGTTATAGTGGACCCGTCACTTCATATAATTACGTATGTAAACCACACACATTTTAAGTAGGTTTTGATTGAAATAGGGTCTTCGATCAACATTGTTGGACATTTTGAATCCCTAAGTCAAATTTGTTATTGATGTCACTAGATGAAGTCATCATTAATACCAAATATTTCAGCAGGAAACCAAGCAGATAAAAATGGTTATTTGATATCCAGGAAGAAGGCCAAATATCAAGTGAAACAGTGCAAAAGATAGAAGTTAAAAAGGGGTTATAATATTTATTTTATAGACTATTTAAATTCAGTGTGAATTTAAATTTTATAAATAAATATTAAAGGTACATTATCAAAGGTATAATATTATAATAGTGGTTATTATAATATTAAATGTGCCATGGTGAGAACTCAAATAAAATAATTATAGTTCTTATTATAATGTTTTACAAGGCAAAAGTGGGGTTTATAAAGTCCAAAGATATTTTAATAAACCCAAAGGTTGGGTTTAAGACCAAAGGCATTCAAAGCATTTTCGATCTCCACCAACATCATAGAATACAACATGGAAAGTGCCGACGTTTTCAAAGTAGTAGAAGAAGCATATAAATACTATGCCTAAAGTTTAAATTTTGTATCCTTGCTCGATTGAAAAAATAGCATACAAATTAATTAATGTAGAGCTCGTGAAACAGATGTACGAACTTTATGTTTGAATTACCAAAAAAATAAACAAAAGGGACAACGTCGAATAGTTGGAATACAACTAGGCACCTTGGCATAGTGGCAAGAGGGATCCGGCTTAGTTTTTGTACGCATGGAGACCAGCGTTCGAGTCTTAATGGAAGCACTTGGCATATGTTTTTAAGGCACCAAACATGAGGTGCACATTTTGCAAAACTGGGTGGAGTCATAATTTTGAAGTACGTGGTGCTTCATCTATCTTCAATGAGCGTGTAGCTCATGTGGTTGTTGGCACCGTGGTGGAGACGTTAGAGTGGGTTGCGTTGAGAGTTCAAAACCCTCCAAAGGTTGGTAAATGATTTTTTAATTAAATTTTGTTAAATGCCTAAGTTGGAGGTATAAGGTTGTTTAGTGGTTGAGTTTGGAAAGGTTGCTTTGCAATAAAGTTGTGGTAGTTGAGAATTACCTTTAGGAGTTATAAGGAGAATTCTGTTTTATTTTTAAGTCTTAAAAATTGCTAGTGTGAAATATTGGAAGGTTAAGACTTTGTGGGTAGTATGTTATTTTGATTTAAGAGTTTTTGTGACTATTTGTGAGGATATTGATTATTATTTAAGTTGGAGTGATAAGGTGTAATTTTGATATTATTTTTGTGATATGTCTTGTTGAAGAAAATTATCCTCTAACCCTTATTGAGATTGGCAAAGAAGTAATTGTGAGTGTCACAAATTTGCGAGGTCAACTACCTGACATTCAAAAGGTATGGGTAAATTCTTCTTTGGTTGAATTGGTTGATTGGATTTATTAAAAATTAAGTTTGGAGTGAAAATGACTTGATTAGGGTTTCCTTTTCGAAAGTGGTTGAGTTATTGCTTCAAGGTTTTCTGATTTGAGAGTTGAGTTTAAAACCTTGTTTTATTAGCATTGTTGTTGAGATCATTGGTTGAGTGAAGTGTTTGATTTAATGCTTCAAGGTTTTTTTGAAATTGAGAGTTATTATTAAAACCTTATTTGATGAGCATGGTTGTTGAGGTGAGTTGTTATGCAAAGAACTTGAACTAGGGTTTGAAAATATCATGAGTATCTTTGTTATGTGAGATTTTTTGTTGAGCATTGTTGGAAATATTTTGAGTTGGATGATACATGCTTGGGCTAGGGTTTGTGAGAAAGAGTTGTTTCTTGAAGTGATTGATTGAGTAGAGTTGATTGAGCCTAGTCAAGTGGATGTATGAAGAGATTTTTCAAGTTCCATAAAACAAACTATTCTATATTCTAATTTGAGTTGAGATTGAGTTTTGAGAATAGAACATATTGAGTCTCTAACAATTATCTTTATGCTTATATGAGATTGAGTTGATAAAGTGATTGAGTTTTTGAGAATAGAACATATTGAGTCTCTAACAATTCTCTTTATTATTCTATGAGATTGAGTTGAGAAAGTGATTGAGTTTTTAGTATAGAACATATTGAGTCTCTAACAATTCTCTTTATGATTCTATGAGATTGATATGAGTTGAGAAAGTGATTGAGCATTGAGTAAAGAACATATTGAGTCTCTAAAAATTCTATTTATGTTTCTATGAGATTGGACAAGTTATGTGTGGACTTGTTAAGCATATTTGAGGTAAGTCTTTGAGAAGACTTTTGGACTGATTTTGTGTGAGCTTTTGTGGAAGTTTACAATACAGATTTGAGCAAGTCCTAGAGAGGACTTATTGAGAAGATTTGAGCAGGTTCTAAGTGGACCTATTGAGCAGAGTTGTGCAGGTTCTATGTGGACATGTTGAGAATATTTGAGTAGGTTCTGAGTGGACCTATTGAGTAGAGTTATGCAGGTTCTATGTGGACCTATTGAGCAGATTTGGATAGGTTCTGTGTGGACCTGTTGAGCAAATTTGGACAGGTTTTGTGTGGACATGTTGATCAGATTTGGACAAGTTTTGAGTGGACTTGTTGAGCATATTTGAGTAGGTTTTGAGTGGAACTATTGAGCAGATTTGTGCTAGAATGACTAGATTGTGTTTAGTGCAGATTTGAGTGGACTTGTGCTAGACTAATTGGACTATGTTTAGTGCAAGAGTTGAGCAGATTTGTGCTAGACCGAATGGATTGTGTTTAGTGTAGATTTGAGTGAGCTTATTAAGACCGAATGAAATGTGTTTAGTGCAATATTGAGTAGATCTATTCTGGACCGACTGGACTATGTTTAGTACAAAATTGAGATAGAGCTTTGGAGGTGATAGAATAGATAGGACAGAGTCTTCGGTGGATAGAGATACATAATACAAGGTAGTGAGGATAGGTATTCTTAGTGGGGATAAGAGTCTTCAGTGGAGAGAGATCCATAAGTTAGTGTAGTGGAGATAGTCATATTCTAAAGAATCACCAGCCAGAGTAGAGAATAAGGAGTTCTCCTATGGATAGATATCCACAAACCATATTTAGGGGATCAGCATCTCCTTTGTATAGAGTTCCATAAACATTTTAATTGGGAAGGATTCCTAAGAGATTGATTGAGAAAATTTTAGTGAAATATTTTCTTCGTGGAGTAGCCCACATTGGGTGAACCACATAAATTATGGTGTCTCTATGGTGTATGATGTTTTGTGGATTGCTTTGATTACTACTATTGATACTACTATCTATACACTACATCATATTGAAATAAAATTAAAAAGTGCTCTTATAATGTTCACCCCCCATCTCAATATAAGCTTGTGTTCTTCAATTGGTATCAGAGCAGGTTCCTTCAGAATATTTTGATAAATTAAAATAAAAGTGATCAAGAACAAAATTGATCAAAAGGATCAAAGGAAAGGTCCATCAATAATATAGTACTAGTATTTGATGGAAGTGACTTTTTGTATTGGTGTATGCCAATGAGATTTCACCTAATGGCACTTGGCGATGAAGTTTGGAATGTAGTGGAATTTGGATATGATTCAACAGTCAATACTCCTACAGATAAGGAAGATAAGCTTCTAATGCATGCAAATTCAAGAGTTATGGATGCAATTATAAAATGATTACGTAGATCAGAATCTATGAAGGTTATGGATTGTAAAACAGCAAAAGATATATGGGAACTACTGCATGACATATATGAAGGAGATAAAGGTGTCAGGAAAGCTAAGATCAAAAATATCAAAGGAGAATTTGAAAACCTAATAATGCAGGATGATGAAAAGATTCATGAATATCTTAGTAAGATTGATGAACATGTACATGAAATGAGAGGTCTTAGAATGAAGGTCGATGAATCTGATGCTTGTGATAAGATCTTGAGAACTCTTCCAAAAACGTACAGTGAAATTTTTTTTGCTATAGAAACATCAATTGATAGTGATTGTATGACAAGAAAATATTTACTTGACATGCTTACAACTTTTGAGATAATAACAAAAGATTCTATCCCTATGAAAGAGGTTGCATTCAAAGTGAACAAGAAGATAAAGGGTAAGAAGTCAGAATCAAGTAGTGAGTTATCCAGTGATGAAGAAGCTAATTATGGTAGAAGAGATAAAGTTTCCAGAAGACCCATAGATCTAAGATCTATTAAGCGTTTCAATTTTGGAAAGTATGGACATTTTGCAATAGATTGTAAAGATCCAAAGAACAACAATGGTGAATAAAAACAGGATCACATGTACAAGGAATCAAAAATATACATGCACCAAAAGAAAAGCAAGGATGAAAAAAGCAGACAAGAAAAGAATTTCTTCCAGAGACAAAAGAGAAGCTACTATGTCGATAATGCAAGTACTCAAATTATAGTGATTATAGATTTTCAAAAAATGATATAGATGAAGTCCTATTTATGATTGAAGAGGAAAAACTAGTTAATAAAAAGACTCCAATTATTCTCAAGTGTTTTAGATGTGGTAGATTTGGATATCTTGAAGATTATTGCACAAGGTATGGTTATAGTTTCAGTGATGATGACTATGAATATGCACTTGAAATACCGGATGAAAATATTTTAATGGCATTAGAAGAAGAAGTGAGTGATCCTATAGAATACAAGCCAAAATAAAGTAATGATGTGGACAAAGGCAAACAAATAGAGGATTATTCAATAGATAATGGTTATGATCTCAAGGGAGAACTCATCTATGCCCTTGACACGGTAAAGAAGGTAAGAAAGCAACACTCTAAGATTGAAATTCAGTTTCAAGAATGTGATGAAGAAATATTATTGCTCATAGAGGATTTAGAAAAATCAAAGGCTAAGGCAAAGAAGTTCAAAGATAAGTTAGAAGTAAAAATCTATGAATATGAGAAGTTAACACAAGAAGTGGCTCTACTAAAGGAAGATGTAGAAGACTCCAAGAATAAGCTATACAAGTATGTAAATAATGCAAAGAGTGTGGATAAAATATTCAAGATACAAAGAGGAGCAACAAACAAGATAGGTCTTGGTTTTAAACAGGTACAAAAGAAATGGGAAGAAAAGTCTACTTCAAGTATTATCTAAGAAGAAAATTCAGATGAAGATACATCAGAAGAATATAATGTAAGAGGGAGTGAGACATCATAGGAGGAGTTGGGAAATAAAGAGTTCAACAAATATAGGAACAATGCACAGAAAAGATAAATATGGAATAGCAATTAGAACATGAGACCAATGAGGTCAAGACAAGGAAGCTTCAATAGAATATGTTTTTCATGTCACAGGTTTGGGCACATGGCTTGATAGTGCAGGACACATGAAATACAAGAATATGTAAAAAGATAGATTTTTCATGGGTATTGCTACTCATGCAATAAGTTTGGTCAGAAGGCAATGAATTACAGGATTCATGATAGAAGAGGATATGGCTTCACTAGGAGAAATCCTAAGATAATTGCATCTCCAAGGAATAATAACATTAAGTGTTATAAGTGCAATAATGATGATCACACAAAAAAATGGTGTAGATAAAATATTCCAGAAATAGGTATGAACAGGAACAAGAATACAAATAGGAACAGGAACATGAACAGGAATAGGAACAGGAACATGAACATGGATAACAACAAGAGTAGGAATAGGAATGATGACAAGAAAAATAACAAGAACATGAAAAGGATCAGTAATAGGAATGTGGATGAGAACATAAACAGAAACAGGAATAGGAATTATGACAGGAACATGAATGATGACACAGATAGAAACAATCAAAAGAATCATAAAATTTAGAAAATAAAGAGGATAAAGGTAAATAACATTACCTTTTGGGAGTAGAAATACTCCCACCCAAAAATTAACCACCTCACAGGAGGTGGGGGAGGGGCTAAGCTAAGAGGCTCATTAGTATCCCCGAGCCCCAAAGGTGATCCTTTGCCATTGATGTCAAAGGGAGATATATTTGTGTATTGGGGAGAGATTTGATATTTGAGAGAGCATTGAGCCAGGGGGAGAAATGTCCTAGGGAAAGCAGAAGGAAAAATAAAGATCAGGTTTTGGTAAGAAGAGTATGGGTTGCCACCAATGACAAAGGGAGATATTGTTGGATATTTTGAGTCTCTAAGAAGTCAAAGTTGTCATTGATGTCACCAGATGAAGTCATCATTAATACCAAATATTTCAGCAGGAAACAAAGGGGATACAAATTGTTATTTTATATCTAGGAAGAATGCCAAAGATCAAGGGAAACAGTGCAAAAGATAGAAGTTAAAAAGTGGTTATAATATTTATTTTATAAATAATTTAAATTCAGTGTGAATTTAAATTTTATAAATAAATATTAAAGGTACATTATCAAAGGTATAATATTATAATAGTGGTTATTATAATATTAAATGTTCCATGGTGAAAACCTAAATAAAATAATTATTATTGTTATTATAATGTTTTATAAGGTAAAAGTGGGGTTTATAAAGTCCAAAGATGTTTTAATAAATCCAAAGGTTGGGTTTAAAACCAAAGGCATTCGAAGCCTTTTCGATCTCCATAGACATCATAGAAGACAACAAGGAAAGCATCGACGTTTTCAAAGTAGTGGAAGAAGCATATAAATACTATGCCTAAGTTCCAAATTTATTATCCTTGCTCAATTGAAAAGATAACATACAAATTAATTAATGCAGAGCTCGTGAAATGGATGTGCAAACTTTATGTTTGAATTTCCAATGAAAGAAACAAAAGGGACAACATCGAATAGTTGGAAGCCAACTAGGAACCGTGGCCTAGTGGCAAGAGGGTTCCGAATTAGTTTTTGTATGCGCGGAGACCAGCGTTCGAGTCTCGGTGGAAACACTTCGTAGGTGTGTTTAAGACACCAAACGTGAGGTGCACATTTTGCAAAACCAGGTGGAGTCATCCTTTTGAATTACGTGGTGATTAATATATATTCAATGAGCATGTAGCTCGTGTGGTTGTTTGTGCCACCGTGGAATGTTAGAGTGGCCAGTGTTGAGAGTTCGAAACCCTCCAAAGGTTGGTAAATTATTTTTTAATTAAATTTTGTTAAATGCCTAATTTGGAGGTATAAGGTTGTTTAGTGGTTTATTTTGGAAAGGTTGCTTTGCAATAAAATTATGGTAGTTGAGAATTACCTTTAGGAGTTATAAGAAGAATTTTATTTTATTTTTAAGTCTTAAAAATTGCTATTGTGGAATATTGAAAGGTTAAGACTTTGTGGGTAGTATGTTATTTTTATTTAAGGGTTTTTGTGACTATTTGTGAGGATATTGATTATCATTTAAGTTGGAGTGATAAGGTGTAATTTTGATATTATTTTTGTGATATATCTTGTTGAATAAAATTATCCTCTAGCCCTTATTGAGATTGGCAAAGAAGTAATTGTGAGTGTGGCAGATTTGTGAGGTCAACTGCTTGAAATTCAAAAGGTATGGGCAAATTCTTCTTTGGTTGACATGGCTGATTGGCTTGATTGAAAAATAAGTTTAGATTGAAAAAGACTTTATTAGGGTTTCCTTTTCAAAACTGGTTGAGTTATTGCTTCATGATTTTCTGATTTGAGAGTTGAGTTTAAAACCTTGTTTTATTAGCATTGTTGTTGAGATCATTGGTTGAGTGAAGTGTTTGAGTTAATGCTTCAAGGTTTTCTAAAATTGAGAGTTATGATTAAAACCTTATTTGATGAGCATGGTTTTTGAGGTGAGTTGTTATGCAAAGAACTTGAACTAAGGTTTAAAAAGATCATGAGTATCTTTGTTATGTGAGATTTGTTGTTGAGCATTGTTGGAAATATTTTGAGTTGGATGATACATGCTTGGGCTAGGTTTTGTGAGCAAGAGTTGTTTCTCGAAGTGATTGATTGAGTAGAGTTGATTGAGCCTAGTCAAGTGCATGTATGAAGTTATTTTTCAAGTTTCATAAAACAAACTATTCTATATTCTGATTTGAGTTGAGATTGAGTTTCGAGAATAGAACATATTGAGTCTCTTACAATTCTCTTTATGAATATATGAGATTGAGTTGAAAAAGTGATTGAGTTTTTGAGAATAGAACATATTGAGTCTCTAATAATTCTCTTTATGCTTCTATGAGATTGATTTGAGAAAGTGATTTGAGTTTTGAGTATAGAATATATTGAGTCTCTAACAATTCTCTTTATGATTCTATGAGATTGATTTGAGTTGAGAAAGTGATTTAGCATTGATTAAAGAACATATTGAGTCTCTAAAAATTCTCTTTATGTTTCTATGAGAGAAAATTTCTGTGTGGACTTGATAAGCATATTTGAGAAAAGTTTTTGAGATGACTTGTGGACTGATTTTGTGTGAGCTTTTGTGGAAGCTTATAATACATATTTGTGCAAGTCCTAGAGAGGACTTATTCAATATATTTGAGAAGGTTCTGAGTGGACCTATTGAGCAGAGTTGTGCAGGTTCTATGTGGACCTGTTGAGCAAATTTGAGCAGGTTTTGAGTGGACTTGTTGAGCAAATTTGTGTAGGTTCTGTGTGGACCTACTCAGCATATTTGAACAAGTTCTATGTGGACCTGTTGATCAGATTTGAACAGGTTATCTGTGGACCTGTTGAGCAGATTTGTATAGGTTCTAAGTGGAACTATTGAGAATATTTGAGTAGGTTATGAGTGGAACTATTGAGCATATTTGAGTAGGTTCTAAGTGGACCTATTGAGCAGATTTGTGCTAGATCGACTGGACTATGTTTAGTGTAGATTTGAGTGGACTTGTGCTAGACCGAATGGACTGTGTTTAGTGCAAGAGTTGAGCAGATTTTTGCTAGACCAAATGGACTATATTTAGTATATATTTGAGTGAGCTTATTGAGTAGACTTGTACTAGACCGAATGAACTTTATTTAGTACAATATTGAGCAGAGCTATGCTAGACCGATTGGATTGTGTTTAGTACATAATTGATACAAAGCTTTGGAGGTGACAGAGTATAGAGGATAGAGTCTTTGATGGATAGAGATACATCAACCAGGGTAGTAAGGACAAGTCTTTTGAGTGGTGACAAGAGTCTTCAGTGGAGAGATATCCACAAGCCAGTGTAGTGGAGGCAGTCATATTCTAGAGGATCACTAGCTAAAGTAGAGGAGGAGTTCCCCTATGGATAGATATCCATAAACTAGATTTAGGGGATCAATATTTCCTTTGGAAAAAGGTCCATAAACATTCTAATTGGGAAATATTCCCAAGAGATTGATTGAAATTTTTTTAGTGAAATATTGTCTTTGTGGAGTAGCCCACATTGGGTGAACCACATAAATTATGGTGTCTCTATTGTGTATGGTGTTTTGTGCATTACTTTGATTACTACTATTGATATTGCTATCTATACACTGCATAATATTGATTTGAAATAAAAGTAAAAAGTGCTCTTATATTGTTCACCCCCTCTCAGTATAATCTTGTGTTCTTCAAACATTATTAATACAAAGGCCTTAACAAATTTGAAATTGCCAAAATCATATATTGTGCCCTCAACCATCACATTGCAAGAATTTAATGATTCATTATGCTCTATGGGTGGTACTATAGTATTACCTATTCAGGTTGTATTGAAAACCATTTCGATGATGTGTCATGTGTTGGAAGGTGTGATGCAATATAACATCCTCTTAGGTAGACCTTGGATAAGAGATATGTGATGTGTACCCTCAATACTACATCAGTGTATCAAGTACATATATGAGGGGTAAGTGCACGTGGTTCCTTCTAACAAGGAGCCATTCAAGTATGTGAATCAAATAGATTTTCCAAGATATTTTATACTCTATTTGACACATCTAGATATAATATCAACATCACCTATCGATCATATAGAAGGTAAATCAAAAGAAGTGTGTGCTATACCTTCAATGTCAACACTATGACCATATGCATATATAATAGTTACTTCAAAAAAATCTACGACATCGACAATGCTTAGGAATAATCAAAATCTCAAGGCAGTAATGGGTGAGAAAGAGACAAAAGAAATGTCCAACATAGCTACTGCTAAGGTCTCTAATCCCATGAATGAGGGAGACACATAGAATGAAGTCTAGGAGATGTCTTAGTCTACCTCGCCTATATCTTGAGCTGGGTCATCTGCACCATAGGTGATCATTAACTTGGTTAATCCTAGGTTAACATAATACATAGTGTAGAATGTGACTTTCATACCTTTCATCAAAATTGCACAAGATATGGGTAATTCTCAAGCCCATCGCTTTCTTGTGGGGATGGTGGTACTACTGCGGGTACCACCCAACCAAACAAACTTTATCTATGGAGGTCTTGATCAACTTGCAGATCATACACCTATAGACAAAGATGATGAATCATTTTTAGTGAACGTTCATTATCTGTCCAACCCTGAGTTAACCCTTCGATATTTTGACTGTTACCATTTATATGGTTACAATCAGGGGCTATTTGAGAAAGGATGATGAACTCCATATGAACCATAATATCAGTTTCCAACTTATTGTTTTAGGTTGAGATTTAATATCAAATGTTAGAATGAACTTCTAACAACATCTCTCGATCACCTAAATCTCAGATTAAGGGATGACATGGATTAGAACCCCTACCATCCTAACCCTTCTCATTCATGAAGGATTAAATATTAAGTGACCATGGTTTCTATCAAACAACCTATGATCTATCATGACAAAAATTTTGTGGAGGTCAATCTAGAGGATATTCCAAGAGCTAACTTGCTGATTGGAAACTGTGAAGATACCGATGACACTTGCATCCAAAATTAGAATCTGAGCTTAATAGTATATTCTTAATAAGAAGCTACTTTTTATGAGGTTAAATCAGAATCCATTTCCAAAATAAGTGGATCAAAATGTGATTCTGGTGAATATGATGATGAGCAGTTCTCAAATGATGAAGAATATGACGATGAGATAAATATGGCCTACCTTGGGCCTTGACATTTATGTCATATCACAGATCTAATGGACATGGATAATATATACTTCATAGATGACATTGGTTATGAAGATGAGACCAAAATGGCCTACCTTGGGCCTTAATGTTTACATCATCGCAATGAACCATTCGATATGGATGAGATGTATCGAAGAGTTTATCCTAGACTTCATCTTAGGGGAAGACCTACTAATGCAGATGAAATCTATCGCATAGTTTTCCCCTATTCTCCTGCATTCAGATAGCTCCTAGAGCCAAAAAATCCAATTTTCCTATGTATTTTGAGACCAAATCCTATGATCTCCATACTCCTAGAGCCACATCTTGGGTATGGAAGCTAAATTAATAATGTAGAGTTGCAATCACGTGGACCTAGAAATTGTATCCATTCCATCAATATGATCACCATTGATTTGATCAATCCACTCCACAACCCAATATATCCTTCCAAACCATTGTGTCTTAATCTAGATGGTATTGATTGGGATCACACTAATTCACCTCTAGAGCCTGAATATTTCTTCCCCAATGAAGAAATGTTACAATAATTTCACTTTGCACCAAGTTGTGCATATGATGTTTATCACACTCAGGTTAATTCGAATGTGGAATTGTTAAACCCAATGGATGATATCCATTTGATCCCTACACCTCACTATCTCGAGGTGGTATCACACATGGTAATAGAGGAAAATTTCAAAATGGGCATCAGTAATGATCCATATGATCCAAAGAAAGTTAAATTTGGATAATGTCTATCTCTTGAGGTGCATGCCAACCTCATTCCTCTACTAAAAGAGAGACCTAATCTCTTTTCTTGGATATACAAGGATATGTCGGGACTATATCCAAAAGTGGTTACTCATAACCTTTCACTAGACCCCTCTAAAAATCTAGCTAAGAAAAATCTTAGGAAAATGTGTCCAACTATCACTTTTATGATTAAATATGATTTGCAAAAATTGTTATATGTAGAGTTCATCATTTCCATCAACTATCTAGAGTGGATATCAAACATGGTATCTATAGGAAAAGATGATGGAAGGATCCGTATCTGTATGGATTTTAGATACCTCAATAAGGCAACACCAAAAGATTCATTTTTGTTGCCTAACATTGATGCATTTGTAGATGCGAATACAGGTCACGAGATGCTCTCCCTATTGGATGGTTTTTTTTTGGTTATAATAAAATTTGGATTAAGCCCAAAGACCAGTATAAAACCATGTTTACAACACCATGGGGAATATTTTGTTATAAGGTTATACCATTTGGTCTTAAAAATACTAATTCCACATATCAACAGGCCATGGCATACATATTTCATGACTACATGCACAATATCCTAGAGAGTTACATCGATGACTTATTGGTAAATTTATTGTTGTGTTCAAAGTATGTTGAAGTTCTCAGAAAAATCTTTGATCACCTAATAGAGCATAATGTTAGTTTGAATCCCAAGAAGTACATATTTGGTGTAACTTCAAGAAAGCTCTTGGGATTCATTATTTCTAAATGAGGGATCAAAGTTGACCTAGCAAAGTTCAAGGCCATATTAGAAATGCGTTCTTCCACCAATATCAAATATTTAATAAGCTTGTAGGGCAAAGTGGCATCCATAAAGCAATTCATCGCACAATTATCAGACAAATACCAACCCATGAATCAACTGCTACACAAGGGGGTCCCATTCAATTTGGACGAGGACTGTCAGAAGGCCTTTGGCTAAATTAAGCAATACCTAGAAACACCACCAGTACTAGCTCCACAAAGAATAGATGTACCATTCTTGCTTTATATATCAGCTACTAATTTTGCACTAGGAATCTTGTTAACCCAAAAGAACGTGCAAGACAAATAGTAAGCGTATATTATATCAGTTGCACCTTGGTGAGCTATGAGCTAGGGTATGCATACATAGAAAAGTTGTGCTTAGTAGTGGTTTTCATGACTAATAAATTGCACCACTACATGCTAACATATGTGATATCAAAATAAAATCCTCTACAGTATATGATGAGCAAGACATATCATAATACGTGTACTACAAAGTGGATCATGCTACTGATAAAATTTAACTCAGAATTCATTAGCCAAAATTCCATCAAGATATAGGTCATAGCTGATCAACTGGAAGAGGCACCTCTACAGGATAGTAAGCCTCTCATCATATAAATTCTCGATGAGGCAGTATTTGTGTTATCGTAGTCACCCAAACTTGAAGGACTAGATAACAAAGCTGACATGACTTTGTTTTTCGATGGTTCAAAGTGTAATTAAGGGGGTTGTGCAAGAATTGTATTTTTCACACCACAAAGGTGATCCGATGCCCTTGTCATTTAAACTAGACTTTCCTTGTGCCAATAACAATGCTAAATACGATGCCCTAATCTTGGGTCTCCAAAAAGCAATCACCATGAAGATAAAAAGGCTAAACATATTTGGTGACTCCCTTATCATTGTTAACCAGGTGAAGGGACTATTTCAATGCAATTCTGCTATCTTGAAATATTATAAAGATATTTTTGACACTTACCTAGCCCAGCTAGAGTGGTATGACATCGAGGAAATTCCTCGTATGTCAAACAGATTTATAAATACTATGCCATATTTGGGATCCTTGATCCCTCAAAATCCATCTACTGATTTCACTACCATTCATGTGAAGACACTTTCACAATCCATGATGTAGCATGAGGCTTTTGAAAATAAAGAATCAGTCAACAAGATTCATATAGAACCAAACCATGAGTGGTTCTATAAAGCCAGAGACTTTCTTGAGAAGGTACCCTAGGTGTATTTAATATTGTAGGGTGCTATGGAGAATGGCACCACCATTCACCACAAGGTTGTGTCTCAGTATGCATTTGTGCATATCAAATCACAAAGGGAACAAGTCGTCTTATCAGTTGAGGTTGTAGCTTATCAAGATTAGATGTCATAATTACATGACTTCCTTAAACTTGGTGTAATCCTATAGAGATTATCATATGCCATAAAATGCACATTCAAATAGAAAGTGAAAAAGCATGTCCTACTAGGAAACATATTGTATTGTCGAAGCTACAATGGAGTTATCCTTCGTTGTCTTGATACCTAATAATTAGCTTGGGCAATCTCAAAATCTCATGATGGTACATGTAGTGGTCATTTTAGAAACATGGCCATCATAAAGCATCCTTAAAATAGGTTATTATTGGTCCACTATGGAGAAGTATTGCACCATGTATGTCAAGAAATGAGTTAAATGTCAGTATCATGCTAATCTTACACACTTGCCATCACAAGCCTTACAATCCATTCAAGCAGATTGGACATTTGCTCAGTGGGGTTTTGATATAATTGGTAATATTTCTCCCCTGTCATCGAGATAAAATATATTTATTATAACAACCATTGAGTACTTTACAAAATGGGTGGAAGCAATCCCTTTCACAATGACAACAGGAGCATGTATTGCATAGTTCATACTTCACAATATTATTTATCATTTTGGAATACCATCCAAGATCATATCGGATAATGGAACATCATTCAAGAAAAAAATTGTAATGGATTTAATGTCCAAGTACAATATACAACACAGATTTGCAACTCCATACTATCTACAAGAAAATAGGAAAGTTGAAGCTATTAAGAAGACAATAATAGCAATATTGAAAAAGTCTGTTCAAGAAAACCACAAATACTGGCATATCCAGCTGCCTCTTGCATTATGGGCTTATAGTACTAGTATACATATGCCCACTGGGGCAACCCCGTTTTCACTAGCATATGGTGTTGAGGCCATCATACCCTTAGAGTTGGAAATTTCAATCCTATGCATCGCATTGAAAGAGTTCATTGATGACGACACTACATGGCAATCTCACCTCGACCAATTGATGCTTTTTGATTAACTTCATGTGAATACCCTTGAGCATATTTGAGTTTATCAGGAATGCCTAAAATGAGCTTATAATAATAAAGTCCATTGGAGAGACTTTAAAGTTGGTGATATTATACTGAAATAAAACCAATAGAACTCAAACCTGTTGCTGCACTTACGAGATAAATTTTTGGACAACTAGATAGGTCCATATATCATATCAAAGAAGATAGGAATTGGAACATATCACCTAACATCACTTGAAACTCTCAATGTACTTCATCTTAAGGTGTTCCACACATAAAATTCAAAAATTCATAAACATTCAAAATAATCAAAATTTCAAAAACATTGCAAAACATCATAAATATAAAAAATATATACATCATGCATTTAATTTTCCATATGCATTAATTCAATTGCATTAGGCATATTCATCCATTACATTTGTATTAGTATAGGTTGTGTTTATAATCTTACAAACAACACCACATTTGTATGCTAATCATGCATCTATTCATCATCATCCATCGCCGTCGTGATTAATTATGTTTTTCAACACAACCCCTCTTGTGACTATAAGGAATATACTAGGGTTTTCTGGTCATTCATCCATACCTAGTGATCTTATCAGATTTTATAGAAAGCTTACTTTGCTTTTGGATATGAGGTCTAGTTTTGATAGCACAGCATATTTCAAAATCCTATCACTAATCAAACACATTAAAAATCCTAATTATGACAAGGAAAGATGAACACTACAAAGTGGTCCTATTCACCTTAAGTGAAAGGTTTTTACTTTATCATATTATGATATGCATGGTCTAGAGTGTTGATCATAGGTAAAAATACAAGCTTACCCCTACCCAAATATATCCCTTGCTTTCATACATGAGAAAAATCTGAAAAGAAAATAAAATCTCTTGTTCAAAGCAAAAGAAAAACAAAAATACAAAATAAACAGTGATTTTTATCACTATATATGAGCAAGTATCCCAATAAATTAAAAGAAAATAAGGGGGTGAAGAGCTTGAATTCCTGGAATGGTCACTACTTGAAACCATAAAGTGATCCTCAATACAACAATTGGCTGAATGAATCTTTCCTAGAATTGGGGTAGGTCTAAGCAATTTACAAATGAGCTAGATTTAGGTGGCCTGTATTACCTAGTGGTCTAGTCTAAATGCATTCAAATTTAGGATCATGGTGAACATTGGGTGATCCTCATTACAGAAATGGGTTGAATGAATCTTGCCTAGCAATGAGGTAGTCGTATGTCTTATCTAATATATTCATTTGCAACCACAAGGATAGTGAATATCTTGGTCTATATTACAAAAAAATTATCTTTCAGGATTCTAGTATAGTCATTATACAACTTTTGATAAGTTAAGTAGGGTGTTTGAGTCTCATGGAAAACCTCAAAAATTGGCTATAGCAACAAGTCAAAACAATAAATCAATCATTAAAATTCTCTTTATGAGGTTTTATTTATTAAAGAGTGTGCATAACATAGGATATATACTGGATGTATATCAACAATGATATTTATATAGCCACTGACTATTTTATACATATATTTTAATCTATATAATCTCACAAGAGAAAATTATACATCTCACATCATCTCAATTTACATATGGATTCTTAAATGATTAGTTTTTATGATAATATTTATCATTTATATTCATGATTTCTATACATTATGTGGTGTCATCCATTATATTTTTAAGCACACATTGCATTCATTCCTTATGTTTTAAGTGATTAAAGCATATAGGTTCATTTACATCAGATCATCATCATGTAAATAATACATTACATACATTGCAGTCACCATATCATAACAACATAAATTAGATGCATACAATTAAATCAAAACTAAACATACATTTAAATTCTCATATTGCATCCACATATGCATACATCATAAGTAGTCCATCTACACATCTAGATCATAGCATATAAACCATACATACATAATCTAGCTAGTGCATGTCATCCATACATCACATCATATAGCAATAATCAAATCATGTAAACATTGCATCCATGTGCATCTCATAAACATAAAAACAACAAAAGTGAACACATATAATGAGGCATAATAAAATTTCATATCATATATAGTGTGTCAGAATGTGTACATCAAGGTACCAAAAAAAAAAATTAGGCTACAATAGTGTAGGTTGCTTGATATTACACTCAAAAAATGAGACAAAGTAAGCAATATCAAGTCATGAGTGGCCTACACCACCTGGAGTACCTCCACCATCTTCTCCATATCTTGGAGTCTGCCTAGAACTGGTACCTATGGATCTCTCTAATCTACCACCTGTTCTATGACTTGGCCACACTGATGATTACCCAAACTTGATTTTCCTACTTCGATGAGAGCCCCCTACTATAGAACGCTCTCTAGGAGTCCCACCCAATAGCCTGAACTACACTTGTAGAGCCATAATGTACCCAACATATATCACCATCTATGTGGTAGCATACTCTAATAGTCCCTCCAAACGTCTGATCTCTACATCGACATCTAACCCTGTGGGTCCATGAGCTACTAGAACAATGGTTGTAGCCTATGAGGTAGATGGGGCAGCACTAGCTACCCTAATTACATCTTGGTTAGTAGTCCTAAGGTCTAGCTGTACCTAGATAATATCCCACTAAGCAATTATATTATCAATCTCTGTAGTAGTTAAATCAACATGCATTCAGAGAGTGGTCCTCTCCTCCTCATAGCCCCACCACTACATATATCCTACTATGAGCTACACATGTAAGGATCCCACTTGAGACTGCAGGGTCGTAACAAAGATATTTATCTCCTAGATCTTATTCTAAGCCATATGTAGTTGTGTTTTTAAGCTAGAAATTTGGGCCTAAATTTGTGACACCTCATCATAGGGCTCCTCCTCACCCTCCTCCTCATCTAGGACTTCCTCCTTTGGTGCAGCGACCTGACCCCACTCTCCCTCAATCCTATAGAAAAATTATCTCCCATATGGATCATCACCCGCTACTTTTGCAACCTCCCAATATCTATATCAACCTAGGCGACCACTACCCTACCATAGCCTGGTCATCCACCAAGTGTTATAGCCTGGAGTGATGCTAGCATGTGCCAACATTCAATCCTGAAATATGTCATCTTCATTACCCAAAAGGGTAACCTATGGCCAGGCTAGGTAAGTATCTACCTTAAGGTGGTGGTAGAGTACTGGCTCCTCTAGGATATCCTAGCACATCTTGAACTGTCTAGAGATGTGAGAGAAGTGGAAGAACTCTTGTACACTAGGCTTACACCCGATGACTCATCGATCACGTCTAGCCTACCTTACATAGCGGTCTGCCTCCTCCCATGCTGGGCAATCCATATAAGGCACCATATAACCTAGTTAACCTATAGTCTTGTGATCCTATCCATGTAGTGTTGGATGTCCCATACATAAGACCTACTCCTATAAGTCTCGACCTATCGAGGCCAATAAGCTCCATAGCACTACGATGCATCTACTATCGCACCAATCAGTTGGGGTAGTCCTTTGGGATGCTCTATGCTAATGTGCTCCCAAGTATAGATCTAGAGAAATAGGCTACATCTCATTCTTGTTCATCCCTATTGGGTGATGCAGTAGAGCTCATCGTACAACTATGTGAGGAGAGCACTCTCCCATGATAGAATGAGTGGTTACACCATGGTTCTAGCCAACAAGTCCTACACTCTAGACAGGAGCTTCCAAGGGAACCTCAATTTGGAAGTATTAGGAAGCACAAAATTCATAATGATGTGCATCAAGATATCTTGACATCATGTAAATACCTATTCCCTATACCAACACTCAATCATCACCCTAACTTGCTCAATATCTGCTAGTGTCTCATTGCTCCTAGCACCAAATATCCTCTACAAAACTATAATATTCACCCTAGTCAGTAAAGTAGTCATGGCCTCTCCATAAATAGGGATCCAAAAAATACCTTACACATCCTCCAAAGTGACTATCATCTCCTTCTTCATAATATGGAAGGTGTTGATCTGCGCATCCCAACGTCAAGCCAAAGTTGTCATATAGGCCTAGTCGGCTCGGATAGATGTTAGACGTAGAACATATTTGAGGCACACGACTCAAAACTAGTCTAATTATGCCTGAACCAACTCGATAAGGAGTTCACAGAGTATATCAAACTCTTGTGCTCTCGTAGTCAAAGTCTAAGAGACAGTAATAACATAAATAATCAAAATTTCAAAAATAGTAAACATCAACTTCAAAAAATACAAACAAATAAAAATTACTTTAAATATTTCAAAAACAATATAAAATGCATCAAAAAATGTAAAAACGTTCAAGTCTACACTTGTAAAAATCATGAAAAATGATTAAATCAAGTCAAAATCCCAAAAAAATAAAAAAATTACTTGAGGAAGAATCATCCACTAGAAATGGGTTACTTGAGGTTGGGAAGGTGATAACTAAGGCAACTCATGGGTAACATGGATGACTACCCTCATATAGGCATGCATTCTCGGTTCAGGGATAATCACCAATAGCTAGCCACCTAGAGCCCTAGTTTATATCCTAGTAGCTATCATAAATTCTTTGTTGAGACGGGTGACTAGGTTGATGGATAATCTCTCTCTTTGTTTGTTGCATATATTTGGTTGTCTTTTTATTTATTACTTGTTGCATCAATAGTTTCAAAAGCACAATATCCTTGTGTTGCTTAAATATTTTTAGCATGATGTTAGTACTCAATAAAAAAACTCCTTTTTTTGCTCATTTAAATATATATATATATATATATATATATGGTAGTAATTTATATGATCATATAATTTCATCTAAAAACTTAATTTAAATGATGATATATTTTCATTTAGAAATATTTATTTAAATGATAATAAATTTTCATTTTAAAATATTTATTTAAATAATAATAATTTTTCACTAAAAGATAAGACTTTACATAATTCAATATAGAACCTTTTACTTTGATGATGGTAAGACTCCTTTGAGTATAGTTATTGTGATTAATAATTTAAAAATATTTTATGGCAATCTACCAAGATTCTTCACTCACCTCTTTTAATTTGTTCAAAGAAATGAGAAGAGAATAGATTGAATGTAAAAGAGCATCCTACACCCTACTGATATTTCAAAGAAAAGTTGTATTTATGGTATGAAAGGAATGGTTCTTTCAAGGTGGAAATATATTGCTTATCAATGGTTTGAAGTGAAAGTATTTATGAGGGGTAGGTGAGTGTTAATGGGGGTTTTTAGGGGGGCATGAGGCTAAGGGGGATGGATACCTTATGCCTTGGGAGGATAAGTGGGAGAGGAAGGGCAGAAAGGAGGGAAGGAGAGGATGTTGGAGATTATTGGTGAAAGGGGAGAGGGACTGGACAAAAGAAAGAAACATGAGAAAGTTGGATGTTTTTCTAATAGTATCTTCAAAGGGAAATCTTAACTGGAGCTACCAAAACTTTAAGTTGGTTTAGAATAAAATCTACCTCTTTACCTCTTTCACTTTAGAACTGTTTGATGACCTAAATGGGATTTGAGTTGAGTTTTACCCATTGTCTCTATCAATTGATTGATCACCTTAGGGAATTAACAACGTGGTTTATTGTTACATCGCTTAGCCACTGACTTTTTGGTGATCCCTTAATTTATCATAAAGTTATGTTCTTTTTTGGACCATCACTAGTATCCTTTATGAACTGTCCGTCACCATTACCATATTAGTGGTTATTTCTTATTGTAACCTTTTAGTCTAGTGATGTCGAGTGAGAGAAGATATCGGTATTAAATCCCATAGTAATTTCTACCTATCAAATAGGACATGCATGGTAGGAGTTATATTTCTTTTCTAAGTTATTGCAGTAACCTTCTATCCAAGAAAACCAGTATCGGTTGGTCATGTTGGTGGTAGCAGTATCGTTTGAGCACTTTCTCATTCGCTGGCTAGGTTGAACCCTTCTTCTTTTGGTCATCGTATCACACTCCTCTTATAAGAGTATTATCATATGTATAGCATGTTGGGGTTATTGTTACCATCCTCGAGGGTACCACATAGTTTGATGATGGTTCGTGCCCTCCATATCAACCAACTATGGCCTCAAATTCTATATTTATTCCCCTCTATGGTGTAATTTATCTCTTCCATGTTGATTTCCTTTTGGTCTCCATGGGTTGTGGAGGATGGGGTTTTCTTTTTTCTCCCTTTTCTATTTATTGATTATTTCTTAACGTTTAAGTTATAGTTAATCAATTTAAAGCTTTGATACTTTGTTGATTATTTAATAATTTAAAAAAAAACATAACTTTAACTTAGATAAATAGACACTTTTATTGATTGTTTAATTATTTAGAGGAATGCGACTTTAAATTAATTGAATAATGTGTGATTTGAAATATTAAACTAATCAGCGGAACGAAACTTTAGTCGATTTAATAATGTGCAAATTGATTTATGTAATTAATAATAGAAAATAATTTATTTTTATGAATTAAGTAATGAGACTTGATTTATGGAAATAAAGAAAAATAGTTTGTTTTATGAATTAAGTATGGAACTTGATACATGGAAGTAAAAGAAAATAGTTTATTTTATGAATTAAGTAATGGGACTTGATTTGTGGAAATAAAAGAAATAGTTTATTTAATGGATTAAAGGTATGGGACTTTGATTTATGAAATAAAGAAAAAATAGTTTATTTATGAATTAAAGTAATGGACCTTTGATTTATTAAATAAAAGAAATAATTTATTTTATGGATTAAAGGTATGAAACTTTGATTTATAAAATAAAGGAAACATAGCTTATTATATTATTAAAGGTATGGGACTTTGATTATGATGAATAAGGATGTTTGAAATGTTTGATTAGAGTAAAACTTGTGATATATCTTTATCATTTGAAATGACTCTCGATGCATCTACTTTTCATGTAACTAGTAGATGCATTTAGAGGTATGTCTATCTTGGAACCATGAGTTCCCCTGATCCCCTACTACCCTTAAATGGAGGATGGAAAGATAAGGAGGTCTGAAGAGGCAGCTAGAACCTATGCATCAGTTTGTTATGCTTATGCTCAAATAGACTAGAATTGTATGTAGATATCCCTAGATGATGGATGTATTACTTATTATTTAAAATCATGAAAGTTTTACCATAATTGGATACATGTAATAAATGATTGAATGAATGGGAACTGTATATTTAATTTATTATTAAGAGTTGTCTATGATTCATTATTTAGTTTTATATTCTCTTTAATGCTTACTTTACTTTAGATGTTATTTCCTTTCTAAGTACCTCATGTATGATTTATAAATGTTATCTTGGTTTGATTAGGTAGATAAATTTAATCTCGTCGTCTTTCTAAACATGAAAGTAACCTAGGAAAATGAAATTTTGGGGTGAACCTAGAATGGACCTAAGATATTAATACCTCTTAGGGTGAATGTAGAAATACCTAAGGGATTGAGATCCCTTAGGGAGAATGAAAACTAAGTAAACTAATTGACTATATCTGAGTTAAGATAGCTCATCGTGGAGATGCGATGCATAGCTTAACTTGTATTATGCGTAGCATACCTACACAGATGGACTTGTGCATGGTATGGAGATGGGTGTATTCCTTTGACTGTACTAAAGGTGATAAGTTTAGCTTATCAAGAATGATGAGATGTATAAGCTTATTTGCGATAACACATAATATGCCTACACATACGAACTTGTGTAGGGTATTGATCAATATGTAACTCAATAGAAAAGTTGGGAAACTTCGTAAACTAAAAACAATATACATACTAAATATTGGTTAGGGTTTTATGAATCCCTCTCCATAGTTTAAAAAAAAAAAATTATTTTCTATTTTTTTCTTCTAGCTAGTTTTGAGGTCATTACACCTACACCATAACCTTTCCTTTTAGCCGTCCAATGAGCTTTTTTATTAAATCACTTTCTCTAGTAGGTAAATTTGCTTGTGTCTTCTATATGGCTTTATAATTAAAATAAGGTTTAATGTCTAAATTTATGTTTGGATGAGATTTATGATTTTCATTTGGGTAGAGAGTTGAAATTTGTTCTTAATCCTTCTAACACATCACCTTTGTGTCTTTTTATCCATTTTTTTTTGGTTCAAAAGTGTCTTTTGCTTCCATCATATGTAACAATTCCAACATGTTCCAGTACTTCATTTAAGTTGGATGATGCTATTTTTATTTCTAGGGCTTTGCTTGTTCACATCTAATTATTGAGTGTAATCCCTTAAAATATGTTCACATTTTCTATTTTTAGTCTTCCATTGCTTCAATATTGCTCTTATTCTTGCATTTTTAAGATGTAATTATATCCTTCATAGTTACTTCTACATTATATTCGCTTTAAATTATACATATTCCATTCACTCTCCCTATATATAATCAACACTCTTTTGTTGTTTTGTTGAAATATAATGTTCATGTTGAATTTTTTCTCTTCATGGGATGTTTATACTTTTTTTTGTTTGTTGAAAACACCCCAAATGGGATGCCACTTTTGGATAAGTCGTACGGAGACAAGGGCATCTATTCCGCCAAAAATACCTAGGGATCGCACCTGGCCTACCTCCTTTGGAACACTCAATGAGCATGCCTAAAACAAGAAAACAATAACAAACGAACAAAAAAATACAAACAAACGAACCAAATAAAAAAACCATAAAAAAAAACAAAAAACAAACAAAAACAACATAAAAGCATGAAAACAACAAAAAACTCAAAAATACAAAAATAAAATAAAAAATAGAAATAACAACAAAACAACACACAAACACTTATAAAAAATCAAAAACATGCAAAAAATGAAAAAACACAAAAACATAAAAAACAACAAAAACGTAAAAAAATAACACAAAAACAAAACAGTACAAAAACACACACCCCTCAAAAAACTAAAAAAAAAGGGAAAAAAACACAACTACGACTTTTCTAGGCCAAACAAATTTTAAGGAAAGATTCAATAGAGGAAACATAATAAATATATGTCTGAGCTAGGGAACTAAAATACCTTGACCAAACCAAAGAGAAACAAAAACAAATAAAAAAGGAACTAGGTACCTCTAGTACTATAGCCATTCAAAGAAAGAATAAAAAGTAGAGCTTCCCTTATTTGTGAAGACTACCATCTGGGAGGGTGGTCGTAGCAAGTAAGATCACATTTGTCCAATGTCCAATTAGCTAAAGCATCAACACTCATGTTTTGTTCTTTAACCACATGATTGTAATAAATTTTTAAAAATCCCTTCTAGATTAATTGAATTTTCTCAACAATTATTTTTATTCTCCAATCAACCTTATGATTCATAGGAGTCTTCATAATATTAATCATGATTTGAGATTCAGATTAAACTAACACCTTTTCCCATTCAATCCTAGCAGCCTCTTGAAGGCCTCTGACGATACCATACCATCAACAAGGGAATGTTTGCACTTTATTTCTCAATATTAATACATTATTTTTCTTCTTTAGTCATTTGTTTATTTAGGCACTTTAATCAATCATTCTCCTCTCATGAAAAAATTACTACTCTTAGTTATGATAACTTTCTCCTTTTCCTTTCAAATATGCATTGGATAAACTTTTACACTTTATTGTGTCTCTTTGATATATGCTTTGAGCCTAGTTTTTTTTTTTTTTTTCTTGAATCTAGTAATGATGACTACCTTCATGCAATTATTTTTATAATAAATATAATAACTACCAAATTTTAATAATGAATGCAATTTCATGGAGCTTTAATGACTTCCATATTTGTTGGTTTTTTTTGTGCAATTTTCGAAGAAGCTTCATTGTATTATATATTTTCTTTTAGAATTTGAGGATATTCTATGGATTATTTTCCTTTTAAGTGATATTCTCACAATGACACTGAGAGGGGGGGGTGAATAAGTGTAACTACTTAAAAACTTAAATCTGCAACTTTTAAAACTAATGATGCAAGCTCGAAACTAGATAATGCAAGTATCACACAAGAGCATCACACAACACAGAATTTTACGAGGTTCACCGATGTGGCTACTCCTCAAAGAATGACTGTTTGGACTTCAATCCAAATCTAGTCTTTGCAAGGATTCAATATTTACAATTGTTTACCAGCACCCACTGGAAGGAGCACCAACCCCTGATTTATCTGCTGCAATAGATAGGAGCACCAACCCCTTTATCCAAGCTCCAACTTGGATTTCTATTTTGAAAGATAAATGGACATAAAAATGCCTTCTCTTTTTACAATACCCTTACTGGTCTATAGCACATACAAAAATCTCACAGAAGCATAGAGAGAATTGTTAGAGACTCAATATCTTCTGATATAATCTAAAACCTTTCTCTTGAATATTCAATAGAATTGCAGGTTTTGATCCAAGGCTGTTTTCTTACAGCACCCTTACTTACTGAGACCTTTTAAATGCACAATAAAAACACAGTCGCAGTAACCTTCTCACTATGCCAATTCGATCATTTTATTCTTGATTTCTTTGAACGGCTCGATTTCAAACGGTTTAACTTTCCCTCCAACTTTTCATGCATTCTCGGCTGTAATTGACGTGTCAAATCTTTCTCTGACCTGATCCACATTTTAGCCGCTTTATTTTTGACATTCTGACGTTCTGATAGCCTTTTTCTCTGCACAGTCTGCATATTCTGACAGATCCTTCTCTCGCATATATCGACAACCCTTCCGCACGTTTCGATGCTCTATTATCTCTACGAAACTGCTCTTTAAAATTCTTTTGCACTTTATTCTAAATGGTGTCAATCCTTCTATTCTACCCGTTACTTTCTTGTGAGTCAAGCACAAGCATCGAGAATACTGTATCACGGCCCTGCAACAGCCATTCTACATTTAATGCATAGCTCAGTAGCTACCTTTTGTAACTGCTACCTTAGCTGGCCATGCTGCATCACGGCTCTGCAATAGCCGTTCACGTCTTAAATGTAATGCTTCGTAACTTACTTTTTAACTTCAGTTAACTGCAGCATGAATTTCTCCTCTGCAATCTCACCATCTGTCACTTGGAACTGCAGATCTGACTCTGGTTAACTTTTCATAACTGGCACCTTTTTGACACCTGTCACAATGCATGTATCTTTGACTTTTTCCTGCCAAAACATTACCTGTCATGATATCACGACGTTTTTTGCTTTGCTGACGTCATCCTTAACTTTGTCGCAATATCGCGACACTTTCAGCTTCCTGAGGCTTCTCTGGCAACTTGTCACGATATCGTGACATTTTGGGTTTTGCTGACGTCATCCTCTAAGATGTCACGAAATCGCGACGTTTCTGGCTTCATGAGGCTTCTCTAGAAACATGTCACGAAATCGTGACATTTTCTATCTTGCTGACATCATCCGCTAAGGTGTCACGAAATCGTGACGCTTCCGGCTTGCAACGGCTTTTCTAGCAACTTGTCGCGATATCACGACATTTTTAGACTTGCTAACGTCATCTTCAAAGATGTCACGAAATCATGACGTTTTCGGCTTGCAATGGCTCTTCGTTCACCCTGTCGCGAAATCGCGACACATTTTGGTTTTGCTGACGTCATCTTCATTGCCGTCGTAAAATCGCGACGCTTCTGGCCTCCGTACAATTTTTACTCCATGCAGCCGCAAAAAACCTTATATGTAGCGAAATCGCTACATCATTGTTGCCTTAGCATTTTTCTTTTCTGCTTGATATTGAAACTCCGACGTGTAGCGAAATCGCTACACCTTTCCAACATGTGTTTCTAACTCGTAGCGAAATCGCTACACCTTCGCATTATGCACTTTCAACCTGTAGCGAAATCGCTACACCTCTGCACTATGCACTTTCAGCCTGTAGCGAAATCACTACACCTTTTTACCTTGCACTTTCAACTTGTAGCGAAATCGCTACATCTTTCTGCCTTGCACTTTGAACTTGTAGCGAAATCGCTACATCTTTCTGCCTTGCACTTTAAACATGTAGCAAAATCGCTACTACTTTTCACCTTGCAACTCGAAGCTGTATCTAAGTCGCTGCACTTTTGTCCTTAGTGTCTCAGGCTTGTAGCGAAATCGCTACGCTTTTCTTACTTGGTGCTTTTTCTTTGCTTATGCTGGCGAAACTCAGATATGTAGCAAAATTGCTACAACTTCTTCATCAACTTTCTCTCTCCTCCGATGTGTCGCGAAATCGTGACATTTTTCAATGCACTTTCTCTCTCCTCAGCCATGTCGCGAAATCGTGACAATCTTACTTGCATCTTCTCTCTCCTCAGACATGTCGCGAAATCACGACATTTTGGTGTGCTTTTTCTCTCTCCTCGGATATGTCGTGAAATCGTGACATTTTCTTATGGACTTTCTCTCTCCTCCGGTATGTCGCGAAATCGCGACAGAAAACATGTCGCGATATCGCGATAGTTTTCTTCCTTGTCTTTTTCTACAAATTTTTGGATCTGGGTCCCCTCTGTTTTTCTTGAGATTTTCTGCACTTGATCTGACTGACCTCTGAACTGCTTCAACTGCATCACTCTGTCTGTGTTGACAACAATTACAATCCTTTTGCACTGCTTTTGCTGCACCTTGCTCAACATTAAGGAGCCTCTTATGGATTCCTTTCTTGCTGAAATTACTTAATTGTTATTTGTAGGCTTACAACCTTACTGGTTTTAGGAGGATTTGAAACCCTTTTGATGCTTGAAGGATTTTGGCCTTTGGTAGTGATTTTTCACCCTAAAAATCTTTAAAATATATCATGGAATTTTACCTTATGGTGATGTTATTTGTATTTTATTTTGAATATTTTTATACAAGCCAATATTGCCCTTGGAACTTATTTTCTCAAACTTGAAATTTTTTCAAACATAGTGTACTTTTGGCTTTCTCTATGTTGAAGCTATAGGAGGATGGAAAGAAGAAATATTTATTTCTTCAACTTGGATTTGATACTACATGTTAGACCTTAGTGCTTCAAATAATAAAGTTAAGAAATATTAGGCATTTAATTACATAGGATGTCTATTTTAGGTATAACAATCCTCTAACCAAACTTGTAACTATCTTGTTCAATACTATAGGCATGTACCTTGTGAGGTATGGTTATACCACTTTCCTTATCACATGGTCTATGATGTAATCTCTTCTAACAATTGAAATCTCTCTCTAATGCCTCTACAAGAATAATTAAAATATATGGAGATAGTAAATCATCTTAGAAGATCCAACAATATGACATAAAATAACTAACAAGGAAACAATTTACAAAAATAGGATGTTTCATAATGGTATAAGAACATTTGAGTCATCTACATAAATTGTAATCAAAACCAGACACTTTTAGAATATCATGTAGAAAACTTTAAGAATCCATGTTATAGTATTTTTCATAATTTCATAAGCATACATGGTACTTTCAAGGAATGTATATAATGTATATATTTTTCTTACCACAAACAAAACCATCTTTTCCATCTAAGATAACACAATCTAGAATGACTTTTAACCTATTTGCCATAATTTTTGAAATTATCCTATAAATGATATTAAAAAGGCTTATTAAATGAACATTATCAAAATATTTTTCTTTCCTTTGTATGGAATTTATCTCACTTATTGTAGACTTCCTTTTTTGAAACTCTTCAACCACAACCAACAAATAACTTTTCAATAAATTCCAAAAAAAATTAAAAGAAAATTGTTGGAAACCTATTAAGGCTAGGTGCATTGTTAGGATGGAAAGAGTAAATTGCTTCATGTAGCTCCTCCATATACATATTATTTATCAAGATTTATTTTTATCCCTATGTGATAATAAATATAATATTTTATAAAACCTTATCTTGTACCTCCTTATCTTGTCAAGTATTTGATAAAACATTTTTAAAATAATTATTTTCTTCCTTATATGTTCTTCATTCACATTTTCTCTACCATCTAGAATTAAAACATTTTTAATGTGGTGTAGACACCAAAACAGCACCAATCCGATTATGTGACAACAAGCGCTGATCGCATTGACACACACAACCCCTAGGGCAGCCCCCAGAGGTTAAACAGTGGTCCTAACCACTCCCAAAAGCAGTTTGGAGGTCAGAGGTCAATTTGGCACCTTTTTGGCACCTTGCTCTCTGCTCGTCCCACCCAGGGATGAATACAAACTGGCATTCGTCCCACCCAGGGATGAATATCAGCATTCGCCCCAGGGTGAGGCGAATAGCAAGTTTGACTGGCAAAAAGTCAAACCTCGACAAGTCCGCCAGTTAACTGAAGCTGCAGGCCATGCAATTGTGAGGAACGGCTCCAAATCAAGAAGAGAGACTTCAGTCATGCATGTCTTTATTTTAGAGACCTCATGCAAGGAGATTCTAAATCAGGGAATTATCTTTTCTCTCAAAATAGGACAAACAACTCAAGTGGCGCCCTCGCATGCGCAATTCAAACAGAGAGACCCTAGGTCTATAAATTGGTGAGTTTTCTCACCCAAAAGATATATAGAGAAGGAGCATTTGAGCAATGAAGTGCTGCCAATTTACATACCTACTTGCGATTTGTGCCTTTCACATCCTTAATCTCTCATTCGAAAGGGAGGTTATTGGGTGATTATTGGAAGCACGAATCCAGACCCAAAACCCAATTTTTGGCCACAATATCCCACAAAATTTGTCGAAAACACCCCATAAGAAGTTTTGGACCCATCCCAAGTGGATTGGTGCCGAAACAGAGTCCCAAACGGTGGGCGTCCTGCCCTCGGGCGCTCCCCAAGTTGTCGTAGTTCTAAACGCCCCACCCCGGAGTGATTAGAAATATGTGATATATTTCTCTGATTTTTCTTTTGCATATTATTCTAGGTTATTTAAATAGGCTGTAGTTTAAATTTCACTTCATTCTGAGCAATTTTGACCAGGTTTTTATCATTTCCCGCCTTTACTAATTTGCAGATGCCATCATCAAAATATGGGTGCTAGAGGCCAAATTGGAGAAATATGACCATCTGGGTCTTCCCAAAACACCCCCAATTAGCTAACCCCAACTTTGTAGGTCATTTGGAGCTTCCTAGATAGGACATTGAAGAGGGTGCTTTCTGACAAATTATTGTAGGTTTATTCGTCCCACCCTAGAGCGAATACAAATCTGTGAGGAATTTCTTGACTATTCCTTTTGCAGTGGCTTCTTGGTAACATATTCATGCTTCTATCAAATTTCTAGATCATTCTGATATTATTTGGTTATCGGTTTAATATTTTCATGCATACACTAACAGTAGGCCTTGGGAAATACATGTTCTATTCTATCTGCAGGTGCTACTAATATTTTATGTTTCTTTGAATGTAGGTCTTCGACATCGGAGGAGAAGGAAGGAGTCAAAAATCATATACACAAGTGGTGGTGACATTTTGGTCTGCCCATATTACATGTGGGCACGCGGAAGAAGGATTGCTATCCATGGATGTGATAAGAAACATATTTGATGCTCCTATCCCCTAAAAAGGAAGGAGACGTATTGTAACATGACTTTGAAAGCATATCAATAAAGAAGGCTATATTTCATATTGCTTTTATCTTGTGTCGATTCATCTATGTTCTTTCCTTTCATGCATTTTTCAATATATAGGCTTTTAGCGTTAAGTTTGGTTTTACACGCATCGTGCTTGGCATATTCCTTTTTGTTTTCGTATCCTCATGCTTTCAGTGGCGATCATGGTGGGACCTCTATCCCTTGATTTTTAAGATTAAATTTTTGATCAAAGTTGCTTGTTTTTGCTTATAGGTACCAAGTTTTCAAACGTTGGACTGCTGTTCATTTCAGTCTATGACGAGTACAGAGCTAGAATTCATCTTACCCAGGGATGAATAGGAATTCATCCTACCCTAGAATGAATACAGATCTATTATTCATCTCACCCCAGGATGAATAGCTCTCTATGCAATTTTAGAGCAGAAATTTAGAGACATCCGATTTGGGCAGAGAAGAGGTAGGGGTTATAAAACACCTTCTGTCATTTTTTGCTTTCTATTTTTGGTTTTCTGGTTATTTGCTTGCATAGGAGAGTTTGAATGCTTGTTTGCTTCATTTATGCAACTTAAAAAGAACCCCACACACCACGTGGTAATTTGAAACAACAAGGAGTTGGTCGTAAAACCCCAACCCTTGAGCAAGACCAACGGTGGATTTCATCACCACCTTGGCTTGAGATACTGCATACATAACCCCGATCGTGACTATTGCTAGACGTAAATCCTGATGAAAGCTGACCAAGTGTAGTGGGGGTGATTCCCAGTGCATGAGGATAAGTCTTCTATGGTAGGTGTCATAAACAGAGTGATTCCCCTTTCGTACCGCCTATGTTCCACGTACCATCTGCTCTCACGTACCAATAGTTTCCCTCACGTAAGGGCGGGTATATAGAGAGGTTGGTATATCGGTCTGGCAAAGGTATATCGAAGGGGCGACCATTTTTTGGGAGTCATAAGAGCCATCATATTGCATTTAAACGTTCTTCACAAAAAGCTTTCAAACAAACATCAAAACACACTAAACCAGGTTTAGGGCACACTTTTAATCTTTAAACGAGATAACCATTGCGTTGATTGTGTGTTTCCTTTCTGTTTAAGTGTAGCATAAAAAATCCTAAAAGAAGATAAAAATCTACTCATCTTTAGGAGCACATCACCATGGTGTACACTCGTAGCCGAGCCCAATCACGGGCAAGCACTGCAGAAAGTGTGCAAAGGGGGACAAGTCGCCTCCGATATAGTCCTGAGGACTTAGTCATCCCGCCTTGGAGGCATGGCACACAAGATAGTCCACATCATGCCATAACAGAATAGGACTATAGAGGCACCTCTTTGAGAGGCACCCCCACTCAGCATAGATCCTTTCAAGAGGAGAACCTACACGTAGCACTCAACATAGACAGGAGACCTCCCTTAGAAGCTCGTTATGAGTGGCCTAGTGATGAAGTGCTAGAGCAACAGAGGGTCCAGAAGGAGGGGCCACATGATTTTGTCATCCCTCCTTTACCCCGTATTACTGTTAGAAACACTAGACAATATCCAGAGTATCAGGCTCTCCAGACAGGGCAAGACAATTCTGCCCGCACCTTTTATGCATACGAAAGAGAGTACGAGGAAGACCACTACGTTCCTCAAGAGCAGTACACAACGTGGGAATGATGCACCTCCACACCCGCTATGTATCAGGATCACCCATTGAGGCCGGAGCCTCAGGTAAATGTCGCTAACCTCGACAGAGGGAAGCAACCCATAGGGGTCTCGGATCACCATGACCGAGATAGACATGTAGGAGAGGCATCTAGGCTTCCTAAACAAGAGACGAAGGAACAAATTGACTTGGCATTTGCCAAACATGCCGCCCGCCAAGCGCAAATCACGCAGCTCAGGCAAGATCAACAATAGTTAGAACATCTGTGTCACCTTAACAAAGAGCGCATTCAGCGTCAGACAACCGAATTGCTCCTGAACAATGTGCCTGAGAAGGTCCCAACTCCTCGCGCACATAAAGTAGAAGTGTATGAGAGGCATAACCCCTTGGTGCGAGATAGGTCTCCGTGACCTCATCAAGTACTGCCTCCAAGACCTCCTAGACCTGAGCGGGAGGCCACTCCCAGAAACAATGATGGGCACCCTCCACGGGCACCCACCTATGCTTATAGGTCTCGGCCAGGCACTCCTCAAGAAGCCTATGAGGAGTATGAACAAGAAGAAGAGTGGGCTGAAATGCCCTACCAAGGCAGAAGGGGTGCTACCCAGCCACCCCTCCATAGGCCTCAAGTTCCCCGCAACCCACAATGGGAGCAAACCAAGGAGGAAGAGATCAAATCCTTCGATGCATATAAAGCACTGCTAGAGCGCTTAGAATCTATGGAGATCAAGACTTATGGGCCCCAAAATCCCACTTTACGCCAACTCCATAGTCATCCTGTGCATCCGTCAGTGCCGGCACCTCCATACCCTAAACACTTTAAACTACCCTAGTTGGCACTCTTTAGAGGGGAGGAGGATGCCCAAGAGCATGTGACTAGATTCCTGAGCCAGTGCTTTGGCATTCAGGACAATGATGCTTTGTTACTAAGAACATTTATAACCACATTCGTAGGCCCTACCTCGGATTGGTTCACTCAGTTGCCAAAACATAGCATCAGTAACTTGGATCAGCTAGTGGACGCGTTCCTCGAATGCTTCACCTTCAACACCAAGAAAAAGGTGTCATTAAGTGACCTAGCTAGCCTCAGGAAGTATGAGGAAGAGACCATGGTGGCATATGGGAACCGATGGAGGACGCTGCTTTCAAAGCTACCCTACCTCCCTCCCATGTCCGACCTGACTCAGATGTTCTCAAAGAGTTGTTTGAGATCGATCTCCATGCTATTGTAGCTACAGCAATATGCCACTTTAGAGGAAGCTCTGGCGCAAGCCAGAATCATTGAGGAGATCAAGATACAGGATGGCGAGATCGCCAAACCTAAGAAGAAAGAATGGACCAAGAACACCAAAATAGGGACCATGCAATAGAAACCCGCTACGGTCAATCAAGTTGCTATCAATGTCCCTAAGCCTGCACAAGCAACACAACCTCAAAAGGCTAACTATCAGGTGGTGCCTCCTAAAAATTATGATAGAGAAAACCAGAGGCAGGAACAAAATCAGTAGCATCACCCTAGGCGACAATTTACACCTTACACAGAGTCCAGAGACTCCCTGTTTGACCGCTTGTCAACGGTGAACTTGATCAACCTGCCAGAGATTCAAACTATAGACCCCAATGCACCGAAGCCTAAGGGGTACCGGGAGGACTTGTACTGTAGGTTCCACAGATGGAAGGGACATGACCTTAATGCATGTTGGAAATTCAAAGGTTTGGTACAAGACCTAATCGACAATAAGACATTGGCGGTGGACAACCCCGTAGCACCAAACAACCAACATATGGGAGTCTTCAGAGACCCCTTGCCTGCCCATGATGCACAGGCAAAACCCCTTCAAGTCAATGAGGTGCAACAGAATTGCCCCATGCAGGGGTATGTAGGGATGATAAGCATAGTGACTAGGAACAAGAGGTATCAAGGAGCTGCCCCTGCGATGGCCACTGGAGAAGTTCCATCGACGTCACAACCTCAACAACACCCTACGCAACCTCCCCCACCTAGACCAGTGGCCACGATTCGGACTAGACTTACCCAAAGTCTAAGGACCACGTCGGCTAGGCTCTCCATATACGAGCTCATTCAACAATCAGCGCCCCATCGGGAGGCTCTAATGGAGATATTAAAAGCCATCGAGCTGCAGCCCCATGAAGCAAACTCTTTCAACAACTTCGTGGGACATGTAAAACAATGTACAGAACCAGTCATCACCTTTAGAGAAGATGAATTGAAATCAGTGATTGGTGATGTGGCGGATCCACCCCTGCACGTTATTGCATGGGTCAACGGGATTCCGTATAAGAGGGTGTTGGTGGACACTGGCTCATCCAGTAATATCATCACAACAGTAGCATTGAAACATCTGAAGTTGTCGGCATCTCACATCGTGGCCTCCACCTATACACTGTGAGCATTCAATGATGCAATATGCTCGATGGTTGGCACAATTGTCCTACCCATCCAAGTGGGACAAAAGACTATTCATACATTGTGCCACATCTTGGAAGGTGAGATGGCTTATAATATCTTACTGGGGCGGCCTTGGATCAGGGACATGAAGTGTGTCCCTTCAATAGCTCATCAATGCCTAAAGTATACATTTGAAGGATAGGTGCATGTAGTCCCGGTAGACTTAGAGCCTTTCAAGTACTGCAATACGGTGCAATTCATGCCGCAATCGACCCTTCCATCAACACATTTGGATTTTTAGTTGAATCCATCTAACCAGGGTCCGATTCCATAGGCATCCCCATTGTCGAGTCCATCGAATCCCCAGCAAGGTCCATCTTCCTCATCTGGTCCTTCAACAACGATGCCACCTACGGTGGCCACACCAAAGGACAAGGGAAAGAAACCCCTAGAAGAGGAACCACCCCTAGTCTCAACCATCTCTACCGAAGAGATGCCTAGCAGAATGGAAGTCGAGATGCCTAGTCCACCCCACATGGAGTGGACTCAGGAAGGACTCCCATTCGCTTCCCCTCAACCGCCAACGGTCACCGTTGAGATGGCCAACATGGGCCTGGGGGAGTATCTAGTGAGGAACATTGTAGCAACACCCACACTTGAGTCCATGCAAGACATGGGGAGACCTCGACTCCCCATCGGCTCTGTGGTTCCTCTAGGCTACCCACCCAATCAGACAAACTTTGTTTATGGGGGCCTGGATAATGGCATTGAGACTTGTATGCAAGAAGACGAAGATGAAGAGCCCTTTGCAGAGGATGTCAACTATTTGTCCAACCCTGACTTCGCTTTGAGATATCTTGGCCAATGCAATTGGCATGGATATGGGTTGGGCAGGTATGAGCAAGGAGTGCGTGTTCTTTGCCAACCGAGATATCAAATGTCGTATGACAAGTTAGGAGTAGGGTTCAACCACCCCTGCCCCTAGACATCTTGGTAGAGAACATGCAAGGCCTAGGGATAGGCAACAAGGATGGGTTGGCATTAGATCCATATGCCAATCCTAACACAACATATACATTGGGGGATTATCTCCCATTGCTAACAACCAACCTTGTTGACCATAACAACCCTTTCCCTTCGGTCGAAAAGGGAGAAAATTCGAGGACTCGCCTACAAGAGGGATATGGACAAGACCAAGAAGGGTCTTCAGAAGATGAGTCGGAATACGAGGTAGCACCTTGGGATCCTTTCGAGTCTGATAGCAATCATTCACAAGTACATCCCATGGATGATTATCAAGAGAGCTTCCTGACAATGTTCCCTTTGGATGCTCCAATTGAGCATATGCCACCTCAAGAGAATCAGGTCCCCCGTAGAGAGCGGAACAACCTCGATGGGACCACATTAATTTGCTCGAGCAAGATGAGCCTCATATGTCGCAAATAGCTATTGGAGCCAACGAAGGCCTTTGGATCTCCGACAGTGATTATGAAGATGAAACTGAGATGGCTTATCTCAATCATATGCGACAACAACAATATCCCTTGGACATAGATGACATGTTTGAATAATTACACATAGGGCCAAGGCATAGGTGGCACCTCAACCAGGCGTAGTTATAGCAATTACTGCACCCACCACTCCAGGTATACAGAGAGCATCTTTCACCTGGAGACCCTATACAACCATCAGTGCCTAGGGTGGACCCTGTATTTTTATCCATGCATAGGGCTGATCCATTTGTGCCAGTACCCATAGAGCCAGATCCGAAGCACAAATATCATCTAGGATGTCCGAGCAGTCATACCCATGGTAATGGAGACCATAATCATTTCATTAACATGATCTCCATTGATTTAACCGCCCCCATCCATGATCCAGCCGACCCAACATGGTCATTGCATCTAGACCTAGATGCTATAGACTGGGATCATGCTGACACACCGCCATCCCCATCAGAGTACTGGCCTTGCGGTGGGATGTTCCATTTCACCCCAGGACAGACTCAGGATGTCTTCCATGTTGAAGAGGAACCTGACGTTCCGAACGATGATCTAAATTCAGCAAATGATATCCACTTGATCCCAACTCCACACCAGTTGGAGGACGGATCCCACATGTCGGTCGAGGAGACGACTGACGTAGACATCGGCTCAGATCCAATGAATTTGCAAATCATCAAGCTAGGGGTAAGTCTATCCCCCAAAGAGCAAGCCGACTACATTGCCCTTCTCAAAGAGAAGAAGGAGGTTTTTGCATGGTCATACAAAGACATGTCGGGGCTAGACCCGTAGCTAGTCATGCATAATCTAACGCTTGATCCGACAGTCAAGCCAGTAAAGCAAAAACTATGTAAGATGCACCCAACAGTGGCCTTAATGGTCAAATATGAGCTACAAAAGTTGTTGGATGCATAGTTTGTCATCTGCATGGATTACCCACCATGGTTGTCTAACATGGTTCCCGTCAAAAAGCTCGATGGGAGGATTCGCATATGCACCAATTTTTGAGATCTAAACAAAGCGAGTCCTAAGGATGATTTCCCCTTGCCTAGCATCGATGCATTGGTAGATGCTACAGTGGGCCATGAAATGCTTTCCCTCATGGATGGTTTCTCGGGATACAATCAAATTCATATCAATCCCGAGGACCAACTAAAAATGGCGTTCACAACGCCTTGGGGGACATTTTGTTATAAGGTCATGCCTTTTGGCCTTAAAAATGTTGGCGCCACCTACCAACGTGCCATGACGTACATCTTCCATGATTACATGCACAAAACTTTGGAAGATTACATGGATGATTTGTTGGCCAAATCTCTTTTGCGCCCAGATCATCTCGATGACTTAAGCAAGATCCTCGATCGCCTCATGGAACATAAAGTCAGACTAAACCCCAAGAAGTGCGTATTTGGCATCACATCTGGAAAGCTCTTGGGTTACATAGTCTCCAAACGAGGAATTGAGGTAGACCCACACAAAGTCAAGGCAATCCTTGAAATGCTTCCCCCAACTACCATCAAGCAGCTCAGAAGTCTGTAGGGAAAGGTCGCGTCAATCAAGCGCTTCATAGCGCAGCTATCTGACAAGTGCCGACCCATGAATAAATTATTGCACAAGGGGGTAGCATTTCACTGGGATGACGAGTGCCAGTCAGCCTTTGATGACATTAAACAATACTTGGCTTCATCGCCAATATTGGCACCACCTAGACCAGGAGTGTCATTCTACTTATACATCTCAGCTACGAGGTGGCACTGGGCGCCATGTTGTCCCAGAAAAATGAACTACACAAAGAACAGGCTACTTACTATCTTAGCCGCACCCTGGTCAGTTATGAACTTAACTATGCATACGTTGAGAAGCTCTGCTTGGCGGTGGTGTTTGCTACCAAAAAGCTATGCCACTACATGCTCAGCAATACGACGGTATGTTGTGTCTAAGGAGAATCCATTGCGATACATGATGAGTCATACTTATCATAGTAGCCGCATGGCGAAATGGATCATGTTGTTGATGGAGTTTGACATAGAATTCATTGGACAGAAATCCATAAAAGGTCAAGTCATCGTCGATCAACTGGCAGAGGCTCCTCTTGAAGACGATCAGCCTCTGACCGTAGAACTACCTGATGATGGGGTTTTTCATGTTTTAGAATCGCCAGATTCTGATGAGCCTGAGTCACAAGCTGACATGACCCTATTCTTCGATGGTTCTAAATGTGAGCAAGGAGGTGGCACGGGAATTGTATTCTTCACTCCACAAGGGGCTCCAATGCCTCTGTCATTTAAATTAGACTTCCCGTGCACCAACAACAATGCAGAATACGAAGCCTTGCTCATAGGTCTTCGAGACAACAATCACCATGAACATTAAATGTTTAAACATCTTTGGTGATTCGTTGTTAATTGTCAATCAAGTAAAGGGGATATTCCAATGTAAATGTCCAGTTCTACGGGCCTACAAAGCCCTTGTGGACAAATTCCTGGCACAACTTGAATGGTATGACATCGAGGCACTCCCTCGATCATCGAATCATTTTGTGGATACTATGGCCTCCTTGGGGTCACTAATCCCGCAAGACCCTTCTGGTGAAATGACAACCATTCAGGTCAAAACATTATCGCAATCCATGATGGAGCGTGCAAGCTCCGACCTAACGCCAGGAATCCACCTGATCCAGATTGAACCATCTTAGGATAGGTTCTCTCGAATCCATGATTGTCTGACTCGAGCCAAATGGGGGTCCTTGTTCTCCCCAACCCCTCTTAATAGCAACACAACGCTATTTTTACAAGTTCTTTCCCGCTCAACTTTTGCTAGGGATGAACTTCAAGAGGGATTGGTCGTTCATACCATCGAGGTTTCTGATCAGTAGGATTGGTACACACCCATTAGGGATTACCTCAAGTTAGGTAACCTCCCACTTGGATTGACACAAGCCACAAAAATATCATTTAAATAGAAAGCGGCAAAACATGTCTTGTTAGGAGACATTTTGTATCATCGGAGCTATGAAGGAATCCTCCTCCATTGCTTGGACCAGCAAGAGTCCGCTTGGGCGATCACCCAAGCACACGATGGTACATGTGGTGGCCACTTCAGTGGTATGGCCATCGCAAAGTGCATTCTTTGCATGGGCTATTATTGGCCATATTTAGAGCGAGATTGTTGTGCATATGTAAAGAAGTGCATGAAGTGTCAACACCATGCTAATTTGACACACGTACCTTCTCAGGCCTTGCAACCGATCCAATCGGCTTGGCATTTTTTGTAGTGGGGCTTCGATCTAATCGGAAAGATCTCCCCTATGTCGTCGGGTCATCACACGTTCATCATAACGGCCACAGAGTACTTCACCAAGTGGGTGGAAGCAATTCCGCTAACCTCTACGACTGGAACCCGCATTGCGGAGTTTATTTTGCATAACATCATATGTCATTTTGGTATTCCATCCAAGATCCTTTCGGATAATGGGATGCCATTCAAGAATAAATATGTGCGTGCTTTGACCACAAAGTACAAAATTCAGCATAGTTTTTCAACACCCTATTATCCGCAGGCAAATGGGCAAGCAGAGGCGTCAAACAAAATGCTAGTTGCCATCCTCAAAAATACCATCACAGATAGTCATAAGGATTGGCACATTCAAATCCCGCTTGCCCTATGGGCTTATCGCACTAGCATTCGGACGCCCACTGGGGCAACTCCATTTTCGTTGGTGTATGGCTCCGAGGCAGTCATGCCTCTTGAGTTGGAAATCCCTTCCCTATGCATTTCAATGCAAGAGTTCATCGATGATGACACTGCACGACAGGCCCGGTTAGACCAACTGACGTTGCTCGATGAACGACGCGTCAATGCTCTCGAGCATTTGCGTATCTATCAAGAGCGACTTAAGAAAGCATACAACATGAAGGTCCACCTAAGGGAATTTCAGGTTGGTGACTTGGTCTTAAAAGAGAACCAACAGAATTCTAATTTGTCATCCCATCTAAGGGACAAGTTCATGGCAAACTGGTTAGGTCCTTATGTGATTGATAGTAGAATAGGACCTGGAACATACCGGCTCACCTCTCTTGAAGGAATCAAGGAGCTAGAACCCTTGAACATCAGTCATTTGAGGCCATTCCACATTTAGAGAGCCATAGTCCAACCAAAAGCTCCAAGGATTCTCACAATCACTTGGTCAACCCAAAATGCCCCAAAGGTATCCATAAACCCTTTGGTCAAACCAAAAGCTCCAAGGATTCCCACAATCGCTTGGTCAACCCCAAAAATGCCCCAAAGGTATCCATAAACCCTTTGGTCAAACCAAAAGCTCCAAGGGTTACCATAACCGCTTGGTCAAAATAAATATTCAAAAACAAACAAAAACAATAAAATCATCAAAAATAACAAAAAAAAAAATTGCATTTCAATTCCATGCATACTCATAAAACATCAAAATACAAAAATATAGGTTGCATTAGGCATCACATCCATACATTGCATATTTGTTAGGTCATACAAGTCACAAGCACCATAGACTATCATTACTTGGCAATTCCATCATTTTCCACATCAAATCCATTTTATAAACACATACATCCGAATAACACCATCGCCATTTTTAGCATAGGTCGTTGTCTCCTAATGTATATAGGGTTTTCGTCATTCAATTGTCTTTAAATTTCTAGCCAAAAACTGTACAAAGTTAAACAGATTTTACAAGGGAAAGTTTTACTTGGATCACGCCTCGTTACGTAACATCCCTACACAAGTTAAAACACATAAAATAATTCCTAAGTTGTGTGAATGCAAGAGAAACCTACAAAGTAGTCTAGGGTACCATAGGTGAAAGATTAGCCTGTTCATCCCCCTATGCGAATGGTTCAAGAGTGTTGAGAATTGACAAAAGGACGAGCTCTTCCCCATCAATTCCCCCTAATAAATAGTGGTTTTCACCACTACCAAAAATCCCAATCACCATTGGTCCCCAAAGTTGTAAGGATTCATACTACACGTCCCTGCCAAGGATGGGTAGTCATCCCCAAGGCCTCAAAGGATCGATGCCATTCAAAAACAAAATTCCCACAAGCCATCATCACGACCATCTCCAATCACCTTTGGTCTCAAAGTTGTAAGGATTCGTACTACACGTCCCTGAACAGGATGGGTAGTCATCCCCAAGGCCTAAAAGATCAATGCCCTTACTTCATAATCTCCATAATCCCCTTTGGTTCCCAAAGTCGTAAGGATTCGTACTACACGTCCCTGAACAGGATGGGTAGTCATCCCCAAGGCCAAAAGGATCAAGGCCATTCATAAGCCAAAAACATACAAGCTCAACCTTACAAAGCTCAAAATACAAAATCAAATAACAGTGGTTCTCACCACTATTCAAAATCCTTGCTCAAAAAGAAAAACAAAGAGAAAAATAAACAGTGATTTTCATCACTATGTATACGAGCAAGTATCCTAAACCATTGAGCAAATAAAAATCCTGAACTTGAATCCCTAGAATTCTCAGCATTCAAAAACCATCTAGGTGATCCTCATTACGGGTTTGGTGGACAACCTACCTGGCAATGGCGGTATCCTAACCGCATGATGATATGTCTATCACATTAGCTTTGCATGTGCACTAGACCAATGTTTGCATGTGGATGAGCTAGCTTATGGTACCTTAGATTGTCCCATGGATTAATCTTACTAAATACAACAATGGAGTTAGTGGAGCTAATTAGGTGATCCTCAGTACAGGTTTGGTTGATAGCCTATCTGCAACTAGCGGTATCCTGACAAATACCACATAAATGAACTCAATTGCACACACAAGGATGTGAAATAACTTGGTTAAACTCCAAGTCGGATTTATACCTTGTTCAAAAGTCTTGCGAGATAAATGTACAGTCTTGGCTAGTTAGTTAAAATATCTGAATCTCAGAAAAGCTTAACTACATTTTAAAACAACTGGTACATTTCATTACGTACATCACCATCAAAAAATATGCAAAATACAAAAACAAAGTTTTCACATGCAAAGTCATTCCACAAAGTCATCCCATAAGTACAACAAGCCGTTCAATCTTGTACAGTCTATGGTGCCATCAACAAGTTATCAACAAATCATTTCATTCATTCCATATGCATACATCATATAATTAGAAACATCTTTATACACAAACTCATATAAATAAAAAAAAACACAAAATGCACCAAAAAAAAAGCAATAAAACTGTCCAATGAGAGTGCTTTTGCACTTGACATTTCGGGCATGCAAAATAGATGTCGGGGTCACAAATCCTCACTATCCTACTCCCTAAGAAGGCTACCATAGCCGGACCGCTCCACGGGAGGACGGATTTTTGAGAATTTCATCCCCAAACGACATCACAAAAAGGGTCAAAACCCAACCAAAAATAGCAATAACATTGTCGAACGAAGGCGCCTTTGTGCCTGACATTCTTGGCATCCAAAATAGACGTTGGGGTTACAAATTATCACTATCCTACTCCCTAAGAAGGCTATCATAGCCGGACCGCTCCACGGGAGGATGGATTTTTGACAATTTCAGCTCCAAAATGCATCACAAAAAGGGTTCAAACCCACCAAAAATAGGTCAGAATGTTCAAAAACTACTTTCGCATTCAAAGGTAAACAACTGAAGGCACCCTTACCTAAGTCATCTTGGGTCAAGTGACTCATCACTTTTCTCATGTCGGTCATTCCCTCATCGATTCGTCGCTTGAGGGGGTAGTCACACTTAGTCACCAATCAACAAAAACATACCCAATCAAGGAAATGACATGCATTCAAAGGATCATTGACAAAGACAATCGCGCCCTGCTTGGGGCAGCAAACAAGCAATAATCACAAGCTGATCAAACACTTGGCATTCATGAATCATGAACTCAAGGTTCCCATAGACAAAAGGTTGCGCCCTTTGCCTATTCATGACTGATCAATGTCCAAGTTCAAGTAACACCTCACTAAAAAAGGTTAACACTTGAATTAAGTTCCTTAGCTCGTCAGAAGCAAGGATTCAAGAATGCGTGCCCTTTCCATACTTGGGGCATCAAGAGTTGGTTAGGTTACTGAGAAACCCTAATCATTAGTGCTTTGGTTATCTATTTTTGCTTAGCACTGCACCTTGCACAATGCTTCCCAAAAAGGGGCATCTGTAGACACCAAAACAACACCAATCCGATTATGTGACAACAAGCGCTGATCGCATTGACACACACAGCCCCTAGGGCAGCCCCCAGAGGTTAAACAGTGGTCCTAACCACTCCCAAAAGTAGTTTGGAGGTCAGAGGTCAATTTGGCACCTTTTTGGCACCTTGCTCTCTGCTCGTCCCACCCAGGGATGAATACAAACTGGCATTCGTCCCACCCAGGGACGAATATCAGCATTCACCCCAAGGTGAGGCGAATAGCAAGTTTGATTGGCAAAAAGTCAAACCTCGACAAGTCCGCTAGTTAACTGAAGCTGCAGGCCATGCAATTGTGAGGAACGGCTCCAAATCAAGAAGAGAGACTTCAGTCATGCATGTCTTTATTTTAGAGACCTCATGCAAGGAGATTCTAAATCAGGGAATTATCTTTTCTCTCAAAATAGGACAAACAACTCAAGTGGCGCCCTCGCATGCGCAATTCAAATAGAGAGACCCTAGGTCTATAAATTGGTGAGTTTTCTCACCCAAAAGATATACAGAGAAGGAGCATTTGAGCAACGAAGTGCTGCCAATTTACATACCTACTTGCGATTTGTGCCTTTCACATCCTTAATCTCTCATTCGAAAGGGAGGTTATTGGGTGATTATTGGAAGCACGAATCCAGACCCAAAACCCAATTTTTGGCCACAATATTCCACAAAATTTGTCGACAACACCCCATAAGAAGTTTTGGACCCATCCCAAGTGGATTGGTGCCGAAACAGAGTCCCAAACGGTGGGCGTCCTGCCCCCGGGCGCTCCCCAAGCTGTCGCAGTTCTAAACGCCCCACCCCAGAGTGATTAGAAATATGTGATATATTTCTCTGATTTTTCTTTTGCATCTTATTCTAGGTTATTTAAATAGGCTGTAGTTTAAATTTCACTTCATTTTGAGCATTTTTGACCAGGTTTTTATCATTTCCCGCCTTTACTAATCTGTAGATGCCATCATCAAAATCTGGGTGCTAGAGGCCAAATTGGAGAAATCTGACCATCTGGGTCTTCCCAAAACACCCCCAATTAGCTAACCCCAACTTTGCAGGTCATTTGGAGCTTCCTAGGTAGGACATTGAAGAGGGTGCTTTTTGACAAATTATTGCAGGTTTATTCGTCCCACCCCGGAGCGAATACAAATATGTGAGGAATTTCTTGACTGTTCCTTTTGCAGTGGCTTCCTGGTAACATATTCATGCTTCTGTCAAATTTCTAGGTCGATCTGATATTATTTGGTTATCGGTTTAATATTTTCATGCATACACTAACAGTAGGCCTTGGGAAATACATGTTCTATTCTATCTGCAGGTGCTACTAATATTTTCTGTTTCTTTGAACGCAGGTCTTCGACATCAGAGGAGCAGGAAGGAGTCAACAATCATATACACAAGCGGTGGCGACATTTTGGTCCGCCCATCTTACATGTGGGCACGCGGAAGAAGGATTGCTATCCATGGATGTGACAAGAAACATATTTGACGCTCCTATCCCCTAAAAAGGAAGGAGACGTATTGTAACACGACTTTGAAAGCATATCAATAAAGAATCACCATATTTCATATTGCTTTTATCTTGTGTCGATTCATCTATGTTCTTTCCTTTCATGCATTTTTCAATACATAGGCTTTTAGCGTTAAGTTTGGTTTTACACGCATCGTGCTTGGCATATTCCTTTTTGTTTTCGTATCCTCGTGCTTTCATTTCAAAATGAAGGTGCCTTTTTGCCTGACATTCTTGGCATCCAAAATAGACATTGGGGTTACAAATTATCACTATCCTATTCCCTAAGAAGGCTACCATAGCCATACCGCTCCATGGGAGGACGAATTCTTGACAATTTCAGCTCCAAAATGCGTCACAAAAAGGGTTAAAACCCACCAAAAATAGGTCAGAATATTTGGAAATTGCTTTCACATTCAATGGTAAACAACTATAGGCACCCTTACACAAGTCATCTTGGGTCAAGCGACTCATCGCTTTTCTCATGTCGGTAATTCCCTCATCGATTCGTCGCTTGAGGTGGTAGTCACACTTAGTCACCAAAAAACAAAAACACACCCAATCAAGGAAATAACACGCATTCAAAGGATCATTGACAAAGACAATCACACCCCTTCTTGGGGAAACAAACAAGCAATAATCACAAGCTGATCAAACACTTGGTAGTCATGAATCATGAACTCAAGGTTCCCACAGACAAGGTTGCACCCTTTACCTATTCATGACTGATCAATGTCCAAGTTCAAGTAACACCTCACTGAAAAAGGTTAACACTTGAATTAAGTTCCTTAGCTCATCAGACGCAAGGATTCAAGAATGCATGCCCTTTCCATACTTGGGGCATCAAGAGTTGGTTAGGTTACTGAGAAACCCTAATCATTAGTGCTTTGGTTATCTATTTTTGCTCAATGCTACGTCTTGCACAATGTTTCCCAAAAAGGGGCATCTATAGACACCAAAACAGTACCAATTCAATTATGTGATGACAAGCGCTGATCACATTAACACACACAACCCCTAGGGCATCCCCCAGAGGTTAAAAAATGGTCCTAACCACTCCCAAAAGTAGTTTGGAGGTCAAAGGTCAATTTGGCACCTTTTTGGCACCTTGATCTCTGCTCATCCCATCCAGGGGCGAATACAAACTGGCATTCGTCCCACCCAGGGATGAATATTAGCATTCACCCTAGGGTGAGGCGAATAGCAAGTTTGACTGGCAAAAAGTCAAACCTTGACAAGTCCGCCAGTTAACTAAAGCTACAGGCCATGCAATTGCGAGGAACGAATCCAAATCAAGAAGAGAGACTTCAGTCATGCATGTATTTATTTTTGAGACCTCATGCAAGGAGATTCTAAATCGGGGAATTATCTTTTCTCTCAAAATAGGACAAACAACTCAAGTGGCCCCCTTGCATGCGCAATTCAAATAGAGAGACCCTAGGTCTATAAATTGGTGAGTTTTCTCACCCAAAGATATACATAGAAGGATCATTTGAGCAACGAAGTGCTGCCAATTTACATACCTACTTGCGATTTGTGCCTTTCACATCCTTAATCTCTCATTCGAAAGGGAGGTTATTGGGTGATTATTGGAAGCACAAATTCGGACCCAAAACCCAATTTTTGGCCACGATATCCCACAAAATTTGTCGACAACACCCCATAAGAAGTTTTGGACCCATCCCAAGTGGATTGGTGCCGGAATAGAATCCCAAACGGTGGGCGTCCTACCCCTGGGCGCTCCCTAAGCTATCGCAGTTCTAAACGCCCCACCCCAAAGTGAATAGAAATATTTGATAGATTTCTCTGATTTTTCTTTTGCATCTTATTCTATGTTATTTAAATAGGCTGTAGTTTAAATTTCACTTCATTCTGAGCATTTTTGACCAGGTTTTTATCATTTCTCGCCTTTACTAATCTGCAGATGCCATCATCAAAATCTAGGTGCTAGAGGCCAAATTGGAGAAATCTGACCATCTGGGTCTTCCCAAAACACCCCCAATTAGCTAACCCCAACTTTTCAGGTTATTTGGAGCTTCCTAGGCAAGACATTGAAGAGGGTGCTTTCTGATAAATTGTTGCAGGTTTATTCGTCCCGCCCCGGAGTGAATACAAATCTGTAAGGAATTTCTCGATTGTTCCTTTTGTAGTGGATTCCTAGTAACATATTCATGCTTTTGTTAAATTTCCATATCATTCTAATATTATTTTGTTATCGGTTTAATACTTTTATGCATACACTGTCAATAGGCCTTGGGAAATACATGTTCTATTCTATCTGTAGGTACTACTAATATTTTTTGTTTCTTTGAACGTAGGTCTTCAACATTAGAGGAGTAGTAAGGAGCCAAAAATCATATACACAAGCGGAAACAACATTTTGGTCTGCCCATATTACATGTGGGCACATGGAAGAAGGATTGCTATCCATGGATGTGATAAGAAACATATTTGACGCTCCTATCCCCTAAAAAGGAAGGAGACGTATTGTAACATGAATTTGAAAGCATATCAATAAATAATCACCGTATTTCGTATTGCTTTTATTTTGTGTCGATTCGTCTATGTTCTTTCCTTTCATGCGTTTTTCAATACATAGGCTTTTAGCGTTAAGTTTGGTTTTACACGCATCGTACTTGGCATATTCCTTTTTGTTTCCATATCCTCGTGCTTTCATGTGGCAAAAAGGAATTATTTTTCTATAGCATAATGTTTATTTGTATTTCTATATCCTTGAGCCATTTCTCCCTATATTTTTAGAATTATTAATGTATTATGATAATAAAAAATAAATTAACTTTCTTTCACATATGAATCATGATTTATTCCATTAGTTTTTACTATCTCTTATAAATTTTGGAGATTACATTCAATTTCATTTTTTTTTTTTTAAATTACTATTTAAAATTTTGATATTTTGAATATTCATTTGATCGTTAAAGTATTATATCTTTTAAAAATTATTATTATTATTTATTTTACATGGTGGAATTTGTAGCCACCATGAATTCAAGTAGGTTGTCCATATTCTTATGGCTACCATAGTATTCTATATTGTCTACCTCGGAAGCCACCACACAGATATTTGTGCAATATACCCCTATAACCACCATACCACAATCATTTTAAACCTTTTATGCTACTAAAAGCACCAGGAAATATACAAGCATTCAGTCCGACGAGGTGCAAGATTTGAACCTTGGACCTCCATCCCCCTTACAAGGTTTGGGGGAACCAATTGGTCTACACCTCAAACCTCTTTTAAAAAATATTTTACATATATGATCCTTCAAAATTTGTTTCATCCCACCATAATATAACCATCTAAAAGAAATCGGGATTGGAGCTAAATAGACTAGATGTAAAATAGATTTAGATGACCACTATTAGGTAAATTACAAGTCAAAATAACAAGTTTGTGATTTGATCCTGCTCATAATAAAATATTTAAAGAGATTATATACTCTATTTACAACCATGTGTTGGATAACAAAAACCTATACAATATTTTTACTATATGAGTTTTCCCAATGTATCTATTATCTTATGTATATTTAAAACTTGAATGATTAACAACCCAAAGTTCATTTGATTTTAAAAATAAAGTAGAGTCTTGCATTGATTTAGACCATCATGGAGTACCAACCTTCTTTTACAAAGGAGATATAAATGTGTTGAAATCACCCCCAAGATTCCATAGATCACAATTTTGAATCATAGTTGAAGCATATACATTTACAACCCCAACTTGAATGTTTTCCTCTTTTCTACAAAATAGTCTAGCAATCCAATTATTTTAGTTTCTAACAATTCGTCCCATTTGCAATTATCCCCCATTATTGCAATAGCAATTGAGCACCCTTACATTTATCACTACTTAACGTTAAAATGATCCAATTTAAAATTTAAAAAAAATTAAACCAATATCTATGGAACCTACACATTAATCTCTAGTTTTAAGAACCATTATATCATTCTCGATCATCTAATCCTTGATAGTCACTTTTGGTACTTTTGTGTTGGCAATTTTGGGTTTGAGATCCTAGCTCCTTGTCTATGAGTTGTCATTGATGTCAAAAGGAAATGGCATTAATGTTAAGAGGATGTGTTGGCTTCAAAGGTGAAAGATTCCAAGAGAATCTTCTTAAGAGAATCCGGAGAGATTCCATTGGATAAGGTTTTTGGATAGGGTTTTTATTAAAACCAAGTTAAATGGTTTTTATTAAAACCAATGGAGGTTCTCTTTATTATTTAATTATTACTTAAAACCCTTCAAGGTTTTAATTAATTAATTATTTAATTATTTAAGGGAGAAATTATTTTTAATTTATTAAAAACACTTAAAGGTTTTTAAACCTTTTTTATTCTTAATTTATTAAAATTAATTAAGGGTTTTTAAACCCTTTAGAAAGCAATTTCGATTAAATTCAAAATTACGTTTCTCTATCACCGACGTGTTCTAAAGTCCACAATTGGACTATAAATATGGGAAGGATCCTAAGGTTTAACTCCTCTTGAGAATTTTGAATGCATTAATTTTTGGCTGCGATCGATGCTCTGTTGACGCTGCGGAAGAAGAGAGCTCGCATTTGAAAAACTTACGAAGTGCTTGTTCGTTGAAGTGGTAGGAAGTCTATCTTAGACTTCGTTAGCCCCTTGTGGGCTAGTGGCAGCATAGGCTACGTTTGGGCTTTGTGTAGGTGGAGGTCTGCGTTTCGATTCCCACGGAGGGAGTTGTGCATGGATTAAGTCACATTTTTGTTAAAACGTATTTTGTGCCGCGTTTTTCGGATTCATCAAAGGCAGCCATTCCACGTTTTTCGGATTCGTCAAGGGAAGCCATTCCGTGATTTTTGGATTCGTCAAGGGCAGCCATTTCGCGATTTTCGGATTCTTCAAGGGCAGCCATTCTAAGGTGTGATTAATTTCTTGATATAATTTTTGGCATTGTTTAGCATTGTTTAAAATACATAGGATAAATAAGGGGATATTTCTTTGGTTGTATTTTTGAGATTAGTCTTTTTCTATGCTAAAGTTTAAAATGGAGATATAAGGTGTAAGTTTTGGTTGTGTTTTTTACTTCTTTGGTGGTTGTTTTCAAAAGAAGAGAATCTAAAAGGTGTATTAAGGAAAGTTTTTATATGCTCATTTATCTTGGTTCTAACCCTAACTTGGTTGGAAGTTTGAGGGTTGTGTGTGGTGACAGCATTAAGGTTCAAGTTTCTTCTACTCCAATAAGGTATGGGCACATTCTTCTTATGAGTATGATTGGTGTATGTTTTCTGAAATAATGTTGGAGTGAAAAGGTTTTCAACTAGGTTTTCTTTGATTGGGTGTAAATCCTATTTTCTGGTTTGTTGAAGACTACTTATGCATTGTTATCCTTAAGGAGATTTTTTTGATGAATGCATAATTTTTGGTTTGAGATAGTGGAAGCTTTGTGCACTAGGGTTTGTATTTGTGAGTCAAGCTACTTGCATTGAGTTGGTGGAACCCTTGGTTGGTTGTTTTGAGTTTGATGGTTGAGTTGCTTCCATAGAGGTTTTTTGATCAAGTTATTGCTTTACTTGATTCATGATATTGGGCTTACTCCATTGAGTTGATTTGAGCAAGTTATTCTTTGCATTTGGTGATATTGTGTTGGTGGCTGTTTTGTTCGAATATCTTTGGAGGGAAAAGGATTTCTACTTGTTTCCTTTTCTTGTGATGATTGGTTGAATGCTTCAAGGTTAATTTTGAGTTGAATGATATTGGTTAAACCTTGTCTATAAGCATTGTTGTTAAAGCCCTAATTGGTTGAGAAAATATATTGGTTGTGGAAAGAACATGAGTAGCATTGTTATATGAGATATTGCATGTTTGGCAATTGTTGGGTTGTGTTTCATGTTCTTGAGAAAAGCATACTACATCTATCTGTTTCTATGAGATTTGAGATTGAGTTGAAGATTGATATTGAGAGTTAAATATAGAACATATTAAGTCTCTAACAATTCTCTTTATGTTTCTATGAGATTTGAGATTGAGATTGGGAGTTAAGTATAGAACATATTGAGTCTCTAAAAATTCTCTTTATGCTTCTATGAGGTTGATGAATCACATTGGCTATCTAACAATTCTCTTTGTGGGTTCATGCTAAGCAAGTTTTTTCTTGGTGAACTTGTGAGCTGTTTTGGACAAGTTTCGTTGGGGACTTGTGAGAAGGTTTTGGACAGGTTCCGATGGGGACTTGTGAGCAGATTTGGACAGGTCCTAGCAGAGGACTTGTGAGCTGAGATTGATAGTTCTATCAGAGAACTTGAGGATAGAGGTACATTGGTTCTATTAGAGAACCTGAGGATAGATTTGGCAAGTCTTTGAGAAGGCTTGTGGATAGAGGATTGATTTGTTCAAGATTTGGACAGATCTGATAGATAGAGGAAGACTTGTACTAGACCGACTGACTGTGTTTGGTACAGGTTGCTGAGCTGCTGTGGACGTGATCATAGAAGGCAGAGGTCTCTTAGGCTAAGAATTGAGGACAGGAGGTCTTCGATGGAAAGGAGTTTCACATGCTGGAAAGAGGTAGAGACAGTTGATCTTCCGAGGGATCATATCCAGAGTAGAGGGGAAGGTATCTCCTTTGAGCAGAGGCTCATAAATTTAGATTGGGGGAAGGTATCTCCTTTGAGCAGAGGCTCATAAATTTAGATTGGGGGAAGGTTTCTCCTTTGGGCAGAGGCTCATAAATTCAGATTGGGGGAAGGTATCTCCCTTTGAGCAGAGGCTCATAAATTCAGATTAGGGGAAGGTATCTCCTTTGAGCCAAGGCTCATAAACATTGTAATTGGGAAGGTTTCCCAAAGAACTTTGAGATAAATTTTAGAGAAAAGTTTTGTGGACGTAGCCCAACCATTTTGGGTGAACCATGTTAAAATTGGTGTCACTTTGTGGATGATTTTGTGCATTGCTTTGATATTGCTTTGGGTATATTGCTTTACTATTTTGAAGTATAAAGGAAAAAGTAAAAAGAGGTCTTATAATGTTCACCCCCCTCTCAGTATAAGCTTGTGTTCTTCAATTGGTATCAGAGCGGGTGCCTTCGAAAAGTTTAACAGCTTGAAGGAAAAGCTAGTAAGGAACACAATGGATCATTCAAGTGGCAATGCAGCACCTATTCTTGATGGTTCAGATTTTTGTCTTTGGAGTGCAAGGATGAAGGTTCATCTAATGGCACTTGGGAATGAGGTATAGGAAGTGATTGAAGATGAGTACACTATTCATGTACATGGTCCTAATACTAAAGAAGAAAGGCTCCTTCATCACAACAATTCAAAAGCAATGAATGCTATCCTGAAAGGCTTATAGAAAGCAGATCTCACCAAAGTGGTTCACTGCAAGACAGCTAGTGAAATGTGGAAAAAGTTGTAGGTGGTTCATACAGGTGATACAAATGTCAGAAAGGCCAAGTTGAGACACTTCAAAGGCATGTTTGAATAACTCAAGATGAATGATGATGAAAATATTAGTGACTACATGCTTCGTATGGATGATGTTGTTAACTCCATGAAAGACCTAGGTCTTGAGCTTGCTGAAAATGATGTTTGTGATAAGATTTTAAGATCTCTTCCTAATAGATTTAGTGAAAATATTTCTGCTATTGAGAAAGCTAAATATTTGGATAAATTGAAATAGGATGAGCTCCATAGTATACTTGTAGCATTTGAGTTGAGAACTCAAGTGAAGGTTGATGTCAAGAAAGAGGCAGCTTTCAAGGCTACCAAGAAATCCAAGGGTAAACAACTTCAAGAGAGTGATGAGTCTTCTAGTGATGAAAAGGCATATTACAACAAGAAAGGCAAGTTCTCTAGAAAGCACAAAAATATGAAAAATGTAAGATGTTTCAATTGTGGAAATTTTGGTCATTATGCTACTGACTGTACTGTTGCCAAGGATGAAAGTGATGAAGATAAACAGGATTTGTAAGAGCAAGGATTCCGAAAAGCACAAGCATCACAGGAAAAACAAAGATGAGCATAGCAATCAAGGAAAGAGGTACTCTCACAAACACAAGAAGAGCTTCTACCTAGACAAGGCAAATAAGTGTTCTAGTAGTGATAGTGAAAGTTCTTCAAGTGATAATGAAAATGAGATGTTGTTCATATCAGAAAAAGAGGAAGAACCAAAACATAGATTCATTATCATGAAATGTCTTAGATGTGGAAATTTTGGTCACCTTGAGGATGATTGCACAAATAATGATTTGGTTTCTAGTATGTATGAGGATGCTTCAGAAAACTATAAGGAAGATGCATGTATGGTTTTTGAAAAGGGTAGCACCTCTAGTGATAAGAAATCTGAAAATGGCTTTGATGATTCAAAAGGAAATCAAATAAAGGATCTTGAGAGTGAACTCATTAGTGTTCTTAGTGCTTTGAAAAAGGAAATAAAGAAGAATGCTAGACTCAAGGATAAGTTAGATGAATGTTGTATGGAGAGAGATGATCTTATTGAAAATCTTGATTTCTCTATAGCTAAGACACAAGAACTCAAGGATGAGTTAGAGTCTAAGGTTCTTGAGTATAGTGAGTTAGAACAGAAAATGGCTTCTTTGAAAGAGGAAACTAAAGAGTACAAGGATAAGCTTTACAGGTTTCAAGATAGCTCCAAAAAGGTTAAGTCACTTATCAAAGGTCAAAGAAAGACAACAGATAAAACAGGCCTTGGTTTTGTTAAGTCACACAAGGAACAAGTTGAAGAGTCTAGTAAGAGACTCCAAAAGGAAGAGAGTTCTGATGAGGAAGGTATTTCAGATCATGAGTCCTTGAATGATAGATGCATAGAAACAGAAAATAGAATTCAGAATGAGAAGAAGAAGTTTTCAGGACCCAAGAGGTCAAATAAAGGAAAGTTTCAAGGCAGATGTTTTGCTTGTCACAGGTTTTGTCACATGGCTTCACATTGCATGGCTCAAGTGAAGAAGGTAAATGACAGTTTCAGAAGTGCTAGTTACTTTCAAGGGTATTGCTACTCTTGTCAACAGTTTGGGCACAAGGCAAATAACAGGAACGGATTTGGTCAGAACAGGGTTGGCCAAAACAGGTTTGGTCAGAATTGGTGGATTCAAAGACCAGGTTTACCGCAGAGAAATAACATTATTACTTGTTATAAGTGCAAAAATAAAGGTCACATAGCTAGACAGTGTAGAGCTAAAATTCCAGAATACAGGAATAGGAACAGTGGCATGATCAGGTCCAAGGATCAAGGCATGGACAAGAACATGGATGAGAACAAGAACAAGAAAAGTGACAAGAATAGGAATATGGACAAAGAGTTCAAGAGAAGGCCCGACAAGGAAGTTATAGACGCTGATGATGATCAGTGCCTAATGGGAGTTTTACTCCCACCCCAGAATTAATCACCTCATCAGGAGGTGGGGGAGGGACTAAGCTAAGAAGCTCATTCTTAGTTTCGAGCCCCAAAGGTGACCCTTTGCCATTGATGAAAAATGGGGAGATATTTGAGTGAGGGGGAGAGCCTCAAGATAGGGGGAGCTATTATGTTGAGTTTTTTTGTTGTTGAGAAGCATGGTTTGCCATCAATGACAAAGGGGGAGATTGTTGGCAATTTTGGGTTTGAGATCCTAGCTCCTTGTCTATGAGTTGTCATTGATGTCAAAAGGAAATGGAATTAATGTTAAGAGGATGTGTTGGCTTCAAAGGTGAAATATTCCAAGAGAATATTCTTAAGAGAATCCGAAGAGATTCCATTGGATAAGGTTTTTGGATAGGGTTTTTATTAAAACCAAGTTAAATGGTTTTTATTAAAACCAATGGAGGTTCTCTTTATTATTTAATTATTATTTAAAACCCTTCAAGGTTTTAATTAATTAATTATTTAATTAATAAGGGAGAAATTATTTTTAATTTATTAAAAATACTTAAAGGTTTTTAAACCTTTTTTATACTTAATTTATTAAAATTAATTAAGGGTTTTTAAACCCTTTAGAAAGCAATTTCGATTAAATTCGAAATTACATTTCTCTACCGCCAACGTGTTCTAAAGTCCACGATAGGACTATAAATATGGGAAGGATCCTAAGGTTTAACTCCTCTTGAGAATTTTGAATGCATTAATTTTTGGCTGCGATCAATGCTCTGTTGACGCCACGGAAGAAGAGAGCTCACGTTTGAAAAACTTACGAAGTGCTTGTTCATTGAAGTGGTAGGAAGTATGTCTTAGACTTCGTTAGCCCCTTGTGGGCTAGTGGCAGCATAGGCTGCGTTTGGGATTTGCGTAGGTGGAGGTCTGCGTTTCGATTCCCACGGAGGGAGTTGTGCATGGATTAAGTCACATTTTTGTTAAAACGTATTTTGTGCCGCATTTTTTGGATTCGTCAAAGGCAGCCATTCCGCAATTTTTGGATTCGTCAAGGGCAGCCATTCCGCGATTTTTGGATTCGTCAAGGGCAGCCATTCTGTGATTTTTGAATTCTTCAAGGGCAGCCATTCTAAGGTGTGATTAATTTCTTGATATAATTTTTGGCATTGTTTAGCATTGTTTAAAAGACATAGGAGAAATAAGGGGATATTTCTTTGGTTGTATTTTTGAGATTAGTCTTTTTCTATGCTAAAGTTTAAAATGGAGATATAAGGTGTAAGTTTTGGTTGTTGTGTTTTTGACTTCTTTGGTGGTTGTTTTCAGAAGAAGAGAAGCTAAAAGGTGTATTAAGGAAAGTTTTTATATGCTCATTTATCTTGGTTCTAACCCTAACTTGGTTGGAAGTTTGAGGGTTGTGTGTGGTGACAGCTTTAAGGGTCAAGTTTCTTCTACTCCAATAAGGTATGGGCACATTCTTCTTATGAGTATGATTGGTGTATGTTTTCTGAAATAAGGTTGGAGTGAAAAGGTTTTCAACTAGGTTTTCTTTGATTGGGTGTAAATCCTATTTTCTGGTTTGTTGAAGACTACTTATGCATTGTTATCCTTAAGGAGAGTTTTTTGATGAATGCATAATTTATGGTTTGAGATAGTGGAAGCATTGTGCACTAGAGTTTGTATTTGTGAGTCAAGCTACTTGCATTGAGTTGGTGGAACCCTTGGTTGGCTGTTTTGAGTTTGATGGTTGAGTTGCTTCCATAGAGGTTGTTTGATCAATTTATTGCTTTACTTGATTCATGATATTGGGCTTACTCCATTGAATTGATTTGAGCAAGTTATTCTTTGCATTTGGTGATATTGTGTTGGTGGTTGTTTTGTTCAAATATCTTTGGAGGGAAAAGGATTTCTACTTGTTTCATTTTCTTGTGATGATTGGTTGAATGCTTCAAGGTTAATGTTGAGTTGAATGATGTTGGTTAAACCTTGTCTATAAGCATTGTTGTTAAAGCCCTAATTGGTTGAGAAAATATATTGGTTGTGGAAAGAACATGAGTAGCATTGTTATATGAGATATTGCATGTTTGGCAATTGTTGGGTTGTGTTTCATGTTCTTGAGAAAAGCATACTACATCTATCTTGTTTCTATGATATTTGAGATTGAGTTGAAGATTGATATTGAGAGTTAAATATAGAACATATTGAGTCTCTAACAATTCTCTTTATGTTTCTATGAGATTTGAGATTGAGATTGGGAGTTAAGTATAAAACATATTGAGTCTATAACAATTCTATTTATGCTTATATGAGGTTGATGAATCACATTGGGTCTCTAACAATTCTCTTTGTGGGTTCATGCTAAGCAAGTTTTTTCTTGGTGAACTTGTGAGCTATTTTGGACAGGTTCCGTTGGGGACTTGTGAGCAAGTTTTGGACAGGTTTCGGTGGGGACTTGTGAGCAGATTTGGACAGGTCCTAGCAAAGGACTTGTGAGCTGAGATTGATAGTTCTATCAGAGAACTTGAGGATAGAGGTACATTGGTTCTATTAGAGAACCTGAGGATAGATTTGGCAAGTCTTTGAGAAGGCTTGTGGATAGAGGATTGATTTGTTCAAGAGTTGGACAGATCTGACAAACAAAGGAAGACTTGTACTAGAATGACTGATTGTGTTTGGTACAGGTTTCTGAGCTATTGTGGACATGATCATAGAAGGCAGAGGTCTCTTAGGCTAAGCATTGAGGACAGGAGGTCTTCGGTGGAAAGGAGTTCCACATGCTGGCAAGAGGTAGAGATAGTTGATCTTTTGAGGGATCATATCCAGAGCAGAGGGGAAGGTATCTTCTTTGAGCAGAGGCTCATAAATTCATATTGGGGGAAGGTATCTCCTTTGAGCAGAGGCTCATAAATTCAGATTGGGGGAAGGTTTCTCCTTTGGGTAGAGACTCATAAATTCAGATTAGGGGAAGGTATCTCCTTTGAGCAAAGGCTCATAAATTCAGATTGGGGGAAGGCATCTCCTTTGAGCTGAGGCTCATAAACATTGTAATTTAGAAGGTTTCCCAAAGAACATTGAGATAAATTTTAGAGAAAAGTTTTGTGGACGTAGCCCAGCCATTCTGGGTGAACCATGTTAAAATTGGTGTCACTTTGTGGATGATTTTGTGCATTGCTTTGATATTGCTTTGGGTATATTGCTTTACTATTTTGAAGTATAAAGGAAAAATTAAAAAGAGGTTTTATACTTTTCACCCCCCCCTCTCAGTATAAGCTTGTGTTCTTCATTTTGGTGTAGTATCTCCAACATAGATAATGTTTATCATAGATTCACACTTCCTCTTATTGCTAACTAGGATACTTCCTCTTATTGCTAACTAGGACATCCTTATTTGTAGTAAGAATTTTCAAAATTGACTTTCCTTCCATGTTACATAGATTTTATTTTCATATGAATAATTTCATTTTTAAGTTTACCCTAATATTCTCTAATCATTGACTTTCCTTCCATGTTACTTGCTCTAATTAGTATTTGCTTTCCTTTAATTTATGTCCATAGGGGGGATTCCTCCCACAACTCTATTGAGTCTAGTTTGTCTGAATTTGGGATATTGCTCATTTCATATGATATGGAAGCCGGAGCTCCATTTAATGTCAGGCAAAATGGTGGTAAACCGACATCTTGCCAACGAAGGTTGAGAAGCTCCACTTGAATACTTGTTAGTTTTGATTACAACTCCTGCACCTGCTCTTCCAACTGATGCACCCTTCCCACACAGCCATGCACAGGATCTAGCAATCTTGTAGTCGCTTCGTAAACCATACTACTCACTGCATCGACTCTATTTTCTATGGGAAGATCCTGGAAAATATTAACAATCAGATAAAAATGATATGCCTCAAAAAATTTATAAGTAAAGGAAGATGATGAAGAAAAATAAGTCATTAAGTTTACTTACATGAAGTAGCTTCATGATGTTGCTTGCTCTGAATACGCTCTGTACAATGGCAAATTTACGAACATCACTTGATGGAAAGTATGGAGCAAGCAAGCACTTGTTGGCACACTTTTTTAGGGTTTGTGAGCAAGTTGTGTTTGATTGATTGAATGATTGAGTGAAATTCTTGAGCATTGGTTTTGAGGGATATTGAAAGTAAATGTGCAAACATTAGAAATTATATTTTTGAAAGTGACATCCTTAATGATTGAGTAAAACAAATTGATTTTGTGATAGAGTACATCATTCTCTATATGTTCCAGAGGTTAAACAAATTCTAGATAGAATATGTCTAAACTACTTCAAGTTAAAAGAATTACTTTGAAGATTAGACAAAACATTTGATAATATTATGTGCAAGATTTGAGATTGATTGAGCATATTTTATGAGTTGTTTTGAGTATGTATTAAAGCAGATTGAACAAGTTCTAGAGAGGACTTGAAGGCAGATTTAAGGTAAGTCTTGGTGAAAACTTGAGAGAAGATTGAGCAAGTTCTAGATATGACTTGAAGGCAGATTTAAGGCAAGTCCTAGTGAAGACTTGAGAGAATATTGAGCAAGTTCTTGGTAAAACTTAAAAGTATATTTGAGGCAAGTCTTGGTGAAGACTTGATAGCATATAGAGCAAGTTCTTTAGAGGACTTGAAGGTATATTTGAAGCAAGTATTTGTGAAGACTTGAGAATAGAGTTGATTGATTTATTTGTTTAAGCTTTGTGTTAAGGCTTGGGGAAAATATAAGTAGGGTTGATTTGTGATTGGATCAAGATTTGTGTTAATTCTTGAGGATAGAGTTTGGTATATATTTATGAGCATATTTGTGCTAGACCTAAGATAGAGTTAGAGTAGATTTGTACTACACATGGGATAGATTTTGATGTAGATATAAGATAGAGTTGAGAGTAAGATTTGGAGGTGATAGAGCAAAGGATAACAGTCTCCAATGGATATGGATCCCTTAGCCAGGATAGTGAGGATAAAGGTCTTCTTTAGAGAGAGATACATAAGCTAGAGCAATGGGAGCAAAAGTATTCTAGAAGATCATCAACTAGAGCAGAGGGGAAAGAGTTCTATTATGGATAGAGATCCATGAACTATAGTAGAGGATAAATAGTTCTCTTGTGGATAGATATCCATAAACTAGATCAAGGGGAAAGAGTTCTCATGTGGAGTGTGATCCATGAACCATATGGGAAGATAGATTTCTTCTATGGAGAGATATCCATGAACTAGTTGAGGAGATAGACATATCTTGGATCAAGTTCCATGAACCAAAGAAAAGGAGAATTATTTCTCCTGTGGAGAGAGATCCACAAATCAGAGCATAAGGGATTGGTGTCTCCATTGGACAAAGGTCCGTAAACATTGTAATAGGGAATTTATTCCCAAGAAGATTTGTTGAGAAAATTTATTAGAAATATTTTCTTCGTGGAGTAGCCCACATTGGGTGAACCACATTAAATTGGTGTCTCTATTGTGTGTGATGATTTATGCATTAATTTGATTACTACTATTGATATTACCATTGATAATATTGGATAATATTGTTTGGGAAAGAAAAGTAAAAGTTGATCTTATATTGTTCACCCCCTCTCAATATAAGCTTGTGTTCTTCAACAATACCAAAAATTTTACCATAATATCTTCATCTACGATGTCGTGGAGTATCACCAAAGAAGCCACATATTGAATATGCTCGTAAGAAGTTTTACAAGTACCATAATAGGTAGGCAAAGCCTTCAATGATGCTTGAGGGACTAGATTTTGTGCTTGTAAATTCAAATATCCTAAGCTATTCCATGTCGGGAACTACCTTGGTGGCTATGGTTGTTGTGGTGGTGGGTTATTTTCTATATTGACTAGTGTGTGAGGTTAAGGATGTGGGATGCTAGTAGTGGTACTAGTTGGAATTGAAGGAATGAAAAGACACCAGCTAACTATGAATATGTTGTGACTGATGTATGAGGTATGGTAATTAATCGGGGATGTTCTCCTAATTTTTGGTTGTCGAGTTCAAAAAACTCAATGGGATTTTTAGAATTTTTGGCCTTAAATATTGTGATCATGAAAGACAACTTTAGATGCCTTCATGTTTGGAGGTTTCTAGGTATAGTTGAGTCACCAAATTTTCTAACCAGATAGTACGAGGGTGAACATCAAACCTTAAAACTCTAGAAAGTGGAACTTTTGAATGTCCCACTGGACATGCCAAAAATTGTTGGTCAAATATCTACCTAAAATACAAACATACATTTGTGCACCCTAGAAATGACCACCATTGAAAGGCCGAAGGAAATAAATATCCTCCATGTCAATATCTAGAGAGGGTTGGCTCACTTACTAATCCTACACTAGTTTAATTCTAGAGTTGCAGGAAATAAATTGAAAATAATGGAAATAAATGGGAAATATATCCATAGGATAAATATGTAGGATTGGGGATAGACTAGCAGCGGGAATTCCAACCAAGTTTCATAGAAGCATATAATATAAAGGAGGTGAGAGAATCCACTTACAGTTCCTTGGAGAAAACTTCTAGAATCGCATTCCAGTACTCACACTCTCATAAGTAGTGCCCAAATCTAGATGTAGAATTTGAAATTAGTAGTAGATAATAGATATGAATATAAAATAAAGATGCTTAAATAGAAAGAAATCACACATAGATACTACTTTCAAAATCATAAGCCAAACTTCTATTTACGTAGAAAACTTGAATGGTTTTTCTATAGAGTGTATATCCTCCCTTTTTTACATTGAAAATGTCTATTATTTATAGATATTTTCACCTTTGTCTATTTAATACACAAAAAGACAAAATATCTATAGATCAAGAACCTTTGTGAGGAAATTCCTCCTTAAAAATCTTGAAAACATTCCTCTTGAGACAACAATCTAGTTTTTAAGGAAACATTCATGGGAAATCAATGAATTCGGATGTCGATGCACTGAAAATGCTAATATGGTCCTTGAATTGATGCCTTCATTGTTAATTAGAAATTTACCTTTGTCCAGAATATCTTGGAACTCATGAAAACCACCTTGTGATCCTCAATTTTGTAGTCTTGCCAACATGAAATCAGCAACTATAGTCACCCATTGCCTCAATTATTAAATTCTTCTCCTTCACACCTTTGAAAAGTATCCTTCAATGCTTGAAATCAACTTCAACCAATACAAAAGAGATGGGAAAAATAACTTCATTTAAATTTTATCACTTCCTCCTTATTCGTGCTTACCAGTGTAAAGAACGCCCCTAAAACAACAATTTTTTTATATTTTCACTCAATTTGCGTAATTACCCTATGCTTTGCAGACTCTATATAATTGCACCAAATACATAACCCATAGATTAAATTATTTTATCACAATCATCCCAATAATCAAAACATCAATATCCCTTGGGAGAAACACACCTTATATGCATTCATTTCTATTTACAGTGCTTTTTACTATCTTTATGTCATTTTACCCCAAGGAGGGGTGACTAAGAGCTCGATGTTTCTTTCGAGGTAAAAGCGCTTCACATATAAAATTATTTTTATTTAAAAAACATGTTCATCCTTAAAAGAGGTGAAAGGCACTATCACCCCTTACATTGGGAGAACGTAGCTTTGAATTTTCCATGCGTAAATACTTCAATGAAGCCTAAAATTCTTGATGCATCCGTGGAGTTATCTTCAGGTAGATTTTACCCTAGGAGGGGCAAATGGGAATTTCACCTCTCTATTGGGGCAAAATCTCTGCCATATTTACTTTTCCAATGTATGCCATCATGGGGTCCACAACCTCTATTTTTAATATGTGTTCACTCGAAGAGGGGGTGAAAGGTGTTTTCACCCCTCTCCTGGGGTGAACGTAGCATTGAATTTTCAATGTTATCATGGCACTTTGCTACTTCCCTTCTATTCATATGAATTCACCATTTTCTAATATTTCACCCCAGGGAGGGGCGAAAGTTCCTTTCACCACTCACATGAGGTGAAAGTATTTTTGACGTTCACCTCAAAGTGGGGCAAATGATGCTTTCATCCCTCCTTTGGGGTGAACATACTCCTTTTAATTTCCAAACTTTGGGCCACTAAACACATTTATTTTTAATGCATTAATATTTTTTTGCCCCAAGGGTGGGCGAAAGAGACTTTCACCCCTCGCCTGGGGTGCAAATGCCTTTTGCCAACTTAATATTTTTTCCTTCTTAAATTTTACATTCACCCCAAAGTGGGGTGAATGAATTCTTCACCTAAATTTCAAGACAAACATGATTTTGATACTTTCATTGCTTGTCAATAACTGTAAGGCTCCTATGTTTTTCTTACTCTTAGTATTTAGGCATCATTTGTTGCAAAAATTTTGGGTGATTTCAACTGATCTCACAAACCAATTCCCATAACCATTTTACCTTATAACCCTCATTATTTTGAAGCATGAGACTTCATAAAAAAAATAACAGAAGAGAATCACACACGAAAATAACTGCATCATATTATAGAAAACACTGCAATCATGGAATTATTGTATTTGTCGCTTTTACAATAAAAAAACCATTCAATCAAAACTTTATCAAAAATTTAATGTGGCATGGTGCAAAAGTGCCAATATATCTAGGAGCTCTTAGGGTATCTAGCTCGCATGGATGAAAGTGATCCTATGCCTTTATCCATTGGGCTCTTTAGTGGTCCTTGTTATCGATTGCCTTTGCTGGTGCTTCTGATTTGGACATCATTTTTTGCACTTGCTCAATTACTATATTTTTAGCTACCTCTTTTTCTATTGTTATCCAAGTTGATGTTGCTTGTTCTACTACTTCTTGTTCTAATGTGGCCTACTCTTCGTACTCCTTCAAAATTTTACAGGTATTTTCATAAACTATAACTACCTCAACCCAAGCGTGTGTGCTGAATAATCAAGGAGCACTAAGCGATTTGTAAATATACCATAGATTCTCGGTATCCTCTAAGCTAAGGTGCCTAGATCATTGGTCCAACTCAAACAAGAACAACCCCATGCGGGTGAACTTATTTATGAGTGGCAGCACCTATTATTCTATGATTTGTTCCTCCCACCTATCAATTTTTTATGTGTCCTCCATAAAATTCTTCCATGTCACTTCCAACTATTCCTTTTGTAGAGGCTCGCATCATTCATTGGTAAAATATGTAAATCCCATATCGGTGAGAACATAAAAATGAATCATTGAAATAGTATGCTCCCGCTCCATTATATTAAGGATATTCCTACCTTCTCTCACTAGATCCAACCTCTAAAAGTAGCTACACAATGTAACCTTGGTGATAGAACAAGCTTGACCCATCTCACTCATGGGGTGAATGTGTATATTGGACTAAGCCAGAGCTTGAATTTGCACATCCATCTCCAGATTAGGCTCCAACATCTCCTCAATACTATCTATTACTTTTTGGTTCAATTGAATATGTATCCAAGCCTTGTAGAGATACTAAATAATCTAAAATTCTTTGACCACAAACTTCTCACAACTTTAAGCTAACCAAAGATGAACCTCCTTAACTATTTTCTAAGAGAAGCCTGTAGCTTGTGTGGCCTTCTCTGCCAGTTGATTCTATATAGACACAAGTTGTTCCTTCAATGTCTGTGCTTCCTGCTTTGCTACATCTTTTTTCTTCTTATAAGCCTCTACTTGTTAATGCCATTGTTTAACATCCTTCACCATATTCTCTTGCTACACTCTACTTGCTACGAAGGCATATTCAATTTTGGTAATTTTTGTCTCAATGTCATAAAATATCTGCATATAGTACTCACCGTGCAAATAAAATGAGCTCATCTAAAATTGGATATTATTTATTTTTCAGTAGGATCAATCCTTGTCAGGTCCTCTATCACAGTACCATAAGTGTAATATCTTGGTGTCATATCTCCTTATGGCTTATGGACCAGTGGAATTATCTTAGTAGTGTGAGCCTCCATAACATCTGCATCGAAGGTGACCTTTTTGAGCAGCCTAGCTGGAGCAAGTGCCTCATTTCTCCTATGGTTCTTTAGTTGTTGTGATGAACTGAGATGATAATAATTAATATTTTCTACGTCTAGATTCTTGGGTATCACCTCCGTTTTGGGTAGCACTTGCATCTCCAAAAATGACGTGAAAGGAAACATAACGTGTGAATGATCAGGTTCAAAGGAAGAAGAGGAGATGACTATGAGAGAGGGGACCAAAATAGTAGAGTGTATGGAATAATAAGGATCAGATGTAGCTACACTCACTCTTGGAGGAGCTTGCATACTCATAGATACAGTAGACGTAGTGACAAAAATGGAGGGTGAAGGATGCAAAAATAGATTTGACCCTAATGCAAAGGAATTGAAAGAAATGGAGGCCAAAGAGAGGTGAAGAGAAGTAGTAGTAGTGAATTTTGGATGAGAAGAAGGGAGCAAAATGGGAATTGAAGGTATACCAAATGGAGAAGAAACATACATAGGGAATGAAGGATCTAAATTTATAGCCACTACTTGCTCATGAATATAAGGGAAAAGGGGAGACATAACTTCGGATATGGGCACCATGTGACCCAGTGATGGAAGTGACTATGTAACAAATTCTTCTTATTGATGCTATGCTTCTACCTCAAGGTTTACAATATCCACATGTTGGTCCAACATATGCTCATGAATCAATGGAAACTCTTGGGAAACTTTAACTTGAGTAGTTGACATTGGCAGAGGAAGATTTACTACAATAGCAATAATTATAACTACAGCCACAAAAACTGCACTAGTCCTCAACTTCTTTACATCCCTTGGAAAAGGAAAGACCTCTTTTGCACTTTGCTTATCCAAAGGAAGTATCTCATCTATATTTTTCTTTACTCACTAGGATCTCCGTTGAAACATAAATTATTGCTCTTCTTCTTCACGTGTTGCTTCCTTAGCTGTCGGGTGCTCTTCTTTAGCCACACTTCCTTCGCTATCAAAATTTTAAAAATTTTGAGGCATGACCTTGGCAAAAGTGATGGGTTTATAGATGCTAAAAAATTCATCATATACCTCTAAAAATACCTCATCCATATTTAAACCATAGGCTGACATAATTTTCCCTCTATGGACCTGCATAATCCACCAGTTTATGATTTCTCTTCAGACCACATGGGCTGGTGTTCCTGCACTTGACCAAATAGCCTCGATGGAGGAATTTGATATTTGTGCACGGTGGGGTTTTATTCAGCCTCTTTCTCATAGAAGTCATCCCATGATAGGAGCAACATCATGGATTCAATGTGCTATTCCAAATCATGCCCTTTCAAAATTATTGTGAATTTACTTGATATCTGGGCATGGACAACAACGAAAATACTTCACCTTAATTATTTCCAAAAATTTACCCAATGGATCATATCTCCATCGTTGCGGTAGTTCCACAAAACACAGGCCTTGAAGAGCCTCCGTGAGTAATATGTTCTAGCTGACCTAGTTGACTTCTATGCTACCAAACTTGAATGACATTGTGCACATTGTTCTTTTGTCGTGCCCTACTCCATAAACATCATTCGTATAATCAGTATGGCACACCATATCCATGGTGAAAACATACTTAGTGGTGAAATATGGAAGTAGGAATGGCTTACCCATGAAGCCATAAATTCTCACAACCATGTCTTGAGTTAGCAAAAAGATGTCACCATTTTTGGCTATGACAACCATCTCTTTCATTGCCCACAGTACTCTTTCACTCTTACCACAAATTAACTCAATTACGAGCCCCAAAAATAGGTGGTTAAAATGATAGAATGAATCCCTCCTTGACAAAGTGGGAGTCGACATATAAACCAACAAAAGCTTATTCTCCTCATCGACTTGTCTGACTATAATAAATGAAAAATGCTGATGTAAATGAAAGAAGAAACACCATATGAGGAAGGACCTATTCTTGAATGAATTTACCTCTTTGGTATTCAATTTATCTAGCTAAATATACATTTTTTTATATATAAAATTGGCCTAGTAAAAATAAATCAATTTTGTCCACTTTCTCATTGTCGTTGGAGCATAAAACTCCACCTGAGATATACATTATGTAAGTGGTTCTTACCACTTATGAACTATAGAATCCGTATAAAGGCCATAAACCCACACTAGCATTGAAAATAAGTTTGGGCTCCTAAATTCTAATAAAGGCTTCAACAGATTTGACAACCACCCTAGCTACGACTCTTTAATTAATTACACCTCCATGAACTAGCGCATTGTCATAGTGGACACATATCTATATTCTTGTTCATTGATGTGGAGCGCATTAACCAAATATTTTTTAAATATCATGTAGAAAACTTTAAGAATTGATATCGTAGCCTTTTTCATATCCAATTTCATAAGCATACATGGTAATTTCAAGGAATGAAGAGAACATACAGTCTCTTATGCTATGATTACGTAATAAATAATTTTCTTACCACAAACAAAACTGCCTTTTACTAAATTAGTTTTTCGAATGCATCTATTATTGTATGTATATTTTAAACTTGAATGATTAATAAGCCAAAGTCCAATTGAATTTAGAGATGAAGTAGAGTCTTGCATTGATCTAGACAATCGTGGAGTACTAGTCTTTTTTTTACAAATGAAAAAAATATGTTGAAATCAACCTCAAGATTCCATAGATCACAATTATGAATCATCACTATATTTAACAAAAATATGCTAAGGTCCTTTAAACATCCTTCATGAGGAGTGACATAGTTGAAGCATATACATATCTAACCTCAACTTCAAATTTTTCCTCTTTTCTATAAAATACTTTAGAAACCTAATTATTTTTTCTTCTAGCAATTGTTCATCCCATTTGCATTTATCCCCTATTATTGCAATAGTGATTGAGTCTTCTATAGAAGAAACAACTAGACAATAACCATCTTCCAAATATTTTTAAAAGCATCCTTACATTCTTCCCTAATTTGTTTTTTTTCTTGTATTAAAATAAAATCAAGACTATAACAACCTATTAATTCCTAAATAACTATTTTTTTTATCTTCTTCATACTAGTAATATTCCATGATCTCATTTTAATCATTAAAGTTTTTATTTTTATTTGTGGGCTTAGCTCCAAATTTTGTTAACACCTATGAGCTTTTTGATTGACTTTCCAAATAAATATCCCTTTGAGTTTTTTTTTTTCTCTTTGCTCATGCTTTAATGGCCTTCCTCTCCTCTGTCCATGCCTAGCAACACTTACATCTTCTTAAATCTCTTCTATTTTCCATATTGATTGAAATGAGACCTATCTTCTAAATATTTATGTTTTAGTAAAGGATCTGAAATGCAAGGAATACCCTTATGAATACTTTCTTCTTTATGTTACCCCCAAAACCCTAAAGTGTACAAATGATCCTCCATAGTCATTATATACTTATATTAATTTGGAAACCCTATGTTTCCTTGGATATCCTTGACATGCTTTTCTTTATTGTGCTACTCTTGAAATCCTAAAGTACAATAGATACACTATATTATACTTACTATTTTCAATCACTTTAAATATTTTCTCAACTTTAACTCCTTATTTTAACTTATATAGTGTACTTCCTCATCCTTTATGTATTTTTTCTTTCTAATGGTTGATTTGAGTGAACTATAATGGTATTTGTCATTAGATGATGTAGGGGGATTTTTCTTGCCACTTTCTTATAATTGAGAAATCTTTAATTTGACCTAGCTTATCCTACGATATGATCTTCTTGTTCCATATTGAAATTTTTCTTTTGCCAAAATTTTCCATCTCTTTCTTCATATTTATTTTGCAATCCCTTATCAAACAATATTTTTATAATCTAGTTGATGTCATTCTCTTTATTCATATTTAATCCTAATGGATTGTTGTAAATTTTTTGAAATATCCATGGCAACACATATTAGAGTCTATACAACATGTCTTCTCTCCTTAGTTGTTGGCCCCTTCTAGATGAACTCATCTAGAGTATTTCCAATAATATTCAAAACCTCCTTCTTGTTGAGTTGATAATGAAGTACAAACAACCTAATCCATAAAGGAAAGCTTTTAATAGTCTTTATCTCCATAAAAAAATTATCACTCAATGGTATTAAATATAATGCATCTTTGCCACTGACCTCCATCCATTATTTTATCCATTATTTATGAACTAGAGAATGTAATGAGGACAAATACTTTCAATAAAAATTAGAGTAATTTGAATTCAATACCAATTTACAAATGATCCAATTTAAAATCTTAGAAAAACTAAGCTAATATTGGCGGAGCTTACATATTAACCCTCTAGTTTTAAGAACCATTATATCATGCACGATCATCTAATCCTTGATAGTCACTTCTAGTGTAGTATGTACCACATGGATAATGTTTATCATAGATTCGCACTTCCTCTTATTGTTAACTAGGATATCCTTACTTGTAGTAAGGATTTTCAAAACTGACTTTCCTTCTATATTACCTATAATTTCTTCATATGAACCATTTAGTTTTTAAGTTTTTCCTAAAATTTAGAATAATAAAAAGTGAGACTCTTTTTACTCACATTACTTCTTGATACTACTTCCCTCTTCCACTTTCTACTTCTTACTCGCACCTTGCAATTGTTTGTAAAAAATGTATTATCATTATTATTAATAAAAATAATTATTAAAAACAAAAATTCCAATTGATGCATTCGAGTTAACCACCTCTCGTTTTTTATGGCTAGAATCGAACGGCTCCTATTGATTTAGTCGATCCGAAGGGCCCTTATTGTATAAGGGACTCTGAACTACCCATTGGTGAATGCGGCGAGTTACATGCCTCGACACCACTACATCCGAGAGGAACTAACAACCTCAAACCTCATGTCACCAGCTTATGACAAATCTGACTGGTCGAGTCTCCCAATGCTAGTCTAGTGATTACTGGCTATGTAATTAGAGGTCAACTGAATGAATTGTCTAGTCAAGGCAACCATTGAATAGTTGGCGGGCTTTTCAATTTTAAGTTCCAGAAGGTCTCAATTTGTGCGTTTTAGTTCTTTGCCTCTTAGGCCAGTTTTTTGTTTTTAGATTACCTCCCATTTATATGCTTTATGGATTTTTTTATGTTTTTTTTAATATAATTATTCTCTTGTCGATTATAACTATCACCCTATACTTAAAAAAAAAAACCTTTTTATTTATCAACTAAAATAGTTAAATAATTATTATTTTTATTTTTATGCGGACCCAAAGTCAAAACCCTTGAGGTGTTCCCTCACTCACCACATATGTCACTATTGTTATTATTGTAATATATAACCTAATGCTTCCCAGTGACCGGCCCGTTCTTGCCAGTCGGCCATCTACTAATTCCAAGATGTATATTTCACACCATACAACGACGTCTATTTCACATCACAATGCTAGTCTAGTGATTACTGGCTATGTGATTAGAGGTCAACTGAATGAATTGTCTAGTCAAGGCAACCATTGAATAGTTAGCGGGCTTTTCAATTTTAAGTTCCAGAAGGTCTCAATTTGTGCGTTTTAGTTCTTTGCCTCTTAGACCAGTTGTTTGTTTTTAGATTACCTCCCATTTATAGGCTTTATGGATTTTTTTATGTTTTTTTTAATATAATTATTCTCTTGTCGATAATAACTATCACCCAATACCTTAAAAAAAAACCTTTTATTTATCAACTAAAATAGTTAAATAATTATTATTTTTATTTTTATGCGGACCCCAAAGTCAAAACCCTTGAGGTGTTCCCTCACTCACCACTTATGTCACTATTGTTATTATTGTAATATATAACCTAATGCTTCCCAGTGACGGGCCCGTTCTTGCCAGTCGGCCATCTACTAATTCCAAGATGTATATTTCACACCATACAACGACGTCTATTTCACATCACAGCCCAATTTATGTAGTTAGTTTGGTAGTCTATTCTGTTCTGCCCCTCTCTGGCAAGGAAGAGGTGGATATCAATCATACTCTCCCCTCCCCTCCAATTTTCTTTAATGTTCGAGAAGCAGATAATGATAAAAATCGTGACCAACGCATGAGACTGCTCATGATTGCATTTTTTGGAAACGTGGAGAGAGTTGAACTTGCAGATGTAAGGACTCAAAGTCCACCAAAGTTGGAAGGGAGGTCTCTTAATGTAATAAATTTTAATACAAATATATAATTTTAGGGTTTTCCTACTGAAGTTTTAATTTTTATTTTTTATCGTCGTCTGGAGCGAGAGTACAAGGCGAAGGGAGGGCCCGAAGTCGGGCTGCGCAGCTGAAGTCGGGTTGCGCACGGAGTAATGTGCGCAGTCGGGTTGCGCACGAAAAATGTGCGCAATCGGGCTACGCACGGAAGAAAGTGCTAAGTCGGGGAGCGGCTGGTCAACGCCCGACTGCGCTGGTCAAAGGCAGCGAAGTCCGACTTCGCTGCACAGTCGGGTGGACAGCTCCAGACTTAGGCAAATTTTTGCCTTGCGAACTTTTGTTGTCCGGAGGCTTGCGTGGCTACAGCGATGGTTTGCTTGGCTTGGCAAGAACTGTACGGGAGGAGAGAAACACCGAATCTGAATGCAATGTTTGGGATCTGAGTTCAAACTTATAGAACACGAAAAAAAATGCTTTGAGGCGATTGTACAGACAACAACAGATTTTATGCAGACAAAGATAACCGCAAACCCTACAGATGCCTTAAACAACAGCGAATTTTATTCTTATAAGATGAGGGTTACAAAAGTCCTCAACTGAGGAAAAACTAACATCTGCAGACTAAAGCTGCAGGATAAACTGAGAGGGAAAACAAATGTCGAGTCTGCTGCTCGGACATTAAACAGATGAGCTACACTGCTCACTGAAACGATCTCGTCTGCTACTCTGCGAATGACTATTTTTCTCTTGCCTGTTTCTCCAAATTTCCCCCACTCTCCTCTCTTTGTCTGAAGACCCGAACTGCCTTATATAGCCGCGGGGAGAGGAAGATAGAGGTTATCCTCTGACAGGTTCTGACAGACCCTGAACTAGGGTTTTTGACCAATCGTCGAACTGGCATTAACTTCTATGACGATCGGATCTGTCAGACGTCACATCTGTCAGAAGGCACGTGCGACGTCAAGTCAAAAATTTTATCGGGATCCCCGACTATGCGAGCGCAGTCCGACTACACCTAAGTTCAAAGCGCAGTCCAGCTTCGCCCAAGTTTGGAGCGTAGTTTGGCGGAGGCGTGAAATCAGGATTAATATTTCTAACACCCTCCTTTAAGCCTGATTTCATGAGCGCTTTGACTCCAAGCTGCTCACGCAATCTGCTGAAGTCTTCCTCCTTCAAAGGCTTCGTGAAAATATCTACCAACTGCTCCTTGGATCTGCAAAACTGCAGTTGAATTTCTCCAGACTTCACCAACTCTCTGATGAAGTGATAACGAATATCGATGTGCTTCATCCGGCCATGGAACACGGGATCCTTTGATAGTGCAATGGCCGAATTGTTATCACAAAAAATTGTTGTCGCGCCTTCCGAAGGATAGTTCAGTTCACTCAGAACTCTTCGCAACCAAACTGCCTGGCATGCGGCTGACGTGGCGGCGACATATTCTGCTTCGGCTGTGGACAACGCAATGATGGGTTGCTTCTTGGACGCCCATGAGACTACCCCTGATCCGAGATGGAAAGCATACCCGGAGGTGCTCTTTCGATCGTCGATGTTGCCAGCCTAGTCACTGTCTGTGAAGCCCACCAGTTCCAACTGGTCCTGTCTGGCATAAAATAGGCCATTGTTTCATGTCCCGTTGACATAGCGCAAGATCCTCTTGCCTGCTTGCCAGTGCGTGTCCTTCGGAGTCTCCATAAAATGGCTGATCAGACTGACTTCGAACATCAGATCTGGCCGAGTTGCAGTCAAATACATCAGATTGCCAACTAGCCTCTTGAACAATGTTGGATCTACATTCCTCCCTGAATCCAGCTTGCTCAGCTTCAAACCTGTGGCTACAGGTGTGATGGCGGGTTTGTTGTCCTCCATCTTGAACCGCTTCAGGACATCCTTCGCATACTTGCCCTGAGAAATGAAGATGCCATCTGCCGATTGGTCAACTTCAATGCCGAGAAAATACTTCATCAGCCCTAAGTCCGTCATCTCGAACTCCTTCTTCATGGCTGTTCTGAACTGGGCAAACAGTGTTGTGTTGTTGCCAGTGTAAATTAAATCGTCCACATACAGGCAGACGATTATGAGCTCACCTACATCATTTGTCTTCATGTATAGGGTGTGCTCATATGGGCATTTTACAAACCCATTTTCCTGAAAATAACTATCAATCCGGCTGTACCAAGCCCGGGGCGCCTGCTTCAAACCATACAGGGCCTTCTTCAGCTTCAGGACTTTGCCCTCCTGGCCTTCAATTTCGTAACCTGGTGGCTGGTCTATGTAGACCTCTTCCTCCAACACTCCATTGAGGAAGGCTGACTTGACATCCATCTGGTACATCTTCCAACCCTGTTGGGCTGCCAATGCCAGGATCATCCTGACTGTGTCAAGTCGGGCTACAGGCGCATAAACCTCATGGTAATCGATGCCTGACTTTTGCTTGTAGCCCTTTGCCACCAATCTGGCCTTATGCTTGTCAACGTCTCCTTGGGCGTTGAACTTTGTCTTATACACCCACTTGACCCCAATGGTCTTCTTCCCTACTGGAAGATCTGTCAGTTGCCATGTATCATTCTTTTCAATGGCTTCAATCTCCTCGTCCATCGCCTGCACCCACTTCTGATTCTGACTTGCATCTTCGAACTCTACTGGATCAACTTCAGTAAAGAATGCAAAGTTAGAGTACTCTTCATCTACATGGGTTTGGGTTGCCTCATAGATTTCTTGCAAGCTCCTTGTCTTCGCTGGCGTCACCAGGTTCTGGATTCTACTTGCACATGGAGGTGACCGAGATGGAGTGGTTGTGCTACTACTGGCACCACTGTTGTTGTTGGAAGTTGCAGGTGGCTGCACACTTCCTTCTTCCAAGTCAATAGACTCTACTACTGCTGGCTCTGATCGGCTAGTCTCCGACTTCCAGTTCTAGGCTTCATCTTCAAGAAACTTCACATCACGGCTGATGATGAGCTTCTTCGTCATAGGGTTGTACAACCTATATGCCTTCGCCTGCTCACTATACCCTATGAAAATGCACTTCTCAGCTCTATCATCCAACTTCTGCCGCTTCTCTTCTGGAACATGTGCATATGCAATGCACCCGAACACACGCAAGTGAGCCACACTTGGCTTCACACCGCTCCAGGCCTCCTGAGGGATTTTGTCCTTCACGCTTTTGGTGGGACATCTGTTCAGCAGGTAGACTGCACATGTTATAGCCTCTGCCCAAAATTCATGCGGCAATCCCTTCGCCTTCATCATGCTTCGTGCCATCTCCATGATGGTCCGGTTCTTCCTCTCAGCTACGTCGTTCTATTGTGGCATGTATCTGGTAGTGAACTGCCTTCGAATTTCATGCTGCTTGCAGTAGTTATGGAATTCATTGGAGATGTATTCACCTCCACCATCTATCCTGAGAGTCTTGATCTGATATCCGCTCTGTTTCTCCACCAGAGCCTTGAACTCCTTGAATCTGGCAAATGCTTCTGACTTCAACTTGATGGCATAGATCCAAGTCTTTCGGCTGAAGTCATCTATGAATGTTAAGAAGTATTTGTTACCGACAAACGTGTTGGTCTGCATCGGACCGCAAATGTCTGAGTGCACCAGCTCCAGTGGCTGTGATGCTCTCCAAGACTGATCGAAAGGGAACGAATCCCTATGTTGTTTGTCGACTAAGCAACCCTCACAAACTTGATTTTGCTGCTCTATCAGGGGTAAACCCTTCACCATCTGCTTCTTGTGCAGTTGATTCAGGCCACTGAAGTTCAGGTGACCAAATCTGAGATGCCACAACCAGGTAGCATCTTTCACAACTGCACTCAGAGACATCAATGATTCATTCTGAATCTGCAGTGAAAACATTTTATTCTTCATCATGGACACTGTAGCAATCTGCCCATGCGACTTGTCTCTGATGGTGCAAGCTCCATCTTTGAACTGGATCGTATGTCCCTTCTGCACGAGTTGTCCAACGCTCAGTAGGTTGTGCTTCAGGCCAGGCACATAGTAGACGTCACAGATCTGCTTTCATTCATCATGCCTAGTGTGGATGAGGATCTTTCCTTTCCCCATTATGGGAACCTTGTTGTTGTTCCCCATATTCACCTCAGACTGGACTATTTCATCCAGTTGGGAGAACATCTCCTTGTTCCTCGTCATGTGGTTGTTGCACCCACTGTCTAAATACCAGACATTCTTCTGGCACTCCTCCTCAATGTTGCAAGTCAACAACACGTTTCCTCCTACCACATTTTTGGTTTCATCCGTGTAATGGGCTTGTTACTGGTTCTCCTTGGCCATCCATTTTTTGCACTATGAGATGTAATGGCCGAACTTCTTGCAGAAATAGCACTGGACCTTTGACATGTCCTTCTGACCAGATCCAGCTTGCTAATTTTTTGAACTGCCTCTTCCACCTTGCTGATGGAAATTATAGTTGGTCTCTCCTTCGCTAGGGTTTGACCATCCTCCTTGCTTGTTGCCTTTCCCATGCCTGCCTCTGCCTCTTGCTCCATGAGAACTAGAGGCGCCATGGTGGGAATCTTGTCTGTCGTTGTCTCGAAATGAGACCTGAGCCTTGAATGCTTGCTCCAGAGAGGTCTGAGATGAATGGCTCAACCTCTATTCATGTGTCTGCAATGAACCCATGAGCTCGTCTATCGAGAGGGTTGTCAGATCCCTCGACTCTTCGATTGCTATCACAACCGAGTCAAACTTGGTAGGCAGACTTCTGAGAATTTTCTCCATGATTCTCTAGCTCTGCATAATTTCTCCATTCAACCGCATCTGGTTGATAATGTCCATCGTCCGGGTGAAGAAATCACTCATGGACTCGGACTCACTCATCTGCAGATTTTCAAACTCCCTCCTGAGCATCTACAGCTTCACCAACTTTACCTTATTGGTGCCCTGGTACGAGCTGGCCAGAATCTCCTAGGCCTGCTTCACCTTGGTGGCTGATGCGATCCACGGGAAGATGGACTCCTCGACCGCTTGCATGATGTAGAAGAGGGCCTTCTGGTCCTTCTTCGTGTTCTCTTTCAATAGGTCCTTGTCTGCTTGAGAGAGGGCGGCCAGTGCTGCTGCATCTGCCGGTTTTGGGTAGCCATTCTCGACTAACTCCCATAGCTCCTGAGATCCGAACAGGATCTTCATCTGGATGCTCCAATAATCGTAATTCTTCCCATTGAAGCGTAGGATCTGCAACTGCAAGTTGTTGCTACTGGAAGCCATTCTGCTTCGGTCTCCGCATCAAGGGATCAGTAGCTCTGATACCAATTTGAAGTTTTAATTTTTAATTTTTATCGTCATCAGGAGCAGGGGCGCAAGGCAAAGGGAGGGCCCAAAGTCAGGCTACGCAGTCGAAGTCAGGCTATGCTCCCGACTATTGCATAATCGGGCTGCGTAAGTAGAAGTTGCGTAGTCAAGTTGCGCATGGAGTAATGTGCGTAGTCGGGTTACGCATAAAAAATGTGCGCAATCGGGTTGCACATGGAAGAAAGTGCTAAGTCGGGGAGCGGCTGGTCAATGCCCGACTATGTTGGTCAAAGGCAACGAAGTCCGACTTCGTTGCGTAGTCGGGTGGACAACTCCAGACTTAGGCAAATTTTTGCCTTGCAAACTTTTGTTGTCCGGAGGCTTGCACGGCTACAGCGATGGTTTGCTTGGCTTGGCAAGAACTGTATGGGAGGAGAGAAACATCGAATCTGAATGCAATGTTTCAGATCTGAGTTCAAACTTATAGAACATGAAAGAAAATGCTCTGAGGTGATTGTACAGACAACAACAGATTTTATGCAGACAAAGATAACCGCAAACCCTACAGATGCCTTAAACAACAACGAATTTTATTCTTATAAGACGAGGGTTACAAAAGTCCTCAACTGAGGAAAAACTAACATCTACAGACTAAAGCTACAGGATAAACTGAGAGGGAAAACAAATGTCGAGTCTGCTGCTCGGACATTTAAATAGATGAGCTACACTGCTCACTGAAACGATCTCGTCTGCTACTCTGCGAATGACTACTTTTCTCTTGCTTGTTTCTCCAAATTTCCCCCACTCTCCACACTTTGTCTGAAGACCCGAACTGCCTTATATAGCCATGGGGAGAGGAAGATAGAGGTTATCCTCTAACAGGTTCTGACAGACCCTGAACTAGGGTTTCTGACCAATCGCCGAACTGGCATTAACTTATGCGGTGATCGGATCTGTCAGACGTCACATCTGTCAGAAGGCACGTGCGACGTCAAGTCAAAAATTTTGTCGGGATCCCCGACTGCGAGCGCAGTCCGGCTTCGCCCAAGTTCGGAGCGCAGTTTGGCGGAGGCGTGAAATCAGGATTAATATTTCTAACACCTACGAAAAGTTATTAACAAAGATTCTGATATAAACGTTGGGGAATTTGGTTCATTGCAATACCGAAGAACACATTGCAAAAGATATCTGATTTTATCTCTTAATTGATTAAACTGTCTTTCTCCCTTTTCATCTGATCTTTAATCGTCACCTTATTGAATATGTTTTAAGTTTCGAACCCCATCTCACAATTAGTATATTGCATATTATCTCTGGTCGCGAACAGTATTTCCACAAAAACAGCAAACATATTAATTAGTTCAAACATATTAATTAGTTCAACATCGAATAGAACTTCTTCTATAGGAATGGGAGAAGTGAACACACAGAGGTATCCACAGGGAATAGAACTTCTTCTATAGTGCTCTAATCAGTATTTGTTTTCCTTTCATTTTGTCCACAGGGGGGATTCCTCCCACAACTCTATGGAGTCCAGTTCATCTGAATTTGGGCTGCTGCTCATTTCATCTGATATTGAAGCCGGAGCTCCATCTAATGTCGGGCAAAATGGTGGTAAACCGGCGTCTTGCCAACGAAGGTTGAGAAGCTCCGCTTGAATACTTGCTAACTTTGATTGCAACTCCCGCGCCTGCTCTTCCAACTGACATACCCTTCCCGCACAGCCATACACAGGATCTCGCAATCTTTCAGTCGCTTCGTAAACCATACTGCTCACTGCATCGGCTCTCTTTTCTACGGGAACCTCCTGAAAAATATTAACAATCACATAAAAACGATAAGCACAAAATTTGCCTCAGAAAATTTATTAAGAAAAGGAAGACCAAGAAGAAAAAGAAGTCATTAAGTTTACTTACATGAAGTAGCTTCACGATGTTGCTTGCTCCGAATACTCTCTGTACAATGGCGAATTTACGAACGTCGCTTGATGGAAAGTATGGAGCAAGCAAGCACTTGTCGGAGCACTTTTTTCGTTGAACTTTGCATGCACCGCATGGAGAAACAGGATTCGACATATCCGCTTTCATCTGCTAAATCCAACAGTTAACGGTAATGATGTAAACTTATAACTGTGCCAAAAACATAGACAAAAGTAGAATTCTGATCTATAGTATTTCTAAAACCGTAGTTCAAGATAAGTTCTCTATTTGTGCTGAATATTTCTTACTTGTTATAAGTGTGGGTATATCGGTAGGCGTGGTCGAACCAAAACCTTTTTGAGAGAACTTATCGATGTCTGCATCCACAGAAGAATATATAGTAGATTGGCCGGTTGCATAATCTGCATCCACCGAATCAAAAAACAGCTTTTAGAAACCATCGATCCCTCATAATTCAACGGCAAGCACATGCCAATCCAAGTGTCCACTGCGGTCCAATTAGACCAGAATTGTCCTGACATAAAATGGATAGATTTTTCGTGAATTTTTAATTCTTGGGCAATATTAAGATTATTATTTTGATACGTAAGCCTTAAAATTCAAACTCAACAGTGATTCTTCCTTCTCCTTTGGCATTTTGACTCACTGCCCAACCTTATGTTGTACGGGATAGATCTGCAAAAATGGTTTGTTATGAAAAAATGATTATTTTCTCACAACATTGGGGCAAAATTAATATAAGAAAAAAACATTCTTTTCTCACAACATTGGGGCAAAATTAATATAAGGAAAAATGATTATTTTCTCACAACATTGGGGCAAAATTAATATAATTAACCATATACTCTGGCTTTTTTCCTATCAGATATCCAACAGAGTCCTGATGGGCAAATGCGAATTGAGATGTAGCACGAAAAATGTTTATACAAATCGATTAAAATACAAATTTGAATAAATAACAGCATGGATGAATAAAAGACATACAAGGGCATAAAAATAAAATAAGATAAATAAAGGGAAGTACGATTGAGAAATATTAAGGTGGTGCCATTAAAGATACTCTTACCGAGTTCTTGAACCATAAATTCAAACTTGCCTAACCTGAATCAATCGCCGTCCTCGGGTTACAACAAAGTCTACGAGTTAGGTCACAAACAGACAATAGTCAGAATATTTTAAGTTGTCTGCACATAATGTGAATGGTGCTATAATAATTTTTCCGAAACAACGTAGTCAAAATCTAAGGCAAATCATTGATTCAAAAGCGTCCACGTCATATACGTTATGGTACAACTGTTCCGATGGGATTGAGCGGATTACATCGTTGTTGATGGTTATCTAAGCATGACGTGTTGTCAACAAATATACAGGTGTGGTCAAGTATGGACAGGAACAGGCACGTTCTTGGCCGTTTTGGCTTACCCAAGCATGTTGTGCACTTCTTATTATTATATTAAGATGATGGAGGGACTAATAATAATAATAATAATTAGTGTTAAGCATGTATATGAATACTTCTCTCTGGTCAGGGACTGAGGATAAGAAAGGATTCATTTAGTAGGTTGGAACAAGGTTTGCAAACCTAAAGTTGATGGGGTTAAGATTGAGGAGAGTTGCTCATCTCAATACAGCTCTGTTAGCCAAACAAGCGTGGCGGTTATTGACTAAGGTCGATAATGAATGGACTGCCATAGTTAGGAGGAAATACCTCCAAGATGTGAACTTCCTTAATGACAACTTAGCAAGCAGGTTGCCTGCTTTTTGGAAGGCAATCCTCACGAGCAGTGATCTTGTCAAGAAAGGTCTTAGATGGATTCTAGGAAATGGGCAAACAATAGACTTTTGGAAGGATCGGTGGGTGAGAGCTAAGGAGTTATCTCAGAATCCTCGTTTGGCTAGGATTCAAGAGCATATGGAGCGGCATATTGGGAAGAAGGTTGCAAATTATATGTGGCGGGATATAAATATCAACAGGTGGAAACACATCGAGTACAGGGTTTTGAAGCGGAGTCTGAAGAGCTTTATAACATTTTAACTTAGCAAATTATTCCCTCTGGAGAGGATGAAGATCACATTGTTTGGGCTGAGACTGAAAGTGGTGACTTCACAGTTAAGTCTACCTATAATTTGCTTCTCAATGTGGAAGGTCAACAATTTCAACCGAATTTGGTTTGGATCAAAGGCTTAATTCCTAAAATATCCTTTTTTTCATGGTTGGTGATTCAAGGAAAAATCCTCACTATGGAAAATATGTTATCCAAAGGTATGGTTATTGCTAACCATTGCTACATGTGCAAGGCAGGATGGGAGACAACCCAACACTTGTTTCTGGAGTGTCCGATAGCGGAGTCCATCCTGGATGAACTTTTCCAAGCCTTTAGGATCTCGTGGGTTAAGCCTGCTCTTATATCCAAAGTGTTCCATCAATGACCTCAACCCTTTGTTAGCCTAAAACTTAAGTACCTATGGAAAATTTGTTGGCATCATTTTCTCTAGAAGATTTCGCTAGAAAGGAACCATAGAGCCTTTAAGGATACCATTCACAACCCAAAAACCATTCTCAACAGGATTATTGTCTTTGCAAAAGAAAACCTTAGCACCTTAGTGGATGAGAACCACTCAATTTTTCCCCAAGAAAAACCATTATCTCGGGCCTTAGGTATTGAGGACAAACCTTCCATTCCTTTGCCCAATTCTAGAAATGGGATTTCTTGGGAGCCACCCCCCCAGGGTTGGTTTAAACTAAATTTTGATGGTGTAGCCAAGGAGAACCCGGGAAGAGGCTGGAGGCTGGAGGAATAATCAGGGATCATCAAGGAAATCTGGTCAAGGCCTTCGCTGAACCATTGGGAATCAGAACTAATAACGAAGCAGAAGCTAGAGCCTTTTGGAGAGGGTTGCAAGTAGCCCAAGAAACTCAAGGTAATTTGATGATTGAAGTTGATTCTATGAACATCATCAACCTGTTAACCAATGGCAAAAAACCTCCATGGAGAATCGAGGGAGTCATCCATGAAGTGAGGATCCTTTTTGTGGAAAGACAGAACATGAGGGCTCCTCACATGTACCGTGAGGCCAATAGGTTAGCTGACAAATTAGCCAAGATAGGTGTTGATGTTGGTAGTTTGGTGACATGGACACTAGGTGTGCCATGTGAAGTGGAAAACATTATTAGTCATGAAAAGAAACCTACCCGTTAAGGAGAAATATGAATGGGTGTTCTTTCCCCATGGAGCTAGTAATAACTATGGGGTTTCCCTCTAAATCATACCAAATTGAAAATGAAGGTAACAAGGTGTAAGCCTTGGAATATTTTGACAGAGAATAGGAAATGGGCAAGCAACAGGTTTTACAAGTGCAAAGTTCCAAACTTCAATTCCTGTCAATGTAAGTAATGTTCTGATTATGTTTAGGTATGGGTGTGCTTTTTTAGTAAGGTGTTGTAGGGGTTTCAACACAATTTCTGGTAAGAAAGTTTCAAGGATGACTAGGATCTACAATCTCAGCAGAAGGCTGGATATTGTAATAGGTTTTGGGTTAACCTGCAAAACCCGGTAATTAATGAAGACTTTTATTTACAAAAAAAAAATACTTAAAACTAAAGGTGCGTTCTTGACTACTTACCATCTCATAAAAATCTCATGTTTTTAATGTTATAACATTCAATAAAACCCAACTTAAGTCTTTGGATTTCGGTTGGGGTCCTCCAATCCGAAGTCGTTTAATCTGATGATGATGAAGGTACAATGTTTGATGATAGGCTCTATGTTGGTTACTGTTTTGTGTACTGAGGAAGTGCTAGTCATGATCAACTGGTAGGGACAGAATAAAAGGAGACTAAAGATGATAAAGGGGCTGGACTTAGTGGCTCTAAACACTAATATTCTGTTAATCTATGTTGGTGTGAGTGCCCAATTTTTTTCTTTGTTTACCAATGCGGGTCTGCGTGCCCAATTTTAATGTTTGTTTATTGATGCGGGCTTATTTGCCCAACTTTTGTCTATGTTTGGCTTATGTGTCTACGTCTGTTTGACTAGTATTTGTTGGTTTGGGTGTTGGTAGTTATGTTCAAGGGCTGGTTGGCTTTGATGTTTGATGTGTCCTGATTCTCCTAGTGGTTGGCTAGAGATTAGCTTCTTTTTTGTTAAAAGGTTTGGAGGTCATTTCAAAACTCCATTCTTCCAACTAATATAAACAAAAAATAATTAACTTTACTTCTTATGTAATAATTAATCTTACTATATTAAAATTTTTAATTATTATTGTTCTATATTTAATTGGTTAAAAATATTAAATCAAGAATATTTTATATATAATGATGCAATTCCAACCTACCTATTATTATACTATCAATGGCATGTTATGTTAGTTATCAATTTAAATGGTTTCTAAGAACCAACCATAAAGGTTGCACAAGATATGTGAATTTGATAGCAAAATTTGATCTTGGCTCTTCATCTCTAGAAGGACTTCAATATTGTCAATTAGTGTGGCACATTGGCATATTAAAGGCTTGATTTATTTGATTGGCATCCTTTTATAGGGAACTTTTCAAAAGTTCACCTTTTATTTTTATCATTTTACCTAGTGATAATATACATATTATAGTTGATCAAATGGTCCCATACAAACACTTAAGTTAATCAAGAAAAACAATCCACCATTTATAGAAATGGATATAAAAGTTGACTATTTATTCTTATCATTATAGCTAGTGTAATAAGCATATCACAATTGATCAAATGGCCCCACACATACTCCTAAATTTGATCACAAGATTCAAACTTATCTCTTCATCATAAAAGCACATCAAACTTGTTAATTAGCTAGGCATATGACCTAATATATTAAAGGTTTGATTGATTTGCTTCATTTATACAAAGAAAGCATTTGTTAATAATAAAATATATGCATATAGAGAAGAAAATGAAAAGTACATACTATTTATAAAATATATTTGAATAGTAAAACGAAGATAAAATTTTCAAGCATTCACCTTTTGTCATTTTAGCTAGTGATAATAGACATCATAGTTTAAGTCAAACTACTCTCTTTTTGTAGGGATAATAACCTGTTAAAATATATTTTATGTGGACCATCATATGAAGGATGAAGTACCAAAAACCAAGTGTCTTCAACTTGAAATAAAATAAAACACAAAATATATCATAGTCTAATATTAAAAAGAAAATAGAAACATATATAGAAGTTGGTCTATTTGCTTCATTTATTAATTTTTCATGCATACTATGCATAGTTGATGTATTCATAATTGGTCATGTTATGCATACTTCTAATTACATTATTTTTATCAATCACTTTGACTTCTACAAATTGAACATTTTCTTGGATTTAAATAGTTTAAGGCTTATTTACATAACAATTTCACCTATTTTATTGACTATCATTTTATCAAGCTTAAATGCCACTCATCAAAGCACATGGTTGCAAATATTTTTGTCTATTTGATCTAAAGATTGTTTTATTTACCATTCTTTAACAATCATTCCCTTCAAACCATATTTGTTACATTTTTGGCCTATTTTATTTCCATCTTTAAAAGTCTCCTTAACCTATAAGAATTTTTATTAATGAATATATAGTTATTACATATTGTTCTACTACTTGCAGACACATTTTTTGATATTTTTAATAATTTTCTATTTTAAAATAAAATACATTTGATTTTGAGATTTATTTTTAATATCTTGAGTCATTCTCATGACCCATTATCAAAGCTAATATATAGAAGGTTCTATAAGAAAATTATAATTAGTATTTCATTAATATTTAATTGAGTTTCATATATCAAAGTGTGTTTCACTTAGAATAATATATCAATATAGACTATTGTTTTTTAAATTTATGTTCTTACATTTATATGCTAGTAGTGTTAGTACTTCAATTTTTGGGTACTTTTGGTGTATAAATGAATATCCACTAGTGACAACAAGAGTGCATTATTCTTCTAACTGGTATTATTGATTAACATCAACTAGTCATAACTCTAATCCAATGTCCTAATATGCAACTAACATACAAATTAAGTAGATTTTATTAGCAATATTTATGAGTGATCTCACCAAGATAAATACCTTAAATAATAAATAATAATATGCCATCAATGCACACCAAATAAAATGAGAATTAATTATATTTCTAAATCAACATCTATAAATAGAAATAGATCTTGCTTGTAAATGCCCTCCATGAGGATGAAGGGACACTGAATTGTGTCATGTCCTATTGGAAAGTAGAGTGATTTTAAAATCAATATTGTTATGCAAGGTTCAACTAATCCTATAGCATAACCTTATTGTATTTTGATTGATCTTGAAACTACTAGGATAAATAGAATAGTGAGATAACCAAAGAAAATGTGAATAGTATTTGTTTGAAATGGAAGAAAATTATTCATATCCACTACTATTAGGATACAATTAGAACCATAGGACACCTTGTTGTTGTACCATGGTCCTAGAGTGGCTATAATTGTGATTGTGGTTATGGTATCTTACAAATATTCAGAAAGCATACTCACAATTTTATATTGTTAATTTTATGAAATCATGACTCATAATAAAAGAAGCATATTTATAGCAATAATTAAGCTTCACTAGAACTAAATCTTCACAAATACCTCATGATACTATGACTATATATTCAATAGAATATTAGTGATAATTTTTATCTTATTACTAAAAAGTATTAAATGATATTATTTATATTAATAAATGTCAATCCTTCCAAAGGAATAATAAGACCACTTTACTAAAATTTAATATTTGATTTTTTTAAGGCCTCAGAGAGAATACCTAAAAAAACTATATATTAGACCAAACCTCTAAAGTATGAGCATAGTCCTTGCTAGACAAATATTTCAACAAGGTACTTAAAGGTTTTAGGGGTATGTCTATGTATTTGATAATACCATTCTAGGGGAAGACCACTAAGATTTTTAGCAAATATCTTAAGAAGAAATATATCATCATATGTGATGTCTCTACAAGTAGTGTGGACTTTCCTAAGGTGATTAATGAGGTCTTCCTTCCCCTCATGTATCTATAACTTGGGTGTTTAAAATTTAGAGGGAAATGATGACTAGCTATGATGGGATATAAATGTTGATTACACAAGTCTTCATAAGAGTACCTGTGACTAGATAAAGACCCCTAAATCGAGACCATTTACTAGTTTAATTACTCCATATATGGATAAAGTGCTTGAAGCTCAAAATAAAAGGGATTATGGTATATGCATAATGTGTTTTTGGATAATAAGCCATTGATGATTGATAAAATAGAAATATTAGGTATTGGAGCATGTGATCTAGAAGTAGATATTATATGACACCCTTACAACCCATTTAATACAAATGAATATGAAGTTTTGATATTAGATATTGTGATATTTAAGCTCTATGCAAAGCCCACATTCATGCTTAGGATTGGTGAGAGGCATTTGAGACATGGTTGAGATACTAGAGCACTAAGAAACATATAACTTGTGCTCACTTGTTAAGATAAAGGATAAATTACATTTACCTATAGTAACCCCTCAAAGGGAGGTAAATATGAATGATTTCCTAAGGATGATGGAGGTTTTATAAGTCATGGCAATTAGTGTATTGGAGTCTATTTTATTTAGTCTTGATGTATTAAGATCTTCATATAGAGACTCATAAGCTATATCTACTTGATTAGATGTTAGAGGGTTGGACTTGGGCAAATAAGGATGGTCTAAAAGTAAACCCTCTTTAGAATAGGTAACTAATGGATATCTATTTTTTTTCAAAATGGTTTCTATGGCCTCCTTATTTTGATGTAAGAAATAGGTCAGGTGACCAAGAGATTTGAAGGTTACCCTTCATTGTTCATCATGAATGGGAAAGAGGGAACCTAAGGGAGGAGATCCCTTGTCTTCTTCTAAATAGTAGGGTTTTAAGATATATTTTAGTTTTCTTGAATATCAACCAAATGGTTTGTATTATGATCTAGTTGGCAGACAACACTTCAATTCATGTAGTTTCATTTGGCCATGTCTTACGAAAGGAAAAAAAAAGTTATCAAATTTTGTTTTGATAGTTGCTTAAGATAATAAATAGAAGATCCTATATATTTATATCACCTTCCCTCTCTCTCTCTCTATATATATATAATATATACTTATGGCCTCCTTATATACCTAACCACTCTCTATATACCTATTAGTATGTGGGAGATACTTGATACATAGGATCACAATTATATGTGGAAGTGGACACTAGGTACATGGACCAAGAAAGTATGCAAGTAGTAAAAAGAACCCTCCTTATGACTCCCACTAGTCACCCACATTATACTCCTTTATAGGCTCAAAGTATGCATAAAACTCTATGTGGGTGGTTGGTAACCTAGTCTCACAAAAAACTCAATTTAGCCTATAGGCTTTCACTATGGTTACTTAGGATATCATATACAATCCCTAGAAGGACTAGCACCTAGTCATGTTCTTGTAAATATTTAATTAGTATGATTTAAGTTTGCAAAATCATTAAGTGGCCTTGCTTAAATGTTTAACAAACTTTTATCTTGATTAAAGGTCTTGGATAGGATAGAAAAAATATTAGTGAATTGTGGTGTTCACCTTAGGTTCACAAAATATGTGATCTATGAAATCACCTTAGGTTCACAAAATATGTGATCATGCCCCATTTTGCTTGAGATCACACTTACGATTATGGAATGTCTTATTGTGCCTTAAGAAACTAGTTTGGTGGTCAAATTCATAAACACCTAAGGTTTACATAGAAGTTATAGCTCCACTCTAAGTTCCTATCCTATCCTAAATATTGAAACCTAATATAGAATAGAAAATATATATGCAAATAAATGCAGTCACACAAAAGCCTATTCTATATGAATTTTCATTTTGAATGCCCACATTTTGTTTTCAAATGATAATCGAAGGATAATGTGCCAAAAATAAATATTATCCTAGGATGTATCTACATGCACTTCACATTCATAGCTAGTGCTAAATATACAAACATTATATATTTTTAATCTATTTACAAAAGAAACTAAGTTTCTCATCATTTTCATCAAATTTCTTTACAAAACACAATGGGAAGCTAAACAATAGCAAGATTATTTTGTAATTTAGTTGAGTGTGCTTCTAATTTTATGCCTAATGTAGCAATTAATATCTATATCTCTTTCCTTTATAGTATTGTAATAGAAGGTATATTTGATACCTTTTTATAAAACATTATTACAAAAAAGAAATAGAGACAACAAATCAGGCAAATCATACAATTTGAAGACCCTATAATAGAAACAGACTAAAAATAGAGTAAATAAAACCTTTTTTTGGCTAAGTTAGAAACATTAGATAGAATTATCACACAAAAGTGCCATGTAGAAGTTTTTTACAAAAGAACCAAGTAGAAGCACCATAGGTAGAATTATATGACACTTTTGATCTTATACAATACTTTTGGTTCTACCTCCAAAAATAAAATCTTGTAAAAATAAATATAGAAAAATATGCAATCAATGTAAGGAGGTTTTTCCTATTTTGGAAAGCATCAATATATTTCCTTTATTGAAAGGATAAATGACTTCATTTATATATAAAATATAGACATAATCAATGTGAATAGTGAAATGTAAACAAAAAATGAAAAGGTAATCAAGATTGAAACTAAAAATAATAAATCCTAAACTAAAGAGGGTAGACACAACTATTGGTTGCCCCTTTTCTAATGGATATTTTTTAGGGGTATTCTCAAACTCACTTTAAGGGTGTATTTATTCCTAGTGATGCCTTCCAAAAAACTTTTAAATTCTTCAAATATTCTTTGCTATGATCTTGATTTCTAATCATGTTGTTAACAAGAGGAGGAGATCACAAAATTATTTCAATATTACTTCATTAGGAGAAAAATATCAAAGCAGGAGAGACATGGACTACAATTATTTTATCAATGTGTTGGTGTACATAAGTTCCTATTCATAAAAGGCTCCTTAAAGAATAATTTTATAGACAAACAAGGTCTTTCTTAGAAATATCTTGAATGATCCTTGGTGGATAGAGCAAGGTAGGATGATTGGAATTTGCATGAAGGTGATTGAGAGTTGTACGGAGCTACATGGAGTTAATTGAGATTTGGAGGGAGTTAATTTGGAATTGATTGGAGTGAAGTGTCATGAAATTACCAATAAAGGAGATTTAAGTGATATTTTTCCACCTATATATGCATAAATTTAGTTAATGAGATTAGATTTATGGTAAAATGGATAGTGAGAAGTAATTAAATTATTGAAATCTTTGCTTTGGTAGTTAAAAAGAGAAATTTCCATAGTGGATTAGAAGCACATGATGTTTTTACTCATGGAACTACTACTCGATATCTAGTAGGAAAGTAGAAAGTAAAATAGTTTTGATAGACAAAAGTGTTACAAGACAACAAAAGCATCATGACATTTTTATAGGGTTATGATGCTTTTGCTTTTAGGTTATTTGGAGGTATCAATTATTATACAAGTATAGGTATAATTATACTCATCAAAGAGATATTTTTTATCCCATTCTAATGGTGGAACTTTTGTGAGGATTTGTAGTGGTATTGTAAACCCCAAAGAATATGTTGCTTTTTCCCTTATATTTGGTCATGTCATAGTCAAACTTACTAAAATTGTTTATAAAATTTGTTGGTGATGGAAATGATCCTTTAATGATTAATTTGTATGCAAAATTAGGTGTCTAGAAAAAACCTTCACCAATATAGAGTTTCACATCTCTATATCTCTAAGGTTTACATCAAAAAATTGATTTATGCATAGTTATCCTATAGATACTTTACATTGTATTCCAATGAAGAGGTTCATAGATATGTTATTTGAGATCAATAATTTTTAAATAATGTTGCATTAAGTTTATAAAGTATATCCTTATTTTTTAATTTGTATTCCAATATCTTAAATAGTTTATATAATGACCTAGGCGTTGTAGGTGAATTGGAGAGGAGAGGGTAATCCTCCAAGGGAGGTCCTAGTTTCAAATATCCACCCTACAAAAAAGTTGAATTGGGTACCTAAAATCCAATTGGTAATGTTGATGCGGGTAGGGACGGGTGCGACTCCTAGGTGACTTTGATGGTGTAGAACCTCCTGTTTGTGGTCTCTCAGACCAAGGTGACCCCACAAGGGGTTTTTCACTTTAAAAAATTAGTTTATATAATGCATGTTTATCTGATATTGAAAGACAATAATTTCCCATATTTTAGAGGGTTGTCTCACAAGTCTTACATAGTATTATAAAGCTTTAAAGGATAAATAATATTTTGGATTATTCTACGAAATTTGATATTAATATTTATTTGGAATAGACCCCTCATATTTGGTGAAATTGAAACTAGAAGACAACATGCTAAGTGCCCACCAAATTCTACTTCATAAGTTAGAGATGAGAAGATTTTTTTTATTCAAGTTTGTGCTATATCTACTTATATTGCTCAATATTATCATTGCATTTGATACATTCATTTTGGTAAATTGAATATTATCTATAATCACTTATAAGACATAAATTTAATGACATACTTGTCTTGGGCTAGGATATATAAAATTTTATTTTTCATTGTAGTGTAATCCTTTAATATTTACATGATATTCAAACTATTGTAAAACCATGTTTATTATCTTTTGTTCTATGTGTATTTTATCCTTTTGTTGATATGTAATTTTCAAACCATCTCAAGGTTTTCTATGTAAACTGTATTAGAACCCATAAGATGTCAAAATTATAGTATGGTATCTATGAAAACCTCTAGGGTATATGGAGGATAACTATAGCATGGGAATGTATGGTTATTTATTGTTAGGTTGGATCAAGGTTAAGTTGGAGCTTCCCCAATACTATTTTAAGGGTCAATTGATTCTCCTAAAGGTGATATGAATGACATAATATATTAAACTAAAGATACTGATATGCTATAATTCTGAATATTAGTAGTAACTACTTTGATGATAGGGTTTAGTTTGAGCTACACTAAATATTATTTAAGATATTAAATGGAATATGTGTTATGATTATGGATTTAGTTGCAGCTACTCTAACAAAATGGATTAGTTAAAGCTTCCCTAGAGATTATGTAAGATATAAAGTGAGATATATGTTGTGATTATGGAGTTAGTTGCACCGTAAGATTCTAGTATTCTTCCCATAACATGCTTATCTAGATATTCTATGCTTTTTTGCCTTCTCATCTTCCATCTTCTACATGTAATGTTGGTGAAGCATACAAGTGTTTTTTCCATGTGTTTCATTACAAGTTGAGAACTAATAGTCTATTTCTAATGTGAAGTTAGAAGGATGTTCTTCCTATTTATTATACACCGCGTTATGTTTTCCACCAATTATGCTTGAAGACGCTCCTTCATATTTTACCATGTATGGAAATCTTCTAGGTTAGAAATTCCTCTCAAAATATCTCCTTTTCAAGGTGGTGATCTCATTTGTTATATTTTCAATGTTATCATAATCTCATTTATGTTTTTTGTTTGAGGCTCAATATCTAGAAAGGTATGTATGGTAGGATATGTCGTTAATGTTATGGTTAGTAATTATTGAAAATTGAATGTAGTGATTGGAAATTAATTTGGAAAATGAGTGATTGTAACTAGTGTTTGTTTTTCATGTTTACGCTACAATATTTCTGGAAATGTTGAAATCACATTCATAGGATGAAGTTTATTTATAACTATAAAAGTATTTTTTGTTGCTATAGTTGCTTGATAAATGTCTAGGAATTTCAACACATTAGATTTTTGTATCATCAACCCTAGGTCTAAGTTGAAGGTGCAAAAGTAATAGTACATAGCTTGGACATATGATGGCTTAATTTTTTATGGTACTCTTTTTTATGTTATATTGAATCTAAATTTAAAGTCCATTTTTTATTCCTAAGGATTCTTTTATATAGTGGTGAGCTGGATTACTAGCAAGAATGGATTTCTTATTTATTAAATTCTTACACCAGTCTACAAGTGAGTTGTGCTCATGAATTAATGCAACCATATTTAAGAGTCTAGTACCAATATAGTACCTTACCTTTCAATGATATTATCAACAATATTATCATAACATCCTCATCATGAATATTATGGATTGTGGCTAAGGAGGCCACATCTTGATATTGTTCATAAGTTATTTTTCTAGCACTATCATATGTTGGCAAACGATTTAGTGATTTTAAATCAATGTCATTTTGATTCATCAAGTTGAGTGGTCCTATCTTATTCTATTTGGGAAAATTCTATAGGGGTAGGACTTAAGCCATTTTTTCAATTCTAACTGAATTAACTAATGGTGGTGAAGTGAAATGTGTAGATACTTGAATTTCTATAGGTCTTTAAGAGGATTATGATGTAGGTGATGATGAGGATCTATGTATTATAAATTCTAAAGGAGGTAATTCTAATATTACAAGATTATGGGCATAAGATTAAAATTTAAATGGTATTTGGGTTTCTTTATAATATCATTTTAATAGAGTTGCTATATGATTGGGTTATTATACATTAGAGTATAATATCACCACACTTCTACTCAATTAATAGGGTGATATTTAGGTCCCATCAGGTGTTCCAAAAACTCTTGGTTAAAAATATGCCTAAGTGGATGACTTGTACCATAAATACCTTGGCCAAGGTTGGATGACTTAGAAATAGGATTTTTTTAGTTAACATTTGGAGTAGGCTAGTTCCTATGATCCTAGATAATATAACTAAAATGGGAATTGAAAACTAAAGTAAGGGTTATGTAAACTTATAAACCAAGATTAAAATGGTGTGGATTTAGCAACATCAAGAGACACAAAGTATGAGTGTATTTAAACCTAAACTAAACTAGAACACCTAATAGAATGGATTACTTTACCTATTATAAAGCATTTTATCATAACAAACACTAATCATTAGAAAGCATTCAAAAAACTAATGAACAACAAATTAAGGGAGAAAAATAGAAATCAAAATAACTATAACATAATAAACCATTCACATAGATTTAACAAAAATGATTAGTAACTTAGGTGACATAAATACATGTTCTGCGATAAGTTGATAAAAATACCAGATAGCAATACAATGTTTATTCAAAATATGTATAACATAGTCATCATACAATTATGAAATTGTAAATTAAAGATCCAACCCTTTGAATGGGTTTTCTTCAAGTATATATATTTTTATAATGCATTCTTGTTAGCTTGACATCATTGCTCTAAGAGTGGATTGTAGGTTTTTTAGGTTATTATAGCACATGTGCATCTCTTCTAGTTCATTTTTTATAACTTCCTTGGCATTATGGTGATAATGTGGCTTGCTTCTATTTCATCCAAGGGAGTGGTGGATTAAGTGTCCTCATCTAGTGTATTAGATCTTCTGACAAGTTTGTTATGCTTTTAGCTACCCCACTACTACCATAGTTGTATCAACAAAGGTGTCAATAAAAAACTTATCAATTATTGAGATTTTTTGATAGGAGATAATAACTACCAAGAAAATTCTTAGGAATTTTAATTCATCTAGTACCTTCAGCTTCAATCCTTTCTTAGTGCCTTCAACATTTTTTTTAGATGTCAAGTTTTTTATCTCCTTTTGATGACATCAGCATCACCAAAACTTGGTCCTCCTTTTTTTGTTACTACATATTTGTGTATGGATCTATAATAGATAAGCTAGATACTTATTTGTTATGCTATGTTATTCATCCATTATTATTCTATTTTTTGTCATATTTTTATGCACCTCGGGTTGATGTCAACACTCAAAAATTTTAAGTGAAGTGCTTTGTGAGACATTGGGTGTTGAATCCACTTTATGCTTCCTAGTGTGTCAGGTTCCATGCCTTAGAATATTATTTATTTAGTATCTCTTTTGATGTTATAGGTTTTCATGCTATTCTTACTGATATCGACATCTTAAAATATCTGGTACTCCTTGCTGCATATCTTAAATTATGTTATACCCAATAGGTTTTACTACATTGTTGGATGTTAGATTTTATTCATACTTAACCAAAATTTGTTTACAATGTGTTAGATGTTATTTAATGATACATAAAACATCAGGCTTTTATCAAGCCTTTATTAATATCAAAATTTTATATTCTCGATTGAGTCCCACCCTTCAACAAAATTTGAGTCGAACATGAAAACCAATAGTTAGACTCTTATGACTTGCCTTCCTCTTGATTTGATGACTATTTCAGTTGTTTGAATGCATTTCTAAGGGTTCCTTATTTACCAAAATGACAAAACATTCTATTAGAAAAATTTATCTCCTTTAGGGGAGATGGATGTGGGTGAACAATTTTACCAACAAGAGTAAGTTAGTATTTTTTAAATATAAATATGATCTCTATATGCCAACTCTACTATGAGGATGGTGGTGACATAAATGTAATTCCATGTGTACTTATTGCATTCATGTGTTGATTATGTTACCTTATAATATGTATGTTATTCACATATGTATGTTACTACTATGTAGAATTTCTATCACTGAAATGCTTATGGGACCTAGATGAAGGTAGAGTGGTAAATCCTTACCTAAATTATGGTTTCTTGAGATGATTAGAGCTACTAAAATATTCATGGAACCTCATATCCATAAATTAGGAAGATCATTGTTATGAAAAATAAGGAAGGTTATGTAGTTTCTAGTGCACTAAGTATGATTGAACATAAAAGGTGACATACCAAATTGGTTTGGGTTCATGATAATATAAGGCTAGCCCTATTGAAGTTTTAATATCTATTCATTTAATTATGACTTATTTGTAAATAGAGCTTATCTAGTTGTTGGATTGTGTTCCAAGTATGACCTCAAGTTCATATAATTTACAAAAATAAAATATGACATATAACTATGATGGCTTGATGTATGAAGTAAAAATGCACATTGTGGAAAATATATGTTCATATTAAAAAAAGAACACGACTATGTTATTCCCAACATATACTAGTTTTCTATGACATAATATACATACAATTACAAAAATATGATAAATATTAATAACGTTGTATCATAATCATAGTGTTGAGTCTTAAAATATATTATACAATATAATTTATAAAAATACATCTAATAAAAAAAATAAAATTGTTTCAATTTAATATTGAAAATATATTTTATTTATCTATTTGTAACAAAATATTTACTATTAATTTTAAAATATATTTTTCAATTTCATTATAATGAGTTATATTGTTTAAGGTAGAATATTAAAAATTTAATATTTTCGATTCAAGCTTATGTTTTCAAGCATTTTCAAAACTATAAAAAACACATGTTTCATTTTAAGTAATTAGATATTATCTCCAAAAATAAACTCCCTTAATATGGAAAAGAAAACTTCACCTTTTTAATATAAATATACACATATATTTTAAATTTACCTCTCACCATAACTTAACTCAACCCACATAGCTTGAAGATATAAGGGCTTAATCTTATCAAGGATAGATTTTTAGCACTTAAGCTTCAAAAACATAAAAAGCTTTACATATTTGACTGCATGATACAAAGAATATCTCTAAATCCAAATCAAAAGGTAAATTTAGCTATGTTGGAAATTAATCCAAATTTCACCTATAACTAACATTTTTTTTGGGGGGGAGGAGGGGTGGATGATAGAACCCATCACCAGGAGTACTTGAATTTACTCGTGTCTATTAATTAATAGGTTAATTTAATTTTTACCTCCTTCCTCAACTATATATGAGTGTTGAGCATGATTTCATTTGAGATGGAACTGGAGAAAATTATTGGAGAAAAATAGCAGGGAGTTGTTGAAGCAATAGCATGGAGGAGAGGCACAAGTGTTAGTGGGAAGAGTAGTCAGTCACTTTAGGAAGTGCAAGTTACAACCTTACAAAGGATAAAAACTTATTTTGTGTGAAGAAGGGAAACCTTCCATGTATATTTCCATTTGTTAAGAAGCATTCTAGTAGAAGTCTGAATTATGGAAAAACCTTAATTTATTATAAATAGTTTAGAAGAATTTGATTGCTATAAAAATACCTTAGGGTACAAACTATTGGATGTTTTATTTATTAGAAGAGGTGCTTCTAATAAAAAATCCTGATTAGCAAAAGAGTGATCACTTATGGTAAAAAAAGTTATTGATTAAAAGTTTTGCTAAGTATTGTAAAGTCATGATAGTAGCCTTAAGTAAATATAATAATGAATATTAATATTTATACATTTTTGGGTGTTTTCTTGAGCAGAATTTTATCTTTCATAAAATTCACAATATTAATATTGATCTGGTAAATAAAAAAAGGTCCAATTTAATTTTATTTGATAAATTAAAAATGCATCATCAATTCTTCTTTCAAATTGGTATATGATATTGAGCCATCAGTAGAAGTTTTAGAGTAATAATGACATCCAAAAGTAGTCCGTTACAACTATAGATCCCATGATTAAATGGCAAGAACTATGATTATTGTAGTATTTAAATGAAGATCTTATTTGGGTCATAGGAGATTTGGTACCTAGTGGAGAATGGGCTTGTAGAACGCAAAATTGCAACAACATTTAGCACTCTTTCTCAAGATGAGAAATATTTGTTGAGAGAGAACCAAAAGAGGGACTAGAAGGTATTATTATTTATTATTTAGGCAATTTATAAGTCAATATTTTCATAGTTGTAGTAGCAACAAACTCCAAGCAGACATGGGAAATATTAGCAAAATTATTTTAAAGCACCAATAAAGTAAAGTTGGTGAGATTATATATGTTGAGAAGAAATATTGAAAATATACAATGCATGAAGATGAGTCCATGAGTGACTTATTGACCCATACAATGGGTATTATCAGTAATATGAGGATCAATGGCAAAAGTATTTAGAACCAAAGGATTGTGGAGATAGTACTGAGAATCTTATCGATAAGGTTTGACTTAGTAGTGATTACAATTATAAAATAAAGGGATTTAACAACCCTTTTAGTGTATGAGTTAATGAGTTCTCTACAAAATCATGAGCAGAGGCTACACTAAACAACATAGTCCTCATTAGAGTAAGAATTTAAGACATAAGTCACATTCAAAGACAAAAAAAAAAATAAGAGATCCTAGAAAGGATCTTAAAGTTCTTAAAAAAAATGATAGAATAATAGAGATAGAGGTGGAAGAGGCCATGAAAGAGGAGGAATATCAAACTACAATAAAGGAGAAACCAACTATAATTTTCATCAAGCAAGAGGTAAAGGAAACAACAAAAATCAGTAAGGAAGCTCAAATAAAAGGTATTATCAATCTAAAATCCAATTCAATTACTATAAAAATGTGGCCATTAAAATTACGAGCATAGAAAGAAAATGATTAGGGAAAAAAAACAAGAAGTCCACTATATCAATGAGAATGATAATGAATAAAATAAATATGCATGTAGGTATATGATGTTAACCTATAATGTTGATGAAGAGAGTCAAAATAATATTTGGTATCTTGATAGTGGTTGTAGTAACCACATGTCTAGGAATAGATAAATGTTCTCACAACTAGATGAAACCATCAAATCTAAAGTGAATATGGGAAATAATAGCAAGGTACTTGTCATGGGAAAATAGAGGATTATAATTTGCACAAAACAAGGAGAAAGAAAACATATTTGTGATGTGTATTATGTACCTAGGCTAAAATATAATATGTTGACTTTGGGATTAATTGTGTAAAAAGGCTACACCATTTATTTTAAAAATGGAGCTTGCATTATTAGAGATAAAGAAGATAGATCCATAGCAAATGTATCCATGATAAAGAAGATGATGTTTCATCTAAAAATTTAGAGTGAAATACTAATTTCATTTAGTGTAGTTGTAAAGAATGCTACATGGTTGTGGCATATTAGATTTGGTTACATGAGTTTCAAAGGCTTAAATTTTCTACATAAAAAGTAGATGGTGAGAGTATTACCTATCATAGAGGAAGCCAATCAAGAATATTAAGGTTTCCTTGTAGGAAAGCAACATAGGGATGCATTCCCTATAGGATAATCATGGAGAGATTCACAACCATTGGAGTTGGTGCATTCAAATATATGTGGGAATATGCAAACCAACTCATTTGTGAACAATAGATACTTATTTTATTTTATAGGTTATTTCAACTAAAAGATATGGGTATACCTCCTCAAATAAAATTTAGAAGCTTTTGGAAAATTTGGGGAGTTTAAAGTTTTACTTGAAAAAAAAAGTGGTTATTATATGAAGACACTAAGAATATGTGGAGGAGGTGAGCACATCTCAAATGAATTCCATAATTTTTACAAAGCTAATGGGATAAGAATCCAGTTCATAACTAGATACACACCACAATAGAATTGTGTAGCAAAGAGAAATAATAATACCATAATTAAGATGGAAAGAAACATGCTGAAGGTACAAACATTACCAAATGAATTCTAGGCAGAGGCTATAGCATGTGTATTTTATCTACTAAATAGGTATCCCATGAAAAATGTGTTGGACATTTTGAGTCCCTAAGCTAAAAGTTGTCATTGATGTCAAAAGGACCTATGTAAGTAAGCACTATGATTTTTCTCCACAAAGAGCTTCATGAGAAGCAAAGGTTTTGATCAAAGGTTCTAGAAGGGATGCATGGCATTTGGTTCCAAAAGGAGCTTCAAGGGAAGCTTAGCAAAAGGTTTTTATGAAAACCAAGGAAGGCAAGGAAAGGTTTTATTTAAAACCAATGGATGGCAGATTTGAAATGGGTTTTTCTTAAAACCCAAGTTGGCTTTTCGTTTCATCGAAAAAGGTGCCCCGGTGATGGAGAAATTTAATTTTAAAGGTTTAGTTTAAATTTTAATTTATTTAAAATTTAAATTTAAATTTTAAAATTAAATAAAAGGTTTTTCCCTCCTTTCTTATTGGCGTTGCCGACGTCATGAGGGCAATGTTAAAAGGGCCGACGTATTCGCATTGAAGGATGGCTTATATAAATAAGCCAAAGGTTTTCCATTTAATAAACCTAAGGAGTGTCGCATGATTTTTGAAAACCCAAAGTATTTGGCATCCGAATATTGCGCAATGAATTTCGTGGAGTGTGACGTGGGCAGTCAAGTCGTGGATGGTCAAAGTTTTGGTGCCTTGTGAGGAAAGTGCACACAGTTTAAGGAAGAGAGTGCCCAAGGCACTCACGTGGGAAGTGTTAGCTCACGCGGCTTAGCTGCCGCTTGGCAGCACGGTGGGCAGAGGTTCAAAATGCCAAGGCCCTTCGAGGGCTCCTTTGAGGTATGCACTCCGACTCCGATATTTATAGGGGTAAATATTTTAATTAAAATATTTTCTTGCTAAGGTTTGATTATGATTTTTGTGGGAGATATAAGGTTGAGCAAGATTTAATATTTTAATAAGGTTTGATATTTGATTAATGTGAGATATTGCCTAAGAAATCTTTGTGATTATTTTTGAGTGCAAAAGTGTTGAAAGGAAGGATATAAAATATTTGATTTATTTTATGGTATAAGTGGTTTGTGGAGTGACAAGGTTATCAATGATTTTATTTATTTTATTTATATGTACAAGTGGTTTTAGGAGTGATAAGGAAGTTGTGCATTAATTCTTAAGAAGGTTTTCTAATTAAAAGCCTTGGTGAATATAATTGTGAAGTGGAGTAATGTTGATTATTTTGTGATCTTCTAACCCTTGTGAAGATTGGCAAAAGAATATTGTGATTGTGGCAGATTTCCAAAGAGGCTTCTTCATCTTCATAAAAGGTATGGGCACATTCTCCTATTGATTGATTATGGTGGTTGATTTCTAAAAATATCTTTGGAGTGAAAAGGATTGATTGTGGTTTCCTTTTCGAAAGTGATTGGTTTAATGCTTCAAGGTTTTCTGGATTGAGAGTTGTGATTAAACCTTATTTTATAAGCATTGTTGTTGGAGCCCATTGGTTGTGCAAAGAACTTGAACTTGAGTTAGAAGAGAACATGAGTATCATTGTTATGTGAGATTTGTTGTTGAGCATTGTTGGAAACATTTTGAGTTGATTGATACATGCTTGGACTAGGGTTTGTGAGAAAGGGTTGTTCATTGAGGTGATTGGTTGAGTTGAGTTGATTGAGCCTAGTCAAGTGGATGCATGTGGTTGTTCAAGTTCCATAAAACAAACTATTCTATATTCTTGATTTGAGTTGAGATTGAGATTTGAGAATAGAACATATAGAGTCTCTAACAATTCTCTTTATGCTTCTATGAGATTGATTTGAGTTGAGATTGGGATTTGAGTATAGAACATATAGAGTCTCTAACAATTCTCTTTATGCTTCTATGAGATTGATTTGAGTTGAGATTGGGATTTGAGTATAGAACATATTGAGTCTCTAACAATTCTCTTTATGCTTCTATGAGATTGAGTTGAGATATTGATTGAGCATTAAGTATAGAACATATTGAGTCTCTAACAATTCTCTTTATGATTCTATGAGATTGGAAAAGTTATGTGTGAGCTTGTTAAGCAGATTTGAGACAAGTCTTTGAGAAGGCTTGTGGACTATTAATATTTGAGCAAGTCCTAGAGAGGACTTATTGAGCAGATTTGAGCAAGTCCTAGAGAGGACTTATTGAGCAGATTTGGACAAGTTCTATGTGGACTTATTGAGCATATTTGGATAAGTTCTATGTGGACCTATTGAGCATATTTGGACAGGTTCTATGTGGACCTATTGAGCAGATTTGGACAAGTTTTGAGTGAACTTGTTGAGCAGATTTGGATAGGTTATATGTGGACCTATTGAGCAGATTTGAGCAGGTTTTATGTGGACATATTGAGAAGATTTGGACAAGTTCTAAGTGAGATTGTTGAGAAGATTTGAGAAGGTTCTGAGTGAACCTATTGAGATAGAGCTTTGGAGGTGATAGAGTATAGAGGATAGAGTCTCAGTGGATAGAGATCCAATAGCCAGGACAATTGAAGATAGATCTGAGTGAGGAGTCTTCAAGTGGAGAGAGATCCACCAGTCAATGTAGTAGAGAGACAAAGTCTTCTAGAAGATCACTAGCCAGAGTAGAAGGGGAAAGAGTTCTCCTATGGAAGAGATCCATGAACTTGAGATTAGGGGATCAACATCTCCTTTGGATAGAGGTCCATAAACATTGTAATTGGGAAGGATTCCCAAAGAGATTGATTGAGAAAATTTTAGTAAAATATTTTCTCCGTGGAGTAGCCCACATTGGGTGAACCACGTAAATTGTGGTGTCTCTATTGTGTATGGTGTTTTGTGCATTGCTTTGATTACTACTATTGATACTGCTATCTATACACTACATAATATTGAATTGAAAGAAAAAGTAAAAAGGGGTCTTATACTGTTCACCCCCCTCTTAGTATAAGCTTGTGTTCTTCAATTGGTATCAGAGCGGGTTCCTTCAGAAGAGTTTGACAACTTGAAGGAAAAGTGGTCTAAGAACACAATGGATCAAAAGGATCAAAGAGACGGACCCTTCAATAATGCAGTACCAGTATTTTATGGAAGTGACTTCTTATATTGGTGTATGTTGATGAGATTTTACTTGATGGCACTTGGCAATGAAGTTTGGGATGTAGTGGAACTTGGATATGATTCAACAGCCAATCCTCCTACAGATAAGGAAGGTAAGCTTCTAATGCATGCAAATTCAAGAGCTATGAATGCAATTATAAAAGGGTTGCATAGATCAGAATCTATGAAGGTTATGGAATGTAAAACAACAAAAGAAATGTGGGAACTTCTGCATGAAATATATGAAGGAGATAAAGGAGTCAGAATGGCTAAGATCAGAAATCTCAAAGGAGAATTTGAGAACCTAAGAATGAGGGATGATGAAAACATTCATGACTATCTCAACAAGGTTGATGAACTTGTACATGAGATGAAAGGTCTTGGAATGAAGGTTGATGAATCTGATGCTTGTGATAAGATCTTGAGGACTCTTCCAAAAAGGTATAGTGAAAAGGTTTCTGCTATAGAAACATCAATTGATAGTGATTCTTTGACAAGGAATTCTTTGCTTGGCATGCTTACTACTTTTGAGATAAGAACAAAAGATCCTATTCCTCCGAAAGAAGTTGCTTTCAAAGTAGATAAAAAGAAAAAGGGAAAGAAGATAGAATCGAGCAATGAGTCATCCAGTGATGAAGAAGCAAATTATGGTAGAAGAGATAGAGGTTCCAGAAGACCCATAGATCTAAGATCTATCAAATTTTTCAATTGTGGATGGTATGGACACTATGCAACAGAATGCAAAGAGCCAAAGAACAACAATGATGAAGAAAAATAGGATCACAGATACAGGGAATCAGAAAGACACAGGTACCAGAAGAAAAGCAAGGATGGACAAAGCAGACAAGGAAAGAAGTTCTTCCAGAGACAAAAGAGAAGCTACTATGCAAAATGCAAGTAAGTACTCAATTGATAGTGATGCTAGTTTTTCAGACAATGATAGAGATGAAGTCCTATTTATGGTTAAAGAGAAAGATCCAATTAAGAAAAGGACTCTAGTTATTCTCAAGTGTTTTAGATGTGGTAAATTTGGACATCTTGAAGATGATTGCACTAGGGATGGTTATAGTTTCAGTGATGATGATTTTGAAGATGCACTTGAAAGACCAGATGAGAATCTTCTAATGGATTTGGAAGATAAAGAAAGTGATCCTATAGAAGACAAGTCAAAAGGAAGTAATGATAAGGACAAAGGCAAACAAATAGAAGATTATTCAGTAGAGAATGGTTATGATCTCAAGGGAGAACTTATCTATGCCCTTGACACAGTAAAGAAGGTTAGAAAGCAACACTCCAAGCTTGAAAGTCAGTTTCAAGAATGTGATGAAGAAAGGTTATTGCTCATAGAGGATTTAGAGAAGTCAAAGGCTAAGGCAAGCAAGTTCAAGGATAAGTTAGAAGCAAATATTTTGGAATGTGAGAAGTTAGCACAAGAAGTGGCTACTCTAAAAGAAGACTTAAAGGACTCCAAGATCAAGATGAAGAGTTTCACAAATAGCTCTAAGAACTTGGATAAGTTCATCTGTGGACAACAACGAACATCATGTTCAATAGGTCTTGGCTTTGGAAAGGTTCAAAAGAAATAGGAAAAAGAATCTACTTCAAGTCTTGATGAAGAAGAAACTTCAGAAGAAGATACATCAGAAGAAGATAGTTTAAGTGAAAGTGGGACATCAGAGGATGAGTTGGACAACAAAGAGTTCAACAAAGAGAGGAACAATGCACAAAGAAGATACAGATGGAACAACAATCAGAATAGGAGACCAATGAGGTCAAGACAAGGAGGCTTCAATGGAAGATGCTTTTCATGTCACAGGTTTGGACACATGGCTTCACAATGCAGGACTCATGAAAGATAGGTATATGGAAAAGAACAACTTTTCCAAGGTTATTGCTACTCATGCAATGGTTTTGGTCACAAGGCAATGAATTGCAGGGTTCATGATAGAAGAAGATATGGCTTCATTAGGAGAAATCCTAAGACAATTGCACATCCAAGGAATAATAACATTAAGTGTTATAAGTGCAATAATTATGGTCACATAGCAAGATGGTGTAGAGAAAATATTCTAGAAATAGGCATGAACAGGAACAGGAACATGAATAGGAATATGAACAAGAACAGGAATATGAATAAAAACAAGAAGATGAATAGGAATAGAGACTCATAAAAGAATAAGAACAGGAACAAGGATGAGAACCGAAATAGGAACATGGATGAGAACAAGAACATGAATAGGAACATAAGTGATGACAGGAACAGGGATGATGACTTGGAAAGAAATAGTGAGAGGATTCAGAAGACTCACAGAAGAAGAGAGAAAGATAAAGGCATAGATCTATGCTTTCGGGGAGTAGAAATACTCCCACCCCAGAATTAACCACCTCATGTGGAGGTGGGGGAGGGGCTAAGCTAAGAGGCTCATTCTTAGCCCCGAGCCCCAAAGGTGACCCTTTGCCATTGATGTCAAAGGGGGAGAGATTTGTGTATTGGGGAGAGATTTGATATGAGATTTGATATTTGAGAGAGCATTGAGCTAGGGGGAGCAAAGTCCCAGGGGGAGCAGAAAAGAAGGTCAGGTTTCAGTAAAATGAATATGGGTTGCCATCAATGACAAAGGGGGAGATTGTTGGACATTTTGAGTCCCTAAGCTAAAAGTTGTCATTGATGTCAAAAGGACCTATGTAAGTAAGCACTATGATTTTGCTCCACAAAGAGCTTCATGAGAAGCAAAGGTTTTGATCAAAGGTTCTAGAAGGGATGCATGGCATTTGGTTCCAAAAGGAGCTTCAAGGGAAGCTTAGCAAAAGGTTTTTATGAAAACCAAGGAAGGCAAGGAAAGGTTTTATTTAAAACCAATGGATGGCAGATTTGAAATGGGTTTTTCTTAAAACCCAAGTTGGCTTTTCGTTTCATCGAAAAAGGTGCCCCAGTGATGGAGAAATTTAATTTTAAAGGTTTAGTTTAAATTTTAATTTATTTAAAATTTAAATTTTAATTTTAAAATTAAATAAAAGGTTTTTCCCTCCTTTCTTATTGGCGTCGCCGACGTCATGAGGGCAATGTTAAAAGGGCCGACGTATTCGCATTGAAGGATGGCTTATATAAATAAGCCAAAGGTTTTCCATTTAATAAACCTAAGGAGTGTCGCATGATTTTTGAAAACCCAAAGTATTTCTGCATCCGAATATTGTGCAGCGAATTTCGTGGAGTGTGACATGGGCAGTCAAGTCATGGACGGTCAAATTTTTGGTGCCTTGTGAGGAAAGCGCACATAGTTTAAGGAAGAGAGTGCCCAAGGCACTCACATGGGCAGTGTTAGCTCACGCGGCTTAGCTGTCGCTTGGCAGCACGGTGGGCAGAGGTTCGAAATGCCAAGGCCCTTCGAGGGCTCCTTTGAGGTATGCACTCCGACTCCGATATTTATAAGGGTAAATATTTTAATTAAAATATTTGCTTGCTAAGGTTTGATTATGATTTTTGTGGGAGATATAAGGTTGAGCAAGCTTTAATATTTTAATAAGGTTTGATATTTGATTAATGTGAGATATTGCCTAAGAAAGCTTTGTGATTATTTTTTAGTGCAAAAGTGTTGAAAGGAAGGATATAAAATATTTGATTTATTTTATGGTATAAGTGGTTTGTGGAGTGACAAGGTTATGCAATGATTTGATTTATTTTATTTTATGGTACAAGTGGTTTTAGGAGTGATAAGGAAGTTGTGCATTAATTCTTAAGAAGGTTTTCTAATTAAAAGCCTTGGTGAATATTATTGTGAAGTGGAGTAATGTTGATTATTTTGTGATCTTCTAACCCTTGTGAAGATTGGCAAAAGAATATTGTGATTGTGGCAGATTTCCAAAGAGGCTTCTTCATCTTCATAAAAGGTATGGGCACATTCTCCTATTGATTGATTATGGTGGTTGATTTCTGAAAATATCTTTGGAGTGAAAAGGATTGATTGTGGTTTCCTTTTCGAAAGTGATTGGTTTAATGCTTCAAGGTTTTCTGGATTGAGAGTTGTGATTAAACCTTGTTTTATAAGCATTGTTGTTGGAGCCCATTGGTTGTGCAAAGAACTTGAACTTGAGTTAGAAGAGAACATGAGTATCATTGTTATGTGAGATTTGTTGTTGAGCATTGTTGGAAACATTTTGAGTTGATTGATACATGCTTGGACTAGGGTTTGTGAGAAAGGGTTGTTCATTGAGGTGATTGGTTGAGTTGAGTTGATTGAGCCTAGTCAAGTGGATGCATGTGGTTGTTCAAGTTCCATAAAACAAACTATTCTATATTCTTGATTTGAGTTGAGATTGAGATTTGAGAATAGAACATATAGAGTCTCTAACAATTCTCTTTATGCTTCTATGAGATTGATTTGAGTTGAGATTGGGATTTGAGTATAGAACATATAGAGTCTCTAAAAATTCTCTTTATGCTTCTATGAGATTGATTTGAGTTGAGATTGGGATTTGAGTATAGAACATATTGAGTCTCTAACAATTCTCTTTATGCTTCTATGAGATTGAGTTGAGATATTGATTGAGCATTAAGTATAGAACATATTGAGTCTCTAACAATTCTCTTTATGATTCTATGAGATTGGACAAGTTATGTGTGAGCTTGTTAAGCAGATTTGAGACAAGTCTTTGAGAGGACTTATTGAAAATATTTGAGCAAGTCCTAGAGAGGACTTATTGAGCAAATTTGAGCAAGTCCTAGAGAGGACTTATTGAGCAGATTTGGACAAGTTCTATGTGGACTTGTTGAGCAGATTTGGATAGGTTCTGTGTGGACCTGTTGAGCAGATTTGAGAAGGTTATATGTGGACCTATTGAGAAGATTTGGACAAGTTCTATGTGGACTTGTTGAGAATATTTGGACAGGTTCTATGTGGACCTATTGAGAATATTTGAGCAGGTTCTGTGTGGACCTATTGAGCATATTTGGACAAGTTCTGAGTGAGCTTGTTGAGCAGATTTGAGAAGGTTTTGAGTGAACCTATTGAGATAGAGCTTTGGAGGTGATAGAGTATAGAGGATAGAGTCTCAGTGGATAGAGATCCAGTAGCTAGGACAATTGAAGATAGATCTGAGTGAGGAGTCTTCAAGTGGAGAGAGATCCACCAGTTAGTGCAGCAGAGAGACAGAGTCTTCTAGAAGATCACTAGCCAGAGCAGAAGGGGAAAGAGTTCTCCTATGGAAGAGATCCATGAACTTGAGATTAGGGGATCAACATCTCCTTTGGATAGAGGTCCATAAACATTGTAATTGGGAAGGATTCCCAAAGAGATTGATTGAGAAAATTTTAGTAAAATATTTTCTTCGTGGAGTAGCCCACATTGGGTGAACCATGTAAATTATGGTGTCTCTATTGTGTATGGTGTTTTGTGCATTGCTTTGATTACTACTATTGATACTACTATCTATACACTGCATAATATTGAATTGAAAGAAAAAGTAAAAAGGGGTCTTATACTATTCACCCCCCTCTCAGTATAAGCTTGTGTTCTTCAATTGGTATCAGAGCGGGTTCCTTCAGAAGAGTTTGATAGCTTGAAGGAAAAGTGGTCTAAGAACACAATGGATCAAAAGGATCAAAGAGATGGACCCTTCAATAATGCAGTACCAATATTTTATGGAAGTGACTTCTTATATTGGTGTATGTTGATGAGATTTTACTTGATGGCACTTGGCAATGAAGTTTGGGATGCAGTGGAACTTGGATATGATTCAACAGCCAATCCTCCTATAGATAAGGAAGGTAAGCTTCTAATGCATGCAAATTCAAGAGCTATGAATGCAATTATAAAAGGGTTGCATAGATCAGAATCTATGAAGGTTATGGAATGTAAAACAACAAAAGAAATGTGGGAACTTTTGCATGAAATATATGAAGGAGATAAAGGAGTCAGAATGGCTAAGATCAAAAATCTCAAAGGAGAATTTGAGAACCTAAGAATGAGGGATGATGAAAACATTCATGACTATCTCAACAAGGTTGATGAACTTGTACATGAGATGAAAGGTCTTGGAATGAAGGTTGATGAATCTGATGCTTGTGATAAGATCTTGAGGACTCTTCCAAAAAGGTATAGTGAAAAGGTTTCTGCTATAGAAACATCAATTGATAGTGATTCTTTGACAAGGAATTATTTTCTTGGCATGCTTACTACTTTTGAGATAAGAACAAAAGATCCTATTCCTTTGAAAGAAGTTGCTTTCAAAGTAGATAAAAAGAAAAAGGGAAAGAAGATAGAATCAAGCAGTGAGTCATCCAGTGATGAAGAAGCAAATTATGGTAGAAGAGATAGAGGTTCCAGAAGACCCATAGATCTAAGATCTATCAAATGTTTCAATTATGGATGGTATGGACACTATGCAACAGAATGCAAAGAGCCAAAGAGCAACAATGATGAAGAAAAATAGGATCACAGATATAGGGAATCATAAAGACATAGGTACCAGAAGAAAAGCAAGGATGGACAAAGCAGACAAGGAAAGAAGTTCTTCCAGAGACAAAAGAGAAGCTACTATGCAGAAAATGCAAGTAAGTACTCAATTGATAGTGATGCTAGTATTTCAGACAATGATAGAGATGAAGTCCTATTTATGGTTAAAGAGAAAGATCCAGTTAAGAAAAGGACTCTAGTTATTCTCAAGTGTTTTAGATGTGGTAAATTTGGACATCTTGAAGATGATTGCACTAGGGATGGTTATAGTTTTAGTGATGATGATTTTGAAGATGCACTTGAAAGACCAGATGAGAATCTTCTAATGGCTTTGGAAGATAAAGAAAGTGATCCTATAGAAGACAAGTCAAAAGGAAGTAATGATAAGGACAAAGGCAAACAAATAGAAGATTATTTAGTAGAGAATGGTTATGATCTCAAGGGAGAACTTATCTATGCCCTTGACATAGTAAAGAAGGTTAGAAAGCAACACTCCAAGCTTGAAAGTCAGTTTCAAGAATGTGATGAAGAAAGGTTATTGCTCATAGAGGATTTAGAGAAGTCAAAGGCTAAGGCAAGCAAGTTCAAGGATAAGTTAGAAGCAAATATTTTGGAATGTGAGAAGTTAGCACAAGAAGTGGCTACTCTAAAAGAAGACTTAAAGGACTCCAAGATCAAGATGAAGAGTTTCACAAATAGCTCTAAGAACTTGGATAAGTTCATCTATGGACAACAATGAACATCATGTTCAATAGGTCTTGGCTTTGGAAAGGTTCAAAAGAAACAAGAAAAAGAATCTACTTCAAGTCTTGATGAAGAAGAAACTTCAGAAGAAGATACATCAGAAGAAGATAGTTTAAGTGAAAGTGGGACATCAGAGGATGAGTTGGACAACAAAGAGTTCAAAAAAGAGAGGAACAATGCACAAAGAAGATACAGATGGAACAACAATCAGAACAGGAGACCAATGAGGTCAAGACAAGGAGGCTTCAATGGAAGATGCTTTTCATGTCACAGGTTTGGACACATGGCTTCACAATGCAGGACTCATGAAAGATAGGTATATGGAAAAGAATAACTTTTCCAAGGTTATTGCTACTCATGCAATGGTTTTGGTCACAAGGCAATGAATTGCAGGGTTCATGACAGAAGAGGATATGGCTTCATTAGGAGAAATCCTAAGACAATTGCACATCCAAGGAATAATAACATTAAGTGTTATAAGTGCAATAATGATGGTCACATAGCAAGATGGTGTAGAGCAAATATTCTAGAAATAGGCATGAACAGGAACATGAACATGAATAGGAATATGAACAGGAATATGAATAGAAATAGGAATATGAACAGAAACAAGAAGATGAACAGGAATAGAGACTCAGAAAATAATAAGAATAGGAACAAGGATGAGAACCGAAATAGGAACATGGATGAGAACAAGAATAGGAATAGGAACAGAAGTGATGACAAGAACAGGGATGATGACTTGGAAAGAAACAGTGAGAGGATTCAGAAGACTCACAAAAGAAGAGAGAAAGATAAAGGTATAGATATATGCTTTCAGGGAGTAGAAATACTCCCACCCCAGAATTAACCACCTCATGTGGAGGTGGGGGAGGGGCTAAGCTAAGAGGCTCATTCTTAGCCCCGAGCCCCAAAGGTGACCCTTTGCCATTGATGTCAAAGGGGGAGAGATTTGTGTATTGGGGAGAGATTTGATATGAGATTTGATATTTGAGAGAGCATTGAGCCAGGGAGAGCAAAGTCCCAGGGGGAGAAAAAATAAGGTCAAGTTTTAGTAAAATGAATATGGGTTGCCATCAATGACAAAGGGGGAGATTGTTGGACATTTTGAGTCCCTAAGCTAAAAGTTGTCATTGATGTCAAAAGGACCTATGTAAGTAAGCACTATGATTTTTCTCCACAAAGAGCTTCATGAGAAGCAAAGGTTTTGATCAAAGGTTCTAGAAGGGGTGCATGGCATTTGGTTCCAAAAGGAGCTTCAAGGGAAGCTTAGCAAAAGGTTTTTATGAAAACCAAGGAAGGCAAGGAAAGGTTTTATTTAAAACCAATGGATGGCAGATTTGAAATGGGTTTTTCTTAAAACCCAAGTTGGCTTTTCGTTTCATCGAAAAAGGTGCCCCGAGTGATGGAGAAATTTAATTTTAAAGGTTTAGTTTAAATTTTAATTTATTTAAAATTTAAATTTTAATTTTAAAATTAAATAAAAGGTTTTTCCCTCCTTTCTTATTGGTGTCGTCGACGTCATGAGGGCAATGTTAAAAGGGTCGACGTATTCACATTGAAGGATGGCTTATATAAATAAGCCAAAGGTTTTCCATTTAATAAACCTAAGGAGTGTCGCATGATTTTTGAAAACCCAAAGTATTTCTGCATCCGAATATTGTGCAGTGAATTTCATGGAGTGTGACGTGGGCAGTCAAGTCATGGATGGTCAAAGTTTTGGTGCCTTGTGAGGAAAGCACACATAGTTTAAGGAAGAGAGTGCCCAAGGCACTCACGTGGGCAGTGTTAGCTCACGCGGCTTAGCTGTCGCTTGGCAGCACGGTGGGCAGAGGTTCGAAATGCCAAGGCCCTTCGAGGGCTCCTTTGAGGTATGCACTCTGAATCCGATATTTGTGGGGGTCAATATTTTAATTAAAATATTTTCTTGCTAAGGTTTGATTATGATTTTTGTGGGAGATATAAGGTTGAGCAAGCTTTAATATTTTAATAAGGTTTGATATTTGATTAATGTGAGATATTGCCTAAGAAAGCTTTGTGATTATTTTTTAGTGCAAAAGTGTTGAAAGGAAGGATATAAAATATTTGATTTATTTTATGGTATAAGTGGTTTGTGGAGTGACAAGGTTATGCAATGATTTGATTTATTTTATTTTATGGTACAAGTGGTTTTAGGAGTGATAAGGAAGTTGTGCATTAATTCTTAAGAAGGTTTTCTAATTAAAAGCCTTGGTGAATATTATTGTGAAGTGGAGTAATGTTGATTATTTTGTGATCTTCTAACCCTTGTGAAGATTGGCAAAAGAATATTGTGATTGTGGCAGATTTCCAAAGAGGCTTCTTCATCTTCATAAAAGGTATGGGCACATTCTCCTATTGATTGATTATGGTGGTTGATTTCTGAAAATATCTTTGGAGTGAAAAGGATTGATTGTGGTTTCCTTTTCGAAAGTGATTGGTTTAATGCTTCAAGGTTTTCTGGATTGAGAGTTGTGATTAAACCTTGTTTTATAAGCATTGTTGTTGGAGCCCATTGGTTGTGCAAAGAACTTGAACTTGAGTTAGAAGAGAACATGAGTATCATTGTTATGTGAGATTTGTTGTTGAGCATTGTTGGAAACATTTTGAGTTGATTGATACATGCTTGGACTAGGGTTTGTGAGAAAGGGTTGTTCATTGAGGTGATTGGTTGAGTTGAGTTGATTGAGCCTAGTCAAGTGGATGCATGTGGTTGTTCAAGTTCCATAAAACAAACTATTCTATATTCTTGATTTGAGTTGAGATTGAGATTTGAGAATAGAACATATAGAGTCTCTAACAATTCTCTTTATGCTTCTATGAGATTGATTTGAGTTGAGATTGGGATTTGAGTATAGAACATATAGAGTCTCTAACAATTCTCTTTATGCTTCTATGAGATTGATTTGAGTTGAGATTGGGATTTGAGTATAGAACATATTGAGTCTCTAACAATTCTCTTTATTCTTCTATGAGATTGAGTTGAGATATTGATTGAGCATTAAGTATAGAACATATTGAGTCTCTAACAATTCTCTTTATGATTCTATGAGATTGGACAAGTTATGTGTGAGCTTGTTAAGAAGATTTGAGACAAGTCTTTGAGAAGGCTTGTGGACTATTTATAATTTTGACTATATTTGAGCAAGTCCTAGAGAGGACTTATTGAGCAGATTTGAGCAAGTCCTAGAGAGGACTTATTGAGAAGATTTGAACAAGTTCTAGTGAGGACTTATTGAGAAGATTTGGACAGGTTATGTGTGGACCTATTGAGCAGATTTGAGCAGGTTATGTGTGGACCTATTGAGCATATTTGGACAAGTTCTGAGTGAACTTGTTGAGAAGATTTGGACAAGTTCTATGTGGACCTATTGAGCAGATTTGAGAAGGTTTTATGTGGACCTATTGAGCAGATTTGGACAAGTTTTGAGTGAGCTTGTTGAGAAGATTTGAGAAGGTTTTGAGTGAACCTATTGAGATAGAGCTTTGGAGGTGACAGAGTATAGAGGATAGAGTCTCAGTGGATAGAGATCCAGTAGCCAGGACAATTGAAGATAGATCTGAGTGAGGAGTCTTCAAGTGGAGAGAGATCCACCAGTCAGTGTAGCAGAGAGACAGAGTCTTCTAGAAGATCACTAGCCAGAGTAGAAGGGGAAAGAGTTCTCCTATGGAAGAGATCCATGAACTTGAGATTAGGGGATCAACATCTCCTTTGGATAGAGGTCCATAAACATTGTAATTGGGAAGGATTCCCAAAGAGATTGATTGAGAAAATTTTAGTAAAATATTTTCTCCGTGGAGTAGCCCACATTGGGTGAACCACGTAAATTGTGGTGTCTCTATTGTGTATGGTGTTTTGTGCATTGCTTTGATTACTGCTATTGATACTGCTATCTATACACTGCATAATATTGAATTGAAAGAAAAAGTAAAAAGGGGTCTTATACTGTTCACCCCCCTCTCAGTATAAGCTTGTGTTATTTAGAGTGTGAAGGATGTGATTCCATAGTAATCATGGAGCAACAATAAACCAAGTGTTGCTCACTTACAAGTCTTTGGTTGCGGAGCATATGCACATATTCTAGAAGAGAAGAAAAGAAAATTGGATGATAAGGTAAAAAAATACATATTTATTGGGTACAATTATGATTCAAAGGCCTATAGATTATATAACCCTATTACAAATAAGTTGACCATACATAGAGATGTGAAGTTCATGGAAGAAGAAATATGGAATTATAATTCCAAGATTGGTCGACAAGGGACAAGTATTGAGTTTGAATACTTGAGTGGAGAAAGTATGAATTAGGCTACAAATTCAAATAGCGGTACTAGTACAGGCAACAACCCTTCTTCATCAGACTCACTACTTACAATAATGATATCCTACATGAGGATACCAATAAATGTAAGAAGCTTGCAAGAAATAAATGAGGCAACAAAAAATGAAATAAAATATGAAGAGTATTATAATTTTGCTTTGTTTTTTAAGGTGGATCCTATTTCATTTGAAGAAGCAATTAAAAACAACAAATGGTTGAAATTCATGAATTATGAAATAGAAACCATAGAGAAATATCAAACTTGGGAGCTAATGGATCTTCCAGTAAGCAAGAAAACCATTGGAGTGAAATGGGTGTACAAAACCAAGTTTAATGTCTAAGGTGATGTCAAAAGGCATAAAGCAAGGCTAGTTTTCAAAGGGTATAAACAGAAGCTAGGCAATGAATATCATGAAGTGTATGCATCTATAGAAATGCTTGACACAATAAGAATGATTATGTCATTGGCAACACAAAAAGGATAGAAAATTTATCAAATGGATGTCACATTTACCTTTTTGAGTGGACTACTAGAATAAAAGGTTTACATAGACTAACCACCTAGTTATGAGTTGTAAGGATAAGAATGAAAGGTATTTAAATTGAAGAAAAACATGTATGGGTTAAATCAAGCATCCAGGGAATGACATAATAGTATTGATTCATATTTTAAGGAGAATGAATTCATCAAGTGCCCATATGAGCACACTTTATACGTTAAGACCATTGTTGAAAGAGATATGATATCAATCTACTTGTATGTAGATGATCTAATTTATACTTCCAACATCAGTATGTTGTTTAAACAATTTTTAAATACCATGAAGCAAGAGTTTAAAATGATAAAATTGGGATTAATGGTGTATTTTCTTGGAATTAAAGTTATCCAATTAATAAATGGTATCTTCATCCCACAAGAAACATATAACAAAGATGTTTTTAAGAGATTTAAAATGAAGAATAGTAAACTAATCATCTCTCCAGTTATAATAGATCTCAAGATTAGGTTGCATATATTTTTACAAAACCTTTGAAGGAGGAAGATTTGAAGTGTAATAGGTCTCAAGTTTAAGTTTATCTTATTTTATTTGATAAGGTCCACTGCTTGTTTTTTTTTTTTGAGTATTTTTTGATAAGTTTTTGTTGTGTAAATAAAATATATATTATTTTTCATTTGACATTTTTTTTTTTGACATATTTTTGTTGTTAACAACTTTTTAACAAGGTTTTTTTGTGTAAAAACATATTTGTTTTTTGTTGACAATTTGTTTTTTGACAAATTTTTGTGCAAAAACAATTTTTGTTCGTCAATTTTTTTGTTTTGACGTGTTTTTGTTGTTAACAACTTTTTGACAAGTTTTTGTTGTACAAAAACAATATTTTTTTGTTTGAAGTAATAGACAAAAAAGAAAATGTCCTCCTTTTATTTTTTAATTGGATTTTAGATTTTTTTTTAAGAGATGTTGATGTTTATTTTTATTTAGGTGCATGCTTAACACACACTCTATGTAGACCTAACAAATAGGCTTACCTATTGTAGCCCTGTCGGGGATATAGTCGATAGGCTCTAAGCATGCACAAAATCCTCTATTCCCCACACACGGGCTGTGTGGCCCACATGAATTGTGGGCTATAGCCCGCATGGAGCACAGGGCTTGTGGTTCTCCTCTATGTTTTTATTTATTTATTTTTATTTATTCTCTAAAAATAAAATATAATAAAAACTTAATAGAGAATAAATTAATTTTTTTTTTTTTTTTTTTTTTAAATGAAATTAAAATAGATAGAAAATGCAAAACCACAAAACTTCTTTTTTTATTTTGAAAAATTAAACAATATTTTTTAAGGACACTTACCTGTCCTTAAAATATAGTTGTTGGATGCTTGATATATATATAGCTAATATTTGGTGTCTACAAGGGCCATCAAATCATAGGTTGGAACTCCTTTATGAAAATTTTTGATAAACCTAGTTGCATTTAGACTTGTTGTGTCTAAACTATTATGGAAATATGATTTTATATCATCTCTATGAAAATAAAACAAAACAATGTTGAACAATGTGCCACTTGTGGAAAAAGGAGGTTATGAAAACCTATGTTCATATATGCTTTGTATTGTAGAAAAACACAAAGGATTGTGTTTATTTTAAGGGGGGTAGTATGTCATGACCCTCCCTTGGTAAGATTTTTCATATGATGGACTTATGAATTGTTATGTTGTTTTGAAGATAAATTAGATGGCATTGAGTTTATTATTTGCAATGTATGCTTGGTTTATTTTAAAATATGGTTTTTTTGATAGTTTGTATGGTTGTACAAGTAGGTATCCATCAAATAGAGTGGATGAGAGAGTCACCACTAAGGATGAGAAATAAGAAAATATAGATCAAGATCCATAATTTTCTTACTTATGATTTAATATTAATTACAATATTAAGTAATAAATTATGATTATCTTTAATTTTGTGATTTGGTAATTTAGCCTATTTTTGTGTAATAGGAAATTGAGTTGGAATTGTGTGATGAAGACCCCTTCCAAACCAAGGGAGGAGAAAGAGCATATTACCCTTGGAATAAAATAAGAGTTTACCAAATTGACCTCTACTCCAAATGAAGGGAGGAGGATTGATATCTCTGCTAACGGAAATTTAATATTGATTAAATTAAGGTATTTTAATGTTGAAATAGCAATCCTTTTAAATTTAGCAAAGGGGCCAAATTAAGGATTGACTAATTGATTTAAACCCTCTCCAAATGGACAAAGGAGAAGGGAAGGGCTAAAATTAGCATCTTTATAATATTAAAATATAAGATCTACTTGATGGATCGTAAATGAGGATAAAGCCTTTTATAAAAAGTGAGGCTTTGGTTTAAGAAATAGCTAGGGATTAGAAGCTAAACTTGGGAGAAAAATTTAAAGGCAGTTTTGAAGGCTAGTTTTGAAGGCCAATTGAGAGACTGCAAAGAGTTGGATATCAACCTATTAGGAGGATATGGTTGGGGATTTCCATACATTTTATTCATTATGAATGTGTTACATTAGATTTTAAAAAAACTCTTTTTATTCCTTGTTAAAATACTTTATTTATCCTTGCTTTAGGTTTATAGCTTGCTTGCAATAAGAGGTGATATGAATCTAATGTTTTAGATTCCTCCCTCCTTGATTTTTAGAAGCCATAACTATTACTACAAATTGCTTGCTTTAGCTTCAAACCAAGAGATCTATTTTATTATCTTTGAATGTCTTTGGGGACTTGACTTAGGAAAATGGAATTCTATTATTAAAAATAGCCCTTGTATGATGGATTTGGTTTAGTTTACTTCTTTTAAATGTTAGATGTCTGCCTCTCAATCTAGATTGAGATCTAGTCTTCTTTGTCTATGTGTGTGCTATTAGACTATAACCCCATTGTGTTTAATTATACCCCATGCTCCTTACTATACTTAGTTGTATTAAGAAACTTATATTACTGTTACAATCATTGATTAAGCCCCCTAAAAGCACTCTTAAATTGAGCATATATTTTTTTCCTAATTGATATATTCGTCTACCACCTATCATTGGAAATCAATTGTATTGTCTAAGTAGATGCTTTGGTAGATTTTGATTGGGTTATCTAGTGCCAAGCTATAATTTAGAGAGGTTTATGACCTCTATTCAAATCCCTCAAAGCGTTCAATGTGTGTTGGTCTACACTTAGCCACACTCAGGTAGAAGGTCTTCAAAGGCTTCCATAAGCATTATCCCACATGGGATATGCTTGAGAGTTGAAGTAATTTGAAGGTATAATGTATCCTTAATCATTTTAACCACTAAGTGGTGGTCAAGTACCAATCTACGTGGTGGTTTCTATGTTCCATATATATGTTACTGAAAGCACGAGGATACGGAAACAAAACGGAAATGCCAAGTGCGATGTATGCAAAAGCAAAACGTAACGCTAAGTCCTACGAACTGAAATGCATGAAAGGAGAGAAACATAAACGAATTGAAACAAGATAGAAAGCAAATGTCGAGTACAACCCTTTTTATTAATTTTCTTTAAAATCGGGTTACAACACGTCTCCTCCATTTTTGGGGGCTAGGAGCGTTAAGTAGGGCTCTATTACACCACGGATTGGTACGCTTTCTTTCGCGTGCCCACATGTAAAGTGGGCGGGCCAAATGTCGTCGCCGCTTGCGTGAACATGTCTTTGATTCCTTTCTGCTCCTCCGGTGTCGAGATCCTGCGTTCAGAGAAACATAAAAGGATTAGTAGCACCTGCGGATGAAGTAAAACATGCGATCCCCAAAGCCTACGATTAGTGCATGCATAAAATAAATAAAATGATAACTAAAACATATCAGAATGAGCTGAAAACTTGACAGAGGCATGAGAACATTACCAGGAAGGCACTACAAAAGGAACAGTCAGGAAATTCGCCATGGATTTCTAATCGCTCCGGGGTGGGACGATTAGACCTGCAACAAAATGTCAGAAAGCACCCTCCTAAATGTCCCATCCGAGAGGCTCCAAATCACCTGCAAAGTTGGGGGTTAGGTAAAACGGGGTATTTTGGAAAGACCCAGAAGGTCATATTTTGCCAATTCGGCCTCTATCACCCGAAATCTGATGATGCTCCCTGCATGTTAGTGAAAGCGAGAAATAACAAAAGCATGATCAAAACTGCTCAGAATAACATGAAATTTGAATGAAAGCCTATCTGAACAACCTAGAAACAAATGCAAGAAAAATAGAAATGAAATATGCTACAGATTTCTAATCGCTTCGGGGTGGGGCGATTAGGACTGCAGATAGTGCGGGGGCGCCCGGGGCAGGACGCCCATCGTTTGGGGCCCGGTTTTGGCACCAATCCACTTGGGATGGGTCCAAAACCTCTTGTGGGGTATTGTCGACAAATTTGGGTGGGATACTGTGGCCAAATGTCGGGTTTTGGGTCCGGATTGTGCTTCCAATAATCACCCAATAACCTCCCTTCCAAAAGAGAGATCAAGGATGTGAAAGGCACAAGCAAAAGGGTGAGGACGTAAATCGACAGCACTCCATTGCTCCAAAATGCTCCTAACCTCTTTTTTGGGGGGTGAGAAGACTCACCATTTTATAGACTTGAGGGTCTCTATGAATGAGCATGCAAAGGCGTCACTTGGCGATCATGCCTTCTCAGGGGAGAGAAGATTCCTCCTTGATTAAGGACTCCATGACTACCTCTTTGAGCTCAAAAATGCTCACTCGCACTCCCATGCAATGAAGGAGGAGTTAAGTGGCGGATCTGAGCTGCCATTTGTCAAGGTTTGACCTTTTGCCCATCAAACCTGCTATTCGCCCCACCCAGGGGTGAATGCTGCTAATCGTCCCTGGGTGGAACGAATACCAGTTTGTAATCGTCCCTGGGTGGAACGAATAAGGAGCAGAGTGCCTGAAAGGTGCCAAATTGACCTCTGACCTTCCAAAACTACTGTGAGAGTGGTTAGGACCATTGTTTAACCTCTGGGGGCTGCCCTAGGGGCTGTGTATGTCAGTGCGATCAGTGTTTGTAGCCACATAATCGGATTGGTGTTGTTTTGGTGTCTACAGATGCCCCTTTTTGGGATGCATTGTGCGTGGCGCAGTGTTGAGCAAAAATAGATAACCAAAGCACTAATGATTAGGGTTTCTCAGTAACCTAACCAAATTTTGATGCCCCAAGTATGGAAAGGGGCATGCATTCTTGAATCCTTGCTTCTGATGAGCTAAGGAACTTAATTCAAGTGTTAACCTTTTTTTGGTGAGGTGTTACTTGATCTTGGGCATTGATCAGTCATGAATAGGCAAAGGGCGCAACCTTTTGTCTATGGGAACCTTGAGTTCATGATTCACAAATGCCAAGTGTTTGATCAGCTTGTGATTATTGCTTGTTTGCTGCCCCAAGCAGAGGGCGTGATTGTCTTTGTCAATGATTCTTTGAATGCATGCCATTTCCTTGATTGGGTGTGTATTTGTTGATTGATGACTAAGTGTGACTACCCCCTCAAGCGACGAATCGATGAGGGAATGACCTACATGAGAAAAGCGACGAGTCGCTTGACCCAAGATGACTTGTGTAAGGGTGCCTTCAGTTGTTTTTCTTTGAATGCTTATGCAGTTTCCCAACATTTAGACCTATTTTTGGTGGGTGTTAACCCTTTTTGGGACGCCATTTGGGGATGAAATTCTCGAAAATCCGTCCTCCCGTGGAGCGGTCCGGCTATGGTAGCCTTCTTAGGGAGTAGGATAGTGAGGATTTGTGACCCCGACATTATTTTTTTCATGCCAAGAATGTCAAGTGCAAAAGCACTCTTATTTGGCAATTTTATTGCTATTTTTTGTGCATTTGGGTGTAGTTTTTGCTTTTTTTTGATTTTCTTGCTCTGTAATCGTCCCAGGGTGGGACGAATACCAATTTTGTAATCATCCCAGGGTGGGACGAGCGCTAACTAGAGTGCTCATCCTAGGGTGGAACGATTACAAGCCTAAAAGCCTATTTAAGGGCCAAAACTAGGGTTTGGGCTCATTTGCAACTTGTTTTTCTGGCGATTTGGAGTTGTGAGGAGGAGGAGGTCGAGTCTGTGAAGCGGAGCACTGCCAAATTTTTTCGGACACCATGAGTTCACGAACCGGATCAAGTGGCGGAGCCGAAGCGAGACCGGTGAGTGCTCCTTCTCGTTTATTTGGTTGTTTTATTTGACAGTTTTAAAACCGTAATGATTTTTTTTCTTTCTTTTGTATTTCGTTTGTAATTTAAACTAAAACAAACCCTAGTTCAAATTTATTTTGTGAAAAAAAATGTAATGAATTTATTTTGAAATTTGTTTTCCATTTTAAACTAAGGTAAACCCTAGGCTAAAAAAAAATTGCTTTTAGTTGATTATTATTATTATTTTTTGTATTTTCGTTAAGGTTATATAAAACCCTAGATTTAAATGTGTTCTTTGTTATTTGTTTTTGTTTTTAAACTAAAACCCTAGTTTAAACTTAGGTTGAAAACCTAGCTTAAAAAATTGGTCTTAGTTTGTTTTTTTTGTTTTATTTTCGTTTAAGGTTAAAAAACCCTAGATTGAAATGACCCTAGTTGTGTGGCTGTTTTTATTTGAGACTAGAAAATAAAACCCTAGTTATGTTAAAAAAACCTAGTTTAAAAATTTATTTATTCTGTTGTTTAAGTTTTGTTATTGCTTGTGCTTTGTCAGTTCAAACTAAGGTTAGAAACCCTAGATAACTGACAAGTTTGATTTTTATGAATTTGTCTTTTTTTTGTATTTATCAGCTTGAACCAAAAGTGAAAAACCCTAGGTACTGACAAATTGATTTTGATTTTATTTGTTTTTTTTGTTTATCTGTTAGTTTAAACTTTATAGTTAAAAACCTTAGGTAACACTTTTGTTTTGAATTTTTTGTTTTTTTTTTATCAGTTTAAACCAAAAGTTAAAAACCTTAGGTAACTGACAAACTATTTGTTTTGAATTTGTTTGTTTTTTTGTATTTATCAGCTTGAACCAAAAGTTAAAAACCCTAGGTACTGACAAATTGATTTTGATTTTATTTGCTTTTTTTGTTTATCTGTCAGTTTAAACTTTAAAGTTAAAAACCTTAGGTAACTGACAAACTGTTTGTTTTGAATTTGTTTTTTTTTTTGTATTTATCAGTTTGAACCAAAAGTTAAAAACCCTAGGTACTGACAAATATGATTTTGAATTTATCTGTTTGTTTTTGGACTATTTTTAGCTGTACATTTGTTAGATGTGGTTGTACAGTTTATTTAACTGTGTTTGTTGTACAATTTTTATGCATTGTTGTATATTTATGTTATTGTTGTACAACTTTGTTGTTTTTCATGTTTTTAATGTTTGTGTGTTGTTTTTTTTTTTTTCAGGTGGTGAAGAGCCGGTACCGTCAGTCGACGGTATTCTCTGACGCCCGGGAGGCGTTGACTGTGGTGGACTGGGAGTGGCTTGATGCCCTTGGGCTCAAGCATGTGACTCGACTAGAGCCTGTGGTGGGGGATCGGGCATATCTGACCGCCCTGATCAACTTATGGGATCCCCGCACCAATACCTTCCATCTCCCAACAGGGGAGATGACAGTGACTCTCGAGGACGTCTATCGGATTCTATGAATTTTGATAGACGGGCTTCCTATCAGGACTACGCCACGTGATCAGTGGACGGTAGTGCTGACATGATGCTTCGGGCATGGGACGGAGGTGGGTGTGGATAGCCCGGTGGAGAGGGCAGAGGGCGACTACCAGATTGGTGGCATTCTGGTATGGTGGTGGTTAGAGAGGGGCGTGTTGGGGGTGAGGCATGCATTACTGATGACCCTCATCTCCAACATGCTCTGCCTGACTCTTCAGGTGCGAGGTTCCCATGGAACCTACTGGAGGTGGTCTTCAGACTGGTGGAGTGTCCGACTTCAGAGCCCCTGATTATGAGATGGGGTCAGACACTGCTGGCACAACTCTATGATGAGTTGTACGAGGTCCGCTGCCAGAGGTGAAAGGGTATTGGTTGTAGTTACCTATTGCAGTGTTGGGCTTGGCAGCACATAGCTGTGGAGAGGCCATTGGGTTTGCCATGGATGACTCGAGCGGAGATGGTTGATAGAGAGATAGGGTATGCGGCACTATGGCACAGGTCGAAGGAGCGGGGGCAGAGTCGGTGGTGGGAAGGTGTCGTAGGGCACTATGCTGATGCCTTCGCTTGGCTTGCTCCAGGGGAGGTGTTCTAGCGCCCATACCGAGACTGTCCAGCCTGGCCTGAGGCTGGAGAGTGGCTTCGATGGGTGCGTAGGGGGAGATGGCTGATCGGGCGACATGGGACCGAGCAGGAGTACTTCCCATACGTCCGGGTGACGTGACAGTTTGGGGTGCACCAGGGGTTACCTGGTGAGCCCTTGATCTATCGATGTTGGGGCGACGAGAGGACTCTGGCCTGGCCGATCATCGAGCCATTGGGTGAGGAGTCGGATCCTATGATCGATGTCCCTGATGTGGACAACGTTGGGGTGATCGTTGAGTATGACCAGTGGTGGACGTTGCGGTGGTGGCGAGGTGAGGGGCCTCTAGGAGGTCCTGACGTAGCAGCAGAAGGTGGGGAGGATGCAGAGGCATCAGGGGAGGGTTGGGGGGCTCCACTGGAGGATGAGGACATGGTGGAGGTTGACGATTTTATGGGTGATGACTTTGGGGTTCCAGAGCAGTCGAAGATGCAGGACATCCCGGAGCAGTGGGAGCCGGAGCAGCCTACCATTTTGGAGATGTCGATGCCTCAGGCGGTCCTGGAGGGTATGGAGGTGGGGTTTCATGCTGAGATAGCATGATTGGAGGGTCTACTCCAGAGATGGGATGAGGAGCTTGGGGATGCGCTGTAGGAGAGGGATCTCCTACGGACGTAGCTGGCAGAGTGGGAGAACGCATTGGCTATGTACCACCGGTGGGATGGGGATACAGATGTCGCATGGGAGAGGGATCTCCTACGGACTCAGCTGGCACAGCGTGATGATGCGTTGGTGATGTACCATCAGTGGGAGATGGACTTGGTTCGACATCGATTGGAGCTAGAGGCGGAGATTATCCGCCTCGATGGGCGGATACCTGAGCTGACTGGAGGTGGATCGTCACATCGCACGAGAGGGAGTGATACTGAGCAGTCAACATCCTCTCGATGCAGGCAGCTAGATGAGGGAGGCGCTAGTGGGCGTGATGTGGGGGCTAGAAGCAGCCACCCTGAAAGGTCCCATAGGACCCACACCACAGGGGGTAGTTCCCATCGCACCGATCCTGCATGATCATGGTGGCCGATGCCCTAGGCTTGGGGGTTTTTGAACTTTTGCTTTTTTGTGAGGTCAGAGGACCGGTTTATTGTAGCCTGCGGGCATTTTGATGATATATATATACATGACTTTCTTTTATTTATACACTTGTCATGAGTTATTGTTATTCTTATGTGATTGATGGATGTTGATGTATGCATGTTAATTTATTGTGATGGATGCACAGGTTATGATGAATGCAAATGTGTCTAATATATATGATATGCATATGAATGTATGAAATGATTTGTTGATAACTTGGCGGTTGCACCATAGACTGTGCAAGACTTACCAACTTTTTGTACTTATGCGATTGTTTTATACGATGACTTTGCATGATATATATTTTTTTGTTTTTGTTTTGGATTTTTTGATGGCGATGTAAGAATGGGATGTACTGCAGTTGTGTTAAAATGTAGTTAAGGTTTTCTGAGACTCAGATGTTTTAACTAACTAGCCAAGACTGTACTTTTATCCTACAAGACTTTTGAACAAGGTATAAATCCGACTTGACTTTGACCAAGTTATTTCACATCCCTGTGTGTGCAATTGAGTTCGTTTATGTGGTATTTGTCAGGATACCGCCAGTGCAGATAGGCTGTCAACCAAACCTATACTGAGGATCACCTAATTAGCTCCACTAACTCCTTTGTTGTATTTAGTCAGATTAATCTGCGGTGCTATCTAGGATACCATGAGCTAGCTCATCCACATGCAAACATTGATCTGCACACAAGTTAATGTGATAGATATATCATCATGCGGGAGGTTTGCCACCAGTGATCGATAGGCTATCCACCAAACCGATACTGAGGTTCACCTCATGACCTTCTGAATGCTGAGAGTTCCAGGGATTCAAGTTTGACTCCCTTCTTTTCTTCAATTGTATTGGGATACTTGCTCTTCTATAGTGATAAAAATCACTGTTTATTTTTTTTTTTTCTTTTGAGCAAGGGATTTGAATATTGAGTGATGAGAATCACTATTGCTTGTGCCTTTTGATGTATGCACTTTGGTTTTGATGTCAAATTTTGGAGTTTTGACTTTTGCAAATTTTTTGATGTTTGCAACTTTTTGAGAACTTGGGATTCTTGGGGAATTGGGTAGGGAAGATGCTTGTCCTTTTGCCAACTCTCAGCATTCTTGGGGTCATTCGCACAGGGGGATGAGCAAGATAACCTTTTCACTAGATGGTATCCTGGATTGCTTTGCAGGTTTCATCTTTCGTTTACACAACTTGGGAATTTTTTTTTTTTATGTGTTTTAGCTTGTGTTGGGATGCTACGTAACAACGTGTGATCCAAGTGGAACTCTACCTTTGTAAAATCTATCTGACTTTGTACAGTATTTGGCTAGAAAGCTAATGACAACTTGAATGACGAAAACTCTAGATACATTAGAAGACAATTGACTATGATATGGCAAAAAAATGTGAATGGCATTTATTTGCGATGAACTATTTACAAAGTGGAAGAATGTGGAGACTGATGGAATTACCCGTGATTACAGTCTATGGTGCTTTTGACCCATATGATCAACAAATATGCAAATGTATGTATGGGATGCCTAATGCAGCTATTATTTTTGTGTTTTCGATTGATTGATTTTTGTGAGTATTTTGAGTATGCATGAAAATGAGATGCAAAAGTTTTCTTTATTGTTTTGATGATTTTAGTATGCATGGAAATGAGATGCAAATTTTTGTTATTTTTGATGATTTTGTTGTTTTTGAATTTTCTTTATGGTTGGTTCATTCCGCGTGAGGGCGGACCAAGTGATTCTTTCGGATCCTTGGAGGTTTTGACCAAAGGGATTATGGGCACCTTTGGGGCATTTTAGGGTTGACCAAGCGATTACGGGAATCCTTGGAGCTTTTTGGTTTGACCAAAGGGGTAATGGGCACCTTTGGGGCGTTGGTGGGGTTGACCAAGCGATTGTGGGAATCCTTGGAGCATTTTGGTTTGACCAAAGGGTTTATGGATACCTTTGGGGTATTTTGGGATTGACCAAGCGATAATGGGAATCCTTGGAGCTTTTGGTTTGACCAAAGGGTTTATGGACACCTTTGGGGCTTGTTTGGTTTGACCTTTGGGGTATTTTTTGGGTTGACCAAGTGATTATGGGAATCCTTGGAGCATTTTGGTTTGACCAAAGGGTTTATGGATACCTTTGGGGCATTTTGGGATTGACCAAAGGGATAATGGGCACCTTTGGGGCATTTTTGTTGACCAAAGGATTGGGGGAATCCTTGGAGCATTTTGGTTTGACCAAGCGATTGAAGGAATCCTTGGAGCTTTTGGTTTGACCAAAGGGTTTATGGACACCTTTGGGGCATTTGGTTTGACCAAAGGGATAATGGGCACCTTTGGGGCATTTTTGGGGTTGACCAAGTGATTATGGGAATCCTTGGAGCTTTTGGTTTGACCAAAGGGTTTATGGAAACCTTTGGGGCATTTTGGGTTTGACCAAGCGATAATGGGAATCCTTGGAGCTTTTGGTTTGACCAAGCGATTACGGGAATCCTTGGAGCTTTTGGTTTGACCAAGCGATTACGGGAATCCTTGGAGATTTTGGTTTGACCAAGTGATTACGGGAATCCTTGGAGCTTTTGGTTTGGGCTATGGCTCTTTTAAATATGGAATGGCCTCAAATGACTGATGTTCAAGGGTTCTAGTTCCTTGATTCCATCAAGAGAGGCTAGCCGGTATGTTCCAGGTCCTATTTTACTATCAATCACATATGGACCTAACTAGTTTGCCATGAACTTGTCCCTTAGATGGGGTGGCAAGTTAGAATTCTATTGGTTCTCTTTTAGTACCAGGTCACCAACCTGAAAGTCCCTCAGGTGAACTTTCATGTTGTATGCTTTCTTAAGTCGCTCTTGGTAAATACGCAAATGCTCGAGAGCATTGACGTGTCATTCGTCGAGTAACGTAAGCTGGTCTAACCGGGCCTGCCATGCAGTGTCATCATCGATGAACTCTTGCATTGATATGCGTAGGGAAGGAATTTCCAACTCGAGAGGCATGACTGCCTCGGAGCCATACACGAGCAAAAATGGAGTTGCCCCAGTGGGCGTCCGAATGCTAGTGCGATATGCCCAAAGAGCAAGTGGGATCTGAATGTGCCAATCCTTATGACTATCTACGACTATCTTTCTGAGGATGGCGACTAGCATTTTGTTTGACGCCTCTGCTTGCCCATTTGCCTACGGATAATAGGGTGTCAAAAAACTATGCTGAATTTTGTACTTTGTGGTCAAAGCACGCACGTCTTTGTTCTTGAATGACGTCCCATTATCCGAGATTATCTTGGATGGAATACCAAAATGACATATGATGTTATGTAAAATGAACTCCGAAATGCGGGTTCCAGTCGTAGAGGTAAGCGGAATTGCTTCCACCCACTTGGTGAAGTACTCTGTGGCCGTTATGATGAATGTGTGATGGCTTGATGATGCAGGGGAGATCTTTTCGATTAGATCTAAGCCCCACTACAAGAATGGCCAAGCCGATTGGATCGGCTGCAAGGCCTGAGAAGGTACGTGTGTCAAATTAGCATGGTGTTGACACTTCACGCACTTCCTTACATAGGCGCAACAATCTCGCTCTAAATATGGCCAGTAATAGCCCATGCGAAGAATGCGCTTTGCGATGGCCATACCGCTGAAGTGGCCACCGCATGTACCATCGTGCGCTTGGGTGATCACCCAAGTGGACTCCTGCTAGTCCAAGCAACGAAGGAGGATTCCTTCATAGCTGTGATGGTACAAAATGTCTCCTAGCAAGACATGTTTTGCCACTTTCTATTTGAATGATCTTTTCGCGGCATGTGACAATCCAAGTGGGAGGTTGCCTAGCTTGAGGTAATCTCGTATGGGTGTATACCAATCCTGCTGATCGAAAACCTCGATAGTATGAACATCCAATCCCTCTTGAAGTTCATCCCTAGCAAAATCTGAGCGGGAAAGAACTTGTAAGAATAGCGTTGTGTTGCTATTAAGGGGAGTAGGGGAGAACAAGGACCCCTAGTTGGCGTGATTCAGACAATCATGGATTCAAGAGAACTTGTCCAGGGATGGTTCAATCTGGATCAAGTGGATTCCTAGCGTTAAGTCAGAGCTTGCACGCTCCATCATGGATTGCGATAGTGTTTTGACTTGAATGGTTGTCATATCACCAGAAATGTCTTGTGGGATTAGTGACCCCAAGGAGGCCATAGTGTCCACAAAATGATTCGATGATCGAGGGAGTGCCTCGATGTTGTACCATTCAAGCTTTGCCAAGAATTTATCCACAAGGGCTTTATAGGCCTGTAGAACTGGGCATTTACATTGGAATACCCCTTTCACTTGGTTAACGATTAACAATGAATCACCAAAGATATTCAAGCATTTGATGTTCATGGTGATGGTTGTCTGAAGACCTATGAGCAAGGCTTCATATTCGACATTGTTATTGGTGCACGAGAAATCAAGTTTAAATGATAGAGGCATTGGAGCCCCTTGTGGTGTGAAGAATACGATTCTCATGCCACCCCCTTGCTCACATTTAGAACCATCAAAAAATAGGGTTATGTCAGCCTGTGACTCAGGCTCATCAAAATTTGGCGATTCTGAGACATGGAAGACCCCATCATCGGGTAGCTCTATTGCCAGAGGCTGATCATCTTCGAGAGGAGCCTCTGCTAGTTGATCGATGATGACTTGACCTTTGATGGACTTCTATCCAATGAATTCGATGTCAAACTCCATCAACAACATGATCCATTTCATCATGTGGCTACTATGATAAGTATGACTCATCATGTATCACAATGGATTCTCCTTAGACACAACATACGTCGTGTTGCTCAGCATGTAATGGCATAGATTTTTGGTAGCAAACACCACTGCCAAGCATAGCTTCTCAACGTATGCATAGTTAAGTTCATAACTGACCAGGGTGCGGCTAAGATAGTAAGTAGCCTATTCTTTGTGTAGTTCATTTTTTTGGGCTAGCATGGCGCCCAGTGCCACCTCAGTAGCTGAGATGTATAAGTAGAATGACACTCCTGGTCTAGGTGGTGCCAATACTGGCGATGAAGCCAAGTATTGTTTAATGTCGTCGAAGGCTAACTGGCACTCGTCATCCCAATGAAATGCTACCCCCTTGTGCAATAATTTATTCATGGGTCGGCACTTGTCAGATAGCTGTGCTATGAAGCGCTTGATTGACGTGACCTTTCCCTGCAAGCTTTTGAGCTGCTTGATGGTAGTTGGGGGAAGCATTTCAAGGATTGCCTTGACTTTGTTTGGGTCCACCTCGATGCCTCACTTTGAGACTATGAAACCCAAGAGTTTTCCAGATGTGATGCCAAATACGCACTTCTTGGGGTTTAGTCTGACTTTGTGTTCGATGAGGCGATCGAGGATCTTGCTTAAGTCATCGAGATGATCTGGGCGCAAAAGAGATTTGGCCAACAAATCATCCATGTAATCTTCCAAAGTTTTATGCATGTGATCATGGAAGATGTATGTCATGGCACGTTGGTAGGTGGCACCAAGCATTTTTAAGGCCAAAGGGCATGACCTTATAACAAAATGTCCCCCAAGGCATTGTGAATGCCATTTTTAGTTGGTCCTCGAGATTGATACGAATCTGATTGTATCCCGAGAAACCATCCATGAGGGAAAGCATTTCATGACCTACTGTGGCATCTACCAATGCATCGATGCTAGGCAAGGGGAAATCATCCTTAGGACTCGCTTTGTTTAGATCTCAAAAATTAGTGCATATGCGAATCCTCCCATCAAGATTTTTGATGGGCACCATGTTGGACAACCATGGTGGGTAATCCATGCAGATGACAAACTGTGCATCCAACAACTTTTGCAATTCATCTTTGACCATTAAGGCCACTATTGGGTGCATCTTACATAGTTTTTTCTTAACTGGCTTGACTGTCGGATCAAGCGTTAGATTATGCGTGACTAGCTACGGATCTAGCCCCGGCATGTCTTTGTAGGACCATGCAAAAACCTCCTTCTTCTCTTTGAGAAGGGCAATGTAGTCGACTTGCTCTTCGGGGGATAGACTTACCCCCAACTTGATTATCTATGGATTCATTGGATCAGAGTCGATGTCTACGTCAGTCGTCTCCTCAACTGACATGTGGGATCCATCCTCCAACTAATGTGGAGTTGGGATCAAGTGGATATCAGTCATTGAATTTAGATCTGCATTAGGAACTTCGGGTCCCTCTTCAACATGGAAGATATCCTGAGTTGGTTCTAGGGTGAAATGAAGCATCTCACCGAACGACCAATACTCTGATGGGGATGGTGGTGAATTGACGTGATCCTAGTCTATGGCATCTATGTCTAGATACAATGACCATGTTGGATCGGCTGGATTGTGGATGGGGGTGGTTAAGTCAATGGAGATCATGTTGATGAAATGATTTTGGTCTCCATTACCATGGGTGTGGTGACTCGGACTTCCTTGGTGATCTCTGTGCTCTGGATCTAGCTCTAGAGGTATTGGCACGAATGGATCGACCCTATGTGCGGATAGGAGGACAGGGTCTGCCCTCGGCACTGATATCGCTATAGGGTCTCTGGGTGAAAGGTGCTCTCTGTATGCCCAAAGTGGCGGATGCAACACTTGGTCCAACTGTGTTGGGTTTAGGTGCCACCTATGCCTTGGCCCCATGTTTAGTTGTTCAAACATGTCATCAATATCCATGGGGTATTGTTGTTGTCACATATGATTGAGATAGGCCATCTCAGTTTCATCTTCATAATCACTGTCGGAGATCCAAAGGCCTTCATTGGTTCCAACAACTATTTGTGACATGTGAGGCTCGTCCTGCTCGAGCAAATTGATATGGTCCCATCGGGGTTGTTCTGCTCTCTACGGGGGGACCTAATTTTCTTGAGGTGGCACTTGCTCGATTGGAGCATCCAAAGGGAACATTGCCAAGAGGCTTTCTTGATAGTCATCCATGGGGGTCACTTGTGAGTGATTGCTATCCGATTCGAAAGGGTCCCATGGTGCTACCTCATATTCTGACTCGTCTTCTGAAGATCCTTCCTGACCTTGTCTATATCCCCCTTGTAGGTGAGTTCTCAAACTTTCTCCTTTCTCGGTTAAAGGGAAGGGGTTGTTGAGGTCAACAAGGTTGGTTGTCAACAATGGGAGGTAATCCCCCAATGTGTATGTTGTGTTAGGATTGGCATATGGATCTAATGCCAACCCATCCTTGTTGCCTATCCCTAGGCCTTGCATGTTCTCTACCAAGATGTCCAAGGGCAGGGGGTGGTTGAACCCTACTCCTGATTTGTCGTATGGCATCTGATATCTTGGTTGGCAAAGAACGCGCACTCCTTGCTCATATCTTCCCAACCCATATCCATGCCAATTGCATTGGCCAAGATATCTTAAAGTGAAGTCTGGGTTGGACAAATAGTTGACATCCTCAACGAAAGGCTCTTCATCTTCTTCTTCTTGCATGTAAGGTTCAATGCCATTATCAAGGCCCCCATATACAAAGTTTGTCTGGTTTGGTGGGTAGCCTAGAGGAACAATAGTGCCTATGGGGAGGTGAGGTCTCCCCATGTCCTGCATGGACTCAAGTGTGGGTGTTGCTACAATGTTCCACACCAGATACTCCCCCAGGCCCGTATTGGCCATCTCAACGGTGATTGTTGGTGGTTGAGGGGGAGGGAATGGGAGTTCTTCCTGAGTCCACTCCATGTTAGGTGAACTAGGCATCTCAACTTCCATTCGGCTAGGCATCTCTTCGATAGATATGGTTGAGACTAATGGCGGTGCCTCTTCCAGGGGTTTCTTCCCATTGTCCTTCGGTGTGGCCACCGTAGGTGGCATCGTTGGTGAAGGACCAGATGACGAAGATGGACCCGACTAGGGATTTTATGGACTTAACAACGGGGATGTATGCAGAATCGGACCCTATTTAGATGGATTCAACTGAAAATCCAAATGTGTTGATGGAAGGGTCGATTGCGGCATCAGCTGCACCGCATTGCAATACTTGAAGGGTTCTAAGTCCGTCGGGACTACATGCACCTGCCCTTCGAATGTATACTTTAAGCATTGGTGGGCTATTGAAGGGACACACTTCATGTCCCTGATCCATGGCCAGCCCAAAAAAATGTTATAAGCCATCTCACCCTCCAAGATGTGGCACAATGTAGGAATAGTCTTTTGTCCCACTTGGATGGGTAGGACAATTATGCCAACTGTCGAGCATATCGCATCATTGAATGCTCGCAGAGTGTAGGTGGAGGCCATGATGTGAGATGCTAGCAACTTTAGATGTTTCAATGCCATTGTTGTAATGATATTACTAGATGAGCCAGTGTCCACCAACACCCTCTTATATGGAATCCCGTTGACCCGTGCAATGACGTGTAGGGGTGGATCCGCCATGTCACCAGTCACTGATTTCAATTCGTCCTCTCTAAAGGTGATGACTGGCTCGGTGCATCGCTTGACATGCCCCATGAAGTTGTTGAAAGAGTTTGCTTCATGGGGCTGCAACTCGATGGCTTTAAGTATCTCCATTAGAGCCTCCCGATGGGGCGATGATTGTTGTATGAGCTCATAAATGGAGAGCCTAGCCGACGTGGTCCTCAAACTCTGGGTGAGTTTGGTCCGAATTGTGGCCACTGGTCTAGGCGAAGGAGGTTGCGTAGGGTGTTGTTGTGGTTGTGACATTGTTGGCACCTCTCATGTAGCCATCGTGGGGGTAGATGTGCTCGGGTACCTTTTATTTCGAGTCACTATACTGATCATCCCTACATACCCCTGCATGGGGCAGTTTTGTGTTACCTCATTGACTTGTAGGGTCTTTGCCTACGCATCATGGGCAGGTAGGGGGTCCTTGAAGACCTCCATCTGTTGGTTGCTTGGTGCCATGGGGTTATCCACCACCAACATCTTGTTGTCTATTAGGTCTTGCACCAAGCCTTTAAACTTCCAACATGCATTAAGATCATGTCCCTTCTATCGATGAAACCTACAGTACAAGTCTTCCCTATAGCCCTTAGGTTTTGGAGCGTTGGGGTCTACGGGTCGACTCTCTGGCAGGTTTATCAAGTTTACCATTGAAAATTGATCAAACAAGGAGTCTTTAGACTCGATGTAAGGTGTGAATTGTTGCCTAGGGTGACGCTACTGATTTTGATCTTGCCGATGGTTTTCTCTTTCATAACTATCAAGAGGGACCACCTGATAGTTAGCCTTTTGGGGTTACGTTGCTTGTACAGGCTTAGGTATGTTTATAGCAAAATGATTAACGTAGCAGGTTTTGGCTACATGGTACCTGTCTTGGCATTTTTAGACCATTCTTTCTTCTTTGGCTTGGCAATCTCACCATCCTAAATCTTGATCTCCTTAATGATTCTAGCTTGCGCTAGAGCTTCCTCTAAAGTGGCATATTATTGTAGCTGCAATAGCACGGAGATCAATCTCAAACAGCTCTTTGAGAACATTTGGGTAAGGTCGACCATATGAGGGAGGTAGGGCAACTTTGAAAGAAATGCCCTCCACAAATTCCCATAGGCCACCGTGGTTTCTTCCTCACACTGCCTGAGGCTAGCTAGGTCCCTTAGTGACACCTTCTTCTTGGTGTTGAAGGTGAAGCATTCGAGGAACACGTCCACTAGTTGATCTAAGTTACTGATGCTGTGCTTTGGCAACTAAGTGAACCAATCTGAGGTAGGGCCTACGAATGTGGTTATAAATGTTATTAGCAGCAAAGCATCATTGTACTGAATTCCAAAGCATTGGCTCAGGAATCTAGTCATGTTCTATTGTGCATCCTACTCCCCTCTAAATATTGCCAACTAGGGCAGTTTAAAGTGTTCAGGGTATGGGGGTGCCGGCATTGACGGATGCACGGGGTGACTGTGAAGTTGGTGTAAAGTGGGTTTTTGGGGCCCATAAGTCTTGGTATCCACATACTCTAAGCGCTCTAGCAACACTTTATATGCATCAAAATATTTGATCTCTTCCTCATTGGTTTTTTCCCATTATGGGTTGTGGGGAACTTGAGGCCTATGGAGGGGTGGTCGAATAGCACCCCCTCTGCCTTGGTAGGGCATTTCAGCTTGCTATTCTTCTTGCTCATACTCATCATAGGCTTCTTGAAGAGTTCCTATGTGAGACCTATAGACATGGGTGGGTCCCTACAGAGGGTGCCCATCATTGCTCCTAGGAGTGGCCTCTTACTCAGGTCTAGGAGGTCTCAGAGGTAGCACTTGGTAAGGTCGTGGGGTCCTATCTTGCACCAAGGGGTTGTGCCTCTCATACAGTTCTACCATTTGGGTGCGAGGGGTTAGAACCATCTTAGGCACAGTGTTATGGAGCAGCTCATATGTTTGACACTGAATGCACTCTTTGCTAAGGCGATAGAGGTGCTCTAACTGTTGTTGGTCTTGCTCAAGCTACGTGATTTGTTCTTGGCGGGCGGCATGTTTGGGAAATGCCAAGTCGATTTGTTCTATCATTTTAGGTCTAGGGGGCCTAGATGCTTCCCCTACATGTCTATCTTAGTCATGGCAATCTGATACCTCTATAGGCCGCTTCCCTCTGTCGAGGTTAACAGCATTCACTTGAGGTTCTAGCCTCAGTAGGTGATTCTGATAAATAGCAGGTGCAGAGGCGCATTACTCCCATGATGTATATTGCTCTTGAGGAATATAGTGGTCTTCCTCATGCTCCCTTTTGTATGTGTGAAAGGGGCAAGCAGAGTTGGCCTACCCTGTCTAAAGAGCCTTGCGCTCTAGATTTGGCCTATTGTTTTTGACAGTAATAAGGGGTAGGGGAGGGATGATGTAATCATGTGGCCCCTCCTTATGGACCCTATGTTGTTCTACCACTTCATTGCATGGTGGCCACTGATAACGAGTGTCTAAGGGAGCCCTACCGTCTATGTTGAGTGCCACGTGTATGGACTCCTCCTAAAAGGGTCTATGTTGCATGGGCATGCCCCTCGAAGGGGTGCCTCTATAGTCCCATTCTGTAATGACATGATGTGGACTATTTTGTGGGTCAAGACGCAAAGGTGGTATAACCAAGTCCTTGGGGCTATAGCGGAGGTGACTTGTGCCCCCTTGTACACTCTCTACAACTTCTACCCGTGATTGGGCTTGGCTACAGGTGTAGACCATGGTGGTGTTTCTCTAAAATATGTACATGTTTTATATTCTTTATGATTTTTTATGCTACACTAAACAAGCAGGAGCCACACAAACAAAGGAGTGATTATATTTTTTATGAATTAAGTGTGTGCCCTAAATTTGGTTCAGTGTGTTTTGATTTTTTATTTTGAAAGCTTTTGTAAAGAATGTGTTTTTGTTCATGAAATATGATGGCTCTTATGTCTCCCAAAATGGCCACCCCTTCAATATACTACTACCAGGACATTATACCAAACCTCTCAATATACCTGCCCTTACGTGAGGGAAATTATTGGTATGTGAGAGCAAAATGGTACGTGCAACATAGGCGGTACAAAAGGGGAATCATCCTATTTTTGACACCTACCATAGAAGACTTATCCTCATGTGCTAGGAATAACCCCAGCTACACTTGGTCAACTTTCGTTAGGATTTACGTCTAGCAACAGTAGCGACCGGGGTTATGAATGCAAAAATTCAAGCCAAGGTGGTGATGAAATCCACCGTTGGTCTTGATCAAGGGTTGGGGTTTTACGACCAACTCCTTGTTGTTTAAATTACCACATGGTGTGTGGGGTTATTTTTACTTATGCAAGGAAATTAAACATGTAGTAAAACCTTCCTAAGCAAGAAAAGAAACTAAAAAATATAGAGACAGGAAATAGAAAATAACAGAAGGTATTCAGAACCCCTACCTCTTCTCTACCCAAATCAGATGCCTCTAAGTTTATATTCTAAAAGTGCACAGAGGGCTTATTCATCCTAGGTTGGGATGAATAACAGAACCGTATTTGTCATAGGGTGGGATGAATGCCCATTCCTCCCTGGGTGACATGAATTCCAACTCTGTACTCGTCACAGACTAGAACGAACAACAGTCCAACGCTTGAAATATTGGTACCTATAAGCAAAAACAAACACTTTTGATCAAAAATTTGATCTCAAAATTAGAGGATAGCATCCCACCGTGATCACCACTGAAAGCACGAGGATATGGAAACAAAACAAAAATGCCAAGTGCGATGTATGCAAAAGCAAAACGTAATGCTAAGTCCTACAAACTGAAATGCATGAAAGAAGAGAAACATAAATGAATTGAAACAAGATAGAAAGAAAATGTCGAGTACAAATATTTTTATTAATTTTCTTTAAAATCAGGTTACAATATGTCTCCTCCATTTTCGAGGGCTAGGAGCATTAAGTAGGGCTACATTACACCATATATTGGTACGCTTTCTTCTACATGCCCACATGTAAAGTGGGTGGGCCAAATGTCACCACCGCTTGTGTCCTTCGATGTTGATATCCTACATTCAGAGAAATAGAAAATAATTAGTAGCACATGCGGATGAAGTAAAACATGCGATCCCCAAAGCCTACGATTAGTGCATGCATAAAATAAATAAAATGATAACTAAAACATATCAGAATGAGCTAAAAACTTGATAGATGTATGAGAAAATTACCAAGAAGGCACTGCAAAAGGAACAGTTAGGAAATTCACCACGAATTTCTAATCGCTTCGAGGTGGGACGATTAGACCTGTAACAAAATGTCAAAAAGCACCCTCATAAATGTCCCATCTGGGAGGCTCCAAATCATCTACAAAGTTGGGGGTTAGGTAAAACGGGGTATTTTGGAAAGACCCAGAAGGTCATATTTTGCCAATTCAGCCTCTATCACCCAAAATTTGATGATGTTCCCTGCATGTTAGTGAAAGCGAGAAATAACAAAAGCATGATCAAAACTACTCAGAATAATATGAAATTTGAATGAAAGCCTATATGAACAACCTAGAAACAAATTCAAGAAAAAAAAATGAAATCTACTACAAATTTATAATCACTCTGGGATGCGGTGATTAGGACTGCAGCAGAGCGAAGGGCACCCAGGGGCAGGATGCCCATCGTTTGGGGCCCAGTTTTGGCACCAATCCACTTGGGATGGGTCCAAAACCTCTTGTGGGTTATTTTTAGCAAATTTGGGTGGGATACTATGGCCAAATTTTGGGTTTTGGGTCTAAATTGTGCTTCCAATAATCACCCAATAACCTACCTTCCAAAAGAGAGATCAAGGATGTGAAAGGCACAAGCAAAAGGGTGAGGATGTAAATCGACAACACTCCGTTGCTCCAAAATGCTCCTGACCTCTTTTTTTTTGGGTGAGAAGACTCACCATTTTATAGACTTGAGGGTCTATGAATGAGCATGCAGAGGCTTCACTTGGATATTGTGCATTATCAAGGGAGAGAAGATTCCTCCCTGATTAAGGACTCCATGACTGCCTCTATGACTACCTCTTTGAGCTAAAAAATGCTCACTCGCACTCCCATGCAATGAAGGAGGATTTAAGTGGTGGATATGAGCTACCATTTATCAAGGTTTGACCTTTTGCCCATCAAACTTTCTATTCGCCGCACCCAGGGGTGAATGCTACTAATCGTCCCTGGGTGGAAAAAATACCAGTTTGTAATCGTCCCTGGGTGGAACGAATAAGGAGCAGAGTTCTTGAAAGGTGGCAAATTGACCTCTGACCTTCTAAAACTATTTTTATAACTATTAGGACCACTGTTTAACCTCTAGGGGCTGCCCTGGGGGCTGTGTATGTCAGCGTGATCAATGTTTGTAGCCACATAATCGGATTGGTGTTGTTTTGGTGTCTATAATTACATGCAGAAATTAGACTCAAAATTGACCATTTCTCTCCTTCTACCATGTGGTTGCTTAGGATTGGTTGGTGTTTGGTTTTATTGCAAACATATTTTCATTGTATATGGAATAAATTATCACACATCATTGGTATTGGAGGTTAAGTGATGTTCAAAATGGAATAGGTTTTCCTTATGGAGTCACCACCAGTTGATAGTCAAGGTGGCCACTAAGCAAGGGCCACTCCATACCAGTTGAGCATGCATGATTGCAAATTTAGTTAGATTTGGTTGCTTGTTGTTAGCTAACTCATTAGTTGACCCACTTATGGTTGCTCCCTATTTTACCATGTGGTTTCATGTTAATGGTTTGTTTGAATCATATTGGATGCTTGGGTGTGTTAAGTTGTTTAAACACTTTTTAAACAATCCTTGTGATAAGATCCCATATTCTCCTTGTGGGAGCATGTGAGGCTACCTAAATAGGGGTGGGTGATTCTATTATATTGATCACTATATGATGGTTAATATAGCCACCACCTAGCAGATGCTATAGCACTAGTTGTAGGTATATAGTAGGGGTTTGACCCATTGAATAGGCTTGTTGAAGAACATGTGCTTATACTGAGAGGTGGGGTGAACAGTATAAGAAAACTTTTTTTCTTTTAATCCATAGGATAACATGAACAATATTAAAGTAGTAAACATCATATAAAGTATCACACACATAAGAGATATGATTTAACGTGGTTCACCCAATGTGGGCTACTCCACGAAGAAAATATTTCTTATAATATTTTCTCAAATAAAACCTCTTTGAAATCCATTCCCTATTACAATTTTTATGGACCTCTATCCAAAGGAGACACCAATCCCCTAATCAATTTCATGGATATCTATCCATAGGAGACACCAATCTCCTTTGTTCTGGTTGGTGATCTTCTAGAAGAAGTGTTGCCTCCACTACACTGGCTAATGGATCCCTATCCACTGAATAATCCTTTTGTCACTCAGAAGACCTATCCTCACTACCCTGGCTAATGGATATCTATACACTAGAGACTATCGTCCTCTATACTCTGTCACCTCCAAAGCTTAATCTCAGCTCTATCTCAAATCTACACTAAACATAGTCCTTTGATCTAGCACAAATATGCTCAAACTCTGTCTCTGGTCTGGTACAAAAATGTCCTCAAATATGTACCAAAATCTAGCCTTAAATCTGCATTAAACACAGTCCTTCGGTCTAGCACAAATCTGTACTCAATATCTATCCTCAAGCCTTATCACAAATCTTGAATTAATCTTAAATTAATTCTGCTGGATCTGCTCTAAACATTAAATCAAGGTTTGAAAAAATCAATCAGTGAACTCTGCTCACAAGTCTTCTCAAAGACTTACCTCAAACCTACCTTGTAATATTCCACTAAATATCACATCAATATGTCCACAAGTCCTCTCTAGAACTTGTCCAATCTTCTCAACAAGTCCTCATTAGAACTTGTCAAATCTACTCAAAAAGTCCTCACTAGAACTTGTCCAATAATCTCTATCCTCAATTTTGTATTGTAGGCTTCCACAAAAGCTCACACTAATCTATCCACAAGTCTTATCAAATACTTGCCTCAAATATGTTCAACAAGTCCTCACTATAAATTTTCCAATCTCATAGAAATATATAGATAATTGTTAGAGACTCAATATGCTTCTCATTCACTAAAAGGCTCAATCACTTTCAATATCTCTTTTTATTACAGAAACATATAGAGAATTGTTAGAGACTCAATATGTTTCACACTTACAAACACTTAATCACTTTCTCAAATCAATTTAGAATATACAACAAATTGTTTCACAAAACTTGAGCTATCACCTCAACACATCCACTCAACTAAGCTCAATCACTTCCACTCAACCAATCACTTCCACTCAACCAATCACTTCAATAACAATGCTTATCAAGAAATCCTCACATAACAATGATACTCATGATATTTGCAAATCCTAGTTCAATTTATTTACTCAACCACTCACTTCAACAACAATTATTATCAACCAATCATAACAATGATACTCATGATCTTGCAAACCCTAGTTCAAGATATTTCACCACTTCACATAACAATGATACTCATGATATTTCAAACCCTAGTTCAAAACTTAAACTCAACAACAAGGGATCTCAATTACACAACAATGAGGTATGCATTCACTCACTCAAAATCTCCAACAATACTTATCAAACAAGATTTATTGCATTTACTTCCTTTTTAGAAAACTCATCAACTCAACAAACTCACAAAGGAAAACTTAACCAAGTCCTTTTCACTCCAATCTTGTTTTCAGAAAATCTCAACCAATCAATTATTTCAACTAAGGAATAATATGCCCATACCTTTTATTTGTTGAAGAATAGACCTCAAAACCTATCTCAATTATAACCAATTTCCTTTCCAAGCACAAGAGTTAGATGACAATAATTATCACTCTAACACTTCAAAAATATCTCTTCAATACAAAAAATAATACTCAAATACACCTTAAAATCTCCAAATTTTAAAATAATATCCAACACCCTTCAATATCAAAAATAAACTTTCCTTACTCCCTTATAACTCCTTAAACACTTAAAAATTCAATCCAAAAATCAAACTTTTGCATTCCCTTTTAACTCCCCTAAACAACTTATAATCAAATTAATTATGCAAAAGCTTTAACCAACATAAAACCTTGGATTCACTGGACATAACGCTTGTCCCTTTACTAGTGATTTCAGTGGCGTAAAAGGTTTAAAATGATTGTGGCATGGTGGTTATAGGGGCAGACTACGCGAAGATTTGTGTGGTGGCTTCTAGGGTGGACATCGTAGAATACTATGGCATCCATAAAAAGTTGGACAGCCTGCCCAGACTCATGGCAGCTACCGATTCCACCACGTAAATTCAAAAAAAAAAAACATAAAACCTTGGAAACAAAAAATATTTTCCCTTTTTATTTTTTGCAAGCCAAATCAACCCAAACAATGTGCATACCTTTCTTAAGCTACCCAAAAGGCATTGGTAGGATTAGAACCACTTATGGTTCTTCCCCAAATGCTTCCGTAATGCTCGCACCCACCAAATGGGCTGTGTGGCTCCAAAAGAGCCAAAAGGCACAAAAGTGCCTTTGACTTCTTTCTTCCTTGAATGACATAAACTAAAAAATGACCTCCCTTCAACAAAATAGTGTGCATAGGATTCGAACCTCCACCAAGCGTCTCAACATCTTACACATCACTTGGATTCCAACTCAACTGCGATGGACTTCTATTACTTTTTGGAGGCTATCAAACTTTATTATTTCCTTTGCTCGAATACACATGCAAAAATTACACGTTCTCTTTTGCATAGGTCAATATACCATCGCATGGATAATTCTCCAAATGCCAAACTTTGGCATTATTTATATGCACATCATAGCTTGTTCCCACGTTAGCGATTATTTGAATTTTATTTGAATTCGAATATTTAAAGTTAATTTAAATATTAAATAAATATTTAACTTAACCTTAGCATCCATTATTATTTAAATTAAAATTTTAATCAAAGATTAAAATATTTTAATTTAGATTAAATCCTCTTGTGGGCCTTTTCAAATTGATCCTTAATATTTTTAAACTTTATTTTTGATCCAAAATAATAATAATAAAATATTATTATTTAATTTGAATTTGCTTCTCCTTCCTTGGTTTTTTATTCTTTGAACCCTCCTGGGTATATAATATTTAAAAATAAATATTATAACCTATTGTTTTTCAAGACCTTCTTGCTTTTGTAGGAAACACTTAATGTCCTCAAATATGATGAACATAGCACAACAATGCTTTTGACATCAATGACAAAAAACACTCCTCAAAATGTCCAACAATATCCCCCTTTGTCGTTGATGGCAACCCAATTACATTTAATTATTTCCTTGACCTTTTTCTGCTACCCCTGACTGAATGCTTTCCTTATAACTTAGATCTATCCCCCTTACTCAATATCTTCCCATTTGACATAAATAGAAAAGGATCACCTTTGGGGCTCGAGGCTAAGAATAAAACTCTTAGCTTAGCCCCTCCCCCACCTCTTATTGAGGTGGTTAATTCTAGGGTGGAAGTATTACTCCCAATTTTCCTCGAAGATACTCAAATATCTCTTTAGAAAGTGGCTTAGTGAATATGTATGCTATCTACTCTTTTGTAGTAACATATTCCAACCTAAAATGTTTATCTGTCACATATTCTCTCAAAAATGATACTTGATCGAAATGTTCTTTGTCCTAGAGTGCATCACTGGATACATTGAGATACTTATAGCACTTGTATTATCACATAATATGGTAATAAGATGATCATGTTTTATCTTGAAGTCTTCTAGAGTTCACTTCATCCATAATACCTGTGTACAACTGGCTACTACTACAATATACTCTACTTCTTATATAGACAAGGATATCGATGCATGTTTCTTACTTAGCCAAGAGACTAAACAGTCTCCAAGAAATAATGCTCCTCCACTTGTGCTTTTTTTATCATCAATATTGTCAGCCCAATCTGCATCAGTATATGTTGTGAGTGTAAAACTATCACTTTTGGGATACCAGAGCCCAAAATCCATAGTCCCTTTTAGATACCTAAGAAATATCTTTATTTCTGCCACATGTGTTTCCTTAGGTGCTACCTGAAATCCTGCTACTAACCCCACTGATTGTACTATGTCTGGTCTTGTAGTTGTAACATACAAGCTACCAATCATAGATCTGTATAATCTCTTATTTTCCTTTGGAGATTCATCATACTTACTTAATTTGCATCCTGTAACCATGGGGGTGCTTATTGGTTTGCAATATTCTAACCTATATTTTTTTAGCATCTCTTTTATATACTTGGTTTGTGAGATAAATACTTCTTTTTATGATTGTGAAATCTAAATTCCAAGAAAGAAGGACAACTCACCAAGTATAGACATCTCAAATTCATTCTAAATTTTATTTGCAAATTCTTTACACATCTTATCATTATTTCCCCCAAAAATGATGTCATCAACATAAACAACCATAATTAGTAGATTAGTCCCTTCATTTTTTATGTATAAGTTGTTGTCCTCTATTCCTTTTTTGAGTCCCTTTTCTTGAATATACTTATTCAATCTTGAGTACCACGCTCTAGGAGCTTGTTTTAGACCATGTAGTACCTTTTTTAATATGCATACATGATCTGGTTTATTTGTTAATATAAATCCCTCTAGCTGTTCAATATAGACTTCTTATTCTAGAACATCATTTAGAAATTTTGACTTAACATCCATCTGATATACCTTGAAGTTTTTAAAACTTGAGAAGGCTAAAAATATTCTTGTGGCTTCAATTCATGCAACTAGAGCAAATATATCATCAAATTATATTCTCTCTACATGTGCATAACATTTGCATGATAACCTTGCTTTATTTATAACTACCTCTCCATCTTCATTTAGCTTATTTTTGAGTACCCATTTTGTGTTGATCACATTTTTGTCCTTTGGTCATGGAAAAAGTTCCCTAGTCTTGCTTTTCTCTATCTGATCTAATTCCTCATCCATTGCCTTAATCTAAAACTCATATTCACTTGCTTGATTGAAGTATTTTGGCTCAATATTATATAGCAAATAAAAATTTACTTGTTGAGATGGTGTTATTATCCTTTTCCTTGTTTGTATTTCATCTAGATTCCTAATGATTAGATCTTTTGTATGATGCTTCTGTATATACCTGGATGGATTTTTAGGAAGAAGTATTTGCGGTTCTTCTTCTTCTTCATATAATTCCTCACGAAACTCTTCTTGACAACTTCCATCTTCCTGATACACAATTGACTGAACTAGTTCTCTTGAATTTATCTTCTCATCAATTATTACATTTATACTTTCTACAATAGTGCATGTTATTTTGTTGAAATATCTATAAGATTTACTCTTAGTGGAATAACCAAGAAAAAGTCCTTCATCACATCTTGGATAAAATTTACCTAAGTTTTGCTCTTCTCATCTTATGTAGCACTTGATTTCAAAATCCTTGAAGTGTTTCACAATGGCCGGTATTCCTTTCCAAAGCTCATATGGAGTCTTATGATCGTTTACTCTCATTTGAGTCCTAATGATTATATATACTGATGTGTTGACTAATTCCCTCAAAAATCCATCTTATTTGGACTCATTTAACATGGCTCTAGCCATATTATCAACAGTTCTATTTTACCTTTCAACTACTCCATTTTATTGAGGATTTCTTACAGTTGAGAACTCTCTCTTGATTCCATGTTGTTCACAAAAATCTACAAATTCATTTGAGCTAAATTCTCCTCCTATATTGGATCTCAAATACGTAATCCTTTTGCCAATTTCATTTTCAACTAGTTATTTAAATGCTTTGAATTTTTTAAATACTTCTGACTTATCTTTTAGGAAGGCTACCCAAACCATTCTAGAGTAATCATCTATAAGCAGTATGAAGTAACTATCACCCTAAATACTCTATATTCTAGTAGGACAACATAGATCAGTATGTATTAGAATTAATGGCTTAGATGACATATATCCCTTTGACTTAAAGCTTGTTCTAGTTTGCTTTCCATGTTGACAAGGTGCACAAATTATGTTTTATGGCCTTTTTAGCTTGGGTAAATCTCCGAAAGCCTGCTTATTGCTTATATTGACTATGTTTTCAAAATTCAAATGACCCAATCTCCTATGCCACAACCAAATTTCATTTTCTTATGATAGAAAGAACTTTTCCTCTTTGATATCACTAAGCATGTATAGATTGTTTGGAGTTCTTCTTGCATTTGCAATAACTTTTCCAGCTTCTTTTTTTCTTATCTCACATCTATCTGGGTGAAATGTAACCATATGACCTTGATCAAAAAGTTGACTTACACTTAGCAGATTATGTTTTAACCCTTTGAAATACAACACATTTTTTGTTCTTCTTTCCCATTATCTAAAATCAGAGTTCCTCTTCCACAAATATTTGCTAATCCATTATCACCAAAACTTATTGATCATCTATTAGTTTATTTTAGTACAATAAATTCGTCTTTGTCTCCTCTCATGTGTCTAGAGAAACCGCTATCAAGATACCATTGTTCTTCTTTATCCTGAGGATGAAGGACTATTTGAACTAACATTGATCTAGCTTTTACATTTCTCTTTTCCTATTTCCTAGTTATTGAAATTGTTTTTCTTTTACTAGACTTAGGAAGTATCATTTTACACCATCTAGCCTTGTGCCCAAAATTATTGCATTTGTAACATATAATATCATTATCTATAAGAGGTGAAAAAGAATTGAAATTTCTATTGACATTATTTCTTGCATGATCAATAAAATGTACAACTCTATGACAATATTTATTACAAGAAAAAAAATGACCTTGAAAGAAATTATATAACCTATTTGGTTGCCTTTGAGATTGTGGTTGAGTGCTTCTCCTTTTGTGATTAACTCTAATCCAAGGTTATTCTTTGTTTTTTTATTTATAATGTCTTTTTATTTTGATGTATCATTTGCTTTCCTATTTTTGTTTAAAGTTTCTGCTTCTTGAAGATTTGACTCCTCTTTATGTTTCTCATACTCTATATATTGTAGTACCTTGGTCCTTTCAACTTAATTCATTAGTCAATTTTTTTTTGCTTCCAATATTTCACATTCTTTTTTTCTTTCTCTTAATAGATCTGTTATATCCTGCTCAATTTTCTTTCCCTCTTCTACCTTTATATTGATTTATGTGATACTTTGTAGAAGTTCCATCCTTGCTTCTTCATCCTCTTAAATTTATTCCTTCAAGCTTGAGTTCTTCTCTCTAATTATTTCCAACTTTCTGAGAACAATAAATAATTCTTCTTTTATATCAAGCATGGTCTCTTCATTTTCTAAAGTTATATGTGTTTTTGATGGATCCTCCTCCAAGCTATTAGTCTTTTCATAGAGAGACCCACTCTAATACCAATTGAGTAACACGTGCTTATACTGAGAGGGGGTGAATAGTATAAAACAAATTTTTTTACCTTTTAATCCATATGATAACATAAACAATATTAAAGCAGTAAACATAACACAAAGCATCACACACATGAGAGACATGATTTAATGTGGTTCATCCAATGTGGGCTACTCCATGGAGATAAATATTTTTTATAATATTTCATCAAATAAATCCTCTTGGGAATCCCTTACCTATTACAATATTTATGGACCTCTATCCAAAGGAGACACCAATCCCCTAATAAAGTTCATGGATATCTATCCACAGGAGACACCAATATCCTTTGCTCTAGCTAGTGATCTTCTAGAAGAACTACTGCCTCCACTGCACTGGCTAATGGATCTATATCCACTAAAGACTCCCATCCTCACTCAAAAGACCTATCCTCACTACCCTAGCTGATGGATATCTATTCACTGGAGACTATCATCCTCTATACTTTTTCACCTCCAAAGCTTGCTCTCAGCTCTGTCTCATATCCACACTAAACATAATCCTTCAGTCTAGCACAAATCTACTCAAAATTTGTCTATGGTCTGGCACAAACCTGTCCTAAAATTTGTACCAAAATCTATCCTTAAATCTGCACTAAACACAGTCCTCAATCTCTATCCTCAAGCCTTATCATAAAGCTGGACTTAATCTCAAATCAATTTTGTTGGATCTTCTCCAAATCTTAAAACAATATTTGAATAAATCAATCAATTAACTTTTCTCACAATTCTTCTCAAAGACTTACCTCAAATATACCTTGTAATATTCCACTAAATATCACATTAATATGTCCACAATTCCTCTCTAAAACTTCTCCAATCTGTTCAAAAAGTCCTCATTAGAACTTGTCAAATTTGTTCAACAAGTCCTCACTAGAATTTATCCAATAATCTCTATCCTCAATTTTGTATTGTAAGCTTCCAAAAAATCTCACACTAATCCATCCACAAGTCTTCTCAAATAATTTCCTCAAATATTCTCCACAAGTCCTCACTATAACTTATCCAATCTCTTAGAAACATATAGAGAATTGTTAGAGACTCAATATGCTTCTCATTCACTATAATGCTCAATCACTTTCAATCTCTCTTTTTATTACAGAAACATAAAGAAAATTGTTAGAGACTCAATATGTTTCACACTTACAAACACTCAATCACTTATTAAATAAATTTAGAATATAGAACAATTTTTTTCACATAACTTGAACTATCACCTCAACACATCCACTCAACTAAGCTCAATCACTTCCACTCAACCAATCACTTCAACAAAAATTCTTATCAAGTAATCCTCACATAACAATGATACTCATGATCTTTGCAAACCCTAGTTCAAGTTATTTACTCAGCCACTCACTTCAACAATAATTATTATCAACCAATCATAATAATGATACTCATGATCTTGTAAACCCTAGCTCAAGATATTTCACCACTTCACATAACAATGATACTCATGATCTTTGAAACTCTAGTTCAAAACTCAAACTCAACAACAAGGGATCTCAATTACACAACAATGAGGTATGCATTCACTCACTCAAAATCTCCAACAATGCTTATCAAACTAGATTTATTGCATTTACTTCCTTTTCAGTAAACTCATCAACTCAACAAACTCACAAAGGAAAATCGAACCAAGTCCTTTTCACTCCAATCTTATTTTCAAAAAATCTCAACCAATCAATTATTTCAACTAAGGAATAATATGCCCATACCTTTTATTTGTTGAATAATAGACCTCAAAACCTATCTTAATTATAACCACTTTCCTTGCTAATCACAATAGTTAGATGATAATAATTATCACTCTAACACTTCTTCAAAGATATCTCTTCAATACAAAAAATAATACTCAAATACACCTTTTAATATCAAACTTTTAAAATAATATCCAACACCCTTCAATATAAAAAATAAACTTTCCTTCTCCCTTATAACTCCTTAAACATTTATAAATTCAATCCGAAAATCAAAGTTTTGCATTCCCTTTTAACTCCCCTAAACAACTTATCATCAAATTAATTATGCAAAAACTTTAATCAACATGAACCCTTGGAAACAAAAAATATTTTCCCTTTTTATTTTCCCAAGACAAATCAACCCAAACAATGTGCATACCTTTTTTAAGCTTCCCAAAAGGCCTTGGAAGGATTCAAACCGTTGATGGTTCTCCTCCAAGCGCTCCCATAGTGCTCGCGTCCACCAACTGGGTTGTGTGGCTCCACAAGAGCCAAAAGACACAAACATGTCTTTGACTTCTTTCTTCCTTGAACATCACAAATCAAAATATGACCTCCCTTCAACAAAACATCATGCATGGGATTCAAACCTACAATAGGCATCTCAATGGCATTTTACGTAGCCCTTGGCTATGAACTTAGCTATGAGGGACTTCGATTACTTTTCAGAGGATATCAGACTTTGTTCTTTCCTTTGCTCAAATACACATGGGAAAATTACACGTTCTCTTTTGCATAGGTCAAGATACCATTGCATGGATAATTATCCAAATGCCAAACTTTGGTATTATTTATATGCACATCATAGTTTGTTCCTATGTCGATGATTATTCAATTTTTTTTTGAATTCGAATATTTAAAGTTATTTTAAATATAAATAAAATATTTAACTTAACCTTATCATCCATTATTATTTAAATTAAAATTTTAATTTAAATTAAATCCTCTTGTGGGTTTTTTCAACTTGATCCTTAATATTTTTAAACTTGATTTTTGATCCGAAATAAAAATAATAAAATATTATTATTTAATTTGAATTTACTTCTCCTTCCTTGGTTTTTTATTATTTGAACCTTCCTAGGTATATAATATTTAAAAATAAATATTATAACCTATTTCTTTTCATGACCTTCTTGATTTTTTAGGAAACACTTAATATCCTCAAAAATGACGAACATAGCACAACAATGCATTTGACGTCAATGACAACAAACACTCCTCAAAATATCCAACACTTGCTGACCTTACAGATTGACTTTGTGATGACCGTTGACTATTGAGGTTTGAATGGTTGAAATTCATGTTGATCTTGTTAATAGTGGGTTGTATTTTGGATGAATATTGACCATTTTTAGTCCTTTTTGCTAAAGCAAAGCCCTTATTGGTATTCTATATTTTAAGGAGAAATAAAGATCAATTTTTGTAGAAATTGAATGATCTCCCTTTGGATTATTATAGAGTAAAGATAGCTAATATAAATTATATATTTCCATTTGTTTAATTGAGAAATTAAGTGGATTAATATCTCCTTTGACAAATTAAGCTAATTTCCCTCCCCTTTATTAATATCTTTTGGTTATAAGAAAGAATGGATTATGATTAATTTAAAAGAGGACTTTTACGTATGACCCTTAGGGAAGGGTTATAAGTCTTTAATAAGGAAAGTATGGTATTTCCTTAGTAGGTTAGAAGGAAATTAAATAATTGTTTAAGAGAAGTATGGGCTTCTCTTAATGTGGTTTTTTAAATAAATAAACAAGTACGGGTATCTCTTAGTAAGCCATGTGAATATAATGATTTATTCATGGTTTTCTTTCTGAATGGTTATTGTCATTCATTTGTAGAAATTGCTTTGTGTATTGAATGGTTGTTGCCATTTATTGAAGGAATTATAAAATAGATGAGGAGATCTATTCTGAGAAGAGTATGGGCTCTTCTCCTTGAAATGTGAATGATTATACAACTAAAAAAGTTTTAACTTATGATAGAAATATGAAATTGATAGGCTCCTATTAAACAAACTTGGGAAGATTGAACGCAGATTTCATTCTTGAAGGGATTATGGGGACCCTTCTTGAAATTCATTTTATACAAAAATATTGTTAGAAAATATGATACTATGTTTGGTGAAAATGTATTGTTAAATGTATTTGGGAAGAATTGTGGTTCTTTTGTAACATAAGAATTGTGGAAATTCTTATGACATTATAAGGATGCTTTGGAAAAAGGAATTGTGGAAATTTTATAATTTGATTGTGTTGGGAACATCTTATTTATGTAATAAAAAATAGATGTCTTTGAGGTTGGGTTTTTCCCTTTGGGGTTTCCCAGGATAAAAGTGGTGTTATATTTGAAACTTGCATCTTCTATTTTAATTTATTATATGCTCTTCAATGGAAAGTTATTATTATTATGGATATGAATTGAACCAAGAGTTTCTTTGATATGCAAAAAAACTTATTTATGATGTTATGAAAGAAAAATGATATATGCATAGTATTTTTATAATATGGAATATGAATGGAATCATGTTTTTTGTTATTTTACAGAATGTTTTATATTCACTTGAGAATGCTTTAGTTCAAGCTATTGTTGATTGTAATAGTAATGGAATGTTAAAAAAAAAAGGATTATAATATGCCTAAGGAGATATGATAAATCAAATGTGATTTGTTATGTTCATGTGGGGGTACTTGGGAATACAATGTTTTAGACATCCTGGCCAGTACCATGTCAAGATATTTTCATGATTTGGAATAGTCATAAGGAGATGACTACCAAATTGCTTGAAAGAACACTTTTGATTTGTAGCTCAAGAGTACATTCTGGGTTGTAGCCTAAATGTATTTGAGTTGTAGCTCAAATGATTTCCAATATATATATTTTTTTGATAGGTAATAGAATATTTACAGTGGGTTTTTTGAATAGGATCCCAAAACCTTAATTACAGTAGTAGCCGAAGCAATGGAAAAGAAACCAAAAATATCATCCCAGCCCCGGGGCCCTGGAGACATCAGAAAACAAAAAGCCACAAAAAACCATTACAAAACCGATATTCTCCATAAAAAATAGCAACCTCAAAAACCAAGACTCTTTGTAACGACGAAGGCCAGGGCCCAACTTAACTAGGCCCTGAGCCGTCCTCAGCCCGCTCAGAATGTCGCTGAACCTTGGCAGAGCTTTCCTCCATCTTGCAACAGATCTCAGACAATGCCTTGGCTGCATAAGAAGTAGCTTGGGCAGCAGTGTTGAGGGAACCGATCACTGTATCTAGGAGGCCTTTGAGCACCAGATTTTGCAATGTATCGTCAAACTCGGAGCTGATTATAGTGGGCTCTGGGTTCTCTATTTTGACATTATTGGGGCTATCCACAGCCCATCTGGGCTTGGGGGAAGCCCTTTTATGGCAAAAAATTGGATGCAGGGCCTCGAATAGGCCTTTGATCGATGCCCTGCACTTGCGGGTAGGCCTACGATGCTTCAGGGAAGAGGAATCGACAGGAGTGGGGGAGCCTTTGGCTGCAGGGGAGCCAGAGGGAGAAATGCCAGCTTCAGGGGGTGGGACAGACGATAGGGGGGGGATGTTGTGCAGCTAGGGTTGGTTTGCCAGGGCATGCCTATAGAGGACCACCATGAGCCCCTAGTGCAGTGGCCGAGAATGGTTCTTGCGAGAACGCTCAATGGTCAAACCCAGAGAGTAGAAGAGGAAGCGCAGAGTGCTGATGAGGGTAGCTCCTCGAAGATGGTTAAAATAGCTTAAATGAAAGCTATACAGTCGCTTCTTTGGATTGCCACAGATAATATATTGCATTACCAGGACGATGGCTTTATCGAAAGGCGTCGGGAGGTGAGAGCGGAGTAGATTAGCTTTGTCCCACTGATGGTCTGGGAAGTGGGATATCTCCTCTTCCCAGTTGTGTTTTTCATGCCTAACAACATAGCCTTTCTCTTCAAGGTGGAGGTCGGTGACCTCCGTGAGGAAATACTTAGATACTTTGAAGTGGAGCACCTTGACTGTAACTTCACCATCATTCCATGTCTCCAAGAAACCCTGGGTGATCTCGTCCTCATGGCTTACGAATTTACTAAAAAATGGGGTGTATTTCTTAGCATCGGAGAATAAGCGGGCGGGACCGCTCAACTCAAGGACAGGGGGCTCCAGGAAGACAGCTTTGGAAGCCATAGGGGCCGAGCTGGCAAGGTGGGGACAAAGGGGGCAGAGAGTGCCGGACCAGGGGGGAGGGAGCAGGGGAAGGAGAATGCGACAGTGGGATGGGACAGCGAGGGGAATAAAAAGGCCGTGGGGGGGTGATAGAAGGGGGAGCGCCACCAGCTTAGGAAATGCGCACACGCGACTGGAAGCGACATGACGGGGAAGGGGCTGAGGGGGCACGCCAGACATCTAACACGCGAGGATGGGAAAGGCCCACTTCCAAAGTGCTAGATGGCTAACTCTAAGCACGGGAACACCGGGAGAGGACCGCATCGGACTGGACCACGATCGGGATGGCATGGCATGGGAATCTGACGAAAATGATTTCCAATATTTGATTGCAAGGAAAACATTATGATTTGTAGCTCAAATGTGCATTTTAGGTTGTAGCCTGAATGCATTGAGTTGTAGCTCAAATAATTTCTTACATTCTAAGTTATAGATTGCATGTTCATTCTAGGTTGTATCCTGAATGTGTTTGGGTTGTAGTCCAAATTATAGTTAGAAGGAGATAACTAGTAATAGTTACCAATATAAAATTCCATGTTATAGCCTGATTATTTTTTTGTGTTGTAGCCTAAAGGTGTTTGAGTCATGGCTCAAAAAAGTTCTTGCATTTCAAGTTGTAGCTTGAATATACATGTAGGTTTGTAGCCTACATGTGTCTGGATAGAAGCCCAAAATACAAGAAATCTAAGCTATGGTACATTGATCAATTCTTCCCACTTGAATCTACAATTGATCTCAAAAGTGGTTATGCCTTATATAAAATTAAAGTATCTTGTGAACCTATCATGTGAACCTTACCTGTGCAACCTTTGCTTGTGAATTCCGCACAAAAAAATTCTCTCTCTGGGTTATTTTTAGTTGAGTAATGAATGGGTCATTAAATAATGTTGGTGAAGATTCTAAAATTTCATTCCAAATCCATAAGGACACCAACTCTAGAATAATTTAAGATTCAGTGGGACCGATATTCTGAAAGGAATGCCGCTTGGGAGAAAGTAGATGATATGAAGAGATATTTTTTCTTCTTATTTGAAAATGTATTGCAATAACATTTTATTTATAACCAAAAACACACATGACTATGTTTAGCCCAAGGGGGGTAGTATGTCACGACCCTCCTTGGCAAGAATTTTGCATATCAGACTATGTATTAATGAATGACTATTTGATGCCTAGTTTTAATGCATTTAGACGACTATGTAATGTTATATATTGATTTATCTTTCAGGAATATGGTATTATTGATATATTATTGATGTACATGACCAAGTACATCCATGGGTGGAAGAGGTAGAATAAAACATCGATAATGGGGTACTTGAAAAGAGAAATTATCATTTAGGCAACTTAGGGTAACATGGATGACTACCGTCATATAGGTATGAATTATTTCTTTTAGGATGATCATCGATGATCCAACCATATAGAGCTGAAGTTGGTAGAATAGAAGGTACCTTAAGTCCTCGATTAGGATAGGTGGCTAGATTCAAGATAAATTATCCACTTTGTTTTTGGTGCACTTGATTGTTCGATTGCATACATGTTGTGTGTAAAAGGTTTGAGTAAAGAATCTCCTTCGAAAGGTATTAATGGATATAGAGGTTCCACTAATCCTTAGTCTACTTAAATACCATACTAATGTTTAATATTAGTATAGGTATTTTATTTAAATAAGGAATGATAAATTACCTTTATGACTTTTATTTAAATAGAAAAGAATGTTTATGTTTTAAATAATTAAAGTCTTTTATTTAAATAAAAAAACTATTTATGTTTTAAATAATGAAAGATTTTTTTTTTAAATGAAAGAGAATTTTTATGTTTTAAATAATGAAGGACTATTATTTAAATATTATAATAAATAACTATTATAAATATTTGTTTTAAATTCAAAATATCCTTTTTTGGGGGTGCCTTGGGTAGATAGATATTTAATTTAGTAAATGGAATTTATGTGGAAGAATTACTTTGAGGCAGGTAGATAGGTTTCCCTCCTCACTAAAAGGGAAAATGAAGAACAAACTAGGGACTTTTCTTCATCATCATATTTTTGAAGAACAAGAAAATAAATGAAAAGAAAGGAGAAAACAAGGAGCCAACTAGTGGAGAGGAATTTCATTGTAAGGGAAACTTCATGTTGGATTTCTTGCTTTATTTTAATCTTAAATTTGATTACACTTTCTAAAGTCCCTATAAATTTCATATTAAATCTTGTTGTTGTAAGAGTGGATGCGTTGGCCTATAGTTTTGATTAAATAAAATATTGATGCCTCCTTTGTGATTATTGTTTTAGAACATAGGGTTGGCCTGCCCCCTTTGCTTAATTTGAGGACTATGTGTCAAGCTTTGTGCTTTTATTTGGCTAATATTACCTTTTAGAGCTTGCATACTTACTCAACTAAACTACATTTACCACTTCCACTCTAATTTGTTCAATATTACCCACAAAGTTATTTTCCTTATCCTCTAAGTTTGTAATGGAGTATTGCTATCTCTAGTTATATGTTTCCCTTTATTGACATGTTTGCATGCTTAAAAATGTTTAAAATCTACCATTTTACCCTTGCACTACCATCAAAATTCTCTTGGTTACAAAGGCATGCAAAATGAACCTTTTGGCCTTTAAAATCTCTAGAAACCCTCCCCACCATGGTGAGTTGGGTTTAAATACCAGATGGATATTGTCTATCTAACCAATGGTTAAAGTTTTTGTTTATTGTGTCTTAGTTCCAGGTCCTTACAGATGCGCACATTTGTTTAATATAAGTAACAATGATTAATCCTACACATATGAATTCCCTTTTTCTCTAAGGTCAAACCATAGAGTGTATTTCAATTTACTACCCTAACACTACTTCATGATATTGTAGCACAATGAATCCATGCTTGAGTGGCATGGAAGAAGGAAGGTTGCATCATCCTTCCTAAGGAATTATCCCACATTGGGGATATAGAGGAATCTACATCACTTTATTGAGGTAGATGCCCCCTAAGGTTGATGACCACCACATGATGCTTAAGGGTGGCCATTGAGCAGGGGACATCCTGCACCATTTGTGGTTGCACTAGGTCAATTATATCATTGATTATGATTGCTTGTTTTAGTTAACTTACTTTTGTTATGTTGTTTTCACCTTGCCTTACCATGGGTAGAGATGCACGTTTGTTTGCCAACCTGTTCATGGTTTTTGACCAATTGAGTTGGACGATAAACAAGAAATCCCTCTTTTTATTTAAATTAAGTAATGAAAGGTTATTTTATTTTAAATTAATGAAAGTTTCCTTAGAACCCCTAAAGTGATTAAAGGGTTAATATAAAGGGAACTTTTTAGAATGATTTAAGAAAAAGGTTCTTATAAAACCCTTGATAATTAAATACGAGCTTTCACTTAATTAAGGATATTACTCCTAAGTATGAAATTGTCTAACCATGATTGATTTATATGGTTAGTTTAATTAATAAAACTATGGGGCCTTAGTTAGTTAAAGAAATGGTATGTTAAGTATTTGATTAAATAATGTTTTGGGACCTTAGTTAAAGAAATGGTATGTTAACTATTTGATTTATTAAGAGTATGGGATCTTGTTAGTTAAATAAATAGTATGTTAAGTATTTGATTAATTAAGGTTTTGGGGCCTTAGTTAGTTAAATAAATGGTATGTTAAGTATTTGATTAATTAAATTTTTGGGTCCTTAGTTAGTTAAATAAATGGTATGTTAATTATTTAATTAATTAAGGGTATGGGACCTTAATTGATCCAAGGAATGGCTTTATATGTTAGAGCATGAACCTTTGACTGATAAAAGGGTGGTACATTGAATTACCCATGCTTGATAAATGACTTTCCTTTTGATGTTCTAAATGGATGAAACAAATATATACCTGTAGTAGTTTGTATGGTTACAATTTGGCATCTAAATTGTAAATGTATTTGTTTAATAAATCATTTATTAGATGCATTAGTTGCATGGTTCATAGGATCCATGAGTTGTATTGATCCCTTACTACCATAAATTGAGCAATGGAAAGACAAGAAGGACCAAGGAGGACACTTAGATCTAAGACATTGAAATTGATATATGTTGTAGTAAAGACTAGTTATGGAAACATAAGTTGAAGTAAACTCATGTTGAGTAAACCTCCTATATGGATTACGATGTAATAATTTATTATTTTAAGTATAGAAACACCTTTTCCATACTTGGGTTATGTAATAATTTAATATATGAATTGAAGATTTATCTCTTACTTGTTGGTTATAAATAATCTTGGTATTATAGTTTCATAAATCATTCTATTATCTTCTATTTTAGTTATATCAAGATGTCTTATTTAAGTACCTTATTTTATGTTCATAGATATTATTCCATGCTGAACTAAATAGATAGAATTGATAATAATATACCTCTAAATTAATTAATATTATAAGGAGCTTAAATGATTTAATGTAGTTGGATAATTGGAATTGATATCTAAATATGTTTTTGAATGTATGTTGGAAGTAAATAAAGAAACCTAAGGGATTATGGGATCCCTTAGGAAGGAAATTTTAGTAACCTTGCTTCAAAAAAAAAAGGATCCCTTTCAAGGAAACTAAACTAGATAGACTTGCAAAATAAAGAAATTTTAAACAAACTTGGATATCTATGAAAAGAATAAGTTAGCTCATCGTGGAGATCATATTGATAGCTTATTTGTAATTTGCATAGCATGCTTAGACATAAAGACTTGTGTATGACATATATATGGGTATATTCATTCGAATGAAAGAAGGAGATAAGTTAGCTCATCGTGGAGATGAGATTGATAACTTATTTGCAATATGCATAGTATACCTACATAGATGGACTTGTGTATGGTATAGATATAGGTGTATCCTTTAATAGAATAATAAAGTGAATGTTGGTTCATTATAGAGAGGACTATCTACTTAAAACATTAGATTAATTTAGATATATTTGTAGTAATGCATATGCTAGTTAGGGATATGTAAATATCTCTCAGGTATATGTTTGTAAAAAAAGTGCCTTAGTTAGATTAGTTAGATTTTTGGGTCACTACATTAGTAAATGAAGACATGGTAAGAAAGAAGGACAAAAGGAAAGACTCCATTTTTGGTATGTGTAAGGTTTCTAATTTAATGTCCTAAATAACTAAAATGTTAAGTTGACATATATGATATTTCAAATAAAAATACAACCACTTTAAAATATATTTATAAATCCATAATGGTCAATAGGTAAATTTTTGGACAAATTCTTGGGATGGTCACTAGCCTTTGATAACTCATTTTCTCGATTGGAGACCTTGGATGGACGAGCTTCACTGAGCTAACTGGATAAAGGTAGCTAATTATTATCAATACCATACTAGTAATTCAAAGGTTGGTATATAATGGATCCTTTTTGAGGACTGACCTATTCAAATTCTAAAAATACAAATAAAATATATTCAAAGCATCCTTCATATGATATCTCTCTCTTGGTCCTATGATGAATATTGTTTTGGATAGAACAACACTACTAAGGTGAGTATTCAGTTTATCAAGGTTATTTGACATTATGTCATAATAATTATAACCAATATTATGGCATATTTACTCATTTATGGGATCAAAAGATCTGGCCTAAGGTGAGGTTATTTACTTGGATTTTATTGCATTACAAGGTGCTAACTGGTGAGGAACTTATGAAACATGGTTTTCATGGCCCGTTTAGATGCAAAATGTGTGGAGGTAATGTGGAAAATCTTAACCATATTTTTATTGAGTGTACCTTAACCTCTATGCTATGGAGGAGAATGTTCATATTGCTTGGTTTACAGTGGCCCAATATTTTTACTGTTGAATAGCTTTTGAGGGATTGGCCTAAGTAGAAGGGTGTAGATAATTTTATTACATAGTTAGTTTGGATGGGTTCTACCATTCTACCTTGGAATATCTAGAAGGAATGGAACAACTAAATTTTCAATTAGGAAAGTAAGGATATTCATTATATCTAGGGAAATACCATTGCCAACTTAGTTGAATCAGTCTAGTAGCTCCTTAATCACCCCCAAAAATCCCATAAAAGATGGGATCAAGTTATGCAAATATTGAAGATTAACTATTCTAAGGTAAACCAAATTAAAGGGAATACAAGTAATCAAAATATGGATAAAACAAGAAATTTGCAACCTCCTCCTAAGGATATTGGAAAATTCAATACCGATGAAGCCTCTAGGGGAATCCTAGAAAAGCTAGTGCAGGAAGAATTGGTAGACTTTCAGATGGCTTCCTAGTTTTCACTTTTGCTGAGAATTTGGGTATCCTTTCCAATAACCTTACTGAGGGATATGGTATCATCATATTCCTTCAAGAGGCCAATAAGATTCGATGGAAAATGGAATTGTTGAATTTGAATCTCAAGTCATGATTAATCTGGGGAAGACTCCTAAGAATCATAAGTTTGATTGGAGAATAAAAAGAATTGTTGAGAAGATTTAATTAATCTATATGGGCTTTTTAAAATTTGAATACAATAATGTGGTCAAAGAACAAAACATGAGTGTTTATGCTTTAGCTAATTGGGCATTGGACAAAGATGATATTACTTACTAAGTATTTAAGAACTTGTATCATAAATTTTTTTATAAAACCACATTTAAAGCATTAACTTCTGATTTTTTTTAATTGATAATAATAAGTCAAGGAAGGGAGTGATGTCATGTATGCTTATTTTTTCAAAACGGATCAAATGAACATAATGTTTATTGAATACCTTCCAACTAAAACCTTAATTTTACCTATAATAATGTAAATAACTCATCAATCTAATTGAAATTTATAATCCTATATCTAAGGTCAAGGAACTTGGGATAGGTGGCCTACATTAAAATATTTTACAGAAATATGAAAGTGTACAAGTTATAATTTCATTATGATGTATCAGAAGGCATATAAATTAGACCCTTTTGGAAAAATAATTAACCAAGGTTTGATTAAATTAAATTTAAAGGGGTATAATAAATATAAAGTCCAGTAGATGTAAAGTTTGATTCTCTATTATTATTCTAGTATGTAAAAATATTGTAAAAGTTTTGGTTCATAGAAATAGTCCAATAGCTCAAAAAATTTTCTAGTTAGAACAAACTATATTTCTAAGTGGAATATATACTTCAGATAATTTAATATTTAGGTAGGAGACCCTTGAATGGGATAACAAGTTTGGTCCTAATATTGAAATTGTGAAACATATATTTTACAAGATGTTTTATAGGATTAAATAGTTGTTTATTTTAAATATTCTAAGATTGTTAGCTTTTTAAACTAGTTGTCATTAAATTCCCTTCTATTTTGATAATTAAAAAAAAAAATTATAATTAATAATAGTATTTTTTATCTGGTGTCACTTTAGTGTGGGAATATCGATTAGATCCTTTCTCATATGTATTTATGATTGATACATTAGATTATTTCTTTGATTTTATTATAGATGAGGGGATTTACTTACCTATTGGTGCATATGCATTTAGTTCTCATTTTGTAGATTATTATACTTTATTTTTTAATAATAATATATTGGATGTTGACAATGCATAGTGGTCATTGAGATCTTTTGTTATTTATCTAGAGTAAATATCTCCCCAATGAAGATAGATTTTATCTTGGTAGGGGCTTACGATACACTTGTGTGGATTATGTCTAAGTGGAAATAAATGATGTATAGAGAAGTACATTGTTTTGGCATTCCATTTGGATTCAAGAATCCTATCTTAGAATCATGGAATTTTTTTTTAGCTCATTTTTAGTAGAAGCTTGACAACTAGACATTTAAATATATTTTACTAGTGAGGAAATTGTCAGTTGTTAAAAATATTTTTGTGTTTACTCATATTTTTTACTCTTATTGAATACCTTTGAAGTCCCGTTATAGTGAATTTATCTATCTATATAAGTCCCTTATTTATAAATAATGAGATGTGTCTACAATACATGTATCTTGGTGTTAACATACTTTGTCTAAATGGATGGGTGGACTTGATTTAATTGATTTATAGATTTAGACATTGAATATAGTATACAAATATGTTTGAAGACTATTAAATAGTAATGAACCATGAAAAAAATATTCTTACAATGAATTAAGAATGCTCATTAGTGTAGTGTTTTAAATACTATTCATGTCTTTTATAAAATTTTAAATTAAAAATAAATAGTATTAAGATATTTGTTTCTACTATGTGTCTATAGAAGGATTGGAAATATTCATATTCCTTATGTAAGTAGAATGATTCATTTATTAGTTTGAGTTTGATCCTTTTTGTTCATGCATTTGGTGGAAGAGACTAGTTTTTCTTTAAAATCAACCTTTGGCTTTGGCAATGTATCTTAGAAGTAAATATTTAGTTATAAGGGGTGTTTACAAATTTGCTTATTTCTAGTAATTTTATGTTTTTTTCTTGAAATCCATGATCCGTCTTACGGTTTTAATTTTGGTTATCTTATTCTTTTCAACCTTTGATTGGAAAATTTTAAGTTCTAGTGTCAATTAAATTTTATGTTGTCTATTTATAATAGGATCAAGAATTGAAAAATATAATAAAAGTATTACTAATATTTTAGTTGGAAGCATTTTTAAATATATAATTCATACTATATTAATGAATTTAAAATGTAATGATATGGAATTTTAATTTCTCTAAGAATTCATGGCATTTGTATAATTCAAACTTTTAGAAATCAAGAGTTGTCATGGAACATAAATTATTTGTGTAATGAATTTTATACAACATGATCACATCTTATATACTTATAGCTAAATTAGGGTTGAATAAAAGTAAGTGTATAGTTTATAAAATATCTAAAATGGTGAAGAATACATATTGTTCATGTAGATCAACTAGATATATTTGAGATGGGGCATAAAATGGATTTTTGTTTTGCTAGATAGAAGAGTTAAATTCTAAACAATTGGTATTTTAATAAGAGCATTAATAATTTATTTTTCAATATTTCATATTTTTTCGAAAAACAATAGTCCATACAATATCTATTGGAGAATGCTTTATTTTGTTTCATCTTCATCATTTCTTCCATGGAACAAATTATTTCTTTATTAGCCTTAGATCCTATGTCAAATAGAAAGTAGCATGATTCTATAAGGACATTTAGAAAAAGTTAAGAATAATGATAAGGTCATGTTGTCATTTGGCTCTAAAGTCCTACATTTTTCCTTCACCTCTATTTTAGGGTTGTGAAGGACTTTTCATAGTTTGTGGTAGCCCTTGGCACAAATATGAATGATACCTTCTACATGGTTGGATAAAAAATGAGCCTTTTGGTGATGAACATGAAGTGGACTTTTTTAGAGGAATATCTGACACTTTGTAGTAGTGTTTCAAAGGATATTTGACTATTTTGGGAAATTTTCATGATGTAGTTATCATCCTTGATGCATGAAAATCTATTGGCAACACTATATAGTTGGTGGAAAATTTATAAATAAATAATGATTTGAAATTCCATGTATGTGATAAGGGTTTACATTGGTGAGAAGGTAGAACCCTTTGTAGTTAAAATATTCTTGATAAATCGAGATATTCCATGAGTTTAAAAATTTATTACAATCCACACAAAGAAAAAGGGAACCTCTCTTTGGATACCTTGCATACTAAGGATCTTGCAATGCATACCTAAAATCTATTGAAGTATAATTGCATAAAGCATTGGGGTGAAGCACATTTCTTGGTGGATTACTATATCATCATCATGGTCATATAGTAGAGAGACTTTTGCTATTGCATAAATTCTTTCATGATAGGTAGTCCAAGGATGTAATAAATTAAGGATGGGGCCTTGGTGGTAGTCTAGGGGTCATGACATTGATCAAGAGGTATATTGTTTTCATTGGTGATCTAATTTAACTAGGAATTTATTGTTAACAATGTTAAGTCCTATCCATAAGATATTTTTATTTCGTAATAAGATTCTCAATATCAATCTACAACCATGTTACCATTAGAGAATCATGATTGTTGAAGGTTTAAAAGCTTAATATCTACCAGATGTGATATGATGATGCATTTTTATTATCCAAGGAGATGTGTGTGTCTACTATATTTTGTGTTTGAATTGAATGGAAGTAGAAAATCTGAATATTTTTGGGAACCAATCACTTTAGTAGTTAAACCTATAGTAATTGGTTGTATGCTCTATTTGATTGAATATTATGGGTAATAATACTATGACATGAAGTATTTCATGGGGTAATTGAAGTGAAATCCTTTGGTGGATAGGGAAATTGTGGGAACTTCCTCTCATTTAGATAACTATATTACTAACATCCCACATGCTAGGAAATCATCTCATTTCCTAACTTCAGGATTTTTTATTAGCTTATTTTTATGGAAGAAATCATTATGGTGAAGGTGATGAGAAATAATTTAATTTATGGTTGATTCAATAATCCCAATAAATTTACTCTATATTTGGTGAATATTCTAATAGAACAAGTTGGTGTGCCATATGATGGATATTAATCACTCAAAGGATAACTTAAGTAAAATTCACCTTGTTGTTCAATGAGATTTTTTCTTTTGTGGTTATCATTTTTGTCTTTTCTAGAATGTACCAACTATATATATTATTTATGTATATATTCTTTACTTTATGAGGAGAAGAGATAATGTATATAGTCTCTATGTATATATATTCTCTATGTATATAGACTTCTTAATTTGAGTGACTCATATTTTATTTAGATAGTTTTTCATATGTTATTTGTGTTGCATTGATAGTGAAAATATCTTATAAAAATATGTGACCAAATCATTGATACATAGATTGGCTTTACCAACACCATTCAATGTTTGTAATAAAGACAAGTAAATTCAAAGTCAAGAGCATGGAAATAATGTTTGTTGAAAACCTTGAGTCACAACCACAAGGTATTCCTATTTCATAATTATATTCTTTAGATCAATCTACAACCATATTTCCATGAAATAATCATAGTTGATGGGGGTCTAAAAGATTAATATCTACCAAATTCAATCTAAAAATGATATCTTTAATTATCTAAGGAGATATGTGTAGCTTTAGTATTTTGAATTTAACTTAATTATGAGTAGAGAATCAAATTATTTTTTGGGCATCAATCACTTTAGAAAATATTCTTGTAGCATGTAGTTGTATTCTCTATTTGACTACCTATTGTGGGTGATAATATTGTGATGTGAAGTAGTTTTTGTGTTTATTGCAGTGAAATCATCTATTTGATAGGGAAATTATGGGAACTTTCTAAAATTGAAATATTTGTGTTGCTATTGTCCCACAAGCCAAGAAATCGTGTTGTTTTACAACTTCAACATTTTTTACTGGGTTGTTTGTAGGGAAATATTCATTATCATAAAGTTCATGAAAAATTATTTATAATTTATACAATCAACACACTAAATTTATGCTATATTTGGTGAATATTCTAGAAAAATAAGTTGACGTGGCCTACAAATAATATTAGTCACTCAAAGAATAAATCAATGGAGATTCATCTTGCAATTAAAGAAGATTCATCCCTACATTGTTATGGCATTTATATCTCCCCTAGAGCATATCATCTCTATGTGTTCTTTTTGTAGAGTTTTTTGCTTTTAAAGGAGAAGAAGAGAGAAAGTACATGGATCTTTTATTTGGGTGACTCAAACCTTATTTAGATAGATTTTGACATGTGATTTGTGTTGCATTCATAGTTTAAATTTCTTGGCCAAATCTATGAGAAAATCATTGATATGTAGATTAGTTTTATCAATACCTTTCATAGTTTATGAAGAAAGCACATGAATTTGAAGACAAGAGCATGGATGCTAATGCTTATGCTTTTATGTTATGTGAAAATTTGTATGGATTTACTTGACTACCTACTATTTTAAATGATCTTATAAAAATGCAAGTGATTGATTCCTTATGAGAAGCTTATGTCTTTGCATGCACTATGGGTTCTCTATTACTTTTATTTTTTAAGATGGAAATTTTTCCAAATACATAAGATCTACAAGTAGGAAAAAGTTTATTTTAAGTTTCACTTAGAGGATAAGCCATTTACATAGTCCATCACCTGATTTATGCAGGATGACATGAAACAACAACTATGTGAGCATCTACTCTAGATTTACATGTAACACAAAGAGAAGACCAAGATGCCACATATAGTAGTTGTTTAGATACTTAACCAAAACACAACCTGATTGAACTTGAAAAGCAAAAAAAACTAATAATTGTGAAGATGGAAGGAAAAAAAACGGAGATCGAATGCGCACCGCCCGATTTCTAGGCAACCGCCTCGATTGCCGCCGGCCACCCAGCGGCCGCCCTAGGCCGCTGCCCTCGGTAACCTCCGCCGGCCAGTTGCTGGCCGCCTTGGGCGCCTCTAGCCGGCTACCTTTCGACCGCCCACTGGCCACCTCCGGCCTCTTTCTGCTACTTAACGGCCGCACCTGGCCCCGCTTCCGACGTCCGTTCTCGCCCGGCCTTCATTTCTGTCGACGCGATCCACCTAGCGGCAGACCTTGACGCCAGCCACTAGTCGAGACTCCATCCACCAGCCAATGGCGCTGCGTTCCCTTCCCCACGAATACTCGCCCTTTCGGCGGTTTCTCGGTCCCGGCAGATCACTTTCCTTCCGCGGCGACACCTACACAGCCGGTCGTTTCTATTTTTTTCTTGGCGTTCCCCGCCGGCGGGCTCCCCTTCTCGTCGCTGTTAGATGGCACCGCAGCTCCGAATCGGCACCGACGGCCATGTGTCGGCCTCTCGTCTACACCTATGGCTGTTTGTCGACCGATTACAATTCGGTGTAGCCCGTCGACGAAGACGATCACGCTCCGCTCTGCCTCCGCCTGTTCGTTTCACTGTGTCTATTTAACATAGTGTGGGATTTATCCCACATCGGGAGTGCAAAGCTTCTTTACACTATCAAAGGAGCCTCCTTTGATAATTGAATCGACCAGGCCAGTGGGCTGGTCATAAGCATCTGGCGACGTGAACGTATCCACGTGATATTAGAATTTTCGTTGTTTGACCGCGACTTCGTTTGTTGGACTCCAGATGGCGCAAGTAAAATAACCAATTTTTGTGTATGCTTTTCATTCTTCTGCAGATTTATATCCCACATTGACTGCGTGGAAGAATAACCTGAATTTCAAATATGCAAGGCACGAACGTAGCACTAGCCAGTCTATGACCATGGACTTGTTTTGACCTGTTAACAAAGCTTCTGTTAACTTCGTTCCTTCTCGATCTACGCACTTCTCGATCTACGTTGACTGCGTTGACCGCTGTTGCACTTCTCGATCTACGTTGACTGCTTTGACAGATATTTTGAAGTGAAATACAGTTTACTTCCCAACCTGATAGGGTTAAAACTTTTTTGCGAAAATAATTAATTAGATTTTTTATTTTTTTAAAATAAATTGTAAAATCTCCAATCCCATAGGGTTAATTAATATATATTTGATTTGGTTAGTGTGAGAAACTTTTATGACTAACGCACATGGCTGAGCAATCTCCTCCCAACCATGATCCTTCGTAAAGTCAAGAGCTATGCCTATCAATAGGGAATTTAACACACAACCACCACACACCCACCCCCTCACATTCTCGTCCATGCCGCGGTTTTACTAAAAGAATTAACTAGATTTTTTTAAATAAATTGTAAAAGCAAAAAAAATTATTATTAATAATTTTTGCTTACGCACACGTTTGTCTAGGAGAGAGATTGTTTTTGTAACTTGCTAGCAAATTTTGTAAACCCCAATTATAGAAGGCAAAATATTGGAAGTCTATTGTGTTAGTCTAAGAAAGGCTAGTTGTAAAGTCTTGGCTTATACTAGATCCCAAATAGCATTAGATTTAGCAAACCAAATGGCTACTTTAACAGTAGTAGTTAGTCTATTAGCTGAAAAAGTCCAAGATATTACAACTCAAAATGCTCTTTAGGTTAAAGTCTACAACAATGTTCTCAAGATTAAAGCAAATTGTGATGTCTAGACTTGGTTCTCCTTTTCTGAAGTTCCTATTGATGACCACGTACCTTTTGCTAAACTCAAGTTGACACAATTAGCAAAGCTTGTCATTATGTATATATAAGAAGACCAAACTCCCCTCACCACTTGGGAAGATTTGGCCCAAGGTTTGAAGGATACATTTTATCCTTCTAATTATGAAAAGGAGCTCAATGCTAATTGGTACAACTTAAGATAAACTCATTATATGTTTGTTCAGGATTATCTCTTCTATTTCAACAAGTTAAGGATTTTGCTTTGTGTGAAAGATCTCGTAGAATCCCTCATCGTAAAGTTTACCAATTGACTCCTTGAATCATTGTATTGGGAGTAGAAATATACTCCCTTGGCTACTTTGGATGCAACATTCAATCATGCATAGTTGGCAAAAGAGAAGGTTACGACCTAGTCATAGGGAGCTTCTTGACATTCAAATCAACAGTAGTTGTCTAAGGTAAAGACATATTCTTCTTCCTCTTCCTCCTTCTCCTCCTCATCTCCCACTTATTTTAATTCAAAGAAATTTTGTAATCTTTGACAATGAAAAGGACATCTAAAATCTGAGTGTTTTAGGAAGAGGAAGAACCTCATTGCAAAATATCAAGAGGAGGAACCCCATGATGGTCCCCTTGAGGTTATGGGAGAAGAAAGAGAATATATTGAGTTGTAGGGTAAATTGAATGATGTCACCCTACTGCATCATAAAGGCGGTTGTGGTAGTTTGTTTGTCATGATAGCCCACCTCACTCATAACTTTTTTGTGAACTATGTTATTAGCAGTGGATCACAAACCAATTTGATTGCACAATCCATCGTCAATCAGCTCAAACTGCCTATAGAATCACATCCTCATCCATATTCAATTGGATGGAGGGATATGGGTTCTACCTCCTACATCACAAAAAATTGCACTATGTCCTTTACTTTGGGCTCGCATTTTGTGGATCGAGTCACCTATGATGTGAATCTGATGGATTATTATGGTCTCATTCTTGGAGAGCCCTATTAATTTGATAAATGGGATCTATATGATGCATATAACCAAGCCTACACTTTGCATCATGAGAATAAGATATTTATTCCACATTCTACCCTTTTGCTTAGCTCACATCAGCTACAATAGATAGCATTAATCTTTAATCAGCCTCAAGACACACATGTTTTCACAACATTACCTTCTCACATGGAGGTAGTTTCTTCATCTTCACCTCATCCTGCTACTCCTATTGCACCTCCTTCAACTCCTACTAATGTTGTTTCCCCTATTGTTTAGCAACCTTCTTTATTGCTGCCTTCACCAGTTCCTATCGTACCACCAAATTTGTAGACTCTATAATAGTCTATTGGTCCTCATTGCTTTTCTTCATAGATTGGTGATAGAGATGTGCCCAAATGTTGTATTTCAACATTGACATATCTAGGTATCCTTGAGCTTTTTAAACCCAATAATGATGTGGCATCTTAGCTTTCGCTTCGTCCTCTCAATAGAATGTGTTTCTAGAATTTGGTGTCTCAACCTCTCACTTCTATTATAAAAGAACTAGAATACAATGCTTCTATTGTAGGGATTTATGATGAGGACATCATTTTAGTCCTAGGTTTAGTTTCATTCCTAGGCTTATTATTTTATTATTTTCTAGCTAGGCATATTATTAGCTAGATATAGTTGGCATATTGTTTTTCCCCTTTGTACCCACATGAAACCCATTAGCTCATGTTGGATTGGTTGTTAGCTTAGGTGACATTTGTTAGCTAGGTTGTTAGTTATTGTTAGCATCTTAGCTTAATCATTGTCTATGGTTAGTAAATTTTTTAGCATCTTCCATTTTGGGAAGATTATGGTTCTAATTGTACTATTTAAGCACCTTACATGAATACAATTTTTAATTTGCATTTTCTTAAGTTGAATTCATCATCATCCATCATTACATATTCTAAATTTATAGTGAAATATTTTTTGTAAATGAAAGAGGGTCAAAATATATAAGGGAGAGTCTAAAAATAGGACCATCTATAAGAAGAATCAACACCATAAATAAGGTCTATTTTACAAAGCCAATCTAGTTTGGTGGATCCAATAATTATGCATAAAGGGATAAAATAAAATTTATTGGAGCATAAAAAGGATAGATCTTAGAGCAAGAGATCAGAGTGTTGGACCCTATACTTAGATCCAAGGTGAGTTATAGTGTAATCATGAGCTAAAGGGACATAGGCTAAAGCAAGAACTTAGAGGTACAAAAACCAATCATTAGAATACAAAGAACATAATCAAGTAGCTCCACCCAAAAATTCATCTCCTAAATATATAGAAAACATGTTAAAAAGAATTATTTTCTGAGGAATATTTTCTTGTGGTAAGCTTCTTGGTATTGTAAAAAAATAAAGAATGTCTTATTAGAACATTTGGTCGATGGATAAAAGTATGGTTGTTGGACATAGTTTTAGCCTACGAAGACACTAATTTATTTAAAAAACAATATGCTCAACTTCATCAAGGAATAGGTTATACTTTGGTTAAAAATTAGAGGATGTTATAAATTGATAACATATTATTAATGAAGTATAGAATATAAATTTATTTTAGAAGAGGTTTTTACTATTTTTAATGTCTTATTAAGATATATTGAGTGTAAATTATATCTTCATAAAACATGTGATTTCCATTTTGGTATCTACTCCCAAACATTATTTCTTTGAAGTTCAAAGAACTATTTGGATTTGCATAATGAGTAATTACTCTTTCTAATAATTGTTAATAGCAAATAATATAAGAAAGCTAATTAATGTAAACTAGAAAAAATAATATTTAAGGTCATTATCAATTTTAGGAATCGAATGTTGTTAGAATGCAACAAAAATGGTCTTATAATATGTGACTAACATGAAGAACATGGTGATGAAATCTATATTATAATTATGACGAAGAACATGGTAGTAAAAAATACATTTAATGGAGAAATTGAGATCTTGTACAACTTATAGGAGATTAATTTTGTTGATTTTTTTAGGAACCATTCATGTCTAATCAATTTTAAAACATGTAATGCCATGTTGTATTGTCAAAATATTCTTTAGTAAGATTAGGTAATTTATTCACCATATTCTACATAGAGAATATTAATGGCACTAATGTTGTCTAGTCAAACATCACACATACTTAAAAAATAACTTTGAGAATTATCCAAATGAAAAATATCCAATAAATTGTAGCGATATTGTTTGAAAATATAATGTAGATGGGTGAAGGGTGTAAATTGAAGGATGGTCTCTGCAAGAAACACAAATTACTAATATGTTGACACTTCCTTGATGGCACACATCAAATATCACTTTCTTGATTGCACACACTAGATGATCCTTACCACATTGGCACTTCCCTAATAAAACACTCTAGAAGTCTCTTCCCTAGTGACATAGACTAGATGACACTTGCTTCATTAATAGTTTTCCTCAAATAGTAGCTTCACTTTGATGATAGTTTCTCTTAGATGGTAGCTTGCTTTTTATGACAGTTTCCCTTAGATGACAACTTCCCTTTGTCAATTTTTTTTCTTAAAAGATATATTTCCTTTGATGAGATTTTTCCTAATATGGAAGATTATCTTTGATGGTAGTTTCCCTTAGATGACAACTTCCCTTTGAGGACATTTTTATTTAGCTGGAAAATAACTTCCTAGAAAACATAATATTCACCAAGGATGACATGCTATGACATACCACTACACTAGATGATGTATCCAATAACAATGGTTTAAAACAAAAATCAATCAAAACATACTACCAATTCGAGCAACATCAAAACACAACACAAAGATCTTCTTTAAAGGAAGATGGAAAATCTTCTTTTATTTATTATTGCAGTTCATAATTACATCGCCCAACAAAATATATTTTGGTGCAAATAAACTCAAATTGTTTTCTCCTTTCATCTCTCTCCTCTCTCCCATTTCTTATCTCATTTCTTCTCTCTTCTAATTTCCCTTCACTTCTCTACCCCTTCACCTCTTGAACCTCATTAAATTTAATGGCTCAATAAATAGTTACTTTCTAACAACCACTAGATGGTTTCATAATAACCATCAAATAGTTGGGATTTCAATTTCACAAGTGGATTCTCATGCATCATACTCATTGGGTACAAAAAATGTTTCATGAACATTGCTGGAAATCTTCATCCATGTTGCTTTTTCAACTTCCTAGTTCTTCCACTTAAATGGATAGTCATAATATATCTTGCTTCTTGTCCTTATTAACACTCTAGAATCTATGATTGCTTCAATTTCATCTTAATCCTCCTATGGAATCTATGATATCCATTTTTTTATTGTAAGATCAATTGTAATATCTTCATCAACATCTTTAAGTTGGTTATAGTATGAGTATGAGAAGGCTACATTAAATATTAAAAAAATCTATATGCCCTATGGGAGTTCAATTTTATATGCATTGGTTGTAAACTTCTTCAAAATCTTACAAGGTCCAATCTTCTTCCAATTTATCTTATTATAAGTACCTTTTGAAAACTGTTCCTTTGGCAAATATGCAAAAACCAAATCTTCAACGTAAAACTCCTATGTTTGATATCAACGTGATACTCTTTTCTAATTAATTTTTCACCTTTTTATCTAAGGTATGAATGTAGTTGGCAAAGTCTTCTACTATAGCACATGTTATCTATAAATTAAAAGTCTTTCACAACTCATATACTCCTCTTGGTTGTATTCCATTCTTAATTTGAAATTGCCTTGAAGAGAAGTGTAAAGCCCTTGTTTGGTCTTATAGGATGGTCTGGGGCCTTGCCGTTGACTAATCTCGATTTGACGGCATATGAGCATACTTGGATCCAAACCTACCGTGGGGGCAGAGTATCGTCAGTTATAGCAAAAAATAACAGTAAAATGTCCCTCGGCGTCGACAGTAGTTTTTAATAGCTTTGATAAGTTGACACGTGAAAAGAGTGTAGAGACGTGCACGAACAAGAAACTGAGATAAAACGCATCTGTAATAGCTGCCGGCTTACACCAGCCAGTAGAGCCAATGCTATTGGAGGCACGATTTTCAGCTAGATTGTTATGGACTTTTCAGAGGCTAACGGCCGATTTTAATATTTTGTTGCTGGAGCTATCACATTGAAAAAAGAAGCTCGGTACCTTCACAATTGAGCGATCAGAAGAATCTGATGGCTCTCTATCGTATTTATAAACGAGAGTCAGCCATGAGATTAGATGGAAAAATTATGTTGATTCTATCAACAATTATTTATGCCTTCGTAGGTATTAGTTTGGGTCGGTACCTCTAGAAATCCTTGGATGATTATGCAAGGGCGCTGCGGGAGTACCCTGAAAGAATCTTCAAGTGTGTATATTAAAATTATATCCAGGCAATCTTATATAATATATATATATTTTAATGGTATTATAATAAAGTTTAAAATATTATTTATGTATTGTTTGGTAATATTTGAATTTTAATTTTTTGAAAATTTAAAGAATCTAATCAATTAAGATAATACGATAATATATAATATTTTTTTAAATATGTAGTTTTATAATTAATTTTTATAAAATTTTATTATAACATACAATTTTTGTTAAGTGAAAGTATATGATTTTCATAGGATTATTTTGAGTTTTTTTTTTTAATGTTTGCTAGCATGTTAATAATAATAATGGAATTAAATATTTTATATATTATTCACAATAATATTAAATAATTTAAATAATTTTTTAATATTTATTATATATTATATTTTGTATTAAAAGAAAAAAAAAAAGTTTATATTTTAGTAAAATGTAAGAGGGTACTGGGATTCTTCGTAAAACTCATGTAAACTTAAATTTTAACTCATTAAAAAAATTAAGAAAAATATTTTTTATTATAAATTTTAGTTTATATAAATGGTAAGAAAAATTACTTGAGTTTTATAGGAGTTAAACACATGAATTAGGTGTCAACAAGTCCTTGGTTTAACGGTTGGAACAAATAGTTGATATTACCTATAACAAGGTTTAATGATTGGAACAAATAGTTGATGTAACCCACACCAAGGTTCAAAATCTTGGGGGCACTAAATAGCTTACTGTGACTAAATAGATGTAAAAGGGAAAGGGCAATCCATTTCAAAACCCTTAAAAATAATAAGAAAAAAATATGTCTTTGCACTTGTTAAAACTTAACATGCATGTTATCCATATCTTGCACATTTAAACACAACATTAAAGACTATAGAATGTTAATAAAAACAACAATTTAACTTAAATATTATGAAGTGTTAATTTTATTATTTATTTATAACATGTAATGACAGGTATTTTTGATCATATATATATATATATATATATATATATATATATATATATATATAGTTTTCTTGTTTTGTTTTTTATTTGGTAGAAAATGTAATTTCATATTTTCTTAATAAGAAATTCTTCAACCTGAAACTCCTACATTCTTTTTTTCAGATCAACGTGTTTTTGTATCTGATGACACTCTTTTCTAATTATTTTTTCACCTTTTGATGTAAATAATGAATGTAGTTGACAATGTCTTTTACTATAGCACATGGTATCTATAAATCAAAAGTCTTTCACAACTCATATACTCCTATTGGTTGTATTCAATTCTTAATTTGAAATGGGATTGTACTTTTATTTTGGTTTATAAAGTTGTATACAAATTTTTCCTGTGTCAAAATAGTATCCCATAGCTTCAACTTATTTCCAAATAAGCATCTCACCAAATTTTTAAGGATCCTATTCACAACTTCGGTTTGTCCATCTATTTTTGGAGGATATGCTGAATTGAAATCTAGCTTAGTACCTAATTTATTCCATATATTTTACCAAAAATTACCTAAAAATTAGTGTCTCTATCTGAATCAATACATTTTTGTAATCCATGCAATCTTACCACTTCATTAAAGAATAATGTGGTGATGTGGGCAGCATCATTTTTTATCCTACAAGGTATGAAATATTCCATCTTCAAAAATCTACCAACAACAACAAAAATAGAGTCATTATCCTTTTGTGTCCTTAGAAACCAAAGAATAAAATCTCTCCTAGAACTGATAATGGTTGATGCAACTTGAAGTTTTGACTTCTTCCATTTGCACATTGATAAATTTGATAACCCTACACAGATGTTCTTACATCTACATTTATTCTTGACCAATAATAAATATCACCAAGTTGTCTTAGGTTTTTATCCATCTTGAAATATCCAACAAGTCCTCCAATATGCTTCCCATTTATTATGTTTTGTCTTATCAAGCTTCAAGGCACACATACTTATTGTCCGTTAGATAGCAATCCTTCTTGGATAAATTAATTAAGCCATAAAATCCTATTTTCCATAGAAGTATATTTGCAAGCTACCGAAGCTTCTTTGAAGTCTAAATCATCAGCATAAAGCTCTTTCATAACATCAAAACCTATCTCTTAATTGCATTCATCAACAAGTTCCTTCTACTCAGCTACCCTATTTAAACTTCCACTCCTATGCTTAAAAAATAATCATAAATTTTGGAGATATTTCCCCCATTTCACATGTCTTTGGTTCAATTTTACATAGCTATTAATGAATTGCAAAGCATGACAATCTATAAAGATCATAATTTTTTTCAACAATAGATAATGTCACCACTTCTTCAGTGCTTGCATGATGGCATAGATCTCATTATCTTAAACTAAATATTTCTTCTTGACCTCATTCAACTTCTCATTAAAATAAGTAGATCTACCTTCTTGAATTAAAACTCCTTCAACGGTAGTTTTGCTTGCATCACATTCTACTTGGAAAGCCATGTTAATGATTGGCAATGCTAAAATTAGCTACTCCATGAATTTCTATTTCAAGATTTAAAATTTTCTCTTAATTGCACTTATCCATTAGAACTCATGGTACCTCCTTTCACCATTTCCATGATTGGAGCACAAATTCCACAAGAATTTCTAATGAATTTTCTGTAAAAAACTGTAAGCCATGAAAATATCTAGCTTCAAACATACTCCTTGGTGATGACCAATCCACAATAAATATTACCTTTGTTGGATCTATCTATAATACATCCTTAGATATGACAAAAACCTAATATGCCAATTAATTTTTCATAAAACTATATTTCTTCAAATTGACGAGCAATTGTTTCTCCTTCAACTTTTATAAAACTAAACTCAGATGCATTAGCTATTTTTCCTTTGTCTTTCTATACACCAAAATATCATTTAAGTAAACCACCATAAACTTACCAAGATAAATATTCAAGACTTCATTCATCAATATCATAAATATGCTTGATGCATTTGTCAATCCAAATTATATGAAAAACCATCCATATAAGCCTTCGTTGGTTTTAAATGTAGTCTTCCACTCATATCCTCCTTCAACTCAAATTTTATGATAGCTGCTTTTCAAATCAATATTTATGAAGTACTCTAATCCACTCAAACAATCCATCAAATTATCCATACAAGGCAATAAAAAATTATATTTTATCATTATTTTATTGATTTTTTGGGAATCCATACACATACACCATCTCCAATCATTATTTAGTGCTAGTACAATTGATACTTCAGATGGTATCAAGCTCTCTTTGACTAGCCCTTTATCCAATAACTCTTGAACTTGTCTCTCCATCTCTGCATTCTCTATGAGTGTCATCCTATAATCTACCTTGTTTGGAAAACTTGCTCTAGGTATGAAGTCTAATTGATGACTAATGCTTTCAATTGGTGGTAACCCATTACCTAATTTTACAAAAATAATTGTAACAAATTCTTTGACCCAATTCTTCAATTGATGTGGAATGTCGGTAATTGCATTCATTGTCCTATCTTTAGTGAATTTAGAAATGAGAGCAAAAAATGTTTCCCCTTTCTTCACCTCCAATAATTATTTTTCAGATATCAAAAAAATTGTAGAACTATTGTACACCTCTTCTCCTTGTCCTTCAATGGACTTAATGCACAACTTTTTTCAACCTTGACAATTGAATGAGTATCCAATATAGCATCATGTACTACTTCTCTATAAAATTTGCACTGTCTTCCCAACAAAAATTGACATGCATCTATTGGCATGATGTCACATAGAATATCATATATATAAGAACCAATTTGGAATTCTACCATACATTGTTGATTCAAAAAAAATTGATGTCCCTTTTGCACCCATGAGACATTATATAATTTGGGTTTTCAATTCTTTTCAAACCAAATTTCTCTACCATTTCTATTGACACTAAGTTGTTTGTACTTTATCTATCCACAATCACCTTGCAACACTTGTCTCTCAATTTGCAAATCATCCAAAAAATGTTTCTTGTTTGCCCAGGTTCATGCACCTCCTTTGTTGGTTTCAAAAATACCCTTTTCATCATAAGTGATTGTCCTTGCTCTCGTTCCTCCATGTGCTTTGATAAGGCTACACTTTCTTCATTAATTTGTGTAATATAGTCATGAATTTCCTTTCCATGTTCATTGGTTTGTTGCATTGTTGCATATTCAAATGCCAGGTGATCAGCTCCCGAAAGCGATACCTATCCTTATCCCGAGTCCTTAGTGCTCCTCCTCACATCGAATTAAATAAGGTGGAATAAGTGTTGTTAGCAACAACCCCAGGATTTGAACTTTGCTTAGTAGTATAAAAATATTGTCGATGTAACAAACTCCCATATGGATCCTCTTGGTGCACGCAAACCCAACGAAGATGGTACTAAACATGAGCCCCAAATGCTCCTCCTCACATCAAATTAAATAACAACGAAGTAATATAGATGTTATTAAAAGCAACCTTAAAATTTAGATATTGTAATAACATCCAACTCCCATGTGGATTTAGAAAAGAAAAACAATGGTAATCAATACTACAATACCAAAAAAAACAACAATCGTAATCAATTCTACAATGCCAGCAATAATAATAACACGTCGGATGCCTGTCGGAAGGGTGCCAAATTCTGTTCGGAGTGCAAAGCTGTCCGTCTCACGTGCATTTTTTGACTCTTCCATATCTAACTCCGCTCTATCGAAGCATCACCTCATGTGAAACTATATGTTACTTATCTTTGTCCGCAATTGTTGTTCTACACCATTTTGGTTGACACTCCATTATATTGAAGTCGAATGTTCCAATGCTCTTCAAGTGAAAGGCTTAGCATCGCCGAGTTACGTTAATAAAATTAATTTAGGTACTAGCAAGATCCTTTTTTCCCCGCAGGTTTGTGAAGTTAACAGACATAAATTTTATAGCAAAAACAAAAATACAGTAAGATATGACTTTTATTTTTTTAAGAACTCAAATTATATTTATTGCATTTAGTGCCCTGGGGAGGTGTAACTGCAGCACAATCTTATTATTATGAGCGGTAAGATCAATATAACTCTACCAGCATAAATATATTGCTTTAAATTTTTAGATATGCAATATTCATAGCCATACGAGCCTCACTAATGACAGGACAATGTTTCGAGAATATCAGTCATTATGACAATTATTTTTCTAGTAAGTTTATGAAGGCTAACGAATTAGGCATATGAGCACATCCCATAAGTGCAGTAAGTCCCGTTTGGGCAGGCCCTGCCGCATGCGCCGCAATTATAAGAATCCCTGGTGATGTCACTGCATCTCCCTTTGCAGCAAACTCTCCCGTATCCGCACTTGTAATTGCATTTCCCACAATGGTTCTTATCACTCATCACGTCCACACATCTGTTGCCGCAGCAATATGGACCACCAGGACTCAGTTCCGATTTCAGACAAATATATGGATTCTGGTAACAAGACAATCCTTTCTGATTCACTGTAGCTAACAGAAACCGATTGCCTGCCACTGGGCGATCAAATTCTGCCCTTGTAGAAACGGATAATGTAAAGAGCAATAAGCAGAGGATCATAATTCCCTTGCGAATCCCCATGACTTTGATACTGCTAGCGACTTGATCAATGGGAACCAATGAAAATATCCAGAAATTGCCTTGATGAGAAGTGTAAAGGCTTTGTTTGGTCTTATAGGGTGGTCTGGGGCCTTGCCGTTGACTAATCTCGATTTGACGGTATATGAGCATACTTGGATCCGAAGCTTTGGGGCAGAGTATCGTCAGTTATAACAGTAAAATGTCCCTCGGCGTCGACAGTAGTAAGTTACACGTGAAAAGAATGTAGAGATGTGCACGAACAAGAAACTGAGATGAAACGCATCTGTAATAGCTGCCGGCTTACGCCAGCCAGTAGAGCCAATGACATTGGAGGCACGATTTTCATCTAGATTGTTGTGGACTTTTCAGACGCTAATAGCCGATTTTAATATTTTGTTGCTGGAGCTATCACATTGAAAAAAGAAGTTCGGTACCTTCACAATTGAGCGATCAGAAGAATCTGATGGCTCTCTATCGTATTTATAAATGAGAGTCAGCCATAGAGATTGGATGGAAAAATGATGTTGATTCTATCAACTATTATTTATGTCTTCGTACCTATTAGTTTTGATGGGTGCCTCTAGAGATCCTCGGATGATTATGCAAGGACGCTGCCGGAATATCCTGACAGAATCTTCAATTTTCCCTTTACATTTTTTATATAAAATTGCCCTTACGCGTTGAAAGCCACAAAATAAGCAACAATATATTTATCTTCATTTTATAATTGGAATTTTGTTCACTTTAATATTTATCTATTTATAAAACAAAAATATTTATATAATATGAATGAAAGCAAGTATATATATAAAAAGGTTTATATGATATGAACGCAAGCAAGTATATATAAAAGTGTATATTAAAATTATATGCAGACAATTTTATATAATATATATATTTTTTTCAATTGGTTACATTATTATAATATTATAACAAAATTTAAATATTATAACAAAGTTTGAATATTATTCATGTATTGTTTTGGTAAGATTTCAATTTTAATATTTTCAAAAATTTGTAGAATTTAATCAATTGACCTAATACGATTTAATAATATATAATATTTTTTTAAATATGTGGTTTTATAATTAATTTTTATAAAATTTTATTATATCATACAATTTTTGTTAAGTGAAAATATATGATTTTCATAGGATTATTTTGAGTTTTTTTTTTTTTCTTTTCTTTTTAAAAGTTTTCTAGCATAATAATAATAATAATGGAATTAAAAATTTTATACATTATTCACAATAATATTAAATAGTTTTAATAATTGTTTAATATTTATTATAAATTTTATTTTGTACTAAAAGTAAAAAACAAATGTTTATATTTCAGTAAGAGGGGACTGGGACCCTTCATAAAATCTATGTAAACTTAAATTGTAACTCATTGAAAAAAATTAAGAAAAATAGTTTTTATTATAAATTTTAGTTTACTTAAATGGTAAGAAAAATTACTTTAGTTTTATAAGAGTTAAACACATGAACTAGGTGTCAACAAGTCCTTGGTTTAAGGGTTGGAACAAATAGTTGATGTAGCCCACACCAAGGTTCAAATATTTGGGGCACTAAATATCTTAATGGAATTAAATCGATGTTAAATGGAAAGGGCAACCCATTTCAAAACCCTTAAAAAATAATAATAATAAAATAGGTCTTTGTACTTGTTAAAACTTAACATGCATGTTATCCATATCTTGCACATTTGAACATAGTGTTAAAGACTAAAGAATGTTAATAAAAACAAAAATTTAACTTAAATATTATTAAGTGTTAATTTTATTATTTATTTATAACATGTAATGATAATATTTTGATTATATATATATATATATATATATATATATATATATATATATATATATATATAAAGTTTTTTTGTTTTGTTTTTTATTTGGTAGAGAATGTAATTTCATATTTTCTTAATATAAAATTTTGACTTTTTTTAGAATAAAAAAATATAAAGAATAAGTAGATATTTTGTTTTACACCTAGATCATTATTAATTATTATTATTATATTTAATATTTTACAAATATTTATAAATATATTTTTTATTTTATTATTATGAATAGAGAAGGGGTTTCAAAGGGTTCTCAAGCCCTTAATATTTTACAAGAAAAGCCTAACATTGGAACAAAAAGGATCCACTAAATTAGACCAAGCCCTTCCCAAAAACTATCTCCAACTAAAATACGAATATATATAACAGATTTTACAACAACAAAAGACCAAGATCATAGTACCATATAAAATATCAAATTTTAACCAAGCAGGAAGATAAAAAAATATAAGTATTGAAAGTAAACTCAATCCATCATTGCCTTTAGAATCCTTCTCAAAAGCCTCCATCTTCTCGATGGAGGTCAGTTCCATAATCTTCTTCCTCAAATCTGAAATATGGGCTGTCACTTCCTCCACTATGTTTACCATCATTCTATTGATCTTCTACATAAAATAAATAAGATCCCTTACCATTACATAGTTGTTTTTAGATTTGCAATAGTGAAGGATTCATGTGGGTATTTATCAAACATTTTATTCGCATATATATCACCCCTCTTGCAATTTGAACTTAGCATCTTAATTCCTCTAGAGGATTGAGAACCTCTTAGAGGTATCAAGATTCTATATTGAAGCATATGATTTGAATCCCTGTAATTCTTTGAAAAATGGTTAGAAATAACATGGAGAGAGGATTTGATATTCTTACCCAACTGTTACGAAATTTTATTATCATTAACAAAAATCATTCACTAATATGTAGAAATATAAAATCATTCAGCCACAAATAATATCTACAATAATAATCCACACAAAATATAGAGATAGATAGTATCGTTAAGGTAGGAAAACACCAATAATACTTCTTAAGGAAGAAATAACTCCACAAGGTCTCCCAAGATGAGTGTGCCACTTAAGGAGGGTAAAGTCCCATAAGCCACTTTATAGGTAAATATGATTACATAATATTGATCTCCATGATTATTACAATGATAAATATCTCTTATTTATATACCCATCTTCTCATTCTACTTTGGAAATCCTACTACTAATATAATATTATAATATAATATAATATAATATTATAATACAATCAACCTTGGGTTATGTGTGGTTGTTGGTAATTTTGACATATGCCACATTGGGATTTTTTTGTTGTTGTTTTGATCAAGTTTTATCAAAGGATTTTTAATTGTAAAAACAATGTATATATATGTGTTAATCTATGATACAGTATTTTCGGCATATATTTACAATATTTTGACATGAATGTTCCTTCCCATTCCTCTTTGCTTGAAAATAAAATGTGCTTGAAAAATAAATGAAGAAGGAAATATAAAGAAGGAAAACGTAACGACCCTTTCACCCGAATAAAGTTCAAAATTTTTGGTCGATAAGTGCATTCGCTCGAAGCTTGGGATGAAAGTCTCATTCCCCTCACTTTGGGACGAATGTAGACAAAGAAGGACAACAATGAATTTCACTTGAAGAACATTCAAATATTGGAGCGGGACCAAAGTTGAGATGATTACGCTATCAAAAAATGTGTTCATCCCAAAGTTGATGCGAAAGCATCATTCGCCCCACTTTGGGGCGAACGTCTTCAATGTTTAACATGATGCACCCAACCAAAGCATGACTGGTGAAAAGTGCTTTTGCATCAATAGGATGGTGAAAGTCTCATTCGCCCTTCCTTAGGATGAAAACCCACCAAAAGATAAATTTGAGTGAATTTTCAGAAGGATAGTAGATGACATTGAAAAGTCAAACATGCTTTCACCCTAGGTGAGGGGCAAAAGTCCTATTTGCCCCTCCCTAGGGTGAAGCTACATGAAAGCACTTCACTAATGCACCAAGGTTCGTTTAGGGCCAAGTGCTAAGGAGCGATGTTGAAAAGTCAAAGATGTGTTCACCCGAAGTAAAGGGCGACAATGTCGTTTGCTCTTCTTTGGGGTGAATGTATATTTAAAAAAAGGGAAAAAATATCTTGTGCAAAGTGCCTCCTCCCTAGGAGGTATTCAAAGTTCTTAGTCACCTTTTCAGAAGGCTAAAACGAAGTGCAATGGTTTGAAGTGTCAAAGTGCGAAATCGAGAGGGAAGATAGAACGTCAATATAGGGGTTATTCATGGAGAGAAATTTCATGCGCATTGAAGAGAAAATCATGAATAAAAGGAAAAAAAATAGGAGTTAAAGGAAGTGCTTTCACATATGGCTCTATTTTGAACGATTTCTAAGTGTAAACTTCGATGGAAATTGGTCAAAGGTGCTTGGTTCAAATTAAAATGAAAATTTAATGATTGTGGTGAAAGAAAGATATGTTCCCTGATTTATGGATGATTTTCAGGATTTCCAAGGGTGCCCCCTATCATTTTTACCTCTTCTCAAAATGGGTTCAATATCGGGTGGATTGCTTGGGTAAGCGAATATTTCTAGAGCACGAAGGTGGCCAGAATTCAACAATTATTCCCTTATTTTTCTCTATTCTCAATGTGTTCCCATGCACTTGTACTCAAATTTGATTAACCATTCAAAGTATTTCCCATTAAAACTAGATCGTTGTCACTGAAGGAATATTTCCAAGGAGGAAATCCCTCTTGCAGGTTCTTGATCTGGGAACATTTTGTCTTTTTGTATATTTAATAAAAGAGGTGAAAACCTCTATAAATACTATGCATTTTCTATGTAAAATGAGGTTAGACATTTTACAAAAAAAATATTCAAGTTCTCTGCATCAATAGAAGATATTTAGCTTCTAAATTTGCAAGTGATCTTGTGTGTGATTTCCTTATGTTTTTATGCATTTCTATTTTACTCTCATATTCATTGTCTGTTGTTATGTTTAAACTTTGTATTTGAATTTGAACATTGTTGGTGAGGGAGTGATTTTTTCTGGAGGTTATCTCTACAAGGTTGTAAGTAAATTTTTTTGCTTTATTTTATTACATTTTGTTTTAATGCTTGAATGTAATTCCTACTACTAGTTTGTCCCCAATCCTACACCTTCAGCCTGCGACCATCTTTCCAATCTATTTATGTCATATTCAATTCCTTTCCTACAAATTTAGTCTTAAACCAGTGTAGGATTTAGTAAGGGAGCCAACCTCCTCTAGATATTAGCATGAAGGACATTCTTTTCATCCAGCCTTTCAATTTTGGCCATGTCTAGGGTGCGCAAATACATGTTTGTATAATTAGGAATATATTTGACCAACAATTTTTGGCACACCTAGTGGGACCCAAAATTTTTCACTTTCAACAATATTGAGGTTTGATGTTCACTTTCATGTTGTATAGTTAGAACATTTAGCGACTCAATTGTACCCAGAAGTCTTCGAACGTGAAGGTAACAAAATCTATGCTTCATGATTACAATATTGGAGGACAAAAATCCTAAATATCCCATTGATTTTTATGAACTTGATACCAAAAAATTAGGTGAACACCCCAGGTTAGTTCGTTCACCTTATACATCATCCACAATATCCTCATTGATAACTAGTGTATTTTATATTATATCAAGTCCAACTTGCACTTCTACTAGCGTCCCACCTCCACAACCTTATATACTAGTTCAAATGGATTAGAACCCACCACCACAGTAGCCACAACCACCAAGGTAGTTCCCAGCATGGAATAGCTCAGGAGCCTTGAATTTACAAGCACAAAATCCAGTCCCCCAAGTAGCTTTGAAGGCTTTGCTAACCTATGATGGTACTGGTAACATCGATTATGAGTATATTTAGGATGTGTCTTTTTTGGTGACTATCCATAACATCACAGATGAAGACATTATGGTAAGGCTATTGGTGTTGTCGATTAGAGGAAACTTGTACTAATAACTATATTTATCACCTGCTACTATCACCACATGGGATCAGTTGGTGGAATTATTGATCAATAATTTTCATGAGTAAGTTGACCTCTTCTATTTGCTACACTAGTTTACCATGATTCAAAGGCATTGATAGGAGGATATAGTGGACTTCAACATCAGGTTCACCTAAATTTGGCAAAGGGTTCCTGATGGTCTTTGGCCCACGTATGAACAAGCTAAATTTTATTATCTCAGAGCATTTAAATCTGATATTGGCATGGCTATTCGATAAACCAATGTGAATACATTCCTAGATTTGTATACGTAGGTGCAAATGCCTAATCAGACTTAATCACTATAGGTATTCTTACCCCGAAAGTGACCATGCCCATCTTGCCTAATCTTCCACAAAATTTGTATTCAAGTACATTTTCACAGCCCATGCCTTCTATGTACCCAGTTCCCTCATGGAGCTCGGGACCACCTCAATTTGCTTTGATTCCTATCCCACAACTTCTTGCTCAAATATTTTCATAGTTACCCATACCAAAAACACCATAGTTTCCAGCATCCATTTATTTTCCAGCATTACTAGCACCACTAGTTCCACTGCCATTGCCTACCCCATTAATACCTCTACCTTTATCGACACCTCTTACACTCTCAAATCATAATCCTTATATGAATTTATTACAAGAGGTGCAATATGTTAATTCGGTCGTAAGAAAAATATCAAATGAAATCATTATAGTAAGAAAGAAACAAGCAAAAGCTGATTTTTGGTCAAGGAACAAGCAAGCAATCGATTACCAAAGAGAAAGTAACCACTAGCAAGAGCCCTAAAAGAAACACAACTATGTTAACAAATGAAGAAACTAGTACATAAAAAAGAACATACGGATGCTCCACTTGTAATGATCCTCATGGAGAAGACACATGTATGGTGCATTTGAACTATGTACAGATGTTAGCAGAAAGCACCACTGGCAGACAAGTTAATATGATAATGGAGGTTGATCATAATTTGATGGTTCCATATTTGGAGTAAGCTTTGGTTATTACGAGGACCGAAAATAAGCTAGTGACTATAGATCTAGCAAAATTGGAACCTTTGAAATTTCATACAAAATAGAAGGTTAAAAATAAAAAGTGCAACCACAAGAGAAAGCATCTGGTGCGATAGTGAAGCAACAAGATTATGTATTTTTGAAGGATCTACTGCCTAAAAAATATTAGGATAAGTTGCAGATAAATTTGTCAGCTTCCCAACCTATAGCTTCTCAAGAACAAAATAAAGTGAAAGAGTAGGTGAAAGAGCGCCTCAAGTATCCATCATTGAAAAATAGGTAGTGTGGAGGCTACTCAGCAATACCAAAATAAGTATGAGCATACTATAGAAGAGAAGGTTCCTGGTACCTCTAGTTATAACATTATGAATAATATGAAGAAGATACCAGGAAAATTGAGCTTATACGATGCACTGCAGTTAATGGGGTAAGTTAACATGCTACAGGAGTCTCTCAAGATTACAAAAGACCAAAAGAAATGATATTCCTAGACTATGCTTGCATAGACCTTGCCTACGTCATCCATTGACAAGAACATACCACCCCCATTCTATCTATCTTTTACTATGGAAGGGTGGGTAATGCATAATTGTATGATTGACTCTAGTGCCACAACTACTATCATTCCAAAGGCAGTATGAGAAGTCATAGGAATGGAATACACAAGAAGTAGTCTAGGAGTATTGTAGCTGGATGGGACCCTAGTCAAGATAGTGTGAGTAATAAAGGATATTCCTATTGTTCTACATAGTATGTTGCAGATCAATGTTAATAAAGTAGTGGTGTTTGACTTGAAACCATACATCATCATGTATCTCTCAAGGGAATTCACATTGAAACTAGGAGGGTACCTTTCCTTGGACTTTTCACATTTGGAGATTCCATTCAAGGGAAGAAAAATATGCATCTATAATGAGAAGCCTTCTATAGGAAAATAGGAAAATGAGAAATATTATATTCAACCTTGGAAACATAAGAATTACAAAGTTTAAATAGTGTTTGATTAAACAACCTTGGGGAATATAGGAGAATTTAGGAAATAAGAAGAATAGGGAGGAAAGGAGAAAGGGAATTTGGTATTTTCCACCTTGCTGCCCATGCCGTCAAATCTGCCCAGTCAGCTGCTGTCCAATTCAAACTACCTGCCCAATCAGTTGTCATCCAAGGAGGTAAAAGGGTAAGATCCAAAGCTTCCCATTGCAAAAAAAATTTTACTCCTTTTAACTGGCTTAATTTCCAACATTCTCCCCCTTAAATTTGAGAGGACTGACTATACAGTCTCTCAGCTTTATATATTGAGCTTTAACTATACCTTTGGTGAAGATGTCTGCAATATTATCCAAAGTGCTACAATATTGAAGCTCAACTAACTGCTATTCCACCATATCTCGAATGAAGTAATACTTTATATCGAAATGCTTTGATCTGCTATGGTGGAATGGATTGTATGCCAACTAAATGGCACTAATGTTATCACAATACAATTGAGTTGGACCACTTTGAATTTCTTCAATATCTTCAATAACTTTTCTCAACCATAGGGCTTGAGTACTAGCATGTGTGATGGCTATATACTTAGCCTTAGTCGATGACAATGCTACAATAATTTATTTCTTAGAACTCCATGTAATTAGTCCTGATCCTAGACTAAAACAATTTATTGATGTAGATTTTCTGTCATCTATATTGCTGCCCCAATCATTGTCACTAAAGCCAACAAATTTCACAAAATTACATTTTTGGTAATGGATTCCAAAATCCAATGTACCTTTTACATATCTTAAGATTCTTTTAGTTCCTTGTAGATGCAGATCAGATGGACTAGCCATAAACCTTGAAACTAGAGAAACAACATATTGAATATCGGGCCTTGTGTTGGTGAGAAAAATTAGAATCCCAACCATACTTCTATAAGTGGTCATGTCAACCTTTGATGCTCCATCATCCTGGCTTAATTGGATCCCATGTCCAGTTGGAGTTGCAACTGATTTGCACTGCTCCATGGCAAATTTCTTGATCATATCTCGAGCATACTTGTGTTGACATATGAAGATCCCTTTATTTGATTGATGCACTTCCATCCCTAGAAAGTATCACATTAAACCAAGATCTTTCATCTCGAACTGTTTCATCATGGAGTTTTTGAACTTCATATTCATTTTATTGTTACTACCCATAAATATTAGATCATGCACATACAAAAAAACTATGAGAATGTTTACTCCATGATTAAGGTAGTACATAGTTGGTTCACTTTTGCTTCTCGTGAATCCATACTCACTGAAATAGCCATCATGAGTACCAAGCTCTTGGTGCTTGCTTGAGGCCATAAATTGCTTTCTTCAATTTGTAAACAATGTTCTTTCCCTATTCTTGAAAATCTTGAGGTTGTTGAACAAAAACCTCTTCTATCAAGTATCCATTCAGAAAAGCACTTTTCACATCCATGTGTTGAATATTTCATCCTTTATGGGCTGCTAAGGAAAGAACTGATCTGATTGTTTCTTATCATGCAATAGGAGCAAAGGTTTCCTCATAGTCAATTACAAATTTTTGAGTAAAACATTTTGCAACTAGTCTCGCCTTATGCCTCTAAATGCTTCCATCAGCATTGTACTTGGTCTTGTAGACCCATTTACACCCAACAATTTTTTTTCCTTTGGGTAGCTTTACTAGCTCCCATGTATCATTATTGTTTATAGAGGTTATTTCCTCTTTCATGGCTTATTGCCATACATTTTGAGTACATGCATTCTCATAGCTAGCTGGCTCTAGTTGTGTACTAGCTAATAAAGCATAATTTACTACATCTCCCCTAGGATCATGGGATTCATCATCCCAATACAATTGTAAATTTTCAAGTTGTTGCAAAACTGTATTTATTTCACTAGCTTGGCTTCTAGTGAATATTCTCTGGAAATTATGATCCAACATTTGAAAATATGGATGATGTTGTAATGTTATTTTGTATCTTTATGGAGAGTCTCTATCAATGTCCATCGGTGAAGAACTTACTGATATTTGTGGAGAAGGACTTGGAGTGGTGGTTGAAGTACTTGATGTAGTACTCCTACTTGGGCTTGGAGGGGGTGGCGTGCCTTTGCTTTTCTTTGGAGACACCTGCTGTACCTGTGAAGAACTTACATCTTGGGACTCATCATAAAAAAAAATTCTTTGATGACCTCATTCTCCCCCTTCATCAAAAATTACATCCCTGGAGAGTATAACTTTATGAGTCTTGGGATTGTAGAGTCTATATAGCTTTGTAGACTCGCAATACCCTAAAAATATACAATCTTGACTCTTTGGATAAATATTCTTCCTTTTCTCATCAGGAATGCGTGCATATGATAAAGAACCAAACACTTTGAAGTTCTTTACATTAGGTTTCTTTTCGTACCACCCCTCATAAGGAGTGACACCATCTAAACTAGAAGTAGGACTTCTATTTAGAATATATACACTGGTTCTTACAGCCTCTACCCAGTACATATGAGTTATATGCTTAATCTGAAGCATCGATCTCACCATTTCAACTATGGTGTAGTTCTTTCTTTCGTCCATACCTTTCTGTTGTGGGGTACAGGCAGTGGTGAATTACCTTTTAATCCCACTTGATTTACAATATTTCAAGAATGCTTTTGAGGAGTATTCACCTCCTCGATCTGTCCTAAGACATTTTACATAATTCCCACTTTGATTCTCTACATTATTTCTAAAATCTATGAAGCAATCAAAAGCTTCATATTTATGTTTCAAAAAATAAATCCAGCACATTCTAGAGAAGTCATCTATGAAAGTGAGAAAATAAGAATAGTTTCTAAGACTCTATGTTTGCATTGGTCCATAGATGTCTGAATGTACTAACTGAAGTGGATAGTTGGCTCTCCATGCTTGTCCTTTTGGAAACTTTGACCTTGAGTGCTTTCCCAAAGCACATCCTTCATAGACCTCATTTTGTTCATTGATTTTGGGAAGTCCTATCACCATAGCTTGAGAAGTGAGAAGTTTCAAGCTAGCGGAATTAAGGTGACCATATCGCAAGTACCAAAGCACACTTGTATTTGTTATAGCTACATTTGCAAGTTGAGCTCCTTCTAGCTCACCAAATTTGAGAGGGAATAACCTGTTATTGGTCATGGGGACCTTTGTGATGACATGATTACAATTATTTTTATCAAAAATGATACATTTTCCTTCATAAAATACAATCTTGTAATTTCTTTCCATCATTTATCCAATGCTTAGCAAATTGTGTTGGAGCTTTGGAGTGTAATAGATGTCATGCACTTTCTTTAGTCCTTCTTTGGTTGGAACCTCCATGGCTCCAATACCCTCTACTTGCAATGTATTATCATCCCCTAATTTGATTTGGGATTTATAAGTGGAATCTAGAGTAGCAAATAAATGTTCTTTGCCACTCATGTGGTTTGAACAACTAGTATCCAGAATCCATGTGTCATTTAGATTGTGTTCTGATTGTCCATATGAAAGAAAAATATTAGAGGTATCATCTTCTTCTCCATAATTACCATATTGACTACTATTGCCTTGTGAATATTTTGACTAGTAGTCGCAAGCGAAGTGACCTGGCTTGCCATAGTTGAAACAAGCTAATTTTTACTTGTCACTTCCTCTCCCTTGATTTCCACTTTGTCCTTGATTTCCTCATCAATTTTGATTTCCACCTCTTTGTTGATTGCCTCCTTTGTATGAGTTTCCTCCTTTGTTGGAATTGCCTCCTCTATTCTGGTTGTCTCCTCTATTTTTATTGCCTCCTATGTAGTTGCTTCTACCTCTACCTCTTTGCTTGCCTATGCCATGACCATTTTCATTGGAAGTGAAGGCCTTATCATCGTCTCCGTAGTTGGTTGAAGGAGTTTAAGGAAACCTCTCTTCATGTGACATTAACGATCCGATTAATGCATCGAATGTTAAAATGGAAATATCTTTGGATTCTTCTATAATTATGACAATATGGTTCCATTTCTATGTAAGTGTTCACAACACTTTTGTTACAATTGTCTTAGGCATGATTTTTTTGCCTAGTGTAACCATTTTATCCATAATTGCTTTTACTCTAACACAATAATCATCGACTTTTTCATCATCTTTCATTTAGATATTTTCAAAATATCTCTTCAGTGTTTGAAGCCTTACCTGCTTCACTTGATTACTACCCTGGAATCCATCACTCAATGCTTTCCATGCAGCTTGTGCAGTTGTACAGGCAGTGATTCTAGAGAATATGCTTTTCTCCAATGTAGCTTGGAGAAGAGAAAGAGCAGAAGAGTTGCTCGTTTTCTCTTCTTTTAGTGTTTTCTTGTCTGTGGCACTTAGTGTTGTCCAGTATGAGGGTTTTGTGTAGCCCTCTTCTATTATGTCCCACAAACATCTTCCTATGAGCAACATCTTCATATTTATAGACCAATACTCATAGTCATAACCATTAAATTCTGGTATAGGTAAGCTATTGTGTGAGGCCATAGTTACCAAAAACTCTCTTTATTTCACGGTTACAATAAAGTACTTTGTTGTTTGAAATAAGGAAATAAGAAGAAGGAAGAAAGAAGAGATTACAAACTTAAGTCAAATTCGACCTGTTCTACTCTATCATTCACTGTTTATTCCTCTTGATGTGGGGATGCTATCTCTTGATTCACAAAATTATTTGCTACTTCTTTGTCGTCACTTATCAATATTATTTTTGGTGATTCTGGTTCTAATATTTCCACTAAAATACTATAGTGTGTATACTATGATTCTTGTGGTGCAGCTTGTATGGATTTTGATTGTTCAAATTGACTCCTGAATGAGTTGTATTCAAATTCTACCTCATACCCTAAGTCAGGATGTCTTTGATATGCTATCACTGCATTTTAAAGTTGGCTAAAAACAATGTTGAGCCCATAACCTCTTACTTTTTCATAAAATATCTTTGTACCTTCTCTTGTTAGAATTGCACATAAGGCATGATAACACCCATTTGGTCTTATCATCAATGCCTCTTTACAATTTTACAATTTGGATATTTTTCTCTTTTCTAAAAAAAGCTAAGCCTCTTAGGCTTATTACACAAAAGTTCTACAGTTTATGATTTCGTGAATCAAGTGAAAAATTGATCCTTTGATTACAATAATTGTCTCTTATATAATGTCTTTCTTTCTTATATGATATATATTAAAAATATATATATTACTATTTAATAGATTAAAAAATAATTGCTTTAAAAAACTTTAGAAAAGCAATTATAGTTAGTATATTAAATATAATATAATTAATTTTAATAATAATATATTAAAAAAAGACTTTATATAAAAAATTTATCCTTCGCAGGAATCAGACCCGTGACCTATTTCATGCAATAATTCATCCTAACCAACTCAGATACCACTGTCGATGAGAACCCAAGGGCAATATTACAAGTATATTCTGTTTCGGATACGATTTCAACAAAAATAATAAAAATTTAAGCTTTCACTGTCACTGGGTTTTGAACTCGTGACTTGCAGGAAGGTGGGCACCTTATGGTTGGCTCCACAAGCTAGTCGAGCTACGTGGCTCTACGGGAATGCAAGGGAAGCTTTCCTTCCTTATACTTCTCTTGACCATGCTAAAGAAAATAAATTGGTATTTTTTTCCCACATCGACAATGCGAAGGGCGATGAAGGTGTTTAAAACCTTCAGCGAGCAAATACTCACTTGATTTCCTTCAGGAAATCAATGATCACCCTTTTACTTCCTTCTCGAGCAATTGATCACCGCCATATTTATTCCTTTGAGCATGACGTCTATTGCCACGTTGCTTGTCCTCCTTCTGCCATGTAATCGATATTTCTACCATGTAATTTGTCTACGTCAGTTCTAAGTCATCCAGTATGTGTCAACCTTGTTCTCCTCTTTTCATGTGGCACTCTCTAGTTGGTTCTTTTTATTTGTTCCTCCTCGCATGCTTACTATGTGGGCCTACTCTAGACCTCTCCTTGGTTCACGAATCATGCACCTTCCTCACCTCAGATTACGTGTTGTGGGTCCCACTCAACCTCTCCTCGATGCTCATGTTGCCTAGTTCCTCCACCTCTATCCTTGAGCCTGGTTCCTCCATCAACCTTGATTCTAGTGCCCTCTCTAGCTTCGACTCTGATACCAGATGTGGGCACCTGAGAATTAGGAGCAATAGGAAAATGCAGAAATATTATATTCAACCCTGGAAACATAAGAATTACAAAGTTTAAATAGTGGTTGATTAAAAAACCTTAGGGACTATAGGAGAAGTTAGGAAAATAAGAATAATAGGGAGGAAAGGAGAAAGGGAATTTGGTATTATCTGCCTTGTCACCCATGTCATCCAATCTACCCAGTCAGCTATCATCCAAGTCAAACTACCTACCCAGTCAGCTACCGTCCAAGAAGTTAAAAGGGTAAGATATGAAGCTTACAATTGCAAAAAAAAAATTTACTCCTTTTAACTGACTTAATTTCCAACACTTTTCATATAGAGAAACTGGAAGAAGAGGAAGAAAAATCCACAAGGGTAGTTAACATGATGACTAAAGAAATACAAGAATCTGATTTGATGGAAGAAGTGCTTAATGAGCTCTGCCTTGAAGATGAATTTTCACTCAAGGATTTCAATGCAATGGTCAAAAATAACATCGGTTGTTACACTATAATCAAATCTGGGTAGATTGAATAAAAGGTCCTTGATTCACCAGACCTTATCGTAGATCAATTATGGAAGCTATTTTTTGATGGCACAAGGTGCAAGAATGGTGCAGGGGATGATATTGTTCTTGTTTCTCCTACTAGGTTGTAGAAGACATATTCATATAGATTAATTTGGTGTTATAAAAAATAATTTTTTCGTATATGAAGCGCACTGTCTTGGTTTAAAGAAAGCTAAAAAATTGGGCATAAAACAACTGCAAGTCTTTGGATACTCTGAAATTATTGTCAACCAAACTACAAAAATATGTATTTCAAAGCAACACTACTTGAAGGCCTATTGCAAAAAGTTATGTGATTTGTTTGAGTCCTTTATAGCCTTGAATATCGAGGCAATTTTGTAGGAGAAGAAAAAGCATGCAGATATTTTAGCTTCCCTTGGGACTAATTATTCTCTCATGAAGCAAGTAGTTTGGAAACCCAATACTATTAGGGTTATTTATAGACCCTCAGTTCCTGATAAGAATCTCTATTGGAAAGTGTTTGACAATAATGAGCAGATAGTAAATTTTCTGATTAAGGAAGCTACAAGTGCATATGATAGAGTACTTGTCAAAGAGGAAATAGAAGGAATGATTCAATTGAAGAATAACCACATTCCTAGAGGATTGATTTTATTGTAAAGTCTATTCGACCAAAATGATAGGGCTAAGAAGCATAAAATCAAGGTAGATGTGAAGGAATATAAGGAGTTGCAATTGGAGCCTACGAAGGTCATCAAAATTAGAACTGATTGTACTTTAACATAATTGGAAGATATCAAGAGCCTGTGTTATGAATTTCCCACTATCATTGCATGGAGCTATCATGATTTTAAGGGATATGACAAGAATATAATCAAACATACCATCAAACTTCAGGAGGTAGTAAAACCTTTTTGGTAGAAACAATGGCATGTTAATCCTAAAATTGAGGTGCTCATGAAGGCAAAACTATTAAATTTGGAAATAAAAATTTGATTACATTTTTGAGCCAAGTTATTGCGCTGCACTAGGAGAAGTATAATTTCATTGGAAAATAAGTTTATGTAGTGATGAAATCCTTGAAGAAATTCTAGCACTTCATCTCTCAAATAAAAATGTTTATTTATGTTATACACCCTGATGTCTGAACCTTCATTCTCTAAGGGGAACTAGATGATAAAAGAGTAGGTTGGGTATCAAATATTTAGGAGTATGAGGTAGAGATCTGACCAACTAAATTGTTTCGTGGATGAGCTCTCTGCCATGAATTAGCTAAAAGCGTAGCATTTGAATCATTGGCTACAATAAAAAAAGATAATATCTATAAAAGCATTTGTGCAAATCATTCTGTAGGTAATTATGATTGGACAGAGGACCTTTTTGAATTATTTACATATGGAAAATGACTATCACATCTTGATGCTTCACAGTGTCAAAGGTTCAGGTTGTAAGTGCTTAAATATGTCTTGTTGCCAAGTGGATTGTTCCATAAGAATATATATGGAGTGCTCCTCAGGTGTGTGAAGTGGTCAAAAAAGCATAAAATGTTGGAAGAGTTTCATTCTGGTCTATCTGGTGGACACTATGTGTTAGGATCCTATCCTAACACCATTTTGTAATTCTCATTTACCTATGTAATGACCCACCCCCAACGTGGGGGATTGGGAATCCCATTATAATATTATTTTTTAATACTTGGTGATGAATATGAAGGATAATATTTTGGAGGAATATCTTACACTTTTTAGTAGTGTTTCAAAGTATATTTGACCATTTAGGGGAATTTCCATGATGTAGTTATCATGCTTGATGCATGAAAACATATATGCAACACTCTAAGTTGGTGGAAAATTTATAAATAAATATCAAATGATATTTCCATGTATGAGAGAAGGATTTTAATTGGTGATAAGGAAGAATCCTTTCTAGTTAAAATATTCTTGATAACTCGAGCTCTTCCATGAGTTTAAAACTTTATTACAATTCACACAAATAAAAAGAGACCCTATCTTTGGACACCTTGCATACTAAGGATCTTGCAATGCATGTCTCAAATCTATTGAAGTATAATTGCAAGGAGCATTGGTATGAAGCACATTTCTTGGTGGATTACTATATCATCATCATGGCCATATAGTAGAGAGACTTTTGCTATTGCACAAATTAGGGATAGGGCCTTGGTGGTAGGCTAGGGGTCATGACATTGATCAAGTAGTATATTGTTTTGATTGATGATCTATATTAACTAGGAATTTTTTGTTAACAATGTTAAGTCCTATCCATAAGGTATTTCTATTTCATAATAAATTTCCCAATATCAATCTACAACCATGTTACCATTAAATAATAATGATTTTTGAAGGTCTAAATGTTTAATATCTACCAAATGCAATATGAGGATGATGCATTTTTATTATCCAAAGAGATGTGTGTGTCTACTAGGTTTTTGTGTTTTACTTGAATAAAAGTAGAAAATATGAATATTTTTTGGAATCAATCACTTTAGTAGTTAATCCTATAGTAATTGGTTGTATGCTCTATTTGATTGTATATTATGGATAACAATACTATGACATAAAATATTTCATAGGGCAATTGGAGTGAAATCCTTTGGTGGATAGGTAAATTGTGGGAACTTTCTCTCATTTAGATATTTGTATTACTAACATCCCACATGCTAGGAAAACATCTCATTTCCTAACTTCAAGATTTTTTATTATCTTGTTTTTAGGGAATAGATAATTATGGTCAAGGTGATGAGAAATAATTTTATTTATGGTTGAGTCAATCATCCCAATAAATTTATTCTATATTTGGCGAATATTCTAATAAAACAAGTTGGTGTGGCATATGATGGATTTTAATCACTGAAAGGATAACTTAAGTGAAATTCACCTTGTAGTTCAATGAGATTTTCTCTTTTGTGGTTATCATTTGTGTCTTCTCTAAAGTGTACCAACTATATATATTCTCTATGTATACATTCTTCGCTTTATGAGGAGAAGAGAAAAAGTATACAGTCTCTATGTATATATATTATCTATGCATATAGACTTCTTAATTTGAGTGACTCATACTTTATTTAGATAGTTTTTCATATGTGATTTGTGTTGCATTGATATTGGAAATTTATTAAAAAAATCTATGACCAAATCATTGATACATAGATTGGCTTTACCAATACCAACACCATTCAATATTTGTAATGAAGACAAGTAAATTCAAGGTCAAGAGCATGGGCATAGTGTTTGTTGACAACCTTGAGTCCCAAACACAAGGTATTACTATATCATAATTATATTCTTTTGATAAATCTACAACCATATTTCCATGAATTAATCATAGTTGTTAGGGGTCTAAAATATTAATATCTACCAAATTCAATCTAATAATGATGAATTTTATTATCTAAGGAGATATGTGTAGCTTTAATATTTTATGTTTAACTTAATTATGAGTAGAGAATCAAAGTACTTTTTGGGCATAAATCACTTTAGAAAATATTCTTGTAGCTTGCAGTTGTATTCTCTATTTGACTACCTATTGTGGGTGATAATACTGTGATGTGAAGTAGTTCTCGTGTTCATTGCAGTGAAATCATGTACTTGACAAGGAAATTATGGGAACTTCCCAAAATTCAAATATTTGTGTTGCTATTGTCCCACATGCCAAGAAATCATCTTGTTTCATAGCTTCAACATGTTTTACTGGGTTGTTTGTAGGGAAATATTCATAACCATGAAGGTCATGAAAAATGATTTATGATTTATTTAATCAACACAATAAATTTATGCTATGTTTGGTGAATATTCTAGCAAAATAGGTTGATATGGCGTACAAAAAATATTAGTCACTCAAAAAATAAATCAATGGAGATTTATCTTGTGATTAAAGAAGATTCATCCCTACATTGTTATGGTATTTATATCTTCCCTAGAGCATACCATCTCTATGTGTAGATATTTTTTGCTTTTAAAGGAGAAGAAGAGAGAAATTACATGGATCTTTTATTTGGGTCACTCAAACTTTATTTAGATAGATTTTGGCATGTGAGTTGTGTTCCATTCATATTGGAAATATCTTGTCCAAATCTATGAGCAAATCATATATGTAGATTATTTTTACCAACACCTTTCGTAGTTTGTGAAGATAGCAGATGAATTTGAGAACAAGAACATGGATGCTAATGCTTATGTTTTTATGTTATATGAAAATTTTGATGAATTTACCTCTAATTTGACTACCCACTATTTTGATCTTATAGAAATGCAAGTGATTGATTCTTCGCATGCACTATGGGTCTTTTAGTTGTTTAGATGGAAATTTTTCCATTTTCACGTGGAGGATAAACCATTTACATGGTCCATCACCTGATTTATGGAGGATGACATGAAACAACAACTATGTGAGCATCTACTCTAGATTTACATGTAACACAAAGAGAAACAAAGCTGCCACATATAGTAGTTGTTTAGATGTTTAACCAAACAACTTAACCAAAACACAACTTGATTGAACTTGAAAAGCAAATAATAATAATAATTGTGAAGATAGAATGAAGAAAAGGGAGATCGAGCGCTCACCGCCCGATTTCTAGGCAACCGCCTCGATGGCCGCCGGCCACCTACCGGCCGCCATAGGCCGCTGCCCTAGGGAACCTCCGCCGGCCACTTGCCGGCAGCCTTGGGCGCCTCTAGCTGGCCACCTTTCGACCGCCCACTGGCCACCTTCGGCCGCTTTCTGCTGTCCACCGGCCGCACTTGGCCCCGCTCCCGACGTCCGCTCTCGCCCGGCCTCCATTTCGGTCGACGCGATCCACCTAGCGGCAGACCTCGACGCCAGCTAATAGTCGAGACTCCATCCAGCAGCCAATGGCGCTTCGTTCCCATTCCAACAAATACTAACCCTTTCGGCGGTTTCTCGGTCCCCGGTAGATCACCTTCCCTCCGCGGCGCCACCTCCACAGCCGGTCCTTTCTATTTTTTCTTTGCGTTTCCCGCCGGCGAGCTCCCCTTCTCGTCGCTGTTAGATGACACCGTGGCTCCGAATCAGCACCGACGGGCATGTGTCGGCCTCTCATCTACACCTATGGCCGTTCTCGACAGATTACAATTGAGTGTAGCCTGTTGACGAAGACAAACACGCTCCGCTCTGCCTCCGCCTGTTGGTTTGAGTGCGTCTGTTTTTTTTTTTTTCTGTTTTATCAGTGCGTTTGTTTAACATAGTGTGGGATTTATCCCACATTGGGATTGCGAAGGTCTTATTTATTCTATAAAGGGAAGCTAGCTTCCTTAACATTCCATAAGCATCTGGCGACGTGAACGTATCTACGTGGCGTCAAACTTATCGTTGTTTGACTGCAACTTCATTTGTTGGACTTGTTATCGGTTGTAACTCGTCCATGAGGCCCAAGCAGAATAACCAGTTTTTGTGTATGCTTTTCAGGTTTATAACCCACATCGACTATGCGGGAGGAATAATGGGGATTTCAAATATGCAAGGTGCCAACGTATTACTAGGCAGCCTGTGAGGCTGGGAGGAATAATGGGGATTTCAAATATGCAAGGTGCCAACGTATTACTAGCCAGCCTGTGAGGCTGGATAAGCCTACGTGGCCATGGACTTGTTTTCGACCTGTTATCAAAGCTTCTTCTCGATCTACGTAAACTGCTTTGGCATATATTTTGAAATGAAATACACTTTACTTCCAACCCGATAGAGTTAATACTTTTTTGCTAATATATATATATATATATATATATATTTTAAAATAAATTGTAAAAGCTCCAACGCTATAGGATTAATACGTTTTTGCTAAAATAATTAATTAGATTTTATTTTTTTTAAAAGTAAAATTATTATTATTAATTTTTTCTTAGGCAGAAGAGATTATTTTTGTAACTTGCTAGCAAATTTTTTAAACTTTTGTTGTAGAAGGCAAAAGATTGGAAGTCTATTGTATTAGCCTAGGAAAGGTGTTGTAAAGTCTTGGATCATGTTAGATTCCAAATAGCATCAAATTTAGCAAACCAAATGGCTACTTTAACAACAGTAGTTAGTCTATTCACCGATAAAGTCTAAGATATTACAACTCAAAATGCTTTTTAAGTTAAAGTCTACAACAATGATCTCAAGATTAAATGAAATTGTGATGTCCAGACTTATAATGGGTCTAAGAATTCAAATGTTCTTAATCGTTGGATCATGGACATGGAGACTTGGTTCTCCTATTCTGAAGTTGCTATTGACGTCCACACACCTTTGCTAAACTCAAGTTGACAGGGTTAGCAAAACTTGTTATTATGTATAGATAAGAAGACCAAAATCCTCTTACCACTTGGGCAAAATTTGGCCCAATCTTTGAAGGATACATTTTATCCTTCTAATTATGAAAAGGAGCTCAATGCCAATTGGTATAGGTTAAGGCAAGCTCATTATATGTCTGTTTAGGATTATCTCTTCTAGTTCAACAAGTTAAGGATTTTTCTTTACGTGAAAGATCTCGTAGAATCCCTCATCATCAAGTTTACTAATGGACTCCTTGAATAATTGTATTGGGAGTTAAAATATACTCTCTTGGCTACTTTAGATGAATCATTCAATCATGCATAGTTGGTAAAAGAGAAGCTTACGACTTAGTAACAAGGAGCTTCTCGACATTCGAATTAGTAGTAGTTGTCTAAGACAAAGACATCTTCTTCTTTTTCTTCTTCTTCTTCCTCCTCCTTTTCCTCCTCCTCTCCTACTTATTTTAATGTAAAGAAATTTTATAATCATTGACAATGAAAAGTACATCTAAAATTTGAGTGTTTTAGGAAGAGGAAGAACCTCATTGTGAAATCTCAAAAGGAGAAACCCCATGATGGTCCCCTTGAGGTCATGGGAGAAGCAAGAGAATATATTGAGTTGGTAGGGTAAATTGAACAATGTTACCCTAATGCATCGTAAAAGTGGTCGTGATAGTTTGTTTGTTATGATAGCCCACCTCACTCATTACTTTTTAATAAATTTTATTATTAGTAATGGATCACAAACCAATTTGATTGCACAATTTGTTGTTGATAAGCTCAAATTGACTATAGAATCACATCTTCATCCATATTCACTTGGATAGAAGGATATGGATTCTACCTCCTACATCACAAAAACTTGCATTGTGTCCTTTGGTTTGGGCTTGCATTTTGAGGATCGAGTCACCTACGATGTGACTCTGATAGATTTTTGTGTTTTAATTATTGGAAAACCCTATTAATTTGATAAATGAGATCTATGTGATGCATATAACCAAACTTATACTTTACATCATGAAAATAAGATATTTCTTCCATATTCTACACTTTTATTAGCTCACATCAACTACAAAAGATAGCATTAATCTTTAATCATCCTTAGGACACACCTATTTTTACAACATCAACTTCTCACATGGAGGTAATTTCTTCATCTCCACCTCCTCTTGCTACTCCTATTGCACCTCCTACACCTCCTGCTCCTACTGCTCCTCCTATTGTTCAAGGCTCTTCTTTCTTATTGCCTTCACTAATTCCTATTGTACTACCAATTTTGTAGACTCTACAATAGGCTATTGTTCCTCATTTCTTTCCTTCACATATTGGTGATAGAGATGTGCCCAACTATTATTTTTTAACATCGACATCTCTAGGCATCCTTGACCTTTTTTAGCCCAACAATGATGTCACATCTTAGCTTTCACTTCATCCTCTTAATGGAATGTGTTTCCAGCATTTGGTGTCTCAATCTCTCACTTCTATGGTAAAAGAATTGAAGTACAATGCTTCTATTGTGGGCAGGTATGATGAGGATTTCATTTTAGTCCCAGGTCTAGTTTCATTCCCATGCTTATTATTTTACAAGTTTATATATAGGCATATTATTAGCTAGATATAGTTGGCATGTAATTTTTCCCATTTATACCCATGTGAAGCTTCCATTAGCTCATGTTGGATTGGTTGTTAGATTAGGTGATATTTGTTAGCTAGGTTGTTACTTATTGTTAGCATCTTAACATAATCATAGTCTATGGTTAGTAATTTGTTAGAATATTCCATTTTGGGAAGATTATGGTTGTAATTGTACTATGTAATTACCTTACATGAATACAATTTTCAATTTGCATTTTCTTGAGTTCATCATCATCCATCATTACATATTCTAATTTTATAGTGAAATATTTTTATAAATGAAAGAGGGTCAAAATCTAGAAGGGAGAATCTAAAAATAGGACCATCTATAAGAATAATCAACACCATAAAAAAGTGTTATTTTTAAAAGCATGTCTAGTTTGGTGGATACAATAATTATGCATAAAGGGATAAAATAAAATTTGTTGGATTATAAAAAGGATAGATCGTAGAGCAAGAGATTGGAGTGTTGGACCTTATACTTAGATCCAAGGTGAGTTACAATGTAAATCATGAGCTTAAAGGGCCATAGGCTAAAACAATAACTTAGAGATACACAAACCAATCATTAAAACAAAAAGAACATAATCATGTAGCTACACCCAAAAAATCATCACCTAAATATATAGAAAAAATGTTATAAAGCATTGTTTTATGAGGAATATTTTTCTTGTTGCAAGCTTCTTGGTATTGTAAAAAAATAAATAATGTCTTATTAGAACATTTGGCTGATGGATAAAAATGTGGTTGTTGGACAAAGTTTTAGTCTATGAAGACACTAATTTATTTAAAAATCAATATGCTCAACTTCATCAAGGAATAGATTATACTTTGGTTGAAAATTAGAGAACGTTATAAATTCACAACATATTATTAATGAAGTATAGAATAGAAATTTATTTTAAAAGAGGTTTTCACTATTTTTAATGTCTTATTAAGATATATTGAGTGTAAATTATATCTTCATAGAACATGTGATTCCTTTTTTTATATCTACTCCCAAACATTATTCCTTTGAAGTTCAAAGAACTATTTGGAATTGCATAATGAGTAATTATTATTTCTAATAATTATTAATGGAAAATAAGATAAGAAAGATAATTAATGTAAACTAGAAAAAAAAAAGATTTAATGTCATTATCAATTTGATGAGTCGAATGTTGTTAGAATACAATAGACATGATCTTATAATATGTGACTAACATGAACAATATGATGATGAAATCTATATTATAACTATAAGGAAGAACATGGTAGTAAAAAAATATTTTTAAAAGAGAAATTGAGATCTTGTCAAACTTATACGAGATTAATTATGTTGATATTTTTAGGAACCATCCATGTCTATGCAATTTTAAAGCATATAATTCCATGTTTTTTGTATTGTCAAAATATTCTTTAGTAAGACTAGGCAATTTATTCACCATATTCTACATAGAGAAAAGTAATGACATTGATGTTGCCTAGTCAAACATCATACATATTTAATAAATAACTTTAAGAATTATCCAGATGAAAAATATCCAATAAAGTGCAGTCATATTGTTTGAAAATTTAATGTAGATGGCTAAAGAGTGTATGTTAAGATATGGTGTCTGCAAGCAATACAAATTACCAATACGTCGACACTTCCTTGACGACACACATCAAATATCACTTTCTTGACTGCACACACTAGATGGTACTTACCACATTAGCATTTCCTTTATAAAACACTCTAGAAGACTCTTCCCTAATGAGATAGACTAGATGACACATGCTTCATTGATAGTTTTCCTCAAATAGCAACTTCCCTTTGATGATAGTTTCTCTTAAATGGTAGATTGCTTTTGATGATAGTTTCCCTTAGATTACAACTTCCCTTTATTAATAATTTTCCTTAAATGATATATTTTGTTTGATGAGAGTTTCCCTAATATGGAAGCTTCCATTTGATTGTATTTTCCCTTATATGACAACTTAAATTTGAGGATAATTTTCTTTAGCTGGTAAATAACTTCCCTATATATTATTCACCAAGGATGACATGCCATGACATACCACTCCACCAGATTATATCTCCAATTAAAATAGTTTAAAATTACAATCAATCAAAACATAATACCAATTTGAGAAATATCATAACACAACACAAAGATCTTCTTTAAAGGAATATTGAAATTCTTCTTTTAATTGTTATTGCAATTCATAATTACATCACCCAAAAAATATATATTTTGGTGCAAATGAACTTAAATTGATTTATCCTTTCCTCACTCTCCTCTCTCCCATTTCCTATCTCCTTGCTTCTCTCTTCTAATCTCTCTTCACTTCTTTTGTAGCCCTTCACCTCTTGAACCTCATTAAATTTAATGGCTCAATAAATAGTTAAGTTATAACTACCACTAGATGGTTTCATAATGACCATTAGATAGTTGGGATATTAATTTATCAAATGGATTCTCATGCACCATACTCATTGGGTAGCAAAAATATTTCATGAACATTTCTAGAAATATTCATCCATGTTACTTTGTCAACTTCCTAGTTCTTTCACTTAACTAGATACTCATAATATGTCTTGCTTTTTGTCCTTCCTTTTAGTCTAGAATCTATGATTGCTTCAATTTCATCTTATTTCTCCTATGGAATCTATGCTATCCATTTTTCTATTGAAATATTAATTGTAAGATCTTCGTTATCATATTTAGGTTGGTTATAGTATGGGTACAAGAAAGCTACATTAAATATTAGAGAAATATCTATGCCCTATAGGAGTTAAATTTCATATGCATTAGTTGTAAACTTCTTCAAGACCTTACAAGGTCTAATATTTTTCCAATTTAACTTATTATAAATACCTTTTGGAAATTGCTCCTTCTACGAATGTGCAAAAACCAAATATTCAATCTGAAACTTCTACATTCTTTGTTTCATATTTTGTATTTGATGACACTATTTTCTAATTAATTTTTCACCTTTTGATGTAAATAATCAATGGAGTTGACAAATTATTCTACTATAGCACATGGTATCTATAAATAAAAAATATTTCACAACTCATATACTCCTCTTTGTTGTATTCCATTCTTAATTTGAAATGGGATTCTACTTGTATTTTTGTTTATAATGTTGTATACAAATTTGCCTATGCCAAAATAGTACCCCATAGCTTCAAATTATTTCCTATTAAGCATATCAACAAATTTCCAAGGATCTTATTCATAAATTTGGTTTGTCCATCTATTTTTAGATGATATGTTGAATTGAAATATAGCTTACTACCCAATTTATTCCACAAAGTTTACCAAAAATGACTTAAAAATTAGTGTCTCTATCTGAAACAATACCTTTTTTTAATCCATGCACTTCATTGAAGAATAATGTGGTGATGTGAGTAGCATCATTTGTTTTCCTACAAGGTATGAAATATTCCATCTTCAAAAATCTACCAACAACAACAAAAATAGAGTCATTATCCTTTTGCATCCTTAGAAACCAAAGAATAAAATCCCTACTCATGTCCTCCCATGGTCTTTCTAGAACTGATCATGGTTGATACAACTCAAAGTTTTGACTTCTTCCATTTGCACATTGAAAAATTTGATAACCCTGCATAATTTTTCTTACATCTACATTTATTATTTGCCAATAATAAATGTGACCATGTTGTCTTAGGGTTTTATCCATCTTGAAATATCCAAAAAGTCCTCCAATATGCTTCCCATTTATTATGTTTTCGCTCATCAAGCTTTGAGGCACACATAATTATTTTCCCTTAGATAGCAATCCTTCTTGGATAAATTAATCAAGCCAAAAAATCCTATTTTCCATTTTAGCATCTTTGCAAGCTACCCAAGCTTCCTTGAAGTCTAAATCATCAGCATAAAGCTCTTTCATAACACCAAAACCTATCTCTTCATTGCATTCATCAACAAGTTCCTTCTACTCAAAGCATCAACTACCCTATTTAAGCTTCCACTCATATGCTTAAAAAATAATCAATAATTTTATAGATATTCCCCAATTTGATGTCTTTGGTTCAATTTTCCCTAGCTATTAATGAATTGCAAAGCATGATAATATGTAAATATTATAAATTCTTTTGACAATAGATAATGTCACCACTTATTTAGGGCTTGCATGATGGCATAGATATCCTTATCATAAACTAAATATTTATTCTTGACCTCATTCAACTTCTCATTGAAATAATAAGTAGGTCTACCTTCTTTACTTAAAAATCCTTCAATGGTAGTTTTGCTTGCATCACAATCTACTTGGAAATCCATGTTAATGTTTTGCAATGCTAAAATTGGCTACTCCACGAATTTCTCTTTCAAGATTTAAATTTTATCTCCATTGCACTTATCCATTGGAACTCATGCTAGCTCCTTTCACCATTTCCATGATTGGAGCACAAAATCCACAAGAATTTCTAATGAATTTTCTATAAAAAAATTAAGCCATGAAAATGTCTGGCTTCAAACATACTCTTTGGTGATGACCAATCCACAATAAACATTACCTTTGTTGGATATATTTGTAATCCATCCTTAGATATGATAAAATTCTAATATACAGATTACATTTTCATAAAACTACATTTCTTCAAATTGACGAGCAATTGTTCCTCCAACTTTTGCAAAAGTAACCCCAGATGCATTAGGTATTTTTCCTTTGTCTTTCTATACACCAAAATATCATCTAAGTAAACCACCAAAAAGCTACCAATAAAAATATTCAAGACTTCATTCATCAATCTCATAAATATGCTTGACGTATTTGTCAATCCAAAATACATGATAAACCATTCATATAAGTCTTCATTTATTTTAAATGTAGTCTTGCACTCGTCTCCTCCTCGAACTCAAATTTTATGATAGTTCCCTTTCAAATCAATATTTATGAAGTACTCGAGTCCACTAAAACAATTTGTCAAGTCATCCATATAAGGTAATAAAAATTTATATTTTATCATTATTTTATTGATTGTTTGGGAATCCATACACATACACAATCCCCCATATTTCTTTAGTGATAGTACAATTTATACTACACATTGGATCAAGCTCTGCTTGATTAACCCTGTATCCAGTAAGTCTTGAACTTGTTTCTTCATATTCTCATTCTCTATGGGTGTCATCCTATAATCTACCTTTTATGGAAAAATTGCTCTAGATATGAAGTCTAATTGATGGATAATGCTTTTAATTGGTGGTAACCCATTACCTAATTTTATGGAAAGAATAGTAGCAAATTCTTTGACCAAATTCTTCAATTGATGTGGAATGATTGATTGTCCTATATTTAGTGAATTTAAAAATGAAAGCAAAAAATATTTCCCCTTTCTTCACCTCCTTCAATAATTATTTTTCAAATATCATAAAAATTGTAGAACTATTGCACACCTCTTCTCCTTGTCCTTAAATGGACTTAATGCACAACTTTTTTCATCCTTGAAAATTGAATAAGTATTCAATCTACCATCATGTACTACTCCTCTATAAAATTTCCATGATCTTAAAAAAAATTGTCATGCATCTATTGGCATGCTGTCACATAGAATATCATATTTATAATAACTAATTTGGAAATATACCATTTATTGTTCATTCACTAAAATTTGACGTTCCTTTTGCACCCATGAGACATTATACAATTTGGGTTTTCAATTCTTTTCAAACCCAATTTCTCTACCATTTATATTGACACTAAGTTGTTTATACTTTATCTATACACAATCACCTTGCAACACATGTCTCTCAATTTGCAAATCATCCTAAAAGTATTTCTTCTTTTCCCAAGTTCATGCACCTCCTTTTTTGATTTCAAAAATACTATTTTTATCATAAGTGATTGTCCTTGCTCTTGTTCCTCCATGTAATTTGATGAGGCTACATGTTCTTCATTAATTTGTGTAAAATGGCTATGATTTTCCTTTCCATGTTAATTGGTTTGTTGCATTGTTGGATATTCAAATGTCTGGTGACCAACTCCCAAATGTGATATCAATCCCAAGTCCTTAGTGCTCCTCCTCACATCGGGTTAAATAACAATAAGGTTGAATAAGTGTTGTTAGCAAAAATCCTAGGATTTGAACCTTGCTTGGTAGTAGAAAAAGATTATATATGTAACCAACTCCCATATGAATTCTCTAGGTGCACATCATCGCAACAAAAATGGTACCAATATTGAGCCTCAAATGCTCCTCCTCACATCGAGTTAAATAACAATGAAGTAAAATAAGTATTGTTGAAAGAAACCTTAAAATTTAAACATTGTAAAAAATAACCATTGGATGTAACATCTAACTCTCATGTGGATTAAAAAAAAACAATGGTAATAAATACTACAATTGTTGGAGTTTAATTGATTTCCATTATTAGTGTGTTTTTTGTATTTTCATGGGACAATATTCCATGTGAATATATCTAGTTGTAATAGGTAATATTTAGGTGGTTTGGTGTGATGTTGAGAACATTTGATTCTCATATATTTATTTTTTTACCCACTTGGGAGATTCGTCTGTTACATATTCTCATGTATCTATCTTTTACTAACTTGGGAGATTCATCAGTTACATTCCCAAGCTATATATTGTAATGGATTATCATGAATTAATCAATTCAAAATAATTATGGCTTACATGTGGTATCAGAGTAGTGTTCAATTGAAGGGTTTAAATAAGCCCATGGTCTTAATATCACGGGGAAGCTAACAACCCCATCTGGGGATGCACAATGAGCACAACTACGAAGAAGATTGCGTATTGCAAGGAGTAAGCGATGCATTCTCATAGGTCAGCAAACAGAGGATAAATCTAAAAATAAATTTTCATTTCGCACATTGGCCACGTTGAGGCGGAGCATCAGCTGATTGGGAGGTGTTGGCCGGAAGTGCCAAAGACCTAGCCGAGTGCCTTGAAGGGGAAAATATGTTGGAGAAATTCATCCAGCCCACTGGATAATATCTGTTCATACAAGATTATTTTGTCATAGGAGAAATTTAAAAAAATGTCTCTATTTTTTTGACACCCTTCATTGCTGATCACAGCCATTTATAGGTCGTTGTAGATCTGTGCAGGCCATGAGTACTAGAGATCAAGGCTAGGTTGTTTCAAGCTAGAATGAACTCCTATTCGTTGAATCATGTTGTTCAAGATAAAAAAGTGGGTACTGTCCAGGAGAGAACAGCGAAGAAAAATGAAATAAAATAAATTTAACCTTATTGCCAAGGTTGAACCATCCGTACAACAATGCCAATTCATCTACGATAAGTGGAAATATGAAGTTGGTTTGTGCATAGGGAGATGACAATTTTTTGCAATTTGATTTGATGAATAGAAACGCTTCTAATTGTAGCGACAATGTCTGTAGTGTTTTTTTTGTAGAAAACCACTATAAAAGTGTTTTCAATTTTTGTAGAACTCCTTGTTTGGTGTCTCCCAAGCACACACGACTGTTGGAGAAGGCCAAGATTTATTTGGCTTTATTTTGTAGGATATTTCAAAAATTGATTTCTGGTGTGGAGGATTGACGGACGGCTCAGTGCTTCAAATAGCAGATATTGATGTGTTGATTTATGCAAAGTTGAGGCAGATTTGCAGGTGCAGCCCAAAAGCTATTAATATCCACAGAGACGACAACCATGTTTGAAGACTTGCCTGTTCCCAAATTTAATGGTGAAAAATATGCTTATTGGAGCATAAGGATGAAGACCTTCTTGATCGCCAAAGATCATTGGAGCATTGTAGAAGAAGGTTACGAAGAACCTGAGAGCTGGAGCAGCCTTGTGGGAGAAGAAAGAAGAAAGAAGAAAGAGCAGCAATATCAAAATTGCTTGGCTCTCATGGATTTGAGGAAAGGCACGAAAGAGACAACTTTACCTCTCATTGTAAAATGTAGAACAACCCAAATGGCTTGGAAAGCATTGCAAGATGCTTATAGAGGAGATATGTGTAGCAATCTCCAAAGCAAGGAGGAGCCTTGTTTCTTTGAAGAAATTTTTGAAGAGTCTTATTGTGAAGATGCATGTGAAGACATGTCTTATGAAGAAGGCATGCATGATGAATTCTTCCTTATGGAGGAAGATGATGGAGAAATTCTTCTTGAAGAGAAGAGAGAAGAAGGTGAAAATGTAACATGTTTATCAAGCATGTACATGGATGAGAAATGCTTCATGGAGAAAACATATGTTGATGAATTTTGTGATGAGAAGAAAAGAAGAGGTGTGTATTCCTCAAGAGGAAGAGGAGGAAGAAGAGGATTTGCAGCTGATAGAAGGAAAAGCAATGAAGAGTGTCTCATGGAAAAGGCACAAGATGTTGAAGATTTTGTTTGGGAAGCACTTGAAGAGTGCATTGCTGATCTTGAAGTTCCTCTACAAGAGGAAAATAAAAGTGTTGAAGTTCCTCCAAAGGGGGAGAAAAATGATGAAATAGAAAATGGAGAAGAAACCAAGATTGGTGAACTTCAAGTTATCATGACTTTGGAGGCATCATCAATGAAGGAGGATGGAGATCACTCACATGGAGTGACTACAGTGAAGGATGATGGTTGTCTTGAAGAGGCAACATTGTGTGAAGAATCATCATTGCAGCAATATGGCATCTTGGAAAAAACAAAGGAAGGCTTGTGGATATCTACTCAACAAATCATTGGAGGTGATACTTTTTTGTTATTTGATTCATTTTTTATTGATTTCTTTGATAGATATTTTGTGGATAGTTTTGGAGTTTTATTTTGAAGAAGAAATATGGAGAATGTCTTATCAAGACATCATATGAAAACTTGCATTGTTTGCAAGAGGTAAAACTCTCATGGAGAGCACAATTAGCAAGTTTTGAGACTTGCCTTATGAATATTTCTTTGAAGACAAAGTTTGGGAGCTTGAGTCACTTGGACTCAAATGAAGGCAATGAAAATGATGTGTTCAAAATTCCTTGGAAGGAGGAATATTGTAAAGACATTGTGAGGTGTGATTTTTTGAGTGATGATATGTGTGAGGTTGCATATGTAATAGGGTATTTCATGTCCATGTTTGTTTTGATTTTTTGTGTGGAGATTTGTGAGAGAGTAGTTTGGTATAATCATCAGTATGAGATGATTAACACATACTCATGCGAAGTATGGTATTGTAATGATGCAAAAGATGATGATTTGCAAGAATGGTTTAAAGACCATAATGAAGATGAGAGAGAGTGGTTGTTGAAAACCACAATCCAAGAGACTTTTGATGAAGGGGAAGTTGATCATCAAAAGACACCCAATTTTATTTTGTTGAAGAAAGCAAACTTAATGGATAGCCCGCAAGAAGAGCGGAAGTGTGGTGGGTGCCAACAAAACTTTTTTGAGTTCTTGAATTTTCTACTTCAAAACTGGAAGAAGCATAAACGAAGATCAGTTCATCAGTTTGTGAAGCTTCAGAACTCATGGAATGAGTCCTTTCAGCATCAAGGGGGAGAATGATTGAATTGCATCATTGCAACACTGAAGACAACATTGCAGATTTGTTCACCAAGGGAGTTGTCAAAGCTCAATTTTTGAAGCTGAGGAACTTCCTTGTCAGTCCCCTCAACTTCAAGGGGGAGTATGTTGGAGTTTAATTGATTTCTATTATTAGTGTGTTTTTCTATTTTCATGAGACAATATTCCCTGTGAATATCTCTAGTTGTAATAGGTAATATTTAGGTGGTTTGGTGTGATGTTGAGAATATTTGATTCTCATATATTTGTTTTTTTACCCACTTGGGAGATTCGTCTGTTACATATTCTCATGTATGTCTTTTACTAACTTGGAGATTCATCAGTTACATTCCCAAGCTATATATTGTAATGGCTTATCATGAATTAACCTGACTAATTCTGGCTCACAACAATACCAAAAAAAAAATAATAATAATAATCGTAATAAATACTACAATGCGAGAAATAATAATAACACATGTAGGGTGCCTGTCCGAAGGGTGGCAAATTCTGTTCGGAGTGCAAAGCTGTCCGTCTCTCGTGCATTTTTTTTGACTCTTCCATACCTAACTCCGTTCTATCTATTTATTTCTGAAATTTCCTTGAAAGTCGATGCATCACCTCGTTCGAAACTATAAGTTACATATCTTTGTCCACAATTGTTGTTCTACACCATTTTGGTTGACACTCCATTATATTGAAGTCGAATGTTCCAATGCTCTTCAAGTGAAAGGCTTAGCATCGCCGAGTTACGTTAATAAAATTTATATAGGTACTAGCAAGATCCTTTTTTCCCCGCAGGTTTGTGAAGTTAACAGACATAAATTTTATAGCAAAAACAAAAATACAGTAACATGTCACTTTTTTTTTTTTAATAACTCAAATTCTATTTATTGCATTTAGTGCCCTGGGGAGGTGTAATTGCAGCACAATCTTATTAATATGAGCGGTAAGTGAAGGATCGAATTTTATTTTTTTCAATCGCCGCCGTAGGCAGACGGTTCGAGCTGCGCAGGGAAAGGGCGGCCAGTCGCCGAAGTCCGACTGCTCCAGGCTGCGCAAGGTGCACCGCCAGCTCCCTGCTTCGGGAGCGAAGTGCGGACGACGCCCACCCCTTGGGCGAAGTCCGTCACTCGCGCGCAGTGCGGACTGCGCAAGGCCGAAGTGCGCACTTCGCGCGCAGTGCGGACTGCGCAAGGCAGAAGTGCCGAAGTGCGCACTTCGCGCGCAGTGCGGACTGCGCAAGGCCGAAGTGTGCACTTCGCGCGCAGTGCGCACTTCGCCCGAAGTGCGAACTTCGCAGTTTCACTCTGCCGAAGTGCGACAGTCGCAGCGAGGTGCGGACTTCGCACCTTCAGCTGCCGAAGCGCGGCTTTTGCAGCGAGCTGACGAACTTTGCTCGGCGACCAACTTCACACGCCGACAACCGGTAAGCTTCAGACTTGACCAGCTCTGGCCATGAACTTCTTCGACTTTCGCGGCTGCTGCTGGGTTTGCCTGGCTTGGCAAGACCCAAGAGATAGGAGAGAAACGCCGGAACAGAGAACAAATAGGTTAACACCTAAACAACTGCAAACCCTAAATATGCCACAGACAAAAGCAAACTTTATTCATATGAACAACTAGGGTTACATAATTCCTCAACCGAGGAAGTAACAACATCTGCAGGCTACGCTGCAGGATAAACTGGACAAGGGAAATGTCGAGTCTGCTGCTCGGACATTTATCAGCTGAGCCTCACTGCTCACTGAAACACTCGCCCTTCTTTCTCTGCTCACTTTCACGAACTTCTCTCACACCCGCTCTGCTTCCTTCTTCTACGTTCTCTTCGCACTAGTTTGTCTGAAGAACCGAACCAACTTTTATAGCCGTGGGGAGAGAAGGATAAGGGTTATCCTCTGACAGCTCCGGATAAGGGTTATCTTCGGATAGCTCCGGATAAGGGTTATCCTCGGACCGACCCACATCTAGGGTTTTTGACAAACGCCGACTGGGTATTAACACCTGCGGAGATCGGATTTGCCAGGTGTCAAATCTGTCAGAAGATAAGTGCGACGTCCTGTCACACTTTTGTCGGGATCTCGGATTTGCGGCAGCGCAGTTGGGCACAGGCGTGAAATCTGGGTTTATTTTTCTAACACCCTCCTTTAAACCTGATTTCACAAGCACTTTGACTCCAAGATGCTCTCGCAATCTGCTGAAGTCTTCCTCCTTCAAAGGCTTCGTGAAAATATCTGCCAACTGCTCCTTGGATCTGCAAAACTACAGATGAATTTCTTCGGACTTCACCAACTCTCTGATGAAGTGATAACAAATATCAATGTGCTTCATCCGGCCATGGAACACGAGATCCTTTGACAGTGCAATGGCCGAATTGTTGTCACAGAAAATTGTTGTCGCGCCTTCCGGAGGATTAAACAGTTCGCTCAGAACTCTTCGCAGCCATACTGCCTGGCATGCGGATGTCGTGGCGGCAACATATTCTGCTTCGGCTGTGGACAACGCAACGATGGGTTGCTTCTTGGACGCCCATGAGACTGCCCCTGATATGAGATGGAAAGCATACCCGGTGGTGCTCTTTCGATCGTCGATCGCTGCCTGGCCAGTCAGCTGTCGTGAAGCCCACTAGCTCCAACTGGTCCCATCTGGCGTAAAATAGGCCATGGTTTCGCGTCCCGTCGACATAGCACAAGATCCTCTTGCTTGCTTGCCAGTGCGTGTCCTTCGGAGTCTCCATGAAACGGCTGATCATACTGACTCCGAACATCGGATCTGGCCGAGTTGCAATCAAGTACATCAGACTGCCAACAAGCCTCTTGAACAAGGTTGGATCTACAGACCTCCTTGTATCCAACTTGCTCGACTTCAAACCCGTGGCTATAGGTGTGATGGCAGGTTTGTTGTCCTCCATCTTGAAGCGCTTCAGGACATCCTTCACATACTTGCCTTGAGAAATGAAGATGCCATCTCGCTGATTGGTCAACTTCAATGCCGAGAAAATATTTCATCGACCCCATGTCAGTCATTTCAAACTCGAACTTCATGGCTGTTCTAAACTGCGCAAATAGGCTGCTGCTATTGCCAGTAAATATCAGATCGTCTACGTACAGGCAGACGATGATGAGCTCACCTGCTGCATTTGACTTCATGTACAGGGAGTGCTCATATGGGCATTTCTGAAACCCATTCTCCTGAAAATAGCTGTCAATCCGGCTGTACCAAGCTCGGGGCGCCTGCTTCAAACCGTACAGGGCCTTCTTCAGCTTCAGGACTTTGCCTTCTTGCCCTAGTATTTCATAACCGGGCGGCTGGTCTATGTAGACCTCTTCTTCCAACACTTCGTTGAGGAAGGCAGACTTGACATCCATCTAGAACACGCTCCATTCTTTCTGAGCTGCGAGTGCCAGAATCATTCTGACTGTGTCAATTCGGGCTACAGGTGCATACACCTCATGATAGTCAACTCCTGACTTCTGCTTGTAGCCTTTCACCACTAATCTGGCCTTGTGTCTGTCAACCTCTCCTTGGGCATTAAACTTCGTCTTATATACCCACTTGACCCCAATGGTCTTCTTCCATGCTGGAAGATCTGTTAGCTGCCATGTCTCATTCTTCTCAATGGCTGCTATCTCCTCATCCATCGCATTCACCCATTTGCGATTCTGACTTGCCTCTTCAAACTCCACTGGATCACATTCAATAAATAGAGCAAAATCAGAATAATCTTCATCTAATTGATTACGGGTTACCTCATAGATGTCTTGCAAGCTCCGAGTCTTTGCAGGAGTCCTCAGGTTTTGAATTCTGCTTACAAGTGGAGGTGAGCGGGATGATGAGGGTGTGCTACTGCTGGCACCACTGTTGATGCTTGAAGGCACAGGTGGTTGAACTCTGTCTTCCTCCAAGTCTACAGACTCAATAGTTGCTGGTTCAATCTGACCAGTCTTTGACTTCCCGTTCCAGACTTCATCCTCCAAGAACTTCACGTCTCGGCTGATGACAAGTTTCTTTGTCACAGGATTGTACAGCCTGTACGCCTTCGCTGGTTTGCTGTACCCTGTGAAGATGCATCTTTCAGCTTTGTCATCTAGCTTCTGCCTTTTCTCATCTGGAACATGTGCATATGCTATGCACCCGAAAACTCTCAAATGAGCCACACTTGGCTTCAACTTGCTCCAGGCTTCCTCTGGAATTTTGTCCTTCACACTCTTGGTGGGACACCGGTTCAGCAGGTAAACTGCACAACTTACAGCTTCTACCCAGAACTCATGTGGCAAACTCTTTGCCTTCAGCATGCTCCGTGCCATTTCCATGATTGTTCTATTCTTCCTCTCAGCTACGCCATTCTGCTGTGGCGTGTATCTGGCAGTGAACTGCCTCCGAATTCCATGTTGCTTGCAAAAGTTGTGGAATTCGTTGGAGATGTACTCTCCACCTCCATCAGTTCTGAGAGTCTTCAGATAATAACCGCTCCGTTTCTCAACCAGAGCCTTGAACTCCCTAAACCTCGCAAACGCCTCTGACTTCAACATGATTGGATAAATCCATGTCTTTCGGCTGAAGTCATCAATAAAGGTCAAGAAATACTTATTGTCGGCATATGAGGTGGTCTGCATGGGACCACAGATGTCTAAGTGCACCAGCTCCAAAGGCCGTGATGCTCTCCAAGACTGCCCTATAGGGAATGTGTCCCTGTGCTGCTTGCCGACTAGGAAACCTTCACAAACTTGGTTCGGTTGCTCTATAAGGGGTAAACCCTTCACCATCTGCTTCTTGTGCAGCAGATTCAGGCCACTGAAACTCAGGTGATCGAATCTGAGATGCCACAGCCAGGTAGCATCCTTCTCAACTGCACTCAGAGACAACAAAGATTCATTCTGAGTCTACAGTGGAAACATCTTATTTTTCGTCATGGAAATAGATGCAATTTGTCCATGGACCTTGTCTCTGATGGAACAGACTCCATCTTTGAACAGTACAGTGTGCCCCTTCTGCACAAGCTGTCCAACACTTAGCAGATTGTGTTTCAACCCAGGCACATAAAAGACATCTTGAATTGTTTTTCTATCACCGTTTCGGGTGCGGATGAGGATCTTTCCTTTCCCCATCATAGGAACTTTGATGTTGTTCCCCATCTTGACTTCGGACTGGACTGTTTCATCCAGTTGTGAGAACATCTCCCTGTTCCCAGTCATGTGGTTGCTGCAACCACTGTCAAGATACCAGATGTTTTTCTTGCTCTCCTCTTCAATACTGCAAGTCAGCAACACATTTCCTCCTGTCGCATTTTTGGGTTCCTCCGAATAATGGGCTTGCTGCTGATTCTCATTCGCCATATTCTTTCTGCACTGTGTGGCATAATGGCCGAACTTGCTGCAGTAGTAGCATTGGACCTTTGACATGTCCTTCTGCTGAGAGCCACCTTGCTGATTTCTACCAGTGCCTCTTCCTCCTTGCTGATGAAAGTTGCAACTTGGCTCAGCGTCCTGAGGGTTTGAGTTCCCTCCTCGCTTGTTCCTTCTCCCACGTCTACTTCTACCTCTTCCTCCTTGAGAACTAGAGGCGTTGTGCTGGGAGTCTTGTCTGCCACTGTCTCGGATTGAGACTTGCGCTTTGAAGGCTTGCTCCAAAGAAGACTGAGTTGAGCGGCTCAACCTCTGTTCATGGGTCTGCAGGGAACCCATGAGTTCGTCTGTCGAGAGGGTTGTCAAATCCCTCGACTCTTCGATTGCTATCACAACCGAGTCGAACTTCGTAGGCAAACTTCTGAGAATCTTCTCCACGATTCTCTGGCTCTGGACATTTTCTCCGTTCAACCACATCTGGTTGATAATGTCCGTCATCCGGGTGAAGAAGTCGCTCATCGACTCGGACTCGCTCATCTGCAGGTTCTCGAACTCTCTCCTGAGCATCTGCAGCTTCACCAACTTCACTTTGTCGGTACCCTGATACGAACTCGCCAGGGTTTCATAGGCCTGCTTGGCCTTGGTGGCTGATGCAATCTGCGGGAAGATGGTCTCCTCAATCGCTTGCATGATGTAGAAGAGGGCCTTCTGGTCCTTCTTCTTGTGCTCTTTCAAAATATCCCTGTCTGCTTAAGAGAGGGCGGCCAGTGCTGCTGCATCTGCTGATTCTGGGTAGCCGATCTCGACCAACTCCCATAACTCCTGAGATCCGAACAGGATCCTCATCTGGATGCTCCAGTAATCGTAGTTCTTACCGTTAAAGCGCGGGATCTGCAACTGCAACGAGTTTCTCTCGGAAGCCATGCTTCTATCTCCGTGTCACGAAACTATCTGCTCTGATACCAATTTGAAGGATTGAATTTTTTTTTTTTCAATCACCGCCGTAGACAGACGGTTCGAGCTGTGCAGGGAAAGGGTGGCCAGTCGCCGAAGTCCGACTGCTCCAGGCTGCACAAGGTGCACCGCCAGCTCCCTGCTTTGGGAGTGAAGTGCGGATGATGCCCACCCCTTGGGCGAAGTCCGTCACTCGCACGCAGTGCGGACTGCGCAAGCCTGAAGTACGCACTTCGCGCGCAGTGTGGACTGCGCAAGCCCGAAGTACGCTCTTCGCGCGCAGTGCAGACTACGCAAGGCAAAGCTGCCGAAGTGCGCACTTCGCCCGAAGTGCGAACTTCGTAATTTCACTCTGCCGAAGTGCGACAGTCGCAGCGAGGTGCGGACTTCGCACCTTCAGCTGTCGAAGCGCGGCTTTTACAGCGAGCTGACGAACTTTGCTCGGCGACCAACTTCACATGCCGACAACCGGTAAGCTTCAGACTTGACCAACTCTGGCCATGAACTTCTTCGACTTTCGCGGCTGCTGCTGGGTTTTCCTGGCTTGGCAAGACCCAAGAGATAGGAGAGAAACGCCGAAACAGAGAACAAATAGGTTAACACCTAAACAACTGCAAACCCTAAATATGCCACAGAAAAAAGCAAACTTTATTCATATGAACAACTAGGGTTACATAATTCCTCAACCGAGGAAGTAACAACATCTGCAGGCTACGTTGCAGGATAAACTGGACAAGGGAAATGTCGAGTCTCATCGCTCGGACATTTATCAGCTGAGCCTCACTGCTCACTGAAACACTCGCCCTTCTTTCTCTGCTCACTTTCACAAACTTCTCTCACACCTGCTCTGCTTCCTTCTTCTACGCTCTCTTCGCACTAGTTTGTTTGAAGAACCGAACCGACTTTTATAGCCGCGGGGAGAGAAGGATAAGGGTTATCCTCTGACAGCTCCGGATAAGGGTTATCTTCGGACAGCTCCGGATAAGGGTTATCCTCGGACCGACCCACATCTAGGGTTTCTGACAAACGCCGACTGGGTATTAACACCTGCGGAGATCGGATCTGCCAGGTGTCAAATCTGTCAGAAGATAAGTGCGACGTCCTGTCACACTTTTGTCGGGATCTCGGATTTGCGGCAACGCAGTTGGGCACAGGCGTGAAATCTGGGTTTATTTTTCTAACAGTAAGATCAATATAAATCTACCAGCATAAATATATTGCTCTAAATTTTTAGATATGCAATATTCTTAGCCATACGAGCCTCACTAATGAGAGGACAATGTTTCGAGAAAATCAGTTATTATGACAATTATTTATCTAGTAAGTTTATGAAGGGTAACGAATTAGGCATAGGAGCACATCCCATAAGTGCAGTAAGTCCCCTTTGGGCAGGCCCTGCCGCATGCGCCGCAATTATAAGAATCCCTGTTGGTGTCGCTGCATCTTCCGTTGCAGCAAACTCTCCCGTATCCGCAATTGGAATTGCATTTCCCACAATGGTTGTTATCACTCATCACGTCCACGCATCTGTTGCCGCAGCAATATGGACCACCAGGACTCAGTTCCGATTTCAGACAAATATATGGATTCCGGTAACACGACAATCCTTTCTGATTCACTGTAGCTAACAGAAACCGATTGCCTACCGCTGGGCGATCATATTCCGCCAATGTAGACACGGATAGTGTCAAGAGCAGTAAGAAGAGGATCATAATTGCCTTGGGAATCCCCATGACTTTGATACTGCTAGCGACCTGATCAATGGCAACCAATGTAAAGATGGAGAAATTGCCTTGATGAGAAGTGTAAAGCCTTTGTTTGGTCTTATAGGGTGGTCTGGGGCCTTGCCGTTGACTAATCTCGATTTGACGGCATATGAGCATACTTGGATCCAAAGCTTGGGGGCAGAGTATCGTCAGTTATAGCAAAGAATAACAGTAAAATGTCCCTCGGCGTCGACAGTAGTATTTAATGGCTTTGATAAGTTGACACGTGAAAAAAGTGTTGAGACGTGCACGAACAAGAAACTGAGATAAAACGCATCTGTAATAGCTTCCGGCTTACGCCAGCCAGTAGAGCCAATGATATTGGAGGCACGATTTTCATCTAGATTGTTGTGGACTTTTCAGACGCTAATAGCCGATTTTAATATTTTGTTGCTGGAGCTATCACATTGTAAAAAGAAGCTCGGTACCTTCACAATTTAGCGATCAGAAGAATCTGATGGCTCTCTATCGTATTTATAAATGAGAGTCAGCCAAAGAGATTAGATGGAAAAATGATGTTGATTCTATCAACAATTATTTATGCCTGTGTAGGTATTAGTTTTGATCGGTGTCTCTAGAAATCCTCGGATGATTATGCAAGGACGCTCCGGAAGTATCCTGACAGAATCTTCAAATTTCCCTTTACATTTTTTTATTTAGAATTGCCGCCACAAAACACGCAACAATGTATTTACCTTATATATATAAAAGAGAATACGTAATTGTTTTGTTTTCTATAAAGTATTAGATTTATGTGATATGGACGAAAGCAAGTATATATATATATATATATATATATATATATATATATATATATATAGAAATGTTCATATGATATGAACGAAAGGTTTATATGATATGAACGAAAGCAAGTATATATAAAAGTGTGCACAACTATATATATATTCCAATTGATTACATCATGATATTATAATAAAGGTTGAATTTTTATTTTATTTTATTTTTATTTTTAAACTATTATTCATGTATTTTGGTAAGATTTGAATCTTAATTTCTCTGAAATTTGAAGAATCTAATCAATTTAACTAATCAATTGAACTAATAAGATTCCATAATATATAATTTTTTTTTAATATGTGGTTTTATAATTAATTTTTATAAAATTTATCATATATTTTTTGTTAAGTGAAAGTATATGATTTTCATAGGATTATTTTAAGTTTTTTTTTTTTTAAATATGTTTGCTATAATAATAATAATAATAATAATAATAATAATAATAATAATAATAATAACAACAACAACAACAACAACAACGGAATTAAAGATTTTATCCATGATTCAAAATAATATTAAATAATATTAATAAATTTTTAATATGTATTATAAATTTTATTTTGTATTAAAATTAAAAATAAATACTGGGACCCTTCATAAAAACCCATGTAAACTTAATTTTTAATTCATTGAAAAAAATTAAGAAAAATTATTTTTTATTATAAATTTGAGTTCATATAAATGGTAAGAAAAATTACTTGAGTTTTATAGGAGTTAAACACATGAACTAGGTGTCAACAAGTCCTTGGTTTAAAGGTTGTAACAAATAATTGATATAGCCTGCAAAGGTTCAATGGTTGAAACAAATAGTTAATGTAGCCCACACCAAGGTTCAAATATTGGGGGCACTAAATAACTTAATGTGACTAAATCGATGTAAAAGGGATAGGGCAACCCATTTCAAAACCCTTGAAAAATAAGAAAAAGAAAATAGGTCTTTGCACTCATTAATACTTAACATGCATGTTATCCATATCTTGCACATTTGAACATAGCATTAAAGAATAAAGAATGTTAAAAAAAACAACAATTTCACATAGATATTATTAAGTGTTAATTTTATTATTTATTTATAACATGTAATGATAATTTTTTATCACTTATTTATTTATTTATATAAAGTTTTTTTTGTTTTGTTTTTCATTTGGTAGAAAATGTAATTTCATATTTTCTAAATATAAAATTATGACTTGTTTTGAAGAAAAAATAATAATAATAAGTAGATATTTTTTTTTACACCTAGATCATTATCAATTATTATTAATATATTTAATATTTTACAAACATTTATAAATTTTTTTTTTTCTTATTATGAATAAAGAAGGGGTTGAAAGGGTTCCCAAACCTATTAGATCAAGCCCTTAATATTTTACAAGAAGATCTTAACATTGGAACAAAAAGGATCCACCAAAATAGACCAAGCCCTTCCCAAAAACTATCTCCAGTTCAAATACGAACATATAAGAGATTTAACAACAAAACAAGACCAAGATCACAATACCATATAAAATATCAAATTTTAACCAAGCAGGAAGAAAAAAATATATAAATATTGAAAGGAAACTCAATCCATCATGCCTTTAGAATCCTTCTCAAAACGTTCCATCTTCTCGTTGGAGGTTAGTTCCATAATATTCTTCCTCAAATCTGCAATATGGGCTGCCACTTCCTCCACTGAGTTTGCCATTATTCTATTGATCCTCTATATCAAATCAATAAGATCTCTTAACATTACCTAGTTTTTTTTAGATATGCAATAGTGAAGGATTCATGTGGGCATTTATCAAACATTTTCTTTGCATAGATCTCACCCCTCTTGCACTTTGAACTTAGCCTCTTAATTCCTTTAGAGGATTGAGAGCCTATTAGAAGGATCAAGATTATCTATTGAACCATAGGATTTGAATCCCTATAATTCTTTGAATATTTGTTAGAAATAACATGGAGAGAGGATTTGATATTCTTACCTGACTTTTACAAAATTTTATTATCATTAACAAAAACCATTCACCAATATGTATAAATATCAAATCATTCATCCACAAATATTATTCACAATAATAATCCACACAAGAGATAGAGATAGATAATACCCTTAAGGAAGAAATAACTCCACAAGGTCTCCCAAGATGAACATGTAATTTAAGGAGGGTAAAATTCCATAAGCCACTTCATGGGCAAATATGATTACATAATATTTCTATCCATGATTATTACAATGATAAATATATCTTCTTTATATACCCATATTCTCATTCTAATTTGGGGAGCCTCCTACTAATATAATATTATAATACAATCAACCTTAGGTTATATGTGGCCCATGTCAACCATTATACAATATAATAATATATCCCCAAATATCTATTCCTAGGTACCCTAAAATTCCACCATCATTACAAATGTTTCATCCTTGAAACATATGAAGAAATAAGATAATATTATTTGCCAAGCAATATTTACAATGAGTACCAATCTCGATCATCCATCCATCCTAGTGAAACACATTGATGCTAGTATGCCATATTGCCACTTACGTATCCAAATTTTCTTCGTTGCCTCCATGCTTCTGCTACTATATTTTGATAATTTGAATGATGGATCCACTTGTTCCTTGATGCTGATGAACCACTTTGAAAACCAAGATCACTATGCTTTCTCTTTCAAACACTTCCATACTTGGGCCAATTTGATTCAATTTAGAAACATAACATTGCTTCCTTGATCCATACCTCCAATATTGTTGCTACTCATGGTGGTTTGGATGGCAATATGGAGCAATATTAACTTGATGTTCTACCTCCCTTGACTCCTCAACATTTAGCTCCATTGTTTTGAATTATTCTACAAATTATTCTGTCATGTTTCCTTTTTTTGATGTGTCATTGTCCTCTTCTAACAAAGTTTCATTGGAATTTTCTACTATTATTTACATGGACTCAATTGTTGTTGCTTCTTTCATGGACTCTATTGTTGCTACTCACAGTTATGCGTAAGGGGTCAACCCCAAAATGTATTTATAAAAATTTGGTGAATGAGTTTCAAATCTAGATGAATATCGTCCAAAAACATGTAGAAGGTTCACTATTATTAGGGGTAATGTTGGAAATTTAAACTTAAAATGGTCAAATTATTATAAAATTGGGGTAAATCAACCCAAAAAAAAATTGCACCCAAGAATTTTTGGCTAATTAGCCCCGGTCAAGGGTCCCAAATATTAGACAATTCAAAATTTTAAAAATCCTAATTTTAGCTAGTTTGGTGATAAATAGATTCTATGCATAACCCTACTGCTACTACCTTCTTGGATTCTATTGTTGGCAATTTTTGGTACTTTGGGTACATTGACTTTGCTCAAGTGTATAAGTTGTCATTGATGTCAAGAAGCTCTTGAAGGAATTTGATTTGATGTCAAATAATTTGTTTTGATGAAGGTTTGGCATGACAACTTCAAAGGTCTTTTGTAAACCCCAAGTTGGCAGGTTTAAATATTACAGGTGGATGCATTAGTTTAATGCAATTGGGTCCAGGACGAAATATTTATTTAATAATTAAAAACCTTGTTAAGGTTCCCTTTAATTATTTTTAAAATAAATATTAAATATTTGCAATGGGTTCTCCTAATCCATGGCACAAACGTTTTAACATGGTGGGCGCTAGCCAAGACCTCCGTCGACGTGTTAAACTCCTCATCGACGTCAAAGAGCATATGGCAAGGATTCATATTAATACCCCTCAATGAAAACAAAGATTGATCCCATCCGATTTTTGAAAGGAGTTGCTCATTGTAAATTCGACTGTGTCTTCGCCAGTTTTCATAATCCGCTATTCGTTTGTGTGTCTTCACCAATTTTCATATTCGTTGTTTGTTCGTTTGTCTCACTGTTTATCGAATGCGCCCTAGAGCTTGTTGTCTACAAATTTGCGTCAGAAGGAAGGGAGGACTGTGTTTTATTTTCTTGGCGTAGAAGGGACAAGCATAACAGCATGAGGTTTTAACCTCATCGGGTGCCCTTGCCGCACCGGTAGCGGCTACGATGTTGGCGCGCTACCCGAATAGGAGGTTCTGCGTTTGAATCACGTGAAAGGGTTTTTCATCGTGGATGCAGCGGGTGGTGTTAGATTTTGGGCACAAATTTCTCCAAAGCAATTTTTTGATGTTGGCTAAGGTATTTTCGAATTTAATATTTTGCTAAGTGTATGTTGCGGATGGACGAAGTTTGTTAAAATAAAAATAGCTTAGGAGTAATAAGGGTTTTAAAGCTTGTTGTTATTTTGATAAAATATTAGTTTGAAGGTGTTGTTGAAATATCTTATTGCATTCTTATAAGAGATAAACTTTTTTTTTGATGAGACAATAAGGGAGAAATAAGGTGTATAATGGATAAATATTTCTTGTAATGTTGAGAGTGCTTTTGGTTGATTATGGAAATGAAAGCATGATGTTTTAAGGTTAATTGCTTATTGTGTGAAGTTGTGAAACCCTAAGTGGGCAGCTTTGAGATTGAAATTTGCTTTCATTAAATTGGTTATAATCAAGATATTCTTTACTTGGTTAAAGTGTTGGGCTTACTCCTTTGTTGATGAATTGAAAAGTTGTTTTATGCTATTGTGAGTTGAGTTGGTGGATGCTTTTTGTTCAAACAATATTGGAGAGAAAGGGAGTTCTACTTGTTTCCTTTTCTGATGTTGATTGTGAAATGCTTCAAGGTTGTGTTTTGAGCTGAATGATGTTGATGGAACCTTGTTTGATGAGCATTGTTGTTGAAGCCCTTATTGATGGTGAAAAGAACATGAGTATCATTGTTATGTGATTCTTTGCATAGTTGGAAATTGTTGGGGTTTCATGTTCTTGAAAGAAAGCATTCTATCCTATCCATTTCATATTTTGAGTTGAGTTTTCAGATTTGAGATTGAGTTTGAGCTGAGTTGATTTGAGTTGAGTTTTGAGATTGGGAGTTGAGTATAGAACATATTGGGTCTTTAACAATTCTCCTTATGCTTCTATGAGTTTGAAAAATCACATTGGGTCTCTAACAATTCACCTTGTGATTTTTACTAAGAAAGTTTTTCTTGGTGAGCTTGCTGAGATTTTGGACAGGTTTCGGTGGGGACTTGTGAGCAGGTTTTGGATAGGTTCTGGTGGGGACTTGTGAGCAGATTTGGACAAGTCCTAGCAAAGGACTTGTGAGCAAGTTTTGGACAGGTTTCGGTGGGGACTTGTGAGCAGATTTGGACAGGTCCTAGCAGAGGACTTATGAGCTAATTTTGTTAGTTTTATCAAAGAACTTGAGGACATAGGTGCATTGGTTCTTTGAGAAGAACCTGAGGATAGTTTTGGCAAGTCTTTGAGAAGGCATGTGCGTAGAGGATTGATTTGTTCAAGTGTTGGACAGATATGATAGATAGAGGAATTCTTGTACTAGACCGACTGACTATGTTGGGTACAGGTTGCTAAGCTACTATGGACGTGATCATAGAAGGCAGAGGTCTCTTAGGCTAAGCATTGAGGACAGGAGGTCTTCGGTGGAAAGGAGTTCCACGTGCTGGCAAGAGGTAGAGGCAGTTGATCTTTTGAGGGACCATTTCCAGAGTAGAGGGGAAGGTATCTTCTTTGAGTAGAGGCTCATAAATCCAGATTGAGGGGAAGGTATCTCCTTTGAGCAGAGGTTCATAAATTTAGATTGGGCGAAGGTATCTCCTTTGAGCAGAGGCTCATAAATTCTGATTGGGGGAAGATATCTCCTTTGGTCCGAGGCTCATAAACATTGTAATTGGGAAGGATTCCCAAAGAACTTTGAGATAACTTTTAGAGAAAAGTTTTATGGATGTAGCCCAACCATTCTGGGTGAACCATGTTAAAATTGGTGTCACTTTGTGGATGATATTGTGCATTGTTTTGATATTGCTTTGGGTATATTGATTTACTATTTTGAAGTATAAAGGAAAAAGTAAAAAGAGGTCTTATAATGTTCACCCCCCCTCTCAATATAAGGTTGTGTTCTTCAATTAGTATCAGAGCAGGTGCCTTCGAAAAGTTTAACATATTGAAGGAAAAGTTAGTAAAGAACACAATGGATCATTCAAGTGGCAATGCAACACCTATTCTTGATTGGTCATATTTTGGACTTTGGAGTGCAAGGATGAAGGTTCATCTAATGGCACTTGGTAATGAGGTATGGGAAGTGATTGAAGATGAGTACACTATTCCTATACATGGTCCTAATACTAAATAAGAAAGGCTCCTACATCACAACAATTCAAAAGCAATGAATGCAATCCTGAAAGGCTTATAGAAAGCAGATCTCACCAAAGTGATTCACTATAAGATAGCTAGTGAAATGTGGAAACAGTTGAAGGTGGTTCATACAGGTGATACAAATGTCAGAAAGGCCAAGTTGAGACACTTCAAAGGTATGTTTGAATAACTCAAGATGAATGATGATGAAAAGATTATTGACTACATGCTTCGTATGGATGAGGTTGTTAACTCCATGAAATACTTAGGTCTTGAGATTGCTGAAAATGATGTTTGTGATAAGATTTTAAGATCTCTTCCTAATAGATTTAGTGAAAATATTTCTGCTATTGAAGAAGCTAAATATTTTTTTAAGTTGAAAAAGGATGAGCTCCATAGTATACTTGCAGCATTTGAGTTGAGAACTCAAGTGAAGGTTGATGTTAAGAAAGAGGCAGCTTTCAAGGCTACCAAGGAATCCAAGGGTAAACAACTTCAATATAGTGATGAGTCTTCTAGTGATGAAGAGGCATATTACAGCAAGAAAGGCAAGTTCTCTAGAAAACACAAAAATATGAAAAATATAAGATGTTTCAATTGTGGAAATTTTGGTCATTATTCTACTAACTGTACTGTTCCCAAGAATGAAAGTGATGAAGATAAATAGGATTCTATGAGCAAGGTTTCTGAAAAGCATAAGCATCACAGAAATAACAAAGATGAGCATAAAACAATCAAGGAAAGAGGTATTCTCACAAGCACAAGAAGAGTTTCTATCTAGACAAAGCAAGTAAGTGTTCTAGTAGTGATAGAGAAAGTTCTTCAAGTGATAATGAAAATGAGATGTTGTTCATATCAAAAAAAGAGGAAGAACCGAAACATAGATTCATTATCATGAAATGTCTTAGATGTGGAAATTTTGGTCACCTTGAGGATGATTGCAAAAATAATGATTTGGTTTCTAGTATGTATGAGGATGCTTCAAAAAAATATAAGGAAGATGCATGTATGGTTTTTGAAAAAGGTAGCACCTCTAGTGATAAGAAATCTAAAAAAGGCTTTGATGATTCAGAAAGTAAACAAATAAAGGATATTGAAAGTGAACTTATTAATGCTCTTAGTGCTTTGAAAAAGGAAAGAAAGAAGAATGCTAGACTCAAGGATAAGTTAGATGAATGTTGTATGGAGAGAGATGATCTTATAGAAAGTCTTGATTTCTCTATAGCTAAGACACAAGAACTCAAGGATGAGTTAGAGTCTAAGGTTCTTGAGTATAGTGAGTTTAAAAATGGCTTCTTTGAAAGAGAAAACTAAAGAGTACAAGGATAAGCTTTACAGGTTTCAAGATAGCTCCAAAAAGGTTAAGTCACTCATCAAAGGTCAAAGAAAGACAACAAATAAAATAGGCCTTGGTTTTGTTAAGCCACACAAGGAACAAGTTGGAGAGTCTAGTAAGAGAATCCAAAAGGAAAAAAGTTCTTATGAGGAAAGTATTTCAGATCATGAGTCCCTGAATGATAGATGCACAGAAACAGAAAACAAAATTCATAATGAGAAGAAATTTTCAGGACCCAAGAGGTCAAATAAAAGAAAATTTCAAGGCAGATGTTTTGCTTGCCTTAGGTTTGGTCACATGGCTTCACATTGCATGGCTCAAGTGAAGAAGGTAAATGACAATTTCAGAAGTGCTAGTTTCTTTCGAGGGTATTGCTACTCTTGTCAATAGTTTGGGCACAAGGCAGTCTATTGCAAGGTAAATAATAGGAACAAATTTGATAAAAATAGGCTTGGTTATAACAGGTTTGGTTAGAATAGGTTTGGCCAGAATAGGTTTGGTTAGAATAGGTGGATTCAAAGATCAGGTTTATCTCAGAGAAACAACATCATCAAGTGTTTCAAGTGCAACAATGAAGGTCACATAATCAGACAGTGTAGAGCTAAAATTCTAGAATACAGAAACAGGAACAGTGGCATGATCAGGTCCAAGGATCAAGGCATGGAAAAGAACAGGGATGAGAACAAGAACAAGAACAGTGACAAGAATAGAAATATGGACAAAGAGTTCAAGAGAAGGCCCGACAAGGAATTTATAGACGCTGATGATGATCAGTGCCTAATGGGAGTTTTAATCCCACCCTAGAATTAATGACCTCATCAGGAGGTGGGGGAGGGACTAAGGTAAGAGGCTCATTCTTAGTCCCGAGCCCCAAAGGTGGCCCTTTTCCATTGATGACAAAGGAGGAGAGATATGAGTAAGGGGGAGAGCTTCAAGTGAAGAGGAAAGATTCAAGTCAGGGAGAGCAAAACTTCAAAGGAATATTCTTAGTTGTGGGCACAGTTGGTCAGTTGTTAGCATAGTTGGTTTCAGTTTGGCTCTTGAGAAGTGTTTTCAGTAAAGGTTTGCCATCAATGACAAAGGGGGAGATTGTTGGCAATTTTGGGTACTTTGGGTACATTTCCTTTTCTCAAGTGTATAAGTTATCATTGATGTTAGCTTCAAAGGTATTTTGTAAACCCCAAGTTGGTAGGTTTAAATATTACAGGTGGATGCATTAGTTTAATGCAATTGGGTCCAGGAGGAAATATTTATTTAATAATTAAAAACCTTGTTAAGGTTCCCTTTAATTATTTTTAAAATAAATATTAATTATTTGCAATGGGTTCTCCTAATCCATGGCACAAATGTTTTAACATGGTGGGCGCTAGCCAAGACCTCCGTTGATGTGTTAAAATCCTCACCGACGTCAAAGAGCATATGGCAAGGATTCATATTAATACCCCTTGGTGAAAACAAATATTGATCCCATTCAATTTTTGAAAGGAGTTGCTCGTTGTAAATTTGACTGTATCTTCGTCGGTTTTCATAATCTGCTATTTGTTTGTGTGTCTTCGCCGGTTTTCGTATCCGTTGTTCGTTCATTTGTCTCGTTGTTTATTGAATCTACCATAGAGCTTGTCGTATATGAATTCACAATAGAAGTAAGGGAGGAATATGTTTTATATTCATGGCACAGAAGGGACAAGCATAACAGCGTGAGGTTTTAACCTCATCGGGTGCCCTTGGCGCACCGGTAGCGGCTAGGCTATTGGCACGCTACCCGAACGAGAGGTTTCGCGTTCAAATCACGTGAAAGGGTTTTTCATCATGGACGCAATGGGTGGTGTTAGATTTCAGGCGCAAATTTCTCCAAAGCAATTTTTTGATGTTGGCTAAGGTATTTTCGAATTTAATCTTTTGCTAAGTGTATGTTGCGGATGGACGAAGTTTGTTAAAAGAAAAACATCTTAGGAGTAATAAGGGTTTTAAATATTGTTGTTATTTTGATAAAATATTAGTTTGAAGGTGTTGTTGAAATAGATTATTGCATTCTTATAAGAGATAAACTTTATTTTTGATGAGACAATAAGGGAGAAATAAGGTGTATAATGGATAAATCTTTCTTGTAATGTTGAGAGTGCTTTTGGTTGATTATGGAAATGAAAGCATGATGTTTTAAGGTTAATTGCTTCTTGTGTGAAGTTGTGAAACCTTAAGTGGGTAGCTCTGAGATTGAAATTTGCTTTCATTAAATTGATTATAATCAATCTATTCTTTACTTGGTTAAAGTGTTGGCCTTACTCCTTTGTTAATGAATTGAAAAGTTGTTTTATGCTATTGTGAGTTGAGTTGGTGGATGCTTTTTGTTCAAACAATATTGGAGAGAAAAGGAGTTCTACTTGTTTCCTTTTCTGATGTTGATTGTGAAATGCTTCAAGGTTGTGTTTTGAGCTGAATGATTTTGATGGAACCTTGTTTGATGAGCATTTTTGTTGAAGCCCTTATTGATGGTGAAAATAACATGAGTATCATTGTTATGTGATTCTTTGCATAGTTGGCAATTGTTGGGGTTTCATGTTCTTGAAAGAAAGCATTCTATCCTATCCATTTCAAATTTTGAGTTGAGTTTTCAGATTTGAGATTGAGTTTGAGCTGAGTTGATTTGAGTTGAGTTTTGAGATTGGGAGTTGAGTATAGAACATATTGGGTCTCTAAAAATTCTCCTTATGCTTCTATGAGTTTGAAAAATCACATTGGGTCTCTAACAATTCACCTTGTGATTTCCTACTAAGAAAGTTTTTCTTGGTGAGCTTGCTGAGGTTTTGGATAGGTTTCGATGGGGACTTGTGAGCAGGTTTTGGATAGGTTTCGATGGGGACTTGTGAGCAGATTTGGATAGGTCCTAGCAGAGGACTTGTGAGCAGGTTTTGGACAGGTTTCGGTGGGGACTTGTGAGCAGATTTGGACAGGTCCTAGCAGAGGACTTGTGAGCTAAGTTTGTTAGTTCTATCAAAGAACTTGAGGACAGAGGTGCATTGGTTCTTCGAGAAGAACCTGAGGATAGTTTTGGCAAGTCTTTGAGAAGGCTTGTGTGCAGAGGATTGATTTATTCAAGTGTTGGACAGATATGACAGAAAGAGGAAGACTTGTACTAGACCGACTGACTGTGTTGGGTACAAGTTGCTGAGCTGTTGTGGACCTGATCATAGAAGGTAGAGGTCTCTTAGGCTAAGCATTGAGGACAGGAGGTCTTCGGTGGAAAGGAGTTCCACGTGCTGGCAAGAGGTAGAGGCAGTTGATCTTCTGAGGGATCATTTCTAGAGTAGAGGGGTAGTTATCTCCTTTGAGCAGAGGCTCATAAATCCAGATTGAGGGGAAGGTATCTCCTTTGAGCAGAGGCTCATAAATTTAGATTGGGGGAAGGTATCTCCTTTGAGAAGAGGCTCATAAATTATGATTGGGGGAAGGTATCTCCTTTGGGCTAAGGCTCATAAACATTGTAATTGGGAAGTATTCCCAAAGAACTTTAAGATAACTTTTAGAGAAACGTTTTGTGGACGTAGCCCAGCCATTCTGGGTGAACCATGTTAAAATTGGTGTCACTTTGTGGATGATATTGTGCATTGTTTTGATATTGCTTTGGGTATATTTCTTTACTGTTTTGAAGTATAAAGGAAAAAGTAAAAAGAGGTCTTATACTATTCACCCCCCCTCTCAGTATAAGCTTGTGTTCTTCATCTATTTTAGGTTCTTCTATTTGTTCTTCAATTTTTTTTCCTGTAAACAATTCTTGTTTTTCCTTGGATCCTTGCTCCTTAAACTGAGAAATATCCTACAATGTTATCTTGTTTTTCTTGTACCATAACTTCATAAACTCTTTTACACATTAATGTTAACAATACCCAAATAATCTAGCCAAGGATAAACAAGAATAATATCCTCATCATCCATATTAATAGAATAAAAATATGAATGTAAAATATATTTATCCATGGTGATCTTAAAAAATATGAATATTCTCCAATTATATTTCCTTAATTTTTATTGCTTGAACTTGCAACCTCTTAGCCAAAGCAATATTAATTAAATTATATCTAGTACTAGGGTCAATGGAAATGCTAACCTATTCCTTTTGAATACTTACATGAACCTAAAAAATAATCTCTTGCTTTTGAAAATCCAAACATGTGGCTTCAATATTCTCATCTTCTCATGATCTTCTCTAACATTTTCCTCTTTCTTGAAAACTGTCCATTCTCCTTTCATTTCATTTTGCTCATTTTGAATCGTTTTTAGTTTATTTTCAAGGTATTTGATGACATCCATTAAGCTATCTATATTTTTAACCCTTTCCTGAAGATCTCTCTTACAATTCTCTAATTTTTTTTGCAATTGAAAAGGTACCCATTTTCTCAAGAATATTGGTTCCATTTCTTTCCAAGTGCACCTCAGATTTTTCCTAACAAAGATTTCTACCCATTGTAAATATTCACCCCAATTTTTTTTTGGAAAGAAAAAGTGTAACTATATGCTTTCACCATATTGATATTTTACTATTTTCAACCACTCTCACATCAATATCATTTGTTCCAAAAAAAATTTGAAGTGCCATAGTTGATTCCCTAATGTAAACTAGGGTTTTTTGAAAATATATATCATGCCCCAATGCAAACTAGGGTTTTATGAAAATACATATCTCTCCCCTTATTTAATGCTAAAATTCCCATAAACAACTAGATATACAATTGTTTCTTCCAAACAAAATAAATTGTAATTGATTTGCTTACCTGAACTAACAAATTTCATCTTCCAAAAATTTTGTGTTTTAAAAATTTGTCACTATCCAGATTTTATTTGACTAACTTCAAAATGTCATATCTCCCCCAATGTTGCTTGCATTCCTTCATATAATCACTCATTTTGAAACTCTTCAAATTTCACACAAAATTATCCAAGAATAATCAGAATCGAATAAACATTCACAGAGATATGGCTCCTGAAAGATGAGATATTTTTACAAAAATATTTTGTCCTAATTTTGCAATCCCACTGAAAAAATTCACACTTTTTCAAAATCATATGCTCTGATACCACTTCTTATGAAACTTTATTATCCTTAACAAAAATAATTCACCAATATGCAGAAATATCAAATCATTCATCCAAAAATAATATCCACAATAATAATCCACACAAGAGATTGAGATAGATAATACCCTAAGGTAGGGAAAAACCAATAATACTCCTTAAAGAAGGAATAACTCAACAAGGTCTCCCAATATGAGAGTGCCACTTAAGGAGGGAAAATTCCCATAAGCCACTTCATGGATAAAGAAAATAACATAAGATTGTTCTCCATGATGATTACAATGATAAATATCTCTTCTTTATATACCAATATTACCATTCTACTTTGGGGATCCTACTACTAATATAATATAATATTATAATACAATAAACCTTGGGTTATGTGTGGCCCATGCTAACCCTTATGCAATATAATAATATATCCTCAAATATATATTCCTAAGTGCCCTAACACCAACCCTTAAGTCTTCTCCAAATGATTTGAGCATCTAGACAGTAATTTGGTCTTGGCCTTCTCTAGGAAAGCCAAACTATGAAAGACTTCATTCCTGATAGAATTGTCTCTCTAATGTAGAGTAGGAATTCTCACCCTATTCCTTAGGTGCATAGCTAGAGTGAATTCTGAAGAAGCTCCAATCATTTTCTCATCTCATTCCTTAAAGATATAGGATTCCTCTTTAAAGGATTTCACTCCAAAAGCTCAAAATTTCTTCTCTAATTTGAAAATACTTTCGTAGTCCAACCCTAGAATTTGCACCCCATAATGGCCATCCTTCTCCATGACATATGTGAAAATAATATTTTGGAGTCCTTGGTGTAGAGGAGCGAAGGAATTCCCTCATTGGACATCTCCAACCAATTTTTAATAGAGTGTAACTGGAAGGTAGAGATTTTTAGCTTCTTCCCATAATGAATATGGTTGAGAAACGTCACATGGAAGTTTCAGATAATAGAGAATCATAAATATAGTGTAAAATACTTCATTAACAAGATCACCACCCTATCCCAAGGTTTAGGGATAGACTCCCTTAAAATTCCATTTTTGATTTTCTTAGTCCTTTCTTTCTTCCCTAATAATTTATCCAATGAGTGTTTTTCCCAATTTATACATTCCCCCTCTACAGCTAAAGAAGTAGCCTCCATAATTAACATAATGTTAACTGTAAATTCCACTCCCTTCACCTTGATCGTTCCATCTAACTATAAGTTAGAAAACTACATATATAATGCCTCATCATACCCATAAAATATTTTAAGGTAGCATAGAAGATACAACTTCTTATGGATGTCATTCATATCCTTATTGAGCATCAACTTGGTTGGTACTAGCTTTAGCATTGCAACATCCATTTCCAAATCAATTAGTTGAAAAAATATTATGTTACACTTTATACTCCACCTCTAGAATAAAAATGATAAACCAAATATATTAGGTTCAAATAATGATATTCTCTAAAGCACACCATATGTGAAGTCTTATCCAAATCCTTCTAGGGATTGGTGCACCTGCTTGCATGTGAATATTCTCCTTTATTGAACCAACTATGTATTCAATACATTGATCATGGAGGGTAATAGCCAAAAATATGTATTAATTAGATGATAATTCATCCCACCAAATCTACTCTCAAAAGGGTTCAAATCTATAACAACTAACATTAGTAGAGAAAAAAAAGGAAGTAAATAAAAAGAGGCATTTTATTTGCCAGTTCCCATTGAAATATTTGAGTCTCGAAATTGCCACCTAAACTTGTCTAGGTGGAACCAAAATTCCATGTAGGTGGCCAACTAATCCACCAATCACCAACAACACACTTAGCTAAAGTAAATATACAACTCCACTCAATCCTATATTATTTACATTGGGTTTTCCAAAACTCATATCGACAACACCCCTCATCATGATGACTAGGATGATATTATTACAATGGGTGGAGGAACCATAGAACCAATTCCTACAAGCTCATACCTAAACCAATTATAACACATGTATCATCATTAACAATTCTAAGTTCTTGGGAGAAGTTATCACTCCAAATCATAAGGGAATCTTGATGAATGTCTAGGTTCAACATTTTATTTGTTGCCTTATTTCCTTCTTGAAATACATGCTTCACTTGAGAATTCTCTAGTTGCAAAAAGCACTTATTCATTTTATCCATCAAATTTTCTATGGTCCATATTCGAAACTATGATCCTTTAACTATGTTGACAATGGACATAGCATCCCCTTTTAAAATTATATTTTTGGGTCTAATATTTCTAAAATAAGTACACCTTGAAAGAGAGCTCGTGCTTCATAAAAGTAATTTTTGTGGACCCTCAATAGCATAAGCCAATAGAATCTCCCATTTTTTATTTCTGATTACCCCCCTACACCTATTCTACTTGGGTTACCTTTTGCAATACCATCCAAATTAAGTTTTAACCATATTTGTGGAGGAGGATCCCATTTAACCTAGGATTGAATCTACTATTTTGAGTAGGTGGAGGATTTATTATCCCCCAAAAGGCTAAGGTTGGGTACTAACCTAGCCTAAATCACAATTCACCCATCATCCTTGTTGGAAAAAATATTGATATTTTCCAACAACGCATTAAAATTTCTAATCTCTATAAAATGTGGATCATTTTTAACATTATGAAATACTCTAGAATTCATTTCCTTCTAGATACCCCATAGAAAGTGAGGTAGACTGATTTCTCAGAGGAATCAAAGCCTTTTTCTTCTAAATGGGGTATTAGATTGTAGAAAAATATTTACCATATTGTTAGGGAGGACCCAATCAACCTTAAAACATCTTAGGATAATGCTAAACACTTCCTATGAGAATGGAAACTCCATAAATAGATGATTGGTGTCCTTCCAACCTACTTCACAAATATATCATATTTTAGGGATAGCCAATCCTATTTTGTGAAGATTTTCAATGTTAAGAGTCTTATTCTAAATTGCCCAAAACAAATAAGTTAATTTTTGGGATAATTCTTTTGAACTAGATCTTTTTGGTCAAGAACCAACCTCCCATTTATCCTCCATCAAGTAGTAGGCTGATTTCACCATGAAGATACCCCTATTATCCACCTTCCAAATGAAGAATCAACTGAGATTGAACTCTTTATATATTGGGATCTCAATAACTTTGTGAATTCTCTCTAGGCTTGTTCTCCCATTAGACCCAAACCCTCAAGGTGATGGGGTTCCAAATTCTTCTACCCTCCACTTATTAAATAAAATATACCACCTTATTTCCAAATATTTATGCAGTAAGTGGTTCCAATCATCAAGGGATTATTTTGGATCAATCCTTCTAGACATATTTTCTTCATCCATATTCCAAATTCTATCTTAGGACTTTATGAATTAGGGGTTTGGATATATATATATATATATATATATATATATATATATATATATATATATATATATATATATATATATATTATTATAGAAGGAAGAACTATAAGGTGGATCATGCATATCCAAAAAGATACTAGTTTGCCTAAAATACATGGCTTTAAGAATCTAAACCCACCCCACATTATTCTCCCTAATAATAATCCATCCCTACTTGGTTATGAGGGCTTGATTCATCTATTTCCTCTTTATAAAATGAATATCACCTACTTCCTTCCTTGAGCAAACCTGATCCTAGGCTACTAATGATATCCTTTTTATATTTCCACCCCTAACCAAAGGATAGAATTTTAGATTTTCTCAATCCTCTGATTGATCTTTGTCAAAATTAGAAACAAATACATGAAGTAAACACCGATACTTTAGAGGGTTGATTTTACAAGTTGGACCTTACCAACTTGACCTAAGAGAGTTTCTTTCCATCTTTCCAACTTTTTTCTAATTCTCTCCACCACCAGCTTCCATAAGCATTCCTTTATTTTTCTTTTGAAGAGGGGTCCAAGATAAAATGATGAGGTTTCTCCAATATCAAAAAAAAAATCCTAGCACTTCTCCCCTGTATTCTAGGAGGGGTGTTGAGGAAAAGCACATTGATCTTAGAAAATTTTACCTTCTAACCAACTACTTTCTTATAAATACTTAGAATATTCATGATCTCCTTGTCTCATGGGATGGAAGAGTTGGTGACTAAGATGGTACCATCTATGAATTGTTGATGGAAAATAGGGTTGAGGGAATTAATCAGTCTTATCCCTTAAATTTTCCCAAGGGAGGTACCAGTTTGTATCTTTCTTCGCAAGGATTTTTCTAGAATAATAAAAAAATAAGGGGATAGGGGGTCATCTTATCTTATATCTGTAAGACTTTTGATTTACCCTATGGCTACTCTAATAATAATGATAGAGAACATTATAATGGAGATGCACTCTTTAGAAAGACTTATCCAATCCTAATGGAAACCAAATTTACCCATTATTTTAAGCAAGAAGTTCCATGAAACCCTATCATAGGCCTTAGTCATATGCAATTTTGAAAAGAGATCAACCTTCCCACTCTTATCTATTGTGTGTATGAATTCATGTATGGTTATGAATCCATTGAGGATTTTTTTACCCATATTAAATTCTCCATGATTGAATTCAATAATAAACAGGGGAACCACCTCGATCCTACTAGCCATCACCTTTTTAAATATTTTATAAAGATTATTAGAAAGGCTAATGAATCTATAATATTGGAATTCTTTAACTCCTTCCACTTCAGGAATGAGGGCAAAAAATATCAAGTTGAAATCCCTCAAGATATGAAAGGATTTTTGAACTTCATAGATGGCTGCAAACACATGCATCTACTATATACCAAAATCTATGGTAAAAGAGGACTGGTAAACCATCTAGACTAGGGGCTTTCACCCCTTCCATGGAGAAGATAACAATATTTATTCCATCCTCTTTTAAGGACTAATAAGGTAAGAATTTATTTGTTTCATAAGAAAAGTTAAAATATTGGGGAGAATCTTATTCATTGCTTGTTCTTCCATTGAATCTCTAAACCCAATCAAATTTTAAAATAAAATATACTGCTTTTGCTCAAATTTCTAGACTATCACCTATTAAGGAGATATCTTCCTTAGTAACATTTCTAATCTTGTTGAAGTTTCTATGTCTCAGGGTTGATGCATGGAAACATTTAGTATTGCAGTCTCCAACCTTTAACCACAATACACTTGATTTTTCCTCCAAAAGGATTCTTCACAAGATAAGACATTTTATTATTATTATGGTAAATAAAGGGGTTTTTAAAGGGCACCAAACCATTTACATTTTTTTAAGAGAAAAATAACTTCCAACATCTACATATTACAAAATTTGATCTAAAACATAATAATTTTGTTTGAATTCTATACCATGGAGATTCGGTATCTCTTAAATTCAATCCATTTGGTTTACTTAGAATTTTCAAGAGATATAATTAGTTCTCTATTAGCTTCATATCAAATCTCTAATTTTACCTTTCTTTAGGACTTTGGAATTTTCTGCCTAATCTTCATTCAATATGCAACCTTTATTAATCAACTCCTAAATATTAGTTTAGTTTAGTTTCCTTAAAAACTAGACCCACACTAATATATCTTTTTTAGTTATCAATTCCCCTAAGGCTTTAAAACTTCTAAATTAGTAGCATCATGATTTTTTTGCTCTTTCATAGTTATAATCATCAAAGCCTCTAGGAAAACATCATTTCATACCTTGGATCCATCCATATGAACTCCCATGTTTTCCATAATATCAACCACAATATTACCTTTCTTGTAGATGTTCTAGATCACAAATTTCTTCATGCTTGATAATATATTCATTTCATCATGGACAATACTTTCAATGCTCTAGCTAGAAATTTTCTTGGCATTCAAAGTATTAATGATATTCATAGATTCCCCTTCCACTATAAGCTTCTTAACATTCATATTTTTTGTAAGCCTTACTCCTATAATCATGGTTCTCACCTTTGTTACATGGTTTGATGTATGGCCAATGTTAACTACAGAACAAGGTATCACTACCCTAGAGCTAAATCTTATAATCCCTCCCCATCCAACCTTTCTTGGATTACCTTTAAAGGCTCCATTAGAATTCAATTTTACCCACTCTATGAGGGAATGATTCCATCCCACCTTTCTCTATAGCTAGCTAATCTAATTCCTTGTAGCTCTTAACAATTTCCAATCCACTACTATTTCTTCCTCCAACTCATTTTCATATTTTTGGTTGTCAATATTAATAACCACATTTTGAACAATGGTAGCTTTGATACTCCTAATAATAAAATCTACATTATTAGCCTTATTTTGGAACACTTGTTTATTCCTTTCCCTCCATATTTGCTAAATGAAATGTAGTAAGATGAAGATTCAAATTTTCTTTAATCATGGGCTATGAAAAGGGTTAACCCAATTTTCCCATAAGTCTTGCAAAGACTTTGTTGTCACCAATTGAATTTAAGGTACCTAAATAAGTGCATGCCAAACCTCCAAAGAAAGGGGGTAATGGATAAAAATATGATCAACTATATCCTCATCCCCGCAAAATAAATAACACTTGTTAGGAATGATCATCCCTCGTATTTTAAGATTACCCACTATTAATATCCAATTTTGTAAGAGATATTTAATCCATACTCTATGTGAGGAAAAATTCTAATTCTTCTTATCTCTTTTAAAGGAAAATGTTGAGTTAATAGTAAATATTCTTTTAGGATTAGAATACCAAAATAATATTCCTCTCCTATATTGACTTGTAGATAGTAATGTTAAAAATTGGGATTGAGATAATTAAGCCTACTTTGCATAATAACATTAATGCATTCCAACTATAGCATGTGCCACACTCTACAATTATCTTCCTCCTTGATGTACTCCTAAACAATGTTTCCATATTTTTGCTTTAAAGGTCAAATGATGCACTTCCAACAATAATTAAAACTTAAAGCCCTATCTATGACCCATGCATCATCCCAAAAATGTATCTTATCACCTCTTCCTAGTTGTCATCGTAAGCCTTTCCATGAGAAATTTGTTTTTCTTGATCAACTCATTCCACAAAGATGATCTTAAATATGGATTTAAGCTATAAGCAAAGGTGTAACACCCTAAATTTGATGCAGTTCAATTTATCCTAGGTTAATAATTTAAAATTTAACCTCGAAACCACCTTTTAACTACCTACCTTGATTTTTGTGCCAAATATAGAGGCAATTATGGTAGTTGGATGATATCGTCGTTGATTTGACTATATCATCCCTAATTGGATGAAATCATTTGGAACTGAATGTCTAGATGATTTTGTTCAAAAACTAAATTTTCATAATTAGAAACAGTTCCAACTCTCGTTCCCAACTTAGTAGAAGTGTGTCTGCATCGTTGGAGGACGTTTCGCTAGAGATCTCCCATATTGGGATGACTCCCAACCTTATAACTCCCCCATCAATCCTATTTAAACTATTAATTTCATTAAACCCACCCTGGATGATCAATTTCCTGCAACCTAAGATCCATAGCCTGTTACAACACTGAAATTCAATCATTTGCATAGTTTTTCCAAATCCATTTTGCAGGTTTTTATTTTGCATCAGTCGAAGGAAGCTCGGATCATCGCAGATGATCCTGTTCACAATCGAGATGATTTCGTCCCGATTGGAGGTGATCTTGTACCATCTCATATGATCTTGAATGTACTCCTCTTGGGGGAAATCAAGATCTAAGGTTTGTATTTTCTGTCAATTCAATCGATCAAATTGCATTAATTTAGTTTATATTTTGTATTGCATCTTGTGTTCACCTCATTTTTAATGATATTTTGCATTCTAGGATAAATTCTATTTTAGAACATAAAATCATTTCATTTAATTTAGATAAAATTTCATTTTTAAGACCGATTAAGCATTTAATTAGAGTTTTTATGTCCATTAAATTATATTTTGCATTATATTTCCCCTATTTTGGCATCCATTTGTTCAGTTGTAGGTTTTTGATGAAATTGGCTTAGACAATTTTGTCTGATTTTAGACGATCTCGTCCAATTTCGGATGAATCTATGTAATTACAGATGAACCTATAAAAATGCAATTGATTCTGTTCAATTGAAGATGAATCTGCAGAATCAAAGATGATCTAAATTGCTTCAAAAAGTCGAATCTGCATTAGACATCCAAAACTAGGTAAGATCATTCCATTTTCTTTCAAGCATTGCAGTTAGAGTTCATTTATGTTTATTGTCTGCATATAAATCACAATTTTCATATAGAATAGTTTAATTTCATCCTGGCCAGCCTAGGTATTTGAGTGATTTTAAACTAAAATGAACACATCAAACTCATTTCTAGCCTAGGCTCGAAAGATGCCACCAAACGCTTCCTGGTGAACACACCATTTGTCGACAAGTCACCAAAGAGGACACGAATCAAGTGTCCCTCATCCGAGGTGTAGCTTTAACATTTTCCCATTACCCTCTGAGGCACGAATCCTTTAGCCCAGAGAAAAGGGGTGCAAAAATTTTAAACCTACATTCTTTGGCAAACCTGATGTGAAACACATTAAATACCCTTTTGAAAATAAAATATATATAAAAAATAGAACTTAAAATTTTAAGTCACTTGATCTATCAATCCCTTATATGGTAGATTACAATAGAAGACATGGTGTTCTGATTAATTTTGGTGTTCAACAAGAAACCATGGAAATTTCTACTCTAGTTAGAGGTCCTAGATTTAGATCTCAAGCACATTGGAATGAATTGGATAGAATGTTAACTATTATTGAGTCCAGAGCATCCAAACTTAGATAAATAAAGAGGTTTTATTTAGATAGAATCCTATATTTTTATAATTTATCCTTCTACCATGAGCTTCAGAGATCTTGCCATAGATGGCTAGCAGATAAACGAGCACCCATTTCCTCTAAAATATACACCTTTGAAGATTATATTGAAAATTTTGTTGTAGTACACAAATTTATATCACGTATAGAATACCAAGCGGTTGTTTTGACTGATAGAATAAGATTTAGCAGAGTTCCTATGGCCGTATTATACCGAGAATATTGTCACAAACTCTATTTTTATGTGCCTAATTCTGAAGTTGATCATATCACTATAGCACACTTTGTCTAATTTCTAAAAAACAACTTTCAATTTGAAGAAGAGCATTACATCACACCTGATGAACTTGAACCTATCAATGATATTTACAAGTTGTTTCTAGAGAACTAAATTATATTACTTATATTATAATATTTTTTATTCCCTATTTTTCTTTAATTTTTGCAAAGTAAAGCCATAAAAATCTAAAAATATATATATTATTATTTATATATATCTATATATAAATATATAAAAATATACTACATTAATTAGGTATATATATAAAATATATACCCCCTTAAATTCCACCGCATTTATATATAAGAACATATATATTTGCAAAAACTCAAATCTACCATAATGCATAAACTAAGGAGTGGTAAAAAGATAGATGATGAGTGGGTAGGACAAACACCTACTCAAAATCCCCCTCTTGAAGAACAATATCAGGAGGGAGTTGCTCAGGACCACCATGATAGGAGTCTTGCTGAAGAATATGAATACGAATTTGATAGGGAATATGAAACTGGATCACCTAGAGTGACTCCAGAAGGAACTATTAATTTTAAATCTATGGAATACCTTCTAAAATTTGTAAAAACTAACCTTGAGGGGTTTAATATAGCAGCACTAGCAGATAAATATGGAATTAGTGAGACACATGAAACTTTAGAGAGTGTATTTCAAATGCATACAAACTCTCTTTCATTCATAGATCAAGAAAGTGACCATACAAGACCATAAAATGCATATATGGCATCTTTTATTCAAAACATGCAACAACAACAAACAACTCAACATTATAAAATTCCTATCAATAAATCAAAAAACAATCCACCACCTCAGAAACCATCATTTACTGCTCTATTTTCTCAAGCTATTAATCAACAAATTTCAAATCAGCATAAACCTAAACCAAAAACAAATGTCAACTATCAACAGTAAAAATTTCAATAGAACACTATCCCATATCCATTTTACAACACCCTTCCTAGTAATACTTTTCACAATAGTAATCTAGCGTCAAATCCTTATGTTACACCATATTACATTCAAATATCCAACACTATCATGCAACCAAACCAACATGGTGGACAATCCAGTAATCTTGAAACCATAGTGAAACAATTAGTTTCCCGCATGGACCAAATAGATCCCTACCCTCCCTCATACAACTATTGAGAGATGTGTAGTCAACCTTTGGATCCCATAGTTGTTGCCCAACCATACCCAAAGCATTTTCCTATGCCTGTTCTCCCTATATACAAAGGAACCGAAGATCCCATAGAGCATCTTTGTATGTTTAGAATAGCATGTCATGATATATCTCATGATGATTTGCTATTGCTAAAGATGTTCTCGAAAAGCTTGGGAGGCATGGCATTGGAATGGTATTATCAGTTACCTACTAATTCTTTGAGAAATTTTTAATAAATAGTTGAATCATTTGTCCACAAATTTAGTGCCTACATAGAGAGGCGTGTGACAATTAAGGATTTGTACAACTTGAAACAGGGTAAATATGAATGATTTGCCAATTTACTAGCAATATGGAGACAATTGCTAGAGAAATTACACTTTGCATTACCCCATAGAGATATGTTGGACATTTTTATTAATAACTTGCAAGAACAATTGTCCTATGAGCTTTTGTTAGGATCCTCAATCCTAACATTATTAGTTAGTATTAGTTAGTATTATTAATCATTTAATTATTATATCATTAACTCATAAAGTGAACCATTACAAACGTTCATAACGTGAACCATCACGTCTCTTCACCAACATAGATTTAGGGTAGATATATATATTAGGTTGGTCATCCATATAAAATCATCCAACAAGAAGAATATATATTATTTATACCCATTGGAGGGATTTCCCAAACCAATGTAAAAGGTGATTCATATCTAAAAGTGATTCTTTTAATTTAGATGCTATTTTAATTATTTCTTTATTAAAATTATGCTAGAACCTTTAGGGTTCTACCATTTGGTATCAGAGCCATGTGGAACCCAACCATGTGGGATTTGCTCAAGGAACTTCGTCAAATCACTTCCGTGCATGAGTATCAAACTCGGTTTGAGGATATCACCAAACACAACACAGGGTTGGATGAATCAATTCTCATCAATAACTTCATTAGTGGATTGAAAGAAGAAATTAGAATGGAGGTGACAAGGTTCAATCCCTATACCATGATGCAAACCTATGGATTGGCCAAATTATCCAAAGAAAAAATCAATGGCCAACATCGATTATGGAAACCACCTCTGGAGAATTCATCAACCACTTACATAACTCCCAAGCCAATGCATAATGCTAACCTTGATAAGGCAATAGAAGAAGAAAATAATATAGAGGTAGACATAGTGATGAATACACTTGAAGATAACACTAAATACGGTAACGATGAGGAAGGTAAGGAAGATGAGGAACAAAAGATAAAAAAGAAGAGGAATATGTGGAAAACAAGGACAATGAGCAAGAAATATCTCAAGACATTCCCAAAGTGACTCATTATGGCCAAACATGCACTTTACAAGAACTACACTCAAATTTCTCTCCAATAGTGAGTTATCACCATAGGGTCAAACCTATTCAAAAACAAGGCAAAATTTTGACTACATACTCCTCTGTTGCCTCTCCTAGGGAACAACAAGAGAATGTAGAAGTTTTACCACCTCTTTTTATGCATCATTCTAAGGCATTTGAAGAACCCCAAGGATTGCCCTTCCCTCATCATCACACATTTACTAATATTTCTGGCAGCCCCTCGCTAATGCTTCATCCTTCTCGATATCCTTGCCTACAAAAGGATGACATTAAAAGAGTCCAAGAACTTAGACAAATCCTTCTTGGAAAACAAAGGACAAATCTTCTCACTTTGATATTTGAGGACAAATCTCTTTTTAATGAGGATGGCATGTTAGGATCCTCAATCCTAACATTATTAGTTAGTATTATTTAGTATTATTAATCATTTAATTATTATATCATTAACTCATAAAATGAACCATCACAACCCTTCATAACGTGAACCATCACGTCTCTTCACCAACATAGCTTTAGGGTAGATATATATATTAGGTTGGTCATCCATATGAAATCATCCAACAAGAAGAATATATATTATTTAGATCCATTGGAGGGATTTCCCAAACCAATGTAAAATGCGATTCATATCTAAAAGTGATTATTTTAATGTAGATGCTATTTTAATTATTTCTTTATTAAAATTATGCTAGAACCTTTAGGGTTCTACCAACTTTCAACTGCTACCTTGACAACCTTTGATTAGGCTATAGATTTAGCACGAAGAGTGGAAGGTGCCCTCATTGTGAGAGGCCAATTTAAGAAGGATGATGATAATGCATCTAAAAAACAATATAATAATAAGCAAGTTGTGGGTGATGGAGTCAGTGACAGTAGAAATACTACGAATTTTAATGCTGTGAAAACCACAAAGAAGTTTGTATTAAAGGCTCCTGATAGAACTTCGAGCGAATTCACTAGGTTAAATCAACCTTTATCCACTATATTTCCACAATTATTAGAATGAGGTTTAATACAATTACCTAATATTTGGGAACCTGGTACAACCATACCTCGATACAGAGCAAACCTACATTGTGAGAGGACCTGGACATTCAACAAATTCTTGCAAGAGATTAAAACATAAAATACAAGATTTGATTTATAACAATGATATGGAAGTACAAAGTTTCCAACCAAAATAAAATGCTCCAAACAATACCCAAAAATATACACAACCAAATCAGAAGCAGAATGCAAATCAAAAATTGGATATTTTTCAACTTCCTTTACCCAAGCACGGTAAAGAAGTGGCTAATCAAGCCGAACATCATAATGTTCCCCATCAAACCCAATATATGAGAACCATTAGTGGACATGTACCTTCTCATGACTTTGAGATATTTGGGACAACATTATTTGTGGTCACAACTAGACCCATACAAAACATTAAAACATCATATCTAAGTGATACATATTGTGAAACAAAAAGTGACCTAGATATTACATTTGATTAATCGAATAGCTCTGAAGATGAGTCAGAACCTATTCTCCCTATCACAACACATATGGTTCTAGAGGAACCATTTCCAATAAGGGTCACAACATGACCATACTCACAACAAATCCTCCATAATGAACAAGCCATAAATGATAGACCATAATCCATTCATCATGCACACAACAATATTGTGGGTACCATTGGATCCGTTACTAGAAAATAGACCCAAAATTATCAACAAGATCAAAATCATAATGATAAATCAGCCCCATTTGTTTTGAAGGTTCCTAGTAAAGGAAATAATGCATCAAATTCTCAACCTAAATCCCCTTATGATATCAATGAACAACTTTCTAATATTACAACAAGGATTTCCCTCTTAGACCTTCTAAGATCATCTTCCACAGATAGGGAAGAATTAATGCATACATTAAGTCAAATGATCGTACCACACGACATACAAACTAAATCTATGGTTAATACCATTATACCTCGTGAATTTGACTATATTGACTTTCAATATAAATACATCCCACTTCATAGTTTACATAAAGACAATCCCTTGTATATTACTGCATTAATCAGATATGTAGCTCTCAAAAGAGTTTTAATTGATAATGGTTCATCCCTAAATATTTTTACTTTTGAATTTTACAAGAGATTTGGATTTAGAAGTGATGATACGAAGAGAACATATATGATCATAAAAGCCTTTAATGATGAAATACAAGAAACATGTGGAGTTATTACAATTCCATTGCAGTTTAGTTCAAGAAATTTGGATATGACCGTATTTATTGTATATTGCCCTGCATCGTACAATATACTTTTGGGTCACCCTTGGATCAATACAATGCAAGTTTTACACTCTACATTACACCAATTTTTCAAATTCGAATTCAAGAATCAGTTGGTCACCATTCATGGTGATCCCAGACCATTTGATATATGCACCTTGGTAGAACCAATTGGAATTCAATTTTGTCCCGCATTATCTTCTGCTCATCCTAATTTTGTCTTTCCTTCTAAATGTGTGAAACTCACACCTCAAATATCATCTCCTCCATCTACACCAATTAAATCCCCATCTCCTCAAACTTCTCCTAAGGAATCTCCACCAAAATCTACATTTAATACTAGTGCCACAATAATTTATCCTTGTTCTATCCCTACACAGTCTGAATCCATAATAAATCCATATACCACAACCTCTATTCCATCCACATCTACTAAATTTATCTTTTCTGCATCTAAAGTCATAAAAGAGGCTCCTTCTACCTCATATGCTTTGTATGATGAGATATTACCTGATTTGTCTAAAATTCTCATAACATTAGAAGAAATATTTTTTTCTATACAAGATTCTCGTGCCTTAAAAACATTACCACCGTCTCGTTGCACCTTGGGCTTGCTACAACCTATGGGAAGTATTTACCAAGTCAGGAGTTGTACCTTCATTTATAAGGTATATAATTGGGGTAGAATACCTAGAAATATTAAAACTAATTATGATGGATATGCTCAATGTTATTTCATCGATAAATACATCAAATCTAAACCTATAGTGCTTAAATTAGGGTATGAATGGAAAGGTTTGGGACCTTTCCAAAATGGCATGAAAGAACCTTTTGAGGTTGAAGCATGGCCTGCTCGATGTAGTAGAGGCCTATTTTCTAGTAAGTGTCAGCCATTTCCATTTGAGGATGATGATCACTTAATACCCTATCAAGATTATTTAGACGAACAAGAGATCCTTAAGTCTATGGGTAAGTTATTTTCTTGTAATATGCTATCTATAGCTTACCCCAAAATGATTGTTGAGCTAGACAAACAATTAGAGGGTGACATTTTCCATGATATTTCCATTGAATACTTATTGCATAATGGCTTTTATTTTTATGGGTCTATACCACCTGTCGCTCATATTGAGGCCACAACCCCTCAAGAAGAATTATCTAACTTGACCTTAGAAGAATTACAAGAATTGGGTGTGTCACCCACCCCTCCTAATTTTGAAAGAGACTTACATATGGAAGTGGAAAGTGTCATAAAAGTTAATATTGGAACAAAAGATAATTCTCACATAGTCAGCATTGGATCATAATTAAATGAAGAAAAATAAAACAAATGCACTACATTTATTACAGAATATAGTGATGTATTTGCTTAGACATATGCATAAATGCCTGGTTTAGACTCTTCTTGAGTTATGCATCATCTAGCAGTATGACCGGATGCCAAACCAGTTAAGCAAAAAATTAGAAAAATGCATCCTAAGGTTGCCCTACTAGTCAAAGTTGAGTTATAAAAAATCCTAAATGTTACATTTATTTAAGCCATTGATTATGCTAATTGGGTTTCTAATGTTGTCACTATAACTAAAAAAGAAGCAACCAAGTTTAGGGTTTGTACAGACTTTAGAGACATTAATGATGCATGCCCTAAAGATGATTTTCCTCTTCCTAATATGGATCAGATCATTGATTTTACTACTAGAAGTGGGATGCTATCCCTTATGGATGGATTCTTAGGTTATAATCAGATCATGATAACTCCTGAAGACCAATCCAAAAAAACCTTTATTACCCCTTGGAGAATATTTTGTTGGAAAGTAATGCCATTTGGATTAAAGAATGTAGGTGCAACATATCAATGATCTATAACTTATATTTTTTATGATATGATGTATGATATTCTGCATGATTATGTAGATGATATTATAGCCCGTTCTACTGAAGAAGATGAACATTTAGATGATTTGAGAAAAGTATTTTATCGGTTAAGAGAATACCATATCCGTTTAAACCCAAAAAAATGTATATTTGGAGTTAAGTCAGGTAAACTGTTGGGGGTTATTGTTTCTTTGCATGGCATAAAAATAGACCCTCTTAAAATTTAGGCTATCATTGATATGCCAGCTTCTAAAAACATATCTGAGTTATGAATTTTACAAGGTAAACTTCAATCTACTCGTCATTTCATTGATAAGTTGGCAAACAAAACCGGACCTTTCCTCAAATTGCTTGAGAAAATACTTTCATTCAATGGGATGATGAATGTAAAGAAGCCTTTGAATAAATAAAACAATATATTTTAAACCCTCCTATGCTTGCTCCTCCCAAAACTGATCGCCCTTTCATCTTGTACATTCCTGCTTCAGAATTTGCCTTAGGAGCTATGTTAGCTCAACTTGATGATGAGAAGAAATAACGAGTTAATTATTATCTTAGTAGAACATTAATAAGTTATGAAACTTGTTATACATCACTAGAAAATTTATGTTTAGAAATCATATTTTCTACACAAAAATTGTGTCATTATATGCTTAGTCAAAATACATATGTCATTGCCAAATATGATACCTTGAGGTATCTCATGAGCCGACCTTATCTATCTGATCGCACAACTAAGTGGTTTCTTACTCTGATTGATTTTGAACTTGCATTCATAGGTTAAAAATACATTAAGGGTCAAATCATAGTAGACCAATTAGTTTTTGTACCCTCAGAAGCCACTCATCCCCTCATCATTGATTTTCTTGATGAATGCCTCAATCTAGAGGAAAATCATTCTAAACAATGGTCTTTATATTTTGATGGAGCCCTATGTATGAGTGGGGCTAGTTTGAGTATCATCCTAATATCTCCCTAGAACCACCTAATACCTTTATCATTTAAGTTAAAATTTTCTTGTTCTAATAAAATGATCGAATATGAAGCCCTAATCCTTGGATTGTGATCCGCCTTAGCACTAAAAATTAAATATTTATTAGTTTTTGGTGATACTCAATTAGTAATAAATCAAATTAACGATGTTTATCAGACCTGAGATGATAAATTTCACCCATATAAAGCCTATGTATTATAGTTGATATCCTTATTTGATAAGATCACCTTAGAATTTATTCCTAGAACAAGTAACCATGATGCTGATGCTATGGCTATAGTCACTTCCTTATTGACCTTGGATTTGGATGACGAGTATGCTACTATAATTATTCACCAACTCCAAGAACATGCTTCTGCAAAATCCTATTTAGAGCCATTGGATGTATTTCTAATCAATGAAATTACTCCCAAACCAAGGTACATCGACATCCTCAATTTTCTCCAAAAGGTAACCTTCCCTGAAGGTTTTAATAGGAACCAACATCGGTTATTACGTAAATGAGTTGTTCACTTCGTAATAGTTGCTAATACTTTGTATAGGAGATCCTTTGAAGGTATCCTATTGAGATATTTAAACCTAGAGGAATCTAGAAGAGATTTAAGTGAAGCCCATGAAAAATCTTGTGGAGGACACTTCAGTGGTAGTGCCATTGCTAATAAGCTCCTTAGAATAGGATACTTTTTGGTCTACCATGGATAAGGATGCCCATGATTATGTGTGCCATTGTGACAAGTGCCAAAAACACGTTGACCTTGTCCATGCTCCTGCGCAAGAACTCCAAGCTATTTCATCTCCTTGGACCTTATCTAAATGGGGTTTAGACATCATTGGTAAAATCAATCCTATATCATCTAATGGTCACAAATTCATCATAACCACAACTAAATACTTTACAAAGTGGGTAGAAGCTATGCCTTTAGCTTCTTGCATGGGAACCCAAGTTTCAAAATTTATTCTCAGTAAAATAATTTGTAGGTTTGGAATTCCTACAAATCTTATCTCAGATAATGGAACTTGTTTCAAAAATAAATATGTTAAGAAATTATGTCAGAAATATAAAATTCAACATCGTTGGTCCACTCCCTATTATCCCCAGGGTAATGGCCAAGCACAAGCATCTAATAAAAATTGATTAAAATTCTTAAAATATTGGTTAACAAATCAGGTCACGGTTGGTATATGCAATTATATCATACTCTGTGGGCTTATCGAACTAGTTTTCATACTCCCATAGGCACTTCACCTTTTGTTTTGGTTTACGATGCTGAAGTTGTCTTTCCTTTTGAGCTAGAAGTTCCTTCTTTGGCTTTGCTACTTCAAGATACTGAAGTAGGAGATGAATATCATGTTGGGAGATTCAATCAACTGGAACTTCTAGATGAGAAGCTCATCAAATGCTTTGGAACATCTTCATGCCTATCAAAACAAGCTCAAAAGAGCATATTCAAAGAAATTTCATAACTGATCTTTCAATTTTTTTGATCTAGTCTTAAAAGAAAATCAAAAGAACACTAATGCCACTAAAGATAATAAAGGCAAATTTCAACCCAATTGGCTTGGACCATACATCATCACTGCTAAATTTGGATCAGGTGCATCTCGATTGGTAACCTTGGATGGAAAATATCTGAAGGAACCCATGAACATTATGCATATTAAATGATATCATGCTTAAATTCAAAGTCTCATCATTGTACATAATTGTATATGTTTTCTCATTTCATCAATTCATATAAGAAATTCAAAATTATCAAAAAATATATATTCACATTGTATATAATTTCTCATTTCAGCAATTCATATAAAACTCTAAAACTCAAATAAAAATCATAAACTTATAACAACAATAAAAAATATGCTCATTTGCATTACCAAATTCTGAAATTTTGTAGTTATATTTTCCTTTGTTTTGGATAAATTTAGAAGTTATCTTGGACCATGCACTTCAAATTCACATGAATAAATATTTTGATATTAGCACTATGACTATAAATCTCTCTTATATCGAAGCACTGTTGAAATAAATAATATTTTGAGTTTTGGGAACTGATCTTGATATTTACTTGAATCAAATCCACTTTTACATATTAAATTGATTTACTACAAATTCCAAAAATGATACTACACAGTAGCTATGGTCTCTTAAGTAAAAAGTTTCCCCTGCTATCCTATCATGCGCATGGTCTGGAATCTTTGAGAATTGGAAAAAGGACAAGCTCACCCCTAATCAGAATAAAAATACCTTTCTCCACATATAAGTTGAGCAAGTATACCTATAATAGAAAAAAAAGAAGAAAAAAAAAAGCGAAACAGAAATATGCAAAAGAAATCCAAGCAATATCAAATATCAAAAGTCAAAAATACAGAAAAATAAAAAAAAAAAACATGAAAAGAGAAAAATAAAAGCAATAAAATCTCCCCCTACCCTTTGAAAGAAAAGAAGGGTGAATGAGCTTGAATCCCTAGAATTCTCAATTATTCAAAAATCATGAGGTAAGCCCCATAACAGGTGATTTGTGCCCAATTTCCTTGACATTGGGTAATTCATTTTCACGTGGAAACATATATGTCACATTAGCAACCTTATTTTGTATAGACCTATGTCCGCTTGTGGATTAGCTAACTTTTGATGAACTAACTTACATAGTATTTTGGTATGGTTACATGCACAAAAATCATGGTTAATGAATCTTCAATCGTACACACATTGGTTCATTCAAATTGCTTGCATAAAAATACCTTACTAAAAATCAGTAAATGAACATTACAAAGCACACATAGTTGATATTTGAGATATTTTATGTCATTATGTTAAATTGAAATGGGTAATGAACTCACATTTGCACACACTGGTTCTTGATAAATTTAAATTTCTCGTTGAAATAAATTAAAATGACTTTAATTTTTTTTTTAAAAGTATACATTATTCTTTTCAAAATAGTTATTTCTTACAAAAATATTGACTTCATTATGATGGCATTATTTTCAAGAAATTATAAATTCAAAACTTTCATACTTGCGAATTTTGCCTAGTGTAAGTCAATTTCGCAATCTTTTAAAAAAACTTTAATTTTATTTTTTATCAAAATCTTGCAATAAAATTTCATCAATTTTTTTGACTTTCACAATGATGGTATAGTTCCTGAACCAAATTGGAATTTTATGCCTAGCTCAAGTCATATGTATCTTATTTTTTGTTTCTCATAAAAAAACCATGCACTAAAACTATTGTAGTTTTGACTTTTGCGATAATGGTATAATTCCTAACCAATTTTGAATTTAATGCCTAGCGCAAGTCATATTTACAAATTTTGTACCCATCATAAAACTATCAAATAAAACATCATATTTTCTTTCATTATGATTTTCTTGATGATGGTATAATTTCACAATTTTGAATTCTATGGCTAGTGCAAGTCATCATTTTAATTTTTTGTGCCCACAAGCATTTCATAAACCTATAAAAACATGTGACTTAATTGTTCTTTGCAAAAACATGCTTCAGTGAAAAATAAAATTTTCATACCATCTTACCATATTTATCATTTCGATTTGTGATTCCTAAGTACACATTAAATTACCCATCACACTTAGGAATTCTATGCTTAAACACAAATCATTCTCTCACATTTTCATGCTTAAAGTTATTTGAAATCCTGTTCCAAAACAACATCAAAACATCATTACTTTCTCCTCACCAAAATCCTTAAGAATTACTCTTAAGCAAAAACAACTACTTTTTCAATATTAACCATAACAAGATAAGCTTAATGACCTAGTGAATGACGACTGCATCAAATGGTCATGTCACAATGTCTACATCCTTCACGGTTTATTGTTAAAGTCTTTTTCTATCTTCATTTTTATCCACACATTTGTTGTCACAACACATTCTTTCATTTAATTTTATAGCATGAGAAAACCATAAATATATTCAAGACATGCAATCATATGAAAATACAAATCCATAAAGCATCATTACAAACATAAGTCACATCACAAAAACTATATATATATATATATATATATATATATATATATATATATATATATATATATATATATATCATCAAAATATATACATCGATCATCTCGATTGGTATGCCACAATATATGACTCGACATGCTCAATCATCACAAAAAATCTATAAAAACTATATACATCTCATATATATATATCCCATAGATCCTCTTGAGCTTTTCACCTCATCTCCTCCACCTCTAGGAGTTGGAGGAGGTGGTCGCATAAATACCTCTATAGTCTGAATCATCGAAGTCATCCTCAACGAACTCCTGGATGATGATCCAACCCGAATAGGTCCTGCTATATCTATAGTAAACTCCTCTTTGCGGCCCTTGGGGGTAATTGCCTAGTACATCCCATGATAAAATGTGGTATGCAACATAGACCACACCAACTTTGAGGTACTAGCTCCTCCTCCTCTTGCCCTTGTAGGCTCTCTACCTATCCTCGTAGTGTAGTGTCTATAGCTTGGAGATCCTACACCTACCTCCATAGGTTGGCATTCTCCACCCGTAGATCTACAATATCACTACTCTCTCCCACCTCCATACCCTTACCCTTATCGAGCAAATGTGGCCTATCTACCTGAATAGGAGATCTCTCCCTTCTCTACTCTCTCCTCTTCCTCTCCATAGGTTGTACCCTCTATGTTTGATGAGCACGCATGGAGATCACATGTTCACCCCACATCCTAACCCTCCTCTCTATAGGAGGTTCCCATACTCTCTATCCTCTCCCTCCCTATACCATAGCCTATCGATGCTATACCATCCACTGCATGACTGTGTGCATTGGTACCTACAATCGAGTCATGTATGGTGGGCGAATTGTAGTGTACCATGCATTGTAACTCGTAACAACCCCTGCATCATCCCCATATACTAGTTGGATGGGGGTATCATTCTCATTGTAGCTCATGAAACACTGTATGTCTGGGGTTCCACTCAATGTTGTGGTATCTCGCACTGTCCTAGAAAACTCGTAATCCCTCATCATTGAAATTTCTTGTTGGAGTCTGAACTGATGGAGGACTCATCAACCTCCAACCTCATCCAAATGACTCATCAGATATGATTCAACTCATATCCATCATCCTACCATATTGGAAACCTCCTCCACGGTCTCTAAGTAATCTGATCAGCAGTAATATCATCAATAAACCTGTGTGAGGTAGGTAAATCCAATCACCTCTCTGACCCTATGCACACCCACCATTAGAATACTTTAGGCCTCTCCTAATCAACCCCTACTAGCGGTAGCCCCATAGGTCATCTCACTACGATGTACTTCTAGCACCAGACCTGGAGGAGTGAAGTCAACACCATGCATTTGCCTCTCTTGTACACGATCCCATGGAGGATCTTGTACAAGTGACATAGAACATAAGACCCCTAATAAAACCTATATATGTGCTCTCTTATATCATAGATGACACCTAACAATAGCCATGGTACTTTGTATCCACTCTGGTGGTATAGCAATAAGCCACCCACCACCCCAAACAACACCTTAGTCAAGGCAGATACTCTATTTGTATGTCATAAAGTCTCGATATTCACTCTACCCTTCTCTAGGATGAAGCTAGCATCACCATATAACCTGAGCATCACTCGACCATGACTGGTCAAAGTAGTAATAAATCTACCCTGGATGGGGATTCATAAAATCCTCCATACATCCTCCAAAGTGGGAGTCATCTCCCTTATCGATAGCCAAAATTAGGATAACTCTAGATACCATCTCTCTACAAGGGCTATCAGTAGCCCCATATATGTAGGAACCTATGGCATCTCTACCACATGTTGTAGTCCCACTGCCTCTAAGGTATCCCTCTCCACCTGGGTCAGTGCAGCCAAATCATCTCTCAAACTGCCATATTTCCACTCTCGACTTTTTAGCAACTCCTCCTACAAAACAAACAACAAAAATCAATATTAGTACATCATAAAAAAATCAATAAAATCAACAAATAAAAATTGCCTAACAATTTTCTGATATTGTCCAATCATCCCTAATTTGATGAGATCGTCCTTGTTTTGACGAAATCATCCCACCCTATATGATTCGGCCCTAAAATTTGAATCGTCCCTCATTGGACGTGATCGCCCCAAATTCATCAAGTTTGAGTGGTACGATCTTGCTAAAATTAGTATGATCTTATCGAAATTGAGACGATCTCGTCAATATCGCCTCGATTTTGTCAACATGGCGAAATACGACCGTGATGCCCTAAAATCCAAAATTAATTAAATTTAAACCTAAAAATTTAAGCTAATAATATTTTAGAAAATATTGGAAACCTTACCTGTATACCTCACCCCACCACATTCGCTCGATGCTTAGTATCCACCATTTCCCCTACTTCAGAGCTCTCGAATGGTAAAAGTAAAAATAAAAATGAATTCAGATTTTACCCTTTTTTCTAAAAATATATATTAAAAATACACTTTTAAATAATTTAACTCTTTCGCATTTTTACCAAATGACCGATTTGGATTAAAACTCGGAGGGGGCACCACAGTAATTAGTTGAATGATTCGACTTAGAATCGTCACCTAAAAATTGGAATAAATTTTTGTTTTCTCGTAAAGCATCCCAATTTCTTCTTTAATGTATTTTCCATGAAAAATTTGCTAAAGAGGGGGAAAAATGTAACACCCTAAATTTGACGCAATTTAATTTACCATAGGTTAATAATTTAAAATTTAACCTCAAAACCACATTTTAACCAATTGCCTCGATTTTTGTGCCAAATATAGATGAAGTTATGGTAGTTGGATGATATTGTCGTTGATTTGATGATATCATCCCTAATTGGATGAAATAATTTGGAACTGAACTTCCAGACGATTTCGTTCAAAAACCAAATTTTCATAATTAGAAACAGTTCCAACTCTCGTTCCCAGCTTAGAAGAAGCATGTATGCACCATTGGAGGATGTTTCACTAGAGATCTCCCAGATTGGTATGACTCCCAACCTCCTAAATCCTCCATCAATCCTATTTAAACTATGAATTTCATTAAACCCACCATGGCTGATCAATTTCCTGCAACCTAAGCTCCATACCCTGTTAGAACACTCTGAAATTTAGTCATTTGCATAGTTTTTCCAAATCCATTTATAGGTTTTTATTTTGCATCAGTCGAAGGAAGATTGGATCGTCATAGATGATCTTGTTCACAACTGAGATGATTTCATCCCGATTGGAGGTGATCTTGTACCATCTCATATGATCTTGACTATACACCTATTGGGGGAAATCAAGATCTAAGGTTTGCATTTTTTGTCAATTCAATCAATCAAATTGCATTAATTTAGTTTATATTTTATATTGCATCTGGTGTTCATCTCATTTTAATGATATTTCGCATTCTAGGATCAATTATATTTTAGAACATAAATGCATTTCATTTACTTCAGATCAAATTTTATTTTTAGGACCGATTAAGCATTTAATTAGATTTTTTGTATCCATTAAATTATATTTTGCATTATATTTTCCTTCTTTTGGCATCCATTTGTTCAATTGCAGGTTTTTGACGAAATCATCTTAGATGATTTCATCTAATTTCAGACAATCTCATCTGATTTTAGATGAATCTGTGCAATTACATATGAACCTACAAAATTGCAATTGATTCTATTCAATTGAAGATGAATTTGTAGAATCATAGATGATCTAAACTGCTTCAAAAAGTTGAATCTTCATCAGACATCCAAAGCTGGGTAATATCATTCTATTTTCTTTCAAGCATTGCATTTAGAGTTCATTTTTTTTTATTGTCTGGATTATAAATCACAATTCATATATAGAATAGTTTAATTTCATCCTGGCTAGCCTAGGTATTCGAGTGATTTTAAACTAAAACGATAAAACGAACACATCAAACTCATTTCTAGCCTAGGCTCAAAAACTACCACCAAAGACTTCCTGGTGAACCCATCATCTGTCGACAAATCACCAAAGAGGACATGAATCAAGTGTCCCTCGTCCGAGGTGTAGCTTTACCATTTTCCCATTCCCCTCTAAGGCACGGATCCATTAGGCTATAGGAAAGGGGTGTAAAAATTTTAAACCTACAAAAAGGAATTAGGTTCTCAATATATTTTGCAAAGAGGATCTAAGCCCAACATTAATCATGTTCAATCATTTGTCACCACCCCACTTTGGTTGTTAAATCCTCATTCATTTTCTTCACTTGTTTATGCCTAGACCACCTTCTCACTTAGGCTTGCACACTTTATCCCACACCACCAAAATAATCCTCTATTTATCTTCTATACTAGTCCAAAGAAAGTTCCTTTGCATTTGCTCCAATTTCTTAGCCATTAATATTGGGATTTTAAATAAACACATCATGAAAATGAGCAAGTTTTGGAGGGTTTCCCTCAATAGCTATAATTTCCCTGATTGAGTAAGGGAAGAGCCTTTCAATCCTACACATTTTATATTGAATATATCAAACATCGAGTTCCAATATTCTCTTTTCATTCTACCTACAAAATGAGAAATTTCCAAATACAAAGTGAATAATTTGTCTATGTTGTAGCCAATATTTCTTGTAATTTTATTTTGTCTAAGTTGGGGAGTGTTAACAAAAAAGAAATTAAGTTTTGTATTTGAAGCCATTTTATAGGTTTTGATAATTTGTCTAATATTCTTTACTTCCACAACTGATGACTCTGATAATATTATGGTATCATCGACAAATTGTTGATGAGTAAGTATATCTAAAGATAATGTTGGTAAAATTCCTTTAATCAAGGTTGTATATTTTGTTGTAGTTAAGCTTCTTCATTGACACTCAACTACTATTACAAATAGATAAGATGATATAGGATCACCTTGTCTCAGTCCTCTTTTACCTAGAAAGAAACCTATTAGTTATTCATTTACTATCATTGAATAATAATGAGTGGAGATTCAAACCATGATCCAAAGCCTCCAATTTGCTCCAAAACCAAAAACCTACAACACTTTATCCAAAAAATCCCAAGATACTTTGTCATAGCCTTTATCCATATCCAACATCAACAACATACATTCTAATCCTCTCATCCTCATAGAGTGTAGAACCTCATGAACAATGATTATCCTATGCAAAATCTGCCTTTGTTAACAAAACCACTATGTTAGAGGAAGATGGTCATAGGTAAAATACTTTTCAGTCTATTGGCTAGAACCTTTGTCAAGATTTTATAAATGGAACTAGATTGATTGGGAAAAAATAGTTTAGAATGTCTAGTCCTTGCTTTTTTGGAATTAAAACCAAGAATGTAGAATCCCATTCCTTGAGAATTGTTTTTTCTCATTGAAATTCTAGAAAAACCTCTAGCATAATTTTCTTAATAATTTCCCAATAAGTTTGAAAGAAACAATTTGGAAAACCATCAAGACCCAAGGATTTGTCCTTTTGCATGCTAAAAAATACCCTAAAAACCTCCTCATTTGAGAAAGGACTATCCAAAATATGATTTATTTCACTATTTACCACTTGGAGAATGTTCTTCAACAATTTATTAACTGATTCAACATGTGTTACATCTTCCATACTGAGAAGAATTTGTACAAAAGAAACTGCTTACTTTTTAATATCCCCTTCCTCTTATTTTTTTCTTACCCTCTTTTATCTTTAATATTCTTATTCTATTATACGCTCTATGTCTAATAGTTGTGATATGTAAAAACTAAGTGTTTTGATCTCCTTCTTGGAGCCATAAAGCCCTATATTTCTATCTCCAATGGAATTCTTCCTGGGTGAATAAAGTGTGGAGATCAGACAAAAATACCTTTTATTTTTATCTAATTCCTTTGAGCATCCCCCATTCTCTATTTTCTCTTCCACCTATTCCAAGCTAACATTCAGATTACATTTTCTCTCTTTTAAATGACCAAAAACATCCTTGTTCCAAACCTTTACATTTTTTAAACATTTTTAAGCTTCGAAGAGACTTGGAACATTTTAGATCCTCTAATATCAGTGTTCCACCATTCTAAAATATTTTGAGCTAAATAATGATGTTACATCTATATTAAATCACAACTAAAGGGTCTACCTTTAACTCTTCTCCCCTCCAAAACATCCATATTTTAATCTTAGAAGGAAGCACATAACAACCATAAAAAAAGGGCACATGGATCTAATGGATCAAGTGAAGGAAGAGTAATCTCAAGATGAGTATTGTGAGGAAATTTGATCTAAGTTGAGTAGATACCCTAAGGGTAATAAGGAATTTAGCATGAATGATGACCTTTTGTACTACAAAGGTAGAATCATCATACCAAAAATGGGTGATTTAAGGAATTTAATAATGCAATAAGCCCATATATCCCCTTATTTTTATCATCTTAGAGTGGTCAAAATGAGGGAAAACATTAAAAGAACCTTCTTCTACACAAGAATGAAGAAGGATATCAACAATTTTATCGCTTGATGTCTTGAATGTCAAAAGGTTAAGGCTGAATGTAGGTATATTGTAGTATAATTGTATCCACATGATACACCTATGTAGAAATTATAGGTTATATCTATGGATTTTATAGTAGTTTTACCCAAGACCAAGTATCAGCATGATGCAATCCTTGTGATAGTTGACAAATTGACTAAGGTTGCACATTTCATACCAAGAAACATCAAGGATGATGCTCAGGTAATGGATAATATATTTTACAAAGAGGTATTCCAATTACATGGGTTTCCTAAAATAATCATTTTAGATAGGGATTTTAGATTTATTTATGAATTATGGAAAGCTTTTCATCGTGTAGTAGGCACGAAACTAAATATGAGTTCAACATACCACCTTGAGATAGATGATCAAATAGAAAGGGTAAACAAAGTACTAGAGGATATTATTTGCATGTAATACATGGATCAAAAGTCTTGTTGGGAAGGCTAGCTACATCTTGTAGAGTTCAACTACAACAGTTGATATCGCTACTCTCTAGGAATGACTCTTTTTTATGCCTTGTATGGACAAAAGTGTAAAATACCATTGTCTTGGGATAACCTAGAATATCAAGTTGTAGTTGGGATTGATATGGTCAAATAATGGAATATTAGCTAAAGGTAATCATAAAAAGACTTAAATAAGCTACTAATCAGAAAAAAAAATTATGTTGATATGAAAAGAACCTTAAGAGAGTACACAGTGGGTGATAAAATACTCTTAAGGGTTAAGTTGAATAAGAGTGCTATCAAATTTACAAATTTGGATCCTCAATTTGTGGGACCCTTTGATATCACTTAGAAGATCAGCCTAAGTTGCTTACTGATTTGCCTTACCATCGAACCATGTCAAATATCCATGACACCTTCCATATATCCCTACTTAAAAAATATGTTGTTGACCTTGAACATGTGTGGGATGTTTCTGAATTGTAGATGGAAAATCCAAAGGCTATTGAAGTGATGTTGGTGAATATTCATGAGTTTTATTCTAAGTCTATGTAGAACTAGAATCTTGAGCAATATAAGGTCTAGTGCGACCATTTATCTAAAAAATACCTCTTGGGAGAAATTGGAGAAAATGTAAAAACATTTTCCATTTTTGTTTAAAAATATAATCTAATAATTTTATTTTTGTAAAATTAGAAACTTATAGGATGATTTTTATACCTAGGGGTGTAGAATGTCATGACCCTCCTTGGTAAGCTTTTGGTATGAAAACTATGTATTTATTTATGATGCTTTGATGCTTAGTTTTATGCAAATAAATAAACTATGTGATGCTTAGTTTAATCTTTTGAAATAACATGGTACTATTGATATATTGTTAATGTGTAGAATCAGGTACACTCACAGGTGGAAGAGGTAGAATTGTCCACCAAAAATGGGATACTTGAGGTTGGGGAGGTGATAACTAAGGCAAATCATGGGTAACATGGGTGACTACCCTCATATAGGTATGCATTATTGGTTTAGTTATAATCACCAATAGTTAACCAGCTAGAGCCCTAGTTGATAGCCTAGTAGTTATCATAAATTCTCTACTGAGATAGGTGACTAGGTTGATGGAAAGACTCCATCTTTACCTGTTGCATAGATTTGGTTATATTTTACTTCATCACTTGTTGCATCAATGGTTTTGAAAGCTTGCATAAAATGGTTGCCTTTGAGACTCATGTTGCTTAAATTTGTTTAGGATGATGTTAGTACTCAATAGAAGAACTCCTTGTTTTGCTCGTTTGAATATATATATATGGTAATAATTTAAATGATAATATAATTTCATTTAAAAACTTAATTTAAATGATGATATATTTTTATTTAAAAATATTTATTTAAATGATAATATATTTTCATTAAAAATAAAAGACTTTACTTAATTGAATATAGAACCCTTACTTTCATGATGGTAAGACTCCATTGAGTATAGTTATTATCATTAATAATTTAAAAATAATTTATGGAAATTTGCCAAGTTTTTTCACTCTCCTATTTTGTTTTGTTCGAAGACTTGAAAAGAGGATGGATTGAATGCAAAAGAGCATCTTGCACCCTATCAACATTTCAAAGGAAGGTTGCATTTATGGTATGAAAGGAATCATTCTTTCAAGGTGGAAATATCTTGCTTGTTGACAGTTTGAAGTGAAATGAGTTATTAGGTGCAGGTGAGTGTTAGTGGGGGTTTTTAGGGGAGATTTGGGCTAAGGGGGATGGATCCCTTACACCTTGTGAGGATAAGCAAGGGAGGGAAGGTAAAAATTAGGGAAGGAGAGGATGTTGGAGATTATTGGCAATGGGAGAGAGGCATTGGACAAAAGAAAGAAACAGGAGAAAGTTGGATGTTTTGTTAACAACACCTTCAAAGGGAAATCTTAACTAGAGCTACCAAAACTTTAGGTTGGTTTTAAATAAAATCTACTTTACCTCTTTTGATTTAGAAATATTCGATGACCTAAATAGGGTACAGGTTGAGTTTTTCCCACTGTATCTATTGGTTGATCAATCACCTTGTGGAAGTAACAACGTGGTTCATTATTATGTCGCTTAGACACTGACTTGTTGGTGATGTCTTACTTTATCATAAATCTAAGTTCTTTTTTGGACCATCACTGGTATCCTTTCTGCATTATCCATCACAATTTCCATCGTAGTGTTCTTTCTTATTGTAACTTTTTAGTCTAGTAATGTCGGGTGAGAGAAGCTATCGGTAGTAAACACCATAGTAATTTCTACCCATCAAATATGACATGCCTGGTAGGAGTCATGTTTGTTGCTTAAGTTACTACAATAACATTCTATCCAAGTAAACTAGCATTAGTTGGTCATGTTGGTGGTAGCAGTGTTGTTTGAGAACTTCCTTATTCATTGGTTGGGTCAAACTCTTATTTTGGTCATCGTATCACACTCCTACCATAAGACTAGTATCATGTGTATAACATGTTGGGGTTTTTGTTACCATCCTCAAGCGTACCACATAGTTTTATGGTGGTTCGTGCCCTTCATCTTGACCAACTATGGCCTTGAATTCTGTATTCAGTCCCAACTGTGATGTAGTTTCTCTCTTTCATGTTGAGTTCCTTTTAGTTTCCATGTGTTGTGGAGGATGGGGTTTTCTTTCACCTCCCTTTTTATTTATTTATTATTTCTTAAAGCTTAAGTTATGGTTAATCAATTTAATGCTTTGGTACTTTGTTGATTATTTAATGACTTAAAAGAAAACATAACTTTAACTTAGATAAATAGATAATTTATTGATTGTTTAATTATTTATAGGAGTGTGACTTTACATTAATTGAATAATGTATGATTTGAAATATTAAACTGATTAGAGGAACGAAACTTTAGTCAATTTAATAAAGTGCAAATTGATTTATGAAATTAATAAAGGAAAATACTTTATTTTTTTGAATTAAGTAATGAGACTTGATTTATGAAAACAAAGGAAAATCGTTTATTTTATGAATTGAGTATGGAATTTGATTTATGGAAATAAAGGAAAATAGTTTATTTTATGAATTAAGTGATGAGAGTTGATCTGTGGAAATAAAATAAAGTTTATTTTATGGATTAAAGGTATGGGACTTTGATTTATGAAATAAAGGAAAAATAGTTTATTTATGAATTAAAGTAATGGGTCTTTGATTTATTAAATAAAATAAATAGTTTATTTTATGGATTAAAGGTATGGGACTTTGATTTATGAAATAAAGGAAAAATAGTTTATTTATGAATTAAAGTAATGGGGCTTTGATTTATTAAATAGAAGAAATAGTTTATTTTATTGATTAAAGGTATGGAACTTTGATTTATAAAATAAAGAAAACATAGCTTATTTTATGATTAGAGGTATGGAAATTTGATTATGATGAATAAGGGTGTTTGAAATGTTTGATTAGAGTAAAACCTGTGATCTATCTATATCGGTTGAAATGAATCTCAATGGACAAATAAGAGGGGAAATTAAAAAAATGGAATTTTTATGATATCAACTTTACAGTAGATGTCTATATGGTTTTTAAATCCTTCTCCATAGTTAAAAAAAAATTATTTTCTATGTATTTCTTGTGGCTAGTTTTGAGGTCATTACACCTAGACCATAACCTTTCCAATAGCTATCCAATGAGCTTTGTTTTTTAAATAGTTAAATTTTTGTGTGCCTTCTATGTGGCTTTCTAATTAGCATAAGGTTTAATATCCAAATTTATATTTGGGTGAGATTTATGATTTTCATTTGGATAGAGAGTTGAAATTTATTCTTAATCCTTCTAACACCTCATCTTTGTATCTTTTTATCCATAATTTATTGGTTCAAAAGTATCTTTTTCTTCCATCATACATAAAAATTCCAACATGTTCCATAAATTCATTTAATATGGATGATGTTATTTTTATTTCTAGGCCTTTGCTTGTTCACATCAACTTTATTGAGTGTAATCCTTTAATAAAATATGTTCACATTTGTTATTTTTTGTCTTTCCTTGCTTCAATATTTCTCTTCTTCTTGCATGTTTTAGATGTAATTATCTCCTTATACATCTTCCTTTTTCTCCCCCTCTATATAATTAGCGCTCTTTTGCTGTTTTTTTGAAATATAATGTTCATGTTGAATGCTTTTTCTTCATGGGATGTTTGCACTTCTTTTTTGTGTGGAAAACACCCCAAATGGGATGCCACTCTTGGGTAAGTCCCAAGGAGGAAGGGGTATATTTTTTGCCAAAAATGCCCAGGACTTGCACCTGGCCTACCCCCTTCGACACACTCAATGAGCATGCCTAAAACAACAAAAACAATAACAAACAAACAAAAAAAAACACAACATAAAAAAAAAAAAGATAAAAAAACAAAATAACAAAAAATACACAAAAATAACAAAACAAACAAAAATAACATAAACGCATAAAAACAACAAAAATAAAAATAAAATAAAAAATAAAAATAACAACTAAACACAAAACGTAGAAACCTAGAAAATAACAAAACAACACACAAAAACTTAAAAAAAAAAAACAAAAAAACACAAAATGCAAAAACAAAAACATGAAAAACACACAAAAAAAATATAAAAACATAAAAAACAACAAAAACACAAAAAACAACACAAAAACAAAAGAGTACAAAAACACACACACACCCCTTGAAACATAACTATGACCTTTCTAGAACGAATACTTTTAAGGCAAGATTCAATAGAGAAAACATAAGAAAAGATATGTTTGAGCTAGGCAACTAAAATACCCTAACTGAACCAAAGTGAAGCAAAAACAAAGCAAAAAGGAAATAGTTACCTCTAGTACTGGAGCCATACAAAGAAAGGATAAAAATCAGAGCTTCCCTTATTTGTGAAGCCTACCATCTAGGAGGGTGGCCGTAGCAAGTAAGATCGCCTTTTTCCAATGCCCAATTAGCTAAAGCATCAACATTCCTATTCTATTCTTTGACCACATGATTGTAATCAACATTCAAAAAGCCCATCTGGATTAATTAAATCTTATCAACAGTTCTTTTTATTCTTCAATCAACCTTATGATTCTTAGAAGGAGTCTTTAGAAGATTAATCATGATTTGAGATTCAGGTTCAACCAACACCTTTTCCCATCCAACCTTAGCAGCCTCTTGAAGGCCTTTGAGGATACCATACCCCTTAGAAATGGGATGTTTGCACTTTTTTTTTTATTTAGAGAAAAACCCCTTGCGAGGCCGCCTTGGTCTGAGAGACCACGAACAGGGGTAAAAGGGATGTTTGTACTTTAGTTCTCATTATTAATACATCCTTTTTCTTATTTACGTATTTGTTTCTTCTTTAGGCACTTTACTCAATCATTCTCCTCTCATGCAAAAACTACTACTCTTAGTTATGATAACTTTATTTTTTTCCTTTCAAATGCGCATTTGATAAACTTTTGCACTTTATTATGTCTCTTTGATATATGCTTTGAGCCTAGTTTTTTTTTTAGTTTTTCTTTCTTGCATCTAGTAATGATGACTACCTTTAATTAATTTTTAATAGAGATAATAATTAAGCTACATGCAATTATTTTTAGAATAAATATAATAAATATCACCTTTTAATAATGAATGCAATTTCATGGATCTTTAATAACTTCCCTATTTGATGGTATTTTTTTTGCAATTTTGTAAGAAGCTTCATTGTCTTATATATTTTATTTTAGAATTTGACGATCTTCTATGGATTATTTTCCTTTTAAGAAGCCTCTTATGGATTCCTTTCTTACTAAAATTACTTATTATTTTTGGGATTACAACATTATTAGTTTTAGGATGGATTGAAACCCTTTTGATTCTTGAAGGATTTTTGTCTTTGGTACTGGTTTTTCACCCTAAAACTCTTTAAAATATATCATGGAATTTTACCTTATGGTGATGTTATTTATATTTTATTTTGAATATTTTTATACAAGGAAATATTACCATTGGAACTTATTTTCTCAAACTTGAATTTTTTTCAAACAAAGTGTACTTTTAGCTTTCTCTATGTTGAATCTAGAGGAGGATCAAAAGAAGAAATATTTATTTATTCAACTTGGATTTGATACTGTGTTAGACTTTAGTGCTTCAAATAATAATGTTATGAAATTTTAGGCATTTAATTACATAGGATATCTATTTTAGGTATAAGAATACTCTAACCAAACTTGTAACTATCTCGTTCAATATTATAGGCATGTACCTTCTGATGGATGGTTATACCACTTTCCTTCTCACATGGTCTATTATGTAATCACTTATAAAAATTGAAAGCTCTCTCTAATGGCTCTAAAATAAAAATTAAAAGATATGGAGATAGTAAATTATCTTAGAAGATCCAACAAGATGACATAAAGTAACTACTAGGGGAACCATTAACAAAAATAGAATATTTCATAATGGTATAAGAAAATTTAAGTCATCTACATCAATTGTAATCAAAACCATCAATTTAAGTCTTCAGTTAGCATATCTTCCTGCATGTTACTCGGTCCCAAATCATCATGCTATCCTTGGTGATCGGTCTACCTTGGGTGAATTGCCTTCCATCGCATGTGAGACTTTTCTATTCCACTTGTCCTCCCATCACTACCCAAGCCTCCATATTTTCTTTCAACCTTCCTTATCCTCCCTCCATTCCCTTTTTTACCATTTTATTGCTCGCCTGTGTCACCTTTCCCCCACTCCACCCTCCTTGTCTATTTGCCTACCACCCCCTCTCATGCCCCCCTCCCCTACCATGTCAAGAGAGTATGTTGAGACCCATTCTTATGTCTGTGACCCTAAAGCTGACCCTATCCTTAAGGATAGAAAGTTCAATTTCCTCCAGCTCTTCTCTAGTGATGATATTGACATTACGTTGGCTTTCATTGAATCATGGGATAATGATGCTATCACTATCAGGAGGAGAGACTTTACTGTTGATGCCCATATCCTTGCTACCATCACTGACCAAGATACTAATGGATTTTGATCCATTCATCACCACAAACACACCTGGTAAGTGGAGTTGGACCATTTTAAAGGTAATGAAAAAATTTGTAAGAAAGCCAAAGGATCTGGCCTGTTTAGAAGTGATCTTTCTTTTCCTTGGAATTTTGTCATGAAATCCATAATGGAGTTCATATGTGTTGATGACCTAGACAAACCCTTGAAAACTTATCATCTAGCCTTTGTCAATCACCTTAGATAATTTAACCCCATCAACATTCCCATGCTTTTCTTGAATTCCATGAATCACTCAATTTCCAACTGTAGAGACAAGAAATCCCATGATCTACCCTAGAACTAAGGTATGTTTAAGGTTATTTACACCTTCACCCTTGCAAACAGTCCCACGGACAACCCTGTTCCCAGTAGCCCTACTAGCAAAATTTTCCCTTTCGATCACCTGTCCAAAGTTGAAAAGAAGAAAAAGGTTACTGAAGCCCTTTCCAAAATGAATGCAAGGAAAATTATTTCCTTTGAAAGTAGTGAGTAACCAGTGAGAAAGTCTGCTAGGATTCTGAACATGACTAGCAAGAACAAGGTGATTGATATTACTAATGATAGCGATGAAAACAAAAATCTAAAGGATTTTGTTATAGGCTCAACCACGGAAATGATTACTTGCATGGTGAACTGCACAATGGATATCCGGGATGGGCTCCATAAGATGCTATTTCCAAGAATGATCAACCAAATCGAGGATGTTACTGCAGACCATGATGCAGTGACTGTCAACATAGAACCCAAATATGAGGAATCCAAGGCTACTGTCAAAGAGGAAGGCAAGGAAGAAAAAAAATCTAAATTCAAGGAATGACATCTTGGGCTTCTTTTTTATCCTTTTTTATTCTTTTTGCTTATTCTTTTTTTTCCTCTATGCCTCCCTGCGTGGAGCTCTTTCCTGAAAGGAATTTAGGCATCCTCTATATCTCTCTGTTCTACGGGGTTAAAATTACATATGTTAAGAAGTCCTTTTCTTTCTAGGGTCTCGGTATTTTTAGTTTTAGTTTTGGGTCTAAAGATGCATCCTCGCCCTCTGTTAGCTAGTTTTTATCACTGGATGTCTCAGGCTGAGGCTGCGTCCTCCACCAAAGCCTCCACCAATCAGGATTTTCTAATGGAGTTCTTCGTTGTTCAAAAATATTGGTACAACTTCCTCTTATGCTTATGTAATAGGTTCATGGATCCTTAAAACCCTCAGCAATATAATATCTTATTTAGAAAAAAAAAACCAAACACTTTTAGAATATCATGTAGAAAACTTTAAGAATCCATATCATAGTCTTTTCATACCTAATTTCATAAGCATAAAAGGTACTTTCAAGGAATGCAGATAATGTATAGGCTCTTATGCGATGATTACACAATAAATAATTTTCTTACCATAAACAAAATCATCTTTTACATCTAAGATAACACAAGCTAGAATGAATTTTAACCTATTTAACATAATTTTTGAAATTATCCTATAAATGATATTACAAAGGCTTATTATATGAAAATTATCAAAATATTTTTCTTTCATTTCTCTGGCATTGATCTCACTTATTATAGTCTTAATTTTGTGAAAATCTTCAACCACAACCAACAAATAACTCTTTAATAAATTCTAAAAAAATTGAAAGAAAATTGTTGGAAACCCATTAAGGCTAGGTGCATTGTTGGATGGAAAGAGTAAATTGCTTCATGTAGCTCCTCCATATATATATTATTTATCAAGATTTAATTTTATCCCTATGTTATAATAAATATAATATTTTGCAAAATCTTATCTTGTACCTCCTTATCTTGTCAAGTATTTGATAAAACATTTTTAAAATAATTATTTGATTCCTTATATGTTCTTCATTCACATTTTCTCATCCATATAGAATTAAAATATCTTTAATGTGGCAAAAAGGATTTATTTTTCTATAGCATATTTTTTTTTGTATTTCTATATCATTGATTTATTCTCCATAGATTTTTAGAATTATTAATGCATTATGATAATACGAAAGAAATAATTTTTCTTTTACATATATATAGTGATTTATTTCATTAGTTTTTACTATCTCTTATAAATTTTGGATATTACATTCAATTTAATTCTTTTATTAAAATATGAGCACATATGCAACTCAAAGAAATAAATACTGAAAATTGCAAAGTGTGAAGGATTAGGGTTTTTTCCTAAAAAATATCTCATCTTTTAGGAGACATATCTTCCCGAAGAGTTATCTGATTCAACTAATGCTTGGATCAACTTGTGCAGAATTTGAATAACCTTAAAATGAGTGGTCATATGCAAAAATATGAGCAATATTGAGGGAGATACAACCTTGTGAAGTCAACCATTTGAAACAAGGGTAGTGATAATTTTTCAAGTTGTGAAAAATAAAATTGCAAATATTTGCCAACTAGGATTCTGTAATGTCCCCTCTCTAAGTAGTCAGTAGTAATTTATGGATTAGCCTACTACTGGGTTCTTATAGACTATTGAGGTGGTTGGGAACCCTATTGGGTTTGTGTTGGCATTTTTGCACTATGCCACATTGGTTTTAAATAAATTTCTTACTGTAATGTAAAAATTCATGATGTACCATCTTGCTTAATTTTGAAAAAAAACATTAGAGTCATTTCAATTTTTTTATGTATGTAATTTTTCATTTGAAAAATAAACATTCCAATCCCAATAATAGCTTGGAAATATGGTTCAAATTAATTTGATTGAATCACCCATAGAAGAATTTGAAAGAGCTAGAGAATTGAAGCCGCAGTAAAAGAAGCAGTAGCGAATCAAAAATGATGAAATTCGGCTGAGATGTTGAAACGTGATTGCATTTGCCCTATAAAGGGTGAACATCATGTTTACCCTTTGGTTGGGCCAACACATTTTAAAGTATGTTGGCATAGTCACCCCAAAATATGGGCGATGATCCTGTTTGCCCCTTTTTGGGGCGAACGACATTGGAATGTATAATTGGGAAACAAAGAAAATTAAAATTGGTTTTACCTTTGCACTTCGACGGAGATGTGTTTCTCCTTTTTAAAGGGGCTAACACATATTAGAAGTTCCATTTGGAATAATATTTTGAAGTGGAGGTGATTTTAAATTGTTCCAAATAAAAATTGCATTCACATCTTATTTAGGGTGAGTGTTGTTGAAGTTTAAAAGGAAAGGGTAAAGTTTTTCAAAATGAAATCGCATTCATCTCTTTGTTTGGGGAAAATGTTATTAAAATTCTCGAAGTTTAGGCGAAAATAATTTTTAAATATTTTTCTTGATGAAAGTATTTTCATGGTGAAGGAAAATGAGTTCAATTGTTTGCAGCAGCTGGAGATAAATTATAGAAAATATATTTTGAATTAAATAATGTAGGATTTGATCATTGATTTCCATCATCTTGGGAAATATTAAGGTTTGATTTTTTAGTTAAATATTTGCTTCAAATTATTGCCACAATTTAATTTTTGTGGTGAAGTGGAAAGCATTTATGTTATTTTCAAGAACATCTTCTCAAAGCTTTTAATTCCTCTCTAAAAAATATTAATGAGGAGTAAATTATTGAAGCATATGTTTGATTTTAAATAAAATGGAAGTACCTAAAACTTAAAACCATGGTGATCAAAATGCCTCGTCACTCCAAATCATTTTTGGATCATGATTTTTAGAAGAAGATTTCCAATAAATGATGATTCATTATGTCTCTGATCTATGGAAATTGGGTCCTTTCATGTATTCAATGAAAGAGGTGCAAACATATATAAATACTAAGAAAACTTTCATTGTAAGGGGTTGGAAAAAATAGATATCCTACGAGAAAACTCTTCAAGTTCTCTGTAGTAATAGAATATACAGAGCTCTTGGATTTTCAAATGACTTGGTGCATTATTGTATTTTGATTTACGCATTTATTTTCATGCTTGGATTCTTCATTTCCTACTGAATTTAAATTTTGCAAGTTGAATTTAAATATTTTTGATGAGAGTAGTGAGTGCTGGAGTACCAATTTGGAAGATTATATGTGCGAAGTTTTAAGTAAATTTTATCATTTATTTATCTATTGCATGATATTCATTTATTGGTGTGGATTCTTACTATCAGTCTATTCCCATCCTACGCAGTCGACCTGTGGCCATATTTCTCATTTATTTCTACATTTTTCAAATTTTTTCCTGCATCTCTAGACTTTAACCAGTTTAAAATTAGTAAGGGAGTCAACCCTCTCTGGATATTGACATGGTGGACATTCCTTTTCTCTAGTTATTCAATTTTGGTCATATCTAGGGTGCACAAATGTAGTTTTGTTGATTAGGCAGATATTTGACTAATAGTTTTTTTGCATACCCAAAGGGATAGACAATTTCTATCCCAGTAAGATCCATAGTCGGTAAAACAAGTATTATCCCAAGTTGAAAAACCCACCACTGCCAACATTTTTTGGCATGCCTAGTGGGACTTCAAAAGTTCCACTTTTGATGGTATTAATATTTTATGTTTGTCTTCCTACTATAGAATTAGAACATCTAGTGACTAAATTACACCCAAAAATCTCCAAATGTGAGTACAATGTAAGTTGTGTTTCATAAATACAAGATCGAAGGTCAAAAATCCAGATCACCAAATTGAGTTCTACAAACTTGATATCAAAAGGCTAGGAGAACATCCTCAATTAGCCACTTTACACTGCACATATTTATTACCTCATATATATCATATACCGTCTATCACATCATCATGACTAGCTGTTGTATTTTCTACTTCCGCAAGCCCAGGTAGTACTACCACCAATATTTGTCAACCTTTGTCTCACACGATTGCTAGTTTCCCTCATGTTACACCTCATATACCAATTCATATGGCTCAAAATCCTCCATCCCATCAACAACATCCACCAAGGTAGTTCCCAGCATGGAAAAGCTCAAGGGATTTGAACCTGCATGCACAAAATCTAGTGTTCCAAGCTGCTTTGAAGGTCTTTTTGACCTATGATGGTACCGGTAAAACTGTGTATGAGCATATCCAAGGTGTAGATTCTTTTGTGACTATCCATGACATAAAATATGAATATGTAATGATAAAATTGTTGGTATTATCACTAAGAGAAAAATTGTTGTATTGGTACCGATCATTGCAATCGGGTACTATTACATCATGGGATTAGTTAGCGGAGTTGCTAATTAAATATTTTCATGAACAAGCTGATCCATACTCCTTGTTGCACCATTTTACAATAATTCAAAGACATCCGTAGGAGGATATAGTTGATTTCAATTTCATATTTGTATGGAGCTGGAAAAGAGTCCCTAATGGTTTGCAGCCCACACATGAGCAAGCTTCTTTCTACTATCTCAGGGTGTTTAATACCAAAATCGATATGGTTGTGCATCAAGCCAATGTGACTATATTTCCAGACCTGTATACGAAGGCACAAAAGGCCAAATATGATCTAATTGTTGTAGGTAGACTTCCCCCAAATATGACTATGCCCATAATTCCTGATCTTTCGTAGTATTTATATTCTAGTTCATTTTCATAGCTTATATTTTCCATATACCCAGTTCCCATGAAACTTGATACTACCTCATATCACCCCTATTCCTGCTCTAAGACATATGACTCCAAGCTTACCATAGCTATCTAATCAGTCACTTCTATAATTTATTGTTTCTATTCCCACTCCTATGCTACCAGCACCACCAGTTCCAATACCATTGCCCACGCCTCTAGCACCTTTGCCTTTGCCTATGCCTCCCTCATCATCTAATATTAATCCTTTCATAGTACTATTATAGGAGGTAAAATATAATAACACGGTCTTAAGGACAATATCCAATGAGCTTACAATAGTAAGGAAGAAGCAAGCAGAGACTAAATTTCGATCACGAATATTTCAAAGTCCATCGATCACTCGAGAGCAAGCATATACTAGTAGAGACCCTCATAAGAACACAACGATGTCAAAAAATAAATAAACTAGTAAAAATGAAAAGGCGTATTGGTGTTCAACATAAAATTATCCTCATGGAGAAGAAAATTGCATGGTGCATATGAATTATGTACAAACGCTAGTAGAGATTTTGGCTGGCATACAAGTCAATATTTTTTGTTAAGTTAATGAAATTCATTAAAAAAGGGTATTTGAAAGGTGCTCCAATGCCTTGTACATCAGCAAGATCGAGAATAGAAAAGAGGGAACAAAAGAGGATGCAAAAAAGAAAACACCAGAGGAACAAAATGCATTTATCCAGAAGAACCAAAAAGGACCTGAGTCACCACAAAATGGAGCATTACAAACAAGTGAAAGCTAAGACTAAGCTTCCAATAGTAGATAAAACAAACACACTAGATGGAAATATCAGTATGTATCAGTGACACAATCACAATATCCATATCGACATCCTTAACCTCATCCTTTGACATATCCTTTGGGGCTTCCTTGCAAGCTTCCTTGGCGATCTCCACAAACTCCTCATCCATGGCACTCTATTTTATGTCAAAAATTCCCCCCGCAGTAGAAGTAACCTGAAATTATTTAAAAAATTCATAGAAGAATAGAAGGCTAAAAGCTTGACACTACTCCTTAAGCTGTGTGATAGATTTCCCAATGGCAACATAAGTAGTGTCCAGGTGATTGAAAGTAGAAGATGTGGCCTGGACAACAAGCTTATGAAGGTATTTTTCCAAAATTTCAGGAGAACAAGAAAGTTCTTTCTTGGACCTTTTAGAGGAAGGAGTGAACTTTTTAGAAATCCCCTTAAATTTAAGCCTCTAGGAACAACGAATAGGTGTTTTTTCAATTTTAAATTTTTTCTTGATGTTGGACACAGCTTGATACTTCTCAATATTATTCTATATCTTGGAACTAGAGCCCTTAGGGCTAGGATTAGAGGAAGATTCAATATGATCAAGGAAGCTAATCATAATTTTATGATTCCTTATTTGGAGCAAGTTTTAGTTCTTACAAGATCTAAGAAAAATCTAGTAAATGTAGACCAAGATGAGATCAAAACTTTGAAGGTGCCTATAGATCCAAATATTCAGGATGAAAAATGGCAACCTCGAGTGAAATATCTTGGTGTAAGGGCTAAGGAATAGCATTCTATCAAGATAAAATATTTAATTCCCAAGAAAACTCAAGAAAATATACAAGATAAAGCATCAACTTCACAACCTGCATTAGCTGCTCAAATGCAAAATGAAATAAAGGATCAAGGAAGCCAACGACAATCACAATTTTTTGATGCCTTCTTTGGAGAAAATTTTTGTTCTTACGAGATCCAAGAAAAAGGTAGTAACTGTAGACCCAACTAAGCTCAAACATTTGAAGGTGCCTACAAAGCCAAAGATATAGTATGAAAATGGCAACCTCCAGCAAAATATCATGGTGTAAGGGCTAAGGAACAAGATTCTGTCAAGATAAAATATTTACTCCCCAAGCAAGCTCAATAGAAGAACAAGCTAAAGCATCAACTTCACAACCAGCATCAGCTGCTCAAATGCAAAATGAAAGAAAATAACAAGCCAAGGAGTGACTCAAGTACCCATCATTAACAAAAGGACAAATAGTAGAAGCTACTCAGCAGTACCAGGAAAAGTATGAACGAGTTATAGAGGAGAAATCTCTGACTATTTCAAATTACAATATTGTGGAAGAGATGAAGAAGATACCTACAAAAGTAAGTTTATATGATGCACTAAAATTGCCTAGACAAGTTGACCTACTACAAGAATATTTGAATACTGCTAAATATCAAAAGGAAAATTCTTCTCAAAAAGCCCTAGTGCAAACATTACCAACTTCAACCATGGGAGAAAAATAGACCTCCCCCATTTTATTTGTCACTTAGAATGGAAGGGTGGATTGTACACAACTATATGATCAACATTGGAGTTGCGACTATTATCATACCAAAGGCAGTATGTGAAGTGATGGGGATGGAATATACAAGGAGTAGCCCAGGAGTGTTACAACTATATGGAACTCTGGTCAAGATGGTGGGAGTAATCAAGGATATTTCCATTATCCTCCATAGTATGCCACAAATCATGGTCATCCAAGAAGTAATAGTAGTTGACCTAGAACCATACTTTAGCATGTGCCTATCAAGGGAGTTCATAGCTAAGTTAGGAGGATATATTTTGTTAGACTACTCACATTTGGAGATATCATTCAAGGGAAAGAGGATTCACATTCATAATAAGAAGCCCTCACCTTTTCACATTAAGAAGTTGGAGGAAGAAGAAATATCTCTAGGTACAGTTAACATGATGACTGAGGAGTTAGAAGAGGTTGATTTAATGGAAGAATCACTGGGTTAAATTTACCTCGAGGATGAGTTTTCACTGATGGATTTCAATGTGATGGTTAGAACAGATATTGGTTGCTATACTATAACTAATCTGAAGTAGATTGAAGAGAAAGTTACTAATTTTCTTGACCCTGTTGCAGATCAGTTATGGAGAATGTATTTTGATGGAGCTAGGTGCAAGAATGGTACATGAGATTGCATTGTGTTGATCCCTCTTGAAGGGTTTAAAAAGACCTATTATTATAGGCTTACTTGAGGTTGCACAAATAATGTAGCTGAATATGAGGTATTATTCCTTAGATTGAAAAAAAGCTGAGAAGTTGGGGATTAAACAGTTGTATATTTTTTACGAATCTGAACTTATTGTTAATCAAATCACTAACAAGTGTGTATCAAAGTAGCATTACTTAAAATATTATTGCAACAGAGTATGAGACTTGTTTTAATATTTCACTACTTTAAATATCCAATAAATTTTGAGAGAGCTAAATAAACATGTAGATATTATGGCCTCTCTTGGTGCTAACTACTCTCCTATTGATAAAATAGTTAGAAAGCCTAATAGTTAGGGTGATTTATAGACCCTCGATTCTAGAAAATAACCTCTATTGGCAACTGTTTGACAATGATGAGCAGATAGTCAACTTTTTACTTAAAGAAACTATAACCGCTGATGATAGAATTCTTGTCGAAGAAGAGAGAGAAGGGATGATTCATCTAAAAAATAATCACATACCTAAGGGACTGATTACACTTGAAATTTTGTTCGACCAGAATAATCAAGCTAAAAAGCATAGGATCAAAATAGATGTGAAGGATTATAAAGAGTTGCATTTGGAGTCTGAGAAAATCATCAAGGTTAGAATAGACAACACCCTAGAAGAACTGGAAGATATCAAAAAATTGTGTTATGATTATCTAGATATTGTTGCTTGGAGTTACCATAATTTGAAGGGTTACGATAAGAATGTGATCTAGCATACTATAGAACTACAGGAAGGGGTAAAACATTTTCATCAAAAATAGCAGCCTTTCAATCCCAAGATTGAAGTCCTCATGAAAGCAAAATTATTGAAGATGTTGGAGGCAAAAATAATTTATCCAATTAAACACTCAACATGGGTGGTGAACCTAGTCTCAATACTGAAGAAGAATAGAGAAATTTGGTTGTGTATTGATTTTTGTAATATGAAGCAGGCATAATTAAAATATCATTACCATCTGCAACAGATCAATCAAATCCTTCATGTAGTAGCAAGTGTCTAGAGATTATCATTTCTATATGGTTTCTCTAGATAAAATCAAATATTGGTGAAATATGAAGATCATCATAAAAGAGTATTCACCACCAAGTGGGGTACCTTTGCCTACCAGCGAATGCCATTTGGACTTTAAAATTATGGTAGCACTTTTTAGAGATCCATGGAAATTGCTTTCAGTGATTTATTTGAAGAACACAAGCTTATACTGAGATGGGGGGGTGAACAGTATAAGACCTCTTTTTAATTTTTCCTTTATACTTCAAAACAGTAAAGCAATATACCTAAAGCAATATCAAAACAATGCACAATATCATCCACAAAGTGACACCAATTTTAATGTGGTTCACCCAGAATGTCTGGGCTACGTCCACAAAACTTTTCTCTAAAAGTTATCTCAAAGTTCTTTGGGAAACCTTCCCAATTACAATGTTTATGAGCATCGACCCAAAGGAGACACCTTCCCCCAATATTAATTTATGAGCCTCTGCTCAAAGGAGATACCTTCCTCTCTGCTCTAGAAATGATCCCTCAGAAGATCAACTGCCTCTACCTCTTGCTAGCACGTGAAACTCCTTTCCACCGAAGACCTCCTATCCTCAATGCTTAGCCTAAGAGACCTCTGCCTTATATGATCATGTCCACAGTAGCTCAGCTACCTATACCAAACATAGTCAGTCGGTCTAGTACAAGTCTTCCTCTATCTCTAAGATCTGTCCAACTCTTTGAACAAATCAATCCTCTGCACACAAACCTTCTCAAAGACTTGCCAAATCTGTCCTCGGGTTCTTCTCAAAGAACCAATGTACTTCTATCCTCAAGTTCTCTTATAGAACTCTCAAAAAATCGGCTCACAAGTCCTCTGCTAGGATCTGTCCAAATCTGCTCACAAGTCCCCACCGGAACCTGTCCACAACTTGCTCACAAGTCCCCATTGGAACCTGTCCAACACCTGCTCACAAGTCCCCATTGGAACCTGTCCAAAACCTCAACAAGCTCACCAAGAAAAACTTGCTTAGGATGAACCCACAAAGAGAATTGTTAGAGACCCAATGTGATTCATAAACCTCATAGAAGCATAAATAGAATTGTTAGAGACTCAATATGTTCTATACTTAAGTCCCAATCTCAATCTCAAATCTCATAGAAGCATAAATAGAATTGTTAGAGACCCAATATGTTCTATACTCAACTCCCAATCTCAATCTCAACTCAATATCAATCTCAAAAGAATAAGATATATGTAGTATGCTTTTCTCAAGAATATGAAACACAACCCAAAAATTGCCAACCATGCAATATCTCATATAACAATGATACTCATATTCTTTTTACCAACAATTAGGGTTTCAACAACAATGCTCATCAAACAAGGTTTAGTCAACCAAAACCATTCAACTCAACATCAACCTTGAAGCATTCAACCAATCATCACAAGAAAAGGAAACAAGTAGAAATCCTTTTCCCTCCAAGGATATTTGAACAAATCAGCCACCAACACAATATCACCAAATGCAAAGAATAACTTGCTCAAATAAACTCAATGGAGTAAGCCCAATATCATGTATCAAGTAAAGCACTAACTTGATAAAAACAACCTCTATGGAAGCAACTCAACCATCAATATCAAACCAGCCAACTAAGGGTTTCATCATCTCAATGCAAGTAGCAAGACTTACTAACATAAACCCTAGTGCAAAAAATGCTTCTTCTTCCTCAACTAGAATTATGCATTCGCCCAAAAACTCATCAATGATTTTAATGCATAAACAATCTTCAATATCCAGAAAATAGATTTTACACCAAAAATACCTAGTAGACAACCTTTTCACTCCAAACTCAATTTCAAAAAATACACCATCAATAATATACATTGAAGAAGTTGCCCATACCTTTACTTTGATGAAGAAGAACTCAAAATCTGTCACAACACTAACTCTCAATTTGCCACCAATTAGAGTTAGCAACTATACAACAATATACAATAATAAAGATCCAAATATAACACCTTATTTCTCCAACTTAGTAAAAACCACCAAAGTACAATAACATACAAAGTAAAACCTCTTTACACCTTATTACTCCACATAAACATTAAACATCAATAAAACAATGTCAAAAAAAATTATGATACCTTAACCTTATACCTCCCACGCATTCACAGCCACCATCCTTTGCACACCGTGACCAAAAGAAAATCCATCGAAGAGAATCAAATGCGTCACCTCTGCCTTCTAGCGCTTATGCTTAAACAACACCGCCATTGGGTCACAAGTGCCCAACGAAGTAATACACCGCTGCCCTCTCTTTTATCTTCCTTTGACGCCAAGAATCTAGAAAACATAAACATCTTCCACAAACCGCATGCAAACAATCCACTTCCGTCAAGAAAAAAGGTAAGGATGCAGCCCAAGCTCAAATTCGAGTTTGCCGAGCACAGTCTCCAAGACACAGAATAAGGATGATTTCAAAGACGTCAATCAGAGATTCAAAAACACAGAGCAAGCTCAACTCGAAGACACAAAGCGTTGTTCAAAGGAAATAGAACAAATGCAAATTGCAGACGTCAAGTGCAAATCGAACGAAACAGTGCAAATGCAAATCGTAGACGCCAAGCACAAATCGAATGAAACAGTGCAAATGCAAATCGTAGACGCCAAGCGCAAATCAAATGAAATAGAGAAAATGGAAATCGTAGTCGCCAAGCGCAAATCAAACAAAAATAGAGTAGCCATAAATAACAGATATCAACATTAATCAGAGGTGCTCACTTTTGAAAATCATGCCAACTTATATAACCATTTTTCCTTAACTGTTTTACGTCGGCGCTCCTCCAACGATGGCAACATATTGACGAAATAATTCTTGTTTCTTTCGTCGCTTAAGGGTTGAAAGACCCTTTAATAATAATTAAAATAATAAATATTATTATTTTATTAATAATAAATTAAACTTGGACCTTTGACAAAGGTTTGTGTTAATTTAATTATTAAAAATAAACATGGACCTTTGCATTAAGTTAAGCTTGGTTTTAATAAAAACCCTTAATGAGTCCAAATGGTTTTAAGAAAAAACTTTAGCCTTGTCACCATGGTTTTAATAAAAACCCTTTAACATAATGAATCTTCTTAAGATATTCTTGACATCACACTATTTTCATATCAACACAATAATGCCTTTTGACATCAATGACAACTTATACATTTGAGCAAAGGCAATGTACCCAAAGTACCCAAAATTGCCAACATTATTCAATAGGATTATTGTGATATTTCTTGATGATATGATTGTGTTTTCACATCGTAGAGAAGACCATATTTCTCATTTGAGGTAGGTGTTTGAGAAGTATCATGAGTTTGAGATTTCTATTAATCAGAAGAAGTCAATATTTGTTGTCAAAGAAGGGAAGTTTTTGGGCCATGTGATCTTGCAAGAAATATTTGCAACTAATCTTACAATATTATAAGCTCCAATGAAGTTACCATTACCTACTAACAAAAAAACTTAAAGTCCTTATTTGACCAAATTACATTCATCCGTAAGTTCATTGTTGATTTTGCTCAGGTGGTGAAACCCATGACTGAGCTTTTGAAGAAAGATGTTGAATTTAAATGGACTGAGACAAGAAGATAGGATTTCAAGAAAATCAAGGAGAGGATTACACATGCTTCGATATTGGTTAATCTTTATTATTATAAATATTTCATTCTCTATGCAGTAGGCGAACAGGAGAGTTATGCTGTAGTTTTGACACAATAGCAAGAGGATGAAAATGAGAAGCTAATTGCTTTCCTGAGTTAGGTCATTGCTCCTCATAAGGAGAAATATAATTCTATTGAGAAACAAGTATATGTGGTGATGAAATAATTGAATAAATTCTAACACTTTGTTTCTCATAGCAAAATGGTTGTGTATGTTATACACCTTGATGTACGAAACTTTATTCTCCAAAGGGAATTAGGAGACAAGAGAGCACATTAGGTCTCAAAAATTCAAGAATATGATGTGGATATCTGACCAATAAAGCTAGTTCATGGGAGATATCTATGCTAGGATCTAGCCAAAAGTGCGACCTCTAAATCATTGGATGTGGTGCATGACGATAGTCTGGACGAAAGCATTTGCATAAACTATACCACTAGCGATCATGATTGCATTGAGGAGATAATTGATTATTTTACTTCAAGAAAATTTCAATCTTGCCTTGATGCTTCGCAACATCAAATATTTAGGTTGCAAGCTCTCAAATATACTTTTTTGTCCAATGGGTTATTTCAAAAGAACATTGATGGAGTTCTTCTCAGGTGTGTAAGGGACTCTGAAAAAGAAAAAAAAATAGAAGAATTTAATTTAGGACTATTGGGTGGCCATTACGCAGGAAGGCCCATGGCCTTAAAAATTATCCGATCAGACTATTTTTGGCCCACTTTTTTTGTTGATGCTCATAAAGTGAGTACTCACTATGATAGTTTTCAGTGATATGTTGATAGAATCAGGAATGGGGCATTGCCTCTTCGCCAAATTCAAGTAGAAGCACCTTTTCAGTGGTGGTGTTTGACATTGTGAGAGTTTTTAACTCACATTCCTCTACAAAGCATAAGTACATCTTGACAGCAACTGACTATTTCACCCAATGAGCGGAGGCCATTCCTACTAAAAAGCGGACCAAACAATTGTCATCTCTTTCTTGGAGGGAATCGTCACTCGCTTTGGTGTTCCAAAGTCAATTATAACTGATAATGGAACTCCATTTATTGGATCCAAGATCACGAAGTTCACTAGAAAATATGGGATTTATCTCAAGACTTCATCCAATTATTACCTACAAGGGAATGGTTTGGCTGAATCCACCAATAAGAATTTACTATGAATTTTGAAAATGGCACTGGGAAATAACAAGAGAAGATGGCATTTGTTGTTGAACCAAGAGCTTTTGTCAGATTGCATTTTCATAGAGAATTCCATTAAAAATTCTCCGTATGTATTGGTGTATTGTAAGGAAGTAATTCTTCTTGCTCACATTAAGCTTTCGATCCTTCAGAAATTGCAGCTATTTTAGGAGGAGGATGAGAAGTTTGATCCTATGAGCGCACGATTGGTACAACTAATATAGTTGGAAGAGGATAGAGAAAATTCTTACAAAGTGTTCATCGAACATAACAAGGAAATGCAGAAGTGGTTCAGGAAGAATATAATCAAATGTAGTTTTGAAGTAGGAGATTTGGTTCTCAAGTGGAATGAAAATAAGGCCAAGCCCGAGAAACATCACAAATTTGACACTATTTGGGAGGGTGCTTTCCAAATATCTATTGTGAACTCATCTAATGCCTATCATCTTCAAGATATGGAAGGCTAGGATCTTCCAATTCCAATAAATGGCCTTCATTTGAAGGCTTATATTTAGTAAAAACATCTTGATAAGGTACTTTGTAAAATATGTATATGTTCATTTTCTTAATTACTTTCACATTTACAAAAAATAAAAATAAAATAAAAAAATTTAAGTCCTTGTGTTCGTCCCATTTTTGTCCTCTTGTTAGGAGAACATGTTCATAAATAAATAATATATATATATATATATCTATATATATATATATATATATATATATATATATATATATATATATATATATATATATATATATATAAGAAAAAAAAATCATCGAGCTCCCAAAGGTTGGGCGAACATCATGTTCGCCCACCTCCTAGGGCGACCATAAATAAAGCACTATAAAAAAATAAAATAAATTTAATTAAAAGCATGTTCACCCCACCAATGGGTGAAAATAACATTCGCCCATCTCCTTGGGTGACCAATATTTAAAAAATTAAAAAAAAAAAAAAATCCAAATGGGAGTGCCCAAACCTTTGGGCACCCCCAATTAAAAAATAGGAGCGCCCAAAGGTTGGGAAAAATTAATGTTCGCTCTTCTCTTTGGGCACCCCCCCAATGAAAATGGGAGCACCCAAAGGTTGGGTGAACTTAATGTCCGTCCATCTCTTTGGGTGCCCACAATGAAAAAGGGATCACCCAAAGGTTGGGCGAACTTAATGTTCACCCATCTCTTTGGGCGCGACCCCCAAATGAAAATGGGAGGGCCCAAACCTTTGGGCACCCCCAATTAAAAAATGGGAGCACCCAAATCTTTGGGCGCCCCCCTCAAATCAAAAAAATGGAGCACCAAAATATTTGGATGCCCCCCCATCAATAATGGGATCGCCCAAGCATTGGGCGCTCCCAATTTAAAATTTTAAAAATTAAAATTAAAAAAATTAAAAAATTAAATTAAAATTTAAAAAAATTTAAAATATAAAAAAATACTAACATAATGGTTTAAGTATGGGCAAACATTATGTTCACCCATCTCCTTGGGTGACCGAACATTAATATTTAAAATTAAAATTTAAAAACTTTATAATAAAAAAAAACAAAAGGATGATCACCCTAAGGTCGGGCGGATGTCCCATTCAAAAATTTTCAAAGAAAAAAAGATAAAGTTGTTTTTATAAAAAAGGGATGCAAGTTTTTTTTAGAAAATACGATGTTCCAAAGGGAAAGGCTAAGAAGGCAAGGAATGAATTTTATATAAGGAGAACCTTTGCCCAAAATTATCAAGTATATTGAAATCACCTCGAAGAGAAAAAAAAAGCGAAGTGGATTTTAGTAAGAGAATGTCTCCTTTGATTTCGGAGGTTTAGTGCAGATATATTGCTTTCCCCAAGGTGTGGCAATTATTGGAAAACATGACGGCTGGCGGAAGATTTTCTTTTCGAGGAAGCAAAAGAAGATTTTAATTGGTTCAAGTGGCAAATTTATTTTTTCAAAGCAGGATTTTGTATTCAAGGCATGGTCTACGACACATTTATGTAGCAAAGAGGGATGTTTTTTTCCAAGGTGAATTTTGCAGTGAATTAGAAGATATATTGGGACATATTGGGAATAGTGCCTAGCGAGTGCATCAAGACTCACTTTTTTTAGGGCATCCAAGTAACTCAAAATTTATTGTGATGGTTGGAAAAGGGGCTCTATTTAAATAAAGCAAGGTAAAGTTCGCAGTTAAAATTTTATTTAATTTTTTTTTGCTATCGTGTGCTTCGAACTGTTATTGTAGAAGTGTCTTGATAGTGTTTGGTAAATTTGTCAAGGAGGAAAATGGGAAGATATAGTAAATATCCCTAAGATGTTTTAGATAGTACAAATCCCAAGAATTCAAAGAGAAAATATGGGGATACGAGGTCTAAAAAAACCCAAAAAAATGACTATGTTGACCTGGACCCCTATGATGACATGATGGTCGAGATTGGTGATTGCATAATAAACCATAAAGGAGTGGAGAGACTATGGCAAGATGTTTAAATTATAGTTAATCAAGGGGTTACATCAGAAAGCTAGCTAACAGTGTTGTACCATTCGTAGATTTTTTGGTACCTATGCCCACCTATACACTGTTGTCCTGAGTTGGTGTAGCTTATTACCAAATTTTATGATCCATTCACCAGAGCAGTAGGGAATGTGAAGAGGGATATTCTCTTCACTATTACCCAATATGAAATCCAAAAAGAATTTGCATGTGGATTGCAACCACCTGCCTATGGGGTTCATAAGAAGTTGCACACCGATGAATAGGAAGATAAATATGTCTCCACTATAACGATGCGTAAATTCATGGAGAGTCATCTCATAAAAGAACCGTCGATGGGGAAGCTTCCCAACCTTCCTAAACTACTTAAGGATTTTAAAATCTTGGATATCTATTCAATGCTAGCATGGGTCACATGTTTACCTTTTGATGATACTATGCATAAGTGGCAAGCGGCTTTAGCGCAATGTATTGACTGGGTAGATTTTTATTAACAATAAGTTATGAAAGAGAACACCAATCCAATCTTATTCAATTGGGCTGATTACATTTCATGGAGGATGAATTCTTAGCTGATGAAATTGCAGACTCAGAAAGTGGAATCATTCAAGCACAGTTCATTCCTAGTATGGTTTTTCTTCTTTTAATTGCAACAATGTTTTCCTTTTATTGCAATTACACAAATAGATGAAAAGGATCAATATTTTGCAGTATATAAGTGAACTTCAGTTTTGTCGAGAAGGGAGTCTTTCTATAGTTTCAACAATTGATTTTTGGAGACGATAATAGAACTATTATGTGGTACATGTGAAAGAGTGTTGCGATAGTTGAGAGGTATATTAGTCACTCAAGAAAAGGGTGATATTTTTTTTCTTATCCAGGGTGTAGTTGTATGAATTTTTGGTTTATGAGTAAGCCATTTTTGTTTCCATACTTCGCTAGGAAGCATATTTTTACTATGGAGATAGTGCACCGGTTAGATTACGTAAATGACATATATGCAGTTAGGAATGTAAAAAAGATAACATGCAATATGACATTCAAGTTTAGTGGTATAGTAGCAGGCCAAATAGGATAGAATCAGTTTCTCATTGTTGCCTTGCAAGATATAGTATTGATAGAACTACCACAACGTTGGAGGTATGACCCCTTGGGCAAGTTTAAGGAAATTCTCAAGCTCAAATCATTTCATTATTGTACTCGACCTGATATTGAGTGGAACAAAAATAATTTTAATGGTCCTGACATGAATTGGTATATTGATAAAATGGCTACACTTCCCCTTTGGCATGATTGCTATGAGCAAGAAGTAGAGTATAGATCTCAAGTCCCTCTGCTAGGATTATTTAGTTAGGTTAAATCCAGTAATCTTGAATGGTCTAAACAAAAGATACTGAATTTGTGGATAATGTTGGTTCATCGAGGAAATATAATGACTCCTCATGGGCTCAAGTTGGATGATGCCTTTTTAGAGGTTTATGATGAATATGTCGATTCTTATCAACCAGTTGATTTTGACAACATTTTTTCCATATAGTTTTCAACAGTCTGATAGTGGTGAAATTAAGTCTGAGGTACAATATCCTTTGGTTGCAAAGGAGACTCCTAAGGAGGAAGAGCAAAAATATGTGTTTAAGTGGAGACTGCTACGAACAATACAAAAATTTGAATAAGAACCCATCTCAAAGAAGCAATATGTGCAAAGGTTACCACCATTTTCCAAGGCAGTGAAGAAACCAAGGATCGTTGCTATTACCACTTCTTCCACCGATGTTCTAGTTACTACAGTTACCACAACTTTGATTGTCTCTACTACAATTGTCTCTCCTATCATGAAGATTGAGGCTCCAATCATGGTTGTGTAAATGGTTGAAGGACAAGATGAAGATCAACCATTAGAACCACCACAAGAGGAGGACATGGAGACCCAAGTAAATGTTGAAGAGGTAGTGGAGGAGCAATGGGAAGAAAATATTTTACCATCACTTCCATATTCACATCACATAGTGCTCGTGCCTGAAGTTTCATCTCCCCTTCCTTTTTATTCTTCTCCTTCTTCATTGGAGCATGTAGTGAGTTCTTTCGATTCACTCTCATCAGTTTTTGTGTCCATTTCCCCACCTTTTGGTATACCTTTTCTATCCATTCCACTTAATTCTTCTTCTTTTCCCAAAGTTACTACTGCTCCATCTTCCATTTCCTTTTCTTAATCCTCCCTTTCTTTTAGTTCATATGCATTGGGGCCAAATCCATTTTTTCACTCTTCCACATCCATTATCGCTACCATTTCTATCGAATTTTTAAGTATGCAAAATCCTCCCAGAGTGAGCATAATTGGAATTAAAATCGATCCACCCATCCATTCTACTATTTCTATTCCTCTACTTTTAACTTCCACATATTTTTCATAGCCTACTCACTCTGATGCTCACATTCCCTTCACTCCATCTTTGGAATTGTAAGTTTTTCCCGACGTTCAGGTGGCATCCAAGCAGTCTGATGTACAAAATATCGATCAGGCCCACTTGAGTTCATCATAGTGGTTGAAAATAAAGTGATGTAAAGAATCTCTCACACCTGCACACCCTCTTAAGAGAGTTTCTTTTGATCCTGTTGCAATGGAGGCTCATATTACCAAAATTAATCCATTGGTTTAGAAGCATCAAGGATAATTTTTGTCAGGCGATCTTATTTTTGAGACCATAACAAAAGACCTCACAAGGATCGATCCTGTAGAAAATATGGGCAATATTCAGGTGGAAATGATTTTAGTTTACCTTCATGATGAGCACTATAAATAGAAATATTTTGATCAAGTTAATAGGATTATAGAACTCAAGACTGCCTTGGCTAAAAGTAAAGCATAGGAGGAAAAAACTGCTACAGAGAATGAGCAATTACGATGAAAAGTAGGAGTGCAATTGAAATAAAGGGATGAAACTAGGATAGAGATGCATAACCTTCACCTGAAAGTAGAAGTTGTCCAGAATAAATTAAAGAAGCCCATCTTCACTCCGTACAGAACTATGAAAAATTATCTCCATAAGTAGTTCAAGTTCTGATTTACTTATGGGTGGCTCATATTCAGATTCAAATGGGATAGCACATAATTTAAAATATGGAGGAGTTACTGTCATCCCATATGGAGATAGCATTCAAAATATAAGCCTTGGCAAATTCCACCATGTATGTGAAACCCCTGACCGATATGGACCAATCCTGGTTAGCTGCAAAAGTCACATTGTGCAACTATTTTTAGAAGATGGATCTCATGCGAGAAGGTCAAAAAATTCTAAATTCCATAGAGTGGGAACACATTGTTTTGAAGACTCATATTTATGCTCTACTCTACTTGGCTTTCTAAAATTTATTGATGAGTGGGGTGAACATTTTCCACAAGCACAATTGGAGGCAACATGGAAGTAGTTTTTTGAAGATACCTCTGAGATTGATTCTTTTGAGGAGCCTGTTATGGATGTTCAGGTGTTTCCATTCTTGTAGAATTACTCTCGTATGGAGCTTTCATTGTTTGAGTTAGTCCAACGAGTGACACACCTAAGTTTGGAGGACATTCAAAATATGTGTTTTGTTTATGAATCCCCGAGTAATCCTTCTTTGTTCACCACATAGGTATGGGAAGCTATGGTTGTAGTTCATGAGGTCACTTCTAAGAGCCTCAAAGAATAGGAAGAACATGTAAAGGTAAAAAAGAAGCAGTCATGAAAGCAGTTCAAGAGCAGGAATGAGCATAAGTACTCTGAGTTGTAGCATAAGTAGAAACCACTAATAAAGCTAAAGAGGAGGAGCATTAGAAGTCATCTACATCAAAGGCACCAACCAAGGAGGCTTGAAATAAGACTCAAGATCACCCAATGGATTAAGTCCTGGGATCACTTGCATCCATGTGAGCTGGATACCCCGAGAGCCATCAAAAATGTTGGCAATTTTGCACTATGCCACATTGGTTTTAAATAAATTACTGATTGTAATATAAAAATTCATGATGTATCATCTTTCTTAATTTTGAAAACAAACATTACAATCATTTCATTATTTTATGTATGTACTTTTCATTTAAAAAAAGCATTCCAATCCCAATCACAGCTTGGAAATCTACTTCAAATTAATTTGATTGAATCACCCATAGAAGAAGTTGAAAGAGCTAGAGAATTGAAGCCATAGTAAAAGAAGCAACAATGAATCAAAAATGATGAAATTCGGCTGAGATGTTGAAACACGATCGCGTTCACCCCTTAAAAATTGCGAACGTCGTGTTCACCCTTTGGTTAGGAGAACACATTTTAAAGTATGCCGACGCAGTCACCCCAAAGTATGGATGATGATCCCATTCACCCCTTTTTGCGGTGAACAACATTGGAATGTATAATTGGGAAATAAAGAAAATTAAAATTGATTTTACCTTTGCACTTTCGTGGAGATGTGTTTCACCTTTTTAAAGGGGCAAACACATATTAGAAGTTCCATTCGGAAAAAAGCATTTGAAGCGGAGGTGATATTAAATTATTCATAAATAAAAATCACGTTCACCCCTTGTTTCAGGTGAGTGTTGTTGAAGTTTAAAAGGAAGGGGCGAAGTTGTTTCAAAAGGCAATCACATTCATCTCTTTGTTTGGGGTAAATGTTATTAAAATTCTTGAAGTTTAGGCGAAGAGGATTTTTAAATATTTTTCTTGATGAAAGCATTTTCATGGTGAAAGCAAATGAGTTCGGTTTCTCGTGGTGCTTGAGGATAAATTATGGAAAACATATGTCGAATTAAATAATGCAGGATTTGATCATTGATTGCCATCATCTTGGGCAGTATTAAGGTTTGATTTTTCAGTTATATATTTTCTTCAAAGTATTGCTGCAATTTAATGTTGTTGGTGAAGTGGAAAAGATTTGTGTTATTTTCAAGAACATCTTCAGGAAGGTTTTACTTACTCTCTAAAACAAATTTAATGAGGAGTAAATTATTGAAGCATATGTTTTATTTTCAAGAAAATGGAGGTTCCCAAAATTTAATACCGTGGTGATCATAATGCCTCGTCACTCCAAATAATTTCTGGATCATGATTGTCAGAATGAGATTTCCAAGAAATAATGACTCATTATGTCTTTGATCTATGGGCATTGGGTCCTTTCATGTATTAAATGAAATATGCACAAACCTCTATAAATACTAAGAAAAATTTTATTGTAAGGGGTTGGAAAAAATATATATCCTATGAGAAAAATCTTTAAGTTCTCTACAGTAATAGAATATACAGAGATTTTGGATTTGCAAATGATTTGGTGCATTATTTTCTTTTGATTTACGCATTTATTTTCATGCTCGGATTCTTTATTTATTGCTGAATTTAAATGTTGTAAGTTGAATTTAAATATTGTTGATGAGAGTAGTGAGTGTTGGAGTGCCAATTTGGAATATTATATGTGAGATGTTTTAAGCAAATTCTACCATTTCTTTATCTATTGCATGATATTCATTTCTTGGATTGGATTCTTGCTATCGGTCTATTCCCATCCTACGCAGTCGGCCTATGGCAATATTTCTCATTTCTTTTCGTATTTTTCGATTTCTTTCATGCATCTCTTGTATTTAACTAGTTTAGAATTAGTAAGGGAGTCAACTCTCTTTGGATATTAACACGGAGGACATTTATTTTCTCTGGTAATTCAATGTTGGCCGTATTTAGGGTGCACAAACGTAGTTTTGTTGATTAGATAGATATTTGACCAATAGTTTGGTTCTTCGATATTAGTGCATTTGCTAGCTTTCTCTTGCTTTTTCCTGGGAGCATTTTGAAGTTGTGATTATCACTTTATATTTTTAGTAACTAACTATTTTTAGTAAGTTGGCTTCCAAAGACCGATTGGAGTGATATAATCACTTTCTATTTTTAGTAATTACTATTTTAGTAATTACTATGAGGACTAATATTTAATATCTAATGATTTCCTAAGTTAAATTAAATATTTAACCTAGGCATTTTATTAAATGTTGGAGTTGCCTAGTTTCAAAGTTAAAGTGAAATTTAAATATTAAAAAAAATTGGCTTTGGGACTTGGAGATAAAAGGAAAAGTGAAGTTATTTCGGTGGGGGGATCTAGGTTATTTCATATTTTCTCTCTAGTGAGAACTTGCAGCTTGGTAGAAGAGTTTTCATGGCTTTGTGAGGATGAAAACCCTTGCAAGGAACATTTCTTTCAGATGTGAAAGACCATTCCCTAAGCAATCATCAGTCAATTTCATTCAGAGATTGAGATTTGTACTTCATTGGTGATTTTTAGAGTGATTTTCATTGCTTTAGCATAGGGTCTCATATTTCATCAGATTTTTGGTGTGATGATTTTTGGGGTTTATTGTTCATCATTTTTTGGTATGGTCATACCATATTGAGGGTCACAACTCTTGTATCGATTGGTATTTGGTTTTGGGTTTTTTAACTCAAGATTTGGCAAGGTGGAGTGACCTCTTTGGAGAGTTTGGAGGTGCAGAAAATAAATAACAAAATTTAATATCAAATCACCCTCATGGAGCTACACTAGGGTTTGAGAGAGGATTTTAGGTTTGCAAATCATACATAAGTGTTGGATGTCATCCTTGCTATTTGGAGGCTATTGTTGATGATATTTTCTTCATTTTGGATTGTTGTTTGTGGTATCAACTTTAGCTTATCCATCTGTTGTACTTAACCTTTATAATCATCAAACTAGGTAGTTGATCTTGTGCTCCTCTTGGTAATAGACTAAAAATCCATGCATGTTGTTGGAGATTCATTATTTGATTATGATAACTCATGAATATTGATTTAATGAAAATTTAAGTATTTGGGTTTATTGCTTACTTCTATATTTTATTATGTTATCATATTGGTTTTCCATATGAACTTTACAAAAACAATTGTAGAATGAGGGGTGGGTTATTACAGTGGTATCAGAGCCAGTTTTTCCTGCCATCCTGTGGAAAAACCTTTGAAACTTGCACATGAGCGAAAGAGAAAAGAGATACACTAACAGAGAACTAAGAAAGGTTTGGCAACCTCCTTCAGTTCCTGAAGGTGAAAATATTTCAGACATCCTTGGAATACGCTTAGAAGAACCTAGTGGTAGTGAGAATATAGTTGAGGAAATGGCTGATAGAGATAAGGGATGTGCTATTCCAGAAGACCCTGACGATGCCATGCAGAGGAAGTTTGAATGCATGTTTGAGATGATGTCACAAATGTTGGGGAAGATTAACCATTTTGGCTCCTTGGTTGTCCCTGCACAGAATGGTGAGTCTAGTTTATCTCAACCACAGAACCATAACAGGAAAACTAATACAACAGATATAGGATCGGTCCCTATACCCTTACAACCTACCTTTACACATAGAGAGGAGACATGGGCCACATAGGAGGTGCATGTTCCTGTGACTAATGACATGATCAAAATTTGGGCTAAGTATTCGATATTACCAATAGACCTATGTGCTAGTTTATCCATGAATGATTTTATGAATCAGAAGAGGGTTGATAACATGGGCAATGGTAGTAGGATTGATCAGAGGAGACCTCCAACTTAGAGAGATTTTTAGTAGGCTTTGGGTAAGGTCACCTTACCTCATTTTTATGGTAGTGATAGGAGTACAGCTAGAGCTTGGGTGCAAAAATTAGATAATTACCTAGCTCTTAGGCCAATGCTTGAGGATGAGGCAATCAAGTTTACCACTTTGCACTTGGATGAAGTTGCTCACGAATGGTGGTACCATGGTCTAGTTACTCTAGGACATGGTTTGATCACTACATATGATGAGTTTACCAATAGAATCATTGAGATATTTGACAAAAAATATCTGGAGCTGCATTTCAGAGAGTTAGCCCAATTGAGACAATATGGATCTTTGGAGACATACATTGCAAAATTCTAGAGACTATCGATTATGGTTCCAAACATCACAAAGAGGAGGCTTGTGGTCCTTTTTAATGAGGGACTAATGGAACCACTTAGGGGTTGGGTGAAATATTTTGATCCTCCTAGTTTACAAGATGCAATGAAGAAGGCACAAAACATGGAGTTTGTCGTCCCAAAGCATAAAACACAATCCAAGTCTTTTTTGGACAGAAAAGATAAGGATAAGAAACACTTTCAGAAGGGTTCCACACAGTAGAAAAATGTGCCAAATAGATTGGATAATGATCAGCTTAATGAGCTTAGAAGGAAGAAGCTATGTTTCCACTGTAGAGAACCATGGGACCCATCTCATAAGTGCTCAATCAAGGCCAAAGCTAAGCAGATTGAGTACTTTTCAGCTGATGAAACAAGATCAAAAAATTTAGATCAACAAGCTGATTCAAAATGTAGTGATGAGGAGAGTTCAAAATAAGAGGTGGAACATGAGCCCAAACCTGAGGGAATGATAGCCCAACTTTCTAGTTTCCATAAGGTTGGATCCTTCAAGGTTCATGGAGTTATTAATGGGTAGTGGGTCATTACTCTTATTGATATGGGTGCTATGCACAATTTTATAGATGAGGGGTTGGTTGCTAAGAGGGGAATTAAAACTGAGGAGTTCGAGGGATTCAAAGTAATGATTGTCGATGGATTTACCCTCACATGCACATAGAAAATTCTTGATCTTCGCATTCAGTTTGGAGAGTATGAATTGAGAGATGATTTTTATGTGGTGAGTATTGGAGGTACTTATGTGGTGCTTGGTATGCATTGGATGCGTACTCTTGGGGAGTTCTATATGAATCTATGGACTATGGAGATGAAGTTTGAATCAGTAGGGAAGAGAATAGTTTTGCGAGGTATGTCAGATGGAGGAGCGAGGGTAGTTTCCCTCAAGAGGATGGAGAGATTATTTTACCATGATCAGGTTGAGTGGGTAGCAGAATGTCTCATAATGCCCAACATTGCAAAGCATCAAAAGAATGATTATCATCCTGAGATACATAAACTTTTGACTAAACATTCCAAATTTTTTGGTGATATACCTCCAAGGAGACCTCTAGAGAGAGGTATTGAGCATATCATTGAGCTTGAGGATGGAGCTAAGCTAGTCATTATTACACCTTACAGGTATCCAAAATTATATAAGGATGAGATAAAGAAAGCAATTAAGAATTATTGTATATGGGACACATTCAACCAAGTAAGAGTCCTTTTGCCCCTTTAGTAGTATTGATGAAAAAGAAATATGGGACCATGTGGATGTGCATTGATTATAGAGCTCTAAATAAGAAGATAATTAAAAATCGATATCCCATTCCACGTATAGGTGAGCTCATTGATGAGCTACATGGAGCATGCTTTTTCTCTAATATTGATTTGAGATATGGTTATCATCAGATTATAGTTTATGAGTAAGATGTGGAGAAGATAGCCTTTAGATGTCACTTTGGATACTTTGAGTTTTTGGTTATGCCCTTTGGCTTGACCAATGCTCCAACCACTTTTTAGTCTTGTATGAATAGGACATTCAATAGGCAACTCAGGAAATCAGTCCTGATATTCTTTGATGATATCCTTGTTTACAACAGATCTTGGGAGGAGCACTTGAGACACCTAGAGGAGGTGTTGGGTATTCTTGAGCAGGAATCATTCTATGCTAAGGAGTCCAAATGTGATTTTGGACTAACTAAGTTTGCTTTACCTTGGACATATAGTCAGCTCAGAGGGTGTTCATGTTGATCCTAAAAATATAAATACGATTATGGATTAGCCTACACCAAAAAATATCACTCAAGTAAAGGGATTTTTTGGATTGTGTGGATTCCACAGGATATTTTTTAAGGGTTTCTCCTAGTTGGCAGCCCCACTTATATATTTGACCAAGAAGAGGGTATTTGTATGGTTAGAATCAACTCAGAAGTGTTTTGAACACTTCAAACAGGTAATGTGTTCATGTCTAGTACTTGTTATACCTGATTTCTCCAAACCATTTGAGTTGGAGTGTGATGCTTCGGGTGAGGGGATAGGAGTACTATTGATGTAGCGCAAACACCCCAAGGGCTAGATATTTGTTGTAGGATAACCAAGATATCATGAAATCCTTGAAGGATAATTTGCAGTAATTACAAAATTAGTAAAAGATGTATGTTGATCAACATAGATTAAAACATAGTTTTGAGGTTGGTGACATGGTTTATTTGAGATTGTATCCATACAAAAAGTCCACTCTCAAGAAGAGCGGGAAGGAGAAGCTTAAGCCACAATTCTATGGTCTATTCAAGATCTCCAAGAAGGTTGGGGAAGTGGAATATGAGTTAGAATTACCAAATGATAGTAAGGTGGAAAATGTTTTTCATGTATCTCACCTCAAGAAGGCATTGGATGGGAATGTGGTTCCTTATTTCAAGTTTCCACCACTTAATGAAGAAGGGAAAATTATCTTGGTACCAGAAGCTATTATTGATACTAGAGAGTGTACTCTTAAGGATTTTCTGGTCAAATGGAAGAACTTGCCAGTTGAGGATGATACTTGGGAGAGTGAACATATTTTATAGCATCTAGAGTTGTAATTGCTTAAGGACAAGCAATTTTGGGAAGGGAGGACTGTAATGTCCCCTCTCTAAGCAATCAATAATAATTTGTCGATTAGCCTACTATTGGGTTCCTGTAGGCTAGTGAGGTGATTGGTAACCCTATTGTGTTTGGTTCTTTGAGCTTAGTGCATTGCTAGCTTTTTCCTATTTTTTTTGGAAGCATTTTGAAGTTGTGGTTATAACTTTCTATTTTTAGTAACTAACTGTTTTTAGTAAGTGGTCTTTTAGAAACAGATTGGACTGAGATTATAACTTTCTATTTTTAGTAATTACTATTTATAGTAATTTGGCTAGTTATTTCATTTGGAGGACTAATATTTAATATCTAATGATTTTCTAAGTTAAATTAAATATTTAACCTAGGCATTTTATTAAATGTTGGAGTTGCCTAGTTCTGAAGCTAAAGTGAAATTTAATTTAATTTTTTTTTAAACTGGGCATTGGACTTGGAGATAAAAAGGAAAGTAAAGTCATTTCAATGGATGATCCAAGTTATTTCATATTTTATCTTTGGAAAAAACTTACAGCTTGGTGGCAGAGTTTTCTTGGCTTTGTGAGGATGAAAACCCTTGCAAGGAACATTTCTTTCAGATGTAAAAGACCATTTCCTAAGCAATCATCAGTCAGTTTCATTTAGAGGCTGAGATTTGTACTTCATTGGTGATTTTCATAGTGACTTTCATTACTTAACCATATGATTTTATATTTCATCATATTGTTGGTGTGATGATTTTTAGGGTTTATTGTTCATCATTTTTTGGTATGGTTGTACCATATTAAGGGTCACAACTCTTGTATCAATTGGTATTTGGTTTTGGGTTTTTTAACTCAAGCTTTGGCAAGGTGGGACAACCTCTTTGGAGAGTTTGGAGGTGCAAAAAATAAAAAACAAAACTTAATATCAAATCACCCTCATGGACTTGTGCTAGGGTTTGAGAGAGGGTCTTTGGTTTTTGGATCATACCTAAGTGCTCGATGCCATATTTGTTGTTTGGATACTATTGTTGCTAATATTCTCTTAATTTTGGGTTCATTTTTGTGGTATTAACTTCAACTTATCCAACTACTATACTTAATATTTGTAATCAACAACTGGATAGTTGATCTTGTGCTCCTCTTGGTAATAGACTAAACAATCCATGCATGTTGTTGGAGATTCATTATTTGATTATGGGAATTCATGAATATTTATACAATGAACTTTTAAGTATCTGGGTTTGTTGTTTGCTTCTATATTTTATTATATTATCATATTGGTTTTCCATATGAACTTTACAAAAAAAATTATAGAATGAGGGGGTGGGTTATTATAGGTTTGAATGATGGGAAAATCAATGAAGGGCTAGGACTTAAGCAAGGTAATATATTCTATTTGGAAAAAAAAAAAATTAGCTAAATTATTTTTTCCCTTTCTTTATCTTAGAATTGTGCATGAAAATTTTATAAAGTTTTTATCAAATATTATATTTGTTATAGAAATTTTAGATAGATTTCATTATATTTTGAGTTTTAGTTTTCTTTCCATGGATTGATTTATAGTTAAATCATTAGAATCATCCCTAGTGGTATATTTTAGTGATCACACCTTAGAGATATCCTCATTGCTCCAAGATAGGGTATTTTTTTGTAAATTTAATGGGTATTGTCCAAGGGGCTTCAACCTTGATAATATGGATTGATAGGAGTTGAAGTCTCTAATACTGATTATATAATTTCTTCCCAAATATTTCTTCCTAGTCATAATTTATTCTAGGGAATAAAGAGAAAGAATCCTAAAAGGTGTCCTTGGTTTATGGGAAGAGTAGGGCTCTTCCTTACCCAGTGGTATGAAGGCTTTTCACATGAACATGTAAATCTATTCCTAGTACCAGTCTGGGTTAGGATGTTTGGATTAACCATTTAATTTTGGAAAATGGATACCTTTAAGGCAATAGGAAACACTCTATAATAATTCTTTAAGATTTTAGATACAAAAAAATATGGATCTTTGGCTATTTATGCTCGAATATTGGTAATGATTGATATAAGAAAAGCTTTACCAGAATCAATCATTATTTAGTATGGGGATAATATGTGGACCAAAACTATAGATTATGAAAATATATCTTTTAGATGTAGAAGATGTCATGAGGTGGGTCATATTGAGAGATCATGCCCTACGAAAGAGCCCAACAAAATCATTTGTAGAAAATCATAAGAGAAATTTACAAATGGTTATGGATAAAGATGGTTTTTAGCTTCCAAAAAATAGATTTAAAAAAATAAAATAAAATGAACAATGGATACCAATAATAAAGGATACTAGAATAAATTCCACTTCTTTTGAGGATTTAGCCTATGAAGAAAAAGTATATCAAAACTTAGAGGACTCAGGACAACAATTTCAACATATTAGAACAGAAATGTCTATTCAATATAATCCTAATTTAAGGAAGAAAATTCTTGATGAACCCAAGGAATGCGTTTCATCATATTTTGAATACTCTCTCGAAGTACCATGCACCATTCAAGAGGAAATAATTCGTAAATAAAATGCATTTTTAGAAGGTAATACCTCTGCCATTAATAAGGAAATACCAGAATATGAGAAGGATAAGTCAAAAGCTTTTATAATAGAGCCAAGAGAGGATAAATTAGTTAAAAAAATGGTTAAAGAATATTGAAGAATAGAATAATAATACCTACTCATGATATAGGTAAGGCAAAAATAGGAAAACCCTTAAATTATCAAGCAAGATCCAAGGAAGCAAGAGCTAACATAGAGAAAGGAACACAAACTAAGTTGGTTGACATTCTCTTTGCCAAACAACAAAATGATATTGGCAATACACAAGATGGGCCAAAAGCCCCTAATGAGAAATTATTATCATCTCATGGAATATAAGGTATGCTAATGCCCCCTCAAAGCATAGGTGTATTATGAACCTATGTTTAAGCAATAAACCTGATATTCTTTGTATCTAGGAAACTAAAATGACAAAATATTTCAAAAAATATGAAAGAAGTTAGGAAAGATGTGAATGAGATGCTATATATTTTGAAGGAGAAGTAGGAGGAATTCTAACTTGTTGGAATCCTTATAGAACCTCTTATGTAACCATTCATAAAAATAGGTATTGGATATCCTCTTTAGTAACTTGCTACTTTGTTGATTCTTGCTTCATCCTTATCAATGTATATGCTCCTACAAGCCAGCTAGGAAGATTAGAAGTTTAGAGTGGGATTGATGCCTTTATAAGAAGTAAATACCAATAAATATATTTCATGATCATTGGATATTTTAATGCCATTATCAAGCTGAATGAAAAATTTGGGGGAGTTCAGAAATTGACCCAAAGTATGAAATATTTATCAGCTTTCATTCAAAACAATAATCTATGGAAAGTTGAGTTTGAAGAAGATAACTATACTTGGACCAACAACAGGAGATGATAAAACCTAATAGCAAAAAAATTAGATAGATGCTTTCTCTCATATCATTGGATAGATGAAGGAACTTGTGATAAAATTAATACCTTGACAAGGATTGATTCAGATAACTTGCCAATAAGAGTTAAAATGGTGGTTAGTGAATTCAAAAGATCATATTTTAAACATGAGCAGATGTGGGAAGACCATCCTCAATTTTTTGATATGATAGCTCAAACATGGAATTATTTAGGTAATGGTGGGTTGTATGCTCTTCTAAACCAAATTAAAGCTATGACTTATATATTAAAAGAATGGAACAAGAACACATTTGGAAACATTTTTGAGAAGAAAGAAGAACTAAAATATAAAATTTCAAGAAACGTAATGCCAGAGATTTTAGGAGGTGCTCTCATTTATTCTTTCATGGTTGGTTGTTGCATGGGTGTTGTCAAGTTCAATTTTTTAGTGTTTCTCAATGGAGATCTTTGTTTGCCTCCTTGAGGCTTAAATGTCACTAGAAGTTCCTTCTTCCTCATGTTCTTTTGGGGGGTTTCGAAGGAACATAATGCTATAGTGGTCAAATATGTGGAGATTAATCTGGAGCATGTTAGTGTTAGAATTCTTTGGAAGGCAGTGGAGAATGTTTCGTCGATGTTCAAAAATTTGAATTCTCCTTAGGCTTATTCCTCGAGTGAAGCTAGGCTTGAGGAACCATTAGGTTTCATGTCATTGGCTCAACCTCCACCTACCCTTGATCCAATAAGGCATGTTCATTGGTCCTCACCACCTACAGATTAGTTTAAATTAAACATTATGGAGCTTCTAAAGGTATTCTTGGACTTGCTGGAGCGAGAGGAGTGATATGGGATAGTAATGGTGATATTATTCTGGCCTTTTCAGACTATCTCGGGATTCAATCTTCCATTTTTGTAGAGGCACGGGCTGCCTTTGTTGGTGTGATACATTTACAAAATCTTGGTATCTATAATGCAATAATTGAAGGCGACTCTTTGTTAGTGATTAATATGCTTAAAGGGGTTTCTCAACCTAGTTAGAAGGTGTCTAATATTATTAATGAAATGATTTAGAACTCTCACTCCTTTGATAATGTGGCATTTGAGCATGTGCTCATAGAGGGTAATGTGGTGGTCGATTTATTGGCAAATATGGGTGTTTCATCCTAGGAATTGTTTGTTTAGCAAAAAGATTTCCCATTGGAGATACTTAGTTGCATAAAATATGAAATTCCTTATATGTTTTTAGAGTTTTATTCAGGGGCTATGTTCATGGTGGACCGTTTCATACCTTCGTAGATCTTTGATAGTGTGTTGTAGGTACATGGAATTTATAGTGTCATTTGTGTGTGACTAGATCAACTCTGATTTGTTGTACCTTTACCCTCTCATTGGGTATGTGTATCTCCTTATGGCATGTGCCTTTGGAGACATTGGTAATAATTTTTACACCTTCACCTTCTCATTGGGTATGTGGGTCTCATCATGGCATGTGCCTTGTGGAGTCATTGGCAATTTTTACATTTTGAATCCTTGCCCTTGAAGTGATGCCATGGACATGGGATTGATCCCTTGGTGCTTCAAAGTAGAAATTCCTTTGATCTCTTTGGCCATTTTGTTCATTCCTCTTGTTTGCTCTTGTCTCTTCGGTTGTTTCACTGGTTCACCCTTGGGGTGTTTGTTTGTGTTATTTGGTGGTGGACCTAGGGATTATCTCTTGAAAAAGGTTGTGGGGTTACTTTCAAAACCCTCTTTTTCTTAATATTATAAAAAAAAAGATAAACTTTCAAAATTCCAAAAAGGTTAAGAAAATAATACAAGATTAGAGGAAAGGAATTTTCTTAGTGAATATCATAATATTTTGAGTAAGAAAGACAAATTTCGGAGATTAAAATCAAGACAAAATTGGTTAAAATAAGGAGATAAAAATACAATGTTTTTTCATAGGATGGATATAGTACAAAGATCTTCCTCTAGAATTGGAAGAATTAAATAAATATAAAGGGTTTAGATTGAAGATCAGAGTGAAATTAGAAAAGAGGCTAAGTCATTTTATCAGAATATTCTAGGTTCAAAGGAGATCAAAGTTCTTAATTATAAAAAATTTCAAGATGTTCCTTTAGTTATAATAAATGAAGACAATAGGAAACTGATGGAGCCTATTACTCTAGAAGAAGTTCATTTAGCTCTTTTATCTTTTAATAAGGGTAAATCCCCTAGTCTATATGGACTCTCTGTAGATTTTTACCAATATAATTGGTATTTAGTGAAGAATTATTTATTGGTGGTAGTGGAAAAATCTAGGGTAAATCAATACATTCCTTATAAAATAAATGTAAATTATCTTACCCTAATTTTAAATAATAAGGATGTTGAATTGTTTGATTCTTTTAGACCCATAAGCCTATGTAATATGCCTTATAATATTATTTCCAAAGTGATGGTGAATAAATTAAGGGCATTGTTAGACAAAATTATTTTAGAAGAGCAAGGAGGTTTTGTGAAAGGGAGACAAATTTTGGATGGGATCATAGTAGCTCATGAAGTTATACATTCAACATCTTCAATAAAAGAGAAAGTTATGATCTTAAAACTTGATATGAGTAAAGCCTATGATAGGGTTAAACGAATTTTTTTTTTTGTTTTAGATAAGTTTGGTTTTGAGAAGAAATGGGTTAGATGGATTAATTATTGTCTCTAGAGTTTCTTATTTGGTGTTGGTCAATGGGTTAATGATAGAATACTTTAAATCCAAGAGAGGCCTTAGAAAAGGAGATCCTCCATCTCCTTATTTGTTCATTATTATGGCAAACGTTTTGAGTAGGAACTTAAATAAGGCTTACAAATATGGGTTTATAAGTGGACTTAAGGTTAGTAATAACATCGATAACATCACCCATGAACAATTTGTAGATGATACAACCCTTTTTGGAAGTACAAGGATAATTGAGGCCAGAAATTTGAATAACCTTTTAAAAGAGTAGGAAAGAGCTTCAGGGAAAAAATTAATAGGACTAAATCCAAAATTTACTTTCTTAATACTCCTGCTAATATCAAAGCAAGAATTTATAGGTTGCTTCAAATGGATAAGGTAAATTTACCAACAACTTATCTAGGGATACCTTTATTTGAGGGGAGAATGAGGATAGATTTATGGAATCTAATTATTAGTAACGTTTAAAATAAACTTCCAGCTTGGAAAGGTAGATGGTTAACATTAGCAGGAAGAGTGCAGTTAATTAAGGTAGTCTTACAAGTCATTCCAACATATTGTATGTCTTTGTATTCTATGCCAAAATCAGTTGAAAAAGTTTAATCTTTATTATGCAATCATTTTTATGGCCAAGTTTTACATGATAAAAGGAAATTTTCTTTGGTGAAATGGAGCAAGTTGTGTGATGAAAAAACTAGGGGATGTCTTGGTTTAAGAGATATTACATATGCAAACTTAGCTCTTAGGGTAAAAGTTATCTGGAGATTGTACAAAGAGAGTCAAGGACAATGGGCAAAAATTCTTCTAAGTAAGTATGTTGATCCCAATTACCCAAGTTTAATATTTACTGCATTCTCTCTTCCAAATGGTTCTACTTTTTGGAATGGTTTAAAAAAACCTATTGATATTATGATTAAAGTTTTAATATGGGTGGTGGGAATTGGAGAAAATTTTTATATTTGGATGGATACCTGGTGTGACCAAAAACCACTCAGTTTAGATCCAGTTTTGAAACCTTGGATGATATTGCTTCAAAACAAATACAATGATAGAGTTTCAAACATTTTGTATAATGATCAAGATCATACAAATGGATAGAATAGTTTTTTATAGTATACAAGACATTTATGCTAGGATTCAATTGTGTCAAAGATAACAACTGTAATTATTCCCAGGGGTTCTAAGGATAAATTTATTGACGAATTGAATATCTCAAGAGAATACACAATAAGAAGTTGAAATAATGTTCAACACCAACATAAAAATAATATCACTAGAATTTGAAGATATATGTGGGATAGCCCAAGCATTCCTAAAGTCAAAATTTGTATTTGGCTAGTAGGTCATAGAAGAATTTTATCTTAGGATAACCTTATGAAAAATATTTTTCATGGCCCCTCTATATGTGTTTTATGTAATAAGGAGGAGAGTATTGACCATATCTTGGGAAATTGCTCAATTATATGGAATCTATGGCAATGGATTCTTAATATGTTTGGTAAATTCATGGTGATGAATAGCAGAATTGAAGATTGGTTAAAGCAATGGTAGAGAACTTATAAAAGTGAGGTTTTACAGACAATATGGGATATATCAAAAGATACAATACTTTGTACTATATGGCTAGAAAGAAATAGAAGAATATTTAAAGTAAAGGAAAGCAGTTTAGAGGTAATAAAAAAGAATATACGTTTAGCCATAGAGGAGTCTAAACCAACCCTATAAACTCACCCAATACCTAATTTGGAAGAAGAGAGTCTTGATAGATGGATTCAAGTCATTAAATTGAACTATGATGTTGGGTACAAGAGAAGCAAAAATAAGGTAAAGAATATAAAGTAGAAACCACCATATGTGGAGTGGGATAAGTTGAATTTTGATGTAGCATCTAAAGGAAACCCAGGTTCAATAGTGATCGTTCGAGGAGAGGTCTGGCACAGGTTTCTAATAAAACCTTTGACACAGCATAATAAAACAAAAACAATATGATTTTTTATTTAATATTCGCCCCTCAACAACATTACACTTACATCATAGGCACCTGTATTTATATAGAGAAGGGGAAGAGGAAGGATGGAGGGATAAGGTGGTTGGAGAGATAAAGGGAAAAAGAATTGGAGGGATAAGGAGAATGGAAGGCGCGGAGGAATAAGGAGAAAGAATATAGGAGAAGAAATAGGAGGGGAGTTAGGGAGAATAGGACATAGGGAAAAATTTGCCGACAAATCTTGCCGACAAAACTTAAGAGTTTTCACACTTAGGACTAGAAAAAAGAGATTTTTCTAAGCCACTTAAGTAGAAACCCTATTCACACTTGCAACATTCTCCCCCTTAAAGTTGAGAGGACTGACTACACAGTCTCTCAGCTTTACAAATTGAGCTTTAGTCATCGCCTTGGTGAAGATGTCCGCGACGTTCTCCAAAGTGTGACAGTATTGAAGCTCAACAATTTCATGTTCCACCATATCTTTGATGAAGTGGTACTTCATATCAAAATGCTTCATTCTGCTATGGTGGACAGGATTATATGCCAACTGAATGGCACTGATGTTGTCGCAGTAGACTCTGGTCGGACCACTTTGTTGTTCTCCAATCTCTTCTAGTACTTTCCTTAGCCATAAGGCTTGAGTACTTGCATAAGTAACTGCTATATACTCAGCTTCTATTGAAGATAGCGCTACTACTATCTGCTTTTTGGAACTCCAAGTTATTAGTCCTGATCCAAGACTAAAACAGTTTCTTGATGTTGACTTCCTGTCATCAATATTGCTACCCCAATCACTATCGCTGAAGCCTACAAGCTTGATAGTGTCACATTTATGGTACTGGATTCCAAAATCCAATGTACCTTTCACATATCTCAAAATTCTTTTAGTTGCCTGCAAATGCAGCTCAGATGGGTTAGCCATAAATCTAGAAACAAGAGATACAACATACTGAATATCTAGTCTAGTGTTGGCGAGAAACATCAAACTCCCAACCATGCTTCTGAAAGTGGTCACGTCAACTTTTGGTGCTCCATCATCTTTGCTTAATTGGATCCCATGTCCAACTGGAGTTGCAACTGGTTTGCAATGCTCCATAGCAAACTTCTTGATCATGTCCTGAGCATACTTATGTTGACAGATGAAGATCCCTGTATCTGACTGATGAACCTCCATTCCAAGGTAGTAGTGCATTAAGCCAAGATCCTTCATCTCAAACTGCATCATCATGGAGTGTTTGAACTCCATATTCATTTTTTCATTACTACCCATAAAAATGAGATCATCCACATACAAGCAAACTATGAGGATGTCATTACCTTGCTTTAGGTAGTAGAGTGTGGGTTCATTTTTTCTCCTGGTGAACCCATAATCTTTGAAGTACCCATCAATGCGTGAGTACCAAGCTCTTGGTGCCTGTTTAAGACCATAGAGTGCCTTCTTCAATCTGTAAACAAGGTGTTCCTTACCTTGCTCTTCAAATCCCTGTGGTTGCTCAACGTACACTTCTTCTGTCAAGTAACCATTGAGAAATGCACTCTTTACATCCATGTGTTGGACTTTCCATCCTTTGTGTGCAGCTAAGGCAAGAACTGTTCTGATAGTCTCCTGTCTGGCTACAGGAGCAAAAGTCTCTTCATAATCAATTCCATATTTTTGAGTAAAACCCTTTGCTACTAATCTTGCCTTGTGCCTCTCAATGCTTCCATCAACATTAAACTTGGTCTTGTAGACCCACTTACATCCAACACATTTCTTTCCTTTAGGAAGCTTCACGAGCTCCCAAGTGTCGTTGTTTTTTATAGAGGTTATCTCCTCTTTCATGGCATCTTGCCAAATTTTTTGAGTACATGCCTTCTCATAACTAGAAGGTTCAAGCTGTGCACTAGTTAACAAAGCATAGTTAACTTGATCTCCCCTAGGTTCCTGCTGGGAGTCATCATCACCATACAAGTGCATACTTTCTAATCTGTGTAAAACAGATTCCATTTCACTAGCTTGACTCCTAGTGTATCTTCTTGAAAAAAATTTATCCAACATCTGAGATGATGGATGATACTATAGAGTTCTCTTACCTTTGGATGGAGAATCAATGTCCATTGGTGAGGAACTTACTGATCGCTGCGGAGAAGGACTTGGTGAAGAAGTTGAATCAGAAGATGGACTTGGAGGATTTGTGGGAGGAGACTGCTTTCCTTTTTGTGGTATCTGTAGTTGCACCTCTTTGAGCAACTATATCAGTGGCCTCAACATCATTGAATATTTGGGGCTTACCCCATTCTCCCCCTTCATCAAAAATCACATCCCTTGAAATCACTATCTTTCGAGTCGTAGGATTGTAGAGTCTATAACCTTTTGTGTTTTCACAGTATCCTACAAAAATGCATGCCTGACTCTTTGGATCAAGCTTCTTTCTCAGCTCATCAGGAATGTGAGCATATGCCAATGAACCAAATACTCTGAAATACTTCACATTTGGTTTCTTACCATACCAGGCTTGGTAAGGTGTCTTCCCTTTCAAACTTGAAGTAGGACTTATGTTCAAGATGTGAACACTAGTCCTTGTTGCATCTCCCCAATATGAATTACTCAAATGCTTTGTATGAAGCATTGATCTTGCCATCTCCACAATGGTGCGATTCTTCCTTTTTGCTACACCATTTTGCTGTGGAGTGTAGGCAGTTGTGAACTGCCTCTTGATGCCATGATGTTTACAAAAATTCAAAAACTGATTAGAGGAGTATTCTCCTCCTTTATCTGATCTAAGACATTTTACAGAATATCCACTCTCACTTTCAACTTTTGCTTTAAAATCAACAAAGCATGCAAATGCTTCATCCTTATGCTTCAAAAAATATATCCAACACATTCTTGTGCAATCATCAATAAAAAGTAGGAAGTAAGAGTGGTTACCTAGACTCTTGGTCTGCATCGGACCACAGATGTCTGAATGCACTAACTGGAGTGGATAGCTGGCCCGCCATGCTTGTCCATGAGGAAATTTTGATCTGGCATGCTTGCCCAAGGCACACCCTTCACAGACTTCCTTACTATCTTGAATTTTGGGAAGTCCAATTACCATTGCTTGTGAAGTTAGCATTTTCAAACTTGTTGAATTCAAATGACCATATCTCAAGTGCCATAGGACACTTGGATTGGTAATAGCAACATTTGCTAACTTATCTCCCCCTGGCTGGCCAAACTTTAAAGGGAATAATCTATTCTTTGACATTGGCACTTGTGTAATGATTCTATTACTATTGTTCTTGTCAAAAATGGTGCATTTACCCTCATCAAAAATCAACTTGTAATTCTTTTCTAGCATTTGACCAACACTTAAAAGATTGTGTTGAAGATGGGGTGTGTAATAGATATCACTTACTTGCTTGACGCCTTCTTTCGTTGGAACCTCCATGGCTCCAATGCCTTCAATTGCCAATGATTTGTCATCTCCCAATCGGATGCTGGATTTGTATGAGGAGTCTAAAGTAGCAAAGAGTTCTTCTTTGCCACTCATGTGATTTGAACACCCAGTGTCCAAAATCCATGTATCATTCATATTTTGCTCTATCTGGCCATATGAAAGAAAGAGATTTGTGGACTCTTCCTCTTCTCCAAAATTTCCAAACTGACTGCTCTGGTTGCTGCTGCTTCCTTGCGAAGACTTTGACCAACAATCTCGAGCATAATGGCCAGGTTTGCCACAATTGTAGCAAACTTGTTTTGATTTATCTCCTCCTTTTCCTTTGCCTGATTGTTTCCCTCTATTTTGCTGTTGTCCTCCTCTATTCTGATTTCCTCCTCTATTGGATGATCCTCCTCTGTTAGGAGTTCCTCCTCTTTGATTATTCCTTCCTCTGCCTCTTTGTTGTCCTCTGCCACGGCCTCTACCTCTTCCTTCATGTGAGGCAAAAGCTTTATCATCTCCTCCATAACTGGTGGTAGGAGTTTCCTGTAACCTCTCTTCATGTGAGAGAAGTGAACCAGTTAGGGCATCAAAAGACAATGAGGTTAAGTCTTTGGATTCTTCAATAATTATTGCAAATGAATTCCACTTAGGAAGAAGTGTTCTCAACACTTTCTTCACCATAACCTCTGGCTTAATATCTTCCCCTAGTGTGACCATTTTATCAACTACGGCTTTCACTCGCATGCAGTAATCTCCCACTTTTTCATTTTCTTGCATCTTGAGATTTTCAAAATCTCGTTTCAATGTTTGCAGCTTTACCTACTTTACTTGGTCACTACCTCTATAACTTTCTTTCAGGGCATTCCAGGCATCTTGTGCAATTACATAAGAGGCAACCCTAGGGAAGATACTTTTATCTAGGGCAGCATGTATGTGATAAAGGGCGAAAGCATTGTTTTTTTGAGCTTCCTTTTTAGCCTTTTTATCGGCAGTAGTGAAAGCTGCCCATTCAGCAGCAGTAGGTTCAGTATAGCCCTCTTCGACTACATCCCATAAACCTTTTCCTATTAAAAGGGTTTTCATTTTAATTGACCAATACTCATAATCTCCTCCATTGAACTCAGGAATCGGTAGACTAGTATTGGATGCCATTGCAGAAAAAAACAAACTTTATTTGGAGCACACAAGAAATACAAAGCAGTACAAAGAGATTAATGATTTAAATCAAATCTCGCCTTTTTAGAACACTCACTGAGTTGGTGTTCTTCTTCTTGAGGATTGCTCTGTATGGGAAGAGCAAAGTTGTCTGCTTCGTCGTCACTTATCACTATGATCTCAGGTTCTTCAGGATCCACTTCCTCTGGATCTTCTTCTTCTTCTTCTCGCTTCTTCTTCTTTTCTTCTTCCTTGTTTTTGGTTCAGGAGAGCGTGGTGTATAGCTCTCACTTGATTCTTGCTACCGATACACTGGTGTATAACTGGCACTTGCTTGTACCTCTGGTACAACTTCCACGGTCTCGGACTCTTCAATCCTTTTTTCGAAGATATTGTCTTCAGAATCTCCCTCGTACCCTGAATCCGGTTTCCTCAGATGAGCAATCACCTGATTTTCCAACTGACAAAAAACTGTATGGAGACCTGATCGTTGAACCCTTTCATCAAAGGATTCCGGTGTCTCTCTTCTCAAGAGCGAGAGAAGTGCATTATAGCACCCCACTGACCGGATCATCTATCATTGCATGGGCAAATTATTTCTCCTTTTTCACAAATGCTCTTCAAACAAGGTTTTTAAAATTTTTATAAAGTCTTTAAAACAAATTTAATAAATTTTTATATATTTTTTAAATTACCTTTTAAATAAATTATTAAAAAAGATAATTTAAAAAAAATATAATTTAAAATTATTAAATAATTTAAAAACTTTAAAAAATTTTAAAACCTTTAAAATTTAAAAAATTTTACCTTTCACGCGGGCGAATTCGAACCCGCGACCTCCCAAACACCGGCGGGCGGTCTTAGCCACTGCACCACGTGGCTGCGCTGGAAACAATAAATGTTTCCTCCCTTTTATCCTTCCGCGACGGTGACTATAACAAAAAAAAAAAATTTAACCCGGCGGGATTCGACCCCGGGTCTTCTCCCTACGAGCGAACAGGCTTGTCCGTTGGGCCACGCCCCTTGGACGTGTCTTCAAAGGCGAGACGGGTAGTATTAAAAAGCAGGCGATGGCAAATTTTTAAAAAAAAATTTGCCTTTTTTTATCCCACATGCGCCAAATGGAGGATGCAAAGTGGGATATATCAACCCAAAGGCGCACAGGGTTATTCGATTGCCTTCGGGCAATCACAGTCACCTCTTTTTGCCACAAACGCAGCCAATAAACAACTGCCACGTGGACCAATGCACATCTGCCAAGTGGCACCCTTTTTGACCAACCAATCGTCGCCACGTCACCTCGCCTGCCACGTCAACTGCCGCCACGTCAGCCGTGCCACGTGTCCTCTGTCAGCTCACCAGCCATGCCACGTCAGCCTCTCTGCCTCGATCCATGGGCTGCCACGTCAGCAACGTCAGTTGCCACTTGTCGCCTCCGCGATGTTACCTTCCTCCGCGCCACGTGTTGCCTCGAGATTCATGTCGAGCCATCTACTGCCACATGTCGTCTTGAGATGCATGCCAAGCCTGATGTCCTCCTGACACCTACGCATGATCCATCTCAGGATCCATGCCTGATCCACCTCGAGATCTATGCCAAACCTTGCTCATGATTTGCCTTGGGATCTGAGCCCTGATGGCGACACCTCGTCTGCTATCAAAATCTGCCTCGAGAACCATGTCCGAGCTCTGATACCAGTGATCGTTCGGGGAGAGGTCTGGCACAGGTTTCTAATAAAACCTTTGACACAGCATAATAAAACAAAAAACAATATTATTTTATTAAATATTTGCCCCTCAACAACATTACACTTACATCATAGGCACTTGTATTTATATAGAGAAGGGGAAGAGGAAGGATGGAGGGATAAGGTGGTTGGAGAGATAAAGGGAAAAATAATTGGAGGGATAAGGAGAATGGAAGGCATGGAGGAATAAGGAGAAAGAATATAGGAGAAGAAATAGGAGGGGAGTTAGGGAGAATAGGACATAGGGAAAAAATTTTCGACAAATCTTGCCGACAAAACTTAAGAGTTTTCACACTTAGGACTAGAAAAAAGAGATTTTTCTAAGCCACTTAAGTAGAAACCCTATTCACACTTGCAACAAATAGGAGGATGAGGAATAATTAGAAATAATAGAGGAGATATTTTGTCTCATTATGCTTTGAATGGTGGATTTAAGACAAATAATGAAGCTAAATCTTGGGCATCTTTAGAAGGGTTAAAAATATGTAAATAAATGAATGGAATAGATTTTGGATGGAAGATGATTCTCTCATAGTAATAAATGTAATTTTGAGGAAAGCAAAGGCTCCATGGAACATACAAGAGATAATTGAGGAAATTCAATATCTTGCTAAAGAGTTTGAAGAAATTAAGTTTACAAATATATTCATGGAAGAAAACAAATATGCAGATAAGTTAGCTAGTAGAGGGATTTTCATTGAGGATCATTAAGTTAGCATCTCCTTTCCATGGTTAGAGGAAGTATAAATTTTAGTTGAAGCTGACAAAATTTTTTGATTGCCTAAATCAATTAATGATTAAGATTTTATTATATTTTCCATTGGTATACCTATTTTATTTTATTTTTTAACAATAATGTGTGTCCATTTAGACTATTTATTATAATTTATGTGGTTGCACTTGTGTTTTAGGAAGAAAAATAGCAATCCATATTAGGTAAAGCAGACTATGTTAGTGCAATGTTTTGGAAATATTACTCTACTAAGATGCAAGGCATAGATAGTAGAGGTGAATTTTTGGCATTGTGAAGGCTGCTATAGGAAAATGTCAAGAAAGATCCTAAATTTTGGAGTAATTGTATTCATACAAAGATTTGAAAAGATCCAAAAAATGAAAATCAAGAATTTAGACATTTTATGTAAAATGATGTAGGTTTCTAACTATAGCATCTCAATTGAGATGAGAAGTGTATTTATTTTTAACTATCAAGATCTAAATAAAAGAGATATAATTTTTTTAGGGTGGGGGACTCGAGTACAACCCCTTTTTTATCAAGCAAAAAAAGTTTAATTCTTTATTAAAAAATACTATTTAAAAATTTGACATTTTGAATATTCGTTTGCTCCTTTAAATATTTTATCTTTTAAAATTATTATTATTATTATTTATTTTATATGGTGGAAATGGGAGCCGCCATGTATCCGGGTAGGCTATCTAGCTTTTAATGGCTACCATAGTATTCTGTGTTGTTTGCCTCAAAAATCACCACATAGATCTCCATGTAGTATGCCCCTATAACCACCATGCCATGATCATTTTAAACATTTTATGCTACTAAAAGCACCAAGAAAGGGACAAGTGTTCAGTTCAACAAGGCCCAATATTTGAACCTTGGACCTCCATCCCCCTTATGGGGTTTGGAGGAACCAATTAGTCTACACCTCGAACCTATTTTAGAAATTATTTTACATACAATCCTTCAAAATTTGTTTCATCCCATCATAATATAACCATCTAAAAGAAATTAGGGTTGGATCCAAATAGACTAGAAGAAAAATAGATTTATATGACCATTGTTAGGTAAATCAGAAGTCAAAAGAACAAGTTTATGATTTGATCCTACTCATAATAAAATATCTAAAGAGATTATATGCTCTATTTACAACCTTGTGTTGGATAATAAAACCCTATCCAATATTTTTACTATATGAGTTTTCCCAATGCATTTATTATCTTATGTATTTTTAAAACTTGGATGATTAACAACCCAAAGTCTATTTGATTTTAAAAATGAAGTAGAGTCTTGCATTGATTTAGACCATCATGGACTACCAACCTTATTTTACAAAGGAGATATAAATGTGTTGAAATCACTCCCAAGATTCCATAGATCACAATTCTGAATCATCACTATGTTTAAAAAAAATATGCTAAGGTCTTTTAAACATCCTTCATGAGGAGTGACATAGTTGAAGCATATACATTTACAAACCCAACTTGAATGTGTTAATATTTTCTACAAAATAGTCTAGCAACCCAATTATTTTAGTTTCTAGCAATTTGTCCCATTTGCATTTATCCCCTATTATTGCAATAGCAATTGAGTATCCTTACATTCCTCACTACTTAAATTTGTTTCTTTTATTAAAATAAACTCAAAACTATAACAACCTATTAATTCCTAGATAACTCTTTTTTATGTCTTCTTCACATCTATAATATTCCATGATATCATTTCCATCATTATAAGTTTTATTTTTATTAGTGCGATTAGCCCCATTTCTTGTTGACACCTATACTATTTTTAATTGACATTCCAAAGTGATATTCCTTTGAGTTTATTTATTTTTTGTTCATGCTTTAATGGCCTTCCTCTCCCTTGTCCATGCCCAAAAACCCTTTCATCTTCATAAATATCTTTTATTTTTCCATATTGTTTATAATGAGACTTATCTTCTAAATATTTGTGTTGCCCTAAAGAATTTGAAATGCAAGGAATAGCCTCATGAATACTTTATTCTTTATATTATCCCAAAAACCCTAAAGTATATAGATGATCCTCCATAGTCATTACATTCTTATATCACATTGGAAACCCTATATTTCCTTGGATATCCTTGACATACTTTTCTTTATTGTGCTACTCTTGAAACCCTAAAGTACACTGGATACACTCTATACTACTTTGATTTGTACTCACCCTATACTATTTTCAATCACTTTAATATTTTCCTTCCCATAATACTTCTCGACTTCATATCTTTATTTTAACTTACACATTGTACTTCCTCATCCCTTATATCATTTTTTCTTCTAATAGTTGATTCAAGTGAACTATAATGGCATTTTCATTAGATGATGTAGAGGGTTTTTCTTGCCACTTTATTATAAGTTGAAAATCCTTAATTTGACCTAGCTTCTCCTATGATATGATCTTGTTTTATATTGACTTTTTCTAATGAAGGGCTACTCCACCCAACACTTGCATAGTACTCAAAAGCACAAAAAAATTCAACAGAAACCCCACATCTAATATTAAATCACAAAAAAATTCAACAGAAACCCCACATCAAATATTTCTTCAATAAAATAGAATCAGAAATTACAATGTACGACCATAAGGCCGATTTTATTACAAATACTGGAGATCTACAAATTGGAGCCATGATCTGTGATACCGGACTGCCTTCGGTAATCTCTATTCCCCCTTTTAATAACTTTCCAAAGAATGTTCTGGAAAGTGTAACTCATTTTCCCACCTTTCATTTTCCCACCAGGAAAATATTCATTTGAAATTTTAATTTTCATTTTCCCACCCAGGAAAATATTCACTTGAAACTTGAATTTCCAACATATGGGTCTAAACATATGGGTCTAAACACATGGTTCTAAACATATATGTCTAAACATACGGGTCTAAACATATATATATATATATATATATATTTTTAATTTTTTTGTGATGCAAGATTGCCCTTACACCATTGGATGCTCCTGCATCAGACACCCAGGTTAAATTGAGAAGTGACCTTCACTTCTCTAGTTTTGGAGGAAAACCAAGATGGTCAACCTTTGTCTTAGAAAACCATGATGAATCTTCAATAGGACTTCCTTTCCACTTAACCAGATATTCTTCATACTACTTGTTTCTTGTACTTCTGTCCATACTCTTTTATCCTTTTCCCATATTCCTCAACTCATAGGCATTCCTTGGGATGCTCCCATATACAATCTAGAATGGGGATTTACCAGTACTCATGTTGATAGAATTATTGTAAGCAAATTTTGCCTATGGTAAAATCAAATCTCATCCCTTGGGCTTATCTCCTACTAAGCATCTCAACAGGTTGCCCAAACTCCTATTCACCACCTCTGTTTGTCCATCAATCTATGGATGGTGTGCAAAACTGAACTTCAAATCTATCTTTAGCTTCTTCCGTAAGGTCCTCTAGAGATAACCAATAAATTTGGTATCTCTTTTTGAAACTATACTCCTTGGTAGACCATGTAGTCGTACCACCTCTCTGAAAAACAACCCTACAATGTGAACTGCATCACTGGTTTTCTGACAGGGAATGAAATGTGCCATCTTAGAAAACCTATCAACCACCACAAATATTGAGTCATGTACTGTAGGTACTGCACATGGACTCAAACTCTCCCGAATCAATCCTTTCTTCAATAGATCTTGAACTTGTCTGTTCAACTCCTCATTCTCTGCAAGAATCATTTTATTTGGTAAACTAGCTCCTGGTATCAAATCCATCTGGTGACTAATCTTCCTCACTAGTGGTAAACCTTCAGGTACATTATCTGATACAATATCTTGGAATTCTCCCAACAGATCTGAGGCTTCTACTGGTATATCTTCACATTTTTCCTCATTAACTCTAGGAATCAATGCATAGCACATATGTTCGTGCTTCATACCATTCAAAAAATTCTACCATCAACTAAACAAATTCTTGCACTACTACATACCTTTTCTTCCACCTCCTTCAAGGGCTTCAACTTGTGGTGAACTCCATCCTTTGTCAAGGAATAAGTGTTGGCATGTCCATCATGTACTGCACGTCGATCAAATTACCATGACCTTCCCAATAGCATATGACAAGCATCCATAGGCATGATGTCACACAATACCTCATCATGGTAATTCCCAATATTGAACCTCACTAAACATTGCTCATTGACCAAAGCTCTATGGTCCTTATACAACCATGCAATCCGATATGGATGTGGATGTCTCCTTTTCTCCAACTGTAATTTGTTAACCATCTCCTCTAAAACTAAATTATTAGTGCTACCATTATCAATGATAACATTACAAAATTTACCTTCACATTTGCACCTTGTGCAAAATAAACTCTTCCTCTGAACTAGGTCTTTCTCCTCATTTAGAAAGGCTCTCCTTGCAACAAGAACTTCTCCTCTTTCTACCTCTTTAGAATGCTTAGATTCAACATCTTCATCTACATAAGCAACTCGTGCATTACCTTTAGGTCTCCTATTTATCCTTCCTTGATGTTGTGGACACTCGTATGCTCGATGTCCTTCTTCTCCACATTGGAAATAGGTTCCATGAAATCCTCCTCTTCTAGGTCCTCGTCCGAACCTTCCTCTTCCTCTTTGATCACCATTATTTTGCTCATGGGGGTGGTATGCATTATCCCCTTCTTGGTTATAACTATTGTTGACTTCTCCATTCTTCTTTTGGTCTTCATTTTATCCTTCATATGGTCCTTCACCAGTCCTTCCACCATGACCTATTTCTCTCTACTTTCTTTCAAATCTTCTATTCAACTTCTCTTCTACCTTCAAGGCAAACTGATAAGCATCTTCTATGGTAGTCATTCTGACCAAACTTAGTTCCTCTTGAATACTTGGCTTCAATCCATTTAAATAATGGGATACCTTCTCCTTGTTGGCCTCAGAATGGCCTGTTATGATCATGATCTTGTAGAAATCTTATGTATACTCTTTGACAGATTTACTTGTTTACCTCAAACCCTGCATTTTCTTCAATAAATCTAACTCGCAATTAGCTATAATGAACTATCTCTTTAACTTCTCCACCATTCGCTCCCACCTTGTTATCATTTCCTTTCCTCTTCTATTTCTATCTAGTTGTACTCCCTTCCACCAGATACTAGCATGACCCTTCAGCTTGGTCTTTGCAAATTTGACCCTCTAAGAATCTTCCACCTCTTCATACTCAAAATATTCCTCCATATCATTGATCCAATCAATCAATTCTTCTGGGTTAAGATTTCCAAAATATGTAGAAACATCAAAATTTGGTCTCTTCCCAATCTGGGATAGGGCTTTATACAGTCTAGCTTCCATGGGATCTAATACCTCTTCTTCTTCAGATTGGACTTCTTCAACTTTGTCTTCACTTTCATATTCTTTTCTTTGCTCAAACCCTCTACACAAATCCTCTTGCAGTGCTTGAACTTGTCTTTGTAGGGCTCTAATATCCTCTTGTAGTACCACAATATTTCTCCCACCACCACGGTTCCTTCGTAGATGTATTCTAGTCACTTTTCTCACAACCCTCAACCCTAGGTCCTGGTGCAAACTACCTCACATTTGGTGATCTATTTACACACTCGAGAAATCTTGCTCTGATACCACTTTATGAAGGGCTACTCCACCCAACACTCACACAGTACTCAAAATAAAATAAAAAATCAATAGAAACCCCACATTTAATATTAAATCATAGAAAAATTCAACAAAAACCCCACATAAAATATTTTTTTCAATAAAATAGAATTAGAAATTATAATGTATGACCATAAGGTCAATTTTATTACAAATACTAGAGATCTGCAAATTGGAGCCACAATCTATGATACCAGACAACCTTCGGTAATATATATTCCCCATTTTAATAACTTCCCAAATAATTTTTTAGAAAGTGTAACTCCTTTTCCCACCTTTCATTTTCCCACCAGGAAAATATTCATTTGAAATTTTCATTTTCATTTTCTTGCCCAGGAAAATATTCACTTGAAACTTGAATTTCCAACATATGGGTCTAAACACATGGATCTAAACATATATGGGTCTAAACATATATATATATATATATATATATATATATATATATATATATATATATATATATATATATATATATATATATATTGATGATGGAATATTGCCCTTACACCATTGGATGCTCCTGTATCATTTTCTTATGCTAAAAAATTTCCATCTTTTTCTCCATCATTTTTATTTTACAATCTCTTTCCATGTGTCTAATTTCATGATATTTGCAACATCTAAATGCAAGGATTTATAATCTAGTTGATCTCATTCTCTTGATTCATATTTAATCCTAATATATTGTGGTCAAGGTTTTAAAATATCCATGGCAACACATATTTAAGTGTATACAACATGTCTTCTCTCCTTAATAGTTGGTCCCTTTTAGATGAACTCACCTAGAGTATTGCCAATAATCTTAAAAAACTCTTTATTGTTGAGTTGATAACGAAGTAGAAAAAGCATAATCCATAAAAGGAACCTTTTAATAGTCTTTATTTCCATAGAAATTTTCTCACTCCATGATATTAATTTAATGCATCTTTATCCTTGAACCAAGGGCCTCCATCCATTATTTATGAACTGGAGAAGATAATGATGAAAATTCCTTGTCAAAAATGTTATTAGAGTTATTTGAATTCAATCCCTACTTACAAATTATCCAATTTAAAATCTTAGAAAAACTAAGCCAATATCCATGGAACTTACACATTAACCTCTAGTTTTAAGAATCATTATATCATTCCCGATCATCTAATCCTTGATAGTCACATCTGGTGTAGTATCTACTACATAGATCATGTTTGTCATAGATTCACACTTCCTCTTATTGCTAACTAGGGCATCCTTATTTGCAGTAAAGATTTTCAAAACCGATACATAGATTTTTTTCATATGAATCATTTAGTTTTTAATTTTACCTTAAGATTTGGAACAATAAGAAATGATACTACTTTTGCTTACACTTTGCTTCTTGATACTTGCTTCCTCTTTTACTTTCTACTTTCTACTTCCTGCTCACACCTTACACTTGCTCAAACCTAGCTTGCAATTGCTTGTAGAAAATGTATTATCATTATTATTCATAAAAATAATTATTAAAACAACTCTTGAGGTCTACAAACAATAAAATATCTATAATAATTTATATAGAACATATAATAGTTTTTATTAACATCAAGAAGACCATAAGTTTCAACCATACTTCATTTCTTTTATATATATATATATATATATATATATATATATATATCTTGTGACTTATGCTTAGGACTGGGCATTTCCATCTGACCATGATCTTTCATACGGAGAAGAGCTGAATCTATCAATAAAGAATTTAACACACACTTTAAATCGTGTGACTGATGCTTACGATTGGGCATTTCCATCTGACCATGACCTCTCATAAGGAGAAGAGCTGAACCTATCAATAAAAAATTTAACACACTGGAATTTGAACCTTGAACCTTCTAAAAAAGAACCAAAACCCAAACTAAACTAATATATAACATAAATGACTTCAAAACAAAATAATTAATAATTAATATTTTTTATTTTTTATACTGCAGGACCACAATGTCAAAACCCTTAAGGTCTTCCCTCACTGACCACTCAGGTCATTATTGTAATATAGCAATAACATAGCACACGCCACATAATAACCTAGTTTGTCCGATCTGAAATTTCCAATTCGGGGGAGGAAACCATACATAAAACCACACGCTCACACAAGTAGGCACGCATCAGCGTCCATCCACAAGCTTCCCAGTGAGCGGCCGGTCTTCCCAGTCGCCCAACTACTAATTCCAAGATGTGTATTTCACACCGTACAACGACGTCTATTTCACATCACAGTCCAATTTATTTTGTTAGTTTGGATGTCTATTCTGTTCTGCCCCTCACTGGCAACGAAGAGCTGGATATAATTCATAGTCTCCCTTCCCCTCCCATTTTCTTTAATGTTCGAGAAGCAGGTAATGATAAAAATCGATCGTGAGCAGAACATGAGACTGCCCGTGATTGCATTATTTGGAAACGTGGAGAGAGTTAAAAATTGCAGATGTAAGGACGCAAAGTCCACCAAAGTTTGAAGGGAGGTCTCGTAAATTATTTTTCTATAATACAAATATATAATTTTAGGGTATTCCTAGTTCCTACCAGACCTTATTAACAAAGGTTCTGACATAACCGTCGGGGAATTTGATTCATTGCAACACCGAAGAACAAATTGCAGAAAATATCTGATTTTATATCTTAATTGATTAAACTGTCTTCTCCCTTTTCATCTGGTTTTTAATCGTTACCTTGTTGAATATATTTAAAGTTTCGAACTCCATCTCACAATTAGTATATTGCATATTATCTCCGTCCGTGAACAGTATTTCCACAAACAGCAAACATATTAATTAGTTCAACATGAAATAGAATTTCTTCTATTGGAGTGGGAGGATTCCTCCCACATTCCTTTCCTTTCATTTATGTCCACAGGGGGGATTCCTCCCACAACTCTATGGAGTCCAGTTCGTCTGAATTTGGGATATTGTTCATTTCATCTGATATGGAAGCCGGTGCCCCATTTAATGTCGGGCAAAATAGTGGTAAACCCGCGTCTTGCCAACTAAGGTTGAGAAGCTCCGCTTCAATACTTGCTAATTTTGATTGCAACTCCCGCACCTGCTCTTCCAACTGACATACCCTTCCCGCACAGCCATAGACGGGCTCTCGCAGTCTTGCAGTCGCTTCATAAACCATACTGCTCACTGCATCGGCTCGCTTTTCTACCGGAATCTCCTGGAAAATATTAACAATCAGATAAAAACGATATGCCTCAGAAAATTTATTAAGAAAAAGGAAGACGAAGAATAAAAATAAGTGATTAAGTTTACTTACATGAAGTAGCTTCACGATGTTGCTTGCTCCGAATACTCTCTGTACAATGGCGAATTTACGAACGTCGCTTGATGGAAAGTATGGAGCAAGCAAGCACTTGTCGGAGCACTTTTTTCGTTGAACTTTGCATGCACCGCATGGAGAAACAGGATTCGACATATCTGCTTTCATCTGCTAAATCCAAAAATTAACATAAAATATTATTTTTAAGTTAACCGTAATGATGTAAACTTCTAACTGTGCCAAAAACATAGACAAAAGTAGAATTCTGATCTATAGTATTTCTAAAACCTTAGTTCAAGATAAGTTTTCTATCTGTGCTGAATATTTCTTAAGACAAGAATGCAGCAAATATTCTTACTTATTATAAATTTGGGTATATCAAGAGGCCTGGTCGAACCAAACTTTTTTTTGGGAGAACTTACCGACAGAAGAATATATAGTAGATTGGGCGGTTGCATAATTTGCATCCACTGAATCAGAGAACAGTTTTTTAAAACCATGGATTCCTCCCAATTCGACGCCAATAAATGATATTGAAATGTCAGCGCATGGCCATGTAAGTGCCCACTGTGGTCCAACTAGACCACAATTGTCCAGAATTATGCTATACCAGAATTGTCCTGACAGAAGTGGATAGATTTTCCGTCAATTTTGAATTCTTGGGCAATGTTAAGATTACTATTTTGATACGTAAGCCTTAAAATTCAAACTGTACGGTGATTCTTCCTTCTCTTTTTGTCATTTGACTGACCGCCCAACCTTATGTTATGAAAAAATGATTCTTTTCTCACAACCTTGTGTCAAAATTAATATATTTAGCTATATATTCTGATTTTTTTCCTATCAAATATCCAACAGAGTCTTCTTGATGGGCAATTGCGTATTGAGATATAGCACCGAAAATGTTTATACAAATCCATTAAAATACAAATTGAATAAATAACATCGTGCAAGCGCGTCAAAATAAATAAAGGAAAGTACGATTGAGAAACATTTCAGTGGTGCCATTAAAGCGACTCTTGCCGAGTGTCTTGAACAATAAATTCAAACTTGCCTTAGCCTGAATCAATCAACGTCCTGGGGTTACAACAAAGTCTACGGGTTGAAATGGTCACAAACAGAAAATAGTAATAATACCTTAAGTTGTCTGCACATAATGTGAATGGGCCTATAACAATTTCTTCGAAACAACGTAGTCAAATGTAAGGCAAACCATTGATTCAAAAGCCTCCACGCCATATACCTTAATATAGTCAGAATACCTTAAGTTGTCTGCACATAATGTGAATGGTCCTGTAGCAATTTCTCCGAAACAACGTAGTCAAATCTAAGGCAGATACGTTATATACGTTATGGTACAACGGTTACGATGGGATTGAGCGGATTCATCATTGTTGATGGTTATCTAAGTATGACGTGTTGTCAACATATATACAGGTGTGGTCAAGTATGGACAGGAACAGGCACGTTCTTGGCCGTTTTGGCTTACCCAAGCATGTTGTGCACTTCTTATTATTATATTAAGATGATGGAGGGACTAATAATAATAATTAGTGTTAAGCATGTATATGAATACTTAAAACTAAAGGAGCATTCTTGAGTATCAAGAGACTCTAACTTTTGATACAACACTTCTTATGATTATATTAAGATGATGGAGGGACACATAAATAATAATTATATTTAGCGTTAAGCATGTATATGGATACTTAAAACTAAAGGAGCATTCTTGAGTATCAAGAGACTCTAACTTTTGATTTTCTTTTGATTTTGAGTATTGAGAGACTCTAACATATTAATGGTTTGATTGACTTTCTTCAATTATACCAAGAATGCATTTATTAATAATAAAATACATGCAGAGAAAGAAGAAAATGTAAAGTACACGTAAAATTTTTACCTTTTTTTTCTTGTCATTTTAGCTAGTGATAATAGACATCATAGTTTAAGATAAATTAATTCTTGGATAATAGTCTCCTAACAAAAAATTATGTGGATCATCCTATAAAGGATGAAGTACCAAAAAAACAAGTGTTTTGGACTTGAAACAAAACAAAACATAATATATGTCATAATATAAGATTAAAAAGAAAACATAAACCTATATAGAAGTTGGTGTATTTGCTTCATCTATTAGTGTTTCATGCATTGTATACATAGTTAATGTATTCATAATTGAGCATGTTATGCATGCTTCTAATCACTTTTTTTTCTCAGTCACTTAAACTTCTACAAATTGAACCTCTTCTTGGATCTAATTACCTCAAGGCTTATAAACATAAAAATCTCACCTCTTTGATTGACTATCATTTTATCAAGTTTAAGTAACACCCATCAAAAAACATACTTGCAAATATTTTGTCTCTTAATCTAAATATTATTTTATTTACCTTTTTATAACACTCGTTCTATATAAACCATATTTGTCAGGTTTTTGACCTCTTCCATTGTCATCTTTAAAAGCCTTCGTAAACTATAGGAATTTTTTTTAGTGAATAGATAACTATTACATATTGTTCTACTACTTGTAATTACTTTTTTTTTTATAATTTTTTTATATTTAATACTTTAAAAATAAAAAAACATTTAATTTTGAGATTTCTTTTTAATATCTTAAGTCATTCTCATGACCCGTTATCAAAGCTAATATAAAAAAGGTTCTATAAGAAAAAATGATTTTTAGTACTTTATTAATATTTAATTGATTTAATTTAGTACTAAACTAGATATCAAAGTGAGTTTCACTCACAAGAATATATCAATATTGACTCTATTGCTTCAAAATTTTATGTTCTTATATTTATATGCTAGTAGTGTTAGTACATTGCTTTTTTGGGTACTTTTGATGTATAAATGAATATTCACTAGCAACAATCAAGAGTGCATTATTCTTCTAAATAGTATTATTGATTGACATCAACTAGTAATAGATCTAGTGCATTATCCTAATATTCAACTAAAATAGATGTTATTAGCAAGATTTGTGGGTGATATCACCAATACCAATAACTTAAATAATAAATAATAATATACCATCAATGCATGCCAAATAACATGAGAATAAATTAAGTTTCTAAAGCAACATCTATAAATAGAAATTGATCTTGCTTGTAAATTCCCTCCATATGGATGAAGGGACAATGACTTGCACCATGTCCAATCATAAAGTAGAGTGATTTAAAGGTCAATATTGTTATGAAGGGTTCAACTAGTTCTCTAGTATAATATTCTTGTATTTTGATTGAGCTTGAAACTACTAGGAGAAGTAGAATAGTGATATAGCCAAAGAAATATGAAAATAGTATTTATTTGAAATGGAATAATGTTATTCATATCCACTAGCATTAGGATACAATGAGAACTTATGACACCTTGTTATTGTACCATGGTCCTAGAGTGGCTATAATTGTAATTATGGTTATGATATCTTACAAATATTGAGAAGGAATACTCACAATGTTATATGGTTCTTTCAATGGAATCACAACTCATAATAAAAGAAACATGATTATAGTAATAATTAACCTTCAATAGCACTAAAGCTCCATAAATACCTCATGATCCTATAACTATATTTTCAATAGAATATTAGTGATAATTTCAATATTATTACTAAAAAATACTAAATGATATTATTTATATGGATAAATATTAATCCTTCCAAAGGAAGAATGAGACCACTCTACTAAAATTTAATATTTAATTTTTTTAAGACCTCGGAGATAATTCATCAAGAAAATACATAGGGATAAAAAATAAAAATTTCTAGATCAAACCTCTAAAGTATGAGCATAGTCCTTGCTAGAAAAACATTTTAACAAGGTCCTTAAAGGTTTTAAGGGTATTTTTAAGTATCTAATAATACCATTCTAGGGAAATACCACTAAGAGTTTTAGAAAATATCTTAAGAATCAATATCTCATCATATGTGATGTCTCTACAAGTAGTGTAGAAGAGCCTAAGGTGATTAATGGGGTCTTCCTCTCCCTTGTGTATCTTGAACTTGGGTGTTTCAAAATCTAGAGTGAAAGGATGACTAGGTATTATGGGATCTAAAGGTTGATTACACGGGTCCTCATAAGAGTACTTGTGACTAGATAAAGACCACGAAATCTAGGCCAATTGCTACTTTAATTACTCCATATGTAGAGTAAGGGATTTAAGGTCAAAAGAAAATGGTTTATGGCACATACATTATGTGTTGTTAAATAAGAAGACAACGATGACTAATAAAAGGGAAAAATTGGGGTATTATTTTTTTACTCTTGGTAGATAAGATACGATAGTATTAATACCATGTTTTACAAGTTGACCCAAAACCTTTTACAAAAATTAGCCCAGGGCTGTTGATGAACATGTCCTTACTAAGGATCCTATATATGTAAAATCTACATGCTGCCAAATCCATTACATCCAGTAAGACACATAGCATGTTATCAAAAAGAAACTTCCCATACAACATTTTGGGTATACCCTAATAAAACACACCTGGGTCATAATTACAAAAAAAGAAATAGACACGGATCCCTTCCTTGAAATAGTGGATAAACAAAAAGTTGTAGACACACATAGCAGTGTACTAAAAAAACTCCCACAAGCTCTATATTGATAGTTACTCTTAATAATCCTTTGGTAATTGCTTTCTTCCATATATGACATGCTTTGTGACCACATCCTGTCTTGGCCAATCAACCTTAGAGAAGTGAATATGTTGGATAGATTTATGACGGTGGCTACCTGGTGGTCCACGTGGCTCTGGTTCGAAGTCTTATGTTGTTTTTTATTTCTTACCCTGTGATTATCAACCAAACTCAAATTACTAAGATGACTAGGAGCCATGTTATATGACATGTGACTATCCCCAGTAGTCTTTGTGGTATTTCCAAGAAACATCCACCAAGACTGACAACTCAGATAATTTTTATTGTGATTCCATTTCAAAAAAGATACGAGAATACTCATAGTCTTTGAAATTATAGTGCCTTCCCTATTGGTAAATTCGACTATCATTCTTAGAATTCTTTTTGAATAAGCTCTTCTATTTCGATCGGGACACCATGTTCCCATTTGAAAAGCCCATCATCATCGAAACCCAAATTGGCCAGCTTATCAACAACTTTGTTAGCTTCCCGAAAGACATGTTGGGATTTTCAGTCCTTTCTTCCCTAGAAAAGGACCCTAGCCTCTTCAACAATTTTTTTAATCCTATAAGGAGGTATTTTACAATTATTGAGGAGATTTATAACATGCATAGAGTCTCCTTCTATGATCAAATTGCTTTCTAAGTCTTGATTCATTTGATGGCCTCTCCACATAGCTCTAAATTTAGCTTTGTTGTTCGTCCTTGTTTCCAAATATTCAAAAAATGCAAGCATCATATTCCCATTATGATCTCATACAATTCTACCAATGCCTACTCTGCCAGGATTTTCCTTATCCACTCCATCAAAATTAAGCTTAAACCAACCCGTAGGAGGTGGGGACCACTTAACATTGGCTCTGGGGTTGACTACCCTAGGCACAAACTCATATAACAAGTTTAAGCTTAAATATTGAGCAATTGTGGTCTCCTGCAGATGAGGTTTACAGATATCAAAAGAGATAAGGTTCACATTCTCGTTGGCAAAGGATAAGATCCTGGAAATGATAGTTTGATGATCATGGATAGACTCATTAAAGACTATATGGTTCCTTTCTAACCACACCTACCAAATATAGTTATTAAGAAAAATTTTCCACATGTATCTAAGTATTTGGCTTGAAAAATGGCAAGGCCACTAGATGAACAAATCAAGTACAATGGCTAGTTTAACCTAGGAAATATTGAAGGCCTAAAAAACCCCACTTAGGACAGTAAAGGAAAAAGGGAACTCAATCAAAATGTGATAAATGGTCTCCCAATTAGTCATGCATAGATAACAATGATTAGTGATACAAATACCTTTACACATCATATTATCAAAGGTTAGAATTCTTTCTTGGATAATCAACCATGAAAAGACTACAATTTTTAGAATTATTTTTTTTATCCAAACTAAGTCCTTTTGGAGGAAAAATCCTCGTCATCAAGCAAAATCTTGTAAGCATATTTAACACTGAAATACCCATTTTCCATAGGATCCCAGGTCACTTGATCTTCCTTGTGTCTTATGGGGATAAATTTTTTCCCGATAATGTTACAAAGATCATGTGATTTCACTTCAAATCCCTAAATCCTTTTTTTTTCCACTTCATTCTACCTCTATCCTAAATCATATAATCGAAGACTTTTCTACCAATGATTTCTTCCATGATATCTCTGATTCGGTCTAAGTTAAGATATTGTGTCAATGGTTCGTCCTTAGCCCACCTGTCATTCCAAAAATTTATCCTCTCACCATTGCCTAAAACCCATATTAAACCTTTTTTGATGATTTACTTACAATTGAGAATTACTTTCCAAAAATAAGAACCTTTTATTGGAATTGATTCACTTAGAAATTCCATATTTTGTAGATACTTTCTTTTGATGATAGTTGTCCATTAATTTTCTTCACCATAAATGAGGCGCCATGCTTGCTTAGCTAGTAAAGCTAAATTTATATGAGCAATTCTCCTCATACCTAAGCCCCCATTTTCCCTGGTTCTACACACTTTGGTCCATCCTACAAGGTGTATCTTTTTTTTCTCCTTTGATCAAGTCCATCAAAATTCTTTTTGGAGTTTCTCAATTTTCTATAAAATCTTCATAAGTGCTTTGAAAATGGAGAGGAAATAGACTAGAATGCTCTGAAGAGATGATCTAGAAGTGACATTGTATGACTCACTTCCAACCTATTTAAGACAAAAGTATTTGAAGGAATGAGATTAGATATTGTGATATTGAAGGTCTATGCAAAACCCATATTTATGCTTAGGATTGGTGAGAGGTTGTTGAGACATGGTTGAGAGACTAAAGCACTAGAAAGAGTAAGCTTATGCTCACTTATTAAGAGAAAGGATAACTTATGTTGACCTTTAGTAACTCCTCAAAGGGAGGTAAATATGAATGGTTTCATAAGGATGATGGAGGTTTCATGCTCCACCATCTATAGAAGTCATTACAATTAGTTTATTGGAGTCTATTTAATTTAATGTTTATGTATTAAGGTCTACACATAGATATCCATACGATATGTCTACTTGATTATATATTAGAGGGTTTAACTTGGGCTACTAAGTATGGTCCAAAAGGGACCCAAATAGTATACGTAACCAAAGGATCTTCACTTCATTTCAAAATGGTTTTTATGGCCTCCTTATTTTTATGTAATAAAGATGCTCGATGATCAACATATTTGAAGGTTACACTTCATTGTTCATCATGAATGGGAAAGAGGGTTCCTAAAGGAGGAGCTCCCTCATATTCTTCTTAATAGTAGGATTTTTAAATGTGTTTCAATTCTCTTGAACATCAAAAAAAGGTTTTGTATTGTTAGCTAGTTGATGAGCAACACTTCAATTCATGTAGTGTCATGTTTTGTTTTGATAGTTTCTTAGGATAAGAAAGAGAAGATGATTTTATGCCTTTATTTTACCTTTACTCTATATACCTATTTAATATATATATGCATGGCCTCCTTATATACCTTGAGTCCCTATATACCTAACCACTCTCTATATACCTATAAGTATGTGAGATATAGTTGGTACATAGGATCACAATGATATGTGAAAGTGGCCACTAGGCACATGGTCCAAGATAGTATGCAAGTGGTAATAATAATCCTCCTTATGATTCCCATTAGTCCATCATATTAAACTCCTCTATAGGCTTAAACTATGTATAATACCCTATATGGATGGTTGGGAACCTAGGCTCATGTGAAAAACCTAATTTAGCCTATAGGCTTACACTATGGTTACTTAGGGTATCATATACAATCCCTAGAAGGACTAACCCCTAGTCATGTTCTTATAAATATTTAATTAATATTATTTAACTACACAAAAGGATTAGGTGGCCTTGCTTAAATGTTTAACAATCTTTATCTTGATTAAATCTCTTGGATAGGATAGAAAAATCTTAGTAACTTTTGGTGTTCACCTTAGGTTCACCAAATATGTGATCATGCAAATAAAGATGATCATGAGGGTGCATATCCCTTTTTTCTTGAGATCACACTTATGATTGTGGAATTTCTTATTGTATCCTAAGAAACTAGTTTGATGGTCAAATTCATAAACACCTTGGGTTTAAATGGAAGCAATAAATCTACTCTAAGTGTGTATCCTATCCTAAATATTGAAACCTAATTTTGAAATGCAAAATATAGATTCAAACAAATGCAAGCACATATAACCCTATTCTATATGAATTTTCACTTTGAATACACATATTTTTAATTTCAAATGATAACCAAAGGATGATGTGTGAAAAAACAATATTTTACTAATATGTATCTACATGCACTTCACATTCATACCTAATGCTAAAGATACAAACAACATATATTTTTAATCAATTTGGAAAAGAAACTAATTTTCTCATTATTTTCATCAAATTTATTTACAAAACACAATGGGTGGCTACAAAATAGTAATATTATCCTATAGTGTGCTTATAATTTTATGTCTAATATAGCAATTAATATCTATATCTATTTTATTGATAATTTGTAACCAAAGGTAAATTTGATATCTTTTTGTAAAACATTATTACAACAGATAAATAGAGATGATAGATGAGGCAAATTATACAATTTAAAAACCCTATAATAGAAATATACTTAAAATAGATTAAATAAAACCTAGTTTTTTTGCTAAGGTAGAAACACCAAATGAAAGTGACATGTATAAGTGTCTGACAAAAGAGCCAGGTAGAATCACCATAGGCAAAACCATATGCCACTTTTGCTCTTATATGGTACTTTTGGTTGTACCTCCAAAATGAAAACCTTGTAAATAGAAATAAAGAAAAACATGCAATCAATGAAAGATGGTTTGTCCAATTTTGGAAAGCATCAATAGACTTCCTTGGTAAAAAGGATCAAACACTAGTTTTAGATATAAAATATAGAAATAATCAATGTTAAAAATGAAATGTAAACAAAATACTAAAATATAATCACGATTGAAACTAAAAAAAGTTAATCTTAAACCAAAGAGGGTAGACACAACTACTGGTTGCCCCTTTTCTAATTGATATTGTTGAGGAGTATTCTCCAATTCACTTTGAGGGTGTCTTGATGCCTAGTGATGCTTTCCAAGAGACTTTTAAAATTATTTAAACGCTCTTTTCTATGAATTTGATTTCTAATCATGATTTTTACAAGAGGAAGGGACCATAAAATTATTTCAATAGCACTTAGATATGAGAAGAATATCAATGAAGGAGAATCATAGACTAAAAGTATTGTAGAAATTTATTGGTGTACATAAGTTTATATTCATAAAAGACTCTCTAATGTGTGATTTTATAGATAAACAAGGTATTTCTTAGAGATATCTTGAATGATCCTTGGTAGACAAAGCAAGGTAGGATGATTGGAAGTTGCATGAATATGATTGAGAGTTGTAGGCTACATGGAGTTGATTGAGAGTTGGGGGAGTTGATTTGGAGTTGCTTGGATTGAAGTGTCATGCAATTTCCAATCAAGAAGATTTGATTGATAGTTTTCCATCTATGTATGCATGAATTTAGTTAATAATATGAGGTTCATGGTAGAATGGGTAGTGACAAGTAGTTAAATTATTGAAATCTCTAATTTGGTAGTGGCAAAGAAAAATTGTCATAGTGGTGTAGAAGAACATGATTATTTTAATCATGGCACTACTACTTGATATATAGTAGAAAGGTAGAAATTCAGACAATTTTGATAGACAAAAGTGTAATAGGGCAACAAAAGCATCATGACATTTTTATAGGGTTACGATGCTTTTGCTTTTAGGTCATTTGGAGGTATCAATTCGTATGTAAGTATAGGTATAATTATACTCATAAAATAGATATTTTTGATCTCATTCTAATTGTGGAAATTTTACGAGGATTTGTAGTAGTTTTTTAAATCTAAAAAATATGTTGCTTTTTACCCTATATTTAGTCATGCCATAGTCAAACATACTAAATTTGTTTAAAAAACTGGTTGGTGGTGGAAAGCACCCTTTAATGATTAATTGTTATGCAATATTGGTTGTCTAAAAATTATATTCACCAATTTGGATTTTCACATACTTATAACTCTAAGGTATACATCAATAATTTGATTCATGCATAATTATCCTATAGATATTTTTTATTGTATTCTATTGAAGAGGTTGATAGATATGTTATTTAAGATCAATCATTTTTAAATAATGTTGCATTAATTTTATAAAACATATATTTATTTTTTTAAGTTTTATTCCAATATCCCAAATAGTTTATATAATGCATATTTATGTGATATTGAAAGATAATAATTTATAATATTTTAGAGGGTTTTCTTACAAGTTGTACATAGTCATAGAGATATTTAAAGAAGACAAATAATATTTTGGATTATAATATGGAATTTGATACTATTATTAATTGGGAATAGATCCCTCATATTTAATGAAATTGAAACTAGAAGACAACATGCTAAGTGTCCACCAAATTTTGCTTCATAAGTTAGAGATGATAAGATATTGCTATTCAAATTTATGTTATATCTACTTATATTTCTAAATATTATCATTTCACTTGATACATTCATTTTGGTAAAATGAATATTATCTAGAATCACTTATAAGACATAAATTTAATGACATACTCGTCTTGGGCTATTCCTTATCAACTTTTATGTTTATTATAGTGTAATCCTTTAATATTTACATGATCTTCAAACTATTCTAAAACCATGTTCCTTATATTTTGTTATATATGGATTTTTCCTTTTTTTGAGATGTAATTTTCTATCCATATTAAGGTTTTCTATATGAAATTTATTAGAACTCATAGGATGTCAACATTATAGTATGACAATCTATGAAAACCCCTAGGGTCTAGGAAGGAGAACCATAATATGGGGATGTATGGTTATTTCTTGTTAGATTGGTTTAAGGTTAAGTTAGAGCTTTCATGATACCTTTTTGAGGATCTATTGACTCTTCTCAAGGTGATATGAATGAGATAATATATTAAACTAAATATGTTGATATGCTATAATTTTTAATTTTAGTTATAATTCATTTGATGATAGGGTATAGTTTGAACTACACTAAATATTATTTGAGATATTAAATGGGAGATTATTTATGATTGTGGAGTTAGTTTTAGCTAATCTAACAAAAGGGATTAGTTGAAGCTCCATAAAGATTATTTAATATATGAACTAGAATATGTGTTATGATTATGGAGTTAGTTGTAGATACTATAATGATAGGGTTTATTTGGATTTACCCTAATTATTGATCAAGATATGTGATTTTAGATTTTATTTATATATACTCTAAGAATGAAGTATAATTATAATTATCATATCTCATATATGGAGTTCTATTGTTTACTTATAGATAATTTGATTATAAAGTTTCATTCAAGTTGCTCTATCTCATATGTGGATTTGTACACTTTAGTTATAGCTACTATAGGGATAGATTTTAATTGGAGCTACATTATTTTATGTATGGAGTTGAGTGGATTCTCCACAACAACCACAAATATATGGCAACAATCCTAGGAGGTATTTTGACATGTGTGTTTGTTGTTGTTGTTGAGTTCTATCTTGTGTGTACTGTAGACTTATTTTATCACCTATTTTAGAAATTAAAATATGATATTACCAATGCACTTTTGAAATATATTTATTTAGATTACTTTTGTATATATGCTTAATATTTCATTGCTTAAGAATATTTCAAGTACAAGAGATATATAAGGCCAATAACTAACTTGTTCTAATACCATATCTACTCTCATAACATAAATTCCAAGTTATCAAATGTATTATAGACTTTAACCTTGTTATTACATTACTATGACTTGATTCTGATCTCAATAACCTATATTTAGTGTTAAAATAGGTGAATTGATATTTATATGAAACAATTCCTTTTGTGTAACCTATCTATTTATCTCAATTTTATGTACTTAAATACCCATAATTGCATAATGTAAAGTATCAAAGCAATGGTTTCTAACATATAGTATCAAAGTAGATAGAATGAAGAAGAACTTTCCTTTTGATCCTCATCTAGCTTAAACATAGAGAAACCTAAAAAAGAGCACTCTATTTTATAAAAGAAGTTTCAAGAGTACTTTATCAACAATAATTCATCTATTACTCCATAATTTGGAAAGGGGATAATAAAGGTATATTTTTGGTCAAGTCATATTACAACTTGTAGGCAGGGTTATGCATAGGGGTGAATATTTTTTAATTAATGAATATTAGCATTTTCAAAAATAGAAATTGGTTAATTTGGGGATGTTGGACATCATTCCATTCACCCAAAAAAATTTTGTCCAAACTTTTTTTAGAAGTCAGCTCACCCCACATTGATAATAATATTACTAATTTATTTTTAAATTGCCAATACCCCCGCCTAAATCGAGGACCCTTTTCACCTTGAAATTATAAACTTTTTTATTTATCCTACCAAAATTACCTTGTATAATAGTATATATACCTAGCATGACAACCATACCCATACAACTAACACATTAATTCCTATCAATAAATGACCTATAGTAGCAAAAATAATAATCAATTGTAGAGAGAAGAATAAATGATCGATTGAGAAATAATTAGTTGTAAAGGAGTAGTGGTTTAATAGAAGAGAAATGGAAAATAATAATTAGTTGTAGAGGAGTGTGGTTCAAATGCAAAACATCTAACTGCAAAAGTGTGGTTCGACTACACTTTTGCTATCGAGTGCAGTTTAGCTACAAAAGTGCACCCGAACTGAATCCAACTACAAAAGTGCAATCAGACCTCATCTAGATGTAAAAGTGCAACCAAACCATATCTAGGTGTACTTTTGTAGTTGGATGTTGTTCTACTACAAAAGTACAATCAAACCATATTCAGCTGCAAAAGTGCATCTAGATGTGGTACAGGTGCACTTTTGTAGTCGAATATGGTTTGACTACAAAAGTGTAGTTGGATATGGTCTGATTGTAAAAGTGCAGTCAAACTAGATCCAACTACAAAAGTACACTCGAACCACATTTAGGTGCACTTTTACAATTGGATGTGATCCAACTACAAAAGTGCAGTTGGACCACACTTTTGTAGTCAAACCTTTTTTAGTCAAATGTGGTCTAACTGCATCTGACTAGTAGAGAACCTTATAGGAGGAATAACTTTTTATCCACAACTCTATTTAAAAAAAAGAAAAAAAACACCTAGCTCAATGAGATATATGCTTTAAAAATATATTTGATCAACTTGGCACTTGGTAAAATCCTCAAAAAACCCTTAGAATACCTCTAAAATGAGCTCTAAAGTTGTTAAAGTGTGATACTTGAGAAAAAATAAGTAGAGATCTAGTAAGGGTAATGTGTAGAAACCCTTAAAGGATGTTAGGTCTAGATAACCTAAAGTGATGGATTTGGTAAATATTATTTTCTTATCATAATAATATATGATAAATGAGTGGTAATAATATTTTGCAATTGATTCACCCTATTTTTATAATTTTTGGTGAAAAAAAAATATAATTCACCCTATTGATTAGCCCTATGTTGGACATGATTCACCTTGATTTTAAAACTGATCACCTAATTTTTATAAATAGATTTTGGGTCCAACCCCTTATGAATAACCCTGCTTGTAAGAGGATGGGGAATGGTACAAGTTCCTGATTAACAAAATTTGGTTCAAAAGGCCCACCCCAAAAATTAATTTCTTTTTTGGTTGGTTGTTCAAAATAAGATCCTCACTATCGAGAATCTTCATAAAATGAATGGCCAATCTAAATAGATTCAACCTATACAAAGTAGGCTATGATAATTCCAAAAACTTATTTATTTAATGCCCTTTTTCCATGGAATTTTTTATTCTACTCCTAAGGAGTCTTGAGGTTGCTTGGGTCCTTCCCAATAATATAGTGTATCTTTGTCTGTAATGGATTTTCCCTCTTTTTAGTAAAAATATTAAAACTCTATGGGATTTATGTCTACCTTATTTCCTTTGTAGAATCTAGAATTAAAAGAATAATAGTGAATTCTAGAATGTCAAAAATGATGCTAATTCAGTTAAAACCATAACTGTTAATACCATAAAAGAAAATGTTGTGTCAATTTTCCTCCAAGGTGATAGGTGAATTGAGGACAAATATAATATTGCTACCAATTTAGGACTCCTATGGGATGAAGATTCTTCTCCCCACTCCTTCCTTCAGACCTGCTTCTTGGTCAAATAGGACCCTCCACAAGGTTAGCTAAAACTTAATTTTGATGGGGCTTCTAAAGGTAATCTAGATAGCTCTAGTGCTAGAGGAGTTATAAGAGATGACAGAGGAAAGATCCTTTTAGCTTATGCTAAATATTTTGGGGTACAAAAATATTCTTTGTTTAACCAAGACCTCTCTTTCAAGGAGTTTTTTTGGAGATACATTATCCATCATAAATATTTCTAAAGTCCTATAGTCTCCAAATTGGGCCATTGAAGATATGATGGAAGAGGTGAAGAAGTGAAGAACACAAGCTTATACTGAGATGGGGGGGTGAACAGTATAAGACCACTTTTTACTTTTCCTTTATACTTCAAAACAGTAAAGCAATATATCCAAAGCAATATCAAAACAATGCACAAGATCATCCACAAAGTGACACAACAATTTTGACGTGGTTCATCCACAAAACTTTTCTCTAAAAGTTATCTCAAAGTTCTTTGGGAAACCTTCCCAATTACAATGTTTATGAGCCTCGGCTCAAAGGAGATACCTTCCCCCAATCTGAATTTATGAGCCTCTCGCTCAAAGGAGATACCTTCCCCTACCTCTGCTCTGGCTGGTGATCCTCTAGAAGACCTCTGCCTCCGCTGCCCTTAGCAAATGGAACTCTATCCACAGAAGACACCTGTCTTCCCTGCTCTGGCTGGAGACCTCCATCCTCAACTCTATCACCTCAAAGCTGGTCCTCGAATTTGCACTAAACACAGTCCTTCGGTCTAGCACAAATGTCCTAAGGTTCTTCTCATAGAACCAATGCACCTCTGTCCTCAAGTTCTCTGATAGAACTATCAAACTCAGCTTCACAAGTCCTCTGCTAGGACCTGTCCAAATCTGCTCACAAGTCCCCAATGGAACCTGTCCAAAACTTGCTCACAAGTTCATCAAGAAAAACTTGCTTGGCATGAACCCACAAAGAGAATGGTTAGAGACCCAATGTGATTCATCAACCTCATAGAAGCATAAAGAGAATTGTTAGAGACTCAATATGTTCTATACTTAACTCCCAATCTCAATCTCAACTCAATCTCAAATCTCATAAGAATAAGATAGATGTAATATGCTTTTCTCAAGAACATGAAACACAACCCAACAATTGCCAACCAAGCAATATCTCATATAACAATGATACTCATGTTCTTTCCAACAACCAATATCTTTTCTCAACCAATTAGGGCTTCAACAACAATGCTCAAAGACAAGGTTTAACCAACATCATTCAACTCAACATTAACCTTGAAGCATTCAACCAATCATCACAAGAAAAGGAAACAAGTAGAAATCCTTTTCCCTCCAAAGATATTTGAACAAAACAACCACCCACACAATATCACCAAATGCAAAGAATAACTTGTTCAAATCAACTCAATGGAGTAAGCCCAATATCATGAATCAAGTAAAAGCAATAACTTGATCAAACAACCTCTATGGAAGCAACTCAACCATCAACCTCAAAACAGCCAACCAAGGGTTTCACCAACTCAAAGCAAGTAGCAAGACTCACAAACATAAACCTTAGTGCACAATGCTTCCACTACCTCAAACCAGAATTATGCATTCACCAAAACTCTCATCAATGATAACAATGCATAAGTAGTCTTCAACAAACCAGAAAATAGGATTTACACCCAACCAAAGGAAACCTAGTTGAATACCTTTTCACTCCAATCTTATTTCAGGAAAACATACACCAATCATACTCATAAGAAGAATGTGCCCATACCTTATTGTGAAGATGAAGAAGCCTCTTTGTTAATCTGCCACAATTAAAATCACTCCTTTTGTGCCACTTAAAAGGTTAGCATAGCAAAAACAAATTATCCACTTAAAGGTTCCCTTTTAAACTCCAATAACACAAAACCCCTTAACTTCCAATTTAATACATTCCCCACAATTATTTTAAAACCTTTTTACTCCTCTCACAATTAAGATTATAAAACTTTATGTAAAGAAAAACTTCCTCTAAACCCTTATGTCTCCCGCGTTGTCATAGTTCGCATTTCCAAAAGGTAAGCATCCCCAACATTAAATATAACTAATAAAACAAGCCCTTATGTCTCCCAAGGTCCATGGTACTAACTACTCACGAAAGCACCACTACTACCTAAACATCACCTTAGGCATCAAACAAACATTATGAACCTAGCACCAAGCCTTAGGCCTCAACAAAAATAATATAGGGCACTTACCACCAGAACTGCTGAGGAGAATTGATCCCAGCACCTCTCGCTAGCTAACGCACAAGCACTTGAAGAGCCACCAATAGGCCAACCGCCCACATGGGTATGAAATCGAAAGGGCAATCACTTTGTTTGACTTTATCCTTCTCGGGAGATGCGAAAACCCTGCATCACCAGATTATCTCCTGGCACTTCGTGCTCAATTATCGTGTCATTCAAAACGTGCCAAAGCCACTTCTCCACTGCAGGTAATGTCGGATTTAGTGCGCTTAGAATAGAACAAAATTTATCGATTACTACACTCTCCTTTTTGGTTTTCGAATTGCGTGCGCCCTCATCAAAACTTGCTCTCCTTCGCTGGCGCAGACGATGTCGAAAATGAAATGCATGGAAATTGATATCGAATCCTTCGCTCTTCTTTAATGAAATCCATTGCCACATTTTATATGTACTATGATGCATTGATTAACACGTCGGCACTTTTAATTTAATTTAAAATTTTAATTTAAATTTTAAATAAATAAAATTTAAACTAAATATTTAAAATTAAATATCTTCATCATCGGGACACCTTTTTCAACGAAACGAAGAGCCAACTTGGGTTTTAAGAAAAACCCATTTCAAATATGTTGTCCATGGTTTTAAATAAAACCTTTTATTTTGTCTGCCTTGGTTTTCACAAAAACCCTTCCGCTTCTTGACATCAATGACAACATCAACACTTGAGCAAAGGCAATGTACCCAATGTACCCAAAATTGCCAACAATCTCCCCCTTTGTCATTGATGGCAAACCTTTACTAAAAAACACTTCTTAAGAGCCAAAACTGAAACCCACAACTGAGAATCTACCTTTGAAGTTTTGCTCCCCCTGACTTGAAGCTTTCCTCTTCACTTGAAGCTCTCCCCCTTACTCATATCTCTCCCCCTTTGTCATCAATGGCAAAGGGCCACCTTTGGGGCTCGGGACTAAGAATGAGCCTCTTAGCTTAGTCCCTCCCCCACCTCCTGTTGAGGTGATTAATTCTGGGGTGGGAGTAAAACTCCCATTAGGCACTGATCATCATCAGCGTCTATAACTTCCTTGTCGGGCCTTCTCTTGAACTCTTTGTCCATATTCCTGTTCCTCCATTGTTCTTGTTCTTTTCGTATCCCTATTCTTTTCCATGCCTTGATCCTTGGACCTGATCATGCCACTGTTTCTGTTCCTATACCTTGGAATTTCAGCTCTACATTGTCTAGCTGTGTGACCTTCATTGTTGCACTTATAACAAGTAACAATGTTATTTCTTTTAGGCATACCTGTTCTTTGAATCCAACCTATTTTGACCAAACCTGTTCTCGATATTTGCCTTGCAAAAAATTGCTTTATGCCCAAACTGATTGCAAGAGTAGCAATACCCATGAAAGAAATTACCACTTCGAAACTGTCATTTACCTTCTTCACTTGAGCCATGCAATGTACAGCCATGTGACCAAATCTGTGACAAGCAAAACATCTGCCTTGAAACTTTCCTTTATTTGACCTCTTGGGTCCTGAAAACTTCTTCTTCTTCTCATTTTGAATTCTGTTTTCTATTTCTGTGCATCTATCATTCAAGGACTCATGATCTGAAATACTTTCCTCATTAGAACTCTCTTTCTTTTGGAGTCTCTTACTAGACTCTCCAACTTGTTTCTTGTGAGGCTTAACAAAACCAAGACCTGTTTTATCTGTTGTCTTTCTTTGACCTTTGATAAGAGATTTAACCTTTTTGGAGCTTTCTTGAAACCTGTACAGACTTATCCTTGTACTCTTTATTTTCCTCTTTCAAAGAAGCCATTTTCTGATCTAATTCACTATACTCAAGCACCTTAGATTCTAACTCATTCTTGAGTTCTTGTGCCTTAGCCATAGAGACGTCAAGACTTTCTATAAGTTTATCTCTCTCCATGCAACATTCATCTAACTTATCCTTGAGTCTAGCATTCTTCTTTCTTTCCTTTTTCAAAACACTAAGAGCATTAGTAAGTTCACATTCAAGATCCTCTATTTGATTGCACTTTGAATTATCAAGGCCTTTTTCAGATTTCTTATCACTAGAGGTTGTACCATTTTCAAAAACATACATCTTTTCTTATCATTTTTTGAAGCATCCTCATACAATACTAGACACCAATCATCTTATTTTTGCAATTATCCTCAAGGTGCCACAATTTCATTTCTAAGACATTTCGGTTCTTCCTCCTTTTCTGATATGAACAATATCTCATTTTTATAATCACCTGAAGAACTTTCACTATCACTACTAGAACACTTACTTGCTTTGTCAAGGTAGACGCTCTTCTTTTCTTGATTGTTGTGCTCATATTTGATTTTAAGAGTTGTATTGGCCTCTTCTAGTTGTTTCTTCAATGAAACAATCTCTTCTTTTTGTTTGCAGCAAACAGTCTCTTTCTCATTGATCTGAGACCTGAGAGTTTCTTCACTCTTTTTGAACTCTTCTATTTTTAGCTTTAGATTGCTAACAACTTTGTTAGATTCCTCTTCATGTTTGTTGTATATACCGACTTTATTACTCATTTCTTCTGTCTGCATTCTTAAACCATCAATTTCTTTTTCTAGCTTGCTGCAATACTCTATTTTCCTGGATGATTGCATTTCGAGATCTTCAAAAATTTTCTTGTAATCTTCTGCTTGTACTTTCAAGCTGGTGATTATATCTTCTACATCCTCAACCTTTTTACTCAGGTCTGAAATCAGTTTCTGTTTCCAATTTGCTTCTGCATCACTTCCTTCTTCATCACACTCTTGTTCTGAATCTGTTTCTTCACCAATTTTGAATGGATCATCTTCATCTTCACTGCTACTAAACCCATGGCAATGATGATCATTGTGATAGAGTTGACCACAAACAAAACATTCTCTTCCTTGTGAGCAATCATCTACAAAGTGACCGGTCTTCCCACATCTGGTGCAAAACTTTATTAATCTGGCTTGTTCTCCATTGTTTGATTCATCTCTTGAATCTATTTCCATTCCCAAAGCAGCAACATTGAGATCATCTTCATTTTCTTTCATGACCCTGTGAGATTTCTTTTTCTTGTGTCTAATGGTTTTGCTTTTGCCTTTCCTTGCCATTTGTGTTCTTGTAAGATCTTCCTTCAAGTTGTTTAAACTTTTCGAAGGCACCGGCTCTGATACCAATTGAAGAACACAAGCTTATACTGAGAGGGGGGGTGAATAGTATAAGACCACTTTTTACTTTTCCTTTATACTTCAAAATAATAAAGCAATATATCCAAAGCAATATCAAAACAATGCACAAGATCATCCACAAAGTGACACAACAATTTTAACGTGGTTCATCCACAAAACTTTTCTCTAAAAGTTATCTCAAAGTTCTTTGGGAAACCTTCCCAATTACAATGTTTATGAGCCTCGGCTCAAAGGAGATACCTTCCCCCAATCTGAATTTATGAGCCTCTGCTCAAAGGAGATACCTTCCCCTACCTCTGCTCTAGTTGGTGATCCTCTAGAAGACCTCTGCCTCCGCTGCCCTTAGCAAATGGAACTCTATCCATAGAAGACACCTGTCTTCCCTGCTCTAGCTGGAGACCTCTGTCCTCAACTCTATCACCTCAAAGCTGGTCCTCGAATTTGCACTAAACATAGTCCTTCGGTCTAGCACAAATTTCCTCGGGTTCTTCTCATAGAACCAATGCACCTCTGTCCTCAAGTTCTCTGATAGAACTATCAAACTCAGCTTCACAAGTCCTCTGCTAGGACCTGTCCAAATCTGCTCACAAGTCCCCAATGGAACCTGTCCAAAACCTGCTCACAAGTTCATCAAGAAAAACTTGCTTGGCATGAACCCACAAAGAGAATGGTTAGAGACCCAATGTGATTCATCAACCTCATAGAAGCATAAAGAGAATTGTTAGAGACTCAATATGTTCTATACTTAACTCCCAATCTCAATCTCAACTCAATCTCAAATCTCATAAGAATAAGATAGATGTAATATGCTTTTCTCAAGAACATGAAACACAACCCAACAATTGCCAACCAAGCAATATCTCATATAACAATGATACTCATGTTCTTTCCAACAACCAATATCTTTTCTCAACCAATTAGGGCTTCAACAACAATGCTCAAAGACAAGGTTTAACCAACATCATTCAACTCAACATTAACCTTGAAGCATTCAACCAATCATCACAAGAAAAGGAAACAAGTAGAAATCCTTTTCCCTCCAAAGATATTTGAACAAAACAGCCACCCACACAATATCACCAAATGCAAAGAATAACTTGTTCAAATCAACTCAATGGAGTAAGCCCAATATCATGAATCAAGTAAAAGCAATAACTTGATCAAACAACCTCTATGGAAGCAACTCAACCATCAACCTCAAAACAGCCAACCAAGGGTTTCACCAACTCAAAGCAAGTAGCAAGACTCACAAACATAAACCCTAGTGCACAATGCTTCCACTACCTCAAACCAGAATTATGCATTCACCAAAACTCTCATCAATGATAACAATGCATAAGTAGTCTTCAACAAACCAGAAAATAGGATTTACACCCAACCAAAGGAAACCTAGTTGAATACCTTTTCACTCCAATCTTATTTTAGGAAAACATACACCAATCATACTCATAAGAAGAATGTGCCCATACCTTATTGTGAAGATGAAGAAGCCTCTTTGTTAATCTGCCACAATTAAAATCACTCCTTTTGTGCCACTTAAAAGGTTAGCATAGCAAAAACAAATTATCCACTTAAAGGTTCCCTTTTAAACTCCAATAACACAAAACCCCTTAACTTCCAATTTAATACATTCCCCACAATTATTTTAAAACCTTTTTACTCCTCTCACAATTAAGATTATAAAACTTTATGTAAAGAAAAACTTCCTCTAAACCCTTATGTCTCCCGCATTGTCATAGTTCGCATTTCCAAAAGGTAAGCATCCCCAACATTAAATATAACTAATAAAACAAGCCCTTATGTCTCCCAAGGTCCATGGTACTAACTACTCACGAAAGCACCACTACTACCTAAACATCACCTTAGGCATCAAACAAACATTATGAACCTAGCACCAAGCCTTAGGCCTCAACAAAAATAATATAGGGCACTTACCACCAGAACTGCTAAGGAGAATTGATCCCAACACCTCTCGCTAGCTAACGCACAAGCACTTGAAGAGCCACCAATAGGCCAACCGCCCACATGGGTATGAAATCGAAAGGGCAATCACTTTGTTTGACTTTATCCTTCTCGGGAGATGCGAAAACCCTGCATCACCAGATTATCTCCTGGCACTTCGTGCTCAATTATCGTGTCATTCAAAACGTGCCAAAGCCACTTCTCCACTGCGGGTAATGTCGGATTTAGTGCGCTTAGAATAGAACAAAATTTATCGATTACTACACTCTCCTTTTTGGTTTTCGAATTGCGTGCGCCCTCATCAAAACTTGCTCTCCTTCGCTGGCGTAGACGATGTCGAAAATGAAATGCACGAAAATTGATATCGAATCCTTCGCTCTCCTTTAATGAAATCCATTGCCACATTTTATATGTACTATGATGCATTGATTAACACGTCGGCACTTTTAATTTAATTTAAAATTTTAATTTAAATTTTAAATAAATAAAATTTAAACTAAATATTTAAAATTAAATATCTTCATCACCGGGACACCTTTTTCAACGAAACGAAGAGCCAACTTGGGTTTTAAGAAAAACCCATTTCAAATCTGTTGTCCATGGTTTTAAATAAAACCTTTTATTTTGTCTGCCTTGGTTTTCACAAAAACCCTTCTGCTTCTTGACATCAATGACAACATCAACACTTGAGCAAAGGCAATGTACCCAATGTACCCAAAATTGCCAACAAGAAGTATCTATAGTGTTTAGAGAGTAGTTAGATCAAGCACATGTTTAGAGAAGGAAATAAGGAAGTAGATTTAATGGAAAACATGGGAATTCTTCAAGAATCCCTTAGAATATGGGTTGATAGCTTCCCCAAGGAACTTTTATTATTGAATGATGATATCTAAAGTTTTTGATTTGGCCCTCCTCCAAGATCTTAGGCCTTTGTGTAGTTGAAATCATCGCTTTCCATGTCCTATTGGTATGGTTCTAAGCTATGATCGTGGAATTTTTTGCCTTTCTAATAATGTCAAGAGCTAGTGTCATAAGTTCAATTTTTGTGTTGTTTGATTTAGATTGGTTTAGTGTTTGTTATGGAAGGTCTAGTCATAAACTCTTATGGCCTCCTCAAGGCTTGCAGTAAGGAGCACAAATAAATTTTAGAACTTTTTTTTTTTATTTCCAAAAGGTTTAGGGATTGGGTGTTTACCAAAAATTTATTGTCCCTTTTGTCTAATGTGCACCACCTCAAGCACTCGATTAGAATAGATTTGGAGGAATAATTTTGAGCTTGATTTGACCTTCTCTCTGAATGATTACACTCCCAAGGTGAATAAATGGCTTGATTTAACTTTCAATCACATAGTTGATTTATGTCATATGCATGGTGCCTCTTCCTTCCACTTTGGATCTAGGGCCTTTGTTCACATACGGTTTTTCTTCATGCAAATCATTTTTTTTTTGAAAAAAATGAAAAACTTGTATTAATACAAAGAACAGTTACAAACGGGAGAAAACACATCCCGACCAAGAGCAAAGAACAACACAACAAGTGCAGAGCACAAAGTCAACACTTTCCAACACAAGGCAAAGAAGTCAACAGGGCGCGAAAAAGCGACATGTCGTGAAATCGTGACATGTCACGAAATTGTGATAGTTAGCCCCGTCTCGACCGCATCGGTGCCACCCATCGTGAAAACGTGACATGTCATGAAATTGTGACATGTCGCAATATCACGACAGCCAGAGCCCTCGGCATCCGATCGCCAAAATAGTCGCGAAATCGCGACGACATCTCCCTCCGGCGTCCCATCGGCAAAGGTGTCGCGAAATCGCGACTAGAAAACCAAATAGCTCCAAAACGCCAAAAAGGTCACGAAATCACGACGGAGTGTCTCCGAATCGCCCAGCCAGCAAAAGTGTCACGAAATCGCGACGAGTTTTCCATTTGGCTCCCTGACCGCAAAAGTGTCGCGATATCGCGACAGTTTTCCTCCAACCCGCTTAAGTGCCAAAAGTGTCACAAAATTGCGACGAGATTTTCTTTCAGCATCCAACCACAAAAAGTGTCGTGATATCGCGACACTTTTTCCATTTTGCTCTTCATCTTCAAAAGTATCGCGATATCACGACAAGTTCTCCAGTTGGCACCACTTTTCCAAAACAGTCGCGATATCGCGACGGTTTTTCTTTGCGGCTTCCACATAGCAAAAGTGTCGCGAAATCACGACGGTTTATGCACTTTACTCCACTTCACAAAAAATGTCACGATATCGCGACGGCTATCCTCCTTGTCAGCCCTGCACCAGAAACATCACGAAATCGCTGCAGTTTCCATCCGAAGGCTGCGATGGCGCACCGTCATGAAATCGTGACAACTTCCCACTCAAAGCCTCAGCAGCAAAACAGGTCATGAAATTGCGACAGTATCTCACCAAGGGCCATGATAACGCGACATGTCGCAAAATCATGACATGTCACGATTTCACGATAGAAACCCGCCGAAGGCCGCGAAAGCACAACCTGTCACGAAATCGCAAAAACTTCCAACTTGAGGCAGCGACGGCGCTACAGGTCGCGATATCACGACAAAAAACTCCCTTAGCATAAAAAACTCTGCACATTATTTCAGAAATCGTTCAAGGCCTTGTCTAATCTCTGCATCCTCCACAGGCATATCACTGTGCAGCTGCATCCCAACCTCCCTCTCAGCACCCATCTTAGCAAGGAAATCGGCCGCCTTATTAAGATCTCTATTCGCATGAACTGGTATCACATCCTCTAACTCCCTCCAAAGCTCTTTGATTTGGGAGACCAGAATCCGTAGCCTCCAAGCTTTCGAGGCAAAGTTCCTCATGCAATCAAGAGCACCCACTAGGATTTGGGAATAAGACTCAATAATTATCTTCCTGTGACCCTGCTTGACGGCCCAGATGGAGACAGATTTAATAGTAAAGGCCTCGAATTCATTGTTTGTGGCACATCCCAAACCCTGCAATTCCCAGTAAAGCACAGACCCAGCATGAACACGGCACACTACTCCAATTCCAGCACTGCCCGGATTGCCTTTTGCAGCTCCATCAGTATTGATTTTGATCCAGCCTTCTGGGGGAGGTTTCCAACTACCTCTCACCTGTCTCTCTTTATCAATAGGTCCCTCTTCTAGTGGCTTAGAAGTAGACTGATTTTCCTCCTCAGCATAAATGGCAATAGTTTCCACTACTTTGCTCCAGATGACCTACCATATTCCATCCAACGAAGAGAAGGTTTCATGGAAAATACGGGCATTTCTTTCCAGCCACACCTGCCACCAGATAAAAAGTAAACCAAGCTCCCAACCAATTCGAAGAGCTTTAGATTTAAATCTACCTCTTTTCCAGCTTTCCCATAAATTGGTCCGAGTCAAGTCTCTGTTAGCCTGAAGTTTAAAGTGGGAGAACCAGCGTTGCCAAATCTGTTATGTGAAAGGACATTCAAACATAATATGATCAGCAGTTTCCTCATTCTTGTAGCATAACACACACTGAGAAGGACCAATGATGCCTCTGATTCTGAGATTGTCAAAGGTTAGAATTCCGTTGTGCATAAACTGCCAGGCGAAGAAGTTCACTTTCGGCCAGCCCTTGGGATGCCATATCTTTCTCCAATCTTGAACCGAAAAAGAGTGTGGGGGGGGCTCTAGAAGGATCTTATCATATCCCTCCTTCACAGTATAAACCCCAAGGTTCCCATAGCCCCAGGCTAGTTCATCCTCCTCATCTCTCCCAGTAAGAAACCGTTCTGACAAAATTTTTGACAAAGTTGGTACCTGCTCCGGGGGGATTGGAATTGGCCACTCATCCAGTCGCTTGAACTTTTTGATCTTATACTCCCCCAATTGGCTGGTATTGAAGTAGCTCTCGATTTGGATCCATCCCTTATCTTCTAAAGCAAATTTTATCGGTTGCAATTCAGGAAACACAACAATGATGGGTGGATTCTGATCCCAGGAATCAGTCCAGAATTGGGCCTTCTCCCCTCTCCCCACTTTCCAAAACAATTGATCTTTGATAAGGTGAGATCCAAGCTTGAGAGCCTGCCACACTAATGATCTGTTACCCTCCAGAGGAAAGCGGCCCAAGTCATTGGGATGAACAAGACCCAAGTATTTACTAGAGAGGATTCTGTTGAAGAGGGACGTTGGCTGGGAAATCCACCTCCAGTACAGTTTACCAGCCAAAGCCTTATTGTTAAACTTGGAGCTTCTTAGTCCCAGCCCTCCTTTTTCCTTGGGCTGGGTAACCTTATCCCATCCAACCAAGGCCCATTTCCTCTCTCCTTTGGCACCTTCCCATAGAAAACTTCTAGCCACTTTGTCCAGCTCTTTCCAAATTGAATGAGGGGCAGCCAGGATGGAGAATTTATAAATTGGCATGGCCTGAATAACTGACTGCAAGAAAGTTAGTCGGCCCCCATAGCTTAACCATCTATGAGACCAATGATTCATTCTCTCTTTGATACCATCCAAAAGGTCCTTCCAGATATCAGTTTTCAATTTTTTGAAATGCAGAGGAACCCCTAGGTAAACTACTGGGAGAGAGGTCCTAGTGAATCCCAAGATCTCAATAACTATGTCCTGTAACATTTTATCAAGATTAAAGAAGACCACTTTAGATTTGGTATCATTGATGACTTGGTTAGAGGCCCGGAGGTAGACATTTAGAGTATCTCTGATTCCTCTTGCTTCCCTGAGGCTGGCCACTCCCACCAATCCAGTATCATCCACAAACTGTAAATGAGTCAAAACTTCAGCCCCGACTTTAATACCTGTTATCAGTCCTTGAAGTCTTCTTCTCAGGAAGAGTCTGCCTAATCCTTCAGCCAAGATGAGGAAGAGATAAGGAGAGCAAGGGTCTCCTTGACGAAGACCCCGTGAGGCTCCAAAAGGTGGCGAGGGAAGCCCCTTGATTAGAACAGAGTATGAAGGCATAGAAATACAGCTCATGACCCAGTCTATCCAGTCCTGAGAGAAACCAAAGGCTGCCAACATCTTTGCCAAGAAGCCCCACTCCACCCTATCATAAGCCTTGGACATATCCAGTTTAATGAACATTCCTTTGTTACCTGATTTGTGCATTGTATGGATAGCCTCCTGAGCAAGGATCACTCCATCCAAGATCTGTCTCCCTTCAACAAAACCCCCTTGCTCTGAGGAGATTATATTATGAAGGAGAGGTTTTAGCCTTTCAGCCATAATTTTAGTGATTATTTTATAAATCACATTGCATAAGGCAATAGGTCTAAAATCAGATATGTGAACCCCCCCTGTCCTTTTGGAATTAAGGTTATGAAGGTGTAATTTAGAGCCTTGAGCATTCTTTTATTAGTTTTGGACTCCTCAGTGACATCTAAAACATCCTCCTCCAGAGTATCCCAAAAGGCCTAAAAAAACTCAATAGGGAAGCCATCAGGACCGGGCAATTTTCCAGTGCTCATCCCAAAGACCACCTTCTTGAGTTCATATCGATCAATGGGTCTAAGAAGGGCCTGATTCTCTTCATGAGAGATAATAGATGAAATGACATCAATGACTTCATTTTGGGCTTCCACATCATGCTCCATACTTTCCTTAAAGAGTTTTGAGAAATACTCCATTGAGTGGGAATGCATACCAGGAAGAGTGTCAAAAGAGTATCCATTCTCATCTTGAAGGAATTCCATGTTATTCATTTGTCTCCTAGCACAGGCAGAGCGATGGAAAAATTTTGTATTTCTATCTCCTTCTAATAACCAAGTGTTTCTTGCTCTCTGTTTCCAGTAAATCTCTTCTTGATTATCAATGTCCTCAACCGCTTTGCGTAAAGCATCATCCTAGGATTTAAGGTGCTCATAAATGTTTCCTTCCCTAAACTTTTTTTGCACCTCATACCATCTGGTCAGCAAGGGAGCCTGTTGGAGCTGGAAATCTGATTTGTTAGTTTGCCTCCACTGTTTCAATTTACACTTGACAAAATGAAGTTGTTTATGAAATTTGAACATTGCTATCCCAAAAGGTAGATGACCTTCTTCCCACCACTATGGAATTTTTCTTCGGAGGTCCTCTTTTTGCAACCAAATTTTTTCAAATTTAAATGGTTTGTGGTACTGCCCTGTCATAGTCCCTCCCTCCAGCAAAATGGGAAAGTGATCTGAAACTGGGCCTTCCAAAATCTGAAATTTGATATTCCATTTAACAAATGCCTCCTCCGAGACCAGAAACCGGTCTAGCTTTACCTTCCTACTGTGTGGCTCTCTTCTCTTGTTAGTCCAAGTAAAGTAAGTGCCAGGGCCTTTGATATCAACAAGGTGAAAGGCCTGGACTTGGGCAATCAGAAGCCGGTCCCCTGGATCCAAAACTGGGATACCACCTTCCTGATCCCTGGTAGATAATTTGGCATTAAAGTCCCCAGCAATAATCCAATCAAAATCTTCCCGGGAGGACCTCATGTTATGAACAAATTTCCATTGAAGCCACTGGCCATCAATGCTTTGAGCCCCATAGAAGTTTGTAATTAAAACCTGTTCAGCTGTAGGATGCAAATCATTTTTACATCATCCTTTTTTTGGATTTGCATTGGTGTCATGGAGAAAGAGAATAGATAAATCCTCAAATAGGTAGTGTTGATTTTGAAGTTGGATATTGAGGGTGAGTCACTAAATATAGAACCTTTAAAGCTGGTGCTTGACAAAAATATAAAAAATATTCTAGAATAATAGGGGCTTCTGAATTACCTCTAAACATTTGATGGGCATGATGAATTGATTTTCCTATAGATTTCTCATTCATGGTTTGGAAGAGAATTAAAGTTAAAGTAATTGATTTCACTATCAATATTTCCCTAATTGCTAAAGCCATCTCTTTAATTATTGAAGGGGAACACAATAACATGGAATAGCACTCTCTTGAGAGAGAGTTAGAAATATACCTAGGAAAAATAAGAGGACATAAAATATTGAGAATGACATTCTCAAGGAGTCCCTCCCCAAGCGATGGAATAGGGTGATGATAGCAATCATATGGTATTTCACCCTGGATGAGAAATGTAGTATCATACAAAGCTTTCATCTTACCTTCCTCAATTATATTTGAAGGGGGAATAATATTTTAGTTCTTTTCTTTCTATTGTGTTGCATTAAAAATATGGTGGATGATGTCCAATGTAAGAAATCCAATATAGCCCTACACTAGGATTTTAGGACCTTCTTAAAATAATATTTTCCCATGTTGTGGATAAAATTGGTTAGTAGGATAGGCCAAGCTTGGTTTTGGACTATGGCAACCCTACATCCTATAAAGATAAATTGATGTAATTGGGGGAAAATATAAGAATCCCCCTCTTTTTATCGATGAGTTGGAAAATTTAAATGATGTATCTTTGATCCATTCTATGCCAACAGATCATGGGAATGGAAAGAAAAGCTCTTACCATCAACATAAAGACACTTCATTCAAGAAGGAAGGTATGACAAATCAGGTGAATGTTAAGATTGAATCAAAGACTAGATGCTCAATTTGGTTGAAGAAAATTTTGGAGAAGGGTAAGTCTCCTACACCCCCTTCCATAATTTATCTAATTTGGATTCAATGTACTCTTGGACTCATTCCTTACGGTTTAGTTGAAAGGCTCCTCATTCCCTCTCAAGGTAAGAAGAAGTTGGGTTATGATTACAAGGGAGGTGAGACCTCTACCAAGAAGAAATTTGGAATCCTTCCCTTGGAGTCACCCTGTTAGAATTATTGAGACGATTGAGTTTTCATTTATGTCAAAGGCCAACATGGTGAATAACAAACAATGGATGAGTGAAACCAAGGCAAATATGATTCAAGTGAAGCAAGGCAAATATACAAGGCAAAAATATTTCAAAGAGAGGTAAGGTAAAATAAAAGTGAAGATTATACTATTTAGATGATAAATTTAAATATTTTAAAGTGAAAGATATTATGAAGATAAGAATATCATGAAGCAAAGGTTTAAATTTATAATATTTAAATGTCAAATTTAAATATTATAAATATGAAGTTTCAATGATCCCACGCCAACAAAAATATTGAAATATTTTATGAAGTGAAGGATATCATAGAGTGAAGGTTTAAATCTATAATATTTAAATGGAAATTTTAAAAATTGTAATTGTGAAGTTTCTTTGAGCCAACTATTTGTGCGCCTAAAATATCTAATATAAATACATGAAGAGCTCATAACTTTAATGATTTGTCTTAAGCGATATGTTTTTTGAAGCATGGCATCTTGTAGAAGACAATTTTTTTTGGAACCAAAGATCGAAGGTGTGATCAAAGAGTGAAGAATCTTGTGCACAGTTTGAGGTTACGCATGGAGAGATATTTTACATGGCAAAGACCATATGTTAAAAATTAAAGGATCTTGCGCATGGTGAAATCCTTGCACACGGTGAGATTTTTATGCATGACAAAAATTTTACACACAGTGTGAGGTTGCGCACAATGAGAGGTTGTAGAAGGTGAAGATAAGCTTTTGGAAATTGAAATAGTTTACTCATAGTGAGAGTTTGCACAATGGTGAGACAAGTTATTGGGATTTGAAGGAGTCTTGCGCATGGTGAGAGTTTACACATAGAAATACCAACAATTTGAAATCTTGAAGAACCTTACACATAGTTAAGAAGCACTTTGAACCAACAAATGAAGGATTAAAAATCTTGGACAGCAAGTTGTAATCATGACTGTGAGACTCACGCAGTAGAAAAAGTAATAAGGTAGATGTTGTGGATCTATGTTTTGGAAAAAACATCACAGAAGGTTTTTTTTGAGCAAAACATTTAATAGAGATACAACAAGTGCACAGGAAAGCAATAAATTGAAGTTTGATATTTGATTTTTCTAATGCTAAGTAATGTCATATTGCTAGGAAAGTTTTTCTTTGTGATTGTATTGGGGAATTAAATCCCACATCTATCCCACAAAGGACATGAAGGGATTTAAAAGGGCCTACACACAATAAGAAAATTGTGAGCACCTCACGGTACCCATGATGCCTAGTTGGAGGTTTTTGGTGCTTTGTGTGCATGAAAATATTTGCCCATTTGGAGTGCGCTGGTATATTGTGGATACATGACATAAGTCGAGAGACTTGTTGAGGTAACCATTGATTTATGAATATCTATGTAGTTCAGGTAATTTGTTGACATGTTGTGAGTTGAATGTATGTGTAGGAATTTTTTAGCAGAATTATAGATTTAGAGGTATGATAAATAAATTTCTTCTCAAGGTGGTTGAATTTATTTGAGAAAAATATTTCTGGCTGGGAGGTATAAGGAATTGTTGAATCTATTACATTGAAATGAATTAAAAGAAAGCTTAATTTTTTGAGTTTATTATTTTAAGAAAATTATTTTTTTGGGGAGGTATAAGGAATTATTGATTACATTTCATTGAAATGATTTAGAAAATAAATTGTTGTTTTAGAGTTTTTTTACTTGAAGAAAGTTATTGTTGATTTTATACATTGAAGAAATAAGGAATTATGAGATGCATTTTGGTTAAAAAGAAGAAGCAAGTCAAAATGCAAGGATAGTGTAAAAGGATTCAATTGAGAAGAAGAATATATTGGGTATTTGTTAGTGCATATCATTCTCTATATGTTCATGAAGATAAAATAATTCTAGATAGAAAACGTCTAAATTACTTTAGTTGAGGAAAGCACATTGAAGAATAGTGTTGGAAATTTTGATTCAAAGTTGTCATTGATGTCAAGGATTGAAGTTGTCATTGATGTCATGGAATAAGCTACCGTTGATGTCAAAAGGTCAAAAGGAACAATGCAAAGGTTAATGGAAAAAGAGCAATATTATGTGAATCATAAGTAAAAGGGTTTTTATTAAAACGATGGATGAGCAAAACTAAAAGGTTTTTCATAAAAAACCAAGGAGGCTTTTAAATTCATATTAAAAAGCCCAAGGAAGTTTAAATAAATATTATTTATATAAAGTGGTAAAACCTAAGAAGGCTTTAATCCTTAATAAATCCAAATGGATTTAAATATTAATTTATAATATTTAAATTCTAAAGAATTTAAATAATTTATAAATTAAATATTTAAAAAGTTAAAGCACCGACATTTAATTTCAAGGTGGAATATTGGTATAAAAACCATATTCCTAAGTGACAAAATAAGAATCCCTTGTTCGCTTTACTAAAGGCATGTGAGTTGTGTGTTTCATGCGATTTCATGCAAATAAGAAGACAAAGTTTTGTCTTAAGTGCACCGAAAAATAAATAATGTGAAAGAAGCCCTAAGCCTCATAACCATCCAGCGCAATTTGGAGTGAGCTAAGGTTCTTATGAGCGGGAGGACCCGCGTTCGAATCTTGGCAAGTAAAGTTTTGAGTGGACCTGATCAGCATTTTGAGTGGACTTGGTTAGGCACCAAAGGAAGCAATGCAAACATTTGGGTGAGGCACCCAAGGTGAGTGCCTAGCTCACGCGGTGGTTGGAGCCACGGCTAGGATGCTGGTAGAGGCGGTGTTGTGAGTTTGAGTCCCACCAAGGAAAAGGTAATAATTTTTTTAATATATTTTGTGATGCCTAAGGTTTTGACATAAGGTCCTAGGGAGTTAAAAGGGGTAGATAAAAAGTATTTTAATTGGTCATTATTTTGGAATAAGGAGTTAAGCTTTATTTTTAATAGTCTTTTTGACATATTGGCTGATTGGAGAAATAAGTGGATTAAAGTGTTGGTTAAATTTTGAGAGGACTTCTTGCCATTGAGTTATTTTGAGAAGATGATTTTATTGACATTATTTTTTGTATTGGATTTTATTATAATTGGCATATTATAAGGTTTATTTGGTCAATTATTTTTGTATATGTTGATGGATGCTTTCTTCAAGATGGGGTGATAAGGTGTATGTATGTTTTGATATTTGCATTGTAATTTTGAAAGATTTTATCATATTATAACTTCTTTGATATTGGCAAAGAAATATTTGTGGTTGTGGTAGATTTTTGAGGTTTCTTCATCATCAAGAAAAAGGTATGGGCACATTCTTCCATAGTTGATTTGATTTGTTGGTTTTCTAGAAAACAAGATTTGGAGTGAAAAGAACTTAATTAGGTTTCCTTTTTTAGTGTGTTGAGTTAATGCTTCAAGGTTTTCTAGAATAAAGAGTTGTTGTTAAGACCTTGTTTGATAAGCATTGTTGTTGAAGCCATTGGTTAAATGAAGAACTTGAACTAGGGTTTGAAAAGTACATGAGTATCATTTTTGTGTGAGATTGGTTGACAAGCATTGTTGGAAATATTTTAAGTGAGTGTTCATATGCATGGACTAGGGTTTGTAAGAAAGGATTGTTTCATTGAGTGATTGGTTGAGTAGAGTTGGTTGAGAATGGTCAAGTGGATGTGTGAAGTTATTTTTCAAGTTCTATAAAACAAATTATTCTATATTTTGAATTGATTTGAGAAAGATATTGAGTATTGATGAGTGTGAAACATATTGAGTCTCTAACAATTCTATGTATGTTTCCAAAAGAGTGATTGAAAGTAATTGAGCATTGAGGTGAATGTGAAGCATAATGAATCTCTAAAAAATATTTGTATGTTTCTGAAAGAGTGATTGAAAGTAATTAAGCATTGAGGTGAATGTAAAGCATATTGAGTCTTTAACAATTCTATGTATGTTAATGAAAGAGTGATTGAAAGTGATTGAGCATTGTGATGAGTATAGAACATATTGAGCCTCTAAAAATTCTCTTAATGTTTCTATAAGATGGATAATTTCAAGTGTGGACTTGTTGCAAATATTTGAGGCAAGTATTTAAGAAGACTTGTGGACAGATATGGCTAAGCTTTTATGGAAGCTTACAATACATATTGAGAGCAAATTTAGATAAGTTCTAGTGAGGACTTATTGAGCAGATTTGGACAAGTTCTAGAGAGGACTTATGGATAGATTAGTGTGAGCTTTTGTGGAAGCTTGTAAGGTAGATTTGAGAATATTCTTTGAGAAGACTTGAGAGTAGAATTGATTGATTTGTTCTAACCTTGAGTTAATATTTGGGGTAGATCCATCAAAGTTGATTTGAGATTGAGTAAATCTTTGAGTTAAGGCTTGAGTACAAATATTGAGGACATATTTGTGCTAGATCGAAGGACTATGTTTAGTACAGTTTAATGGATATATTTTGGTGTAGATTTAAGGATAGTTTTGTACCAAACCAGAGACAGAGATTAAGGATAGATTTTTTTATAGATCGAAGGACTATGTTTAGTGTGGATTTGAGATAGATCTTTGGAGGTGACATAGTTGAGGACAGGGATCTCCAACTAGAGCAAGGAGGACAGGTGTCTTCTATGGATAAAATTCCATTTACTGAGGGTAGTGGAGGTAAAGGTCTTCTAGAGGATCACTAGCCAGAGCAATATTAAGATATTTATGTCTCCTATGGATAGAGATCCACAAACTTCATTAGGATATTGGTGTCTCCTTTGTAAAAAGATCCATAAATATTGTAATAGGGAAAGGATTTCCAAGAGATTTATTGAGAAAGTTTTTAGTAAAATATTTTCTCTATGGAGTAGCCCACATTGGGTGAACCACGTTAATTTTGTGTCTCTATTATGTGTGGTGATTTATGCATTTATTTGATTACTACTATTGATATTATTATCTATACATTTCATAATATTGATTGGGAAATAAAAGTAAAAAGTGGTCTTATACTATTCAACCTCCTCTTAGTATAAGCTTGTGTTCTTCAATTGGTATCAGAGCAGGTTCCTTCAAAATATTTTAACATCTTGAAGGAAAATCTTACAAGAACACAATGGATTCTAAGAATGGATCATCAGATAATTTAGCACCAATATTTTATGAAAGTGATTATATATATTGGAGTATGAGAATGAAGATTTACCTGATGGCACTTGGCAATAAAATTTGAGAAGTAGATGAAAATGGATACATACCACCATTTGATTCACCTATAGATAAGGAAGGTAAGATTCTACAACTTAACAATTCAAAATCAATGAATGCAATTTTGAGAGGTTTGCATAGAACAGATTCAACAAAATTTATGCATTGTCAATATGCAAAAGGAATGTGGGATAAGTTAAAAAACATATATGAAGGATATAAAGGTGTTAAGAAGGCAAAAATATGAAATCTCAAAGGACAATTTGAAGAGTTAAGAATGAAGGATGATGGAAACATTAGTACTTATCTAATTTAATTCAATGAAGTTGTTAATGCTATGCAAGGACTTGGACTTAATATTGAAGAATCATATGTTTGTGATAAGGTCTTAAGATCTATTCCAAAAATATTTAGTGAAAATATTTCTGCTATAGAAGAATCAAAGGATGGTGATTCCTTGATAAGAGATATGTTGCTTGGTATTCTTACAGCTTTTGAGTTGAGAAAAAAATAACCTAATCCTCAAATGGATGTAGTCTTTAAAGCAATCAAGAAGACAAAGGGTAAGAAGTCACAATCAAGCAATGAGTCATCAAATGATGAAGAAGCTAATTATGGCAGTAGGAATAAGGATTCAAGAAGATTTTGAGATGCAAAATATGTTAGATGTTTCAATTGTGGAAATTATGGTCATTATGCAACTAATTGTCAAGAAGCTAAAAATAACAATGATGAAGAAAAGCAGGATCATAGGAACAGGGAATCATAAAGATACAGGCACCAAAAGAAAGGGAAGGATGGAAAAAATAGACAAGGGAAGAAGTTCTTCCAAAGACAAAAGAGAAGCTACAATGCAGAAAATGCAAGTAAGTACTCAAATGATAGTGATTCTAGTTTTTTATATAATGATAGATACGATGTCCTATTTAGAATTAGAGAAAAATAAGTAAAGAAAAGGTCACCAATAATTATCAAATATTTTAGATGTGGTAATTTTGGTCATCTTGAAGATAGTTGTACAAGGAATGGTTTCAATTTTAGTGATGATGAATATGAAGATACACTTGAAGGACCATAAGAGAATATTCTAATGGCTCTAGAGGAAGAAGAAAGTGATCCTATGTAAGACAAGTCAAAATAAAATGAAGATTTTGAAAAAGGAAAATAAATAGAGGAAGAATCAGATAAAGAAGGATATGATCTTAAGGTAGAACTTATTTATGCTCTTGACACAGTAAAGAAGGTAAGAAAGCAAAAATCTAAACTTGAGTTTTAATTTCATTAATGTGATGAAGAGAGAAGAATTATTATAGAGGATCTAGACAAATAAAAGGCTAAGACAAAAAAGTTCAAGGATAAGTTATAAGAAAATGTCTTAGAATGTGAAAGGTTAGAACAAGAAGTAGCCCTACTAAGGGAAGATTTAGAAAATTCCAAGAGTAAGCTACAAAATTTTGGAAAGAGTTCAAATATTGTGGATAATATGATCAAGGTACAAAGAAGGTCAACAAAAAAAATAGGTCTTGGTTTTGAACATGCTCAAAAGAAACAAGAAGATAATTCAACCTCAAGTTATGAAGGAGAAAAAACTTCAGAATAAGACAATGTAAGAGAAAGTGAGACATCTAAGGATGATTTGGACAACAAAAAGTTCAACAAGAACAAGAAAAATGCACAAAGAAGAAATAGATGGAACAAAAATTAGGTTAAGAGAGACTAAGAGACCAATGAGGTCAAGACAAGGAAATTTCAATGGAATATTTTTCTCATGTCACAAGTTTGGGAACATGGCTTCACAATGCATGATACATGAAATATAGGAATATGGAAATAGATAAAATTTTCCATGGGTATTGCTACTCATGCAATCATTTTGGTCACAAGGCAATGAATTGTAGGGTTCATGATAGAAAAGGATATGGATTCACTAGGAGAAATCCCAAGAAATTGGTACCTCCAAGGAATAATAACATTAAGTGTTATAAGTGCAATAATGATGGACATACAACAAAATAGTGTAGAGCAAACATTTCATAATCAAGTATAAACATGAATAGGAATAGGAATATGGGTATAGATAGGAACAAGAACAGGAATATGGACATGGACAGGAACAAGAATAGGAACAATCAAAAGGATCAGAATAATCATATGAGAAGAAAAGGGGATAAAGGTAAATACCAGTGCTTACTGGGAGTAGAAATACTCTCATCCCAGAATTAACCACCTCAAGAGGAGGTAGGGGATGGGCTAAGCTAAGAGACTCATTCTTAGCCCCAAACCCCAAAGGTGACCCTTTTCCATTGATGTCAAAGGGGGAGATATTTGGTATTTGAGTAAAAAGGAGAGATTTGATTAGATCATTGAGCCAGGGGGAGCAATGTCCCAAGGGGATCAGAACAAATAAAAGGTTAAGTTTTTGGTAAAAATAATTTGGGTTGCCATCAATGACAAAGGGGGATATTGATGGACATTTTGAGTCAAAGTTGTCATTTATGTCAAGGAATGAAGTTATCATTGATGTCATGGAATAAGCTACCGTTGATGTCAAAAGGTCAAAAGGAACAATGCAAATGTTAATGGCAAAAGAGTTTCATAATATTTATTTTTAATATTATGTGAAGCATAAGTAGAAGGATTTTTATTAAAACCATGGATGAGCAAAAATAAAAGGTTTTTCATAAAAACCCAAGGAGGCTTTTAAATTCATATTAAAAAGCCCAAGGAAGTTTAAATAAATATTATTTATATAAAGTGGTAAAACCTAAGAAGGCTTTAATCCTTAATAAAGCCAAAAGGATTTAAATATTAATTTATAATATTTAAATTCTAAAGAATTTAAATAATTTATCAATTAAATATTTAAAAATTTAAAGCATTGAAGTTTAATTTCAAGATGGCATATTGGTATAAAAACCATATGCCTAAGTGGCAAAAGAATCATCCCTTTTTTGATTTACTAAAGGCCTACGAGTTGTGTGTTTCATGAGATTTCATGCAAGGAAGAAGACAAAGTTTTGTCTTAAGTGCACCGGTGAAGAAATAACATGAAAGAATCCCTAAACCTCATAACCATCTAGCGTGGTGGTCTGGTGGCAAGTTGGAGTGAGCTAAGGCGCTTGTGAATAGGAGGACCCACGTTTGAATCTCAGCAAGCAGTGTTTTGAGTGGACCTGATTAGTGTTTTGAGTTGTCTTTGTTAGGCGTCAAAGGAAGCAGTGCAAATCCTTTCTTGGGTGAGGCACCAAGAGGGAGAAGATAAAGCACATGGTGCTCTTACTTCCCAAGGTGAACGCCTAGCTCATAGTATTTGGAGCCATGTCTAGGGTTCTGGTAGAGGTAACATCATGAGTTAGAGTCCCACCAAGGCAAAGGTAATAAATTTTTTAATATATTTTGTGATGCCTAAGGTTTTGACATAAGGTCCGAGGGAGTTGAAAGGGGTAGATAAAAGGTATTTTAATTGGTCATTATTTTGGAATAAGGAGTTAAGATTTATTTTTAATAAAGTCTTGTTGACATATTGGTTGATTGTAGAAATAAGTGGATTAAAGTGTTGGTTAAATTTTGAGACGACTTATTGCCATTGAGTTATTTTGATAAGGTGATTTTATTGACATTATTTCTGGTATTAGATATTATTTTAACTGGGATATTATAAGTTGTATTTGGTGAATCATTTTTGTATATGTTGATGGATGCTTTCTTCAATATGGAGTGATAAGGTGTATGTATGTTTTGATATTTGCATTGTACTTTCGATATATTTTATCATCTTATAACTTCTTTGAGATTGACAAAGAAGTGTTTGTGGTTGTGGCATATTTTTGAGGTTTATTCATCATAAAGAAAAAGGTATAGGCACATTCTTCCATAGTTGAGTTGATTGGTTGGTTTTCTAGAAAACAAGATTTGGAGTGAAAAGGACTTAATTAGATTTTCTTTTTGAGTTTATTGAGTTAATACTTCAAGGTTTTCTCGAATAAAGAGTTGTTTTTAAAACCTTGTTTGATAAGCATTGTTGTTGAAGCCATTGGTTAAGTGAAGAACTTCAACTAGGGTTTGAAAATTACATGAGTATCATTGTTATGTGAGATTGGTTGATAAGCATTTTTGGAAACTTTTGAGTGAGTGTTCATATGATTGGATGGTTTGTAAGCAGGGATTGTTTCATTGAGTGATTGGTTGAGTAGAGTTGGTTGAGCCTAGTCAAGTGGATGTGTGAAGTGATTGTTCAAGTTCTATAAAAAAAATTATTCTATATTCTGAATTGATTTGAGAAAGATATTGAGTATTTATGAGTGTGAAACATATTGAGTCTCTAATAATTCTTTGTATGTTTCCAAAAGAGTGATTGAAATTAATTGAGCATTGAGATGAATGTGAAGCATATTGAGTATCTAACAATTCTTTGTATGTTTTTTAAAAAGTGACTAAAACTGATTGATAATTAACGTGAATGTGAAGCATATTGAGTTTCTAACAATTCTTTGTATATTTCTAAACGAGTGATTGAAAGTGATTGAGCATTGTGATGAGTATAGAGCATATTGAGTCTCTAATAATTCTCTTTATGTTTCTGTGAGATTGTACAAGTTCAAGTGTGGAATTTATGAGCATATTTGAGGTAAGTATTTAAGAAGACTTGTGGACAAATTTGGGTAAGCTTTTGTGGAAGCTTACAATATAGATTGAGAACAAATTTGGATAAGTTCTAGTGAGGACTTATTGAGCATATTTGAACAAGTTCTAGATAGGACTTGCGAATATATTAGTGTGAGCTTTTGTGGAAGCTTACAAAGTATATTTGAGATAGGCCTTTGAGAAGACTTGAGAGAAGAATTAATTGATTTGTTCAAACCTTGAGTTAAGGTTTGGGGCAGATCCAGTAGAGTTGATTTGAGATTGATTCAATATTTTATTTAAGGCTTGAGGATAGAGATTTAGGATATATTTGTGCTAGATCGAAGGACTATGTTTGGTACATATTAGAGGACAAAGTTTGGTGTAGATTTGAGGACAAGTGTATGCCAGATAAGAGATAGATATTGAGGATAGATTTGTGCTAGACTAAAGGACTATGTTTAGTGTAGATTTGAGATAGAGCTTTTGAGGAGATAGAGTTGAGGACAGAGGTCTCCAGCCAAAGCAGGTAGGATAGGTGTCTTCTATGGATAGAGTTCCATTTTCTAAGGGCAGTGGAGATAGAGGTCTTCTAGAGGATCACTAGCCAAAGCAGGATTAGGATATTGGTGTCTCCTATTGATAGAGATCCACAAACTTCATTAGGGGATTGGTATCTCCTTTGGATAGAGATCCATAAATATTGTAATAGGGAAAGGATTCCCAAGATATTGGTTGATAATTTTTTTAGTAAAATATTTTCTCCGTGGAGTAGCCCACATTGTGTGAACCATGTAAATTTGGTGTATCTATTGTGTGTGGTGATTTGTGCATTGCTTTTATTATTGCTATTGATATTGATATATAAATATATATATATTGCATAATATTGATTGGAAAAGAAAAGCAAAAAATGGTCTTATACTATTCACCCCCCCTATGAGTATAAGCTTATGTTCTTCAAATAGGTGAAGAACTTGGTGACATCAATATGTAAGATTTGGTATTAGATCAACATTGTTTTGTATGTAATATTTAGGAATAGATGAGCATTATTTTATATGTAATATTTGGGAATAGATTAGCATTGTATGTATGCAATATTTGGGAATAAATGAGCATTTATGGATGCAAGAGTTGAGCAGAGTTTTGAGTAAATTTGAACAAGTTTGGTGAGAAAAATTGAGCAGGTGTTATGAATAGATTTGAGAGCAAATTTGAGTAGGTTATGGAGTTGATTTGAGCAGAGTTGTGAGTAGTATTGTGATCAAATTTTGAATCTGAGTTGAACAAGATTTGTGAGTAGTATTATGATCAGTTGTAGGGGTACATTTGAGCATTATTCAAATAATATGGGATTGGCATCTCCTGTAGAGTGGTGTCCATAAAATCAGAGTACAAAGGATTGGTGTCTCCTATGGAGTGGTGTCCACAAAACCAGAGTAGAGGAAATTGGTGTCTCTTGTGGAGTGGTGTCCATAAAACTAGAGTAGAGAGGATTGGTTTCTCCTGTAGAGTGGTGTCCAAAAAACTAGAGTAGAGGGAATTGGTGTCTCCTATGGAGTGGTATCCATAAAACTATGGCATAGGGGATTGGTATCTCCTATGGAGTGATGTCCACAAAACCAGAGTAGAGGGAATTGGTGTCTCATATGGAGTGGTGTCCACAAAACTAGAGCAATGGGGATTGGTGTCTCTTGTGGAGTTGTATCAACAAAAATAGAGCATAGGGGATTTATTTCTCTAGTGGATTGGTGTCCATGAACTTGAGAGAGGATTGGTGTCTCATGTAGATTGGTATCCATAAACTTGAGAGGGGATTGGTGCCTCCTATAGATTGATGTCCATGAACATTATAATAGGGGATTGGTGCCTCCTGTGGGTTGGTGCCCACAAAATTTGTTGAGAAATTTATAATCAATATTTCTCTGTGGATGTAGCTCCTATTGAGTGAACCACATTAATTTTTTATCCCTTATGTGTGTGGTGATTTGTGCATTTTTTTATTACTACAATTCATGATATTTGAAGTTATTACTTTGGAAGGAAAAGTAAAAGTTGTATCTTATATTGTTCACCCCCATCTCAGTATAAGCTTGTGTTCTTCAATTGGTATCAGAGGGGGTTCCTTCGTGAAAGTCTAACAGCTTGAAGGAAGATCTTACAAGAACACAAATGTCTCCATTAATTTATGGGACTAACTATGCTTTATGGAGCATAAGGATGAAGACAAAAGAAATATGGGATAAGTTACAGAGAACATATAAAGGAGACAACAAGGTTAATATGACAAAACTTCAAACACATAGGAGGAATTTTGAAGACTTGAAGATGAAATATGAGGAAGATATTGTTATGTATCTACTTCAAGTTGGTGAGATTTTCAACACCATTCATGGACTTGCAGAAAGTATTGAAGACTCTAATATTGTTCAAAAAATCTTGAGGTCACTTCCCATAAGATTTGATGTAAAGGTTTCATATAATGAAGAAATGAAGGACCTCAAAACTTTGAGCATGGATGAGCTACATGGGATTCTCATAGCCTATGATATGAGGATAGAAAAATATCAAACATCCAAATGATAAGTAGCATTCAAAGCTTCAAATAAGGCAAAAAATAAAGAACCAGAATCAAGTGAAGAATTAAGCAGTGAAGAAGAAGCTAACTTCATGTGAAGGAATAAGAAGGGTCCAATAAAACACAAAGGAATGCAGTCTATGGAATATTTTAATTTTGGTAACCTTGGTCACTATGCATCTAATTGTCCATGGGCTAGAAGTAGTAGCAGTGAAGAAGAAAAGGAATACAAGAAAAATAAATAATAATAAAATTATCATGAAAATAAAAATAGGCACAGTCAAGGCAAACATGAGAAGAAGATCTTTCAAATACATAATAAGAGTTTCTATGTTGAAGAAGCAAGCAGTGCTTCCATTAGCAGTGATGAAAGCTTATCTGATAATGAAAAAGAAGAAATTCTATTTTTTTCCATAGAAGAGAAAGATGATGATCTTGTTATTGAAGACCAAGAAGAAGAGGAAGATTTAGAAGATGAAGAGGAAGCCACGATTGACATAGAAGAGGAACTTATTGTTGCTCTTGAAGAGTTAAATAATGTTAGAAAGAAGAACTCAATATTAAAGGCTCAAGTACAAGAGGATGAAAAAATGATGGAGATCCAAACTTTCTCAATACCACTTGATGGAGATCCAAACTTTCTCAAACCAATTCTCATTCAAAAACATGGAAAGATTCCCTTCACAAACCCTCATTCTGTGGCTATATAGCCAAAAAACCCTAAAAATTGAAAATGAATCGGATGAGGACCAAAATTGGGGTGCACATCCCTCTTACAATAGACAAGCCAAAAATAAAATTTCAAGTCCTAAATCTAAATACATTAGGAGATATTAACCTCCGAACAGCTCAAAAAGCATAAAAAACTAGGTAAGTAATTTTAAAACCTAATTTCGGGGCACTAGATGATGGAATTTGGCCCTAAAAACTAGATTTTTTGGGCAAATAGGACTCTAGGGAGTCTATTTTTTTAGAACTCTCCCAACTAGTTCCTTGTCAAATTTCACGTCAATCGGAGCTATGGTTGAGAAGTTATGGCCCCAAAAAAATGCACTAAAATTTAGGAAAAAGAAATAAAATTTCCAAATTTCGTTGGATGCTCCTGCATCAAGAAAACAAAGGCAAAAATTCTACAAGATCTCACTGACTTAAAAGTAAAGGTTGAAGATACAAGGAGAATTGAAGAAGGTATGGCTGAATAGTTAAAGGCAAAAGAACTAGTGTAAGAGACTAGAACATGAATTTGTCATTATAAGGAAGGGACTTGAAAATTTAATGATAAGATATATCAGTTTATAAAAATCTCAAAAAACATGGATGATGTTATCAAAGCACAAAGATCTCCATTATCAATTATGGACATGGTTTTGAATAAGGTCAATAGAAATAAAAGGGGGAGTCAAGCTCAAAAGAAATAGAAGCATCAATGAAAATGATTTAACAGGAACCTAAGACCTGTGTTGATGTATGTAGAAGTGGAAGCATCAATGAGGAATAAAATAATGCACCATCTAGAAATAAGGACCATCACAAAAATAGCAAAGGAAGAAGCATGCGACCATATCCTCCAAGACAAGATTATTTTTTTCATGGTTATTGTTTCTAAAGTAATCATTTTGGTCATAGAGCTATAAATTGTAGAAGAAATATCAATTTATTTGTACCATGGACTAAAATAATATTTGTTACAATTGCAACAATTTTAGGCATAGTGCAAAATGGTGTAGAATAGTGTTCCCTAAATTTTTGAATTCAAGCAAAAATGAGAATGGTAAAAATGTTCAAAAGGATATGATCTCTAAAGTTTGGAGAAAGAAAATGAAACAAGAAGAGGGGCAAAGTAATTTGGGAGTTTCACTCCCATCCTATAATTAAAGTCTCAAATAGAGTAGGTGGTGAGAGGGCTATGTTTAGTGTATTATCTTTCAGCTCCAAGGAGCCCTTTGCCATTGATGTCAAAGGGGAAGAGTTTTTAGTAAGGGGGAACAACTTGTCAAGGGGAGCAGACAGTAAAAGAATTTTTTTGTAGGGTTGCCATCAATGACAAAGGGAGAGATTGTTAGAATTATTGAGATGATTTATTTTTCATTGATTTCAAAGGCCAATGTGGTGAATAACAAACAATGGATGAGTGAAAGCAAGGCAAATACGATTGAAGTGAAGCAAGGCAAATATACATGGCAAAAATATTTCAAAGAGAGGTAAGGAAAAATAAAAGTGAAGCTTATAATATTTAAATGATAAATTAAAATATTATAAAGTGAAATATATTATGAAGATAAGGATATCATGAAGCAAAGGTTTAAATTTATAATATTTAAATATCAAATTTTAATATTATAAATATAAAGTTCCAATGAGCCTGCACCAATAACAGGATTGAAATATTTGAAGTAAAGGATATCATAGAGCAAAGTTTTAAATTTATAATATTTAAATGAAAATTTTAAATATTGTAAATGTGAAATTTCTTTGATCCGACTATGTGTGCGCCTGAAAGATCTAATATAAATACATGAAGCTCTCGTGACTTTAATGATTTGTCTCAAGCGATACATTTTTCAAAGTGTAACATCTTGTAGAAGATGGAGAGTTTTTGGAACCAAGGATCGAGGGTGTGATTGGAGAGTGAAGAAGCTTGTGCACAGTGTGATGTTGCACATGGCAAGGGATTATACACAACAAAGACCATCTATTGAAAATTTAAGGAGCTTGCACATGTTGAAATCCCTGCACACAATGAGAGTTTTACACATGATAAAATTTTTACACATAGCGTGAGGTTGCGCACAGTAAGAGGTTGTAGAAGGTGAAGGTCAGATGTTGGAAATTGAAAGAGTTTACTCATGGTGAGATTTTACACAATGGTGAGACTAGATATTGGGATTTGAAGGAGTCTTGCACACAGTGAGAGGTTACGCACAGTAAGACCAATGATTTGGAAGCTTGAAGAACCTTACACACAATGAAGAAGCACTTTGAACCAACAAATGGGGGATTGAAAATCTTGGACAGCAAGTTGCAATCATGACTATAAGACTCACGTAGTAGAAAGGGTAATAAGGTAGACATTGTGGATCTACATTTTGGATAACATCACAGAAGGTTTTCATTGAGATAAATTTTTGACATAGATACAACGAGTGCACAGGAAAGCAATAAATTAAAGTTTGATATTTGATTTTTCTAAATCTAAGTAACGTCATCTTGTTGGGAATGTTTTGCTTTGTGATTGTATTGGGGAATTAAATCCCACATCTATCCCACAAAGGACATGAAGGGATTTAAAAGGGCCTGCATACAATAAGAAAATTTAGAGCACCTCATAGTGCCCACGATACCTAGTTGTATGACACCATTGCTTTGCATGCCATACGGATATTCACCCAGTTGGAGGGTGTTGGCATATTGTAGACACATGGTAGAAGTTGAGAGACTTACTGAGGTAACCATTGATTGAGGGATATCTACATAGTTCGGGTAATATGTTGACCTATTGTGAGTTGACCACACATGCAGGAATTTTTTAGTAGAATTGAAGATTTGGAGGTATGATAAATTAATTTTTATTGAGGTATGATAAATTAATTCCTTCTCAAGGTGGTTGGATTTATTTGAGAAAAATATTTTTGGTTGGAAGGTATAAGGAATTGCTAAAAATACTACATTGAAATGAATTAAAATAAATCTTAATGTGTTGAGTTTATTATTTGAAGAAAATTATTTTGTTTAGGAGGTATAAGGAATTATTGATTACCTTGCATTGAAATGAGTTAGAAAAGAAATTATTGTTTTAGAGTTTTGTTATTTGAAGAAAGTTATTGTTGATTTTATACATTTAAGAAATAAGGAATTATGATTTGCATTTTGGTTAAAAAGAAGAAGCAAGTCAAAATGCAAAGATAGTTTGAAAGGATTCGATTGAGAAGAAGAACATGTTGGGTATTTGTTAGTGCATATCATTCTCTATATGTTCATGAAGATAAAATAATTCTAGGTAGAATATGTCCAAATTGCTTTAGTTGAGGAAAACACATTGAAGAATAGGTGAAGAACTTGATGACATCATTGTGCAAGATTTGGGAATATATGAGAATTGCTTTGTATGTAATATTTGGGAATATATGAGCTTTTTTTTGTCTGGAATATTTGGGAATAGATGAGCATTGTATGTATGCAATATTTGGGAATAGATGAGCATTGTATGTATGCAATATTTGAGAAGAGTTGTGAGTATATTTGAGCAAGTTTAGTGAGAATATTTAAGTAGGTGTTGTGAATATGTTTGAGACCATATTTGAGCAGGTTATGGAGTTAATTTGAGCAGATTTATGAGCAATATTATGAGCATATTTTGAAGCTAAGTTGAGAAAGACATGTGAGTAGTATTGTGATCAGTTTTGGAAGTATATCTGAGCAGTATTCAAAGCAGAGGGCATTGGTGTCTCCTAGGGAGTGGTGTCCACAAAACTAGATTAGAGGAGATTGGTTTCTCCTATGGAGTGGTGTCCACAAAACCAAAGCAATGGGGATTGGTAGCTCTTGTAGAGTGGTGTCCATAAAACCAGAGCAGAGAGGATTGGTGTCTCCTATGGAGTGGTGTCCACAAAACTAGAGCAGAGGGGATTGGTGTCTCCTATGGAGTGGTGTCCAGAAAACTAGAGTAGAGGGGATTGGTATCTCATGTGAAGTGGTATCCACAAAACCAGAGTAGAGGGGATTGGTGTATCCTATGGATTTGTGTCCACAAAACTAGAGTATATGGGATTGGTGTCTCCTATGGAGTGATGTCCATAAAACTAGAGTAGAGGGGATTGGTGTCTCCTGTGGATTGGTGTCCATGAACTTGAGAGGGTATTGGTGTCTCCTGTGGATTGGTATCCATGAACTTGATAGGGTATTGGTGTCTCCTATGGATTGGTGTCCATGAACATTGTAATAGGGGATTGGTGTCTCATGTGGGTTGGTGCCCATGAAATTTATTGAGAAATTTATAAGCAATATTTCTTCGTGGATGTAGCCCATATTGGGTGAACCACATTAAATTTGTGTCTCTTATGTGTGTGGTGATTTGTGCATTGTTTCATTATTGCAATTGATGATATTTGAACTTATTGCTTTGGAAATAAAAGTAAAAATTTTATATTATACTGTTCACTCCCCTCTCTGTTTAAGCTTGTGTTATTCATCCCCATCATGGATGATATGAGTAGAAACTTCACCATACTCAAATAACTCATGGGATACTTATGCAATATTAATAGAATTATGGCTAAGATAATGGAGGAGGTGGTGACCCACTTGGATGACATGGGAAAAAAATCTAGTGAAACTCAATTCTAGTAATCTATTGTTTCCTTGGTAGATGTTGATCTTGGTTGGATGGGTTTCCTTACCTCTATCCTTTAATATCTTTCCACTTTTTCTCTATATCCCTTGTTTTTTGAGGGTGTTTTTCTTGTTTTATTTTCTTTGGTTTTTCTCTTCTATGTTAGTCTTCTTTCCAAGGTAATTTTTGGTTTAGTCGTGTTAGTGTTGTGTAGCTCCTCTTGCTTTACATTTGGCCCTTTTTTATATATTACATTATTCTAATTATAATAAGGTTTAGGATTCCTTTGAAAATCCTTTCTTTTTACCCTTAATTAAAAAATAAAAAATCAAGGGTAAAATTACCCTATAAAAAATGGTTAAATAAAACTCTAAAAGAACAAGTAATCATCATCATGAAGCAAAATTTCATGGTAAAATCAAAGGTATCAAGGTGAAAATCCCCTACCAAATACCAAAAAGGTAAAATTCTTCAAGGATGTTCATAAGCCTACAAGTAACAATAAGGACCATTTAAGCAAGAAATAAAAGGGGTATTAATTTTTCCGTTAAATTAGTCATTTCAAAAGACATTTAGGAAGTGATTGAAGTTACAAAAAAAAAAATCAAGAAATTTTCAAGTGGCTAAATCAAAGAGCATTAAGAGAATAGATAATATCTATAGGGCTAAAGGTGAAGGATAAAATCCCTACCAATTATCTTCAAATACATTATTGGATGCATTAAAAGGTTATTGAAACCTTTCCAAATTGAAAGGAGTAAAAAAAAATGCAAAGAGAAGAAAGTATTGCAAAAAAAATATTTCTCCAAAAACAAATCATAATTCAAAAAGGTATTTTAGCAAAATGCTAGTAAATACAAAAGAGCATAAGCCATTGAATGGTTGGAAATAAATTATTTCAAGCCATTAATGTGAATATTCTAATTGGAATGACTATTCATTGGACAAGTAAAGTGGGCATCTCATGTACAAGAAAATTTCCAAAAAGAATAATCAAAATAAGAAAAAATTTGGGTGCATGAGAAACTAAGGTCTAAGACTTCAAAAAATGGACAAGAAGTAGAAGGAACCTATGAACATTGATTCAAATGGAAAATTGTAAGAATTCAACATATGCTTAATAAATTAGTGTCCAACACAAGAACTTTATATAATTGCAATTGATAAAATTCATGATAACATTTGAGGAAATAGATAAATCAAACTTCAAAGCATTCAAAAAGGAAATTCCAAGCAAATCAATAGATGTTACCTTTAAAAACATAGGTCATGGAAAATTGCACTAGTGAAAGAATTGAGAATGCTCTCATTCAAAAGAGATTGTAGATAAACAAAGTAAAATCTTAATTGTATGAAATTAAAAGGACAAATCAAGTTTAGAAGAGTCTCAACATAAATATACCTACAAGGATCATAAACACTTATAGCCCAAATGTACACTCAAAAGTCATCCAGTAAACACTTAATCAAACAAAAAAGGAACTCAACTAGATTATTGCTTGGACGTCACCTAGTTAGAACCCAATGATATAGAAAAGGAGCTCAATAAAATTCTAATGGAACTCAATTGGATGCTCAGGTGGAATCCACTCGACAACACTCATCTAAATAGTTCTTAGATGTTGCAAGAAATAATTTGGAAAAAAGAAGCCCCAACAAAAATAAGGAGTAGAAGCCTCCAAAGTCACATAGTACAACAAAAGGAGAATGATCTGAATTCTCAAGATAGTAAAATGAATTCCTACAAATTATTCTCCTCACAAAAGTGACACATAAAATTTTTCTCTCAAAGCCAAAAACTATCATAAAATTTCAAGCATGACTTGCATACAACCTAAAAGGAAAAAGGAAACAATGATAGTAACTTAAAAGGAGAAAATATCAAGAAGCCTTAAAATTTAAAATCGTAGATAGTATAAAGAAATAAAAGGTATGTATATTATGAGTGGATGGAGGAAAAAATAAGAGATTATTTTTTGGAAAAAAATATTTCTAAGTGAAAAAGAAGCAAAATAGTTCATTTTTCTCAATAAGACAATTTTATTGCAATTTGAAATATTAAAAACAAAATGCAAGTATAGGCTTATATATACTCATTGAAAATCATTTTTTATTTTCATTCACTAAAAGAGAAATATTTCAATTTTGTGAAAGTGTACCATGTCTCATGGAGCACCAATTTTTCTGTGAATATTTCATGAGGAGAATTTAAGAGATATGAGCATCATTGCAAGAATTAGGAAAAAATGTATCTAATGAAAATATACTTCCAATAATTTTGATATCTCTTCCATCAAAGTACAATGTCTTTGCTACCATATTAAATATAATTGAATAAACGCCAAGCTCAAAAATCTGGTGAACCTACTTTGAAAATTAGGAGGCATTACATATAGCATATGAAGAAGAATAATTACTATTAAAAAATGAAAGAAAAAAGTAGCCATTCATAACAATGCTTCCAACAAAGAAATAAATTTTAAATATAATAGAAGCAAATAAATGATTATGAAAGAAATATTTTTTACACACAAAAAATATGTGGGCATTATAGTATAAATATCCACATGAAGAAATTTTTGCATAATCTATTCAAAAATAGATTACCTTCATGAGAAATAAAATTGCAACAAGAAAGGTCATATTTGAACAAATAGAATCATTATTGGAGAAAGTCACAATAAAATAAGGTAGTTGAGGAAAATTAAGTTAAAAATAAAAATAAAAAATAAGAAGGAGAACATATGTTTATTTCACAAGTTGAGGTAAGAAAAGAAAATAATATTTGGTGTGAATCCAAAGCAACCAAACATATGAGAGGTCAAGAAACTTGGATGCACTCACATCATACTATTTATTATATAAGAACTTTGTATCATTTGATAACTTAAATCCAAGGAACCAATAGGATGCAACAATACCTAGATACAAAGGCAACCATTACAAGCGCAAACTGTGGGATGCCTCGAAGGATAATAATTTCATTACTTTTTGGAACAAATATGGTCTGTTTAAAGTTATTTCTATTTCCACTCATTTTCCCAAGTATAGAGAAAATGTTTAAAAGATGAATGACCTATTTGAATAAATATTTGAAGAAGCATGGGATGGCTTGCAAATTAGATCATGTTGAAAGAGAATTATCTACTTTTACAACTTGAAAGAGAGATCCATACATCAATATTAAAGTTTAACATCTCATAAGACTCTTATTAAGGAGTGTACCAACACTACAAGAAATAAAGATATTGAATGATAAGACTTATTATTATATCATAATATTGACAACATAATATGAGTTAAAGGGGGATTTTTTAGATAACGTCAATAATTTTTGGGGCCTAATGGATCAACTCTAAAGGCCATAGAGCAGTTGATAGGTTGTTGCATTTCTATTTAAGGAAAATCTATGGAAGCTATGGCATCATTCAAATAACTAAACAAGTATGTAGAGTTTCTAAAGACTACATTCAAAATATACAACCCATTTATCATATCATAAAAGTTATGATAAAATGATAACTTGCAAGAAATCTAGGATTTGATCATGATGAAATAAATGAAAATTAGTAGAAAGTAAAGTAGCAAAAGAAGCTATACAAGAATGTCATTCCATCAAATGCAAGAAAAAATTGGTGGTAACTAAATTTAATAAGCAACATTGGATGCATGGTAACATGTGTTTCACCTAAATACATTGATCAAGACAAGATTTGGCAATAAGTCTATATGGCAAGAGAATAATTAATTGGTGATGATCCTCCACATTGAAGAAAATACATTATTCATCCATTTAAATCTATAAGCATTGAATGAGTGTTTTGTAATGAATGAATTTTTGGCGTGCATGGTCATTGGAACCAAATGCTCCTAAGTATCAAAGTAGAAATTCTAAATTAAGGTGGCATGAGGATTTCTCTCTCAAATTCCAACTTCACCTTAGACATTAATATTTGATCATAAGTTTAAAATAAAGTTATGAATATGATGTAATAAGGGGGTAAATGTTAGTAGTTATTACATCATAGCCCATGTGAAGTGGCAAGTGGTATAACAAACCCTCACAAGGCATATGCATGTAGTATAGGACAATGTAGTTGTAAGTTTTGTTAAGAGTTTGTTATGTAGAAAATAGGTATTCTATGTACATAAATACACAAAATTTCATAACACGAAGTATTGAAGCATAAAGTTCATATATTTTAATTAAAAAAATTATTGCAAATAGTGCTTTTATTGATGTAACTTAATAGCATAGGATATTATAATTACATATTTTCTATTTTTCCATGAAAACAATTTGTAATTTTCATTTTAGAGTTTGAAAATAATTTATAATTATATGGGTATTTTATACCCTGATGTGGCCATTACTAAACAATCCCATTAAGATCTATTCTAAAATATCAAATTTATTTAAAAAATTTATCAAATTTGATACATAAAATTTGGTAGAGGATATTAGAAATTTTTTAAATCTTGATTTGAAGATGTGGATGGTTAGGAGTCACTAAAGGTGACTCATCCTTTTTCAATGATGTCTTTTATGAAGGCCCTAATATTTTTACATCTATTAGTGGAATGCATATTGATATGATGATAAGAACATTGTTCTATGGTATTGAATCCTAGTTTTTCTCTTTCAAAATTTGGAGGTCTCATGTGTGGGAGTTTAATCATCTTTACTTCTAGAATATTTTCTAGAATAATAGAAGGTAGTATATAACTTAGCATACTATTTCCTTGGTATTTCTTGTTCATTTAGAACAATATTTTGAAGGTTTGCTATAGTACATCCACTATTGTTGTTTTACCCAGATTCAGTGATCCCATATCCTACAACATTTTAATTTCTATACTACCTATTTTGATTATAAGAGGTCTTATCCTCCTTTTTGGGTTAGAATTGTTCATTTCTAATGAGGGAATATTCCACTTATTTTGCCAATTGAATGGTATGTTCAAAAGGAACCTTTATGGAAATTTTGAAGGGATAAGATAAATTATCATTAAGGTTATTTTTAAATAAACTAAGGATATCATTTGGAGGGGATTTATAAACCTCCACCCTTTTAAGAAACATGATAAAATCTCCTCCTTTCCTTGCATTAATTGATATAAATCAATGAGGGTAGTCATTCCTTCTATGTATATAATGAATTGTTGAATGAATTTCTCGACTAGTTCTCAAAATATCTTGAGATAATGATAAGGCAATTGCTAATACATTCTAGTGTTGACCCAACAAGAATTGATGGGAATATTTTACTACTAGCAAGGTTTTGTATGCAATACTCACATAGATAATCATAAACAGGTTCATGTGAATATTAGGGTTACATGAGTCATCATAGTTAGAAAACATAGGAACTATGAATGATTTGGAAAAGAATGGTCACGTACAAGTAGATCTAATTATTGATTGCACATATCATCAAATGCACATATTTACTTTAAAAATCCTTGTAGTGAAGTCATTTGATGAGTCAATTGCTATACTTAGGACATAAGAGTTTGGACTTTCATAGAGGGTTGACTAGTCATAATTAGTGGAACCTATGATAAAGGAAAATGATTTGATATATTAATTAAAGGATGCATTTGGGAATTTTGATTAAAAAGGGGATTTGATTAGAATGCAAAAGGGTATGAGAAATTGTTGAAGGGATTGGTTGATGGATTTTTAGGATCAAGCATGGATGCACAATTATTAAGGTTAAATATGTCAAAGGAAGTGGTGTTAGAGTTAGGGAGGAGTGAATTATGTTGGAAATTTTGACTATATTGTTGTCATTGATGTCAAATAATTAATGACATAGGTTAATGACATTGGTTATCATTTATGTCCACAAAAATAAAAGTTTAATGGTTTTACCATGGTGGCATTTGCAAAAGAAAAAGGAAGAGGTTTTCCAAAGAAAAGGTCCAAGAAGAAGAAAAAATATTATAATATTTAAATCTATGAAGATTTAAATAATTATAATAATTAAAAATTAAAGGACCCAAAGGTTAAAATAAAAATTATAATATTTAAATCTACCTTAGATTTAAATTATTATAATATTTTAAAAAGGTTTAGATGGTGCCAAAATTTTAACTTGCATGGAGGTAATTTTTTCAAGTTGATTCGACGTCCAAAGTCAAAGGGTAAAGTGTATAAAAAAGATCATTGTTTTTGCAAACCAAAGCTTTAGTCATCCCATGAATTAATACTTTCATTTTTCATTTGACAAAGCGGTGGAGGCAGAGAGAGAGGCTTCTACAAATTTTGAGGCAGTGCAAATATTAATATGGAGGGTGCCCAAACACCATCCAAAATGAGATGGTAGCTTAACTAACAAGCTCGGCTTATAGAGCACGTTGTAGGTGGCAGGTTCAACGTTCGATTCGCATGGAGGCTTTTTGCGTGATCAAAATTTTTTGTGTTGGCAATAGAGGAGAAAAAGGAGCAGATGCTCCTTGGGCTTGTATGGGCGGCTAGCCCACATGGTTTTTGCCTTTGTGCTAGGGTACGAGGGCCAGTGAGGTCATGGGTTTGAGCAGCATCAACAACACTTGAGGGTAGAACTAATTTTTTTTAAAAACGTATGCATTTTGTACTTGGTTAGGGAGTTATAAGGGTTAGTTTATTTGTATCATATTGATTTGTTAGAGAGCTATAAGTATTATTCAATTTTTATCATTGTGATGTGAAATGGTTAGGGAGCTATAAGACTAGTAAAGTGATTTGATTTTTAGAAAGGGGTGAAAGGTGAAATTTCGTATTGCTAGTGTTTGGTTGATGGATGAGATGAAGTGATAATTTCTTTGGCCTTATTGAAATTTGAAGTGCATTATTTTTTTCATAAGGAGGAATAAGGTGTATATGTGAAATTCATGTGTGTAAATTCTAGTTTGTTTTGTTGAGCATTATTTTACGTGAAATAATAGGAGTAATAATGTGTTATAGTGTTTTGATATTTTATTGCAATTTTTGTATGGTGAAATATCTTTTGAGGTGAAAATTCATGTGGGTGTTTTAACAAAGTATCTTGCAATCTAACCCTTGAAGTGGCATTAGAAAAATCAGTTATTTGTGAGATAGGTTTTGAAGACATATCTCCATAAGAGTAAATTAAGAGGTATGGGCACATCACTCCTTGTTTAAAGTGTTTGTTGAAGTGAATGTTTTGGAACATAAGGTGGAGTGAAAAGGATTGTTTGATAAGCATTGTTGGAAATATTTGAGTGAGGATCTTGTGCTTCATTGTTGAATGTTTTGGAAATATTTGGGATAGAATTTGAGAATAATCTATGCTTCTATTGTTGAAAGGGTTTGAGATATTTGAACTAGAAATTGTGAACTACTTGTGCTAGATTTTAAGACAAGTTAATGCATCTTTGTGAAATATTTTGAACATTGATTTGGGAGATATTAACAGAAATTATGAAGGTGTTTGAGATCAATTTTATGAGGGAAATTGTGCATTGGTGTGATTGATATTTGAGAGAAAATTTGTAAGAAGAATAAACTAGTATTGTTATACATTGTTTTGATTTTATTTGATTTGAAAGGGATTTTGCAAGAGATAGAGAGTGGTTAATTGAGTACAAGATGTGTGAGTGTGAAACATATTTAGTTTTTTATAGAGCATATCATTCTCTATATGTTATAGAGGTTAAACACATTCTAAGTAGATTTTTTTTGTGTGAAGAAAAATTTTTGAAAGAGATTTAAGTTGTGTTTGTATGCAAGTCTTTGAGAAGGCTTGAGGACATATTTGAGCAAGTCTTTGAGAAGGCTTGAGGACAAATTTGAGCAAGTATTTGAGAAGGCTTGAGGGTAGATTTTAGCAAGTCCTTGAGAAGGCTTGAGGGCATATTTGAAACAGAATTGAGAGCATGTTTGATTGTTGATTTGTTCAAGATTTATGTTAAATATTGGGGTAGATTTGAGATAGAATTTGGTGTAGAATTATGAGCAGATTCATGCTAGACCTAATATAGAATTTGGTACATATTTGTGATCAAATTTAGATTAGATTTATGCTAGACTTGGGACAGAGTTTGATGCAAATTTGAGAAAGAGTTAGATATGATTTGTGCTAGACTTGGGACAGATTTTGGTGCAGATTTGATAAAGAGTTAGAGCAGATTTGTGCTAGACTTGGGATAGAGTTTGGTCTATATTTGAGATAGAGTTGATAACAGCCATTGGAGGTGACATAGCAAAGAGGATAACAATCTCTAGTGGATATAGATCCATCAGCTAGTGTAGTGGTGATAGAGGTCTCTTGTGGAGAGAGGACAACAAGGTAGAGTAGTGGGGGAAAAGTCTTCTAGAAGATCACCAGCTAGAGCAAAGGGGATAGAGTTATCATATGGAGAGATATCCACAAACCAAAGCAATGGGAAAGAGTTATCCTATGGAGAGAGATCCATGTACCAGAGCAAGGGAAAAGAGTTATCCTGTGGAAAGAGATCCATGAACTATAGAAATGGGAAAGAGTTCTCATGTGGAGTGAGATACATGAACCAATTTGAGATATAGAGTTCTTATGTGAGGAGAGATCCACGAACCAATTGAGGAGATAGAGTTCTCTTGGATTAAGTTCCACAAACCAGAGAAAATGGGAAATAGTTATCTTATGGAGAGAGATCCATAAATCAGAGCATAGGGGATTGGTGTGTTCTTTGGATAGAGGTCCATAAATATTGTAATAGGGAATTTATTCCCAAGAGATTTGTTGAGAAAATTTAGAAGAAATATTTTCTTTGTGGAGTAGCCCATATTGGGTGAACCACATTAAATTTGTTCGAAATTTTGAGTAATAAGGTTTTCGTTGATGTCAAGTGTTTGGTGCAAGGCATAGTCCATTTTGGTACAAGCAGAGTGGTAAAATAATTGGTTATAATATTTTATATTATAAGCCAAAGAGGTTGGTTAAAAAGTGGAAGACAAAGTTTACACCCATGGTTTTGAAGAAAAAGAGAAGATATTATAATATTTTAATATTATAATAATTAATCCAAAAGGACTTATTAAAAAGAGAGAAAAAATAATAATTGATGAAGACCCCCATGCAAAAGTATTATTTAATACTAAAATTAAATAATATAATATTTAACCTAAAGTTAAATATTATATTAAATAAATAATTAAATTTAAATTTGGCAAAAGGTGCCAAAAATCAAATTTAAATGGAGGCACTTATATTTTCCACTGACATCATGTAATTACCTTGGAGGCATATAAAAGGAGGAATTGGATTATTAAAATTGAATTTTGAATCATCCAAAGCTAATGTGCATGTGAGAAAATTTATCATGAGGGTTTGTGAAATGTGGAGTAAAATCATTCGTCGAAGCAAGCGATAGGGCATAAAGGCAAGGCAACTGACATCTTGGTCAAACGATGGCTGGTAGCCCAAGTGGTAGGTGGGTCCTACATAATTTGTTGGTACAGAGGAGTTTTGGAGTTCGATTCCACCTAGCGTCGATTAAAGAGTTTTGTTTTATTTCCATCGAAGGTAGCAGGGATAAAGTGTTGAGGCCAAAGTTTTAGTCTCAACCGCTTGGTTGGCACAAGTGATCAAGCACTGCAGTTGGAGTACTGAGGTCAGAGGTTCAATTCCCATCCATAAAAAATCAAGATAATTTTTTTATATAAGGTATGCACCATGATTAATTTGTGATGTATGCGTTATATTGTTGAATTGCTGACTATAGTGATATTTGGTGGATGATATTTGACCTATAGTTTGAAACATAGGAGAAATATTTTTTGCATTATATTTAAAGGTTTTAAATATCATTTACTTTATTTTTTAAGCTTGGAGTGATAAGTTTATAAATGGTTTATCTATGAATGTAATTCTTTGTTTTTGGAAAATAAAGTGGAGTGAGAAATTATTTTGAAAGAGTGGAGATAAAATGTGTAATAGGTATTTTATTTGATTGTAATTCTTTATAAAAGAGAAATTATTGAGAGTTTTTATGAGCATTAATGCATTGTCCTTGAGAACTAAAGAAGAGCCCTAGAATATTATTTTCAGAATTTATTGAGCATCTTGTTGAAGGAAAAATTCATGTGGAAGTTATGATATAGACGATTGCTATCTAACCTTGAAGTGGCACAAAAGGAATTTATTATGAGTGAGCTAGGTTTTGAAGATATATCTTCATAAAAGCAAAGAGGTATGGGCACATCATATTTTGTTTGAAGTGTTTTTTGGGTTGAATTTTGTGAAACATAAGGTGGAGTGAAAAGGATTGTTTTATAAGCATTATTGGAAATATTTGAGTGAGTTTTATGTGCTTCATTGTTGAACGTTTTGAGAACATTTGAAATAGATATTATGAATTATTTGAGTTAGGATTTGAGACCTACATTGTGCTCTTTTTTTGAAGAAGCGTGAAACACTTGTTTAGGATTTTTAAGCAAGTTGTGCTTCATTGGTTGAATGACTGTGTGAAACTCTTGAGAATTGGTTTTGAGTGATATTGAAAGTGAATGTGCAAATAAAGAAGATAGGTGTCATGTGCTAGACTAGATATATATTTAAAATATAAATAAAATTAAGACATGTTAAAGCGACAAACTTAGTGATTGAGTAGAACATTTTGAGTTTTTTTATAGAGTACATCATTCTCTATATGTTCCATAGGTTAAATGAATTTTGGAAAGAATATGTCTAAATTGCTTCAAGTTAAAGGAATCACTTTGAATATTAGACAAAGCATTTGATAGCATTGTGTGCATGATTGATTGAGCATATCTTATGATATTTTTTGAGCATGTGTTAGAGCTGGTTTGAGCATGTGCTAGAGTAGATTTGAGCAAGTTCTTGAGAGGACTTGGAGGTAGAATTGAGAAAGCCTTTTTGAAGGCTTGAGTGCAGAATTGAGAAAGTTATTGAGAGTACTTGAAGGTATATTTGAGAGTCCTTATGAATGCTTTATAGTAGAATTGAGAAAGTTCTTGAGAGGACTTGAAGGCAGATTTGAGCAAGTCTTTGTGAAGACTTGAAGGCAGATTTGAGAAATTCTTGTGAAGACTTGAAATAGCATTAAGAGTAGGTTTAATTTGTTCAAGCTTTGTGTTAAGGCTTCGGGTAGATATAAGAATATTTGATTGGTAATTTTATCAAGCTTTGTGTTAAGGCTTGAGGATAAATTTGAGATAGAGGTTAGTGCAGTTTTGTACTAGACTTGGGACAAAGTTCAATGTAAATTTGAGACTTAGTTGAGAGAAATATTTGGAGGTGATAGATTAAATAGAACAACAATATCTAGTGGATAGAGATCCATTATCCAGTGGTGGGGATATAGGTCTCCTATGGAGAGAGATCCACAAGCCAGAGAAGTGGGGAAATAAATCTTCTAGAATATCATCAGCCAGAGTAGAGGGGATAGATTTCTATTGTGGATAGAGATCCATGAACCAGAGCAAGGGGAAAGAGTTCTCCTATGGAGAGTTATTTGTGAACCAGCTAGGGAGATAGAGTTATTTTGTGGAGAGAGATCCATAAAATAGTTGAGGAGATAAAGTCCTCCTAGATCAAAGTTCCATAAACCAAATAAAATGGGAAAGATTTATCCTATGGAGATATATCCACAAATCAGAGCATAGGGTATTGGTGTCTCCTTTGGATAGAGGTCCATAAACATTGTAATAGAAAATTGATTCCCAAGAATATTTGTTGAGAAAATTTTAGTATAAATATTTTCTCCATGGAGTAGCCTACATTGGGTGAACCACATTAAATTGGTGTCTGTCTTGTGTGTGATGATTTATACATTGCTTTAATTATTGCTATTGTTATTACCATTTATAATATTGGATAATATTGTTTGGGTAAGAAAATAAAAGTTGATCTTATACTGTTCACCCCCCCTCTTAGTATAAGCCTATGTTCTACAAAATTTATCTCTCTTGTGTGATGATTTGTGCATTGATTTGATTACTACTATTGATATTACCATTGATAATATTGGATAATATTGTTTAAGAAATAAAAGTAAAATTTGATCTTATACTGTTCAACCCCCCTCTCATTATAAACATGTGTTATTCAATTGGTATCAGAGCGGGTTCCTTCAAAAAATTCTAATAGCTTGAAGGAATATAGTACAGGAACATAGATGGCATCTCAGAATGGATCTTCATCAAATAAGGCACCATTTTTCTATGGGAACAACTATGCTTTCTAGAGCATAATAATGAAGACTTCCTTGATGGCACAAGGATATGAGACATGGCAATCCATTGAGGATGGGTTCACACCTACAACTACTCCTCCCACAAATAAATATGGTAAGATATTACAAGTGAATAATGCCAAGGCTATGAATGGAATCTTAAGTGGATTATGTGAAGTAGAATTTGTAAAAGTTATGTGTTGTAAATAATAAAAAGATATATGAGAAAAAATGAAGTAAACTTATGAGGGACATAAAAATGTCAAGATGGAAAAACTAAAAAATTACAAGAATTTTTTTGAAGATTTGAAGATGGAAGATGAGGAAGATAATGATACATACTTGCTTTGTATGGATAAATTTTTTAATACCATATGTGGACTTGGATTCGAAATTGTAGACTCCAGTGTTTCTTAGAAAGTATTAAGGTCGCTTCCTATGAGGTATGATGGAAAGGTTTTAACTATAAAAGACATGAGAGATATTGAAAAATTGACTGTGGATGAGTTACATGGAATTCTCACAGCTTATGAGATGAGAATAATAAAGGATCCCAACTCCAAGAAAGAGGCATATTTCAAAGCATCAAAGAAGACAAAAGATAAGAAACCAAAATCAAGTGGTGATTCAAGTAGTGATGAAGAAGCTAACTATGGTAGAAGAAACAAGGACTCAAGAAAGCACAAAGATATGTGTAGCACCCTAAAAATAAATCATTATAATTAGCACTAAGGACAAACAACTTGTAAAAATGATCCTCTAGTTGGTTGCCTTGATTTTCATGCCTTCTTGACAAGATTGTACGATATGATATTGGATCATACGATACGGTCTCGGATTGTACAATACAATCTCTAATCGTATGCGTATGATCTTGCTCAAAATAGAAAGTCTTAATTTAGCAAAGCAGTTATAACATTTTTGTCTCTATTTGTGCAATTGCATGATGGTTATGGGATCGAATTCACCTTATCCATCCCAACTTGGAAGTAGTTTCAACTAAGTGAGTTTTTAGCCTATTTTGGTTGATTTTCCCAGCTTATATAATCAAAAACTTCCCTCCCTAGATTCCTCTTGGTGCTATTAGCATATTGACTTAGTTTTTACATTCAAATTGCTATAATTTTTGCATTAGGTCTAGGCACTTTTCTTTTTTGTGCAGGATCAAAGGATACGATCGAAGATCATATGGTACAATCTTGCATTGAAGACGTACAATCTTGCTCAGATTATAGAATATTACTTTGAAATCACTTTGGGGTAACCCCGAGTGCTGGTTTACATATTCTAGCTTTGTTTCTTTTTAGATCTACCATTTTATTTATCATTTTCATCATATAGATTATAGAATTCAATCATTTGCATTCTAGAGTTCATCGATTTTGCATATAATTGCATATTACATGTAGTTTAAAGTAACTCTCTATTATATGCTTTTAATTATAACATTTAATAGCCAAAATTTAGTTTCATTTTGCTTAAAAAGAACAATAGAATCTCTTGTTTCTTGTTTTTTGCACTCTATCCATGAATTTGTAGGTTTCTATCAAGATTGTATTGTTCGATCTCTGATCGAATGGTACAATTTTGAATCATATTCGTATGATCTTGCTCTATTCATACAATGTTTCCCTACTGTATATGATCTAGACTGCAGTCAAAAATCATAATCTCCATCAAACTTCTAGATATAGATAAGAGTTTTAAATCACTTTTTTAAGCATTGCATTATCCATTTGGATTTTTTTTTTCAATGTTTGATGTCTACATATGAAATAAAATTGCATATAGATTAGTATAGTTGCATATTGGCCAAAAAATAGGTATCTGTGAGATTTGATAAAAGGAACACATAAAAATAAACTCCCAAACCTAGACATGGAAACTTCCATAAAATTTTTCCTGGTGAACCCTAAACCAATTCATCAAAAAATCACCATAAGAAGGTACGATCAAATACCTCTCTTTCAAGGTGTAGACCTATCATTCCCACATTCCCCTTCGAGATGCAGATCCTTTAGTCTGAAGGAAAGGAGTGTGTGAATTTTAGACCTACATTCTTTGGTGAACCCAACGTGAAAACATTAGGCGCATTTCTTATTTATAAAACAAAACAAAAAACCAAAAAAATAAACAAAATCATTAGTTATATTTGCACATTTTAGTGAATTTCATAGATGGAAGATTGCAACATAAGGAGAGCCATCCGAATTGATGCAAGTACAATATTATCAACCCAATATTTTTCTTCATTAGGTAGTGTGACATACCTTGAGATTTGGAGAAGATTAGAAATTATAAGGATTAAAGAACCTAAACTTAAGAAAATCATAATTTTTTACTTGTCTAGAATTTTGGATGTCAATAGTGCACCTTTTTACTTTGACCTTCAAAGAGCATGTGATAGGTGGCTAGCGGATAAGACAGTTGTCATTTACCCAATTCTTTACTCCTTTGAATATTATCTTGATAATGCAATAATGGTACATAAGTTTTTATCACACATGGAAAATCAAGAAGTTGTATTAGATGATAAGAGAATATTTAATAATGTTCCTAGGTCTGTGCTTTATCGAGAATATTATCATGAATTTTACTTTTGCATTTCAAATTGTGATGTTTATTGTATCACTATAGCTAATTTCATAAAATTCTTAAAAACCAACTTTCAGTTTGAAGAAGAACACTATATGACCCCTGAGGAATTAGAACCTATTAATGATATCTATAGGCTTTTCCAAGAAAATTAAAGTATAATATCTATAATATTATAATTTGATTTTTGTTTCTTGTATTTTTTTAAATACAAAAAACTACAAAAATCCAAAAACATAATTTAATATATTGGTTAGGTATTGTTGGGTGGTATTTTCACACACTTATGAAAGTACACCCTCCTTTAGGATTTGGACTCCAAATCCCCTCTTGCAAAGAAGTCAAACAAAAAACTTCTCTAAGGTCTCCGATGTATTTAGCATTTGCAACTGAGTATTAGTAATCTCAAATAAAGATATTCAATTTAAATGCTTGGAACACCTTAGTGATTGCAAGTAACTGTAAACAAGGGGCAATGTTGATTTATTTCACCATGAAAATTTAGTGATTGTTCATTATTATTTTATTTTTTTTAGATTTTGATATTTTTTAGATGTTTATTTTAATGTCTTGAAAGTTAAAGCTTCTGGAAAATATAAAAAGCAAAAAAATTAAAAAATGAAATACAGAAGATTAAACTTAGAACACATTCAGTCTGATGTTATCCTATTCTGAAAAAACCAAAGATATGAGGTTTTCATGCATGCAACCTAACCTATTGGACTTGCAAAACAAGCACAATCCGGATAAGCTAAGTGTTAGCTCCTAGGGTTTTGAATGAGGTTTTTAGATTTAAACATTCGCATGAAGCAACCAAGAAAAACTTGCATGAACTCCATTTACAAGCCTAAAATCTGAAAAGGAAAAATAGACATTTAATCTTGCATGCAGAAAATGACTCCTTCTTTCTTGTCCATAAGATGCAAATTTCTAAAAAATTTTGTATTAAAAATTTGTCATTTTATAGTAACAGAAGTTTCTAGTTTTCCCAAACCAGTCAATGGAAGAAAACAACTAGAACAGGTCTAGAGTGGCCCTATTGCCCTCAAATCTATAACTTTGCTCACGGCAGTTTCCAACCCCCTATGCCTGTCTTTGTTTGTGCCTTTAAACTTTCTGCTACGGCTCTCTGCTTCGCCTTGTGATGCTTCGTTTCATCTCCCAGATCGATTCATTTTGTTTCTCGCTCTTCATTATTTTGACTTTTGTTTGAGCGTCGAAACGTTTGATTTTCTTGCTAATTGTAACCATTATGTAGCCCTTACACTTTTATGCCACGTGTTTTGCACTTTTTTGCATGTTTCATAATAGCCCCCTGTAAATCATGACCAAAAATAGCATGTCATGATATCATGACGTTTTTCTGCCCGCAACCTTGTTTGCCTTCACGCACAATGAAAATAAGACATGTCACGAAATCATGACAATTTTTTGTTAACGGGTCGTGCAAATGCAACTTCTTGCAAAATCGTGATGCTTTTCTATTTCAGGCTATCTCACTGCAACTTGTCGTGAAATCGTGACGTTTTTCTCTTTCGAGCCACGAGGATGCAACCTGTCATGAAATTGTGATGCCTTTTCACTTTGTTGTGTTTTTCTACACTTAGCCACGAAAACGTGACATGTCATGAAATTGCGACACCTTTTAATTCCGTACCATCTTGCTGCTTTCTGTCACAAAATCATGATGCTTTTCTCTTTCTAGCTGTCTTGCTGCTTTCTGTCATGAAATCATGATGCTTTTTCATTTTGTACCATCTTGTTGCTTTCTGTCGTGAAATCATGATGCTTTTATCTTTCAGGCTGTCTCACTGCTTTCTGTCATGAAATCACAACGATTTTCTCTTTCGGGTTGTCTCGTTGCTTTCTGTCATGAAATCATGATGCTTTTCTCTTTTGAGCTATGTAGATGCAATCTATCGTGAAATCGCGACATTTTTCTATTTCTACACATGAAGATGCACCTTGTCGTGAAATCACGACGTTTTTCTATTTCGGGTTGTCTCGCTACATTTGGCCGTAAAAACGTGACATGTCACAAAATCGTGACGTTTTTCTCTTTATGATGCATTCTGCTGCTCTTAGCCATAAAAACGTGACATGTCACAATATCGTGACAACTTTTCATTTTCGGTTGCGACGGAGCAACATGTCATGAAATCGTGACAACTTTTCATTTCTGGTCGTGATGGAGCAACCTGTCGTGATATCATGAAAACTTTTCATTTCTGGCCGTGATGGAGCAACATGTTACGATATCATGACAACTTTTCATTTTTGACCGCGATGGAGCAACATGTCGCGATATCGCGACAACTTTTCATTTTCGGCCGCGACGGAGCAACATGTTGTGATATCGCGACAAATTTTCATTTTCGGCCATGACGGAGCGACATGTCGTGATATCATGAAAACTTTTCATTTTCAGCGACGACGGAGCTACATGTCACGATATCGCGACAACTTTTCATTTTCAGCCGCGACGGAGCAACATGTCGCGATATCGTGACACTTTCTTTTTCTTGCTATATTTTGCTCTTCCTTTGATTTTTTTAGCATTTGGTCCATTGCGGTCTTCTTTGAAAGCATACAAAAAAGGTGGTTCCCCAATTTTGGGGTGTGTTGTGGATCAACCACAACAAATGGTGACTCTGCTGTCAAATTCTCCTGAGCATTTTGGTGAGAACCCAACCTGAAATATACAAGCTTAGATACAAGCATCAGCACATAAAGATAAACAAATACCGATAGATTAGAAATACATGAAACATCAGAATCATAAGTATCAGCTCGGTGTGTGCAATGTGTTTCATTCCCTATCATTTGAACTTGATCAACATTCCATTGTCAGTTTTACTTATGATTTGTATGCAAGGCTATGAATGATTTGTGTAGGATTTGATGCATGATGAAGATGCTAGAGACATAACAACCTACTTTACAAAGGCTCAAACCTTCTAATATCATGAAAAAACATATTCAAGTTGTCAAACCCTCTTAGGACCAAATATATGTATACTAAATTAATTTACTAGATCCCAAAGTTGGTTATGTGTCACTACCATCTTGAACCCATGTGCAAGTGTGAGTGAAATCAGAACTTTGGGGAATAGGATTCCCAACCTAAGCGAGATGGGAATTTAACTCTATCCTTATTATTCTGATTTGGATTTGATTACCTCATCTTGAACAAAATGATTTAACCAATTATGGATGAAATTGTCAAGCTAGTCTATCCATATGAGTAGTCAGTGGTCTTGCTTTTAAACAAGACATGATGCCACGCATGAGCACTTAACCCCATAATCCATGATTTAGATTCATTCATTCTTTTTTTTTTTTTTTTTTTTCTTGGACCTTTGGGATGACTACCCATCCTTGCTAGGGACATGTAGTACGATCCCTCCAATCCAATATTAAGATGAAATGGGAAACATTAATTTTTTATCTCTTGGACCTTTGGGATGACTACCCATCCTTGCCAGGGACATGTAATATGACCCCTCCAATCCAATATGAAGATGAAATGGGAAATATTAGTTAATTTTATTTTTGTTTCTTGGACTTTTGGGATGACTACCCATCCTTTGCAGAGGACATGTAGTACGATCCTTCCCATCCAAGTTTTATGATAAAATGAAAGATGGAAGCTTTGGGGAATCGGATTCTCAACCTAGGTAAGATGAGAATTATGCCCTATCCTTACTACTCCATGAAGGTCAAATTAGAGTTTTGGGGAATTGGATCCTCAACCTAAGAGAGATGAGGATTTAACCCTATCCTTACTACTTTGATTTTAGGCTTTAAGCATTATGGGAGTGGTAAAAACCATTGTTTTAAGTATTATGTTGCATGATAGGATAGACATGGACTATTCCTTTCGCCTCACCTTTTCTTCCAAGTATGGTTTTAACCATTTTTCTCAAGAATCTCTTTAATATGCATAGAATGTGCTTGGTTCAAGATAGTTCGGGCATCAGTTCCCAACCTTAGGATTTTTTATGTTTTATGTTATAGAATAACCCTAAGAGGATTCAACACCTTTTCAATGATTGTACATGACATGAAGATGCAACTAAGATGAAATATATATGCAGTGTGGAATATAACATGAGATATGAATGCATTGCTTCTTTTGAAATGTTAATGGAGTATATCATCTACTTTACCATAATGTGTAAAATTGACAACTTCATGCATCACAAGATTCAAATGATAATATTTAAAATGTTTGTGTTACTTGTTGAGATTTCTGCAATACAATTCCAATGTTTCATATTCTCTTGATTTTAGGCATAAGTTGAAATCTCATAAATTTTTTTTTTTTACAAACCAAACATGTCCATAGGACCAACACATAACTTTAAATCAAAACTTATTCAATCCAAAACCAAAATGCAATCCAAAAATGAAAAATTGAAAACACAAAACAAAACCAAAAATCAAAACCTATATACAAATGTACAAAATAATACAAAATGATGCAAAGTTTGGATTATCACTTTCCTAGATCCCAAACATGATTAGAACACTTCAACAAAAATATAACATGATATGCATGCCAAATGCTATAGGAATCCAACCAAAAAAATATTAGAACGCACCATGCAACAAATTTTAATTTACCTTGCTCACCCCACCAATTAGATTTAATTCCATTAGTATTCTCACAGGTGAGCGTCCGATTACTAAAATGATTAGACCATAAATGATATTCAATTTTATCTTGTCTATTCTTGAAAGTATCCATTTCATAATTTGATTCTTTATTTAAAATTAGGCCTTCTTTTTCAAATGTGAGATGTTGCAAACAAGAGCCTATTTCTAAAAGTCTTGAATTCAAATTATATTTTGAGATTTTGAAGCAATAAAAATCAATCAAAACTTGACAAACATCACCAAGATTTGACATTTCATCATTAATGACATTAGCATCCAAAGGGACATCATGTAATCCATCACTTGAAATTTTTGTAGCTATCACCAAAGGTAAATATTTCACCTTGTCACCCATACTCAACCCATCATGATTAGAATTTACCACAACTTGATGGGTGTCAGTAGCTTTTTCTTCTTCCTCATTGTCTTCTTCATCATCCAACACCTGTTCAAAAACACCAAAGTTAGGCACCCAATCAAACATGCGTCCATATTTTTCAAAACAAGAGCCTAATTTTCCAAGATATGTGTCATGTGACACCTTTCCACAAGCAATGTCTTGAGTTGCCTCAAAATCCATATTTTCATTAGGATCATCAATAGTATTAAACCCATACCACCTAGGTTTTGTAATTTCATCATTTTGAGATGGCATAGACATTGTAGAAACAATAGGTGGATCAAGATTTTCTATTTCTTGCCCCTCAAGGGGAACAAAAACAATTGATTCTCCTTCTTCATCCATGGTAGTAAAATCATTATCCTTCTCCAACCTTTGATGAGATTTCAACCCTTCTTCCAAAACATTCTCAGATTGTATAGGACTTGTAATATCCTCATGTGAAAGGGCAATTGTATTATCCTGCATATCAATAGGCACACAAATTTCATCAGAAGGTTTGGAGTGAGCATACTCTTCCCAAGAATCATAATGATCATATTTCGAAATCAAATTGTGATGCTCAACTATTTCTTCTTCATATTTTAATTCATCAACATGTTTCTCATCAAATTGATCTTCACCTTCCTTAGATGGTTCAATTACTTCCAAAATTGGGTTATTGCTTGTATTCAAATTGATAAGGCTATCATAATCCACATGTGTAACCCATGATTCACGTTTAACATGATTTGGAAGGTGTGAATTTTCTAGGCCATCATTTTCAACAATGTCATCCAATGTGTCATCCGAAACAGATTCATCCTCATAGAATTCATCTTTTGGTGAGTCAAGGGTTTCCAATCTGTCACATGTTTCAATACTAGTTGGATCTAGTACTCCTCCCTTGCCTAAAATCATACTCTTATGAAAATCATTAAAATTGATTTTAGAAACATATTTTGAATCAAGATGAGTATTTTGAAGTTGATTCATACTTAAGAAAGATGGTTGATATTGCATAGTAGGTTGAGGATTTTGAAATTGATTGAAGCTTGGGAATGATTGTTGATTCTGAAATTGATTCACACTTGAACTTGGTTGAGGTGGATAAATCATTGGGTGGGTAAAGGAGGTATTAAATTATTGAATATTACATGATCCAAAACCCACACCATAATTTTGACAACTCAATTGTTGCTCAATTGCCATTTCTTGAGTATAGGCTTGTGACAAAGATGTGATTTGAGGCATCCCTCGCAAATATGTGGAAATGAGTGGGTCAAGAGCATTTACATATATTTGGAGAGCCATTTATTCTTGAAGAGCATAAAATGTCACTATTTGAGTGCATAATCCAAAGAAACTTTCAGAAAATGACTTCACATTTTCACTTGGTCCTTTTTTAATAGTGAAAAATTGCTGATACATGCGGATTGGGTCAACTTGCTCTTTGTTGAATTAATTAAGAAATGCTGCCTCTAGCTGAGCCCAAGAAGTGATATACCCTAAGGGAATACTTGTAAACCAATCATATGCCACTTTTTCCAAGGTGTAAGGGAACATTTTACAAACCACATCATCATACCAAATTGTTAAGTGATTCACAACAAATTTGAATGCTTGAATGTGTTCTTCTACAGTATTTGTCCCGTTAGACAAAAATCGAGGAAGACATCTCTCAAAACCAATGGGAAAATAATGTTGAACTCCTGGTATGTTCAATGGGCTACCTGTCATCCACGGTGAAAACATAGCCATTAGTGAATCTTAAAGAATATAACTTTAATACCCAAAAAACAATTTTTTTTTAATTTATTTATTACTTTTTTTTTTAAATCAAATCAAATCACATTATTCCTGTATGAACAATCAAAGCTTTAGGAAAGTGCATAGCAATTCATGTCCTCCTTTTGACAGTACAAGGTTGTATTGTTAAAAGAGGGCTAAATATAATAACCAATAGGGCATGAAATATTCAAAATTTAAATCCCTATAAAATTTAAATCACAGTGAAATAAACCTATTCAAGCCCTCCTTCTAGTGCCAAAATGTTGAGTGGTGTTAGAGGAGGCCGAAGATGCTAATCAAATGGACTTGAAATATTTAGCAATGTAAAGCTCTTAAACAATTATAAACCCGTAGCATCTAAAATCACGATAAAATAAACCCTTTCATGCCCTCCTTCTAGCACCAAAATGTTGGGTGGTATTTTCACACACTTATGAAAGTACACCCTCCTTTAGGATTTTTACTCCAAATCCCCTCTTGCAAAGAAGTCAAACAAACAACTTCTCCAAGGTCTCCACTGTATTAGCATTTGCAACTGAGTATTAGTAATCTCAAATAAAGATATTCAATTTAAATGCTTGGAACACCTTAGTGATTGCAAGTAACTATAAACAAGGGGCAATGTTGATTTATTTCACCATGAAACTTTAGTGATTGTTCATTGTTTTTTTTTTTTTTAGATTTTGATATTTTTTTGATGTTTATTTTAATGTCTGGAAAGTTAAAGCTTCTGAAAAATATAAAAAGCAAAAAAATTAAAAAATAAAATACAGAAGATTAAACTTAGAACACATTCAGTCTACTTCACCTTGTGATGCTTCGTTTCATCTCCCAGATTGATTCATTTCGTTTCCCACTCTTCATTATTTTGACTTTTTTTCGAGCGTCAAAACGTTTTATTTTCTTGCTAATTGTAACCGTTCTGTAGCCCTTACACTTTTATGCCACGTGTTCCATGCTTTTTTGCATGTTCCATAACTGCCCTCTGTAAATCACGACCAAAAATAGCATGTCATGATATCGCAATGTTTTTCTGCCTGCAACCTTGTCTGCCTTCATGCACAACAAAAATAAGATGTCACGAAATCATGACAATTTTTTGTTAACGGGCCACGCAAATGCAACCTATTACGAAATCATGACGCTTTTCTGTTTCGGGCTATCTCACTGCAACTTGTCGCAAAATCGTGACGTTTTTCTCTTTCAGGCCACGAGGATTCAACCTGTCACGAAATCACGACGCCTTTTCACTTTGTTGTGTTTTGTTGCACTTAGCCGCAAAAACGTGACATGTCGCGAAATCGTGACACATTTTAATTCCATACCATCTTACTGCTTTTTGTCGTGAAATTGTGATGCTTTTCTATTTCTAGATGTCTTGCTACTTTCTGTCACAAAATCGTGATGCTTTTTCATTCCGTACCATCTTGCTGCTTTCTGTCATGAAATCGCGACACTTTTCTCTTTCAGGCTGTCTCGTTGCTTTCTGTCGTGAAATTGTGACGCTTTTCTCTTTTGGGCTATCTCACTGCTTTCTATCGTGAAATCATGACGCTTTTCTCTTTCGGGCTGTGCAGATGCAATCTATCGTGAAATCATGATGTTTTTCTATTTCAGCACGTGAAGATGCACCTTGTCGCGAAATCGTGACATTTTTTCTATTTCGGGCTGTCTCACTGCATTTGGACGCGAAAGCGCTACATGTCACGAAATCACGACGTTTTTCTCTTTATGATGCATTCTGCTGCTCTTAACCGCAAAAACGCGACATGTCACAATATCGCGACAAATTTTCATTTTCGGTTGTGACGGAGCAACATGTCACAAAATTGTGACAACTTTTCATTTCTGGCCGTGACAGAGCAACCTGTCACGATATCACAACTTTTCATTTCTGGCCACGACGGAACAACATGTCGTGATATCGTGACAACTTTTCATTTTTGGCCGCAACGGAGCAACATGTCGCGATATCGTGAAAACTTTTCATTTTCGGCCGCGATGGAGCGACATGTCGTGATATCGTGACAACTTTTCATTTTTATCCGTGACGGAGCGACATGTCATGATATCGCGACAACTTTTCATTTTCAGTCGCGACGGAGCAACATGTCGCGATATCGCGACACTTTCTTTTTCTTGCTATATTTTGCTCTTCCTTTGATTTTTTTAGCATCTAGGCCACTGCGGTCTTCTTTGAAAGCATACAAAAAAGGTGGGTCCCCAATTTTGGGGTGTGTTGTGGATCAGCCACAACAGGTATATATATAACATATATACCCCAAGCATTAAGCACATACATATAATTATATATCGGCAAGATAAAATATTTTTAGTAAAATGCCTAAGTTAAGAAGTGGAAAACAAGTAGAACATGAATATATAGGAGAACAAGATCAAGGAAATCCTGAATATGAAGTTCAAATTGAATATTATGTATCATCAAAATCATATGAGGAAAACCATGATAAAGAAGAAGAAGTTTTCTATCATAAGCCTCAAGTAGATGAAGAAGGCAATCTTAAATTTACCTCCACATAAAATTTCATAGTTTATAAAAGACAATATAGATATCATTAAGCATGTGATAAATATAGAAGCTCAACTCCCTATGGGAGATTATTCAACGGAGGATTCCATAGAGGCTGCTCTCTGATTGAATGGAAATCCATTAAAATACATGAACAAAAATAAAGCTGGTACATCTCAAAATATAGATCAAAATTTGAATCAGAATATAGCACAACCACCACCAGTAATAAATTCAAAATCCAAATAAAAACAACCATATTCTACCTCACAAAAGGTAGCATAGAGAATTAAGAAGATGCACCATCTTATTTAGAATCAACAAAAGGTTCAACAAAAAAAAAATTCCTATCAACTTCATAATACTCCTCCTAGTAACACTCTACATAATAAATTTTTAGATGGTAATCATTATGCAACAACATCAACTTATTATCAAATACACAATAATATGATACAACAAAATCAATTCGATGGACAACAACAAGGGCTTGAAGCCATGGTTAAACAATTAGCTTCAAGACTAGATTAGATATATTCTTATAGTCCCTATAATAGTTATAGAGATATGTGTAGCCAACCCTTGGTTCCTATTGTGGTTGCTCAATCATATCCTAAGAAATTCCCTATGCCTGTCCTACCAATATATAAGGGAACCTAAGATCCTATTGAGCATCTTCACATGTTTAGGATAGCATGTGATGATATTTCTCATGTAATTATTGTTGTTAAAGATGTTTCCTAAAAGCCTTGGAGGCATGGATTTAGAGTTTTATTATCATTTACCTACAAACTCTAAGGAATTTTAAAGAAACAACATAAATGTTTGTCCACCAATTCAATGCTTACATAGAGAGGCATGTGACTATTAAAGATTTGTATAATTTGAAGCAAGGAAAATATGAGAGTTTTTTTTTTAATTCTTGACTAAGTGGAGATAACTCTTAGGCATATTACATTTTGCTTTACCTCATCATGAAATGTTGAATATATTCTTTGGTAATTTACAAGAAAAATTATCTTATGATCTGTCTACTACTACAGTAACATCCTTTGATCAAGCCATTGATTTAGCAAGAAGGGTAGAAGAAGCCCTTATTATAAGAGGTCAATTTAAGAAGAAAGATGAAGATAAAGCTTCTAAAAATCAATATAAAAATAAACAAGTAGTGGGTGACAAAGTTACTGATAGTAGGAATACTCCAATTGTTAATGTTGCAGAAACATATAAGAAGTTTTTATTGAAAGTTCTTGATAATCCACCGAGAGAATTTACAAGATTAAATCAACCCTTAACAATGATTTTACCTCAACTATTGGAACAAGGCTTGATACAGTTGCCTAAAATAATACAACCAAATAATACTATAGCTGGATATAGGGCTAAATTACATTGTAATTTCCATAAAGTAGATGGAAATTCTACAAATTCTTACAAAAGGTTAAAGCATGTGATACAAGATTTTATTGACAAAGGAAAAATGGAAGTTCAACAATTTCTTGAAAACAATAATACTCAAAATAATACCAAAAAACAAGCTAATCAAAATGCAAATAAAAACCTAGATATTTTTCAACATCCTTTACCCAACCATGGTAAAGAAGAAGTAAACCAAGTAGATAATCACAATGTTCCTCATCCAACTCAATATGTGAGAACCATTAGTAGCTTTTTAACAAAACAATATTTGCAAACATCTTTATATGTGGTCACAACTAGACCAATACAATATTTTCAATCATCTTCAGAAGATACTAAAAGTAATACAGAAAGTGACATAGAAAGTGAAACTAAGAGTGAACTAAATATTGCCTCAAATAGTTCCGAGTATGAATCGGATCAAGTTACTCCTATTATAGATTTATCAGTTCCAGAATAACCATTTCCAAGAATGATAACTACTACACCATCATCTCAACAAAGGCTTTCAAATGAATAAGCAAAAAATGCTAGACCCCTTTTTGGTAATCCTTGACATAGCAACATTGTGGGTACCATTGGGGTTGTCACAAGACAACAAGCACAAGTTCAAAATTATCAACCACAAAGTCAAAATGAAAAATCAGCTCCTTTTATATTAATAACTCCCACTAAGGGAAATAATGTACTAGGTTCACAACATAGATCTCTATATGATATTAATGAACAATTAGCTACCATCACAACGAGAATTTCTATTTTGGATCTTTTAAGAACTTCCTCCATACATAGGGAAGAATTTATGAGAACTTTAAGCAAGATTATGGTACCTGAAGATATTGAACCTAATGTTGTGGTGAATGTTGTGACTTTGGATGAAACAAATTTCATAGATTTTCATGACAAATATATTCCTCCTCAAAGTTTGTATAGAGATAATCCTTTATACATTACAACATTGATCGGAGACATAGGAGTCAAAAGAGTTCTAATTGATAATGGATCATCTTTAAATATTTTCACATATGATTTCTTTCAAAGATTTGGTTTTAAAAAAGAGGATATGAAAAGTATTGAAATGATTATTAAAGCATTTAATGATGAAACTCAAAAAACATGTGGAGTAATGATAGTCCCATTGCAATTTGGCCCAAGAATTTTGGATACAACTATATTTTTTGTACCTTGTTTTGCATCGTACAACATTTTTCTAGGTCGACCTTGGATCAATGCAATAAGAGCAGCACCTTCCACATTACATCAATGTGTCAAATTTGAGTTCAATAATAAATTAGTCACCATCCATGGTGATCCCAGACCATTTGATATGTGTGATGTGGTGGATCCTATAGTGGTTCCATTTTGTCCTGCTATATCTTCTACTCATCCGAGTCCACCCTCATCATCAAGACTATCAAAATCTAAATCATCATAAACTTTTAAACCCATATCATCAAAAGTATGTTCCAAATCACAAACATCAATGAATTCTAAGTCATTATCATCATCGTCTTTTGATCCCATATCCAATCTATTTCCTAAATCCACATTATTAGATCCACTTACTGAGTCTACAGTGTTTAAATTAATAGCATCTAACGAACCAGTTAAGGAATATATTCCATCTACTTCATATGCTCTTTTGGATGAAGTATTACTAGAATTATCTTCAGTCCTTGCAAATACAAAAGAAGTTAATTTTGTGACCCAATATTCCTTAGTGTTATCTAAGTTACCTCCATATCCATGAAACTTAAGCTTGCCAAATAAGGGAAGCATTTGACATGTTAGGAGTTGTGCCTTTGTGTATGCAGGGTATGATTGGGGTAAAATTTTAGTTGTAAAAGTTATAGTTGATCGAGATGGATTTTCTTAGTGTTATTTTTTTTATGGATATATAAAATCAAAACCAATTATGTGTAATTGGGTTATAGAGGTAAAGGTTTAGGACCTCATGAAAATGGTATGAAGGAACCTTTAGAAGTTGAATATTGGCCTTCCCCTTGGCTATATTCCCATAAAAATAGAAACATTCCCATATGAAGATGATGATCACCTTATAACATATCAAGAATATATGGAACAAAATGATCTCTTTAAAAAGGCATATACTTGCAATATGTTAACTTTAGCTTATCCAAAAATGATTGCTTATCCGGATGAATGTTTAGAAGACAATATTTTTCATGATATATCTCTTGATGAAGTTTTAAGAAATAAATTCTTCTTTGATGGATCTATACCATGTATAGATCATGTTGAAGCAACTAATACTCAAGAATAACTACCCAAATGCACATTAGAAGAGTTACAAGAAATGGGTGTATCACCCGCACCACCCAAATTTTAACAGGACTTAAATATTGTTGTTGGAGATACTTTAAAAGTTAATATTGGAATAGAAGAGAACCCTCGCCTAGTCAAAATTAGATCAAAACTAAGTGAAGAAAAACAAAATTTATATATTGAATTTCTCATAGAATATGCTAATCTTTTTTCTTGGACATACGTAGATATGCTAGGCCTAGATCCTTTTGTGGTTATGCACCATATAGTAGTGTACCCTGATGCTAAACCTGTAAATAAAAAACTTAGAAAAATGCATCCTAAAGTAGTGTTGAGTGTTAATTTGTCATATTACAAATAATAACACGCAACTTAGAGTCTCGAACAAAAGACTCTTTCTTGCAAAGAAATAATTTATTTTATTTTCCTTCCTTTTATTATTTCTCCAAGCTTCTTCGTGAAATAGCTTTTACGTATATAAAATGAATTTCAATTTAATACATACAACTGATATATCAAAGAATAACTCAAATCCTGTAGATAGTTGTTAACAAGGGGCCTTTGTTGATTCTCAATGAACTTTATAATCTTGACTTGTTTGATTAATCAAAAATAAACAAAAATCCTTTTGATGTTCTAATATTCACAATTTATTCTAAGGTTAACCTGTTCGTTTTATCTCTATTCAATAGTTCTGTTATTTCAATGTTAGTCTCTGACATGAAATTAAGCATATCAAGGAATAAAACAGAAATTGTTATTTTTGAGTCAGCTGGAAAATAATGAAGGATATTAAAATGGTTAACGATCTCCTCCCTACAAAATCCCAAGTTAAGAGATGAAGTCCCCAAAACAACCCAACTGATCAGATCTGTACTAAAACACAATATAATCAGATCAAATGCAAGACTCTAAGGAAAAGAATATAACTGCATCATTCTACCATTCACCTATCGTAACCCATCCCATGGCGTAAACAAAATAGATACAAGACAAAATGATGCAACGGAAATATTGACAGTAAAACAATAGTTTTGGCTTCGATCTCCTTTTGATTTTACACACAAAAGTCGTGTTACCAAAGAAAAATCCTTTATTTCAATAAGTAATGCTTTTTTGTTACAGTCTCCAGCCCAGTATCCATCTACATTTCTGCTATTTAACCTTTCTGTCGTGCGTTCTTGGTTGTTCCATGACGCTTCGTTTCGACTCCCGGGACCCTTTGCTTCAATTCTCGCCTTTTGGTATTCTAACCTTTGTGTGCAATCATAACGCTCGATCTCTGCAGCCAGTAACTGTTGTTATGAAATGTTACTCTGGTTCTGTCATTTCTGCCATGTGTCCTGCGTCTCTTGCACATTTCGTAACGCTTTCCTGTGGAAATCCCGACAGAATTTGCATTTGGCCTCTTTCGTTTCCTAGCCACGATAACGCGACATGTCACAAAATCGTGACATGTCACGATATCGTGACATGTTATTGGTCCGTACGCCCGTAGTAGCTCGTTGTAGCGATATCGCTACCGACTTTGCTTTGCCTTCTTTTCAAAAAGTGGTAGCGATATCGCTACCACTTTGGTTCCGAGCCTTCCTTTAATGAAGTGGTAGCGATATCGCTACCACTTTGGTTTCGAGCCTTCCTTCGATGAAGTGGTAGCGATATCACTACCACTTTGGTTCCGAGCCTTCCTTCGATGAAGTGGTAGCGATATCGCTACCACTTTTTGTCTCGAGCCTTTGTTTTGCAAAGTGGTAGCGATATCGCTACCACCTTGCTTTCACGCCTTTTGCTTTGTAAAGTGGTAGCGATATCGCTACCACTCTTCTTTCACACCTTTGCTTCACGAAGTGGTAGCGATTCGCTACCACTTTTCTTTCGATAACTTGTAGCGAAATCGCTACCATTATCAACTTTCCATATGCTTCCAAAAAACATGTAGCGATTTCAATTTTTCGTAGCGATGGAGAGACAGGTCGCGATTTTGTGACCCTTTCAACACTTAGGCATTTTTCTTATTTTCTTCATTTTTAGCATCCAGGTCTTTGAGATCTTCCCTAAAACCTACAAAAACAAAGGTGGGTCACCACTTTTGGGGTGTGTTGTGGATGAACCACAACAAATGGTGACTCTTGTCAAATGCTCTTGAGCATTTTAGTAATAACCCAACCTAACACAAATCACAAATTTGAAAACATGGGTTAGCCCATAATAAATATAACTAATGCCCAAAATCATAAGTACATGAATTATTAGAATCATCAAGTACTAGCTCGGTGTGTGCAATGAATTCCTTTCCTTATCATTTGAATTTGATCCACATTCCATCATCGATTTTGCATGAATGCATATGCGAAATTGTGAATGATTTGTGTATCCTCATCGAATATGCCATGAGAAAATGCATAGTCACTCTTGTAGTATTATGTGCAAACATTCAAGACTCGCCAAACCCTCTTAGGATCCACTAGTGAATGGTTCATTATATCCCAAAGTTGGTTATGAGTCCCTACTATCTTGAACCCATGTGCAAGTGGATGTGAAATCAGAACTTTGGGGAATCAGACTCCCAACCAACCGAGATGAGAGTTTAACCCTATCCTTACTATTCTGATTTAGAATTCTTTACCTCATTTTGAGCAAAATAACTAAACCAATTATGGAAGAAATGGTCATGCTAGTATAACCCTCTAGACAATCAGTGGTCTTATTTTTTAGGCAAGACATGATACCATGCATGGGCCTATCTAACCCCATAATCCAAAACTTATCTTCAATTCTTTGGACCTTGGGGATGACTACCCATCCCTTGCAGAGGACAAGTAGTATGATCCTTACAATCCAATATAGGGATGAGATGGGAAAAATTTATTTATTTTACTTCTTGGACCTTGGGGATGACTACCCATCCTGGTTAGGGACAAATAGTACGATCCTTACAACCCAAGATTTTAAATGTAAGTGGAAAATATTAATCTTGTTACTTAGACCTTGGGGATGACTACCCATCCTTTGTAGAGGACAAATAGTACGATCCTTACAATATAATACTTAATACGAAATGAAACATAAGAGCTTTGGGGAATCATATTCTCAACCAATCGAGATGAGAATTTATGCCCTATCCTTACTACTCCATGTGGGTCCAATCAAAGCTTTGGGGAATTAGATTCTCAACCAACCGATATGAGAATTTAACCCTATCCTTACTACTCTGATTTTAGGCTTTAAGCTCTATGGAAGTGGTCAAAACCACTGTTTTTAGGATCATGTTGCATAATAGGATAGACATGAAAACCATTTTCGCCCAACCTTTTCCTCCAAGTTAGGTTTTGATCATTTTGCTCAAGATCCCTTTTAATGTATGAAACGTGCTTGGTCCTAGATACTTCAAAACTCAGTTTCCAACCTTAGGATTTACTTAGATTTATGTTATAACATAACCCTAAGAGGATTCAACATACTCAAATGAATTGCACCTAAGATGCATATGCCACTATGGTGAAATGTATGAAAAGTGAGATGGAACATGAATGCATTATTTCTTGAATTGCAAATGAGATGATTTGTCATGCAAAACTGAATTTTTCATGCATCACAAGCTTCAAATGATCTAAATTAACTGTTTGTATTACATGTGGAGCTTTTACAACATGATTCCAATGTTTCATATTCTCCCAATCTTAGGCATGCATTCAACATCAAGCTTTTATTCCCTTTTTTTTTTTTTTTTTAAGGCAATGAAAAGGAAATCAAAGGAACACCACCGCCTAAATGTCCAACCTGCACACAAATGCAAAAACCCAACATTAATACAAGAAAAACCTGAAATAAAAAATGAATACATACTAACATATCAAATCTGCACATCAAATAACTAAATTACAGCATTGACACAAAACTAGATATCTCCTGAAACACACACTTAAGTATCAAATCTGCACACAAAGAAATAGATCACAACATTAATACAAAGCTTAGACATGTCAAAAAATAATAATACACACCTAAACATGAAAAATGAAAGCAATAAATTACAGCGTTATTACATATAATACAAATCCCAACTACCTCATGCTTGAAAGTAATGCTTCAAGTGCAACCCATTGATAGGTAGTGCCAAATCCTTTCCATCCAAGGTTTTTAGTCTAAAACTATTTTCCCCTAGGATCTCTGAAATCTGGTAGCGACCTAACCAAAGGTAATCAAATTTATCATGTTCCCCCTTCTTCTCATGTCTTTTGTCCCATAACAGCACTAGATCTAAAATTTTAAACGCCTTGGCCTTAGACCTTTTTTCAAACCATATTTTTACAATGTCTTGGTGTTTACTAAAATGAAGCATAGCTTCATCCCTTTTTTCATCCAAGCGCATTAATTGCGTTAGTCTAGACTCAAGTTTATCATTAGTTCCAAAATAATCTTTCATGAAGTGCAGCGTTTGTAATCTGAGATTTGCAAGAAAAATGGGATCTTGTCCATAAACTAGATGGTAAGGAGATGTCCCTATTGCTTCTTTGAATTTGATTCTATCAGCCCAAAGTGCCAACTTAAGCTTATTGTGCCAGTCCCGCGGATTCCTTTCCAACAATTTTTTTATGACAGTCAACAGATTCTTATTGGATGACTCAGCCAATCCGTTACCTTGCGGGTAATAATTGGAGGAGAACTTTAAACTCACGCTGTTATCAAATGCCCAATTAGCAAACTCTAGAGAGGAAAATTCCGAACCATTATCACTTACGATGGAGTTAGGCATCCCGAATCTAGTGACAATGTTATCTTCTAAAAATTTAATGACCACCTCTATAGTAGCATTCTTTGTGGGGATAGCTTCGGTCCATCTCGTGCAATAATCCGTAGCCGTCAGAATATATTTGTGAGCATCGAATGAATTGGGGCTGATAATCCCAATAAAATCCAGGCCCCATTGCGCGAAAGGTCTGGACTTGATTACGGACTGTAAAGGCATGGAAGTGTTTCTATCTCTATTGGCTGCAGTTTGACATATGTGACATGACCTCACATGAGAATGGGCATCCTTGAATAGTTGAGGCCAATAACAACCGGCTCTGAGGATTTTATGGGCTGTGGCATTAGCAGACCCATGCCCTGTCCCATGTTTACCATGAAACTCTTCAAGTATTCACACTGCCTCCTCTTGATCAACGCAACGAAGGTAAATACCTTCATGGTTCTTTCTGTATAATGTGCCAGATCTAACTAGAAAATTAGCAGACTTCAAACGCAAGGCTTTGCGCTAAGTAGCATTCAAAAATGATGGACACCTACCATTTAATAGATAGTACACCACATCTGCATACCACTCCTCCTTGGTTACATCAGCGACTTCATAATGTTGACAAGGAATTACGAGATCTTGTTCTGCGATTGCCTTAGCTAACCCTTGCCCCCGCACTATCTTCATCGATTGAATCTCTAGATCAAATTCCTACAATGTTGAAACCCACTTACCACGTTTCTCACCTAATTCATTCAGAACGAACATGGCTTTGACAGCAGGATATGGGACGATAGCAAAGACCCTACTGTGGACTATGTAGTGCCTGAATTTTTTTACAATCTTAACCAGCGCATACATTTGCTTGTCTAGGGTAGAATATCTCAGCTTCGCATCTTTGAGAGGACTACTCAGGAAAGTAATGGGATTTTCAATGCTGCCTTCACTCTTCTGAGTTAAAAAACTTGCAAAGGAGTGATCTGAAGCAAATGTGTAGATATAGAAAGGCTTCGTATAATCGGGACTCACCAAAATTGGGGCTTTAGAAATCGCATCCTTGATATTATCAAAAGCCTCTATCCTTTCATCTATCCAAATGATCTGGACCTCTTTCTTTAGCATGTCATTCAGAGGTCCTGCTATCTCTACAAAATCTACGATAATTTTTTTGACAAAATTGATCTTTTCGAAAAATGATCTCAACCCCTTCTTGCTATTGGGACGAGGAATTTGCTGTATGGCTTCTATTCTCTCAGGGTCAATGGAAATTCCATCCTTAGATATTATATGCCCCAACAATTTTCCTTCTGTTACCCCGAAGATGCACTTCTTTGGGTTGAGAGATATACCATGTTCCCTGCATCTTTGAAAGACTTTCTTAAGATCCCTGACATGGTTTTCCCTGTTCTTAGAAAATACAGGAATGTCATCGACGTAAACAATGATGCACTTACCAATAAGCCCTTTAAAAGCAAAATCCATAGCTCACTGGAAAGTGGCACCTGTGTTCAATAGTCCGAAGGGCATTCTCTTGTATGCAAAGGTGCCCCATTTTGTCGTAAAAGCAGTCTTCATCCTATCACTAGGATGGATAAGGACCTGATTATATCCCAAATAACCATCCAGGAATGACATCATCTCCGACCCGTTTACCTTTTGGAGTATTTCATCGATGGTGGGTAACGGGTAGTTGTCCTTTTGGGATGCCTTATTGAGATTTTTGAAATCAATGTACAACCTTATTTCTCCACTCTTTTTCCTCACAGGGACTAGGTTAGCAACCCACGTGGAATGCCTAATGGGAAAGATGATCTTAGCTTCTAACAGTCACTTCACCTCTTTCTCTATCAAGGGTTCTAATAATGGATTAACTCACCTTTGTCTTTGCCTAAAGGGCTTGGACTCTGGCTTCAGTGGAATCGTGTGCATTATGACATTCTGATCATAGGTTTTCAACTCCTTATAACTCCAAGCAATGCAATCTATGTATTATTTTAATGCATTTGCTATGGAATCCTTCTCCTGCTTGGTACATGCTTTTGCTATGAATACCTCTCGGGGATTTTCTGCACTTCCAATGTTAACCAAATCACAGGCCTCTCCAGGAGATGGAACCCTTTTACCTTTTCTTGGTTTGCATCCGATATCAAATATTTTTTCTAATGAAGCTATCTCATCAGGCATCCTGTTGTTTTTTACAGGATTTTTATCTTTCGAAACTACCTCCTCTACGTCCCTTTCTTCTTCATCTATGTACTGCTTTTCAAATATACCAGAATTAGTGACAAAATGAAATATGTGCCTGTCACTATCAAATACTTGGAAGTTCGTAACATTATCTGGTATCGAGGGACAAGGGACCAACTCTATAGAGAACTTCTTGCATTTCGTATGGTCCACTGGATTCAACATACTCGCTGCTACAGCTAGGGAGTCTGCCAGACGATTGCCCTTTCTCGAGATCAGAGAAATGTTAAAGGCGTCAAACTCATCTATTAAATCTCTAACCCTAGTTCGGTAAATCCTGAGCCGCCTGTCCTTGCATATGTATTGTCCCCTCACTTGTTTCACCACCAGTTCCAAATCACCAAGGACTTTGATATATTTAATTTTCTTCCGAATGGCCAGCTGTAGTCCAAGAATCAAAGCCTCATATTCTGCCATATTGTTGGTGGCAGGGAACTGTAGTCTGTATGCAGCGAATATAGGCTCCTGGTCCGAACATGACAATTCAACACCGACTCCTGCTCCTTGTCTGGACCTGGATCCATCAAATCTTAAGGTCCAAATGTCTTGATGTCCTTCAGTAAAGTTGCGCCCAATCATTTCATCATGGGTATTTTCGAGTGCTTCTATGTCCAAACAGTATGCAACTCAGCTTCAATGTACTGGATCTCGTTCGGCTTGTTGTAATCCGTGATCATCTCTTTGAGTCGGGGTTCACCGTCAATTCAAATTTGATTGGCCACTCCCCTCCAAGGCAGCCACATGTGTGAAGAGTCCGTCACAATGTAACCGTTTAGGTTCTTACTCCAATCTCTTCCCAATACCATGCCATATTTGATAGGAATATCGAGCACCAATATGTCTATGCGCTGTTGAACTCTGGGTTCTGAATTGACTTGAATATGCACATCACCCAGCTCTCCTATTGCCTCCATGGTTGACCTGTCCAACTACACCACCCTGCTCCTAGAAGGATTTGGTGTAAGTCCCAATCTTTTATAGATTTCTAAGGGCATGATAGTAGCCGAGGCCCCTGAGTCTATTAAACAATTGTGCAAGTTTTTACCTGTAATTCTAATGGTTACCAAAAAGGGAGGTATATCTCGTTTTTCTTTTTGTACAACCACTTGGGACTCAAGCACTTTTAGCTTCATGAACTTGTGCAGATGGATTTAATCCTTTTGGTGAACTCACTTCTTGGCCTGATAATCGGGCCATGTCATACATCGATACATTGGACCTATTCTTCTTCATATCTTCCACCAAATCGTGAGCTTTTCTGGATTTGGCAAGTTTTGCATCATCTTAGACTTTTTGACCTTCGATGGAGGAGGGGTATTGACATCTCCTTTAGGGTCAGGAGGGAGTAATTGATTATTAGGAGGAGAAGAGGAAGTTTTGGGCTCTTTAGAACTCCTAGTGTAATATTTGTGATTTGCTTTCCCAAAATGTTTGTTTGCATGAACTTCCAAAGCTTCTTCTTCGCTTCCAAAAAATTCTACATCCTCCTCTTCTTCACTTTCATGGGAATGTATGACCTCCATTAGCATAGACTCCGGTTTCACATGGCCACAGTGCGGGCAATCATTATCACAAGATCCTCGCATCTCCACGCTCTTCCGAAATGTCTACTCGGTTGGCAACGGGATTGGGTACCCGCCCGTTGTTAGGTTGTGTGTTATACATTCCTTTTCCTCTATGATTGTGAGGTCGGTTATGGCCCATGGCCTGATCAACTTTTTTATTGACATTCCCCACTGTTACCAACACCTTGGCCAACATTTCTTTCATATTTTCTATGGCTGCTTCGGACCCTTGTGGTTGAGGCACTCGCAATTGTAGGTCCAGTTGTGTTGGCTGCATTAGCCACCTTTGGACTGGGTACAATGGCTTGGGTTTGGGTAGGTGGATTCCATCCTGGATTCCCATTTTGAATGGCTTGAGTTTGGGCAGGTGGATTCCATCTGGGATTCCCATTTTGAATGGCTTGAGTTTGGGCAGGTGGATTCCATCCTGGATTCACACTTTGAATGGGAGTGATTGTTGGATAATTCACTGAGCTTGGCATGTTAATTGGATCAAACCCCGACATGGTCAACAAATTATTGCCCATACCGAACCCATGCAAACCCATCGAGTTATTTTGAATCAAACTCTGTGTTTGAACAACGGCATTCGGATAACCTGACAATGGCGTAACTTGGGTGGGTGTTTGGAAGTTGTTCAACATCGGATCCTGTGGTGCTACTACCTGGTTCATCATGGCAAATTGGTTGTATGGGCCATATTGTCCCATCCCAGTCAATTGAGACAATCATGCGCCTGGTAGGTTCATTTGCTGTTCGAGAGTCATTGTTTCTGCATAAGCCAAAGGAAGGGTTGTAACCTGAGGGTTCCTTCTAGTCAACAAAGATGTTAAAGGATCTAAGGCTCCGAAGTATAGCTGCAAGGCAATTGTAGGGTCTACCGCAAAGTGACGAGTCACATTCGTATATAGCTTTTGAAATCTCTGATTGAACGTTCGAATGGGTTCATTGGTTTGTCTTTTGCAAGATACGAAGAAATTGTATGTCATGGAGGGATCTACTAACTGTCTGAATTGACCTATGAACGTAGTTTCTAGCTGGGCCCATGAATTTATGGACCCTACTGGCAAATTTTGATACCATTCGTTAGCAATGTGGTCTAGACTAGCAGGGAAAACTCGACAGGCAACATCCTCGTGAGTAACCCCCCTGCCTAAACATGTAATCTTTATAGATTTGGACATGATCTTCTCATCGTTGTTAGACCATCATGAATGAATTTGGGTAATCCCCTTTCAATTTTTCTAGGCAAGTCGTGGACTGCCCCGGGAATATCTAAAGGGTAACTCTGAGCACCATACCAAAGGGCAGGTGGCTGTTGTTGTTGTTGTTGTTGGGCCATGTTATTCAAATGTTTCAACCCTGTGGGAACAATTGGAACTCCTGGAACTATGGAGATAGATACAACTGGTGTTACTATCCCACTTGAACTTAAGGGTTCAGGCCCACTAGAGGTACTTGAGTCCAAAGAAATCCCTAACTCAAGTATACTCGGGTGGTATTTCAACTTCTAATGTTTTGTTTTTTGGCCTCCTAGCAAGTGGGAGAAAGGCTTTGGAAGATAGTTTCCCCGTGGTTTTAGACCTAGTAGTAATGTACTCAGAGTTGGGTCAGCTTGGAAACTCTAGGAATCTAAAATATTTCTCAACTCTGCTGCCAGATAAAATGTCTAAATGTTACACCTGCAAGCACAATAGGTGGAAACAAAACTACCCACGTTAATTGTTAGAACAAATCAAAATTGCAAAGCAATACAAAAGGCCCTCCTTCTAGCACCAAAATGTTGAGTGTTAATTTGTCATATTACAAATAATAACACGCAACTTAGAGTCTCGAACAAAATACTCTTTCTTGCAAAGAAATAATTTATTTTATTTTCCTTCCTTTTATTATTTCTCCAAGCTTCTTCGTGAAACAGCTTTTACGTATATAAAATGAATTTCAATTTAATACATAGAACTGATATATCCCAGAATAACTCAAATCCTGCAGATAGCTATTAACAAGGGGCCTTTGTTGATTCTCAATGAACTTTATAATCTTGACATGTTTGATTAATCAAAAATAAACAAAAATCCTTTTGATGTTCTAATATTCACAATTTATTCTAAGATTAACCTGTTCGTTTTATCTCTATTCAATAGTTATGTTATTTCAATGTTAGTCTCTGACATGAAATTAAGCATATCAAGGAATAAAACAGAAACTATTATTTTTGAGTCAACTGGAAAATAATGAAGGATATTAAAATGGTTAACGATCTCCTCCCTGCAAAATCCCAAGTTAAGAGATGAAGTCCCCAAAACAACCCAACCGATCAGATCTGTACTAACACACAATCTAATCAGATCAGATGCAAGACTCTAAGGAAAAGAATATAATTGCATCATTCTACCATTCACCTATCGTAACCCATCCCATGGCATAAACAAAATAGATACAAGACAAAATGATGCAACGGAAAGATTGACAGTAAATCAATAGTTTTGGCTTCGATCTCCTTTTGATTTTACACACAAAAGTCGTGTTACCAAAGAAAAATCCTTTATTTCAATAAGTAATGCTTTTTTGTTACAGTCTCCAGCCCAGTATCCATCTACATTTCTGCTATTTAACCTTTCTGTCACGTGTTCTCGGCTGTTCCATGACGCTTCGTTTCGACTCCCGAGACCCTTCGCTTCAATTCTCGCCTTTTGGTATTCTAACCTTTGCGTGCAATCGTAACGCTCGATCTCTACGGCCAGTAACTGTTGTTATGAAACGTTACTCTGGTTCTGTCATTTCTGCCACGTGTCCTGCATCTCCTGCACCTTTCGTAACGCTTTCCCATGAAAATCCCGACAGAATTTGCATTTGGCCTCTTTCATTTCCTAGCCACAATAACGCGACATGTCGCGATATCGCGACATGTTCTTGGTCCGTACGCCCGTAGTAGCTCGTTGTAGCGATATCGCTACCGACTTTGCTTTGCCTTCTTTTCAAAAAGTGGTAGCGATATCGCTACCACTTTGGTTCCGAGCCTTCCTTCGTGAAGTGGTAGCGATATCGCTACCACTTTGGTTCCGAGCCTTCCTTCGATGAAGTGGTAGCGATATCACTACCACTTTTTGTCTCGAGCCTTTGTTTCGCAAAGTGGTAGCGATATCGCTACCACCTTGCTTTCACACCTTTTGCTTTGTAAAGTGGTAGCGATATTGCTACCACTCTTCTTTCACGCCTTTGCTTCACGAAGTGGTAGCAATTCGCTACCACTTTTCTTTCGGCAACTTGTAGCGAAATCGCTACCATTCTCAACTTTCCGTACGCTTCCAAAAAACGCGTCGCGATTTCAATTTTTCGCAGCGATGGAGAGACAGGTCGCGATTTCGTGACCCTTTCAACACTTAGGCATTTTTCTTCTTTTCTTCATTTTTAGCATCCGGGTCTTTGAGATCTTCCCTAAAACCTGCAAAAACAAAGGTGGGTCCCCACTTTTGGGGTGTGTTGTGGATGAACCACAACAAGTAGTATTACTAGTCAAAAATGAATTAGAAAAGCTTTTGAATGTAAATTTTATACAAGATATTGACTATGCTGAGTGGATGTCAAACATTGTTCCTGTAACTAAGAAAGAAGCTACTAAGATTAGGGTTTGCACTGATTTTAGAGACATAAATGTTGCATGCTCTTTCCCTCCCTAATATGAATCAAATCATAGATTCCATAGTCGAAAGTGGGATTCTCTCCCTCATGGATGATTTTTAGGATACAACCAAATAAAAATAACTCTTGAAGACTAACCTAAAACAACCTTTATTATTCCTTGGGGAACATTTTGTTGGAAAGTAATGCCATTTGGATTAAAAAATGTAGGTGCAACATATCAAAGAGCTATGACATACATATTTCATGATATGATGTACGATATTCTACATGATTGTGTGGATGATATTATAGCTCATTCAACAAAAGAATATCACTTGAATGATTTAAAAAAAGTGTTCGATAGAATAAGAGAATATCTAATACGAGTAAATCCTAACAAGTGTGTATTTGGAGTTAAATCAAGAAAATTATTGGGGGTTATTGTTTCTATGTGAGGTATAGAAGTAGATCCTCTTAAAATTAAGGCTATCCTTGATATGCCACCTCCTAAGAACATATCAGAGTTAAGAAGTTTACAAGGAAATATTCAATCTATCCATCGCTTCATCGACGAATTGGTAGATAAAATAGGACCTTTTATTAAATTATTTAAGAAGAATATTCCCTTAAATTGGGATAAATAATATCAAAAAGCTTTTGAGAGTATTAAATAGTATCTTCTTACTCCTCCAATGCTTATTCCTCCTAGATTAGATCATCCATTTATTTTATATATTTTTGCTTCGAAACTTGCACTAGGAGCTATGTTGGCTCAAATTGATGATGAAAAGAAAGAATGAGCCACATATTATATAAGCAGAACTTTAATAAGTTATAAAACCTGATATACTCCATTGGAAAAACTTTGTATAGTGGTTGTTTTTTCTACGCAAAAGTTGTGTCATTACATGTTTAGTCATAAAACATATGTTATTTTTAAATCTGATCCATTAAGGTACTCGATGAGTATACCTTACTTATCAAGATGCATAGCTAAGTGGGTTCTTGCTCTTAGTTAATTTGAACTCACATTTATCAGCAAAAAATCTATTAAAGGCCAAGTTATAGCAGATCAGTTAGCTACCACACCTTTAGAATCTACTCATCCTATGAACATTGAATTTCCTAATGAGTGCCTTATACTAGAAGAAGACCATTCTGAGACATGGCCTTTGTATTTTTATGGATCTATATGTATGATTGGTGTAGGTACCAGTATCATATTGAAATATCCCCAAAAGAATCTTATACCTTTATCTTTTAAGTTACAATTTGCTTGTACTAATAATACTACAGAGCATGAGGCTCTAATCCTTGGGTTACGAGCTGCTTTAACTTTAAAAATTAAATTTTTGTTAGTTTTTGGAGATTATCAACTTGTAATAAATCAAATAAATGAATTTTATTAAACACGAGATGATAAAATTCATCCTTATAAATAATATGTCCTTAAGCTTATATCATTGTTTAAAAAAGTAACTTTAGAAGCTATTCCTAGAACTAACAACCGTGCTATCGATGCTATGGTCGCATCTGCTTCTTTTTTGCCTTTGGATTTGGATGATGAGTATGCTACTATCATCATTTGCAAACTCCAAGAACCCACTTCTTCTAAGTCATATTTAGAACCATTAGATGTGTTTTTGATTGATGAAATTACCCCAAAGCCTTGGTATGCAAATATTTTTAATTTTCTCCAAAAAGGGATTTTCCCTGAAGGACTAGATAGAAACCAACATAGGCTACTATGTAAGTGAGATTTTCACTTTGTAATTATTGGTAATACCTTATATAGAAGATATTTTTAAGGTATTCTATTAATATGTCTCAACCTAGAAGATTCTAATAAATCCTTAAGAGAATACCTTATTGGATCCTATCGAGGATACTTTAGTGGAAGTGTCATTTCTAAAAAACTCCTTAGAATGGGATATTTTTTGACTTCCATGGAAAAATATGCTAATTATTATGTGCATCATTATGATAAGTCTCAAAAGCATGCTGACATTATCCATGCTCTTGCTTAAGAACTTCAAGCCATATCCTCTACTTGGCTCTTCTCTAAATGAGTTCTAGACATTATTGGTAAAATCAATCCTATTTCATCTGATGGTCATAAATTCATAATAACAGCAACAAAATATTCTACAAAGTGGGTTGAAGCTATGCCTTTAGCTTCTTGCACACGAATTAAATTTTCTAAATTCATTTTCAATCAAATCATCTGTGTTAGAGTTAAAGTGCACTATGCCTCTGTTTTGACACTTGTCAGTTTATATTGACACTTGTTAGTTTATCATATAGGCCTTCTGCCTATATATGTAACACATTTTTATCAATACAAAATCCCCTTCAATTTTCCCTCACAACATTTGGTATCAGAGCTCCAAGCTTTCTCTGGCCTCGTGAGCTTGAGGGGGGATTTCCCTCATGGAAATCCCCCTCCCCCATTTTTTTTCTTTCTCCATTTTTTTTGAGCTAGGCAGTATGCTCTCCATCCATGGGATGGATCAAAAACCAAAAGCTCAGAAATTAATGGCATCCTAACTTTTTTTGAGTTATTAGTCTCTGCATTGTCTTTTGTTCTCTGTTCTCTTTGTTGTTTTGGTTATCAAGGTTCGATCGTTAGATCTATCAATCCTTTTTGTCAAGGCGATGGCATTCACAGACGAGAATGCTCCAAATGCGGTCGCTCCTCCGGTGGAGGATGCCACCCCCCCAGGAAAGCCTGAGGAGAAGGCATCCAAGCCACGGTGGGACGTGTGCTTATGGCGGTATTGACTATGGTTTGACATGTGCTTAAGGCAGTGTCAAATCCAAATATCTAGACTCGCTACGATGTCAATGGCATGGAGATTATTTTTTGGACCTTCATGGCATGGACTTTGGCGATGCTAATGGAAAACGTAAAAAAAAAAAAAAATTGAGGACAGAAGCTAATTCCCACATGTTGCGGTTCCCAAGCGGTTGGATTCTCCTGGGTGACTCTTCGATGGCTATGCTCTTATGCACGTGACAACGAAACAAGGATCCGGTGAACAAGTAGAACAAGCGTGGATTTGACCCAACAGAGACGACGACTACCTAGCACAGAGAAGAAAATGACTGTGAAGAAGCGCGAGAGAGTTTTTTTTGGAAAAAATTTTTTTGACAAAGCAGAGTGGCGGAAGACTGGCATTCAAAACCAGGAAAATCTCAATATAGTGGTAGAGATGTAACCCCTGCTGCTGTTATTTTTGTGAAAGAGGATTGATTGAATTGTTTTATAGTTTTTTTTATTTATGTGTGGTATTATTATAAGAAATGGAGGAAAGTTGTGGCGCCCGTGATTTCATGGTTCCACCCATGAAATCCCCAGAGTAATGTCTCGTGTTTATGTTAGGAATTTACCTGCTGGGACATCTGAGCAGGAGCTAGAGGATGAATTCTGAGTGTTTGGCATTCTCCACAGTGTCTAGGTGGCAAGGAAGCCTCCTAGTTATGCGTTTATAGATTTTGATGCACGTCAGGATGCGATGGATGCAATTCAAGTGTTGAATGGTAAGAATGGCTGGCGAGTTGAGATGTCTCAAAGTTCTAGAGCTACAAGAGGGTAAGACGCATGTCCTTAGAGGGTTGTGAGCTCCGCAAAGGGAAGAAAAGATGATGGGGTCGCTCTCGGCCCTTTGAAGGGCTCTGTAAATTCCTCGGAGCCCTTCTTCTTTGACAAACCCTCGGTTAAAAACGGGAGGGCCTATTTCGTATCCATTCAACAATCCACCGACAAGCTGTAGCGAAGCCCAAAGGAGATCGAATTCCGGTCGGCTCGGAGATGCTGGGAGATCGACGAAATGCAACTGTTGGACGAGCGCTGCGGCCCTGACGACTGCACGTTCCAGTTAAATTTTTTCCTCCTGTGCCGTTACGTGTTGTAGAACATGGAATTCGACCACCAGGTGGGTCATCAGGAACACTCCAGCTTGACGTCATTGTGGCACCACATGTACAACTCATGGCAGAGCCAGAGCACCGACATAGTGGAGGAGACGAAAGTTGTTTGGTAAGCACACGAAAAAGGTTTTCGACGTCGGCAACACAGAGGAGCACGAGCACCAGCACGATGCCCATGTGAGAGGGGCATTATTTAAATATTTAAGAGGGATGCACATGTGAAAAAAAAAATTTCATGGTGGTAAAGTTTATTTTAGAAAGCATTTAAAGTGGAGGGGTCCACTTTTTCGTAAAGGGATTAATGTTCATTAAATTAAATTTGATTTTAAATTGTAATGAAAGTGCACATGCTCATTGGCCAGTAGTATGGTCCATGTAATTCCCTTGTAAGGGAAATTTTAGGACTGTTTTTATTCTGCCTGAGAGCGATGCTGCCATTGAGCGATGTTGTCTTTTTTTTCTGCCTTAGATAGGCATGATGTTTTTTCCAAAAGTTGAAGGCCCCTTTGATGGTGGAATATAGGGGTATTTATAGTCATTGGAAATGGTTTTTTCGCGATAGACACAATGGTGGTGTCATATTCTAATTTTGAGGCTGTTTCAGATGAGTTTTTTAGCCTCAAAATTTTTTTCTACCTTGGAGTGCACTTTCGGTTGTACCCGACACTCCCAAGGTAATTTTATATGTGATCCTTGTACCTAGTGATCTTTTCTGTACACTTGGCGAATGCAGCGGCTGGTTACCCATGCATTTCGATGGGATGACTTGGTCACCATAAGGACACTTATACTAGGGACTATAGATAAAGACACCCTAGATTCTATCCGATGTTTTTTCCAGATCTAATTTTGAAGACTACAGATGAAGACACTTCAGAAGATTCTCTTCTTTTCTTCTTCTCTCCTCCTATTTTGATCTATGGCTCATTTTATTGTATTAAGTGCATTTTCGGCAGAGACCGACACTCTTATATGGCTCGTTTTTCATTTGTATTAGGTGCATTTTTCGATAGAGACCGACACATTCTATATTGAGTTCACCATAAAGAGAGATTTGATATTTATGGTGAATCTAGTCAATGACCTACGAGAGGCAACATCCTCTGAGGATGACCTGTAGAGGCAATAGACCCAGAAGTGGTTGACCCTGAGGCACCCATGATGACCCTGAGGCACTTAGACGGCTGACCCAGTGGCAACAGACCCATGGAAGTGGCTGACCCTGAGGCAACATACCGAGATGTATACACAGTGAATCTAGCATTATTCATAGTTGGAGAGCCAAGAGCACAGAGCACAAGCCTAGACCAAATCAGCAATAAAGGAGGATGTAGATTTTTTATTAGAGAAGTCAAAATTAAGGGAGAATGTTACCTAATGTTGACTTGTTTTTTTTCTTTAGTTTAGAGTTAAAGTGCACTATGCCTCTGTTTTGACACTTGTCAGTTTATATTGACACTTGTTAGTTTATCATATAGGCCTTCTGTCTATATATGTAACACATTTTTATCAATACAAAATCCCCTTCAGTTTTCCCTCCCAACAATCTGTAGATTTGGAATTCCATCTAATCTCATATTTGATAATGGAACATGTTTCAAGAACAAATATGTTAAAAAATTATATAAAAAATATAAAATCCAACATAGATGGTCCACAAGGTAATGGACAAGCTGAAGCATCCATTAAAACTTTAATAAAAATCCTAAAAATATTAGTTAATAAATCTGGTCATGACTGGAATATACAATTATATCCTACCTTGTGGGCTTATCGAACTAGTGTTCATACTCCTACAAGCGCTTCACCTTTTGTCTTGATTTATGATGCTGAAGCAGTTTTTCCATTTGAAATAGAAGTTCCTTCTTTAGCTCTTTTGTTTCAAGATACTGAGGTAGGAGATGAATATCGTTCTGGCATATTTTATCATTTTTATTAGAAATCTCTCTTGTATCAAAAAGCACTATTACTTCATTAAATAAATTTTGAGTTTTTGGGAAATGATCTTGCTACTTATTGAACCAAGAAAACATTCTCACATATTAAAAATGATTTGTTGAAAATTCAAAAATGATACTCCATAGTAGTCTTGATTCCTTAAGCAAAAAATTTTCCCTACTATCCTATTATTCGCAAGGTCTATAATACTGATAATTAGCAAAATTACAATCTTTCTCCCCCTACCCAATTAAAATCCCTTGCCTCACGTCTAATATAGGAAAGTATCCCAAAAAATAAAGAAAAAGAAAGAGAAAAAGAAATAAAATGAAAATAAAATAAAGAAAATAAAAAGTAATAAAATCCCTTTGTTTAGAAATAAGCAACAAATCCCTATTCCAAAATTTGAAGAAAAGAAGGGGGTAGTAAGCTTGAATCCTTGGAATTACTCAGTTATTAAAAAACTATGAGGTAAGCCCCATAATAGGTGGTTTGTGCCCAACCCGCTTGACCTTGGGTAATTCCTTTTGTGTGGCAACATGTCTGTCACATTAATGACCTTATTTTGTATAGACCAATGTACGCTTGTGGATTAGCTAGCTTTTGGTAACTTGACTTACATAGTAGTTTGGTGCAATGGCATGCACAAAATCATGGTTAATGAACATTTCACTTGCACACACATTGGTTTATAAAAGTTTGCTTGTATCACTACCTCACTCAAAATCAATAAATTAATTTCTCAAGAATACACATTTGATCCTTGAGAGATTTTGTATCACTGTGTGAAATCAATATAGATAATGAACTCACTTATCACACATTGGTTCTTGATAAATTTGATTTTGTCTTAGAAATAAGTTAAAATATATCTTTGAAATTTGTTAGACAACATTTTATCATCATCCATTTATTCATAGATCATTCCAAAAGAACTTGTAAAATAAAATTATTTATCATACATTGCATTTTAACTTCGCGATGATGGTATAATTCCTAGTAACTATTTTCTCAAATTTCACACTAGGAATTCTATGCCTAGCGCAAGTCATCTTTCTCAAATTTTAAGTTTTAAATAATTTCATAGAGCACAAATAATTTGTCATACACCATACATTCCACTTTGACTTCGTGGTGATGGTATAATTCCTAGGAATTATTCTTCTCAAATCTTATACTAGGAATTTTATGCCTAGCATAAGTCATTTTTCTCAATTTTAAAATCTAAACCATCCCATATTTATTAATCTTCTTAAATATGTGATACAAATTATTTATTTTATATTAACTTATGTCTTCAAAATAAATAGTTTCACATTATCATTCATTGCATTTTGACTTCGCGATGATGGTATAATTCCTAGAAATTATTCCTCTCAAAATTCACACTAGGAAGTTCATGCCTAGCACAAGCCATCCTCCCCAAATTTTCATGCTTAAATCATAACCAATAAAATTATTAAAATATTTATTAAAAATCAAATTGTCTCAAAATAAAAAAAATCAAACATCTTCTTTTATCACCATAAGCCTCAAGATTATACTTGAGCACCACAAAAACTTTTCTCTTATTAGCAATACAAAACTTCCTCACAATAGGATTCACTTCATGACCTAGCGAGCACCGATCTCCACCAACGGTCATATAACAACACAACATCCTCTAAGGAACATTGCTAGTCTATTTATTTCATTTTTTTCAAAAACATCTTTCAAAAATACCTTTACAAAAACTCGAGTCAATTTTTATTTTAAGCATGATCAAAACACTTAAATTAAAAGCATGATTATGAGAAATTTAAACATCATAAAAATTCAATCAAATGCAATCAAATCATATAAAAATCACATACGACAAGAAGATCAATATATATATATAAAAAAAAATTGAGTTTTTCACAAAACCTAGAATTTGGTGCAAACACTCGAAGGGGGTATCATACCTAAAATAGATTAACAATAAAACTTGAAATCATCAACAAAATGTGCAATAAATATTTGCTTTCTCGTAAATCATGTCATACTTTGCTTTAACACATTTTCCTTAAATTACGCTAAATAGGGGGAAAAATGTAACACCCTAAAAATAACTCATTATAATTAGCACTAAGGACAAACAACTTGTAAAAATGAGCCTCTAGTCAGTTGACTCAATTTTTATGCCCTCCTGGCAAAATCGAGTAATCTGGACAAGATCGTACGATACGATCTTGGATCGTATAATACGATCTTAGATCGTACGATACGATCCCAGATCGTATGCGTATGATATTTCTCAAAACAAAAAGTCTCAATTTAGCAAAGCGACAAAAAGCAGTTATAACATTTTTTATCTCTATTTGCACAACTACATGATGGTGACGGGATTGGATTCACCCAATCCATCCCAACTTGGAAGCAATTGCAACTAAGTTATTTTTCATCTTATTTTGGTTGATTTGACCAGCTTATTTAATTATACACTTCCCCCCCATATTCCTCCTAGATCTATTAGCATATTAGCTTAGTTTTTGCATTCAAATTGCTATAATTTTCGCATTAGGCCTAGGCAATTTTTTTTTCTGTGCAAGATCAGAGGATACTATCGGTGATCATATGGTATGATCTTGCATATAAGGTGTATTATATTTCTTATATTGTATGATATTGCTCTAAAATCACTTAGGGGTAACCCCGAGCACTAGTTTACATATTCTAGCTTTGTTTCTTTTTAGATCTGCCATTTTATTTATCATTTGCATCATATAGATTATAGAATTCAATCATTTGCATTCTGGAGTCCAATAATTTTGCATATAATTGCATATTACATGTATTTTAAAGTAACTCTCTGTTATCTTATTTCAATTATAACATTTAATAGTCGACATTTAGTTTCATTTTGCTTAAAAAGAACAATAGAATCTCTTGTTTCTTGTTTTCTACACTCTATCCATGAATTTGCAGGTTTCTATCAAGATCGTATTGTTTGATATTTGATCAGACAGTATGATTTTGAATCTTATTTGTATGGTATTGCTCTATTCATATGATTTTTCCCTATTGTATACGATCTGGATTACAATCAAAAATTAGAATCTCCATCGAACTTCTAGATACAGGTAAGAGTTTTAAATCACTTTTTAAGCACTGCATTATCCATTTGGATTCTATTTTCTAATGTTTGGTGTATACATACATATAGATTAGCATAGTTTCATATTGGTCAAAAACTAGGTATATGTGAGATTTTATAAAAGGAACACATCAAAATAAACACCCAAACCTAGGTGTGGAAACTGCCACAAAATGTTTGTTGGTGAACCTTAAACCAATTCATCAAAAAATCACCATAAGAAGGTACAATCAAAAACCTCTCTTTTGAGGTGTAGACATATCATTCCCACATTCCCTTTCGAGACGTAGATCTATTAGCCTGAAGGAAAGGAGTGTGAGAATTTTATACCTACAACATGAAAATAGTAAAATGTTTTAACTGTGGTAATTTTGGTCACTATGCATCTAATAGTCCAAAAGCTGGAAGAAGTAACAGTGAAGAGAAATAGGATCATAAGAAACGAAAAATAGGTATGGTCAAGGCAAGCATGAAAAGAATTTCTTTCAAAGGCACAAGAAAAGTTTCTATGTTAATAAGGGAAGCAAGACTTCAAGTGATAGTGATAAAAGACTCTCAAATAGTGAAGAAGAAGAGATTCTATTTTTGGCAATAGAAGAAGAATAAAATGCTCCTATTGAAGATAAGGTTGAAGAGTATGAATATGCTCTTGGAGAACAAGAAGTAGATAAAGATTCAAAAAATCAAGAAGTCACAGCAGATCTAGAAGCACAACTTATTGTTGCTCTCAAAGAATTAAAAAAGGTTAGAAAAAAGAATTCAAGACTAAAGACTCAAGTTAAAAAATGTGAGGAAGAAAAAGAAAAGATTCTACAAGATCTGACAAACTCAAAAGCTAAGGCAAGGAAAATTAAAGAGGTCATGAGTGAAAAGTTAGAGGTAAAAGAGTTAGAATATGAAAGATTAGAACATGAGGTAGTTTCACTAAGGATAGAAGTGAAATATTCTAAGGACAAGCTACACAGGTTTGGGAAAAGTTCAAAGACTTTGGATAATATTATCAATCCATAAATATCTTTATCTATCAAAACAGGACTTGGTTTTGAATAAGGACAAGGGCAATAAGAAGAAGGGTCAAGATCAAGCTCAAAATAGGAATTTTAAAATCATAGAGTGAAGAAGAAATTGAGACTTATGAGGATAAGTTAAAGAATAGAAGCTTCACTAAGAAAGGAAACAATGCACAAACAAGGAACAAGGGTCATCACAAAGAAGAAAGGACTAAGAGACCAAAGGGTTCAAGAAAATATTTCTTCAAAGGACATTGTTTTTCATGTAATCGATTTGGTCACAAGGCTATGCATTGTAGGACTCATGGAAAGGAGTATGGTTTTACTAAGAGGAACTTCAAATATGAACATATATTTCAAGGGTATTGCTACTCTTGTAATCAATTTGGTCATAAAGCAATCTATTGTAGGGTTCATGACAAAAATCATTATGGCTTCACTAGGAGGAACTTCAAGATATTTGCACCTTCTAAGAACTATAAAATTAAGTGTTATAAGTGTAATAATCTTGGACATATGGCCAAGTTGTGTAGAACAAAGTTTCCAAAGATAAGCAAGAAAAGGGATACTCAAAATAATCAAAATGGTATGGCTACAAAAGTGTTGAGAAAGAAGGTTGACAAAGAAAAAGAGCATTGCATGCTAATAGTAGATATACTCCCACCCCAAAATTAGTCACCTAAAGGAGAGGATGTGGGGAGGGTGATGAGCTAAGAGTCTTATATTTAGCCCCAAAGGATTCCTTTTTCCATTGATTTCAAAGGGGGAGATATTTGATTAAGGGGAAGAGCATTCATTCAGGGGAGCAGTTTCTCAGGGGGAGTAGTTTTGGAATCAAATGGTTTGGAAAAAGGAAAAAGGAATTTTAAGAAAAGGGTTGCCATAAATGACAAAGGGGGAGATTTTTGGAAACTTTGAGTATATTTTTGTCATTTATGTCAAAGAATTAATGGCATAAGTTAATGACATTGGTTGTCATTTATGTCCAGAAAATAGAAGTTTAATGGTTTTACAATGGTGGCATTTGAAAAAGAAAAAGGAAGAGGTTTTCCAAGGAAAATTTCCAAGAAAAAAAAAGAAATATAATATTTAAATATATGATTATTTAAATGATTATAATAATTAAAAATTAAATGACCCAAAGATTAACAAAAAAATTATAATATTTAAATCTACCCTAGATTTAAATTATTATAATATTTTAAAAAGGTTTAGATGGTGCCAAAATTCAAACTTGCATGGAGGTAATTTTTCCAAGTTGAGCCGATATCCAAAGTCAAAGGGCAAAGTGTATAAAAAGATTAATATTTTTGCAAACCAAAGTTTTAATCATCCCGAGAATTAATACTTGCATTTTTCATTCGATAAAGCAGTGGAGGAAGAGAGAGAGGCTTCTATGAATTTTGAGGCAGTGCGAAAATTAATATGGAGGGTGTCCAAACACCATCTGACATGAGATGGCAGCCTAACTAGCAAGCTTGGCTTGCAGAGCGCATTTTAGGTGGAAGGTTCGACGTTTGATTTGCATGGAGGATTTTTGCGTGATTGAATGTTTTTGCACCGACAGTAGAGGTGAAAAAGTAGCACATGCTCCTTGGGCTTGTGTGGGTGGCTAGTCTATGTGGTTTTTGCCCTTGTGCTAGGGCACGAGGGCTAGCGAGGTCACGAGTTCAAGCAACAGTGAGAATGCTTGAGGGCAGAATTATTTTTAAAAATAAAGGTATGCATTTTGTACTTGGTTAGGGAGTTATAAGGGTTAGTTAATTTTTATCATATTGATTGGTTAGGGAGTTATAAGGATTAGTCAATTTGATGTGAAATGGTTAGGGAGCTATAAGGATAGTAAAGTGATTTTACTTTTTAAAATGGATGAAAGGTCAAATTTTAGATTGCTAGTGCTTGGTTGATGCATGAGATGAAGTGATAATTTCTTTAGTCTTATTGAAATTTGAAGTGCATTTTTTTCATAAGAAGGAGGTATAAGGTGTATATGTGAAATTCATGTGTGTAATTTCTAGTTTATTTTGTTGAGCATTATTTTGCATGAAATAATAGGAGTAATAAGGTGTTATAGTGGTTTGATATTTTATTGTAATTTTTGTATGGTGAAATATATTTTGAGGTGAAAATTCATGTGGATATTTTGAGAAAGTATATTGCAATCTATATCTTGAAGTGGCATTAGAAAAATTAGTTATTTGTGAGATAGGTTTTGAAGACATATCTCCATAAGAGTAAATTAAGAGGTATGGGCACATCATGCCTTGTTTAAAGTGTTTGTTGAAGTGAATATTTTGGAACATAAGGTGGAGTGAAAAGGATTGTTTGATAAGCATTATTGGAAATATTTGAGTGAGGATCTTGTGCTTCATTGTTGAATTTTTTGGAAAAATTTGGGATAGAATTTGAGAATAATATATGCTTCTATTGTTGAAAGGGTTTGAGACATTTGAGCTAGAAATTGTGAACTACTTGTGCTAGGGTTGAATACAAGTTAATGCATCTTTGTGAAATCTTTTGAACATTGATTTGAGAGATATTAACAAAATTTATGAAGGTGTTTGAGATCAATTTTATGAGGGAAATTGTGCATTGGTGTGATTGATCTTTGAGATAAAATTTACAAGAAGAATAAAACAGTTTTGTTATACATTATTTTGATTTGATTTGAGAGGGATTTTGCAAGATATAGAGAGTGGTTAATTGAGTATAAGATGTGTGAGTGTGAAACATATTGAGTTTTTTATAGAGCATGTCATTATCTATATGTTCTAGAGGTTAAAATAATTCTAAGTAGATATTTTTTGTGTGAAGAAAGCTTTTTGAAAGAGATTTAAGTTATTTTTGTATTAAAGTCTTTAACAAGGCTTGAGGATAAATTTGTGCAAGTATTTGAGAAGGCTTGAGGATAGATTTGAGAAAGTCTTTTAGAAGGATTGAGGATAGATTTGAGCAAGTTTTTGAGAAGGCTTGAGGGGAGATTTGAAACATAATTGAGAGTAGGTTTTATTACTAATTTTTTCAAGCTTTGTTTTAAATATTGGGGTAAATTTAAGATAGAATTTGGTGCATACTTGTGAGTAGGGTTAGAGAAGATTTGTTCTAGACCTGAGACAGAATTTGGTGCAGATTTGTGAGTAGAGTTAGAGCATATTTATTCTATAATTGAGACAGAGTTTGATGCAGATTTGAGAAAGAGTTAGAGAAGATTTGTGCTAGACTTGGGATAGAGTTTGGTGCAGATTTGAGAAAGAGTTAGAGTATATTTGTGCTAGACTTGGGATATATTTTGGTGCATATTTGAGATAGATTTGAGACCAATATTTGGAGGTGATAGAGCAAATAGGACAGTAGTCTCTAGTGGATAGAGATCCATCATCTAGTATACTGGGTACATAGGTCTCCTATGTAGAGAGATACACAAGCCAGAGCAGTGGGGGTAGAAGCCTTTTAGAAGATCACTAGCCAAAGAAGAGGGGATAGAGTTCTTCTATGGAGAGAGATCCACAAACCAAAGCAAGGGGAAATATTTCTCCTATGGAGAGATATCCACAAACTATAGCAAGGGGAAAGAGTTCTCATGTACAGAGATATCCATGAACCGGAGGAAAGATAAAGAGTTCTCCTATGGAGTGAGATCCATGAACCGGTTGGGCAGATAGAGTTATTCTATGGAGAGAGATCCACAGACCAATTGAGGAGATAGAGTTCTCCTATATCAAGTTCCATAAACCAAAGAAAAGAGGAAATAGTTATCCTTTGGAGAGAGATTCACAAATTAGAGCATAGGGGATTGGTGTCTCCTTTCGATAGAGGTCCATAAATATTGTAATAGAGAATTGATTCCCAAGATATTTGTTGAGAAAATTTAGAAGAAATATTTTCTCCATGGATTAGCTGACATTGGATGAACCACGTTAAATTTGTGTCTCTCTTGTGTATGATTATTTGTGCATTGCTTTGATTACTGCTATTGATATTGCAATTGATAATATTGGATAATATTGTTTGGGAAATAAAAGTAAAAGTTGATTTTATACTGTTCACCCCCCCTCTCATTATAAGCCTATGTTCTTCAAATTATAGGAATATCTTCCTATTTGATTCAAAAGAGATGGTTGTTTAGGAAAGACCAATTGATATGTTGGTTTGCTATTTTTGTTGGAGTAGTACAATGGCTAGTATTTATTTTTAACAATTCATTCATAGAAGGTAGTAGGGGTTGTTTCCCTATAGAAATGGTTGGGCTAAGAATTCCTCCTTCTGTAGTGATGTTAGGAGTTCTAGATCCTAAAGTATTAAGATCTATATGTAAGTTCACTTACGATTTTTTTTTGAATTGAAAGTAGAAGGATTTGCCATAGGTTGTTGAATATGTTCATAATGGAACATCTCATCAATGGGGTTGGATATCTTATCTCAATATTTTTTATTGTCTGCATTCATGATAATTAACAAAGTTTTGTTATTCTTCTGAGTGAAATCATCAAGGTGATCCATAGATCCAAAATTTACTTCTCCTCTTTCACTATAGATTCAAGATAGACTTATAATGAGAGAATTTGTTGCTCCTCTTCTTTATATAAAGAATTCTTAAACACTATCAAATTTTTATAAAGGGAATATAAATGTCCTATGTTGTGGACCATTTGATGAGCCACACTTTTAGTTATATATGGAGGTTGTTTTCCAGTCATACATGGAAAAGAGGAGTTGATTTTATTAATTTTTTATTTATAGTATTTATTAGAGAATAATGATAAGATGTTTTAAAAATTCCTTATATTCCCTTTGTGATAACACTATCCCTCCTTATGACTCTTATTAGCACACCATTTTATACTCTCCAAGAGACATAAATCTCAAGGTATATACAATGGTTTACTCAAGGGTCCATTAACCATTTTTTATGTTCTTATAATATTTGTTTAATATGATTTAAACTAATCAAATTGTTTAAGTGGTTTTTCCTTAAAGTGTAGTAACTTTTTAAGTTTGATTAAGGCAAAATATTTTAGGTCAAATATTTTAAGACTCACAAGGTTTTCATGCTAATTTCACCAAAGATATCAACCTAAATTTAGGTATGGTGGTCTCCAAAACCAAAGCTTCACACCATACAAATATTCTAGCTTGAATACCATCATTGTTTTATTCCTTTGGTGGGGATCGAGTGTTCACCAAGAGTGTTTTATGGATCCACTCTAAATCCTATGTTTTTATGGGTGTATTATTCAAGTAGCTAAGTTTTTTAATCTAGAAAAAATAAAATAAGCCTAAATGTAAAAAGATACAAATATAATACAATTTATAAAATACAATAGTACAACAAACAAAAAATGATCCTATACAATTTTCTAAATTCCTTAGAAGAATTATGAAACTTAGAATGGAAGTTACAAGAAACTAAAATAAAATGTCTTTTATCTTTTAAGCAAGGGCACAAGAGGGAATGCACAAACAAATTTCTAGCCTATATGCAAGCTATATGCAATTTGATTCAATGCCTAATGAGTATGCTTAAGAGAAAGTAAATTTAATGAATTAATAAGTACTAATACTAGTTTCTTAGTTCTACATTGCTTTAAATAAATTATAGTAACTAAACAAAGAACAAATAATAACTTTAAATTAATGTTGAAATGAGAACCAAAATAAAACTACCCCTACTATTAAAGTTAATTTTATTGCCTAACCTTGGATTTGCTACCTAGAAAGGCTCACCACCTACAAATGAATTTGCCACCTATGATAGGTTCACTCTTTGTTGACCTATGAATCCTTAGAAAAGGATAAAATGGAAAAAATAACAAATGAGTTGGGTTTAGGGGACCTACTTGATGCTTGGGAAGGTCTTAAGCTTCCTTGTTTGTAGTCAAGCCCCCTCGTTCCTTTTTACAAAATCAATTATAAAAATTTAAAAGAAGATAAATCATATGAAAGAGAAATACTTATACAAATCTAAATTGCATTGGTCAAGAAGATGCTAGGCTATCCCTAGGTTTTTATGGTGACTATTTTGATCCTAAAATTAACTAACTCATTGAATAATATAACTTCACAATCTATAAGGTAAATTTATAGCCTATGATAGGTTCATTAGAATGCCAAATATATGTATTAGATAACAATATGTTAGGGAATCTAGAAATGAATGGAAAATGAGGTAGAAGTTGGTCTAGAAAAATTCACAACCTACCAGTCCTATTGGTAGAGAATTCATAGTATGCTATTGTAGAGGCCAAGTCAAGGTAGAATACACTATGTCCTACTATAGAGAGGTAATGGCGAACTTTTGGATATACCTACAAATTCTACAAGATTTCAAAGTTTATTTCTAGATAAGATTCACAACCAAGAAAGAAATTCATAGCTTATAAACTTGTTTGTGAGTAGTGAAATTATTTTGAGCATCCAATTTTCATGATAAAGGATGGAGGATGATCTAGATAAGTTATCAAAATTGATTAGAACCCTAGAATGCAATAGGTGAACAAAATAGGGTGTCTACAAGAGTTCAATTAAACATGTGTTGTCTTTACTTATAGACTATGGTGACTTCGTTGGAATGTGTAATTCTATGTAAAAACCCTTGTGGATATCCAAATATTTTATACTTTAAAGGATTATATTTAGTCTATGAAATGGTTATATTCTATGATTAAGTCAATTTACATTTAGTGTGTTGTAAAATAAATATCAATAACTCTTACATTTATATCATATAAAAAATATAGCAAATAAGTTAAGATAAAAACACATATGCCTTTGATAAATATCTATGCAACATTCAATTTTACGTAAACCTTCATTGAATTTTTAGAAAAATTGTCACTTTTAATGTCCCTAAATATTGACTATATTATACCACCCCATATTCTTGTCATCACACTATATAGGAAGAGGAGACACTCACATTGTGCTATCCTCTAGTGAACACTAATGTTGTAGAACGACATAGTAGTGATATAATTTTTATGACAACAAAGGATAAATTCTATGTATAATGCTACTAATAGTAATCCTTGTATTTTCTTATGAGTTGTAATGGTAATCAATAGTTGTGACTCAACCATCTAGGATGGAAAAATAGATTCTATTAAATATAGATGGCTAGTATCTATTCATCATGAGAATAAATATTTTAACATAGATTTTAATTTTTATGTTGTATTTATTGAGAAACAATGGTGAAATTGTTCTATTGATCAACAATGCATTACATAGTTTTATATTTCTTGAAAGAACTAAAAATAGACATGGTGGTTGAGAGAAATCCTCTTAAACTTATTACAACAAACTAACTTAAAGATAGCTCTTATCCTAACAACATGCTAATCTTGGACTATGGTCAAACATTAATTAACCAAGCCAAAACCTCAATGTATGCTAATCAAATTAACTAGAAATATGTAAATCAAAACATTAAACTAAAACTAAATACTAGGACTTAATACTTAGGACTAAGGAGGCAATGTTGAAAATATTCCAACATTCTCCCCTTTGATGCTAAAGATACTCATGCAAGAGTTCTTTAAGCATCACAGAGTTGGAAGAAAATTTTTCTCTTACGTTTCCTCCAATATTGAATCAAGAAATCAAAATTTACAAAATACTTATGGTGGCACTCCTTCCACTCTTTATGTGGGATTTCCTGCAAATGCTTGAGTGCCTTCTTTTGTTGATTAGATCCCCCTTCAACAAAAGTATCTCCTCTTGTGGTTTTCAGCAACCACTCTCTTACATCTTTATCATTATGGTCTTTAAACCATGCTCTCACATTTTGATCTTCTTTTACATCTTCAACACTAAACAATACTCCACATGAGTATTTACAATTAATCATCTCACATAGATGATTATACCATACAACTCTTTCACATATTTTCACACAAAATATCACAACAAATATGGCCATATAATGACCAACTACATATGCAACATAAATTTTCTCCTCACACAAATATTCTCTCAAAACAATGACTTTACAATAATCCTTCTTCCAAGGAATTTTGAACACATCATTTTGATCCATGTGACCCAAGTTCTCCATCACTGTCTTCTCTTCAAGAAGACTCTTCATCAAAGTTGTCTCAATGAGATAATAACCTCTCAATAATGCCTTTGGAAGACATTCTCCTTTCTTTTCATGCCTATTCACAAAAAACAAATCATTAATCATAAAAACATTGCCTTTAGTATGAGTATATTTGGTGCTTCCCATAAAGCTATTTTGTAGCAGTTCTCCTTCATTGTATGGTGCTTCAAGATCAACCATCAACTCTTCACTAATAGTTCTCCTCCTTTGTTCAATCCATGTTGGTGTGTTGAAACACCATTCATTCAAGCAATCATACATAGTTGCCTTTTCAAGACAACTCTCTTTCTGCAATGTAGTCACTCCAAGTGAGTGATCTTCATCCATGAGTGAAGTTTCCTTTGCCATTACGATAATAAAATTAGCAATCTCATTTCCATTTTCTGTTTCTATCTCATTTTTCACATTCTTCTCCCCTTTTAGAGGAACTCTAACAATTTTATCTTCTCCTTGTTGGAGATCTTCATTTTCTCTGTCAAGAGAGCATACATCCATTCCAAGTGAATGGTCTTCAAGACAATGGTCTTCCATAAACATTGCTTCTCCATCAACATGCCAACAATTTTGGTTGATCCTATTATCATATTTATTCTCTCCCATGAGAATTTTAGGTGCATTATCCATAATACACTCTTCATTTATCTCCTCCATGAGATATTTTTTATCACTTTTTCTTCTATCAAAAACAAATCCTCTTCTTCCTCCTCGTCCTCTTGAGGAATACACACCTCTTCTTATCTTTTGATCACAAAATTCAGCAACATATGCTTCCTCCATGAAGCATTCTTCATCTTGTTGGTTTTCTACATACAGGCCTTCCTCTGCAAGAAATAATTCTCCATTACAAAGCATGACTTCATATGAGTCTTTACAAGACTCTTCAAAAACTCCTTCAAAAGGATCTAATTCATAAACTACTTCAAGGAAGAAAGGCTCCTCCTTGCTTAAACAATCTTCATGATTGTCACTCATGGCTTTATGGGTATCCTCATCAAACCCATAAGCATCCTTTAACACTTGCCATGCCATTGTAGCTGATCTACAATTGGCTATGAGAGGAAAAACATTCTTTTCCATTCCTCTCCTCAAATCCATAAGAGCTAAGCAATTTGCATATTGTTGCTCCTTCTTCTCTTTTCTCTCCTCGCATTGTAGCTTGCTCCAAGTGGGTTCCTCATAGCCTTCTTGAACTATATCCCATAAGTCTTGAGCCTTCAAGAAGGTCTTCATCATTATGCTCCAAATAGCATAATTATCTCCATTGAATTTGGGTACTTCCAATTCTTTATACGTGGTGGCCATTCTGCAATCCACCATTCATCAATCTTCCACCTAGCTCTTAGCCACTCCTTTCCTATAGACTTCTGATATACTTATTTGAAAATCCACTAAATTTCAGATCCAAATTCACACAAATGAGAAATATGTGATCAATTTACTTTTGCCCTTTCTAGATCTTAGAGTGTTTTTGAGACAACCTCAATGTTATTCACATAAATCAATCCATACAAATCCAAAATTTCTGAAAATTAAACTCTGTATTCTTGAGACAATAATCTGAAAACCCTCTAAATTTTAGAAGAAAAATCACAAAGGTGAAAAATATGTGATCATTTACTTTTTCCCTTTTTATCACAATTCCGGATCTAATATTGTTGAAGGAAAAATAAATATTCACATAAATCAATCAATACAAATCCCAATGATCTGAAATTTTGTCTGAATTATGATTTTATCGAAATAATATTTCTCCCAAAATTTGAGAAGCAAATACCCTGTATTCCACCTTATACAACCATTTTATTTAAAAAATAAAAATGCTAATAAAATCAGGAAATTAGCTCCAAATCACCTAAAATTTTTACTGCATCCTCTTGATACAATTACCTAACAACCCTAAAAATTTCATAATCAAATACCTCAGGATTTGTGAGATATTAATGATTTACTCGAGCTCTTCCTTGCAAATCTGCTGAGTGCTGGCCACTTGAGTTTCTCTGACAAAGTGTGTGTTTCAGATCTCTTCACACCACTCTCCATAGGTTTTGATCTATTTGAGCAAACCTGCTCTGATACCAAATGAGAAACAATGGTGAAATTGTTCTATTGATCAACAATGCATTACATAGTTTTATAGTTCTTGAAAGAACTAAAAATAGACATGGTGGTTGAGAGAAATCCTCTTAAACTTATTACAACAAACTAACTTAAAGATAGCTCTTATCCTAACAACATGCTAATCTTGGACTATGGTCAAACATTAATTAACCAAGCCAAAACCTCAATGTATGCTAATCAAATTAACTAGAAATATATAAATCAAAACATTAAACTAAAACTAAATACTAGGACTTAATACTTAGGACTAAGGAGGCAATGTTGAAAATATTCCAACATTTATTTAATAATGAAATATACTAACCTTGTATTTATAATAAAAAAATTAAACTTTTATCAAGATAATAACATAAGTATTGAGCAATATACTTATTATTAATAACCAAAATATTTCCATCAATTCATTGGGAGAATGGACATCCATGGTGCCCCTTGTTTCCAAAATTTATGTTATCCTTTAATCCATCACAAATACATCTCATCAATATAGAAACCATAATAATGAGAAAACCTTGATGTTACATAGATGATATACCCTCATAATATATTTAAAATATAAATCATTTTGATGACCTACATTATATGAAGAACGGAGAGGTTTTAAATAAGTACAAAGTTGTAATTATACAAAAATTCCATATAAGCAACACAATACTAAATGTAAATACCATAGATTGAAAATATAAGCATGTTACTACAAATATTTAAAAATTTAGAAGTATATAAATTTTTTTATAAAATATATTATCTTAATAATAGTTATTTATTCTTTATACTTTTTAAATACTTATATTATTTTTTAAATTTAATTAATATTAAATAAATTTCCTTTGCATCAAATTTCTCCTTGATTTGATATGCATTATATTGCTATTATTCTTTATGTTTCATACTAATATTTGAATATATTATTATGGTTTTTATTGCATGGATTTTTCTAATATCATTCCATAGAATCTTAAGTGGATTCAAAGTTATGGGGTTTGTTCTCACAATATATTTCTTGTAATGCTTACTTCCAAAGTAAAAAATTGTTTAAATCTATATAAAGTAATATTAAAAGTAAGTTGAAATGCTAATTCAAATTTCCTTTTATAATGTATCATCTATAAATGAAATTTCAGAATTAAAATGAAGCACTTTGATAAATTCTATTAGGTTGAGACAAAGAATGTATATAAAGTGACATAACCCTTTCATACTTTATTTTTTCCACTAAATAATAGATCTTACAATTATGAAATCAATCCAAAAAAATATAATATACTACAAAATACCTTTTTTATTACACAAAAAAAAAAAATTCTATTTTATTGTGTAGATGCTAATATCAACATTTTGAATATATAAAACATTATATCATAAAAATGCTAATTAAATAGATACTATACTAATGTGTAAATACGTTGATATTATCTATAAAATGTATAGATATAAAGATAAGATGGTTTCTCCCTTTTCACTCTTTAGTAAATTAAGACATGGAGATAAAAATGAAGAAAAAGAAAGATTTCATTTTTAGTATTTGCAAGGCTTTTGATTTCATGTCCTAAATATCTAAAATATTGACATGTACAATATTTCAAATCAAAATGGAACCATTTTTAAAAATATAGTTACCAAGCATCATATAAAAAATAATATGTATGTTATTTAAATCAAAATTATAGCAATTATTAGTATGTATTAACAATAAAGTATTTAGATGTAGAAGCAAAAAATTAAATACAAAATTATTTTTCACATTTTGTTAAATTAAATTGATTAAATTACAAGATTTTCTAGTGAAATTAAAATTATAAAATTTACAGCATCACATCTTCTATTATTTTGTTTATCCTTCATTTAGTGTGTATTTGTAAGCAAATGTGTGCAAGAAGATGAGACCTAATTTTAAAGGTTTTTAGGATAGTCAAATTTATTTTATATCAATTACCATTTAACAAAACTTATTAAATAAAGAATTAAATTATTCTTAGCATAGATTATGATTATACTATTATTTCTACAAAAATTAAAATTGTCATAATAATGCATTCTTTTATATGTAGTACATTGAAATGCATTTCAATATTACAAGTGACCAACGTACAAATAAATTATAATAAAGATATAGACAATTTGGAATGATGATTTTTATTCCTAGAACCTACACAACCTAAAGTATGTTATTTTATATTATTTTCTTTCTTTATTTTAAGAAATTGGATAAATATATGTTACAAAACAACAATTTCAACTATAAAGATCAAAACATTGTATTTTTAAGTGCAATACATTATTTAAGTATTAGATTTTTATAGTTATTTTTATGGGAACTATAAGCTAGGAAATTGCACCATAACAATGTAATAAAAGAATCAAAAGAAAGAAGAAAATCTGATTTTACAAAACACCACTCGAATTACAATAGACCTCCCAAGAGGGAGGGTTTTATTTTCCAAAGGAATTTTAATGATGCCACAAAGTATTTCTTTGGTCACACTCAAAAGTGTTGGATGGATTTTTTAGCTTTATTACTTGACCACCCTAGGCCTCGTGCAACTCCAAATGCCTTCACACAAACCCACAATAAAACGTTAATAGAATCTATGGGGCCTCTCAAGATGAGGCCCAAATTCATGAAAAGGATGTTGTAAAACTTCAACAAATTCTATAAAAAGCATGTAACAGGTTACAAAATCATGTCAGGATGCATGTCTTACCTTCTTATCTTACTGTTGTTCCTTCTAGGTCTATGTCTATCTTATGGTCTCAACCATAGGAGGTGGTTGGATCTGTGTGATTGTAAGGGGCAATTGACTTTGTATGGTCATAGGGGATAGTTGGATCTAAGTTACTATAAGGGATTTGAGGTTAGGTATGGATATTTCTAGAAGTGTCCTGAGCTTCTAGTGCAAGTCTAGTGCTATTTGGTTGTTTGAGTTGTGAACAACTACAAAATAAATATTAGTGGGCATTCCATAGAAAATCCATTGCTAATATGACCTTGATGTTTTCGAAGGGAATACCTCACACTCACATGTTTAGGTATTCATAGAGAGGGTTAATGAAATTTTAGTAGAGTTTTGGTATCATTTTCATGTGTTCCCCCTAATGGAGGAAAAGGATGAATTATATATAGACTTGTGGATGGTTGGTGAAGGAGATGATTTGGTAAGCTAAGGCAACCAAGTGATAAGGGTAGGTGGGATAGAGAGTTTGAGGTATCCTAGTGAGAGGGATATATGGCAAGTGAAGTGGTAGAGTGGTCTAATTAAGATACTTGTGATATAGAGATGTGGTAAGTGAAGTGGGGGAGTGTTGTATTGGTGATGTGTCTACATGTGGGAGATGTGGCAAGTGAAGTGGTGGAGTGGTGTGTGGACATGTGGTAGGTGGGATTAGGAGGTCACATGTTAGCTTAGAGTTGTAGATAGGGGTTAGATAATTTATCATTAATTTATGCACTTTATAAATTTTTATTGTGCAAAAAGGTTGTTTTTTTATTCTTATTTTTTAGGGGGTGGTTGGGGATTTACATGGGAGATTGGTGGAAAGGAAATTGAATATGGAATAGGACAAATGCAAGAAATTAAATTATTTTAAGAGGGAATTAGGAGAATTGAAATAATTTGGGGCCTTTAATAGATTTTAAGGATTTTGAACAATTAAACAAAATGGGTTTATGTGATTATAAAATTGACACGTTTTAGGTGTCTATAGATGCCTCTTTTTATACCACATTATGTATAAACACAATGTTGTGTAAAAAAATAATGTTGTGTAAAAATAGATAACACAAATCATTGTATTGATGATGGACAATGATAAATGGATGACAATGGTTGGTGAATGATGAAAATAGCTTTGAGGAGAGTAGCATAAGATTACCTTAAATCAAGGACAGTTTGGGATACCCCAATCATGAAATGAGTAAGTGTATTTAAATATCTACCTTTGATAGATTGATGAGATCATTTGATGTGGTAATCTAACCAACCAAAGTTATGTGTTCTCATGATGCTCCAATAGTTTGTAAGTGGTCTTATGTTTACCACCTTGATTGTAGCATAGGCATGTAAACCCTTATAGACATTAGCATATTGTGAACCAAAGTGGTTGAGTCAAAGTTTTGATTGAAGGAGAGAAGTTTTACTATTTATCCCACCAGAAAGGAGTTTAATGATAGCCTTGGGCAAATATTCTTGTACACATGTGATTCCATAATTGAGTGTTTGAGTGTTGGACTTGTTTGAGACATAATTTTATGGATTTTTTCTAACCCCTCAACCAATGAGTGGTTGGAAACAAGAGATGATAACCATAATATTCTTGAAAAGATATAAATGAAAAGGATGTACATTATCAAAAATAAAATGAAGTTACAAAAGTCTATGTTGGGTGACCAGTGCCAAAATTTGAAATGATATGATGGTGTTTGACCTTACCAACTATAAGGTGTGGCTACTTGACTACCCGTGGTAGTTTCCTACATCTTAATGACTATCCCTAGTTGTTTCTTTATGCCTTGGTGAATACCTAGAGTAGTTGGTGATATGTTGGGCTAGTCACCAACGCTTAGGCTATAAATATGATATTTTGGTTTTTTATTTTATAATTGTGCTTGGTGGGTGAGAAAGCGGAGAGAGAGATGAATAAGCAGTTGGAAATGAGATGGTAGAAGAGGGCACGGTAGTGGAAGTATGAGGGTGTGCATCAAAGGTGAGTAGCCTATGAACCTTACATAGTTAGTAATTTATGTTGTACATGAATGTGCAGATGGGAAATGGGGTTGGAATATAGTGTGTATTTTATTTTGAATTTTTATTTATTTTTTGATATTATGTATTTAAGTGGTGGGTTTAATAGAGGATAGGGGTGGGAGGTAGATTTTTTTTATTTTTAGAATTTAAAATGTGAAATGGTAACATGACTTAATGGTAAAATTGGTGGGATTTTTTTTTTTTTTTTTTGTGTTTTTGAAATTTGAACTTTACAAATGATGAAATGGGAAGAAAAAAATTTAAAGGATGGGATTTTTTTTTAATTTGATTATTTATTATTTATTTATTTATAATGATGAAATGTGGACTAATGATGGTATGACGGTGATTGTAGTTGAGGTTATTACAACTATGACATAGATTTAGAAACATGTTTTTGAGAGTTAGAGATAAATTGACTATGGTTGATTGGAAGTGGTAGTAGGCAATAGGCCTAGAGGGAGTGACATGGATAGAGCCTATATATAAAAATCATGGATACCTATTAGTACTAGTAGAGTACTGGAAGCCATACATGGGGACATTCCACCTCTCCATAGAGGAGATAATAAAGACTCTTGCGGATGTGTATCATATTTTTTTATCTTTTGGTGGAGGTCCTTCTTAGTCATGTTGCAATGGTGAAGGAGGATGTGATGCCCTCAATGTATGGTGATGATTGGGAGCTGGTGGATAGGGGTAGCAATGGGGTACAATACCTCTTGTAGTACCATCAAAATAGATTTACTCCACAATATATAGTTTTTATATTCCTATTTTTTAATTCTACCAGATTCTTAATAGACGTAGTTTTTATGTTCCTATGTTCCCATTAGGTTTGGTGATGAATCTAGTGGAGATAATGGTTGTGTATGCATGGGTCCCTACATTACTGGTACATACTTATGAAGAGTTTTATGTGGTGTGGTGATGGGATAGGGTGGGTTTGGGCTATAATTTACTGGGGTGGGAGCACTGTAGTGTATGTATGCTAGTGGGATTACCATGTGAGAAGGATGATGACACAGTGGTAGAGTGACCATAGGTGTTGAGGTGGTAGCATGACAGGAAGGCACCATAAAGTTGGCCATATAATAGGAATGGGGAATACTATCAATGGGTGTGGGTTGAGTTGATATTGAAGGAGGTGATATGAAGGCCATGGAGAGGATGATCGATATGGGAATAACATAATGTATACTTGGATTAGGTGTGATGGTCTATGTGGGTGATAGGGCAACATGGGATAGAGTATGAATTCTTCTTTTTATATCAAGTGTAGAGGTATTTTAGGCTAAGGAAATGAGTACTTGATCCACCTATCATTTATATGATATGAGGGGATGAGACAACCTTAGCATGGCCACAAGTGGATCTAGTGGTAAAGGAGTGAGATGAGGTGATTAAGGTGGTTTATGTTGATGATGTAGGGATGACTTCTAAGTAAGATGCATGGTGGGAAAAACAACAATTAGAGACCAACAAGGCAACAAAGGAGGCCATAGAAGAGGATATAGTGGGGGATGATGGGGGGATATTGAGGTGGAGAAGGTGGAGAAGCCCTTAATATGATGACTCCATTATTAATTAAATAGGGAGGTAAGGTCTTCAAGAGCTATGGAGGGTTATAGATAAGAGTTTTGGGAGGAGGAGGTCTTCAATTATATATATATCATGTAGATGGTAGGTTAGGGAGAAGGTAGTAGTGTAGAAGAGAGGGAGGAGGATCTTGATAGGAGAAAGGATAAAGGTGGGTAGGAGTGGGTGATTCTGTAGGTATACCAAGATAGTATATGAGAGGAGAGGGATATGATGTCTAAGAAGTTTGTAGAGGTGCATCGTTAACTATCTATATTGGTGGTGGATATGGAGGAGTGGTTGTATGAGGAGGAGGTGATGAGAGAGAAGGATAGGTTGTCATGGGTTCTAGAGTAGTTACAAGAGGAGATAATGGTGGTAGTAGTGAAGTGGGAGGGTATTTGATAATAGGTGGATATGGTGATGGCTATAAGGGAGGATTTACACCATTATATGGATGAAGTGGTGATTAAGAGGGAGGCTTTGTGGCATTGGATGGATGTAGCGATGGTAGAGAGGGATTGAGTAGTGGTTGAGATGGTGCAACTATGGGAGCAATAAGAGGTTTTCAATGATATAACTATTATATAGGTACTACATGCAAAGGTGATAGTGATGCAATATGGGGAGATCATAGTTGAGGCCTACTAGAAATTAGAGAGGGCCTATGTGGGATTACTCAAGGATACATTGATGAGGTACCACATAATAATACCATCAAGGTTTTCTTCCTCATAAGTAGAGTAGAGTTGGATAAGTGGATCATTAGGTGCACCATCCATATAATAGTTAAAGGAGGCACGAGGATTCATAATGATAGGAACAAGGTCATGATGAGAGATCAAGTGATAGGGATAGTGGAGTGATAGAAGTCAGGTTGGTTGAACAAGGCAGGAGGGGAGTAGAGGGAATAGAGGTGGTCAACTTTGATTTACTAGTCAAAATTTTGCATATGACAGGTATTTGAGGTCATATGGATGTAGCCTTCAAGCAATGGATTTAGATGTATGATATATATGGGTGTTTTATATATAGTATGTATTTTATGTGTGATGATGATGTGATTATTTGAATAATGTGTGAGCTAATTTAAGTATGGATATATAGAAATGGATGATAACGAATGTGATAGATATATTGATATATATATATATATATATATATATGAATATTTTATTATTATTCAAAAAATGCTTAGAAACGTATCACTACTCATGAATTTAATTGAATAATAAAAGGCATAAATACAATGGTAATGACATGACCATAGAATAGGTGGTAATAAATATGACACAAAGTATGCATTGGATGAGAGAAATGAAGAATTAAAGGTGACACAACTTGTTAGTTTATGAGTCCTAAGGAGGAATACTCTTAAAGTGCTTTTAGGGAAGCTCAAACACCCTAGTAGCATCAATCAAACTCATCTACAAATCAATAAAGCACTTAAAGATACTAACACCAACCTAGTGAGTGAAGTCTCTTAGGGACCAAAGTGTGTGAAGTGATATTCATTTCTAATTTTGAGTGAGGTTGGATTGACCAATTGCAACTTAAACCATTATAAGCTAGCTCATCTATGAGAGTATAGGTATATACAAAACAAGGTCGCTAATGTCACATACATGTCACCATACAAAGGGTATACTCCACTGCCAATCAAGTGTCTATAGTCCCAATAAAGATAGCCCCATAATCCTTTGGTGTTTATCCACTACCGACCAAGAGTCTATTGCCTTGGTGGAGACATCTAAAATTCCGAAATATCCATGATGAAATATTATTATTGATTTTATTTTGAATTATTTTATTTTATTTTGTTTTTGACATCCTCATGTTTGGATTATGCACATGATATGATGAGCAAGGGAAATTGTTCACTTTATGACAAGAGCTACACATGGTTTTGTCTTAACTAGACTCAAAATATAATTAATATGTGATATATGTGTTTGGTCCTATAGTGAACTCAAGGTAATCAGGAAAGGCCTATAGCACTTGAATATCAAATTATATTTAATGAAGATTGATTAATATACTAGGCATGGCTAAATAACTAAAAGAGCTTAAAGATTTTCCATGCCTAGGATAGGGAAGAGAAAAATGGTGTTGTGGATTGATCTAAGGAGTGTGGTTGATGAATGTAGGAGAAGTAGGTGTGGTGGAAAAAGATCCTATAAATAGTTTTGAGAAAATACAATCATGAAGATGCCCTTGATTAGTATAACAAACTCCTGTGTAACAATAACATGCAAAACCAAACCTAAAGATGACCAATGTGTATCTGGATTCAATAAGGAAGATGCAAATAGGGGAATAAAATGACTATGATATGAAGGAATGAAGAATTACGTAGCATGAAGAATATGAAGAAGAAGGTGAGAGGAAAGTAAAAATAAAAAAATAAAAAGAGGAAAATGGGGGAAATAAGAAAGAGGGAAACACATCGTTCCATGGTACATAGCTACTTGAAGCGTGATCATACAACTAGGAGTGATGTGTGAGGAATTTTTAGATGAAAATGATAATGAAAATGGAATGAGAGGAAGAATAATATGAGTGGAAGGAGAATTGTTATGATTTTTATGTTTTTATGTCAATTATATACTAGTAGGCAGAGCTAGTTACAAGCTATGCATAAAATGCTTGCAAGTTAAAAATATTAATGGGATCAAGTTTCTTGATCCCATTGAGAGTGGCTAGCTTGTGGGCCTCAAATATAATTTTTTTCTTTATGATTAATGGACCTAATGAATTGGTAGAAAACTTATCTCTTTGATGAGGAGGAAGATTGAAATTTTGTTGGTTTTCTTTGAGAATGAAGTCACTTACTTGGAACTTGCATGGATGGATTCTATGATCATAGGCTCTTTTGATTCAATATTTATCAATGAAAATATGCTCAAGAGCATTGATTTGGTTTTTATCAAGAATTTTAAGTTGATTGATCCATGATTGGCATGTTGTGTCATCATCCATGAATTCTTGTAAGGATATGCATAGTGATGGAATCTCGAGTTCAAGAGGTATTATGGATTCAACACATTTGGTGAAGTACTTTATGGTGGTGATAATGAATTTATGCTATCCTAAGTAAGTAGGAGAAATATTTTTGACAAGGTTGAGTTCCCATTGTGAAAAGAGCCATAGAGCTTGTATTGGTTTTAATTATTTTGATGGTACATGGGTTAATTTGCAATGTTGGTATTTAGGATATTTATTGATATATGTACAACAATCACATTGCATGGTGGGTCAATAATATACCATGCATAAAATACACTTTGTGATAGCCATCCCACTAAAATGACCATTGCATGTACCATAATGTGATTGATATATCATCCAATTTGCCATTATAACCATGATAATAAAGAACATTCCCTAAGAGGGTGTACCAAGCTACTGCATTTAGAATATCTTTTAATGGATGGTGTCAAATATACAATGAGGACACCAAGTTTTAGGAAATCCTTTATTTGAGAAAAAAAGTATGGTTTGGATTTGCCTAAACCATGTATGCTATCCTAAGTAAGTAGGAGAAATATTTTTGACAAGGTTGAGTTCCCATTGTGAAAAGAGCCATAGAGCTTGTATTGGTTGTAATTCTTTTGATGGTACATGGGTTAATTTGGAATGTTGGTATTTAGGATATTTATTGATATATGTACAACAATCACATTTCATGGTGGGTCAATATTATCCCATGCATAAAATACACTTTGTGTTAGCCATCCCACTAAAATGACCATTGCATGTACCATCATGCGATTGAGATATCATCCAATTTGTCATTATAACCATGATAATAAAGAACATCCCCCAAGAGGGTGTACCAATCTACTTCATTTAGAATATCTTTTAATGGATGATGTAAAATATACAATGAGGACACCAAGTTTTAGGAAATCCTTTATTTGAGAAAAAAAAGCATGGTTTGGCTTTGCCTAAATTATATGGACATCTCATTCATCATTAGAAGATCCATGGGAAATGGCCAATTGAGAAAGCATGGTAACATGAACTTGAGTGATGTTATAAATGGGGTTTTATGGAATAAAAGACCTGATAGAGGCCATGGTATATACAAAATGGTTAGACAACCTTGGCAAAGCTTCAATGTTATACCATTCAATGTTGGTGAGTAATTTATCAACAATATTTTTATGAGACTTTAAGACCATGCATTTGCACTGATAGACCCCCTTAACTTGATTGACTATAAGGAGGGAGTCACCCATAATTTTGATACACTTAATGCATATGGCAACAATGGTATGGAGTCTAAGTATCAGTGCTTCATACTCTACATTATTGTTAGTATAGGGGAATTCAAGCTTAAATGAAAAAGGTATAGGGACCCCTTTAGGCATGAAGAAAACAATTCTAGCACCTCTCCCTTGTTTGCACTTAGAACCATTAAAAAAAAATGTAATATAAACTTCATCCTCATTTTTGAGATGCTATTCAATCTTAGTAACACTAAAGACAAAATAATCTGGAATCTCAATGATAACTTGTTAATCATCTTGAAGGGGAGCTTCAACAAGGTAGTTGACAATGACCTAACCCTTTATGGATTTTTGACTTATGAATCCAAGATCAAATTTTGTTAAGAGCATTATCCATTTTACAGTGCAACTATTAATGTAAGTGTGACTCATCATGTAATGCAAGGAATTTTCTCTTGCAATTACATAGGTTGCATGATTTAGCATGTACTAGAAACGCTTAATGGTTACAAAAACAACAACAAGGTAAAGCTTCTCCACATATGTGTATTTGGCTTCATAACTCACCAATGTGCAACTAATGTATTAAATGGTATGTTCTCTATTGACATCATTTTTTTGAGCCAACATAGTCCCTAGAGAAAAATCAATAGTGGATATATACAAATAGAATGGAATCACTAATTGAGGCAGTGGCAAAACTAGTGGGGAAGTGAGGTAACACTTAATGGTATTGAAAGCCTCTTCAAAATCTATGGTCTATTTAATGCGACTCATTTTAATATGGTTAAATGACTTACATTTATCTGATAAGTGAGATATGAAGTGATGGATCACTTGAATTTTTCCTTACAAGTTGTGAAGTTATTTGAGGGTTATAAGGGGGTGAAATTTCAATGATAGCCTTGATCTTATTGGGGTCCACTTCAATACCTCTTTCGGAGACTATAAACCATAAAATTTTCCATAAAGTAATGTCAAAGATAAACTTTTTATGGTTGAGCCTCACATTATGCTCAAGTAATCAATAAAAAACTTTGCACAATATATCGATGTACTTGTGATGAGTTTTATATTTAGCCAAAATATCATCCATGTAATATTCAATAATTTTGTGTATATAGTCATGGAAGATGTAAGTCCTAGAACATTGATATGTAGCTCTTACATTCTTGAGGATGAACAACATGACCTTGTAACAAAATTTTCCCTAAGGAATTGTAAAGTCTATCTTGTGTTGGTCATCAAGATTGACATAAATTTGATTGTATCCTAAAATCCATTCATAAAGCAAAGCATTTTGTGGCCAGTGGAATCCATGAGCATATCAATGTTGATAAGAGGAAATTTATCCTTGAAATATGCTTTGTTTAAGTGACAAAAATCAGTGCAAATGTGTATCCCGTCATTGGAATTGCCAACTGGCACCATGTTTGAAATCCATTCTAGATAATAGATTTAGTGAATAAAACACATGTCTAATAGCTTTTAAAATTATTCTTTGAAAATTAGGGCAATGGTAAGATGAAGTTTCCTCAACTTTTGTTTAACCAGTTTGGCATTGGGGTTCAAAGTGATATTGTGAACGAATAGGTTAGGATCAAGGCTAGGTATGTCTTTATAGGATCATGCAAAGACTTGTTTGTATTCGATCAAGAGGGTGCATTGTTCTTTAGATGAGAAACTTCCCAAGTTTAAGTATTTGGATTTTTTCTAGGTTAGTGGATAGGTTTATGTCAATAATTTTCTCCATGATCATGTGGGAACCCTCCTCAAGTTGATGAGGGGTGGGGATGAGGTGAATGCCATTTGTAGAATTATAAGAGAGGGCTAGTATGACATCACTAATTTTGACATGATAAAATGAGGAAGGTGAGGAATGGGGAGAAGAAGTAGAGTAACCATTAGATTCTTTGAGTAATTGGTTAGAAAAATAAAAATAAAAAATGGAAGGAGGCAATGAGATTTGCTTGGGGTCAATGACACTAGTGTTTATGGGGATGGAATGTTCAAGATAATTTGGATTATGGAGGGGTGTGTATAGGTCAAAAAATATTATTTTGAATTGTGAAAATTATGGGTATTATGGATTAGAGGATGGGTTCCTGTGTACATGGTCATGCTAAAGAAGATAGTCTAGAATGGGTGGGCGAGGATCAGGTTGAAGTGGTAATGGTGGAGGTGGGGGATGAATGGGTTCATTGGGTCACTCCAAAGAAATGAGCATAGGAAACATTGGAAGTAAAATGGGGAACATATGTAGGTAAAAATTATCCTCATCTATGATGGGGACAATGGGGGATGATTCTTGTTTAGATTTAAAGAAATTAAAAATACCTCAAATTGTTTGTTGAATTTATCTCCGAAGGTGTGATATTGGAAAATTTCATTTGGTGATAGGTGAGAATACTTGAATTCAATGTACTCATAATCATTATCCTCATCAAAATAAGAGTTATGCATTAGATATTGTCTTTTAGGAGGTTAACTAAAGAAGGCTTATCATACCCTAGATCAGATTTATCTTTAGGGAGCTAATAATGAGGCTTTAAAATTCTATGAGCTCCCTATTCATAGTGACAAATACCATATCCTCACTAATTAAAGCATTGAAAATACCTCTAGTTTAATGATGGGTTGGACAAAAAGTTCATGTTTCCATAAAATGACATTTCGAGAACTTTGTCAAATGGTTTGTCAAAAGATAAATCAACTCCCCTATGAAAAAAATTGGTATAATTGGAGGAGGAGACCATGGGGATGATAGAGCCAATGGTTAGGGGAGGATGGCTATTATGACCAAAATTCCTAATTGACTCTATATTAGGAGGTGTAAATAATACACTATGTATAATATACTTACTTATACTATGATTTTTCACATGTACAATGATATTAGAAGGTTAGGATGGATGTGTTTGGGAGGTATATGGATATGGATATTCGATGGTGTCCACTACAGGGATGAGGGTGAATATGAGGATATGTGCATCTTGAGAATGGTGTCAAGAATGAAATATTTTGTATTTGGCATATCTAGAGAAGGGGATGGTTCAAGCACCATGGAAGGTGATGTGGTTTGAAAATATTGTATGGATGTAGGCATGATGGAGGTAGTGATGGTAGAGATGGTAGGAATAGTAGTGGTGATAATATGTCCAATGGTGGAGATAAAGGGGGTAGATACAAGGGTTATTGGATGGGTATTAGGGTTGTGATAAGGAGGAGAAAGAAGTGGTCAAGAGGCATTTGGCCTAGTATGATGGATACCAAGAGCTAGAGAGGGGCGAATAGGAGGATAAGGTAGTATGGGTAGGACGGAAGTGGTCAAAGATAAATATTAGGTGACTATAAATGAGTATGGGTTATGATAAGGATGTTTTGAATGAAGATATTGGTGAGGATGGCCAATGGATTAAGTGTTGTAAGTAGGGTATAAGTCTTGGGTGTTGGAAGAAGGGTAAAAGACTTGGGTATTAGAAGAAGGGTAAAATATAGGTGGAGGAGGGTGATAGTCATGAATAGGTTGTGTGAATGATGGAGGTTTATTATGATACGAGTGGTGGAAAGATATGGATGAGGGGAATGTGGAGGAGGGGTATGGGTTTTATTTGGTATGGTATGATTATAATGATTATACCCTCATGAAGAGGAAGGTAGGATTGGATTGGGAAAAATTGAGTAGGTATGTTGTAGATTGGGTGTGGTTGGTGTAGATGACGTAGGCAAGATGGAATCGATTAGGAATATGAGGTGGGTGGAATATAGGTGAGGAAGAAATGTGTGGAAGGTAAGGGTGACTGGTGTGTGATAGACCATGTGATAATATTTGAAAGGATATTCACCCGCAAAAATGTAGTTTATGTAACCATCGTGGGCATATTTGAGGAAGTGATGCAATATTGAGGGTACACCACATATCTCATATCCATGGTCTACAAAGGAGTACATTATATTGTATTTATCATTTTAGGACATGATGTTGGAAATTTGATTTAATTTGAGGTATTTTATGTTGTCATTAATGTCACATGGATCATTGATGTCACATGGATCACATTTGGTTTTGGTGGCCAAAATATTTCATAAATAAGAATTTATGATATTTTGGAAAGCATGGCTATTTACAGGGTTTTTATGAAAACCAAGGTAGGAAAAATAAAAGGTTTTATTTAAAACCATGGTGGGCTTATGTGGAAAGTGGTTTTTCTTAAAAGCCAAGGTGGAATTTTGTTTCATCGAAAAAGGACCTCCGGTGATGAAGATATTAAAGTTTAAAGTTTAAGTTTAAATTAATGGAGGGCCGACCTATGTTCAATTAATGGAGGGTGGCTATATATATATATATGTAAAGGTTTCAATTTATTTCGGAAAGGGGGCATATTATATATCATCAGAAATCTTATTTCGAGGGCTATTTGAATAACTTATTTAGAAGGAGAAATAAGGTGTGTGTATAAAGAGATATTTCTATATTTTGGAAAGGGGTTCCAAAAGTGAAGTTTGCCTTGTTCTTTTTCAAGAGGATTAATTCTTTTATGAGGTGACAAGGTATGCAATATTGTGATTAATTTTATTTTATGGTATAAGTGGTTTTGGGAGTGAAAAGGTTATGCAATGTTTTGATTTATTTTATTTTATGGTACAAGTGGTTTTAGGATAGATAAGGAAGTTGTGCAATTAAAGGTCTTGGTGATGATTATTGGAAAGTGGAGTAGTGTTGATTATTTTGTGATCTACTAACCCTTGTGAATATTGGCAAAAGAATTTTGTGATTGTGGCAGATTTACAAAGAGGTTTTTTCATCTTCATAAAAGGTATGGGCACATTCTCCTATTTAATGTTTATGGTGGTTGATTTCTGAAATATCATTGGAGGGAAAAGGATTGATTGTGGTTTCCTTTTCGAAAGTGATTGGTTTAATGCTTCAAGGTTTTCTAGTTTGAGAGTTGTGTTTAAACCTTGTTTTATAAGCATAGTGGTTGAAGCCCATTGGTTGTAAAAGAACTTGAGTTAGAAAAGAACATGAGTATCATTGTTATGTGAGATTTGTGGTTGAGCATTATTGGAAACATTTGAGTTGGTTGATACATACTTGGACTAGGGTTGTGTGAGAAATATTTATACCTTGTGATGATTGATTTATTTGAGTTGATTGAGCCTAGTCAAGTGATGTGTGAAGTGATTGTTCAAGTTCTATGAAACAAACTATTCCATCATTATATGTTGATTTGAGATTAAGGTTAGAACATATTGAGTCTCTAACAATTATCTTTATGGTTCTATAAGACTTGAGTTGAGTTGAGGTTGACTTGAATTGAGTTGAGATTGATTTGAGTTGAGAGTGAGATTAGAACATATTGAGTCTCTAACAATTCTCTTTATGATTCTATGAGTTGATTTGAGTTGAGATTGATATTAGAACATGTTGATTCTCTAACAATTCTCTTTATGCTTCTATGAGTTGAGTTGAGATTGAGAACATTATGGATTGAGAATGGATTAGAACATCCATTTAAGAGTCTCTACAATTCCCTTCATGCTTCTTGAGTTCATATTTGAGCTTTGAGATTGCATTGATTTGTTGAGTTCATTTTGAGTAATACTTGAGCATGATTGATTGAGCCTTTGAGAAGGCCTTTGGGACAGATCTAGAAAAATTGTGAGGTTTTTTATTTTTTTGAGGATATTTTTGGGACAACTTTGTGGAAATATTTGTAAAGAATATTTGGGAAATTTCTTGGTGAGCTTGCTAGAGCAAATTTGGGCAAGTTCTTGGTGAGCTTGCTAGAGCAAATTTTGGAAAGTTCTTGGTGAGCTTGTTAGAGTTTTGGACAAGTTTTGTGTGAGCTTGTTATTCAGTTTTGGACAAGTTTTGTGTGAGCTTGTTAAGCAGGTTCTATGTGAGCCTATTGATCAGGTTCTTAGTGAGCCTATTGACAGAGATTTGGAGGTGATAGAGTATAGAGGATAGAGTCTCAGTGGATAGAGATCCATAGCGGCTAGTACATTTGAAGACAAATCTAAGTGAGGAGTCTTCAAGTGGAGAGAGGTCCACCAGTTAGTGCAATAGAGAGACAGAGTCTTCTAGAAGATCACATAGCTAGAGTAGAAGGGGAAAGAGTTCTCCTATGGAAGAGATCCATGAACTTGAGATTAGGGGATCAACATATCCTTTGGATAGAGATCCATAAACATTATAATTGGGAGTGATTCCCAAAGAGATTGATTGAGAAAGTTTTAGTAAAATATTTTCTCCATGGAGTACCCCACATTGGGTGAACCACATTAAATATGGTGTCTCAATTGTGTGTGGTGACTTGTGCTATTGCTTCTTGATTATTGCTAATTGATACTACTATATGTTATACAAAGGACATTAATTGATATTGGTTTGGAAAGAAATTAAAAAGTGGTCTTATAATGTTCACACCCATCTCAGTATAATCTTATGTTCTTAAATTGGTATCAGAGTGGGTTCCTTCAGAAAGGCTAATAGCTTGAGGGTAGATTCTATAAGAAAAAAAATGGCTTCACATAATGGATTATCTACAAATAAGGCTCCATTATTTGATGGTAACAATTATGCTTTCTGGAGCATGTGGATGAAGAACTACTTGATATCACAAGTATATGAGGTATAGAAAATGGTTGAAAAGGATTATATGGTTGAAGGTGATCCCGAGGAAGATAAGACTACTATTAAATTGGTTGAGATCAATGCAAGAGCAATAAATTGTATCTTGAGTGGGCTTCGTGAGATAAATTTCACAAAGGTCATGGTATGTACTTTAGCTAATGATATGTGGACCAAGTTGAGGAATACTTATGAATGATATTCCAAGGTAAAGTTGGCAAAACTACAAACTCATAGAAAAATATTTGAGGAATTGAAAATGGAAGATTCTAAAGATATTGCAAAGTTCTTACTTCGAGTTGATGAGATTACTAACACCATGAGAGACCTAGGTTTTGAGATGAAATAATTAGAAGTTACTCAAAAGGTTTTGAGATCACTTCCCATGAAATATGATGCAAAGGTTTCAAAAATAGAAGAAACAATGGATATCAACAATCTAACAATGGAAGAATTGCAAGGTACTCTCATAGCTTATGAGATGAGGGTAAGTAAGCATCAAGATTTAATAAAAGAGATTGCTTTCAAGGCTTCAAAAAAAGAGAAAGGGAAAGTTTTAGAAATAGATAGAGTTTTAGAAAATTATGAAGCTAAATTCATCAAAAGAAATAAGGACTCTAGGAATTTTAGAGATATAAGGAAAGTCAGGTGCTACAAGTGTGGTGATCTTGTTCACTATGCATACAAGTGTCCACATGAATAAATCAGTGATGATGAAAAATAGGGTCACAGAAGAAAAGAATATGGAAAGCATAAGCATGAAAAAGATGTTAGATTCAAGCAAAATAGGTATGAGAAGAAGAAATTTTTTCGTAAGGCAAAGAAATTTTACTACATTGTAGAAGCAAGTGATAGCTCGGATCATAGTGATAGAGACAATTCAGATGATGAAAAGGAAGAGAATTTATTCCTAGGAATAGAAGTTGGAAGAGAACAATGTTTTGTGTGTGGTCAAAGAGATCACAGATCAGGGTATTGCAATGGTTTCAGGAGATAGTGAAGATGAGATGACACATCAAGGAAATAGGCATGGTCAAAGAAATATTGAGATTTTGTTTGCTATAGAAGATTATAATGATCTTAGTGACAGTGAATATGAAGAAGGGTTTTTCTATGGAACATGAGAAGTAGAAGAATAACATTCACTCCAAACTAGTAGAAGTTAAATAAGAGGATAGTGCCTCATTGATAGAAAGCAGAAGAGCTTGCAATGTTAGCCATTGAGAAAGCAAATAGGTACATGAGAGTTTAAGGAGAATCTAAAATGCTTCATATGTGAGATATTCCCTACATAGAGAAGTTTGATCCAAGTCAAAAAAACATGAATCAAAAGGTCAAGATATATGTATTAAATAAGGAAACATGTATTTCAGAGGCTATAGATATGGATGCCAAGTTGCTACTTGACACAAAGGATAGAAGAGAGGAAGAATGAAGAACTAAGGGTTCCAAAGCACCAAAGGTCCCATGATTCATTAGATGAGAATCACGCTCAAAAAGGAAAGGAATTTCTAAAATATGAAAGCAAGGAAGCACCTAAGATTTGTGAGGAAAGTTCCAAAGTTCCTATGGCTCAAAATATTCATTTTGGTTCTTGTTTTGAGATAGGTGAATCAAGATCAAAGGGAAAATAAATTCTTGAAGAGAAATACAAGGAAGAGGTTTTAGATGCTACAAATAAGGTTCAAGAATGCAATGCACAAGTTTAATATGGTCATAATGATAATGGTGAAGAAAGGTATGAGGAACAAAGGCATGAACAAAGGGTTTTTCAAGGATATTGTTTTTCTTGTAATAGATTTGGACACAGGGCTATACACTGCAAGGTTTATAAATCATATAAGTTTTATTTTTCTAGAATAAAATTCAAGGGAATAAGGTATGGCTTTCAGGGACATTTCTTCTCATGCAATAGGATTGGTAATAGAGCTTTTCAGTGCAAAGGAAATGAGCAACATGGTTTTGGTTTTAAAGCTTCACAATACAGAGTTCATGAAAGGAATGGATATGAAAATTATTTTAAGAATAATTTCAGGACATGGGCACCAACCAAAGGCTATAATATAAAGTGTTTTAATTGCAATAACATTAGGCATATTTCAATATGGTGTAGGACTCAATTCCAAATAGGTTCAAGGCAAGAAGGTCAAACAGGTTCTAGAAAAGAAGATCAAGTAATTCATCAAGATAAGGATATCAGAAAAACATGGAAGGAAGTTGATAGAGGAAAGAAACAAAGTGATATGGGAGTAAAAGTACTCCCACCCTAAAATTAATCACCTCAAAAGAGAAGGGGGTTAGGGGGCTAAGCTTAAGAGTCATATATTTTAGCCCCATAGGTGTCCCTTTTGCCATTGATGTCAAAGAGGGAGAGATTTGAGTAAGGGGGAGAGCTTTGAGTTAGGGGGAGCAGCCTCCAAAGAGAGTATTGAGTTAGGGGGATTAGCCTCCAAAGATAATATTTCATTAGGGGGAGCAACCTCCATAGAGAGTATTGAGTTAGGGGGAGCATCTTTGATTCTCAGAGATGGTTTTTATAGTGATTGTGGTGTTTGCATTAGAGGTGTTGCCATCAATGACAAAGGGGGATATTTTTGGAAATTTGAGTTAATTTGAGGTATTTCATGTTTTCATTGATGTCACATGGATCATTGATGTGACATGGATCACATTTGGTTTTGGTGGCAAAAATATTTCATAAATAAGAATTTAGGATATTTTGGAAAGCATGGCTATTTACAGGGTTTTTATGAAAACCAAGGCATGCAAAATAAAAGGTTTTATTTAAAACCATGGTGGGCTTATGTGGAAAGGGATTTTCTTAAAATCCAATGTGGAATTTTGTTTCATCGAAAAATGACCTCCGGTGATGAAGATATTAAAGTTTGAAGTTTAAGTTTAAATTAATGGAGGGCCGACCTATGTGTAATTAATGGAGGTTGGTATATATATATATATATGTAAAGGTTTCAATTTATTTTGGAAAGGGGGCATATTATATATCGTCGGAAATATTATTTTGAGGGCTATTTGACTAACTTATTTAGAAGGAGAAATAAGGTGTGTGTAAAGATATATTTCTGATTTTTCAAAGGGGTTCCAAAAGTGAAGTTTGCCTTGTTCTTTTTCAAGAGGATTAATTCTTTCATGAGGTGACAAGGTATGCAATATTGTGATTAATTTTATTTTATGGTATACGTGGTTTTGGGAGTGAAAAAGTTATGCAATGTTTTTATTTATTTTATTTTATGGTATAAGTGGTTTTAGGAGAGATAAGGAAGTTGTGCAATTAAAGGCCTTGGTGATGATTATTGGAAAGTGGAGTAATGTTAATTATTTTGTGATCTACTAACCCTTGTGAAGATTGGAAAAATAATTTTGTGATTGTGGTAGATTTACAAAGAGGTTTTTTCATCTTCATAAAAGGTATGGGCACATTCTCGTATTGATTGTTTATGGTGGTTGATTTTTGAAATATCATTGGAGGGAAAAGGATTGATTGTGGTTTCTTCAGTTTATTTAAGTTTTCTAAGGTTTGTTAATAGTAAAAGTTAATAGAGTAAAGTGTCGTCCCGGTGTTTTGTGAAGTAAAATTGAACAATATTGCATTGATAGTTAGTTGATTAAATAATACATTGAGAGCCCATATTAGCTCATAATCTTAGGATCTAATCAACATCTTAGGTCTTCAAATAAAATAATGAGAAATAGACCAATTGTTACTAACAATAGAATAATAACCTAATAACTAATACCCTATCAACAAAATAATGAAATAAGAACTATATTTACTCTAACATCCCCTCTTATTACATTATTTGGGTAATACTACTAGCTATACTAACATCCCCCCTGATTACATCATTTTGCAATACAAAGAGAGCTACGAAATAATTCAAATTTGACATGTGCAAGTGCCTTAGTGAAAATGTCTACAACTTGAGCATCGGTGGGGATGTAATGAAGCTGAATTCGGTGCCTTGGAACTTCATCTCGAATGAAGTGGACTTGTGTGTCAATGTGCTTGGTTTTCTCATGGTGCACTAGATTCTTAACAAGGTTCAAAACACCCATGTTGTCACAAAACAAGTGTATTGGAGATTTTTATGGATGACCCATACTTGTCAAGATGTGACACAACCATATCACTTCGCACATAGCTTCATGTGCGCCATGATACTCTGCCTCTGTAGATGAGATAGCAACCTCATGTTTCTTCTTACTGTGCCAAGAGACAGGACCAGATCCAAGATGAAATAAATATCCTAAAGTTGATTTACAATCATCATATGACCCATCATAGTCGTAGTCCATGAATCCTTGCAAGAAGAATTTTTCATTCCTCTTGTATTCTAGGCCATATTCCATAACCTGACATAGTGAAGAATGCACTTTGCTACTTTCCAATGTGTGGTCTTAGGCTCCTGCATGAACCTCGAAAGATAGTTGACAGAAAATATGATATCTAGCCTAGTATTAGTCAGATATATGAGACTCCCAATCAACTGGCGATAGAGAGTACCATCTACCTGAGGTGAATCGTCATATCACGATAACTAAAGCCCTAATTCCATCAATGTTGCCATTGGCTTGCAATCAGTCATGCGATATTTTTCCAATAGGGTCTTGGCATATTTTTTCTAAGACACTTTGATGTAGTGTTCCTTCTGGCTGACTTCTAGACCAAGACAATAATGGAGAAGTCCGAGATCTGTCATCTCAAAATATTTACACAAGTCTCTTTTGATAGCAAAGATCATAGTTTTTGAACTCCCTATAATGAGCAGATAATCAACATAGAGTACAAGCAATACTATTTTAGAACCTTATTTCTTGAAATAGAGGTTTGCATCTGATGGACATCTCTTAAATCCATGCTGCAAGAGGTGATTATCCATTTTTATATACCAAGCTCAAGGAGCTTGTTTTAAACCATATAAGGATTTGACCAATTTTCACACTTTTTGTTCTTGGCCTTCCACTTCAAATCCTTCAGGTTGAGTCATGTAGACTTCCTCTTGGAGATCACCATTTAGAAAAGCACTCTTGACATCCATTTGGTAAAATTTCCACCCATATTGTGCTACCATAGCACAAAGAACTCGAATGGTGGTCATCCGAGTAGTAGGTGCAAAAGTTTCCTCGTAGTTAATGCCTTCCTTTTGAGCATAGCCCTTTGCAACAAGATGGACCTTATGCTTATCAATTGTCCCATCTACCTTGTACTTGACTTTATACACCCATTTGCAGCCAATGGGATTCTTTTTGTGTGGTAGATCGACAAGCTTCCAAGTTTTGTTTTTCATTAGAGAGTTATACTCAACATCCATAGCAGCCTTCCATTTTGGATCACTAAGGGCATCTTCCACCGATGCGGGTTCATGATCGTCCATTGAATACATAAACACCCTGTCATCATCTATATCCATATCTCTCTATTTGTCTCTGTCAATAGAAAGTTCCTCAAAATATTGACACAGGTCATCAACCCCTAGTAGTCTCTCATTGTAGCTTTCTCCTATTGAGCCATGCTGTGAGTACGAGGTCTATCCAAAGTTAAATATGATGGAGTGGATAATTTCGAGTCTTTGATTTTATTTGTATACCATTTTGGATTCTTCTTCTATGGTGATGAAGAATATGAAAAATTCAAAGGACCTCCAATATTTTGTGATGAAGGGGACTTCTCCACTTTAGTTTCCATAAGTTCTAGGTATACATCAGATGTGCTTTGTGATGTGAAAGTTTCATAAGAAACATCTCTACTGACATGAATCTTCTTGGTAAAAGGATCAATAAAACAATAACCCTTAGAGTTCTCATCATATACAAGAAGAATACACTTCAATATCTTCTCATGTAGCTTCTTCCTTGTCTCTTTCGGTATGTGCATGAAAGTGTTACATCCAAGAATGCATAGATGAGATATGGAGGGTTTCCAACCACTCCATGATTCCTGTGGAGTCATTCCTTATAGGGCCTTTGTGGGTGCTCTATTCAATAGATATACTATTATGGTGATATATTCTGCCCAATATTTTTGCTCAAGACTAGCTCCTATGAGCATGCAATGAACCATTTCCATGATGGAACGATTCCTCCTTTAAGCAAATCCATTTTTCTGAGGAGTATAAGCAGTATTTAACTGTATCATGATCCCATTTTATTCAAGAACTCGGAGAAAAATTTAGAGGTGAACTCCCCCCTCGATATGAGCAGAGGGTATTTATAGAAGTCCTTGACTCCTTCTCAATAGATTTATTGAATTGTTGGAAGAAACCAAATGCTTTAGATTTTAGATTAAGAAAGAACACCCACATATTTAGTGAGTAATCATCCACAAAAAACTGAAAATACCTCTTCCCCCCATAACTGTTGGGAGTAAAGGGACCGCATAGGTCGGTGTGAATCAACTCTAGAGGTTTCTTTGCTCTTGTAGAGCTTCTTTCAAAAGGCACTCTATGCTGCTTTCCTGCCAAATAATCAGAGCAAACTGGCAATGTGGTAGAAAGGGAAGGAAGACCCTTTACCATCTCATACTTACTTACTTCAAGTAAGTAGCCAGAACTAAGATACCCATATCTCTTGTGTCATAGGGAAGTTGCCTCCTTTGTAGATACTATCATGGCTACATGTGGAGTAGAGATAGCATCTAAGGAAAATAAGCCATGCTTATATGAAGCGGTTGCAATGTTCTTACCTATCATGGTAATGGAACAACACTTCTTGCATCCATCAACACTAAATTTTATAACCATATTCTTATCCAAAATTTGTGTGACTAACAACAAATTGTTTGCCAATCCTAGAACATAGAGGACTTTTTCAATCTGACACTTGCCATCAGGAAGAGTGATTGAAATTGTACCTTCTCCCTAAACCTTGTAGGTTTTATCATCAACAATAGTGATAGGTTTGCCCTATTTGGCCTCAAAGGACTCAAACCATGATTTGTCGTCATTCATGTGCTTACTAGGCGCCAGAATCGACATACCAAATAGGATCCTTCTGCTTGGACACTATGGTAGTCATGAGAACTTATGTGGGCCCTCTCGGAATCTATGTCGATTCTTTGATAGTAACATTCACTTTGGGTTGCTTATTATTTTTCTATGGTTTTTTTTGGCCTTTTGTTTAGGTTGTTTATTTTTATGCCAACATCTATTTGTATCATAACCCTCTTTATCACAAATATTACAATATATTTTTTTTTTTTGAGGTTTTTTCCCTTTTGAATATTTGTTAGAATTTCCTCCTTTCTGAAAATTACCCTTCTTCTTAGGCCCTTTCTTGTTGAAATAGAGGGTTGTGTTAGAAGAATCATCTCTCTGAAGTTGGTGTGCCTCCTCCTCTTGAAGAATATTGACCAAATCAACAAAGGTAACTTTTCATTGTGACACCTGAAGGGAAGTGATCAACACCCTATAAGAATTAGGTAAATCTCTCAATACAATTGAGGTAAGGAGCTTGTCATCAATAGGTTCTCCTAAAGAATTCAACTTTGCTTTCAACTTAGATACTCTACAAAGAAAATTTTCAACTATCTCTCCATGCTTCATGCTTAGAATGTGTAATTGATATTGAAGGAATAGAATGGTGGAATCATTATTTCCATCATATATAGTTTTAAGGGCATCCCATGCCCCTTTACTATGTGCATAGTCAGCAATTTGGGGTTGAACTTCATCGTAAACAACAAGCAAGATGAGCACTTTTGCTTTGTTGTCTTTCTTGTCAAAGTCTATCTGAGAAGTAGATGGAGTTGTGGCTATTGTTGATCCAAAGCAAATGAAGGTATTGTTGTTGCTCCAGATACAACATCCCATAAGTCATCCATGACTAGGATTGCCTTCATCTTGTTTTTCCATGGTGTGTAGTTAGGACCTTTCAACAACTGATGAGCATCAGTCATTAATTTTGTAGACATAGTGAAGGTTCCTTATATCACCAAATGGTCCCCCTTTCGATATACCTTAATTCCAAGCCATTATACCATACAAAATACCCACCCTTACGTGAGGGAGACTATAGGTATTTTGAAATATCAAAAAAATCACCCACCCTTACGTGAGGGAGACTATAGGTAATTTTAGTGTTTATAAGATATGTGGTACTTAGGCAGTATGCGAAAGGGAATCACCTCATTTATGGCACCCACCTTAGAAAGTCATAAATATACATGTGTGGCGTGTAACTTCCCCTAAACACTTTTGATGTCAGAACATTCATCAGGATTTAAGCCTAAACACGAGAGTGATTATGGTAGTGTATAGAGTAAAAAAAAATGCAAAATGGCATACTTATTCCTCCCTGATGATTGATAGAGAACAAGCTCAGACGTCATTTTTGTAGCTATATTAGGTGGCGGATACAGTAGCATAATCATGACAACATTACCTATAAGTGCTGGCCAAAGGTATCACAAATATCGAACACTGCAGTGCAATAAATTGCACAGATGGGTTTTATTTATTCCGGGGACGTAGGAAGTGATTTTTATTTTTAAATTTAATGAAGTAGTGCATAAAGAAAAAAAAAAATCTAACCTACAGCATAAAAAGTTCCCACAGAAATAAACCCACTAGGTGTCGGGCACTACCGAAAATGCACCTTTACAATATTGCCAAATTTGTTTTTTTCAAATGCTGAAAAATTACTCACTTTCCCCCTTTGATTTTTGAAAAAAAATACCCCTTTTTTTTTTAAAACACTCAACAAAGGATTTTGATAATTATTTTATAGCTTTAAAGTTAAAAAAAATATTAATTTTAATTTATATAGTTAAAAAACCATGAAAAAATAAATTAAAATCAAATTAAAAATTTAATTTTAATTTATATAGTTTAAAACTATGTAAAATAAATTAAAATCAATAATTAAATTTAACTAAAGAAAAATAATTAAAAAAAAAACTTTGAAAAGAAAAAAAAAAATTACCTTTTCTTTCCAAGGGGGGGTCGACGGGATTTGAACCCACGACCTGCAAGCTCCCTGAGTCTTACTGCACAGTCCACCACCAGGTGGACTAGTGGGCTAATCCGAAAGGATCAGGGACCCCCTCCTATTTGAGGAGGGTCCCGTAAGCCCTTCCCCTGGGCGGCCACCTGGCCATGGCTTCCTCCATGGCTGGCAGTGGTGGCAGGATGGCTGCGACGACATCTATTGTAGGTGGTCACAGCTGTCGGCGGTGGCAGGGCATCACACAGCGGCTTTCACTATAGGTGGTTGCCTACTACAGGTGGTCACGACTGCAGGCAACGGTGTCTGCTGCAGGAGGTCGTTGCTGCAGGCGACGACGACTGCTACAGGTGGTCACGGGTGCAGGTGGCACCTGCTTCATGCAGCATTTTCTATGTCTCGTGTCACACGTCTCGTGTCATGCATCACACGTCGCGCGTGATGTCGGGGGAGGGAGGGGTGAGTCGACTGCATCGTGCGTCGTGCATGACGTCGAGGGGGGGGTCGACTGCATCGTGATGATGCGAGGGGGAGGAGGGATAGTGGTCTAGGTAATCATGCAGCATGGGGGGGTCTATGTAAGTGCGTGCATAGGGAAAAAACATGCACAACAAACTATGTTCATGGGAGTGCGTGCACCAAAAAAAATTTAAAATAAAAATTTTCCTCAGACCAACGCTGAAAAAAAATAAAGAATTTTTTATCTTCCAACAATATTTCACTGCAAAATATTTTCCTCAGACCAACTCTACAAATATCATTGCCACCTCTTCTCTCTCTCAGACTTCTGGCTCTAATGCCATGTTGAAGTAAAAACAAACTATATTCCATTGATTAAAACCAGTTTAAATAATACATTGAGAGCCCAGATTAGCTCGTAATCCTAGGATCTAATCAACAGCTTAGGTCTTCAAATAAAAAATAAAAATAGACCAAATATTATTACGCTAACAATAGCGTAACTAACCTAGGTAGTTAACTAACTACCCTATCAACATAAATAAAGTAATAATAAGAATTACTATAGTAAATCTAACAAAGTTGAGTCGATTTAGCCTAGTCAAGTGATGTGTGAAGTGATATTTCAAGTTCTATGAAATAAACTATTCCATCATTCTATGTTGAGTTGAGATTAAGGTTAGAACATATTGAGTCTCTAACAATTCTCTTTATGGTTCTATAATACTTGAGTTGAGTTGAGGTTGACTTGAATTGAGTTGAGGTTGATTTGAGTTGAGAGTGATATTAGAACATATTGAGTCTCTAACAATTCTCTTTGTGCTTATATGATTTGATTTGAGTTGAGTTGATATTGATTTGGGTTGAGAGTGAGTTTAGAACATATTGAGTCTCTAACAATTCTCTTTATGCTTCTATGAGTTGAGTTGAGATTGATTTGGGTTGAGAGTGAGATTAGAACATATTGAGTCTCTAAAAATTCTCTTTATGATTCTATGAAGTTAATTTGAGTTGAGATTACCATTCATTGTTGAGTTTATTTTGATTACTACTTGAGCATGATTGATTGAGCCTTTGAGAAGGCCTTTGGGACATATTTGAGGATATTTTTGGGATAGCTTTGTGGACAAATTTGTGGAAAGATTTGTAGAGCATATTTGGGCAAGTTCTTGGTGAGATTTCTAGAGCAGATTTGGGCAAGTTCTTGGTGAGCCTGCTAGAGCAAATTTGGGCAAGTTCTTGGTGAGCTTGCTAGAGTATATTCAGGCAAGTTCTTGGTGAGCTTGCTAGCACATATTTGACAAGTTCTATTTGAGCTTGTTAACCAGGTTTTGTGTGAGCCTATTGAGTAGGTTCTTAGTGAGCCCGTTGATAGATATTTAGAGGTGATAGGAGTACAAAGGATAGATTCTCAGTGGATAGATATCTAGCAATAGAATAGTTGAAGATAGATCTTAGTGAGGAGTCTTCAAGTGGAGATAGGTCCACCAGTTAGTGCAGCAGAGAGACAGAGTCTTCTAGAAGATCACATAGCCAGAGCAGAAGGGGAAAGTGTTTTCCTATGTAAGAGATCCATGAACTTGAGATTAAGGGATTAACATATCCTTTGGATAGAGATCCATAAACATTGTAATTGGGAGTGATTCCCAAAGATATTGATTGAGAAAGTTTTAGTAAAATATTTTCTTCACGGAGTACTTAACATTGGGGGAACCATGTTAAATCTTGTGTCTCAATTGTGTGTGGTAACTTGTGCTCTTTCTTACTACTGCTATTTGAGTTATTAATGCACATTGCTATATTTGGTTATTGCAATTAAGGATATTAATTGATATTGGTTTGGAAAGAAAGTAAAAATTGGTCTTATACTATTCACCCCCTCCCTCTCAGTATAAGCTTATGTTCTTGAGAATTATCATTCCAAGCATTGAGTATATGCATTATTGAAGGCCCATAGAGTGAATATGGAATTGACTATATGGGTGGGTGGAAGGTTGAGGTGTTTAATGGTAATGTATGTGATGATGTTGATTGAAGAGCCTATGTCAACCAAAAATAAAAATAAAAATTTCCATATATATAAGTTGTGATATGCAAAGGAGGGTCAGGTACTTTCATAGGGATGGTTTTGACTTCATGATCATAGAAGATGATGGCTGGTGGCATGCAAGTTTGAATAGTACCCATAAAATTAGCAAAGGTAGTAGGGTCATGAGTTTACAGTTATATGGACTTAAAAATTTCCATTAGTGCCTTTTTTTGTATGGGCAATTGTTGGATAACTCATAGATTCAAATTTTTCTCAATGTCATTTTGAGGCTATGAGTGACCCAACTCTTAATATGGAGGACTAGTTGAGGTTGAGGGGTCATGGATTGCATTGGTGGAGGTGGAAAATTTGATGATGAAGGAACATTAGGAGAGCCACTTGGTGGTGGTGGTCTATTAGAATATTAATGATTTCTAGTGATCACATGGATCATGCCAACAAAAATTAGGTAATGTGAGATATTATTAGTGTGGTTGACTTGATTTTGTTGGGTTATGGTAGTTGCAGCTTTAATATTTGGTTGGGTTATCCCATGCTATGGTAATGAATTATGGTAAATTCCCAAGCTTTGATAAGGAGAGGCAATGGATTGTTGATGGAAATGACCTCTCTTTCAATAAGATCCTACACTAAATGTTTAAATGAAATGCAATCATTAATGTCATGGCCATTTTGACTAGGAAAACACAATAGTGATACTCCTTATATGCTTGAAATTTGGGTTTATTAGGATATTCTAGTTTCACCTGAGAAAAGGATATCACTTGTGCCTCATTAAGTTTTTAAAAAATAGTTTACATGTCCTCAAAAATGGGGGTGAAGTAGTGAGAGGGCTTAAGAGGGCACTGGGATAGTAAGTGTATTGGATGGGGGTGGCATAGCTTGGTATGTTGGTTGCTCAGGATGATATGGAGGTTGTTGTGGTTGATATTGATGTTGATATTGAGGCTTTTGAGGTGGATATTGAGATTGTTGAGGTTGAATGGTTGGGCTACTCAACACCACCTAATTGAATTGGGTGGGCCTAGATTGGTTATTATTGTTGTTACCCTTAGCATTATTGTTTGGACATTATTTCTTTCTAAGTTTGATCTTTGCTGAATGAATTTTAATGTCTTTAACAAATTTTGACCTAGGCCAAAGTGTCCTTGAGAGTATGATATTATTGGTGTTGTAGTAATAAATATATGGTATATGAAAAACTCCTAGTGAACATCCGAGTTAGATCTATGAGAGGATTAGAGAATGGTAAGTCCATAAGAATGGATCTCCACCAACCACCATAGTCCAAAATAGACTCATCATCAAACTAGTAGAGATTGATGAGATCTATCAATGTTGTTTTTGTTAGAGTTAGAGTCTATTACATTATTTAGGTATATGACTATGTACCACCTTAGGTAAATTATTAAAGTAGGAGTTACTTGGAGTAGAAGGAATAAATGCACAAGTGTTAGAATGTGCAAGTTGTAAAAGGACAAGTTTCTATCATGCAGAAGAACATATGTCCTTCATGTAGTTAGGTAGAGTGAAGCCCAAGTAACTCATATTATTATATATAGGGCTCATTGTAAGGAAGTATGTATCCTCTACAATATCCATTAGTAGAATGTGAGCTTCATGTTGTACCCATTCTCCATTTTTGTGAGCCTCCATTAATGGCTTTTACATGAGCTATTTCTAAAGTATCTTGTCTTAGTTTCATGCTCATTTAGCTTCCATTATCATAGTTGTTAGATTGCTTGCTTATTTCCATTACTAGTGGTTTCATACCCTTTTAGCATATATCTCAAAAATCTAACATGGTATTAGAGCCATAGTAGATCGATAGGAATAAGAAGAGAGCCACAAGACTGAAGATAGAGAAGGACTAGCATAGGTCCTATTATAGATTTCAAAATTTGCAAGATTGAAGGCCTCAAACTACCTAGAAGTAGCAACATGGTAGATTGATAGAAAAAAGGAAGAGCTACAAATTCATCTAGAATAGGGCAGAATTTGAGTGATCCAAACCACTGAGAACTCCACAACCAAAATGAGTTAAAAAGGTATGAAACTTTGGTGATAAAGGTTCATTATTTGAGCACTTACAATTGATTAAATATTAAGGTTATTAAGCACCATATTCTAGAATTTGAGTTATCCAAACCACTGAGAATTCTTCAAGAAGTGCATAAAGTAGTTTTCACAAGGAGTATAACATGCACATTTACATATGAGCTAATCAGATATTGTTTTAAGAAGTCATATAGAGAAAGCAAAAGATTGCTTTAGACTTCATAGAGATTAGCATTAGAACTATTGAGCTAAAGGAACTCAATAGCAAATCTAAAGTTACCAGGTACATCAAGCATTCAAAAAGCCTTTGGTGAAGGCAAAGGTAACAAGGCACAGTGAGGCCTTTCCCAAGAAACACAATAAAAGATAACAATAGTAGCTTTGGGCACTTACACGATACCTACATTATACCCTCATAACAGTAGCAAGTTGCACCAAGAAAGCATATCTATTTCAGCCCATGTAATAGTTTTGAAGTCTATTACAGTTGCAAGTTAAGCCAACAAGGATAGAAATCATAGGGGGGCATTGAGAAAAAGAATTGCAGTCTCATTGAAGAAAATAAAATAGTTGAATTGTATTTTTTTTTTTGATACTTGATTGCCTATCAATCTCCACACCTAAAACTCAATAATTGTTGTGCACCCAAGGCATAGAATAATTCCACAGAAGACCATTGGTTGCCATTTTCATAGGGTATAAACACACCTTTTGGATACATCAAGGCATGTGGAGGAGTCACCATATCTAACAAAGATACTATAAGGTTCAAGAGTTTTTAGAAGAAAAAGCACACATTGAATAATTGCAGTGAGCCGCATGATGAACAATTGTATTTTAAAATATAATGATGCTCATATAACAAAGTAATGCAACACTCAAGTAGAGACATTACAAAAGAATTGAATTCTATTGATTGACGAGAGGGAATAATTATCCATTTAAGATAATTTACTATTGGACATATTTTGAACATTACAAATGTAGCTACTACAAATTTATAGAAGGAATAATGAGTTGTTATAGTTTTTTATCGCTAACCTACATGTGAAGGAGACGTATACTAGGGCTTTAATGATTGCACTGACCATTTTGAAAACAATGTAAGTGAGACACAAAGATAGTTGATTAGGATAAAGGAATTTGATTGTTGTCAATCAATAACATCATCAAAAGGCACCAATGGAGACCATTGAGGACTAAGTGACAAAATTTAGAGCTACCACATTTGTGCACATAGAAAACTATTATTTAATTTGGTGAGGTGCAGGAGAAGGAAAAGCATAGCTTGGATGCAGAGGAGAGTATTCACTAGTATGAAACAAGAGCATTGCTTGCAATATAAAAAAAGTGTTGACCATTGCAAAGCCATCATTCAACGTGTGGGGTTGGAGAAGACATTGCAAAAAGCATGTGGACACGGTGCATAAATGCAAGGAGATAGATGCTAGCACATATTAGTTACCAACAAAGCCACTATTACAATATCAGCCACTATATATCCGTTACCTAAGAAGCTTTATGAAGGATAGCCATTACTCAATTTAGAGAGATATTATGTGCGAAGTGAAAGAAGATGTTATAAGCTAAAGAATACACATTTTTGAACCGTTACCAAGGAAAAACATCATTCACCAAAGTGATATTTCCATCGTTTAGCCATTACTATGAGATCATTATAGTTGTCTTCAAAGCTACCATGGACTATTCAATTTATGAAGGAAATGTTGCAAAGGAACACACATAGGAGTTAATAGTGTGATAGAATTCAGGGCAACCCAGGAAGAGGAATAGCCTCGATAGCCATTGAACTAGGAATGCAACTAACTAGCTATTGTTGTTGGACATACAACCAGCATATTATGTGAAGTAGCATGTAGATTAAAACATTAATATTGTAGCGTTAAAGGAGGAAATATCAATACACTCATAAAAATATTGAAATCTACTAAAAGGGGTTACAAAATAATGAAGGTAGATGCTCACTAATATCTAGTCATTGCAATTATAGCTCGAGACAGTCAACAACCATCAAAGCACTATATTATCGAGAAAAGGAGTCATTATTGTGCAAGAGTATTAATCAAAATAGTCATTGGATAGGGTATCACAGCATATCAAAAGGCTTAGGAGAAAACATCCTCACATTTGAAGTTCACTTCGCATAATCGGGTTGAAGGTGTCAGGAGAAAATTATTCACACCAACTAGGAGGAAGTTATGTCAAATAGGATTCAAGAATGTAATAAACAATATTTGCCATGGATATACATAGCTGGAAAACACGTAGAAGATAGTATTAACATAAATGTTGAGAATGTTAGCCATTGGGGCCCACATAGTTGTATGACAGTTAAACAGTTGGCCAAAATCACAATTTGAAGCACTATTGATTAATAGAGCACATAGCATCTTAGAAGGAACATGCAACATTGACATCGATTTTAGACATCTAAACTCTAAATGTCATTATATTTATGCATGCACAATGATAATTTGAGGAGTTAAAAAGGATGAAGATGGTGCACCACAGATCAGAAGATACAATGTTCACCTTGAATATAGGGGTCAAAGCACACATTGGAGAGATCATAAAAACTATACATTGGTCAAATAGATAATATTGTCAAAAATATCACTAGCTATTGAAAAAATAGTCATTGGGAGTTAGTGTGGTTGAAGATTTACCTAAGGAGAAGGAGATCAATCTATTCAACCATTCTATTTTAGGTGAAGCACCCTAATTTGATAAAACATGGACCACATAGCATCATTTTGAAGGTAACAAATATTTAACAACTACATAGATATTTAACAGCTACATAGGTGATAGGATGATCATTATAACTCAAGTTTTAAGCAGAATTAAGGTTGAGTTTATATAACATTACAACCTTGGTGTATTGAAACAAGGAGTATTATAATAGTAAATATTATCTTTTTAATACTTAAATTAGGGAGTCATAAGGTAGGCTACATCGCAGGAACATATTACACTTAAAAACCAAGTATAATGGAAAATCAAAGTGCATTGAATGGAAAGAATGTTGCTAATATTATCATGCAGAGACAAGATATCAATGTTCATGTTCCAAGCACAACTTGGGAGTTAACCTACAGTGATGATCCTATAGAAGCAATACCCTTATGGGTATTCTAATGGATGATCCAAAGATAGTGATTATCTGAGGTGACCCGAGGCAGAGTTCTAGAGGCAGTTACCCTGAGATAGTGATACCAGTGGTAATAATATAGAGGCAGTGACCCAGAAGTAATGACCTAGAGGTAGTGACCTAAAGGCAATGACCCAAAGATAGTGACCTAGAGGTTGTGACCTAAATCCATTGACCCAGAGGTAGTGACATTGAGGCAGTGACCCAAAGGTAATACCAGTGGAAACATTTCAAAGGTAGTAATAAAAATAATAAAACCCAAAGGAAAATCAAATACATTGATTCAAAGAGAGACAAATTATTTATCTAGCCATGACAAAGTCAGATTTGAAAATGATTTTCTATAGAGATCTATATTATCATCTCCTATTATTTTTTTACAGAGAATTAATTCTTAGATGATTGGGACACCTCCTACAATAGATAGCTAAGAGATTTCAACTTTATTTCCTAAAGGTTGGCATACATTCATAGTGCAAATATTAGTTATTGTTATAGATTAATAGGGATTGAAGATTCTAAGATAGACCTAATGGTAAAGGAAGCCACATTGGAGCATCTGGCCTGAATTTTTCCATAGAGTTACAAGAACTCGTGAAGACTAGAACTCAGAATTGTAACCACTAGTTTGAAAATCAAATAATCAAGATTCATCAGTTCCAGATTTAAATTTCAGCATTAATACTTTATTGCAGGGAAAGAATATTCAGTGAGTTGGTAAGCTTACTACAAGAAAGTTAGGAAGAATGTATTCTTAAAAATTAGTCTAGAACCTGAAGCAAAAATTAAGTGGAAATATTCAAATATGGCTAGTCACCTATGGAAGCAATGGAATCCCCTTACAAAAAATCTCAAAAGAATCTAGGTGGTAGAACAAGACACAAGAAAGCACTATTGCTACAATTGATCGAGATACCATTTCTATGGTTTTACCAACTGGATGCTCCTTTAGACCCACTACAGGCAAACTCTTTTTCTTTAAGATTGTTTTATAGAAGACCTTATATATGGAATAGAAGATTCTAGATTTGGAGGCCTGATAAGAGATCCCATTGCTAAAGACTGTAGACCTACAAGATTGCAGAAGGAGAAAAGGCCATTAGAAACCTTGTAGTAGATTCAATAAGAGACTCTAGGAAAGGAGTCCTTATGGAGATAGGATATTAGATATCTTCATTGAATATTGAACTAGATGAAGATCTATATTGCAGACTAAAGTCTTCAATACCTACATAATGTAATACAAGGGGGTACTAGAGTTAGAGTCTATTACATTATTTAGGTACATGACTATGTACCACCTTAGGTAGATTATTAGAGTAGGAGTTACTTGGAGTAGAAGGAATAAATGCACAAGTGTTAGAATGTGCAAGTTGTAAAAGGACAAGTGTCTATCATGCAAAAGCACATATGTCCTTCATGCAATTAGGTAGAGTGAAGCCCAAGTAACTCATCTTCTTATATATAGGGCTCATTGTAAGGAAGTATGTATCCTCTACAATATCCACTAGTAGAGTGTGAGCTTCATGTTGTATCCATTCTCCATTTTTATGATCCTCCATTAATGGCTATTACATGAGCTATTTTTGATGTATCTTCTCTTAGTTTCATGATCGTTCAGCTTACATTATCATAGTTGTTAGATTGCTTACTTATTTCCATTACTAGTGGCTTCATATCCTTTTAGCATATAGCTCAAAAAGATAACAGTTTTATTTTTGATATTTAGATCAAAGTGCTCTAGAAAGAGATTGTCCAATTTCTCAAAGTTATAAAGACTATGTCTAGGCAAGTTATTGTACCATTCTAAGGTGACTCTCCCAAGGGGTAATAGAAAGGTATAGAGTGTATGGGGGTCAATCACATTGATAATATAACAAGTATTAATTAAAGTGCTCACATGCTCTTGGGGGTCCTCTATTCCCTTGAAATTTTCAAATTTGGGCATCTCAAATTGGGTAGGGTATGGTTGTGGTGGAATTAAAGGATGGATAGGATGATTTTGGAGTTGAATAAGGGTTGGTTTTTGGTATCTAGTGCTAGTGGCTTATAATTCCAAGCTATTGATCCTATTAGCCAATAATTGGAATGTGTTCAGAGAGGCTTGAGGGGATGGGTAATGTATAACATGAGAGGAAAAGTGAGATAATTAGTAAGAGGATATGTGTAATGTGGATGAGGTTGAAAATAATGATGCTAGTTCAAGTCAGTGGATAGTGCTTGGGGAACTTGGGAAGCCAAAGATAGATATTGGTGTGATTGAAGTTATTGGTTTTAGGTATGTGTAGAATTTTGTGGTGGTTAGTGAGTTGAATGTTGATGATATGTAGGGGGTCATTGGGGTTGAGCATGTAGTTATTGATATTGTATAGGATAAGGCTGATAGCTATGGAATTTAAGTTGATATTTGTTAGAATATTGATATTTTTGATTGGGTGGAAATTGAGAATCCATTTTATAATTTTGAGGGGGTTGTATGGGGGTTGAATTTTGTTGGTTTTTGTTTTGATAGGATTGTTGTTGATGCAAGGTAGGGTGATATTGGTTTGGATAAAAATGAGGTTGTATTGGAAGTGGTTGTTATTGATGTTGATTAGGATGATGATGGTATTAATTGGGAGGGGATTAATATTGATTAGGTGATGGTTGATAATGAATCAAGGGATAGTTTTTTTTTTATGTTGATGATCATTGATGAGAATCTTGATGATGGAAGTGTATCAAATGGATGGTGAGTAGATGGGAGACCCATTATAGATATTGGAAAAAGGAGCCCAGACGGATGTAGGAGGTGGTGGATTTGGAATCTAGGGTGGTTGTTGAGGAATGTGGGTATTGTATGAAGAATTTGTGTGATGTTAGAAATCACTAGTGGACACTTATTGTGAAGAAGAATAATTAGAAGGAATAATAGGATCATGATATTGATGAACATAAGAAGAAGAAGATGCAAAAGGATGTGTGGCATGTGCACCAATGACATGAATGGTGGTGGAAAGGGATAGTTTGTAAAAGGAGTGGCATTGAAGGAAGTGGATTGTTGTAGTAGACTAGAAATTTGAAAATAAGAGGGAGGAATAGATGTATATATAAGGTAAGCAACATAAACTTATGCCTGGACATGTTGGTGAGGATTGATATTGATATATGAGGGCAGTGTAGAAGTATGATGAACATATGATGAAGTATGGTTAGAAGAATATGGATGGTTTGGGTTGACGAGCAATGATATTAGACATATTATTTGTTAAGGAGGTGTGAGATTAATTCCCTCAAATGGAAAGAATTTAGCTAGAATTCTGGGAACTGTCACACTCAAGGTGGGATAAAAATTGGTAGGAGATGTAGAAGGTGGTGGAGGAGGATAGGACCTCTAGGAATAATTTTTCTCTTGGAAAATTGGGGAAATAGTGTTGGCCAAATTGTGTGGCAGGTTAAAGATAGTTGCGATGAGTTGGGTTGTGGAAGATAGGATGAAGGGATATTGGTTAGAAGGGGCTAATTTGGAAATTTAGGATGAAGTGGTAGTGTGGATAATGTGGGTAGTATTAGGATCTATAGATGTGATATTAGGATTGGTTGGGGATAAGTGTTAGAAATTTGAGCATGTTTTGTTGTCATTGATGTCAAAAGGTTGGATGTACCCATTTTATGAAATTAATGACAAAAGGGTTGATTAATGTCAAAAGGTTAAAGGTCCTAAGTCAATGGATATATTTGTGATAAATGTTTGTTAATTACCTTGGTGGTAATTTGGAAAAGGTTAAAATATAAATGGTGGCAATAAATTATCTTGGTGGTAATTTGGAAAAGGCTACATGGTGGCAAGATTTTCCCTAAAAATAAAATGCCCAAAAGATTTTAATATTTAAACACCTTAGAGGGTATAAACACACCTTTTGGATACATCAAGGCATGTGGAGGAGTCACCATATCTAACAAAGATACTATAAGGTTCAAGAGTTTTTAGAAGAAAAAGCACATATTGAATAATTGCAGTGAGCCGCATGATGAACAATTGTATTTTAAAATATAATGATGCTCATATAACAAAGTAATGCAACACTCAAGTAGAGACATTACAAAAGAATTGAATTCTATTGATTGACGAGAGGGAATAATTATCCATTTAAGATAATTTACTATTGGACATATTTTGAAGATTACAAATGTAGCTACTACAAATTTATAGAAGGAATAATGAGTTGTTATAGTTTTTTATCGCTAACCTACATGTGAAGGAGACGTATACTAGGGCTTTAATGATTGCACTGACCATTTTGAAAACAATATAAGTGAGACACAAAGATAGTTGATTAGGATAAAGGAATTTGATTGTTGTCAATCAATAACATCATCAAAAGGCACCAATGGAGACCATTGAGGACTAAGTGACAAAATTTAGAGCTACCACATTTGTGCACATAGAAAACTATTATTTAATTTGGTGAGGTGCAGGAGAAGGAAAAGCATAGCTTGGATGCAGAGGAGAGTATTCACTAGTATGAAACAAGAGCATTGCTTGCAATATAAAAAAAGTGTTGACCATTGCAAAGCCATCATTCAACGTGTGGGGTTGGAGAAGACATTGCAAAAAGCATGTGGACACGGTGCATAAATTCAAGGAGATAGATGCTAGCACATATTAGTTACCAACAAAGCCACTATTACAATATCAGCCACTATATATCTGTTACCTAAGAAGATTTATGAAGGATAGCCATTACTCAATTTAGAGAGATATTATGTGCGAAGTGAAAGAAGATGTTATAAGCTAAAGAATACACATTTTTGAACCGTTACCAAGTAAAAACATCATTCACCAAAGTGATATTTCCATCGTTTAGCCATTACTATGAGATCATTATAGTTGTCTTCAAAGCTACCATGGACTATTCAATTTATGAAGGAAATGTTGCAAAGGAACACACATAGGAGTTAATAGTGTGATAGAATTCAGGGCAACCCAGGAAGAGGAATAGCCTCGATAGCCATTGAACTAGGAATGCAACTAACTAGCTATTGTTGTTGGACATACAACCAGCATATTATGTGAAGTAGCATGTAGATTAAAACATTAATATTGTAGCGTTAAAGGAGGAAATATCAATACACTCATAAAAATATTGAAATCTACTAAAAGGGGTTACAAAATAATGAAGGTAGATGCTCATTAATATCTAGTCATTGCAATTATAGCTCGAGACAGTCAACAACCATCAAAGCACTATATTATCGAGCAAAGGAGTCATTATTGTGCAAGAGTATTAATCAAAATAGTCATTGGATAGGGTATCACAACATATCAAAAGGCTTAGGAGAAAACATCCTCACATTTGAAGTTCACTTCGCATAATCGGGTTGAAGGTGTCAGGAGAAAATTATTCACACCAACTAGGAGGAAGTTATGTCAAATAGGATTCAAGAATGTAATAAACAATATTTGCCATGGATATACATAGCTGGAAAACACGTAGAAGATAGTATTAACATAAATGTTGAGAATGTTAGCCATTGGGGCCCACATAGTTGTATGACAGTTAAATAGTTTGCCAAAATCACAATTTGAAGCACTATTGATTAATAGAGCACATAGCATCTTAGAAGGAACATGCAACATTGACATCGATTTTAGACATCTAAACTCTAAATGTCATTATATTTATGCATGCACAATGATAATTTGAGGAGTTAAAAAGGATGAAGATGGTGCACCACAGATCAGAAGATACAATGTTCACCTTGAATATAGGGGTCAAAGCACACATTGGAGAGATCATAAAAACTATACATTGGTCAAATAGATAATATTGTCAAAAATATCACTAGCTGTTGAAAAAATAGTCATTGGGAGTTAGTGTGGTTGAAGATTTACCTAAGGAGAAGGAGATCAATCTATTCAACCATTCTATTTTAGGTGAAGCACCGTAATTTGATAAAATATGGACCACATAGCATCATTTTGAAGGTAACAAATATTTAACAACTACATAGATATTTAACAGCTACATAGGTGATAGGATGATCATTATAACTCAAGTTTTAAGCAGAATTAAGGTTGAGTTTATATAACATTACAACCTTGGTGTATTGAAACAAGGAGTATTATAATAGTAAATATTATCTTTTTAATACTTAAATTAGGGAGTCATAAGGTAGGCTACATCAGAGGAATATATTACACTTAAAACCAAGTATAATGGAAAATCAAAGTGCATTGAATGGAAAGAATATCATTAATATTATCATGCAGAGACAAGATATCAATGTTCATGTTCCAAGCACAACTTGGGAGTTAACCTACAGTGATGATCCTATAGAAGCAATACCCTTATGGGTATTCTAATGGATGATCCAAAGATAGTGATTATCTGAGGTGACCCGAGGCAGAGTTCTAGAGGCAGTTACCCTAAGATAGTGATACCAGTGGTAATAATATAGAGGCAGTGACCCAGAAGTAATGACCTAGAGGTAGTGACCTAAAGGCAATGACCCAAAGATAGTGACCTAGAGGTTGTGACCTAAATCCATTGACCCAGAGGTAGTGACATTGAGGCAGTGACCCAAAGGTAATACCAGTGGAAACATTTCAAAGGTAGTAATAAAAATAATAAAACCCAAAGGAAAATCAAATACATTGATTCAAAGAGAGACAAATTATTTATCTAGCCATGACAAAGTCAGATTTGAAAATGATTTTCTATAGAGATCTATATTATCATCTCCTATTATTTTTTTACAGAGAATTAATTCTTAGATGATTGGGACACCTCCTACAATAGATAGCTAAGAGATTTCAACTTTATTTCCTAAATGTTGGCATACATTCATAGTGCAAATATTAGTTATTGTTATAGATTAATAGGGATTGAAGATTCTAAGATAGACCTAATGGTAAAGGAAGCCACATTGGAGCATCTGGCCTGAATTTTTCCATAGAGTTACAAGAACTCGTGAAGACTAGAACTCAGAATTGTAACCACTAGTTTGAAAATCAAATAGTCAAGATTCATCAGTTCCAGATTTAAATTTCAGCATTAATACTTTATTGCAGGGAAAGAATATTCAGTGAGTTGGTAAGCTTACTACAAGAAAGTTAGGAAGAATATATTCTTAAAAATTAGTCTAGAACCTGAAGAAAAAATTAAGAGGAAATATTCAAATATGGCTAGTCACCTATGGAAGCAATGGAATCCCCTTACAAAAAATCTCAAAAGAATCTAGGTGGTAGAACAAGACACAAGAAAGCACTATTGCTACAATTGATCGAGATACCATTTCTATGGTTTTACCAACTGGATGCTCCTTTAGACCCACTACAGGCAAACTCTTTTTCTTTAAGATTGTTTTATAGAAGACCTTATATATGGAATAGAAGATTCTAGATTTGGAGGCCTGATAAGAGATCCCATTGCTAAAGACTGTAGACCTACAAGATTGCAGAAGGAGAAAAGGCCATTAGAAACCTTGTAGTAGATTCAATAAGAGACTCTAGGAAAGGAGTCCTTATGGAGATAGGATATTAGATATCTTCATTGAAGATTGAACTAGATGAAGATCTATATTGAAGACTAAAGTCTTCAATACCTACATAATGTAATACAAGGGGGTACTAGAGTTAGAGTCTATTACATTATTTAGGTACATGACTATGTACCACCTTAGGTAGATTATTAGAGTAGGAGTTACTTGGAGTAGAAGGAATAAATGCACAAGTGTTAGAATGTGCAAGTTGTAAAAGGACAAGTGTCTATCATGCAAAAGCACATATGTCCTTCATGCAGTTAGGTAGAGTGAAGCCCAAGTAACTCATCTTCTTATATATAGGGCTTATTGTAAGGAAGTATGTATCCTCTACAATATCCACTAGTAGAGTGTGAGCTTCATGTTGTATCCATTCTCCATTTTTATGATCCTCCATTAATGGCTATTACATGAGCTATTTTTGATGTATCTTCTCTTAGTTTCATGATCGTTCAGCTTACATTATCATAGTTGTTAGATTGCTTACTTATTTCCATTACTAGTGGCTTCATATCCTTTTAGCATATAGCTCAAAAAGCTAACAGTTTTATTTTTGATATTTAGATCAAAGTGCTCTAGAAAGAGATTGTCCAATTTCTCAAAGTTATAAAGACTATGTCTAGGCAAGTTATTGTACCATTCTAAGGTGACTCTCCCAAGGGGTAATAGAAAGGTATAGAGTGTATGGGGGTCAATCACATTGATAATATAACAAGTATTAATTAAAGTGCTCACATGCTCTTGGGGGTCCTCTATTCCCTTGAAATTTTCAAATTTGGGCATCTCAAATTGGGTAGGGTATGGTGGTGGTGGAATTAAAGGATGGATAGGATGATTTTGGAGTTGAATAAGGGTTGGTTTTTGGTATCTAGTGCTAGTGGCTTATAATTCCAAGCTATTGATCCTATTAGCCAATAATTGGAATGTGTTCAGAGAGGCTTGAGGGGATGGGTAATGTATAACATGAGAGGAAAATTGAGATAATTAGTAAGAGGATATGTGTAATGTGGATGAGGTTGAAAATAATGATGCTAGTTCAAGTCAGTGGATAGTGCTTGGGGAACTTGGGAAGCCAAAGATAGATATTGGTGTGATTGAAGTTATTGGTTTTAGGTATGTGTAGAATTTTGTGGTGGTTAGTGAGTTGAATGTTGATGATATGTAGGGGGTCATTGGGGTTGAGCATGTAGTTATTGATATTGTATAGGATAAGGCTGATAGCTATGGAATTTAAGTTGATATTTGTTAGAATATTGATATTTTTGATTGGGTGGAAATTGAGAATCCATTTTATAATTTTGAGGGGGTTGTATGGGGGTTGAATTTTGTTGGTTTTTGTTTTGATAGGATTGTTGTTGATGCAAGGTAGGGTGATATTGGTTTGGATAAAAATGAGGTTGTATTGGAAGTGGTTGTTATTGATGTTGATTAGGAGGATGATGGTATTAATTGGGAGGGGATTAATATTGATTAGGTGATGGTTGATAATGAATCAAGGGATAGTTTTTTTTTTATGTTGATGATCATTGATGAGAATCTTGATGATGGAAGTGTATCAAATGGATGGTGAGTAGATGGGAGACCCATTATAGATATTGGAAAAAGGATCCCAGACAGATGTAGGAGGTGGTGGATTTGGAATCTAGGGTGGTTGTTGAGGAATGTGGGTATTGTATGAAGAATTTGTGTGATGTTAGAAATCACTAGTGGACACTTATTGTGAAGAAGAATAATTAGAAGGAATAATAGGATCATGATATTGATGAACATAAGAAGAAGAAGATGCAAAAGGATGTGTGGCATGTGCACCAATGACATGAATGGTGGTGGAAAGGGATAGTTTGTAAAAGGAGTGGCATTGAAGGAAGTGGATTGTTGTAGTAGACTAGAAATTTGAAAATAAGAGGGAGGAATAGATGTATATATAAGGTAAGCAACATAAAATTATGCCTGGACATGTTGGTGAGGATTGATATTGATATATGAGGGCAGTGTAGAAGTATGATGAACATATGATGAAGTATGGTTAGAAGAATATGGATGGTTTGGGTTGACGAGCAATGATATTAGACATATTATTTGTTAAGGAGGTGTGAGATTAATTCCCTCAAATGGAAAGAATTTAGCTAGAATTCTGGGAACTGTCACACTCAAGGTGGGATAAAAATTGTTAGGAGATGTAGAAGGTGGTGGAGGAGGATAGGACCTCTAGGAATAATTTTTCTCTTGGAAAATTGGGGAAATAGTGTTGGCCAAATTGTGTGGCAGGTTAAAGATAGTTGCGATGAGTTAGGTTGTGGAAGATAGGATGAAGGGATATTGGTTAGAAGGGGCTAATTTGGAAATTTAGGATGAAGTGGTAGTGTGGATAATGTGGGTAGCATTAGGATCTATAGATGTGATATTAGGATTGGTTGGGGATAAGTGTTAGAAATTTGAGCATGTTTTGTTGTCATTGATGTCAAAAGGTTGGATGTACCCATTTTATGAAATTAATGACAAAAGGGTTGATTAATGTCAAAAGGTTAAAGGTCCTAAGTCAATGGATATATTTGTGATAAATGTTTGTTAATTACCTTGGTGGTAATTTGGAAAAGGTTAAAATATAAATGGTGGCAATAAATTATCTTGGTGGTAATTTGGAAAAGGCTACATGGTGGCAAGATTTTCCCTAAAAATAAAATGCCCAAAAGATTTTAATATTTAAACACCTTAGGATTTAAATAATTATAATTAAATATAATAATTCGAATATTCAAATTCGAATTAAAACAAAGGCAGCCAATGTCATATGATAAATTGGGCATGTGTATAAATAAGGCAAAGGTAGCCTAAGCCCAAACATTAATTGAGAATTTGATTTCCTTGCATGATTTATTCCTCACACGCAGCAAAGAGAGAAAATGCAGATGTTCACAATTTTTGGAGGTAGTAGAAGGACAAAAAGCGGTGAGCCTATCCCCACCTAAGTGAGGTGGCAGCTGAGTCGGTTGATGCAGTGCATTGGGAGTAGCAAGGTGCGAAGTTTGAACCGCACAAAGTTTTTTTGAGCACAGTCCATTCGACTTTTGTGCTACTAGGAAGAAAGATAAAGGAGCATGTGCTCCTTGGTTGACATGGGGTATTGTAGCCCACATGACTATGGCCCTTGTGTTAGTGCGTGTGGGGCTAGGAGGTTGCGGGTTCAAGTGACAATGGTGGCAATTAAATTTTGCCAAGAGGTATGTGCATTTACCATAGTGGGAGTTATAAGGTTTAAATAAATATTTTTATTTGTCATAATTGGGAGTTATAAGGTTTGGATAAAGTTTTTTTGCCATGTATGAGGTTTAAATAAATATTTATGTGTATTCTCAATTAGGGAGTCATAAGGGATTGTTTTGGTTATGTTTAAAATAAAAAGGGAATGCATGAAATATAGTATGTGATGCTGTTTTGAAAAGGGGTTGTACTAGTTTGACTAAAAATTAGTTTAAGAAAGGATTTATAACGTGTATGTGAGAATTATGTTTATGTGATTGATGACTTTTTTTGATGAAATTTATTTTTAAAGATAGGACTAATAAGATGTACAAGTGATTTGGCATTGTATGAAGAGATATTTGTTGAAGTGAACATTCTTGTGAATATTTTGAGTTAGATTGTTGCTATCTAACCTTGTATTGGTAGGAGGGTTTGTTTGTGAGTAAGAAAAGTTTTGTGAAAAATTCTTCATCAATCAAATAAGAGGTATGGGCACATTATATTTTGTTTAAAGTGGTTGAATGTGTGTGTGGAATATAAGGTGGAATGAATATTGGAAATATGAGCAAGATTTGTTGTCATTGATGTCAAGACTCAGTTTCAGTGAGCAATCCAAAAGGAAGTATGTCAAGAGTCAGTTTCAGTAATCAATGTAAGTGAAGGATTGCTTCTAGACCTAAGGGAAATAATATTATAATATCTCCCATTATTATATTCAAGGTGGTCAGATAAGGTCTGTAGGAGAAATAAGAATTCCCAAGAAAAATAATATTATAATATTTTATTATAATATTAAAGGGTCTAATGGTAAGACCTAAAGTAATTAAATTAATTATAAATTAATTATAATAATTTCATTATAAATTAATTTATAATTTAATTTGATTAAATTTATAGTTATTAAATTAATTATAATAATTTTATTATTAATTAAATTATAATCTAATTTAATTAACCCTAAGGTTAGGGTTATAAGGGCAAATTTTAATGTGTCAACGTCATACATTATTTCCCCTCCTCCAAAATCTAAAATGGTGATGGCACAATAGTATAAATACCATATGCCTTGGTTGCAAAGGAAGTACCTTCATTCAAATAACATAATCAAGCCTATGATTTTCATGATTTTTGTGCAAGGAAGAAGATAATTTTTTTGTTGTTTTACTGGTGCCAATGAAGGGGATAATACAAGAGAGGCTATAGGCCCAATAACCAACCGACTGGTTGGGCTAGTGGCAAGCGGTTATGACTTAAGGCTTTCGCAAGGTGGGAGGACCCATGATCGAATCTCGGTGGCTATTTTTGCGTGGACGTCTTTCATTTTAGGTGCCAAAGGGAAGAAATAAAGTGCACAAGGCGCTTCTTGCTTCTAAGGTGAGAGCCTAGCTCATGTGATAGTTGAAGCTACGGCAGCTGATGGCAGCGTAGCATGGGGTGGATTCCCACCAAGGGCAAAAGGTATTTAATTTTTAAATTTGATTTTTATCGTAAGGTTTGTTTGGCATGAGCTTTTAGGGATATATAAGGTTTATGAAAATAAAATTTTATATTGTGATTTTGATGAGCAAGTGTTGAATGGAGTAATAAGGCTTTAAAGGAGTTTATATGTTATTTTAAAAATAAAGTATTATTGTGTTTAAATATTTGAGAGGAGTAATAAGGTGTAATTGAGATATAATGTTTTGTATGGTGAAAATATTTTGAAGGAATTATTGAATGAATTTTTGAGAAGTTTTTTGTTACCTAACCCTTGAGATTGGAAAAAAGAATAATTGTGATTGAGACATGTTTTTAAAGTTAATTCTTCATCAAAGAAAAGGTATGGGCATATCTTCCTTGTGAGTGAAATATTGTTGGATGTTGTGAATGCTAAGTTGGAGTGAAAAGGATTGTTTGATATGCATTGTTGAGTTTGGTTAGAATGAAAGTTGATACTAGAATCCTTGTTTGATAAGCATTGTTGGAAATATTGAAGTAATATTTCATATGCTTGAACTAGAGTTTGTGAAAGAGCATGAGTATCATTGTTATGTTATGTTGAGAACTATATTGAACTAGGATTTGTGAAAGAACGTGAGTATCATTGTTATATGAAGTTGAGAACTGTCTTGAACTAGGGTTTGTGAAATATCATGAGTATCATTGTTATGTAAGATTTGTTTGATAAGTATTGTTGACTAAGCCTTCATTGAGTGATTGGTTGAGTGGAGTTGATTAAGCTTAGTTTATTGGAAGTGTTGGAGTGATAGTTCAAGTTTTGTGAAATAAATTGTTACATATTCTGATTTGATTTGGAAGAGATATTGAAAGTGATTAAGTGGTTGTGAGTGTGAAATATATTGAGTCTCTAACCATTCTCCATATGTTTTTGTGAATGAAAAAGAGATATTAAAAGTTATTGAGCATTATTGTGAGTGTGAAACATATTGAGCCTTTAACCATTCTCTATATGTTTCTATAATTTAAACAAGATTTTGTGTGAATATTTTTTGTGTGATTGAAGAGGTTTTCTATGATAGATTGAGTTGAGTTGAGTAAGCTTTTGTGGAAGCTTACAATGCAAATTTGAGATAAGTCTTAGTGAGGACTTGTTGAGCATATTTTAAGCAAGTATTGGTGAAGACTTGTTGAGTAGATTGAGCAAGTTCTAGTGAGAACTTGTTGAGTAGATTTGAGGTAAGTCTTGGAGAAGACTTGTGGATAGATTAGTGTGAGATTTTGTGGAATCTTACAATGCATATTTAAGGATAGAGATTGATAAAATTTGTGCTAGATCGAATAACTATGTTTAGTACATATTTAAGGACAAATATTGAGAAGGTTTGTGCTAGATCGAAGGATTGTGTTTAGTACAGATTTAAGGAAAGATATTGAGCATATTTGTTCTAGATCGAATGACTATGTTTAGTAAAAATTTAAGGATAGATATTGAGTATATTTATGTTATACTTAAGGACTATGTTTAGTACAAATTTGAGAATAGATATTGAGCAAAATTGTGCTAGACCGAAGAACTGTATTTAGTATAGACTTGAGATAGAGTTGATAGCAAATTTTGGAGGTGATAGAGCAGAGGAAAGTAATCTCTAGTGGATAGAGATCCATTAGCCAAGGTAGTGATGACATAGATCTTCTAAGTGAGGATAGATTCTTTAGTGGAGAGAGATCCATAATCTAGTGTAGTGGAGGCAATAGTCTTCTAGAGGATCACTAGCCAGAGTAGAGGAGAAGGAGTTCTCCTATAGACAAAGATACATGAACCATATAAGGAGATTGGTGTCTCTTGTGTATGTATCCTTTTGATAGAGGTCCATAAACATTGTAAGAGGGAAAGGATTCTCAAAGATATTTGTTGAGAAAATTTTAGTGAAATAGTTTCTCCGTGGAGTAGCCCACATTGGGTGAACCACATTAAATTGATGTCTCTATTATGTGTACTAATTTATGCATTACTTTTACTACTTATGTTGATATTACCATTGATATATTACATAATATTGTTTGGGAAAGAAAAGTAAAAAGTGGTCTTATACTGTTCACCCCCCATATTAGTATAATCTTGTGTTCTTTAATTGGTATCATAGCGGGTTCCTTCGAAAGAGCTTAACAACTTGACATAAAATCTTACAAGAACATAAATGGATTCTTAGAGTGCATCTTCAAGAAATTCAGCACCATTGTTCGATGGGAACAATTATGCACTATGAAGCACAAGGATGAATTTTCATTTAATGGCACTTAGAAATGAAATATGGGAAGCAGTTGAGAATTGATACATACCACCAACAACTCCACCTACAAATAAATATGGTAATCTTCTACATCATTATAATTCAAAGGCAATGAATGGAATTTTGAGAGGTTTGCATGAAATAAAGTTTACATAGGTTATGCATTGCACATCAGCAAAGGCAATTTGGGATAAGTTGAAAGGCATATATGAGGGAAACAAAAATATCAAAAGGGTAAAGTTGCAAAATTTCAAGAGAGCATTTGAAGACCTAAATATGAAGGATGAGGAAAAAATTACGACATATCTACTTCATGTGGATGAGGTTGTTAACTCCATGCAAGGACTTGGGCTTAAGTTTGAGGAGCTAGATTTTTGTGATAAGATTTTAAGGTCACTTCCAAAAATGTTTAGTGAAAATATTTCAGCTATAGAAGAGACAAAAGATATTGAAATTTTGACAAGGGATGAATTACATGGTATTCTTGCAACTTTTGAGATGAGAATAAAAGAGAAACCTATTTTCTAGAAGGAAGTCAAAATTACTAAGAAGACATAGGGTAATAAGTTACATTCAAGAAATGAGTCATCCAGTGATGAAGAAGTAAATTATGGCATAAGGAACAAGGACTCAAGAAAATATAATGGTACAAAATTAGTTAGATGTTTCAATTATGTAAAATATGGTCACTATGCATCTAATTATCTAGAGGCTAGAAATAGCAATGATGAAGAAAAACATGATCATAAGAACATGGAAATAGGAAAACATAAGTACCAAAATAAAAGTAGGGATGGACAAGGCAAGCAAGGAAAGAAGTTCTTCCAAAGGCATAAGAAGAGTTTTTATTAAGAAAATGTAGGTAATATTTCAAGTGATAGTGATGAAAGTTCCTCAAATAATGATGAAGATGAAGTTCTATTTATGGCAGAAGAAAAATAAGTGGTTAGAAACAGGTTACCAATGATTCTCAAGTGTTTTAGATGTGGCAAATTTAGCCATCTTGAATATAGATGTACAAGGAATGGATTAAGTTTTAGTGATGATAAATATGAAGATACACTTGAAGGACCAGAAGAAAGTATTCTTATGGAAATAGAAGAAGGAAATACTTCTAGTGGAATTAAATCAAAAATGAATGAAGATTATCCCAAAGGTAAGCAAATAGAAGAAGAATCAGAAAAAGGAGAAGTTGATATTGACGGTGAGCTTATTCATGCCCTTGATGCATTAAGGGGGGTAAGAAAGAAAAACTCAAAACTCAAGATTAAATTTTAAGAATATGATGAAGAGAAAGGAAATCTTATAGAGGATCTAACCAAATCAATAGCTAAGACAAAAAGATTCAAAGAAAAGTTAGAGGCAAAGTTTTTAGAATGTTAAATGTTAGAGCATGAGGTAGATTCACTAAGGAAGGAAGTAAAAGAGTCCAAGGATAGGTTACACAGGTTTGAGATAATCTCAAATAAATTGGATAATAATATCAAGATACAAAAATCTACATCAAATAAGATAGATCTTGGTTTTGAACAGGTACACAGAAAACAAGAAGAGGAGTCAATATCAAGCTTCGAAGAAGAAGCTTTAGAAGAAGAGAGTGTAAGAGAGAGTGAAATCTCTGAGGATGAGTTGGACAACAAAAAGTTCAACAAGGAAGGGAACAATACAAAAATGAGGAACAAATGGAACATGAAGCAACATAGGGTAGAAGAGACTAGGAGACCAATGAGGTCAAGGTAAGGTCATCAATGGATGATGCTTCTCATATCACAGGTTTGGGCACAAAGCTACACAATGCAAGAAACATGGAAAAAAGGAATATGGAAGTTTCAAAAACAAACAACCTTTTCAAGGGTATTGCTACTCTTGTAATCGGTTTGGTCACAAGGTTGTGAATTACAGGGTTCATGACAGGATTAGATATGGCTTCACTAGGAGAAATCCTAAGATATTTACCCCTCCAAGGAATAACAATATTAAGTGTTATAAGTGCAATAATGATGGACATACAACAAAGTGGTGTAGAGCAAAAATTCCAGAGACAAGCAAGAACATGATTGGTCAGAGGAATCAGAAGGATTAGATGAGAAGGAAAGTGGATAAAGGTAAAGATCAGTGCATGTTGGGAGTAGAAATACTCCCACCCTAGAATTAACCACCTCAAGAGGAGGTGGTGGAGGGGCTAAGCTAAGAGTAACATTCTTAGCCCTAAGCCCCAAAGGTGACCCTTTGCCATTGATGACAAAGGGGGAGATATTTGAGTTAGGGGGAGAGCATTCAGTCAGGGGGAGCAGTTTCTCAAGGGGAGTAGAACAAAAAAAGGTAAAAATAATGGTAAAAGGAAAATGTGTTGCCATCAATGAAAAAGGGGGATATTGTTGGAAATATGATCAAGATTTATTGTCATTGATTTCAAGAGTTAGTTTTAATGAGCAGTGCAAGAGGAAGGATGTCAAGAGTCAGTTTCAATAATCAGTGCAAGTGAAATATTGCTTCTAAACCTAAGGGAAATAATATTATAATATCTCCAATTATAATATTCAAGGTGGTTAGATAAGGTCTATAATAGAAATAAGAAGGCCCAAGAAAAACAATATTATAATATTTTATTATAATATTATAATGTCTAATGGTAAGACCTAAAGTAATTAAATTAATTATAAATTAATTATAATAATTTCATTATAAATTAATTTATAATTTAATTTGATTAACTTTATAGTTATTAAATTAATTATAATAATTTTATTATTAATTAAATTATAATCTAATTTAATTAACCCTAAGGTTAGGGTTATAAGGGAAAAATTAATGCACCAACATCATACATTATTTTCCCTCTATTGACGTCTAAAATGGTGATGGCACAATGGTATAAATACCATAAACCTTGGTTGCAAAGGAAGTACCTTCGTTCAAATAACATAATAAAGCCTGTGATTTTCGCAATTTTTGCGCAAGGAAGAAGATTTTTGTTGTTGTTTTATTGGTGCCAATGAAGAAGATAAGACAAGAGAGGCTCTAAGCCTCATAACCAACCAATTGCTTGGGCTAGTGGCAAGCGGTTGTGACTTAAGGCTTTGGAAATGTGAGAGGATCCACGATCGAATCCCGATGGTAGTTTTTGCATGGACGTCTTTTGGTTTAGTTGCCATAGGAAAGAAATAAAGTGCATGAGGCACTTCTTGCTTCTAAGGTGAGCAACTAGCTCACGCAATAGTTGAAGCCATCACTAGGGCTCTGGTGGCAGTACAACGTGTGATTGATTCCCACCAAGGGCAAAAGGTATTTAATTTTTAAATTTGATTTTTGTCCTAAGGTTTGTTTGGCATGAGCTTTTAGGGAGATAGAAGGTTTATGAAAACTAAAATTTATATTGTGATTTTGATGATCAAGTATTGAATGGATTAATAAGGCTTTAGTGGAGTGTATATGTTAGTTTAAAAATAAAGTCTTATTGTGTCTAAATATTTGAGAGGAGTAATAAGGTGTAATTGAGATCTAATGTTTTGTATGGTGAAAATATTTTGAGGGCATTATTGAATTAAGTTTTAAGAAGGTTTTTGCTACCTAACCCTTGAGATTGGTAAAATTATTAATTGCGATTGAGATAGTTTTTTAAGATCAATTCTTCATCAAACAAAAGGTATGGGCTTATCTTCCTTGTGAGTGAAATATTTTTGGATGTTGTGAATGCTAAGTTGGAGTGAAAAGGATTTTTTGATGAGCATTGTTGAGTTTCATTATTTGGATTGAAATTTGATACTAGAATCCTTATTGATAAGAATTATTGGAAATATTGAAGTAAGCGTTCATATGCTTGAACTAGGGTTTGTGAAAGAGCATGAGTATCATTGTTATGTGAAGTTAAGAACTATCTTGAACCAAGGTTTGTGAAAGAGCATGAGTATCATTGTTATGTGAAGTTGAGAACTATCTTGAACTAGGATTTGTAAAAGATCATGAGTATCATTGTTATGTGAAATTTATTTGATAAAATGTTTTCACTAAGCCTTCATTGAGTGATCGGTTGAGTGGAGTTGATTGAGCTTAGTTTATTGGAAGTGTTGGAGTGATAGTTCAAGTTTCATGAAATAAATTGTTCCATATTATGATTTGATTTGGAGGAGAGATTGAAAGTGATTAAGTGGATGTGTATGAAACATATTGAGTCTCTAACCATTCTCCATATGTTTCTGTGATTGAACAAGAGAGATTAAAATTGATTGAGCATTATTGTGAGTGTGAAACATATTGAGTCTCTAACCATTCTCCATATGCTTCTATAAGTTAAACAAGATTCTGTGTGAAGATTTTTTGTGTGATTAAAGAGGTTTTCCATGATAGATTGAGTTGATTTGAGTAAGCTTTTGTGGAAGCTTACAATGCATATTTGATCCAAGTCTTAGTGAGGACTTTTTGAGAAGATTTGAGGTAAATCTTGGTGAAGACTTGTTGAGAAGATTTAAGGTAAGGCTTGGAGAAGACTTGTGGATAGATTAGTGTGAGATTTTGTGGAAGCTTACAATGTAGATTTAAGGACAGATATTGAGAATATTTGTATTGGACTGAAGTATTTTGTTTATTATAGATTTAAGGATAGATATTGAGCAGGTTTGTGCTATATCGAAGGATTATGTTTAGTAAAAATTTAAGGATAGATATTGAGCTAATTTGTGCTAGACCGAAGTATTGTGTTTAGTACAGATTTAAGGATATATATTGAGAAAATTTGTGCTAGATCGAAGGACTATGTTTAGTGCATATTTGAAGATAAAGATTAAGCAAATTTGTTCTAGAGTAAAGGACTATGTTTAGTACAGATTTGAGATAGAGTTGATAGTAAGCTTTGGAGGTGATAAAGAAGAGGACAGTAGTATCCAATCTATAAAGATCCATTATCCAGGTTAGTGAGGATAGATATATTCTGAGTGAGGATAAAGTCTTCAATGGAGAGAGATCCACAAGCCAATGTAGTGGAGGTAGTAGTCTTCTAGAGTATCACCAGCCAGAGCAGAGGAGAAGGAGTTCTCCTATGGATAGAGATCCATGAACCAACTAAGGATATTGGTGTCTCCTATGGATAGATATCCATGAACTTGATTAGGGTATTGGTGTCTCCTTTGGACAAAGTTCCATAAACATTGTAATAGGTAAATGATTCCCAAATATATTTGCTAAGAAAATTTTGGTGAAATATTTTCTCCATGGAGTAGCCCACATTAGGTGAACCACGTTAAATTGGTGTCTCTATTATGTGTGGTAATTTATGCATTGCTTTTATTACTATTGTTGATATTTCCATTTATATGTTGCATAATATTGTTTGGGAAAGAAAAGTAAAAAGTGGTATTATACTGTTCACCCCCATCCCCTCAGTATAAGCTTGTGTTCTTCAATGAAAATGATTGTTTGATAAGAATTTTTGGAAATGCATGAGAAATTTTTGAAATTAATTGATTGAAAAATATTGTTGAAATTCTGAATATTGGTTTATGTTATGATTAAGAAAGTCTTGTGAGAAGATTTAAGGATAGAGTTGAGCAAGATTTTGTGAAATATTGTAGGAAGATTTAGCATGTCTGGGTGAAGACTTGAGAGCAAATTGAGCAAGTATTGGTGAATAATTGAGAGAATATTGAGCAAGTTCTTAAGGGGGCTTGAAGGTGAATTTGAGATAGAGTCTAGTACAATTTTTTGGGTAGATTTAGATAAGATTTGTGCTAGACCGAGGATAGTGTTTAGTGTATACTTAAGATAAATATTGAATAGAGTTGAGAGTAGGCTTTGGAGGTGACAAAGTAGAGGATAATAGTCTATAGTGGATAGATATCCATTAGCTAGGGCAGTGAGGATAAAGGTATTCTATGGATAGAGATCCACAAGCCAGTGTAGTGGGGGTAGAAGTCTTCTAGAAGAGTACAAACCAGAGTAGAGGAGAAATAGTTCTCCTATGGATAGATTTCCATGAATTAGAGCATAGGGTATTGGTGTTTCCTTTGTGCAGAGGTCCATAAACATTGTAATAGGAAATTGATTCACAAAATAATTTATTATGAAAAATTATAAGGAATATTTTCTCTGTGGATTAGCCCACATTGGGTGAACCATGTTAAATCATGTCTCTCATGTGTGTGATGTTTTTTGGAATTCTTACTCCTTTAATATTGTTGATTTTATCATATGGATTGAAAAGTAAAAAGTTATGTCTTATACCGTTCACCCCCCTCTCAGTATAAGCTCATGTTCTTCAATTGGTATCAGAGTGGGTCTCTCTGTGAAAATACTAACAACTTGGAGGAATATCTAATAGGAACACACATGACTTTATAAAATTAAGAAGAGGCCATGATCAACATAAAAGAGGAATTATTTTCTACTCTCTGGAATCTAGAATAGGTTAGAAAGAAGAACTCAAGTTTGAAGGATAAAATTCAAGAGGATGAAGAAGCAAATATGGAACTTCTACAAAATCTCACAGAACTCAAGATAAAGGTGGAATATGGAAAGAAAATTGAATATGATATGACAAATTTATTAAAGGCAAGAGAAGAAGAGTGTGAAATATTGGAATTAGAAATTGTATCTGTAAGGAATGAAGTTGAAAATACTAAGTTACGACAAGATATAAAGTTAGGGAAATAAAAAGAGGAGTTGAGCTCTCAAGAAATAAAGACATCAAACAAAGATAAGCTCATGAATCATACTAATAATCTAGAAGGAAAAGGCATCAGGAAAGAAGAGGGTAAAGAAGAACCATGGACAAGAGTCAATCACAAGAACAACAAAATAAGAAGCACTCAACCATATTTTCCAAGGTACTCAAACAAGTTACAAAATCTCTTCCATGGCTATTGATTTTCATGTAACAAATATGGTCATAGAGCTGCACATTGCACTGGTTATGTGAAAAAATAATGTTGATAGAAATTTCAATTCTTTTGCACCTCTTATGAATGATGATGTCATATGTTATAAATGCAATAATTTTGGTCACAAGGCTAAATGGTGCAAAATGGTATTTCCTAAGTCAAGTAAAAAGAATACAACTTCAACAATTAGGAGAGAGAGAAAAGATCATGAGAAAGTTAGATCAATGTTAGTACAAACAACTCTTCATGTTCAAGATAAGGGAAAATAGTGGTTCCTTGATAGTGGTTGTTCTAGTCATATGATAGGAGACAAGATTAAATTTATTATCCTCAAAGAAATTGATGGAGGATCAGTAAAATTTGGTGATAATTGATCAGCAAAAATCTATGGAAAAGGAACTATGAGTTTATATAATAGAAAAACAAAGACAAATAATGTATCATATGTCAAGGAGTTGAGGCATAATATACTAAGTGTTAGACAACTTTATGATCAGGGGTACATGGTTACATTTCATCCAAATAGGTGTGAAATCATATTATCTAAAACTGGAAAGCTTATTGCAAATGCAAATAGAACTACAAACAACCTCTACATGCTAAGTGAGATTAAAGGAGAAAAATATTTTCTATCAAAAGAAGATGAGAGTTGGTTGTGGCATAGAATAATGGGTCATTTGAACTTTGAAAACATAGTGAAAATAAGAAACAAGCATGATGTCAGAGATTTACCTAAGCTAAAAAGGCCACAAAACATAATTTGTGCACAATGTCAGCATGGGAAGCAAACTAGAACAAGTTTCAAGTCAAAAGGATTTATGTCATCTGAGCCATTGAAACTAGTGCACACTAACCTATGTGGTCCTACAAGGACAAATATTCTACAAGGTGAAATTTACTTTATATTATTTATAGATGATTATTCTAGAATGATTTGGGTAGCCTTCTTGAAAGAAAATTTAGAAGCTCTTGAGAAGTTTAAAGCCTTTAAATAATTAGTGGAAAATGAAATATGTAGAAGTATTAAGGGTTTAAGATCATATAGAGGAGGAGAATTTACCTCAAATGAATTCATAGACTTTTGTGAACAACATGGGATCAAAAGAGAATATCCAGCAACAAGAACTCCTCAACAAAATTGGGTAGTTGAAAGGAAAAATAAGACTATTGAAAATATGGCCATAGCCATGTTAAATGAGTCTAATATTTTAGATGGTTTTTGGAAAGAGGTAATACATACATCAATGTATATCATAAATATATCTCAAGTAAGATTAAATCATTACAAAAATACATATGATCTCTAGAAAAGAAGACTAGCCACAATAAAATATTTCAAAAATTTTGGAAGCAAATGTTACATAAGATGAGAAGATAAAAATTTGGGTAAGTTTGACTCAAGATGTGATGAAGGTATTTTTCTTGGCTATTCCACTAAGAGAAAAGCCTATAGATGCTATAAAAAAAGGACACATACTATTATAGAAAGTATAAATATGACAATTGATGAGAAGATAGGGTCAAGAGAACCAACTCGAGAAATTGTGTATCAAGAAGAAGAAAGTTGCCAAGAAGAGTTAGGTGAAGAATCAGAAGAAGAAGAAGAAACACAAATACTTTTACCTAAGACTCCATCCAGGTATGTACAAAAAATCATCCAAGAGATCTAATAATTGGGAATACAGATGAGAGACATACAAGGAGGAATATAATAGCAAAAAATGAGCATGCTAATTTCTCTTTGTTATCTAAAATTGAGCCCAAAGATTTCAATGAAGCAAGAGAGGATAAATTTTGGATCAAGGTAAGAAATGAGGAACTAGATAAAATAGAGAAAAGTGAGACTTGGTAACTTTTCCCATGACCAAAAGGCAATAATATGATTGGCACTAAATGGGTATTCAAAAATAAGTTAAATGAAGACGGCCAGGTAGTTAGAAACAAAGAAATATTAGTATGCAAAGGTTATGCATAGGTTGAAGGAATTGATTTTGATGAGACATTTTCTCCGGTTGCATGAATTGAAGCTATAAGAATGTTCTTAGCCTTCTCAAGTTTCAAAAAATTCAAAGTATATCATATGGATGTTAAATTAGCCTTTCTAAATGGTGTCCTGGAAGAAGAGGTTTACATTGAGCAACCTAAGGGATTCAGCCTAACTGATAAACTAGACTATGTATGTAGATTAAAGAAGGTACTTTATGGACTAAAACAAGCTCCTAGAGCTTGGTATTCAAGATTGGATAAGTACCTTTAGGAACAAGGTTTCAGGAAAGGAATAGTGGATAGTAACTTATACATCAAAAAATGAAGGAAATGACCTACTAATTATGGTTTTTTATGTGGATGATAACATTTTTGGAGGCAACAATGATAAGGTGTGTCATAAATTTTTAAAGAGCATGCAAAATGAATTTGAAATGTCAATGCTTGGTGAGTTGTCCTTCTTCCTTGGACTTCAGATTTCACAATCAGAGAAACATGTATTTCTCTCACAAACCAAGTATACAAAAGAGATGCTAAAGAAATTCAAGTTTGAATATTGTAAACGAGTAAGTAAACCCATGGTTATAGGATGCAAGTTAAGTAAATATGATGAATATCTTGAGGCAAATCATAAATTGTACAGATATATGATTGGCAACTTACTATATGTCATAGCTACAAGACTAGATATAATGTAGGTAGTGGGACTAGTGGCAAGGTTTCAAGCAACACCAAAGGAAACACATGTAGTTGTAGTAAAAAGGATTCTCAAGTATTTAAAGGGACTATGGATTTTGGTCTCTAGTACCCTAAAAGTGATAATTTCACTCTCCTAGCATATACATATGCAGATTTGGCTGGTAGTATTGATGACAAAAAAAGCACAAGTGGAGCAGCATTCTTTCTTGGAGATTGTTTAGTCTCTTGGTTAAGCAAGAAATAGGCATCGGTATCCTTATCCACAATAGAGACAGAGTATATTGTAGTAGTTGCTTATTGTACATAGTTATTATGGATGAAACAAATCTTAAAGGACTTCAAGATAGATCATGATCACCCTATCTCCATATTGTATGATAATAAAAGTGCTATAAACATCTCAAAGAATTTGATGATGCACACTAGGACTAAGCATATTTTGATCAAATATCATTTTTTGAGAGAGAAGGTGATAGATAAGCAGGTCAGGTTGGAATATGTTACTACAAAGGAGTAGATTGCAGATATCTTCACTAAGCCACTTCCAAAAGAGACTTTTGAGTATATTATAAGAAAATTGGGAGTAGTTCTACTTCCAACCCAAAATTAATCACCTCAAGGAGATGATGGGAATAGGGGGCTAAGCTAAGAGTCTTATATTTAGCCCCAAAGGAGTCCCTTTGCCATTGATGTCAAAGGGGGAGAGATTTGAGTGAGGGGGAGAGCATTCAGTCAAGGGGAGAAGTTTCTTATGGGGAGTAGTATTGAAAAAGGTTAAAAGAATGCTTAAAGAAAAAAGGGTTGCCATCAATGACAAAGGGGGAGATTGTTGGAAATTTGAGCATGTTTTGTTGTCATTGATGTCAAAAGGTTGGATGTCCCAATTTGATGAAATTAATGACAAAAGGATTGATTAATGTCAAAAGGTTAAAGGTCCTAAGTTGATGGAAATATTTGTGAGAAATATTTGTTAATTACCTTGGTGGTCATTTGGAAAAGGTTAAAATATTAATGGTGGCAATAAATTACCTTGGTGGTAATTTGGCAAAGGTTAAATGTTCCTAAAAAAGGCCCAAAAGGTTTTAAATATTTAAATTATAATATTTAAATCCTATATTTAAAGGTCCTAAGTTGATGGAAATATTTGTGAGAAATTATTTGTTAATTACCTTGGTGGTCATTTGGAAAAGGTTAAAATATTAATGGTGGCAATAAATTACCTTGGTGGTAATTTGGCAAAGGTTAAATGGTGGCAAGATTCTCCCTAAAAAGAAAAGGCCCAAAAGGTTTTAAATATTTAAATTATAATATTTAAATCCTTTAGGATTTAAATAATTATAATTAAATATAATAATTCAAATATTCAAATTCAAATTAAAACAAAGGCAGCCGACATCATATGATAAATTGGGCATGTGTATAAATAAGGCAAAGGTAGCCTAAGCCCAAACATTAATTGAGCATTCGATTTCCCTTGCATGATTTATTCCTCGCACATGGTAGAGAGAGAAAGGGTAGACATTCACAATTTTTGGAGGTAGTAGAAGGATAAAAAGTGGTGAGTGCCTATCCCCACCTAAGTGAGGTGGCAACTGAGTTGGTTGGCGCAGTGCATTGGGAGCAGCAAGGTGCGGAGTTCAAACCACACGGAGTTTTTGTTGAGCGCAGTCCATTTGAATTTTGTGTCGATGGGAAGGAATATAAAGGAGCATGTGCTCCTTGGTTCACGTGGGGTATTGTAGCCCATGTGGCTATGGCCCTTGTGTTAGGGCACATGGGGCTAGGAGGTCGTGGGTTTGAGTGACAATGACAATAATTAAATTTTTCCAAGAGGTATGTGCATTTGCCATAGTGGGAGTTATAAGGTTTAAATAAATATTTTTATTTGCCATAATTGGGAGTTATAAGGTTTGGATAAAGTTTTGTTGCCATGTATGAGGGTTAAATAAATATTTTTGTGTATGCTCAATTAGGGAGTCATAAGGGATTGTTTTTATTATGTTTCAAATAAAAAGGGAATGCATGAAATATAGTATGTGATGTTGTTTTGAAAAGGGGTTTTAATAGTTTGATTGAAAATTATTTTAAGAAAGGAGTTATAAGGTGTATGTGAGAATTATGTTTATGTGATTGATAACTCTTGTTGATGAAATTTATTTTTAAAGATAGGAGTAATAAGGTGTACAAGTGATTTGGCATTGTATGAAGAAATATTTGTTGAAGTGAATATTCTTGTGAAGATTTTGAGTTAGACTATTGTTATCTAACCTTGTATTGGCAAAAGGATTTCTTTGTGAGTAAGACAAGTTTTGTGGACAATTCTTCATCAATCAAATAAGAGGTATGGGCAAATCATATTTTGTTTAAAGTGATTGGAATGAGTGTGTGAAACATAAGGTGGAGTGAAAAGGATTGTTTGATAAGCATTGTTGGAAATGTATGAGAAAGTTTTGTAATTCATTGATTAAACAATAGTGTTGAAATTTTGAATATTGGTTTGAGTATGTTATGATTAAGCAAGTCTTGTGAGAATATTTAAGGACATAGTTGATTAAAGCTTTTGTGAAAGTTTTTAATAAGATTGAGCAAGTCTTGGTGAATACTTGAGAGAATATTGAGCAAGTCTTGGTGAAGACTTGAGAGCATATTGAGCAAGTTCTTGAGGGGACTTGAAGGTAGATTTGAGATAGAGTCTGGTGCAGATTTGTGGGTAGAGTTAGAGTATATTTGTGCTAGACCTGGGATAGTGTTGGAGCATATTTGTGCTATACCGAGGACAATGTTTAGTGTAGACTTGATATAGATATTGAGCAAATTTGAGAGCAGGCTTTGGAGGTGATAGAGCAGAGGACATCTGTATCGAGTGGATAGATATTCATTAGCTAGGGAAGTGAGGACAAAGTTCTTCTATGGAGAGATATCCATAAGCCAGTGTAGTGGGGGTAAAAGTCTTCTAGAAGAGCACCAACCAGATAAGAGGAGAAAGAGTTCTCCTATGGATAGAGTTCCACTAATCAGAGCATAGGGGATTGGTGTCTCCTTTGGACATAGGTCCATAAAAATTATAATAGGGAATTGATTCCCAAAATAATTTATTGAGAAAATTTGTAAGGAATATTTTCTCCGTGGAGTAGCCCACATTGGGTGAACCACGTTAAACCATGTCTCTCATGTGTGTGATATTTTTTGGAATGCTTACTACTTTAATATTGTTGATGTTATCATATGGATTGAAAATTAAAAAGTTATGTTGTATTCTATTCACCCCCTCTTAGTATAAGCTCAAGTTCTTCAATAAGGAAGCCTTAGTATTAGGAGTTTCAAGAAGGCCAATATGAGTATCATGGTAATTCATACCTAGATTATATCTAGTGTTATGTGTCTTAGGTGGATAAGGGATTTGATAGTTTTCTTCATTTGATAGGTTACCATGGTGTACTTGCGATATGTCCCCTGATGAGTTTGAGGAATGGTCAAAGGATGGGAGGATTGGCCAGAATGGTCCATGGAGGTTTGGTCTTGGAATTTATCTTTATTATGGGTCAATACCATATGCTATTAGGAATGAAGTGGGATGTACATTGAAGGTTTTTTATAATGGTGTTTATGGTGTTAGTTTTGAGAATTTTTGGGAAGATGGTGTGGATTGAATTTTATTTTTATTTTGTTTTATTTTATCTTTTATTTTTTTGGTTTTTTGTGTGTTTGATGTATTTTAAACCTAGGAACTACAAATGGGGTGGATGGAATATAATCTACAAGGTTGTGTTTATGCCTAGTTGCCTTACAAGAAGTGGTATAAAAATGACTAAAAAAGCTTCCTAGGATGGGGATTGGCTTTGGGTATCCTAAGAGGACAAAAATAAACTCCAAAAGGAGGTTGCACTATCTAAGTCCTAATACTAGCCCAACTAGTATTTTGCTTCACCCTTGATCAGGCTAAGATAAAAATGATAGCTATGAGGACAATAATTATTAAACCCTATAAACAAAAGGGTGTCGAACCTCAAATTACCTCGAGCTAGAACCAAGTGTAACCAACTTCTTGATGATGAAGTCTAGGAAAATATGCAATCTAAATATGGTGTCTAAAGGATCAAATGATAGTTTGTGGTGAAATCCAATGTTATTAGTTGGTTGTCTTAAAAATATTTTTGAGGAATATAATATGAAGTGTGTGATCATTTTTTTTGTGTGTTTTTGGTTTTATTTTATTTGTTTTGTTTTGATTTTTTTTTGTGTTAAAAATATTTTTTTACTATGCAAAACTAAGGCTAACCCTAAATATAGAATATGTAAAACAAAACAATATCTATTCCTAATATTATTTTTAGAATAGAATGCAACTAGCCTAACAAAGATTAAAAAAGAGAAAAACTAGGTAGGAAAGAAGAATTAGCTTAGAGAAAGGAGGAAAGCAATCCTAAAGAGGAAAACATTATCCTATGCTAAAGAAGGGAGAATAAGATGAGACTAAACTTATAATAATGAAATAGAAGACAATGTAGATGATAGAATCAAAAGAAACTAAACTTAAGGATAAAATCCAAGAAAAGAGGAAGGATGGAAACTTACTCTAATCCATAGAACTAACCACACCTAGCAGTAGTTTGACTGCATAGGGTGGTTGTCTGACTACATAGGTTGGTTGTTTGAATTTAGGGGGCAGTTGAACCTATGATCTAGAAGCATATTATATGGTAAATCCAAGGAAGGTAAATTTAGGGAAAAACAGAACCATGATTCTAAACTAAACTAAATAGAATGAAGAGGAATAGAAAGGAACTCTAATAATGACACAAAAATAACAATGGTGATAAGTATAACCTATGGGAACAATGCATATGCTCAAAAGGAAGATGTCTAATATAGATAATGCAACTATGCTAAGAGAATGCAAGGTACCAAATATATGAAAATGAAGTCACGTATGCTATGAATGATGAAAAACTATTCTAAATAAATAAAAGGAACCTATGATATGAACATAAAAAATAAATTTTCTTAAGGAATAAAAGCACATTTATACTAAATACATAAATCAATTATGATAGAACAAGAAAATTAAACTATTCTAAGAACATAAATCAACTAAGCTAAGGTAAGGAAAGAAAACTTAATCTAATGAGACACTGAAAACATCTTTGCTAATGGACCATGAGTCTTTGTGCCAAGAATGATAAAGAAACTACCCATGCTAAAGCAATAAGAGAAAACTTAATATAATGAGATGTTAGAAACCTACTAATAAAAATAAGATCACTCACAAAAAAATATTATAGATAAACAAAAATGCATCAAATAACATAATAACACTATGTGGAAAGTAATTGCAAAATTGAAACAATCTCACAAATAACTCATGATTGTGGGCCTCTTCAAGGAGGTAAACTCCTTCAATATTTCATTCAATAGAAAAATGATACATGCATACATGTATTCATATATTTAAAAGAAAATACTTCATGCAACTCTAAACCTAAGCTCAAGAGTTGGATTACATGTAAAATGTCACTTGAGATAGAATATCCTACGAAAAATAATTTACATTCTTGATAATTGTTACATGATCCCCAAGTTGGACATGGTTTATTACATAATAAATTGATAATTACAAAAATAATGTTAGGATGGGGTTCTAACATGTCCTTCCCCTTCAAAAATATTTTTTCTCAAATTTTTAGATGAGGAAACTAGTGCTATAGTTGGTGGAGAGACTCCCATGTAACATCTTCTGACAATAGACCATTCCACTGAACAAGGACCTTAGTACTGGTGTGGTTGCAAAGTGTGCATATCCATTCATCAACAATTATTTTTTCTTGACCAAAATAGAACCTTATTCATCCAATTGTGGGAGATTAGATTGAACAAGTATGATTTCTCACAACCTTCTTGAGAGAGGAAACATGAATATAGGGTGGATCTTAGATGTGGATGGTAGGGCTAGTTTGAAGGTCATGGTACCAATCCGATGTAAAATTTGGTAGGGCCCATAGTACTTGGCTATGAGTTTCTAGTACTTGCAAAGCTGGAAGAATGGTTATTTGTATAGCTACAAGAAAATGAAAACCATATTACCAACATCAAAACTATGCTCATAACGATGTTGATCAATTTGTTGGTGCATCCGATTCTTAGCTACTTATAAATTCATCTTTAGTTGATGGAGGGATCTAGCATGTTGGTTGAGTGTAGTTTCAACTGAATGGATATGAGAGCTTACTAGAATGTAGGAGGAGAGCATGTAGGGAGGTCAGCCGTAAACTGCTTCAAAATGTGTGATCTTTGTTACTATGTGATAAGATGTATTATACCAGCACTCAACCAAGGAAAACCACTTCACCAATTATGTAGGATGCTCAAAGGTAAAGAAAAAAAGATAGATCCCAAATTATTTATTGATAATATCAGTATAGCCATATATTTTTGGATGGTAGAATGAAATCATATTGAGTTGAGTTCCCTACAACTTAAATAATTCTTGCCAAAAAATACTAGTGAATGTAGGGTCATGATCAGACACAATTGAGGTAGGCATGCAATTAAGGTAGAAGATATATCAAGGAAAATTTGGGTAACAATGGAGGCTATGTACGGATAGGAGAGGAAACACAAATGAGCATACTTTAAAAGATGATCCACTACCACAAAATAACAAATTTACCACCAAAAATAAGTAACCCTCTAGTAAATTCCATTGAAATATATGTCCAAACCTATTTGGGAATTCGTAATGGTTGGAGATTTCTTAGAGAATGCACTATTTTACCTTTCATCCATTGATAGGTGTTACATTCTACCATAACATTGTGTATGTCCTTCTTCATATTCTTCCAAGAAAAGGTACACTTAATCCTTTCATATGTTTTAATTAACCCTAAATGGTCTACATTGGGGGAAGCATGCATTTCCTTCATGAGAAATTCCTAGAGCAAAGATGTTCAAGTAACCACAAGGTGTTTATAGTAGCATAAATAGTTTCCATCCCAAGTATATCCAAGACATGAAGTAGGATCTATTTGAAGGGAAACAACCATAGTTTGAAAATCTGAATCCTGAAGCACCTCCTCACGTAAAGATTTTATCCATTAAGGAATGGGAGACGAAATGGAACATAATATACTATGATATTCAAATTATCAACAAAGAGAATCAACCATAATGTTCTCTTTCCATTTTTATAGGTTATATCATAATCATAATCCATAATTATAGTTACCCACTATTGTTGTTTGTGGGTGGTCTCCCATTGCTCTAAGAAATATTTAAGACTTTGATGATCTATTTTAATAGAAAAATTATGCCCAATGAGATAATGTCACTAGTGATTGACCGCATGAAAAATGGTAAGCATTTCCTTAGCATAAGTGGAATTTCCTAGATTATGACTAGAAAACGCTTTACTCGTGAAAGCCAAGGGTCATCCTTCCTGCATAAATACTACACCAATACCATTGCCTGAAGCATCACTTTGAATTACAAAAGGCTTAGAGAAATCAGGTATTGCTAAGACTGGAGTTGTAATTATGTGCTTCAAATCAAGGAAATCATGTTCAGCTAGACCTGACCAAGTAAAGGAATAATTTTTCAACATGTATGTTAAGGGAGTGGTAATTCTTTCTTAATTACGGATAAATTTGTGGTAATAGTCAATAAGTCTTAAAACCCATGAAGACCCTTGAGAGTGTAAGATTTTGGTCACTCTTGAACCTCATAAATATTTCTAGGGTCAAATTTAACACCATATTTGGAGATGATGTGTCCTAAATCTTCTATTTCTATCAACCCAAAAGAAAACTTGGACCGTTGAGCATAAATTTGATGTTGTGCCAATAGTTGTAGGGTATGATCCACATGGATGAGGTTCTCTTCCCAAGAGAAACTATAAACTAAAATGTCATCAAAAAAAATCAGAATGAATTTATGAAAAAATGGATGAAAATCTTGTTCATAAGACTTTGGAATGTGGAAGGTGCATTGGTCAAGTCAAATGGCATTACCAAGAACTCATAATGACCCTCATGAGTATAAAATGCAGTTTTCGTAATATCTTCTTCCTTGATCCAGATATGATGGTACCTAGAGTGAAGATCTAAATTAGAGAAAAACATAGTCCCATGCAAATCATCCAATAATTCATCCACTATTGGAATAGAAAACTTATCCTTAATTGTGAGCTTATTGAGCTCATAAAAATCAATACATAATCACCATGAACCATATTTATTTATCACTAATAATACAAGTGAAGAGAATGGGTTGTTACTAGGGTGAATGACTCCAACTTTTAACAATTCTTGCACTAACTTCTCAATCTCTAATTTAAGAGCATGAGGGTATCAGTATGGCCTAGTGTTAGGAAATAAACTACTAGGGACCAATGGAATGACATGATCATGTGAGTGGTACAGTGGTAATTTAGTTGGTTCAACAAAGACTGCATTATGCTTTTTCAAAACAAGTTGCAAATCTTCTAGAATTTTATCCACTACTATGGTAGGTGGCTATATGGTAAATATCTATGCAATGACCCTAGGAGAATTTTTTTTTAACAAATTATCCATACAATTGGAATTGAATATTTAATGAGACCTTACTTTTGAACCATGAAGAGTGTATGACTATCCATTCTATGAAAATTGTATCCATAGTTCTACAAATTTCCATAAGATGGTGCTCAAGGTATCCAACCATTGAGCTCCTAACACAATATCACATCCCACTAATTGAATTGCAAACATTTATTGTTTGAGATCATAATTCCTAATTTTCAATTTGATATTATGACATTTACCTTTACAAGGTAAGGCCCCTTCACTTGCCACCATGACCTCAAAGGAATTACATGTGTGTATGTAACAATTGGTCTTCTTAGCAATTCATAGATAAATAAAGTTGTGTGTGCTACCTGAATCAATAAGTATTTTAATGCATTGGACTTTGAATAAACCCAAAATATTTATAGTTTGTGGAGTAGTAATCCCTGCAAGAGCATGGACCAAAATATTTGCTTGAGGTTCTTCACGTGTTTCCCCTTCATGTTGAGATTGTGCTTCGGTTGTGTCTTCTTCATTATCACTATGGTCACTGTTGGAAGGGTCCTCTATCTATTAGAAACAACTTTTTTTGGGTACACCTATACCCCTTAACATATTTTTCATCACATATATAACACAACCCTTGGGCTCGTTGAGCATCCATTTCCTCGATGGTCAAGCATTTTGAAGGGATACATTTATTTTCATGATTACTTGTAAACTTGGGAGGAAAAGAGGGTTTGGTTGGTTGAAATTTAAATGCCCTCATTTGAGATGCAAATTTGGATACAACCAACCATTCTAGATTTATGGCCTCCATCATTATTTTTGGATTAAACATCTTAACCTTGACTTGAAGATCATTCCTTAAGCCAATAATGAAATAGTTCATAAAAAAACCCTTCATTCAATCCCATAGTATTATTAGCTAATTTTTCAAGTTGATATTGGTAATCTCAAATTGTAGAAGTTTGTTTCAACTTTGTCAATATTCCTTGGAAATCATTATATGCACTAGGGCCAAAGTGGGTGAATAGTTGTGATTCAGAATCTTACGTAGAAGGATTAGTAACCATTTGTCTAAACCATTGGTACCATTATAGGGCTTCATATTATAGATTTAAAGAAGCCATATTGACCTAGTAATATCAAGGAACATCATGCAGTTGGAATAATTGATCAATATGACATAACCATCCCTCTACATATTTCCCATTGAATTTTGGAAAATATAGTATAGGCATCTTGAAAGTGGTATCACGATTAAAGTTAGGGTGAGAATTGTTTGGGTCATTGTGGGGTCATTTTACTCACCCTAAATGTTTAGTATAATGATACTCAAAAGCATGTGGATTGGTTTGAAGCTTAGACTCCTTGGTGTTCTAGTTTTGATTTTGGTAGAGGTGTAGTCATTTCTTAGGTAGGCAATGTTTGCTCGTAATGATTTATTATCATTTATAAGGGTATTGATTTGTTTCGAGATGAAATCAAGTTGTGATATGGCTTGTTCTATCTCTTTTCTATGTCCATGAGTCCCCTCAACCATTTTGGAGAGATTTGAACGATGACTAGTGACTTACTAAAAATATAAGTGTAATTTTAGGGGTTAATATTTTTAGTAATAAGTCCAAAAAAGTGCTTGATTAGGTTGAAACACTTATTTTAGTATAGGGACCACTTTTATGGTCGCTCGATCTGAGTGCTCAGTGATGAGATATACTGAATTCTTTGACTTTTTGTGATCTCCTAGTTTGGTGCAAGTCAATTTTAGGGTAATATCTTCAACTTCGACTTAAAAAATCATAGGTAGGTCCTTGAGTGTCTTTGGTACAAAATAATGAGTTTTTTCTAGTCCCTAAAATTTTAGTCCAAATTGAATACCCATTGGGAAGTTATGGCCATCACAAGAAAAATAAAAATTTGCCAAGTTTGGAAAATCGGTGCAAAATTTGACCAGGAGCTACCAAGGATAATGTTGTCAAAAATAGAATGTAGAGTTGTTTGGTAAATTTTGGAGTCAATATGTGCTTAGAGCTTGGATTTAAAAGTTAGATATTGTGTCAACTATATGCCCTATATGTTATAACTATTGACCACTCTTGTCATTGTCTTATCTTTATCCCTATCACCTATTATGTAATTATTGACATCGTTCAAACATTGGCCCTAGAATTCCTTGTACTTTATGGTTATTGACATTGTTTTTTTATTTCTATAACTGAAAACCCTACTACTAACAACTATTACTACTACTATCGATTTGAGTTTTACTATAACTGACTCAACTATTAGTGCCACTAAAATATTTTTTATTATCACAGACACTTTCCAAATTTATCTAGATTGTTTGGTGCATGCAGTTGTTTATTCTTGTGATAGGGAAGTATTTTCCATATGCTCACTTTTGTGGAAAATAAAATTGTAGGTTCAACGAACATAAGGCTTATTTTTTTAGGTTGAAGAATTTTGTTTGGATAGAACCAAGGTGTGCTAGGAAATGGAGTATGTAATACCCATAGGTCCTTTGTTATACCACAATGATGAGCAATAGTGATCATACCAATATTTTAGGCCAATACCCAAGGGGGATTCCACACATACCCTTGAGCACACTATCTACCTCTTTGCAATTATGGGAGGGTCATCTTCTAGGAATTTTTATCCCATGCACTATGGATAATACAAGTTCAAAAAGCTTCCTAATAGATAAAAGTTTGTTTAATCCTATATGGTCTCCTAATATACTCAAAGATACGTGGGAGATCAATTCCATGCACGAGTGTTATCTGAGGCCTAGGTATTAGAGCCTGATAACCCCTCATTTCAATAGGCACTGTATGCGCTATCTATATTAGCCAATAATGATAGCTCCTTAATGATATTTTAAAACCCTTGACACAGGGTTTTTAGCCTACTCAACTATTGTAGAAAGAAAGATTATATTTTTTCTTTTTCTATTTTTTTAATTTTTTTCAATAAGGGAAAATAAAAACAAAAAATACAAGAAAATTATACTTAATAGGTATAAATGGATGGGCAATAAGTATCTTAGTTGCAGCAGAACTCAACCTTGGAAAGCAATCTGATACCACTTGTTAGGATCCTACTATTAAAACTAAGCTCACTCACACAAAATACTGTAGATAAACAAAAATTCATCAAATAATAGAATAACACTATGTGAAAAGTAATTATAGAATTAAAATAATCTCACAAATAACTTATAATCATGGGCCTATTCGAGGGAGAAACCTAAATAACTTATAATCATGGGCCTATTCGAGGGAGAAACCTTCTTCAATATTTTATTCAATTGCAAAAAAATACATGCATACATGGCTTCATAGATTTTAAAGAAAAGACTTCATGCAATATTAACCCTAAGCTCAAGAGTTGGCTTACATGAAAATTTCCACTCAAGCTAGAATCTCCTACCAAACATTGGTTACATTCTTTATAATGGTTATATGAAATGGCCTCACTTATCTAGGAGCCTTACTTGCCACATACCATTACAAAAGTATTACAAAATAACATTATAAGTGGATCCCCACATTGGACTTGGGTCATTACATAATAAATTGAGAATTACAAAAATAATGTTAGGATGGGGTCCTATCATGAGACATTAAAATAATAACTAAGGTAATGAGCAATGAGAAATAATTTAATCTAATGATTCATAAGAAGAACAAGAACATGTTAGATTTCGATGATTAACTCTTAATGTAAATATCCACATAATGAAATATAAAGTTGCAATATAAAATACTCAATAATGGTAATAGTTTATTCAAATATAATTCACAAATAACTCATAAAATGGACACTAATAAATGCTCATAAAAATAGTAAAATAATATAGAATAAAGGTCACACACACTCTCTCATTTACAATTCTTAGTCACATATATATAATAAAATGTGACTCTTCATACGATGTACTCTTGACCTTCACTCTTCTTTGAGACTCTTTACTTTCCTATTCTAAGGATACATGTGCACTCTTACATAATGGACACTTGTGCACATTTACACTCACCACACTTGCACACTTAATTACATGATACTTGTGCATTTCTTGCACATTATTACATTACATAAAATATTTACTCACACTCTAAACTAGGACACACTCCTAATCTAATATTTACAATGATGTACCCAAGGTGGTACATTAGCATGTACCAAATAATATAATATACTCCAACACCCCCTTGTATTACATTATTTTGTTATTGAAGACTTTAGTCTTCAATACAATCTTCATCTTTAGTCTTCACTCTACCTCTTGTAGATTAATATTTGGATTCATCATGTAACTGTCTTCTTTGACTTTCAATTCAACCTTCATCTTGCCTCTCTTGATATGATTTATTTTCTTATTTCTTAGTCTTATTTATTTCTATACCTTCACTTATGGTATGTCTTTAATGCAATGAGTTAGTAAATCATCACAATAATATGACTTTGTTTTTTATGATTCTTCTTTGAGATATATGAATCATTTCTTTCAACTTGTATCTTCCCTTGAAATTTTTTAAAAATAATTAATGAAAGATACATCATTAGACATTCTTCTGAAGTGAGTACAATGGTGTTTTGAGACTCCCAACATGACCTAAAAAGTTTTTCATGAAGGTATCCTATAAAAGTAGTAAATTTTCCTTCTTTAGCTTCTTTAAAAAACAAGATCAATTTATCTTTTAGAACATCAAATACTTGATCTCCATCAATGTTGGGTATTAAGCCATGTGATTAAAATATAAGTGCATGCAACATTTCTTCACTATATTCATTAAATGCATTCTTAACTATTTCATCCATGAATTCCTTTAATGTAGTCTTCCTTGTAACTCCCTAGTTTTTTAATAAGAAACTAAAGATAATTTTTCCAACTTTTCTAAGATTTTGAGTTGAATTCCTTATGTCTCCCTAAGTTTGAATATATTATTAATACAATCTAAATCTCACAAAACTATTTTTATGTTGAATACCTTATGGCTCCCCAATTAGAAATTTAGAAGTTTTGTAATGGATATTTGCAAATTTAATATTTCTAATTTGATGTAGAAAATCTTATTTCTCCAAAATAGTCTATTTGCAAATATTTCAATTTGACTTACAAAAATAAATAGATTAATTACAAAGTTTGTAATTAACTTCCCAAAATTCCAAATTAACCTTTCAATAATATTCAAAACTTCTCAAAATACCTTTATAAGGTTTCTAGGGTTTCAATTTCTCAATTTGATGTCTTATCTCTCCACAAATATAATTAATATAAGTAGCACTATATTAATTAAACTTAACTTTAGGAAAAAATAAATTAAATCAACCTTATAGCTCCCAAACATTAGTATAGAGAAAAACTTAATTTGAAATGCTTTTACCTCCAAAATTGGCATGCTATTTTCATACTCTTCCATGTTTGACCTACTCAAAATGCAGCAGTCCTTCTCTTCAAGCACTAACTACAACTCCTACTTTATGAAATGAATTATTGAATGCTTTGATTGATGCATTGGTGAAATATGGCTCACATGCATTTATTAAGCTCCTTCAAGCATTTCACTTACCCTATCGATTGTTGGTACTTCTCCACAATTCTAAGTGGCACATAATATCTTCACTTCTTTAATCAATACTCCTCTTTGCAAACACTCCTCTAAACTTGGTAGTGGTGTTTACTCCCACCTTCAATGTTCTCAATGCTCTCCAACATTCAAATTCTCAACTATCAATGTATTTTCACCTATAAATGCTTCACTTCTCTCATGAAATGGTTTCACTTCCATTGCAACTAATGGTTGTTTGTGTTACTTTGATCATTGACATTTTGCTTCCACCTTGGTGATATTCTACCTCTCCTTAGTGCTCCTTCTAGCTACATTTTCTAGACTAGTTTTGATGTCCAATATGCTACCTAGTTCAATGCTCGAGGTGCACCAAATTTGACATCTCCTTTTGGTGTCTTTCAAGTGACACTCTATCTTCTTAAAAAAAATTCTACCTCCTTTTGGTGACTCCTCCACTTTTCTTGGAAATATTTCTTTACATGAATCTTTATATACCTTTTCTCTTTTTGTCAATGCTTAGTTGTGCTTCATTTACCTCCTTAAAATGATGGATTTATTTGTTACATACTCTTTTAAATACTTGTATTTCCACCTCCTTCATGCCTATTCATTTATACACACTCTCTTCCTTCTTCCAATTTTCCTTTGATGGTGTTTGAGCTTTTGGATGTAAATTGACAATTTGGCTCCTCCCATATGATCTCCTTACTTCCTCCAATGCTTACTATTCAACCAATGCTATCCACTAACATTCTATCTTCTCTTAGCTATATTTTGTCTTTCCCAACAATGATCTCTCTCCACAACAATGATTCTCTATATTCTCATTGATAAATATGCTATGTTCTCCTTTGGATAGCACTCCTCCTTGGCACTTGGGATTCCTTCTTCAATGTTACCTCCTCCTTGTTGAAGAACATGTGCTTATACTGAGAGGGGGGTGAACAATATAAGATAAAACTTTTTGCTTTTTAATCCAAATGATAACATCAGTAATATTAAAGCAGTAAAAATCACACAAAGCATCACACACATGAGAGACATGATTTAACGTGGTTCACCCAATGTGGGCTACTCCATGGAGAAAATATTCCTTATAAATTTTTCTCAAATAAATTCTCTTGGGAATCCTTTCCCTACAATGTTTATGGACCTTTGTCCAAAGGAGACACCAATCCCCTAATCAAGTTCATGGATCTCTATCCATAGGAGAACTCCTTTCTCCTCTACTCTGGCTGATGATCTTCTAGAAGAACTGTTGCCCCCACTGCTCTGGCTAATGGATCTCTATCCACTGAAGACACCTATCCTCACTACCCTAGCTAATGGATCTCTATCCACTGGAGACTATCATCCTCTATACTCTATCACCTCCAAATATCTGTCTCAAATCTGCACTAAACACAGTCCTTCGGTCTAGCACAAATTTGTCCTCAATCTCTATCTCTGATCTGGCACAAACCTGTCCTCAAATCTGTACCAAATTCTATCCTCAAATCTGTCCTCAATCTCTATCCTCAAATTTGTCCTCAAAACTCTGTCCTCAAATATCCTCAAAATTTATCCTCAAATATATCCTCAAATTTGTCCTCAAATATGTATTGTAAGCTTCCACAAAAGCTCACACAAATCTGTCCACAAGTCCTCTCTAGGACTTGCCTCAAATCTGCTCAACAAGTCCACACTAGAACTTGTCCAATCTCATAGAAACATAAAGATAATTGTTAGAGACTCAATATGCTTCACATTCACCACAATGCTCAATCACTTTCAATCACTCTTTTAGAAACATATAGAGAATTGTTAGAGACTCAATATGCTTCACATTCACCTCAATGCTCAATCACTTTCAATCACTCTTTTAGAAACATATAGAGAATTGTTAGAGACTCAATATGCTTCACACTCATCAAACTCTCAATCTCTTTCTCAACTCAATTCAAAATATAGAACAATTTGTTTCATAGAACTTGAACTATCACATCAACACATCCACTTGACTAGGCTCAACCAACTCTACTCAACCAATCACTCAATGAACTAATCCTTGCTCACAAACCCTAGTCCAAGCATATGAACACTCACTCAAATATTTCCAACAATGCTTATCAATCAATCTCACATAACAATGATACTCATGATCTTTGCAAACCCTAGTTCAAGTTCACTCAACTAATCACTTCAACAACAATGCTTATAAAACAAGGTTTCATCAACAACTCTTTATTCCATAAAACCTTGAAGCATTAATTCAACACACACTCAACAATGCTTACCAAACAATCCTTTTCACTCCAACTTTGCATTCACAACATTCAACAATCACACACTAGGAAGATGTGCCCATACCTTTTGTTTGATGTAAAAGTGCCTTTAGAAAACCTATCTCAATCACAATTTTCTTCTCTCCAATTTCAATGGTTAGATAACAAAATATCACTCCAACACTTTCTCAAAATATTCCTTAGACACAAGAATAATCAAAACTCAATTATGCCTTATTGCTCCCTTTTTAAAATTAACATCCATCAAATCATACATGAAAAATAATTACTTGGATACACCTTATAAACTCCAACTTAAAATAATATCCAACACCACACAACTTCCTAAAACACCTTACTACCCTTTCCAAACACTAAAGCAAATAACACCAAAAATTTAATTTTGCATAAGCCTTATAACTCCCCTTACAACCTTACAAACCAAATCAATATGCAAAAAATTAATTTTTAAATGCCCAACTAATATCCCCAAAATTTTTGGTGCTCAACTTTAAAGCATACCTTTGACTTCCCCCAAAAGGGGTTTCGGCGTGATTCGATCCGCCGTCTCCCCAAGCCTAAGCGCCTTAGCGCTTGGGAGCCCACCGCGTGGGCTATTGGTGCCCACGTGAAGGAAGGAGGACTTCCTTCCTCTTATACCTCCATGCACCTTTGACTTCCCACGAAAATCAAGAAGTACTCCTCTTTTTAGCATGATTCGCACAAGCTCGCATTAATCAAAATTTGAAGGCATGGTAATTTTGGGTAAGGTGGGTAATCCCATTTTTATACACATGTGGGTATTTTCTCCCCACGTCGGTGCTTAATAATTCAAATTCGAATTTCGAATTTAATTTAATAACCCACCTTAGGGTTAGTTAAAAATTAATATAAATTAACTTTATAACTAATATTAAAATTAATTAATAATTAATTTAAATAACTTAAGTAAATTAAATTATAAATTAATTTATAATAAAAATTATATTAATTAATTTATAATTAATTTAAAACTTCCCTTTATAATATTATAAAAAATATTATAATATTATCCACTTGGGCTTCTTCTTTTGCACTTTGGGCCATATCTGACTTCCTGGAACCGGGTCTTGATCAACTGAAACTGGAGAACCTGAAACTGATGTTGCCCACCAAAATTGCCACTGATTGGTGCTGAAATCTTGACATCAATGACCACTTACTCTTGACATCAATGACAACTTATCCACTCAAAATGTCCAACAATCTCCCCCTTTGTCATTGATGGTAACCCAAATTCTTTTTACCAAACACTTGACCTTTTTCTTGTTCTGCTCCCCCTGGGAAATTGCTCCCCCTAACTCAATGCTCTTTCCTTAAACCAAATATCTCCCCCTTACTCAAATCTCTCCCCCTTTGACATCAATGGCAAAGGGTCACCTTTGGGGCTCGGGGCTAAGAATGAGTCTCTTAGCTTAGCCCCTCCCCCACCTCCTCTTGAGGTGGTTAATTCTGGGGTGGGAGTATTACTCCAAGTTTTCCTCGAAGATACTCAAAGGTCTCCTTTGAAAGTGGCTTAGTGAAAATATCTGCTATCAGTTCCTTTGTAGTAACATATTCCAACCTGACATGTTTATCTGTTACCTGTTCTCTTAGAAAATGATACTTAATCAAAATGTGCTTTGTCCTGGAGTGCATCACTAGATTTTTTGAGATACTTATAGCACTTGTATTATCACATAATATGGGAATAGGATGATCATGTTTTATCTTGAAGTCTTCTAGAGTTCGCTTCATCCATAATACCTGTGTACAACTGGCTACTGCTGCAATATATTTTGCTTCTACTATAGATAAGGATACTGAAACCTGCTTCTTACTTAGCCAAGAGACTAAAAAGTCTCCAAGAAAGAATGCTCCTCCACTTGTGCTTTTTCTGTCATCAATGCTGCCAGCCCAATCTGCATCTGTATATGTTGTGAGTGTGAAACTATCACTTTTGGGATACCAAAGCCCAAAATCCATAGTCCCTTTTAGATACCTGAGAATTCTCTTTATTGCTGCCACATGTGTTTCTTTAGGTGCTTCCTAAAACCTTACCACTAATCCCACTAATTGTACTATGTCTGGTCTTGTAGCTGTAACATACAACAAGCTGCCAATCATAGATCTGTATAATCTCTGATCTGCCTCTAGAGATTCATCATCCTTACTTAACTTGCATCCTGTGACCATGGGGGTACTTATCGGTTTGCAATCTTCTAACCTGAATTTCTTTAGCATCTCTTTTATATACTTGGTTTGTGAGAGAAATACTCCTCTCTCTGATTGTGAAATCTGAAGTCCAAGAAAGAAGGACAACTCACCAAGCATAGACATCTCAAATTCATTTTGCATGTTCTTAGAAAATTCTTTACACATCTTATCATTGTTTCCCCCAAAAATGATGTCATCAACATAAACAACCATAATTAGTAGATCATTCCCTTCATTTTTTATGTATAAGTTGTTGTCTGCTATTCCTTTTCTGAATCCTTGTTCCTGAAGATACTTATCCAATCTTGAGTACCATGCTCTAGGAGCCTACTTTAGACCATACAGTACCTTTTTCAATCTGCATACATGATCTGGTTTATCTGTTAATATGAATCCCTCTGGATGTTCAATGTAGACTTCTTCTTCTAGAACACCATTTAGAAATGTTGACTTAACATCCATATGATATACCTTGAAGTTTTTAAAACTTGAGAAGGCTAAAAATATTCTTATGGCTTCAAGTCATGCAACTGGAGCAAATGTCTCATCAAAGTCAATTCCCTCTACCTGTGCATAACCTTTGCACACTAACCTTGCTTTATTCCTTACTACCTGTCCATATTCATTTAGCTTATTTTTGAATACCCATTTTGTGTCGATCACATTCTTGTCCTTTGGTCGTGGAACAAGTTCCCAAGTCTTGCTTTTCTCTATCTGATCTAATTCCTCATCCATTGCCTTAATCCAAAACTCATCTCCACTTGCCTGATTGAAGTCCTTTGGCTCAATCTTAGATAGCAAAGAAAAATTTGCTTGTTGATATGGTGTTATTATCCTTCTCCTTGTCTACCTTTCATCTGGATTTCCAATGATTAGATATTTTGGATGATGCTTTTGTACATATCTGGATGGAGTTTTAGGAAGAAGTTTTTGTGTTTCTTCTTCTTCTTCATATGATTCCTCATGAAACTCTTCTTGACAACTTCCATCTTCCTGATACACAGTTTGTTGAACTGGTTCTCTTAAATCTATCTTCTCATCAATTGTTACATTTATACTTTCTACAATAGTGTGTGTTCTCTTGTTGAAGCATCTATAGGCTTTACTCTTAGAGGAATAACCAAGGAAAATTCCCTCATCACATCTTGGGTCAAACTTGCCTAAGTTTTGATCTTCTCATATTATGTAGCACTTGCTTCCAAAAACCTTGAAGTGTTTTATAGTGGTCGGTATTCCTTTCCAAAGCTCATATGGAGTCTTGTGATGGTTTACCCTCATTTGAGCCCTAGTGATTATGTATACTATTGTGTTGATTGCTTCTCTCCAAAATCCATCTGAGATTTTAGACTCATTTAACATAGCTCTAGCCATATTCTCAATAGTCCTATTTTTCCTTTCAACTACTCCATTTTGTTGAGGAGTCCTTGTTGCTGAGTATTCTCTCTTGATCCCATGTTGTTCACAAAACTCTACAAATTCATTTGAGGTAAATTCTCCTCCTCTGTTAGATCTCAAACACTTAATCCTCTTGCCGGTTTCATTTTCAACCAGTTCCTTAAATGCTTTGAATTTTTCAAAAGCATCTGACTTCTCTTTCAAGAAAGCTACCCAAACCATTTTGGAGTAATCATCTATAAACAATATAAAGTAACTCTCACCATGAATACTCTATGTTCTGGTAGGACCACATAGATCAGTATGTATTAAAATTAATGGCTCAGATGACATATATCCTTTTGACTTAAAGCTTGTTCTAGTTTGCTTTCCATGTTGACAAGGTGCACAAATGGTGTTTTGTGGCCTTTTTATTTTGGGTAAATCTCTGACAGCCTGCTTATTGCTTATGTTGACTATGTTGTCAAAATTCAAGTGACCCAATATTCTATGCCACAACCAACTCTCATATTCTTGTGATAGAAAGCACTTTTCCCCTTTGATCTCACTAAGCATGTATAGATTTTTTGGAGTTCTTCTTGCATTGGCAATGACTTTTCTAGTTTCTGATTTTCTTATCTCACATCTATCTGGGTGGAATGTAACCATATGCCCTTGATCACAAATTTGACTTACACTTAGCATATTATGTTTTAACCCCTTAACATACAACACATTTTATGTTCTTGTTTTCCCATTGTCTAAACTCAGAGTTCCTCTTCCACCAATCCTTGCTGATCCATTATCACCAAAACTTACTGATCCTCTATTGGTTTCTTTTAGTACAATGAATTTGTCTTTGTCTCCTATCATGTGACTAGAGAAACCACTATCAAGATACCATTGTTCTTCTTTATCCTGAGCATGAAGGGTTGTTTGAACTAACATTGATCTAGCCTTTACATTTTCTCTTTCATATTTCCTAGTTGTTGAAATTGTTTTTCTTTTACTAGACTCAGGAAGTATCATTTTACACCATCTAGCCTTGTGCCCAAAATTATTGCATTTGTAACATATACTATCATTATCCATAAGAGGTGCAAAAGAATTGAAATTTCTATTGACATTGTTTCTTGCATGACCAATACAGTGTATAGCTCTATGACCATATTTATTACAAGAAAAGCAATGACCATGGAAGAAATTATGTAACCTATTTGGATGCCTTTGATATTGTGGTGGAGTGCTTCTCCTCTTGTGATTAACTCTCATCCAAGGTTCTTCTTTGCTTTCTTCCTTTCTGATATCCTTTGCTTGCCTATCTTTGTTTGAAGTTTCTACTTCTTGAAGACTTGATTCCTTTTTCTATTTCTCATACTCTACATCTTGTAGTACCTTGGTCCTTTCAACTTCATTCCTTAGATAAAAAATTTCTGCTTCCAATATTTCACATTTTGTTTCTCTTGTTCTTAACAGATCTGTCATATCCTGCTCAATTTTCTTTCCTTCTTCTACCTTTATCTTGAGTTTTGTGAGATTTTGTAGAAGTTCCATCCTTTCTTCTTCATCCTCTTGAATTTGTTCCTTCAAGCTTGAATTCTTCTCTCTAATTCTTTCCAAATTTCTGAGAGCAGTAAAGAATTCTTCTTTTATATCAAACATGGTCTCTTCTTCATTTTTTGAAGTCATGTGTGTCTCTGATGGATCCTCCTCCAAGTTGTTAGTATTTTCATGGAGAGACCCACTCTAATACCAATTGAAGAACATGTGCTTATACTGAGAGGGGAGGGGTGAACAATATAAGATAAAACTTTTTTCTTTTTAATCCAAATGATAACATCAGCAATATTAAAGCAGTAAACATCACACAAAGCATCACACACATGAGAGACATGATTTAACGTGGTTCACCCAATGTGGGCTACTCCATGGAGAAAATATTCCTTATAATTTTTTCTCAAATAAATTCTCTTGGGAATCCTTTCCCTACAATGTTTATGGACCTCTATCCAAAGGAGACACCAATCCCCTAATCAAGTTTGTGGATCTCTATCCACAGGAGAACTCCTTTCTCCTCTACTCTGGCTGATGATCTTCTAGAAGAACTATTGCCCCCACTACTCTGGCTAATGGATCTCTATCCACTGAAGACACCTATCCTCACTACCCTGGCTAATGGATCTCTATCCACTGGATACTATCATCCTCTATACTCTATCACCTCCAAAGCTCTATCTCAAATCTGCACTAAACATAGTCCTTCGGTCTAGCACAAATCTATCCTCAATCTCTATCTCTGATCTGGCACAAACCTATCCTCAAATCTGTACCAAATTTTATCCTCAAATATATCCTCAATCTCTATCCTCAAATCTATCCTCAAAACTCTATCCTCAATATCTATCCTCAAATCTATCCTCAAAAATTTGTCCTCAAATCTATCCTCAAAATTATGTTCTCAAATTTATCCTCAAATATCTATCCTCAAAAATGTATTGTAAGATTCCACAAAAGCTCACACAAATCTATCCACAAGTCCTCTCTAGGACTTGCCTCAAATCTGCTCAACAAGTCCACACTAGAACTTGTCCAAATCTCATAGAAACATAAAGAGAATTGTTAGAGACTCAATATGCTTCACATTCACCACAATGCTCAATTACTTTCAATCACTCTTTTAGAAACATATAGAGAATTGTTAGAGACTCAATATGCTTCACATTCAACTCAATGCTCAATCACTTCCAATCACTCTTTTAGAAACATATAGAGAATTGTTAGAGACTCAATATGCTTCACACTCACCAACTCTCAATCACTTTCTCAACTCAATTCAGAATATAGAACAATTTGTTTCATAGAACTTGAACTATCACCTCAACACATCCACTTGACTAGGCTCAACCAACTCTACTCAACCAATCACTCAATGAACTAATCCTTGCTTACAAACCCTAGTCCAAGCATATGAACACTCACTCAAATATTTCCAACAATGCTTATCAATCAATCTCACATAACAATGATACTCATGATCTTTGCAAACCCTAGTTCAAGTTCACTCAACTAATCACTTCAACAACAATGCTTATAAAACAAGGTTTCATCAACAACTCTTTATTCCAGAAAACCTTGAAGCATTAATTCAACACACACTCAACAATGCTTACCAAACAATCCTTTTCACTCCAACTTTGCATTCACAACATTCAACAATCACACACTAGGAAGATGTGCCCATACCTTTTGTTTGATGTAAAAGTGCCTTTAGAAAACCTATCTCAATCACAATTTTCTTCTCTCCAATTTCAATGGTTAGATAACAAAATATTACTCCAACACTTTCTCAAAATATTCCTTAGACACAAGAATAATCAAAACTCAATTATGCCTTATTGCTCCCTTTTTAAAAATTAACATCCATCAAATCATACATGAAAAAATAATTCCTTGGATACACCTTATAAACTCCAACTTAAAATAATATCCAACACCACACAACTTCCTAAAACACCTTACTACCCTTTCCAAACACTAAAGCAAATAACACCAAAAATTTAATTTTGCATAAGCCTTATAACTCCCCTTACAACCTTACAAACCAAATAAATATGCAAAAAATTAATTTTTAAATGCCCAACTAATATCCCCAAAATTTTTGGTGCTCAACTTTAAAGCATACCTTTGACTTCCCCCAAAAGGGGTTTCGGCGTGATTCGATCCACCGTCTCCCCAAGCCTAAGCGCCTTAGCGCTTGGGAGCCCACCGCGTGGGCTATTGGTGCCCACGTGAAGGAAGGAGGACTTCCTTCCTCTTATACCTCCATGCGCCTTTGACTTCCCATGAAAATCAAGAAGTACTCCTCTTTTCAGCACGATTCGCACAAGCTCGCATTAATCAAAATTCGAAGGCATGGTAATTTTGGGTAAGGTGGGTAATCCCCTTTTTATACACATGTGGGTATTTTCTCCCCACATCGACGCTTAATAATTCAAATTCAAATTTTGAATTTAATTTAATAACCCACCTTAGGGTTAGTTAAAAATTAATATAAATTAACTTTATAACTAATATTAAAATTAATTAATAATTAATTTAAATAACTTAAGTAAATTAAATTATAAATTAATTTATAATAAAAATTATATTAATTAATTTATAATTAATTTAAAACTTCCCTTTATAATATTAAAAAATATTATAATATTATCCACTTGGGCTTCTTCTTTTGCACTTTGGGCCATATCTGACTTCCTGGAACCGGGTCTTGATCAACTAAAACTAGAGAACTTGAAATTGATGCTACCCACCGAAACTGCCATTGACTGGTGCTGAAAGCTTGACATCAATGACCACAAACTCTTGAAATAAATGACAACTTATCCACTAAAAATTTCCAACACTTGCATAGATAGAACACTTCCTTGGTGCTTGGCCTTCCTTTGTTACAATCTTCCTTGCTTGGTTTGTTAGTTTTTGGACTGCACTTAAATTTTCTGAATATATTTTTTATGTGGCTCTCTTATCTTGCATGTAGATCAAATTTATACTCCTCTTAACACTTTGTATTTTTTAAAACTTAGTGTAGGTTTAATGGTGATGAATATGCTTTGCTTTCAAATTTGAAAACTTGAAACTTCAATTCCTCCTTGTTGCCTTCAATATTGACTATGGTGCTTACAAACTTGCTATAAACACTCTTTTTGAATTCTTAAACAAGATGCACTTTAAACATAAACTTGCAGTCCTTTTTCTCCTTCCTTTCTTGCTTACTTACTTTCTGATTTGTTGTCTTTATTCACTGTTCCAATATGCTAAAAAATTGCAACTCTTCTCCTCCTAATGCTGCCCAAACTTGTTGTTCTTTCTCCTTCAACTTGCTATCCAATATTTCTAAAATTTGTAGCTTTACTTATTCTCCAAATTTTTCTCAAATTATAATGTATTATTATTTAATTTACTATCTAGAAATACTAAAATTCATAGCTCTACTATCTCCTCCAAATGCTTCCCAATATGTTGTCCAAAAATACCTTCAAATTACAGCCTTTCAAAACTTTAATAGTTGCTTACAAAATCTATCAATTGGTGGCCTCTTTCAATCCTCTATATTCTCTTCAACTCTCATTGATTTTTGTCTTCAACTTTAGCCTCTTTAGCTGGCCTATTATTCAATATTCTCAATGTCTTAAAGTCTTAAAAAAACCTTTCTCAAAATTTGACAAACTTATTGCCAAATATTTCCTCCTTCAATCAGTTTCACAAATCCTTATGGGCTTGTCATCGGATAGCGATGATTGTCCCAAATTTTATGTGATTACCTCTTTTCAAAAGATTCTTATTTCTTCAATATTCTAACTCAAAATTTCTTCAAAATCTTCTCCAATGACCACTTCTTCAATTCTCCAATAAGGCTTCTCTAGCCTCTTTCTTTCTTCTCTCTTCAATTTGCTATGGGACCTCTTCTCTTGGGTATCTTATTTCTCTAATTATATAATATGAATTCTCTAGCCTCTTTCTTTCTTCTCTCTTCAATATTCTATAGGATCTCTTTTATTGGGTCTCCTCAATCTCCAATCTTCAATCTTCAATGGGGCCTTTATCTTGGGCCTCATTAATATTCAATGTCTACTCTTTTGCTGCAATCCCAAAATCAAATCTTTCCCAAGGAAATCACGTAGGCATTTAAAGGTTAATTATTATCTATCTATTGTAGGAAGATTCTCAAATTTTGAGAATAGTTTTCTACAACAAAAACTTAGACAAAAATAATCAAATGCATTTAAATCTTCAATTTTTTTGAAATCAATTAACTTCTCTAGTTGTTCAATAATCTAGTGGTAAAAACTTTTCTAAGTCCTAGTATTCACGAGTTATTATAATTCCTAGCCAAATGCAACTTGGAATCTTCTTCTACCTTCAAATTTGATTTCTCTATCAAACTTTCCAATATGACCTCTTTCTTGGGTCTCTTAATATTGTCAATATCAATATCTATCTTCAAGACTTGAAACTATGCTATAGATTGCCTTCTATTATAAATTTATTCTTGGAATAGGTAAACTCAATCTATCTAAAATTTTCAAATATTGAATCTCCAATATTCACTAGTTTTTCTTCAACATAGTGGAAATACTATCTTCTCCGGTTTTCTTCTCTAGAGGTAATATCTTCAAATTGATTGGTTCTCCTTGACCAGTGGAAATTTCCTTGGACTATTTGCAACTTTTAATAACCTATGCAAGAAAAAACTTGTTGTATCTTTGATACCACTATTATCTTTTCATGTTGAACTCTTAATGTAAATAACTAGAGAATTAAATATAAAGTTGTAATATAAAATACTCAATAATGGCAATAGTTTATTCAAATATAACTCACAAATAACTTCAGAAATAACTCATAAAATAGACACTAATAAATGCTCACAAAATAGTAAAATGATATAGAATAAAGGTTACACACACTCTCTCCTTTACAATGCTTAGTCACATATATATAATATAATGTGACTCTTCATATGGAGTACTCTTAGCCTTCACTCTTATTTGAGACTCTTCACTTTCCTATTCTAAGGACACATGTGTACTCTTACATAATGGACACTTGTGCACATTTACACTCACCACACTTGCACACTTAATTACATGACACTTGTACATTTCCTACACATTATTACATTACATAAAATATTTACTCACACTCTAAACTATGAAACACTCATAATCTAATATTTACAATGACATACCCAAGGTGATACATTAACATGTACTAAATAATGTAATCTACTCCAACACAACTAAGCTAATGAGCCATGAGTCTTTGATCTTAATCTAATGAGTCATGAAAACAATAACAACTAAGCTAATGAGCCATGAGTCTTTGATCTTAATCTAATGAGTCATAAAAACAATAACAACTAAGCTAATGAGCCATGAGTATTTGTGCCAAGAATTATAAAACAACTATGCTAAGCTATTGGAAATCAACTAAACTAAGAAAGGCTAAAATAACTATACTATAGAAAGAAAAAACACATTTTCTAAAGGAATGGAAAGCAAAAAAACTATGAAAAATGAGAAAACTATTGTTAGGAAAATAAAGAAACTTAACCTAATGAAAGGATAAGGGGAATACCTATGATAAACTAAGGAATGAAAATATGATATTAAATAAGAGATGAAACATATAGGCTATGTTAAAATTAGAAAGCAATTAATATTCATAATAAACAATGATAAGGAAATTGATTATGATATGAGCCTCTATGCTAAACTAAGGGATATACGCTACTAAACTATGAGCTTGTGCTAGAACTAAAATAAAGTAAGCCTATTGTGCTTTTGTGTGACTTTCAAGAGTGGTTGTATATGTCTATGTGATCACTAGGGGTAGTTGTCTATGTCTATGTTTGTGTCTATGGCCACCAAGGGTAGTTGTCTATGTTTATGGCCACTAAGAGTTATTTTCTATGTTTGTGTGACCACTAGGGATAGTTGTCTATATCTTGATGTGAACTCAACTACAAGAGACCAACAAAATGGACTCCAATCATAACACAAATGCAATATAATGGAAGAAAAATACAAATTGATATTCTTCTCATTCCTGAATTCACACCCCTTCTCCAAAATATTACAATCCATCATATAGCAACCAAAAACCAAATAAACCCTAAAGAAACCCTAAAAACATCTTTTTCTAAAAATTGCTAAAAATAGATTTTTTTTTCTAAAAACTGCTAAAAATAGAAATGAGTCAGATTGCACCCAAATTTGGTGCACACATCCCTATTACAATAAAAAACCTTAATTTAAAATATTAGGTCTCAAATTAAGGTATAACAAAAGATAATAAACTTCTAACATGAAAAAAACCCAAAAAACCCGAGAACCTATTCTAAAAGCTAATTTTGGGACACTAGATGTTGGAGTTAGGTCCCAAAAACATGATTTTTGGAGATTCAAGAAAATTATAGATTAGCCTAATGTAGAACATGCATGCAGAACCACCTGTTAAATTTCAAGGCAAACGGGCATACAATTCACAAATTATGGCTCCAGCAAGGTGCATCATTATCCTCTGGTGAAAAAGAACTCAACCCCTGTGAGTTCAGCTGAATTGAAATTTTGTAGCTTCTGGTTATCAATTTTCTTTATATTTGAATCTAAAACCCAAGTGTTATCTGACTATGGTAATCCTTCCCATTGAACCAGGTATTTGTTGTAGCTCCCATGTCTCGTGGTGATCACCTTCTTATTAAGCACCTGTGCAACTTTGTTTTTTTTCTCTTAGGCATTTGTCGTGCCCAATTTGTTGTCTTTTGTAATTAACTATCCTTGAAAGTACTAGGATATTGAAATAAATCAAAAACTTTAAAAATGGGTGAAATATCAAATTCATCGGGCAACTCTACTTTATAGGCATTATCATTGATCTTCTTCAAAATTTTGCATGGCCCAATTTTATTAAGTTTTAATTTGTTATATGTCCCCTTAGGAAATATTTATTTGCTAATATGAACCATGACCATATCACCCTCTTCAAACACTTTCACCCTTTTGTGTGCGTCAACAGACTCTTTGTAGTGAGCATTACTATACAATTTTTCCCTCACTGACTCTTACACTTTTTGGATATGCTCAGCAAATGCTTTTACATCATCACTAACTCATTCCCCAATTGGTAACTCAACCAAATCTAATACACCTCTAGGATTTTTACCATAAATAATTTGGAAAGGAGATTTACCTATCGACCTATTCACTGAACTGTTGTATGCAAATTCAGCTTGTGATAAGGCTAAATACCATTGTTTTGGTTTTCTCCAACTATGCACCATAAGAGGTTTCCCAAGATTTTGTTCACTACCTTTGTTTGTCCATCGATCTGTGGGTGGTAAGCACTACTAAAATACAACCTGGTGTTCAACTTCTTCCATAATGTCCTCCAAAAGTGACTCAATAACTTAGTATCCCGATCAGAAGTAATAGTCTTTGGAACACCATGCAACCACACAATCTCATCAAAGAATAAGACTACAGTCCTAGTTACATCATTAGTTTTCTAGTAAGAAATGAAATGCACCATTTTTGAAAATCTATCGACCACAACAAAAACTGAATCCTTACCCCTCTATGTCTTGGGAAACCCCAACATGAAATCCATACTCATATCGGTCCATGGTCCTCTAGGAACTGGAAGTGACATATACAACCCTGTATTTTATGCATGGCCCTTAGCCATTTGATATGCTCTACATCTAGAGACAAACTTGATTATGTCTCCTTCATTTTTGGCCATAGAACTTCTCCTCTACAAGAGTGGTAGTTTTAGCTACTCCAAAATGACCAGCCAAAATCCCACTATGTAATTCCCTCAAGATGTTCTCTCTCATAGAGCCATTGGGAATGGATAATCGATTACCCTTATACAAGTAACCATTCTGAAAAAAATACTCTTCAAAAATAGTACGAGGATCACCCTCTACTGCACTTTTACATTGTTGCACAATATTCCCAAAATATGCATCATATTCATACAGATCTTTAATCCCATCAAATCCTACCACTTTATTATCCATAGTGGTCAACAACATGACTCTCTTACTCAATGCATCAACAACATTATTTTGTTTGTCTGATTTGTGCTTCAGGACAAATGTATACTGTTGCAAAAATGAATCTCATTTGGAATGCCTACTATTTAACTTTTTTTAAGAGTTGACATACCTCAATGCTTCATGATCATTAAACAACACAAACTCATTTGAGAGTAAGTAGTGCCTCCAATTTTGCAATGCTTGTACAATTGCATAAAATTCCACATCATATGTAGAATAATTCTTCCTTGCATAATTTAGCTTCTCACTGAAAAATGTTATAGGCCAGCCCTCTTGAATTAAGACACCACCAATTCCAACAAATGAGGCATCACAATCAAACTCAAACACCTTATTAAAATATGGTAACACTATAACAGGATTTTTTGACACCTTCTTCTTCAAGAGTTCAAAACTCTTTGTTGCTACCATAGTCCATACAAACTCTTTTCCCTTCATGCACTCAGTTATAGGGGTAGCTATACTACTGAAGTTCCTGATGAACTTTTTGTAAAAGGTAGCTAGGCCATGAAAGCTCCTTACTTCTATTATAGTTCATGGAAGAGGCCATTCCAGAATCGCCTTCACTTTCTTGTCATCCATCCTCATGCCATCTCTTGAGATTACAAATCCTAAAAACACTAAACTATAATGAAGAAATCTACATTTCTTCAAGTTGACATACAATTTCTCCTTCCTGAGCACGTCTAACACTAATTTTAGGTGGAACAAATGCTCCTCTTCACTTTTACTATAAATCAAAATATCATCAAAATACACAACCACAAACTTACCGTTATATTCCCGCAGTACTTTGTTCATCAATTGCATAAATGTACTGGGTGCATTAGACAACCCAAATGGCATCACCATCCACTCGTACAACCCATATTTTATCTTAAAAGTTGTCTTCCATTCATCCCCTTCTCTAATTATGATCTGGTAGTAGCCACTTTGTAGATCAATTTTATTGAAGTATTTAGCTCCATCTAATCCATCCATCATGTCATCCACTCTCGACATAGGATATCAATACTTTATCGTGATCTTGTTTATGGCTCTACTATCCACACACATCCACTAGTCACCATCTTTCTTTGGGGTCAGCAATGCTGGATTTGCACATGGACTCATACTCTCCCTAACTAATCCCTTCTTTATCAATTCTATCACTTGCCTACTCAACTCTGCATTTTGTGTTCGATTCAACTAATAAGCTGCCTAATTTGGGAGCACTAATCCTAGAATCAAATCCATGTGATGGTGGATATACCTCTTTTGTGGTATCCCATATGGTAACTCCTCTGGTGTGATATATTTATATTCACTTAGCAACTTAGTTGTTGCTGTCGGCATAACAACTTCATCTGTTTATAGCTTCCTAGTTGTTAAGGCATAACATAAGCTAATTTCCTTGATATCTGCAAGAAACTCCTTCATTTTCAATAAGCTCTCACTCGGCCCATCCTCCTTTAGAGGTACAAGAACTACCTTTACACTATCCTTCCATAATGTGTAAGTATTCTTTCTCCCATTATGGTTAGTAGCCCTGTCGTACTGCCAAGGTCTTCCCAAAAGAATGTGACATACATCCATCGGGATCACATCACACCACACTTCATCCTTGTAAGTACTCCCAATTGAAAATTTAATTAAACACCTTTGATCTACTGTTACCTCATTCCCCTTATTAACCCATGATATGCGATATGGATAAGGATGCTTTTCGCATTCTAGGTTCATTTTATCAACCATGACATTTGACACCATATTTTCACAACTACCACCATCAATAACAATATTACATACCTTCCCTCCTAAAGTACACCTTGTTCGAAATATGTTTGTTCATAGCCCAAAATCATCACCATCTATGGTCTGACCCTTTGCTTTTCTCTGCATCTTCTCTTTATTAGAAACAACCAGTGTTATCCTTATCATAAGTGCTTCCCCCATGTCATCAACAACTTCATCCTCATCCTGCTCTTCCATCTCAACCAGATTGACCCTTCCTTGTCCTCCTTGACCCATTTCTTGGAAATCACATTGGGGACACTCAAATGCTCTTTTCTCCTCCTCACCACATCCATAATAGGTATACGACCTTCTTGGATCATTCCCATTTCGTCCACCACTGTAACCTCTACCTCGTTGGTATCCTCTTCCTCTCAGATTTTGCCCATCTTCTTCTTGTTTAGTAGGTATTGAGGATTCTACCTTGAGAAAATTAGATCCACTTCGACCCTGACTTGAAGAGGGTGTGAATCCCTTATTACCTCTTCTATTAACCCTTTTCAATTTCTCCTATGCCTTAAGGGCCATTTCATATACATCCTCCACTGTAAGAGTGTGATGCATGCTCATCTCATATTGGACAACAAAACTTAGGCCATTTACATACCTAGCAGCCTTTTGGTCCTTGGTCTCATTGTGCTCCACTCGAATGGATAGATTGTAGAATTCATTAGTATAGTCCTCAATGTTTTGATCATTCTGTTGAATATTTTGAAATCTATGAAATATGGTTTGGGAGTAGTCTACAGGTGTAATTTTTTTTTGTAACTTCTTCTTCATCTTTGTCCAATCCCTGATCTTTTCCTTTCCATTCCTCTATTGTGTAGTCTTTAAATGATCCCACAAAATCAATGCATGTCCCTTCAACTTTGTGCATGTGAGCTTAACCTTATTCTCTTCAACAAGGTTACTCCATTAAAAATATTTTTCTATGCTATTGATGTAATTGATCAACTCCTCTAGTTTCAACCCACCAACATACTCGGGAACCTCAATCTTGATCCCATATTGACTCCCTTTAAGCTCCTCTAGAGCTCGTATCAGCCAAATTTCATAACTGTGCCCTTATTCCTCTAGGCCCTTTGGTTCTGCTTCTGCATGGACCTCAAATCCATGTTTCTCAAGTATGTTTTCATCATTAGATCCTTGATCTGCATGCGCCTTGGGACGTCTCTCTCCCATGCGATCAATCACACTAGTAAATCATGCTATTTTTGCATTTATATCCTCGATATACCTATTCATCTGGGCATATTTTCTAGATGACATATTCCCTTCACTAGCGATATCACATCCGTTCTGATACCAAATGATGTGAACTCAGCTACAAGATACCAACAAAATAAACTCCAATTGCAACATAAATGCAATATAATGGAATAAACCTGCAAATTGATATTCTTCGCATTCTTGAATTCACACCCCTTCTCCAAAATATTACAATCCATCATATAGCAACTTAAAACCAAATAAATTGTAAAGAAACCCTAAAAATGTCTTTTTCTAAAAACTGCTAAAAATAGATATTTTTTCTAAAAACTACTAAAAATAGAAATGAGTCGGATTACACCCAAATTTGGTGCACACATCTCTCTTACAATAAAAAACCTTAATTTAAAATATTAGGTCTCAAATTAAGGTATAACAAAAGATAATAAACTTCTAACATGCATAAAAAACCTAAAAAACCTAAGAACCTATTCTAAAAGCTAATTTTGGGACACTAGATGTCGGAGTTAGGTCCTGAAAACATGATTTTTTTAGAGTTAGGCCAATCAAATATTTTCTTCATGCATAACACGCACACAGAACCACCTGTTAAATTTCAAGGCAAATGGGTGTACGGTTCATAAATTATGGCTCCAGCAAGGTGCAACATATCTATAGCCACCAAGGGTGGTTTTCTATGTCTATGTTTGTGTTTGTGGCCACCAGGAGTGGTTTTCTATGTTTGTGTAATCACTAGGAGTGATTGTATCTAAGTGTAGATGGTCAAATATTGATAGAATGAGCCCTAAATTAGAGTATGTGATTGTGATTTTATAATTGCTAGATACCTGTGATATAGATAGAGAACAAAAAGCTAGTGACATAAGCAAAACAAGCAAAAATACATGAAAAATTCTAAGAAAAACACATAAGACATACTATACTAGAAGCAAGTCCTAGAGCCTATGAAAAACAATAAGTGTCAAGTGTGTCAAGGGAAAATAGGTCCCACCATGATTGCCAATAATGTGAGCTAGGAAATTGCACCATAACAACATAATAAATAAATCAAAAGAAAGAAGGAAATCTAATATTGTAAAATACTCTATTTTTTATTACAAAAAGTACTCAGATTACAATAGACCTCCTGAGAGGAAGAATTTTTTTAAAATAAATTTTAATGGTGCCACAAAGTATCTCCTCAATCACACTTAAAAATATCAGACAAGTTTTGTATCCTTATTCTTGACTATCGTAGGCCTCGTACAACTCCAAATACCTTCATACAAACTCACAACAAATCCATAATTGTATCTACAAGGCCTCTCAAGATGAGATCTAGATTCATGAAAAGGATGTAAAACTTCAACAAATGCTACAAAAATTATGTAACAGGTTACAAAATCATGCCAATATGCTTGTCTTACCTTCTTACCTTATTGTTGTTGCATCTATATATCTATCTATCTATTAGGATCCCATCCTAATGTTATTTTGTAATTATCATTCGTTTATGTAATGACCCACTTTTGACGTGGGGGATTCCATTTATAATGTTATTTTGTAATACTTTGTATATGAAAAGTAAGGCATGTAGCCAAGTGGTTCCATATTATGTAACCATTATCAATATTGTAATCAATGTTTGGTAGAATAGTCTAGCTCAAGTGGAATTTTGCATGTAAGCCAACTCTTGAGCCTCTAGGTAGGATTGCATGGATTTTTCTCTTTAAAATACATGGTTCCATCTACAAATGTATCTTTTACAAGTTAATAAAATATTAAAGGAGGTTGTCCCCTTGAAGAGGCATATGATTCTAAGTTATTTGTGGCATTGATTTAATTTTGCAATTACTTTCTACATAGTGTTATTTTGTTATTTGATGTATTTAAGTAATTTTACAGTGTGTTATGTGAGTGAGTTTTATTTTAATAGTAGGTTCTTAACAAGTAGTATCAGAGCGCTTTTCAGGGCTGAGTTCTATTATGACTACGACAATTCTTATCCATCCATTTATACCAGTTAGGTATAATTTTCTTGTGTTTTTTTCTACTTTCCTTTATTTAAAAGATAAAAATATTAGCAAAACCATAAAAATCCAAAAAATAGTCTTTTTTTAGTAGTTAAATAGGCTAGAAATCCTATGTCGAGGGTTTTGAAATATCATGAAGGAGTTGTCATTATTGGCTATGTTATATTGTCCATAAAGTGTCTAGTGAAGTGAGTGGTGATTAGGCTCCAATACCCAGGACTCAAACAACACTCGTGCATGAAATTAAGGTCCCATGCATATTCGGGTGTATCAAGAGATCAATTAGGCTTAAAAATTAGTTTTATTCAATAGAAATATTTTGGTATTTTATTATCCATAGTCTATGGGACACAACATATTGGATGATTACCCTCTCATACTGTTAGAGAGGAATATATTGTACTCAAGGGTATATGTGGAATCCTCCTTGGGTAGTGGCCTAAAATATTGGTTCGAGCACTATTGTTCATCATTATGTTATAACAGAGGGCCTATGAGTATTACATACTCCTCTATCTATTGTACCTTGGTTCTATCAAAAATTCAACCTACAAAAACAACACCTTCCTATTCTGCTAAATATAAATTCATGACCCACAAAAGGGAGCATACAGAGAAGGATTTTCCCTATCATGAAAGAACAAAATTTTGCATGCACCAAATAGTTAGGATAGAGTTTACAAGTATCTGTGATAGTAACAAATATCCTAGTACCATTCATGCCAATGATAGTAAAAATCAGGTCGATAGTGGCAGTAACAGTTGTCTATAACAATCAAAATTTATAGGTTGTCAATGTCAAAAATAGAACCGTTAGTGTTAGTAACATCATAATACATACAATCCCAGGGTCAGTATAGTGAATAATGTTAATAACTACAATATAGGTGATAGGGATAGAGATAGGTCAATGAAAAGGTGATCAATAGATAGTACATATAGATTAGAGATAGTTGATCTAGTACCCAACTTTTGAACCCAATATCCAAATCCTAAACCAACCACACCAGTAGAATCATCAAAATAGAGGATAAAAAAATGAGTGTTGTGGGATATAACTCATTGTGACCATATCTCCACGCTGATAATTTTGATATATAACACCCAAGCACTATTTTGGACTCCTTACTAAAAATAGTAACTCCTAAAACCCCATTTCTATTTTTAGTAATAAAGGTTCAAAACTCTTCAAAATGGCTGGTGGTATCGTGGACATCAAAAAGAGATAGACCAAACTACTGCATTCTTGGAATACTTAAAAATATCCATGGATGAAATTACACAAGCAAATCAAGTCATAAGGGAAGAGCTTTGAGGCTTTAGAGGAGATTATGATACCTCTAATAACCGCTTAGAAGAACAACTTGTAGATGTTGAGTCCAAATTGCAAATTTGTCCAAGAAAGTCTGAGTACCGTACTGAACAATATTATAGAGGTAAAGGATGGGAATCAAATGATTCTCATATTCACTATGACCATGATCCTACATTTAATATGCCTAAATTAGAATTTCCTAAGTTCAATGGGAAGGATGCAAATGGGTGGTTGTGTCATGTTGATCAATTTTTTAAACTCCATAATATCCCTAGATATTATCGAGTTTATATGGCTTCCTTAAACTTGGAATATGAAGCCTTACAGTGGTACCAATGGTTGCAAAACACTATCCTTGATCCCTCTTGGGAAGAATTTGAGTCTTAATTACTCACTCAATTTGGCCCTAGTGAATATGACAACTTTACAGGTGCCTTGAGAAAGTTGAAATAAACTTCTATAGTTCATGATTACCAATCACAATTTGAGAAATTGACCAACAAAACAAGGGGATTGAATGAAGGGTTATTTATGAGTTGTTTCATTAGTGGCTTGAAGAATGATCTCCAAACTGAGGTCAAGATGATAAAATGTAAATCATGATGCAGACTATCAATTTTTCCCGGTTGTTTGAATTCCAAATTTTAGCTCAAATGCGGACATCTACATTTCCACAAGCTAGGTCCTCCTTTCCTCCTAGATTCCAAACTTATAATGAAAATAAAATTATTGCACCCAAACATCTGATTAAAAAAGAAATGGATGTGCATCATGCCCAAGGGTTGTGCTACAATTGTGATAAAAAGTATGTTCGGGTGCATAGGTGTGCCCAAAATAAGTTATTCCTCATAGATGTTGATGAGCCTGAAAATAATGAACAAAGTGATGATGACACAAAACCAATAGAGGAACCACCCCAAAATAAGGAATAAATATAGGAAGAACCATAGGATAAAAATTTTGTTCATGCTCTTACAAAAATTACTACTCCCTATACCATAAAAGTTGTGGGATTTTTCAAAGGTATATATCTTACCATTCTGATTGATTTTGGCAGTACACACAACTTTATTGATCCTCGTATTTCCAAGTAGGCTAATTTTTACATAAACACATATGATTCCTTTGTAGTCATGGTATAAAATGGAGGGATCTTACCTTACAAGGTTAAATATCATAATATCAGAGTGAAAACTAGAGAATATGAGCTCAAATAAGACATGTTTGCTCTTCAATTAGGGGGATGTGATATCATGTTGGAATCTCAATGGTTGGGCACATTGGGCACCATATCATTGAACTTTGAAAAGAATTTGATGCAATTTTCATAGCATGGACAATCCCATATTATTCATGGTTCAAAAGTAGGGCCTCTACATATTATCAGTTCAAACTGTATGGAGAAGTTATTGAAAAAATCTTCTCAGGGAGTTATAGCTTAGATAGTTGCGATCCAACCTCACACTTTCAAGGTGGATTTTGTTCCTACATATTTGCATATTATTTTGGCAAAGAATGATTATATTTTATTACTGCCTCATTGCTCACATGACCATGATATTCTTAAGTCAAAAATCAAGAAGTTAGTACAAGAATTGTTAAAAGCTAGAATCATCGAACCAAGTAATAGTCCTTACTCTTTTCCAATATTACTAGTATAAAAGAATTATGTCTCATGGCAATTGTATATGGACTACCATGAGCTCAATAAGCTCACCATAAAGGATAAGCTTCATATTCTATTGGTGGATGAATTACTGGATGAAATACATGGAACTATGTATTTCTCCAAATTAGACCTTCACTCTGCGTACCATCATATCAAGCTCAAGGATGAAGATATTCCCATTATTTCTTTCCATAATCATTAAGGTCACTTTTAGTTCTTGATTATTCTAGTTGGCTTGACTAATGCTCCTTCCACATTTCAAATCCTTATGAACAACATATTTCAACCATTCCTTCAAAAATTCATCCTAGTTTTCTTTGATGATATTTTAGTTTATAGCTGCTCATGGAAAGAGCACCTCATCCATGTGGATTAGAATTTATAGCTATAGGCAAAAAATCAATTTTTTTCTAAGTGGTCTAGGTTTTCCTTTGGTTTTATGGAAATGGAGTATTTGGGAAACATTATTACCAAATATGGCATCAAAGTTGACCCCAATAAAATCTAGGTAGTTAAGGACTAGCTAGAATCCCATACTCTCAAATGTATTTAGGGATTTTTAAGTCTTATAGGTTACTACCACAAATTTATTCATAATTATGGTAAAATCATATCTCCAATCAATTCCATGTTAAATAAGAACTCTTTTACTTGGAAAAGACCCACTGAATAGGATTTCCTAGAGTTGAAGCACACTATGAACACCATGCCAATATTAGCCATGACAAAATTTTCCAAACCTTTTGTCATTAAAAGTGATTCTTCTAGCCATGGTATTGGTGTAGTATTGATGCAAGAAGGATAGCACTTGGCTTTCACTAGTAAAACACTTTCCAATCATAATCTAGGAAAATCCACTTATACCAAGGAGATGTTGGCAATTCTGCATGCGGTAACCTATTGGCTATCATATCTTATTAGACATCATTTCTCCATTAAAACTGACTATCAAAGTCTCAAATAATTTTTGGAGCAATGGGTTGCCACCCCCAAAAAACAAAAATGGATTTCTAATCTCATAGGATATGATTATGATATCACTTATAAGAGGGGCATTGAAAATATTTTATCCAATGCTCTCTCTCACCAATTTGAAGCTCTCAGTATGCCATGTGCTATTTCTTTTGCCATTCCATATTGGATCAATTCCTTATGACATGAGGTAGTTTAGGATTTAGACTTGGAAAATTTGGTTGCCTCCCTACATGCTAATATTACTTAATGACCTGGATACACTTGGTATATCTATTATTTGCATTACCACCAACACCTTGTTGTTCCCTACATATCTCCACTTTGAGAACTTCTAATGAAGGAACTGCATGCTACCCCATCTGTAGTACATTCAATATTTCTCAAAAAATATGAATGGCTTAAGCACACTTTTTTTGGAAGGGTATGAAAAAGGACATTCACAATTTTGTGGTAGTTTGTGATACCTGTCAATGAATGAAAGGTGAAAAGTGTGTTCTCTAGACACTCTTCAACCCTTGCCCATTCCTAACCAAGTTTGAACTGATATTTCAATGGATTTTATTGAAGGGTTACCTAAGTCTGGAGGAAAATCCATTATTTTCATGGTAGTGTATCATATTTTAAAGTATGATTACTTTTATTCCCTCTCCCATACTTACACAACCTCTACTGTTGTCCAAAATTTCCTTGATGTTATATTCTACCTTCTTGGTATATCCACCTCCATCATGTATGATCATGACCCAACCTTTACTAGTCATTTTTGGAAATAATTGTTTATGTTGCAGGGAACTCAACTCAAAATAAGTTTATATTATCATCCACAAATGGATGGCCAGACTGATATTGTGAACAAATTTTTGGAGACCTACATTTATTTCTTTGCATCTGATCATCCTGCTCAATGGGCGAAGTGGCTTCCTTTGGCTTAGTGGTGGTACAATAGTTCCTATCACACAACAACCAAGAATACCCCTTTTGATATAGTTTATGGTTTATCTCCACTCATGCCTTCCTCTTACATTTTTGTTAGCTCTAGGGTCCATGTAGTTGACACTACTCTTAATCAACGTGATGATGTTCTCCACCAATTGAATATGAATTTGGATGTAACCCAGAATCATATGCTCTAATACGTTGACCAACATCATTACGAGTGTATCTTTGATGTGGGTGATATGGTTTTCCCTTGCTTGCATATGTACAAATTGTCATACCTACAGATTTGCAGGTTCCAAAAACTTATTGTGAAATACTATGGGCCCTACCAAGTTTTATAATGGATTGGTGCCACAACTTACAAATTGACCCTCCCACATACCTCCAATATTTATCCTATTTTTATATCTCCTCTCTCAAAAATTTTATGGGCACTTAGGTATAGGTTCAATCTACACTTCCAAAATTGGATGAAGAAGGTTTCATATTACTCGATCTCAAATAGTTGTTGGATTGTTAGACTTGCACTCTCTACAAATGCACCATTACTGAGGTCCTTGTTCAATGGTGTGGACTCCAGTCTGAAGATTCTACATAAGAGTCTCTCCACTAGCTCCAAAACCATTTTCCTCATCTTTAACTTTTAGGAAAAAACTTTTTGAAGGGGAATGACATGTTAGGATCCCATCCTAATGTTATTTTGTAATTCTTATTTGCTTATGTAATGACCTACTTCCAACGTGGGTGATTCTATTTATAATGTTATTTTGTAATACTTTGTAATGTATGTGGTAAGGCACCTAGCAAAGTGGTGCCATCTCATGTAACCGTTATCAAGATTGTAACCGATGTTTGGTAGAATATTCTAGCTCGAGTGGCATTTTTCATGTAAGCCAACTCTTGAGTCTTTAGGTAGGGTTGAATGAAATTTTCTCTTAAAATACATGGATCCATGTACGAATGTATATTTTTGCAAGTTAATAAAATATTGAAGGAGGTTGCCCCCTCGAAGAGGCCTATGCTTTTGAATTACTTGTGAGATTATTTCAATTATACAATTACTTTCTGCATAGTGGTATTATGTTATTTGATATATTTAAATAATTTTGCAATATTTTGTGTGAATGAGCTTTATTTTAATAGTATGTTATTAACACTATCTTTTGATCTCAACCTTAGGGGGCAGTTGGCTCTATATGGCCATAGGGAGAAACTGGCTTTGTGTGGTCATAGGGGGAAGTTGGCTCTGTGTGATGACAAGGGAAATCTACATTTGAGTTATTATAGGGGATTTGAGGTTAGGTGTAGGCCTTTCTAGAAGTATCATGAACTTTTGGTGCAAGTCTAGTGTTGTTTGGTTGTCTGAGGTACAAACAAATACAAAATAAGTATTAGTGGGTATTCCATCAAAAATCCATTGTTGATATGACCTTGAGCTTTCCAAAGTGGGTACTTCACACTCACATGTTAAAGCATTCACAAAGTGGGCTAGTGAAATTTTAATAGAGTTTTGGTATCATTTTCATGTGTTCCCCTTAATGGAGAAAAAGGATAAATTTTTTATAGACTTGTGGATGGTTGGTGGGGGAGATGACTTGGCAAGCTAAGGCAACCAAGTGGAAAGGGTAGGTGGGATGGAGAGTATGAGGTGTTCTAGTTAGGGGGATATGTGGCAAGTGAAGTGGTGGAGTGGTCTAGTTAGGATAGTTGTGATCTAGAGATGTGGCAAGTGAAGTGGGGGAGTGGTGTCATAGTGATGTGTCCACATGTGGAAGATGTGGCAAGTGAAGTGGTGGAGTGGTGTGTGGACATGTGGTAAGTGGGGATGGGAGGTCACATGGTGGATTAGAGTTGTAGAGAGGGGCTAGATAATTTATTATTAATTTATTCATTTTATAAATTTTTACTGTGCAAAAAGGTGGGTTTTATTTATTATTAATATTTATTATTATTATTATTATTTGGGTTTTTGAGGATTTACGTGGGAGATTGGCAAAGAGAAAATTGGAGAGGGCATGGGATAAATGGATGGAATTAAATGAATTTAAGAGATAATTAGGATAATTGAAAGAATTTGGGGCCTTTGGAAGATGTTGAGTATTTTGAGCAGTTAAAAAAATGGCTTTATGTGATTATGAAATTCATACATTTTGGATTTCTATAGGAAAATATAACATATCATGAATTATATGTCATAAATTATTTTTTAAAGGAATTTGTGTTTTGAAAAACCTAGATAAAATTAAATGCATTAAAAATAGTTAACAAAATAAATTATTTAAAAATATATATTTTAGAAACTAGGTAATCAAACTAAAACACTAACTTGTGAAAGTTGTATTTTATTTTGATGATAAGGGGTGAAGGAGTGATTCCATGTAGGATTATTTATTTAGAAAGGATCCAACTAACTTAAAATCTATTGATTATGTTCCAAATAAAATTTTTAGATTATCTATAATAATATAAGTCATCAATCTAATCAAAATTTATAAAACCATATCTAAGGATAAGGACCTTGGGATAGATTGTCTACCCACAAAATGTTTAGAGAAATTTGAGATATTATAGGCTATGATTTCACTATGATGTATAAGGAGGCATACAAATTGAGATCATTTGGAAAAAAATTAGTTACATATTGACTACATTAGTTTTTAAGGTGAGCAATAGAGGTAATTTAAGGGTTAACATTCTATCTCCTATTAATATGGCATGTACAAATATTGTAAAATCTTTGGTTCATATAATTAATCTAGTACCTCAATAGATTTTAGAGTTAGAACAAACTAGATCTTTGAGGTATATATATATTTTTATAATTTAATATTTAGGTAGGATGCCATTTAATGTGTTAAATCTTGATGATATATATTAAAAAATGCAACCACAAGATGTAAAATGAGAAAGCAATGATAACTATATGATAATGGCACTATAATATGCAGGAAAAGTATATAGGAAACTTTGAAATAACTCAAAAATATACCATTAATGAAAGCTCATGAAAATAGTACAATGTAATATAATGTAGGACATGAACACTACATAAATACATGGAAGGATATACATTGTATTGACTATAACTACTAATACAACTAGTGACTATTGTATCTTTTGTCACCTCTTTTCTATTCTACCTCAAAGACATATATATAGGGATATAAGTCCCTTGGTCTTTCATCTACTCATGACTCATCATAAACCTAAACTATGACGCATGTACATGTGGACTACATGCACATTTACATCATTGCACATTCTAACACTTGTGTATTTATTACATTGCATGAAGTAACTACTCAAACCTTACTCTAAGGTAAATTTCTATTCTAGTTATGTACCCAAGGTGGTACATTAACATGTACTAAATAATGTAATATACTCCAACATACTCCTGTATTACATTATTTGCGTATTGAAGACTTTAGTCTTCAATATGGTCTTCATATTTCAAATATTATTTTGGCTTGGTCAGGTTCTTTGTATTATCTTTAATTTACTTTGCACTATATGCCTCCTTGATCTGGTTTCTTTTCTTCTTCTTCTTTATCCTTGTCTTTGGAGTTAGTTTTTGTGCTTTCATGAGTGGTCGTACTATCACCTAATTCTTGCAAAAGTATTTCCTCTTTGCCTTTGTCCTTCTTATCACTATTCTTCTTTAGTATAGAGGCTTCTAAAAAATCACTTAAGACATCATGATAATATCTTGATTTAGTAGAACTTGAAGTATCAATACTGTATGAGGATTGAAATATCTTCTCTAATAAGGATTCATCTATTGTTGTTTTCTCTTTAAGTGATTCAATCAATCCTTTTTGTTCTAAATTCTTGTATTTTTAACATTTGAATATAAGTAATGTCATAAATAATATGCTACTAATGTCTAATTGAATTTGAATATCATTATTTTCATTATCAATTGCTTCAGTGATTCTAGCATGTAGATAATATTCCAGAGTTTCAAAGTTTTCTTTTAAAGCTTCACTATGAATCACTTTTGAAGTAAGGTCTAAATTTCCTTCAAAATTTATAAGTAAATTCTTGATTCCAATTTTTATAACACTTACCCTTTCCTTTTCGATGGTGTTGTCCATATCATTATTCATTGTATTCTTTGTAGTAGACATCTTTCTTCCTCCTTAGTTTTAATAGACTATTGTCACTTGTAGACCTTGTATCTCCCTATCTAAATTCTAAGTTGAATTTGAGTATATGACCAAATTCTAACTTTTAATTCTTCAAATATTGTAGTATATGATTAATCAATGGAATTATTCTAGCTCTTTGGTATTTTGAGAATACTTTTGATAGAATTTTGAAGTAGTCTACCTTATGACTCCCTAGTTTAGAGTATGTGAACTAACTTGATAAAATATTATCAAATATTAGATTTTGTAGTATCCCTTATATATCCTAAGTGATTAGAGTATGTTGTAGTCTTGATAAAGTGCTTAAAATCTATTATATTTCCTTTTGAGTTGATTCTATAATGTTTTTAAGATAATATTAATATAATATCAACTCCTATTTCACCTTATTTATCCCTATAGATATATGCACTTATCAATTTTATGAAGTTCTATATGGTTGTATTCCTTTTGTCCCTTTAATTTGTATATGAGACAAGTATAAGCAACAGTTTCCAACACTTTAAGCAATTAAATGCTTTTGCTTCATTTATCCTTAATTTTCAATGGTTTAATTTTCTAAATTCCAATAATATAATTTTTGATGTAGTACTCCTTATATCTCCTTAATTTGGAAATTTAGAAAATGATAATATTTGAAAAAGAATAATGCTTTTAATTTTTCCAAGGTAGAAAACCTTATATCTCCTATTTTAATTATTTAAAAATATTATGATATTTGTATTTCAACTAATGCACTTTTGAAATATCACTTAAGGATATAAAATTCTTGGTTTGATTTGCTTTCTAATTCACTAAGGTTGGTATTTTCTTATATCTCCAATGCAATAATAAATAAACTCAACCTTATATAATGCACTTTATAACTCATTGAACTTAAATAAGTAAAAATTAAATCATGTAAAGCTATACCTTCTGATATTCTTACAATGACACTGAGAGGGGGGGGGTGAATCAGTGTAACTATTTAAAAACTTAAATCTACAACTTTTAAAACTAATAGTGCAAGCTTAAAAATAGATAATGCAAGTATCACACAAGAGCATCACACAACACGAGATTTTACGAGGTTCACCGATGTGGCTACTCCTCAAGTAATGACTGTTTGGACTTCAATCCAAATCCAGTCTTTGCAAGGATTCTCTCTTTACAAATAATTCTCCAAGCACCCACTAGAAGGAGCACCAACCCCTGATTTTTTTTTCTCACTGCAACAGAAAGGAGCACCAACCCCTTTTACCAGGCACCCACTTGGATTTCAAATTTTTAACAAAATAATGACATAAAAATGCCTTCTCTTTTACAAGACCCTCACTGGTCTAAGGCTCAAAAAAAAGAGACTTGTTAGAGACTCAATATCTTCTCATCAATTCAAAAAAAAAAACCTCTCTGTTATTTTTACAATAAATATGCAGGTTTTTTTTTTTCTCTTGCTGTTGTTGATCCAGCACTATTTACCACACTACGCCCTTTTTATGTATTCAATAATGCACAGTGCAGTTACACTCTTCTGCACTCATTCGAGTCCATTTATTTGTTTTTCTCGAATGGATCAATTTCAAATGGCTCAAAGTTTCCCTCCAATTTCTCATGCATTCTTGGCTGTAAACAACGTGTCGATCCTTTCTGACAAGTTCTGCTTTTTAGCCGCTTTCTTTCTGACTCACTCTGACATTCTAACAGCCTTTTTCTCTACACCTTCTGACTGGTATCCTGACAGTCTTTCTGCGTATCTCAGATCACTAATGTTCTTCTTTCTAATCTTTTGAAAACTGTGTATCCTTTATCTTCTACGATCAAGTATGACTTTTGATATACGCAACAGAACAATGCTTCTGCAAACAGTTCTCGATACAATCGTCCAGCTGTTCTGTTCTGTCTTTAATGCTGTGTTCCGTAGCTCCCCTATGAAGCTGTCACCTTTTCCAGTCAAGCTGTGTTACGGCCCTGCAACAGCCATTTTTCTCTTAAATGCATTGCTTTGAAACTAACACTTGAAACTCCAGTCGACTCTTGTAGTGTATTCTCTAATCTTATGCTAACACCGTCATCTGGAATCGCACATTTGACTCCAGTTAACTTTATTGTAACTGGTAGCATGCTTGGTCGACACCTGTCACTGTGCATGCATATTTAACTTTTTCTCGCCAAAACCATTACCTGTCACGATATCGCGACGTTTTTTGCCTCCTTCTGCTTTGCTCGGCATACATCCGAAAATATGACATGTCGCGAAATCGTGACATTTTTGGCTTTCCTTCTCTTTCCTACGCTTACCTCCGCGAAATTGATACATGTCGTGAAATTGCGACACATTACGCTTTTGCTGACGTCATCCTCTATGTTGTGAAATCGCAACATTTCCGACTTCCAACGGCTTTTCTGGCAAATTGTCGCGATATCACGACATTTTTAAATTTGCTGACGTCATCCTCAAAGATGTCGCGAAATCGTGACTCTTTCGACTTGCATCGGCTTTTCTGGCAAATTGTCGCGATATCGCGACATTTTTAAATTTGCTGACGTCATCCTCAAAGATGTCGCGAAATCGTGACGCTTCGACTTACAACGGCTTTTCTGGTAACTTGTCGCGATATTGCGACATTTTTAGACTTGCTGACGTCATCTTCAAAGATGTCACGAAATCGCGACGCTTTCGACTTGCAACGGCTTTTCTGGTGACTTGTCGCGATATCGCGACATTTTTAAACTTGCTGACGTCATCTTCAAGGTTGTCGCGAAATCGTGACACTTTCGGCATCCTGCGGCTTTTCTTTCAACTTGTCACGAAATCGCGACGCTTCTAGCCTCCGTACAATTCTTTCTTCATGCAGCCACGAAAACCTTACCCGTAGCGAAATCGCTACACCTTTCTGACTTAACATTTTTCTTTGTTGCATCTTCTGAAAATCTAACTTTGTTGGCTTGGTGTTTCCTCTTGCTTCGACTTGCTGATCTCAAGACTTGTAGCGCAATCGCTACCCCATTGTGTTTTGAGTTTTGCACTTGTAGCGAAATCGCTACACCTATGCCCCTTGCTTTTCAAACTTGTGTCAAAGTCGCTGTCCCTTTGCACCTTTTATTTCAAACCTGTAGCGAAATCGCTATACTCTTGCATTTTGTATTTCGGACTTGTAGCGAAATCGCTACACCTTCTTGACTTATCACTTTTTCTTTGCTTTTGCTAGCAAAATTGCAACATGTAGCGAAATCGCAACAGTTTTTATGAACTTTCTCTCTCCTCCTTTTTGTCGCGATGACGCGACACTTTGCGCCCTTAGTGCTTTTCTTCCGAAACTGTCGCGATATCACGACACTTTCTCATGCAATTTCTCTCTCATCCTTTTTTGTCATGAAATCACGACAATTTTTCTTGCGCCTTCTCTCTCCTCAGCCATGTCACGAAATCGCGACAGAAAACATGTCGCGATATCGCGACAGTTTTCTTCCTTGTATTTTTCTGCAAATTTCTGGATCTGGGTCCCCTCTGTTTTTCTTGAAATTTTCTGCACTTGATCTGACTGACCTCTGAACTGCATCAAATGCATCAGTCTGTCTGTGTTGACAACAATTACAATACTTTTGCACTGATTTCTCTACACCTTGCTCAACACCTTCCTTGTAATGTTATATGTTGTGAGATGATGGAATTCTATTTTGACTCCTCTATCCAAGCTTTGGGCACTGTATTTTTTGCTCTTCAATGTATGACAATGAGCATTGAATGCTCTACATTCAATGGTTTCCTTATGATATTCTTCTCCTACTTCAATGCACTTTTAACTCTCTATGCTAGATATTTACATTGTTCTTGTACAAGGCTATTAATATGTTTTTTATCCCTTTGAAATGTAATCCAAGTGGCGCTTACATTTCCTAAGAATGTATATATTCTTGTTAGATGGTGTTGGGAGATTACAATATTTTTAGGCATTAATTTAGGTGGCACAAACCTTATGTTATGCATTGGGAATTGAAACAATGATTATTGATTCATCTTTGGCTTGAATGAAGTATTACTCCGACCCTAGCACTCTACTACCTTAGTGCAAGAATTATGTTGTTGAAGATATGTAGGTGATATTTATTTCTTTATGCCAAGTGGCACAAAATTCCTTATATTGATATGGCAAGTGGAGGCTCCTCTCCTTGCATGTAACCAAACTCTTTAATGTACCATTTTTTCTCAATGCTCTTCATTATATTATGACCTATTTTTTCCAACTTTATTTGAAAGTTTATTTGGCTTATTTTGTAACAACAAACTTTCTTGATTGTTCAGCATGTGGTGGCTCCTCTCCAATGTAGGTGTCTCCTCTTAATGAATATGGTCATTCATCCAAGATTATTTATTCTACTACTTGGGTAACTATTACTATTATTCTTTACACCTTATCTTTGCCACTTATATTATGTTATTTTCGTTTCTTCTTGCATTAATCTCCTTAGTGTTTATGCTACATTGTCCTTAATATTTTATCCTTGGTGTAGGTGTATTTCTCTATGGGTGTTGCTTCTGTGAGACTTTTGTACTGAACATGGTATCTTGGAACACCTATAATATGATGATATGATCCCTTAGGTGGATTTATCTTCTTTGCACCATAGCTTGTACTTAAAATTGGTTTATGTTGTTGCTTGCTGATTGTAATTTTGTGCTATGTTAGTGTCTTAAGAAACTTGAACCTTGTATTCATTTTACTACTTTAAGAAGATAAATATGAAGCTATTAAACCCTAAATTAAATCTACAATAGACTAAGATAAAATACCTTAGTTGCACTTGGGGTTTTGAACTATTGAGAACTAAAGCTTGAAAAGAAGAAAAAAAAATTTTTGCTTGAAAGAGTTGGAATTAATTGCTTATACTTATATCATAGAAACATTAAAGAGATAAAAGAAATTCAACCATAGATAGATCCATAAAATTCATAAGCACATAATTCAATAGAATAAATAAGGTAAAAATAGGAGTTGATTATTATTATTCCTAAAACATTACCAAATAAACTCAAAAAGTGAACTATTACCAATATTAGAGTATCACTAGGGATACATAAGGATCCTACAAAAACCTAATCCCTAGAAAGGTTTTATCAAAATACTCTAAACTAGGGAGTCATAAGGTAGTCTACTACAAAGGATATATCAAAAGTATTCTCAATATACTAAAAATCTAAAAGAAATATATTAAAAATAAGGAAGATGTATACCTCAAAGAATATAGTGAACAATGATATGAACAACATTATTCGAAAGGAAAAACCAAGAACTATAAAAATTGGAACCAAGAATCTACTTATAAAGTTTGAAGGAGACTTAGACCTTACTTCAAAAGTGATTCATAGTGAAGCTTTAAAAGAAAAATTTGAAACCATGGAATATTATCTACGTGCTCAACTCACTTAAGTTATTAATAATGGAAAGATTGACATTCAAATTCCTTTATAATATGGTAGCATATTATATATGGCATTACTTACATTCAAATGTTACAAGGATGAGAATGTAGAACAAAAAGGATTTATATAGTCACTAATAAATAAATGGATGAATCATATATACAAAAGATATTTTAATCCTCATGTAGTATTGATACTTCAAGTTCTACTAAATAAAAATATTATCATGATTTATTAAGTATTTTTTTAGAAGCTTCTATACAGAACTTGAAAATTTTAGTCTTACAATGGCACTGAGAGGGGGGGGGTGAATTAGTGTGGTACTTTAATCATGAATTTACAGCTCTTAAAACAACAACAATTAAAAACTTATAAACAGATATAACAAGTACAGTAAGAGAACATCACACAACACTAGATTTTAATGAGGTTCACCAATTTGGCTACTCCTCAAGAATGACTGCTTGGACTACCATCCAAATCTAGCCTTTGCAAAGCAACAACTTTACAATAAGTTTACCAGCACCCACTGGAAGGAGCACCAACCCCTTATTTATCTGCACCAATAGAAATGAGCAACAACCCCTGATTTACCAACACCTACTAGAAGGAGCACCAACCCTTGATGCCAAACTACAACATAGACTTCAATTTTGAATCTATAATTTTGATGATAAAATACCTTTCCTTTTCCAAGACCCTAACTGGTTTGTTTCACCTTTGCGTCCTCTATGCACTCTGATCTCTCTACACAATCACTTCGCACAGTTTGCTATTTCACTGTCGAGCTTCACGATCGTCTTCTCCCTTTTTTGCACTCTGCTTCCTTTGTGAATTTCACACTTAGCACGATTCAATTTCTTTGCTCACTTTGTGCACTTTGCCATCATTTCATCGCTTATGCACTTTATATGCTCTTACGGCCACATTTCTCGCTTTGACACTTATTCGACGATATCTTTGACCAAATTTTGCACTCTGTGCACTGTCTCCGAGCATCGTACACAACCTCGTCAAACTCTTCAAACAACCTTCCTTTTATAACAATATTTTCAAGATCAAAAACCTAATATTAGTTGGCTATAACCCTAATCTTAGTCGGTTGCAAACCCTAATCTTCGTCAACTGCAAACCCTAATCTTTGTTGGCTAACATCAGTCTTTGTCAGCTTCAACTACATCTATAACTCTTTTGTAGTTATTGCCATGAAAACACATGTTGCGATATCGTGACACTTTTGCCTTCAAATGCTTTCTCTTAGCTTTGGCCCGTGAGAATGCAACATGTAGTGGTATCGCTACACTTTTTCTCTTTGCTCTGTTTCTTAAATTTGGCCCTGCGAAAACATAACATGTCGTGATATCACAACACTTTTGCCATCGTACTTCTTTTCTTGGCTTATACCCATGAAAACACAGCATGTCACAAAATCGTGACACTTTCGCCTCCATGTCTTCTTCTTAGCTTGCACCCGTGAAAACATGACATGTCGCGATATCATGACACTTTCTGCCTTCTTGTCCTCTTCTTAGCTTGCACCCACGAAAACATGACATGTCGCGAAATCATGAAACTTTTTGCCTCTTTGTCCTTTTCTCGGCTTGCACCTGTGAAAACATGACATGTCACAAAATCGTGACATTTTCACTGCCTTGTGCTCTTCTCTGTCTTTCGCTCGTGAAAACACATGTCAGGAAATTGCGACACATTCACTACCTTATGCATTTTATTGCCTTGACCTCGTGAAAATAGAACATGTCACAAAATCATGACACTTTCACTTTTGTACTCTCCTTCTTTCCTTTTGTCGCGATATCACGACACTTTTTCTCCTTGGCACTTTTCTTCTCATCGGGTCGTGAAAACCTGACATGTCACGATATCGCGACACTTTTTCTCTGTGAGCTCTTTCTCTTGAACCTATCGTGAAATCGTGACACTTTTTCATCCGTACAATCCTTCTTGCAAATTGTTGCAAAATCGTGACACTTTTCTTTGCGAGCTCTTTCTCTCGAACCTGTCGTGAAATCGTGACACTTTTTCTTTCTCTGCCTTCCTCTTCGCTTCGGACCATGAAAAAGAAACATGTCGCGAAATTGCAACACCTTTTTCTTTCTCCTATTTCTCTTCGCTTTCAACCACAAAAATGAAACATGTCGCGAAATCGCGACACCTTTTTCTCTCTCCTCTTTTCTTCGCTTTGGACTACAAAAATGAAACGTCGCAAAATCGTGACACCTTTTTCTCTCTCCTATTTTCTTCGCTTTGGACAGTGAAAATGAAACATGTCACAAAATTGTGACACCTTTTTCTCTCTCCTCTTTTCTTCGCTTTAGACCGCAAAAATGAAACATGTCACGAAATCGCGACATCTTTTTCTCTCTCCTCTTTCTCTTCCAACATGTCACGAAATCATGACAGTTTTTCAATCTTCTTCTTTCTCTTTTAACATGTCACAAAATCACGACAATTTTTCCTTCTTGCTCAACATGTCGCTAAATCACGACAGTTTAACCTGCTTGTGCCTCTGCTTCGAACATGTCACAAAATCATGAAAGTTTTTCAACTTGCCTTCTTCTCTTCCAACATGTCGCGAAATCATGATAGTTTTACCTGCTTGCGCCTTTGCTTCGAATATGTCACGAAATCATGATAGTTTTCTCTGTTGTTTCTCTCTCCTCCAATATGTCACAAAATCGTGACATTTTTCTTTGCACTTTCTCTCTCCTCCAATATGTCATGAAATCGTGATAGTTTTCCTATTTTTTGAATATGTCACGATATCGTGACACTTTCCTTGTATTTTTCTTTGAATTTTTGCATGTGGGCCACTTAGGTCTTTTTGGAAAAACACTGTACATATTCTGAGAGATCTCTGAACTTCCTATTTACTGCATCTGAACTTCCTGTTGCTGCACTGAATCAAATGATCTAGCTGATTGTGTTGACAACAATGACAATCATGTTGTTGCACTTTGCTCAACAATCTCCCCCTTTGGAATTGTTGGAAATACATGTGCAACTTCCTGTAGCTTCCTATAGCTCTTCTCCCCCCTTGACAATAATACCAAAGGGTTACTGCAGACTCCCCCTGAGTCCAAGCACAACATTCTCAGGCAAAATTTATTACACATAGTAATAAATAAGACCATGAGCAAGAAGATAAACAAATACTTCAATGCTCCCCCTGAGAATGTGATCCCTATAGCTAGTCACTTCTTGGGAAGGGTCACCACTCCCAATTTATTGCGAAGGTATTCAAAAACATCCTTGGGCAATGGTTTTGTGAAGATATCTGCTACTTGCTTTGTAGTTGGAACAAAATCTAGCTTAACCTCACCTTCAACAACTTTCTCTTTCAAAAAATGATATCTGATAGCAATGTGTTTTGTCCGTGAATGCATTACCGGATTCTTGGAGATGTTAATTACACTGGTGTTATCACACTTAATTGATATTGGCTCACTGAAATTAATACCAAGATCTTTCAAAGTTTGTTTCATCCATAAAACTTGTGTACAACATGTTGTTGCTGCAATATATTCTGCCTCAGCTGTTGATAAAGACATTGACTCTTGTTTCTTACTGTGCCAAGTAACTGACCTATCACCAAGATAGAATGCACCTCCACTGGTACTCTTCCTATCATCAACACATCCTACCCAATATGCATCTGAATATGAAATAAGGGTGAAGTCTTTACCTTTCGGATACCATAACCCATACTCCATAGTACCCTTGATATTATAGAAGACTCTGTCTCTTTATACTCTGTCACCTCCAAAGTTCTGTTAATGGGCTTACTAAGAACCTAATCAATAGGCTCACATAGAACCTATCCAGATCTGGTCTAACAAGCTCACCAAGAACTTGCCCAAATCTTCTCTAGAAACCTGTCCCAACACTGTCCTCAAATCTATCCCAAAGGCCTTCTTCAAAGGCTCAATCAATCATGCTCAAGTAGTACTCATAATGAACTCAACAAAGAATGACAGTCTTAAACCAAATCCACTTTATAGAAGCATAAAGAGAATTGTTAGAGACTTAATATCTTCTATTCTCAAATCTCAATATCAACTCAAATCAAGGAAAGTTTATTTTATGGAACTTGAATAACCACATGCATCCAATCACTTGACTAGGCTTAATCAGCTCTACTCAACCAATCACCTCAATGAAAAACTCTTTATCACAAACCCTAGTCAAAGCATGTATCAACCAAATCAAAATGTTTTTCTCTAACTCAAGTTCATGTTCTTTGCACAACCAATGGGCTTCATCAAAAATGCTTATAAATATAAGGTTTGACAACAATTCTAAAACCAAAAAACCTTGAAGCATTAAACCAATCACTTTCAAAAAATAAACCACAATCAATCCTTTTTATTCCTATCACATGAGTCTCCTTGGAATTGGCCTGAAATCGTGCTACCATGCATACTATGCTCGGGGTGCCTATTTCAAGCCATATATTTTCAACTTACAAACCAAGTGGGGATCATCACCAAGCTGGGAACCATCTGGCTGCTCAATATAAACCTCTTCTTCAAAATTGACAAGTGACTCATACTTGTACCAACTTTTGTCCAATATTGTACCAACACTACAATTTTACTATCAATTTTGTGCAAGCATCAAACACAGTATCACAACACCAACCAAATCCCTTTTGACAATTTCAGCTTGGCCTATGTTTTCTGCAGTCACCGCTGGTCACACCTTACTGTCAACTGTTTGAATTAGAAAATAATATTTTGTTAACCACTTCACGGCCAACTATAATGCACCTTACTCAAACTCATACTTCTGGACCTTAGATAGGTATGATTCACAAAGCAAAGTTGCTCATCTTGATGAGCTAAACATGAATCAATGATCAAACTTCAATATTTTTCACCACAACATCAAAAATAGATCTAACAATCTTCCCATAAATGTGTAGTTCAAATACCCACTGCTTTTATCAGAACACATATATATGGCTAGAGCAACATTCTTTCACAAACCAACTTATCTAAACTATTATAATCCTTAACTTTGGACGGTGGCAGTAAGAACCGTCATCAGTACAACAATGATATATAGCAATACTACCAATAATGAGAACTTTTAATTTGATCACCACCCTTCACGGAACTTCCGCAAACAACTACATGAACTGAGAACACGCTTCAACAACTATAGAAAACTCCCCCTAACTACTTGCCTTTCATCCTTAGAAACCCAAAAAAATACATAGGAGCATTAATAAAACTTTAAGATTGCTCCCCTTGAGGATGTGCTACCTGGAGTTGCTTAGTGCAATAAGGGATTAGTCTCTTTCAGTCTAAGGAGACATGAATTCCTTTCTTCTATCTTTCTCCAAACTTTCTTGAACTTGGGCTTGGATTTTTCAGCTGCATCCCTATTTTGAACCTTTTCGTGAACTCGAACATTTCTCTTGTGTGGTTGTCTCTTGTGCATCCTTGATGAATGATTATTTTCCTTTTTATGCACCTGATTTATTCCCATTCTATGTTGCATTCTTTGTGTTTGATGAAATCTACTCTTTTGTCTTCGATTAGATACAAACATTCTTGGAAAAAACCTTGCTATGTGCCCATGACCATTACATTTAAAACATTGTACATATTGTTCACTCAGAAACGTAGAAGTATTTCTACCAGCATAAATTTTTGATTTATTATTCAATCCACAATAAGTTGCCTTGTGACCATACTGGTTGCATCTAAAACAATAGCCATTAAAAGTATTAGTATGAATAGAGTGAGAGTGATAGAACCTCTTTTGTTGTGGCTACTTTGCTATAGATCTCCTTTGATATTTTCTTCCTTTTGAAGATTCGGCTTCAAAATTTTCTTGCTTCGATCCTTCAACAATGAACTTCTTCTCTGTAGAGTTGGAAGATGAAGGTTGTTCAACTTCATATCCAAGACCATGCTTATCCATGGAGCTTCTTTGTTGGTTTATCATTTTATCTGGCAGCTCTGTGCTCTTCTCAAATTTGAGATTTGTATTGGTCTCTTCTAGTTGTTTCTTCAATAACAGAGTCTCTTCCTTGTTTGCAGCAACCAATCTCTTTCTCATTGATCTATGACCAGAGATTTTCTTCAATCCTTTTGAATTCTTCTACCTGTACTTTCAACCTGGTTATTATTTCATTTGCATCATCAAGATTTCTTGAGATTTTCTTATTCCTTTTTCTTTCTATCTTCAATTCATCCAGAGCTATAGTTAGTTCCTCTTTCAAATTTATTTTAGCATAAATTTCTTCTTCATCACATTTCTGTTCTTTTTTTGTTTCTCTTTTAGAATCATCCTCTAGGACTTCATTAACTTTCAACATATATATCTCTATGTTCTCATCGTTATTCAACTTTATAGATTTGACCTGAGCTTGATGTGTTTGTAACTTGAAATCCTTGATCTCATCATCTCCTTCATGAGCATTCCTTAGTTTGTCCCATATTTCTTTTGCCATTTTACAACTCTTGACCTTTATCAGCTCACTGTCTACTAATCCGCACCTGATAGCATTCCTTGCTTTTGAGTCATTTTCAACCAGATTCTTACCGGTAACATCGGTTGGAGGAGTGATGGGTATTATGCATTCATTGATTACTGAATCCTAGACATAGTATCCCAAGGCATAAAGATATGCCTGCATCCTGATTCTCCAGGTTATGTAATTTGTTCCATCAAACATAGGTGCTTTGTTTGATAAAAAACCTTCAACCTCTTCTGATTCAATTTTCTCTTCTGTAGGAACTAAAACTGACTGAGATGCCCTTTTGGAGGAAGATCTATTCTTCTTACCCATTGCGTACTAATCCAAGATCAACCCTATCTGATTTAGCCTTTGAAGGGAACTTGGCTCTGATACCAATTGTTAGTCTTACAATGGCACTGAGAGGGGGGGTGAATCAGTGTGGTACTTTAATCATGAATTTACAGCTCTTAAAATAGTAGCAATTAAAAAATTATAAATAGATACAACAAGTACAGTAAGAGAACATCACACAACACTAGATTTTAACGAGGTTCACCAATTTGGCTACTCCTCAAGAATGACTGCTTGGACTACCATCCAAATCTAGCCTTTGCAAAGCAACAACTTTACAATCAGTTTAACAACATCCACTGGAAGGAGCACCAAACCCTTATTTATCTGCACCAATAAAAAGGAGCAACAACCCCTGATTTACCAGCACCTACTGGAAGGAGCACCAACCCATGATGTCAGACTACAACCTTGACTTTAATTTTGAATCTATAAGTTTGATGATAAAATACCTTTGCTTTTACAAGACCCTAACTAGTCTGTTTCACCTTTGCATCCTCTACGCACTCTGCTCTCTCTGCGCAATCACTTCACACAATCTGCTACTTCACTGTCAAGCTTCATGATCATCTTCCCCATTTTTTGCACTCTACTTCCTTTGCAAATTTCACACTTAGCATAATTCGACTTCTTTGCTCACTTTGTGCACTTCGCCATCATTTCACTGCTTCTGCACTTTCTGCGCTCTTATAGCCACATTTCTTGCTTTGACACTTATTCAACGATATCTTCGATCGAACTTCACACTCTACGCACTGTCTTCGAGTGTCACACACAACCTCATCAAACTCTTCAAATAGCCTTCCTTTTATAACAATATTTTCAAGATCAAAAACCTAATCTTAGTCGGCTATAACCCTAATCTTAGTCAGCTACAAACCCTAATCTTCGTCAACTAACATCGGTATTTGTTGGCTTCAACTGCCTCTGTAACTCTTATGTAGCTATTGCCACAAAAACACGTCACGATATCATGACACTTTCACCTCCAAACGCTTTCTCTTAGCTTTGGCCCGCAAGAATGCAACATGTAGCGATATCGCTACAATTTTTCTCTTTGATCTGTTTCTTAAATTTGGCCCTACGAAAACATAACATGTCATGATATCGCGACACTTTCATCATCGTACTTCTTTTCTTGGATTATACCCATGAAAACACAGCATGTCATGAAATTGCGACACTTTCGCCTCCTTGTATTCTTCTCAGCTTGCACCTATGAAAACATGACATGTCGCGATATTGCAACACTTTCTACCTTCTTGTCCTCTTCTCAGCTTGCACCCATGAAAACATGACATGTCATGAAATCATGACACTTTCCACCTCTTTGTCCTTTTCTCGGCTTGCACCTATGAAAACATGACATGTCACAAAATCGTGACACTTTCACTACCTTGTGCTCTTCTCTGTCTTTCAGCCACAAAAACACAACATGTCGCGAAATCGCAACACATTCGTTGCCTTATGCCTTTTCTTACGTTGACCTCACAAAAATAGAATATGTTGCAAAATCATGATACTTTCACTTTCGTACTCTTCTTCTATCCTTTTGTCACGATATCACGACACTTTTTCTCTACGAGCTCTTTCTCTCAAACCTGTCATGAAATCGTGACACTTTTTCATCCGTACAATCCTTCTTGCAAATTTTCGTGAAATCATGACACTTTTCTTTGTGAGTTCTTTCTCTCGAACCTGTCATGAAATCGTGACACTTTTTCTTTCTCTGCCTTCCTCTTCGCTTCGGACCATGAAAAAGAAACATGTCGCAAAATCATGACACCTTTTTCTCTCTCCTCTTTCTCTTCGCTTTCGACCGTGAAAATGAAACATGTCACAAAATCGTGACACCTTTTTCTCTCTCCTCTTTTCTTCGCTTTGGACCGCAAAAATGAAACATGTCGTGAAATTGTGACACCTTTTTCTCTCTCCTCTTTTCTTCGCTTTGGACCGCAAAAATGAAACATGTCATGAAATCGCAACACCTTTTTATCTCTCCTCTTTTCTTTGTTTTGGACCGTAAAAAATGAAACATGTCGCAAAATCGCATCTTTTTCTCTCTTCTCTTTCTCTTCCAACATGTCACGAAATCGCAATAATTTTTCAATCTTCTTCTCTCTCTTCTAACATGTCACGAAATCGTGATAGTTTTTCCTTCTTGCTCAACATGTCACTAAATCGTGACAGTTTAACCTGCTTGCGCCTCTACTTCAAACATGTCGTGAAATTGTGATAGTTTTTCAACTTGCCTTCTTCTCTTCCAACATGTGAAATTGCGACAGTTTTACCTGCTTGTACCTCTGCTTCGAATATGTCATGAAATCATGACAATTTTCTCTACTATTTCTCTCTCCTCCAATAATTGTGAAATTTTTCTTTACACTTTCTCTCTCCTCTAATATGTTGCAAAATCGTGACAGTTTTCCTATTTTCTAAATATGTCGCGATATCACGACACTTTCCTTGCTTGTATTTTTCTTTGAATTTTTGCATGTGGGCCACTTAGGTCTTTTTGGAAAAACACTATACATATTCTAAGAGATCTCTGAACTTCCTGTTTGCTACATCTGAACTTCTTGTTGCTGCACTGAATCAAATGATCTAGCTGATTGTGTTGACAACAATGACAATCCTGTTGCTGCACTTTGCTCAACAAGAAAAATGATAAAAAGGACAAAGGTAAAGAGAAGATACTTTTGCAAGAATTATGTGATAGTACATCCACCTATGAAAATATAGTGAATGAATTCAATGATAAGAATAAATAATAAGAATAAGAGGGACCAAATCAAGGAGACATACAATGCAAGGTAAATCAAATATAATACAAAGAACCGGATCAAGCAAGACATCTAAATATCGAAGATCCATATTAAATATTAAAGTCTCAAATACCCGAATAATGTAATGCATGGGGGTGTTAGAGAATATATTATACTATTGGGTGCACATTGGTACATTACTAGAGTAGGAGTTTACTTTAGAGTAAAGTTAAGTAGTTACTTTAGCATGTAACAAATATACAAGTATCAAAATGTGCAATGATGTAAATGTGCACGTAGTCCACATGCACATGAGTCATAGGATAGAGTCAAAGGTAGAGGAAGGACCAAGGAACCTATATTCCTATATAAAGGCCTTATAGTGAGTGAAATTAAGAGGAAAGAATATAGAGAGTGCATAGTATAGATTGGTAGAGGAGCACAATGTAGTTACTTTAAAAAAAAATTATGTAGTGTTCATGTCCTCCATTAAACTGCATCGTACTTCTTTTGTAAGCTCTCATTAATGTCAATTTTATGAGTTATTGCAGAAGTTTATCTCTTTATTTTATTGCATATTATAGTGCCATTATCATATAGATATCATAGCTTGCTTATCTTACATGTTGTGGTTGCATTTCCTATATCATATACCCACCAAAAAGTAAAATAAAGTAATAAATTTAAATAAATGTTGAAATAAAAACTAAAATGAAACTACCCAAAATCCTATTGAAGACAAGTTTACTTCTTGAACTTAGGTTTTTTGCCTAGACAGGTTCACCACTTGGAAATGGATTTACCACTTGTGACAAGTTTGTCACCTATTAACCTACGAATCTACAAAAAAAATCTAAAAATGAGGAAACAATAGAGGTTTTATTTTTTATAGGGCTTACTTAATTCTTGGGAAGGCATTAAGCCTACTATTCATATTTAGAAAATTGATTTTGAACCTTTGGGAGAAGATAAATTGCATGAAAGAGAAACCTAATTGAACTAGTTGAGAGAGTGTTAGGATATTTGTAGGATTGAATGATAATTGTCTTAATGCTACAATTTGACTGATTATCTGAATGAAATAGATTCATAGAGTATAGGGAAAATTCATAGCCTACAATAGGTTCATTGACTATAGATCATGTAACATACAAATTTTATTTTGAGGATGCAACCAAATATTTTGATAATGCAAATATGAAAAATTGACTTATAGGATGTTAGGGAATTTAGAAATGGGAAGAATTTTAGGAAAATTTCTATTTTGAAGAACACAAGCTTATACTGAGAGGGGAGGGGGTGAACAGTATAAGACCACTTTATACTTTTTCCTTCAACTTTCAAATTAATATTATGCAGTGAATAGATAGCAGTATCAAAAACAGTAATCAAAGCAATGCACAAAATACCATCCACAAAAGAGACACAACAATTTACGTGGTTCACCCAATGTGGGCTACTCCACGGATAAAATCTTTCTCTAAATTTTATCACCTCAAATTCTGGGAAACCTTTCCCGATTACAAAGTTTATGGGCACCAACCCAAAGGAGACACAAATCCCCTAGCTTTGCTCTAGCTGGTGATCCTCTAGAAGACCTCTGCCTCCTCTACCCTTAGCAAGTGGAACTCTATCCACAGAAGACACCTGTCTTCCCTGCTCTGGCTGGAGACCTCTGTCCTCAACTCTGTCACCTCCAAAGCTGGTCCTCGAATATGCACTAAACACAGTCCTTCGGTCTAGCACAAATGTCCTCTCTTCTCTTTCTCCGTTTCGCACCAAACACAGTCCTTCGGTCTAGCACAAATGTCCTACTCATACCTCGTCCTCAAATCTCTTTCACAGTTTTTCACACTTCCACAATCTTGGTCTTAAACCAATCTTCACCAAGCTTGTCTCATCTACATCAATCACAGAACTCGAAAAAAAAAAAACAAACTTTGCACACCAAAATCAAAAAACACCCAACAACTTCCGCCCTATGCACTCTTGCTCACACTAGCTCGACGATTAAATGCACTCTCTCACTACATAAAATGCACACTCTGCTTCTCGACGATCGAACTTCTCCCTCGCACTCTATCTATGAATATCGCACTTCAAACGCACACTTCGATCGATCATATTTCTCTTCAAATAGCCCTCCTCTTATACTAAAACTTTCAAGATTAAAACTTTGATCCTAGTTGACTGCACAACCCTAAACAACGTCAGCTGCAAACCCTAAACAACGTCGACTCCAAACCCTAATCTTCGTCGGCCCAGATTTAACTTTGTCGGCTCAAAATTAACTCTGCAACTCTTCTGTAGCTTTTGCCATGAAACTACAACATGTCGCGATATCACGACATCTTTTGCAACCATACACTACCTTATGGCTTTTGTCGTGATATCGTGACACTTTAGCCGATGATGACTTTGACTAAGCTCTTGTCGCGATATCGTGACACTTCTCGCTTTGTCAGCAACAACTTTGCTTTTGTCATGAAATCACGACACTTCTACCTCTACTGACGTCATCATCACTATTGTCATGAAATCATGACATTTCTCACTTTATCAACCTCTTCTCGGTTTGCACTAGCAAAAATGGAACATGTCACAAAATCGTGACACTTTCGCTGCCTTAAGCTCTTCTCTGCCTTACGCCCGCAAAACTGGAACATGTCACGAAATCATGACGCTTTCGCCTTCGAGCTCTTCCTTCTTGAATTCATCGCGAAATCACGACGCTTCTTCTGTTGAAGACTTGCTAACTATTTCTGTCGTGAAATCGTGACACTTTCTCCAACTCAATGCTGCCATCTCAACCTGTCACGAAATCATGACACTTTCTGCATTCGCAAGCTTTCTCTTCAACCTATCACGAAATCGTGACACTTTCTGCATCCGTACAACTTCTTTGTAGCCTATCGTGAAATCATGACGCTTCTTATTTTAGACTCTTCCTTTTGCTGCATGTCATGAAATCATGACAGTTCTCACTTTGAGCTTTTCAGCATGTCACAAAATCATGACAGTCCTCACTTAGTCTTCTACAGCATGTCACGAAATCGTGACTCTTTTCGAGTTACATTCTCTCTCTTCGAACTTGTCATGAAATCATGATAGTTCACACTGTGGACTCTCTTTTCTGCATTGTGTCATGAAATCGTGACACTTTCTCGTCCGTACAACTTTCCTGGCAATGTGTCACGAAATCGTGACACTTTTCCTTCTCTGCCTTCCTGCACTTTTCGAGTCACGAAAATGCGACATGTCACAAAATCGTGACACTTTCCATCTTGCTCTCCTTCTCTGCCAACATGTCACGAAATCATGATAGTTTTTCCAGCTTCTTCTCTTTCTTCCAGCATGTCACGAAATCGTGACACTTTTTCAAAAATATTTCTCTCTCCTGCCTAAGTCGCGAAAATGCGACATGTCGCGATATCGCGACATTTTTCCAACTTACTGATTTCGAACCTGTCAAGCCGAACCTTCATCAAAAACACATTATTTTACATCAAATCAAATTCTTTCAAAAATCTTCCTGACATCAATGACAACTTATTCACTTGAGCAAATGCAATGTACTCAAAGTACCCAAAATTGCCAACAATCTCCCCCTTTGTCATTGATGGCAACCCTTTACTAAAAACACGTCTTAGGAGCTAAAACTGAAACCAACTATGCTAACAGCTGAGAATATCCTTTTAAAGTTTTGCTCCCCCTGACTTGAAGCTTTCCTCTTCACATTGAAGCTCTCCCCCTTACTCATATCTCTCCCCCTTACTCAAATCTCTCCCCCTTTGTCATCAATGGCAAAGGGTCACCTTTGGGGCTCGGGACTAAGAATGAGCTTCTTAGCTTAGTCCCTCCCCCACCTCCTGATGAGGTGATTAATTCTGGGGTGGGAGTAAAACTCCCATTAGGCACTGATCATCATCAGTGTCTATAATTTCCTTGCTCGACCTTTTCTTGAACTTTTTGCCCGCATTCCTATTTTTGTCACTGTTCTTGTTCTTGTTCTCATCCCTGTCCTTTTTCATGCCTTGATCCTTGGACCTGATCATGCCACTGTTCCTGTTCCTGTACCTTGGAAGATCAGCTCTACACTGTCTAGTTGTGTGGCCTTCATTGTTGCACTTATAACAAGTAACAATGTTATTTCTTTTAGGCATACTTGTTCTTTGAATCCTCCTATTTTGACTAACCCTGTTCCAGTTATTAGCCTTGCAAAAAATTGCCTTATGCCCAAACTGTTTACACGTGTAGCAATACCCTTGAAAGAAATTACCACCTCTGAAACTATCATTTATCTTCCTTACTTGAGCCATGCAATGTGCAGCCATGTGACCAAACCTGTAACACGCAAAACATCTACCGTGAAATTTTCCTTTATACGACCTCTTGGGTCCTGAAAACTTCTTCTTCGCATTCTGAATTTCGTTTTCTATTTTTGTGCATCGATCACTCACGGACTCATGTTCTGAAGTACTTTCTTCATCAGAACTCTCTTCCTTTTGGAATCTCTTGCTAGATTCCCCAACCTGTTCTTTGTGCGGCTTAACAAAACCAAGACCTGTTTTATCTGTTGGATTTCTTTGACCTTTGATGAGAGACTTAACTCTTTTGGAGCTATCTTGAAACCTGTACAACTTATCCTTGTACTCTTTAGCTTCCACTTCCAAAGAAGCCATTTTCTATTCCAACTCATTATACTCAAGAATCTTAGACTCTAACTCATCCTTGAGTTCCTGTGTCTTAGCTATAGAGAAGTCAAGACTTTCTATAAGATCGTCTCTCTCCATACAACATTCATCTAACTTATCCTTGAGTCTATCATTCTTCTTTCTTTCCTTTTTCAAAACACTAAGAGCATTATTAAGTTCACTTTCAAGATCTTTTATTTGTTTGCTTTCTGAATCCTCAAGGCCTTTTCTAGATTTCTTATCACTAGAGGTGCTACCTTTTTCAAAAACCATACAAGCATCTTCTTGATAGTTTTCTAAAGCATCCTTATACATACTAGAAACCAAATCATTATTTGTATAGTCATCCTCAAGGTGACCAAAATTTCCACATCTAAGACATTTCATAATAATGAATCTATGTTTCGGTTCTTCCTCCTTTTCTGATATGAACAACATCTCATTTTCCTCATCACTTGAAGAGCTTTCACTATCACTGCTAGAACACTTACTTGCTTTGTCTAGGTAGAAACTCTTCTTGTTCTTGTGTGAATACCTCTTTCCTTGATTGCTGTGATCATCTTTGTTCTTTCTGTAATACCTGTGCTTTTTAGAATCCTTGCTCTTAACATCCTGTTTCTCTTCATCACTTTCATTCTTGGAAATAGTACAGTCAGTAGCATAATGACCGAACTTTCCACAATTGAAGCATCTTATATTTTTCATGCTTTTGTGCTTTCTAGATAACTTGCCTTTCTTGTTGTAATATGCCTCTTCATCACTAGAAGACTCATCACTCTCTTGAAGCTGTTTACCCTTAGATTTCTTGGTAGCCTTGAAAGCTGCCTCTTTCTTGACATCAACCTTCACCTGAGTTCTCAACTCAAATGCTGCAAGTATACTATGAAGCTCATCCTTTTTCAGCTTATCCAAATCTTTAGCTTCCTCAATAGCAGAAATATTTTCACTAAATCTATTAGGAAGAGATCTTAAGATCTTATCACAAACATCATTTTCAGCAAGCTCAAGTCCTAAGTCTTTCATGGAGTTAACAACTTCATCCATGCGAAGCATGTAATCACTAATATTTTCATCATCATTCATCTTGAGTTGTTCAAACATACCTTTGAAATGTCTCAACTTGGCCTTTCTGACATTCGTATCACCTGTATGAACCACCTGCAACTGTTTCCACATTTCACTAGTTGTCTTGTAGTGAATTACTTTGGTGAGATCTACTTTCTGTAAGCCTTTCAGGATTGCATTCATTGCTTTTGAATTGCTGTGATGTAGAAGCCTATCTTCTTTAGTATAAGGACCATTTATAGGAATAGTGTACCCATCTTCAATCACTTCCCAAACCTCATTCCCAAGTGCCATTAGATGAACCTTCATCCTTGCACTCCAAAGACCAAAATCTGATCCATCAAGAATAGGTGTTGCATTTCCGCTTGAATAATCCATTGTGTTCTTATCACGCTTTTCCTTCAAGCTGTTTAAACTTTTTGAAGGAACCCGCTCTGATACCAATTGAAGAACACAAGCTTATACTGAGAGGGGGGGTGAACAGTATAAGACCACTTTATACTTTTTCCTTCAACTTTCAAATTAATATTATGCAGTGAATAGATAGCAGTATCAAAAATAGTAATCAAAGCAATGCACAAAATACCATCCACAAAAGAGACACAATAATTTACGTGGTTCACCCAATGCGGGCTACTCCACGGATAAAATATTTCTCTAAATTTTATCACCTCAAATTCTGGGAAACCTTTCCCGATTACAAAGTTTATGGGCACCAACCCAAAGGAGACACAAATCCCCTAACTCTGCTCTGGCTGGTGATCCTCTAGAAGACCTCTACCTCTGCTGCCCTTAGCAAGTGGAACTCTATCCATAGAAGACACCTGTCTTCCCTGCTCTGGCTGGAGACCTCTGTCCTCAACTCTGTCACCTCCAAAGCTGGTCCTCGAATATGCACTAAACATAGTCCTTCGGTCTAGCACAAATGTCCTCTATTCTTCCTCTATTCTGCACCAAACACAGTCCTTCGGTCTGGCACAAGTCTCGTCCTCAAATCCTCTCTTTCCTTTCACTCTTGCACTCTCACACACAATGTGCAACCAAATTTTGCACCTGCTCTCCGTGCACTCGCATCGCACTAGATCGATTCATCGACTAATGCACTCTGCAATCACTACACCCTCTTCGCACTCTGCTTCTCGATGATCGAACTTCTCCCTCGCACTCTATCTATGAATATCGCACTTCAAACGCACACTTCGATCGATCATCTTTCTCTTCAAACAACCCTCCTCTTATACTAAAACTTTCAAGATTAAAACTTTGATCCTAGTCGGCTGCTCAACCCTAAACAACGTCGACTGCAAACCCTAAACAACGTCGACTCCAAACCCTAATCTTCGTCGGCCCAGATTTAACTTTGTCGGCTCAAATTTAACTCTGCAACTCTTTTGTAGCTTCTGTCGCGAAACTACAACATGTCGCGATATCGTGACATCTTTTGCAACCATACACTACCTTATGGCTTTTGTCACGATATCGTGACACTTTAGCTAATGACGACTTTGACTAAGCTCTTGTCACGAAATCGCGACACTTCTCGCTTTGTCAACAACAACTTTGCTTTTGTCATGAAATCGTGACACTTCTACCTCTGCTGACGTCATCATCACTATTGTCATGAAATCATGACATTTCTCGCTTTATCAACCTCTCCTTGGTTTGCACTAGCAAAAATGGAACATGTCACGAAATCATGACACTTTCGCTGCCTTGAGCTCTTCTCTACCTTACACCCATGAAACTGGAACATGTCACAAAATCGTGACGCTTTCACCTTCGAGCTCTTCCTTCTTGAATTCGTCGTGAAATCGTGACGCTTCTTCTGTTGAAGACTTGCTAACTATTTCTGTCATGAAATCATGACACTTTCTCCAACTCAATGCTGCCATCTCAACCTATCATGAAATCGTGACACTTTCTACATTCGCAAGCTTTCTCTTCAACCTGTCGTGAAATCGTGACACTTTCTGCATCCGTACAACTTCTTTGTAGCCTGTCGTGAAATCGTGACGCTTCTTATTTCAGACTCTTCCTTTTGCTGCATGTCACAAAATCGTGACAGTTCTCACTTCGAGCTTTTTAGCATGTCACGAAATCGCGACAGTCCTCACTTAGTCTTCTGCAGCATGTCATGAAATCATGACTCTTTTTGAGTTACATTCTCTCTCTTCAAACTTGTCGTGAAATCGTGACAGTTCACACTGCGGACTCTCTTTTCTGCATTGTGTCATGAAATCGTGACACTTTCTCGTCCGTACAACTTTCCTGGCAATGTGTCGCGAAATCGTGACACTTTTCCTTCTCTGCCTTCCTGCACTTTTCGAGTCGCGAAAATGCGACATGTCGCGAAATCGTGACACTTTCCATCTTGCTCTCCTTCTCTACCAACATGTCACGAAATCATGACAGTTTTGCCAGCTTCTTCTCTTTCTTCTAGCATGTCGCGAAATCGTGACACTTTTTCAAAAAGCTTTCTCTCTCCTGCCTAAGTCGCAAAAATGCGACATGTCGCGATATCGCGACATTTTTCCAACTTACTGATTTCGAACCTATCAAGCTGAACCTTCATCAAAAACACATTATTTTACATCAAATCAAATTCTTTCAAAAAGCTTCCTGACATCAATGACAACTTATCCACTTGAGCAAATGCAATGTACTCAAAGTACCCAAAATTGCCAACAGATGTTAGGGAATCTAGAAATGGGGAGAATTTTAGGAAAATTTCTATTTTGAAAAAATTATAGTCTCCTAGTCCTATTTTCTACAAATTCATAGTATGTTGTTGTCGAGGCCAAATCAAGGTAGAATCTGTTATGTCCTACTCTAGAAAGATGATTGAGAACTTTTGGATGATACATAAAAATCCTATAAGGAAACTAAATCAAGTTTCATGAATCTAACACAAAGAGAATTGTTATGTTAAATGAGTTAGAAAAAGTAAGATCCTATAAAAGAGGTAAGAGGAATGTAGATGCAATCTAATAGATCAAGGAAAAAGGCTTAATCTAGAATCAAAAATATTAAAATAAAAGCAAATCAAGAGAATAGTCCCCTTTATACCATGAAAAAATATATTATACATGCAATGTCCTATGATTTTCAAAGGTGAAAATATTCTTCCAAAGGAGGCCCTAGAGAGCATCAAAACATAAAAAATAAAAATGCAAGAGCATCACTATCCAAAAGTCACTATCAAAATTGCATGTCGTTTGTATCATATCATGTTATAGTATTTTGTATGTATTTAATTATGTGTGATTTGATAATAAGGTTCCCATATTATAGATTTTTGGGGCTTGGAGGAGAATAGAGGAAGATAATATTACCAAATTTGAGTGCAGGAGTCCAATGAGGAAAAATCTATGTCCAACTTGGAAAACACTATATTTAAGATATGACATGCTTTCATCAATATCGTATGGGAAAAAAGTGATCCAAATTAGAAATATTTTGTGCCATGCGAATCCAATATAGGTTTGAAAACCATTGGAATGGATAGGCATGAGTTTTGGAATAAAAAATATTTTATTTTGGAGTAGAGACCAATTTGTACCCATGAACTTCACTAAGCAGTTAATTCATCATTTTGACCATCAAAAGGAAAATATTTCAAATTTTAGCCCAAGAAAACGTTCATGGCCAAAGAGACAAGTTCACAACCTACAAAATTGATTGTGAGTGGTGGAATTATTTTAAGCATCCAATTTTCATGGTAAAGGTTGAAGGATGACTTGGATAAGTTTCCAAAATCAATTATAACTCTAGAATACAATAGGTGAACATAAGTGGATATCTACATTTTACCCCATTTTGAGGTATTTTTATCTAATAAATGCTTTGAAAGTATTGTAAGTGACCCCCATTTTGTAAAAGAATCAATTCTGAGGTATATTCTCTTCAGCATGGAGGGAGTTGTGCAATTTTGAAAAAATAATTTTGGGGGTCAAGGGGGGCTATGTTAGGCAATAAGTGAGTAAATATAAACTAATTTTTATCATGTAGCTTAAAACATTAGAGCTCTAGGAATAATTACTTGATGATTTTTGATGGATCAACAATACTGACTGATGCATAGTATGGACATAATTTGAGGGATAGGAGGTCGCCTCGGGACATGTGTATAGGTAAATATCAAAAATTGGTACCATCATTTTCAGCTTCATTTTTTTTTCATTTTTAGGCCATGATTTTACATTTAGATTGCAATCTTATTGCTGAAAAATTCATAGGTGGACTATGAATTCATTAGATTTAAAAAAAATTACCCAAAGGAAAAATCATCTAAGGGAGGCAAATTAGCCAGGTGATGAATTCGTTGATGGGTGGTAAATTTTCTAGGAACCCATAAATTTGAATTTTATCAAGGTGAGATAGGGTAAAAATATTTTTTGGATATATATGGGTATTTTAGAGCATAGATACCAACAATCTTGTGTTCTTGCAAGTACTTTAGATAGGATGACCTTGGATGATAGGGTTATCTTAGACATTGTTTGACTTAGGTATCTAGCAACAATGACCAAAGTTAAGTTTGGCCATGCCCTCTTCACAACACTAGTAGAGAGATGGCATTCTAAGCATGACATATTTTTCCTACCAACAAGTGAGATGAATATCACCCTTGAGGATGTATGGAGGATTGTAAGGGTACTAATTCTAGGGAATCCTATTAGGATGAGTTTGAATAAGAAATCAACTATTTAGAGATATTTTCAAAATTTTAAATAGTATTTGATGTGACATGGATTGCATGTCAATATTATGCTTATTGATGAACATATTGATAGATTGATTATATTGAATGCCATCATATATAGCATATTACATGAAGATATGATTGGTTTTTTTCTACCATCGATCTAGTGTAGTGATTTTCAAGATGAAGGGTTGACATGTTAAATATTCATAGGGTCCTTTTGTATTGGCTCGTCTCTATAGATTCTTGCATTAGATTATCTATAGAGAGAAAAAGAACCTTGTTTATTGCATCCTTCTTCATATTTTTCATTGGGAACATATTGTTTTATGGCATCCATTTGGTTTATTTGTTCAAATTGTAGACGCAGGGACTCCAACAACCTATAAGTGGGCCTATTATTTTGACACTTGTCATAAACCCTTTAAAGGAATACTAATGGTGGTTGGGAAGGTTATAGATTATTTGGATCTAGACGAGAGTATATAGAGGCCATGGAGATAGCATATAAGATGGGCTAAGGATTGTTTTGAGTTATCACCTATTCAACACAGAGGTGTATAGACTAGACCAAGTTTTGAAGGAGTTTGATCATTTATAGGATCTTCCATAAATGGGGGTTTTGGTACAAAGAAGTATAGTAGGATGAGGATATGTATGTAATAGACCTGATGCTATTTTGTTCAAGAGAATGTTGATGAACCTCCAATGGTATATCTAGGTGTGTGTAATGCAAGGGATACCATTGCATATAAGTAGTGGTATAGAGGGGTTTTATATTACACCAACTCCACCCAGATGATGGGAACAACCATTTATCATGTGATACTTTTGGGAGGTTAGGATATGGTAGCAAGATAGGGCTTTGAGAGTCTTCAATGTTTCACCATTGAGATCTATACCCCCACCTCAAGGAGGTGATCTAAGAGTAGGACCTAGTAGGACAACTAAGGAGATGGATGAGTTTAAGACATCTACTATAAAGTGGAAGATATATTCCATGGTGGTCAAGATATCCAATTTATAGGGTGAGTGGGATTAGGTAATATTACAATTATAATAGTCTACAATGAAGAGGGATGAGATTGTAGCCCAAGTGGCTAAAGTGATTTTGAAGAGAGAAACTAGTAGAGTAGAGAGAGATTTTAGGATAAACCAATTGACTACTCAAACAAATGCATCATTGGGTTGGGCTATAGAAACAGAGACATGAGTGGCACAGGTTACTTGAGAGAGGGATGATGTCATGGTAGCAGATACAGGCATAGGTATGCTAGGTATGTTAGATTATTTGGCTATAGTCAAGGTCAGATTGGAAGTGAAGCAAGTCAAGAGTTCCCATTATAGGGCATTATATCACTAGATCATTCCTCTAGAGCAGATACAGGCTTCTCCACATTGTGCTTCTTCTAGGTCATGGTCTACTACTCATGTATCATAATGGTTAGGACATGTGTGAAATCATGGTATAATGTCTCAAAGCTAATATTTTGTAGATATTTTTTAGGCCTTTTGACTATTTTTGGAGGCTAAGTACACTAATTTTGTAATTGTGGTGCACCAGTCCTCATGATTTATATATGGCCAAGAATACCAATTTTGTAATTGTAGTATGCCAAACCATTTAAGTGATGTATATGAATATATATATATATATATATATATATGTATGAAGTCATTCTTCTTTTATTATTCACTTTTGTCTATGTGATATCTTGATAATGTAATGGTGTGATGATATGTTGTCTTAAAGTTACTTTAAAATTTTATGTATAATGATATACATTGATTTTGATAGTTTTTTTATTGTGAAAGAGATGCTTATCATTGTTGTAAACAAGTTTTTCAAATTAAATTAATCATATGCCTTGAGATAATGCTTCTTATTAAATTTTAAGGCATTTATTTTCCTAGACTGATATGGTCTAGAGAACTTTGTATGATAGTGTTTCCCAAATATTGTGATAGTTGTGCCCCAAGGACATGGGTAGTATTTCCTAGAGGACTTGGTTAGCATTTTCATAGCATTCCTTAGAGGACTTCAATAGTGTTTCTCATAAGACTTAGACTACATTTTCTAGAGGAATCAAATAGCATTGATTAAAGGACTTAGATAGCGTTATCTAGAGGACATAGATTGTATTGTTCATAGGACTTATATAGCATTTACCAAAGGAAATATATAGCATTGCCTAAAGGACTTAGGTAGAATTTCTCAAAGGTCTTATATAGTATTTAGATTTGAGTATATGGATAATTTATATGTGCCTAGGCCTTGTGGTTTTGAAGGACTTTTATGTGTGATGTATTACCTAGAGGACATTAGATATGCAATGTTATTGGATATTATGGGTCTGAAGGTCTTTACGATTGAATGTGTTATGTGTAGTCCTTGCTAGGGATAAAAATAATTATCGTTGTTTATGTGCCTAGGCTTAGCTAGGGATTTTATGATTGATGTACCATAGTTAGAAATAGGTCTTATGATTTGTTTAAAATATATTGAATTTTTTGAAATTTGGTTAATAAAAGTAATTTGTTAATGCACTTTTTCAATCATTAAAGGAACAAAAATCCTTGGCCTTCCTAGTAGGCACCTTTACAATGCTCTATGTATTTGCATAGCAATATGGTTGGGTAGCCACTCTTCTTTAAAGAGAGGAATTTAGTGCTTATATTAGATTGATATGAGGTTTGATATTTTGGCATCTATGTTTCATTTATTTTGTCTATTTTGTTTACTTATTTAGAATTTTATGCTCATAAACATTGGGATCATTCGAGTTGCAATTTGTATCGATCTTGTATCCCATAAATAACCTAATGAAGCAAAAAATATTATACCAAATTCTACTAATGATTGAAGGATGTTACTACCCTTTAGTCAAGGTTTATTGATAGCATTTTGCTACCTTTATTGAAGTTGTTGTAGGGGATAATATTGGTGGGATACAAATTAAAATGATGATTTGACATAAAAGAGTTATTGACTATGAAGGAAAATAAATATTAGAGATAAATTTTTTTCATAAAAATCCATGATTTCAATCAAATATAAAAAAAATTGTTAGCATCTGATGCACTTATGCATAAATCATATGCTAATGTGGGATATCATCGTATCCTGGTGGGTATAATCATGTATCAAGTAAGATAATATCCTAAGGGTGGTGATTGTTATAATATTATAATGTGCACTATGACTTAATTTTTTCACTTGTCTTATGTCACTTGTCTTATGCTTTCCAGTTTGAGTTCTCAAACTGTAGTTATGTGTCTTCTACATGACACTTGGAGTGGAGATTATGACACTTTTAAAATCTCACTCATAGGATTTATGCCTATATAGTGTAACAAACTTCATCAATACAATGTGTGGTTTTTGTTTAGTCCCTTTTTGATTGATTTTTTGAGTCCCTCTATTAGGATGACCCCCTTGGGGAGGTCTTGTTTGCCATCTTGGCTGTTGATTTAGCTGCTGATTATACTACTATAGTTTTTGCTGACATTGATGCTATGTTGTAATCACAATGACACTGATAGGGGGGGTGAATCAGTGTGTTCTTTAAAAACTTCTAAAACAATTAGATTATAAAACCAGCAATAGTTTAAAGAAGATAAAAGAGATACTAAATGCATCAAGAAAGCATCACACATAACACAAAATTTTAACGAGGTTCACCAATGTGGCTACTCCTCAAAAAGACTGCTTGGACTACCATCCAAATCCGACCAATGCAAAGCTACAACTTTACATAATCCTTTACCAGCACCAACCGGAAGGAGCACCAACCCCTTAACTTTATCTCGCTTCAATAGAATGGAGCACCAACTCCTATTTTACCAAGCACCTCATCGGAAAGAGGCACCAACCCCTTAATTTTCCAGCACCAACTCGGACAAATTGTTTACCAAGACCAACCGGAAAGAGGCACCAACCCCTTAATTTGCCAGCACCAACTGGACTTCAATATTGAATAAAAAAAATGTTTGACATATACCTTTGTTATTGCAAGACTCTAACCGGTCTACATCACCTTTGCAATCTCTGTGCACTCTGCTCTCTCTTGCACAATCACTTCACATAGTTTACTGCACTGCTACAGCCAGACTTTGCAATCAACTTTGCCCTTCGCGCTTCTCTACACACTCTGCTTTCTCTGCACACATGCTTCGCACACTCTGTGTCGTTTCACATTCTGCTCTCTGCTCAACACGAACTTCACTTTCACAAACACTATGCTCGCATTCGCACTTTATCTTTACACCCGACTTTTCAAACTCGAAGTACCATTGCTTTTATAGAAGAATTTTTAGGAACAAACCCTAAAAGAACGTCGGTTGAGAAACCCTAGAATTTGTCAGCTGCAAAACCCTAAAATCCGTCGGCCCAGATTTAACTTTGTCAGCCTCAAACACTTCTTCCACCTTCGTCACTTTCCTGTAGCTTATTGCCGCAAAATAGTAACATGTTGGCCCTTTTAATTTTATTTAATATTTTAATTTAAATTTTAAATAAAATAAAATTTAAACTAAATATTTAAAATTAAATATCTTCATCACCGGGGCATATTTTTCAACGAAACGAAGAGCCAACTTGGGTTTTAAGAAAAAACCCATTTCAAATCTGTTATCAATGGTTTTAAATAAAACTTTTTATTTTGACTGCCTTGGTTTTCACAAAAAACCTTTAAAATTTAAACTAAATATTTAAAATTAAATATCTTTATCACCGGGGCATCTTTTTCAACGAAACGAAGAGCCAACTTGGGTTTTAAGAAAAACCCATTTCAAATCTGTTATCCATGGTTTTAAATAAAACTTTTTATTCTGATTGCCTTGGTTTTCACAAAAAACCTTTCTGCTTCTTGACATCTCAGGGTTCGAAGACTTCTTCTTCTCATTCGAATTATGTTTTCTATTTCGTGCATCTATCATTTAAGGACTCATGATCCGACTAAATTATGAACTTTATCCTCTGCATCCGAGTGACTTCTGAACCGCTCGTCCATTGCATCATTAAATCTAACTGATTGTATTGACAACAATGACAATCCTCCTGCAACACCTTGCTCAACACTGAACTCCTATCCATTGTACTTTGGCTGCACCTTGCTGTTCAATAAACTCTTGTCCATTGCATCAATAAATCTGTCTGACTGTGTTGACAAAAATGACAATACTATTTGCTGCACTTTGCTCAACAATCTCCCCCTTTGGAATTGTTGGCAACACATGTGCAATTTTCCTGTAAATCTTCTCCCCCTTTGACAATAATACCAAAGGGCTGCTATAGACTCCCCCTGAGTCTATGCACAATATTATTAGACACAAATTATTACAATTAGCAAATATTCCAAGCATGAACAAGAAGAAAAACAAGTACACAAATGCTCCCCCTGAGTCCAAGACCACTTCATTTCACTGATTGACAACATCATGATAAGCATAATAGGCATCAATAAAATCAACAATGTGAATAGCAGCAATAACCAGTGAATGACACCATCACCGTCAACTTCACCAATATAACATGTGTAAGAACATGACTGAACCACTGTCTTCTATGCAACTACCCTCTGTTGCTTTGCAAACTCAAACTTGTCCACTGTTAGTGAAGGCATACAATAATATTATATAGCCAACTTTTTGTTCTGCAATGCCAGCAACATCTGCATACAACTTCACCATGCATCTTGGATATATTCTCAACAATCTTGAACCTAATGACAATTGTTTGTCTCTATCTACAGTGAGAATCCAGTAGGCTACCTCAATCCACTTTCAACTCTATGAAAGTACCAAACACTATACCACAGCACAACCAAAACCTTTTTTTTTTTTCAACCAATTAGGGCTTTAGCAACAATGCTTATAGACAAGGTTTAACCAACATCATTCAACTCAAGATTAACCTTGAAGCATTCAACCAATCACTACATGAAAAGGAAAATAGTAGACATCCTTTTCCTTCCAAAGGTATTTGAACAAGACAACCACCAACATAAATCACCGAGGCAAAGAATAACTTGCTAAAATCAAACTCAATGGAGTAAGCCCAAATCATGTATCAAGAAAAGCATTAACTTGATCAAAACAACCACTATGAAAGCAACTCAACTATTCATCACCAGGCTAGAAATCATCTGGCTGCTCATTAAAAAACTTTTTCTTCAATCTTCCCATTCAACATGTTGATTTCACTTTTGTCAACAGAATTGACAAGTGACTCACATCTGTACCAATTTTTGTCTAGCACTGCAATTTTATGCCAACTCTTACTTTCAACTATGCATGTCGGAAGAAGACATTTTTTCAAACACTTTATGGCCAACCGTAGTGCACCTTACTCATCCTAAAGCTTCTTATCCTTGGACTGGCATTAAATCAATAGTTAAAACAAAACCGTTTGTGAATTAAATATATTCACCAAGGTGTCATGAAAGATCTGGCAATCTTCACATCAAAGAGTAAAAAAAAATACATGTTGCTCGAAACACAAATACACAGCTAGGGCAAGCATTCTTTAGTTGAGCAAATTATCTCGGACTATTATGATTCATAATTTTGAACAAGTGGTATTAAGAATCATCAACAGTACAACAGTGACATATCTCAAAACTACCAATGGTGACAACTCTCAAATTAAACACCACACTTCACGGCATTTCCACAAACCACTATATAAACTAAAAAACACACTTTAACAACTTGTTGGTCACGAATCTGCCACAGGAAAGGATTTTTACAATTGCGCCCTAGACCCGACCAACATTGAAAGGCTGGAAGCAAGAAATGGCTCCCAGACCAATCTCCAGAGTGGGCTGGTTCCCTTCACTACTCTAAAAATGGGTTTAAGATAGGGTTGTTGGAAAGAGATTTAAAAGGTTGCAGAAAGAAATGGGAAATATGGCCACAGGCCGAAGTGATGGGATCAGAAAAACAACAGCAGGAAACTACAAACGCAACAACAACAAGTAACATAAGAAATCAGCTTCATCCTCGCACAATCACATGCCGCAAATCCCTCCAAACCCACATTCCAGAATTGTACCCTGATCGCAGTATTTAAATCCAGTATGCAGAATTTAAATGTAATAGCAATGCAGGAGTACGAATGCTATTAGAAATGCAGAAAATAGAAAGCAAATTCATCCATGCGACGCTTGAAAAATTAGAAGTCGATCCTTGTATTCCCGCAAATACAATTCCAGTTTCTAGCAGCAAGTTTTTCCAACCCTTGCAAATGAAAATTACATTGGTTTTTATAGAGGTCCGTCCTCTTTGCAGCATTAAATAATTAAAACCAACTTCCTCGTGATCTACAATCATGCGAAGGAAACGAGGAACATGATCCCCTTAATCGCAGTCTCGAAGAAATAAAAATTAAATTCCATGAAACGCTTGCGGCCCTTCATTAAATTTGATTCTTTGAATATGTGCATGAAAAACCGTTGAATTAATCCACGAACGACAACTTCGAACCAATAAACCCTTTAATTTTGGTAGCCTGGGCACTCTTTGACCTTAACCGCATTGGAAATCCGCAAATTATTAAATTCGGGTCAGCATTAAATCATCGGAAATCAAAAAAACCCTCTCGGCCGTTCATACTGCACTTGGCGGGAAAACTACGCAGGTCGCGAAAACGCGACGGGTCGCGAAATCGCGACGTCTTATAATGCCGTATGCTTTGACCACCGTTGACCCGCGAAAATGGCACATGTAGCGATTTCGCTACGTCTCCGGCTTCCTCTTCGCCATCGCAAGCTTGCTCCGCGAAAACGGAACATGTAGCGATTTCGCTACATGTTTCGTCGTTAGCTCCTCCCTGCGCTCTGCCCCGCGAAAACGGAACATGTAGCGATTTCGCTACATGTTTTCGTCGCCGTACCAATCACCATTTTTGGTCGCGATTCGCTGACATGTCAGCGACGCGCTGCAAGATATTAACTTTATGCCTCTGCCGCCGACCGACCCGCGATTCCGGAACACGTCGCGATATCGCGACGGGTCGCCCAACCTGCCTGCGTTGACTGCGTTGACCGCGATTCTGCGACATGTCAGCGCATCGCTGCAGTTTTCAGACTTAGTCATTTTTTGCTCATTTTTTCTCCTTTTTTCGCCCAAGCTGCATCAAAGCTGAATTCAAAGATCAGATTTCCAACAATACACTAATGCATTAATCAATGAGAATCAATGTGGCAAAAATGCCAACATTCTTGGCGGCTCGTGAGGTATACAGCTCGCGGTATGCAAGAATCCAGGCCTTAGTCCATTGGGCACAGAGTCATATCCGAACAGAAGGCGGGCTGCTGCAATACATGTTCTGCTGAAAAATTGAAACTGGAAAAACCCGCATATAACTGATTATGAAATGACTAATGGAACGCGATGATGGAGTGAGCTCTTGCGGTTGCGCAAGCGGTGATTGCAATGGAATGATGAAATGAAAATGAACGAAGTTATGGAGTGGGAATGGAACTAGGAAAGCTGTGAAATGAAATGAACTAGACTGTTAGCAAATGCGTAAAAGACTGAACTTAGAGGAAAGGGATAAGAAGGGACGGGGAAAAATAGAAAAGGGAAAAAGAAACAACAGCTGTGGCTTATTTTGTTTTAATGCAGAAGAAAAAGAAGGAAGAAGATGAAGAAAGGAAAGAGAGGAAACGGGGAAGGGAAAAGAAGAAAGTGCTATAAAGCCACCAAACTGTTGGGAGGAGAAAAACAAAGGAAAAACAAGCATCTACGGCTCGCAGGCAACAAGAGCCGAGATGAACAAATAAAAACAATACCACTCTTTTTTTTTTTTTTCTCTTCTTTTTCTATTTTTTTTTGTGTTTTTTCAAAATACTATATACAATAATGCACGACATGATTGGCATGTCGCCACCAGACATCCAATCTCATAATGTTATCCGGTAAATCTGCAATGTCCCGACCAGATCTGATCATACTTAAGTCGGTCCTTGAAATTGGGCTGGCTCCTTCCTGAAGTTCTCCATGGTGCGAATAGGATGCAATGCGGCAGATTATCCTTCTTACTAGTACCCACATGGAGGACTTCTTCAGGTACTGGATGTAGTGGCTGGAACCAACACCACCACTTTGCAGAATTTACTGGCTGTGGGCTGAGTACAGGCTCCTCTAACTCCTTGATGTGATCACAAGGCTCTTCAAGTGAGAAATCTGATTCTGGGATCTCCTCAGGCTCTAAAATTTGCACTTGTTCTTCTACTTGGCCCATCTCTTGCTGAAAACTGCAAGCAACCATATTGTTCATTGCTGGAAAAGTGCTTGCATGTCCCAATCCTTGACTTTGGACGAGATCTGTCCCTTGAACTCCACATGACTGCATCTCAGGTTCTTGCTCAGTATAAGGGATCTGGCATGAATGTGCAGGGTAAACAGGAGCAGCAACCACCGGAGAAGGTAATGGAGTTTCTTCCCACGGTAACTTTCTCGATAAGAGCAAAAGCTGTTCCACCTGCACTGCTTCCTCAAATATTTGTGGGAACCGTTGTTCACTTGACTGCAACAAAAAGAGACCTATGTCAGAATTAAAAGCTCGAACATAAAAGAGGTGGGCTTGGGTGGGTGATGGACGGATCTTCTCTGGAATTCTCTTCCAACTTATCAAGAATCGGACATTGAAGTCCGTGATGCTCTCTTGAGGTGCTCTCTTGATGTACATGAAAAATTGGTAGAGATCCAAAGAACTGTAGAAAGGATCTTCATCAAATATTTTGATCAGTGCTCCCGCTAGATCATCCCATGAGCTGATGCTTTGACGTTTGAGCAATCTATACCACTGCAATGCTCTTCCTTCCAAAGACTGAACCAGAAGTCGGATCATGACATCTTCGTGTTCTATGACATGGATCATGGACAAAATAGCAATATCTTCAACATGTGCCAGAGCCATGCCTTCGGTACCATCATATTTTGCCAGGTTCTTCAGGGCACCTTCGGGAATTTCATGCCGAACTTGGAGATTCAGAGGGCCAGGATCATCCCATCTAGAAAAAACCTCACCTTTGTGGTAGTGGTCTACGGAATCACGGCCATCGCCATTAAGTCAGAGTCGCCAGAAAAAACATTCTTTGAATTTTTTTTTTTTTTTTTTTTTTTAAAAACAATAGGCGTCCACGAACAGATCTTCAACTCAGCAAAGTCGCCAGATGAACTTACAAATCTCCGCTGTGAGGCCAAGACAGCTCATCAAATCTTGAGACCTCCGGGTGTTTTAAAAATGTGCCAAAAAATGTTGGCACCGGTGGGGTTATCACTTTGGAAAATTATGCGTATCCCACCGATTATGAATTCTTGGAGACAGAAACAGTCTGTCCCACCGGGCGTGCCAAAAACTGTTGGTCACGAATCTGCCACAGGAAAGGATTTTTACAATTGCGCCCTAGACCCGGCCAACATTGAAAGGTTGGAAGCAAGAAATGGCTCCCAGACCAATCTCCAGAGTGGGCTGGTTCCCTTCACTACTCTAAAAATGGGTTTAAGATAGGGTTGCTGGAAAGAGATTTAAAAGGTTGCGGAAAGAAATGGGAAATATGGCCACAGGCCGAAGTGATGGGATCAGAAAAACAACAGCAGGAAACTACAAACGCAACAACAGCAAGTAACATAAGAAATCAGCTTCATCCTCGCACAATCACATGCCGCAAATCCCTCCAAACCCACATTCCAGGAATTGTACCCTGATCGCAGTATTTAAATCCAGTATGCAGAATTTAAATGTAATAGCAATGCAGGAGTACGAATGCTATTAGAAATGCAGAAAACAGAAAGCAAATTCATCCATGCGACGCTTGAAAAATTAGAAGTCGATCCTTGTATTCCCGCAAATACAATTCCAGTTTCTAGCAGCAAGTTTTTCCAACCCTTGCAAATGAAAATTACATTGGTTTTTATAGAGGTCCGTCCTCTTTGCAGCATTAAATAATTAAAACCAACTTCCTCGTGATCTACAATCATGCGAAGGAAACGAGGAACATGATCCCCTTAATCGCAGTCTCGAAGAAATAAAAATTAAATTCCATGAAACGCTTGCGGCCCTTCATTAAATTCGATTCTTTGAATATGTGCATGAAAAACCGTTGAATTAATCCACGAACGACAACTTCGAACCAATAAACCCTTTAATTTTGGTAGCCTGGGCACTCTTTGACCTTAACCGCATTGGAAATCCGCAAATTATTAAATTCGGGTCAGCATTAAATCATCGAAAATCGAAAAAACCCTCTCGGCCGTTCATACTGCACTTGGCGGGAAAACTGCGCAGGTCGCGAAAATGCGACGGGTCGCGAAATCGCGACGGGTCACGAAATCGCGACGTCTTATAATGCCGTATGCTTTGACCACCGTTGACCCGCGAAAATGGCACATGTAGCGATTTCGCTACGTCTCCGGCTTCCTCTTCGCCATCGCAAGCTTGCTCCGCGAAATCGGAACATGTAGCGATTTCGCTACATGTTTCGTCGTTAGCTCCTCCCTGCGCTCTGCCCCGCGAAAACGGAACATGTAGCGATTTCGCTACATGTTTCCGTCGCCGTACCAATCGCCATTTTTGGTCGCGATTCGCTGACATGTCAGCGACGCGCTGCAAGATATTAACTTTATGCCTCTGCCGCCGACCGACCCGCGATTCCGGAACACGTCGCGATATCGCGACGGGTCGCCCAACATTCCTGCGTTGACTGCGTTGACCGTGATTCTGCGACATGTCAGCGCATCGCTGCAGTTTTCAGACTTAGTCATTTTTTGCTCATTTTTTCTCCTTTTTTCGCCCAAGCTGCATCAAAGCTGAAGTCAAAGATCAGATTTCCAACAATACACTAATGCATTAATCAATGAGAATCAATGTGGCAAAAATGCCAACACAACTATACAACATTAACCTGACTGCTTACCTTTCATCCTCAGATACCTAGACAAATACATAGGAGCATTAAAATAAAACTTTAATATTGCTCCTCCTGAGGATGTGCCACCTGGAGTTGCTTAGAGCAATGGCGGAGTAGCCTCCTTCGGTTCAAGGAGACACAATTTCATTTCTTCTGTATTTCTCCAGACTTTCCTGAACTTGGTCTTGGGTTTTTCAACAACATCCCTATTTTGCTCCTGTTCGTGAACTTGAACATTTCTCTTGTGGGGTTGTCTCTTGTGCATTCTTGATGGATGATTATTTTCTTTTCTTTTATGCACATGATATGTTCCTTGTCGGTGTTGTCCTCTTTGTGTCTAATGAAATCTAGGGTTTTGCCTTAGATTAGATATAGAAGTGCTTGGACAAAACCTTGCTATGTGCCCTTGACCGTTGCATTTAAAACATTGCACATGTTTTATTCCCTGTCTGTATTGCATTCTATGTGTATGATGAAATCTATGGTATTGCCTTAGATTGGATACAGAAGTGCTTGAACAAAACCTTGCTATGTGCCCATGGCCATTACATTTAAAACATTGCACAGGGTGTTCACTCAAAAAAATAGAAGTATTTTTATCAGCATAACTCTTTGATCTATTGTTTAGTCCACAATAAATTGCCTTGTGACCAAAGTGGTTGCATTTAGAACAATAGCCATAAAAAGCATTATTATTAAAAGAGTGAGAGTGAGAGAACCTCTTTTTTTGTGGTTGCTTTGTTTGTAGATCTTCTTTGATATTTTATTCCTTTTGAGGATTCAGCTTCAGACTTTTCTTGTTTCAATCCTTCAATCGAGGACTTCTTCTTCTCTGCATATTTGGAGGATGAAGGTTGTTCAGCTTCATATCCAAGACCAAACTTAGCTGTGGAGCTTCTTTGTTGATTTATCATTGTATCTAGCAACTCTGTGCTCTTCTCAAATTTGAGATTTATATTGGCCTCTTTTAGTTGTTTCTTCAATGAAACAATATCTTCTTCTTGTTGGCAGCATATAGTCTCTTTCTCATTGATCTGAGACCTAAGAATATCTTCAATCCTTTTGTTTTGTTCTACTTGCAGCTTTAGATCAACAATAACCTATTTATATTCCTCTTCACTTGTGCTGTATACATCATTCTTATTATCCAGCTGTGTCTTCAAGGCTTCTTCTGATTTCTTGGCCTTTTGAACTTGTAGGAAGAGATCTTCAATCTCATCCTCATATTCTTCTAATTTCTTGGACAGTATTTTGTTCTTTTTCTTTTCTATTCTCCACTCTTCAAGAGCAGATATCAACTCTCCTTCAAAATCTACTTCAGCCTCAAGATTTTCATCACAAACTTCAGGATTCACTTCTTCTACCTTTTTCGGTTCAAATTTCTCTTCTACGGGAACCGAAACTGACTGGGATGCATTTTTGGATGAGGATCTATTCTTCTTAGCCATTGTGTACTAATCCAAGATCAACCCTGACTGATTTAGCCAAAATTGGGAACCTGGATCTGATACCAATTGTTGTAATCACAATGACACTTAGAGGGGGGGTGAATCAGTGTGTTCTTTAAAAACTTCTAAAACAATTAGATTATAAAACCATCAACAGTTTAAATCAGATAAAAGAGATACTAAATGCATCAAGAAAGCATCACACATAACATAGCATTTTAACGAGGTTCACCAATGTGGCTACTCCTCAAAAAGACTGCTTGGACTACCATCCAAATCCAGTCAATGCAAAGCTACAACTTTACATAATCCTTTACCAGCACCAACCGAAAGGAGCACCAACCCCTTAAATTTATCTGCTTCAACAGAATGGAGCACCTACTGGAAAGAGGCACCAACCCCTTAATTTGCTAGCACCAACTAGACAAATTGTTTACCAGCACCAACTGGAAAGAGGCACCAACCCCTTAATTTTCCAGCACCAACTGGACTTCAATATTGAATAAAAAAATGTTTGACATATACCTTTGTTATTGCAAGACTCTAAGTGGTCTACATCACCTTTGCAATCTCTGTGCACTCTGCTCTCTCTTGCACAATCACTTCACACAGTTTGTTGCACTGCTACAGCCAGACTTTGCAATCAACTTTGCCCTTCGCGCTTCTCTACACACTCTGCTTTCTCTGCGCACACGCTTTGCACACTCTATGTCGTTTCACATTCTGCTCTCTACTCAACACGAACTTCACTTTCACAAACACTATGCTCGCATTCGCACTTTATCTTTACACCCCACTTTTCAAACTCGAATTACCCTTGCTTTTATAGAAGAAGTTTTAGGAACAAACCCTAAAAGAACGTCGGTTGAGAAACCCTAGAATTTGTCAGCTGCCAAACCCTAAAATCCGTCGGCCCAGATTTAACTTTGTCGGTCTCAAACACTTCTTCCACCTTCGTCACTTTCCTGTAGCTTATTGCCACGAAATAGTAACATGTCGGCCCTTTTAATTTAATTTAATATTTTAATTTAAATTTTAAATAAAATAAAATTTAAACTAAATATTTAAAATTAAATATCTTCATCACCAGGGCATATTTTTCAACAAAACAAAGAGCCAAATTGGGTTTTAAGAAAAAACCCATTTCAAATCTGTTATCCATGGTTTTAAATAAAACTTTTTATTTTGACTACCTTGGTTTTCACAAAAAACCTTTAAAATTTAAACTAAATATTTAAAATTAAATATCTTTATCATCGGGGCATATTTTTCAACGAAACGAAGAGCCAACTTGGGTTTTAAGAAAAACCCATTTCAAATATGTTATCCATGGTTTTAAATAAAAAAATTTATTCTGACTGCCTTGGTTTTCACAAAAAACCTTTTCACTTCTTGACATCTCAGGTTCTGAAGACTTCTTCTCATTCTGAATTATGTTTTCTGTTTCTGTGCATCTATCATTTAAGGACTCATAATCTGACTAACTTCTGAACTTTATCCTCTGCATTTGAGTGACTTATAAACTACCTATCCATTGCATCATTAAATCTAACTGATTGTATTGACAACAATGACAATCCTCCTGCAACACCTTGCTCAACACTGAACTCCTATCCATTGTACTTTGGCTGCACCTTGTTGTTCAATAAAATCTTGTCCATTGCATCAATAAATCTGTCTGACTGTGTTGACAACAATGACAATACTATTTGTTGCACTTTGCTCAACAATCCTACAGGTATTATTATCATGGTGTTGATTATAGAAGTTCAATCAATGCAGCCAAGCATTAAAATATCAACCCAAAAGTTTTTTGAGCTCCGATGAATGGTGTTGTAAAGTTATTCAAAATATTAAATCCATCTACGATCGGATAACATAGAACATGGAGTCACTGCCTACTAGAGGTATTCTTGAAACAATAATTAGTATTGTCCTAGGCTAGAGGTAGAAGCTATGAGGAGGTAGTAGTTGCGTAATCAATGACATACTGGATAATCTATTCTGTGTGAGGTTCAAGCAGAGCAGATCTGAAAGAGAAATCAGTAGAAGATTCGATCTACATGTTGCATATTTTTTTTATCAGCCCTCAAGTTAACTTTTTTTATTGCATTATATCCATTTTTTGGCCATGCGCTAAAAGTTAAAAAGTTTTTTAAATTTTTTCAAAGGGTAAAATTTTTCAATTTGAAATTAAAAAAAAGGGGAAACATTTTTTATTTGAAAGTCCTCTCACATACTCATGAGGACGCTTGACATACTGGTAGTAAATCCCATAAAATACTCCCAAGTTAAGCATTTTGTTCTAGAGTAGCACTCAGATGGACGACCACTTTGGTAAGTCCCGAAGCTGCACACATTTAGAGGGATATCATTTGTTTGCATTAATTGAGCACCTATATTTTCACAAGTATACCCTTATATATACTTGTTGGAAAATGTTTTCTGAGATGAATCCATTGGTGTAGTTATTTTTTAGTTTTGAGATCATTTTCTATATGAAATTGTGGCCTAAAGTTTATATTGTAAAACTAGACTGCATTTTCGATGTATCTGACACTCTTGGGTTGAATATTTGGCAAACTTGAGGGGAGATCCTTTTTAATGTCATTGCGGGATTATTAGGTCAAGTTATTCATTATATTTAGAAAATTTGAAGGTATTATTGTCATGAAGGTATTGATATTATAACATCTTTTAAGGCACATTTGGGGCTATCTTTTAGCCAAATACAATCATCAACTCAAGGGGTGATTTAGGGCCCCCTATCCCGTGCTTGTGGAGTCCTATTGTGGCATTGTCTTGGCCACTTTGTGTTTGGTTTTTTCCTCTCCTCATTTGGGCTTGTTATTCATATTAATTCTTGCTATAACCCTTGCATGTTTTGGGTGTTATATAATTGTAATCAAGTGTAGTTCCTTTGCATATACACACTTGAATTTTTGCAACATATACAAGCAAGCAAGCAAGCACACAAGCACCTTGTCACAACATCTAAGCACCTAAAATTTTAGTATATATATTGTAACAAATTCTCAAAAGGCAAGCAAGCAAGCATTGTAATAAGTAATTTCATTCTTACTCTCTTTGGGCAGAATAGGGCACTTGTGTTCAAGATATCCCTCCCACTATTGGAACCACTTGATGATTCAAAGTGGAAGAACTAGGTGAACCCTCCTTTGGATTTTAAGTGGTGTACCCTAGATTATTTTGAGGGCTCTTTCTTGGCATTTGTGTTTCTTATTACATCCTTTGTTGAGCTCCCTCTTCTTTCAATCCTTTTCTAATCATGGATTCCATAAATATACTAAGTGGTCTCACTAAAAATCTTGAAGGAGCTCACTCTTTTACAAATTGGAAATATGAAATGGAATCCATATTAATGATGAATGGCATGTGGGATTTTGTAAGAGATAGGAAATATTATGAAGACCCACTCATAGCACCTAAATACCCTACAAAAAAAGCACTATTTTAAAATAATTCCAATATAGCTTTAAGTCTCATAAAGATAGCTACAGGAATTCAAATTAGAGAAATTGTAAAGTCTACAAATACACCTAAAAAAACTTGGGATGCTCTAATAATATTTTTTGATAGGCCTAGTCAAGACAAAAATTTATATCTGAAACAAAAATTGCACAATATTTGTATGAAAGGCTCACTTATTGATTACCTTATGGAAGTGAAGTCTATTAGGAATGATTTCTTAGCTACTAGAAAAAATCTTGATGATAATGAGTTGATTCCTATAATGTTACATGGCCTTCCTTCCAAATTTCACTCCTATGCTACCATGTTAGATCTAAGTGGTAAAACAATGAATTCATCACTTGAGGAGATTGAAATTCTACTTAAGAAACATGAGAAAGCCCAAATAAAAGATGAAGATATTTAATTCAAAACATTACATTTTTCCACCAAGGCATCCTTATAGCCTAAACACAATAAGGTTCTAAATTAGTAGCATCATAATCATAGAGGTAGACAACATAAGAGATACACATAACAACCATGGCAGTAGTAACATCAACAACTACATCAATAGTACCAGTAGCATCCACGTCAACAACAACCACAACAATATAATTAGTAGCCAAGATGGTAAATGAGAACTCCCCAAGGGGGTCATATTAATAGAGAGTCTCAAAAAACCAATCAACAAGGATGTGATTATTGTGGTAAATGGAATCATAATGTCATTAATTGTTATCAAAGACAAAGAGATAATAGGGATCCACAAGATAATAATATCTACACATTGTATGCAGTAAATCAAATTAATGTTTAAGATAAACATTGTTGGTATATAGATTCTGGGTAGCAAAGCACATGATAGGAAGGCAAGATTGGTTGACCAAGGTTCAACCTACTTCTAAACAATTCATTACTTTTGGTGATGAAAGTGCCCTTCCCATTGAAGTTGTTGGAGAGGCACCACTTTTACATGATGGAAACAATGTTCCTACTATAGATGTCTTGTATGTATCTGGTCTTAAGAGGAGTCTCCTATATATTGGGTAACTTATAGATAAGGGTTATACTATCTACTTTGAAACATACAAGTGCTACATTCAGGAACCAAATGGTAATTTCAAAGCCATGGGAGTCAAAAAGTATGGCGTTTACTACCTTCTTACCAAATCTGTAACTCAAAACTCTTTGCATACAACTACTAATTTCTCTTTGGAGTACATATAGCATGAAAGAATGGAGCATTTAAATTTTCATAATCTTCAAATTATGGAAAGAATGGGTTTGGTAAAAGGACTTCATAACATAAGGGAGTCTAAATATTTTTGTGAACCATATGTTATTTCCAACTACCATAGACAACCTTTTGAGTCAGAAAATGCTTGAAGAGCTAATACACCATTGAAATTGATTCATTCATAAATTTGTGGGCCAATGTATATTCAATCATATACTGGGGCCAGATACTACATCACCTTAATTGATGATTACATAAGAAAGATATGGATCTACCTAATTTAGTACAAATGACAAGTCCTTGATAAGTTCAAAGAATTAATGGTACTTGTTGAAAGAGAAAGTGGCTACCAAATATCCACCTTAAGATCAAATAATGGTGGAGAATATCTCCAAATAATTCTTCAAATTTAATAAATACCATGGGATAATGAGGCAATTCACAAATCCTTATACCCACCAACAAAATGGAGTAGCTAAGAGTATGAATAAAACAATCACAAATAGAGCAAAATCAATGTTATTTGCTACTATATTACCTAACTCATTTTGGGGAGAAGTTGTTCCTACTACTGTGTACTTGACTAATAGGTCTTACACTAAGGCCTTACATGATAGAACACCTGAATAATCATGGAATGGAAGGACACCCTATGTGTGCCATTTCAAAGTCTTTGGATGTGATGCCTATTCTCACATTCCTCATAAGAAAAGGAAGAAGTTTGATGATAAGAGCCAAAAATGCATCTTTGTTGGTTATAGTGATAGTGCCAAGGCTTATAAGTTATATGATCCTATTTTCAAGAGGATATTTTTATCAAGGGATGTTACCTTTCATGAGTATCCCCCATTTAATACCCCTCCTATAGCCTCCACTTTTGAATTAACTAATGAAACAGTTGCTCTCTTGATACCTACAATATCATCTAGTCCTTCCTCTTCACTCATAAATCAAGAATTTCCTCCGCATGAAGAACTCCGCATAAATGATCCATCTCCTCACAATACTCCATCAAATGATCAAGCCACATCATCCAATCCTTTATCTAAGTGTGTTCAAGCCACCATAGATGAAGCCCAAAGTCATTTTCCCACTTATATAGGTAAAAGACCTTCAGACCTAAGAAACCAAGTGAATTATGCCATTATGGCCAAAGTCCTTAGCTATCCTGAACATTATAATATCAAATAAGCACTAAAACATTCACCTATATGCAAAAAATATCAAATCATAAGTGGCCAAAGTCATTTGCAGAACTTTATTATTATTAGCATAAACCATTCACCAATATGCAGAATATATGAAATCATTCATCCACAATACATTATCCACAATAACAATCCACAAATGAGAGAGAGATGGATAATACCCTTAATGTAGGGCAACACCAATAATAATCCTTAAGGAAGGAATAACTCCACAAGATCTCCCAAGATGAGAGGTCACTTCATGGGCACGACGATTACATAAGATTCTTCTTCAATGATATGAATGATTACAATGACAAATATCTCTTCTTTATATATCCATATTCTTATTCTACTTTGGAGAGCCTACTACTAATATAATATTATATTATAATATAATATAATATTATAATACAATCAACCTTGGGTTATGTGTGGACCATGCTAACCCTTATACAATATAATAATATATCCTCAAATATCTATTCCTAGGTACCCTACCATGTCACCCTCCTTACAAATGTTTCATCCTCGAAACATATGAAGAAACTTGATAGTATGATTTTATAAGAAATGTTAGCAATTGGTACCAATATTGATCATCCATCCATCCAAGTGAAACCCTATGATGCTGGTATGCCATTTTGTTACTTGAGTATCCAAATTTGCTTCATTGGATCTGTGCTTCTGCTACTGTATTTTGATAACTTGAATGATGGGTCCACTTGTTCCTTGATGCTTATGAACCATGTTGAAAACCATGATCACTATGCTTTGTTTGCCAAACACTACCATAGTTGGTGCCCTTCTGATTACATGTAGAGCCATAATATTGTTGCCTTGAACCATGCCTCCAATATTGTTTCCGTTCATGGTGGTGTGGATGGCAATATGGTGCAACCTTTACTTTATGTTCTACTTTCTTTGACTTTTCAACCTTTTTCTCCATTGTTTTAAATTATTCTACACCTTGTTCTTTCATGTTATCTTTGTTTGGTGTGTCCTTGTGCTCTTCTATCAAAGCTTCCTTGGACTCTGTTACTATTATTTCCACTGAATTAGTTACTGCTACTTCTTCCATGGACTCTATTGTTGCTATTGCATTCTTGGATTCTATTTCATGTTATTCAATTTGTTCTTCTAAAACCACTTCTTGATTTTCCTTGTATCCTTGCTCCTTAATCTAAGAAATATCCTTCAATGTTATCTTCTTTTTCTTGTACCATAACTTCATAAACTTCTTTTGCACATTAATATTAATAGTACCCAAAGAGTCTAACTAAGGATAACCAAGAACAATATCCTCCTCATCCATCTCAATATCATATAAATCTGAATGTAAAACATATTTATCCATGGTGATCTTCAAATATTCAAAAATCTGAACATGCTCACCCTCTAGCTGTATGTCCTTAACTTTTGTTGCTTGAACTTGCAACTTCTTAGCCAAAGAAATATTAATAAAATTATATCTACTACCAGGATCAATGGAAATAATAATCTGTTCCTTTTGAATGCTTCCATGAACCTACAAAATAGAATTTTTAGGTTTAAACAAATTCCTTTGTCCATTTTCTAATTTATCTTCTACAAAAGGTATGGTTTCCTTTGTCTACATACAAACATATTTTTTATCTTCCTTGATATTTTCCTCTTTCTTCTTGAGTAATTTTATTTATTTTTCATAATATTAATTATTTTTCTTGAAAACTTCCCATTCTCCTTTCATTTCATTCCGCTCATTTTGAAATCCCTGTAGTTTCTTTTTAAGGTCTGTGATGACATCCATCAAGCTATCTATATTTTTATCCCTTTCCTCAACCACTTCCTTAAAATATATTTTTAGTTCCTCTACATCTTCCATCATATTAGCTATCTTTTTATAGGGGTTCCAATCACTTAAGAATGCATGCTCCACTTCTTCCCAAGACAACTCATTATGGGTGCCACTAAGACTATAAAACCAAAGGAGAGCAACTTTATCAAGAAATTGATGAAGCATATTTTTCCAAAGAGGATGTCGATGATACAAGGATTTAAATTTTTTCCACCAATCCCTAGCATCAATATCATATGCTCCAATTTTTTTTGTAGTTCCATAGTTGATACCCTAATGCAAACTAGGGTTTTTTGAAAATATATATCATGCCCTAATGCAAACTAGGGTTTTATGGAAATAAATATCTTCCCAGCATTTTGAAGCTAAAAATAAACATAGACAACTAGATCTTCAATTTTTATTCCAAAAAAAATAAAGTGCAACTGATTTGCTTACCCAAACTAAACAAATTTTATCTTTTGAAAAATTCGCGACTTGAAAATTCATCTCTACCCTTATTCCATATGGCTGGATTCAGAAGGTCATATCTCCCTCAATACTACTCAGATTCCTTCATATGACCACTCATTTTAAATCTCTTCAAATTATACACAAACGAATCCAAGAATATCCTAAATCAGATAAAATCTCGCAGAGATATGGCTTCTAAAATATGAGACGTTTTAAAAAAAAAAAATCTACAAAAATTGTCACTATCCTTGTTTTGGATACTAACTTCAAAAGGTCGTATCTCCCTTAATACTGCTCATATTTCATCATATGACCACTTATTTTAAATCTCTTCAAATTTTGCACAATATAATCCAAGAATAACCTGAATCGGATAAACTTACGCAAAGATATGGCTCCTGAAATATGAGATGTTTTTCCAAAAAATTCCCCTAATTATAGGGTTTCACACAAAAATCCTAGTTAGCTAAGGAATCACACTTGGAAGTTAGTTGATTTACCCTAAGGTAAATATACCATTGGTACAAAATGGGTGTACAAGAAAAAGTATAAATTATATGGCTTGTTAGAGCGCTACAAGGATTGCCTAGTAGTTCAAGGCTAGAAGCAACAAGAGGGAATTGATTATGAAGAGAAATTTTCTCATATGGCAAAGATGACTACAATCCATACAGTTATTACTTTGGGAGCTCCAAAACATTGGCCTATATATCAGATGGATGTCAAAAGTGCATTTCGTAATGGTAACTTGAAGGAGGAAGTGTATGTGAACCAACCACCAGGGTACATAGTTGAAGGCCAAGAAAACAAAGTCCTCAAATTGAAGAAATCTCTATATGGATTGAAGCAAGCACCCCGAGCTTGGTATGCAAATATTGAATCCTATTTCATCAACCTTGGTTTCACTAGATATGCAGTATAATCTACTCTCTATGTGAAACATTGGAAGAACCACATCATTTTGGTCACTTTGTATGTGGATGATCTTATTACAGGTGATGACACAGAATAAATTAAAATTGCTCAAAGAGGACTTATGCAAAAATTTTGAGATGATAGAATTAGGCCTCCCCTACTATTGCTTAGGCATAGAAATATGGCAACAACCTGCTAATATTTTTATCTCATAGGCTAAATACATTTAATCTATTTTGGAGAGGTTTTGTATGGAGGAGTGTAAGTCCTCCCTCACTCCCATGGAAAGCAAGTTGAAATTGGTTAATAGTTATGATGAATAAAGGGTTGATGACATCCTTTATAGGTAGCTAGTTGGAAGTTTGATCTACTTAACTTCAACTAGACCAAATATTTCCTATTCAGTTGGCCTTATTTCTAGATTCATGTAGGATCCTAAGAAGATCCATTGGATAACAACTAAGAGGATTTTGAGATTCCTCAAGGCCACCCCTCATCATGGCCTTATGTACACATCATGTGATGATTTTTATTTTATTGGGTACACATATTTAGATTAGTCTAGTTGTCCTAAAAATAGAACATCCACATTAGGTTATTTTTTCAGTTGGGTTAGGGCTCTATTTCATGGAGCACCAAGAAGCAGAACACAGATTCATTATCTTCAATAGAGGCTAAATATAGAGCAAAAGTTGAGGCAAATAAGGAGGCAATTTGGTTTAGGAAATTACTTCAGGATATTGGGCTACTCATAGATGGTCCAACTTATATATATTGTGATAATAAAAGTACCATTAAGATGACCGAGAATTCAATCTTCCATGCCAGAACAAAGCACACTGATATCCATCATCACTTCATTAGAGAAATGGTCTAAGAAGACATTATACACATGGAGTATGTACCAAATCAATATCAAGTGGATGACATATTCACCAAGTCACTTGGGCTAGACAAGTTTTCTTAGTTTAGAAAATTGCTCTATGTATGTAATAGAAGTCAACATTAAGGGAGAATGTTATCTAATGTTGAATTATTTTTTTCTATATTTAGGATAGTACACATTAAGGGGGGATGTTAGAATATTATAATGTGCACTATGTCTTCTTTTTGACACTTGTCTTATGCCACTTGTCTTATGCTTCCTAGTTTGAGTTCTCAAACTGAAGTTATGTGTCTTATGCATGATACTTGGAGTGGATATTATGACACTTGTCAAATATCAATCATAGGCTTGATGCCTATATATTGTAACTTACTTTATCAATACAATGTGTGTCTTTTGTTCAGTCCCAACATGGATCTACTAGTATCAAAACCCTAGTACAAGTGCAATGTAAGTGTAAGCTATCTTGACTAGTTATCATCATTGCGTTCTTATCAAATCCCATGATTCTAAATGCATTAGGCAACCAAACATACATGGAACATGCAATACATAGTCAATAATATGAATAAAAGGAGAAAATTGTTGGTGTAAATAATGTGTTGTGATAGATGTCTCCCATTAAGAAATTTATGGAAAAAGGTCTTTTGACATGAATTTTCAAATCAATAAATAATATTCAATAAAAAAATTTCTTTTTCTGGGAGAAAAGAGAAAAAATGTTTGTCAAAATACCTTACCAATCAATAAAGGAAGTTAAAATACTTGGTTTGCTTGCTTGGCATATCTATAATATCTTATGGATTCATTAAAGTAAAGTAAACTAGGTAAACACTTTTCTTTGAAGAAATGGGTTGAGTACTCATGAATTTTTTTTGGCTATGATAAAGTGTACTTTATTTAGGTCACTAGGGAATGATAAAGTTGGGTCATCAGTGGCTATGGTAATTTTATAATTCTCATCATAGTGCCTTGATTAGGGTAGAGGAAACATAACTTGAGTTTTCTAATAGACCCCTATATTCAAAAAGGATATTTGATATAATCATCCCATATTTTTGGGTGCATATGTATATTAGGCACTTGTCATACATGAAATTATTCTACCATCCATCCTTATTAGGTATAAGTATGAATCAAATCATCAAGTATTGAAAGTGATGTTGTGTCATAATTTGAGAGTTTTGATAGACACCTATACCATGGAAGGATGTTTAGTAAAACCATCCTATGATTTTGGGTATATAAGTATATTAATATCATGCCAACAATCGATTGATTCTACTAGTATTCCTTCTAGGTATAGGGATGAATTATATCATTGTCTTGAAAGTGATGAAGTATACAAAATATTGTATCATAACTTGAGATTTTTGATAGACCACTATATCGAGGAAGGATGTTTGATAAAATTATGCAATACTAATGGGTGTGTAGGTGTATGAGATACTTGCTAGGAATAGAATAAATCTACCACTTATCCTTATTAGGTATACAAATGAATCTAATTGACAAGATATGTGTGATGAAATATGATGTTATTAAAAATAGTATACTATAATGTTTGTCCTAACTATTGTACAAATAGCCAATTGATGGGCCATATTTTCATTCAGTGTTTGGCACATCTATAAATTTTCACATATATTCTAATCAATACAGGTATATGCAATCACCTCCCAATTTTTTGTAAGATAACAAATAAGATTGATGATATTAGAAGTGGCTAGTGAATTTTGAAAGTGATCTTGCTAACTCATATGTTAAAATATAATGTATAGACTTGATTTTCAATGCTATTATAATCATGAGGTTCTATTAGGTTGTTGTAAGAAATGTTATAAGCATATGATTCAAAAAATTATATATTATTTTAAGATGAAAGAGTGGTGAGTTAATGATTCATTACAAATTTACAATAAAAGAATAGTCTTGGTATAAATCCTCTACTTGGTCTACCTATATAGAATCTAATATAGAATTATATTAATCCTAATTAGGATCATCATGGGTCTCAACATATATCCCAACTATTTATAAAATAAGTAGCTAGGTAGAAACACACAAGTGAATCGTTATTCAATCATGCAAAAGGTAGTCAATGCAGATAAGTACATGAGTAGGAAAATGATGTAGATTTAGATAGTATTTCTTGAGGTGCATTATGTTCATGGGTTATTTTAGTTCATGTACATCAAATATGGCTAGGTGATAAGCACCTGAGCCATAATTAGGATTTATTATGAATGGACCTAGCTAATCAGGTTTAAGATTTAACCTTAAGTTTACTTTTTGCAATGATGTTTTTCTTATTTTCTTTAAGCACTAGATCCATGAATTTGAATGACTAAGATCTAATTCTTTTGTTATAGGATTTTTTGAGTGTTTTATGATAGACATTGCCAATTATGATGCAGTAAAAATATCAATTCTTAAGATTTTTATATTCATTACTATTGAAACCTTTAGGAAATGCACTCTCCTATATAAAGGTATAAATGTCTGTGTACCAAGCATCTCGATGGATTGTTGATGCAGGAGCATCCAGAGGTGGAAGAGAAATCTTGCATCACCCAAAAATATTTTTTTCTCTAAGTGCCAAAGCTGTCGCGATATCGCGACACTTTTTTGAGAAAGGGCACCAAGGGGTCAAACTGTCGTGATATCACGATGCTTTTTGAGAAAAGGGGCCAAGGCACAAAATGGTCGTGAAATCGTGACATTTTCAAAGCAAAGGAGCCAAGGCGCAAAATGGTCACGAAATCATGACATTTTCAAAGCAAAGAAGCCAAGGCGCAAAATGGTCACAAAATCGTGACATTTTTGAAGCAAAGAAGCCAAGGCGCAAAATGGTCATGAAATCGCGACATTTTCGAAGCAAAGGAGCCAAGGCGCAAAATGGTCACGAAATCATGACATTTTCGAAGCACAGGAGCCAAGGCACAAAATGGTCATGATTTCACGACACTTTCGGAGTGAAGGCTCAAAGGCGCAAAGTGGTCACGAAATCGTGACACTTCCGGACCAAAGGCTCAAAGGCGCAAAGTGGTCACAAAATCGCGACACTTCCGGACCTAAGGCTCCAAGGCGCAAAGTGGTCATAAAATCATGAAACTTTCGAAGCGAAGGCTCAAAGGCACAAAGTGGTCGCAAAATCACAACACTTTCAAACCAAAGGCTCAAAGGCACAAAGTGGTCATGAAATCGTGACACTTTCGGAGCGAAGGCTCAAAGGCGCAAAGTGGTCACGAAATCGTGACACTTTCGGACCGAAGGCTCAAAGGCGCAAAGTGGTCGCAAAATTGTGACACTTTCGAGCGAGGGCTCAAAGGTGCAAAGTGGTCATGAAATCATGACACTTTCGAAAGCTAGGCTCAAAGGCGCAAAGTGGTCACAAAATCATGACACTTTCGGAAGCTAGGCTCAAAGGCGCAAAGTGGTCATGAAATTGTGACACTTTTGGGGCAAAGGCACCAAGGGGCAAAATGGTTGTGAAATCATGACATGTCACGGTTTCGTGGCCCAAAGGCAGAAAGCATGTGTGGAAGGCGAAGGCGTCACGATTTCACGACGTGTTATGAAATCACGGCTCGAAGGAGAAAATAGAGGCCGAATGCCAAAACATCGTGATATCGCGACAAAACGCTCATGACTCTAGACCAGCCAACGGTTGCATAGGCCATTGCAGAAGGGTGCATGGCATCAAATTATAGGTGGCCATAGAGCACTAGGCGATTACAGAGGCCATTGTAGAAGGGCACGTGGTAGCAGATTACAGATGGCTATGGAGCATTCCTATGAATGATGACTCGATGGGTGGATGGACAGGCGGCTGCAGGGCACTCCACCACCCCATGCCATGATGATGGGAGACACCTGGCCACAACATGCAGGTAGTGACAGAACATTCGTGCGGACAGTTACAAGGAATCCCGCATTCTGTGTAATGATGTTCGAAGGGGGTCGGGTTTGTTATAAAAGGCAGTGCATACATTGTAAAAGGGGTTCTTGGCCATTTTGGATATAACTACTGTATTTTTGAATTTGAAACCTCTGTTAATGAAATTTGTGTGAATTTTTCTATGTGTTATAATAGTTCTACTTCAAGTGGTATCAGAGCCAGAAGGTTCTAAGTGCACAAACCGATCGTCGGCAGTGAGGCAGTTTGCGCCAGGATTATGGTTGTGGGTTGTGAGGAAGCGAGCAGGATGCCTCCATGAAGGAACCATGGTGGTGTGAGGAATAGGGGAGTAGAGGTCAATCTTAGAGCCTTGTAGAGGCAAGTTCAAGCCCTGCAGGAGGAAATCAGAAGAGGACTTGAGCCAAGAAGGGAGGAACCCAGTGAAGATGAAGTTTGGGAAGAAGAGGGTCCATATGATGAAGAAGAAGCATTGGATCCAGTAGAGGCTAGGCTGTATAGGGCCATATCCCAGATCGGGAAGAAGCTAAAGTTTGACGTCTACACCTATTTTGGGAATCTCAATCCCGAGGAGTTGATAGATTGGATCAACGACATGGAGGAATACTTCGAGTATGAGGAGATCTCAGATCTAAATCGGATCAGATTCACAAAAACAAAGTTGAAGGGACATGCTAGCATCTAGTGGAAAGGAGTATAGCTAGAAAGGAATAGGAGGGGAAAGGAAAAGATCACCAGGTGGGATAGGATGGTAGAGAAGTTGAAGAGGCAATTCATCCCTACAGATTATGAGTTGGATTTGTTGAGAAAGATGTAGAGTCTTAGATAGGCAAGTAAATTTGTCAAGGAGTACACGAAGGAGTTCTATCAGATCTCGATTAGAACCCGCCATTCTGAGGCGAATAAGGATAAAGTCACACGATACATCAATGGATTGTGAACCAACATTCAAGAAGAATTGGGGCTGGTTAGGATGAGCACGGTTAAGGATGCATACCAGTTTGCATTAAAAGTAGAAGAGAAAATGAATAGGAGATTTGATGGTAAGCAAAGATGAAAGGACATGGGTGGAAGAGCTGGTGGAAGGACCAATGGAGGAAGATACAGAGATTTAAGGAAGACTGGTGAAGCAAGTAGTAGCTAGAACCAGAAGGAAGAGAAGGAGGAGAATACCCAACGCCCACATAATCAGAACAACAACTACCCGAGGGGGAGAGGTAGGCCTGGGCGAGGGTTTGGAAGAGGTGTCTTTCGAGGAACCTGCTTCAACTACAGAGAAGAAGGACATCGGGCATACAACTGCCCGCAACATCAAGAAATGCCAAATCAAAGACCTGAGGGTCAGGCCCAAGTTACTATAGCAAACAAAGGTGTAGAATCTGAGCACTCTGAGGAGGCAAAATGAGGGGAAGTGATGATCATCAAAAGAGTCTTGTTGAATGAAGAAAAGAAGGCAGACCAAAGGAACAACCTATTTTGAACAAGATGCAAGTGCGCAAGCAAGGTCTGTAACATCATCATCGATAATGGAAGCACTGATAACCTAGTTTCTAAGGAGATGGTTGCCAAGCTGCAGCTGGAGAGAAGAAAACACCCGCACCCTTATCGGATTGCATGGTTACAAAAGGACCATCGAGTGCTGGTCAGTGAGCAATGCCTAGTGAAGTTCAACATTGGAACTTACCGAGATGAGGTCTTGTGTGACATCTTGCCTATGGATGCATGTAACCTACTGCTGGGGAGGCCATGGCAGTTTGATCGAAGTGTTGTACATGATGGTCGAGCCAATACATATTCCTTGTCAAAAAATGGAGTTCGCCATAAGTTGAAACCCCTTAAGGAGGCAGATGAGAAGGTATGTAGCAATGCATGAGTCTATCTAGTTGATGGCAAAATATTTTTAGATGGCCTGAAGCCAGATCATATGTGCTATGCAATAATCCCTAGGGTCAAGGAAGAAGAATGAAAGGAAACTCCAATGGAAATCATGGGACTGTTAGAGGAGTTTCCAGATATCATTTATGATAATGTTCTTGAAGGTTTACCACATGTTATGAATATCAGTCACCACATAGATTTGGTGCCTAGATCGAGCTTGCCGAATAAGGCTGCACACAGAATGACGCCTGTAGAAACTGAGGAGTTAAACCGGTAGGTTCAAGATTTGCTAAAGAAAGGGTTGATTAGGGAGAGTCTTAGCCCATGTGAAGTACCTACAGTACTAGCACCCAAGAAGTATGGGGAGTGGAGAATGTGCATAGACTCTCGGGCAATTAACAAGATCACTATCAAATACAAATTCCCACTACCAAGGATGGATGATATCATGGACTGCTTAAGTGGAGCTGAGTACTTCACGAAGATTGACCTGAAAAGTGGTTACCATCAGATCCACATTAGAGAAGGGGATGAGTGGAAGACGACCTTCAAAACCAAGGAGGGGCTGTATGAGTGGTTGGTCATGCCTTTTGGGCTAGCCAATGCACCGAGTACCTTCATGCGATTAATGAATGAAGTACTAAAGGAATTTCTAGGAAAATTTGTTATTGTCTACTTGGATGATATCTTGATTTTTAGCAAAACCCTGGAGGAACACCTTATGCACATCAGGAGGTTTTTTGAGAAACTACGGGAGGAGCAGCTGCTGATAAATCTGAAAAAGTGTAACTTCATGAAGAGGGAGCTAGTATACCTGGGATTTGTTATCTCAGCAGATGGTCTCAAAATGGACCCCGAAAAGGTGAGGGCTATCATAGAATGGCCTGCTCCAAGAAACATGACTAAGGTGAGATCATTTCAAGGTCTGGCCAGTTTCTACAAAAAGTTCATTAGGAACTTCAACAGTATTTGTGCATCCCTTATGGAGACAATGAGGGGGAACAAGAAGGAATTCAAGTGGACAGCTGGAGCAGACAAAAGTTTTGCTATGCTAAAGAAGAAGGTCACAGAACAACCTATATTAGCACTTCTATATTTCAACAAGGTGTTTCAAGTAGACTGCGATGTGAGTGGTAGTGCCATAGGGGCCGTATTGAACCAAGAGGGTAAGCTTGTTGCTTATTTTAGTGAGAAGCTCAACAATGCCAGGAAGAAGTATTCGGTATATGATCAAGAGTTCTATGACATAGTTCAGGCTCTAAAGAAATGGGGGCATTATTTGTTGCCAAAGGAGTTTGTTATTTATACTAATCATCAGGTACTACAATATATTAACAGTCAAGGAAATTTAAATCAGAGGCACTTGAAATGGGTGGAGTTCCTGCAGAGCTACACCTTTGTGCTGAAGCACCGGAGTGGGAGGTCCAATAGAGTTACGAATGCCTTGAGTAGGAGGAAATGTTTACTAATGGAGATGAAGGTGGAGGTTGTTGGGTTTGCTGAGCTCAAGGGTTTATACCCTGCAGACCTCGACTTCGCAGAAGCTTGGAAAGCTTGCACTGCGCTTGTTACTTTGGACAGGACTAAGTGGCTAAATTTTTTGATTCAAGATGGAATGCTATTCAGGGGGAACCAATTATGCATTTCGAGGAGCTCAATGAGGGATAATCTCATCAAGGAAAAGCACAGTGGAGGTTTAGCTGGACACTTTGGTCGAGACAAGACCATATCCCTTGTTAGTGAAAACTATTACTGGCCATAATTGCAACAAGATGTGGCAAAATTCATGCAAAGTTGTAGGATATGCCAGATGGCAAAAGGTGTGAGGCAGCCTACTGGTTTATATCAACCACTACCTATACCCGAAAGGCCATGGGAGGATATTAGCATGGATTTTGTTCTTGGTTTACCCAGGACACAGAGGGGACATGACTCCATATTTGTGGTAGTGGACAGGTTTTCAAAAATGGCTCATTTTATTCCCTGCCAGAAGACTAGCGATGTGGTCCATGTGGCTGGTTTATTCTTCAAGGAAGTGGTACACCTTCATGGGATGCCAAGGAGCATTGTGTCATACAGATATACCAAGTTTGTAGGGTATTTATGAAGAACCTTGTGGAAGAAACTAAAGACAAATTTAAAATTTAGTTCTGCATACCACCCCCAAACAGATGGCCAAACAGAGGTGGTAAATAGGAGCTTGGGAAATCTACTGAGATGCTTGGTCGGAGACAAGCCCAAGGGATGGGATTTAGTTCTACTACAGGTAGAATTTGCTTACAATAGCTCAGTCAAAAGAAGTACCAATAAATCACCATTCTAGATAATCTATGGGAGCAGCCCAAGAAACGCTTCAAAGTTGAGAAGGATGGATACAAGAGAAAAATGTAGTGCTGAGGCTAAAGAATTTGTTGAACACCTGAAGGGAGTGCATGAGGAGGTGACAAGGCACATTGCTAAGATGAATACTCAGTATAAAGCCAGGGCAGACCAGAAGCGTCGGGCTAAGGAGTTTGAAGTAGGAGATTTTGTCATGGTCCATCTAAGAAAAGAGAGGTTTCCTTCCAAGACCTATAACAAGCTGAAGATGAAGAAATTTGGGACATGCAGGATCATTGGGAAACGAGATTTGGGTAATGCATATGAGGTGGAGTTTCCAAGTGAACTTAATATCTCATCGATTTTTAACATTTTAGATTTGGTCGAGTTTCATGAAGGAGATAGTAGTGCAACACCAATCCCAGATTTGTGGAGTATTCCCACAGTCACTCCAGTCATAGACGAGATAGAAGAAGTCCTTGATATGCGTGAGGGTCGAAGTACTCGAGACAGGTGTTATTCTGAGTATTTGATCAAGTGGAAGGGTAGGCCCATAGAAGATGCGACTTGGTTGTCGAAGGCAGAGGTTGACCGCCTGGTCTACCTCAGACAGATCAGAAGTGAAGGTCACTTCTCAATTCATCCCGGGTGTCTGATGCAGGAGCATCTAGAGGTGGAAGAGCAATCTTGCATCACCCAAAAATATTTTTTTCTCTAAGTGCCAAAGCTATCGCGATATCATGACACTTTTTTGAGAAAGGGTGCCAAGGGGTCAAACTGTCGTGATATCGTGATGCTTTTTGAGAAAAGGGCCAAGGCGCAAAATGGTCGTGAAATCATGAAATTTTCAAAGCAAAGGAGCCAAGGCACAAAATGGTCGTGAAATCATGACATTTTCAAAGCAAAGAAGCCAAGGCACAAAATGGTCACGAAATCATGACATTTTTGAAGCAAAGAAGCCAAGGCACAAAATGGTCGCGAAATCATGACATTTTCGAAGCAAAGGAGCCAAGGTGCAAAATGGTCGTGAAATCATGACATTTTCAAAGCACAGGAGCCAAGGCGCAAAATGGTCACGATTTCGTGACACTTTCAGAGCGAAGGCTCAAAGGCACAAAGTGGTCGCGAAATCGCGACACTTTCGGACCAAAGGCTCAAAGGCGCAAAGTGGTCGCGAAATCGTGACACTTTCAGACCTAAGGCTTAAAGGCGCAAAGTGGTCGCAAAATTGCAACACTTTTAGAGCGAAGGCTCAAAGGCACAAAGTGGTCACGAAATCATGACACTTCCGGACCTAAGGCGCAAAGTGGTCGTGAAATCATGACACTTTTGGAGCGAAGGCTCAAAGGCGCAAAGTGGTTGCGAAATCGTGACACTTTCGGACCGAAGGCTCAAAGGTGCAAAGTGGTCACGAAATTGCAACACTTTCGGAATGAGGGCTCAAAGGCACAAAGTGGTCATGAAATCGTGACACTTTTGAAAGCAAGGCTCAAAGGCACAAAGTGGTCGCAAAATTGTGACACTTTCAGAAGCTAGGCTCAAATGTGCAAAGTGGTCGTGAAATTGCGACACTTTTGGGGCAAAGGAACCAAGGGGCAAAAAGGTCATGAAATCATGACATTTTGTGGTTTCATGGCCCAAAAGCGGAAAGCGTGTGTGGAAGGCGAAGGCATTGCGATTTCGCAACATGTCACGAAATCGCGGCCCGAAGGAGAAAATAGAGGCCGAACGCCAAAACATCACGATATCGTGACAAAATGCTCATGACTCTAGACCAACTGACGGTTGCAGAGGCCATTGCAAAAGGGTGCATGGCATAAAATTACGGGTGGCCATAGAGCACTAGGCAATTACAGAGGCCATTACAGAAGGGCACGTGGTAGCAGATTATAGATGGCTATGGAGCATTCCTATGAATGATGACTTGACGGATGGATGGACAGGTGGCTGTAGGGCACTTCACAACCCCATGCCATGATGATGGGAGACACCTGGCCATAACATGTAGGCAACGACAGAACATTCGTGCAGGCGGTTACAAGGAATCCCGCATTCTGTGTAATGATGTTCGAAGGGGGTCGGGTCTGTTATAAAAGGCAGCGCATACATTGTAAAAGGGGTTCTTGGCCATTTTGGATATAACTATTGTATTTTCGAATTTGAAACCTCTGTTAATGAAATTTGTGTGAATTTTTTTGTGTGTTATAACAGTTCTGCTTCAATTGTTGATTCTATGGTAGAGATTGTCAAAGTTATTTGGCTAGATTTGAGAGTTGTCTTTTCCTAAATTTTTAGATGATGTTAGTGGCTTGATCATCCTCCAATTCTAAAGGAATGATGGAATTCATGACTACCATTGAATCAACATGATGATTACTATATCTAGGGATGGTATTAATGGTCACTTTATTAAAAGAGGCTAATAGCTTTATAGAGTTTTAACTTGTCATCATTGGTTTGATAAGTTTTATTTATATAATTTATAATAGGTTGGGTGCCTCTAAAAATAGATAGGATTATAATTTTTAGCGATTGATTGACTCAAATCCTAATAATTAGAGCTTCATATGAAATAGTATTGTTCATGCATGAAAATTGAATCTTAAAAGATAATGGGATAATTATTTATTGTGGTTAGACTAGAACCATAATTGATCCTATACCCTTGGCACATATAGCACCATAAAAGTATAGGGACCATGTATTAGTTTGCTCAACATCTATATTGCATATAGTTTCATTCATAAAACTAACTTCTATAGGTTGATGAGCCTCTAATAGTGTTGTTGATAGAAGATATGCTATGAATTATTATTTTGGAAACTTTTGCTTTATGAATTCAAGGTTGAATTCATTGAGGTTCATAATACACTTAGCTGTGCAACCCAAGAGGTAGGGTTTTGACATGAGATATATTGAAGGATCTACTCGAGCTATCACAATCATATTTTATTCAGAATTTAATACCTCAATATTTGATATTGAAGGTGTATGCTGGGTTTCATAACTTAGTAGGGTTCTGCTAATGTAGTAGATTACTCTTTCTTTATGTTGGTCATCATATTGGGCCAACATAGATCCTAGAGCATGCATAGTTGCAACAATGTATAACACCAAATATTTGAGGGGGTATGGTGGTATAGAAATTGGAGGAGATAGAAGGTAGGTATTAATGACATAAAAATCCTTTTGAAACTCATAATTACATTTGAATTTGACATATTTTGTTAATAATTTAGTAAAAGGTTGGCATTTACTGGTGAGTTGAGAAATAAATTACCAAAAAACTTGTAACTTTCCTTGAAGACTATGTGATTATGTTAGTGTATTAGGTGGAGGCATGCTTGTAATAGCAAATATATTTGATGGGTCAACTTCAATTACATAATGGAAAATTTTGAACCCTAGCAATTTTCTAGACATGAATCCAAAGACACATTTTGAGGGTTTAAGGTAAACTTTATATTGCCTTTGGTATTCAAAATTTTAAATTTTAAACATGATATTCATGCTTTAGGGAATAAGAAAAGAGATCATTAACATATTCTTATACAATGGCATGCATATTGACATGAAATATATACATCATTGTGTGTTGGTAACTTGCCAAAATGTTCTGTAGGCTAGACATGACTTGCCAACAAAAAGTCCCCCATAGGATGGTGAAAGTTATCTTGGATTGATCTTTTGGTGGTATTTTAATTTGATTATATCCATAGAACCAATCCATAAGGGACAACATCCTAGATTTAGAATATAAAATTGACAATCATGTTGATACTGAGTTGAGGAAAATTATCTTTGGGACATGATTTATTAATATCTCTAAAGTCAGTGCATATGCAAATAGTGCCTTCATTTTTAATGATAGGGATTATATTAGACATGCAATTAGGATAGCTGATGGATTTGATAAAGCTAAATTTGAGGAGATTTTGAATTTCCTCTTTGATGATTAAGGATACCTTAGGAGCAATTTCTTAGCTTTTGCTTTATTGGCCTGGCATATAGCCAAACATCCATGTGATGTACACTAAGATAATAATCTAATCCTAGTATGTATGCATAATATCATGCGAATATGTCATAAAATTTAGTTAGGAGGTTTGCATATGCTTTGTGTTATTTAGGAGTTAGGACTTTGTCCAATTTATGGATTCCAGGACTATCTTGAGTTTTGATATTGATATTGATTGTTTCCTTGATAAGGAGATGATACTCATCCTCAAAATGTGGGGGTGTAGAAAGTACCCTTAAGCTTTAAAATTTTATTGGTTGTAAGAACAACTGATAAAGATCAAATAATTGTGAGGTATTGGCCATGTTTGTTTGAACATGTGGCTCTTCATTATAGAAATAATCTAAGGTATAATGATTGCTAGAAGGATTATCGGTTAAGGTGTCTACATCTCAATTATTAATTGTTATTACTAATAGATAATAATTTCCTATTTGGGCCATAGTGTCTATTGGTTCATAAGAGTTGATAGGTTTGGGATGAACAATATATAAGGTATTTAGACTAAGTACATGAATGGGAAGAAGAGACATCTCTTGGTTCCTTTCATAGTTTGATTCTAACTTATTTATTATTGTGATATATTTATAAGGTTCGAGAAAGTAACTTTCATTGTTAATATCAAAGCATGATGAGCAAGATTTATCTTTATTACAATGGGGATTATAGCACAAACCCCATTAGTCTATCCATGGTTGGGATTTTAAAGGTTCTTTAACAATTTTTTTTGGTAATTAAGAAGCATATGAACTAATACCAGGTTTTACAGATGAACCCAAAACCTGTTACAAATATCAGCATTATGCTGTATAGAAACCAAACCTTGCTAGGGACAATCTGTCCACTAATATATTGTCCTTCAGAAATCCCACACCCAAAACTGATACAAAGATCAAAATTATGCTTTACAGAAACCAAAAATTGCTAGGGACAGTCTGTCCACTAATACTATTGTCCTTCAGAAACCCCACACCCCAAGACACCTCGGACTTAGCTGCATTTATGATCATTTTGAACAATGATATCCACATCACTTGCAACCCCCTATTTCCATGTGACCAATCTTTTAGCCTCCACCCCTATGTTGGCCAATTTATCAGATGCTCTATTGGCTTCTTGAAATACTCATTCGATCATTCCTTGCTTGATATAAGATCCTTACCTCTTTGATGATAGTCTTTACTCACCACGAAGGATTTTTCTTGTTTCCTAGGAGGTTTATGATATGCATTGAATATCCTTTGACTATTAATTTACCTTCAAACTTTTAAGAAATCTAAAGACCCCTCCATACCACCCTTGCTTCTACCTCATTATTTTTCCTTGTGCCTAGTTACTCAGAGAAGGCCACTACCAGCTTACCTTTGTGGTCTCTCACTACTCCTCTAGCCCCTACTCTACCAGGATTCCCATTAGAGGCCCCATCAATATTGAGATTTAACCACCCAACCGGGGGCGAATTCCACTTGGCATCTAGTCTAGGGTTGGTCTTGATGAGCACAGGATCCTCAACCAAGATTAAATTTAAGGATTGGGCAATCTGCCTCTCCACCAAGGGAAGTTTTTGAGCTTCTTGAGGGATAAGGCAAGTGTTTTCATGGGCAAAGGTCAAGATCCTAGTGGTAATGGTTGTGACATCATGAATTGAATCATGGAAATATCTATGGTTTCTTTCTAACCACACCTGCCATAGAAAGTGGTGAAGACATATCTTCCACATAAACCTAAGCCTAAGGCTCACAAACGGATCTGGCCATTGGTAGAAAAGTTCCAAAATGATATTCGGTATGACCCAAGAAATACTAAAATCTTGGAATAATCCATCAAGGATACCCAAAGAGACTAAGAATTCTAGGAAAATATGGAGAATGGACTCCCAATTAGCCCTACACAAATAACCGTGATTAGCAACAATCATACATTTTCATATCATATTGTCAATGGTGAGGATCCTTCCTTGAATCACCAGCCATGAAAAAACTGCTATTTTTGGAATAATTTTTTTGACCCACACCAATTGGGTCTAAAGAATAGGGTCCTCAGGGTCTAGCATTAGCTTGTATGAAGATTTTACTAAGAACTGGCCATTTCTATAGATGCCCATACAACCTAATCCTGCTCTGGTTTCATAGGTATAAATTATTGATGCATGATACTTTGGATTTATTCTGAATCTGCTTCAAGACCCTGAATCCTTATCTATTTCCATGTGAGTCTTCCTCTGTCCTATCTCATGAAGTTAGCTACTCTCATCCCTATGGAGTCCTCTATGATTCTTTTGATCCTGGATAGGTGGGTAGCCTAAGATAGCACTTCTTCCTTGGTCCACCTATCATCCCAAAACCTGATTCTTTGGCCATTCCCTAAGACCCATCTTATAACTTCTTTTATGACCTCTTTATTGGCTAAGATTTCTTTCCAAAATGTTGACCCTCTTATGGCAATGTCTTCATTCAAGAAATCCAAACCCTAAAGATATTTTCTTTTGTTGATGGTTGTCCACTCATTCTCCTCATTGTTAATGAGATGCCAAATATGTTTTCCTAGTAAGGCTACATTTAGGTGGGCAATTCTTCTTAATCCTAGACCCCCATTTTATTTTGGCTTGCACACCTTGCTCCAGCCCACCAAGTGGATTCTCTATTTTCCCTCTGATCTCAACCAGAGAAAATTCTTTTTGAGCTGCTTGTATTTTTTGATAAACCTTGATTGGAGATTTGAAAATAGATAGGAAATACATGGGGATACTCTGCAAGGTAACCATGGTGAGGGTGAGTTTCCCTACCTGAGACAAGAAGTGTCCTTTCCATCTAGCCAGTTTTTTTTGGATTATTTCTACCACTCCATCCCACATGGATTTCCTGGGAGATTTAGTGAAAAGGGGAAGACCTAAATATGAAGTGGGAAGAGTCACTATCGATTATCCCAAAATCATTGTAATTCTAGTTTACCTTTGAATATGGGTGTTAAGGAAGTAAAGCTTACTCTTGTAAAAATTTACCTTCTATCATGCCACCTCCTCATAGAGCTGGAGAATATGCTTGATCATTCTATATTCCACCACTAAATATTGAGTCAGCATTAGAGTGTCATCAATAATTTATTGGTGAGTAACTGGATTGGTGAGAGAAGTGGCTTTAATCCCTATAATTAGACCTTTATTGAATGTTGCTTTAATCATCCTACCCAATGCCTCTTCTATTATGATAAATAGTATTGGGATGATCAGGTCTCCTTGCCTAAGACCCTATGGATTTGAAAATACCTAGCTATCGTGTCGTTGACCAAAATTAAGAACCAAGTATTTGATATGCATTATTTTATGAGCCTCACCCATTGGGGATGAAATCCAAATTTCAAAAGAATAGCTGTCAAGAATTCCTAGTTAACGCAATCAAAGGCTTTGCTCATATCAAGTTTTAGGGCAAATTTTGCCTTGTTAGTTTACCTAGCTGAATGCAAGACTTCATGGACCATGATTACCCCATCCAAGATTGATATCCCCTATACCAAACTTCCTTGACACTGATCAATGATAAAAGGTAAGATTTATTTCATTCTATTAGCCATTGTCTTAGTTAAAATATTGTAGGACACATTGCACAAGCTAATAGGTTTGAAATATGCCATAGTCTTAGGGTTTGGCTCCTTGGAAATCAAGGCAATAAATGTGGATTTGAACCCTCTCAAAATATGTCTTGTTGCCTGAAGCTCCGTAATCGCAGCTACCACATCCTCTACCATAATATCCCAAAAATCCTAATAGAATCGAGGGGGGAAGCCATCAGGACCAGAAGCCTTATATGATTCCATACTAAACAAACCTTCCTGATTTCCTCATCAGTGAAAGGGGCAACGATTTTATCATTAATGGCTTCATCAACCAGATAAGGAATGAAATGGATAAGAGAATCCTTAGATGCCTCTGAACACTAGACATCCTCCCCGAGGAGGGAGCTAAAATAACCAACTGGTTCTTCTCTAACCTCTATCAAGTCCTAGGTTTTGGATCCATTAACCTTGGTCAGTTGTCTAATCTTGTTGTAGCTCCTATTCCTCAAGGTCGTGACATGGAAAAAATTTGAATTTGAGTCACCATCCTTTAACCATAAAACTCTGGACTTCTGACTCCAGTAAGTCTCTTCACAAGCCAAAATATTATGGTATTTTGAAAGCTTGATCTACTCCTCCTTCCTAGTAGATTCATCACAACTACCATTATGTATCATACTATCAATGTCCTTCAGCCTTTTTACCACTGATTCTTATTCTCAAATAGGTTCCCAAAGACTTCCCTATTTCAAGTTTTTAAGTTCTCCTTCACTAGTTTTAGCTTTTGAGCAAGTTTAAGGCAGAGCTTCCCTGAAAAGGCTATTATCACCATATCAAAATATTTTCCTTCAATTATGGATGCTTAGTCCACATTAACTAAAAATAGAAAGGTTTCTTGAAGGAGTTCACTTTTGAAACCTCCAGCAGGATGGGGTTGTGGTCTGAGGCAATTTTGGGAAGGGTTTGTAGTGTAGAATATCCAAATACAACAATTGCCTCCTTGGATAGAAAAAATCTATCAAGTATTTCCTAAATAAGTTGGTTTCATATATGCCTATTGCTCCACATATACTTGTACCCTCGAAGTCTCACATCCATTAGCTGGGTTGAGTTCACAAAATCATTGAAATCTTCCATACTCCTAGATGGGAGTCCTGCTCCACCATTTTTATCTAAGGTATATAAGGGGGTATTGAAGTCTCCTGATACCACCCATGGTATATCATGGAAAGCATCACCCAATTTACCCAAGTAATCCCACAAAGACACTCTCCCTTGAACTGAATTGGGAGCATACACATTTGAGAAAATCCATGATCTATTACTGTCAATGTTATGGAAAAAAACACTCAAAACCCTATCATCATCCTGAATAAGGCTTCCTTCCACCACTCGAGGATCCCACAACACCATGATACCACCTGAGGCTCCTTTAGCTAGATTGCACACCATGCCCCCTTGACTCCAAATATTTTTTGCTACTATTTTTGACTGAGCTTCGTCTAATTTTGTTTCTTACAATATAAAAATTATTGGATTGTATTGCTTTCTTATTGAACTAACCACCCTTTGAGTGGGTAGGACATTGAGGCCTCTCACATTCCATGAGAGAACCTTCATTTAGATTGTTTAGAAATTTTCCCCCTCCCCCTCCCTTATGGAGGTTTTCCTGATTTGTTATCTTCTTACCCTAGGATAACTTATTGTATCAGTGTCTTCTGTTTGCCACTGGCTATTTTATTTTTTATTCTTAACTTATTATGATTTGCATTTGACATCCTCCCCCTATTTTTCTCACCACCATATTCAATAGGTGACTTGGTGGTACTCCTAATATGCTTGGGGCTAAAATGTGGGTGGGTGATCTACTCAAGGACATAGTATTACTTAACCCTATTCATTCCTACCACCTCAATCCTCGATTCTAACTACTCCATATTTCTCTTGTACTCTCATGGTTTTTGCATTAAACCTTCGACCTGGTTTGCTGGGATGCTTATTTTGATGTTGGGAAGTACTATTTTTGATATTCCTATTTCCTCCAACTGTTTCCTATAATCTCCAGGGTTTAAATTCACATCCTCTTGACCGTTTAGAGGACTCTTCATCCTAAGGTTTGAGGGACCTACCCCTTACAGGGATTCTAGGGTTTTTGGTAGTTCAACTTGTAGGTTTCCTTCCTCAAAATCCTTAGCCTCCCCTTCTTCCCCTAAATTAGCTAGAATTTCAAACTTATTCGAGCTCAAATTTTTGGGGCTTACCTGGTTCTCCTATTCTCCGATGACTTGTTGCTTGTATTTGTTCTGAGGTTTCCCTGCTCTATCCTTTGGATTTTCCTAATAAATGTAGTTTCCTTTAGCTGGCCTGAAGCCTCCTCTACCAAATGGGCCCCATCTTGGAGGAAAATCCCTGGGAAAACTTTTGTCATTTGCACATTTGCCTTCCATCATCTGATTATCTATGTTGATTGCTAGATTAGGGCACTGGTTCCTCAGGTGTCCTTGAGTTTTACATTCTGAGTAGAATGCTGGCCTATTTTCATACTCCACCATTTGCTTTCTCGGGTAATAATTGTACCCTAGTTCAAAAAAATTTGGTAACTCTGAATCTAAATCAGCTTGACACATATTCTTGCATGCGTCATCCTTGTCCTTGCCAAGGTTGCATGGTCTATGGCTACCATTTCTCCTATGGCTCTGGAAATACCTTGTAGCTAGTACTCATTGAAAAATTGGGCTGGAAGGTTTGGAAGGTGGACCCAAATAGGGGCTATGTTGATGCTCTAATTTTTAGGGTCGAAATCCTCCCCCCACTATCTTAGGAATAGACTCTGCTTTCCCAAGAACCATGGTCCTCTAGTTAGGATGTGGTTCACATATTCATTATTGTTAAACCTTAATATGAAAAATCCTTTGGAAAGGGCAACAATCTCCATGCTCCCCATTATTCTCCACTTGGTTAGAGCCCAATACCAAATGGTCTCTATGTCATGCCTTCCTCCTAAAAACTTGCCCATAAGTGAGAACTCTTTCATGGAAAAAAATTGACCCATAGTATTTACTAGGTGCCATTATCCTATTATTAATTGGCATAAGGGGAGGAAGAGAAAGAAATTCCTTCCTTCTACCCTTTAACTTCTCCACAAAATAGCAACTCCTATTGGGGCCCTCGACGCCCTTATGGGTCCATTTGTCAGGATATTTTTGAAGAGGGTCAAACCCTCTTTGGACTACTCCTCCCATAAAGGCCCTATCTTCCTCTAGATCCTCACCTACACCCTATTCGAGGTTCCTATTCGAATCCTCTGTACCTACTCTGTTGCCTTGTTCAAGGTTCCTGCCCAAAATGTTCAACATCCCTCTACTGCATTGATCGCTTTGGCTCCTCCTCTCCTCCATTGCACTTACCCAAGTTTTTCAAGGTTCTTTAACATCTTATTCAAACCTTTATAGACCCATTCTACAATATCTAAATTTATAGAAGATATTTTTAGGTATCTGATGTAGGTTTGATATGTAAAATATAACAAGAAGTATATCATTGTTCACTTGGTTGAGGTTTACCTCCAAGAATAATTTATTTGTTAGTTGTTTCAATGTAGACAAAGGTAAAATTTTATATGTGCACTATCTTTCCCTTTCAAGAAGGTAGTCCTAAGGTTCGGTGTGATGGAAGAAACCTAGATAGGTCTAATGTTATTGATTCAATTTATGAATTAATACTATTAATATTTTAAATTTCTTGGATTTTCTCTTATTACTCCATAGGTTGACTACTAGTGCTTGCTTTGTGGTCATTATTACTTCATACTAAGGGTAAATATGTTGAGGTCTTGTTAGTTATGAAGTGATATGTTCTTAAGGATGGGAATAAATATATATTTGGGTTTTCTTTTTTGATGAAGTAACATAAGCAAAAAAAATTGAATCTATAGGAATAGTGTGAAGTTGACTTTGGTAATCAAAATTTAAGCACTAATGATAGGTGCATGGGACTTCATTTGTAGAATGTATTTAGGGTTGTCTCGGTAGAATATTATAGTTCAAGTCACAAGTTAAAATATGGTATAGAGATCCAAACCCCATAAGGGAGCTGGAGTTCCAAGGTTCAAATCTCGAGCCTTACCAGACTGAACGCTTGTCCCTTTCCTAGTGCTTTCAACGGCGTAAAATGTTTAAAATGATTGTGGCATGGTGGTTATAGGGACAGACTTTGCGAAGATCTATGTGGCGGCTTCTAGGGTGGACAACGTAGAATACTATGGTGGCCATAAAAAGCTAGACATCCTGCCTGGATTCGTGGAAACTACCGATTCCACCATGTAAATTAAAAAAAAAAAATGGTATAGAGTGTTGATTATGCGATGCCCTACATTTATAAGAAGGACTAATGTTCCTACAAATCCTCATTTTTTATTATCATATACTTTGATAATGATATCAAATTTTCCTAAGTATTGCTTATTTAATATGATTCTATTGAGCAATTTAAGGTTGCACATATTAATGATAGATCGATAGATCCATTGTAAATAATCACTCTTTTGATAAAATTATCATTGATTTCATAGGTAATATGAAGTTGACATTCCCAAAGCATAGATAGAGGTGGTAAATCTTGCTTGTAAAATGTGATGATCACATGATTTATGACAAGGATCTCTACCACATGAGTTAAATCAACTGAACTAATATTTTGGGAAATTACTTGCTCATTTAAATATTTGAAAAGAATTTCCCTTTGAATGGGAGAATTTTTCAATAATTCAAGTAAATAAATCTTTGTAGGTATATCTTCTAGTTGTTGTTAAAGGTTAAAGGTCCCTTTTAATATATCTTGAGCATTTAGGATTAGACATGGTTTTTTAGGAAGGTGATTTTGTTTGGATTATATAATTTAAGTAGGTCTAGTAGGTGGATTTGATGAATGAGCCTTTTGTTGTTGTCTTGCCACTACCTAAGTCATCCTAGCTATATTTTAGTAATGTAGTGGAACATTATTATATTGAATGTTGTTAGTTATATTTTGATCATGATTTGGTAGAGGGTTTTAGAAAATGCTAAAATATTGATTTGAAGAGGTGGATGGTTGGGAGTAACTAAATGTGACTCATCCGTTGTTAATGATTTCTTGTAGAATATCCCTAATATTTTTACATTTGTTAGTGGAACACTCATTGATGCAGTGGTAAGGACATTATTTTGTGGTATTGAATATTGGTTGTTTTATTATTTCAATATTTGTAGGTCTTACAGGTGGGAGTTTGATCATATTTGCTTCTAGAAGTTATTCTAGAAAATGGATGGAGGTAGGTCTAACCTAGTATATTGTATCCTAGGCCTTTATTGTTTGTTTAAATTGAGTTTCTAAAATGATGCTATAATACTTCCACTATTATTGTTTTACCTCAAGTTAGTGACTTTTTCTTCTAAAAAATATTTATTCTTGTACAATCAATTTTAATTAGAAGAGTGTTTATACTCTTCCATCTTGGATTTTAATTTCCCCTTCCTAATGAGGCAATATTCCACTGGTTTGACCAATTGAATAACATGTTCAAAAGAAGGTATTATGGATGTTTCCAAGGGATACAATAGATACTCATTATGATTATTTTTAAATAAACTAACAAGATCCTTTGGAGAGGGTTCATATTCTAACTTTAGCACTAATGAACTTCACCTTTTTAATAAACTTGATAAAATTTCCTCCTTCACTTACTTTAATTGATATGGATCAATAAGGGTAGTAGTTTCTTCTATGTCAATAATAAATTGTTGAATGAATTCCTCACCTAGTTATCTAAAACTCCTAAGAGAATGGTGAGGAAACTAGTAATACCATTCCAATGTTGACCCAACAAGACTTTGTTGGAATATTTTTAGTAATAGCAATTCATCTTATGTTGTAGTTGCATAGGAAAACATGATGAATTTTGTATGACTCAAAATATCACCTATACCATTATACATGGGTAACTTAGGGACTTAAAAATGATATGGAAAAGTATGGTTAGCTACAAGTGGATCAAATGGCTAATTGAGCATATCATTAAATGCACATATTTGCTTCAAAAACTAGTAGACTGAAGATATTTTTTAAGTCAACTATTTTACCTAGAACATAAGGATTTGGACTTAATGAGAGGGTTGGATGGTTGGAATTAGAGGAACTTGTAATGAAGGAAAAATATTTGATATATTAATCAAAGGATTCATTTGAGAATTTTTATTAAAATATGGATTTGATTGAGAAGCAAAGGCATTTGAGGAATTATTGAATAGATTAGTTGGTGGATTTATAGGATGAAGCATGGGCATTGTATCACAAATACTAAGGTTAAATATATTAAAGGAAGTTGTGTTAGAGGTAGGAAGGGCCAAAAAATAGGAATGTTCCCCTCTTGGGTTTAAAATGGAAGGTTGTTTGGCAAATACCAATTAAGATGTTGGCTTGTTTAGGGAATTTTTTATTGATTTTCTATTGTAGTTGGTGGAATAGAATAACTAGGATCTATTTTCAACAATTATTCTACATAAAGTAATGGGGTTTGTTTCCCCATAGAAATGGTTGGGTTAATAGTTTTATTTCTATAGTAACATTAAGAGGTCTAGACCAAGAAGTATTAAATTCTATGTGCAAGGTCCCTTATGATATATTTTTTAGATTGAAAGTAGGAGTAAACTTAGGTTGTTGAGTATGTTTTAAATGGGACATCTCACCAATGGGATGAGATAACCTATCTAGATGTTCTAAATTATTTGCATAAATTATTATTAACAAAGTGTTTATTTTTTTTAAAAAGTGATAAAGTGATCCTTAGATCCAAATACCACTTCCCCTTGTTTACTATGTAAAGGAAAATAATTTGTAGAGGGAGTATTTTGCTCCTCCTCTTCTTCACGTATAGTGTTATTGAATACTATTGAGTTTTAGATAATTGGAGATAATGGTTCTATATTATGTGCCATTTTGTGAGCTACACTTCTAGTTATGTAGGGAGGTTGTTGATCAATCAGGCTTGAAAAAAAGTAACTTTTTTGTTTACAAAGTTTATTAGAGAAAAATGAGAAGATGTTTCAAAAAAATTCTTATAAGCCCTTTGTGATAGCATTGTATCTCCTTATGAATCATGTTGGCCCATTAATTTATACTTGCTAAGATACATAACCCTCAAGGTCTATATGATGGTTTACAAAGGGGTCGTTAACCTTACCCTAGTAAGACTAACCTTTTGTTATGTTCATGTTATTTTTGTTTAATATTATTTACGCTAATAAAATAGCTTAGGTGGTATTTGGTTAAAGTATAGTAAATTATTAAGTTTGATTAAGGAAAAAATGTTTAGACCAAATATTTTGAAACCCATTTGATGTTCACATTAGGTTCACCTATCACAACCCACCCATTAGGACTTTTAAAAAGGTTATTAATTGATCTGAAGGAGCAATTAATACCTAAATAAAAGGGTTGTAGACCCTAATTATTCCTACAAAACCCTTAATTAAACTAATTGCACTCTAAAAATTTGATTTGGAGAGTTTTGGAGGGCAATTAAGGGATTTTGAATAGTTTAGAGAAGTTAAATAAGGCTTTTGTGAAAGATTAATTTAAGGATTTATATTTTGCAAAAAGAAATTAAATTTAACATATTCACTTAGTCCAACTACAACTAATTAAAAAGGGTAGTTAGGTGTATATGCCCTTATCACACCTATCCAATTTTAATTGGACCCAAAAGAGCAATATCATTATTTAATAAAAAAAATATTTTATTAGTGGATGAACTATTCTTCCTTCCACATGGCTGCTTCATAACATTTCTAAGGTTGAATTCTCCCTACTCCCAAACAGTATTAGTATTGACCTTGTAGTTGCCCTAGGAAAGGGGAGGCCCAAAATAAACAAAGTACTCCCACCTTATCCCTTGGAATCTCCTTTCTATTAAAATATTAATTTCACTATTTACTTCACATGGGTTGACTTTAAAAAGGCACCTTTTAATAATTTAATAATAAGCCTAATTTTTGTTTAAAATTAAAAAAAAAGAGGGGGGGGTGAGCTAGGAAGAATTATAAAAGGAGAGGCTTGAGGTTTGAGAAGGGGGGAGACAATTTTTTTGGGAGGAGTTAGAGGATGAATATACTGGGGAGAATATGCAAACAAGAAGGTCCATCATCCTATAGGAGATCTAGGTGGGCATTTATTTGTTTAATGTATTTATATGATTTGTTTTGCCATGTATGATGTATTTTGAGGATTGGTATAGCCATTTAATAGAATGCTTTATTCAGTCTAGGTTAGATATATAATCGAGACTAAAATCCATGTTTCTTTTAGGAATATGTAAGTTTTATTTGTTTGCCATGTTCAGTATATGGTCTTGAGCTTTGTATAATTTGTTAAGTTTTAAAAAGAGCTTATATTCAAACCTTTGAATAATTACTCTACATCTGCAGATGTAGAACTATTTAGAACTCCTTTGGTCAATATGAATAATGACATATTTATGCCTTGCTTACAAGGTAGTATTAATTTGTAGAGTTTGATCAAACCTCATACCTATTTTATTGCTAGATTTTGAAGATGCCTACCTTGTGTATCGCTTTTACAAAGTTGAACTTTGTGCCTACAAATGCATCCTTTTTAAGATAGGGAAAGTAAATAATGATTATTAAACTTACTATTTGTCCTTGTATCACATATCAAAGATGATAGGTCTTATCGTTCTTTGATATAAGGTATAATATCAATTCATATATTAAACCATCTGTGCTAGTATTTATATTAGATATTTCTGTGATAGTAACCTTACTCTACAAAAACATCACCTATGAGTCATTGCGAGCATAAGACAGATCCAATATGTTGAATGATGATGGTAGGAGTTGTTTAAATACATTATATACTTTATATTTTACTACATCACTTTCGACCCTATAATTTTGATCCTTTGTTCAACTCAAAAAAAGAATATCATATGCAATTATCTACAGTCATTTTGTATGTCATTAATTATGTTTGATAGTTTGTTTGGTGCCAATGAGAATGGGTTTTCGTCCTGCAAAAATACCCTAAAAAATTTAAATTGATGTGTCTATTTAGTAAATAAATCTCAGCTAATAGATGTCCATAGGGAAGATGTTCGAGTTTGATTTTTGAACCTGTTTTGTTGCAGTCGAAGAACCTCTATGTGATAATCTTTGAATATATCCTATGTAGTGATTAATAATTAACGTCCTCTTTAGTATGGTTCTATAGGTCATATATTAGATGTTTAGAAACATATTGTGTGGTATTGATACCCTTGAGTGTTAGCCCTTGAGTGGTCAAGTATCCACGATTGCTCAGGTGGATGGCTTCATAGAAGCCATTTGTAAGTAATGTCCCACATGGGACATGCTTGGGCGGGTGAAAGACATAAAGGGAGAAATACTCCCTATGCATTTATACCACTAAGTGGTGGTCATATGACCATCCACTTGATGGTCACCTATGTACCCATGGAAGACACACGTAGCTTTATTAAGAATGACATTTGTCGGTTTAATCATTATTCCATGTAACACATGTTTACCCTACGATTGCCAATCAATCGAAGGATGTTTGAAACCTATCCTATTATTACTGATGATTCTTAACCATTGGTCATACCATGTGTTGAGTTGCTTGATCAGTTAGATAAATATCCCTTTACTATTGAAAGGAAAGCTAATGATCCCACATTGCTCCTGTGGGAGTAATATGGGCGATATAAATGAGTATCACTCTCCTAATAGAATTGACTACCACATGATTGTCACAGTGGTCATATACAAGCACTCTATTATAGACACTTGTCTACTGATGGATTTGTTTGACTCAATTTAACTTGATCTATCAACTGAGTGTCAACATGTGTTCAGTTGTTTGGTTCAGTTGACTACCCGGTTTCTTAGGAAAAAAAAAATATATAAATATTTTGGAAAATATATTTAATAATCTTGGATTTTGTAAATAGATAGAAGTAATTAACTATGAGGATAATAGTGAAGGAAATACACTTTGTGGAGAAAGGGTATTTTGGGGATAATAAAATGCATCCTTAGGGGGAAAAATTGGCAAAAAAATGGCTAAATATTTTGATGAATTATGTGAATGTATCCATAGCTCAGAATTTGGAAAATATTTGATAGCCTTTGAGAAACAATTTGTATTGTAAAAGGATCAATCTTATGTAAAGTTTAGATTGATAAAGTAGGAAGTTTGAGCAAAACAATAAATGGGTTGGAGAATTTTGTAAATCAACATGGTGATATTGAATACCATTTTAGAAATAGTTATATACCTTAAAAAATAAACTTGGTGGAAAATAAAATATTATATGGGAACAAATTTTGGTAGAAAAACTGATGACAATCCTAGTTCAAATTTGTAGCAAAATAGAAAAAACTTGTAGACAATTTTCTCATAAACCTTTTTACCAACCTTGTGAAAATATTAAGTAAAATAGGTTTACATAATGGAAATTTAGGAATATAATATTGTAAAAAATATATGTAGTCAAGGAAAGAATGAGTGTGGGACTCATAATTTGAGGAAATTATGGGGTTTCCTCACTGTGTTTGATCCTACGATTAATTATCATTTATGAACCTTTTTTAAGTCATGGTTTCTAGGATTTATGGGCTCATGAAATTAGTATGATTTCAATATTGTAATAATATATTAGATGACCTAATATTTAGGGGAGTTTTAGGATCTTCTTTAGCTATAGACTCTAAAATGAAAAGTTAAAGAAAAGAATAGATAGGGCTCTATTCTTGATTTAGCATATATGGAGTAATTACCACCCTACTTGGATTGAATTATTAATGTAGTTGTGATGAGAATGGATGGAAGATCCATTCTTGAGGAAATTATAATATTTCCTCTTCATATGCTTAATATGGTTACTTAGTGAATTCTACTTATGAAGGATTGATTGCGTATCAATCTTAGGGAATGAATGTGGAATTCATTATCAAGTGAATTAAGGGGTTCCCTCTATGATAAATGTTGTGTTCTCTCCTTAATATGAATCCAATGATCATTTTATAAATACGAGGATATAAGAATTTGTGATATTCTTATGTATTGTATTGATGGATTAGAAAAATGAAATGTGGAATTCCTTATGTACATCATAATTTGAAAAAGGAACGATTTGATTCCTTTAATTGTATAATTGATTTAAAATAAAGTATCTGTGGGATGCCTTCCTATACATGTAATTATGACAACCTAAATTTATAAAATGAGAGGAGAAACATATATGGAGTCTGGGTTTATTCCCTATAATGTTTCCCAGGATATATGCTATGTACCTCTATTTTTTGGTTTGCAACTAATGTTATATATGGATTTTATATTTAATTTCTATTATAATGTTAATTATATATATTGTGGATGTTGCATGAAATGAAATTTAAATGTTATTTAATTTCCAATAAGATGATGAATTTACATTTTCATAAGATGATTACTAAAGTGTTATATGATTTTTGTTAACAAGCAATGTTCAATAAGTAAGAATGGTTTATATTTGCACTTGAGGTTTATTAGATCTAATAATGGATGTTGCACTTGCTTTTTCATTTAATAGCTCTTTCAAAATGATACAATAGTTTATGCTTTGATTAAAGTAATAGTCATGATATGAGTGAAATAATATTTTTGTATTGTTTAATAATACATGCATGGTATTCCACTGTAAAATAATAGAATGTTAAATAAATTCAGAAGTAATATTGAAATTTCATTCAATTAGTTAAGTAATTAAACTTACTAATGAAAGTATAGATAGAAAAAAATAAATAAAGGAATTAAAAAATATCATGAAGGTACATAATGTTAGATAGGATTTGGTGACTCTTATCACAAGAGTTGAAATTGACCATGTCGTAATTCTCTTGGTTACTTGTTATCCTGATTGATGTTGGTTCAAATATACATGATTGTGAACTTTAAAATAATGATAGTGAAAGCACGAGATTCCGGGCAAAGGAAACACCAAGTGCGATTGCATTCAAAATTAAGTACGCTTAAGTCCTAGAAACGTAAATTGCATGAAATGGAAAAGAAACACATTGAAAGAGACACAATCAAATAGAGAGAACACAACCCTTTCATTAATATCCCTTGATCTCTGTTACAATGGCGTCTCCTCCATTTTCAGAGGCTAGGAGCGCAAATAGAGTTTGATTACAATCACTGAAGGATTCCTCTTTCCACGTGCCCACGATTGCAATGGGCGGGCCAAGATGATGCCGCCGCTGATATCGATGAGTTCTTCGCCTCTGCTGCTTCTCCTGCGAACAAAGAAATGACCAAGACATCAGTAGCACCTACCGCAAATGAAAAGAGTTTGCTCTCTAAAACTAACGAAATATGCATGTAAATATTTGCCTAAAATAGTGAATACAGTGAATCCAAATTGCTTCAAAACTTGATAGAAGGTAAGAAAAGTTACCAGAAGGCCACTGCCACTGAGGCAGCTGGCCAATCCACCTTCAACTGGAATTCGTCCCTAGGAAGGACGAATTCTGACTGCAATTCATCCCTGGGTGGGACGAATTCTTCTGTGTTGAGGAAATCGACCTGCTACTGCTCTAATGTCGGATCCCAAGACCTGCAAAATGCCTGCAAATAGGGGATTATGTAATTGGGGCCATTTTGGGATGACCCAGATGGTCGGATTTTCCAAATTTGGCCTCCACCCTCGGGAACTTGACCTCGACACCTGCAAGTTAGCGAAATGACAAAGCAATACAAAACATCCTAGAATCTGACCAAAAGTTACAAAATTGCAGCTATGGACTAATCAGACCTAGTAACATAGAATGCAATCTAAAAAATAATCTAAAATGCTCAAAAACTAAAAATAGGACTTGGGAGGTGCGGGGGTGCCCAAGTGGGCCTCCCACCGTTGGCCCTCGATTTTGGAGCCAATCCACCAGGGATGGGCCCAAAACCTTTTAGGATTGGGGGGTCGGCGAATTGGTAGGTTCAGGTGTCCATGTGTTGGATTTGGGTCCGGTTCAAGCTTCCAAAGGCCACCCAACAACCTCCCTTGCAAAAGATATTGGTGGATGTGGGAAGGTGAACCAAGAGGGATGCTAGTGGGTCTTCAATTCGGTAGCACTTCGTTGCTTGAAAACTCCTTCAACCTGTCTGTTTTGGGTGAGAAAAGTCCCACCTTTTATAGACCCAAGGGGTCTCTTTTGGGAGGGAAGCACAAATTCCATGTGTTGGCCATAGGCGCCATGTGGTAGTCTTGTCTTCCCATGAGGGAGGGGAGTCCTCCATTGACTTGAGCTTTGATAAATGCTTTTTGTAACAGTCTTCTAACGGCCCCTCTGTCCACCTACACACGCGTGCAAGGCAGGAGTCCTTAACTGACTATTCTGGGCTGCCACTTGGCACCATTTGCCTTTTTTCCCGTTAAGCTTAGAATTCGTCCCACCCAGGGACGGATTCAGAATTCGTCCTGGGGTGGGACGGATTCTATTTTGAATTCGTCCCTGGGTGAGACGAATACTAGGCAAAGTGTCCAAGTGTGCCAAATTGCTTCTTGACCTTACAAAATTGCTATGAAAGTGGTTAAGACCACTTTTTAACCTCTGATGGCTGCCCTGGGGGCTGTGTTTGTCAAGGCGATCAGTGTTTGCAGTCACATAATCGGATTGGTGCTATTTTGGTGTCTACAGATGCCCCTTTTTGGGAAGCGCTACGGGTGACGCAGTGTTGAGCAAAAATAGATAACCAAAGCACTAATGATTAGGGTTTCTTAGTAACCTAACCAACTTTTGATGCCCCAAGTATGGAAAGGGCATGCATTCTTGAATCCTTGCTTCTGACGAGCTAAGGAATTTGATTTCAAGTATTAACCTGTTTTGGTGAGGTGTGACTTGAACTCGGACATTGATCGATCATGAACAAGTGAAGGGCATTTTTATCCTCAGGGGGAACCTTGTGTTCATGATTCACGAAATGCCAAGTGTTTGATTGATTTGATTGTTGCTTGTTTACTACCCCAAGCAGGAGCGTGATTGTCTTTGTCAATGATTCTTTGAATGCATGTCGTTTTCCTTAATTGGGTGTGTGATTGTTGGTTGGTGACTAAGTGTGACTACCCCCTCAAGCGACGAATCGATGAGGGAATGACCTTCGTGAGAGAAGCGACGAGTCGCTTGACCCAAGATGACTTGTGCAAGGTATGCCTTAAAAGGTTTACCGTTAAGCGTGTGCAATTTTTCCAACATTTGGACCTGTTTTTGGTGGGTGTTAACCCTTTTGGTGATGCCTGAATGGGGTGAAATCATCGAAAACCTAACTTCCCGTGGAGCGGTCCGGCTATTGTAGCCTTCTTGGGGAAGTAGGAGAGCGATAATTTGGACCTCGACATCAATTTTATTTGCCAAGAGGTTAAGTGCGAGAGCACTTTTGTCCGGCAATGTTATTGCTGTTTGTTTTTGTTGCATTTTTTCTTGTTTTTGTTTTTTTTTTGTGACACCATTTTGTGATTAAATTGTCAAAATCTATCTTCCCATGGAGAGGTCCGGCTATGGTAGCCTTCTTAGGGAGTATGATATTGATAATTTGTGACCCCGATGTCGATTTTGTATGCCCATGTTGTCAGTTGCATTTGCAACCTCGAGCACTTTTATTGTCTGTTTTTAGTGCATTTTTAGTCATTTTTCTTGATTTTTTTGTGTTGGCTCGAATTGTCCCGGGTGGGACGAATTCCACTGGAGAATTCATCCCGGGTGGGACGAGCACCGATCGAGTGCTCATCCCAGAAAGGATGAATTCCAGCAAAGGGCCTATTTAAGGGCCAAAACTTGATTTTGGGCTCATTTGTGTCATTTTTTCTTGCGATTTTGGAGCTCGGGAGGAGGAGGTACGCGAGCGAGCGCCACGGAATTCTCTCGCCATCATGAGTGCACAAACTGGTTCGAGCGGCGGAGCCGAGGCGAGACCTGTAAGTGACCCTAGGGTTTATTTTGCTTTAACTTAATGCATTGTTTTTGTGTTACGCTTTTCAAAATTTTAAGATTTTTTTTTTGTGATATTTTTGTTTAACAGCTAAGGTTAGAAACCCTAGAACTAAAAATTTGATCTTTTATTTATTTATTTATTTATTTATTGTTTTTTGTTTGCTTGTAGGTTGTTAGGATCCGGTACCGTGTACCCGCTGCCTTTACTGAGGCGCGGTTGGCCTTGACTGATGATGACTGGGAATGGCTTGATGCCCTTGGGCTCAAGCAGGTGGCTCGACTGGAGCCTGTGGTTTCGGATCAGGCCTATCCGACGGCCCCGATCAAGCTGCGGGATCCGCGGACCAATACTTTCCATCTCCCGACAAGGGTAGATGACTGTGACTCTTGAGGACGTCTATCGGTTGCTTCGGATTCCGATAGATGGTCTGCCTATTAGGACATCTCCGTTTGATCAGCGGACTGCTATACTTACGAGATGTTTTGGGCATGGGGGGAGCTGGGGATAGTAGACCCAAGTGGGAGACAGCCGAGGTGGATTGCCAGGCTGGCGGGATTTTTGTTAGCTGGTGGAAGGAGAGGGGGGTGTTAGGGAGTGAGGCACGCATTCTTGATGGGCCTCATTTCTAACATTCTTATCCCTGATTCGTCAGGCACGAGGTTCCCGTGGAACCTACTGGATTTGGTGTGGCAGTTGGCAGAGTGCCCGAAAGAGGCACCGTTGATTCTGATATGGGGACAGACTTTGTTGGCGCAGCTTTACGGGGAGCTGTACGGGGTCCGCTATCGACAGCGAAAGGGTGTCAGTTGCAGCTTTTTGTTGCAGTGCTGGGGTTGGCAGCACATAGCTGTTGAGAGGCCTACCGGGTTACCGTGGACAACATGGGCAGCGATGGAGGATGAGGAGATTGGTTATGCAGATTTGTGGCGACGGTCTACGGAGCAGGGGCAGAGTCGACGATGGGCAAGTGCGGTTGAGCACTACATTGATGCCTTTTTGTGGCTCACTCCAGGGGAGGTGTTTTGGCATCCCTATCGGGACTGTCCAGCCTGGACTGAGGCTGGAGAGTGGCTCCGATAGGTGTGGAGGGAGCAATGGTTGACTGGGCGGCATGGGACGAAGCATGAGTTATTTCCATACCGTCGGGTTACATGATAGTTTGGGGTGCACTAGGGTTTGCCTGGTGAGCCCGTAGGCTATCGGCGTCGGGGAGATGAGAGGGATCTGGAGCCACCGGTCCTCATGCCACTGGGCGAGGAGTCGGATGCGATGATTGAGGTGTTGGATGTGGATGACGTTGGTACTACCACTGAGTATGACTCGTGGTGGGTATTGCGGTGCTGGAGAGGAGAGGGTCCACTAGGAGGTGCAGAGGCGGCAGTGGAGGATGCTGAGGCGGTAGGGGGTGATTGGGGAGGGCCGTTGGATGATGCAGACATGGTGGATGTGGGAGATGAGGATGTGGACTTGGGTGTTCCGGAGCAGCCGGACATGCAGGATGTGGAGGAGCATTTGGAGCCCGAGCAGAGCCATCGTCTCCGCCGAGTCCTATGCGTCCGGTAGATACAGAGGAGGTGGGGTCGGATGTAGGCGATGAGGTTGCACGACTTACAGAGATGCTACGGATGCGGGATCTGGAGAGGGATCTTCTGCGGGCTCAGTTGGCAGAGCGAGATAGAGTTTTGGTGCAGCGCGATGATGCATTGTCTATCTATCATCGGTGGGAGGCAGAGTGGTGTCTGTACCGGATAGACTTGGAGAGGGAGGTCATCCGCCTTGGCGGGTGGCTCCCTGAGCCTTCTATCAGCAGATCTTCTCGACGAACAAGGGATAGTCTGACTGAGCAGTCAGCATCATATCGTCGCAGGTGGTTAGATGAGGGGGGTGGTAGTAGGCATGATGCGGGGGCTAGCAGTAGCCGCCCTGCAGGGTCCCGTAGGACCCACACCACGGGGGGTAGTTCCCGTCGCACCGATCCTGCGTGATCATGGTGGCCGACGCCTTAGGTTGGGTTTTGGATATGATTGCGGGGTCTGAGGACCGGTTTTGTAGCCTGCGGGCATCTTTTTGATGATATATATATATATACCTGTTTTATTTTTGGATTTGTACATGTGATGATGTGATTGATTTTTGTTATGCATGTTTATTCATTTTGATGAATACAAATGTTATGATGAATGCAAATGTTTTAGATGTCTATGTGATATGCAAATTGAAATGGATGAATGATATTTGTGGTGATTGCACTGTAGGCTGTTTCAGCAGCTTTTTATTTACCTTGTTTTTCTGTTTTTGTATTTTTTGATGTTATCATAAGGATGATAAATAGCGCAGATGGTTTTGGAATGAATGTCAGATTTTCTGAGATTCAGACAGTTTTAAACTCATTATTCATGACTGTACTTTATCTTACAAGACTTTTGAACAAGGTATGAATCGGACCTATTTTTGATCGAGTTACTTAACATCCCTGTGTGTGCAATTGAGTTCATTTAGTGGTATTTGTTAGGATACCGCCGATGCAGTGGGCTTTCAACCGAACCTGTACTGAGGATCACCTAATTAGCTCCACTAATTCCTTTGTTGTATGTACTAAGATTAATCTGCGTTGTAATCCAGGATGCCATAAGATAGCTCATCCACATGCAAACATTGATCTGTACGCAAGTTAATGTGACAAATATATCGTCATGCGGGAGGTTTACTTCTGTTACCGATAGGCTATCAACCAATTTGGTACTAAAGCTTGCCTTATGACCTATAGAATGCTGAGAGTTCCAGGGATTCAAGGTCAAATCCCTTCTTTTTTTCAATTGTATTGGGATACTTGCTCTTTTGTAGTGATAAGATCACTGTTTATTTTGATTTTTTTTTTTTTTTTTGAGCAAGGGATTGGTGATATGGAGTGATGAAAATCACTGTTGTTTGTGCCTTTTGATGTGTGCACTATAGTTTGTCAAATTTGGAGTTTTGACATTTTGCAAATTTTTGTGTTTTGCAACTGTTGAGAACTTTAGGGATTCTTAGGGAATTGGGTAGGGAGGATGCTTGTATTTTTGCCAACTCTTAGCATTCTAGGGGTCATTCACACAGGGGGATGAGCAAGATAACCGTTTCGCTTGTGGTGACCTAGATTATTTTGCAGGTTTCGTCTTTCGTTCACACAATTTGGGAATTTTAGTGTTTTAATTTGTGTTTGGATGTTATGTAACAAGGTGTATTTCAAGTATGACTCTACCTTCGTAAAATCTGTTCGACTTGGTATACTACATGGCTAAAGAGGAAAATGATGACTAAATCACTGAAACTCTTGGTACATTTCCATACCACTGACTGTAGTGTGGTAAAAATTATGCATGGTGTTTTTGTTGTTTTTGATGAATTCGAGTATGCCTTGGATTGAGATGCAAATCTTTATTGTTTTTGATGATTTTTGTTGTTATGTTTTTGTTGATTTTTTTTTTTTTGATTTGTTTGACCAAGAGATTGCGATAATCCTTGGAGATTTTTGGGTTGACCAAGAGATTGCGATAATCCTTGGAGCTTTTTGGGTTGACCAAGAGATTGTGATAATCCTTGGAGCTTTTTAGGTGACCAAGAGATTGCGATAATTCTTGGAGCTTTTTGGGTTGACCAAGAGATTGCGATAATCCTTGGAGCTTTTAGGTTGACCAAGAGATTGCGATAATCCTTGGAGCTTTTTGTATTGACCAAGAGATTGCGAGAATCCTTGGAGCTTTTAGGGTGACCAAGAGATTGCGATAATCCTTGGAGTTTTTTAGGTGACCAAGAGATTGCGATAATCCTTGGAGCTTTTAGATTGACCAAGAGATTGCGATAATCCTTGGAGATTTTAGGGTGACCAAGAGATTGCGATAATCCTTGGAGCTTTTTAGGTGACCAAGAGATTGCGATAATCCTTGGAGCTTTTTGTTTGTTTGTTTTTGTGTTTTTTTTTTTTTTTTTTTTTTTTGGTACATGGCTTTCTTAGATATGAAATGGTCGCAAATGACTGATATTCAAGGGTTCTGTTTCCTTGATACCATCAAGAGAAGCTAGCCTGTATGTTCCTGGTCCTATTTTGCTATCAATGACATAAGGACCTAGCCAATTTGCCGTGAATTTGTCTCTCATATGGGACGGAAAATTAGAGTTTTGTTGGTTTTCCTTCAGAACCAAATCACCAACCCGAAAGTCTCTTAGGTGAACTTTCATGTTGTAAGCTCTCTTAAGTCGCTCTTGATAGATACGTAAGTGCTCGAGAGCATTAACGCGTCTTTCGTCAAGCAACGTAAGTTGGTCTAACCGGGCCTGCCGTGCAGTGTCATCATCGATGAATTCCTGCATTGATATGCGGAGGGAAGGAATTTCCAACTCGAGAGGCATTATTGCCTCTGAGCCATACACTAGTGAAAACGGAGTTGCCCCAGTTGGCGTCCGAATACTAGTGTGATAAGCCCAAAGGGCAAGTGGGATTTGTATGTGCCAATCCTTATGACTGTCTGCGATGGTTTTTTTAAGGATGGCGACTAGCGTTTTGTTTGACGCCTCTGCTTGCCCATTTGCTTGCGGATAATAGGGTGTTGAAAAGCTGTTCTGAATTTTGTAATTTGTGGTTAAAGCACGCACGTCTTTGTTCTTGAATGATGGCCCATTATCCGAGATTATTTTGGATGGAATACCAAAACGACATATGATGTATTGCAAAATGAACTCCGCAATGCGGGGTCCTGTCGTAGAGGTTAACGGAATTGCTTCCACCCATTTGGTAAAATATTCTATGGCCGTTATGATAAACATGTGATGGCCTGACGATGCAGGGGAGATCTTTCCAATTAGATCGAGGCCCCACTATGAAAATGGCCAAGCATACTGGACTGTCTGTAGGGCCTGGGAAGGTGCATGCATTAAATTGGCATGATGTTGACATTTTACACACCTCTTGACATATGCGCAGCAATCTCGCTCTAAAGATGGCCAATAATAGCCCATGCGAAGAATGCGCTTTGCAATGGCCATACCACTGAAGTGGCCGCCACATGTACCGTCATGCACTTGGGTGACTGCCCAAGTGGACTCTTGCTGGTCCAAGCAACGAAGAAGAATTCCGTCGTAGCTGCGACGATACAAAATGTCTCCTATCAAGACATATTTTGCCGCTTTCTGTTTGAATGTTCGTTTTGCGGCTTGCGTCAATCCAAAGGGTAGATTACCTAACTTTAGGTAGTCTCTTATGGGTAAATACCAGTCCTGTTGATTAGATACCTCGACAGTTTGAACAACCAATCCCTTTTGGAGTTCTTCCCTAACAAATGCTGATTGGGATAGAACTTGTAAGAATAGCGTTGTGTTGCTATTAATGGGAGTGGGGGAGAACAAAGACCCCCAGTTGGCATGTTTCAAATAGTCTCGAATTCGAAAGAACTTATCCGAAGATGGTTCGATCTGGATCATGTGGATTCCTGGCATCAAGTTTGAGCTTGCGCGCTCCATCGCGGGTTGCGATAAGGTTTTGACCTGAATGGTTGTCATATCACCGGAAAGGTCTTGCGGGATTAGTGACCCTAAGGAGGCCATTGTGTCCGCAAAATGGTTCGATGATTGAGGGAGTGCCTCGATGTCATACCACTCAAGTTTTGAAAGGAATTTATCCACGAGGGCTTTATAGGCCTTCAGAACTGGGCATTTGCATTGATATACCCCTTTGACTTGATTGACGATTAACAACGAATCGCCAAAGATGTTCAGTATTTTTATGTTCATGGCGATTGTTGTCTGAAGACCTAGGAGCAAGGCTTCATATTCTACATTGTTTTTGGTGCACTAGAAGTTTAATTTAAATGACAGGGGCATTGGAGCGCCCTGTGGTGTGAAGAATACAATTCCTGCGCCACCACCTTGCTCGCATTTAGAACCATAAAAAAATAAGGTTATGTCGGCCTGAGACTCAGGCTCTTAAGAATCTGGCGATTCTGAGACATGGAAGACCTCATCATCGGGTAGTTCTATGACTAGAGGCTGATCGTCTTCAAGAGGAGCCTCTGCTAGTTGATCGGCTATGACTTGTCCTTTTATAGATTTTTTCCCAATAAACTCAATGTCAAATTCCGTCAACAACATGATCCATTTCGTCGTGCGGATACTATGATAAGTATGACTCATCATGTATCGCAATGGATTCTACTTAGACACAACATACATCGTGTTGCTCAGAATGTAATGGCGTAGCCTCTTGGTAGCAAACACCACTGCCAAGCAGAGTTTCTCAACATATGCATAGTTAAGTTCGTAACTGACCAAGGTGTGGCTAAGATAGTAAGTAGCCTGTTCTTTGTGAAGTTCATTCTTCTGGGCTAGCATTGCACCCGACATCACCTCGATAGCCGAGATGTATAAGTAGAACGGCACACCGGTCTAGGCGGTGCCACATCGGCAGCGAAGCCAAGTATTGTTTGATTTCGTCAAAGGTCGATCGGCACTCGTCATCCCAATGAAATGTGACCCCCTTGTGCAATAATTTGTTCATTGGTCGGCATTTGTCAGATAATTACGCTATGAAGCGTTTAATCGACGTGACCTTTCCTTGCAGACTTCTGAGCTGCTTGATAGTGGTTGGGGGGGCCATTTCAAGGATTGCCTTGACTTTGTTTGGGTCCACTTCGATGCCTCTTTTGGAGACTATAAAACCCAAGAGTTTTCCAGATGTGACGCCGAACACGCACTTCTTGGGATTCAGTCTGACCTTATGCTCTATGAGGCGATCAAGAATCTTGCTTAAGTCACCGAGATGATCTGAGCGTAATTTAGACTTTGCTAACAAATCATCCATGTAATCTTCCAAAGTTTTGTGCATGTAATCATGGAAGATATAAGTCATAGCACGTTGGTATGTAGCGCCAGCGTTTTTAAGGCCAAAAGGCATGACCTTATAACAAAATGTCCCCCAAGGCGTTGTGAATGCTGTTTTGAGTTGGTCTTCAGGATTGATACGAATTTGATTGTATCCTGAGAAACCGTCCATTAGGGAGAGCATTTCGTGACCTGCTGTAGCGTCTACCAATGCGTCGATGCTTGGCAAGGGGAAATCATCCTTAGGACTCGCTTTGTTTAGGTCCCGAAAGTCGGTGCATATGCGAATCCTCCCGTCGGGCTTCTTGACGGGAACCATGTTGGACAACCATGGCGGATAATCCACGCAGATGACAAATTGTGCATCCAACAAACTTTTGCAATTTGTCTTTGACCATCAAGGCCACTGTTGGGTGCATTTTTCTTATTTTTTGCTTTACTGGCTTGATTTTCGGATCAAGCGTTAAATTGTGCATGACTAGCTGCGGGTCTAGTCCCGGCATATCTTTGTATGACCATGCAAAAAACTCCTTCTTTTCTTTAAGAAGGGCAATGTAATCGGCTTGCTCTTCGGGGGAAAGGCTTACCCCCAGCTTGAGAATCCGTGGATTCATTGGATCTGTGCCGATGTCTACGTCAGTCATCTCTTCGACTGACATGTGAGATCCGTCCTCCAACCGATGTGGAGTTGGGATTAAATGGATATCATCAATCGAGTTAAGATCTGCATTTGGGACCTCGGGTCCCTCTTTAGCTTGAAAAATATCTTGAGTTGTCCTTGGGGTAAAATGAAGCATTTCATCGAAAGGCCAGTACTCTGATGGTGACAATGGTGAATTGACGCGATCCCAGTCAATGGCATCCATGTTTAGATGCAATGACCGAGATGGATCGGTCGGATTGCGGATGGGTGTGGTCAAATAAATGGAGATCATGTGGATGGAATTAATTTGGTCTCCAGAACCACGGGTGTGATGACTTGATTCTTTTAGCTGTTCTCTATGCTCTAGATCTGGCTCTACGAGAACATGCATGAATGGATCCTCTCTAGGTGCAAATTCATCTCTATGTGTGAATAGGAAGGCGGGGTCTTCCCTCGGTACTGCTGTCCTGATGGGATCTCGAGGTGGATGATGCTGATCTTGAATTTGGTGCCAAAGGCCTAACACTTGGTCCCACCTTGTTGGGTCTACGTGCCATTCATGTCCTAATCGTATACCCATTTGTCCCATTAGATCTTCGTGAGTTAGAGCGCGGTGATGTCGTCGCGCATGTCTGAGATAGTCCATTTCAGTTTCATCTTCTGAATCACTTTCATAGATCCAAAATTGTTCATCCTCTTCAGCATCTGTTGCTTGCGACATTGAGGACTCTTCCTGTTCTAGTGAATTAATCTGGTCCCATTGCGGTTGTTCCACTCTTAGTGGAGGGACCTGATTCTTTTGAGACTGTGTTATTTCGTCTGGAACCTCTAAGGGGAACAGTTTCAAAAAAATATTTGGAAGCCGTTGTTGTTCTCTTTGAGGACTGCTCTTTGAACTTTCACCTCTCTCTAGCAAAGGAGAGGGATTATTGTTATTTCTAGGGGTGTTTGTAGACCATGGGAGATAATCCCCTAAGGTGTATTCTGTGTTTGGATTGGCATACGGGTCTTGTGCCAATCCCCCCCTGTTGCCTATTTATAGGCCTTGCATATTTTCAACCAAGATGTCTAATGGTAGGGGATGGTTGAACCCTACCCCTGACTTGTCATATGGCATCTGATACCTTGGTTGGCAAAGGATCCGCATCCCTTGCTCATATCTGCATAGCCCATACCCATGCCAATTGCATTGTTCGAGATATTTTAGGGCAAATTTTGGGTTCGACGGATAATTGATGTTTTCGACAAAAGGTTCTTCATCTGTTTCCTTTTGTTCGCATGGTTCAGAACCATGATCAAGGCCCCCATACACAAAATTCATTTGGTTCGGTGGGTAGCCTAGAGGGACGATTGTTCCAATGGGAAGGCGAGGCCTTCCCATGTCTTGTACTGACTCCAATGTGGGGGTTGCCACAACATTTTGCACTATGTATTCTCCCAGGCCTGTACTGGCCATCTCAACAGTGATTGTTGACGATTGGGTAGGAGGAAACGGTAGTCCTTCCTGAGTCCATTCCATGTTTGGTTGTTCAGAAATCTTGGTTTGTGTTATGTTGGGCGCTTCCTCTGTTGATATCACTAAAATCGTGGGCAACCCATCTTCTAGAAGCTTAACCTCTTCCATGATTTGCTTTCCCTTGTCCTTATATTGGGCCACGATAGGTGGCATTGATGATGAAGGAGCCGATGATGAAGTCTCACCTGGCTGGGATTTTGCCTTGTTGGCCACCAGTGGTACTTGCGGTATCGGACCCTGTTTAGATGGATTTAATTGAAAATCCAAATGTGTTGATGGGAGGGTCGATTGAGGTATGAATTGTACCGCATTGCAATACTTGAAGGGCTCTAAGTCCATTGGGACTACATGTATTTGCCCTTCATAGGCATACTTCAAGCACTCGTGTGCGATCGAGGGGACACACTTCATGTCCCCTGATCCATGGCCGCCCTAGCAGTATGTTATAAGCCATTTTGCCTTCTAGCACATGGCACAGTGTGGGTATTGACTTTTGTCCTACCTGTATAGGTAGAACAACCGTGCCGACTGTCGAGCAAATTGCATCGTTAAAAGCTCACAGTGTGTACGTGGAAGCTGTGATGTGAGAGGTTGGCAGTTTTAAATGTTTCAATGCTGCAGTGGTTATAATGTTACTGGATGAGCCAGTATCTATCAGCACTCTCTTGTACGGGATCCCGTTGACCCATGCGATAACGTGCAGGGGTGGATCCGACATGTCATTTGATATTGTTTTGACCTCATTTTCTTTGAATGTGATGACAGGCTCCGTACATTGTTTCACATGTCCCACGAAGGCGTTGAAAGAATTTGCTTCGTGGGGTTGTACTTCAATGGCTTTTAAAATGTCCATAAGAGCTTCTCTATGGGGAGATGATTATTGAATAAGCTCGTAGATGGATAGCCTAGCCGACGTGGTCCGCAAACTCTGCGTGAGTTTGGTTCGTATCGTGACCTTAGGTCTAGGTGGAGGTAACTGCATTGGGCGTTGTTGAGGCTACGATGTTGATGGAACTTCCCTCGCATATACCTTGGGGGCAACTGCTGGGTATTTTCTGTTCCTTGTTACAATGCTAATCATTCCCACAAATCCTTGCGCAGGAAGATCTTATCGCACCTCGTTAATTTGGAGCGGTTTTGTTTGTGCCTCGTGGGCAGGCAAGGGGTCCTTGAATACCCCCATTTGTTGGTTGTTAGGTGCAATGGGGTTGTCCACGACCAATGTTCGGTTGTCGATCAAATCCTGGACTAGTTCTTTGAATTTCCAGCACCCATTTAGGTCATGTCCTCTGCGCCTATGAAATCTGCAATACAATTCCTCCCTAGACCCCCTAGGCTTGGGAACGTTAGGGTCAAAAATTTGGATTTACGCGGAGTAACTAAATTTTCCGCTGACAAGCGGTCAAATAAGGAGTCCCTAGACTCCGCATATGGGGTGAATTGTCGCCGAGGGCGACGCTGCTGATACTGCTCCTGTCTTATGTTATCTCTTTCGTAAGCAGGAGGCACTGCCTGGTAGTTAGCCTTTTGAGGCTGCGTTTCTTGCACAGGCGCGGGGACATTTATCGCAACTTGGTTGACTGCAGCGTGTTGTGGTTGCGTTGTCCCAGTTTTAGTGGTTTTATTCCACTCTTTCTTCTTAGGCTTGGCAATTGCACCTTCACCTATCTTAATCTCTTCTATGACTCTGGATTGCGCCAAAGATTCTTCTAAGCTGTCGTATTGTCATAGCAACAATAGACCAGAGATTGATTTTAAGCAACTTTTTGCGAACATTTGCGTGAGGTCCGACATGGGAGGACGGTAGGGTAACTTAGAAAGCAAAGCTCTCCATCGGTTCCCATACACTGCCATTGTTTCCTCAAATTGTTTAAGGCTAGAAAGATCACTAAGTGATGCCTTCTTCCTTGTGTTGAAGGTGAAACGTTCAAGAAACGCATCTACTAGTTGATCTAAGCTGCTTATGCTGTGCTTGGGCAGCTGTGTGAACCAATCCGAGGTAGGGCCTGTGAATGTGGTTATGAATGTTCTAAGCAATAATGCGTCATTATCTTGAATGTCAAAGCATTGGCTTAGAAATCGTGTAACATGTTCCTGTGCGTCCTCTTCACCTTTAAAAACTGCCAATTGAGGCAACTTGAAGTGTTCGGGGTAAAGAGGTGTAGGCACTGAGGGATGCACCGGATTATTGCGGAGTAGACGTAATGTGGGTTTTTGATGCCCAACAGATTTTGTCTCCATAGACTCCAAACTCTCCAATAGCGCTTGGTATGCATCGGAAGATTTTATTTCTTCCTCTCTTGTTCACTCTTGTTGCAAGTTACAGTAAACTAGAGGCCTATGGAGGGGTAGCCGAATGGCATCCTTCCTGCCTTGATGAGGAGTTTCAATATATTCCTCTACTGGTTCATACTCCTCATAAAATTCTTGAGGAGTATCAGGGCGAAACCTATGACCCTAATCAAGATCTTGCTGAAGGTACCCATCATTATTTTGGGGAGTTGCATCCCTCTCGAATTTATGGGGTCTTGGAGGCAGAGCTTGACGAGGTTGTGGAGACCTGTCTTGTGCCAACGGATTATGCCTCTCATACTGTTCAGCTCTTTGGATGTGAGGGGTTGACCCCCTCTCAGGTATTTCATAGTGTAACTCATTCGCTTCGCGTTGCATGCGTTCTTTATCCAAGCGGTATTGATACTCTATCTCTTGCTGACTTTGTTTAAGCCGCATGATTTGGGCTTGACGGGTGGTATATCTGGTGACAACCGGGTCAATTTGATCTACCCTATTTTGTTCAGAAGGTTCAAATGTTCCTCCTATGGGTTTACCTTAGTTTTGATGCTCTAAAATCTCAAGGGGTCGCTTCCCTCTATCGAGGTAGGCAGTATGTGCTCGAGGTTCTGGCCTCAAGGGGTGATCATGATATCCTGCTGGTGCGGAAATGCAAGGTTCCCGCATTGTTTGTTGCCCTCGAGGAATGCAATGGTTTTTCTCATACTCCCTTTCATGGGTGTAAATGGGATGGGCGGAGTTAGGTCGCCCTATGTAAGGAGCCCTGTGCTTCGAATTTGGTCTCTCTGTTCTGATGATAGGTAAAGAAGGGACGCCATATCCACGTTGTCCCTCCAAATGGACAGTGTGCCTATTTAGCACTTCATCGCACGATGGCCACTCATGCCTAGCTTCAAGAGGTGATTCTCTATTTATGTCAAGGTCTACATGTAAGGCATCTTCCCGAAAGGGGCTGCTTTGAATAGGCATTACCCACCGAGGATTCTGAATTGGATTCTTTTGTAGGTTTGACCTATAAGGCGGTATGACCAAATCCTCAGGACTGAAGTGAAGGTGACTTGTGCCTGCTTTTTGTGTACCTTCCGGAGCTTTTGCACTTGATTGGGCTTGACTGCGGGTGTACACCATTGCGGTGCTTCTATGCTATCTAAATAATTTTTTATCTCGTTTTATGATTTTCCTTTTTTTTTTTTTTGTCTACACTAAGCAAAATTAAACACACACATTCACAAAACCGTGATTATCTCTTTTAAGGATTCTTGGTGTGTCCTAAACTAGTTTAGTGCATTTTGATGTTTTATTTTGTTTTTTTAGGTTTTGTAGAACGTTTAAATGCATCATGTAGGCTCTTATAACTCCAAAAAGGTCGCCCCTTCAATATACCAGCCAAGCCGATATACCAACCTCTCTATATACCCGCCCTTACGAGAGGGAGACTATAGGTACGTGAGAGCAGAAGATACATGGTACGTAGGTGGTACGGAAGGGGGATTGTCCTGTTAATGGCACCTACCATAGAAAACTTATCCTCACGCGCATGGGAATCACCCCAGCTACGCTCGGTCTGTCTTCGTCAGGATTTACGCCTAACAACAGTTGACAATCAGGAAATGGATGCAAATCAAGCCAAGGTGGTGATGAAATCCACCTATGGTCTTGATCAAGGGCTGGGGTCTTACGACCAGCTCCTTTGTTTAAGATTGTTTCGTGATGTGTGTGGGATTCGTTTTATCCAACAAAAATGAAACTAGCATACATGACTTTTCCTAATGCAATGCAGGATTAAATGAAAACAATTAAAGAAACAGAAACATAAACAAAAAATATAACAGAGATCATGAAAATCCCTACCTCTTCTCTTCCTGCTCCAGTTGCCTCTGAATTTCTGCTCTGAAAATCTGCAGACAAGAATTCGTCCCTCTGGGAGACGAATTGCAGAATAGAATTCGTCCCTCCTAGAGACGAATTTGAATTCGTCTCAGGGTCAGACGAATTGCAGAAAAGAATTCGTCCCTGTCAGAGACGAATAGTAGTCTGCAACAAAAAAGTGTACCTGTCAAGCACAAACACAAAAATTTAATCAATTTTCTATGATTTCAAAAACCAGGGAACAAGGTCCCACCGTGATCGCCACTGAAAGCACGACATTCCGAGAAAAGGAAACATCAAGTGCGATTGCATTCAAAATTAAGTACGCTTAAGTACTAGAAATGTAAATTGCATGAAACGGAAAAGAAACACATTGAAAGAGACACAATCAAATAGAGAGAACTCAACCATTTCATTAATATCCCTTGATATCTGTTACAATGGCATCTCCTCCCTTTTCAGGGGCTAGGAGCACAAATAGAGTTTGATTACAATCACTGAAGGATTCCTCTTTTCGTGTTCCCACGATTGCAATGGGTGGGCCAAGATGATGCCGTCGCTGATGTCGATGAGTTCTTCACCTCTGCTGCTTCTCCTGCGAACAAATAAATGACCAAGACATCAGTAGCACCTACCGCAAATGAAAAGCGTTTGCTCTCTAAAACTAACGAAATATGCATGTAAATATTTGCCTGAAACAGTGAATACAGTGAATCCAAATTGCTTAAAAACTTGAAAGAAGGTAAGAAAAGTTACCAGAAGGCCACTGCCACTGAGGCAGCTGGCCAATCCACATTCAATTGGAATTCGTCCCTGGGCAGGACGAATTTTGACTGTAATTCGTCCCTGGGTGGGACGAATTCTTCTGTGTTGAGGAAATCGACCTGCTGCTGCTCCAATGTCGGATCCCGAGACCTGCAAAATGCCTGCAAATAGGGGATTATGTAATTGGGGCCATTTTGGGATGACCCAGATGGTCGGATTTTCCCAATTTGGCCTCCACCCTCGGGAACTTGACCTCGACACCTGCAAGTTAGCGAAACGACAAAGCAATACAAAGCATCCTAGAATCTGACAAAAAGTAACAAAATTGCAGCTATGGACTAATCAGACCTAGTAACACATAATGCAATCTAAAAAATAATATAAAATGCTCAAAAACTAAAAATAGGACTTGGGAGGTGCGAGGGTGCCCAAGTGGGCCTCCCACCGTTGACCCTCGATTTTGGAGCCAATCCACCAGGGATGGGCCCAAAACCTTTTAGGATTGGGGGGTCGGCGAATTGGTAGGTTCAGGTGTCCATGCATTGGATTTGGGTCCGATTCGAGCTTCCAAAGGCCACCCAACAACCTCCCTTGCAAAAGAGATTGGTGGATGTGGGAAGGTGAACCAAGAGGGATGCTAGTGGGTCTTCAATTCGGCAGCACTTCGTTGCTTGAAAACTCCTTCAACCTGTCTGTTTTGGGTGAGAAAATTCCCACCTTTTATAGACCCAAGGGGTCTATTTTGGGAGGGAAGCACAAATGCCATGTGTTGGCCATAGGCGCCATGTGGCAGTCTTGTCTTCCCATGAGGGAGGGGAGTCCTCCATTGACTTGAGCTTTGATAAATGATTTTTGTAACAGTCTTCTAACGGCCCCTCTGTCCACCTACACACGCATGCAAGGCAGGAGTCCTTAACTGACTGTTATGGGCTGCCACTTGGCACCATTTGTCTTTTTTCTCGTTAAGCTTAGAATTCGTCCCACCCAGGGACGGATTCAGAATTCGTCCTGGGGTGGGACAGATTCTTATTTTGAATTCGTCCCTGGGTGAGACGAATACTAGGCAAAGTGTCCAAGTGTGCCAAATTGCTTCTTGACCTTACAAAATTGCTATGAAAGTGGTTAAGACCACTGTTTAACCTCTGAGGGCTGCCCTGGGGGCTGTGTTTGTCAAGGCGATCAGTGTTTGCAGTCACATAATCGGATTGGTGCTATTTTGGTGTCTACATTCACGAAAACACCTGCAGACAAGGGGGTTATGTAATTGGGGCCATTTTGGGATGACCCAGATGGTTGGATTCTCCAAATTTGGCCTCTATATTTGAGAATTTGATGTCGCCACCTGCAATTCAATGAAACAACAAAGCGACACAAAACATACTAGAATCTGACCAAAAGTTACAAAATTGCAGCTATGGGTTAATCAAACCTAATAACACAAAATGCAATCTGAAAAGTAATCTAAAATGCTCAAAAACTAAAAATAGGACTCGGGAGGTGCGAGGGTGCCCAAGTGGGCCTCCCATCGTTGGCACTTGATTTTGGAGCCAATCCACCAGGGATGGGCCCAAAACCTTTTAGGATTGGGGGGTCGGCGAATTGGTTGGTTCAGGTGTCCATGTGTTGGATTTGGGTCCGGTTCGAGCTTCCAAAGGCCACCCAACAACCTCCCTTGCAAAAGAGATTGGTGGATGTGGGAAGGTGAACCAAAAGGGATACAAGTGGGTCTTCAACTCGACAGCACTTCGTTGCTTGAAAACTCCTTCAACTCTGTCTGTTTTGGGTGAGAAAAGTCCCACCTTTTATAGACCCAAGGGGTCTCTTTGGGAGGGAAGCACAAATGCCATGTGTTGGCCATAGGCGCCATGTGGCGCTCTTGTCTTCCCATGAGGGAGGGGAGTCCTCCATTGACTTGAGCTTTGATAAATGCCTTTTGTAACAATCTTCTAACGGCCCCTCTGTCCACCTACACACACGTGCAAGGCAGGAGTCCTTAACTGACTGTTCTGGGCTGCCACTTGGCACCATTTGCCTTTTTGCCCGTTAAGCTTAGAATTCATCCCACCCAGGGACGGATTCATAATTCGTCCTGGGGTGGGACATATTTTATTTTGAATTCGTCCCTGGGTGAGATGAATACTGGGCAAAGTGTCCAAGTGTGCCAAATTGCTTCTTGACCTTACAAAATTGCTATGAAAGTGGTTAAGACCACTGTTTAACCTCTGAGGGCTGCCCTGGGGGCTGTGTTTGCCAAAGCGATCAGTTTTTGCAGTCACATAATCGGATTGGTGCTGTTTTGGTGTCTACAGATAGACATATTATGATAAAAAAATTTCTCTTGATTTGGGTTGAAAATTTGGGATGTTACAGTTGGTATCAGAGCATAAACTAGCTAGTGGATTCTATAGTTAGATCTAGGCTAGCAAAATTATCAGATATTATTAAATTTCTAACCTATAACACTCATAGATGAATCCTAAAATGAAAAATACTTGGTAAGGAAAGAGTGAGTTCTTGAGGCTACTTATGTACAAGTATTTCTCTCCCATGTTTTAATTTGTTGGTGAGTCAAAATGGAAGAGTAAAAGGAACCCTCCACAATTTGTTGATATTAAGTGGAGTACCTAAGAGATCATTGAGAAATGGTACTTGACATCTATAATTTTGAGCTATGCCTCTTCCTTATCAAAGTATGCTGGTATGAATGAACAAAAAGAGTTATAAGCATTACCTAAAGATGAACAAATTTAAGAATGATCAAGTGGGAAAAACTTAGATCCTATTTTTGGTTGTGGAGGTTAAGGTTGAATTGAGCAAGGTATATGATAGACACGAGGTTTCTGTGTGGATCTCTTTGATGATCACCTTAACTATACATTGTGCACATGGCTCTAGTTAAGGATTGCATTTTATTTCTATTCTATCCTCATGGAAGAATAACTAATCTTAAAGGCATACACCTATCCTTGGTCAGTTCGGCTCATGAAGCTAACTTATTGTTTGATTTAAGTTAGTAAGGAAAAATTGGTATTATTGATTTTAGCAAGGTTAAGATAGAAGAATTACAAAAGTGTGGTATAAATATTTACCATTGGCTTTATTACAGGAGACTTGGCTACTTTGATGCCACAAGATAGACACTAACAACATTTATTATCGTGAAGTGTAAGCCTTGGACTTACTTGGAAATTCATATTAAAAGAACCACATGGATATTTTTCTAAAGTAACCCTTGATCATAAAATCAATTATGTGAATTATAAAATTCTCTAAGAATATTATTGGATGATATCTATGGAAAGACAATCCATAGGGTAGGTTTTGGAAAGTAAGAAGATAGATCTCAATCGAAATTACAATTGTGATAACACCTTAGGAGGAGGCAAGTGTGTGGATAAAATTAGGGGATCGTCAAAAGAATATTTTCCTTTATTTACATTCTTGATCAATGTTACAATAAATGGTATTTGGCTAGAGCAATGATCTGATTAGCTCAACAATGACGAAGGAGGGCAAGGATAGGGAAAATCCATATTTAAGCATGGAAATCGCCCAAATCTCACTAGAAACATCTTCTAACATGAAATTTTTGTGTGAATCATATATGGTCCCCACCAGTTAGTATCATAACTTTGTAGAATAGTATGCCACCCGACCACCTAGGTGGTGGTAAATTTTAATAAAGTGTTCTACACTATATAAATAAGAGATTACACTACTACTTAATGCATGTGGTCTTATTTTTTATAGATGTAACCTGGAGTATAAACATTCAAATATTGGTTTAAGCACAAAGAACCCTCTTAATTATTTTAAAAAGAGAAAAGAGTTCTAATTTAAGAAACCTGAGGTAGTGATGTTGTAAAGAATCACTACTGAATGTTGGAACTAATATTTGGATGGACTTACAGAAGTAGTAGATGTGAAGCTATTGGAGATTATGAGATCATAAGAAGACTTCCTAGAAAGAGTTACCCTAGGATTTAAGAACTCTTAGAACATCTTGCATGGAACAAGCATGCCTCTAACATAAGTAAATTATCTAATAAATGATAATGGATTAAACATACTTAGAGGTAGTTTCTTGCATAGTGTAGGAATTACTATAATCAGTGTTAGGTGATGCAATGAGTTAGTGACTAAAATCAAAATTGTATAATTTTGAATAATTATCAAATAAGTGATCATGAACAAGGTTTTGTGATGGTACCTTGGATATGTGTAAACTTAACCTAGATAGTTATCATCAATATAATAAAGGATACGACTCCTAAAAGACTAAGGTGCATAAATAAACACATACAAGACTGACTAATTGAATCTTCGAAAGTGTAAGGATAAGACATCATGAGGCCATATTAATGAGACACACGTAAATAAGGGATACAATATCAAGCGTATTGGAAGGAAAATTTTTTACCTCAAAAACTGAAGAGGAGAAAAGTATCCTAATAATTAAGATAGGATCGACGAATGTAGGACATACACGTTTATTGAAATGTGATCTATGGTGGATGTTGAATGAAATATGAATAAGGTACGATCAATCAAATTTCTAATCAAAATCAATGTGCCACAAACTAATATCTAGTTGGGTACTTGGTGAGAACCGAAGATACTTTATTTTGTAAGCATTCAAAAAGTTAGAGTTTTACCCATGGAGTGCAAGATGATAGCACTTATATTAGGTTTGTCACTGCTACTTATGGGTATAATGGAAACAAGCCCCATAGTAATTCTTATGATCACACTACTACTGCTTGCCGACTTGTTGATACATATTCTTTGAAGTGATAAATGTCTTCTAGTGGTGTCAAAACAAGTCAAAGAGCCAATATGATTGTAGGAAAATATGTGGTTATGCAAGAATCTGGAAGAGAAACTAAATAAGCAATAGATACTATTGCTAAAGAGGAGTTTTCTAGATAACCTATACAAAGTGAGAAGGCCCAAGAATGAATGAAGCTAGAGGTTGAGAGAGATGTAACCATAGCAGAGAGATAGGCCCAGACTAGTGGAAGCACAAAGAAATGAATGGAGATCCATAGTAATCGTAGATTTATACATAAAAAATGCACAACTAAGTTAGGTAAGGAATGGATATAGTGTTGCATTTTTGACTACCTATTTTGATACATTAGTGAGACATAGATTTATCGTCCCACATCATCCAAATGCTAGAGCATAACGTGAGCAAGGAATAACCACATGAATAGCTTGAGAAACAACCTAGGGTAGAGGACAGGAAATCTCTACAATAGTTGCTCCAATAAATTCTCCAACTGAAGGATTAGGTCCAAAATATAGTAGTGATAGGACTAAAAGGAAGTAGCCTTAAGAATTATAGGGATGACTAAAAATCACCATTTGTATATTATAAGGATAATTTTTGTAACCCAAGGGGTTTTTTCTTATGTAAATATGTATCCTTGTTATACAATATAATGAAAATATTTATACAATGATTTTTTTAGATTATTGTAGCATTAATAATCTATCTACACCTGAATCCTATTCTTTAAAAATGATATTACACTAAGAATAATACTCTTGATTATATTTCATTAAGAGTTGGACTGGATGATCCCAATACTTGAGTCTTCTTATTTTGAGTGGTGGATTAGAAGGTTCCAAATAGCAGGTAGCTTTTGGAAGGTCCTAAGTAGGTAAGCTTGGACTAAATATCCTATCAAGCATGTCAATCACTTGAGTGTCTTCTTCAACGATCAAATATCAAGTGAGGAATGCCTTGGAGGGTAAGAAGAGGTATTTTGGGATGCATCTATGTGTGAGTCCAACAAACTTAATGAAATAAAATATTATTCTAGTTAAGATTTAAAATTAACCTAAATGAGCAATATTAGACATGAAAGTTTTAGTTAATATTGGAACACTCTTAGAGAGGTATAGATAGGGAATCTATCCTTAAATAAGAGTGTGGGATCCTTTCTTAAAATTGAAGAAATCATGTTCTAATGCCTAGTATGATACCTTACAGGAAGTAAGCGTGGTCATAGACACTATTAGTGGATGATAGTATGCTTGGAATAACACCTTACATGGAGTAAATGTGGTTATAAAAATTACCAAGGGATGATAATATGACACCTTACTAAAGGTAAGAATAGTTATAAATAATATCATTAGATGATAATAATACATCTTACACATAGTAAAGATGATCATTTCTATTGCTAATAGAATTTTGATACTCAAAGACTATATATGTTCAAGTTATTTTCCTCCTAGTATTGAGCCATTGGTGAATCAAAGTGGAAGAGCTAAGCGAACCCTCCACATTCTATGATTATTAAGTGGTGTACCTTATACTCTTTTGAGGATTGCACCTGACATTTGTGTCTCTTAAGGTGTGAATATTTCAATAGGTTGATTAAATATATACACCAGGGGATATCAAGGATGATGCACTAGTAATGGTTTGCCAAAGTGATTTCAATATATATGGGTATCTTGAAGTGAGATTTATGAAATTATGTCTTTGTATTTGAAGACACCTATTTATATTAGGTTAACTCATAAAAATGGGCTATCAAGGCATAGTGTGATACTCCTTTGTGAGAGTTTTTGATGAATCTAATTAGACATATTATGTCTAACTTATTATAAAAACATAATTTCATGTTATATCTATGAAAATATTCTATAATTATATTGTTGTAGTACTCTATTATCATTGACTATGCATTGATAGATGTTTCAATACTTTTATTCTATGATGAAAATTGTGTATTGATGATGTTTTCAATACGTATTGTTGATGTGATATGGATGTTTTATTGCTTAAAGGACATGGTACTATGGTTTGAATTATTATAGGTCTAGGTACCCTTGTGGATGGAATATGTTACTTACCGTTAGGAATGCAATAATGGAAATAAGGAAAATGATGATGGTTCTAACTATTTTATAAAGAACTAAGTCTAGTTTTATTGGTTTTCTACATTAAATAAGCTAGGAAATGATGAGAAACATAGAGGACTATGTTTAATCCAAGGAGGGTAGTATGTCATAGCCTACCCATTAGGACTTTTAAAAAAGTTATTAATTGATATAAAGGAGCAATTAATACCTAACTAAAACAAAAACCCTTAATTAAACAAATTGCACTCTACAAAATGGATTTGAAGAGTTTTGGAGGGGAATTACGAGATTTTGAATAGTTTAGAGAAGTTAAATGTGACTTTTATAAAAGAGTAATTTAAAGATTTATATTTTGCATAAAGAAATTAAATTTAACATATCCACTTACTCCAACCAAAACTAATTAAAAAGGGTAGTTAGGTGTATATGTCCTTATCACATCTGTCCAATTTTAATTGGATTCAAAAGAGCAATATCATTATTTAATTAAAAAAAAAGATTATTTTATTAGTGGATGAACTATTATTATTTCCATATGGCTACTTCATAATAGTTCTAAGGTTGAATTATTCCTACTCTCAAATAGTATTAGCACTGACCTTATAGTTTCCCTAGGAAAGGGGAGGCCCAAGATAAAAAAAGTACTCCCACCTTATCCCTTGGAATATCCTTTCTATTAAAATATTAATTTCACTATTTACTTCACATGGGTTGACTTCAAAAAGGCACTTTTTAATAATTTAATAATAAGCCCACTTCTTGTTGAGAGAAAAAAGGGGCGAGCTGGGATGGATTATAAAAGGAGAAGCTTGAGGTTTGAGAAGGGGGGAGACAATTTTTTTGGGAGGAGTTAGAGGAGGAAGAGACTAAGGAGAATACGCAAACAAGAAGGTCCATCATCCAGCGGGAGCTCCAAGTGGGGGATTTCCTTATTTAATGTATTTATATGACGTGTTCTACCCTCTATGATGTATTTTGAGTACTAGTATAGACATTTAATGGAATGATTTATTCTGTCTATGTTAGATATATAAACAAGACTAAAATCTATTTTTATTTTAGAAATATGTAATTTCTATTTGTTTTCCACGTCTGGTATATGGTATTGATCTCTGTATCATTTGTTAAGTTCTTTTAGATATAAATCTATTTAGAACTCCTTTGGTCAATTAAAATATCGATATATTTGTGCCTTGTTTACAAGGTAGTATCAATTTGTAGAGTTTGATCAAACCTCAGACCTAATTCGTTGCTATATTTCGAAAATGCCTACCCTATGTATATATTTTACAAAGTCAAACTTTTTGCCTATGAATCCATCCTTTGTTAGATAAGGAAAGTAGGTAATGACTATTAAACTTACTAGTTTTACTTGTATCACAAATTAGAGATGATAGGTCCTCTTGTTCTTTGATATAAGGTACAATCTCAATTCATGTATTAAACCATTTGTGCTAGAATTTATATTAGATATTTTTGTGATAGTAACCCTACTCTACAAAAACATCACTTGTGAGTCGTTGTGAGCATAATATGGATCCAACATGTTGAATGGGGATGGTAGGAGTTGTTTATATATTATATGCTTCAGATTTAACTCACATTCGGCTCTATAATTTTAACCCTCTATTCAACTCAGAAAAATAATTTCATCTACAATTATCTGTAGTTATTTTGTATGTCATTAACTATGTTTGATAGTTTATTTGGTGTCATTGAGAATGGGTTTTTATCCTGTAGAAAGACCTTGAAAAATATAAACCACTATGTATATTTAGTAAACAAATCCCAGCTAATAGACGTCCATAGGGAAGATGTTCAGGTTCTATCCCTGAACTTGTTATATTATAGTTGAAGAACCTCTATGCGATAATCTTCGAAGATGTCCTATGTAATGATTAATACTTAATCTCATATTTTGTATAGTGCTATAGGTCATATATTAAATCTTTAAAAATATCTTGTGTGGTATTAAGATCCTTGAGTGTCATCCTTTGAGTGGCCAAGTAGCCACAACTACTTAGGTAGATGGCTTAATAGAAGCCATCTGCAAGCAATTTCCCACATGGGACATGATTGGGTGGGTGAAATACATAAAGTGAGAAAGCATCCCTATGTATTTTGACCACTAAGTGGTGGTCATGTGACCATCCACTAGACGGTCGCCCATGTATCGATGGAAGACACATGTAGCTTTATTAAGGATGATATTTGTTGATTTAATAATCATTCCATGTAACACATGTTTACCCTAATATTACCAATCGGTTGGAGGATGTTTGATACTTTTACTATCATCATTGATGATTTTTGACCACTAGTTTTACCATGTGTTGAGTTACTTGAGAGGTTAGATGAATATCCCTTTACTATTGAAAGAGGATCTAATTATCCCACATTGCTCCTGTAGGAGCAATGTGGGTGATATCAATTAATATCACTCTCCTTATATAAGTGACCACCACTTGATTGTCATGGTGGTCACATGTAGGTGCTTCATTATAGAAACTTGTCTATCGATGGATTTGTTTATCTCAATTTAACCTGTTGATCTATCGACTGAGTATCAACATGTGTTCGTTTGACTACCTGATTTCTTAGGAAAATATATATATATATATATATATATATATATATATATATATATATATATATATATTTTGAAAACTATATTTAATCTTCTTGGGTTTTGTAAATAGATAGAAGTAATTACTTATGAAGGAAATACACTTTACAAAGAAAGGGTATTTTGGGGATAATCAAATGCATCCTTAGGGGGGAAAAAAATTGGCATACCAATGGTTAAAAATTTTGATAAATTATGTGAATGTGTCCATAGATCAAAATTTGAAAAATATTTGATATCCTTTGAGAAACAATTTGTATTGTAAAAGGATCAATCTTATGTAAAGCTTAGATTGATAAAGTAGGAAGTTTGAGCAAAACAATAAATGGTTTGGAGAATTTTGTAAATCAACTATTGATTAAATTTGGTGACATTGAATACCATTTGGGGAATAGTTATATGCCATAAAAATATCAACTTGGTGGTAAATCAAATATTATATGGGAATAAATTTTGGTAGAAAAGTTGATGACAATCCTAGTTCAAATTTGTAGCAAAATAGAACAAATTTGTAGATAATTTTATCATAAACCTTTTTACCAACCTTGTGAAAAGATTGAGTAAAATAGGTTTACATATAATGGCAATTTAGGAATACACTCTTGTAGAAAAGGGATGTAGTCAAGAAAATAATGAGTATGGGACTCATTCTTTGAGAAAATTATGGGGTTTCCTCACTGTGTTCGATCATACGATTAATGATCCTATATGAACCTTTTTCAAGTTATGGTTTATAGGATTAATGGGCTCATGAAATTAGTATGATTTCAATATTATAAGAATAGATTATATGATCTATTATTAAGAGCTTTTTTAGGATCTTCTTTAGCCATAGACTCTAAAATGAAAAGTAAAATAAAATAATAGATAGGATTCTATTCTTGATTTAGAATATATGGAGTAATTACCACCCTACATGGACTGAATTCTTAATGTGGTTGTGATGAGAATGGATGGAAGATCCATTCTTGAGGAAATTATAATATTTTCTCTTTGTATGCTTAATATGGTTACTTAGTGAGTTGTGCTTATGAAGGATTGATTGCATATCAATATTGGGGAATGAATGTAAAATTCATTCTCAAGGTAATTATGGGGTTACCTCTTTGATAAATGCTAAGTTCTCTCCTTAATATGAATCCAATGATCATTTCATAAATATGAGGATATAAGAATTTGTGATATTTTTATGTATTTTATTGATGGATTGGAAAAAGAAAATGTGGAATTCCTTATGTACATCGTGATTTGAAAAAGGAACGATTTTTTTCTTTTAATTGTATAATTTATTTAGATAAAGGATCCATGGGATGCCTTTATATACGTGTAATTATGAAAACCTAAATTTATAAATTGAGAGGAGAAACATATTTGGAGGCTGGATTTATTCCTTGTGAGGATTCCCAAGATATATGCTTTGCACCTATATTTTATTGTTTGCAACTGATGTTATACATGGATGTTATATTTAATTTCTATTATGATGTTAATTTTATGGATTGTGGATGTTTCATGAGATGGAATTTAAATGTTATTTACTTTCTCATAAGATGAGCTATTTACATTTTTATAAGATGATTACTAAAGAGCTATATGATTTTTGTTAACAAGCAATGATCAATAAGTAAGAATGATTTATATTTACACTGAGGTTTATTAGATCTAATAATGGATGTTGCACTTACTTTTCCAATGAATGGCTCTTTTAATATGATGCAATGGTTTATGCTTTGATTCAAGTAATAGTCTTGATATGAGTGAAGCAATATTTATGTATTATTTAATAATACATGCATGGTATTCTGCTACAAAAGAATAGAATGCTAAATCAATTAGAAAGTAATATTGAAATTACATTCAATTAGTTAAGTAATTAAACTTCCTAATGAAAGGAGAGATATAAAAATTTAAATAAAGAAATTAATAAACATGATGAAGTTACGTAAGGTTAGTAAGAGTTGATCACTCCTATCACAAGAGTTGACATTGACCATGTCATAATTATCTTGGTTACTTGCCATCCTGATTGTGTTGGTTGAAACATACTTGATTGTAAACTTTACAATAATTATAGACATGTTTTGATAAAAAAAAAAAAAATCTCTCTTGAGTTAGGTTGGAATTTTGGGCTATCACATCACCAAATATGTAGACCCAGATTCATGGGATATTGGTCTCCAAACCCAAGGTTCCATACTCACATGAATATTCTTGGCTAAACCTTATTTTTATTTGAGTTATTTAGTGGGGATCAAGTGTTCACCAAGAGCATTTTATGGATTCACTGTAAATACTATGTTTTGATGAGTGTATTATGCAAGCACCTGAGTTTTGGAATATAGAAAAATAAAATATGCCTAAATGTAATAAGATGCAAATATAATGCAATTTGAAAAATATATTATTGAAAAAATTAAGCATTAATCCTATATTTTTTTCTCAATTTCTTGCAAGACATATAAAACTTATAAGGGAAGTTTCAAGAAACTAAAAGGAAATGTCTTTTGTATTTTCAAGCAAGGGTCCAAGAGGAAAAGCATAAATAAAATATAGCATTTATGAAATCTATATATGGTTTTATTCAATACGTAATGGGTATGCTTAATATAAAGTAAATTTAATGAATAAATAGGTCATAATACTAGTTCCTTGGATTTTTACTAATCTAAATGAATTATTGCAATTAAATAGAGAACTGCAACTAACATAGAGTAAATAATAATATTAAATAAATTCTAAAATGAAATCTAAAATGAAACTCCATATATTCCTACTAAATAATGTTCACTACCTAAACTTGAATTCATTTACTAGATAGGTTTATTGCCCATAAATGAAATTACCACCTATGATAGATTTATCACCTATTAACCTATGAATATACAAAAAAGGTGAAATAGGGAAAATAATGGAGATGTTAGTTTTTAGGTAGACTTATTGATGCTTAGGAAGATGTTAATATTACTTTTTTATAGTCAAGCCCCCCATTCCTTTTTACAAAAATGATTTTGAACCTTTGGAACAAGATAAATTGCGTGAAAGAGAAACATAATTACTATAAAACCAAGTCGAACTAGTTGAGAGAATGTTAGGATGTCTCTAGGATTTAAATATAATTGTTTTGATGCAAAAATTTTATTTATTAACCAAATTAAATAGATTCATAACTTGTAGGGAAAATTCATAGCCTATAACAGGTTCATCACCTATAGAGGCTACAATCAAAGAGTTTGAGATTGAAATTTTGAGAAATTGACTGATACAATGTCATGGAGTCTAGAAATAAGAAGGATTTAAGAAAAAGGTCTATCTAGATAAATTCATAATCTGCTAATCCTACTAGTTGTGAATTTATAGTATGTTGTTGTAGAGGTCAAGTCAAGGCAAAATTTGTTGTGTCCTATTATAGAAATGTGATGGAGAACATATACATGATACCTATGAATATTGTGACTCAACTAAATTAACTTTAATGGATCTAATACAAATATATTGGCATGTTAAATGAGTTAGAAAGAAAAAATAAGATCCTGCAAAAGAGGTAAAAGGAATGTAGATGCAACCTAATAGATCAAAGAAAAATCTTAATCCATAATAAAATATCTTAAATGAAAATAAAAGTAGGAAATGATCCTCATTTCTACCATGATAAATAAGCTTAAGAATCCAACATCCTATTATGCTTGGAGGTGAAAAATATGCTTTTAAAGGAGACCTCATAAAGATTCAAAACCTACAAAAGAAAATTCAAGAGATTTACAATATGAATGTAACTTTCTATTGAATCTATATGTCTTTTATATCATATAAGTTATTATATTGTGTATGCATTTCATTATGTGTGATTTGAGAATGAGGTGCCCAGTATAGATTTTTGGGACTTGGAGAATAAGACAAAAAAATAAGATTTCCAAACTTGTGTGTAGGAGTTGAATGAGAAAAAACTATGCCTAACTTGGAAAAGTGATGAGCATAAGTCCCCTTGCATATAATTCATCGTAATTTTACCTAGTTGTAGTCTCCTTAGGATGATATTAATCACTAGTAACTATATCCCAAAGTTTTGTGATCATTAATATTGTTCTCATTTTTGTCTTTCATGGTGCAAAATTTGGATCCTTTAGCAACTGAGTTTCTATGAGAAAGATTTTTTATCTAGCCATGGTGAGAGTTTCTTATATCTCCCAAAATGATCCCCTTTTCTATATATTACCGTTCCTATATACTGAACCTTTTATATATTCACCCTTTGTATATACTCATCAGTATGTGGAAGAAGATAGTCCTCTCTATATACATGATCATACATGAGGGACAACTTAAGGTATGTGAAAGAGATTGATACATGGTACCAAGGTAGTATTGAAAATGATTCATCCTATCAATGACACCTGCTAAAATAGAAATCCACATGCATGGGCTTAACTTCCATATATACTTTGATTTCTCAATTTTAAGATTTATGTCCAATGATAGTAATGAATGGGATAAAAAATGGAGTGAAACAAAATCTAAAAAATGCATTCTTGTTCCTCCATGATAATTTATAAGATTGATGTCCAAAATTTGTTAATGCAGATATATTAGGCGTTTTATGTAGTAACTTAATGTGAAAACATTATGTATAAATGCAAGTAAAAGATATGGTTTATATCAAACACTATGATTGGACAAAACACATATTTTGATTTTTGTGTACAAAATTATTTTTTATGCAAAGTTTTTTGAAAAAATAAGGTCTTGGTAACTACCAAAAATGCACATTTTAACTCCCTAAATGCACATATAACAAAATTACTTTCTTCTACATTACAAAATATTTTACTACAAACTATAGAAATTAGAAAAATATATTTTTGTCTACCCCTTAAAAGAAATACTTATTTTTTTTTTTAAATTTGCCTCTTCTCTAAATGCACTCTATGTGAATTGAAATTGTGATATTTTCCTTCAAAAATTCTTCCACTCTTTATTTCATGACTTGAAAATAATATTACTCACTTTTGCATTTCCGTTAAAATATGCTTCCTTTTAGGAAAAAAAGAACTTCAAAGCACTATTAATTAAATATAAGGCCCAATTAAAACTCAAGATCTTTTAGACCAGATTTACCAATATTCATGTGCTAGCCACCATAATGTTTCTATAATATTGATATGAATTCCTTGGCACATCGTTGTATACTCGAGAAGGTTGAATTAATCAATCAAATACCTTCCTAGTCCTCTTCCTCCTATAGTACATGACACATCATACTTCATTGTCTTCAAACTAATCTCACCATTTTTCTCCAACATGTGGTCCTTGGTATTCATCTTTCTCCAATATATATCACACCATAATTAACGTATATTGAGCATAAAAATAAATGGATTAACTTATACTTAAAAGAAATGGAATGTTTGTAGGCTTACAATGGTAATAACCAAGCACATATATATATATATATATATATATATATATATATATATATATATATATATATATATATATATATATATATATATATATATATATATATATAAGTTTTTATTTAGCATAGATCAGACCATAGGAAGGTTATTTAGAATTTATTTTCATTAAAAAATATTACAGTCTAGAAGGGAGCACAATACAACTTAAAAAATCAAGCTTATTTAAGATACTAGGTAAAAGAAATAGTGAAATGTGTAGGCTAGACAACATACCCAAAATAAATATACAAAGTTAAATGTATGTGAGGGATGGTATATCCTTCTCAAAATTTTGATAATCTCTAGGGGAAGATTAATTTTAATTAAGACAAATTAAGGTTGACTCTTGGTGTGATAGACTCAACACAAAGATAGAATATAAACACTTTAATGAGTTTCCTCAACCACTCCTAAAATCTCAAGTACTCTTGGTGTCTTCAAGCTCAACCATTCTAAAAACTTCATTGATGAAAATATATATAAAGTAAAACTTCATGTGGAACCAACCTCTCTATCTATTGATGAAGAGGTAAAATTAATTTTGTTGAATGGTGGTATTCTAAATTGTATTAAGAGGTTTCATGGTTTCAATACAATATTATCAAAATGGATGGTATCTACATGGAATGATGGTTGGATGAGAGTTGGAAATTGGTCCTTTGAAATTGGACCTTCCATTAGATGGGGCTTATCATAATAGAGACAAACATTCATTGTTGAAGGAGATAAGTTTTTTCTAGATGTTAATGAATTTATCCCAAGAATGTAGAATGGATTCGATGTTGAGATATTATCCCCTCCATGGGATAGGATGCTCAGAGTAATTATGGTCTATTTTACTTTGGATTTGACGTATGACATGATCCGTAGCTTCCATGCAATATTCCTTAATCACCTTTGTAGGCATCTCTAGATGAACATCCCTATATTTTTATTTTAGTCTATGGAGAATTCCATGTTGGATGTTCAAGGAGGAATATATCATGTTCCTCTTCACCAAGGATTGGTACTTCTAGTATTTGAATAGTTCACTACAAAGCGTATATTGGTTGCTAAGGAAATCCTGAAGTTGATTGTTGATCAATAGATTCTTGAGTCCTATTTGCTTAAGGAAGATTTGAGTGAATCAAGCGATAGAAGTGAGTACATGTACTCCTTTTCCCTAGGTTCTGGGGTTGATAAAATTTTAATTAAGTTTCAGATTTTGACAAGAGGGGTGAAAGGTAAGGCATATCATAGCAAAGGTTTGAGTAATGATTTTTTGGAGCTCTCCTCCAAAGATCTAAGACCCAATTCTAGGAATGATAGAAAATCATCTGTGAGTGAGGTGGGAGGATGTGGTACAAGGAAATCCAAGTGGTTTTCAGGCAAGAAATGGGTTGAAGAATATTCTACTCATTTATTTCTCCCCTATGATTCTAAGCTCTTGCCTAGAGATTTTCAAAAAGAAAAACTGGTGAACGAAGTGAATGCCTCAGAAGAGGCTATTGAGAGGAATAATTTAGTGATCCATAATATGAAAATTATGGAGATCAAACAATGTACAATCTTGAGCTCGTGGAAGATAGTGATTGATCACTCAGAGGAGGTCTCCAAGATAGTGGAAGATGTGGTCCAAGAAATTTATTCATTGGTATAGAACCCCCTTTGTTTTGTCCATGGTATTTTCTGGTTCTTACTCCCCCTCTGCTTGTAATATTTTCTTCATTTTCTATTTTTTCTATTGTCTTTGGACCTTCCTATTGTTGGTATGTGGTTTCTAGCTAGTGTGGTCTTGTTTCTGGTGTTTCTCAAATAATCGTGGAGTTTTTTAAAAGGTTTTGGGACCCCTTTAAAAAACCTCTTTTCTTTTAATAGTATCAAAAAATATTTTATTTTTTCCTTCATGCTTTCTCTCTACACACATAGGATGTAATGTTGAATGTTAATGATTACCCCTTCTTGGATATCTCACATAGAATTTCAAGGCTTTGATACTAAATGTTGGAAATAGGGGTAAGCTAAACAATATTTTACATATTTCTCCAAATATTTTGTTAGCATATATTGCATATATCATTTATTCTTATACATCAATGTGTATCTTTGTTTTGATATATTGTTTGATGTTTTACCTTCAACTCTATTTTTCATCTTCTCACTCTTGTCATGGAAAATATGGCTATGCAACCTCATATAAAGTAAAATAAAAAATCATCCCCTAATGATTACAACACAAAACAATGTAATAACAATTAACTAAACCATATCCAAAACTCCACAAGTTACAAAGTATTTCATTAGAACACATATGCCTAAATTCATTTTCATAGGCTTCATACATTATAATTTGTTGGTGTTTGTGCACATTAATATTCTTTCTATAGTATTGTTCATGTATGTTTAATGTTTCAGTTATTACTTCTAGATTGTGATTGTTCTAAGCTAGTTTATATTGAATTAAAATTTCTATACTGATGTAAAGTGTATCTTCATAGTGTATCTTCATAGAACACGTGATTTAATTTTCAATAACTACTCATAAACTTTAATCCTTTGAAGTTCAAAAAAACTAGTTGGATTTTTATGAGCAATTATTCTTTCTAATAATTGTTAATAGATCGTGGCGTTTGAAACTCGGCTAGCAGACCCGAGTTCGAAACTCGTCAGGTGTAAAAAAAAAGTTTAAATTTTAGGTCCGAGGTGTAGACCAATTGGTTCATCCAAACCCCATAAGGGGGTGGAGGTCCAAGGTTCAAATCTCAGGCCTCATTGTACTGAACGCTTGTCCCTTTCTTGGTGCTTTCAGTGGCGTAAAAGGTTTAAAATGATTGTGGCATGGTGGTTATAGGGGCGAATTGTGCAAATATTTGTGTGCTGGATTTTGGTGTGGACATCGCAGAATATTATGGTGGCCATAAAAGCTGGACAGCCTGTCCGGATTCGTGGCGACTATCGATTCCACCATGTAAATTCAAAAAGAAAAAAAACAATTGTTAATAGAAAATAATGTAAGAAAGCTAGTTAATGAAAACTAGAAAAATTAGATTTAATGTCATTATCAATTTGAGGAGTAGAATGTTGTTAGGATGCAATATATATGGTCTTATAATAATATGTGACTAACATGAAGAACATGGTGATGAAATATATTATAGCTATGGTGAATAATATGGTATTAAAAATTACACTTAATGGAGAAATTGAGAGGTTGAAAAACTTATATGAGGTTAATTTTGTTTATATATTTAGGAACCATCCATGTCAAAGCAATTTTAAAGATCATAATGCCATGCTTTTTGCATTATCAAAAAATTCTTTATCAATATTAGATAATTTATTTGCCATATTGTGCCTAAAATAAAATTAATTACAATGATATCACCCCCTAAATGTTGATAAAAAAATTAAAGGTATTTGTAATATCACACATAGCTAATAATGAACTTTGAAAATTTGCCAAATAAAAATTCTCTAGTAAATTATATTTATATTGTCTAACAAATTGTTTGATGTTGCATCAAATGAGTCACATTATGATAATTGATTAGGCTTCAAGAGGTTGTTAAAGATACATATTTCATATCACAATATATTTAATTATAATTTTTAAGAAAAATATGGACCTCTAGGCTATAGAGTGTGAGAGCTTTTTTTTATGAAGAATAGATTAAAATTTAGGAAGAATATAGAAGAGCAAATCATAAACATTGCTTGGTATTTTACCTTGTTGTTGAATCCAATAATAAAACAAGAAGAATACTAGGAACAAGATGAAGGATATTCAAATTTGGATATGGTAGGGATACATATTAGAATTACTAATGATGATATTTTTCTCTTACCATGTCATATGAGTAGGATAGTATTTCAAAGTTTATCTAGTAGCATAAAAGGTAATCACTTATGCTTTTGCTTCAATTTTAGAATTATCATAATTGAAAAATCTCTCATTTACCTACAATGACATAAAATATGAGAATAACCAAGAGAATATAGAAGTGGGACACTATGTATGATTTTTGAGTTTGTGTATGCATCTAATATCTAATCACTAATGATAACTTTAGTGAATCTTGAACACATTATTTTAGTATTACAAGAAAGTATTAAGTACTCTCTAAGTACAAAATAAAATGTTTGTGGTGTTATATAATTTCTTGATCAAAGATATCATTAGATTGGTGTGGAGGTGGTCTATCTCTAAATATGCTATTCAATAATATGTAAATTAGGATGACCTTTATAAATGCAGTACATGGTTGCTTGGATTAGAATTTTTTTTATTAGAAGGCTAAAGGATAAAGGAACATAGTTTTTCAAATGAAAAAATCCAAAATATGGGATATTTGATCCATATTCTTGTTGAAAATAAAATAAAGAATGAGATATGTTTGAAGCAGATTCTTTAGATTTACGCAACAAAAAATATAGTGACTATTGTTTTTTGTCTTCCAATTTTTAATTGAAAATATGTTAAATAATGCAAGATAAAGGATTAAAAGATGATTCTTAAGAGTACATTATTACAAATATAAGTCACCATTGTAAATAAAATTTTGATGTTCAAATATATGATGTTTTGCTAGAGCTAATGGTTTGCCTTGAGGATTAAAGATAAAGGTGACATAACTTGAAAAGGTTTTAGCATAGAGTCAAAGCTTTATGATTTGGATCCTAGAGAAATAGTCGAGTATAACTAGATATTAGAGGAAAATTTGATGACCAAACAGCTTGGAGTAGGATCGTGAGAGGAATCATGATTATTATAGCAAAAAGGGAAGAAATAATTAGCTATCTCCAAAGAAGAATCCTAAAATATATATAAAAAGTACATATTATACTTCAAAGAACATATGCAATTTGAATTTGCATTAAAAAACTTCATATTTTTGTTATAGCCATGTCTTTCTTCTTGAAAGTTTTTCTTTTTTTAGAAAATTTTAGATTACAAGATAATATGAATTAGCTTTTTGTAAAATTGTTGGACTTTTTAACATATCTATCTAAACAATCAAGAGAAGGATAAAACTATTTGGATATTATGTATGGTTTTTGAGTTTTTGCATGGATCTAATTTCTAGTACCTAGGGATAAAACCAGTTAACTTAAATATATTATTATAATATTACAAGAAAGTGTTTACTCTCCAAATGTTCCAAAAAATATTGTGTTGTTATAAGTATATATTTCCTTGCTCGTGAATATGACCAAACTAGTGAGATGGTGGTCTATCTCAAAATGTGATATTCAATAATATACAAAGGAGAATAATCTTTATAAACATATGTACATGGTTGTTAAAATTAAAAGAATACAAAGTATTATTGTGGAATGAAAGTCCATCAATTTATAATTGTTTGGAAGATGAAAGAACAAGAAAACAAATATTTCTAAATGAAAAACTATAAAATATAGGAGATTTGATTCATATTCTAGTTGGAAATAAAATAGACAATGAGAAATGTTTTCAAATTTGTTAAAGCAAAAACATAATGATCATAGTTGTTTATTTTTTATTTTATTTTTAAATAAAAAAAAAGTCCAAAAAGATAGTTTGTGCATCATTGTTAAGATGAATCACCAATGTGGTTGTCCAAATCTAAGTTAGTTTTCTAGAGCCATTAATTGTCCCTTAGGGATCAAAGAAAAAGGTGTGAAAGCCTGGAAAAAACTGGATCGTACGGTCAAAGACCGGAGAACATGATCCAAAGTAAGAGCCGAGGGAGATGGAGCGTAGAGGAGAAACATAGAGAATCAACAAATGTAAAAGTAAAAAAACATAATATACTTTAGGATATTATTTTCATTATATCTGTGTCATTCTTCCTGCGAGTCTTACATTATTTTAGAAAATTTCAGCTCGTAAGATAAACCCATTTGGTTATTGGTAAAGTTGTTGGAGTCTTTGGCATGTTTATGTTTAAATTTGCCAAATAAGTGTTGAAGGGCTATTTGGTGTTATAATGTTGTTGATAGGTAATCTAGTTTTCCGCTACATATTTTGAAGAACCTCCCTTCATGATTTGCAGTGCTCATGATGAAGTTTATGTGAGACTTTTACCAATGATATAATACTTTGTTCTACGCGTCATTTTAGCTAGACGCTCCATTATATTGAATTCGAACGTTCCAATGCTTTTCAGGTAAAGGCATAGCATCGCCAAATCAACTTCAAAAAAATTATATAGGTACTAGCAAGATCCTTTTTCCTCGCCGGTTCGTGACGTTAAAAGACATGAATTCTATAGAAAAAACAAAAATACAATAACACATCAAATTTTTATTTTGAAGGAAGAACTCAAATTATATATATTGCATTTAGTGCCTTGGGGAGATGTAACTGCAGCACCATCTTATTACAATGAGGGGTAAGATCAATGTAACTCACCAGAATAAATATATTGCTGTAAAATTTTAGATTTGCAATACTCAGAGCCATAAGAGCCTCTCTAATGAGAGGACATTTTTTCGAGAAAATCATAGTCATTATGACAATTATTTAACTAGTATGTTTATGAAGGTTATCGAATCAGGCATAGGAGCACATCCCATAACTGCAGTAAGTCCCCTCTGGGCAGGCCCTGCCGCATGCGCCACAATTATAAGAATCGCTGATGGTGTTACTGCATCTTCCATTGCAGCAGACCCTCCCGTATCCGCACTTGTAATTGCATTTCCCACAATGGTTCTTATCACTCATCACGTCCACGCATCTGTTGCCGCAGCAATATGGACCACCAGGACTCAGTTCCGATTTCAGACAAATATATGGATTGCGATAACACGACAATCCTTTCTGATTCACTGTAGCTAACAGAAACCGATTGCCTGCCGCTGGGTGATTATATTCCGCCAATGTAGACACGGATAATGTCAAGAGCAATAAGCAGAGGATCACAATTCCCTTGCGAATCGCCATGACTTTGATACTGCTAGCGACTTGATCCATGGCAACCAATGTAAAGATGCAGAGATTGCCTCGATGAAAAGTGTAAAGGCTTTGGTTTGGTCTTATAGGGTGGTCTGAGGCCTTGCCGTTGACTAATCCCGATTTGACAGCATTTGAGTATACTTGGATCCAAAGCTTGGCGGCAGAGTATCATCAAGCCCAGAAATAAAGAATAAGCGGTACTTGAGTAAAAGTTCAATCAGTTATAGCAATGAATAACGGTAAAGTGTCCCTCTACGTCGACAGTAGTATTTGATGGCTTTGATAAGTTGACACGTGAAAAGAATGTAGAGAGACGTGCACGAACAAGAAACTGAGATGAAACGAATCTGTAATAGCTGCCGGTTTACGCTAGCCAGCAGAGCCAATGATATCAGAGGCACGATTTTCAGTTAGATTGTTATGGACTTTTCAGACGCTAATGGCCGATTTTAATATTTTGTTGCTGGAGCTATCACATTGAAAAAAGAAACTCGGTGCCTTCACAATTGAGCGATCAGAAGAATCTGATGGCTCTATATCGTATTTATAAACGAGAGTCAGCCATAGAGATTAGATGGAAATATGATGTTGATTCTATCAACAATTATTTATGCCTTCGTAGGTATTAGTTTTGATCGGTGCCATCCTCTGATGATAATGCAAGGACGCCATGCGAGTATCCCACAGCATCTTCAATTTTCCATGTACATTTTTTATTTAGCATTGCCCTTACGGTGCAATGCCACAAAATACGCAACAATGTTTTATCCCCATATACATAAAAAAGGGACAGGCCTTAATAGGTATCTCTCTATATATATAATTGTTTTAAATTATATGAAGTAGAAAGTTTTATATGATAAGAATGAAAGCAAGTATATATAAAAGTGTACATGTTAAAGTTATGTGTACACGTTAAAGTTATATGTGCAGAGAACCTTTTTTATATATAATATATATAATTTTTTTTAATTACGAGGTTTCATAATACGTTTTAATAGATTTTTAATATATCATATAAGTGAAAGTATATGGTCTTCATCTAATTATTTAAAGTTCCTTTACATTCATAATTATGTTTTTAAGCATAGTTATAATAATGGAACTTATTGAACTTTTACTTAAGTATTGTTTATTTTTTAAATGATTTGATTTTATTAGTAAAATGATAAATTATAATCATAGATTAAGTAGTTTAAGAAATTGGATGAGTGGCCAATTTCAATCCCTCTAGAATTGACACCTATATTGACATTTATTATGACTAAAATCTTGACAGAAAGATTTTTCATAGGTAGAGACAAGGAGGATGAATTAGCTTGCGTAAATGAGAGCCTTAAAGTCTACACAATGAAGGATGGATATGATAATATCCTTCTAGAACATCCTCCTCATGTATCAAGTTCTGGATGAGTGAAATATTTGGTAGTGAAAGGATTTGCCAAGAGTAAACTTCTTTGTCTAGTAGTTCATGGACAATGGAATTCTTACTTTTGATAATTTGGGACATAGGGGAATTTTTGGTCCATCCCAATGTGTTTTATGCTACAAAAGAAAGGAAACATCTGACAACTTGATATTTTAGTGCTCGTTCACATGCCAGATATAGGATTAATGATTTTTAGCTTATAAAATTTGAGCTAATATTGATTTGAATGAAAGAGGGGTAGGTTTAAATCTAAAGATATTTGTATAAGTGGAAGCTTGGATTAAACTTTACTTGCAAGTGTGGTTGAAGAGAAATGACAATTTTTAGAGAAACCTTTTCATCCTTGGATGACGTTTGGCAAGTCATTTGGAGCAAAGTCATAGAAACTATGGTAGTGTATGCTAAAGAGAAAACTATAGCTGATATAGAGACAATGGAGAAGGAAGCCAAAGTGCAAGAGGGGCAAGATAGAGCTAGTTGGAAACCATCCCCAAAATATTAGATTAAATTAATACTAATGAAACTACAAAAGACAATCTAGGTAGAGCTAGAATTGGAGTGGCCTATAGAAATCATGTTGGAACAATATTCTATTGGGAGCTATAGGGCCCAAGTAGGGCCACGAACAATAGATAAACAACCTTAACTATCAAATACACTTCTATATAGGTGGTAAGATAAGGTTATAGGAGGATAATGATAGAATATGATTCTCAAACCTTCGTATAAGCTTTGGATTGCATGAGGAACTTTATTTTAGAGACATGGAGGTTGAGAATTATTGTCACCCAAATTAAGGAAAGATTTGAATAAAGTGGTAAACTTCTTGGCTAAGATGGAAACTGATAAGGAGGTAGGGATTTAGTGACATAGTACTGTGGCTATTGAGGATGAGAGGATTAGGAAGGTTAGTGAGCAAATGTAATGTTTAGCTAACTTAGATAATCATTATCGATATATGGTTTAGGATATTTGGTTCCAATGTAGATCTCATTTTACTATTGTAAATAGGTGTTCTTGTCATTTAATATTGGGAGGAGTCTTGTCCCAACTTGTAAATAATCTTGTTTTAGTAGAAAATTTCATATTCTTTTTAAAAAATAATCATAGTTTTGATACTTTTCTCTTTATAAATATGCATTTCCAAAATATCACACATTAGCACCAAGATGTAATAACTAATATGTAAATTAAACTATTGGTAATTTAGAAATGGTATAAACAATAGAATATATAAATAAGGTAGTACATTATTTGGTGATAGGTAGCTTGATTTATATTACAACTATTCAAATCAATTTATGTTTTCTAATGATTTTTTTTGTTTCATATAAAATCTTGAAAGAGACCATTAACTAGTTGTAAACTTATTTTTAGATATATTAAAGGTTTCCTTGACTTTGGGATAATGTACCAATAATATAATGATATTAAATTAATTGGATACATTAATGTATATTGGGAAAGATCACTTCATGATAAAAAATATAATAATGTAAATATATTTTCTCTTGGATTAGGGCCTATTTCTTGGAATATCAAATATTAGCATACATTTTCTTTATCATGAATTAAAGCTAATTATAAGGTAGCATGTAGTGAAGTTGTGAAGTTATTTACTTGTGATGCATATTATAAGATCTTCACATAAGCAAATAATATCAACACTACTTCATTATTATATATAAAGTGTGCTAACAAGTTGTTGAAGAATCTAGTATATCATTTTAGAACAAAATATTTTGAAGTTCATCATCACTGTCTAGCAACAAGTGAAACATGGAGAAACATTCCTAAATTATTGTTAAATTTTTAAATAGATTGTTGATGTAATGACAAGCTTTCATACAATCCCTATTTTATACATAATTTTGTAATTTTTCTCTAACTAAGGGTTTAGTGGATAATCCAAGGCATATAAATTACTTATGTCCCTACTAACAAGATTGTAATTAGGAAAGATATCATTATATACAAGACTCATTTATTATTAGATTATGGTAAACATAATGAGACCTATAAATACTTTAGAACTATTACTAGAACCACAACAAATAGTGAGGTTCACTTAGAGTTAGATACATCAAAGACAAATGATAAGAAAAAGATGTGGTGTTGAAAATATAGTTTGGGACTACCTTGGAGAATAGATTTTAAGAAAGATGCATCTAATTGAACTTTTCTAGCAATAAGAGTCATGTTAATAAATAAAATATTGTACATAGAATAGATATATAACTTTTGAATATTTGACATCCCAATGTTGTTTAGATTACTAAGTCATTTTTGAATGGAGCATATGAAGGTGATATAGAGGATAACTCAAAATACAAACATCATCCATAAAACACATGTTCTATTAAGGACCCTTCACATGAAGATTATTCTCCAATATTTTAAGGTTTAGTCAAAAATTTGGATGAGCTTCTCCAATATTTTAAGGTATAGTCAAAAATTTGTATGAGTTTCCTTTTTTGAGTAAATTTCATTGCTCGAATGATTCAAAGTTTAAAGTCTGTAGATTGGTAAAATTTATGGTGTACATAATTCAATGTTTAATCAAGAATTTGGCTAGCTTGGTTCATTGTTAAGTTCATTGGTGGTGTAGAATCTAGAGTTCAATTTGGATGTTGATTTTATTGACTTCTATTTTTATTATAAATTTCATATTACAAAACACTAAATTTCAATTCAATGGCTTATTTTTGTTTAGGAGTTTCTATGTTAGAATAATCTAAAGTCATAGTGAACTAATGAAGCTAATTAATTTTAAGTAAAAGTAAACAAGACATAATTAAGAGCTAGGGATATATGGGTTGTATAAAAAGGAAGTCAAGTACTATCACAAAACAATGAGATAAGATATTTTGTATATGTATTTTACTTGATTATAAAATAAAATATTAAATATTTTACAAGAAAAATATTATACATGTCATTAAAGGCACATTCTAATTAAAAATAATAATAATAATTTATAACATATGTTTTGAACATGTGCATATTATCATGCATCATCGCCATACACTAAAAAAATTATAATGAATGGCATAGGATTTTGCATCCCAAAAGTATTTATTTCAATTCCAAACCCAATAGCATGTTTGTACTATATTTAAAAAAATTGAGTAGCCTCTAACTAACCAAGAGATAAAGATTAGCTTTGTTTTGTTTATATGCTTTCTTGAGATGCATGTTCATCTTTTTGTTCCTTAGCTATTATTTATCTAAAATTTTTACCATGATTTCTAAAAACTTCTTTGAGGGTCTTCTATGTACATGAAAGGAGAAAACCTTGTTTTTTTTTTTTTAAATAAAAAATAATGAACTCTTGAGTAACAAAGCTATTTTTGCTCTTATTTCGTATATTTGATGCTTGATTATCTAATGGTGATAAAAATATGTTTATCGTCAACTACATTATTAACCATGCAAAACCCTTTTTCATCTCCCATCCATTGGATATTTGTTCTTATACTTGAGTGTATGAATCTCATTAATCATGCAAAATTGTTTGGAAAATAAGTACTTCATCTGTATGTTATTTGTTTTACCTCCATTAAACCCCACATGTTTTCCATTATCTATGAAAATATTTATCACTTATACGCAATTCGTAGTACGTTGTATTTATATATACCTTGTAAACAATAAAAGTAATTCAATTGAAGGAAGATTGAATCATATCATATAACCATTTTTAAATTTTTATGGATAACTAGGTTTTTTAATTTCAAACTTTAAAGAATATATCCACACATGATCATTTTGTTAATTTTTCTATTTTTATAGATGCAATCTATAGTTTATTTATTTTTATTTTTTGGTACAAATACTGAGGAATGATGAGCATATAGTAAATTTCATTGGTAAAAATAATCTTAATAATGATCACATTTAAATAGGGTAGATTGGTAAGTGTAGGGTAGATTGCAAAGGCAATACTCTGCTCTAAGTCATGTGAATGCCCACTAGATTGACAATAATGGTAGGAACCCCAAGTGATTGGTGTGATAGGTTACCAAGAACGAGACATATAGGTTTGTTGGGAGCAATACATGTGATTTGAACCTTTTTAATGAATTTAACCAACTCTTATATAATAAAAAAAATCTTAATATTTATCCAATAATTTTTTCAATGTTATATGCGTCACAACCAATAAACTTAAAAAATAATGTAAGTATTTCTTCATTTTAGAACCGAGAACCCGTATAATTGTAAACATACACACTAAATGGTGTATGACTAGCAATTCAACCATCAAGGCCAACACTAGTTGAGAATCATGTTGGCCTATGTAAATACAAACACACTATTTGATCATATAAATCCCTATCAATCCCTATCATGTATGGATCGAAAGATCATTTAATTTAAGAGGGGTGAGAGGGGATGTGGTACTCAGGTGAGAGTGCGATGAAGGAGCTTGAATTGTTGTTGGATCTTAAGCTTGTTTTTGTTGTCCTTGCAGTTATGAAGGTTTCTCTTTTTGGAAGGAGTGGAGATGCTTTGAGGCTTGATGATGAGATTATTGTAGAGAAGTTTGTTTTGCTCGCAAATGTTGAGTCTGGTGTTTTTGCAGTCTGAATGATATTTCCTTGGTTTTGGACCTCCTCATCCCCTTTTTCTTAGGATGTGCCTAAGGTGGTATCTAGCGGTGCCTTTACCCCATGCTTTGTGGGTGGTGGTGACCCAATAATGTTTGCCCTGTTTTGCGGTTTGGTGAGTCCTCTGTTCCAACCTCGGTGGTAAATTGATAATTGGGTGGTGGTCTACATTGTGCCATTGTTTCTTTGAAGGGTAATGTTTAATTTTTTGGTAGAGACCAATTTCTTCATCTAGAGGGTTCTTTTTTCTTCTACTTGCCTGCAGGTTTGTAACCCATAGGATTTGGGGTTTCCTTTTTGTTGTTTTCTTGAGGTTTGTAACCCACAGGATTTAGGGTTTCCTTTTTGTTATTTTCTTGTGGGGTTTCGGCCTGCATGCTTCAAGGATCTGGTTTCTTCGTCGGTTCCATGGACCTAGGATTTTCTTGTGGTTTGGTGGGTTTAGTGTTTCCTTGGCATATTCTGGGTGATGTTCGAATAAGATTCAGAGGCTCCCAGTATTATGGAGGGGCTCCACTTTGGGATCCCAGTTTCTAACTTTTTCTTGGAAGGTTTTCTTCGGGATGTGGGTGTTTTTTTCACATCTCTTTGTCTACGCTTATTATTCATTTTGGTGGGGCTTTTTACCAGTCTGGTTGGGGGGTTTTATTTTTGGGGCTCACGTGGCTACTAGATTTAGTTCATATGGAGCTATCGTGGTTTTAGTTTGCAGATTTATCCTCTCTGGAAGTGGTTTTGTTGGTAAGAATTGAAATATTTGCTAAGGAACTTTCTCCATTTTGATGGGGCTTTTTCCTAGTTTGATAGGGGTTTTGATGTTGGGGCTCATGTGGCTTCTATATTTAGTTCAAATGGAGCTGTCATGGTGTTAGTTTGTATATTTGTCCTCTCTAGTAGTGGATTTGTTCATAATATTGGGAAGGTACTTAGGGTCTTGGGGCTATGGGTCTAATTTAAGGGTTTTATTTCTTATTTCTGGTTTGGTGGCCCCTAACCGGGTGTGGGTATTGACCGTCAAAACCAACTCTTTTGATGGCTTGATGGGATATCCTAAAGTGACGATTGATTGATGTTGTTTATCCCATTTTTTTGTTGCTTTTGGAGTCTAGTTCGAGTTTTCTCCTTCCTTTCCTGCTCATTTTTCGTTGTGCAAGAGCGGTTTTTTGGTTGATAAGTTTGAGTGGGTTTGATTTTTAAATTTTAAATTTTAATTTTTACCATGGTTTAGTTGTCGATGATGCTATTGACTATTTTTGGGACCTGCCAGATGTGGAATTGTTTTATGGTGTGGATATTTTTATGATAGGAGCTTTAATATATTGTTACACCAACCGACTAACATGTGGTTTTTCTATTTGTTGTTGGGACCTACCAGATGTGAAATTGTTTTATGATGTGGATCTTTTTATGATAGGAGCTTTAATCTATTGTTGGACCAACCGACTAACATGTGGTTTTTTAACATGTGGTTTTTCTATTTGATGACAGTGGGTTGTTCTTCATTTGGAGTTGTTGTTTATTGCAAATGTGTTGTGCTCTTCCTTGAAGTTGTTGTTCAAGGTTATGGGACACCTTTCAAAACCCTTATTTGTTTGTGGTGCACTTTGCTCCTCCTCAAAGCTATTGTAAAATGTTACGGGTGGCCTTTCAAAACCCTATTTCTATTGATATTACAAAAAAAAAGATCATTTAATTTAAATTTAATATGAGATATTCTATAACTATGTTACATTTATACTCCTTGTTATTAATAAATATTTAAAGTGAATAAACAACATTATAAATAGCATTTTCATAAATTATTAAAATAATTATTTTCATGTAATTATATATGAGTAACAATTGATTATAAATATTAATTCTTAGGGTTAGTTGGATCAGTGAGTGTTGGTTAAGTAGTTATTGAAAAAGACACTCAGGTTCAAACCTTGGGGGTAGTCTATTTGCAAAGAAGACACCTAGGTTCAAACCTTGGGGGTAGCCTATTTGTAAAGGTAGTAGTCTGATTTGAATCCTCTGAGTGTGTAGTTAAATTGATGATGATGGTACATATCCTAAGTGGTCAGTGGTGCCCATCACATCAGATCAACAATAACTATCAACAATAATGAGGTAGAATAGGTTTGGTGAGAGCAACCCATGTGGATTGAACCCTAATTTTATTAGTGACTAAAAATAGTGTGGTTGTGAGAAACTCTTCTATGTAACCAAAAAAACAATTGATTATAAAAACCATTAAATTATGTAGTTGCAAGATTATTTCAATGGTAAGGGCTTTGGCCACTCTTTGAGAGGTCCAAGGTTCAAATCCCACTCAATACGAGTATCTAGTATATATTATATATTTATGTTTTAAATGATAAGCTAGTTTATATAATGAGAATATAATATATAAATAATACTATAATGATAAATGCAAAAGTAATTTTGTAATTGCAAGATTAAAATGTTAAATTGGTTCAAAAATCAAAAGTGAAAGATCAATTAATTGATGGTAATTTTATAGTCAAAAAATGATTGATTGACATTAACTTTCACATAGACCACATAAAGAAAAATCTACAAACATTTGTAATATCATCCAAAAATCATTCAAACATTGGAAGACAAGTTAAAGAATGAACTTTAGCATTATATATCATATTTTAACCTATAAATCAAAGATAAACCTAGGTTAAATTTAAAAGTAGAAATTATATAAGTAGCATAGAAAATGATATCAATTCCATCATGATTTTAAGTGCTTATCCTTGTGGGAAGTTTCATTGTTGCATTATAAATATTATGATATTTTCCATAATAATATACATCCATCTAATGTTCAAGAGTTAGAAGCAATCATTGTAAAACAATGTTAACAAAATCATGTAAAATATTATCAATCTAAATGTAATAAACATACTTGTAGGTTCGTGAAAGTGTGTGTCCATAATATCATAGTTAAAAAGAGGAAGAAATGGGGTTTAATCATTTCAACCTCCACATTCAATGTGGATCACATTACTCTAGCTAATATAAACTTATCTAATATAAATAAAATAAATATAAGGGGAAATCCATGTGAGGTAATATAGTAAGTATTATAAAAGGAATATAGTTGAGTGGCCATACTAAGATTAATGATGATTTAATGGGAATTTTTAGAAGTCACAAATAACTTTGGTGTGATATGATCTATGAATAACCTATGATAATAAAATAAAGAACTAAACATAGAAGGATGAATCCACAAAATCAATAGTTCAAAAGAAATAATTTATCCATAGAAATTATGCACAATCTTTCCATTGAATCTTATTTGTGATAAATTGCAAAGTCTTAAATTATAATGAGTAACTCTTGAATTCTAAAAAGGGTAAAAGGTTGCTTTAAAATTATCTCTTAGATCATATTTATATAATGTGTCACTACCCTACTTTTAATTGTGGTGAAGTCATCTAAATCATAGTTCAATTTTGTTTAATTACATGGAGACAAAAGTGTCATCATCAAGGTCATTTTCTTGGTACTTCAAAATATATGCTCATATATCCTTTATATAATTATTTTCTTGATGTTTTAGTAAATAAATTGTATGATGGTAATATAATTTATTGTGGGTGATTCACTTGTGTGAATTGACAAGTCATTAATATGATTTGAGTTGCTAAATAATGAATTTATTGAATTTCCCTTATAATTCCTTGGCTCTTAGTCTTCCTTTCACCAAATTAACATGCTTCAATTATTTTAACTAACTTTATGATTTTTTCCAACAATTTCTTATCTAGAGCTTCCCCAAATCTACTATTCCCATCCTTTCTCAAATTGCTAAATTCTAATTTTGAAGTGTTATGTTAGTAGCCTAGTTATATATTTATAGTGAATTACAAGAGCATCAAGTTTGATTGATAGTAGATCCTAAGTTTACATTATTACATTGGGTTTTAAGTATTACAAATAATAAGCTAATTTAAAATATTTGAACTATATACACACTCTCATGTATTTTATAGTAAAAAAAAAAAATTGTAGTACAATTCATTCAACATATAAAGGTATTTTAATATTTTCTAGACCTATGATAAGTGTTGCTAAATCATAATATTCATCTCTTGGGATGTCCTGTTTTTCCTTGAACATTACCTTTATGCTTTTGATCAACATTAGGAGATACTTTGTCCACTTGGATAATGTTTTTCTTTGCTTATCATATCAAGATAGCATATTAACTATGTGAGATAAGATCTCCTTGGTCAATGAGGGGATCTTAAAATTTGTTGGTAATTAATTTAGCTATTCCTTCCTTTATATTCTTCACCAACTACTATAAGTTATTACAGGAAGCTTTGCAAGTCCATAACATCTTATAATTAAGAGGAGTATTCATTAGATAAACCTATATTGGTTGGTGTTGGTAGTTTTACACTATGCCACATTAAAATTTTGATCAAATTTTATCAAAGGATTTCTGATTGTAAAAGTGACATATATATTAATTTATGATGTAGTATTTTTGGCCAATATAATGTGTTATAGTATTTTTGTGTTAATCTTATTTTTCATTGTCATAAATTTTATGCTTGAAAAATGATGGGTGTTGCAAGTCAAATTGTTTGTGAAGAATCAGTAAAGGTCACCTGATGGCGGTAAGGAAAACAATGCTTTAAAGTTCAAAATTTAGAAGGGACTATGATAGTTATTTCACCTGAATGAAGAAAGAAAACTCGACGCCCTTCCTCAGGATGAAAATATTTATTTTTATTCAAAAATTAGGTCGTTGAGCAAAAGGAATGGCAAAAGCACGTTCGCCCCTAATTTGGGGCGACTGAAACATTCGCCTGATTTCGGAGCGAACGAGATATTTTTTTAAAATAAAAATAAATAAAATGGGTTAAGGTTTGAGCAAGGATGCTTTCACCCAAAATTAGGGGTGAAAGTGCCTTTCGCCCTACTTTGGGATGAAAAGGAATTTAAATAAGTAAGTTGGGAGTGCGTCCGAAGTTGAAGTGCAAAGCTAAAATAACAAAGAGTGCATTCACTCCAAAGTTGGGGTGAAAGCATCGTTCACCCCACTTTGGGGTGAACTTATTTAAAGTGAAGGTGTTGACAAGTCAAAGATGCATTCACCCTAGTTGAGGGGCGAAAGTCCCATTCACTCCTCCTTGGGGCAAAAGCTCATCAAAAGGTGGATTAAGGTGAACCCAAAAGAAAGTAGCAAGCGCTACGGTGACATCGAAAAGTCAACTATGCGTCTGCTCCAAGTGAGGGGTGAAAGTACCATTCGTCCCTCCTTGGGATGAAGCTACATGAAGAGGGTCCCACCAATACATCAAAGTTTTATTTTTTCTTTAGGCAGATATTAAAGAGGTAGCATTGAAAATATAAAGCTATGTTCGTCCAAGGTGAAGGGTGACAGTGTCTTTCACATATTTTTAGGACAAACATATGTTTTAAGAAGTAAGGCATATTATGTGAAGCACTTCCACCCTGGGAGAAATGCAAAGATCTCAATTGCCCCTTTCATAGGTTAAACAATGTGAAATGTTTTGAAGCGTTGAATGTGAAATTGAAGGGATATAGTGAATTGGTTTTTTCTCAAATTTTCTCCAAATTGACTGCTACCACAACAAGAAGGTGAATGCAACATTAAAGTTAGGGGGTTGTCCATGTAGCGCAATGACATAAGCATTAAAAGAGGAAGCGTAGATAAGGGGGCTGTAATAAAATTTAAAGGAGGCACTTTCTCTCATTGCTCTATTTTGAGTGAACTCAATTTTAAGCATCAATAGAGACTTTTCAAAGGCGCTTGGATCAGATGCACGATGAGAATTTAATTATTGAGGTGAAAAGTAATTAAATTTACTAATTTAATACTAAAAATGCTACCATATTTAATATCATAGAGCAATTTTAATGAGTTCCAAAAATATTTGAAACATGAGCGAATTTTTGAGGCGCAACGAATCAACCAAGTCAATGATAAAGCTTTATAGTTTTCCATGCACCAACACCCAAATTCATTGATTCCCTAGAGATTTCATCTTATAAATTAGATTGTTATCTCAGGAGGAAGATCTTCAAGGACTTCAAGGAGAAATTTCTTCACAAAGGTTCCTGATATGTAAATAATTTTTCATACGTACATTAAATGATAGAGGTGAAATTCCTCTATAAATACTACTCAATTTCTATTATAAAAAATGGAGGATAGACATTCTACAAAAATACTATTCAATTTTTCTACATAATCAAAAAATTTGTGGCTTTTGATTTTGCAAGTAGTCTCTTTATGTGATTTCTTTCTGTTCAAGCATTTCTATTTTATATTCATGTTTGCTATCTATTGTTAAGTTCAAATTTTGCACCTGGATTTGGGTATCACAGGTGTAAGTGTGAATAATGGAATGTGATTCTGGAAGTCATATTTGAATAACTGTAAGTAGATTCTCTTGCCTCATTTTCTATTTTATGCTGCTATAGCATTTGGTTGGAATCCTCACTGCTAGTTTATCCCCAATCCTACATCTTTGGCCTGTGGCTATATTTCTCATTTCTTTCCTTTATTTCCAATTTATTTCCTACAAATCTAGTCTTAAATTGGTGTAGGATTAGTAAGGGAGCTAGCCCTATCTGGATATTGGCATGGAGAAATTTTCTTTCCTCCAACCTTTCAATGTTGGTTGTGTCTAGGGTGCACAAATGCATGTTTGTATATTAGGCAGATATTTGACCAATAATTTTTGGCACATTTGATGAGACCCAAAAAGTTCCACTTTTAATAGTATTGAGGTTTGATGTTCACCTTCATGCTATACGGTTAGAACATTTGGTGACTCAATTATACCTAGAAGCCTTCGAACATGAAGGCAACGAAATCTATGATTTATGATCACAAGATCGAAAGCCAAAAATCTTGAAGTCCCCATTGAGTTCTACGAACTTGACATAAAAAAATAGGAGAACACTCTAGATTAGTCACTTCACCTCACATCATCCGAAACATCCTAACATATAGTTGTTGTGTTCTTCGTTCCTTCAAGTTTGGCTAGTACTTATACTAGTGTTCCACCTCCTCAACATCATACATCATCTAGTATGGATTAGAACCCACCACCATAGCAAATATAGCTACAAAGGCACTTCCCAACAATGAATAGTTTAGGAGCTTTGAATTTACAAGCACAAAATCCAGTTCCTCAAGTAGATTTGAAGTATTTGCATACACATGATGGTACTGGTAAAATCTCTTATGAGCATATCCAATATGTGGCTTCTTTAGCAATGATCCATGGCATTATTTATGAATATATTATGATAAGGTTTCTAGCATTGTCACTTAGAGGGAAATTTTTGTATTGGTACAAATATTTACCACCTACCACTATTACTACATGGAATCAATTGGTGGATTTATAATCAAGAACTTTCATGAGCAAGTTGATCCTTTATTATTACTACATCAATTCAAAAATATTCAAAGACATCTGCAGAAGGAGATAGTGGACTTCAATGTCAGATTTACCCGAAGCTAGTAGAGAGTTCCTTATGGACTTCGATCCACTCATGAGCAAACTATATTTTACTATCTCTACGATTTCAACTTAGACATTGGCATGGTGGTACGATAAGCTAATGTAAATACTTTTCTAGATTTATACATGTAGGTGTAGAAGGCTAAAGTAGATTTTATTTCCATAGGTAAGCTTCCCTCGAAGGTAACTATGCCCATTATTCCTAATCTTCCACAACATTTGTATTCGAGTGTATTTTTGTAGCCTATGCCTTCTATGTACCCAATTACATCATGGATCTCGGGTCCATATCAAATTTCTTTTATTATGGTTTCACAACTTCCCACTCCAAGTATTTTGTAATTACATGCACTAGTTGTTCCTCAGCTACCAACCTTAGTTTATTTCCCAGCGCTACCAAAACCACCTATTCTACTCTCATTGCCTACTCCATCAGTACCCATACCTTTACCAATACCTCCTGCACCTTCAAATCTTGATCCTTACATGAAGTTGTTACAAGAAGTGCAATATTTTAATTTGGTTGTAAGGACAATGTTGAACGAGATCACTGTAGTTAGGAAGAAATAAGTTGAAGCTTATTTTTGTCAAGGAGATTTTAGATACAACCAATTACTAGGGATCAATAAACAACTAGCAAAGGCCCTAAGAGGAATATAACTGTACTGGAAAATGGAGAAAATAGTGCATCAGAGAGAGCATACTAGTGTTCCACTTGTAATGATCCTTACGAAGAAGACACATGCATGGTTCATGTGAACTATGTGCAGACTTTAGCAAAAAAATTTGTCGGTGGATAAGTTAGCATGATAATGGAAGCTTATCATAACTTGATGGTCCCATATTTGGAGTAAGTTTTAGTTCTCACAAGAGTTGGAAAGAAGTCGATGATTTTTGATCTAGTAGAAATAGAGCCTTTGAAAGTTTCTACTGGGTAGAAGGTGCAAAATTAAAAGTACAATCTCAAGCAAAAGCACTTGATGCAAAAACGCCTGGCACAACAAAAAAGTAGCAATATTTTATCTTACTAAAGGATCTATTGACTAAGCAAGCACAAGAGAAGTTGTAGATAAATGCGTCAACTTCATCGCCTACAGTCGCTCAAGCATAGACTGAGGTAAAAGAATAATATAAATAATGCCTCAAATACCCATCATCAATGAAGCGATAAAGTGTGGAAGCTACTCAATAGTATCAAAACAAGTATGAGCAAGTAGTAGAATAAAAGGCTCCTGGTGTTCCTGATTACAATATTGTGAAAGAAATGAAGAAGATTCCTATGAAGGTGAGTTTATATGATGCATTACAGTTACCTGGACAAGTTGAATTGTTGAAGGAGTCTCTCAAGTCTTAAAAAGGTCATAAGAAAAGTCATTCCCAAATAGTGTTAGCATAGATACTACCTACTTCTACCACTAGTAATAAAATACCACATCCATTCTATTTGTATCATAGAATGGAAGGGTGGATCGTGTATAATTGTATGATTGACTTTGGTGTTGTGACTATTGTCATGCCAAAGATAGTTTGTAAAGTAAAGGAAATGGAGTACACAAGAAGCAGTCCAGGCATATTGAATTTTTATGGAACCCCTATAAAAATAGTGGGAGTAATCAAGGATATTCCTATAATTCTACATAGCATACCTCAAATCACTATCATTCAAGAAATAGTGGTGGTTGACCTGGAACCATACTTTAGTATGTGCCTATCGAGGGAGTTCACAGTGAAACTAGGAGGATACCTTTCCTTGGACTATTCACATTTGGAGATTCCATTCAAGGGAAGACATATCTACATCTATAATGAAAAGCCATCCACTTTTGACAATAAAAAATTGGAAGAGGAAGAAAAACCCACTAGCACAGTCAATATGATGATGGAAGAACTACAATAAATGGGCTTGATGGGAGAATCTCTTGGTGAGCTCTTCCTAGAGGATGAATTCTCATTATTGTATTTCAAATTGATGGTCGATATTGACATCATTTTCTACACCATAACTAAACCTAATCAGATTGAAGAAAAAGTCTTTTATTCCCCAAACCCTATCTCTGATCAGCTATGGAAGCTATATTTTTATGGTGCAAGGTGTAAAAATGGTGTAGGTACTGGTATTTTTCTTGTTTCTCCTAAAGGGGTGTAGAAAACCTATTCATATTAGTTGAATTGAAGCTATACAAATAATGTCATCTAATATGAAGTGTTGTGCCTTAGTTTGAAGAAAGTTGAAAATTTGGGTATAAAACAATTGCAAATCTTTGGATATTTTGAGCTCATCATTAACCAGACTACAAAAAAATGTGTGTCGAAGCAACACTACTTGAAGACCTATTGTAACAAGGTATGGGATTTTTTTGAGTCCTTTACAATATTAAACATTCAGGTGATTTCGTAGGAGCATAATAAAAATGTAGATATTTTAGCTTCTCTTGGTGCTAATTTATCTCTTTTAGAACAATTAGTTAGGAAAATCAAGATGGTGAGAGTAATTTATAGACCTTTGGTCCCTAATAAAAACCTTTATTGGTAAGTGTTCAAAAATTATGAACAAATAATCAATTTTTTTTATTAAGGAAGCTGCAAGTGGAGAAGACAGAACATTGGCCGAAGAGGAAATGGAAGGAATGATTCAATTGAAGAACAATCACATTCCTGGGGGATTAATTTTGCTTGAAAGTTTATTTGATTAAAATTATAGTATGGATAAGCATAATATTAAGGTTGATGCAAAGGAATACAAAGAAATGCAACTTGAACTTGAGAATATTATCAAAGTGGAAATAGATTGTACTATGGAAGAACTTGAAGATATCAAAAATTGATGTTATGAGTTCCACAACATTGTTCCATGGAGCTATCATGATTTAAAAGGATATGATAAAAATGTAATATAGCATACCATTGAATTGTAAGAGGGAGTAAAAACATTTTGGCAGAAACAACAACTTGTAAATCCTAAGATTGAGGTACTCATGAAGGCAGAGTTGTTAAAGATGCTGGAGGTAAAAATAATTTATCCAATCAAGCACTCAAAATGGGTAGCAAAATTGGTTCTAGTTCAAAATAATAATGGAGATATACATCTATGCATGGATTTTTGGAATCTGAACTAGATATTGTTAAAATATCACTACCCCCTATTGTAGATTGATCAAATTCTCCATGTGGTTGCTGGAGTGTAGAGGTTTTCATTGCTGGATTATTTATCTGGTTATAATTAGATCTGAGTTAAGGATGAATACCAACACAAGACATTGTTTACCATGAAATGGAGCACTTTCACCTATTAGAGGATGTTGTTTGGTCTTTTCAATGTTGATGTTATGTTTCAGAGAGCTATGGACATTGTTTTTGGTGAGTTGTTGAATAGATTTATTGTGATTTATCTTGATGACATGATTGTTTTCTCACACCGCAGAGAAGAGAACATCTCTCATTTGAGATAAATGTTCAAAAAATATCAAGAATTTGGAATTTCCATTAAACCAAATAGGTCTATATTCGCTATCAAATAAGGGAAACTTTTGGGACACATGATTTCACAAGAAGGATTGGTGATTGATCCTAGAGTTGAGGTGCTCTTAAAATTACCATTTCTAGTTAACAAGAAACATTTTCAATACAGAATGAGGATATCAACAAAAGCAACTGTGCAAATCAAACTACAGGTGATTATGACTGGACAGAGGACCTTGTCAAATTATTTACATCTGGGAAATATCCATCACAACTTGATGCTTCACAATGGTGGAGATTCAAATTACAAGCAATGCGATATATCCTATTTTTGAATGGATTATTCTATAAGAATATAGACAAAGTACTCCTCAGGTGTGTAAAATATTAAGAGAAGCAAAAAATATTGGAGGAATTCCACTTTGGCCTATCCGGTGGACATTATGTAGGAAGGCCTATGGCGTTGAAGATCCTCTGAGTTGGGTATTTCTAGCCTAATATTTTTATAGATGCACATAAGGTGAGCCGAAGTTGCAATAATTGTCAACGGTACATTGGCAAGAATAAGAAAGCATCTTTATCGATGCATCCAATTCAAGTAGAAGCACATTTTTAGCAGTGGGGACTGGATTCCATTGGAGTTATTTATCCTCATTCCTCTACTGAACACAAATATATCCTAACCATGACTGATTAATTTACTAGGTGGTCAAAGGCCATTCAAACCAAAAAAGTAGATCAGACTACAATTATTTCCTTCTTGGAGGGATTGATTACCCATTTTGGTATTCTAGATGCAATTGTAATAGATAACGTGAATCCATTCATCAAGGCAAATATAACCAAATTCAAAAGTAAGTATGAGATTTATTTGAATATATCCTCCAATTATTACCCACAAGGAAATGGTTTGAATGAATCCAAAAAGAAAAACTTGCTATAGATCTTAAAAAGGACATTCAGAAACAATAAAATAATTTGACACTTATTGTCAAATTAAGCTCTGTAGATATATCAGATATCAATAAAAAAATCCATTAAAGCCTCTCCTTACTCCTTGGTGTATGGAAAAGAAGTAGTTCTATCCACTCACATTGAGGTACCTATCCTCAAAATATTGCAGTTGTTCAAAGATGAAGACGATGAGTTTGATCTAATGAGTGTAAGATTGGCTCAATTGCTATAGCTGGAGGAGGAGAGAGAAAAGGCATATGAGGATTTCATAGAACATACAAAATAATGTAGAAGTTTTTAGACAAGAAGACATCAGAATACAAGTTTCAAGTGGGATATCTAGTTCTTAAATAGAATGAGAACAAGGCCAAACCAGGGAAGCACCACAAGTTCGATGCAATATGGGAAGGTCCATTTCAGGTTTCTGTAGTGAATTTGGTGAACTCATATTATCTTCAATATATGAATGGTTGGGATCTTCTAATTCTAGTTAATGGTCTTCACCTGAAGGTTTATTTTCAATGAAGCAATCAAGAGGTATGAGCTATAAATATGTACATATTTTATTTACAGGTACTTTGTTATTTTTTGATTTAAAAAAAAAAAAAATGCATGGAGCTTAAGTGCTTTTACCCCAATGGAGGGGTAAAATCATAATTCATCTTCTATAAGGGTGAACTCATGTATGTGAGAGTATGAAAGCGCAAATTCAACATAACAAAAAAGTCAAAAATGCTTTTCGCCCCAAATGAGGGGCAAAACCCTCATTCACACCTCGTTGGAGCAAAAATACTAAAATGAAATTTAAGAGCTCGCACTATGTTTTAAAAAAATTTCACCCAGAGTTCCATATTTTTGTGAAAAAGAATATGGTGTGCAATAATGAATGCGCTGGCAATTAAAAAGAAAAAAAATATTTCGATGGAGCTTTGATAAAAGAAGAAAAATGTAAAAGGGAAAATCAAGAGTTCTATTTTGAAGCTTTTGGTTAAAAAATAAAGGATTATATTTTTAAAGTTTGATGTTCTTTCTATGGTGAAAATAAAGAGAAAATTAAAAGGAAAAGAAAGAGAAAAGCCCTAAAATCAGGATTTTTTTTAAGAAAATCCATGTTTTTCTAAATAAGAGGCAAAAGAGAAAAGCTTGAAACTATTTTAAAAGGAATATGTTTGCCATGAATTATATCAAGCAAGTTAAAGATGTCTTTAGAAGCGAAAGGAGAAGGAATCAAGTGCGCCTCAGAAGTGTTTTTTCCCTCCATTACTTTTTCAGAAGAATGATGATTTTTCAAATGCAGTTGGGTTTTTAAGAGTGCACTCCCAAAGCGATTTCACCCTCTGGAATGTGGTTGATTTTTCAAATTGTGCATGCACATTGAGATGCATTTTTGGGGTATTTAATTTAAAACATGCACCCAAATTTGTGTTGGGAGGCAATTTGGTGTTCATGAGGAATGAAATCTCACACTCACGAAAGCAGAAGTGCTCATTGGTCCCCAGGTGGCAAATTTAATTTTTTAGGGTAGTTTTAGCAGCAAGGACACATCGTTCAAAGTTTTACACGGTATAAGGGCACATATTTTATAAATTTTTTATGGTAAATCTAAAAAGAAGTTACTATCGCAGTATTGGAAATAGTCCCCATCAATAGAAGCAAAGCGCAACTTATCCCAAACTCACTTGGAAAATTTATCGTACTTGCTATGGTAGTTGGAGAGTGTTCTATAAATAGAGCATAAGTAAATTCACTCAAAGCTTATAATTTTAAAATTTTCTATTGGTGTATTTTCAAAATTTTGTTGCAGAAACTCCAGAGTGCTTTCAAAATTGTTAGGGTTTGCACAATGGGTAAGAAAATCAAAGAAGTGAAAGAAACTATAGAGCCCAAGTAGTCTAAAAAGAAAGCAGAAGGTAGGTCAAAATCCAAGAAGGCCTGTAGAAATGAAAATGTAGATTTGGACCTGTACTCTAATACCATGGTAGAGGTTGGATACTGTGTGATTACAAACAAGGGCGAGGTAAAGCCTTGGCAGGACATAGAATTTGTAGTAAGTCTGTTAGGTACCAAGTTAGGTATTTATTATTGAATAATTTAATATTGTATTGTATAATAGTATGAGCCATAAATTAATTATTGAGTAAGGAAGGCCACATGTCAAAATAGAAATTGGTATGTCATAGAATCATATTTATAACCATCTGGGGAATATTATCATATGTAACCTAAGGAATATTATCATGCACTTTGTAATTCATTGAAGGTGAACCATCACACTCTTGTAAAAAGATATATGCACCCCCATTGTAAAATGTATCTATAATATATGATGTATTCTTGAAGAAGTCTTGGCTCATGGAGCTAGAGATCTTATGGAGTGGCTTCCTTCCAAAAGGAGCATTGTATGTTGTTTCCCTACCTCAAGGGTATAATCAATCTCTATTTTATTAAGCAATTTATTGTGAAATTAATTTAATTGTGGATGCATGTTGAATATTTTGATATATTGGTGAATGATTTATGGAATGAGAAGAGAGGTTCATTACATTTGGTATCAGAGCAGCAATTTGGGCAAAGTGGGTTTGTTTTTGCAGAGCTAGGGCATGTTTTTCAGAAAAACATCACATTTTGCGAAGACCATATTTTTTTATTTTAGTAGTTATTTTCAGAAGTTTTTTGCTCTATTGTGTAGATATCTTTGAGTACTATAAAAATAACTACTAATTTATTAAATTTTGATATGTATTTATAAATTTATCGTTGTTTAGAGTTGAGTTATTTTTGTTGTTTCTTGATCGCGTGAATATTTTTTCAAAATAAAAAAATTTGTATTAAATTTTTCAGTAGTCATTTACAAAACATTTTCGAAACACCATATAGACTATTTAGATTACTATAAAAAAAAATTCTCATTTGTGGATTTTTGATAAGTTTTGAAAGAGTTATATTTGTTTAAAGTTAGGTTGTTCAAGCTATTTTTTGGCTACGCGATTTTTTTTCAAAAAGAAAATATTCGTATTAAATTTTTTAGTAGTCATTTTCAGAATATGTTTGCATCAGTATGCATGTTATTTTGAGTACTACAAAAATGACTATTCAATTGTGAAATTTTGATAAGTATTGAGGAAGTTACAACTATTGCAAGTTGGGCTTTTGGTGTTGTTTTTTTGGGTTGTCGACAAAAAAAAGAAAAAAACTTCATAACTTTCAATCCGGGTAAGCAAATCAGTTGTCATTTTTTGTTTTGAAGAAAATCTGCAAATTTACTTGTTTGAAAAGAGAAATAGATGAGAATTTAGAAATTTTAATTTTTGAGTTCCGGTTATTCAAACTCTATACTTTTAATATATATATATATATATATATATATATATATATATATATATATATATATATATATATATATATATATATATATATATATATATGGATTTGTCAATATTCAGTGGAGAAGATGATATTGATGCTAGAGAATGGTGGGAAAATTTTAAATCTTTATATTCTTCTCAATGTTTTTGGAGATTTAAGATTTGGATTTCCTTGCAAGGGAAAGCTTGCTCTTGGTATGAGGAGGACTTTGCTCATAATGATACATTTACACAAAAATAATTTGAAGTTGCATTTTTAAGCAAATGGGGATTAAAGGAAAAGGATAATAATGTGCAAGCTAAAGAAACTACATATTTTGTGTCAGGGCCAAACAATGGTAAAAGAGATTTGTTTGAATGTAAAAATTCTATTTTGCAAGTTCATGGGTGCATTCAAAATCAAAAAATTATTGTTTCTATTAACCCTAGCAGCAAATATAATTTTATCAATATGTCTTTGACTAAGAGATTGCAAGTTCAAGCAAAGAAAATCAAAGACATACAACTTAAGGGTCAAAATGTTCAAATTTTTGAAGATTTGAAAATCACCATGGATAAATATGTTTTACATTCAAATTTTCATGCTACTAGTATGAATGATGCAAATATTGTTCTTGGTTATACTTGGTTGTATTTTTTAGGTACTATTAACATTAATGTGCAAAATAAATTCATGAAGTTATGGTATCGAAAGAAGAAGATAACATTACAAGATATTTCTCAGTGTAAGGAAAAATAGGTAGCTATTGCAAAGGAACAAAGTGAAGAACAAATAGAGACAGTAGCAGAAATCAAGGAAACAAAAGTAAAAGAAGAATTAATAGAAGAAAGTAAGAAAGAAAAGCAAAAATAGGTTGGGGTATATCACCATCCACACCACCATGAGAGGAAACAATCATGGTGACAGGGCTTGAGGCCATATAAGAACAATAAGGGACATATAAGGAACCCAAGAAGCCAAAACTTTGTGTATGCTACAAGTCTTAAATGCAAGCAGATATGGATGAAAAAAGAGGAAATTTGTGCTTTCAACACATGGCATTGGCATCAAATAAGACCACCACCAATCATAGTTCACTTGGATAGATGGATGATCAATATTGGTACCATTATTCAACATGGCTGAAAAGATCATATTATTTAGCCCTTTATAATATTTTGAGGATGAAATATTTGTAAGGGGGATGGAATATTAGGTACCAAGATAGGTATTTAATATTGAATAATTTAATATTGTATTGTATAATAGTATGAGCCATAAATTAATTATTGAGTAAGGAAGGCCACATGTCAAAATAGAAATATGTATGTCATATAATCATATTTATAACTATTGGGGGAATATTGTCATATGTAACTGCAAGGAATATTATCATGCATTGCATGGTGTTTCCCTACCGCAAAGGTATAATCAATCTCTATTTTATTAAGCAATTTATTGTGCAATTAATTTATTTGTGGATGCATGTTGAATATTTTGATATATTGGTGAATTATTTATGGAATGAGAAGAGAGGTTCATTACAAAGTCAAGAATTGATGGTGGAGAGCCCTCTGACTGTGTCATTTCATGTGCGGTTATTTTGGTATCTATGTACGCCTGTACACCCTTACCCGGAGATAGTAAAATTAATTGCCATATTTTATAATCTAGTTACCATGGCTATTCGGAGAGCAAATGAATAGGTGCTTTTTTCTATTTCCATCGCTGAAGTGAGGGAAGAATTTGCCTATGGTTTAAAACCCCCATAAGAAGCTACACATAAACAAACAAGAAGAATGATATGTTTCTATGGTGATAATGCACCAATTTATGGAAATGCAGTTGATTAAGGAGTCACAATTAGGACAAATTTTGAATCTACTAAAATATTTGTTGAAATTCAAGAGCCTTGACATGTTTTCAATGCTAGTGTGGGTTACTGGTCTTTCAGCAGACTCTAAAGTTAACAAGTGGCAAGCAAAACTTGTGCAATGCATATCTCAAGTGGAGTTTTATGCTCCAAGGGCCATGATAAGGGAGATGAATCTGATTTATTTTGACTAGGCTAATTTCATTTTTTGGAAGATGCACATGCAATTGGAGAAGATGCATATGGGAGAAGAGACTTCATTTAAGCCCATGTCCTTCCTTGTTTGGTATTTCTTCTTCGATTTTATACCAATATTTTTCATTAATTACAGTAAAATAGGTTGATGAAAGGGATGAATTGTTGCCTATTAATATGTGGACTCCCGCTCTATTGAGAAGGAAGTCATACTACAGTTTTAACCACCTATTTTTGGGGCCTACAATTGAGTTGATTTGTGGCCAAATTGAGAAAGTGCTATGGGCAATGAAAGAGACAATCATCATGGCCAAAAAGGGTGACATATTTTTGCTAACTCAAGGAGTGGTTATCCAAATTTATGTCTTCACATGAAAGTCATTCCTACTCCCATAATTCACCACTGAGCATATTTTCACTATGGAGGTGGTGCACCAGACATATTACACCAACTATATGTATGGAGTAGGGTGTACCAAGCAAAAAACTTGCACCATGCCATTCATGTTCGATAACATAGAGGTGAACCAGGTCAGGCAGAACAAGCTACTCATGAAGGCACTTCAATACTTGGAGCTAATAGAGCTACCACAATGGTGGAGATATGACCTGCTGGGCAAATTTATAGAAATAATCAAGGGCAATACTTTTCATTGTTGTCCACGACTCAATATCCTAGCAAATTGTAACAATTTTGATGGGTGCGATTTAGAGTGGCACATTGAAGATATGATGGAACTTTCGCTATGGCATAAATTTTATGAGCGAGAGGCTAAATACAACCCGGTAGTGCATAGAGATCACATTCCACCATCGCAGATATTTGGCCAAATGAAGAAATAATTACCTTGAATCGAAGAGAAAATTATTAATTTGTGGATAATGCGGGTTGATAGAGGAAATATTGCATCACCTTATGGGTTGAATATGGATGGGGTATTTTCAAAGGTATACAATGAATTTGTAAACATCTATCAACCCATCACTTTTACCAAAGTTGTGCCTCAAAATTTTCAATATTCTGATAGTGGTGAAAGCGTGACAAGAAAATAGCACCCAATAGTTGAGGGAGAGACACCTGAGGAAGAGCAGCAACAATATGTGTTTTAGTGATGGTCATAGCTGATAAAGTATAAATTAGATGAGGTGCATTTGTTGGAGAAGCAGATTGTTTGAGAATCTCTTCCATTTCTAAAAACTATGAAGAAGCCAAGAACTGGCACTTCTTCTTCATCCACTATTGCAGTATCTATTGTTGCAATTTCTATAGTTGTAGCTATTGCAATAATTGTTAATTTACCTCTATTGGAGCTGACTGATTCTGTTAGTATTACTCAAATATTTGCATTATTCCATGAGCAACCAATGGACCAATAGGTGGACATAGTTAACATTGAGGTGTAATTGGAGGAGCAATAAGAAGAAATTATTATGCAATCACTTCCATCACTAGGAAACACGGTACCCATGCTTGAAGGTACATTTTTCTTTCCCTCTTCTTCTACTTTGGAGCATGTAGTGACTGATAGTCCTTTTCCATAAGTCCCTAATTCTTTCGTCCCTCCATTCAATATGCCATCTGTATCCATTTAGATCCCTTATTCTCACCCACAAGTCACTACTCCTTCCTATCTTCCCCTTTCTTTGGCCTCCCTTTCTTTTAGTTCATTTGCGTTAGGAAAAAATCCATTTGCACACCCTTCCCCTTCCATTATTTCCACTACTTTCACTAATACTGTAAGTACGCAAGCTCCTCCAAGAGTGAGCATAACTACAGCTGAGCTTGGTTCCTCCATTCACTCTACAATTTTGGTCCCTTCTTATAGCTATCTCCTCTTATTCCTTTAAACCTGACTGTTCATAGATTTTAATTCCTTTCATGCCATTTTGGAGTTACAAGTACTACCTAAAGCCTAGGTGATGCTCAAACAACCCAATGTAGAGAATATTAATTGAGCACACCTCAATTTATCACGACGACTAAAAATTTGTAGAAGGAAAGAGATACTTTCTCCAACTAGGCCACTCAAGAAGGTCACCTTCGATCTGGTTGCCATGGAGGCCCATACAACTAAGATAATTCCATTGGTCTATAAGCTATGAGGAGAGATAACACCAAGAAACTACGCTTACGAGACCACAACAAAGGACCTAAAAAGGATTTATCCAATTGAAAAAATATGGAATATACAGGCTAATATGAGTTCGGTCTATCTACATGGTGATTATTACAAGCAAAGGTATTATGATGTCGAAACAAAAATTACTAAACTTGAAGATGCCCTAGTAGTAATTAGAGCACAACAAGATAATATGGTGATAAAAAATGAACACATGCATCAACAAATAGGGGTGCATCAAAAGGAAAATGACATCATAGAGAAGTATGTACAAGAACTGAAGGTGCAACTTGAGTCCATTCAGAATCAATTGGTGGAGAAGGCCACACAAGCTATAGGATTTTACCATAAGAAATTTAAAGAGAACCACTTTTATTTGGCCTAGAGCTATGAGAAGTTGGCAACCAAAGCAGTCTAGGTTATGCATTATATCTATGAGGCTCAAATTCCAATTTAGTTGAACCAACAAATAGTAGAAAGTATTGAGGAGATGTTGGAGCCTCACTTGGATGTGGTTGTGATAATCTAAGCCCTGGATTAGTTCAATATACACATTCTCCCCATGAGTGACATGGAATAATATTTTTCAACCAAAAAATTCATGTTGCATAGCTACTTTCAGTAGTTGGATATGGTAAAAGAAGGCATAAAGCTTCTAAACATGATGGAGTGGGAGCATACTATCTCAATGTTTCATTTTGATGCTCTCACTGACATGAGGTTTCCAGATTTCAATAATCAATGGGGTGAGCCTCTACCAAAGGAGAAGTTAGAAATGGCATGGAAGAATTTTGTGGAGGACTCATCCAAAATTGAAAAGTGGGAGGAGACGATCATAGAGGAGCACGTGCTTCCACTTATGAAGAAGTTCACCCGTATGGAGGTGGCCTTGATCAAGTTGGCCCAACGAGCTAAATGCCTTAGCCTGTAGGATTTTGAACACTTGTGGTTTATTTATGAATCAGTGTTCCCTCTATGTTTACCATGCATGCTTGGATTGATGCAGTTACTATCTACGAAATTACCTATGGAAGCTTAAAATATTAGGAAGAGCAGGCTGAAGTAGAGTGAGAAGCATCCAAAGCAAAGTGGGAAAAAGTACTAAGGGTAGCGACAGAGGCAGAGGTGGGTAAAAAGGTAGCAGTTGAGTAGGTGTAGAAAGAAGAATTCAAACTAGAAGCGTTAGCCAAATCTATCGATAAAAAACACAATAAAGATCCTAATGGATAAATTCCTAGGATCACTTGCATCCATACGATTTGGATACCCCGTGAGCCACCATAAATATTGGTAGTTTTACACTATGCCACATTAAAATTTTGATAAAATTTTATCGAAGGATTTTTTATTGTAAAAGTGGTATATATATTAATTTATGATGTAGTATTTTCAGCCAATATAATGTGTTACAGTATTTTTGTGTTAATATTCTTTTTCATTGTCATAAATTTTATACTTGAAAAATGATGGGTGTTGTGAGTCAAATTGTTTGTGAAGAATCAGTAAAGGTCACCTGATGGCGATAAGGAAAATAGTGCTTTAAAGTTCAAAATTTAGGACTATGGTAGTTTTTTCGCCTAAACTAAGAACGAAAACCCAACGCCCTTCCTTAGGATGAAAACATTTATTTTTATTCAAAAATTGGGTCATTGAGCAAAAGGAATGGCAAAAGCACGTTCACCCCTAATTTGGGGTGACTGATGCATTCGCCCCATTTCAAGGCGAACATGATGTTTTTTAAAAGAAAAACAAAGAAAATGGGTTAAGGTTCGAGCAAGGATGCTTTCACCCCAAATGAGGGGTGAAAGTCCCTTTCACCCCACTTTGGGGTGAAAAGGTATTTAAGTAATTAAGTTGGGAGTGCACCCGAAGTTGAAGTGCAAATCTAAAATAACAAAGAGTGCATGCACCCCAAAGTTAGGGCATAGCATCATTCACCCCACTTTTTTGTGAACGTCATTTAAAGTGAAGGTGATGACAATTAAAAGATGCATTCACCCCAAGTGAGGGGTGAAAGTCCCATTTGCCCCTCCTTTGGGCAAAATCTCATCAAAATGTGGATTCGGGCGAACCCAAAAGAAAGTAGCAAGCGCTACGGTGATGTCAAAAAGTCAACTATGCATTCACCCCAGGTGAGGGGTGAAAGTCCCATTCACCCCTCCTTGGGGTGAAGCTACATGAATATGGCCCCACCAATACATCAAAGTTTTATTTTTGCTTCAGGTAGATATTAAAGGGGTAGCATTGAAAAGTCAAAGCTATGTTCACCCAAGGTGAAGGGCGACAACACCTTTCACCTCTTTTTGGGGTGAACGTACATTTTAAGAAGTATGGCATATTATGTGAAGCACTTCCACCCTGGGAGAAATGTGAAGCTCTCAATCATCCCTTTTAGATGCTAAATAATGTGAAATGGTTTGAAGCATCGAATGTGAAATCAAAGGGATACAGTGAATTGTTTTTTGCTCGGATTTTCTCCAAATTAACTATTTCTATAACAAGAAGGAAAATGCGACATTAAAGTTGAGGGGCTATCCATGGAGTGAAATGGCATAAGTGTTAAAATAGGAATCATGGATAAGAGGGTTGTAATAAAATTTAAAGGAGGCAATTTCACTCATGGCTCTGTTTTGAGCGAACTCAAGTTTAAGCATCAACAAAGACTTTTCAAAGGTGCTTGGATAAGATGTAGGACAAGAATTTAATGGTTGGGGTGAAAAGTAATTAAATTTGTTTATTTTATGTTGAAAATGCTTCTAGATTTAATATCATAGAGCAATTTTCATGGTTTCCAAAAATATTTGAAACAAGAGCAAATTTTGCGAGGCGCAGCGAATGAACCAATTCAACGATCAAGATTTGTAGTTTTCCATACATCGACACCCAAATGTATTAATTCCCCAGTTATTTCATCTTATAAACTAGATTCTCATCTTAGGAGGAAGATACTCAAGGAATTAGAGGAGGAATTTCTTCACAAAGGTTCCTGATTTGTAAATATTTTGTCATACATACATTAAATGATAGAGGTGAAATTTCTCTATAAATACTACTCAATTTCTATTGTAAAAAATGGAGGATAGATATTCTACAGAAAAACTATTCAAGTTATTTGCGTAATTAGAAAATTTGTGGCTTTTTATTTTACAAGTAGTCTCTTTGTGTGATTTCTTTATGTTCAAGCATTTATGTTTTATATTCATGTTTGCTATTTGTTGTTAAGTTCAAATTATGCACCTATATTTGGGCATTGCTGGTGTAAGTGTGAATATTGGAATGCAATTCTGGAAGTCATCTCCAAAGAAATGTAAGTATATTCTCTTGCCTCATTTTCTATTTTATGTTGCTATAACAATTGGTTGGAATCCCTGCTACTAGTCTATCCCTAATCCTACATCTTTGGCTTGTCGCTATATTTCTCATTTCTTTCCTTTATTTCTAATTTCTTTCCTACAACTCTAGTCTTAAACCGATGTATGATTAGTAAGGGATCCAAGCCTCTCTATAGATTGGTATGGATGACATTTCTTTTCTTTGGTCTTTCAATGTTGGTCGTGTCTAGGGCACACAAATGCATTTTTGTATATTAAGTAGATATTTGACCAACAGTTGGAATACCTAGTTCATGGAGTTCTCATTCCAATACATTGTACTTGTGTCTCATAAAATGTATATTATTAGTTTTGGAGAAGTTCATTGGTTATGTTTATTTATCCTAAATGAATGTGTTGGAGATAAACTTTTTCTTGTCCTACTTCATCTTAGATTTAATACCAAGGGATATGATCATATCAATGGTAGATATATAAGTCCTCATTATTTCTATTTCTTTCTTTATAATATTTTACATCTTCACACATCTTTCTTCCTTATAATTTCCATGGCTTTTTACTTCTATGCTTCTAATTGGCTAGTTGAGATTTGTTTTTCTTCATTGATTATTGCTTTATTTGATAAATTTGTTGCTACTTTTTCTAGATTTAATCATTGTTTTGTTTGAGATCCTCTTTTTCTCTTTTTAGAACTCCTAACTCATTTTTCAATTAAATAAATTTATCTCATTTTCTCTATGCTTCTACCTTCTTTGCTTCTAATGCTAATATCAACTCTTATTGTTCCTTTTATAGCCCAACATTTCCTAGCTAACCTATAGATAATTCAATCACGTGGATAGGTTTGCTTGCTCTATAAATTGCACTAACCCCAATGGTCATACCTACAAAGATCTAGTTTTTTATCCTAGACAAATAGTGTCATGATGTTATTGTTGGCCTAATTGTATATTATTTTCATGCTTATTATCACATTCCAGAAAATTGCTATTTTAATGGAATTAATGAAATTAAGAAAACTTACAATGTAGCACATTATGAATTATTAAATTATTTTAATTTTAAATGCCACTTTTAAATTATTATATTATTATGTGAAAGAAATTGATTAAATTTTAAATAGACTACATATGTTGATAGGCCACCCTTAAGGGAGACAAAAAAGGGAAGACATCATCTAGGAGAGTGTGGTAGATCTAAAAGAAGCAATCAATCTGGATGGATCACAACACCTGCAAAACATGAAAATAATAATAGAAATCAAATATGTTATATATAATTAATTTTTGATGTATAAAAATTGTTATTTATTTTATTTTTTATTTTTACTTTTGCACATAAGTTATTTCTTAAGTAAAATTTTTGTTGAAATTAAATAGTATGCATTCTTGTATATATGTATCCTTGGTGTAAATGTCAAGTTTAGAATTAACTTAGCCTTGAATGCCATATGGGTGGAATTTTCCTTGTGATTCCTTTGGTCTCAAGAGTTAAAAATAATATTTAATTTTCCCTTAGGAAAATAGATGTACCCACTCACCTTGTAATTGTAGCTTTCCTTGCCACAAACAAATTTATGAAAATAAAATATTTTATTTGTTAAGAGCGTGGAATGACTTTGGGGGTGTCAATGTCAAAAAAACCTCCTCCTTATCTTATTCCCATTAGGGCATGATTTTTTATTTGGAGAGGTTCTACATTGGATCAAAAGTGGTGAGGATATATTTGGAAATAGTGTGCAAGGTGATACAAAATGAATTTTCTTTTATTTTTCCCCTACATGCCTAAAAATTATCTTTTCTTCTTAAATAAACCTTATTTATGGGAACCCCAAGATTTAAAGAGGGCATCGAGTAGGATATACCAAAATAAACCTTTATTGAGAACCAAGAAGTGTTTTAAGGTTAAGCTTTATTTTTATTGTTGCTTGAAGAAAACATAGTAGGTTTTGTCAAAATTAGACATGTCTTTGTCTAAATGAGGTGTTTTGAAATATGCCTAGAATTTAAACTTTTACAATGAAAATTTTAAATTATGATTATTTCAAATGAAAAAGCGGATAGAGTAATTTATGGTCTTCTTAGTGCATGTGTTCAAATACTCACAAAATAATAGTTTATTTTTTTGTAGTGATCATCATTCATACATCATGCTATTAAATTTTGTGATCAGTGTAAAGAGTTATATATACTTTGGCTTGGATTGACTTGTTTTATCTCTTTTAATTTGAGTAACTAAGGGACCTTGAAGATTTTATCAGTTTTTGGATGAATTAAGACAATAAAATCATCAAAGTAAATATTGACCCTGAGGGAAAAGAGTTGGGACTACAATAACTCTCTATCTATTCCAACTCTACTTTTTGGATAAATTTCATTTCCTTTGACCTATTATATGGGTATATTAAGGAGAGATAATATGTCATGAAAAGTAAAGGGTATACTAGATTTTCCCTATTTTATTAGGAATATTATGTATATTTTTATTAGTAGATTTTATTTCATTTTACCCAGTTAATCCTACCATTATCTTATAAAATAAAATTCATAATAAAAATAAAATAGAAGTATGATTTAGACTGATAAGCCTTTTTCATGTCATTTACAAGCTCATATCCAAGGTTTTGGCCAATAGACTCAAGGTTATCCTTCCAAACATAATAGATCACTGCCAAGGGAGCTCCATCAGAGGTAGAGCCATAATAGATGGTATAATTACTATACATTAAGTTATTCATTCTATTGCCAAAAGTAAGAAACCTAGCCTCTTCCTGAATCTTGATATGAGCAAAGTCTTTGACAAGTTTTCTTGGGACTTCTTCTTTGTAGTTTAAAATATTTTTTTTTCATGACGAGTGGGTCACTTTAATCAATGAATGCTTAACATCTACTTGGTTCTCAGTCATTGTTAATATATCAGTAGCAGGATACTTTAAAATGTTTAGATCACTCAGGAAGGGTGACCCGTTGTCAGTCTTTCTCTTCATCATCATGGCTGAATCACTTGAAAGATCCCTTAAACATGCTTGCTCTTTGGGTCTAATTTTTGGTATTAAGCACTCATCTATTTCAAGGACCATTACTCGTCAACAATTTGTGGATGATATTATCCTAATAACTCTATTATCAATTATTGAAGCCCAAATAATCAAATATATTCTAAATGTTTTTGAATAAGTTGCTGGGAAAAAAATTTACTTTGTGTAGAGTAGAATCTATTCCTAAATACTCCCATTTGCAAACAATTTAAGATTGCTAGGATTCTGGATTGTACTATTTATAAGCTTTCTTCTACTTACCTTGGGCTCTCTCTTTTTCATGGAAATCCTTAAAAATTATTATGGAGCAATATCATTGAGCGAATCACCAAGAAGTTGACAGGGTGGAAAAAAACAATGTTAATCCAAGTGGCTAAGGCTACTCTTGTGCAATCGTGCCTCCAAAGTATTCCAATTTTTTCATGTCAATATTCAAAGTTACTATTTTTGTTTTCCATATGATTGAAAAAATTCAAAGAAGGTTCCTTTGGGCTGGAAATAAAAATTGAAATAGATTCCCTTTAGTTTCTTGGCATAGAATCTACAATAAAAAAATATAAAGGAGGGTTAGATTTAGGGAAATCCACAAAATAAATATGGCACTCATGGCAAAGCAAGCTTGGAGAATTGTCATTGAGGCTAAATCTACTTAGATTGATGTAGTAAAAAGTAAATACCTCTGGTAAACCTTTTTCATGGATAACCAACCTCTTCCTCAAGGTTTGTGCTTTTGTAATTATATCATTCAATGCAAGGACATCATTAAGAAGGGAATGAGATGGAAACTTGGTTGTGGTAATTTTATCAGGTGCTGGGAAGATGCTAGGCTTAAGGATCACCCCCTCATATCTGAGGTAAATCTAGCTATTCTCAAGCCATTTACGAACCAAACCTTCAAAAGAAAAGTGATAAACTTAAATTTTTAGTCTCCTAACCGAAATATATGGAAATCCATTCCCACCAATGATCTAGATTTCAATTCCACGTCTACTACCAAAATCCTTCAAAAAAAATTGTGAGTCTTTGTTATTCTGAACTCCCAATCAAAAGACAACCTCATATGGAAGCTTAGTGAGGATGGTAAGTTCACAGTTAAATTTTCTTACCATATTCAAGATACCCCCTCACCTAGATGGACCCCTACTAAGTATATTTGGATTAAAATATGATTCCAAAAATCAGCTTCTTTTCCTAGATTGCTTCTCAAAATAAAATTTTAAGTATGGATAATTTAATCATCAGAGGCTTTTTTATCCCCAATTGTTGCCCTGTTTGCAAGTCCAATTGGGAATCAACTGTTCATATTTTTTTGTAATGTTCTTTTTCTCCTTTCTTTCTGAATTCCCTGTTTGATTTGGTCAACATTTTTTGGGTTCAACCGTCTTGCATAATCCTTTTGTTTGAGCAATGACCTAACCCTTTATTTAATTCCCAGTTAAAATTCCTATGATCCACATGCCTACACCACATCCTTTAGCATATTTGGCTAGAATATAACAACAAAGTTTTCAAAGGAGTTGCCAAAGACTCTTAATTCATATTTCTTCGTATCACCACATTTTCCTCTAAAAAATTGTGCCTTTTCACATTGAATTGGGCCCCCAAACCTAGTCTCAAATCTCACTGTTTGTTTCAATCCAAAAAATTGTATTGCAAGAACTCCTCGACCTGTTATTAAGATATCATGAATTACTTGAACCCCTCCTCCTATAGGGTGGATAAATCTCAACTTTGATGGAGCAGCTAAAGAAAATTTTGGAAGGGTTGGTAGTAGAGGCATAATCAAGGATGATAAAGGGAAAATCATTATAGTCTATGTGGAGAATATCGAAGTTAAAATGAGCAAATTGGCTAAGGCAAAAGCTCTTTATCAAGTCTTGCTTGTCTTATAAGGCTTTAGATCCAACAACTTAATAATTGAAGGAGATTCCTTGTTGATTACAAACTATCTTAAATATTCTCAATCCCCTTCGTGGAGTATTTCCAATATTATTTATAAATGTAGGAGGCTTGTTATCAGGTACTCTAATGTCATTATATAGCACATGTTAAGAGAAGTACATAAAGTTTTTGACCCACTTTCTAGTAGAAAATTTGAGGAAGATACCCTTCAGGTTTGGCATGTTCATTTCTCTCAAAATATCAGGTCTACCAATCAGGATGATGACATATGTTTACTCTAAATTTCCTTTTGATATTTTTGCAGTTCTTGGAACTAGTTGCACTTAGGTTTATTTGGGTTTATTTCCTCTCTCCACTTGGTTTAATATGTTGTTTTAGTCAATAGGCCTTCATGGAGGGTTAAGGATTGCATTGAGGAGGAAAGGATATCTATCCTTAGTCAAAAGAAAATTATCTTTCAACACACCTTCAGGGAATCCAATAGGACTACAATAGTATGGTGAATCAAGGGGTCATGGCTAATAGTCTTATCACATGGATGGTTGGACTTCTCACATTGGTTAAAGATATCGTGGACTAAGAAAATGTACAGAATGTCAGAGATTAATCATTCAACCTAGAATATTCCAATGTGGATGAGGTCAAATCTGAGGATGTGATCAAGGATGAGGTAAAGGAAGACGATAAGGAGGATGAAGAGGATGTTAAGGAGGATTAGCTTTCTTGTCTTATTTTTGTGCAGCTGCCTTGTGTGGTTCTAGTTTTATCTTGTGGTGGATCCTAGGAGGGACTATGTCCGCATTCTCCTTGTGATTGGGTCTTGCTCAAGGATGCATTTCTCTATTTTTCTCTTTGACATTTTTTAGCATATGATATTTTTGTAAATAGGTTTTGGGATCAGCCTTTTAAAACCCGAAAGAAATGAAATGTTTTAACTTATAAAAAAAAGATGTTTTTTTAGTTGCTCTATTTTTTGTTTCTTCTTGGATTAATCTTGTTGATTTACCTAGTTTCACTTTTATGATTTGTATAACGTTCAAGGTCCCTTTCAAACCTCTTTCCCATCAATAAAAAAAACTATGCTTCATATATAGAATGCTCTCTAAAAATAACTTTGTTGGAATTTTGAATTTCTTTACTCATAACTAAATTCATGGTTGTATTTTTTATTTTTCACCCAAGAATATTGGTAAAAATTTTATATAATAATTGTCCATCATGACTACATTAATTTAGTACTTTCTTCTAGACTTTACAAAATTACTATCCATCTTGGATACATGGGATGAATGCTTCCACTATAACTAGACAAAATCATAAGCCATTCAAGACTACATCTATGTATGTGTTAATTATTCATCCATAATTGTTTACAAAGGTTGTATATAATGACTATCCATCATAAATGTAAGGAATGAGTGCTTCCTTATAGACTACACAAAATAACTACCTTCATGGTTATCTATGCAATATATATATATATATATATATATACTTCATTAACAATATATGGTTGTTCAAAATATCTTCTTATTGTGATGGTTGTGTACTTTATGGTTGTAAGAATATTTTATCTAGTTAGAATCTTCAGAAAATTTATGGCTAATTTAACTTCTCATTAATGATAATTACTTGAGTACTTGAACATTAATATGGGAAGGATAAAGAGATGTTACATTATTGATTATTCATAATAATATGGACTTTAAAATAAAATAAAGTTGCATGGGTTGTAAAAAATTGGTCATGATTTTAAAATCCATGATTCAATTTTTGTACTTCTCTCTCATTATACTATTGTAACAATAAATTCTATTTTGTATAGGATTAGATATAAAAATATTATCCAAAATACATAGAGAAATATTTTAAAAATAAATTATATGCACCATGAATTAGATATGATATGTTAGATTTTACATGGGGACTACAATTAGGAATGCCACATGATTATACAATCATGGTAGCCTATTATTTATATGCATAATAATTGCATCATCTATAGTGAAATTTGATCATTGTACTAGATGCTACATATATTTATAAGTATATACTCATAGTGATGTATGGAAAAGTATGAATGGGTACATTACACTAATCTAGTATATATAAATGGGTTGGATACATTACACTAATGAGTATATTATTTTTATGAGTTTCATTTGCTGGGGTGGTAAAGTAATCAAATGATATCTTATCACCTCCAAGAAAGGAATGATAATAAAGAAGAGAAAATAATAATATAATGACAATGGATATTGACCTACAAACTGTCACATATACAAGGTTATGCATAGTGACGAATATTCACAAATTGGATGAATATTAGGATTTCTAAAATTAGAAATTGGCGAATATGAGGACCCTCGATGTCGGCCCATTTGTCTAAAATTTTTTAGATCAATTTTTTCTTAGGGTCAATTTGCCACAATATATATCTAAATATAGGTATATTTGTACTCTTTGGAAAGCTCTTTTCAAGCCTAATCTAATGGTGGTGCTTTTATGAAGTTATAAGGTGATTTAATATGTCAAAATGTACCCCAAAGATGACATTACTTTTTAGGGCTTCAAATGCCCCAAAATTTGGTGTGAAGATGATTGATTTGATTTGCTTAGGATTCACCTTGATTTTGATTAGGATTCACCATTTTTTACAAGTACATTACGAGTCCAACCCCTTATGCATAACCTTGCACATACATGTTTATAATTATATTTCACTATAACATAAGTTAAAATACAAGTTATTTTATATGGAGAAAACATAGAAGGTCGATGATATTTGATCCTTGATGCAATAGTTGAAAAATATAATGATGACAAATTCTTTAGTAATAGTTGTGGAATTTTACATGTACCTAAGCATGACTTTGTGAAGGTTTTTTTATTGAATAATTATACAATATTGTAATCTTACATTTTTAACTCAAAATTTGATGAATTTGTTAATGATCAATTTCAAAATTAGGGGAGTCAAAATATCATAATATTGTAATTGTGATCTAAATTTATATATATACTTCTTTTGGTGCATCATTCTTCTTCTTCTTCTTTTTTTTTATTTGTGGAAAACATCCCAAAAGGGATGCCACTTTCGGGTAAGACCCAAGGATGCAGGGGTATCCATTCTGCCAAAAATGCCCAGGACTCGGACCTGGCCTACCACCTTTGACATACTCAAGGAGCAAACAAACACACAAAACCAATTTAAAAATAAGTAAATAACAACAAAAATAATAAAATAAAATAAAAAACATGCTCCTTGAGTGTGTCAAAAACAAAAGCACAACCAAACACGCACAATAAGAAAAAAGAAACCACAACACAAACCACATAGAAAAACACAAGAACCACATAACAAAACACAAACAAGACAAAAACAACAGAACACTACAAAGACATAACCCAAAAAAAAACATGAAAAATAAACACAACCAAAACCTAAAAAATAAAATAAATAAAATAAAAATAAAAATAAAAAACAACCAACAACGAGACAATAAACAAAAACAAAAAACATAGAAGACACTCACACATAAAAACACGAAATAACACAAACAAAGAGAAACCCAAGAACAAGAACGAAAAAAACACAAGAACAAAAAAAAAAAAAACAAAACAAAACAACAAAAACACAAGAACAACGAAAAACAACACAAAGAACACAAAAACAAAACAAAAAAAAAGAACCCACCCACCTTAAAAAACTAAACAAAAAAAAAACAAAAAAAAAAAGAAAAAAAAAACAATGAACAAAACAATGACCTATCTAGACCAGAAGACTATTAAGGCAAGAATCAACAGAGGAAACAAAATAAAGAATAGAATGAGCTAGGGAACTAAAAAAAACTGAATGAACCAAAGAGAAGCAAAAAAAAAAACCAAGAAGAAACTAGGTACCTTCAGAAGTGGAGCCATTCAAAGAAATGATAGAAAGAAGAGCTTCCCTAATTTGAGAAGCCCACCATATAGGAGGGTGGCCATAACAAGTAAGATCACCTTTGTCCAAAGCCCAATTAGCTAAAGCATCAGCACTCTTGTTTTGATCTCCGACCACATGATTGTAATCAACTTTCAAAAATCCCATCTGGATTAACTGAATCTTCTCAATAATTCTTTTTATTCTCCAATCCACCTTATGATTCTTAGAAGGAGTCTTCAAGAGATTAATCATAAGTTGAGAGTCAGACTCAACTAACACCTTTTCCCATCCAACCTTAGTAGCCTCCTGAAGGCCTCAAGAGGATACCATACCCCTCGAGCAAGGTTATTGGAAAGAATACCCAAATTCTCAGCAAAAGTAAAAACCAGGGAGCCATCCGAAAGTCTACCAATTCCTCCCACACTGGCTTTTCCAGGGTTCCCTCTAGAGGCTCCATCGGTATTGACTTTTCCAAAATCCTTAGGAGGAGGTTGCCAATTTCTAGTCCTATCCATCTTACTAATACTCACATTCCCTTTAAGTTGGTTGCCCTTAGAAGGTTTAATCTTCAATCTTTGCATCACTTGATCCCATATTTGGTGGGAGTTTTGAGGGTGATTAAGGAGTTGATGGACTGATTCAACTAAGTTGGCTATGGTATTTTGCCAAATATAGTGAATATCCTTCCTATCTTGATTAAAAATTTGGTTGTTCCTTTCATTCCAAATATTCCAAAGAAGAATGGTAGAACCCATCCAAACTAACTGCCTAATAAAATGATCAACACCCTCTTGATTAGGCCAATCCCTCCAAAGCTGTTCAAAAGTAAAAAAATTGGACCACTTTAAGCCAAGTAAAGTGGCCATTCTCCTCCATAGCTCAGAGGCTAAAGTACACTCAATAAAAATATGGTTGATATTTTCTACATTCTCTTCACACATTTCACATCTAAAAGGGCCATGAAAACCACGCTTCATAAGTTGCTCACGAGTAAGCACCCTACGATGCAATAAAAGCCAATTAAAGAACCTCACCTTAGGCCAAAGCTTTTGAGCCCACAATTGAGAAAATATGTCAGAAGAATGGTTGGGATTATTATGGCATAAGGTCAAATAACCTTGAGCAACGGAATACTCACCCTTAGTAGTGTTGTTCCATCCAAAACAATATTTTTCATGGGACCAAGAGAGGGATCTCATATGAAGGATGCCTTGGATATCTTGTCTTTGCCTTTCTGGGATTTGAATAGGCCAGTCCTCAATAGGGATCCAATATCTACCAACCTTTGAATTACCGGTATGGTACCGACAATAATTAGCCACCTTTATCCAATTAGCTCGGTGAAGCTCCTCCATCAAAGGCCTCCAATCGGAAAACTGAGTTATCAAAGGCTTGTGACCATCCCAAGAATCTGTCCAAAAATTTGCATGTTGACCATTATGAATGATCCAAAATAATTTTTTCTTTATCAAATCCTCACCAGTCTTAAGAACTGCTAAAATGGGAGAACCTTTGGTAGGAAGTTGATAGCGAACAAGGTCTTCGGGACTTTTGTTCTCAGCATATTTAGCATGGAGATTATTGGCCCAAAGAGCATTGGGGTTATGCAACATCCTCCAATATAATTTAGCAGCTAAAGCTTTGTTGTTATTAATTGAAGACCGGAATCCTAACCCCCCTTCACTCTTAGGAAGACATAAAGTATCCCATTTCACCAAGGCCCATTTTCTTTTCTCCTTAGTACCACTCCAAAGGAAACGATGACTGATTTGATCCAATTCTCGAAGAACAGCCTTTGGGATATTCAAAATGGAAGAAACATAAATAGGAATAGCTTGAAGGACTGATTTTACCAAGGTGATTCTACCCCCGGAAGAAAGCCACTTGTTGGTCCACTTTCCAATTTTCTTCTTGACTTTGTCCAACAACCAATTCCAATCTTTATTTTTTTGCCTTTGAATATTTATGGGAATACCTAAATAAGTGATTGGAAGAGAGGTCTTCTTATATCTTAATTTATCCAAGACCATGGATTCCTGTCTAGCGAGCAGTGAAAGAAAATAACTTTAGATTTGTCTTCATTGATCAACTGCCTGATAGCCTTAGAAAAACAGCTAATTATTTGCTTAATATTAGAAGCTTCCTTAACTGTAGCTTTACCTAAAAGAGTAGAGTCATCCACAAATTGAAGATGAGAGATAGGTCTAGCTCCATGAGCAATGGTAACTCCCTCAAGGGTTTTGTTTTCCCTCTTTTTGGTTATAGTCCTACCCAAGCATTCAACAAGAATGATGAATAAATAAGGGGATAGCGGGTCACCTTGCCTAATACCTCTGGAAGCTGGGAAAGACTGAGATGGCTGGGAAAGACTGAGAAGGCCTGCCATTGATAAGAACTAAGTAGGAAACTGAAGAGATACATCCCATAATCCAATCCATCCAATCCTTAGAGAAACCAAATTGCCTCAAAACTTTGATAAGGAAGTGCCAATCCACTCTGTCATAAGCTTTGGATAAGTCTAACCGAATGAACATAGAAGGAGAATTTTGCATATCCATGGAATGGATGGCTTCCTGAGCAAGAACTATCTCATCTACTATTTGACGTCCTTCCACATATCCCCCTTGCTCTGGGGAAATAATCTTATGCAAAAGAGGCTTCAACCTTTTTGCCATGATTTTAGTAATGATTTTGAGAAGAACATTACATAAAGCAATAGGTCTAAAAGCTGAGATATGATCAACCTCTTGAGCTTTTGGAACAAGAGTAATATAAGTTTTATTGATAACCTTCAAAATTTCTTTGGCTTTCCTGGCTTCTTCCACCACCTCTAATAAATCAACATGAAGGATATCCCAGAACTCTTGGTAGAACTCAATAGGAAAACCATCAGGACCCGGGGTTTTCCATTTTTGCATTTTAAAAACTACTTGTTGAAGCTCATTGATAGTAACAGGAGCGAGTCAAAATAGAGTTCTCCTCGGAAGTGATAAGAGAAGGGATTGCTTGAAGAACATTTTGTTGAGAAGCTGAGTCAAGAGGAGTAGCAACAAAAATATTGGAAAAGTAATCAACAACAATAGAGTTCATGCCATCCCAAGTATAAACAACATCTCCAGTATCTGAATTTAAGGAAGAAATAAAGTTGTGAGATCTTCGAGCTAGAAGAGATTTGTGAAAGAAATTTGTGTTTCGATCTCCTTCTTTGAGCCATTGAATTCTAGATTTTTGCTTCCATAAGATTTCTTCTCTTTTTTCCCATTCCTCTAACTGAGTTGTGAGTTTAATTTCATCTGCACTTCTCTTCTCTGTGAGGCCATCTAAATGGATTTTCTTATTCAAATTTTCAAGATGAGCAATAACTTCATGTTTTTTTTTATGAACATCCCCAAACTCTTTCCAGTTCCAAGTCTTGATTTTGGATTTAATGTATTGGAGTCTTTTGGCAAAACAGAACATCTTAGTCCCATGCCTAGGTTTACCTTCCTTCCACCATTGTTGCACATGAGGTCTGAAGGAAATGTCTCTAAGCCACATTAATTGAAAACGAAAAGGAGAGAAACTCACATTGGTTTTCCACATTTCCACCATGAGTGGCCAATGATCCGAACCAACATTATTAAGAGTCTTCACTTTAGGAATGTGACCATGGATTAAGAAATTTTTAGAGAGCAAAAACCTATCCAATCTCTCCATTATACAAGCTAAGCCTTGCCTTCTATTAGACCAAGTCATAAGGCCATTATCTGGTTGGATATCCACAAGATGGAGGTTTGCAATATATTCGCTCATGAGGTCAGTGCTTTTGTCCAAATTTCTATTTCCCCCCTTTTCTCATCCAGAGAGAGGATGGTATTGAAATCTCCTCCGATCAAGATCCAAGCTTTAGGAAAATGAGAGATAATATGAGTAATATCCTTCCACTTTCTTCTTTTTTCCTCCAAAGAAGTCGGGGCATAAACAATAATGCAGAGCATAATCTGGTTGGAATGTCTACTTTGAATAGCTATAGCCAACAAACCCCAACTGCCAACCATATGGTGAATAACTACCTCTTTTGGGTCCCAAAGACAAGCAATGCCACCCGAAGTCCCTTGTTGGCCAAATTTTACTGGCAATTAAGTCCATATCCTCCATTGACATCTTTGTTTCTTGAAGGAAAACAAGATGTGGATGATTTATTTGAATCATTCTTCTAATTTCATTTTGTTTTGAAAGACTCCCTTTGAGTCCTCTAATATTCCAAGTGATGATCTTCATTAATACCGGGGCTAAAAAATTTGGGAAGGGCATTAATCTTACCTTCCTCTACAAGCTTTTCACCTTCTTTTACCATATGATATTGATTGGTCTTGCGACCTATTTTTTGATTGGAATCCATCTTCAATTTTTTTTCCCTGTTTCTTGACTTATTCCAATTGAATCTGAGATGGCTTCTAACCTTGAAGAATGCTCATACACTGCCAAAATTTTACTAGATGGTTCAATGGAGTCTATATTGGGACCTGCATTATTTGAAGTTTTGACATTTGAAATATTGTTTTTCTTGTGTAAATTTTCTCCTTTTTTTTCTATTGAAAACCTTTGATTTGTTGGTTTGTCTCTGAGTTCTTCCCTTCATATTTAAATTGTGTTTCTAAGATTTTAGTTTCCATTATTTCCTCTTCCTCACTTGGGACATCATTTGTGGAAAGTATTTCAAACATATTAGCAAATGACTTTGATTGATCCTTCATAACTATTTTTTCTGAGTGTTCTTCTTCTTAGGTATTTGGAAACCTGCTGAGTTTATATCTTCTTTCTTTTGATCAGGAATTTTATTTGGGCAAGCACTGGCCAAATGACCATATTCATGGCAAATTCTACAATGAAAAGGAATGTTCTCATAGTCCACTACTTGCTCCCAAGTGTCTTCCCCAAATTGTAATGTGATATTTTTAGGAAGGGGTTTGTCAAAATCCATTAAAACACAAATTCGAGCATAAATAATATGTTCAAAATTTTGAGTACAATCAGCGAGTCATCATAAAAGTTCCTAAAGAGTTTCCAATTGAAGAAAAAATAGTAGGATTCCAAAATTCAATAGGGAGGCCAAAGAGTCTAACCCACACGGGAGCTATAGAAGGCATCTCTTCTTCGGCTTTAAATTTAGTATGCCAGGGCTTCATGAAAAGCCCTGCCCTTCCAAAAAACCAAGGACCCCCTTGAAAAGTTTTCTCTCTATCTTCATTATTAGCAAATAAAACAAGAAAATAACCATTTGGATAAATAGAGATTTGTAACTCACCTTTAGTTTTCCAGCTTTTTGTAGCCCAGACTTTGAAAGCAGATAGACTCGGACGAAAACCCACGAACCGACAAATTAGTCCTCTTTTTTCCAAATCTTCAATGCCAGTCTGAATGTTCCCCATATCAAGCTTAACAATAGGAGTTCCATCAACTGCTTTAAGACATCCTGACTCTGTTTTCCTGGGATCAATCTTAGGCATTCTTAGAGGTTTATGGGAAGCCCTAATATTGATATTAGCATTGGGCTGAGGTTGTCCACCACGAAGGGCATCCCTAAAATTCATTTTTGGGACTGAGTCTTCAAAATTCTTACCCTTGACAGGGGTTTTCACAGTAGAATTATTTTGTGGGTGCACCTTAGCACCAGATTCACTTGAGATATGAGCCATTTTTTGATCAACTGCTTGAAACTTGTTTTGAGATCTCTTTAATCCTTGCCCTAGACGTCGTGGAAAGGTATGGTTTTCACTTTTCTTTTGAGCAAAAAATTGGAAGCCGTTGTCACTCAAGTTCATAGTATGATCTATTGAAAGACAAATTTCTAACCCATATTGTATCCCATGCAACATTTCCTGCTAAAATATTGAGCATAAACCACAAAAATATTGGCCTCTAGGGCCCGAAGGCCCTAAAAACCAACCTCTGGAGCTGCTTGCACTCAACCCAGATGAAACCCTCGCATAGCCACTTGCCAAATATATCGTTCACACATAGGGATGCGCTAGGATATGTGTTGCTCCAAATGATATGAAAATTGGTGGAGACGTTCTAGGGTTTTTCAGGCATCTACCCTCAAAATTTTAGCTCAATCCGAGTTCGGATGAGTGAGATATGGCCGAAACGAGTTCGGAAGTTTGGGCAGTCCTACGAAAAACGTCTTTCATTCTTCTTCTGGTTTAGCATTATATATCTTAGATTTAAGAATTCCATGCTAGGCATAGTTGAGGAATTATTATGTAGTTTTATAGACAAATTATCATAATTTAACCATCACATAAATGTATTACTTAAATTTTGTCTTGAAGGTTATATAGTTATAATGATTGCATTTTGATTAATTATGCTTTGAAAGTCAGAATGTTGCAAAATTTTAATTTAGAGTAGTTGTGGTTGACTATGACACATGTATAAAAAGTATGCATGTTGGTTTTGAGTGTCATTTAATCATAATTGGTACAATTTAGTTGTTCATCACTCCTCATTTATAATAAAAGGTATAGTGATCATTTTGAATTCATAGGAAATTATGATTAGCAAGAATACTCCAATTTAATTGTTGAATATTTTAACTACCTTTAATTGTTGACTATGGTTAATATATTACTATCATATTATCCTTAAGCTAATTTAATAAAACAACTTAGCTAGATAAATTATCATGATTGTCATCCATAGTTGAACTCATCAAAATTAGATGATTATTAGATTTCATGGACACCAAAATCATACTCTAACCACAAATTAAAGTTTGGCAACATGAGAGTCAAAATAATATTCACTATTGAACTTGAATATTGCATTTTAACTACAATATTTTTTTTTCTAAATAGGTTTTATTTCGTCAAATATGAATTTTTTGAAAATACTAAACAAAATAAAACTAGCATAGGAAAATTAATTTATTTTTATGAAATGCAAACTTATATATAACTCTATATGGTATTAGACTATAAAAATGTATGATATGAACAATTTTACTAGTGTGAAAATACAACCACTTACTTTAGCTCATGTTAAGAACAACCAAACTCTATTTCAAATTGCATTATGATAGATTCAATTACACCTTTGAGGGTAAAGTGTGATCATAGAAAATGAAGGTAAAAATCATGGGTTTATGAATAGGGATACTAAAAATATGGCTTTTAATGCACCCAATCCATGTGAGCATTAAATGATGTACATTGTGATCCATGTGAATAGGGATAATATTAAGAATTAAATATTAATGCCTACCAGTTGACAATACTTTGTCATTGATGAATTAATTATATGGATTTATGGAAATCACCCACCATAATTCAATTTATTTTAGAAATTACATTCGAAATTAAATAGGATGAATTGAATTAGTCAATAATTTTAAAAGAAAAAAAATAGATGATATTCATCAAATGAATTTAGAAATATTGTTACGCTTATGCTAACAACATCTACAATCATATTTGAATTCTAATATCCTTAATCAGGCATGTCCTTTTGATAATATAAATTCACTTATAGTCATACCATTTATTTGATCTCTAGATTTGCATAGGTGCTCCTCTATTATATCTACATTTCCTAGCTCTAGTAGCGAGAGTTTTTGCATTAGTAAAAAAGTGGAACATTAAGGTTTGTAGCCTAAATATATGTTATTGTCATTGTAAATATTGATCTTACCATGGGGCTTTAGTGAGTAGTAACTTACACTACTACCTTTATGGAAAAAATTTGTACATCCACTTGTGATGGAAAAATAAAATTGATTGGTTAAAACATGGGAAGGGTGGACCATGTATAGGATTCCATGGTAGACATGGTTTAATATGGAGTAATAATTGTAAATATGGAAAAATTGGATATGATCTTGTGAATGGAATGTATGATGAAGTGGGAATGGATGGACTACTGATAGTGGATAAAGATGTAATGGATGATGATTATGGAAATTTAGTAGGATAGGGATCATATAAGGAGGTGAATAGTGTATATTTTTACTAAGGTAGTGGCCACACTTAGTTTATATGGAGTGGGTGTATTACAAGAAATGGATATAGTACAATAAGTAGGAATAAAAGAAATAATGTATTTCAAAAAGTAAGTATAGGGGAAAAATTTGATAGGGAAGCAATGGATATAATTTTTGGAATGAGAAAGGAAGATATTTGAGCCTATCGAGTGATAATTTTTGTGCTCATCACTCCTTACATTATAGGGGTAGACATAAAATAATATATATCTTAATTAGTAGTCATAAAAATATCCTGTATCTCTCCTTGAACACATACACTGTTGATCTATATTAGTGCCTCTTTCAATACTTGTTATTGACCATATATTAGGGTGGATCTCACCTTCTTCCATCTCTATTATTGGTGGAATTTTATGAACTTATATCTAAATGAGAATATTTTCTCCTTTTATCTCTTAATAGTTATCTTGAGGGAACCTCTCTTGTCAATAGTCTCTCACATATGTGCTTCTAGTGTTGTTGCCTTGACTATATATTTTACTTCTAGAATAGTAGACTAACTTGCTAAAACATGTGGATAAGAACTTCAATTTATTATTGTGCACTTTTATCTATATTATCTTTTATTACGATAATTTTCATGACATATCCTTGTGAATTATTTATTGAACATCCATTTCATGACCCTACTTCAACCTTTCATGCATGTTTTAGACCAATTTTTTATGTTGTAATTTTACAATTCACATATTCATCTAGATCATAGTCATATTTAAATCCCAAGCATTATCCTTACATATACATTTTGTCAAAATTTTATATTTATATTCTCAAGTTTCCTTAGAGTATAAATTTTCCAAAGCATCTTCGTCTTTTGTATTGTAACCTTCCTCTATACTTGACCTTATTTCATGTACATATATAGTGGATATGTTTCTTTATAATATGTTGTATATGAACAATGCATTAGTGTCACAGGCCCATCTATCATGTAACCTTTTAAAACCAAATCTTCTTAGTATCTTCTCCAATTGGTCTATAGAAGTCCAATCTAAAGATATTACCATGAGATAGGTCCTATGATGATTGAATATTCTCATATTATTCTATCCTATTCTATATTTATTATTAATTATATCTAATTATTATACCATATCCATTCCCAAAATGGTGTCTAGTAAAAATAGGAATCTAATTTGTTATCCAAAAAAATCATACAACCTAACAAAGGATTATGACATCACTATGTATAAGTCTCCCAAATATTTCATTTTTATCCTTATATGAGATCTCATATTGGGTAATATTCATAAAATATTATTGTATTAAAATAATAACTATAACTATAACCACACACACACACATAGACCTAGATTCAGGGATGTTGATCTCCAAACCTAAGGGTCAACACTTAGATAAATATTATTGCATGAATTCAATAATTTTTATATTTATTTGGTGGGATCAAGGGTTCACCAAGAGAATTTTATGGATTCACTCTAAATCCTTTGTTTTGATGGGTGTTTTACACAAGAACTTATGTTTTGGAATGTAGAAGATAAAATATGTGTATTGATGCAAATATAACATAAATTATGGAAGAAAATAATGTAGTAAACAAGTACTAATCCTAAATGCCTTTTCCAATTCCTTGTAAGAACTATTAAACTTAAAACAAAAAAAATTAAAAAGTACCTTTATCAGCAAGGGCGTAATATATAATGCACAAGTATAAGTTATAGCTTATATGCAAGCTTTGTGAAATTTTATTTAATGCCTAATGAGTATGCTTGAGAGAAAATAATTTTGACAAATTAATATATTCTAACACTATTTTCTTAATTATTATCCTACTTTAATGAACTAAATAGAGGACCATAAATAATATAGAGCAAAGAATAAATAAAATAATTGATGTTGAAAGGAAAAATTGTAACAAAAGTACATGAAACCCTTTTGAAGATAAATTCATTACCAAAACTTAGATTCATCACCTATGATAAGTTTGTTACCTATAGAAAATATTATAACCTATAACATGTTCATTGACTGTCGACTTGCAAATTTGTAAAGATAAACTAAATTAAAAAAAAAAAAAAAAGGTATTAGTTTTAGGGAACATGATTGATGCTAGAGAAGTTGTTAGAATTTCTTGTTATATAGTCAAGAATCTTGTTAAAAAATCAATTTTGAACCTATTAATATACATAAAACTAAAATATAATTACTATAAAACCAAATTGAGCTAGTTGAGAAGGTGGTAAGATGTTCCTAGGTTTTCTTTAGAGTTATTCTAATTTTGAAAATGATAGAATCACCGAATGAGGAAGGCTCATAGACTATAAAGTGATATCATCACCTATAGGATAGTTTCACAACTTGTAGAGCCCATGACATGTGAATTTGATTATAGGGATGAAACAAAAAAAAAATAGGATGCAAAAATGATAGATTGGCTAAAATATTATCAAGGAATTAAAAAATTATTAGAAATATTGATAGAATGTACTCTAGGCAAGTTTGTAGTCTACTAGTCATCCTACTTGTGGCTTCATAGTTTGTATTTATAAAAGGTGAAATCAAGGTTGAATCTACTAGGTGTTGTCAAAATCTTCTGAATATATTCACAATTTGCTTCCAAAATATAGGTTGGTCTTGTTAATTTTTTTGCTTCAAAATATTGAAAATCCTTTTGGACTCACCAATATTGCAAATTTATATTTTTGGATTAGTCATACCTTGATATTCTTTATTCTATATTTCAAAGGAGTGCTTATAGGCTCAAAAATCTATCCAATAATTTTCCTTCAGAGTCAGGATTATAAAATTTGGTAAGCCATACTATTTTGTTTCCTGGCATAAATAAGGTGCTTCATGATCTCTTTCAATCTAAGGAGCTTATAAAACAATAAAGTGTTTGAGACTAGGCACTGTAAAATATAGTATACCAAACCTTTTTTGGTGATGTTAGCTTAGTTTTCCAAAAGTTCCAACCTAGTATAAAGTCAAAGGTAGGGATGAGTCAACAACCTTATACCTTTACAATTATAGAAACAAAGCTAAGGAAAGGAAGTGCACCAAAAAAGTTCTCTTGTTGATGTCAACAAGGCCTATTCAAATATTCAACATAGTGCAAAGTAGCATGGATGATGAGTCAAAACCTTTTGACGAGAGATAACAACCAAGTTTCTAAGAGTTTGAATATAATGAAAAAAATACAATGGTCATAAAAAAGATTGTACAAAGAAAATCAAAGCAAAGTAGTGACCTAGACAAGATATGTTTAGCTCAAGGAATTACGTTAGTTTAAAAAATAATTTTCATCCTTGTACTAGGAAAGAAAAGCAGACAAGAAAGTAATAGACACAACAATAGCATCATATCTCAATGCAAAATACACTTGGTACCTCACAAAAAGTAGTTTTACCATCTAGAATTTGATAGAGTTATAAAGTGATAGCCACCTAAGTGAAGTATGATTGAGAATCATATGATCATAACTAACAAGGGTTTGATAGCTAGTTGATATATTTATATATCTAGATCATGACCTTCAGGTACAAGAGGCTTCATCTTTGACACTATTTATATATTTATGAGATCTAGAAAAGGATCCTTTATATTATATCCCCAAGGATTTTATGATATAGAAGTTGTTCCACAACCTCAAAAGGAGCAAATAAAATAGATACCTAAGAAGAAAATTAATCTGAAAGAACCTAAGGCCATTCATGAAGAATATAAATATAAATTCAAGAGAAATTTATGGTACCCCTCTACCACCAAAAATTAAAGGCAAGAAGTCATGCAACAATATAAAAAAAAATTATATGATCCAATATAGAAGGAAGAAAATCTATTGGATACAACATTGATGAACAACTTAAAATAACACCTCCAAAGTTTGGCATGTATGATGCTTTAATTATTACTATAAAAATAGATGTACTTAGTGCAACACTAAAAACTACTTTTAGAAGTAGGTCTGGTTGTCTAGACATGAATTTTTCTCAATATTAGCAAACTCCTAGAATACGTAAAAATAAGCCTCCTCCATTTTATATATCCCTACACATGGAGGGTTGGATTGTGCACATTTATATGGTGGATTTCAGAGCAATAAAAATAGTTATTCCAAAGGTTATTTGCAACACCATGGGTATGGAAACACCCAAACTAGTTTCAATGTGCTCTAGGTGGATGAAATCTATTCCATATGGTAGAAGTAGTCAAAGACATACCCATGATGTTGAATAAGATCATAGAAGTAACTATATCTCATGAAGTGATAGTGGTTGATTTTTTACCCCTCTTTGGGCTATGCTTATAAAGGGAATTCACAACCAAGTTTAGAGGGTATCTCTCCCTAGATTACATGCACATGGTAATTCCTTACAAAGGAAGTAAAGTGAGGATCTATGTGGAAAATACAAGCCCTTATCACATAGGAAATATTCAAGAAGAGAACACCAATCTAATTGAATATAATCCAGAAAGTGTTTAAGGAATGATAAAATAATTACAAGCAGAAGATGAGTTTTGTATTGGTAATTTTAATGTAGTAATTAAAACTAGATTGGGAATTTACTATATGATGGAATCAAAAAATGATCAAATTTTGGCAATCAAATAACTAAAATCATGAATGCTATTTTTTGATGGGATGAGGCATAAAAATGAAGTTAAATTAGGACTAATACTCTAGTTGACTTTCGAATGAATAAAAAAGTTCTTATACCAGCTGATCTAGAATTCTTCGTATAATTTTGCAGAGTATGAGATATTATTCTTAGGTTTGATGAAAGTATATAGAATGAGAATAAAATGTATCCTAATCTATGGTGAATTTGAATTGAAAGTGAACTAAGTTACTAAAAATCCAAGTAGTAAACATCATTACCTCAAAGTTTTACTAGAATAGAGTAAATGATTTATTAGATAACTTCAATGCTATTAATATGAAGACCATCCTTAGAAATGAAAATATAATAGCAAATAATCTACCTTCAAAGGGAGTAAATTTCAACCCTGTAGCAAGAGAGAGAAAAGCATAAAAGATATTAAGATGGTTTTCAAGACATTTATCCCAAACAAGGATAACTTATGGTAAGTATTTGACAATGATGAGTAAATAATAGCATTTGTTCCTCAAGAACATATATGTGTTGCAAATTAGGAAGAAGAAATGCAAAGTCATGTTGATAGGGAGGACAACATAAGCTAAAATAAAATTGCATTCCAAAGGGCTTGATCACTTTAGAGAGACTTTTTTATAACAATGATCAACTAAAGAATTGAAAAATACATTTTTATGAAAAATAATTTGAGGTCCAAATGGAATAAGGAAAAGTATTTAATATTGGAACACAATACTCTCAAAAGGAAATAAATGACCTGATTACACTCTAAAAGGATTTTAGAGATGTTTTAGTATGGATTTATTAGGATATCAATGTTTATGATAATAATATCATACAACATATAATTAAGCTACTTTCAAACATCAAATCTTTAAATAAAAAGCAAAGAGTTATAAATCCTAAGATTGAATCTCTAATAAAGTATGAGCTACTAAATTTGTTGGATACTAAGATAATATATCCCATTAAGTATTCAAATTGGGTAGGTAACTTAGTCCTAGTCTAGAAGAAGAATGGTTGTGTGTCTATTTTTAAAACTTGAATAGAGATTCATTGAAATACCACTATCCTTTGGATCAAATAGATTATATATTGCAAATAATATCCAAAGTTGAAATATTCACTCTATTGGATGGATTTTTAGGCTTCAGTAAAATTTAATTCAAGGGTGAAGACTAGCATAAAATGATATTCCCCACAAAATGGAGAATATTTTCTTATCAAAGGATGTAATTCACCACAAAATAGGGAATATTTTCTTATCAAAGGATGACATTTTGTTTATCCAATGCTAGAGCTATTTTATAGATATATATGGACTTCACCATTAGAAAATTGGTAAACAAGGTGATTATCATTTAATTAGATAATATGATAGTCTTCTCCCATGACAAAAATTGAAATTTGGTAATCTAAAAATGGTCTTTGAAAGGTTCCAAAAGTTTACAATTTTCCTAAATCCCAAGAAATTTCTCTTTGTAGTCTAGGAGGGAAAATTTCTCTTTGAAACTATATAAGAGTGATACTACCACTACAAATTTTAGTTCATAACAAAGATCTTCAATATTTCATCATGAAAATCAACTTTGTCTTGAAGTTCATATCAAATTTTTCTCATATTGTAAATCTTATGACTATGATACTAAAAAAGGAGGTGCCTTTCATCTAGAAAGAAGAAAGCAAATAAGATTTTTAAAAAGAATAAGAAAAATATAAGTGAAGCTCTAGTATTACCAAATTTGTAATATTAGAAAATTCCATTCTATATATGTATGGTTCTAAAGAAATTATAGCCACAGTTCATACACAAAATGATAAATATCAAAATGAATGTCTCATTGCATTCCTTAATTAAACATTGCATAACTATGAAGAGTGGTACAACTTCATTGAAAAATAGGTATTTTATCCCATGAATTTCTTGAAAAAATAAGATATTATATCTCACAAAGCAAGACCATTGTATATGTTGTGCATTTGGATATTTAGAACTTTATTTTACAAGGGTATATTGATGAAAAGAGAGCATTTTGGATCTCTAATATCCAATAATATGATATAGATATCAGGCCAACCATGCTAATTATAGGGATATATTTATGTTAACAACTTGCTAATCCTTTAGCATCTGAGAAAAAACTACTTCTGGAAGAGTTCCATGAAATACAGTGGAGGGAGGGCCTAGAAGGGAGAAGTAACTAGATCTCAGATCTAGTAAAATACTTTAATATAGGTCTAGAAAATAATACTTCTTCACAAAGGATATATAGTATTGAGGCTCTAAATATATATGTTAAAAACTTGCTAATCCTTTAGCATCCGATAAAAAATCTACTTCTATAAGAGTTTCATGAACTAGAATGGAGGGAGGTCCTAGAAGGGAGAAGTAACTACATCTCAGATCTAGTAAAATACTTTAAGATAGGTAAGTGTCTAGAAAATATTACTTCTTCACAAAGGATATATAGTCTTGAGCCTCTAAATCTTATTATTATTTATAATAGTCTATATTAAAATAAATGTTATGGATTTCTTATTTTTTGCATCCATCTAAAGGAAGCAAAGGAAGAACTAAATGAATTTTATTCAAGCTTCTCTAGAGGGTATTATTATAGCCAAACAATGGTAGAAAAAATCCTATGGGTTGGATATTATTGGTCTAATCTCTTTTAGGATGATTTCAAAATTTTTAAATGTTGTGAAGATTGTCAAATGTTTGCTAAAAAGAGAAGAAATGTAGTACTATCCCTCTAGTTGGTAAAAGCAAATGAGTCCTTTCATCAATGGGGCCTTGATTTCATCGGGGTCATCATCGTAAATGCTCTACTAGATATAAATGTATCCTTATTACAATAGATGATTTCACAAGGTGTTCCAAAGTAGTTGCTACAAATAAAGTATGTGAAGAATTTGTGTTGAAATTTTTGGAGAAGTTGAATACAAAGATTGGGATTCTACAAACAAACATAATAGATACCGGGCCTACATTTATAGGCACTAAAATTGTTGATTTTAATTTCAAATATGGCATATAATTAAAATATTCATACAATTAATATCCATAGGGTAATGGTTTGGATTATTCAACAAACAAAAACTTGCTAAGAATTCTAAAAAAAACTATTGGGAAAAACCAAAGAAATTGGTATTTGAAGCTAGATTATGCACTTTAGGCAAATTGGATTACCCCAAAAGGAGCATTAAATACATCCCCACAATATTTTGTGTATGGAAAGAGAACTATGATTACATTACATCTATATCTTCCAATAAAGAGGTATTTAAGTGATTTTCTAGATATATATCCTCTAGAAGTAAGAATGATTGAATTATTATTCTTAGAACAAAAAAATAGGCTTGTAACAATTTTTTATAGAAATAGAAAATAATTAAACATTGGATTGACAAAAAAACTCTCTTTAGGACTTAAAAGTTAGATATTTTGTACTAAAATAGTTTGAGGATAGAGCTAAGCCTAAAAACATCAAAATTATAACTCGTTATGTTTTAATACATATCAAATCACTAGAGCTAGGGAGTTTAACTCTTTTGAGTTGACTACGACTTGAGGATAGAAATTACATCCAATTATAGTGAATGGGTAATATTTGAAACATCTAACATAGATAAGTATACCAAGTCATTTAAAATATTGTAAATAATAGCATTTAAATTTAAATATGTGTTTGAATAAAACCAAAATTTAGTAAAATATTATTTCTCAAAATAGGCAATGACAGTTAGAGGGAAGTGTACCTAGATACTTGTACCAATCACAATCATGAGAAAATAATTTCAGTTAAATCATACCACATGTGTTCATTAATGTGCTTTGGGTACCAACCACTAGAAAATATCTATAAAAATAATCCACGTGCTCTATCCTATGTACAATGAATATTGCAACACTTAGTAGTTTTTAAGTAGAAGCCAAGAATAAGTAAATGTTCTCTCTAGCCAAGAAAGCTTTATGAAAATAATAATGGAGTCCAAAAATATGATTGACAACCTAGAAAATGTTTTTGATATGACCCTTACTATGAAGCCAAAGTATATTAGAGTTATAGTAGAGTAGAAGGTCATGACATTTTTAGAAAGTCATAGGAACTCAACCACCTAACACTCTTTCTTGGGATAAGTCATGCCTAGAAAAATGCATCTCTACCCATAACAAGTGTAAGTAGTTGATGAACATTATGACATGGGGTCAAGGATGGTAAGGGACACTCAAGGCTTGGTACTTTTTCCTATTTTACCCTAATATTTTATAGAAGCTTTTATTGGATAATTTCCCTCTTACATGCCTAAATTATTTAACAAATAAGGTCAAGCTACTTATTATAACAAGAAAGCAGAATCCTTGCTAAGTAAATAGTTAGATAAAAATGTAAGTAGCCTTATTATAACTACAACATGAATACATATTTGTTTTCTTAAATTGAATATATTTCACTATGTTGGTTTTCATTTTTGGACTAGAATTAGACAAAATGATACACGATTATTTGATATGCATGTCGTATACCATGAATACTCCCCAACCCATTCAGTTTGAATGGGTAAAATTGCTTAGTGATAAAATCCATGAATTATTTGTAGGGTTCAGTCATGGGGAGTTTTTTGATATCCATCCTATCTAGATTGTTTTTTTTTTTAAGGTAGATATCTTACTTTCAAATTAAAAAGTGTCCGAAATATGGAAGAGCTCTATTGTATTAGACTAGACGTCAATACTTTAGACATCTAACTTGTTTTATGATTTTAATAAGTCTTTTATTTGTCCCACATTCTTGTGCATAAAGAGATAAATTCCCTAGTTAACAAAAGGAGTTGATTGGTACTTTGTAACCAAAGTAATAATAATATGGGTGTATGGCTTTGGTATAGAGCCATTTTGGTTACCCCATTTTATCTTAGGTTTGCATTTTTCTCAAAAAATTTGCTTCTATATGGACCATGTTGATGCAAAATGGTAGAGTGAAAAATCATGCTTTATATCCTTTAGCTTTGGGTTGGTTTCCAATAAATCTCAATACCCAAAAAATGGCTAAAGTGTTGAAGTAGAGGATACTAAAAATAAATCTTAAAATTGTGGTGGATAGGTGGAGTTATGACCAAGATGGAATTCTAAATGCCCACCTTGCTAAAATAAATAGAGAGCCTCCTACATTTGATCATACCTTAAGGTCATGGATAGAAAAGATCATAAATCCAATAGAAGAAGACACAACTAAATAAATGAAGTCAACATCAAAATAATATAATCATTGTTGCTAGAGAAGAGTTTGCAAGAAAGTATATGAATATGACCTTGAGCATTGCCCAAATCATGCACTTCATATCAAAAGAAGAAAATAAAATTTTGGATAGGAAATGGACTAATTGAAAGAACCTAGAATGGTGGATGTATCATTGTGAAGCTAACACACAAAAAGCTAGATTTGATACAAACAATGATAAAGAATTTGAATATTATTTGATGAGAATCCAAATGAATTAAAAACTAATTTAAAATATTTAGAAAATAATTCTAAGGACCCTCATATTTTAGAATAATATTATAAGGAAGATTCCAATTTTCCAAAATAGGAAGATCAAACTCTAAAGGTCATAACTATAGGTGAGCAACAAGTTCTGGATATGGCTATTTTAGATTAATAGTGTAGTTAATTATCACTACACTTGGAGGAGTAGGTACTTTGACTAGTTTTGTAAGGAAATCTCTATCAAATAATAAGATAACTAGATTTGAAAGGAGTAATAATTATGTACAAAAGACTAGTAGCCAATTTTTTTGGTTAGATCTAGCAACAATTGATGCAGGAGCATCCAGTGGTGTAAGAGTGATCTTGCATCATCTAAAAAAAAAATTGTAATTTTTTTATTTTTTTTAATTTTGTAAAACTAGTAAAAACTTGCAGGATATTTTTGAAGGTCTTAGAGGTCAAATTTGAGTATTTTTGGCTAGACGCGAGCCTTGGTGCGAAGAGCCAAGGTTGCCCCGCTTAGCTCGTTTCATGCCATTTTCGAAAACATGCTGTAATAGTCAATCGTGTCAACGAGTGCGAAGTTATGACCTCGACCAGTTGCCCCAAAATTCAAATTTCAATTTGAATGGTTTTAGGTGGGAAAAAGGGAAAATAGGGTATTTGAGGGAATTTTCAAAATTGTAAAGGTGCTTCTTCTCTTGTATCCTGATTTTGGCATGAAAGTAATGAAAGGTTGGATTCTCTGACTGGTTCAAAGGAAAAACACCTGTGTATCATTTGTTTGGTGTTGTTAGTGTAATGTGATCTACATCAACAATAAACATCCAAAGGGGCAATGCATGCAACCAAAAGGTAGAATAACCTAGGCATACCCATCGAACAAAAATATATAGTAATTTTATGCAAGTGGTAATAACCAAAACATGAAAAAATGGACCAAAAATCAACAACTAGAGGAACCAACCAAATAAAGTATAGAGAACTAGGATATCAGATGAAGAGCAAAAAGAAAGAATATACCTAGGTTTTTATTGATATTCTACCATCTAAGATCCAAAAGTGTATGAGATCTATGCTCTAGGGGATCCCAACCTTGAACTCATGCATATGATGAGTTTTTTAGTTCCCTAAGAGAAAATATTTTCATGGATATGCATGTGCAATGAGGTATCACCTCAAGCGAATCTAGATATACATACCTTAGTATTGTGCACCATCAATGTAAATTCCTTTGGCCATGATTTTTAAGTGAAATTTTTTGAAGTATATATGGACAAAGTGCCCAAATGTATCTATAAACATGTGTGTTCTTATCATTGTATATTTTTAAAATTAAATTTTTTCTTCTAAGGTAAATTTCCTTTATTCTCATGTGTGTCTTGGACTAGCTTTATCCTTGTGTAGTCAATCGATTAGTTTTCCTCTTTCCTTGGCATCTATGTAATGTAGAGTTCATATTAATAAGAAGCTATGACTATTATGGAATCCTTGTTCTAGTTTTGATGTGCATGTTTTGTCTTAGATATGTTTAAGGATATCGTGTTCCTCATGCATTATTGGTTGATATGCATGTGTTCACTTAAATCCATCATGGAATAAAGATTTTATTAGATATTTGGTGCATATCCTCCTATAGCTAGGCTAGATAGTCTAGTTATATTTTCTTCCTTGCATTTTTATTTCATATCATTTACTACTTTTCTCTCTTTCCATTTTTCCTAGCAAGCACACCCATAGAGTAGGATAGAGTAGGAAGGAAGATGAGCATCAAAATATCACATAAAGATAAGCAAACAACCTTGGTAAAAAAAACCTAGAGGTTTTTTTAAGTAGCTACATCCTCCACTCTCCAAAATTTTCAATAATGGTATTCTAAATATGGTATAGGGCGCAAAATAGACATACTCAAAAATATAAGAGCAATCACAACCATGGAGGGTCATAATACCTAGGATGTAGGGGTTATTTCAAGCCCTAACTATTTAAACTAACAATCCCAATGGGGCAATGAATTGCAAATAATTACCCTTTGATAAAAAGTAAAAATAAGGTTTCAATGAAGGTCTCAATCATTAGCTTATTGAATCACCCTAAAGATTCACCTTACGAATCTACCACAAAATAAGAAACCGATGAGATAACCATTATAGTATGATAATATGGTGGGGACCTTTGTCTTACCAACAATAACAACCCCACTTAGTGAATTCACTTAGAAATAAAATCTAGAGGAATCCACCCTAATACAACTTATATTGAGACCTCGATGAAGGCATCGATTTGACTAATTCAAGAGCACAAAGCAACATTCACCTAGAGACTCTACTACAACCAAAATAACCCTAAAAATAAGGAAGCATATGAAGATCCAACATGATCACTATGTCACATAGAACACCCCCAGTCCAAGATGATAGAATTTTGCTAAACCCCCTTAAGACACTAGCTAAATGGGGAAATTTTCCAACATTAGTACTAGAAACCCTACCAAAAAACATTGGTGAAAGTTCGGTAACCTTGTTAGAGCACCTAGGAAAAGTGGTCTTCATGTACCAGATACACAATGTCATAAAGAATGACATGAATATCAAATTATTGGTAATTTCACTCCAAGGAAAGGCTTGTCAAGGCTTTGAATCCCTTCGCCTCCATTATATCACCAATTGGGATCAACTTGTTACCCTCATCATGGAAAAATTTGAGGAAAATATGACTACAAAATAAGACTAGGAGCAACTAGAATTATCAACCTCAATGTCTCCCCAATAAGAGCTTATTGACTTCTAGCAAAAATACCATCCTAGTGTAGAACATTAATGAAGAAGAACAAGATCCTTGGTATGACCTATCCTTGAAAGATACCATCTCTCATATTTACTCTAGGGAAGAAGTGATGTTTTGGTCAAATACCTCCATCAATTAATAAAGAATAATGGGCCAATTGAAAAACCAAAAGGAGTAGTGAACACCATAATATAGGAGGCCAATGATAATATTTTGCATGTATTGAGTGATGACCAAAAAAACATGAGTTACCTAGAGGAGTTTTCTATTCCAACTTCTAATGCAATATCTAGCACAAGACTAGGGACTCATTATATGACATGTTCGACTAGCAAGGGACTTATGGAAGTAGCAAGTCATATGTTCAAGAGGAAAAACACAATGGAGAAGTGGAATTTTGGATAACTTTGGTTTTAACACTATATATTCTAATTAAGAAATAACATGTGGTAAATTTGACATAAGAAATGGCCCAAAATTTGCATACCATAGTGTAAATAGTCAATAACTATAAATAAATCTAGTGATGCCAAATGGACATTCAAGCATTGATTGAGCCAAGTGAAAATATATAAAATGGAAAATTGGTCAAGGACAAAATGTAGAGAAGAATTTGGAAGGTTTTCCAAGGAGTTGACATGACAAAAAGCTACATGGATTATAGGATATTGAGAATTAGTAAGACAACTGGGGATATTTGAAAAATCATAGCATCACTGATTCACTCAAAGCAAAAATACTACCTCAAAAATTCACCAAGTGGAACTAGAGCTAAAAATGATAACGACTTGCTTAAATGATAAAGTCTGTATGTAGGGATGGCTTTCCTTGACATCCCACTATTTTTTGCATAAAGCAATCATTTTAGCATAATTTTATCTCCTTGCATATCACTCCTCCATATAGCTAAAGTAAGATAATTTTGAGGTATAATAAGATGAGAAGACCAAAAGTGCCTTTGGTCTTCATAGTAGTTGATGCCAAAAATATGCTCAATACACCAATAAGGGAAAGCTTCCAAAGATAAATCCTAAAGCTTCCCACATCATAAGAGAAAGATAATACACTAAACCAAAAAATAGGAGGCTCATAGCCTTTTGGTGTCAGTTAAACTTAATCTCATTAAATGGATATCCCTTTTAGTTGACATAAAACATTATTTGAGACTTTTATATTTGATTAGATCTCTTCTTCAAATATGATTAAGGACACATCTATCACCTAAATGAGTGGGTCCAAAAACAAAAAATTTCTTCCTTATATATTGAATTCATAGCCATTATTTCATCAACCACATCTAAAGAGTGTAACTTATGAGAAATGGAGGAGTAATAAGGGAATCAAGGTTACCAAGCAATAAATTAAAATCATCTCATGAGGATAAAAATCTATGGGAATAGTTGCCAAGTTTCTATACATTGTGTTGCATTCTTGGTCCAAAAATAGGTCACCTCAATTATAGTGCCAAATGTAAGAGAATCTATTGGTCTTTACTTTTTTAGGAATAATTATAAAAGTTAAAGGCTAACATATATAGCATAAAGAGTAGCAATGTGGTGTCAAAAATCAAGAAAAATGTAAGAAAACAACAAGGGAAGAATCATGTTAGAAATAAGGATCATAAAAAGAAATATAGCTAGAGCTCCTTGCACCCTTTAGGAGGTTGTCAAAGGTGAATCCTTAGCCATCATGGAAGAATCCCAAATTTTCACAAAGTGAGGGTGATGCAGGAGCATCCAGTGGCAGCACAGCAATCTTGCATCACCAAAAAAAGAAACAAGAAAAATGTTCTAAGTGTGAAAAATGTTCTAAGGTTGAAAGGTGTCACGATATCGCGACATAAAAGTTTTCGCGATATCGTGACAAACTCAGAACAACGGCAGGCACAAACTTAAGTGTCGCGATATCACGAAATAAAGGTTGTCGCGATATCGTGACACCTCCAAACAAAGGCGAGAGCAAAAAATCAAGTGTCGCGATATCACGACATAAAGGTTGTCGCGATATTGCGACACCTCCGAACAAAGGTGAGAGCAAAAACTCAAGTGTCACGATATCATGACATAAAGGTTGTCACGATATCGCGACAAACTCCGAACAAAGGCGAGAGCAAAAACTCAAGTGTCGCGATATCGCGACATAAAGGTTGTCGCGATATCGCGACACCTCCGAACAAAGGCGAGAGCAAAAACTCAAGTGTCGCGATATCGTGACATAAAGGTTGTCGCGATATCGCGACACCTCCAAACAAAGGCGAGAGCAAAAACTCAAGTGTCGCGATATCGTGACATAAAGGTTGTCACGATATCGCGACGCCTCCGAACAAAGGCGAGAGCAAAACTCAAGTGTCACGATATCGCGACATAAAGGTTGTCGCGATATCGCGACACCTCAGAACAAAAGCAAGAGCTAAATGCAGATGTCATGATATCGCGACATAAAAGATGTCACGATATCGCGACAAACTTTGAACGCAAGAGAGAGCAAACGAAAGTGTCGCGATATCGCGACACCTGGACAAAGAAGGTCGAAGGACGAAAAAGTGTCGCGATATCGCGACACATTGGCAAAAGAGAACAAAAGGCAGAAAAGTGTCACGATATCGTGACATGTCGCATTTTCGTGACCCGACTAGGAAAGAGAAGGCGGGTTAAAAAGATGTCACGATATCGCGACATGTTACTTTTTTGTGGACCATTGCAGAACGACATTTGACAGTTCCAGAAGTCGTTAAGGCAGTTCTAGGGAACCGTTGCAGCGGTTACAGGGACGGTTATGAATGACGGTTGCAGCAAGAACCTGTGATTATAAAAAGAGATTATTTCGAAGGATTGCGCAGGCTGGAGAGACGAAGACTGCGGCTTCTATTGGCATTTTTCTATACTATGTAAATCTTCCATGGTTCAAAATTGTAATCTTTCCATGCTTCTGAATAAAAATTGAGTCTTTTTTTGTGTGTTAAAATTTGGCTCCCCATCAAGTGGTATCAGAGCGAGAAGATTCTGAGTGTGTAAGTAGAGCACCGAACGTGAGGCAGCTTGCACCAGGATCTAGGGTTAAGGGTTCTAAAAAAAAAAGTGAAGAAGAATGCCATCGCGAAGAAATCGTGGTGCTGGAAGGAACGTAGTTCCTGAAGGAGACTTCCGAGCATTGTAGAGGCAAGTGCAGGCCCTGCAGGAAGAATTGCGTAGAGGAGTAGAGCCAAGAGGAGAAGACCAGAGCGATGATGAAGCTTGCGGAGTTGATGACCCGTCAGAAGAAGAAGAAGAAGCGATGAGTTCTACGGAAGCTCGAATGATTAAAGCCATTTCTCAAATTGGGAAAAGGCCGAAGATTGACGTATCCACATATTCTAGAAATTTAAATCCAGAAGAATTGATTGACTGGATTAACGACATGGAGGAATATTTTGAATATGAGGAGGTTGAAGATCCAAATCGAATAAAATTTGCAAGAACAAAGTTGAAAGGCCATGCTGGCATATGGTGGAAAGGAGTGCAACTGGAAAGAAATCGTAGAGGAAAAGAAAAGATCACCAGGTGGGATCGAATGGTTGAAAAACTGAAATGACAGTTTATTTCGATAGATTACGAATTAGATCTTCTGAGAAAAATACAGAGTTTGCGACAGTCCAGCAAGTCTGTTAAAGAATATACAGAGGATTTTTTTAAAATTTCCATCAGAACCGGCCATACGAAAGCAAATAAAGAGAGAGTAGCCCATTACATTAATGGGTTAAGAACCAACGTACAAGAAGAATTGAGTTTGGTTCGAATGAGCACCATTGAAGATGCTTACCAGTTTGCTCTGAAAGTGGAAGAGAAACTAAACCATAGATTTGATAGTAAACAGAGAGGAAGAGGTCGTGGTGGAAGAACTGGTGGCAGAACCAGTGGAGGTAAATATGATGGCCCACAGAAGACTGGTGAAACAAGCAATCACCAGGAACAGAAGGAGGAGAATGCATACCGTCCCCGTAATCAGAACAATGATTATCAAAGGGGAAGAGGTAGAGGTGGATGCGGATATGGAAGAGGAAGATTTCGTGGAACCTGCTTCAATTGCAGGGAAGAGGGGCATCGATCATATGAGTGTCCCCAACACCAAGAAGCATCGAATAGAAGGCCTAAAGCAAATGCTCGAGCTACGGTTGTTGAGGATGGTGTTGAATCTGAGCACTCTAAAGAAGCAGAGTGAGGAGAAGTGATGATCACAAGGAGAACCTTGTTGAATGAAGAGAGGGAACCAGACCAGCGAAAAAGCCTGTTCCGCACGAGGTGCAAATGTTCAGGTAAAATCTGTAATATTATTATTGATAATGGTAGTACAGATAATTTGGTTTCTGAGGAAATGGTAACTAAGTTAAAGCTAGAAAGAAGACAGCACCCGCATCCATACCGGATTGCGTGGTTGCAGAAGGACCATAGAGCATTGGTCAGTGAACAATGCTTGGTCAAGTTTCAAATTGGAAGATACCAGGATGAGGTCCTGTGTGATATTTTGTCGATGGATGCTTGCCATTTGTTGCTGGGAAGACCATGGCAATTTGATAGACGTGCAGCGCATGATGGGCATGCAAATACCTATTCCCTGACAAAAGACGGAGTATGCCACAAACTGAAGCCATTGAAGGAGGTTGAGGAAAAGGTATGCAATAATGCTAGAATTTGTTTAGTAGATGGCAAAAAATTTTGGATGGTCTAAAGAGGGATTCAATGTGTTATGCATTAATTCCTACTGTAAAGAGAGAAGATACTACCGACATTCCAGTAGAAGTTGAACATCTGTTAGCAGAATTTCTTGATATTATATCAGACAATGTGCCTGAGGGTTTACCGCCAATGAGGAAGATTAGTCATCAGATTGACTTAATGCCAGGATCTAGCTTACCCAATAAGGCCGCCCATAGAATGTCTCCTGTAGAGAATGAAGAGTTGAACCGACAAGTTCATGAGTTGTTGCGGAAGGGGTTGATTAGAGCAAGTTTGAGTCCTTGTGCAGTACCTACTGTACTAGCACCGAAGAAGGGTGGAGAATGGAGAATGTGCACTGATTCAAGGGCCATTAACAAGATTACCATTAAGTATCGATTTCCATTACCTAGAATGGATGATATAATGGACTGTTTGAGTGGAGCTAAATACTTCACTAAGATTGATTTAAAGAGTGGATATCATCAGATACGTGTTCGAGAGGGTGACGAGTGGAAGACAACCTTCAAAACCAAAGAGGGTTTGTATGAGTGGTTAGTTATGCCATTTGGATTAACTAATGCACCCAGTACATTCATGAGGCTGATGAATGAGGTATTGCGAGACTTCCTGGAAAAGTTCATGATAGTTTATCTGGATGATATTCTAATTTTTAGTAAAACATTGGACGAGCATTTGTTGCATGTTCGGACAGTTTTTGAAAAGCTGCGAGAGGAGCAGTTGTTGATAAATTTGAAGAAGTGCAGTTTTGTACAAAAAGAGTTGATATACCTAGGATTTGTCATCTCAGAGGAGGGTCTGAAAATGGATCCTGAAAAGGTGAAGGCTATCATTGAATGGCCTGCCCCAAGGAATGTAACAGAGGTAAGATCATTTCATGGTCTTGCAAGTTTCTATAGAAAGTTTATTAGAGACTTTAGCAGTATTTGTGCACCCCTAACAGAAACTATGAGAGGGGATAAGAGAGAATTTAAGTGGACTGCCAAGGTAGGTACCAGTATGGACATATTGAAGAAGAAAGTGATAGAACAACCCATTCTGGCACTTCCAGATTTTAATAAAGTGTTTCAGGTTGACTGTGATGCCAGTGGCAGTGCCATTGGAGCTGTATTGAGCCAAGAAGGTAAACCTGTTGCATACTTTAGTGAAAAATTAAATGATGCTAGAAAGAAATACTCTGTTTATGATCAAGAATTCTATGCTATCATTCAGGCTCTTAAGAAATGGAGACATTATTTGCTAACCAAAGAGTTTGTTTTATATACTGACCATCAAGCTTTGCAGTATATAAATAGTCAAGGTAAACTTAACCAGCGGCATTTGAAGTGGGTTGAATTCCTGCAGAGTTATACCTTTGTCCTGAAGCATAGAAGTGGTAAATCTAATAGAGTTGCAGATGCCTTGAGTAGAAGGCATAATTTGTTGATAGAAATGAGAGTGCAAGTTGTTGGGTTTGATGAACTCAAGAGTTTATACCTAGCAGATCCAGATTTTGCAGAGGCATGGATGACATGTTTGTCTCCTACTACTGTGGATCGCACTAAGTGGTTGGATTTTATGATCCAAGATGGGATGCTATTTTGAAAGAACCAGTTGTGCATTCCACGAAGTTCCATGAGGGAAAATTTGATCAAAGAGAAACATAGCGGAGGACTAGCAGGGCATTTTGGTCGAGATAAGACCATTGCTCTCATTAGTGAGAATTACCATTGGCCGCAGTTGCAGCCGGATGTGACCAAATTTGTGTAGGGTTGCAGAGTGTGCCAGATGGCGAAAGGAGTCAGCCAGAATACAGGAATGTACCAGCCATTTCCTGTACCAGAGAGACCATGGGAGGACATCAGTATGGATTTTGTTCTTGGTCTGCCAAGGACACAACACGAAAATGATGCCATTTTTGTTGTTGTTGACAGGTTTTCAAAGATGGCCCATTTTATTCCATGCCAGAAGACAAGTGATGTTGTTCATATTGCAGGCTTGTTTTTCAAGGAGGTAGTACGACTTCATGGTCTACCCCAAAGCATTGTCTCGGATAGAGATACCAAATTTGTGGGTTATTTCTGGCGAACTCTGTGGAAGAAGCTGAAAATAGAATTGAAATTCAGTTCTGCATACCACCCGCAGACTGATGGACAGATCGAAGTAGTCAACAAAAGTTTGGGTAATCTTCTACGATGTCTGGTAGGAGATAAACCCAAGGGATGGGATCTAATTTTACCACAGGTAGAGTTTGCTTACAATAATTCTATCAATCGTAGTACTGGTAAATCCCCATTCCAGATAGTGCATGGGAACAACCCGAGAAACGCTTCTGAGTTGAGGCCGATAGATAAAGGAGAAAAGCGCAGTGCTGAAGCTGAAGACTTTGCAGCACACATGAAGAATTTACATGAAGAGGTCCAACGACATATCAGTAAAATGAATGCTACGTACAAAGCTAGAGCAGATCAGAAGCGACGTTTCAAGGAATTCCAGGATAGGAGATGAAGTCATGGTTCACTTGCGCAAGGAACGTTTTCCTAGCAAAACCTACAATAAGCTGAAGATGAAGAGGTTTGGACCATGCCGGATCATAGGTAAACGAGATTCAAGAAATGCCTATGAAGTAGATCTACCAAGTGAGCTGAATATTTCACCTATTTTCAATATTTCAGACTTGGTCGAATATCATGAAGGAAGTTGCAGCGAACCACCCAGTCCGGATCTGTGGAACATTCCAGCATCCACTCTAGACAAAGAAGAAATTGAAGACATACTCGACACTCGTGAAGGCAGAAGTACCCAAAACAGGCAATATTCGGAGTATTTGGTCAAGTGGAAGGGCCGACCTATCGAAGATGCCACGTGGTTGTCCAAATCAGAGGTTGATCGCCTAGGTTTTCCTCTGCCCATCCAGAAGTGAAGATCACTTCTCAATCTACCCCGGGTGTCTGATGCAGGAGCATCCAGTGGCAGCACAACAATCTTGCATCACCAAAAAAAAAAAAAAAACAAAAGAAACAAGAAAAATGTTCTAAGTGTGAAAAATGTTCTAAGGTTGAAAGGTGTCGCGATATCACGACATAAAAGTTGTCGCGATATCGCGACAAACTCAGAACAACGACGGGCGCAAACTCAAGTGTCGCGATATCGCGACATAAAGGTTGTCGCGATATCGTGACACCTCCGAACAAAGGCGAGAGCAAAAACTCAAGTGTCGCGATATCGCGACATAAAGGTTGTCGCGATATCGCGACACCTCTAAACAAAGGCGAGAGCAAAAACTCAAGTGTCGCGATATCATGACATAAAGGTTGTCGTGATATCGCGACACCTCCGAACAAAGGCGAGAGCAAAAACTCAAGTGTCGCGATATCGCGACATAAAGGTTGTCGCGATATCGCGACACCTCCGAACAAAGGCGAGAGCAAAACTCAAGTGTCACGATATCGCGACATAAAGGTTGTCGCGATATCGTGACACCTCAGAACAAAAGCAAGAGCTAAATGCAGATGTCACGATATCGCGACATAAAAGATGTCGCGATATCGTGACAAACTTTGAATGCAAGAGAGAGCAAACGAAAGTGTCGCGATATCGCGACACCTAGACAAAGAAGGTCGAAGGATGAAAAAGTGTCGCGATATCGCGACACATTGGCAAAAGAGAACAAAAGGCAGAAAAGTGTCACGATATCGTGACATGTCGCATTTTCGTGACCCGACTAGGAAAGAGAAGGCGGGTTAAAAAGATGTCACGATATCGCGACATGCTACTTTTTGTGGACCATTGCAGAACGACAGTTGACAGTTCCAGAAGTCGTTAAGGCAGTTCTAGGGAACCGTTGCGGCGGTTACAAGGACGGTTATGAACGACGGTTGCAGCAAGAACCTGTGATTATAAAAAGAGATTATTTCGAAGGATTGCGTAGGCTGGAGAGACGAAGACTGTGGCTTATTTTGGCATTTTTTTGTACTGTGTAAATCTTCCATGGTTCGAAATTGTAATCTTTCCATGCTTCTGAATAAAAATTGAGTCTTTTTCTGTGTGTTAAAATTTGGCTCCCCATAAGAGGGATTTGAAGATCAGTGACTTCCCTAATTTTTTACTCTATGAACAATAGATGAGGCAACGACCTCTCTAGTTTCCTTGTCCTCATCTAGTTGAGGATCCCCATGATTTGCTATAATTATAGTGAATTTTCACTACACTTGGGAAGCGTAAGGACATTTTGCTATTTTTAAAGTTACTTTCAATGGAATATTAGTCCATCCAAGATTTAGGTGAAGACCCAAGCAATATTAGATGAACCAGACCCCAAAGAAGAACACAAACAAAGATGAGTATATAATCCCAGTTGTTAGACCCTTAAGGTTGACCTATTTGTAATATATTAGGATAAAAATTTGAGTAGGTTCCAAAGACATCATTGTATGCTAAATAATCAAACTAAAATATATTTTTAGTCTAGGATTTCCCTACCAAACCCAATGTCCAAAATTTTCAAGGTAAGCAATGGAAACTAGGATGAAGGGTGAAATAAAAAGGTTGAAATCACCATTAAAAATGTTAATTGAACCAAAAGGCATAAAAAAGGATATATTATTAGGTTTCAATTGGATCACCTCTAACTATACTCTAAAGTTTTAAGAGGTTCAAACCCTACATATCATTCTAAGGTGTATAATTTCCCTAGATTTATGGTCTTCCATTTGTAAAAGAGTACAAACATTAAAGGTATTATGATGAGACCTCATGAGGAATGACCAAAAATATGACTTTCATTAATGATAGGAAATATCTTCAATAGAAATCCAACATGGGAAATAAGAACTCACCTCAAGTGGATCTAAATCTAGATACCTTGGGATTGTACACCATCAATATGTAGTATCTTGGGTAGGATTTTGAAGCAATTTTTTTTTTTAATTTTAGAAGGTAAAAGTGCCTAGATGTATTAATAAATATTTGTATTATTATTATTATACATCATTGAAACCCAACCATTCCATTTTAAGGGGGCTTTCTTTCATTCTCTCTTGTGTATTAGCCTGTATGTAATATGAATTTCATGTTAATAAGAAAATGTGACTATTATGAAATCCATAAACTGGTTCTAATGTGGGTGTTTTATCATATGCATGTTTGAGGGGATTGTGTTCCTTGTGCACTATTAGTTGATATGTATATATTTACTTCAACCCACCATAGCATGAAAATTCTATTAGATCTTTGGTGAATTGGCACTAATAGCTATCCTAGATAGGCTAGTTATGTTTCATTTATCGTATTTTAATTTTATGCCATTTACTACTTTTCTCTATTTCCATTTTCCTTGGAAAGAAAACCTAGAAGAGTAGGCTATAGTAGGAAAGTATTCAAGCACTAAAACATCACATCAATATGAGAAACCAACCTTGGTAAAAATATTAGAGGTTGTATGAAGGAGTTGTATCCCATGTTGCTTAGAATTCATAGGATTGACACCTTAATTATGATGTAGGGTGCTAGATGCACCCACTAAAAATATGAGAGTAGCCACAACCATAAGCGGTCATGACACCTAGGATGCAAGGGTTGTTCTATAACCACAATAGATAGCAACCTCCATCATCATATTTAAATAAGGATAAACTATGAAGCATTGTAATTTTCTTGATAGCATGCGCAATATTCGAAGAGTGTTATGTGATACATGATATTCATGAAATACATTCTCCTATAACTGCATGTTAATATGAAAATGAATGCGCAAAGCTTGAGGAATTCGGATGCGATTAATATCCAATTGGGACGGATTTTGAAATATATATTTTAGTGTGAAAGGTGCACCAAAGAATATTTTGTGTGACACACGACAGAGACAGAAGCAGCAAATGGTGACTACATGTTTGAAGTAGGTCTGAGTGCATTTATCGAGGGTTTGGATTAAGCACTGGTAATTTAGAGTATGTGTGCTAGGTGACTAGGTGACGTGTTGTCTGTTTGTTCGCTAAGAGCGTGTGACTGGAAAAACAATGCAGGTAATCCACAACGCATAAGTTGAAATTAATATTGAGGTAAGCCCTTTTTATATGATATATTTAGGGAGCCATAAGGTTTGCTTTATTATGGGAGTTATATGGTTTCAGGAGGTCTTATGTTAGTGTGAGGAGATATAAGGGTAAGGAGAACTTAAATATAATATTTTGTTATTTAATTGAATTATGGGAATTTGCATCTTAGAAAATGACAAAGATAATTTGTGTTGTAAGGGAGATATAAGGGGTTGTGGTAAATTAATTAATAAAGAATATAAAATTAAAAAGGTATTATGAAAGAAACTTATTTTTATATGTTGAATATTTTGAAGTGTGGAGTAATAAGGTGTATTCAAGTTATTATTTTTGTATTGTGAAATATTTGAAGGAAACCTTTGAGAATAAATATTTGTTACCTAACCTTAGTGTTGGCAAGGAAAATTTGATTATGATTGAGACAGGTTTTTGAGGTCTACTCTTCATCAAACAAAAAGGTATGGGCACATTCTTCTTTGGTTGAGGTGTTTGATTGATTGAGGTTTTCTAAAACAAGGTGGAGTGAAAAGGATTAGTTTGAGTTTTCCTTTGATGATTTAATGAGGTTTTCTGGAATGGAAGTTGATGCTATAAATTTTGTTTGATAAGCATTGTTGGAGATTTTGAGTGAGTTAATACATGCTTCATTGATGAGTGGTTTGGGTTTGAATATTTGAGCTAGGGTTTGTGAAAGATCATGAGCATCATTGTTATGTGAAGTTGTTAACTATCTTAAACTAGGGTTTGTGCAAAGAACATGAGTATCATTGGTATGTGAAGTTGTGAACTATCTTGAACTAGAGTTTGTGAAATATCATGATCATCATTGTTATGTGAATTTGTTAACTATATTGAACTAGGGTTTGTGCAAAGAACATGAGTATCATTGTTATGTGAAGTTGTGAACTATCTTGAACTAGAGTTTGTGAAATATCATGAGCATCATTGTTATGTGAAATTGTTTGATAAGAATTATTGGGCAAGTTCTAGTGAGGACTTTTTGAGCATATTTGAGGTGTCTTGGTGAAGACTTGTAGAGCATATTGGACAAGTTATAGTGAGGACTTTTTGAGCAGATTTGAGGCAAGTTTTGGTGAAGACTTGTTGAGCAAATTGGACAAGTTATAGAGAGGACTTGTGGACAAATTAGTGTGAGATTTTATGGAAGATTACAAGGCAAATTTGAGACAAGTCTTTGGGAATATTTGAGAGAAAAGTTGATTGATTGATTTGTTCAAACCTTGAGTTAAGGATTGAAGTAGATATATCAGAGTTGATTTATGATTGAGTCAATATTTGTGTTAAGGCTTGAGGATAGATTTGAGGACAGAGTTTGGTATAGATTTGAGGATAGGTTTGTGCCAGACTAGAGACAAAAATTGAACAAATTTATGCTAGACCGAAGGACTGTGTTTAGTGCAAATCAAGTACAAATATTGAGCAAATTTGTGCTAGATCGAAGGACCGTGTTTAGTATAGATCAAGAGGATAGAGATTGAGTAGATTTGTGCTATACCAAAGGACTATGTTTAGCGCAAAGCAGAGATAGATATTGAGCATATTTGTGCTAGATCGAAGGACTATGTTTAGCACAAAGCAAAGATAGAGATTGAGCAGATTTGTGCTAGACCGAAGGACTGTATTTAGTACAAATTTGAGATAGAGCTGAGAGTAAGCTTTGGAGGTGACAAAGTATAGAGGATGACAGTATCCAATGGATAAAGGTCCATTAGCCAGGGTAGTGAGGAAAGGTCTTCTGCATGAGGATTGGAGTCTTTAGTGGATAAATATCCATTATTAGCCAGTGTAGTGGAGGTAGTGGTTTCTCTAGAATATCACTAGTTGGAGTAGAGGAGAAGGAGTTCTCCTGTGGATAGATATCCATGAAATTGATTAGGGGATTTGTGTCTCATTTGGATAGAGGTCCATAAACATTGTAATAGGGAAAGGATTCCCAAGAGATTTGTTGAGAAAATATTAGTGAAATATTTTCTTCGTGGAGTAGCCCACATTGGGTGAACCACGTTAAATTGGTGTCTCTATTATGTGTGATGATTTGTGCATTTATTTGGTTACTTCTATTGATATTGCCATTGATTATATTGGATAATACTATTTTGAAAATAAAATTAAAAATTGGTCTTATACTATTCACCCCCCCTCTCAATATAAGCTTATGTTATTCAAATATGTTGGATCCTAATTAGAGGTAATATTTATTGATAACCATGAATCACAATGTATCTAAGCTATATTATAAATTGAATAATTTTGACTATCAAATTAGCACCCATATTATACATACAAATAAGGTTGCAATAGAATATAAATCTCAATTGACAGATACATTAGTTGATGTATTGTACACTCATGGAGCTTGGACAATGTCTAGTGATGGCGAGGTCAAGATTCAAAACACACCAGTCTCACAAATTGCAGTAAATTTCATTAATATGGTCTCTGTTACAGTTTTTCTCAGCACACTTCCTCCTCCCAAATCCCGAACTCACCATCCCCAACCCTTACAAATTTCGAGTTTTTATCGAGGCCTCGATCCTCTCGAAAATCAATGCTCCCGCCCCACAACAATTTCAATTTCCATTTTCCCTCCGGTCGAATTTTTAAATTTTGGTTTTCCTGCCATAAATGGGCAACTGCCCGACCAGCCTGGAAGCTTGCATTAATGGCTTCCCATACCCTGCACTGGCCGCTATACACTGACTGTACTCTGTACCACTGCTTCATTCATTAATCCATCTCCCGCAATTGTCGTGTTGCCAGAAGTAAAAGGATGCGTGGCTTACACCCCCTTATTAATCTCCTTGACCTTCCTCTTTGGTTTTCTTACACGCGGCCGGCTCATCGGGTCATGCTCTTTCCTTGTCACATTACAGTAGAAACACGTGTCCTCCACACTGCCCACGTGTCAAGTTGACCTTGCCAGGCCGTTCTCTTGTTTACCTTCGGCTGTGCAAAAACCAGGCCGCGATATCGCGACAAGCCTCTCCCTCTTCGCTTTTCCCCACGAGATCGTCGCGATATCGCGACGTCGCGATATCGCGACGACTGTGGCCACTTCCCATAGCCTCAACAATGACGTCGCGACATCGCGACGTCAGAGGACCTTTGCCAAAGCTCTCGACACACTGTCGCGATATCGCGACGTCGCGATATCGCGACGGAACTCAACCATCACTTGGCAGCCTTTCGGAGGTCGCGATTTCGTGACCCCAACCCCCTTGCTTTGCCAAACCTTCTCCAATTTAAACATTGCTCAACAAAACTTCTCCTGGACTAAAATAAAATAAATAAAACAAGGTGCACAGAACTTAGAAAAACTTGAAATTTTTTTGGAAGATGCAAGATTGCTTCACTGTCTCCGGATGCTCCTGCATCAGACACCCGGGGTAATTAAAGAAAAGTGATCCTCACTTTTGGGTTGTTAGAGGAAGACCCAGGCGGTCAACCTCCGTTTTAGACAACCAAGTTGCATCTTCAACAGGCCTGCCCTTCCACTTGATCAAATACTCAGTATACTGTCTGTTTCTGGTGCTTCTGCCTTCACGGGTATCTAATATCTTCTCGGCCTCATTTGTGCTTGGTGTAGAGGTTGGAAATTGCCATGGTTCTGGATCTTGCATCTCTGTACTTCCTCCCTCATGATATTCTACTAGATCTGAAATATTAAAAATAGGTGAAATATCAAGCCAACTCGGCAATTCCACTTCATACGCATTTCCCGACTCCCGCTTTCCCAGTATTTTGCAGGGTCCAAACTTTTTCATCTTCAATTTATTGTAAGTCTTGGCAGGAAATCTCTCTTTCCGAGATGCACCATAACCTCATCTCCAACCTTGAACTCCTTGAACCGCCGCTTACGGTCTGCCCTTGTCTTATATTGACTGTTCATTTTTGTAATTTGTCTTCTTACTTCCTCATGCAGACTTTTCATATGTTCTGCAAATTCTTCTGCTTCGGCACTACATTTTTCTTTTCTGTCCAACTTTCTTAGTTCAGACACATTCCTCGGGCTGTGTCCATATATTATCTGGAATGGAGATTTATCTGTGCTTTTATTAACTGAACTGTTATACGCAAATTCTGCCTGCGGTAAAACTAAATCCCATCCCTTGGGCTGATCTGCTATCAAACACCTCAATAGATTACCCAGGCTTCTGTTCACCACCTCTGTCTGTCCGTCAGTCTGTGGGTGGTATGCCGAACTGAATTTCAGGTCTATTTTCATCTTCTTCCACAGAGTTCTCCAAAAGTATCCAACAAACTTGGTATCTCTATCAGAAACTATGCTTCTTGGCAGACCGTGAAGTCTAACCACTTCCTTGAAGAACAACCCTGCAATGTGAACTGCATCACTGGTCTTTTGGCAGGGGATAAAATGTGCCATTTTGGAGAACCGATCAACCACCACAAATACTGAGTCATTTCCCCTCTGTGTTCTCGGCAATCCAAGAATAAAATCCATACTTATGTCCTCCCATGGTCTCTCAGGCACTGGTAATGGCTGGTACAGCCCTGTATTTTGTCTTACACCCTTTGCCATCTGGCATATTCTGCAACCTTGCACAAACTTCCGCACATCTTGCTGAAGTTGAGGCCAGTAGTAATTTTCCTCAACCAAGGCAATGGTCTTGTCCCGACCAAAATGCCCAGCCAACCCTCCGCTATGCTTTTCTTTGATTAAATTCTCCCTCATGGAACTTCTGGGAATGCACAACTTACTACCTTTGAATAGCATTCCGTCTTGGATTAAGAAATCCAACCATTTTGTTCTATCCATAGTAATAGGTATCGAGCAAGCCTTCCAGGCTTCTGCAAAATCCGGATCTGCAGGGTACAGACCTTTCAGTTCTTCAAATCCCACTACTTCTACTGTCAATCTAGTCAGCAGAGCCTGCCTTCTGCTTAAGGCATCTGCAACTCTGTTTGACTTCCCACTTCTGTGTTTCAGCACAAAGGTATAACTTTGGAGGAACTCCACCCATTTCATGTGCCTTTGGTTCAGTTTTGTCTGACTGTTAATGTATTGCAAAGCCTGATGGTCAGTAAACAGTACAAACTCCTTTGGTAATAAATAATGTCTCCACTTCTTCAGGGCCTGAACTATAGCATAAAATTCTTGATCATAGACTGAATACTTTTTTCGAGCATCATTTAACTTCTCACTGAAATAAGCAACTGGCTTGCCTCCTTGACTCAGTACAGCCCCTATTGCACTGCCACTGGCATCACAGTCCACCTGAAATACCTTGTTGAAGTCTGGAAGTGCCAAAACAGGCCGTTCGGTAACTTTTCTCTTTAATGTATCAAAGCTCCTTTCAGCCCTTGATGTCCATTTGAACTCCTTTTTATCTCCCCTCATTGTCTCTGTGAGAGGTGCACAAATACTTGCTGAAGTTCTTTATGAACTTCCTATAAAAGCTGGCCGGACCATGGAATGACCTCACTTCTGTTGTGCTCCTTGGAGTAGGCCATTCAATGATGGCTCTCACCTTTTCGGGGTCCATCTTCAGGCCTTCTGCTGAGATTACAAACCCCAAGTATACCAATTCCTTCTTGACAAAATTACACTTTTTCAAATTTATTAATAATTGTTCTTCTCGCAGTTTTTCAAAGACTCTCCTGATATGCATCAGGTGTTCCTCCAGGGTCCGGCTAAATATCAATATATCATCTAAATAAACAATAACAAACTTTCCCAGAAATTCTTTCAGTACTTCATTCATCGGCCGCATGAAGGTACTTGGTGCATTGGACAGTCCAAAGGGCATGACCAACCACTCAAACAGGCCTTCTCTTGTCTTGAAGGCTGTCTTCCATTCATCCCCCTCTCGGATATGGATCTGATGATAACCACTTTTTAGGTCAATCTTTGTGAAGTACTCAGCTCCACTTAAACGGTCCATGATATCATCCATTCTTGGTAACGGGAATCTATACTTAATAGTAATTTTGTTGATGGCCCGTGAATCCGTACACATCCTCCATTCTCCATCCTTCTTTGGCGCCAGCACTGCAAGTACTGCGCATGGACTCAAACTTTCCCGAATTAATCCCTTTTCTAATAATTCTTGGACCTGTCTATTTAACTCCTCAGTCTCTACAGGTGTCATCCTGTGTGCAACTTTATTTGGCAGGCTTGATCCTGGTACTAAATCTATATGATGGCTAATTTTTCTCACGGGGGTAAGCCCTCGGGCACATTGTCGGACACAATGTCCGGAAATTCCTCCAGCAGATTTAGAACTTCGTTGGGGTATCCCGGCATTCCTTCCCCCTAACTCTAGGGATTATTGCATAACATAAATGTTCATGCTTTAACCCGTTCAGAAACTCTCTCCCCTCAACTAAACAGACTATGGAAATATTACATACCTTTTCATCTGCATCCTTCAAGGGCTTTAGTTTATGGCGTACACCATTCTTTGTCAATGAGTAGGTGTTGGCACGGCCATCATGTCTTGCACTCCGGTCAAAGCGCCAGGGTCTCCCCAGCAACATGTGGCAAACATCCATGGGTAAGATGTCACACAGGACCTCATCACAATAATTCCCAATGTTAAATTTAACAGAACACTGCTCATTGACCAAAGCTCCGTGGTCCTTTTGTAACCATGCGACCCGGTATGGGTGTGGGTGTTTCTTCCTTTCTAACTGTAACTTTGTAACCATTTCCTCAGAAACCAGGTTATCCGTGCTACCATTATCAATAATGATATTGCAAACCTTGCCCGCACATTTACATCTAGTGCGGAATAAACTTTTCCTCTGGTCTGTGTCCTTCTCCTCGTTCAACAGGACTCTTCTTACAACCATTGTTTCTCCTCTCTCCGCTTCTTCGGAATGCTCAGATTCAGCATCCTCCTCTGGCCACGGCGGCTCCGGCTGGGCCCTCAGGCCTCTTGTTTGTTCTTTCTCGGTGTTGTGGACATTCAAATGCCCTGTGTCCTTCTTCACCACAGTGGAAACATGTTCCACGAAATACTCCCCTTCCAAACCCTCGTCCAGATCCACCCCGTCCTCTTGGGTAGCTGTTCTGATCTCGGGGCTGATAAACATCTTCTTCTTTTTGGTCCTGGTTACTACTGGCTTCACCAGTCTTCTTCGGATCCTTGTACTTTTCTCCACTGGTCCTCCCACCAGTCCTTCCACCTCGGCCTCTTCCTCTTTGCTTGCCTTCAAACCTCCTGTTTAGCTTTTCTTCTACCTTCAAGGCAAATTGATAAGCATCCTCAATGGTGTTTACTCGAACCGGGCTCAGTTCTTCCTGGATACCAAGCCTCAACCCATTAATGTAACGGGCTACTTTCTCTTTATTTGCCTCTAAATGCCCTGTTCTAATAGAAATTTTGTAAAATTCTTCAGTGTACTCTTGGACAGTTTTGTTTGTCTGTCTCAAGCTCTGCATTTTTCTTAGCAGATCCAACTCGTAATCTGCCGGGATGAACTGTCTTTTAAGCTTCTCCACCATTCTATCCCATCTTGTTATTCTCTCTTTCCCTCTTCTGTTTCTCTCCAACTGCATTCCCCTCCACCAAATGCTGGCATGACCCTTTAACTTGGTCTTAGCAAATCTGACCCGGTTAGGGTCTTCAATCTCCTCATACTCGAAATATTCCTCTAAATCATTTATCCAGTCAATCACTTCTTCTGGATTCAGATTTCCCGAGTAGGTAGATACCTCCATTTTTGGCTGTTTTCCAATCTGAGAGATGGCCCTATACAACCGGGCTTGAGCAGGATCCACAACTTCTTCTTCTTCCTCAAACTGGTCTTCTTCCTCAACTTCGTCTTCACTTTCCTCATCCCCTCCGGGTTCGCGTCTTCTGCGTAACTCGCTTGTAGGGCTTGAACTTGCCTTTGCAAGGCCCGAAAGTCTTCGGCCGGCACTACATTTCCTGCTCCGCCACGGTTCCTTCGTGGAGGCATGATATTTTCTCTGTATTATTATTTTATTTTTTTTAGAATTCTTCCACAGATCCTGGTGCAACTGCCTCTCTCCGGCGATCTGTTACACGCTCAGGAGCTCCCGCTTTGATACCACTTGATGGCGAGGTCAAGATTCAGAACACACCAGTCTCACAAATTGCAGTAAATTTCATTAATATGGTCTCTGTTACAGTTTTTCTCAGCACACTTCCTCCTCCCAAATCCCGAACTCACCATCCCCAACCCTTACAAATTTCGAGTTTTTATCGAGGCCTCGATCCTCTCGAAAATCAATGCTCCCGCCCCACAACAATTTCAATTTCCATTTTCCCTCCGGTCGAATTTTTAAATTTTGGTTTTCTGCCATAAATGGGCAACTGCCCGACCAGCCTGGAAGCTTGCATTAATGGCTTCCCATACCCTGCATTGGCCGCTATACACTGACTGTACTCTATACCGCTGCTTCATTCATTAATCCATCTCCCGCAATTGTCGTGTTGCCAGAAGTAAAAGGATGCGTGGCTTACACCCCCTTATTAATCTCCTTGACCTTCCTCTTTGGTTTTCTTACACGCGGCCGGCTCATCGGGTCATGCTCTTTCCTTGTCACATTACAGTAGAAACACGTGTCCTCCACACTGCCCACGTGTCAAGTTGACCTTGCCAGGCCGTTCTCTTGTTTACCTTCGGCTGTGCAAAAACCAGGCCGCGATATCGCGACAGGTCGCGATATCGCGATATCGCGACAAGCCTCTCCCTCTTCGCTTTTCCCCATGATATCGTCGCGATATCGTGACGACTGTGGCCACTTCCCATAGCCTCAACAATGACGTCGCGACATCGCGACGTCGCGATATCGCGACGTCAGAGGACCTTTGCCAAAGCTCTCGACACACTGTCGCGATATCGCGACGGAACTCAACCATCACTTGGCAGCCTTTCGGAGGTCGCGATTTCGCGACATGTCACGATTTCGTGACCCCAACCCCCTTGCTTTGCCAAACCTTCTCCAATTTAAACATTGCTCAACAAAACTTCTCCTGGACTAAAATAAAATAAATAAAACAAGGTGCACAGAACTTAGAAAAACTTGAAAATTTTTTGGAAGATGCAAGATTGCTTCACTGTCTCCGGATGCTCCTGCATCATCTAGTTTTTGCAAAGAAAAATAAAAGGTAGAGTGGTTGGCAATGTAGGTAGTAAATCCACCTCCTAGATGAAGAAAAAAATATAATACTTGGATTTCCACAAATTTATCAACTGTTTAATTTTATCTAATTGTACAATGTAGGGTTGTAAATGTAAAATTGTGTAATTGTACAATTGGTCATAAATATACAATTAGAACTTTAATTAAATAATGTGAAATTCACATGAAAGGTAATTTGATAAAAATAAAATTAGGACTTAGTAAAACCTTAGTGCATTAATTATTTTAAGATATTGTGAGAAGGCAGTTGTAAATGATGCATTGTTTGGGGAATCACTTTGGAATGGCCTAGGAAAGCATTATAAAGTCCCCTCATTCAATATTTTAGGTTTTTCATCATTGTTCATGAATGTTGATAATTATTGTGGTTCATTGTGGAAGATCATGGTTGTTCATGCTCATAGATTGATGTGTAATTGGATAAATTCATAATGAAAATATAGTGTTGATTGATTCCAATCCCGTGTGATCATGGTGAATGTATGTATGTTCAAATAACTCTTTTTTTAAGTGTTAATTGGCACATTTTGGATACATTGAATGATGTTTGGAAAATTATAGTAAACAATGTTGATGGAATTACATGTTAGAAGACTAGTTTGGTAATTCTACAGAGAGGGTTAGCAAATTTATTGCCTTGTAAAATTAGGTGTATAATTGGATAGATCTGTAATGGGATAATTACAGAAAGTGTTTGTAGAAATCATACAGTTATTCAACCTAACAATACATATGATTAACCTAGGTGTTGTAGGTGAGTTGGAGAGGAGAGGGCAATCCTCCAAGGGAGGTCCCAGATTCGAATCTCCACCCTACCCAAAAAGCTAAATTGGGTACCTAAAATCCAATTGATAATGTTGGTGTGGGTAGGGCTGGGTGCAACCCCGGGTGAATTTGATGGTGTAGAACCCCCTTTTCGTGGTCTCTTAGACCAAGGTGGCCCCGCAAGGGGTTTTTCGCTTTAAAAAAAAAAAAAAACAATACATATGATTAATTGTCTTGTATTGAGATTGCAATTGCATAGTTGAACTTGCCAAAGGTGGAAAATGAAGGCTTAGAAGTGAATGATTACAAAACTATAAAGTTTTTACTTGTAAACTAACTTTTGGCATATTGCACAAGTGGTAAATCATATAGTTTAGGGTGTTGTATAATTAAAACCATACAACTATACGATTTGGAACCATATAGTCCCTTTTTGTGAGTTTTGTAAATCATTTAGTTGCAAACAATACAACTATATGATTTAGAGCAAAATAGTTACAAAACATTGGAATTCATCCTAAATCCTTCCATTTCATCTTCCCTTTTGGGAAAAATCCTCTCTATGCTACATTTGGCACCGTTGCCTATTGAAATTGGGTCAAGTTATCACAATAGATGTATTATTGATAATTTTGAGTAGGAACCAATTGGAGGTTAATGACATATATAAGTTTATGAAGATGTGGGATATGATATCAATGAAAGGAGTATATTTTATTAAGGAGAAATACTAGAATTTATCAAAGAGGGAATGTGAACAACTCCACACAAAATATGAATGAAATGGTGATAGAACAAGTATGGACTTCAGATGGAGACATTTCTAAAAGAAACAAAATAAAGGGTAAACACGTCACCAAGAGTCAAGGAGAATGTTAGCGTAAGAGGAGATATTGATAAAAAAATATGGAAGGATATAGTGAATGGATGGTAATGCTTTAAAAAGTAGCAAGAAGGTTGTAAAGGGGTGTGGAGGATAGGATTCAGGCACTAGAGCAATAATGCATAAGGTATCAGGAAATAAGACTAGGTCCACAACCAACATACCAACAAAGAAGGTTAGGAAGTGAGGATTCATAGGAGGTCAAGAGATGGTTATTTGGTGAAAATAAGATACCAACAATAGAAACATTTGATGAAGAGTAGCATATTGATCACATATGGAAATGAGGAATTAGTTAATTATTTTAGGGGGCTTTTCATCAAAGTGATGAAGAAGAAGGAACTCCATTTATGGCTAAAGTAACCATAGGAGCAAGGAACCAAAGGTGTCCATATTTCATAGGAGAAGGAAAGGAAGACCCTACTAGGCATTGAAAAATTTGTTGCATTATGTGGAAAGTGACTAGGCAGAAGAATGAGGTAGATTGGAGATGATTATTTCCTACAATATTTCTAGAATTTATAATAGATTGGTATATAACCCTACCAAATGATAAGCGAAAAACATGGGAAGAATTGCATGATGCATTTGTGGAAGAATTTTGATCATATGATAATGATGGAATTTATAGAATACAAGGAGAGAATGAGTCTATTCATTCTTACAATCGAAGGTTGAGTGGGTTGTTTGACTATTTGGAGAAAGACCAATCAAAGGCATTGACAAAGATATGGTTCATAGATGGATTTCTTCCTATGTATCAAAGGAAGGTGAAGATATTTGCTCCAAGATCATACCAATAGGTTTTGGATAATGTCTTTATTTGAGAAAGTTATGAAAAAACATCATCAAATAATGGTAATCATGATACTATTCAAGTGGAACAATCAATTGTACAAATAGAGGATATTGTTCAAGAGGAACAATCAATTGTACAATTGGAGGATATTGTTCAAGTGGAACAATCAAGTGTACAATTGGAGGATGTTGTTCAAAAGGAACAATCAATTGTACAATTGGAGGATGTTGTTCAAGAGGAATAATCAATTGTGCAATTGGAGGATGTTTTTCAAGAGGAACAACCAATTGTACAATTGGAATATGTTACCCAAATAGAACAACCAATTATACAATCAAAATTGTCCAAAGAAGAATAAGATTGTATGATTTTGAAAGAGGGAACTATACCAATGTTGGGTGAAATTGTATAGTTGGTACAAACCATATAATTTATGGGTATGGTTGTACAATTGGCACAAATTGTACTAGTGAGTGAAATCATATAGTTGACAGAGATTGTATTATTGCAATTCAAATCATACAATATGAAATTGTACATTGCTTAAACATACAAGTGCAAATTGTACAAATGCAAATCATATAAGTGTAAATCGTATAATGCAAAAACATATAGAATAGAATCGTAGAAGGTGCTATCACACAAGGAGAAGAATATTCAGTAGTGGTTAATACAAGGTAGTTTGAGGCCAATATTTAGTTTCCTAGAACTTGAGAGAAGCAAAATAGAGTTTACAATGAGCTATTTAAGTGGGTTAAGCAAAGGCCAGTAAAGTGTTGATGAAGAGAAAAAATTGGCTTTTATAATGATGATTTTAATAGTTTCACCATTGCTATTTTGGGGTGCTACCCTAAACCCTATGAGGGCTCTACCCTTCGAGACCACCCTGTATCATGATAGGGTAAGTGTAAAGGGTGCTACCCCTTAATATCGCAAGGGATGTTGTACCTTGATCTTGCAAGGGGTATACCACCCATTTGACCCCTAAAATAGGTGGAAATAGGTTTTTCTCATCATATTTATGATGTTGTTCATATTGATCATGTTTAATTCCACAAGATGGTATGAGCTACAAATTGAAGTGATACTAGTTGCAACAAACTTTTAGAATAGGTAGAAGTGAAAGGAGCATGACAAGTGATACCAATACATTGTTTAGAAGTGGTTGAAAACCATAAATGGTAGCCTCTTCTAAGAAAATAAAGAGTAAAATAAAATAAAAATAAAAGAAAGAAAATAAAAATAAAAAGAAAATAAAATAAAATAAAAGCAAAAGGTTGTAATAAAATATATAAAAAAAGCAAGAAAAAGGATAAAAATTGCATGCAAAAAGTAATGAGTTGGTATTCACTCATACAAAAAGCCAAAAAAACATGCAAATAAGTTGAGGTGGTATATTTTCATATACCAAGATATTGTGATTAAAAAAAGAAGGTGCCATGCATATTTTTCACCAAATTGTAGGTAAAACTAGGTGATTTTGGGAGCAAGGAACATGTAGCAAATGAAATTTTCACCACATGGGTATGCACGTAACACAAGTACACTAATTTTTCTAAATTTTTTAAGAATTTTCACCAAGTAGAATTCCTTTATTTTGAAAAAGCAAGTTGTAGTGGGTGCCAATGAAAAATCTAGGATTTTCTTATGAAAAAGCAAGGTGTTTTTTCTCAGAAAAAGTAAATATCATGGGAATTTCTTGGAGCACAAACCCTTAGTGGTGGATTTTTGTTTAAAGGATAGGGATTGAGGTAATTTTATGCAAAGTGGTAAGACACTACTGAGGTTGAAGTTGTTGCTTTTTCAAAAAAATTGATTAAAACCCTAATTTGCATGAAATAATCTACTAGTAAAGGAGAAAATGTTCTAACCACTACATGGGAAAATTTTAAATATAAGGTTGTACAAGAATGTTGCATAGATTACCATAGTAAACCATACATATAAATATTTATACAATTAGAGGTGAAATTGCACAAGTGAACCAAAATTTGCATTAGAATGAGGAATTGCATAGTGGTGGCAAAAGGGTGCAAAAAAAATCATACAAATTTGAAAAAAATATATATTTTAGGGCAATTGTAGGCTTGAATAGCAAATTATACAATTTTATGAATATATTGTACAATTTGAGAATAGTTGTAATATTTTGGGGTAAAATTTTATGAATTAGAGCTCAAATTGTGCAATTTGAGTGTAACTATATGATTTCAAATGCAATTGTATGATTTTTGACATGTGAATTATGTAAAAAATGGTGGGATAACCACTAGGCCACTCACCTAAAGAAGATAGCCTTGAATCGATCCACAGTGAGTATATTGGAACAAATTCCACCATAAGATAAAGTATTCTTTCATGAATACTTATTGCAAATGGTACTGTCATATGAATCAAGCTAGAATTGCACCTTTGTATACATGGAGAGCCATCATATCAAGGTGGAATTCTTGGTTGTAGTTTTTCGATAAAAAATTAGGTTTCCAAAAGAAGGTTTTCCAATAAAGATAAAAAATGCATATACCATTGAGACCCATCGATTAATCACCACATTAATAGAGCTTCAATATCTATCATCTACTAAGGTTGTTGGTTCAGAAGGATGGGAAATCAAGAAAAGCATGCTAAAAATAAAGGATCTTATGTGTACCATAAACAAGTTGATGTTTTAATTATTATATGAAGCATGGTATTTTGAGATGGCAATATGGATGTAGAAGGTGTCACACAAGCGATGTAGTATGATTTGGAAATATATTTGGATCAAAGGATACAATAATTATTGTAGAGTACCAAGAAGAACTTCTCAATGATATTCCATGCAATCATTGTAGTATTGGAGGTGTTCTCTCAATATAACATTACATTTCATGGGATAATAACACATTATGATCTACCAAGGTATTAGCCCACCATACTATTATGGGTAAAAATAATGTTGCTTTATAAAGTTACCCTATAGAATCTAAGATAGAAAAATAATACCAAGAAACTAGAACCTCCTTTTATTTATGAGAAGGGGACTTCATCAGAAGAAGAAGTCCATCCTCAAAGGAAGAGATAGTGATAGTTGAACATTGATTCTGATTCAAAATAGTAGGTATCTACACAATGGTTGTAGGAGCAACCCTTGTCTCACACAGAGGAAGAGACAATAGTTTCGACATCCACTTCAGTATAAATTTGAATATACAGGCAATGGGATAGGAAAACACGAGAGAAGACTCCTATACAGATTGAGAGGTTGCAATAAATACTCATCAACCTAATTGATATGCATGTGGGACTAGAATACTTGGAAATGATATATATTAGTTTTCCAATAGGTACAGACCAATTAGAAGCGATGGTGGGATCTCCTACATTGCTCAAGGCTAATGAATTTGAGCTAGTGGAGGCATATAAACATTGGTTGGATAGAACGATATCACCACCAAGGATAAAATCAAAAGATATTTTGGTAATCCAACTAGAGGATATGAAGGAGAAGAAGAATCCACAATAAAGAATTATGATGCAAGGAGACAATACCTATTTGGAGGAGGAGAATATGATACCAATACAAGAATGATCTGATATCAGGAGGAGGCATTGTCTAAACTATAGTAGGAAGAGCTGAAAAATCCACAAGAGGATGTTTAGGTACCTATGGAAGACCAAAAATAAACTTAGGAGATTATTAATGTTGAGGAGATCAAATCATAAGAAGAAGATAAAGTTGTAGCCCAAATTAAACTACAAGAGGAGATTGTAGTGGGTCATAAGGAAGTTGAGGGAAGTTCATACCCATAGGAGGAAGAGGAAGAAAGGACCCCATCATAGGAAATGGACAAAAATATTTAGAAAAACTTTGTGCTTGAAGTACCATAGTTTGATGTTTCATATAGAGATGGAGATGGAGATGACACTGATGAATAGGTGGAAAATTGCCTAGAATAAATCTATGGTATATTTGCTAGTACCTAGTTGTAGTTTCACATAGGTTATATAGGACAAATAAAGCAATGGAGGGAGAAAACCTTTGCTAAAATGGAGAATGTCATGGAATGGATCTACAATGAGGACCACATGAGAAGAATAACTCTGATTCTTACACAACACCCATGGAAGTTACTAAGAGAAGAGGTAACGAGCATATTAGGAAATGATTATTTGCTAGAGTGAGGACATACTATCGAGCATACCCATAAATGTACCTAGATCTAGACAAGAGTCAAGAATATCCATTGAACATGTTGAATACAGAGTATTGGAGAGCATCTATAGAATGCACATCATCTTCCAAGAATTTAATTTCCTAACACACTAGATTGAATGGTTGAGTGTGGGTCTGAACAAAACCAAGGAAGCACAAAGGGAAGACATGGAAGTAGCTTGAAAAAATATGGCTGCAACTGAAGAGGAATTATAACATCACAAGAATGAGGTCGAGGATAATATCAAGAAGGTTGAAGTTGAAATAAAGGACATGAATCAAGTCTATGTATAAAAGCTAGGAAAACAATACACATATGAAAGAGAAGAAGTGATTTTAGGAATAGGTGAAGTTGTTACAATGATATGCTATTCATATAAAATAGTAGGAGGAGCAATTGAGTTTGAATATCCAACAAATCAAGCAATAGGAAGAACAATTAGTAGTCCAAAAAGATCAGTTGACAAAGAATGAGAAATAATTGAAGATATTTGAAGAACATTTGTAGCTAAAAGATTACAATATTGAGGAATTGGAACAGAAATATCTTCAGCTAGCCCACAAGGTTGAATTGTAGCAATGAGATCATGTCATTTAAGAGAAGGAGAAGGATCTTGCCATAGCAGATTATATAGAGATAGATTTGAAGGAAAAACTATGCAAGGGTGCATCCAAGTGGGAGGAGTTACTAAAAATTTTGGCTACTATAGAAGAGGCAACCAACGAGTATGGTTTGAAGGTTGTAGAACTTAGTGACTATATGGCCAAGTTATAGAATGATCATGTTATTCTTCGAGTACAGCTTTAGGATCTTCAATAATATTAGTCAACCAAGACCAAGATAAATAATTCAGTGAGGATACCACCTGATTTAAATGGGAGGGCATATGTATGTAGCAAATCCAGCTCCCAAAAGAAGAAGAAATGATAATACTTGGATTTGCACAATTTTTTTAAATGTTCAATTTTGTCTAATTGTACAATTGGTAATAAACGCACAATTAGAAGTTAAATAAAATAAAGTGAAATGCATATGATAGGTAACTTGATAAAAATCAAATTAGGACTTAGTAAAACCTTAGTGCATTATTTGTTTTAAGATATTGTGAAAATGCAATTGTAAATGATGCATTGTCTCAAGAACCACTTTGGAACGACATGTGCACACATTATAAAGCCCCTCCATTCAATTTTTTAGGTTGTTCATCATTGTTCATGAATGTTGATAATTATTGTGGTTCATTGTGGAATATAATGGTTGTTCATGCTCATTGATTGGTATGTAATTGGATAAATTTATAAAGAAAATATATTTATGATTGATTCCAACCCTGTGTGATCATGGTGAATGTATGTATGTTCAAATAAATCATACTATAAGTGGTAATTGGCACGTTTTGCATACATTGTATGATTTCTAGAAAAGGATAGTAAGCAATGTTAATGGAGTTGCATGTTAGAAGACTAGTTTGGCAATTCTACACTGAGGGTTAGCAAATTTATTGCCTTGTCAAATCAAGTGTATAATTGGACATATTTGTAATGGGATAATTATAGCAAGGGTTTGTAGCAACTGGATAGTTATTCAACCTAATCATATATATGATAAATTTACTTGTCTTGATATTGCAATTGCATAGTTGAATTTTCCAAAGGTAGAAAATGAAGTCTTGGAAGTGAATGATTGCAAAAATACTAATTTTTTACCTTTATATTAACTTTTGGCATATTGCACAAGTGGTAAATAATATGGTTTAGGGTTTTGTACAATTACAACCATACAACTATATAAATTGGAATATGTAGATACAAACAATTGAGCCACATTAGTGGGCAATATTCCTTGAACACTCTAGGATACCCCTTAGACTTGCCTAGGGCAAGGATTAGGCTCCTCCCCCCCTCTTTTGGCTTTTTTCTCTCTATGTGAAATTGCACTTGCCATTTATGGGGCACAATTTCGCATAGGAAAAATCACAGTTGGCCATGATGGATCATGATTTCATATTTTTAGGATTTTTTAAGAACACCCTAATTCTTCGAAGTTAGCATGTTTTACATTGGCTTTCCTTGGTTTTCTCACCCATTTCACCTTCAAATCTACTATATAAGGAGGGTTTGAATTACTTTATAGAGCATACATGACTATGATAATTGGTGATTATTATTGTAAAGTATTTTATTGCTCACTAATTGATTTGCATCCTTATTCTCTCACAAGCAAGTTAATTCTAAAGTGTGAAGTTTGATTTATTCTTTACTACATTGGATTATTGATTTTTGTTGCTCACTTTGATGGATTTGTGTTGAAGCCCTAAGGAGAGATCAACTACTTGGGAGGTCTCAACCCTTCTGCTTGCTTCCTCACTCTCTTCCAAGTGAATTTGTTTGGTTATATTCTTATTTTCATTTGATGCATCTGAAATTTATTATTTCACATTGATCTAAGATGTTTTGTCTTGCTTATGTGAAATCACGCCCGGGTCTCTACAAGGCATGATTTCACCGGTGCGATATCACGATCGCTTGTTATAGGGTATGATTTTTCCCAAGTTGTACATGGCAGAAAATTGTTGTTCCAAATTTCATAATTACATTTTAGGCTACATCTAGAGCATAGTGTCATATTTTATTCTATTGTTTTATCATTTTATTTTACTATATCTTGATATGCTTCATTTCTTCCAAAGGTCAATTTATACTTTTGTTTTCAAAAGTCACCTAAAAGGACCTAGGGGATTGACTTTTGCACCTCCAATAACTACTCTATAGCAGCCTAAGAAGGTCCTCCAACACTGATTATACTTTTCTAAGTGTTTGCCCAGTTATCTTGTAGAAACATGAATTGTTGACATTATTCAATAAAGGATAAAAGCAAGGATAAATCACCAGATAAACTAAGTGTTCCAACTAATATTTAGGTTGTTTTTTGAGTTTCTTCTAGTTCTATTGTAGACCCTATATCTAATTTTATAGAAACATATTTAAATGATTTTTAGGCATTAAAAGATAAACAACATATAGTGTGCACTTAGGGTTAATTCTGTTTGTGCATTTTATCTTAACCCTTTCTTAAAGGTTTTATATATTGAAAATCTAGGGTTAGAAAAGCATTCAGAGAAAGAATCATTCTAGGGTTAGCTCTTGTCTTCTTGCATTCTATTTTCCCTGCATTGTCCTTTATATTTCATAGCATAGATCTAGAAAGGTCAAATATAGGTGACTGTCTTAAATCAAATACATAAAACATTTTTGAAAATCCCATGGACTTGGAGTGTGTCCTTAAAGTTGTTCCTGGTGAATCCTTCCCCCCTAGAACGAAGTGTAAAGAACAAAATACCCCCATGGTTCACCTCAAGGCTCTCTCTATTACATATCCAACCTTGAGAATTGTGCATGGTAGGGCATTTTTCCCCCTCTACATATTTGGTGAACCCGATGTGAACACCTATTTTTCTTTTAAATTTTAAGAAATATCATTAATTTTCTTGTGTTTGTAAATTCTTAATAAACATATTTAAAATATTTTTTGTGTGTTTTTTGTTAGTATTTCTCTTTTATCCTTTCGCCTCTTTTTTTGGCTCCCTTAGAAGTCAAATGTTTTTTTCTAAATATGATTATGTTCCTCTGAAATATGATTGGATTGATAGAGAGGATCCTAACATAGATCCATAAGAACAAGATAAATTGGAAAATAAAATGAGTTTTGATCCTTATGAAAGACCTATTGGTGGATTTGTTTTTTCATCATTTGAGAATATTTGGGGATTCATGAAAGCTAATAGAGATAATATATTGGAAGGTATGGAGAGAGAATCTCATATTGAAAGAGGTGAGATTCCTCCACCTCCTCCTCCAATAAATATCATGTGCTTGATAAAAATAACCCCTTGCCTAAATCAATGCATATTGATAATTTAAGAAAACAAGTAATTGATACCACTACTACAGCCATAAATATTTGAAGGAATATACAAGTCCCTCCAATTAGTAGTGTCACTTAAAATTATTTTCAATTTCCTCCTCAATATTCAAATATCAACACTTTTGCTTTGGTTCCACAAAATTGTTAGTTGTCCATTTTCACAAGGCACCATCTATAACAATAGCATCCATGCATCCAACTTGAGTCAAGCATTGGTTCCTCAACATACATACATTCCTCATTTAAAATATTTTGGGATGATCCATAATAGTAATCCAAAAGTGCAGAATTTGACAAATATGGTAAAGCAGTTGGTTTCAAAAGTTGAGATGATTTGGCCTTCAAGTTTTACTTACAGTTATAAGGAAATGTGTAATCAGCCATAAGATCATATTGTTGTTGTTAGGCCTTATCATAAGCATTTTCCTATGTCATTTTTACCTATTTACAAAGGGAAAAAATATCCAATAGAGTGTTTAATAATATTTAGAACAACTTACCATGATCTCACTTATTATGACATGTTGTTACTTAAAAATATTCCTAAGAGTCTTGGTGGCATGGCATTAGAATGGTACTATCGGTTGCCTAATTATTCCTTGAAGAACTTTGAAGAGAAAACATAATTATTTGTTCAATATTTTTGCGCTTATATTGAAAATGAAGTAACAATAAAATATGTTTACAATTTAAAGCAAAGTAAAGAGGAATTTTTTCATAATTCTTGGCTCATTGGAGAAGTTTAGTTGAATTTTTAAGATATAATTTACCTCCAAAAGATATGCTTGAGATATTTATTGGTAATCTATATTATCAATTATCTTATGCATTAGAGACTACTACTATCACATATTTTTATCAAGCAATTTATTTAGCAAGAAAAGTATAACATGCCCTTATTAGAAGAGGCCAATGCAAAGTCAAAGAAGAGAAACCTACTAAGTCTCAACATAAGAATAAACACACTGGAGGTGATATTGGAATGGATAGTAGGCCTGTTAACAATGTTACTAACAATATAAAAAAAATAGTACTTCATAAAACTTCACAAAGGAATTTTAGAAGGCTTAATATGTCTATGGAAGCAATTTTGAAACAACTTTTGCAAGCCAATGCAATTGAATTGCATTCCATTATACAACCAGATACTACAGGTCATTGGTATAAGACATGTCAACATTGTGCATATAATATAGTGGAAGGACACTAGAAAAAATCTTGTAAGAAATTGAAACATGTAGTTTATGATTTGATTGATGCAAGACATATTGATTTGGAAAATTCTCAGGCAGTAAATAATCAAGTTCCCATTCAAAAAAATCCAACTACCAATCAAGATATGCGAATATTCAAATATCCATTGCCAAAACATAATCAACAAATGGCAAATAAAGTGGCCCATCAGAATGAGCCTCCTACCTATGGTAATATGGTTGGCATGGTTGGGATAACTATAAGAAGGAAAGCCCAGACTCAGCATCCTCAACAAGGATAGAACTCTATATTACAATCCAATTCAATTTTAAAGAATAATAAGAGAAAACTTTTAGATATTGGGACTCCACCTTTAGTGTTGAAACCACAACCTACGGTTTCATTTGATATTTAGAAGTAGTTGGCTAATACTCCAACAAAGATATTAGTATTAGAGCTCTTACAAACTTCTCCCAACCATAGAGATGCTTTGATGGAATTTCTAAAGCAACAATTGGTTCCATTAGATATTTCTCATAATGCTATAGTTTATGTTGTAAGTTCTTTTGGGATACATCACATCTCATTTTCAGATGATGATAAGCCTTCCTCAAAATTGCAAGAATATTCTTCACTTTACATCACTACACTTATTGGGGATACCTTTATTAAGAGAATTTTTATTGATAATGGTTCTTCCCTAAATTTGTGTACATATTATTTTTTCAATAAAATGGATTACAAGAGGAATATTTAACAAAGTTTAATATCATTATAAAAGATTTCAATAATGAATCCTAAGAGGCTTGTGGTGTCATATCTCTTCCTCTTAAAGATGGAAAAAAAATATTGGATACTTTGTTTTATGTGGTACATTGTCCTGCATCTTGTAATATTATTCTTGGATATCCTTGGATCCATGCAATGAAGGTCATCCCTTATACTCTCCATCAATGTCTAAAATATGAATTTAAAAATCAAGTTATCACCATTCTAGGTGACCCTCGACCATTTGATTTTTTTCTCAAATGTAGAGAAAGATCAATCTGAGTTCAACCTATTTCCTATTTCTTGAATGGTTTGTCCATGTTCCTCATATCAGATATTAGATCAATTTCAAAATTTAAAAGTGAGTGAGGAACATATCCTAAATTTCTCATCTTAGGATCATGCTAATCAGTTTCTTCAAGAACCTCTTCTGGATCTAGCCAACCTACCATCGTCACCAAGAACCATGGGATTGCCCCATAAGAAAGGTGATGTTGTACACATTGGCACATGTACCTTTATCTTTGTAGGGACTGTCTTTGAAGAAAATATTCATGGTAGCAACCCCTCTCCTGTTTATCTCTCTTTTGCTCATTGTTACCTTTCCAATGACTACCCACTTTCTAAACAGATCCTATCAAGTATGGGATATGTAGGTAAAGGTTTGGGGCCATAATATAAGGGAACTAAAGAGCCTTTGGATGTTGAGATCTAGCCTAGGATATCTAGCATAGGTTTTATACCTAGTAAAAATTAATCTTTACCATTTGACAATGATGATCATCTTATGACTTATGTTGAATATATGGATTATCAAAAGTTAGGAATGGGTGATGAGGATGATGGTCCCCTATATTATTTTGAGGATTGTTTTTGTAATATGATTGGTTCTGTATGTTCCAAAAATAAGCTTTCTATTTTATAAGAAGATCTTGGTTTACTATATTATAATAATATTTATATTAAAAATAATGGTCTTGTTTGAAAAAGCAATGATTACCATGCCATGATTGTTAGGGAAAGAGCTACAAAGGAGCTCCTCCGTGATTTTCATTATCAATATGAATTGCTTTTTAGAAATTTATTTGGTGAAATAGTTCATGGTACACTTGTTTCTTATGCCAAGAAAGGCGACACACTTAGATTTTGTGTCAACTATCATCCTGTTTGCTTAAACTAAATAATAAATATAATAATATATATAACAAAAAAAACACATAATATAACATGAAATAATTTTTTAATAAAAACAATCATCATAAATTTAGCTATGTATTTGTATTTTCATTGCATCCATCTACTTGATTCATACTGCATTGTTGCTTGTCATATTTTGCATTGATTGCCTGATATTTAACACAATATACATATTTGGAGTGTCATATTTGGCATGATTGCTTGATCATATAGATTTTTGGGAACCTTGCAACAATGTCATGTGATGATACCTAGTTAGGTTGTTGCTCACATGCATTGCACTCTCTCTAGGATTCTGATGCCTATCAAGATCCCCACCTAGGGTTTCCTCTTCTTATATCTTAATTCTCTTTGCTCTATCTTCCTTGGTCTTAGGAATGTTGATTTATCATATTTCTTAAATCAAGGATGAAAGTTTGCTAATATTTAACTTTCACTTATTTATTGCTTCCAAAATTTTCTTCATTTTGCATTTTGGCTTTAACAAAGAAGTATGTGTACTTATCTCTTTCTTTATCTTTTTCAAAGTTCTTTTCTTTTGCACATTTGCACAAATTCACCAAGTGTTTTTCAAACCCCTACTGGAGGTAGCACTTGCCTAGTATATATTATCCTTATATTACACCCCACATGGATAATTATACATCATAGCGGGTATTTTATTGGATATGATATCCTATCAGGTTACACTCCATTTTGACTTAGTGGGCTCAACACCCCATTACAGGATAATCTCCATGGTCATTTGCAATAGGCCTTAGTATACATCCTAATGGGTAATTTCCTCACAATAGTCAATTAGCAAGCAACCACTCATAGTGGGCTAGACTCTAACATGTCATACTTTTATAGTGAGTACTACACCCATAGTGGGTTTAGCTCCCTATTTCTGGTATGATTCATAGTATTTAATCACATTGGTCCATTACAACCTATGTTGGTTTAAATATTATGTTTCACATATCCTTCTCTATTTTAGTTGGTTTACCTTTAGATCATCATCATCATCTTCTTATTATTATTCATCATCATCATCTTCTTCTTCTTCCTCTTCCTCTTCTTCTTCTTCTTCTTCTTCTTCTTCTTCTTTTCTTACTTGTTTTCTTTGGTCTTGTGTTTCTTCCTTTCATCCATTTTTCATCCGTGCATTTCATATAGTTCTTGCATTAATATATTTTTCATGCATAAAACATAAAGTATTAATCTAAAAATAATACTTAATTAAATCATTTCATATGCACACACATTCACACAAAATATAAAAGAAGAAACTATGTATTACTAGATGGAAGAGAAAGATACATCATTTTCTAGTTGGTGTACCATAGTCCAATATCTGTACACTCAACCAATCCCTAGGGATGCATACCACAATTAAAAATACCATGTCATCCCGATCCCTAGCCCTTAACTCTGATAACCCGTCATCTCTACTCCACTCAAAGGAGGAGGTGGTGCAGGTAGCTATATATTCATGGACGGTGAAGCTGAGACTATCCATGATTAATACCATGACCTACTAGATAATTGTAGGCATGGAGGAATTATCATCCTCTACCCTTATAGTACTACCTATAAATACATGGTCTCATAGAAGGTATCCCATTAAATGGCCACCTCTAGCCTCTTCCCTACCCTTTGTAGCTTTTCTTGTAGAAGGAAAATCTCATAACTAGCCTGGATTCTACTAATAATAGCCATCCCTTTGCTTGAGACCTCTAGACCTTTGTGTCTATATGGCTCACCTCCCATTAGAGATTATCAACCTCTACCCGATCCACATACCTCTTTATCTCTACGATACTCAAAGAGCTCTATAGTCCCTTGATCCTCTTGGACCTATCCACCTGGAGTATGTTCACCTATATCTACAAAGTCACCACCTATGCTCATAGTACCTTTTCTATCACATCCCACATTGGAAGACTATTTTTAAGTTGCTATTTATGGAATGGTAGCTGGTTTTAATGCTTAAAATAGTTGCATTGTATTTGTCAAAAGAAAATGATGTTGTGTTGCTTGATTGCAGGAACATTTATTTTCATAGGTGGAAGACTAACCACCAAATGGAAATGATGACTATGACAAACCAACAGGTAAAGCTCATAATTCTATCATCACTAGTTACCTCCCTAATGGCAGTGTTACTTGAGTATTACTCTAAAAGTCCCACACAATCAAAGGAAAAACAATGATAGGGGATACTAAGTACATGCATTAAATGTGTGTATGCCATTTGTGTGTGATTTATATTTGATTTCCTTATTAATATGCATGAGATTAGTTTAATAAAAGTTTACTTGAAAATGCACATTAAATAATATTTTACATTTTTCAAATTACCTTAAAATAAATAAATAAATATATATATATATATATATATATATATATATATATATATATATATATATATATATATATATATATATATATATATATATATATATTTCAATTTATCATGATTTAGTGAAATCTTAATTTGAGCAATTTCTAAAGTAAAGGATTTTCTTTTGGATCTAGTTGATCCTATTTTAGAAGGAAATTAGGTAGTTTGTTTTTATGAGCTTGTTCAATTTTAAATTGAAAAAAAAAACTACCTTGTAGATTTAAAAATAAATCTTTCCTTCATATGGCTACTTTGGGAAGGTTGAAATAGTGGATAATATTCTGCTCTTATCTCTATGGATTTCATTTCCATTAATATATATATATTAAAGGAAGCTTTAATTTGGGTGAGAAAAAGAAGATAAAATAAATTATATATATATAAACATTTTTCCTGTCTAATAAGAAAGAGAGCTATAAATTACCTTTGATATTGAGGAAAAGGGGGAGCCTATGTTATGCTGGAGAGGGAAGATGAGCGGAAGATACAAAATCCAAGTAGATTCATCCTTTGCAAGAGTCCAGGTTGGGGCTTTTCTACCCATATTGTTTCTTTGAATGTTGAGAAATTTATCTCATGTATTTAGTTTACTTCTATTATGTGAATGTATTACTTACACTATAATATTACGTTGATGTACATATGTCAAGCAATCTGGAATAGTTTTAATTTTAAGTAAGTGTAAGCTTTATGTACATCCAATAGAGAGGTTGATAGTTCCTAGATGGTCCTAATAGGGAACCAATGATTGAATCGTATGATGCTCAACTATTTAGATCCGCTTTGACGTCTACTCAAATTTCCATAATATATGATGGTTGAGAAGGATATTATATAACTATAAATATATTGTTTTCTTCAATATATCAATCTGCTAACATCTTCCAATGTGAAGTATATTGTTGGTCTAGCACAACATCATGTCTCTAACCTTTTAATCGAGCTTAGAAGCTAACAATTTCTCCTCTCAACCATAGCATGGGGAAGTCATTGAATTTAACCTCGACGCAATATAATTTTGCATTAATCTCATCCAATACAAAGTTTAGAACCTATGTTATGCAGGCTAGGATATATTTCCAACATTAGTAGATTTCAATAGTATAATCCTATGTTGGAACTTCGTTTCACTTTAATGTTTCTCCCTCCATTGATGGTCTTGGGCCTCTAATGAGCATTCTACACATGGGAAGACTATGTTTTAACTTGATTCTCAACCTAGAAAAGATAAACCTCGATGGAGGATCAAAATAGAATTTGATGACCACTAATCACTACAGTCACCATTATTTAAATAAAATTCTAAAAATCATGACTAATGGTTCAGAAGGGCTAGGGGTTCAAAATATTTTGATCTAAATACCAACATACCCATAGTTTCCATTAAAAATTCTCATCTATATGAATCTATCGTGATTCCATCTACGTCGTATGGAATTTGGAATGAGTTTAATGATGGTTGGGCCATATGATCCTAACTTATATTATGCATAAAAGAGTTTAATGATGTGTTGCATCATAAAGGATTTATTTGAGTTAAAACTACTATTTGATTGATATAGGATATAGTTTATAACCTGCATGGTCAAGGCTGCTCCGTCCTATGTTGAAACATATACACAAATCTCTACTAGCAAACTCTTTCGGTCACAAACGAACCACCCTAGATTAATTCCACTTCTGGCAGAGTTAACCCGACAATTAGAATTAAACCATGATGTGTGTGAAAGAAATTGGATTATGTGTATGGACATTCATGTAATAGATCTTATTGACTACTAGAGGCTAAGATAGTTATTTTAGAACTCGTAGGAGGTTTAATCAAGCACTAAAGAAACATATTCTCAAAATACAAGGATACCCTCTATAGATATTTTGATAACTCTACGTCAAATCTAAATCCATAATCTCATGATCAATCCCTTTACGCATGTGGTTCGTCACTTCTAGGAAACTCCATTAAAAAATCTATATCTTACACGTAATGATCTAGCTCTTATGTGATTATGTTACATAAATCACATTGGGTAGTATATTTGATAAAATGGATTTTCGACCATATGGGATGGGTGTTTAAAAAAAGTAAGTTACATATATATATATATATATATATATATATATATATATATATATATATATATATATATATTATGAAATGATAATCAGATTTTGATTCATTGCTATGATGATATATCACCTCCCATAATGATCTATGACCATGTTTATATATTTGCATATGGAATATAGGGTATGCTTTATAGTTTACATACTTCATGTATTAGAAGATGTAAGGATTTACCGAATAGAGATTTGTGTTGAAATCTATAATATTTTAAGTAATAACTAGAAATAGTTTCTATATTATTAAGTTTTATACTATGATTTGTAGCACATTATACTTACAATAAGATTTTTTCCATGAGGACCAAATTCATGATTAATTCGATGTTTTATAATTTATGAAAATGTTTAATATAGAAACTATTTTATTGTAACTATAATATACCATCTTTGAACACTCTCTTGGGATTGTTGAAGTTATTTTTTTTTTTTGGTAGATAAGATACTATAGCATTAATACCGGGTTTTACAGGTTGACCCAAAATATTTTACAAAAATCAGCCTAGGGCTGTTGATGAACATGTCCTTACTAAGGATCCTATATATGTAAAATCTACATGATGCCAAAGCCATTACATCCAGTAAGGCACATAGTCTGTTATCAAAAATAAACTTCCCATACAAAATTTTGGGTATACCCCGAGAAAACACACTTGCATCATAATTACAAAAAAATAAACAGACATAGATCCCTTCCTTGAAACAGTGGAGAAATAAAAAGTTGTAGACACACATAACAGAGTACTGAAAAAAACTCCCACAAGCTCTGTATTGATAGTTACTCTTAATAATTCTTTTATAATTGCTTTCTTCCATATATGAAATGCTTTGGGACCACATCCCGTCTTGGCCAATCAACCTTGGAGAAGTGAACCTGCTGGCTATATTTATGGCGGTGGCTATCTGGTGGTCCACGTGGATCTGGTTCGAAGTCTTATATTGTCATTTATTTCCTACCCCGTGATTATCAACCAACCTCAAATTACTAAGCAACTAGGAGCCATGTTATCTGACATGTGATTGTCCCCATTAGTATTTGTGGTATTTCCAAGCAACATCCACCAAGACTGATAGCTCGGATAATTTTTATTGTGAGTCTATTTCAAAAAAGATACGTGAATACTCATAGCCTTCAAACTTACAGTGCCTTCCTTGTTGGTAAATTTGACTATCATTCTTGGTATTCTTTTTGAATAAGCTCCTCTACTTCGCTCGAGACACCGTGTTCCCATTTGAAAATTTTGTCACCATCAACACCCAAATTGGCCAGCTTATCAACAACTTTGTTAGCTTTCGAAAGACATGTTGGGATTTTCTGTCCTGTCTTCCCTGGAAAAGGATCCTAGCCTCTTCAAAAATTGTTTTAATCCTCCAAGGAGGTGTTTTCTAATTATTTAGGAGATTTATAACATGCATAGAGTCTCATTATATGATCAAATTGCCTTAAAAGTCTTGAGTCATTTGAAGGCCTCTCCACATAACTCTAGCTTTAGCTTCGTTGTTCATCCTTGTTCCCAAATATTCAAAAAATGCAAGCATCATATTCCCATTATGATCTCGCACAATACCGCTAGCACCTGCTCTGCTAGGATTGTCCTTAGTTGCTCCATAAAAATTAAGCTTAAACCAACCTGTAGGAGGTGGGGACCACTTAACATTGGCTCTGGGGTTGACTACCCTAGGAACAGACTCATATAACAAGGTTAAGCTTAAATATTGAGCAATCATGGTCTCCTGCAGATGATTTTTACGACTATCAAAAGGGATAAGGTTCACATTCTTATTTGCAAAGGATAGGATCCTAGCAATGATAGTTTGATGATCATGGATAGACTCATTAAAGACTCTATGGTTCCTTTCTAACCACACCTACCAAAGATAGTGATTGAAACAAATTTTACACATGTATCTAAGTCTTTGGCTTGAAAAGGGGCAAGGCCACTAGACAAAAAAAATCAAGTACGATGGCTAGTTTAACCCAAGAAATATTGAAGGCCTGAAAAACCCCACTTAGGATAGTCAAGGAAAAAGGGCACTCACAAAAAATGTGATAAATGGTCTCCTAATTATCCCTGCATAGATAACAACGATTAGTGATACAAATACCTTTACACATCATATTATCAATAGTTAGAATTCTTCCTTGGATAACCAGCGATGAAAAGACTGTAATTTTTGGAATTAAATTTTTTATTCAAACTAAATCCTTTTGGAGGACAAAATCCTTGCCATCAAGCAGAAGCTTGTAAGCTGATTTAATAATGAACTACCAATTTTCTGTAGGATCCCATGTCACTTGATCTTCCTTGGGTATCATGGGGATAAAATGTTGCCCGAGAATATTACAAAGATCATTTGATTCCGCTTGAAATCCATGAATCCTTATTTGTTTCCACTTCATTCTGCCTTTGTCCTCAACCATATAATCAAAGACTTCTATCAATGAGTTCTTCCATGATATCTCTGATTCAAGCTAATTTAGAATATTGTGTCAGTGGTTTGTCCTTAGCCCAAATATCATTCCAAAAAAATTTCCTCTCACCATTGCCTAAAACCCAATTAAACCTTTTTTGATGATTTCCTTACAATTGAGAATTGCTTTTCGAAAAACTGAACCTCTGATTGGAACTGAGTCACTTAGAAAATCCATGTTTTGAAGATACTTTCATTTGATGATAGTTATCCATTCATTTTCTTCATAAAAAATGAGGCACCACACCTGCTTAGCTAGTAAAGCTAAATTCATATGAGCAATTATCCTCAGACCTAAGCCCCCATTTTCCTTGGGTCTGCACACTTCAGTCCATCCTACAAGATGTATCCTTTTTTGCTCCTCTGATCCAGTTCATAAAAATTCTTTTTGGAGTTTCTCAATTTTTTGGAAAACCTTCATAGGGGCTTTGAAAATGGAGAGGAAATAGACTGGAATGCTTTGAAGAGAGGCCTTAGTGAGGGTCATATTTCCTGCTTGATATAGAAGATGACCTTTCCATCCATCAAGTTTTTTTTTTAATTCTTTCAATAACCTTGTCCTACATTGACTCTCTTGGAGAACCAATGAAAAGAAGAACAAGATATGAAGTGGGGAGGTTTGCTATATCACACCCTAAAATTTTTACAATACTTCCTTACCTTGGAATGGGGTGTTCAAGAAATATAACTTGATTTTATTGAAATTAACTTTCTGACCAGTAGTGTCCTCATAGAATTACAAGATGTATTTAATTCTTTTGGCCTCAACCACCAACACTTTAGTCAATAGAAGGGTATCATCGATGAATTGTTGGTGAGAAAAAACACTAGTGAGATATGTTGCATTGATTCCTGATATTAGCCTTGAACTACAAGAAATTTTTATGGTTCTACCTAAAGCTTCTACCACAATGATGAATAACATGGGGCTGATAGGGTCCCCCTGTTGAATTCCTCTACAAATTTGAAAGTAACCAGCAGTTGTTCCATTAACCAGAATTGAGAACCATGCTTTAGAAATATATTCTTTGATCAAATTAACCCATTGGTTGTGAAAACCAAACTTAAGGAGGACAATAATCAAAAATTCCCAATTTATCCTATCAAATGCTTTTTCATATCAAGTTGGAGGGCAAAAACAAACCTGTTAGTCTTATGAGAAGAGTGCAGAGCTTCATGAACTATGATAATTCCATCCAAGATTGACTTGTCCTAGACAGAGCTTCCATAGAACAGATCTATAATGTGGGCCATAACATCTCTCATTCTATTTACAATGGCCTTATTTAGGATCTTGTAAGAAACATTGCATAGACTGATTGGCCTAAAGTCAGCCATAGATTCAGGGGTTTGCTTCTTAGTAATTTGAGAAATAAAAGTAGAGTTGAGACCTTTTGGGATATGATTTATTGCTTGGATTTCTCTAATAAGAAAAATTACATCCTCACTTACGATGTCCCAAAAAGCTTGATAGAAATGAGGGGGAAAGCCATCGGATCCCGGGGCTTTGTCTGGCTCCGTGCTAAACAAGACTTCCTTAATTTCCTCATCAGAAAATGGAGCTAGAAGATTAAGGTTTATATCCTCATTTATTATGCTATGAATGGATTGCAATAGAATATCTTTGGCCTCCTCATTGCACTGCGATTCCTAACCAAAAATAGAATTGAAATAAGTTACTACCTCTTTTCTAATTTCTGTTAAGTCCTGAGTAATAGAACCATCTACTTTTTTAAAAAAATTTATCTTGTTATTGCTTTTGTTTCTAAGCGTGGTGATGTGAAAAAACTTAGAATTTGAATCTCCATCTTTCAACCAAAGAGTCCTTTATTTTTACATCCAATCGATTTCCTTACATGCCAAAATATTATGAAACTCTGCTAGTTTTGTTCGTTCCTCCTGCCTAGTAGTTTTATCAGCATCACCATGTTGAATCCTTTGATCAATTATCTTGAAACTTTCAACAACATACTTTTTATTTTCAAAGAGGTTCCCAAAGACCTCTTTGTTCTAAGTTCAAAGATTTTACTTAACAAACTTTAATTTGCCAACAAGTTTAAAAGTTACACTACCCCTGACAGGTTGCTGCCACCACTGAATTAAGTTTTCTTTGAAATTGGAATGTTTGATCCACATAGATTGAAATATGAAAGTTTTATTGAAGGACAGAGAGTTAGGGATCTCCAATAAAATGGGATTATGATCAGAGGCAATTTTAGGAAAGGCTTGCAGGGTAGAATCACCGAACAGAGTTGTAACCTCCTTTGATAGAAAAAACCTGTCAAGCCTTTCTTGAATGAGATGACACCCTATCCGTATATTGCTCTAGGTATAATTCACTCTAAGTTTTACATCCATAAATATGTTGGAGTTCACAAAGTCATTGAACTCATCCATGCTCCTGATAGGTGGTCCATTTCCACCCATTTTTTTTGAAGGGTAAAGAGGAGTGTTAAAATTCCTAGCTAGAATCCAGGGGACATTATGGAAGATTTCACTTAGATTGCCTAAGTACTCCCATAGTATAGCTCTCCATTGAATTGAAGTCTGGGCATAAATATTTGAAAGGATCCACGACTTGTTGTTGTTTATTTCCTTAAATAAAACACTAAGAACCCTATCATCTTTTTGAATAATTGTACCTTCTACTATCCTGGGATCCCACAAAGTCATAAAGCCTCCAAACGCTCCCCTGGCTGATTTGCAAACCATCCCCCCTTGATTATAGATTTTTTTTGCTACTATTTTTGACTGAATCACATCAGTTTTTGTTTCTTGCAACATGATAATAGTTGGATTCACTTGATTTCTTATTGCACTGACTTCCCTATGTTTGTGTAGGCCATTGATGCCTCTCACATTCCATGAGAGGAACTTCATTTAGATTGTTTGGGATTTCTTCCTCCCATCCTCCATTGAGGGGTTTTTCCTAATTTGTTGTCTTCAGAACTTAGAATAACCTGTTGAAACAAGGTTCTCTATTTTCCATTGGCAATGTCATTATCATTTTTAATTTTTTGATTCTCAGCATTTGATATTCTCCCTCTTTTTTTTTCACTGCAAAAATCTATAGGAGACTTCACAGTTCTCCTGGTTTTTTTAGGACTAAACTGGGGGGAGGAAATTTGTTGCAAAACCAGACTTCCATATTCCTTAGTCTAAAATTTTTCACATATCTCCACCCCTACATCCAAATATTCTCATTTTTTTCCTGTATTCCCCTGGTCTACAAGATGGCCCCTCAGTTGGATTCACATGGCTCCTACTAATGATTTTAATGAGATGATATTTTTTAATTTCCAATGCCTCAAATTTATTCCTAAGTTATTTAGCATTAGGGTTTGGATTTGGGATGCCCACTATGCTTGAAGTATTTTCAGCATTGGGGTTTAAGGATCCTGACTTGGATTGGGATTCTAGAGATCGGGCATTAGGGTTTGGCTTTGTGATGCCCATGGGGCTTACAATAATTTCAACATTAAGGTTTGAGGATCCTAAATTGGATGGGGATTCTAGAGATTCAGAAAGGTTAGCCTGAAGATTCTGGGTGTCCATGTCTTTCGACAATCCTCCTACACCCATATTGGATAGAATTGAAAATTTATTTGAAACTAAAGGATTGGAACTTACCTGAGTATTTTTGTTGCCAAAAACCTTGTTGGCAATTTTGGGTACTTTGGGTACATTACCTTTGCTCAAGTGTATAAGTTGTCATTGATGTCAAGAAGCTCTTGAAGGAATTTGATTTGGTGTCAAATAACTTGTTTTGATGAAGGTTACGACATGACAGTTTCAAAGGTCTTTTGTAAACCCCAAGTTGGCGGGTTTAAAGATTACAGGTGGATGCATTAGTTTAATGCATTTGGGTCCAGGAGGAAGTATTTATTTAAATAATTAAAAACCTTGTTAAGGTTCCTTTTAATTATTTTTAAATAAATATTTGTTTGCATTGGGTTCTCCTAACCCATGGCGCAAATGTCTTAACTTTTATGGTGCTATGTTCTAAGTTTGTGGGCGCTAGCCAAGACCTCCGTCGACGTGCTAAAGACCTCCGTCGACATGTTAAACTCATCACAAACATCAAGAGTTTATGGGAAATATGCATATAAATCTCCCACGATGAAGATCAAAGATTATCCCATCCGCATTTTCGAAAAGTGTTGCTCATTGTGAATTCATGATCTAATGTTTGATTTCTTCCTCACTGTAATTTCGTGATCCACTGTTTGGATATCCGCCGTTCATTTTTGTATCCACCGTAATGTTTCATCATCGTCGTTCATGTCAGAAGACAGGGAGGCCTGTTGTTTATTTTATCTCTGGAATAGAAGGTATGTTTAAACCTCATCGAATGCCTTTGGCGCACCGATAGCGGTTAGGCTTTTGGCGCGCTACCCGAATGGGAGGTTCCATGTTCAAATAATGCGAAAGGGTTTTTCTTTGTTGAAGTGGATGCAGCAGGTGGTGTTAGAGTTCATGCGCAATTTCTCCATAGCACGGTTTTTGGTGTTGGCCAAGGTATTTTTGAAATTAATTTTTGCTAGTGTATTTTGTGGATGGAGGAAGTTTATTAGAGAGAAAAACATCTTAGGAGTTATAAGGAGTTTGAAGCTTGCTTTATTTTGATAAAATATTCTTTTGAAAGTGTTGTTTGCATTATCTTATTGCATTCTTATGAGAGATAAAGTTTATTGTTGATAAGACTATAAGGGAGAAATAAGGTGTACAAGGGATAAATATTTCTTGTAATGTTGAGAGTGCTTTTGGTTGATTATGGAAATGAAAGCATGATGTTTTAAGGTTAGAATTGCTTCTTGTGTGAAGTTGTGAAACCTTAAGTGGGCAGCTTTGAGATTGACATTAGATTTCATTAAATTGGTTATAATCAAGCTATTATTTACTTAGTTAAAGTGTTGGGCTTACTCCTTTGTTGATGATTTGAAAAGTTGTTTTGTTCTATTGAGATTTGAGTTGGTGTATGCTTTTTGTTCAAATAGTATTGGAGAGAAAAGGAGTTCTACTTGTTTCCTTTTCTGATATTGATTGTGAAATGCTTCAAGGTTGTGTTTTGAGTTGAATGGTGTTGACTGAACCTTGTTTGATGAGCATTGTTGTTGAAGCCCTAATTGATAGTGAAAAGAACATGAGTATCATTGTTATGTGATTTTTTCCATAGTTGGCAATTTTTGGGGTTTCATGTTCTTGAAAGAAAGCATTCTATCCTATCCATTTCATATATTGAGTTGAGTTTTCAGATTTGAGATTGAGATTGAGCTAAGTTGATTTGAGTTGAGTTTTGATATTGGGAGTTGAGTATAGAACATATTGAGTCTCTAAAAATTCTCTTTATGCTTCTATGAGTTTGAGAACATATTGAGTCTCTAACAATTCTCTTTATGCTTCTATGAGTTTGACAAATCACATTGGGTCTCTAAAAATTCACTTTGTGATTTCCTACTAAGAAATTTTTTCTTGGTGAGCTTGCTAAGTTTTTGGACAGGTTTCGGTGGGGACTTGTGAGTAGTTTTTGGACAGGTTCCAGTGGGGACTTGTGAGTAGTTTTGGAAAGGTTTCGGTGGGGACTTGTGAGCAGATTTGGACAAGTCCTAGAAGAGGACTTGTGAGCTGAGTTTGATAGTTCTATCAGAGAACTTGAGGACAGAGATGCACTGGTTCTAGGAGAAGAACCTGAGGATAGATTTGACAAGTCTTTGAGAAGGCTTGTATGCAGAGGATTGATTTGTTCAAGAGTTGGACAGATCTGACAGATAGATGAAGACTTGTACTAGACTGACTGACTGTGTTTGGTACAGATTGCTGAGCTATTGTGGACATGATCATAGAAGGCATAGGTATCTTAGGCTAAGCATTGAGGACAGGAGGTCTTCGATGGAAAGGAGTTCCATGTGCTGGCAGGAGGTAGAGGTAGTTGATCTTCTGAGGGATCATTTCTAGAGTAGAGGGGAAGGTATCTCCTTTGAGTAGAGGCTCATAAATTTTGATTGGGGTAAGGTATATCCTTTGAGCAGAGGCTCATAAATTTTGATTGGGGGAAGGTATCTCCTTTGGGCCGAGGCTCATAAACATTGTAATTGGGAAGGATTCCCAAAGAACTTTGAGATAAATTTTAGAGAAAAGTTTTGTGGATGTAGCCCAACCATTCTGGGTGAACCACGTTAAAATTGGTGTCACTTTGTGGATGATATTGTGCATTTCTTTGATATTGCTTTGGGTATATTGCTTTACTATTTTGAAGTATAATGGAAAAATTATAAAGAGGTCTTATACTGTTCACCCCCCCCCATATCAATATAAGCTTGTGTTCTTCAATTGGTATCAGAGTCGGTGCCTTCGAAAAGTTTAATAGCTTGAAGGAAAAGCTAGTAAAAAACACAATGGATCATTCAAGTGGCAATGCAGAAACTATTCTTGATGGGTCAGATTTTGGTCTTTGGAGTGCAAGTATGAAGGTTCATCTAATGGCACTTGGGAATGAGGTTTGGGAAGTGATTGAATATGAGTACACTATTCTTGAACATGGTCCTAATACTAAAGAAGAAAGGGTCCTACATCACAGCAATTCAAAAGCTATGAATGCAATCCTGAAAGGCTTATAGAAAATAGATCTCACCAAAGTGATTCACTGCAAGACAGCTAGTGAAATGTGGAATCAGTTGAAGGTGGTTCATACAGGTGATACAAATATCAGAAAGGCCAAGTTGAGATACTTCAAAGGTATGTTTGAACAACTCAAGATGAATGATGATGAAAATATTAGTGACTACATGCTTCGTATGGATAAGGTTGTTAACTCCATGAAAGACTTAGGTCTTGAGCTTGCTGAAAATGATGTCTGTGATAAGATTTTAAGATCTCTTCCTAATAGATTTAGTGAAAATATTTCTACTATTGAGGAAGCTAAAGATTTGGATAAGTTGAAAAAGTATGAGCTCCATAGTATACTTGCAGCATTTGAGTTGAGAACTCAAGTGAAGGTTGATTTCAAGAAAGAGGCAGCTTTCAAGGTTACCAAGAAATCCAAGGGTAAACAACTTCAAGATAGTGATGAGTCTTCTAGTGATGAAGAGGCATATTATAGCAAGAAAGGCAAGTTCTCTAGAAAACACAAAAGTATGAAAAATATAAGATGTTTCAATTGTGGAAAGTTTGGTCATTATGCTACTAACTGTACTATTCCCAAGAATGAAAGTGATGAAGATAAACAAGATTCTAAGAGCAAGGATTCTGAAAAGCACAAGCATCATAGGAAAAATAAATATGAGCACAAAAATCAAGGAAAGAGGTATTCTGACAAGCACAAGAAGAGTTTCTACCTAGACAAAGCAAGTAAGTGTTCTAGTAGTGATAGTGAAAGTTCTTCAAGTGATAATGAAAATGAGATGTTGTTCATATCAGAAAAGGAGGATGAACCGAAACATAGATTCATTATCATGAAATGTCTTAGATGTGGAAAATTTGGTCACCTTGAAGATGATTTCACAAATAATGATTTGGTTTCTAGTATGTATGAGGATGCTTCAGAAAACTACAAGGAAGATGCATGTATGGTTTTTGAAAAGGGTAGCACCTCTAGTAATAAGAAATCTGAAAAAGGCTTTGATGATTCAAAAAGCAAACAAATAGAGGAAGATATAGAGAAAGGTGAAGTAGATCTTAAAGGTGAACTTATTAGTGCTCTTAGTGCTTTGAAAAAGGAAAGAAATAAGAATGCTAGACTCAAGGATAAGTTAGATGAATGTTGTATGGAGAGAGATGATCTTATATAAAGTCTTGACTTCTCTATAGCTAAGACACAGGAACTCAAGGATGAGTTAGAGTCTAAGGTTCTTGAGTATAGTGAGTTAGAACAGAAAATGGCTTCTTTGAAAGAGGAAACTAAAGAGTACAAGGATAAGCTTTACATGTTACAAGATAGCTCCAAAAAGGTTAAGTCACTCATCAAAGGTCAAAGAAAGACAACAGATAAAATAGGCCTTGGTTTTGTTAAGCCACACAAGGAACAAGTTGGAGAGTCTAGTAAGAGACTCCAAAAGGAAGAGAGTTCTGATGAGGAAAGTATTTCAGAAAAAGAGTCCTTGAATGATAGATGCACAGAAATAGAAAACAAAAGTCAAAATGAGAAGAAGTTTTCAGAACAGAGGTCAAATAAAGGAAAGTTTCAAGGCAGATGTTTTGCTTGTCACAGGTTTGGTCACATGGCTTCACATTGCATGGCTCAAGTGAAGAAGGTAAATGACAGTTTCAAAAGTGCTAGTTAATTTCAAGGGTATTGCTACTCTTGTAAATAGTTTGGGCACAAGTTAGTTTATTGCAAGGCAAATAACTAGAACAGGTTTGGTCAGAACAGGTTTGGTTAGAACAAGTTTGGCTAGAACAGGTTTGGTTAGAACAGGTTTGGTCAGAACTGGTGGATTCAAAGATCAGGTTTATCTCAAAGAAACAACATCATCAAGTGTTTCAAGTGCAACAATTAAGGTCACATAATCAGACAGTGTAGAGCTGAAATTCCAAAATACAGGAACAGGAACAGTGGCATGATCAGGTCCAAGGATAAAGGCATGGACAAGAACAGGGATGAGAACAAGAACAAGAACATTGACAAGAATAGGAATATGGGCAAAGATTTGAAGAGAAGGCCCGAAAAGAAAGTTATAGATGCCGATGATGATCAGTGCCTAATGGGAGTTTTACTCCCACCCCAGAATTAATCACCTCATCAGGAGGTGGGGGAGGGACTAAGCTAAGAGGATCATTCTTAGTCTCGAGCCCCAAAGGTGACCCTTTGCCATTGATGACAAAGGGGGAGAGATATGAGTAAGGGGTAGAGCTTCAAAGTGAAGAGAAGAGCTTCAATTCAGGGGGAGAAAAACTTCAAAGGAAGATTCTCAGTTGTGGGCACATTTGGTCAGTTGTTAGCACAGTTGGTTTTAGTTTTGGCTCTTGAGAAGTGTTTTCAGTAAAGGTTTGCCATCAATGACAAAGGGGGATATTGTTGGCAATTTTGGGTACTTTGGGTACATTGCCTTTGCTCAAGTGTATAAGTTGTCATTGATGTCAAGAAGCTCTTGAAGGAATTTTATTTGATGTCAAATAACTTGTTTTGATGAAGGTTACGACATGACAGTTTCAAAGGTCTTTTGTAAACCCCAAGTTGGCAGGTTTAAAGATTACAGGTGGATGCATTAGTTTAATGCATTTGGGTCCAGGAGGAAGTATTTATTTAAATAATTAAAAACCTTGTTAAGGTTCATTTTAATTATTTTTAAATAAATATTTGTTTGCATTGGGTTCTCCTAACCCATGGCGCAAATGTCTTAACTTTGATGGCACTATGTTCTAAGTTTGTGGGTGCTAGGCAAGACCTCCGTCGACGTGCTAAAATCCTCTGTCGATGTGTTAAAATCCTCGCCAACGTCAATATTTTATGGGAAATATGCATATAAATCTCCCATGATGAAGATCAAATATTATCCCATCCGCATTTTCAAAAAGTGTTGCTCGCTGTGAATTCGCGATCTGATGTTCGATTTCTTCCTTGCTGTAATTTTGTGATCTGCTATTCGGATATCCGTCATTCATTTTTGTATCCACCATAAGGTTTTGTAATTTTCATTCACATTAGAAGACATGGAGGCCTGTTGTTTATTTTAGCTCTGGCACAAAAGGTACAAGGGAAACAGAGTGAGGTTTAAACCTCACCCGATGCCTTTGGCGCACCGGTAGCGGCTAGGTTGTTGGCGTGCTACCCGAACGAGAGGTTCCGCATTTGAATAACGTGAAAGGGTTTTTCTTCGTTGAAGTGGACACAGTGGGTGGTGTTAGATTTCGTGCGCAATTTCTCCATAGCACAATTTTTGGTGTTGGCCAAGGTATTTTCGAAATTAATTTTTGCTAGTGTATTTTGTGGATGGAGGAAGTTTATTAGAGATAAAAACATCTTAGGAGTTATAAGGAGTTTGAAGCTTCCTTTATTTTGATAAAATATTCTTTTGAAAGTGTTGTTTGCATTATCTTATTGCATTCTTATGAGAGATAAAGTTTATTGTTGATAAGACTATAAGGGAGAAATAAGGTGTATAAGGGATAAATATTTCTTGTAATGTTGAGAGTGTTTTTGGTTGATTATGGAAATGAAAGCATGATGTTTTAAGGTTAGAATTGCTTCTTGTGTGAAGTTGTGAAACCTTAAGTGGGCAGCTTTGAGATTGAAATTAGCTTTCATTAAATTGGTTATAATCAAGTTATTCTTTACTTGGTTAAAGTGTTGGGCTTACTCCTTTGTTGATGATTTGAAAAGTTGTTTTGTGCTATTGAGATTTGATTTGGTGGATGCTTTTTGTTCAAACAATATTGGAGAGAAAATGAGTTCTACTTGTTTCCTTTTCTGATGTTGATTGTGAAATGCTTCAAGGTTGTGTTTTGAGTTGAATGGTGTTGACTGAACCTTGTTTGATGAGCATTGTTGTTGAAGCCCTAATTGATGGTGAAAAGAACATGAGTATCATTGTTATGTGATTATTTGCATAGTTGGCAATTGTTGGGGTTTCATGTTCTTGAAAGAAAGCATTCTATCCTATCCATTTTAGATATTGAGTTGAGTTTTTAGATTTGAGATTGAGATTGAGCTGAGTTGATTTGAGTTGAGTTTTGAGATTGGGAGTTGAGTATAGAACATATTGAGTCTCTAACAATTCTCTTTATGCTTCTATGAGTTTGACAGAACATATTGAGTCTCTAAAAATTCTCTCTATGCTTCTATGAGTTTGACAAATCACATTGGGTCTCTAACAATTCACTTTGTGATTTCCTACTAAGAAATTTTTTCTTGGTGAGCTTGCTGAGTTTTTGGACAAGTTCTGGTGGGGACTTGTGAGCAGTTTTTGGACAGGTTCCGGTGGGGACTTATGAGCAGTTTTGGACAGGTTTCGGTGGGGACTTGTGAGCAGATTTGGACAGGTCCTAGCAGAGGACTTGTGAGCTAAGTTTGATAGTTCTATTAGAGAACTTGAGGGCAAAGGTGCACTGGTTCTATGAGAAGAACCTGAGGAAAGATTTGGCAAGTCTTTGAGAAGGCTTGTTATGCAGAGGATCGATTTGTTCAAGAGTTGGACAGATCTGACAGACAGAGGAAGACTTGTACTAGATTGACTGACTGTGTTTGGTACAGATTGCTGAGCTGCTATGGACATGATCATAGAAGGCAAAGGTCTCGTAGGCTAAGCATTGAGGATAGGAGGTCTTCGATGGAAAGGAGTTCCACGTGCTGGCAAGAGGTAGAGGCAGTTGATCTTCTGAGGGATCATTTCCAGAGCAAAGGTGAAGGTATCTCCTTTGAGCAGAGCCTCATAAATTCTTATTGGGGGAAGGTATCTCCTTTGAGTAGAGGCTCATAAATTTTGATTGGGGGAAGGTATCTCCTTTGGGCCGAGGCTCATAAACATTGTAATTGGGAAGGATTCCCAAAGAAATTTGAGATAAATTTTAGAGAAAAGTTTTGTGGACGTAGCCCAGCCATTCTGGGTGAACCACGTTAAAATTGGTGTCACTTTGTGGATGATATTGTGCATTTCTTTGATATTGCTTTGGGTATATTGCTTTACTATTTTGAAGTATAATGGAAAAAGTATAAATAGGTCTTATACTGTTCACCCCCCCATCTCAATGTAAGCTTGTGTTCTTCAAACCTATTGTTTTCCTTTGTCTTGTCGGGACCTTGCACCCTCTCTTTTATTTTTTTGGTAGACATAGTTTGCCTAATTGAAATTACCTCTACTAGGGAAACTCCTAAAATTTCCTCTGTCTAGCATTCCCTCCTTATGCTTTTCTCTATTCATTGCCAGGTTAGGGCACTAATTGCATAGATTTCCTTGATTTTTACATTCTGCATAGAATGTCAATCTATTCTCGTATTCTATCGACTATTTTTGATAGTATTCTCCATACTCTAGCTCCACAAACCTTGGCAATTCATTATCTAAATTAGCATTTACGTTGATTCATGCATGAGTCATATTTGTCCTAGCCAAGGTTGCATGGTCAATGGAGATCAGGTCCCCTATAGTTTTGGCTATGCCCTAAAACCAATATTCATTTAATAACTAGGTAGATAGACTTGGGAGAAGAACCCAAATAGGGGCAATATTAATATTTTGCTTTTCAGGGTTGAAATCTTCACCCCATCATCTGAGAAAAAGTCTCATTTTGCCCAAAAACCAAGGAACTCCTATTAAAATACGGTTAGCATCCTCCATATTATTAAAATAGATAATTAATAACCCTCGAGTTAGAGATACCAACTCCAAGATGCCTATCGGTCGCCATTTACTTGTTTCCCAAGCCCTGATAATCTCCATGTCCGGCCTACCTCTCGAAAACTTGCCTACCAAGGAGAATTCTTCCATTAAAAGAAAAGGGATCATGGAACTTATCGGGGTCAAAATTTTATTATTTACTGGAACTAGGGGCGAAAGAGAGAGAACCTCATTTCTTTTTCCTCTAAGAATCTCAACAAAAAATAGCCACTTCTTGGGCCTCACATTGTCCTTCGTATCTTTTTTTTGGGGTCTTTCTGAGGAGGGTTGGGCCACCGTGTGATGCCCACCTCCAAATATTCCATAGCCTGACCACCTTCCTTTGGATCCTCGCTTGATCCATGCTCAAGGTTCCCACCTGCCCATTTTGTACCTACTCTACCTTTGTCGCCTTGGCTAATATTCTTGCCCAAAAAATTCAAACTCTCACTCCCACTGCACTCGCTAAACCTTAGTTCACTCATTCCTGACCTAAAATAATTGACGTCCACCTTTTCCTTTCGTTATTCCAATTGTACAAGCATTTGGCATAGTATACAATGGCATATAATATGGTTGTTGAAGTTATTAATCTTCTATGCTAAATTTAATAAATAGGAGTAAATAGCAAATTACCCTAAATTTTATTATGAAATTTGTAAGTTTGGTATGGGACTCTTCTGTAAGTTTGGTGAAATTCCAAAAAAATGATGGTTGGAATTATGAATCAATCCTTATTTATAAAAATATTAAGGATGGATGAATCATCTACTCATGATTGGTGATTTCTTTGTATGTGATATACATTTGGAAAATATGTGATGCATGATTGCATATAAAATGATGAATGGGATTAAGAATTAATCCTTTTTATGATGAATGAATTGTTTGTTCATGCTTGGTGACATTCTATTTTAAATGTGAGAAGTAAATGAAGGTAATTATTTTAGTGGAATTTTAGATTTTGTATGAAAAATACATACGATGATTTACTATGAAATCTTTAATGAATGGAATCCATTAGAAGAATGGATGATCTCGGTGTCCATCCAGGAAGAGGAATGGGACTCTTCCAAACATCCCTGACAATCAAAGGAATGACATTTATGATTGGTATTAAAAAATTAAATTATTTAGAGATGGACCGTGATGCTAGATGATTTATGGGAATTTATGGGGATTTCCTCTTTTGAGAGATTGATTGAATAGTATTAAAACAAATATTGAAGGTAAATTTGGTACCATTTGGAGATAAGAGAAATAATCTTCAGATAGGATTTGATAACCAAATTAGCAAGATAATTAGAGATTATGTTGGATCAAATGCTAGGAAAAAATTGATGATAATTTATAAATGCATTCTTGAAAACCTTATGATAGAGGATGAAATAATTGAATGCATATTGGAATCTAGTGATGGAAATGAATTGATTTGAGAGCTAACCTTGGGCTGAAATATAAAAATTGTTTAGGATATTTGATGCATTTTTATCTCACATTTGGGAATAGAAATGATAGGATTTGGAAAGTAATGAAATGAATCTTGGATCAAATTAAGGAAGCAAATTTGATAGAAATTGAGAATTAATTGAATATATTCTTTAAAATTGAGAATCATGGATTGAATTTGTGTCAATTAAGTAGAATGAATTTGAAAATAATTCTTGAGGGAACTTATATGGTTCTCTATAACATTGATACGATTTCTCCAAAATAAGAATCTGATGATTATCATAAATATAAGAAAATTATTTGGATGGCTTAGATTAAGAAACTAATAGATTCTTCAATTGCATCATAAATTTAAAAGGATAGATGAATTCCTTATTGGTGAGGGAAATATCTTAATGATATAACAATGACTTAGACAAAGAAATTAGGAAAATTCCTTAATTGCATGATGGATTTCTTATTGGTATTAGAAATACCTTAATGATATAATGATGACTCAGAGAAAGGAATTAGGAAAATTTCTTAATTGCATCATGAATTTGATAAGGAACGATTGTATTCCTTGCCATGTATAATTGATTTAAAGGGACCCATACTGGTCCTTCTATATTTGTAATATTTGACATCCTAAGTTTATGAATATGAGGAAAGTACATATTTTGGATGCTTGAATTATTTCCCATGAGGGTTCCCAGGATAAACAATGTGTCACTCTATTTGTGGTTTGATGTGTTAATTCTTGTGCATGTTTTTTTTACTTTCAAAAGAAAATTATTTAAGTATATGATATGGTTAAATTCTTGATGATATAGTTATGCATTTCGTAGATTATGTCAATGTGTACTATGATGCAAGGAATGTATGCTTAACTTTAATATGCTGATGATTTAATGATATTAGATTATGTCAATTATTTTTTAAAATGTATTGGGTAATTATGAATACTATAGTTAGCTAGATTTACCTTCCAACAACTAGCACTTGATGTATTCAATGGATGTATGGATGCAAAAATTAGAATGTGATGGAATATAAATATTGCTCAGTTGATTAACTCATGTGTGCTACAATATCAAGAATCATAATGTAGTGGATGGTATCCCTCAAGGATTAATTGAATTATGTCCACCTCATAAACATTCATGGATGGTATAACCTAAATCATTATGATAAAAAAATATTGATTAAACCGAGTGGAAACTCAAAGTAGGCACTCCCTTTTTTGAAAAATAATATCCTTTGATAATGAACACAATTGATTCATAACAAAAGGGTTGCCTAAATTAGAATGGTGGACAAATAAGCCTTAAGAAGTATAAGGCAACATAATCATGGCATTCCAAGGATTATGTAATTTTAATCCTATGTAGTGATTTTTTTATCCCATCGAGAAGATGTGGGTAGGATCTGAGATCCATGAATAACCATTATTGAGGTTATTTCATCTATGATGGTTTGTCATCTTCAAGATATTCACCTATATACTAGTCTTAGAGGATTGTATGGTTAAGGGTGATTTCAGTTTTAAGAGGGATGTAATTTAATGCTTGGCAAACATTCCCATAGCCAAGTGGTATGAGGGTTTTGTAGAAGCTGATCACTTCTACTCAAGAATGAATTTGATCAAGTCTTAATAACTCTTGATGCTATTTGCCTTGATAGCTTACAATCCAAATGGAATGATTCTATCTTAGTTCATGATTATGACCCTTGCCTCATGAAAGATGAATATGTATATATATAAAAAAAATTATGGTAACAAATGGGGTTGTTACATTTGGTATCAGAGCCCAGGCTAACTAATATATTCTAGTTAGATCTAGGTTAGAAAAATATTTGGGCATGAAATAATAGCATGAGAGAAACTCAAAATATAAAATACCACAACTCTAAACAATGCATGCTTGGTAAGGGGAAGGTCAATACTTGAGATTGTCGATGCTTGAGTTCCTTTCTCCCATGAATATATCCATAGTTGGTCAAAAGTGGAAGAGCTAAGAGAACCCTCCTTCCATGGGTTTCAAGTGGTGTGCCTTAGAATCTTCTGGGAAACTACTCAACATCTATGTTTCTTGACTTACTCTTTATTTTCAAGTGCGTATGAAAAAGAGGGATCATAAGTTGGTTCAAATCCACTAAAGAACCCCTTGAATTAAGGTTATCAAATAATTATGGATAACTTTTTAATTTCTTAGACCAATGGCTCAAAGTGGAACATTGTGGGAATAAGAATTAAGTGAGTTGAAATTTAGTACCTAGAAATAGCCTAAAATAAGATAAAAATATTTGATATAGTCCAAAAAGAGTAGTCATAGAACTACCCATCATCGGACTATAGATGTTCTTGGATTAAAATTTTGGGTATATCTAAATTTGGCATACTGTAGTATACAATATAAGATAAAAGAATGTTTTCTTTAATTAATTCTCATTACAATTTGACCTTTGACCAAGAAGCTGAATATCTCAACCATGATGAATTCTGGTGGATTGCTATTTTTATTAGCAATATTTCACCTAGAGATAGCCATAACCTGAAACTTTACCATGGTTGAAGATATCATCTTGCTTTGTCGTAAATTAGTAGATGTGCTTTGCGCTATTTAAGTATAGAAATATGACCTAAAGAAATATGTTTTGTGTGTTAGTAGACTAAACTATGGAAGGTCATAAACGTGTGTTTTTATATAAGAAGTGACTATTCCATGAGTAAGCTAGTTTATTATAGCCTTAATAGACTAGAAATAGTAGCCATGAACAAAGGTGACTTTTATCAATTAAAACATTAAAGATAGGGGATAAAATTTATAATTACAACTTGAGGAAATATTGTAATCTAACATTATTCTTTATATATCAAGAAATGGCCCCTAAAGCAGAAAGCGAAGAGGACACATTATCTCGCAAGATGAAGAAAACTAAAAATCTTGGAGTAAATTTGAAAATATTAAAACCAAATGGTGGAGGACCTTTTTGCAATGAATTTTGAGTTTTAAGAACATGTAAATGACCTTAAGGAACAACTGGTCCAACAGGGCCAACTGCTAGATAACTTGGAAGCTCAAAAGTGCAAATATGGGACTTTGGGAGGCAAGTCCAATTCACAAGAAAAGAGACCTATTTTCAATTATGCCATTTTGTCAAAACCCAAATGACAAATTTTAAGGAAGAGAAAGAGTGTCAGTTTTATGAAGTGGGAGCAAGAACAAAATAGGAAAACGAAGCAAGATCACTTCAAGAAGGGACTCCAGAAAACTGATACTAACAAGTTACAAGAATCATCTTCCATTATGCAGGAAAAGGGAAAGAAACATGTAGATACTCTAGGGGGATGTTTTACATGTAAGGGACAATATTATGCTAAAATATTGCCACAACATGTAGGAACAAGTAAAATTGTGATGAATCACAAAATTCACATTGCCACCAAAAGTCCAAATTTGGAAGGCCAAGCTACTCTATCACTCACGAATGATGGTGAATCCCTTAGTCATTCCAATGAAATCAACTAAAATTCTAGAGTTTCACCCCAAGACTATGAGGAAGCGCAATATTTTGAAAAGGCATTATCCTTATTTATTTAATGATGCTATGTAATAATACATGATGAACTATGGACTAGTTATGCAAAGTGGAAACTATGCCAAAAACTATGTTTTATTGTTTTTTATGTAATAATGTAGGAAAACACAGAGGACTATGTTTAATCTAATGGAGGGAATATGTCAAATCCCACCTTGGAAGACTATTTTTAAGTTGCTATTTATAGACACCTAAAATGTGTCATGTTTAGGAGACTACTCATATGCGCATATCCACAAACCATATGACCCATCTTGGAACTTTCCAAGAGCAAGTAGTGGTCCTAACCACTCAAAATGGCAGTTATAGCCCATTTAGGCTTAGATGTTATAGAATAGGGTAGTCATCAATAGTTATAGACTAGAGCGGCCATTGATAGTTGTAGACTAGAGTGACTAGCTAGCAGCTGTAGACTAGAGTGGCCATCCAAAAACTATAGACTAGAGCGGCCAGCCAAAAACTATAGACTAGAGCGTCCAGTCGATAGTTGTAGGCTAGAACCACCACAACTAGACAATATTTTTTTTTTTTATTGGTTGAAAGGGTGTTGAAAGGTCCCTAAACCTTGTACAAGTATTTTTTACATGTTATCCAAATCGACCGAAGAAGCCCAAGAGCTAAAGATCAGAGAAAAATCCAAACACCACAAGAAGAAAGATGTCGCGATATCATGACATGTTGCATTTTTGCAATCCAAAGCATAGAGAAAAAGCAAGGAGGAAAAGTTGTCATGATATCGTGACATGTTGCATCATCACGACCAAGGGAGGAAAATATGTCACGATATCATGACAAGATGCAGCATCGCGGCCGAAGGAGAGAAAGTGTCGTGAAATCACGACATGTTCCAACATCGCTGCCAGAATAGAAGAAGTGTCGTGATATCGCGACAAGTTGCGTCATCGTGGCCAGAGGAGGAAAGGTGTCGCGATATCACGACAAGTTGTATCATCGAGGCCAAAGAAGAAAATATGTCACGATATCGTGACATGTTGCATTGTCACGACCACAGGAGAAAAAGTGTTGCGATATCGCGACATGTTGCACCATCGTGGTTATAATAGAAATGGTGTTGTGATATCACGACATGTATTGCCATGGCCAAAGGAGGAAAAGTGTCGCGATATCGTGACATGTTGCAATGTCACGACTAGAAGAGAAAAAGTGTCGCGATGTCACGACATGATGTATCATCACGGCCTAAGGAGAAAAAATGTCGCAAAATCGCAACGTGATGCATTGTCTTGGTAAAAAGATAAAAAATGTTATGATATCACAACATGTTGCATTGCCACGGCCAAAGAAGGAAAATTTGTTGTGATATCGTGAAATGTTGCATCATCGCGGCCCAAGAAAAAAAGTATCATGATATCGCGACATGTTGCATCATCGCGGCCAGAGGAAAAAAAGTGTCATGATATCACGACAAGTTGCAGCATCATGGCCAGAGGAGAAAAAGTGTCATGAAATCACGACAAGTTGCATCATCTCGGTAAAAGGAAAAAATATGTCACGATATCACGATATGTTCCATTGCCATGGCCAAAGAAGGAAAAGGTGTCGCGATATCGCAACATGATGCAGCATCATGGCCAGAGAGAAAAAGTGTCGCGATATCGCGACAAGTTGCAACATTGCGGCCAAAGAGAAAATATGTCGTGATATCGCGACATGTTGCAATGACGTGGCCAAAGGAGAAAAAGTGCGCGATATCACGACAAGTTGCATTGCCATGTCCAGATGAGGAAAAAGTGTCGCGATATCGTGACATGTTGCATTATCGTGGCCAAAGAGAAAAAGTGTCGTGATATCGTGACATGTTGCATTGTCGTGGCCAAATAGGAAAAGTGTCATGATATCACGACATGTTGCATTATCATGACCACATAGAAAAAGTGTCACAATATCACGACATGTTGCATTATTGCAGCCAAAGAGAAAAAGTGTCACGGTATCGTGACAAGTTACATCATCATGACCGAAAGATAAAAAGTGTCATGAAATCACGACATGATGTAACGTCGCGATCAAAGGAGAAAAAAGTGTTGCGATATTGCGACAAGTTGCCATGTCATGCCCAAAGGAGAAAGAAATGTTCCGATATCATGACATGTTGCAATTTCATGGCCAAAGGTGAAAAGTGTCATGATATCGTGACATGTTGCATTTTTGCTGTCGAAGGAGAAGAAGGAAAAGGTGTCGCGATATCACGACAAGTTTCAACAGCATACCAAACCAATCCCCTGGAAACATCTCACATTGTGCAAACATTGAAATTTGTAGGATCATTCCTTAGGCCAATAGGGAAGGAGTCTCTCCACACTTGAATTTCAGATTCACCGACTCCCTTGTTAGCAAGCCAGTCCACAGCTTTGTTTCCTTCTCGATATTGATGCTTAATGGCTAATTCTAGGTAATTGCCAATTAGGGCCTTGCATTCTTGGAAAATCGAAGCAAGGGCCCAAGGAGGCTTAGTGGTACCATTGAGCTAGTTAATACAGTGCAACGAGTCTCCTTCGATGATAATTTTATTGATGGTCAACCCTTCCATGAGGATCAAACTTTGGAACAGGGCCCGCGCCTCTGCCATATTGTTGGATTGAATTCCCAGGTTCTGGGCAAAGGCCAAAATTATTTCTCCTCTATGGTTTTTGAGAATTCCCCCTTCGCCAGCCGCTCTTGGGTTGCCTTTAGCCACACCATAAAAATTGAGTTTGTGCCACCCAGTAGGTGGTAAGACCCACTTGATGACAAACCTGTCAACAGAAATACGGGGCATGACAGAGATGTTAGACAGATTGAAAAGTTTGGTTAAGTCCGATTTTAAGCCAGGAGGGGGGGTTTTGGAGACGAAAAAAGGGATGCATTCTCTGTAGCAAGGGTCATGATTTTGACAATGATAATATTCTTATTAGTGGCTTGATTTTTGAAAATTTTGGTATTTCTCTCGAGCCATATCTGCCATAGGTAAAGGTGGAGGCAAGCTTGCCACATGAATTTTAGTTGGTTGCTCTTGAAAGGTCGAGGCCATTGCTTAATAAGGAGGGGAATGGAATGTGGGAGGACTATGGAGATGTCAAAGGTGTTATGGACCTAGTTTAGAACTGTAAGAGAAAAGGGACATTCCATAAAAACATGCGAAGTAGACTCATAGGTGTTTTTGCACAAGATACACCAATTGGGAATGAGTAACCCTCTGATTATCAAGTTTTCAATGGTGAGGATTCTATTTTGGATGACCAACCAGCAAAATAATTTGACCTTGGGAATGATCTTGGGGACCCAGAACTGATTTGATAATTCCCAACCATTTGTGGGAGTTTCTTGACTGTAGTAGGCTGATTTGACAGTGAAATTTCTAGATTCTTCAAGGTTCCAGACCATGGAATCATCTTTGTGTGAGCTCGAGATGATGCAAGTCCTCAACAAGTTTTGTAACCACCTAAGAGCCTCGATGATATGCCTGGGCCCGTTAAGAGCCAGGTGTTTCCATTCAGGTCTTGTAGGACCTTGGTTAATGAAGTGGCACACCTTATCTCCAAAGGTGGCTTCGATAGTCACCTTGAGCACTGCAAGATGTGGATCTTGGCTGAGAGGTTTATCACGGATCCATGGGTCATCCCAAAAATGGATGGTCATTCCAATTTCTATACATAACCTTAAGCCTTCCATGATGATTTTACTTTTTTTGATTACGCCATTCTAGAAATGGGATCTGATAGGGAGGTTGTGCTCTCCAAGAAAGGACAACTGATGGAGGTACTTAGCTTTAATGATATCAATCCAAGTGAATTTTTCATTGATGGTAAGTCTCCAGGACTGATTGGCAATGAGGGCCAATTTCATCTGCTTGATATCTCTAAATCTGAGTCCTCCATATTTTTTCTTGGAACAGACCCTGTCCCAAGCGACTAGCAAAAATTTGTTCTTGTTTTCATTTCCAGCCCAAAGGAATTTGCGTTGAATTTGTTCAATTTTTTGGCATATGGTAGATGGAGCTTTGAAAATAGATAAGAAAAAAATGGGGATACTTTGAAGGCAAGCTTGGAACATAGTGGGTTTGGCTGCCTGGCTGAGCATTGAGCTTTTCCACCCCGATAGTTTCTTGTTGAGGCGATCTAAAACAGGGTTCCACATAGCCGAGACTGATATGCCATGGAAAAGTGGTAATCCAAGATAAGTAGTTTGAAGGCTCCCAATGTTGCACCCAAGGATCTCAGCAATCCTATTTTGTCTGTGATTGGGAGTATTGAGAAAGTATAGCTTGCTTTTGTGGTAGTTGAATTTCTGACTAGCCGCCTCTTCATAAGAATCAAGAATGTTCTTAATGATTTTTGCTTCGAGAACGGAAGCATGAGAGGATAGAATAGTATCATCAACAAACTATTGATGGGATATGGCTTTGGATGTTGAGGCTGGTTTGATCTCGAAAACAAGACCACTATTGCAAGCAGCTAAAAGGGTTCTTCCAAGGTTTTTGGCCAAAATGATGAAGAGAAAGGGGGACAGAGGGTCCCCTTGACGGATGCCTTTGAAACTTTGGAATAAACCTACGAGTGAGCCATTGATAAGAACCGAGAACCAAGCAGTTGAGACACATTCGTGAACCATCTTGATCCATTCTTTGTGAAACCCAAACTTTTCCAGGACTTCGAACAAGAATTTCTAGGAAACCCGATCGAAAGCCTTGTTCATGTCAAGCTTAAGGAACATGCTGGGTTTTTTATTTTTTGATGCTGAGTGGGCCAATTTGTGGAAGGTTATCACTCCATATAAAATGAATCTGCCTTTGATGGAGCTCCCTTAGCATTGATCGATGATGGAGGGAAGGATGTCTTTCAACCTATTTGCCATAACTTTGGTGATAAGTTTGTAAATGACACTGTAGAGACTAATTGATCTGAAATCAAAAAGGGAAGCACGATTGTTGGACTTGGGAATTAAAACAATGAAAGTGGAATTGGATTCTCTCTGCATATTTTTGGCTCTTTGGAAGAATTTAACCGCAGCAACGACATCTTGGCCCACAATATCCCAGAAATGTTGAAAAAACTTGGGTGGGAAGCCATCAGGTCTGGGGGCCTTATCAAGTTCCATTACAAACAGAGCTTCTTTGATCTCCTCTTCAGTGAATCTTTCAAGCAATTTTCCATTATCATTGTTAGAAACCAACTTTGGGATGTTCTGTAGCAAAGAACTTGAGGTGCAGGGATGGCAGCCAGTGCTTGGTCCTAAGATTTATTGGAAGTGGCAAACAACTTCCTGTATGATTGCTTGGATGTCAGAGACAATGGATCCATCAGCCTTGGTCAGCTCAGAGATTTTATTAGAGCCTCTGTGACGCTAAAATATGAATTGTCATGAGGGATTTACCAAATCACAAGCGGTAATAGTAGTTTGCATGCATTTTGAGAGGACTTTACTGCACACAATTTGAACTTTCTCCCTCCTTTTGCCTTACTAGAAATATGCATATATAGAATTCCAGGTTTCAGGTTTAGATCTAGGGATTGGGCATCCAATACTGATCAGATCAATGATCATCACACACCCTACAATATGTCCCTAGGTGGTCTACTTTTTGCTCTGTGTTGTGTTTTACTCACAGTGCATCCCAAAAAGGGGCATTTATAGACACCTAAAATGTGTCATGTTTAGGAGACTACTCATATGGGCACATTCATAGACCATATGACCAATCTTGGACCTTTCCAAGAGCAAGAAGTGGTCCTAACCACTCAAAATGGTAGTTCTAGCCCATTTAGGCTTGGTTGCTATAGACTAGAGCGGCCACCGGCAGATGTAGACTAGAGTGACCACTAATAACTATAGACTAGAGTGGCTATCCAATAGCTATAGACTAGATTAGCTAGTCGATAGTTGTAGACTAGAGCGGCTAGCCGATAGCTGTAGACTAGAGTAGCAAATCGACAACTGTAGGCTAGAGTGATCATAGATAGTTGTTACTAATGACATCAGCTAGCCCTAAAACATGAACTATCATGAGGGATTACCCAAATCATAGATGGTAACGATAGTTTGCATGCATTTTGAAGGGATCTTGGTAAGAAACTCCTAGAGTTCCTCCTGACTATCCCTTCCATGCCAAGTCAATATTGAACCTTTCCTCTGGAACAGTCGGTTGGCATGCAGATATGGAGCTTGTCTTTCCCAGGAAGCCAAGCTCTAGATCTAAACCTACCAATTGAAATTCTATATATGTAGATTTACAATAAGGCAAAATGAGGGAGAAAGTTCAAATTGTGTGCAACAGAGCCCTATAAAAATAGAGAGCCAATCCACACCCCTTGAGGAGCATTGGATCACCATTTAGTTGAGATACGTCCACACATGTGCATTCAAATCCATTATTCTTAATCACCAATCAGTATAAGAGACACATTCGATGACCCTTGAACATCAATTTGAGAAAGGGATCGATTACCAAAACCCATAAGACTTGAGGTAACATTTAAATTAGAGACCACTATATTTTAAAATGGCCCATAATCATAGCCAAATTTTAACAAGGTCGATTCCTTTGTTCTTAGTAATAGATTTGCATTTATTATTATTTTATTTACATATCTTTAGCATAGATCTAAATATTTTATCGTATTTATATTAGTATTCCATGTTTCCTTATGCACATTACTTACATATACTTTGATTTAATGCATTTTATGCTTATTTTTCTATATTATTGTATGTTCTAACAAAAGGCCTCATCTGGGGAGGCTTCCTATTCTACTTATCATGCTCTATCATTTCCATGAATGCAGGCACAGATCTATAGGAACATATCAAAGCATCAAGAGCACAAGGATCCCTCCAGGAGAAGATTTGGAGAAGGAGGCATCTGTAAGCCCTCGTACAGTTTTGTGTGTGGGATTGAGAAGCCTGGAAAAGTGCACCTGTCCTTTGCGAGGGGATTTTTTCCACCACCATTTGTGCCCTGCTTGTAACTGATTGTATCACACACTGGGTATCCCTCAAAGGGATGAATATGTAACCGTGGATTGGAAATATCAATAAAAAACATATTTATTTGTTTTTCTTATTTACGTGTCATTTGCATGTTCATTCCTTTCAATTTGATATAATAATGAATATATTTCAAGTCGGATTAGGTGCATTGCATGCTTCTCAGGGTTGCACACTATTTGTTGAATGGTAGCTAGTTTTAATACTTAAAATAGTTTCATTATATTTGTCAAAATAAAATGATGTTCCGTTGCTTGATTGTAGGAACATTCATTTTCATAGGTGGAAGACTGACCACCAAAAGGAAATGATGACTATGACAACTCAACAGGTAAAGCTCATAATCATATCATCACTAGTTAGCTCCCTAATTGCGATGTTACTTGAGTAGTACTCTAAAATTCTCGCATAATAAAAATAAAAATGGTGATAGGGGATATCAAGCACATGCACTGAATGCTTGTATGCAATTTTTGTATGATTTATATTTGATTTCTTGATTAAGTTGCATGAGATTAGTTTAATAAAATTTTACTTGAAAATGCACATTAAATAATAATTTACAGTTTTCAAATTACCTTTAAAAAATAATATATATATATATATATATATATATATATTAGGAAATTTATCATGATTTTAGTGAAATATTAATTTGAGCAATTTCTAAAGTAAAGGATTTGCTTTTGGATCTAGGTGATCCTATTTTAGAAGGAAATTAGTTAGTTTGTTTTTATGAGCTTGTTCAATTTTAAATTAAAAAAAAAAACCTACCTTGTAGATTTAAAAATAAATCTTTCCTTCAGATGGCTACTTTGGAAAAGTTGAAATGGTGGTTAAGATTATGTTTTTATATTTAGGGATTTCCTTTCCATTCATATATATATATATAATTTTATCTTATTTTTCTCACCCAAATTAAAGCTTCCCTTAAAATATATATATATATATATATTTATATAAACATCTTTCTTGTCTAAGAAGAAATAGAGCTATAAATTACCTTTGATATTGAGGAAAAGGGGGAGGCTATGTTATGCTGGAGAGGGAAGACGAGCGAAAGATACAAAAGCCAAGTGGAATCATCCTTTGTAGGAGTCTAGGTTGGGGCTTTCCTATCCATATTATTTCTTTTAATGCTGATAAATTTATCTCATGTATTTAGTTTACTTCTATTATGTGAATGCCTTACACTATAATATTATGTTGATGCACATATTTCAAGCAATCTGGAATAGTTGTAAGCTTAAGTAAGTGTAATATTTATGTACATCCAATAGAAAGGCTAGTAGTCCCCAGATGGTCTTAATAGGGAGCCAAGGATTGACTCATATGATGCCTAATTATTCGGATCCACTTTGTTTTCTACTAAAATTGCCATAATATATGATGGTTAAGAAGGATTTTATACAACTTTAAATCTCTAGTTTTATTCAATATATAAATCTTCTAACATACTTTAGTTTTCTACTAAAGTATAATATTAGGCTGGAATAGCATCATGTCTCTGACCTTTTAATCGGGCTTAGACCCTAACAATTTCTCCTCTCAACCATAGGATGGGGAAGTCATCGAATTTAACCTCGTTGTAGTATAATTTTGCATTAGTCTCATCTAATACAATGCTTAGAACCTATGTTATGTAGGATGGGATATATTTCCAACATTAGTAGATTCCAATAGCATAATTCTATGTTGGAATTTCATTTCTCTTTAATGTTTATCCCTCCATTGATAGTTTTGGGCACCAATGAGCATGCTACACACGGGAAGACTATATTTTAACTTTATTCTCAACCTAGAAAATATCGACCTCAGTGAAGGATCACAATAGTATTTTATGACCACTAACCACTACAATCACCATTCTTTAAATCATGATTGATGGTTCAAAAGGGCCAGGGGTTCAAAATATTTTGATCTAAATAACAACATACCCATAGTTGTCGTCCGAAATTCTTCTCAGTGTGAATCTATCATGATTCCATTTGCATCGTGTGGATTTCGAAAGGAGTTTAACTATGGCTTGGCCATATGATCCTAACTGATATTATCCATAAAATATTTTAATGATGTGTAGCATAATAAAGGATTTATTGATGAGTTGAAACTCCTATTTCATTGATATATGATATAGTTTATAACCTGCATGGTTAAGGCTACTTCACTCGATGTTGAAACATATACACAAACCTCTACTAGCAAAATCTTCCAGGCATAGATTAATTACCTTAGATTAATTCCACCATTGGCAGAGTTAACCAGACAATTAGAATTAAATTGCGATGCATGTGAGAGTAATTGGATTATGTGTATGGGTCTTCTTGTAACAAATTTTATTGACTGCTAGAGGATGAGATAATTATTTTCTATCCCATAGGAGGCTGAATCAACTACTAAATAAACATATTCTCAAAATATGAGGATACGCTTTGCAGATCTTTAGATAACTCTGCATCAAATCTAAATCCGTAATCCCACGATAAGTGCCTTTTCACCTGTGGTTCGTCACTACCAGGAAAATCCATTAAACAATCCATATCTTGCACGTGTAATGATCTATATCTTATGTGACTATGTTAAATAAATTAGATTGGATAGTATATTTTATAAATTATATTTCCGACCATATGGGATGAGTGTTTAAAATGAGTAAGTTATATATATATATATATATATATATATATCTTATGAAAAGATAATCAAACTTCGATTCATTGCTATGATGATATATCGCCACCCATAAATATCTATGACAATGTTTATATATTTGTATATGGAATCTAGGGTATGCTTTATAGTTTACATACTTCATGTATTAGAAGATGTAGGAATTTATTGAATAGAGATTTGTGTTAAAATCTATAATATTTTAAGTAATAACTAGAAATTATTTCTATATTATTAAGTTTTATACAGGTATTTGTAGCACATTATGCTTACCATAAGATTATGTCCATGAGGACCAAATTCATGATTAAATTGATGTTTTATAATTTATGAAGATAAAAGAAATGATACAAGAAATCATACATATAATGTAAATGAAACATATCAAAGAGGAATCATTGAAATAAAAGTTATATTATTGTGATGATTTACTAAATCAATGCTTAAAAGGTATATAATTAGATAAGATATAAACTATTGTATTCTAACTATAATTTAACATCTTTGAAATCTATTGGGTTTGGTGAAGTTTTTGATCTTGTATGCTAAATTTAATAAATAGGAGCAAATAGAAAATTCCCTAAATTTTATGATGAAATTTTGTAAATGGATATAACCATCTAGAAGCTTGGGAAAATATCTTCTAGTTTTGGAAGGATGGATTGGTGTCCATTCCTTGGGAAGAGGTATGGGACTCTTCCCTAAGTTTGGTGATATTCCAAACAAATGATGGTTGGAATTATGAATCAATCCTTATTTATGAAAATATTAAGGATGGATGAATCATCTATTCATGATTGGTGATTTCTTTGTATGTGATATACAAAGATGTGATGCATGTTTGCATATAAATGATGAATGGGATTAAGAATTAATCCTTGTTATGATGAATGAATTGTTTATTCATGCTTGGTGATTTTCTATGTTAAATGTGGGAAGTAAATGGAGGTAATGATTTTAGTGGAATTTTAGATTTTGTATGTAAAATACATACTATGATTTATTATGAAATTTTTAATGAATGGAATCCACTAGAAGAATGGATGATCTTGGTGTCCATCCAGGAAGAGGTATGGGACTCTTCCAAACGTCCCTGACAATCAAAGGAATGGCATTTATGATTGGGATTAGAAAAGTAAATTATTTAGAGATGGACCTTGATGCTAGATGATTTATGGGAATTTATGGGGATTTCCTCTTTTGAGAGATTAATTGAATAGTATTAAAGCAAATATTGGAGGTAAATTTGGTATCATTTGGAGATAAGAGAAATAATATTTGGATTGATTTTGATAACCAAATTAGCAAGATAATTAGAGATTATGTTGGATCAAATTTTGGGAAAAATTTGATAACAGTTTACAAATGCATTCTTGAAAACTTTATGATAGAGGATGAAATAATTGAATGCATATTGGGATCCAGTTATGGAAATGAATTGATTTGAGAGCTAACCTTGGATTGAAATATAAAAATTGTATAGGATATTTGATGCATCTTTAGCTCACATTTGGGAAGAGAATTGATAGGATTTGGAAAGTAATGAAATGAATCTTGGATCAAATTTAGGAAGCAAATTTGATAGCAATTGAGAATCAATTGAATAGATTAATATGTTGTATTCAATGGGGAATTAGACCCCTATTGATTTGTATATAATCAAAGGAAATAACTTTAGTATAATGAGCTTTATATTACCCATGCTAAACCTCTAAGGGTTTACTTTTATTAACCTAATATTAAGGAGAAAGGTGGTTGACATGGGTTGTTACAACAGGATATAATTATGAAATGATAGATAATTTAAATTATTAGCTTAAATTATTAATTTAGGAAGAATGGTTTATTAATGAATTAAAGGTATGGGACATTAATTCATGGATTGAATTTGTGTCAATTATGTAGAATGAATTTGGAATTCATTCTTGAGGGAACTTATATGGTTCTCTCTAACATCGATACGACTTCTCCAAAATAAGATTCCAATGATTATCATAAACATATGAAAATTCTTAGGATGGCTTAGAGGAAGGAATCAATAGATTCCTTAATTGCATCATGAGTTTAAAGGGACAGATGGATTCCTTATTGGTATGGGAAATACCTTAATGATATAATGATGACTTAGAGAAAGGAATTAGGAAAATTCCTTAATTGCATCATGAGTTTAAAGGAATAGATGGATTCCTTATTGGTATGAGAAATACCTTAATGATATAATGATGACTTAGAGAAGGGAATTAGGAAAATTCCTTAATTGCATCATGAATTTGATAAGGAATGGTTGTATTCCTTGCCATGTATAATTGATTGAAAGGGACCCATAGTGGCCCTTCTATATTTGTAATATTTGACATCCTAAGTTTATGAATATGAGGAAAGTACATATTTTGGAGGTTGGGTTTATTCCCCATGAGGGTTCCCAAGATAAACAATGTGTCACTCTATTTGTGGTTTGATGTGTTAATTCTTGTGCATGTTGCTTTTACTTCAAAATGAAAATGATTTAAGTGGATGAGATGGTTAAATGCTTGATGAAATAGTTATGCAATTCTTAGATTATGTCAATGTGTACTATTATGCAAGGAATGTATGCTTAACTTTAATATGTTGATGATTTAATGATATTCGATTATGTCAATTATTTTCTGGAATGTATTGGGTAATTATGAATGATGTAGTTAGCTAGCTTTACCTTTCAACAACTAGCACTTGATGTATTCAATGGTTGTATGGATGCAAAAAGTAGAATGTAATGGAATGTAAATCTTGCTCAATTGAATATCTCATGTGTGCTACAATCTCAAGAATCATAATGTAATGGATTATATCCCTCAAGGATTAATCGAATTATGTCCACCTCATAAACATTCATGGTTGGTATAACCTAAAACATTATGATAACAAATTATGGATTAATTCGAGTGGAAACTCGGAGTGGGCACTCCCATGATGGACAAATAATGTCCTTTTATAATGAACTTAATTGATTCATAACAAAAGGGTTGCCTAAATAAAAAGGGTGGACAAATAAGCCTTAAGAAGTATAAGGTAATATAATCATGGCATTCCAAGGATTATGTAATTTTAATCACGTGTAGTGATTTTGTTATCCCATCGAGAAGATGTGGGTAGGATCTAAGATCTATGAATAACCATTGTTGAGGTTATTTCATTATGATGGGTTTCCATATTCAAGGTATTCACCTATATACTGGTCTTAGTGGACAGTATGGTTAAGGGTGATTTCCCTTTTAAGAGGGATGAAATTTAACGCTTGGCCAACGTTCCCATATCCGAGTGGTATGAGGGTTTTGTAGAAGCTGATCACTTCTACTCAAGAGTGACTCTGATCAAGTCTTAATAACTCTTGATGTTATTTGCCTTGATAGCTTACAATCCAAATGGAATGATTCTATCTTAGTTCATGATTATGACCCTTGCCTCATGAAAGATGAATATGTATATATATATTATGGTAACAAATGGGGTTGTTACAATTGGTATCAGAGCCTAGGCTAACTAATAGATTCTAGTTAGATCTAGGTTAGAAAAATATTTGGGCATGAAATAATAGCATGAGAGAAACTCAAAACATAAAATCCCACAACTCTAAACAATGCACGCTTGGTAAGGACAAGTCAATACTTGAGATTGTCGATGCTTGAGTTCCTTTCTCCCATGAATAGATCCATAGTCATTCGAAAGTGGAAGAGCTAAGTGAACCCTCCTTCCATGGGTTTTAAGCGGTGTACCTTAGACTCTTTTGGGAAACTACTCGACATCTATGTTTCTTGACTTACTCCTTATTTTCAAGTGCGTATGAACAAGAGGGATCATAAGTTGGTTCAAATCCGCTAAAGGACCCCTTGAATTAAGGTTATCAAATTATTATGGATAACTTGTTAATTGCTTAGGCCAATGGCTCGAAGTGGAACATTGTGTGAATAAGAATTAAGTGAGTTGAAATTTAGTCCCTAGAGATAGCCTAAAAGAAGATAAATATCTTCGATATAGTCCAAAGAGCGTAGTCATAGAACTACCCATCATCGAACTATAGATGTTCTTGGATTAAATTCTAGGTATATCTAAATTTGGCATACTATAGTATACAAGACAAGATAAAATAATGTTTTCTTTAATTAATTCTCATTACAATTTGACCTTTGGCCAAGAAGTTGAATATCTCAACCATGATGAATTCTAGTGGATTGCTATTTTGTTTAGCAATGGTTCACCTAGAGATAGCCACAACCTGAACCTTTACCATGGTTGAAGATATCATATTGCTTTATCATAAATTAGTAGATGTGCTTTGTGCTATTTAAGCATTGAAATATATCATAAAGCAATATGTTCTATGTGTTAGTAGACTAAACTCTGGAAGGTCGTAAACGTGTGTTTTATATAAGAAGTGACTATTCCATGAGTAAGCTAGTTCGTTATAGCCTTAATAGACTAGCAATAGTAGCCATGAACAAAGGTGAATTTTATCAATTAAAACATTAAATATAGGGGATAGAAGTTAGAATTACAACTTGAGGAAATATTGTAATCTAACACTATTCTTTATATATCAAGAAATGGCCCCTAAAGCAGGAAGCGAAGAGGACACATTATCTCGCAAGATGAAGCAAACTAAAAGTCTTGGAGGAAAGTTGAAAATATTAAACCAAATGGTGGAGGACATTTTTGCGATGAATTTTGAGTTGAAAGAACAAGTAAATGATCTTAAGGAACAATTGGTCCAACAGGGCCAACTGCTAGATAACTTGGAAGCTCAAAAGTGCAAATCTGGGACATTGCGAGGCAAGTCCAATTCACAAGAAAAGAGGCCTATTTTCAATTATGCCATTTTGTCAGAACCCGAATGACAAATTTTAAGGAAGAGAAAGAGTGTCGATTTTATGAAGTGGGAGCAAGAACAAAATCGGAAAAAGAAGCAAGATTGCTTCAAGAAGGGACTCTAGAAAATCGAGACTAATAAGTTACAAGAATCATCTTCCATTGTGCAGGAAAAGGGAAAGAAACATGTAGGTCCTCTAGGGGGATGCTTTACATGTAAGGGACAACATTATGCAAAAATATACCCACAACATGCAGGAACAAGTAAAATTGTGATGAATCACAAAATCCACGTTGCCACCGAAAGTCCAAATTTGGAAGGGCAAGCTACTCTATCACTCACGAATGATGGTGAATCCCTTAGTCATTCCAATGAAATCAACTAAAATTCTAGAGTTTCACTCCAAGACTATGAGGAAGCGCAATATTTTGAAAAGACACTATCCTTATTTATTTAATGATGCTATGTAATAATACAGGCTGAACTATGGACCACTTATGCAAAGTGGAAACTATGCCAAAAACTATGTTTTATTGTTTGTTATGTAATAATGCAAGAAAACACAGAGGACTGTGTTTAATCTAAGGGGGGAGTATGTCACATCCCACCTTGGAGGACTATTTTTAAGTTGCTATTTGTGTAATGGTAGCTGGTTTCAATGCTTAATATAGTTGCATTGTATTTGTCAAAAGAAAATGATGTTGCGTTGCTTGATTGTAGGAACATTTATTTTCATAGGTGGAAGACTGACCACCAAAGGGAAATGATGACTATGACAACTCAACAGGTAAAGCTCATAATCCTATCATCACTAGTTACCTCCCTGATGGTGGTGTTACTTGAGTATTACTCTAAAAAGTCCCACACAATCAAAGGAAAAATGGTGATGGGGGATACTAAGCACATGCATTGAGTGCTTGTATGCCATTTGTGTGTGATTTATATTTGATTTCATGATTAATTTGCATGAGTTTGGTTTAATTGAATTTTACTTTGAAAATGCACATTAAATAATATTTTGCATTTTTCAAATTATTTTAGAAAATATTTATATATATATATATCATGCAATTTATCATGATTTAGTGAAATATTTAAATTGAGCAATTTATAAAGTAAAGGATTTACTTTGTTGAGCATGCTTATTGGATCTAGTTGATCCTATTTTAGAAGGAAATTAGGTAGTTTGTTTTTATGAGCTTGTTCAATTTTAAATTGGATTAAAAAAAAAAACTACCTTGTAGATTTAAATAATAAATATTTCCTTCATATGGCTACTTTGGGAAGGTTGAAATAGTGGATAATATTCTGCTCTTATCTCTATGGATTTCCTTTCCATTAATATATATATATATATATATATATATATTAAAGGAAGCTTTAACTTGGGTGAGAAAAATAAGATATATATATATATATATATATATATATATTTAGAAACATCTTTCTTGTCTAAGAAGAAAGAGAGCTATAAATTACCATTGAGATTGAGGAAAAAGGGAGGAGGTTATGTTATGTTATGCTGGAGAGGGAAGACGAGCAGAAGATACACAAGCCAAGTAGAGTCATCCTTTGCAGGAGTCCAGGTTGGGGCTTTCCTACCCATATTCTTTCTTTGAATGCTGAGAAATTTATCTCATGTATTTAGTTTGCTTCTATTATGTGAATGTCTTACTTACACTATAATATTATGTTGATGTGCATATGTCCAGCAATCTGGAATAGTTGTAAGTTTAAGTAAGTGTAAGCTTTATGTACATCCAATAGAAAGGCTAGTAGTGCCCAGATGGTCCTAATAGGGAACCAAGGATTGACTCGTATGATGCTCGATTATTCGGATCCGCTTTGCCATCTACTAAAATTACCATAATATATGATGGTTAAGAAGGATTTTATATGACTATAAATCTCTGGTTTTCTTCAATATATCAATCTGCTAACATCTGCCAGTGTGAAGTATATTGTTGGGCTAGCACAACATCATGTCTCTGACCTTTTAATCAGGCTTAGACCCTGATGATCTCTCCTCTCAACCATAGGATGGGGAAGTCATCGAATTTAACCTTGGCATAGTATAATTTTGCATTAATCTCATCCAATTCAAAGCTTAGAACCTATGTTATGCAGGTTGGGATATATTTCCAACATCAGTAGATTTCAATAGTATAATCCTATGTTGGAATTTCGTTTCACTTTAATGTCTCTCCCTCCATTGACTGTGTTGGGCTCTAATGAGTATGCTACACATGGGAAGACTATGTTTTAACTTGATTCTCAACCTGGAAAATAACGACCTCGACGGAGGATCACAATAGCATTTGATGACCACTAATCACTATAGTCACCATTCTATTAATAAAATTCTGTAAATTATGACTGATGGTTCAGTAGGTCTAGGGGTTCAAAAGAGTGTGATCTAAACACCAACATACCCATAGTTGCCATCCAAAATTCTCCTCTATGTGAATCTATCGTGATTCCATCCGTGTCATGTTGATTTTGGAAGGAGTTTAAGGATGGTTGGGCCATATAATCCTATCTTATCTTATCCATAAAATATTTTAATGATGTGTTGCATAATAAAGGATTTATTGATGAGTTGAAACTACAATTTTATCTTATCCACCCGATGTTGAAACATATACACAAATCTCTGCTAGCAAACTCCTCCAGTCATAGATGAACTGCCCTAGATTAATTTTACCGATGGTAGAGTTAACCAAACAATTAGAATTAAACTATGATGCGTGTGAGAGAAATTGGATTATGTGTATGGGCCTTCCTAAAACAGATCTTATTGACTACTAGAGGTTCAGATAATTATTTTCGAACTCATAAGAGGCTGAATAAACTGCTAAAGAAATATATTCCTGAAATACGAGGATACCCTCTACAGATCTTTTGGATAACTCTGTGTCAAATCTAAATCTGTAATCTCATGATCAGTCCCTCTGCACGTGTGGTTCATCCCTACCAGGAAACTCCAATAAACGATCCATATCTTATACGCGTAATGATCTATCTCTTATGTGATTTTAAGTAAAGTAATTATGTTACATAAGACATATTGGTTAGTATATTTTATAAATTATATTGTCGACCATATGTGATGGGTGTTTAAAACAAGTAAATTATATATATATATCCTATGAAATGATAATCAGACTTCAATTCATTGCTTATGTTTATATATATATCTCCTCCCATAAAGATCTATGACAATGTTTATATATTTGCATATGGAATCTAGGGTATGCTTTATAGTTTACACACTTTATGTATTAGAAGATGTAGGGATTTACCAAATAGAGATTTGTGTTGAAATCTATAATATTTTAAGTAATAACTAGAAATCATTTCTATCTTATTAAGTTTTATACTGTGATTTGTAGCATATTATGCTTACCATAAGATTCTGTCCATGAGGACCAAATTCATGAATAATTTGATGTTTTATAATTTATGAAAATGTTTAAGATAGAAACTATTTTATTGTAACTATAATCTAGCATCTTTGAACTCTCTCTTGGGATTGTTGAAGTTATTGATATTGTATGCTAAATTTAATGAATAGGAGTAAATAGCAAATTACCCTAAATTTTATGATGAAATTTGTAAATGGATATAACCATCTAGAAGAATGGAAGATCTTCTAGTTTGGGAAGGATGGATTGGTGTCCATTCCTTGGGAAGAGGTATGGGACTCTTCCCTAAGTTTGGTGATATTCCAAATAAATGATGGTTGGAATTATGAATCAATTCTTATTTATGAAAATATTAAGGATGGATGAATCATCTATTCATGATTGGTGATTTATTTGTATGTGATATACATTTGGCAAATATGTGATGCATGATTGCATATAAAATGATGAATGGGATTAAGAATTAATCCTTGTTATGATGAATGAATTTTTTATTCATGCTTGGTGATTTTCTATGTTAAATATGGGAAGTAAATGGAGGTAATGATTTTAGTGAAATTATAGATTTTGTATGTAAAATACATACTATGATTTATTATGAAAATTTTAATGAATGGAATCCATTAGAAGAATGGATGATCTTGGTGTCCATCCAGGAAGAGGTATGGGACTCTTCCAAACATCCCTGACAATCAAAGGAATGGCATTTATGATTGGGATTAGAAAAGTAAATTATTTAGATATGGACCTTGATGCTAGATGATTTATGGAAATTTATGGGGATTTCCTCTTTTGAGAGATTGATTGAATAGTATTAAAGCAAATCTTGGAGGTAAATTTGGTATCATTTGGAGATAAGAGAAATAATATTTGGATTGGATTTTGATAACCAAATTAGCAAGATAATTAGAGATTATGTTGGATCAAATTTTGGGAAAATTTTGATAACAGTTTACAAATGCATTCTTGAAAACTTTATGATAGAGGATGAAATAATTGAATGCATATTGGGATCCAGTTATGAAAATGAATTGATTTGAGAGCTAACCTTGGATTGAAATATAAAAATTGTGTAGGATATTTGATGTATTTTTAGCTCACACATGGGAAGAAAGTAATGAGATGAATCTTGGATCAAATTTAGAAAGCAAATTTGATAGCAATTGAGAATCAATTGAATAGATTAATATGTTGTATTCAATGAGGAATTAGACCCCTATTGGTTTGTATATAATCAAAGGAAATAGCTTTAGTATAATGAGATTTATATTACCCATGCTAAACCTCTAAGGGTTTACTTTTATTAACCTAATATTAAGGAGAAAGGTGGCTGACATGGGTTGTTACAACAAGATACAATTATGAAATGATAGATAATTTAAATTGTTAGCTTAAATTATTAATTTAGGAAGAATGGTTTATTAATGAATTAAAGGTATGGGACTTTAATTCATGGATTGAATTTGTGTCAATTATGTAGAATGAATTTGGAATTCATTCTTGAGAGAACTTATATGGTTCTCTCTAACATTGATACGACTTCTCCAAAATAAGATTCCAATGATTATCATAAACATATAAAAATTATTAGGATGGCTTAGAGGAAGGAATCATTAGAATCCTTAGTTGCATCATGAGTTTAAAAGGACATATGGATTCCTTATTGGTATGGTAAATACCTTAATGATATAATGATGACTTAGAGAAAGGAATTAGAAAATTTCCTTAATTGCATCATGAAGGAACAAATGGATTCCTTATTGGTATGGTAAATACCTTAATGATATAATGATGACTTAGAGAAGGGAATTAGGAAAATTCCTTAATTGCATCATGAATTTGATAAGGAACAATTGTATTCCTTGCCATGTATAATTGATTGAAAGGGACCCATAGTGGCCCTTCTATATTTGTAATATTTGACATCCTAAGTTTATGAATATGAGGAAAGTACATATTTTGGAGGTTGGGTTTATTCCCCATGAGGATTCCTAGGATAAACAATGTGTCACTCTATTTGTGGTTTGATGTGTTAATTCTTGTGCATGTTGTTTTTACTTCAAAATGAAAATAATTTAAGTGGATGAGATGGTTAAATGCTTGATGAAATAGTTATGCAATTCTTAGATTATGTCAATGTGTACTATGATGCAAGGAATGTATGCTTAACTTTAATATGTTGATGAATTAATGATATTCGATTATGTCAATTATTTTCTAGAATGTATTGGGAAATTATGAATAATTTAGTTAGCTAGATTTACTTTTCAACAACTAGCACTTGATGTATTCAATGGTTGTATGGATACAAAAAGTAGAATGTAATAGAATGTAAATCTTGCTCAATTGAATAACTCATGTGTGCTACAATATCAAGAATCATAATGTAATGGATTATATCCCTCAAGGATTAATCGAATTATGTCCACCTCATAAACATTCATGGTTGGTATAACCTAAAACATTATGATAACAAATTATGGATTAATCCGAGTGGAAACTCGTGGGTGGGACACAAAAAAAAAGACACAAATAAAAAAAAAAAGGAGTGGGCACTCCCATGATGGACAAATAATGTCCTTTTGTAATGAAATTAATTGATTCATAACAAAAGGGTTGCCTAAATAAAAAGGGTGGAAAAATAAGCCTTAAGAAGTATAAGGTAATATAATCATGGTATTCCAAGGATTATGTAATTTTAATCACATGTAGTGATTTTGTTATCTTAGAGACCCCATCGGGAAGATGTGGGTTGGATCTAAGATCTATGAATAACCATTATTGAGGTTATTTCATCTATGATGGTTTTCCATCTTCAAGGCATTCACCTATATATTGGTCTTAGTGAACAATATGGTTAAGGGTGATTTTCCCTTTTAAGAGGGATGTAATCTAACGCTTGGCCAACATTCCCATATCCAAGTGGTATGAGGGTTTCATAGAAGCTGATCACTTCTACTCAAGAGTGACTCTGATCAAGTCTTAATAACTCTTGATGCTATTTGCCTTGATAGCTTACAATCCAAATGGAATTATTCTATCTTAGTTCATGATTATGACCCTTGCCTCATGAAAGATGAATATGTATATTAAAAAAAAAAAATGTGGTAACAAATGGGGTTGTTACATATGCCTCCCACTTAGGGTCCCCTCATCTTGAGGCCTGGCCTTGGCTAGTTACTACTAATGTGGAGGTATCTCTCGATCCTCTACATGATGCTATCCTGACCTCTATGGGGGCAACACCAAATACCCCCACTTTCTTGATCCTTGTAGTGCTAGTGTCCTCTATCACCAGCTCAATATAAAATCGTGCCTGTCTCTATCTTAGAGCAACCTGGATCTACTGTGTCCTCTATATGGTCTTGTGATCTACCTCTCAAAATGCTTACTGCATGCCTGGATCCATCATATGGTGCTTCTATATCAGTACTGGCGAGGAGACCCTCTTGGACATGACTAATCTATACCACTGCTTGTAGTTCAAGGTCACTCCTACATCATCAAACCTATGATCCATGTAAGGAATATTGTCCAAGCCATCCTCTACCCATCTAGCCAAGTCAGGCTCATCTCCAACCCTTATCGAGTCTCAGTAGACTCTTTGGTACTAGTAATCCCCTAGGTTTGGGGTACCCTCCAAGATATCAAACTACCTTAGGACTCTATATAATTAGAAGACCTTTGGATCCCCTCACTTTTTAGTCAACCATCTAGTCCTCCTAACCTTTTCTAGCTCTATCCTATCCTCAACCCATCCTGGGCATAGATACCAAGGTATTAATATAATATTGGCCTCCCTTAGCTCATCTATTACCCACCTTGCTAGTGGTAATTTCTTGACGTAGGTCCTCACGACTTGCTCTAGGGATCTTGTACTCCTAGCTTCACCCCCAGAGTAAATTCATGTACACTATCCATGTATACCTCTTGTACATGATGTTGTACAACATCATCTATAAACAGACCAACACATATGGACCCCATGCAAACTACACTCACTAGTATCACATGTATGCTACTACACCCACCATCATAAATGGTAGATTTTGCCTACTCATGTGGCATATCAATAGTCCTACCACAACCCTATATAGCATAGTCATCAATGGGTTTGTCCCATATTGTCCCACCAAGTCATCCATGAAAATGGTGCTTTCTTGCACCTGGTGGGTTCAACCTCCTGAAAATCATTATAAGGTTGTTGGACACCATTGCACTCTATAAATGGTCAACCTAATAGGGATGGGCAAGATGTACCACACATCATCTAGTGTGATGGTCATCTCTCCTGTAGGCAATCTAAAGGTAGAGGACTCTAGGTACCATCTCTCCGCCAGAGCCATAAGTAGTGCCCTGTCCACCTCTAATTGAGGTATCCTTGCTAGGTGGTTTAGCCCCACCACTCCTACTGTGTATCTATCTACTTTCCTAAGTGTCTCTAGATCCACCTCCAAGGAGCTTGCTCGCCACTCGTGGCTCTCAAGCACTCTAATATGCATTCACAAAAATAACAAAAATTTCCATTAGTTTCATTAATTAATTAATAAAAAATTAAATTAAATCAAATTAAATTTCATTGATAAAAAATTAAAGTTTGCACTTATATGATGTAACTTGCTTGCTTCTTTTTATCTTCCCTTATTTATTTTTCTTCTTTTATTTTTTCTTTTCTCTCTTTCTCCTTTTATTTCCCTTCGATGAAATCATGCCTAGTTTTCAAATACCATGATTCCATAAAAGCGAAATCGTGTCCCAAACTCTATGAGGAATGATTTCATGAAATCGTGTCTAGTCCTTGTTTTCGGATGCAATTTCACTGCTACCACTTACAAAAAAATCATAGCTAGGCCGTGAAATTGTGCCTATGTCATACATGACAAAACCGTTAGTTTTGATCGAAAACCACTCAAAATGCATGAAAATTTTAAAAAAATTTGAAATACTAGGAGGGTTTTTGATCCTACATCTACTCGCTCTACCTTTATGTTGATCTCACCCCTCATGATCACTGAATGGTGCACCGATAATGCCATATCTAGTTTTTCCATAGAGCTCCTTTCTCCACTTCTATGTGATAAAAATGAATTAGGGTTTTACCCCTTTTTCACTTTTATATATTTTTTTTTCTTGCTTCTTTTTATTTTTCATCTCTTTTCATCTCTCTTCTTCTTATGCATCTACCTTTTTTGAGTTTTTATGAGGGATGTGTCCCTCATAAAACTCAATGAGGCACCCTGTCCTTAGAGGTATTAAAGTCCCTAATGCCTTGATTTGCATGCAAAATGAGAAAGTGTTTGAAAACAACACTATTTTTGCATCACCCTATTCTTCTAAACCATCCACCCCATTTTTTCTTGTCATATTTTGTTTGTGAGTATTTACATATTGTTTTTGTGAGTATTTACATATTTTGTTTGACATATTTATTAGGCCATAAATGTGTAAAATAGGGGAAAAAATGTAGACACAAAAAATTGATCCACTTTAGTGGCAAATATTCCTTGAACCCTTTGGGATACCCCTTAGACTTGCCTAGGGAAAGGGTTAGGATTCTCCCCCCATATTTTGTCTTATTTCTCTTTCTATGTGAAATCACACTCACCCTTGATGGGGCATGATTTCACATAAGTGAAATCATGGTCAACCTTGACGGAGCATGATTTTGCCTTTTTAGGTTTTTTCTAAGAAAACCTTAATTCTTTGGAGTTGGTGTGTTTTACGTTGACTCTCCTTGATTTTCCCATCCATATCTCCTTCAAATCCACTACATAAGGAGGGTTTGAATTCCTTTCTAGAGAATGCATGACTATGATAATTGATGATTATTATTACAAAGTGTTTTGTTGCTTGCTAATTTATCTACATCCTTCTTCTTCTTCCACAAGCAAGTTAATTTTTAAGTCTAAAGTCTGATTTATTCTCTTTTGCATTGGATTGTTGATTGTTATCACTCACTTTGATGGATTTGTGTTGAAGCCCTAAGGAGAGATCAACTACTTGGGAGGTATCAACCTTTCTGCTTGCTTCCTTGCTTTCTTGTAGGTGAATTTTTTTCTATTACATGCTTATTTAGTATATCTGAGATTTTTCATCTCACTTATGTGAAATTGTGCTCGGATCTTTGCATGGCACGATTTCATTGGTGCGATATCATGGTCGCATTTTACGGGGTGCGATTTTGCTCAAGCTATACTTGGGGGTAAATTGATATTCCAAATTTTATAATTGTATTTTAGGCTGCATTTAGAGCATAGTGTCATATTATGTTCTATGTTTCTGTCATTTTATTCTACTATATCTTGATATGCTTGATTTATTCCAATGATCAATTTTTGCTTCTATTTTCAAATGTCACCTAAAAGGACCTAAGGGCTTAACTTTTGCACCTCCAAGCACTGCTCTATAGAAGCCTAAGAAGGCCCCCTAACACTAATTATATTTTTCAAAGTGTTTGCCCAGTTATCTTGTAGAAACATGAATTATTGACATCATTTGATAAAGGATAGAAGCAAGGATAAATCACCAGATAAGCTAAGTGTTCCAACTAATATTTAGGTAATTTTTGGGTGTCTTCTAGTTCTGTTGTAAACCCTAGATCTGATTTATAGAAATATATTTAATTGATTTTTAGGCATTAAAATATAAACAACATATACCGTGCGCTTAGGCTTAATTCTATTTGTGGATTTTCTCTTGAACCCTTTCTTAAAGGTTTTTTGTCTTGAAACCCTAGGGTTAGAAAAACTTTCAAAGAAAGAATAATTCTAGGATTATATCTTGTCTTCTTGCATTTTTTTTTTCCTGCAATATCCTTTATCTTTAATAGCATATATCTAGAAAGGCCAAACATAGGTGATTGTCTTAAATCAAATACATCAAACATTTTTGAAAATCATGTGGACTTGAAGTGAGTCCTTAAATTCATTCCTGGTGAACCCTTCCCACCTGGCACCAAGTGTAGAGAACAACATACCCCTATGGTTCATATCAAGGCTTTCTCTCTTATGGATCTAGCCTTACTAATTGTACATGGTATGGAAGTTTTCTCCATCTACAAAATCATACAGTCTCTTTTTGTGATTTTTGTAAATCATATAGTTACAAATTGTACAACTATACGATTTGGACCAAAAAATTACAAAATATTATAATTCATCCCAAAACCTCTCATTTCACCTCCCCTTTTGGGAATACTTCCCCTTGTGTTATACGTGAAAGCTATAGAACAAGATAATATAGGTTCAAAGTCATTAAATAATAAAGTCCAATAATTGATGTTCACACAATGACACTGAGAGGGGGGGTGAATCAGTGTAGTTATTTAACTTCAAAACATCAGCATTCAAAGACTGAAGCACATAAAACTTATAAAACCAGAAGAACAAAATGAGAGCACACCACAACACACAATATAACGAGGTTCACCAATTTGGCTACTCCTCAAAAATTAAGCTGTTTGGACTTCAATCCAAATCCAGTCTTTGCAAAATTTCAATTTTACAACTTCTTTACCGACATCCATTGGAAGGAGCACCAACCCCTGTAATTTTCTGCATTGCAACGGATGGAGCACCAACCCCTAGTACCAAGCACCAACTTGGACTGCAATTCTAATCAAATCAAAATGACATAAAAATGTCTTCACTACTAACTCGACCCTGACTGGTCTGTAATTTTAACAACCTCTGCACAATCTCATGTCTCTGCTTATTTCTCTATATAGACCCTCTTTTCACAGCAATTCCCTTCTTACTGCAACAACTTCTATCTTTCTTCAACAATTTCTCTTTATAGCTATTCATTTATATACATCCAATCCGACACGCAGTCGAATCATATACCCAACTGTTCGAATTCTTTTCTCCTGCAAATAAGTGGCTGTTCAAAAATGACTGTTCGAAACCCTGCAATACGGCGTTTCGATTTCTTGTGGTATGGCTGTTTTGAATGTTGCAAACATATCTTCTCGAAAAGCATATCTCGATCCTTCATATTCGGCTCTTTGAATACAAGCAAAATGTCCGTTCGATTCCATGAGTGCGACCGTTCGAAAGCTGAAAAAAAACTTTTCGAAAACCTTTCGATAATTTATATTTGATTCTTCGAATACATGCAAGCGGTATATTCGAATGCATGACTAACACTTGTCAATACGTAGCTGCAGATCGACATCGGTTACATTTTATGTAACTGGCTGCATGATGTCTTTTATGACACGTGTCACCATGCCTGCTTTTTGGCTTTTACACGCCAACCTGTCGCCTGTCGCGATATCGCGACATTTTTAACTTATGCTGACGTCACCCTGAAGGTTGTCGCGAAATCATGACGTTTTCGGCTTCCAGTGGCTTTTCTTTCATCCTGTCGTGAAATCGCGACACTTTTCAACTTTGCTGACGTCATCATCCTTCTTGTCGCGAAATCGCGACGTTTCCGACTCTTGCTGACGTCATCATCCTGCTTGTCGCGAAATCGTGACACTTTTCAACTCTTGCTGACGTCATCATCCTTCTTGTCGCGAAATCGTGACGTTTTCGACTCTTGCTGACGTCATCATCCTGCTTGTCGTGAAATCGTGACACTTTCGGCTTCCGTACACTCTTCTTTGCCAACTCCAGCGAAAATGGAACATGTCACGAAATCGCGACACTATGCTTCATGCAATGGCAAAATTTTTACATCTTTGTGCCTTGTGTTTTCACCTTGCCTCTTTTCATGAAATTTTGACTTGTAATATCATTGCTTGCATCTTTCTGTTCTACACTTTTGACTAGTAGCGAAATCGCTACTCCTTAGTTTCCCTTTGTTTCAACATGTAGCGCCATCGCTACACCTTAGTTTCTCTTTGTTTCAACATGTAGCGAAATCGCTACACCTTCTTCTTGTGAATTTTTACTTGTGTCGAAATCGCTGCATCTCGATTTTCTTAACTTCCGATTTGTAGAGAAATCGCTACACCTTTGTTTCCATACATTTCCAGTTGTGCTTTGAAATGCGAAACTTTAACATGCATGGAAATCGCTACTCTCTTCATTGCAAGCTCCTTTCCTCCATTTATGTCGTGAAATCGCGACACATTTTCTCTCTCCTCAGCGAAAACTCGACATGTCGCGACATCGCGACATTTTGGCGTGCATTTTCTCTCTCCTGCTTTTTGTCGCGAAATCGCGACACATTTTCTCTCTCCTCAGCGAAAACTCGACATGTCGCGACATCGCGACATTTTGGCGTGCATTTTCTCTCTCCTACTTTTTGTCGCGAAATCGCGACACATTTTCTCTCTCCTCAGTGAAAACTCGACATGTCGCGACATCGCGACATTTTGGCGTGCATTTTCTCTCTCCTACTTTTTGTCGCGAAATCGCGACAGAAAACATGTCGCGATATCGCGACAGTTTTCTTCCTTGTCTCTTTCTGCCAATTTCTGAATCTGGGTCACCTCTGTTTTGCTTGAAACTTTCTGCACTTGATCTGACTGACCTCTGAACTGCATCAACTGCATCAATCTGTCTGTGTTGACAACAATGACAATACTTTCTCAATGCTTTTGCTGCACCTTGCTCAACAATCTCCCCCTTTGGAATTGTTGGCAACACACAACAACCTTGCTCAACTTCTTCTCCCCCTTTGCCAATAATACCAAAGGGCTGCTGCAGACTCCCCTGAGTCTCTGTACACCATTCTCAGGAAAATATCGTTATAGTTAGCAAAAATCATAAATATAAGCAAAACTATAAGTATATGCATGCATGCACCCATTGAGAATGTGATCCCTAATTATAGTCAGTTCTTGGGAATTGTGACCACTCCCAACTTATTCCTAAGGTACTCAAAAACATCCTTGGGCAATGGTTTTGTGAATATATCAACTACTTGCTCTGTAGTTGGAACAAAATCCAACTTGACCTCTCCTTCTGCAACTTTATCCTTCAAGAAATGATATCGGATTGCAATGTGTTTGGTTCTTGAATGCATAAGCTGGATTCTTGGATATGTTGATAGCACTAGTGTTATCACATTTTATTGATATTGGCTCTTTGAAGTGGATACCAAGATCTTTCAAAGTTTGTCTCATCCATAATATCCGTGTACGACAAGTTGTGGCTGCAATGTATTCTGCCTCTGCGGTGGATAGAGAGCCGATTCTTGTTTCTTCGTTGTGCCATGCTACCGACCTGTCTCCAAGATAAAATGCTCCTCCACTTGTACTCTTCCGGTCATCAATGCACCCTGCCCAATCTGCATCAGAATATGCAATCAAAGTGAAGTCTTTGCCTTTTGGGTACCACAACCCATAATCCATGGTACCTTTGAGGTACCTGAAGATCCTTTTTTAAGTTGTGACATGAGTTTCTTTGGGACTTGCCTGAAATCTAGCAACCATGCATACTGCCTGTAGTATATCTGGTCTAGTAGTCTGTTAAATACGATGAGGCTTCCAATCATAGACACTGTACATTGTTTGATCCACATCACGGAGATTTATCATCCTTGCTCAACTTGCGACTTGTTGTCATGGGAGTGCTTGACCGGTTTCTTGTCTTCCATTGTGAACTTTTTCAGCATTTCTTTTACATATTTAACTTGAGAAATAAAAATGCCTTTTTCATTTTGATTGACCTGCGGTCCTAAGAAATAAGAAAGTTCACCAATCATTGACATCTCAAATTCTTTTTTCATTTTAATTGATATGTCTTTGCGGTATTCATCCATGTCTTTGCCAAATATTATGTCATCTACATAAACAACAAGAACAATAAGATGACCCTTCTCTATTTTGACATATAAGTTGCTATCCACCAAACCTTTCTTAAACCCTTGTTTAATTAGATAATTATCCGACCTTGCATACCATGCTCAGGTGTACTGTTTTAATCCATATAAAGCTTTCTTTAACATGCAAACAAAATCTGGATTGTCACCAAGTTGGAAGCCATCATGGTTGTTCAATGTAAACCTCTTCTTCCAGGTTTCCATTCAAAAATGCTGATTTTACATCCATTTGATATACTTTGAAGTTTTTATGAACGGATAATGCCAGAAACATTCTGATTGCCTCTAGTCTGGCTACTGGTGCAAAAGTTTCTTCAAAATCAATGCCTTCAACCTGAGCATAGCCTTTACATACCAATCTTGCCTTATTTACGACAACCTTGCCCATCTTCATTCAATTTATTTCTAAAAACCCATTTAGTGCCAATTATGTTTTTATTTGTTGGTCTAGGTACTAATTCCCAGGTATTGTTTTTCTCTATCCGATCTAGTTCTTCATTGATTGCCTTCATCCAACTTTCATCGGTGCTTGCTTCGACAACATTTTTAGGTTCAATACTAGATAACGAGAGAATAGTTCCTCACTCTTTGTTCTTCTTGTCTGAATACCATCCGTGGGATCCCCAATAATCTGTTCACTTGGATGATTTTTCTGCCGATTCCCTGTTTTAAATTTCCTGTTTTCTTCTTCTTCAGATTTAGTTTTTACACCATCTGGATCAATTTTCTGATTCTTCTCTGTTTCTTTTTCATCATCACCTTCAATGACTTCTTCATACATAGGGTAGTTTTCTTGATAAGTAGTTTCTTGTTCTCTACCTTCATCAACTTTCACATCAGCACTTTCAACAATTTTCTTCAACCTCTTGTTGTAACATGTGTAGGCCTTGCTTTTTGTTGAGTAACCAAGAAAGATACCTTCATCAACTCTATCTTCAAATTTACCGAGGTTATCTTGAGTCCGTTTTATGTAGCACTTGCTTGCCAAATACTTTGAAATGTCTTGTTGTTGCCTTTACGCCAAACCACAACTCATAAGGTGTTTTGCTTTCATGTGGTCTCGGCATGCACCTGTTTTGAATGTAAGCTGCAGTATGAACTGCCTCTTTCCAAAATCATCGGCTATTTTGTTTTTACTGACATTGTCCTTGCCATTTCCTGCACTTGTTCTATTCTTCCTTTCTACAACACCATTCTGCATTGAGGTGTCCTAGTCTGCTTGAAAAATGTCTTCTTATCCCATGTTTTTGACGAGTATTCTGCAAATTCTTTGGAGATAAACTCTCCTCCCTGTTCGATCTTAGGCATTTAATTCTTTTTCCTGATTGATTCTCAACAAGATTTTTGAAGGTTTTAAACATCTCAAAGGCTTCGACTTGAGTTTCAGAAATAGTACCCATGTCATTCTTGAGTAGTCATCTATACACAGCATAAAATATTTGTGTCCATTTATGCTTTCAGTTCTCATGGGTCCACATAGATCAGTGTGAATTAGTTCTAATGGCTTGCTAGTGAAGTATTATTTTGCTTTGAAAGTGGCTCTGGTTTGTTTTCCCTTTTGGCATGACTCACAGATGCTATTTACAGGTTTGCCAATGTTTGGTATATCTCTAACTGCTCTTTTTGAACTGATTTTTGCCAGATTGTCAAAACTAATATGCCCAAGCCTCTTGTGCCATAGCAGTTTTCATCTTCTGTCCAATCAAGCATATGTTCCTTCTGCGGTTTCGAAAGTGTATACTGATTTCTAGAAGTTCTCGATCCGAGTGGCTATTAACTTTCCATTTTTTGTCTTTCTTACTTCATAGCCCTCCTTCTTGAAGATTACATCATGACCTCTGTCACATATTTGACTTACACTTAGCAAGTTATGCTTCAGGCCAATTACAAACAAGACTTCTTTTGATTTTATATTGCCATCATTGATCTTGAGTGATCCCTTTCCAACAATCTTTGCTCCATCATTATTTCCAAATTTCACAGAACCACCTTCATAATTCTGTAAATTCTCAAACTTTTGCTTGTCACCTGTCATGTGGTTGGAACAACCACTGTCAAGTATCCAAGGTGCTGATTTGTTTTGAGCTTTAAAAGCAGTCTGGACAATCAAAGATTCCTTTTCTTTCCATTCTGGTTTGATAGCAGATTTTGCTACTTGTTTTGCCTTTGTCCTTTCATTAGCATGTGCCTATTTTTCAGGAAATTTCTGGTTTTGTTTCAACCCACTTGGCTGAGATTTTCTACCCTGATATTTATTTGATGCAAAAGTGCTTCTGTAGTTTCTAGCAATATGTCCAAAATTATGACAATTATAACATTCAACTGCATAATTCATTAAAGGAGAAAAAACATTTCTGTTGGTAAAATTCCTTTGAGATACATTATGCCTGCAATCTGAAATCTTATGGCCATAAGCATTGCATTTAAAACAATAACCAGAAAATGCATGATTAAACCTGGGTGCCGGTCTTTGCCAGTTTGAAGTAGGAGCCATGACTCTTCTCCTCCTTGGATGTGTGACTTTTGTGAATCCATCTTTGTCAGTATTCTTCTTGAATCTGGCATTATTGTTTTCTTTTGCATGATTTGGTTTTTCTGGTTCAACCCTGATCTTTTCTTCTTTCTTTATGGGTTCTATATTCAAGTTCTTTGAATCCTTTGAAGATTCTCCTTCATCAAAGCCTAAACCAAATTTTATGCCATAAGGCCTTTGGTTATTTAACATTTTATCCAGATTTACAGTACTTTCTTCAAACTTATGAAAATAGTTCAATTTTCTATTCATCTCCTCTAACTGCATCCTTAACTTAACAATGTCTTCCTCTAGCTTGCTGCATTCAACCTGTCTTTACTGATTAATTGTTCATCAAGAACTTCAGACATTTTCTTGAATTCCTCTGTCTGTATTTTTAGATTGTTTATTATGTCTGTGGCATTCTCTAATTTCTTTGAAAATTTCTTATTCTTCTTCCTTTCTGCACTCAACTCTTCAAGTGCAGCAACCAATTCTCCTTCCAAATACACTTCAACTTCATCCTTGGAATTTTCATCACCTTCTTGATTTTTCTCTGTTCTTTCTTCTTCAAGTGCCATGAACAGAGCTTCACCTCCTTCTTCTTGAGACTCCTCATCTGTGCTTTCTTGAGCTAGCGACATTCTTGGTTATGAAGCTTTTCTTCTTGAAGTTGTTCTTTCTAAAATTTTGTTTCTTCTTCCGAGTCACCTTTTTCTTGGTGTGAACCTTCACCATTTTTGGTTCTCTCCTGCATTGGACATTTGGCTGCAAAATGACCGACTCCTCCACAATTGAAGCATTTAAAAGGTAGCTTCCCTCTATATTTTCCTTTTCCTTTTGTGAGTTTTCGAACAAAATTGGCTTCTGTTTCATCCGGTGTTCCTTCATCCTCGGATTCATGTTCGAGCTTTTACATTCTTGTGTGCTTTAAAAGCTGCTTCTCTGTCTGTAGACTTGGTTTGTCCTATTCTCATTTCATATCTTTGTCGGGGGAACCATGCAACTCATCCATGCTTGAAGTTGTTTAGATCTTTTGCCTCTTCTATTGTAGAGACTTTGGAATTAAATCTTTTGTGAAGTGTTAGAGAACCTTTTTCACAACAAGCTGCATCATCAATTTCTTCATCGAGTCCTCTGATTGCATTAATAATTCCGTTGACTCTCGGCATATAAGTCTCTATGTTTTCATCTTCATTCATTTGCGGTGCTTGAGCCGTGCTCGATGAGTTTGCAGTTTTGCTTCCTTAATCTTACTGTCTCCTTCATGGATGCTCTTGAGTTTATCCCACATGTCTTTTGCTGATTTACAACTCATGACTCTTATCAGTTCACTTTCAACAAGCCCACACATTATGGCATTCTTAGCTTTGGAGTTGTTCTCAAATTTCTTTTTCTCGGCAGTATCTGTTGGAGGAGTAGTGGGTGCTTGTGTATCCACTATCTACGAGAATCCCAAATATCATATCCCAATGCACTCAGATATGTTTGCATTTTGAGTTTCCGAAGGTGTAATTTGTTCCATCAAATAAGGGAGCTTTGTTGGATGAAAATCCTTCATCGCCTGCCATTGTTTCTTCCAAGATCTCCTTAGCTGATTAAGCTTGTACAAGGAACCTTGCTCTGATACCAATTGATGTTCACACAATGACACTGAGAGGGGGGGTGAATCAGTGTAGTTATTTAACTTCAAAACAGCAGCATTCAAAGACTGAAGCACAGAAAACTTATAAAACCAGAAGAACAAAATGAGAGCACACCACAACACACAATATAACGAGGTTCACCAATTTGGCTACTCCTCAAAAATTAACTGTTTGGACTTCAATCCAAATCCAGTCTTTGCAAAATTTCAATTTTACAACTTCTTTACCAGCATCCACTGGAAGGAGCACCAACCCCTGTAATTTTCTGTTGCAATAGATGGAGCACCAACCCCTAGTACCAAGCACCAACTTGGACTGCAATTCTAATCAAATCAAAATGACATAAAAATGTCTTCACTACTAACTCGACCCTGACTGGTCTGTAATTTTAACAACCTCTGCACAATCTCATGTCTCTGCTTATTTCTCTATTCAGACCCTCTTTTCATAGCAATTCCCTTCTTACTGCAACAACTTCTATCTTTTTTCAACAATTTCTCTTTACAGCTATTCATTTATATACATCCAATCCGGCATGCAGTCGAATCATATACCCAACTGTTCGAATTCTTTTCTCCTGCAAATAAGTGGCTGTTCAAAAATGACTATTCGAAACCCTGCAATACGGCATTTCGATTTCTTGTGGTATGGCTATTTTGAATGCTGCAAACATATCTTCTCGAAAAGCATATCTCGATCCTTCATATTCGGCTCTTTGAATACAAGCAAAATGTCTATTCGATTCCATGAGTGCGACCGTTCGAAAGCTAAAAAAAAACTTTTCGAAAACCTTTCGATAATTTATATTTGATTCTTCGAATACATGCAAACGGCTGTTCGAATGCATGACTAACACTTGTCAATACGTAGCTGCGAGATCGACATCAGTTACATTTTATGTAACTGGCTGCATGATGTCTTTTATGACACGTGTCACCATGCCTGCTTTTTTGGCTTTTACCTGCCAACCTGTCGCCTATCGCGATATCGTGACATTTTTAACTTATGCTGACGTCACCCTGAAGGTTGTCGCGAAATCACGACGTTTTCGGCTTCCAGTGGCTTTTCTTTCATCCTGTCGTGAAATCGTGACACTTTTCAACTTTGCTGACGTCATCATCCTTCTTGTCACGAAATCGTGACGTTTTCGACTCTTGCTGACGTCATCATCCTGCTTGTCGCGAAATCGTGACACTTTTCGACTCTTGCTGACGTCATCATCCTTCTTGTCGTGAAATCGTGACGTTTTCGACTCTTGCTGACGTCATCATCCTGCTTGTCGCGAAATCGTGACACTTTCGGCTTCCGTACACTCTTCTTGCGGAAAATTTGCCAACTCCAGTGAAAATGGAACATGTCGCGAAATCGTGACACTATGCTTCATGCAATGGCGAAATTTTTACATCTTTGTGCCTTGTGTTTTCACCTTGCCTCTTTTCATGAAATTTTGACTTGTAATATCATTGCTGCATCTTTCAGTTCTACACTTTTGACTAGTAGCGAAATCGCTACTCCTTAGTTTCCCTTTGTTTCAACATGTAGCGCCATCGCTACACCTTAGTTTCTCTTTGTTTCAACATGTAGCGAAATCGCTACACCTTCTTCTTGTGAATTTTTACTTGTGTCGAAATCGTTGCATCTCAGTTTTCTTAACTTTCGATTTGTAGCGAAATCGCTACACCTTTGTTTCCATACATTTCCAGCTGTGCTTTGAAATGCGAAACTTTAACATGCATGGAAATCGCTACTCTCTTCATTGCAAGCTCCTTTCCTCCATTTATGTCGCGAAATCGTGACACATTTTCTCTCTCCTCAGCGAAAACTCGACATGTCGCGACATCGCGACATTTTGGCGTGCATTTTCTCTCTCCTGCTTTTTGTCGCGAAATCGCGACAGAAAACATGTCGCGATATCGCGACAGTTTTCTTCCTTGTCTCTTTCTGCCAATTTCTGAATCTGGGTCACCTCTGTTTTGCTTGAAACTTTCTGCACTTGATCTGTGACCTCTGAAGCGCATCAACTGCATCAATCTATCTGTGTTGACAACAATGACAATACTTTCTCAATGCTTTTGCTGCACCTTGCTCAACAATAATTACAATAAATTCTTCACAAAAAGGACACTAAAAACAAAACCTTGCAAAAAAAGGTGTAGGAAGTCCAACAAGAGCTTACTATTGCAAAGTAAAAAATCTAGGCCTCCTAGATTTCTATAGATCAAATTTTTGAATCAACTAATTTGGAATCAAATTTTTGAATCAACCAAGTGTTTGTTCCCAATTGTCAAATTTATTGATTATTGTTGGATAATTACGTATGAAATAGAGGATGAATTTACTACCATGTAGAATACTATAATTGAAAAAGGTAAAAAAGCCCAAGCATTTATTAATGCATTGAATTAAATCTTTGGCTATAAGATATATTTAATTAGGAATAGGGCATCAATATACAAAATGGAATTATGAGTCATATGATGTGAGAAAACAATCTAAAAAGTATATTAGGTTCTCAATTCACTCATCACCAATAGAAACAAATCCATAAATAGAATTAATAAAGTAATAGAAATGGACTCCCACATTTTTGTATAGATGATGGTAATACTTGTTCTTTTCATGAGCTAAAAAACATTTATGATGGAATAGATGAATATCCAATTGAGTTTTTAAATTGACCAGAGAATGTTAATGAAAAATATTTTTTGAAGTTTCAAGTATTTTGGACATGTTATATGCCAAGATGATAGGGCTAGGAAAGCATTATCAAACCATTTAATATAAAAAAATCCTATGTCCTAACATCAATCAATAAATGGATAAAATATTCCAAATCCAAATACAATAGGAATGGAATGTAGTTAAGCAACATCTAGACTTGTAAGATCAATATTTTGTATTTGTCATTGAAAAGGAAGAGCACCCTAGCTAAAAGATAAGTCATTGGCATTAAAAAGGAACAACATTATATAGCAAAAAATGAATTCCCTAGATTGGAAAAATAATACTCCACAACCCAAAAACAAGGACATTTAGGTCTAAATTATGTTAAGAAAAACTCCTTGAAAGTTACCAAGAATTTAGTCAAAATACTCTAAATACATTCACAAGATTTAGTTCCAAAATATAGGTTGGGTTTGTCAAATTATTTGCTTCAAAAGCTTTAAAATCCTTGCAGACTCATTAGTCTTGTAATTTTGTATTTTTGAACTGATATAACCTTGATATTCTTTATTTCAATGTCTAAAGGAGTACTTATAGGTTCAAGCCTTTAGCTAGTAATTTTTCTTGAGAATTAGGCTTATAAAATTTAGAAATATAGAACATTTTTGTGCTAATATAAGCAAGGAATTTCAATATCTTAAAAAAAAAAAGGATCATAAGGAAAAAATATTTAAGACTAGGCACTACAAAATATAGCAAGCTAGATATTTTTGTGATGACATTGTATTAGCTTTTCAAATGTTTAGACCAAGTATACAGTCAAAGAAATGGAATAGTCAATAACCTTCTACCTTACAAGCCCAAGAATCAAGCTAACAAAATACGTGTACCAAAAAAATTCCTTCTTGATGTCAGTAAGAGCATTTTGAATCTATATCATAATGCAAAGTGGTGTGAGGTGGATGGTATCTATTCTGAAATATGGTGAGCCAAAACCTTTTTTTGAGTGACATTAGACAAGATTTTAAGAGTTTTAGCATAATGAAAAGAATTCAATGGGCACAAAAGGGAGCCTAGAAATAAAAGTAAATAAATGCAATGACCTAGACCAAAGAAATTCAATAAAAGGAATTGGGTCAATTTCAAAATTGGTTGGCATACTTGTAGTAGATCAAACAAATAGTTTGAAATATAATAGTCACAACAACATCTTGGATTGGAAAACCTTAGCGTGAAAGACACTTGGTAACTCAAAAATGAGCAGTTAGACCATGCAGTATCTATTAGACCTAGAAAGTGATAGCCACCTCAATGAATCATGATTAAGGATCCTATGGGCATAATCAACTAGGGTTTGATAAGATAATGTGAAGTGGTGCCCACTTAGCCCAAGATTATATCTGATCAATTTTAGCTAATGATTGTACTTAGCTTTATTTTTCTTCAATGAAAACCTATAAAAGGAGCAATGCTCCTCACTAAAGTGTTAGATATTCAGAATTTACCTTTTTGTAAACTATGTGTTTCTAAGCTACTAAGAAGAAATCTAGAGCTATTGATTTCTTCCATTCAAAGTGTGATAATATAAGTCATGCATGTATAGTATTTTTATTTATGTTTTGGTTCCTGATACACTCATCATTCATAATTTTTGCAATTGAATAATGTTAGCATGTGATTTGAGACTCAAATTTAGCCAACATTTTGCATAGTTGCTATTCTATGACAATTTCCATGGGTTAAATTTCCAAATAAAACTTTTGTAGGATAGACACCCACTTACCTCTATATTATCTTACATTTATAGTTGGATATGACACTATTACAAATACTTTATTGTGTAGGATATAGTGCCAAAATTTCTTTGTAAATTTGATTAGAGAAAAATATTGTTTATTTTTTGCTAACTATCTAATTTGAGCATCCCTCAATTGTGAGCTTACGAAGGCTACTAGTCTCCATCTCTAGATTACTTTATTTGAATTAAAATATGAATAGTCAAATATCCTGATGCAAATGAGTAAATATAGAAGGGCTTAGTATAACCTAAACTAATTAATATAGGAGCATTCATCATTACCTTTTTAAATTTTTGGAAAACAACTTGCACTTCCCCAATCAATATAATCTTAACATCCTTTTTTAGAATCGCATTAGGAGGTTCGAGTATTTCTACAAAACCAAAAATATATTAGCTTTTGAAACTTTAAACTTAAAATAAATGCAACCAAAAGTATTGAAATAAGCATGCAAAGTTATAACTATGATAATGGCTAACTAATATGCATGAAAATATGATAGAAAACTTGATACAATACTCAAGAAATGCTCATATAAGAAAGCTCACGAAAATATACAATGCTCATCAATGGAGGTCACAACCTCTTCATATTTACAAAAATGGATCTACATTGTATCTACTACTACTCAACCTATGCACTCCAAAATCTGTTTTCTTTTCTATTCTATGAAGGCCTATTTATAATGAGATGCAACTCTTTGCCTTCAATATTCCTATGACAGCTCACTATTCTATTCTAAGGACTTATGTACATGTGGAATACATGCACATTTACATCATTACATATTCTAACACTTGTGCATTTCTTATATTACATTAATAAAGTACTTATGTCTTAATGCACTTCTAATCTAAACATGTACCGATGAAGGTACATTAGTAAAGAACCAAATAATGTAATATATTCCAATACCCCCCTGTATTACATTGTTTGGTATTGAAGAATTTAGTCGTCAGTATGGATCTTCATCTTTTGGATATTCTTTATCTTGATCAGGTCCTTATTCCACTTCTTTATTTTGTAGATGATAAAATAATGAGTTGTTTTGTTGACTTATCATCCTCTTGATTTTGAATCTTCTAGTTATTTGTCTAGCTTTATGATATGTTGAAACTTCATTTTATACAATATTTTTCTCAAAAAATATATTACCATTATTTTAGAATACAACTTCTTGTGAGATTCTAATTGTATCTAGTGCATATATGTTTTTGTGGATTGATCCAATGGCTTCTATCTCATCTTGATTCATGATGAGACACCTATTGATTCCATTTGTGTGTCTAAAATCAATTATCCTTTTGCTCTCTACTAGATTTGCTACTGAAATAATTTTAGATGATAATCCAGGAATATACATTACATTATGTAGTAAAAAATTCAAAATTATTTACTGGGAGTTACACATCCATATCCATCTATATGATAGAATTTGCCATCTATAATTTTCAATTTGTAATAGTTAGTGACTTCAAGATAATCAAACCATTGTAAGTTTCCTATCATATGATGACTTGCACCAAAATCAATATACCAAATATCCTTTTCATTTTACCCTATGATATTGTTTTGGTTTGAAGTGGTTTTGCATTTTTGATATGGTATATTGGATGGATTTTGACCTTGATACCTTTTGTAATGAGTATTATGATGAAATATCCCTTTTGCCAATATATCCATACTCTAAAAAATTGTAGTATTTCTTTTATCAATATGACCAAACTTTAATTGGAATTTCTTTTGTCTTTGAAGAATATTCAAGTTTATAACCTTGGAAGTTGCCAACCTTATGACTCCCTAGTGGTCGATAATAAGACTAATTAATATCTTTCAATTTATAGAGTCAATCTTAAAAAAAAAATTAATTTTCTAAAATATCCTTTAATTTTACAACTAATTTGAGTGGACAAGAAATTTTATGGTATGCTTAGATTTCTAGTTTTTGAGTTGAATTCCTTTTGTCTCCCTAGTAATGTGATGACAAGATCAATATAATGTTAAAAAAAAAATTCTTCGTAGAAATCTCAATGATGCAATAGAAATTATCAATATCTTCAAGATAGTTAAGTTGGATTCTCTATGTCTCTTCAATTTGAGTATGAGACTAATAAAATCAATCTTCCAACTTTTAAATGAATCTAGAGTTTGACTTGCCTCTACCTTTGTATAATGCAGTTTCTAAATTTCTATGATTTTAATTTGATGTAAAATTCCTTATATCTTCCTAGTTAGAAATTTAGTTTAAGTACGTATTTGCAAATTAAGTTTTCCTAATTCTTATATCTCCTGGTTTGAGATTTATAAATAATTGAAGCAATAATAATAAAGTTTTTAATGCTTCTGTTTTCTACTTCTTTTTCAAGATAATCAAAATACTTTTCTAGAGATGAACACCTTATAACTCCTATTTTTTAATTTTTCTAAATTATAAGGTTTAGTTGATTTCAACCTTAATAAAGTTTATACCTTTTCAATAGGTCTTGAAAGTTCTCTATAATCAATTAAAATTGATACAAATTGGTGGCAGTTGACTCCTTGCCAACTTTGAGATACTGTGTATAGATTTTCACTCTATCACCGAACTACGTGCCTTCTCCAACATTCACTTGTGGTCTTATAACATGCTAAAATGGAAATAGTTGCATAGGCTTCTAAAAAGCCATCTTTTCTTTTTCTGGTTGTTAGTAGAAATTGATATATTGTTTCGATGAGGATATAAATAGGTATATTAAATTCCAATTGAAGCATGAATTAATGATAAAAGGGATAAAACAATATCAAGAAACTACCTACTTCATATGGGACTGCTTTTTCCATACCACCATTGAAATTTACCACATTACCAAACCCCTTTATAAATAAATTCTCTATATTTGAAGATTGCCTTCGATGACCATTGATGTAGGGGCCTGTGAAATGGACAATGAAAGTATCATAAAACTGCTGACAATAATTGAAATGATATTGGAAGCAGATGTTACGGAATAAATTCTTGACGTTTACATGCATTACGTTGTGATAGGAAGGGGATAAACGACATTGCCATTGTGCTTCCCAACATAACCGGCAACAATGTGGTCTTCATGATGATAGGAAGCTGTGGTACATTTTGAAAACCCATGATATATTCGATTTGTTCTAATGATCATAGTGGTTTTCCCCGTGCCAAGTACAGGAAGAACACCATAAAAGTTTAGGGAACCTATAGATTAGAGCAGTTAATAAAAAATCTTTGTCGTCGTTCAAATGGAGACATCTCAATCTTTGCAAGGATCTTGTAATTGAAAGCAAATTCTACACATGCAAATGCATTCCTCAATATGAATGCACTCCACAACGCAGAAGCTTTTCCGTGGTGCAGAAGCGTCTCCAAAACATCTCCACACTGCAAAAGTATCTCTACAGCACAAATGTTTTTCATAGTGGAAAACATGTGCCACAATGTAGAATGCTCATGCCAAAAGTTTTTTTTTTTTAATTATTATTCCACAATTGCACTGATGACATGGAATGCAAAAGTAGTTTTAAATTTTTAATTAATTTTTGTTTAATGCTCTAGGGTGTTTCATGGTGGAACAGAGGAGTGGGTCCATGCATGATTTTTTTTTTTAATTATTTTATTCTTTTTGTATTAAATAGGTACTTTTATTTTAACATGTGCATTTCATGCGAAATGCAATTTTTGCATGCCGTATGTTTAGACCACGAGCGAGTGCAGAGGCTCCCTGTTTTTATTTTTTCTATTCTACGGTGCACCTACGTAAGACATAGAAAGCAGAATGCACTTTCCATGTCATAAAAAGTTTAATTAATAATAATATTTATTTATTTTTAAATGTGTTTAGTAATGGCGAAACTTAGAACAACCATAGAGCTTGGTACTGCAAATCCAGATGTTGGTTATTGTCAAAAGATGGGCATGTTTATACTTGCTAGAAATCTTGTTTTGAGCACATTCTAATGATTGGGATTGTATATAATTTAATAAAATTTTATGATGACTAAAGTGAGGTTATTTCAATTGATTAGTTATGATGATGAGGAAGAAGAGATGGAAAGATTTGGAGGTCTAGGATTGAAGATGGCTGATGATCAAATTTAGTTAAAAGCAAGTCAGTTGGTTTCTATTTAGGAGGCCTTCGAACAAGTTACTAAGAGTTCTACATCTATTGGTTGAATGGCCATGAGCTTGATGGGAGGCACAATAGTCGTTTGGATGAAATGAAGGAGCTTTATCATCTGGGCTTGAATAACTTGTCTTAAAATAGCAATAAGAGGATGATCTAATTAAGGAAAGCTACGAGTGGGCCCTTGTTGTTGTTCTAATATGGGTTCTCGGGAAATTGCTACTATTGTTGCACTACTGGTTTGGAAAGAATCCATCACCCTATCTCTAACTATATTCCCATTTTGTCATTGACTCTTATGGTTGGGCTTGTCTTTCTATGTGAGCTTAAGTTGTCCTCTTTGTAATAGAACAACCTCCACTTGTTTGTCAAGATTAATTGTAGTAACGAATGAAGGAAGAGGAATAACTTCTAAGTGATAGGACAATTGATCATGCAAGCTACAAATAAAAATTTGTAATAGGTCCTTTGGTGGAGAGACATATTGAAGTCTCATAAGGACTTTTCATTTGACAAAGAAATCAAAAAATGGCTCCTCCTTACTCTACTTAAGTTGATAGATATCATCAACTATGTCTTTATCCTTAATGAATATTATGAAATGTTGGACAAACATCTCTACAAGATTTTTAAAACTCCTTACTGAGATATAGGGTAGCCAAAAATACCAATCTAAAGTAGATTCACCAAGATTGGTGGGAAAGAGACTAAGAAGAAGCATCTCATCATGGATCGGGTGACTACAAGCAATGCAAAAATGTCTAATATGAACAATGGGATCTTTACTTCCTCTATACAATTGGAATATGAGAATCTTAAAATTAGAGGAATTGGGTAGTTAACCATAGCAAGAGCCAAAATATCATTAAAAATTCATCAAAAATATATTGTTTATTAGATAATTGTACTTGGAGAGTAACCAACTATAGTTTTATTTGTTTTAGCTTATCTTCCACTTTAGAGTTGATTATGGGGAATTGAAAAGAAGGTGCATTGAATATGTCTCAGAAAAGACCAAGGCAGGTTGTGAATAAAACATGCAAATAATATTGAGATATTTTAGGGGATTGTACTGAAGATGATACCATATGAATCATCGCCAATTTTTTTAGCTTAAAAAGTATAATAAATGTAGGAAAAATGGTGTAAGGGAAATCTTTTTGAGAGCTTACAATTGTATCATGGAATTGGAGAAAGTGTTGACGAAGGGGAAGAAAATGGAAGAACTAGTGGATATACTCACCCCAAGGGTGTACATTGTGATGACTTCTCAAAATAAAGGATAACTTATGTGATCTCCCCATAGTTCATCATGAGGCTAAGTAGCTTTGGGATTTAATGATTTATGTACGTTATGGGGAAGAGAAATAGGATTAGGGTTCCAAACATTAAGGTTTGTGGTACCTAGTAAGAGAGTACGATTAGATGGAATAGGAGAATTTCTAGGGGAATATTCCTCCAAAGGAATATTATGTTTATTACCAATATTATTATGAAATTTAAAATTGATAATTTCATGTTCTTATGATAGGCTTGTCACATGATAGGGAGATTTGGGAGTCACCCTGATCTGGTTATTAGTAGGTAACTTATTATTAAGAAATCCATAGATGATATCCTCATGCTATTGCAAAGAGGACATCATATGATTAAGATCATCCTTTAAGGAGATCAGAAGACCTAAAGGGGTAATATTTTTAGTTTATTTATTTGAACTAGAAATTTTGCAGGTGAAAGCTTCTTCATAGCCTACTACTAACATTTATGTATGGTAAACTAGTTTGTGGGCTATATTACGAGTTGTACAGTGTCTTTTAGATGCTCAAAAGATCTAGAAAATTAAGAGGATGAATTTCAATAGACTTAAAATATTTAGGTAAAAAACCATTGGATTAGGATAAAACAAAACTATAAAAGAAAGTAGACCCATGGAGGTTTTCATGTCAGGTTCACCAATATGTAGAGTCGACAAAACATCAGTTGTAAAGCTCATCCTTTTACATATTTTCTACCTCAATATGTACATGGTATATTAATAAAAAAACTATGCACAACTATATATATATATATATATATATATATATATATATATATATATATACATGAAATAAAAAAAAACATAATGAGATAACTAAAATAAAGATTTAATTGACTACAATAACTATAAAATATGGTTTTCATTAAGGATATCCAAGTTCAAACCTTGGTAAGAGGGGACTAGGACCCCTCATAAAACCTCATGTAAACTTAAATTATCAAGTGGCATTAGCTTAATTGGTTAAATTCCTCAACATTCAAGAAGGAGACCAAGGTTTGAATCTTACCCAGAGATACATGGATAATATCCAACCTTTGTTGTAATACCACTATGTGGTGGTGATGTAATATTGGTGGGGTCCATTTCAATCCCACATAACCAATTGAAAAAAATAACTATGAAACAATACTTAGATTTTTAAATGAAATAGAGAGATAAAAATTGGAAATGCAAAGGATGATGAGGGGTTTGAAATACCTATAATTAACGCCTAGGTTAGTTATTAGTTGTTGCTCTAGTTTCAACAATACACTATATCACATGTAGGGAAGATTAAACTATTATCTGCAAAAAGATAAAAAAATGTTTGTATTTATGTGGGTTGCTAGAACTCAAAAGAGTGAAGTATATCCTCGTTCCTATAGTCAGCCCCCAATTCCCTTTATGATAATTTAAAAATAAGATGAAATTGGTTTGATATGGAAGCATAAGCAAAATGAGCCAACAAGATTAATATGTTAGGAAAAATAGAGAGTACACAAATGATTGCTGAGAGATAATTGCAAAAGATGTTAATTATTAGCAAGTATTGTTGGTCAAAATTTTATAGTGAGCATTACGTAATTTATTTTTTGATTACTAGGTTTTATTTCGAATTCTCATTAACTTGCCCCTTTTCTAGGGGGGATATTTATAAATATAATTTTAAATTTACTTATATTAGGTCATTTGAAGGGGTACATAATTAACTGATATGCCCACTACCCAGGATCATACTTACTGCTTTATGACAACTAAATGATAGTTACTTCAAGCCTATCATTATGACTTTGCATGGTTAATTGGGGTAGGCTTATCTGGATGATCACAGTAACTTTTTAAAATATGTAAATAATTTTAAAACCTTGAGGAAGCATTTCAACTACTTTTGAGGGAATGAGGAACATTAATTTTTGGCTACAATAATGATGATGCAATAATTTTTGGTTCTATCATATGGTTTGTCAATATGGATGATCCAAGATAGAGGAATAAGTGTAGGAAATTATAGGATAAACTTGGTATACTAAAGTTATAGATGGATTTAGATTCATTAGTTTTTATAATGCTTTATTATGTTGGCACATCACAGGAAACAAAAAAGAATAGATGCTTTATGCTAGGCGGATTTCATGGTGAGAGTATGCTTTTTGAATACTTTTTACCCTCAGAGGTTTTTTTAATCCTTGGATGCATTTTCGTACCTTGGATACCAATATGAGGTATGGATTACATAGTTCTAGGCATACACACTATGCAAAGTTTAAGACAACATGTAGGAAAAACTACTTTTTTGACATCAAATATTATCCAAACATAGGCTTTTTTATACTTATTCAAAATCACTTTTCAATCCCAGTCCAATAGAGGTGGTTTCATGAATTTTTATCAATATTTGAGAGATATAAGACTTGAAAGTGATGTCATCCTTATTGCCATGGATATGTCACCAAATTCAACATCTAAAGTTTAGCATATTTATGGTATTGTGTCAAAGGAACCTAGGTGTATTTATACTCAATGGAAGTTTCTTTCAGAGCCCAATCTTATGAACATATGTTTTTGTATATTTATATAAGTGTGATAAAATTAGGTGTCTACATTTACCCCCTTTTGATACATTTATTATATAATGAATGCGTCAATATAAAGTAGTTTCTTCTATTAGGGGTTATGCTTTGGGTAACTTAAATGTCATCCTATTTGTATTAAGTTCCCCCATGTAGGTGTACCCCCTCAATTTTCAAAGGGGAGACTAGGTCAAACTAAGGAAATTTGATTCACATGGGGTGCAATGGAGATACATCAAAAAATATGGGTTGACAAATTAAGGAGAAAATAAAAAAGATGAAGGATTGGATTAATAAAGAAAAAAAGTGAAGCAGCTAAGAAGAGATGAAAAGGAGGATGAAAAGTGATGATGAGAGAGAAATAAGAAAATAATAAATGAAAAAGCACTAGACTACACCAAGTATAGAAAAAAGTTTTTTTTTTGTTGGTTAAATTTAAATTAAAGTGGATTTTTATCAAGTGACCCAAAACCTGATTACAACAAGTCAGTAGACTTCATCAGGAAAAGCCATAGGAAAGGTCGTAGGAAATCCCAAGGATGGACTTCAAGAAAGGCTTGAGGAAAGCCAGCAAGAAAACCTTCAGGAAGGCAAAAGGAAAGCCTTTAGGAAGGAAGAGAGGAAAGCACACGGGAAGCGGGAAACTAAAATTTGAAAAGCATACCTAGCGGGAAAAAGAAAAGGTAGAAATTAAACGGATAGTACCGCCTAAAAATAAATTTGAACTACCCCAGAGGCGAGAAAATGAAACAGGCATCAACCCACATCAGGAAAACTAGAAACTTGGAGGATCAACATCCCACATAGGGGAATACCAGCATCTGGTAAATAGCAACATCCCATGTAGGGAAAAACCAAAAATCAGGCAAAATCAACCAGGAAACCTGCAAATACAAAAACCCCCTGAGTAGTAGGAAGGAAATGGCAAACTACCACAAACCAGCAGGGAAATTCTGGGAAACTAGAAGTATTATAGAAAAACCACCCAACACCACAAGGTGGAGGAGAGAAATTGTAAATATAGAAAATCCCACCCAAGAAAGTATGGAAAAAAAAGTAAGGACACCAAAAGATCAAATGAACTAAGAAGAAACTACATCCCTAACAAGGTTGGAAAGTGGAACAACAATATGAGGATCTCCATAGGCCATGAAATCCTCTTGCAATGAAGAGAGGAGCCAACAAAGACACCAGCCGAATAGAGGAAGCAGCAGACACAGAACAACAAACCATAGGAAAGATATGAGAAAGTTCCCAAGGAACCTAAAAGGAAGGAGTCACAGGTAAAACCAACTACAGGTATTGGAAATATGTCATCCTAGACAAAGAGGATGCAGCCAAAAATCCTAGAAAACCTTCAGCATCACCAACAAACAACTTCAGGGAAATAGTTGAGGAATCCTAGTATGAACATAGCAGCAAGTAGACCAAAGGCCCTCGGCAAGACCACGAAAAATGTTGAGAGCCCACCGAACCCACAACACCAATCCCAAAGAGTAGAGTCATAATAGAAAGCACATGGTTCCCCTAAAAACCAAAAGGATGTTATGTAAAACTGCCCATGAATCCACTCTCCCACAACCACAGTAGTCTACACCTGAAGAACCACTAAAAGCTAGCAACAAGAAGGCACCTGCAAAAACCTAGAAAAAATATGAGAACTCCAAGGAAATAAATCCTTGAAGAAACCTAAAAAACCTAGGGAAGGTCCTAGGGAAAACCCAAAACCATCCTAGAACCCAGACACCAGAAGAAAACCCCACCAAAGGGTAAGGAAAGGGGTATACAAATGGAGAAGTGACCTCCCACCCCAAGGAGATCGTCTGCAACACCATCCATCCAAGGAGGAAGGGTTAAGGAAGTGCCAAGGAAACTAGGACAAGATCAGGGACCTAGGAAAGGGTCAAGGAAGGGCTACAGGAAAGTGGATAAGGACTTCCTAAGGAATTCCCCTACAGAAGACTTCCCAAGGAAAATAATTCCCAAGAAATTCTTTTCCAAAGAATTGAACAAAGTTTTCCATTGAAGGAAACGTTACATTTTTAGTATGTACAAAGTAACCCATTTAAGGGCATAGTGCAATGCTATGAATGATGTAGGTGGCCCATTTTAGGGCACTAATGTAATGTTGTGAATGATGAAAGTGGCACATTTAAGGGGACATTGTAATACTTTTCATGTTATTGTGGCTCATTTAAGGGCATGGTTTAATGTTGTTTTATGTACATGGTAAACCATTCAAGGGCAAAGTGCAATGATGTGAATGATGCAAGTGGCCCATTTAAGCGCACAAATATAATGCTTTGTAATGATGTAGGTGGGTCATTTAAGGGTATATTTTAATGCTTTGTGAATAATGTATGCAACCCATTTAAGGGCATAAAAACTAATTAATATATAAAATACACAGAAATTTTTTTATACTTGGCAAAAGGCTCATTTCGAGCACATTTCAATGACAAGGCTTTTATTTAATTTTATGAAAGTTTATAATGAAATTTTAATGATTGAAATGAGGATATTTTTGGTGATTAGTTATGATTAGGAGGTAGAGCTGGGAATATTTAGAGGTTTGGCATTGAATAGGACCAAGGATCAAATTTACTTAAAGGTGAGTTGGTATCTATATAGGAGACCTTGGATTAAGTTCTTAAGAGTTTTACATCTATTGGATGAGTGTCCATGAGCACAATGGAAGACACACTAATTGTTTGGATGGACTGGAGCACTTTCCATCTTAGGATTAATAAGTTGAACATGTGGGAGCTCTATCATCTAGGCTTGAAGAAGTTGTCTTAAAATAGCAACAAGAGGCTGATCTAATCAAGTGAAGCTATGTGTGGGCCCTTCTTGTTGTTCTAATATATGTTCTTAGGGTTGCACTATTGATTTCTCAAGAATCCAAGACCCTATCACTAGATATATGCCCAATTTTGGATTGACTTCTATGGTTGGGCTTGTATTCTTTCTATATGAGCTTAAGTTGTTCTCTTTGTAAGAGAACAACCTTCACTTCTTTGTAAATATTAACTACAATAGTAAATGAATGAAGGAGAACAATTTTTAAGTGATATAAAATCTGATCATACAAGCTATGAATAAAAATTTGAGGTCCTATAGTGGAGGGACATATTGAGATCTCACCACAAGGGCTTTCCATATAACAAAGAAATTAGAAAAGGGTCCATCATTACTCTTCTTAAGTTGATAGATATCATCGAATATGGCTTGGTCCTTAATAAAAACTACAAAATTTCAAACAAACATATTTGTAAGGTTCTTAAAACTCTTGACTGGGTGATGGGGTAGCTTAAAACACTAGTCTAAAGTAGAATCACAAATACTAGTGGGAACAAGCCTTAGAAAAAGCATATTATCATGGACTAGGTGACTACAAGTGATGCAAAATACCTAAGATGAACAATGAAATATTCACTCCCTTTATACAATTAGAACCTAGGAACCTTAAAATTAGGGGGAACTAGATAGTTAACCATAGCAAGAGCCAAAGGCTTATTATAAAATTTATTAAAAATATATTATTTATTAAAGTATGGTACCTAGAGAGCAACCAATTTAAATTTTATTTGTATCAGTTGATCTTCCACTTTAGAGTTGATGTTGGGACATTCAAAAGATGGTGTAGTTGAATGTGTTTAATGAAATACCAGGGAAGGTTGTGAATAAACATGAAAATAAGAATAAGATATTATAAGGGATGGTATAGAATGTGATACCATATGAATAATCTCCAATTTGTTTGGCTTAAGAAGTATGATAAATATAGGAAAATTGGTGGAAGCGGAGAGTTTTAAGTCATATTTGCATCAATGGGCTTGGAGGAAGTGTTGATGAAGGAGAAGGGAATGGAATCACTAGTGAATATACTCACCTCAAGGGTGTTCACTATGTTGGCTTATCAAAATAAAGGGTAATTTATGTCATCTCCCCACAGTTCATCATGAGGTTGAGTAGCTTCAAATTAAATTATTTTATGGTAGGGTTATGCATAGTGATGAATCATCATTAATTTGTGAATATTAAGATTTCAAAAATTGGAAATTGGTGAATATGGGGAACCTAGACATCGACCCATTCACCCTAAATTTTTATGACAAAAATTTTTTAGGGTCATTTCGATCCCCTTTGATAATAATTTCACCATTTTTATCTTAAATTACCAACCACTCTCACCTAGATCATGGATCTTTTCACCTTCAAATTATAAATAATTTTATTTATCTTATCAAGTTTACCTCTTATACCACCATCATATATACCTACCATGATAGCAATACTCCTACATCTAAAACATTGATTCTCCTTAAAAAAGGACCTATAGCAGCGAAAAACCTACAACAACAAAAAATTGCAATAGTGAAAAACCTATAGCAATGAAAAATGACCTATAACAACAAGAAACTATAGCAACAAAAAATAACTTGTAGAAAAAAATGACTATAGTAGTGAAAATATGGATGACATATGATAGGAAGTAGAAAGGGGGATGATGGACGATAGGGAATAAAAATAAGGATGATGGATGATAGGTTGAAGAAAGGGGTTGATGAACAATAGAAAGGGGATCAGTGGATGACGAAAAATAGAATGAGGTATGATAGACGATAGACAATAGAAAAGGGGGATGATAGACAATAAACAATATAAAGGGTGATGATGGATGATAGAAAATAAAGAGTGACAATGAGTGATAGATAGCAAAAAGCGGGATAGTAGATGATGAACAACATAAAGGGTGGTGAATAATGATGAATATAATAAAGGGAAATGATGGACAATGGAAAATAGAAAGGGGTATGATGAATAGTAAAAAAGAGGGATGATGGATAAATAAAAAGGGATGATAGATAACAAAAAGTGGAATGATGGACAACGGATAATGGACAAAAAAAAGAAGGATGAAAAATATAAAAAATGGTGATAATGCATTATAAACAACAATGGATGATAAATAGTATAAATGGCAACAATGAATGATCAACAATAAAAAGGAGGATGATGAACAACAGACAACAAAAAGGGTGACGACAGATGATGGACAATAGAAAAGGGGATAGCATATGATGAACAATAGAAAGGGGGATGATGGACAACAAAAATAAGGATGATAAATGACAGATAATAGAAATATGGATGATAGGTAGAATGGATGAAGTTAGTTTTAAACTTTTTAAGTAGGAAAGCATCTAAAAGGTATAACTTTTGATCTAGAGCTCCATTTGCAATTTTTTTTTGAAACCACCTAGCTCAACAAGATCTAAACTTGGTTAAATAATAAAAAAACCATCAAGAAGATCTTCAAAATGAACTCTGAAGTTGCTATAGTGCGATACTATAGAAAAATCAAGTAGAGATCTAGTAAGGGTAATGTGGAAAAATCCTTAAAGGATGCTAGTTATTGGTAACCTAAAATTATGGATGTGGTAAATATTAATTTATTATCACAAAAATATGTGAAAAATGTGTGGTACCAATATTTTGCAATTGATTCACCCCATTTTTATAATTTTTGGTGGAAAAAAAAGTAATTCATCATGTCTTCTACATAATTTTGGATATGATTCACCATGATTTTGAAATAGATTTGCATTATTTTTATAAATACATTTTGAGGGATGTTATGGGGAAGAGAATTAGGATTAGGGTTCAAAAGTTAAGGTTTGTGGTACCTAGTGAAAGAGTGAGGTTAGAGAAAATAGGATAATTTATAGGGTAATATTCCTTCAAAGGAATATTATGTTTATTATCAATATTATTAAGAAATTCAAAAATTTTATTTTCATGTTCTTATGATAGGATTTTCACATGACTGGGGGATTTGGGAGTCACCCTATTCTAGTTATTAGCAGGTAATTAATTATTAATAAATCCATGCATGATATCGTCATGATCTTGCAAAGAGGACAACATACAATTAAGATCATCCTATGAGGAGATTAGAAGTCCCAAAGGGGTAACATTTTCATATTATTTATTTGAACTAGAAATTTTGTAGGAAAAATCTTCTTCATAGCCTACTACTAACATTTTCGTATGGGCAACTAGTTGATGGGCTACCTTGCGAGTTGCAAGGTGTCTTTTAGATGCTAGAAATATTTAGAAATGGAAGAGGATGAATTTCAATAGACTTAAAATATTTAGGTAAATAGTCATTGGATAAGGTAAAACAAATTTTAATTGTAAAAAAAGCATACTCATGGAGGTGTTCACATCGGGGTCACCAAAATGTAGATTCAACAAAATATACACAACTAAATTATATATATATATATATATATATATATATATATATATATATATAAATATATATATATATATATATATATATATATATATATATATATTTATTTATATTTACATGAAATAATAAAACAACATAATGAGATATTTGGAACAAGATTTTTATTGACTACGATAACTATGAAACAACACTTAAATTTGAAAATAAAATAGGAAAAGCAAAACTAGAAATGAAAAATATGATGAAGGGTTTGAAATACTTATATTTTGTACCCTGGTTAGTTGTTCATTTTTTCTCTAGTTTCAATAGCATGCAATATCCCCTATAGGAAAGATTAAATTGTTATCTGCAAAACGACAAAAAATATTTTAGTGTTTATGGGGGATGTCAGAACTGGAATGAGTCAAGTATATCCTTAATCCTATAGTCACCCACTCATTCCTTTTGCAGTAATTTAGAAATAAAAAGAAATTGATCGGATATGAAAGCATAAGCAAAATGAGACATCAATATAAATATGTTGGGAAAATAAAGAGTGCATAGATGATTGTTGAGAGATGATTGCAAAAGTTGTTAATTGTTAGCAAGTACTCTATTGGCCAAAATGTCATTTTTTTATAAATGGTACAAATTTATTGAATCAATAAGCTTTACAAGAAACAAATAATCCCATAACAATAACCCTTACAAGGGCCAGAAGAAAGAAACCCCCAATACCACCGAGCACCCGAACAAAAGACATCCAACAAAAAATAGCCTCAACCAAGCATATCCATAGTAAACAAATTAGCAATATGCCGAGAACAATCCAATGGGAGCTGATCCCATTCCTTAACATTCCAGTATTCTTGAAACTCAAAAGTCTATTTATCCAAGCAATCACCCACACCATTCCATTCCCTGGGAATATGAAAAAAGGAAATAAACTCTAGATACTGACATATTTGAAAGATTTTCCGAGCTACTAACGCCATCTACCAATGAACATTAGAAACATTATGAATCTTCAATAAATTAATAATAATATGAGAGTTCGACTCACAGATTATCTTTTGCCATCCTAGACCATAACATTTTTTCAAAGAAAAATAAATAGCAAGGACCTCCATATAATTATTAATCTGCTTCCCCTTACAAAAAGAAAAAATGAAAAGATCTACACCACTATTATCTCTCCCAACACCACCAATACCTACATGCCCAAGATTCCCTCTAGAAGATCCATCAATATTAATATTAAACACCCCCCAAGGTGGAGGAGTCAAATTGTTCGGGTGCTCAGTGGTATTGATGTTAAATACCTGCATGCCTAGGATTCCCTCTAGAAGAGCCATCAATATTAATCTTAAACACCCCCAATACCATCATAGTGGGCATTAGTTAATTTATTTTTTTATTTTTGGATTCTATAAAATTGCTAATTCTTTAAATTGTTCATTTACCCACCCTTTTTCCAAGGGGATATTCATAAACAAAATTTGAAATTTACTTGTTTTAGGCCATTATAAGTGGTACATCATTAACTATTATGCCATTTATCCTAGATCATGCTTACTACTTTATGATGAATGAGAATGATAGTTGCTTCAGGCCTATCATTATGAATTGGTATGGTTAATTGGGGCAGGTTTATCTTGATGATCATAATAACTTCTTAAAATAGGTAAATCATTTTAAAACCTCAAGGAAGAATTTTGATATCTTTCCCCAAATGTTTAGGTGGGCGAATCTTAATTGATTTCCACTATTTTTTTGCGGAGGAGTAAAATTAATTTTTTTTTGTGGTAGTGATGTGTGTATTTGTTTTTGTAATACTTATAATTTTTTTAGAATACAAAATATCATTCTATTCTATTCATTTAGTGAAATACATGCTTTTTATTCCTATTTTTCTAAAACCTGTAGTCAACTTTCAAAGCTCATAATTTTTTATTTACAGCTCCATTTTGTGCATGTAATACACAATTGGAAGGGTTATGTTGTGTAGAATTCATTCACAAAATTTCATAAAATTATAAGTAGTCTTGGTTCCTCAAATTTAGATTGTAATGTGTTGTAAAAATTGTTGCATTTTTTGTTGGTGCAGTTTTTTCTTGCTGAGATTTTTGTTGCACTTTTTGCATTCATCTCTTAATAGGTATAGATTTTGATTTTATATTATCATTTGTCAATATAAATAGTGTGAGATACAGGTATAAGTGAAGGCACTTATACAATGGACTTGACAGACTAAAGTGGCAGATGAATTTAGATTCATTAGTATCATTCTTTATAATGTTGACATGTTGCACGAAAAAAGAAAAGAATGGATGCTTTATGCTAGGTGGATTTCATCGTGGGAGTCTATTTTTAGATATATTTGAGCCTCAGAGGCTACTCTAAGCCTTGGATGTCTTTTCATACCTTGGAGACCAATCTGAGGTATGAATTGCATAGTTTTGGGTAGATGGACTACATGGAGTATAAGACAATATGTAGGGTAAACTACATTTTGGGTATCAAATGATATCCAAACATAGGCTTATTTATACTCATTGAAAACCTATTTTCAAAACTAATCCAATGGAGGTTATTTCATGTTTTTTTATGAATATTTTAGGGATATATACTCCTTGAAAGTGTTGCCATCCTTGTTGCCATCGATAAGTCACCAGACTCAACATCTAAATTTTAGTAATTTTATGGTATTATGTCAAAGGAACCTAGGTGTATTTCTATTTGTTGTAAATCTCTTTTTGAAACCAATCCAATAAACACATTTATTTGCATATTTACATAAGTGTGATAAAATTAGGTGTCTACATTTCCCCTTTTGATGCATTCATTATATAATAAAATACGTCGAAATAAATTAGTTACCCCTATCTTTTGTGTTGTTACTCAATGGCTATAAGGGTTGCTTTTGTTAGGGGTTATGCTTTCTGTAGCTTAAATATCATCGTACCCACATTATGTGATCCCATGTAGGTCTGCCCCCTCAACTTTTAGAGGGCGAACTAGGTCAAACCGAGGAAATATGATTTACATGGGGTGTGATGGGGATACATCAGCAAAGATGGGTGGATAGGTTAAGGAGAAAATAAAAAGGTGAAGGATTGGATTAATAAAGAAATAGAGTGAAGTAGTTAAAAAGATATGCAAAGAAGGATGAACATTGATGAAGAGAGAGAACCAAGAAAATAATAAATTCAAAAAAATACTATACTACACAAAACATAGAACAGAGTTGTCCATTGAAAAACATATTAAGTTTTTAGTATGTACAAAGTAACCCATTTAAGGGAATAATGCAATGCTATGAATGATGCAGGTGGCCCATGTAAAGGTTCAAATGTAATGTTGTGAATAATGCAAGTGGCCCATTTAAGGGCACACATTGTAATACTATTTATGGGCATAGTTTAATGTTGTTTTATGTACATGGCAAAGTGCAATGTTATGAATGATGTAAGTGGCCCATTTAAGGACATAAATGTAATGCTTTGTAATCATGCAGGTGGCACATTTAAGGGCATAATTTAATCTTTGTCAGTAATGTAGGCAGCCCATTTAAGGGCACAAAAACTAATTAATGTATAAAGCACACAAAAAAGTGTTGGTAGATGATTAAGAATGGGATAATGAGGGTAATAAAATATGAGGATAACAGAACATGTAATATCATGCAAGTAGATATAAGCAAATAAATGTCATAAGTGAAAGCAGATGAACATAACGTAATATAGCAAATAAATGTCATAAGTGAAAGCAGATGAACATAACGTAATAGGTGATATTGTTTGCATGTTGGGGTCGGATAATTTCCAAACGAGAGGTCTAGTAGCTATTAGATTGTCTGCTAGGTGTGATTTGAATCTCATTGTAGTATCGTTGAACGAAACAGTGTTGTTGTGTCACTTTAACAAGATAAACAAATTGTAAGAAGTATCATGTGCAGACAAATATTGAAGAAAAATTAAGACATCTATAAGACAATTCCAAATGGAAGTATTGAAAGATCTGGAAATAATGAAGATTGAGGGAAGAGCTGTGAAAGATTGAAAATATATTATAGTTATCTAGTATAACTCCATGTTACGATTGACAGAGTGTGGAGATCTTTGACACTGGCGGAGGAATGTATTCCACAATGAACCTTACATTATGTATTTAAATATTTATTGATTTAATGTATAAGTATATTTTATTTGTTATTCTCTACAATATGAGATGTATTCTGAGGTGCTAAAGCTTTCTGCACATGCGGATGTATTCTGTGAAGTGGAATGCATTCGACAACATAGAATGCTTATTTTTAATTTAATGTTTCATTTAATATTTATTTTAAATTCAAGTATGATGAAACTGCTAACAATAGTTGAAATGATATTAGAAGCAGATGTTGAGGAGTAAACCCTTGAGTTTGACATGCATTACATTGTGACGGGAAGTGGGAAAACGTTGTTGCCCGTTGTGCTTCCCAATAGAACTAGTAGGCTAGTAGCAATGCAGCCTTTATGATGATCGATGATACATTAGCAGAGTTGTCCGATCCACCTTCCACTATCATAGGAAGAGTTAGGGGCATGTACATTTAGATAGCCCAAGATATATTTGATTTGTTTCCATATTCATGGTGGTTTTCCTCATGTTAAGTATAGTAAGAACACCATAAAATTTTAGGGTGCCTATAGATTAGACCAGTCAAAAACAATATTTTGTCGTTGTTGAAATGGGGGCATTTCAATCTATGCAAGGATCCTGTAATTACAAGCACATTCCGCACATGCAAATATTTTCTTTAATGTGAACGCACTTCGCAACAACAAGCACATTCCGCACATGCAAATATATTCTTTAATGTGAACGCACTTCGCAATATGAAAGGTTTTTCGTGGATGCAGAAGTGTCTCCACAGAGCATAAGCTTATTTTTTGTAGTGCAGAAGCATCTCCACAGCACGAAAGCTTTTCTATAGTGCCCAACATGTTCCGCAATGCGGAATACTAATGACAAAACTTAGAATGCCCATAGAGCTGGGTATTGCAAGTCAGGATGTTGGTCATTATCGAAAGATGGAAATATTTATACTTGTCGAAATGCTCGTTTCGAGGATATTCCAATGACGGGGCTTGTATGTATTTTTTTTGAAAGTTTATAATGAATTTTTAATGATTAAAATAAGGTTATTTTGATTGATTAGATATGAAGAGGTGGCAGAGCTGGGAAGATCTAGAGATCTAGGGTTGAAAAGGGTTGAGGATAAAATTTACTTAAAAGGTGAGTTGCTCTTTATCTAGGGAGCCTTGGATCAAGTTTCTAAGAGTTTGACATTTATTGGTCGAGTGGTCATGAGTATGATGGAAGGTACAATAATTATTTTGATAGAATGAAGAAGCACTTTTCCTTTCAGGATGGACAAGCTGAATAGGTGGGAGTTCTATCATCTAGGCTTGAAGAAGTTGTCTTAAAATAGCCATAAGAGGTTGATCTAATTGAGTGAAGTTGTGAGTGGGTCCTTTTAACTATTGTAAGATGGGTTCTTAGGCAATTGCTATTGTGGTTGTACTATCGGTTTGTCAAGAATCAAAACCCTTGTTACTACCTATATGCCCATTTTGCATTGCCTCTTACTGTTGGGCTTGTCTTCTTCCTATGTGATCTTAAGTTGTTCTCTTCGTAAGAGAACAACCTCCACTTGTTTGGCAAGATTAACTACAATAGCAAATGAAGGAAGGGGAATAGTTTATAAGAGAAATGATGGTTGAACATGAAAGCCATGAATAAAAATTTGTAGGAAGTCCTTTGGTGGAGGCACATATTGAAGTCTCACCACAAGGGATTATCATCTAAAAATAAATCAGCAAAAGGTTCCTCCTTAATTTACTTAAGTTGATAGAGATCATCGACTATGGATTTGTCCTTAAAGAATACCATAAATGTTGAACAAGCATATCTGTAAGGTTCTTAAATCTTCTAAGTGATTGAGGTAGGTAAAAATACTAGTCTAAAGTAGAATCACTAATACTAGTGGATAACAACCTTAGTAGAAGCATCTCATCATAGACCACGTGACTACAAGTGATGCAAAAATATCTAAGATGAACAATAGGATCTTCACTCCCTTCATACAATTGGAATCTAGGAATCTTAAAGTTAGGTGAAATTGGATAGTTCACCACGCCAATAGTCAAAGGCTCATTATAAAATTCATCAAAATCATATTATTTATTTAAAGGATGGTACCTGGAGAGCAACCAACTATAGTTTTTTTTCAGCTCATCTTCCACTTTAAAGTTAATGTTGGGACATTCAAAAGATGGTGTAGTTGAAGGTGTTTGATGAAGGATGAGGAAAAGTTGTGAATAAGCATACCAATAAGATTGAGATATTATAGGGGATGGTATTGAAGGTGATAGCATATGACTCATCCCCAAATATTTTTTGCTTAATAGGTCTTGATAAATGTAGGACAAAAGGTGGAAGGGAGAGAGTTTTTATGTCAAGCTGACATTTGCATCAATGGGCTTGGAGGAAGTATTTATGAAAGTGTGGAGGAGAATGGAACCATTAGTAGATATAATCACCTTAAGGGTATATTACCAAAATAAATGATAACTTGTGTCATCTTTTCACAATTCATCATGAGGTTGAGCAGCTTGGAATTTAATTATTTCAAGGATATTATGGGGAAGATAAACACAATTAGGGTTAAAATTATTAAGGTATGTGGTATGAAAGAGTGGGATCCAAGGGAACAATGGAATTTTTTAGGGGAATATTCCTTCAAAGAGATATTATGTTTATTATCAATATTATTAAGAAATAAAAAAAAATATTTTCATGTTCTTGTGATATGCTTGTCATATGGGGGATTTGGAAGTCACCCTATTCTTGTTACTAAAAAATAAATGATTATTAAGAAATCCAAGGATTATTATTAAGATCATCCTATCAGGAGATTAGAAGGCCCAAAGGAGTAACATTTTTAGTTTCTTTATTTGAACTAGAAAATTTGTAGGTGAAAAGTGCTCCATAGTTTGCTACTAACATTTTTGTATGGGCAATTACTTGATAGGGTACCTTGTAATTTGTAGGATGTCTTTTAGGTGCTGAAAATATTTGGAAAGGGAAGATGATGAATTTTAATAGACTTAAAATATTTATAAAAATAACCTTTGGATTAGGGCAAAGCAAATTTTAACAGTAAAAAAAAAGAGACCCATGGAGGTGTTCAAATCAGTTTCACCAAAATGTAGAGCTAGCAAAATGTCATCTATATACCTAATTCTTTTACGTATTTTCTACCTCAATAGGCACAGGGTATATTTACACGGTAATCAAGAAGAGTAATACAATATGTGGGAACACCTATGAGTAGTCAATAAACTATACACAACTCTCTCTCTCCATCTCTCTCTCTCTCTCTCTCTATATATATATATATATATATATATATATGAAATAATAAAATAGTATAATAAGATAACTGAAATAAGATCTTTATTGACTATGGTAATTACAAAACAACACTCAAATTTTTAAGGACAATAAAGGGTTTGAAATACTTGTATTTTATACTTAGGTTAGCTATTCATTATTGCTCTAGTTTCAATAGCGAGCAATGTCACCTATAGGGAATATTAAACTATTACATGCAAAAATATAAAAAAAATTGTTAGTTTTTATAGGGGCTATCATAACTCAAAGGAGTGAAGTATACCTTGATCCTATAGTCAGCCCCTAGTTTCCTTTATTGTAATTTAAAAATAAAATAAATTGGTTGGATATGGAAGCATTAGCAAAATGGAACAACAAGATTAATTTGTTGGGAAAAATAGAGAGTGTAGAAATTAGATCTTATTGTAGAAGTTGTTAATTGCTAAAAAGTATAGTTGGCCAAAATTTCAATGAATACTAGTTAATTTATTTTTAAATTGTTGGGTTCTGTTAAATTTCTAATTATTTTGATTGATCACTAACCTGTCCCTTTTTCTAGGGGGATATTTATGAATAAAATTTGAAATTGCCTATTTTAGGCCATTGTAGGGGGTACATCATTAACTAATATACTTCCTAACCCAAATCATGCTTATTGCTTTATGATGATTCAGAATGACAGTTGCTTCAGACCTATCATTATGACTTGGCATGGTTAACTAGGGTAGATTTATCTAGATGATCACAATAACTTCCTAATATACGTAAATAATTTTAAAACCTTAGGGAAGCATTTGAAATATTTAGGTGATAGAATATCACTTGATTTCAACTACTTTTATGGGGACAATGAGCATTAATTTTTGGCTATAGTAGTGATGTGTCAGTGTGCAAATGCAATCATCCATTAATAGGTACAAATTTTGGTTTTATCATATCATTTATTGTTTATCTAGATGGTGCAAGATAGAGGTATGAGTGCAGGCACTTATGGGATGCACTTGGTAGACTAAAGTGACATATGGATTTAGATTCATTACTTTTTATCATGCTTTATTATGCTAACACATCACAGAAGAGAGAAAATAATTTATGCTCTATGCTAGGTGGCTTTCATGGCAAGAGTCCATATTTCAAAAAAAATTGAGCCTCAAATACCTTTTCATACCTTGGAGACCAGTCCAAGTTAAAAATTGTGTAGTTTTGGGCAAATGGATTATGCCAGGTTTAAGATAGGATATAGGAAAATTTTCAATTCTTTTGTCAAACTATATCCAAACATAGGCTTATTTTTACTCATTGGAAATATATTTTAAAGCCCAATCCAATGAAAGTGGTTTCATAAATTTTCATGAATATTTGATGCAGATATAAGCCTCCAAAATGATGTCACCCATGTTGTCATTGATACGCCACCAAACATAGAATTTAAATTTTAGTAATTTTATTATTTTTTGTCAAAGGAACCTAGGTGTATTTTTATTCATTAGAAATATCTTTCTAATCCCAATCCAAAAAATATATTTATTTTTATATTTATGTAAGTGTGCTAAATTTAGGTGTCTACATGTATCATTGCATATATATGTTTCTATATTGTTATATATATTTAAATTCAACATATTCTTAATATGAAAAGCATTTTATTCATTATTAAAGGGACTCTATTAATAACCATTTTTTTTTATTGGTTGGAAGGGGTTTTGAAAGGGACCTTGAACCTTTTACAAAGAGTGGAAGCCCAAAGAGAGGGTCAGCAAAAAACACAGAGGACTAAGAAGATACAAGATCCATAAATATTTCAAATAGAAATTTTTTGCCTAAGCAAGGTTGCTGCTCAAAAAAGATATTCAATTTTTAAAAATCTTGTTGAAGCAAGGAGATCCTGCTAAAACCAAAGATTTGAAAATTTCCCTTATGCAAGGGGTATTTGTTAGAAATAGAATATATTCCATCATTTATGTTATGCAAATGTATATTCCAAGGTACATACTTTGGATATTAGATTACTTTAGGGGGAATTTATCTAGTTACTTCTTGCAATGTAATAAATGCACAAGTGTCAATGTGCAAGTTGTATATGTGCATGTTGTCCCTTGCACAACTAGGTAGAGTGTTGGACAAGGAACATATATTCCTATATAAGAAAGACCTCATATTTAGATAGACATCAGAAGGGGAACATAAATAGATAGAGTTTCTTACAACATAGTCATAAATAGTAGTGCAGTGTTGTGTAGATCACCATATATTTGTGATGGGTACAATGTAGTTCAACAACTTCATTAATAGAGTTTTCATTTCCTCCATAGCTACATTGTATTCATTTATGTTATTTCTATTCACATCATACTTCAATCATCTTACAAATTTACTTTCTTTTATATTATTCTACATCGTGTGATTCCTATCTCCCACTGCTCATTGCATCAAAATATAACAGTGGTATCATAGCTATAGTAGATCTATTTTGTATATGTCAATAGGGAAACCACTATTATCATTGAGCTTGAGGATTTTATCAAATTTACGTGTCATTGGACTAGCCATTATCAAAATATCTCAAAAGAATCTTGGTGGTAGAATTAGGGAGAGTCACAAGTGAGGACTCAAAGAAATCGTAGTTCCAAAAATTATTGAGATTGCATTTGACTAAAGTCTTTCCATAGACTTATAGAAAAAACTCATGAAGACCAAGAATCAACATTCAATCTACTCGATTGACAAATCATCTAGTGAAGATCATCCAGGATATTTGGAATTTTCTAACTATTGCTTAAAGTTTCTTTTGTTGCAAAAAAATAATTCCAAGAGGATTGGGACTCCTACAATAGAAATCTATGAGACTCCAAATTCATTTCCTGAAGGTCGATGTGCCTTCATAGTGTAAATATTAGTTCCTTTTGCAATAGAAGAATACTGTGGAATAAAAATTCTTGTGAAGAGTTGTGGTGAAGTCAGGATACTGAAGATCTTCATTGTTGAATTGAATAACTTCACAAGTTGAAGAAGAGGCTATAGATGTCTTGATACAAAAAGTCCATAGAATCATTGATACAAAAAGGTCATATAAGCCTTGAAGAAAAGGTCATAGGAGCCTTGAAGGAGAAGCCATAGAAGTCTTGATACTGAAAAATACCACAAAATCCTTAATACTAAAAAAGGCCATAGAAGCCTTGGTACTAAAAAAGGCCACAAAAACCTTGATACTAAAAAAAACCACAAAAGCCTTGATCCTAAAGAAGAAGTTGAAGAGAATATCTGATTCAGAAGTAGTCTAAATATTTTAGTACTAATACTTTGTTGCATGGAAATAAGATTTAGTGAGTTGGGAAACTTCTTATGAGAAATTTAGGAATGGCATATTCTTTAGAATCAATCTAGCACCTAAAGCAAAATCGAAGATATTAGGAGTAGATATTAGTGAAGAACTTCTAGTCTTGGAATAAAGAATAATAAGAAGGACTAGGTGAGTCCTAATCGATTCCAGAAGTAGCAAAAACAAATATTCAAAAGAAGATCTCACCACCAACACTTCTAGGAGTAGAAGGTTGAAGAGAAGGTCTAAAGGAATACCATAATAAGTTGCAAGATCAAATACCTTGGGAAGGTTTCATTGAGCATATAGAAAAAAACTAGCAGAGACTTACTAAATAAATTATCAAAGGAGAAATCATAGGAGAAATCCACTACCAAGGAGAAGATCCTGATAGTGAAGGACTTGGGACAATTATCACCATCCAATAATAAACCCAAGAGAAGAAGAATTTGACAAGGTGTGCCAAATTAGAGAAGAATAATTTGGCAAGGAGTGTCAAATTTGTGAAGATAAATTTCGCAAGGGATGCCAAATCCCAGAAGGAGATCCTACTTGAATTTAGAATTTGATAAGAAGACTTGAAGATAGAATAAGCTCACCAAAAATTGGAGATTTGAAGATTACCTCTCATATCAATAAGGTGCCACTTCAAAGATAAATATATCTCCAGCAGAAGGAGTATAACACAAGAGGATAACAAGCCACCAAATCCTAGGCTCATAAAATAAATTTTAATACCATCATTTGGTGAAGAAGGAGTTGTTCAGAATAATCTACAAAGAGCTATAAGATCCTAATAAAAGCAACAACTTGGTGATCCTATACACCAAGATCTACATCATCTACAGATAAGAAAAAAGAGCTACAAAAATTTTCAAAAAGGTAAGCAACTTTTTGTGCAAGTAGATTCATTACTTAGATTACTTATCAGATTTGTTAAAGCACCTGAATTTGGATTAAAGTTGTAATTGGATTATAGTCGTCAAAAGTGCAAAGAGAAAGGTTATTTTTAAGGTTCATTTACACATTGATTAGAATTTGATTACATTTTAGAATTACTTATATAAACTACCTATCATCTACTTTGGAAAAATAAAAATAAGACTAAGTCCTACAATATTGATTGTAGTGAAATTACAGAATAATTATTGAAGGTTCATTTCAAATTATTCTTGATTAGTTGTAGTAAATTTTATTAAGTGCATTATGTTGATATTTGATTGGAGTGATAAGGTGAAATTGTTAGTGCATTAAAAGTGAAATATTATTAGATTCATTTGCACTATTTTATTGCTCTCAAAAGGATTAACTTTTGTGTATTTGAGAAGGACACAAAATCAGAAATTGTCAAAGTGTCTAAAGACACTATTAGTGCACAAAAATCTACAACATATAGTGGCCAAGTTAAGCCAAAAAATCAGGTTAGTATCCTCCAAAATTTTGGAGAAGAATACGACTAACCAAAAACATAAATAGAAGCTTCAAATATTAAGACTTGGCAAGTCTCAAATCCAAAGTATTATAGGGTTAATTGCATGGTACAAAGGGTAGAAAATTATAGCTACAAAAAATGTTCTATATACATCATTATGGGCTTGGATTTATCATGAAAGTATCCAAAAAATGGTAAGGATTCTAGCCAAAGAGACATCCTCAAAACCCTCATACTTGCATTCAAAAATCTCCTACAAAGAAAAAAATTTAGACCTACAAAAGAGTGCAATAAAGAAGGTTTTACATACATGTAATGTTACATGGTATTGCACTTTTACAATACATCATACACAATAAAAGAGCAGATTTAAATGTGACTCAAAAGGCACAATATCTACAAGGTAAGCCAGCCAAGGAAGGAAAAACATTTATAGCAAAAGGAGCCACTCAAAGGGCTCACTCTCAGTAAATATTGGATGGATGAACCTGCAATATCAAAGCCCATACAAGGTTGTTATCAATTTACATCTACATATACAGAAAGGGAGCTCGTAAATGAAGAGAAGGCATATTCTACTAACATGGGATGGATAACATAATAAGAGTCTATCTACACTAGAAAGAAGCACAAAAATTAGCACATTTATGGTATAGAAGACAAGAAGAAAAGGTGCTACATACAAGGTCTTAAGCATGGAGAAGATCATCCTCCAAAGAGAGCACCAATATCACTTTCAAAATTGTCATTCGAAGTTCCACAATGTCTCATCAAATCACCTACAAAATAAAATGTTACTTTCTATCCAAGAAATGGAGTAAGCTAAGGGAGGTATACGAAGGGAGTTATAATATTCTTCTTGGAAGCATTATAGATTAAGTCTTAATGCAAGGCGTTTGAATACCACTTGGTATAAACTCTCTAAAGTGCCATGTTATCTTTGAATGCTCAAGAAACCTCACGTAGGATTTACATGAAATATTAAGGAAGGTGTTGCCACTTGTTATCTTCCACAAGCCCCACATGAGTGCTCATACATTACAAACTAACTAAGAAGTGTTAGACAAGTGATTTGGTATGTTACGAAAGGAGTGAGCACCCATACTTAACATGTGTGATACTTGTCACAAAACTCCAGTCTTCTCTTCCATATAAAGATGGTCAAGGAAAACGAAAGTCAAGTCAAAAGCAAGTAGCAATGATAGAAAGTGAGTTTGAAGTGACTCGACAACATCTTGGGTGTATCATGATAGTATATTGGAAGCTACACGGTAGTGAATCGATAGCAATCTAAAGAGCAATCCAAAAATGACGAAGCACATTTCTCATGATCAAATCGGGTCAAGGATGTATAAAAGTGAATGTTTAAGAAAATAGTAGGTGGAAGAATATATATATGCTAGGGTGTAATATTACTAGAGGGTAAGTGGTTTGGAAGCTCTAGAAATGATCCCCAAGATCTCAAAACCCAACATGCACAAATCATACAGCTTGTATGGTCTCCATCGTACACTATGTCAAATTTTCAAACAACTTGTATGGTAACAAAATTGTACATTTGAATGATACAAATAATAAAATACTACACCTTGTATGATTTGGTACATAGCCCACTCATTGGAATAGGTTTTGTAAGTTAAATCCATAAATTTTGTTATCGATTTCTTGAAACTAGCAATATTTCCTTATTTTATAGGTTTTAAGTTGTAGCTTTACTACCAAATCAGGTAAACAAATAGCTTGTACAATTTGGTACAACACTTGTATATTTTGTATAAATCCTTGATACAAATAATCTTAATATCTATCACCCTACACAAAAAATCCTTCCAAGACAAGTTTTGGGAATTTTCTATATGTCAATTCCTCCAATATTTCCTAACATGCAAACCCTAATTCACTAATAGTGAATTGTATTCATCATGGAAAATTTCAAAAATCATACAATGGTTTGGAAAATTCTTTTGATGACTATAATCCACACCAAGTTTGTAGAATAACCAGGATCATTCACAATGCAATTCCATCCATTATCATAGCAAGATATGCATTCAAACATTAACTACTCAACCTGCAACATTAAGAACATACAATGGAATTCACAAGGATAGGAAATTAAGGATAATAGCTATCATATTTAGATTATACATATATCTTCCATCATCAATCACAATCTCAAAAATGAATAGTAACTCTATACAGAATAATCACATACTCCATGAATAGACTTATCAATTGTATAACTTCAACTATGGACGAGCATGAATGAACTATGAATGAATAATGAAAAAATTAATGGGGAGCTATATAATGCATGCCTATACCATTCCAAAGTGGCTTCTGAGACATCACATTACTTACAACTACCATCTCGAATTAACTCAAAAATACTTCATTACAAGTTTTACTAATGTTTAATTTGATTTTCATCAAATTAACTCCAAATGTACATTTCACCTAATTTAATTAACATTTCACATTATACATTTGCAACCTGTATGTTTTACTCATGCTTGTATGATTTGAAACTTGTACATTTTAGTCAAAAATGAGTAAAACCAGACAGAACTGCGAAAATCCAAGGATCATTTCTTCTTCTTCTAGGAGGTGGATTTGTTTCCTACATTTCCACTTCCATTTAAATTAGGTAGTGTCCTCATTGACTCAGTATTCTTAGTCTTGGCAAACATACCTTAATGGTACTTATCAAGCTGCATAAGTAAAGCCCGACACTCATCTTTCAATTTAGTTGTGTATTGACTGACTTCTAGGGCTTTTAACCCATACTCATTGGCTTTCTCTTCTGCAATAGCTAGTAGTGCACCTAGCTCCTTCTCATTCTCAAATGCTCCCTTGCATATCTTCTCCATCAAGAAGGCATCTATTCTGGTTGCTATGGCTAATTCTTTATTCTTCTCCATAATCACCTATAGATTCTGATGAATGTCAGCTTCGTAAGCCTCAACACTATCATCCTTAGCCTTCAACCGAGCCTTATGATCCATGATTATTTAATTATAGTGCTTGGCATATTTTTTTATCTCCTCAACCTTAAAATATTTATCCTTTAGGTGTTCCTCTATAGCCTTCAACTGATTTTCCTATTTAACCAATTGTTTATTGTGTGCTTCTAGTTGAGCTTCCAACTGCTTTGTGTGCTCTTCTGCCTACTGGATCACAAGTTATTTTCTTCCTCCTATGAGTGTATATTATCCTCATAATCCTACTTTATTTTAGCACACTCTATTTATACCTTATTTTGGTGTTGTTGTATCCTCAAAATTAATGATTTGCTTTAGATACTACTACTCTTTCATCGATACTTGGAATTCCTCTTGTAGATTAGGTAAGTTCTCTTATTGATTTTTTGTTGACCATTCCTATTGAGGGTTTGATTGAACTTACCTTAGGGTTTCAACTATCTGGTCAAGAAAAAAACTCTTACTATGGTACCTCTATACTTGTCTACTCCCGTTGGTTGTTTCCACCTCTCATTACAATATTTATCTTCTTTGTCCTCTTAGGCTCCAATAGAATCTCCATCATGGATTTTTCTTTCGAAGCTGGTGGTACCATTATATTTATATCCGAATATCTATATGAATCCCAAAAAATAAAATCAAAGGTCTAGAGCAATTTCAAAGATCTCATTTCTTTTCCTACTTCTCCCAGACCCAGTATACTGAAATTTAGTAAATCCAACACTCCAAATCTTAGAACCCTTCCTCTAATACTAGCTTAGATTGCTCTTTTTGCATGGGCTTCTTCTATTTCTACTATTTCCTACATGTTTGAATCCTTATGAGATTGGTTTGTTATTCTACTCTCTCCTCCTCCTCAAAAGAAATAGGATGCTCCTACAGTTGTTGGACCTGCGCCTGCTATTTCAAGGTAGGTTAAAACTATAATCTTCTCTTCCTCACTATATTGGTTTCTTTGTGCTCTTCTTGGCATTTGAATTCTCTGGAGTTGTATTTTTTAGGGTCATATTCTTTGCCCATTGCAGTATGGTAGGCTAATCTGATGACAATTCTTGTGGTTGGATCCTACTAGGAAAGGGAATACCATTCTAGATACTACACCTAATAAAAGTGCAATGGAATAAAAGATAATTGTGAACATCTTCCTCCTAATTGTTCGTAACTTCTACATCCATTCCTATAGATATTTTCTCCAATCGTACTTCATTCCATTGTAAACATCTTCCACATATTGTGCCATCTAGATTGGAATTTCCAAAGCTCATGATTCTCCAAACAAATGATCCATGACAACATTCATTGGGTATGCCAAATTATTATTCTTCAAATAGCTTTGTTTAATTCCATGGGTTCTAGAACCAAAAATCTTGGTTTTCACAGGTGACTTCATAGATGTGAGTGTCGTAATCAACCTGTGAGCCTCAATCAGATCTACTATATTTTTCAAAACTAGAGCTTTGTTCTTAGGCAATTTGAATGTTTGTCGAAATACCTCTACTAAAAACTCCATCTTAACATACTTATTATCCACTCTTATAATAGTATGATTTTCTCTAGGTGCATAATACTAGAGGATTTGTAGCAAGTATTCATTGAAGTATACTTTATATTATAGTGGGATTTGCGCTATCATACTTAATTAGGCCTTCCTCAGTGCATGCTTTAGTGAATGATTGAACTTATTGTTTTTCCACAATTTCTTGTAAAATTCTATTGTTGGCTACCCAAAAGTGATATCCTTGATATCCACTTGTTCCTCCTCCATTTCACTTGGTAGTTTTTCCTGTTCTTTCAGAGTCTTCTCTCGATGAACTTCTCTACGAAGTTCCCTTCTATGTACCCTGGGTGGATCCATCTCTTCCCTTATATATTTTATAAATACACGTCCTCTAACACCATGCCAATATCTCGAACCCCTCCATGGCCTATGTCCTCTCCCTTTCCAAGGATGATTACCATGCCTCTCGTATGGTTGAAATCAATGATATTGGTCTTGAATGGGGTAAACTAAGGGAGATATATTGGGTCATTATTCTCTTTGGTGTAGTGGTCCTGGTGACATTTATACCTTATATGATACAATGGAATCATAAGGAGCTCAAATTTCTCACCTAGAGCTCATACTTCTACCATCGCTAAGTGGAAACCTCATTCACACACTCTTTGGTCAATTTGGCAATTTAGGAAAACTCCACACAAAACCACTCCAAAAGTCCATATGACTATTTCCAAAATGTACAATGGCTATCAGGATCGTACAATACCTTAGAAAATTGTACATGTATATTTTCAAATTGTACAACCTCTGCCATATTGTACAACTCCAACCAATTTGTTCAATTGCACCCGATTTCGTACAACTGCAACCAATCATACAATTGGGGTTTCAAATTATACACCTTCAATATAAAATAGTACAAGCTACTACCAAACCATACAGGGCACCTCCCTTTTGTATAACCTTGTTAGGATTCGTACAACTACAAAACATTTTGTACAATCTCTTCAAAATTATACCAATCGGGTCTTCAAGAGTTTGGTAATCATACAATGTACTTCCAAATTGTACAATCATGCCCCAAAATTGTACATGTGGCCCTAAAATATATCACTTAACCAAAGACCCTTGTTTTTATTCAATTGGTATGATTTTTGTGAAACCCATTTGCTAGAATCATGCAATCTCTTTTTTTGGCGTAATGTCGATTCAATTTATGCAATTTCTCCTTCACTTGGTGCAATATTTTTCTAAAATGAATTTTCTTGGACGTCTAGAAGCATTGTACGATCGTCCTATCTTACTTTTTCATGCATACAGACTTAAAATAATTTTCCCATGCTTTTATGGCTAATTTTTGTACTAGGGTTTGCTTACTTTTGCCTCCTTGTAATTCCACCTTTTCTTATTTATGGGAAAATCAAACCCTAGCCCTACTTTTTATAAAATAAGGGTTTCCTTGGATGTTTTATCTCCTAAACCCTTATTCGTACAATAGCTTTTCTCCACCAGCAACACTATTTTTGAAAACTTAACTTTTTCCAGAGTAAAAACCCTAATTTTGATAACTTTTTCTCCAGTTAGGTTGCTTTTTTCTGAAACAAAAATTATTGTGTTGCAGATTTAAAATGGGTCACAAAAATTGCAGCAATGTGATGAATTCTAACCACCCATGTAAAACATTATCTTCAGTTGCACCATTTTTGCCTTTGAATTCTCTGAATTCTAGTGTTGCATGTGTACGATCTACAAGTGGGGAAAGAAAATTATGCATGATGCCTTACTTTATATAATTTTTAAAGCCTAACATATTTATGCATGAAATTCTACCAGCTTAGACTCTTTTGCATGTGGTTTTATCCTTTTCTATGGATGATTAACAACTCATCATTCTTGAGCATGCAATTTTGTCCTTTTCTAATTTTTGTTCTTTTCTTTGCCTTTTTATTTTATTTCATTTTTTCTATTTTATTTTATTTTATTTTATTTTTCTCGGAGGAGGCCACCGTTTCTGGTTTCAACCACCCTCCATATTAATTTTGTCCTGAGGTATTTTCACAACTAAGATACTTTTTCTCTTTTTTTTTTTTTCTCTTTTCTTTCATTTTCTTTTCTTTCTTTTCCTAGATGGGGCTGCTATTTTTGGTTTTCAACCACCCTCCATATTAATTTAGTCTTGAAGGATATTGTAGACACCTAAAAATCACACATGCTCAATTCTAAGTATTTTTAGGCCACCATAGGCCATCATATGCCATCATACGCTGCTTTAGTCATTTGTAGGCTACCTTGGTCACTTGTAGACTCCAAACCTACAAAAAATTGAAGAACCCAATATTATACTGAGAGGGGGGATAAAAAATATAAGATAAAAGTTTTATCTTTTCTTTCCAAAGAATAATTTTGAGTAATAACAATGTAATAATGAAATAATGCACAAATCACCACACACATGAGAGATAAAGCTTTTACGTGGAAACACCCTCTCGGGAGAAAACAACAAAAAAATATTGCTTATAATTTTCTTCAATAAATTTTGTGGGCACCAACCCACAGGAGATACCAATCCCCTATACAATTTTGTGGGCACCAACCCATAGGAGACACCAATCCCCTATACAATTTTATGGACACAAATCCACAAGAGACACCAATCTCCTTGATCAAGTTTGTGGACACCAATCCATAGGAGACACCAATCCCCTTGCTCAAGTTCATGGAAACAAATCCATAGGAGACACCAATACCCTTGCTCAAGTTCATGGATATCAATACATAGGAGACACCAATCCCCTTGCTCAGGTTCATTGACACCAATCTATAGGAGATACCAATCCCCTTGCTCAGGTTCATAAACACCAATCCACACGAGATACCAATCCCCTTGCTCATGTTTGTGGACACAAATCCATAAGAGACACCAATCCCCTTACTCAAGTTCATGGACACCAATCCACTAGCTCAAATCGACTCCAAAACATGCTCATAAAACCTTATCAAATTTGCTCCAAAACCTGCTCAAATCTACTCCAAAGTATGCTCACAAAACCTGCTCAAATCTTCTCCAAAATTTGCTCACTAATGTTGCTCAAGTTCTTCACCTTTTCTTGAGTTTTTTTTCTTCAACTAAAAGCAATACAATCATATTCTACCCAGAATTATTTTAACTTCAAGAATATATAGAGGATGACATGCACTAATGTAGTAAGATTCAAATTGCCAATATGTTCTTCACATTAATTAAATTTTTCGCTTCCACATATATCACATTTATTACATTTTGAAGGTAGCTCAAGTCTAGCATTGAATAACTTACTTGTGTGTTGACTTGAAGATGCCAGTACCTTGCTCTTCTTCCACTATCATGTGCACCTTTTCTTCTTCTTGAAATTGTTGAATTATCCTTCCTTGTCAATTGAATGCTTGGGTGAATACGTGCACTTAATCCTCTTACTCTATTCTTTGAAGCCTTGACTTGTTTCAAGTTAGTGCCCTCCAAATTTGCCTCAATAATGATAATATTCCTTTTGCATGTGCTTTCCAAATTTGATTTGAAAAAATATTTTTCCTTTTCCAAATATGCCTTAATAATAATGATCTTTTGGAAAAATAAAATAAAACTTTATAACAACATGACTCCTTATATCTCCCTTTTAAAACTTACAAAATAAAACAAAATAATAACCACAAGACTCCTTATATCTCCCTTTTAAAACTTGCAAAATAAAACATAATAATAACCACAAGACTCCTTATATCTCCCTTATATCAAATTAATTAAAAACTTTGCCCTTACCTTGCACAACAAAACTTAGCAAGCTGCAGATGGAATTCGACCTTATGATCTCTAGTAGTGCAACACCCTAACGCAACTCGTGACCAACTGAGCTAACCTAGTGGATAAAACCAAAAGTTACGATAAAAAACTTGACTTCTTCATTGCGCTATATCAATCAACAAAACCACAACAAAAACTAACACCATGGAGATTCGACCCTCAAACCTTCTACACTGCAGCACCCTAACATGGGCTAGGCAACCGATTGGGCTATCCCAATGGATGAAACCAAAGGGGCACACAAAAATATTTAACTCCTTCATCATGCTATCTCAAACAACAAAACACAACAAAATAGGCACCAAGGGGATTCAACCCTTGAACCTTCTGCACCATAGCACCCTAACACGGGCTAGGCAACCGACTAGGCTATCCTAGTGGTTGAGATCATAATGGCACAACCGAATATTTAAAGTCTCCTCTAGATCATTTTTGCACCGCCAAACTTGCGCTCCTCTCCTCCCTTGTCTTCTACTCGCTACTCGCTCTCCTCTCGAATGATTAATCGAATTTCTTGCCTTATCCAAAGTGAATTAATGGCTCATATTAATATGCTTTTTCCTTTGTCATTCACGCCCAAGGAGGTCGGCCCATCATTTAAACATTTGAATTTCAATTTTCCTCTTGTATGGTGTGCTCAAGGAGGTCGGCCCATGCTTTTTGATTTTTTGAATTTCAAACTCACTTCAAGTCGACCCACTCTTTTTACCTTTATATTATAATATTAAATCTATGATTTAAATATTATAATATTTAAATATCTATTAAATATTTTTATTTAAATGTAAACCTTCCACTTTAATATTTAAATATTAAATATTAAAGCATATAAAATCACCTTTGAAGATATCTACCTTGAACATTAATGACAACTCAACATTTCATCCTTGAAGATATTTCTACCTTTGACATCAACATTTCATCCTTGAAGATATTTCTACCTTTGACATCAATGATAACTCAATATTTCTAACAATCTCCCCCTTTATCATTGATGGCAACCCTACAATGAAACTGACCTTTACTGATCACAAGTTGCTTCCCCTGACAAGCTACTCCCCCTTACTGAAACTCTCCCCCTTTGACATTAATGGCAAAGGCTCCTTGGGGTTGTAATATAAGACACTTGACAACACCCGCTACTCCCTTATCTTACTAAGACAATTAATAATGAGATGGGAGTGAAACTTTCAAATTACTATGCTCTTTTTCTTGTTCTATTTTCTTTCTCCAAACTTTGGAGGTCATATTCTTTTGAATAGATTAACTATTCTCCTTCTTGCTTGACTTCAGAAGTTTAGGGAACATTGTTCTACACCATCTAGTTGTATGCCTAAAATTATTACATTTGTAACATATGATGTTGTAGTACATGAGAGGTGCAAATGAAATGAAATTCCTCTTGGTGAAACCAAAATCATTCTTAGCACAGACCCTGTAATTTACAACTTTAGGACCAAATTGATTACAATAACCATGGAAGAAATATTGAAACTTGTCCGATTGCCTTGGAGGATATTGATGGACTTTATTCCTTGATGATGCTTTTTTTCATCCTCCTTGATGCTTCCACTTCTCAACACATCCGCATAGGTCTTAGGTTCTTATTTAATCATTTTATTTGATGCCTCTGTTCCTTTTGAGCTTGACTCCTCTTTTTGTTTTCTTTGACTTTCTTCAAAACCAAGTCCAGTATTTATAGTCAAAGATTTATGTGCTTTGATAATGTCATCCATGATATCTATACTTTTCTCAAACCTATGTAGCTTATCATTTTATTTTTCCACTTCCTTCCTTAGAGAGATAACCTCATGTTCCAGTTTTTCACATTCCAACTCTTTTGCCTTTAACTGCTTAGCCATACCTTATTCAATTTGCTTTACCTCTTCAACTTTAACTTTCAAGTTGATGAGTTCTTGCGACAACTTTACCTTTGTATTATCATCCTCTTGTACTTGAGTCTTCAATATTGATTTCTTATTTCTAAGCCTTTTCAAATATTCAATAGAAACAATAAGATCCTCTTCTATGTCAACTATGGCTTCCTCTTCATTTTCTGGATCTTTCTCTTTTTCTTGGTTTTCTTCAACCGAAACATCTTCTTTCTCTTCTATGGCCAAAAATAGTATTTCTTCTCTTTCACTATTGGAGATATTTTCATCACTACTATTGGAAGAACTGCTTGCTTCTTCAACATAAAATCTCTTCTTGTGTCTTTGAAAGATCTTCTTCTCATGCTTGCTTTGATCATGCCTATTTTTCTTTTCATGATAAAATTTTCTTTCTTTATTTTTCTTGTATTATTTTTCTTCTTCACTAATACTACTTCCATCTTGTGGGCAATTAGATGCATAGTGACCACGGTTACCACAATTAAAACATTTCACAGAATGCATACCTTTGTGTTTTCTTGGACCCTTGTTATTCCTTCGCATAAAATTAACTTCTTCTTCACTGCTTGATTCTTCACTTAATTTTGGTTCCTTATTCTTTGTCTTCTTTGAAGCTTTAAATGTTGCTTCTCGTTTGGATGTTTGATCTTTTTTAGTCCTCATCTCATAGGTTGTGAGAATTCCATGTAGCTCATCCATGCTTAAGGTTTTAAGATCCTTCATCTCTTCTATTGCTGAAACATTTGCATCAAACCTCATGGGAAGTGACCTTAAGTTTTTCTAGAACAATCTTAGAGTCTTTAACATTTTCTCCAAGTCCATGAATGGTGTTGACATTTTCATCAACACAAAGTAGATATTTGGCAATATCTTCCTTATCTTTCATATTCAAATATTTTAACTTCCTCTTGTGGGTTTGAAGTTTTACCATCTTAACCTTGTCGTCTCCTTCATATGTTCTTTGTAATTTATCCCATATTTCTTTTACTGAAGTGCATTGCATGACTTTCACAAACTTTGATTCACATAATCCACTTAATATTGCATTCATTGCCCTAGCATTATTTTCATATGGTTTCTTGTCATCTCAATCTATGGGAGGAGTTGTAGGTGGTGTGAACCCATCCTCAACGGATTGCCATATATCATAGCCATGTGCCATCAAATAAGTTTGCATCCTTATGCTCCAAAAAGCATAGTTAGTCCCATAAAACAATGGAGCTCTATTTGATGAAAACCATTCTTGGCTAGCCATGTGTGTTCTTGTAAGATCTTCCTTCAAGTTGTTAGGCTATCATGAAGGAACCCGCTCTGACACCAATTTAAGAACAAAATATTATACTGAGAGGGGGGTGAATAGTATAAGATAAAACTTTTCTCTTTTATTTCCAAAGCAATAACTTCAAGTAATAACAATGCAATAATGAAACAATGCACAAATCACCACACACATGAGAGACAAATATTTTACGTGGAAACACCCTCTCGAGAGAAAACCATGACAAAATATTGCTTATATTTTTATTCAATAAATTTCGTGGGCACCAACCCACAAAAGACATCAATCCCCTATACAATTTCGTGGAAACCAATCCATAGGAGATACCAATCCCCTATACAAGTTTGTGGACACAAATCCACAGGAGACACCAATCCCCTTATACAAGTTTGTGGACACAAATCCATAAGAGACACCAATCCCCTTGCTCAAGTTTATGGACACCAATCCACAGGAGACACCAATCCCCTTGCTCAAGTTCGTGGATGCCAATCCATAGGAGACACCAATCCCCTTGCTCAAGTTCATGGACACCAATCCATAGGATACACCAATCCCCTTGCTCAATTTTGTGGACACCAATCCATAGGAGACACCAATCCCTTTTCTCAAGTTTATGGACACCAATCCACTAGCTCAAATTTTCTCAAAAATATATTCATAAAACCTGCTCAAATCCGCTCTAAAACTTGCTCCAAAACCTACTCAAATTTGGTCCAAAGTTTGCTCACAAAACCTGCTCAAATCTTCTCCAAAATCTACTCACTAATGCTTCTCAAGTTCTTCACCTTTTCTTGAGTTTGCTTTCTTCAACTAAAAGCAATACAGACATATTCTACCCACAATTATTTTAACTTCAAGAACATATAGAGGATGATATACACTAATGTAGTAAGCTTCAAATTGCCAACATGTTCTTCACATTCATTAAATTTGTTGCTTCCACATATCTCACATTTATTACATTTTAAAGGTAGCTCAATTCTAGCATTGAATAACTTACTTGTGTTTTGACTTGGAGATGCTAGTACCTTGCTCTTCTTCCACTATCATGTGCACCTTTTCTTCTTCTTGAAATGGTTGAATTATCCTTCTTTGTCAATTGAATGCTTGGGTGAATATGTGCACTTAATCCTCTTACTCTATTCTTTGTAGACTTGACTTGTTTCAAATCTATGCCCTCCAAATGTATCTCAATAATGATAATCTTCCTTTTGCATGTAATTTCCAAATCTACCTTGACAAAATGATTTTCCTTTTCCAAATATGCTTTAATAATAATGATATTATTTTGGGAAAATAAAATAAAACTTTATAACAACAACATGACTCCTTATATCTCACTTTTAAAACTTGCAAAATAAAACTTTATAAACAACAAACTGACTTCTTATATCTCCTTTTAATAATATGCAAAATAAAACATAATATTAACCACAAGACTCCTTATATCTCCCTTATATCAAATTAATTAAAAACTTTACCCTTACCTTGCACAATAAAACTTAGCAAGCCACGGATGAGATTCGACCTTCTGACCTCTAGTAGTGCAACGCCCTAATGCGGCTCATGACCAACTGAGCTAACCCAGTGGATGAAACCAAAAGGTACTATAAAAACCTTGACTTCTTCATTGCGTTATTTCAATTAAAAAACCACAACAAAAACTAGCACCGAGGAGATTCGACCCTCAAACCTTCCGCACTATAGCGCCCTAACACAGGCCAAGAAACCAAATAGGCTATCCCAATGGATGAAACCAAAGGGGCACACAAAAATATTTAACTCCTTCACCGCGCTATCTTGAACAATAAAACACAATAAAATAGGCACCGAGGGGATTCGATCCTTGAACCTTTTGCACCGTAATACCCTAACATGGGTTAGGCAACCAATTGGGCTATCCTAGCGGTTGAGATCAGAATGGCACAACCGAATATTTAAAGTCTCCTTTGGATCGCTACTACGTGTCAAACTTGTGCTCCTCTCCTCCCTTGTCTTCTACTCACTGCTCACTCTCCTCTTGAATGATTAATCAAATTTATTGCCTTATCTAAAGTGAATTAATGACCCATATTAATATGCTTTTTCCTTTGTCATTTCGCACCCAAGGAGGTTGACCCATCATTTAAACATTTAAATTTCGATTTTCCTCTTGTATTGTGTGCTCAAGGAGGTCGACCCATGTTTTTTATTTTTTGAACTTCAAACTCACTTCAAGTCGGCCCATTCTTTTTACCTTTATATTATAATATTAAATCTATGATTTAAATATTATAATATTTAAATATCTATTAAATATTTTGATTTAAATGTAAACCTTCCACTTTAATATTTAAATATTAAATATTAAAGCATATAAAATCACCTTTGAAGATATCTACCTTGAACATTAATGACAACTCAACATTTCATCCTTGAAGATATTTATGCCTTTGACATCAATGACAACTCAATATTTCTAATAAAACTATGTAAAAAACACCCGATATGCTTCCTACCCCATTGAAATTCATCTACTAGCCCCCTAAGGCAACCTAAGCTCTTTCCTACACCTAATTAGGACCCCATGGGATCATTCTCCACTAAAAATCCTAATTAGGGTAATCAAGATTCTAATTTGAAATTCACTTTTCACTTAAGTGCACTTTATCACCTAAGTAAGTTTAATTAGGATCCTAAGCCAAAATTAACCCTAAGCACACTCTCACACATGTGTGCGCCATGAATTAGTTAGGATATATCTAGAAACCCTAACTAAATCCCAACCTAATGTAGGACTTAGCTAACCCTAGCTAACCCCAACCCTTCTTCACACATGTGTGAGGATGAGATATTCCTTTAGGTTATATGGACTTGACACCTCCCCAAAACCCTAACCTAACCTCACTAGGGATTGAATCTAAGGTCTAGTTCATCTAACCACCCCCTCTAACCTCAGCCTTTACTATAAATAGAGGTTTCCACCCCTCATTTTAACTCTCTCTCCCCTTTCATTCACCTTATAGAAACTCTATAAAAATCATACCAAAGTCACATATGACAATTCCATACTGTGCACACAACTTCAGAGCATCTTGGGAGCCCATCCGAACAAAGGATCTTCACCAGAGGATAGTTACAGTTCAATTTTACCCCTACCCTATGAATCTGATTTCCAATCCATAGGTTGTCATATGAATTGACCTTGCAATGGATCTACACCAACAAAATTAGTAGGTATCAGTTATTTGATGTTTTAGCAGCATTCCCTTTCAATTTTTATCATTTTCCATGTTAATTTTATATCGAAATTGTCTTTATCACTATGAGTATTGACTAAGATAGGCCCAAAAACTTATTAATCATCTTTTGTAGGTCTTAATATCAGGTACAATAGAACCACACCAATAAAACTACCAGAGACCCACACACACAAAATCCCACCTACATCGATGAGCCCTAAAGGAGACCATCAGAGTGCTTCATGTTTGTAAATAAAATAGAGAGATTCATCTTGTAACCCAAAAACACTCGTAATAAATGAAAAGCAAAATTTTTGAGCAATTTATATGTTATTAAGTTGTTTTATCAAATGGTCACTTTTAGTTAGCTTCATTCTAGCACGCCCGGTGGGACCCCCACAAAAGGTTGCATTAGACTAGTTTTCTTATGAATCTGATGTAGTATCTAGTTTTTTATCCTATTTTAGGTACCCTCAAGGTAGAACAGAACCTACCTAAGCCCTGAGAAGCACTTAAGGCCAACAAAAAGGAGTTTGAAGCTCCTAAACCTTATTCACCCCCTAGCCTGCAAATTAGAATTCAAATCACATGTCACCCTACAAATTATACCATATTTCTTCATAAAACCCTAAAATGGTAGGGCATCACAATAGGAGCTTTAAAAAACCCATTTGACATCTTAGCAGTCGGGTATTCCCCTTGGTATTCATTGTTTCTATGTTTCTTTTGCATAGCAACTTTAAATTCTAAATGTGTTTTTGCTATTTTGTATGGTTAGTCCTTTTAAAACGATAATTAGGTTTATCATAATGTTTCAGAATTCATTTCATTTATTGCAAAATTATTCTCTATCATTCAATTCAAAATTGCATTCTCCTTTTCACTTTGTAAGTTACATGCGTCAAACTAGTTCTTCTTCCCTTTTCTAAATTTTACAATTCATTCTTTTATGTATTTTCGATAGGTATTTTCCATTCATTTCCAAAACCTACATTTAGATCAGAAGTTTTTGTTGTCTCTTATTTCTCAAAAGCATTTCAATTTCATTTCTCAAAAATCACATTTAGATTCAGTTTTTCAAATCTCTTTTTGCAAATCATTTCCAATTCCTTTAGCATCCTTTAGCATAAGAGTCAAATTTCTTTGTGCATAATCAATTTCAAATATCTTTCATGTTTTTTTAGATTAGGGTTATAATTCATTTTTGACCTTAACATAGGATTTCAATTCCTTTTGCACATCAAATTCAAATCTCTTTTCGCAAATCATTTCCAATTCCTTTCACATCCTTTAGCATAAGAGTCAAATTTCTTTGTGCATAATCAATTTCAAATATCTTTCATGTTTTTTAGATTAGGGTTATAATTCCTTTTTCCCCTTAACATAAGATTTCAATTTCTTTTGCACATCAAATTCAAATCTCTTTTCATAAATCATTTCCAAAAAAAATTGCATCTTCTAACATAGGATTTCGAATTTAGTCTTTGCACAGTCAAATATCACATTTCTTTCATGTTTTAAAATTAGGGTTCCAAAATTCCTTTTATCACATGCTTCACTTTTCTTGCTTACATGCTTCATAGAATAGATCCTTAGTTCTTTTATAAAAGGCACATAGGACTAGTTTGCATTTTAAAAATTGCATATAAATCTAGTTTCATTTTTAAAATGCATCTAGACCTAAATTTCATTTCTAAAAAGGCATCTAGATAGTCGTCTTTACTTTCCCACAGTGGCAACAAAAACACCTACACACACTCACGTGTTATACACAATGGTAAGATTAGATTTCATCTCCTATCCATCGCTCAAAACTGGTGACGTTGGATTTCATCTCATTCCACCAGCTCAACCCCTAGACACCTTAGTAGCCCCCAAGAGTGGTTTTCTAGACTTCATCACCAAAAAATCCCCTACTCATGAGACTGGTTTTCTAGAATTCATCATCAAAAGGGACCTTCTGTAGGTTTAAAATTCACTCACTCCTTTCCTTTAGGCTAATAGATCTATACCTCAAAAGGGAATGTGGTAATTATAGGTCTACACCTCAGAGAGAGACACTTGATTTTGCCTTATTATGGTGATTTTTGACGAATTGGTTTAGGGTTCATCAGGAAACATTTTATGGCAATTTCCACACCTAGATTTTGGAGTTTGTTTTGATGTTTTCCTTTTATCAAATCTCACATACGCCTAGTTTGGCCAATATGCAACTACACTAACCTATATGCAATTTTTATTTACATGTAGACAACAAATTAGGGAAGCTCTTATTTTTATCATTTCTTTGGATGACTCCAGTTCTGAAGGTACCTAGTTTCTTTTTTTTTTTTTTTTGTTGCTTCTCTTTGGTTCATTCAGTTTTTGTAGTTCCCTAGCTCATTCTATTCTTTATTTAGTTTCCTCTGTTGATTCTTGCCTTAATAGTCTTCTGGTCTAGATAGGTCATTATTATGTTCAATTTTTTTTTTCTTCTTTCTTTTTTTGTTTTTTTTGTTTAGTTTTTAAAGGTGGGTGGGTTCTTTTATTTTGTTTTGTTTTTGCGTTCTTTGTGTTGTTTTTTGTTGTTCATGTGTTTTTGTTGTTTTGTGTTTTTTTTTTTTATGTTTTTTGTTATTGTTCTTGTGTTTTTTTCGTTCTTGTTCTTGGGTTTCTCTTTGTTTGTGTTATTTCATGTTTTTATGTGTGAGTGTTTTCTATGTTTTTGGTTTTTTTTATTGTATGTTGTTTGTTATTTTTTATTTTTATTTTTATTTTTATTTTTTATTTTTTAGGTTTTGGTTGTGTTTATTTTTCATGTTTTTTTGGGTTGTCTTTGTAGTGTTCTTTTGTTTTTTTCTTGTTTGTGTTTTGTTATGTGGTTCTTGTGTTTTTCTATGTGGTTTGTGTTGTGGTTTCTTTTATATTATTGTGCGTGTTTGGTTGTGCTTTTGTTTTTGACACACTCAATGAGCATGTTTTTTATTTTATTTTATTATTTTTTTTGTTATTTACTTATTTTTAAATTGGTTTTGTGTGTTTGTTTGCTCCTTGAGTATGTCAAAGGTGGTAGGCCAAGTTCGAGTCGTGGGCATTTTTGGCAGAATGGATACCCCTGCCTCCTTGGGACTTACCCGAAAGTGGCATTCCTTTTGGGATTTTTTCCACAAATAAATAAATAAAGTAGAAAACAATGTCACTATGGACAACATAGTGCTTAAAAAACTAATTTAGAACTCTTACTTGTATTGAGAAGTTTGAAGAAGATTCTTATTTTTTATTGCAATCCAAATTGTACGTAGCAGGGCAAGATCATACGAATAGAGCAAGATCATATTAATATTATCAGAGATCGTACCTACTAATCAGAGATTGACAAAGTCAATCTTGACAAAAAACTACAGTTTCATGGATAAAGTATAGAAAATAGAAAATAGATAATTCTAATGTTTATTTTTAAGTAAAATGAGACTTAATGTCAGCTATTGAATATTGTAATTAAAATAAAACAATAGACAAGTATTTTAAACTACATGAAATATACGATTATATGCAAATTGGTGAACTCCAAGAATGTAAATGATTAAATTCTTTATTCTATATGATGTAAATGATAAGTGAAGTGACAAATATAAAAAGAAGTAGAGCTAAAACATGAAAACCAACACTCATATTTTCCCCCAAGTGATATCAAAGCAATATTGTATAGTCTGAGCAAGAGCGTATGCCTCTGATGCAATAACATACCATTTGATCATTGATCGTATTCTCTGATCCTACATAGAAAAGACAAATACCTAGGTCTAATGTATAAATTATAGTGATTTGAATGCAAAAACTAAGTCGATATACTAGTAGCACCAGGAGGAATCTGAGGGGAAGGGTGTCTTATTAAATAAGCTATGTAAATCAACCAAAATAGTCTAAAAATCAACTTAGGTGCAACTCCTTCCAAGATGGGACTTATAGTCTAAAAATGGTACAGCTAATTTTGTTGATTTGCTAAGTTAAAATTTTCTATTTTGAGCAATATCCTACGCATACAATTAGGGATTGTATCATACAATCCGATATTGTATCGTACGATTCAAGATCGTATTGTGATATCTCATCCATATTACTCGATCTTGCCAAGAGGGCATGAAAATCGAGGCAACTAGCTAGAGGTTCATTTTTACAAGTTATTTGTCTTTAGTGCAAATTATAATGAGTCATTTTTAGGGTGTTACATTTTGCCCCCTCTTTAGCGCAATTTCAAAGGAAAATGCATTAAAGAAAAGTACAACACACTTTACGAGAAAGCAAAAATTTATTGTAAATTTTGTTGATGATTTCAAGTTTTTATGCAAGTTGTTTTAAGATATGCTACTAATGATACCCCCTTAGAGTTTTTACACCAAATTTTGTGTTTGGTGGAAAACTCGAAATTTATGAAATATATATATATATATATATATATATATATATATATATATATATATATATATATATATATATATCTTCTTTGTTTTATGTGACTTTGTGTGATTTTTTGGGTATTTATTACATTTGCTTATGATAGTTGTGTTACATAATTTCTTGTAATCATGCTTTGATTTTTGAACTTTTTTATCATGCTTAACATAAAAGGAAATGATTTTGTAAAGTGTTTTTGAAATACAAAAGATGTTTTTGTGTGGTGATAGATTTGATGGATTAGCAATGAACCTCAAAGGATATTGTGATGTTATATGACCGTTGGTGGAGATCGATGCTCGTTGGGTCATGTAGCAGATGCTGTTGTGAGGAATTTTTGTATTGCTAATACCAAAAATATTGTGGGATCAAGAGTGACCTTGAGGCTTATGATGATGAAAGGGGATGTCAATTGTAAAAGAAATTGATTTTGATAAAATAGGTTGATAAAGATCATTTTTGTGAGGGATATAAAGTGATTTAAGCATGAAAATTTGGGAAGGATGACTTGTGCTAGGCATAGAATCCCTAGTGTGAAATTTGAGAAAAATAATTACTAGGAATTATACCATCATTGCGAAGTCAAAATGCAATGCATGATTATATATGATTTTGAAAATGCAAGTTGTATTTTGAAAATAAATCATTACGTCACATGTTGAAATTTTTTGAAGATAATATATATATTGTATGTAATTGCAAAAAATTAAAGCGATATGGATTAATGTGGATAGTTATAAACTAATGTTTTCTAAAAAATTTCAAGGAAATATTTTAAACTATTTCCAAGACAAAGTCAAATTTATCAAGAACCAGTGTGTGATGTGTGAGTTCATTATCCATATTGATTTGTCATAACGATACAAAATATCTCAAGGATCAAATGTGTGTGCTTGTGAAATTGATTTACCAATTTTGAGTGAGGTAATGATACAAATAAACTTTTATTAACCAATGTGTGTGTAAGTGAAATATTTATTAACCATAATTTTGTGCATGCCATTGTACCGAACTACTATGTAAGTCAAGTTACCAAAAGCTAGCTAATCCACAAGAGGAAATTGGTCTGTACAAAAGAAGGTTTCTAACGTGACAAACATGTTGCCATGTGAAAGGGATTACCCAAGGTCAAGCGGGTTGGGCACAAACCACCTGTTATGGGTCTTACCTCATGGCTTTTGAATAACTAAGAAATTCCAGGGATTCAAGCTCACTACCCCCTTCTTTTCTTCTAATTTTTGGAATAGGGATTTCTTGTCCATTTTTGAACAAGGGGATTTTATTGCTTTTGCTTTTCTTTGCTTTTTCTTTTTCTTTTTCTTTGTTTTTTTCTTTTTATTTTCTTTTTATTTTTTGGGATACTTTCCCATATTAGGCGTAGGGCAAGGGATTTTATTCGGGTAGGGGGGGAAATTGTCATTTTGCCAATTCTTAGTATTCTATACCATGTACATAATAGGATAGCAAGGGAAACTTTTCACTTAAGGAACTAATACTATGATGTAGCATCCTTTTCGAATTTGAAATAAATTATTTTTAATATGTGATAATGTGTTCTTGGTTCAAGAAGTAGCAAGACCATTTACGAAAACTCAAAAAAAAATTTAGTGAAATATTAGTGATCTTTGGTTCAAGAGAGATTTATAATCAAAAATGACAAAATAAAAATTAGTACATATGTAAATTCAATGCATTGTTCAAGATAACTTTTGAATTTATTCAAAATAAAGTAAAATATAACTCAATTTTTTTGAAATATAACAACAAATAACAATGCAGAACGATGACTTAACAAAAATTTTGAAATATTTTTGGAAATGTTGATACTTTTTTATTTTTTTGGCTGTTTTTGATGCTTTAATGATGGAATTGGTGATCTATATACACTATACAAGGTTATTTTGATTATAGCATGTCTAATATGCCTTCAAAATAAAAGGAGGTTTTGAAGAACAATTTGGTTGTGATGTAGGTGATTGAAGTTGATTGGTTGATAGTTAAAATTGTTGTGGTGGAGGATGATGCTCAGATATAGATGAAGAAAAGTGATGGATATAAGACGTCGATGATAATAAAGAGGAAAAAAATAGATAACTTCATGTGATAATGATAATGAAAGAGAGAATGAAGGATAAAAGGTGACAATGATGATAAAGAGGAAAATAATAGAGAACTTGTTGTAATGATGATAAAGAAAGAGAATAGAGAATACAAATTCCCTATGAATGGGAGAGGTTTGCAAAAGTTTCAAAAAGGATATCTTAGTTGGAAGATTGTCTTATTGTGGTTGAATATTGAATGAGACTTTAGGTTGAGATGTCAACACTAAAGATAGGTTTTCCATGCTTGTATTTTATTTTTTATTATTATTTAGAACCAACAGAGGTCTTGAAGTTTGGTTGGATGAAGAATTTATCTCATACTTGTCAAGATAATTTACTTCGGAAAGAACTTGCTTTGTTGTAGTCTATACTACTAAACTAATAATATAATTGTTATGAGGCACATTATGATATGACAATTGATTATTTTCTTGTTGTTGATGATTGGGTAAGGGATTTTGTAATATCCCTATGTCTTGATTAGTTGTTTGAGTTTGTGATTGAGAATTTTGATTTTGGGCTTTTTGTCTAGTGATGGCTCCAATAGTGCCTACAATATTATTTTTTTGTAAGTGACCAAAGTGGGGTCTATTATTTACTGCTTGTTCATTTGAAATTATTTGTTGATATGAAGGTCAAGTGGTCATTCTTATAGGGAAAGGTTCTTCTAGAACTAATAAATCAGTTATGGTACGAATTTGATCTGACTCATATTCAAAACTATTTGAGTTATTTGAGGTGATGTCCATTTTACTTTCTATTTCACTTTTTGTGTCAAACTCTTGTATATATGATTGGCAAGAGACTACTAATGGTTCCCACATATCTTGTTAGATGAGGGACATTATGATGTTCTAATTGATTCACATTTTCTTTACCATGGTTGATTAAAGGATGTTGAAAAATATCTAAGTTTTGATTAACATTTGGTTTGGTTGTTTTTGGGTATTATTATTTGCAAGAAATTGTTGTACTTCCATTTTAACTTTATCAATCAAGTCTTGTATCACATACTTTAACCTTTTATAATAATTGGTAGAATGTCCATCTACTTGGTGAAAATTACAATGTAAATCAACCCTATATCCAGCTATAGTGGTATCTGGTTGTCTTACCTCAGGTAATCGTATATAGCCTTGTTCCAATAATTGAGGTGAAATCATAATGAAGGTGATGAGGCCTGGAAATGCCTCAATTATAACATGTTTTGTACACTAAAAATGCCTATAAAATCTTATGTTTTATCTGATATGTTAGTTAAGTTGATTTAATATGCTGTATATTAACCATTTTGCATGATCAATGTATTTGAAATATTATATGTTGATTTTACAGCTTTTTGCATAGTTTTGTGCTCTTTTTGTTATGATTTGCTACAATGGGATATGCTTAGAATAATAGCAGCATTTCACTAATCATATTCTTATTTTTTTCAAGCATTTACTTCACCTAAATCTCAGCAACGAGTAAGCAAACCATGTCTTGTGCGACAAAAACTGGTCTTTCCCATATAAATTCTAGCCAGCTGTCCATAAATAGCAAGGCATGGAATTCACATGAGGAAAGGGATGAAGACCATTAGAATTTTATCTTAGGAGATAACCCACCTGAGAGATGCAGAAGAAACCAATGGAAAGCATACATTTGTTCATTTCGAAGCATCTTCGAAATGAACAGATATCTTCGAAATGAAGAAAACATAGCATCTTCGAAATGAGTGGATCTTCGAAATGAAGAAAGCAGCATCTTCAGAATGAGTGGATCTTCGGAATGAAGCATGCAGTATCTTCGGAATGAGCGATCTTCAGAATGAGAATGCAGTATCTTTGGAATGAGCGATCTTCGGAATGAAAATTGCACTGTCTTCGGAATGAAGCCACTTATCTTCGGAATGAAGAACAGAATGTGTTTTTGACCTTTTTGACCGATTTATGAAGGCGAAAAAAGGGAAATAAAGGTTGAAAAAAGTAAAGAGAAATATCCTCCATCTGTCTTTGCCGTCATTGCCAACCAAATCCATCATTAAGGGAAAGATCAGGTTTTAGTCCTCTTCTAGGATAAAACCAGAATTTGTTGCAGCATTTTAGGATTAGATCTTTTGAGATATTCTTTGTTTGTAATTAGATCATAGGATAGCTATAAATATTGCTCCCGTTCAGATTGAGCTGTGTAGAGAGAGAGGTAGAGAAATTGCAGATAGATAGAAAATAGAGTAAGGAAGCTAAATACGGAGTATAACTAGGAATTGATTGTTACAGTCCTGTAACAGTTTTTTAGCAGAATTCTTGAAATCATGTCTTTTGATCAATAAAGTGCACCAGTTCTATTTCAAATTACTTGTAAATGAATGTGATTAAGATTTAAAAAGAGAGAGAGACTTACACCTTCTTCTAGACAAAGAGGCTGGCCACTTCCAGACCTAGGAGGAGGACTAACAGAACAGGTTTTTATTCTGATTTTACTACAGCAGAATGAGTTGCAGAACTTGTTATGTAAGACAATATTTGTAGTATTAGTTTATTTATGCTAAGATAAATATTGTGCTTAATGTTTTAGTTGCAATCTTACTTTCAGCCAAGCTTTCACTTTATTTTCAGACTGTTATTTTCAGCATTTACTGTTTTTTCAGCAATTTCTTGCATTTTTATGTTTTGCTATCAAAATCTGAACAGAGGATTGACGACCTTCTGTTACAGAATTTTGATAGTTTTTATTTACACATTAGATCTAGAATTTCATTATTGCAAAAGTAATTAGATTTCCTTTCTGAAATTAGAATCAGAATTTCGATTCTACAACTGTTAATTCTGTAATATAATTAGGTCTTATTCTGCAATTGTAATTAGGACTTCATTTCTGCAGTTAGTGATTAGTTTCCAATTCTGCAACTTATATTAAGATTTAATTCATGCAATTTATAGATAGGAATGTTCCAAAACCCCCCACCAAACTGATTCCACCAATAAGACTTGTTGCCCTAGATTGACCTAAGTTATAGCTGTTTCACTTCTTCTCCCGTAGATAGCCTTGTACACTACCCTGGATTGACAGATTCATTGAGAATTAATGATGGTATAATGACTACGCATCATTTTGGCACCGTCATTGGGGAATAGTGTTGTTAGATGAAAACAAATAGTTCAATAGCTGTAATCAGACCAAACTGTGAACATTCAGGTTAAAATCTGAATATATAACAGCAGAGTAAGATAACAATTATTGACTTAATTTATGTCATTTAGGAGTAAACATGAATGAGTAAGTCTAGGGAGACCCCAAAGGATCCTTGGCTTGTCCCATTAAGGAGATATTCACGCCTAAGGGGTGAATCACCTGTGTTTGAACTACCTGAAAGACTGATAGAAAAATCACCTGTCTCACCATCAGTAGGACATTTTGAGAAAGGAAAATCACCAATTGTATCAACAAAATATCTTAAGGAAGATAATTCATCAAACTCATCAACAAAAAAGCTTGAACCTCTTGAGAGAACAATTTGGGAAGCTTTAACTTCTCCTAAGAAACAAGAAACTATGGCAGAAGGAGGCAATGTAGATGGCCAGCATGGCTATGTTCATAATGAAGGGGATGATCAGGATATACTCCAACCATCCAGAACATTTGAATATCCTATTCATCTGAATCCAACACAAAACTCTCCCATGAAGACCATTTCACCTTCAGTACTTCCCACCTTTCGAGGTGTTGTATCTGAAGATCCTGACTAGTTTTTGTTTGAATTCAAGGTAGTGTGTCAGAGCTATGATTATATAAATGACAATCAAAAACTTAAGGTTTTTCCCTCAACTCTCAAATATTCAGCATTGCACTGGTTCATGAGCTTAGAGCCAAATTCCATAAGAACTTGGGATCAAATGGAGACTATCTTTTTAGACAAATATCAGGAATACTATCGTGTAAGGAATAGAAAAGATGAGTTATTTAGAATCAAGCAGGAAGATGATGAGACCTTAGAATATTACCTTGATAGGTTCTCCTTTGTTCAAAGGAGATGTGGACTAGTAGAACCAGAATTGTGTAAAACTATCTTTTTGAGAGGATTGTAAGATGAATCCAGAGAAGTTCTAGATTTAATGGGAAAAGGGGATGTAACCACTCTCAGTAATGAGGATATTATGGATCTCTGCAAGAATTACTCTCGCACTAAGTAGAGAAGAAGAAAAAACCGCACAAATGGCACTGATGTAAAGGACCTGATAGAGGAACTAGCAAATTTCAAAACTGATATCCTAGTGCATCTAAACACTACTTTAGGGGAAATCTCTACAAAATCTAAAAATACAGAACCTTTGGCAATTTATTGCCCAAGATGTAGAAGTAACATGCTTTGCAAGAATGTCCTTTGAATAAAACAACCATCTCAGCCATTTGTAGTATCTGTTCAAAAAGGCATTCAACTGATCAATGCCACTTGCTACCACAACTCAAAATTGTGTTAGAAAACCAGACTGAGGAACTCAACTATATTGGACCAAAACAAGGGGTAAATTTCTCTCAATATCAAAATCCCCCTCGTTTTCCTACAAATTGGGGGCATAATCCTGGTACTATGCCTTGGGGACAATCAGAACCACCCCAACGTCCTTGGAATTATCCTCAATGGACAAATTCCCAAGAATGGCCATAATCAAATTGGAGTAATCCAGCCTGGAATCAGAATCAAAACAACCCCTCATGGAATCAAAATCAAAACAACCCCTCATGGAATCAAAATCAGACTAATCCACATTGGGTGCAAAACCAACCACAATGGAATCAGCAATACCAGTCCTATCCAAGGCAGCAAAGGAATCAAGGTCAAACTCAGCATTTTTTGCCTGCACCTAATCAGAATTTTCAAGAAAAATAGCAAACACAACAAGTGAAGCAACCTCAATTTCCAGCTCAGCCAGTCACTAATCCCAATAGTGTAAGACAGACACCTCCTATCTATGTGGCTGAAGCTGAAGAAAATATCGAAATTAATGTTCTTGATTGTAGTGATATTCAACTCCGTTCAGGAAAAGTTGTACCTGAACCAGTTTTAATGGAAACCAAAGATAATGAAGAGCAAGAATCATCAGAATCAGAGAGAATTCAACCAACAAAAGAAACAAAAAAATTGGATCCAACAATAGAAAAAGAGACACAAGCAGAACAATTACCAAGGATAGTTCCATATCCTGAAAGACTTAATGTAATACCAGAAATTTCTGAGTCAGAATTGGTCAAAGAACTCAAAAAGTTGACTATCTCATTGCCCTTATTGCAAGCCATTAAGGAAATACCAGAAATCAATAGTACTGTCCGAAATTTGTGCATTAAAAGAGCAGGAAGAAAGAAGAAAGCATTCCCCAAGGCCGTGCGGGTTGAAGGGAAGATAGCTGATCTCTTATCTAGAAAACTACTACCTCCAAAGTATAGTGATCCAGGAAGCCCAGTTATCACAGTCACCATAGTTTCAGTACCAATATCAAATGTTTTAGTGGATCTAGGAGCTACAATAAATGTCATGACTAAAGATACAATGGAACAATTACATCTCAAACATCTCAGCCCCACATTTATAGTTTTAGAAATGGCTGATAGGTCAGTAGCAAAACCTGAAGGAATCATTGAAGATGTCCCTATAGAAGTTTCTTCTTGGGAATTCCCTGTAGATTTTTTGGTTTTACGACCAATAAATTCAGCACATGGATATCCCATTATTTTGGGAAGACCTTGGCTTACAACTGCAGCAGCCTTCATAGACTGCAGATCTGGAAATATGACCATTTCAAATGGTATTGAGCTAAAACAAATTTCTTTATATCCTCCTGCAAAACCATCTAGAAAATTTTCAGGTCAGTTATGGTTTTCTGACTCATATGAAGAACCAGAAGAGGTCATTTCTACACTAGCTACCTTAGTAGTAAGATAACACACAGAAGACCTCAGTGACACAAAAAACTTAGAAAATGAAACAATCCTGATGAATGTTCTGCATGAACAAAGCTTAGAAGGGGAAGCAAAAAATACCCAACAATTGATAAGTAATGAGGAGAATCAAAAATCTGAATATGAATCATCTGTGCTATCACAAGGAAACTCTGTTTCACTATCACATGGATGGCACCATCATCTGATTTGTCCTTCTCACTGTTCCATACAAGAAATGCTTCCCTCAAGCAGCAATGAAATAGAAACTGCCCGTTTCTCCCATCTCAGCAATGTCCTCTTAATCCCTTAATCACCAAGTATGAAGGAGTGAATTCAGTCCTTCTAAATACAAAACAAATAGAAGTCCAGCTAGGCAAATTTTTGAATATCTACAACCAGCTTACTAGGGAAGAGGAAGAAAAATTGATAGTTGTTTTGCAGAAGCATGTTCATGCTTTTGCTTGGAACTACAAAGATATGTCAGGAGTTCATCCTGATATATGTACCCATAAGATCTATACCAAAGAAGTCAAGCCAGTCAAACAATTTCAAAGAAGATTGAATCCTGCCTTAAGAGATATTGTGAAGGAAGAAATTGAAAAACTCCTGGAAGTAGGATTCATTTACCCAATTTCTGATAGTCAATGGGTTTCTCCATTGGTAATAGTTCCTAAGAAAAATGGAAAAATGAGAGTATGTGTAGATTACGGAGAATTGAATAAGGTGACATACAAAGACCATTTTCCATTACCTTTCATAGATCAAGTGTTAGATACTCTTATTTGGAAAAAGATACTTTTGTTTTCTTGATGGATTCGAGTGGATATAATCAAATTCAGATTGCACTCGAAGATCAAGAAAAGACAACTTTTACATGTCCATGGGGAACATTTGCCTATAGGGTTTTACCTTTTGGTTTGTGTAATGCCCCGACAACTTTTCAGTGAGCAGTCCTAGCAATTTTTGCTGATCTGACCACCAAAAGTGTTGAAATTTACATGGATGATTTCACAGTATGTGGACAAACTTTTGATTTTACATTGGAAAATCTTGATAAAGTCTTAACACGCTGTGAAACATACCACTTATCCTTAAATCCAGGATAAATGCTTCATGATGATGAAGGAAGGGATAGTTCTTGGTCATCACATCTCTCCTGAAGGGATCCAAGTTGATCCAAAGAAAGTTGAAATTATCAAGAACCTCCTTCCTCCTAAAACTCAGACTAATGTCAGAAGTTTCCTAGGACACATTGGTTTTTACCGCAGGTTTATTCCCAACTTTAGTACAATAGCCAGTCCTATGTTTGTCTTATTGACTAAAGATTCTGAATTCTCCTGGACTGCAAAGTGTCAGGAAGCATTTGAAGCTCTGAAAGAGAAATTGATAACTCCACCTGTGCTTAGAGGACCTAATTGGACATTACCATTTCACATTCAAACTGATGCCTCCAATACAACAATTGGAGCAGCATTAGGACAAATTGATAATGGTGAACATTATACCATCTACAACATTAGCAAAAACTTGACAAGAGCAGAGAAAAATTATACAACAAGCGAGAAAGAATTCCTAGCAGTGATTTATGCCATCAACAAATTCAGGCATTATATCACATGTTATCAAATATTTATTCACACAGATCATACAGCCATTAAGTATTTGATGAATAAACCTATGGCAAGTGCAATAATTATTTGTTGGTTGTTGTTGTTGCAAGAATTTGATATTACCATAATCAACAAACCAGGAAAAGCTAATGTTGTAGCAGATTTTTTGTCCAGGTTGCAGAACACAGATGAAGGGGAATTAGTTGATGACACTTTTCCTAATGAAAAACTATTTGCTATATCAGTTCAATCACCTTGGTTTGCAGATATAGCCAATTATTTGGCCACAGGGAAATTTCCTTCACATTTCACCTCAAAATAGAAAAAATAATTGATCAAACAGAGTTCTTCTTTTGAATGGATTAAGGGTATGCTTTTCAAGTGCAGTCCTGACCATGTGTTACGTAGGTGCATCCAAAAGGATGAAGTATATGATATCCTTAGAGCTTGTCATGATGAACCCTCAGGTGGACACTATTATGTAAAAAGCACGAGTTAGAAAAATCTTGGGGATAGGATATTATTGTCCATCTCTTCACAAGGATGTGAAAAAGTACATCGAGCATTGTGATGCATGCCAAAGAATGGGGAAACCCACTCATACAAATGAGATGCCACTACGACCTCAAATGGTTTTAGAACCATTTGATAAGTGGGGGCTTGATTTTGTAGGACCTATTGATCCACCTTCTCAAGGAAAGGTGCATATTCTGGTATGCACTGATTACCTAAAAAAGTGGGTAGAGGTGCGTGCTTTCAAACATGCTCGTGAAGAAAATGTCACTAATTTCTTGTACACTCAGATTTTTCAGAGATTTGGAGCTCCACGGTCTATCACCACAGACCAAGGACCCCAATTTGCATCCAAAGTCATAAAAGTATTTACAGAATTATATGAAATCAAACATAGGAAATCATCACCCTACCACCCACAAGAAAATGGCGAGGTTGAAGTAACAAACAGGGAACTAGAATGCATCTTGACAAAAACAATAGCTTTTCATAGGAAAAATTGGCTAGAAAAATTACAGAAGCAGTTTGGGCCTACAATACCACTTGCAATTCCACTACTGGATTCACACCTTATGAACTAGTCTTTGGTAAAAATCCTCTTTTACCTATTGAATTTGAGTTACTAACATTGTGCACAACACTGGAAATTGGAATTGACTTATCGCAGGCACAGACAGATAGGATTCTACAGCTGAATGCATTGGATGAACTTATATTGGATGCTCTGCACCAAATTGAGGTAATTCAGGAGCATAGGAAGCTATGGCATGACAGTCACATTCAGCAGAGGAAACTTCAACAAGGAGATTGGGCTTTACTGTTCGATTCTCAATATGAATACTTCCCTGGAAAACTGAAAACTAGATGGTTGGGACCTTATTGGATTGAAGAGGTATTCAACAATGGAGCAGCTCGTTTATCCCCCATTGATGGGTCACGAAGAAAGTTGGTAGTGAATGGACATCGCCTCAGGGTATACCATACACCTCTGACTAAAGAAGAGTTCTTGCAGCAACTTGACAGTTTGGATACACAGCAGGTGGAAGATATTCCTTCTTCCACTTCAAAACAATCAATATGATCAGTGGATTTCAAGAAAATAGAAAATACAAAAAAATCAAAAAAATAGAAAACAAAAAATTGAATAAATTCTGAGTATGAATTCCTTCATGGGCATGGTTTCAGGGGAAATCATGAAATTCCTTCATGGGCATAGTCAGGATCAAGAAAAAAAAAAAAAGAGAAAAAAGAGAGAAAAATGAATAACTCAGCAGTGAAAACCTTTTTAAGGCACTACTGGGTTGGTATGCATGAAAACCAGTTTTCTGGCATGCATAACCTTGAGAAATTTTTGAACCATCATTGTACAAATTCACCTAGTGCACTTGTTTTGAAATGTTGCAAAAAATCTCAGTGAGAATATCAACAAAAGCAGTCATTATTCAAAACTGGCATTAACTATTTTTATCAGGTATATATTTCTTACATTTCTTCATTGTAAAATGTCTGGTATATAGTATGTGACAATTAACCATTAGCATAAAAGGTATTCATAAGATTTGGCATACTTAAAAACATGTTTTAAGAATGACAATATTGATTTCTGCCTAATCTTCGAAATAAGAATGCCAAAAACAGTGCCTGTTGTATTATCTTCGGAATGAAATTGTCTTTAGAATGACAGAGAAATGAATGTTGCATCTTGTCTTCAGAAAGAAAATTTGTCTTCGGAATGACAATTTGTCTTCAGAATGAAACTTGGCCTTCAGAATGACGACTTGCTACATCATCTTCGGAATGAAGATATGTCTTCGGAATGAAGATCTATCTTCGGAATGAGGGTATGTCTTCGGAATGACGATTTACTTTCATAATACAGCCTGATCTTCGGAATGAGGATTAATCTTCGGAATGAGGATTGATCTTCAGAATGAAGATCTATCTTGGAATGAAAATTCTGCAAAGAGGATTTGTCTTCGGAATGAAGACATGTCTTCGGAATGAGGTCATAATCTTCGGAATGAGGATTTGTCTTCGGAATGAAGACTTGTCTTCGGAATGAAGTCATAATCTTCGGAATGAAATTTTATTTGCATTTTCGGAAAGAACATTTCCACGTGGCATCCAAGAAAACAAGGTACGACAAAATTAAGATTTTTTCTTAGTTGCATGCGAGGAAGGGACACGTGTCAATTAGAACATGGTCTGTTTTTGCACTCATTGGAAATACGGAGAATCTGCAACCATATGCCACCAGTTTTTAATGTCAATTAACATGCACGTGAGAATCTACAAAACTGATGAGGTGGATCTGACGGCAAGGACATCCATGCAATTATCAACAAACAGGTGTACAGTGCAGAAGTAGATATGTGTGCCATCTTTCTTTTTGAAGACATGTTGCGAGGTACAGTGCACAGAATACGGCTCATTCCAAAGAAGAAGATGCGAAACAGGGCAACGAGGGTTCTAACTTAAAACTCTGCAAATTTGCAACAGGAAACAACTAGAAATCCTACAGTAGAACAACAGCCGCAGTGTACGAATTTTAAACAGAGAAAAATGGGGCAAAAAATCAGAACAGAGCCTGCAGATACCAATTTCCTCCGAGAAAATCTGGCAATTATGCAGATTTTTGAAGACGGAGGGTTTATGATGTTTCTAGACAAATTCAATGGGTCTTTTGAAGATTTATCTGGCATGTTTGCCCATACATTCAGAAACAACAAAGCACATGTCAATGGCATTTCTATTGAGGTAAGCCCTGAAATTTTAAGTCAGATTACAGAGCTACCATTAGAGGGAATTTCAATTACTAGATCTGGCAAGAACACATTAGCAAATGTAGTTAATCAGTTTGTAGAAGAAAATTATAGGGAACCTGAATACTTAACCCATAACAACACATGCAAAGGGTTAAAAAGGGCCAGCCTGCAAGAACCCTGGGATGAAGTAGCCACCTGGGTAATTAAGTTTTTGACCTGTGAAGGGTAGTATGTCTTTGTTATCAGGGCATCATCTATGAATTTTAAACCATCTCAGACATGGTAGAAAACAACCAGAAGTTAAGGTTAATCTTCCCCTGTATTTGTATCAAGAATTAAATAATATGGCAAAAAGATATCAGGAGGGTAAAGGGAGCCTTCGCCATCATGGCCTTATCAAATTAGTTTGCCAACATCATTTTAGAGGAAACCCTTGGAGTTTTGACAGGTTTTACTCTAACCTAAATGATGTCATTTTTGGGGATGAAAGTGAAGAAGAAGAGGAGCCAAGTACTGCTGATGTTGCTGCAGAAGAGGAAATAGCTACTATAAAAAATATTGCAGAAGCTACTGTAGAAAATGTTGCAGAGGATGCTGCAGAAGAGGCTGTAGAAGATGCCCCTGAAGCAGTTATAGAACTACACCCCACAGTAGCAGCAAAAAACCTTGCTCCTGAGCCTTCAACTTCACAGGCTAAGAGACAAAGGAAAAGAGGATCTAGAGCTAGCGACGAGCGAGAAAAACAAAAGAAAGTTTGGTTTCGTTGAAGGCGCAGCGACTTGTCGAACGAGAGAAGTGAAACAAGGGAAACGGAGGCATCAAAAACTGACCCCATGACCCCTATCTGTCACGAGGAAATAGAGCAAAAGAAGAAGTTTGCATCTGGAACTAGGAGGTCTACAAGAATCCATTTGAAAAAAGACTGCAGAATAGGTCATGGAGGAAGAAGATAGACCAGGTAGCCCAGATGTCACAGAGATACAACCAGCATCTGACAATTTTCTAGAATTCCTTGAACATATAGCTAAAGCAGAAACTGAGCAAGTTGGTTTGGAAGAGGCTACAATTCAACAGGCTACAGATATGGTAGATATCCTTATAGACAATTTCACAGAGCCTCCTGAACAAGAACAAACTGTTGCAGTAGAAGAAGATTTGGGTGAACAGCCAACTGCAACTAATTTGTCTGCATCAACTTCTAAAGCAGAAACAGAAGAGGAAGACATCATTGAGCAATTGAGGGCAGCAAGAAGTGTTGTCAAAACACGGACCAAATGGATCATAGAGAAAGAAAGCATCATTGAGATGCAAGCAAGAAAAATTGCAGAACTTCAGAAGGAAGTGGCAGAACTGAAAAAGTTGTTGTCACAATCTAAAAAATAGCCAGTTGTATCCCATGATGAAGAAAGTTTGGTTCAATTGCTTCTGGGTTTATCAAGAGCAGATGACTCTGTTGAGGCGGATATAGAAGTTCATCTCGAAACGACACTCCTTCATTACGAAGAAGTGCACGTTCATTCCAAGTAGTGCCTTCTTGTTCTAAAGATGCTTCGGAAATGGTGAGAAATATCACGAGAGGATGTTGAAAATGAGCCACCAACACGAGAACAGTCCCAACAGCAAGAAAATGCTCAAGTAAGTACTCCAACTGAGGTCCCTACATTTCAACTTGTTACACTTCCAATAGAAACATCAGATAAGGGGGTACAAGTAGAAATACTATCTGATGACAACCCCATAGAAATAGCAAATAAGGGGGTGCAAGTAGAGATATTGATAGATGAACAGCCAATGGAAGTGGCAGAAAAAGGAGTTTAGACAAATCTAGTGCCTAGGATTCCCCCTGTAGTAAGACCACCTAATACTGTGTCCCTAGAGCAATACAATGCAGACATAGCTAGCTGGCTGATTAGATATGAACAGCTTGCCAGTAAAACTAAAAAATTCAAAATGGAGGCAAAACAGCTAGAAGCCAAGGACACATAAATTCAGGCATTGAAAGAAAAGGTATCTGACTTGTGCCAAATTGCTGAGTTTTTAGTCCAATTTAGATGGCCAGCTAGATTTTACAGCCTTATTTTGAAGGAGAAATACCTTAGATGGTAGGTCATGAGGATTACTTCAAACCTTCCATACAAATTGGACTCTATTGAAGATTTTTTGGAGGCATATTTTTACAGTCCTTTTGAGCAGAAAAATCTCTTGTGTGAACTATTTTTGCACAGTTTCTTCATACCAGAGGAAGTTGACTTTCATCCTCAAATTTTCATGGGAAATGTTCAATTAAGAGCCTTCATGTCTACCTTGCAAAATTAGCTTTATTGGGATCATGAGAAAAGGCAAAATAAAGTGGTTGAAACAAGGGCTGAGTTGTTAGTCAGAGCAATCCAGCCAAATCACTTAAATATCACTCAGCAACACTTCTCAATGATGAACAGGGATGATATCAAGAGAATGTACTTGAACAATTTGAGGGACTGTGTGACCAGATTTAACAATTTCTGTGATCACAATTTCTTTCTAACATTGTCAGTATGCAGAGACAGATGGAATGAACTTTCCATGTCTTTAAGGAAAAGAGAACCTATATCCCCCATCAATCTAGAGTGGTCCAGAAGAAGAGCAGAAGGTGTAGTCCAACTGATCCAGATCATGCAGTATAACTGGATAGGTCTCAGGTTCATGCCTCCAACCATCATTACTCCAGTTCCATTTTACTTTGAGGAAAATGAACAGCCTGATGAACAATTTGAAGATTGACTCAAAAACATTCAGGAAAATAGGGGATATTACATAGGCAAGAAGTTATTCTACAGGTCATGGAATCTAAACATGGACATATGTGATTCCATAGCCCAACAGAATGCATGAGGGCATGCATCAATATAAGTTGGGGGGAAAATGATGAGGCCTGGAAATGCCTCAATTATAACATGTTTTGTACACTAAAAATGCCTATAAACTCTTATGTTTTATCTGATATGTTAGTTAAGTTGATTTAATATCTTTGTATATTAACCATTTTGCATGATCAATGTATTTGAAATATTATATGTTGATTTTACAGCTTTTTACATAGTTTTGTGCTCTTTTTGTTATGATTTTCTACAATGGGATATGCTTAGAATAATAGAAGCATTTCACTAATCATATTATGATTTGTTTCAAGCATTTACTTCACCTAAATGCGGCAATGATGCAAGCAAGCTATTCTTTGTCGGCAAAGAAAGCTGGTCTTTCCCATATAAATTCCACTCATTTGTCCATAAATAGCAAGGCATGGAATTCACATGAGGAAAGGGATGAAGACCATTAGAATTTGATCCTAGGAGATAACCCACCTGAGAGATGCAGAAGAAACCAATGGAAAGCATACATTTGTTCATTCCGAAGCATCTTTGGAATGAACAGATATCTTCGGAATGAAGAAAACATAGCATCTTCGGAATGAGCGGATCTTCAGAATGAAGAAAGCAGCGTCTTCAGAATGAGCGGATCTTCAGAATGAAGCATGTAGTATCTTCGGAATGAGCGATCTTCGGAATGAGAATGCAGTATCTTCGGAATGAGCGATCTTCGGAATGAAAACTGCCTTTGTCTTTGGAATGAAGCTACTTATCTTCGGAATGAAGAACAGAATGTGTTTTTGACATTTTTGATCGATTTTTGAAGGCAAAAAAAGGGAAATAAAGGTTGTAAAATGTAAAGAGAAATATCCTCCATCTGTCTTTGCCGTCATTTCCGACTAAATCCATCATTAAGGGAAAGATCAGGTTTTAGTCCTCTTCTAGGATAAAACCAGAATTTGTTGCAGCATTTTAGGATTAGATCTTTTGAGATATTCTTTGTTTGTAATTAGATCATAGGATAGCTATAAATATTGCTCCCATTCAGGTTGATCTGTGTAGAGAGAGAGGTATAGAAATAGCAGATAGATATAAAATAGAGTAAGGAAGCTAAATACAAAGTATAACTAAGAATTGACTGTTACAGTCCTGTAACAGTTTTTCAGCAGAATTCTTGTAATCATGTCTTTTGATCAATAAAGTGCACCAGTTCTATTTAAAATTACTTGTAAATGAATGTGATTAAGATTTATAAAGAGAGAGAGACTTACACCTTCTTCTGGACAAAGAGGCTGGCCACTTCCAGACCTAGGAGGAGGACTAACATAATAGGTTTTTATTTTGATTTTCTTTGTAGCAGAATGAGTTGCAGAACTTGTTATGTAAATTGCTTATGAATAGTTGACAATATTTGTAGTATTAGTTTATTTATGCTAAGATAAATCTTGTGCTTAATTTTTTAGTTGCAATCTTATTTTCAGCCAAGCTTTCACTTTATTTTCAGACTGTTATTTTCAGCATTTACTGTTTTTTCAACAATTTCCTGCATTTTTATGTTTTGCTGTCAAAATTTGAATAGAGGATTGACGACCTTCTGTTACAGAATTTTGATAGTTTTTATTTCCACATTAGATCTAGACTTTCATTACTGCAAAAGTAATTATATTTCCTTTCTGCAATTAGAATCAGACTTTCAATTCTACAACTATTAATTCTGTAATATAATTAGGTCTTATTCTGCAATTGTAATTAGGACTTCATTTACTGCAGTTAGTGATTAGTTTACAATTCTGCAACTTAGATTAAGATTTAATTCATTCAATTTAGAGATAGGAATGTTCCAAAACCCCCCACCAAACTGATTCCACAAATAAGACTTGTTGCCCTAGATTGACCTAAGTTATAGCTGTTTCACTTCTCCCACATATAGCCTTGTACACTGCCCTGGATTGACAGATTCATTGAGAATTAATGATGGTATAACGACTACGCATCAGAAGGGTTGATTTAATCTTGTGAATTATCTTGGTGGATTATTATTAATTTTAAATACAAACCTCTTTACAGGTTCTACAAGGTTAACATTTGAGTTGTTTCTGCTATCAGTAACTCCGTCACCCACTACTTGCTTATTCTTGTATTGGTTATTAGAATTTTTGTACTCATATTTCTTCTTAAATTATCCTCTTCTAATGAGGGCATATTCTACCATCCTAGATAGATCAATGGCTTGATCAAAGGAGGTTACTATAGCAGTAGAAATCTCATAAGATAGTTGTTCTTGCAAATTACCAATAAATATGTCCAACATTTCATGATGAGATAATGCAAAATATAGTTTCCCTAAGAGTTATCTTCACTTAGTCAAGAATTCAGTAAAACTCTCATATTTACCTTGTTTCAAATTGTATAAATCCTTAATGGTCGCATGCCTCTCTATGTAGGCACTAAATTGTTTAACAAACATCTCTACTATCTCTTCAAAGTTCCTTAAAGAATTTGTAGGTAGTTGATAATACCATTCCAGAGCCATACCTCCAAGACTTTTAGGGAATATTTTTAGCAACAATAAGTCATCATGAAAAATATCATGACATGATATCCTAAACATGTGAAGATGCTCAATAGGATATTTGGTTCCTTTATATATCAGGAGGACAGGCATAGGGAAATGTTTTGGGTATGGTTGGGTAACCACAATAGGATCCAAGGGTTGGATACACAAATCTCTATAACTATATGAGGGGCGGTAGGGATCTATTTGATCTAGTATTGAAGCTAATTATTTAAATATGTCTTCAAGGCCTTGTGATTGTCCACCAAATTGATTTTATTGCATCATGTTGTAGAATTTTTTATGATAAGTTGGTGTTGTTGTATAAGGATTTCCAATTGAAATACTATTGTGCAAAGTGTTGGTAGGAAGAGTATTATGAAGTTGAATTTTCTATTGATGATTGGTATTTTGCACTTGTTTAGCTTTTTTTGGTTTGATATTTATTGATTATGAGCTTGAGATAAGATAGACATGAAGGGTTGTTTTTGTTGTTTTTTTTTGGGGTTGCCAGCAGCAATTTTGGATGATTGTGCCATTCATTTTTGAACATTTTGATTTAAAGGTATCATGTTTTGATTAGATGGTTCTATTTTCATTATCTTGTTCTATTGAATTCATGTATGATAATGGATTTGTATGTATCCAAAAAGCATCTGCTAAGGCTGATTCCATAGCACCTTATACTAAATTATTAATTTGTACTACTTGATTAAACTCTTCTATGTGGTTTTTATAAATTGGGTAAATTGTCCAAGAGACTTGAATTGAACTCTTCCTTTTTCATCCAGTGTAGGTTTATCAGGATCTTCTATTTCATCTTATTTATTATTCTCTTAATTTTGTTCTGAAATTCTATCATCTTCTATTTGAACTCTATCATCAAAGTTTTCTTGATCTTGTTCCTCCATGTAATCAGATTCTAATTGCTTACCACTTCTCAAAATTCTAGGCATTTTGTTTTAACATCTATGCTTACAACTCTTCCTATGTTGAAATTTAATATTTATGGAATGAAAATGTGCAAATTTAAATTAATGATATTTTTGGTTTTTGTTTTATGTTTTGTAATTTTTATGCTTTTTTATGTTTTATAAATCATAAATATGTCTATGTTTTTCACATCGGGTTCACCAAAGAATGTAGTTCTAAAATTCATGCACTCCTTTATTTTAGGCTAATGGATTCATGCCTCAAAGGGAAATGTGGGAATTATAGGTCTACACCTCAGGGAGAGACACTTGATCGTGCCTTCTTATGGTGATTTTTAGATGAATTGGTTAGGGTTCACCAGGAAATATTTTATGGCAGTTTCCATGCTTAGGTTTTGGAGTTTGTTTTGATGTGTTCCTTTTATCAAATCTTACATACACCTAGTTTGGCCAATATGCAACTACGCTAACCTATATAAGATTTTTATTTACATGTAGATAGCAAACAACAAAAAATAATATTGAGATGGACAATGCAATGCTTAAAAAAGTAATTTAGAACTCTTACCTGTATCGGGAAGTCTGAAGAAGATTCTGATTTTTTATTGTAGTCCATATTATACATAATAATGCAAGATCATATGAATAGAGCAAGATTGTACGAATACGATCAGAGATCGTACTTACCAATTAGATACTGATAGATCTGATCTTGGAAAAAAACTATAATTTCATGGATAAAGAGTAGAAAATAGAAAATATACAATTCTATTATTTCTATTTAAGAAAAATGAGACTTAATGTCGGCTATTTAATGTTGTAATTAAAATAAAACAATAGATAAGTGTTTTAAACTACATGCAATATGTGATTATATGCAAATCGATGAACTCCAAGAATGCAAATGATTGAATTCTATATTCTATATGATGTAAATGATAAGTGAAATGATATATCTAAAAATAAGCAGAGCTAAAACATGCAAACCAACACTTGAAGTTGCCCCCAAGTGATCTCAGAGCAATATTGTATAGTCTAGGAAATATTTTACACCTCCGATGCAAGATCGTACCATTCGATCACCAATTATATCCTTCGATCCTACATAGAAAAGACAAATACCTATGTCTAATACAGAAATTACAGTGATTTGAATGTAGAAACTAAGTCGATATGCTAGTAGTGCCAGGAGGAATATGAGGGGAAGGGTTTCTGATTAAATAAGCTAGGCAAATCAACCAAAATAGGTTGAAAACCAACTTAGTTGCAACTCCTTCCAAGTTGGGACTTATCGGGTGAATCTGATCCCGTAACTATTGCACAGTTGCACAGATAGAGATAAAAAACATTACAACTAATTTTTTCACTTTGCTAAGTTGAGATTTTTTATTTTGAGCAAGATCATATGCATACGATCAGGGATCGTATTGTACAATCTAATATTGTATCGTACGATCCAAGATCATATCATATGATCTCATCCAGATTACTCGATATCGCTAGGAGGGCACAAAAATTGAGGCAACCAATTAGAGGCTCATTTTTACAAGTTATTTGTCCTTAGTGCAAATTATAATGAGTCATTTTTAGGGTGTTACACCTTCAAATTAGGACACAATTAGATGCCTTCGTTCACAAGGCTCACATAATTAGTGAACATGATAACTATCATTTTTGACCAAGCTCGCTTGAGGGTGAAGCAAATGCTCAACTGGGCTAGTTGCAGGTCCTAGACAATACCACCTATTCTTGTGAGATGATATTGGACTAATTAGCACATTTTGAAACCCCCCATTTGGATATAATTTTGTTGCACCTTCCATATAGGTCACCACTTTCCCATTGAGACAAAATTCAATTTTGTGCATCCTTGGGTGTTGTAGGAGGTTTCGTATCGATGAGACTCCAATTTTTTCTAGAGTTTCACCCACTTTCTATGATATTTTCTAGGTATTAAGTTTCAACATCAAAACACATGAAAACAAACAAACAATTTTTTTTTTTGCATTTAGAACTGATGATAGTTAAAAAAAATTTGCATGCTTATAAATACTGGTTTCAGCACATCCATAGATCAGCATAACATTTATTGGTTGTCTATAGCTTGCCATGTCTAATTTTTCTATAAAATTCATAGTCTGAGTCCAATTCATAGGTCAACCTAAGAATCAAGTATCAATTCACATAGTGCCCTATGAATTCTATTTCCAGGCACAAAAATTGTTCAAATTTCATAGGGTTACTCAAAGACCCCACATAGGTCACACCTAGAACTTCAAATTTTAATTTTATTAATAGTTTTTAGTATAAATATACCACACACAACATCATGCATATCATCACACATATTCAAGTGTGCGAGAAAGTGAACCTTGAGGAGGATGTATTATTTACCCCTTCCAGTTAGTATACTTCTTCCCCTCCCTCTACAGGGGAATTTTCCACACTCGCAGTAGATCTCCCCATAGATTCAAACTTGCTTTCCACACACACTGGGTATCATGATGAGACTTCCACTTCCTTAGGTTAAGATCTCACATTCCTTTCCCATTCACCTTCACCTAACCTGCCTTATACATTTTGTCATCACATCATCTACACCACTCCAAGACATCCACCTCCTCTCTTTATTGTTGATGAAGAGAACACTCCTACCTTACCTACCATCACACATCTTTTTTTATAGTCTATCTCAATCATTGTTTGAGAATGACTTTTCTCAACTTAATCGCACTCACCTTGAGGTTGCCTCATTTACCCCTATCGTAGGGATGATTTAATATCTCTCATCCACCACTCCAACCATGCAATAACCCTCATCACAAATCCCTTTTATGTAGTCTTCTACAAAGCCTCAATATGCATCTCTTACATCATCATATCAGGATTCTTTTCAAGCACTACAACCACCATCCTTTTGACAACCCCCTTTGCATCCTTTGATGTTACATCACAACAACCTTCTCACCCACAATAATTTTCATGCCAACTACCTCAATAGACCTCATCTCCCTCATTTAGTGATACCACTTTCACAACACCACCTCTTTAGGATTCTACCATCAAAGCCCATGATCATTCTCCCTCATTACCTCCACATAAATTCCACCATATTGGAATGTATGGTGTGCTATACTCCATTCAACTTTTTTCTTCATCAGCTTCCATATTCTGCATACCTCCACCACCTTCATTTCGAGCTCTAGATTCTGGTTTCTTTCCCACCTATGACTCACGACCTACATATTATCCTACCAATATTCTAGGCTATCCTACGTCACCTACCTTTTCCACCCATCATGCTTCTATCCAGATACATGTGCCATATTTTGACACCTCATCTCGTCCACCACCAACATTACTTGTGTAGATAACACCACCTCCACTACAGCTTGCTATACCTACATTCTTCACAATACCCCATTAATGGTCATCATCTCCTAAAATCCAACCACTATAGAATGTAGCATAGGGTTTTATTATTCCTAATGGGGAGGTGGTTTTCAAGGCTTAGAATGATAAATTTTCTATTCCCAATTGATGGACCAAATCATACAATCGTACTATATTTACACTATAAATTTATGATAATAGAACTTGTACGGAATCCACATCGTACCACTGTATTATTTCAAATCATACAGTGATGGAGATTTTTAACTATTCACATTCATAAAATTCTTTAGATTTGGTTTTGCAATCTGCCATACACAGTTTTATAACTAAATTGCTCGATTTACCAATGCTGCCAAATCCGGTAAGTTTCCTTCAATCGCATAAACTGCCAAATCAGGTAAATTTCTTCTATACGATTTGTAAGAAACGAAAGTACAACAAAGTGCCAAATTGGATATTCTCCTAGAAAAATATAATTTAGATAATTTTTGTAAAGTTTTCCTATGGCAATAAATCCTATTTCTACCAGCATGCAAGTTACATTATTTGGGTTTGAGATAGTCTATCTCCAATGGCAACATCCAAAAATTGGACAATAGCCTTCAATACATCTTCCTTGATATCATAATAATCACAAATCATTCATAAATTCCACACTAGTGCTAGTTTAATCCAATTCCTCCATAGCAATCTATTAAGTAGCAATAACAAAAAAAAAAGTACATGCAATAGAGATAAATTACAAAACACTATTCTACCATTCTAGGATTGTACAGTATGTGAGAGAAAACTGTGAATGGTGATTATTCTTAATTACTACTCAAAAATATCATACAATCACTAAAAGGTACTCACAATGAATCAATACTTCATACTACTCAAACCAAAATATAGCCAAAACTCACAAGCATTCCCAAACTTACCAGACCATCAATATTGAAAAGGGGGCCTTATATAACATTTCCCAGGACATTCCAAAGTGGTTCCTAATGCAATTCGCTATTCACAACTACCCATGCATAATGAAATGCATAATTATGACTTTTACTAAGTCTAAACACCTTATTTATCAAATTCATGCACAATTACAACTTAAATTACATTTCCCTTGCATTTCATTTCATTTCATTGCACATTGTATGGTTTGCCCTTCACTTTGTATGGTTTACCTCCTCTCTGTATAGTTTACTCCTACCTGTACAATTTACAAAACTTGTCAAAATTGTCAAACTGGGCAAATTCTCTTGTCACTTCTTATTATGGGAGGTGGATTTGCTACCTACATCTGCCCTCCCCTTTACTTTCGTTGGTGTCCTCACTAACTTGTATTTTTTTTTATGTTGTGCCTCGTAACTCATGACTACAACTTTCAAGTATTCAACCTAGGTGCAAATAATTACGCATTGATTCTTCAAATTGGCTACGTAGTTGCCCATTTCTACTACTTTCAACCCATGTTGATTGTCTTTTTCTTCGATAGTATTTAGGAGTTCCCTCAATTGTTTTCACACTCAATGACACTCTTCTTTAGCTTCTCTTGCAAATGTGCTTTTGTTCAAGTTGTTGCTTGTAATTCCTAATTCTTATCTATAATGGTCTACATATGATGATTAATATCTACCTCCAAAGCATGAAAAATCTCTTCCTTAGCACTCAATTTCACTTTCTTATCTAAAACCATATCATTATATCTTTTGTTTTTCTATATGAGCTCTTCTACCTTCTTAGTGTAGATTTCTAGTTGCTCATATTTCTTAGCAAACTACATTTTTAGATGCTCATACTTTACTCTGAGTTGATATTCCAAATCCTTAATATTGTCTTCTATTTTTTATGAGACCTATCGCTTCTCCTCTTCAAGTGAACTAATTTTGGCCTCAAAATCAGCCATCTTACTTAGCAGTTCTTCTTCCAATTTATTTAGTTTCTATTCTAATGCAACCTTACTCTTATGAAATTCTTCCTCCATTGCAATCATTTCATTTTGAGTGTTCTATGTCTCTTCTTTTTGAGCTTCCTTGAGCTGATAGATCTACTTCAATCCTATGCTCAACCACTCTATCCAATGTGTTAGGAATTTCAACTTCCTTAGAGTGATAGCCAATCCTACAGTGACCCTCTTATGTTCTAACTATGTTGTATTCATGGGATAAGTCATATTATTGGATCTATCCAGGTACAACCTCAGATGTTATCTATAATTGGTCCTCACTATGTCTGGAAAGTCATCTCTTCCTAACATCATTGTTACCTCTTCCTTGGGTAACTTCCATGGGTGTTGTATAAGAATATGCATAGTTATCCTTGTACGCTCCTCACTACTCACCCATTCTGTTATATTTTCCAACTTGATAAACACTTATTCTTCCCATAGCTTCAAATATCCCATGCATCCAATACAAAGCTATAATTTGGTGCTAGCCATGGTATTGACTATTTGAGAGAAGTGTTCCACCTGGTCCTCTACCCTTACATACTCCTCAGTTTCAAATTTTGCAAATTGTGGTACCTCCAAGAGGTAGCTTATTTGCATCCTCCACAGTTCTTCCTCTATAGGATTTTGTTCTTTCTCTTCTTCCATGTGGTGACCAGAGCTTCCCCCAAGCTCTATTAGTTCTCTTTTTTGTTTATCTTTTCCTATGGTGGAGTCTATTCCAAAGTCCTCTCCACCTCCATATCTTATTTTAAATTCACTATCTCTTGATTATACTGTTGTTGCCTTGTCAATTCCTAGGCTTCTTTTTGTTCATTTAAGCCCACCTATTATCTCTCTATCACCTGCTCTTCTTCCTAATTCTAATGGGTTTCCATTGTTGTGACTTTTTCAACAATAGGATCTTCTTATTCTTGTTATGCCTTCGTCTCTTCTTGTGAATCACTTTGATTATTTTGATTCGAACCTCCTCCCATCACAAATTTGAAGTGAGGCTTATTTTCTCTAGACTCTTCTTCTAAGTCTTCCACTCTTGCTTCAACTTTCTCTTTTTCCTCATGAGTAGTGGCTGCTACTTCCTATGCTATTTGCCTCACTTCTGTATCCAACATTTTTTAATAGTTCAAAATTTCAAATTCATCATACTAGAAAATTTGTGGGCATTCCACCATATCTTCTACTCCTATCCAATTCCAATCGTTCAAATCCAGCTTCTTTGAGTCTGACTGTTCTTTTTCTTGCTAATTCTTCTATACATGCTTAGCTTATTTTTTTTAAATGGGATTATTTCCCATTATTTCTCGTTGTCTTCTTGTTCTTACTTGTATTTGGTTGGTTTGCCTCCCCACAATTTCCTCCATTTTGTGAACTGATAACTTCTACTACTACCATTGTTGAAGTTCTTATTGTTCCAGTTTAGGTTCCAACTATCTAGGTATTTTTCTTCAAGGCTATACATCCTCCTTCGAAGAAATATCCTCCTATATTATAGTGCCCTGCTATTATTTCTTTGTTCGAGACTTATTTGGAGTCTCTTTCTAAATTTGTATTGAATTTTCCCATCTCAAAATGGTTGGTTGTCCTGCGTTAGCGTTCCTAGGTTCTATAAAATTTGGAAAGTGGATTTCCATATCTGTAAAAACATTTAATAACAATCCAATAGCATGGAAATTCATCCCAAAATTCTTAGATCTCTTTGTCAGTACTTCATGCATATTTTTCTCTAGATAGGTACCCCAATCATACCTGATTCCTTTGGTGATACCCTCCACATACTGAGCCAACCATATTAGAATTTTCATGGCTTGTGTGTCCCTTGATAGTAGAGCCATCATAGTATTCTAAAGAAAACAACCTTATACTGAGAGGGGGGGTGAACAATATAAGACCACTTTTTACTTTTGCTTCAAAACAACTTTCAAATCAATATTATGTAGTGTATAGATAGCAGTATTAAAAGCAGTAATCAAAGCAATGCACAAAACACCATCCACAAAAGAGACACAGCAATTTACGTGGTTCACCCAATGCGGGCTACTCCACGGATAAAATTTCTCTCTAAATTTTATCAACCAAATCTGGGAAAAACCTTTCCCGATTACAAATTTTATGGGTACCAACCCAAAGGAGACACCAATCCCCTAACTCTACTCTATCTGGTGATCTTCTAGAAGACCTCTACCTCTGCTGCCCTTAGCAAGTGGAACTCTATCCACAGAAGACACCTGTCTTCCCTACTCTAGTTGGAGATCTCTGTCCTCAACTCTTTCACCTCAAAGCTGGTCCTCGAATATGCACCAAACATAGTCCTTCGGTCTGGTACAAGTCTTTCCTCTTCCTCTTTCTTTGGTCTACACCAAACATAGTCCTTCGATCTGGCACAAGTCTATCCTCTTATCTCTTTCTGTTCTATTATAGCCGCACTTGGTCGAAACCAACTTTTGCACTGATCGCGCAAACACAACAGCACTCGATCGAATATCAACTTATGCACCTTTGCACAAACACAGTAGCACTCGACCGAATATCAACTTATGCACCTCTGCATAAACACAATAGCATAGTCTTTGCACACTCTGCTTCTCGATGATCGAACTTCTCCCCAGCACTCTATCTACGAATATCGCACTTCGAATGCACACTTCGATCGATGCCAAAACTCTTCAAATAGCCCTCCTTTTATACTAACAATCAAGATTAAAACTTTGATCCTAGTCGGCTGCTCAACCCTAAACAACGTCGGCTGCAAACCCTAAACAACGTCGGCCTAGATTTAACTTTGTTGGCTCAAATTTAACTTTGCAACTCTTCTGTAGCTTCTCACGAAACTACAACATGTCGTGATATCGCGACATCTTTTGCAACCATACACTACCTTATGGCTTTTGTCATGATATCGCGACACTTTTGCTTTTGTTTGCCTTGACAACGTCCTTGTCACGAAATCGTGACACTTTTATCTTTTGCTGATGTCATCTTCACTCCTATCACGAAATCGTGACACTTTAGTCTTCATTGCCTTCTTCTCTGCTTTTGTCATGAAATCGTGACACATCTGCTTTTGCTGACGTCATCTCCAACTCTGTCATGAAATCGTGACCCTTTTGACTTCATGGCCTTCTTCTCTGCTTGCACTAGCAAAAATGGAACATGTCACGAAATCGTGACACTTTCGCTACCTTGAGCTTCTCTCTGCCTTACACCCGCAAAACTGGAACATGTCACGAAATCGTGACGCTTTCACCTTCGAGCTCTTCCTTCTTGAATTCGTCGTGAAATCGCGATGCTTCTTCTGTTGAAGACTTGCTAACTATTTCTGTCATGAAATCGCGACACTTTCTCCAACTGAATGCTGCCATCTCAACCTGTCACAAAATCATGACACTTTCTGCATTCGCAAGCTTTCTCTTCAACCTGTCATGAAATCATGACACTTTTTGCATCCGTACAACTTCTTTGTAGCCTATCGTGAAATCATGACGCTTCTCATTTCAGACTCTTCCCCTTTGCTGTGTGTCACAAAATCATGACAGTTCTCTCTTTGAGCTTTTTAGCATGTCGCGAAATCATGACAGTCCTCACCTCGACCTCTGTAGCATGTCACGAAATCGTGACATTTTTCATGTAACTTTCTCTCTCTTCTAACTTGTCATGAAATCGTGATAGTTCACACTGCGGACTCTCTTTTCTGCATTATGTCATGAAATCGTGACACCTTTTTGTCCGTACAACTTTCCTGGCAATGTGTCACGAAATCGTGACACTTTTCCTTCTCTGCCTTCCTGCACTTTTTGAGTCGTGAAAATGCGACATGTCATGAAATCACGATAGTTTTGCCAGCTTCTTCTCTTTCTTCCAGCATGTCATGAAATCACGATAGTTTTGCCAAAACTTTCTCTCTCCTCAAACATGTCGCGAAATCATGACAGTTTTGCCAGCACTTTCTCTCTCCTCAAACATGTCGTGAAATCATGACAGTTTTGCCAACACTTTCTCTCTCCTCAAACATGTCACGAAATCACGACAGTTTTTCCAGCCTGCTGCATACTTTTTCTTACTTGTCTTTTTCTTGATCTTTTGCAAATGGGCTACTAAGAACTTCCTGGAAACTCACTGATCATGCTCGGAATAACCTTCAACAAAACAAATTCCTTGACATCAAATCAAATTGCTTCAAGAACTTCTTGACATCAATGACAACATCTACACTTGAGCAAAGGCAATGTACCCAAGGTACCCAAAATTGCCAACAATCTCCCCCTTTGTCATTGATGGCAAACCTTTACTGAAACACATCTTAGGAGCCAAAACTGAAACCAACTGTGCCAACAACTGAGAATCTCCTTTTGAAGTTTTTCTCCCCCTGACTTGAAGCTTTCCTCTTCACATTGAAGCTCTCCCCCTTACTCATATCTCTCCCCCTTACTCAAATCTCTCCCCCTTTGTCATCAATGGCAAAGGGTCACCTTTGGGGCTTGGGACTAAGAATGAGCCTCTTAGCTTAGTCCCTCCCCCACCTCCTCATGAGGAGATTAAAACTGGGGTGGGAGTAAAACTCCCATTAGGCACTGATCATCATCAGTGTCTATAATTTCCTTGCCCGACCTTTTCTTGAACTTTTTGCCCGCATTCCTATTTTTGTCACTGTTCTTGTTCTTGTTCTCATTCTTGTTCTTATCCATGCCTTGATCCATGGACCTGTTCATACCACTTTTCCTATTCCTGTACCTTGGCAGTTCAGCTCTGCACTGTCTAGCTGTGTGACCTGCATTGTTGCATTTATAACAAGTAACACTGTAATTTCTTTTAGACATATCTGTTCTTTGAATCCATCTGTTCTGACTAACCGTGAACCTGTTATTAGTCTTGCAGACAATTGCCTTATGCCCAAACTGATTACAAGAGTAGCAATACCCTTGGAAGAAATTAGCACTTCTAAAATTGTTGTTAACCTTCTTCATTTGAGACATGCAATGTGTAGCCGTGTGACCAAACCTGTGACACGCAAAACATCTGTCGTGAAATATTCTTTTAATCGACCTTTTGGGTCCCAAAAACTTCTTCTTCGCATTCAAAATTTTGTTTTCTATTTTTGTGCATTTATCACTCACGGACTCTTTCTCTGAGATACTCTCTTCATCAGAACTCTCTTCTCTTTGAAATCTCTTATTGGATTCCCCAAACTGTTCCTTGTGTGGTTTAACAAAACCAAGGCCTGTTTTATCTGTTGTCTTTCTTTGTCCTTTGATGAGAGATTTAACCCTTTTGGAGCTATCTTGAAACCTGTACAACTTATCCTTGTACTCTTTAGTTTCCTCTTTCAAGGAAGCCATTTTCTGTTCTAATTCACTATACTCAAGCACCTTAGATTCTAACTCATTCTTGAGTTCTTGTGTCTTAGCCATAGAGACTTCAAGACTTTCTATAAGTTCATCTCTCTCCATACAACATTCATCTAACTTATCCTTGAGTTTAGCATTCTTCTTTCTTTCCTTTTTCAAAACACTAAGAGCATTAGTAAGTTCACTTTCAAGATTCTCTATTTGATTGCATTTTGAATCATCAAGGCCTTTTTCAGATTTCTTATCACTAGAGGTGCTACCCTTTTCAAAAACCATACATGCATCTTCCTTATCATTTTCTGAAGCATCCTCATACATACTAGCAACCAATTCATTATTTGTGCAATCATCCTCAAGGTGCCCAAAATTTCCACATCTAAAACATTTCATGATAATGAATTTATGTTTCGGTTCTTCCTCTTTTTCTGATATGAATAGCATCTCATTTTCATCATCACTAGAAGAACTTTCACTATCACTGCTAGAACACTTACTTGCTTTGTCTAGGTAGAAGCTCTTCTTGTGCTTGTGAGAATGCCTCTTTCCGTGATTGTTGTACTCATATTTGCTCTTCTTGTGATGCTTGTGCTTTTCAGAATCCTTGCTCTTAGAATCTTGTTTATCTTCATCACTTTCATACTTGGAAACAGTACAGTTAGTAGCATAATGACCAAACTTTCCATAGTTGAAACATCTTATATTCTTCATGCTTTTGTGCTTTCTAGAGAACTTGCCTTTCTTGTTGTAATATGCCTCTTCATCACTAGAAGACTCATCACTTTCTTGAATCTATTTACCTTTGGATTTCTTGGTAGCTTTGAAAGCTGCCTCTTTCTTGACATCAACTTTCACTTGAGTTCTCAACTCAAATGCTGCAAGAATACTATGGAGCTCATCCTTTTTTAGTTTATCTAAATCTTTAGCTTCCTCAATGGCAGAAATATTTTCACTAAATCTATTAGGAAGAGATCTTAAAATCTTATCACACACATCATTTTCAGCAAGTTCAAGACCTAAGTCTTTCATGGAGTTAACAACCTCATCCATACGAAGCATGTAGTCACTAATATTTTCATCATAATTCATTTTGAGTTGTTCAAACATACCTTTAAAGTGTCTCAATTTGGCCTTTCGGACATTTGCATCACCTGTATGAACCACCTGCAACTGTTTCCACATTTCACTAGCTGTCTTGCAGTGAATAACTTTGGTGAGATCTACTTTCTGTAAGCCTTTCAGGATTGCATTCATGGCTTTTGAATTGCTGTGAAGCATGAGCCTATCTTCTTTAGTATAAGGACCATGTTCAAGAATAGTGTACTCGTCTTCAATCACTTCCCATACCTCATTACCAAGTGCCATTAGATAAACTCTCATTCTTGCACTCCATAGACCAAAATCTGATCCATCAAGAATAGGTGTTGCATTGCCACTTGAGTAGTCCATTGTGTTCTTTGCAAGATTTTCCTTCAAGCTATTTTAAACTTTCTTAAGGAACCCGCTCTGATACCAATTGAAGAACACAAGCTTATACTGAGAGGGGGGTGAACAGTATAAGACCACTTTTTACTTTTGCTTCAAAACAGCTTTCAAATCAGTATTATACAGTGTATAGATAGTAGTATTAAAAGAAGTAATCAAAGCAATGCACAAAACACCATCCACAAAAGAGACACAACAATTTACGTGGTTCACCCAATGCGGGCTACTCCATGGATAAAATTTCTCTCTAAATTTTATCAACCAAATCTGGGAAAAACCTTTCCCGATTACAAAGTTTATGGGTACCAACCCAAAGGAGACACCAATCCCCTAACTCTGCTCTGTCTGGTGATCTTCTAGAAGACCTCTGCCTCTGCTGCCCTTAGCAAGTGGAACTCTATCCATAGAAGACACCTGTCTTCCCTGCTCTGGCTGGAGACCTCTGTCCTCAACTCTTTCACCTCAAAGCTGGTCCTCGAATATGCACCAAACATAGTCCTTCGGTCTGGTACAAGTCTGTCCTCTTCCTCTTTCTCTGGTCTACACCAAACATAGTCCTTCGATCTGGCACAAGTCTGTCCTCTTATCTCTTTCTGTTCTGTTATAGCCGCACTTGGTTGAAACCAACTTTTGCACTGATCACGCAAACACAGCAACACTCGATCGAATATCAACTTATGCACCTCTACGCAAACACAGTAGCACTCGATCGAATATCAACTTATGCACCTCTGTGCAAACACAACAACATAGTCTTCACACACTCTGCTTCTCGACGATCGAACTTCTCCCCAGCACTCTATCTATGAATATCGCACTTTGAACGCACACTTCGATCGATCACCAAAACTCTTCAAACAACCCTCCTTTTATACTAACAATCAAGATTAAAACTTTGATCCTAGTCGGCTACTCAACCCTAAACAACGTCGGCTACAAACCCTAAACAACGTCGGCCCAGATTTAACTTTGTCGGCTCAAATTTAACTTTGCAACTCTTCTGTAGCTTCTGTCGTGAAACTACAACATGTCACGATATCGTGACATATTTTGCAACCATACACTACCTTATGGCTTTTGTCGTGATATCGTGACACTTTTGCTTTTGTCTGCCTTGACAACGTCCTTGTCACGAAATCGTGACACTTCTATCTTTTTCTGATGTCATCTTCACTCCTATCATGAAATCATGAAACTTTAGTCTTCATTGCCTTCTTCTCTGCTTTTGTCATGAAATCATGACACATCTACTTCTGCTGACGTCATCTTCAACTCTATCATGAAATCATGACCCTTTTGACTTCATGGCCTTCTTCTCTGCTTGCACTAGCGAAAATGGAACATGTCACAAAATCGTGACACTTTCGCTGCCTTGAGCTTCTCTCTGCCTTACACCCGTGAAACTGGAACATGTCGCGAAATCGTGATGCTTTCACCTTCGAGCTCTTCCTTCTTGAATTCATCATGAAATCGTGACACTTCTTCTGTTGAAGACTTGCTAACTATTTTTGTCATGAAATCGTGACACTTTCTCCAACTGAATGTTGCCATCTCAACCTGTCACGAAATCGTGACACTTTCTGCATTCGCAAGCTTTCTCTTCAACCTATCGTGAAATCATGACACTTTCTGCATCCGTACAACTTCTTTGTAGCCTGTTGCAAAATCGTGACGCTTCTCATTTCAGACTCTTCCCCTTTGCTGCGTGTCACGAAATCACGATAGTTCTCTCTTTGAGCTTTTCAGCATGTCATGAAATCGTGACAGTCCTCACCTCGACCTCTGCAGCATGTCGTGAAATCGTGACATTTTTCATGTAACTTTCTCTCTCTTCTAACTTGTCATGAAATCATGATAGTTCACATTGCGGACTCTCTTTTCTGCATTATGTCACGAAATCGTGACACCTTTTCATCCGTACAACTTTCCTGGCAATGTGTCGCGAAATCGCGACACTTTTCCTTCTCTGCCTTCCTGCACTTTTCGAGTCGCAAAAATGCGACATGTCACAAAATCACGACAGTTTTGCCAGCTTCTTCTCTTTCTTCTAGCATGTCGTGAAATCGCGACAGTTTTGCCAAAACTTTCTCTCTCCTCAAACATGTCGCAAAATCATGATAGTTTTGCTAGCACTTTCTCTCTCCTCAAACATGTCGCAAAATCATGACAGTTTTGCCAGCACTTTCTCTCTCCTCAAACATGTCACGAAATCGCGACAATTTTTCCAGCCTGTTGTATACTTTTTCTTACTTGTCTTTTTCTTGATCTTTTGCAAATGGGCTACTAAGAACTTCCTGGAAACTCACTGATCATGCTTTGAATAACCTTCAACAAAACAAATTCCTTGACATCAAATCAAATTGCTTCAAGAACTTCTTGACATCAATGACAACATCTACACTTGAGCAAAGGCAATGTACCCAAGGTACCCAAAATTGCCAACATATTCATGGATCATGGTCAATATTTCCCTTTCAATTGGCTCTATTTAATTCCTTGAGTCCCTACACTCGATATATTCACATTGATCGATGATTTCACATTGGTAAATGAATTGATGATGTTATGTGTCTCAATCAGATCAACCAACTTCTTAAATACCTCCATGTCATATGTTGGCAATCCAAATGTTTTTCTAAATGCCTTTGTTGTAACTTATACTTTCATCGATCACTTACCCACATTGACCTAGGTAAGTCTGGTTGTAGGATTATATGCCTGAACCATATGTAATAGATAATTATAGAAGAAGATATTCTATTGTGATGTCACTTGTGCTATTTTAGCTACGCCAGCCTCCTCAAACTATTTCCTCCATGGGTGGTTCTTGTTTTCTTTGTTACTCCACCACTTCCTACATGTCTCTCCTCCATGTATGAATGATATACTCATTATCTCAACCTGGATCTCCTCAATTTCACTACTTAGATCCTCATCAGGGTCTGGGTAATTTTTTTCACTTCTCAACTCCCTTCTTGGGATCCTTTCTTGTGCCATTTACTCCTCTTAAAATCTTGGCGGTGTCCTTCGTTCAGCCCTCCAATACCTTTGCCCTATCCATGGCCTGTATCCTCCTCTCCTCCAAGGATGAGTACCACACCAACCAGGGAATTAAATTTTTTCCCTTGGTATTACCATGGATGTGAGTATCTCTCGTGCAAGGGGTCCTAGTGATCGTTACACTCTATTGGTTGTAATTCTTTGTAACCAATATCTGAACTCTTTGGCTAAAATCATTTTCCCACCATTCCTACGGTTAGCTTGCTACTTTAACATCACCTATTATGTAATTCTAAGTGTTCTATAAATTGTATAGTCTAATTTAAATCATAAAATATGCTCTTCAACTTGCTCATGTACGATTTCCAGATCAACAACACCTCTAGATCATACAATCTCCTTAAATGTTTTAGACTGTTCAATATTTTGTAAATCATACATTTGTTGTGCCAAAATTTACAGGGCCCATACCAATCCATACAATTTATATATACAAATACTCCCCTTTTATGAATCTGTACACTTCCATACGATTTACTCAAAAAGCTTACAATGGTCCCAAATTCATCTGAAATCGCACAATCTTCCTTCAAGATCATACAATATTTTCTCCAAATCATAAAATATGTCCTTTGAAACCCTTGTTCACCTGAAACTCATGATTTTCACTTCTACTATATGATTTATCACTGATCTAGTTGTCGAAATATCCTGATCTATCTTTTCAGTGCCATTCGAGAGCAATTCTTCAAATTTTTATCACTTGGTACAATTTACCTCCAAAAATGAAAATTTCTAGCTGTAATGCAAGATTGTACGGTCTTCTCCTTCCTTATCTCTACCTTATCTAGTTTTTTTGTCTACTTTTATTAGATTAGGGCTTGTAACAGTCTTTCTCCTACAACTTCTTTACTCTAGCTCCAATCCTCAACTTCTTTGAACCTTGGTGTACATTTTATGACCAGGAGATCGAGTTTGACTAATTAAAATAATAATTTGCATTAACAAAAATAATAGCAATAAGGCTAATGTTAAATAGATTACAAAATAGGAATAATAACAACTTCTCCTACATCTACGCTAACTAACACGCCATAGAAGGTAGAGTGTTAGGTTTAGGATTCTTAACCTAAGATATTTAGGAACTTACCATTAGATATTTGGAACAGTAAATATCTACATGGTAGAAAGTAGAAAAGTAAATACTAGTGGTAAAATTAACAAACTAATTTTTACTATGCGGTAAATAAAATCTACCTAATGTAGGAAATGGGGTAAATATCCTAAATTTGGAAATATTACTCTAACATCCCCCCTTATTACATTATTTGGGTAATGTATACCTATCCTCCTATACAACAATATTTGGGTAAAGTATATAACTGCCCCAATATAATGGAAGAATATTTTGATCTACTGGTTCTTGCTCTATCACAATACTCTGGTTTCTTCTAAGAAAAAAATGGGTCATTCCTCACTTTGTCTTCACATCAACAAATGTCCTTATAGTAATCTCATCATCCAACTAATTTGCATGGGTAACCAGTCACTGCAATCGCTAGGTGTAGTAGAATAGATCACTTCATACGAGGTTCATTCATTTACAATATGAGTTTGCAAAAGATAAGGTAGCTAAGGTGTCGGTCATTGCCGAAAATGCACCCTTATAAGTTCCCCCCTTCTTGTTGCAAAACATGTTGTAATTAATTTTTGAAAGAAGTATGACTAAGGTGTCGGTCGCTACCGAAAATGCACCCTTATAAGTCTTCTTCCCTTTTTACAAAAAATTGTGAAGAAAAGAAAGTATATCCCCCCTTAATTGCAAAATATGTGCAACTTAAGAAGCTTTGTGAAATATTTTACAAATATTGACTCCTAGGCAATTTTACACCAGAAAAATTCCCTCCTTTTGTTACAAGGACTTCAAACAATGAGAATTTGCTATTTATGAAGCCTAAAAGAGGTACAAACACCCCTTTATTACAAGTACTTCAAAAAAAACTTATTCTATTTATGAAGCCTAAAAAAGGAGAGAGAGTAAATGGTGTTTTCTCAAGGTGACACAATGTGTTTTCCCTCTATAGTATTGTCTGAGCCATGAGCACTCTGTGTGCTCTCTTTAAACTAGAATCAAAATCAGAACTAGACACTTCACTAGAAATGTTGCCTTTGTTTTGCTTCTATGATGTGCCTTTGCCATTTTAGTTTTGATTTTTTGAAAACCAACACTGAATGGTGTCATGGTTGTCCTTTGTACAATTTGTGCAAAACTTTGTCTCTTAGGCAATTTTATCAAAAAAGTTTACCAAATAATCCTTCCTTATTGCAAGTACTTCAAGCATGGTTGCTATTATGAAGCCTAAAATAAAAGGTATAATTTTATGATGACTTCTACTTTTCTGATTGCCTTTACAAGTTTTATCTCCCTCTTTTCAAAATATGTGTTTGAAGGAATAAAGGAATTATCCCCCCTTAGTGCAAAGGATTGCAACTTTTTAAGGTTCCTTTTTTTTTTAAACTTGTTCTTTCTTTTGATATACCCTAAAAGAGTACCAAAATATAATTCACTCAAACAGATATTTAATGGACCCTGCCTAAACATCCTTGAATAAGGATAATCAGTTTGAGGAGTTTAAGACAAACAAATAAGAGTGAACTAGGGTTTTTGTTGTTTTAGGAGAGAATATCAAGTGAAACTGGATTTAAAATTGTGCAAGGATTTACACAAATTTGTGAAATTTTGGGGTTTAGTGTGTTCTTGACTATATGACTTATAATTGCAAAAGAAATAATGCAATAATCAAACAAGAATTCCCACAAAATTCTTATCACCTAGGTGTCGGATGCAACCGAAAATGCACCTAATTTGCCAATGAAGGTGTTGAGTAAAATTGAAAATGCACCTTTTAATTTTTGCAACAAATGTGGATTTGTGTTGTGCAAAAAATTGATATTTTTATGTCTCCTACTTGTCTTCCAATTTTACAAAAGAAGTACAATGTTGTCTTCCCCCATTTATTTTGCAAAATTAACAATATGAGCACTCCTTCCAAGACAAGTCAACACATGACCCACATTTGAAAGGCTTCCATACTAGTCGACAAACGACTTGGTTTTGATGGACCTAATGTTCTCAAGTTCTTCTCAAGTTTGCAAAAAAAATATGTGCAATTTTATGTCTTAAATCCCCATTTTGAGAAAACAAATGCACACTTTCAATTTTGATGTTTTGCAATTTTGGAGTCTCCTTGTCTTTAAAATTTGCAAAAAGAATTCATGTTTGATCCTTTCTTGTATGCTAAATTAACAAGGTTGAGAAGAGTTTTAGGTTGATTAATTTTGCAACAAAATTATGCTTTTAAATGTCTTATATCTCCTTGTTGAGGAGAAAACAAAAAAAACATTATGTCATTTGATTTGCAAAAATAATTAGGTCTTTACCTTTTTTTTTTTTTTAATTTTCAATTTCATTGCATTTATTCTAATTAATTTAAGTATCATTTAATTAATAATAAAAATTATTCTTATTTAAAAAATCACTTTATTATAAAAATAAAAATGATTTTATAAACAAAAAAACATTAAATTATTAAAAAAAATACTAAAAAATTAATAAAAAAATACAAAGAAAAAAAAATTATCTTTTAATGTTCATGCTCCTTTGAGCAAAAAAAAGGTGTGATTTCCTCGACGAGAGTCAAAATCCTGACCTCCCATCGGGCAACACCTTAATACTGGCCCTCTCCCTAATCACGCTAGCTAGCCCGATGGGAGGAGTAGCCCATTGCCTTCTCCTTGAAGGCTTCCCCATTGACTAGCGGGGAATTTAGTGGGATTTATCCCACATCGCCCATGCGGGCGATCTTAAGTTGCTTAAAAGCAATAGAGCACCTAGTGCTCTTTGATTTCCTATGGGCAATCAGGGTCTAGTCGGACCCCTTTTGCTATCACCCACATGGCGTGGTCGAAGGGGTCCACGTGTCCGGTGGCACATGTGGCTATCCGCCATGTGGCCACCATGTGTCAAGTCTACATCGGTGCCACATGGCTAGTCCACCACATACCGCTCTCTGTCTGGTTCAGTCCATGTCAGGAACTTAGTCAGTTGCCACATTATCCTCATCAAGTCAGGGTTTGTCCAATTAGCGTCTATAGTCCACATGTATGTAGCATCAGATCTAGGGTCTAGGTGGTAATGACACATGTCACCTAGGTAGTAAGTCGAGTCAACGATAGGTAAGCACTACCTTGGGATGCATGCAGGTCTATGTTAGTGTCTCATAAATACCACCTCAAAGTGCATGTAGGTCTATAGGAAACATGAGGGTGCTCTTGCCTTGATGCATTCCCACATCAGGATCCGTGCTACAAGAAACGTGAGGGTGATCCTACCCTTGATGTGTTCCCACCTTGGTCACGGGATGTGGGCCCAGTAGGGGAGCTAATAAAGCTCTTCTCTTGCCACAAGGAGGGTGAGGGCCGCAGGGTGGATCATCAACAGGGATATCCCCGATGGTCGCTATCCATGAAGGGGGCAAAAATTCCCCATGGGTGGCAATCATCGCCAGGGTCAAATGATCCCTGCATCGGGATCCATTCCCAAAGCTGTAGGTTTTCCTACGGGAGCTTTCCATAGAAATTAAGATGCACAATAAAATAATCAAACTTAGAGAGAATTAAAGAGATATTAGGAGCAATAATGAAATTAATTAAAGGTCATAGATGGTGCCATAATTCCAATGCTCCAGCTCAACTTCCTTGCTCCAGCTCTAGTACCAATGTGACCAGGAGATCGAGTTTGACTAATTAAAATAATAATTTGCATTAACCAAAACATTAGCAATGAGGCTAATGTTAAATAGATTACAAAATAGGAATAATAACAACTACTCCTGCATCTATGCTAACTAACACGCCATAGAAGGTAGAGTGTTAGGTTTAGGATTCTTAACCTAATATATTTAGGAACTTACCATTCGATATTTGGAAAAGTAAATATCTACATGGTAGAAAGTATAAAAGTAAATGCTACTGGTAAAAATTAACAAACTACTTTCTACCATGCGATAAATAAAATCTACCTAATGTAGGAAATGAGGTAAATATCCCAAATGATGAAATATTACTCTAACACATTTTTTGACAATATAATTCATGCTTGGATGCCTTCTACTGCAAATCCTCATTTTTCTTTAGCTAAACTTGAAATCTAATTTTAATGGAGTTGAAACCCTTTCTTTTCTTCTTCAGTTTGATTTTCTTGAATGCAAAAAATCTCCCTGGTGGAAATTTAGAAATGGGTCATGCAATCTTATAGTTCACTAGTGAATTTTAATACCCATTGAGTAGATTTCATTCAATAGCACACTTTTCACCTTCATTCTCCTAAAATTTTTGAATTCCTCCTTGTATGGTTTGTAAAATTTCTCGATCATGATATTTTGAGTGACTGTGTCATCTAGCACCACTTGCTTCCTAGGGAAATTCATCTCCACTTATGATGTTATCGAGTTCCCTGGACTTCCACTACAATGTGTACAATTTGGAATTGTACAATTTCAAGTTGGAGTATCTTCACCTGATGTCCCTTCCTCTTGTTGTGTAGGTGATTTATCCCTTGGTAGCAGTGTCCTTACTACTCTATTGGTATTCGAGTGACTTCTTCACCTATCTTCTTGGATCAATTCTAGTTCCAGACTTGGTGATTGGATACTTTGTTGTCCTTGGTTTCTTTCATCTGTAAAATACACTCTTCCTCTACCAACAAGGCCTCTACCGCACGAGTGTCTTCCCTGTCCTATTCCTATTGAAATTATGCTTCTTTGTTCTAGTGGTGATTCCTCCATTTCTTATAGTAATCCTCTACCACCTACCACTCTTTAAGGTCCTCTTTAGATTAGGTATGGTTGTCCCAATGGATATTGCATTGTGGGGTTTGGTAAAATTCCTCTCATCTGTGCTATACCTTGTAGATTCCTTGTCCAGTTAAAACATGTTAAGGGTGTATCTCCCAGCCATCTAGGAGTAGGGGTCGGAACCTTCCTCATAATATTCCTCCTCTAGTAGTAACATCATATTATCCTCATTCATTCCATGGTTGAATATCTCGTACCCTTCCTGGTTGAAGCCTTAAGGGTCCTTATCTATTTCTTCCTCCCATTGCTCAATTATCGGGAGTAATCTCTACCAAATCAATGTTGACTAGTGGACTTCTACTTCATCTTACACTTGATGATAATTTTTGTAGTGCTCTAATTCTATGATCTACATGTAATAAGTGACGTCTCCATATTATTTCCTCAAAGCATCTTTGTAGATATGAGGTTGACAAGATCTCTCTATATGAATCAAAAAAATATATCTTAGCACTTGAGTCATTCTAATTATCTTCTCTATTCTGCCCAATCTATTGGTAAATTCATTAGTATCTCCAATCTCCTTACTTCTCTCCTTTGTCTTCTTAACTATCTATGGGCTATTGTATATGCTTGTGGATAAAGGTTAGTTTGGCATTCTTGTGATCTCCCTAGTTGCCAATGTGTTGTTATACATGCTAGGAGATCACGATCATCTTGGGGATTCCCTAGGAAATCACCATCATCACTACTTTTTGTGCTAGTTTCCCTTACTAGCCAAGGCATTCCTTCATCACTGGAGTCACTCAAATCCACATTTCTATTACCTTGTGATTCAGGTGATGTGGTTTCTTCCTCAATGTCTTACCAAAGCATCTTTGCATCTTCATTCATCATTGGTGGATCACTTGGTGGTACTTGTGAACTTGTGCTTACACCATCATTTGTTATACCACTCCTTGGAGTTATCCCCTCATCATACTCAACTTCCCCTTCTAGCTCCTATAGCCTAGTTGTTCTTTGTTCATACAACCTTCATATTGTGCTATCCAATTCCTAGATGTTTTGTTCTCTCAACCTTGCAACCTCTGATATTCCTCTTGCAATTGTGTTTGCAGTTGCATTCTCTATTTTAATAGCCCTATCTAAGATAATGGAGTAAGTCCAACAAATTCTTCATCGATGGTCCCATTACTATTCTCTTCTAGAACTTCTATTTCAAAAGTGTCCTCTTTATCCTCATATTGTACTATTAACTGTATCATTCTTCGCCCTTCAACTTGTTGGGGTAGTTCTCTATGCTCCACCTGAGGATACATTGTATTCCTATTTACTTGGGATGCTTCTTCTTGCCTTTCCCTATTTTTGGGTAATAGTACTATCTCTTGCTATCCTCTTTCATTTGTATAAATCCAGTCTTCATATTCCTTTGTTACTCGTTTGGTCCCATCCTCAAATCTGACATACATCCATAATCTTCTTATTTATCTAGGTCAACATGCCAACTCCTTCTATTCTATAGTTGGTCTTGTCTCCTCCCCTTCTGCAAATAATTATGTGAGTCTTGTGTTAGGTTCTTCCTGTGATGGACCTTGCTCACCTTGAGTCCTTTGTTGAGCTTATGATTGTTTTCTTTATTCGATCTCTTTTGAAGAAACAAATGAGAACTATACTTTGTAAGGCTTAAAATTTGAGCCATTTACAGTATCAGGTACCTCAATCCCATTCAATTTTTTCAATTTTACTGCTCCATTATTCATTATTTTTACCACTTTGTAGGGACCAAGCCATAAATTTTTCAAATTACAGGGCTTGATTTTCTATTTTCTGTTAAACTTTAGAACTAAGTCATCCAGGTTAAGTTATAACTTCCTTAAGTTTTTGTCATGCCATGACTTCCTTATTTTCAGAGCTACCTCAATTACCCATTATGCCATGAATTTTATTTCATCCAACTTGATCAATGATGTCAGTCGCTCTTCCAAACTTTCTTGATCACCCAAGCGATGCTCCACTGTGACTCTCAAACTTGGTATCAAGAATTCAACTAGCACCAATGTCTCCTATCCATACATTAACTAAAAATGTGTATGCTCTATTTTTGGTTTAAAAATTGTTTAGTATGCCCACAAAATAGATGGTAACCTTTCCTCCCAATCTACTCCTTCTATTCCATAGGTTTTATACAAAGTATATACTAGGATTTTATTTATCACTTTCGCCTGCCCGTTTTATCTAGGTTAGTAGGGACTAGACAATGAATGCAAAGTCATGAATTTAGTTGTCAGCATCTTGATAATTTCATTGACAAAGTATCCTCCTCGATCACTCATTATTTGTGGTGAAATGCCAAATCTTGTAATTACCTACTTGTAAAAGAATCTTGTTGTACTTTTAGCTAAGTTTTCAAGTAATACTCTCGCTTTGACCCACTTTTTCAAGTACTTTGTTGCTACCATGACGTACCTACACTTCTTAGATATGTTTTAAATTATCTGATGAAATCCAATTCCCATATTTCAAATAATTCCTAGGGTTGTAATGGATGAAATGACATAAAGTCCCTCTTTACTAGCTTCCATTTCCTTTGACAAGTATCACATAATTTTATATACTCTTTTGCATCATTATACAGTGTGGACCACTATAATATTGCTAGTAATATTTTTCTAGCGATTGCATATAGTCACATGTGCCCTCCTACTAAGCCTTCATGATATTATTTCAATACCGCTTTGACTTCTTACTCCATCACACATCTTCGCAAGATACCATCACTTCCCATATTATACAACAATCTTGCTATCAACTGGAAAGGCACTTCATAATAACTTTATTTTTCTTGGTTTCTGTCATTTCCTATGGCAACTCTCTTGTAGAAAGGCACTAGCCAATAAACTTGTACCATGATGGAAAAAAATTTATGGCAAATAACTACGCATCAAGAAATTCATCCGGAACCCCTATTCCTACAAGCTCTCCTAATCGTATCCGAGATAGTTGGTCTACAATTACATACTTCTTACTAGGTCTCACTACTACTCAAAATACAAAATCATGTAGGGTGATGAGCCACCTGCTAACCCATCCTTGTATCACCAATTTGTTTATCAAGTACAATAAGGCTTGGTGATATACATAAAAAACAAAGGTATTTACCACTAGGTAATGCATAAATTTCTTAACTACATATACCATTCTAAAAGCTTCTCTTTTTATTGTAATATAATTTATCTCTACCCTTGATAATAGGCAACTAGCAAATAAAATAGATTGATCCAACTTGAACTATCCTTCTTATGCCAAATCACATCCGATTGCAAAATTTTAAGTATTAATATGGACATGGAATTCCTTGTCCCATTTCAGGAACACCAAAATAAAGCTACTAATAAGCTTGGGCTTCAACTCCTCAAAGGCTCCTTGGTGCTCCTCTATCCATCTGAAAGGAACATTCTTCTTCATCAACAAATCCAATGGATAGGATACATGTGCATAATTCTTTATAAACCTTATATAATACCCCATCGATCCAAGAAAGGTTTTAAGTGAACTCACATCATATGGTTCTTCCATGTGTAATATCACACAGATATTATCAGAATCTATTTTTAATCCCTCACTTCACACTATGTGTCCTAAAAAATTTCCATACGATACCATTAGGTAAAACTTCCCAATGTTTGATGAGATATATACATTTATGCATGTACTTATACATTCACTAAGGGTAGGAAGATGCTCCTTGATCTTCCCATAAATGGACCAATCATCCAAAAATAATTTGAAGTTCCTTGTTGCCAACTGATCAAAAATATATAGTATGATGCACTGAAATATAGTTGGGGCATTACAAAGCCTGAATGACATTCGATTATATGCATAGATGCCATTCTACACAATAAATACGGTATTCAACCTATCCTCCTCAACTATACTTATTTTAATGTAACCCAAAAATCCATCCAAAAATGAATAGATCTCATGTCCTACGACTTCCTTCAGGATGGAATCTGTGAAGGGAATAGGGAAGAAGTCTTTAATAGTTACTATATTTAAACTCCTAAAGTCCACAAATATTCTGATCTTGTCCACTTCCTTCTTCAAGGTGACCACTATAGGTGATACCCACTCACTGGTCATAACCCTAAAGATGATTCCTGCCTCCAATATCTTCTCTATCTTTGTATTCACTAATGCACCATATTTTGGGTTTATTCTATATGGTCTCCTCCTTACTGGTTGTGCTTCAAAAATTAGTGTAATCTTGTGGACACATAACTCGGGTGGCACTCCCTTCAGTCCTTGTATGTCCATGAAAATATATCTTTATATTCTAAGAATATCTTAAAAGTTGTTGCCTTTAGTACAGGGTTCCAATCATCACCATAGCGAATCATCCTAGGTTCATCCTTTGTCCCTAGATTGATGTCCACTATTCAAGGTCCTTCATATTTGATATTATTCAACTCACTTACTACTTTCCCCATATTCTTTGGTTTTTCTAGTCTTGCATCAATTTTTACATCTCCTACTGTATATTCTATAAAACTTTTTGAAAATATCCATTTCTCTTTCACCTGCTTCTTAGGTTCCTGGCTGACTTTGGTTTCATCTTGTTTTTCCTAGAACTTCTCTAAGTTAATACAAAGGTAGTTGGACTAAAAAAATTTGTACTTCTCGATTTTCTAATAAAGAATTCCACTATCATATCTAGCTTCATCTTCACTACATTCATCTAGGTACAAAATTCCTTCTCCATTTGGTTCATATCCTTCATCTCCTGAGGAATTTTATGATCCATCAATCGTGGCTACATCCTAACTAACCTTTTGATTAGTTAGATTAATCATATACTTGTTTTATCCCTTCTTGAAAGTGATATGATTCTTTCCCCAATTGTGATTAACATTGGCTACACGTAGCTATCCTCTTACCAATAGAGCATCGTATATAGGCTTCTGCATAGTGATCACAAAAAAATCCAAGATGAACTTTTGGTAAGCTATCACCACTTGTTGTGCTATCAAGACTCCCTTTGTCTCGATACCATACTAGTCAAAACCATATAATTGGAAGCTCGATGCCCATAGATATGGAGTGACCAGTTCTATCCAGGTCCTTTCGGGTAGCACATTGACACTGGATCCTCTATCCATAATAACTTGTGTCAATTTGTGCCCTAGGATATCCATACAAACTAATGTAAATTTATTTCCCACATCAATCATAAATATAGTAGGATCCATGAATTGGTATTTCTATTTCTTTTCTTGAATCACTTGACTTTGCACTTTCATCACATTATGTGGTTGTATCTCTTCCACCATCACCTTTTGTAATGATGGAATAGCTTCCAAAAGGTTAGCCAATTTTATCTCTACTATGGTGTCAAAAACCTATGTTGCTAGACTCTATACAATTACCTTCTCATCTCATGGTTTTTTTAGTTCCTTTTCTTCTGCTAACTCCACTTGTTTAGCTTTTTGTGCTTCATCCTATAGTATTTTCATTTCTACTTCGCAGCATTGATTTTCCTTTTCTAGATCTAGATACTTATCCTTTTTAACCTGATTTATTTTCATGGCTAAAACTCCCTGGGTTTCCTCCTTAACCAGAGGAACCTTGATATCTAGATAATTTACATTTTATGGGTTACTTGAACTCACCTTCTTGGGGCAATTTTCTTCCTTGTGATTACCTATACCACACCACCTACACATATATGTAGTGTTTTCTTGTTGCATATCTTGTCTTTGAGGTGAAGGACATTTTTTTGCAAAATGCCCCCACTCTTGGCAATTGTGACATTGTATGATTGGCCTCCCTTCCAAAAAATACTACAAATGGCTCTATTCTCCTTTTTGATTACCCTGGTCTAGCTTTTGACCTCATCGGCTATTTCTATAACCACCACTTGTTGCTTATTACCCACTTCATAGGATCTTCAATTTCTCTTCCTGCTCCTAGATTTTTAGGACCTATGGATGTACTCTTGCATTATACAAATATAGCATCACCTCATGTCCCATCACATTAAAAATATAATAGTAGCCATTTTGTGGACACTTTACATTTGCATGACCTTCAGTATTGTATTTCATGCACCAAATGTCATTCCTATCAGGATTTCTTCTTTGTTCTTTTATGATCTTGTCGAAATCATAATGAAATGATGCTATTGTACTTTTTATAGTGTCATATTCTTCACTATATAAATAATTGGACTTGGTATGAGATAAAATTCTTGTGTACGTCTATTTTGATTCACTTTTGAAATTATTTTCATGATTTAATACTTCCTCATATGTTTTTGATGGTACTAACTTCATTTATTTCTTATATTTTAGTAGAAATCCATATACAAACCACTACTTCACCAATACATCTTCCAAAGGCATCTGCATCTCATCTACTAACTACTTTAGTCTATGATTGTATGATTTTACATCTTCATAAGGATTTTGCTTTGTCATACAAAGTTCCATAACAATGTTACCATCATCCTTCAAAGGTCAAAATTCTTCAATGAATTTCTTCTTCACTTGATTCCAAGTCTAAAAATCTATTGTATTTTCCCTTTTTAGATACCAATCTATCACCAATCCTCTCAAGGTAGTAGGAAATAAAGTCACCCAATAATTGGGTTGGTCTACACCATTTGCTTTCCAAATTGTTATACAGGTTCTAATATATCTTATTGGGTCTTCCTTACCCTCACTTGTAAAAGGTGGACATCTTTATTTGGCTGCCTTGTTAGCCATATTCAGAGAATCATCCTCGTCACTTGAGGTCTCTCATGGAATATCTTCTGATTCCTCCTTGGGGGTGTTTTACTACACTCATTTTCAAAATTTTCTATTTGAGGTATCTTATTCTATCCCACCAATCATTGACCAAACTCAAGTGCATATTAACTCCATGACTTCCTTCACTGATGTGAGGGAGATGGTCTTAGTCCTTCTTCCTAAGAATTCACACCCTATTGCTCTGGTGCCTGACTCCCATCCTCTACACTCTCTTTCAATCCCTCCATAAATTTCTCAAGTGTTACCATCCACTATACTTACTCATGCACTACTTCTCTATAAACTTATGCCTCTATGCTAGGTGGTTCTGGTACCTCCTCTTCTATCTCTATCAATAGTGCTTCAAAATCTCCTTCTTTAGATGCCCAAAATTGCTCTATTTTTGGTTCATGTGTACTATGGTATAAATTAATTACATTATCTCTTTAAGAAATTCTCATGATCCTTCTTACTAGAATGTTCTCCTCGTACTTCTCATCTCCTATGCCTTTGCACATTGGTGTCTGTCATTCACCTCCAATTTTGTAGTATTCTTACTTGTCAATTTGACTCGTTTTAACAAAAATGCCAAGTTTGATAAGGCAAAGATACCAAATGTAGCATAGAAGTGTAGTATTACCATTAATGATGAGGTTTCCAAGGCTTAGAATGATCAATTTGCTATTCCCAATTGATGGATCAAATCGTACAGTCATATAGTCTTTACACTAACAATTTGCGATAATAGAACACCTTGTACGAAACCCAAATCGTACGACTGTATCATACCAAATAATATAGTGATAGATATTGTATAATTTCACACTCAAATAATCCTTCATATTTGGTTTTGCAAGCTGTTGTACACAAATTTGTAACTAAACTATTCGATTTACCAGTGCTGCCAAATCGGGTAAGTTTCCCTCAATTGCATAAACTACCAAATCAGGTAAGTTTCTTCTATACAATTTGTAAGAGATCTGGTGTACGATTTGTACAAAAAAAAAGTACATAAAAGTTCCAAATTGGATATTATCCTCGAAAAATTTCTTTTAGATAAATTTTGTAAAGGTTTCCTATTGCAATCAATCCTATTTCTACCAACATGCAAGTTACATTATCTAGGTTTGAGAGACTCTATCTCCAATGACAACGTCCAGAAATCATACAACAACCTTTAATACGTCTTCTTTGATATCATCATGATCACAAATAATTCATCAATTCTACACCAATGTTGGTTTAATCCAATTCCTCCATAGCAATGCATTAAGTAGCAATAACAACCAAAAAGTACATGCAATAGAGATAAATTGCAAAACATTATTCTACCATTATAGAATCATACAGTACATGAGAGAAAACTATGAATGGTGATTATTCTTAATTAATACTCATAAAGGTCATACAATAACTAAAAGGTACTCATACTATTCAGACTAAAACATAGCTAAAACTCACAGACATTCCTAGACTAACTAGACCATCAAAATTAAAAAGGGGGTCTTATATAATGTTGCCCAGGCCATTCCAAAGTGCTTCCTGAGGCAATTCATTATTCACAATTGCCCATGCATAATGGAATGCATAATTATGACTTTTACTAAGTCTAAACACCTTATTTATAAAATTCATATGCAATTACAACTTAAATTGCATTTCCCTTGCATTTCATTTCATTTCATTGCATATTGTATGATTTTCCCTTCACTTTGTAGGATTTACCTCCTACTTGTATAGTTTACTCCTACCTATACAATTTACAAAACTTGTCAAAATTTTCAAAATTTTCAAATCCTCTTGTCACTTCTTCTTCTTCTAGGAGGTGGATTTGCTACCTATATAACAAAACCTTCTCCCAAAGATCCCGATTCAACAACTGTGTTGAGTGGTATTTTCACCCAGCTGTGAAAGTACAACTCTCCTTTAGGATTTGGGTCCCAAATCCCCTCTTGCAAAGAAGTCAAACAAACAACTTCTCCAAGGTCTCCGCTGTATTAGCATTTGCATATGTGTATTAGTAATCTCAAATAAAGATAATCAATTTAAATGCTTGGAACACCTTAGTGATTGCAAGTAATTGTAAACAAGGGGCAATGTTGGTTTATTTCACCATGAAACTTTAGTGATTGTTCATTGTTTTTTTTTTAGATTTTGATAATTTTTAAATGTTCATTTTAAATAAATTAAACCTTCGGAAAAATATAATAAAATGAGAAAGAAAAAAATGAAATGCAGAAATTAAAAATAGAACACATTCGAGTGCTACTATCCTATTTCGACAAAACCGAAGATATGAGGTTTCCATGCATGCAACCTAACCTATTGGACCTACAAAACATGCACAATCCTGATAAGCTAAGTGCTAGCTTCTAGGGATTTGAATGAGGTTTTTAGATTTAAGCATTCGCATGAAGCAACCAAGAAAAACTTGTATCAACTACATTTACAAGCCTAAAATCTGAAAAGGGAAAATAGACATTTAATCTTGCATGCAAAAAATGACTCCTTTCTTTCTTGCCCATAAGATGCAAATTTTTGAAATGTTTTCTGCATTAAATATTTGTCTTTTTACATAGTAGAATCTCTGGTTTTCCAAAACCAAAAAAAGTGGAAGAAAAGCACTCCAAAGCAGGTCTAGAATGGCTCATCACCCTCAGCTCTGCAACCCTGCTCCCAGCGGTTTTTGCCCCCTTTGCTTGTCTTCGCTTGTGCCTTTAAACTTTCTGCTATGGCTCTCTGTTTTGCCCTATGATGCTTCGCTTCATCTCCCAGGTCTCTTCGTTTCATCTTCCCACCTCTTTGCATTATTTCTAGCTTTTGTTCGAGCGTCGAAACGTTTGATCTTCTTGCTAACTATAACCGTTCTGTAACCCTTATACCTTTATGCCACGTGTTCAGTGCTTCCCTGCATGTTCCGTAATGACCCCCTACAAATCATGACCAAAAATAGCATGTCACGATATCACGACGTTTTTATGTATGCAGCCTTGCTCCTCTACCTACTCCGTGAAAATAAGACATGTCGCGATATCGTGACATTTTTTTGTCAGTAGCCTTGTTTCTCATAATGCATCACAAAAATGATACATGTCGTGATATCGTGACATTTTTTTGCTTCGGGCCGCGTGGATGCAACTTGTCATGAAATCATGACGTTTTTCTCTTTCGTTGTGTTTTGTTGCACTTAGTCGCGAAAACGTGACATGTCACGAAATCGTGACACCTTTTCATTCCGTACCATCTTGCTGCTTTCTATCACAAAATCATGACACTTTTCTCTTTTGGGCTGTCTCACTGCTTTCTGTCATGAAATCATGACGCTTTTCTCTTTCAGGCTGTCTCGTTGCTTTTTGTCATGAAATCGTGACGCTTTTCTCTTTCGGGCTATCTCGTTGCTTTCTATCGTGAAATCGTGATGCTTTTCTCTTTTGACTGCCTCGCTACTTTCCGTTGCGAAATCGCGACGCTTTTCTATTTTGGGCTGTCTCGCTACTGTCTGTCATGAAATCGTGATGCTTTTCTCTTTCGACACGTGAAGATGCAACTTGTCGTGAAATCGCGACGTTTTTCTATTTTGGGCTGTGAAGATGCAACTTGTCACGAAATCGTGACATTTTTCTATTTCGTGATGCATTCTATTGCTATTAGCCGCGAAAACGCGACATGTCACGAAATCGCGACAACTTTTCATTTCTAGCCGTGATGGAGCGACATGTCATGAAATCGTGACAACTTTTCATTTTTGGCCGCGACGGAGCAACATGTCGCGAAATCGTGACAACTTTTCATTTCTGGCTGCGACGGAGCAACATGTCGCGATATCGCGACAACTTTTCATTTATGGCCATGACGGAGCGACATGTCGCGATATCGCGACAACTTTTCATTTCTGGCCGCGATGGAGCGACATGTCGCGATATCGCGACAACTTTTCATTTTGGCCGTGACAGAGCGACATGTCGCGATATCGTGACACTTTTTCTCCTTTGTGAAATTTTTGCTTTTTCCTTGATTTTTTAGCATCTGGGCTACTGCAGTTTTCTTTGAAAGCATGCAAAAAAGGTGGGTCCCCAATTTTGGGGTGTGTTGTGGATCAGCCACAACAAATGGTGACTCTACTGTCAAATGCTCCTGAGCATTTTGGTGAGAACCCAACCTGAAATATACAAGCTTAGATACAGGCGTCAACACATAAAGATAAACAAATACCGATAGATCAGAAATACATGAAACATCAGAATCATAAGTATCATCTCGGTGTGTGCAATGTGTTTCATTCCCTATCATTTGAACTTGATCAACATTCCATTGTCAGTTTTACTTATGATTTGTATGCAAGGCTATGAATGATTTGTGCAGGATTTGATGCATGATGAAGATGCTAGAGACATAACAACCTGCTTTACAAAGGCTCAAACCTTCTAATATCATGAACAAACATATTCAAGCTGTCAAACCCTCTTAGGACCAAATATATGTATACTCGAATTAATTTACTAGATCCCAAAGTTGGTTATGTGTCACTACCATCTTGAACCCATGTGCAAGTGTGAGTGAAATCAAAACTTTGGGGAATAGGATTCCCAACCTAAGCGAGATGGGAATTTAACCCTATCCTTACTATTCTGATTTGGAGTTCATTACCTCATCTTGAACAAAATGATTTAACCAGTTATGGATGAAATTGTTAAGCTAGTCTATCCATATGAGCAGTCAGTGGTCTTGCTTTTAGACAAGACATGATGCCACGCATGAGCACTTAACCCCATAATCCATGATTTGGCTTCATTCATTCTCTTTTTTTTTTTCTTGGACCTTTGGGATGACTACCCATCCTTGCTAGGGACATGTAGTACGATCCCTCCAATCCAATATTAAGATGAAATGGGAAACATTAATTTTTATTTCTTGGACCTTTGGGATGACTACCCATCCTTGCTAGGGACATGTAGTACGACCCCTCCAATCCAAGATGAAGATGAAATGGGAAATATTAGTTAATTTTATTTTTGTTTCTTGGAATTTTGGGATGACTACCCATCCTTTGTAGAGGACATGTAGTACGATCCTTCCCATCCAAGTTTTATGATAAAATGAAAGATGGAAGCTTTGGGGAATCGGATTCTCAACCTAGGTAAGATGAGAATTATGCCCTATCCTTACTACTCCATGAAGGTCAAATCAGAGCTTTGGGGAATTGGATCCTCAACCTAAGCGAGATGAGGATTTAACCCTATCCTTACTACTTTGATTTTAGGCTTTAAGCATTATGGGAGTGGTAAAAACCACTGTTTTAAGGATTATGTTGCATGATAGGACAGACATGGACTATTCCTTTTGCCTCACATTTTCTTCCAAGTATGGTTTTAACCATTTTGCTCAAGACTCTCTTTAATATGCGTAGAACGTGCTTGGTTCAAGATAGTTCGGGCATCAGTTCCCAACCTTAGGATTTTTTATGTTTTATGTTATAGAATAACCCTAAGAGGATTCAACACCTTTTCAATGATTGTACATGACATGAAGATGCAACTAAGATGAAATATATATGCAGTGTGGAATATAACATGAGATATGAATGCATTGCTTCTTTTGAAATGTTAATGGAGTATACATCACCTACTTTACCATAATGTGAAAAACTGACAACTTCATGCATCACAAGTTCCAAACAATATTCTTTAATGTGTTTGCAATATTCGTGGAGCTTTCTGCAATACAATTCCGATGTTTCATATTTTCCTGATCTTAGGCATGAGTTGACATCTCAAATAACAACTTTTCATCATTTTTTTTTTTAGACAAACCAAACATGTCAAATAAACACACAACTTAAACCATGATTAAACTAACAATCCCAAACAAAAGGAAACTTGAAAACACAAACCAAAACCAAAAACCAAAAATTATATACACTATTGTACAAGATGGTGTAAAAATTTGGGCCATCATTTGCCCGGATCCCAAATACGGTTAGCACATTTCGAAAGACATTGAACATTAGGCGTATACCAAGCTTTGCAAAAATGCAAGAATAATAGTAAGCCAAACAATATTCCAATTCCCATTATGCCTTTCTCACTCTGCCAACTTGCTTGGATAACGTTAGCAATTTCATTTTGAAATTTTAATTCATTGAATTGATAAGACAATAAATGGTTTTCAATATTTTCTTGTCTATTCATGAAAGTATCCACTTCATAATTCAATTCATGATTTGAAATTAGGCCTTCCTTTTCAAATGTGAGATGTTGCAAATAAGAGCCCATTTCTAAAAGTCTTGAATTCAAATTATTTTTCGAGATTTTAAAGCAATCAAAATCAATCAAAACTTGACAAACATCACCAAGATTTGACATTTCATCATTAATGACATTAGCATCCAATGGGACATCATGTAATCCATCACTTAAAATTTTTGTAGCTATCACCAAAGGTAAAGATTTCACCTTGTCACCCATACTCAACCCATCATGATTAGAATTTACCACAACTTGATGAGTGTTAGTAGATTTTTCTTTTTCCTCATTGTCTTCTTCATCATCCAACACCTGTTCAAAAACACCAAAGTTAGGCACCCAATCAAACATGCGTCCATATTTTTCAAAACAAGAGCCTAATTTTTCAAGATATGTGTCTCGTGACACCTTTCCATGATCAATGGCTTGAGTTGCCTCAAAATCCACATTTTCATTAGGATCATCAATAGTATCAAACCCACACCACTTAGGTTTGGTAATTTCCTCATTTTGAGATGGCATAGACATTGTAGAAGCAATAGGTAGATCAAGATTTTTGATTTCTGGCCCCTCAAGGGGAACAAAATCAACTGATTCTCCTTCTTTATCCATGGTAGTAGAATCATTATCCTTCTCCAACTTTTGATGAGATTCCAACCCTTCTTCCAAAACATTCTTAGATTGTACAGGACTTGTAATATCCTCATATGAAAGGGCAATATTATCCTGCATATCAATAGGCACACAAATTTCATTAGCAGTTTTGGAGTGAGCATACTCTTCCCTAGAATCATGATGATCATCTTTCAAAATCAAATTGTGATGCTCAACTATTTCTTCATCATCCTTTAATTCATCAACATGTTTCTCATCAAATTTATCTTCACCTTCCTTAGATGGTTCAATTACTTCCAAAATTGGGTTATTGCTTGTATTCAAATTGATAAGGCCATCATAATCCACATGTGTAACCCATGATTCAAGTTTAACATAATTTGGAAGGTGTGAATTTTCTTGGCCATTATCTTCAACAATGTCATCCAACATGTCATCCGAAATAGATTCATCCTCGTAGAATTCATCTTTTGGTGAGTCAAGGGTTCCCAATCTATCACATGTTTCAATACTAGTTGGATCTAGTACTCCTCCCTTGCCTAAAATCATATTGTTATGAAAATCATTGAAATTGATTTTAGAAACATCTTTTGAATCAAGATGAGTATTTTGAAGTTGATTCATACTTAAGAAATATGGTTGATCTTGCATAGTAGGTTGAGGATTTTGAAATTGATTGAAGCTTGGGAGTGATTGTTGATTCTGAAATTGATTCAAACTTGAACTTGGTTGAGGTGGATAAATCATTGGGTGGGTAAAGGAGGTATTAAATGATTGAAAATTATATGATCCAAAACCCACACCATAATTTTGACAACTCAATTGTTGCTCAATTGCCATTGCTTGAGTATAGGCTTGTGACAAAGATGTGATTAGAGGCATCCCTCGCAAATATGTGGAAGTGAGTGGGTCAAGAGCATTGACATATATTTGGAGAGCCACTTCTTCTTGCAGAACATAAAATGTCACTAATTGAGTATATAATCCAAAGAACCTTTCAGAAAATGACTTCACATTTTCACTTGGTCCTTTTTTAATAGTGAAAAACTGCTCATACATGCGGATTGAGTCAACTTGCTTTTTGTTGAATTGATTAAGAAATGCTGCCTCTAGTTGAGCCCAAGAAGTGATAGACCCTAAAGGTAGACTTGTAAACCAATCATATGCCACTTTGTCCAAGGTGTACAGGAACATTTTACAAGCAACATCATCATACCAACTTGTTAAGTGATTGGCACAAAATTTGAATGCTTGAATGTGTTCTTCTGCAGTATTTGTCCCATTAGACGAAAATCGAGGAAGACATCTCTCAAAACCAACGGGAAAATAATGTTGAACTCCCGGTATGTTCAATGGGCTACCTGGCATCCATGGTGAAAACATAGCCATTAGTGTATCTTAAAGAATACAACTTTAATATCAATTTTTTTTTTTAAATTAAATTAAATCACATTATTCCTGTATGAACAATCAAAGCGTTAGACCAGTGCATAGCAATTCATGTCCTCCTTTTAACAGTACAAAGTTGTATTGTTAAAAGAGGGCTAAAGATAATAATCAATAGGGCATGAAATATTCAAAATTTAAATCCCTATAGCATTTAAATCAATCTGAAATAAACCGGTTCATGCCCTCCTTCTAGCGCCAAAATGTTGAGTGGTATTTTCACCCAGTTGTGAAAGTACAACTCTCCTTTAGGATTTGGGTCCCAAATCCCCTCTTGCAAAGAAGTCAAACAAACAACTTCTCCAAGGTCTCCGCTGTATTAGCATTTGCATATGTGTATTAGTAATCTCAAATAAAGATAATCAATTTAAATGCTTGGAACACCTTAGTGATTGCAAGTAACTCGTAAACAAGGGGCAATGTTGGTTTATTTCACCATGAAACTTTAGTGATTGTTCATTGTTTTTTTTTTATATTTTGATAATTTTTAAATGTTCATTTTAAATAAATTAAACCCTCTAGAAAAATATAAAAAAAGAGAAAAAGAAATGCATAAAATTAAAAATAGAACACATTCAGTGCTACGATCCTGTTTTGACAAAACCAAAGATATGAGGTTTCCATGCATGCAACCTAACCTATTGGACCTACAAAACATGCACAATCCTGATAAGCTAAGTGCTAATTCTAGGGGTTTGAATGAGGTTTTCAGATTTAGACATTCGCATGAAGCAACCAAGAAAAACTTGTATCAACTACATTTACAAGCCTAAAATCTGAAAAGGGAAAATAGACATTTAATCTTGCATGCAGAAAATGACTCCTTTCTTGCCCATAAGATGCAAATTTTTGAAATGTTTTTTGCATTAAATATTTGTCTTTTTACAATAACAAATCTCTGGTTTTCCAAAACCAAAAAAAGGGGAAGAAAAACACTCCAAAGCAAGTCCAGAATGGCTATCTCACCTTCGACTCTACAACTCTGCTCGTAGCGGTTTTTGACCCTTTGTGCCTGTCTTCGCTTGTGCCTTTAAACTTTCTGCTACGGCTCTCTGTTTCTCCCTGTGACGCTTCGCTTCATCTCCCAGGTCTCTTCGTTTCATCTTCCCGCCTCTTTGCATTATTTCTAGCTTTTGTTCGAGCGTCGAAACGTTTGATCTTCTTGCTAACTATAACCATTCTGTAACCCTTATACCTTTATGCCACGTGTTCAACGCTTCCCTGCATGTTCCATAATGGCCCCCTGTAAATCGTGACCAAAAATAGCATGTCACGATATCGTGACGTTTTTATGTATGCAGCCTTGCTCCTCTACCTACTCCGCAAAAATAAGACATGTCGCGATATCGTGACATTTTTCTGTCAGCAGCCTTGTTTCTCATCATGCATCATGAAAATGATACATGTCGCGATATCGTGACATTTTTTTGCTTCGGGCCGCGTGGATGCAACCTGTCACGAAATCGTGATGTTTTTCTCTTTCACTGTGTTTTGTTGCACTTAGCCACGAAAACGTGACATGTCACAAAATTGTGACACCTTTTCATTCCGTACCATCTTGTTGCTTTCTATCGCGAAATCGTGACGCTTTTCTCTTTCGGTCTGTCTCGCTGCTTTTTGTCGTGAAATCATGATGCTTTTCTCTTTCGGGCTGTCTCGCTGCTTTCTGTCGTGAAATCGTGACGCTTTTCTCTTTCGGGCTGTCTCACTGCTTTCTATCGTGAAATCATGATGCTTTTCTCTTTTGGGCTATCTCGCTACTTTCTGTCGTGAAATCGTGACGCTTTTCTCTTTCGGCACGTGAAGATGCAACTTGTCACGAAATCGCGATGTTTTTCTATTTCGGGCTATGAAGATGCAACTTGTCGTGAAATCATGACATTTTTCTATTTCGTGATGCATTCTACTGCTATTAGCCGCGAAAACGTGACATGTTGCAAAATCGTGACAACTTTTCATTTCTAGCCACGACGGAGCAACATGTCACGAAATCGTGACAACTTTTCATTTTCGGCCGCGACGGAGCAACATGTCGTGAAATCATGACAACTTTTCATTTTTGGCCGCGACAGAGCGACATGTCGCGATATCGCGATAACTTTTCATTTTTGGTCGCGACGGAGCGACATGTCGCGATATCGCGACAACTTTTCATTTTTGGCCATGACGGAGCGACATGTCGCGATATCGCGACACTTTTTCTCCTTTGTGAAATTTTTGCTTTTTCCTTGATTTTTTAGCATCTAGGCTACTGCAGTTTTCTTTGAAAGCATGCAAAAAAGGTGGGTCCCCAATTTTGGGGTGTGTTGTGGATCAGCCACAACAAAATGCAAGCCCCAAAAAAATAATACTACTACCCTCAATAGATGTCTACTCTACTGCATGGTATCCCCTTAGCTTCTACCTCCTATGCTATTAAAAAACCTCACCTAAAAGCACCATCGCAATATGTTCCTCACCCACACTAGGAGGAATAACAACTCCAGTATCTTCAACATTCATAGGATTCACTTACCCCTACACAATCCTCTACATATTTGACACTCGAGATTCAAATTTTGCAAGATGAAGTTAAGATGCTCAACCTCTGTATAGCCAGTTACGAGCAATAAAAGCCCACATATGATAAACTTTGCAATGATCCAATCCACCCGAAAGTTACTATTCCTACCTAACCTTATCACTTCGAGATCCCAAAGTTTGATAAATACAAATACAAATAGGATCTTAGTGAACATGTCAGCAACTATCGCTCAACTTGCTATTAGCTTCATAGTATCAACCCCCTCATGTTATGTACCTTCTCCCTCTCACTTGGGGGACTAGCCTTAGATTGGTACAACATGCTACCATGATACAACCTATACACCTTTGAGCAATTGGCCAAATAATTTTTGGAACACTTTTCTATCAATATTAATAAGACAACTAACTTTTCATATGTCTACGCCCTACGTCAGGAGGATGATAAACCTATCACCGAGTTTGTTTCTAGATATAGATTAGTTATACATGACCTCACTCATAACATCCCATACACTGATTTCTTTAAACTATTCTTAAAAAGTTATCACAAGCATATTTTTACCTTCTTACAACTTCATCAAAGCTGCACCTTTGAGGAAGCTATCACCCAGGCCAAGGTTATTGAGGACATAAAAGTATACTCGATAAAGATCAAGCTCAGACAAAAACCTTCATATAATTCTAACTTTTGTTTCAATAGAAACATGCCAAATGAACCCTATACTAGACCACCACAAACCAACCAGGTGGTAGTAACTTCTCCCACCTCTTTATCCATCTCACAACATCCACCTCCACTACAGTAGATATTTTAGACTAGCACACCTCCTGCACCCCAATTGACAACCTCATGGTCTTCATTCGTAGCTTCTATAATGTAATTTGACCCTGCTATCTGAGCCCTTGCTAGATTTTTTTAGTGATTGTATGATGTAGGTCATATTACCTTACCCGATATTTGACCCGTTGATCCTAATAAGTCCAAGCCTCAAGGATATATTGAGCAAGTATTTTGAGCATACCATCGATAGTGTAGCCATAATATAGAGTCTTTTCATTCCTTTCATGGTCTTATTTAGGACCTCATTTACTAGGGTACCATTTAGATCTCCAACTCCCTTGCACCTCAAAATAAAAATGTGGGAATCTATGAAAATCTACTACCAGAACACTGGGGACCTAATTCCCAAGGAAACTAATCTAATCCCCAAGGATAAACCATATAGGTTAACAATGTCCAATGAGATCCACCCTCATGTGGCATCATTGGCATGATAAAACTTACCAGTCGAACCCAATGCTATCCACCCTGATAGGATGTGCCAGTGGTTTCTTCCCTGACACCCTTCACTTCTTCACAACCCTCTACCATAGCCCAGGCCTTGCCATGCTTACCACAAAATATCATCAATATTCATGGTAGTATTACACACCAATTATACAATTCCCTAGATAGGCTATCCATATTTGATCTCTTTCAACAATATCAACCCCATCATGAGGTGTTGAACGATATCCTTCGATCCATTAACCTTAAAACGCATGACACAAATGCATTTGTTAACTTCATGAAAAACATACCTTGTTGCCTCCAACCCTCCATTAGATTTCATGACCATGAGATCACCAAAATTATAAGGGAAGGAGTAGATCCACCTATTCACATCTAGGAAACCATCAATAACATTACCTACAAGCATGTTCTCATTGATACGAGATCCTCAATAAGCATCATATCTATGGCTACCTTACATCATTTACACATCCCACCCAATATTTTTGCCACACCATCGCTCAACCTTAGAGCATTCGATGGTTTCATGTGATCCATGGTAGGCTCTATTGTTCTACCTATTTACATTAGTTTTTGAACCATATCCATCCTATTTCATGTTATTTAGGGCAAGATGCAGTATAACATCTTGCTCGAATGCTCGTGGATTACTGATATGTAGTGTGTCCCTTCTACCTTACACCATTATATTAAATATGTATATGATAGAATCATACATTGTGTTCCTACAAATGGGGATCCCTTTAAATTTTGCAACATCACAAACCTTCTCCCAGGACCCTCATCATCCTCCACTCACGTCCTCCCTATCCATTCTCCTCACTCATCAGGAGCACTTACATATCCTTCAACACCAACCTCATCCACACAAAAATTATCACCTAGCACGACACTTTATTCTACTACCATTCCTTTCTCTCTGCCTTCCTCATGGCCTCCCTATCCTTCTCAACTATCTTCTTCCACAAATCCTCTTCTTGTGCTTCCACATTTTTCACTGCCATCATTGTCACCTCCTATCCAATATCACCTATCCTCCTACACAAAACCTCCTCTCCTTTCCACTCCTCAAATTCTACTACTCTCTTTTCATCCATGACCATAATATTTCATGTCTTCACATAGCTCAATGCTCATTACTCCTATCTTGGCCACATAGTTCCTACACATGAACCACCCCATTATATCTACCCTAGCTAAATACCTCAATTAGGAACAATGAGATTCCTGCTTAGGCATTGAATTAATTCATTATCCACTTCCAATCATTTGTGATTCCTAGTTTGCATCATCCTCCTTGAATTTTTATTCACCACCTCATTCCCCAACACACACGACACCCTATGTCAATTTTTATGACAAACACCAAACTTGGTGGCTATAATATTTGGGATGCTCATGTGCGATCCCTAGTAATCCAATACACATGGGATATTGATCATACTTCAACCTCCATTAAAACCATCAATATCATTGTGCGACTAGGTCCCCTCAACAACTATACCAACTTCATTTACGTCAGCCTTAACTCCACACTCCGGGTCGCTATACCTCCACCACCACAATCCTATTTTTATGGCACTCTAGACCACATGTCAAACCCCAATTCACCCTACATTACCTTTTATGTTTCCATTGGTATAGATTTGGGCTAGGATGCTATGAAAAAGGGTTGCAAACACCTATTGATCCCCATGTTCAATTTCAAATAGATAAATCTGGTCTAGGCTATCTCTCCTCCACCATAAATATGCTTGAGGATGAGATTCAAGACCTTTCTTCACATCCCACACCAACTTCTACACACACATTGTAAGAATACATTGATATGGACAACCTGGATGAGAGCCTATCTCCCCATTCTATTATTACCATTCCATGCACTTTCTTCCAAGACATGTCTCTTAATGACACAACTTTTGCTAATTATATCGATGCACTAGTTGATCAATTTTCTACCATATATATCACACCTCCTCATACAGAGTAGCCCATTTCGATTGTATCTTCATAAGCTACACATTCATCCATACCAATACCCACTTCTTGGCAACTTCATCGATTCTCAAAATGACCTTGCTTCCCACCCATGGTTTTATGACCACCTTTAAACCTCACATGAAACTCAAATATTATTGAAACCTCATAACCAGATTCAAAATCTTCCATGACCTCTACAGCTTCGATCAACATGGTCAATGTGGATCTATTCTCCCCACTTTTAATAATATCCCGTGCATTGTAACAACACACCTAACCCTAATTTCATCTATTTCACCCATATTTCATCAACACCTTCATCGCAAGACTTTTTACCAACACCTTTTGTCTTGCACATGGTAAACGTACCTTCACCATCGACCCCACCTCACATTCTATGGATCCACCATACCGACGTATACCTGAGGCTATTGATGACCTCCACCTTATCTCGATTCTAGAACAACTCCAAGATGGCTCCTAAATGCTTGTGGAAGAAACCATCAATGTCAATATCGGTGACGATCCCACCAATCCACACATTGTCAAACTCATTGCTAGCCTTTCTCTAAAAGAGTGTATCTTGTTTACCACTTTCCTTAATGAATATATCAAAGTCTTCACCTGTTCCTAAAAGGACATGCCTGGACTCGATACTTCCCTAGTAGTGCACAACCTCACTCTCAACAAAGATGCCAAACCTGTTAGGCAAAAATTATGGTGCATGCATTCTATAGTTGCATTACTAGTCAAATTTGAGCTCCAAAAGCTCCTCGACGTAGATTTCATTCAACCTATTGATTACCCCAAATGGGTCTCCAATATAGTACCAATACCTAAGCCCTCAAGTGAGGTTCATGTATGCACTTAATTTCATGAATTGAAAAAATCTTATCCCAAGGACAACTTCCCTTACCTAACATTGACTCGCTCGTCAATTCTATCATGGTCCAACAAATGATATCTCTCATGGATGGATTCTATGGCTACTTTCAAATAAAAATCAACCCAGATGATCAACACAAGACTTCTTTCACAACCCCTTTGGGAACCTTTTGCTATAAAGTCATGCCTTTTGGCCTTAAAAATACTGGGGTAACCAACCAACATGCAATGACCTACATTTTCCATGATTATATGCACAAAATTATGGAAGTCTACGTCGATGACCTCATCATAAATCAAAAGAGCATTCACAATGCCTCGTTGATGTACGCAAAATCTTTGATCACCTATTAGAACACAATGTTCACCTTAACACAAAGAAGTTTGTCTTTGGTGTCACTTCAAGAAAAATCCTAGGGTTCATTTTATCTTAATGAGGAATTGAAGTGGATCCTAACAAATTTAGAGCCATCATCGAGATGCCTCCACCCACAATCCTAAAATAATTACGCAATCTGTAAGGCAAAATTTAGTCCATACACCATTTTATTACACAAATTTTAGATAAATGCAAGCCATTTAATCACCTTTTGTAAAAGGGGGTCACCTTCAAATGGGACAAAAACTATCAAAAAGCCTTTGATTCAATCAAATCCTACCTTACCTCCTCATCAATTGTGTCTCCCCCACACCCACATCTGCCATTTACCCTATATATTTTTGCTACAAAATTTGCACTTGGCACACTCTTAGCTTAAAATAATGAGCTCAATCATGATTGAGCTATATACTATATCATCCATATGCTAGTTAGATACTAAACCCGCTACGTATACATAGAAAATTTGTTCTTGGTTGTAGTATCTGCCACCCAAAAATTATGTCATTACATGCTTACCCACACTATATTTGTCATTTCTCATGAAAATCCACTTCGATACATGATGAACATGAGTTATCATAACTCTCATACAACCAAATGGATCATGATCCTTACTAAATTTGATCTAGAGTTCATTTTGAAAAAATCTATCAAAGGGTAGGTTATTGCAGACCAACTCATTGAGGCTCCATTAATCGATAATCAGCCTCTCCTCATCCAAATCCCTAATAATTCCATCTTTAATATTACAAAAATTGAAGAGTATATCGAACCAAATATAACTGATGAATTAATGCTATTCTTTGATGGTTCCCACTGCACACATGCTAGGGGTGTAGGTATTGTATTTTTCACACTAGACAGAAAGCCTCACCCATTTTCATTCAAACTAGGATTCCCTTGCACAAACAACAATGTAGAATATGAAGCTCTCATTCTTGGCTTAAAGCATGCAAATTTGATGCACATTAGTCACCTTCACATCATTGGAGATTCCCTTCTTACCCTAAATCAAGTCCATGAGATATAGCAATGTCGTTACCTCGTCCTCCAACAATACAAGCAAATTGCCCAACAACTCCTCACTTGGTTTGAATGGTATGATATCAAAGCCGCTTTGTGCTCATCCAATTGTTTCACCAAAAAAGTATCTTCTCTCAAGTCCTTAATACCGTAGAACCCCTTATCTAACACTACACATGTGTCCATCCATATGCTAATGAAATCGACCATTTCATCCTCCTCCCCATATATGATGAGGGAATTCATGTTGTCCACACTGAACCACATGATCCCTGGTTTTCAAAAATTAAGGATTATATTAAATTAGGCTTCCTACCTTACAATTTACCACATGCTCATCACTAAGCATTCAAACAATGGGCCATCTGCTACACACCGCTAGGAGACATCTTGTATCACCGTAGTCATAGTGGTATCCGTTTGTGTTGCCTAGAACTGAATGAATATCATCGTGTGGTATAAGAAACCCATGATGGTAATTGCGATGGCTAATTTAATGGTATGACTATCATAAAACACATTCTATGCATGGGTTACTATTGGCCCAAAATGGAGCATGACTATCATGAATATGTCAAGCGATGTATCAAATACCAACAACACGCCAACCTCACACATTTGTCATCACAAGCACTTAAACCAATTCAATACATGTGGAATTTCTCATAATGGGGCATAGATTTCTTTGGATAGATCACACCTACTTCGTCAAGTAATCACAAGCTCATCATCACTACCATAGAGTACTTCACAAAGTGGGTCAAAACCATCCCACTTGTCCAAACCATAGGAGCTAAGATTACAATGTTCATCATAGAACATATTATATGTCGCTTTGGCATCCCTTCCTAAATAATTTTTTATAATGAAACATAATTAAAAAACAAAATTATTCACACCCTCTACACCAAAATCAACATTCACCATAGCTTCTCGACCCCGTAATACCACTAGGTTAATGACTAGGTTGAGGCTACTAACAAAACTATTTGCTCCTTTCTTTGTAATATAGTGGTATAATACCATCACGATTGGCATAATAATATACCTATCGCCCTATGGGCCTATTACAAAAGCATCTGTAATCCCATTGGGGTAACCCCTTTCTCATTGGTCTATAGCACCAAAGCCATTATGCCTCTCAAACTTGAGATACCTTTCTTATGAGTCTCCATGAAAGAATTTATCAATGATGACATGGCTTGTCAAGCTCACCTTGACCAATTGATACTTTTGGATGAACGAAGTATTCATTCCATTAAGCACACATGCGTCTACCAAGACTGCCTTCACCGTACCTACAATAGCAAGGTACATCAACACGAATTTCAAATTGGTGACTGTTGGAACAAAATCGACCTAAGGTTGTTATTGCATGTACAACCTTGTCAATGTTGAATAGACAAACTTAGTCTTTGGATATTCCATATAATATCCTGAGGAGGCTAGTTCCTTAATGGTTTTAATGAGAAAATAAAAAAGATATTTACTAAAAGAGAGGGAAAAATAATTGTAGCTAGAACTTTTCTCATGGTATAGATTAAACAAAACTAAGATAACTGTATATACCCTTTTTGTTCAAGCATTTATTATATCTTCATGCAAAAATCATAGTTTCAAAATGTGATTTAGATCTATATCTAACACATATATGTATTAAATTCTTAACTCCAACATTATGATTTATATCATGTATAAGTCCAGATTCTAGAATAGATACAATGTACAACCTAATAATATGAATAGAAGCATAAAATGTTAATACATACACTTGCACACTGTGAACTAGAAGCCAATAGAAGCTTAATTTTATTTCTTATATTTAGAGTACATACATTCAATATTGTAAATGCCTAAGAGATGAACTCTTTTCAAGATGCGTTCACTCCTATATATACCCTGTGGTGAGCATCGTTTACAGCTAGTATCTGAAATAAAATAAATTACAAGCAATCAGGCTATAACAATGCTTCAATATGTTTTGCATGTCTTCTAATAATAAATAAAAATTTGATAGTAGAAATCTAGAATTTGATGCTTCTTTCACTATATGTCATCAGTTGCTGACATAAGTCTTTTGAAGGCATGTTAATTTATTTCTACTTATATCTTTATTCCATGAATAACCGTTCGCTTGCAAAAACTTGTCATGTCACAAAATTGTGAAATTTTCTCGCACTTTGGCTCCTCCAGGCTGCTTGCTCATGAAAACCTATCATTTCATGAAATTGTGACATTCTATCACACTTTGGCTCATTTGGTTTGCTTGGTCGCGAAAACCTGTCATGTCGCAAAATCATGATATTTTCTCACACTTTGGCTCTTTCGGGTTGCTTGCTCATGAAAATTTGTTGTGCTGTGAAATCACGAAATCCTGGTGCTTAAAATTTCTTTTCCTCTATGAACCCACAAAAATTTGCCATATCACAAAATCGTGACCCTTCTTATGCCTTAGTATTTTTTTTCTCTTCATGTCTCAAAAAATGAAATGCTAGTTTCAAAATACAAAACTTTGCTATCTTTCAAGGTAGTCTTTTTAGACTAACATTCTTGGCTCCTTCCGAGGAATTTTGCTAGAAAAAATATTAGAATCCAGGACCTTCATCCATTGGTAAATGGAATCAAAAAAATATGGAAGAGGATATTGTGGAAGAAAACAATAAAGAAAAATGCATTTAAACAAGTAAATCATTACCTTTCCAAAATACCTCTTACAACTTATGCATACTTTACTAAAATTACATTAAAAACTCAATAGATTTAAACTTGTTTTACTGTTGATCACTGGTCCCACCTTATGTCAGCTACCTTTGGTTAACCTACTTGGATTTCTTTAGCTTTTCTATTATAGTGACAAATTCATTGTAAGTGAGGCAAACATTTTTCCAATATTCATCTTCGAGGTCTGAATAATCCATGAACAACTGATATACATATTGTAATTCTTATACATTGTTGTGAGACACCATTTTATTCCTTAAAATCAACTCTTGTAAACATGAATTAATCTATGTGAGGTTTTGCACCATAGAAAATATTTGTTCTTCCTCTACAGGTTCTTCCCAACTTTCTATTTCAGATTCATCCTCTATAAAATATTTTAAGGACATTGTTAGTGCATCTTCACTTAAAATTTTGGAATTTTCATCCGATAAATATGAGGGACCACATTTTTTTGCTATATTTAAATGCTTCACTAGTACCTTAGCTTCAACTTCTAACTCTTGAAGGATTTTTTCACCTTGAGTTACAAGTTTAAACCACTTAAAGAAAATTTTGGCTGTAATATTGGCCTGAGACCAAGCTTCACTTCGGATCTTAACAGTGATTCTCTCTAGCATTTTCTCAGACAAGACTTGAATTTTTGTTGCTACATCTAATATTTCCTATAGAAATCTCACCAAAGATTTTAAATCATCACTGACCACTTTAATTAATTCTTTCACTTTGGCTAGGTACAACAACATAGGCCTCACTTTAAGGCTTAGTGACAATATGTCCTCGAATATTTCTTTTCTTACCACTTTGGCTCTTTTCTTCAATAGTCCATATGGAGAATTTTGCTTTTCTGGGATCTGTTGCTAAAGTTGTTGAACCTATATATTTAGAGATTGGATCTATGCATCTGCATCTTAAATTTTCTCTTTATATTTGGTTGCTTCACTGGAAACTTCACCAAATTTATCTTCCCATTTATTTGTCTCTAGCTTTAGAGACTTTTTCTATTAATTTATATTCCTGTAGAACTGAGTCCAATTATTTCCTGACCCCTATTATTTGACAAATTTCTCTTTGAAATACTCTCCATGAAAGTAGATAGTTCCTAAATGGGCTTGAGCCATTCCCCATTTTTCTGGCATATGAAGCTGGGTAATAGCTTTAGTTGTACCTTCTGCTTGATAATTTCTATGGTCATTTCTCCTTTATAATTATTTGATATTGGTTTCAACTTTACCTTTTTTTGTTGCATGGTGGTGGGATCAAGAGCTATTATTTATTGAGCATGGGCTGGAGTTTTGGAGTCCCTAGTGGAATGAGATGTCCACCAGTCTAAGGTATTTTTGTTTGCATTTCTCAAATATCTTAGTTTTGAAAGAGTTGGATGACTCTCAGCACCTGTAGTGGATATGGATTTAATAGTTGGAATGCAAAAACTAGGAAGAAATATATTCAAAACCAATGTAGCACTAGCCTCAGACTAGAGTTGTGAATATAATGCTAGTTTTGGGGAAGGAAACCATGGTTTCAAAGGAAACATTATATCTTTCTTCGAACTAGAAATGGAAGGATATTTGGTTTGGGAATGAGTATAAAGAAAAGAGTGATAGAATAGAGAAACCATACATATTTTTATAAAGAACCTGTCGATTTCCATATTCCTCTTCACGATATTTATTGCCTTCATTCATAATAGAATTCATAAATTCATTTGGCATAGAAACTTCTTCTACATTTTCTCTTTCATCAAATCTGTTCTCACTACCTGTATCTGCTTCAAGATTTATTATTTCAACATTTAGGGGAATATCCCCATGCTGTCCCTTCTTATGTTCAACAATTTTTTTATTTACAACAATTTATTGGAAAATAGCTACATTTTTACATCCTTGAGCAAGGTCATTTGTATCATCAATTGTTCCATTTTGAAAATTTTCCTATTCATTAGGGTTTTTAGTAATCTCTGTATCTAGAACATTATCTTAATTATTCTGAATAAATTTCTCACCTTCTGGAGAAGTTTCAATATTTTCAACATCACTATATTGAGTAGCTTGAGTAATATCTATGTGTCGATCATCATTACCTTGAGCAACTTGCTCATTATCTAGGACTTTTTCAACATCTTGTTTCTATTTTTCTTAAGTTTCTACTATAGACTTTAGTCTCCTCCTCTTAATGCAAAGAGGTTCTTCATCAGATTCTATAGCTTATTTTGAAGGGGGGATAAACTTTAGAGTTTTAGAGGTTGCAGTTCTACCTTTTGATGAATCAACACCTAATACTAGGCATATTCCTCTCATTTCTACCTATAAGGGTGCAGTGATCCCTTGCCATTATTTACATAGTCCTTTGCCTTCACATCCTATTTTTAACATCATTTGAGTAGCTTTTCCATACACTTTTCCTTGTTCTTTAATGAAGATGCCTTCAGTAGAACTTTTCTTGGAAGTTCTAAGCCTGGTTTGTGTCTGGGATAATGGTTGCTCAACCACAACCTTATTTCCTTTACTTTGGTCAATATTCTATTTTTTCACATCTTCAGGACTTGCTGCCTTGTTGTCGCCAATGCTAGGAGGTACTTTTACAGGAAAATCCCTTGACTAGGAATCTTGATAATGATCATAACGAACTGAAAATTCAAGGTCATTTTTTATAGGGTACCTCAAATCAATCATATTTGTCTGTAATCTCATGGTCCACCATTCATGAACTTTCCCCACCATCCAATATGCCCCTTTCTTCTGCATTCTAGTAATGGTATTTTCATCCAACACATGTTTAGAATTATTCTTAGGATCATAATACATTAAATGTTCATAAAAATCATGCCAAGGGGGCAATGGTTGCATTATTTCTACATTCTATTCTAATGCATCATCTTTATTATTATTTCTAAAAGCTTCAATGTCTAGTCTAATGGATGCATGATAGTTCTTCATTGGGGTTCTATTTAAAATAGCTTACCTTTTTGTAAATCTATTTATAGGGTCATATTTCCATCTTTGAGGTATTTATATTAACCCCAATTCTCTTAGAGTTTGGATAATTTTTCATTCTGACCCTCTCTAGAAACAATAATACCCTCAAACTTAAAAGGCATAGTATAGGTACCAATTTTACCTATACCTGTACCATATTTAAAATTTATTTGTTCAATTTTTTTTGACATATTCCAAAGAAAATAACTTGTAAGTAACATAATTGGGAAGTAAGAAAGGTTTCCCAATAAACCCATACAACCTAATGACAACCCCTTGAGTGACGATGAACCAGTCACCCTCCTCAGCATGTTTGTTCTATAGAAATTTCTCAGCTTTTGGGCTTAACCTTCTAATTTCTCAATACATTATCTTTAGAGCTAAACCTAGAAATTCCCTATTAAAATAATAATATGATTCTATTCTGTGCAATACATTGGTCCACTCATACACTGGCAATGTGCTCCCTTTTTCATATTTATCATTTATAGAAATAAAAGCTAGCTCCTTAGCCATAAAATAGAAGAATATCCACACTAAATATGAAGAAAAATGGAAATAAAAATGAGAACCCTTTTCATTACAGATAAACCTTCATGAATTTCTTGAAAGAGATACCCTGGCTAGTCGAAAAACAAAATCCTGATATTCTTATCCATGACTGAAGAATCATAATTTTTTGGGTTCGATAGAAAATTTACTAAGGCAATCTGCCACCCATAAACTTTTTTATCAGTTTTTAGTCTTGCCACCATAGCCAATATGGATAAGAGCTACAAATTTTTAAAATTTATTAAGGGAATACGATTTTCAAGCATATTTCCTCTAGTAGGTGGTTTTTTCATCTGCATAATGAGAAATTTTTTCATCTTCTTAGAGGGTACAAAATATTTTGCTTGTTTAGTGGGGTCAAAATATTTGGGTTTGAAGGTGGGAACATAACTAGCGATGAAAGAAATAATAAATGCATCTATACTTAGATTCAAAATATGTCTCCCTCTAAAATCCCTAACAACTTTCTTCTTTTCATCATAAAAATTTACAATTACTTTGACCAATTCAGGACAAGGATGTACATAAATGTAAACATGCTAATAGAGTAATGTATGGAAAGAAAAAGTAGCAAGATAAGATGCAGTTGTACCGATGGCCATCCTATATTCGATAACTCTTTGAATTCTTCCTAGATATTTCTATGTTACTACTATATCACCAATTATAGAAACTCTATCAACAAATTTCTCACCCATCTCTTCTTCACGTTGTTAGAAGGGAAAACTAATGGGGTTGATTTTATTGATAAAGATGAGTTACATATATAGGCAGAAGGCCTATATGAAACACATGACACTTGTCAAGATAAACTGACAAGTGTCAAGGTGAAGGCATAGTGCACTTTAACTCTAACATTCCCCCTTAAAGTGCACTATCCCAACTAAAGAAGAAACAAAACAAGTCAACATTAGGTAACATTCCCCCTTAATGTTGACTTCTCTAAAACAACCTATCATCCTCGCTTATTGCTGATTTGGTCTAGGCTTGTGCTCTGTTCTCTTGGCTCTCCAACTATGAATAATGCTAGATTCACTATGTATACATATCCATCTATTGCCTCAGGTTCAACCACTTCCATAGGTCTACTGCCACTGGGTTAGCCGTCTAAGTGCCTCAGGGTCATCATGGGTGCCTCAGGGTCAGCCACTTCTGGGTCTATTGCCTCTATAGGTCATCCTCAGAGGATGTTGCCTCTCGTAGGTCACTAACTAGATTCACCATAAATATCAAATCTCTCTTTATGGTGAACTCAATCTAGAAGGTGTCGGTCTTTGCCAAAAATGCACCTAATACAAAGGAAAAACGAGCCATATAAGAGTGTTGGTATTTGCCGAAAATGCACTCAATACAATAAAATGAGCCATAGATCCAAATAGGAGGAGAGAAGAAGAAAAGAAGAGAATCTTCTGAAGTGTCTTCGTTTGTAGTCTTCAGAAGTAGATCCGAAAAAACCTCGGATAGAGTCTAGGGTGTCTATGTCTGTAGTCCCTAGAATAAGTGTCCTTATGGTGACCATGTCATCCCATCGAAATGCATGGGTAACCAACCGCTGCATTCACCAAGTGTATAGAAAATATCACTAGGTACAAGGATCACATATAAAATTACCTTGGGAGTGTCGGGTACAACCAAGAGTGCACTCCAAGGTATAAAAACTTTGAGGCTAAAAAACTCAATGGAAACAGCCTCAAAATTACAATATGACACCACCATTGTTTTCATCGTGGAAAACCGTTTTCAATGACTATAAATACCCCTATACTTGGGTTTGAATGGGGCCTTCAACTTGCTAAAAAACAATAGCATGCCTCTCTAGGCAGCAAAATAAACAACATCGCTCAATGGCGGCATCGCTCTCAGGCGAAAAAATAGCATTAAAATTTCCCTTGGAGGGGAATAATGCGCAACGCTTGGCCAAATCACGAGCTTATCCAATTAAACCCCTTACAATTTAAATTAAAGTGGCTCCTCCACTTTATAAAAAATGCCCTTTTAAAAAAATAAATTGCCCCCTTATATTAAAATGGGCCATCCACTTTTCATTGCCTATTGGAAAAAAATTAAACACTTCCCAAGAATGTAATAAATAGGCCATGTGGGGGAATATATTCTCATGCATTGAGATAAATAAGTGGCCCCTCCACTCACCGCCAATGAACTCTGGCAATACTTAAAACACTTCAAGTTCAATAAACAAAAGACCAGATATTCAACGTCCTATTTAACAAAGCCCACGCTTCCTTCACAGGTGCAAGGTTGGTGGGATCGTAGGTACAACTGGTAACTATCAATTTTAGGGGTGACCATTTCAACTGGCCCCACCAGGCCTGCCTTGATGTCGCGGCTCCTCAACTTGCTACAAATTCCTCACAAAATATAGAGATTGCAAACTATATTCCCAAAGAGCTTGCAGGTGCCACATCAGACTAGTAGGGCAAGAATGGATCGGTCACGGGTTTAAATATGAAGAGCTTGCGGGTGCCACGACATGCCAAGCTGGTCGAAATCTCGATTCCAATATCCAAGAATCAATCCCCCAAGGTCAACTCCTCCTGCCAGGAATAACCAGAGGTCAAAACCTGAGTTTGAACCTATCTGCCCCCTGCCCACTCACGGTCCTGACCCCACTTTTGAACCCTAGCAGTTGGCCACAAATTCGAGTTCAAAAAAACACCCCTGTGTGCCACCAAATTGCTATAGACCCCAATATTTGGGCATTCCCTCTCCAACGAAACTAAAAAAAATAACAGTCCATATCGAAATTCCTTCAAAGGCACTAAATTTGGTCCATAGGCGCACATGCCAAACAATGTGTGATTCATAGGGGCCATCCATAGCAGTGCTGAAAAAATAGTTTTAAAAAGCTTCAATCGAATCCCGAAATATTGCCTCCTCCGCAGACGATTCACTGGATGTCGCTAGGATTTTCGACTGTGTTAATCTCCTTGTGTTTGGAGAGCTTTAGTGCAATCTTACTCCGCATCACACCTATTAAACACATCTGAATCATTCACAAGTAGAAATAACAGATCATCATCACTGATATCTAAAACAAGGCGCACTGGAGTACTGAAATTGCATAGTAGAGATGGAACTGGTCGTTCAGGAACATTGGCAAAGACAAACTCCTCTTCTTCCTAAATGGGGATCATGGCTGCTCACCTTCGATGCGCCATTGCCCTCGCAAGGGCTTTCTCCACCGTATCATCTTCTTCATCATCATTTTTGCTCCAAAATTTAATGTCTTCCCCGAAGCCATCAGGATACGGTCATCTGTGTGGTTTCAATAATCAGCCATCACCGCCGTCGCGAAGGATAAGCGTGCATTGTAGGGTTTTGTCTACTTTTGTAATGGATGTATCTACTATAATTTCAATTACTTTGCCTCCAGGAAGCTGTGGCTTTGCATAAGTTGGGCAACGGGAAATTTCTCGGTGCGAACCCCTCTCCGTCGATTCCCCGAGCCAGGTCAACCTTTTTTTTCGAGGAGTTTTCCCAGTGTCCAGATTTATTGTGTGTGCAAGATGCTGTGAGACAACAATTTTTTTTACCACTGGTAGTGGTGTTGGCCACCACGGCCACGACGGGCTCTGACTACAAGTCGTCAATAGTAACACGATGGCAGTAGGGTCAAAGACTCCATAGAGTTTGTCAATGCGAGGCCAAGGCCATTGGGCATCTATATTTTTAGCAACAACAAAGCACTCACAAAGAGATTTGTCTCTGAGATGTCTTCCAGAAGTATTACAGTCAACAAAAATCCTCTGCATATTTGCACCAGCAACTCTCCTCATAAAAAAATTGTCCGCCATCGTCTGGTTTGGGGCCAAAATTCAAGATGCCGAATCAACAGCTCGGTCGCTGCCCAATACAGATTTCTTGCAGCATTTGCCCAATTATGCAACCTCCTATCCATATGATTTTTGGAGACGTCCACGATGTTTTCTCTCACCGGTGAACTTACAAAAAATTCTCAGTATTGCCGCGGATCTCCCCCATGGCTGTCACAGTCATCATTACACAAGACATGGGCACCACTGTTGCTCGCAATCGACCCTCGCAATTCTCGGCTTTAGCTGGCACTCGGGCGCATCATCATGGCATCTCATCTACAGTAAGCTGCCATCCATAGAGAGCCATTGCACCACTACTGCTACAACCAGCAGCTGCAATATTTCCATTCACCCATGGACAAACAATGGTGATGCTGTTGAATAGGATCAAACTCTAAAGCTTCATGTTTTGGAGGTATGGCTTTATTTAACTGCCTCTCTATTCTATCAACACCATCACAAGGGGATTCTTTATTTACATTATCAACAACGGCATAACCCTTCACTACATTTGTCACCTCTTTTTTTAGAATCTACTGGAGCGGCTGAAGAACACCGTCACGCTCATTGACAGGCCCCATGGTTAGCATGTCGTCATTTTAGTGGAGGATGCCTATAGGTTTACATCGTACAGAAGTAAAAGTGTCAACGAGTGAGACGATCTAGGAGCTGTCAATCCTGGTGCCCAAATATCGAACATGTTTCTAAAACATTTCCACAGTGATTTGTATTGTCGTTTCAATTCAGCAACAACTCAATGTCGAAATAGGGGCAGTCAAAAATGTTTCCTTCAACTTAGAGTGAAATGCAAACACAGCTTCACAAATGACCAGATCTTCTCCATGTTGACGTCTCTAGCATCCGGTGGTGGCAGCTTTTTAGCATTCTGCAGATCTAAGAGCAATCATGGCTATGCAGAGGCAAACTAAAAAATTCAGCACTGTAAAAGACACTGCAAACCCTAAAAACAAAAAAAAAAATCCCATAAAAAATTGACAGCCATGAAAAATTCTGGTTTCTGATCCATCAAAGATGGAGAGCATACTCCCTTAGTTTTAAAAAATAGCCAAAGGGAAATATATTGAGGGGGGAGGGAGGATTTCCATGAGGGAAATCCCCCCTCAAGGGTTTCACAGGCAGGAGAGGGAACCTGCTCTGATACCAAATGTTAGGAGTGAAACTAAAGGGATTGATTTTATTGATAAAGATGAGTTACATATATAGGCAGAAGGCCTATATGAAACACATGACACTTGTCAAGAGAAACTGACAAGTGTCAAGGTGAAGTCATAGTGCACTTTAACTCTAACACACGTCTCACTATTGAAGGTACAAAATATGAAGCTGCCATTGTTGTTTTTTTACTGTTCTTCTTTGGAGCCATGAGAAAATATCACACCAAGTCTTTATGAACTGAACTTGGATTTGGAAATAAGAATAGAAAGTGGTCTAGCAAAACTTATTCAGGAGTGAAATTAGGGTTTTTTATGTCAATTAGAAAATACATGCATGATTGCATTAATTGTGGTTGGTGGGCTAGATTTTATCGAATCCCTCTGTGCCTTGTTTCTATCACCCTTTCGAATGTTTTGAAAATTTGGCCAATGGCTATCAATTGCATTAAAATAAATATTACACTTACCAAAGCTTATTTTATTTGCAAAGGTAGTTCCTATTTTCCAATCATCGAAAAACCATGTGGTAAATTTTGAATTCCTTTCGGTGGCTAGCTAGCAACCTCATTAAATGAAAAATACCATTTTTCAAGGCTTATTTTATTCTCAAAAGCAATCATTTCCCACCAATCATCAGAAGGCTATGTGGCAATTTCAAATTTAAACCGTTATATCTGATAATATAACACTTTTTGATTTTGTCCTTTTCTTGCTGGCAAACTTTGGTTGGCTGTGGAATGACGACAAAACTCTTTTATAAGACAGGAAAAACTTAGGAAATTATTTACAAACCTGTTATAATATACATAATATACACAAAAATCCTCCTTTCTTCTTTACTTGAATTATAGATTTAAGTGAAAAACATTCACTGTTATGGGTAAAATCATACCTTGTTGATATTTCAGTTGAAAGGAATTAAATTGTTTTTCAACAATTATTTCAAAAGGGCCCTCCCAAAAGGTATAAATGTTTTTTGGTTGCTTGGATTAGATTTTTTCACATTCCATTTCAATACCAAGTCCCCACCTTAAATTTTTTGAAAGTGGTCTTCTTATTGAACCACCCTTTTGTGTCTACCATATGCTTCTGATGGTGATTATAGGTATGTTATCTCTGTTCTTCTAGTTGTAGAAGATGCATCAACCAGGAATACATTGTTTGGGCTCATTATTCATCCATATAATTAAGTAACTTTAATGTTGGTATCTCCATGTGTATAGGCATAATAGCCTCTTTACCATAGACCAAAGAATAAGGTGATGTATTAATATATTTCTTAATTGAAATTCTATCAGACCATAGCACTTGGTTGATTAAAGAATGCCAACTTCTCTTGTTATCTTATAGCATTATTTTTAGGATTTTGAGGAGGTTTTTATTTGTAGACTCAGCTAGGCCATTTCCATGTGGATAGTAGTTAGAAGAGGTCTTCATATATATACCATATCTACTAGTAAAATCAATTATTTTAGCTCCGATAAAAGCTAATTTGTTATCTGTAACTAGTGAATTTGGTACACCAAACCTTGTAATAAAGCTTTCCACAAATTTTATTATGATCTCTTGATCAACTTTTTAGTGGAGATCACTTCAGACCAATTGGTAAAATAGTTTGTGGCAGTAAGTATATACTTGTGGACAACTAATAAATTAGGCTCTATTATCCCAATAAAATCTAACCCCCACTGTTGGAAAGGTTCTTCAACTTGGGTAGAATTTAAGGGCATAAGGGCATTCCTATTACTCCCTACATATCTATGGCATTGTTCACAACTCTTGGTTACTTTGTAAGTGTCAGAGAAAATAGAAGGCCAATAACAACCTGCTCTGAGTATCTTCAAAGTGGTGGTTCTTCCTGAATAATGTCCCCCAGAGAGACCTCCATAAAACTCCTTCAACACTTTTTACTTCTTATCATCTCCTATGCATTTCAATAGTACACCATATATATTTTTTATGTACAACCCTTTTGATTGAAGGGTGTAATTTAATGCTTGTGCTCTATACCTTCTTCTTTGTAAAACATTCAAATTATCAGGACACATTCCAGTTTGAAAGTACTTCACAAGATCATAAATCCAATCAGTTTCCATATTTTGATCTAATTATGTGTTTACCATTATACTTTGGTGGTCTACATGATCATTTAAAGCTTTCTTGGCTAATTCTTGGCATAGGGATTTACCCCTTACTATTTTTTTTAGGTATATTTCCACATCATATTCCTATATTTTAGTCACCCAACCTACTCTCTTTTCATAAAGTTCTCCTTGTATTATAAATTTTTTGATATCAGGATGGATCACATAAACAATGATCCTACTCTGTAATAGAAAATGTTTGAATTTATTCAAATACTTCATGACAACATACACTTTTTTCTCAATAAAGTTGTATATTTTCTCATGATAATGCATAGTGGCACTAAGAAAATCTATAGGTATTTCTTCATTGTATGATTCCTTCTGTGTGAGGACTACAACATAACTTTCTTGCTCACCAACATCATATAAGATGAAACTTCAAGAGTAGTCAGGATTAACCAACACAAGCGCTTGAGCTATTTCCTCTAGAATTTATTTGAAAGCATTCTTCCTTGGATATGTCCATTTGAAAGGTGCATCTTTCTTTAATAATTTAGTCATTGGTTTAACAATCTATGCAAAATCTAGAGTAAATTTATGCAACAAAATTATTTGTTTGAAGAAATATTGCAAGCCTCTCTTGTTTATTGGTAAGGGAAGTTCTAAGAGTGCTTTCACTCTATCAGGATCTATGGTTAATCTAGCTTTAGAGATGACATGACCAAGTAGGATACCTTCTTCTACAATGAATATGGATTTCTTTGGGTTCAAAGATATTCCAAATTCCTTGCATTTTTCAAAAACCTTCTCAAGGCATGTTATATGATCTTCTTTATGATGAGAAAAAACTATCATATCATTTAAATAGATGGCTATGATCTTGTTAGCAAGCTCACCGAAAGCTACACCCATTGCCCTTTGGAAGGTTGCTTCGACGTTAGATAAATAAAAAGGTGTCCTTTAATAGGTGAATGTTCCCCATTTTGTGGTAAAGGTAGTTTTATATTTATCTTCGTCTCTAACCCATACCTGATTATGCCTAGAAAAACCATCTAGCAAAAAGAATATCTCTGTTCCTGCAACTATGTGTAAAATTGATCTATCTGCATAAGGGGATAATGATCCTTAAGTGAGTATATATTCAATTTTTTGAAATCAACGCATAATATAATATCTCCATTTTTCTTCTTGACTGGAACTAAATTCACCACCCAGGTAGAATTTTTAATAGGATACAGTATCTTAGCTTGAAGGAGTTTTAACAATTCTTGCTTCATCAGAGCTTCTATCTTTGGATTCACAGGCCTTTAATTTTACCTAAAAGGTTTAGCTCCTTCTTATAGTTCAATGGTGTGTTGGATAACGTATTTAATGTACACTTTTAGATCATTGTACACCCAAGCAATAATATCTAGAAATTTCTTGCACAACTCCTTGATTTGGTTTAACTCTTCTATTGTACAATTAATTCTAAATTTAATCATTTTTCTTGGTTCTAGCTCAACCGCATTATACCGATGCTTATAAAATTTTATTTTATGGCCTACTACCCTATCATTTTATAAAAAAGACACTCAAGGGTTATAAGTATCTTGGTAATATGATTATTCTTTAATTGGATCAGTCCTTCTACTTATTCATCTTGTAGCATTTTATCGCTTGAGTAGTTCATCTCATAGATTAAAAAATATAATATTTGCTTATCATTCTCAAAAACTTGCTAGAAAATATTCTTGTCTGGCACAGATGGTCTATATATGAGTCTAACCATATTATATTTTTAAATAACGTTACTAATGGGGCAAAAATTTTCTCCCATTGACGCCAAAAAATCTGTGTGGGTATTCTGCTCTCTAGGAATAGACTTCATATTTAGAGCCTCAAAGGCTTATAAAAGGTCCCATAATTTATTTTTGTATACCTTTGTGGAATGTTGTTTATTGATACATCTCCTCCTGACTTGATTCACGATAAGTTCTAAATCTCCATAAATTAGTAACTTCTTAACCCCTAATTTCTCAGCCTTTTTCAGGCCCAAAAAAAATGCTTCATACTCTATTACATTATTGGTGTAACTCCACGTTAGTCTGTAAGAGAAAATTATTTCTTTTTCTATAGGGTAAATCAAAACTATTCCAGCACCAACTCCATTCTTACACCTAGCTCCATCGAATAATAGCTTCCAAAGTTGATAGGTAGAGTCATATTCTTTGGGAACAGGTGCCAATTGATTTTTTGGTTTTTAAATGGAATAGTTTCCCATTTTTGTTTCTATCATGGCATTGAAATTATTCAGAGAAAAATGATTTTCTATTTGAATCTCCTCTAATGTTTCCTCCATTAGATCCCAATATTTGATTTTCTCGGTCATCATATTTACGGTGTTAGTCTTCCCTATCTTCTCTATGTGAAAAGTATATGGTTTTCATTAAATATATTGATTCTCCTACCTTTGAAAGGTATTTATAAATGTGAGTAGTGTGTATATAGATATCATCCTATCTTGGCTATGAATTCTCTGGACAAACACATACCAAAGTATGGCACTAGATCTACAACTACCACTTCTTGTATGACCACTATTTGAGGCATCCTATGAAGTTGTATGGAGATGTATTTAATTACTCCTATAATATTTACTAGAGTATCATCAAATTGTAGGACTCCTAGATTGCTTTTAGTATACTCCATCCCCATGATGTCACACACTGCTTTTGGTATCACTGTAGTAGTAGCACCTAAATCTATCATGTAGTTATGTACTACCCACCCTTCCATTTGAAGAGATAAATAGAAGGGAGGTGGTCTATTTTTTCCAGTGGTAGATGTTAGATTTTCCTGGATTGTATTTGAGTAAGAAGTATTCTTACCTTTATTTTTAATTATCTTTAGATATTCTTGAAGAAGATAAATCTAACCAAGAAACTGAAGGGCATCATACATGCTTGCCTTTGAGGGAGTCTTGTTCATTTCTTCCACTATGTTGAATGAATATGATTCAAAATTCTTCTCTCTATATTTGAAAAAAGTGTTGTATCTATTTTTGTATCCCTAAGTTACTTCCATTATCTGTCTCTTAGTTAATGAAGGAAATCTTAACCTCTCCTTAGCTTGATCTTGAGTCTCAGTTTCCTTCTATGAAGTAAAATATTTACGTATTTCTATCCCAGAGATTTGGGTAGGAACCTGAGGTCCCTTTTCATACGAAAAATCCATTTTAGGTGTTGCTTTAGGAGCTAGGAGAAAACTTAGAGGTTGAAGTTCCTAAGGATCTACTTGTAGAGGTTTTTTTTTTTCTGATCTAGTTAGGACTACAACTTGTTCAACTGAAGGCATAATGAAATTGTGATCAATTTCTCTAATCATGCTTACATGGCCTTTCATATTTTTATCTAATTTCTTAGTAGCTACATTCTATACATAGTGTTGATGAATCATACATGAAATTTCTCCATGTGTATCATTACATGTGGTACACTAGTAATTAGAATTTGTGGGAGGAGCTGTAGCTTCCTCAACTTCGTTTGCATAAATGAAATTTGATTTTTCCTTCCCTCTACTGCTTGATGGAGTTGCATACCTTTTGTTTTGAGTAAACCTTCTTGATTGAATGTTTCTCTCGGCCTCTTTTCTCTTCATTGACATCATATCATTTGCTATAGGTTTTACCATGTTTAGTATAATAGAGAGCTAATTTTATTGGGTTGATAGAGCAAGTGGTACAGGTAATGCAGGGATAGCGAGAATAGAATGTAATTCCAAGTAATTTTGAGGTATATGTATTGCAAGAAGGGATGGTTACCCATTCCATTTTGGAATATCTATACTTGGAAAATACGAAGAGCTTGAAGAACTAGCATTGGAAGCTTCGGAAATACCCAAAACAATTGACATTATTGCTTTTGGTGGATATCTTCCAGTGGTGATGATATCTCTCTCTGCTTTAGATGCTTCTTGGTAAATAGCAAGGAAAGTGAATATTCATGATTATCGTATTATCATACTGAAATCAAAATCAAATGCTCTTAAATAATAATACACCACTTGTTTTGTAGTTGATTTCAATCCAGCAAGCATTCTTTCCTAGGTGCAATTGAATCGAATATTGAAATCAATAATTTCCTCTTGATAATATTTTTTGATAATTTTGAACTCGCTAAGTAGGGAGAACGGATCTGCATGCTGATTAAATTCATCTACCAACCTACCAGTGAGTTCTACCCAAGTTGTCATTGATTGAACAAGAAGTTCTATGTACTAGTAGAGCATTTTTCCTTTTAATAAAATGACCAGCAACCTAATCATTACATATTATTGAGTGATGTTATAAATTGTTGCTAAATAAGCAACATCTAAACAATGCTCATACATAATTTTACCTATTCCATCGTATGAAGGTAATGCCTTCAAAGGTACAATAGGAATTAGATTTTGAGCTACCAGGTTCAATGGACTAGTGTGGTTCCATGTAAGATAAGCTGGTGGAGGAGCAACCATTATAGTGATTGTACTTGCTTGAAATGTAGAACTGTTGGTAGTTATATTTGAAAATGTATTGATAATAGGGATGGGCAAGATAGCAGGTACAAGGGTAGTAATACTGGTAGCATGTGGGTTTGATCTAGTAGATAAAATTGGATGCACTCTAAGGCTACCAAGGTGTAACTCTAAGAACTCAATGGGTTATTCAAAGTTTCTTGCTTTAGATCTAGTTATCATATAGGTAAAAAATCATAAGTTCTAACCATATAAATAGATAAGGTATTTCTTAGGTATATACCTTCGGATGGAGTCGCTAGGTGATTTGATTTAGATATTAAAATATCAAAGATAAACACTGAACGTTATATAATACAGTGGGATTTAGGGTCCCATTGGGCATGGCAAAAATTTTTGGAGCAAAATCGGCCTATGATTGTTATTTGTGCCCACAACTTTGTCAACATTGAATAGATAGACTTAGTATTTGGATCTTCCATTTAGTACCCAAAGGAGGATGGTTCCTTAATGGTTTTTATAAGAAAAATGAAAAGAGAATTACTGAAAGAGAGGGAAAAATAGTCGTAGCTAGAGATTTTCTCATGATACATATTAAACAAAACTAAGATAAATGTATATACCCTTTCTGTTCAAGCATTTATTATATCTTCATGCAGAAATCATAGTCTTCAAATATGATCTAGATCTATATATAACACATATATGTATTGAATTCTTAACTCCAGCAATATGATTTATATCACGTATAAGTCCAGATTATAGAAAAAATACAATGTACAACCTAATAATGTGAATAGAAGCATAAAATGTTAATACATAAAATTGTACACCATGAACCAAAAGCCAATAGAAGTGTAATTTTATTGCTTGCATTCAGAGTACATACATTTAGTCTTGTAAATGCCTAAGATCTGACCTCTTTTCAGGATGCGTTCACTCCTATATATACCCTATGGTGAGCATAAGTTATAGCTAGTATGTTATGACATAAAATCAATTACAAGCAATAAGGCTATAACAATGCTTCAATATGTTTTGCATGTCTTCTAATAATAAACAAAAATTTGATAGTAGAAATTTAGGATTTGATGCTTCTTTCACTATTTGTCATCAATTTCTAACATAAGCCTTTTGAAGGCATGTTCATTTATTTCTACTTATATCTTTGTTCTCCAAACAACCGCTCACTCGCGAAAACTTGTCATGTCGCACAATCATGATATTTTATTACGCTTTGGCTTCTTCAAGCCGCTTGCTCACAAAAACCTGTCATGTCAAAAAATCATGACATTCTCTCACACTTTGGCTACTCCAGGTTACTTTCTCACGAAAACCTATCATATCACAAAATCGTGATGTTTTCTCACACTTTGACTCTTTCGGGCTACTTGCTAATGAAAATTTGTTGTGTCACAAAATCATGATATATTGGTGCTTCAACTTTCTTTTCCTCTCTAAACCTGTAAAACTTTACCATGTCACAAAATCATGACCCTTCTTATGACTTAGTCTTTTTTTACTCTTCATTTCTCAAAAAATGAAATGCTAGTTTCAAATTGTAAAACTTTGCTATCTTTCAAGGTAGTATTTTTATACTAACAACGACTTGGTACTCAAAGAGAACCAACACATCACAAGACAACCCTTCCAATAGTAATACAAGTTCACTCCTAACTGGTTAGGTCCATACATAATCACACAAAAATATAGTTATGATACCTATAAATTTGTAACTCTCAAAGGATTCATTGAAATTGAGCCTATCAACATCATTCACCTTCACACATTCAATGCCTAGATCGCCTAGGTATGCATCACCACATATTGTACATAGTGTCATCACAACACGGTCTTGATTCATATCACCCACACACCACACCGCACTACACATAGGGTTTTTCACTTTCTATTACACAACAAAAATACTTATACTTTTTATGTCATTTATATGTTGTGGGTATTTTTTTTTTTGTAGGTCTTTCATCACCAGTAGTGATATCTTCAACGATAATAATTTGTCCCAGGCACACACATTCAGCATATCACTCACATTTATCATGTAGGACCTCTAGATACTACCTCTAGTACCAATCATCCCATATGATCTTGCCATACCACTTGACACAGTCCATGTGCATTAGCTTTCCATGTCATCACATTCAGATCACCACACTTCATACCACCTTTGATCACCTTGCCATAGGGATTCATCCTATTCACCACACTCTAGAGATAACCAAATCTCCTTGTCCTCATTTAAATATAAGGAGGAAAATTCCCATATGATAGACCCTCATGCACATAAATCATCCCTACCTCATGTAGGTGATCCAAGAGATTCATATCTCCCACCCTCCTTAGTTTGCAAACCCTCACCATCATATTGCCCTTATAATAGAGGCACCACACCCATTTGTGCACAATGCTCAAGCCTACCCCCACATTTATCAAGTGGGGTATCTCCTTATGATATATATTTGCACCATCATATCACTAAGGCCATTGCTATGCGTACTCCTCCATATCATCCACACCATTATCCACAACTATCTTCCACACCACCTATCCTTCAAACACTACCATCTCCATTTTGTGGCCTCCTATTCCAGCCTACCACACCACCAGCATAGCAGTTCCACTCTCCCCCTTCTTCCTCCCATTCACTCCCTTATCCACACCCATACCTAAATTCCATTTACCTACCTATAGTCTTATCACCACCAACCTCAATTACCTCATCTCCTTCAATCAATAGCCAACATATCCTTGCCTGCACCAATAACCTCGAGTTACACTTGAGCCATTGTCACTACCACTCCTCTCCATGCTATTCTACCATGGCTTAACCCACATCACCTTCTTCTAGGCCTACCCTTCACTCTCAAATATGACCTACAATTGATTCCCGCATCCCAACCCGATCGCTCATTCCTCCTCCACCTCCTTCATGCTCATCACCACTCGACCCATATATCTATCCTATGCTAGTCCAGTCAGCACCATTGTCTCAAACATTTCACCAGATACTTCACCAAGGCCTCCTAATACTACTCGAGATTCACCCTATCGATCCCTTGCACCCTAAGCCATGAGATTACAAAGAAAATCAATTTTGTGTCTATCATCGACAACTAGGGCATGACATCAATGCATGTCATACATTTGAGACCATTGTTCAGGATATGCTTTTTGATGACCCTCTTTCACATACTAAATAATATCCCTCACCTACTCAACTCTAGAGCCCTCCACGCTAGCTAGTACCTCGCTCCACCCCATCACATGATTCATTCATCTCCACACCTCATTACTTTCAATAGTTATCCAATTACACCAACTACGAAAATCCTAGTCACCTCCTCACTTCACCCAGTTGTCCACACCCCGAGTCACATCACTTCACATAGCCTTAGTTTATTTTCTTTCCTCATGTTTTCTTCCATTCCATATTCTCTTCTCCTTCTTCTTTAGCATTGTCGAATGGTCACGCTTTGAGCGACTACATTCCTATGTTGATTTTCCTCTCTTCTTCTCCTTTTTCTTTTCTTCTTTGTCGCACTTCTTCACCTTCATTTTCCTCTACATCTATTCTCACTCTCGACTTTCTTCATTCATCATTCTCACACATATTCTATCAGTTATATACTTTTCTCCTATTTTTCTACATCTCCCTGTATGTTGGGGTAACCATTATCATGACTCTCTATTTTTGTCATCCTCACCCCACACATCCATCTTCAGACATGTTTGTTTTTTATTTTTTTGGTTACATCTCACATACTTCCTCTTGTAGATATTGTTCTTTCATACCATATCGCACACTACATTCATTGCATATACCCATATTTCTTCTATGATTTCATTCATGTTTGTATATTCCATCTCTAGAAATGCACCCTTAGTAGGAATAACATACGCACTTGTTAGCATTACCACTTGGATGTCCACTCCCTTTCTTGAGATTACAAAGTAGATGGTGTCTTGTATTTTCTTGACCATTTACTAGTTTAGTCAATCAAATATCACCTCTAGATGATAGGTTATTACACTCCTCATAGTTTCCTTTGGTTGGTTTAACTTCTTTCAAGGACCACTCACACAGGTCACATTTTAAACAAATTTTGAGTCTAGGGAAGATAACACCTTGCATAGATATCACCATCTAGTGAAAAGCTTCCCCTGCTCATCCTATCATTTGCATGGTCAACATACAACCTAGGGATAAACAAAGGGATAAGCATAAAAAATAAAAAAAATTAGAAAAGGGGTAGAAAACAAAATCCAACACCCATACAAAAAAAAGAGCACCACAAAAATAAAAGCAATAAAACGAGGGGTAGAAAACAAAAGGAAAAGCCTCCAAGAAACACAATTATTATGCTTCATCACCTTTGGTCCTTAGGTTTAACATAACATCATGGGATGATTTCCATCACCAGCTATAGGCCCTAAGCACTTGCCTACTAGTGGAATAGTCTTACAAGTGGTGACACATCTATCACATTAGTGACCTTCTTTTGTACAGATCACTATGCATTCTTGTGGATGAGCTAGCTACTTTGGCTATGTTTACAATGGGTTAGTCCTACCTCCCTCAAAATGGATAAATGAACATCACTTATTTGCACACATTGGTCCTTGATAGATTTTGACCTAGCCAGGTTAGTTATGAGTTGTCAACAAATCTCGTTTAGTTTTTCATGAGGTTTGATTGCTACAACTATGATTGTCAAAATTGTTACATACACCCTATACTATCCTACATCCCTGAGATTACGAAATAGATCACATTACCATTAGTTATGTCATGATACAAGTGCTTTCCTGCATATTTTAGCTTCCACATACATGCATCATTACATCTATTTTACATGCATCTATTTACATCACATCATGCATCATTGCATCTATTTTACATGCATCTATTTACATCACATCATGCATCATTACATCTATTTTACATGCATCTATTTACATCACATCATGCATCATTGCATCTATCTTATATCATACACCATTCTCCTACATGCTACCACATCCACATATATTCATCTATCATACTTTTACTTACCAATACTTCACATTACAAAAACATCAAAGGATCACATACACATTCAAATCAAATCACAACACACATATATAAGAGCCGCAACAAAATAGGTATCTATATATAATGATCAAAAATGCCATCAGGCTACAAAATGGGAACAAGTCCACCACCCATCATCACACATACCCGTAGGCTACAAAACCAACAATACACCATCACAAACCAATCTCAGCCCTATTGATCACCAGGAGTCTCTCCACTCCCCTCATGAGCCACCCTCGCTTGCTCTACCCCATGCATTGCTACCACCCCACTCAACTCAACAACTACCCCCAATGTTTGAGTACCCATAGGCACTACCACCCTATCCAACTCTGGGACAACACCTCCTATATACGACACTACGGGTGCCTCTATCCTCACCTCCATTCACCCCATAGATGTTGTGCTCCATATAAACTATTTGAGAATGCATCTCTGCTCGTGATCATGATCTTGACCTCAACTACGACCTACCATAATCTGGAAGTGGAATCCCATGCATCAACAAGATAATATCACAATCATTCTGCATCACTACCTCCTCCCTCATCTGCTCCACCACATCCTCACTACCCTTTCATAGCTTCTCTATCTCTGCTCTCAAAGTAGCCACATCTATAGGGACCTACTCCACTACCCTCACCCACTCCCATCCTCTCATGCCTACCACTACCACTCTACCTTAGCATGTAGCTCAACTATCTCCACCAAATGAGCCTCTCACTCAGCATCCCTAGTCGCTATCACATGTTGCATCTTATGCACCTCTACCTTCAACTTCTCCCCTACCTCCATCGTCTCTATGGTCAGATGATGTAGAATTTATACCATCTCTATGTACCTCATCTCCATCACTATGAGCTACCCATGTAGCTCCATGTACTAAAACTCCAACACCCTCCACTCTATGGCATGCACCTACTCTACCACCCCTAGCCTCTCCATCAAATCTCTCTGCTCAGCATCACTCACCATCTCCACAACTATCAACCTCTCCTCCAAATCATGGTGCTCTCCTCTCCATGTCCCCAAGTCAACCACCCAACCTCTCTCACTCTCTCAAAGCTACCCCTCCAGCTGATGTACCCTCTCCCACAACATCAATAACTCCTCATCCACATCCCTCCTCTCCTGGTCCTCAAAGGGTATGTCTCCCATATCCCCCATGTCACCTAAACCTCCTATATCAATCATATCATCAATACCTATGCCAACCCCAACATCCTCACCAACCCCCTCCATGGTCACTATCTCCTCCATAGGTTGCACCCTATCACTCATCGATGCCTCTATCACCCTCTCTATAGATGCACTAGATGTGCCACCTAGATACATCACCTCGAACGATGAAGAGGTATCTTCACCTCATCTCTTACCTCTCCCTACACCCTAGACTTGGTGCCTCTTTATGACCATCCCTCTAGCGTAGACACCCCACTGCTTGGCTGCACCCATTGATCAATCACTCTAGTACCTGCCTCCCAAATCTGAGTCGCCCACCAGGAATCATACTTTAGTGTCGTACCCACATCATCTACATCCAAAATAATCATTGGTGGGTCCCTCTCATAGATCCATGGAAATACTACAGGGTGACTCCCTCTATCACCCCATCACCTATAAATCATGATAGGTGCCTCTAGAACATCCTACCACAAACTAAACTATCACATTACCCTACTAAACTGGAAGAACTTCTCTTGGCGAGTATACCACCCCACTACCCATCACCCTCGATGGATAGCTCCCAACTACTCCTCATCACTCTCCCATACCACCCCACCCTTCTAAGGCCTCCACTTAATATCCTTAGGCTCCAACTCTCCAAACTTCACCCTCCAAAATAAATGATCACCCTCATGCGGCCTCTTCATCCCATTCTCCTCATATGTCTACCACCTCAATGCATATGGTAGGTGAGTCTTCCCCTCCACGTGAGCATTATAGGGCAACAACATTGGTCACTCTATCGCTATATGCTCCCACACCCACACCTATAGCAAAGGAGTCCAACTCAACCCTTTTCACCCTCATGCGCACCACATCATGTAACTCCCTATAGACCTACGCCAACAACGCAGGTGCCCATGCAAACACAATATTGTACTCTACCATGTCACACACCACATCAAGCATATTCTAGGTAAACAACACCTCAGAAGTATTTGGTAGCACATATGTCAAAATCATGAGCATCACCACACACTAGTGATTAGACAACATCCTTTGATACCAAAGATACTCATAATCCATATTTTTAGTATCTACTTCCCTCCATCGTGCACCAAATGTACGCTCTAGCACCTCCTCCTACCTATCATCCATCGCTGCTCTCACTAGAACACCCTCAATAGGTAACTTGTAAATCCTATACACGTCTTCCAAGGTGATAGTCATCTCACCCATCAAAAAGTGAAAGGTATTCCTATTCGGGTCCCATATCTCACACAGTGCTAATATGTAAGCTCTACTAGCATGAATGCTTACACACTCCCAAACTCCCCTCAACCACACTACATCCAACCACTCCTGATCTGCATCATTCTTCAAGACCTCATCCAACTCAACTTTCATCGTCTGCACACATGATGTCGTGGCTCAATCATATTCACCTATTTCATCCACAAACATCACACAAAATTTTGATTAGTCTCACATGTATAGTCATTTTAATCATTTTATACACATAACCATTCCATACAACACTCACACAACACTCCTCATGCATCCACACAACAAATTCAAGTATTTTTGCTCAATTCATAGGTCACCATGCGAATTCAGGTCCAATTTGTAGGTCACCCTATGAATTTAGCTTGACAATCATTTTGGGTATTTCTTTCACCTCCCTCATGACAAACATGTCAAATACATGCAAACACAAATCCAACCAAGCACATTCAACATCAACACAATCATTCATTTCACTTATTACGTATTTCAATATTAAAACATGCACAATTCATGCAACATAACAAAACAAAAACACAATCACATTTTTGGATACCCATTTGGCCATTTCATGGTCAAAGTCCAAATAGATATGAAAAATAGTACATATTTAGCTCCAAACAACCAACTTCATCCTCATCCACATACACATCGTGGCATGAAATTCAAAAACATATCAAACACAATGACACACAAAAACAAAATACATTTTTGGATACCCATTTCCCCTTTTTACAGTGAAAATTTCAATGGTTTTCAAAAATAGTACACCAATACACACAAAAATTGTAGTCAAATTCAACAAAATCACATCAAAATAGCATGCATCCACATAGCAAGCCAAAAAAACATGAAACACAAAAAATAATCACATTTTTTAATACCCATTTCCCACTTTTACAGGATAAAATTCAATCACATCTCAAAAACAGTACCCTATTTACCCCAAAACAAGCAAAGTCAACTCAATCACATACAATTCCCGCCACATAATCAAACTGGTACAAAACTTGGTCAAATATAACATCTAATCACACATTTAGATACCCATTTGGTTTGTTTAACACTTTATGTTCAAATTTTCATTAAATCTTACATACACTCACAAAAACATGCAAAAAAACCTCCTCTACTTCATTTCACGCATTTCTAAAAGTCAAAATGCACTAAAGTTAAGTAACAAGTACTTATCGATGGATCCCCACATTGAGCTTCCAACACCAGTCTATCCCCTCACCATCTCCACATCCGCTTCTCCAATCTGCAAGTGCTCTGCATCGCCAAACGTCACTCGCTCCTCACTATCCAACTCACTCGTCATGCAAATGACCCCCACACGCATCAAAAAGGATAAATACACCTAAAAACCCTAATTCATAGGTCACCCTATGAATTTAGGTCCAATTCATAGGTCACCATATGAATTCAAGTCCAATTCATAGGTCACCATGCGAATTCAGGTCTAATTTGTAGGGCACCTTGCAAATTGAAGCTCCTGACCCCAAAATCACACAATTTTCATGCCAACACCTATTTCACCCTTTCTTCTTCCTCTCTGCCAAATTCTCCCTTCCTTTTACCATCCATTTTCCTCTATCAATCGATTCATCACCATCATCACCTCATTTCATTCATCTCATTGTTGATTCCTCATTTGAGGGGGTATTCATATACAAATATGCTTTGCATGCAACCAAACAATCAAACATCCAATCACGGATATCACATCTGTCTACAAAATTTTTTGCTGAAGATTATCTCAAGATAAACCCCATCCCAAATCAGATATTTGTTAAGTCACAAGAGCCATGTGCAATATCGAATATGTCTTGCTTTCATTCATGTATATCGACCCTGACCACATACTGAATGTTACGCTTGATTCATCCATGCCACTCAGCTCAAATGGCTTGACATGTGTCACCATGCACTCATCAATCAATTAGAAGCAAAAATTTGAATAGGCATTTGTTCTATTTGTATTTGGACCATCTTGCATTGGTCGCAAAAGCAAAGCAGTCATAAGTTGCCCTCACAAGCAATCAGTACGATATTGCAAAATATTGTGCAAAATCAGCAAATCATCACATTGCATCCACAACCATCCATTTGCATTCATCACCTGCATTTTGCATTTTCTCTTCTTCCATTCTTCCCTCTTCTTCTCTCTTTTCTCTTCTTCCATTCTTCCCTTCTTCTTTTCCCTTCTTCTCTTGGATTTCAATCATTGTTGTATGGTCACGCTTCGAGTGGCTACATACCTTTGATTAGGGTCCACCCTTCTCTTCCTCTTTTCTCCTCTAGTTCACACACATTCCACCACCTTCTCACATCATATTTTTGCACTAAATTGTGTTCCACACAACCTAGTACAAAAAGGGGTAAATGTAGACACCCAAAAGTCGCACATGCTCACTTCTAAGTATTTATAGGCCATCATAGGCCATCATAGACCACTTTAGTCATTTTTAGGCTACCTTGGTCACTTGTAGACTCCAAACCTACAAAAACTAGGTAAAACACACCCAAGATGCTTCCTACCCACTTGGAATCCATCTACTAGCCCCCTAAGGCAACCTAAGCCCTTTCCTACACCTAATTAGGACCCCATGGGACCATTCCCCACTAAAAATCCTAATTAGGCTAATCAAGATTCTAATTTGAAAGTCACTTTTCACTTAAGTGCACTTTATCACCTAAGTAAGTTTAATTAGGGTCCTAAGCCAAAATTAGTCCTAAGCACACTCTCACACATGTGTGCACCATGAATTAGTTAGGATATTTCTAGAAACCCTAACTAAACCCCAACCTAACCTAGGACTTAGCTAACCCTAGCTAACCCTAACCCTTTCTCACACATGTGTGAGGATGAGATATTCCTTTAGGTCATGTGGGCTTGACACCTCCCCAAAACCCTAACCTAATCTCACTAGGGATTGACTCTAAGGTCTGGTTCATCTAACCACCCCCTTGACCTTAGCCTTTCCTATAAATAGAGGGTTTCACCCCTCATTTTATCCCTCTCTCTTCCCTTTCAGTCACCTTATAGAAACTCTACATAAATCATACTAGAGTCGCATCTGACAATTCCATATTGTGCAAACAACATCAGAGCATCTTGGGAGCCCATTTAGACAAAGGATCTCCACTAGAGGATAGTTATAGTCCAATTCACCCCCTACCCTATGAATCTGAGTTCCAATTCATAGGCCACCCTATAAATTGACCTTGTAGTGGGTCTACACCAAAAAAATTAGTAGGTATCAGTTCTTTGATGTTTTAGCAACATTCCCTTTTAGTTTTTATCATTTTCCATGTTACTTTTATGTCGAATTTATCTTTATCACTATGGGGCTTGACTGAGGTAGGCCCCCAAACTTACTAATCATCTTTTGTAGGTCTCAAGATCAGGTACAAGAGAACCACACCAACAAAACTATCGGTGGCCCACACACATAGAAGCCCACCTGCATCGAGGGGCCCTAAAGGAGACCATCATAGTGCTTCACATTTGTAAAGAGAATAGAGAGATTCATCTTGTAACCCAAAAACACTCTTAATAAATGAAAAGTAGCATTTCTGAGCAATTTATATGTTATTAAGTTGTTTGATCAAATGGTCACTTTTAGTTAGCTTCAGATATTTACAATTAAAAGATTTTTCTTTCTCTCTCTATATATATTTCATTAATATTTTGACACTTACCATCACGAGAATTTTACAATGACATTCACTTGTACGATCCCTTATTTTGGATCGTCAGTTGGGTGTCCCACTTCTACATCACATGTAATTGCATCATTAGGTGCCAACCGACCATTTGTTCTATCCCTCTCTTTGTAGGGTTGCCTCATTTACTATCCTTTGATTTCCATGTGTACAATTTGGAATCGTGCAATTACAATTTGTAGGACTTCCTCTTGGTAATCCTTCATTTTGTCATTCTAGTGATTGATCATGAGGAAGGGGTGCTCTTACTTGTCTATTGTCATTTGAGTGACTCCTTCACCTATCTCCTCGTATCAATTTAGCTTCCAAGCTTGGTGAATGAGTCCTTTGTAGTCCTTGACTCCTTTCATCAATGAAGCGTACTCTTCCCCTATCGACAAGTCCTCTTCCTTGCATATGTCTTCCATGACCTAATCCTCTTGACACAAGACCTCTTCGAACATTAAATGGAACTTCCCTCTCCTAGGGTAATCCTCTTCTAGTTTCAACTCTTCTAGGTCCTTGTCAGATCAATGGGGGTCATCCCCATGGTTGTCTTCCTCTGAGGTTTGGTACAATCCCTCTCAACTAGGGGATACCTTGTAGGTTTCTTGTCCAATTCAAATAGGTCAATGGTGTGTCTCTTGACCATCTAGGAGTAGGGGGTCGAATCCTCCCTCATCCTCTACCTCCTCTAGGTGGAATATCTCCTCTACCCCTTCCAATATTTAGTGGGCGTACTCCTCCTCTATGGCCTCGTTGTTGTCTTGGGGGTTCTTGTTGGTTCCTTTCTAGGGTTATATCCACCAATTCTATGTTGGCCAAGTGACCTTCATTTCTTTGTGTTTCAGGTGACAACTGTCGTAGTGCCTGCATTCGATGATCTACATGTACTAGTCGGCATGTCCATCACCTTTCCTCCCAGTATAATTGTGGAGACACATTTGCCAAAGTTTCCCTATATGGTTCTAAGAAATTAGACTCAAAACTAGAATCATTACGGTCATCATCCCTTTGTTCTGACCAATTTATTGGTAAGTTCATTAATATTTGAAGTCTCCACACTTCTCTCCTTTTTCGCCTCAACTATTGATAGGCTATTGCATAGGTCTCAAGGTCAGGCCGAGCATGAGGTACCTATGTTTGCCTTAAGAAGTCATCATCACCACTATCGGAACTCTCTTCTCTTACTAGCCAAGGAAACTCTCCATCACTGGATTCACTTGAATCCTCATGTACATTACCTTGTGGTCTAGGTGTTGTAATGTCTTCTTCAATGTCTCACCAAGTTATCTCCTCATCTTCTTCTACCATTGATGGGTCATTGGGTATCCCATGAGGTGCTATTTGTGAGTTTTCTCCCCTACTAGTACTTGCACCATCATGGTATGAACTACTCACTTGTGGTGTCGTCTCATGTTCTTTTCCTTTACCTTCTAATTCCTGTGACCTCACTACCCTTTGTTCATCCATCATTTGCATCATCTCATCCAAGTCTTGGATAGTTTATTCACGGAGTCTTGTAGTGTGACCCTACAATGTTTCATACTCCTCTTGCAACTATTGGATTTGGTGTCACATCCTTTGCTACAATAGTCCAATATGAGCTAACAGAGAGAATTCTATGAGCTCTTCCTCTGTAGTGTCACCTCCTATCCCTTCTAGAGCTTCCATATCAAAATTATCCATCCTATCTGCATATCGGACCATTAGTCACATTCTTCATCGATATTTTGATGGTTGGGGTAATTCTCTATACTCCAACTATGGATACACCATTCCTTGTTCTTCTAGATTCCTTCTCTCACTTGGAGGAATCCCTTCTTCATCTTCTTCCTCAATCCTTTCAATCCTATCTATGAACCTTACGTGTACTCACATCCTTCTTCTCTCACTAGGTCGAGGTACCAACTCTTGCTATTTGATAATTGGTCTTGCCTCCTCCCCTTCTATGAATAGGCATGTGAGTCCCATGTCAAGGTCCTCCCATGGTGGACCTTAAATTCTTCTTTGCTATTCATCAAACTGAGCTTGTTGTCTTCATTCAACTTCTTCTGAAGCGATAAATAAATATTGTACTTTATATGGCTTCAACTTTGAACCATTTATAGTATCTGGCACTTTCATTCCATTCAAGTTCTATAGTTTAACTACCCCATTGTCCCTCACTTCTACAACTCAAAAGGGACCAAGCCATAAGGTTTTTAACTTACCCGACTTGATTTCTTATTTTCCATTAAACTTTAGAACTAAGTCACCTTGCTTAAGTTCTAATTTTTGAAGGTGCTTGTCATGCCACAACTTCCTTCTCTTCTGGGCCACTTCGATCACCCATTGTGCCATGACTCTTCTCTCATCCAGCTTTATTAGTGTCGTTAGTCTTTCCTCTAGACTCTCTTGGTCACCTAAGTGATGCTCCATAACTACCCACAAACTTGGTACCAAGAATTCCATTGGCACTACTACCTCTTGACCATACATTAGCTGAAATGGTGTATGGTCTATCATTGGTTTAAAGGTAGTTCGATATACCCAAAGAACATATGGTAACCTTTCCTCCCAATCTGCTCCCTCTATTCCACAGGTTTTATACAAGGTTGACACTAATACCTTATTAGTCACTTTCGCTTACCCATTAGCTCTCGGGTAATATGAACTAGACAAGGAGTGCCAAATTCTAAAATTAGTCATCAGATTTTTGATGATCTCATTCACAAAGTGACCTCCTCAATCACTCATTATTTATAGTGGAATATCAAATCTTGTAATTACTTGCTCATACAAGAATCAAGTTGTACTCTTTATCATGTTATCTAGTAGTGCTCTTGCCTCAACCCATTTTGTTAGGTATTCAGTGGCTACCATGATATATCAACACTTCCACCTATGAGTAGTTCTTAGTGGTCCAACAAAGTCCAACCCCCATATCTCAAATAGTTCCTGGGGTTGTGATGGGTGTAAGGGCATAAAGTCTCATCATACTGGTTTCCCTGCTCTTTGGCAAGTATCACATGCTCTTACATATTCCTTTGCATCATTATACAATGTGGGCCACCATAATCATTACTAGCATCAGGCCCCATGTGTCCTCCTACCAATCCTTCATGAGCTTCTTTCAATGTTGCTTTAACTTCCTCGTCCATCACACATCTTCGTAGGATACCATCAATACCCATTTTGTACAATAATCCTGCTATCAATTGAAAAGGTGTTGACTTTATGATTACTTTATTCTTTTTTATTGTTGTCAATTCTTGTGGCAACTCACCTATGGATAGGTACTATCCAATCAACTTGTACCAAGATGGCACAATGTTGATTATAAATAATTGAGCATCAAGGAATTCATCTGGAATCCCCACTCCTATAGGTTCTCCTGATCGTATTTGAGATAACTGGTCTGCAATCACATGCTTCTTACCAGGTTGCACTACTACTCAAAATATGAATTCTTGTAAAGTGACGAGCCACCTGCTAACTCATCCTTGTATAACTAGCTTATTTATTAAGTACAACAAAGCTTGATGATCTATGTAGAAGGTAAAAGGTTTTACCAATAGGTAATGCCTAAACTTCTACACAACATATACCATCCCTAGAGCTTCTCGCTCTCGTTGTACTATAATTCCTCTCTACCCATGATAATAGGTGACTTACAAAAAATATAGGCTGATCTAGCCTAAACTATCCCTCTTGTGCCAATGCACATCCAATCATAAAGTTTGAGGTATCAATATGGACATGGAATTCCTTATCCCAATTAGGGAACACCAGAATGGGACTACTGACCAGCTTAGCCTTTAACTCCTCAAAGGCTCCTTGGTGCTCCTCCATCCATCTAAAGGAATATTCTTCTTAGTTAAAGAATCTAGTGGGTAGGACACGTGCGCATAATTCTTGATAAACCTTTGATAGTATCCCATGGATCCAAGGAAGGTTTTTAAAGAGCTCACATCATATGGCTCCTCCATGTGTAATATAACATGGATTTTGTCAGGATCGATCTTCAACCCTTCGCTGCACACTATATGTCCCAATAGTTTCCCATAAGGTACCATTAGAAAATACTTTGCTAGATTCAGGGAGATTTGTGCATTCCTACACCTGCTCATACATTCACTGAGGCTAGGTAGATGATCCTTGATCTTACCATAAATGGACCAATCATCCAAAAATACCTTAAAATTTCCTATGGCCAATTGATCAAATATATACAGAATAATGCACTAAAATGTGGTTGGGGTGTTACATAGCCCAAATGGCATTCAATTATATGCATAGATGCCATTATCCACAATGAATGTGGTCTTCAACTTATCCTCCTCGGTGATACTTATTTGATTGTACCCAAAGAACCCATCCAAGAATGAATAAATTTCATGTCCTATGACCTCTTCCAGAATTGAGTCTGTGAAGGGAATGGGAAAGGGATCTTTGATTGTCATTGCGTTCAAACTCCTAAAATCTATGCATATTTAGATCTTATCCACTTCCTTCTTCAGAGTGACCACAATAGGTGAAACCCAGTCACTAGTAGTGACTCTGAAAATGATACCTGCCTCTAACATCTTTTCAATCTTTACATTTACCAATGCGACATACTTAGGGTTCATCCTATATGGTCTTCTTCTCACTGGCTATGCCCCAAGCATTAGCATGATCTTGTGGATACATAAATCTGGTGGTACCCCCTTTAGGTCCTTATACGTCCATGCAAAGACATCCTTGTACTCCAAGAATATCTTGAAAGCTATTGCTTTCAATACTAGGTTCCAGTCATTACCATAGTGGATCATCCTAGGCTCTTCCTTTATTCCTAGATTTACATCCACTATCCGAGGTCCTTCATACTTAATATTTGTAGGCTCTATTACTACCTTTTCCACATTCATTGGATGCATTGGTCTTGCATCAATTTTAGCATCTCCCATTGTATATTCTACAAAACTTTTAGGGAATGTCCATTTCTCCTCTTCTTCTTTCTTTGGTTTTGAGATAACCTTCATATCATCTTTTTTGTGGTCTCCTCTGTATTAATATAGAGGTAGGTGGGCTGAAAAACCTTGTACTCCTCCATTTTCCAATGGAGAAGTCCACTATCAGATCAAGCTTCATCTTCACTATAGTCATCTAGGTACAACATTCCTTCTTCATTAGGCTCATACCCCTCTTCACCAAAAGAATTGCCCGACTCATCAGTCATGGCCACATCCTCATTGATCCTCTGGTTATTCAAATTGATCATATATTTATGCTATCCCTTCTTGAAGGTGATCTGATATTTTCCCCAGTTGTGATTAACTTTGGCTATTCATAGCCATCCTCTCCCCAACAAAGCATCATATGCTAGCTTTTGCATGGTAATCACAACAAAATCCAAGATAAATTCTTGGTCAGCTATTATAACTTATTGTGTAGTCAAGACACCTTTTATCTCTATTCCATACTGGTCAACACCATATAATCGAAAGCTAGGTGCCCATAATGATGGAGCACCAATTTCTCACCAAGTCTTCTCAGGTAGCACATTAACACTGGATCCTCCATCCACAATGACTTGTGTCAACTTATGCCCCAAGATCTCCATATGGACTAATGCAAGTTTCTTCCCAACATCAATCATCAATATGGTAGGGTCCATAAAGTAATTCTTTTGTTCCTCTTCCTTGATTGGCTGGCTTTCTACCTCCATCACCTTATGAGGCTTTATGTCTTCCACCATCACTTTATGCAATGATGGGATGACTTCTAGTAAACTTGCCATCTTAATTTTGATAGTCGTATTCAAAACTTGTGTTGCCAAATTTTGCACAACTACTTTATCTTTTGATGGTTTCTTTAACTCTTTTTCTCTCACTAGTCTCAATTATTTTACCTTCTTTTCTTCTTCCTCAAGTACCCTCTTCGCTACTTGTCATCGCTTCTTTTATTTGGTAGGTTTAGGATACTTGTCCTTCCTAGCATGATTCCTTGTCATGGCTAGTACTTCTTTGATATCCTCTCTAACTGGAGGTACCTCTATGTCCAAAAATTTCATGTTCTATGGGTTACTAGAACTCGCCTACTTTGGACAATTCACTTCCTTGTGGTTCCCTGGACCACACCATCTACACATATGTGTAGCATTTGTCTATTGTATCTCTTTTTTCTTGGGTGAAGGATAATTATTCGCAAAATACCCCCACTCCTAGCAATTGTGACACTGTATGATTGGTCTTCCATCTGAATCATACTACAAGCGGCTCTATCCTCCTTGTTGGTTGCCTTGATACTATCTTCCCCCTCTACGGTTATTCCTATAACCACCACTGGTGGCTTGTTGGCCACTCCCTTGAGGTTTTGGTTTCTCCTCCTGTTCTTGGATAGAGAGAACCTATGGGTGCACATTTGCATTAAATGGACATTGTATCACTTCATGTCCAAGTACATTGCAAATATGACAATAATCATTATGAGGATAAGTCACATTCATGTGACCTTTAGACTTGCAATCTATACACCAAATATCCTTTCGATCTTGCTTGACTTTACCTTTCACCTCTTTTATTAATTTTTCAAATTCCTTCTAGAATTATTGTACCATCTATTGGATTGTATCATCTTCCTCACTATCTGAATCATCGCGTCTCACATGTGTTATCATCCCAGTGATTGTTTGTTTAGCCTCACTTTAAAAATTCTTCATATTCTCCAAGGCTTCTTCATATGTGGAAGATGGAACTACCTTCATATTTTTCTTATATCTGGGTAACAACCCATCTACAAACCATATTTTTACTAGCACATCTACTAAAGGTATTTGCATCTTGTCCACCAGCTGCTTCAATCAATGATTGTATGACTTCACATATTCATCAAATTTCTGCTTAGTGGTGCAAATTTCAGTTATGATATCTCCATCATCCTTCAAAGGGTAAAATTCCTCAATGAATGCATCTTTCATTGTATTCCAAGCCTAGAAATTTGGTGTATTTTACCTTTTCAAGTACCAATCTATGGCAAGTCCTCGTAATGTGGTAGGAAATAGATACAACCATTCATCTGGTTGGTCTACACCATTTTCTCTCCAAATGGTTATACATATCCTGATATGTCTTGTCGGGTCTTCCTTTCCTTCCCCCAAAATGGGAGGATATTGCTTTCCTGCTTGATTGCCTACGTGGGCCATTGTTGGTGCTTCTTCTTATTCACTTGATGAAGTATCACCTGGAATCCTTGATTGATTCCACCTTATAGGTGACTCACTTTGTTGGTCCTCGTTGGAACCATCTACTCGAGGAATATTGTATTCACCAAATAGTCATCTACCAATCTCTTGTGCATCTTCACTCTATGACCTCCTTCATTGATGTGTAGGTTGTGGCCTTGGCCCTTCCTCCTAAGACCTCATGTTGTTGCTCTAGTGCCTGACTCCCATCCACCACACTCCTTTGCAACCTATCTACCACTTTCTGAGGTGTTACCATCCACTCACCTCGATATTGCATAGTTTCCTCATTAATATCTTCACTTACATCAAAGTTCTCCTTGAATCTGGGTGCTTCTTGTTCCTCTCTTTTTGTATCGATCAATAATGTATCCAACCTCTCAATGTCTACTTCATTAGATGTCCATACTTGCTCTATTATCGGTTCATGTGTATTGTGTTCAACACTATTCATGTTTCCTCTTTGAGAAATTCTCGTGCTCCTCCTAACTGGGATATCCTCTCCTTGATCCCATATCCTACACCTTTGTAAACTTGTGTCTGTCATTCACCTCCAATTTGTGTACTCACAATTTGTCACTTTGCAAAATCTTCTTGATTGCAATAATTTTGACCCATTTTAACAAAAATACCAAATTTTGATAAGGCAACAATACCAAATATAGAGCTAGGGTGTAGTATTCCTAGAGGGGAGGTGATTTGGAAGCTCTAGAAATGATCACCAAGGTCTCAAAACCCAACTTGCACAAATTGTACAACTTGTACGGTCTCCATCGTACACTATGTCAATTTGCCAAACAACTTGTACGGTCACCAAATCATACAATTGTATGATCAAAATTATACAAAACTGCACCTTGTATGATTTGGTACTCAACCAATCCACTGGAACAGGTTTTGCAAGTTAAATCGATCATTTTTGTAATCGATTTCTCCAAACTAGAAATATTTCCTTATTTGGTAGGTTTTGGGTTGTAGCTTTGTTACCAAATCGGGTAAACGAACAACTTGTATGATTTGGTACAACACTTGTATGGTTTGTATGAACCCTTGTTGCAACTAATATTCAGATCTATCACCCTACACAACCAATCCTTCCAAGACAAGTTTTGGGAAGTTTCTATATGTCAATTCCTCCAATTCTTCCTAACATGCAAACCCTAATTCACTAGCAATGAATTGTATTCATCATGGAAAATTCCAAAAATCATACGTACTTGGAAACATATTTGTATGATCATAATTCATCATATAATCATTTCCCTTCTTCACACCAAGTCTGTAGAATAACCAGGATCATTCACAATGTAATTCCATCCATTATCATAGCAAGATATGCATTCAAACATTAACTACTCAACCTGCAACATTCAAAATATACAATGGAATTCACAAGGATAAGGAAATAAGGAGAATGGCTATCATATTCATATTATAAGTATTCATGTACATATATCTTCCATCATCAATCACAATCTCAACAATGAACAATAATTCTACCAAGAACAATCAAATACTCCATGAATAGACTCATCAATGAATAACTTCAACTATGAATGAGCATGAATGAACAACCAAAAAATGAATGGGGGGCTATATAATGCATGCCCAAACCATTCCAAAGTGGTTTCTAAGACATCACATTACTTACAACTGCCATCCCAAATTAACTCAAAAATACTTCATTACAAGGTTTACTAATGTCTAATTTGATTTTTATCAAATTAACCCCAAATGTACATTTCACCTAATTTCATTGACATTTCACATCGTACATTTGCAACCTTGTACGTTTTACTCATGCTTGTATGTTTTGACACTTGTACATTTTAATCAAAAATGAGTAAAACCAAACAAAACTATGCAAATCCAAGGATCATTTCTTCTTCTTATGGGAGGTGGATTTGCTACCTACAGAATTTTCCATTACTCATAGCACCCAAGAAGGATAGTCTACCACCGGGTTTATAAAGGTACAATTTCCATATATTTTTGCTTTCCATAAAAATAAAGTTATAAGGTTGAATTATTGAAAGAAATCAATCTTCATTTGAAAGTAAAAACTTAGGGAAATTAAATATTAAAGTTGACTAATATTTGCAAATCATAACCTAGGAGAAATAAGGAATACTACTTGGAATTAATTCACTTAAATTTTACAAATATTTATGTGTTCTAATTTTCCAAATTTGGGAGTCATAAGGGCTTCAAATCCAAACTAGATTATTTGAAATTAGAAACTAGAAACAATCCAAGGGATATAAAAATAGTTTATTAAGCTTTTTACTAAAGCTAGAAACTTATAATATTCTTTTCTCAAAAAATTCTAAAAAGGGACAAAATAAATCTAACATTAAAACCTCTATTTTGAAAAAATGCTTAGTTCAATAGGAGTAATAAGGTGTTAATAAGTTGATTTTTGACCTTTACAAAATTTGTACAAAATCAACTAAAAATTGAACTATATTTTTTTACAAAAGCACTCTATAATATTTCAAAATATCTAGGGAGTCATAGGTATTCTATAAAACTTGATAATAATAATATCCTTCAAAATATAAAGTTGGGAAGATATAAGCTTTCTACAAAAACCTAAAATTAGGTATTCATACTCTTACTAGGGAGACATAAGGATGTCTACTTCCAAAAATACTGCAAATATCAATAAGGAAAAAGCTAGTGCCATAAAACTTGGGATCATGAATCTACTCATGAAATCTAAAATAATGGTAGATCTAACTTCAAAAGTGATCCTTAGTGAAGCCTTAGAAGATAATTTTGATACTAAGGAATGCTATCTTCAATCCTGTCTCAATGAAGCTATTGATAATGGAAAAAGTGACATTACACTTTCTTTGGAACTTGTAAGCATATTATACATGACATTACTCACATATAAACACTACAATAATGAAAATGTAGAATAAAAAGGATTTATAGAATTACTAAAGAAGAAGGCAGAACTAAATAAGTCATATCTAAAAAAGTTTTTAATCCTCATGTAGAATTGGTACTTTAGGTTATACTAACTCAAAATATTATCATTATATCCTAAGTGGTTGTTTATAAGATTTTGTACATAGTGGAGATAGAAAAGGAGAATCTTCCTTACATGAATCAAGTAGCAGTACAACCACCTTTGAAAGCACAAAGACTAAATTCAAAGGAAAAACTAAGAAAGAATAAGGCAATGAATCCAATGATGGAGGAATACAGTGCAAGGTCAACTAAAAGAACCTATAATTTTAGCCTATTTTGCATCATCTAAAGATTAAAGCAGTAGAAAAACAACTAGATCAACAATACTTTATACAAATTCCATTATCCATTGGGGGAATATCAATATTAAAGACTAAAGTCTTCAATATCCAAATAATGTAATATAGAGGGGTGTTAGAAATAGAGTCTATTTCATCATTTGTGTTATGTAAATGTATCTTCAAAGGTACATACTTAAGATATTAGATTACTTTAGGGGGAAGTTATCTAGTTACTTCATGCAATGTAATAAATGCATAAGTATCAATGTGCAAGTTATCCCTTGCACAACTAGGTAGAATTTTAGACAAGGAACCTCTCTTATTATATAAGAAAGGCCTCATAGTTAGATAGACATAAGAAGGGGGACATAGATAGATAGATATATTTGCTTACAACGTAGTCATAGGTAGTAGTGTAGTGTTGTGTAGATCACCATATATTGGTGATGGATGTAATGTAGTTTTGTAGCTTCATTAATGGAGTGTTTATTTCCTCCATAGCTACATTGTATTCATTTATGTTATTTCTATTCACAACATACTTTTTTCATCTTGCAGATTTAATTTCTTTTATATTAATTTGCATCTTGTGAATGCTACCTCCCATTGCTCATTACATCAAAAGCTAATTGTCATCCTAAGATCAAGCACACCAGGAGAACTTACACACCAAGAGAACATCATTGAAGCCAGATATAGGCAGGTAAGTATCCAACACACTATAAATCTTGGAAAACAAATCCATAATTAGAGGATATCTTGATCTAAAAACACAACTGAAATAGGGATCCTCTTGGCCAATGGAAAAAAACAAGGAGCCCATCTGGCCCATAACAATATATGCCATCTCAAGATTATGCATAAGGGATCAACCCCAAAATATATTTATAAAATCAAGGTGAATCATCTCAAAATCTTGATGAATCATGTCCAAGGAGAAATGGTGAATTGCATTCATTTTTCACCAAAAATTTTCAAACCGTGGTGAATCAATTGAAAAATATTTCTAGAGGTGTCGGTTGGTTGCAAAGGGTTTCAGTTCGTCATTTGTAGAGGGTTTTTTGATTATTTTTCTAAGTTTAATGTGTATATATTGTTGATCTAGGTGGTTTAAAAATAATTGAAAACGAAGCTATGGATCAAAAGTTATATCTCCTAGAATGTTTCCTAAAAAAGAGCACCTCTACAACCGATCAACATAAGTTGATCATTTGTAGAGGTATGTTAATTGACCTAAGTCAATTGGTTGCATAGTTGTAACTGATTGGCTTAGGCCGATTGACACGCCTCTGTAACTATTCGACTTAGGCTAATTGACACACCTCTACAATTGATCAACTTATGCTGATCAATTACAAAGTTATAACCAATTAACTTAGGTCGATTAACATACCTCTACAACTATTTAGCTTAGGACAATTGATAAGCCTTTGCAACCTATCAACTTATATAGATCGGTTGCAAAGGTGCTCTTTTGCAGAGAACCTTCTAGGAGGTATAAATTTTGATCCAAAGCTTTGTTTTCAAAAAAAAATTAAAACCACCTAGTTCAACATGATTTACACATAAAACTTAGTAAAATCCTCAAAAAACCCTTTTTAATTGATCAACACCTATGCAACCGGTCAATTACAAAGGTGTCAATTGGTTGTAGAGGTGTTGGTTGGTTATAAAGGGTTTTTTTGATGATTTGACTAAGTTTTATGTGTAGATATCATCGAGCTAGGTGGTTTTAAAAAAATAAAATAAAATAAATCTCTAGATAAAAAGTTATACCTCCTAGAAGGATCTTTGCAAAAGAGCACCTCTATAACCTATCGATATAAGCCAATCAATTGTAGAGGTATGTCAATTAGCCTACTCCAATTGGTTGCAATTGATTGACACTCCACTATAATCGATCGACTTATACCGATTGACACTCCTTTGAAATCAATCAACTTATGTTGATTGATACTCCTCTACAACTGATCTACTTATGCTGATAGATACTTATTTATAACTGATCAACTTATATTGATTGACACTCCTCTACAACCAATCAGTATATGTCGACTATCACTCCTTTAAAACTGATCGATTTATATCGAGAGGCTCTCCTCTAAATTTGATTCACCTTGGTTTCTACAATCGATCAACATATGCTTTAGAGATATGTCAACCAACAATAGGGTTTTTGTTGCTTTAAATATATTTTTGAGTTAGAGTGTTTTATATGTATGTTTATTAGTACCCCCTTTAGTATTTATATAGGTAGTATATATGGTGAATTTTCCAGGGAAAACAAAATTATTTATAATTTGAAGAAAAATTGTCCATGGAATTGGGTGAAAGTGATTGGCAAATAAAAATAAAAATAGGATAATTATTATCAACGTCGGCTGAATTGACCCCAAAAAAACTTCCACCCCATAAATTTCAGGTGAATGAGCCCCACTAAAAGGTCCCAAAATTAGTAAATTTTAAATTTTAAAAATCCTAAATATAGCAAATTTATGATGCTTCATGCTTATGCATAACATTTGGCTAAAGGATGCATTACTAGAAAGGTAAACCTCAACACACCATCAAAGAAAAATAGGGGGCCCTCCTAGGCCCTAATGAGACAATCTGCCTGAGGATATCAACACTTGCGAGATGCTCTCCAAGGAGGAAAAAGCTTTGCACATCATTGCAAGAAGACAAGGGGTCCTCATGAAAGGATGATATCTTTAAGGATGCACATGTTCACTAGATATACATACTCACTAGAAAATAAGAGGCCCTCCTAACCGCTAAAGACATAAACATACCTATCTACTCCATAAGAAAAGGATCCGATAGACCAATCACCTCTAAAAATACTAGAAGAGACTTCTCGAGAGATAAGGTAGGATAGAAGAAGAATCCACCACGAAGGAGGAGGGATAGAGTCTCCAGAAAAAGATCCACATGTCGAAGATGTAGAAGAAACCCCACACACAAGTGATGCAATAGAAGCAAAGCTAGAAACTAAGAGAACAAACAAGAAATATTTACATGTAGAAAATGAAGCATAATCCTTGTTAGGAATCAAGAAAACTAGCAGCAAAACCCCACCCCACCGAATAAATGAAAGCCTTGTTTGAATCCTAGGAGGGGAAACCCAAAAAAGATAAACCAAAGGCTAAAAGTATCCCACACATCAAATACGTAGCTAAAGAAACCCTAAAATTCAACGATGTAGTAGAAGCAAAGTTAGAAACCAAGAAAACTAGTAGGGAAATTTTACAATTAAAAAATAAAGCAGAATCCATACCAAAAATCAAGAGAACCAATAGAGAAATCCAACCCACCAAAGCCAAGCCATAAGAAGATCCTTCAGACAAAGATGAGCCAACCTTGCTAGAAAAATAAGAAACCAACAACTATGGATCAAATATAGAAGAAAAAGAATGGTGCCTAGAAACACCTTGATTCACATGGGTTGTAGACTAGCCAGGACTAGGGTAGAAAACCCAACCAAATAAAACCAAGGCTTAGGAGCCCCACACACAAAGATAACCCAAAAAAACAAGCTCACACTCCAAGCACTCTCACTCCCTCGGCCACTCCCTCAATTTAGATAAATAAATAAGTAACCATTTATAATTTAACTCTCATAGTAGAACATGCAATTTTATAAATCTAATCCATTTTAGACTCTCAATAGATAATTTTAATACGAAGGTAATTTTGTGCATAACCCAATTAATTAGTGTTGAATTAATTATTGGTTATATGTATTTTTTATACATGTAACACGTGAAAAATACTTTTATAATACTTTCAAATTGTTGCATTACATGTTTTTTTGTATTAATTGGTAGTATGAAATGACACGTGAGATTTTTTAACAAAGAAATAACATGTCACTATAAACTCCATTAATATGAATTATAAAATCATAATGTTCTTGATACTTTTATTTTGCCAAGTACAAAAAAACACTTGATCTATATAAAGTACATCTATGATGATAATTGATGATAAATAAAATCACTTAAGAGAACGTAAAAATAATATAAAAATTTATTTGTGAGTATAGATCCAAATATAACTTAAAAAAGATAAACCAATTATTTTTCCTTGTATTGTGAACATAGCATAATCATAAAATTTTCTCATATCTTGATTTTTTACTCACATTTATTTTGGTGATAAACATTTAACATTACTGTTGTATGTTAGAAATCTTTGAAGTAAAGCAAGAACCATATATTAAATGCCATAAGGAAATACAAGAATCCCTATCAAAGATATTTTCAGTGGAAGACAGTGTTGTGCTATTGATCACCATTTTGGTCCATTTTAGTTTATATAGATAGATATATAGATATGATATTTTAGGCATATAACAAATACTACTAAAAAAAACCTTGTAAAAATGCATTCCATACCAAAATATAAAATAAAATATTAATTATTTTTTAATTTTTCCAATAATTGATGCTTATGTACTCTTGCCTTTATGTGGTGCAAAGTAATACAAAGCTAAGTTCCTCAATAAAGGGATCAACTTGAATGATAAACATGGACTTTCAGTATGGACTCATATTCATTAGGATTTGATTTTGAATTCTAGCATAATGTCACTCCCTTTATGTGCGAGTAATCTCTTCCAATATAAGAAGTGGAAAAATACAAGAGTAGAACGCTTACCCCAGAGAGGAAAAAAAGAAGCTAATCATTGGATGCACCCGAACCCAACAAAGAAAAGGAAGCATCACTGCCTGCAGGAGTGCCTTATTAACGTAATCGTTCATATTATTATAGTGATATTATAAGATATTCATCTTCTAAATTAAAAAAGAGATCCAATTAGGCATATGAGCACATCCCATAAGTGCAGTAAGTCCCCTTTGGGCAAGCCCTGCCGCATGCGCCGCAATTATAAGAATCCCTGGTGGTGTCACTGCATCTCCCATTGCAGCAAACTCTCCCGTATCCGCACTTGTAATTGCATTTCCCACAATGGTTTTTATCACTCATCACGTCCACGCATCTGTTGCCGCAGCAATAGCGACCACCAGGACTCAGATCCGCTTTCAGACATTTATATGGATTCCGTTAACACGACAATCCTTTCGAATGCCCGGTAGCGAACAAAAACCGGTTGCCTGACGCTAGGCGATCATATTCTGTCAATGTAGACATGGAAAATATGAACAGCCATAAGGTGAGTATCATGAGGATCATAATTGCCTTGCGAATCCCCATAACTTCCACACCGGTAAAGGCTTGTCGATCTGCCTTTGTTTTAGGAACTCAAGTTTTGATCAACGGCAACCACTGTAACGACGATGAAGAAATTGCCTGTGATAGAAAGAGAAGAGGCATTGGATGGTCTTATAACAAGAACCTTGGGGACGGTCACGTCGAGCATGCTTTGCTCTGAAGATATATATATCGCCACTCCCACGAGGTGAAGTATAATTGTCGCTTGACTGAAATAGGGGTGATTCATTCAGCAATTGCATGTAAACGCACGCTCGACAATTGCATATCATGATGATTGGAGAGTTTAAATATGAAAAAATGTAACAAATTCAAAGGAAGATGCACCGGATCCTTGCCAAGTTCTATAACAATATCGGAGACACTTGTCGAAGAGATAATCATATGGTCCTCCTACACGTTAATAGCCAAGTTTTTTATATGCATACGTTCCGCAGCCAACTATCGGCGCAATCCGATGCTTCCTTCGAAAATATAATATCCCCAGTACGTCCAGATCGCAAAAGCGATTCTCTTGTGTTTTTGCTTTAAAATATTCGTGTGCGATAATGTAGTAGGAATCAGTTTGTGGAGGGAAACTAGCCACCGGAATAGCCCAGGATTAAAAAAGTGCGAGGAGAAGCAAAAAGTGTTATGTTTCGACAATCAAATATTTGATGTAATTTTGATTGAGATAAAATATAACTTGGTCAATTACCTTCTAAATTTGAATTTTACCAAGATGAAGATCATCATCACAAATGAATAAATTCTTTACTATCTAATTTTATTTTCTATAAATATGCTAATATTTTCATGTTATTTTCTTTAGTATTAGATGATGAACATCAACAATAATATTATTTTTACCTAATCCCCATATCTAATTTTGTTAATAGTAGTAATGATAATTTGTGAATCCCACTCAATTGAAATATATTTCCATCCATTTTTTATTAAATTTTAATCCTTATAAGAAGTGCCCTAGCATTTGCATAGTTGTTAGTTGATGTTTCATGTGTTTCTAAGTGAGTCCTTCATCATTTGAGAAATACCACCTCCATTAGCTTTTCTCAAATTTTCTTTAGAAGCACCATCAAAAGTAATTTTCATAAGCCCAATTTATAATAGTTCCTTTTTAACCTATATCAATTTTGATCTTTTATTTTAATGCCATAATCATAGATGAATTTTCCATATATATTTAAATCCAATAACCAAGTTGTAATCACTTATTTTATGTAACAACCCTTCATAAACCCATTTTATTATATGCTTAATCTTTTTGTAACGATGAGATACTGCTAATGTATCTATGGATGCAGCAGACAATTATCATTGCTGGCGAATGCAATGTAAAGGAAGGAGGTCTCTTCAATGGATAGAAATATTATTTCGGTGCAGGGTAAGTCAAGGGAAATGTTAAATGGTGGTGTATTTTCCAATTGATAGAGGCAAAGAACCCTATAGGCAATGTATTTGCCAAAGGACCATGTAGATACACATCATGTAGTTGCACTGGTAGGAATGCTTGGTGCTTGTTTAATTATGAAAATATAACGACTAGTTGGAAATGAAAGTGCTTATATGCGTGAGAGCCATAGTTTTAGATAAAATGATTAATGTGGAATAAAGATATACTTTATTAAAAAAAAAAATAAGGGATAAAGTAAAGATAATTGACCATTATGTATTTATATTAAATATTAATGTATATTTGGGGAATTCATTTATTTGAAATTATATATATATATATATATATATATATATATATATATATATATATATAATAGATAATAAAATTGAATGTTAGTAGTATTAATAATGTGTTAAATATGAAATTACAATTGGCAACGAAACATGTATATAAGTATATTAATAAATGGTAATAATCTATTGATTATCTAAAATTTTTGGGCATTGTATAATGGAAGGAATGTGAAATTTGTTTATCGGTAATTGTTTGGGTGATTCAACAACCAAGTTAAGTTGTTGAATGTGGAGAGAGATGGATTACCATCTGGAACGCCATGAAACACATAGTTGGAAAAAACTAATAGATAATGCTTACAAAAAAGGTGGAATGACCCTCTGGAGGAGGAAGGAAAAAATGAATGAAGGGGTGACAAGGTGTGCATGATTCCCGTAAGAGAAGAAGAATAAAATTGAATGTTAGTAGTATTAATAATGTGTTAAATATAAAATTACAATTGACAATGAAACATGTATATAAGTATATTAATACATGATAATAATCTATTGATTATCTAAAAATTTTGGGCATTGTATAATGGAAGGAATGGGAAATTTATTTATCGGTAATTGTTTGGGTGATTCAACATCCAAGTTAATATGTTGAATGTGGAGAGATATGAATTACCATCTGGAACACCACGAAACACATAGTTGGAAAAAACTAATAGATAATGCTTACAAAAAAGGTGGAATGACCTTCTGGAAGAGGAAGGAAAAAATGAATGAAGGGGTGACAAGGTGTGCATGATTCCTGTAAGGAGAGCGGTAGAGGAAGGAATTGGCATTGGAAGCAAGGAGAAAAACTATGAGTTTTATTGGATTTAAAAAATAATAATTATAATAAAAATAAAATAGAAAATTTGGTAGATAGTTTTTAAAAATAAAAATGTTGTATGTTGCATTGTGTGAAAGTTTAAGATTTTAACTGCATTATTGAAGGGTAAAGTCTTCTTTGTGTGACTTGGAAATGTTGTGTGCTTTATGCGCATGAAGGAATAATGGAAAACCTTTATTTTTATTATTTTGATATATATCTATCAAATTTGGTCTCGGCTTTACTAAAGGAGAATCATCAACTGAACCAAAAACAAGCATGATGTGATATATGTCTATGAAGTTCGGGTGCAGCAGTGTGAGTGGTGCGAAGAGAAGATAAGAACGCGGTATGCAGAAGTCATGTTCTGAGTGTGAAATGACAGTGTGTTGGCTGTAGAAGTGATATTTCTGTGAAGTTGTAGTAGAGAACGCAGAGAGATATAGAGGAGTGGTTGAAAAAGTGCGAATCATTTTTCACAGCAGCAGTCAAATGCCGACAAGCAGCAGATCGTAGAAAAATAGCAGATCATGATAATCGAGGTGAAAGTTTACATTCTGCAATTTTTATTATTATCTTCAAGTTGTAGCTTGAAAAAGGGGTTGGTGCCTCTTTCCAGTTGGTGCTGGAAAAATTGGAGTTGGTGCTCCATTCTTTGTAGCGAGATAAAACTTAGGGGTTGGTGCCTCTTACCAGTTGGTGCTGGTGAATGATTATGTAAAGTTGGAACTTTGCATTTGACTGGATTTGGATGGTAGTCCAAGCAGTCCTTTTTGAGTAGTAGCCACATCGGTGAACCTTGTTAAAATGTCATGTTATGTGTGATGCTCTTGGTACTTTTATTATTTCTGTTTTAATCTGGTGCTGTTTATTTAAAAGTCTAAATTGCTTTTAAGTTTTTAAAGAACACACTGATTCACCCCCCCTCTCAGTGTCATTGTGATTATAACATTTGGTATCTATTGGCCTCTTTTAGTTGTTTCTTTAATGAAACAATCTCTTCTTCTTTTTGGCAGCATACAGTCTCTTTCTCATTGATCTGAGACCTAAGAATATATTCAATCCTTTTGTTCTGTTCTACTTGCAGCTTTAGATCGACAATAACCTGTTTATATTCCTCTTCACTTGTGTCTGTATACATCATTCTTATTATCCAGTTGTGTCTTCAAGGCTTCTTCTAATTTTTTGGCCTTTTGAACTTGTAGGAAGAGATCTTCAATCTCATCCTCATATTCTTCTAATTTCTTGGACAGTATTTTGTTCTTTTTCTTTTCTATTCTCCACTCTTCAAGAGCAGATATCAAATCTCCTTCAAAATCTACTTTAGCCTCAAGATTTTCATCACAAACTTCAAGATTCACTTCTTCTACCTTTTCCGGTTCAAATTTCTCTTCTACAGGAACCGAAACTGACTGGGATGCCTTTTTGGATGAGGATCTATTCTTCTTAGCCATTGTGTACTAATCCAAGATCAACCCCGATCGATTTAGCCAAAATTGGGAACCCGACTCCGATACCAATTGTTGTAATCACAATGACACCGAGAGGGGGGTGAATCAGGTGTGTTCTTTAAAAACTTCTAAAACAATTAGATTATAAAACCAGCAGCAGTTTAAAGCAGATAAAAGAGATACTAAATGCATCAAGAAAGCATCACACATAACACAACATTTTAACGAGGTTAACCAATGTGGCTACTCCTCAAAAGACTGCTTGGACTACCATCCAAATCTAGTCAATGCAAAGCTACAACTTTACATAATCATTTACCAGCACCAACTGGAAGGAGCACCAACCCCTTAACTTTATCTGCTTCAACAAAATGGAGCACCAACTCCTATTTTACCAGCACCTACTGGAAAGAGGCACCAACCCCTTAATTTTCCAAGCACCAAGCTGGACAAATTATTTACCAGCACCAACTGGAAAGAGGCACCAACCCCTTAATTTTCCAGCACCAACTGGACAAATTATTTACCAGCACCAACTGGAAAGAGGCACCAACCCCTTAATTTTCTAGCACCAACTAGACTTCAATATTGAATAAAAAAATGTTTGACATATACCTTTGTTATTGCAAGACTCTAACTGGTCTACATCACCTTTGCAATCTCTGTGCACTCTGCTCTCTCTTGCACAATCACTTCACATAGTTTGCTGCACTGCTATAGCCAGAATTTGCAATCAACTTTGCCCTTCGCGCTTCTCTGCACACTCTGCTTTCTCTGCGCACATGCTTCGCACACTCTGTGTCATTTCACATTCTACTCTCTGCTCAACACGAACTTCACTTTTACAAACACTATGCTCGCATTCACACTATATATTTACACCCCACATTTCAAACTCGAAGTACCCTTGCTTTTATAGAAGAAGTTTTAGGAACAAACCCTAAAAGAACGTCGGTTGAGAAACCCTAGAATTTGTCAGCTGCCAAACCCTAAAATTCGTCGGCCCAAATTTAACTTTGTCGGCCTCAAACACTTCTTCCACCTTCGTCACTTTCCTATAGCTTATTGCCGCGAAATAGTAACATGTCGGCCCTTTTAATTTAATTTAATATTTTAATTTAAATTTTAAATAAAATAAAATTTAAACTAAATATTTAAAATTAAATATCTTCATCACTGGGGCATATTTTTCAACGAAACGAAGAGCCAACTTGGGTTTTAAGAAAAACCCATTTCAAATCTGTTATCCATGGTTTTAAATAAAACATTTTATTTTGACTGCCTTGGTTTTCACAAAAAACCTTTAAAATTTAAACTAAATATTTAAAATTAAATATCTTTATCATCGGGGCACATTTTTCAACGAAACGAAGAGCCAACTTGGGTTTTAAGAAAAACCCATTTCAAATATGTTATCCATGGTTTTAAATAAAACTTTTTATTCTGACTGCCTTGGTTTTCACAAAAAACCTTTCCGCTTCTTGACATCTCAGGTTCTGAAGACTTCTTCTCATTCTGAATTATGTTTTCTATTTCTGTGCATCTATCATTTAAGGACTCATGATCTGACTAACTTTTGAACTTTATCCTCTGCATCTGAGTGACTTATGAACTGCCTATCCATTGCATCATTAGATCTAACTGACTGTATTGACAACAATGACAATCCTCCTGCAACACCTTGCTCAACACTGAACTCCTATCCATTGTACTTTGGCTGCACCTTGCTGTTCAATAAACTCTTGTCCATTGCATCAATAAATCTGTCTAACTATGTTGACAACAATGACAATACTATTTGCTGCACTTTGCTCAACAAACCAAAGTCTGAATCTATTCTCCTTCAATTTAATTATTGATGCATATTGAGCTAAAAATATTTGTGATGTTGTATGATGTGTTAGGTAATCTGGATAAACTTTGCATGTTGTTTTGTGTATGTATAAAAAAGTGTGCATATAGGGTATAGCTACATGTCATTTTAGGATGACCCTTCTGACCCTTGAATCCACCGGATAATCAATATGTAATGAAATAACCTGATGAGTACTACATAGTACATTACTTGCTATATTTTAGCGGTTTAGACTATGCTCGACGTCAAGAAATAAGCCTAGAAGATAAAGAATGTGCCATGCATGATGAGGAACCTGGAATTTAGCTCTCAGGGGTGTGATGATGCCTGAGTCGATGAAGGATATAGATAAATTTTGTTACATGCAAATGTGTTGACCATGTAAACCCTGGGAAAGAGCAGGGTAGAACCTTGTGACTGCATTAGAAATTTAGAAAATGTACTTTTGAAGAACATGCTTGAAAGGGATCTGAGAAAAGAAGTTAGCTTGTAGTCTTGAGTAAATTACTATGGTTTTTCTTCATAAGTCATTTGCCTGGTTGAAGGTTTAATACATATTGTGTTTTTTTTAAAATTAGTCTTGTATAAAATAACCTTAGCAATTCGAAAAGCCAAATTTGCATATGAGTTTGTATTATGTATGTTACTTTTATATTGAGCGTTGTCTGATATAAATAGAATTTTTATGATTCGTGATGTTTAGGCAGCTTAATTAAAGACTCATGGGTTTGTTGGATGAACTCTTCCATACGTATGTTAATGACTATGTGGTGAACATTTTCAATAGAGGAAACTTTTTTTGAGATTCACACTTAATCTCTATTGTAACCCTGAAATTTATCATTTATTTTATAACCTTGAAACTCTTCATTTATGGGCAGTGAATGTTGTCTTGTATAATCATCCTCTCAGATCATAGTACGCACCGGGAGTTGAAGCTTTCAATTACTTGGTTTTAGTTCTTTCTAGTTCAGCATAGTTGTGTCATATTTAGACTTGAATGATATAGATATTAGAGAAAATGAATCATGCTCGATGTATAAATTGAAACCTGCTGGAGTATTCTTTGTGGGATTTATTTATAAAATTATAATTCTTTATATGAAATTTAAGACAAAGTTTATACATTGGGGTCCTGGAACGTCAGTTAAAGAAGCTATAGTGTAGTGTGCAATGTTAGTTTATTTTCAGAATGGAGACTCCTTTACTTAAAACCAAAACCGTTCTAAAATTCATAGAGAAATAAATATTGTCTATTTCGTTGTGTAAAACTGAAAGTAGACAAGTGGGGAATGACTTTATACTTTTGCATAACTTTTAAAAGATATATTAGTATGTAAAATGTTATAGGCGTTTAGTATGAACAATGTTGAATGGTGTTATTTCTTTTATATTGCAATTTTGAATGAGTATAAACAATAAAGAAAGCATTGTCTTCATACTTAGTTGAGGTATTTGTAGATAACTTTGTCTCTTATTCACGTATTGAATTAAATAGTGGATTTTATAAGGAAAGAGAGTAATTTACAAATGAAATTTATAAGTAGTAGTACTTACTTCTTAGACGAAAGAATAAGAAGGAGATGTAAAATAGAATAATATTATAGATATAGGATTCCTTGATTTGTTTGCAATAAATCTAAAAGTTCTTTGATTTTTTTTATTCAGCTTAGTGATAAACACTTAGATAGAGATAGGGAAACTAGTTGAATTTTGATATACAATAAAACCTCGAAATCCTTTAGGAAATGGTGATTGTTTACAAACCTTAAACTTAGTCAGCCTTCTATTAATTTCCCAAGATTGTGGAGTAGACAATATTATCATGCAACCTAAGGTTGTGGGCAGGACAACCTTGACAAAGATACAAGATTGTGGGAAGGACAATCTTGTAAAAGATAATTTTAATGATGTTGCGGGTAGGAAATCATCATGGAAATAAATTTTAATGATGTTGTGGGTAGGAAATCATCATGGAAATAAATTTTAATGATGATATAAGTAGGCAATCATCATGGATCAGGGCTCTAACCGTACTTTTGATAGAAAATGGTCAGAATGGGAGGTAACAAAGGGTTGTATGGGCATCCCTTCTAGGTTATCCCTGCTAGTGATGAGTGGCAAATTGTGCTTGACTAGGTATTACCGATAACATGATGGTATGGGACATCGTGTTGGTTAATCAACACATGATTCTAGGTGGTTACCAGAGCATTGGTAAGACCCTAGATGATGCTCCAAGAAGAATGGTTGATCGTCTAGCTCGAGCATGTATGCGCTAAGTCTTACATGATATAAGACATAAAATTAGACAATCATGTTAAGACATGGGAAAGTATGCACCACACCTCTAGGTGTTATGGGCCCTAGAGGAAAAGAAACCCACTACCTAAACTTAGGATCTCGGGAGGAGAGTGAAGTTCAAAATGGAAACTATATGGGATCTGGCCAATCTTGATCTCATGAGTATTCCGACTGTAGTGGAATGACACTCATGAAGATAATTTTAACATGCTCAAACTAAAAAAAAAATTGATAAGAGTAAAATAAAGAAAAAATTTCTCATGTTGAAGTCTCTGATATTAGACAACCAAGTGGTGATGACTTGGGGTGATTAGACAACCAAGTGGGCAGACTTGGGGTGTTACATTTGGTATCAGAGCAAAGGTTGCGACTCCATAGATAATAAAATTTTTAAAAGAACAATTTTGCCAAATTAAAATAATACTATTAATGTGTGCACTCCAGAGTCAAATTAAATTATTTGACAAGGCTCTCTGTTTGCTGGGTAGGCAATGGCATCTAGACAAAAATCTAGTTCCTTGAAACGAACTACAGTGGTTCAGTGGGAAGGGCTGACCGAGAACCCTAGAAGGGTCATCCAAAAAGTTATGCGGATCGAGGCATCAGAGGAAACTACAGAACCTCCTCAAGAAAAGAGGAAGGAAAAATAACTAGTTAATAAAGAGGATAAAATGGTCCGGATGGTACAACTATTATGAGAGAAAATGAGCCAACAAAAAGAACAAATGGAGCAGCAAAGTGCTCAAATAGCTGAACATATGGCACAAAAAAATACCCAAATGATAGAACACATGGAGCAACAAAAATCTCATCTGGCCCAACAACAAGAAATGCTTTCCCATCAATAAAAAACAATAGAAAATCTATCCAAAGGAAAGGAAATGGTAATAGTTGAGGATGAGATAACTATTGACCCAGAAAGGAAACAAGTGGGTTTCAAGCTAGATAAGGATATGAGAAGAATTGATATAGCTAAATTTGATGGTAAAGGTGATGGGGAAGAGGCTAAAATATGGTTGAATAGTGTGGAAGCATATTTTGTAATTAGAACACTATCATCTAAATCGAAAACTTCATGGGCAGTTTTTCAACTGACTAGAGCTACCGCTGATTGGTGGGATACGTATAGGAAAACTCATAATGTAGAGGTTGTCGATGTTCACTGGGACACATTTGTGTTGGCATTCAAATATAGGTTCTTAACACCGTAATTTTACCTTGAAAGGACTATAGAATTTTCAAGGTTAACTCAGGGGAATATGATTGTAATTGAATACTATCAGTGATTTGTGCAATTGCTCAAATACATGCCCGAATATGAGTAGCAAAATGAAATCAAAATTCAAAAATTTCTCCTAGGGTTACATCCAAAAATTGGACATTTTATCCTTATGCTGAAACCTTCTACCTTAACTATTGCTTGTGACTTGGCTCGATAGGAAGAAGATAACCTTAAGGCTAAGAAAGCTTATTATCAACAATCTTCTGAAAAGGAAGAATCATAGAAAAAGAAAAATGAGGGTCCATCAAGAAAGGATAGGAATTGGACCAAGAGTCATGGCAATGGGAGTAGAAATAGATTTTATAGGAATAAGAATAGGTACCAAGGAAATAGGGGAAATCAAAACTATCGGGTGGCCAAAGAAATTTTAGGGATAGATTGGATCAAAAAGCTAACGCACCAAGAGTGGATACACATGAATATAGTGGGGAAAATATGAAAGAGAGGGCACCACGGACTGGTTGTTGGATTTGTAAAGAACCTCATTATGCTGACAAGTGTCCATTACGAGATGATAAGAGGAAGGAACCGATGGAACCTGCTCATAAGATATATGCAACAATAGGTAACTCTAAACTCAATGGTCAAGCAACACCTTTTCTATTGAAAGGTAAACTTTATAATAGAAATGTTTATATTTTGGTTGATTCTAGAGCAACTGATAGTTTTGTTTCACCAAATATTTTGAGGGACATACCGAAAGTACCTGGATTTATGGCTAATGGGTGGAAAGTCGAGTATGGGTCTGGGCAAACCTATACTATCAATCAATGTTTATTTGATCCTCAAATTATACTACCTCAAGGACAAACTCGATGGCATTTATATGTCGCTCCATTGCATGCCTTTGACATTGGCTCAAGGTACATAAGGCATTGTTAAAATTTGAAGAAATATGGATGGATTTTACTAATGATACCAAGCAAAGGATTCAGATTTGCTATGAACGAGAATCAGTGGAACCACATATTTTGACAGCAATGCAAGTTAAAAGAGCACTGAAAAAGGGTAGTAGAATATTTGTGGTCAAACTTAATAAAAATGAGGAAAATGAGTCTAGAGCAAGTCTTTTTCAAACCTATCCGATATTGAATGATTTTTGGGATGTCTTTCCTAAGGAATTATCGGGTCTTCCACCTCAAAGGAAATTTGATTTTACCATAGAACTTTTACCAGGAGCAACTCCTATAGCTCGTGCACCATATAGAATGACTACAATAGAGTTGCAAGAGCTTAAGACTCAACTGTAGGAACTTCTAGAAAAAAGACATATTAAACCTAGTGTTTCACCGTGGGGTGCACCAATATTGTTTGTGAAAAATAAATATGGAACACTAAGGTTATGCATTGACTATAGAATGTTAAATAAAATAATTGTTAAGAATAAGTATTCTCTACCCAGAATAGATGATTTGTTTGATCAACTAAAAGGAGCCACAATTTTCTCCAAAATTGATCTTAGATCTGGTTATCATCAATTGAGGATACGAGAAGAAGACACTCATAAAATTGATTTTTGAACTAGATATGGTCATTATGAATTCACAGTGTTGCCTTTTGGATTGACCAATGCACCAACAACTTTTATGAATTTTATGAATAGTGTATTTTGAGAACAATTAGATCGGTTTGTGTTGGTGTTCTTGGATGACATACTGATCTACTCAAAAACAAAGAAGAACATGATCTCCATATGAGGATTGTTCTTGAAATACTTAGAAAGAATCAATTGTATGGGAAAATGTCCAAGTGTGAGTTTTATGCAACTCAGGTACAATATTTAGGTCATATAATATCTGCTGAAGGGGTATCCATTGATCCAAGGAAAATTGAGGCTATTATTGATTGGCCAACTCCCACAAATATTTTTGAAGTCAGAATTTTTATGGGAATGGCTGGATATTATCATCGTTTTATCCAAAAATTTTCTAAGATAGCCTATCCAATAACTAATCTCCAAAAGAAAGAAAAAGCTTTTAAATGGATAGAACGATGTGAAGAAGAATTCAAAGTACTTAAAGAAAAGCTAACATCAACACCTATTCTCAGAATAGTAGATCCCAAACAACCATTTTTTGTATGTACCGATGCTTCTATGTAAGGATTAGGTGGGGTTCTCATGCAAGAAGATGGCGTTATTGCTTATGAGTCCCAAAAACTTAAGAAACATGAATTAAACTATGCCACACATGACTTGGAATTGGCTGTGGTAGTGCATGCTTTGAAAATGTGGCATCATTACCTACTTGGTAAACCTTTTGAGCTTAGAATAGATCATCAAAGCCTAAGATATATTTTTACTCAGCCAATGCTTAATGCTAGACAAAGGCGCTAGATAGAATTTCTAGCAGAATATGATTTTGGCATAGAATATATTAAGGGAAAAGAAAATAAATTAGTATATTCTTTAAGTAGAAGAAGGCATATCCATGCTATGTCACACTGTCAATCTACCATAATTGATCAAATAAGGAAACTACAAATACAAGATGAATACTCTCAAAAATATCGAGAATTGGTTTAGCAAGATTTTGATAAGAAATTAGACTTGCCACCTAATTTGTCAAAAATTCATGATACATTCCATGTGTCCCTTCTTAAGAAATATGTTCCTAACCCCTCACATGTTTGGAATGTTGATCAATTGTATATGGATGACCCCTTACACATTGAAGTACGACCAGTTAAGATCCTAGGATATCGAACAAAGCAATTGAGAAAGAGGAACATTGAGCAATGCAAGGTCCAATGGGACCAGTTTTCTAAAAATAGTGCCACCTAGGAAGATGTGGCCATGATGAAAAGACAATTCCTATTTTTGTTTGATTAATGTTTGGACATTGTTATCATCATGCTATAGTTTTATTTTGACTAAACAGTAACAACATCATATCTTGGTTTGTGAAGTAAGATACATATACTTGATATTTGTGCATGTTTCATGTCATAGTTTTATTTTGATTATATTTATATATCTTGGTTGGTGAAGAATGATACATGAACTTATGCATGTTTTAGATGATGAATCAGATTTGAAAGAGTATAAATTAGAAAATGTGTTGAATTGATTCTCTATTATCATGACAATATTGATATTTTATTTACATGCTTTATATGGTGAATGTAAACATAGGGACTATGTTTAATATTAGGGGGGGAGTATGTAACAACCCTCCACAAACCCATTTTATTATATGCTTAATCTATCTACAAGGATGAGATACTGCTAATGTATCTATGGATGCAGGAGATAGGTATCATTGTTGGTGAGTGCAATGTAAAGGAAGGAGGTCTCTTCAATGGACAAAAATATTATTCCGATGTAGGGTAAGTCAAGGGAAATGATGAGCGGTGGTGTATTTTCTAGTTGATAGGGGCAAAGAACCCTATAGGCAATGCATTTGCCAATGGTCCATGTAGTTGCACATCATGTAGTTGCATTGGTAGGAATGCTTGGTGCTTGTTCAATTATGAAAATATAATGATTGGTTGGCAATGAAAGTGCTTATATGCATGGGAGCCATAGTTTTAGATAAAAGGATTAATGTGGAATAAAGATATAGTTTTATTAAAAAAAACTATAAGGGATAAAGTAAAGATAATTGACCATTATGTATTTATATTAAATATTAATGTATGTTTGGGGGAATTCATTTATTTGAAATTATATATATATATATATATATAATAAATAATAAAATTGAATGTTAGTAGTATTAATAATGTGTTAAATATAAAATTACAATTGGCAACAAAACATGTATATAAGTATATTAATACATGATAATAATCTATTGATTATCTAAAAATTTTGGGCATTGTATAATGGAAGGAATGGGAAATTTGTTTATCGGCAATTGTTTGGGTAATTTAACAACCAAGTTAAGCTGTTGAACATGGAGAGAGATGGATTACCATTTGGCATATCGTGGAATGTAGAGTTGGAAAAAAATAACTAATAATTCTTATGAAAAAGATGGAATGACCCTGTAGAGGAGGAAGAAAAAATGAACGAAGGGGTGACAAGGTGTGGGGTGTCAAGGCTATGGAGATGAGGCTGCAGAGACTAAAAGTGTAGAGATAGCGAGAGCGAAGACTAATAGCATGAGGAAGTGCATTGAGAAGTGTGCATGATTTCGATAAGAGAAGGAGAGCGGTAGAGGAAGGACTTGGCATTGGAAGCAAGGAGAAAAACTGTGAGTTTTATTGGATTTAAAAAAATAATAATTATAATAAAAATAAAATGGAAAATTTGGTAGATAGTTTTTAAAAATAAAAATATTGTATGCTGCATTGTGTGAAAGTTTAAGATTTTAACTACGTTATTGAAGGGTGAAGTCTTCTTTGTGTGACTTGGAAATGTTATGTGCTACATGCGCATGAAGGAATAATGGAAAACCTTTATTTTGATTGTTTTGATATATATCTGGTTGGTGGTGAACCAAAGTCTGAATCTATTCTCCTTCAGTTTAATTATTGATGCATGTTGAGCTGAAAATATCTGCAATGTTGTATGATGTCTTGGGTAATCTGGATAAAATTTGCATGTTGTTCTGTGTATGTAAAAAAAAATATGCATATAGGGTATAGCTGCATGTCATTTTAGGATGACCATTCTGACCCTTGAATCCACCGGATAATCAATATGTAATGAAAGAACCTGATGAGTACTGCATAGTACATTACTTGCTATATTTTAGTGGTTTAGACTATGCTCGGTATTAAAGAAATAAGCCTAGCGGACAAAGAATGTGCCATGCATGATGAGGAACCTAGAATTTAGCTCTCAAGGGGTGTGATGATGCCTGAGTCGATGAAGGATATAGATAAATTTTGTTACATGCAAATGTGTTGACCATGTAAACCCTGAGAAAGAGTAGGGCAGAACCTTGTGATTGCATTAGAAATTTAGAAAATGTAATTTTGAAGAACATGCTTGAAAGGGATATGAGAAAAGAAGATAGCTTGCAGTCTTGAGTAAATTACTGTGGTTTTTCTTCATAAGTCATTCGCCTGGTTGAAGGTTTAATACATATTGTGTTTTTAAAAAAAATTAAATTAGTCTTGTATAAAATAACCTCAAAAATTTGAAAATCCAAATTTGCATATGAGTTTGTATTATGTATGTTACTTTTATATTGAGCGTTGTCTGATATAAATATTTTTTTTATGATTCATGATGTTTAGGCAACTTAATTAAAGACTCATGGGTTTGTTGGATGAACTCTTCCATACGTATGTTAATGACTATGTGGTGAACATTTTCAACAAAGGAAACTTTTGTTTGAGATTCACACTTAATATCTATTGTAACCCTAAAATTTATCATTTATTTTATAACCTTGAAACTCTTCATTTATGGGCAGTGAATGTTGTCTTGTATAATCATCCTCTCAGATCGTAGTACATCGGGAGTTGAAGCTTTCAATTACTTGGTTTTAGTTCTTTCTAGTTCAGCATAGTTGTGTCATATTTAGACTTGAATGATATAGATATTAGAGAAAATGAATCATGCTCGACGTATAAATTGAAACCTGTTGGAGTATTCTTTGTGGGATTTCTTTATAAAATTATAATTCTTTATATGAAATTTAAGACAAATTTTATACATTGGGGTCCTGGAATGTCAGTTAAAGAAGCTATAGTGTAGTGTGCAATGTTAGTTTATTTTCAGAACGAAGACTCCTTTACTTAAAATCGAAACCATTCTGAAATTCATAGAGAAATAAATATTGTCTATTTCGCTGTTTAAAATTGAAAGTAAACAAATGGGGAATGTATTTATACTTTTGCATAACTTTTAAAAGATATATTAGTATGTAAAATGTTATAGGCATTTAGTATGAACAATGTTGAATGGTGTTATTTCTTTTATATTGCAATTTCAAATGAGTATAAACAATAAAGAAAGCATTGTCTTCATACTTAGTTGGGGTATTTGTAGATAACTTTGTCTCTTATTCACGTATTGAATTAAATAGTGGATTTTATAAGGAAAGAGAGTAATTTACAAATGAACTTTAGAAGTAGTAGTACTTACTTCTTAGACGAAATAATAAGAGGGAAACGTAAAATAGAATAATATTATAGATTTAGGATTCCTTGATTTGTTTGCAATAAATCTAAAAGTTCTTTGATTTTTTTTATACAACTTAGTGATAAACACTTAGATAGAGATAGGGAAACTAGTTGAATTTTGATATACAATAAAACCTCAAAATCCTTTAGGAAATGGTGATTGTTTACAAACCTTAAACTTAGTCAGTCTCTTCTATAGATTTCTCAATCTTGTGGAGTAGATAATCTTATCACGCAACCTAAGGTTGTGGGTAGGACAACCTTGACAAAGATACAATATTGTGGGAAGGACAATCTTGTAAAATATAATTTTAATGATATTGTAGGTAGGCAATCATCATGGAAATAAATTTTAATGATGTTACGGGTAGGAAATCATCATGGAAATAAATTTTAATGATGATGCGGGTAGGAAATCATCATGGATCAGGGCTCTAACTATACTTTTGATGGAAAATGGTCAGAATGAGAGGTAACGAAGGGTTTTATGGGTATCCCTTCTAGGTTATCCCTGCTAGTGATGAGTGGTAAATTGTGCTTGACTAGGTATTATCGACAACACGATGGTATGGGACATCATGTTGGTTAATCAACACATGATGTCGGGTGGTTACCAGGGTATTGGTAAGACCATAGATGATGCTCCAGGAATAATGGTTGATCATCTAGCTTGAGCATGTATGCGCTAAGTCTTACATGATATAAGACATAAAATTAGAAAATCATGTTAAGACATGGGAAAGTATGCGCCACACCTCTAGGTGTTATGGGCCCTAGAGGAAAAGAAACCCATTACCTAAACTTAGGATCTCAAGAGGAGAGTGAAGTTCACAATGGAAACTATACGGGATCTAGCCAATCTCGATCTCATGAGTATTTTGACTGCAATAGAATGGCACTCATGAAGATAATTTTAACATGCTCAAACTAGAAAAAAAAATTGATAAGAGTAAAATAAAGAAAATTTTTCTCATGTTGAAGTCTCTGATATTAGACAACCAAGTGGTGATGACTTGGGGTGATTAGACAACCAAGTGGGCAAACATGGGGTGTTACATTTTAATTTTAAAGCTGAAGTGAAAGATTAATTTTTTTTCCTTTTTGAAATCATAAAAGCCTATTGATTAAGATTCTTTTAAGATGGAATTACATGATATTGAATAAAATTTCCTTCTAGTTTTACTTCAAGTGAATTTAACTATAAAATATTCTTGACAAAGGCTCCTTCTGAATATCTCCCAGAATGAAATTAAATCTAAAAGAAGTGAAATCGGATCTAAAACTACTCAAAAAAAAAATCCTTTTAAATATAGCATAGAATTAAATTAAATATACTGGAAGTTAAATCATGTCTAAAAGTACTCAAAACAAGAATTCCTTCTAAATCTAACTTTAAAAAATGAAATTAAATCTAAAATAAATGAAATCAAATTTAAAAGTACTCAAAACAATGATTACCTTTAAATGTTACTTATAATTGAAATTAAATTTAAAATAAGTGAAATCAGATATAAAAGTACTCAAAACAAGAATTCCTTTTAAATCTAACTTAAAAGTAAAATTAAATATAAAATAAGTGGAGTTAGATCTAGAAGTACTCAAAACAAAAATTACTCTTAAATGTAACTTCAAAAGGAAATTAAATCTAAATGAAGTAAAATCAGATCTAAAAGTACTCAAAAACAATAATTCCTTTTAAGTTTGACTTCAAAGTGAAGTTAAATTTAAAAGAAGTGAAGTAAATCCTAAAAGTACTCCAAACAAGAATTACTTTTAAATCTAACTTAAAAATGAAATAAAATCTAAAAGAAGTGAAATCAGATCTAAAAGTACTCAAAACAAGTATTCCTTTTAAATCTAACCTAGAAATGAAATTAAATCTAAAAGTGAAATTAGATCTCAAAGTACTCAAAACAAGGTTTTCTTCTAAATCAAACATAAAAATGAAATCAAATCTAAAAGAAGTGCAATAATATCTATATGTACTCAAAACAAGAATTCCTTTTCAATCTAACTTTAAAGTGAAACTAAATCTCAAATAAGTGAATCATTTCTAAAAGTACTCAAAACAAGAATTTATTTTAAATCTAACTTAAAAGTGAAATTAAATCTAAAATAAGTGGAATCAGATCTAAAAGTACTCAAAATAAGAATTCCTTTTAAATGTTTTTTTTAATTTACATGGTGGAATCAGTAGCCGCCATTAATTCGGGCAGGTTGTCCAACTTTTATGGCTGCCACAATATTCTGTGTTATCTACCCTGGAAGACACCACATAGATATTCACACAATACGCCCCTATAACCACCATGCCACAATCATTTTAAACCTTTTACGCAACTAAAAGCACTAGGAAAGGGATAAACATTCAGTTCAACGAGGCCCAAGATTTGAACCTTGGACCTCCGCCCCTTACAGGATTTGGTCAAACCAATTGGTCTACACCTCGAACCTCATTTAATTTAAATGTAACTTAACAATTAAATTAGATATAAAAGAAGTGAAATCAAATCTAAAAAGTACTCAAAATAAGAATTTCTTTTAAATTTGACTTAAAAGTAAAATTAATCTAAAATAAATGGAATTAGATCTAAAAGTACTCAAAACAAAATATTACTTTAAAATCTAACTTAGAATGAAATTAAAACTAAAAGAAGTCAAAAAAGGATTTCTTTTAAATCTAACCAAAAAGAAAATTAGATCCAAAAAAAGTTGAAACATGTATTTCTTTTTAAATGTAACCAAAATTAAAATAATATCCAAAAGAAGTTGAAGAGAGGAGTTCTTTCAAAGTCAAATTGAGCTGAAACTGGATCACAATACAACAAATTATGAAAGTCTAATATACTTATACTTTTAAAAACTATTAAAATGTAAATAAGAAATTAGTTTGATACCACATATTTAAAGATAGATAGATATAGAAACCTTAGGCTTGAGGAAATGTGAAAAGGAACAAATATTTGCAATTTTTTTTCTAAGCTTCAAATTTATTAGTCAACCACAAATTTTCCATGATGATAAATTTGTACCAAATACATATTTTCCATGAGTGCAAATTCATTTATGTGATCTTGGATTTGTAGAGCATTGATATAAAAATGTGATCCTACTACCAAATCTATAAGAACTATTAGAAAATATGCAAAAAATGTGGGTAAAAGACCTACACAATGGAAAGAAAAGAATATTAGTAATTTTTTTTGGGGGTGAGTTTGTCCTTCTAGATTGGAAAAGTGACTATATTGATCCATGAATAAAGCCCTAAAATATAATTTAAGTTTTTTTATAAAAATAAGGTTGAAACTATGTGAATGCATGAAATAAAACTAGGTGCAACAATTAAGAGGGAAGAGAGGAGGATAACACCTATGATGGATGATCAGACTAGTAAGATTATTGCTCTACAAAAGTTATGAATTTATCACTAAATATTAAATTCATTGTATATTTACAAATCCTCTATGGAGCTACAAATCCTCCATGGAGCCATAAATTTTCCATGGAGCTACAAATTTATAATGACAAAATTTTTTACTTGAGATTATAAATCCATCCCAATAAACACAATTCAATATCAACTTATAGTAACATAGCATAATTCCTTTATCTGACTTCCACTATTTCAAATCTTACAATTCACAAAAGGGTATGCAAATTCTCTACAAACATGGTAACACTATGTCCAAAATATATTTAATGCTAACATCTACCTATTTTTATATATTTACTATTACCAATTTTAATTGTATTTTCTATGTATTCTTTGTAACCTTCTTAGGACCCCAAGGATCTATTTTTATAGAAGCTATAAGGTCCTTAGAACTATCACTAGAGGTACGCACAAATGACTTGATGTGTGTAAATCCTAGGTGGTGAGTCATGCAATTCTTGTTCTATCTAAGAGATGAGGTGTCTAGTTAACTAGCCTTGCAACATGGGCTTGGAGGCTAATTAGGGAGTTAAATACCTCTAATTGGTAATAACATTATTTGATTAGAGGTGTATATTAGGTTAATTGCCTTTGATTCGTAGTTGCATGGGCTGATTTGGGATGGTTACTAATTTTATTGCCTCTAATTGGTAGTTCAAATTGGATAATTGAACATGGAGTGATGGACATGGTGATGATAGGGAGTAACACTATCATGATTGAGAGTTTTGTTAATGGTTTTTCAAATTCACTATGATAGTGAGTTTGCATAGAGCATAAAATTACCATGAGTGTAACTTTATCATGTTCAAACTCATTGGAAAGCTTGTTCCAAGAGCTTACCAATAGTATAAATTTTGTGAAATTCAAAGTCCATTTGATCTAGTTTTGAAAAGGCCAAAGTTAGGGGGTTCAAATTTATGGTTGGAGTAAATTCGTCAAAGCAATTTTGTTGTGACTATATTTTTTTTTTACTTAGGCTTGTTAAAAGTCTTATTCTGAGACCTTTCTAGGGGTACAAATTTTGTAATACTTGGAGTCTATTTCGTCAGGTTTTGTAATAGTTAATGTTGAAGGGGTATTTTACCCTAGATTCAAATTTAAAAGGTAATTTGCTCAAATTAGTAAAATGTGTGATTTGTAATTGATCTAGGGATCAAAATTGGGTGTCTACATTTGCCTCATTTTGAACAATTTATATTAATATAAATGCTTCAAAGATTTAAGATCCTAATTTTGCAAAAGGAGTATCATTTTAATGATGTTCATTGATGCATTGATTATGATTTTGATTTATGATTTTTATAAGGTTCAAGGTTTATTTTGTGATTTTTTGCTAGGGTTAGGGTTAGGGGTTATGCAAGAAATAAGGTTGGGGAGGGTCTAAAAGGGGATGAGGAGTTATTTACCCCATTTGTGTGGTAAAGAGAAAGAGAAAGAGAGTGAATAAGAGAGAGGAAGAAGAGGATATTAGTTTACATTTATGGAGTGATGCCATAGATAACCTTAATGAGGCACCAAGTGGAGGTCACATGGGCTACAAAGCATGGAGAGTTAGAACCCAAGGTAGGTCTATTGAAAACCATACCTTATTTTATTTTATTTTTTAAGTCGACATGATGCACAAAATTATCGTGTGGAAAATTAATTATTGTACAAAAAATTAGTGTCCTACAACAAAATCATTATTGTCCAATAAAATTGTTGTTGTACAATAAATTTAATAAAATTTTTAGTTGCTCAGAAGGTAGTTATGTTAATACTCATTAGGAAGAATTTTTTAATACTTTTTGATGGTGTAGTTTATTTTACATTTTGAGGTGTTTTAGTTGGGGCTTCTTATTTAGATCTACTTGGATTATTTATATTATTCAAATGATTACAAGGTATGGTCATGTTTTTACTTATTGGAGAGAGTTTTCCATACTCTTTATTATTTTAGTGATAAAAAATGGTTGTGTTCATTTATGGTGTACTTGGGTTTCTTGATGCCATGACATACTAATATAATGTTTATTTGTTTGGTATGTGGAGCATATTATAAAGGTTTTAGGACCTAAAGAGACTTGTCGATGGTCCATGGGTCATGTTGTACCACTAGAGGAGAGCGAGTTCCTAAGATTCATAGGATTGTTTTATTTAGCCAAAATACCTAAGGTTTTATTTGATTATGCATTGCTTACAACACTCACAAAGAGATGGTATTCAAATATGAGCATATTCCAACTCCATACAAGGGATATGACTATGATTCTTGAGGATATTTTATGGATCCTATGTGTCCATTTTATATGTATTGTTTATAGATATTGATTGAGAATCCTAAGTATGATATCTTTGGGTTAGGTATTGGCATCAACAAAGGGCTTTTGGATGGTATTTTTTACTGTTGCATTACATCGTTGTGTTCTTTGGTATTTAGTATGCTGATATGTGACACGTTAATGCAATATATAGTGGGAATGGTGTGAGGTGATGGAAACCATGAGAGACCACCATACCATATATGCCTGGTAACTAGTGGTTGTAGCTCAACTATACCACATTCCTCATTGCATAACTATAAGTAGAGGAAGAACATATTATGTTGCAAATTACTTCAATTTTTGGATTATGGAGAATATACCAATGGCTTAGTTAGCTAGCTTGCTAAGAAGGTTAGATGAATATTATTTTTTTATTTCTTACTATTGGGCATCCAACTTTGAGATTAGCCAAAAGGATCCAGTAGAGAGTAGATTGTGGATAGTCTGAAAGATGATCGATGATCTTACTACATAGGATACTATATGAAAGCCTTACTAGTAACACCTTAGATGGGTTGGAGATGTTATGTAGTTATATTAAGCAAGATAATTGAGATGGTTAAAGGGAGATTCGGGTAACGATGAGCTCCATCACTTTGACCAAGTATTATGGGAGTTCGGTAGGGAGCAAAGCATTCTTGAGGGAGATGTTTTGTATAGATGAGTTAGTTTTTAAAATGGGGTGGTCCAACTTCATAATACTAAAATGTATATAGAGGTATATATGAATGAACCTATTATTCTATATTGTTATCGTGATGATCCTAGTGTAGTCAAGGGTTACTAGGATTGGGATGAGGGTTTTTATCATGTACCAATGACATATTAATCAGGTAGGTAAGCATAGTTTGAGGATAAGTATTAGGATCATAGGTTTCTTTATCAAAGAAATTCATCATTACAAATACATATATAGGATATTCAACAAAGATATCGATAACTTCCACTAGCAATTTCCTCTTTACATATGCATAACTACTACCTTCAAGGGCTAGACCAAATGAGAAAAGTCCCAATAAGGCTTCCCCTCTTGGTTTTGAGGGTGGTCTTAGTGGGTTTCCTAATACTACTATAGGTGATGCTATCCCAACTGAGCCTCATCCAATCTGTAATGAAACCACTTAGTGAGAATATGAATAGAAATTCAAATATCGCTTTTAACACTAAATCATTTTTTTTGTATTAGAGGAAAACCTGCAATAAAATATATATTGAATAATGTTCTTCGATGATGATTCTAAACAACAAATGCTATCCTATTAAATATGATGTCATGGGTTGCCTCTAGAAGGTCACACCCTTTCATGATATGTTATAAGTAATAATATAGAGTTAATGTTGGTTAGGAAATAGATCCTAACATGCCACCCCTCTTAGAAAAGCTTTGACCTCAAAGCTGGAATGTTGGAAAACACTCTTGAATATGATGGAGTGTTTCCCAAGTAGCTTATTCTAAGGATAGACCTTTCCATTGGATCAATAATTCTGTGATATTACTATTTAAAAGGTGACAAGATCAACGATCTAATATAGCTTCGTGTTCAACCAAAAGTACTTCCTCATCAATAAATTTTGGAAGGGTAGTGTGGATAGTGATATGTGCTCCAACTACTAGCTTAAGGTAAGAAACATGGAATACAAGATGAATTTTGGAAGATAGTGGTAACTCAATTTTATAAGCAACAGACCCGATATGCTGGAGAAACTTATAAGGTCCATAAAATTTGGCTGCTAACTTCTGAGAGCCTTTTTGTTTGGGAGATGATTGACAGTATGGTTGGAGGCATAGGAAAACCATATCACCTTCTTGAAAACTTTGCTCACTCCTATGTTTATTGGTTTGCTGCTTCATGTGATTTTGGATGATGTGTAAGTTCTCTTCAAGGAGACATAGAATTTCATCTCAAATAGAGTTTCGTCTCTACCACTTGTACATTTGTACATTCGATAATATAATAAGTGAGTGATGGTGGTGTTTGGCCATATAATGCTTCATAAGGAGTCATTTTGATGGATGTATGGTATGAAGTGTTATACCACCATTCGGCTAATAGAATCCATTTTACCCAATGGAGCGGTTGAGTATAAATGAAACAACGAAGGTAAGTATCTAAAAATTTATTAACAACCTCCGCCTGGCCATCGGTTTGAGGATGGTAGGTGGAGTTCATACAAATTTGAGTGCCTTGTAATTTGAAAAATTCCTTTCAAAAAGTGCTAGTGAAAGTTGGGTCATGATCACTAATAATTATTGAAGGTATACCATGTAATTTAAATATATTATCAAGAAAAAGGTGGGCTATAGTGCTAGAGGTGTAAGGGTGATCCACAGGACAAAAATGGGTATATTTGGATAAGTGATCTACTACTACAAAAATTATTGTTTTTCGTCAGATTTTGGTAGTCCTTCAATAAAATCCATAGAAATATCTACCCATGTTTTGGCTGGTATAGGAAGAGGTTGAAGTAATCCTAGAGTAGCAATTGTCTCCCCTTCATGTCTTTGGCAAGTCTCACACTCTGTTACAAATTATTTGATGTAGCTTTTCATAGCAACCCAATAAAAATATCTAGTTACTCTTTTATGTCTTTAAGAACCCTGAGTGTCCGACCATAGGTGAGGAATGTAATTCGTGGAGAAGTTTTTCACGATAAGAGGAATTAGGGGAGAGAACCATCCATACTTTGTACCTTAATACACTATCCGTCCAAGTGTATGATGGTTTGATATTAGCATTATGTTGGAGTTTTTGAATGATTGCATGGATAGTAGGATCATTAATCCATTCTTCATGCACCTCATCTAACCATTTAGGAATAATAGAGGAAAGAGCATGTAATTGAAGCATGTCTTCAAACTTTATAGAAAGTGCATCGGTGACCATGTTGTCTATTCTATTTTTGTATGTAATTTTGTAATCATAGCCAAGTAGTTCAGTAACCCACTTTTGTTGTTCTGGGGTTTTAGTACGTTGTTCTAATAAGAATTTTAGGCTATGATGATCAATGCGTATAATGAAATGTTGTCAAATAATATAAGGTCTCCAATGTTGAATAGTTTGAACAATAGCCAACATTTCTTTTTCATAGGTAGAACGGGCTAGATTATTTTTAGAAAATGCCTTGCTTGTAAATGCTAGAAGCATTTCATATTGCATGACTACGGATCCTATTCCTACCCCCGAGGCATAAATTTCAATGATGAATGGTTTAGAAAAGTTGGGCACAACTAGGACATGAGTGGTACACATTGCATTTTTTAATGTAATAAAAGCTTCATCCACTTGAGATGACCATTTGAAGGCATTTTTCTTAAGTAATGTTGTTAAAGGAGCTGTGATTTTACCATAATTTTTGACAAACTTGTGATAATATCCTGTTAGCCCAAGAAACCCCCTTAAACCTTTTAAGGTTTTTGGAATCGACCAACTCTTTACATCCTCAATTTTGTGTGGATCTACCTTAACTCCTTCCTTAGAGACAATGTGTCCTAAGTATTCGATTTCTTGTTTTCCAAAAGAACACTTTGATATTTTTGCATATAGTTGATTTTCCTTCAAGATTCTCAATGCTTGGCTAATATGTTTCAAATGATCTTCCCATGTTTTGCTGTAAATTAAAATATCATCAAAGAAAACTAAGATAAATTTATGAAGGAAAGGGTGGAATACCTTGTTCATTAGACTTTGAAAAGTGGAAGGAGCATTGGTAAGGCCAAATGGCATTACCAAGAATTCATAGTGCCCTTCATGAGTGTGAAAGGCTATCTTTAGAATATCCTTTTCATTAACTCTAATATGGTGGTATCCCAATCGTAATTCTAATTTGGAAAAATAGGCAGCTCCATGTAGTTCATCTAGTAGTTCGTCTATGGCTGGAATAGAAAATTTATTCTTGATTGTCATTTTTTTAAGTTCTCTAAAATCGACACATAAGAACCATGATCCATCCTTCTTCCTTACTATTATACCTAGAAAGGAGTAAGAACTTTTGCTAGTTCTAATGACCCTTACCTTAAGAAGCTCTTGTACTAGTTTCCCTATATCAATATTTTGAAGATATGGATAACAACAGGGCCTAATATTAGGGGGTTGATGCCCTAGAAGTAGTTGAATAGTGTGATCGTGACTTTTTTGTGGAGGTAGTCCTTTTGGTTCATTGAATACTTCCTTATGGTGTTCTAAAATATTTTGTAGCTCTGGTGCTTCCTATTCTTCATGAGTGGATTGGATGGAGAACAATTGAGCGACCATTCTATTAAAAATTTGAGGTATTTTATGTTGTCATTGATGTCACATGGATCACATTGGTTTTTTGTGGCCAAAGTATTTCATAAATAAGTATTTATGATATTTTGAAAAACATGAATATATAAAGGGTTTTTGTGAAAATCAAGGCAGGCAAAATAAAAGATTTTATTTAAAACCATGGATGCCAGATTTGAAATGGGTTTTTCTTAAAACCCAAGTTGGCTTTTCGTTTCATCGAAAAAGGTGCCTCGGTGATGGAGATATTTAATTTTAAAAATTTAAGTTTAAATTTTAATTATTTAAAATTTAAATTTAAAATTAAAAGTAAATTTATAGCGCCGACGTCAAAAGAAAGGAGGAGGCACATAATATTAAAGTTTAATTTATAGCACCAACGTAAAAATAAAGGAGGAAGGCATATATAAATATGCCACCAAATATTTTGATTTAACCCTATGTCCTCGATGATGGTGATGCATTCAAATTGATAAGGAAGCAAAAGGTGCCAGCGTGTTAAAGAGTGTGCATAGGATGTTCATTCGAAGAGGGAGCAAAGGCATCAAAACTCTTTTGAATCCAATAGAGAAAGAAGGCAATAAAAGTAAGGGAGATCCCTTACCAAGAACTATAGGCGCTTGTGGCCTAACAGTAAGAGGAAGGCACGTGAGGTGTTGAAGCGCCAGTAGATCCAAAGTTTGAATCCCACCAGCATTGGTTTTGCAAAGTGAAAGGGAGGACTCTTTTGGTGCACGTGGTGTTTCAGGATATGCTCAGAGAAAAAAAATAGAAGGTTTACGATCACTGTTCTATGTGAGCAGTTGGCTCACGTGGTTATTGGTTTCGTGGTTAGAGTGGTGCAGGAGCAGCGACCAGGGATCGAATCCCACTGAAGATAAAGGCAATTTAATAATTTTTCCTAGTATTTTATTTTTCTAAGGTTGCCCTAGGAGAGATAAGTGTTGTGATGCATGTTGAGAAAAAAAGATATTTCTGGTAATTTTCCTTTTCGAAGGATATCATATTATATATTATTGGAAAACTTATTTCAAGGGCTATTTGATTAACTTGCTTAGAGGGAGAAATAAGGTGTATGTAAAGAGATATTTATGTTTTTGAAGTGAAGGTTGTTTTGTTCTATTTCAAAAGTGATTAATTCTTTCATCAGGGGACATGATGCATTTTGTTGAGTAGGAGTGATAAGGTGTTATTTGGATATTATTGTTATGATATTAATCATAATCTCCAACCCTTGTTGAAAGTTGAAAAATAATTTTGTTGAGTGTGGGAGATTTCAAAAGAGGTTTCTTCATCTTCATAAAAGGTATGGGAACATTCTCCTATTGATTGATTATGGTGGTTGATTTCTGAAATATCATTTGAGAGAAAATGATTGATTGTGGTTTCCTTTTCGAAAGTGGTTGGTTGAATGCTTCAAGGTTTTCTTATTTGAAAGTTGTTTTTAAACCTTATTTTATAAGCATAGTTGTTGAAGCCCATTGTTTATGAAAAGAACTTGAAAAGAACATGAGTATCATTGTAATGTGATATTTGTGGTTGAAAATTGTTGAAAATATTTGATTTGAGTTGATTAAGCCTAGTCAAGTGATGTGTGAAGTGATTGTTCAAGTTCCATGAAACAAACTATTATATAATTCTGATTTGAGTTGAGATTGAGCTTAGAACATATTGAGTCTCTAACAATTCTCTTTATGCTTCTATGATTTGACTTGAGTTGAGTTGAGATTGAGCTTAGAATATATTGAGTCTCTAACAATTCTCTTTATGCTTCTATGATTTGACTTGAGTTGAGTTGAGATTGATTTGAGTTGAGATCATTGTGGATCATTGTTGTCATCCATTATATAGTGTATTGCCATTCATTTTTGAGTTCATCATTGAGCCTTGCCTTTGTAGATTTGTGGATGATATTTGAATGCTACTTGAGCATGATTGGTTGAGCCTTTGAGAAGGTCTTTGGGATAGATTTATAGACATATTTGTGGCAGTTTTTGTGCATGATTGATTGAGACTTGAGAAGGATTTTGGGATAGATTTATGGACAATTTTTGGATATATTTTGAGCAACTTCTTAGTGATATTGTTGAGCATATTTGGACAAGTTCTATGTGAGCTTGTTGAGCGGATTTTGAGCAAGTTCTTAGTGAGATTGTTGAGCATATTTGGACAAGTTCTATGTGAGATTATTGAGCAGATTTGAGCAAGTTCTGTATGAGCTTGTTGAGCATATTTATATAAGTTTTGTGTGAGATTGTTGAGCATATTTGGACAAGTTAAGTGTGAGCTTGTCAAGCATATTTGGACAAGTTTCGTGTGATCTTATTGAGCAGATTTGGAAAAGTTCTATGTGAGCTTGTTGAGCAGATTTGGACAAGTTTTGTGTGAGTTTGTTGAGTAGATTAGTGTGTTACGTAGTTGAGTAGATCAATGGATTACCTACCTGAGTAGATCAATGTGTTGCCTACATTAGCAAATCAGTGTATTGCCTACCTGAGAAAATTAGTGTGTTGCCTAGATGAGCAGATCAGTGGATTGCCTACCTGAGTAGATTAGTTTGTTGCCTAGCTAATAATATCAATGGATTGCCTACCTGAGCATATCAGTGTGTTGCCTAGCTGAGAAGATTAGTGGATTACCTACCTAAGTAGATTAGTGTGTTGCCTAGCTAAGAATATTCATGGATTACCTACCTGAGAAGATCAATGTGTTGCCTAGCTAAGTAGATTAGTGGATTACCTGTATAAGTAGATCAGTGTATTACCTAGCATTGAGCAGATCAAAGTAATCATTGTATTAGATAAGGATCCTTATTTATGTGTAAAATATTATGAGGAGATTATATTGTGGAGTACCCCACATTGGGGGAACCATGTTAAATATTGTGTCTCAATTATGTGTGGTGACTTGTGCTCTTGCTTACTATTACTATCTAAGTTATTAATGCACACTGCTATATTTGGTTATTGAAATTAAGGACATTAATTGATATTGGTTTGGAAAGAAAGTAAAATTAGGTGCTATATTGTTCACCCTCCCATATCAGTATAAGCTTATGTTCTTCAATTGGTATCAAAGAAGGTTCATTCAAAAAGGCTAACAACTTGAGGGTAGATTCTACAAGAACATAGATGGCTTCAAAGAATGGATCATCTACAAATAAGGCACCACTATTTGACGATCACAATTATGCTTTCTAGAGCATGAGAATGAAGAATGACTTGATATCATAGGGATATGAGGTATGGCATATGGTTTAAAAAGAGTATAAGGTTGAAGGTGATCCCAAGGTATATAAGACTATTAGAAAATTGGTTGAGATCAATGCAAGGGCAATAAATTATATTTTGAGTGGGCTACATGAGATAGATTTTGCAAAGGTCATGGTATGTAATTCAACTAATGAAATGTGGATAAAGTTACAGAATACATATGAAGGAGATTCCAAGGTAAAGTTGTCAAAACTACAAACTCAAAGAAAATGATTTGAGGAATTGAAATTGGAAGATTCTGATGATATTACAAAGTTTTTACTTCATGTTGATGAGATTACTAACAACATGATAGGCCTAGGATTTGAGATGAAAGAATCAAAAGTTACTCAAAAGGTTTTGATATCACTTCCCATGAAGTATGATGCAAAGGTTTCAACAATAGAAGAAACAATGGATATTAACAAGCTAACAATGGAAGAACTACAAGGAACTCTCATAGCTTATGAGATGAGGGTAAGTAAGCATCAAGTTCCAATAAAAGAGATTACATTCAAGGCTTCAGAGAAAGAGGGAAAGGTTCTAGATATAGATAGAGATCCAATTAATTATGAGGAAGCTAACTTCATCAAAAGGAATAAGGACTCAAGGAATTACATAGATATGAGGAAAGTCAAATGCTACAAGTATGGTGATTTTTGTCACTATGCACACAAGTGTCCACATGAAGAAAATAGTGATGATGAAAAATAGGGTCACAAAAGAAAAAAATATGGAAAGCATAAGCATGCCAAAGATGACAGATACAAGCAAAACAGGTATGAGAAGAAGATAATTTTTTGTAAGATAAAGAAATATTACTACATTGTAGAAGCAAGTGATAGCTCAGATCATAGAGATAGAGACAAGTCATATTATGAAAAGGAAGAACATCTATTCCTTGGAGTAGAAGGTGAAAAAGAAAAATGCTTTGTGTGTGGTTAAAGAGATCACATATCAGGATATTGCAATGGATTCAATGATAGTGAAGATGAGATGACACATCAAGGAAACCGACATGGTCAAAGAAATCATGAGAGTTTGTTTTCTATAGAATATCATAATGATCTCAATGACAGTGAAGATGAATAAGGGTTTTTCTATGGGATAAAAGAAGTAGAAGAACATTGACTCCAAACAGAAGAATTTATACAAGATAATATTGTAAGAAAGATAGATGTCTCAGCTGATCTAAAGGAAGACTTCAATGATATCCATAAGCAACTATAAGAGGTTAAGGAGAATCTAAAATAATTGAGATGTTTCATACGTGAGAAGTTTGATCTATCACATGACTCAAAAGGTCAATATATTTTCACTAATAAGGAAATATATATTTCAGAGACAATAAATATGGATGCCAATTTACTACTTGACACAAATGAAGAGAAAGAAGATAAATATTCCAAAGCACCAAAAGTCTCATATTTCAGGTTTGGAGAATCACACTTAAAAGGAGAGGAAGTTCTAAAAAATGAAATCAAGGAAGCACATAAGTGTTATGAAGAAATTTCCAAAGTTCCTATGGCTTCAAAATATTCAGTTTGGATCTTTTTTTGAGATAGGTGAATGAATTTAAAAAGGAAAAGAAATACTTGAAGAGGAAAGCAAGGAAGAAATTAAGGAAAAGGATTTAGATACTACAAAGAAGTTTCAAGGATGCAATGCACGAGTTGAAAATTATCATAGGGATAATGGTCAAGAAAGGTACGAGGAACCAAGGCATGAACAAAGGGATTTTAAAAGATATTGTTTTTATTGTAATGGATTTGGACATAGGGCTATACACTGTAGGGTCCATGGATCAAATAAGTTTGATTTTTCTAGAAGAAACTTCAAAGGAAGAAGGTATGGTTTTTAGGGATATTGCTTCTTATGCAACATGATTGGTCATAGAGCTTCTCAGTTCAAATAAAATGAGCAAAATGGTTTTGGTTTTAGAACTACATAATTTAGAAGTCATGGTCATAATGGTCATGTTAAAAATACAGGGTTCAAGAAAGGAATGGATATGGAAATTATTTCAAGAAAGAATTCATGATTTGGGCACCATCCAAAGGCTACAATATCAAGTGTTTTAATTGCAATAACTTTGGACATATTGAAAAATGGTGTAGGACTCAATTCCAAACAAGTTCAAGGTAAGAAGGTCAAACAAGTTCTAGACAAGAAGATCAAGTAATTCATCAAGAGAAGGATATCAAGAAAACATGGAAGGAAGTTGATAGAGGAAAGAAAAAAAGTAATATGGGAGTAAAACTACTCCCACCGTAAAATTAATCACCTCAAGAGAGAAGGTGGTGAAGGGGCTAAGCTTAAGAGTCATATATTTTAGCCCCATAGGTGTCCCTTTTACCATTGATGTCAAAGGGAGAGATATTTGAGTTAGGGGAAGCAGCCTCCAAAGAGAGCATTGAGTTAGGGGGAGCAGCCTCCAAAGAGAGTATTGAGTCAGGGGGAGCAACTTTGATTCTCAGAAATGGTTTTTGCAGTGACTGTGGTGATTTGCATTAGAGGTGTTGCCATCAATGACAAAGGGGGATATTGTTGGAAATTTGAGGTATTTTATGTTTTCATTTATGTCACATGGATCATTGATGTTACATTGATCACATTGAGTTTTGGTGGCCAAAGTATTTCATAAATAACCATTTATGATATTTTGGAAAGCATGAATATATACAAGGTTTTTGTGAAAACCAAGGTAGGCAAAATAAAAGGTTTTATTTAAAACCATGGATTACATATTTGAAATGGATTTTCTTAAAACCTAGGTTGGGTTTTCGTTTCATTGAAAAAGGTGCCCCAGTGATGGAGATATTTAATTTTAAATATTTAAGTTTAAATTTTAATTATTTAAAATTAAAATTTAAAATTAAAAGTTAATTTATAGCACCGACGTCAAAAGAAAGGAGGAAGACATATAAATATGCCACCAAATATTTTGATTTAACCCTATGTCATCGATGATTGTGATGCATCTAATTGCTAAGGAAGCAAAAGTTTTCAGTGTGTTAAAGAGTGTGCAAAGAGTGTTCGTTCGAAGAGGGAGCAAAGGCGTTGTAGCTCGTTCGAATCCAATAGAGAAAGGATGTAATAAAATTAAGGGATATCCATTACCAAGAACCATAGGCAATTGTGGTATAGTGGCAAGAGGAAGGTGCATAATGTGTTGAAATGCCAACAGATCCAAATTTTGAATCCTACCGGTGCTGGTTTTGCAAAGTGAAAGGGAGGACTCTTTTGGCACACGTGGTGTTTGAGGACACGCTCAGAGCAAAAAAAAAGAAGGTCCACGCTCACTGTTCTATGTGAGCGGTTGGATCACGTGGTTATTGGTGTCACAGTTAGAGTGGTGCAAGGGCAGTGAATGGTGATCGAATCCCATTGAGGATAAAGGCAAGTTAATAAATTTTCCTAGTATTTTATTTTCTAAGGTTGCCCTAGGAGAGATAAGGATTGTGATGCATGTTGAGAAAAGAGAGATTTATAGTAATTTTCCTTTTAGAAGTATATCATATTATATATCGTTGAAAATATTATTTCGAGGGATATTTTATTAACTTGCTTAGAGGGAGAAATAAGGTGTATGTAAAGAGATATTTCTATTTTTGTAAAGGGGTTCAAAAGTGAAGGTTGTTTGTTCTTTTTCAAAAGTGATTAATTATTTCATAAGGGGACATGATGCATTTTGTTGCATAGGAGTGATAAGGTGTTATTTGGATATTGTTATGATATTAATCATCATATCTAACACTTGTTGAAAGTTGAAAAATAAGTTTGTTGAGTGTGGCATATTTCCAAAGAGGTTTATTCATATTCATAAAAGGTATGGGCACATTCTCCTATCGATTGATTATGGTGGTTGATTTATGAAATATCACTGGAGAGAAAAGGATTGATTATGGTTTCCTTTTTGAAAGTGGTTCGTTGAATGCTTCAAGGTTTTCTGGTTTGAGAGTTGTGTTTAAAACTTTTTTTATAAGCATAGTTGTTGAAGCCAATTGGTTATGCAAAGAACTTGAAAAGAACATGAGTATCATTGTAATGTGAGATTTGTGGTTGAACATTATTGGAAATATTTGAGTTGAGTTGATTGAGCCTAGTCAAGTGATGTGTGAAGTGATTGTTCAAGTTCCATGAAACAAACTATTCTATAATTTTGATTTAAGTTGATAATGAGCTTAGAACATATTGAGTCTCTAACAATTCTCTTTATGCTTCTATGAGTTGACTTGAGTTGAGTTGAGATTGATTTAAGTTGAGATAATTATGGATCATTGTTGTCATACATTATAGAGTGTATTGACATTCATTGTTGAGTTCATCATTGAGCCTTGCCTTTGTAGATTTGTGGATGAGATTTGAATGCTACTTGAGCATGATTGGTTGAGCCTTTGAGAAGGTCTTTGGGATAGATTTTTGGACATATTTGTGGCAGTTTTTGTGCATGATTGATTGAGCCTTGAGAAGGATTTTGGGATAGATTTGTGGACAGTTTTTGGATAGATTTTGAGAAAGTTCTTAGTGAGCTTATTGTTAGACAATTTCTGTGTGAGCTTGTTGAGCAGATTTGAGCAAGTTCTATGTGAGCTTATTGAGCATATTTGGACAACTTCTGTGTGAGCTTGTTGAGTAGATTTGGACAAGTTCTATGTGAGCTTGTTGAGCATATTTGGACAAGTTCTGTGTGAGCTTGTTGAGCAGATTTGGACAACTTCTATGCGAGCTTGTTGAGTAGATTTGGACAAGTTATCTGTGAGCTTGTTGAGTAGATTAGTGTGTTGCCTAGCTTATCAGATCAGTGGATTACCTACTTGATCATATCAATGTGTTGCCTACATGAGTAAATTAGTGTGTTGCTTACCTAATAATATCAGTGTGTTGCCTAGCTCAAAATATCAGTGGATTGCCTACCTGAGTAGATCAATGTGTTCCCTAGCTGAGAAGATTAGTGGATTTCCTACCTGAGCAAATCAATGTGTTGCCTAGTTGAGCAAATCAGTGGATTTCCTACCTGAGTATACCAGTGTGTTGCCTAGTTGAGCAGATTAGTGGATTACCTACCTGAATGGATCAATGTATTTCCTAGATTTGAGTAAATGAAAGTAATCATTATACTGGATAAAGATCCTTATTTTTGTGTGAAATATTATAAGGATATTATCTTGTGGAGTACCCCACATTAGGATAACCATGTTAAATTATGTGTCTCAATTGTGTGTGGTGACTTGTGCTCTTGCTTACTATTGCTATCTGAGTTATTAATGCACACTGATATATTTGGTTATTGCAATTAAGAACATTAATTGATATTGTTTTGGAAAGAAAGTAAAACTTAGGCACTATATTGTTCACCCCCCTCAGTATATGCTTGTGTTCTTCACATTCCTTTGCCTCCTTTATGTATAATTATTTCCATTCTATGAGAACTTATGATTTGCGAGGGTCCAAATTTTAATCCTTTGATAGTATAATTTTGGTTATTCTCTATGAACTTTATCCACAATTCATCAAATTCCCATTGAAATATGCCCAATATTCATAGCCATTGTACTCCTAGTACGATGTCACAACCTCCTAGAGGTAGCACATACATGTCTCCTTTCATATTAAAATTACCCATAGTTAGTTTTATATTTTTGCATTTACCTTTACATGCAATTTTTCCTCCATTTCCAATCATCACTTCAAAATTATTGTAAGTATATATAAAATAATTAGCTTGCTTAGCTACCTTTGGATCGATAAAATTGTGCATGCTATCAGAGTATAGGAGCACAATAAGTTTTTTTTAATTAAAATACCCTTTTACCCTCATTGTTTATGGAGCAAAAAATCTGGTAAGGGTGTGGAAGGAAACTTTAGGTGTATTTTCATCATCACTTTCAGGTGTATTGGATACTACTTCCACTTCTATCTTGATTTCTTCTTTGGTTGAATTGCCACAGTATGTAGCATCTAGAATATATAACTTTTGTGAGGCGCATTTATGATTTCGGTCAAATTTCTTATCACAGTGGTAGCAAAGACCTTTAGCTTGTCATTCCTTTATTTCCTCGAAACTGAGATGTTTAGTTGGTAGGGTTGGGTTAAGTTTGGGGTTTGTGTAGGATTTTTGTACCCTTCCATTTTGCATAGTTTTGGGGTTAGTGTAAGTGTTGGATGATTTCCCCATGGATGGTTTTCCCAATCGACATTGTACCTTGATTTTATCATCAGCTAGTTTTGCCAACCCTATTGTTTGCATCATGGTTGTGGGATTATATATTTGTACCTCTATTTTGGATTTCTTATTTTAATCCATTGATGAAATAGTATTGAAATAATGAAGCGTCTATCCTAGTTGTTCTATTTTCCAATATTTCAAATTCAGATTGATATTCCTTTACTGAAGTGGTTTGGCACAATTTGGTGAGAGCTCCTATGAAATTTTCAAAAGTACTAGGTCCAAACTGTACTAATAGATTTTGTGTAAAGGTGAACCAATTAGGAGTGTCGTTGTTTTTTTGAACCATTGGTACCATTGGATGGCCTCGTTCTCTAAGTGAAAAAATGCAATATGCACTTTTTGTCTTTCAAGAATTTTATTCAATGAGAAATATTGCTCAGCCCGATAAATCCAGTTTGTAGGATCACCACCTTCAAATTTTAGAAAATATAACTTGGTAGTCTTGGGTAGGATGGATGTTTGTGGCCCTCCTAATAGTACTCAGGTTGGTGATCCTCCGTTAGTTTGATTTGTTTGTGTTAGTACCATATTCTGACTGACATAGTCTACTTATGTAAGTCTAATGTGAGTATTCTTTCCTGGAGTTCTTGTGTCTTAGCTGCGTTCTCCTCTTTGCCTTGGAAAATTTTATCCATAGTGATATATTGTGATCATTTTCCTTTGGCCATTTAATATTTTGAATAAATTTTGCAAGTTTATCCTCTTTCTTGCCAAAATTAAAAAGTTATTTTTGTAATTTGCAATCAAAATTGTTTTGTTTTTTAAAAATTTTGGGCGACTGTCATTAATAGTTTTAATTTCTTACTGTATTCTGCTATTATTATTTAATAGTAAGCAGGATAGAAAATATGTCAAACCACATGAAGCATGGTAGAGGGAACCGAGCAGCACAAAACATGAAGTATGGTAGAGAAAAATGGGTGACACAAAACATGAAGCATGATAAAAGGGAAATGCAACGATAGGCACAATAGATGAGAGAGGGTAGATAAGGAAAATTGAAGCATGACTAGAAGGTAGAGCAGGGAAGAGCACAGGGAGGCTGGTGGTAATCAAGGAGAAGAGGTCAACAGAGGTAAAATCCTAGACATGTGTTGGCTTACAGGAGGGTTTCGTTTGTGCAAAGAGAAAATAGAAGGCATGATCGAAGTCATATAAGGTTATGCGTGAGCAAAACCTTTTAAACACTCCCTTCATCATTTGTATAATGAATGTGGGACTAATTATTTTAAATATTTTTCCTTCGCTATCTTCCGACGTCGGAGACTTACCGCTTGTGGTTAGAATAATTAACGAACCTTATTAAAATTTAAATAATTTCAATTTATTTCACCGGTTTATTCCTATCTCGCCTAAAAACATCTCAGATCCATGCTTGACTTCTGTTTCATGGTTTTTTCTCACCTTTCAAATGTATATTACTTGCAAGGGTCTTAATAGAGATCAATGGGTACATTTTAAAAGAATTGATTTGCCTGAGTATTGATTTCTTTGCCTAGAATATTACAAAAATAACATCAAAAAATGTTGCAAGAGTTTGAGAAGTTGTTTGGTATTGCTCTGTAGTCAACCGAAAGACAACATTTTTAACTTCACATAGTGAATGTATCACAACATTGATGATAAAATGGTTCTCCCTTGTGCAAGACATCTCTTGTTGTGCATTTTGATTATTTTCTCTATTGAAACAAACTGTCTCCCTTGGGTGAAAATGATGGATTAATTTTGTAGATGTTTTTATGGAATGTGAACTTGAGTGTAAGGGATATGAATGATGTGGTAGCGACAATTCATTGAGAATGAGATAGCTCTGATACAAGATGTAACGAAACCACTTAGTGAGAATATGAATAGAAATACAAAGATCACTTTTAACACTAAATCGCTATTTTGTATTGGAGGAAAACTTGCAGTAAAATATATATTGAATAATGTTCTTTGATGATGATTCTAAAAAACAAATTCTATCCTATTAAATATGATATCATGGGTTACCTCTAGAAGGTCACACCCTTTCATGATATGTTATAAGTAATAATATAGAGTTAATGTTGGTTAGGAAATAGATCCTAACACAATCTACCCTAGGGATATGATTGGTAAGGCAGATGTTTGCATTCACATGTATACTGAGTGGAAGATCTTAATCTAGAGAGTTGATGAAGTTTAGTTAGAATAATATACATTAAAATAATAGCTTAATATTTAGGAGGTAGGTCGATGCATAGAGAAGGAGTGGGTATAGGATATCTCCCATATATGAGCAGAGAAGGATAACTTCTATATTGAGAGATATTACCTCTAGGTAGAGAGAGATTACCTCTAAGAAAATCTAGATAGATTACCCCTAGAGAGGTCTAATGAGGTAGAGGGATTCCAATGGTGAGTGGATGACTTGGAGGAGGAGAAATATTGATTAGCATAGGTGAATTCCTCATTGTAGCATAATATAGAGAGGTTGATAGTGAGGTTGGTTGTAATTTCCTCATAATTTTTAGGAGTTAGCTCTAAATTAGGGACATGGATATAGCACTATTACAACAACTATCACAATTGTAGGTATATATGAACGAAGCTCAAGAAGAGCTAGGTCAAGTATAGGGAGAGTTAGGTTAGGCCAAGTAAGATCTAGTCTATACCTAAGGAGAGGATAGTCAATTGGAGACAAAGGTGACTTGCTTATAGAAAGAGATAAATAGGATACAATAAGACCTCGAATCTACTTAGGAGGAGCTTCAACTTATCCAAGAAGAGTTATAATTGGATACATGACAAGTAGTCAACTAAAAGGCTCTCTATTATGGAGTTGCACCTATAGAGGGTTGAATTGCATCACCGTCAAGACCATGATCATAAACTTATTCATAGTCAATCACTCATGCCTCCCAAAGATCATTGATGATACCCCCACCTCTTAGGTAGGCATCTAATAGTGTGTTACATTCTGTCGATGGTGAGAGAACCAATTTTATTTTTTCAAGTGCCTCAACCCATAAACATAATTTGAGTGCCCTATTTTGTGTTGTTGTGATGGACCAAATTCAATTGTATAATGATTTTGATACATACATATATATATATATATATATATATATATATATATATATATATATATATATATATATATATATATATATATATATATATATATATTGATGGTTTTTAATGTTGTGATGTAAAAATTGGTATTTATGGTTTGAAATGATAATATTTTTAATAGATCATATGATTTTATTTTAATTATAAATTATGTTATATATGGCTAATTTATGAATCTATATAATTTAATAGAAATGTTTATCAAACTAATATTAAAATTCTAAAAATGTAATACTAAATGTTAAATGCATATAATTTTAAAAATGCTAAGTTGATTCATGCTAATGTTTTGTATCCTATAAACAACTTGGACAAAGGAAGCTATAATTGGTACCAATATTTTTGAATAAAACTATTTTGAGTAACCGCATGTCATGGTCTATCATAAATGTAATGCCCTCTTTGTTAAAGCTACTTTAGGTGACAAAAAATATAGGAGAGGTGAATATATCTAATGTAAATATACAATCAACCATGCACAGTCACATAAAACATAAAAGCAAACAAGTTCCTTTCAAATTGATGATGGTTAAATGCCTTTTATATGCTTAGTCAGTGGTTAGAAATAGTCCTAGTTATCCTAGTTAAGTGCGAATGTAGACATACACATTTTATGATAACAATAATGAAGAGTTTTTTAAGAGATTATCTACCTTATTTTCCTAGCTAAAATGCATTCTATCATGCAATCTATCTAGACTAATATCAACATGAAAATTTAATAAAGAGTGTGAAGCATTGCACAAATTTAAAACCAATTTTAAATTGATATTCTATCTTAAATCAAAACCCCTAATTCACTCTTATTTTTTTGTATTGATTTCCTCAAACTGATTATTCTTCTTCAAGATGACTTTTAGGCAGGTGCCATTAAATATATTTTTGAGTGAATTATCTTTTGGTACTCTTCTAGGGTATATCAAAAGAAAGAAAAAGTTTTTGTAAAATAAGGAACCTTGAAAGTAGAAAATATTTTGCACTAAGGGGGGATAATTCCTTTCTTCCTTCAAACACAAATTTTGACAAGAGGGAGATAAAACTTGTAAAGGCAATTAGAAAAGTAGAAGTCATCATAAAATTATACCTTTTCTTTTAGGCTTCATAATAGCAACCATGCTTGAAGTACTTGCAATAAGGAAGGATTATTTTCTAAACTTTTTTTAAAATTGCCTAGGAAGCAAAGTTTTGCACAAATTGTAAAAAGGACAACCATGACACCATTCAGTGTTGGTTTCCAAACAAGCAAAACTAAAATGACAAAGGCACATCATAGAAGCCATGTTTCTAGTGAAGTGTCTAATTTTTATTCTGGTTTAGAAAGAGCACACAATATGCTTATGGTTCAAACAGTATTGTAGAGGGGAAACAAATTTGTCACCTTAAGCAAGCACCATTTCCTTTGTCTCTTTTTATGCTTCATAAATAGCATAAGTTTTTGTTTGAAGTACTTGCAATAAAAGGGTGATTGTACCTCTTTTCGGCTTCATAAATAATAAACTCTCATTTTTTGAAGTACTTGTAACAAAAGAAGGGAATTTTATGGTGTAAAATTTACCTAGGAGGCAATCTTTGTAAAAACCTTCACAAAGATTCTTAAGTTGCACATATTTTGCAATTAAGGGGGATAAACATTTCTTTTCCTACTTCACATAATTTTTTGTAAAAATGGAAGAAGACTTATAATGGTGTATTTTCGACAATGATCAATACCTTAGTCACACTTCTTTCAGAAATTTGATTAAAATATATTTTGCAACAAATGGGGGAAACTTATAAGGGTGCATTTTCGGTAGGGACCGACACCTTAGCTACCTTATCAACATATTTTTTGTAAAATCATATTGCAAAACAGAATGAACCTCATATAAAGTGATCTACTCTAATACACCTACCGGTTGCAGTGGATGGTTATCCATGCAATCTGGTTGGATGACAAGATTACAATAAGGACATTCTTTGATGTGAAGACAAAGTGAGGAATGACCCATTTTTTTCTCAAGAGCAGCCAAAGCATTGTGATAGAGCAAGAACCAACATATCAACATCTTTTCCACTGTATTGGGATAGTTATATACATTACCCAAATAATGTAATATAGGGGGATGTTAGAGTAATATTCCATAATTTTGGATATTTACCCTTTTCCTACATTAGGTAGAATTTATTTACCGCATGGTAAAAAGTAGTTTGTTACTTTTTACCACTAGTATTTACTTCTTACTATTAACCTTGATATTATCTTGGTTAGTAGGTTAGTCATCGTAGTCAAATTGACTACGTAGTTAGTTGTTAGTAAGTTAGCGTTATTTCCTAAGTGGTTACGCTCTTATTTTAACAATAATGAGATAATTGAAACAAAATATTTGTTGACTATGGTAACTATGAAACAACACTAAATTTTTTAAATAAAATAGGGAAATCAAAACTAGAAATGAAAAGGGTGGTTAAGGGTTTGAAATACCTATATTTTACACCTAGGTTAGTTGTTGATTGTTTCTCCAGTTTTAATAGCATGCAATATCACCTGTAGGAAATATTAAATTGTTATATGCAAATAGATGAAAAAACTGTTTTCATGTTTATGGGGGCTGCTAGAACTCAAATGAGTAAAGTATATGCACAATTCTATAGTCACCACCCATTCCATTTATGGTAATTTAAAAATATATATAAATTGATCAGATATGAAATCATAAGCAAATTGAGATAACAAAATTAATATGTCAGAAAAAGTAAAGAGTACACATATGATTGCTTAGAGCTGATTGTAAAATTTGTTAATTGTGATCAAGTACTATTGGCTAAAATTTCATAGTGAGCATTAGTTAATTTATTTTTTGATTGATGGGTTCTGTCAAATTGTTAATTGTTTAGTTTGCTCACTAACCTGCCCTTTTTTTAATGGAGATATTTATAAATAAAATTTAAAATTTGCTTGATTTAGGTTATTGTAGAACAACAGTTGCTTTAGGCCTATCATTATGAATTTGTATGGTTAATTGGGATAAGTATATCTAGATGATACTAATAGCTTCCTAAAATAGGTAGATCATTTTAAGATCCCAAGGAATAATTTTGATATATTTTCTAAAATGTTTACATGAGAAAATCTCAATTGATTTCAACAACTTTTGTGGTGATAATGAGCATTAATTTTTGGTTGTGGTAGTGATGTTCCTATTTTAAAATGCATTCATCCATCAATAGGTATAGATATTTGTTGTATCTTATTGTTTGTCAATCTAAATGATGTGAGATAGAGGTATAAGTGCAAGCACTTATGATATGAACTTGGAAGACTAAAGTGATAAATGAATTTAGATTCATTAGCTTTTATCATGGTTTATAATGCTGACATGTTGCATGAGAGAGCAAAGAATGAATATTTTATGCTAGGTGGATTTCATGGTGGGAGTCCATGTTTTAGAGGTTTTGAGCCTCAAAGGGTTCTCTAAGCCTTGGATACCTTTTTGTACCTTAGAGACTAGTCTGAGGTATGGATTGTGCAATTTTGGCTAGACAAAATGTATGGGGTTTAGACAACATGTAGGATAAGCTACTTTTTTTGCATCAAATGGTATTCAAACATAAGATTATTTATACTCATTAGAAAACTATTTTCAAACCTGATCCAATGGAGGTGATTTCATAATTTTTCATGATGATTTGAGGGAGATATAATCCTTGAAAGAGATGTCATCCTTGTTGCCATTAATATGTCATGAGACTTAGCATCTAAATTTTAGAAATTTTATGGTATTGTGTCAAAGGAACCTAGGTGTATTTGTACTCATAGGAAATATTTTTTTGAGCTCAATCCAATGAGCATATTATTTTGTATACTTATGTAAGTATGATAAAATTAAGTGTCTATATTTATCCTTTTTTATGCATTCATTATATAATGAATGCATAAAAAAAAAGTAGTTACCCTGAGCTTTCATGTTGTTACCCAATGGATATAAGGGTTGCTTATGTTAGGGTTTATACTTTGTGCAACTTAAATGTCATCCTACCCCATTATGTGCTCCTATGTAGATGTACCAACTTGAATTTTAGAAGGAAAAACAAATCAAACTGAGGAAACTCGATTCACATGGGTTGTGATGGGGATACATCAACAAATATGGGTTGATAGGTTAAGAAGAAAATAAAAAAGGTGAAGGAATTGATTAATAAATAAATAGAGTGAATTAGTTAAGAAAGGATGAAAAGGAGAATGAAAAGTGATGAAAAGAGAGAAGGAATAAAATTATAATAATAAAAAACATGCCATACTACACCAAGCATAGAATAGAGTTATCCATTGAAGAACACGTTACGTTTTTAATATTTACAAAGCAAACCATTTAAGAGCATAGTGCGATGCTACGAATGAAGCAAGTGGACCATTTAAGGGTACAAATTTAATGTTGTTAATGATGCAAGTGACCTATATAAAGGCACATTGTAATGCTATTTATGTGCATGTAGCCTATTTAAGATCACATTTTAATGTTGTTTTATGTAGGTGGTAACTCATTTAAAAACATAATGCAATATTGTGAATGATGTAAGTGGCCAATTAAAGCACAAATATAATAATTTGTAATCATGCCCGTTTAAAAGCATAATTTAATGCTTTGTCAATAATGTAGGCAATCCATTTAAGGGCATAGAAACTAATTAATGTATAAAGTAAAAAAAAAAAAAAATGTTAATAAATTATGGAGGATGAGGGCACTAAGGGTAATAAAATATGAAGATAATAGAATATGCAATACCATGCAAGTAGATAGATGCAAATAAATGTCAATAAGTGAAAGCAGATGAACATATAACATTATAAGTAACAGTGTTTGGATGTTGGGGGTTGAATAATTTCCAAACAAAAGGTCCAGTAGCTATTAGATTGTCTGCCTGGGTGTGGGTTTGAATCTCATTGTGGTATCCTTGAACGAAACAATGTTGTTGTGTCACTTTAACAAGATATGGGTTTGAATCTCATTGTGGTATCTTTGAACGAAACAATGTTGTTGTGTCACTTTAACAAAGGTAAAAAATATATTCTAACAAGCATCATGTTTAGAAAAATGAAGACATCGAGAAGAAAATTCCAAATGAGAGTATTGATGGATCTGGAAATAAAGAAGATTGAGGGAAGATTTTGGAAAGATTGAAAATGTAATATAGTTATCTAGTATAACCCCTTGTTACGATTGACGATGTGTAGAGATCTTCGACACTAAAGGCGGAACGTATTCCACAAACAATTTTACATTATGTATTTAAATATTTATTTATTTAATATATAAGTATATTTTATTTGTTATTCTCTACAATATAAGATGTATTCTAAGGTGCCAAAGTTTTCTGCACATGCGGATGCATTCTGGGAAGTGGAATGCATTCGACAACCTAGAATGTAATTTTTAATTTAATATTTATTTTAAACAAAAATACCATGAAGTGTTATATCATTTTATTCGCCAACATATTAAAAAGAATTATACGACTTTAAAGGATAGGCAATGAAAGATGTGTGACATTTATGAATTTACTGTTACCTAAACAACTTTTGATCTGAGTTATTGCTAGAAAGTATAACATGCTAAAATGGAAATAGTTACGCAGGCTACTAAAATTCCATACTTTTTTTTTTGGTCAGTAGAAATTGATATATTGGTTCACTAGGGATAGAAATAGGTATATTAAATTGCAATTGAAGTACAAATTAAAGATAAAAGGAATATAACAATATAATAAAACAAGTACCCATACTACCTACTTCCTATAGAAATGTTTTTTGCATACCAACCATAGGGGAGGTATGATGGCATCATTATTTTCGTAAAATTTACCACACTATTGAACCCCTATATAAATATATTCTTTATGTTTAAGGACTACCTTCGATGACCATTGATGCAAAGGCCTATGAAATGGACAATACAAGTACGAGAAAAGAGTTAATAATATTTTTTTGTCTGTGAAAAATATTTTGAAAGATATTTTTTTGGATAAGATTTAAGGAGGTACAGGTATCTTTTTGTCAAAATAATCTAATTAAGTTGGACACATTTAAAAAGCATACTTACAACAACAAAAATAAGAACACACAAATTCAGACTCAAACAAACACAAAAAAAACACAACTAGACACAACAAAATAAACACACAAAACAACAAAAAACAACCAAAACATGAAACACACAGAAAAAACCACAAATACAACACAACAAAACACAAACATAAAAAAAAATAAAAAAAATAAAAAACATGTTACAAAGACATAACAAACAAAAAAAACAAAAACTTATTAAAAAATAAAATAAAAAACAAACAACACATAACACAAAAAATACATAAACATACAAAAACAATAATAATAATTAAATTAAATTAACACTAAAAAAACACAAAAAAAACCCACAAAACAAACTAAACCATTTAAATTAATTTAATCAAAACCCCTTCACAATCTCTATCAAACAATAAAACTGCACCAAAACGGAAAAAATCCAAATAAATTACATAACCACAATAAAAAATTTTAAAATATTAGGAAAAAAAAGAAAGCTGTCATCCATCCATTGAACCATTGAAGCTTTTACTGTTGAACAGCTAATAATAGTTGAAATGCTATTAGAAGCAAATGTTGTGGACTAAACCCTTGAGTTTTACATGCATTATATTGTGACGGGAAGGAGGAAAATGACACTGCCCATTGTGCTTCCGATGAAACTACCAACAATATGGCCTTTATGGTGATCGATGATACATTAGCAGAGTTGTCTGATCCGCGTTCCACTATCATAAGAAGAGGTCAGGGCATGTATATTTTGGCAGCCCAATATATATTTGATTTGTTCTGATATTGATGTTGGTTTTCCTCGTGCTAATTATAGTAAGAGCACCATAAAATTTTAGAGTGCCTCTAGAACAGTTAAAAAATCTGTCTTTGTTGAAAGATGTACATTTCAATCTATGCAAGGATCCTCTAATTACACGCACATTCCGCAAATGCAAATACAATTTTTTTTTTTTTTTTTTTTCAATGTGAACACACTTCGCAACGCGAAAGCTTTTTCGTGGTGCAGAAGCATCTCCGTAGAGTAGAGGCTTTTTCCTGGTGCAGAAACATCTCCATAGCACGAAAGCTTTTCTATATTGGAAAACATGTTTCACTATGCGGGATGCGCATGCCAATTTTTTTTTTATTACTATTCTGTGGTGCGGAATGCAACGGAAGGCATAGAATAAGAAAACATAGTTTTATATTTTTAATTAATAATCTTTTTTTAAATGCTTTAGGTGGTGTAATAAAAGAGTGGGTCCACCCATGAAAAGTTTTTTTCTATTATTTTTTCTTTTTGTATTAAATAGATACTTTTATTTGAACACGTGTATTCCATGCAAAATGAAAATTTTGCGTGTGGTGGTATGTTTAGAGTGCCAGCGAGTGCAAAGGTCTATTTTTTTTCTTCTGTGTGGTGTAGAATGCATTCCACACATACAGAAGGCACTAAAAAAAAGTTTAATTAATAATAATAATAATTGATTAATTTGTTTTTAAATGTGTTTAAAAACTTAGAATGCTTATAGAGCTCGGTACTGCAACTCAGGATGTTGGTCATTGTTGGAAGATGGGCATATTTATACTTTTCGAAAAGCAAGCACATTCCAATGATGGTGCTTGTATGTAATTTTATAATGATTTTTTTTTTTGGTATTATTAAGAAGAGAGGGTTTTGAAAGGGACCCCACAACCTTTAATACAGTAACTTGTCATAGAGGCAGTAAAAAGAAGACAAATCAAACACAACATAACAAGCATAGAAAGGAAGGAGGTCCCTAAAATAGTAATGGAGACCAGACAAATATACCAATGAGAAAATCGAGATAGTTCTACATCATTGTGAGTCAAATTCGTTGACAACATTACCGGATATTTGGGCAGCCTCCTTATCATAATCTAAATCCATATTAACAAAGCTTCAAACCACACGTTGCTTGATTTCAATCAGACGTAGGCTATGCAGAATAGCACTTTTCTTCACTGCAGCTTGGCCCGAAGAATAAACATCAGCCACCGACTTATCCTTGACGAAGTGTCTAGGAATAACCTCCACATATTCCACTTTGGAAAGAGGAGAGGACTCCCCCAAATCCTTCTTTTTACCACTAAGCCGTTAAGACTTGCGGGTACCACTGCCATTCGCCTTACATCCAGCAGAAAGGCCCTCCACAACCAAAGAAGCAAAAAGAGAAACCATAGAATTCTTAACAACCTCAGCTGAAGAGTTCCTCACCGCCAAACCCAAAACCCCTTTAGCAAAAACAAGGACCTTGTGGGAAATATTTTCCAAACCAGAACCCATGGAAAAGAAGTATACATCCTTCGAAACTGCACTCAAGCTCTCCAACATCTACAAAATATCACCAGGCACCTAGATAAGAAGAGAACTCAGAGACTTTAAAATGTCCTCCGCCACAACTCATTTCTCCATAGCAACACATTCAAAAACCAACAGATCCAAGACCTGGTGTAGGGGGAACTGGCCCTGCCCTCCTTGAACAATCAAAATCGATTTTCGCATAGAATTGAATAGGAACAGAGGGATGTTCATCCACATTTGCCTCTGCAAGTGATTTAGGAACATAGCATGAAAACTAAGAATAATGTCATACAAGGAGTCCAAAGTAAAAAAATCCATAATCACCTTAATCACCTTATTCCATGATGAATGCAGAACCTTAGTACTGAATCTATTCTAAATTATCGATAAGAATTCATCTCCTTCTAAGAAGAAGGTAATATCCTTTAATAAAGAGTGTCTGTCCTAGTTGTGAAACACACCATCCGGATCTAACCCCGTGGTGTGCCTAACTAATTTTGCCGAGACCTCAAAAGACCATGACCCTACTCTTACCCATCCCTTCTTCCATGTAGCAATCATGCACTTAGAAATAATTGGGTTCTGACCATGGAATTTTTGGATGTAATCCAGCAAACCCTCGAATTTTAGAATAGACAAAACATCCTCATCAACAATTAAAGCATCAGGCTCCACCATCGACTTGGAAAACTTCATCTTATGGCTTAGGACTTTAGCCTTCCCCATATTCAAGGACACAAGAGACCAGACACAAAAAACCTCTACTGCCACATAGAGAAACCAGAGAGAAAGGCATCTGCACACACTACAAAATACAAGAGGCTCCATAACCAGCCCGAGCATAAATAAAACATCACTCCTATTATAGGCCAAACAAAAAAACCAAAGTAAAAAATGAAGGTCCTCCCCACCAGAGTCTCATGAGCACCGGGAATAACCACTGAGCCAAAACTTCTCCACTCAAACATAGAAAGGAGGAGAGTAAGCCTGAAAAATGCATAAGTGCGATGACAAAAATGAGCTCTAAAAACCAAAACAAGGACACGGGCATCCTTCTAGACCTAAGAGGGATAGAGAAGATACCACCAAACACATGCCCCAACTGAAAAATCCAACCCCCACTTCCATCTGGCCAGAAGTAAGAAATAAAATAGGCAGGTGGAGAAGAAACTAAGGGGCGCGTCACTAATAACAACTCCACTACTAAGGACTGAAAATGGATTAGCATTCCAAAGCACGAATTCCAAAAGAGAGTGATCAAAAACCAATCTTGAAAATGCGGATAATAACCATCCCTGGAACCGTCCTAATAGTAAATTCGAAGGAGAAGCCACAAGAAACCAATGAGCGTGATAAAATACATGCGATCCAGAGCCAGTTCAAAAAACAAAGCCCGTACCCAAAGAAAAAAAAAAGGGTAGGACTTTGGGCAGAGGGCACCTTCCAAAGAAAGCTAGAGAAGATTCAAGACATTCCCTGACAACGGAAATAATAAGGGAGACAAAATTTGAAATTTAAAATTTAAAAATCAAGCATCTCTGTGAAGCCAAGGGGATAAATATCAGCTGCCCACCTGCAATGGCTACCACTCCAAAATCCCATCCACCCAAACAAGAAAAATCCTACCACCTGCAAACAATTAATGAAGGTCATTATGAATATAGTGGATGATATTAGGAGGGAAATCTCTCTAAAAAATAAAAAATTCTTGAAGATTTGAGCCGATATTCACCATTAAGTCCACAACAGAGTTGCCCTCTCTAAAAATGTGCCTTATCAAAACATTGTCTAGGGATCAATAAATTCCCACAACTTCATCAATTTTATAATGAATTTTTAATGATTAAAATATAGTTGTTTTGATTGATTAGTTACAATGAGGAGACATAGCTAGGAAAATCTATAAGTCTAGGATTGAATAGGGTTGAGAATCAAATTTACTTAAATGTGATTTGCTCTCTATCTAGGAGGCTTTTGATCTATGTTTTAAAATTTTTACATCTATTGGTCAAGTGACCATGAGCATGATGGAAGGTATAGTAATCGTTTGGATAGAATGGAGCACCTTCCCTCTCATGATGTGATGCACCTTGTCGGAGCCATAACTTGTGAAACGTAAGCCCGTTTGCCTTGAAATTTAACAGGTGGTTCCATGTGCGTTTTCTGCATCAGAATGATCTATGATCCTCCTGATCCTCCAAAAATCATGTTTTCGAGACCTAACTCCGACATCTAGTACCCCAAAATTAGCTTTTAGAATAGGTTCCCGGGTTTTTTTGTGTTTTTTGGTCGTTAGAAGTTTATTATCTTTTGTTATACCTTAAGTTGAGACATAATATTTTAAATTAAGGTTCATTATTGTAAAAGGGATGTGTGCATCGAATTTGGGCGTAATCCAACTCATTTCTATTTAGTGCTGTTTTTAGGAAAAAGATCTATTTTTAGCAATTTTAGAAAAAAGACATTTTTATGGTTTCTTTAGGGTTTCTTTGGTTTTTGATTCCTATATGATGGATTGTAATATTTTGTAGAAAGGGTGTGAATTCAGGAATGAGAATAATATCAATTGGCAATATTATTCCATTATTGCATTTGTGTTATGTGATTGGAGTCCATTTTGTTGGTCTCTTGTAGTTGAGTTTACACCATTTGGTATCAAAGTGGGTGTGATATCACTAGTGGAGGGAAGATGCCACCTAGAAGATATGTCCATATGAATAGGCAGATTGAGGATCTAAATGTATAAATAGCATGACTGACTGGTGTGATTGATTGCATGGGAGATAGATGTCCCAGGGCACATGCAGATCAAGGATCTGATGATGAAAACATACTTAAGGAACGTGGATCTGAGGTCCACGTAGAAGTAGAACCAGAGGGACTAGAGGAATAAGGGCACGATTTTGAAAATCTACTGATACAAGCTCTAGAGGGGCTTAAGCAGAATTGAGATGGGATCAAGATCAAGGTTCCTGAGTATTTTGGTGGGTTGAAACCAGAGGAGTTGATCGATTGGATCAATAGCCTAGAAAAATATTTTGAATGGAGTAACCTTGATGAAGAGAAGAAGGTTAAGCTTGCATGCAAAAAGTTGAAGGGACATGCATTGATTTTGTGGGATCATTTACAGACTACACGATAGAGGAATGGAAAGGAAAATATCAAGGATTGGACAAAGATGAAGAAGAAGTTACAGGAAAACTTTATACCTGTAGACTACTCCCAAACCCTATTTCATAGATTTCAAAATCTCTGACAGAAGGATCAAAGCATTGAGGACTATACTAATGAATTCTACAAGCTATCCATTCGAGTGGAGCATAATGATACAAAGGACCAAAAGGCTACCAGGTATGTAAATGGCCTAAGTTTTGATGTTCAAGATGAGATGAGCATGCATCGCACTCTTACAGTGGAGGATGCATATCAAATGGCCCTCAAGGTGAATGAGAAATTCAAAAGGATTAATAGAAGAGGTAAGAAGGTATTCACACCCTCTTCAGGTTGGGGTCGAAGTGGATCTAATTTTCTCAAGGGAGAATCCTCAATACCTGCTAAACAAGAAGATGGGCAGAATCTAAGAGGAAGAGGATACCAACGAGGTAGAGGTTATGGTGGTGGACAAAATGGGAATGATCCGAGGACCTGTTATGGATGTGGTGAGGAGGGGCATAGAGCATTTGAGTGTCCCCAATGTGATGTCCAATAAAGGGGTCAAGGAAGGGTCAATCTAGTTAAGATGGAAGAGCAAGATGAGGATGAAGTTTTTGCTGACATAGGGGAAGCACTTATGATAAGGAGGATGTTGATTTCTCCTAAGAAAGAGATGGTACAAAGAAAAGCAAAGGTTCAAACCATAGATGGTGAAGATTATTTGCTACGAACGAACATATTTCGAACAAGGTGTACATTAGGAGAGAAGGTATGTACATTGTCATTGATGGTGGTAGTTGTGAGAATATGGTGTCAAATATCATGGTTGATAAAATGCACCTGAAATGTGAAAAACATCCTTATCCATATCGTATCTCATGGGTTAAGAAGGGGAATGAGGTAACAGTAGATCATAGGTGTTTAATTAAATTTTCAATTGGAAGCACTTACAAGGATGAAGTGTGGTGTGATGTGATCTTGATGGATGCATGTCACATTCTATTAGGAAGACCTTGGCAGTACGACAGAGATACTAACCATAATGGGAGAAAGAATACTTACACATTCTGGAAGGATGGTGTAAAGGTAGTTCTTGTACCTCTGAAGTAGGATGGGCCGAGTGAGAGCTTGTTGACAATGAAGGAGTTTCTTGCAGAGATCAGGGATGCTAGCTTATGTTATGCCTTAACATCTAGGAAGCTAGAAAAAGAGGAAGTGGTTATGCCTATAGTAGCAACTAAGTTGCTAAGTGAATATAAAGATATCACACCAAAGGAGTTACTAGATGGGCTACCACCAAAAAGAGATATCCAACGTCACATTGATTTGATTCCAGGATCAGCGCTCCCAAATCAAGCAGCTTATCAGTTGAACCCGACACAGAATATAGAGTTGATTAGGCAAGTGACAGAGTTGATAAAAAATGGATTAGTTAGGGAGAGTATGAGTCCATGTGTGACTCCAGTATTGTTGACCCTGAAGAAATATGGTGACTGGCGAATGTTTGTAGATAGTAGAGCCATAAACAAAATCACAATAAAGTTTCAGTATCCAATACCAAGAGTGGATGACATGATGGATGGATTGGCTGGAGCTAAATACTTCAGTAAAATTGATCTGCGGAGTGGCTACTACCGGATCAGGATTCGATAAGGGAATGAATGGAAGACAACTTTTAAGATAAAATATGGATTGTATGAGTGGATGGTGATGCCATTTGGGTTGCCTAATGCACCCAGGACATTTATGCAGTTGATGAACAAAGTACTACGAGAATATAATGGTAAGTTTGTGGTTGTGTATTTTGATGATATTTTGATTTATATTAAAAGTGAAGAAGACCATTTGTTACACCTGAAATTAGTGTTAGATGTGATTAGGAAGGAGAAATTGTATGTCAACCTGAAGAAATGCATATTTATTCAAGATAGTTTAGTATTTTTGGGATTTGTAATCTCAAGATATGGCATGAGGATGGATGATGAGAAAGTGAAGGCAATTCTAGAATGGCCTCTTCCATAATCTATAATAGAAGTAAGGAGCTTTCATGGACTAGCTACCTTTTATAGGAAGTTCATCAGGAAATTTTGCATTATAGCTGCCCCTATAACTGAGTGCACGAAGGGGAAAGAGATTGTATGGACTACGACAACAACAAATAGCTTTGAACTCTTGAAGAAGAAGGTGTTGGAAGCTCATGTTATAGTGTTACTAGATTTCAGTAAGGTGTTTGAGGTTGATTGTGATGCCTCATTTTTTGGAATTGGTAGTGTCTTAAGTAAATAGGGCCGACCTGTAGCATTTTTTAGTGAGAAGCTGAATGATGCAAGGAAGAATTATTCTACATATGATGTGGACTTTTATGCAATTGTGCAAGCATTCAAAATTGGAGGCACTACTTAATCTAAAGGATTTTGTGTTGTTTACTGATCATGAAGCATTGAGGTATGTCAATTCTCAGAAAAAGTTAAATAGTAGGCATGCAAAATGGGTTTCATTTTTGCAATAGTATACATTTATCCTGAAACACAAGTCAGGAAAATAGAATATAAGGTTGCTGATGCATTGAGGAGGAGAGTCTTGTTGTTGACCACTATGGAGAATTAAGTGGTAGGATTTAAGGGGATTAAAGATCTGTATAAATATGATGCGGATTTTGGGAATATTGTGCAATAGTGCAAAAGTGTGGTAGGGGGTGAGTCCCGTACTATTTTTAAAGAGTATTTTTTATAGAATGGTTACTTGTTTAAGGGTAATCTATTATGCATTCCCAATGGCTCTATAATAGAGAACATCTTGTGAGAATTACATAGTGGGGGTTTGGTTGGTCATTTTGGAGTCACAAAAACTACCACTCTTGTAGAGGAGAAGTACTATTGGCTAAAAATGAATAGATATATAATAAAGTTTATCTCTAGATGTAGAGTATGTCAAATGGCTAAGTACCATGCACAAAATATAGGGTTGTATATGCCACTACCAGTTCCTACAGGACCATGGACTGATATGAGTATGGATTTCGTGTTGGGGTTGCCCAAGACACAAAGGGGTAAGGATTTTGTTTTTGTTGTGGTAGACAAATTTTCAAAAAATGGTGCATTTCATTGCTTATCAAAAAACTAATGATGCAAATAGGACTACAATCTTATTCTTTGATGAGATTGTGCAGTTGCATGGTGTTCCAAAGACTACTACTTCTGATCGGGATACTAAGTTCTGAGTCACTTTTGGAGGACATTATGAAAAAATTTGAATACCAGGTTACAGTTCAGTAGTGCTTACCACCCACAGACCGATGGGAAAATAGAGGTAGTGAACAGAATCTTGGGAAACCTCTTACAATGCATATTTGAAGAAAAATCAAAACAATGGGATTTCGCCTTGTCACAAGCTGAATTTGCATACAACAGTTCAGTGAACAGGTCAATAGGTAAATCTCATTTTCAAATTATTTATGGTCAAAATCCTAGAGGTGTATTAGATTTGGTTGATTTACCAATTGGGGAACAAGTTAGTTATGATGCAGAAGCATTTGCTAAGCATATCCAGAAAGTGCAAGAGTCGGTGAGGGAAAAATTGCAGAGTAGTAATGCTCACTACAAAGAGTCTGTTGATGCACACAGAAGGGTGAAAGTGTTTGAAGAGGGTGATATGGTCATGGTTCATCTTAGGAAAGAAATATTTCCTAAGGGTATGTATAACAAACTGAAACTTAAGAAAATTGGGTCATGCAGGATTTTGAAGAAGATCAATGATAATGCCTATAAAGTGGAGTCGCCCGATGAATTTGATATTTCACTCAATTTTAATGTTTCTAATTTATTTCAGTATCTTGGTACTGTTGAGGATGGAAAATTACAATAGATAGTAATTTGGGCATGACAGATGCCTAAGAAGAAAAAATATAGAGTTGCACAAGTGCTCGATAAGAAGGTGATCACCACTAGACATGGGAGCTACAACAAATTCTTGGTTCAGTGGGAAGGATTACCACAGTCATATAACACTTGGGTTTCAGATTCAGAGCTAAAGAAAATTGATAACCAGAAGCTACAGGATTTCAATTCAGCTGAAGTCACAGAAATTGAGTTCTTTTTCACCAGAGGAGAATGATGCACCTTGTCGGAGCCATAACTTGTGAACCGTATGCCCGTTTGCCTTGAAATTTAACAAGTGGTTCCATGTGTGTGTTCTACATCAAGATGATCTTTGATCCTCTTGATCGTCCAAAAATCATGTTTTTGGGACCTAACTCCGACATCTAGTACCCCAAAATTAGCTTTTAGAATAGGTTCCCGGGTTTTTTGGGTTTTTTTGGTTGTTAGAAGTTTATTATCTTTTGTTATACCTTAAGTTGAGACCTAATATTTTAAATTAAGGTTCATTATTGTAAGAGGTATGTGTGCACCGAATTTGGGTGTAATCCGACTCATTTCTATTTTTAGCAGTTTTTAGGAAAAAAATATATTTTTAGCAGTTATAGAAAAAAGATATTTTTAGGGTTTCTTTGGTTTTCGGTTGCTATATGATGGATTGTAATATTTTGTAGAAGGGGTGTGAATTCAGTAATGAGAATAATATCAATTGGCAGTTTTCTTCCATTATTGCATTTGTGTTATGTGATTGGAGTCCTTTTTGTTGGTCTCTTATAGCTGAGTTTACACCATGATGGATAAGTTGAATAGGTGGGAAATTTATCATCTAGACTTGAAAAAATTGTCTAAAAATAACAACAAGAGGCTGATATAATTGACTGAAGTTATGAGTGGATTATTTTTGCTATTCTAAGATGGGTTCTCAAGAATTTGCTTCTATGGTTGCACTATTGGTTTGGCAAGAATCTAAGACCCTGTCACTAGCTATATGCCCATTTTGGTATTGACTCTTATGGTTGGGCTTGTCTTATTCTTTTGTGAGCTTAAGTTGTTCTCTTCATAAGAGAACAACCTCCACTTGTTTGACAAGATTAACTACAATAGAAAATAAAGAAAAACAAATTCTAAGTGAAATGATAGTTGATCATGCAAGCTACGAATCAAAATTTGTAGGAGGTCCTTTGGTGGAGAGACATATTGAAGTCTCATCGCAAGTGATTTCCATTTGATAAATAAATCAGCAAAGGGTTCCTCCTTAATCTACTTAAGTTGAAATATATCATCGACTATGGATTTATCCTTAATAAATATTGTAAAATGCTAGACAAATATCTATGTAAGGTTATTAAAACTCCCAACTACGTTATGGGGTAGCTAAAAATATGATTCTAAAGTACACGTGGGTAATATACTTAGAAGAAGTATCTCATCATGGACTAGATGACTACAAGTGATGCAAAAATGTCTAAGATGAAAAATAGGACCTTCACTCCCTTCATACAATTGGGATCTAGGAATCTTAAAGTGAGGAGAAACTAGGTAGTTAAACAAAATAAGAACCAAAGGTTCATTAAAAAATTCATCAAAAATATATTATTTATTAAAGTATGATACCTAAAGAGCAACCAACTATAGTTTTATTTATTTTAGTTCATCTTCCACTTTAGAGTTGATGTTGGGAAATTTAGAAGATGGTGTCATTGAAGGTGTTTAATGAAAGTGAAAGCACGAGATTCCGGTCAAAGGAAACACCAAGTGCAATTGCATTCAAAGTTAAGCACGCTTAAGTCCTAGAAATATAAATTGCATGAAACGGAAAAGAGACATGTTGGAAGAGACGCAATCAGATAAAGAAAAACAGCCCTTTCATTAATTTCCTTCGATCTCTGTTACAATAATGCCTCCTCCCTTTTCAGGGGCTAGGAGCGCAAATAGGGTTTGATTACAATCGCTGAATGATTCCTCCTTCCGCGTGCCCACGATTGCAATGGGCGGGCCAAGATGATGCCGCCGCCGATGTCGATGAGTTCTTCGCCTCTGCTCGCTTCTCCTGCGAACAAAGAAATGATCAAGACGTTAGTAGCACCTGCTGCAAATGAAAAGCATTCTCTCTCTAAAACTAACAAAATATGCATACGAATATTTGCCTGAAACAATGAAAACAGTGAATCCAAATTGCTTCAAAACCTGATAGAAGGTAAGAAAAGTTACCAGAAGGCCACTGCCACTAAGGCAGCTGGCCAATCCACCTTAAACTGGAATTCGTCCCTGGGCAGGACGAATTCTGACTGTAATTCGTCCCTGGGTGGGACGAATTCTTCCGAGTAGGAGAAACCGACCTGCTCGCTTGCTCCAATGTCGGATCCCGGGACCTGCAAAACTCCCGCAAACAGGGGGGTTAGGTAATTGGGGCCATTTTGGGACGACCCAGATGGTCGGATTTTCCCAATTTGGCCTCCACCCTCCGGGAATTTGACCTTGACACCTGCAAGTTAGCGAAACGACAAAGCAATACAAAACACCCTAAACTCCGACCAAAAGCTACAAAATTGCAATTATAGACTAATCGGACCTAGTAACACACGAATGCAATCTAAAAAATAATCTAAAGTGCTCAAAAACTAAAATTAGGACTTGGGAGGTGCGGGGGTGCCCAAGTGGGCCTCCCACCGTTGGCCCTCGATTTTGGAGCCAATCCACCAAGGATGGGCCCAAAACCTTTTAGGATTGGGGGTCGGCGAATTGGTAGGTTCAGATGTCCATGCGTCGGATTTGAGTAAGGTTCGAGCTTCCAAAGGCCACCCAACAACCTCCCTTGCAAAAGAGATTGATGGATGTAGGAAGGTGAACAAAGGGGGATGCAAGTGAGTCTTCAATTCGGCAGCACTTCGTTGCTTGAACACTCCTTCCACCTCTATGTTTTGGGTGAGAAAAGTCCCACCTTTTATAGACCCAAGGGGTCTCTTTTGGGAGGGAAGCACAAAAGCCAAGTGTTGGCCATAGGCGCCATGTGGCAGTCTTGTCTTCCCATGAGGGAGGGGAGTCCTCCATTGACTTGAACTTTGATAAATGCTTTTTGTAACAGTCCTCTAACGGCCCCTCTGTCCACTTACACATGCGTGCAAGGCAGGAGCCCTTAACTGACTGTTCTGGGCTGCCACTTGGCACCATTTGCCTTTTTGCCCGTTAAGCTTGGAATTCGTCCCACCCAGGGACGGATTTAGAATTCGTCCTGGGGTGGGACGGATTCTATTTTGAATTCGTCCCTGGGTGAGACGAATACTGGGCAAAGTGTCCAAGTGTGCCAAATTGCTTCTTGACCTTACAAAATTGCTATGAAAGTGGTTAAGACCACTGTTTAACCTCTGAGGGCTGCCCTGGGGGCTGTGTTTGTCAAAGCGATCAGTGTTTGCAGTCACATAATCGGATTGGTGCTGTTTTGGTGTCTACAGATGCCCCTTTTTGGGAAGCGCTGCGGGTGACGCAGTTCTGAGCAAAAATAGATAACCAAAGCACTAATGATTAGGGTTTCTTGGTAACCTAACCAACTTTTGATGCCCCAAGTATGGAAAGGGCATGCATTCTTGAATCCTTGCTTCGACGAGCTAAGGAATTTGATTTCAAGTATTAACCTGTTTTGGTGAGGTGTGACTTGAACTTGGACATTGATCAGTCATGAACAAGTGAAGGGCGTTTTTATCCTCAAGGGGAACCTTGTGTTCATGATTCACGAAATGCCAAGTGTTTGATTGATTTGATTGTTGCTTGTTTACTGCCCCAAGCAGGAGCGTGATTGTCTTTGTCAATGATTCTTTGAATGCATGTCGTTTTCCTTAATTGGGTGTGTGATTGTTGGTTGGTGACTAAGTGTGACTACCCCCTCAAGCGACGAATCGATGAGGGAATGACCTTCGTGAGAGAAGCGACGAGTCGCTTGACCCAAGATGACTTGTGCAAGGTTGCCTTTAGAGGGTTTACCGTTAAGCGTGTGCAATTTTTCCAACATATGGACCTATTTTTGGTGGGTGTTAACCCTTTTGGTGATGTCATAATGAGGTGAAATCGTCGAAAACCTATTTCCCGTGGAGCGGTCCGGCTATGATAGCCTTCTTGGGGAACTAGGAGAGCGATAATTTGGACCTCGACATCGATTTTCTTTGCCTAGAGGTTAAGTGCATGAGCACTTATGCCCGGCAATGTTTTTGTTGTGTTTTTGTTGAATTTTGTACTATTTTTGTTGTTTTTGTGACACCATTTGGTGATTGAATTGTCGGCAATCCGTCCTCCCGTGGAGCGGTCCGGCTATGGTAGCCTTCTTCGGGAGTAGGATAGTGACAATGCAAACCCCGACATCAATTTTGCTATGCCAAGAGGTTAAGTGCAAGAGCACTTGTGTCTGGCAATGTTTATTGCTTTTTGTTTTGTTTTGATTTTCTTGTTGTTTTTGAGTGGGCTTTGACCCTTTTGTGACGTCATTTGGGGATGAAATTGTCAAAAATCCGTCTTCCCGTGGAGCGGTCCGGCTATGGTAGCCTTCTTAGGGAGTAGGATAGTGACAATGTAGACCCTGACATCAATTTTGCTATGCCAAGAGGTTAAGTGCAAGAGCACTTGTGTCTGGCAATGTTTATTGCTTTTTGTTTTTGTGTTGCATTTATTTGTTGTTTTTGTTGTTTTGATTTTCTTTGATCTTGTGCATGATGGTTGATGAATATGGATGTATGCATGTTGATTTATTTTGATGGATGCATATGCTATGATGAATGCAAATGGTTTTGATTTATATGTGATATGCAGATATGAAATGGATGAATGGGGTTTGTGATGTTTGGCTATGGCACCATAGACTGTTTAGAGCTCTGTTATTTTGTTTTTAGGTGATTGCTGTGATGTATGCCTCTACATGTATACATGGTTTTTCTATTTTTGTATTTTTTGATGGTATTTGCAAAGATGAAAAGTAGCGCAGTTGGTTTAGAAATGTAGCTAAGGTTTTCTGAGACTCAGACGGTTTTAGCTCACTAGCCACGACTGTACTTTATCTTACAAGACTTTTGAACAAGGTATGAATCGGACTTGTTTTTGACCGAGTTATTTCACATCCCTGTGTGTGCAATTGAGTTCATTTAGTGGTATTTGTTAGGATACCGCCAGTGCCAGGTGGGCTTTCAACCGAACTCGTATCGAGGATCACCTAATTAGCTCCACGAATTCCTTTGTTGTATGTACTAAGATTAATCTGCGTTGTAATCCAGGATGCCATAAGCTAGCTCATCCACATGCAAACATTGATCTGTACGCAAGTTAATGTGACAGATATATCGTCATGCGAGAGGTTTTATCTATTACCGATAGGCCATCAACCAAATTGGTACTAAAGCTTGCCTTATGACCTATAGAATGCTGAGAGTTCCAAGGATTCAAGGTCAACTCCCTTCTTTTTTTCAATTGTATTGGGATACTTGCTCATTGTAGTGATGAGATCACTGTTTATTTTGATTTGTTTTTCTTTTGAGCAAGGGATTGGGGATATGGAGTGATGAAAATCACTGTTGTTTGTGCCTTTTGATGTGTGCACTATAGTTTGTCAAATTTTTGAGTTTTGACATTTTGCAAATTTTTGTGTTTTGCAACTATTGAGAACTTTAGGGATTCTTAGGGAATTGGGTAGGGAGGAAGCTTGTCCTTTTGCCAACTCTCAGCATTCTAGGGGTCATTCGCACAGGGGGATGAGCAAGATAACCGTTTCGCTTGTGGTGACCTAGATTATTTTGCGGGTTTCATCTTTCGTTCACACAATTTGGGAATTTTAGTGTTTTGATTTGTGTTGGGATGTTACGTAACAAGGTGTATTTCAAGTATGACTCTACCTTCGTAAAATCTGTTCGACTTGATACACTACATGGCTAAAGAGGAAAATGATGACTGAATCACCGAAACTCTTGGTACATTCCCAGACCACTGACTCGTAGTGTGGTAAAAGTTATGCATGGTGTTTTTGTTGTTTTTGTAACATGAGACAATGCGGAACAAGATGGACTATTAGAGCTATTACAGCTTATGGTGCCTTTGACCTATATGACTACAAATATGCAATGTATGGATGCAATGCTTAAATTTTGATGGATTGTTTTTGGTGAAGGTGAAGATGAGGTGCGAGAATATGAATTTTTTGATGAATTTGAGTATGCCTAGAATTGAGATGCAAATCTTTGTTGTTTTTGATGATTTTTGTTTTTTTTTGAATTTCTTGATTTTTTTTTGACCAAGAGATTGCGATAATCCTTGGAGCTTTTTGGATTGACCAAGAGATTGCGATAATCCTTGGAGCTTTTTGGGTTGACCAAGAGATTGCGATAATCCTTGGAGCTTTTTGGGTTGACCAAGAGATTGCGATAATCCTTGGAGCTTTTTGTTGACCAAGAGATTGCGATAATCCTTGGAGCTTTTTGGGTGACCAAGAGATTGCGATAATCCTTGGAGCTTTTTGGGTGACCAAGAGATTGCGATAATCCTTGGAGCTTTTTGGGTGACCAAGAGATTGCGATAATCCTTGGAGCTTTTTGGGTGACCAAGAGATTGCGATAATCCTTGGAGCTTTTTGGTTGACCAAGAGATTGCGATAATCCTTGGAGCTTTTTGGGTGACCAAGAGATTGCGATAATCCTTGGAGCTTTTTGGGTGACCAAGGGATTGCGATAATCCTTGGAGCTTTTTGGTTTGGATTATGGTTCTTCAGGGGATAGAGGTACCCCCAGCTTGATGGTCTTTGCACTCCGGATCCGGCTCTAGAGGTATGGGCATGAATGGATCGGCCCTATGCACGGAGATGAGGACGGGGTCCGCCCGTGACACTGATGTTGCTATGATGTCTCTTGGTGGAAGTTGCTCTTTGTGTGCCCAAAGTTGTGGATGTAATGCTTGGTCCCACTGTGGTGGGTTAACACGCCACTCATGCCCTAGTATTATGTTTATCTGTTGACATGCTTCTTCAATTTTTATGGGATGTCGATGCTTTCGCATGTGATTGCTGTGGGCTATGTCTGTTTCATCCTCACCTTCGGACAATGTGTATAGCTCATCGGAATCTGGAGATTCTCGAGACATGGAGGACTGCATCATCAGGTAGCCCTATGGTTAAAGGTTGATCCTCTTCGAAAGGAGCCTTATGTAAGTTGGGCCTTGGGAGCTCCAAAATCTTGGCCTCTACCAACTCTAAGTGCTCTAGTGCTTTGCATGTATTGGGAGATTTGAACTCCTCCTCTTTGGTTGGTTCTTGTTGAGGAACTTGGGGCTTATGGAGGGGTGGCCGGATGGCACCCCCATGCCTTGGTAGGGCAGTTCATCCCGCTCTTCTTCGCGCTCTGATTCCTTAGAGGCTTCTTGATGAATTTCTAAGGGTGGCTCATAAGTCCTGGGTGGATGTCTGAGGAAGGCACCCGTCATTGGTTATAGGAGCGGCCTCCCATTCATGTCTAGGAGGCGTCGGGGGTGGTGCTTCAGGAATCGGGAGAGTAGCTTCCCGCTCCTGTCTAGGAGGTGTTGGGGGTAGCTTTTGATGAGGTCGCGATGACCTATCTTCCCCCCATGGGTTGTGCCACTCAAAATATTTTGTCTTATGCATGTGAGGGGTTGGAGTCTTTTCTTGCATAGTGTGTTGGAATAGCTCATCCTTCTGGCGTTGAAGGTGCTCTTCGTTAATATGGTACGGTTCCTCTAACGGTAGTCGTTCGAGCTCAAGTTGCGTGAGTTGCTTGAGATGTGTGATATATTCGGAAAATTCTACGATAGTTGGTCCCACCGCCTCATGTCTAGAAGGCCTAGACGCCTCTCTTAGATAAAAATCTCGGTCGTAGTGATCCAAGATCTCTATAGGACACATCCCTCCGTTAGGGGTAGCAGCATTCTCTCGGGGCTTTGGCCTCAGTGATTGGTCCTGATAGATAGCAGGTGCGAAGGCATATTGCTCTCGCACTGTATATTGCTCTCGAGGAAGGTAGAGGTCTTCCTCGTGCTCTCTTTCATAAGTGAAAAAGGGATGGACGGAGCTATCTCGCCCTGCCCAAAGAGCCTTGTGCTCTGGATTTGTCTTTGTAGTTCTGGCAACTAGAGGGGGTGAAGGAGGGATAATGTAATCATGTGGTTCCTCCCATCGAACCCTATGTTGACTTAGCACTTCATCGCGCGATGACCGCTCATAGCGAGCATCTAAGGGAGCTCTCATTGCTTCATGTCTAGAAGGCCTAGATGCCTCTTCTAGATATCTATCTCGATCGTAGTGATCCAAGATCTCTATAGGTGACCTCCCTCTATTGGGGGTAACAAGATTCCCTCGAGGCTTTGGCCTCGGTGAGTGTTCCTGATAGATAGCAGGTGCGGAGGCATATTGCTCTCGCATTGTATATTGCTCTCGAGGAAGGTAGAGGTCTTCCTCATGCTCTCTTTCATAAATGAAAAAGGAACGGGTGGAGTTGGCCCGCCCGCCTGAGGAGCCTTGTGCTCTGGATTTGTCTTTGTAGTCCTGACAACTAGAGGGGGTGAAGGACGGGTAGTGTAATGATGTGGTTCCTCCCGTCGAACCCTATGTTGACCTAGCGCTTCATCGCGCGGTGACCGCTCATAGCGATCATCTAAGGGAGCTCTCCTATGACTGTACCCCTCATGGAAGGGTGTGTGATGAGTGCTATGTTGAACAGGAGTGCTCCTCGAAGAGGTGTCCCTGTAGTCTCTTTCCTTTAAGGTGTGGAGGGGACTGCATTGTGTGTTAGGTCACCAAGGTGGTATGACCAAATCCTTGGGATTGTAATGGAGGTGACTCGTGCCTCCTGGGACATTCCCCATAGCCTCCGCCCGTGATTGGGCTTGGCTACGGGTGAGCACCATGACGATGTCTCTCTAAAAAGCCCTAAAATTGAAAATGAGTCAGATGGGGCCCAAAATTGGTGTGCGCATCCCTCTTATAATAGATAAGACAAAAATGAAGTTTCAAGTCCTAAATCTAAATACATTAGGAGATATTGACATCCGAACAGCTCAAAAAGTGCATAGAATTGCGTGCCCAATTTTAAAACCTAATTTTGGGGCACTAGATGATGGAATTTGGCCCCGAAAACTGACTTTTCTGGGCAAATAGAATTCTAAGGAATCATATTTGTTTAAAATTCTCCCAACTAACTCCCTGTAAAATTTCAAGTCAATCGGAGCTACGGTTGAGAAGTTATGGCCCCGACAAGATGCACTAAAATTTAGGGAAAAATATAAGATTTCCCATATTTTGTTGGATGGTCCTGCATCACTTATGGGCACATTTGGGGTGATTTTGGGTTGACCAAAGGGTTCATGGACACCTTTGGGGCATTTTGGAGTGACCAAGCGATTACGGGAATCCTTGGAGCTTTTTGGAGAAAATGACAAAATGCGTAGATTTTTTTATCTTTGTTTTTAATGATTTTTTTTTGTCTACACTAAACAGAATTAAACACACACATTCACAAAACCGTGATTATCTCTTTTAAGGATTCTTGGTGTGCCCTAGACTGGTTTAGTGCATTTTGATGTTTTGTTTTTGTTTTTGTAGGTTTTGTAGAACGTTTAAATGCATCATGTAGGCTCTTATAACTCCAAAAAGGTCGCCCCTTCAATATACCAACCGGTCCGATATACCAACCTCTCTATATACCCGCCCTTACGAGAGGGAGACTATAGGTACGTGAGAGCAGAAGGTACGTGGTACGTAGGCGGTACGGAAGGGGGATTGTCCTGTTAATGGCACCTACCATAGAAAACTTATCCTCGCGCGCATGGGAATCACCCCAGCTACGCTCGGTCTGTCTTCGTCAGGATTTACGCCTAACAACAGTTGACAATCGGGAAATGGATGCAAATCAAGCCAAGGTGGTGATTAAATCCACCAATGGTCTTGATCAAGGGTCAGGGTCTTACGACCAGCTCCTTGGTTTAAAGTTGTTTCGTGATGTGTGTGGGATTCGTTTTATCCAACAAAATGAAACTAGCATACATGACTTTTCCTAATGCAATGCAAGATTAAATGAAAACAATTAACGAAACAGAAACAGAAACAGAAAAATTTAACAGAGATCATAAAAATCCCTACCTCTTCTCTGCCTGCTCCTGTTGTCTCTGAATTTCTGCTCTGAAAATCCGCAGACAGGAATTCGTCCCTCTGGGAGACGAATTGCATGAACAGAATTCGTCCCACCCAGAGACGAATTTGAATTCGTCTCAGGGTCAGACGAATTGCAGAAAAGGATTCGTCCCTGTCAGAGACGAATAGCAGTCTGCAACAAAAAAAGATGTACCTGTCAAGCACAAACACAAAAATTTAATCAGTTTCTGTGATTTCAAAAACCAGGGAACAGAGTCCCACCGTGATCGCCACTGAAAGCACGAGATTCCGGTCAAAGGAAACACCAAGTGCAATTGCATTCAAAGTTAAGCACGCTTAAGTCCTAGAAATATAAATTACATGAAACGGAAAAGAGACACATTGGAAGAGACGCAATAAGATAAAGAAAACACAGCCCTTTCATTAATTTCTTTCGATCTCTATTACAATAATGCCTCCTCCCTTTTCAGGGGCTAGGAGCGCAAATAGGGTTTGATTACAATCGTTGAATGATTCCTCCTTCCGCGTGCCCACGATTGCAATGGGCGGGCCAAGATGATGCCGTCGCTGATGTCGATGAGTTCTTCGCCTCTGCTGCTTCTCCTGCGAACAAAGAAATGATCAAGACGTTAGTAGCACTTGCTTGCAAATGAAAAGCATTCTCTCTCTAAAACTAACAAAATATGCATACGAATATTTGCCTGAAACCGTGAAAACAGTGAATCCAAATTGCTTCAAAACCTGACAGAAGGTAAGAAAAGTTACCAGAAGGCCACTGCCACTGAGGCAGCTGGCCAATCCACCTTAAACTGGAATTCGTCCCTGGGCAGGATGAATTTTGACTGTAATTCGTCCCTGGGTGGGACGAATTCTTCTGAGTAGGAGAAACCGACCCGTCGCTGCTCCAATGTCGGATCCCGGGACTCGCAAAACTCCTGCAAACAGGGGGTTAGGTAATTGGGGCCATTTTGGGACGACCCGGATGGTCGGATTTTCCCAATTTGGCCTCCCCACCTCCGGGAATTTGACCTTGACACCTGCAAGTTAGCGAAACGACAAAGCAATACAAAACACCCTAAACTCTGACCAAAAGCTACAAAATTGCAATTATAGACTAATCAGACCTAGTAACATAGAATGCAATCTAAAAAATAATCTAAAGTGCTCAAAAACTAAAATTAGGACTTGGGAGGTGCGGGGGTGCCCAAGTGGGCCTCCCACCGTTGGCCCTCGATTTTGGAGCCAATCCACCAAGGATGGGCCCAAAACCTTTTAGGATTGGGGGGTCGGCGAATTGGTAGGTTCAGATGTCCATGCGTCGGATTTGAGTAAGGTTCGAGCTTCCAAAGGCCACCCAACAACCTCCCTTGCAAAAGAGATTGATGGATGTAGGAAGGTGAACAAAGGGGGATGCAAGTGAGTCTTCGATTCGGCAGCACTTCGTTGCTTGAACACTCCTTCAACCTGTATGTTTTGGGTGAGAAAAGTCCCACCTTTTATAGACCCAAGGGGTCTCTTTTGGGAGGGAAGCACAAAAGCCAAGTGTTGGCCATAGGCGCCATGTGGCAGTCTTGTCTTCCCATGAGGGAGGGGAGTCCTCCATTGACTTGAACTTTGATAAATGCTTTTTGTAACAGTCCTCTAACGGCCCCTCTGTCCACTTACACATGCGTGCAAGGTAGGAGCCCTTAACTGACTGTTCTGGGCTGCCACTTGGCACCATTTGCCTTTTTGCCCGTTAAGCTTGGAATTCGTCCCACCCAGGGACGGATTTAGAATTCATCCTGGGGTGGGACGGATTCTATTTTGAATTCGTCCCGGGGTGAGACGAGTATTGGGCAAAGTGTCCAAGTGTGCCAAATTGCTTCTTGACCTTACAAAATTGCTATGAAAGTGGTTAAGACCACTGTTTAACCTCTGAGGGCTGCCCTGGGGGCTGTGTTTGTCAAAGCGATCAGTGTTTGCAGTCACATAATCGGATTGGTGCTGTTTTGGTGTCTACAGAAAGACCAGGGAATATTGAGAATAAAAATGTAAATAAGTTGACATATTATAGGGGATGGTACCAAAGGTGATACCATATGATTCATCCCCAATTGTTTTACCTTAGTAGGTTTGATAAATGTAGGACAAATGGTGGAAGGGAGAGTGTTTTGAGTCAAGCTTATATTTGAATCAATGGGCTTGAAATAAGTGTTTATGGAGGGAAAGGGAAGTATTGGTAGATATACTCACATTAGGGGTGTACACCATGGTGGCTTACCAAAATAAAGGATAACTTATGTCATATCCCTATAGTTCATATTGAGGTTGAGCAGCTTGCGATTTAATGATTTTAGGGATATTATGGGGAAAATAAATAGAACTAGGGTCCAAAACATTAATTTTTGTGATATGAAAGAGTGGTATGAGAGGGAACAAGAGAATTTCTAGGGGAATATTTCTTCAAAGGGATACTATGTTTATTATCAATATTATTAAGAAATTTAAAAATTACATTTTCATGTTCTTATGATAGGCTTGTCACATGACTAGGAGATTTGGGAGTCACACTATTCTTGTTTTTAGTAGGTAACTGGTTATTAATAAATCTAAGGATGTTATCCTCATACTATTGCAAAGAGAACGTAATATGATTAAGATCATCCTATGAGGATATTATAAGGCCCAAAGGGGTAACGTTTTTATTTTCTTTATTTGAACTAGAAATTTTATAGGTTGAACACTTCTTCATAGTTTGTTACTAATATTTTTATGTGTAGCTAGTTGATAAACTACCTTGCAAGTTATAGGGTGTCTTTTAGGTTCCAAAAAAAATTGTAAAGGGAAGAGGATGAATTTTAATAGACTTAAAATATTTAGACAAATAACCTTTGGATTAGGGTAAAGCAAATTTTAACTATAAAAAAAGTAGACCGGTGGAGGTGTTCACATTAGGTTAACCAAAATGTATGTAATGACCCTTATCTCACGATCAAGGAAGAAAATAAAGGAAATAATAAACTTAATTTTTTATTGTGAAACATGGTACTCCTGATGATCCTTGTGAGTGCAAGATAGTGGTAGAATGATAAGAAAAGAAGTCAGACAACAGGAAAAAAGGGTAATAAAGAGAAGTGATGATTTAGCTTGTGAGTACATGGATGCTTGCACACTTTAATTTCATGTAGAGTTTTGATTTATTATATGTGTGCGTGTTCATTTTGAAGAAGTAATTATTTTGACTGATAGAGTGTAGAATGTTCTTATTTTTGTGTGACGATGACAATGTGAGCCACCTTCTTTTTATTTTTCTTTAATTTTTTCATATGATTTTTGATCAAAGGTATAAGAATAGATATATATGAATATATATATATATGCATAGGACAAGGAAGGAACCATTTTATACATGAGTTTACAAATGTATCTTGGTTAACGTGTCCTTGCGTTGATGTTTTTGTAATACATGAATTTATTGGTCGTAGTGATGAGATTATTTCCATAGCTATCTTGTTCTGTGAAATATATTTGTATCTAAGTATTTACCTATGATGAAAGAACTATTTTTATTTAAATTATAACAATATTAAAAGTGGAGGGATATGTTCGGATCGTGCGTAACCAAACAAGGTGGCATCATGATAGTTTAAACCCCTCTCCATACCTGACGTCCAAGAATATAGGGAAAAGGAAAAAAATTGAGGTAAAAGAGGAGGAAAAGGGATGCAGAAAATATTATTATGATTCTGGTTACGAAGAGAAAACAAGGAGCTTGGAAAATAAGAATAGCATGCATGACCTAGGAGTCGGGAGAAACTTTGGGTGAGCTTCATTTCTAGGTGGATTCTTTTGTGTGAAAATCTTACTATCCTATAAATGTTTCTTTCTTTTGTAAAAACTGAACATGGTGTATGTAACCTTAGGTGTTGTTTGTTAATGTAGAGGATAAGACTACATGTTGTGGTTATTATATTATTTAAAAAAAAACTCTTTTTGTTGTCGTGTTTGGATAGGAAAGGAAAATATAAATGACTTTCTAGATCTGAACAAGAAGAATGATATGCTAGTTGAAACTGAGTGTAAACATTTCTTGGAAAGAATGCATGAATGACAAGTATTGTCTAGAAATAGTAGGCAATAAGGTCTAAAAATTTGAATGCATTATTTGGTTGGAGTGTGAAATTATTGTGTAGTTGTTTTTTTATATAATTGTTGCACCTAGGATTGCATTCATTTAATATGAGCCATGATCTGATCCCACCAAGTTTGTAAACCCATTTTTACCTTGAGTTGGCTATGGTTGGAACCTAGATGATGACCAAGGAGGCATATGACTAGGTAGAATTTGAAATGATATATGTGATGCCCATGATATATTTTAAAATATGCCAATAAAATTTAAGTGAGTTGTTACTGTGTAATGATGGCTGGAAAATGTAAACTTTTGCATATATGAATAGTGTTGTGATGTTTTTTATTCATGAAGAAATATTTGGGTAAATGTTTGATCGCATAGGGACTGAGTATTATGGAATTTTACATCCTGTATGAGAATACCACCTTGGTGATCTTTGAAAATAACTAATTATGTATTATATTTTTGAACATAGATTGTAAACCTAGAGTCAAGTGATGTACATCTCTTTCTAAAAAATTATTCATCAATTATAAAATGGATTTAAGGATGGCACTAAATATATGCTTTTGTTGTCAATGAAAAATATTTGGTTTGTTGTATAAAATAAAGACATATTTGGTTTCGGTGAGTCTCATTAAAAGTATTATTCTCTCCTAATGGGAATGAAAAATAATTTAGTTATGTTTTGGAAGTATAACTTGGTAATAGCATATATATTTGGGTATCTTGTAGAGTAACCATGGTAATCTATGACTGATTGATTAAGATAATTCAAACATTTTATTACAAAAAGAATGTTGTTTGTGATTTTGCCTTTATCAATTTGGTTGAGTAAAATTAATAAAATTATTTAAAATAATTTAAGTACCCTCATGGATAGAAAAGACTCTTATTAAATGTGGGGCAAGTATGAAATCAACTTGTGCCACTAGTCAAAAATTAATCTCAGTACTTAAACTAATGTATTTTTTTTTAATGATGGTTTGTATGGTTTGGAAATATGGTATTTAATCCTTAAGGAAATAAATGGTTTCTCAATTTAAATATTTTTCACAATGATAAATCTTGTTGAAAATGATTCCTTTACTTGAAGAAAATAATTGTGTGATAGCAAAATGTTCTTTGATTTGCTTTATAAACAATCTCTTGTGATTCATTATGGAATTTAGCTAGTGGACAAAAACTCATAGGTTGTGAAACTTAAATCCTTGAGGTCTTAAATGTAAAGTGAAATAGTAACATGAGCTCTAATTTTTCTAATGAAAATTATTACTTTTAGTAAATCAATAATGTTTCTACCTTGATAGAAGGTAAAGCTCAACTTTTAGTTTTAAGGTTAAATCTTCATTGTTTATCTTTATACCCTTGGTAGAGTGAGCTATTTATAATTAAACATTATCCTTTAAACCATAATTTAGAATACTCTACCTTACCTTAAAATCATACATCGATATTGAAGGATGTTGTGGAAATAAAATAAAACCGAATATATTATGGTGCGGGAAGGCACACAATAAGCACAAAAATGGTTGATGGATTGATAAAATTGGTCGAAATATGTGATTGAGTCAAATTATTTAATAATAATGTGGTATGGGATGCCATATCCAAAACAATACTCGTTAGTATTGTGATATATACCATGCCTGGGTAACTTTGCCAGATTAACCTTGATGTTTGGTATAGGACAAATGGATGAGAGTTACTTTGAGTATGTGTGATTAATACCGAGGTTAGTGAATAGACAAAGCTCTATCTAACTCTAATAAATAAGGGATAATAAGATAGTCACAAGGCATATTTACACTAGAACACTTACATAAAATAATAGATCATGTTTGACAAAAGATAAGGGTTCAAAATGTATAGGGATCGAGAAATAAGTTTTCATTCATTAAGTGTTATGGGCCCTAATGGACAACCCCTGTCGTGGTTCAACCCTCATGCCAAAAAATGAGGATGTTAAATGATATTTTTGAATCCACTAAATGGCACAACTATGGGATGTGGACTATCTCATCCACTTGGATGATTGTCTGCAGCAGCAGTCTTGTATCCAAAAGTTGATGCAATATTTTTTACTTTATAAATAATTTCATAATAATTGTGAGACAAGCAAAGTCTCCCCACTATAGAATAATGCTCCACAAGATCAATCACACACAAAATAGGAAAACACACAACACCAATATTAAGTGGTAAAATCCTACTTCAAATGAAGAAGGGATACATCCACTATGAAGCTCACTATATTACTCAATGATTCAACAATACAAGAATACTTCAATGTTATGCAACAATATGCATCAACATGATATGAAAAGATGTAGTAGACAACACCCCTATTTAAAGAGAAGATTTTCTACTACAACCCTAAAATTACCCTAATATTATCACAATATTATCTTGAGATGTGTGACAAATCTTATCACAATATTATCTTGAGATGTGTGACAAATATTATCACAATCTTATCTTGATATGTGTGAAAAATATTATCACAATATTATCTTGAGATGTGTGACAAGTGGCATCTATCAAATATTAAAAAGTGATTGGTTACTTTTTAATATTTGCTATAAAAGGGGAAATAATTTTTTCCCACATATTAAATATTCCTAGCATCCTTATTTTATTTATTAATTGGGTGGGAATATTTTTACATCAAATAGAATTATTTTCTAATTCAAATATTATTCTTTAGACTTTATATTTTAGTCTAAGAATAATTTACACAATGTTGCATTACATATTCCAACAATAATATATTGGGTAAAACAATTCCTACTTGGTACCATTGAGGTAAAACCTTTAGAAAACTATAGGTTGAAAAAAATAATTTAAACTTCATGCTAATCCTGTTTGATTGAGTAGAACAACCAAGTGAGTAGACTTGGGTTGTTACATATGGTATCAAAGTAGGCTTGATATTAAGTTGTAGACTTAGAATGTAAAAATATTAGTTTCAATAAACTAATGTAATACCTTTTTTACTTACGATTTGAGATGGCACCAATGCTAAAAGGTGGATCCTCGAGAAACCCTACGAGAGGCAGAGAGAAGGAAACCACTAAAAGACCTGTAAGGGGACAAAAAAATATGATAAAAGGAGGTCCTCAACATGAAATAAGATTGAAATATTTGAATGAACCACATCCAAATGAACCAGAAAGAGGAGGATAAATACTTGCAAATATTATGAAATTTATGCAAACCGAAATGAAGCAACAAAGGGAAGAGATGACCCAAAAAAAAATGCTTATGGCCCAACAACAAGAGTTCATTGCCCAAAAACAACGAGTAATATAAAACTTAATAGGGGAAAGAGAAACTATATTGGACAGGGCAGGGGATGTACCCAAGGAACCTAAGAGATCCAGTGCTGGAAGGGCCAAGGTAAGTAAAGAGTTTTATAGGAACCTAAAAAAGTTTGTGATCTCTTAGTTTAACAGGAAGGGCAACAGTGAGTCAGCTGAGAATTGGTTAAGTTAATTGAAGTCCTACATCTCTTTAGTGGTCCTATCCTCTGAATCTAATACTGCTTTGGTAGTTATAAATATTATGGAAGTAGCCATGGATTGGTGGAAATATTATAAGAAAGGGTATGCAGTAGAAGCTTCTAACCTCAAATTGGAGAATTTTGTCAAAGATTTCAAAGATATATTCTTGAAAAAATAGTATTACGTGGAAAAGTTTAGTGAATTCTCAAAATTACAATAGTAAAGCATAATAATACGAATACCACCAAAATTTTATACAACTGTTAAAGTATGCATCTCAATATGAGAGTAATGAGGAGATGAAGACTCAAAAATTCATTCTAGGATTACATCCTAGAATCATGACTATAGTAAATATGCACAATCTTGTCAATATTCCTACTGCTTTTGATTTTTCAAGAAAAGAGGAAGCTAGTTAAGAAACAAGAAAAGCATATTTCAACTACCAAAAGCTATCTGAAAAGGAAATTTATGAACTCTAAAAGTGGAAAAGCGCTGGCTTTATGAAATAGGAGAAGGAACAAAATAAGAAACCCAAAGAAAGAGATCAAAACAAGCAAAGTGGAAAAAATAAACTTAATTAACAAAGTGGTAAGCATAAAATATATTCAAAGGAGTTTCCAAGAATGCAGGACCAGAAGTCAGCAAGTCAAGAAAGGGCCAGGGAAACTACTTTTATGAACAAAAATGAGAATGATAATAGGGGAAGTAGAGCTCCACCAACTAGATTTTATGTGTGTAAAGGAGCTCACTACGCCAGTAAATATCCCCACAGAGCTGATCTGCCACCAAAGGTTCTAGAGGAAGCTAACCATAGGATCTATGCCACCACAAGTAGTTCTGAAATCCATGGTCAAATTACTCCTTTCTTACTAAATGGAAAGATCTTTGATAAGAATGTAAAAATTTTGAATGATAGCGGGTCAATAGATAGCTTTATCTCATCAAGAATAGTGAGGGATTTTCCTATTAGACCTAGATTTTTGGCTAAAATTTGGAAGGTAGAGTATGGCTTAGGGTAAACCTACCATGTTGACCAATGTCTATTTGATCCCCACATCTTCTTGCCACAAGGAAAAACCAATTGGCATCTGTATGTGGCACCTTTACATGCATTTGATATCATCCTAGGAGTGGATTGGTTGAAAGCACATAAGGCTCTTCTAAATTTTGAAGAGAGATGGGTGGAATTTTTGGATGAATCTAATCAAAGGATTAGAGTTAATTATGGTCAAAAGAAGTTAAACCATGTTTATTGACCACAATGCAGATTAAAAAGGTTGTTAAGAGGAAGGGTATGATTTTCATAGTCAAGATGAATGAAAAAGAAGAGACTAAAAAAGAATCAAATCTATTTCAGCAATATCTAGTATTGGAAGCATTCAAGGATGTATTTCCTAAGGATCTACCGAGATTACCACCTTAGAGAGAATTTTATTTCTCAATAGAATTGTTATCGGGTGCTGCACCAATTGCAATATCACCATATAGAATGACACCCATAGAGTTGTAGGAGCTTAAAACACAAATTCAGGATTTGCTAGAAAAAGGTCTAATCAAGCCTAGTGTGTCACCTTGGGGAGATCCTATTTTGTTTGTTAAAAATAAATATGGTATGTATATTACTGAATGCTGAATAAAGTTACTATCAAGAATAGATACTCTCTACCAAGAATTGATGACTTGTTTGATCAATTAAAAGGAGCAACCATCTTTTCTAAAATAGACTTGAGATCTGGTTATCATCAGTTAAGGATTTGGGAGGAAGACACTTCTAAAATGATATTTAGAACAAGGTATGGATATTTTGAGTTTACTATCCTACCATTTGGGCTAACTAATGCTCCAACCATATTCATGAACCTCATGAATAACATTTTCAGAGAATAGTTGGATTTATTTGTACTTGTATTTTTGGATGATATATTGATCTACTCCAAGAGTAAAGAGGAGCATGACTAGCACATGAGAATTGTGCTAGATATTCTTAGAAGGAATCAATTGTATGGAAAGTTATCCAAATGTGAGTTTTATACCCCACAAGTATAATATCTTGGGCATATTATTTCTGTTGTGGGGATTGGAGTGGATCCAAAGAATATTGAAGCAATTATTGATTGGCCAACACCTACTAATATTTTAGAGGTGCAAAGCTTTATGGGAATTGCAAGATATTATAGGTGATTTGTCAAGGGGTTTTCAAAAATTGCTCAACCCATTACAAACCTTCAAATAAAAAGGAAAATATTCAAATGGAAATAGTAGTGTGAGGAGGATTTTCAAATTTTGAAAGAAAGGTTGACAACGACACTGATCCTACAATTGCCTGATCCTAGCAAATAGTTTACAGTTTGTATTGATGCATCAATTAAAGGGTTAGGAGGGGTCTTGACTCAATATGATGTGGTTATTTCCTATGAATCCAAAAAAATTAAGAGGTACGAGGTTAATTACACCACTCATGATCTAGAGTTGGTAGTGGTGGTACATGCCCTAAAAATTTGGTGGCACTATTTGTTGGGAAAACCTTTTGAATTAAAAATAGACCACCAAAGTCTGAGGTATATATTTACCCAACCATTATTAAATGCTATAAAATGCCACTGGATGGAATTCTTAATGAAATATGACTTCGGTATTGAATACATTAAGGAAAAAATAAAATAAGGTTGTCGATGCTCTAAGTAGGAGAGGACGTATTACCGCAATGACAAAATGCCAATATGATATGTTGGATCAAATTAAAATATGGCAAGGAAATGATGAGTTCTATCGATATTGTGTAGAAAAAATTGAGCAAGAATTTGGCAAGGATGCATATTTTGTTGTTAAAAGTGATCTACTATTTTTTAGGAATAGATTGGTAGTCCTTGATTTGGGAGGATTGAGAGAAAAAATCCTTAAGGAGGCTCATAATACTCCATATTCTGCACACCCAGGAGGGGCAAATATGCATGAAAATTTTAAAAAATATATTATTGACCAGGAATGAAGAAAGATATTACAAATTATGTGGAAAAGTGTTTGGAATGCCAGAGAGTGAAAGCAGAACACCTGCATCTAGCTGGAAAGCTATATCCACATGAGATACCCACACAAAAGTGGCAAGTAATATCAATGGATTTTATAGTGGGTTTGCCTAAAACAATATTTAGGCATGATGTAATTCTAGTAATTGTGGATAAATTAACTAAGGTTGCATATTTTATACCAGGAAATGTGCAAGATGATGCGATCATCATAGCCAGTAAGTTTACCAAGGAAGTGGTAAGACTGCACAGTTTTCTAGAAGTTATAATCTCTGATAGAGATTCTCATTTCACTTCTGAATTTTGGCAAGTATTGCATCAGGTGTTGGGAATCAAATTGAATATCAGTATTACTTATCACCTAGAGACATATGGTCATACTGAAAGGGTTAATCAAGTGCTTGAGGATATGCTAAGGATGTATTGCATGGATCAACACACAAAGTGGGAAGACTATTTATTTCTAGTGGAATTTGCGTACAATAATAGTTATCACGCATCGCTAGGAATGGCACCATTTGAAGCTCTATATGGGTGACGGTGTAGAATTACCTTATCTTGGGATAATCCGGAGGATCGGGTAGTGATCGGACCAAAAATGGTAAAAGTAATGGAGGAGCAATTAAAGAAAATTTAGCTGAGGTTGAAAGAGACCATAAATCACAAGAAGAGCTACACGAACCTCAAAATATCATCAAGAGAATATTCTGTGGGAGATAGAGTATTCTTAAGGGTGAAACCCACTAAGAGTTCTATCAAATCCTCCAAAATTGACTCTAGATATGTGGGGCCATTTGAGATAGTAGCTAAGATAAGCCTTGTAGCTTAAAAACTAGCTCTACTGCCCAACTTATCCAAAATCCATAATGTATTTCATGTGTCCCTCTTTAGAAAATATATTCTTGACCCTACTCATGTGTTGGATGTTTCCAAACTGCATATGATTAATCCCTTAAATATTGAGGTCCAACCTATTCATCTACTTGGTTTTAGGACCAAGAATCTGAGGAAGAGAAGCATAGAACAATGTTGAGTCTAGTGGGACCACTACTCAGACAAAAATGCTATGTGGGAAGACGTAGCTGATATGCATCAACAATTTCCTTATTTGTTTGAGTAGATAAAAGACTTTATTTTAGAACTTTTAACAAAATTTACATGATATATGTATATATGGGAATGGAACTGGATGTTGAGTAGAGTAAGATATGTTTGTGGAATTCCTATATAGGATAGTTTGTAAATATTTTGCTTTGCTTCATAAAATATTTTAGAATATATGATGAAGTATGAATGATTGTTTCCTATGTTGACATAATCTATGGTGAGATAATATGCTAAATGAATGGAAATATGATGTGATTTTATGATGATATCCTATTGAAAATATTGAGGATCAAGTGGAAATAATTTGCTTGAATACTTTGATTTATGAAAGATGTGATTGTAATTCAATCATTGATTTCCTTGCATTAACTAGTTTAAAACATAGGGAATGTGTTTTTTTCTAGTGGGGGAGGATGTAACGACCCTCCTCTCATGATGAAGAAGAAAATAAAATAAATAATAAACTTACCTTTTTATTGTGAAACATGGTACTACTGATGATCCTTGTGAGTGTAGGATAGTGGCAAAATGACAAGAAAAGAAGTCCAGTCAGTAGGGAAAAGGGTAAGAAAGGGAAGTGATGATTCGGATCGTGAGTACATGGATGCTCACACACCTACATTTCATGTAGATTTTTGATTTATTATATGTGTGCATGTTCATTTTGAAGAAGTAATTTTTTTGATTGATAGAGAGTAGAATGTGCTTATGTTTTGTGTGGTGATGATGATGGGAACCACCTTATTTTTCTTTAAGTTTTTCATATGATTTTTGATCAAAGGTATAAGAATAGATATATATATATATATATATATATATATATAAAAAAAATATATATATATATATATATATCCATAGGATGAGGAAGGAACCATTTTACACATGAGTTTACGAATGTATCTTGGCTAACATGTCCTTGCATGGTTGTTTTTTAAAACATCAATTTATTGGTCTTAGTAATGAGATTATTTTCATAGCTATCTTGTTCTATGAAATATATATGTATCTAAGTATTTACCTATGATGAAAGAATTGTTTTGATTTAAATTATAACAAGATTTGGAGTGGAGGGATATGGTCGGATCGTGTGTAACCAAACAAGGTGGTGTCATGATAGTTTAAACCCCTCTCCATACCTAACATTCGAGAATATGGGGAAAAGGAAAATGCCCAAGGTAAAATAGGAGGAAAAGGGACATAGAAAATATTATTATGATTCTAGTTACGAAGAGAAAACAAGGAGCTTGGAAAATAAGAATAGTAGGTGTGGAACTAGAAGGAGCCAAGAGAAACTTTGGGTGAGCTTCATTTCCAGGTGGATTCTTTTGTGTGAAAATCTTATTGTCCTATAAATGTTCCTTTATTTTGTAAAAATTGAACATGTTGTATGTAACCTTGGGTGTTGTTTGCAAACGTAGAGGATAAGACTGCATGTTGTGGTTATTATATTCTTTTTTTAAGAAAACTCTTTATGTTGTCATGTTTGGATAGGAAAGGAAAATATAAATGAATTCCTAGATCTAAACAGGAAGAATGATATGTTGGTTGAAACTAAGTGTAAACATTTCTTGGAAAGCATGCATGGATGACAAGTATTATCTGGAAATAGTAGGCAATAAGGTTTGAAAATTTGAATGCATTATTTGGTTGTAGTGTGAAATTATTGTGTAGTTGTTTTTTTATATAATTGTTGCACCTAGGATTGCATTCATTTAATATGAGTTGGGATATGATCCCACCAAGTTTGTAAACCCATTTTTTCCTTGAGCTAGATGTGGTTGGGATCCATATGATGACCAAGGAGGTGGATGGCTGAGTAGAAGCTAAAAGGGGATCTATGATGCCCATGCTAGATTTTAAAATATCTTCAATAAAATTTAAGTGAGTTGTTACTATGTAACAATGGTTGGAAAATGTAAACTTCTACATATATGAACAGTGTTGTGATGTTGTTGATTCATGAAGAAATATTTGGGGAAATGTTTGGTCGCATAGGGACTGAGTAGTATGGGATTTTACATCCTGTTTGAGAAGACCACCTTGGTGATCTTCAAAAATAACTGATTATGTATTATATTTCTGAATATAGATTGTAAAGCCTGGAGTCAAATGATGTACATCTCTTTCTACAAAAGTATTCATGAATTATAAAATGGGTTTAAGTATGGCACTAAATGTATGCTTTGGTTGTCAATGAAAAACCTTTGGTTTGCTATATAAAATAAAGATATGTTTACTTTTGGTGAGTCTCATTAAACAATATTATTCTCTCCTAACGGGAATGAAAATTAATTCAGTTACACTTTGGAAGTATTAACTTGGTAATAGCATATAGATTTGGGTATCTTGTAGAGTAACCATGGTAATCTATGACTGATTGATTAAGATAGTGTAAACCCTATCTTACAAAAATAATGTTGTTTGTGATTTTACCTTTATCTCTTTGGTTGAACATAATTAAGAAACTTAATTATTTAAAATAATTTAAGTACCCTCATGGATAGAAAAGACTCTTAGCCAATGTGCGGCAAGTCTGAAATCAAACTCTACTACTCGTCGAAAAATAATCTTAGTAATTAAACTATTGTGTTTTTGGTTAATGTTGGTTTGTATGGTTTGGAAATATGGTATTTAATCCTTAAGGCAATAAATGGTTTATCAATTTATATAATTTTGACAATGATAAGTCTTGTTGAAAATGATTCCTTTGCTTGAAGAAAATAATTGTGTGATAGCAAAAAGTTCTTTGATTTTCTTTGTAAACAATTTCTTGTGATTCATTGTGGAATTTAGCTAGTGAACAAAAACTCATAGGTTGCAATATTTATAACCTTGAGGTCTTAAAGGTAAAGTGAAATAGTAACATGAGCTCTAATTATTCTAATGGAAATTATTACTTTTAGTAAATCAATAATATTTCTGCCATGATAGAAGGTAAAGCTAAACCTTTAGTTTTAAGGTTAAATATTCATTGTTTACATTTAGACCCTTGGTAGAGTGAACTATTTATAAGTAAACACTATACTTTAAACTAGAAGTTAGAATGCTCTACCTTACCTTAAAACCATGCATCAAGATTGAAGGATGTTTTGGAAATAGAATAAAACCCAATATGTTGTGGTGCGGGAAGGCACACAACAAGCACGTGAATGGTCGATGGATTGATAGAATTGGTCATAATATGTGATTGGGTCAAATCCTTTAATGAGAAGGTGGTATGGGATGCCATCTCCATATCATTACTTGTTAGTACTGTGATATATGCCATGCCTGGGTAACTTCGCTAGATTAGCCTCGATGTTTGGTATGGGATAAACGAATGAGAGTTACTTTGAGTATGTGTGATTAAGATCAAGGCCAGTAAATTGGCAAGGCTCTATCTAACTTTGAGAAAAAAGGGATAATTAGATAGTCATGGGGTATATTTATGCTAGAACCCTTACATCCAATAATAGAACATGTTCGATAGAAGTTGAGGGTTAAGAATGTATAGGGATGGGGAAATAAGTGTCCACCCATTAGGTGTTATGGGCCCTAATGGATAACCCATACCATGGTTTGACCCTCATGCCAAAAAATGAGGATGTTAAATGAGATTGTTGACTCCACTAAATGGCACAATTACAGGATGTGGCCTATCTCATCCACTTGGATGACTATCTACAATAGTATTGAATCTAAAATTTGGTGCAATATGTCATACTATATAAAGAATGTCATAATGATATATTGGGTAAAACAATTCCTACTTGGTACCTTTGAGGTAAAACCTTTAGCAAATTGTAGGTTGAAAAAAAAACTTTAACCTTCATGCTAATCATGTTTGTTTGAGTAGAGCAACCAAGTGAGTAGACTTGGGTTGTTACAATGTAGATCTAGAAAAATGTTAGGTATAAATCTGATCGTTTTGCTTATTTTCTATCTCATTATGTACATGGTATATTTACACAGTATGGAAGAAGTGTAATACAATATGTGGGAACACCTACGAGCAGTCAACAAACTATACACAACTATATATATATATATATCTTTAAATGAAATAATAAAATAGCTTAACGAGGTAATTGAAATAAAATGTTTATTGACTATGGTAATTACGAAACAACACTCAATTTTTTAAATAAAACATAGAAAGCAAAATTGGAAATACAAAGGACAATAAAGGGTTCAAAATACCTGTATTTTATACCTAGGATAGCTATTCATTGTTGCTCTAGTTTTAATAGCAAGCAATATCACTTGTAGGGAATATTAAACTATTATCTAAAAAAAGACAAAAAAAATTGTTAATGTTTATGGGCACTGCAAGAACTCAAAGGATTGAAGTATACCTTGATCCTATAGTCAGCCACTAGTTTTCATTATGGTAATTTAAAAATAAAATAAAATTAGCTGGATATGGAAGCATTAGCAAAATGAGAGAACAATATTAACTTGTTGGAAAAAATAGAGTGTAGATGATTACTAAGAGCTTATTGTAGAAGTTGTTAATTGTTAGAAAGTATTACTGGACAAAATTTCATAGTGGGTATTAGTTAATTTACTTTTTGATTGTTGTGTTTTATCAAATTGCTAGTTCTTTCAATTATTAAGTAACCCATCCATTTTTCTAGGGATATTTATGAATAAAATTTGAATTTACCTATTTTAGGCCATTGTAGGGGGTACATCATTAACTAATATACCCCTGCCCTAGATCATGCTTACTATTTTATGATTACAGAGAATGATAGTTGCTTTGGGTATATCATTATGATTTGGCATGGTTAATTATGACATGATCACAATAACCTCTTAATATAGGTAAGTCGTTTTAAAACCTTAGAGACGCATTTGAAATATTTGGATTATAGAATATTTGTTGATTTTAACTACTTTTTTCAAGAAAAGGTGCATTATTTTTTGGCTACGATAGTGATGTGCTAGTGTGTAAATATAAACATTCATTAAAAAGGTACAAATTTTGGTTTTATCATATCATCTATTGATCTATATGGTGGAAGGTAGAGGTATGAGTGCAAGCACTTATGGGATTAACTTGGTAGACTAAAGTGAGAGATGGATTTAGATTCATTATTTTTTATCATGCTTTATTATCTTAACACAATGCAAGAGAGAGAAAATAATTGATGCTTTATGCTAGGGGGATTTCATGGTAGGAGTATATTTTATAGGTTTCTAAGCCTCAGAGACTTCTCCAAGCCTCATATACATTTTCATACCTTGGAGACCAGTCCAAGATATGGATTGTGAAGTTTTGGGCTAGTAGACTATGTCAGGTTTAAGATAGGATTTGGGAAAATCTTCTGTTTTGGTGTCATATATCCAGGTATAGACTTATTTATACTCATTGAAAATATATTTTCAAGCCCAATCCAATGAATATGGTTTCATAAGTTTTCATGAAGACTTTAGGGAGATATAATTTTCAAATATGATGTCATCCCTATTGCCATGGATACGACAATAGACATAACATCTAAATTTTAGCAATTTCATGGTGTTGTGTCAAAGGAACCTAGGTGTATATGTACTCAATAGAAATATCTTTCTAAGTTCAATCTGCCAAACATATTTATTTGAATATTTATGAAAAATATGCTAAAACTAGGTGTCTACACATATCATTGCATATATTAGTTTCTACATTGTTATATATATTTCAAATTCAACATATTCATAATATTACAAGCATTTGATTCATTATTTAGAGGAAGTCTACAAATAACCATTTACAATTTAACCATCCTAGTACATATATTTGAGAATATGTAGTTTTATAAATATAATCCATTTTAGACTCTCAATAGATAATTTTAATATTAAGGAAATTATGCGCATAAGCTAATTAATCAGTGTTGAATTAGTTATTGGTTATTTATATTTTTTATACTTGGATGTTTGAAAATTTATTTTATAATACTTTCACATTATTGCATTTTTGTACTAATTGGTAGTATGGAATGATATGTAAGGTTTTTTAACAAAGAAACAACATGTTCCTATAAACTCCATCAATATGAATTATAAAATCGAAATGTTCTTGATATTTTTATTATTCCAAGTACAAAAAACACTTATCTATATAAAGTACATCTCTGACAATGATTGATGATAAATAGAATCATATAATAGTACTTAAAACTATTATAGATATTTATTTTGAGTATAGATTCATATGTAGCTTAGAAAAGATAAAAAAATTCTTTCCCCTTGCCTTAAATATGTGTATTTTGAATAAACAAAATGTAGAAAATGAACATAATAATGTGAGCATATCATAATCATAAATTTTTTGCATCTCTTTATTTTTTACTCATATTAGTTTTGGTGTTAAATAGTTTACATTCCTTGTGTTGTATAATATATTTTCAGTGGAGGTAAGTGTTGTACTATTGATCACCATTTTAGTTTATATATATATATAGATAGATATTTTTTACATGTCACAAAGAATACTAAAATACCTCATAAAAAATGTATTCCATACAATTTTTTTTTTATTTTTTTTTATTTTACAATAAGTGATGCTTATGTACTCTTGCCTTGATGTGGTGCAAAGTAATTAAAAGCTAATTTCCTCATTGAAGGTATCAGTAAGGACTCATATTCATTAGGATTTAATTTTGAGTTCTAATATTAGATAAGAGGCCTATATGAGTGTTACATGATTTACTTCTACCTACATGTTATTTAATATGCTTAATAACTAGTTATTTATGGTCTTCTTTTGTTGATTTAAACTAATACTTGTTTAGTTTTGAAATCAATGCATTGTTGTTATATGTACCTTACATTCCTTATTTCCACTTAGGTATAATGCAATGTCCTAAAAAGTTGGACTCCTTACCAAATCCACCTAATTCACCTTTTGATATGTAATGACGTTTACAAGCATTTATTTTTCACTTCTAATCCTGTAAATTGATTTATATATTCTCATTGCATACTTTATTAGTATTTTTTACAATGCATAATCTTTAAATAAGGTTCCTCACTAAAAGCAATAGTTCAAAATTATTATTTGGAATAAAAAATAGTTAATTCTTGTTTTTAGTGCCAAGGGTAGTTGATTATATGCACATTACATGTCTTGGTTCCATTGAGTGTGTGATACAAATTTCTTAAAATGTGAGTTAGTTATCAAGTATAATTTATATTTGATATTTTGGTATAGATTTAAATTTATAGGTATTTGATTTTGACTTCTAATCATTTAAATTTGTGTTTATATTGACTTTGCATGTCTTAATTCCATTGAGTATTGTGCTTAATCTTTAAATTTTTTCCTCAATAAAGACCCTATTTTGATTTTTTGTGTGGAATAAAAGGTGATTTATTCTTTGTTCTAATCCTATGGATACATGCCTTATGCACCTTAACTACATCACTTCACTCTATTTAGGTATTATGCAAAGTCTTTAAATAGTAATTTCCTCTCTAAAGGCTCTAATTCTATATTTTTATGTAGATTCAAATTCATACCTATTTGGTTTTAGGTGATTGCCATTAAAAAATTTGCTTAATATTTTATTGGTTTATGCTTTTTTTTAAATTGCCATATCATGGTTTTACTTTTTCTTCAATTGAATTTTGTAATATAAGTTTTTATAGCATCTCATGTAACAATTATATCATAGATGTTGAAAGAAGCAACTACAGTAATATAATTTTGAACCATTGGCTATGTTTAGAAGTAACTTAAGCTTAAATAAGTAGTTGAAAGAGTAGTTGTGGCATTTGTGTGGTATTATGCTTGATATTATTGAAAAGTGTCTTGCATGAATATAGGACGTTATATAATAAACCTATAATTAAATGTTATGGTCAAATTCATCATAAAAATAAAATGAAATTATGAAAAAAATTAACATTGGAGTTATTACGAAGAAAATATTTCATGCATGGTTAGTTCTTCTATGAGGATTTAAGTGAACAACAAAACAAGATTGCAAAGAATATATTTCTACATAGTTCTTATATTGGAAGATAATGATTAAATATCATAAGAATGTTACTCCTTTTAAAATCATATTTTTTTTTGGAAGGTTACAATGTACTTAAAGACTTTAACAAATGAGAAATCGAATATCCTTTTTGAGTGTGTGTTTATTTAGTTATTCGTGCTATATGAATTGGTGTATGCATTATATCCATATTTGATATAAGATATTCCTTTTATATATTATAATTATTAATGAATTATTTATACATTTCTAATAACACAACCAATATGTTTAATTCATTATTCAAATATATATATATATATATATATATATATATATATATATATATATATATATATATATATATAATTTGATTGTTGATATAATTTATATTCATTCAATAGACACTAATATTGATAAAATGAACATCTAAATATGCACATAACATAATCATATTGTCTAACATACCTTCCTAACATATGAATTGGTGAATGCATTTTATCTATATTTGATTTAAGAAGACACATTTTTTATATATTATAATTTATGATGAATCAATTCTATGTTTTCTACATTACAACATTTTATTTTATTTTATTATTTATGGATACATAAGAAAAAATTTCGTCGTCATTAATATAATTGTTATTCATTCCATTGATACTTTTATTGAATAAATTGACTTTAAATTTTAAAAGATAATTTCTACATAACATGATCATATTGTTTAAGTAGCTTCCTTATCATAATAAGCTTCATACTATATTTTTTCATTTTTTTTAACTATGAACCAAAAGTAGAGTTTAAAACATGAAAATATAAATATACTTATTTAGATATAAAATATTAAACACTATTCAATTAATTTAAAAAATAGTTTTACAACAATCTAATACCATTAAATTAAAAAAACAACAATAAATAAATTAGAATCTGTTTCTTTTAAGTTTTGATTACTATAACAAAATCAAGTTCAATTCTCGTAATGTCAATCCCTTTATGTGCCAGTAATCTCTCCAATATAATGGAAAAATACAAGAGTAGAACGCTTGCCCCATAGAGCGGAAAAAGAAACGAATCATTGGATGCACCCGAACCCAACAAAGAAAAGGAAGCATCACTGTTGCCTGCCTGCAGCACTGCCTTATTAACGTAATCTTTCATATTATTATCGTGATATTTTATTATAAGATATTTATCTCCTAAATTTAAGAAGAGATCCAATTAGGCATATGAGCACATCCCATAAGTGCAGTAACTCCCCTTTGAGCAGGCCCTGCCGCATGAGCCACAATTATAAGAATCCCTGGTGGTGTCACTGCATCTCCCATTGCAGCAAACTCTCCCGTATCCGCACTTGTAATTGCATTTCCCACAATGGTTTTTATCACTCATTACGTCCACGCATCTGTTGCCGCAGCAATAGCGACCACCAGGACTCAGATCCGCTTTCAGACATATATATGGATTCCGGTAACACGACAATCCTTTCGTATGCGCGGTAGCGAACAGAAACCGGTTGCCTGACGCTAGGCGATCATATTCTGCCAATGTAGACATGGAAAATGTGAACAGCAATAGGATGAGGATCATAATTGCCTTGCGAATCCCCATGATTTCCACACTGCTAAAGGCTTGTCGATCTGCCATTGCTTTATGAACTCAATTTTTGATCAACGGCAACCACTCTAACGACGATGAAGAAATTGCCTGTGATGGGAAATGAAGAGGCATTGGATGGTCTTATAACAAGAACCTTGGGGACGGTCACGTCGAGAATGCTTTGCTATGAAGATAGCAAATACAAATATCTGTATATAGAGAGATATAGATATCGTCACTCCCACGAGCTGAAGTATAATTGTCGCTTGACTTAAATAGGGATGATTCCTTCCGCAAGCACCTGTGAGCAACTTTCATGTAAACGCACGCTCGAAAAATGCATATCTTGTTTTACACATTACTTTTCAATATCTAGGATGTCTACTAAATGAGAATCATTATGAATTTGTATCCTAGATTTAATTATTAATTGCCTATGGGATTGATTTTTATAATTTTTATTTCATCTAGTTATTATTTAGTTTGATGTGAAATGGATCACCAAGCATTAGGAATTCATATCATTATTGGCACATAGAATTTAGATGAGACTACTACCTTTATAAAAGATTAGCTTTTCCAAAGTTTAAACCTAGGTATCTAATCTTCTTGATAAGTTTTTAACCACACTATAATTACCAATCCAACTGAAAAAACTTTTTTTTAATTTAAACCTAAATATCTAAGTATCTTCTTGATAAGTTTAATTACCAATTACCAATCCATGACCGGAGAGTTTAAATATGAAAAAACGTAACAAATTCAATGGGAGATGCACCGGATCCATAGCAGCCACCGTCTTAGGTCTGCCAAGTGCTATAACAATATCGGATACAATGTGGTCCTCCTACACGGTAATAGCCATGTTTTTTATATGTCTTCGTTCCGCAGCAAACGATCGGCGCAATCCGATGCTTCCTTCGAAAATATAATATCCTGATCGCAAAAGCGATTCTCTTGTTTTTATGCTTTCCGTTTGTGGAGGGAAACTAGCCACTGGAATAGCCCAGGATTAAAAATATGCGACGAGAATTAAAAAAAAAAAACATCCTCCCCATCCGTTGGTATTCTTCATAGTTGGCACTTCCTTTCAACGTGTAAGTTGCAAAGAAGCGTGCAATAAAATGCAATCCTACAACGAATGATTAATTATTCCAAAATCGACCACTATTGACCCCAACTGTCCCACATATATAAGAAGTACAACTATTTATGAATTTAAAAATGTTTGATCGTCATTATTTTACAATGTTTTAAGGATAAAAAAAATATTTTTAAATTTTTTAATAAATTTTGTAAATATATAGTTTTTTTTTATTATAAAAATTGAAATTTACATTTTTAAAAATAGATATTATAGTTGGTGAAAAGTTTTAAATTATTTTAAAATACATAGCAATTTTTTTATAAAGATATTAGGATAAGAAGGATGTAAATTTAGAAAAGTTATATATATATATATATATATATATATATATATATATATATATATATATATATATATCACTTTTGTAATTAATTAATTATAATTTGGAGAAAATTTGAAACTTATAGATGTTAAGGAATAATAAAATAAACTTGTAATAGATTAAACTATAAAACACATGGGCATAATAATTTTAAAAGTGTGTATTTTATTTAATATCAATTATCATTTAATTAAGTAGGAAATGTAAAAATGGTGTATGAAGAATTTGGTCACATGATAAGTTAGCATAGAGCTTATTATTATGTGTGCATACAATTTTAACTTAGGATACATGTAGTCATATAGGTTAGGGAATTTGTATTAGATGACTTGTATAATGTCATGTATAGATATATGGATAAAAGAATAATGGGTTGTAGAATGTGAAAAAAGTCTAACTTCTAATGCCTCTCAACACTCCAATCAATATAATTAGAAGAAGTGTGCCTTCTCTAAGCTTAATATTTAAGTTGGCTTCCCACTATCCTTGCTAATGTAACCTTATTCAATGTAAACTAAGTATAAAAAATAAAAATAGAAAAATAAATATGTGAAGGATAGGATGTAAGAGATTAAAATGAACTGCATGAAAAATAAAATGCAACCATAGTTATAACAAGGAGGGTGTGTGATCAATCAACACATAAAGAAACCAAATTATCATAGGGTGTTGTCATGCATATGAAATTAAAACAATAGAAGAATAAAACTACATAATGTGAGATGGCAATGCCATAATGACTATTCATTTTGTAATCCAAAAAACTAGTATGATATTGAAAAGCAAATATCATGCATAATCTTTCTATTATGTAGAAATTAGAGAATCCATACAATGTGGTATCCATAGAATGGAGTATTGATTTCAAGGCAAAAAAATGCTTACAATGGATCCCTTAGCTGCTATTTATAGGAATTTATTTATGTAGATTATATTTGAGGTTACAAATTTCTACTCCTAGTAAATCTATTAATTTAGGGATATCTTTTACAAAATGATGTACCACTAAATATTACATGTCTCCAAAATTATCTCTAAATTTCTTAGAAGTCTTCTAATTAGTCTTTGACACTTTAAAGTGACAAAACAATTTGCTCTCCAAATGATCTATTGAGATTCTATGCTTTACTTTCTCATTTGACTAGAAAAATGATTTGCTCATTTCGAAGCAAATTACACTAGTTTTTAGAGCAAATCATAACTTTTCTATCAAATCACACTTTTGGAAATAAATCAAAATTTTGGAAGTGAATTGCACCTTCGGGAACAAATCAATCTCTTAGGATTTAACCATTATTGTATCAAAATTTTAAACATTATTGTATTACACTACTACTCTTGGCTTGAAAATTTTATTTTTTTTTATCACCCATTATCTAATTCCTTGTAGGAATTTAAAATTAGGAGTTGAGCTACAATAGTGGATTATATGACAAAAAAAATTATAATTTTTGTAAATTGAGTTAGTTTTTTAATCAAAGAAGTATTAATAGACTTTATAGAAGAACATGTTTCATATTGATATTATTTAGTTTTTTTTTAATTATTTAGATAGTCCACAACTACTTGTTAATTTTAGACACAACATTAATCTCTCATATATTCTAATAATTATAATTATATCAAGTGATTTAGAACAAAAATCCTAAATCCATTGTTAATAATAATTATTATTATTTTATGCCAAAATTTCTATCCTACATACTTCATAGTGGTTTTATATTTTATAAATTGACTCATAAATGTTGGTTTAAAATTTTTCCTAGGTATAAAGTGTGTGCCCTAAGACTTTGACCAACATTTAAATACCTTAAATATATGAGGCTTTAGAGGTCAATATCTAGAGTAGGTTGATTCCTTTTAGATCCTAACTAGCTAATCCTAAAATTTGGGGGGAAAGGATGTTGAAAGAAATAAAGGAAGTTGAAGCTAGAACTTATAATGGTGTAGGTTAAGCCACATCAAGATACAATATATATGAAAACTTATGCAAATGAGATATCCCTTAAACTACCTAATAGACCAACCATTTTTTTATCAATCATAGAATATTATATTTATCTAATTTATGAGCTATTTGATTGCAAATTTTAGAACCGCAGAAATAAAATATACAAAATATCTTAAGAGCATAATTAATATAATGCTCATTCAACTAGCTAATAATAGAAATAATGTTTTGCAAATATTTGAATTAGAGTCCAAACAACAATACAATTGTATTTATTAGAGAAAAATGTGTTTTCATACATGCAAATTGTAAAAGCTTAAGAGTTGAGCTTTTTAACTTCTTACATTCTAGTATATATAACCTTTTGTAATTAATTTTGTTATTATGGCATCATTACCTCAACTATGGATTATTGTTTTGTTAGGTAATATATCAATTTGTACACACATTCAAGAATAGGTTTCTTATAACATACTGGTTATAGCCTATTTATGTGGCCTAATTAGGCATCAAAGGTGTAGTGGCCATGTTGTTTTCATCCAGTTCATTGGATTCTTTGACACTTTTTTTAGGCCACAAATTTCATCGTGATCATGCACTTGCACAAGCAAGAAACTAGTGGGTTGATCATTGGGATTCTCTGATAGATGATTGTACCATGTCAATGGGTGCTTATCCTTTAGATTATGTCAAAGATTTGATTTACCCCTACTTTAGTTTGGTTTCTAGGTGATGAGAAGATATCAATGGGTGACAATATTTTTCTATATGTCCCCTTATATGATCAAATATAAATTTTTGGCAACTTCATTGATGGATGAAGGATTTTTGGTACCTCTTTCTTGCATGATCGAGTACATGATTTTTGGTAGCTTTTGCAATTGTATAATTTTTTGGTATTTTTTACTTTCAAGAGATGGATTTTGTGTACCCATATATCTCCATGGTTGGGTACATTATTTTATGTGGTTTCAACACTTGTACAATGTTTTGGCACTTTTGATTACTAGGAGATAGATTTTGTGTACCCATCCATCTCCATTAAAGAGAGCAGATTTTTGGTGACCTCTACACATAGCTATTTTCCTCTATTGCTTACTACCAATTGATGGATTTTATGTACCCATTCCCCTTCTTAGTGAGGTACAAAAATTTTGGTAGCCTTCATACGTAGACAATTTTGGCTTTTTTTTCTCTTTTCACTAACATGCAATGAATTTTGGTACCCCTTTCTTGCTTTATTGGGTACATATATTTTGACAGTCGAGGCACTTATACAATAGTGGCATTTTACATTTTGCATACCGTTAGGCGATGGGATTTTTGAACCCACCTATTTCCATTGGGAGGGTAAAATTCTGGCATCCTCCACCCTTAGATTTTTTCTTATGTTGTTTGTTGTCAGGCGATGGGTTCTTGGTACCCATTTTTTACTTGGCCAAGTGCAAAAGTTTTTGTGCCTTTGAGACTGAGCCAAATTTAAACATCTTACCTCCCACCAAGTACCACACTTTTAAGGACCCATCCATTGCTAGTCTAAATATGAAATATCTAGCATTCACTATACTTGATTATTTTCACTTCTACTACAATATTTTACACTTTAAACCAAAAGTGTGTGTGGGTGATGATCAAAATTACCCATATTCTTAGTGACTCATAGGGAATTTTCCATAGTGGAAAATGAAAACTTAGAATAATATTTTCTTACTAATGATAGACAACTAAAAACTGACTATATGCTACAAAAAAATAAATATAGGATACTTACATGGCTATATGCAGACCGATAAAAATAAATTACAAAAATAAGGTAAAAAGGTATTGCATAGGATATCATCAAGGATATGGATATGAATATCATCTCTCGAACAAGATCTCAATAAAAAAGAGGTCTATAACTGCTTATAGATCAACATAAATCTTGCACAAATAGAGGATAAACTAGTGATACAAAAAGTATATCCTAAGAAAGGGATAGGGATATTATTACATAAAAGACACTTGGAAATAAAAGAGAAAATAAAATACAAATGGAGATACAAAATATGGAGTTTGTGGAAATTTTTATAAGTGATTACATAGAAAGAAATAAAAAAGATGAAGCAAAAATGGAGTATGGAGATACCTAGAACATGGGATACCATAAAAAACTAATAAAAATATGAAATATGGAGTTTGTGACATAATTTACAAGCACACATATATATAACAAAGGAATAAAAGAGGAATAGATGATGCATGGGATACCTAGAACCTAGGGCACCCCCACAAAAATGAAACTCCATGATCATACTTCAATACAAATCATGATTTTTTAGGTCTAGTCAAGGAACCTTAGAAAATCATTATTCTTATATTTTTTCTTCTATAATACTCTCTTCTCTTTCTCATAAAGTTGAGAAATAACTCCTTCTCCCTACTATCCTAAAATATTTGCTTCTTCATCTTTCTCAATAGGCTTATTCTTAGCATTGAGAACTTTCTAGAATTCAGTAATAGATGTGGCCTTATATAGGCGTATGCCCTAGATATTACTTCTACCTCTTGATAATTATGTCATGATTGTAATTCAAGTATTGTGTGAATTTACTACTTTCATGCTCACTTGATTTTCTTATCAAACCAAATATCTGATAGCTTAACCATTTTTTACGCTACTTACATTATATTTTTGGATTGATAGTGCTAATAATGATCTTCTAGTAATTTTATATTACATAACCTTTAGTATTGACTTTATTTGATCTTATCCATTGGGCTATAGAGTTATAATTTCTAGAAAAAATATAGTACAATTGTACAAGATCAAAATTGTTAGAGTACAAGAAAATATTACATACACGAGCCTAGTGTGGGTGAAATTTTGAGCACATCCATCCACTCATTCCTTTTTGTTAATAAATATTATGGATAGTGTAGAAGAAAAGTTTCAAAGCCTGATCCTATGGAAAAATTACCAAGGGCTATAATATACAGAGAAATGGATCAATGTAAGACATTGAGTAGCCTCCAAAAGGCCACCATTGTTCGATAAAGAGGTAAACTATAAAATTTGCCTAAGGATCATAATGGGTGGAGAAATGAGTATGCATGGACTTCAATAAGATACCAAAAGCCTACCAAAATCATTGGGTAGAGTAATGGTATTTTAAAAGTTCATCCATGGTAAAAGTAATGGTTAAAGAAATGAGACACTAGTAAACCAAGGTCTAATACTAGAATGTCACCCTGTACGTGATCAAGATGTGCTTAAGTATGATCAAGTAGAAAAAAGAGCATACATAAAGCCTTTGATGTGCATAGAATATTCACCATTTCTAATTAAGTGATAATGAACCCAAAATCCTACCCTAAGGAAGGTGAATTCCATTGGGTAGATCCCAAAAGTTTACCCATTCCAAAATCCCTACCCATTATAGGGATGATAGAAGAACCCACGAAAGTAAAAATTAGTAGGCTTAATTGCAGGAATACTCAGTGAGTGGCTAACACAATAAGGTCCAACATCTATCTAGGGGATGAAGGGGTGAGCCCTAGGTCCATCAATGCAGTCGATTAGTGCAATTAATGGTTGACTTTCTTTAGGTACAAGTAGGTAGAGATTGTGATCCATGAATACTATTAGATGAGTCAACTTGATCAAGGGATTAGATTTATGCAAAGACATCTACTTCTATATGATAGTCACATTAAACTAGAAAATGTAGAGGTTTGGTGCTCATTCAATCAGTGGTAGCATGTTAAGTTTCAATTCCATGGAAGTAATCAGCTTTGAGAGATCTAACCATACATTTAATTGCTAAAAGTGGATGGAAAAATTTATGATCCATCACAATCATCAGATGAAGTCATATTGATCAACAGTCTAGATTCATGTAGCTTAGCCAACATACTTCTCATAATCACCTTCCACCACAGACTACAAAGAATCCAAAAAGATTTATAGGATGGCCATTTCTCTCATGTAGTCATGTTCCTAACCTACCATATTGAATGCTCAATTTATTGTAAAGACTATTTATACGATAGTGTAATTCATTCTAGGGATCATATCTTTAGCCATTACAACTCATATGTAAAGCTTTTCTGAATCAAGAAATACAAGTGTGTTACTATTTTCTCTCAAATTAATATCTTAAATATGTGAGGATTGAATGTTTATTTCTACTAAAACTAATTGAATGGATATGCTTTAATTCCACAATCTGGATTTCATTCTTTTAATTCGGTAGTTTTAGAATTTAATTTCAATCAATTGTGATGGATGTGAAATAAGAGTAGGGTTGGATAATTTGTTATGTAATTCATGTGTGCTTCTTGCAATGGTTTATGTTTGCTTCACATTTATTTTGATGCAGCTGAATCCATCCCCATGTAATTTTTAGCTTCAACTTTTTTTCCTTTCTTTTAGCTTCCTTTTCCCCATCTATTATTATCTAGGATTTACTAGGAACCGACCTTCTCTGAAGATTGACCCACTTGACCTTCTGGCCACGTGATTACTCAATGTTGTTTGATGTTTTCAAGTGTGCAAACCTTTCCATTAGAGCATATTTTTTACCAACAATTTTTGAAACAGTCGGTGGGGCACTCAGGTCTCACTCCTTTTGCATAAAGAGTTTGGTGATACTTTATTTTACAATATATGTGTTTTTCTCACCAGGCTACTCTATTGAGGATAAATTGAGGTTCATGATTAGTTGCCCTTCTATTTTATTCTAAAAGCTTACTTTCCTAGAGGACTCAAGGTTTGATTAGTAGCCTTGACCTCACTAGTAGAGAAATTATGCTCATCTGGTGACTCCACTCCAAAGGAAGAGCTCAAAAGTTGTGAAGGATTAGTGTCATTCGTGGCTCAAAAATATTATCTTTACTAGAATGATATAGTCCCGTTGAACATCCTAGATCGACATGACATACCCAAGGTAATGTTGAGGACCTTACCAAGTTTTGATGGCATAGAAGGAACTACATATGAACACTACCTGTACGTGGCTATCCTGGTCATAATTCATAATATTACATCAAAATATATCATGTTAAGGCTCCTTGGTCTTTTTCTCAAAGGGAAGACACTACTATAGTACAAATATTTGGTGCATCAAAGCATCTGCACATAGGGGAATTTGGTAGAGGCACTCATTGATACAGTTGATAACTATACAAATCTCTTCTCATTGCTCAATCATTTATCGCTTATCAAGCGGGTCCCTTATAAAAGCATTTTAGACTTCAATATCTAATTTGATAGAACATGGTGAAGGATTCCCCTTGAGTATCGACCATCCCATGCACAAGTATATTTATACTATATTTGTGCTATTGATCTTGATACAAGTCTCCTCATTCAGAAGTCGAGATAGAAGGGGTTCTCACAAATCTTCAAGAAGGTATTTCAAGTTAAAATCATGTTGATCCAAGCAAGGAAGTTTTCCTCGAGGGAGGTTTCCCAGCCTATTTTACCCCTTTCATCCTCATAATATAGCTCATTTATTGCAAGAGTTATACCTAATCACTATCAAGCTATGTTGGGTAACTCTTCTTCTTATTCCTATATGAGTACAGAGCAAGAATTGAGAATGAAAATCTAGTGGCTAACCAAATAGGTCAAAAGCATGAAAAAGGAGATCTCAACGATTAGAAATGAGGAGCTTAGTGATTAGGAATCACCTGCATAATAGCACTATCTACAACCAACCATGGATACGAGGGTTGATGTAGAGCAGGGGTTACTACCATATGAAGATAGAGGATGGGGAGGGGATCAGGTCCTTGGTCCATATAGAAAATATACTTATACATTCCTAATTATGGATAACATCATTTCCTATAGTTCTCTACATGTATATGAAAGGTGGGAGAATGAATGCTTGATAGCTTATCTTATAGAGTACTATATGCACAATACCTTGATGTTGTCTATGCAAAGTATAATGGTGGAATAATAGGCTCTTATTGCACTACTTCCCCAGCATAGCTCACCCTTCAACTAACAATGAATGAAGCCCACATAACATACCACGTGTAAGCTTAGAATAGCTTAAAATGAAGTGGCAACAACATGGCCATTGCAACCTGAATTGTACTACTCATCCTCCATCCAAGTACTTTGTGAAAACTCAATTAATAGTCTCTAGATCCAAGGCAATTTAAGATGATATAATTATGATGATTGAATCATGTCTGAGATAATTATTACTACTCAATGGGATGAGGTATGGGTGATAATGCAATTTGATCCTAATAGAGTAAAATGCTAGTATCTACTCCAGGAAGGGTCAACAATTTGAGCATGGGCTGAGGTGATAAGAGCAATAACTGCACAAATGATGTGTGGTCAAAGTATATGGACTTTAAGGTCCAACATGGGATTTGGTTGAATCCTTAATGCAATTAATAACAATAGTAGGCACTACAAATTTGAGCATGAATAATAGCTCAAATTTGGTTCCATTTGGTCTAAACACTGTAGGTTTACTTGATAGGTCATAGAGGGATTTTTGGCTTGGGTGTGTGAAGCACACCATAGTTTTGTGTAGATAACATATATTTAAATAAGAATGTCTGGTATATGCAAGGTAGTGTAGTATGTGATATCATCTTGAGCTAAGGTTACAAGTGGTTTAGTTCCACCAAGTTGCTACCAACTGGAAAAATTACCATAATCTTCAAATTTAAAAATTGAAAAGGTTCCCCAGGTGGTTTTTTTCCTTATAAGCACATTCTCTCATTTTCATGATCGCTTCTTCCCTTGTTTGTTGGTTTTTTTTGTTTCATGTTCTGACTTTTTAGCCCAATGGATAATATCCCAAAAAATTCATGATTACGTAAAACAAATACATCAAGACTCGTGCAAGTAGAATAACACATCACCCCAAAATAGATATAAAATCATAAGGTCAAAATGGAACCCAAAAGGTGAGATTTGTATGTATTGCTAGATAATACACATCAAATCAAATCTTTCATTAGCAACACGTATGGCATGGTTAGCTAGGATAATTGCTCTATATAAGTTGCCTCATATGCAACTTGGTGATTCACCAAAGAATGAGACTAAGACCACAGTTGAGGGTTTTCACGATGAATTCTAATGGGCTGAGTAAGTTTTTGTTAGATTATGTGAAGAATAAATGTTGTAACAAGGTAGACAAGTGTCTCTGGAATTTTGTCTATTCTTGAAGTAGCCTTGGGCTGAAGTGGAGTATGTTGATGGAAATACTATGGGGGTGTCCCATGGATCAAGTAATTCAGTCTAATATTACAATGAGATAACTGCACAATCACCTTCCCTTTTATTTCTTTGTTTTGTTTTCATTGACTCCTTCATCCATCTTCCTTGTTTGCTTGTTATCACTGACTCCTACAATTAGTGACACTTATTTTCTTTTTATTACTGCATATTCACCTACTTTCTTTTCTTCTTTGTGTTCTTGTTTTTGTTTCCCACCCTACTTTCTTATTTTTTCTTTTTCCTCCCCTTTGGTCCCCATTCTTTTCTTTTTCTTCATTTTATCCCATCGTGTTGTGTGTGTAGTTCCTACCCCATCATTTGTCACCCTCATTTGTTTTCTAGCCTCCCTTGGCTACTTTTATTTTTGCATTTTCTATCATTTTCTTCTCTCATTCCCTATTTAGAAGTGCTTCTTTATTAAAAATGGTCATCTAGATTCCTGTTCTCACAAAGTGGAAATATCTTGTGAGCCACTAATAGTGTGGGTGAAATTTTGAACAAATTGATCCACTTATCCCTTTTTATTAATCAAGATGATGGATAGTGTAGAAGTAAAGTATTAGAGCCTAATCCTATGGAAAAATGACCAAGAGCTATAATGGGTTACTGTAAGACATTGGACAACCCCCAAAAAGCCACCATTGTTCGAAAAAGAGGTGAAGTGAAAATTTTAGAAAATGATCATAGACGTGGAGAAATGAGTATGCATGGACTTCAAGTGGATCCCAAAAGCCCACCACAAGCATTGGGTGGAGGAATGCGATCTTCAAAGTTTATCCATAGTGAAAGTAATGGGTTGAGAAATGGGATACTAGTGAACCAAGGTCTAATCCTATAATGTTACTCTACAAGTGACCAAGATGTGCTTAAGCATGATTAGGTATAAAATCAAGAATCCATAAATACTATGAGGTGCCTGAAATGCTCGCCATCACTAATTAAGTGGTAATGAACCCAAAATCCTACTTTGAGGAAGGTGAATTCCATTGGGTGGAGTTTTGGCTTGTCCATAGGCGATGGGCAAATCCGAAAAGTCTACCCATGCTAAAAGCCCCACCCATTCCATGGATGATAGAAAAAACCATGAAAGGAAAAAGTAGCAAGCTCAATTATGGGATTACTCGATGAGTGGATGATGAAAGAAGGTCCAACACCTATCTAGAGAATGAAGGGGTAAGCCCTAGGTCCATCAATGCATACTAGTAGTGTACATCAATGCATACTAGTAGGGGGACTAACTATCGTAGAATCTGTCGAATATATCACACATCTCAAGCAACTCACGCAACTTGAGCTTGAACAACTACCATTAGAGGAACCGTACCATATTAACGAAGAGCACTTTCAGTGCCAGAAGGATGAGCTGTTCCAACACACTATGCAAGAAAGGACTCCAACCCCTCACATGCATAAGACAAAATATTTTGAGTGGCACAACCCATGGGGGGAAGATAAGTCATCGCGACCTCATCAAAAGCTACCCCCAACACCTCCTAGACAGGAGCGGGAAGCTACTCTCCCGATTCCTGAAGCACCACCCCCGATGCCTCCTAGACATGAATGGGAGGCCGCTCCTATAACCAATGATGGGTGCCTTCCTCAGACATCCACCCAGGCTTATGAGCCACCCTTAGAAATTCATCAAGAAGCCTCTAAGGAATCAGAGTGTGAAGAAGAGCGGGATGAACTACCCTACCAAGGCATGGGGGGTGCCATCTGGCCACCCCTCCATAAGCCCCAAGTTCCTCAACAAGAACCAACCGAAGAGGAGGGGCTCAAATGCCCCGATACATGCAAAATTCTAGAGCACTTAGAGTTGGTAAAGGCCAAGATTTTGGAGCTCCCAAGGCCCAACTTACATAAGGATCCTTTCGAAGAGGATCAACATTTAACCATAGGGCTACCTGATGATGCAGTCCTCCATGTCTCAGAATCTCCAAATTTTGATGAGCTATACACATTGTCCGAAGGTGAGGATGAAACAGAGATAGCCCACAGCAATCACATGCGACAACATCGGCATCCCATAAAATTTGAAGAAGCATGTCAACAGATAAACATAATACTAGGGCATGAGTGGCGTGTTAACCCATCGCAGTGGGACAAAGCATTACATCCACAACTTTGGGTACATAAAGATCAACTTCCGCCCAGAGATCCCATAACAACATCAGTGCCGCGGGCGGACCCTGTCCTCATCTCCGTGCATAGGGCCGATCCATTCATGCCCATACCTCTAGAGCCAGATCCGAAGTGCAAAGACCATCAAGCTGGGGGTACCTCTATCCCCTGAAGAGCCATAGTCCAAACCAAAAATCTCCAAGGATTATCGCAATCTCTTGGTCACCCAAAAAGCTCCAAGGATTAGCGCAATCTCTTGGTCAAATCCAAAAAGCTCCAATGATTATCGCAATCTCTTGGTCAATAAAAAAAGCTCCAAGGATTATCGCAATCTCTTGGTCAACCCAAAAAGCTCCAAGGATTATCGCAATCTCTTGGTCAACCCAAAAAGCTCCAAGGATTATCGCAATCCCTTGGTCACCCAAAAAGCTCCAAGGATTATCGCAATCTCTTGGTCACCCAAAAAGCTCCAAGGATTATCACAAATTCTTGGTCAACCCAAAAAGCTCCAAGGATTATCGCAATCTCTTGGTCAATCCAAAAAGCTCCAAGGATTATCGCAATCTCTTGGTCACCCAAAAAGCTCCAAGGATTATCGCAATCTCTTGGTCAACCTAAAAGCTCCAAGGATTATCGCAATCTCTTGGTCAATCCAAAAAGCTCCAAGGATTATCGCAATCTCTTGGTCAATCCAAAAAGCTCCAAGGATTATCGCAATCTCTTGGTCACCAAAAAGCTCCAAGGATTATCGCAATCTCTTGGTCAATACAAAAAGCTCCAAGGATTATCGCAATCTCTTGGTCAACCCAAAAAGCTCCAACGATTATCGCAATCGTTTGGTCAAAAAAAAAAAATCAAGAAATTCAACAAAAACAAAACAACAAAAATCATCAAAAACAACAAAGATTTCCATCTTAATTCTAGGCATACTCGAATTCATCAAAAACAACAAAAACACCAAGCATAACTTTTACCACACTACAGTCAGTGGTCTGGGAATGTACCAAGAGTTTCAGTGATTCAGTCATCATTTTCCTCTTTAGCCATGTAGTGTACCAAGTCAAACATATTTTATGAAGGTAGAGTCATACTTGAAATACACCTTGTTACGTAACATCCCAACACAAATTAAAACACATAAAATAATTCCCAAATTGTGTGAACGAAAGACGAAACCTGTAAAATAATCTAAGTCACCACAATCGAAATGGTTATCTTGCTCATCCCCCTGTGCAAATGACCCCTAGAATGCTGAGAGTTGGCAAAAGGACAAGCTTCCTCCCTACCCAATTACCTAAGAATCCCTAAAGTTCTCAATAGTTGCAAAACACAAAAATTTGCAAAATGTCAAAACTCTAAATTTGACAAACTATAGTGCAAACATCAAAAGGCACAAACAACAGTGATTTTCATCACTCCATATCCCCAATCCCTTGCTCGAAAGAAAAACAAATCAAAATAAACAAGTGATCTCATCACTACAATGAGCAAGTATCCCAATACAATTGAAAAAAAAAGAAGGGAGTTGACCTTGAATCCTTGGAACTCTCAACATTCTGTAGGTCATAAGGCAAGCTTCAATACCAACTCGGTAACAGAAGTAAACCTCCCGCATGACGATATATCTGTCACATTAACTTGCGTACAGATCAATGTTTGCATGTGGATGAGCTAGCTTATGGCATCCTGGATTACATCGTAGATTAATCGTAGTACATACAACAAAGGAGTTAGTGGAGCTAATTAGGTGATCCTCAGTACAGGTTCGGTTGAAAGCCCATCTGGCACTGGCGGTATCCTAACAAATACCACTAAATGAACTCAATTGCACACACAGGGATGTTAAATAACTCGGTCAAAAATAGGTCCGATTCATACCTTGGTCAAAAGTCTTGTAAGATAAAGTACAGTCGTGGCTAGTGAGCTAAAACCGTCTGAGTCTCAGAAAACCTTAGCTACATTTCTAAACCAACTGCGCTACTTTTCATCTTTGCAAATACCATCAGAAAATACAAAAACAAAAAAACCATGTATACATAAAAAGTCATGCATTGCAACAATCGCCTAAAAACAAAATAACAGAGTTCTAAACAGTCCTTGGTTCCATAGCCAAACATCACAAACCTCATTCATCCATTTCATATCTGCATGTCACATATAAATCAAAACCATTTGCATTCATCATAGCATATGCATCCATCAAAATAAATCAACATGCATACATCCATATTCATCAACCATCATGCACAAGATCAAATAAAATCAAAACAACAAAAACAACAAATAAATGCAACACAAAAACAAAAAGCAATAAAAATTGCCAGACACAAGTGCTCTTGCACTTTACCTCCTAGCATAACAAAACTAATGTCGGGGTCTACATTGTTGTTATCCTATTCCCTAAGAAGGCTACCATAGCCGGACCGCTCCACGGGAAGACGGATTTTTGATAATTTCATCCCCAAACGACATCACAAAAGGGTCAAAGCCCACTCAAAAACAACAAGAAATCCAAAACAACAAAAATAGCAAATATCCACAAACAACAAAAGCAATAAACATTGCCAGACACAAGTGCTCTTGCACTTAATCTCTTGGCATAGCAAATCGACATCGGGGTCACAAATTATCACTATCCTACTCCCTAAGAAGGCTACCATAGCCGGACCGCTCCACGGGAAGACAGATTTTTGACAATTTAATCCCAAAATGGTGTCACACAAAAAAAAAATAAAAAACAACAAAACAACAAAAACATCACAAAAATGCAACACAAAAACATAGCAAAATAAACATTGCCAGACACAAGTGCTCTTGCACTTAAACTCTTGGCATGGCAAATCGACATCAGGGTCACAAATTATCACTATCCTACTCCCTAAGAAGGCTACCATAGCCGGACCGCTCCAGGGGAAGACATATTTTGACAATTTAATCCCAAAATGGTGTCACAAAAAAAAAAAAAAACAACAAAAAATGCAACACAAAACAAACAATAAACATTGCCAGACACAAGTGCTCTTGCACTTAACCTCTTGGCATAGCAAAATTGATGTCGGGGTTTGCATTGTCACTATCCTACTCTCGAAGAAGGCTACCATAGCCGGACCGCTCCACAGGAGGACGGATTGCCGACAATTCAATCACCAAATGGTGTCACAAAACAACAAAAACAGTACAAAATTCAACAAAAACACAAAAAAAAACATTTCCAGGCATAAGTGCTCATGCACTTAACCTCTAGGCAAAGAAAATCGATGTGGAGGTCCAAATTATCGCTCTCCTAGTTCCCCAAGAAGGCTATCATAGCCGGACCGCTCCACAAGAAATAGGTTTTCGACGATTTCACCTCATTATGACATCACCAAAAGGGTTAACACCCACCAAAAATAGGTCCATATGTTGGAAAAATTGCACACGCTTAACGGTAAACCCTCTAAAGGCACACCTGCACAAGTCATCTTGGGTCAAGCGACTCGTCGCTTCTCTCACGAAGGTCATTCCCTCATCGATTCGTCGCTTGAGGGGGTAGTCACACTTAGTCACCAACCAACAATCACACACCCAATTAAGGAAAATGACATGCATTCAAAGAATCATTGACAAAGACAATCACGCTCCTGCTGGGGCGATGAAACAAGCAACAATCAAATCAATCAAACACTTGGCATTTCGTGAATCATGAACACAAGGTTCCCCCTGAGGATAAAAACGCCCTTCACTTGTTCATGACTAATCAATGTCTGAGTTCAAGTCACACCTCACCAAAACAAGTTAATACTTGAAATCAAATTCCTTAGCTCGTTAGAAGCAAGGATTCAAGAATGCATGCCCTTTCCATACTTGGGGCATCAAAAGTTGGTTAGGTTACCAAGAAACCCTAATCATTAGTGCTTTGGTTATCTATTTTTGCTCAGGATCTGCGTCACCCACAGCGCTTCCCAAAAAGGGGCATCTGTAGACACCAAAACAACACCAATCCGATTATGTGACTGCAAACACTGATCGCTTTGGCAAACATAGCCCCCAGGGCAGCCCTCAGAGGTTAAACAGTGGTCCTAACCACTTTCATAGCAATTTTGTAAGGTCAAGAAGCAATTTGGCACACTTGGACACTTTGCCCAGTACTCGTCTCACCCCGGGATGAATTCAAAATAGAATCTGTCCCACCCCAGGACGAATTCTGAATCTGTCCCTGGGTGGGATGAATTCTAAGCTTAACGGGAAAAAAGGCAAATGGTGCCAAGTGGCAGCCCAGAACAGTCAGTTAAGGGCTCCTACCTTGCACGCATGTGTAAGTGGACAGAGGGGCCGTTAGAAGACTATTACAAAAAGCATTTATCAAAGTTCAAGTCAATGGAGGACTCCCCTCCCTCATGGGAAGACAAGACTGCCACATGGTGCCTATGGCCAACACTTGGCTTTTGTGCTTCCCTCCCAAAAGAGACCCCTTGGGTCTATAAAAGGTGGGACTTTTCTCACCCAAAACAGACAGGTTGAAGGAGTGTTCAAGCAACGAAGTGCTGCCAAATTGAAGACTCACTTGCATCCCCCTTTGTTCACCTTCCTACATCCACCAATCTCTTTTGCAAGGGAGGTTGTTGGGTGGCCTTTGGAAGCTCGAACCTTACTCAAATCCGACGCATGGACATCTGAACCAACCAATTCGCCGACCCCCCAATCGTAAAATATTTTGGGCCCATCCTCGGTGGATTGGCTCCAAAATCGAGGGCCAACGGTGGGAGGCCCACTTGGAGTCCCATCGTGATCGCCACTGAAAGAACGAGATTCCGGTCAAAGGAAACACCAAGTGCAATTGCATTCAAAATTAAGTACGCTTAAGTCCTAGGAATGTAAATTGCATGAAACGGAAAAGAGACACATTGGAAGAGACGCAATCAGATAAAGAAAACACAACCCTTTCATTAATTTCCTTCGATCTCTGTTACAATAGTGCCTCCTCCCTTTTCAGGGGCTAGGAGCACAAATAGGGTTTGATTACAATCGTTGAATGATTCCTCCTTCTACGTGCCCACGATTGCAATGGGCGGGCCAAGATGATGCCGCCGCTGATGTCGATGAGTTCTTCGCATCTGCTGCTTCTCCTGTGAACAAAGAAATGATCAAGACGTCAGTAGCACCTGCTACAAATGAAAAGCATTCTCTCTCTAAAACTAACAAAATATGCATACGAATATTTGCCTGAAACAGTGAAAACAATGAATCCAAATTGCTCAAAAACCTGACAGAAGGTAAGAAAAGTTACCAGAAGGCCACTGCCACTGAGGCAGCTGGCCAATCCACCTTAAACTGGAATTCATCCCTCGGCAGGACGAATTCTGACTGTAATTCGTCCTTGGGTGGGACGAATTCTTCTGAGTAGGAGAAACCGACCTGCTGCTGCTCCAATGTCGGATCCCGGGACCTGCAAAACTCCTGCAACAGGGGGGTTAGGTAATTGGGGCCATTTTGGGACGACCCAGATGGTCGGATTTTCCCAATTTGGCCTCCACCCTCGGTAATTTGACCTTGACACCTGCAAGTTAGCGAAACGACAAAGCAATACAAAACCTCCTAAAATTTGACCAAAAGTTACAAAATTGCAGCTATGGATTAATTAGACCTAATAACATAAAATGCAATCTGAAAAATGATCTAAAATGCTCAAAAACTAAAAATAGGACTTGGGAGGTGCGGGGGTGCCCAAGTGGGCCTCCCACCGTTGGCCCTCGATTTTGGAGCCAATCCACCAGGGATGGGCCCAAAACCTTTTAGGATTTGGGGGTCGGCGAATTGGTTGGTTCAGGTGTCCATGCATTGGATTTGGGTAAGGTTCGAGCTTCCAAAGGCCACCCAACAACCTTCCTTGCAAAAGAGATTGGTGGATGTGGGAAGGTGAACCAAGAGGGATGCTAGTGGGTCTTCAATTCGGCAGCACTTCGTTGCTTGAAAACTCCTTCAATCTGTATATTTTGGGTGAGAAAAGTCCCACCTTTTATAGACCCAAGGGGTCTCTTTTGGGAGGGAAGCACAAAAGCCAAGTGTTGGCCATAGGCGCCATGTGGCAGTCTTGTCTTCCCATGAGGGAGGGGAGTCTTCCATTGACTTGAACTTTGATAAATGCTTTTTGTAATAGTCCTCTAACGGCCCCTCTGTCCACTTACACATGCGTGCAAGGTAGGAGCCCTTAACTGACTATTTTGGGCTGCCACTTGGCACCATTTGCCTTTTTCCCGTTAAGCTTATAATTTGTCCCACCCAGGGATGGATTCAGAATTCGTCCTGGGGTGGGACGGATTCTATTTTGAAGTTCCAGGGATTCAAGGTCAACTCCCTTCTTTTCTTCAATTGTATTGGGATACTTGCTCATTGTAGTGATGAGATCACTATTTATTTTGATTTGTTTTTCTTTTGAGCAAGGGATTGGGGATATAGAGTGACCAAAATCACTATTGCTTGTGCCTTTTGATGTGTGCACTGTAGGATGTCAAATTTTTGAGTTTTGACATTTTGCAAATTTTTGTGTTTTGCAACTATTTAGAACTTTAGGGATTCTTAGGGAATTGGGTAGGGAGGAAGCTTGTCCTTTTGCCAACTCTCAGCATTCTTTGGGTCATAATGCAAGCTTCAGTACCAATTTGGTTGATAGCCTATCGGTAACAGAAGTAAACCTCCCGCATGATGATATATCTGTCACATTAACTTGCGTACAGATCAATGTTTGCATGTGGATGAGCTAGCTTATGGCATCCTGGATTACACTACAGATTAATCTTAGTAAATACAACAAAGGAATTCGTGGAGCTAATTAGGTGATCCTCAGTACAGGTTCGGTTGAAAGCCCATCTGGCACTGGCGGTATCCTAACAAATACCACTAAATGAACTCAATTTCACACACAGGGATGTTAAATAACTCGGTCAAAAACAGGTCTGATTCATACCTTGTTCAAAAGTCTTGTAAGATAAAGTACAGTCATGGATAGTGAGTTAAAACTGTCTGAGTCTAATTTATAAACCAACTGCGCTACTGTTCATCCTTACAATACCATCAAAAAAATACAAAAAAATAAAAACCACATGTATACATACAAAGTCATTTACCATAGCAATCGTCTAAAAACAAAATAAACAGAATCCCAAACAGTCTATGGTGCCATAGCCAAACATTACAAATCTCATTCATCCATTTCATCTCTGCATATCACATATAAATCAAAAACATTTGCATTCACCATAGCATATGCATCCATAAAAATAAATCAACATGCATACATCCATATTCATCAACCATCATGCACAAGATCAAAGAAAATCAAAACAACAAAAACAACAAATAAATGCAACACAAAAACAAAAAGCAATAAACATTGCCAGACAAAAGTGCTCTTGCACTTAACCTCTTGGCATAGAAAAACTGATGTCGGGGTCTACATTGTTGCTATCCTACTCCCTAAGAAGGCTACCATAGCCGGACCGCTCCACGAGAAGACCGATTTTCGACAATTTCATCCCCAAACGACGTCATAAAAGGGTCAAAGCCCACTCAAAAACAACAAGAAAATCAAAACAACAAAAACAACAAATAAATGCAACACAAAAACAAAAAGCAATAAACATTGCCAGACACAAGTGCTCTTGCACTTAAACTCTTGGCATGGCAAATCAACATCAGGGTCACAAATTATCACTATCCTACTCCCTAAGAAGGCTACCATAGCCGGACCGCTCCACGGGAGATGGATTTTCGAAAATTAAATCCCCAAATGGTGTCGCATAACAAAAAAAACATCACAAAAAAAGCAACACTCTCATAGAAAAACTGATATCGAGGTTTACATTGTCACTATCCTACTCCCGAAGAAGGCTACCATAGCCGGACCGCTCCACGGGTGACGGATTGCCAACAATTCAATCACCAAATGGTGTCACAAAAAACAACAAAAACAGTACAAAATTCAACAAAAACACAGCAAAAATAATGCCAGACACAAGTGCTCTCGCACTTAGCCTCTAGGCAAAGAAAATAGATGTCGAGGTCCAAATTATCGCTCTGCTAATTCCCCAAGAAGGCTATCATAGCCGGACCTCTCCACGGGAAATAGGTTTTCGACGATTTCACCTCATTATGACATCACCAAAAGGGTTAACACCCACCAAAAATAGGTCCATATGTTGGAAAAATTGCACACGCTTAACGGTAAACCCTCTAAAGGCACACCTGCACAAGTCATCTTGGGTCAAGTGACTCGTCGCTTTGCTCACAAAGGTCATTCCCTCATCGATTCGTCGCTTGAGGGGGTAGTCACACTTAGTCACCAATCAACAATCACACACCCAAGTAAGGAAATCGACATGCATTCAAAGAATCATTGACAAAGACAATCACGCTCCTTCTTGGGGCAGTAAACAAGCAACAATCAAATCAAACACTTGGCATTTCATGAATCATGAACACAAGGTTCCCCCTGAGGATAAAAACGCCCTTCACTTGTTCATGACTGATCAATGTCTGATTTCAAGTCACACCTTACCAAAACAGGTTAATACTTGAAATCAAATTCCTTAGCTCGTTAGAAGCAAGGATTCAAGAATGCATGCCCTTTCCATACTTGGGGCAACAAAAGTTGGTTAGGTTACCAAGAAACCCTAATCATTAGTGCTTTGGTTATCTATTTTTGCTTAGCACTGCGTCACCCACAGCGCTTCCCAAAAAGGGGCATCTGTAGACACCAAAATAGCACCAATTCGATTATGTGACTGCAAACACTGATCGCTTTGGCAAACACAGCCCCCAGGGCAGCCCTCAGAGGTTAAACAGTGGTCCTAACCACTTTCATAGCAATTTTGTAAGGTCAAGAAGCAATTTGGCACACTTGGACACTTTGCCCAGTACTCGTCTCACCCCGGGATGAATTCAAAATAGAATCTGTCCCACCCCAGGATGAATTCTAAGCTTAACGGGCAAAAAGGCAAATGGTGCCAAGTGGCAGCCCGTAACAGTCAGTTAAGGGCTCCTACCTTGCACGCATGTGTAAGTGGACAGAGGGGCCGTTAGAGGACTGTTACAAAAAGCATTTATCAAAGTTCAAGTCAATGGAAGACTCCCCTCCCTCATGGGAAGACAAGACTGCCACATGGCGCCTATGGCCAACACTTGGCTTTTGTGCTTCCCTCCCAAAAGAGACCCCTTGGGTCTATAAAAAGTGGGACTTTTCTCACCCAAAATATACAGATTGAAGGAGTTTTCAAGCAACGAAGTGCTGTCGAATTGAAGACCCACGAGCATCCCTCTTGTTTCACCTTCCCACATCCACCAATCTCTTTTGCAAGGAAGGTTGTTGGGTGGCCTTTGGAAGCTCGAACCTTACCCAAATCCAACGCATGGACACCTGAACAAACCAATTCGCCGACCCCCAAATCCTAAAAGGTTTTGGGCCCATCCCTGGTGGATTGGCTCCAAAATCGAGGGCCAACGGTGGGAGGCCCACTTGGGCACCCCCGCACCTCCCAAGTCCTATTTTTAGTTTTTGAGCATTTTAGATCATTTTTCAGATTGCATTTTATGTTATTAGGTCTGATTAATCCATAGCTGCAATTTTGTAACTTTTGGTCAAATTTTAGGAGGTTTTGTATTGCTTTGTCGTTTCGCTAACTTGCAGGTGTCAAGGTCAAATTCCCGAGGGTGGAGGCCAAATTGGGAAAATCCGACCATCTGGGTCGTCCCAAAATGGCCCCAATTACCTAACCCCCCTGTTGCAAGAGTTTTGCGAGTCCCGGGATCCGACATTGGAGCAGCAGCAGGTCGGTTTCTCCTACTCTGAAGAATTCGTCCCACCCAGGGACGAATTACAGTCAGAATTTGTCCTGCCCAGGGACGAATTCTAGTTTAAGGTGGATTGGCCAGCTGCCTCAGTGGCAGTGGCCTTCTGGTAACTTTTCTTACCTTTTGTCAGGTTTTTGAGCAATTTGGATTCACTGTTTTCACTGTTTCAGGCAAATATTCGTATGCATATTTTGTTAGTTTTAGAGAGAGAATGCTTTTCATTTGCAACAGGTGCTACTAACGTCTTGATCATTTCTTTGTTCGCAGGAGAAGCAGCAGAGGCGAAGAACTCATCGACATCAGCGGCGGCATCATCTTGGCCCGCCCATTGCAATCGTGGGCACGCGAAAGGAGGAATCATTCAGCGATTGTAATCAAACCCTATTTGCGCTCCTAGCCCTTGAAAAGGGAGGAGGCACTATTGTAACATAGATCGAAGGAAATTAATGAAAGGGCTGTGTTTTATTTATCTGATTGCGTCTCTTCCAATGTGTCTCTTTTTCGTTTCATGCAATTTACATTCCTAGGACTTAAGCGTACTTAATTTTGAATGCAATTGCACTTGGTGTTTCCTTTGACCGGAATCTCGTGCTTTCAGTGGCGATCACGATGGGACTCCAAGTGGGCCTCCCACCGTTGGCCCTCGATTTTGGAGCCAATCCACCGGGGATGGGCCCAAAACCTTTTAGGATTGGGGGGTCGGCGAATTGGTTGGTTCAGATGTCCATGCATCGGATTTGAGTAAGGTTCGAGCTTCCAAAGGCCACCCAACAACCTCCCTTGCAAAAGAGATTGGTGGATGTAGGAAGGTGAACAAAGGGGGATGCAAGTGAGTCTTCAATTTTGCAGCACTTTGTTGCTTGAACACTCCTTCAACCTGTCTATTTTGTAACAGTCTTCTAACGGCCCCTCTGTCCACTTACACATGTGTGCAAGGTAGGAGCCCTTAACTGACTATTCTGGGCTGCCACTTGGCACCATTTGCCTTTTTGCCCGTTAAGCTTAGAATTCGTCCCACCCAGGGACGGATTCAGAATTCGTCCTGGGGTGGGACGGATTCTATTTTGAATTCGTCCCGGGGTGAGACGAGTACTGGGCAAAGTGTCCAAGTGTGCCAAATTGCTTCTTGACCTTACAAAATTGCTATGAAAGTGGTTAGGACCATTGTTTAACCTCTGAGGGCTGCCCTGGGGGCTGTGTTTGCCAAAGCGATCAGTGTTTGCAGTCACATAATCGGATTGGTGTTGTTTTGGTGTCTACAGATGCCCCTTTTTGGGAAGCGCTACGGGTGACGCAGTGCTGAGCAAAAATAGATAACCAAAGCACTAATGATTAGGGTTTCTTGGTAACCTAACCAACTTTTGATGCCCCAAGTATGGAAAGGGCATGCATTCTTGAATCCTTGCTTCTGACGAGCTAAGGAATTTGATTTCAAGTATTAACCTGTTTTGGTGAGGTGTGACTTGAACTCAGACATTGATCAGTCATGAACAAGTGAAGGGCATTTTTATCCTCAGGGGGAACCTTGTGTTCATGATTCACGAAATGCCAAGTGTTTGATTGATTTGATTGTTGCTTGTTTACTGCCCCAAGCAGGAGCGTGATTGTCTTTGTCAATGATTCTTTGAATGCATGTCGTTTTCCTTAATTGGGTGTGTGATTGTTGGTTGGTGACTAAGTGTGACTACCCCCTCAAGCGACGAATCGATGAGGGAATGACCTTCGTGAGAGAAGCGACGAGTCGCTTGACCCAAGATGACTTGTGCAAGGTGTGCCTTTAGAGGGTTTACCGTTAAGCGTGTGCAATTTTTCCAACATATGGACCTATTTTTGGTGGGTGTTAACCCTTTTGGTGATGTCATAATGAGGTGAAATCATCGAAAACCTATTTCCCGTGGAGAGGTCCGGCTATGATAGCCTTCTTGGGGAACTAGGAGAGCGATAATTTGGACCTCGACATCGATTTTCTTTGCCTAGAGGTTAAGTGCATGAGCACTTATGCCCGGCAATGTTTTTTTTGTGTTTTTGTTGAATTTTGTACTGTTTTTGTTGTTTTTGTGACACCATTTGGTGATTGAATTGTCGGCAATCCGTCCTCCCGTGGAGCGGTCCGGCTATGGTAGCCTTCTTCGGGAGTAGGATAGTGACAATGCAAACCCCGACATCAATTTTTCTATGCCAAGAGGTTAAGTGCAAGAGCACTTGTGTCTGGCAATGTTTATTGTTTGTTTTGTGTTGCATTTTTTGTTGTTTTTTTTTTTTTGTGACACCATTTTGGGATTAAATTGTCGAAAATTTGTCTTCCCCTGGAGCGGTCCGGCTATGGTAGCCTTCTTAGGGAGTAGGATAGTGATAATTTGTGACCCCGACATCGATTTTGTTATGCCAAGAGGTTAAGTGCAAGAGCACTTGTGTTTGGCAATGTTTATTTTTCTATGTTTTTGTGTTGCATTTTTGTGATGTTTTTGTTGTTTTGTTGTTTTTTATTTTTTTGTGACACCATTTGGGGATTAAATTGTCGAAAATCTGTCTTCCCGTGGAGCGGTCCGGCTATGGTAGCCTTCTTAGGGAGTAGGATAGTGATAATTTGTGACCCCGATGTCGATTTGCTATGCCAAGAGGTTAAGTGCAAGAGCACTTGTGTCTGGCAATGTTTATTGCTTTTGTTGTTTGTGGATATTTGCTATTTTTGTTGTTTTGATTTTCTTGTTGTTTTTGAGTGGGCTTTGACCCTTTTGTGATGTCGTTTGGGGATGAAATTGTCGAAAATCCGTCTTCCCGTGGAGCGGTCCGGCTATGGTAGCCTTCTTAGGGAGTAGGATAGCGACAATGTAGACCCCGACATCAGTTTTGTTATGCCAAGAGGTAAAGTGCAAGAGCACTTGTGTCTGGCAATGTTTATTGCTTTTTGTTTTTGTGTTGCATTTATTTGTTGTTTTTGTTGTTTTGATTTTCTTTGATCTTGTGCATGATGGTTGATGAATATGGATGTATGCATGTTGATTTATTTTGATGGATGCATATGCTATGATGAATGCAAATGGTTTTGATTTATATGTGATATGCAGATATGAAATGGATGAATGGGGTTTGTGATGTTTGGCTATGGCACCAAGGACTGTTTAGAGCTCTGTTATTTTGTTTTTAGGCGATTGTTGTGATGTATGACTTTACATGTATACATGGTTTTTCTTTTTTTGTATTTTCTGATGGTATTTGCAAAGATGAAAAGTAGCGCAGTTGGTTTAGAAATGTAGCTAAGGTTTTCTGAGACTCATACGGTTTTAGCTCACTAGCCATGATTGTACTTTATCTTACAAGACTTTTGACCAAGGTATGAATTGGACTTGTTTTTGACCAAGTTATTTCACATCCCTGTGTGTGCAATTGAGTTCATTTAGTGGTATTTGTTAGGATACCACCAAGTGCCGATGGGCTTTCAACCGAACCTCGTACCGAGGATCACCTAATTAGCTCCACGAATTCCTTTGTTGTATGTACTAAGATTAATCTACGGTGTAATCCAGGATGCCATAAGCTAGCTCATCCACATGCAAACATTGATCTGTACGCAAGTTAATGTGACAGATATATCGTCATGCGGGAGGTTTACTTCTGTTACCAAGTTGGTATTGAAGCTTGCCTTATGACCTATAGAATGCTGAGAGTTCCAGGGATTCAAGGTCAACTCCCTTCTTTTTTTCAATTGTATTGGGATACTTGCTCATTGTAGTGATGAGATCACTGTTTATTTTGATTTGTTTTTCTTTTGAGCAAGGGATTGGGGATATGGAGTGATGAAAATCACTGTTGTTTGTGCCTTTTGATGTGTGCACTATAGTTTGTCAAATTTTAGAGTTTTGACATTTTGCAAATTTTTTGTGTTTTGCAACTATTGAGAACTTTAGGGATTCTTAGGGAATTGGGTAGGGAGGATGCTTGTCCTTTTGCCAACTCTCAGCATTCTAGGGGTCATTCGCACAGGGGGATGAGCAAGATAACCGTTTCGCTTGTGGTGACCTAGATTATTTTGCAGTGTTTCGTCTTTCGTTCACACAATTTGGGAATTTTTAGTGTTTTGATTTGTGTTGGGATGTTACGTAACAAGGTGTATTTCAAGTATGACTCTACCTTCGTAAAATCTGTTCGACTTGGTACACTACATGGCTAAAGAGGAAAATGATGACCGAATCACTGAAACTCTTGGTACATTCCCGGACCACTGACTGTAGTGTGGTAAAAGTTATGCTTGGTGTTTTTGTTGTTTTTGATGAATTCGAGTATGCCTAGAATTGAGATGCAAATCTTTGTTGTTTTTGATGATTTTTGTTGTTTTGTTTTTGTTGAATTTCTTGATTTTTTTTTTTTTTGACCAAACGATTGCGATAATCGTTGGAGCTTTTTGGGTTGACCAAGAGATTGCGATAATCCTTGGAGCTTTTTGTATTGACCAAGAGATTGCGATAATCCTTGGAGCTTTTTGGTGACCAAGAGATTGCGATAATCCTTGGAGCTTTTTGGATTGACCAAGAGATTGCGATAATCCTTGGAGCTTTTTGGATTGACCAAGAGATTGCGATAATCCTTGGAGCTTTTAGGTTGACCAAGAGATTGTGATAATCCTTGGAGCTTTTTGGGTGACCAAGAGATTGCGATAATCCTTGGAGATTTTTGGATTGACCAAGAGATTGCGATAATCCTTGGAGCTTTTTGGGTTGACCAAGAGATTGCGATAATCCTTGGAGCTTTTTGGGTGACCAAGAGATTGCGATAATCCTTGGAGCTTTTTGGGTGACCAAGAGATTGCGATAATCCTTGGAGCTTTTTGGGTTGACCAAGAGATTGCGATAATCCTTGGAGCTTTTTGGGTTGACCAAGAGATTGCGATAATCCTTGGAGCTTTTTGGGTGACCAAGAGATTGCGATAATCCTTGGAGCTTTTTGGTTTGACCAAGAGATTGCGATAATCCTTGGAGATTTTTGGGTGACCAAGGGATTGCGATAATCCTTGGAGCTTTTTGGTTTGGATTATGGTTCTTCAGGGGATAGAGGTACCCCCAGCTTGATGGTCTTTGCACTCCGGATCTGGCTCTAGAGGTATGGGCATGAATGGATCGGCCCTATGCACGGAGATGAGGACAGGGTCCGCCCGCGGCACTGATGTTGCTATGGGATCTCTGGGTGGAAGTTGATCTTTATGTACCCAAAGTTGTGGATGTAATGCTTGGTCCCACTGCGGTGGGTTAACACGCCACTCATGCCCTAGTATTATGTTTATCTGTTGACATGCTTCCTCAAATTTTATGGGATGTCGATGTTGTCGCATGTGATTGTTGTGGGCTATCTCTGTTTCATCCTCACCTTCGGACAATGTGTATAGCTCATCAAAATCTGGAGATTCTGAGACATGGAGGACTGCATCATCAGGTAGCCCTATGGTTAAAGGTTGATCCTCTTCGAAAGGAGCCTTATGTAAGTTGGGCCTTGGGAGCTCCAAAATCTTGGCCTCTACCAACTCTAAGTGCTCTAGTGCTTTGCATGTATCGGGAGATTTGAACTCCTCCTCTTTGGTTGGTTCTTGTTGAGGAACTTGGGGCTTATGGAGGGGTGGCCAGATGGCACCCCCCATGCCTTGGTAGGGCAGTTCATCCCGCTCTTCTTCGCGCTCTGATTCCTTAGAGGCTTCTTGATGAATTTCTAAGGGTGGCTCATAAGCCTGGGTGGATGTCTGAGGAAGGCACCCGTCATTGGTTATAGGAGCGGCCTCCCATTCATGTCTAGGAGGCATCGGGGGTGGTGCTTCAAGAATCGGGAGAGTAGCTTCCCGCTCCTGTCTAGGAGGTGTTGGGGGTAGCTTTTGATGAGGTCGCGATGACCTATCTTCCCCCCATGGGTTGTGCCACTCAAAATATTTTGTCTTATGCATGTGAGGGGTTGGAGTCCTTTCTTGCATAGTGTGTTGGAACATCTCATCCTTCTGGCACTGAAGGTGCTCTTCGTTAATATGGTACGGTTCCTCTAACGGTAGTCGTTCGAGCTCAAGTTGCGTGAGTTGCTTGAGATGTGTGATATATTCGATAGATTCTACGATAGTTAGTCCCACCGCCTCATGTCTAGAAGGCCTAGATGCCTCTCTTAGATAAAAATCTTGGTCGTAGTGATCCAAGATCTCTATAGGACACATCCCTCTGTTAGGGGTAGCAACATTCTCTCGGGGCTTTGGCCTCAGTGATTGGTCCTGATAGATAGCAGGTGCGAAGGCATATTGCTCTCGCACTATATATTGCTCTCGAGGAAGGTAGAGGTCTTCCTCGTGCTCTCTTTCATAAGTGAAAAAGGGATGGACGGAGCTATCTCGCCCTGCCCAAAGAGCCTTGTGCTCTGGATTTGTCTTTGTAGTTCTGGCAACTAGAGGGGGTGAAGGAGGGATAATGTAATCATGTGGTTCCTCCCATCGAACCCTATGTTGACTTAGCACTTCATCGCGCGATGACCGCTCATAGCGAGCATCTAAGGGAGCTCTCATTGCTTCATGTCTAGAAGGCCTAGATGCCTCTTCTAGATATCTATCTCGGTCGTAGTGATCCAAGATCTCTATAGGCGACCTCCCTCTATTGGGGGTAACAACATTCCCTCGAGGCTTTGGCCTCGGTGAGTGTTCCTGATAGATAGCAAGTGCGGAGGCATATTGCTCTCGCATTGTATATTGCTCTCGAGGAAGGTAGAGGTCTTCCTCGTGCTCTCTTTCATAAATGAAAAAGGAACGGGTGGAGTTGGCCCGCCCTGCCTGAGGAGCCTTGTGCTCTGGATTTGTCTTTGTAGTCCTGACAACTAGAGGGGGTGAAGGACGGGTAGTGTAATGATGTGGTTCCTCCCGTCGAACCCTATGTTGACCTAGCGCTTCATCGCGCGGTGACCGCTCATAGCGATCATCTAAGGGAGCTCTCCTATGACTGTACCCCTCATGGAAGGGTGTGTGATGAGTGCTATGTTGAACAGGAGTGCTCCTCGAAGAGGTGTCCCTGTAGTCTCTTTCCTTTAAGATGTGGAGGGGACTGCCTTGTGTGTTAGGTCACCAAGGTGGTATGACCAAATCCTTGGGATTGTAACGGAGGTGACTCGTTCCTCCTTGGATATTCCCCATAGCCTTCGCCCGTGATTGGGCTTGGCTACGGGTGAGCACCATGACGATGTCTCTCTAAAAAGCCCTAAAATTGAAAATGAGTTAGATGGGGCCCAAAATTGGTGTGCGCATCCCTCTTATAATAGATAAGACAAAAATGAAGTTTCAAGTCCTAACTCTAAATACATTAGGAGATATTGACATCCGAACAGCTCAAAAAGTGTAAAAAATTGGGCACGCAATTTTAGAACCTAATTTCGGGGCACTAGATGATGGAATTTGGCCTCGAAAACTGGATTTTTGGGAAATACAACTCAAGGAGTTATATTTGTTTAAAATTCTCCCAACCAACTCCCTGTAAAATTTCGTGTCAAACGGAGCTACGGTTGAGAAGTTATGGCCCTAGCAAGATGCACTAAAATTTAGAGAAAAATACAAGATTTCCCATTTTTTGTTGGATGGTCCTGCATCACTTATGGGCACATTTGGGGTGATTTTGGGTTGACCAAAGGGTTCATGGACACCTTTGGGGCATTTTGGAGTGACCAAGCGATTACGGGAATCCTTGGAGCTTTTTGGAACAAGTGACAAAATGCGTAAATTTTTATCTTTGTTTTTAATGATTTTTTTTGTCTACACTAAACAGAATTAAACACACACATTCACAAAACCGTGATTATCTCTTTTAAGGATTCTTGGTGTGTCCTAAACTGGTTTAGTGCATTTTGATGTTTTGTTTTGTTTTTGTAGGTTTTGTAGAACGTTTAAATGCATCATGTAGGCTCTTATAACTCCAAAAAGGTCGCCCCTTCAATATACCAACCAGAGCCGATATACCAACCTCTCTATATACCCGCCCTTACGAGAGGGAGACTATAGGTACGTGAGAGCAGAAGGTACGTGGTACGTAGGCGGTACGGAAGGGGGATTGTCCTGTTAATGGCACCTACCATAGAAAACTTATCCTCGCGCGCATGGGAATCACCCCAGCTACGCTCGGTCTATCTTCGTCAGATTTACGCCTAACAACAGTTGACAATCGGGAAATGGATGCAAATCAAGCCAAGGTGGTGATGAAATCCACCAATGGTCTTGATCAAGGGCTCGGGTCTTACGACCGAGCTCCTTGGTTTAAAATTGTTTCGTGATGTGTGTGGGATTCGTTTTATTCAACAAAAATGAAACTAGCATACATGACTTTTCCTAATGCAATGCAAGATTAAATGAAAACAATTAAAGAAACAGAAATAGAAACAGAAAAATTTAACAGAGATAATAAAAATCCCTACCTCTTCTCTGCTGCTCCTGTTGTCTCTGAATTTCTGCTCTGAAAATCCATAGACAGGAATTCGTCCCTCTGGGAGACGAATTGCAAAACAAAATTCGTCCCTCCCAGAGACGAATTTGAATTCGTCTCAGGGTCAGACGAATTGCAGAAAAGAATTCGTCCCTGTCAGAGACGAATAGCAGTCTGCAACAAAAAAAGATGTACCTGTCAAGCACAAACACAAAAATTTAATTAGTTTCTGTGATTTTAAAAACCAGGGAACAGAGTCCCACCGTGATCGCCACTGAAAGCACGAGATTCCGGTCAAAGGAAACACCAAGTGCAATTGCATTCAAAATTAAGTACGCTTAAGTCCTAGAAATGTAAATTGCATGAAACGGAAAAGAGACACATTGGAAGAGACACAATCAGATAAAGAAAACACAGCCCTTTCATTAATTTCCTTCGATCTCTGTTACAATAATGCCTCCTCCCTTTTCGGGGGCTAGGAGCGCAAATAGGGTTTGATTACAATCGCTGAATGATTCCTCCTTCCGCGTGCCCACGATTGCAATGGGCGGGCCAAGATGATGCCGCCACCGATGTCGATGAGTTCTTCGCCTCTGCTGCTTCTCCTGCGAACAAAGAAATGACCAAGACGTTAGTAGCACCTCGCTGCAAATGAAAAGCATTCTCTCTCTAAAACTAACAAAATATGCATACGAATATTTGCCTAAAACAATGAAAACAATGAATCCAAATTGCTCAAAAACCTGATAGAAGGTAAGAAAAGTTACCAGAAGGCCACTGCCACTGAGGCAGCTGGCCAATCCACCTTAAACTGGAATTCGTCCCCGGGCAGGACGACTTCGATCGTAATTCGTCCCCGGGTGGGACGAATTCTTCGAGTAGGAGAAACCGACTCGTCGCTGCTCCAATGTCGGATCCTCGGGACCTGCAAAACTCCCTGCAAATAGGGGGGTTAGGTAATTGGGGCCATTTTGGGATGACCCAGATGGTCGGATTTTCCCAATTTGGCCTCCACCCTCGGGAATTTGACCTTGACACCTGCAAGTTAGCGAAACGACAAAGCAATACAAAACACCCTAAACTCTGACCAAAAGTTACAAAATTGCAATTATAGACTAATCGGACCTAGTAACACATAATGCAATCTAAAAAATAATCTAAAGTGCTCAAAAACTAAAATTAGGACTTGGGAGGTGCGGGGGTGCCCAAGTGGGCCTCCCACCGTTGGCCCTCGATTTTGGAGCCAATCCACCAGGGATGGGCCCAAAACCTTTTAGGATTGGGGGGTCGGCGAATTGGTAGGTTCAGATGTCCATGCGTCGGATTTGAGTAAGGTTCGAGCTTCCAAAGGCCACCCAACAACCTCCCTTGCAAAAGAGATTGGTGGATGTGGGAAGGTGAACAAAGGGGGATGCAAGTGAGTCTTCAATTCGGTAGCACTTCGTTGCTTGAACACTCCTTCAACCTGTATGTTTTGGGTGAGAAAAGTCCCACCTTTTATAGACCCAAGGGGTCTCTTTTGGGAGGGAAGCACAAAAGCCAAGTGTTGGCCATAGGTGCCATGTGGCAGTCTTGTCTTCCCATGAGGGAGGGGAGTCCTCCATTGACTTGAACTTTGATAAATGCTTTTTGTAACAGTCCTCTAACGGCCCCTCTGTCCACTTACACATGCGTGCAAGGTAGGAGCCCTTAACTGACTGTTCGGGCTGCCACTTGGCACCATTTGCCTTTTTGCCCGTTAAGCTTAGAATTCGTCCCACCCAGGGACGGATTCGGAATTCGTCCCGGGGTGGGACGGATTCTATTTTGAATTCGTCCCGGGGTGAGACGAGTACTGGGCAAAGTGTCCAAGTGTGCCAAATTGCTTCTTGACCTTACAAAATTGCTATGAAAGTGGTTAAGACCACTGTTTAACCTCTGAGGGCTGCCCTGGGGGCTGTGTTTGCCAAAGCGATCAGTGTTTGCAGTCACATAATCGGATTGGTGTTGTTTTGGTGTCTACGATTGAATGTTTATTTATGCTAAAGCTAGTTGAATGGAGATGTTCTAATTCTACAATTTGGATATCATTTTTTTTATTTGGTAGTTCTAGAATTTATTTTCAATCAAGTGCGATGGATGTCAAATATGAGTAGGCTTGGCTTATTTGTTATGTAATTTACATGTACTTATTACAATGGTTTATGTTTCTTTTTTATATGTTTTGATGCAGTTGAACCTGTTCTCATGTAAGTTCTAGCTTCAGTTTCCTTTTATTTCTTTCATATCCCTTTTTCCTATTTGTATTGAGCTAGGATTTACTAGGAATCGACCTTCTCCAGAGATTGACCCACTTAGTCTTCTAGCCATGCGGTAACTCAATATTGGTCGAGGTTTACGATCATACAAACCTTTCAATTAGGGAAAATATATGACCAACACCTATTATATAGCATCCTAATTTGAAGGGTGTGTTGGCTCCTCCTTTTTCTATAATTGCACTTTTGAAGCCACTTTTGATGACTCACACTAATGAATAGTGATTGAGTCATAAGAGTTATGGAAATATGAATTATTTGGCACATCTTATTCTACGTCTTGATAGGAGGCACTAGAATCCCCTTGAGATTAGATAAAATATTTTTCAATCTAAAGTGGTCTCTCATAAGAGGGGTCACTATATATTCTAGCCATTTCTTTTGATTTGGATAGGAGGTGAGAGTTTGTGAAAATTTATAAAAATCTTGTCTACTACCAGTGGTTTTGATAATGACTCGACTTGAATTTCATCCTCGATTTTTTAATCCAATAGCTAAGTGGTCTCATATTCTAAATAAATGTGTCTATTATTGTGCTAAAAACTTGGAGAACCAAGAGCTTTGATGTCCTTAGAATCTTTTCTCATCTACTCAGATTCCTTTTTGAGAGTAGCAAATAGCTCTTCTCCCTCAAATATTTGCTTAGCTACATGGTAAACCTGATAAGCCACAAGTCTAGATTCCTCTATATACTTATTGTATTGTTTTTCAATGTGAGGATTCTTCTCTATATTCCTTAACATCTTTTAATTTCTTGTTCTTCCCCAAAATTACTCATTAGGAGCCTCTTACTTTTATAGAGTTATTGTGTAGCCTCTATGTATATCTAGGTAGTTTCATGTATTTTTTTTATGGAATGAGGAAAAGCCTATAGAAGGGATTAGGCCATTGGATGAACAAGTCACATATCAAATTGGGTTGAGCCCAAGATAGGTAGAAGGATGAAAAATGGAGTACAACACCGAAGAAGAGAATGCATACTCAAGAAATAAATGGTTAACTGACTTCCACTCAAAAGAATAGAGAACACAACGATTAAGAATTATCAAACCTCTCTAAAGGAGGTTATCCACTATCATGACCTTATATTGGAAGACCAACCAAGAAAACTAAGTAATCTTGAGGATGAGGTGCTTAATCCAGATGAGACCAGCTAGAAACCCATTAAAAGTAAGATCTTCTTGGATGTGGTATGAAGACCTGATATAGAAGATACCATTATCGCTCATGTTCCAAAAGGGGATATCCAATGAGGAACAACTCTGGATGATGAAGAACTTAAGAAGACTAGAAAGAAGCTTGGTAGTGCTGGTTTGATCAACATTAAGGTCGCTAAGAGGGATAAACTTCCAAATATGGTTCTAATATGGACCTTGAGAAATGAAATTGAAAACAAACATCTCAAAAAGATGATCAGTGATAGGCGTAATGGCAGTAATACTGAAAACATTGATTAAAGGTTGGTCTTTCAGCCATGGATCTTCCAAAACTGAATGCAACTACCATTGTTGAGCCTCCATATGATACCTTCCATGGTTTGATTCCTTTGGGTATTGTGCATAATCGTTCAATTTTTTCATTAAAGACCCTATTTTTTCATAGTAACCATTATAATATCTTTCTTCATTTTTTTTAACTATGGACCAAGAATTAAGTTTAATACATGAAAAAATAATATATTCATTTAGATATAAAATTTTAAACACTATTCAATTAATTTAAAAATATTTTTACATCAATCTAAAATTATTAAATAAAAAAACAAAAATAAATAAATAAATCATTTTTTTTAAGTTTTAATTACCATAACAAAGTAAAAGGTCCAATTCTCGTAATGTCAATCTCATAATGTCAATCCCTTTATGTAGGAGTAATCTCTCCAATATAAAAAGTGGAAAAATACAAGAGTAGAACGCTTGCCCCCATAGAAGCAGATGAGGTATTAATCATTGGATGCACCCGAACCCAACAAAGAAAAGGAAATATCACTGTTGCCTGCCTGCGAGACTGCCTTATTAACGTAATCGTTCATATTATTATAGTGATATTATAAAATATTCATCTTCTAAATTAAAGAAGAGATCCAATTAGGCATATGAGCACATCCCATAAGTGCAGTAACTCCCCTTTGAGCAGGCCCTGCCGCATGAGCCACAATTATAAGAATCCCTGGTGGTGTCACTGCATCTCCCATTGCAGCAAACTCTCCCGTATCCGCACTTGTAATTGCATTTCCCACAATGGTTTTTATCACTCATCACGTCTACGCATCTGTTGCCGCAGCAATAGCGACCACCAGGACTCAGATCCGCTTTCAGCCATATATATGGATTCCGGTAACACGACAATCCTTTCGAATGCGCGGTAGCGAACAGAAACCGGTTGCTTGACGCTAGGCGATCATATTCTGCCAATGTAGACATGGAAAATGTGAACAGCAATAAGATGAGGATCATAATTGCCTTGCGAATCCCCATAACTTCCACACTGCTAAAGGCTTGTCGATCTGCCTTTGCTTTAGGAACTCAATTTTTTATCGACGGCAAGCACTGTAACGACGATAAAGAAATTTTCTGTGATGGGAAGTGAAAAGGCATTGGATGGTCTTATAACAAGAACCATGGGGACGGTCATGTCGAGCATGCTTTGCTCTGAAGATACAGTGACAGATATCTATATATATTTATAGATATCTCCACTCCCACGAGGTGAAGTATAATTGTCGCTTGTGTGAAATAGAATCGATTCCTTCCACAAGCACGTGTGAACAACTTTTATGTAAACGCACGCTCGATAAATGCATGTCATGATGATTGGAGAGTTTAAATATGAAAAAATGTAGAAAATTCAAAGGAAGGTGCACCGGATCCATAGCAGCCACCGTCTTAGGTCTGCCAAATGCTAGAACAATATCGAAGACACTTTTCGAAGAGATTATCATATGGTCCTCCTACACGGTATTAGCCAAGTTTTTTATATGCATTCGTTCCGCAGCCAACTATCGGCGCAATCCGATGCTTCCTTGGAAAATATAATATCCTGAGTACCTCCAGATCGCAAAAGCGATTCTTTTGATTTTTTGCTTTGGAATATTAATGTGCGATAGTGTAGTAGGAATCGATTTGTGGAGGGAAACTAGCCACTGGAATAGACAGGATTAAAAAAATGCGAGGAGAAGCAAAAAGGAAACACCTTCCTATCCCTTGGCTTGCCGTGAAATTAGCGGCACTTCATGGTTGGCTCTTCTTTTCAACGTGAAAGTCGCAAAGAAGCGTGAGATGAAATGCAATCCTAAAACGAATGATTAAATCTTCCGAAATTTGACCACAACTGTCCCCCGCACACATATGCAGATATATAAGATGTAGAAGCATTTATGAATTTAAAAATGTTTGATTATCATATTATTTTAGAATGTTTTAAGGATTAGAAAAACATTTTTAAAATTTTTAATACATTTTGTAAATATATAGTGTTTTTATTAAAAAAAAAAAATACATGTTTAAAAAGTAGATTTTAGAGTTGGTAAAAAAAATTAAATTATTTTAAAATAATTTTATAAAAATACTAGGATAAGAGAGATGCAAATTTAGAACAAGTTTAATACAAATGTATGTTATTTTTGTAACCAATTAATCATAATTTGGAGAAAATTTGGAACATATAGATGTTATGGAATAATAAAACAAATGCGCAATATATTAAACTATCAAACACATTGACATAACAATTTAAAAGGTGTGTATTTTATTTAATATCAAGTATTATTTTATTAAATGGGAATTGTAAAAAGGGCGTATGAAGGATTTGGTCACAAGACAGCTTAGCATAGAGCTTATGATTATGACTGCATACAATTTTAACTTAGGATACACGTAGTCATATAGATTAGATAATTTGTAGTAGATGACTTGTATAATATCATGCGTATATATGTGGATAAAAGAATAATGGGTTGTAGAATGTGAAAAGTCCAACTTTTAATGCCACTCAACACTCCAATCAATATAATTCGAATAAGTGTACCTCCCCTATAACGTGATCTTATTCAATCTAAACTAAATATAGAAAATAAATGTAAAAAACTAAATATGTGAAGGATAGAATGTAAGAGATAAAAATAAATTACAAGAAAAATAAAATGCGGCCATAGTTATAGCAAGGAGGGTGTGTTATCAATCAACACACGAAGAAACCAAATTATAGCAAAGAGTTGTCATGCATATGAAATTAAAACAATAGAATAAGATAACTATATAAAGTGAAAGGTAGTGTCATAACCACTATTCATTCCATAATCCAAAAAACTAGTATCACATTGAAAAGCAAATATAATGCATAATCTTTCTATTACTTAGAAATTAGAGCATGAATACAATGTGGTGTCCACCGAGTGGAGTATTGATTTTCTTGAAGGCCAAAAGTTGCTTACAATGGATTTCGTAGCTCCTATTTATAGGAAAATATTTATCTAGGGTATATATTTGGTAACAAAATTCTACTCCCATTAAATCTATTAATTTAGGGGCATCTTTTGCAAAATGATGTACCACTAAATATTACATTCTCCAAAATTATATTTAAATTATGTAGAAGCTTTCTAACTAGTATTTGGCACTTTAAAATGATAAAAATGCTTTCTCTCCAAATGATCTACTTATATTCTATGCTTTATTTTCACACTTAACTAAAAAAGAAAAAGTTTTATGCTCATTAGAGCAAATCAATCCTCTTGAAGCAAATCATACTTTTGGGAAAAATCATAATTTTGGAAGTGAATTGCACCTTTGTGATCAAATCAATATCTTGGGATTTAACCAATATTGTATCAATTTTTCAAACATTATTGTATTACACTACTACTCCTCGGCTTGCAAAATTTATTTTTATTTGTCGCCTATTATCTAATTTCTTGTAGGAATGAGTTGAACTATAATAGTGGAAAATATGATAGCAATGAGTTAATTTTTTAATCAAATAAGTATTAATACACTTTCTACAAGGACATGTTTCATATTGATATTAGCTAGTTTCTTTAAAATCATTAAGATAGCCCACAACTATTTCTTAATTTTAGATATAACATTAAACTCTCATATATCGTAACAATTATAATTATATCAAATGATTTATACAACAAAAAATTTTAATTCATTCTTAATTATAGTAATTATTTTATGCCACAATTTCTATCCTACATAGTTTATAGTGGATTCATCTTTTATAAATCAATTCATAAGTACCTAAATATTGTATATATTTTAACATAGGTTTCTAGTGGTGGTGATTGTTGAAATATATGGTGGTTAAAATTAAATTGTGATCATGGCCTACTTTATATTGTGTTGTATATATAAGTTGTTCGATCGCTTGTAAACCTTGTAAAAGTATGTTTTGTAATATTTTATTTCTAACCTAAAGATCATTCCCTCGACCTTGTCTTAAGGCAATTTGTAATTGGATAAAAATATTCTATCACACCAACAATTATTTTTTTGTATTATTTTTTTTTTTTTTTAGTGATATTATATGGAATCACATCACCTTATATGATGTTCTGTAACGATCCTAAAGTATACATCAGTGCATCGACTGGTCATGTTCGTTCATTAGTTTTTTCATCTTTTTTATAGGTAAAATAGTTTATCTAATTGAATCATCAAATAACAATTAATTCGTATTGTGTATACCACAAGAGACTCCAACCTCTCTAAGTGGCTTATAGAACTTTACCCTCCTTAAGTTGTTTGATTTATTTTATTCATATTATTATCCAAGATCTTGATTAATAATAGCAATTTATTTATTCGAAAGTAAGGAGTCCCTTTATATGTTCATTGTTTTTTATGTATTTATATTTAAAATATTATGGGTAATGTTTTAATTATATTTAATTTTTCAAATTACTATAAAATATAATAGATATATTACACAAACTAGTAGAGACACTTCTTGCATGCCTATACATATCATTGAAAATTTGATGTGTATTTTAAGATTTTAAATTACCTATTTTTTATAAATTATATGTGTATTCTATTAGGGTCCTCTCCAATAAAAATACCAAAATAGTACATCATTATTAGGTCAGTTAAACCATATCCAAAATACCTTTTATCACAGATATTTTTCCTTTCTTTTTTAATGAATATTTTCTCCAACTTTCTCAAAGTGTTATGTTTTGAAAATCAAATCCTTGATGTAATTTTTATTAAGATATAAAATCTAACTTGGTCAATTACCTTACAAATTTAAAGTTTACAAATATGAATATCAACATCACGATTAGAAAAATTATTTACTATCTAATTTTATTTTCTATAAATATGCTCATATTTTCATGTTATTTTCTATAGTATTAGATGATGAACATCAACAATAATATTATTTTTATCCAATCACTATATATAATTTTGTTAATAGTAGTAATGATAATTTGTGAATTCTCTTCAATTGAAATATATTTCCATCCTTTTTCTATTATAATTTTATCCTTGTAAGAAGTTCCCTAGCATTTGCATAGTTGTTAGTTGATGTTCCACATGTTTCTATGTGACGAGAATTTTTTCTTAATTATTTTAAGAAATACCACCTCCATTAGCTTTTCTCAACTCTTGTTTAACAGCATCATCAAAATTAATTTTGATAAGCCCAATTTATAATATTTTATTTTTACCCTAGATCAAATTTGATCCTTTATTTTAATGTCATAATCATAGATGACTTTTCCATATATATTTGAATCCAATAGCGAAGTTGTTACCACTTATTTTTTTCAATTGAAACTTCCCATTATGAGCACCATGTCTATAAAAATCCTATAAGAGAGGAAATAATATCGATCTAGGATTAGGTATGATTTTGAGATTATTTATTAAAAATTATATTATTTCTTTCAAGATATAAATTCCAAAAAATAATACAACCGCTAATCCTCTATAAAAATGCATATCAATCTAGCTTGGATATTACTAATCCAATATTTCATCAACTCTTTGAATGTTGATGGAGCTACCCAATATATTTTCATACTTTTAGAAAATTAACCCTAAACATTATGACGAAAGGGACAATTGTAAAAACCCTAAAAAAAAGAACCAAGAAACAAGCAAAAAATAAATATTTTTTTAACCAAGGATATGGATTATTAAAACCCTAACCAACCTTAGGTTAACTTATTTTTTAAAAAATCCCCTAAGTTCCTCAAATATCTTCATCTCATAATATTTCCTCACACAAGTCCATATGCTCCATATGCATAGGTATATTGTATGTCATGCAAATAATTCTATCAATCTCATCAATCTTGATGATCTAGACTTATGACCTTTAGTCAATTAAAGGTATACACACATCTCCATACCCTACACAAGTCATTCTGTGTAGGCATTTTACGTGTATTACGAGTTAAGCTATCAATATCGTCTTTTGACAAGCTATCTTAAATAAGATGTAGTATTTCCATAAACCTAGTTACCAATATCTCTAAGGGGTATTAATCCCTTAGGTCCACTATATTCACCCTAAGGGGATATCAGTACCTTAGGTTACCCTCTAAATTTACCCTAGAACTTATTACTTATTATTTTACTATTATTAAGCAAGGAAGCAAGGATAGATTTAGATACTAAATATAACAAAATATAGCTCATAAAAAATTAAATAAAATGCTAAAAAGAGAAATATATAGGAAGATAAACATGATCCAGAAAGGATTTAAATACATTCATAAATAAATCAAATAGTAATTTAAATGTATATCTTCCAACATTTAAACAATTATTACATCTAAGAAAGTATGGTAAATCCTCTATACTTTTAAATAATAGCATATTACATCAATTTCATCAAGGATATATCTCCATAAATCTAGTCTATTTGAGCATAAGTAAATAAGTTGTAAGTAGAGAGTAAACTAGTGCATTAGTCCATCTGCCACTTTGGTCCTCCCATTATTTCCATTTATTATTTGAGGATAGTAGAGGATCAAGGCACTCATAGTTAAGGATAGGCAGCATACCTCTAAATGCATCTAATATTTACTTTACCAAATTGTAACTATACAAATCTAATTAAGTATTTAATCATCAAATGCAAAGTTGACATCATAAAAGAATCCTAACTTTTATTTTCACCTCTCAGTTCCTTTAGAGATTCATTCAAAATGTACAGCTTAAAACATGGTTATTTTCTATTTTAACCAAATATTTCCTTTTCCGTAAATGAAGGTTCCATACCCTTAATCTACAAAATAGTCATTTATTTCATTTATTAAACTAAATTTCTATTACTTCAATTTAATAAATACATCCACTATTTTCATTATTTCACAAATCAAGTTCCCATACCCTTAATATATAAAATAATCATTTCTTTTATTTATTAAACTAAAGTCCTACTACTTCAATTTAATAAATACATCCACTACTTTCACTTTTTTACAAATCAAGGTACCATACCATTAATCTACAAAATAATCATTTCTTTCATTATTCAAACTAATGTCCTAGTACTTCAATTTAAAAATATTCCATTCTTCTATCATTTAACAAGTCAAAGTTTCCTATACTTTAATCTATAAAATAATTAATTCATTTATTTACTAAATTAAAGTCCCATTACTTCAATTTAAAAATAAACTATCTTTCTTTCATTTCATAAATCAAAGTTTCCCTTACTTTAATCTATAAAACAATTAATTCATTTATTTACTAAATTAAAGTCCCATTACTTCAATTTAAAAATAAACTATCTTTCTTTCAACAAACATGATTCTCTTATCCATGCAAAAAGAAATAGATGCTTCATTACAATCAAAGACTAGGGTCCCTTTTATTTAAAATTAACCAAATCATTAAAAGATAAAATACTTTTAATTAATTAACTCGACATTTACAAATCTAAAGCTAACACGATCTCTACTCTCAATAAAGCACCACAAAACACAGGGGCACATCATTGTTCTTTTAAGGTACAAGCGGTGGCCCACCAATGTCATCCCAACCAAATTCTATCAACCACTAATAGACTCAACCAACTGTCACTTAGTGATGGTGAGCTAACACAAAGGGCATCGAAGAATGCTCTCCATGAGCCCTAACCAAAGGGAGGTTGAAATATGTCTACCTAACATTTTCTTAAACTATTAACCAAAGATAAAGCAACTACAAGATCCAACAATCCTGGAGATAAATTAAAATAACCAGCTTTGACGACATATCAACTTGATAAAAATAACAAGTATTGGCAAAGTGAAGAGAAAGTGAAACAAGTCAAAGGAAGTGATTTTCTCATCACAAAATGGTCAGAAATGTAGGGAAGTTTAGCCCAATAAAAGAAAATAAAACCAAATGTTTACTTAACTAGACATAGATAAAATATTCCCAAACAATAACTCATTATTTTGTTTAGAACTATTTATTTAAATGTATAAAATATGATAGCAATCAATCAATCAACTTGTACGTTTTGGGTTGTTCGCTTATCATTCTAGGTTTCTATCCCTTATACATGGTGTAACTCTACCTTTTCTTAGTGAGTAATCATCTTTACCCTTCAGCACAATGTTGTTCTTTCTTTTTTTTTCTTTTCATCACAGTATTTCTTTCAAAAATAGTCTTTGCTCTTCTTTTCGAAAACACAGACTCCCTTTTCTTTAATGTCACTCATCAAATTATTTTGCACATGGTTTCACTACCCTCTCCTCCATGTTATCTGTCCTTTCACATAACTCCCCTCAGTTGCTTGCTATCAATTTTCTTATCTCCTCCGCGGGTGGATAAGTCTCAACCTATTGAAATCCTTTTTTTTTCTTTAAGGAGAAACTCTGTAATAAATCGGGGTTCTTCTCATTCAATGTTGGTAGGTGTCCCCCATACTCCCTTCTAGAGAAATCTGACCCTTTAATTTTTAAAAGCCTTATTTCTATTTATCAATGTTTTTTCCATTAAGAAGATGACAATGTGAAGGCTATCTTCTCACAGCATATTATATATATATATATAAAACCATTATTTCGTAGAATAACGTAAAGTTATCTATATATGCAATATATAAAGAATAGATTTGATTCATCTATTCAAACAATTCTTTTTTTTCCTTTCTTATTGTTTAAAATGATGTTTCTAAAGTCTTATTTATAAAATTTCTATTACCATTAAAATAAATCAAATATTATCGTGGAATGAAATTTCCTTTATTATTTAAAATAAAACCTACATTATTTTGAAATCAAATTTTCTTTATCATTCAAAATAAAATATTTACTAATTTTTAAATAAAACCTATTATCATTTAAAATAAAGAATTCATTAATTTTAAATGAAACTTATTATCATTTAAAATAATAATCTACTATATATATATATACTTACTCTTTAAAATGTAAGAATGGAATTCATGTATCATATACTAACATCATACTATTTGTGTGAGCAACACAAGGAGTTATTTAGACAACCGACTCATGCATTCTCTCCAAACCATTGAGGTAAATAGTGATGAAGTAAAAGATAATCAAAGATATGTAATAAAAAAAATGGAAGTCTTTTCATCAATTTAGTCACCTATCTCAGTCCAAGAATTTTTGATAGCTACTAGGCTATCAACTTGAGGCTTAATACGACTAGCTATTGACGATTATCCCTAACCGATAATGCATGACTATATGAAGGTATCTATCCATGTTACCCTCGAGATGAATTTATCATAACTTCTCTAAACTTAAGTACCCTCACCTTGGTGGATAACTCAGCTTCTTCCACCTATGAGCATACCTAATCCTACACATTGGTAACTTGTTAGCAGTATCATGTTCTTCCATATCAACTAACATCACATAGTTGTCTAAGTGCACAAGATCAAGTATTAAAGTACTATCAAATTAATATATTGTTTTCCAGGTCACAAAGTCCATCAGGGAGGGTCATGACAATAATGAAGAAGCAAATGGTCTAATTTTTCTAAATTCTTCACACATAAGGCACATTTGAAATGTCCATGATATCCTCCTCTTTATAGAATCTCTCCTATAAAAATATTACTTTAAACTATTAACCAAAGTAATGTTGAGGCCTTATGGAGAGCCTCCAATAATAAAAAATTCTTCTAATAAAATAATTTCAGGGTAGAAATTTTTGATTGCAAAGCACTCTATTAATAAAGTGGAGGTTGTGAAGGCAAAATATTTGAGGGTCATGGAGGTTTTTGATGAACCAAGTTCTATGTAAGCTTGTGAACTTAGGGAAATACTAAATTCATCTATGCTTAGACCAAAAAGTAGTTGTACCTGGTAATTATTGATGCCATACTCTCTAGGAAGGGACACAAGTTTATGTTTTGCGGGTACCAAAAAGGGGACCATACATGTGCTAGCCTTCAGGATATTATCTGATTATCCCACAATTGAATGGGAAGGTAAAACTACAACCCTACCATTTATGCATACTTCTAAGATTTTATCTTTGGTAAAAATATAATTTTTTGGGGTTCATCAAGGGAATTTATCGATTTCCCTAAATCTAAGTTTTATGTGTTGGTTTGTACAAACACATAGTTTTTCTTGTTCTAGCCTAGTTTCTAAATGCATAATTATGATGGGTAAATGCAAATTAATACACATAATATAACAAGTAAGGTTTATATGCAATTTTTATTAAATGTTGCCTGATAACTTTGCAAGGTGAAATAACAAACAAAATATAGACAAATAAATTAGCCTAATGCAAATATACAAAGAAAATTTTCCTTTCAAATGTATATTTTCCAAACATAAGAAGGATGATATGGTCTTTTCTATTGGCTTTTGATAGAGTTGATAATATATATAAATACTGCTAAAATTAAAAAAGCATGAAATAAAATGTAGTAAAGCAAGAGCTAATTCTATAAATGCTTCTTATTTTTTCAATTAAATCTAGCCTAAAGTGCCAAACAAAAAGATAAATTGTTTTTATTTTATCTCAAGCAAGGGTGAAAGAATTGATACATTCAAATAAAATAGCCTAAATGCAAGTTACATGTAGTATTATTTCAATACCTAAAACATGTTAACAAAAGGTATAGATTCTTTAATTTTGGAGCTTCTTTTAAATGAGTTATTACTACACACAACAAACAAAAGGAGAGACGGTAGAAGGTTCTTTTACGATGATCTTGATTATTTGTTTGATTTCATCTTGCTCCTTTTTATCAAGAGCTTTTTGATTCTTTACTCTTGCAAAACCTTAAAGGCCAAGGAAACTACAAAAACAAATATGTATTTTTTGCTTTATGCATTAGGATTAAAATAATTTATTCAACCTTATTTATAAAATGAAGTGATACAAATGCATAGAAAGATATAAAATTCAAGAATTGACTTTAGAAATTAAAATTTGATAAAATGCATATAATATCTAAAAATCATTTTTACATGGAAATTAAAATCTAAGATGCAATATTAAAGAGACCATCCACAAGTAAGTTCATGATGCAAGATTTAATATTTCATAACAAAGGTTACTTTAGCAAAGTAGACCAATAATACTAGATTAAAATATATCACAACAAATGCTTCCTATTAACTATGTAAAATGAAAGGGCTTCCAAAGAAAATTCAGTTCCAGCTGGTGTAGGTGGTGTTTTAAGAAATAGTGAAGGGGAGATTATCTTGGTTTTTTCTAATCTAGAAAAGCTAGTTCTTTGAATCAAGGGTTGTTTTCCAAGATTCAAGCCTCATCAGATTGGTTCAAGATAGAAATATTTCTTTTTTAATGGGACTCATTAAATATCATAATTTTTCTTTCTAGTAAATCAAAGATAAGCTAAGATACTAAAAATATGATAGTTGAAACATATAATATTATGAAATCCTTTGAATCCTTTAGATGTTCTCATGTGTTTAGAGAAGGAAACATAGTTTCCAATGCTTTAGAAAATATTGTAGTATCGTAGTTGGGGTTGTCCATTTCGTATGACAATTTTCCATAGGAATTATTGAGAATTACTCGGGATGAAAGGCTTCATTATTCTTATGATCCTATTATATTTTAATTATGGGGTGATGAATGGATTTAGGGATATTTGGATCTCTATCTCCATGAGGCTAGACTTTCTTATTTTTTGGTGGGAGCGGGGATTTCTTTTAAATATTTCAAATTCAAATTCTATAGGAGGGAATGCTTATTCTTTATTTCTTGACAATGAGGATTTTTAGTTTCTTTGGATTTAGTTCTTATGATGTAGGTGGACTCAATGTTAGTGTGTCCAATATGCAATAATTTTTTATAAGACTTATTAAGACTTTTATTTTGTATCATTTTAATCAGGGAAGCTTTAACTTTGAAATGTGGATTCAGTCGATTATCGGGTTTATTTATGCCAATGTCAAGGGAAAACTTTAGAAGGTACTTGTGGTTGAAATTTTGCATCTCTTCACCCACTCTTCATTTTTGAATATGATGACATATTAGGGCCATCCAATTTTGAAATATTGATGGTATATATGGATAGTAGAGAAACAAAACTTTGAGTATGAGGACGAACGAAAAAATGGGAAGGGGCATGCTCAAAAGAAGATCCAAAAACCTTTCCCCAACCATTGCATGGAAGAACAGGATCCAAAATCCTCAAACAAAATAATCATACTATTTCTCAATGATTACAAGTCCCAATTTCCCATCCCCAAATTTGTATGGAACTTCGGGAAAGCGGTATAAAAAATTTGAGCTAAATATTCCATCCCCAAAATATAATGAGTGGGATGCCAAGAAGATGGTGTATCCCTGATTAGAATTGATGTCAAGGGGAAGGAAGATTCAATTTGGGTCATTAATAATTATAGTTGCTTAGGTACGAGCTGACAAGGAGAAAGTGAAAGCATGCAGGGCTTGCGACGATTAGTGAAACTTCTTATGTGCTCGAAGGGATGGAGTAGATGAGATTTATTTCTCGAACAGGTCTAACAGGAGCGATCAAGGATCTATGCAAAAAATATATAAATTTCTCCTAATAGCCACCATTCTTCTAAAGAATAGAACATCAATCGATATTTTGACTACTCCGATAAGATCCTCGTGCCTGATACCACCAATATTGTAATTTGAATTCAATGTAGAATATTCTATAAATAATGGAATTCTTGGTATTCTAAAGTGTGGCTCTATGGCCTTTACAATTCATATGTAATTCTTCATCACTTGTAAATAATAGTGAATTATTGTTTGGTCTCTTAATCTATCTTTCATTATGCTTTTGCCTTTGTGTGAATGTTTATTTATGTGATGGTTGTTTGAGTTGGTATGCTTAATTTTATTGTTTAGATTTTTTGGGTCTAACTGGGTGGTTATAGAATTTGCATTTGCAATTGGAATCAATGTTTATTTTTGTTAAATCCAATCAAGTGGGAGCGCTCTAATTATGCTACTTGGATTTCATGCACCTTCCCACAGGTTTTGGAATTCACCCCTACACACCAAGCCAAAGGAGAAGTGATAGGCAAGGTAGGCTGATATATTAGGTGGTTTGCTTATGTTTTCACCCGTAAAATCAGAGGAGTGTGTATTGATGTAGCAATACACTATCCTTATTTGCTTTGACTACAACCTCCTTTGCTTTCTCTTTTGTTCTCTTTTCCCCATTTTCCTCTTTGAGGTATAGTTAACTAGAACTTAAGGATTTGACCTTCTTCAAAGATCGATTGTATTTGCCTATCCTAGGTCGTGCAGTTGTTTAAAGCCGATCAAAAACATTTGGGTGTGCCTCCTGCTCATCTAGTGCTAGTTTTGGTACCAACATTTTTTGGTGACTCTATTGGGGAACTCCATGAGTTTTCATGTTTAAGGAAACCAGAGTATGGTGATACTCTAGTTTACCCATATTTTGGCAAATCACCTAGCAAATTTTCTATGTGAACTGTTCTAGATTATAATATCAGTTGCCTCTTTGAACTAAAATATTTTTATTCTTGAAGGACCAAGGGTTAAATGAGCAGTCTTGACCTTGCTAGCGGAGAAAGTATGCTCATATGAAAACTCTAACCCAATGGTGTAATACAAAAGCTTTTACTTACTAGTTCTTTAATGGCCCAACCAAGTTGCTCCAATTGGAGTTATCATGGTCCCCTTTGCCTTTCCCATTTGCATGATATTCTTAAAACTGTGTTGGATTTTTTACCAAGTAATGATGGCATTAGTGGATGTGTGAAGGAGCAATTGGAAAATCTGGTTTCTCTAGCCACCATTTATAATGTAATGCATAAATATGTGATGATAAGGTTATTTGCCATTTCTCTTTAGGGTAAAGCATGGCTTTATTACAAAACCCTACAACCTAGGAGCATATTTGCATGGGTAGATTTGGCTAAATCTCTCCTGTATGCATTTGGTGAACTCGAGGATATCTTCCAGATTCTAACTCAGTTTAAATTTATCAAGAGAAACCCTCTTGAGAGTGTGATGGAATTAAATATCTAATTTAGTAGAAGTTGGAATAATATTCTAAGTCTACTCCTCCCATCCTCAGCTCAATCGTATCTATTCTACATTTAGGCTTTCAACCATGATATGGTAATCCTTCTGTGTCAATCTAGGGAGAATATATTTCCTCATATTTATGAGGAATCCATCAGAGCTTAATGAGTCTTTGTGTGGAAGATACAACCATTGTAGCCCTACACAAGAAGCTCCTATTCAGAGCTCGTACCAAATTAGAAAATATAGATACCATAGGAGAAGGAGTCATTCACAGGATTGGCACAACAGGTTAATCTTGAAAACCTATCCCCTGAAATGGTCACCATCCAAAAGGTAGAATAACATGGAAAAATTAATTACCACATTATATTTTGAGGGTCTATGCACTAGAAAACTAGGGAAAAATAAGAATAATTGTGAGCCTATCACAATTCTGAACCTACGTGGACAATGTCCATACAAGCAGAGGCTCAAATTAGGCATAATTTGGTTTGGACATTGTATATTCATAGGAAAAAGAGCATATACATCCTAGGATCATGTGTTTCTAGCACACCATATTTTTCTAGTAAGTATATAAAGTTATACCCTATGCATAGCTACTTGCAATATGTCATCATCTTCTTTGGTAATTACAAAATTTTACTTCAAGAAAAATGCCCCAGGAATTTGTTTCAAAAATATAACATCCCTCCTCCATCCCCATGTTGTTCTCCTAGTTTTCATTTCTTCCATGTGTTGTTGTCATTACTTTGTAACCCAATGAATGCATCTAGCACTTATCAAGGTCTTTTGTCTTCTTCTTAGAAGCTATAGCAAGAAGCCTTGGTGTAGACACCAAAACAACACCAATCCGATTATGTGACTGCAAACACTAATCGCTTTGACACACACAGCCCCAAGGGCAGCCCCCAGAGGTTAAACAGTGGTCCTAACCACTCTCACAATAGTTTTGGAAGGTCAGAGATCAATTTGGCACCTTCAGGCACTTTGCTCAATATCCGTTCCACCCTGGAATGAATTCAAATTGGGATTCACCCCACCCAGGGATGAATTCTGGATTCGCTCCGGGGTGGGGCGAATTGCAGGTTTGATGGGCAAAAAGTCAAATCTTGACAAATGGCAGCTCAGATCTGCCACTCAACGCTTCCTTCATCGCATGGGAGTATGGGTGAGCATTTTCGAGTGTTAGAGGCATTTACAAGGTCAGTCATGAAGTCCCTATTTAGGGAGGAATCTCCTTCCCCATGGGAAGGCATGATTGCCAAGTGGCGCCTCTGCATGCCCATTTCAAGAGACCTCCAAGTCTATAAATTGGTGAGTTTCCTCACCCCAAAATATAGAGAGAAGGAGCATTTTAGAGCAACGAAGTGCTGTCATTTTATTGTCATACCTCACACCTTTTGGATTTGTGCCTTTCACATCCTTGATCTCCTTTAGAGGGGAGGTCATTGGGTGACTATTGGGAGGACGAATCTTGAGCCCAAAACCCGACATTTGGCCACAATATCCCACCAAATTTGCCAAAAATACCACACAAGAGGTTTTCCCCCCCCCCCCCCGCATTTGGACCTATTTTAGTCATAGTTTAATTCATTTTTCTCATTCACTTATCGTAGGCTTGGGGATTGCATGCTTTGTTTTATCCGCAGGTGCTACTGACCATTTCTTGTTCCTTTGAACATAGGGTTTGGACATCGGAGGAGCAGAGAGGAGTCAAGACTCATCAACGCAAGTGGCGGCGATGTTTGGTCCGCCCATTTTACATGTGGGCACGTGGAAGAAGGAAAGGCACCCATGGATGTAACAAGAACGCATGCTTAAACGCTCCTAGCCCTTGGAAGGGGAGGATGCGCATTGTAACCGAGTTGTGAAACATATCAATAAAAAGGGCTGTCTTCTTTATTCACATTTGTTTCATTTCTATTCGCTCATGCTTTTCCCTCTTTTCATGCACTTTCAAGTTTCTAGGATTTAGCGCTAAGTTCGGTTTTTGTTTGCATCGCATATTCGCTTTCCTTTTTTGCTTCCGTATCCTCGTGCTTTCAGTGGCGATCACGGTGGGACCTTGTCCTCTATTTTTAAGATCAGAGATCTGATCCAAACTTGGTTGTTTTTGCTTGCAGGTACCGTGTTTTCATACGCTGACTATTGTTCGTTCCATCAGAGGGTGAATACAGAGTTGTAATTCATCTCACCCAGGGACGAATGGGAATTCGTCCCACCCTGGGATGAATACAGTCCTGTAATTCATTCCACCCCGGGATGAATTCTAGTCTGTGAAGTTTTCGGGCAGAAGCTCAGAACCGACAGATTCGGGCAGAGAAGAGGTAAGAATTCTGAACTTTTCCTATCATTTTTTGTCTTCAATTTTTCTATTTTTTTGGTTTCTTTTTGTGTGCATAGAAAAAGTTGTTGCATGTTTATTTTGTTTAATGCAAAATAAAAATAACCCCACACACCACGTGGAAAATTAAACACCAAGGAGCTGGTCGTAAAACCCCAGCCCTTGATCAAGACCAACGGTGGATTTCATCACCACCTTGGCTTGAATTTTGCATTCATAAACCCCGATCGCTACTGTTGCTAGACGTAAATCCTGATGAAAGTTGACCGAGTGTAGCTGGGGTGATTCCCAGCATGCGAGGATAAGTCTTCTATGGTAGGTGTCATAAACAGGGTGATTCCCCTTCCGTACCGCCTATGTTCCACGTACCATCTGCTCTCACGTACCTATAGTTTCCCTCACGTAAGGGCGGGTATATAGAGAGGTTGGTATATCGGCCTCGCAATGGTATATCGAAGGGGCGACCAATTTTGGGAGTCATAAGAGCCCTCATTTTGCATTTAAACGTTCTTTACAAAAACCTTCAAAAACAAAAAAAAAAAACAAAACAAAACACACTAAACCAAGTTTAGGACACACTCTCAATATTTAAACGAGATAATCACTGTTTGTGTATGTGTGTGCTCTTTTTTGTTTAGTGTAGCATAAAAATCATAAAAAGAGATAAAAAATCTACTTAGCTTGTAGAAAAACAACACCATGGTGTACACCCGTAGCCAAGCCCAATCAAGGGCAGAAGCTACGAAAAGTGTACAAGGGGGCACAAGTCACCTCCGCTATAGCCCTAAGGACTTGGTCATACCGCCTTGGTGGCCTGACCCACAAGAGAGTCCGCATCATTCCATGTCAAGGTGGAACTATAGGGACACCCCTTTGGGGGACACGCCCGTTCATCATAGCCCCTTTTAGGAAGAGTCCTTACACGTGGCACTCAACATAGACAAGAAAGCTCCCTTAGAAGCTCGATATGAGTGGCCACCGCATGATGAAGCGCTAGAGTGGCATAGTGTCCATGAGGAGAGGCCACATGACTATGGCATCCCTCCTTTGCCCCCCATCACTGTTAGAACCAATAGACAAACCCCAGAGCATAGGGCTCTTCAAGCAGGGCGAGCTAACTCCGCCCACCCCTTTCACACATACAAAAGGGAGCACGAGGAAGACCATTACATTCCTCGAGAGCAATGTACAATGTGGGAGCCATGCGCTTCCGCACCCGCTATGTACCATGGTCACCCACTGAGGCCAGAGCCTCGGGTAAATGCCGCCAACCTCGACAGAGGGAAGCGACCCATTGAGATCTCGGATCATCGCGACCGAGGTAAATGCATAGGAGAGGCATCCAGGCCTCCAAGGCTCAAGATGGTGGAACAAATTGACCTGGTAGTCGCCAGACATGCCGCCCACCAAGCCCAGATCATGTGGCTTGAGCAAGATCAATAGTAGCTAGAGCGTCTATACCGCCTTAGCAAGGAGCGCATTCAGTGCCAAATAGATGAGCTGCTTCATAACCCATGCTCGAGAGGGTTCCAACCCCTCGCACCCAAAGAGCGAGAACCATATGAGAGGCATAATCCCTTGGTGCGAGATAGGTCTCCGTGACCTTATCAAGTTTTGCCTCCGAGACCCCCTAGACCCGAGAGGGAGGCCACTCCCCGGAACAACGATGGGTACCCTCCATGGGGACCCACCCAGGGTCATAGGTCTCACCTAGAGACTCCTCAGGAAGTTTACGAGGAGTATGAACAAGAAGAAGAGTGGGCCGAAATGCCCTACCAAGGCGGAGGGGTTGCTATCCGGCCACCCCCCCATAGGCCTCAAGTCTCCCACAACCCACAACGGGAGCAAACTAAAGAGGAAGAGATTAAATCTTTCGATGCATACAAAGCGTTGCTAGAGCATTTGGAGTCTATGGAAACCAAAGCTTTTGGGCCCCAAAAGCCCATGTTACGCCAACTCCGCAGTCATCCTATGCATCCATCAGTGCCTGCACCCCCTTACCCTGAACACTTTAAGCTGCCTCAGTTGGCAATCTTTAAGGGTGAGGAGGATGCCCAAGAGCATGTGACCAGATTCCTGAGCCAATGTTTTGGCATTCAGGACAATGATGCATTGTTGCTAAGGACATTTATAACCACATTCACGGGCCCTACCTCGGATTGGTTCACTCAATTGCTGAAGCACAACATCAATAACTTGGATCAGTTAGTGGATGCGTTCCTCGAATGCTTCACCTTCAACACCAAGAAGAAGGCGTCACTAAGTGACCTGGCCAGCCTTAGGAAGTATGAGGAAGAGACCATGGTGGCCTACGGGAATCGATGGAGGACTCTACTTTCCAAGCTACCCTACCTCCCTCCTATGTCCGACCTTACACAAATGTTCTCACGAAGTTGTTTGAGATCGATCTCTATGCTATTGCAACTGCAGCAATATGCCACCTTAGAGGAAGCTCTGGTGCAAGCCAGAATCATTGAAGAGATCAAGATACAGGATGGCAAGATTGCCAAACCTAAGAAGAAAGAATGGAACAAGAACACAAAAATAGGGACTACGCAACAAAAACCCGCTGCGGTCAATCAAGTTGCTATAAATGTCCCTAAGCCTGCACAAGAAATACAGCCTCAAAAGGCTAACTATCAGGCAGTGCCTCCTAATAATTATGAAAGAGAAAACCAGAAGCAGGAGCAAAATCAACAGCGTCACCCTAGGCGACAGTACACACCTTATACGGAGTCTAGGGACTCCCTATTTGACCGCTTGTCAACGGAGAACTTGATCAACCTTCCAGAGATTCAAACCATAGATCCCAATGCTCCCAAGCCTAAGGGATACCGGGAGGACTTGTATTGTAGGTTCCACAAGCGGAGGGGACATGACCTAAATGCATGTTGGAAGTTCAAAGGATTGATACAAGACCTGATTGACAATAAGACGTTGGCAGTGGACAACCCCGTAGCGCCAAACAACCAACAGATGGGAGTTTTCAAAGACCCCTTGCCTGCCCATGAGGCACAGGCAAAACCCCTTCAAGTCAATGAGGTGCAATAGAATTGCCCCATGCAAGGGTATGTAGGAATGATAAGCATAGTGACTAGGAACAAGAGATACCCAAGAGTTGCCCCCGAGGCAGCCACAAGAGAGGTTCCATCGACGTCACAACCTCAATAGCACCCTATGCAGCTACCTCCGCCTAGACCCGCGGCCATGATTCGGACCAAACTCACGCAGATTTTGAGGACCACGTCGGCTAGGCTCTCCATATACGAGCTTATACAACAATCAACACCCCATCGGGAGGCTCTAATGGAGATATTGAAAGCCATCGAGTTGTAGCCCCATGAAGCGAATTCCTTCAACAACTTCGTGGGACATGTCAAACGATGCACGGAGCCAGTCATCACCTTTCGAGAGGATGAAGTTAAATCAGTGTCTGATGACATGGCAGATCCACCCCTGCACGTTATCGCGTGGGTCAACGGGATCCCGTATAAGAGGGTGTTGATAGACACTGGCTCATCCAGTAACATCATTACCACAACAGCATTGAAACATCTGAAGTTGCCAGCCTCTCACATCATGGCTTCCACCTATACACTGCGAGCATTCAATGATGCGATATGCTCGATAGTTGGCACAATTGTCCTACCCATTCAAGTAGGACAAAAGACGATACCTACATTGTGCCATATTTTGGAAGGCGAGATGGCTTATAACATCTTGCTAGGGCGGCCATGGATCAGGGACATGAAGTGTGTCCCTTCGATAGCTCATCAGTGTTTGAAGTATACATTTGAAGGGGAAGTACATGTAGTCCCGGCGGACTTAGAACCCTTCAAATATTGCAATGCGGTGTAGTTGATGCCGCAATCGACCCTTCCATCGATGCACTTGGATTTTTAGTTAAATCCATCTAGATAGGGTCCGATTCCACAAGCACCACTGGTGATAAATCCATCAAAACCCCAGCCAGGTACATCTTCATCATCCGGTCCTTCACCAACAATGCCACCTATCATGGCTAAATAGAAGGACAAAGGGAAGCAAACCCTGGAAGAGGCTCAACCCCTAGAAGAGGCACTGCCAACAGTATCAACCATCTCTACCGAAGAGATGCCTAGCAAAATGGAAGTTGAGGCTCCTAGTTCACCCAACATGGAGTGGACTCAGGAAGAGCTTCTGTTCCCTCCCTCTCAATCGCCAACAATCACTGTTGAAATGGCCAATACGGGCCTGGGGGAGTATCTAGTGCGGAATGTTGTAGCAACGACCATGCTAGAGTCCATGCAAGACATGGGGAGACCTCGCCTCCCCATCGGTACAATTGTTCCTTTAGGCTACCCACCAAACCAGACAAATTTTGTGTATGGGGGCCTTGATCATGGTACCAAGCCATGCATGCAAGAGGACGAAGATGAAGAGCCTTTTGTAGAAGATGTCAACTATCTGTCTAACCCGGACTTTGCTCTGAGATATCTTGGCCAATGCAATTGGCATGGATACGGGCTAGGCAGGTATGAGCAAGGAGTGCGTGTCCTTTGCCAACCAAGATACCAAATGCCTTATGACAAGTCGGGAGTAGGGTTCAACCACCCCCTACCCTTGGACATCTTGGTGGAAAACATGCAAGGCCTAGGGATAGGCAACAAGGGTGGATTGGCATCAGATCCTTATGCCAACCCAAACACAACGTATACATTGGGAGATTACCTCCCATGGTCAACAACCACCCTTGTTAACCTCAATAACCCTTCTCCTTTGCTAGAGAGAGGTGAAAGTTCGGGGACTCACTTTCAAGGAAGGTATAAACAGTGTCAAGAGGGATCTTCGAAGGATGAATCGGAATATGAACCAACATCATATGATCCCTTCGAATCCGATAGTGATCACTCACAAGTGATCCCCATGAATGACTGTCAAGAGAGCCTCTTGACCATGTTCCCTCTAGAGGCTCCAAGCGAGCCAGTGTCGCGTCAAGAGAATTAGGTCCCCCCATGGAGAGTGGAACAACCACAATGGGGCCAGATTAATTTGCTCGAGCAGGATGAGCCTGTAATGCCTCAAACAGTTGTCGAAGCCAACGAGGGCTTTTGGATCTCCGATAGTGATTACGAAGATGAAACAAAAATGACATATCTTAATCACATGCGATAGAGGCCGCAACCATACCCCTTGGAGATTAACGACATATTTGAATAGATGGGCATAGTGCCAGGGCACGAGTGGTACGTAGACCCAGTAGGGTGGGATCAAGTGTTGGATCCACCACTCTAGGTATACGAAGAACACCTTCCACTCTGAGACCCTAGGGTGATATCAGTGCTAAGGGTAGACCCTATCCTCCTATCAGCACATAGGGCTGATCCATTCATGCCAATACCTCTAGAGCCAGATCTAGAGCATAGAGAACATCCAGAATGTTCGAGTCATCACACCCATGGTAATGGAGACCAAAATCATTTCATCAACATGATCTCCATTGACTTAACCACCCCCATCCACAATCCTATCGATCCAACATGGTCCTTGCATCTAGACATAGATGCCATTGACTAGGATTGTGTCAATTCACCTCCATCCCCATAGAGTACTAGAATTTTAATAAAATGCTTCATTTTACCCCAGGGACAACTCAAGATATCTTTCATTCCTAAGAGGAACCCAAGGTTCCCAACACAAATTTAAACTCAGCAAATGATATCCATTTGATCCCAACTCCACATCAGTTGGAGGATGGATCCCACATGTTGGTCGAGGAGATGACTAACGTAGACATCGGCTAGGATCCAATGAATCCACAGATTATCAATAGGGCTAACTTCACCCTCACCCCCCTCCCTTCCTTTTTTCTTCCCCTTTTTTCTAATCTCTTCTTCATCACTTAAGACATACAACATGAAATTCCCAGTTTATTGACTTGGTCTTAAAAGAAACCAACTCTAGATTGCCATCCCATCTAAGGGACAAGTTCCAAATTGCTTAGGTCCCTATGTAATTGATAGCAAAATAGCCCGACATCCACTAGCCTCTCTTGAAAATCAAGGAACTAGAACCCTTGAACATCACTCATTTGTGACCATTCCATATCTAAGAGAGCCATATCACAAAATGCTCCAAGGATTCCTACAATCGCTTGGTCAATCCCAAAATGCTCCAAGGATTCCTACAATCACTTGGTCAATCCCAAAATGCTCCAAGGATTCCTACAATCACTTGGTCAATCCCAAAATGCTCCAAGGATTCCTACAATCGCTTGGTCAATCCCAAAATGCTCCAAGGATTCCTACAATCGCTTGGTCAATCCCAAAATGCTCCAAGGATTCCTACAATCACTTGGTCATCCCAAAAAGCTCCAAGGATTCCCATAATCGCTTGGTCAAAAATAAGAAAATTCAAAAATAGTAAAATCATCAAAAATAACAAAAATTTGCATCTCATTTCCAGGCATACTCCAACTCATCACAACAATAAAGAGCTCTTTTCGCATCTCATCTTCATATTCACAAAAAAATCAATCCATCAAAAACACAAAAATATGTAGTTGCATTAAGCATCACATCCATACATTGCATATTTGTGATCATATAGGTCAAAGGCACCATAGACTATAATTACTCCGCCAATCCATCTTGTTCCACATTTCTCCATTCTATAAGCAGTCCATCAAAAATAAATGCCATTCACTTCTTTTTACCATACCAGAGTCAGTGGTCTTCTAATGTATCAAGAGTTTTCATCCTTCAGTCATTATATAGCTTTCTAGCCACGTACTGTACCAAGTCAGATAGATTTTACGAAGGTAGAGTTCTACTTGGATCACACCTTGTTACGTAGCATCCCAACACAAATTAAAACACATAAAAATTCCCAAGTTGTGTGAATGAAAGATGAAACCTGCACAACAATCCAGGTCACCATAAGCGAAACGGTTATCTTGCTCATCCCCCTGTGCGAATGACCCCAAGAATGCTGAGAGTTGGCAAAAGGACAAGCATCCTCCCTACCCAATTCCCCAAGAATCCCAAGTTCTCAAAAAGTTGCAAACATCATAAAATTTTGCAAAAAGTCAAAACTCCAAAAAATTTGACATCACCACCAAAGTGCATACATCAAAAGGCACATACAATAGTGATTCTCATCACTCGAAATTCAAATCCCTTGCTCAAAAGAAAAATATATAAAAATAAATAGTGATTTTTATCACTACAAAAGAGCAAGTATCCCAATACAATTGAAGAAAAGAAGGGAGTCGAACTTGAATCCTTGGAACTCTCAGCATTCCGACAAGTCATGAGGCAAACCTCAGTACCGGTTTGGTGGATAGCCTATCGGTCACTGGTGGTAAACCTCCTGCATGATGATATATCTGTCACATTAACTCGTGTACAGATCAATGTTTGCATGTGGATGAGCTAGCTTATGGTATCCTAGATAGCACCGTAGATTAATCTGACTAAATACAACAAAGGAGTTAGTGGAGCTAATTAGGTGATCCTCAGTATAGGTTTGGTTGACAGCCTATTTGGCACTGGCGGTATCCTGACCAATACCACATAAACGAACTCAATTGCACACACAGGGATGTGAAATAACTTGGTCAAAGACAAGTCCGATTCATACCTTGTCCAAAAGTCTTGTAAGATAAAGTACAGTCGTGGCTAGTGAGTTAAAACCGTCTGAGTCTCAGAAAACCTTAGCTACATTTCTAAACCAACTGTGCTATCTTTCATCCTCGCATTGCCATCAACAATCGCCAAAAAAAAAAAACCCCATAAAGGTCTAAACAGTCTATGGTGCTCTCGCCAAACAACACAAATTCAATTCATCCATTACATTTGCATATCCTAAAATTTAGAAACATTTGCATTCATCATAACATATGCATCCATCAAAATAAATTAACATGCATACATCCATACTCATCACTCATCATGCATAACATCAAATCATCACTCGCATAAACAAAATAAAGTCATCTGTATATATCATCAAAAATGCCCGCAGGCTACAATGAACTGGTCCTGTGACCCCGCAACAAAATCCAAAAGCTCAAAAACCCCCAAGCCTAGGGCATCGGCCACCATGATCACGCAGGATCGGTGCGATGGGAACTACCCCCATGGTGTGGGTCCTATGAGACCCCTCAGGGTGGCTACTGCTAGCCCCCGCATCACGCCTACTCGCCCCCCTCATCCAGTCGCCTACGTCGAGAGGATGCTGACTGCTCAGTCTCACTCCCTCTCGAGCGGTGCGACGATCCGCCTCGCTAAACGTAGGGACCCGCCCACCAAGGCGGCTAATCTCTGCCTCCAGCTCCAACCACTGCCACACCGAGTCCATCTCCCACTGGTGATACGTCGCCAAGTTCTCCTCGCACTGTACCAAAGCCCTATCCCTCTCTGCCAGCTACGTCCGTAGGAGATCCCTCTCCCGTGTAGCATCAGTACCCCCATCCTGCCGATGGTAGGCAGCCAATGCATTCTCTCGCTCCGCTAGCTGCATGCACAAGAGATCCCTCTCCTGTAGTGCATCCCCCATCTCCTCATCGCGCCTCCGCAACAGCCCCTCCAACCGTGCAATCTCAGCACGTAGCCCGGACTCCGTGTCCTCCACTTCCGCCTGAGGCATGGGCATCTCTGGAACAGCAGCCTGCTCTGGCTCCCACTGCTCCGTGATGTCCTGCATCTCTGGCTGATCCAGAACCCCCAAATCCACATCCTCATCCTCCACCTCCACCATGTCTGCATCCTCCCGAGGAGCTCCCCAATCATCTCCTGGTGCCTCGGCACCCTCCCTACCCACTACTGCTACCTCCACGCCTCCTAGTGGCCCCTCTCCCCGCCATCACCGTAGTACCCACCACTGGTCATACTCTACGGTAGTCCCGATGTCATCCACATCCAGGACGTCGATCACTACATCTGAATCCTCGCCTAGTGGTGTGATGATCGGTCGATCTAGAGTCCTCTCATCCCCTCGACATCGATAGACCATGGGCTCACCAAGAAACCCCTGGCACACCCCAAACTATCATGTCACCCGACTGTAAGGGAAGAACTCATGCTCGGTCCCATGTTGCCCAATCAGCCATCACTCCCTACATACCCGTCGGAGCCACTCTCCAGCCTCCGGCCAGGCTGGACAGTCCCGATAAGGGCGCCAGAACACCTCCCCTGGAGTAAGCCGAGTGAAGGCATCGGCATAGTGCCCTATGGCACCTGCCCACCGTCGACTCTATCCCTGCTCCTCAGACCGCCGCCATAGAGCCGCATAGCCTATATCCTTATCCTCCATCTCTATCCGAGTCATCCACGATAACCCGACTAGCCTCTCCACCGCTATGTGTTGCCAAGCCCAGCTCTACAATAGATAGTTGCAGCTAATCCCCTTCCGCTTCTAACAGTGGACCTCGTATAGCTCACCATAGAGTTGTGCCAGCAATGTCTGTCCCCACCTCATGATCAACGGTGCCTCTATCGGGCACTCTACCAGCCGCTAGACCACATCCAATAGGTTCCATGGGAACCTCGCACCTGACGAGTCAGGTAGCAGCATGTTGGAAATGAGGCCCATAAGTACTGCGTGCCTCACTCCCAACACCCCTCTCTCAAGCCACCATCGGACCAGAATCCTGCCAATCTGGCAGTCACCCTCTGCCCTCTCCACTGGGCTCTCCACACCCAGCTCCTCCCCATGCCCGAAGCATCGTATCAATACAAGTTGTCCACTAATCACGAGGTGACGTTCTGATCGGTAGTCCATCTATCAGAATCCATAGAAGTCGATAGACATCCTCCAAGGTCACTATCATCTCCCCTATTGGGAGATGGAAGGTGTTGGTCCGAGGATCCCACAGGTTGATCAAGGTCATCAGATAGGCCCGATCCTCGACCACAGGCTCCAGTCGAGCCACCTGCTTGAGCCCAAGGGCATCAAGCCACTCCCAGTCAGCCACAGTTAGCGCCCCATGCTTCAACAAAAGTAGTAGGTACACGATACCGCTCTTCACAACCTGCAAAAGAAAACAACACAAAAACATTAAAATCATAAAAAATTGTACAACAATAACATGAATATACAACATTGCCTACCAATGTACAACTCAAAAACAAAACAAAAATTCAAAAAAATTAATTTTTCAGACTTAGGGTTTTTAAACTCTAAGTATAAAAACACAAAACATAAAAAACAAAAACACTTACAAATATAATTGTCATCTTAGGGTTTCTAAGTTTCTAATTAATAAATTCAAAAACAAAACAAAATTCAAAAAATTAATTTTTTAACCTAGGGTTTTTACCAACGTCTAAAATAAGCTTAACCAAAAAAAACTAGGGTTTCATTTCGTTTATCCTAGGGTTTTAGTTAAAAGCAAAATAAAAAAGTTTTTTTTCACCTAGGTTTTAACTACGTTTTCCGTTCAGTTTTAAGCTAAGTCTTGGTTTGTGTTCAGCTTAGTTTTAGGGTTTCAATTTTAATTTTTGGAAAACAACATAACAAAGAAAAATAAACAAATAACTTGCAGTTTTAAAACATATAACAAAAGCAATAACGCTAAGGAGCACTTACTAGTCTCGCTTCGGCTCTGCCGCTCGATCCGGTTTGTGCACTCATGATGTCGGGAGAAATTCGATAGCGCTTCGCTTCGTAGAATTAACCTCCTCCTCCCAGAGCTCCAAATCGCAAGAAAATTCGAATGCAAATGAGCCCAAACCCTAGTTTTGGCCTTTAAATAAGCCTTTTGAGCTTATATTCGTTCCTCCCTAGGATGAGCGCTCTGGTTAGCACTCGTCCCACCCTGGGATGAATACTAAGCTGGTATTCGTCCCACCCCGAAATGAATTCAGGGCAAAAATTTCAAAAAACAACAAAAATTGAACAAAAATGCACCAAAATAGCTAATAAACTTGCCCGATGAGAGTGCTTTTGCACTTGACATCCCGGGCATGCAAAACGGATGTCGGGGTCACAAATCCTCACTATCCTACTCCCTAAGAAGGCTACCATAGCCGGACCACTCCACGGGAAGACGGATCTTTGAGAATTTCATCCCCAAACGGCGTCGCCAAAAGGGTCAAAACCCACCCAAAAATAGCAATAACATTGCCGAACGAAGGCGCCTTCGTGCCTGACATTCTTGGCATCCAAAATAGATGTTGGGGTTACAAATTGTCACTATCCTACTCCCTAAGAAGGCTACCATAGCCGGACCGCTCCACGGGAGGACGGATTTCTGCCAATTTTAGCTCCAAAAAGCGTCGCAAAAAGGGTTAACACCCACCAAAAATAGGTCTAAATGTCGGAAAACTGCACACACGTTCAAGGATAAGCATCTAAGGGCACCCTTGCACAAGTCATCTTGGGTCAAGTGACTCGTCGCTTTTCTCATGAAGGTCATTCCCTCATCGATTCGTCGCTTGAGGGGGTAGTCACACTTAGTCACCAATCAACAAATACACACCCAATTAAGGAAAATGGCATGCATTCAAAGAATCATTGACAAAGACAATTACGCTCCTGCTTGGGGCAGTAAACAAGCAATAATCACAATCTGATCAAATCACTTGGCATTTCATGAATCATGAACTCAAGGTTCTCACAGACAAAAGGTTGCGCCCTTTGCCTATTCATGACTGATCAATGTCCAAGATCAAGTAACACCTCACCAAAAAAGGTTAACACTTGAATTGAGTTCCTTCACTCGTCAGAAGCAAGGATTCAAGAATGCATGCCCTTTCCATACTTGGGGCATCAAAATTTGGTTAGGTTACCGAGAAACCCTAATCATTAGTGCTTTGGTTATCTATTTTTGCTCGACGCTGCGCCATGCACAGCGCATCCCAAAAAGGGGCATCTATAGACACCAAAACAGCACCAATCCGATTATGTGACTGCAAACACTGATCGCTTTGACACACACAGCCCCAAGGGCAGCCCCCAGAGGTTAAACAGTGGTCCTAACCACTCTCACAGTAGTTTTGGAAGGTCAGAGATCAATTTGGCACCTTCAGGCACTTTGCTCAATATCCGTTCCACCCTGGAACGAATTCAAACTGGGATTCGCCCCACCCAGGGACGAATTCTAGATTCGCTCCAGGGTGGGGCGAATTGCAGGTTTGACGGGAAAAAAGTCAAATCTTGACAAATGGTAGCTCAGATCCGCCACTCAACGCTTCCTTCATCGCATGGGAGTATGGGTGAGCATTTTCGAGCGTTAGAGGCATTTACAAGGTCAGTCATGAAGTCCCAATTTAGGGAGGAATCTCCTTCCCCCTGGGAAGGCATGATTGCCAAGTGGCGCCTCTGCATGCCCATTTCAAGAGACCTCTAGGTCTATAAATTGGTGAGTTTCCTCACCCCAAAAAATAGAGAGAAGGAGCATTTTAGAGCAACGAAGTGTTGTCATTTTATTTTCATACCTCACACCTTTTGGATTTGCGCCTTTCACATCCTTGATCTCCTTTAGAGGGGAGGTCATTGGGTGACTATTGGGAGGATGAATCTTGAGCCCAAAACCTGACATTTGGCCACAATATCCCACCAAATTTTTTGACAATACCACACAAGAGGTTTTGGACCCATCCCAAGTGGATTGGTGCCGAAATCAGGCCTCAAACGGTGGGCGGCCTGCCCCATGGGCGCCCCCTCCCACACTGCCATAGTCCTAATCGCCCCCTTTCGGAGTGATGGGAATTCCATGGTAGACTTGCTTTCTTTCATTTTTGCATTCAATTCTATGATGCTTAGATAGGTTGTCATTTAAATTTCGTCTCGTTTTGAACAATTTTGATCATATTTCTATCTTTGCTCGCTTTCACTAATCTACAGGTAGCATCATTAAATTCCCATTGATGGAGGCCAAATTGGGAAAATATGACCATCTGGGTCTTCCCAAAATACCCCCAATTAGCTAACCCCAAGTTTGCAGGTCTTTTGGAGCTTCCTAGGTAGGACATTGGGACAGTACCTTTTCGGCGTTTTGTTGTAGGTGAATTCGTCCCACCCCGGAGCGAATTCAAATCGGTGAGGAATTTCTCGACTATTCTTTTTGCAGGGCCTTCCTGGTGGTGTCTTGATGCCCCTGTCCAATTTTCAGAGCATTTGGACTTGTTTTAGTCATAGTTTAATTCATTTTTCTCATTCACTTATCGTAGGCTTGGGGATTGCATGCTTTGTTTTATCCGTAGGTGCTACTGACCATTTCTTATTCCTTTGAACGTAGGGTTTGGACATCGGAGGAGCAGCGAGGAGTCAAGACTCATCAATGCAAGTGGCGGTGATGTTTGGTCCACCCATTTTACATGTGGGCACGCGGAAGAAGGAAAGGCACCCATGGATGTAACAAGAATGCATGCTTAAATGCTCCTAGCCCTTGGAAGGGGAGGATGCGCATTGTAACCGAGTTGTGAAACATATCAATAAAAAGGGCTGTCTTCTTTATTCACATTTGTTTCATTTTGATTCGCTCATGCTTTTCCCTCTTTTCATGCACTTTCAAGTTCCTAGGATTTAGCGCTAAGTCTGGTTCTGTTTGCATCGCATATTCGCTTTCCTTTTTGCTTTCGTATCCTCGTGCTTTTACTTGGAACTCATAAATGCAGGCTCAAGGAAAGGTGATCATATTATAAATATCATCCTAATGGTAGATGCATATGATACCAAGAATTATAGGCTATAAAGTGTAGTTGAAATAGAATGGCAACCTAGAGGATAGCAGTTAGTAAAAGAGGGTCCTTGTTGGATTGCGTAAAGAATAAGGTCTAGGATACAAGAGATAAGAAACAATGGAAATTTATCTTCTCTTTGAATATACTAGATCCTCAGTGGGTTACAGTTAAAAGGATTCAATATGAGATATTGCCTCATGGAAAAGGGTTTATACTCTATGAATTTTACTTAAAAAAAAAAAGTATTTCTTTTCCCTTCGTGTCTCCCCAGATCCCCGCACTTTCCTCCCCTTTGCCTTTTTCTCTCCTTTGTTTCTTGTAAATATTCTAGTTGATGGTGAAGGATTATTTGTCTCAACTATTTCTTTTTTCTCCTTTTTCTTGTTTTTTCTTTCCAGTAAGCTTTACAGTCATTTGCTTGTTTTTTCTATTGCTTTTCTTCCTACTACTCTTGACTGCAGTAGTTGTCTTTGTATTAGTTACCTTAGTTATATCTCTATAGATTTATTTTTCTTGTTTCCATTTTCTCCTATAATTGGTTGTGCCTTTGTTCCCTTTATTCCACCCCACTTTTTTCTATGTTAAATGTATTGCTTCTTTCAGAACCTTTTCGTACTCAGTTTCCCTATTATATAGTTTTTATCTTCACATCCTCCTTTCTTCTATGTTTGTTTTCCCTTATCCTCATCTCTCTATTTTATTATTTATGTTTCCTGATCCTTCTGGATTCTTTTATTTCACAATTTGAAAACCTTGTAACTCACCAAGAGTGTGGGTAAAATTTTGTGCCTCTTCACCCACTCTTCTTTTTTGAATATGATGATGTTTTAGGGCCAACCAATTTTGAAGTAATTAATGGTATATGTGGATACTGAAATAAAACTTTGAGCATGAGGAAATACAGAAGAATGGGAAGGTACGTGCTCAAAAAAATATTCAAAATCCTTATCCCAACCATTGGATGAAATAAAATGATCCCAAATCCCTGGATGGGAGAATCATACCATGGCTCAATGGTCAAAAATCCCAAGTTCCCATCCCTAAAGTTGAATAGAACTTCAAGAAAGTAGTATGAAAAATCTAAGCTAAATATTTCATCCTTCAAATACAATGATTGAAATACTAAGAAGATGGTGTATCCCTAACTATAATTGACATCAATAGGAATGAAGCTTCAAGTTGGGTAATTAATACTCATAGATACTTGGGTACGAGCTAACAAGGAGTAAGTGGAAGTATGTGGGATCTCCTATGACCATTCAGACTTCTCAGGTGCTTGAAGGAGAAGAGTAGATAAAATTTATTGCTTGAATAGGTTTAAAAGGAGCGATCAAGTGCCCAAATATATGCAAAAAAACCTAACTTACTCCTGATAGCTACCATTCTCCCAAAGAATAGAACATTAGCTAATATTTTGACTATTATGATAAGATCCTTCCATCTGATGCTATCAATGCTATAAGTTGAATTCAATATAGAATCTGCTATAAATAATATAATTCTTAGTATTCAAAACTATGGCTCTATGGACTTTACAATTCATATGTAATTCTTCATCACTTGTAAATAATAGTGAATTACTATTTGGTCTCTTAATCTATCTTTCAGTCTGCTTTTCCCTTTGTATGAATGTTTATTTCTGTGATGGTCATCTAAGTTGGTCAGCTTAATTCTATTGTATAGATTTTGTGGGTCTAACTAGATGGTTTTGGAATTCACATTCATCACTGGGCATAAGGGATTATTTCTATTAAATCCAATCAAGTGTGAGTGCTCTAATTATGCTACCTAGAGTTAATGCACCTTCCTCCTGGTTTTGGAATTTATCCTATATGTCAAGCTAAAGTAGAAGTGATTGGTGTGGTGGGTTGATCTGTTAAGTGGTTTTCTACTATTATACCCATGGCGTTTAAGGAGTGTATCTTGATACAACCATGCACTATCCTTGTCACATTCATCTATGAACTCCTTTGCATTCTCTCTCGTTACCTTTTCTCCATTTTCCTCTTTATGATGTAGTTAGCTAGAATTAAAGGAGTCAGTCTTATCTGGATATCAACCACCTCTACCTCTCTTGGGTCATATGGTCATTCAATTTTGGTCAAAGATCTCCAAGTGTACCTCTTGCTCATCCAATACCGGTTTTCATGCCAATAGTACTAAAAAAAAAATAGGTAGTCTAGGATATTGTGCCTCTAAAGGCTTATCCTACAAAATCTTCATGATCAACTTTTATTATCACTTCATACAGCTCTAGATTTTCCTTTTGTTGGTGATATTTTTAGTTATTTTCTTCAATTTGGGCTTGTTTGTTGAGTGGTTTTCAACTTCTACAATGGTGGGGAATATGGCCCTTATGAAAGCTAGACTAAAAGGTGTAGAGCCTTCAGCCCAATATCTAGATATAAATATCTCAAAATTCTTTGAGAAAGGGGGATTTTGAATTTTTTGAATATTTTCAAGGGGCATGATCCCAAGCTTGTTAAGTGCATGGCTCTATCATGGAATAGAAGGTTATACAAGTAATCTTGCTGATTCAATTAAATAGGTGGTGAGATATCTCAAGAAGTCAGTTAAAATATCAATATTTTTTTCTAATGAAATCTCCTAGAGGCTGAAGAAGGATAAGGATTTTTCAAGGTGGATTTCTTGTAGAATCAATCTCAATATTAGTAGCCTTTATGGATTTGGTTGGTTTGGACCAGAATGCTGATATTTGAGATCTTTTTGGCTAACAATCCTTTATATAATATTTGTATTTTAAGGTTGGTTATTTGTTCTATGTTGATTTGTCTTTGGATGGCCATTGGTTGGGTTATTTCTAGTTATTTTGGTTAGCTTTTTTTTTTTTTTGCCTTTGTGAGGCTACTTATCTCTATTTTCTCATTGTGAAATGTTTGGGGTTCTTTCAAAACCCCCTGTTTTTCCACCTAATAAATAAAAATTATGTAAAATTAAGGTGCGGGATAATAAATGCAAGAGAAGCATGTTTTTGAAGAAAATACTAACCTAAGATGGAATGAATAAAACAATACGAGATATTTAATATTCCTTTCAATACATAAAAATATCAAGCCTAAGAAATCCTCACTAAGAATTTCACTTCTTTAAAACTCAAGGTTGCTAAAAGAACTTGCAAACTATTATTTCTTTTAAGACAAAATTACAAAACCAAAATAGAAAAAAAAAAAAAAATTCAAAGCTGAAGTGAAAGATTAATTCTCTTTTCTTTTGAAATCATAAATTCCTATTGATTAAGATTCTTTTAAGGTGGAATTACATGATCTTGAATACAATTGCCTTCTAATTTTTCTTAAAGTGGATTCAAATATAAAAGAAATTTGATAAAGGTTCCTTTTAAATCTATCTTAGAATGAAATTAAATATAAAAGAAGTGAAATCAGATCTAAATGTACTCAAAATGAGAATTCCTTTTAAATCTAACATGGAATGAAATTAAATCTAATAGAAGTGAAATTATATCTAAAAGTAATCAAAACAAGAATTGCTTTTAAAATTAAAACTAAAAATTGGAACATTGCTCTATTGGGAACTACAAGGCTTGGGAAGAGACACAAACAATGAAGCAGAAGCCTTAGCTATCAAATCTGCTTCTATTTGGGCAGTAAAACAAGGTCACAGGAGGATAATCCTAGAATCAGATTCTCAAATAATGGTTGGAGCTCTAGATTGCATGAGGAAATTTGCTTTGAAAAAATGGAGCTTGAGGATTCTTGTTACTCAAATTAAGGAATTATGGATGGAATTAGATGATGTGATTCCAGTTTATGTGAGTAGAGATCTAAATAAAGTGGCAGACTTCCTGGCTAAGATGGGTACTAAGAAGGAGGTAGGGGTTCAGTGGCATAGTGACATGGCTATTGAGGATGATATGATTAGGCAGGTTGGTGAGAAAATCCAGTGCTTAGCTAATTTGGATAACCATTCTAGAAATACTGTTTAGGAGATTTATGTTTCAATGTAGATCTTCTTTTATAGTTGTAAATAGGTGAACAATCATTGTAGAAATATGATTTAAGAGATTTGGCTCCAATGCAAATCTTCTTTTACTATTGTAAACGTGTGTTCTCTCTGACTAAGGCTGGGAAAAGTCTCATCCCAACTTGTAAATGATATTTGTTTTAATACAAGTTTTTTCAAATTATTTTTCAAAAAAAAAATAATTAAAACTAAAATAAGTGAAATAAAATATAAAAGTACTAAAAACCATGATTCTTAAATGATGACACTTATTCTTGAAATGGTATATAAACCTTCTTATTGCTTACAACCTACATTGCAAGCTACAAATTTGGGTTAAGATTTTTGGAGGTGGTATTTTGGTTATTTTTATATCTTATTAGGGTCTACCTCGATGCCATATCTGGATATTACGAAGCCTAGGATATTTATATGTCACCCCAAATATACATTTGGAAGGTTTTAGGGAAACATTATAGTATCTAATTTTTTGAAGATTTTCCTTAAGTCCTTGAAATGATCCTCTCTTCTCATGGATCATCCTAAAATATTGTCAATGTAATATTCTATGATATAATGCATCATGTCATGAAAGATATACATCATGGCATGTTGGTAAGTTAAACTAGGATTCTTTAAGCTAAATGGTATCACTTCATAGTAAAATATATCCCAAGTATTAATAAAATTTATTTTAGCCTGATCCTGGGGCATAATCTAAATTTGGTTATAGTTGAAGAAATCATCCATCAAGAATAGCTTCCTACATCTGGTTATAAAATCTACTATCATGTCCATGTTAGGCAAGGGGAGAGCATTTTTAGGACATGATTTATTTATATCACAAAAAATTGTGCAAATTCATACTACACCTTCATTCTTAAAAAAAGGGACTATGTTTGATATCCAATTAGAGTAGTCTATTGCATTAATGAATTTAACCTCCAAATATTTTTGGAGTTCTTCCTTAATTATTAAAGGAAATTTTGTATGTTCTTTTCATATATTTTGTTTTATTGGATTAGCATTGAATTTAAATACTAAGTGATGAATGACCAAGGAAGGGTATAGGCCTAGCATATCTACATAAAACCATGAAAAAGTATCATAAAATTCCTTTAAGTATTTTGTGTATTCCTCACATTATTTAAGATTTTGAATTTTATCTAATTTAATTATTCTAGGTTTTATTCTGACCTTATTTCAATGTCTACAGTTTCTTCTATTAATATTTGAGACTTGCCTTTGAAATGAGGAGGGGTAGGTATGATCTCAAAACTTTGAATCTCCTCAACATCTCAACTTTGTTGTTCATCATTGGTTGAAAGTGAAGGATGTGGAACTATTAAAAAAGACCCGTTAGTAGGGATATCATAATGAGTATTGTTATAAGGGATATGACATAAATATTTCACCTCAAAGTTTTTTATGGCTAAAGTTGATCAAGGATATTCTATTGATTGGTATTTTTTAAGAGGTAGAGTTATCCTATCCTCACATTCAAAGATGTTGTTATAATCTTGTTCAACTTATATTAGTTCAGGATAAATGACACTAAGTATATTTATTGAGGTATATTAAGTAATGAAGTTAGAAAAGGAGAATGTGGAAGGCTCATCCTCCTCCTCTTCATCCCAATATAACCCTTATATTAATGTTATTGTATTTTAATATTTTATCAAGAAAAGGTATACTTTTCCATCATAATAACGTTATGAAGAATCATAAAGTGTATTTTCATTGGAGTTAGGGAGATAACCTAATCCCAAATATCTAGGCTAGGTTTATGACTCTTTTTTCTTAAGGTCCTAAGACTTTTAATTTATATCCCATGTTGCAAAAAATTTACATAGAGATTGGGTAAATATCCAAAAGATAACAAGAAATATATTTTTATTTTGTTAGACAAGTATTGTTCCCATAGATTTTCTCTTCATTTGCCATTCCAATAAAATAAAAGTATGCTCCCCTACTATAGGGTAACCCTAAAGTTAGAGAGGATAGTGGTATCCTAGCTAAGTCTAAGGTTAAAATTTTAGGCTGATTATTGAGTTTTATGTGGTTGATGTCCTATACTTCAACCTTTTATTCCCCTTAAGTAAATATTGGGTACTTGTTTTAGCTTTTTCATTTTCTTGGGTTCCTCTAAGTAGAAATAAATGTACAGAGTCATTAATAAAGGAACAAGAAGCATTTAAGGATGGGAAATGGTGAGCTTTAATATTCTCATCTTAAATATTTTGGCAATATACAAAAGGGTCCTTATCACCTTTAATACTATATATATTTATTTGGTATTTGAATTTTGCACACTTAGAGTATATTGAAGGGACTACTTGCATAGTGTGAATCCAAGAACACCCTAGGAGGAGGTTATAGTTTAAGTCATAAGAAAACACATAAATCAAAGTGTTCAAAATGTGAGGTTCCACTTTAATCGTTAATATTATGGATCCTTCCATAAGCCTATATGAGAATATATAATTTTTCTAAGTCCTTTCTATCAAGTCCTATTATTTGGATGAAATTGAGGTTGCAAACATCGATGGATGAGCCACCATCAATTAATGTCCCTTTTATAAATTGATCACCAATGTGGCAAGTAATGTATAAATGCAACTCATATAACATCAAAGGTGAAGGGATATTATCTTTAATGAAAGATATTGTGGTATTTTTTACTACTAATGAGCCTACCATATTAGCCAAGTTCATGGGACTAACATCTTGTTGAATGACTAGATGTCCTAGAATTTTGAACAAGCTCTCTTTATGGCTTGGTGATATTTTTAAAAACCCTAATATGGATATCTTTTATATGGTTTACTCCCACTATTATTGTATGTTAAATACCTTTTTACCTCTATATTGGGGTTTCAAGACCAAAGGTGGACCTTCTAGAGCTAACACACACCTAGGCCTTAAAATTAGAGGATGTTTAGAGGGTTATAAATGTTGAACCTTTTCCTTAGCCTATTGTCTGATCATGGTGCTAACTTGGTTCATCCCCAATAAATTTTGATTCAGTGGGGGAATATTCCAAAAGGACATAGTGTTAGTGGTATTTTTCTCATGTATCGATTTGGGATCTTAGAATATCCCCAAGTCTTAATTGGAGGAGGTTGCATGTTTCAAACATCCTACTATAAGTCAACCTTCATTGATAAGGTATTGTACTAAATTTTTAAGTGTTATACATTTGTTAGTGTGGTGCCCATTCACATGATGATAACCACATTGTTCATCTACCTTAAACCAATGAAGCTTCACTTTTTCTACATCATGTTGCCTAATAGGAGTAACTCTATTAGAGTTAAGGTAAGACAACCAATAAAGATTAATTTAATATAGTCAAAGTTTTCAAAGGTTTATTTTTAGTTTTATTTAGGATAAGTTTTTGGAGGGTTGCTACAGTGCCTATTATAGGGTAGAATTTCATAAACCTATCACCCACTACATGTTTATTTTTGTAATGCAATTTAGATTTGGAAGAAAAAGGATTTTCATCTTCCTCCTTATTTTGTATTTTCCCCTTTTTTGGAAGGCAAATTCCATTTATTTAGTGATATCAATCTGCATCATCAAAGAACACCATGCAAGTCATCTCTAGGGGATAACACAAGTGTTATTGAAGGTTATGTATGAAAATATGCAAGATATATTTAAGTGGTCGTGAAAATAGAACCTTCCTTACAAATGCCCTCCACTAGAGTGAAAATTCATTAAGGATTTCATTCTTACCTTGTTTTATTTGATATAGATAATCATTTATTCACTTCTCTATGATGGAAGTGGCAAATGTTGTATAAATATTTCTTCCAATTCAACAAAGCTCTTAATAAAATGATTAGGTACCTGGTAGAACCATCCCAAAGCTTCATCATTGAGACTAGTATGGAAAATTTTCAACATCTCATCATGTTTGGTGTCATGGCATGAAACTCTAAAAATTTGAAACTATTCTATTGAATCACCTTTTCCCCTATAAATTTGAAACATTAGTAATAAACGCCCAGGGGATAGAGTTTATTTTTTAAGGTAGTATCTATAGGCTCATTGCAAAAATCTTTATAAATATATTTTTTTGTTCTATCTCCTTTGAGGAAGGCTATTTTTTTCTTAAACTCAATTTTTTCCTTAAAAAGTTGTTCTAGCTTATCATTTAAATATTGAAATCCTAGATAAGGAACTGGGGGTATAATGAATTGAGGTTGTGTGTTTACTTGGGGATGATATTATGATTTGGGGTGATTTGACCCAAAGGGAACAACTACATTATTAGCTATAGGATTATTAAGGATAAAAGAGTTTTATGATGGGATATTAGGAATTGAAAATTGTGGTGGTGGTAATTTAATGAAAGGATTAGATGTCATAAGGTTAGAAATATTAGGCATACTATAAAATTTGTCTATATTTTGACTATGTGGGATACTTATGAGTTGGAATATAGAATTTTTTAACCAAATGAGTTCTAAATTTAGAGGGGGTGACCCATTATTCATAGAATATAATGAGATGTTAAGTATGTTAGAATTAATGTAATGTGCACTATGCCTTCATGACACTTGTCATATTCTCTTGACAATTGTCAGTTTATCATATAGGCCTTTTGCCTATATGTAACTCATTTTCATGTATAATAACATCTCATTAGTTTTCCCTCCTAACATTTGGTATCAGAACTCCAGGATTTCTCTGGCCTTGTGAGCTTCCCCTCATTTTCTCCCTATTTTTCCATTTTTTCATTTTTCTCCCAATTTATTTTTTGACTGAGGGAGTATGCTCTCCATCCATAGGATGGATCAGAAACTAGAAAGTCTAAGAAAAATGACTGCCTATGTATGCCTATTTTTTTCAGCCATTTTTTGGGGGGGCTCTGTTATTTTTGCAATGGAGAAGAGAATGATGGTCACAATTGGTGGGCAAATGGTTTGTTTGGTCGGCTCTCAAAAGTTTTTTGCATCTTGTTTTGAAGTCGATTCTAGCTTTATTTGGTTGTTCGTAGCTCGTGCAGTGTCGTATATTATAGATATAGAATGATTTTTTTACATGACCAAGTGGTAATGCATGGCCAAGTGTCTATTAGTCTTTGTTTTATTTTGGTATGCGAATCACCCTGTCACAAAAGCTACCATCGATGGTGCCTGTGATGCATTTTGAAGCAAAGATGCCTTCTTTTGGTTGCATAGGAAATGAATCTGCTTCGCCATGAATACCATGATGGTTTTAGGAAACTCATACCCTAACAGCCATATATTTAGCATAGATGATTTCAAATAACACAAGTATTTTGAAGGGGGTGGAGCGGCCACCATTATTACATTAGAGGAACCCCACAAATCTTACATGTGCTCTCTCCAGTTGTCGTAGAATTCCTTCAATTTCTTTGCGAAGGTGTCCACATTGATTTCATAGCCACCACCACCTGATGACTTCGTTGCACTACCATCCGACGGTTTCAATTTCTTGCATGGAACATCAGCATTTTCTCCAGCAAATTGACATCATTCTTGTCACTAAATTTTTGGCTCAGCAATTGTAGCAAGTGTATGGAGTTTGTGTTACCGGGATTATTGCACGTGGTAGACTATACCTGGAGTTAACAAGTAGTGGACAAACAATGGATCGATCTTGGTTTATGAGAGAGACAAAGATGCCCCCTTTAAGATCAATGGACATATGGTGGTTTAAACTACATTGATATGGTGTTGATCAATGCCTGTTAATATCTGAATATAGTGGTGTTATTCGCCCTAGATGTTCGCACAATGGAGGCAAATAGCTAATTTGAAAAAGTGTGCCTAACTTTTCCTTACTATCTGGCTGTGCCAAAGAGTATAATGCACAGAATTGAAGCATGTTTATTATGCCATGGAAGTTTAACATACTGGTAGATGTTGGAGTATAATGGAGGTTGACGATGAGAAGTAGAACCTAATGGAGAAGCACGTGGAGCCTGTGTTGAAACTATAAGGGAGAGAGATATACAGTCTTGGCGCTATTTCGGTGAACAGAGTATTTGAAAATCAAAGAATTTTTTTTTCCAAGCTCGCTCGAGGAGACCCAGCCAAAGTGTTGGACTATTTAGGATGATCACGCATGAAAGCACCAGCACGCCATGACATGGAGTGAGGAAGTGACGGTGGAGGGATACATCCATGGAGAGGAGATATGAGGATAGTTTTTCCATGGTGTTATCAAATCAAAACCCATCACACCTACAAAGTTTTTTTATTTGTAGGCTTGAAGCCCCGATGGACCCATGCATCTCTCCTATGGTTTCTGTGCTATGTGCTCTTGCCAGTGATTGTTGGCGTACAAACTGTACCATGACTTTCTAATATAGTTCACCATTTATGGATTGAAAAGGAGTATAAGACGTGTATCACATGATGTGCAGTGGCAATATCTCCAAGTGACAATCGTAGTAGCCTCAGCAATATGGAACTTGACGTCAAATCTACGGTGCTCTAGTTGACAGATCATGAACCCAACAATCATGGATTGAGATGGGCGTTGTTTCCTGTGTACCTAAAAATGATGATAGGCTATGGTAGTATGGCCCACATCAACATCATTTATAGGTGATCCATTTGGCTACTCCTGAGTCTCAGCAGATACTTAGAAGGATGTCACGTAGGTGGTGGTGAAGAAGAGTTCGAGGGTTAATATTTAAAAGTGAAATATTAAAGTCAAAAAAAAAAATTTTCTTAGTGGGTTATTTATTTCCAACATGATGGAAGGGCATCACATAATGTCTTTAAAAAAGGGCCATTGATTTATATTGTAAGGGGTGTCCATGAAAAGTGGCCGACAATGGCCACATGCTATTTTATTTTATGATCTCATGGGAGGCAAACTTTTTATGATACTTGGGGAGTGATCATTTTCTATTGGCCGATAGTATGCTCTATTTGGCTATTTTTATTTTTCCACATGGAGAGTGGAAGTGGAATAAGGCCCATGAAATTCCTCTGCGTGGGAAAATTGAAAACTGTTTGTTTTTATTCCGCCTGAGTGCGATGCCAGGAATCTTCTATTCCTGAATTTTATTTGCTTCCTAGAGAGGTATACTGATGTTTTTTCCAAATGTTGAAGGTCTCATTGATACTCAAGTATAGGGGTATTTATAGTCGTTGGAAACATTTTTCCATGATGGACACATTGGTGGTGTCCATTTGTAATTTTGAGGTTGTTTCAATTGAGTTTTTTAGCCTCAAAGTTTTTCTACCTTGGAGTGCACTCTCGGTTGTACCCGACACTCCCAAGGCACTTGTAAGTGAACCTAGTATCTAGTATTATCCTCTTTCTACTTGGTGAATGCAATAGCTGGTTACCCATGCATTTCGATAAGATGAGGTGAATACCATAAGGACACTTATTCTAGGGACTATAGACATAGATACCCTAGAATCTATTCAAGGTTTTTCTAGATCTACTTCTAAAGACTACAGACGAAGACACTTTAGAATATTCTCTTATATTCTTCTTTCTTCTTCTCCTCCATATTTGGCTTCTATGGCTCATTTTATTGTATTTCATGGCTCATTTTTTTCTTATGTATTAAGGTGCATTTTTTGGCAGAGACCAACACCTTCTATATTGAGTTCACCATGAGGAGGGATTTGATATTCATGGTGTATCTAGTCAGTGACCTACAAAAGGCAACATCCTCTGAGGATGACCTATAGAGGCAACAAACCCAGAAGTGGCTGACCCTGAGGCACCCATGATGACCCTGAGGAACTTAGATGATTGACCCAGTGGCAACAAACCGTGGAAGTGGATGACCCTAAGGTAATAGACCAAGATGTATACATAGTGAATCTAGCATTATTCATAGTTGGAGAGCCAAGCGCAAAGAGCACGAGCCTAGACCAAATCAGCAATAAAAGAGGATGATAGGTTGCTTTTAGAGAAGTCAACATTAAGGGGGAATTTTACCTAATTTTGACTTGTTTTTTTCTTTTAGTTAGGATAGTGCACATTAAGGGGGAATGTTAGAATTAATGTAATGTGCACTATGCCTTCATGACACTTCTCATATTCTCTTGACACTTGCAAGTTTATCATATAGGCCTTCTGCCTATATATGTAACTCATTTTCATGTATAATAACATCTCATTAGTTTTCCCTCCTAACAAAGTAGCCTAGATTTTATTATTATTGTTATAATGGGAAGATTAGACCCTGTCATATTAAATTAATTTAGATTTATATATACATAGGAACCTATGTGAAATATCTCTTTGAGCTAACAAAGGATTTAACCTAGGCCATTATTGAAGATCCATAATGGATTATTCTATGGTCAATGTATCTAAAGGTCCTTATTTTGCTACAAGTACTTGTTGAATCATTTCCATGTTTTCTCTAAGAAATATATCTAGGTGGTCGATTGATTAGTTTCCCTTGTTGATTATGTATAGGGAAAATAGTACCAAAAGGAGGATGTTGATTACCCTCTTATTCTTCATAAATGGTTTTTTATAACCTTTTGCTTGTTGCAAAGATTAGGTAATGAATTTGGATTTTGTTCCAATTGAAGCACAATATTTGTTATTATGTATGTCAATTTAACCATGGTCAAGGGATTTAAATTATTAGTGTTTTATTCCATAGTACTTATAGCATAGAAGATAAGATATTTGATACCCTTATGTCACCCTAAAATAACATCCCTCCTTATAACTCCTACCAAACCCTATAATATACTAGCCAAGGAAGATTCCCCACCGAAATGATTGTATGTTGGGTTAATAAATGAGTTTTTAACCTTCCCCTAGTAGGACTAATAATTGGTTATGTTATTGTTATTTTGATTAATATCTTTTAACTAAGTAACTATATTTAGGTGGTCTTCATTATGTTTAATAAATTTTATGTTGATTAAGGTTAGCTTTGTCAAAACAGGTAGGATGGGGACCCAAGTGGTGTTCATCTTGATTTAAGCAAATATTTGAGTGCTAAAAAAGGGACCGTACAGGCATTGACCTCTAGGATATTATTCCTCAAGGGTGATACCACAATTGGATGGGATGGAACTATTTTTACCTCATTGTTTGTGCATTATTTTGAGAGTTTATCTTTGGCAAGAATATAAAAATATTTGGGTTCACCAAGTAAATTTATTGATTTTCCAAAATCTAAATTTTGGGTTCACCTAGATTTTCTTGTTCTAACCTAGTGTATAAATATATAATTATGATGGGTCAATGCAAATGAATACATGCAATACAAAAAAACAAGTTCTATATGTAATTTTTATTAAATGCTAGCCTATAACTTTGCAAAGTAAAATTTTAGATAAAATGCAGATAAATGAATTAGTCTAATGCAAACCTACATGTAGTTTTTCTTTTCAAATGCTTATTTTCCAAACATAGAATGGATGCTAAGGTCTTTTATATTGGATTTTGATATACTTGATAATAGATATAGATATTATTTAGATAAAAATGCATGAAACAATAATACAATAAAACAAGAGCTAATCTTATAAATAATTTTATTTATTTTGATGAAATATAGGTAATTTCAAACAAAAATATAAACTCTTGTTGTTTTATCTTGAGCAAGGGAAAAATAATTGATGCATTCAAACAAAATAGTTTAAATGCAAGATACATGTATTTTTATTTCAATGCCTAAAATGTGTTAATCAAAAGTATATATTCTTTAATTTTGAAACCTTTTTTAAATGATTTATTATGACATACAAAAAAAAATGAGAGAGAGTACTAGGGCCTTTTAATATGAGCTTGATTTCTTATTTTTATCTTTTACAAGGTGTTTTTTATTCTTTTATTCTTGCAAAACCTCAAAATCCAAGTAACCTACAAGAAATAAATATGTGTCTTTTGCTTTATGCATTAGTATTAAACTAATTTATTCAAAAAATTTAATCAAATGAAGTGAGAAAAATGAATAGAGAAATGCAAACTTCAAGAATTCATGTTCAAAATTAATATTGGCAAAATGCATGTAAGATATAATTTTTTTATGTGGAAAATAGAATCCAAGATGTCAGATTAAAAAGACCATCCACAAGTAAGTTCATGATGCAATGTTTTTTATTTTGCAATAAAATTTACTTTATTCAAGTACTATATTAAAGTATACCATAATAAAGACTCCCTATTAATTATGTTAAATGAGAGTACAAAATGATAAATGCAAGAAATCCTCATTAAGAATTTCTCATTAAATGGAAAGGTATGAGATCTTCAATATTCCTCTTAATAAGTAAAAATACCATGTCGAAGAAATCCTCATTAAGAATTTCTCTTCTTTGAAACTCAAGGTTGCTAAAATAACTTAGAGACTATGATTTCTTTTAAGATCAAATTATAGATCCAAAATAGAAGAAAATTTGATTTCAAAGCTAAAGTGAAAGATTATTTTTATCTTTTCAAATCATAAAATCCTATTGACTAAGAATATTTTAAGGCCAAATTATATGATTTTGAATTAAAAGTTCCTTTTAATTCCACATAAAGTAAAATCAAATCTAAATAAAACTAGACAATGGTTCCTTTTAAATCTATCTTGGAATGAAATTAAATCTAAAATAAGTGAAATCAGATCCAAAAATTCTCAAGATGAGAATTCCTTATTAATCTGACTTATAATGAAATTAGATCTAATAAAAGAGAAATCAGATCTAAATGTACTCAGAACAAGAATTCCTTTCAAATCTGACTTAAAAAAATGAAATTAGATTTAAAAGTACTCAAAACAAGGATTCCTTTAAAACTAAATTAGAACTAAAATTAAATATAAAAGAAGTCAAATCAGATCTAGAAGTACTTAAAACAAAAATTTGTTTATTTATTATTGGTGGAAAAGGGGTTTTGAAAGGATACCATAACCTTATTAAAAAATGAGAGAAGTTAGGAAAAGAGTTCCCAATTGAAGAAAGATTGAAGTGAGAAACCCTCATAAGGGTAGCAAAGAAGACCTACTAAACCCACATTGGGAGAGAAGAGAAGCACAACCTAGACAAAAGGAGAATACCATGCAGGGGTAACCAAAAACTACATGAAGCCAAAATTGAAGGTTTAAAACTAGAAATAAGTTATAGGATTTCCCAAATCTGTTGCTTTAGTTATTAGTTAGAACCATAAATGAAGGATGAATTAAGCATGCTTCTACCAATCATAACATGAAACATGTTGGATCTATTTCTTGATGAAGCCCAAGAAGGATTTGAAAAATGAATCATCTTTATAACTGAGGCCCATCAATAGGTTTAAAGGAAAGAAATGGATGTGGGATTTCCATTGACCAAGGAAGGAGGGAAGTCATTGGTCTAGATGGTTAAGTTGGGGCTAGTCACTCCTAGGTTGGCTAAAATATCGACTTCCTAGTTACCTTCTCTAAAAACATGTTGAATAGTGACATTAGATGAAAGGCCCAAGAGAATTTTAGCTTCGTATATCAAACTAGAGATATTCCAAGATACAAACCAAGTCCCTTTTAGGCCATTAATGATATTCATCGAGTCACCTTCCATAATAATATTGGGGTAATGGAGACGAGGTAACAATGATAGACCTTGGTAAAGCACACAAGCTTCAACAAAGTGATTGGTTTGAATTCCAATACATTTTGCAAAGGCTAAGATAATCTCCTCAAAGTTATTTATGAAAATACCTCCAACTCTAGCAGGACCAAGATTTTCTTTTGATACACCATCAAAGTTGAACTTCACCCACCATGGAGGAAAGGGAGCCATTTCATGAGTGACCGATAAATAATGGAATGATGGAAAGAAAAGGGAATGGAAGGGATCCCAATAGAGATAGCTAATAGATATTCATCCAAATATTTGAGGGACCTAAAACAAAGGGCTACTTAAAGGTTATTAATTGAATCACTAATAATTTTGGATAGGACATAATAAGTGTCATGGAATGAATTTTTAAAGTCTCGAGCATTACACTCTTACCAAATTTCCCATACAAAATTAGGAAGGCAAAGAGTCCAAAAGGTTTTAAGTTGGAGGCTCTTCAAAGGGTTAGGCCATTGAAAGTAGAGGTCATTCATAATACAAGGAGGCATCCAAGAAATCACAACTATGGAGAAGAAGGATGATAAAATATTGGTATAAAAGTGATAGGAAAGGAGCAGATGATGAGTATCTTCACAATATTTCTTGCATAAGTAATATCAACTTGGAATAATTAATCCCTAAGACTGAAGATTGGAAATGGTGAGTATTTTATCATGGACAAAAAGCCAAAAAAAGAAACTAATTTAGGAGTGAGATGTTTATTCCAGATAATGCTCTAGGGAACCAAGGATAACTTGATCTTTCTATGAGGTAGTAGGTAGATTTGATAGTGAATAGACTATTATTATTGGACTCCCAAATAGCCTTGTCTTCACATCAGATCTAGGAATAATACAAAGACAAAGCAAGTTAGAAATAATATAGTAGGCTCTTCTTTGGGCTTCATAAAGAGTGTTGATAGTAAAGGGTCTCCAATTTATACTATTGGCACTAGTTATTATTAAATTGAAAACTTTGGGATCAAAAATAATATCAATAATTGGTCTTAAGCAAACCAAATCATACTGGTTCTAGAGTGGGCCATCTACTAGCCAATGATCTTCCAAGAATTGAAATTTTTAGCCATTACCAAGTCTCCATCATATCCCTTTTTTTATAAGCTCCCTTTAATTTAGAATGGAGTTCCAAACCACATATCCTAAAATGGGCATAGGATAATCCAAAAAGTTTGGTTGTTTTCTAAGGTATTTTGCTTTGATTATGTTAATCCAAAGAGAATTTTCATTTTGTGGGACACTCCATCCTTGATTTTTTGTTAGAGTTGCATTCATATTCCTAAATTTTCCGAGTTCAATGTCTCCACATTTTTTAGATAATATCTAGTCCTAAGAAACTAGAATAAATCTATGTTTCTATTCAAAACTAGACCATAAAAAGTTCCTCTGGATCTATTCAATCTTATTGTAAACTTTAGCGAGGATTTAAAAAATTGAAAGAAAAAATATAGGGATGCTTTTAAGAGAGGCTTTTACCAAGGTAGCCTTCCCAACCTAACCAAGGAGCCCCCCTTTCCACCCAACCAACTTCTTTTGGAGTCTCTCAATTATGGGGTTCCATAAGGATTTTTTGGTAGGTCCTTTGAAGAGAGGAAAGCCAAGATAAGTGGATGGTAAATTAGCAATAGAAAACTGAATGATGTTGAAAGTCACAAAATGATGTCTGATAGGGGTGTTAGTAAAATAAATTTTACTCTTGAAAATTTTGACTTTTTGACCCACAACTTTTTTGAAAGAAATAAGGATAGACTTGATGACTTTAGCTTGGGGGATAGAAGTAGTATTAGTAAAAATAGTGTCAACTACAAATTGTTCATGGTATTGGGTATTGAGATTTGAGGTTGTTTTGATACCTAAAAGGTCCCCCTTATCACAAGTTGACTTCAAGGATCTTCCAAGGGCTTTAGAAAGGATTATAAAAATAAAGGGAGATAGGGGTTCTCCTTACCTAATGTTTTTCAAACATTTAAAATAGCCTACAGTAGATCCATTAAAAATAATAGAGAAGCTACCTATTTATGTACATTAATTGATAAGATTAATCCCTTCAAGGTAGAATCTAAACTTAGAGAGGATAAAAAAAGAAACTTCTAGGATACTCTGTGAAAAGCTTTATTCATATCTAGTTTAAGAAAAAGACCAACCTTACCACTTCTAGACACCAAATGGATGAGCTCATGAATGGTAATGATATTATCAGTAATGAGCCTCCCTTGAATAAAGTTGTCTTGACTTTGATCAATGATATGGGAAATAATAGGTTTCAACCTAGAGGCCATCACCTTAGACAAAATTTTGTAATAAACATTACATAGGCTAATCAATCGAAATTCAAAAAAAGGCTTTGGCATTGTTGGTTTTAGAAATGAGTGTTAAAATTTTGGATTTGACATCTTTAGGAGTGCACTTTTCCCTTTGCATTTTTTGGATGGCTACAACCACACTAGGTCAAACAATGTCTAGAAGTGCTAGAAGAAGATTGGAGGAAAACCATCAAGTCTTGAAGCTTTTCCACCTTACATAGAGAAAACAACCACTCTGATATCATTAGCAGAGAAGGTCTTAAGTAAAAGAATATTTTACTATTGAGTTATTAGATAAGTAATATTACCAAGGAGCTTTTAAGAGTTTTGTTGGTCACAAATAGGGTTGGGACAAAGAAGGTCTTCAAAGAAAGCAACCACCTCAACTCTAATTTCCAAGGTCTCTTATCATAGTCCCATTTACCTTGGTAAGATCCTTTACTCTATCATTACCTCTATGTCTCAAGGTAGTACTGTGAAAATTTTTTGTTGTAGAATCTCCCTCTTTGAGCCAAGTTACCCTTGATTTATGCTTTTAGAAAACTTCTTCACTCTTGAGGATGTTATGATATTTTGATAATATAATTCTCTCACTATCCCTCATATTTGGGTTAATATCACCACTCTATAAGGACATATCGATATTCATGAGCTATAATTGGATATCCTACATTTTAGAGAAAATGTTACCAAAAATATCTTTGTTTCATTGCTTGAGATTCGCTTTCACAAACCAAAGTTTTTTGTTGACCTGAGAAGCAAGGGAACTAGAAAATTTTAAATCTAACTTAAAATGAAATTAAATCTAAAATAAATGGACTCAAATATAAAAGTACTCAAAACAAAAATTCATTTTAATTATAAATTAAAAGTTAAATTAAATCTAAAAGAAGTGAAATTAGATCTAAAAGAACTCAAAAAAAGAATTCCTTTTAAATTTGAAATAAAATTGAAATTGAATATAAATGAAGTGAAATTAGATCTAAAAGTACTCAAAATAATGATTCCTTTTAAATTTGTCTTAAAAGTGAAATTAAATCTAAAAGAAATGAAATTAGATCTAAAAGTACTCAAAACGAGGATTAATTTTAAATCTAACTTAAAGTTGAAATTAAATCTAAAGGAAGTGAAATCATATCTAAAAGTACTCAAAACAATTATTTCTTTTAAATATAACATATAAATGAAATTAAATCTAACATATACATGAAATTAAATCTAAAAGAAGAGAAACCAGATTTAAAAATACTTAGAAAAAAAATTCCTTTTAAATCTAACTTAAAAGTGAAATTAAATCTTATATAACTGAAGTTAGATCTAAAATTAATCAAAACAAAAATTCCTTTTAAATATAACTAAAAAATAAAATTAATCCCAAAAGAAGTGAAATCAGTTCTAATTGTACTCAAAACAATAACTCCTTTTAAATATAACATTAAAATGAAATTAAATCTAAAGGAAGTAAAATTAGATCTAAATAGTACTCAAAATAATAATTCCTTTTAAATATCCCAGTAAAAATTCCCATCTCTATGGGACTATGTACTTCTAGATCTAATTTCACTTATTTTAGATTTAATTCCCATCTCTTTTTTGAAATGGACTCACAATAAAAATTATCCGAGTTGTCAGTCTTGGTGGATGCTGCTTGGAAATACCACAAAGACTAATGGGGACAATCACATGTCATATAACATGGCTCCTAGTCATCTTAGTAATTTGAGGTTGGTTGATAATCACAAGGCAAGAAAGAAATGCCAATATAAGACTTTGAACCAGAGCCACGTGGACCACCAGATAGCCATCGCCATAAATCTAGCCAGTAGGTTCACTTCTCCAAGATTGATTGGCCAAGATGGGATGTGGTCCCAAAGCATGTCATATACGAAAGAAAGCAATTACCAAATAATTATTAAGAGTAATTGTCAATACAGAGCTTGTGGGAGTTTTTTTCAGTACTTTGCTATGTGTGTCTATAGATTTTTGTTTCTCCACAGTTTCAAGGAAGGGATATGTGTTTGTTTCTTTTTTTGTAATTATGATGCAGGTGTGTTTTCTCGAGGTATACCCAAAATGTTGTATGGGAAGTCTCTTTTTGATAACATTCTATGTGTCTTATCGGATGTAATTTCTTTGGTGGCATGTAGTTTTTACATATATAGGATTCTTAGTAAGGACATGTTCATCAACAGCCCTGGGCTGATTTTTGTAAAAGGTTTTGGGTCAACCTGTAAAACCCGATATTAATGCTATAAAATCTTATCTACCAAAAAAAAATACAACAAATTCCAAAAGTCTAAAATCCTTAAAAAATTTAAAATAATTAAAATGTAAATAAAAAATTAGTTTGAGACCATCTATTTAAATATGGATATAAATAGAAACCTCGGGCTTTGTAATCTATGCAGAGGAATAGAGATTGGCAACTTTATGTTGAGCTTCTGTTGTTGAACAACAAATTCACCATGACAACAAATTTTCACCAACTACAAATTTAATTCTATGATCTTGGATTTGTAGAGGACTAAAAAAATAATTTGATCCTTTGCTACCAAACCTATAGAAACTATAAAAAACCTACAAAAATAGAGTGTAAAATACCTACACAATGGAAATAAAATAATAACGATAAATTTGGTGGGGGGTTTGTTCTTCTATATTGGAACAAGTGACTATCTTTTCCATGGATCAAGCCTAGAATACCATTTAAGGTTTTTGATAAAAATAATGTTGAAACTATGTGAATGCATGAAATAAAATCAGATGTAGCAATTAAGAGGGAAGAGAGGAGAAAAATCCCTAAGATAGAAAATTAAACTAGCAGGATTGTTTCTCTACAAATGGTATGAATTCACCATTGAACAAAAAATTTCTTGTAGAACTACAACTACACCATGAAGCCATGAATATTCCATGAATCACAAATACATCATGGAGCCACAAATTCCCTATGAAGCCATAAATTCTCACTGACAAAAAATTGACTCTAGACTACAAATTTATCTCAATCAATAGAATCCAATGTTTAATTGTAGGAATAGAGTAAAATTCCTCGATCTAACTACCAATATTTCAAATCCCATAATTCACAAAATGCTATGCAAATTATTTATAAATATGCTAACACAATGTCTAAAATATATATAATGCTAACTTTTCCTTTTTTTATAAATTCACTATTACCAATGTTAGAGTCATTTTCTATGTATTATCTAAAACCTTATTAGGACCCCAAGGGTCTCTTTTTATAGAAGTTGAAAGATACTTAGAACTATCATCAGGGGTGCTCATGAATGAATTGATGCATGCAATTCCAATGTGGTGAATCATCTAGTTGAATTGCTTGTCTAAAGAGTGAGGTGACAAGTTGAGGAGGTGAATTTTATAGTTCTATTCCCATCTAAGAGCTAAGGTATATATTCAACTAGCCTTGAAATATTGTATTAGAGGCTAATTGTGAATTAAATATCTCTAATTGGTAGTTGGATGAATTAATTAGAAGTTATTATTGAGTTAACTACCTCTAATTGGTAGTTCCATGGGTTTATTGGGAGTGATTGCTAAGTTAACTATCTCTAATTGGAAATTCAAACTGGATAATACATATATTTGAGCTGATAGAACACAAATTAGTGGAACTAGCAATGACAAGGAGTCACACCACCATGACTAAAAGTTTGTTGGTGATTTTGCAAATTCATTATTGAACGCCAAATATACTATGAAGGAAAATTTACATTAACTATAAAATTTTTATTAGTTCAAATTTGCCATGCTTATACACTTTTGAAATCTTGCTCTAAGAGCTTTCCAATGATATACATTTTGTCAAATTTGGAGTTCATTTGGTTTAGTTTTGAAAATTTCAAAGTTAGGAGATCAAATTTCCTATGAGAAATCAAATTTGTCATTTGAACAAATTTGTTGAAGAAATTTTGTTGTGAATGTGAATTTTTCATACTTAGTATTTTCAAGAATCATATTTCAAGAGCTTTCTACTGGTACAAATTTTTTAATATTTGGAGTCCATTTGGCTAGGTTTTTATAAAAATTGAAGTCAAGGGGCCTTGGATTCAAGTGTAAAAGGTAATTTTATCAAATTAGCCAAATGTATGATGAGTAGCTGATATAGGGAGTAAATTTGGGTATCTACATGTTCCAATGACATGCTAAAAAGTCTATGTTCCTTTATATAAAGCACAATTAGCATTGACATAAGTAGATTTTATTGGTGATGGTGTACAATCTATACTGTACTATCATTTCTATTACTAGACCTATATTGTGCATGGTGGTAGTGGGTGTTTGGATGAGTAGTAGCTCTAATAGTGCATAGTCCATAGATGTGGATGACCTATTGACTTGGAATTGATTGTCAAGTTTACAATTTATAACATGTTGGAACAATACATCACACAAGTTGCAAGAATCCTATGACTTCATTTCTATGATTGTTTTGTTCAAGGTTGTGATGGATCCATGTTAAAATATAATAGACAACTCCATCAAGAGGTAAGATCCTCCACACATGTCGATCAAGAGACATAATTTTTTATATTATCAATCACATCAAGTCCACCATGGAAGCCAACTACAATGACATTATTTCCAATGAATTTATCTTAACCTTGGCTACTCATGACTCCATCATGAAGGCTAGAGGAAAATAATATATAGTTTTTCTTATATGTAAAGATAGCCCTAACTTTACTAATACAACATCCATGCTTGTGAATGTATCACCTCTATCTTTAAACATGGATCAACTTATGAGTTTTCTAGGACTATAATAATTCAATTTGATGTATATTGTAGTCTTTTCAAGTGGACACACAACTAAAAATATTTCCTACACATCCTTTGATAATGGATTATATAATATAACTATAGGTCAAAAACTACTAGACCTATGCATGAGCAATGGTCATGTTGTAGTAGATTTCCCAATTATCTATCGTCTACCTATTTTGGGTTCATAAGACAAATTACCTAATGATCTTCCTTCCATTGGTATTGCATTCATAGGCCATTTTTTGAAGCCACTAGAGTTTACCTCTATTTTGTGCTCATAATTTTATCTGCTAGCATCATGTTTGTTGTCTCTGCTAATGGTTGTCACAAGAAAAAACCTTTTAGGCAATATTTATTGGCCCACAAATGCATGGATATTTAGTAGGGCAGTTGATAAGGTGATTCATTAGACATAATTAATGATATATTGATAAGGAGATTCCACATGAAAAATAATGATATTTTAAAGAACTAGAAATATTATGAGAATAATCCATTGAAACTTTGGTTGGAGAAAAATACCTAAATCCCTTCCATATATTTTTTCCTAATAACACTATTTATTCTTTGTATTTTGAGGCATTAATCAATTTACGACTATAGACTTATATATACTTGTTGAAAATTATTTTTCAAGAACAATCAAGTAGAATTTTAATTTTCCCATTTATGAAGTTTTGATATAGCTAGTAGTGCACCAAATCTTCTATTATCTAATTCTATCTATTGTAATCGAATAATTATTTTACTTGGTAAAATAAACTCAAAACTCAACTTGATTTTGAGAGTGTATGGAAAGTAGATAGGTCCACTATCCATCCTAACATAGATGATGAACTAATGAAGTTTGACAAACTAGATAGGAAGGCTTGGTTTATCATCAACTTAATAGACTTTAATGAAGTTAAAACCTTTATTTTTTACTCAACCATATCCAAAGATACATGGGATGAGATCAAGATAACATTTAAGGTAATGAACAAGAACCAAATTTTGTTCGTTTAATGCCAAATTTATTTTATTTCAATGAAAGATGGCAAAAAACATGATTTATTTTCAATATGACTTTTAGATATATGTACATCACTACAATATTTGGGAGAAACCATGGCTAATGATACAAATCCTAATTATTTTTATATATATTCCCTCATAGTGTAATGCGTTTATGACAAAATTGAATATCACTGGTAAAAAATCAACATTTAAAAAAATAGTAAATCTACTTCAAAAAGTGAAAGACTCTCATATATCACAAGATGAAAATCATTTAGCAATTCAACTAGAAAGTGGAAGTAGCTATTGAAAGAAGTATAAGACCTCAATTTTGATTCTATAATAAATTAAATAATCCTTGGATGAAAAATACAAGTGCACTTTGGGGTAGAATTTATCAAATGTTGAATGAATGTTGGCACAATTCTTTGAAAAATGGATCCACATCTCACGTAAAGGATTATAGCAAAAAAAATCATCAACTAATAAGAAAATTTTAAACTAAATGAATATACATCAACATTATGTTAATTTTGCTAAATAAAACCACTCGGGAGAAGAAGAACATGCATATGATGATAATGATAAACTAAGTCATAATAATAATGTTTGGTATGTCTATTCTTAAGTAATCAAATATATGATTGGTCAAAAACACTGGTTCAAGACTCTAAACTAGTTTCAAACTCTAAATTGCCTTCTCTAGGTGATGAAACATCCTACAATATCAAAGGCATAGGTGATTTTAAAGTATGTCTTGGAACACACACATGCAAGATAGTATAATTTTTATATGTTTTAGGACTCATAAAGAATCCACTCTACATCAACTAGTTACTAAAATAAAATTTGAAGGTTGAGTTTGGCAATGATAGAACTCCAAGGTATATATAATTTGGGATGAAGGTAGAAATTCTAATATTATTATACATGGTAATGGAATAGATAAAATATTTGAATTTCATATAGTAAAAAATGGAAATCAAGCATTAATTGTCAAATATAAAACTTTTGCATCACTCTAGCATTGATGATATATTATTATCTACTATAATTTTCCCTTGTTGTAGCTAGAAAGCAACATCAACCTCTATTTGGTTATTTAAAATATTAATCTAAAGAGCCCCTCAATTTGGTTCATACTAATCTTTGCAAATCCATAGATACAAGCTATCACGACTCTTGATATTTTAAACATTTATTGATAATAATACTTGCAAAATATGGGTATTCTTTTTTTAGAACAAGAATGAAATAATTTTCTACTTCAAACAATTTAAGGCTAAATTTGAGACATTCATTGGTCATCAAATCCATGTATTTTTTTCAAATCAATGGGGAGTCTATTATCAATGAGCTGTTTATTTCTTGAAGAAACATGGTACTCATCAATAAATTCTAGTTGCTTACATACTATAGAAAAATGATGTTGCTAAATGTAGAAATAATGCCATCATATAATTTTTTAATGCATGTTAAAATATTATGAACTTGTACTTTCTTTTTGGGTAGAATTAGTATGTACTACAATTTACTTGCGCAATAGTGCCCCCGCCATAGCACTTGATCACATAACTCTAAAAGAAGCATGGACTAGATATGAACCATCAATATATCATCTTCATATTTTTGATTGAATAAGAAATTTCATCAATACATTCTATTAGTTTTAAATGATGAACAAAAATCCAATAGATAATTTGATATAGCTACCAATAAATTGTATATTAGCCATGATATCATTTTTAATGATAAAATGAGTCACCTTTGTCTTATATATAGGAATATTCATCCAAATATATTCCATTAATACTTCATATTGATGAATATGAAGAAGATGTTAATGAGGAATATTCTAGAGACAACAATGATGAAGATAATAATTATGGTGTGATGAACTAATTTTCTCTACCGCATCACACATGAAAAATACCCAAATATTACACTAGCAATTTAGGATCTCTAGGAATACATAGAGTTTTAGAAATATCTACCATAGGAGCAAGGACATATAGCATACCTCATGATGAGATAAACATGACCTTGATGACTATTGTACAACTTCCCATAGTTCAAGAATATCTTAAGTAGAAGGATGTTATGAACACTAAATGTCAATAATTCATGAATATAATAATTATGGTGTGATGAACTAATTTTATCTACCGCATCACACATGAAAAATACCCAAATGTTACACTAACACTTTAAGATCTCTAGTAATACATAGATTTTTAGAAATATCTACCATAGGAGCAAGGACATATAGCATACCTCATGATGAGGTAAAAATAACCTTGATGACTATTGCATAACTTCCCATAATTCAAGAAGTTGTTTAGTTTAAGTCCTAGAAGGATGTTATGAACACTAAATATTAAGCATTAATGAAGAACAAGACTTAGAAACTTCTTGATATTCCACCAGGGAAAATTTTCATTGGATGTAAGTTGATATTTGAAACCAAATCTTTTTTATGGTAGTATTGATAAATTAAATGTATTACTTGTAGCCAAGGACTAAGCATAAGAGGAGGTCATTGACTATGAAGAAACATTTCCACCTATGACAAAAATAAACACTATTTGAATGATCTTTTCTCTAGTAGCATAGTTTGAATGAAGAATTCATTATATGGACATAAACATTTCCTTCCTCAATGGAGACCTAAAGGAAAAAGTCTACATGACTTAACCAAATGGATTTATTACACCTAGATAAGAAATAAAGGTGTATAAATTGATCAACTCTCTCTATGATCTCAAATAGGCTCATCAATCATAGTAAAAACAAATAGATAAATATTTTGAAAAGAATGGTTAGAAGATAAATTCATACAATCCACATTTGTACAAAAATCAAATGGGTAAATTTGTGATCACCATTGTATATGTGTATTATTTGGTCATCATAGGTAATTTTGAGAAAATAATTCTTAAAGGATGACTTAAAAAGCTTGTTTGACATATCCGATATTGGACTATTGTATTTTTATCTAGGATTAGAGGTGTGGAAGACACACCATTACATATTTGTATCACAAATAAAATATGCCAAGACACATCATAAAATATATCACATGAATTATTATAATCCCATGATGTCTCCTATGGAACTAGGGCTAAAAATCTCACTATATGAATCCTCGTCATGAGTGAATACAACTCTCTTTAAATAGTTGGTTGGAAGTCTCATTTAATAAATATACACTAGGTCAGATATCAAATTTACCTCTCATAATTTATGTAAGGATTGAAATTATATCATTGGAATGCAAAAAAGAAGGTATTAAGGCATACCCATGTATAATTGAATATGGTTTAGAATATAATAAAGGCAATCAGTTCTTTAACCAAATACATAGATGCACATTATGATGTATTGATGATAGAAGATCCACGTATAGTTATATATTCTTTTTAGGATCTATATCTATATGATGGGGAAGTAAGAAACAATAGACTATTATTTGATCTTCATAAAAGTAGACTATCATGCTACAAGAGGATCTTTCTATGAGGTAATATGGTTTAAATATATGTTATAAAGCATGGGTGTACCACAAAATAAACCAACAGCCATGTATTATGAAAATAAAGGTGTTCTAAAACTTGCTCATAATCTAGTATTCCATGAGTGCACTAAACACATTAAAATTTAGTGCCACACCATACATGAACATGTTAAAAAATATAATATTCTAAAAATTTTACCTACTAAGAATAATGTGTAGACATCTTCTCCAAGTAACTTACACATGTTAGGTTTGAGGTATTTCTTTAGTTTTCCTCTAAGAAATTATAAACTATGATGTAATACAAGGGTAATGTAAGGAAATTATTATCATCATAGTTTTTTGGTACTAAAACAAGTCAAATGGTTGCAATCCCTCAACACAGGGTTAATGTGTTTATTGTTAGTTATGGGTAGTTATGTAAAGTTTCTTTCCTATCACATTTTGTTATGTCATATTGGCGAAACCTTTTGTATTTAAATAATATCATATCAATGAAGGAAATCATTGATGTATTCCATCAAAAATTCTATAATTATTGTAAAATTATTGACCATATAATATGTTTGTTTATCAATTATAAATTATTTCATATGATATTCCCTTTTTAGGATACTTTGGGTAGGGTTCTCTTCCTAAATAATTTCATTGCATGAATATACCCTATATATTTTTGAAGTAATATTTCTATCCATTTCTTTGTTTAAACTCTAAATAATATTCCCCCAAGCTTTGACAATAATGCCAAACTCGTAAGTCTATAATTATATAAGATTACTCATCTAAATATTATTTCCTATGCAAACCCTTTATAACATACAAATAGGAAACCCAATTCTCTCGTTTCATCCTTTCCAAAGAATATCTCTTTACATTTGAGCAATTTCTAATGATATACCTACTAGTAATCTTGAAAGTGACATTATATGAATAGGAATTGATTTCAATGTAATATATATGATTTGTAGCCTTCCTACCATGGTTAAGGACTTACCTTTCTAACTTGCTAAACAAACATTCATTTTATCTAAATAATATAACCAAATATCATTCCTATTTATTTAATGAGAGAAAGGAATACCCAAGTAGTTTAATGAAATGTTTTTCTATTTTAATCCCTTAAATATCCATAATAATTATTGTAAATTGAGGGAAATTTTAATGAAAAATATTGGATTTTGAATAATTAATCAAATTTCTAATAGCCTTCTCTTAGCATTGTAATATTGATTAAAACACCATGGACTTAATGAATGATTGATATACCAAAATCAAGGTATCATCAATAAATTAGAGATGAAATTTGTAGGGAAGGTATTTTGCAACTTGAATACCTTTAAATTTTCCTTCTATTTTTGCCTTTGATAAATCTCTCCCTAATGCCTTTACAATAATAATAAATAGATATAAATATAGTGGATCAACTTGGAAAATTCTAGAAGATGAGTTAAAGTAACCAATAGGAGAACTATTGAACAAAATAGAATATTTTATTGAGATATAACCAAACTGTAATCACAACCAAACATTTTTCAAAATATCATGTAGAAAACTCCTAGAAACCTATCATATATTTTTTTCATATCTAATTTCATAAGCATACATAATTTTCTCAAGGAATATAATTTATGACCTCTTGTCCAATGATTATACAATCACTAATTTGTTTATCATGAAAAATCACCTTGTTCCACCAAGATAAAACAATTTAGAATACCTTCCAATATTTTTACCATTATTTTTTAAATGATCTTATAAATCATATTACAAAGGCTTACTAGAGAAAAAACATCAAAATAATTCTTCTCGTATTTCTTAGGAACCAATGTAATAAAATTGGAATTGATCTCATTTGTTATAGCCTTCATTTTCTAGGCCTCTTCAACTACAACTAACATATCACTTTTTAATAAATCCCATATTTTATGAAATAAAATTTTAGGAAATCCATTGGGGTCAAGCGTTTTATAAATATGGAAAGATAAAACTACTTTATATATCTTTTCTGCATAGATATTCTTCATCAAGATTTAATTTAATCTATATGTAATAATTGATGGAATATTTTATAAAATATTATTTATGCATCCTTATCTTAGCTAATATCTTACAAGATACTTTTAAAATTATAAATTGATTTATTCCTTATATCTTCTTCTTTCTAAATATTTTTTTCATTTGGACTTAAAATGTATTTTATGAGAGAGAAAAAAATTGTTGTAGCATGTTTTTTTTCTGTATTCTATCTCCTTCATTGAGAAGTTTTTCCTTATCTTTTTGGAACTAATATTACTCCTTTTTCAATTTATTATAATCAATAAAAAGTAATTGGTTTCATTTCATATAAGAATCCTAATAAATTTGATTAGTTTTTACTATCTCATGTAAATTATTGAGCATGGATTCCATTTCTTTCTTTTCTTTAAAAATATTACCAAAATTTTTTATATTCCAAATATTCACTTACTCCTTTAAAAATTACATGTTTTGAACAAACATGTACATATACTATCCTTCAAAATTTTCTTCACTACACGATGACATAGCCATTTGGAAGAAATTGGGATCCTGAAGGCACATAGAATAGAAGCAAAATGGATTTGGATGAGTATTATTAGATAAATAATTGTAGTGAATTATCACTACACTTAGGGGGGAGTAAAATAACCTAGAAAAATTTGAAGGATGGCTTCATTGGTAAGCAAGATATCTAGGATCCAAAATAAAGTGGAGGAAAGTGCACAAGACTAATAAATAGATTATTCTAGTCAAACATGAGCACAACCAAAGTTTTGGAAATGACTCAAAGTAGAAATTCATGCAACCAAAATAAAAAGCAACCCAGAAACAATTTCCTAACATAAACATAGTAATCATGGGCTAGTGGTAATAACCAAGATACTGGATGGAGTATACAAAGAGTTAGCAACAATATGCATCAACTAGACCATGAATTTAGATGAAGTACAAAGGGGATTGGTCATTTGTATTTTGGTCTACTTAGCACAAGTATGCTCTAAAAATTTAGGAAGGAAATTTTATCGTTGAGGGATCCCAACCTTGAACCCTTACATAAAGTACCATTGGCTCCCATACTCCCTAGTTGGAGCCACTATCGCTACCCAAAATCCCACATATTGTACAAAGGTGTATAGTCCCTCCTTTACAAGAAGGTACATCATTTAGGTACCATCATGAAACCTTTAAAGGAGTGTCCATGGATCAAATCAAGCATCAATGATGAAATATCTCAATATTTAGTCACTATATATTTATAATATGGACACTCTAAATAGCCCTAGATCGAGAAACCTTAAAATTACACATTTAATGTAAAAGTACCATGAGAAAGAATTTTGAAAGGGAAATTTTGAATTTCATGGGAGAATAACCAAATATTATTTATAAATATGTATATTCTTCTCATTCTAATCACTATAAAATATTATTCTAAGGGTAATTTACTTCATTATCTCTTGTGTCATAGTATGGCTCAAGCCTTTCCTTGCAAGCCAATTAATTTTCAAACCTCTTCTCTCTACATGTATGTAACATGAAGCTCACACTGAATAGAAACTATGACTACTTATGAAATATTTGTCTTTATTTTCGTGTGGATTTTTTTATCTTATGCATGTTCTTTGTGGACCTACGTTACTCATATGTTGTCAAACCACTCTACATGTGTTCACTTAAACCCATTGTGTAATAAATTTTTTGTTAGATCTTTGGCACATTACCAACTATATTTAGGCTACTTAAGCTAGTTAGGTTCTACTACTTTTGTTTTACTACTTTTTTCCTTTTTCATTTTTCTTAGCAAGTGAAACTCTATAGATTAGGATAGAGTCAGAAGGGGATATTAGTTCCAAATATCATATTAGAACAAGGAGATAACCTTAGTGAAAAATAATTAGAGTTAATTTGGAGGAAATACTCCACACTCCCTATACTTCCTAGGACTAATTCCTTGTGTGCGACATAAGACATTTGATGTACCCTCTCCAAAATAAACTAGAGCATTCAAAACCATAATGGGTCATGGTACCCAAGGCATAAGGATCATTGTAGGTGCTCAATAATCATAATTTAAAATAATTGGTTGTGATCAAATCCTTCTTGTAATACAATATCTAAAGAGTTTGTATTATTTATTTGCAACCATGTGTAGGATAACAATAATCCATCCAATATTTCTACTATATGATATTAACCTATGCATCTATTATCCCATGTATATTTAAATCTTGAGTGACTATCATTCCAAATGCCATTTGAATTGACAAATGAAGAAACATCTTCCATTGATTTAGACCATCCTAGAGTACCACCTTTCTTTTTCAAAGGATATAGAATAATATTTAAATTGTCCCTAAGAATTCATTGATCCTAATTTTTAATCATCAATATGTTTTATAAAAATATTTTCATATCCTTCTAAGTATATATTTTTTGCTTCTACCAATTGGCCATCCCATTTCATTTGTCCCATATTGTTACAATACTTCCTAAAGCTCTTATAGAAGAAGCTGCTAGATAATCACACATCTTCAAAATATTTTTTAAAGCATCCTTAGATTCCTTATATTCCTCTTTACTAATTAAAATAAAATTAATACTATAAAAACATATTCATTCCTTAACAACTCTTTTTTTAAAGGTCTTATTCATACCCCTAATATTCCATGAGATCATTTTCATCACCATCACTTTTTATTTTTATTATTAGGCTTAGCCCCACTTCTTGCTAACACTTATGGTAATTTTATTTGGATTTCCAAATAAATATCCATTTTATCTTCTTTTCCTATTTGTCCATTCTTTTATAACCTTCCTTTTCTTTGTCTATCCCCACCAACACTCTCAACTTCATCAATCTCTTCTATTTTTTCATATTTTTCATAATGAGAATTTTCTTATAAATAATTATATTTTCCCAAAGAATATACAATGAAAGGAATATCCTCCTAAACACTTTTCTCCATATGTTTTCCCAAGAACCTAAAATACATGGATGATCCTCCATGGTCATTCTTTTCTTATGCTATCCTAGAAATCCTAAATTTCTTTTGAGATCCTCCATATGCTTTTTAGTATTGTCCTTTTAAGACCCAAAAGTGCAACAAATACATGTTATACTACTTATATTTTTAATTCAAATAGAATATTTTATGCTACATGAAAAAATTAATATGACTTACATTAATTAACCTTGAAATCCTTTACCTCATTTGGTTTAAATTTACCTCCTCATATTTATTCACATCTTTAACTCTTGCATTTAAACCTATGAAATCCTATATCCTAAAATATTTTAAAAATTAAATATGTATTTTAGCTATGAAATGCTGATGTCATATTCTATTTTATCAATATGAATCCAAAAAAATTAGTGTTCTAGCCCTGAAGCTTTAATATTAAGTGTCAAATAAAGTTGTGACTTCATATCCTAGATCATGGTAGGAGAGATGCCAACAATAAGAAGACTATCAACATAAAGAGCAATTAAAAAATCCTCCCCATACTAATTTTTGATGTAAAAATTATGTTCCATATCACATTATCAAAACCCACAATTGAGAAACAATTTTGAATCTTCTCATACCAAGCACAATGTGCTTGCTTTTCTTTTTACACAAGGAAAAAGTCAAGTGATAAAATAAGGGAGTAGATCCCTCAAGATCAATTCTAGGTGACTCCTACATGTATTTCTTATCCTTAAGATTTCCATGTAAGAATATGCTCTTCACGTACATCTAGTGTACCTTCAATCTATATGAGGCAACTATAGAGAGAATCAACATGACTCAATCCATCCTATCCATTAGAGAAAATATTTAGGAATAATCAAATCCCTCCTATGGATAGAATCCATTAGCAACAAGGCATACATTTTTCTTATCCACTTGACAATCTAAAATATAGTTGGTATTATAAACCCATTTTATTGAAACTACATTCTTACCTTCTAATATAAGAACAAGCCCCAATGTCCTATTCTTCATGACAACCTCATACCTTGTAAGCCTAACATATTCCCATTTTGGATGACCCTTAACTTGAGAATATGTAATAGGATCCTAAAAATAGATAAAATTCTAGACTAATGTTGGAGAAGAAGCTTTTTAGTGTCAGTCTAGATATATAATAGGATGATGATCCTTTAGAATATTTTTAACCCACTTTGGTGTTGGATGAAATAAGGAAGAATCATGTGCATTCTATGGAACATTGATTTCAAAAGCCAAATTTAAATAACACAAATAAAATCACCACTTGCAACATCATGCAAATCCAAATCACTCTTAATTGATGAATCTTGGTAAACATACCCTAAATCTAGAAAATGACTTGTATTAACGGTGTTATCTCTAAAGGGTTCAAGTCAATAGTCAATGGACCTCCAATAAAATATGAAGATAACTAATATTCACTAAAGGAATAAAACCTATCAAAATAACTAAAAAAATGGTTAAAACTAATTTTTTTTAGGTATCAAAAGAGATCCACTAAAATCTTAGATGGTGGACTAAAAGGAGTACCTAAAAGAACCTCATAAAAAATTAGATATTTTTGAATGATATCATCACTTTAATGAGGGTCATAAGGGTGATATGCCTTTGAGGTATTTGCAAACCTCATAATGATGCATCTATAACTCTGTGGTGCCTCCTTATTCCAAATATATTTGGTATGTGAGCCCATGTTGAATACACGAATATATAGAATCAAGATACATAAATATTATCTCTTATCAACCTCTTAAGGGGTGGCATACCTTGAAAAATCCTCATGGAGACACTACTAATAATGTAAAATATACAAGCAATGACTTTACCATAAAGCATACACTACATCAAAATAGACTAAATCATACACCATGCCATGTCCATGATTACCATGTTATTTATTTTAGCCAAACCATTTTGCTTAGGTGTATAGCAAATAGTCCTCTAACATGTAATTCTATGAAGAGCTAAAAATTCATGAAGGGCATAACTTATATACTCCTATTTCTAATTTTTCATAAGACATTTATTTATTTTTATCCAACCAATTATATACAAGAGCCTTAAGGGTATTGAATATCTCAAAGACATCATCCTTGGTATAAATAATATATAACCACACATATCTAGGGAAATCAACAATAAAAATAAGGAATTACCTATTTCTAGAATGAGATGTTGTATCCATAGACCGATAGATGTCACTATGTATGATATCTAAGGTTTGAATAACCTATCTCATAGTCCATTTTGTAAGAGTGTCCATATGATGTTCCCTAAGAATAGATTCATCACATGCACCACTTGGATGAGATATGTGCATAAGTCAATTTCTCATCTAATAATGACTCGTGTATCTCAAGTATCCATAGCTAAGGTGTGCAAGCCTATGGTTTCATCTCCAAGCCTATGCTACATATAAGAACCATTACTTTTGACATTTCTCTTTTTTTTGTTTTATCTTGTCACTACCCCAAAAGGTGCATTCATACCTAGCTTGTCTATGTCCATAGTTAATTGGAACTGCATAGCTAACCCTTCGTCAATCCATCATTTTACAAACATGAAAAATATTAAAATTCACAGGTTCCCAAATATTATTCGCTCCTCTATGATCCTTAACCTGGCACTCATTGAAACTATCTTGGATTTTGACGTTCAACCTAATCCTGCTTGCCAAAAAACTATAGAAGCAACGAATCCTCATTGGCTCATTTTTAAAAACTTGAATTATGTGGTCTTATTCCTTTGCATATCAAACACGTAGTCCATCCTACATGTCCCATGTCTCCTACCTATGTTGTCATCTATGTTTGTTTTGACCATGCTGTCTGTTACCAAATTCTTTGTACCATGAATTATCAGATCCTCATGTTAGGACACTGACAAAAACCCCTTGTTTCTTCCTTATACCAAAAATCAACATGAATATGACCCCATAATTGTGTAGACGTGTCTATGTAAACTTTAACTACTAAATGCAACATCCATCTCATCCAACTGTTGGTCTATAAATCCTCTATTTTCTGATAACAAAATAAGCATGCTTCTCTCCACTATTATCCTAACTTCGACATGCTTCATCTACCAAAAATATTATCACTTGTAAATGAAGTATAGAACTCGAATACCCAACAAACACTTTCACTGTTGTTGAGGTTCATCCAATGAATCATGTCTCCCCTAAAATAACTGCCTTGTCATGGTCCAAATCACTACCACATCAATGTGCCATGGTGTAACTCACTCATTTAAGTAGCATCCTCTTAACCATTTTGATTATCAATGGGCTTCCTATTGATATTCCACATCATCCTCCGATGAGTCTATCTGTGTTGGTTCCCTTCATGTATAGGCCATATGTTGTCATATATGTATAATTATAATCCTCTATTATACTATCATGTTATCTAAAGTCTTCTCACCAAGTTTATTATGCTATACCACAATGTACACTCAGTTTTGATACCACATTCAAATGTGAGACTCGTCAGATGCATAAATTGACAACATGATTTTATCTACATAATGGTCCCACGTGGTGAATCTTTCGAATTTTTATATGGGCTCACTCGATCATTGTTATTTCCACTACAACATCTAAGCCTTTTGGCCATGTCCTACCATGTGATTCACATCATGATACATGTCATCTCTGTTGGTAGCTAAGATCATGTTCATAACACTTTCATTGGGTGATTACCACTCTTCATCCACAACGTGGGTCTAACGTGTCTTCACTGCTCCTCCCATGTATGATGTGCCTAAAAAAAATGTTGTACATGCTACACTATCGATATTTCCAGGCTCTGGTAATCTGTGCTATAATTTGTATTGTCATGCAATGAATCGGCCTCTTTCTTCTCTGTCTCTATCGAAATCTAAGGCTATGTATTCGTCTACATGTGTCACCTAATATATTTTATACTCAACAAGGTCCACATACACTAATTCCCACCTATCTTTCTACACCTTCCATGTAGAAAAATACACCATGTTAAACATTTTAATCTAAAATAACAACTTTAATAAAGTGAAATATCCCTTGAGGGCTTTATTTTAGCCTATAGATTAATATATCTATAAATTTTATTTTATTTTATTTTATTTTATTTTATTTTTTAATTTATATATAATATATATGATTTAATTTTTTTTTTATAAACATATATATGTATTTATGCATTTTCATTTTATTATATTTTTTATTTTTTATTATTTTTAATTTTTATTTTTTTATTTTTATTTTTTTATCAACCTTAAAAGTTGGAAAAAAAATTAAATTCAAAATAAAAGGAAGAACATTAAAATTGACATTAAGAATTCAAAACAAGAACACTAAACCTATTAAGCTAACAAAACCCTATAACTGACAACACGCTAGACACTCTAGAAGAAGACAAGAAGGCACTACCCAACAAGGAACCTTGGAAATGAAATTGCAAACATCAAGGATGGGACCTATCAAAATTATCACTCCAAGGATACCAAAATACTCAAAAACACAAAATTTAAGGTGGGTCCCCAATTTTGGGGTAAGTTGTGGAATGGCCACAACAAATGGTGACTCTACTGGGAAATGCTCCTGAGCATTTCGGATGAAGAACCTAGTTCTAAAAATAAATAAACCAAAGATCAGAAAGATAAACTATCTAGCAACATTCAAAGAAGATGGGGGTAGATAACTTCAAATGAAACACATGAATCCTTTGCTTTAGCTTAGTGTGTGTGAAAGTGATTTCATTTTGCATGCTTGAAAACCATCCGAACTCCATCACCTGATTAGCATTTAGGCTATAGAAATATTGCTCATTAAAATGAATTTCTTTAGACAAAGCCCTACTTCTAGTCAGGCATCCATAGCCCTGGTAGAGTTTATCTAAATTACCCTTGTGTTTAATTGATATTTTGCAATACCCTTTTTTTTAACAAGCTTTGTCTAGATAGAGCCCTACTTCTAGTCAGACGTCTATAGCCCCAGTAGAGTTTATCCAAACCTGGTGACTAATTTTAGCATGTTTTCCTTTGCTTTTCTTTCTTTTTTAATGGCTTTGCAAAATTTTATGCACCACATGGGTTAGAAAGTATTTGAAATGGAGCGTATTAGATTTTTGCCTTAATTTGCAAACCAAAATGACTTCATCCTTCAATATTCCAAGGCATGCCCCTTAATATGATGTGTTCATGTGTAGCTTTAGCAAAATGATTCAGTATTCCAAAATTCACTATCTTAGTCCCAAAATCTAGGAGTGGTTACTAAACAATTTCATCCCTTTTATCTTGATCCACATGATAGGCAATTCACCCTTCATGACAAAGGAACACAAAAATTATCAAGAGGCCATTAGTAGCCATAAGAAAAAAAGATCTCAAATCAAGGGAACACACCCAAAACACAATACTTAAAAACAAACCAAATTCTAAACTAATTCAAACTGACCAGAAAGAAAATATTTATCAAAACATGGGATTACGCAAAAAAAGTGTCACACAAAGAAAATCTAAAAGTGAAAACATGAAAACCAACATGCTATATACAATAATGTACAAGATGATGCAAAAATTTAGGCTATCACTTCCCTGGATCCCAAACATGATTAGCACACTTTAAAAGACATATATCATGATATGCATGCCAAGCTTTACAGAAATCCAACCAAAGTAAGATTAGGCCAAACAATACAACAACCCTTATTTTACCTCTCTCACCCCACCAATTTGATCTAGTTCCATTAGCAATCCCATAGTGGAGTTTCAAATCATCAAATTGATAAGACAATAATTGATCTTCAATTCTTTCTTGTCTATTCCTTAAAATGCAAATTTCACAATTCAATTCATGATTTAGAATTAGGCTTTCCTTTTCAAATATGAGATCTTGCAAGTAGGAGCCTATTTCTAAAAATTTCAAAGTCAAGTCATTTTCCATGTCTTTAGGCCAATCATGCTTATGTAACAATTTGCAAGCATCTAGGATATCTACTAAATGAGGATCATTATAAGTTTTTATCCTAGATTCCATTATCAATTGTTGATGAACTTGATTCAATAACTCAAGCCATCTACTTATATTTCATTCAACAAAGCAATCTTATTAGTGGTGTGAGTAGAAATCAACTCAAATTATTTGTCAACCACAAATGGCATTTCATCATTGATAACATTTGAATCCAATAAACAATTAGGTAAAAATTCACCTAGAGTTTGAATGGTGGAACACAAAAGGTGAGATTCTACCTTTGATACATTTCCATTTACCAATACTTGGAGAGGATTTGTAACTTCTTCTTTTTCCTCATGATCTCCATCATTGTCATCTTGTAGCCCTTCATCTTCATCAATGACCTATTTATCAAAAGCACCAAAATTAGGCACCCAATCAAAAATATGTCCATAATTTTCAAACCATAAATCTTGTCTATCAAGGGATGTGTCAAATAACACATCTTCTTGATCAACTATTTGAGTTGTTTCAAATAGAGCAACATTTTTGTTTGGATCATCTATGATATCAAACTCAAACCACTCAGATTCTAGAATTTTCTCTATCTGAGGTAGCATAGGTACTATAGGGTCCTTAGGTGAAACAAGGCTTTCAATTTCTTACCCCTCAAATGGAAACAAAGTGAATGATTCCCCTTCTTGGTCTAGAATAGTAGAATCATTATTTTTCTAAAATATTTGATGAGATTCCATCCCTTCTTTCATGCCATTTTCAGATTGAATAGGAATTGCAAGATCTTCATGTAAGATAGCAATTTTAGTGTCCTGCATATCAAGTGAAATAGAAATTTCATCAGTAGGAGTAACAAATAATTCTACATATTTCTTCCAATAATTGTCATCTAGACCCATGAGATGAAATTCTATTACATCTTCCTCATAATATTCAGATTCTTCAAGAAACTCTTCTTCAAATTCTCCTTCAATCATTTTTTGTGGCTCAAGGGTTTCTACAGAGGAATCAATTCTTGTATTCATATTTGTGTGATCACTGTAATCCTCATTTGTAAATAATGACTCTAAGTCATAACTTGGCTCATGTTGGCTTTCTTGATCATTATAATGATTGTCTTCTAAAAATAAGTGATGAAATTCTATCATGTCTTTTAGTGACTCTTTAGATTCATCTATTGATTCCTTTTCAAATTCTATTTCACGCTTTCTAAGATTATCCCAATCCTCCTTTGTGAATAATGACTCTAAGCCTTTTATTTCTAGCTTGTCATAATTTGAAACATGTTGAAATTCTTGACCATCCATTTTAATGATTTCATCTAAGTTTTTGGAGAGTCCTGAATTGGCATATATTTCAATGCAAGTCCTATCTAGGCCTTCTCCATTATCTAAGAGAGAATCAAATGGAATATCATTGAAATTCGTATCATGAACTTGATTTGTAGGATGATTTGGAAGTGTACTTTGAGGTGCTTGCTCTTGTAATGGAACCATATCTCTACTTAACTTCTGGACCAACCTCTTTAGGTCTTTTACTTCTAACTCAAGCTTATTGGGTTGGGTAGTAGAAGTGGTAGGATTAGTTGGATTGACATAAGTAGGTAAAGCTTGAGCACTTGTTGCTATGGCTCCATGAGTGGCCAAATGGTTCTCTAACCATAATGGAGTGGTTGGATGGATAGATGTATTTGTATAAGTGCATGTGGGAGGATAAGTGGGTATGGTAGGGTAAAATTGATTGTAGGGCAAAGTGTTCAACATCGGATTCTGTTGTACCCATGCCTGGTTTATCATTGGGGTTTGATTGTAAGCCCCTAGTTGTCCTACCATAGGTAATTGCTCCATCCCAAAACCTTGTGGCCTTAGTTGTTGTTCTACAGTCATGGCCTCTATGTAGGCTAAGGTAAGAGTAGTAACCAAAGGATTTGTCCTAGTGAACATGGTGATCAAGGGATCCAATACCCCAAAGTATATCTGAAGAGCAACATTTTCCGAAATAACAAAGGGAGCAATCAATATCGCATAGAGCTTTTGAAATCTCATGTTGAACATTCTCAATGGTTCATTAGGTTCCCTCCTGCAAGAAGAAAATTGATGATAGATTATAGCAGGATCTATGGGCAACTTAAACTGATTGACAAAAGTAGTTTTTAACTGGACCTAGGATGTAATAGAGCCAATGGGTAGATTGATGTACCAATCATATGTTGTGTCATCTAGGCTCAAAGGAAATAATCTACAAGCCACATCCTCATGTTCGAATTTTGATCTAATTAAGGCATCCACATAGGATTGAATGTGTTCCTCTGCTAATCTTGTGCCATCATGTTTATACTTGGGAAAAAATATCTCTATGTTCTTGGGTAGGTCATGAACATCTCCAACAATGTTCAAAGGATTGTTGTGCACCCCATACCACTTTCCAGCATTTGCAACCATTGGATTAGGTTGTGGTGTGATTAACAATGACAACAACAAATGCTTGTTAACAATGCATCAACTTAACCATCATAATAAGAAATATTCTCAAAAATGGTTAGCATCAATGTATTATCAATTAAAGCAATTTCCAATCAATGAACACCATCACCTATCAACAAAACCTCATTAGTCCAAACCAATACCTTCAAATAACCTTTCAAGTAACAATGAACAATTTAGCATTTAAGTAGCAATAAAATAAACCAATTCATGCCCTCCTTCTAGCACCAAAATGTTGAGTGGTAATTTTACCCAATTGCAAAACCACACTCACAATTAGGATTTTGATTAGAAAACCCTCTCTTGCAAAGAAATAAAAATTTCTCCAAGGTTCCTTTTACTTAATGTGTGCTTGTATGTTTGTGAAGATGTGTCAAATAAGTGCTAGGAATACCTTAGTGATTTGCAAATAATTGTTAACAAGGGGCCTATGTTGGTATTATTTTATTATGCTATGCTATTGATTGTTCATGAAACTTAAAAGAAAATAAAATGTGATTGGCCCTCATATGACCATGATGTAAATGCCTTAGTTCATTTTATCTTGAATTATTTTAGGTAGATTTTATCTTCTTTTGGTTAAGCAGATTTTAAACAAGTTTTATCTTCTTTAAACCCTACTTTGAGCATGAAACAAAATATTAAAATCTATCTCTAAATGTGAATCTTAAATGATGATTGGATTCATTTTAGCTTGCTTGGTGAACTTTGAACATGAAACGAAATAATGAAATGACTAACTTTAAAATGTAATAGCCTTTGAAATGCTACATAAATTACCCCTCTTTGATGAAATTATAATTTTCATAAAGAGACGTTAATTTATTGCTTTAAATACAATGGCCTTTGGAATGCCATATAAATTACCCCCTTTAATGAAATTGTAATTTTCATAAAGGGAAGTTAATTTATTGCTTGAAAATGAAATGCAAAGCTTGAAATTTGATTTACCTTCAAAATGTGAAATCATGTAAATTTGAAATTATGAAATTCCTTTTAAAACTGCAATTTTTATAAATTTTTAGAATTTCAAATTTGCTTTAAAATAAAATCAAACTTGCTTAAAATAAAACATTAAAGCTTATTCTTGAGATCCATGTGTTTTTTTTTGGAATTTTAATTTTTTTATATTTTATTTGCAAAATTTAAAAAAAATGAAAAAGGGTAGGGTTAGAAAAATATAAAAATAAAAAAAATCTGGAATATATGAAACAAAATGCAGAAAATGACCAAAGAGAGCTACTATAAACTAGTTCTCCAATCCTACAAAAAATATTAGATCCCAAATGCAAAATAAAAACTAGGTTAGACCTGCATACACACAATCTAAAGCTAGCTATGACGAGAGTCTTAGTAAAAAATGCATCAAAATATGTAAACAATGCTACCGTATTCACGCATAAAATATCATTACATAATTCCAATACATGTGGTGAAAAATATTCATTAAAGCTTTTTATTGCACTCAAAACCTATTTTTCTACATACAAAAATGTGGGCAAATGTTGGCAGCAGCCAAAAGTCCTTCCAATACATTTCTACGTCCATATTTCAAAAAATAAAAACTTCCAGCCCCGCTTTTAGCATTTTCATCTAATTTTAAAATCTTTAAAGAAACTTTTCCTTTCCCAACTTTTCACTTCCTCATTCCTCTATTTAGTTTTCTTATGTTCTCTCTTCCTTTTTTTTCTTTGTTTGGATTTCTTGACAATTCATTTGTGTAATACCCTTTTGCAACTACATGGGTTTCCCTTTGTAACCGTTATCCCCAACATTATTCCTTAATAATGCTACATCTCCTTTAATGAAAGGTCACAACAGATTTCTAATGGCTTATCTATTCTTAGCCTTTTCTAATAGAGGGCCTTTTATAATGTTTTGATTTGTAACCTTGATATTTTACCACATATAAGAACCATTATTTTTGGTGTTTCTATTCTTTGTTTGTTTTATCTTGTCACTACCCCAAAAGGTGCATTCATACCTAGCTTACCTATGTCCATAGTTAATTGCAACTACATAGCTAACCCTCCATCAATCCATCTTTTGGAAAACATGAAAATTATTAAAGTTCACAAGAACCCAAATCCCATTCGCTCCTTTATGATCCTTAACTTGGTACTTGCAGCAACCATCTTGGATTTTGACATTCGGTCTGATCTTGCTTGTCAAAAAAACTAATGTGGTGTCAAACCCTCATTAGCTCACTATTCAAAACTCAAATGGTGTGGTCTTCATCCTTGGTATATTGAACACATAGTCCACCTTGCACGTTCCACATCTTATACCCATGTTGTCATCTACGCCTATTTTGACCATATTATCTGCTACCAAATTCTTTGTACCATGAATGATCAGATACTCACATTAGCACACTAACAATAGCCCCCTATTTGCTCCTTGTATCAAAAATCAACATGAAGATGATACCTTAACTATGCAAACATGTCCATGTAACCTTTCACTGCTAAATATAGCATCCTTATCATCAAGCCGCTAATCTGTAAATCCTCCATTTGTTACAAATAAAAGAAATATGCTTCTCTCCACTGTTATCTCGACTTCAGCATGTTGTATCTACCAACAATATTATTTCTTGTAAATGAGATATAGAACTCAAAGACCCAACCAATGAATCACATCTCTTCCAAAATCACCACCTTGCCATGGTCTAAATCACTACCACATCAACATGTCATGGTCCAACTCACTCCTTTGTAGTTGCATCCTCTTAACCATTTTGATTATCAATGGGTTCCTAGTAATATTCCACATCGCCCTTCAATGAGCCTATCTTTGTTGGTTCCCTTCACGTATAGGCCATATGTTGTCATTCATGTATAATCATGATGCTCTTATGGACTACCGTATCATTGAAAGCCTTCTCATACAGTTTACTACATTAGACTACCATGTATACTTAGTCTTTATACCATGTTCAAATGTGAGGCCCGTCAGATGCATAAATCAATAGCATGATTTTATCTACATAATGGCCCCACATGGTGAGTCTTCTGACTTCTAGCATGAGCTCACTCTATCATAATTGTTTCCACTACAACATACATAACTTTTGATTGTGTCCTACCACATGATTCACATCATGATCCATGTCATCTTCATCGGCATTCCAGATCACATATGTGATACTTTCGTTGGGTTATTACTACCCTTCATCCACAATGTGGGTCTAAGGTATCTTCAATACTCCTCCAGTGTATGATGTACCTCAAAATAATGTTGTACATTCTCCACTATCAATATTTCTAGGCTTTTGTAATCCACATTGTAATTGGTGCTATCATGCGACCAATCATCCTTTTTCTTCTCCATCTTTGTCAAAGTTCAAGGTCATGTATCCATCAATGTGTGCCATGTAAGATCTTTCCTGCTCATCAAGGTCCGCGTACGCTAATCCCCATCTATCTTTTCGCACCTACAATGTAGACAAATACACCATGTTAAACCTTTTAATCCAAAAGAAAAACTTTAATAAAGTGAAATAGCCCTTGAGGGCTTTATTTTAGCCTATATATAAATATATCTATAAATTTTATTATATATATATATATATAATATATTATATATATGTTTTTTTTTTACTTTTATAAACATATATATGTATATATGCATTTTCATTTTATTATAATTTTTTTATTTTTTATTTTGTTTTATCAACCTTAAAAGTTAAAAAAAAAAAAACAAAATAAAAAGGAATTACATTAACATTGACTTTAATAATTCAAAACAAGAGCTCTAAACCTATTAACCTAACAAAACCCTATAACTACCAACATGCTCCAAGGATACCCAAATTCTCAAAAACACAAAATTTAAGGTGGGTCCCCAATTTGGGGTAAGTTGTGGAATGACCACAACAAGTAATAGTTTTAAATTCATTGTCTATATTCATAATTACTCAATGATAATGATAGAATTCTACATTTTAATTTATATGATAAATACAATAAATAGACAAGAGATTAGTAAATTTACTAGGAACATGAAGTACTTCACTAAAATAAGAAGATTCAATGATTATTTTTAGACATTATATAGTCTACAAGGATGATTCATCTCCAATAACAACACACTCTCATGAATATAATTTTTTATACCCTTGTAGGAGATGTTTATGCTTTGTCATGTGCCTAGTTATCTTTGGGTTAGTAATCTACTTATCAAAATAAATGGGTGTCAAATATGTTGAGTGAATAACTAAATGTTCTATGAGTTATCTCAATGAAAATTTATTGTAGACCTATGCAAAAAAGAGAGGAACATCAACTCACCCTTTTTTGCTTCCTTAGGCTTCTTGATGCAAATCTAGTAAAATTCTACTTGATGTCCTTCCTTCTTTCAATACTCATATGTTGGGTATTTGAAAGAAAGTTTGGGGTTCTTATAATTCTATTTTGGGTTATTATCATTTTTAGATTTGGAAATAACTTCCTTTGGATGGGATTAATTGATGATACAATTACACTTACATTTCTATTTTTATGCCTATATTTAAAAAATATATTTGAGTACCTCATCAATCGATGGTGTAGCCACAACGAAGGAAGTACACTCGAAGTATCTCAATTACAGTAATAATTATATCACATGTCCCTAAAACATATTGACAAAAATATTGAGGTCATTTATCTTCTCCATATCCATAGCTTATGTTCCTTCTCATGATACATCAAATGTACTCATCAATAATATCAAAAGAGTACATTTTCAAAGTAGCAATACTAACTTCCAACATACCAATTTTTGTAGAATCAATGTGATGAATCAATCCCTATAACTTGTCAAGTAACTCCTTGTATTTTGTGGTGTTGCTAATATAAGTACTATACATCTTGTCAACATGAAGATATACAACACCAAGGACCTTATCCTTCTTATCCCTATAGACCTAATTTGTTTCCTTAACATTAGTGTAACAAGGTTCAACATTTGCATATTTGGGTAACCCTTTACTCTAGAGCAAAGTTTCAATATTAATTTAATAGGTAGGATAGTTTGGACTATTTAATAAGAGCACATTCTAATCTACAACTATTATACCTAAATACAAAATCGGTGTAATTTTGATAAAGAACAACACCATCAATGTAGAAATATTGAGAAACCATACAATTTGAAAGAAAAATATGCTTAAAATACTTCCATACACAAAACCTATGGCCCCAAAAAATTTGGCCTAAAATTCACACAAAAGCCTATAAAACCTTTGAAAAATTAAAATTTTATTTGTACCTTTAGTGAAATGATAAGTCACCACATGTAACTCATGAATGGATGAGGGGGTTCCAACCTTGTGCTAACTAGATAACATACCTGTGAATTGAATGATGCCAATTATCATGATCATGGGACTCCTACTTATATGTTGAATCTACAACCCATTAGGCAAGGTATTAGTCAACCAAGCTATGCCACTTATTATGCTCAATTAACCTTACAATTTATAAACCATACTATATCACTTGTTGTATTTTAATTTACTCTGAATTTTGTGAGTTGTCAAGTTTGTTGTTGATTATACAAATGTATGGTCAAGTTTGATGAGTTGAAAATCTTTGATTTGTTAATCCTATATTTATATAGCATTAGACATTTTTCTTAAAAAATTCATCCTCTTATTTATTATTTCATGATACACAAGTAGTCTACCATATCATTTGTGTTGCTATTGGATACAAGAAGCCAAAAGAGAATAGCAAATGGATTTATTTTTTAAATTATAAAAGATAAATTATATTTTTAGAAAAATATGAAAAACTAAATCCATAAACTAAGGCATCCATCTAGTGAAAATTCAAAAGGAAAAAGGAATATTGACTACCAATGAGAGGAACAAAAGAATCTATTAGTGAATATTTATCTTAATGAAAAATTGATCAGGTTAGCAATATGATTATAATCAATTGTAACATAGGGTTTTTATTAATAAATATTTATTCTACTTCCTATTGCTATATTTATAAAAAAATTATTGTCTACTCCAAAATATAATTTTCCTTGAGAGAATTCATAGAATTGAAATTGCCAATATTAAGTATTTAAGTAAAAGAATAATGAACTACTACCATATTGATGACCAATCTTCTATGAACTTGTGTCATCCCAAGTGATCAATCCCATGAATCCTATTTTTAGAAAGTCTACGATAATGGTCTATTCATAGTAAAATTTGTATACCACATCCAACATAATCCTCCTACAAATTAGTTCCTTGCTATGCTTATTTGGATCAAGCACCTCATTCCTAAGATCATTTTCTTTTTCTAGCTAATGATTATTTCTAATTATTGCTACCTTTTACAGTCTGGGTGGGAGTCTGTGCTTTACCTATTCCTTAAGTGTTCCTTATCTTGTAGTATCTTGCAATCCCTTTTCTCATCCTTTAGAATTATATGGACCCAATCCAACTTTGTTCTTGATCTGTGTGACTAATGGCTCAAACCCTTTATCAACCAACACCTCAAATCTCTTTGGTCCTTCTACCTACCTTAATTCCTATGGAAAATCTACTTAGAAATGAACAACAAAAATTTTGGTGGTGTGTCTAAGGACTCCCTTTAGTTCATATTTAGGTTCTCACAACTACCATTGAAAATGGCCATTTGATCCCTACCCTTGATATTCCCTTTTTGGATCAAAAAATTAGACTTTTTGTTTCTCTAAATATTTCTACTAATCCCTCTCATTCCTTTCCCCATACTATTTATAGATCCATTGTTAGGTGGTCCTCTCCTCCTACTAGGTGGATCAAGCTCAATTTTTATGGTACTGTTAAAGGTAACCTAGGAAAGTTTGGAAGTGGTGGCCTCATTAGAAATGAACACAAAAGCATCATCTTGGCTTACTCTAAAAACATCAGCATCCAATCAAACCACATGTCCAAATCTAGGGCCCTTTACCAAGGACTATCCATCTTGGATGGCCTTTGTCTCAACAACCTCAATATTGAAGGTGACTCCCTAAATATTATCAACTACCTAAAATGGATTCAAATTCTAGCATGGATTATTTTCAACCTAATTGGATAAACCAAAAGATACAACTACAACTTTGGTAACTTCACCATATAACACATGTACAAAGAATACAATAAGTCTATTGATGTTATGGCCAATTTTGGCCAAGGCAAAGAGTATCTCCATGTTTGGCATGATAATTTTTCTTAAAGTGTCCATGCTTATGGTGATTGTGATGATGTGTCCTTCCTATGAAGTTGCTTTCTTCCCCAATTTGCATGACCTTATCTTGAGGCCTTCCATTTAGCTTGTGTTTCAATTGTGTTTCAACATGTAATATTTTATCCTAATTGATGTCTTTGTTTGGTTCTAATTTTTATTTGGAACCAACATCGTTAGTCTATATTTGGTCCTACATGGACCTTCTTATTTTGGATGGACTTGAGCATTCATAGAAGTCAACACCTAAATATAAGTATGGTCTGGCACTTGAACATTTACCCAGACCTGAGCACTTGTAGGAATTAGCATCTCAATTTGATCTTTAGATGACACTATTGTCCAAAGCCAAGTAGTCTTTGGAATCTACACCTAATGTTCATATTTGGTCCTATGTGGTGCTATCGTAGGCTTGTATGATTACCCATTTCCACTAATGATTTCTTCATTGGTAGAGTGCCATATGATAGTGTCATATTTTGAAGCAACTTCATTTCTAATATTTCCCAAAATAGTGAGATATTACATGTTAGATTTATCTTTGCTTTCATTGGCTATGAGACATCCAAAGATGACTTGGCACGCATGACAATATTATATTGATACAATGCATGCTATTAATGGATTTGAAGTTTTGAGTTCCCCATATTTTATGGTAGACATATCTAGGAAATTTTAGCCCGCTTGGTTTCTCAAACACATTTAAATCTCAACTAGTGGAACAATGGAATCCACAAAAATTCCTTTGCAACTTCATTCCAAAGGTGTGCTTTCTTGAGTTTGTTTAGTCTAGCAATGATGCTTCATGATATGGAGTCCCTACACATGGATGAGCTCAATCATTTTATTATAAAGGATAAAACTTTAGGCAAGGAGAAGAGTGGCATTATCAAGGAGACTCTCCATATTCCTTGGAATAGGGTCATGACTCCATGTTGGAAATTGTGAGTTGCCATTGATGTCAAAGGAACAAATCAATGAAAGCAAAAATATTCTTCAAATATGATGAGCTCAAGAACGAATTTATAAAATTTTCATTGATGTCAAAAGCAAGAGTATGTTCAAGAATAAATGTCACAATATCAATATTTGTGTGCTTGAGAAATTCAAATGGTAAGCATGGTCATTCAAATGATAAGCATGGTCAATATCATTGTTCTTGAGAAATTTAAATGATGAGCATGATCTATACTATAGCACTTGAAGAATTAGAATGATGATGTACATTAATTAATAATGTACACTTTAATATTTAAATTAAAAATTTAAATATTAAAGTAAGGCTCTAAAGTAGGATATAATTAAATCGAAGTTATAATGTAAGGGTCGACTCCCATGGTTAAAAAGATTAAAATCATTCATATATATTGACCTAATATTATGGTTGAAAAGGTATTGTTGGTTGAAGCACCTTCATATTGCCTATGGAAGGAGAAGAGTATTTTTATTCATTGTTGCATCTGCGTTCGAAAGAGTGAAGCAAGAGGAAGAATAAGAGTTCACCAAAGTGAGCGTCGTTCGATTGAGTGAGTGAAGTGCCATACATATTTCATTGAGTAAGCATGCCTTTCACCATTAAAAAAATGTTGTGCGATAAGTGTTGAATACATACACCCTGAAGAATAACTTGAGACCTGTGCTTGGTAGTTCCTATTCTTTGAATACCGGAGAAGAGATTGTTGGTCTTCATGAGGGCTACATTTGACAAAGTGATTTTCTAGTTCATTGAAGATCGAAGAATAGATTGTTGTTCACTGTGAGTGATACATTTTGCAAGATATCAAGACATATTTCTATTGCACATTTGATTTGAGAACAAGGAGAACATAAAACAGTGGTAGTAAAAGAAGTTTTAGAGATGCCATGGCCATATGTGTACATAAAGGACTTCCATAGGAACAAGTATATAAGGTATATTATTGATAAATTTATTTTGGGCATTAATTATTCTTAGTATCTTATAGTGGAAGTGTTGGAACTTGAAAAATAAAATAGAGATACATCCATGAAAACTTAACCCTAAATCCAAGAAAATATAACGTCCAAGCACATAACGTAGTCCTGTGGGAATTCGAAGATACATGTGTGTAAAAGAAAATATAGTAACAACATTATGTTTGTTTTTATTAAATACTAATTTTGGGTTGAGAATTATGACCATGTCTTCAAAATGGATATAGTAGATTCATCTTCCATCAAGGTGTGTAGTGGAAGTGGTGTGTTGATAGTAGGATAAGGATTGTGTATTTGGAAGACCAGAGTTCAAGTTTTGGTGCAAGCAAAGAAAATGTTTTTGAAGACATCAAAATAAAAATATGTGTACTTTATGCTATATCTGAAAATAAGATTTTGTTGGTGAAAATTGTGTAAAAAGGTTTCTACAAAATGCAAATGAGAAATAATGAATGCATCAAGAGCGTGATGAATTAGAGTCTTTCTTTGATATAATAAGAGCATAATGCATATTATTTGATATGATGTGGTTCTCCAAGACAAAGACTTGTGTAAGGGAAGCTATGCAAACATTGTAAAATAATTTTAAGATTTGTTAAAGTAATTATAAAGAAAACAAAGAGAAGATTTTATGCATCAATGTTGGGAAGATTTGTGCATCATTATTGGCCAGAATTTGTATATCTTGCTAGGAAGATTTTATGTATCTTAATGGGCCGATTTTGTGCATCATTATTGGTTGTTTTGATAGAAAATAAAGGGGTAAATTTGTGCATTACTATTGGTTGTTTTGAGAGAAAAACAAAGGGAATATTTGTGCATCATTGTTGGTTTTTTAGTGGAAAACTAAGGGTATATTTTGAACATCATTTTTGAGTGTTTTAAAAATAAATTTGCAAGAAATAGAGATCTGATTTGATTGCAATAAATGTGAGACAGGTGATAGTGATAGAATTAATAAATGTGAGAAGAGCATATTGAGTATTTGTATTGCATATCATTTACAATATGTTCATGAAGAAAAGGAATTATGGGTAGAATATGTCTGAATTACTCTAGTTGAAGAAAGCAATTCTGAAAGAGATATAATCTTTATGCAAGTTTGGGGAAATATTTGAGTAGAGAAGAAATTTATGTTGTGAGAAGAGTGTTGATTAGATTTGAGTAAGCCTTGTGTGAATGCTTGTAGTAGCTTTGGGCAGAGTTAAGAGCATATTGCAGAGCTGAGTTGAGTAAGCCTTATGTGAAGGCTTGTAGCAGCTTTGGGTAGAGTTGAGAGAAGAGTGTTGAGTAGAGTTGAGTAAGCCTTGTGTGAAGGCTTGTAGTAGCTTTGTTTAGATTTGAGAGCATATTGTAGAGTAGAGTTGATTAAGCCTTGTGTGAAGGCTTGTAGTAGCTTTGGGCAGAGTTGAGAGAAGAGTGTTGAGAATAGTTGAGTAAGCCTTGTGTGAAGGCTTGTAGTAGCTTTGGTCAGAGTTGAGAGTAGATTGCAAAGCAGAGTTGAGCAAGCCTTGTGGGAAGGCTTAAAGCAACTTTAATTTAAGGATTGAGAAGACTTTGGAGTAGAACAAATAAAATGGGATTGATGTCTTCTATGGATAGAGGTCCACGAACAAGATCAGAAGGGATTGGTGTATCTTGTGGATAGAGGTCCACAAAATTGAGCATAGGGGATTGGTATCTCCTTTAGGTTGGGGCCCATAAATATTATAATAGGGAATTGGTTCCTAACATTTTTTTTGAGAAAATTTAAAAGAAATATTTTTCATGGATATAACCCATATTGGGTGAACTACGTTAAATCTATATCTCTCTTATGTGTGTTGATTTATGCATTGCTTTGTGTAGCACCCTAAAATTGGTGCAGTAAAACCTTAATAATTACAATTACTCTAGTAAATAATTCAAATTCAAATTTTAACCTCCAAAACCGCTCCCAAACCGTCGCTTAATCCGTTTCCTCGTTTCCCATGCCATTTTTAGAGTTTGTTTTGACCGTTTGACGATATCGTCGTCGATCAGATGATATCACCTCAGATAGGATGATTTCATCTAGGCTAGGACGTCTAGACGATCTTGTCCCAAAACTAATTTTTCACAATTAGCTTCTGTTCCAACGGTGTCTCTAATCTGGGGAAAAGCATGTCTGCACCGTTAGAGACCCTCCTTGTTGGAGATCTCCCAAATAGGGATGATCTCCAACCTCCTAACCTCCCTCCTAAGACTATTTAATCCTAGGCCCTCCCCTTAGCATCCCCCTGGCTGAAATTCCCTGTAACTAGAATTCTACACACACTAGACATCCTAAATTACTATTTGCACTTGTTCTATCCAAATTTTGTTGCAAGTACCTTAGTATTTTTTATCCGGACCAAGCTTACATCGTTGCAGATGATCCTGTTCAGATCGGAGGTGATCCTGTCAAATCAGAGATGATTTTGACTGCAGTCCACATTGGGGGCAATCAGTGCCCAGAGTTTGCATTTCTTCATCCTTTTTTTGTTGTATTATTCTACATTTAGTTAATATTATGATTATTTCTTATTATTTTGCATCTTGGAGTTCACCCATCTAGATCAAATGCATAATTAAGTTATAATTGTCATTAAATCAGTATAATGCATTCATGTTTCTGTTTATAATTCTCAGTTTGATATTGTTATTGGCATTTTACACTATTTCCCTCTGTTATCATAGTTGCATTCTCTATGTTTTGTACCTATTTCTCTATTTGTAGGTCTCTAATGAATTCGTCTGATGAATTCATCAAATCTCAGATGATCCTGTCAGATAGGAGACGATCCTGTTGAATTCTAGACGATCTTGACTACTTCAAAAATCAAAACCTTCATCAGACATCCGGATCAGGTATGGGTCTTTAATCCATCTTGTTCTTTTTGTTTTTCTATCCAAATATGTTTTTGTCTTCATTTAAATCTGCATTTCATATAGAATAGCTTAGATGCATTTTTGCCAAACCTAGGACTTGGATGATTAAAGATAAAACTGAACACACCAAACACATTCCCAACCTAGGCGTGGAAACTACCACTAAACGTTTCTTGGTGAACCCACCATCCATCAAAAAATCACCATAATACACCTCCCTCAAGAGGCGGGACCTTCGCAAGGCCTCTCAGTATGAGGTACCACGCCATCCTTTTCCCATCCTCCTTCCAGCCACGGATCCTATAGCCTGAAGGTAAGGATGCAAAAAATTTGGAGCGATACATTTTTGGTGAACCCGACGTGAATGCATTTAAAACCTTTTGAAAACAAAAAACAAAAAATAAAACAACCAAAACATAGATGCATTTTTAAATCATCTAAAACTAATAAGTTGCATATCATGTTTAGATGGTAGCTCCTAAGAAAATATTAGCAGTTGTTATAAATGTTGAAAACCAATTGGCAGCCATAGAAATCAATTATGTGCTTAGTGTGCCTGAAACAGATAGAAATCAAATTTTGTGTGAAAAACTTGATAGAAGACTAAGTGTCATTTCATCTAGGTCAAAAAAACTTAAACAAATCAAGAGGCTTGTCCTAGATAGAATCTTGTATCCTCATCAACTCATCTTTTATCATGAACTTCAGAGAGCCTGCCATAGATGGTTAGCTTATAGGAGTGCTCTTGTGTCTTCAGAATTGTTCACCTTCGAGGAATACCTCGAGAACGCAACCATTATACACTAGTTCCTAGGTCATTTAGAAGACCAAGAGGTTGTTCTTACGGATAGGGAAATATGGAATAGATTTCCTCGAGCTGTGTTATATCGAGAGTATTGCCACGAGCTTTACTTCTATCAACTAGAATCTAAGACAGATAATATCATTATAGCTCTTTTCATTAAATTTTTGAAAGAAAATTTTCAATTTTAAGAACACTTCATGACTCCTGAAGAACTCGAGCCTATTAATGATATTTATAAATTGTTTATAGAAAACTAGATCATTACTTTCAGTATTAGTTCTTGCATTTATTGTGTTGTTTGCTATCTTTGCAATATTATTACCAAAACAAGAAAAACTAAAAAACATAACAAAAAACTAAAACCTTTCATTTTAAATATTGTAGTAGGTATATAATTAATATATACCTCTTAAGCTTGTTGCATATATATATATATATTTTTTCTGAAATCTAAATTAAGCACAATGCCTAAACTTAGGAATGGTAAACAAACTGAAGGAGAAGAAGAAGATTGGTTAGAAGATAAAACTAGAAACCCAAATGACCTTCCTGAAGATCCAATTTCGAAAGGACAAACTCTAGATCAACCAGAAGATGACCTAGGTGAAGACAATGAACAAGAAGAAAATTTTAAAGAGGATGGATCCTCATCCCCTAGATTAGCTCCAGATGGAACTATTGCTTTTCACAACTTAGATCATTTCTAGAAATTTTTCAATAATAACATTGGCGCTCTTAATATGGCAGTTCGTATTGATAAAGGGAAAATTAGTGACACTCAAGCAGCCATGGAACATATGTTTGATGTGCACACTAATTCCCTGTCTTTCATTGATCAAGAAAGTGATAAGGCTAGACCATCCAATAGAGATATGGTCACTATGATATAGAACATGCCAAAACAATAGGTTACCCAACCTCCTAAGAAACCTGTTATTGAGCCTAAAATCATTCCCACACAAAAGAAAACTTCCTTCACTGCTTTACTTCACCAAACTATTGATCAATATGCTTCAAGTAAACAAAAACCTAAAATGAAGCCAAACACCAATTTTCAACAATCTAGAATACAGCATAATACAACTTCAAAATTCCTTCATAACACCTTTCCTACCAAAAATTTACACAAATAGCAACATAGCATTTAATCTTCATGTACCTCCATCATATGCTCACAAATCCCATATCAATGCCCTATCAAACCAATATGGTGGGCAAACTAGTAATCTGGAAGCCATGGTGAAACAGTTAGCTTCGCGTATGGACCAGATAGATCCTTACCGTCCCTCATACAATTATCGAGAGATATGTAGTCAACCTTTGGATCCCATAGTTGTAGCACAACCGTACCCTAAGCATTTTCCCATGCCCATCCTGCCTATATATAAAGGAACCGAAGATCCCATAGAGCATCTTCGCATGTTTAGGATAGCATGTCATGATATATCACATGATGACTTGCTACTACTAAAAATGTTCCCAAAAAGTTTAGGTGGAATGGCATTAGAGTGGTACTATCAATTGCCCACTCATTCTTTGAGAAACTTTGAAGAAACAGTTGAATCTTTTGTCCATCAATTTAGTGCCTACATCGAGAGGCATGTAACCATTAAATATTTATACAACTTAAAACAAGACAAAGATGAATGTTTTGCCGATTTCTTAGCTAGATGGAGGCAATTGACAGGAAAATTGCACTTTGTGCTACCTTATAGGGAAATGTTGGACATTTTTATTAATAATTTACAAGAACAAATATCTTATGAGCTATCAACTGCTACTTTAACTACCTTCGATCAGGCTATAGATTTAGCTCGAAGAGTAGAATATGCCCTCATTAGGAGAGGCCAACTTAGGAAGAAGGATGATGAGAAAACATCCAAAAATCAATATAAAAACAAACAAGTTGTAGGTGATGGAGTCACTGACAGCAGAAATGTTGCTAATATCAATGCAACAAAAACAACAAAAAAATTTATATTGAAACCACCTGATAAGCCTCCTCGAGAATTTACCAGATTGAATCAACCCTTATCAACTATTTTACCTCAATTACTCGAAAGAGGTTTGATCCAATTACCAGCTATCCAGGAACCTGATCCAACTATACCCGGATATAGAGTTGACTTACACTGTGATTTCCATAGAGGGCCTGGACACTCTACCAACGCTTGTAAAAGGTTGAAACATAAAATACAAGATCTGATTGATAATAATGAAATGGAGGTGCAAGCCTTCCAACCTAAACAAAATGCTCCTAATAATCCTCAAAAGAACATTCCTCAAAATCAAAATCAAAATGCTAATCAATCATTAGACATATTCAACACCCTTTACCAAGACATGGTAAAGAGGTAGAAAATCAAATCGAACATCATAATGTTCCTCCTCCTACCCGATATGTAGGGACCATTAGTGGACATTTACTTAATCATGATCCTCAAATATTTGACACAACTTTATCCATGGTCACAACCAGGCCCCTACATAATATTCAAACTCCAGATTCTAGTGATATAGAATCAGATACTGAAAGTGAAATAGACATCACTTCAAACTAATCGAATAGTTCTGAAAATGAATCAGATCCTATTCAACCTATCACAGATGTTATGGTTCTAGAAGAACCATTTCCTAGAAGAGTTACTACTCGACTCTCTTCTAATTAGTTCCTACCAAATGAACAAGCCATAAATGCTCGACCGAGACCAGTTCAGCGTCTTCTATATAACATTGTAGGGACCATTGGAGTCGTTACCCGACAACAGGCTCAAAATTCTCAATAAGAACCAAACTAGAATTATGGATCAGCTCCATTCGTTTTGACAAATCCCAATAAATGGAATCATGCTTCCAATGTTCAACCTAAACCCCCTTACAATATTAATGAGCAATTATCCAATACTACAACCAAAATTTCCCTTTTGGATTTATTAAGATCTTCTCTTACCCATAGGGATGAGTTGATGCTTACATTAAGCCAAATGATGGTACCACAAAATATTCAACCTGAATCCATGGCCAATACTATCATCACTCGAGAAGTTGATTGTATTGACTTCCGGGATAAAGATATCCCACAACACAGTTTACATAAGGATAATCCCTTATATATTACTGCTCTAATTGGAGATGTAGTCGTTAAAAGAGTCCCGATTGATAATGGTTCATCTCTAAACATTTGCGCTTTTGACTTCTACCAACGATTTGGCTTTAGAAGTGATGAAATGAAGAAAACTGACATGATTATCAAAGCTTTCAATGATGAAACACAAGAAACGTGTGGAGTTATTACCATCCCATTGCAAGTTGGTCCTCAAACTCTAGATACCACCATGTTTATTGTACATTGCCTCGCATTGTACAATATACTCTTGGGTCGTCCTTGGATCAATGCAATGCGGGTTGTCCCATCAACTTTACACCAATGTGTTAAATTCGAATTTAAAAATCAGTTGGTCACTATCCACGGTGACCCTAGACCCTTTGATATGTGTGCTTTTGCAGAACCTGTTGGAGTGCAATTTTGCCCTGCTCTGTCATCCACACATCCTAATTCTTATTTTTCATCTAAAACTGTGAAACACACACCCATAACTTCATCTATTTCTCCTCCATTAATTTCATCCTCATGTATAGATCAACAATCTTCTAAACAAACCACTCTAGAACCTCAAAAAGATCTTCAATCTACAACCAATCCTTCATGTTCTATCCCTATAATTTCAAAACCTATAGACCCATCTCTTAACATTTCCACATTATCAACATCTATCATACCTTCCACATCTAAAGACATAGGGAATGATCCTTCTACATCTTATCCTCTTTCTGATGAACTTTTACTAGATTTATCCACAATCTTAATATCATAAAAAACAAATGCTTTCATGCAAGATTCAATTCTTTTAAATAACTTGCCATCATCTCCTCGTACTTTGGGCCTCCCACAACCTATGGGAAGTACTTACCAATTCAGGAGTTGTGCCTTCATTTATAAAGGATATGACTGGGGAAGAATCCCTCGGAATATCAAAACTCATCATGAGGGATATGCTCGGTGTTATTTTACCAATGAATATATTAAAGCTAAACCCATAATGCTTAAAATGGGATATAAAGGGAAAGGCTTGGGACCTTTCCATAATGGCATGAAATAACCTTTCGAGGTAGAACCGTGGTCTGCCTCTGTGGTGTGGGCCTATTTCCTAGTAAGGGTCAACCCTTTCCTTTTGAAGATGATGATCAACTCATATGTTATCAAGATTATTTGGATAGGTGTGATGATTTGCCTCTAAAAAATCAGCCATTTACATGTAACATGCTATCCATAGCTTACCCTGAAATGATTGTTGACTCCGATGAGGATTTGGAAGGAGATATCTTCCACGATGTCTTCGTTGAAGAGATGTTACACAATGGATTTTATTTTGATGGTTCTATACCAACTATAGCCCAACTTGAGGCCATTAATCCTCAAGATGAATTATCCAACTTAACCTTACAAGAATTACAAGAATTGGGCATCTCACCCACCCCACCTAATTTTGAAAGAGATCTACACATGGATGTAGAAAACGTCATTAAAATTAACATTGGAACTGAGGATAATCCTCACATAATCAATATTGGATCAGAATTAAGTCAAGAAAAACAAGAGCAATACATTGCATTCCTTAAAGAGTATGAAGATGTCTTCACTTGGACATATGAAGATATGCCAGGTCTAGACCCTTCTATAGTCATGCATCACCTAGTAGTCCATCCGGATGCTAAACCTGTTAAACAAAAACTTAGAAAAATGCATCCCAAAGTGGCTTTGCTAGTCAAAGGGGAGTTAGAAAAACTCCTGAATGTTGTGTTTATACAAGCTATTGATTATGCTGAATGGATCTCAAATGTAGTTCCAGTCACCAAGAAAGAAGCTACCAAAATAATTTGAAACATATAACTGCAACATTTGTAAGAAGATATATATATAAATACTTTTTGAGAATTTTTGAGAATGTTGACTCTTTCTTTCTTCTTTATGTTGTTTTGGTTTCGAAAGAGTCAAGAATATTGCTGTTTTTTATTTTTTTTATTATTTTTTTGTTTTTGAAAGAATTAACAAGTGCCATAAATAATTGCAACAAATAGTTTTGAAGATTTTGATGACTATGAATGTTTTTGGTGTTTTTGAATTTATAAATTAAAAGAAATACAAAATAGTGATTTTGAAATATTTTAAACAAATATATACAAGGATGAAATGACCAAATTTATACATAGTAACGTTTAAGATGCAAAATGTTCATGGGTTCTTTAAGTTCTTTACCATCTAAGGTAGATAATTTGTATTCTCCTGATTCAAATTTGGTAGTGATAATGTATGGTCCAAGCCAGTTGGGCTCAAATTTACCTTTAAGGTCCTTAGTTGCATTAGTATTTATTTTTTTTTCTTTTAAAACAAGATCACCGATCTCAAAGGATCGATGACGAACTTTTTTAGCATATGATCTTTTAAGTTTTTTTTGGTAGGCACGGAGATGCTCCAAAGCATTGATGCGCTTTTCATCTAGGAGTTCCAGTGATCGAGTCTGCACATCTCGATATTCATCTCCTACTTCGGTATCTTGAATTAGTAGAGCCAAAGAAGGAAATTCTAATTCAAAGGGAAAAACGGCTTCAGCACCATAAACCAAAACAAAAGGTGAAGTTCCAGTGGGGGTTCGAACACTAGTTCGATAGGCCCACAAGGCTGGATATAACTGAATGTGCCAGTCGTGACCAGTTTTATTGACCAATATTTTAAGGATTTTGATTAAGGTTTTTTTAGATGCTTTTGCTTGACCATTACCTTGAGGATAATAGGGAGTGGACCAGCGATTTTGAATCTTATATTTTTGGCATAATTTTTTAACATATTTATTTTTGAAACAAGTTCCATTATCAGAGATGAGATTTGCAGGAATTCCGAACCTACAAATGATTTGATTAAAAATAAATTTAGAGACTTGTGTGCCAGTGCAGGAAGCTAAAGGCATAGCTTCAACCCACTTCGTGAAATACTCGGTGGCGGTTATGATGAATTTGTGTCCATCGGATGACACGAGATTGATTTTGCCAATAATATCTAAACCCCATTTTGAAAAGGGCCAAGGAGATGAAATAGCCTACAGCTCTTGTGCAGGCGCGTGGACAAGGTCAGCATGTTTCTGGCACTTATCGCAATGGCACACATAATCATGTGCATCCTTTTCCATGGTAGGCCAAAAGTATCCTATCCTAAGAAGCTTTTTAGCAATGACACTACCACTGAAGTGTCCTCCACAAGATCCATCGTGGGTTTCACTCAAGGCTAATTGGGATTCTTCAAAATTTAAACATCTTAATAGGATACCTTCAAAATATCTCCTATATAAAGTATTGCCAATTATTACAAATCGACTTGCTCATCTACGTAATAACCGATGCTGGTTTCTATTAGAATTAGCAGGGAAAGTCCCATTTTGGAGAAGATCAAATATATCTGTATACCAAGGTTCAGGAGTAGTTTCATTGATTAGAAACACATCCAAAGGTTCTAATCATGACTTATTTGAAGTGGGTTCATGGAGTCGATGAATAATGATAGTGGCATATTCGTCATCTAACTCCAAGGGTAGGAGAGATGCAGCTGCGGCCATAGCATCAACTGCACGGTTGCAAGTTCGAGGAATAGCTTCCAAGGTAACTTGATCAAAGAGAGACATTAGTTGTAAAACATAGGCTTTATATGGGCACATTTTATCATCTCTGGTCTAATAAACTTCATTAATTTGGTTTATAACAAGTTGAGAATCACCAAAAACTAACAGATGTTTAATTTTTAGTGCCAAGGCAGCTCATAATCCAAGGATTAAAGCTTCATATTCAACAGTATTGTTGGTGCAAGCAAATTTTAACTTGAAGGACAGAGGAATAATATGTTTTTGTGGGGATATTAAAATAATACCCACACCAGCCCCACTCATGCATCGGGCTCCATCAAAGTATAAGGACCATTGTTCAATATGGTCTGCCTCTAATTGAAGGCATTCATCAGGAAACTCAATGATGAGGGGATGGGCAGACTCTAAGGGAGTAGCAGCTAATTGATTTGCTATGATTTGACCCTTAACAGACTTTTTTCCTATGAACATGAGGTCAAACTCGCTTAGAGCAAGAACCCACTTGGCTGTGCAACCCAATAAATAAGGTCGACTCATGAGATACCTCAAGGGATCATATTTAGCAATGACATAAGTTTTCTGACTAAGCATATAATGGCGTAATTTTTGCGTAGCGAACATGACTGCTAGACATAATTTTTCTAATGTTGTGTAGCGGGTTTCATAATTGACGAAGGTTCGACTAATATAATAATTAGCACGTTCTCTCTTCGCATCATCAAGCTGAGCTAACATAGCTCCTAAGGCAGAATCTAAAGCTGAAATATATAGGAGAAATGGGCGATCAGGTCTAGGTGATGAAAGCATAGGTGGGTTAAGGAGGTATTGTTTGAGAAGTTCAAAAGCTTCTTTACATTCATCGTCCCAATTAAAAGGGACATCCTTCTTAAGGAGTTTAAGAAAGGCACCGATTTTGTCCACCAGCTTATCGATGAAGCAACGAATGGCTTGAAGCTTACCTTGTAAACTTCGTAACTTAGATATATTAGTAGGTGCGGGCATATCAGTGATAGCCACAATCTTGAGAGGGTCAATTTCGATACCACGTAAAGAAACTAAAACCCCTAATAGCTTATCGGACTTAACTTTGAATATGCATTTGGCTGGATTTAATCGAATAAGATATTCTCGTAATTGATTAAAAACTTTTCTCAAATCATCTAAATGGTTATCTTCATTAATAGAGCGAGCTATAATATCATCTACATAATCATGTAGGATATCATGCATCATATCATGAAAAATATAAGTCATAGCTCGTGGATATGTTGCACCTGCGTTCTTTAAGCCAAATGGCATCACTTTCCAACAAAGGGTACCCCAGGGGGTAATAAAGGTTGTTTTAGCCTGATCTTCAGGAGCTATCCTGATCTGATTATAACCGGAGAATCCATCCATTAAGGACATCATCCCACTCCTGGCAATAAAGTCAATGATTTGATCCATGTTTGGTAGAGGAAAATCATCTTTAGGGCATGCAGCGTTAATATCTCTAAACTCTGTGCAAACCCTAACTTTGGTAGCTTCTTTCTTGGTGACTGGAACTATAATTGAGATCCATTCAGAATAATCAATAGCTTGTATAAAAACAACATTCAAGAGTTTTTCTAACTCCCCTTTGACTAGCAAAGCCACTTTGGGATGCATTTTTCTAAGTTTTTGTTTAACAGGTTTAGCATCCGGATGGACTACTAGGTGATGCATGACTACAGAAGGGTCTAAACCTGGCATATCTTCATATGTCCAAGTGAAGACATCTTCATACTCTTTAAGGAATGCAATGTATTGCTCTTGTTTTTCTTGACTTAATTTTGATCCAATATTGATTATGTGAGGATTATCCTCAGTTCCAATGTTAATTTTAATGACGTTTTCTACCTCCATGTGTAGATCTCTTTCAAAATTAGGTGGGGCGGGTGAGATGCCCAATTATTGTAATTCTTGTAAGGTTAAGTTGGATAATTCATCTTGAGGATTAGTGGCTTCAATTTTGGCTATAGTTGGTATAGAACCATCAAAATAAAATCCATTGTGTAACATCTCTTCAACGGAGATGTCGTGGAATATATCTCCTTCCAACTCCTCATCGGATTCAGCAATCATTTCAGGGTAAGCTATGGATAGCATGTTACATGTAAATGGCTAATTTTTTAGAGGCAAATCATCACACCTATCCAAATAATATTGATAACATATGAGTTGATCATCATCTTCAAAAGGAAAGGGTTGACCCTTACTAGGAAATAGGCCCACACCACAGCGGGCAAGCCATGGTTCTACCTCGAAAGGTTTTTTCATGCCATTTTGGAAAGGTCCCAAGCCTTTCCCTTTATATCCCATTTTAAGCATTATGGGTTTAGCTTTAATATATTCATTGGTAAAATAACATCGAGTGTATCCCTCATGATGAGGTTTGATATTCTGAGGGATTCTTCCCCAGTCATATCCTTTATAAATGAAGGCACAACTCCCAACTTGGTAAGTACTTCCCATAGGTTGTGGGAGGCCCAAAGTATGAGGAGATGGCGGCAAGTTATTTAAAAGAATTGAATCTTGCATGAAAGCATTTGTTTTTTCTGATATTAAGATTGTGGATAAATCTGGTAAAAGTTCATTAGAAAGAGCATAAGATGTAGAAGGATCATTCCCTATATCTTTAGATGTGGAAGGTATGATAGATTTTGATAATGTGGAAGTGTTAATAGATGGGTCTATAGGTTTTGAAATTATGGGGATGGAACATGAAGGATTGGTTGTAGATTGAAGATCTTTTTGAGGTTCTAGAGTGGTTTGTTTAGAATATTATTGATCTATATATGAGGATGAAATTAATGGAGGGGAAATAGGTGAAGCTATGGGTGTGTGTTTCACAGTTTTAGATGAAAAATAAGAATTAGGATGTGTGGATGACAAAGTAGGGCAAAATTGAACTCCAACAGGTTCTGCCAAGGCACACATATCAAAGGGTCTAGGATCACCATGGATAGTGACCAATTGATTTTTAAATTCGAATTTAACACATTGGTGTAAAGTTGATGGGACAGCCCGCATTGCATTGATCCAAGGATGACCCAAGAGTATATTGTACGATGCGGGGCAATGTACAATAAACATGGTGGTATCTAGAGTTCAAGGACCAACTTGCAATGGGATGGTAATAACTCCACACGTTTCTTGTGTTTTGTCATTGAAAGCTTTGATAATCATGTCAATTTTCTTCATTTCATCACTTCTAAAGCCAAATCGTTGGTAGAAGTCAAAAGTGCAAATGTTTAGAGATGAACCATTATCAATCAGGACTCTTTTAACAACTACATCTCCAATTAGGGCAGTAATATATAAGGGATTATCCTTATGTAAACTGTGTTGTGGGATATCTTTGTCCCGAAAGTCAATACAATCAACTTCTCAAGTGATGATAGTATTGGCCATGGCTTCAGGTTGAATGTTTTGAGGTACCATCATTTGGCTTAATGTAAGCATCAACTCATCCCTATGGGTAGGAGAAGATCTTAACAAATCCAAATGGGAAATTCTGGCTGTAGTATTGGATAATTGCTCATTAATATTGTAAGGAGGTTTAGGTTGAACATTGGAAGCATGATTCCCTTTATTGGGATTTTTCAAAACGAATGGAGCTAATCCATCATTCTGGTTTGGTTCTTGTTGAGAATTTTGAGCTCGTTGTCGGGTAATGACTCCAATGGTACCTACAATGTTATATTGAAGATGTTGAACTGGTCTCGGTCGAGCATTTATAGCTTGTTCATTTGGGAGGAACTGATTAGAAGAGGGTCGAGTAGTAACTCTTCTAGGAAATGGTTCTTCTGGAACCATAGCATCTGTGATAGGTTGAATAGGATCTGATTTGTTTTCAGAATAATTCGATTGGTTTGAAGTGATGTCTATTTCACTTTCAATATCTGATTCTACATCACTAGGATCTGGAGTTTGAATATTATGTAGGGGCCTGGTCATGACCAGGGATAAGGTTGTGTCAAATTTTTGAGGATCCTAAACAGGTAAATGTCCACTAATAGTTCCTACATATCGGGTAGGAGGAGGAACATTATGATGTTCGATTTGATTGGCCACCTCTTTACCATGTCTTGGTAAAGGGTGTTGAAATATGTCTAATGATTGATTAGCATTTTGATTTTGATTTTGGAGAATGGTCTTTTGAGGGTTATTAGGAGCATTTTGTTTAGGTTGGAAGGCTTGCACCTCCATTTCATTATTATCAATCAGATCCTGTATTTTATGTTTCAACCTTTTACAAGCGTTGGTAGAGTGTCTAGGCCCTCTATGGAAATCATAGTGTAAGTTAGCTTTGTATCCAGGTATAGTTGGATCAGGTTCCCGGATAGCTGGTAATTGGATCAAACCTCTTTCGAGTAATTGAGTTAAAATAGTTGATAACGGTTGATTCAATCTAGTAAATTCTCGAGGAGGCTTATCAAGCGGTTTCAATATAATTTTTTTTGTTGTTTTCATTGCATTGATATTAGCAACATTTTTGCTGTCAGTGACTCCGTCACCTACGACTTTTTTGTTTTTATACTGATTTTTGGATGTTTTCTCATCATATTTCTTCCTAAGTTGGCCTCTCGTAATGAGGGCATCTTCTACTCTTTGAGCTAAATCTATAGCCTGATTGAAGGTAGTTAAAGTAGCAGTTGATAGCTCATAAGATATTTGTTCTTGTAAATTATTAATAAAAATGTCCAACATTTCCCTATAAGGTAGCACAAAGTGTAGTTTTCCTATCAACTACCTCCATCTAGCTAAGAAATTGGCAAAACATTCATCTTTGTCTTGTTTTAAGTTGTATAAATATTTAATGGTTACATGCCTCTCGATGTAGGCACTAAATTGATGGACAAAAGATTCAGATGTTTCTTCAAAGTTTCTCAAAGAATGAGTGGGTAATTGATAGTACCACTCTAATGCCATTCCACCTAAACTTTTTGGGAACATTTTTAGTAATAGTAAGTCATCATGTGATATATCATGACATGCTATCCTAAACATGCGAAGATGCTCTATGGGATCTTCGGTTCCTTTATATATAGGCAAAATGGGCATGGGAAAATGCTTAGGGTACGGTTGTGCTATAACTATGGGATCCAAAGGTTGACTACATATCTCTCAATAATTGTACAAGGGGTGATAAGGATCTATCTGGTCCATATGTGAAGCTAACTATTTCACCATGGCTTCCAGATTACTAGTTTTCCCACCATATTGGTTCGATAGGGCATTGATATGGGATTTGTGAGCATATGATGAAGGGACATGAAGATTAGATGCTATATTGCTATTGTGTAAATTGTTGGTAGGAAAGGTGTTATGGAGGAATTTTGAAGTTGTATTATGTTGTATTCCAGATTGTTGAAAATTGGTGTTTGGCTTCATTTTAGGTTTTTGTTTACTTGAAGCATATTGATCAATAGTTTGGCGAAGTAAAGCAGTGAAGGAAGTTTTATTTTGTGTGGGAATGATTTTAGGCTCAATAACAAGTTCCTTAGGAGATTGGGTAACCTGTTGTTTTGGCATGTTCTAAATCATAGTGACCATATCTCTATTGGATGGTCCAACCTTATCACTTTCTTGATCAATGAAAGACAAAGGATTAGTGTGCACATCAAACATATGTTCCATGGCTGCCTGAGTGTCAATAATTTGCCCTTTATCAATACGAACTGCCATATTAAGAGCACCAATGTTATTATTGAAAAATTTCCAAAAATGATCTAAGTTGTCAAAAGCAATAGTTCCATCTGGAGCTACTCTAGGGGATGAGGATCCATCCTCTTTAACATTTTCTTCTTATTCATTGTCTTCACCTAGGTCATCTTCTGGTTGATCTAGAGTTTCTCCTTCCGAAATTGGATCTTTAGGAAGGTCATTTGGGTTTCTATTTTTATCTTCTAACCAATCTTCTTCTTCTCCTTTAGTTTTTTTACCATTCCTAAGTTTAGGCATTGTGCTCAATTTAGATTTCAACAAATATATATATATTTATATATATATATATGCAACAAGTTTAAGAGGTATATATTAATTATATACCTACTACAATATTTAAAATGAAAGGTTTTAGTTTTTTGTTATGTTTTTTAGTTTTTCTTGTTTTTGTAATAATATTGTAAAGATAACAAACAACACAATAAATGCAAGAACTAATACTGAAAGTAATGATCTATTTTTCTATAAACAATTTATAAATATCATTAATGGGATCGAGTTATTCAGGAGTCATGAAGTGTTCTTCTTCAAATTGAAAATTTTCTTTCAAAAATTTAATGAAAAGAGCTATAGTGATATTATCTGTCTCAGATTCTGGTTGATAGAAGTAAAGCTCGTGGCAATACTCTCGATATAACACAGCTCGAGGAACTTTATTCCATCTTTCCCTATCCGTAAGAACAACCTCTTGGTCTTCTACATGACCTAGGAACTGGTGTATAATGGTTGCATTCTCGAGGTATTCCTCAAAGGTGAACAATTCTGAAGACACAAGAGCTCTCCTATAAGCTAACCATCTATGGCAGGCTCTCTGAAGTTCATGATAAAAGACGAGTTGATGAGGATCCAGGATTCTATCTAGGACAAGCCTCTTGATTTGTTTTAGTTTTGTTGACCTAAATGAAATGACACTTAGTATTCTATCAAGTTCGTTCCACAAAAGTTGATTTCTATCTGTTTCAGGCACACTAAGCACAAAATTGATTTCTATGGCTGCTAATTGGTTTTCAACATTTATAACAATTGCTAATATTTTCTTAGGAGCTACCATCTAAACATGATATGCAACTTATTAATTTTAATGATTTGAAAGGCATCTATGTTTTGGTTGTTTTATTTTTTGTTTATTTTTCAAAATGTTTTAAATGCGTTCACGTCGGGTTCACCAAAATGTATCGCTTCAAATTTTTCGCATCCCTTACCTTCAGGCTATAGGATCCATGCCCAGAAGGGGGATGTGAAAATGATGGCATGATACCTCAGACTGAGAGGCCTTGCGAAGGTCCCGTCTCTCGGGGAGGTGTGTTATGGTGATTTTTCGACGGGTGGTGGGTTCACCAGGAAACGTTTAGTGGCAGTTTCCATGCCTAGGTTGGGAATGTGTTTTATGTGTTCAATTTTATCTTTAATCATCCAAGTCCTAGGTTTGGCCAAAATGTGTCTAAGCTATTCTATATGAAATACAGATTTAAATGAAGACAGAAACATATTTGGATAGAAAAACAAAAAGAACAAGATGGATTAAAGACCCATACCTGATCCGGATGTCTGATGAAGGTTCTAATTTTTGAAGTAGTCAAGATCGTCTGGAATTCGACAGGATCGTCTCCTATCTGACAGGATCGTCTAAGATCTGACGAATTCGTCAGAGACCTGCAAACAGAGAAATAGGTATAAAACACAGAGAATGCAACTATGATAACAGAGGGAAATAGTGTAAAATGCCAATAACAATATCAAACTAAGAATTATAAATAGAAACATGAATGCATTATACTGATTTAATGACAATTATAACTTAATTATGCATTTGATCTAGATGGGTGAACTCCAAAATGCAGAATAGCAAAAAATAATAAATAAACTAGCTAATTGCAGAATAAAATAGTAGATTGAAAAGAGGAAAATGCAAACTCTGGGCACTGATTGCCCCCAATGATGATTGTAGTCGAAATCGTCTCTGATTCGATAGGATCGCCTCCGATATGAACAGGATCATTTGCGATAATGTAAGCTTGCTCTAGCTAAAAAATACTAAGGTACCTGCAACAAAATTTGGATAGAACAAGTGCAAATAGTAATTTAGGATGTCTAGTGTGTGTAGAATTCAAGTTATAGGGAATTTCAGCCAAGGAGATGCTAAGGGGAGGGCTTAGGATTAAATAGGCTTAGGAGGGAGGTTAGGAGGTTGGATATCATCCCTATTTGGGAGATCTCCAATGGGGAGGGTCTTTAATGGCACAGACATGCTTCTGCCCAGATTAGAGACGTCGTTGGAACATAAACTAATTATAAAAAATCAGTTTTGGGACAAGATCGTCTGGACGTCCTAGCCCAGACGAAATCGTCCGATCTGAGGCGATATCGTCTGATTAGCGACGATATCATAAAACGGTCAAAACAAACTCTAAAAATGGCACAAGAAATGAGGAAACGGATTAAGCAACGGTTTGGAAGCAGTTTTGGAGGTTGAAATTTGAATTTGAATATTTACTAGAGTAAGTGTAATTATTAAGGTTTTACTGCGCCAATTTTAGGGTGCTACATTTTGCCCCCTCTTTAGTGAATTTTTTGAAGAAAATGCGTTAAAGATGATTTCTTCTCGATCTACGAGAAGGCAAAAAATTATTCCCATTTTTTAGACGACGATTCTTAGTCGAATCGTACGACAGCTTACTATGGTGCCACCTTCGTGTTTTTACCCAAATCGAACGTTTGAGGTAAAAACGCAGAAAAGCAAAAAAAAATTAATTATGTTTTGAATTGTTTTTTGAATAAAATTAAGAAAAATAGGTTAAAACTCTAATTCATTGTTACTATTCATTTTTCTGGTTTTTAGAGCTCTACAAGCAAAAATGGTCTAGACAGCGCACAGATCGACAGAGGTCCGACGCGGGCTACGGGTAAGAGTCTAAACTTAGCTTAGAATGGTTTAAGTTGAATTTACATGCTTTTTAGATTGAATTTAAATAAATTTTGAGCATCACGGCCGGTTTTGAGCCGTCGACGTTGTCAGGATGAAATCGTCCCGATTTCGATGAAATCGTCTCAAGTTCATCGATTTCGTCTAAGGGCGAAATTGGCGAAAGGGGGACAATTTCGACAAATAAGCGATGATCTCGACTTGCAAAATCGGAGACGATTTTGCTCAAATTGGGGACGATATCGTCCAATAGTGGACGATATCATCATTTGTATAAAATTGAACTGATTTTACTTGCATTATAAATCACTTGAGTTTTTATTAATGATTTTGTATTTTGTTGTTTTTATGTTGCAGAGAGGATTACTGAAGAGCAGAGAATGGAAATACGATGGGTTGAGAGATGACTTAGCCGCTCTATCACAGGCAGAGCGGGATCAGCTGGCTCAAGCTGGCTTACAGCATGTGGCAGAGATGCCATAAGTTTCTATAAACATGGGGCTACTGACGGCCTTAGCAGAGAGGTGGTATCTGGGTTCTTCCTATTTCTGGTTACCGACAGGGGAGATGAATCCCACACTAGAGGATGTATGGAGGATTTTGAGGATCCCCATACAAGGATGGTTGATCACTCCTACGACCAATCAGGGCCATGCTATGATGAGATTGTGTGGCGATCCGAGCTTCACCCTGGAGAAGGGCAGAGTGAACATCGATGCGCTACATCAGATGCCTAGGGCATCCAGACTCACATAGGTTTTGGTCAGAGTGGTGGGTGGACTTCTGTTGTACCACCAGAGTGGGTGTAGGGTTCACCAAAATGTATCGCTCCAAATTTTTTGCATCCCTTACCTTCAGGCTATAGGATCCATGCCTAGAAGGGGGATGTGAAAAGGATGGCACGGTACCTCAGACTGAGAGGCCTTGTGAAGGTCCCGCCTCTCGGGCGAGGTGTGTTATGGTGAATTTTTGACGGATTGTGGGTTCACCAAGAAACGTTTGAATGGCAGTTTCCATGCCTAGGTTGGGAATGTGTTTTATGTGTTCAGTTTTATCCTTAAACATTCAAGTCCTAGGTTTTGCCAAATGAATCTAAATTGCTCTATACGAAGATGTAGATTAAATGAATACAGAAGAACAAATTAGGACAAAAAATAGAGAAATTAAGCAAGATTAAAAAGTCATACCTAATCCGAATGTATGATGAATATTTTGATTCTTGAAGCAGTCAGGATCGCCTGGAATTCGACAGGATCATCTCCTATCTGACAGGATCGTCTGAGATCTGACGAATTCGTCAAAGACCTGCAAACAAAGAAATAGGTACAAAACACAAAGAATGCAACTATGATAACAGAGGGAAATAATGTAAAATGCCAATAACAATATCAAACTGAGAATTATAAATAGAAACATGAATTCTACACACACTAGACATCCTAAATTACTATTTGCACTTGTTCTATCCAAATTTTGTCACAGGTACCTTAGTATTTTTTAGCTGAAGCAAGCTTACACCGTCGTAGATGATCCTATTCATATTGGAGGCGATCTTGTTGAATCAAAGATGATTTCGACTACAGTCCACATTGGGGGCAATCAGTGCCCAGAGTTTGCATTTCTTCATCCTTTTTCTACTGTATTATTTTGCATTTAGTTAATATTATGATTATTTCTTATTATTTTGCATCTTGGAGTTCACCCATCTAGATCAAATGCATAATTAAGTTATAATTATCATTAAATCAGTATAATGCATTCATGTTTTTGTTTATAATTCTTAGTTTGATATTGTTATTGGCATTTTACACTGTTTCCCTCTGTTATCATAGTTACATTCTCTATGTTTTGTATCTATTTCTCTGTTTGCAGTTCTATGACAAATTCGTCTAATGAATTCATCAGATCTCAGACGATCCTATTAGATAGGAGACGATCCTATCGAATTCCAGATGATCTTGACTGCTTCAAAAATTAGAACCTTCATCAGACATCCGAATCAGGTATGGGTCTTTAATCCATCTTGTTCTTTATGTTTTTCTGTCCAAATCTATTTCTATCTTCATTTAAATTTGTATTTCATATAGAATAGCTTAGATGCATTTTGGCCAAACCTAGGACTTGGATGGTTAAAGATAAAATTGAACACATCAAACACATTCCCAACCTAGGCATGGAAACTATCACTAAACGTTTCCTGGTGAACCCACCATCCATAAAAAAATCACCATAATACACCTCCCTCGAGATGCGGGACCTTCACAAGGCCTCTCAGTCTGAGATACCGTGCCATCCTTTTCCCATCCTCCTTTCGAGCACGAATCCTATAGCCTGAAGGTAAGGATGTGAAAAATTTGGAGCGATACACTTTGTTACTACTATTTATGTTATTGGTTAATACTAATATGGGAAGTTATTGCAATTGATAACATTGGATAATATTGTTTGGAAAGAAAAGTAAAATTTTATCTTATACTGTTCATCCCTCCTCTCAGTATAATCTTGTGTTCTTCAATTGGTATCAGAGTGGGTTCCTTCGTGAAATCCTAACAACTTGAGGAAATATTTTACAAGAACACAGATGGATCATTAGGAAGGATTTTCAAAACATAGAGCTCCATTGTTTAATGGGACTAATTATAATTTCTAGAGTGTAAGGATGAAGATATTTTTGATGGCACAAGGGATTGATACATGGAAATCAGTTGAGAATGGGTACACAACACCTGCAACTCCTACAGATATTAATGGTAAGAAATTGTATGAAAGTAATGCAAAGGTAATGAATGTAATTTTGAGTGGATTACAGGAATCATAGTTTGTGAAGGTTATGCACTATGGATCAAAAAAATAAATGTGGGACAAATTACAAAATACATATAAAGGAGATGTCAAAGTGAATATGGTAAAACTTCAAACTCATAGCAAAAATTTTGAGGAATTGAATATGAAATATGAGGAATACATTGCTAGGTATCTACTTTGTGTGGATGAAGTTTTTAACACAATCGATGGACCTGGAGAAAATATTGAGGATTCTACTATTGTTTAAAAAATTTAAGGTCACCTCCTATGAGGTATGATGCAAAGGTTTTAGCAATAGAATAGATCAAGGATCTAGAAATATTAAGGATAGATGAACTACATGGAATTCTCATAGATTATGATATAATGATAAAAAAAGAATAAATATTAAAAAAGGAGGTAGCATTCAAAGCTTCAAAGAAGATAAAGAATAAGAAATCAAAATCAAGTGATGAATCAAGCAGTGAAGAAGAGGCTAACTTTGTGAGAAGAAACAAGAAGGGTCCAAGAAAACACAAAGATATGAAAAATATGAAATATTTTAGTTGTGGTAACATTGGTCACTATGCAATAAACTGTCCATAAAATGGGTATAGTAGCAGTGAAGATAGAGAGGAATATTAGAAAAATAAATATAGAAAATATTATCATGGAAAGAAAGACAAACATGGTCAAAGCAAGCATGAGAAGAAAATATTTCAAAGGCACAAGAAGAGTTTTTATGTTGAAGAAGCAAGCAGTGCTTCAAGTGATAGTGATGAAAGTTCTTTCGATAGTGAAAAGATGAAATTTTATTTTTGTCAATAGAAGAGAAAGAAGATGCTCCTGTTGAAAACAAAATAGAAGAAAAGGAATATACTGTGGTTGAAGAACAAAAATAATATGCTCCTATTGAAAACCAAATAGAAGAAAAATAAGATGCTTCGATTGAAGACCAAATAGAAGAAAAGTAAAATGCTCCTGTTCTAGAAGGTCAAGAAAGAGGGAGAGTAGATGATCATATGATTGAAGATTCAGAAAAAGAAAAGGAAACCATAAGTGATATAAGAAAGGAACTTGTTGTTATTCTTGAATAATTGAAGAAGGCTAGAAAGGAAAATTCAATATTGAAGGCTCAAGTACAAGAGGATGAGAAAACTAAGGCAAAACTTCTACAAGATCTCATAGATTTAGAGACTAAGCTTGAAGAGGTAAAGAAAATTGAAGAAGGTATGACAATGCAGTTAAAGGCTAAAGAGCTAAAGTGTGAAAGACTAGAAGAGGAAGTTCAAAAGGGTCTTGGAACATATCTTAATGCATTATCATGATTCAAAGAGAGCTCAAAAACTTTGGATGATATTCTCAAGGTACAAAGATCTCCATTCATCAAAATAGGACTTGGTTATGAAGAAGGTCAAAAGGAACAAGAGGGAAAGACAAGCTCAAGAGAAGAGGAAGTTTCAAAGGAAGTGATTGAAGAAGAACCTGAGACATTTGATGAAGAAGTAAAATGTGGAAGCTTCAAAAAGGAAGAAAACAATGCACAATCAAGAAATAAGGATCATCACAAAAAATATAAAGGAATATTTATGGGATCATATCCTCCAAGGCAAGGTGAACATTTCTTTCAAGGTCATTGCTACTCATGTAATCATTTTGGTCACAGAGCTATACATTGTAGGGTTCATGGTCAAAATGTGTATGGCTTCACCAAGAGGAACTTCAATTCATTTGCACCTTTCAAGAACTACAACATCATGTGTTACAATTGCAATAAGTTTGGGCACAAATAAAAGTGGTGTAGAACAAAGTTTCTAGAATTTCCAAGGACAAGCAAGAACAAGGATGCTCAAAAGGTTCAAAAGGATGTGAGTTCAAAGGTATGGAAAAAGAAAGTTGGAAGAGAAGAAGAGCATTGTAAGTTGGGAGTATTTTTACTCCCACCCCAAAATTAATCACCTCAAAAAGAGAGGTGGTGAGGGGGCTGAGCTAAATGTTTTATTTTTAGCCCCAAAGAGCCCTTTGCCATTGATGTCAAAGGGGAGAGAATTCAGAAAGGGGGAGAAATTTTAGTAAGGGAGAGTAGCATGTCAGGGGAAGCCGTTTGGTAATCCAATTGAAATAAAAGAAATTTTTGTTGGGTTTCCATCAATGACAAAGGGGGAGATTGTTGAAAATTGTGAGTTATCATTAATGCCAAAGGAACAAAGCAGTCAAAGAAAAATTATTCTTCAAATATGATGATATCAAGATTGGATTTTTGAAATTTTCATTGATTTCAAAAGCAATAGTATGTTCAAGAATAAAGGTCAAAATATTAGTATTTGTGTGCTTGAGAAATTCAAATTGTAAGCATGGTCATTCAAATGATAAGCATGGTCAATATCATTGTGCTTGAGAAATTCAAATGGTGAGCATGATCTATACTATAGCACTTGAAGAATTAGAATGATGATGTACATTAATTAATAATGTACACTTTAATATTTAAATTAAAAATTTAAATACTAAAGTAAGACTCTAAAGTGGGATATAATTAAATCAAAGTTATAATGTAAGGGCCAACTACCATGGTTAAAAATATTCAAATCATTCATATATATATATATATATATATATATATATATTGATCTAACATTGTGGTTGAAAAAAGTGTTGTTGGTTGAAGCACCTTCGTATTTCCCATGGAAGAAGAAGAGTATTTGTGTTCGTTGCTGCATCTACATTCGAAAGAGGTAAGCAAGAGGAAGAATAAGATTTCATCAAAGTGAGTGTCGTTCGATTGAGTGAGTGAAGTGCCATACATATTTCATTGAGTAAACATACCTTTCACAATTTCGAGAATGTTGTGTGATGAGTGTTAAATACCTACACCTTGAAGAAGAACTTGAGACATGTACTTGGTATTTCATGTTCATTGAAGATAAAATAAGAGATTATTGGTCGCCATGAGGGCTACGTTCGGTAAATTGATTTGCTAGTTTGTTTAATACCAAAGAAGAGATTGTTCTTCATTGTGAGTGATACATATGGAAAGAGATCAATACATAGTTGTGTTGCACATTTTATTTTATAACAAGGTGAAAATAAAACAGTGATAGTAAAAGAATATTTAGAGACATCGTGGCTAGATGTGTGCACAAAAAACTTACACAAGAACAAGTATATAAGGTATATTATTGATAGATTCATTTTGGGTATAAATTAAAATCATTATCTTTTAATGTAAGTGTTGGTGCCTGAAAAATAAAAGAGACAAATACATCCATGCAAACGGAACCCTAAATCCAAAAAAATGTAATGTCCAAGCACATAAGGTAGTCTTGTGGGAATTCGAAGAAACAGGTGTGTAAGAGAAAATATAGTAACAACATTATGTTCATTTTTAGCAAAGACTAATTTTGGGTTGAGAATTATGACCATTATTCAAAAGGGAGATAGTGGATTCATCTTTCACCAAGGTGTGTGTGGAAGTGGTGTGTTGATAGCAGGATAAGTATTGTGTGTGTTGAATACAAGAATTTAAGTTTTTGTGCAAGCAAGGAAAACATTTTTGAAGACAAAAATAAAAAGATAAGTGTGCTTTATGCTATATCTGAAAATAAGTTTTTGTTGGTGAAAAATTATGTGAAAGGGTTTATGCAAAAGGTAAATGAGGAATGATGAATGCATCAAGAGTGTGATGAATTAAAGTTGTCCTTTGATATAATAAGAGCATAATGCATATTATTTGATATGGTGTGGTTCTCTAAGACAAATACTTGTGTAAGGGAAACTATGCAAACATTGTGAAATAATTTTATGCTTTGTTAAAGTAATTTGAAAGAAAACAAAGAGCATATTTTGTGCATCGTTGTTGGGAAGATTTTGTACATATTGTTAAGTAGATTTTGTGTATCTTGTTGGGAATATTTTGTGCATCATTGTTGGTTGTTTTGAGAGAAAACAAAGGGTATATTTGTGCATCATTATTGGTTGTTTTGAGAGGAAAACAAAGGGCATATTTTTGCATCATTGTTGGTTGTTTTGAGTGGAAAACTAAGGGCATATTTTGTACATCATTATTGAGTGTTTTGAAAAGAAATTTGTGTTGGAAATATGAGCAAGTTTTGTTGTTATTGATGTCAAAATGATACACAATTCAAGGTTCTCTCCAAAGGAATTAGAATCATGAGTTCAAAATAACAAATTAGTTTGAAGGAAGATTATATATAAAAGGGCCCAAAGGACATTTAATATTTAATTATAATATTTAAATTCATTCTGAATTTAAAATAATTATAATTAAATTATTATTTTTGAAGTGCAAATCATTCTCCTTGAAAAGAGCAAGTGAGCAAGTTTTTAAAATATTAAAGGAGGCAAAGGTTAAGTAATTTTAATTATAATATTTTAACCTCTTGGTTAAAATTTTAATTTAAATTATTATTGGCACCAAAGTTTGTTTTGATAGATGGTGGCAAATTGAATAAAGGTTGACATATCCACATTTACAATTTTACATATAAAGAGGGGTAAATTATTTCCCCAAATTCTAAGGTATTCATTGATAAAAATTGAGAATAAGACATACTTCGTGTGAGCACTTCGAGGGAGGAATCTTCATGATATTTGAAAAATATGGAGTGTATTTTGAAATAAACATGGGCACAAAAACTTTAAACCACCCACTGGGTAGCACAAATGGCAAGCAAGGCAGAGTTAAGGCATTTTCAGAGTCTAGGTCGTGGGTTCAAATCACGGTCATGTTTTTGCAAGGAAGGAAGAAGAGTTTTTTGAATTCGATATTTTAGGCACAAAATACAAGGAATAAAGGGACATCATGTGCCCTTGGTCCCAAGTGGGTGTGTAGCCCACGCGGCTAGCCTAGTGTTGCTAGGGTGCAACGCTAGTAGTGAGGTTTCAAGTTCAAATTTGTGAGGATACAGTTTGTGTGGTGCACAAATATTTTTGGTGCATGGTCTAAGTTCTAGTGAGGACTTGTTAAGTAGATTTGAGGAAATTCTTGGTGAAGATTTTTTGAGCATATTGGACAAGTTCTAATGAGTACTTGTTGAGTAGATTTGAGGTAAGTCTTGGTAAAGACTTGTTGAGCAGATTGGAGTTCTAGAGAGGACTTTTGGACAAATTACTGTGAGATTTTGTGGAAGCTTACAAGGCAGATTTGAGACAAGTCTTTGAGAAGAATTAAGAGCATAGTTAAATGATTTGTTCAAGCTTTGGATTAAGGTTTGGGGTAGATCTAGCAGATATTTGTGATTGAATCACGCTTTGTGTTAAGGCTTGAGGATAGATATTGAGAATATTTGTGCTAGATCGAAGGAATGTGTTTAGTGCATATTTGAGGACAGAGTTTGGTAAAGATTTGAGGACAAGTTTGTGCTAGAAAAAAAACAAATATTGATAAATTTTTTGTTAGATCGAAGGATTGTGTTTAGTGTAGATCATAGGATAGATATTGAGTAGATTTGTGCTAGATCAAAGGATCGTATTTAGTGCATATTTGAGATATAACTAATATCTAGCTTTGAAGGTGATAGAGTATAGAGGATGATAGTCTCTAGTGGATAGGGATCCATTAGCTAGGGCAGTGAGGATAGGTATTCTAAGTGAGAACAAGAGTCTTCAATGGATAGAGATCCATAAGCCAGTGTAGTGGAGGTAGCAATTCATCTATAATATCACTAGCCAGAGCAGAGGAGAAGGATTTCTCCTAGGATAGATATCCATGAAATTTATTAGGGGATTGGTATCTCTTTTGGATAGAGGTCCATAAATATTGTAATAGGGAAAGTTTTTCCAAGATATTTGTTGAGAAAATATTTGTGAAATATTTTCTTTGTGGAGTAGACCACATTAGGTGAACCACATTAAATTGGTGTCTCTATTGTGTGTGGTGATTTGTGTATTAATTTGATTTCTAATGTTGATATTGTTATTGATATATTGAATAATATTGATTGTAAAATAGAAATTAAAAAGTGGTCTTATATTGTTCACCCTCCCTCTCAGTATAAGGTTGTGTTCTTCAATTGATATCAGAGTGGGTTTCTTTGAAAGGTTTTAACAGCTTGAAGGAAAAGTTTACAAGAACACAATGGATTCTAAGAGTGGACCCTCAAATAATTCAGCACCAGTGTTTGATGAAAGCGATTATGTGTTTTGGAGTATGAGAATGAAGATTCACCTAATGACACTTGGAAATAAAATATGGAAAGCAGTTGAAAATGGATACACACCACCAACTACTCCACCTACAGATAAATATGGTAAAGCTTCTACATCATTAAATTTCAAAAGAAATGAATGCAATTTTGAAAGTTTTACATAGAATAAAATTCATAAAGGTTATGCATTGCAAATCAGCAAAAGGAATTTTGGATAAGTTGCAAAGAATATATGAAGCAGATAAAAATATCAAAAGGGCAAAGATGCAAAATATCAAGGGAAAATTTGAAGAACTAAGAATGAAAGATGAGGAAAACATTAGTGTTTATATACTTTATGTAGATGAGGTTGTTAAATCCATGTAAGGACTTGGACTTGAGGTTTAAGAATCTAATGTTTGTGATAAGATCTTAAGATCACTCCAAAAAATATTTAGTGAAAATATTTCAGCTATAGAGGAATCAAAATATGGTGATATTTTGACAAGGGATGAATTACTTGGTATTCTTACAACTTTTGAGATGAATACAAAAGAGGAACCTAATATCTAGAAAGAAGCAGCTTTTAAATCTACTAAGAAGACAAAGGGTAAGAAGTCAGATTCAAGCAATGAGACATTTAGTGATGAAGCAAATTATGGCAAAAGAAACAAGGATCTAAGAGGATTTAAATATGTAAATTTTGCTAGATGTTTCAATTGTGGAACATATGGCCACTATGCAACTGATTATCAAGAAGATGGAAATAGCAATGATGAAGAAAAACAAGATCATAAGAACAGGGAATCAAAAATACAAGAACCAAAAGAAAAACAGGGATGGTCAAGGCAATTAAGGAAATAAGTTTTGAAGACAGAAGAAGAGTTTCTATGCAGACAAGGCAAGTACGTACTGAAGTTACAGTGATAATAGTTCCTTAGATAATGATAAATATGAAGTTCTATTTCTAGAAAAAGAAAATGAAATGGTTAGAAAAATGTCACTAATAATCCTCAAGTATTTTAGGTGTGGTGACTTTTGTCATCTTGAAGATAGTTGCACAAATAGTGGTTTCAATTTTAGTGATGATGAATATGAAGATGCACTTGAAAGACCAGAAGACAATATTTTAATGGCATTAGAAGAATGAGGAGGTGATCCTATAGAAAATAATTCAGAAAAGAATGAAGATGTTTTCAAAGGTAAACAAATAGAAGAAGAATAAAAAATAGGAGAAGTTGATATTGAAGGTGAACTTATTCATGCCCTTGATGCATTAAAGAATGTAAGAAAGTAAAATTCCCAACTTAAGCTTCAATTTTAAGAATGTGATGAAGAGAAAGGAAAGCTTATAGAGGATCTAAATAATTCAATGGCTAAGACAAGGAAGTGTAAAGATAAGTTAGCAACAAAGATCTTAGAATGTGAAAGGTTAGAACATGAAGTGGCTCTACTAAGGAAAGAAATAAAAGAGTCTAAGGATAGGTTACACAAGTTTGGAAGTTGCTTAAATATCATAGATAATATGATCAAGATACAAATATGGTCAACAAACAAAACAGGTCTTGGTTTTGAACAGGTATAAGAGAAACAATGAGATAAGTCAATCTCAAGTTCTAAAGAAGAAGAAAATTCAGAATAAGAGAGTGTAAGAGAGAGTGAAAATTCAGAGGATGAGTTGGAAAACAGAAATTTCAGCAAGGAAAGGAATAATGCATAAAATAGGAATATATGGAACAAGAATCAGCATAGGGTAAAAGATATTAAGAGACAAATGAGGTCAAGACAAGGTAGTTTCAATGGATGATGCTTCTCATGTCACAGTTTTGGGCACAAAGCTTCACAATGCAGTTGTTGGTCACAAATCTACCTAAGTACAAGATATTATCACTTGTGCGCCCTAGACTCGACCAACATTGAAAGGTCAAGGGAAAGAGAAAATTCCTTCGGACCAATCTCTAGAGAGGGTTGGTTCCCTTACTAAATCCTACACTATTGAAGACTAGAGTTGTGGGAAAGAAATTGGAAATAACGGAAAGAAAGGGAAATATGGCCACAAGCCGAAGATGTAGGATTGGGGTAGACTAACAACAAAAATTCCACCAAGTTTTATAACAACATATAACAGAAGGAAAGCAATAGAATTTTACTCACACCTTTGTAGGGACAACCCTTAGATTACATTTCAAAACATACTCACCAACAATGTTTTAAATCCAGAAATAGAATTTGAAACTTAATAGTAGGAACATGAGCATAAAAAGAAATGCTTAAAAATAGAAGGAAATCACACACATAATAATGCTTGCAAATTTAGAAGCCAAGTCCCTTCTATTGATGTAGAGAACTTAAGAATTTTTCTTGCAAAATGTCCAACCTCTTTTACAATGGAAATTTGATTAGTATTTATAGAGGTTTTCGCCTCTTTCATTAAATACATATGGAGGCAAAATGTTTGTAGATCAAAGACATCAGCACGATAATTTCTCCTTGGAAATCTTCCTTCAGAAACAATGATCCAGTTTTAATGGGAAATAACTCTGGATAATTAATTAGCCTAGGTACAAATGCATTGAATTCTAACCACCTTTGCGCTTTGAAAATCGACCATTGCCCCAACAATTTACTCCACTTTAAATTTATCTTGGAGAGGGAGTGAAACTATTAGGAGAACGCCTTTGGAAATGACAAAAATCAAAGGAAATATCTTCTGGTTTGCCACAACCATTAAATTTCGTCATTAAATTTCCCCTTTTGGGCAACTTTCCTTTTTCAACAACTTTTTATTTTAGGAAAGTTTCTATTTTAGAAAAGTTTCCATTTTAGGAAAATTTCCATTTCGGGGGCCGAAATGCCATTTTCGGGCACCAAAATGCCTTTTTCGGGTTTCTATATACCCTTTTTGGAAACTTTCCTTTTTCAAAAACTTGCTATTTTTGGAAACTTTCTATTTTTGGAAAGTTTCTTTATCCGAGGGCGAAATGGCATTTTCAAAAATTTTCTCTTTTTCTCCCAAAATGAATTTTGACTTTGAAATTTCATTTGCTTTCCCGAAATTTATTTTCTGCTTTGAAATTGATTTTTTTGGTAAAACTTCTTAGAGCCATAACTTTTGATCTGTTAACTCGATTGTCTATTGTAATATATCGTTGGAAAGCTTGAGAAAAGATCTATCACAATGAAATATCCAAATATCATTTCATCCAATTTTTCTTTCACCACTGGATGTACTTCATTCTTGGATGAATTTAAAAATTTATTTTTAGTGTGGCAAAAATACCAACACTTTTGGTGGCACGCAGGGTATTCAGCTCGTCTGGATGCAATCGACCCTAGGGCCTTTATCCATTGGGTAACAGAGTCATAACTACCGGCTGCATCAAATTATTTACTGCTTGCATCAACTTCTTCCTATACTGCTTGATATTGTTCGGTCACCTATTGGTATTTTTCACCCAACACGAGGAACTTCACCGAGCTCGGATGATTTTCTCTGCTTTAGGGTGCTCTGACAAGACTTCGATCTCTGACGCCAATGACTCTTGTAATCCAAAAACAAAATGGAAAAAAATAAATAGAGGTTGTTGAGGGTTTGGCTCAATGGAAGGAGCAAAAATGGATGGGGCCATAGTTACGCTTACCCTTGATGGGGTTGGTATACTCACAACAATGATGGAATTAACGGGAGTGAAAGATGAGGTAGATGACAGTGGAATAGAAAATAGGTTAGGGTCAGAGGCAAACAAACTGAAAGAGGGAGGAATGGAAGAAATGGGAATAGTGGAAGGAGCATTGGTGATAGCTGACTATGAAATGGGGAGGGGAATAGAAGTGGTGGGTACAATGAATGAAAGCGAAGTGGAAGGAGGTACTACAGAATGAAGGGAAACAGTCACCAAATGCTCATGATCAAGAGAAGAGAAAATGCGTACCTACGGGCTCCGACACCATTTGAGCCGATGACGTGGGTGATTGCAACCTTAGATTTTTTTTTAAACTTGATCACACCATTTAGTGCCCTCAACACTTTATTTATTAGTCGACCTATTTACAATATTTACACAAAATTTTACGACATGATTGGCATGTCGCCACCACAAACCTGGATTTGGGTGCTTATCCGATGAATCTGCAGTGTCCGGACCAGATCCGATTATACTTCAGGTAATATTTAAAGTTTGGTTGTCCTCTTATCAAAGTTTGCCAAGTTGCAAGCCAGCTACAATGTGGCAGGTTATCATGCATGCCAGTACTCATATAATCAATGAATAATATGGTGAAAATATTTACCATATGAGAGCCTTCTTCGAGTACCGATTGTGGTGATGGCTGACCCCAATATCACCCCTCTTGGGAGTCCACTGGCTGCGGGATCTTGGGTACATGCTCCTCTAACTCCTTCATGTGATAGTAAGATTTTTTTGGCAATAGCCCTTTTATCAAGATCTCCTTAGGATCAACCTCCTGATGAGGCATGCTTATTGGGACACAAAAAGGGTGTAAAATTGTGCCTTCTTCGCTCTCAGAATCAACCTCTTGAGCTTGTTCTTCTTCTTGGTCCAACTCCTGATAGAAATTACAAGCAACCATATTGTTCATTATTGGAGCAGTGCTTGCATATTCCCTTCATTGGCCCTGGATGAGATTCACCTCTTGTGCTCCACACAACTGTATTTCAGGTCTCCGCATAGCTTGAGGTATCTGCCATTGTGAATATTATGCAAGACATACGAGAGCAACAACTATCGGAGAGAGTGATGGAAAGGTAGTTTCTCTCCACTGTATTTTTTTTGATTGGAGCAGGAGTTGCTCTGCTTGTACCGCTTCTTGAAATATTTGAGGGAATATTTATTCTCTATATTATAGCAGGAGGAGGCTTATGTCTAGGTGTAAAGCCCGAATATAGTAGAGGTGGGCCTGACCGGGTGTCGGTTGGATCTTCTCTGGAATTCTCCTCCAACTCCTCCAAAATCGAATATTGAAGTCCATGATGCTCTCTAGAGGTGCTCTCATGATGGTGGAAAGGTGCATCAAGAGTTGAAAGGGGTCCTAAGAGCCATCAAATGTGTCAACTAGTGCTCTTGCTAGGTCCACCCATGAGCATATGCTCTTACACCTAAGCATTTTGTACCACTACAATGCCCTTCCTTCTAGAGACAAGACCAGAAGTCTGATCATGACATCCTCGTGGGCTATGCCATGGAGGGTCGCTAAAGAACAACATCTTCAAGGTGCTCTCGGGCCATTCCCTCAGTGCCATTGTATTTCGTTAGGGTCTTTAGGGCACTTTTAGGAATCTCATGCTTACTTTGGAGATTTAGAGGGCCAGGATCATCCTAGTTGGGACAACATACATGTGCCATTATAGCAGTGGTCCTCAGAGATCACGGTCCTTACCACTGAGTCGGAGTCGCCAGATGAACATACTTTCTCCGCTTGTGAGGTCAAGGCTACTCACCAAACCTTGATTCCTTTGGGGTGTCTTCTTTTAGTATAAAAGGTGTCCACGATCAAGAGATCTGGATCTTCAACTCAATAGAGTCACCAAGTGATTTTACCAGATAAAAGCAAGCCAGAGATTCACCAAACTTAGGCTCCTTTAAAATACGGGAACTATCGATACAAAAATTGTGAGTCCCATCGGGCATGCCAAAAACTTTTGGTATCGATGGGTTTGTCAGCTTGGGATAATACTTGTTCCATCGACTATGGATCTTACTAGGATAGAAACTTTTTGTCCCATCGGGCGTGCCAAAAATTGTTGGTCACAAATCTGCCTAAGTACAAGATATTATCACTTGTGCGCCCTAGACTCGGCCAACATTGAAAGGCCGAGGGAAAGAGAAAATTCCTTTGGACCAATCTCTAGAGAGGGCTGGTTCCCTTACTAAATCCTACACTGTTGAAGACTAGAGTTGCGAGAAAGAAACTGGAAATAATGGAAAGAAAGGGAAATATGGCCACAGGCCGAAGATGTAGGATTGGGGAAGACTAACAGCAAAAATTCCACCAAGTTTTATAATAGCATATAACAAAAGGAAAGCAACAGAATTTTACTCACACCTTTGTAGGGACAACCCTCAGATCACATTTCAAAACTTACTCACTCACCAGCAATGTTTTAAATCCAGAAATAGAATTTGAAACTTAACAACAAGAACATGAGCATAAAAATAAATGCTTAAAAATAGAAGGAAATCACACACATAATAATGCTTGCAAATTTTAGAAGCCAAGTCTCTTCTATTGATGCAGAGAACTTAAGAAGTTTTCTTGCAAAATGTCCAACCTCTTTTACAATGGAAATTTGATTAGTATTTATAGAGGTTTTCGCCTCTTTCATTAAATACATATGGAGGCAAAATGTTTGTAGATCAAAGACATCAACACGATAATTTCTCCTTGGAAATCTTCCTTCAGCAACGATGATCCAATTTTAATGGGAAACGACTCTGGATAATTAATTAGCCTAGGTACAAATGCATTGAATTCTAACCACCTTCGCGCTTTGAAAATCGACCATTGCCCCAACAATTTACTCCACATTAAATTTATCTTGGAGAGGGAGTGAAACTGTTAGGAGAACGCCTTTGGAAATGACGAAAATCAAAGGAAATATCTTCTGGTTTGCCACAACCATTAAATTCCGTCATTAAATTTTCCCCTTTTGGGCAACTTTCCTTTTTCGGCAATTTTCCTTTTTCGGCAACTTTCCTTTTTCGACAAATTTCTATTTTGGGAAATTTTATATTTTAGGAAAGTTTCCATTTCGGGGGCCAAAATGCCATTTTCAGGCCCCGAAATACCTTTTTCGGGTTCCGAAATGCCCTTTTCGGAAACTTTCTTTTTCATTAAGTGTCCATTTTTTGGAAAGTTTCTATTTTTGGAAATTTTCCATTTTTGGAAAGTTTCCTTTTCGGGGGCGAAATGGCATTTTCGGAGGCCGAAATGGCATTTTCAAAAATGTTCTCTTTTTTTCCCAAAATGACTTTTGACTTTGAAATTGCATTTGCTTTCCCGAAATTGATTTTCTACCTCGAAATTGATTTTTTGTGGTAAAACTTCCTAGAGCCATAACTTTTGATCCGTTAACCCGATTGTCTATTGTAATATATCGTTGGAAAGCTTGAGAAAAGATATATCACAATGAAATATCCAAATATCATTTCATCTAATTTTTCTTTCACCACTGGATGTACTTCATTCTTGGATGAATTTAAAAATTTATTTTTAGTGTGGAAAAAATGCCAACATTAGTACATGTGGAAAATAGGAATATGGAAGGTTCAGCAATAGGTAACTTTTTCAAGGGTATTGCTACTCTTGTAATCATTTTTGTCACAAGGCAATGACTTACAGGGTTCATTACAGGAATAGATATGGCTTCACCGAGAGAAATTCCAAGACATTTGCACCTCCAAGGAATGACAATATTAAGTGTTATAAGTGCAATAATTATGGACATACAACAAAATGGTGTAGAGCATAAATTTCAGAGATAAGAAAGAATAGAAATGGTCATAGGAATCAGAAGGATCAAATAAGGAGAAATTTGATAAAGGTAAAGATCAGTGCTTAGTGGGAGTAGAAATACTCCCAACCTAGAATTAACAATATCAAGAGCATGTGGGGGAGGGGCTAAGTAAGAGTTTCATTCTTAGCATCGAGCCCCAAAGGTGACCTTTTTCCATTGATGACAAAGGGGAAGATATTTGAGTAAGTGGGAGAGATTTGAGTTAGAAGGAAACCATTCAGTCAGGAAAGCAGTTTCCAAGGGGGAGCAGAATAGCGAAAGGTTAAAAAATTGTAAAAGGTAAATGGGTTTCCATCAATGACAAAGGGGGATATTGTTGGAAATATGAGCAATATTTGTTGTCATTGATGTCAAAAGGATATACAAGGTAAGTTTCTCTCCAAAGGAATTAGAATCATGAGTTCAAAATAATAAATTAGTTTGAAGGAAGATTATATTTAAAAAGGCCCAAAGGACATTTAATATTTAATTATAATATTTAAATTTATTTTGAATTTAAAATAATTATAATTAAATTATTATTTTCAAAGTGCAAAGCATTCTCCTTGAAAAGAGCAAGTGAGCAAGTTTTAAAAATATTAAAGGAGGCAAAGGTTAAATAATTTTAATTAAAATATTTTAACCTTTTGGTTAAAATTTTAATTCAAATTATTCTTGGTGCCAAAGTTTGTTTTGATAGATGGTGGCAAATCGAATAAGGGCCGACGTATCCACATTTACAATTTTACATATAAAGAGGGGTAAATTATTTCCCCAAAGTCTAAGGCATTCGTCGATCAAAATTGAGCATAAGACATACTTTGTGTGAGCGCTTCGAGGGAGGAATCTTCGTGCTATTCAAAAAATATGGAGTGTATGTTGAAATAAACATGGGCACAAAAACCTTAACCACCCGTTGGGTAGCGTGGATGGTAGACAAGGCAGAGTTAAGATGTTTACGGAGTCTAGGTTGTTGGTTCAAGTCACAATCATGTTTTTGCAAGGAAGTAAAAAGAGTTTTTTGAATTTGATGTTTTAGGTATGGAAGACAAGTAATAAAGGAATATTGTGTGCCCTTGGTCCGTATATCCCACATGGCTAGCCTAGTGTTCGCTAGGGTGTAACACTGGCAGTGAGGTTTCAGGTTCGAATTCATGGGGAGGCAATTTGTGTGGTGCACAAATTTTTTTGGTGCATGGTCTAAGTTCTAGTGAGGACTTGTTAAGTAGATTTGAGGTAAGTCTTGGTGAAGACTTGTTGAGTAGATTGGACAAGTTCTAGTGAGGATTTGTTGAGCATATTTAAGGTAAGTCTTGGTGAAGACTTGTTGAGCAGATTGGACAAGTTCTAGAGAGGACTTGTGGACAAATTAGTGTGAGCTTTTATGGAAGCTTACAAGGTAGATTTGAGATAAGTCTTTGAGAAGACTTGAGAACAGAGTTTGATTGATTTTTTCAAGACTTGGATTAAGTTTTTGGGTAGATCTAGCAGATTTTATTTATGATTGAATCAAGCTTTGTGTTAAGGCTTGAGGATAGAAATTGAGTAGATTTGTGCTAGATTGAAGGACTGTGTTTAGTGCAGATTTGAGGATAGATTTTGGTGTATATTTGAGGATATGTTTGTGCCAGACCAAAAATAGAGATTGAGCAGATTTATGCTAGATTGAAGGACTATGTTTAGCATAGATCAGAGGATAGATATTGAGTAGATTTGTGTTAAACTGAATGATTGTATTTAGTGTATATTTGAGATAGATTTGAGAGCTAGCTTTGGAGGTGATAGAGTATATACGATGATAGTATCTAGTGGATAGGGATCTATTAGCCAAGGCAGTGAGGATAGGTATTTTGAGTGAGGATAGGAGTCTTTAGTGGATAGAGATCCACAAGCCAATGTAATGGATACAATAGTTTATCTAGAAGATCACCAGCCAGAGCAAAGGAGAAGGAGTTCTTCTATGGATAGAGATCCATGAACTTGATTAGGGGATTGGTATCTCCTTTGGACAAAGGTCCATAAACATTATAATAGGGAAATGTTTCCCAAGAGATTTGTTGAGAAAATTTTAGTGAAATATTTTCTCCGTGGAGTAGCCCACATTGGGTGAACCACATTAAATTGGTGTCTCTATTATGTGTGGTGATTTATACATTGATTTTATTACTGTTGTTGATATTTATATTGATACTCTGCATAATATTGATTGAGAAAAAAAAGGTAAAAAATTGTCTTATATTGTTCACCTCCCCTCTCGGTATAAGCTTGTGTTCTTCAATTTTCAAGAAGTAGAGATATGATTTGATTGTAATAAATGTGAGACATGTGAAAGTGATAGACTTAATGAATTTGGGAAGAGAATATTGAGTATTTGCATTGCATATCATTTACTATATGTTCATAAATAAAAGGAATTCTTGGTAGAATATGTCTGAATTACTCTAGTTGAAGAAAGTAATTCTAAAAGAGATATAATATTTGTGCATGTTTTAGAAAATATTTGAGCAAAGGATAAAGTTGTGTTATGATAAGAGTATTGAGTAGAGTTGAGTAGGCCTTGTGTGAAGGCTTTTAGCAACTTTGGGTAGAGTTAAGAGCAGATTGTAGAGTAGAGTTGAGTAAGCCTTATGTGAAGGCTTGTAGTAGCTTTGGGTAAAGTTGAGAGAAGATTGCTGAGAAGAGTTGATTAAGCCTTGTGTGAATTCTTATAGTATCTTTGGTGAGAGTTGAGAGTATATTGCATAGTAGAGTTGAGTACGCCTTGTGTGAAGTCTTGTAGTAGATTTGGGAATATTGAGATAAGATTTTTGAGTAGACTTGAGTAAGCCTTATGTGAAGGCTTGTAGCAGCTTTGGTCAAAGTTGAAACAATATTGCAGAGCAAATTTTAGCAAGCCTTGTGGGAAGGCTTCGAGTATCTTTTAGTTGAGGATTGAGAAGGCTTTGGAGTAGACCAAAGTAGAGGGGATTGGTGTATCATATGAATAGAGGTCCACATACCAGAGAAGAGAGGATTGGTGTATCTAGTGGATAAAGATCCACGAACTTGAGCATAGGGGATTGGTATCTCCTTTGGGTTGGGGCTCATAAATATTGTAATAGCGAATTGGTTCCCAAGAGATTTGTTGAGAAAATTTAGAAGAAATATTTTCTTAGTGGATGTAACCCATATTGGGCGAACCATGTTTAATTTGTGTCTCTCTTGTGTGTGTTGATTTGTTTATTACTTTATTACTCCTATTGGTGATATTGGTTAATATTGCTCTGGGAAGTTATTGCAATTGATAAAATTGGATAATATTGTTTGGAAAGAAAAGTAAAATTTTATATTATATTGTTCACGCCCCCTCTCAGTATAAGCTTGTGTGCTTCATTCCAATCCTACAATTTTTCACAGTGGACATCATTGAGTTCCCACTCAAGTGTTTTCACTTAGATTTCTTGAATTACTTGCATGACATAAAATACATTAATGTTCCTATTATTTATTTCATTCTCTAAAGATAACTATGGAAAATATTGGAGAATACAACTCATCTCACCCTAAGCACTAGGGTCTCCACATGATTCTCTACAAGCATACCTTATAGAAGGAGTCACAAAAGGCTATTGTCCTATTTTTTGGTAGCCCAATGGACCACCCTAATGTTTTGGATCCTAATAAAAAGATCTTTCAAAAGGATATCTCAAATGATAATGAATCTGAGGGAGATTTCACAGATGTATTCAAGGTGGGGAAGAAGCCAATGTTTAACTCCACCACCACTTACATCCCTCATTCAATCAAGATTGATCCCCATCGATGCTCATCCAAAAGTAAGTCTTTAGGAGGAAAAAAAATCCTATTATTATTGACCATGACCAAGAAGATCTAGAAGAACATCTAGGAAAGCTCAAGAAGCCTAAAATTAAATTTATCCCTATCTGGTATCATTTCCTAATGGTTTGTGACTCCTCGAATGGGCCCTCTTCTTGTATAAAATAGAGATTCAACCCTGATTCACTCAGTAATATAGAGAAAATGGTGCAATCTACATCCATAGCATCCTTAACTACCTGGAATCTCCTCAAGCATGTTGAAAATATGATCTCTATCCTTAAGAATAAAAATTATGGTGTTGTTGTTGAGCCTACTATGAGCGATGTTGATCGGGACCCTTCTGAGATGTTGTATTAGTATGGTATATCAACTGATCCTTTTGACCGTCTCCTTGGGTCCTCGTTATTCTTCTTCACTTTTACTTGATTCTCAATCTAGCTCTCTCTATTTTTGGTGCCCCTTTGAGTCTCTCTTTTATCCCTCCATTTAGTTTTCCTTGGCTTCCTTCTTGCATTGTGTTTTCAAGATCGGTCCTTGTGAGAGCATCTCCTTTTTAGCTTCTCGTTGGTATTTTGTAAAAGGTTTGGGATCCATTTCAAAACCCTCTCTTTCAAATTATCAAAAAAATAAAATAAAGATTCATACCTAGTCTAACACCATATTAGATTCTCGATTAGTTTCTATAAGCAAATTGAATCAATATATTACCTACTACTATTAAAATTAAATACACACAAAGCAATGCACACAATATATGGGGGTATCCATGGACACCAAATAATATCACTATCAAACAATAAAATTATACTCCAACTACTGACAAAATATTTTGTGTAATGGGGTATTTATACACAAATACAAGTTACATTTAGGTCAAGGTTAAGTTATGAAACTTAAGGATTAAAATGATGAAATATTAAAAAAATGAAATTTTCAAAATAAATACTAGGGCCTAAAGGGATTATATTTACAATATAGTACAAAAATCGGTTGTGGATTTAAGATAATCTTAACCACCACATATTCCAATATAATGTTACTATTATTAACAAATGTCTTGTTAAAATCCTAATATAAAAAATAAAATGAAATACTAGAAAGAAAATATGTATATGTGTCATTTTTCATTCAAAATTTTATTACCAAATTTAAAAGGTTTGTTTATTTTCCAACAACATTAACTCATAGAAATATTTATCCAAGATCAAGTATAAATTAGATAAATACCACTAATAGTATAGCAATGAATCATAGTACTGAAATAACAACAATATCTCACAAACATATCTCAAATATATTCAATATCAAAAGATTACAAGAATTATTTAGATAGATTGCATTGTATGGAGATTTATCTCCAATATATAATTTTACATGACTTTTTAGTACTCTCACTATTGCTCTCATCAAATATCTAATAGACACATCCTTTCATATTCCTCTTATATTAAGACATAATTTTCATCTTGCCACATATCAATGAGACTCTTCATTCTCTCTCTTAACACCTTACACTTCCTCTCATATTGACACATATATTATATAAAATATATAACATTCTACTAAAAAATATTTACAAGAGGCTCAAATAGTATAATAATTACAACACCCCCTATATTAAATTATTTGGTAGGAAGGAATTTTACCTTTGTTCTCTAAGTCTTCTCTCTTTTTTCTTCATTCTTTAGCTATGCCTTTGGTATTGCTAAATATATGCAACCTTCATTGAATTTACCTTTATAAATTGCCTATGTATATCTATAGATCAATGTATCTAAGTTTTCTTTAGGTCTCTACCTTTGGGTCACTACCTTGGGATCACTACCTCTAGGTCTCTGCCTCTGGTTCACTTTATTTGGTTCTCTACCTCTAGGTCATTGCCTCTAGGTCACTCCCATTGGTTCACTGCCTATGGGTCACTACCTCTAGGATTCTACCTCTAGTTCACCTCTAGATTATCATTATCTCTAGGTCACTAACTAGGACAATCATAATATTATCATATTTGTAGGATTATCATTGTAGGCGCTTTCACTATAGGCCATATTCCAATGCATGATTGGATAATAATCATTCATTTCATATTTCTTCATGGTAAGATTAATATCATTCTTTACATTCAATAAAACTTGATTTTTCATCATACTTGGCTTCCTCTTGTAGAAACCATACAACATTTATTTCATCTTATTCCATTCATTCATACTTATCCATCCACAATTCATTTTTAATTTGTGAATTTTCCTTTCTTTTTGTAGATAATATTTTTGAGAATAATTATATCATCCAAAAATTTCACAAGAATGGAGGTTCTAGTATTTTTCTATCTTATGTTCATATATACCATAGTGATTACACCTTTTCTCTATTAAAGTATTTTGTTTTCCTTTCTCTAATTCATTATTTTTTGTTTGTCCTCAATAGTTAATAGTTTTATTAGTTCTTGTCACACATTTGATATCACTATTTCTTGTCATGAATTTCGTTCATAATTTATTAGAACTCATCCATCTTGTATATCCAAGACCTTTATATTTTTGTCTAAATTTTGGTACAATTCACTCTTTCATTTCTAGTCCATATTTTTCTAAACTTGTGTGTATCCTATTTTATTAAAAAAAAAATAACCAATTCCTTTAGTATACCTTTCAAAATAACCAAATTTGTCATCACACTAATCTCTTTCAATATCAAAACAAATTAGAGCATCACTATCTTTTCAATCATTTGAATCTCTATCATCATCAATTATGACAACATAATATTTTTTTGACCAATCACAAATTACATTCAAATAATTTAAGTTGCACTCTATATATTTTCTTTTTATTTCATAACATGCATTTACTAACATAGATTCCAAGTTATTATTTTATTCCTCATTACTTTATAACAAACATATGTGATTTACCATAAAATTCTTGTGTATATATTCTGATTGTGCAACATGCCCTAGCTAATTACTCTAATCTCTCTAATTTACTTTAGAATATTCTTGGTCTTGACCTAATATTTTGAGTTATATCATTATTTTTCATAAATATAACAATACTTATTTTGTGTTTCGTTTTGTGATGAAGTGCAAGATCCATTTTCTAATGTAGGAGCCTTATTAGATGACTCATTTTTCAATTAATTTTCAAGTTCATATTTTTGAAGAATATTTATTAATTCCTCAAATGATACATTTTTATTTAATACTAGAAGATATGTGACAAACATATTGAATAATTTAGGAAGTTCTTTAAGTACAACTGAAACTAAAATTTTATCTTCAACCTCTTCCCATAAGGTATGTAATTTTGATTTTAATTTTGATATCCTTAGAAGAAAATGTTATATGTTTTCTCCATTATGAAATTTTAGTGCATACAATTATGATTGTATGTGTGAAAAATTTACCTTATTCTTTCCTTAAAATATCATACACATTTTTTCCCAAACAATTTTTAGAGTTTCTACTTCACTAATGTGTGCTTGATTTAATTAGATATGCAAAACAAAATTAGCATCAAATCTTTAGCATAATCATATTTGACTTTTTGAATTCTTGTTTTATCTACTAGAATGTTTCTTTTTCCATTAACCACATCCTAGAGTTTTTCAACAATAAGTATTGACCTCATCTAATTTTTCCATGGGGTAAAATTCCACCCCTTTAATAATTAATATTCAAAAAAGAAAATTCTTGTATTTTCCATTTCCTTTAAAGTTGACAACCTTATAACTCCCAAATTTAATAATAAAAAATTTCAATCAAACTTTTCAATCAATTCCTTTGGAGTATAATTCCTTATTTCTTCAAAGTTTCAAATAACTCAATCGTTCAAAAATTTAATCAATATTCAAATTAAATAAATCAAATTTTAACTTTGAAATAAAACAATTTTTATTTTTCAAATTTCAATGTCCCCCTATAACTCCCAAATTTATTTCTCCAAATATTCCTATTTAAAAATCAATTTAAAAAACTTTACCTTATATCTCCTATTAATTTCCTTGCACTTTATTCTGTGAACTTAATTAAATTTTAAAAACTCTTGTACATACATTTAATTTTCCTCAAATAGAAAAACATAATATATGCTTGCAGGATTCTTTAATTCCTTCTATATTTTACTTAAATAGTCACCTCATTTTCATGCACATTTCATTAAATAAATATAATCACTTTTAATTAAAATGTTGAATTATTCAATGTAAGATAGCCTTTTGATGTTACAATTTTTTTTTTGTCATTTATATTTATGTGGATTTTTATCAGGGGACCCAAAACCTGATTACAACAAGTCAAAAAAATTTAAGCAAGGCCATAGGAAAGGCCGCATGAAGGCCCAAGGATGGACCTAAGGATAGGCTTAAGGAAATCCTTTAGGACAGGCTTAAGGATAGCCTTCAGGATAGGCTTAAGGATAGCCTTCAGGAAGGACACAAAAATTCACACCCGAAGTGGGAAAAAGAAAGTCCCACCCAGCCACAAACTTGAAAAGCTTTCCCAACGAAAAAAGAAAAAAGTGGAAAAATAAACATCGGAACAATCCTACCTAGCCATAAATTTGAACAACCCATTAGGCAGGAAAATAAGAAACCCTCCAAAAAATGAAATGCAAAATCCCACACAGAGAAAAAACCAAAATCTGGGCGGAGAATGCCAAAATTCTAGAAATACTAAGCCAAAACCCCCCTGAACAATAGGAAGGGAGCTGGAAACCAACAAAAATATATAGAAATATGAAGAACAACATCTTGCACAAGCCTAGAAAGAGGAACAACAAGAAAGGGAACTCCTCAAGCCATGAATTCCCTTTGTAGCAAGGAGAGCTACTCAGAAACCAAAATAAGTAGAGGAAACATTAGCACAAAACTGAAAGCCATGAGAAAGAGGTGGGGAGGTCCCAAGGAACCCCAAAAGAGGGAGCCACAAAGCATGAGCTACAGAGGATAAGCATAGGTCCCATCCAAGACCATAAAAATGTAGCAAGAATGCCAAGACATCATCCAACACCACCGATGAGCAGCTTCAGGGATCTAGAAGAGGAACACCAGTGGGATCTTAGCAGTAATAAAAATAGAGACCCATCCCTAAGCCACAAAAAAAATTTAGAGCCCACCACGAAGCCCACATCTAAAAACCCAAAGAGTAACACCATAGGAATAAGCACGAGGTCCTCCACCAAGCCAAAAGAAACTATGAAGAGATGCTCATGAAGCCAAACTCCCAAGATGTAATGCACTGCACCAAAAGAACCTTTGAACCTTAGCTCCAAATAGAACCCTGTAAAAAATTGAAATAGATCTGAAATCTCTAAGGAAAAGGATCCCTAAAACAACGTAGAAATTGTAGGGAAGGTCCCATGAAAAAACCCAAGGATATCCTATAAAACCTCAAGGACGTCCCAGATCACAAGCACCAGAAAGAAGTCCATAAAAAGGTATGAAAAGGGGTATACAAATGGATCAGTGACCTCCCACCCCAAGAATATTGTCTACAACACTAACCAACCAAGGAGGAAGGTCAAAGGAAGTGCCCTTTTGATGTTATAAAGTCATCGTTTAAAACCTATCTCAATGACACTTATTTAATCCCTACCTTTTTCAAGCTTGCTTTAGTAAAAAAACTTTCTAGAAATCAAATATTGCCTTGTGTTATTTAATCAAATGATTACATTTTTTAAACCATCAAATTTCTTTTATCCTAAAAATATTAAACAAATGTGATATCAATCTCTTCAAACAAAATTAGATGTTTAATGAATTATGTTCACACTTGTCTAGACTGAATATTTCATAAAGAAACAAAAACTTGAATTCATTTTTTTTTGAAATATCTCAATGACTTCACACTGCTTTCATACTCCCTTGGTTATTATTTTACTCTAAAATTCTAGAGATCACCTGATGTAGGAGCATCCGACGACAGTAGAGCAATCTTGCATCTTCCAAAACTTTTTGTTTCAAATTTTTCTAAGTACTTTTCTTCAGTTTTTCCCAAGGGGGAAGTTTTTGTAAAGCAAGGGGGAAGGGGGTCGCGAAATCGCGACATGTCACATGAAATCGCGACCTCAAAAGCTGCGACATGGTAAGGGCAAGTTTCGTCGCGATATCGCGACGTCGCGATATCGCGACAATATTTCAGAGCAAGGCGTAGGGGGGAGTCCTGTCGCGATATCGTGACCAGTGAAAAGCTGCCACGTGGCATGGTCTCGAAATAGCTTCCAAAGCTAAAACAAAGCAAAGGACTTCGGCAAAGAGAAGGCAGAGGGGGGGTCACGAAATCGTGACATGTCGCGATTTCGTGACATGTCATCGAGGATTGAGAAGCCAGGGGCACGAATCGTGACAGTCAGCAAATCGCGACAGGTCACGAAATCGTGACCCCCAAAGGGCTTCGGCAGGGGAAGGCGCTTTTGGTCGCGATTTCGTGACCATGTCGCGATATCGCGGCCAATAAGAAGACAGAGCAAAGTTTACACGCGGATGGCCAGGCAAGGCTGAAATAGACACGTGGCTGCCACGTGTGTTAAAAGCGATGCAACCAGTTGGGGGTAAGGTTGAAATTGACACGCGGAAGCATACATGTATTAAGTCAAAGATGAGGGCCACGTAATTTGAAAAGAGAGATGTCGACCACGCATATGTTTCTTTTTATTATTATTTCTGGTAGAACAACAATTACAGGCGATGGACTTTATGGTTGAGACAGCGGTGCAAAAGAACAGTCAGAACAAAACGGCGGGTGCAGGTTAAGGGAGGCCATTAATGCAAGCTTCATGGCGGATCGGGCAGTTGCCCATTTATGGCAAAAAATTTGAAAACTCGGTCGGGGGAAAAATCGAATTTGAATTTTTGTTAGGCGGGGGCATTAATTGCCTAGAGGATCGAGGCCTCGATAAAAACTCAAAAATTGTAAGGGCAGAGGATGGTGAGTTCGGGATTGAGGGGGAAGAGAAATATGCCTGGAAACTGTAATGTAAGACTGTATTAAGCTATTTGCGAAAAATTAATTTGAAGTTTTGTTGATGTGAATCTCGGCTTGCCATCAAGTGGTATCAGAGCGGGAGCTCCTGAGCGTGTAACAGATCGTCGGAAGAGAGGCAGTTACACCAAGATCTGTGGAAGGATTTGTAAGGGAAGAAAAAAAAAATGCCTCCACGAAGAAACCGTGGTGGAGTAGGAAATGTGGTGCCGGCCGAAGACTTTCGAGCCTTGCGAGAGACAAGTTCAAGCCCTGCAAGAGGAGCTACGCAGAAGGCACGAGCCCGAAAGGGATGAGGGAAGTGAAGACGAAGTTGATGAAGAAGAAGACCAGTCTGAGGAAGAAGAAGAGGCTGTGGATCCTGCACAAGCCCGGTTGTACAAGGCCATCTCTCAGATTGGAAAGCAACCAAAAATGGAGGTTTCTACATACTCGGGAAACCTAAATCCCAGAAGAGGTGATTGATTGGATAAATGATTTAGAAGAATATTTCGAATACGAGGAGGTTGAAGACCCTAATCGGGTCAGATTTGCTAAGACCAAGTTGAAGGGTCATGCCAGCATTTGGTGGAGGGGAATACAGTTGGAGAGGAACAGAAGAGGGAAGGAGAGAATAACAAGATGGGATAGAATGGTGGAAAAGCTGAAAAGACAGTTTATTTCGGCAGATTACGAGTTGGATCTGCTAAGGAAAATGCAGAGTTTGAGACAGACAAACAAAAGCTGTCCAAGAATACACCGAGGAGTTTTACAAGATCTCTATTAGGACTGGACATTTAGAGGCAAACAAAGAAAAGGTAGCCCGTTATATCAATGGGTTGAGACTCGGTATCCAGGAAGAGGCTGAGCCTAGTTCGGGTAAGCACCATTGAGGATGCTTACCGGTTTGCCTTAAAGGTGGAAGAAAAACTGAATAGGCGGTTTGAAGGCAAGCAAAGAGGAAGGGGCCATGGTGGAAGAAGCTGGTGGGAGAACCGGTGGAGAAAAATATAAAGATCTGAAGAAGACTGGTGAAGCCGGTAGTAACCAGGATCAAAGGGAAGAGGATGTTTATCAGCCCCGTGATCAAAACAACTACCCAAGAGGACGGGGTGGATCTGGACGAGGGTTTGGAAGAGGAGTATTTCGTGGGACATGTTTCCACTGTGGTGAAGAAGGACATCGGGCATTTGAGTGTCCACAACATCGAGAAAGGACGAACAAGAGGCCTGAGGGTCCAGCCAGGGCTGTTGTGGTAGAGGAAGATGCTGAGTCTGAACATTCGAAAGAAGCGGAGAGAGGGGAAGCAATGATCGTAAGAAGAGTCCTATTGAATGAGGAGAAGGACACAGATCAGAGAAGAAGTTTATTCCGCACAAGGTGTAAATGCGCGAGCAAGGTTTGCAATATTATTATTGATAATGGTAGCACGGATAACCTGGTTTCGGAAGAAATGGTTACCAAGTTACAATTAGAGAGGAGGAAGCACCCGCATCCATATCGGGTCGCATGGTTACAGAAGGACCATAGGGCTTTGGTCAATGAGCAGTGCTCCGTTAAATTTAATATTGGAAATTATTGTGATGAGGTCCTGTGCGACATCCTGCCTATGGATGCTTGCCATATGTTGTTGGGAAGGCCCTGGCAGTTCGATCGGAGTGCAGTGCATGACGGCCGTGCCAACACCTACTCATTGACAAAGAATGGTGTACGCCATAAGCTGAAACCCATGAAGGAGGCGGATGAAAAGGTGTGTAACAGCTCCAGAATCTGTTTAGTTGAAGGGAGAAAATTTTTGGACGGTTTGAAGCATGAACATTTGTGTTATGCAATAATTCCTAGAGTTAGGGAGGAGGAATGCAAAGATACCCCGACAGAAGTCCTAGATCTGTTGGAGGAATTTCTAGATATTGTATCAGATAATGTGCCTGAGGGTTTACCCCGATAAGGAAGATCAGCCACCATATAGATTTGGTGCCGGGATCAAGCTTGCCAAATAAAGTTGCACACAGAATGACACCTGTAGAAACTGAGTTAAACATAACAGGTCCAGGAGTTGTTGGAGAAAGGATTGATTAGGGAGAGTCTTAGCCCGTGTGCAGTGCCTGCAGTACTAGCACCCAAGAAGGATGGAGAGTGGAGAATGTGCACAGACTCTCGGGCAATCAACAAAATCACTATCAAATACAGATTCCCATTGCCAAGGATGGATGATATCATGGACTGTTTAAGTGGAGCTGAGTACTTCACGAAGATTGACCTAAAAAGTGGTTATCATCAGATCCGTATCCGAGAAGGAGATGAGTGGAAGACAACCTTCAAGACAAGAGAGGGCTTGTATGAGTGGTTGGTCATGCCATTTGGGCTGTCCAATGCACCAAGTACCTTCATGCGGCTGATGAATGAAGTACTGAAAGAGTTTTTGGGAAAGTTTGTCATTGTTTATTTAGATGATATATTAATATTCAGCAGAACCCTGGAGGAACACCTGATGCATATCAGGAGGGTTTTTGAAAAGCTGCGGGAGGAGCAGTTATTAATAAATCTGAAAAAGTGTAATTTTGTCAAGAAAGAGTTAGTATACATGGGGTTTGTAATCTCAATAGAAGGTCTGAAAATGGACCCAGAGAAGGTGAGAGCCATCATTGAATGGCCTACCCCAAGAAGCACAACAGAAGTAAGATCATTTCATGGTCTAGCCGGCTTTTATAGGAAGTTCATAAAGAACTTCGGCAGCATTTGTGCACCTCTCACAGAAACAATGAGAGGGGATAAAAAAGAGTTCAAGTGGACATTAGGGGCTGAAAGGAGCTTTGATGCATTAAAGAAAAGGGTCATAGAACAGCCTGTTTTGGCACTCCCAGACTTTAACAAGGTATTTCAGGTGGACTGTGATGCCAGTGGCAGTGCAATAGGGGATGTCTTGAGTCAAGAAGGCAGACCTGTTGCTTATTTCAGTGAGAAGCTAAATGATGCTCGAAAAAAGTATTCAGTTTATGACCAAGAATTTTATGCTATAGTTCAGGCTCTGAAGAAGTGGAGACATTATTTATTGCCAAAGGAGTTTGTTCTATTTACTGATCATCAGGCTTTACAGTACATTAACAGTCAAACAAAACTGAATCAAAGGCACATGAAGTGGGTGGAGTTCCTCCAAAGCTATACCTTTGTGCTGAAGCACAGAAGCAGGAAATCAAACAGAGTTGCAGATGCCTTAAGTAGAAGGCAGAATTTACTGATTAAAATGACAGTGGAAGTAGTGGGATTTGAAGAACTGAAGGGTTTGTACCCTGAAGATCCGGATTTTGCAGAAGCCTGGACGGCTTGCTTGACACCTGTTATTGTGGACAGGACAAGATGGTTGGATTTTCTAATCCAAGACGGAATGTTGTTCAGAGGAAGTAAATTATGCATTCCAAGGAGTTCCATGCGGGAAAACTTAGTCAAGGAGAAACACAGCGGAGGATTGGCCGGACATTTTGGCCGGGATAAGACAATTGCCCTGGTGAGTGAAAATTACTATTGGCCGCAACTACAGCAAGATGTGAAAAAGTTTGTACCGAGTTGTAGAGTATGCCAGATGGCAAAGGGCAGAAGACAGAACACGAAATTGTATCAGTCGTTACCGATGCACGAGCGGCCATGGGAGGACGTCAGCATGGACTTCGTCCTCGGATTGCCAAGAACACAGAGGGGAAATGACTATATTTGTAGTAGTTGATAGATTTTCCAAGATGGCACACTTTATTCCATGCCGGAAAACAAGTGATGCGGTTCACATTGCGGGGTTATTTTTCAAGGAAGTGGTACGACTTCACGGTCTACCGAAGAGCATTGTTTCTGACAGAGATACAAAATTTGTTGGTTATTTCTGGAGAACTTTGTGGAAGAAGTTGAAGACAGATCTGAAGTTCAGTTCTGCATACCACCCATAGACTGATGGACAGACAGAGGTGGTAAATAGAAGCCTGGGTAATTTATTGAGATGCTTGATAGCAGATCAACCCAAGGGATGGGATTTAGTTTTATCGCAGGCGGAATTTGCGTATAACAATTCAGTCAATAAGAGCACAAATAAATCTCCGTTCCAGATAATATATGGAAACAGCCCAAGAAATGTGTCTGAACTGAGAAAGTTGGATAAGAGAGAAAAGTGCAGTGCTGAGGCAGAAGAATTTGCGGAACATATGAAAAGTCTGCATGAAGAAGTAAGGAAACAAATTATAAAAATGAATACTCAATATAAGACAAGAGCGAGACCGAAGCGGCGGTTCAAAGAGTTCGAAGTAGGAGATGAAGTCATGATCCATCTCAGGAAGGAAAGATTTCCTACCAAAACTTATAACAAATTGAAGATGAAGAAGTTTGGGCCATGCGAGAATCTTGGAAAAACGGGAGTCAGGAAATGCATATGAAGTGGAATTGCCAAGTTGGCTTGACATTTCACCTATTTTTAATATTTCAGATTTAGTGGAATATCATGAGGGAGAGAGTACAGAGGTACCAAGTACAGGATTATGGCAAATTCCAGCATCTACTCCAACCACCGACGAGGTCGAGGAAATATTAGACACTCGTGAAGGAGAAGCACCAGAAACAAACAGTATTCTGAATATTTGATAAAGTGGAAGGGCAGACCTGTTGAAGATGCAACTTGGTTGTCGAAAATGGAGGTTGACCGCCTGGGTCTTCCCCTAACAAAACAGAAGTGAGGATCACTTTTAATTTACCTCGGGTGTCTGATGCAGGAGCATCCGGCGGTAGTAGAGCAATCTTGCATCTTCCAAAATTTTTTTTCAAATTTTTCTAAGTACTTTTCTTTAGTTTTTCCCAAGGGGGAAGTTTTTGTAAAGCAAGGGGGAGGGGGTCGCAAAATCGTGACCTCAAAAGCTGCGACATGGCTAGGGCAAGTTTCATCGCGATATCGCGACAATATTTCAGAGCAAGGCGTAGGGGGAGTCCTGTCGCGATATCGTGACCAGTGAAAAGTTGCCACGTGGCATGGTCTCGAAACAACTTCCAAAGCTAAAACAAAGCAAAGGACTTCGGCAAAGTGAAGGCAAAGGGGGGGGTCACGAAATCGTGACATGTCACGATTTCATGACCCCAAGGGGCTCGGCAAGGCGAAGGCAAGGGGGTCGCGAAATCGTGACATGTCACGAAATCGTGACCCCAAAGGGCTTCGACAGGGGAAGGCGCTTTTGGTCGCGATATCGTGACATGTCACGATTTCGTGACCTATCGCGATATCGCGGCCAATAAGAAGACAGAGCAAAGTTTACACGCGGATGGCCAGGCAAGGCTGAAATAGACACGTGGCTGCCACGTGTGTTAAAAGCGACGCAACCAGTTGGAGGTAAGGTTGAAATTGACACGCGGAAGCATACATGTATTAAGTCAAAGATGAGGGCCACGTAATTTGAAAAGAGAGATGTCGACCACGCATATGTTTCTTTTTATTATTATTTTTGGTAGAACAACAATTACAGGCGATGGACTTTATGGTTGAGACAGCGGTGCAAAAGAACAGTCAGAACAAAACGGCGGGTGCAGGTTAAGGGAGGCCATTAATGCAAGCTTCATGGCGGATCGGGCAGTTGCCCATTTATGGCAAAAAAATTTGAAAACTCGGTCGGGGGGGAAAATCGAATTTGAATTTTTGTTAGGCGGGGGCATTAATTGCCTAGAGGATCGAGGCCTCGATAAAAACTCGAAAAATTGTAAGGGCAGGGGATGGTGAGTTCGGGATTGAGGGGGAAGAGAAATATGCCTGGAAACTGTAATGTAAGACTGTATTAAGCTATTTGCAGAAAAATTAATTTGAAGTTCTGTTGATCTAATCTCGGCTTGCCATCATCACCTTTTAGAAAAAACCCTAATATTGATTTTCTTTTTATCTGATTTCACTAAGAAAACTATAATGGACAACAATACATTTTTAAAATAGGGACGTATTGGAGGGAAAATATACTTAATTTACCAACATTGTAATGTCTCTTCACTAAAAAAAACTAATATTTATCTTCCTTATATCTGACTTCACCAAGAAAAATATAACAGACTGTAATAGCTCTTAAAAATAGGAATGTATTGGAAGGAAAAATGTCCTTAATACAAACAACTGAATATTTTTACCAAAATTGTAATGTCTCTTACCAATGTGTCCTTCAATATGTCTCTCATTGTGTCCTTCTATCAACATTGTAACATCTCTTCAAGCAAACCTTTTTCCTACCTTCAATAATAGTTTTACCAATACTGTAACATCTTTGTATCTTCATTATTAGACATTACCAAATATCAATTCAAATATCTACTTTCACAAATCTATTATGTTTCATGTCTATGAAATGTCTATTTACCAAACTGTTCTATTTTAGACATATTCTTAAAAATATATTTGTTAGCTCTGTCAATCAGTATTTCTCTCGTACCTTATCTTCTAGACATTTTAATATCTAAAACATTGATTGTGCTCTTGAATCCATGTTAGCTATTTTTTTTCTATTGCCACTTGATTTTAATGCACCAATGAATGCTTTAAATACACAAAGGCTTTCTTAAATCAAATGTTTCCTTCAAAAAAGAACAGAATTTGTAAAATTAATCAAACTTTACCAACTCTCCCTATTTTATCCTTTGAATCATCTATGACTTTCAAAAGTAAAATAATTTCATTGATATACCATTCATTAAAGAACATTTAATATTGCTCGTCTTTGATCCTATAAAATTCCTCTTTTATTTTTGTCACACTTTGAACCAATGAAAATATGAGGATGGAATTAAAAAAAACAAGAATAGCATCGTCTAGAATATGCCTCATTTAGAATTGAATTAAATTAGGGGCAAGTGTTTATTAAAAAATAATTTGAAAATCACTCTTAATACTTCATGGATTCTCTTGATTAGTTATAATTCTCCAATTTAAATGCAACCCTTTATATACTCCAGGTTCTAAGCCTTTTTATATATTTTCAATGATATAATTTTTTCAATATAATTAAACATTCAAAATATAATGTGCACACTCACTTGTTTGCATGATGAATTAACATTGCAATTTTTTTGACTTTATGATTAGGATGGCTCAAGGAGATGTAATGCTTTTAATATGAACTCATGATCACTATGAGTGTTTACTATTCTCATAACTACTCTAGATATTATGTTTTCCCTTTCAATACTACTCTAGATGTTATGCTATCTCATGCACTATTCTTTTAGAATCTTATGAGATATTTCAGTCCAGTTGCATCAAAAAAAAAATACTTTTACATTCTTTCGAAACACTCAAATTATTTAAATTTATCTCTTTTTCTTACCAAATTATTTTGGTCTTTAATCCTTGAATTCTTCTCAGACACTTCTTAGGTCTTCAATCCTCAGGTGTAGTCAGACAACAAGACAATCAACGAGTAAACTTTTTCTTAACTAGGCTTTTCGTCAGATGGTGATGATTGTTCCAATATCTTCACTCAGATTATTTATGGTTTTTCATATCCTTCCTTTGCTCTAATACCATTTTTAGCCTTCCAATAAGATTAACTCATAGAAATATTTATCCAAGATCAAGTATAAATCAGATAATTATCACTAACAATATAACAATTAATCACATTTTTGAAATAACAATAATATCTCACAAATATATCTCAAATATATTCAATATCAAAATATTACAAGAATGATTCCATAAACTATAGTGTATGGAGATTTATCTCTAATATTTAATGTCACGTGACTGTTCAGTACTCTAACTATTACTCTCCTCAAACATCTAAGATATGGATCTTTTCATATTCCTCTCATATTAAGACAAAACTCTCATATTGTCACATATCAATGTGACTCTTCATTCTATCTTGACACCTTGCACTTTCTCTGATATTGAAACTTATATTATATAAAATACAAATCATTCCACCAAAAAAATATTTACAAAGGGACAAATAATGTAATATGCCCAGCAAGGTTTTTATTATTCTTTTTGAAATTTTATATTAGTGATAATTTTTTTATAAAAAATTACCTATACATATAGGTACAGTATTTACATTACAAAGCAAACATGATGGTTTTAGCAACAAGATGTAATAAATGATGTTTTCTAATTTAACTTTAAATGAGATAATTATTTTAACTAAGTTGGTAACAATATAGTGTATGGACTTCAATATGCTAAGAAAATTGGAAATAAAAAATTATTGCTATTAAAATAATTTTTAATCTATTTTTAACTATATAATAACCTAAAAAACATTATTTTCATTGAAATATAAGTTTTATGGTGATTTAGCAAGGGAAAAATGGATTGGTCCCATCATGATAGTCCAATGGTAAAATCTATGGGATCACATTATAGAGACCCAAGTTTGAATAACTAGGAGGGTGGCCCCCATTTTTGCCCCTAGTTGTATGCTTCGAATGTTAAAATATATCTCTTAACAAAAAAAATTTGAGAGTGAAAACACTATTCTAAGGTAATGTTATGAGATCATATTTTTTATGGTTATATCATTTGAGAAAATATGGTTTTGAAAGTATGATAACGTCACTTACAATAAAAAATAAAATATTACTATATATTAATAAAAATTACATAGAGGTTATTTTTCTATCCAATAAATAAATGTTATAATATATAATTACATGGAATAAGCCAAGATTTACTAATATCATTAAAACATAATAGGAATTTAACCATATTATTAAGCTTCTTGAATAACAAAGTCTATAGATATGGTTGATATTTGTGTGTTGTTTGTTTCAATTAAAATTTTGTTCTATTTAATTAACACACACTTAATTATTTTAGGGCCAAAGGCACAATATTATTCCTATGTAATAGCATAGCAATAACTAGCATGCTTATTTTGAAGGCTATGGCCTCATAAACCAAAGGGTAAAAATTATTACTATTTACTGAAGAGTCTAATGCCTAGGTGGTATCCATAATTTAATATGTAATCACCATAGCGTGGATGTTGATAGGATATGATAGAAAAATTTAGAAAGATATGAGAGTGTAGGACTATCTGGATACCCAATTTTTCTCACACTATAACATCCTATGATTCCAATCAACTTTGATGATATACCTAAGTTATTTTTATATTTCATTGCAAAAATTGGAGACTCAAAACAAATTCACCTCTCATAATCAAGTACGTAGACTATAAATTTGTCTCCTTAGTAGCAAGCCTTATCTAAAGCAAATATTTAAAATATTCTAGCTTCAATAATCAAATGGATGAATTTGTAGGCTAGACAAGTTCATGGCCATGAATTTGACTAGGTGAAAATTTTATCTCTAATCCTTAAAAATAGAATTTTTCTCATTTGAGTGCTTATGCATATCCATACCAATGGTTTTCCAACCCAAATTAGATGTACACACCCTAAAATATTTCTAATTTAGCTTACTTTTTACCTATTCCAATCCTCAATGTAACCTTTTTCGAAGTTGTATATAGCATTTTCTCAATTTAACTCTTAGATATAGATTTTGTAATCTTACCTCCTCTTCCAAATAATATCTGAAAATATATATATTGGGGTGCATCCCTTTAAAAAGAAACAAGTAATGGAGTAATAGGTAAGCTTTACCAAATTTATTTAGTAGTTAAACAAGCATTATTCTAAAAGTCATATGTTTGCCTTCAAGTCTCCTATGATGCTACACGGATAATCCATTTTCTTATGGAATAAATGGGATTTCTCTCTTGATTATGCTTCTCTTTATTCCATAAATTGAGGAAATTCCACGTCTGGTTGTACTTTCCTTTGTACTGATTTCAGAACCGCTTCTTCTTGCATTGCTCACTAAAACTGACTCTTGACATCAATGTTAACTCAATTACTCAAAATGTCCAACAATCTCCCCCTTTGTCATTTATGGTAAACCAATTACATTTTACCATTTCCTTGACCTTTTTTGTTCTACTCCCTCTAGGAAACTGCTCCCTCTCACTCAATTCTCTCCTCTTAAATCAAATATCTCCTCCTTACTCAAATATCTCCCCCTTTGAAATCAATGGCAAAGGATCACCTTTGGGGATCGTGTCTAAGAATGAGTCTCTTAGCTTAGCACCTCCCCCACCTCCTCTTTAGGTGGTTAATTCTGGGGAAGGAGTATTTCTACTCCTAGCATGCATTGATATTTACCTTTGTACACTTTCCTTCTCATCTGATCATGTTGATTCCTCTTATTGTTCATATTTCTACTTGTCTTTGGAATTTATGTTCTACACCAATTTTTTGTATATCCATTATTATTGTACTTATAACACTTGATATTATTATTTCTTGGAGGTGCAAATGTCTTGGGATTTCTCCTGGTGAAGCCATATCTATTCTTGTCATGAACCCTACAATTCATTGCCTTGTGACCAAACTGATTACATGAGTAGCAATACCCATGAAAAGGCTACATGTTTCTAAAGTTTCCATATTCATGTCTTTCATGTATCCTACACTATGAAGCCTTGTGCCTAAATATGTGACATGAAAAAAATCATCCATTGAAATTTCCTTGCATTGAATTCATTGGTTTCTTACTCTCTTTTACACTGTGTTGGTTCCTGTTCCATCTGTTCCTATTTTGTGCATTTTTATTTTCCTTGTTAATATTTCTATTTTCCAAATCATCCTCAAGTCTCACTTTCTCTCACACTGTCTTCTTCTAAATGTTCTTCTTCTTCACAACTTGAGATTGACTCTTCTTCTTGTTTATTTTGTACCTATTCACAACCAAGACCTATTTTCTTTGTTGATCATCTTTGTACCTTGATCATCTTATCTACGATCTTTGAGCTCCTTCCAAACTTGTGTAACCTTTCCTTAGACTCTTTTATTTCTTCCCTTGGTATAGCCACTTCATGTTATAACTTTTCACATTCTAAGAAATTTGCTTCTAACTTATCCTTGAACTTATTTATATTAGTCATTGACTTATTTAGATCCTATATAAGCTTTCCTTTCTCTTCATCACATTCTTAAAACTAAATATTAAGTTAGGATTTTTGTTTTCGTACCTTATTTAATGTGTTAAGAGCATAAATAAGCTCTCCCTCAAGATCAACTTATCCTTTCTTTGATTCTTCCTCTATTTGTTTACCTTTTAAAACATATTCATTCTCTTCTAACTTATCTTCTATAGGATCATATCCTTCTTCTTCTAGTGCCATTAGAATATTCTCTTCTGGTCCTTCAAGTGTATATTCATATTCATCATCACTAAAACTGAAACCATTCTTTGTACAACTATCTTCGAGATGTCCAAAATTACCACATCTAAAATACTTGAGAATTATTGGTGATATTTTCTTAACTTCTTCCTTTTCCTCTATCAGAAATAGAACTTCATATTTATCATTATTTGAGAAACTATTATCATTATCACTTGAGTACTTATTTACCTTTTCTGCATAGTGAATCCTCTTCTATCTTTGAAAGAACTTCTTTCCTTGTTTGCCTTGTCCATCCTTGTCTTTCTTTTGGTACTTGTATTTTTTTGATTCCCTATTATTATGACATTGTTTCTCTTCATTATTTCTATTTCTAGCTTCTTGACAATTAGTTGCATAGTGACCATACTTTTCACAATTGAAATATCTAACATATTTTGCATCTTTAAATCTTCTTGGATCCTTATTCGTTTTGCCATAATTTTCTTCTTCATCACTGGATAACTCATTTCTTGAATCTGACTTATTACCCTTTGTCTTATTAGTAGATTTTAAGGTTGCTTCCTTCTGGATATTAGGTTGTTTTCTTATTCTCATCTCAAAAACTGTAAGAATACCAAGTAAAACATATATTGTCAAAATATCACCATATTTTGATCCCTTTATAGAAGATATATTTTCACTAAACATTTTTTGGAGAGATCTAAGATCTTATCACAAACATAAGATTCTTCAATATCAAGTCCAATTCCTTGCATGATGTTAACAATCTCATATACACAAAGCAGATAAGCATAAATGTTTTCCTCACCATTCATTCTTAATTATTCAAATTGTCCTTTGAGATTTCATATATTTACCTTTTTAACACTTTTATCTTCTTCATATATGCTTTGCAACTTATCCCAAATTCCTTTTGTTGATTTGCAATGCATAACCTTTATGAACTCTATTTTATGTAAACCTCTCAAAATTGCATTCATTGCTTTTGAATTATAATTATGTAGAAGCTTACCATATTTATCTATAGGTGGAGTAGCTGGTGGTGTGTATCCATTTTCAATTGCTTCCCATATTTTATTGGCAAGTGCCATTAGGTGAATCTTCATTCTCATACTCTAAAATATATAATCACTTCCATCAAATACTGATGTTGAATTATCTGAGGATCCATTCTTAAAATACATTGTGTTCTTGCAAGATTTTACTTTAAGTTGTTAAACTCTTTCTAAGGAACCTGCTCTTATACCAATTGAATAAAATAAGCTTATACTAATAGGGGGTGAATAGTATAAGACCACTTTTTACTTTTCTTTCCCAATCAATATTATACAATATATAAATAGCAATATCAACAACAAGAATCAAAGCAATGCATAAATTACCACACATAATAGAGACACCAATTTAACGTGGTTCACCTAATGTGGGCTACTCCAAGGATAAAATATTTCACTAATATGTTCTCAATAAATATCTTGAGAATCCTTTCACTATTACAATATTTATGAACCTCTATCCAAAGGAGACACCAATCCCTTGATCATGTTTGTGGATCTCTATCCACAAGATAACTCCTTTCTCCTAAACTTTGGTTGGTGATTTTCTAGAAGAACAGTTGCCTCCACTACATTGGTAAATGGATCTCTATCCACTGAAGACTCCTATCCCCACTCAGAAGACATATCCTCACCACCCTAGCTAATTGATCTCTATCCATTGGAGACTATCATCCTCTATACTCTACCACCTCAAAATATCTATCTCAAATCTATACTAAACACAGTCCTTTAATCTAGAATAAATTTGCTCAATCTCTTTCTCTAGTCTGGTACAAACATGTCCTCAAATATGCACCAAAATTTATCCTCAAATATGTACTAAACATAGTCCTTCGGTATAGCACAAATCTACTCAATCTCTATCCTCAAATCTACACTAAACACAGTCCTTCGATCTAGCATAAATCTGCTCAATCTCTATCCTATTCTATACTAAACACAGTCCTTCGGTCTAGCACACAACCTACTAAATATCTATCTTCAAGCCTTAAAATAAAGCTTGAATTAATCACAAATAAACTCTTTTGGATTTGCCCCAAACCTTAACTCAAGGTTTGAACAAATAAAACAATGAACTCTACTCACAAGTCTTTTCAAATACTTGTCTCAAATTTGACTTTTAAGCTTCCACAAAAGCTCACTCTAATCTATCCACAATTCCTCTCTAGAACTTGTCCAATATGCTCTTAAGACTTCTTTAAGACTTATCTCAATTCTGCCCACAAGTCCTCTCAAGAACTTGTCCAATCTACTCAACAAGTCTTCACCAAGACTTGTCTTAATATCTATCTTCAAATCTATATTGTAAGATTCCACAAAAGCTCACACCAATCTATCCACAAGTCTTCTCTAATACTTACCTCAAATTTTCTCAACAAGTCCTCACTAGAACTTATCCAATATCATAAAAACATATAAAGAATTGTTAGAGACTAAATAAGCTTCACATTCACAACAATTCTCAAATACTTTCAATATCTTTTTTTATCACATAAACATATAGAGAATTGTTAGAGACTCAATATGTTTCACACTTACAAACACTCAACCTTTTTCTCAAATAAATTTAGAGTATGGAAAAATTTGTTTCACATAAATTGAACTATCACTTCAACACATCCACTCAACTAAGCTCAATCACTTCCACTCAACCAATCACTCCAACAACAATGTTTATCAAGTAATCCTTACATAACAATGATACTCGTGATCTTTGCAAATCCTAGTTCAAGTTCTTCATTCAACCAATCACTTCAACAACAATTCTAATAAAAAAATCCTCACATAACAATGATACTCATATTCTTTACAAACCCTATTTCAATATAGTTCATCACTTCACATAATAATGATACTCATGTTCTTTGCACAAAATCTAGCTCAAGCATATGAAAGCTTTACTCAATATTTCCAACAATGCTTATCAAAAAAGATTTCTAGAATCAACTTTCATTCCAAAAAATCCAAACTAAACAATGCTTATCAAGCAACCCTTTTCACTCCAACTTAGGATTCACAATATTCAACAATCAATCACTAGGAAGATGTGCCCATACATTTTTGCTTGATGAAGAAAATAACCTCAAAACCTGTATAAAACACAATTTTTTTCTTTACCAATTTCAATGGTTAGATGAAAAAAATATCACACAAACTCTCTTTAGAAATATTTCTCAATCACAAAAATAATCAAACTCAAATACACCTTATTACTCCTTGAAATTAGCAATCATCAAAACATACAAAAATTAATTACTCAATTACTCCTTATAATCTCCTATCTTTAATTAACAACCTCCAAAATCAAACCCTCAAAAATAATGCTTCCTATCCTTTTATCTCCCTCAAATTCTCAATAATCAAAATTTAAAAATAAAATTTATAACCCTTAAAAATATTTATTTTTGTTCAACCTTTAGCAAATCCAAAAATAGCAGATATCCTTGGAAAATAATGATCGCATATCTCTCTCTTATGCAAAAGGGCCCCGATGGGTTTCCTACATCCCTTTCCACAAAGAGGAAAGCTAATAATTTCCCTTTGTGGGCTACAAGTGCACAAGAAAACCAATCACTCTTGCTTAGCAAAAAACTGAAGCTGATAGATTTGAAACCTTGCACCATGAGCCTGCCATACTTAGTGCCTCACTCAATTGACAATTGTGCTACACAACACCGTGTAATGAAGAAAGATATTCACTCCTCTTTGTCTTATTGTCTACCATTGAAAATTTTGAAACACAAATTATTTTCTTCCCTTTGTGCACGATTGTCGATAGCATAACACATGTGAATTACATGGATGAATTTTGACAAAGTCTTGCCCCCTTTTTATATGCATAGACCAAGCTTTGAAAACGTCGGTGGATAATTAGAATTTTTGAATTCAAATTATAAAATAAACTTTATAATCCTAACTTTAGGATTATCTATTTTAATTAACATAAATTAATTTTATAATTGAATTATAATTAATCTATAATTAACTTAATAAATTTAGAAGTTAGTTAAATTACTTTATAATGAAATTATTTAAATTAATTTATAAATAATTTAAATCTCCCCTTTTAATATTATAATAAAATATTTTAATATTATTTTTCTTGGGCCTCTTCATTTCTCTTTGAACCTTATCCGACCACCTAGAACCGGATCTGACCAATTGGACGTGGACTTTCTTTTGTACTGATTTCAAAATTACTTCTTCCTACATTTCTCACTCAAACTGACTCTTGACATCAATGACAACTCAATTACTCAAAATGTCCAACCTTTTTTTATTTATAGTTCTCTATTTAGTTCATCAAAATGACATAAAAATATTACAAAGATCTAGGACGTGTTAATTCATCAAATTTATTTTCTCTTGGGCATATTCATTAGGCATAAAATTAAACAATATATAGTTTACTTAGAGGCTAGTATTGTTCAATTTGTTCCATATTTCTTCTTTATTAGAAAGGTGAAAGAAATATATTTTCTATTTTAGATAGCATAGTCTTGGATGAATTGAAAGAGCATATAGGACTTAGATTTTGTCTTATTGTATTATTTTCTTCCTTGCATTGTATTTCAAATCTTCGTTTCAAATCTTATAGTTCATAAAATTTCTAGTTATCAAAATATAAAATTTTACTTAATCAAACATATCAAAACATAGGATTTAGAATAAATCCATAAAAAAAACATGGTGAATCCTTCCTCCCCACCAAATAACTCAAATCATGATGGGATTTAGACAAGAATATTTTTGTGAGTGTCGATCCCCAAGCTTGGAGACCAACATCCCTAATTTAGGGTATACATCTTTGGCAAACCTAACATGAAATACCATACATGAATTGAAATCATTGGCCTAAATATCTTTTTCCATAATCAAACTTAATATTTATTACACTTTTATCAAATACCACCTAAAATTGTTTGATTAGATGAAATTATATTAAACAAAGATAACAAAAATATAACAAAAAGTTAGTCCTACTAGGTAAAGGTTAACAACCCCTTGAGTGAAAAATCATACAAACCTTGAGGGTTATCTCTCTTGGTGATTAAAAAATAATGGACTCACAAGGTTCATAAGGAGGGATAGTGCTATCACAAAGGGAATATAAGGATTTTATTTTAAATATCTTCTCATTATTTTCTAATCAACTCTATCAACAAAATTAACTTCTCTTTTCCATGTATGATTGAACAACATCCTTCATATATAACTAGAATTATAGCTCTTCAAATGGATTACAACATAGAACCCTTATATTACCTTCCTAAAAATTTAATAGTTTTCAAGAGCATAATATATGAAGAAGAGGAGGATAAACCTTTTCCCTCTCAAAATATTTCCCCTATACATAATGAAAAAGGGGAAGTGGTATTTGGATCTATGGATCACCTTGTTGTTTTTATGAAATTAAATAAATGTATATTGTTAATGATCATGAATGTAGATTTAGAACATTTGGATATATTATCTTAGCTTGATATTGAGATGTACCATTAAGAATATATTCAAAAACCTAAGTTGACTCTTAATTTTGATCCAAAATATATTTCCTAAGTAACCTTACATATATATTTAAATAAGTTAGGGTCTATACCTCATAATTTCACTATAGAGGGAGGAACTCTTAACCCAACTATTTCTAAATGGAAATAACCCACATTATATTCTATAGAAGACTTTTTAAAAAAAACTCCTCGTAATTCTACTCCTCCAAGTATAATAGCAAATTAGTTAGAAATTCCCTTTAGAAAACCAATACCTTAATTGGCCTTTCCTAAACAACCATCTCTTTTAAACCCAAGAAGTAAATATGCTTATAATTCGGTCCCTCCTACCTCTATCACCACTTAATTTAACATATTTAGCCTTAGTAGTTTTTATGACACCCATGCTTGATCATACAAATCCCCCAACTAATCCCTACAACCATTCTTTAAACCCATTTGTTTCTCAATCAAATCCTTTTTTAATCAGAATTTTCAAATGCATCCTTTGATTAATATATCAAATCACTTCTATTTTTTACATGTTCTACTAATTCTAACTAGTCAACCCTCTCCTAAAGTCCAATATCTTATGTCCCAAGTACAATAATTGACTCAACAAATGTCTTCACTCCAAGAATTTTCAAAGAAAATATATGCATTTCAAGATATGTGCAATCAATCATTATAATTGCTTGTTGTTAACTTTCCTTTTCTAAATATTTTTTAGGTTCCTAAGTTACCCAAGTATGATGGTTAAAATGATCAACTAAGTCATATTAAAACTCTTCATGCTTACCTATATAAGTATAACATACAATAAATCACTATTGCTAAAAATATTCACACAAAGTATTGATGGGTTAGTACTAGAATGGTATTACCAACTTCTTTACCATCCTCTTAGGAGCTTTAGAGAACTAGGTGAGAAATTCATTCAGTAATTCATCATTGACATCGAAGAAATTGCTTCCCTTACTAATTTATATCAATTAAAGCAAGTGAAGGATGAAACTTTATCTATTTTCTTGGAAAATGTAGATGTCATTAGTAGAAAACTTATAGTATAAACCTTTTCCAAAATATTTTCTTAGCATATTTAAAAAGAACATTGATGAACATCTATCCTATATTCTGGAAATATCCATAATATCATCTTTTAAACACATAATTCAATTTTCCAAACAAGTAGAATACACACTCATTAGAAAGCAACAATGAAATACCAAGGAGGGAGATAATCCCTCTTCTAATCAAAATGGGTAGTTTAGAAATAAACTTGTTGTAGTAGATGGGGTCACTAACTCTAGATAAAACAATAGTAATAGAAGTACTAAAAAAACCCTTCAAAATATTATTTTAAACAAATAAGAAAGGTGTAGAAGATAATATGATAGATTAGACCTACCTCCCATAGTTACTATAAAATATATTTTAGAACATAATATCTTTTTGAAGTAAAGTTGCTTGAACAAAATAAAATACTAGGATTCAATATTTTATATGAATGTGCTTACCATCACATCAATGGGTATTCCACTAACAGATGTAAAAAATATTAGGGACCTCATCCAAGACCACATTCAGATCAATATGTAGGTATTTTTCAAAATCCTCTACCAAATAATGATCAAAATACAACTAATAATATTGAATACATGAATGTTCCAATGCCTTACCAAAATACAATTAGGATGATTTATGTGGTGATAAGACAATAAAAAAAAATTATTCATCCAATCCACCTACTAACCCTCCTCTATTTATACAATTAGAACAAAATCACCCTCTTAAAAAACCAAGCTTAATAATAAAAGATGAATATAAATGGAAAGGGACCTTTAACCTCCAACAACAACTTGAAGAAATACCTACAAGTATTTCTTTAATAGAGTTATTATATATTTCTCTTCACAAAGAAAATATTTTCAAAATTTTGAATGAGTAGGTAGTTCCCCAAGATATTATTACATATAATTTACTTAGGTGGTAGGGACCCTTTAAATCAATCATGTACTAATTTCCTTTTATAAGGAAGATCTTCCACCTTCGTCTATGCTTGGAGCATGGCCATTACATATTACCTATGAAATTAGTGATAGTTTTATTAAAAAAGTGCTTGCTAATAATGGATCAACCATAAATGTGTGCAACCTCAAATACCTCAATAGGATTAGATTAAATAAAAAATACATAGAAAAATCTGATGTTATTATCAAAGTATATGATAATGAAGAATGAGTTACAAGAACATTGGTCCTTCCTATAAAAATAAGACCTCACATACTCAACACCTTAGTCCATATTTTTACTTATTGATATGAACTATAATTTTCTACGATGAACCTAGATCCATGCTATGTATACATTGCCATCCACCTATCATCATTTCTTAAAGATTTAATACCAATGTCAACTTCCCACTATTTTAGCAGATTCAGATAAATTTTCCTATTGTCAATCTATCAAAGATTAAAGCAGGAACATATTTTTATGACCATCCTTAAGTGCATCTCATATGATCACTAATAAGACTATAAAACCTTACCCATAGGCATATGGTCAGGTAACAATGACCATGAAACATGACCTAGTAGTCAACTTGAGTAACATAATCAAACCCAAGAAATTCAAAACATTAACCATGTTAATCCATGAAGTAAATTATTACCATTAGACCTTGTTATGTTGCCTCCCTAACCTTGAACCTTAGAACTACCTTACTATAAGGTAAAGGAAGTGCAAATAAGAAGTTGTACCTTTATCTATGCCAAAATTCCTAATGAAGAAATTATCCATGGAAGGAGCTTCCATCCAATTGAACAATGATATGCTTCTTGCTACACATCAAATCTCTATTACATACCTAAAAATAGCCTATGCAACCTAGGTATCATTATATGGGGTTAGTAAAATTTAAACAAGGTAGAAAAATATTTAGAACCTAAATCATGGATAATTCAATGGGGATGAGGGTATAGATCTCATTATAATAAATGTCAATCCTATTCATTGTCCTCTAATAGTGATGATAATAGTGAATTTCTAAAACCCTATGAACATATAACAATAAAGCAAGTCGAAATAAAACCATGATAGATACCATGAAATATCTCTTCTTTCCATCCATATTCATAATGTGAATACCATATATATTGTTCATCCTAAACCCTATAACTCTTTTTAACTAGTAGACACTACAAGCCAAATGAGGAGTGGTTCTTTGTAAATAGTAACCATCGACAATTATGAAGTAGATATCTTAATTCATAATCCTTCTAGCAATCATATTACCCTAAATAATCCCTATAAAAAATAGCCACATATTCAAATTGACATGGACAATACCTCACAACCATTTGATCCTTATCAATCATCCTTAAAACCAACACATTTTGAAAACTTAGGGGTACTTCCTACACCCTACATCTTAAGGATGAGTCTCAGATCCTCAACCAAGACAAACCTAGACTCATTAAATTAGGTAAAGTCTTGAATATTGAAGAGAATGAAGCATCTACAAAAATTCTAACTAATTTTTGTGATATATTTAAATAATCTTATGCAGATATGTTTTTTTTAACATGGTGGAATCGGTAGCCACAATGAATTCAGGTAGGTTGTCTAGTTTTTTTATGGCCACCACAATATTCTGTGTTGTCCATCCTAGAATCTACCACACATATCTTCATGAATTCTACCCCTATAACCACCATGCCACAATAATTTTAAACCTTTTATGCCGTTGAAAGCACCAAGAAAGGTACAAGTTTTTAGTCCAATGAGGCCCGATATTTGAACCTTGGATCTTCGGCCCCTTATGGAGTTTGGTTAAATCAATTGATCTACACCTTGGACCTATATTATGCATATATGTTAATATTAGATCCTTATCTTATTGTACATCATGTGTATGTTTGACCATATGTCAAGCTAGTAAAGCAAAATCTAAGAAAACACATTCTAAGATAGCCTTACTCACCAAATAGGAACTTAAAAAGCTCCTCAAAGTCAAGTTTTTCAAATGCATCAACTATTTTGATTAGATATCTAATATAGTATTTTTCACTAAAAAGGAAGGCATCATCTATGTCTACATTGACTTAAGAGATATTAATAAGGCATGTGCAAAAGACAAATTCCCCTACCCAATAACCACATGATTATTGGTTTCTTTGTTAAATATAGGATGTTATCCATATTGAATGGATTCTATGGATATAATAAATTTAGGATAACACCAAAATATCAACCCAATATGGATTTCACCACCCCATGGAGGACATTTTTCTAGCAATAAACCTTTTGTACTAAAAAATATTGGGACAACATAAGAATGTACTATGATGCATATCTTTCATGACCATGATGAATGCTACTGTAGAAGCTTACATTTATGATCTTCTCATCCATTCCCTAAATCAAGACGATGATGTCCAAAATTTAAGATAAACTTTGGAATACTTAAGGTAATATAAAGTTTACCTTAAATCCTCCAAATGTGTCTTTGGAATCACATATAGAAAATTGTAAGGGTTAATTATTTGTTGTCAAGGAATCAAAGTTAACCCATTAAATATTTGGGATATTACAAACATTCATCCACCTAGGACACTAGTATAATTACATAATATTCAAGGCTAGTTGTAAACTATTAAGTGATTTATTTCTCAAAGTCGTCAATAAATGCTAACCTTCAACTAAATTATTAAGAAAATATGTAAAATTCAAATGAAATGATAATAATTAAGTCTTTTGATACCATCAATACCTACGTTATATCTCCTCCAATACTTATCTCACTAGACCCCCTCAAATCTCTATTGTTGTACATTGGAGCAACTGAACCCTCAGATTCATGTTGACCCAATATCATGACCAACATAAAGAAAGGACAATCTAATATATTATCAAAACCCTAGTAAGTTATGAAACCCATTATATACCTTTGGAAAAAGTTATCCTAGTGATAATTTTTTCCTCTAAAAAATTATCGCATTACATGCTCAACAAAAAGACCATTGTGATAGCTTGAATATATTCTATAAGATATATCACATCAAAACTATATTGGATCACACTATTAATACAGTGATGGCCCTTAGTGAGTTTGACCTTAATTCATAAACCAAAATACCCTAAAATACTAAGCCATAGTAGACCTTTTAGTAGTTGCCTTGTTAGAAGTTCATCGATCTATCAAGGGCCACTTTCTTAATAAACTTATTTATTGTTTAGATACTAAGCAATATAATACATTTTCCCTATACATTTTTGGAACCATATGTGCCAAGGTCATAAAATAAGGGGTATTTTGAGTCTTCCCAAAATAAATCATTATCTTTTTATCATTTAAACTTTAGTTTTTGTACATAAATAATATTGTAGAATGTGAAGCCATGATCCTTGGGCTCTAAGGTGCTCAATCTCTACAATCACAATTTTATTTATTTTTGGAGACTCAACTTGTCATTAATAATATAAATGGAACTTATAAAACAAAATATGATAAGTTAAAACCCTAAAAAGGTATTTTCAACCATATCTTGACCAATTTTGATAAAGTGACCTTTACAGCCATCCCTAGGTCTAATAATTATCATGTTGATACAATGATAGTTGTAGATTTTCTCATTACCCTAGAATTTGATGATGAGCAAGCCACTATTATTATCCCATAAATTAGGTAATTTCCAACCCTTGAATCCATATAAGCATATTTAACACTCTTTGCTATTGTAGACACTCAAAAGTCGCACATGTCTACCTCTATGTACTTGTAGATATATCCAGACACCTATAGATTTGAATAGACCATCCTAGACCCCTCTAGGCTATCGTAGACTAGCGTAGACCATGGTAGACTACTCTAGACCAGTGTAGATCACTCTAGACTATCGTAGAACCTCATAGATCTATGTAGGACATCTCATTGAATTATAGGTACAAAACCCTACTAAACTACACAATTCATGTCCTAACTACCTTCTATATATAATAATATCACCTATTAGCTCCCTAAGGTAACCTAAGCCCTTCCCTACACCTAATTAGGACCCCACATGACTATTACTTCCCAAAAATCCTAATTAAGTTAATTGAATTTCTAATTATAAAGTCACTTTTCACTTAAGTGCACTTTATGACTTAAAAAGGTTAATTAGGATCCTAAACCCAAACTAGTCCTAATTATTCCCTCACACATGTGTGCACATTAGGTTAGTTAGGATATTTTCTATAAATCCTAACTAAACCCTAATCTAACCTAGGATTTAGCTAATCCTAGTTAAATCTAATATCTCCTCACACATGTGTGAGGATGAGATATTCCTTTAGGGAATGTGGAAATGACACCTCCCCAGACCCTAACCTAACCTAGCATTGAATAGAATCTAGGGCCTATTCTATCTAACCACTCCCCTTACGTTAGATTTTCCTATAAATAGAGGTTCCCCCATATCATTATATATTTCTCTTCCTTTTAGCTAATTTTAAAAAAACTATTAAAATCTCATCATAATCCCTTCTTTTTATTGTGGATGTGTTGGAAAATTGAATAATATTTATTGTCATTGATGTCAATATGTTTGATGACCAGTTTTGTCATCATTGATATTAAAAGGTTGGTTCTCAAAAAAGTAAGGAATTTGTTAAAAGAAGAAAAGGGTATAATATTTGTTTTAAATATTATATGCCTAAAGAGGCAAAAGTTAGAAGACCCAAGAAAAGGAAATAAAGTTTAAAAAGAAATAATTATATTATAATATTTGAGAAAAAGGAAAATATGAACAATAACAGGGTCTAAGGAATCATTTAAAAAATAAATTTTTGATAAAGTCCATTGAGCAAGGTTGGCAAAGGTTTTAATTTAATTTATTTAAATTAAAATATTTTAACCTAAGGTTAAAATTTTAATTTAAATAATTAAAGGCGCCAAGTTTAAAGTTTTATTTCGAATTCAAAATTCGAAAGGGCTGACATGTTTTAATGCAAAGGAAGAGTATTAATAGGAAATATTTTTTATTTTCTAAGTCTCTAAGAAATTCGAATGCCTATGTGTGTAATATCTCGAGCACTGCATTTTCGTAAAGGGAGAAGAATCTTGTGATATTTTTAATTAAAAAGGAGGCATCTGTGTTTAATTTTGTGTGGCAAAAAAGAAATATCCCAAGGTTTTGGGTAGCGCAAATGAAAATAAAAGGTGTGGCTAAGGCATTTCAAAGGGAAGATCATAGTTTTTAATACCACGTGATTCATTTTGGCAAAGGAAGAGAGGAGTTTCATTTTCATCGAAATTTGTGTGGCAACACTAGTAAGGAAGCATGGGACCTTTGGTTCACATGTGGGCATGTAGCCCAAGTGAAAACTTAGCCTTGGGATAATGTATTGCGGTGGCATAGGTTATGGGTTCGAGTTTGGTCGCTGGTCATTGGGTGCTGGTCGTCGAAGATGTGCGTAATATTTTTGGAGACATGGGATAACAAATAAGGTATGCACATTTAATTTAATTTTCCAAAGGTTTGGAATTTGAAAAGAGTTTTGAGGGCACGTGATAATTAAAGGGATTGTGTTAAATTTTTAGGGAGTCATAAGGTTTGTTGAAATAATATTTTATTTTGGTGCTTGAAAATAAATAAAATATTGGAGATTATAAAGTGTTATCAAAGGAACTTTATTCTGTGTTGAATATTATCTTAAGAGTATTGGAGATTATAAGGCGTTAATAGAGGAACTTTATTTTTGTGTATTGAATATTATTTTGAAAGTGAAGGAGTAATAAGGTGTACTTATGACTTGATATTTTATTGTGAATCTTGAATAGTGAAATAATTATTGAGGAGAATATTTGTGTGGAAATTTTGAGATAGGTTGTTGCTATCTAACCTAGAATTGGTAAGAAGGTTTTGTTGTGAGTAAAACAGGTTTTGAAGATATATCTCCATCAAAGAAAAAGGTATGGGCACACTATATTTTGTGTAGAGTATTTGAAATGAATGTATGAAATATAAGGTAGAGTGAAAAGGATTGTTGAGTATTGTTGGAAATGTGTGAGAAAGTTTAAAGTGAATCTTGTTGATGAATGATTTGATTTAAGATAGATATTAAAAATTATTTGAGTTAGGTTTTAAGACCTACATTGTACTTTGTGTTGAAAGAAGGGTGAAACACTTGTTTAGATTTTATGAGTAAGTTATGTTTCATTGGTTGAATAATTGCATGAAACTTTTGAATGTTGGTTTGAGTATGTTTATGATTGAGAAAGTTATTGAAAGGACTTGAAAGCAAATTTGAGCAAGTCTTGGTGAATACTTGAGACAATATTGAGAGCAGATTTGATTGGTAATTTGATCAAGCTTTGTGTTAAATCTTGAGGTAGATTTGAGGACAAAATTTGGTACATATTTGAGGGTATATTTCTACTAGACCAGAGACATTGTAAGCAGATTTGTGCTAGATTGAGGATAATGTTTAGTGTAAATTTGAGATAGATTTTGAGACAGATATTGAGCAAATTTTAGAGTATGATTTGGAGGTGATAGAGTAGAGGATAGTAGTCTCCAGTGGATAGAAATACATTAGCTAGGGTAGTGAGGACAAAGGTCTTCTGTGGAGAGACATCCACAAGCCAATGTAGTTGGGGAATAAGTCTTATAGAAGAGCACCAGCTAGGTAAGAGGAGAAAGAGTTCTCCTGTGGATAGAGATCCATAAATCAGAGCAAGGGGATTGGTGTCTAATTTGGGCAGAGGTCCATAAATATTGTTTTAGGGAATTGATTCCCAAAATAATTTATTGAGAAAATTTATAAGGAATATTTTCTTCGTGAAATAGCCCACATTAGGTGAACCACGTTAAATCATGTATCTCATGTGTGTGATATTTTTTGGAATACTTACCACTTTAATATTGTTGATGTTATCATATGGATTGAAAAGTAAAAAGTTTTATCTTATACTGTTCACCCCCCCTCAGTATAAGATCATGTTCTTAAATTGGTATCAGAGTGGATCTATCCATGAAAATACTAATAGCTTGGAGGAAGATCCAATAGGAACACACATGACTTCAAAAAATGAAGAAGAGGCCATGATCGACATAAAAGAGGAATTTTTTGCTGCTCTCAAGAACTTGTAAAAGGTTAGAAAGAAGAAATCAAGTTTGAAGGATCAAATTCAAGAGGATGAATAAACAAAGATAGAAATTCTACAAAGTCTCACAAAACTCAAGATAAAAGTGGAAGAAGGAAGGAAAATTGAACAAGGTATGATAGATCTTGATGTAGATACTAAGTATGAATCTATTTTATTCAATCATAGTGAAAGTATATATAGGCATACATAGGATAGTACATGGTTAAGTGGTTGCAAAAATCTAGCCAACCACTTAACTAATGGTTAACTAAATGCTAACCTAGGATGAAACTCACTTGCTAGGAGACAAACAAGATCTCTAGCAGTTAACTAACACCCAAAAAAATGCTAACAAACTATTTCTAATGTGGGCATACTATGCCTCACATAAATATAAAGTGTAATACATAGGAGATAATAAATAATAATATATGAACTTAGGCTTAAGTGGATAACCCTAAGTTATCCCCAACACTCCTCCCAACCATATAAGAATTGGACCCCAATGCTCTCAACAAATGTGGAAATTCATGGGCTATTTCATAGTGAGGAATCCACCGATCCATGTGTGGAAAGTGACCACGATGAGCGACAAGGTAATTAGTGAAATAACCCTATATAGTATGATGAGTCTTCATCTCGAAAAATCTATCTGAAATGAGTGAAATCTGACGATCAGGTACCATTGCTGCTGTAGAGCTGAAAATAGGATCAGATACCAAAAGAGGGTCCTGAAATGGTATCTTTGGAAAGCTACACTCATCCAAAGGAACCCAAACTCTGCCTCCAACCTATGGTGAGTGAGGATTGTGATGCTTATGCATCACTCCCTATGATAAGTCCTATGGTATCTTTCCTATAAGGCTCTACCAATGCTCAGTAAGGGAAGTAACCTTAGCTTGCTCCTCCATGTGTGCAATGGTGGGAGTGGGTAAATCCAAAGGTAACTTCTGTGGAACAAGTGGTTCAGTAGTTGTAGGTGTACCCAAAATTATTCCAATGGAGTGTGTGGCATATTTGTCATGAGTAATAATGGCAGGTTCCTTAACCACTTGTGATTGTGATTGTTCATCATGTGGGAGTGAAGCTTCTTCCTTTGCATGTTCCTGAGGTAGTGCTTGTTCTTCATTTTGTGTGGGAAAAATGCTAGTAGGAACCAAAATGAGTGCTTGACTTAATGGCTTCCTTACTTGCCTACAACCCAACATAAAATTAGAATTAGGTGTAGTTCTTTGTATAAAGTAGGTTTTACCATGCAACTCCAATGTGTATGCATTCTTTTTAGCATGATAAATAGCATTCCTATCAAATTCATAGGGTTTACCTAGCAAGAGTCCACAACAATCCATATCTATGACATCACACCTAAATTTATCCATAAACTTATCACCAAAAGCAAAATTCAAGGTGTAAGTATGGGTGATGTTGGATGTGGAGTCTACATATTTCCACCCAAGTGCATAAGATTGGTGATGTGGTTTGATGGGAAGTTTCAAATTTTCCACAACGAATTTCACAATGAGTTTCTTTTGCGATTTGTTATCAATGATACACTCAACATAGAAATCATGTGTCAAGTGGGCTCTAGTGACAAACAAATGATCACGCCCTCCTTGAGCAAATACATTTGAAATTAGGGTAAATTTGTTCAATTTACCCTTTAAATCAGGATATTCTTCTTCTATCCCAATAGCCAAAATGGGACCATCTTGTGGTTCCTCATGTGTAGGTTATACAATTGGGGATTTATTCTTCTTAAACTTCTCAAAAGTATAGCATTTGGATTTTACATGTCCATGCTTTTTACAAAATTCACAATACAATGAAGAAGAAGAATATTTAGCATGAAAGGAAGAAGAATATGCTTTAGGAGAAGTGGGAGGAGAATAAGAATGAGGGGAAGAATGAGAATTGTTCTTCACCTTTCGTTGATGTTGATTCCCGCCTTTGGAAGATCCCTCCTGTGATGAATGAGACTTTTGATATGCACCAAATTTTTCCTCTGCAAGAATGGCATGATTGAATACCACATCCAAGGTGAGGAAGACATTGAATTTGATCTCCCTAAAAATTTGATCTTGCAAGCCACGAGTGAATTTATTAATCAACTCCTCTTCTAAATATTTCACACCAAGAAATACCCTTAACCTATTGAATTGGAATATGAACTTAGAAACAGACATCCCATAGGTTTACCTCAATCTATACCACTTGGTAGTGAGGTCACTTTGGTAGTTTGATGGAAATAAGGTGTTTTTCAGACTTTGAGTCAATTCTTTCCAAGTCATAGTGGCATTATGGCTTTGTCTTTCTACAATGAGAAATTTTGCTAAACCTGTGAGTTTTAGTGTAGCAAATGTGGCTTGTTCATCCTCCAGAATTTTAGCATAAGCAAACCAAGTCTGCATATCCAAAATCCATGCAGATGAGACATCGGGATCCCTAGATCCATCATACATCTTAACCTCACATTTGGCTTTGTTGGTATAATTATGGTGAATTTTGATTTCACTAGGATTGAATTGCACAAATATTTCTCTTACTTTATTTGTCAAAATGTCTACTGCTTCAGTGAGGTTTTCCATGTTTGTTCTGAGGTCATGAGCCATATGATTTCAGGTGTATTCTAGAATAGGAGGATTACCAAATGGATGTAAGAATTTATCTAGGATTTATAAATTTGAGAATTTTCCTAATGTAGTAAATGCCTAGATTTTACAAAAAAATTCCTCTCAAAAATAGGGCTATTTTAGTGCTCTTTACAAAATAAATCAATTTTTGTAATTACAAATTAGCACTAATAAAAATAAAAAATTAGCCCTTTTACAATGCCACAAATTATGTTAGGAGGTAAAATTATCAATATTCAGAAAATTTGCAACACAATGCAAAATATTTGGTCAAAAACGGACCAATAACGAGAAAGATATCACCTCTTGAAGTTTGCTCTCCTTTTTGTTGTCCTTTGGTGCCAAATTTTGAATTTTAAAAAAAATATGGGTTTTCTCGCCAAAATTTTGAAACATGCAAAAAATTGTTTAAATTTTTCAGCCTCGGTCAACTGGGCTGACAGTTGGTGTTATTGCACCAAATTTTAAATTTAAAAAAAAAATTCTCCCTCCTGGGTTTTCTCGCCAAAATTTTGAAGCACACCAAAAATTGTTTAAATTTTTTCAGCCTAGTTGGTGCAGCAAAAACCACTCGGTGACACATGGTGCAATCAACCACTCAAATTTCGGTCAACAGAACTACCAACTAGCTCTCAACAAACTTACACCCCTCCTGGGTGGCTACCGTGCGCGAGCACAACCAACGTGAGCATCGTGAGGTGCTCACGTTCAACTTAGGGCGTGTTGGAACTTTTAAACCACCCTATGCCCTTCATAGGGTATATATGGGATTAAAACACTAGTGAAAAATAAAAATGAGGATGCCTTTTGCCAACCTACAGGATGGAAAATATTTTCGCTCACCGAAAATTAAAATCAAATGCGAAACCTTTGAAATAATTAAATTTTTGCCACCGAGAAATTCAATTGGTGCCAAAAAATCAGGATCGATGCTGAAAAACATAGAAATATCTATAGATCATCAAAATTGTGTATTTTATCATTGCCTCCTCCTAGTTTTTGCTGATATTTCTATCAAGTGTTGTCGGCGATCGAATTTCTTGTCGCTGGAAAAAAATTTTGCGTCTCTAATTTTTTACTGTCTACACTCTACGATCACTGGAAATTTTTGGGAACTCACTTTTCTACATTGAATATGGGTTCAATGTTGTCGGGACTCAGCTTCCTAGGAATGGGAGGTCATCACTACATTCACCTATGAGGGTTGGTGGCTAGGAGCTAGCTACACTGGTGGTAGTCGAGCTTCGGTGTTGGGGCTGGCTAGAGTGTTGGTTGCAGTCTGGCCGGTGTCTCCTTCCTGTGATGTCAAGTTTCAGATGATGGGGGATGGGGGGATGGTCACCCCTCATGCCACGTATTCGAATGGTGCCCCACAGGGTACTATTGGCTTCTATCCACCAGTGTTGGTGGTCTATCAGCCTGGTGGGTGGCCTGGACGGTGGTTGGGTGCTATCGACCAGTTCATCGGTGGCCATTGGTAAGGCTGGAATGTCGTCGACTACTGTTTGGCTAAGCCACTAACACTTAGGTTTAAAAAAAAAACTAAGTTAAAAATTTTCATGCACGACTTAAATTTTTTTTTTTAATAAAATATTAATAAAAATTAATATTTTATAACAATTCTTTGCAAGAATTATGAAATCCTGTCAAGTTGTGATTCACTCAACAACTTTTCCCAATGCAATATGAAGCTCAAAATTGAACTCCTATTGAAGTTATTTCTACAAGATCTATTGGACTCCGACTTGAGTTTCGATTTGCTTCTTCTAGACAAGTATTCGACAAAACCTTGGGCAGATCTACAATATCCACCTCTTGAGCACAACTTAGCCTTAAACTTGGTGCTTAACACCTAGTGTAGGGGTAATTTATGCCCTCTATCACCTCAGCTTCAACTTGTTGTTGTGGGTGACTCCAAGTCAACTCCACTAGCATCTACCTAGGACCTAGTAGTGAAGTGGTTATTGAGTCCTCCTTCCTGCAATTTTTTTTCCTAAAGCTACTGATACCAATGATGTAGATACTAAGTATGAAGCTATTTTATTCAATCATAGTGCAAGTATATATAAGCATACATAGGATAGTACGTGGTTAAGTGGTTGCAACAATCTAGCCAACCACTTAACTAATGGTTAACTAAATGCTAACCTAGGATGAAACTAACTTGCTAGGAGACAAACAAGATCTCTAGCAGTTAACTAACACCCAACAAAATGCTAACAACCTATTTCTAATGTGGGCATACTATGCCTCATGTAAATACAAAGTGCAAGAAATAGGAGATAATAAATAATAATATATGAAATTAGGCTTAAGTGGATAAGCCTAAGTTATCCTTAACATATCTATTAAGGGCAAGAGAAGCAAAGTGTGAAATATTGGAATAAAAATTTGTCTCTCTAAGGAATAAAGTTAAAAAGACTAAGATATGACAAGATATAAAGTTAGGGAAATAGAAAGAGGAGTCAATTTCTCAAGAAACAGAGACATCAAACAAAGATAATATCATGACTCATACTAATACTCTGGAAGGAAAAGACATAAGGAAAGAAGAGGGAAAATAAGAACCATGGACAAGAATCAATCACAAGAGCAACAAAAGAAGAAGCACTCGACCATATTTTTCAAAGAACTCGTATAGGTTACAAAATTCTTCCATGGCTATTGCTTTTTATGTAAAAAATATGGTCATAAAGATGCACATTGCACTGGTTATGTGAAAAATAATGTTGATAGAAATTTTAATTCTTTTGCACCTCTTATGAATGATGATGTCATATATTATAAATGTAATAATTTTGGGCACAATTCTAGATGATGCAAAATAGTATTTCCTATGTCAAGTAAAAAACGTACAACTTCAACAATTAGGAGAGAAAGAAATGAGCATGAGAAAGTAAGATCAATGTTAGTAAAAAAATATCTTCATGTTCAAGATAAGGGAAAATAGTGGTTTCTTGATAGTTGTTCTTATAGTCGTATGACAGGAGACAAGAGTAAATTTCTTGTACTCAAAGAAACTTATGGAGGATCAGTAAAATTTGGTGACAATAGATCAACAAAAAATTGTGGAAAAGGAACTCTAAGTTTAGATAATGAAAAAATAAATATGGAGAATGTATTGTATGTCAAGGGGTTGAGGCACAATCTACTAAGCATAAGTTGTCTCTATGACTAGGGTCACACGGTTACATTTCATCCAAATAGGTGTCAAATCAAAAATTCTAAAACTAGAAAGCTTATTGTAGATGCAAATAGAACTACAAACAACTCTACATGCTAAGTGAGATTAAAGAAGAAAATTATTTTCTATCACAATAATATGAGAGTTGGTTTTGGCTTAGAAGAATGGGTCATTTGAACTTTGACAACATAGTGAAAATAAGCAACAAGCAGGTTGTCAGAGATTTATCCAAGCTAAAAAAATCCATAAAACATAATTTGTGTATAATGTCAACATGGAAAACAAACTTGAACAAGTTTCAAGTCAAAAGAATTTATGTCATCCGAGCCATTAAAACTAGTGCACACTGACCTATGTGGTCCTAAAAGGACAAGGAGTATACAAGGTTAAAGTTACTTTATATTATTTATAGATGATTATTCTAGAATGATTTGGGTAGCCTTCCTAAAATAAAAGTCAGAAGCTCTTGAGAAGTTTAAAGCCTTTAAATAATTAGTGGAAAATGAAACAGGTAGAAGGATTAAGGGTTTAAGATCATGCCAAGGAGGAGAATTTACCTCAAAATAATTCATAGACTTTTGTGAACAACATGGGATCAAAAGAGAATATTCAGCAGCAAGAACTCCTCAACAAAATTGGGTATTTGAAAGTAAAAACATGAATATTGAAAATATGGATAGAGCCATGTTAAATGATTCTAAGATTTCAAATGGTTTTTGGAAAGAGGTAGTACATACAACATTGTATATCATCACTAGAGCTCTAGTAAGAATAAATCATCACAAAACTCCATATGAGATTTGGAAAGGAAAACCATCCACTGTAAAGTATTTCAGAATTTTTGGAAGCAAATGTTACATAAGATAGGAAGAGAAAATTTGGGTAAGTTTGACTCAAGATGTGATGAGGGTATTTTTCTTAGCTATTGCACTAAGATAAAATCCTATAGATGCTATAACAAAAGGACACATACTATTATAGAAAGTATAAATGTAACAGTTGATGAGAAGATATGGGAAGAACACAAGCTTATACTAAGAGGGGAGGAGCGAACAGTTTAAGACCAAATTTTACTTTTCTTTCCCAAACAATATTAATCAATATAATTAATGGCAATATCAATAGCAATAACCAAAAAAATACACAAATCATCACACACAATAGAGACACATATTTAACGTGGTTCACCCAAAGATGACTACCACCATGGAGAAAATATTTCTTCTAAATATTTCTCAAATAATATATTAGGAATCCTTTCCCTATTACAATGTTTATGGACCTTTGTCCAAAGGATATGTTGATCTCCTAAATCTAGTTTGTGGATCTCTATCCATAGGAGAACTCCTTCTCCTCTACTCTGGATGGTGATCCTCTAGAAGACACTACCTCCACTGCACTGACTATGGATCTCTCTCCACTCGAAGATTTTTGTCCTCACTTAGAAGACATGTCCTCAATATCCTAGATGATGGATCTCTATCCACTAGAGTCTTTGTCCTCTCTGCTCTGTCACCTCCAAATATCTATCTCAATACTATACTAAACATAGTCCAGTCGGTCTAGCATAGCTCTGCTCAATATCTTGCACTAAACATAGTACATTTGATCTAGCACAAATCTGCTCAATCTCTTGCACTAAACACTATTTATTTGATCTAGCACAAATTTTCTCAATCTCTTGCACTAAACATAGTTCATTCAGTCTAGCACAAATATGTTCAATAGGTCCACTTAGAACCTACTCAAATATGCTCAACAGGTCCACACAAAACCTATTCAAATCTTCTCAATAGGTCCACTCAGACCCTGCTCAAATCTTCTCAATAGGTCCATGCAGAACCTGCTCAAATATTCTCAATAGGTCCACACAAAACCTGCTCAATTATACTCAATAGGTCCACAAAAAACCTTCTCAACTCTGCTCAACAAGCTCACACAAAAATTTTCAAAATCTACTCAACAAGCTCACTTAGAACTTGTCCAAATCTGCTCAACAAGCTCACACAAAACTTGTCCAAATCTACTCAACAAGCTCACACAAAAATTATCCAAATTTGCTCAACAATATCACACAAAAATTATCCAAATCTGCTCAACAATATCACATAGAACTCGTTCAAATATGCTCAATTACTTTCTCAACTCAAATAAATCTCATATAAGCATAAAAATAATTTTAAGAGACTCAATATGTTCTATACTCAAAACTCAATCTCTTTCTCAACTCAATCTCATAGAAGCATAAAGAGAATTGTTAGAGACTCAATATGTTCTATATTCAAAAACTCAATCTCAACTCAACTCAATATCAACTCAAATCAGAATATAAAATAGTTTGTTTTATGGAACTTGAACAACCACTTCATACACCACTTGACTAGGCTCAACAACTCTACTCAACCAATCACTTCAAGAAAAAACTCTTTCTCACAAACCCTAGTCCAAGCATGTATAATCCAGCTCAAAATATTTCCAACAATGCTCAACAAAAAATCTCATATAAAAATGATACTCATGATCTTTTCAAACCCTAACTCAATTTCTTTGCACAACAACTCACTTCAACAAAAATGCTCATAAAAAAATCTTCACATAACAATGATACTCATGTTCTTTTCGAACCCTAAATCAAGTTCCTCACACAATCTAATGGATTCAACAACAATGTTAATAAAAAAAGGTTTTAATCACAACACTTAATTCCAGAAAACCTTGAAGCATTAACTCAAACACTTCACTCAACCAACGGTCTCAACAACAACGCTTATCAAACAAGGTTTAATCACAACTCTCAATTCCGAAAACCTTGAAGCATCAACTCAAAAACTTTCAAAAAGGAAACCCTAATAAAATCCTTTTCACTCCAAACTTAATTTTCAATCAAGCTAATCAACCAACTCAATAAAGAATAATTTTGACCATACCTTTTCTTGAAGAGGAGTTGATCTCGCAAATCTTCCACACTCACAATTTTGTCTTTTCCAATCTCAATAAGGGTTAGAGGATAATTTTCTTCAACAAAACATATCACAAAAACAATATCAAAATTACACCTTATCACTCAAACTTGAATAATAATCAATATCCTCACAATAGTCACAAACACCCTTAATTCAAAATAACATACCATTCACAAAGTCTTAACCTTTAAATATTCCACAATTTCAATTTTAAGACTTTAAAGAAATAAAAGCATAATTCTCCTTATAACTCCTAAAGGTAATTTTCAACTACCACACTTTATTACAAAGAAAACTTTCCAAATTTCAACCACCAAACACCTTATATCTCCAGCTTAGGTATTCAATAAAATAAAATCTAAAAATGTTACCTTTTACTTTGGAGAGTTTCGAACTCTCAATGCAACCCACACAAACATCTTTCCCATGGTGTAAACCACCACACAAGCTACACGCTCGTTGGAGAGGAAGAAGCACCATGTGCTTTAATAAATTATGCCTTCCTTGCCTTGCAAAAGGTGCACCTTACATTTTGTGCTTTTAAAACAGCCACCAAAGTGCTTTCGATGAGATTCAAATGTTGTCCTCTTGCACACAAAACGTAAGCTTATAACCCACTTGCCACTAGGCCAAGGTGCCTTGTTGGCTTCTAACTAGTCAATGCTTTTTATTTTGTTTCCTTTCGCCATCAAGACAAACACGAAATTTTCACATTTGTTTCATGAGTTGTGCATTAATTTGTATGTTAGTCTTTTTCCAATTGATCAAGGATAATTTTAATGTCCTTTGGGCATAGGTTTAAATACTAATTTTTCCTCCTTTTCTTAGAACGTTGGCGCTTAAAAAAATAATTAACCCTCATGACGTCAGTGAGGATTATCAAGGCCTTTGGTCTTAAACCCAACCTTTGGGTTTATTAAAATATGTTTTGACTTTATAAAACCCACTTTTGCCTTTTAAAACATTATAATAAAAATCATAAATATTTTATTTGGGTTTTCACTATGGCACATTTTAATATTATAATAACCATTATTATAATATTAACCTTCGATAATGTACCTTTAATATTTATTTATAAAATTTAAATTCATACTGAATTTAAATAAATTATAAAATAAATATTACAACTCCTTTTTAACTTTTGTCTTTTGTACTATTTCACTTTATTTTTGGCCTTCTTTCTGGATATCAAATAACCATATTTGTCCCCTTTATTTCCTGCTGAAATTTTTGGTATTAATGCTGACTTCATCTGGTGACATCAATGATAAATTTGACTTAGTAACTCAAAATGTCCAACAATATCCCCCTTTGTCATTGATGACGATCCATATCCTTTTACTGAAACTTGATCTTCCTTTTTCTTCTGCTCCCCCTGGGATATTGCTCCCCCTAGCTCAATGCTCTCTCAAATATCAAATCTCTCCCAATATTAAAACTCTCCCCAATACACAAATCACACAAATCTCTCCTCCTTTGACATCAATGGCAAAGGGTCACCTTCGGGGATAAGGGATAAGAATGAGCCTCTTAGATTAGCCCCTACCCAACCTCCTCATGAGGTGGTTAATTCTTGGGTGGGAGTATTTCTACTACTCGAAAGCACTATTCTTTACCTTTATCATTTTCCTTTCCTTTTTGAGTTTTTTGAATCCTCTAAATGTTTCTGTTCAAGTCATCATCTTTGTTCCTAGCATAATTCATTTTCTTGTTCCTATTCTTGTTCTCATTCATGTTCCTATTATTGTTCATTTTCCTATTCTCATCCATGTTCCTGTTCCTTTTCATGTTCTTGTTCCTGTTCATATTCGTGTTCCTGTTCATGTTCTTGTTTTTGTTTATACCTATTTCTAAAATATTTGTTCTACATCATCTTGCTATGTGACCATTATTATTGCACTTATAACATTTAATGTTATTATTCCTTGGAGGTGCAAATGTCTTAAGATCTATTCTAGTGAAGCCATACCTCTTCTGTCATGAACCCTACAATTCATTGCCTTGTGATAAAACTCATTACATGAGTAGCAATACCCATGGAAAAGTTATCCTTTCCCATATTCTTGTCTTTCATGTGTCCTACACTGTGGAGCCATGTGCCCAAACCTGTGACATGAAAAATATCTTCCATTGAAGCTTCCTTGTCTTGACCCCATTGGTTTCTTAGTCTCTTCTACCTATTTCTTGTTCCATCTATTCCTTACTTGTGCATTGTTCCTTTCCTTGTCGAACTTTCTATTATCCAACTTCTCCTTAGAAGTCTCACTCTCTCTTTTACTTACTTCTTTTGACTCTTCTTATTTTATGGAGTTTGAGCTTGACTCTCCTTTTTATGCTTCATGTTTCCCTTGTTCTTATTTAGAACTAATTCCTATTATGATGACTGATGACCTTTGTACATTGATAATCATATTCAAAGTCTTTGAATTTTCCTCAAACTTGTGTAGCTTGTCCTTATAACCTTTTACTTCCATCCTTAGTGAAACTATATCATCTCTAATATTTCACACTCTAGATATTTTGTCTTTAATTTTCTACCATACCTTCTTCAAATTTTCTTGTCTCTTCAGCTTTGATTTTGAAGTTGGTGAGTTCCTGTAGATACCTTGCTTTTGCTTTCTCATCTTCTTGATCTTGAACCCTCAATCCTGAGTTCTCCTTTTCTAATTCTTCAATAGTAATCATAAGCCTTTCAAATTCTATCTCTTTTATCTTTGACTATTCAACCATACTTTTTTCAACTCTTCTTGTCTTTTCAACCTTATCTCTCAAGTCCGAAAGATCTTGTAGAATATTTATCTTACATTTATCATCTTCTTGTATTTGACCCTCAAATTTTAAATTCCCTCTTTTCAATTCAATGATTTCCTTAAGAGTGACTTTCTCTTTTTATTCTTCTGAATATTCTATAGGATAATTTTATTCTAATACTAAATGTAGAGTTTCTTATTCATACCTATTTTGATTTTCCCTGTTATCCTTTCTTAAACCAACCTATAGGATTTCATTTTTGAGAATTTCATCTTTATATTCACCCCTACTAAACCCATTGCAATAACATGCATCATGGCTGAGTTGACCATAAACAAAACATTCATGTGGATAGTAAGTTTCATGGTGACCTGTGTTCCCACACCTGGTACAAAAATTTATCCATTTGGATATTCTCCATTACTCGATTCATCTCTTGAATTTTTTTCCATTTGTCCTCCCAACACAATAATATTAAAATCATCTTCCTTTTCTTTCATGACCATGTGTGTTCTTTTCATCTTGTGTATCATGGTTTTGCCTTTGACTTTCTTTACCATTTGTGTTCTTGCAAGATCTTCCTTCAAGCTATTAAACCCTTTTCGAAGGAACGAAATCTAATACCAATTGAAGAACACAAGCTTATACTGAGAGGGGGGTGAACTAGTATAAGATCATTTTTTACTTTTCAATCCCAAACAATATTAATCAATATAATCAATGGAAATATCAATAGCAATAACCAAAGCAATGCATAATCATCACACACAATAGAGACAAATATTTAACGTGGTTCACCCAAAGATGGCTACCTCCACGTAAAAAATATTTATTCTAAATATTTCTCAAATAATATCTTGGGAATCCTTTCCCTATTATAGTGTTTATGGACCTTTGTCCAAATGATATGTTGATCCCCTAAATCTGGTTTGTGGATCTTTATCCATAGGATAACTCCTTCTCCTCTACTCTGGCTGGTGATCCTCTAGAAGAAACTACCTCCACTACACTGACTGTGGATCTCTCTCCACTTGAAGACACTTTTCCTCACTCAGAATACCTATCCTCAATGTTTTGGTTGATGGATCTCCATCCACTGAAGTCTCTATCCTATCTACTCTATCACCTCCAAAGCTTTGTCTCAATACTGTACTAAACATAGTCTAGTAGATCTAGTACAACTCTACTCAATATCTTTCACTAAACATAGTACATTCAGTCTAGCACAAATTAACTCAATATCTTGCACTAAATATAGTTCATTCGGTCTAGCACAATTCTGCTCAATATATTAAACTAAAAACAGTTCATTCGGCCTAGCACAAATATTCTCACTAGGTCCAATCATAACCTACTCAATTATGCTCAATAGGTCCACATAGAACTTGTCTAAATCTACTCAATAGGTCCACTCAGACCCTGCTCAAATCTACTCAACAAGTCCACTCAGAACCTGCTCAATTCTACTCAATAGTTCCACACAAAACCTACTCAACTCTACTCAACAAGATCACATAGAACTTATCCAAATATGCTCAATAAGATCACTCAAAACTTTTCCAAATCTGCTCAACAAGCTCACACATAACTTGTCCAAATATGCTCAACAAGATCAAACTTGTCCAAATATGCTCAACAAGCTCACACGAAACTTGTCCAAATCTACCCATAAATCTCACACATAACTTATCCAAATCTACTCAATCACTTTCTCAACTCAAATCAGTCTCATAGAATCATAAAGAGAATTGTTAGAGGCTCAATATGTTCTATACTCAAAACTCAATCTCTTTATCAACTCAATCTCATAGAAGCATAAAGATAATTGTTAGAGACTCAATATGTTCTATATTCAAAAACTCAATCTCAACTAAACTCAATATCAACTCAAATCAGAATATAAAATAGTTTGTTCTATGGAACTTGAACAACCACTTCATACATCCACTTGACTAGGCTCAATCAACTCTACTTAATCAATTACTTCAAGAAAAAATCTTGCTCATGAACCCTAGTCCAACCATGTATCATCCAACTCAAAATATTTCCAACAATGCTCAACAATAAATCTCATATAACAATGATACTCATGATATTTTCAGACCCTAACTCAAGTTATTTGCACAATAACTCACTTCAAAAACAATGATCATAAAACAATCTTCACATAACAATGATACTCATGTTCTTTTCAATCCCTAACTCAAGTTCCTCACACAATCCAATGGCTTCAACAACAATGCTAATAAAATAAGGTTTTAATCACAACACTTAATTCCAAAAAACCTTAAAGCATTAACTCAAACACTTAACTCAACCAATGGTCTCAACAAAAATGCTTATAAAATAAGGTTTAATCACAACTCTCAATTCAAAAAACCTTGAAGCATCAAATCAAAAAATTTCTTGAAGAATTTTACCCATACTTTTTCTTTAAGAGGATTTGATCTCACAAATCTGCCACACTCATAAATTTATATTTTCCAATCTCAATAATGGTTAGAGGATAATTTTATTCAACAAAAAATATCATAAAAATAATATCAAAATTATACCTTATCACTCCAACTTGAAAAATAATAAATATCCTCACAATAGTCACAAAAACCCTTAATTAAAAATAACATACCATTCAAAAAGTCTTAACCTTTCAATATCCTACAATTTCAATTTTAATACTTTAAAGAAATAAAAACATAATTTTCCTTATAACTCCTAAAGGTAATTCTCAACTACCACACTTTATTACAAAGCAACCAATCCAAATTTCAACCAACAAACACCTTATACCTCCAAATTAGGTATTCAATAAAATAAAATATAAAATTTTTACCTTTGCCTTTGGAGAGTTTGGAACTCTCAACGCAGCCCACACAAATGTCTTTCCCATGGCGTAAACCACCACATGAGCAGCATGCTCCTTGGAGAGGAAGAAGCACCATGTGCTTCAAAACGTTATACCTTCCTTACCTTGAAAAAGGTGCACCTTACGTTTGGTGCTTTCAACACACCCACCAAAGCACTTCAGCCGAGATTCGAATGTTGTCCTCTTGCACACAAAACATAAGCTTGCAGCCCATTTGCCACTAGGTCAAGGTGCCTTGTTGGATTCCAACTAATCAATGCTTTTTATTTTATTTCCTTTTGCTATCAAGACAAACACGAAATTCACACAATCATTTCACGAGCTCTGCATTAATTCGTATGCTATTATTTTTCCAATCGAGCAAATATAATTTTAATGTTCTTTGGGCATAGGTTTAAATACTAATTTTTCCTCCTTTGCTTAGAACGTTGGTGCTTCAAAATGTAATTAAACCTCATGAAGTCAACGAGGATTATCAAGGCCTTTGGTCTTAAACCCAACCTTTGGGTTTATTAAAATATTTTTTGACTTTATAAAACCCACTTTTGCCTTTTAAAACATTATAATAAATATTATAAATATTTTATTTGGGTTTTCACCATGGTACATTTTAATATTATAATAACCATTATTATAATATTAACCCTCGATAATGTACCTTTAATATTTATTTATAAAATTTAAATTCATACTAAATTTAAATAATTTATAAAATAAATATTACAACACTTTTTTAACATCTGTCTTTTGAACTGTTTCACTTGATCTTTGTCCTTCTTTCTAGATATCAAATAACCATATTTTTTCCCTTTATTTCCTGTTGAAATATGTGGTATTAATGTTGACTTCATCTAGTGACATCAATGACAACTTTGACATAGTAACTCAAAATGTCCAACAATATGGTTAAGAGAACCAACTCGAGAAATTGTGTATCAGGAAGAAGAAAGTTGCCAAGAAGAGTTAGGTGAAAAATCAGAACAAAAAGAAGAAAAAAGACTTTTACCTAAGACTCCATCTAGCTATGTACAGAAAAATCATCCAAGATATCTAATCATTGGGAATCCATATAAGAGATAGATAAGGAGGAATATGATAGAAACAAATGAGCATGCTAATTTCTCTTTGTTATCCAAAATTGAGCCCAAATATTTCAATGAGATAAGAGAGGATAAATTTTGGATCAAGACAATGAATGAGGAATTAGACCAAATAGAGAAAAGTGAGACTTTGGAACTTGTTCCATGACCAAAAGGTAAGAAAATGATTGGTACTAAATGGGTATTCAAAAATAAGTCAAATGAAGATGGTCAGGTAGTTAGAAACAAAGCAATATTAGTATGAAAAGGTTATACATAGGCCGAGGGAATTGATTTTGATGAGATGTTTGATCCAGTTGCACAACTTGAAGCTATAATAATGTTCTTAGCCTTCTCAAGTTTCAAAAAATTCTTCTAAATATTTCTCAAATAATATCTTGGGAATCCTTTCCCTATTACAATGTTTATGGACCTCTGTCCAAAGGAGATGTTGATCTTCTAAATCTAGTTTGTGGATCTCTATCCATAGGAGAACTCCTTCTCCTCTACTCTTGATGGTGACCCTCTAGAAGACACTACCTCCATTGCACTGACTGTGGATCTCTCTCCACTTGAATATTCTAGTCCTCACTTAGAATACATGTCCTCAATATCCTGGATGATGGATCTCTATCCACTAGAATCTCTGTCCTCTCTGCTCTGTCACCTCCAAAGCTCTGTCTCAATACTGTACTAAACATAGTCCATTCGGTATAGCATAGCTCTGCTCAATCTCTTGCACTAAACATAGTACATTTGATCTAGCACAAATTTGATCAATTTCTTGCACTAAACACTGTTTATTTGATCTAGCACAACTTTTCTCAATATCTTGCACTAAACATAGTTAATTCAGTCTAGCACAAATATGTTCAATAGGTCCACTTAGAACCTACTCAAATATGCTCAAAAGGTCCACAAAAAACCTATCCAAATCTGCTCAATAGGTCCACTCAGACCCTGCTCAAATATTCTCAATAGGTCCACTTAGAACCTGCTCAAATATGCTCAATAGGTCCACACAAAACCTGCTCAATTCTACTCAATGGGTCCACAAAAAACCTGCTCAAATCTGCTCAACAAGCTCACACAAAATTTTTCCAAATCTACTCAACAAGCTCACTTAAAACTTGTCCAAATTTGCTCAACAAGCTCACACAAAACTTGTCCAAATCTACTCAACAAGCTCACACAAAAATTATCCAAATATGCTCAACAATATCACACAAAACTTATCCAAATCTACTCAATAATCTCACATAGAACTTGTTCAAATATGCTCAATCACTTTCTCAACTCAAATAAATCTCATATAAGCATAATAATAATTGTTAGAGACTCAATATGTTCTATACTCAAAACTCAATCTCTTTCTCAACTCAATATCATAGAAGCATAAAGAGATTTTTTAGAGACTAAATATGTTCTATATTCAAAAAATCAATCTCAACTCAACTCAATATCAACTCAAATCAGAATATAAAATAGTATGTTTTATGGAACTTGAACAACCACTTCATACATCCACTTGACTAGGCTCAACAACTCTACTCAACCAATCACTTCAATAAAAAACTCTTTCTCACAAACCCTAGTCCAAGCATGTATAATCCAACTCAAAATATTTCCAACAATGCTCAAAACAAATCTCATATAAAAATGATACTCATGATCTTTTCAAACCCTAAATCAAGTTCTTTGCAAAACTCACTTCAACAACAATGCTCATAAAAAAATCTTCACATAACAATGATACTCATGTTATTTTTGAACCCTAACTCAAGTTCCTCACACAATCCAATGGCTTCAACAACAATGCTAATAAAAAAAGGTTTTAATCACAACACTTAATTCTAGAAAACCTTGAAGCATTAACTCAAACACTTCACTCAACCAACTGTCTCAACAACAATGCTTATCAAACAAGGTTTAATCACAACTCTCAATTCTGAAAACCTTGAAGCATCAACTCAAAAACTTTCAAAAAGGAAACCCTAATAAAATCCTTTTCACTCCAAACTTAATTTTCAATCAAGCTAATCAACCAACTCAATAAAGAATAATTTTGACCATACCTTTTATTGAAGAGGAGTTGATCTTGCAAATCTTCCACACTCAAAATTTTGTCTTTTCCAATCTCAATAAGGGTTAGAGGATAATTTTCTTCAACAAAACATATCACAAAAACAATATCAAAATTACACCTTATCACTCCAACTTGAATAATAATCAATATCCTCACAATAGTCACAAACACCGTTAATTCAAAATAACATACCATTCACAAAGTCTTAACCTTTCAATATTCCACAATTTCAATTTTAAGACTTTAAAGAAATAGGAACATAATTCTCCTTATAACTCCTAAAGGTAATTTTCAACTACCACACTTTATTACAAAGCAAACTTTCCAAATTTCAACCACCAAACACCTTATACCTCCAACTTAGGTATTCAATAAAATAAAATATAAAAATGTTACATTTTACTTTGGAGTGTTTTGAACTCTCAATGCAACCCACACAAACGTCTTTCCCATGGTGTAAACCACCACATGAGCTACACGCTTTTTGGATAGGAAGAAGCACCATGTGATTTAAAACATTATGCCTTCCTTGCCTTGCAAAAGGTGCACCTTAAATTTGGCGCTTTTAACACACCCACAAAAGTGCTTTCGATGAGATTCGAACGTTGTCCTCTTGCACACAAAACGTAAGCTTATAACCCACTTGCCACTAGACCAAGGTGCCTTGTTGGCTTCTAACTAATCAACGCTTTTTATTTTGTTTTTGTTCGCCATCAAGACAAACACGAAATTTGCACAATCATTTCATGAGTTGTGCATTAATTTGTATGCTATTCTTTTTCCAATTGATCAAGGATAATTTTAATGTCCTTTGGGCATAGGTTTAAATACTAATTTTTCCTCCTTTGCTTAGAACGTTGGCGCTTAAAAACATAATTAACCCTCATGATGTTAGTGAGGATTATCAAGGCCTTTGGTCTTAAACCCAACCTTTGGGTTTATTAAAATATTTTTCGACTTTATAAAACCCACTTTTGCCTTTTAAAACATTATAATAAAAATCATAAATATTTTATTTGGGTTTTCACTATGGCACATTTTAATATTATAATAACCATTATTATAATATTAACCTTCGATAATGTACCTTTAATATTTATTTATAAAATTTAAATTCATACTGAATTTAAATAATTTATAAAATAAATATTACAACTCCTTTTTAACTTTTGTCTTTTGTACTATTTCACTTTATTTTTGGCCTTCTTTCTGGATATCAAATAACCATATTTGTCCCCTTTATTTCCTGCTGAAATATTTGGTATTAATGCTGACTTCATTTGGTGACATCAATGACAAATTTGACTTAGTAACTCAAAATATCCAAAAATATCCCCCTTTTTCATTGATGGCGATCCATATCCTTTTACTGAAACTTGATCTTCCTTTTTCTTCTTCTCCCTTTGGGATATTGCTCCCTCTAGCTCAATGCTCTCTCAAATATCAAATCTCTCCCAATATTAAAACTCTCCCCAATACACAAATCACACAAATCTCTCCTCCTTTGACATCAATGGCAAAGGGTCACCTTTGGGGCTCGGGGATAAGAATGAGCCTCTTAGCTTAGCCCCTACCCCACCTCCTCATGAGGTGGTTAATTCTAGGGTGGGAGTATTTCTACTCCTCGAAAGCATTGTTCTTTACCTTTATCTTTTTCCCTTCCTTTTTGAGTTTTTTGAATCCTCTAAATATTTTTGTTCAAGTCATCATCTCTGTTCCTAGAATCATTCATTTTCTTGTTCCTATTCTTGTTCTCATTCATGTTCCTATTCCTGTTCATGTTCCTATTCTCATCCATGTTCCTGTTCCTTTTCATGTTCTTGTTCCTATTCATATTCGTGTTCGTGTTCATGTTCTTGTTTCTGTTTATACCTATTTTTGAAATATTTTTTCTACACCATCTTGCTATGTGACCAATATTATTGCACTTATAACACTTAATTTTATTATTCCTTGGAGGTGCCAATGTCTTAGGTTCTCTTCTAGTGAAGCCATATCCTCTTCTGTCATGAACCCTGCAATTCATTTCCTTGTGACAAAACTCATTACATGAGTAGCAATTCCCATGGAAAAGTTGTCCTTTCCCATATTCTTGTCTTTCATGTGTCCTACACTGTGAAGCCATGTGCCCAAACCCGTGATATGAAAAACATCTTCCATTGAAGCTTCCTTGTCTTGACCCCATTGGTTTCTTAGTCTCTTCTACCTATTTCCATCTATTCCTTACTTGTGCATTGTTCCTTTCCTTGTCGAACTTTCTATTGTCCAATTTCTCCTTAGAAGTATCACTCTCTCTTTTACTTACTTCTTTTGACTCTCCTTATTTTCTGGAGTTTGATCTTCACTCTCCTTTTTATGATTCATGTTTCCCTTGTTCTTATTTAGAACTAATTCCTATTATGGTGACTGATGACCTTTGTACATTGATAATCTTATCCAAAGTCTTTGAATTTTCCTCAAACTTGTGTAGCTTGTCATTATAACCTTTTACTTCCATCCTTAGTGAAACTATCTCATGCTCTAATATTTCACACTCTAGATCTTTTGTCGTTAATTTTCTACCATACCTTCTTCAAATTTTCTTGTCTCTTCAGCTTTGATTTTGAAGTTGGTGAGTTCCTGTAGATACCTTGCTTTTGCTTTCTCATCTTCTTGATCTTGAACCCTCAATCTTGAGTTCTCCTTTTCTAATTCTTCAATAGTAATCATAAGCTTTTCAAATTCTATCTCTTTTATCTTTGACTATTCAACCATACTTTTTTCAACTCTTCTTGCCTTTTCAACCTTATCTCTCAAGTCTGAAAGATCTTGTAGAAGCTTTATCTTACATTTATCACCTTCTTGTATTTGATCCTTAAATTTTAAATTCCCTCTTTTCAATTCAATGAGTTCCCTAAGAGTGACTTTCTCTTTTTCTTTTTATGAATATTCTATAGGAGAATTTTATTATAATACTGAAAGTAGAGTTTCTTATTCATACCTATTTTTATTTTCCCTGTTATCCTTTCTTGAACCAACCTATAGGATTTCATTTTTGAGAATTTCATTTTTATATTCACCCCTACTAAACCCATTGCAATAACGTGCATCATGGCTAAGTTGACCACAAACAAAACATTCATGTGGACAGTAAGTTTCATGGTGACCTGTGTTCCCACACCTGGTACAAAACTTTATCAGTTTGGATATTTCTCCATTACACGATTCATCTCTTGAATTTGTTTCCATTTGTCCTCCCAACACAATAATATTAAAATCATATTCCTTTTATTTCATGACCATGTGTGTTCTTTGCGTCTTGTGTCTCATGTTTTTGCCTTTTCCTTTCTTTACCATTTGTGTTCTTGCAAGATCTTCCTTCAAGTTGTTAAACCCTTTTCGAAGGAACCAAATCTAATACCAATTGAAGAACACAAGCTTATACTGATATGGGGGTGAACTAGTATAAGATCACTTTTTAATTTTCTCTCCCAAAAAATATTAATCAATATAATCAATGGAAATATCAATAGCAATAACCAAAGCAATGCACAAATCATCACACACAATAGAGACAAATATTTAACGTGGTTCATCCAAAGATGGCTACCTCCACGTAAAAAATATTTATTCTAAATATTTCTCAAATAATATCTTGGGAATTCTTTCCCTATTACAATGTTTATGGACCTCTGTCCAAAGGATATGTTGATCCCCTAAATCTGGTTTGTGGATCTCTATCCACAGGATAACTCCTTCTCCTCTACTTTGGCTGGTGATCCTCTAGAAGACACTACCTCCACTACACTGACTATGGATCTCTCTCCACTTGAACACTTGTCCTCACTCAGAATACCTATCATCAATGTTTTGGTTGATGGATATCTATCCACTGAAGTCTCTATCCTATCTACTTTATCACCTCCAAAGATTTGTCTCAATACTATAGTAAACATAGTCCAATAGATATAGCACAACTCTGCTCAATATATTTCACTAAACATAGTACATTTAGTCTAGCACAAATTAACTCAATATCTTGCACTAAATATAGTTCATTCGGTCTAGCACAACTCTGCTCAATATATTGCACTAAACATAGTTCATTAGACCTAACACAAATATTATCAATAGGTCCACTCAAAACCTACTCAAATATGCTCAACAGGTCCACACATAACCTGTCTAAATCTACTCAATAGGTCCACTCATACCCTGCTCAAATCTACTCAATAGGTCCACTCAGAACTTGCTCAATTCTACTCAATAGTTCCACACAAAACCTGCTCAGCTCTACTCAACAAGATCACATAGAACTTTTCCAAATATGCTCAACAATATCACTCATAACTTGTCCAAATTTTCTCAACAAGCTCACACATAACTTGTCCAAATATGCTCAACAAGATCAAACAAAACTTGTCCAAATATGCTCAACAAGCTCACATAGAGCTTGTCCAAATCTGCTCAACAAGCTCACACATAACTTATCCAAATCTGCTCAATCACTTTCTCAACTCAAATCAATATCATAGAAGCATAAAGAGAATTGTTAGAGGCTCAATATGTTCTATACTCAAAACTCAATCTCTTTATCAACTCAATATCATAGAAGCATAAAGAGAATTGTTAGATACTCAATATGTTCTATATTCAAAAACTCAATATCAACTAAACTCAATATCAACTCAAATCAGAATATAAAATATTTTTTTCTATGGAAATTGAACAACCACTTCATACATCCATTTGAATAGGCTCAATCAACTCTACTCAATCAATTACTTCAAGAAAAAACTCTTGCTCATGAACCCTAGTCCAAGCATGTATCATCCAACTCAAAATGTTTCCAACAATGCTCAATAATAAATCTCATATAACAATGATACTCATGATATTTTCAAACCCTAACTCAAGTTCTTTACACAATAACTCACTTCAAAAACAATTATCATAAGACAATCTTCACATAACAATGATACTCATGTTCTTTTCAATCCCTAACTCAAGTTCCTCACACAATCCAATGGCTTCAACAACAATGCTAATAAAATAAGGTTTTAATCACAACACTTAATTCCAAAAAACCTTAAAGCATTAACTCAAACACTTCACTCAACCAATGGTATCAACAAAAATGCTTATAAAACAAGGTTTAATCACAACTCTCAATTCAAAAAACCTTGAAGCATCAAATCAAAAACTTTCTTGAAGAATTTTACCCATACTTTTTCTTTAAGAGGAGTTGATCTCACAAATCTGCCACACTCATAAATTTATCTTTTCCAATCTCAATAAGGGTTAGAGGATAATTTTATTCAACAAAAAATATCATAAAAATAATATCAAAATTATACCTTATCACTCCAACTTGAATAATAATCAGTATCCTCACAATAGTCACAAAAACCCTTAATTAAAATTAACATACCATTCACAAAGTCTTAACCTTTCAATACTCTACAATTTCAATTTTAATACTTTAAAGAAATAAAAACATAATTCTCCTTATAACTCCTAAAGGTAATTCTCAACTACCACACTTTATTAACAAAGAAACCAGTCCAAATTTCAACCACCAAACACCTTATACCTCCAAATTAGGTATTCAATAAAATAAAATATAAAAATTTTACCTTTGCCTTTGGAGAGTTTGGAAATCTCAACGTAGCCCACACAAATGTCTTTCCCATGGCGTAAACCACCACATGAGCTACACGCTTGTTGGAGAGGAAGAAGCACCACGTGCTTCAAAATGTTATACCTTCCTTACCTTGCAAAAGGTGCACCTTACGTTTGGTTCTTTCAACACACCCACCAAATCACTTTCGCCGAGATTTGAACATTGTCCTCTTGCACACAAAACATAAGCTTGCAGACCATTTGCCACTAGGTCAAGGTGCCTTGTTGGATTCCAACTAATCAATGCTTTTTATTTTATTTCCTTTTGTTGTCAAGACAAACACGAAATTTGCACATTCATTTCACGAGATCTGCATTAATTCGTATGCTATTCTTTTTCCAATTGTGCAAAGATAATTTTAATTTTCTTTGGGCATAGGTTTAAATACTAATTTTTCCTCCTTTTCTTAGAACGTCGGTGCTTCAAAATGTAATTAACCCTCATGAAGTCAATGAGGATTATCAAGGCCTTTGGTCTTAAACCCAACCTTTGGGTTTATTAAAATATTTTTTGACTTTATAAAACCCACTTTTGCCTATTAAAACATTATAATAAATATTATAAATATTTTATTTGGGTTTTCACCATGGCACATTTTAATATTATAATAACCATTATTATAATATTACCTTCGATAATGTACCTTTAATATTTATTTATAAAATTTAAATTCATACTAAGTTTAAATAATTTATAAAATAAATATTACAACACCTTTTTAACTTCTGTCTTTTGCACTGTTTCACTTGATCTTTGTCCTTCTTTCTAGATATCAAATAACCATATTTTTCCCCTTTATTTCCTGTTGAAATATTTGGTATTAATATTGAATTCATCTGGTGACATCAATGACAACTTTGACTTAGTAAGTCAAAATGTCCAACAATATGGTTAAGAGAACCAACTCGAGAAATTGTGTATCAGGAAGAAGAAAGTTTCCAAGAAGAGTTAGGTGAAAAATCAGAATAAAAAGAAGAAAAAAGACTTTTACCTAAGACTCCATCCAGGTATGTACAGAAAAATCATCCAAGATATCTAATCATTGGGAATCCATATAAGAGATAGATAAGGAGGAATATGATAGCAACAAATGAGCATGATAATTTCTCTTTGTGATCTAAAATTGAACCCAAATATTTCAATGAGGTAAGAGAGGATAAATTTTGGATCAAGACAATGAATGAGGAATTAGACCAAATAGAGAAAAGTGAGACTTTGGAACTTGTTCCATGACCAAAAGGTAAGAAAGTGATTGGTACTAAATGGGTATTCAAAAACAAGTCAAATGAAGATGGTCAGGTAGTTAGAAACAAAGCAAGATTAGTATGCAAAGGTTATACATAGGTTGAGGGAATTGATTTTGATGAGATGTTTGATCCAATTGCACAACTTGAAGCTATAATAATGTTCTTAGCCTTCTCAAGTTTCAAAAAATTCAAAGTATATCAGATGGATTTTAAATCAACCTTTCTAAATGGTGTCCTATAAGAAGAGGTTTACATTGAGCAACCTGAGGGATTCAGCCCAACTGATAAACTAGACTATATATGCAGATTGAATAAGGCACTTTATGGACTAAAACAAGCTCTTAGATCTTAGTATTCAAGATTAGATAAGTACCTTCAGGAATAGGGTTTCAAGAAATGAATAGTGGATAGTAACTTATATATCAAAAATTAAGGAAATAACTTACTAATCGTGTTTGTTTATCTAGATGATATCATTTTTGGAGGCAACACTGATAAGATGTGTCAAAAATTTGCAAAGAGCATGTAGAATAAATTTGAGATGTCAATGCTTTGTGAGTTGTCCTTTCTTGGACTTCAAATTTCACAATCAAAGAAACATGTATTTCTATCATAAACCAAGTATGTAAAAGAGAAAATAAGTTCAAGTTAGAAGATTGCAAACCAGTAAGTACCCCCATGGTTACAGGATGCAAGTTAAATAAAGATGATGAATATCTTGAGGTAAATAAAAAATTGTACAAATCTATGATTGGAAGCTTATTGTATGTCACAACTACAAGACCAGATATAATGTAGGCAATGGGACTAGTGGTAAGGTTTCAAGCGGCACCAAAGGAAACACATGTAGTAGCAGTAAAAAGGATTCTCAGGTTTTTAAAAGGGACTATGGATTTTGGGCTCTAGCACCCCAAAAGTGATAATTTCACTCTCATAGAATATACAAATGCAGATTAGGCTAGCAACATTGATGACAAAAAGCACAAGTAGAGGAGCATTCTTTCTTGGAAATTGTTTAGTCTCTTGGCTAAGCAAGAAACAGGAATCAATATCCTTATCCACAATAGAGGTAGAGTTATTGCAGCAGTTTCTTGTTATACATAGGTATTATGGATGAAGTGAACTTTAGAGGACTTCAAGATAGAACCCTATCCCCATACTGTGTGATAATACAAGTGCTATAAATATCTCAAAGAATTCGGTGATGCACTCCAAGACCAAACTCATTGTAATAAAATATCATTTTCTAAGAGAGTAGGTGACAGATAAGCAAGTCAATTTGGAATATGTTACTAAAAAGGAGAAAATTGTGGATATCTTCACTAAGCCACTTACAAAAGAGACTTTTGAGTATCTTAGAGGAAAATTGGGAGTACTACTACCATCCCCTAAATTAATCACCTCAAGGAGAGGATGTGGAAAGGGGACTGAGCTAAGAGTATTATCTTTAGCCCCAAAGGAGTCCCTTTTCCATTGATGTCGAAGGGGGAGAGATTTGAGTTAGGGATAGAGCATTCAGTCAAGGGAGTAGTTTCTCAGGGAGAGCAGAATTGAAAAAGGTATAAGGAATATTTAAAGGAAAAAGGGTTGCCATCAATGACAAAGGGGAGATTATTGGAAATTTGAGCAATATTTGTTGTCATTGATGTCAAAATGTTTGATGACCAGTTTTGTCATCATTGATGTCAAAATCTTGGTTCTCCAAAAATCAAGAAAGTTGTTAAAATAAGAAAAGGGTATAGTATTTATTTTACATATTATATGCCAAAAGAGACCTAAAAGGTAGAAGATCTAAGAAAAGGGAAGAAAGTATAAACAAAAATAATAATATTATAATATTTTAGCAAAAGGAAGATATGAACAATAACAGGGTCCACGGAATCATTAAAAAAATAAATTATCAACAAAGTCCATTGAGCAAGTTTGGCAAAGGTTTTAATTAAATTTATTTAAATTAAAATATTTTAACCTAAGGTTAATATTTTAATTTAAATAATTAAAGGTGCCAAGTTTAAATTTTTATTTCGAATTCAAAATTTGAAAGAGGCAATGTGTTTTAATGTAAAGGAAGAGTACTAATAGAAAATATTTTTCATTTCCTAAGTCTCTAAGCAATTCATATACCTATGTGTGTAATATCTCAAGCGCTGCATTTTCACAAAGGGAGAAGAAACTTGTGAGATTTTTAATAAAAAAGGAGGCAACTGTGTTTAATTTTATGTGGCACAAAATAAATATCGCAAGGCACTAGGTTGCATAGATGGTGGTAGAAGATGTGGCTAAGGCATTGCAAAGGGAAGGTCGTGGTTTCGAATCCCACATGATTTATTTTGGTAAAGGAAGAGAGGAGTTTCATTTTTACCAAAATTCGTATGACAACATTATTAATGGAGCATGAACCTTTGGTTCACATGTGGGCATGTAGCCCAAGCAGCAACTTAGCCTTGGGCTAAGGCACTATGGTGATATAGGTCACGGGTTCGAGTTTGATCGCTGGTCATTGGGAGTTGGTCATCAAAGATGTGTTCAATAATTTTGGTGACATGGGCTAACAAATAAATTATGCACATTTGATTTAATTTGCCAAAGGTTTGGAATGCAAAAATATTTTCTAGGACATGTGATAATTAAAGGGCTTGTGTTAAATGTCTAAGGAGTAATAAGGGTTGTTGAAATAATACTTTATTTTGGTGCTTGAAAATAAATAAAATATTGGAGATTATAAGGTGTTATCAAAGGAACTTTATTTCTATGTGTTGAATATTATCTTAAGAGTATTGGATATTATAAGGTGTTAACAAAGGAAATTAATTTTTGTGTATTGAATATTATTTTGAAAGTGAAGGAGTAATAAGCTGTACTTGTGACTTGATATTTTATTGTGAATCTTGAATGGTGAAATAATTGTTGAGGAAATATTTGTGTGGAAATTTTGAAATAGGTTTTTTCTATCTAACCTAAAAATTGGCAAGAGGGTTTTGTTTTGAGTAAAATAGGTTTTAAAGACATATCTCCATCAAAACAAAAGGTATGGAAACGCTATCTTTTGTTTAGAGTGTTTGAAATGAATGTATGCAATATAAGGTAGAGTGAAAATGATTGTTGAGTATTGTTGGAAATGTGTGAGCAAGTTTAAAGTGCATATTATTGATGAATAATTTGATTTAAAATAGAGATTGATGAATAATTGATTTAAAATAGGAATGGTGAAACACTTGTTTAGGGTTTATGAGCAAGTTATGTTTCATTTGTTGAATAACTGAATGAAACTTTTGAATGTTGGTTTGAGTATGTTTATGACTGAGCAAGTTATTTAAAGGACTTGAAAATAGATTTGAGAAAGTATTGGTAAATATTTAAGACAACATTGAGAGTAGAGTTGATTGGTGATTTGATAAATCTTTGTGTTAAATCTTGAGGTAGATTTGAAAATAGAGTTTGGTGCATATTTGAGGGTAAATTTATGCCAGACCAAAGACATATTGTAAGCATATTTGTGCTAGAACGAGGATAGTGTTTAGGGTAGATTTGAGATAGAGATTGAGTAGAGTTTAAAGTAGGATTTGGAGGTTATAGAACAGAGGACAACAATCTCTAGTGGATAGATATCCATTAGCTAGGGTAGTGAGGATAGAGGTCTTCTATGGAGAGAGATCCACAAGCCAGTGCAGCGGGGGTAGAAACCCTCTAGAAGAGCACCATTCAGAGTAGAGGAGAAAGATTTATCCTGTGGATAGAGATCCATAAATCAGATCCATAAACATTGTAAAAGGGAATTGATTCCCAAAAGAATCTATTGAGCAAAATTATAAGGAATATTTTATCCATGGAATAGCCCATATTTGGTGAACCACATTAAATCATGTATCTCATGTGTGTGATATTTTGTAGAATTCTTACTACTTTAATATTGTTGATGTTATCATATGGGTTGAAAAGTAAAACATTTTATCTTATACTGTTCACTCCTTAGTATATGCTCATGCTCTTCAGGATGGTACAAACAACATCCAAGCATCCTAGGAGCCCATCCAGACAAAGGATCTCCACCAGAAGGCACCTGTAGTTGGATTCACCCCTTGACCTACGAATTCGGGTTCTAGATCACCCCCTGCCCTACGAGTTGGTCGTACAACTGATCTACAATAGTAGAAACTTTAGGTAACCTTCATTTCATGTTTATATAGCATTTACACTTCATTTTGGGCTTTGTTTCATGTTTTTAATGTCATTTTGTCTTCATCAATATGGGGCCTGATCCATGACAGGACCCCAAATGAACTAACACCATTTTGTAGGCCCTCCAATAGTAGCAAACATCATCACAATAGCAAACACAGTAGCAACAACAACACACAGTGGTGGCACACACGCATCAAAGCCCACCTACATTTGAGGGGCCCCAAGAGAAACCATCAGAGTGTTTCACATATTGTTGAGAAAGAAAAGGAGATTCACCCTGTAATCTTGTATCAAATTCTTAATAAAATGAGTTGAAAGCACTTCTGAGCATTTTGATTTGTTATAGTTAACTTTCTTGATCAAATGGTAGCCTTTGGTACGCTTCATTCTGGCATGCCCGATGGGACCACCCACAATAGGTTATATTAGGTTATCTTACTATGAATCTGATATAATTTTGGTTTTCTGTGATTGTTACAGGATCCCTAAAACCCTGAGACACCTCTCAGGTCATCAGAATAGGAGTTTTAGGCTCCTAAACATGGTTCACCCCCGACCTACGAATCTAGGGTCAAATCACCCCCGACCTATGATTTCTAAAAAACTACTCTACAGACCCCAAGATAGCAAGGAGTCACAGCAGAGGACTCAAACAAGTCATATTTCACTTTAGAACATAGGTATTCTCCTTAGAATCATCTATGATGTCATTTATTTGCAAAACTAGTTTTCTAACAAATGTATTGTGTTAGTATATCAAAATCCTAATTCAAACACAACAAATTAGGGTTTCAAATTGATATAAACATAATTAGAATAGTTCATTTTCAGAATTACTTTTAGACATAATTAGATTAGAATTTTGTAAATCACTTGATGTCTTTCTTAATCACTTTTCAAGTTTCCTTTCAAATACATTTAGAGTAAGCTTTTCTTTACATCTACATGTAAGATTAGATTTCAGGTTTTATCCCAATTCAAATTGGCAAATCGCATTTTACATTATTCAAAAATTTCTCTTCAAATTTGCATCTAGGGTTAGATTCAAAATCTATTCACTTCACCTTGCAAATTTCCTTTTCTTCAAAAAGGCATTTCCAATTTCCTTCTCCTTTCAAACATTGCATCTAACATAGAATTGTTAAATTATTCTTACATCACTTGCATCACTTGCATCTCACAACACATCTAGGTTAAGAAATTATTTTCTTTCACTTTCCAAATCCTTAGGGTAACTTGCATTGTATTTACTCAAACATCTAAAGTAGAACTTGCAATTCTTTCTAATACATGTGGATATGTCATCTTCCTTCTCATGTGTTTTAGTTTACCTATTTCCATGCTTTCCTAGATCAGTTTTCTTTTTAGAAAGGCATCTAAGATTAGATTCTATTTTTCAAAAAGGTAATTAGACACTTAGTTTCTTTTCAAAAGATGCATCTAGGCCTAGATTTATTTTTGAAAAGGCATTTAATTAGTTGCACTTTACTTTCACATCATCGCTAAACAACTTAAACCCACACACTCACATGGTACATACAATGGTGAGATTGGATTTCATCCCCAATCCATCACTCGATACTAGTGAGGTAGGAGTTTTACCCTCCACCAGCTCACCCCCTAGACACCTAGTAGCCCCATAAGAGTGGTTTTATGGACTTCATCACCAGAAAATCCCCCACTTTTGAGATTGGTCTTTCAAAATTCATCACCGAAAGGAGCCTTTAGAGTGGGATAGGATTAGATACCTTTGTTCACAAGGCTTACATAATTAGTGAACATGATAATTATTTTCATTGACTAAGATCACCCGAGAGTGAAGCAAAATTCTAAATGGGTAAGTACCAAGTCTTAAACATTACCACCTCTTCTCGTGAGAGGATACAATGAACTCATTTCAGCATTTTGAGTTCTCCCCTTCTAGCATCCTTTTTGTTGTGCCTTTTACATTAGGTCACCATTCACCTATTGAAGCATTGTTCTATTATGTGCATCTTTGGGTGTTGTAGGAGGTTCTATGTTTACAACATTCCTATTTTATCTAGAAGTTCACCTCACTACCCATGATACTTCCTAGGAGATTCTAACATCAAAACACACAAAATGAAGCAACACTTTTAATTTTTTACATTTAGAACTAACTCCAGTTATACATTGTTTGCATGCTCACACAAACTGGTTTCAGCACATTCACCTATTGGCAGCCCACCTAGGGACTGTTTATAACCTATCATTTTTAGTTTTGTGTCTTTTTCACACTCACAGTCCAATTCACCCCCTACCCTATGAATTCACTATTCATATCACCCCTTAACCTACGATTTCAATTTTTAGACATAGAAACCTCACAGATCTTATTGGGTTGCATAAAAACCCCACATAGATCATACCCAGAAACACCATATTTCCATTTTTATATAATTTTAAGCACCAATCCTTGATAGATGACACCATACCTATTATCACCCATAGCTAGGCACATGAGCAAGCATACCTTGGGGAAGAAGTGACTAGCGCTCCTTCCAGCTAGTCCATCCCTCCCCTTCAGCCATGAAGGGTAAGTCTATGCTCATAGTAGACCTCTTTGTAGGACTAGACCCATTCGGTACTATGTCTCATGGTGAGACCTCTACATCCAAAGATGCTTTTGCCACATCATTTGAGGAGGATCATCCACTCCTTTCCCATCCACCATCACCTCATCCTTCTACCACCTTTTGTGATCACGTCATCTATACGGCACCAGGACATCCACCTCCTTCCCTTATTGTCGATGAGGAGGTTCATCCCACATCCCCTACCTTCGCTCATCCATTTTTCCAAAACCTAGCTCAATCCCTTTTTGAGAGTGATTCTTCATTACTCAATCACACCCATCCAGATATTATGTCATTCACCCCTACTATAGGGATGATTTTAGACCCATCAATCTCTATCATGGATGCACATGCATCCCCATCAGAACAACCTCCACTACAACAACAACAGGCCCCACCCACTTCAACACATCAATACATAGAGGAAGCAACACCATGACCCCTTCCTCAATAATCCTTTTTCCCATTGTTTGAGGCTGCATCACAACCACCTCTACAATCCCAACAAACACAATATCCACAATGTCAACAAACTTTCTCTTCTCAAGCTGGTGTGAATACACTTACCACACCACCTCCCTAGGTTCCTACCATGGAGACCTATGTCCCATCCTCATCATCACTACCACCTACATCTCATCCATCAAGATTGTACAGTACACCCTCTTCCAGTCCATCCTCATCTATACCTCCCTTTCAACTACCTCCACCTCCTCCATTTTAGATTTTAACTTCAAGCTACCTACCCATGTTCGAGCCTCGACATCCTTCATAGCCTACATATCCAACATCCCAAGCTTACCAACCAGGATTTTTCCCATAATTTCTACCTAGCCAGACATAGACATCATCCTTAGATACCTCATCCTATCCGCAAGTCACACAACCCATTCAAACATCTTCACATCCACCTATCTCTATTAGACCCACATTTTTCACACCACCTCCTTCTTGGTCATCACCTCCCATAACACAACCATTGTAGTAGGTTCCTCTCCAACAAACCCCCATACAACAACCTCAGACCATGCACCCACAATACTATTATCCTCAACAACCACCTACTCTACAATAGACTATACCAGTTGCTTCAACATCTTATCCTATGCAGCAATAGTATCCCTAGGATCTATTGTAATATGTTCCTCCCCCACATTGGGAAGAACAACAATTTTAATACCCCCACATTTGTAGGCTTCACCCCCATTAGCGCCATCTCCTACACCATTAACACCTAAAATTCAACTCTTACGAGATGAAGTTAAGATGTTAAACCTTCATACCACTAGTTATGGGCCATAGAAACCCATGTACGATGAGCTCTGCAATGAGCTAGTACATCCCTCAGTTCCCATTCCTCCTTACCCATATCACTTTGAGATGCCAAAGTTTGATAAGTTTAAAAGCAAGGAGGACCCACATGAACATGTTAGTAACTACCACTCAACTTGCTACCAGCTTCATAGTAGCAATCCTCTCATGTTATGTACCTTCTCCCTTTCACTTGGGGGACAAGCCTTAGACTAGTACAACATGCTCCTATGCCACAACCTCTACACTTTTGAGCAACTGGCCAATTTTTTCCTCGAGCACTTTTCCATCAACATCAAAAAGAAGACAAACTTCTCTAACATCTACGCTTTACGATAGGTTGATGATGAACCAATCACAAAATTTATCTCTAGATGGAGATCGATCATACATGACCTCGCTCATAGCCTCCCATCTATGGAGTTGGTTACACTCTTCTCAAAGAGTTGCCATAAACACATCTCCACCTCCCTACAACTTCACCAAAGTTGCACCTTTGAGGAAGCCATTGCTCAAGAAAAAGTCATTGAGGACATCAAAGTCCAATATAGAAAAATCAAACTAAGACAAAAGCCTTCATACAACTCCAAATTTTACTTTAATAGAAACACGCCCAATCAACCTTTCCCATGACCACCACAAGCCAACCAAGTGGCAATAACTTATTCAGTCCCGACACTAGTCCCATGACCTCCTCCTCCACAACAACAACTATTTCAAACCAATGCACCTCTTCCACCTAGACCACAAAATACTCAAGGACCTCATCCCCCACCTCCATAATATAACTTAACACCACTTTCTGAGCCTCTCCCAACCTTATTCCAGAGGTTATACGATGTAGGTCACATCACCCTACCAAAAATTTGACCTCTCGATCCAAACACACCTAAGCCTCGAGGTTACATCGAGCAAGCCTACTATGGATACCATAGATAATATGACCATGATATCGAATCATGTCATTCTTTTCATGGTATGGTCCAAGATCTCATCGATCAAGGAACCATTCAAGTTTCAAACCCTCTCGCACCATAGAACCAGAACCTAGGGATATATCAAAATACCTTACCTAAACACTAGGGGACTAATCCCCAAACACCTCAAAATAACCCCCTAGGGCCACCAAGACAAGTCAACAATGTCCACCATGACCCTCCTTCACATGGCATAGTGGGCATGATCAACCTTACCACTCAAAATCAATATTATCCTTCATATCAACCTACACTAGTAACCTCTACACCAACACCATTTATTTCCCCACAAGTACCTATGACTCCTCAAGCTCCACCTCATCCCCCATAGAATATCATTACCATTCATGGTAGCCTTACACATCAGTTACATAATGCCCCTACCAGATTATCTATATTTGACCTCCTACAACAATATCAACCCCATCATGAGGCATTAAATGATATCCTTCACTCTATCAACCTCGAGACCCATGATACCAATGCATTTATCAACTTTATGGGTAATATCTCATACTACCTTCAGCCATATATTAGTTTCCATGACCACGAGATCACAGAACTCATAGGTGAAGGAGTGGATCCTCCCCTTCACATTCAAGCAACCATCAATGACATCACTTACAAACATGTTCTTATTGATACTAGTTCCTCAATCAACATTATTTCCATCATGGCTCTGCATCACCTACACATTCTACCCACTCACTTCTCCACACCCTCACTGGACCTTCACGCATTTGATGGTTCAATGTGACCTATAGTAGGATCCATTATCCTACCCATTTGTGTAGGTGTACATACTATTCTGATTCTATTCCATGTTATTCAAGGTGAAATGTAGTATAATATCTTGCTTGGACATCCATGGATTAGAGATATGCAGTGTGTGCCATCTACATTGCACCATTGTCTTAAATACATCTACAATGGGCTTGTCCATTGTGTTCCTTCTGATGGGGACCCTTTCAAATTTTGCAACATCATAGATCTCCCACCTAGACCTTCTTCATCTATGACACAAGTCCTTCCCATCTCTAATCCTCACCCACCAGGAGCATTCATACCTCCTCCCTCATCAGTGCCTTCACCACAACCTTCATCTAGGACATGTACGCACTCACAACCAACAATGTCCATACCACCATCATCATCTAGTATAGCACCCCATCCTACTATTGTACCCTTTTCACCACCTTCTTCATGGCCTCCACCACCTTCACAACCCTCATCATCTACAAATCCACCACCAATATCGACAATAGGCTTATCATCTTCATTAGGGCTGACCCCCACTTCGCATCCATCTTCCTCTATGGAACCTCCTCTCTTACCTACACCACAAATACCACCACTCCCTTTTTACCCATGACCTCGATCATTCACATCTCCTCATAGGTCACCACCAACACTTACTCCTCCTACCTCATAGTTCCCACATGCTTACCAGCCCATCCCATCTATGACTATCGAATGCCATGATTGGGAGAAACGAGCTACCCACCTTGATGACCAACTATTTCAATCATCTATGACCACCATTTAAGATTCCCAACTTGCATCATCATCATCTGATTTAGACTCACCACCTCATTCACCCATGCGTACATCACCCTAGGTTTCTATCTTCATGACAAACATTGGTCCTGATGACTACAACATCCATGATGCTCATTTGCATCTACCTCCAATCTAGTCTACCCATGACTTTGGTCACCCATCCACTTTGGTACTTACCATTGGTACAATCATGCGCTTAGGTTCCCAAAAAATTATACCAACTTTGTGTACGTAGGCATTGATTCTTCACTCTCGCCTATCATCCCTCCACCACCATAGTCTAATTTTGTAGTACGTTAGATCACATGTCCAACCCCCAATTTACATTACATTATCTTTAATACTTTCATTGGCATAAATTTGGGCTAGGATGTTATGAACAAGGGTTACACACACCCATAAATCCTCGTGTCCAACTACCCATAGACAAATCAGGTTTAGGATACCAGTCCACAACTATCCATACACTCGAGGATGAACTGCAAGATATTTCCTTGCATCCCACACCACCTCCTATGCACACCTTAGAATAATATGTTGATATGGACCTCTTCGATGAGAACTCATCTCCCCACTCTATGATCATGATTCCCTCAGAATTCTTTCATGAAGTCCCCTCCCTAGATGACATATCCTCATGCTGCATCAATGAACTAGTTAATCAATTCATTGCATTGTCCCTCACACCTGAAGCCCCATAGTGCAACATCACACTTCCCCCTTTATTGCTAATGTATCCAGCTAGACCCTCACACATGTGTCACCAACTCTGAAAATCCATAACATAGCCTCGATCACCACCCATTATCTTGCATCCATCATTACACCTTTCCTGATACTCACAAACTCATGAATCTTCATCATCAAATTCATCACTATCAGATTATTCCATCACTTACATTAACATGGTTGATGTGGACCTCTTCATGCCACTTTAATACACATCTCACACAAATCAAGACAACATCCCCAACCCAAATTTCATTGACCTAACTCACATTTCATCAATACCTTCTCCACATGACTTCCTATTATCACCACACATCCTACGTGCAGCAAATTCTCCTTCATCATCAAATCCACCTCACATTCCATGCATCCATCACATGGACATATATTTAGATGATGAATATGACATACCTGAGGTCATCGATGACCTCCACCTCATTCCAATCCCAGAGCAACTTCATGATGGTTCCCACATGTTGATAGAAGAAACCATCGATGTTGATATTGGTGATGATCCTGACAACCCTCATATCATCAAACTCATTGTTAACCTCTCACCTAAATAACATATGTTATTCACTACCTTCCTTAAAGAATACATCAAGGTATTCACCTGGTCCTACAAAGACATGCCAGGCCTTGACCCATCTTTAGTAGTTCACAATATTACACTGGACAAAGATGCTAAGCCTATCCAACAAAAACTATGATGTATGCACCCTACAGTTGCTTTGTTAGTCAAATTCAAGCTACAAAATCTCCTTGATGTAGATTTTATTCAACCCATCGACTATCCCAAATGGGTGTCTAACATGGTGCTAGTGCCCAAACCTTTAAGTGAGGTTTGAGTCTACACTGACTTTCATGATCTAAACAAATCTTGTCCCAAAGATAATTTTTCATTACCAAACATTGACTCCCTTGTCAATTCCATCGCCAACCATGAAATGATATCCCTCATGGATGGATTTTCTTGTTACAACCAAATTAAGATCAATCCTACTGATCAACACAAAATATCCTTCACAACCCCCTAGGGGACCTTCTATTACAAGGTCATGCCATTCAGCCTCAAAAATATTGGGGCAACCTACCAGCATGCAATGACATATATCTTTCATGATTACATGCATAAAATCATGGAATATTACGTAGATGACCTCATCACAAAGTCTAAAGAATGCTCGCAACATCTAGCCGATTTACGTAAAATATTTGATCATCTCCTAGAGCACAATGTGCACCTCAACCCAAAGAAGTGCATCTTTGGTGTTACATCCGATAAAATTTTAGGGTTCATCATCTCTCAATGAGGCATCGAAGTTGACCCTAACAAATTCAAGGCCATCATCGAGATGCCTCCTCCCACCAACCTTAAACAATTACATAGCTTGTAGGGTAAAATCACATCAATCCGATGGTTCATCACCCAATTATCAGATAAATGTAAGTCATTCAATCACCTTTTGCAAAAAGGAGTCTCCTTCAAATGGGATGACAAATGTCAACAAGATTTTGAATCGATCAAAGCCTATCTCACCTCCTCACCAGTACTATCTCCTCCACACCCACAACTACCTTTTATTATATACATCACCACTACAGACTTTGCACTTGGTACATTGTTAGCACAAAATAATGTGCTCAACCATGAGCAAGCCATCTATTACATTAGTCGAAACACATTATGCATATATGGAAAAGCTATGCCTAGCTATAGTTTTTGCTACCCAAAAACTATGCCATTACATGTTGAACCATACCACCTTTGTTATCACTCATGACAACCCACTTTGATACATGATGAACAAGAGTTATCATAACTCTCGCACAACTAAATGGATCATGCTTCTTACTGAATTTGATCTAGAATTCATTTCACAAAAATCCATAAAAGGATAGGTCATCACAGACCAATTGGTTGAAGCTCCATTGCATGATGACCAACCACTTCTCATCCAACTCCCTGATGACTCTATCTTCCATGTCATAGAAGCCAAAGAATATGTTGAACCTAAAATGCCAATGGATTTAACACTTTTATTTGATGGCTCCCATTGCACTCACATCGGGGTGTAGGCATCATTTTCTTTACACCATATGGGGAACCACTCCCATTTTCCTTCAAATTAGGCTTCCCATGCACTAACAATAATGTAGAATATGAGGCCTTAATATTGGGATTGAAATAAGCTCACTCCATGCACATTCGATGCCTTCACATCATAGGTGATTCCCTCCTAATTATTAATCAGGTCTAGGAGATCTAGCAATGTTGATGCCCTATTCACCATAGATGATGAGGGCATTCACATTGTCCAAACTAAACCTCATGATCCTTGGTTTTCACAAATCAAGGACTATATTAAACTAGGTTTCTTACCATATAATTTACCACATGCTCATCATCGAGCATTCAAACAAAGGGTAATCCATTATACATTACTAGGAGACATCCTCTATCATCATAGTTATGATGGCATCCTCTTGCACTACCTAGAACCATACGAATCCCAATGAGTAGTGCAAGAAACTCATGATGGTACCTATGGTGGCCACTTCAGTGGTATGGCCATCACAAAGTGTATCCTATGCATGGGCTACTATTGGCCCAAAATGGAACATGATTGTTGTGAGTATGTAAAATTTATACATCTCCCTTCGCAAGCGCTCCAACCTATCCAGTCCATGTGGCCCTTCTCCTAGTGGGACCTTGACCTTATTGGCCAAATCACACCTACTTCATCAAGCAATCATAAGTTCATCATAACCACCACAGAATACTTCACAAAGTGGGTCGAAGCAATCCCACTTGTCCAAACCATAGGGGCCAAAATCATGATATTCATTACTGATCACATCATATGCCACTTTGAGATCCCATACCAAATCATCTCAAACAATGGCAAATCCTTCAAGAAAAAAACTATCCATGCTCTCTATGCCAAATTCCACATCCACCATAGCTTTTCTACCCCATATTACCCTCAAGGTAATGGTCAAGTGGAAGCCACCAACAAAACTATCTATTCTATCCTACGTAAGACAGTCATAGAGTCACACCGTGATTGGCACAACCAAATACCATTGGCTTTGTGGGCTTACCGCACAAGCATTCATACTCCCACTGGGGCAACCCCATTCTCATTAGTTTATGGAGTTGAGGCCATCATGCCCCTCGAGCTTGAAATACCCTCTTTATGAGTGTCCATGAAAGACTTCATTGATGATGACACTACCCGTCAAGCCCACCTTGATCAGTTAACACTCCTAGATGAGTGGTGTATCCATACCATCGAACACACATGTTTATCAAGATCACCTTCATCATACCTACAATAGTAAGGTACATCAACATGAATTTCAAATTGGTGACCTAGTACTCAAGGAAAATTAGCAAATCATGAGTCAACCCCACCAACAATGAGACAAGTTCACTCCCAACTAGCTTGGCCCATACATTATCACACACAGATTCAGTTATGGTGCCTATCGATTGGAAAATTTGGAAGGACATGCTAAACCTGAACCTATCAACATCATCCACCTATGTGCATTCAATGCCTAGCCTACCTAGGTTTGTGACATCATAGGTTATGTACATTATCATTAAATTGCAATTTAGACAAAATCACACACAACACCTCACATATAGTGTTTCACTTTCTATTTCACAGTAGGAATATTTTGCTTCTTTTTGCATCATTTATATATTGTGGGTATTTATATATTTTTGTAGGTTTTTGCATCATTGACTACCACATCATCAATAGATATACACTATTCCATGCATACACCCACAACATCTTTGGATCTCACCATGCAAGACCCTCCAGTATTACACCCAATTCCAATCACTCCATCCGATCTTACATGACCGCTTGCCTTGAATCATGTTTAAAAATCCTCACCATCCTCCCACTCAGATCATCACCCATCACCCTAAAACCATTCACCTATTCATAGAGGCTCCTCCTACTCACCCCGATCAGGTGATAGTCAGGTCTCATTATCCTCCTTTGATGACAAGGAGGAGCACCCACATCCTCACCCACGAGGATCTCCACCCCCTCCATCCCATGATGAGAGGGACCCTTACATACCACCGTCTTTGGCCCATCATCCCCCTTTAGGTTACTACCCACCTAATAGGGGGCCTACCTTTCACCCAACATACCTTCCATGTTTACCTCCACCCCTCTCGAGTAGTATGTCCCCATACGCTCAAACCCTCCAAGCACATGCTACCCTACTCACCATAGGATAACCTATCCCAGCTCATCATCGATGCTATATCGAGCCATATCCCACTCCTCCCATTCTATAGACACCACCATCCACACTACATGGTCTTCCATTTTAGCCTACCTCATCATAAATGGTGTAGTTCCACTCTCCTTCCTCTTCACCTAGATCTTCATAGTTATACCACACTTTGACACATTCACCGAAACCTTGATCCCCACCACCCTCAATTCTATCACCCTCTTCACTTGATATCCAACACATTATTTCCACCCTCGATAATATCAAACTCCATTTTAGTCATTGTCCTTGCTATACTTCTCCTCACCAACCTATTATGACCCAAATCTTTGCACCTCATCCTAGGATGACCACTAGACCTAGGATTTGACCATCACTAAATTCTTGATCTACCTCCCAAACACTCACCTCTACTCCACCCCTTCCCCACTCGACACCACCCAAACCTTATATTTACCCCATGCAAGTTGATCCGCACCACTAGACCAAACATTCCATCAGTTACTACACCAGGGCCTCATTTCCCTACCCAAAATTCATCCTATGGACCCACTGCACCCCAAGCTATAAAAATTTCATGAGAATCAATTTTACATTTACCATCACCAACTGAGGTATGACATCAACATGTGTCATACCTTTGAAACCCTAGTAAATGATATGTTATTTGAAGAAACAATCCAATCACCCGAAGATACCCCTTCATCCATCCAACTTCAAAGCCCTCCACATCACCTGGTATCTCACCCATTGCCACCCCATGAATCCAACACAACATCATCACACCAATTCCAATGGTTGGCCAACTATACAACTCAACAACACCTAGGTCACCTTGTCACATCACCAACTTGGGCACGATCTGACCCTCACAATTTTTAAAATCTCTAGGTTATGTTCACCTTTCTTCTCTTCTTCTCCTCTTTCTTCTTCCTCTATTTATCAAGCATAGTTGTATGGTCATGCTTCGAGTGGCTACATACCTATGCTACTTCTATCATCTTCCTACTCTTCCTCTACCTTTCTCGCATGTCTAATATTCTCCTATTTCCTCTTATGTCTATTTCTTTTCCTTTACTATGTCACCTTTTTAGTTAGATTTTCTTTGATCATTCTCATCACATACATCATCTACAACTACATAATCTCTTCAGGTTCGATACATCCCCCACATACTGGGGCAACCTCACCACATCTTGTGATTCTCATCACCATCATTACACATGATCATCTGTAAATATGAATTTCAAAATGTTCATCTAGTTTCATCACATGCAAATTCCTCTTGTAATAAAATCTTCCTCTTACATCCCATATTTCATTGCATATATCCATCGCTTCTTCTATCATAATTTTATTCAAGTTTGTATATTCTCCTTCTAAAAAATGTGCTCATAACAAGAAATAACATACACACTTGTTAGCATCACCACATGGATGTCCACACCTTTCACTCAGGATCATAGATTATAGGGTATTGTGTAAGTTTTGACCATCTGATAGTTACAACTAATCAAGCATCACCTCCAACTGATAGGTTATTACACTCCTTATAGCTTTCCATTGCTGATTCAACTTCTTTCAAGGACCATTCACACATGGCATAAATTTAAAGCACCTTTTGAGTCTAGGGAAGATAACACCTTGCATAGATATCACCATCTAGAAAATGGTTTCCCCTACTCATCCTATCATTTGCATGATCAACATATGATCTAGGGATAAACAAAGGGATAAGCATAACAAAGCATCACAAATATGGGTAGAAAACAAAATCCAATGCCCATAAAAAAAAAAGAGCACCACAAAAATACAAGCAATAAACGAGGGGCAAAAAACAAAAGGAAAAGCCTCCAGATATCACAATTGTTATGCTTCATCACCTTTGGTCCTTAGGTTTAACATAACATCATGGGATGATTTCCATCACCAACTATAGGCCCTAAGCATCTGCCTTCCAGTGGAATAGTCTTACAAGTGGTGACACATCTATCACATTAGTGACCTTCTTTTGTACAGATCACTGAGCGCTTGTGGATGAGCTAGCTACCTTGGCTATGTTTACAATGGGTTCATCCTACCTCCCTCAAAATGGATAAATGAACATCACTCATTTGCACACACTAGTCCATGATAGACTTTGACCTAGCAAGGTTAGTCATAAGTTATCAATAAAAACCTAGTTCGATTATTTAGGATGTTTGATTGCAATAACTATGTTAGTCAAGAGTCTTACACATACCCCTATACCATCTTATATCCATGAGATTATGGTACGGATCACATCCACATAGGTTTATGTTATGATACAAGTGTTTCCTCGATGTATTTCAAATCTCAAGATACATGCAACATCACATCTATCAAACATACATGTTATCTACATTGCATTACATATCAACATCTCAATCTCCATCATGCAACATTACATCTCTCCAACATGCATTTATCAGTGTCACATCACTACACAATGTTGTCTATGTTACAATGATCTAATTTTCCTATGTGTTACCCCATACACATAAATTCATCTATCATACAGGTACATACCAACATTCTACATTACACATCCATACATCACAATAATCATACACAAAAGCAACACAAAATGCTAATAAAAAATTCACACACACATATAAGAGCCACAAAAAACTATATTGTATATATAATCATCAAAATACCCTCAGGCTACAAAATAAGATAATGTCCACTATCTATACTCAAAAATACCTAATGGCTACAACAAGGATCAATACCCATACATATAAACATCACCCCTACTGATCACCAGGAGTCTCTCCACTCCCCTCATGAGCCCCATCTATCTGCTCTCCTATGTGAACTACTGCTACCCTACTCGACTTAGCACCTACTCTAGATGCCTCAGTACCTGCAACTACTACAACTCCCTCTAATCCTAGAGCACTACCACCCACCTGCATCACTGGTAGCCTACCCATACCCACCTCTCTCCATCCTATGGAGGCAGCACTCTGATGACTCTACTCAGACTGAGTTCATGCTCATGACCATGATCTCGACCTCGATCATGACCTATCATAATCTAGTAGTGCAATCCCTCGAACCATCAAGGCCATCTCGCAATCATACCTCATCAAAACCTCATCTCTCAACCTATCCACTAGATCCTCATTCCCATTTCTCAATCACTCTATCTTAGCCTAAAGAGTAGCCACATCTACAGGAACCCTCACCTCTCCTAGCTCCTACCATAACCGCTCCACCTCAGCATGCAAATTAATCACCTCGAATGCACAAGCATCCTCCCTCATCCCCCCCCCCCCCCCCCCCCCCCCCCCCCCAGCAAGTCTACCTCATAGCTCCACACACTACAACTCTAGATCCCTCCTCATCTTAGCACTCACTATCTCCGATGCTACCAACCTCTCTCATAGCTCTACACACTAAAGCTCTAGATATCTCCTCTCCACAGTACTCATAATATCAACTACCATCAATCACTCCTCACAATCATGTAACTCTCCCTCTAAATGTTGTACCCGATCATGCAACATCACCAACTCCTCCTCCACATCTCTCCTCTCCTACTCCTCCAATGGGATATCTCCCATATCCCCAAAATCAATCATGTCATCAACCTCCACATCCACATCTATATCCTCCATCACCACATCCCCCTCTATGGGATGATCACCAGCTACAACCCCACCCATATCACTAGGTGCACTAGACTCCCCTCTCTAAAGTCACCTCGATCATCGAAGAGATGTCTTAGCCCTCACCCCTGATCCACCTAGTGCCTCCCCCTCTCATGAAGGCACCCCACCAACTAGTCCCATCACATGCTCGATAACACCAGTACCTACCTCCCAATCCTACCTAGCCCACCAAGCATCATACTCAAGAGTGGTACCCACATCAGCTACATCAAGAATCACCATCGATGGATCCCTCTCACCATCCCAAGGAGGTACCATAGGATGCATCCCCCTATCACCTCTCTACCTGTAGATCACCATAGGTACATCTGGCATACCCTACCACAATCCAAACTACCTCATCACCCTACTGAAGGGAAAGAACTCAACCTGATGGGTATATCATCCTATGACCCATCACCCCCATCGTATAGCCCTAAGCTACTCATCATCCTTCTCCCACACCACCCCTCCCCTCTAGGGCCTCCACTCGATATCTTTTAGCTCCAACTATTTGAAAGTAACCCTCCAAAATAAGTAATCACCCTCATGTGGTCTCTTCATGCCCTTCTCCTCATCCATCTACCACCTCAATGCATACGGTAAATCCTTACTCTTCTTCTCATGCACCAAGTATGGCAATAGCATTGGTCGCTCCACTGCTATGTGCTCCCATGCCCAAACCTATAGTAAAGGGACCCAATTCAGTCCCTTTCACCCTATCCTCACCACATCGTGTAGCTCCCTATATACCTAAGCTAGTAGCATAGGTACCCACATGAACACAACCTTATGCTCTACCATATCACACACTACATCCAACATGTTCCAGGTGAACTTCACCTAGAAAGCATCAAGAAGTACCCATGTCAAAATCATCAACATCACCACACAATGGTGATTAGACATATTCTGATACCAATAGTACTCATAATCAATGCCCTTCTTGGTATCTACCTCCCTCCACCTCTCACCAAATGTATGCTACATTTGCATCACGCCTACCATCATCTACCACCCTCACAGGAACACCCTCGACTGGTAACTTGTAAATCCTATAGATATCCTCTAGGGTGATCATCATCTCACCCATCAAAAAATGGAAGGTGTTCCTATCAGGATCCCACCTCTCACACAGAGCTGATATGTAGGCTCGGTTAGCATGAATGCTAACACACTCCCACACTCCTCTCAACCATACTAAATCCAACCACTCCAAATCAACATCACTCCACACCTTCACCAACATCACCTTCATCATTCACACACGATGATGAGGCTCAATCATATTCACCTATTTCATTCACAAACATCACAATAAAATTTGTGTTAATATCAAAATACATAATTTTACCCCTATGATTACAATACAATCATCATACAACTGCATTCTATGTACAAAAAAAAAATACATCTTCACGCATTTTGAGATACTACAAATGCACAACCTCAACCATACCTCAACATAGAAAACAAATAGCACTTTTGAATACCCATTTCACCCTTTCATGGCTAAAGTGTGAATAAAATTAAAAAATAGTGCACAATCAACACAAAACAGAGCAATTCACATGCATTCATACCCCCATCATGGCACATAATTCAAAACATTACCAAATCACATCAAAACAAAATAACAGTCACATTTTTGGACACCCATTTCCCCATTTCATGGTGAAAGTTCAAACACATTGGGAAAATAGTACACCATTTCCCCAAAACACCCAACAACATATCAAACAACAATGTATTACATCACATAATTCAAAACATTACCAAATAAAATCAAAACAAAATAACAATCACATTTTTGAACACCCATTTCACCATTTCATGGTGAAAGTTCAAACACATTGGGAAAACAGTACACCATTTACCCAAAACATCCAATGATATACCAATCAACAATGAATTACATCACTTAATTCAAAACAATTACCAAAAAAATCAAACAAAAATAACAATCACATTTTTGAATACCCATTTTATCATTTCATGGTAAAAGTTCAAAAACATTTGGAAAATAGTACACCGTTTGTCCAAAAACAACTACATCCACATTTATCATTTACATCGTACAACATGTAAATTCAAAACATCATCAAATCAAGTCCAATCACAACAACAGTCACATTTTTGGACACCCATTTCACTATTTCATGATGAAAGTTCAAAAACACTTGGCAAACAGTACATAGTTTGGCACAAAAATCAAGGTCAAACTAGGTCTTCTATTTGCTCAAATCACATGATCAAATAATCACCAAAAACAAAAAATGAGCAATCATTCCAAATACCCATTTGGCTTGTTTAACACTTTGTGTTTAAATTTTAATCAAATTAAACATGCAAGTAACAAAAACAAGTAAAATGCTACCCTACAACATTCATTTTCAATTACGCGATTTCCAAAATTCAAATACAAAGGGTTAGAACACTTACCCATGGCTCCCCGTGATGACTGCCAACACTGGTCTGACCCCTCACCATAATCAAGTCAAATCCAAAATTCGCAAGCACTCCACATCAAAATTCTTCACTCGCACCTCACTCCTCCACTCGCACACCATGAAAATGACCCCACATGCATGACAAAAGGCTTTTATATGCCTCCAAACCCTAAATCGTAGGTCACCCTATGATTTCAACCCAAATCATAGGTCACCCTATGAATTCAACCCAAATCATAGGTCACCCTATGAATCCAACACCAAATCGTAGGTCACCCTACGATTTGAACCAAACAACACAAAATTCAAAATTTCTTCCTTCCAAATGATTCTTCCCCTCCATCTTCATGCTATTTTGCAAATTTTCCATATTTTGCAACCCATTTTCTTCTATCAATCGACTCATCATCATTTCACCACATTTCATTCACCTCATTGTTGATTCCTCATTTGAGGGGGTATTCATATACAAAAGTCAGCTTTGCATGCAACCAAACAATCAAACATCCAAATCATGGATATCGCATCTATCTACACAAATTTTTGTTGAAGATTATCTCAAGATAATACTAAACCCAACCAACCAGATATTTGTTAGATCACGAGAGCTATGCACAACAATGGAGATGTCACTCTAGCATTCATGTATGTCGATGGTGATCACATAATGAATGACACATTTGAATAATCCATGCGCAACATTCAGAGATGTCACTCTAGCGTTCATGATACACAATGAATGACACATTTGAATAATCCATGTCACCTAGCTCAAATGGTTTGACACATGTCACCATGCACTCATCAATCAATCAACAACAAAAATTTGAATAGGCATTTGTTCTATTCATACTTTGGACCATATTGCATTGGTCGCAAAAGCAAAGCAGTCATAAGTTGCCTTCACAAGAAACTAGTATGACATTGCAAAATGTCATACAGAATCAGCAAAATCATCGCATTGCATCCGCAATCATCCACTTGCATTCATCATCAACATTTTCCATTTTCTTTCTCTTCTCTTTTCTCTCTTCTCCTTTTTCTTCTTTCCCCCTTCCTTTCTTTCTCTTCTTCTTATTTCTATTTTTCTTTCTCCTTTCTTCTTCTCTTCTCTCCCTGGATTCTCGATCAATGTTGTATGGTCACGCTTCGAGTGGCTACATACCTTTGGTTGGATTCCTATTCCTCTCTTCTCTCCTTGATCTTCTATTCTAATGTTGTATGATTCATACTTGTGCTTTGAGCGGCTACATACCTTTGATTAGATTCCATTCTTCTCTTCCCTCCTTCATCTTCTACTTTCTCCCATCATATTTTTGTACTAAACTATATTTCACATAACATAGTACAAAAAGGGGTAAATGTAGACACCCAAAAGTCGCACATGTCTACCTCTACATACTTGTAGATCTATCCAGACACTTGTAGGTTTGCATAGACCATCCTAGACCCCTCTAGGCTATCGTAGACAAGCATAGACCACTCTAGACTATTGTAGACCTTCGTAGACCTATGTAGGCCATCTCATTGGCCTATAGGCATGAAACCCTACTAAACTGCACAATTCATGTCCTAACCACCTTCTATCTATCAGGAGGTCACCTATCAGCTCCCTAAGGTAACCTAAGCCCTTTCCTACACCTAATTAGGACCCCACAGGACTATTACTTCCCAAAACTCCTAATTAAGTTAATTGAATTTCTAATTGTAAAGTCACTTTTCACTTAAGTGTACTTTATGACTTAAAAAGGTTAATTAGGATCCTAAACCCAAATTAGTCCTAATTATTCCCTCACACATGTGTGCACATTAGGTTAGTTAGGATATTTCCTAGAAATCCTAACTAAACCCTAATCTAACCTAGGAGTTAGCTAATCCTAGTTAACCCTAATCTCTCCTCACACGTGTGAGGATGAGATATTCCTTTAGGGAATGTGGAGATGACACCTCCCCAAACCCTAACCTAACCTAGCATGGAATAGACTCTAGGGTTTGGTCTACCTAACCACCCCCCTGACCTTAGATTTTCCTATAAATAGAGGGTCCCCCTCTCATTATCTCTCTCTCTCCCTTTTAGCTAACTTACAGAAACTCTACCAAAATCTTGCCAGAATCTCTTCTTTTGATTGTGGATGGTACAAACAACATCCAAGCATCCCAGGAGCCCATCCGGACAAAGGATCTCCACCAGAAGGTACCTGCAGTTGGATTCACCCCTTGACCTATGAATCCGGGTTCCAGATCGCCCCTTGCCCTACGAGTTGGTCGTACAACTGATCTACAATAGTAGAAACTTTAGGTAACCTTCATTTCATGTTTTTATAGCATTTACACTTCATTTTGGGCTTTTTTTCATGTTTTTAATGTCATTTTGTCTTCATCAATATGGGGCCTGATCCATGATAGGCCCCCAAATGAACTAACACCATTTCATATAAGTTATCTAAAATTTCTTAAAAAATTATTAATAAAGAGTGGATTCATGTTCTAGAACACCATTGTGTCTATCATAAAATACTGAAATGAGCCTATAACAAAAATATCATACCTCAATCATTCAGTATTGAGGGTCTAGTCCTAAAGAAAACTAGAAAAATACCAATTCCAAAAGTTAACTTAAGGGTAAATTTAAACCTAATTTGCTAGGCCCATTCATTATAACCACTACGTATGGCTCAAGTTCTTATCATATGGCTACACTTGATGAACATAATGTATCTCTATAATACTATATCCAAATCTAAATAATTTGCTTGCTCATACACCTATCTGCATTGATTACCTATTGCATAATTGGATTATGAGTTACTTGCTTTCATTCATATGATTGTTATTTCCTTGTTTCCTATTGCATAAAGATTCAAAAGATCTTCTAGTACCCATGATTATCCTATTTAGAATAGATTGCATTGTATATTGTATTTTAGCTAGGTATTTGAGGTAGTAAATCTCTATCAAGACTCTTATTTAATGGTAAATTTACAATTCTTTCATTAAATCACCACTCTTACATCTCAAAACAATATACAATATTTTAAAAATAAACTTATTTATACCATTTCTTATAACATATTGCTAGCACCTAATTGTGATCATAATACTAAAAGATAAATATGTACATTGCATTTAGAAAAATAAACTAGCAAGATCCTTTTTGAAAATCACTAGGCACTTTGGATATAATAAATCTTAATTTTTTTCTTACACACAATTGGGAGGTGACCAAATTTTTGACTACTAATTTGTAACTATTGGAATATTTATAGATGTGCCAAAAATTGGATGAAAATGTGGCACATCTCTTGGCTATTTGTAACATAGTCAAAATAAACATCATAGTATACTATTTTTAATAACATCACATTTTGTCACATATATATTGTAAATATGATTCATCCATATACCTAAGAAGGATGAATGGTATAGTTATTATATGTCTAGGAAGTGCCTAAAATACCTATGCATCCAATATGGGATAAATCTATCAAACATCCTTCCTTGATATAGATATCTATCATAAATATCAAGTTATGATATGACATGCATCATAATTCATCTTTAGATCCAAGAAGGATGAGTAGCAAAATTACTTGATGCATTAAAAGTATCTAATAAATTTCTAGATCCAAAATCATGGGATAATTCTATTAAACATTCTTCCTTGGTAAAGGGTCTATCAAAAATCTCAATTTATGACATAACATCTACTCAACAATATAATTCATCCCTAAACCTAAAAATAATGAGTGATAGAATCATTCATTGTATAACAAGTGTATATCATACCTACACATTCAACAACATGAGATGATTTTTTTACACTTCCTTCCTTGGTAGAGGGGTCTATCCAAAAAATTAAAGCTATGATCCTCTATGCTAATTTAATCCATATGATGAATATTAGAAAATATTCATGATTACTAATGGCCCTATCTCATCACCTCCTAACATATTGTATAACTCAAAAAAAATCAATAATCATACCATATTTATAGATATTTTTAAGAAACAAACCCCTTTCTTCAAAATATAGTGGTTAATTGGTTTACTTTGCTTTAATGAATCCATAAAATTTTATAGACTCACCTTATAAAAATTAAAAGAAAGACTTATATTGAATATTGTTCATTAATTAGAAAATTCATGAAAATTATTTCCTTCCCACAAATTTCATAATGGGAGGTATTTATCGCAACATATTATTTACACCAATAGATTTCTCTTTTCATTTACATGATTGATTGCCTACATGATTGCATGGTTACATGTTGCATGTATGTTTGGTTTCTTGATGAATATAGAATCAAGGTATTTTGCATTAATGCAATCATGACAACTAGTCATGATTTCATACACTTGCATTGCACTTGTACTAGGTATTTGATGCTAGTGGATCCCTATCATTAGAACATTAGCTTACTTGATGCATAATTATACCAACTAGGATACAACGATAGTCCACATTAGTATATGCTATTATGAATAAGGACAATATATGCTATAATACTTGACATTTTTATCTACATAAATTTGTTTGGTTAATTTCATGCATTTATATGCATCATATTTGCATCTCTCATATTCATTTTTCTTTGCATTTAATAACTATTGTATGTTGAATCATCATTTGAAGATACATTGCATCAATATTATCCCCTATAATATCTTTTACAAAGGTAACAAAACATTATCAATAAGCCTTGAGTAAAGGGTAGTCATAGCCTTGGATCATCAATAGAATTTGGTATAATATTGTTTCCATTGTTAGGCTATTGATAGGAGATAAGATCATGGTCCATATTGCAAATAAAATGACCAAAACATTTGGACAATACAAACCTCACATCAATCTAATAGAAGCACTAATTTCCTATCTTTAACGAAGAGTGCCTACCCAACCATATATTTTTGCAAATACATAGAGCATTGTTAATGTTCCTACTATGATGGCAAAAGATTTTGAATCCCTTTAATTATTAAGAAAGTCTTCTATTAACCAATAACAAAAATCATTTGAGATTTTACAAAAAAATCACAAGACCTCCTACCTCCATGTAGGGAGGATCTATCGTAAAATCTTAGCTAGCCTAGTCATGTCAATAATGATAATGATTTTAAGCCCTAGAAATCTTAGGAACATGTATATAATTCTACATATTGACAATCACATTCACATAAGTAAAGCACTAGCAAGCCTAGGCACATGTATATAATTCTACAGGTTGATAATGGCCTTCACATGAGAAAATACCTAGCAAGCCAAGGCACATGAACATGATTCTATGGGATGACAATGGAATTTACATACATAGATCCCTAACACACATAGGTACATGTATATAATTCTACAGGATAACAATGACCTTCACACAAGCAAAGATCGACCAATCCTAGATACATGTATATAATTTTATTGGATGACAATGACCTTCACATGAGAAAATCCCTAGTAAGCCTAGGCACATGTACATAATTCTATAGTCTGAAAATATTAATAATTATGCAAGCTAACTATGGCCTTCACAAAAGCAAATTCCTAGCAAGCCATATGTATGTAATTATATAGGTTGATAATGACCTTCACATAAGCAAATCCCTAGCAAGCTTAAGCACATGCACATAATTTAAGAGGTTGGTAATTATCTTCACATAAGCAAATCCATAGTAATCCTAGGCACATGTGCATACTTCCATAAGCTTATGATGGCCTTCACATGAGCAAATGCCTAGATATTCTAGGCATATATTCATAATTCTACATGATGACAATGGACTTCACATGAGCAATGACCTATCAAGACTAGGCACATGTACATAATTCTACAAGATCACAATTCCTTCACATAAGAAAATCCCGAGCAAGCCTAGGAACATGTACATAATTCTATAGGATGGCAATGTCCTTGATATAAGTAAAGCCCTAGCAACCCAATGAACATGTAAAAAATTCTATATGTTGATAATTTCCTTGACATAAGCAAATCCCTAACAAGATTAGGTACACGTACATAATTTTATAGGTTAAAAATGGCCTTTACATAATCAAAGCCCAAGGAAGCTTAGACACATGCACATAATTCTACATGCTAGTAATGGCCTTCACATGAACAAACCCTAACAATCCTAGACATATTTACATAATTCTATTGGCTAATAATGGCGTTTACATAAGCAAATACCCATAGCAAGCCTATGCACATATACATAATTCTACCTACTAACAATGACCTTCACATAAGAAAATACCTAACAGGTCTAGGTACATGAGTATAATTCTATAGTCTAATTGTGATCTTCATATAATAAAATCTCTACCAAGCCTAGGCACATGTATATAAATCTATAGGCTAATAATGGCATTCACATGAGTAAATTCCTAACAAATCTAGGCATATATACATAATTGTATAGGCTATAAATGGTCTATACATAAGCAAGACCCTAACAAGTCTAGGCATATGTATAGAAATCTATAAGTTGATAATGACCTCCATACACACAATACCTTGTAAGCCTAGGCACATGTAAATAATTTTAGAGGCTAACAATGGCCTTTACACTCAAAGCCCTAGCAAGTCTAGGAATAGATAAATACTTCTACATATTAAAAATGGTCTAAGCATATATTAAGCTCTATTAATCTAGCCAGGTTAAATCCCTAACAAGTCTAGGCATATGCATATGATGTTTCAAGTTGATAATTGCCTTCTGATAATCCACAATGACATAAAAATCCTTCAAATCATCTTGGTCTAGGGAAAAAAAGGCTTTGAAAACACCATAAAAAGGCTTATATCAAGGAAAACTATTGATGTCATCTAAACAACTTGTTTATGACTATAAGAAACAACTCTTTCACCAAAAAATAACTACTAAAATCAAAGAATATTATTGTACATAAAATTTTTAAGTAATTTTTAAATAACATATCATCACATCATCATATCATCAAGACATCACACAAAATAAGTGAATCATAAAAGAAATAATATCCTCATATATATGAATACACACACACATATCAATGGATCATGCACATTGGTCAAGTGGTCTGACATACAACACTAAAAAATTAATATGCTTGGCCATACATGACATCGTGAGGATGGGTACACCATAATCATAAAATTGATGCACTCCACATCCAAATATTACCAAAATATACAAAAAATATCTTTGAGACCCTATGTATTGAGTAGACCCATGCACAAACCATTATGAAGCTTCAGTAGTCGATCATGATATGGAACAAGATTGAGAAGAGGTATGAGGTGGGGAAGCATACCTCTACTCTAGGAAAATATATTGTAATATGATGCCCTATATTGGTAATTCTTGACCTACTTTACATCCAGATCATCCCTATATATACCTAAGTGATCTAATGTACCTAGCATATCAGGACCTATAGTTATTACTCTAGCATTATCTCCCTCCAAAGTAACCTATACCACTCATACTTCTATTGTCGTAGCTCACACCACTATAGAATCCCTCTATGTAGTCAACTAGATTATCCTAGAATACCACTTTTTCGTAGAAATATCCTTCTCTAAAGTCCCTTGATACACCTATATTAAAACCATACCCATCTTTACTATAAACTAGGAGGTATACAACACTTCTTTTTCCTTCTTACCCTAGACACAAGTTATCTATGTTGCCATGGTATCTATATTTCACTACATATCAAATTTCTCTAAATCATCTATCCCCCTATTGGTCCTCCTAGGACCTACACCTGGATAATTTCCCTAAATTGGGGACATTAATCTCAATGGAAAACATAGACTCCTAGAGCTCTCTCCCTTTATTATATCTTGATCTCATATAAATGTTACCTGATGAATAATTGTTCCTCTCATTTGAGTCGATCTAATATTAATCTCTAAGGTCAAACCCCTCTGTACCAATACCTATGGGTAATGGTATCCATTAGATCATATAAACTTGGTTCTACCACTAGAGGTTTATAATATTGCTCCTTTGTGAATAAGATAGGATAAAGTCTATCTCCCATGTATCTCTTGTTCTTATCTACTTGTTTATACAAATCATCCCATCTATGGGATATCCTATCAAAGATAAAACTGCCTCAAAACTTGATCTAGTATATATACCTATATTCTATCACTAAGATTAATGGTCCATTGTATCTATTGAACATGGTCCAACTCAAAATCTTACTCAACCTATCTTGGATATTGCCCCCATGGCCTCCATATAATATGGTCTACCTCCAAATCATCTATGGATCTCCTAGGACGCCTACATGCTATCCTAAGGGGTTGATAATATATCTCAAAAGAATGGGCTCACCTACAGGCTTCTAGAGCCTCTACATCTAGCACTTGGCTATGTAAACCAAATAGACACTAAATATCAATGTGCTTCCAACACAAAATCTAAGGAATGCTACAAAAAATGAGGTTCTTTGCCTCTCTAGAAAATATAAGGTGCAAGAATTTATAGAGGTATACCAAGATAAAATAATCCTACGCATATCCAACATGTTGATACCTCATCCTAATAATCACTCCACGCCAACCCAATAGTGGAAGAAAACTACTAATATCTGCAAGTAATAGGCCATAGATGATGGTACTCAATAATATTTCCAATCTATAAATACACCCATCAATAAGAATCCTATAAACATGTATCCCATGCTTAGTCAATTATTAATTTGCATGTCCATAATAGCTTTGAAGAGTTTATTTCTAACCTAAATTTATCCTAATATGTATCCCTTGAATAAGTATCCTCAAGATCCTCTATACATCGTCTAGGGTGACTATCCTCTCACTCATTGATAGGAAAAAGATGTCATACTTGGAATACCATCTCTTGGCTAGTGTTATGAGGAAGGTATTATCAAATTCAACCTTGGGAAAAAATGCTAGATACCTAGGTCCAATAGTGTATAGAAAAACCTTATAACATATGTGCATCTTGTCTAGAGTACTCGAATGATCATGAAATTATTGCTCTTTATAGTCTAAAATTCCAACCTATATCAAGAAATACTTGCTAACCTATCGAGTCTCAATAACATTCAATTTTATGGGTTTTTTATAAGTTTGCTATTCACTAACAAATTTGTTGCCTATAAAATTCACCCCCTCTCAAGAATGTCACTACCTAGAAAAAAAATTAAAAATCTAATGAATTCATAGCCTATATGCATTTTTTTTGACAATGAGTTTACAACCAAAATGCAAAATCATAGTGTAGAATTAAAAATAAAATTTTAATAAAAATAATGAGAAAAAGGTAAGTTTCCAAAACAAACTCATATGCATATATTTTGGCAACCTCATACCCCTCAAACTACATCTGTATGATGCATTGTTTGCTATTTCTAAGACATCAAAAAATATTTTAAAATCATCCCTAGAGAACCAATCCTCCAAGTTGCATGGTAAAATTTAGTTGTAATTTCCTTATTGCCCAATATAGCCTCTTTAGGCTCCCAAAATCATGTTATTATAAATTACACAAATCCCCCCATGTTGAAGAGTAAATAGCTTAGGAATATTTCTTTCACAAATTTAGGATCACCAATAGGTTCTTTTGAATCATTTATTGTGTAATAAATGACTTAAAATGGGGTAAACTATAGAGACCTAATTTTTCTCACCCTATCACATGCCAAGATTCTAGTCAATTTGGTAACATGCCTAAATTATTTTACATCCTTCATTGTAGAAGTTGCAAACTCAAAACAATTTTACCATTCATGAATAAATTCACAAGCTACAAATTTGTCTCCTTAATGGCAAACCTTATCTAGAGCCAAAATTTGAAAATATTGCATCTCCAATGGTCAAATGGAAGAACTTGCAACCTAGACCAGTTCATGGCAATACTTTTTTCTAAGTGATAAATTTATCTTTGATCCTTCAAAATTTAAAATTTCTCATTCTAACACATGTTCCTTACCATAGAAATAGTTTGCAAACTTGGATTGGATTCATGCACCCTAGAATCTTTCCAATTTAGCTTACTTTTTGCTTATGCCAATCCTCAACATATAGTTTTTTCCAAGTTGGATACTACTTTATTCTCATTGAATTCTTTCACATATATTTCATAATATTTCCTCCTCCTCTCCTCAATAAGCTCAAGAAATATATAAATTGGACAATATCCCTCTAAAAAAACAATTGATGGGATAATAGTGAAGCTCTACCAAATTTCTATAGAAACTAAACAAAAATTATTTTTCAAGATATTTTTTGCCTCTAAGTCTCCAATGATTTTTCATGCATAAGCTCTCTTTTTATGAAAAAAAAAAAAGAGTTCTATCTTGATCATGCTTCTATTTCAAGATATTTGATGTTTGATTAGTCTTACCCTAAAGTTTGCATCCATTTGTCTTACCCCTTTCATAGGATATTAATTGCCCTATATGATTGGTTTTAGTATGCTAATTTTATTTGCATTAGAATTTTAAAATTTTCTTTTATTGCCTTATAGGGTTCATATACATTAACTAAGAATATCCTATTTAATTTCTTGCAACAACACCTAGTAGATTCATCCTTGAGTTTACCTTTGCAACTACATAGTATGAAATCATATCCAACATGAGTGACAAGTTATAAATTTACATAATCCATCCTCTATATTATTTTTTAATCACCCTATAATTCTATAGCCTTGTTGTAATCCATCGATCATTTTTAGTTTAAAACTCCTCAATTGCTACATAAAAATCAACTTCATAGGTCATAGGCTCTATAGGCTAAAAAATCATCCTATAGGTTGTAAACGTCTCTCATTTAGTGATTTCATTAGTTTTGATATCAAAATAGTTATCATTAATTCCTAGGGACATCCTAGCACTCTCTCAACTAGTTCAATATAGTTTTGTAGTAGTTACATTTTAGCTTTATGCAGATAATCTTCTTCCAAAAGGGAAAAATATATTTTTTTGAAAATAAATAGGAGTATTGACTATAGATAAGGAGTTACAACACATTCTTAAGCATCAAGAAGGCCTCTTAAAAACTAACACATTCACTATTTTACCTTCTTTAACCTTTTCTACAATTTCATAGGTCAACAACCAGTGAACATGTCACAGGTGACAAACCAATGTGTAGGTAGTGAATCTAAGCATTAAAAACAAATTTAACTTCAATATTATTCTAAGTATTTCTATTATAGTTTTTTATTTTAGCATTAATTTTTTCTTTATTGTTTTCTCTTTGTTTATTTGTAATTTTTTGTTGTGTTCATTAAAACAACATAGAAGGATTAAGGAACTAGAACTAGGATATGTTAATTTATCAAATTTACTTTCTCTTAAGCATAATCATTAGGCATTAAATTAAATAGCATATAGCTTGCACATAGTCTAGTATTGTTTCAAGAATTTCCTCTTGCACCCTTTCTAAAAGGTGAAATACATCTTTTTCCTATTTTAGGTAGCACAATTTTGTAAGAAATCAAAAGAGTATATAGGACATAGATTTTGTCTTATTTGCATTATTTCCTTCCTTTAATTTTGTTTGAAATATTAATTTCAAATATTATAGTTCATAAAATTTCTAGTTGTCAAAATATAGGTGTTTGCTTAATTTAATACATCAAAACATAGAATTTAGAGTGTATCCATAAAAAAGTCTTGGTGAACCCTTCCTACCTACCAAAGAACTTAAACCATGATAGTACTCAAGCAACCATATTGATCTAAGTATGGATACCTAATATTTAAGATCAATAAATCCAAATAGTGACATGAATTAAGAGGAAATTATTTATTATATACATCCTTACATTGTTTACATGTTCTAAATCATAGAAAGGAAAACAAAGTAAATATTATAACTAAATATTTAAAAATAAAAAATATCTTTAATTTTTTTTCCAAGGAAAGGTCCAAATAGGATAAAAATTAAAGTATTTGAAGCATGCTTACATAGGGGTTCAAATTCTAAAACTCTACTCTTTGATAAATTTAAGAACTCAAAATTTTAGACCCATGATTAAGATCATAGATTCAAAAGATTCATCAAAATTACCTCATGCTTACTACTCGCAACTAAATATATTGTCCCTAAGATGATCATTGAAAAGGTTTATAATATTAAGAAGGTATTTGCATGGTCACATGATAAAGGCATGCATCAATGCCATGCATGTGTGTGTGCCTAGGTTTAAACCCATCATACTAGGGACTATTTATTTGAAATAGTCCATGGGATATTCTCTTCATAAAACTTTGAATTTTGAATATTAGAAGGAAATATCATTTTTTTATGTGAAAATGTCAAACCTAAAGACAAAATATGTAAATTGCTAAATGAGAAATTGGTTATAACTTGGAAAGAAATAAAAAAATGATATTGATTTATTTGCATCTCTCATGGTTTTCCATGCATAGCCTTTATATTGAACATAACCAATTAGGATATCCTCTCATACATATGTAGGACATATTTTTGAAGCATAAAAGCCTACCCATGGCTTCTACAACATCAAGATACTATATATAAAACATCATCCTCTTCCTTCTTCTTTCGTGGAAACCAAGTAGTTTATCTTCTCGTTTGTGTTGCTATTGGATAAAAGAAAAAAAAAATAGAAAAGTATATGGATTTTTTGGTAAAACATATAAATTACAAATGAGGGTTTTAAAAAAACCTTGAAAAACTCATTCGCTAAACTATGGATTCCATCTAGTCAAAAATAAATAAATAAAACAAAGAGAATGGGGTACCAATAAGAGGAACAAAGGAATATATTAGTGAATATTTATCTTGGAGAAATTTTTTAAAGTCTAGTAAGATCCTCATGATCCAATCTCATTTAGGATTTTTATAAAGGAACCATTCTTCTAGTCCTATTGTCAACTTTACAAAAAATATTATTATCTACTTTCAAACATTGTTTCCATTGATAGAATTTTTCGAGACCAAATTGACAATAAAATTTAATCGAGTAATAAATACACCCATATTGTTTCACATAAATTTATAGAATTAAATAAAATAAATATATTACTCAATATTGTTGAGAAGGAATACACACATAGAAATATACACAACATTTGGGGTGTCCATGGACACCAAATAATTTTAGTATTAAATAATAGAATTACACTCCAACCAATGAAATCATAATTGGTATAATGGGGTATCTATATCCAAATATATATTACATTTAGGTCAAGGTTAAGTGACCAACATTAACTATTAAAATAATTAAATGCTAAAAAAATACCTTTTTCAACATTTATTAGGGCCTAAAAAGCTTATATTTACCAAATAATACAAAAGTCATTTGTGGCCTCTAGAGAAACTTAAAAACCACATATTCCAATATAATGTTACTATTATTAACAAATATCTTGCTAATATATTTAAATATATATAAGGAATCAAATATTGGAAAGAAAATAAGTATATGCTCCATTTTTCATTCAAAATTTTGTTAGTATTTTTAAAATTTTTATGGTTATTCTTTTTGAAATTGTATCTTAGTGATATAAAAGAAATCACTATCCATAAAGTTACATTGCCAAAACATCACATTCCAAATCAAACAAGATGGTTTTAGCAATGACATGTAAGAAATGATGCTTTTTAATAACAACATAAATGTGGTACTCATTTACATGTAAAGTATGGTCTTTGATATGTAAATAAAATGGAAAAATAGAAAAATATTGCTAGTTAAAAAAAATCTATTTCTAATTATAAAATTACTTAAAGAGTTTACTTTCCATTCAAATATTAGTTTTATGGGGATTTACCATGGGAAAAATATATTGATAATATAGAAAAAATAAATGATTTTATCAAAAGATGAGAAATCCATTACTATTCTAGGGTAATGCTATGAGATTATGTCTTTTTTTGTGGTGATGTCATTTAAGAAATTAGATTCATAATTGTTCCCATATCTTTTGAGTTATGATATCATTAAAAAAAGAGAAAAATATATACTATATTTTTATATAGATTGCATAGAAGTTATTTATATATTTAAATATTGAATGTTATAAGTAATGATTATATGAAATAATCCAAGAGTGTTTGCAACTATGCCTAAATATCTCATAGGTAAATATTTCCATGATCTGTATCACACATAAAATCACATTCAATAGTAACATAAATATTACACAATAAAAGACTTCTCTATTACATTCATAAATTAGATTTTCTCACATTACATTGCATAGATATTTGTCATCGATATATAAAATTACTCTAAAATTTTGCTCTCCTATAACTCCTGAGATATGAAACATTTCACATGGCTTACATTATGACAAAGTATCTCATGATTACATAAATTTCTACTTCTAGTATTAATACATCTCACATGACTCTTTACTTATACACTTGACACTTATGATAAATCACTACAACTCTGATAGATTGTGCCCTAGAAGAAGATAAGGATCCTAAACCTAAAACCAAGGGAGCACAATCCATGCTAGCCTAACAATATTCCATGTCATATTTCATCAAATAGATATCTCTAAAAGGTAGATATAGGAATGGAAACTCTCTTTCTATTTTGGCAAGCTGACCACCTGATAAGAAGATGGCCCACAATGAGTTTTTTGGATATTTTTTGATGATATTTGAGTTAGAACTCACTCCTAAAAAAATTTGATGAGACTTTTTAGTGATAACTAAAAATAATCCATTATAAGAGGAGGATCAACCCAAACAACATCCACAAAAAAAATAGAAGAGATCATCATTGTCTGCATTAGTTTGGGTAAGCAACCTTTGGCAACTCATGTTTCATCTCTCCACCAAACATACAAGGAAATCCTTGATGATGAGGGATGGCAAGGGAAAACCAACAAGTGGTAGAAGAAGAGGGATATTTTTTATCACTCTGTAATAGTAAAATTTTAAATATATATACTTCCCCACATTTAAAATAAAGGTTGCTAAGGTGAAAAGACTCTTTGTAGTAATAAAAAAACTAGTTAAGTCATAAACATAGTAGGTAGATGTAAAAGTATCCTAAGATAAAGGTTGGCATGAACAAATAAAATTAAGGGAGCATACAATAGAGAAAACAAAGAAATGATAATATTGTGAAGATGATCGAGAGTTTTGATAAAATCCAACAAAGAAAAGGTCTAATAAAAAGTCGTGATAGAGCAACTCATCAAAAATTTTGAAGTCCAAAAGAAAGAAACCAAGAAAAAGTCCTGATTAAGAAGATGTTGATCATGTATACAAAATATAAATTTCTCGATCATGCAGACAAAGGATGTTGAAAAGTTTTGAAACATAAAATAACTTTGAAGGTAGATGAGGAAACCAATATCAAGGAAGAGGTAGATGTACATGGTTGCCTAGAAAACTAAAAGATAGTACACCATTACTAAGAATCTACTAGTAATAATTTGGCTCTACAAATCAAATAAAAGTATTTAAACCATTAAAGAATAAGGAAAGGGACCTATAGCCATGAAATCTATAGACTAAGAGGAATGGTAACCAAGGTCTACTCCATCGAATATTTAGAATACCCAAGAGATGGGTAGAAAAAATGTTAAATCATCCTATAAATTTTAGAAGGAAAATTATCCTCTTGTAATCTATAAATAGTGGTAGTATTAGCTTTATTAAGAACTGATAAGTTTACAACTTTATGTATTTGTAGGATTTCATTTCATTTCTCTCTATAAAAATAGTTGTGGTTCTTGAGCTTGTGATCAATTTTGAACCCCACTTCTGGCATAATCTTTGTAAAATATTACCTACATTATATATACATGGGAGCTTGTGTCTATTTTTTGGCCTTTGCTTGTAGACCCATTGTTGTATATGTCTAAGTGTTTATGAAATTTTGCCTAAATATCATATTTGCTAATTTTATGTGTGTGTGAGGGGATTGCATCTATTTTTAGACTAATTCACTTACTAGCTTGGCTCTCCAACAGTACCCACCTACTCATATATGCATATAATTAAATTTTCACTTTACTATGTTAAGGAGAGGAAGTGTTAACCATTGGCACATAGAATTTAGCCCTATTTTGGCAATATCTTAGCGGATCTCTTGGTGCATCACCCATTTTTCTTTTATTTTTTGAGTTTACTTATTTTCTCACAATTCTTTTTCCTTTGTAGAGAAACTAGCACCTTAAATATCACATATTAACAAGGATTTGGACTTCTTAAAAATATTGAAAGCCTTCAATTGAGTCAAACACTATCCTCTTGAATGTAACCCATTATGTTGCTCTAATGTGAGGCATGATTATCCTAGGTAGAGATAATAAAATATGACAATGGGAACCCAATGATACATCATTGATCCTAAAATTACAACAAGGAGTAGAGTTGAGAATTGGTGAGGGTATTAGTCTATTACCTACTTGCTCAAGCATCCCTTTTCTCACCTAATGGATCCACTCTAGAATAAACACTAGAAGAATTCATTATTAAAGGTACTAGACTAAGTTTCAAGTGAATCTACTTTACAAAAGCAAGAAGCCACATTCACCTAGTGACTCCACCCTAAAGAAATAACCTAGAGATAACTAGATGATAATACTATGTATAGGATATTGCATCCAATCAACATGACAAGATTTGTTATCACTATCCATAATAATTTTGTAAAGAAAGAGAGTCACAATCCATAATATGGTTACTCCACCCTGACTTCCACCCCTAGAAAATTCCTTGTTTGGAATGATAGACGTTCACTAGCACCACCATCACCAAATGAAACATGGGATGAGATACCCTAATAATGCTTGAATTATCTCACCTATTTCATGGGTTCAGATATCACCACTCCTATCAAGCATATTAAGTATGTGGTAAGCCTGTGTATGATCCATAATATATAAGAGCAAAATATGGCTTTAAGGTTATTGGTGACATCATTTAGAGAAAAATAATGAGAATGTTACATCACACCATAGCCAGGTTCAATCACCAGTTGCGACCAGCTTGGCAATATCTTCACTGAGATATTTAGAGATAAGGTGAATGTGGTGTCTCTCTTAACACAACTAGCAATAATCAAAAGGGCTCCCATGGAGCTAGTAGAAGATTTTATGTTAGGATCCTAATCCTAACTATTACTATTATTTAATTCACTAATTTATTTATGGACCATTGTGTCCTTTCACCTCACATCTCTAGGGTAGATACTTATATGCATTCACAAGGGTGTTAACAATCATCCAAGGAAGAATATATTTTATTGATCCATTGGTTGGTTTACCTCTAGTGTAAAAGTGATTTGATTATAAACAATGATTCTTTCCATTTTCCACTTTATTTGCATCTTATTTCATCTATTTCACATCCATAATATTGCTAGGAACTCTGGTTCCTACCATATCAAATTAGAGCCATACCATCCTAGAGCCTCATCATCATTCATTCATTCAAAATTAGTGTGCAAAGCCATTCAGTGTCACCCTGCAAAAATGCTCAACCATAAACATGACCACATCATCTATTATCACCATAACTATTTACTATCCATATATCATTATATAAGTAACAAAATCTACCAAGGACATCTCGAAGAACCTGACTAAGAGGACACAAAAAGCTCATAAAAACAATGATTAGAAACTCAAGCACGTAGACAACTATGATTATAAACTCAAGAATAATAAAAAACTAGACATTTTGGAAGAAAAATATAGCCAAAAATTTATTAAATTTTTCTAAAAACCTTAAGGAATCTCGTAGATAAGCTCTAGATCAAAGAAAAAAATAAAAATAAAAAAACAAAAAAAATTCATTCTATGTTGCACTAAATGTTTTTTGGTGAAACAATTTAACAATTTAACCTAAGGTTTTATTACAATTTTAGGCCACCGATCAAAATTATAATGATCGAACAAGTGAACCTAAAAGGTTTTTAAAAATATTTGGGGATATAAATCCCACATCGCTGGTGTTTTGGATTTTTAAAGGTTTAAAAGGACAAGTGCACAAGTAACATTCATGACTACCACTTGGTAGTCATGCACACGTGTGACTTTGAACCTCCTCCAAAATACACCAATCCTAATCACTCCTGCTCATCCTTCATGCCAATTACCAATCCATGATTCTTACTGGTCCCACCAATCGTAAGTGCTCCGCACTACCTACTGGTCCCACAAATCCTGATCGCTCTCGCTCATCCTCCACACCAACTTTCACTCCATGCTGCCTGTTGTTCCCATCGATCCTGACTGCTCTCGCTCGTTCAAAATATTAAATTCAATTGTGACCATTTTTACCCACATGATCGAAATCTAACTTTTGGAACCATTGTTACCCACCCAAAATATAACCATTGGATAGTTTTTGATAATTCAAAATAAACCCCAATTTTTGGTAAAAATCTTGCAAAATTTTTTGGAAATTTATGCTAAAAATTTGACAAATTTAGATGGCAAATTTTTTCTAAATTGCTAAACACAAAATTAACCAAATAATCACAAAATTTAATTTCTTTTATAAAAGAAGACTTGAGAATTTCAAATCAACCCTACAATGTCCAATGACAGGCGATCGCAAGATCCTATCAAGGAATTCATGCAAGAAATGATTCGATGGGAGGATGATATTTCAAATAAAATGATAAAAAAAAGAGGATTTGCACCAATGTATGGATGAAAACACTATACCAAAAGTGAAATTTGAAAACAATATAGTAGAGCTAGACTTAAAAATTGATGCCACTAACCACTTCGTCAATATGGTACAACAAAATATAGCATTAATCCAAGCTGGCTAATCTATCGGAGGACCAACACACCAAGCACTATTCAAGGGACCACAAACATCCATCCTACCTAGAACTACTAAATTGGATTTTCCAAAATTTGAAGGAGGTGACCCCACCAATTGGATCTATCAGGTTGACCAATACTTCTCCCTCTACTAGGTCCCTAAGGCATAGAAGGTTTGCATTGCATCCTTCCACTTGGAAAATATCACCACCCAATGGTATCAATGGTATGAAAAGTTAAACACCCCCCTACATGGCTAGAATTTACAAAAAACCTAATGGTACAATTCGGCCCTACTAAATTCTAGGAGGATTTGTGCCAATGGATAGATGAAAACACAATACCAAAAGCAGAAGTTGAAAATAAGATAGTAGAGCTAGACTTAAAAATTGATGCCACTAACCACTCCATCAATATGGTACAAAAAAATATAGCATTAATCCAAGTTGGCCAATCTACTAGAGGACCAACACACCAAGCACTACTCTAGGGACCACAGACATCCATCCTACCTAGAACTACTAAATTGGTTTTTCCAAAATTTGAAATATGTGACCCCATCAATTAGATCTATCAGGCTGACCAATACTTCTCCCTCTACCATTTCCCTGAGGCACAGAAGGTTCACATAGCATCCTTCCACCTCAAAAATATCACCACCCAATGGTATCAATGGTACAAAAAGACAAATGTCCCCAATACATGGCTAGAATTTACAAAAAACCTAATGGTACGATTTAAACCTACTAAATTTGAATTTCATGGGAGCCCTCACCAAAATCCACCAAACCACTATAGTGTGAGAATACCAATCTCAATTTAAAAATTTGGTAAATCTTACATCAGGGCTAAATGCCTCATTCTTCAAATTTTTTCATCAGTGGCTTAAAGGAAGATATCTGATTAGAAGTACAAATGTTCAACCCCACTGACATGATGTAGACTATTGTGCTAGCCAAACTGGCAGAAGAAAAATTCAATAACCAATATCGACTAGGAAGACCACCTATTAGGAAATCACAAAATACTTACACCACCCTAAAAATTAATAGGGTCTTACCTATTAAATGTATAAGCCCTGAAGAAATGAAGGAAAAAAGATAAAAAGGCCTTTGTTTTCATTGTGATGAGAAATTTATCCCCAATCACAAATGTATTACACCAAAACTATATATTCTAGATACAATTGATCATTATGGTTCAAAATAAGAGGATAATATTAAGGTGGAAGTGGTGTTGGATAATACACCTGAGGGTAACACAAAAGACACACCAGAAATATCTTTGTATGCCCTTGTTGGTTTCTCCTCCCCACAAACTATGAAATTCAAAGGGCACTTTAAAAAATAAAATCTCACTATGCTTATGGATTTTGGCAGCACGCATAATTTTATTGACCTAAAGGTGGTAAAACAAGCCAATTGTTTTATACATTCTTGTAATAACATTGATGTCATTATTGGTAATTGAGGAAGGATTGTATTTGAAGGAAAGTGTTAAAATATTAAACTCACTATGGGTGATTATTTATATGAATGGATACATGTATATACTACCCTTAGGAGGATGTGATATCATCCTAGGAGTACAATGGTTACGGTCACTCAACACAATCCAATGGGATTTTCAAGACTTAAGGATGCAATTCACACAAAAGGACCAAATGTATACTATTAAAGGATTAAAATTGGGCCCTTCACAAATCATAAGTTTGCACAGAATTGAGAAATTATTTGCAAAGTAGGCAAATGTATGATTGCACAATTATTTTTCATCCAACCCACCAATGAAGAACAACCAGAAGTGCCTGAATTAAAACAAATTATAGTACATCATTCTCAAGTATTTAATAAACCAAAAGAGTTTCCCCATCCATGTAGCCATGGTCATGCAATTCAAATTCTTCTAGGGCATCAAACCCCTAATATTTGACCTTACCGATACCCTTATCTATAGAAAATAAAAATTGAAAAACTAGTACAAGAATTACTAAAGGCAGGGGTTATTAGACCTAGTGTGAGTCCTTACTCCTCTCCCATTTTATTAGTTTAAAATAAATATGGATCGTGGTGCCTATGCATTGATTTTTGCACCCTTAACAAACTAACCATCAAAGATAAATTTCACATCTCTGTCAACGATGAATTATTAGATGAACTAAATGGAGCTACATATTTCTTAAAAATAGAATTACGATCAGGTTACCATAAAATTCAGGTAAAGGAAAGTGATATCCCTAAAAATACCTTCCACACTCATGAAGGACATTATGAATTTATGGTTATGCAATTTGGTATTCCCCAAAAATACCTTTCACACTTAGAGTCTAATGAACCAGGTATTCCACCCTTTCCTTTAAAAAATTATTTTAGTTTTCTTTGACAATATTTTGATTTATAGAAAAACATGGGAAGATCACTTGCGTCATTTAGACCAAGCATTGAAAACCTTGGAGGACAACCAATTATATGCCAAAATATCAAAATGTTCCTTCGGACAACAAGAAATTGAATATCTAGGAAATAATATCTCTAAAGGAGCTAAACTAGATCCTCGCAAGATTGAAGATATAAAAAATTGGCCTATCCTAAAAACCTTGAAAAGCTTATGTGGGTTTTTAGGCTTAACAGGGTACTATCATAAATTTGTCAAATATTATGGCAAGATCGTAGCCCTTTTGACAACTCTACTCAAAAAGAATTATTTTATTTGGTCCTCAAAGGCTGACCATGTTTTTACTGCCTTAAAAATGCCATGTGTACCACTCCTTTGATAGCCATGTCATATTTTTCTAAACCATTCATGATTGAAAGTTATGCTTCAGGATTGGGAATAGGAGTCGTTTTCATGCAAAATAAAAGACCCCTGGATTTTATTATCAAGGTATTTTATAGAAATAATTTATCCCGCTCCACATATGAAAAAGATATGTTAGCTATTATTCATGTTATTCAACATTGGAGATCTTACCTTATCGACCAAAATTTCATTATTCATACTGATAACCATAGTCTAAACTATTTTCTTGAGTAGCGCTTATCCACTCCTGAACAACAAAAGTGGGTTACTAAACTATTAGGACATGACTATAAAATCATATATAGAAAAGGAAAGGATAACATGGTTGTCGATGCCCTTTCATGAAAATTTGAAGAAATACCCCAATTACACATCCTTTCCTCTGCTATTCCTAAATGGATAGACCAAGTAAATGAATAATGGTTTAACGATCCCACAACACAAAAATTAATTCAAAAAATATAAAAATACCCCACAAGTAAGCCTCACTACTCTTGGAATGATAGTATACTTAGGTACAAATAGCATCTTGTCCTATGACCTACCTCCTCATATCAAATAAAACTCCTCCATGAATTACATGCCATACCTATTGCAGGATATTCTAGATTCTTAAAAACTTATGAAAGAGTGGCTAGATATTTTATTGGGTAGGTATGAAATAAGATATTAAGGAATTCATGAATTAATGTGAGACATTTCAAAGATAAAAATGAGACATAGTAGGTACCCCGAGCCTTCTTCAACCTCTCCCCATTCCAACCAAAACATGGGATGATATTTCCATCGATTTTTTTGAAGGCCTTCCTAAATCTACTAGTAAAACTACTATTCTAGCTATGGTGGATCACTTATCCAAATATTCTTATTTTTGACCTTTGGCCCACCCTTACATAGATAGTACCGTCACCCAAATTTTTCTTTATAATATATTTAAATTGCATGGCATGCCTTCCACTATAGTCAATGATCATGATCCCACCTTCACTAGCAAATTTTAGAGATAATTGTTTAAAATTTAGGGCAATCAAATTTGTATGAGTTCCACTTATCATCCCCAAAACTATGGTCAAACCGAATTTGTTAATAAATATTTGGAAACTTACCTACATTTTTTTATTTCTACTCAACCCCTTCATTGGATTAAATGGTTTCCTTTAGCAGAATGGTGGTATAATACCTCATATCACACCACCATTAAGATGACACCATATGAAGCTTTATATGGCCAAGTACCACCTTCCATTACCTCTTATATTCTAGGAAGTACCAATGTGCCAACAGTGGAGATGGAACTTTCTACTCAAGATAATATTATTCACCTTCTCAAAGATAATCTACACACCACACAACATCGTATGAAGCAAGCAAGCAGACCAATATCAGACCGAGCAATATTTTCAAGAAAGAGATGTGGTATTCCTTTATCTTCAAACTTATCACTAAACATATCTCAAAATAAAGGGTTTTAAAAAGTTAGCTCCCAAATTTTATGGGTCTTATAAAGTTTAAAAATGCATTGGGCACATTTCTTATAAACTCAATTTACCAAAATATTCTAAAATCCATCTCTTGTTCTACGTCTCTTGCCTTAAACTAGTAGTTAGAACACACATCACTACACAAAATCAACTCCTTGAGTTCACAGAGGATGAATCACTCATGGTTGAACCTAAAGCTATCCTGGATCATCACGTTTGACAACTTTGACATCTTACTATCACCAAAAATTTTATTCAATAGAGAGGTGTACTTTCCTAATATGCTACATGGGAAACACTTCATCATATCCAACAACAATTTCCTCATTTTTTACTTTGAGGAAAAATCTCTTTTTAAGGAGGGTGGCATGTTAGGATCCTAATCCTAACTATTACTATTATTTAATTCACTAATTTATTTATGGACCATTGTGTCCTTTCACCTCACATATCTAGAGTAGATACTTATATGCATTCACAAGGGTGTTAACAATCATCCAAGAAAGAATAAGAATATATTTTATTGATCCATTGGTTGGTTTACCTCCAGTGTAAAAGTGATTCGATTATAAATAGCGATTCTTTCCATTTTCCACTTAATTTGCATCTTTCATCTATTTCACATCCATCAGATTGCTAGGAAATCTGGTTGCTACTATTTTAACCTTATATTTCATAATATTGGCATAGAATACCAGAGAAAATGTATCCCTACCAAGTATAGCACTTATATACTATCTAAAAATATTACAGTTTGATATTTTAATGATGATTAAAGCTAGAGGAGGAAATTGCCTACTAGAAGCATATGAGTTAGCCATCCATGTTGAGCAAATCGAAATACTATCCCCTAGGCTTCCCATACCTCTATAACCTAATGTGCAACCCCATTTCTTATAATTTAGCCAATGATATTTCAATCATCCTTTTATTCACCCTTAGCTATTGCATCCTCATAAATTATAACTCCATTAAACCCTAGGGATATAGAGCAAGATTGATGCAGGAGCATCCAGCAGCACCAGTAGCAGAAGCAGCAAAGTTCAGGAAAAATCATGCTGAAGAGTCTGGAGAAGAAGAAGCAGGAAGCAAGAAGGAAGAAAAAATGGCCAAGTCAGAAAACCGTCGCGATTTCGTGACATGTCGCAAAATCGTGACAGAAATTGGCAAGGAGGAAGTGCAGCAGAAGGGGCCGCGATTTCGCGACGTGTCACAAAATCACGACCCGCGATTTCGTGACATGTCGCGAAATCACGACAGTTTTCCGGAGAGGGACGAAGGCGCAGAAGGGGGCACGATTTTGTGACATGTCGTGAAATCGTGACTCACGATTTTGCAACATGTCACGAAATCGCGACAGGTTGCAGAGCAGAGGAGAGAACGAGAAAATGGTCGCGATATCGCGACGTCACGATATCGCGACGTCGCAAAATCACGACGCAAATTGGACAAGCGGGTGCGGAGGAAAAATGGTCACGATATTGCAACATGTCACGATATCACGACCAAAATGAGAAGCAAGTGTAGAGAGCCAGAAACGTCGCGATATCACGACGTCGCGAAATCGCGACGAGTTTCTCAGTGGAGGGGCAGGAGGCAAAATGGTCGCGATATCGCGACATGTCGCGATATCACGACCAAAATGAGAAGCAAGCTCAAGGAGCCAGAAACGTCGCGATATCGCGACATGTCACGATATCGCGACGGAGAGAGAAAATGGCGCGGGAGGAAGAGAAAAAGATGGCGGGAACGGTGTTTTCGAAGACTGTTCGAAATGGACACGTGGACTGCCACGTGTATCCTCGAAGTTGTAAAGGGCACGTGCCTTGAAGATTGCGCATTAAGGAGAGGGCAAGCCGAATTTAAACACGTGGTTAGCTATGTGAATCTGGTTAAAGATGGAGGCCACGTATCACGGAATGAAATTTTACAGCCGCGTGCATTAAAGGAAGAGAACCACCATTTGAAAGTCTTTTCGACAAAACAACTGTTTCAGAGCATGGCCGGTATGGAGGAGATGGCAGTACAGGGTACGACAACGGCTGCAGGTCGAGGAAGACCATGAATGCGAGCAGCAGTGCAGATCGGGCGGTGGCCCATTTATGATCGAGAATTTTGAAGCTTCGACAAGGAGGGAAATTCGAGCGGGAAGGTTGGTAGGTGGAGGCATTAATTGCGTGAGAGGGTCGGGGCCTCTATAAAAACCCATTTTATTGTTTTAATCGGGACGGTGGACCCGAGAATACCTGGAGAGCTTAGGAGTGAAGAAGCGGAGAACCGAGCCGAGGGCCGGTGATTGTAAGCCTGCGGGCTGTAATTTTTTTCTGCATGTATATTTTTAACTGTTTTTAATGAAAAGGCAGGGTTTGTGCAGAAGGGTGTTTTTCGGTGCCCCAGTAAAAGATTCATCCCACAAGATTCTTGAATTTATAGCTAACCAAATGTTAGCCATGAGAAGGGAGTAGAATGCCCTAAGATATCCCTATCAAAACAACTATAGACATTCCTCCCCATAAGAAAACTTGATATACATCAACCCACCCATGGGAAAACCCAAGCCCTAATTCTAAAATACTCAAGAAAATAATTATTCCAAATAGTCTTAGTGTCAAATCCATTACAAAAAAAAGTGTTCAATCATTCTAGGGATTTGGATCCTATATAAAATAATTATATATAGGAACCCCTAGCATGGAACTACCTACCTCTTGAGAACTTCCTTAGTTAACTCAACCTAGGATAAGCATCACAACTATTGGCTACCTCAACATAAGAAATGATGTTATATAGTTCATACTCCAAATTTGCAAGCTAGATGCTAGAATACAGTTCCCAGACCACCATCATAGAACCTAGTCATATATCTCAAGATCAAATCTTGTGACATAGTATGAAGAAGAGACATATGTGATATCTAACCAAATGAAAAACTTAATGGGAAATAGACCTCAAGACTAGTTAGAATATCTAATGATGTCAAAGAAGTAGGAAATAGAGGAAAAGGATGCAAGGAACCCACCACCGCTGGTAGTTAGCACAAGTCATACAATCATAACAACCTTTGAATGTAATACCTTAGTAATAAAAAACTTTTGTATCCCCTGCTATCCATCAACCAAATGGTTTGAGGGATCCAAGAAATAAAAATAGAGCAATAAAAAATGGATTAGAAGCATCAATAAATTTTGCACTAAAATATTTGGCATTTATAAAGCAAAGTACCCAAGTAGACCCAAGGAAACAATCAATGCCACTGGAACCAACCAATCCTAGAGAAACTATGCCTCATTTCTCATAAAATGATATCTTTGGATTCCTTTAATATAGTTGATCACTTGATGAAATCCATTGCACTAGTCTTGGTTTAGGAAATATTAACTATCCTAGGATAGAAATAACATGTGCAAAAGTCCCTAAAAGAAAATTAGAAAGGGAGAAGGTAGCCACAATTTGTACTATGTTGCAAATATTATCCCTAGGATCTAATAGACCCAAGCCTTTCTTATTTTATATGAATTTGGTCTATAAAGATAAGTTGATCCATTATTATATTATAGACTTTGAGGACATCACATTCATTTTGCCAAAATAAACAGTGGATGCATTAGAAGTAAGATACTAGACAACAAATAAAATAGTAGTGCAGTTGGATGATATCTCAATTCTAATATTACGGGTTACAAAAAATATTTTGCTTATTCCTCATGCATGTCTAGATAAATTAGTCTTATAAGATGTATCAATAATTGATCTTCATTATTTTTAAATCTACCTATCGAGATATTTTACTACCAAATTGGGAGGATATATAGATCTAGACTAGACTTTGATGGTGATAAGGATAGTATATGGGACCTCGATTAAAATTCCAAGTGAGGTGCTACATCTTTATCATATAAAAATACTACCACTATCTAAATGGGGCAATGACTAGAAACTAGCAACCAAAGAAGAATGGCCAAAACCATATGAAATAAATTAATAATTAAGGCCAACTAAATAAGGGATAATAGGAAGTTGGGATTTTGATCCCTTGAAGAAATACAGTTAAACTTGAAATGAGACCCAAATATTGGGTCATGTATATATATTTATATGCTTATTTCATTTGTAGGATAATTTTCAAAAAAAGGAGAAGAGCTATAAAAGTTATTAGTAAGGTCTAGTAAGGTCTTTCTCAAAAATAGTGCCAAATTTAATCTAAATAAATAGAAGGGTAGGTTTACATCCGCTAAAATGATTACACATAAGATGAAGAACAAGTCAAAGTTCTCACCATGTTACTTTGGGCATGAAGAAAGAGGCTCACTCCAATGAAAAGATAGGATATGTGAGAAAATTTGTTGAGCAAAGTAAAGTTAAATAAAGGAGAATGAGTTTTTCAGCCCCAAAAAAGGCTATAAAAGGGGACCAACACCCTCCAAAATTGTATTCCTCTACAAATCCATGCCCAATGGATAAAATTATTTTAGCTTTCGAGTTTTTTTTGTTTCACAAGCATAAGGCCCCCTGAAGGCCATCAAAACAATAGTGATAAATCACTATAGATCTGATAGATTGCACCCTAGAAGAAGAGGAGGAGACTAAATATAAAACAAAGGGAATGCAATTAATGCTAGCCTAACAAGACTACATGTCATATTTCATCAAATAGATATCTCCAAAAGGTAGAGATAATAGTAGAAACTATCCTTTTATACTGGCAATCTAACAACATAATAATAATATGACCCACAATGAGTAGTCTAGGGTCTTTTTGGTGATATCTAAGTAAGACCTCCCTATTGATAAAATTTGATGAATATTTTTGGTAATAACTAAAAAGACTCGTTTGGGGACTCATATAAAGGCTCGTTTGGGAATTAACCATGATGAACTTCTGTTTCCCTAGGGAAGTGTTCTAAAATCTATAATAGAGTTTGTAACAGTTGATGACCCAGATAAGTCTTTCTATAGTTTTCATTTTTCCTTTTTCAATCATTTTTGTGATGTGAGTGTGGTTAAAATTCCTCAATTTTTGTTTAATTCTATTAGATACACCATTGAAAATTACCAAATGAATAATGTGTCTGAATTACCCACTCATCGTGGCCTATTCAATATTTTGTATAAGCATTGGCTAATCCATTGCCCTCAGGGCATTAGTGTGACTCCCCCTCCTAAACCAAATCCAAGCCCCATAAAGCCTAGCTCCTCTCAAACTACGCCTCAATCCTCTGACACTATTAAGATTTTTCTAAGAAGCAAAAAGTGGTAGAAAATACTCATAGTTTAAGGAAGAGAACCCATAATGATTCTTCTAAAAATAAATCTGAGTCTGAGATGAAACCTCTGTGATCCTCTATTCACCTAAAGAATAAATCCCAACAAAAAGCATCCCTTATCATTGAGTTGGAGGATGATGAAAAGGATAACCCTGACCATTGCATGTAGATGTTCATCATCAAGTCTATCTCAAATTGTATTTCCCATATGAATGATTTACGTAATACTCTTAACCTCTATTTCTTCAAGAAATCCTTTGCTGACAGTGTGGTTAATGCTCTTGCTGAAGATACCAAGACTGTTGTTGTTCCTGAGGACATCCCTGGCAAGGGTAAAGCAGCTAAAATAAATATTTCCATTGATGAAATCCAAAATGTTGATGGTGTACATAAGGAGGAGGCTTAATTATTTCTTTCCTTTGATGGGAGATCACTGGTTGCTTTTATGGTGGCTTGTTTCTACCTTCTTCATATGTGTACTATTGTTTTTTGTTTCTATTAAAGGGTATCCTTATTTTTGTCTTGTTGTATTAGTTTCCTCCTTTGGACAACCTTGGAAGGGTGGCATTTTGATGGAGTGTATCATGTTTTGAAACTTTCTATTCTCTGGGATTTTTATACCTTTTTGTAATAAGGTTTTGGGGCCTTGTTAAAACCCTCTCGTAATCTAATTTTTTGTAATCAATCAAAAAAAACTAAAAAGACTCCATTATAGGATAAGGATCAACCCAATTATCATCCATGGAAAAATCAATAGAACTCATCATTTTTAGCATTAGTTTGGGTAAGCAACCTCTGGTAACTCATGCATCATATCTCTACCAAGTACACAAGTATATCCTTGATGATGGAAGATGGTAAGGGGAAACTAGAAAATAGGAGAAGAAGAATCATTGTGATCACTCTATAATAATTGAAGTTTAAAGATATATATTTTCCCACTGTCATGTTAAAATAGCTTACATTTAATTTTTTAATCCAGGTTAATCAATTTAAAGAACATAAAATCTTGTATAGATTATTCCATGACATTAAATAGCTTACTTAATTCAATTTCTTAAGATCAGGTTACAAAAAATAAAGGTTTGCAAGAAAATGAAATGAAATGAAATTGTGCTTAATGTAAAGAAATGCAATTTATGACTTAGTCTAATGTGGATCCACGTAATGATTTAATGATGCATTATTTATTTTATGTATTCTACAGTTTTATGCTAATCAAATAATATTTATGTTCTAATTTTACTTTATGTTCTAATTATATCTACCATGTTAGTGGGGCAATATATTTAGGAACTAACCTTTCGGAGTGGGTCCTACCTCCAGAAGGTTAGTATTAACCCCTTCCCCTTTTTCCTATTCTATTTTTACTTCAGTAACTATTTATTTCATTTAATCTATTCTAATTATTAACTATTCATTGATTGTAGGAAAGGAAAAATATTATAGAAAGGAATAAATCATTATAGAAAATAGAATAATATTGCAAGAGTCATGGAAGAAAAATAATACTATTTTATTGTTGGAATGATTACAACTACGGAGTGACTTCTTCAACTTGTATTACAAAATGCCATTCAGAGGAAAATAAGGACTAAAAGGAGGGGGCCCTTTCAATGGCATCCTTATTGTAATTTATACAATAATTATCAAGGAAGTCTTTTATGTAACTTTATTGTTTTTCTCTAGCTAATCAAAATCTAAATCCTAACTATGTACTAGTAATTTTTTAAAACAAATATAATTTTGTAACAGGATGTAACTTTGACTAATCAGTGCTAACACATGTGCAAATAACTTGTTCTAAACAAACATGACTTTATAAAAAATACAACTTGGACTTATCATTGTGATGCCAAGTGGCACTCATCTTAACAACTTTTCTTAATATAAGGGACAACATAAATAGTCTTATACCCTATTATCAAGAAAAGAGAATATTTTATTGGTGAAAATAAGAATTTTGGATCCTTTCCAACTTTTAATAAATCTTTACAACTTTATCAAATAAAATAATAGTTTGTCAAATATTACTTTGATTACATGGACATCCAGAATGAATGACTATACAAAGTGCGTTCTTTGTTGATCATTATGTGGAACTAATGCTTATTCAACCTTTTATTAATTTTTACATAGCTCTTCTTTGTAAATGCTTCAATAATAATTTATCCATAATACTTATAGGTGTGCCATGTGTCCAACCAGTCTTCATTCATTTGTGTTCTAGTTCAGCATCCATGGTCATTCATCCAACTTCATACATAATTACCTAATAACACATAAACTTACACAAAATCCATGTAAAATACACATATAATAACATTTATAATAATTAATCTAATTAACACATAAATGACAATATTAAGGTAAAATAACAGTAAAAAGTATTCATATCCATTCATGTATAAATAAATATATAAGTAAATCAGGTGTAAATAATGTAACACTTTGGCACTCATCACCCACATTCAAAAAAAATTGCTAAGGTGAAAAGCCTATATATAGCAATAATAGAACTATTTAAGTCGCGAGTAGAGTAGGCAAACATGAAAGTATCCTAAGACAAATATTCGCATGAACAAATAAGAAAAAGGGAGCATAAAACAAAGCAAATGAAGAAATGGGAAAGTTCTGAAGATAATCAATATTTTTGATGAATCTAATAAAGAAATAAGGTTTGATAAAAAGACCTGATAGAGTGACTCAAGAATTTTAAAGTCCCAAATAAAGGAACCAAGGAAAATTATTTTTTAAGATCTCAATCATGTAGAAAAAATATAAAGATATTGATTGTGTGAATAAAGGATGCTAAAAATTTCCAAAACAATAGAATACTCTAATGATAGATAAGGTAAGGGTACCAATACCAAGGAAGAGGTAGGTGAGTGCAAAATTCCTGATGGAATAGAAAGACAATACACCATTACTAATAAAATATGGGTATCTACCAATAATACTTTGGCTCTATGAATCAATTGAAGGTATGTAAACATTAAATGTGAATGAAAGGAATCTACAACCATGGTAGATATAGACTAACAGGAATAATAACCAAGGGATACTCCATTAAATATTCTAAATCCTCAAGAGATGGCTAGATACAAATTCAAATTATATTACAATTTTTGGAGGGAAAATTCTCTTCTTGTAATCTATTAATAGTAGTATTAGATTTGTAAATGATCAAAAAGTTTGTAACTTTATGTATTTGTAAGATTTCCTTTCATTTCGCTCTATAAAAACAATTGTGGTTCTTGAGTAACTTGTGGGAAATTCGGAACCCTCACTTCTAACACAATATTTATAAAGGTTTACCTTTATTATATGTGTGTGTGTGTGAGAGAGCCTATGTTTATTTTTTAGCCTTTACCTACAGATCCATTGTTGTGTATGTGTACATGTTTATGATATTTTATCTAAATATTAGATTTGCTAAGTGTATGTGTGTGTGAGGGGCCTATGTCTCTTTTTAGAATGAGTCACTTACTAGCTTGGATCTTCTACAGGACCTGTTTGCTCATATATGTATATAACTGGTAGATTTTGATTGCACTTCATTATATTGAGAGGAAGTGTTCACCACTTGCATATAACATAAAGCCTAATTTTGAAAGAATATCTTAGAAGATATCTTGGTACATCACCCCTTTTTATTTTTACTTATTTTCTCGCACTCCTTTTCCCTTTGTAGAGAAACTAGCACCTTGAACATCACATCTTAACAAGGAACTAGCCTGGTCGAAACTTCCAAAGGCCCACAATTGATCCAAAACCCATGCTCTCAATAGAATCCCATTATGTTGCTAAAGAACACAAGCTTATACTGAGAGGGGGGGGGGTGAACAGTATAAGATCTCTTTTTACTTTTTCCTTTATACTTCAAAAAAGTAAAGCAATATACCCAAAGCAATATCAAAGCAATGCATAATAACATCCACAAAGTGACACCAATTTTAACGTGGTTCACCCAAACTTTTCTCTAAAAGTTATCTCAAAGTTCTTTGGGAATCCTTCCCAATTACAATGTTTATGAGCCTCGGCCCAAAGGAGATACCTTCCCCTAATCAGAATTTATGAGCCTCTCGCTCAAAGGAGATACCTTCCCCTCTATCTAAATTTATGAGCCTCTCGCTCAAAGGAGATACCTTCCCCTCAATCTGGATTTATGAGCCTCTGCTCAAAGGAGATACCTTCCCTCTCGCTCTCGGAAATGATCCCTCAGAAGATCAACCGCCTCTACCTCTTGCAAACATGTGGAACTCCTTTCCACCGAAGACCTCCTGTCCTCAATGCTTAGCCTAAGAGACCTTTGCCTTCTATGATCACGTCCATAGCAGCTCAAGCAACTCCGTACCAAACACAGTCAGTCGGTCTAGTACAAGTCTTCCTCTGTCTGTCGGATCTGTCCAACACTTGAACAAATCAATCCTCTGCACACAAGCCTTCTCAAAGACTTTCCAAATCTATCCTCAGGTTCTTCTCAAAGAACAAGTGCATCTCTGTCCTCAAGTTCTCTGATAGAACTCTCAAAACTCAGCTCACAAGTCCTCTGCTAGGACCTGTCCAAATCTGCTCACAAGTCCCCACCGAAACCTATCCAAAACTGCTCACAAGTCCCCACCGGAACCTGTCCAAAACTGCTCACAAGTCCCCATCGAAACCTGCTCAAAAGTCCCCACCGAAACCTGTCCAAAACCTCAACAAGCTCACCAAGAAAAACTTTCTTAGTAGGAAATCACAAGGTGAATTGTTAGAGACCCAATGTGATTTTTCAAACTCATAGAAGCATAAAGAGAATTTTTAGAGACTCAATATGTTCTATACTCAACTCCCAATCTCAAAACTCAACTCAAATCAACTAAGCTCAAACTCAATCTCAAATCTGAAAACTCAACTCAACCTCAATCTCAAATCAGAAAACTCAACTCAACCTCAATCTCAAATCTGAAAACTCAACTCAACCTCAATCTCAAATCTGAAAACTCAACTCAAAATCTGAAATGAAATGGATAGGATAGAATGCTTTCTTTCAAGAACATGAAACCCCAACAATTGCCAACTATGCAAAGAATCACATAACAATGATACTCATGTTCTTTTCACCATCAATAAGGGCTTCAACAACAATGCTCATCAAACAAGGTTCAATCAACACCATTCAGCTCAAAACATAACCTTGAAGCATTTCACAATCAACATCAGAAAAGGAAACAAGTAGAACTCCTTTTCTCTCCAACATTATTTGAACAAAAAGCATCCACCAACTCAACTCACAATAGCATAAAAACAACTTTTCAATTCATCAACAAAGGAGTAAGCTCAACACTTTAACCAAGTAAAGAATAGCTTGATTATAACCAACTTAATGAAAGCAAATGTCAATCTCAAAGCTGCCCACTTAAGGTTTCACAACTTCACACAAGAAGCAATTAACCTTAAAACATCATGCTTTCATTTCCATAATCAACCAAAAGCACTCTCAACATTACAAGAAAAATTTATCCATTATACACCTTATTTCTCCCTTATTGTCTCATCAAAAATAAAGTTTATCTCTCATAAGAATGCAATAAGATATTTCAACAACACCTTCAAAATAATCTTTTATCAAAATAACAACAAGCTTTAAAACCCTTATGACTCCTAAGTTGTTTTTCTTCTAACAAACATCCTCCATCCGCAACATACACTTAGCAAAAGATTAATTTGAAAAAGTACCTTAGCCAATCATCAAAAATCGCTATGGAGAAATTGTGCCCGAAATCTAACACCACCTGTTGCAACCACTTCACGTCGAAAAACCCTTTCGCGTGATTCAAACGCGGAACCTCCCGTTCGGGTAGCGCGCCAATAGCCTAGCCGCTACCGGTGCGCCAAAGGCACCCGGTGAGGTTTAAACCTCACTCTATTATGCTTGTCCCTTCTGCGCCAGGGAAAATAAAACACAGTCCTCCCTTCCTTCTGACGCCAACTCGTAGACGACAAGCTATATGGTGGATTCGACAAATGGTGAGACAATCAAATGAACAATGGATTATAAAGACAACGAAGACACACAAACGATCAGTGGATTACGAAGACGGTGAAGACACACCGAACAACGGATTACGAAAATGGCGAAGACACACAGCCGAATAACGGATTACAAAAATGGTGAAGACACACAACGAACAATGGATTACAAAAACGGTGAAGACACACAGCCAAACAACAGATTATGAAAATGGCGAAGACACACAGTCGAACAATGGATTACGAAAATGGCGAAGACACACAACCGAAAACATAGCGAGCAACTTTCTTTCAAAATTTGGATGGGATGCATTTGATTTTCATCGAGGGATATTAATATGAATTTTACCATAGGCTCTTTGACGTCGACGGAGGTCTTTAACACGTCGGCGGAGGTCTTGGCTAGCGCCCACAAAGCTAAAACATAGCGCCCACCTTGTTAAGACATTTGCGCCATGGATTAGGAGAACCCATGCAAATAATAGATTAATATTTATTTAAAAATAATTAAATGGAACCTTAACAAGGTTTTTTAATTATTTAAATAAATACTTCCTCCTGGACCCAAATGCATTAAACCAATGCATCCACCTGTAATATTTAAACCTGCCAACTTGGGGTTTGCAAAAGACCTTTGAAACTGTCATGCCGAAACCTTCATCAAAACAAATTATTTGACATCAAATAAAATTCCTTCAAGACCTTCTTGACATCAATGACAACTTATACACTTGAGCAAAGGCAATGTACCCAAAGTACCCAAAATTGCCAACAATCTCCCCCTTTGTCATTGATGGCAAACCTTTACTGAAAACACTTCTCAAGAGCCAAAACCGAAACCAATTGTGCTAACAACTGAGAAACTATGCCCACAACTGAGAATATTTCTTTGAAGTTTTGCTCCCCCCGACTTGAAGCTTTCCTCTTCACTTTGAAGCTCTCCCCCTTACTCATATCTCTCCCCCTTTGTCATCAATGGCAAAGGGCCACCTTTGGGGCTCGGGACTAAGAATGAGCCTCTTAGCTTAGTCCCTCCCCCACCTCCTGATGAGGTGATTAATTCTGGGGTGGGAGTAAAACTCCCATTAGGCACTGATCATCATCAACGTCTATAACTTCCTTGTCGGGCCTTCTCTTGAACTCTTTGTCCATATTCCTGTTCTTGTCATTGTTCTTGTTCTTGTTCTCATCCCTATTTTTGTCCATGTCTTGATCCTTGGACCTGATCATGCCACTGTTCTTGTTCCTATATTCTGGAATTTCAGCTCTACACTTTCTGATTATGTGACCTTCATTGTTGCACTTGAAACACTTGATGATGTTGTTTCTCTGAGGTAAACCTGATCTTTGAATCCACCTGTTCTGACCAAACCTGTTTTGACCAAACCTGTTCTGATCAAACCTGTTCTGACCAAACCTATTTTGACCAAACCTGTTCTGACCAAACCTATTCTGACCAAACCTGTTTTGACCAAACCTGTTTTGATCAAACTTGTTCCTGTTATTTACCTTGCAATAGACTGCCTTGTGCCCAAACTATTGACAAGAGTAGCAATACCCTTGAAAGAAACTAGCACTTCTAAAATTTTCATTTACCTTCTTCACTTGAGCCATGCAATGTGAAGCCATGTGACCAAACCTGTGACAAGCAAAACATCTACCTTGAAACTTTCCTTTATTTGACCTCTTGGGTCCTGAAAACTTCTTCTTCTCATTCTGAATTCTGTTTTCTATTTCGTGCATCTATCATTCAAGGACTCATGATCTGAAATACTTTCCTCATCAGAACTCTCTTCCTTTTGGAGTCTCTTACTAGACTCTCCAACTTGTTCCTTGTGTGGCTTAACAAAACCAAGGCCTGTTTTATCTGTTGTCTTTCTTTGACCTTTGATGAGTGACTTAACCTTTTTGGAGCTATCTTGAAACCCGTAAAGCTTATCCTTGTACTCTTTAGTTTCCTCTTTCAAAGAAGCCATTTTCTGTTCTAACTCACTATACTCAAGAACCTTAGACTCTAACTCATCCTTGAGTTCTTGTGTCTTAGCTATAGAGAAGTCAAGACTTTCTATAAGATCATATCTCTCCATACAACATTCATCTAACTTATCCTTGAGTCTAGCATTCTTCTTTCTTTCCTTTTCCAAAACACTAAGAGCACTAATAAGTTCACTTTCAAGATCCTTTATTTGATTGCTTTTTGAATCATCAAAGCCTTTTTCAGATTTCTTATCACTAGAGGTGCTACCCTTTTCAAAGACCATACATGCATCTTCCTTATAGTTTTCTGAAGCATCCTCATACATACTAGAAACCAAATCATTATTTGTGCAATCATCCTCAAGGTGACCAAAATTTCCACATCTAAGACATTTCATGATAATGAATCTATGTTTCGGTTCTTCCTCTTTTCTCGATATGAACAACATCTCATTTTCATCATCACTTGAAGAACTTTCACTATCACTACTAGAACACTTACTTGCTTTGTCTAGGTAGAAAATCTTCTTGTGCTTGTGAGAATACCTCTTTCCTTGATTGCTGTGCTCATCTTTGATCTTCCTGTGATGCTTGTGCTTTTCAGAATCCTTGCTCTTAGAATCCTGTTTATCTTCATCACTTTCATTCTTGGGAACAATACAGTTAGTAGCATAATGACCAAAATTTCCACAATTGAAACATCTTATATTTTTCATACTTTTGTGCTTTCTAGAGAACTTGCCTTTCTTGTTGTAATATGCCTCTTCATCACTAGAAGACTCATCACTATCTTGAAGTTGTTTACCCTTGGATTCCTTGGTAGCCTTGAAAGCCGCCTCTTTCTTGACATCAACCTTCACTTGAGTTCTCAACTCAAATGCTGCAAGTATACTATGGAGCTCATCCTTTTTCAACTTATCCAAATCTTTAGCTTCCTCAATAGCAGAAATATTTTCACTAAATCTATTAGGAAGAGATCTTAAAATCTTATCACAAACATCATTTTCAGCAAGCTCAAGACCTAAGTCTTTCATGGAGTTAACAACCTCATCCATACGAAGCATGTAGTCACTAATATTTTCATCATCATTCATCTTGAGTTGTTCAAACATACCTTTGAAGTGTCTCAACTTGGCCTTTTTGACATTTGTATCACCTGTATGAACCACCTTCAACTGATTCCACATTTCACTAGCTGTCTTGCAGTGAATCACTTTGGTGAGATCTGCTTTCTATAAGCCTTTCAGGATTGCATTCATTGCTTTTGAATTGCTGTGATGTAGGAGCCTTTCTTCTTTAGTATTAGGACCATGTACAGGAATAGTGTACTCATCTTCAATCACTTCCCATACCTCATTACCAAGTGCCATTAGATGAACCTTCATCCTCGCACTCCAAAGACCAAAATCTGACCCATCAAGAATAGGTGCTGCATTGCCACTTGAATGATCCATTGTGTTCTTTACTAGCTTTTCCTTCAAGTTGTTAAAATTTTCGAAGGCACCCGCTCTGATACCAATTGAAGAACACAAGCTTATACAGAGAGGGGGGGTGAACAGTATAAGACCTCTTTTTACTTTTTCCTTTATACTTCAAAATAGTAAAGCAATATACCCAAAGCAATATCAAAGCAATGCATAATAACATCCACAAAGTGACACCAATTTTAACGTGGTTCACCCGGAATGGCCAGGCTACGTCCACAAAACTTTTCTCTAAAAGTTATCTCAAAGTTCTTTGGGAATCCTTCCCAATTACAATGTTTATGAGCCTCGGCCCAAAGGAGATACCTTCCCCTAATCAGAATTTATGAGCCTCTGCTCAAAGGAGATACCTTCCCCTCTATCTAAATTTATGAGCCTCTGCTCAAAGGAGATACCTTCCCCTCAATCTGGATTTATGAGCCTCTCGCTCAAAGGAGATACCTTCCCCTCTGCTCTGGAAATGATCCCTCAGAAGATCAACTGCCTCTACCTCTTGCCAGCATGTGGAACTCCTTTCCACCGAAGACCTCCTGTCCTCAATGCTTAGCCTAAGAGACCTTTGCCTTCTATGATCATGTCCACAGTAGCTCAGCAACCTGTACCAAACATAGTCAGTCGGTCTAGTACAAGTCTTCCTCTGTCTATCAGATCTATCCAACACTTGAACAAATCAATCCTCTGCACACAAGCCTTCTCAAAGACTTGCCAAATCTGTCCTCAGGTTCTTCTCAAAGAACCAGTGCATCTCTGTCCTCAAGTTCTCTCGATAGAACTCTCAAAACTTAGCTCATAAGTCCTCTCGCTAGGACCTGTCCAAATCTGCTCACAAGTCCCCATCGAAACCTATCCAAAACTGCTCACAAGTCCCCACCGAACCTGTCCAAAACTGCTCACAAGTCCCCACTGGAACCTGCTCACAAGTCCCCACCGAAACCTGTCCAAAACCTCAGCAAGCTCACCAAGAAAAACTTTCTTAGTAGGAAATCACAAGGTGAATTGTTAGAGACCCAATGTGATTTGTCAAACTCATAGAAGCATAAAGAGAATTGTTAGAGACTCAATATGTTCTATACTCAACTCCCAATCTCAAAACTCAACTCAAATCAACTCAGCTCAAACTCAATCTCAAATCTGAAAACTCAACTCAACCTCAATCTCAAATCAGAAAACTCAACTCAACCTCAATCTCAAATCTGAAAACTCAACTCAACCTCAATATCAAATCTGAAAACTCAACTCAAAATATGAAATGAAATGGATAGGATAGAATGCTTTCTTTCAAGAACATGAAACCCCAACAATTGCCAACTATGCAAAGAATCACATAACAATGATACTCATGTTCTTTTCACCATCAATAAGGGCTTCAACAACAATGCTCATCAAACAAGGTTCAATCAACACCATTCAGCTCAAAACATAACCTTGAAGCATTTCACAATCAACATCAAAAAAGGAAACAAGTAGAACTCCTTTTCTCTCCAACATTATTTGAACAAAAAGCATCCACCAACTCAACTCACAATAGCATAAAAACAACTTTTCAATTCATCAACAAAGGAGTAAGCTCAACACTTTAACCAAGTAAAGAATAGCTTGATTATAACCAACTTAATGAAAGCAAATGTCAATCTCAAAGCTGCCCACTTAAGGTTTCACAACTTCACACAAGAAGCAATTAACCTTAAAACATCATGCTTTCATTTCCATAATCAACCAAAAGCACTCTCAACATTACAAGAAAAATTTATCCATTATACACCTTATTTCTCCCTTATTGTCTCATCAAAAATAAAGTTTATCTCTCATAAGAATGCAATAAGATATTTCAACAACACCTTCAAAATAATATTTTATCAAAATAACAACAAGCTTTAAAACCCTTATGACTCCTAAGTTGTTTTTCTTCTAACAAACATCCTCCATCCGCAACATACACTTAGCAAAAGATTAATTTCAAAAAAGTACCTTAGCCAATCATCAAAAATCGCTATGGAGAAATTGCACCCGAAATCTAACACCACCTGCTGCAACCACTTCACGTCAAAAAACCCTTTCGCATGATTCGAACGCGGAACCTCCCGTTCGGGTAGCGCGCCAACAGCCTAGCCACTATCGGTGCGCCAAAGGCACCCGATGAGGTTTAAACCTCACTCTGTTATGCTTGTCCCCTCTGCACCAGGGAAAATAAAACACAATCCTCCCTTCCTTCTGATGCCAACTCACAGACGACAAGCTATATGGCGGATTCGACAAACGGCGAGACAATCAAACGAACAGCGGATTACGAAGACGACGAAGACACACAAACGATCAGCGGATTACGAAGATGGCGAAGACACACAGTCGAACAACGGATTACGAAAATGGTGAAGACACACAACCAAAAAATAGATTATGAAAATGACCAAGACACACAGCCAAACAGCGGATTACAAAAATGGTGAAGACACACAGCCAAACAGCGGATTATGAAAACGGCGAAGACACACAACCGAACAACGGATTACGAAAACGGTGAAGACACACAGCCAAAAACACAGCGAGCAACTTTCTTTCAAAATTCGGATGGGATGCATTTGATTTTCATCGAGAGATATTAATATGAATTTTACCATAGGCTCTTTGACATCGGTGAAGGTCTTTAACATGTCGACGGAGGTCTTGGCTAGCACCCACAAAGCTAAAACATAGCGCCCACCTTGTTAAGACATTTGCGCCATGGATTAGGAGAACCCATGCAAATAATAGATTAATATTTATTTAAAAATAATTAAATGGAACCTTAACAAGGTTTTTTAATTATTTAAATAAATACTTCCTCCTGGACCCAAATGCATTAAACCAATGCATCCACCTGTAATCTTTAAACCTGCCAACTTGGGGTTTGCAAAAGACCTTTGAAACTATCATGTCGAAACCTTCATCAAAACAAATTATTTGACATCAAATCAAATTCCTTCAAGACCTTCTTGACATCAATGACAACTTATACACTTGAGCAAAGGCAATGTACCCAAAGTACCCAAAATTGCCAATAGTTGCTTCAATAAAAGTTGTGATTGTCCCAATCAAATATGAAAATAAAACTTATCACTCATCACTCTTCACTTACTCACTTGACACCTTTCACTAAAAACTCACACTTGCACACATGACACATAAACACTCTTCACAACTTGATGTCTACATAAATAATATACACACTTACTAATATAAATATTTAGAATGGTACTCCAAGGTATCAAATAATGCACTACTATAAATGAATAGGTGTTTATAAGATCATTAAAATGGAATAATAATATAACTATATAATGAAGCTTCTTTAAAAGGGATATTTATAGATATGGTTGAGATTTTGTAATATTTTTTTTGGATTAAAATTTTAATTTATATTTTGTTAGTCTTTACTTAATGATTTGAAGGGCACACGTATAATATTATTTACATATAAGATCATAAAACTAAGTAGCTTGCTTATTTTGAAGGGTTTGGTGTTACCAACCGAAGGTAAAACTAATGATTACTATTTACTTAAGAGTCTAATTAATTGGTTATAGCCATAACTGAAAATGAGATGATTGAAGATTGAATGTTGATAGTGTAGGGTGGGAATATGTACAAAGAGAGCAAGATGTTAGGTTGTAAAAGATATTGATAAAATAAAAAATTTTAATGTAGATATAATAGCATGATTTAAGGGAAAAAACATTATGATATATTGATGGTGGTATTACACTATTTGGTACCTTGCAATATTAATGCAATGTCATTGTAAATAACTTAGATTAGGGGATGTTTAATATTTGAGTCTATAGTATATGTTATGTTATTATGTGTGAGTTATGTGTCATATAATTAGATATGGATTTATGTAGGTGTGGTGTCCTTTTAGTAAGTTTGAATTATATGAGTGAAGTGTCATGTTTATATGTGAAGAGTTATGTGTTATGAACAATCATGAGAGTCTTTATATTGATGTAAATATGCATGATTTATTATTATGTAAGAGAGGGGCTCTGCAAGGGACTTCCCTAGGAAGTCCTGTACCACTTCCCTATAGCCCATCCTTGGCCCTATTCTAGATCCCTATCCTTGTCCTGGGTCATCCTTGGCACTTCCTTTGCCCTTCCTCCTCAGTTGGTTGGTATTGTAGATGATATCCTTAGGGTGGGATATCACTATTCCATTTGTCTGCCCCTTTTATTTCTATTTGGTGGGTTTTTTACTGGTGCCTATGATCTGGGATATTCCTAGGTTTTTATGGGATATCCTTCGATTTTGTTCTAGTTCCTTGGCTTTCCTTTATCCTCCTCCTTGGCTGGATGGTGTTGCAGATGATCTCCTTGGGTTGGGATATCCCTGATTCACTTATCTACCCCTTTCCATACCTTCTGGTTGGGTTTTAATTTTGGAGCCTATGAACTAGGATGTCCCTAGTATTTTTTGGGTTATTCCTAGTTTTTCTTAGGTCATCCTTTGGGTTTTCTAAGTTTTTTTAGGAACCTTATTTCATTTTTTATTGTAGGTTCCTATTTGGTGCTATGGATCATATATTCTTCTGGTGTAGTGCATGGTGGCTGAGGTTTTTGACTTCATGAGCAACTCTTCACAACATATTTTGGCTTGGAAGGGACCTTGTGCTTATTCCTATGGTGTTGCTCTTTGGGTTTCTAGTTGCAGGTTTGATGGTAGGTTCTTAGATTTTTATGGCTTGGGGGAGGTCTCTGTGTTGATTACTATTGTGTTCCTATGGTTCATCCTCTTCTGGATCCCTGAAGCTGCTCGTTGGTGGTGTTGGTGGTTTTCCTTGGGCCTCCCCACCTTTTCCCTTGGCTCTCATTTCTGCACTATTGGTTCCTTTGTCTCCCTTGGTTGTTGAGTAGTTTTCCTTACTACAATAGGATTTCATGGCTGTTGGAGTCCCCTAGTTGCTATTCCACTTGTTGTCCTGGTTGGAATGATCATCCCTATTGTTATTGCCTTTTGCTACTTTCCTATGCTTCCACAGGTGGGAGATTTCTATGTTTCTCACCTTAGTTTCAATTTTGAACTTCAAATTTTGATTTGGGTGGGATTACCCCATTTATTTCTTTTTAAGGCAGGGTTACCCTCGATATTTTATTCCTTACACATGCTGGTATTTTTTCACGTGTTTTTTGGTTGTCCTAGATGGGGTGGTGTCGTCGCAGGCTTCATTGTAAAAAGCACAAAAAAATATATTTTTTATTTTTAAATTTTTCTTTAAGGCTTTCCTTTAGCCTTTCCTCTGAGGTTGTCCTTTAGCATTTTATTAAATGTTATCCTTTTATTTTCCTCTATATTTGTAGTCCTTTATTGTGGCATTCCTTTGGATTTTAGTTTTTTTTCTTATTGTAACCAAGTTTTGGGATCCTTGATAAAAACCCTTTTTTAATTTATCAAAAAGAATTGTTATGTAAGAGATAAATATGAAGAGTTGGATCTCTAGTGACTATGAGGAGATAAAAATTTTATGTAAGTGAAAAGGTCAATATTTATGTGAATATGAAGATGAAAAACACAATATTATACTGAGAGGGGGGGTGAATAGTATAAGACAAATTTTTACTTTTCTTTCCCAATCAATATTATTCAATATATAGATAGCAATATCCAAATTAGTAATCAAAGTAATGCAAAGTTCACCACACACAATAGAGACACCAAATTTACGTGGTTCACTAAATGTGGGCTACTCCACAGAGAATTTTTTTTACTAAAATATTCTCAATAAATCTCTTGGGAATCCTTTACCTATTACAATATTTATGGACCTCTATCCAAAGGAGACACCTATTCCCTAATCAATTTCATGGATCTCTATCTACATGAGACATCAGTCTCCTAACTCTACTCTAGCTAGTGATCCTCTAGAATCCTCTAGAAGACCTCTACCTCCACTACCCTTAGAAAATGGAACTCTATCCACAAAAGATACATGCCCTCCCTACTCTAGCTAGATACATTTGTCCTCAACTCTGTCACTTCCAATGCTTTGTCTCAAATCTACACTAAACACAATCCTTCGGTCTAGTACAAATCTATCCTCAATATCTATCTCTAGTCTGGCACAAACTTATCCTCAAATCTACACCAAAATCTGTCCTCAAATATTTACTAAACACAATACTTAGGTCTAGCACAAATTTAACCTCAATATCTATCCTCAAGCCTTAACTCAAAGATTCACTTAATCTCAAATCAACTCTAGTGGATCTGCCCCAAACATTAACTCAAGGTTTGAACAAATCAATCAATCAAATATGTTCACAAGTATTCTCAAATACTTGTCTCAAATATTCCTTTTAAGCTTCCATAAAAAGCTCACACTAATCTATCCTCAAGTCCTCTCTAGAACTTGTCTAATCTTCTCAATAAGTCCTCGTAAGAACTTATCCATATCTGCTCTCAATATGTATTGTAAGCTTCCACAAAATATTACCCAAATATTTCCACAAGTCTTCTCAAAGACGTACCTCAAATCTGCTCAACAAGCCCACACTAGAATTTGTCCAATATTATAGAAACATAAAGAGAATTTTTAGAGATTCAATTGCTCTACACTCATCATAATTCTCAAATACTTTCAATCACTCTCCTAGAAACATATAGAGAATTGTTAGAGACCCAATATGCTTCACATTCACCTCAATATTCAATCATTTTCAATCACTCTCTTAGAAACATATAGAGAATTTTTAGAGACTCAATATGCTTCACATTCACCTCAATACTCAATAACTTAAAATCACTCTCTTAGAAAAATATAGAGAATTGTTAGAGACTTAATATGCTTCACATTCATAAATACTTAAGCTTTTTCTCAAAAAAATTTAGAATATAGAATAATTTATTTCGTAGAACTTGAACAATCACTTCACACATTCACTTGACTAGGCTCAACCAACTCTACACACCCAATCACTCAATGAAATAATCCTTGCTCACAAACCCTAGTCCAAGGATATGATATCTCATTCAAATATTTCCAATAATGCTTTATCAACCAATATCACATAACAATGATACTCATGTTATTTCCAAACCCTAGTTCAAGTTCTTCACTCAACAACTCCCTTCAATAATAATGCTTATAAATAAAATTTTATCAACAAATTTTAATTCCATAAAACCTTGAAACATTAATTCAAAATACTCTCAACAATGCAAACCAAACAATCATTTTCACTTCAAATTTTCATACACAACTTTCAACAGTCACTCACTAGGAAGAATATGCCCATACCTTTTGTTGGATGTAAAAGTACCTTTAGAAAAACATGTCTCAATCACAATTTTCTTCTTTCCAATTCCAATGGTTAGACACAACAATATTACTTCAACACTTTCTCAAAAGTATTCCTTAGACACAAAATAATCACAACTCAATTTATGCCTTATTGCTCCCTTTTAAAAATAACTCATCATACCATACATGAAAAATAATTTCTTTGATACACCTTATAAACTCCAAATTAAAATAATATCCAACACCATAAATAATGTCAATACAATCACCTTCTCAAATAACTCAATGGCAATAAGTCTTCTCAAAATTTAACGAACACTTTAATCCACTTATTTCTCCAATAAGCCAATATGTCAAAAAGACTATTAAAAATAAACTCTTTATTCCTCCAATTAACCAAAATAGTGACAAATTAGAAATAATTTTTATCTACCCCTTTTAACTCCCTAGGACCTTAATTAAAAACCATAAGCATCACAAAATACATTAAAAATTATTACCTTTACCTTGGTGAGAATCGAACTCATGACACCACCTTCCCTTGCACCCTAGCCTTGGCCTTAGCTACCATGTGTGCTAGGCACTCACTTTTGGAGAAAAGAGCACCACATGCTCTTTACCCTTCCTTTTGATTCCTAAGCCCAAAATGATCATGCACTACTTCCTTCAGCGCCCAAGCAAAATAGGCTTAAAAATTGCCGCTAACAATCGATCATGAGTCTTTTTGCATCCAATGCCTTAGCCCTCGACCACTTGCCACTAGGCCATGCTATTGAGTGGATATGAGGCTTTAGCCCACACCGAATTTATTCCTTTGCTGGTGCGCAAGACAAAAAAAATTATCTTCTTCCTCGCACGCATCAAATTACACGCTAGCCTATTTTTTTTTCATTCGAACGAAGGATGATTAAATGCCATTAAGGCATATATTTTTTATACCATTATGCCACCTTGAATTTAAACATCAGTGCATATTGATTTACCTTGCAACCCTAAACTTAAGGTAAATTAAAATATATTATAATTTAATTAATAACAAAATTATTATAATTAACTTATAATTAATTTAATAACCATTAATTAAATTAAATTACAAATTAATATATAATAAAATTATTACAATTAATTAAAATTTATTTAATGTCCTTAGGTATATCCATTGGTTTTAAATAAAAACCCTTTATTTTTTCCATCATAGATTTTAATAAAAACCTTTAAAATCATGCTCCACATAATATTTAGAAACAAATGTTATGGAGCTCATCAACCTCTTGCATTGCTCCTTGTTGAACTTTTGGCATCAATGGTAATTCACTTCTTGGCATCAATGACAACTTCATGCCTTGACATCAATGACAACTTTATGGACTCAAAATGTCCAACAGAAGCATCTTATGGATGTACATATTTAAAAATAAATCCTTTTAATATATAATAAACAAGCATTACATATAGTAGATATGGTTTTAACAATATTTTAGTGATATTGTTAATGTTATTGTGTGAGATTTAGATTTTAGATATTGTGATATCCTATGAAATTATCATGTGATAATAGTAGTGGATTCCTAATAGTGGTATCAAATCCACATTAGATTGAGTTGAGTTCCTATTAGTTTTAAATATTCATGAGTATTTTAGGAGTTATTCTCGATACATATTTTGAATCAGTTAATAAGGGTACAACTAATAAGGTTGTCAAAGCAAAGTTAAATTCAAAATATCCAAAGATGTTATGGAAATCCAAGACCAAGGATAAATTAGAGGCCATTGGGGGAGGTGATATGTTTAGCAGTATTGGTGATGAAGAAGAAAAATAACAAGTTGAAGTCTTGCTTGAATTTTCATAGGACTATGAACCCTAAAACATTGAAGAAGATGGATAAATCAATATAAAGAAGCATATATTGAAGGACATAAGGACATGTTTCTCATGAAGTAAATGAGTAGACTAGAGAAAACCCTAGGTTGACTATGTAGATGTGATCATGCAAAGAAAACATCCAAAATAACAAGGATTACAAATGAAAGCAAGTGTATTGGATAAGTAATTTTAGAAGTGAGTGGAAATAACATAGAGGAATAAATATAGAGAATATGTAAAAGCTCATGTTGTAATGCACATGCAAATTGTGTAACATCAAGGGGGCAAAAGATTTCTATATTTTTGAGACATGACAACATGAATTTCATGTTTTTTAAAAAACATGAAATTCATGTTGTCATGTCTCAATCAAAGATTCAAGTGAAAAAGGTTCCATATAAGGTAGAATATCTATTTGATCTCGATGGTTATGTTTTATGAGGTGGAAAAATGATTTATTAAAATATTAGGCATTTATAAAGCTGCAATTTCGTGACAGGTTGACTTTTTGTGGTCAGAGGAGTCTTGTGTCGCAATTTCGTGACTTGTAGCTTTTTTGCGGCCAGAGGTGAAGTTGGTGTTTGCTACGCATTTTCGTGATAAGTTGTTGTAACAGATCTATCAGCTCTCTCAGCTAGCTTGGTATTGGTTCAAGAGATTTGGATCCATTGCAAATCTTCCTCTTCTCTTGTAATCATGTGCTTTCTTTTTTTTCGGCTAGGATGTGTCTTCTCCCAATTGTAACTGATCTTTGTTTTAATACAAGCTTTTTTCAATTTTTCCAAAAAAAAAAAAAAAGCTGGAAGTGAAAGAAATAAATTATTATTAGTGAATAAAAATTTGGAGTTATAAGGTGAAAATTAATTATTGAAGAAAAAGATTGAAATTTGAAAATTTTGAAAGATGAAAAATTAATATTGGGAGTTATAAAAAGAATTTAATAAGATTATTATTATAAAATTAAAGAAGAAAAAAAAAAAATTGAAAGATTAAAAATTGAAGAAGAATGATTGAAGAAATTTATAAGAATATAATTAATTAAAGAAGAGAAATATTATTGATTGAAGAAGAAAGATAAGTGAAATAATCTAAATGAATGTTATAAAGTTGAAATAATATGAAGGACTTGTCTGAGAATGTGTCGCATTTAGCGGGGGGTGTTGTTGCTGAGGGCTTAGATAATTTGGTGTAGAACTATCTCAGTTCTCCCTCTTTTTGGGCCTTGAGGTATGGGTTTTTGTAGTTCTTTTTGTTTGCCTCTGGTCTGTCTACCGAGGTCTTGCTCTGTCTCACTCACCTTTGTGGATTTCTTTGTAGTGGTTGTGGGATCCCATTAAAACCCTCTCCTTTTAATATTACCAAAAAAAAATGTATTGAGAAATTGAAGAAAAATAAAAATAAAATTGAAGGTAAGAAATAAATTTTGAAGAATAAAATTTTAAATAAGACTAAAAGAATAATATATTGAAGAAAAAATAGAAGAATTATTTGTAGAAAGAATGTTAAAATTACAAATTGAAGGAAATTGAAGAAATGAAATTAGAGAAAATAAAAATTTGAAAAAAGTTATTGAATAAAGAATAAAGAAAAATTGCATTGAAGATTGATGAAAATTGAAGAAAAAATATTTGAAGAGAAAAAAGAAATTTGGAGATAAAAATATTTCAACAAGATAGAAGAAGAATATTTGAAATTGAATAAAATTAAATAGAATTGAAGAGAACATATATTTAAGAAAGCATAAATTTTAACTTGGGAGTAATAAGGGATTCTACAACAAAGAAACTAGTTTTGATGAAGAAATTTAAAGAATTTTGTGTGAATAAAAGAATATTGCAAAGCAAAGAGAAATTACCATGGGAATTAAAGAAAAAAAAAGGTAAAAAGAGAAATAGGTATTTAGTAAGTAAATTTTAAAAACCTTAAAATGTTGCACACAACGCATGATAGAAAATGTCGAAGAACAAAAAGATATATCAATAAAAGTAAATAAGGGCTTACAATAAATTTTTAGAGGATTTGAAGTCGAAAATTTTACAATATTTTGTAATTTTCTAACCTAAAAAATTATTGAAGTAAATGAAGAATCTAGAAGTGCTATTATATTACCCATTGATATATGTAATATAATGTATATGACATTACTTAATCTTAAAATTCTTAAAGACAAGAGTAAAAGGAAACAAGAATTGATTAAAGGCTTGAAGAGAAAACCTATTAGTTATGACACAAATGATATAGCAAAAAATAAAATTCCATGGCCATGTTCATAGAATAGATAGACCATATGACAAAGAGAAATTGAGAATTAAAAAAGAAAGTACAAAAGGCATTGATACAGGATGTGTTAGAAATTATTTGAACTCTTCAAAAAGTAATAGGAATCATAAGAATTTTGAAAATTAAACAAATAGATGATAGTAGCAAAGACAATAATGATATAATCCATGAGTTATATTATTGTGATGAATTTCTAAGAAAAGTGACAAAAATAGGTATTACCTTAAAGATATGGATTCAAAACCTAAAAAAGTATTCAAATCATAGTAAAAATACTAATACCAAGAAGAGGAATTCAAAGAACATGAAGGCAAAGGACCTTCATGGTTATGTACAATGGCAAATATTCACAAATTGGAAAAATATTAGGATTTTTAAAATTAGAAATTGGCGAATATGAGGACCCTTGATGTCGGCCCATTCGCCTAAAATTTTCATGACCAATTTTTTCTTAGGGTCAATTCGCCACAATATATATCCAAATATAGGTATATTTGTACTTGTGGAAAACTCTTTTCCAGCCTGATCTAATGGTGGTATTTTTATGAAGTTATAAGGTGATTTAATAGATTAAAATTTATCCCAAATATGACCTTAATTTTTAGGGCTTCAAATACCTCAAATTTTGGTGTGAAGATGATTGATTTGATTTGATTAGGGTTCATCTTGATTTACCTTTATTTCGATTAAGATTTACTATTTTTTACAAGTACATTTTGAGTCCAACCCCTTATGCATAACCCTATATTCATACCAAATAATGTATTACAGGGAGTATTGGAGGTATTACATCATTTGTTACCTTACAGTAATAATGCAAGGGCCTTATAAATAATTTAGATTAGGGGGTACTTAATATTTGAGTCTATAGTAGGTGTTATGTTATTAAATATGAGATATGTGTCATGTAATTAAATGTGGAGTTATGTAGGTGAGATGTCTTGTTAATAAGTGTGAGTTATATGAGTGAACTATCATTCTTATAAGTGAGAAGTTATGAGTTATTAGCAATCATGAGTTTATAAGTGAGGAGTTATGAGTTATGAGCAATCATGAGAGTTTTTGTCTTTATGTAAATATATGAATATTTGAATCTCTTGTGAGTATGAGGAGATGAAAAGCTTATGTAAGTGTAAAGGTCAAGAGTCATGTGAATTTGAAGAGTCTCATATATGTATATATTGAAGGCAGAGCCTTGTAATATGCATCAAACAAGAATTATATTTGAGCATTGCTTATAGTAGATATATTTTCAATAATATTTAGTGATATTGTTATTGTTATTGTGTGATATTTGCATTTGAGATATTGTGAGATCCTATGGAATTATCCTATGAGAATTGTAGTGGATTACTAACATATACATCCTAACATTTTTTAGATCAAAATTATATAAAAAGAAGACAAACATAAATTTTATAACTAGATTTGTGAAAGGAGAAGATTTCTTTAATAATTTTTACCAATGCAAGGTCCATAGTACACAAAATAAAGTATTTATAACATATCTACGGAGGGATCCAAATTTAAAAAATCTACTCATCAATAAGTTTAAGAACCCAAAATTTTAAACTTATGATTGAGACCATTGATTTAAGAGATTCAACAAATTATCTCATCCTACTCACACCTACACATGTTTTCCCTATGATGATCATTAGAAAGGTTTATAATATTATAAAGATATTTGCATAGTCACATGATGCAACCATAAATCAACATGATTCATGTGTGTATGCCCAATTTTACACTCATTATGCCAAGGAATATTTATTGGAATATTGCATGACATATTCTACTTTTAAAAATTTGAACTTTAAATTTTTGAGGAAAAAGGAGAAAATTTTCTACTGCAAAAAGAGTACCTAGAGATAAAATAAGCAAAATGCTAAATTGGAACCCTCTTCAAACTTTGGAAAATATCCAAGAATACTAATATCTATTCATTTACATTATGATTCACCTTATAGAACCATTTTATTGAAGATAAACAATCAAGACATCCTCTCACATCTATATTGCAAAACTATTGTCAAACTATTTTAGCAATTTTATCAAGTGGGATGTCTTTTCTAGGCATAAAATCCTACCCATGGATTCTACTGCATCAAGAGTCTTTCTAAAAATATTCAGCCTTTTTTTTTTTTTATCTTTTGTGGTAGCTAAGCAGTATATTCTCTCATGTATGTGGCTATTGGAGACAAGAAGTCAAAAAAGAGAAGGAAATAGATTTTTTGAAAAAATCTATAGAGACAAATGATGTTTTCAAGAAACCATGAAAAACTCAATCTTAAAACTAGGGCATCCATCTAGTCAAAATAAAAGAAACAAAAAGAATTAATTATAAACAAGATTAACAAAGAAATATATCAATGAATATTTCTCTTGGAGCAATTATGCTAAGTCTAGAAAAATCCTTGTGGTCCATACCCACTTAGGAATTTTATAAATAAACTATTTTTCTTACAATAATTTTTATTTTCTAATATAGTTTCCCTTGAGAGAAGTTGTAGAGACTAAATTAATAATAATAGATATTCAAGTAAAAGAGATTTACACCCACTCTGACACCAGATTTTACATAAGTTTATAGAGATAAATAAAATCAATATATTGCCTAGTATTACTAAAAGGAATGCACATATTATATAGGATTGTCCATGAAAATCAAATAATACCACTATCAAATAATAGAATTATACTTTAACAAATAAAAAAACGTATTTATACCTATATACAAGTTACCTTTAATTCAATGTTCAGTGACTAACCTTAACCAAGGCTTTGAAAAGATCCGTCAAGGAGAAAAATAATACTTGATATATTTTATAGAAGTACATTGAATTCATGTCCACTTTAGCATTCCACTTTTCTATATCTTCTATTCAAATATAATATTAGAATTTTAGTGATTTAGTATTATAGTTTAATAGATTAAATATTTTGTTTATACTTCTATCGTACAAGTTTTACATTATTTCCAATTATAATTATGCCTCTCTTAACACACTATATTCAATCTTGATTAAAAATCCCTAAGACATGTTCTTTCACCCTTTCCACTTGTGTGTACTTATTAACAATAAGAATACTATTGATTGTATTTATATATTTTCGTATATTCTTTTATTTTTTTTAGCAGTATTAAAGTGAATGAAACACATCTAGTGGGGGAGACCACTAGAGGTTTGATCACTATATTTTCTAAATTTTAATTACATTTATAATATTATATCTATTTTGGGTCCAGCTCTTAGGGCCGAATTTTGGATTGATTGTTTCTGGATGCCTGTTGCAGGATGCAACTTTTAGATTTGAATGGTCTCATCTCACAGTTATCGATTTCCAGCAGATTCCAATCGTTTGCATTGAAAATCATTAATTTTGGTTGTGGAATCATTTGCATGGTCTTTTCTATTTTTTATTTCAATTTTAGATCTTTAATTCCTAGTCTGCCTGCGTTTCGTTGACTGGAATCCTGGATCTTTTCATGGAGGGTTTTTTCCGTCATGGGCAGGAAATTTGAATTTGGTTTACATGTGGGTGTGTTGACGTGTTCAAATTGGAGCATCTTTTATTTCAAATTTGAAGGTATGGATCTAAGATTTCTGTCTTGGGCTGAAGTTCAAATTTAGTTTTGAGAGTTTTGTTTGGATCAATTTTATTTCAATTTAGTTTTGAGAGTTTTGTTTGAATCAATTTTATTTTATTCATTTTTAGGCTTTTAAGTGAGATTTCTTTCAATATTTTTGGATTTTTATTATATTGTACTCCATTTTGCGGTTTTATTGAAAATAGGTTTGAGGACCTTTTTAAGATCTTTTTAAAAGATCTGAGATCCTTTTAAAACCCCTTCCTAAAATTTTAAAGATCCTTTCAAAACCTCTTCGTCCATCAAATAAAAAAATATTATATCTATATTCCTATTTAGTTTGCAATATTTGATTCTCTTGGGTGATAGTATTTTTCAATGATGTTTTTATCAACCTAATGTAGAGGATATTTATATGAAAGATGCCTTACTCCCTTTATTACAAACAACAATAAAAAATACATGATGAATCAAAATGCATCCTCGAATATAGTTTAAACTCACATGAATTTTAATATTCAAGCTTACATAATCAAAATGCATCCTCGAATATAGTTTAAACTCACATGAATTCTAATCTTCAAGCTTACATAAAGAAAAAACGATAGTAAAAACAAAATCTACTTTACATCAACACACTGAGTTCTAGTATATCCTTGAAGGTTCATGAACTCACTATGGTTGTTGATTTTAATGTTTTATGAACAACACAAATCAAGGGACAATTGTCATTCAGGTGAAACATTTTGTGTATGTATTGGATTTAAGAAAATCCATGGGAAATATCATTGTTTAAAACAAAAACAATGTACATAGCATTAAAGACATTCTCTGAGTTTAAAAAATAATGAACGATAATTTACAACATACTATTTTTCAAAGATGTACATATTATAATGCATAGGTGGATTTGCCTTAAAATTTTTGCATTCTAGTTTTAGAAAAATTAAATAGAACTTGAACAAATCCAAAGACACAGATCAATTTATCTTATGTATATACCTCCTTAATATGCATTTTCATCTCTTGATTCCTTTGTGTTTAATATTTTATAAATTGTTGATCTTGTATTTGGGATTCCATATTGACATCAACATTCCAGAATATATATTATTTAGTATTCAGAAGTATCCAATAACTAAGAGATATTCTGATATACTATACTGCTGACATCACTAAAACATCAAATAAGAAATAAGAGGGTTATATTGCATCGCCTTTAAAGGTCGTCGGTAAAGATACATCAAAAACATTTTTGGGTCTTCAGCTGTACTCATTACATGCAATTTATTTGGTGCCTGCCCGGCAACCTCTTACAAATATCAACTCTAAGATTGGTCATACTTAACCCTTTGAAGACATATAATTGCCCCAATATGCCTCTTCAGCGAGCCTACATTATTTATATATGAAAAAACATTATAGTTGCAGTGCCATTCTTTGCTTATTAAGAATGAATTTATCTATGTAGTAATGTCGTGGACAGAGCCAGAGCCAATTAGGCATAGGAACACATCCCATAAGTGCAATTAGTCCCCTTTGTGCAGGCCTTGCCGCATGCGCCGCAACTATAAGAATCGCTGATGGTGTTACTGCATCTTCCATTGCAGCAGACCCTCCCGTATCCGCACTTGTAATTGCATTTCCCACAATGGTTCTTATCACTCATCACGTCCACGCATCTGTTGCCGCAGCAATATGGACCACCAGGACTCAGTTCCGATTTCAGACAAATATATGGATTGCGATAACACGACAATCCTTTCTGATTCACTGTAGCTAACAGAAACCGATTGACTGCCGTTGGGCGATCATATTCTGCTAATATAGACACAGATAATGTCAATAGCAATAAGAAGAGGATCATAGTTACCTTGCGGAACCCCATAACTTCAAAGCTGTTGAGGGCTTGTCGATCTGCCTTTCTTTGAGGAACTCGGCTAATGATCTATGGCAACCAATGTAATGGGGATGCAGAGATTGCCAGCGATGGAAAGTGTGAAGCCGCTCTTTGGTCTTATAATAAGTTGGTGGCCTTGCTTTTGAATCACATCGGGGATGGCTACGTGCATACTTGCCTCTAAAGATATCTATATTGATAATTTGCTACATATGTAATATCGCGACTCCCAAAAATGGGAAGTATAACGTTCAGTTGAGTGAAAGTGAAAGTTGCGTCCATACGGGCATTTCTTCCAGGCAAACAATTTTGTATCAATTCTTTTGGGCGTGTAGTCTATTTTTTAGCATAATATTTGAGGACATGTTTGCAACCTTCGCCTGAACTCATGGCCAAAGGCGTTCATATCATGATTGTATCAACTTATATGAAGTCATATCCCATCCGAATCCATATCAATATCAATCACCGCCTAGTTTTGCCAGCTGCCGCAACAGTATTGGAGCCACTCTTTCTTAAAAGCCTTTCGACAATCTTATGGCCGTTTTCGACGCTAGTAGCCACTTTCACGTTTGCTTCGTCCTGCAGCAACTGATCAGTAGAATCTGGTGGCTTTCTTTGGTATTGGCAGCGAGACATTTTGATTTACCATAGTGCTAACGTGCAGATGGCAATAGTGATTCTAATATTTTTCTTGCTTTGGAATATGCTTGTGCAGCCCCAGATTATTAAAATTTGAAGGCAACCCAAAGGAAAATATCGTCCGGATCGGATCTATTGGCTTTCAGTGACACTAGCACGTCTTAAATTACAACACGTTTTCTATCGGTGAAAGGCAAAGAAATGTGCCAAGAGTGCAATTCATTCAGATCTACAACAATGATTAAACCTCTGAGAATCTTCTTCTCTTTAAACGAATTAATTTTTAGATTTTTTTTTGTTGCTTAGGTTTGTGGGTAAAACTAAGAACCTCTACCCTTAAGAAATTAAGCCGAAGCAGTTTATGAACAAACACGTGAATGTTATATGTCCGGTTCAAATCTCAAGTACTCTTGGATTGAACACTTTCAAATCTTGGGTGTTGTTGGACTGAATGTTTGTTCCGTTCCATGTGTTTTCAGCAGTGTAAAAGGTTTTAAATGAAGGAGTTTAAAAGATTTCAAATGAATGTCTCATAATAGTTATAAGGCCACTCGAACGGGCATCGCCAAATACTGTGACCAATTCCACATATAAATATAAAAAAAACACTTGACTCCTACTAATAATGAAGGATTTATGTGGAATGTAAACCTGGCGTGCACCTTTCAAAGAATGAAGGGAGGTCAATGCTAGCTCATTGGATCCATGAGATGGATAGTTTTGACCTATTAAGTAAAAAAACCTAGTGCTCTTACATAGCTGGATTTATGTAAGGTGTAAGGATGGGTGTGCCTCAAAGAAGATCTAGATAGAAAACTATTGTAGTGACTTTGGTAGTTGCTCCAGGGCTTAGATTCTAGATTCTTTGACAAAAAAAAACTGATAGTAGGACCCTCGAGGAATAATGCAAATTCCTGAGAGAACTTAGATAGTTCATCCACAACCTCATTGAGATTCCTCCTAAATACTAATGACTTCTCAAGAGTAGCTTCACCTTTAATATGACATCCCCAGAGATTACGAAGATCACCTAGAGAGAATGAGATAAGAGAACTACATCATAACTTGACTACCAATAATGAATATCATATGAGCCAAGAAGAGGCAGCCAAGATTTTGTGGTGGGATATTAGAGAGGTACCAAATAGACATGGTATGAAGGATGGCTAGAATATTCAAGTGAATATTAGAATCAACCTCGGTACCCTAATATACCCCACGCCAATCCCAACCCAGACCGTAGGAGATAAACTTCGAAGTTGACAAGTAAGGGTTAGATTCCTTGAAACCATGTAGGTGATTGTAGATAAGGAATCTCTGAGCCCGCATTATGATAAAAGTGGTAGGATAAATATTTTATTAGATATTGAAGATGTGGTACCAGAAGTACTAGTACCACGTAGGTAGAGAACACCATATGAAGAATGTATGCAATTCTTGAATCAACGTCAGGAAGTGGTAAGGTATCGAATGATATAAATGGACTTATGACAACACATACGAGAAATAATATGATTGCAAAAAAGGGTTCAAGAAGCATAAGACTAACCAATGAATATTGTAGGGGAAGGAAATGACTCAAGCATATGTTTAGCCTTCTCATATGAATACCAAGAGGTCCTTACTCAGTGCACACCATAGATATACATTTTGAAGTGAGGTGGTGATGACGGTTGATATGGGTAGATAGGAGATTAAGAATCCTACACCAACTAACACATGGTAATCACACACATGCAAAACCAAACTCATGAGCAGAACTACTAGACCAAGCCCGAAATATAAGTGACTTAGGCAATCCTAGGAGTTCACCAGGACTTATGGGTAACCCAATCTTAGCTAACCAAGAGAGGAGTGTGGTTGGCTTCCATCCCAGTAGCTTGAGAGGAAGAAATTTCCCTCCTTCTACTTGTAGGTCGACTAATCCCTAGATTGGACCGGAAGGACCATCCATAGATAAAGTCCAAGTCAGCCCATCACTACATGTTCCTGAGAATAGACCCTCGGGTCTACATCAGTGAGCTCATAGGAACCAAATATATCATCAAGAATAACTAAGGGAATGATCGAATCTTGGGCAACTGGGAGTATGGTAGCCCCACACTAGGGAGATTTGACAAATAAGGAAAATAGGATGAGTCACACAAACTTGAGGGAGATATGGGTCCCAAAGAAGGAATCTTAATCAAACATGGATAAACCAAGGATGGGAAGTCATCCATCATCAAATAAATAGAATTCAAGGCATATGCCAAGATATATGAAGGATCTATCAAAATACTGGATAAAAGGGAGGCCATCATTCTAGTAGTAGGATGACTAACTATTAGGAGCTAGATAGGATTGTATTCCATTATCTTGATGATTGTGTGATAATTCAATAGGGTGATGGAAGAACTAAATGAAATCATCTTAAAGATAAACCTACCCATCTGAATGAGGATCCAACCTGTCTAGACCATGGAAACACCCATCTAAATGATGCAGTTACACGTCTAGATGATGGAGGAACCTATCTAGCATACGTCAGGCTAGAACATACACATATGGTAGTTGAAGTAAGTCTATATGACATCAGTAGAAGTAGATGTCAAGCATAAAACCATCGAATATCTAGGTAGGGAACACATCATTAGCTAGAAGAAGATGAGCAACCAGACTAACACATTATTCTAGGAAGAATGGAAAGGCATGATGAAAAACCATAAAAAGAAACTCCCCATAGCTAGAATAATCATTGTAGTCATCAGAAGAATGAAGAACATGAAAATAGCAATGGCTATGCAGACAGAGGTACCTACTTGAATGATCAGAGAAGTCCAACAAAGTAGTAAGGATCAGATCTGGATTGGAGATATCACTTGGATTCGTACTATGGGAGATTTTTGCTACTAATGGTGGGAAGAGACTCCAGCAGATGATCTGATGAAGGCAAAAATCAAAGATGTAGGAGTAAATTTTATTTTGTAGATATTGAGATTCAATAAGGAGTTTTTTCAAGAAATACGTGGTGCAAATATTATAGACTTATAATGCACCTCGAAATACCAGCATAGTACTAGTTGGTGATCGAAACTTGGTGGTTGACTTTTCTCCTGATGTGTTTAAACGTACCTTTGAACTTCCAAGGAAGGGCAAGCCAGTGATCATTGAGCAGGTTGGTCCCAAGAAAAATTTATAGTTGATATTGCATATCATTGCTCTGACAGTGGAGGAAGTGGATGTCATGTTAGCAACCCACAGTGTTCAGGGGAGTTAAGCAGCCACAACTATGGAATAAGGGTTTGGAATGTATCATGAATATCCTAATGGCCAAATTTTCAGGTCAACAAGGAATTTTAGATCTTCCCATATGGCTGATTTCATACTTACAATAGATAGAATAGGGAGTGGCATATGACTAGGAAACTCATTTGGTGATTCGCATTTAGAAATTTTTAATATGAACCACAAAGAATTTTTCAATGGTATTTTACACCATTGGACTATTTTTGGATGTAGCTTCCAAGGCTGGAGTGTAGATCCTATATTTTGGTCCACCTCAACAAATTTTGAACTTGAACCTAACCATATTGCGATGGAAGGATGCCAAACCATAGGTGAATAAACAGACATCGGTAAATAATCCACGGGTCAAATAGATCTCCCACAAGCCACCACACCATGAGAGACTAATGACTGATTCAAAAGGGGAGGATATTGCACCACCTTCGGCTAAGGGAAAAAAATTTAAAAAGTAAGTTGTTGCATCATCACCAAAAGTGCCCAAGCTAAAGAAGAAGAGAAGGTGATTTGATTTACCACCTCCCTAAGTATCCCTAGATTTGGTGTGCAATATAACAACGGAGAAGATTGCTTGCAAGTGAGAGATAAATCAAAGTCCTTAGCAATAGATATATGTACATTGTGAAGAAGTTGATTTTGAAATCCTCATAGTTTTAAAGAATGTTCTAGTTGGAACTAGTACTGCTAGGCAAATTGGACTTAAGGAATATTTGGTAGAAGCTCATGTTGAAGCTTATGCAATTTCACTAGAAGTACCCATCGAGCCTATATTTATAGCCACTTCCTTTACTACCTCCCTGTGGGCTATTTCCTTTAACGATATTCTCATAGTGAAAGCATCCAAAATAGTTGTACCCACAAATATCCCATCTAAACCTATAATTAGAAGGATAGAGGAGAGCCTATCAACCCCTAGTGTTGTAAATCTAGCACCTGAGATAGTATATCATCCCATTTCAGTAGGTAGAGATCTCTTTGGGACATGAGGTTCCTATATAAAAGTGAGAGCAACCTCCATAGATAGAATTCTCTCAGGAAGTTGTTGAGATAGAAGGTGATAGCAGCCAGACTCAAGTACCTCCAAAACAGTCTATTGTGATAGAATGGAAAGTAGCCAAAAAGCTCATCGACCTCTTAGGGAAGGGAAAGGTGACACTACAAGAAGAATATGAGGAGGATCATGAGGATGCATGGTCCAAATGTTTCCTGGTTCAACTAACCAATCTCATGGATCCATCAAATAATATGGATCAGCATGCAGTAAAATATTTTTCAAATAATAATGGAAAACCTACACTTACAGTTTGACATAACTTGTGTTGGCCAATGAAATAAGTGGTAGTCAATGGCAGAAGAACATTTGGATAGATTTGTGAAATGGACCACATAGGACCCTTGTAGAATAGATATTTATAGCATTTATCAGTCCCATTTGTGGATGTTGCTTATGACACACTTGTCAATAATAGAGGGAATAGAACAACTACTAGAGAAAATTCCCACCCTCTACTTAGAGTTTACATAGGTCTATGTTTATGGTAATAATACTAATCCCCCTTCTAAGCACTCCATAGAATGTGGATTAAAATTAGAGCTAGCTCTTGAATTATTGCCTATGTATCGACAATATAACTTCTTAGTCCACTTGTTGTGTTGGCTAGTAGAAGGAATCAAATACTTATAATCAACCAAGCAAATGATCGACAATGAGTTGCAAGTGGTATAAGAAGCATTGCAACAGAAAGAGGAACTTTTGGAAGAAGCAGTTGCTTCAATGAATTATGTCACACAACAAATTTAGGCACTGCAAAAGGACCTACAAAAATTTAGCTCTCAGTTGGACAAACAAGCCTAGATAATTCTCAAACTCAAAGCTAAAGTGTTAAAGCAAAAGTAGGCTAAGGAATTGTTTATAAAGCAGACTAAAACATTAGTAGCTCAAAAGATCCAGAGTGACCTAGCTTGGCAACGGGAAATAAAACAATATGAATAGACTTTGCAGAAGGAGTAGGCAGTATTGCAGAATGAATCATTACATGCACAACAATGTGAAGTAGTGTTTCAATGAGAATTGGCATAGAAGGCTTCATTTTCTTCCATAGTGTTCAAACACTAAATGAAGGAGCTTTTCTTACAACGAGAAGCTAAACTATTATCTAGGATCCAAGAGATAAAATATCATGTCAATACCTTAGGTTTAGAATAGGCCAAGTACTACAATTATGCCAAGTGGATTAAGGATGAACGTGAATCTCTTCAGACACGAGTCTAGGACTTGGAGGAGGAACTTTAGGTTACAACTCACAAAGATGATGACCCCTCAAAGTGAGTAGATAAATTCATTGAGGACATCAACATATTTGAAGGGAGGATATATGTAGATAATAGTTCAAAGCAAAAATAAATTACCAAACTGTCTGACAAGAATATCCTATGGAAAATTATAATTATGAATATGTACATCAATTTTGATAATGTATGAGTCATTCAACATCATGTTTTGTAATGTATAATCAATCGACCAGATGAGTATGAATTGATTAGTTAAAACTACATAAAAATACTAACGTAGCCACCATTGTGTTAGATGTCCTGATTAGTTAGACATATGATTAGCTAAATATCTAGTCTAGTTAGTTAGATGTATAATTGGCTATATTAGATGTCTAAGCTAGTTTTTTACACTATAATTGAATTATTTAATATAGGTAGTTGGGATGGTTGAGACAAGTTAGTTGTAGTAACTACTTGGGTTTACCTATAAATACCCCCTATTTCATTTTTTAATCTATCCATACTTTTCTATAATGCAGATTTATAGTGCAAAAACCATTATTATGGTTGTGTGTTATGTGTGATTGCATCTGGGTTATAGTATTTTTTTATAGGAATTTATCATTGCTTTGTACAAGAAGAAGCATCATTGTGTATTGTTTTATTTTTACAAAGAACTAGTGGAAGCCTTGAAGACTGAATGATGATTTCCCTAGCTATAGATGTCTAGATTTTCCCATTTCAATCAACCCATACAAGCCTAGTCATCTAACTTACTAGAAAACCTATCTTAAAATACTCATCCTTAGATGTCTAATCTGGTTCCTCTAGATATCTATTGTTCATATGTTTTCCCTATGCATCCTAGATGTCTACCCCCTAAACGTCTAATGCGTGTGTCCTAGGCATCTACCCCTTAGATGTATAACTCATTTGACCTAGACATCTATCTAGATGTTTATTGATTTTTCCCTAGATATCTAACCCCATTTTTTCTACATGTCTAGTCTAGCTATATCATACGTCGACCCCCTAGACGTCTACCCCTACCCCTTAGACATCTATTACCTAGACGTCTACAAATCAGTCCTAGACGTCTACAAATATGTCCTAGACGTCTACTATTTGAGATGTCTATTGCACTTATCCGTATACAATAGAACAATATGTTAAACATTATACCAAAACTCATCACTTCTTCCTGATTCTTGTCATTCCCTCATCTTAGAAAAGTACTCACCCCTATATACAATAATTGAATGTGTAGTTATAAGGATTGCTTGAGAAGGGATTTTTTAGACCAAGTGTGTTACCATAGGGTGCACCAGTGTTGTTTATCAATAATAAGGATGGTTACTTGTAATTATGTATAGACTATAGGATGTTAAAAAAGGCAACCATTAAAATATATATCCTCTACCCAGAATTGAAGATCTCTTCAATCAATGTAAATATTCCACTATATTCTAAAATATCGATCTAAAGTCAGGATACCACCAATTAAGGATTCGAGAAGAGGATACCCAAAATATAACCTTCAAAATTTGTTATGGGAATTATGAGTTTACTATCTTGCATTTTGGTCTATCAAATGCTCCAGTAGCATTTATGAATTTGATGAACAACATTTTTAGGAATCTTTTGAACTAATTTATTCTTGTCTTCTTAGATGATATTTTGATATATTTCTAAAATAATATAGAGCACAAAACTCACCTTAGAATTGTTTTGGAGCTGTTAAGAAAGAATTAGTTATACAAGAATTTGTCCAAGTTTGAATTTTATGTGTTAGAAGTGCAATATTTAGGGCACATTGTAACAATAGAAGGGATCATGATATATCCTAAGAAAATATAAGATATATTGAATTGGTCACTGCCCACAATTGTGATTGAAGTGCAAAGCTTCATGGATTTTACTGAATATTATAGGCGATATGTGAAGGATTGCACCAAGATAACCTCTCTAATAACTAACCTTCATAGGAAAGGAAAATAGTTCAATTGGATGGATAAATGTGAGGTAGCTTTTTATCAACTTAAGCAAAATCTTATTACATATCCCACACTAAAGATACCATACCCTCAGGATAGTTTTATGTATGTACAGATGTATCATTGTAAGGTTTGGGAGGAGTGCTCTCATAGGATGAAGCAGTGGTAGCTTATAGATCAAGGAAGCTGAAACAATATGAGGTTGATTATGCAACCCCTGGTCTAGAATTGGAAGCAGTGGTCTTTGTTCACAAGAATTGGTGACACTACTTATTAGAAAAATCCTTTGAGTCGAGAACAGACCATCAAAGTTTGAAATACATATTTACCCAAACTTTGTTAAATGTTAAAAAGAGAAGGTGGATGGAATTTATCACTGAATATGATTTTGGCATTAAATATATAGAAGGAAAATAAAATAAATTCATTGATGCATTGAGTAGGAGAAGATACATAGTTTTTCTGAATCACATCCATGTTGATCTAATGGAGCATGCTAGGGAAATGCAACATCAATATGTGTTCTCCAAGAAAATTTAGGAAAATATGAGAAGGAAACACAAGGAAAGTAAGGATTTCAGCATCAAGGATGGTTTCTTGTGCTTTAAGGATAGGGTAGTAATTCCTGAAGATGGTGATCTAAGGAAAATGATCATGGATGAAGCACACAAATATCCATATTCTGCTCACCCAAGAGAGGTAAGAATGAGAGATAATATGATGAAAACTTTCTACTGGCTAGGATTGAAGAGGGACATAACTTAACTTATCACTCAGTTTCTAGAATACCATAAAGTTGAGATAAAACATAGACATCCTATAGGTATACTATATCCCTATGATGTACCAGATCAAAAATGGTAAGTGAATTTGATGAATTTTATTGTAGGTTTTCCAAATACTAGATTCAAGCATGATGCAATCCTAGTTGTGGTGGACAAATTGACCAAGGTTACACATTTTATACCTAGAAATACCAAGGATGATGTCATGGTTGTGGCTAATAGATTTTCCAAGGAAATATTTAGGCTTCATGGTTTTCCAAAAGTGATCATTTTAGATAGAGACTTGAGATTCACATTCGCGTTTTGGTAATATTTACATTGATCCATTGATACTAAGTTAAAATTTAGTTTTGCGTATCACCCAAAAACTGATGATAAAATTGAGAGGGTCAATCAGGTATTAGATGGCATGCTTCACATGTATTATATGGATCAGAAGACCCGACGGGAATATTTTTTACTCTTGTTAGAATTTACCTACAATAACAGTCATCATTCGACCAAAGGCATGGCTCCTTTTGAAGTTTTGTATGGTAGGTGGTGTAGGACACCACTATCTTGGGATAATATAGAGGATAAAATTATGCTTGGAATATACATGGTCAAGGAAATGGAGCAACAATTAAGGATGATCATGGAAAGGCTTAAATAAGTTGTAGATCATCAGAAAAATTATACAGACCTTAATATGTCACCAAGAGAATTTGCTAAGGGTGATAGAGTGTTTTTGAGAGTGAGGCCACAGAAGAGTATTATTAAGTCCACAAAACTAGATCCTCATTTTGTGGGGCCCTTATAAATTATAGATAAGATCAGTCTTCTGGCATATCAACTTGCATTACCACCTAGTCTATCAAATATTCATAACATGTTTTACATTTCATTACTTAGAAAATATGTAGCTAATGTTGAACATGCATGAGATTTATCTAATTTTTAGATGGTAGATTTGGAGGCTATAGAGATTCAACCAGTAAGACTCCTTGAGTTCCATTCCAAATCGATGAGGAAAGAAACCTTGGAGCAATGCAAGGTCCAATGGGACCGCTACTCCAAAAGGAATACAACTTGAGAGAAAGTGATAGATATGCAAAGACACTTTCTATTTTTGTTTGATTATAATATATAAATGTTATTTTATGTTAAAATATGTGGAAACACATAGGAATTTATTAAGCCTAAGGGGGGGAGGATGTCATGACCCTCCCTTGACAAACTTTTTATGTGGATGGACTTGTATTATTACTATGTTATTTTATTTATAAATAGATGGAATATCTTATGTCTAGTAATGCAAAAAATTTATTTTATGGAAAATGAAATACTTTTATTGATGGAATGATTGATTATTCCATATGCTAATTTATGTATGTCATGAAAGAAATGAAATAAAAATTTTCCCTCCATTTGTGTGTTACAATGTACTTGAAAATGATTTGGTATAGGTATCTTGGACTTTTGCTAACCCCCATGTACATATTAGCTTAAAATTATGGATTAATGTCTTGCTTTATGATATTATCAGGAAAAGAGGACTTGGAAGGTGGATAATTACCAATGGAACACCACTACATGTCATGGATGAGCAAATATTTGAAAAAGGAATCTTTTGTTTTTCCCATGATGGAAGTATTGGTTTAAGATGCACAATTAACTCAAGTTTTGTGGATTTGTTTCGTCTACTATGTTATATTAATGAATTAGTTACAAATATATTGAGAAACAAATATGTAAATAATGGATAATGGAAGTGGAGTGAATGGAGAGTTACAAGGTTTGAGAAGCGTGTATGGCAAATGAAGTGGGAAGACCATCTTAAACACCAGAGGAAGAGAGTGTGAAAAAATTTGGGAGAGGAGAGCATGAAGATTATCAGACTGTGGAGGAGAACTATTGAATAAATCAAGAATAAATAAAAATATTGTGTGGATTTGGACTGTACTAAAAGGAGACGAACACAAAGGACTATGTCACTGGTAAACTGGGATAGAATTTAGATCAAATCTAATAGGTAAGGTTATCAGTTTATAATTTTTGGATTCCAAAAATTAGAAACATAGCTTTGTCTCTATGTAATGGAGGAGCATTGTTATCCTTATAATCATTGGTATTAGATGATTTTTATTTTGGGTATTGGAAAGAGGTAAGACCATTTTAACTAGTAGAAACTCTTTCCACCATGATTAGTACTCCTGGAAATTTTGATATATGACCACTCCATGCTGATAGCCACACACTATTGTGTTATCCTTCTTGGGTAGTTAGTATTATAGAATTCATAGATAAGTTTTCTAATTGCTTGGTTGCATATATAGAAAGATCACTCAATTCAGTGAACTAGTGGAATAATAGGGTCATTGAAATACATGACCTTCCTGGGTAGAAGAATTTGATTGGTAACTATCAGGTTTGTTAATATCTACTATGATGTGATTCTTGCGATAGAAAATTAATTTGGACCAATGAGTTTGTAGGATTGCCTTAGGATGGCATAAATGATGAATGCCATATCATTCCAGCTTTGACTTTGTATTTACTTGTTGTGATGTTTTCCTTTGGTTATCCATAAAACCTTTAGGAAAGGAAGAGGAAATATTATTTAGTTAACCTTTGGTTTTAAATTTATTATTTTAGGTTTATGCAATTATTTTGGACATAGTCTTTTATTGGATGAGAGCCTTTAGCCAGTTTGCTATTGCTAATCCTTATAATAGATGATTCATAGATGAATGTAGAGATTGTCCAAAAGCCTCCATTTTTATAAGAGAAATGACATGGATTATGGCTACTATAATTACCAAAATCTAAATGTTTTAGATGTATTGGTAATTTAGGAAGAATCTAATTATAGCCTTTGAAAGAAAGAAAAATTATATTTTTATGTAACTTGATTTGATGCCAAATATTATTGATAAGCCTTCACATAGATATTGGCTAAATTAAAAATAAAATACTGAAATAAAATCATGGTTTGGTATGAGCTTTGAATGTTTATTAATGTTATCATATGGAGTAGTTACTCATCATTTATGATCTAAAGATACTAGCTTGGAAGTATTAAAGGTAATTTAATATACTTGAGAATGGACCCACATCTTGGATCTCCTTTATATAATAAAAATTGCTTATCATTAACTATTGGATAAAATAGATGGAAATTGTGTTATGGTAAGGTAATTAAAGTAATGGGTGACTTTACTATGAAACTATTTAATCAATGCATATTGTTTAAAATGCTTGTAGATAGTGTTGAGTTCTTGTTGGGAAATGATCAACTTGACTAGAATAATGAAGATCTAATTTTGTTATATATTTGGAAAAGTGGGACTGCAATGAGACTATTGAATTTGAATATTAAATTATGTTGCCATATGAGATAATATTGTAAATGAAGAGCAAGTGATTAATAACATTGATAAATGATTAATCACTTAGGCTAGTCACCTACCACCCCAAAAATCACTAAAGACCTTGATGGGTGTAGATAAGAGATATCTCTTGCAAACAAGAAGTGATTAGCTTCTTCACACTAAGAGATAGGCCTAAAGGAATAGTAAGACCTATTAAAAACTAAATTAAAATAATAGTTAGTTATGATTCCACAATGATGGAATTTAGGAAAACAAGGCTTATTTGGGGTGTCTAGCTCAAACGAGTATGATATGGATAGACAATTTTCACACGCATATACCACCTGCATAAAAATATTTATGTAGATGTAAACCTAGCATGCACCTTTTAAAATAATGAAGGGTAGGTCAATGCTAGCTCATTGGATCCATGAGATAGATAGTTTTGACCTATTAAGTAAAAACACCTAGTGCTTTTACATAGCTATATTTATGTAAGGTGTAAGGATGGGTGTGCCTCAAAGAAGATCTAAATAGAAAACTATTGTAGTGACTTTGGTAGTTTTGTCAGGTCTTAGACTCTAGATTCTTTAAAAAAATAGGATGGGAAAATTGGGTTGTGACAACGTGATATGTCATTGGAAATATAACACTTATTCCTTGTCTTTACCATTATTGTAATTAGCTTTGGGATGAATTTATTAATAATTATCAAGAAATATATCAATGATCAAATTTTATTTTATTATGAATTTGTGATTATTAATAAATGCAAATATCAGGAATTAGATTCCACCTCCACTTGTTAATAATTTCCCTAATATCTATCCCTACGAGTGATACATATTTATGCATGATAGAGAACATCAATTACTATTTGCTAAAAATCACAATGATTAAAGGAAGGAAACATGACTTGTCATCAAATTATTATAGGAATTTTTATGATTGTTTTAGATAATAACTTATAACAGTTGAATGAAACTCTTGTGTAGATATTGGATGACTTTTTCCACTATATTAAGGAAATTAAATATTGATAAAATTATATTGAATATAGCATTTTAAATTTGGGAGATGACTTTACCCATGATAAAATTATTTACACATTATAAGCTAATTTCTTTTGATTCTTAACAATTTGAATCATAGAGGTATTGTCTAGTTTAGACTAAAGTGGAAACTCAAAATAATAAGTATTATAGGAATGCTTAAACATTTAAAAATAATAATATTTTAGATCTATTTAAATGTATAGGAAGATAAATAAAAATCTAAAGGCTTTTCAAGATATCTTTGACCTTAATATTACCAATAAGTGTAAAAGTAAATTATGAATAAACCACATCATATCTATAAACAAAAAAAATGCTTTAAATATTAAGAACCTCTCATTCAAAACCAAAAGCTAAAAGAAAATGTCTTAAATATTAAGAACTTTTATTCAAACCTCAAAACTGAAAGAATGATATGAAAAAGATCTAAGACAATACTATTACTATAATCACAAACATGATAAAGGTCATGTAGGACATGATGAAGAAATAAATTTTGTAGAGATTTATAATGAGATATATTGCGGCAATGAACCTATTCATGTACTTGACACTCAACTATTAATGTTATTTTCAAAGATAAAATATAACACTCTAATGAGTTTCATATGTCACTCGAATATTATTTTAATTTATATATTATTTTTAGCTAATTTGGACAAAATGGAATATGCTTGGGACCCTTTTCCTTTGCAAAATAGCATACTTTATTTTTTATTATATAAAAGACATATCTTTTTGTTTACAAAATTGCATGAAATTGTATGAAGGGATCTTTTCAATGTTTAAATTTTATTTTAATTATTTTAAATAATATTTTCAAAGGTATTATTATTATTATTAATTTTACAAATGGATTATAGATTTAGATTATGTTTTTGTTGTTTCTAAGAAAAATAGTTGAAGTTTAGGGTGCACAGTAATTTTAATAAATTTTTTATTGATTTAAGAAGTCATTAAAAAAAGGCTAATATTCTTGTAAAACTATAACAAACTATAATATTTTTCATCTACAAAGGACTTTAATTCTCACATGGTTTTTTCATATTAGATTAATATGTTATATGTGAGCCTCCACGAGATATATTGAATGTATTATATTATTTTGTGTTTAATATGAATTTTACTTTTCAATAAATATATATATATATTTTTTTGGTGGTGGCCACAAGGGATAAACAGACTGTGACCACGAGGGAACCATTACATAACATATCCGCAACATGTGAGGCGAGATATTAGAACCTGGGCCTCTCAGCAACTAGAGAGGTTTAACTGCCCACTTGCTCTCCAACTCCTCTACATGGGCCTTTGCAATAAATATATTGCTTTAATATTAATAATTATTTTTATAATTTTTAAAGTGACAATTTTTTAATGAAATAGAAAAAAGTCCAATTACATGTGATTTAGGCTATTATGAAGATTATATATATATATATATATATATATATATATATGTTTTTAATTGATTATATGGGATTGAAATGGGTCCTACCCATATTACATCATGACCATATATTAGTATTAGAATAACTTGGAAATTATACATGCATTGTTTGGCAAGGTTCTAATATAGATCTCTATCTTGAGTGTTAAGAAATTTAACTAATATTACTTATGCCACTTAATAAATATTATTATCATATTAGTAATTATATGTATGATTATTGTTTTGTGTGTCTTATGTTTGGTGTAAATTCAGAGAATGGATATGGTGCAGTAGCTCTAAAATGGATCAAATAAATCCAATATATTCCTAGTGATATAGATCATAGTTACACAATAGAAGCTAACAAGTCATAAAATGAGACAATGAGAAGTGAACACAAATTTGACATATTTTAATATTTTAATTACAAAATTGAGATTCAACCCCCACAAAATGTAGTATTAGTCTTATTATAGCCAAAATAAAATAATATCAAGTCACCATGGACTCAAAATAGATCTAGAAGAAAAAATCTATTTTTAACCACTGAGGCACACAATACATACAAACACTTCTCACCTCTATTTTAGATCTCCAACACCATAGATACTCTACTCAATACTTGGTCACTCAAAATTAATAAAATTAATATACAACCAACACAAGATCCTATTGGCTGACACACATGAAAATATCTCTTTAATTGCTATGACATATCCTCAAATGATTTCAAGGTCATATTTATATAGGGTTGTTTTCACCAATTTTCAATTTCTTGAATACTTCTAGAACTTGTAAGAATAAAATCAGATCAATATACATGGAAAATTGCAATCCATAACACATAAATCATTCAATTGATAATATTCATTTGAACAATATATCTTATCTTGGGAATTAATCAACCTCAAAAACCGCTTATAAATAAAATTAAACAAGTAAAAATAAAATAATTTTTCTTTTGATGTTGATTGTTTATGACCCTTAATGTGCTCCATCATTAGACATTCAAGTTATGGAAAAAACATGAGAACCTACTTATGAAACTCCTATGACTAAACCATCCATCTGCTGAAATAAGTAAATTCTTTTTTAGATAACCATTCATCATCCATGGACCCATTTCCTTTCCATATTACCAAATACTCCTTATTATCTCTATTTCTAGTCTTCTTCTCAATTATTTCCTATAATACTTTTTCAAATTTTTTCTTGCTCTACTGTGGAGTTTGATTACTCTAGCATCAAATTATGTAACATCTTCATAGTTTATAGAAACATTATAATCACCTACATATGGATGTAGATTGATGGTTTGAAATATTAGAAAAATATATATCCTTGGTGGAAGACCAATTTTATAAGTATTATCAAAGAATTTCTGCATAATTTTATAGGGTAGAATTTTCTTGTATTAAAATTTATTATAGGTTCCCTTGGAAAACCTATCCTTTCATAGAAATATCATAATTAAAACTTCAATTACAAATGACTCCACTCTCCTTTTCTTATCATCATTTTTCTTGTATTTAAATTTACTCCTTTGAATCTATTTTCTAATTTTGTCATGCAATTTTTGCATGTATCTTATGAAGTATTCAATTTTTTCATTTTTCTATCAACAACCACCTTAATCAAATTTGCAATACCTTTCAGAGATTTTTCATAGAAAATATGGAATGCGGAAACACCAGTTGACCTATTAGCTAAATTATTGTATGTGATTTTTATCTGGGGCAAGGATCATAGCCCACTAAGTAGGTTTATCTCCAACTAATTTTCTAAGTAGATTTCCAAGAATCCTATTTGCTAACTCTATTTGTCCATAAGTTTGTGGATGATGGGAAAAACTAAAATCTAATATGGCACCCAAATTTTTTTATAACATCCTTAAAAAATGACTCATAAACTTAGTATCTCTATCAAATTTACTTCTAGGTAAACCATACAACCTTACAACATCTTAGAAAAATAATTTGATAATATTTGATGCATCATTGGTTTTCTTGCATGGTATGAAGTGAGTCAATTTGGAGAATTTATCCACTACTACAAAGATATTATCATTTCCTTTTTTATTTATTGGTAATTCTAATACAAAATCCATATTAATATCTTCCTATTATCCATTTAGAATAGGTAACATCTTATACAACCCTAGATTCCTACTAGTCCCTTTGTTGATTGATAGATTCATCAATTAGAAATAAACGTCTCTACATTATATTTCATATTAGGCCAATAATAATTCTCTTTTCAATATAAAATGGTTTTATCCCTTCCAAAATGACCAATAAGACCCCCTCCATGCATTTCCATTATTATGCTCTCCCTTATAGAGCCTGAGGGTATACAAAATTGTTGATTTTTAAACAAAAAAAATTCTTGAATAAAGAAATCCTTATATACCTTAGCATATTGTTATATTCTCTAGATCTCAGTAAAATTAGGATCATCCTTGTATAAATATTTTAATAAATCAATACCAATTATCTCAACCTCCATAGCCTTCAACAACAACATCCTATGGCTTAGTGCATCAATTACTCTATTTGAATTTGGACCTATGCTTCAAAATGAAAGATTAGCTTTGTAGGTATTCAACCCACCTCTATGCTTCAAAATGAAAGATTAGCTTTGTAGGTATTCAACCCACATATTTTGTCTATTATTTATATTCACTTGATTTTTCACATACTTTAATGCTTGATTATCCACATATAATAAAAAATTCTAGCCCATAAGTAATGCCTCAATTTCCTAAATGCCTATATGATAGCACAAAACTATTGGTCATTAACAAAATACATCTATTCTATCTCATTTAATTTATCACTAAATAAGGTTATAGCCTTTCCATATTGACTCAATATAGCTCCAATGGCCTTTCCACTAGCATCACAATCCACTTGAAAGACTTTTTAAATTAGGTAGTGCCAATATAGGTTGTTCATTTTATTCATTTTGTTCATTTTGGCCTTTCCACTAGATCCAATGGCCTTTCCACTAGATTTATCAGTAGCTTCTCTAATTTCATTTTATCTAAAACTTGTCTCAAATGATATAAATATTTTTCTTTAGTTTTTCTAAACTTGTGTCAAAACTATGGGAATTGCACATATATAAAATTTCCCTAATAAAACCCTTATCTAAAAAATACTATACCTATTTTTTTAATATATAGTTATCTTTGGATCCATTCAGTGGGGTGCATTGCTAGGTAGACTAGCTCCTGGGATAAATTCTATGTAATGTGATATTTTTCTCATAGGTGAAAACCCTGAAGGTAAGTTCTTAGAGATAATTTTTTCACACCTTTTTTAGAATCTCTTCTTCCTTAGGTTCTTCTCGAGGAATTCATGACATAAAACTCCTTGGTCTTTTTAATTTCTTTTAAAAATCCTTACTAGATAATAACACTATATTTCTAGTCTCTTCTACTTATTCCATAGGTAATAACTTATTCTTTTCCATATTTAGACATAGTAATTGTATTTTTTATCCCCTCATGTACCACACTCCTATCATATTTCTAAGGTCTTCCTAAAATAAAATGACAAGCATCTATTGGAATAACATCATATCACACCTTATCATTATACATACCAATATTAAAATTGATCTTGCATTGATCAGACACCATGAATAGATGATCTTTTGTAGCCATGAAACTTTGTATGTATTGGGATGTGCCATAGTTATCAATGTAAATTTCTCCACCATTTCTATAGGCACTAAGTTATTGATGCTACCACTATCTATAATCAACTTGTAGCATTTATACCCAAACTTAAATTTAGTTTTGAATATGCTCCTTTATTGCCATGGTTCAACTCCTTTCTATTTTAGTTTTAAAATACTCTCTTCAATATTACATTTCTCCTTGTTTTGATTATATGGATGTCGTTGTATCATATTTTATTTTTTTGGCTTGAGAAAAATTAGTTCTATTATCACCCCTTATGTTTTCCTTTATATATTTTTGATATTCATATGTCTAATGCCCATGTGCTCCATAGTTGGAGCAAGTTCCAATAGACCCTTGACCACATCCTCATAATCCAAGTCATATTCCTCTGGAATATTTAAATCCTCCTCTCTATGAATTGCTTGAACCTTCATCCTACTTTTTTTAGGGGATTTGTCCATGTCCAACTAATTGCTTACTATGACCTCTACCTCTACCAAGACTTTATTGTTGCTTTCCAAACAACTTATCTTTAGCCTTTAGTGTATACTAGTATGCCTCCTCCATTGATATTATATTAATCATACTAGACTCATCTTGAATTGTAAGTCTTAACCCATAAATATGTATTACAACTTATTCATTAGTATCTTAAAAATAACTAGCTTGGGTTGTCAACTAAGGTGATTCCTCTATGTATTTTTCACACTAAAATCCTTCTGATAGAAATTTTACATCTTAAATAACATTATATAATAATCAAAAGAAAAAATTGCACTTTAACTTACCCATAATTCAATCCCATTATTTGATCTCTCTTCCTTTATGAACTCTATTTTGCAATTGATAATGAAAATGGGTTACAAGAATGTCCTTTTACAAATTTACCCTTTTTGGGGCTACAAAATGGTGTCTTTCATAAGAAAATTCCTCTATGAACTAAATTGGTCAAACAACTACAAATTATTTCCTTGTATTCCTCAATGTGAGTAGGCTTCTAGCTCATGGATCACTATTAGCTACAAGGGTCATCTAAACTTGCATAACCTTACAAAATTGTTATGTGTTTGGGAGCATATCTCAATCAGACCTCTTGTAAATAAAAAACCAAAGAGGGCTTATTAATAGTGCATGAATAGCATATGAATAGTGATTTTGATAAATAAATAGTGTTTTGAGGATAATATATGCAAATTTTATGGGTTTTGTAAATTGATTAGTCATGATGATGGGAGAAATGATAATGTAAGAATTTTAGGTGTCTACAAACTTTATCTTGTTGTATGTGGTCGCGCAATAGTTATGCATGACTCTTTAGCTTAGTAACATCAATCTTAGCGCTCTTGGGATCATCAATATGCTCCAAATTAAAACATTTCTCCATGTTTGGTATCTAGTCAATCAACTCTTTGGGTCTAGACTACCAAAATAATTGGGTAAGCCCATTCTATGCTTATTTTCCATTTTAATAATAGATCTTATTACCCTTTATTTAGGTTCTTCCCTTTCCTCTCATTCTTATTCATTTTTATTTTCTTTTGAATCACTCATTCTGCCTCCACTCTTCTTCATTGGACAATTTTCGTGGCTTCCATTCAAGCTAATAATACTATAATATTTTCCAATAAATATATATTTCTAGCTTTTTGAGGGCCTCCTCTTCCACAAAAAATAGGTACACCTATTCTACCATTTTGTGTAGTATCTTTAGAATGGGTCAAATAAATTCAATAGATTCCAAGCAGAATAGATCACAATTACTCAACAAAAAATAAATATGTAGAAAATGAGATAATGAGAAGTGAACACAAAGTTGACATAAATCTTCAAATTTTAATTACAAATATGATATTTTTCCTTTGTGATAGGTAGTCTTAGTCTTATTATAACCATATAGAAAATGACAATAAGTCACCATGGACTCCAAATAGATCTGGAAAATAAATTTAAATTATATTAGTTAACACAATACATATAGACACTTCTCACCTCTATTTCAAATCTTTGATACCATAGATACTCTACTCAATACTCAATAACTCAAATGCAATCAACTTAATATATATCTAACAAAAGAAATCATTGATTGACACATATAAAATAACACTTCAATTATTAGGAGATATCCTCAAATTGTTTCAAGATCATCTTTATATGTGTCTATTTTCATTGACTCTCAACTAATTGAATATTTCTAGATTTTATAAGGATAACAAATCTAACATACATGAGAAATTGTAATCCATGACACATCAACCATCCAATGGATAATATTCCATCCAACAAGATAGTCTATTTTAGAAATTAATGAACCTTAACAATTCCTTGCAAACATAAATAAATAAGTATAAATAAACAAAATACATTATTTTGATGCTAATTGTCTATGAATCTTAAGGTGCTCCTACATAAAAATACTAATAAAATATTTCTTTATTTTATGTTTATGTTTTTTAAATTATTTAAAATATATTTTATTTTATTTTTTAAAATTAAACTTTAAGTAATGAAATTATAATTACTTTATTTTTCATTTGTATTATGACAATAGTAGAAATCTAAAAAAGATGTTATAAAAATAAACTAATCAATAAATGAAGATTTGAAAATATTTGACATGAAAATTATGATTAAGGAAACCTATATTCAAATTTAAAAATAGAAGATACTTAAAATTTAGATTGGATGAATAAAAGACTTACATTCCCTGATTTCATTTGGAATAATATAATCGATTGTAACTTTTTGAATGTAGAGAAATAAATAGAAATAATGAAAATTTTAAAAATATATGTTACTATTTATTTATATATTTTTTAAGGCATATGATGATTTCTTCTAGATAAACCAAAGAGAAAACATACTTCAAAATAAAATAGTACTTAAATTGATATTATGTTTTTATTATTTATATCTATATAAATATAAATAGGCATGTTACATTGAATCATATTTTATTTTAATTAACTTTTAAGTGAAAAGTATTATTATTTTAAATATTATCTTTATAATATTTTGAAAAGTAATAAAGAGTTTTTTTCAACTAATAAAGGTAAAATAGTTTAAATAAAAGGAGGGTTTATGTTAAAGTTTTTTTCATAAAATATAACAAACTTTAACATTTTTTTCTATTAATGGGAAAGGGTTTTGAAAGTAATCCGGAAAAAAGTGAAATTGGGTAAATCAACAAGATTAACCCAAGAAGAAAAAATGGAGTAATTAAAACAACATCTCAAACCAAACAGAGGGAGGAAAGAAACCCAAATAAACCTAAGCGCAACAAGTGCCAAGAACTACAAAAATACAAAAAGGAAATTTAGAGTAAACAAATGTCATCATCCTGATTGGAAACCCTAAGGTTCTAAGGTAAATCAGCACACCAAACTCAAAGGGTCTCTTTCTCAATGCCTCTATGAGTAAGTGTGTCAGTAACTTTATTTCCTTCTATGAACATGTGTTGAACAATGACATTAGAGTACCTGCTAACAAGCCTCTTACATTTGTAAATGATACTGGAAAGGTTCCATGAAGGGGATTGAGAAGCTTTGATATAGCTGATGATTAGCAAGGAATATCCCTCAATGATTAAGTTGCTAGAGCCAAAGCCTTCTAGGAAAAACAAACCTTGATATTGAGATCTCACCTTAGCCAAGTTATTGATTTGAACTATGATATTCTCCACATAGGATGCAATAATTTTTCTTTTGTCCTCCTTAATTATGCCTCCGCTCCTAGCCCTTCTAGGATTTCCTTTAGCCACTCCATCGAAGTTGAGCTTTATCCACCCTATAGGAGGAGGGGTCCAAGTAATTCTTGATCTATCAACAACAGGTCGAGGAGTTCTTGCAACACTATGTTTTAGATTGAAACTTGCAAACAGGTGATATTTGGAGGCCTCATTTGATGAGACAAGGTGGGTATTTCCAGAGGTAAAGGTGGTGATGCGAAGAAAAATAGATTGACAGTTTTTGGCAACTCATTTGAAAACTTTGTTGTTACATTTTAGAAAAATATACCAAAGGAAGTGATGTATGCATGTGGGCCATAATAATTTTAACTAAGAATTAAATAAAGGGTTAGGCCATTTCTAAAAAAAAAAAGGATGAAATACGGTTGAACCCAGATAATGTTGACCAAATCAAATAGGAAATTCAGAATGGAAAGAGCAAAATGGTATTGCAAAAAAATATGGATAGTTTATTCCCAATTGGACTTGAAAAGAGGACAATAGTTGGGGATAAAAAGGCCTCTAATGATTAAATTATCCAAATTTAAATTTGATTTTGAGAAGCAAGCTAGGAAAAGAAGTTGATTTTTAGAATCAGTTTTTTAACCTCGATATACTTAGCAGGGATCTAGTTAGGTGAGGGGGTATCTTGAATATAGTAATAAGATTTAATCATGAACTTACCATCCTCACTAAGCTTCCATGTGTGGCTATCATTTGACTAAGAGTTATTTTAAAGGATTCTTGCAATAGATGTGGAGTTGAAATCCATATCATTGGTAGGAATGTATTTCTAGAGACATTGATTAGGATACTAAGAAATGAAGTTAATAACTCTACTTTTGAAGGTTTGGTCCATGAAGGGCTTGATAATTGCAAGATTTAGCTTAGATATAAGGGGGTAATATTTAAGCCAAACATATTCCCAAAACTTGATAAAATTCTTATAGCCAAGTTTCCATCTCATTCCCTTCCTGATGATGTCCCTACATTGAATGATAGAATTCCCAAAGCACTAACCTTGAGGAAGAGATTGGCTATCCATGAAGGAGGTTTTTTTGAGGCATTTATTTAACATTTTAATACAAAAAAATATTTTTATAATTTATTAATTATCATAGTAAGGGTTATTGTTATGGGATTCTCTATTTCTTGTAAGGTTTATTGATTCAATAAATTTTTACCAACAAAAAAATTAGTTTTCACTTCCTTTTATATTAAATATATTCTTCATCTTCCTCAAAGTTTCATTTTTTTACAATCAAATCCTTGGCATCATTTTCATTAAGATATAAAATCTCACTTGGAAAGTTTCCTTCTAAAATTTGAATTCACCAAGACAAATATCAACACTACCATTGGCTAGATTATCTACTATTTGATTTCCTTATCTATAATTATCCTCATATTTCAATATATTGTGTCCAATAATAAATTATGAATGTCAATAAATATATTATTTATATTCAATCACCACATATATTTTTTATAACAACATTAATTATAATTTATGAATTATCCCTAGTTAAAATATATTTCCATCATTTTTAAATTATAATTTTAATCCCTATAAGAAGCATCCTAAAATTTTCATAGTTTTTTATTGATTTGTGGAAGGGGTTTCAAAAGGATCCCTGAACCTTTACAACAGAATAACACGACAAAGAGATTTAAAGGCCACAAAGGAAACCTTACAGCACCTAGAAAAGACAAACATCAAAAACTGAAACTTGCGATCAAAAAGGGGCAACATCAAAAATATAATCTCCCAAGAGACAAAAATAGCAACAACACGGATATTGATGTGGGAAACACTCTTGATATCCAACGTGAAATTGCACAAATGAAAACTTGTCTTTACATTCAAACCAAAAACATATTTATAGGTATGTCTACCTTTACAAAAGCAAAATTTAATGCACCAAATTTGTGTGAGCATTAAATGATGTACAATATGATCCTTGTGAAATAGATAACATTATATAATTAAATATTAATCCCTATCAGATATGATCTTCCATAGAGAATAGAAGGAAGGCAAAACCCATGATCTAACCTTTGCATAGTTGTTGGTTGAAGTTCTATATAATTTTAAGTAAGTGAGGAGAATTTTTCCTTTACTATTTTGCAAAATATCACCTCCACCAGCTTTTCCTATATTTCCTTTGGAAGCACCATCAAAAATATTTTTGATAACCACCAAAAATGCATCTTTGTTACAATTATTTTTGCAAAAAAAAATGAATTTTTTTTACTTTGCAAAAATAAAGATATTCAAACTCTCAATTTTGCTTTAAAATATACAATTTTCTTCCCCCCTTCTCTTAGAATTTTGCAAAATAAAATTCTTTTTAGTCCTCCTTTTTGTTGCAAAATAAACTAGAAGGAAAAATTGTGATTTACACCCTTTCCAATATGTAAAAGAATCTAATGTTCCTTATGACTCCAAAATAGGTTCTTAGCATTAGGGTTGAAGGAGCAAAAGTGTTTCTTGTTCTTGGAAGGAAACAACACAAAAAATGAAGCCCTTATCCCTCCAAAAGAAAAACTTGTTTACTAATTGTTTCAATTTCTTGCTAACAAAAAACAATGTTGCTCATTTCTTGTTTTTCTTGCTTTAAAAATTAAGCAAAAAAAAATAATAAAGGTTGTTCATCAGAATACCTTCTTCGGTGTTTGGTGAAAAATGAAAATTTCTTGATAGGATTTGAACCTGCACCTCTCATTTTTGAGCATCTTCTCAAGTCGTTGCTCGAGTAGTTTGAAACAGGAAAGGCACAATGTGCTTGTTGATGCTTGCATGGACGTCAATAGTCCCCGAAGCCTCCTCGGTTACCATGTGCCATGAGCAAGACTGAAGAAATTTATCATCATGCATGGACATAAATAATCCCTGAAACCTCATTGGTTACCATGTGCCACGAACAAGACATGAAATTTATCATGGTGGTCTCTCCTCCAATCACAACGTGGGCACACAGAAGCAAATCACAGTGGAGATTATGAAAAACAAACCACTGCATAAAGGGTTCATATTTTAAAAAAACTCTTGATGAAGGTAGATTTTAAAATATAAACCTTAGTCACATGGTATTTTCTTCACAGTACTTATTTTATCTAGTTTTCTCCGATTTTCTTTGCACAACAAGCAGTAAGAATTATTTTAATGCGATGTCATTTGTGATACGCCAATAATCTATTAGATTAGGCTTCTTTGGAAATAGTCACAAAAAATGCATACCATGTCAAAGTTGTATTTTTTTTGCTCATAGGTCTGGTCTATGTTCTTCTCACAGACTCATGTGTCTTTGTAGTGCTTTGGCTCTTCTCCAATCATGTTGGGGATGCACGGTTAGTATGTTACTACACACGCTCTACAAGTTTGGTGCCTCACCTTTTTACCTCCTGTCTAGTTCATTTTACATGAAACCTACACCAGGACGGGACAACACCGAGATCGGAATGTAGATAGGTATTGACAGATCTTCTATTCGGCATAAATGGTTGCCATATAAAAAAAAACAAATTCAAAATATGATTTGTAGATAGTGTATTCTAGATTAGAGCACAAGTATTAGCTTGTTAGAGAATAAATAGGAACCTTAAAATCCTAAATTACCTAGAAACACTAAAAAACTAAAATCACATTGCCCAGCAAAATATTTTTATTATGGCTTTGATACCATATTGTGATCCAATGCTAATCAAGTCATTCATTGAGATATAAATAGTTTACATGAACAATTAGTTGAGTTCGGTGAAAGAATATGAACCAACTCAACGCAATATGTAACCTCCCCAACTATTCGATGAATGATATGATAATATCTCATGATGAGATAATATAATGTAATAAACATGTGTCTATGCTAATAATATTTGGTGTCAGAGCTAATGGTCATAGTTCTATAAGCTTCTTGAGATGAGACCTAGGTATAGTGACTAGGTGTTGAAAGGTTCTTGAAGATGTGATATCACTAGTAGGAGTTATATCTCACATAGAAATAGGGTAATTGATGATAACTTACTCTATTGAATAGTCAAACTAGTTGTGTATCTAGTTAGTACGTGGTACAATTTAGACCTGATACAAACTTTATTTCTTGTGTATGATCAAGAATAAATGGTACCAAGAACAAGAAGAGTGAGTTTTTTCCCACTGAAGAGGTATACATAATGGACTAATATTGAGGATAGAACCCTATATTTATGTGCAAGAAATCCTACTAGTGGAGGGGAGGATCTTACCATAATAGTTGTTTTTATTTGGGAATAGATGGAACAACAGATACAACTATTAGAAAATATAGTGAATCAAGATTCACAAGCTGGGAGCTTTGGTGTTAGACAGGCTAATGAACCCCCTAGGAAGGTACAGTAGGCCATAATTTTATTAGAGGTAAAATGGGTAAGGATTTGAAGCATGTAAAATCCACCAAGTTTAATGCAGAGGAAGGTGGTGATGCAACCAAAGCCTAGCTAAAGAAATTAGAAACTTTCTACAATATGAAGAATTACTCCACTCGAACCCAAATGGCATATGCCACCTTACACTTATAAGTTGTTGGTCTAGATTCGTGGGAAATATTTAGTGGAAAATAAGGAATTGAGGCAACAATTTATCTAAAATGGGAGGATTGTGTGGTAGCCTTTAAAGAGAGGTTCCTCACAAAGTATTTTTATGCTAGGGAAACAAGACAGTGGAGTCCTATTACTATAAGTATGGTAAAATTTTGAATTATGTGCCCACATATAATGATAATATGAAGATAAATAAATTCATACTAAGAATAGGTCCCAGGATAGGGCATGAAGTGAACATGCATAAACCTACTACCCTTTATAAGGCTTACAACTTGGATAGGAATATTGAGACTTATTTAAAGCTCTATTTTGATTACGAAGGAGATTTTTAGTAAGACAAATATGCACTTAGGAAAATAAATAGTGCATGTTTCATGAAATGGGAGACAAAAAAGATAAATAAAAGTTCCCAAGTGTAGGAAAAAATAAATGATAGGAAACAGGGAAAGTTTAGGAAGAAATTCAGTAGAAATAATAACAATCATAACAACAATAACGGTAAGCCACCACCGCAAGGGTAAACTAACCCTCCTTTAGCGGTGAAAGCAGAAGTTCAGAAGTATAGAACTCATATAGGACCCAAGGGTGGATGCTATGATTTTGGGGGACCATGTTATGCCAATCATCTCTTGCTTAGAGAAGGACCGATTTCTAAGGGAAAAGAACCTACTTACAAATAACCTGCACACAAGGAACCTATTCACAAGATTTATGAAATGATATGGAGTCAAAATTTGGAAGGGTAAGTCACTCCTTTTCTTAGAAAGGGTACAATTTTTGGTAGAAATGTTAAAATTATAATCTATAGTGGAGCTACATATATCTTTTTTTCTACTATTTTGATTAAGAATATATTGGAAAGGCTAGTAATCTTGGCACATGGGTGGAAGGTCGAGTATGGTTTAGGATAAACCTACTCTTTAGATCAATGCTATCCTATGCATGGAATTATATTGCCTAGTGGTATGACCATTGTATGTATTTACGTAGCACCACCACATTCTTTTGATGTAGTCCTAGGAATGGATTAGTTTCAAGCATGTAAGGCAATGATCAATTTACAAGATAGGAGGATTGAATAAATAGAAGATGGAAATAAAATATAGAGAGTCTATAGTTCACAAGGAAATTTTCAACCCTAGATCATATTTGTAATGCAACTTAAGAAAGTCAATAGAAATGGAGGAATAGTTTATATAGTTAAGATTAATGAAATTTTATATGAAAAGAGGGAAGAGGTGTTTAGGAAACACCTAGTATTTTAGGACTTTAGGGATGTGTTCCCAAAATATTTACCTAGACTCCCTCCAAAATGGGAATTTGATTTACTATTGAGTTGAAACTTGGAATAGAGCTTATTCATAGGGATCCTTATAGGATGAACCCTATTGATATGCAAGAACTAAAGGTACAAGTGTAAGGGCTACTAGAGAAGGGATTGATTAGGTTGAGTGTATCACCATGGGGTGCACTGATATTTTTTATTAAGAAGAAGGATGATTCTTTCAGATTATGCATAGATTACATGATGCTTAATAAGGAAACCATAAAAAATAGATACCCTCTACCCAGATTTGAAGATCTCTTTTATCAGTTAAAAGATGCTACAATCTTCTCAAAGATTGATTTAAAATTCAAATATCATCAATTGATAATCCATGAAGAAGAAACACACAAGATGATATTTAAAACCCAGTATGGACTAATGAATGCTCCAAAAACATTCATGAACTTGATTAATAGTGTCTTTAGGAAGCATTTGGATTGATTCATCCTTATATATTTTTATGATATTTTGGTTTATTATTGAAATAGAATATATCATGATAGACTTAGAATCATGCTAGGGCTATTAAGGAAGAATCAACTACATGAGAATATATATAAGTGCAACTTCTATGTGATGAAAGTGCAATACTTAGGGCATATTATATCATCTAAAGGTATCATGGTGTATCCCAATAAAATAGAGGCTATACTAAATTGGTCAACACCCACAAATGTTCTTGAAGTGTGAAGTTTCATGGGTTTGATTGGATACTACAGGCGTTATGTGAAAGATCACTCCAAAATAGCATCTACAATAACTACCCTTTAGAGAAAGGGGAAGGAATTCAAATGGTCAAATAAGTGTGAGACCACTTTTGAATTGCTCAAACAAAAACATACCACTACACCAATATTAAATATTCTAGTTCCTTAGAGTAATTTTTTAGTATGCACAGATGCATTATTGGAAGGATTGGGTGGAGTAATTTTTTAGAATGGAGTAGTCATAGCTTATGGTTCAAGAAATATCAATAGGCATGAGGTCAACTATGCTACTCATGATCTATAATTAGCAATGGTTGTATACGCTTTCAAAATTTTGTGACACTATCTGGTGTTAAGATCTTTCAAACTGAGAACTGACCATAAGAGTTTGAAGTATATATTTACTCAACCTTTTATTAATTACCAACAAATAAGATGGATGGAGTTCCTCATCGAGTATGATTTTGGAATCGAATACATAAAACAAAAATATTTTAAGGTTGTCGATAACCTTAGTAGGAGAAAATCCATTGCTACCTTAACCCGCATTCATGTAGACTCGACGGATCAAGACAAAGAAATGCAATATCAAAATGAGTTTTGCAACCAAATTCAAAATAAAATGAAAAGGAAACCTGAATAAAGCAAGAATTTTGGCTTCAAGGATGGTTTTCTATGCTTTAAGGATCAGGTAATCATTTTAGAGATAGTATATCTAAGAAAAATGATCATGAATTAAGCACATAGATCTCCTTATTTTGCTCACCCAAGAGGATAAAATATGAGGGAAAATATAAAGAAAACTTTTTACTAGTTAGAAATGAAGAAAGATATCACTGAATTTGTTGCTCAGTGCCTTGAATACCAGAAAGTAAAGGTTGAACATAGATATCTTATAGGACTATTGTATCCACATGAAGTACCCATGCAGAATTGGTAGGTCATTTCAATGGATTTTATTATAGGTTTACCTAAGACCATATTCCACCATGATGCAATCCTTTTTATAGTTGATATATTAACTAAGATTGCACATTTTATACCTAAAATTACCAAAGATAATGTTATGATTGTGGCTAATATATTTTCCAAGGAAATATTTAGGATCATGGTTTTCCTAAGGTAATTATTTCAACTAGGAAATCCAAGTTTACATCTGAATTTTGGCAAACTCTACATCGGTCCATAGGCACTAGATTAAATATAAGCTCTGCATATCATCCATATACTAATAAGAATATAGAAAGAGTGAACCAGGTGTTCGAGGACATTCTTCGCATGTATTGTATGAATAAAAAAACTTGATGGAAAAACTATATACACTTGGTAGAATTTACCTACAACAATGGTCATCATTTAACTCTAGGTATGGCTCCATTTAAAGCTTTATATGGTAGGAGATGTAGGACACTGTTGTCATGGGTTATTCTAGAGGAACAGTTTGTGCTTATGCTAAACATATTTAGGGATATGGAGAATCAACTAAGGATGATTCAAGAGAGGCTTAAGGAAGTTGTAGATCATCAAAAATATTATGTCTATCTAAAAATAATTCCAAAATAGTATTTTGTGGGTAATAGAGTTTTTTGAGGGTGAGACCAAAGAAGAGTGCCATAAAGTCCATAAAACTAGATCCTCATTTTATAGGAAGAAATCATAGAAAGGATTATTCCTATTATGTACAGACTCACTTTACCACCTAGTTTGTCAAATATTCATGAAACCTTTCATGTATACTTGCTTACAAAATACATTGCTAACCTTGATCATGTATAGGAATTTTCTAAATTGCAAATGGTGGACCTAGAGGCCATTAAGGTACATCCAGTGAATATTCTTCAGTACCACTCCAAGGAAATGAGAAAAGGGACTTTAGAGCAATGCAAGGTTCCATGGGACCATTACTTTGAGAGAAATGCCACTTTGGAGAAAGTGGCATACATGCAAAGACACCTTCTGTTTTTGTTTGATAATGAGATGTAATATTGAAATTATATATGATCTTTGATGAAAGATAGAGGACTGTGTTAATATTAATGGGGGTAAGATGTAATGATAAATAGAGGAGATGGATGGAGTTCCTCATCGAGTATGATTTTGGAATAGAATACATAAAATGAAAATATTATAAGGTTATTGATACCCTTAGTAAGAGAAAAAACATTGCACCTTGACCCGCATTCATGTAGACTTTATGGATAAAGATAAATAAATGCAATATCAAAATGAGTTTTACAACCAAATTCAAAATAAAATGACAAGGAAACCTGAATAAAGTAGGGATTTTTTCTTCAAGGATGGTTTTCTATGCTTCAAGGATCATCTAATAATTCTTGAGATGGGATATCTAAGAAAAAATATCATGAATTAAGCATATAGATCTCCTTATTTTTCTCACCCAAGAGGATATAAGATGAGAGAAAATATGAAGAAAAATTTCTACTAGTTAGAAATGAAGAAAGATATCATTGAATTCATTGCTCAGTGCCTAGAATACCAGAAAGTAAAGGTTGAACATAGACACCTTGCATGACTATTGTATCCACATGACATACCCATGTAGAAATGGTAGGTCATTTTAATAGATTTTATTATAGGTTTACCTAAGACCATATTCCACCATGATGCAATACTTATTATAGTTGATATATTGACTAAGGTTGCACATTTTATACCTAAAAGTACCAAAGATAATGTTGTGATTGTGGATAATAGATTTGCCAAGGAAATTTTTAGGATTCATGGTTTTCCTAAGGTAATTATTTCAAATAGGAAATCCAAGTTTACATCTAAATTTTTGCAAGCTCTACATCGGTCCATAGGCGCCAAATTAAATATAAGATTTGCATATCATCCAAAGACTAATAATAATATAGAAAGAGTGAAGCAGGTGTTCGAGGATATTCTTCACATGTATTGTATGAATTAAAAAAAAATTATGGAAATACTATCTACACTTGGTATAATTTACCTACAACAATGGTCATCATTTAACTCTAGGTATAGCTCCATTTGAAGCATTATATGGTAGGAGATGTAGGACACCGTTGTCGTGGGATAATCTAGAGGACTAGGTTGTGCTTGGGCCAAACATGGTTAGGGATATGGATAATCAACTAAGGATGATTCAAGAGAGGCTTAAGGAATTTGTAGATCATCAAAAATATTATGTCAATCTAAAAAGGATGCCAAGAGAGTTTTTTATGGGTAATAGAGTATTTTGAGGGTGAGACCAAAGAAGAGTGCCATAAATTCCATAAAACTAGATCCTAATTTTATAGGATTGTTCAAAATAATAGAAAGGATTAGTCCTATTGTGTACATACTTGCTTTACCACCTAGTTTGTCAAATATTCATGACACCTTTCATGTATCCTTGCTTATAAAATACATTGTCAACCTTGATCATGTTTATGACTTTTCTAAATTGCAAATGGTGGAACTAGAGGTCATTGAGGTACATCTAGTAAATATTCTTAATTACCACTCCAAGGAAATGAGAAAAGGGACTTTAGAGCATTGCAAGATTCCATGGGACCACTGCTTTGAGAGAAATTCCACTTGGGAGAAAGTGGCATACATGCAAAGACACTTTCTATTCTTGTTTGATAATGAGATGTACTATTGAAATTATATTTGAACTTTGATGAAATATAAAGGACTGTGTTAATATTAATGGGGGTAAGATGTAATGAACTTCCCTTGACAAAAAAATTATAGGATGAATTCATGATTGACTATGTTATATTTTTTATGGAATGATTCACTATTTTAAGTTTAGTTTATGCAAAACATTTATTTTATGAAAGAATATGATGTTGCTAATGGATTTACAATTTTGCAGGAACATGCTTTCTCGTGGGTGGTAGAAAGAATTAACAACAAAGAATGATATGTCATAATAAATGGAAATTATGTGATGAATTATTCATTGAAATGCTCAGATAATATGGACAAATATCCTTTTTCATATAGTTGCATATAGTTAATATGCATGGGAAAATATTTGATCTTTGATGAAACTTGTTTGTTGTTGGGTAAACCTCTTTAAAGTGTGCTTTTATTTGATAATATTCTCTTAGATGAGATTTAACTTGATATAAAGGTATTTATCATAGAAAAAAAAGAGAAGAGTGTTTGAGTTTGTAGTCTCTAAGAATCTACATTTTGTTTGAAATTATTGCTTAAGCACTAATCAAGAAAGATTATTTCATTATTGGATAAGACTTGTGTTTTCATTAATATTTTTAGTGAATATTCTTTCTTCCATCCACCATGGAAAGGGGAAGTACTTCATGGAATATGGGTTCATAAGATAGGAACTCAATGACTTCATTGATAAATTGGAAAATCACATCACTTTTGGATGGTGCTTGTGCTAAGCTGGAAAATATGGAGAAAATAAGAATGAAAATTCCTTGTTAACAAATTTGGAAATAATGAAAATGAAAGATAATGAGTCAGTAGAATATTTCAATAGGAGGCTCATCAAACTGAAGAATAGAATTCCAGCTGAGACTAGACCAAATGACAACCAGTCTGTTTGCTTCTATAAGAATGCTTTTCTAGGTGATTTTAATTACAAATTGAGACAACAACCCGTCACAACCATAGAACTATGTATGGAAAGGGTCTTATAAATTGAAAGAGATATGATAGATAGTGAAAAATAAAACTCTACTCATATGAGCAAAACCAAAATAAAATAGATAAAAATCCCGAAAATGTTGGTTTCTCTTTATTGAAGAAAAGTGAGCAAAATCACATAGAGAAATTGTCAAGTAAATCAACCAAGATGTTTAACACAATGAAAAATAGGTTGTCTAAAATTGAAAGAGAAAATATAGAAAGTGTTGAGTCATGTCAACCCCAAAATGACAATAGATCTTTGTTCAAGAGAAATTTTAATAGAAACTAGAATAGAACAAACATATATGAAGGTTGTAAGAATGGGAGTAATAATAATGGCTGGAGAAATGGAGAAGTATATAAATATCAATATGCAATTCCAAACCCAATACCTTCAACCAATGTAGTTTTCTATTTTTATTTTTACTGCCTAGTGTGTGACACCTCTCATAATTCTATTGATTATGGCATATACTTGATCATGCATGATGGTATTAATCTAGAAGAAGAGTTTGATGAATAAATAAAGGTAAATGTATGTTGTAATAAATATGATGAGGATATAGAAATTCAATTTGAAGAATATATGAGCAAACTACCCATTTTAGGAGAGGAACCTAAATATTTTGTTCTAGAAAACATAGAACTTTTGTAGAAATATCAAAATAATAGGTTTGAAAGAATGAATCAAGGTAAATCAACACCTAAAATAGAATAAATTGAGGCACTAGAAAGAATTCATGCCATAAATTTAAGGAGTAGAATAATGTTCAATAAATATGATGATAAAGCCAATACAGAAGGCAAAAATCAACAAAACCAAAATAAAGAAAAAGTAATAAAAAGACAAGGTAGTAATAAGCAATAGATGATTCTTGAGATTCAGATAGAAAATGATATCCCAAAATAGCTAGATTCTACAAAGGTTATAGAGAATAAGAAATTTGATTTTGATGTTGAACAAGAATTTGGGTAAACAAAAAATAAATATTACTTTCAATGAGTTGATGACTATTCCAAAGTACAGAGATCAAGTATGCAAGGCTAATGGATCATATAGAAAACCATATTTGTAGTGCTTCAATAGTCAAAGGTCCCATAACCAGAACTCCATGCTCAATGAGACCATTCTACATATCTCTTAAAATTACATCAAAATTAGAATATCAATTTGTGATTTATAATTGCATGTTAGATAGTGGAGCATCCCATAATATTATACCAAAGCAAATAGTATATCAACTAGGCTTAATATGCACCAAAGATTCTCCTCCTACATTGGTAATGGATAACAGTCAATTTCCATATGTTGGAGTAATAATTTATTTATGGGTTTTCTTAGACCAATATCTAAAGAAAGGAATAGTCATGGATGTAGTAGTATTTATGGATCCTTTTTTCTCTACTACTATCCAGATATTGGGTAGAACAACTATGTGGCTCCATTCAGTTAGATTGGTCATATGCCACTATCCCCTTACTAGCTAAAGAACATATCACACTTAGAAGATATCCTTTCAATAAGTATTCAATGGAATTAAAAAATATTGATAATACTATAATAAATATAGTTAATTCCACTAAAGAGATGGAGATGAAAGTTTACTTAGTTTGGCATACACCATAACTAACTGAAGTCCCTAACGTGATAGATATGGATCCACTGAAAAGAGCTAAAGTAGATGTTGATTCCATTAGAGTGTTGATGTTTGAGATGTGGACTATGACTTTCAATGGTGCCAAGTCACAAACTGGTGTAGGCGCTAGAATAAATTTAATTGATATCAAAGGAAAGTACCTGGGTATACCTTATATATTAGAGTTCACATACACCAATAATGTGGCTAAATATGAGGTACTATTTTAGGGCTAAGGAAAGCAAAGAAATTAGGCATTAACTACTTGACAATCTATGGGGATGCAGTGCTAATAATACAACAAATTAAGGGCAAATATTAGACAAAGCACCATAGGTTAAAACAATATAAACAAGTATTTCAAGATGAGGTAGATAACTTTCTTACCTTCAACTTATCATATATCCCTAGGAGTAAAAATCACACAACAAATTTATTGGTTGTTAATGCATCCAACTCAAATTGCCCTGAAATAGACACTAAGTACATGGACAAGTTTACCACTTTTTTGTTTATCATACATCTATGTTAGATAATATTGTATACTTACAAGTTTTCCAAGATGACATTGATATCAAATATTTTATGACCATGCAACATCATTATGCTGACATTTTATGTGATGAAAAAAATTAAAATAAATTGAAATATGTCATAGGAGAACCTACATAAGTGATACAACTAAAGATAAATAAAATTCAAGGGGATTAGTCTCTTTAGAAAGTATGTTTTATGATTTTTATAGGGCTCATAAGCCTATTTTTTAGGAATCAAAAGCTGATGAAATCAATATTGGGATGGAGCAAGATCCTAGAATGGTAAAAATTAACAAAGCTCTGATAGGTAAATAAAGATATCAATATCACGACCGAATGGAAGACCGTCGTTGGAGAGAGAAAAGGTGTCACGATATCGCGACAAAAATCAAGACCGCGCGTGAAGGCCAAAAGTGTCGCGATATTGCGACAAGTTTGCAAAAAAGCACCTGAAGGAAAAATGTGTCGCGATATCGCGACAAGTTTGCAAAAAATAACCCGAAGGGAAAAGGTGTCGCGATATCGCAACAAGTTTGCAAAAAAGCACCCGGAGAGAAAAGGTGTCGCGATATCGTGACAAGTTGGAAGACCACGCCAGAGGGAGAGAAAAGTGTCGCGATATCGTGACAAAAAGCAACCTCGCGGCCTGAGCACAAAGGATAACGCAGCAAGCTGAGATTTTGCAACCAACTTAGAAAAATGACGCGAAAGCACCCCAAAGATGCCAAAACGCCACCGAAAAACCTGAAGACCAGTAACCCACTCACATTGTGCAAACATTGGAACTTGAAGAAACATCCCTTAGACCGATTGGAAAGGAATCTCTCTAGACCTGAATGTCTGTTGCGTCAACTCCCTTATTAGCAAGCCAGTCCACAGCTTTGTTTCCTTCTCGGTATTGATCTTGAATGATTAATTCTGGATAGACACCAATTAGTGTCTTGCATTCATCGAAGATGGAAACAAGGGCCCAGGAAGGCATATAGGTTCCTTTGAGCCAGTTGATGCAATGCAATGAGTCTCCTTCTATGATGAGTTTATTGATAGACAAGCCTTCCAAGAGAATCAAGCTTTGGAACAAGGCCCGAGCCTCGACCATATTGTTGGACTGAATTCCTAAGTTCTGAGCAAAGGCCAAAATTATTTCTCCTCTGTGATTTCTGAGAATTCCACCTCCGCTCGCCGCTACATGGTTGCCTTTAGCTGCGCCATCGAAATTGAGCTTGTGCCACCTAGAAGGAGGAAAGACCCACTTGATAATAGACCTATCAACAGAAGTGCGGGGTGTTGCAGAAAAATTAAGAAGATTGAAATGATTTGCTAGATCCAATTCAAGTCCAAGAGGGGGAGGTTTGGACGATGAGACGAGAGAGGCATTCTCCGCAGCAAGGGCCAATATTTTGGCAACAACAATCTTCTTATCCTTGGCAAGGTTTTGAAAAATTCTAGCATTTCTCTCAAGCCAAATCTCCACGAGGAAAATGTGAAGGCACGCTTGCCACATGAATTTGAGTTGATCGCTTTTGAAGGGCCTGGGCCACTATTGAAAAAGGAGGGGAATGGAATGAGGGAGGTCTACGGAGATGGCGAAAGTGTTGAAAACCTGGTTGAGCACTGCAAGGGAGAAGGGACATTCCAGAAAAATATGCACAGTAGACTCGCAGGCATTTTTACATAGGATGCACCAATTGGGGATGAGAAGCCCTCTATTTATCAGATTGTCAGTGGTGAGGATTCTTTTTTGGATGGCCAACCAGCAAAAGAATTTAACCTTGGGAATGATCTTGGGAACCCAGACCAGATTAGTGGAGTCATGGCCATCACTGGGAGCTTCTTGGCTATAGTAGGCAGATTTAATAGTAATCTGCCTAGAATATTCAAGGTTCCAAACCATGGAGTCTTCTTTGTGAGAGATGGGGATTATGTAGCTCCTCAATAATTTTTGAAGCCGCCTAAGCGCCTCGGTGATAAGTCTAGGCCCATTCAAAGCCAATTGTTTCCATTCGGGTCTTGTAGTACCTGGGTTGATGAAACGACACACCTTATCTCCAAAGGTAGCTTCGGTCACCGTCTTGAGCATAGCAAGATGAGGATATTGACTGAGAGGTTTGTCACGAATCCAATGATCATCCTAGAAATGAATGGCTGCTCCATTTCCAAGACACCACCTTAAACCTTCCATGATGATCTTCCTTGATTTAGTGACACCATTCCAGAAATGAGATCCGCCAGGAAGGTAGTGCTCTCCAAGAAAGGGAACCTGATGAAGGTACTTAGCTTTTATGATGTCAATCCAGGTAGCTTTTTCATTGATGGTAAGTCTCCAGGATTGTTTGGCAATGAGAGCCATGTTCATTCGCTTGATGTCCCTGAAGCCGAGACCTCCATCCTTTTTCATGGAACAAACCTTGTCCCAGGCAACAAGGGAAAATTTGTTCTTGTTTTCATTTCCCGCCCAAAGGAATCTACGTTGAATTTGCTCAATTCTTTGGCGGATGGAAGTCTGGAGCTTTGAAGATAGATTGAAAAAAAATAGGAATACTTTGTAGGCAAGCCTGGACTAGAGTGGATTTGGCTGCCTGACTAAGCATTGAACTTTTCCAGCTTGCAAGTTTCTTGTTGACACGATCTGGAAGAGGTTCCACATAGCCGAGACCGATTTGCCATGGAAAAGCGGTAATCCGAGATAAGTAGTTGGAAGGTTCCCAATGATACACCCAAGGATCTCAGCAATCCTGTTTTGCCTGTGGATGGGAGTATTGAGGAAGTATAGTTTGCTTTTGCGGTAATTGACTTTCTGGCCTGCCGCCTCTTCATAAGAGTCAAGGATGTTCTTAATGATTTTTGCTTCGAGGACAAAAGCCAGAGAGGAAAGAATAGTATCATCTAAAAAATGTTGATGGGAAATGGCCTTGGTATTTGAGGCAAGTTTGATCCTAGAGACAAGTCCACTGTTGCAGGCAGCAGTAAGGGTTCTTCCGAGAGTTTTAGACAAAATGATGAAGAGGAAGGGTGACAGGGGGTCCCCTTGATGAATGCCTTTAAAACTTGGAAAAAAGCCGACAGGTGAACCATTGATAAGAACAGAGAACCAAGCAGTAGAAATACATTCTCGAACCATCTTAACCCATTCTTTGTGAAATCCAAACTTCTCAAGGACCTCCAATAGGAATTTCCATGAAACCCGATCAAAGGCCTTGTTCATGTCAAGCTTAAGGAACATACTAGGTTTTTTGTTTTTATAAGCCGAATGAGCCAACTATTGGACTGTTATCACTCCATCAGCAATGAATCTGCCTTTGACCGAGCTGCCTTGGCACTGGTCAATGATGGATGGAAGGATGTCTTTTAGCCTGTTTGCCATGACTTTGGTGATAAGTTTGTAGATGACACTACAGAGACTTATAGGTCTGAAGTCGGAGATGGAAGCACACTCATTAGACTTGGGAATTAAAAAAATGAAGGTGGAATTGGCTTCTCTCGACATATTTTTGGCTCTCTGGAAGAATTTAATCGCAGCAACCACATCAGGGCCCACGACATCCCAAAAGTGTTGAAAAAACTGGGGTGGAAAGCCATCAGGACCAGGAGCCTTGTCAGGTTCCATTGCAAACAGAGCATATTTGATCTCCTCTTCAGTGTAGGATTGGAGCAGTTTATCATTATCATCATTAGACACCAACATTGGAATGTTCTGAAGTAGAGAACTTGCTGTGTGGGGGTGGCAGTCAACACTTGGACCTAAGATTTCTTGGAAGTGGTGCACAGCTTCTTGTCTGATGGCATGGATATCAGAGACAATGGTACCATCAGCCTTGGTCAACTCTGAGATTTTATTAGAACCTTTGTGGCGCAAGGTGGAAGCATGGAAAAACTTCATGTTGGTGTCTCCTTCTTTGAGCCAGAGGCTTCTGTATTTTTGTCTCCAGTAGGACTCTTCTTTAGCCAAAACATTGTGAAGGTTTGAAAGGAAGCATTTTTCTTCCATGAAAGTTTCAACCCTCTGATCCCCTTCCTGAATCAGATTTTCCACCCTTTTGAGCTCATCCAGCAGAAGTTTTTTTTCACTAAAAAGGTTGCTGAAAACCTCCCTGTTCTAGCATTTTAGCTTGAGTTTGACTGCTTTAAGTTTGAGGAATAGATTCAAGAGGGGGTTTGGACAAAGGTTTTGCTACCACCATTGTCGAATACACCGACCTAAATCTAGATGAGTGAGCCACATATTTTCAAACCTGAAAGGGGTTTTAGAGGTTTTCTAGGGTCGAGAACAATCCATAATAATAGGGTTGTGATCAGATCCAATTTTTGGGTGGCTATGCATCCTGGCATCACCAAAAACAGGAATGAGTTCTTTGGACAAGAGAAATCTGTCAAGCCGAATTTGGATGTGATGAATGCCCGCCCATCTGTTGCTCCGTGTATAGTTGGATCCTTGGAGCGGTAAGTCCATAAGCTCATTGAGGTTGACAAAATCGCTGAAATCTTCAATGCAACGACTGGTGATCGGATTGCCTCCTTGCTTATAAAATAGGTGAAGTGGAGAATTGAAGTCGCCACAGAGCATCCAAGGAAAGTTAGGAAAGTTGGTGCACATTGCAGTAATGTTATCCCACAACAATCTTCTATTGACAGGACTGTTAGGTCCATAGACATTGGTGGCAATCCATTGAAGGTTAGTGACTTTTTTAGTGAACAAAATGTTGATGGTTCTGTCAGAGACTGAAAGGACTCTCCCCTCAATAGTTGTCGGATCCCACAAACAAAGGAGACCCCCGGAGGCCCCAGAGGAGGGGCAAGAGACAAAATTGCTATTTTCCCAGATAAGTTTACAAACTTGAATGCTGTTGTTCTCATCCAGTTTTGATTCTTGAAGAAACATGATATTTGGTTTTAGGTTTTTTATCACCGACTTGACAGTCCTCTCTTTGGCAGATCCGTTGAGGCCTCTGACATTCCAGGAGACAAACTTCATCGATTTGACTTGGGATTTGCTTTGCGACCTCTGCCTCTCCCTTGAGACAGAGTAAGTTTAGGTCTAACCTCATCCAAATCTTGATGAATGGGTTGTTCGAAAGTAGGACCCAAGGAGGAAGGCATAGAACCATCAGCCGCTTCAAGCTCAGCTACTTTGGCCAGCTTTTCTGCATTGGATGGTCTTCCCCTTCTCTGTTCTTTGTTGACATCAGCTTTAGGGGCAAAAATGGGAGATTTTAGAGGGTTGGAAGATTGAAGAATAACGGTGGTGTTGGTCCCAAGAACAGGCCTATGGGGGGATGGAGAGCGGGGAGACTAGCACAGTGCAACAGGCTCAGGGGAGAGGGTAAGAGGATAGTTTTGAGTCAGGGGAAGGGGTAGGAATGGAAGAGGAAGGTGAGAGGGACCAGAATATGAGGGTGAGTGCGGGGAGGTCATTGTAGCCTTACCCTTGGACAAGGGAGACTGAAATGCAGTGGGTGTGGATGAGATGATTGGATCTATGGGAGGGTCATTGGAGATGTCCTCATTAGTTGGAAGATTATCTAAAGGAGCAAAATGATTGGTACGAGAAGGCAGAGCACTTATGTTGTTGGGAGAAGATGATTTAGGGGGGCCTACAGAATGGCCTCTGCCCCTGCCAGGAGCCTTTTTCTAAACATTGGGAATCTGGGAATCCTTCTTCCTACTAGAATCACTGGGAATATCTTTTTTTCGGGAAGGGCATTGAGAAGCCAAGTGACCCTGGGAGTTGCACTCCAAAAAAAAAGCAAGCTTGTTCTCATACTCGATTCCTTGATGCCTTCTGAAGCTTTCGACATTGATGTCGATGCAGGTATGTAGAACTGAATCCAGATTAGCCATGACACAGACACAGGCATAGGTCATTTTGGTTCTTACTCTAGTGGCAGGGTCGATGGCAACTAAATCTCCAATCGGTTCGGTGATGCCTTTGAGAGCATAATTATAGAAAAATTGAGGGGGAAGCCCATGGAGTTTGATCCAAATCGGGGCGATGTTGATAGACTGAGTTTCAGGGTCGAAATATTCCCCCCATCTTCGCAGAAACAAGCATCGATGACCAAAAAACCAAGGTCCACCAGTGAGAATGCGTTGGGTGTCGAGGGCATTGTTTAGCCTTACCATAAAGAACCCCCTAGGAAAGGCCACAAGCTCCATGCTTCCAGATAGTCGCCATTTGGAAAGGGCCCATTCGTGGATAGTTTCCATATCGGGTCGAGCACCAACAAATTTCCCAACCAGAGAGAGGGACTCTTGAAATATTAGTGGCTCCATAGCCTCGCTAGGAAACGAAACTTCAGTGCTCGAAACAGAGAAAGGCAAAGGAGTTTGAAAAGAGAAAGCTCCAGTCGAGGACCTGACTTTATCCACAAAGGACAAAGACCACGGTCACATTTTTGAGGGAGAGGAGGTTGAAACCCTACCGTTACCAGACATCATTTTCTCCACACTGTTAGGGTCTTCATCGTGACAAAGGCTGAGTTGGCCTGCAGTAGGCCCAGCACCAGCTGCAGGGCCCGAGGATAAAGTTGCCAGACTAGCAAACCCCATCGACCCACCATTCCTGTCATCCCCATCGCCATCGTCCACAGACGCACCCACTCCCGCTCCCACTCCCGTTCCTGCTCGTGACATTTCAAAAAATCCTTATAAGGGGGGAATCTTAATATATTCATTTGCACACACATGGATAATTAACAGTTAGGACCTATCCTAGAAAAAGCCTTACATTTTCATAAGTCTATTTTGGTTAGTATACAATTTTTGATAAGTCTACTAGGGTGTTTGAGTCTCATGGAAAACCTCAAAAATTTCTCTAATAGCAACAAAATATCAAAGATCACAACAATCAAAAAATAAATTCATTTAATCATCAAATTGCAATGTATCAAATCCGTGATACATCATTACATTGAGCACAAAGTTTTCAAGATATAGGATAGATACCAAATGGATATCAGAAATGATATTTAGACGACCACTGACTATATTGTGCATATCTTTCAAAATTGTAAAAGGAATATAGAGTGACATATTATATCATTTGCATCATACCACATCATATCATTGCATTTCATATATGGGTAATTAATTTATTAAATTCTTGTAATGAGGATTTGCAATTACATTCATGATTTTTACACATTCTATGGTGTCGTCCATTAGATTGTTAAACACTTATCATATGCATTCCTTATGTTTTAAGTGATTAAATCATACAATTTTATTTACATTATATTACCATCATGTAAATAATGCATTACATATATTGCACCAACATATTGTGCAAAGTTTTCAAGATATAGGATAGATACCAAATGGATATCAGAAATGATATTTAGACGACCACTGACTATATTGTGCATATCTTTCAAAATTGTAAAAGGAATATAGAGTGACATATTATATCATTTGCATCATACCACATCATATCATTGCATTTCATATATGGGTAATTAATTTATTAAATTCTTGTAATGAGGATTTGCAATTACATTCATGATTTTTACACATTCTATGGTGTCGTCCATTAGATTGTTAAACACTTATCATATGCATTCCTTATGTTTTAAGTGATTAAATCATACAATTTTATTTACATTATATTACCATCATGTAAATAATGCATTACATATATTGCACCAACATATTGTGACATCATCATAAATTAAATGCATACAATACAGTAAAATTAAATATGCGTTTAAAAGTAAACATCGCATCCATGTGCATCCATCCGATATAGCACATCTAAGCATCTAGATCACTGCATATCATCATCATCACAAAGTAAATAGCTATCTAGTGCATGTCATCCATACATCACATCATATAAGCATATCATCACTATGAACATCTGCATCCATGTGCATAACATAAACATAAAATAAAAAATAAAAAAGTACACGTACAAAAGTGCACATAATGAACCAAAATTATCAATCTCATATATATATATATATATATATATGTGTGTGTGTGTGTGTGTCCATAGATACATAGAGGTACATCAAATACCCGCAAGCTACAACTATGTAGGTCCTCAACCTTACACTCAAAAATAGTACAATAAGCATCTCTATAAGAACTGTACTACATGGGACCTTCACCCCTAGTCTATGAGTCATTGCCATCACCCCTACTATCCCTGTGGCTCATTTAAGAGCTGGCTCCGTGAGTGCTAGAAGACCTGTGTGTCCTTTCAGTCCTGTGAGTCCTATGATTGGAGCTGGCAGTAGACTACCCTATCTCTCTAGTTTGGGATCAGATTTGGTGGGTCCCTATGGTGTGTGTATCCTCTGGAACCTCCCCACTTATCAATATGATGTGGCCCTCCAACTGGGAAATGCGAGCCACATGTGTTGTATCCCACTCGTTACCCTCCTACACAAGGGAATGAAGCCTCCTGATATCTGCTATGGGATCATGACCTACTGTCAATAGAGAAGATGGTGCAACTAGAGGTCTCATTATGTCATGAGAGGATGAAGGATCTCCCCTCTCTACCCTAAGTAGGTCCCTTTTGATAGGAGCTACACTCAGTTGTACCTACACTAGATCATGCTCACTAGTGAGCTCCCTAACCTAAATCTTTACCACTGTAGTCCATGCCATGAGAGTTATCCTCTCCTCTTGAGCCTGATATAGTTACCTATAACTATGATATAGCTTCACCTATAGAGTAGTGATAGTCGTATCCCACTATAAAATTTGATTATGTATCCTACCCACACGACTCTGTAAATTAGCTATCTATGTTCGTAACTACCCAATCTCACTTTTTGGTGCTACCTCACCCTCCTTGAGACCCTCCTCCTTTGCATCCACTTGGAGGGCCTCCCCTACTATAACCCAGTCACCCTCTATCATCTAAAGAGTACGAAACCCCTAGGGATCCACCTTTGTGCCATCAGCACCCTCTACAACAAATCCACCAGTTGTACAACTAAGTGATCCCTTCCCGTGGCACTGAATATCGGTCCAAAATTCATCATAATCAGGAGTAGTACCTACATCCCTTTGGATCGAATCTTAGAAATCATCATCCTCCTCTACCAGAGGAGTAACCTGAGACCAGGTGAGGTCCCTCTCTAGGACCAGGTATATGTAGATAAAAGGCATGTCTAGGACGTCCTACTGAATCTTGAATTACCGTAGGATGTGAGAAAAGTAGTGGTACTCATGCCACTTGGCCTTACGACCAATGATCCATCCCTGCACGCCCAACATAAATATCTAGCTGCCTTTGTCCATGTTGGGAAGTCCATGTATGCGTGCCACTCGATATCCCTAGAGCTAAGCTAGGAAAATTGGTCAATATAGTGTGTCAAATCTCTATGTGAGACCTGCTCCTAAATCCCTCCTGTTCCCAAGACCAACAGGCAATATAACACTAGCAATCATATGCAATGGTGGTAATATCTAGGGGCAGCTTCATAGGGTTCTCTATCTAAATGTGTTGCCAACCCCATATCTACAATAGGAGGTTGCAACCAATTCCCACTCAACTCTGATGGGTGATTTGATATAACTCATGATACAACTGTGCCAGCAGAGCACTCCCCCAAGATAGAATAACTAGCTCCTCCATCGAGCTAGCCATGACAGGTCAAATGCAAGCTAAGAGGTTCTAGAGGAACCTTACACCTGAAGAGTCAGGAAGGGCTATATGAATAATCAGGTGCATGAACACAACCTCCCGCTGTGATAAGATGTTGATCTTATACCACTATCTGACATGGACACCACCATGGTTGATGCGACCCTATGCCTCCATGCTTTGACCTCTAAATACAACATCAAAAATAGCTCTCCTCACTGTGAATGGAGAGGCAATGATAGGCTGACCATCGATAGGCAAATAGAATATATGATACACGTCCTCTAATTTGATCATCATTTCACCCATGGGTAGGTGAAATGTGTTGGTCCGTGCATCCCAGCGACGGGCCAAAGCAGTCATATAGGCTTGGTCTACTCGGATGGGAGGGAGATCCAGGATGCATCCAAAGCCAACAGCGGTAAACCACTCCCACTCTGCATCAGTCAATAGGGGGCATAGAGTGCAAAGGAGATCGGTCTCCCTCACTCTATTTGTTAAAGACTAAATAAAAGAAACCAAAGAAGAAACAAAAAAATAATTAAAATCACTCTAAAATTGATAAAAAATGAATAAATTATAAAATCTCTTAAAAAAACAATAATATGCACATATGAGAAAAATTTTCAAAGAACATTAAAGGAGTGCTTCAAAGAAACAAAAAGTGGCATTAATTTCCCATCAAAACTCAAAAAAACACAAAAAAATTGAAATTTCCTTCTAAATTTGGGCATCGTAGGTCGGAACCACGACTGGTCCAATGATCAAAATTTGACTGTTGGGATTTGAACCCCATCACGACTGACATCTGTGGCCCCCAATATACCAATTGGGGACTACGGCTACCACTCGTGGCCTATGGTTTAGAGTGGATTAATGATTGATTAATTAATGAGGTTAATTTTAAAGCTGATAATCATAAGTGAGGTCTCGGTTTGAGTTGCCTTTGAGCCTCTGACTCACTCGTTGGTCGATGCCTCTGCTTGGTCAACCATAGGTGTGAAGTCTAGGTAATATGGTTTGGTTTTAGCAGCATTCCAGGTTAAGTTTTATGGTTTTATCTCCATAGCTCTAAGGTTAGCTATTGAATTCAGGTGAAAATGACCAATTTTTAAAGAGAAGGCCTTTTTATAAATTTTCACATTTAGGTCAGGTCGTGACTGACACCTGCGATCCTCTAGTTAGGGTTTTCTGACCACATGTCCTAGATGCAGTGAGAAAAATTGCCCGTAGTTAAGAATCACGGTTAGAAAATTATATATAATACCCTTAATTTAACTTGAGGAAAGCTGCTAACTAACAATTTAAACACTCCATATAAGTGAACCAAGCACAATGACACCAAAAAATGTCATCATAAGGCAAAAAAAAAATAACCGACTGATATTATAAAGTATATTCAATCGAGATCGTTGTCATGGAAATACTTTCTTTGAGCACCGCACCTCCCAACAAATAAAACATTCAATTCAAAATTTGTCAAAATAAAAAAAAAATCAAATAAATCAAAAGCCAAATGTACCTCGTATTTAGTTATTTACCCTAGACACTTGGCGGTTGCAGCGATTTGCGATCCATGCAATCCGACAATATGAGTAAATTACCATAAGGACATTTGGGGTAAATTCATCATTATAGAATTGTTATGCTTCATTTCAATCCCTAAGAAGGCTTACACAACTGGACTGCTCCAGGGGAACGAAGTATTCATCATAATTCTCCTATGATATTTTTAGTAGATCATCGACAATATGATTCAATATATGCCTAATTGGACTTGCTTTCATTTTGATTCCCTAAGAAGTCCTTGTGGCTTGACCGCTCCATGGGATAGAAATAAGCAATTACTATTAATAGTTGTAATCATAGCTGATTAGGCCTTGCCAAGAATTTCAAATTCTAAATACTAATTTGTTTAAAGATCATTCATAGTGGTCAAGTGACCTCATCACTTCTTTAAAATATCATTACCCTTATCGACTCGTCACTTGAGGGGTAGTCATACTTTCAAAATCATAATCAATGTCAATAGAAGATCCTTTTATATTGTCAAAATTGCATTCGTCTTACGAATCATTGCCAAAGACTATCATAATCTTACCCTTCTACTGGGGAAAATAGCATATATGACAGTTTTTTTGTAATTCTCATCCTTTTAGATTAACAGGTGCAAAATCCTACTTGCATTGATGCTATATGAATTTCTTATGACGAGTGCAAACTCTTTCAAAATTAAGCCTTCTACTGAGTTAGAAACAATGATTTTAGGATGCACATCCTTTTGCTAGACTTGGGGCATCTAATGTTGATCAGACAAATGATCATCATGCAACCTACGCCATCATTTTAGGAGGTCTAGTTTTGCTCAGAATTGTTCGATCTCATAATGCATATTAAAAGGAACATCTGTAGAGACCTAAAACGTGTCATGTCGAGGCAACTACTCATATGGGACATGCTAGAAGACCATATGGAAGACCTTTGGATAGATCCAAGGTATAGTAGTGGTTTTTACCACTCATTTGGGGCATCTTTGCCTAGTTAGTGCTAGCCACTACTGACACCTGTGGTTAGCAGTGCTCATCGTGCATGTCAGCCTCCATTAGCACTTAGATTCAGTTGGTCTTCATTCGACCCAAAGTTGGTTGAAATAGATAATTGGTTATATATTAGAGCAGTTTGAGTGAGGAAGGTTCTGGATCCTTCCATCCAACTGGCTCAACTGCCCAATATTGATCTTGGCTTCATGAGGAAGCCACCCCTAGCCCTGGGTCAATGCTATAAAATCCCCCTCTGAAATGGGGATAAGTTTGGACAAAGTGTGATAAATTGAGTAGCGAAGCCCTATCGAATTACATACTCACTTGCATAAATTTAGAGGGATACTTTTTCTACCCAATTGGAGATCGAATTGCTATGGAAGCCCTAGGATCCTAGGAGAGCCAAGAAATGCAAATCCATGCAATTGGTGCACAATTTGGAGAATTCAACTGCCAAACCTGTTAGAGAAAACATAGGTGACCCTTGACCATCAATTTGGTAAGGAGGATTGGAGAGGAAGCCCTAATTTTGAGGGCAAGTTTACTCAGAGCTTCGCTATGGCTGTCAACCATGGTGTATAGTGCTGACCACACCTTAGACCTGCAAATTAATAGGATTGTGCCATTCAACACAACAAATACCTCTAAGCATGGAGAAGAAGGTCATCAACACTTTGGAGTAGTTTGTGACTATTTAGAGAGCCTGCGTATTGTGCCTGCCCCATTGGGGCTTTCAAATTGTATCCATTGTATCAACATTTGGGTTACCCTAATAGGGGCATGATTGTAACCGAGATTCATTTCTAATATTAATAGAAGAAACATCCATTTTATTGTTATACACAATATTGTCTATCATTTCATGCTTTAATGTTGATTCCAATTGATGTATTACTTAGGTGCATGATTTTTGGATAGGTCAGGTAGGTTGAGTACATGGAGGATGACGTTGTGTGACAATATTCGATATTCACTAGATTAAGGGAAGCCTTTGTCTTGTGTAAAAAAAAATTGTCTTATGTGGAAATATTTTTTTCTAATCTCCATTTGGATATGTGCAGAGGAACATCAAAATTGTGTTGCTCTACTAAGCCACCTATTTTCACAACTTACCCTAATGGTTTCATAGTACCATTCATGGATATTGACACAATATCAACTCCCACATACCAAGTTCCTGAGATGTTTTTTTTCGAATTCGAGCTACGAGGCTATGATTTGGATGGGGAGATTTTCTAGTTAGTGAAATAAGGAGAGCTACTGAGATGTCGTGTCAAGATGCTTATTGGTGCGAGGTGACACATCTTATAGAATGGGTAGAGCGAGGAGATCGTGACATCGTAGATGGCTTATTTTTTGAAGGATATCGTGACGTGCATCCCGATGTTTCTAGTGAAGCCACAGTGGGGCAAGGTTAAATATTCATGGATAGCACTCAGAATATTTTTTTTGAAGCGTAATGGGCCTATAATATTTAACTTCTACAGCGGCCTCACTTTATTTTTTTATTGCCACTTTTTTAAAATTTGCATTAAAAGGTATTTTAAAGTGGAGGGACCCACTTTAATAATATGGGCTTTAAAATGTTTTTAAGGAATAACTTTAATTTGTGGTGAACAATGGGCCCATAAGCTATTTTTTTTAGCTTATTTGAAAATTTTATTGAATTCAAAAATGGTGGCCCATGTATTTTCTCCTGCTAAAATAAATTTGTAACCTGCTTTATTCCAAGAGTCATTTCCAGAATTTTTTTTTGCAAGGGAAGGATACTATTGTTTTTCCTACAGATAAAGGACATTTAAAACCTGATAATAGGGGTGTTTATAGTCGTCGAAAATATTTTTCTTATATGGACACATTGGTGGTATATATTTTTTATTTTGAGGTAATTTAACATCTATTTTTTAACCTCAAATATATTGTAATGATGGAGTGCATTCTTGGTTGAACCCAACACTCCCAAATATTTGTTAGAGTAATCCTACTACCTAGTCATCTCCTCTATATCACTGTATCGCTCCAAATTTTTCGCATCCCTACCTTCAGGCTATAGGATCCGCGCCCGGAAGGAGGATGGGAAAAGGATGGTGCGGTACCTCGGACTGAGAGGACTTTGCGAAGGTCCCGCCTCTCAAGGGAGGTGTATTTTGGTGATTTTTCGACGGATGGTGGGTTCACCAGGAAACATTTGGCGGCAGTTTCCACGCCTAGGTTTTGGAATGTGTTTTGATGTGTTCGTTTTAATCTTAAGCATTCAAGTCCTAGGTTTGGCCGAATGAATCTAAATTAAACTACATGAAAATGCAACTTTCATGAACACAAGAAACAGATTTGAAAGCAAAAAACAGAGAATTTTACAGAATGACAATGAAGAATACCTGATCCGGATGTCCCAAGAAGATTCTGACGTTTGAAGCAGTCTGGATCGCCTGTAATCCGACAGAATCGCTCGCAATCCGACGTAATCGACTAATCGTCCGAACCGACAGAATCGTCCGAGATCCGACGAATTCGTCGACGAATTCGTCGAGACCTGCAAAATAGAAAACAGATGCAAAATACAAGAAATTCTACCGTGCTAACAGAGGCAAATTACACCAAATAATAAAATGAATACCGAGCAATAGTTTAAAACAACAATCCTAGCCAATTTCTGTATTTTAACAACAAATCATGAACTTAATGTGCAATCTAAGCTAAATGGGTGAACTCCAAATGCAAAATAATATAAACACTGAGTAAATGATCTAATTTGCAGCATAAAATGACAAAGAAAAGGTTGAGAAAAGCAAACTCTAGGCACTGATTGCCTCGATGTGGACTGCAGTCGAGATCGTCTCGCATCGCACGAAATCGTCTCGCATTTGACGGGATCGCCTCTGATCCGAACAGGTTCGTCGGCGATGATGGATGCCGGCTCCGACTGAAAATCGGTGATGTACCTGCAACAAAATTGCTATGGGACTAGTGCAAAAGCAAGATTAGGATGTTTTGACGCAGAGGGAATCACTTTGCAGAAAATTTCAGCCAGGGGTTGGGGAGGGAAAATCTTAGAGATTAAATAGGCTTAGGGGGAGTAGTTAGGAGGTTGGAGATCATCCCAATTTGGGAGATCTCCAACGGGGGAGGGTCCCAACGGCACGGACACGCTTCGCCCGGATTGGAGACCCGTTGGAACAGATTCCAACTATGCAAATTTAGTTTTGCGACAAGATCGTCTGGACGTCCTAGTCCAGACGAAATCGTCAAATCTGGGACGATATCGTCTGATCGGCGACGATATCGTCAAACGGTCAAAACAACCTCTAAAAATGGCGCGAAAAAGGGGGAAACGGATTTCCCGATGGTTAACAGGCGGTTTGGGAGGTTAAATTTGAATTTAAATTTATTTACTAAGGTGAATGTAAATTTTATAATTTTACTGCGCCAATTTTAGGGTGCTACATTTTGCCCCCTCTTTAGCGAATTTTCCGAAGAAAATGCGTTAAAGATGAGTTCTTCTCGATCTACGAGAAAGCAAAAAATTATTCCCATTTTTAGGCGACGATTCTTGGTCGAATCGTACAACTTACTATGGTGCCCCTCCGTGTTTTTACCCAAATCGAACGTTTGAGGTAAAAACGCGGAAAAGCAAAAAATTATTGTTGAATAAAATTAAGAAAAATAGGGTAAAACCCTAATTCATTTTTACTGTTCATTTTTACCTTTTTAGAGCTCAAGCAAAATGGTGGAGACAACGCACGTATCGACTTAGGTCCGGCGCGGTCTACGGGTAAGAGTCTAAACTTAGTTTAGAATGCTTTAATTTGATTTTTACATGCTTTTTAGGTAGATTTTAGATGAATTTTGAGCATCGCGGCCGTTTTAGGGCCGTCGACGTCGTCAGGACGAAATCGTCTCGATTTCGACGAAATCGTCTCAATTTCGGCAATTTCGCCCGAGGGCGAAATCGTCGAAAGGGGGACGATTTCATCAAATTAGAGACGATTTCGAACTACGAAATCGGAGACGATTATGCTCAAATTTGGGACGATATCGTCCAATAGTGGGCGATATCATCAATTGCACAAAATTGAATTTTTAATTTGCATTATTGATTACTTGAATTATTGATTAATGATTGTTTATTGTTTATGTTGCTTATGTTGCAGAGAGGATTGCTAAAAAGCAGAGAATGGAAATATGGAGGATTGAGAGATGACTTGGCCGCTCTGACACAGGCAGAGCGAGATCTGCTGGCACAGGCCGGCTTACTGCATGTGGCAGAGATGCCACAAGTATCCACAGACATGGGGCTTCTAACAGCCCTAGCAGAGAGATGGTATCCGGGTTCTTCCTATTTTCGGTTACCGACAGGGGAGATGGCTCCCACACTAGAGGACGTATGGAGGATTCTGAGAATCCCCATACAAGGACGGATGATCACTCCTACGGCCAATCAGGGCCACGCTATGGGACGACTGTGTGGTGACCCGAGCTTCGCCCTGGAGAAGGGCAGAGTGAATATCGAGGCACTACGCCAGATGCCTGGGGCATCCAGACTCACACGAGTACTAGCTGGAGTGGTTGGTGGACTTCTACTGTGCCACCAGAGCGGATGCAGGGTACCATGGATGCTCGCAGATGTGATCTGTGATATGCGGGACCATGGGTACAGGTTTTGCTAGGGCAGCTTTGTTCTATGCCGGTTGTACAAGATCCTGTATGGGGTCGTGTACAAGGGCGGGCGATGTCTGGTGATGACATCGCTCCTACAGGTTTGGTGCTGGGAGCACATTGTAGTGCGGAGGCCGGTAGGGCTTCCACTGATAGGGATTGACGGGGAGAGGCCCCGAGTCTTCTACTGGTGGCTCCGGAGAGGGTCACAGCGACGGATCGACCTGTCGATGTCCCGGAGACTACTGGATGATTTGGTCCTGGACCAGATCACCTGGAGACCATGGAGAGGGCACCCATGGTGGGCCGAGGACGGACAGGAGCTGGCTCGCATCAGGTGAGTCTCATCGGCTACGGATGGAGAGAGGAGAGGTGGAGCTCCACCGCTATGACCGAGTTTTGAGACAGTTCGGTCTACAGCAGGGGATCCCATCTCTGAGGGATTACGAGTTTTCTTGGACTGTCCGGGATAACACCACGGTTAGCGGGGCTCCTGACATGCAGCGCTTCTGGAGCCAGGACGCAGACGATGCCCCCATCCAGCCAGTGGATGGGGACGATGTAGGAGTAGCCGATGGCTACGATGCCTGGTACGTAGGCATCCGCCCTCCTGGATGACGAGGGCACAGGGTCCGATCCACGTAGTTGTGCATCGGATAGGGAGGCGATGCCAGGCAGCGATAGAGGCGGCCCAGGGTCACGATGGGAGGGAGCAGAGGAGGCCACAGGCACAGGAGAGGCCGCGACAGCGGGAGAGGAGGGAGGAGAGACCCCCATCTCCACAGAGAGAGAGACCACCATCGCCCGATAAGGGCAAGGGTGTAGACACTGGGGAGAGCAGCGAGACAACGACTCTCCGAGCTGAGGTTGCCCGCTTGCGGGCTCAGGTGTAGACACTACAGGATGAGGCTACATGGCTCAGAGCTCGAGGCGGAGGAGCGAGCACTCGAGATTTAGCACGCGCTATCGCCCAGATCACTTTCTATCAGGCTCTATACTACCAGGCGGTGCCAGCGGAGCAGAGGGTGCCATTACCAGCACACATTGCAGAGCCTGTCGTGATGGGGTCATCTAGGACATCATCACGATCGGCATCCAGGACTCACGGCACCACATGGACTATGATGGGGCCACCTCCTCCACCTCGGGGGGGAGGAGATGAGGGCTGAGAGCTCGAGGGGCTCTCGAGACACTACACGTAGGGTATTTGAGGGGATTGAGTATGCCAAGATGTGGATTGTGGCATACTAATCCATTTTTGATATGATGTACATATATATTTGTGACATATATAGATGAGATATTTTTGATCATATGACTTATATTGTGTTATGTATTTTTATGATGCTTTTAGATGTTTTAATTGATTGATTTAATAATTCATTGAGGATTCATGTAATTATGTCGTTGGAAATATTATAATTTGAATGTCATGCTATAACATTATAAATGAAATAATCTGATGTAACAAAGTGGTTGTTTGTGATGCAATGTGATAAAAATAAAGACTTCTAACAATAATTTCAAAGGACATTGTCGCTATTATAGACCATTTCATGGAGTCGCTGCTCACTCGGTCGTCAAGCTAATCCCATTTATAGAAATATTGTTAAAAAGGAAAAGAGTGCTTAAGAGACTGTCTTAAGACTTTAGTGCAATAGTGCAAATGATGATGATGATGATGATGGTTTTGTTTTCAGATTTTCATGAAAAATATTATGCATGAAATATTGTTTAAAATGATTTTTGCTAGGCATAAATCCCTAAGTGTGATAAAATTTGTGAATAATTCCTTAGGAATTATACCATCATTGCAAAGTTAAAGGTTGACATAATGACATGAAATAGTGATAACGTGTTTGCTTTTGAAAAGCAAAATTTGTGTAAAATGAAGTCATATGGTTTTCATGATTTTGAAGAAATGGGGAATAAAAATTGTTACAATGGTTTGCGCTAGGCATAGAATATGTAGGTATAGACTTATACCATCATCGCGAAAATCCAAAAAAATAGTTTTATTGCATGGTTGATTTTTGATGAACAGAAAAGATGAAAATGAGGACTTGCGCTAGGCATAAAATTCCAATTTTGGTTTTGAAACTATACCATCGTCGCGAAAGTCAACCAGATATATATGATTTGATTTGTGTAATTTGGAAGAAATTTTTGATTTTTCTAATTCTATAGTTGTCTTTGTGAAAAATAATTGTACTTGATTATTCCAAACAAGTTGCAAAAATAATATTTCAAAGTATTTTGAAGACAAAAGTTAGATTTATAAGGAATCCCATGTGCATATGTGCATTCATTTCCGATCTTGATTTATCATAATGATACACAAAATCTCTCAAATACAAATGTGTGTGCAATTGCATTGTTCATTTACCAGTTTTGAGCAAGATACTATGATACAAGTGATTTGAAGAAACCAAATAAGTGTGCATTAACCATGATGTAGATGCATATAACCATATTAGACTACTATGTAGGTCGGATTATCAAGAGCTAGCTAATCCATAAGCAGACATAGGTCTCGTACAAAAGAAGGTCGCTAATGTGACGGATATATCGCCACGCTAGGAGTTACCCAAGGCCAAACAGGTTGGGCACAAACCACCTGCTATGGGGCTTACCTCACAGTTTTCGAATAATTGAGAATTCCAGGGATTCAAGCTCATCAACCCTTCTTTTCTTTTCAAAGGGTAGGGAAAGGGATTTTATTGCTTTCTTGCTTTCTTTTGAACTTTGCTTATTTTTCTTTTTGTATTTCTTTTGCTTGATAATGCTTGGAACATTGCTGAAATAACATTTTTCTTTTCTCTTTTTCTTTTCTTGAATTTTTCTTTTCTTTTCTTTTTCTTTGCTAGGGATACTTGCTCGGATTAGCTGTAGAGCAAGGGATTTTTATTCTGGGTAGGGGTGAGCTTGTCCTTTTGCCAATTCTCAAAGATTCTAGACCATGTGCATGATAGGATAGCAGGGGAAACTTTTCACTCAAGAAATCAGTTCTACTATGTAGCAAAACATGGAAATTACAAATATAATCATTTTATTGTGGAAAGATGTGTGTGGTTTAAGTAAATAACAAGATCAATTCTCTATGCTCAAACTTTATTTAATTGAATTTTGTGAACTTTGATATAAGAGAGATTAGTAATCATGCCAAATAAAATCAAGATATTTATTGTTGTGAGTGTGCAAGTGAGGGATTCAAAATAAATGCTAATTTATCCAAAATAAGTTGAAACATATAACTGCAATAATTGTAAGAAAATATATATAAATGATTTGTGAGAAAGTTTTTGAGAATGTTGACTCTCTCTTTCTTCTGTATATTGTTTTGGTTTCGAAAGAGTCAAGCATATTGTTGTTTTTATATTTTTGAGCAAAAAATTTAACAACTGCCTTAAACAAATGCAATAGATAGTTTTTGAAGATTTTTGGAGATTTATGAATGTTTTTTGGTGTTTTTGAATAAATTGAAAGAAATACAAGATAGTAATTTTGAACAAATATATACATGGATGAAATGACCAAGTTTATGCATAGTAACGTTTAAGATGCAAAATATTCATGGGTTCTTTAAGTTCTTTACCATCTAAGGTAGATAATTTATATGCTCCTGATTCAAATTTTGCAGTAATAATGTATGGTCCAAGCCAGTTGGGCTCAAATTTACCTTTAAGTTCTTTGGTTGCATTTGTATTTTTTTTATTTTCTTTTAAAACAAGGTCGCCAATCTCAAAGGATCGATGACGAACTTTCTTAGCATATGATCTTTTAAGCTTGTTTTGGTAAGCACGGAGATGCTCCAAAGCATTGATGCATTTTTCATCGAGGAGTTCCAGCTGACTGAGTCTGCCAGCATGATATTCATCTCCTACTTCGGTATCTTGAAGTAGCAGAGCCAAAGAAGGAACTTCCAATTCAAATGGAAAAACTGCTTCAAGCACCATATACCAAAACAAATGGTGAAGTGCCCGTCGGGGTTCGAACACTAGTTCGATAAGCCCACAAGGCCGGATATAATTGAATATGCCAGTCACGGCCAGTTTTATTGACTAATATTTTGAGAATTTTGATTAAAGTTTTGTTAGAAGCTTCTGCTTGACCATTACCCTGAGGATAATAGGGAGTGGACCAACGATGTTGAATCTTATATTTTTGACATAATTTTTTAACATCTTTATTTTTGAAAGGAGTTCCATTGTCAGAGATGAGGTTGGCAGGGATTCCGAACCTGCAAATGATTTGATTAAAAATAAATTTAGAAACTTGTGTGCCAGTGCAAGAAGCTAAAGGCATAGCTTCGACCCACTTCGTGAAATACTCAGTGGCAGTTATGATGAACTTGTGTCCATCAGAAGACACAGGATTGATTTTGCCAATAATATCCAAGCCCCATTTAGAAAAGGGCCAAGGAGATGAAATAGCCTGCAACTCTTGTGCAGGCGCATGGACAAGGTCAGCATGTTTTTGACACTTGTCGCAATGGCGCACATACTCATGTGCAATGTTTCCATGGTAGGCCAAAAGTATCCTATCCGAAGGAGCTTTTTAGCAATGGCACTACCACTAAAGTGTCCTCCACAAGATCCATCGTGGGCTTCACTCAAGGCTGATTTAGACTCTTCTAAGTTTAAACATCTTAATAGGATACCTTCAAAAGATCTCCTATATAAAGTATTGCCAATTATTACAAATCGACTTGCTCGTCGACGTAATAACCGACGCTGGTTTCTATTAGAATTAGCAGGGAAAGTCCCATTTTGGAGAAAATCAAATATGTCTGTATACCAAGGTTCAGGAGTAGTTTCATTGATTAGAAACACATCCAAAGGCTCTAAGCATGACTTATTTGAAGTGGGTTCCTGGAGTCGACGAATAATGATAGTGGCGTATTCGTCGTCTAACTCCAAGGGCAGGAGAGATGCAGCTGCGGCCATAGCATCACCTGCACGGTTGCTAGTTCGAGGAATAGCTTCCAAGGTGACTTGATCAAATAAAGACATTAGTTGTAAAACATAGGCCTTATATGGGCACAGCTTTATCATCTCGGGTTTGATAAACTTCATTAATTTGATTTATAACCAATTGGGAATCACCAAAAACTAAGAGATTTTTAATTTTGAGTGCTAGAGCAGCTCGTAATCCAAGGATTAGAGCCTCATACTCAGCAGTATTGTTGGTGCAAGCAAAGGTCAGTTTGAAGGACAGAGGAATAAGATGTTTTTGCGGAGATATTAAAATAATACCCGCACCAGCCCCACTCATGCATCGGGCGCCATCAAAGTATAAGGACCATTGTTCAGGATGGTCTGCCTCTAATTGGAGGCATTCATCTGGAAACTCGATGATGAGGGGATGAGTAGACTCTAAGGGTGCAGCAGCTAATTGATCTGCTATGATTTGACCCTTAACAGACTTCTGTCCTATGAAGGTGAGATCAAACTCGCTTAGAGCAAGAACCCACTTGGCTGTGCGACCCGATAAATAAGGTCGACTCATGAGATATCTTAAGGGATCATATTTAGCAATGACATAAGTTTTTTGGCTAAGCATATAATGTCGTAATTTTTGCGTAGCAAAAATGACTGCTAGACATAGTTTTTCCAACGCGGTATAGCGGGTTTCATAACTGATGAAGGTTCGGCTAATGTAATAATTAGCACGTTCTCGCTTTTCATCATCAAGTTGAGCTAACATAGCTCCTAAGGCAGAATCTGAAGCTGAAATATATAGGAGAAATGGGCGATCGGATTTAGGTGGTGAAAGCACCGACGGATTAAGGAGATATTGTTTGAGAAGTTCAAAAGCTTCTCTACATTCTGTGTCCCAATTAAAGGGGACATCCTTCTTAAGGAGTTTAAGAAAGGGACTAGTTTTATCCGCCAGCTTATCGATGAAGCGACGGATGGCTTGAAGCTTACCTTGTAAACTTCGTAATTCAGATATATTAGTAGGTGCGGGCATATCGGTGATGGCCGCAATTTTGAGAGGGTCAATTTCGATACCACGTAAAGAAACTAAAACCCCTAATAGTTTGCCGGACTTAACTCCGAATATGCATTTTGTCTGGATTTAATCGAATGAGATATTCTCGTAATCGATTAAAAACTTTCCTTAAATCATCTAAATGATGATCTTCAATAAGAGAGCGAGCTATGATATCATCTACATAATCATGTAGGATATCATGCATCATATCATGAAAAATGTAGGTCATAGCTCGTTGATAAGTTGCACCGGCGTTCTTTAAGCCAAATGGCATCACTTTCCAAAAAAAGGTACCCCAGGGGGTAATAAAGGTTGTTTTAGCCTGATCTTCAGGAGCTATCCTGATCTGATTATAACCGGAGAATCCGTCCATTAAGGACATCATCCCACTTCCGATAGTGAAGTCAATAATTTGATCCATGTTTGGAAGAGGAAAGTCATCTTTAGGGCATGCAGCGTTGATATCTCTAAAATCGGTGCAAACTCTAACTTTGGTAGCTTCTTTCTTGGTGACTGGAACTACATTTGAGATCCATTCAACATAATCAATAGCTTGTATGAAGATAACATTCAAGAGTTTTTCTAACTCCCCTTTGACTAGCAGAGCCACTTTGGGATGCATTTTTCTAAGTTTTTGTTTAACCGGTTTAGCATCCGGATGGACCACTAGATGATGCATGACTACGGAAGGGTCTAGACCTGGGCATATCTTCATATGTCCAAGTGAAGACATCTTCATACTCTTTAAGAAATGTGATGTATTGTTCCTGTTTGTCTTGACTTAGTTCTGCTCTGACATTGATTATGTGAGGATTGTCCTCAGCTCCAATGTTAATTTTAATGACATTTTCTACCTCCATGTGTAGATCTCTTTCAAAGTTAGGTGGGGCGGGTGACACGCCCAATTCTTGTAATTCTTGTAAGGTTAATTTAGATAATTCATTCTGAGGGTCAGTGGCCTCAATTTGGGCTATAGTTGGTATAGAACCATCAAAATAAAATCCGTTGTGTAGCATCTCTTCAACAGAGACATCATGGAAGATATCTCCTTCCAATTCTTCATCGGGGTCAGCAATCATTTCAGGGTATGCTATGGATAGCATGTTGCATGAAAACGACTGATTATTAAGAGGCAAATCAACATGCCTATCCAAATAATCTTGATAGCATATGAGATGATCATCATCCTCAAAAGGAAAGGGTTGACCCTTACTAGGAAATAGGCCCACACCACAGCAGGCAGGCCACGGTTCTACCTCGAAAGGTTCTTTCATGCCATTTTGGAAAGGTCCCAAGCCTTTCCCTTTATATCCCATTTTAAGCATCATGGGTTTAGCTTTAATATAATCATTGGTAAAATAGCACCGAGCGTATCCCTCATGATGAGTTTTGATATTCCGAGGGATTCTTCCCTAGTCATATCCTTTATAAATGAAGGCACAACTCCCAACTTGGTAAGTACTTCCCAGAGGTTGTGGGAGGCCCAAAGTACGAGGAGATGGCGGTAATTTATTTAAAAGGTTTGAATCTTGCATGAAAGCATTCATTTTTTTTGATATTAAGGTTGTAGATAAATCTGGTAAAAGTTCATCAGAAAGGGCATAAGATGTAGAAGGCTTATTACCTATGTCTTGAGATGTGGAAGGGATGATAGATGTGTCTAGAGGTTTTGAATTTGTAGGGGTAGTAGTTGAAGAATTGGTTGTAGATTTGAAATCTTTTTGAGGTTCTAAAGTAATTTGTTTAGAGGGTTGTTGATCTATATAGGAGGATGAAGTTAATGGAGGGGAACTAGGTGAAGTTATGGGTTTATGTTTCACAGTTTTAGATGAAAAAGAAGAACTAGAATGTGTGGATGACAAAGCTGGGTAAAATTGCACTCCAACTGGTTCTGCCAAAGCACACATATCAAAAGGTCTAGGGTCACCATGAATAGTGACCAACTGATTTTTGAACTCAAATTTAACACATTGGTGTAAAGTTGATGGGACCGCTCGCATGGCGTTGATCCAAGGGTGACCCAAAAGTATATTGTACGATGTTGGGCAATGTACAATGAACACGGTTGTTTCTAGGGTTCTAGGACCAACTTGCAATGGGAGGGTAATAACTCCACATGTTTCTTGTGTTTCGTCATTAAAAGCTTTGATGATCATATCAGTTTTCTTCATTTCATCACTTCTAAAGCCAAATCGTTGGTAGAAGTCAAAGGTGCAAATGTTTAGAGATGAGCCATTATCAATCAAAACTCGTTTGACAGCTACATCTCCAATTAAAGCAAGAATGTATAAGGGATTGTCCTTATGTAAACTGTGTTGTGGGATATCTTTATCCCTGAAGTCAATACAATCAATCTCTCGAGTGATGATAGTATTGGCCATAGCTTCAAGTTGAATGTTTTGAGGCACCATCATTTGACTCAATGTAAGCATCAACTCATCCCTATGGGTGGGAGAGGATCTTAATAAATCTAAGAGGGAAATTCTGGCCGTGGTATTAGACAATTGCTCATTAATGCTGTAAGGGGGTTTAGATTGGATATTAGGAGCATGATTCCCTTTATTAGGGTTTTTCAGAACGAATGGAGCTGATCCATCATTCTGGTTTGATTCTTGCTGAGAGTTTTGAGCTTGTTGTCGAGTAACGACTCCAATGGTACCTACAATGTTATAGTGAAGACGTTGAACTGGTCTCGGTTGAGCATTAATGGCTTGTTCATTTGAAAGGAATATATTAGAAGAAGGTCGAGTAGTGACTCTTCTAGGAAATGGTTCTTCTGGAACCATATCATCTGTGACAAAGTTGAATAGGATCCGATTCATTTTCAGAACTATTCGATTGGTTTGAAGTAATGTCTACTTCACTTTCACTATCTGACTCTATATCACTATAATCAGAAGTTTGAAAATTATGTAAGGTCCTGGTCGTAACCAAGGATAAGGTCGTGTCAAATATTTGAGGATCCTGAATAGGTAATTGTCCGCTAATGGTTCCTACATATCGGGTAGGAGGGGGAACATTATGATGTTCGATTTGATTGGCTACCTCTTTACCATGTCTTGGTAAAGGGTGTTGAAATATGTCTAGAGTTTGATTGGCATTTTGATTTTGATTTTGGGGAATAGTATTTTGAGTATTATTAGGAGGGTTTTGTTTAGGTTGGAAGGCTTGCACTTCCATTTCATTATTGTCAATCAAATCTTGTATTTTATGTTTCAACCTTTTACAAGCGTTGGTAGAATGTCCAGGTCCTCTATGGAAATCACAGTGCAAATCAGCTCTATATCCGGGTATAGTTGGGTCAGGTTCCTGGATGGCTGGTAATTGGATTAAACCTCTTTCGAGCAGTTGAGGTAAAATAGTTGACAAAGGTTGGTTTAATCTAGTGAATTCTCGAGGAGGCTTGTCAGGAGGTTTCAATATGAATTTTTTTGTTGTCTTCGTTGCATTGATATTAGCAACATTTTCTGTCAGTGACTCCGTCACCGACAACCTGTTTGTTTTTATATTGATTTCTAGATGTTTTCTCGTCATCCTTCTTCCTAAGTTGGCCTCTCCTAATGAGGGCATCTTCTACTCTTCGAGCTAAATCTATAGCTTGATCGAAGGTAGTCAAAGTAGCTGTTGATAGCTCATAAGAAAGTTGTTCTTGTAAATTGTTGATGAAAATGTCCAACATTTCCCTATAGGGTAGCACAAAGTGCAGTTTTCCTGTCAATTGCCTCCATCTAGCTAAGAAATCGGCAAAGCATTCATCCTTATCTTGTTTTAAATTGTATAGGTCTTTAATAGTTACATGCCTCTCGATGTAGGCACTAAATTGATGGACAAATGATTCAACTCTTTCTTCAAAGTTTCTCAAAGAGTGAGTGGGCAATTGGTAGTACCACTCTAATGCCATTCCACCTAAACTTTTGGGGAACATTTTTAGTAATAGCAAGTCGTCATGCGATATGTCGTGACATGCTATCCTAAACATGCGAAGATGCTCTATGGGATCTTCGGTTCCTTTATATATAGGCAGAACAAGCATGGGAAAATGTTTAGGATATGGTTGAGCTACAACTATGGGATCCAAAGGTTGACTACAAATCTCTCGATAATTATACGAGGGACGGTAGGGATCTATTTGGTCCATACGTGAAGCCAATTGTTTCACCATAGCTTCCAAATTACTAGTTTGCCCCCCATATTGGTTTGGTAGGGCATTGACATAAGTGTTATGGGCATATGATGGAGGAACATGCAGGTTAGATGCCATGTTACTGTTGTGTAAAGTATTGGTAGGAAAAGTATTATGGAGGGATTTTGAAGTTGGATGATGTTGTATTTCGGATTGTTGAAAATTTGTATTTGGCTTTGTTTTAGGTTTCTGTTTATTTAAAGCATTTTGTTCAATAGTTTGGCGGAACAAAGTAGTGAAGGGAATTTTCTTTTGTGCGGGAGTGATTTTAGGTTGAGTAACAGGTTCCTTAGGAGGTTGGGTAACCTGTTGTTTTGACATGCTTTGGGCTATAGTGACCATATCCGTATTGGATGGTCCACCCTTGTCACTTTCTTGATCAATGAAAGACAAGGGATTAGTCTGCATATTGCATATATATTCCATGGCTGCTTGAGTTTTACTAATTTGCCCTTTATCAAGGCGAATTGCCACATTAAAGTCATCAATGTTTTCCATGAGAAATCTCTTGAAATGCTCTCGCATTGTCAAAGGCAATAGCTCCATTTGGAGCTACTCTAGGGGATGAGGATCCATCCTCTTTAACATTTGCTTCTTGTTCCTTATCTTCACCTAAGTCTTCATCTGATTGACCTAGAGTTTCTCCTTCCGGATTTGTATCTCCAAGAAGGACATTTGGATTTTCAGTTGTATCTTGTAACCAATCTTCTCCTTCCCCTAAAGTTTCTTTACCATTCCTAAGTTTAGGCATGGTGCTAAGTTTTGATTTCAAAATATATATATGCAACAAATTAAGAGGTATATATTTACTATATACCTACTATAATATTTGAAATTGAAATGTTTAAGTTTTTGCTAAGTTTTTTTTATTTTTAATTTTTTCTTTAATTTTTTTTTTTTGAAACAATATAATAAAGACAGCAAATAACACAATAAATGCACGAAATAATAAGACTGAAAGTAAATGAGCTAGTTTTCTATGAATAACTTATGAATATCATTAATAGGTTCGAGTTGTTCAGGAGTCATGAAATGTTCTTCTTCAAATTGAAAGTTTTCTTTTAAGAATTTGATGAAAAGGGCTATGGTAATATTATCTGTCTCAGATGTCGGTTGATAGAAGTAAATCTCATGGCAATACTCTCGAATATAACACAAGCACGAGGAACTCTATTCCATCTTTCCCTATCTCGTAAGAACAACCTCTTGGTCTTCTACAAGGCCTAGGAATTGGTGCACAATAGCTGCGTTCTCGAGGTATTCCTCGAAGGTGAACAACTCTGAAGATACTAAAGCTCTCCTATAGGCTAACCATCTATGGCAGGCTCTCTGAAGTTCATGATAAAAAACTAATTGATGAGGATCCAGGATTCTATCCAAGACTAGCCTCTTAATTTGCTTAAGTTGTGTGGACCTAGATGAAATGAGACTAAGTCTCCTATCAAGTTCGTTCCACAGGAATTGATTTCTACTTGTTTCAGGGATATTAAGGACAGAATTAACTTCTATAGCTGCCAATTGATTTTCTACGTTTATAGTAACTGCTAACCTCTTTTTAGGAGCTACCATCTAAACATGACTTTAAACCTTAAATGTTTTAAAATGCATCTAAGTTTTAGTTGTTCTAAATTTTTTTGTTTTTGTTTTTGTTTTTGTTTTCAAAAGGTTATGATGCATTCACGTCGGGTTCACCAAAATGTATCGCTCCAAATTTTTCGCATCCCTACCTTCAAGCTATAGGATCCGCGCCCGGAAGGAGGATGGGAAAAGGATGGTGCGGTACCTCAGACCGAGAGGACTTTGCGAAGGTCCCGCCTCTCAAGGGAGGTGTATTTTGGTGATTTTTCGACGGATGGTGGGTTCACCAGGAAACATTTAACGGTAGTTTCCACGCCTAGGTTTTGGAATGTGTTTTGATGTGTTCGTTTTAATCTTAAGCATTCAAGTCCTAGGTTTGGCCGAATGAATCTAAATTAAACTACATGAAAATGCAACTTTCATGAACACAACAAACAGATTTGAAAGCAAAAAATAGAGAATTTTTATAGAATGACAATGAAGAATACCTGATCCAGATGTCTGAAGAAGATTCGACGTTTGAAGCGCTGTCTCTATCGGATCGCCCGTAATCCGACATAATCACCCGCAATCCGACATAATCGTCTGAAACTGACAGAATCGTCTGAGATCTGACGAATTCGTCGACGAATTCGTCGAGACCTGCAAAACAGAAAACAGATGCAAAATACAAGAAATTCTACCGTGCTAACAGAGGCAAATTACACCAAATAATAAAATGAATACGGAGCAATAGTTTAAAACAGCAATCCTAGCCAATTTCTGTATTTTAACAACAAATCATGAACTTAATGTGCAATCTAAGCTAAATGGGTGAACTCCAAATGCAAAATAATATAAACACCGAGTAAATGATCTAATTTGCAGCATAAAATGACAAAGAAAAGGTTGAGAAAAGCAAACTCCAGGCACTGATTGCCTTGATGTGGACTGCAATCGAGATCGTCTCGCATTAGTACGAAATCATCTCGCATCTGACGGGATCGCCTTCAATCTGGATAGGTTCGTCGGCGACGATGGGTGCTGGCTCCGGCTGAAAATCAGTGATGTACCTGCAACAAAATTGCTATGGGACTAGTGCAAAAGCAAGATTAGGATGTTTTGACGCAGAGGGAATCACTTTGCAGAAAATTTCAGCCAGGGGTTGGGGAGGGAAAATCCTAGAGATTAAATAGGCTTAGGGGGAGTAGTTAGGAGGTTGGAGATCATCCCAATTTGGGAGATCTCCAACGGGGGAGGGTCCCAATGGCGCAGACACGCTTCTGCCCATATTGGAGACCCGTTGGAACAGATTCCAACTATGCAAATTCAGTTTTGCGACAAGATCGTCTGGACGTCCTAGTCCAGACGAAATCGTCAAATCTGGGACGATATCGTCTGATCGGCGACGATATCGTCAAACGGTCAAAACAACCTCTAAAAATGGCGCGAAAAAGGGGGAAACGGATTTCCCGATGGTTAACGGGCGGTTTGGGAGGTTAAATTTGAATTTAAATTTATTTACTAAGGTGAATGTAAATTTTATAATTTTACTGCGCCAATTTTAGGGTGCTACAATCACCTAGAGGTTGTAGCGGCTGGTTACCCATGCATTTTGGTAGGATGAGGAGGTCACCATAAGGACATGTTCGAGAGCTATGTTGGTGCCCTTTATTTTTCAGATTCCCTTGAAGTAAGTTGTTTGTCCACTTTGGACCTTGTTATCAGCCCATTGTGTTCATATAGGTGGATACCACTACTTATGCTTGTGGATTCAATTTGGACATCCCTTGTGATTCTTGTGGTTATTTCCAAACTACACACTCCTTTTTTTGTGAGAAATTTTGGTTTCAAGGGGTTTTTCTTTAGTGACTTTTTTTCATGGCTCAAAGCCTTGATCTATATCACACACACCAATCTAGGAGTATGGTTTCATTCATTTTGGTGATGAGTCTACTTTTTTTTAGACATCTGATGGATCCTTTGCCGAATTATTGATGGAAGTTTTCCTGGGGGGTTTTAATAGGACATCTTCCTTCCTCTCCATCCTCCATGTACATCTTCCTTCTTCTTCTTCTTCTTCTTCTATTATGGTAGGTGGTTTTCTCCCTTGTGGTTTTTTCTTCATCTCTCTAGCAAAGTTTTCTTATGCATTTATTGTACATGAGTACCTTATAAGGCCTTGTTGTCGGGACTCATACTTACGGATATGCCACTTTTTTAGTTTTTTTTTTTTTGTTACTGCCATATTGTTATGTCTCATGTTTGTAGGAGGTTTCAAAAGGCACAACGGGACTCATTCTTGTTGATATACCACTTGTTTTTATTATTTTTCCCTACCTCCTAGTATCACTTAAGGGGGGTGTTAGAATATTCTAGTACTACTTAACGGGGGTGTTAGAATAATAAATTATATCTTAAGTTTTTACTAGGATAATTTGTGTGGTTGAGATTAGCTCAGTTTGTTATGATCCAATGGATTAGATTGTATGCATTTGCTATTTAAGCAAGGCTCCTTTCATTTAATAATATCAAGTATTATATTTTCTAACACTATATTTTAGATTTTCATTTCTTTTATTTTTGACACTACTGGAATCCATATACCTAATGGAGAAGGCTATTTGGGTCCTCAATTTTGTAAGATAAAATCCCTTGGAGGCACCAATATGGACCCATATATACCTCTACATAGATATTTCATAGTGAGTTCTATTAGACTATCAATTTTGTTATTACAAGGAAATTTTAATAACTACCATGCAATCATTGACCAGAGCGTTAAAGGTATTATTTTGGATCTAAATTTGATAAAGGAAATATATGTCATCCACTCTAAAATATGGTCGAATAAAATTTGAAGACATAGACTACCAAAGTATGTTAGAGTTAGAATATATTACATCAATTGGATCATGTAAATGTACCACCTTAGGTACATAGTTAGGATAAGATATTACTTTAGGGTAAAGTTATGTAGTTACTTCAAGCAATGTAATAAATGCACAAGTGGAATTGTGTAATTTGTAATGTGCAAGGTATCCCCTTGTACAGCTAGGTAGAGTGTTGGCCAAGGAATCCATATTCCTATATAAAGGGTCTCATAGTGGTAGATTAAATATTAGGTCAAGTTCTTATCTAGTGCAGTGTAGTAGATTACTCTTAAAATTTATAGAGATTATTAAGTGCATATAAAACTATTATGAGAGTTCATTTACTGGAGCAATAAGTCCTCATTACAAGAGCTACAAGAAAAGTCCACAGTAGCCTTATAGCAGAAGGAGACTCCAGAAGCTGAGTTAGAGAATGAGATAGGATATTGGTGATCTCCATTCACGATTGATACCTATAGAGTGCAGAAGAAGAAAAGGCCGGATAAGCCTAGATGTAGAAGAAGGCCATAGTAGCGTTCATTTAAAAAAAAAAAATAGAAAAGAATTTCTGATTAAAAATATAAATTTCTAATTCAGAAGAATACTCCAAATAAGAGTTAGAAAATAATTCCTTATTCAGAAGATAAATTCCTGATTCATAAGAATACTCCAAATAAGAGTTAGAAAATAATTCTTGATTTAGAAGATAAATTCTTGATTCAGAAGAATACTCCAAAGAAGAGTTAGAGAAGAATTCCTGAGAAAACTCCAAAAAGGAGTTTCTAAAGAATACTCTTGAGAAGAGTCCAAGAAATAGGAGATTGGTGATCTCCTTTACTAATTAAAGACTTCTTTCATGAGAAGCTGAAGAGATCCTAAGTAGATCTCATTGAAGAACTTCCACTATTGGAAGAAAGAGAAGGACTAGGAGAGTCTTGTACAAATCCATAAGTAGTAGAATCAAAGATACTAGAAGAAGATTTCATCACCAACACTTCCAAAAGTAGAAGTTGAATAAAAGGTCTCAGTTGGAATACTAGAGAAGCTACAAGATAAAAGACCTTGGATAAGTTTCAAGGAAGAAAATAAGAAGGCTTGGAGAGCCTTGTTGCAGAGTTTAAAAAAACATCATAAAAATAGTTCCTAGGAGAACTCATTGGAGAAATCCACTAGCAAGGAGAAGTTCCTAATAATGAAGGACTTGGGATAATTATCGTCACTTGACAAGAAGCCCAAGAGAAGAAGAATTTGGTAAGGAGTTATAAATCTAGAAGAAGAATCTAGTGAAGACCTCAAGATATTTAAAATATTAAGAAGAAGAAGATGTTGTTTTAAGTTAAAATTGGACAAGAATATTGAAGGAAGATTCATATAGAATAAGCCTACAAAATTTGAGATATTTGGATATTACCTCTTATAGCAAGGAGGCATAATTTAGAGAAATGAGTTCTTTGAATATGCAATAGAAAAGCAAAGATCACTAAAAGGATCCAGTCACAAAATCTAAGGCTCAAGATATAAAGTTCAAGGCTATAATTTGGTGAAGTAAGAAGCTATTCTGTACAACCAACAAGAAGTTGCAAATTCAACCATTGCAAGGCAACAAATTGGTGAATCAAAACACCAAGATCTACATCTACATCAAAAGCCATCAAAGAGGTAATAAACTAGGGTACAACTAGATGAACTTCAAATTAGGGTTCATTATCAAATTCTCTCAAGCAGCATATCTGGATTAAAAGTTGCAAAAATATAGATTGCATTATAGTATTCAAGTGCAAAAAGGGAAAATTCATTCTAAGGGATATTTGCACATTAATTAGGAGTTGGATATTTTTAAAAGAAATAAAAATATCATCCTACAATATTTACTGTAGTGAAAAATTATAGAATATTCATTAACGGTAAATTACAAATTACTCTTAAAAGTTACAAATATTATTAAGTGCACTATTATGAGAGTTCACTTACTGGAGCAATAAGGTCCCATTACAAGAGCTGCAAGAAAAGGCCAAAGTAGCCTTATAGTAGAAGGAGACTCCATAAGTTGAGTTAGATAAGTAGATAGGATATTTGTGATCTCCATTCAAGATTGATACCTGCAAAGTGCAGAAGAAGAAAAGGATAGAGAAACCTAGAAGTAAAATAAGGCCATAGTAGCCTTAATTCCAAAATATATATTTCTAATTCAGAAATACTCTAAATAAGAGTTAGAAAAGAATTCTTGATCTAGAATATAAATTCCTAATTCATAAGAATATTCCAAATAAGAGTTAGAAAATAATTCCTGATTTAGAAGATAAATTATTGATTCAAAAGAATACTCCAAAGAAGAGTTAGAGAAAAATTCTTGATTCAGAAGAAAACTCCAAAAATGAGTTTCTAAAGAAGACTCCTGAGAAGAGTCCAATAAATAGGATATTGGTTATCTCTTTTACTAATTAAATACTTATTTCATGAGAAGCTTAAGATATCCTAAGTAGATCTCATTGAAGAAATTCCACTATTGGAAGAAAGAGAAGGACTAGGAGAGTCTTGTACAAATCTAGAAGTAGTAGAATCAGATATCCTAGAAGAAGATCTCATCACCAACACTTCCAAGAGTATAAGTTTGAATAAAAGGTCTCAGTTGGAATACCAAAGAAGTTGTAAGATAAAATACCTTGGAGAGATCTCAAGGAATAAAATAAGAAGGCTTGGAGAGCCTTGTTGTAGAGTTCACAGAAGCATCATCAAAAGAGTTCCTAGGATAACTCATTGGAGAAATCCACTACCAAGGAGAAGTTCCTAATAGTGAAGGACTTGGGATAATTATTGTCATCCAAAAACAAGCCCAAGAGAAGAAGAATTTGGTAAGGAGTTCCAAATCTAGAATAAGAATCCAGTGAAGACCTCAAGACATTCAAAATATTAATAATAAGAAGATCCTATTTGAAGTCAAAATTTGACAAGAAGCTTGAAGGAAGATTCATATAGAAGAAGCCTACCAAATTCAAGATATTTTGAGATTACCTCTCATAGCAAGGAGGTATAGTTCAGAGAAATGAGTTACCTAAATATGCAGTAGAAAATAAGAGATCACTAAAAGGATCAAGCCACCAAATCCTAGGCTCAAGATAGAAAGTTCAAGGCTATAATTTGGTAAAGCAGGAAGCTATTCTGGATAGCCAATAAGAAGTTACAAATTCAACCATTGCAAGGACAAAAATTGGTGAATCATAACACCAAGATCTATATCTAATTCAAAAGCCATCAAAGAGGTAAGCAACTAGGGTAAAATTAGTTGAACTTCAAATTAGGGTTCATTATAAAATTCTATCAAGAATCATATCTAGATTAAAAGTTGTAGAAAGATAGATTGCATTATAGTCTTCAATTTCAAAAAGGGAAAATTCATTTTAAGATATATTTGTGCATTAAATAGGAGTTCGATATTTTTGAAATAAATAAAATTATCATCTACCTATTTGCTATCTAGAAAGCAAAAAGACTATATCCTACAATATTGATTATAGTGAAAAATTGTAGAATATTCATTAAGGGTAAATTACAAATTACTCTTAAAAGTTATAGAGATTATTAAGTGCATCTAAAATTATTTTGAGAGTTCATTTACTAGAGCAATAAGGTGATATTATTGTTACCATTAAAAGTGCATTGGCACTATACTAGTTTATCTCTAACTAGTTACTCTCAAAGGATTGTTGTGTGTCTTGATCTAAGGGTAAAAAATCAACATATTATCAAGGTGTCTAGAAACACCATTTAATGCATATATTCTATAGCATTTAGTGGCCAAAATAAATCCACCAATAAAATTAAACAAGGATCTAAGAATCAAGACTTGGATAGTCTCAGATTCAAAAGTGCACTTAGGGTTTCGTTAAAAGAATAAGTGTAAAACTTTCTACTTCAAAAGGGTGCAAATTATTAGCTTGGTTTTACTCTTTCTAAATTGATTGAGAAAAATAATTACTAAAAGGAAAGGAGCATATCATAAAGATAAATTTGGCCCATTATATTGGTGTAAAATATATCTAATAAAAGCATCATTCTTGTCCATTCAAGAAGGACAAAAGGTCTTAGAATGCAACACTTGTTGTTGAGCAGGTATAAGAATAGGTTTTAATTAAGAAAAGAAATTTGTCGAGGAGTACATATTTCTCAAGTTTTGAGGTGTCAAAAGACACCATTTCTCCATATAAAAACATCTAGAAGTAAGAATTCACCTGCAATATCAAAGCCCATATAATATCATTAGTCAATATACATATACATGGATGAAAAGGATAGCAGTGAGGTACATACTAAAGGGTTCTCATCTATATAAAAAAGTGTGTCTATCAATATGGAATGAAGCTATTACAAAAAAGGACTATATAAACTATAAAGAAGCACAATAATCAACACGTAGAAAGCATAGATAATAAGAGCAAAGGTGCTACATCTGAGAAGAAGAACATCCACCAAAGGAAGCACCAAGATCAGTTACTAAGCTACCATTTGGAGCTTCATAGAACTGAGGATAATCATAGCTAGCACCATCCAACATCCTCATCAATTTGCCTACGAAGGAAATAGGTTGCTTGTTTCCCAAGAAACAAAGCAATCCAAGGAACAAGCATATGAAAGGGCAAAAAGAATTATAAGAGTCTTTCTCGAGTGTTATAGTAGAAGTCTACATGCAAAGACCTTGAGTTCCACTTGGAACAAACATTCTAAGGTTCCATTCTGATTCTTAATCCTCAAGAAACTTCAAGTGCATAAGAAAGAGGAGTTACAAAGAATATTAAGGAGGTTACGTATGTTATCCTGGCATGAGCATTGGAAGAATTTCAATTCATAACTCCCATTCACCACTTTTCCAAAAGGAGGAAGATTCCATTCTATTTAAAGTGTCCAAATTGAATAAACCAATAGAGAGTGAAGTCAAGGTAAATATGTGCATTGAAGAGAGTGAAGTCAAGTCAAATCCAAGAATTGAAGAGAGCAAAGTCAAGGCAAAGCTAAGCATTGAAGGTCAAGTTCATAGTAGTAGAAGGAGTTGAGCTCATGGCAGAATTATATAGCAACATTGGTGTTATAGTAGTAGGAGTAAAAGGACATTGAATACTCCCAGTCAAAGTGGTCAAGCATCCAAGCAATGTAGTCAAAGAAATCATCCACTGTTAAATAAGAAGGCTATTCCCATACTTTGGAGATAATGATCAAAATTACACTTAAGAGTTTTGCCATATATGTCTAAGAATTAGCACCAGATACATAGAGGTTTGGGGTATCACAAAGGTAAGACTACATTTTATTCCAATTTGCTTTCATTAATAGGGAGATATAAGGTATAATATAAGGTTGAAACATTAAGATAAATCAACCACATTTGAAAGCAATATCAAAAGGAATAGATATATATTAATAGCCTAATACATACAATCTAAAGTACAGGAGAAATAAGGATTTGTACTTGGATAGATTAATTATCTAACATTGCAAATATCATTGTTTTTTAAATTTCCCTAATTTGGGAGTTATAAGGAATACTACTCAGAAATAGATAGTTGGAATTTAGAAACATAAAATATCAAATTATCAAAGGCTATAAAAGAAGGTCCTATAAGGAGAAATAAAGAGTTGGAAACTAAATTCTATACTTGTATCAAACTTAAAATAAAGGGATAAAATAATTCCAACAAATATAACCTCATTAAAATCGAAAGTTCTTAAGTTCAATAGGAGAAATAAGGTGTAATATAAGTTGATATTTTCCATTTACAAAACTTTACAAAATCAAATCTAAACTGAACTACTATTCTCAAAAGCACTTTATCAATCATTCAACAATCCAAAATTACTAGGGAAACATAATGCATTCTACAAAATTTGATAAAAATAGCATTCATAAAAAATATCAAGTACTCAATCCATCTAGGAGTCATAAGGACATCTACAAAATCTACAAGGACTCTACCAATTCACATCTCTTAACTAGGGAGATATAAGGAATCCAACAAACCTAAGATCTAAAAGGTTCTATCAAATCCTAAAAGCTCATAACTAGGGATTAATAAGGCAAAACACTTTAATAAGACTCTATTTAATATCCAAGAAACTATAAATATGTCTACCTCAAGTAATATGGTAAATAATGACATGAACAACACTATTAGAAAAGAATGAGCAAGTGCCATAAAAAGTAGAATCAAGAATACACTTACAAAATCTGAAGGAAAATTAAATCCTATTTCAAAAAGGATACAAAATGAAGCTCTGAAAGACAAGTTCAAAACAATGGAGAACTATCTACATGCTCAACTCACCGAAGAAATTGAAAAAGGAAATAATGACATTCAAATTCCTTTAGAATATGGAAGCATACTATACATGGCACTATTTACATTCAAATTTTATAAATATGAAAATGTAGAACATAAAGGATTGATATAATTACTTAAGCTAAAAATATAGTTCGATGAATCTTCACTAGGAAAGATATTTCAATCCTCATGCAATATTAGTACTTCGAGTTCTACTAACTCAAAATCTTATTATGATGCTCTAAGTGTATCTTTAGAAGATTCTATATAGGACACAAAGAATGATGACAAGGACGAAATTAAAGAGAAAATTTCTTTGCAAGAATTAGGTGATAGCATTTCCACCTATGAAAGTATTGAATCCAATAAATAATAAGAAGAAGAACCAATGCAATAAGGCATACAGTGCAAATTGAATTAAATAGGACGAGATCAAGTTGAAGAACATCTGAAGAAAGAAGATCCATATCTAATATTGAAATCTTTAATACCCAAATAATATAATACAGGAGGGTGTTAGAGTTAGAGTATATTACATCATTTGGGTCATGTAAATGTACCACCTTAGGTACATATTTAAGATAGGAGATTACTTTAAGGGGAAGTTATCTAGTTACTTAAAGCATATACAAGTGGTATTGTGCAATTTGTAATGTGCAATGTGTCCCCTTGTATAGCTAGGTAGAGTGTTGGCCAAGGAATCCATCTTCCTATATAAAGGGTCTCATAGGGGTAGATTAGATATCAAGTCAAGTTCTTATCTAATATAGTGTAGTATATTATTGTGCTCCCATACGAAATACTATGTAGCTCTTTAGCTCATATTATTGGAGTGTCCATTTCCTCCATACTACATTGTAATTTCATTATTTCTATTTATAGCATATTTCAGTCATATTGTAGACTCACTTTATTTCATATTTATTACATCCTGTTAGGACCTATGTTAGATCTCTTTCAGTGAATATATCCTTAAAAGCTAACAAAGTACACAGTGGTCTTGGCTAGTCTTGACCAAAGGTCTATGTGTCCAAGTGTTTTCTAGTGGCTGGATGTTCTAAACTCTTATAATATCCTTGACTAGTTCTCTAACATCTCAACAATCCGTAGAATTTTGAAACAAATGAATACAAAAGAAGAAGGCTTTTGACTAGATCTATTTTAGGGGGAATAAACCTGGACACTTATCATCCATCCAAGGTAAGGTAGTTATAGGAAAGCAAAATTTAATCTATTGGCACCTAGAATAGCATTGACCACCACTAATTATAAGTATAACTCCCTATAAATTTATTAAGTTGGTTTAACAATGAAGTATGATAGGAGAGTATGAGCATGTTTAGGTGGCATTAATCTACCAAAGACATGTGGTAGCTACAAATGGTGGATGGTACTAATCAATACTAGCTAGAAAAATTAGATCAGAAAGTAACATCCACTCCTTTCCAGAAAGTTGATCAAGCATGAGTCCTAGACTAGGCCATGTTGTGCCTATATTGTAAGCCTATGGAAAGCCTTTCTTTTAATAATTAGTTGGACTAGTATAGTAATATATATAGGTATATTTACATTAGTATTAGGGTCATTAATTTGAGTGTTTATCTATTGTATATTATGTAACTATGCTCTACAATTTTAAGGAATCAACTTGTCGTTTGACCTTTGCTAGCATTGTGTTGTTGAATTATTATGTATATGGATGCTCTATAGGCCCTAGATATTTTTGTAAAATCTCTTTGGGAGGTCTAGTAGACTATATATTAGGCCCAATATATTGGAATATTAGGGATGCTTAGTGTTTGATTGTGTGGTTCTACTTTCTTCTATAAAATTTTCTTAGGATGCTAAGAGCTATTGGAGTAGTGGAGGGCATGATCTCAAGTTTAATTCATATTCAATCATACTTTTAATAGTAACTAGTTTGTTGACCCTATATATAGTTTAGTTGCATTGTGTGTTACATGGTATATGGTAATATTGTTAGAAAAATGTCATCTACCTCTAATGCACAATTTCCATCTCTAAAACTCTATTTCTTACTCTAATCTTCCCCATTATTTATTTATTTATTTCATAACAAGGAATTGACTTCTTCAAAGGTTGAGTAAGGAGATATCCTAAGCCATATAATATTGGAATTATGGTCAAATGATGCAATACCATCCACTAGGAATATTGAAGAACAAGAACTACCATGAGTACTTAGATGTCTATCACAAAATTATGTTTTTTGGTAGATGTTAATGTCCTGATAATGGTGACCCTTCAAATAGCTATATATTTGAGCCTAACTATTTTTATCTAGGTATTTGATGCAACCAATCATGATCCTAGCATCCATGTGTCTTCAATAGGCTCAAATATATTTGGCACATTTGGATTTTCACCACTATGCATTATTTCCATACCACTTGTCAGTCTATGACTACTTTGTAACTTGCAAGCTCTTCCATTCATGATTACCAAAGGTGGTTTCAACTTTTGCAGGTTTTGGAAGATTGCCTTCCACTTTCCTATGCCAATAGTTGTAGTCTTAGCCTAATTTTTTTTATCCAAGTGGTTGAGATCTTCTCTTTTATCATATTTTTCCAAATTTGGAGTTTCTAGGTGGTCCAAGATTCTAATATGTACAATATCTACTAAAAGGGACCTGTTTGAAATATTTTCTATTTTATCACCATTTTTGACAATCTTTATCTTATTGTCAAGGTCTTAGATACTTGGTTAGGAATTTTAGGAGGCTTGGTTGATGCCATCATGGGAAGATTCCAACCATTATTGATTCTTATATTGCTCTTACTTTATTAATTGTTAGTATATATACCTAAAACTTTTGAGTGCTTTTGTTGATGTCATCTTGGAAAAACCACAACTAATGATTGCTTCAAACTCTTGCTTGCTCAATACGATCTACTCATCTGACTTGGAATTTTGAGGTACATTACTTATGTAATCTCTCGAAAGTCCTAGCCACCCCTTCCTTTCTAATATAGACATGGAGAGTTCTGAGAAGAAGTGTTTGGATTATTTGCCTTAGTAAAATTTTGGCTTGATAAGATGCATTCAAGCTTTGGAAAATAATATACAAGAGATATTAAGTCCAATGAGGTTTTCTTGAATTTTATCCATTAATTTTTCATCAAATTGATAGTCTAACACAACTTGTTAGGACTTAACTCTATGTCCAATTACATTGGACAATATTATTGGTGCCTTTTGGGGGTTTTTTGCTTACAAAAATTAGAAGCCATATATTTTTTCTTGTGCAATGGAGTCATGGGATTAGAGGTAAAAAAACAAGAGAAAATATTAATATGTAATGGGGGTAGGAACTTGGGGACGTGAATAAAATATGGGATTTTTTGTGAAAAAAGAGGAGGAAAAAAAATAGGTGACAAATAACAACAAGAAACTACTTTAGAAGTGGAATAAAAAAATGGATAATTGGGAGGAATGAAGAAACTACATAGTAGGATCAAGTTTCTAGAGTTCCAAAGACTTCACTTTTTACTTCTTTCCATTTTTATTCCACTACTGGGTGATTTTCTTAATTAAATTTATATGCCCCTTTATTGGTTGTCATGCCTCTCTTAAGTTATAATATATGATGAGTCACTTCCCAAGATTTCTTTGATGGGGCCTTGAATATTTTTGCCTTACTGTGGACATCTATTAGTTCATAGAATTTTTTATAGGAGGTACCTATATATATCCTTGCTAGTTCCTATACTTTGGCATGTATTGTGGCTAGCTTACTAAAGAATACAAAAACCATATCTTCCATGATAGGTTCTGAACACTGGTCAAATTCATCCACACTAATACCCATGAGTTCAAAATTTGTATTGATTTTATCAATATTATAAAAGTTTCTATATTCATATTAAAGATAGGGGAACCCACAATAGAGAAATTATCTTATCTCCTTTGGAACATAATGAACTAATCAAATCCCATCCTTGTTGAACCAATTGATGGCATTCTATGAAATCATTATCCATATGCATTATTTCATCTCTTTCTAGTCTCATAAATGCAATAAGTTTTGGCTTCGATATATTTTTTAAATTTTTATAATAATTTCCACTTCTAGCATTCTTTCAACTATTGAAGTCTATATAGCTTGGAAATCATTTTGGGTTGCTTTGACAACTTGCAAGCTAAAAATTAAGAATTCCATGACTGGACACATAAGCATTGTTTCTTTAGAATGTGAATCCACCTATATTTATTTATTTGCACTAATGCATCCCTAGAGAAATGGGGAACTTGTGATTTTTTTCTCTTCAACTAGCTCTAGTTGCATCTTCTCTAACATTTCTTCCAAGATCTAAATTTTAGCACCAATTTCTTGCAACTATGCTTGGGTTAGACCTTTATCAAGGCTCTATTGTAGTTGCTTAACTTGTGTGTGTAGTACCTTATTTTAGTCCTTTATTCATCCATGGATTTTTCCAAGCATTCTATATTCTCCCTCTCCTTGTTGTACTTTGTTGTTATCCAGAATCCATATACATCACATCAATTAATGAGTGATCTCTTTGGGAATTATCATCTAGTGGAATCTGAGAAAAAACTATCTCTTGCATCATACTCATATAATATGGTTCTATAAACTTAGAGGTGGGATTATATATAGTGGGGATGAAGGTTTGTGTTGTATATTTTCCTTTGACTAGGTCCATAACACCCATCATCCTTATTAGAACTTTATCTAGATTAATCCTAGGTGCCTTCTTATCCATTCATTTTTGTGCATTGATTAGGTCTATTGAAAATAGATTAGAACATCTAGGGCTAAGAATATTTCAAGGGGAACTATAACAAATTAAGAATAAAAGAGGGATAATAAATAATTGGAAGCTTTTTGGGCTATACCAGCACCCTCAAAAGTTATATAGAGTGAGATTCTAATGACCCACATATTTTTAATGAGTGTTGTAGAGGTAACAGTTTTGGTAGGTGATTTGGTATGCATTGCTTCTTATGAAAGTTGTTGGGGAAGGGAGGAATGTGGTAGAGATGGATTAGATGAAATGAGAATAGGATCAAGAGAACACATATTTGCTTCTTGCAATTTAGACTACTCTTGTCTTACTAGAATCATGTCATGGATCTTAACCTTCTTTGCTCCTTCATATAACTGATACAATAGAGAGCCTTTCCTTTTTATTTTACCTCTAACCAGACACAAAAACTCATTCTATGTGAGATTTGGAACTACTATCTCTAAGTCCCATTATATTTTTCTTGATTTTGGCTAGAGAGATTCAATAATACCTAATGAAGTCTAACTAAGGCCTCCTTTGGTATAACCCATCTTGTACATAATTTTTGCTCCTACTAAATACCTTTACCATAGATCATGTGGAAAAGGCGATTGGAATTCTTGCTTCCAAGCCTATACTTCCTCTAGCTACTACTATTTTTCTAGGTATGTTTCTAATCCTCGATGAATTTTTGGTCATATTTACGTGCTTGCATCTCACACCCATGAGCTCACCACTCTCATTGCTGATCGGATTTATCCTTGGCCACCTACCTGCATTCCTCGATGTTTGATGCTTGATCATCTTTGCAGTCCACTACAAATCATGAAACTTTACCATCTACTGACTATCACAACTAACTTTTCATAGCAATGGCCTTCACCTATGTATTTTGACCATCCTATATTGTTCTAGAAGTGATTCCTCTTTTCAGTAGTATTTCTCCACTTTGAACTAATTCAATGCATTCTTGGAGATCTCCCATAATGATCGATTGCTCTTCGCATCAGATATGCCAATGTTTAGTCATCCACATCATTGTCTAGATGTTCCATGCCAATTTTGATACTTTTTGGATGATTTCTATGACCCTCTGAATATTTATTACAATCTCACACTGTAATACCATCTACTATTGCAAATCGATGATCAATCTATTATTGGTGTTCTCCGTTTTCATGATTTCGACCTTCCAATTATATTTTAGGCTGCTCTAAACAAAATTTGATGCCCTCTTGATCTTTTCGATGCACAAATGTAGACAAACAAGAAAAGTTAAAAACTATTCTAAAGTTTTGGTGTTTCCTGGTGATCAAATTCTATTTTTTAGGGATATAATTTTGCACCTGATTCCTTTCGATTTATGTGTGCATGTGGGTTTTTAATATGTTTTCATGGGATGTATCCCACATTTGCTCTACTTTAGGGATTTTTTGGTTTTTAAGGCATGTGGCACATATCGTTCTATATCCAAAATTTAGTTGGTGCTCCTTGCCCTTTCCACTATGTACCCCTCTACCGCATCACTTTAATACCTTGCCCTACCATTTTGATCGTCTGAGTCATGTTCTATCACCCATCTAATTGGTCCAATTTGTAGTATAATTTGTTGTCCCATATCGATCCAATCAGCTATCCCTGATGTATCCAATCACGTGTTGTGTCAATTACATCAATACACTAATTTCCAATGGTCCATTGTCCACCAATGTTGTGTTACTTATGTTAGCCTTGGTTCATGTGCTCCCCTTGTTATGGTCAGCCGCTCCTACCTATCTTGGTTTCTATTCCTTGTGTTCCTATGTATCACTTACCTAAGTCCACATGAACCTTGGCTTCCATGCACTTTTTAGTTTGGTCCAAGTTATCCTTTAGATCATCATATCCACATTATATGTTCAGTCCATCTTTATCTATCCACATGTACACTTGCCATCCTAACATAATCCTCTTGACCATTGAAATGCACAGACACCTATCATCCTGATGTCATCCTATGAACTATCATCTTCACATTTTGTATCCAATCCATCATCACTACATTTCATTTACAGTCATGTTGATGTCATATTGACCTTTAAAACACACTTTTTAATAGGTTGCCATTACCCATTTTCATTAAATTGCATTTATTAATGCATGATAAATAATTAAACACCCAACATTTAATGTATGCCATCATTAATGACATTCCAATATCAAATTCAGGCCCAAAATCAAATGCTTACGTAGTTGGTATCTTTGGCACATGGTTCGAGGTATCTTCTACTATATCTTTGTTGATATTTCACTTGCTATTTTCTTCTACCAAATTTAGAGACCCAATTCAGTTGTTCATTGAAATAGCAGTGTTTATAGTCATTGGAGAGAATTTTCTGAGCTTGATCTAGATCTAGTGTCAGATTTTAATTTCCTAAAGACCTATCAAACTTTGTTATTTTTATCTTCATATTTTGTAACATGAGTGTATTTTTAGTTGTACGTGACACTCCTTTGCTTTTCCTCTTTCTCTTCCATGCTTGTATGCATTGGGAACAAATGCTTCCTCAGCGGGGAGGAATGATAGGGATTAGTATTGGATTGCATTTAATATTGAAATGGATCATGCATATTAAATGCATTTTTGTAAAGGTAGACATGCCTATAAATATATTTTTTATTAATGTAATTAACAGTTTTTATTTGTGCCAATTTGTGTCGTCTAGTAAGAGTATTTTCCACATCAAACTATTATCTTGCAATTTCTTTGTAACCTGGTCTTCCTCTAAATCACTCTATTATAGAGCTCACTTGTCTTTCTCTTAGGATTCAACTTCCTCCTCCATGTAGTATCCTTCAAATATTTGTTCTTGGAAGTCATCCTCCAAATCATCTTCAACACTTTGGTAATTTTCATCAAACATTTTTGAGAATTCATTGTCTAACTTAATACTGACACCTTTGCTTTATATACTAACTTCACACTTAAAAATCTACCATTCTGAGATTTTTTTATCTAACCACCCCTTTTTATTATCTTTCCTTTTACCACTCAATATGTGCTTTTAATTATCTAGGTCTTATGTCTCTATTACCTTATAAAATGACCTCCAAGGAGACCTTTTCTTCTTAGTGTTCATATCTATATTAGATTCTTATTTCCTTCTAGCTTATTCTAGTATGCATCTACCTTCAACCTTTGGATGTGCTTGAAAGTAAGAGACTTTTTATTTTCCTCTTTCAATTTAGCCTTCATAACACCATCTAGGTCATATCTCTATTTATCCAATCCCATCCTTAGCTTAAGGCTATGGAGTTTAGTTTTTAACACTTCACTTTGCTTCTGAGACAAGAAAATTAGCCCATAATTCAAAGTTAGGTCATAAGTGTAGGATTTATTTTCTCATAACCTAAAAGTTGCATCTATAAAGTCTATTTGGTAGTAGAAATCGATCACAATGATCTAATTAGTCATATAGTAGGGTAGCAAAAGGGGTTCCCTGGTAAATCTGTATATTGTTATTACTATGCCATTTTTTAGAAAATACCAGTTTCTAGTTTCTTGACTAGGTATCTAGAGATGAGCTTTTATTTTATTGGTCATCCAAGGAGATTGTCTAGTAATACAAACTAGAGAAAGACCTAAAAACAGCTTGTTGAAATTCATATAAGGGTTTAACATCCTAAGAGTTGGTTTCCAATGTACCACTAACAATACTTTTCTCTATGTGGTTCACTTCCTTATTTCTAAACATAGGAAGCTATCTATTTTAAAATATAAAAATAGTCATGTCAAGCAGGAAGGATATCTAAACACTCTATTAGCTAGGAATGCATTGCTAACATAGGGAATTAGGACCAATCAAAATATATAGTATTTAGGGGGTTGGTCATGGCATATGCCATAGCTACTTGGTAGTCATACACATGCTTTTCACTATCTAAACAAAAAATGATGGATAACATGGTAAAATTTTATTGCAATAGCTAAAAAAAAAAAAAAATGAACAAGACATTTAGGAGGAAGTTGAGGGAATGTTTGAGGGTTTTATTAGGGTGAGCACCAGCTAAAAAGGATGTAAAATTTTTTATCCTAAGGGATAAAAGTACTTAACCTTGACAATCCCACACCATCTTGGTTTTTGCATCGTATTTGTTTGCAACCGCTTTGACCATATCTAGCAAGGGTGCATGCACTTGAGAATACACTACACCAAGAAGAAATTACATGCAATTATATCCAAATGGTGTTTCAATAATTTAATAGCCTTCTATTCAACTATATCTCTTAGGCTTTTTATCTTGATGGTATTTCTAGGTCGTAGATGTTTGTCATATGGTCCTGGAGCTAAGGACTTTTAGTTAGAGTTTCTTAGCTTGCTTTAAGGAAATAAAATGCAATGATGCTAATATAATTACTCAACACTCTTTATCATTGGTACTCTAGTTCTTGAGTTCTCAAGTTCTTGGTGTGCATATGAAGCTGCATGGCTATATTTTATAGGCTCTTATTAGTAGCTAGTATCATTAATGTTGTAAAACATATGTGATCTATTTTGTTGCAAAAAATGCTCATTAAAGTTCTGGCACATATGAGCACCTTAAATGCCATTTATTTTTAATCTAATAGTCTTTTTACATTTCAAACTAGCCACATGCTACCTATTAACTTCCTTATGCTTATCTATACACACTTATCTATGTACACTATAGTACACATTGACATAATTTTTATTATAAAAAGTGTTTCAAATATTGATTATTTACAAGTATTGGAAAAATTTAGCCATTATCTACAACCAATTCAAATGAATTACATTTGTGTTTCTTGACAATTTGATAGGTTCCAAACCATAGGGAAATAAATTTTTGATGTTTTTTGGTTTAGCCCTCTCTTCATCCCATTTCAACACCAAATCACCAATCCTAAATTCCTATGGAGATGCCTTCTTATCAAACCAATATTATACCATGTCTTGATGTTTCTATAATTTAGTAAATGTTTTCTCTCTCTATTCTTATACAAATAGTAACTTGGCCATCCTTGTTTCAATTGGTTCAATATTTAGGAATTCCCATTTGCTCAAAAACTTCATTGCAAGCAATTCTAAATAAAGTGGTAGTACAACTTTCTTACCATATACCAATGAGTATGGAGATATATTTAAGGATTTTTTTATTGTGGTGTGACCATCCCATAAAGCTTTTTCTAGCATTTGGTACCAATTTATTTGGTTTTCTCCTACTATCCTCTTAATATTTCTAATTAAATTCTAATTTGTATATTCTACCACACCATTGATTTATGAATAGTAATTAGATGAGGTCTTCATATAAATGTCATATTTAACTATAAACTCTAATAATTTAAATATGACATTTAGTTATAATAGTGGCCAAAATACTAATCTAGTTATTATATTTTCTAAGAATTAAACCACTATCTCTTGATCTACCTTTTTGGTTGCCATCACTTTAGACCACCTGATAAAATAATCTATTGTTGTTAGGATAAATTTATGTCTAGATAATGAATTCAATTTGATTACTCTAATGAAATCTAATCTCCATTGCTAAAAATATTTCTCTACTACCATCATCTATAAGAGGAGTAGTGCATTCATTTGTCTCCTTATAAAAATTTGCTTCATAAGTACTAGCAACTTTGATTGCATCTAAAAATAGAGTTGGCCAATAGAATCTAGACCTTAGTATATTTTTTACAATATTTTGGACAAAATAACATCCCCAAAAAAACCTAAAAAAATTCTTCCAATACCTTTTTTACCTTTTTAGAGTAGATGCAATGGAGAAGAACTCCATTAAAGTTCTTCCAAAAGAATCCTTCTTGAAGTAGGACATTGTTCAAGGATTGTAACATGTATCTTCTCCTTTGTGAAGCACTCATACCATCTAGACATTTGCCTATATAGAGTTATTTGGTCATGTTTGATACCCAATCAATGTTTTTGTTCAGATCATTCCTTTTGGATTCTCACCTAGGGTAGTCTTCAAGAAACAAGTTATCTTCTCCTTCTACTAAACAGTTGATCACATAAAGCTATTTCTCTAACCAAATTTTTTGGTCCGATTTCTACAATATATTCATGTATTTGTGTGGCCTATACAACTCTTTTCTCACCCACTTCCCCTTGGAAAACAAATATTTGGATGTTCAGATGTACCACAAATATAAAAGTACTACTATACAAAATTTAATTTCTAATATTTTTAAGAGACTTTATAAGATCAAATACCTATTCTTCTATTAAGTTGTAGTTTTTTATAGGCATGTAGTGTCAATATAATGAAGGTAATTAGATGTTCTTCCTCCTTTTCATCCTTCTATGTAAGGATATCAACAATTCTTCTTCTACCCCACGTACATGCAATATAAAGACTTTCTTGTAGTTTGAATTTTCTAAGATAGGATATTGAGCTATTGCTTGATTTATTTTCTAAAAGGATTTTCTCCTTTTGGAATCCAAATGAGTGACACTTCCTTTTTTAGGAGCTATGTCATGTGTTTGACTACTTAAGCAAAATCTAAGATAAATTTTTGGAAAACAATTAATTACCCAAAAAAGGATTGTAGAGTGTTCTTATTTATAGGTATGGGCAATGTTAGAATTGATATAACCCTATTTGGATAGATGGATAACCCTTTATTTAAGACAATATGCCCTAATAACTTCCCCTCATGTTTTGTGAAGTTGAAATTCTTAGGATTTAGGGAGATCCCAAATTCTTTGAATCTTTGAAAGACCATTTTCAAATGATTATGATTTTTATCCTTATCATGTAAGATTTAGGTCATTCAACCAAACATATGAGGATTAATTTTTTTACCAATTCTTCAAAAGCAATATCCATGGCTCTTTGAAATATTGCTCCAATGTTAGACAAGCCAAAAGTCATTCTCTAGTAAGAAAATGACTCCCACTTGTTAGTGAATGTTGTTTGTACTAATCCTCATCCTTAACCTAAATATAATTAAAGCCATAAAATCCATCCAATCAAAATAATTGCTTGACTATAGACATAGTTTACAATATGTATCTATTTGGAAAGTGGATACTGATCCTTTAAGGAGACTATTCAAATTCTAAAAATCTACACACAATTAGATATCACCAATATTTTTTTGAACTAGGACCAAGTTAGTAACCCATATGAAGTGCTTGATTGGATATATACTTTTTGTATTAAGAAACTTCAACAATTCTTATTTGATTAGGGCCTCAATTTTTTGGTTCATTGGCCTTTGCTATTTCCCAAATAACCTAACTCTGGAAAACAATTTTATGGCATTTTTGATGACTTCCCTACTATACACAGTGAGACCATCATTTATCCAAGCTATTATATCTCCATCTCATCTATTTGATTTTTTGTGCACCTTATTATGAGTTTTAAGCTTTTTCTAGTCTCAATCTAAATTTCCTTGAGATCTTGCTCATAAATCTTCATTCTATGGCTTGTAATATAGTCGTTATTATCAAAGAGGATTTATAAGGTAATTATCCCTTTCGAAATATGATTATTTTTTAATTGTATCACATCCTCTAAATCAATATGATATTAAATTTCTTTCATCTAGGTTGCATATACAACATATCAAGTTAAGAAGCTTACTAATTGCTCATAATTATCAAAAACTTGTCACAAGCTATTTTTTATCTAGGACTGATGGTCTAAAGGCCAATTTAACTCCTTTTGACTTTCTCTAATTATCAGAAGTAGGATTAAAATTTTCTCCTTGGGAGGCCATTGCATCAACTAGAATGTTTTCACTTCTATGTATTTATTTTACATTGATCACCTCAAAACTCTCCATAAGGTCCCAAACTCTATTTCAATAAGCCTTAAGGTGGTGGTGCTTGTTGTTGCATTTTTTTGTGTCCTGATTTACTAGTAATTATGAATCACCATAAATCAAGAACATCTTAATTCTCATTCTTTCAAATTTCAATATACCTAAGCATAGAGTTTCATACTCGACAACATAATTAGAGAAAATCCAAGTCAACATGTATGAAAATTTCTTAATTTCGTCCAAGGAGTAAATAAATACTACCCCAACTCCAAATCCATTTTTGAATCTAGCTCCATCAAAGTAAAGTTTCTATATCTCTATTTTTTGGACCTCTTGATTTGAGATAGTTGGGATATTATAATTATATGATCCATTCATGCATTAAGCCCCTAATCTAGTTTTTATCATTGCATTAAAGTTTGGAGAGAGAAATAATCCTCCATTTATAAGTCTTTTGTCACCCTTTAAAGGTAGTTTGGATCATTTTAAATTAGGTTAATACTTTCTTCTTCAATTTTTTATGTGGTATGGGCATGGTTTTCCCATGTAGATTATTACATTTATTCCTTTGTGAATAATAACTATATGATAATAATCCAAGGATAAATATCCACCAAGCTTGACTATGAATTCTCTTGAAAGGAAAAACTAAAGTATAGATGATGGTCCACTACTACCACTTCTTGGATTACTATGACTTCTAGTACCCTATGCAACAACAATGATATATCTTTGACCACCTCAACTATCTAGACTAGGGTGCCATCTAATTGTAGTACTCCAAGACTTGACTAGTGTATTCCATCCACATTACTTCATAAATCTCATTTAGCATGATAGTAGTAGTCACTTTGGAATCTACCATGAAATTATACAATACCCAACCTTCCATATATAGAAATATATAAAAAAGGTGGCAACTAGTTTTTACCCATTCTTGGGTTCTGTTGATCTTGATGCAAATTTAGATTTTGGCATAATAATTCTTCTAAATTGAATTTTTTCAATGATGCCTTGAGCAAGTTGATCTATCAAGGGATCAATAATGCATCATACATGTTGCCCATGAAGGTGTTTTCTTTATTTTTTTAGCTATATTGTATCTGGATGCTTTTGATAGTCTTTTATCCTTTTGGATTGGCTTCTCAAGCTTTTTGTGGTATAGCTTAGCTACTTCCTATATTTACCTTTTGGTTACTAATGGATACCATATATTCTTTAGATATTCTTCCTTGGAGTCCTCTTAACATGCCTTTTATTTTTCTAGATTTGGTTGCTCCATTTCCTAATATTCTATGATTGAGCAGGCACCTTTAGAGGCTCCATATTTTACAATTCCACTTGTAAAGCTTTGTTATTTTATCTTGTTAATATTTAAATGAACTCATCATTAGAGGTATCCTAAGCTAAAATTATTTGATCTAGATCAATCGACATATTTATCACCCTTTTTCGCATATTTTGTCCCTCTATGCATTTTCTATTTGGGATTGGTGTTGATAGACTATATAGGTATCTACATTGTGAGGATAATTATAGGCTAAGAATCAATAATTATATTGCGATGAGGAAGGGGATAAACCATATTCTTGATCCCTATACATAGCATTTTATGTTTTGAAAATATTGTTGGTAGAATCCCCGTGATATTTTGTGATATAAGGAAATATTATTAGATGATATATTTCAAATATTTTTTCAGCATTTTGCTTTCCATCACAATGATTTCATTTGTAATATTTTTCACCATTGCTTTTAATTCTGGCATCTATGCCAACTCTTTAGGTTATAGAGTAGGCAATAGAGGTAAATTTGGTATAGGTGACTAAGAAAAAGTCTTAGCCATAGGTGTAGGATTAATTAGAGGTAGTGACGTAGCTAGAATTGATGTTTTTTGAAAGGTTTGGGCTAATGGGAGGTAGTTTTCCAATTGAGATAAGAGCATTTTTTGTGGTAATTATAGCTTAAAACACCTATAGAAATATATTTCATTTGCTTGTTAAATTTGTATACATAATTTAGGGATAAAAGCTTAGATATATTATATATAATATTGAGGTTGTGAGGGCCTTATCCCTTGAGGTATTCATCTCCATATTTTTCTAAATCAGATGTTAAAATCCATGATATTTTCTTGAGGATGTATCTAACTAGAATTGAATTGAGTAAGCAGTGAAAAATGATCTCCTAACTCATTGAACTCTAGGATGAATAGCTTATCTAGATATACCTATGAAATAAAACTACTATCTTCAATAACATGGTACTAGGTCAACACTTTAGCTTGAAAAGATAATTCTAGCAATATTACCATTATGTATTCATGGTGGATGTTGTGAATGGTAGCTAAAGCAACCACCACTTGACAATGTTTATAGGTAATGTTTTTAGTACTATCATAATTCGGTAAAGCTTTGAGATCCACTTAGGAAATTTTATGAATATCTACCAAATCAAGTGGTCTAGTGCTATTCCATCTAGGATAACTATGTTTAGCTATGGTTTTAGAGTGGGAAATATTAGGTGATTCTTGAGGGAAATATTAATAAAGGATATGAATTTGATTAGGAGAAACAAAGAGGGAAGATAATTATTTATCTAGTCTTGGTATTCTACAAGTTGATGACTCTACAAATTGTAGAGGTTCCTTTAGCTTTTTGGATTTTGATCTTATAGTCATAATATTTTGGGTAAAATAGCAACAAGGTCAGTACTGAATGATTTTAATAAATTGGAGTTGCCAAGTGATTTAACTTGTTGATCTTGAGGAGCAAAAACTTCACTAGGATTCTACTCAATCGTATAAATATGATATAAATCTCTATTCAATACAGGTGAGACTTGGGTTGCACCATGTGTGTCAAAACCTCACTAAACAAAAAATAGGCTTTAACAATGGCTAAAGTAAGATGTCTTTTTATGGTGGTAAAAAACCACCTTAATAGATCCTAAGAGGGTGGTTATAAACTGCCCTCTTAGGATAACCACCATCTTAGGGTCACCCTAATATTAAGGTTATAAAATACCCTCTTATCTATTAGATGGTGATTTATAAATGTCGTACCCTAAGACGATAGTTATAAAATATCATATTATGGATAAAAGGGAAATTTATAACTACCATATTAGGGTGACCCTGAAGAATTTACAATAATACAATAAAACAAAATTGGAGCAAATATTATCTTCTTATTATCTGGAATAATTCTGGTAGAGTTTTAGTACTCTGTTACAATCTCCTCACAGGCTCTGGAAGAGCTCACACACATGCTACAATGTAAAATTCTTCTTCTTAAAAGAAAACCCTAAAACTGCCTTAAGTAAGAAAAAACAAAGCAAACCCTAACCCTAGCAAATCACATATGTCGGATCTACATCGACGATGTTTATTACATGTCTTAGTATTTCGGCCATAACTTTTGACTCGGGTGTCCTTTTGAGCCCATTTTTTTATAGATTGCACATATTTCTAAGCTCTACAATTTTGTTTTGTCTCCTCTAAGAGGATATGCTTTCCAAGGCTAAAAATATCATCTAACGGCCCAAATTTTTTGTTTTAATGTATGGCTGGCTAGATTTCCAACATTCCCCCCCTTGTTAGTAAGGGGACTGACTATCAAGTTCCTTAGTAGCAAAAACTAAGGTTTTACTACTCCCTTAGTAAAAATATCTACTACTTGATCGTGTGTGGAGCAATACCTCAATTTAACTTGTTCCTTCTCTACCATGTCCCAAATGAAGTGGTACTTGATATCGAAATGCTTGGACCTGGTATGGTGGATAGGATTATGTGCCAACTTAATGGCACTCTGATTATCACATAATAAAGTAGTTGGAGTCCCTTGCTTCTCCCTAATATCTCCTAGCACCTTTCAAAGCCACAATGCTTGTGCACTTGCCGATGTAAGTGCAATATACTCTACTTCAATAGAAGACAATACCACTATAGCTTATTTCTTGGAACTCCATGTCACCAAACCTTGAACCAAGAGAAAAGTAGTGCCCACTCGTGGATTTCCTATCATCAATATTACTACCCCAATCACTATCACTGAATCCCACTAACTTCAAATTCTTTTCCTGTGAGTAGTGGATCCCATAATCAATTGTTCCATGAACATACCTCAAAATCCTCTTCGCTGCCTTCAAATGTAACTGTGATGGATTAGCCATATACCTAGAACACTATGAAACAACAAAGCATATATTCGGCCTAGTGTTACAAAGGAACATAAGGCTACCAACAATACTCCTGTACTCTATTTTGTTTGCCCTTTAAGCTCCATCCTCCAAACTCAAGATCTCCCCATGTGCAATGGGTGTTGCTACAAGTTTGCATTCACTCAAACCAAATCTCTTTAGCATATCCCTTACATATTTGGATTGACAAACAAAAATCTCATTGCTAGTTTGATGTACTTCCATCCCAAGAAAGTAACTCATCAAACCCAAATCAGACATCTCAAACTCCTTCATATCATGTTTAAAATAATCATTCAAAGAAGAACTACTCCCCATAAATAACATATCATCAACATAAAGGCATACAATAAGAATATCATTACCTTCCCTTTTGTAGTACAAAGTGGGCTTACTCTTACTCCTTTCAAAATTACACTATGGATTCTAGCATACCAAGCTCTTGGAGCTTGCTTCAACCCATATAGAGCCTTCTTCAACCTGTAGACTTGATCTTCTTTTCCTTGGAAAAAAAAACCTTGTGGTTGTTCCACATATACTTCTTCATCTAAATACCCATTGAGAAATGCACTTTTGACATCCATATGATGCACCCTCCACATTTTATGAGCTACCAATGATAGCAACATCCTTACTATTTCTTGCCTTACCATTGGAGCAAATGTTTCCTCATAGTCCAAACCATATTTTTGAGTGAAACCCTTTGCTACCAACCGTGCCTTGTACCTCTCAATGGATCCATCACTGTTCTTCTTGATCTTGTAGACCCACTTGCATCCTACACATTTCCTATCCTTGGGTAAATCACACAACTCCCAAGTATCATTATTTTCAATAGAATGCATTTCTTCTTGCATAGCCTTCATCCACACTTTGTTAGTACTAGCATGCTCAAAACATGAAGGCTCAAAATCATCAACAACTTTTGAAACTTTTGAAACTTGTGAAACAAGTGCATAGTTTACAACATCACCTTTGGGATCTCCACTATCATCATATCCATAAAGATGCAGGTTCTCTAACCTCTCTATTACTACATTCATCTCTGTATGTTGACTCCTTGTCACCCTCTTATGAAAATTCTTATCAAGAATTTGATATTCTGGGTGATCCTTCAACAATATTTTACCTTTTCCTTTGGCCAGTGGTGATGGAGGTGGAGAACTACTGGAAGAACCTTCTCTTGGACTTGAAGGTGCACTTGTAGAAGATGAACTGGAAACTTTTTCATGGCTGGGCTGAACTGAAACATGGCTTGGTTCCACCTTCTCTTCACCAAAAACATCCTCAACAAACAATTTTTGTGATCCCCAACTCCCACCTTCATCAAAAATTGCATCTCTAGATACAATTATTTTATGTGAAATAGGATTAAAGAACCTGTAAGCCTTAGATTTCTCACTATACCCAATAAAAATATATTTTTCACTCTTTGCATCCAAATTCTTCCTATTCTCACCATTAACATGCACAAAATCCACACATCCAAAAACTCTAAAATGATTTACATTTGGCTTCTTGTTGTACCAACATTCATAAGGGGTAATATTCTCAAGACTCTTAGTAGGACTTCTATTTAAACTTGTAATTAGTAGTCCTAATTGCTTCAGCCCAATAAAACTTACTCATACCTTTTTCTTGCATCATGCACCGTGCCATCTCCGACAAAGTCCTATTCTTTCTTTCAGCCACCCCATTCTGTTGAGGTGTGTAAGGACTTGTTTTTTGCATTTTAATCCCAAACTCACTACAAAAATCATCAAATTCATGAGAACAGAACTCACCTCCTCTATATATCCTCAAACATTTGATATAATGACCACTCTCATTTTCAACTAGAGCCTTAAAATTATTGAAGCAATTGAATGCCTCATCCTTATGCTTAATAAAATAAACCCAACAATATCTAGAGAAATCATCAATAAAAGTTAGAAAGTAAGAAGCTTTACCCATACTCTGTGTCTGCATTGGTCCACAAATGTCACTATGAACCAACTGCAATGGATGTTGGGCCCTCCATGCTTCACCATGCAAAAACTTCCCCCTTGCATGTTTGCCAAGTGCACAACCTTCACAAACCTCCTTGGAGTCTTCAACTTTTGGCAACCCATAGACAAGTGGTGAAAGCATCTTCAAACTCTTATAATTTAAATGCCCAAACCGTAAATGCCATAGCCTCTCCTTACCTTCTACACAAAAAAATGCTAGAGCTCCCCCTTGATCTAAAAATTGTAATGGGAAGAGCTTGTTCTTGGTCATATTTATAGTGGTAATCAATTTTCTCCTCTGATCATAAATTTTGCACATTCTATCCTCAAACACTAACTTATAATCATTTTCCAACATTTGACCAATACTCATTAATGAATGCTTCAAACGGGGTGCATAGTAAATATATTTTACCTTCATTATTTTTCCTCTCCTGGTAGGAACCTCCATTTCTCCTTTCACAACCACCTCCAAGCTCTTCTCATCCCCAAGCCTGATACTGGATTGATAAGAAGAATCAAGATATGAAAATACATCCCTCTTGCCGATCATATGGTTTGTGCACCCACTGTCCAGGATCCATGTCTCCTTTGTGCTATTCTATGTAGAGAGGAAAGTTGCTTGCTCCACTTTTTCTTCAATCATATAGAACAAAGTATCATCCTCATAGGAATCCTCTTCTCCATAATGTGCTGATTTTTTCAGCCTACAATCCCTCTCATAATGGCCATATTTGTTACAATTGTAACACTGCACATTTCTCATATCTCGGCCTCTACCTCTTCCTCTTGCACTAGATCCTCCTCTTGTAGCATGAGCCTAGTCATTGTCTAAATCTTGAGATCTTCCTCGACCTCTACCACCGTAGGAGCCTCTTCTACCTCCTCTTCCATTTCTTCCTCTTCCTATGGAACCCCTACCATGACCTCTTCCTCCATAATTCTCTTTTGCCAAAAAATCTTGTTCCTCTGTAGAACCTCCTTCTTTATCCTTCTTCCTCTTGGCAATTCTCTCTTCATGAGATGTGAGAGAGCCAATTAATGAATCTATATCCATTTTTGAGAGGTATTTCGTTTCTTCTATGATAAGGGTTGCACTATCAAACTTCTCTGTCAAGGTTCTTAAAACCTTTTTAATTACTACATTTTGCTCTATGATCTCTCCAAGTGTGGCCATTTTATTTACTATTGTTTTTACCCAAACACAGTAATCTCCTATAGTTTCATTCTCCTCCTGTTTGATATTTTCAAAATCTCTCCATAAAGTTTGCAACTTCACCTCCTTAACTTGGGCACTCCCCTGGTAATTCTCCTTCAACACCTTCCAAGATTCTTGAGCCAAAATGCAGGTAAAAATCCAAGGAAAGAGACTCTTGTCTAGAGTCGACTGGATGAAAGCCAAAGCCAAATTATTTTCTTTCTCTTTCTCTTGCATCTCCTTATTTTGATCTGCAATCAATGCACTCCAATATTTTGGTTTGGTGAACCCAACTTCAACGATGGCCCAAGCTCCTTTTGCCTTCAGAATCATCCTCATTTGGATGCTCCAATATTCATAGTCAAAACCATCAAATTTTGGGATCAAAATTGAATTGGTGTTGTTGGCCATAATAGCTCCCTTCAACATGAACTGAGATCTCCGAGAAGCTTCTATAAAACTTGTAGTAGAAATTCCATAGTTACTCAAACCCAATTTCTCGATCGCCTCACTCTGATACCAAATGAAGAATTTACAATAATACAATAAAACAAAATTGGAGCAAATATTATCTTCTTATTATCTGGAATAATTCTGGCAGAGTTTCAATACTCTGTTACAATCTCCTCACAAGCTCTGGAAGAGCTCACACACATGCTACAATGCAAAATTCTTCTTCTTAAAAGAAAACCCTAAAATTGCCTTAAGTAAGAAAAAACAAAGCAAACCCTAACCCTAGCAAATCACATCCGTCGGATCTACATCGATGGTGTTTATTACATGTCTTAGTATTTTGGCCATAAATTTTGACTCGGGTGTCCGTTTGAGCCCATTTTTTTTCAGATTGCATAGATTTCAAAGCTCTACGATTTCATTTTATCTCCTCTAAGAGGAGATACTTTCCAAGGCTAAAAACATCATCTAACTGCCCAAATTTTTTTTTTTAATGTATGGCTAGCCAGATTTCCAACATTCTCCCCCTTGTTGGTAAGGGGACTGACTATCAAGTCCCTTAGTAGCAAAAAATGAGGTTTTACTACTCCCTTAGTAAAAATATCTGCTACTTGATCGTGTGTGGAGCAATACCTCAATTTAACTTATTCCTTCTCTACCATGTCTCGAATGAAGTGGTACTTGATGTCGAAATGCTTGGACCTGGTATGGTGGATAGGATTATGTGCCAACTTAATGGCACTCTAATTATCATAGAATAAAGTAGTTGGAGTCCCTTGCTTCTCCCCAATCTCTCCTAGCACCTTTCAAAGCCACAATGCTTGTGCACTTGCCGATGTAAGTGTAATATACTCTGCTTCAGTAGAAGACAACACCACTGTAGCTTATTTCTTGGAACTCCATGTCACCAAACCTAAACCAAGAGAAAAGTAGTGCCCACTCGTGGATTTCCTGTCATCAATATTACTGCCCCAATCACTGTCACTGAATCCCACTAACTTCAAATTCTTTTCCTGTGAGTAGTGGATCCCATAATCAATTGTTCCATGAACATACCTCAAAATCCTCTTCGCTGCCTTCAAATGTAACTGTGATGGATTAGCCATATACTTGGAACACTGTGAAACAACAAAGCATATATCTAGCCTAGTGTTACAAAGGAACATAAGGCTACCAACAATACTCTTGTACTCTATTTTGTTTTCCCTTTCAGCTCCATCCTCCAAACTCAAGATCTCCCCATGTGCAATGGGTGTTGCTACAGGTTTACATTCACTCAAACCAAATATCTTCAACATATCCCTTACATATTTGGATTGACAAACAAAAATCCCATTGCTAGTTTGATGTACTTCCATCCCAAGAAAGTAACTCATCAAACCCAAATAAGACATCTCAAACTCCTTCTTCATATCATGTTTAAAATAATCATTCAAAGAAGAACTACTCCCCATAAATAACATATCATCAACATAAAGGCATACAATAATAATATCATTACCTTTCCTTTTGTAGTACAAAGTGGGCTCACTCTTACTCCTTTCAAAATTACACTGTAGGAAGTAGTCATGGATTCTAGCATACCAAGCTCTTGGAGCTTGCTTCAGCCCATATAGAGCCTTCTTCAACCTGTAGACTTGATCTTCTTTTCCTTGGACAACAAAACCTTGTTTCTGTTCCACATATACTTCTTCATCTAAATACCCATTGATAAATGCACTTTTGACATCCATATGATGCACCCTCCACCTTTTATGAGCTGCCAATGATAGCAACATCCTTACTGTTTCTTGCCTTGCCACTGGAGCAAATGTTTCCTCATAGTCCAAACCATATTTTTGAGTGAAACCCTTTGCTACCAACCATGCCTTGTACCTCTCAATGGATCCATCACTATTCTTCTTGATCTTGTAGACCCACTTGCATCCTACACATTTCCTATCCTTGGGCAAATCACACAACTCCCAAGTATCATTATTTTCAATAGAATGCATTTCTTCTTGCATAGCCTTCATCCACACTTTGTTAGTACTAGCATGCTCAAAACATGAAGGCTCAAAATCATCAACAACAACTTTTGAAACTTTAGAAACTTGTGAAACAAGTGCATAGTTTACAACATCACCTTTGGGATCTCCAGTGTCATCATCTCCATAAAGATGCAGGTTCTCTAACCTCTCTATTACTGCATTCATCTCTGTATGTTGACTCCTTGTCACCCTCTTATGGAAATTCTTATCAAGAATTTGAGATTTTGGGTGATCCTTCAACAATATTTTACCTTTTCCTTTGGCCGGTGGTGATGGAGGTGGAGAACTACTGGAAGAACCTTCTCTTGGACTTGAAATTGCACTTGTAGAAGATGAACTAGAAACTTTTTCATGGCTGGGCTGAACTGAAACATGGCTTGGTTCCACCTTCCCTTCACCAAAAACATCCTCATTAAACAATTTTTTGTGATCCCCAACTTCCCCCTTCATCAAAAATTGCATCTCTAGATACAATTATTTTATGTGAAATAGGATTAAAGAACTTGTAAGCCTTAGATTGCTCACTGTACCCAATAAAAATATATTTTTCACTCTTTGCATCCAACTTCTTCCTATTCTCACCATTAACATGCACAAAAGCCACACATCCAAAAACTCTAAAATGATTTACATTTGGCTTCTTGTTGTACCAACATTCATAAGGGGTAATATTCTCAAGACTCTTAGTAGGACTTCTATTTAAAATGTAATTAGTAGTCCTAATTGCTTCAGCCCAATAAAACTTACTCATACCTTTTTCTTGCATCATGCACCGTGCCATCTCCACCAAAGTCCTATTCTTTATTTCAGCCACCCCATTCTGTTGAGGTGTGTAAGGACTTGTTTTCTACCTTTTAATACCAAACTCACTACAGAAATCATCAAATTCATGAGAATAGAACTCACCTCCTCTATTTGTCCTCAAACAATTGATATAATGACCACTCTCATTTTCAACTAGAGCCTTAAAATTCTTGAAGCAATTGAATACCTCATCCTTATGCTTAATAAAATAAACCCAATAATATCTGGAGAAATCATCAATAAAAGTCAGAAAGTAAGAAGCTTTACCCATACTTTGTGTCTGCATTGGTCCACAAATGTCACTATGAACCAACTACAATGGATGTTGGGCCCTCCATGCTTCACCATGCAGAAAATTCCCCCTTGCATGTTTTCCAAGTGCACAACCTTCACAAACCTCCTTGGAGTCTTCAACTTTTGGCAACCCATAGACAAGTGGTGAAAGCATCTTCAAACTCTTATAATTTAAATCCCAAATTGATATTCTCACAATGACACTGAGAGGGGGGGTGAATCAGTGTAACTACTTAAAAACTTAAATCTGCAACTTTTAAAACTAATGATGCAAGCTTGAAACTAGATAATGCAAGTATCACACAAGAGCATCACACAACACAGAATTTTACGAGGTTCACCGATGTGGCTACTCCTCAAAGAATGACTGTTTGGACTTCAATCCAAATCCAGTCTTTGCAAGGATTCAATATTTACAATTGTTTACCAGCACCCACTGGAAGGAGCACCAACCCCTGATTTATCCGCTACAACAGATAGGAGCACCAACCCCTTTATCCAAGCACCAACTTGGATTTCTATTTTGCAAGATAAATGGACATAAAAATGCCTTCTCTTTTGCAAGACCCTTACTGGTCTATAGCACATACAAAAATCTCACAGAAGCATAGAGAGAATTGTTAGAGACTCAATATCTTCTTTTCAAATCTAAAACCTCTCTCTTGAATATTCAATGGAATTGCAGGTTTTTATCCAAGGTTGTTTTCTTACAGCACCCTTACTTACTGAGACCTTTTAAAATGCACAATAAAAACACAGTCGCAGTAACCTTGTCACTATGCCAACTCGATCCTTTTATGCTTGATTTCTTCGAACGGCTCGATTTCGAACGGTTCAACTTTCCCTCCAACTTTTCATGCATCTTCGGCTACGAACAATGTGTCAAACCCTCTCTGACACGTTCTGCCATTTAGCCGCTTTCTTTCTGTCCAGTTCTGACATTCTTCTCTGTACATTCTGACGGCCTTTTTTTGACAACCTTTTTCTGTGTGTTCTGACACCTTTTACTGCGTATCTCGGTGCTCTGTTCTTCTTTCTCCCTTTTTGAGTTCTGTGTTACATTTTACTTCTGCACTCGACTATATCTTCTTGATATACACAACAAAAAAAATCTCTGTAATTGATTCTCGGTATACTCAACCCTGTGACAGTTGTTCTGTCTTTAATGTTTAGTTTCGTAGCTTCCCTATGTAACTGCCACCTTTCCCAGTCATGCTGTATCACGGCCCTGCAACAGCCGTTCTTTTCTTAAATGCACTGTCTTGAAACTCTCACTTGTAACTCCAGTTAACTGCAGATCTTGATATTCTGGTTAACTTTTCGTAACTGGCGCCTTTTGACACCTGTCACAATGCATGTGTCTTTGAATTTTTCTCGCCAAAACATTACCTGTCGTGATATCGCGACGTTTTTCGCTTTGCTGACGTCATCCTCAACTTTGTCGCGATATCGCGACACTGTCGGCTTCCTGAGGCTTCTCTGGCAACTTGTCGCGATATCGCGACATTTTTGGTATTGCTGACGTCATCCTCTAAGATGTCGCGAAATCTGACGTTCTTCACTTCATGAGGCCTTTATCAACTTCCGAAACATGTCGCGAAATCGTGACATTTTCTTGTCTTGCTGACGTCATCCGCTAAGGTGTCGCGAAATCGCGACGCTTCCGGCTTGCAACGGCTTTTCCAGCAACTTGTCGCGATATCGCGACATTTTTTGACTTGTTGACGTCATCTTCAAAGATGTCGCGAAATCGTGACGTTTTCGGCTTGCAATGGCTCTTCGTTCACCCTGTCGCGAAATCGCGACACATTTTGGTTTTGCTGACGTCATCTTCATAGATGTCACGAAATCGTGACGTTTTCGGCTTGCAACGGCTTTTCGTTCACCCCGTCGCGAAATCGCGACGCTTCTGGCATCCGTACAATTTTTACTCCATGCAGCCGCGAAAAACCTTACATGTAGCGAAATCGCTACATCATTGTTGCCTTAGAATTTTTTTCTTTTATGCTTGCTATTGAAACTCCAACGTGTAGCGATATCGCTACACCTTTCCAACATGTGTTTCTAACCTGTAGCGAAATCGCTACACCTTCGCATTATGCACTTTCAACTTGTAGCGAAATCGCTACACCATTTTACCTTGCACTTTCAACTTGTAGCGAAATCGCTACACCATTTTACCTTGCACTTTCAACATGTAGCGAAATCGCTACATCTTTTTACCTTGCACTTTGAACATGTAGCGAAATCGCTACATCTTTCTGCCTTGCACTTTGACCATGTAGCGAAATCGCTACACTTTTCTTACTTGGTGCTTTTTCTTTGCTTATGTTGGCGAAACTCAGACATGTAACGAAATCGCTACAACTTCTTCATCAACTTTCTCTCTCCTCCGATGTGTCACGAAATCGTGACATTTTTCATCCTTGGTGCCTTTGCTTCAAACTTGTCGCGAAATCGTGACAGTTTCTCGATTTGGTTTCTTTCCTTCCAGCATGTCGCGAAATCATGACATTTTTCCTTGCACATTCTCTCTCCTCCGATATGTCGCGAAATCGTGACATTTTTCAATGCACTTTCTCTCTCCTCAGCCATGTCGCGAAATCGTGACAATCTTACTTGCATCTTCTCTCTCCTCAGACATGTCACGAAATCGCGACAATCTTACTTGCATCTTCTCTCTCCTCAGACATGTCGCGAAATCGTGACATTTTGGCGTGCTTTTTCTCTCTCCTCGGATATGTCACGAAATCGTGACATTTTCTTATGGATTTTCTCTCTCCTCCGGTATGTCGCGAAATCGCGACAGGAACCATGTCGCGATATCGCGACAGTTTTCTTCCTTGTCTTTTTCTGCAAATTTTTGGATCTGGGTCCCCTCTGTTTTTCTTGAGATTTTCTGCACTTGATTTGACTGACCTCTGAACTGCTTCAACTGCATCACTCTGTCTGTGTTGACAACAATTACAATCCTTTTGCATTGCTTTTGCTGCACCTTGCTCAACAATCTCCCCCTTTGGAATTGTTGGCAACACTTTGTAGCCTTGCTCAAATTCTTCTCCCCCTTTGCCAATAATGCCAAAGGGCTGCTGCAGAACTCCCCATGAGTCTATGCACAACATTCTCAGGCATAAATAACTTGAATGCTCCCCCTGAGAATGTATTTCCCATAGCTAGTCAGTGCTTGGGAAGTGTGACTACTCCCAACTTTTTCCGAAGGTATTCAAATACTTCCTTTGGTAAAGGTTTGGTGAATATGTCTGCTACTTGCTCTGTAGTGGGAACAAACTCCAATCTAACCTCTCCTTCTGCAACCTTATCCTTCAAGAAGTGATACCGGATTGCAATATGCTTGGTGCGGGAATGCATGACCGGATTCTTTGAAATGTTGATTGCACTAGTGTTGTCACATTTGACTGAAATGGGCTCATTGAAGTGAATACCTAGATCTTTCAATGTTTGTCTCATCCATAGTATTTGTGTACAACATGTAGTAGCTGCAATGTATTCGGCCTCGGTTGTGGATAAAGAGACTGATTCTTGCTTCTTACTGTGCCATGCAACCAATTTGTTTCCAAGAAAGAATGCTCCTCCACTTGTACTTTTTCTGTCATCAATGCATCCTGCCCAATCAGCATCAGAGTATGCAAAGAGAGTGAAGTCTTTTCCTTTTGGATACCACAGCCCATACTCCATAGTACCTTTGAGATACCTAAAAATCCTTTTCACTTCTGTCACATGAGTCTCTTTTGGGCTAGCTCTGAAATCTTGCAACCATGCAAACAACTTGTAAGATATCCGGTCTAGTGGTACGTCAAATACGGCGAGGCTCCCAATCATTGATCCGTACATTGTTTGATCAACATCCGGAGATTTATCATCCTTGCTCAACTTGCGGCTTGTTGTCATGGGGGTGCTCAATGGCTTACTATCTTCCATAGTGAACTTTTTCAGCATTTCTTTCACATATTTAATTTGAGAAATAAAGATCCCCTTTTCGGTTTGATTAACTTGTAATCCAAGGAAATATGAAAGTTCACCTATCATAGACATTTCAAACTCTTTCCGCATTTTGTTTGCTATGTCTTTGCATGATTCATCATTGCTACTCCCAAAAATTATATCATCTACATAAACAACTAGAACAATGAAATTGCCATTTTCAGTTTTCACATATAAATTGCTATCCACCATACCTTTCTTGAATCCTTGCTTAGTGAGATAGTTGTCCAACCTTGCATACCAAGCTCTAGGTGCTTGTTTCAAGCCATACAATGCTTTCTTCAGCTTGCAAACAAAGTCGGGATTATCACAAAGTTGAAAACCATCGAGTTGTTCAATATATACTTCTTCTTCAAGATTTCCATTCAGAAATGCTGATTTTACATCCATCTGATAAACCTTGAAGTTCTTATGAACAGCTAAAGCCAAAAACAGTCTTATTGCTTCAAGTCTGGCCACGGGTGCAAAAGTTTCTTCAAAATCAATCCCCTCAACTTGGGCATATCCCTTACAGACTAATCTTGCTTTATTCCTTACCACCTGTCCATCTTCATTCAGTTTGTTTCTAAATATCCATTTAGTACCAATTATGTTTTTATTTTTAGGCCTTGGTACTAATTCCCAGGTTTTGTTTTTCTCAATTTGATCTAGTTCTTCATTTACCGCTTCCATCCAGCTTTCATCCGTGCTTGCTTCAATAATATTCTTGGGCTCAATACTGGATAACAGAGAATAGTTATTTACTACTCTTCTTCTTGTCCGAATGCCAACCGTAGGGTCCCCAATAATCTGCTCTTTGGGATGATTTTTCACGCCAACTGCCTGTTCCGTATTTTCTATTTTCATCTCTTTCTAAGTCCTCTGAATCTGATTTCTGTCTCTCTTCTTTTTCTTGATCTTCATCTTCTTCAATAAATTCTTCATAGGTTGGGTAGTTTTCATTATTGCTGATTTCTTGTTTCCTGCCTTCATCAACCTTCACATCCGCACTCTCCACTATTTTCTTAAGTCTTTTGTTGTAGCATGTATAGGCTTTGCTTTTAGTTGAGTACCCAAGGAATATTCCTTCATCAGCTCTGTCTTCAAACTTGCCAAGATTGCTTTCAGTTCTTTTAATGTAACACTTGCTGCCGAACACTTTGAAGTACTTTGTTGTAGCCTTTTTGCCAAACCACAGTTCATATGGTGTTTTGTTTTCATGCGGCCTCAACATACATCTATTCTGAATGTAGACTGCAGTATGAACTGCCTCTTTCCAGAATCTGTCAGCAATTTTGCTCTCTGTTAACATGGTTCTTGCCATTTCCTGCACAGTTCTGTTCTTTCTTTCAACTACTCCATTCTGTTGAGGTGTTCTTGCTGCTGAGAACTGTCTTCTTATTCCATGTTTTTCACAGAATTCAGCAAACTCATTTGAAATAAACTCTCCTCCTCTATCAGATCTCAAACATTTAATTCTTTTTCCAGATTGATTTTCAACAAGATTTTTGAAGGTTTTAAACATCTCAAAGGCTTCGACTTCGTTTCGGAAAGAGTACCCATGTCATTTGGAAAAATCATCAATACACAACATAAAATATTTGTATCCATTTATGCTTTCTGTCCTCATGGGACCACACAAATCAGTGTGAATCAGTTCTAGTGGCTTGCTTGTGAAGTACTCTTTTGCTTTGAAGGTAGATCTGGTTTGCTTCCCCTTTTGGCATGACTCACAAATGTTGTTTGATGGTTTGCCAATAGTGGGTATGTCTCTTACTGCTTTTTTCGAGCTGATTTTTACCAGATTATCAAAGCTTATGTGACCGAGTCTTTTATGCCACAACCAGTTTTCTTCTTCCTGTCCAACCAAGCAAGCTCCCTCTGAAGTCTCCGAGAGAGTATACAAATTTCCAGAAGTTCTCAGTCCAGTGGCTATTAACTTTCCATTTGTTGTCTTTCTTACTTCACAACCCTCCTTCTTGAAAATTACTTCATGACCTCTGTCACAAATCTGACTTACACTCAGTAGGTTATGTTTCAGTCCTACCACAAAAAGAACTTCCTTAGAGTTGATTTTACCGTCACTTAACTTAACTGATCCTTTACCCACTATCTTTGCTCCATCATTGTTTCCGAATTTCACAGAACCACCTTCGTATGTCTGCAGATTATCAAACTTCTGTTTGTCTCCTGTCATGTGACTGGAGCATCCACTGTCTAGAATCCAGGGAGCAGATTTATTCTGTGCTTTGAGAGCTGTTTGAACGATCAGGGATTCTTTGTCTTTCTTCGGTTGTCCCTTTTCTTTCCACTGAGTTTTGACAGCAGATCTGGTTACTTTCTTCACCTTCTCCCTTTCATTGTGCTGTGACAGTTTTTCGAGAAATTTTATGTTCTGTGTTGATCCAGTTGATCGAAACTTTCTTCCCTGGTATTTATTTCCTGCAAAAGAGCTACGACAATTCCTTGCAATATGGCCGAAGTTATGGCAGTTATAACATTCTACAGCATAATCTATCAGAGGTGAAAAATTATTTCTGCTAGTGAAATTTCTTTGTTCTATATTATATCTACAACTAGAAATTTTATGACCATATGCATTGCACTTAAAACAATAACCAGAAAAGGAACGAGTGTACCTGGGAAATGGATGTTGCCATGTGGAGGTAGGAGCCATGGGTCTTCTTCTTCTTTGATGAGAGACTTTGGTGAATCCATCATTTGCAGCACTCCTTTCGAGCTTGGATTTGTTGTTTTCTTTTGCATGATACGGTTTATCTTGATCAACTCTAATCTTGTCTTTATTATTTCTTGGATCTACTATTACTGACCTTTGAGTCCTTTGAGGTTTCTCCTTCATCAAAGCCCAAGCCAAACTTGAAACCAGTGGGCCTTTGATTATTCAACATTTTGTTCGGTTTCTCGAAGCTGTCTTCAAATTTTTGATGACAGCTCAGTTTTCGATTCATTTCTTCTAGCTGCAGCCTTAATCCAACTATTTCCTCTTCCAGTTTATTGCTCTCATTTATTTTCACGGTCAGTTGAGCTTCAACATCTTCAGACCTTTTCTTGTATTCTTCAGTTTGTACTTTCAAACTTATTATTACATTGTTGGCCTCCTCAAATTTTCTTGTAATCTTTTTATTTCTTTTCCTTTCTGCACTTAACTCTTCAAGAGCAGCAATTAACTCACCTTCCAGATCTATCTCGACCTCATCTTCTAATTTTTCTTCACACTCCTGTGTTTCCTCAGTTGTTTGTTCTTCAAAAGCCATGAATAGGGCTTCACCAGTTTCTTCTTCTGATTCCTCACTGGAACTGTCTTCAGAAGAATCGATATTCTGGGAAATGAAACTCTTCTTCTTGAAGCTTCTTTTTCTAAACTGCGGTTTCTTTTTCCAGACATTTCTTTCTGGATATGTTCCTTCATCATTTTTATTTTTCTCCTTCATTGGGCATTTTGCTGCAAAGTGCCCGATGCCTCCACAGTTAAAACATTTGAACGACAACTTACCTCTGTACTTTCCTTTTCCCTTTACTAATTTCCTAACAAAGTTTGCTTCATTTTCATCTGCAGATTCTTCTTCCTCTGACTCTTGTTTAGATTTTACATTTTTTTGTGCTTGGAAGGCTGCTTCTCTGTCAGAGGGCTTAGTTTGTCCAATCCTCATTTCATAAGCTGTTAGAGAACCATGCATTTCATCCATACTAAAAAAATTTAAATCTTTTGCTTCTTCTATGGCAGAAACCTTTGCATCAAACCTTTTGTTGAGAGTTCTCAGTACCTTCTTCACAACAACAACATCTTCCATTTCTTCCCCCAGTCCTCTTATTGCATTGATGATTCCGTTTACTCTCAGCATGTAAGCTTCTATGTTCTCATCATCGGTCATCTTTAATGCTTCGAACTGGGCACGATGTGTTTGCGACTTAGCTTCCTTGATTTTGTTGTCTCCTTCATGAATGCTTTGCAGTTTGTCCCATATGTCTTTAGCAGATTTGCAGTTCATGATGCGTATCAACTCACTGTCGACCAATCCACACATAATAGCATTCTTGGCTTTCGAGTTGTTTTCAAACTTTTTCTTTTCAGCCGCATCTGTTGGAGGAACAGTGGGAGTGGTGTATCCATTTTCAACAGATTCCCAAATGTCATAACCTAATGCACAGAGATAGGTCTGCATTCTGAGCCTCCAGAAAGAATAGTTTGTTCCATCGAACAGAGGAGCTTTGTTAGAAGAAAAACCTTCACCACCGGCCATTGTATATCTCCCAACAACACCTTAGCTGATTAAGCTTGTGCAGGTGCCTGGCTCTGATACCAATTGATATTCTCACAATGACACTGAGAGGGGGGGGTGAATCAGTGTAACTACTTAAAAACTTAAATCTGCAACTTTTAAAACTAATGATGCAAGCTTGAAACTAGATAATGCAAGTATCACACAAGAGCATCACACAACACAAAATTTTACGAGGTTCACCGATGTGGCTACTCCTCAAAGAATGACTGTTTGGACTTCAATCCAAATCCAGTCTTTGCAAGGATTCAATATTTACAATTGTTTACCAGCACCCACTGGAAGGAGCACCAACCCCTGATTTATCTGCTGCAACAGATAGGAGCACCAACCCCTTTATCCAAGCACCAACTTGGATTTCTATTTTGCAAGATAAATGGACATAAAAATGCCTTCTCTTTTGCAAGACCCTTACTGGTCTATAGCACATACAAAAATCTCACAGAAGCATAGAGAGAATTGTTAGAGACTCAATATCTTCTTTTCAAATCTAAAACCTCTCTCTTGAATATTCAATGGAATTGCAGGTTTTTATCCAAGGCTGTTTTCTTACAGCACCCTTACTTAATCGAGACCTTTTAAAATTCACAATAAAAACACGATCGCAGTAACCTTGTCACTATGCCAACTCGATCCTTTTATGCTTGATTTCTTCGAACGGCTCGATTTCGAACGGTTCAACTTTCCCTCCAACTTTTCATGCATCTTCGGCTACGAACAATGTGTCAAACCCTCTCTGACACGTTCTGCCATTTAGCCGCTTTCTTTCTGTCCAGTTCTGACATTCTTCTCTGTACATTCTGACACCCTTTTTCTGACAACCTTTTTCTGTGTGTTCTGACACCTTTTACTGCGTATCTCGGTGCTCTGTTCTTCTTTCTCCCTTTTTGAGTTCTGTGTTACATTTTACTTCTGCACTCGACTATATCTTCTTGATATACACAACAAAAAAAATCTCTGTAATTGATTCTCGGTATACTCAACCCTGTGACAGCTGTTCTGTCTTTAATGTTTAGTTCCGTAGCTTCCCTATGTAACTGCCACCTTTCCCAGTCATGCTGTATCACGGCCCTGCAACAGCCGTTCTTTTCTTAAATGCACTGTCTTGAAACTCTCACTTGTAACTCCAGTTAACTGCAGATCTTGATATTCTGGTTAACTTTTCGTAACTGGCGCCTTTTGACACCTGTCACAATGCATGTGTCTTTGACTTTTTCCTGCCAAAACATTACCTGTCGCGATATCGCGACGTTTTCGCTTTGCTGACGTCATCCTCAACTTTGTCGCGATATCGCGACACTGTCGGCTTCCTGAGGCTTCTCTGGCAACTTGTCGCGATATCGCGACATTTTTGGTATTGCTGACGTCATCCTCTAAGATGTCACGAAATCGCGACGTTTCTGGCTTCATGAGGCTTCTCTGGAAACATGTCACGAAATCGTGACATTTTCTGTCTTGCTGACGTCATCCGCTAAGGTGTCGCGAAATCGCGACGCTTTCGGCTTGCAACGGCTTTTCCAGCAACTTGTCGCGATATCGCGACATTTTTTGACTTGCTGACGTCATCTTCAAAGATGTCGCGAAATCGCGACGTTTTCGGCTTGCAATGGCTCTTCGTTCATCCTGTCGTGAAATCGCGACACATTTTGGTTTTGCTGACGTCATCTTCATAGATGTCGCGAAATCGTGACGTTTCCGGCTTGCAACGGCTCTTCGTTCACCCTTCAAACGCGACTTCTGGCATCCGTACAATTTTTACTCCATGCAACCGCGAAAAACCTTACATGTAGCGAAATCGCTACATCATTGTTGCCTTAGAATTTTTCTTTTCTGCTTGCTATTGAAACTCCAACGTGTAGCGATATCGCTACACCTTTCCAACATGTGTTTCTAACCTGTAGCGAAATCGCTACACCTTCGCATTATGCACTTTCAGCCTGTAGCGAAATCGCTACACCTTTTTACCTTGCACTTTCAACTTGTAGCGAAATCGCTACATCTTTCTGCCTTGCACTTTCAACATGTAGCGAAATCGCTACATCAATTTACCTTGCACTTTCAACTTGTAGCGAAATCGCTACATCATTTTATCTTGCACTTTGAACATGTAGCGAAATCGCTACATCTTTCTGCCTTGCACTTTGACCATGTAGCGAAATCGCTACGCTTTTCTTACTTGGTGCTTTTTCTTTGCTTATGCTGGCGAAACTCAGACATGTAACGAAATCGCTACAACTTCTTCATCAACTTTCTCTCTCCTCCGATGTGTCGCGAAATCGTGACATTTTTCATCCTTGGTGCCTTTGCTTCAAACTTGTCGCGAAATCGTGACAGTTTCTCGATTTGGTTTCTTTCCTTCCAGCATGTCGCGAAATCGTGACATTTTTCCTTGCACATTCTCTCTCCTCCGATATGTCGCGAAATCATGACATTTTTCAATGCACTTTCTCTCTCCTCAGCCATGTCGCGAAATCGCGACAATCTTACTTGCATCTTCTCTCTCCTCAGACATGTCGCGAAATCGCGACAATCTTACTTGCATCTTCTCTCTCCTCAGACATGTCGCGAAATCGTGACATTTTGGCGTGCTTTTTCTCTCTCCTCGGATATGTCACGAAATCGTGACATTTTCTTATGGATTTTCTCTCTCCTCCGGTATGTCGCGAAATCGCGACAGGAACCATGTCGCGATATCGCGACAGTTTTCTTCCTTGTCTTTTTCTGCAAATTTTTGGATCTGGGTCCCCTCTGTTTTTCTTGAGATTTTTTGCACTTGATCTGACTGACCTCTGAACTGCTTCAACTGCATCACTCTGTCTGTGTTGACAACAATTACAATCCTTTTGCATTGCTTTTGCTGCACCTTGCTCAACACAAATTGTAAATGCCATAGCCTCTCCTTACATTCTACACCAAAAAATGCTAGAGCTTCCCCTTCATCTAAAAATTATAATGGGAAGAGCTTGTTCTTGGTCATCTTTAGAGTGGTAATAAATTTTCTCCTCTGATCATAAATTTTGCACATTCTATCCTTTTCCAACATTTGACCAATACTCACAAATTAATTCTTCAAATAGGGTTCATAGTAAATACCTTTTACCTTCATTATTTTTCTTCTCCTGTTAGGAACCTCCATTTATCCTTTCACAACCACATCCAAGCTCTTCTCATCCCCAATCCTGATACTAGATTGATAAGAAGAATCAAGAGATGAAAATACATGCCTCTTGCAGATCATATGGTTTGTGCACCCACTGTCTAGGATCCATGTCTCCTTTGTGTTATTCTATGTAGAGAGGAAAGTTGATTGCTCCACTTTTTCTTCAATCATATAGAACAAAGTATCATACTCATAGGAATCCTCTTCTCTATAATGTGCTGATTTTTTCAGCTTGCAATCCCTCTCATAATAGCCATATTTTTTACAATTGTAACATTGCATATTTATCATATCTCGGCCTCTACCTCTTCCTATTGCACTGGATCCTCCTCTTGCAGCATGAGCCTGGTCATTGTATGAATATTGAGATCTTCCTTGACCTCTACCACCATAGGAGCCTCTTATACCTCCTCTTCCATTTCTTCCTCTTCCTTTGGAACCCCTATTGTGACCTCTTCCTCCATCATTCCCCTTTGCCGAAAAATCTTGTTCCTCTGTAGAACCTCTTTCTTTATCCTTATTCCTCTTGGAAATTCTCTCTTCATGAGATGTGAGAGAGACAATTAATGAATCTATATCCTTTTTAGAAAGGTCTTTCATTTCTTCTATGATAAGAGATGTGCTGTCAAACTTCTCTGTCAAGGTTCTTAAAACCTTTTTAATTATAACATTTTTCTCTATGATATCTCCAAGTGTGGCCATTTTATTTATTACTATTTTTACCCAAAAACAATAATCTCTTGCAGTTTCATTCTCCTCTTGTTTGATATTTTCAAAACATCTTCGCAAGGTCTGCAAATTTACCTTCTTAAATTGGGTACTACCTTGGTAATTCTCCTTCAACACCTTCCAATATTATTGAGTTGAAATGTAGGTAGAAATTCGGGGAAAGAAACTCTTGTCTAGAGTCGATTGGATGAAAGCGAAAGCCAAATTAGTTTCTTTCTCTTTCTCATGCATCTCCTTCTTTTGATCTGCATTCAATGCACTCTAGTATTTTTTTTAGGTGAACCCAGATTCAAATATGGCCCAAGCTCCTTTTGCCTTCAAAATCATCCTCATCCGAATGCTGCAATATTTGTAGTCAGAACCATCAAATTTTAAGATTGAAATTGAATTGGTGTTGTTGGCCATAATAGCTCCCTTCAACATGAACTGAGATATCCGAGAAGCTTATGTAAAACTTGCAATAGAAATTCCATAGTTACTCAAACCTAATTTCTTGATTGCCTCACTCTGATACCAAATGAATAATTTACAATAATACAATAAAACAAAATTGGAGCAAATATTATCTTCTTATTATCTGGAATAATTCTAGCAGAGTTTTAGTACTTTGTAACAATCTCCTCACAAGCTCTGGAAGAGATCACACACTTTCTACAATGTAAAATTCTTCTTCTTAAAAGAAAAACCTAAAACTGCCTTAAGTAATAAAAAACAAAGTAAACCCTAACCCTAGAAAATCACATCCGTTAGATCTACATCGACGGTGTTTATTACATGTCTTAGTTTTTCGGCCATAACTTTTGACTTGCGTATCCATTTGAGTTCATTTATTTTGCATATTCCACATATTTCGAAGCTCTATGATTTAATTTTCTCTCCTCTAAGAGGAGACACTTTCCAAGGCTAAAAATATCATCTAACGACTCTATTTTTTGTTTTAATTTATGGCTGGCTAGATTTCCAACATTCTCCCCCTTGATGGTAAGGGGACTGACTATCAAGTCCCTTAGTAGCAAAAACTGAAGTTTTACTACCCCCTTAGTAAAAATATCTACTAATTCATCGTGTGTGGAGAAATACCTCAATTTAACTTGTTCCTTCTCTACCATGTCCCAAATGAAGTGGTACTTGATGTCGAAATGCTTGGACCTGGTATGGTGGATAGTATTACGTGCCAACTTAATGGTACTATGATTATCATAGAATAAAGTATTTGGAGTCCCTTGCTTCTCCCAAATCTCTCCTAGCACCTTTTGAAGCCACATTGCTTGTGCACTTTTCGATCTAAGTGTAATATACTCTACTTCAGTAGAATACAACGCCACTATAGCTTATTTCTTGGAACTCCATGTCACCAAAACTAAACCAAGAGAAAAGTAGTGCCCACTCGTGGATTTCCTATTTTCAATATTACTACCCCAATCACTGTCATTGAATCCCACTAACTTTAAATTCTTTTTATGTGAGTAGTGGATATCATAATCAATTATTCTATGAACATACCTCAAAATCCTCTTTGCTACCTTTAAATGTAACTATGATGTATTAGCCATATTCCTGGAACACTGTGAAACATCAAAGCATATATCCAGTCTAGTGTTAAAAAGGAACATAATGCTACCAACAATACTCCTGTACTCTATTTTTTTACCCTTTCAAATCTATCCTCCAAAATCAAGATCTCCCCATGTGCAATGAGTGTTGCTATAGGTTTACATTCACTCAAACAAAATATCTTCAACATATCCCTTACATATTTGGATTAATAAACAAAAATATCAGTGCTAGTTTGATGTATTTCCATCCCAAGAAAGTAACTCATCAAACCCAAATCAGACATCTCAAACTCCATCTTCATATCATATTTAAAAAAATTATTCAAAGAAGAACTACTCCCCATAAATAACATATCATCAACATAAAGGTATACAATAACAATATCATTACCTTCCCTTTTGTAGTACAAAGTGGGCTTACTCTTACTCATTTCAAAATTACACTACAAGAAGGAGTAATGGATTCTAGCATACCAAGCTCTTGGAGCTTGCTTCATCCTATATAGAGCCTTCATGAGATGTGAGAGAGCCAATTAATGAATCTATATCCATTTTCGATAGGTCTTTCATTTCTTCTATGATAAGAGATGCACTGTCAAAATTATCTATCAAGGTTCTTAAAACCTTTTTAATTACAACATTTTGCTCTATGATCTCTCAAAGTGTGGCTATTTTATTTATTACCATTTTTACCCGAACACAGTAATCTCCTACAGTTTCATTCTCCTATTTGATATTTTCAAAATCTCTTCGTAAGGTCTGCAAATTCACCTCCTTAACTTGGGTACTCCCTTGGTAATTTTCCTTCAACACATTCCAAGCTTATTGAGCTAAAATGTGGGTAGAAATCCAGGGAAGGAGACTCTTGTCTAGAGCCGACTGGATGAAAGCCAAAGCCAAATTATTTTCTTTATTTTTCTCCTGCATCTCCTTATTTTGATTTGCAATCAATGCACTCTAGTATTTTGGTTCGGTGAATCCAGATTCAACGATGGCCCAAGCTCCTTTTGCCTTTAGAATCATCCTCATCTGGATGCTCCAATATTCGTAGTCATAACCATCAAATTCTGGGATCAGAATTGAATTGGTGTTGTTGGTCATAATAGCTCCCTTCAACACAAACTGAGATCTCTAAGAAGCTTATGTAAAAGTTACAACAAAAATTCCATAGTTACTTGAACCCAATTTCTCGATCGTCTCACTCTGATACCAAATGAATAATTTAAAATAATACAATAAAATAAAATTGGAGCAAATATTATCTTCTTATTATCTGGAATAATTTTTGCAGAGTTTCAGTACTCTGTTACAATCTCCTCATAGGCTCTGGAAGAGCTCCCACACTTTCTACAATGTAAAATTATTCTTCTTAAAAGAAAACCCTAAAATTTTCTTAAGTAAGAAAAAATAAAACAAACCCTAACCCTAGCAAATGACATCCATCGGATCTACATCAATGGTGTTTATTACATGTCTTAGTATTTCAGCCATAACTTTTGACTCGGGTATCCGTTTGAACCCATGTTTTTTGCAAATTGCACATATTTCGAAGATATACAATTTTGTTTTGTTCTATTTAATATGAGATGCTTTATAAGGCTTAAAAATTCATCTAAAAATCCAAATTTTCATTTTAATGTATGGATGGCCAGATTTCCAACAGACCCTAAGACAACGATTTTAAACTACCCTCTTAGGTGACCCTAAGAGGGTAGTTTAAAACCACCCTCTTATCCCTAAGATGATGGTTTAAAAAAATTAAGGAAAAAAGATGGTGGTTATAAACCATCATCGTAAAAAATAATAATAATAAAATAATAGTGGTAATAATGACATTTGTAATAAGATCATTGTATTGGTCGTGCACTATTTTATTACAAATATCATTATTACCACTATTTTATTAAAAATTCATTATTATAAATATAAAGTAATACAACCACCACAATTAGTTTATACAACAACCACCTTATGAAAATATTGAAGTGATTCATCCATGATAGAAGGGATTATTGAGGGAGAAAGGGTGAGGAAATAAGTGGAAGGAATAGGCACGTTGTGTCGACCCCAAAGATCAACACCGAATATATGGGAAGTGAGAGAAGAGGATGGGTACTCGACATGGAGAGAGGAAGCACATTTCCTATCTATAGAAGATAGTCGGCTCCCACACTCACTTTTAAGTAGCTGCTCTAGCTAAAGCCTATTCATTTCACCTTCAAATTCAAAGTCAAGCAGTGAGATCTCTCTCCCTCATCAGCTTGGCTAGATCTAGATACCAAGGCTACCCACCCCTGCCTTAAGATATAAAGCATTGGATTCTCATGATCAAATTATGAACCTCTCCTCTCCCCACCCTCATTGTTTCCAGAGTAATAAGGAAAACATCACAAAATTTACACATACATTTGAGGCACTCTATGAAGGGAATGACAATCAAAGTACCCATGCAGTGAGGGTTGCAACTTCTGGGATTCATTTTGGACCTTCTCACTTGGGTAAGTAATTGTTTGACCTACTTTTCTATCACACACCAAACCCAAAGTGCTGATATTTTCTTGTTTCGTTTGGTCTAGGGTTTGTTTAGGGTTACAATGGTTGGAAAATTGAAATGTGTGAGGATGACAGTGATGGTTGTAGCATGAAAACTAGTAGAGAACAAATGTTTCATTTGGTCTAGGGTTTTTTAGGGTTACAATGGTTGGAAAATTGAAATGTGTGAGGATGGCAGTGATGGTTGTAGCATGAAAACCAATAGAGAACAAAGTGACATTCTCAAGTTTCCTAGAAATAAGTTGGAAATTGAGGTATTATTGTTCTTTCATTCAGAATTTGATAGTAGGTTTTGTTGTTTTCAAAGTGCACTTCTATCATATCGAAGGGTCTTGTTGATTGAAATACCTATTTTAATTTAGTTTTCTGCACATATACTGTGTATAAAGCTCAATTTATCATACCTAACAAAGATATGAGCATTAGCTTTTCATTTTAAATTTTTGGTAGAGTGGACAAGTCAATGTCTTTTCTTTTTATTGTGATTGGAAATTCATGGCTGTAATTGTAGATTAAAGCAACATTGCAAGCATATAAAGACGTAAAATTTTGGTCTAGGGTTTTTTTAGGGTTACTATGGTTGGAAAATTGAAATGTGTGAGGACGGTAGTGATGGTTGTAGCATGAAAACCAGTAGAGAACAAATGTTTTGTTTGGTCTAGGGTTTGTTTAGGGTTACAATGGTTGGAAAATTGAAATGTGTGAGGACGACAGTGATGGTTGTAGCATGAAAACCAATAGAGAACAAAGTGACATTCTCAAATTTCCTAGAAATAAGTTGGAAATTGAGGTATTATTGTTCTTTCATTCAGAATTTGATAGTAGGTTTTGTTGTTTTCAAAGCGCACTTCTATCATATCGAAGGGTCTTGTTGATTGAAATACCTATTTTAATTTAGTTTTCTGCACATATACTGTGTATAAAGCTCAATTTATCATACCTAAAAAATATATGAGCATTAGCTTTTTGTTTTAAATTTCTGGTAGAGTGGACAAGTCAATGTCTTTTCTTTTTATTGTGATTGGAAATTCATGGTTGTAATTGTAGATTAAAGCAGCATTGCAAGCATATAAAGACATAAAAGTTTTTGAATTTTCCTCCATGGAAAATGCATTTGGTGGTTTCTCAGCTAAGGTAGGTCAATATTTAAGGTCTTTCCTAATACTCAGGATTTATAGTGCCATTTACTTTGTATATAGATGCCCCTCAAATGTTATTCTTATATTTGTATTGATGTCTTCCATGGGCTAAAGAAATGAATTTTAGGAATAGGGTCAAGATATTTATGGGATTTTGTTGCTATCTTGAAGGGTTCCAGGATGGTCACATAGGCACAATGAATTATATAACCATCTATATTTTAATTCTTAGAGCTTGCACCGAGATGCAACATTATTATAGAGAAGATAATGGACCCTTAATAGGCAAAGCTACTGGTCCTCCAAAATATTGATCTCTCATATGCTTCCTCTCCAATTTTATGTTTACCATAAATTATTATGCAACGTATATGCTATTTTCTTTATATTAGAACTTCATTCAGGCTTTGTGTGAGTATACCCGACAACAAGATCTATGTTTTATTGCATGTTAAGTTCTGTTGCACTTTATGTCTCAAGATATATTATTCCTATGATAACAAGCATAGGGAAAATAGGTGCAGTGCTAACATTTTTATGTGTACATAATTTCTATTGCAATAACATATTTGCTTTTGTTTTAAGTATTTGGAAGTATGCTTCTCCAAAGGAAATTGAGTCCCAGGTTTTGATCTTTCTACCATTTAGTAAATTTTTGTATCAAAGTTGTTCTTTAGCTTATTAAAGACAATAAGGCAGGATAGTTAATACAAGCATTAACTACATATAGAAGTAAAAGTGACTAATTATGTCAAGCTATTTGTACATAAAATCTTAATGACTTCCTATTTGAATAAGCTAACTATCAAGGAGATGCTATCAACTTTCGCATTTAAATAAGTGTTGTCAAGTGATTTTTGAGACTTAATGGTTGGGCAAGGAGACACCTACTTGGATTCACATTTGTGCTTGTGTCATGCACATGCTATTTTAGGTTTTGCATGGGCACCATAATGAATAAATGCAATGGGGAACCACTATTATTTGGAATAGGGGGTATTGCTATTGATTGATGGCCATGTGAAGAAAGTATTTCATGTTCTTCCAAGGTTCTTGGCTAGGGTCCAAATTAGTTTCCAACTGAACATACCTTGACCAATGGGCTTCAAAAACTTTGGTGTGCTAAAAAAAATTAATTTTTATTTTTTTGATATGAATTATGCACTGACACATTACACTTGAGAACTAGAGAAAATAACTATTTGGGACTGTTGTTAGAAAGGCACAAAGTTGAAAAGAGAGTAGATACTTAAATGGCAAAGAAGTTTAGCAATGCATTTCCCAGACTTGACATGGATTTAGGAAGCACAAGAAGATGGGACACAATGACCCAGAAGTCCTTAAAACCTAGAAAATTAGGGTTGGTGTTATCAGAGGGATAGCAAATGTATATCAAATAAATGGAGAATCCAAAAGAAAGTAAAGCCAAAAAAGGGTCCCTAACTAATTTGCCAAAAGTAAAAGTATGTTGCTAAGATGAAGGTGTGTTGACAGTCAAGGACATTCTCATTATATTATTAGGCTAAGTGTTTGACAACAGATCTGATATCGTTGTGTGATGGTGCTAGATGACTCATTGGGAGAAGTTTTGTTGCCAAAGTTGGTGCTTCCAAAGCCAACTCTGGGGATTTTATGGCAATGTCACTAGGACATAAAAGGATCTAAGGGTTGTGACAAAGAGCTTCTAAAAGAAGTACAACATTGTGAAATATAGATTTCTAAACCTTGCAAGAATGAATGAGAGCTATGAAATGTTAGTTGTGGATGCAAAGGGTCTGTGATATGTTTTCAGTGCAAAGTCATCATTTTTAAACAATGTTTTTGGTTCTTGAAGCATGGAGTATTCCTAGTAACTTTTGTTTAAGTGGTGGGTACCTCTGCTCTGCTGCATTTCATCTTGCACCTTTCATATATTATTACCTTGTCATCCCACATTAATACATTATCAATAGCTACATCATTGGCATTGGTATAGATAGAAAAGGGTTTTGAGTGATTTAGAAGAATTAAGACTGGTGTGTGTCCTAATTTCTTCTTAAGTAGGCCAAATATCCTCGTGAGTTCATGAAAACCTTTTGGATTTGGTTTAACAACTTGGTAAGAGTTTTAAACATCTTAATCTAATGTGAATGAAGCATATATCTTTGTAAATCTGGCCAAGAAGAGAAACATTCCCACCTTAATGATGCTAATTTGTTCCACCCTTTTTCTCATAAATTTTTATTTGGACACAATGTGTTCAAGCTCTAAAATATTTTCTTGGAAGCAATTGCATCTTCATGACTCAGCAGTAAGCTTCACCATTGTGATGAAAATAAGGTTGTGTGGCTAATCTGGAAACCAAGACCCCTGCAACAAAAACCCATTGAAGCCCAATAATTAGAGATTCATACCCTTCCCTATTATTCATGTATCAAAATCACAATCATATGGATTTGACATGGTTTATTTATTTTGGGAAAATTAAGATTATCCCAACATTGACTTCGTCCTTGAACTTTATCCTATCAAAGTACATTGTCCATAAATATTTTGATCTAAAAGACTAGATGGCAGATGATTTTCTTCTCCTATCATGAAGAAATAAGTATCCATACCTACGTCTAAGTAAATTATCAAGTTATTTTGTTGGTTAAATCTAGTTACCATTTATTTGTAATAGGGTTCCCTATCAATTCTGATTTGGTTTTCTACTTCTCTCTAGTGCAACCAAATATGTGAATTTTGTAGCTATATATTTGTTCAAACTATGTGCCATTCCCTACTTAACAACAAACCATAGGCATCGGGTATGTCAACTACCACTATGTCAATAAAATGGAATATTTGGGATTTTGAAGTTACTTGTATAAGGATATAGGGTAATTATTTGGTCACTTTGACCTGATATCTATCTAATTGAATGATTGTTCATATTTTTTGAGGTTTCAGACCCAATGACCTGCATACCGACATAAGCATTACATTTTTAAAAGCTCTAAAATCAACTTTTATGTTCTCATACTTGTTTATTATTAAATTTCAGCATCTCCTTGAAAGGTCTAGGGATTTGACCAGATAATCAAGGAATTTTCTTACCTTCCTCGAGCCCAGCAAACCCCCTTGCTCTCACCTATATTTTGTTTCTCTTGCAGGGTTACTCTTGTATCGGTAGCTTGGGCTCTATTCAGACCTTCTCAAAAGTCATTGTTATCAAGTCAAATATCCTTTTTTGTTTGGTCCATTTTTTGCTATTGTAAGAGAGTTTTATCTGCTTCTTTGTTCCTGTTTTCACTTCTCTATTATTGTTAGCTGGTTGGGAATTATTCACTGAATGTTATCATTGAATTTCTTTACTCGCTTTAACTTTTAGTTTTACCTGAAAGATATACTAAATTTAATTATAGTTTTTGTGAAGAATAAGTTTGTTTATTCATTTAGACAATGAACCAGAAAAGCATTTAATCACATATAGGCTAATTTGTTTAGTTGCTCATGTCTCTTGTACTATTTACCATTTTAAAAGAGAAAAAATATTTTTTTTGTTCGACATCATTTAAATCCAGATCTCATATTAGCATATGAAAACTTCTTTTTTCTACAGTCTTTTCTTTGTGCATATTTTATCTTTTTGCATTTTATTCAAGATTAGGCCTGCAAAATCTAGATTAGAAAAAATAGTGGAAACCAAGTGCTTCTTGTTCTAAACTTCCATTTCCATTCTTACAGTTTATTCTGATTACTTGACCTTAGTTTTGATCACTATTTTTTGTTATCATAGAGTGACTGAGTTTGTTGTTTTGTCATAGTTTTAATTTTTGTTATTCTATTATTATTATTATTATCAATTTTATAGGAAAGGGAAATATTAAATTTTATCATAAAAGGGGTAAATTTATCAATTTATTCCAGGCAAGAAACTAAAAATGTATGTAATTATAATAGAATAGCTTGTATATCTACACCACTTTCTTGGTCTCTTGATGCTTAAAAAAAATGTTTTGGTGTGTATCATTTTAAACTGGTATACCATTTAGTATAGGAAAATATCTCTTTCCTGCATATTTGAGTTATGGTATATCTCATTTTCCTATTTTTTTATCAAGATTAGTGTTATTAGAACACCTAATATTAGGCTTATTAGACTACTTGGAAGATGACATTGGATAATTGAAATGTGTGAGGATGGCGGTGATGGCTGTAGCATGAAAACCAGTAGAGAAAAAATGTTTCATTTGGTCTAGGGTTTGTTTAAGGTTATAATGACTATAAAATTGAAATGTGTGAGGATGACAATGATGTTTGTAGCATGAAAATTAGTAAATAATAAAGTGACATTCTTAAATTTCCTAGAAGTAAGTTGGAAATTAAGGTATTATTATTCTTTCATTCAAAATTTGATAGTAGGTTTTGTTATTTTAAAAGTGTACTTTTGTCATATCAAAGGGTCTTGTTGATATAAATGCCTATTTTAATTTAGTTTTCTACACATATACTATGTATAAATCTTAATTTATCATACCTAACAAAGATATGAGCATTAGCATTTTATTTTAAATTTTTGGCAGAGTGGACAGGTCAACGTATTTTCTTTTTATTGTGATTGAAAATTCATGGCTATAATTGTAGTTTAAAGCAGTATTGCAAGCATATAAATATGTAATTTGTTTTGAATTTTTCTCCATAGAAAATGTATTTGGTGGTTTCTTAGCTAAGGTAGGTCAATATTTAAAGTTTTTCCTCATACTTTGTATATAAATGCCCCTCAAATGTTATTCTTATATTTGTATCGATGTCTTCCATAGGCTAAAGAAATGAAGTTTAGGAATAGGGTGAAGAGATTTATGGGATTTTGTCGCATATGGTATGCCATGTACTGGGATGAGAAACCCGACTAAAAACCAAGACCCCTGTAATAGAAAGGAAAATCATCATTATGATGAAAATAAGGTTGTGTGGTTAATCTAGAAACCAAGACCCTTTCAATTTAATTTTTTATTTCCTCTATGCCTTCATTTGCGTTGAGGGATCAAAAGGTTTTTGATTAAGGTAGGGAGCTTCTTCTTTATCTAATTAGCTAGTACCAACTTCAAAAATCACTTGGTGTTGCCCTTGGTTTTGTTGTAGATATTTTCTTAAGATTATCTCTACTTTACCATTACTTTCTACAACTTGGATCATTATTTACATGGTTCCATCCTTTATGTGCATTCTACCCTAAATAAAAATGGGCTTTAATGGTGGAGTGTGGCCCCAATTGTGCCACCCATTTAAATTCATATTAATTCAATAACAAAAGAAAATTTTATTTCATGGCTTCTCAATTTTCTGTTGATAAATTTACAGGTGACGATATAATATTTCCCACAGGTTGACAATATAAGGCACATACTGTGCTTTCATTCCATCGGGTGCTGTAGCTCGACCGGTTGATTGGGTCGAGCTAAGGCGCACGGCAGGGAGTCCAGGTTTTGACTCCCGCAGGGAACAAAAGGCCATTGTTTTGGCCTACGAAGTAACCAAAGTATTTTTTAAGTATTTTTTTTTATTTTTGCATTTTTTTTTTAATTAAAGTTTTTTTTATTAAGTTATTTTTATTAATATTTTAAACTTCAAAATATTTTTTTTGAAAATCATTTTTTGTTTAAGTACTTAAATTGATTTATTTCAAAGATATATTTTTTAGTTTTTCATTATTAATTAAAATGATTTATTAAAAACTTTTCTTAAACTATTGCAAATTAAAAAAAAAAATTTAAAGAAATATTTTTGCAACTTTGATATTGAAAGGTGCTAATGTTTTCTCACAAAATGGAGATATAAGACATAGCAAAAGCACATTTTTTTTGTTGTAAATTAGACATCTCTTCTCAACCCTTATTCATTTAGCATACAAAGAAAGGATCACACTGATTTTTTTTTGCAAATTAGAAAACAAGGAACCTGAAATTTTTTTTGTAAAGATCAAAAGTACAAAGAGTGCATTTGTTTTCTCCAAGGAGACATAATACATAAAATTGTACATCTATTTTTTTTTCTGCAAAATTGAGAAGACTTTGTAACCTTGGATCCATCAAAACTAGGTCGTGTGTCGACTAGTTCTGGAAGCCTTTAAAAAGCGGGTCGTGTGTCGACTTGTCTTGAAAGGAGTGGTCTAAATTCTACATTTTGTAAACATTAAGGGGGGATAGAATTCATTTTTTTTTATTCTATAGTTTGCAAAATTGTAACGCAAAATGGGGGATATTTCAGAGTAAGAAAGGTGCATTCTCGATTTTACTCGACACCTTCTCTTACAAAAATTGCTTGTACTAGGTGCATTTTTGGTTGCATCCGACACCTAGAGTGATACAAATTTGGGTTGCTCTCATGTTTTGATTATTGCACTAAACACTCATGTTTTTTTTGTGCAATTAAACATTCAAATATAAACATTAAAAGCAGCATTTCAAAAAAACCCAAACTTCACTCAAAAACCATGCTAAACTTTGCATAGGTTAAAACAAGTCATTTTTTACTCCTCATCAAAAGGTCAAAAATTCAAATCACCTTGATTCACTCTCTTTGTTTGGATTAATAACCTCATAATTTTAATCCTTCTTTAAAGGTGTTAAAGCATGTGCCATTAAATATCCTAGAGGGCAAAATAAAAAATTTTACAAAACCGACCCCTGTTTCATTTGCTCTATTTTTTTTGGCTTAAAAATCCTCCAAATTTTCATCCCTTGGTAAGGGTGTTAAGGAAGATGCCATTAAATATCTTATAGAGGTAAATTGAAAACAACTTCCATATACTCTTTTGAGGGTATAGTGCAAGATATCACCATCTTAGTCCTATCAAATTACCTAAAACATGGCCATGATACACAAGTATCTCACTGAGAGCCAACTCCTCAAAGGTTCAAATTACTCAACTTGGAATACTAAGATGAAAGCTATCTTAACTGTAGAGGAAATGTGGTCAATAGTGGATGGAAGTGTCACTAGACCTCAATCACCTAGACAAGATCAAAGAGACTTTGATAAAAAGGATAAAAATGATCTTGCTTGCTATTACTGATGATATCTGACCTCATATCAGTGAAGCTACAACTGGTAAGGCAGCATGGGATGCCTTAAGTACCATATTTGAGGGAAATAATCAATCAACGATTCTTAACCTTCAAACACTGCTTCATACTCTACATATGAAATCATGAGAAACAGTAGAGCTATTCCTCTATAGAGTCGCAAAATTGAAAACAAAATTGCATTCCTTAGGAGAGAACTAGAAGACCAAGTCTTGAACTCAATCATTTTGAGAGCTCTTCATGATTCCTATCGAACGTTGATCACTTCACTACAAGTTTTTGGCAGGACAGTAACTTTTGTCGAATTGGTAAACATGATTCAAACTGAAGAAGCTAATCAACTCCAAAGAGATGAGGCATACAAAAATGCTCTCTTCTCAAAAAGACAAGGTAGTAAGAAAAAGTGGAATCAACAGAAAGGTTCTTCTTCTAATCAAGAAAATGGTAAAGCTAAAGAGATTCTGAAGAAGAAGTAGTATTGTAAGATTTGTGACAAAGACACTCATGAAACCAAAAGATGTTGGTTTAAGAACAAATCGCCCAATGAACAAGGAAAAAAAAAGGGCCAAGGCAAACCTAAGAACAAGAACAAACAACAAAAAAAGGGACACATTGCAGCTAAATATTCTAGTTCAAATTTTGAGAGAGCACACAAAGTGCTCATGACCCATATAGATTCCTCCCATAAGGACTCTATGTGGTACATAGATTCAGGCGCTAGTAAACATATGAATGGTGATAAATCTTGGTTTGCAACATTTGAGGCTCGAGAAGGTCGATCGATCACCATTGCTGATGATCAGACCTATCGAGTTCAGGGAGAAGGAAGTATTTATGTCTCCCTTCCAGATGGAGAATGTAATATTCAAAAAGTTATTTATGTTCCAGGATTGAAAAATAATCTCTTGTCAGTTCCACAAATCTTGGACAATAACATGAATGTCAATTTTATAGTGGATAAAGAAAAGAAATGTTGCTTTATCACTAAAAATGGAAAATAGATAGCAATAGGTTCATACAAACATGGTTTGTTTGTCTTAGATGCAATTACCTCTACCCATACTACAATGGCAGTCACCACAAAGGAGGCCACTTCTCTTTGGCATAAGAGATTTGGGCATTTGAGTTCAGGATATTTACTAGGGTTGAGTAAATATCAAATGGTGAAAGGACTCCCTACTCTTTCATCTACCTTTCCAGTGTGCTCTGATTGCTTTTCAGGAAAGCAACATAGATTACCTTTTGAACCTAGCTCTTTTTGAGCTAAGGTACCTGTGGAGTTGGTTCACATAGATTTGTGTGGTCCCATGTCTACAAGTTGTGGAGGAAAATGGTATTTTCAATTGTTTGTCCACGATCACTCATGAAATATGTGGGTCTTCTTCTTGCAATTGAAGTCTAAAGCATTTTCCTATTTTTAATAGTTCAAAACTCTTGTTGAGAAGGAATCAGGATGCTTTATTAAGACCCTCCGTTCAGATCGAGGGGGGGGATACACATCAAAATAATTTTTCTCATTTTTACAGAAACATGGGATAAAGAGACAGTTAAAAACAACCTACACTCCTCAATCCAATGGGGTTACTGAGAGAAGAAATCGGTCCATAATGGAAATGGTTCGATGTATGCTTAAGGGGGCCAACCTTGAGCAAACTTACTAGGCTAAAGTTGTTCAAACTGTAGTATATCTTATGAATAGGGCTCCCACAAGGGATATTGAAGGTATGAATCCTCAGGAATCATGGAGTGGTAGGAAACCCTCCATAACTCATCTAAGGGTATTTGGGTGTAAGGCATTTATGCATAAACCTAAGGAGAAAATAAATAAATTAGATGAGAAATCCCTACCTTGTATATTTCTTGGATATGATGAATTTTCAAAAGGCTATCGATTGATAGATCCATTAACCAAGAAGATACATGTAAGTAGAGATGTAGTGTTTTATGAAGCTTTCACATCCAACACTACATCAGTATACCTTGATGATGAGGAGGAACATCAACTTCCTTATACACAACAAAAAAAGCCACCCAAATGGTATACAAGCACAATGACTAACTCTAAACTCACTTCCCCTCTTGATCTTACTCTCAATCATCCAAAGACAAGAAGCATGACACAAAAAGAAAATAATGAAGCATCCACTTCAGTTGATGATCTTTGTGCATATTTTCAAGATCTTTCAGTTGATAGAGAGTTACCAAGGGAAGATGAGATGGAAATAGATGAGGAGAGGGTTTACTTATCAGCATGTGATGATAATGAATCTTCTACAATTGATGAAGCACTTACACTGCCTCAGTGGAAGGCAGCTATGGATGCAAAATATAACTCCCTCATAAAGAATAAAACATGGAAGCTAGTGGATTTGCCTAAAGGAAAGAAACCCATAGGTTGCAAATGGGTTTACAAAATAAAATATAAGGTAGATGGCACTATAGATAAGCATAAAGCCCATCTTGTGGCAAAGGGCTATGATCAAAAGGAAGGACTTGACTATGAGGAAACCTTTGCTCCTACAGCACGGATGACCGCCATTTGAGTACTTTGTGCTATGGCAGCACAGTTCGGATGGAAATTACATCAGATGGATGTAAAAAGTGCCTTTATTAATGGTGACTTAAAAGAAGAAGTATACATGACTCAACCTCCTGGATTTGTAGAGGTAGGCCATGAGAAACATGTTTGCAAATTGGTCAAATCATTATACGGGCTAAAACAAGCCCCAAGAGCATGGTACATAAAATGGATAGTCACCTACTACAACATGGATTTAAGAGAAGTCCATCTGATGCAAATCTCTATATCAAGAACACAGGTTCTGAAATAGTGATTCTTTTTTTATATGTAGATGATATGATCATCACTGGCAATTTAGAGAACTTGATTAAAGCCATGAAAGATGACTTGAAAGAGTCATTTGATATGACAGTCCTAGGACTTCTCCACTATTGTCTTGGGCTTGAGATAGAACAAAAAAAGAATCATTTAAGGGTGAATCATACAAAGTATGCTAAGACTTTAGTAGAAAAATATCGTATTACTGATTGTAAACCCAAAGCAACATCGATGGAATCAAGGCTATAGTTATCACGATATGAAGACTCACCATAGGTAGATGGAACACTTTATAGACAGATGATTGGAAGCCTCATCTATCTGACTAATACTAGACCAGATATTACTTATGCTATAAAATATCTCTCACGGTTCATGCAAGAACCAAAGGTCTCCCATTGGAAAGCAACTAAAAGAGTCTTACACTACATTTAGGGTAGTTTCGATTATGGTCTAGAGTATAAGAAGAATAACTCATTCTTCTTACAGAGTTACACTGACTCTGATTATGCTGGATCCATAGATGACAGAAAATCAACCTCAGGCTATGTTTTTCATCTTGGATTTGGTCCTATCTCATGGCATAGTAAAAAGCAACAGGTGGTTGCTTTATCTTCAACTGAGGCAGAATATCGCGCTGCACGTGGAGCTATGTGTGAAGCGATATGGCTGAGTTGCATCTTGGCTACCATGGGCCTACCAAAGAAACTTTCCATTCACATGTTTTGCGATAACTCAGGTGTTTTGAACTTGGTCAAGAATCCAGTACATCATGAATGAACTAAGCATATTGATACAGATTGTCATTTCATTCATGATGAAGTTCCTAAACACAGAATTCAACTCCCATTCCCACCGACAAACAGGTTGCAAAAATTTTTACAAAGGCACTTGGACGTGTCAAATTTCAACTATTTCAGAGCAAAATTTGTATATCAAAGTAATGTAATAAATTGGAGATGTTAGGGTAAAATAAGGTAGTGTATTGCATTACACTACGTGGGGTTATTACATTTACTTTTCTATGTAATTATGTAATTACCATGAGATATTTTCCTCATGGTTAAACTAGGTAAGTATCTAAATATCCTATGTTAGATATTTAGGTTAGTGTTATAGTTAGAACTCTCCACCTAGGTTAGTAGTTAGCTACACGTCTCTCCTATCGTGTTGGTTAGTGAGATAGACTAGATTAGTTAATTAGATTGTTATATATATTTTGTAACCCATATTTCCTAAGCTAATGTTCAATTAATTATTTTTGGACTTACCTTGGACCTACAAATACATCACATAAAACTGAGGTTGTTATAATAAATTAATATCTAGTGATAGAGGTCTTGCATGCTAGTAAGTACTATCAATTTGATAGTGTTGTTCAATAGTGGTTGACCTAGTCATATTAGAATTAATCATGGTTTTTTCATTGACTATGGTGTATTGTAGAAACTAGTGGAAGATACTAGATAAATCATTCCATTAATGAGGAATATAAGGAGGTAACCCATAACATAAATGAATCTGGTGGTGAGGATACTCAAAATGAGTCTAACAATGCTTTGACTAACAAAGAAGGTATGTAGAACACACACAAAATTTGTTTATGATATTGGTTATCTGTTGTTGTCATACTTTATGGCATAATTTGTTTTAGATGGTGTCGACATTATAGGTGTTGATGTTCGATCATCATACACTTTAAATACTGAATATCATATAAATATAGGTCCAACAAGATATGCAACAGTGTCAAGAAACACAAATAAGGTAGAGATAATTTGAAATCTAAATAGACAACCCATAGAAAATAATTCTATTAAGTTTGCATCTTACTTAGGAGTGATTGCAAGGGAGATTATTCCTATCACCCATACAGACTGGAGAGCAATTCTAGTGGAACTTAAAAACTAGTTATGGATACTCATTGTGGTAAATTTCTATCCAATGGAGTTCATAGTGTCCATTTTTGAACACTTATATAAATATTGCATCTAAAAAGATACTACTTTGATGCAGCAAAAATATATCATTTCAGACACAATGAAAAAATGGGTCTTCATGACCATGGGACAACAATGGCATGATCATAAGTATCAACTTGTAAAAAAACACTATTATACTATGATAATGATGCTAATAGAATTGCTAATCCCCCACCTTGTGTATCACAAAAATATTGGTAAGCCTTTGTGAATGGAAAGATCAATGTTGAATTTAATGCAAGTACCAACCAATCTGCTATGGTAGTTCATATCATTGTTATTTTCATGTGAATTTTGACAACCTTGCTCTTCCTAATGAATTTATATATTGGTTTTTTTGTTGCATTGTAGGAAGTGAGGCAAAGGAATAAAAAAAATAGATCTCACCAATTCATCATGCACACTTGAAGTCAAACAATATATGCTCTACTAAAGCATGAAATGGTATTCTATCATACTCATCCATTATGTGAAAAACATAGCTATATTGGTTTTGTCATATGACTTATCCCCATGTCTCTCCAACTATATATCTTACAAAGGAAGAGCCAACCAAATGTGGAAAATCCACTACCAAGGGCAACTAAGTGGATAGAAGCTCATAAAAAGAAGGATGGAGCTCCTATTTCACTAAAATTTGCAGAGACAATTGTAAGTGATATTCCTTTTGAAATAGCAATACGTTGAACTTCAAACCATTATTATATCAATTTTTTTTAACATGTTACCAATAAAGTATGCATGTGCTTTTGCTAGAAAAAAATGGACGATGCAAATTCATATACAAGCTTTGTAAATCAATATATTAAATATGATGCCCTCACCAAGGTTTTAGGATCTAAAACATCGGGTTGGATTCGGGGTGTTGACAAAGGAGTATCACAAACTGCTCTATTTGTTGGTAAGGATTACATACAAATTTTTTTCCAGATGCAAGAGCATACGGTAGATAAAGAGAAAAAGTGGGAAGAGAAGCTTACAAAGAGAGAAAAATGAATGGAAGAGAAGCTCGCAAAGAAATATAAAAGCTTGAAGAGATTATGACACGACTTTCATAGATAGAGGTGTGTAAATTTTTCATGATTTCATATTTGAAATATTTACATGTCACACCCCTAAATTTGTAATGATCCCTTGCATATAATTCCAATGGCAGTATCACTACGTGCTACCCCTATAATTGGACATAATAGTGGTAGTGTTGATCAAGGTACATGCAGAGGCTCAATACCTTTTAAGCTAGAGTCATCAATGGTATGACTATTATTTCAAATATAAACTAATTGACTTAGTTTGTATTGTACACTATGTAGTAAATTTATTTGGGTTGTTGATTTTCCATGCTAAAAACAACATCGATCACTCAAACTGAGAGAAGGGAATGCTACTTGACTCAAATCCATAAGGATAATGTAGTGGCCAAAGGCATAGTGATCAGTACTAACCCTAAAGACCTTATACATGGTCAATATTTGGGTGATGGTTATTGCAAATTCAATGTGTACGTCGCCATTAAAGAGGAAATAATATTGTACAAAAGAAATGATGAGATGGACACAATGAAGGATGTTGGGGCTCCTTCATTGCTTGGTCTATATTAGACATTGTTTGCAAATAAATTATTCCATGTTGTAGCAATATTGTATGATGCTTTGAATTAAAATTTGACATCAATGATTACAAAATAGTTTACCTTTTCTCCATTTACATATTTATCCCCAAAATATCATTTAATTGGCTTGGAAACATATATTAAACTGAATCAGAACTAACATTTGACATGTTTAGTCTTTAAAAAACTAATAGGGTCTTGACTAGTTGAATGTTTCCTTTCTTTTTAATAGGAAAAAGTGGTCATAATTACAATATTCATATTATTGTGTTTTAAGGATTTTATTCTTTACAATTATACACCTTGTGTATAGTAGACGTAGTCCCTAATATATTATATACTGTAGTGTATAGTGAATTCTACTTAATGTAAAATACCTATTGGTCTCTCAAAATGCAATTCTTAAGGATTCTAAAATAAAATTTTCATTTAAGAGCATCACCAGATTTAGCCTAATTAGCCCATTATCTATTGGCCCTTTTGGGTAGTTGGTGATGAGGATGATTGTGCTTCTACTTCACATCACACAACTCCATTGGAGTTTTTTTCTATCTCTCTTTTAATTTGGATTTGGGCTTTCTATTTATCTTTACTTTTGATATGTTATGGTTTATCTATTTTGGGTAACCCTGGAGGTTGTAATTTTATATTATACGATTGTTTCACCTTAGTCTAGTTTAGATTAGATTATTTACTCTAGTTTAGCTGATTTTTAATAGTACATTTTAGCTATTGCAAAGCATTAGAACAATTTTTTTCAATGATTCATATTGGCCTACTTTGTCCATCTGTAGACATTAATAGAATTATCGTGTCTTATCTAGAGAACCATGGGTAGGTCTTGCAAAGGATAAAGTTATCTATTTAAGAATGGAACTCATCTACTTCATATAAAAATTTGACAATTAATTGTTATACGTTACCCTTCCTATTACTATGAAAATGTTTATTTTATTTCTGCAATTGTATGTTTTGTACATGCTTCATTAGCATCAATAATTGCAAATGTACAATCTAGCAATATGGAGTGCAATACAAAAACATTATGTCATGCAATGCCATTTATACAAATTTAGAATGCATAGAAATTTTTCTAAGCTAACTCTAGCTTTAGTAATATAGAATGATATTTCCATTTTTGACTTTCTCCCCGCTAAATTGAAATCATTGTCAATTTCTTCATGAATTCGGAAAATTTAAAATTGATGCTGAAAAGAGAATTAAAATGGCTACATCGCCTATGTATGAAGTTTCTCTTTTTATCCAAACAGTTAGATGGACATTTTTATTTTTAGTAGTCTTGATGAGTATGGATGGCTAATCGGATTTGTCAGAAGCAGAAGCAAGATGCTAAGATGAAGCACTCAAATTTGGGAAATGAACTTGTAGAATCTTTCTCATAAGGGGAAATGATATTCTCATAAGAAACTTAGGATCTTTAGCATCATAATATTTGAAATAATAGTTTTGTGGGTGTGCAGGTGTGGGGTAGTCCATTGCTAAAGCCTACTAGATTATAACCAAATATAAATTAGACTAGATAACACTACATAGAATAGCAGAGCCATATAAAAGAGAATTGAAAAGGATCCATATAGTACTGTGGTAACTACATTTGTAGGGAATAGGTCAATTATTTTTTTGATAAATAAGGTACTTTATATTACTGATAGGGTTTTAAAGGATCCCTTAACCTATATACAAAAGTAGCCAAAATGGCATAGTCATAGTAATATAAGCGCTTAAAGACTATAGCAGAGTCTGTAGTAACATAAGCAAAATATGAGGACGCAACCTCAGACTTGGAATGCCAAAAATTATAGACATAACTTAAAAAAGGAGGACCCTACCTCGGACTTGAGGAAAAAACTAGAGAAGATAACAACTTAAGACAAAAAGCTATAACAGGTTGTCGGTATACTACCACGCAGGAGAGACACGAAGAAAAAAAACTAGTAAAGTCCGAACCAAACCATGTGAACATGGAAGCAGCAAAAAGGAAGGTGGAGATTATTCCTCAGCTAAGGTCTTCTCCTCTTCCTTGGTATCATCCTTCTCAGTGTCCTCAAGCTTGTCATCCTTGGGTTCGATCTTCACTGTGACCTTGTCCACTTCAGATCCTTCCTCCACTTCCTGATTAGGTTGGCTATCGTAGAAAAGCATCTGAAGACCTTATCTGATGTCCAACATGTAATTCACCATTGAATTCATCATTGTCGTGGTGGAGGTAATGATGAAGTCCTTCAGCTATTTGTTTTCATCCTGCAGTTCTTTCTCATCATTTGAAATTTCGATGACACTCCCCCTGGTGGCCATGTTTTGGAGCCTAGAAGACTTCCTAACTGGTTCCTCGACATTGTCAAAACTTATACTTTTCCTTGCCCTTAATTTGGCAACATTTATCATGGCCTTTTTCTTTCTCTCAGCAAGGGGAAGTTTGGCCATAGGGGATTTAGCAGAGTTGGCCATGATAGGATTAGGCTTAGGGCTGGTGGCTAGGATGTGAGTATAGATGACCTTGAACAAACCCTGATGTCGGGGGAGGTCATGGTTTTTCTTGTCCCTACAGTTGGGAATGGCATGGTTCAAGGAGTTGAGGAGAAACAGGGGAATGCTGAGGGGGTTGATTTCTCTGAAATGATTGATGAAAGCTAGGTGATAAGTCTTGAAGGCTTTATCAGGGTTGTCTACTGTGATGAACTCCATGATTGGTTTCATTACAGAATCCCACGGTGAATTGAAGTCACTTCTGTAAAGGCTGGAACTCTTGGCTTTTTTTTGGATTTTGTCATTCCCTTGAAATTCTGCTAATTCAACCTCCCAGTTATGCTTGTGGTGGTGAATGGAATGACCTACGGGGTTCTGGCCAGTAATAGTCACTAAAAGGTGGACATCAACCATGAAATTTCTGCCTCGGATAGAGACAACCCCGTTATCCTAGGTCTCAAGGAAGGCAATGGTAATTTTGGGGTCATTTCCAGAGAACATGAGGAAGAAAGGCAGAAATTGTCTGTCCTGGAGGACCCTTTTTGTGATATCATCGCAGATGAGGGAATCGGGCTCCACAAAATCTCTAGACATGGTGGGGGTGGGTGAATGGCTAGAAAAACACAGATAGGGACAGAAATACTGAGCAACAATGGGGGGCCATGAGCGGGTGAAAGGTGAAGTGACAGGGTTTAAAAGGATATGGATATGGGGGGGCAGCGAGGTGAGACAAATCCATACGAGGCTTGGGAGGGGAAGACCAAGCATGGAAGCTGGTGAGAGGTGGCTCAGATAAGTTGGGAAATCACACGGATGATGGGGCAACCACCTCACACAGAGACACGAATCAATGCAAAAGGTATGCTTAGAAATCCTGCCACTGAAGGGAAAAACCATCGGGAGAAAATGAGGAGGACCAGTAAGGAAAGGCACACATCCCAATCCAAAAGAAGTGGAGTACTTTGAGGTATGTGAATGTAGCCTATCTTGACCATTAGCCATAGTATGGATCATATTGTTCTGCCACATCATGTCATTGTGAGTGTGGTAAATGCCTTCATCATGGGTATCTATAGTGGATCGTTTGATGGAGACGTTCACACCATAGGAGGTGAGGTTCTGGCTCTAGATTTTATGCAAATTATTGGAATAAAATGCATCTCTAGCCATCTTCCCACTATCCATGTTGGAAACCACAACTCGAGACCTGCAAGGGTTGAAACGATAGTGCCAGAAGTTGACAATTAAATTAGCATGCATTCCAAATAAAGAGACCCAAAGGGGGTTTGCAAGGTGGCAGCCAATGGAGTGGGGGGAAAGTGGTGGGGGTAGTGGAAGATGACATGGCCTAGCCATTGGGAAGTGGTGGAGACAGGCGGATGGCTATGGGGAAAGCAGAGGGCCATATGGATGATGAGGTGGTAGTCACCCATACGAGTGATGGGGGCAGAAAACCAAAGACCAAAAAGAATAGGAATGACCACGTGGACCTTGACACTAATAGCTGGCCTTGTGAAATTATTCATGAGGATAAGGTTGATTGTCCTGAGGAAGGACCTCCTACTGAGGAAGGTTGATTTGTTGTCTCTCTTGATCTGCAAGTACCTAAACTTCCTCTGGGATGTTGTCGTGCCAAGTTTGAGGATTGGCCATGTTGACCCCAATGTTAGCTAGCTTATCTACCACCTTATTAGAATCTCTAAAGGTGTGCTGGAAGATAACTTCTTGCAGATTGAGGACTAAGATCCTAGCTTCCTCAATGTACTCTCTGACTCTCCATGAAGGTCTGCAATTTTTGTTCTTGAGGTAGTTGATAATGTTGAGGGAATCACCTTCAACTATAAGTCTTGTGCAGTAGTTCTTGGTGAAACATAAACCTCTCCACATGCTTTTGGCCTCAGCTACATGATTAGTCTAGTCACCTAGCCCTTCTACAAATGCTAGGATGATTTCTCCTTTGTGGTTTCTCAGGACACCTCCAAGCCCAGCCTTTCCAGGATTACCTTTAGCAGCTCCATCGAAGTTGAGTTTGAGCCATCCTAATGGAGGAGGTTTCCAAATGGACTTAGGACGGATGTTAGTGGGAGGGTGGAGCTCATCTAAGGGTAAACCCAGCTCAAGACCCAGGTCAGATTTAGCTTTGGAGGAAGGTTTGGAAGCTGGTGGGAATGAGAGAGGCATTTTCCAAAGCAGAGGCCAAGATTTTAGAGGAAATGAGCTTAGGGACCTTGGGCTTGCCAGAGAACACTCTACTATTTCTTTCGAGCCAAACTTGCCAGAGGAAATGGTGAAGGGAAACCTTCTAGAAGAACTTGAGGTGGGGGTCATGGAAGGGGGAAGGCCAATGGATGAACATGTCATTGATGGAGTAGGGTCTAACCCACTGGATGTGGAAGGATTGGAAAATGGAATCAAGGATGGAGGAAGAAATAGGGCAATGGAGGAAGAGATGAGAGGTGGATTTCGAGGCAAAGTGGCAAAGGTAGCATCTATTAGGGATGGGTAATATTTTTTCATGAGAAGGTCAATGGTAAGGATTTTCTCTTGGATGGCAAGCCATGAAAAGAAGGATATTTTAGGAATTAGATGCTTGATCCAAACACAGTCAAAAGAAAGTAACTGATCCTCATTGTCAAGGAGGAGAAGATAAGCCGATTTGACATAAAATTCTCCACTTTCAGTAGGTTCCCAAATAATTTGGTCCTCCCTGTTAGAAGAGGGAATAATAGTGGAAGAGAGGAGAGAGTTCAACAAATTGGACTCAATAGGAAAAGCAGGATTGGAGATGAGGGTCCATCTTGGGCTCCTACCTTGATCATTGAGGAAATAAGAAACCTTGAGTCCTATCCTAACATCCGTAAAGGGTTTAAGTTTGGCTAGGATTGGATCATTGAGGAGGGGTTCTTGAGTAATCCATTTGTCATTCCAGAAGTCAATATTGGTCCCTTCTCCCATTTTCCATCTTATTCCTTTCTTAATGAGGTGTTTGGTACCAATTAAAGAGTTCCAAAAAGCTGACCCCCTGCTTGGAATGTCCTCACTGAGGAAGTTACTATTCTGGAGGTACTTCATTTTGACTATTGAGATCCACTCGTTGTGTTCTCTTGAAATCAATCTCCAAGCTTGCTTGGAAATCAGAGCTGTGTTGAGAGAGTGGATTCTCCTAAGCCCTATTCCTCCTTTGTTTTTGGGTTTGCATACCTTTTCCCAAGCAACCAGATGGATTCTTTGTTTGTTTTCTCGCCCCGTCCATAGAATATTTTTTTGAATTTGCTCTATCTTTGAGGTAGTTGTTGTAGGTATTTTGAAGATAGATAGGAAATATACTGGGATGCTCTACAAAATAGCAGTAGTCAGAGTACTTTTAGTAGCTTGGGATAGAAGGTTACCTTTCCATCCTACAAGTATTTTTTGGATGCGCTCTATAACATTGTTCCACATTGAGGCTATCGATTGCCCGCAGAAGAGAGGCAGGCCGAGGTAAGTGGCTGGGAGATTAGCTATAGAGTAGTTTAAAATCCTCGCAATCTTTAGTTGTCTTGGCATTGGAGTATTTAGGAAATACAATTTGCTCTTGTTGAAATTGACTTTCTTGCTTCATAGACTTGGAGGATATATTTGATAACTTTAGCTTCAAAAATAGATGCACTAGTTGACAAAATGGTGTCATCCACAAATTGTTGGTGGGAAACTAGATTAGTCTATGAAGAGGCCTTGATACCTGATAGCAAACCCATTCTGCATGTTGCTTGAATAGTTCTGCCTAAAGCTTCAGCTATGATGATGAATAAGAATGGAGATATAGGATCTCCTTGTCGAAGGCCTCTACTACTTTTAAAATAACCTGCTGGAGAACCATTGATGAGGATAGAGAACCGGGGGGAGGAAATGCAACTATTGATAAGGTCAACCCAATCAGGATGGAAGCCAAACTTGTGAAGGACAGCTAGAAGGAAGTTCCAGTTGACCCTATCATAAGCTTTGTTCATGTCAAGCTTGAGGATGCAAGTGGGATTTTTGGTAATGGACACAGAATGAAGGGCTTCATGAATGGATATGATACCATCAAGGATAGACCTACCTTGAACAGAGCTTCCTTGGCAAGGTTCAATGATTTTGGGCAAGATGTTTTGCATTCTAGTGGCCAATATTTTAGTGAGGATTTTGTATGCAACATTGCAAAGACTAATGGGTCTGTAGTCAGGTAGATATTTGGCCGCTGGACTTTTAGGAATAAGGGCAATGAATGTGGAGTTGAAACCTTGAGGAATCCTTTTGGAGGACTGGAACTCTTTGATAGCTTTGCAAACATCAGGACCAACGATATCCCAGAAGGTTTGAAAAAATGAGGGGGAAAACCATCTGGTCCTGGGGCTTTATCAGGATTCATAGAGAAGAGGGAAGCTTTAATTTCATCATCTTGGATAGGAGTGATAAGAGAGGAATTGACCGATTTAGGAATAGATTTGGAAGGAATGTGAAGAAGTAAAGCTTCTTGGGCTACAACTGAACAAAGGTTATCATCCTCAAGCAAGGTTTTGAAATAAGTGCTGGCTTCATTCCTGATTTCATCTATGTCTGAAGTAAGATTACCATCACTTTTAGTCAGTTCCTTGATGTGATTGTTGCTTCTATTTCTAAGGGTGGACACATGAAAGAACTTAGTATTAGAGTCCCCTTATTTGAGCCAGAGGGCTCTGGATTTTTGGTGCCAGTAGGTCTCTTTGTAGACAAGAACATTATGATACTCAGCTAGAATATGTTTCTCTTCATTCCTGATATGGACATCTGCTTCACCATTCTGAATTCTATGCTCGATGTGGTCTAATATTTCTTTGAGTGATTGTTTATTGGCAAATAAGTTGCCAAAAACTTCCTTATTCCAAATTTTTAGATCTTCTTTTAGGCTTTTGAGTTTCTGGGCTAGCTTGAAAGAAGGAAGTCCTTGAATATCTTGTTGCCAACTATGAGATACTCTCTAACGAATATCTGGATGATGTAGCCACATAGCTTCAAATCTAAAAGGCCTTTTTTAGGGGTTAGATTTGTCAATGTCCAAGATAAGGGGATTGTGATCTGAACCAATTTTAGGAAGAGGATATAGAGCAACATCTCCAAAATATTGAATAGCTTCCTATGAGAGGAACACCCTGTCTAATTTGACTTGAATGTGATGTGATCCAGTTCTTCTGTTACTCCAAGTATATTTGGCCTTTCTGAGTTTCAAGTCCATTAAACAATTTGTATTGACAAACTCATTGAAGTCCTCCATGCTTTTGGTTGGGGTTTCAGAACCTCCTTTTTTATCTGAAGAGAAAATAGGGGTGTTAAAATCACCTGCAACAATCCAAGGGATGTTTTGAAGTGAGTTTTTCATACTGGTCAGGTCGTCCCACAACTACGCTCTTCCGACAATGGTGTTGGGAGCATAAACATTGGTGAGAATCCAAGACGAGTTGTTGTTGACATCGTGAAACAGGACGCTAAGGAGCCTCTCACTGGACTAGAGTAGTCGTCCTTCAACTAAATTCTTGTCCCATAAGCACATAAGACCTCCTGACATTCCTCTAGCATCACTGGTCACTACACCTGCATTCTTCCATATTTCCTTGGCCACATAAGTGGAATTATTGGAACTGGTTTTGGTTTCTTGCATGATGATTATTGAAGGTTTGATATCCTTTCTCATAGACTTAACAAGTCTTCATTTGGCTGGCCCATTAAGGCCTCTGACATTCCAAGATAAAATATTCATTTAGAATATTTGGGAGGTTTCTTGCCTCCTTGACCATTATGGTGAGGAGGTTTGGAGCTTTTACTCTCATCCTTGGGCTGAGAAGTGATGTTAGGAAAAAGGGTTTTTTGGATTCCATTTGCAATATCGTCTACAATTTGGGAATTTTTTATTTCCTCTTTAGAAGGCATACCTCTTTTTTTTATCACTACCACAATCTACAAGAGATTTGGTGGTGCTTCTAGTCTGCTTGGGGCTGAACTTATAGGGAATGATATGTTCCAAAATAGGGCTCTGAGGCCTAGTAGTTTGGCTTAAGCCAGGTGAAATAATTTCCTCCATAGGAATCTGATTGGATATGGCTACCATTTCATCTAGAGGGCTATGAGATGGTCCTGATTTGGAAGGGGTGTTGACAAAACTAAGGTCAATGTTCAGATCAGGGGGTATCTGAGGATCTGGCTGGAGAACAATAACATTATGAGAATCCTTAGAGGAATTATTTGGAATAGGAGGAATGGGGGTATCTCCATGGAGAAACCTATCATATTCATTTAAGATATTGAACTTGTTATGAGAAGTGATAGGGGATCTTACTTGGTGGAGTTCATAGTTCACCATTTCTTTGCCTTTGAAAGAGAGAGGCCCTTCTTTAGGATTGTGGGGCTTTTGTTGTTGCTGGTGACTTTTTCCTACCTGGTTCTACTGCTACCATTTCTTCTAGGTTTTATGATACCCACTATTGTGTGGGTTTTTGTTGCCTCTGGAATGATCAATGTTGGCCCCACTAGGTTGGGGTACCTCTATCTTCTACCCAAGAGTCTGGGTTTTGAGGATAGGGCATTGAGATCTAAGATGTCCCTGGGTATGGCATTCTACGTAGAAGGTCGATTTGTTTTCATATTCCAAGGGTTGCTTCTTGAAGAAATACTTATGAGTTAGATTGACATATGTTGGAAGCTCTGATGCTAGATTGGCATTTACACAAATTCTAGCCATGTTCATATGCCTTCGACCCCTGGTCACAGGTTCAATGGCAAGGATTTCACCTATAGAATTTGCAATGGATAAGAGGATATCCTCGTACCAAAAATGGAAGGGAAGGTTTGGGATACAAACCCAAATAGGTGCAAAGTTTATATCCTGGGAGTCAGGATCAAAGTCTGTGTCCCATTTCCTTAGAAATAAACTTTTACACCCTAAGAACTAGGGGCCCCCAGTGAGGATGTGCTTCATGTCTTCATCATTGCTCAACCTGATGGTGAAGAAACCTCTGGACAAGACAACTAGTTCCAAGTCACCTAGAGTCTTCCATTTGGTGACAACCCACCTACGGATTGTCTCGATATCAGGTCTTCCTCCAATGAACTTCCCCACCAACGTATGGTGTTCCATGGCAAGGTAGTTATCAGCAATATCATCAGGGATGTTTATGTTTAGACCATCAGGAACTATTGATGTGGTGGGATGTTTGTAAGGACCTCATCTAGAGTTGGACAAAATGCTGGCATAGGAAGTTGCTTTGGTTTTGACAATAGTGGGACCCTTTGCTGGAGGAAGGGACCCAGTGTCAGGAGGTTCATCTCCCCATAATAGGACCTTGTCTGCCTCTTCCTTATCCTCGGAGTTTTCACCCTTGTCTTTGGTGCCTGAGCTTTTATCGTCCTTGCTTTCCTTGTGACTTGTACTGCGGTCACTATTTCGGTTGAACCAGTCTTCCTTCCATCTTTCGCTCCTCCTCCTTCCACTCCTTCATATTCCTCTCCTCCTCCTTCCATCTATTTTTACCAAACCATTAGCTTAAATATGCCAATTGTTGTATTCTTGTGTGTTATTAGATTTCTAATGAAATAATGGTTGATTATGTTTCTAAATTCTTGTACACTTTTTGAGAAAATTCTTGTTAAGGAAATGATATATTGCTATCATAACATAAAAATAAACATAATAAAATATAAAAAAAAAATTATGTCCAAAACCTAGTCTTGCCGGAACCTAAAGCTTGAACAATAGAAATATGATTCAAAAATATCATGGTAGTCAATCAATGGGATCAATATTACCTATATTATTTTTTGACATTTGTGGTTGAAGAGCATACAAAACTTGGCCTAAAGATATATTTTTGGATAGAGCATATCTTAATATATATTATTTCTCTTTTTTGGACATCAGTAGGATTGTTATGTAGTAGTCTAAATTTTCATTTCTTATTGAGCTTTAGAGGAGTTTAAAGTGGCCTATCATATCATCTTAAGATAATATAAAAAGGTGTATACATGGATTTATAATGTTGCAAGTCCATTATTTGGTCTTATTTCATTGTTTGTTGATCACTTACTATTCAAAATTATAGATATTACTGTTCAACATTATAGAGATTATCTTGAAGATAATGTTTACAACTTTTTGTTGTGACTCAAAGGATTTTGCAAGTGCAACTGTAGCATTAACAATTTGCTTCATTACCACTATTTGGTGGTAATCATGAAAAAATATATTTGGTGAGGAGTTACTTTGCTTGGTTATTTCATATTTATTTCTCTAATAGAACTGTTTAAAATTCTCCAATTTTCAAGTACATATGTCAAATTGTTATTTGCTGAGAAGGTATAATTGGTATTAGTTGCAATTAGTAGTTATTTCTGTCTGACTACTCATTTAGACATTGATGATGAAGATAGGAAAGAGACTTTTCCAACTCCCGTTATGTGATACAAATGATTTAGTTTGATTGTAGCAATATTTATGTTTCAAAAAATTTTGTTACTCTTTGCATTTCATGTTTGTCGAATTGATATTTTTTGGTCAAACAAGGACTCAAAAGACCAAATTATATTCATTATATATATATATATAATGAGAGAGTGTGAGATATCAGGAACTCCTATGAGCTATAATATAGGTTAGCTATTTGAAAGAATAGATTTATTATTATAATCTAATATTTACAAGTATTCCTAAAAAACATGTAGTTCTAAATATTAATAAAGCATAGTGGCAATATGTTGATCATGTGCAGATCTCCAAAATAATAACAAGGAGATCATGAAGGCCTTAATTAGCCAAATCACTTTGTGGATATCATATGCACATGAAACCTGGTTGAAGCTTTACATGCTTGAAAAAACAATTTTGTAAACTAAACAACAGATATAAACTTCTTAAAGTAATATGATCCCATATATGCATTCTCGTAAATAAGCCTTCCAATGCATATGATTGCAGAAGGAATTTATGGACTCTTTTTTTTATTTTATGTTCAAACATTTCATAGCAATAATCAAGAATTGAAAAAAAATCTTTGATTATAGATTTCATGGTTTTTAAGCAAAATTAGATTTCTTATTGCAACATGAGACCTGATTGTGTTTCTTGGAACTTAGCCTTCTGATGGATAAGAATGTAGAAGGAATTTATATGGACTCTTATGATATTTTCATTTTTCCAATTTAAATATTTCATATCATTCATGAAGCATTATTTTTTCTTTCTTAAATGATTTCATTAGTGTTTATACATATTTAGTATTTTTTCTCTTTTCATATTGTTCAATTGTTTCATATAATTCTCAAACATTTTGGTAAATTCTTTGACTAGTTTTTCAAATGCTTGATTAATTTTTTTTTTTTTTTTGAGATATAGCATAGTATTTATTAAGTATATTTTGTAAACACTTTGATCAGTTTTTAAATACTTTCATCATCCCTTTTGAACTAACAAAAAAACTTCCTATTCATTAATTCATATATCTATGAAAACCTATTACTTCATTCATTTCACATACCATATTTTTTGAAAACAATGCCCAACCTATGCTTCAAGAATCATGACCATATTCCAAAGCATTTTTTATAAACTTCAAGGTTGAAGGCAAATACATTTGATTTTTGATCTACAAAATAATGTTTATTTTATTATTTTCAAATGAATTGATGGTACTTGTAAACAACATATATATATATATATATATATATATATATATATATCGCTCTTCAATATTTACATATTCAAATCAATTCTTTTTAAACCATTCAAGAATAATTATAAATTGCATTAAGTATCCACTTGGTCCACTTCATTGCCCATTCAACATGAAGCCTCAGTTGCATTGTTATCTTTCCCTTTTCATGTAAAATTTCAAAATCATTCTGTGGACAAAGTGGTCCTCACATATCTAAACTTAGCCTGAAACTATCAAGTGAATGGTTGATAATCCATATTTTAGGTGAGTTTTTTTTTTTTTTATGTGAGTCCCTAAGATGACGGTTTAAAACTACCCTCTTAGGTCTAATATGGCATTTTAAAACTGCCCTCTTAGGTCTAAGACAGTGGTTGTAAACAACTATGTTAGGGGAGATCTTAATATGGCGGTTTTAAACAACCACCTTAGAACCCTAAGATGGTAGTTTTAACTACCCTCATAGACCTAAGATGTTGGTTATAAACCACCCTCTTAGATACTCCCTTAAGAGGATGGTTTATAACCATCATCTTAGATTCTAAGACGATGGTTCTTAACCACCCTCTTATGGGAGGCCCTAATATGATGGTTAATAACCATAATCTTAGATATTAAGAGGGTGGTTTTAACTACCCTCTTAGGGGAGGCCCTAAGAAAATGGTTTATAACCATCATTGTAGGTCTAAGAGGGTGAAACTGAACCACTATGTTAGGGGAGAACCTAAGATGGCAGTTTATAAATATCATCTTAGGTCTAAGAGGGTGGTTAAAACCACCCTCTTAGGGTCTAATTCCAGTTAAGAACCATCATCTTAGACCCTAAGAGAATGGTTTTTTGAGGTAGCTTTTAGTCGTTGTTGTATGTTGCAGACTTTTTATGATGTCCTCATAGATGGCGACTAGATAACCATCATTAAAGATCTTTAAGGGCGGTTAATAACTGTCGTTAAAGACCTTTAAATGTGGCTAATAACCATCATTAAAGGCATTTTTGTGTAGTTAATCTTGGTTATGCATTATGGATGCTTCTCTATAACATCTTCATGTAGTCTTCTTATTTATAGGTTACATTGATAATATATATTTCATTGGGCATGCCAAAAAAATATTCATTCATGATCTAATTAATATGTGTTTTGCACCCTATACTGTAGGCCAAGATTAGATGAATTGGAATTGCTTTTGAATCAACCTCTAGAGAAGACCGATTGCTTATTTATACTAATAGAAATAAAGATGTAAGACTAAATATAGATATGAGAGAGTGAGGTAGAAAATAAAAAGAAGGGTAGAAATTTATTAAGCAATGGCTGGAAACTAATTAATGGCATAAAATTTTACTATATGAATATCCTAAAACTTAATAACAAAAAGAGCCTAATAGACCAATGGCCATGTCAAGCATCATATAATTTATATCTAGCTCATGTTATGCATTAAATAGCACTCCAAGAACTCTATAAAAGATAATACAAATAGCAATCCAAGCCTAAGATAATTTATCTTGTACAAAGCATAAATAAATATATCTATAAATTCATAGATAACATACACTTTAATTTAAAATGCATCCACTAGTAGAGGTCAAACAACATTTTATCATATTAACAATAGAGTATACAAACAACTTACAACAAGCAAACCCTAAAAATTTTGACCCTCTTTCTGAGTAAACTTAAGCTATTTATAACATTTTATAATGAATTTAGTTAGCTTAATGATTACATTAATAGCCTAGTGTAGGCCAAACATGAATCAATATAGCCTGGCTCAAACTAGAATTCATGTGTAATCAACATGCTTTGAAAGACTAGATGTTGCTTTCTTGCCCTGTCATAGTAGGAGTTGTAGATTTTAGCCTAACCATTTTGATTTAGGTCTTTGATGCAACCAAACATGATCCTAGCATCCATGTGCCTTTAGTAGGCCTATATATCTTTGGCATGTTTGTATTTTCACCACTATGCATTGTCTCCATACCAACTATCATCTTGGGAAAACTACATAACTTGCATATTCCTTCATTCATGATTAACATGGGTGACTGATTATTTTGTAGGTTCTAGAAGAATGTCTATCACTTTATAACATTGGTAGTTGTAGTCTTAACCCAACTATTTTGATTCGGATGGTTGATATATCTTGTCTCATATTTTTCAAATTAGGAGTGTCCAAGTGGTCCAAGATTATGATATGTATGATCTCTACTTAAAATGAACCATATAGGAGATTTTACCTTTTTTAACCATTTTATAATGGTCTTTAGCTTGTTATCAAGGCCTTAGATACTTGGTTGGGACTTTTGGGATGCTTGGTTAACATCATCATGGAAAAATTCTAGACACTATTGCTTTTTGGGCTAATCCTATTTTATTAAGTGTTAGTAGACATGTCTAATACTTTTGAGCACTTTTAATGATGTCATATTGGAAAAACCCTAACCACTAGACACTTGATTACTTATGATAAACACTCACACGACTAAGGATTTAAGATACACTACTTACATTATCTGCTTGTTGTGGTGCAGTGGTAAATGCCCTGGGTGCTGGTAGAGGCTGACCCAGGTTCCATTCCCCTTGTCTCCATCCTGCAGATATATGGTATAGTTAGGAATGCCCTATGTTTTGGTAGAGGCCAACAAGGCTCCATTTCTCCTATGCCCAAACTGTTGAAAGTGGCACCTTGAAAGGGGTGTTTTCCACTATAAATTAGTTTTTAACCCAGGTGTTGTAGGTGAGTTTGAGAGGAGAGGGCAATCCTCCAAGGGAGGTCCCAGGTTCAAATCTCCACCCTACCAAAAAGCTAAATTGGGTATCCAAAATCCAATTGATAATGTTGGTGCGGGTAGGGTCGGGTGTGACTCCCGGGTGACTTTGACGGTGTAGAACCCCTTGTTCATGGTATCTCAAACCAAGGCGGCCCCACAAGGGGTTTTTCACTTTAAAAAAAAAAAATATACACTACTTACATCATCACTCAAAAGTCTTGACCACCTATTCCTTGCTGATTTGGACATAGAGAGTTCTAGTAAGAAGTATTTAAATTATTTTCCCTAGTAAACATTTGGCCCATAAAGACACATTTAGAATTTGGCTAGTCATATACAAGAGATCTTAATTTTGATGAGGTTTCCTTGAATTTTAACCATAAAATTTCACAAAATTGATAGTCTAGCACAACTTACTATGACTTATCTACGCGGACAATTACCTTGGACCACACTTACCAAGATTCTAGTTTTGACATTCCTTTATACTCATGCAAATATATCTAGGCTATTGGTACACTATAAATGCTCATTGTTTCACAACCATCCAGTAGAAGCAAAGGGTTTTTTCATACACTAGGAACAAAATGAAAACCCAATATACAACTTTTGAACACTTTGGAAAAAAGTGTTGCTAGGGATACCTCTTATTTTGATAATATTGAGGAGACAATCTTAATGATATGGGTCTCTTTCAGGGTCTGAATACCACAATTATTAATTAAATTTAGTAAAATAAAATAATAATGGGTAAATCATAATATTATAGAATAAAAATATGTTAAAAAGTAGAGCCTAATTTTTTTTAACAAAACTTACCTAGACAATAGGAAGCATATGTGTCTATTTGATGGCATGGAAAGGTTCACACACCCTTATATGATTTTTTGCATTGCTATAGGGATACAAAATCAATACTTTGATACCACTTGTAACAAAATAAATTCCAAAAATACAATGCCAATAATAATTCAATAATGCACAAAAGAATATTAGCTTTTGATGCAGCATGTAATGAGAGATGACACACAAGATGCAAAATAAAATGACATAAAGCAAATCTGCAAGATGACTGAAAATAATACATATATAAAAATGATGGTGGTGTTTACAAAATAGCTTTGGAGGAAATGAACACTCCATGAATAGATCTACTTCTCAAGAATGGGTATTGAGCATATTACACCCCACCAGATTACATCATAATGCTACATCATATCACTCTGACTCTATATGACTCTCTCTATGATATATCTCACTATGATGATATGATCTATACCTATGGCCCTTTATATAGGAAATAGGTTCCTTGGCCAACACTCTACCTAGACAACTTTCACATGTATATATTGCACTTTGACACTTTTGCAGTTATTACATTGCATGAAGTAACTAGATAACTTCCCCCTAAAGTAATCTAATATCCTAAGTATGTACCATGGTAAAGGCACATTTACATGATCCAAATCATGTAATAGACTCTATTTCTAACACCCGCCTGTGTTACATTATTTGGATATTGAAGAATTCGGTCTTCAATGTGGATTTTCATAGATTCATTGAGATTATGAATCTTCTTCTTTGTCTTCTGCAACTTGTTCAAGTAAGTGATTGGTATATTCATAGTTTTTCATTCTTGCTATGAGAGCTTTGATTTCATAATCATATATCTATTCTTCCAATTCTTAAATTTTATTTATCCTTTGTTCTAGATGTCCTTTTTTATTCCTTTTTTGATATTCCAATTGTGGATAATTGGTTTGATGCTGAAATTGTTGCTGATGAGGATTTTGATACTGTCGTGTCTGGAATTGGTTCCCATTGTTCATATGATTTCCTTGATTCTAATTTTTGGGATTGAACCTACAGTAGCTGCTGCTATAGCCTTTCTTCTTGCATATCTGAAAATACCTATTGTACCATGCTTTTCATCATTTTGATGAAGTAGTAATTTTTCCTTGTGGATATTCTTTAGATGCCAATGCATTGTTAGATATTTCATCTTTACCAGTATTTTCCACTTCATATTCCTATAAAATATTGATAACTCATCAAAATAAGTATCTTTACTTAGAACTTATAAAGATGTTACCAACTGCTTATAGCTGTCTGGAAGTGCTCTCACAATTACTTGAGTAAGAAGTTCATCTTTGACTATTTCCCCTAATATAAATAATTTCCCTTTGATATCTGCTACCTTCCTTAGGAATAATTCTATACTTTATCCATTATTCATTTTTAATGAATGAAGTTGAGTCTGAAGATGGAGAATAGTTACCTTATTCTTTCCTTTGAATATTCTCTCTAGGATTGTCCATGCATCTATAGATGTTTTTGCAGAATTGATATAGGGTTGTATTTCATCAGTGATTGCAAAGGTTATTATAATTAAAGCCTTTGAATCATTTTATATGAAATTTTAAATTTCAAAATCATATGTGGTAGGTATTTGAATTTTCCCTTTGATAATATCCCATATATTTTCATATACCAAGATAAATTTCACCTTATTCTTCAAGGAGAAATAATTAGGACCCTTGAGTAATTGTGATTCTACTAGGAAGAATTTATTTGAAGCCATTTAACTTCCCTAATATCAATTCTTATATTTTTTAGAATGCCTTATGACTCCCTAGTTTGTTATGGATAAGATATAGTGCTTTTTGTAAATTATAGTTCAATATATAATTAATTTTGTAAAGATTTTGTAGATGGCAAAATAAATCCCTTATTACTCCTATTGAACTAAAGAGTGTTCCCAAATTTTAAAAAGGTAATAATGTTGGACCTTTTGTCTCCTTTTGATAGATTTGAGGCAATAATAATAATATGAGTATCCAACCTTTGAAAAATCTTTGATAAACCTTTGTTTATTAATAATCTATTGGGAATTAGGTTGAGTGTATCTAATTTTATAATTAATAAATTTGTAGTAGCCCTTATGACTCCCTAATATTTGGATAAATTAGATCACAATAATATTTGTAAATAATTATTATATTCTAGTAGAAATCCTTATTGCTCCTAGGATTTATATTGCAAATATTTTATATGATAAATTTTTCCCTTTTGATAAATTGCTTTCAATTAATTAAATTCCTTTAATCACAACCTTATAACTCCCAAGGAAAGAAAGCATACAATAATGAAAATTAAACTTTACCTTTCACTAAGCAATATACGATGTTGTTCTTGCTGAGAAGCTAGGGCTCCATGTAGTTTGCATAGACGTTGTGATTGCACCCTCCAATGGAAATTATTGGATATAAATATGTTCCAAAACTAGCATTGCTTGGACTCTCACTTTGGCCTTACTTGGATTGAGCATTAAGGACTCCAACACCTTCTTTCCATGTAATTTTGCACTGTGGGCATAGATTATGAAGAGTAAATGCTGAGATGAGAATTAACTTTCGCTCTCCCTTTGACCTCGAGCATTGATGTTCTTAATATGGATAATATTATTGTCTACGGTACCAAGTGGCACATTCATTTTACATTGAGTGCTTGAGAGGAGTTTGGTGCAAATGATGCATTTGTATTCGTTCTTGTAATGTCTGAATGTTACACTTCTTTAAAAAAATATTCAATTTCCCTGGATACAAGTGTATCCCATACACTCAATGCGGAAAATTATTTTCATAACTTCTTTATTGAAGATGAGTGATCTCTTGCCTTGAGCGTTAGGGTTCTCCTTTGGTGACAAGTGTCATAATATTTATTTACATGGAGGTCCTCCATTTTTCTAGTTCAAATGAACCTTTTTTGGAATCCTTTAAGCTTTGAGATTTCCCAACTCCTCTTTTTTTCACTTGCACTTGCTTTCAATTAGGATATGGAGAAATAATGTGGAGGCTTCGAGTACTAATTTTTGCTAATGTTTATGGAGTGAGTAATGCTCCAATGGTACCTTTTTTCTTTCTTCATTGCTTTCATACGTCCTCCTTCTACATATGCTATTGCTCTTTTATTCTCCCTTTGTTGTATCTTGCAGGCTTATCCATCTTAGATGCGAGGAGTGAGAGCCTATTGATTGGATTTTTGGGTTGAGCTTGATTACTGCTAGCATACGACCACATTTGGATGATTTATTCAGAAAGTGCAGTGCTTCTAGAGCACCTTTAAATCTACCTTTTTCTCCCTGTATAACCAGATTAGAATTTATGCAATATAATGTAAAATAAAGTATTCTTATTGCACCTTCATTTTGCACTCTTTTTTCACATCTAAATTTTTGGTTTTGAGGTAGAATATTTGAGTGCAATAGGGGTTTTGAGTTTGTCCTTTAGAATGGAAAACTTTACCTTTTATCTTGGACATTTTATAAAATATTCCAAGCTTGTAATCACATAATGGAAGCTTTATTTTGATGTATTTTTCTGCACTATTATTGTACCTTGAACTTGAGACTCACCAAGTCTCGTTCAATGCTTCCTTTGATTCTATTTTTGGTGGTTACATTATTCTCTAAAAACTTTAATGATAGAGCTTATATTATAGCGTCCTCAAGACACCCAAAGTTGTAGGTCTCTATGCACTAATAGTGTCTTTAGACACTTTGAATAATTCTATTTTTGTGACCTTTTTAAGAACACAAGCAATAATATTTTTAAAAGCAATCTAATAATATTTTAATGCACTAATAATATCACCTTATTACTCCAATTAACGCTCAAAAAATAATGTACGTAATCAATATACTACAACTTAATCAAGAATAATCTGAAATGAATCTTCTAGAATTATTTTAAAATTTCTTTAATAGAAAGGTAATAGGAGCTAGTCTTCAATTTATTTTCCAAAGAAGATAATAGGTAGTTTATAGATAGTTTAACATTTCTGAAATCTAATCAACTCCTAAAGTGCAATTGAACCTTAAAGAATACTTTATTTTTTGCACCTTTTGAAGACTCTAATTTAATTATCCTTTTTGCAACTTCAATCTAGTTAAGGTGTTTAAAAACATCTAAGTAGTCCACTTAATGAATCTACTTGAACCAATAGTTGCTTACCTTTTTCTAAAAGCCCTTTTCACCACTTGTGTAGAGGATGTATATCTTGATGTCTATGAACACTAAGTTGTTTTAGATGAGATCTTGCAGATCTTTTTGTAGGCTACCTTGAACAATTTATTCTTCACCAAATTACGATCTCCCTTTCACGAGCCTAGAATGTTGGTAGCTTGTTATCCTCGTGTAGTCCTCTCCTTTTTGTTGTATATGTGAAGAGATATTTGATTCTAAAGTGGTGCCTTATTGTTGTGAGAGGTAATCTCCAGGTATCTTGGATTTGATGAGCTTCTTCTCAAGATTTTTGTATGTCTTAATGTCTTTTGATATTTGGCACTCACCAAATTCTTCTTCTTGGGCTTGTTGTCAGATGGTGATAATTATCCCAAATATTTCACTATCTCCAATAGTGAATTTCTCTAATAAGTTCTCCATGGAACTTCTTTGATGAAGTATTCAGCAAGACTCACCAAGCCTTTTACCAGATGCTTGTAGAGACCTCTCGAAGGCCTTTTACTCTATATCTCATTTTGGTTTTCCTTGAGAGCTTATCTTCAACCTTCTGCTTATGGAAGTGTTGATAGTGAGATATTTTCCTGGATCTTTGATTCTGCTACCTTTGTATTCAAGCAGGACCCACCAAGTCCTTCTTCATCAATGAGATCTTCTCCTTATATATTTTACTTTAAGGGCTAGATTGATTCTAAAGAAGATACTCCTCCTAAACTTCTTGTAGGAAGCTTTCCCAACTCACTGAATCTTCTTGTTCTTGCAACAAAATATTAGTACTAAAATCTTCTTCTAAGTTAGATACTTTCTTTCAAAGTCTTCTTTAGTATAAAGGCTTCTATGGTCTTTTTCAGTATCAAGGCTTCAATGGCCTTCTTCAGGATCTAGTCTTCTATAGCCTTTTTTAGTACGAAGGCTTATGTGGCCTTTTCAAGGCTTTTATGGCCTTTTCTTCTAGATCAAGATTTATATGGATTTATCTTCTAAATCAAGGCTACTATGGCCTTTCTTCTTATGAATTTTCTAATCTAGCAATGGAGATCTCTTGTCTCTTAACTTCACCATAATTATTCTCTAGAATTTTCTTCTATAGTATTCTTCTCTTGCAGTAACTAACCTCTGCACTATGAAAGCACTCTAACTTTCTAGTAATGAAGTTGAAGTCTCCTAGATTTCTGTTTTAGGAGGTGTCCTAATCATATGAGAATCAAATCCCTTTAATAAAAGAAACTACAGGTTAATTTTTCCAATTCTCTTATATGATTTTCACTAGTTGGCACATCAAACTAGTGGATCAAATGTTGAGTCTTAGTCTTCACAAGTTTTTCCTTGAAAATATGTGGAAAGACTCCAACCATATGCAATCTTAGTATTCTAAAATCTTACATTTCATTCAGTCCTAATCTTGTGGCTCTTCTTAATTCTACCACCTAGACTCTTTTTTTAGTATTCTTGTTAGTGACTAGTCCAATGGTGCATTAGGTTGACAAAAAACTTAGGGTCAATGACAATTGTGGTTTTCCTATTGATCTACCATATCTCTTATACCACTGTTAGCTTTTGATGCAACATGTAATGAGATATGACATACAAGATGCAGAATAAAATGACAAAGTAAATCTACAAGATGACTGAAAATAATACATACATACATATATATATATATATATATATATATATATATATATATATATATATATATATATATAAATGATTGTGGTGTTTACAAAATAGCTCTGGAGGAAATTAACACTCCATGAATAGACCTACTACTCAATAATGGGCATTGAGCATATTACACCCGACTATACTACATCACAATGCTAGATCATATCACTCTACCTCTATATAATTCTCTATATGATCTATCTCACTATGATGTTGATATAATATATACCTATGGACCTTTATATAGGAAATAGGTTCCTTGGCCAACACTATACCTAGATGTTCAAGGGACAACTTTCACATGTACAGCTTGCACTTTGACACTTGTGCAATTATTACACTGCATGAAGTAACTAGATAACTTTTTCCTAAAGTAATATAATGTCCTAAGTATGTACCAAGGTAAAAGTACATTTACATGATCCAAATGATGTAATAGAATCTATTTATATCAAAGAAAATATATAATGGAACAACCTATTAGATTCAATACTAGGAAACTTAGTAATGCAAGTAACAAATTCTAGATTCTAAATAAGTACAAATATTATCCACTTAGAGAGGAAAAATTCTCATACCCACTTGGAGATGACAAAGTCATATACACACGACATAGACAACTTATGATAACAAGTATGATGATGATCTCTACTCTAACATAACTCTATTTTTGGGTTAAATCAAACAATAATTACAACCCTAATGCTAAGGATTGAATAACCTAATCCTAGTGTTTGAGCTAACAATAATAAATATAGTCATGTTGGGTATTTTAGAGTAATTACATAATGAAATTCACACCAATTAAAAATATATATATATATCAAAATTTTATCCTTGTTTAAGGGATTGCTAAAGGTCAATTAGATCTCTCAATTTTCATTAACTTAAATAAGAGTAAAAGGTCCCTTAACTAAAATTTTAACCATATGAATGTATCTCTTTCAAGTCCAATAACATTTGACATCAATTCAATAATGGATCACTCTATCTCACTATTGGCCTTTCAAAATACATGAGCATTTTACAAACATCTTACTCAATATACATACATTTCCAAATAATTACTAAATTATCCAAAATATACTTTCATTTCATAAAAATTATTTGAGTATCAGACATTAGATTTTAGAGAAAAGGATTTAATAATACTATTGTAGAGGACATATATATGGGTTATTCTTAACTATAGTTCTAATAGATTTCTATATCTATCATCTTTTATAACTAACATGATGAATCTTCTATTGATGTTTAGAAAAGGAGTGCTAATAAGAACAATTAAATCATTTTAATTTTTATCAACTCTTTTGTTATAAAATCAATATTAACCTTATGGATTTCCATAAGAGATTTTTATAGCCTTATTATTATTTTCACGAATCTAATTTATGTTTCACTTCTTCAAAGGAAGAGGGAGCATCTGATTAACTAAAATAATATTTATTAATATCCTTAAGAATAATATCTTACGTATGTCCACATTTCATCTAATAGTTTTATTAGAACAATAAAAAAATATAAATATAAAATGTTGAATTTTAGGAAAGGTCCTCAATTTTTTTAGTCAAACTCTTCTCAAAAGGAATATTAGATGTAGTATTTCTATTATTCAATGGTATTTAAAAAGTTAAAAAGTGAAATCTCTTATTAGAATCCCTTAAAAATATTAGTCTAATAATATTTTTCTTTGTTTGAACATTTGATCAAGAAAAATTAATCAAATTTTCTCCTATAAATAGATTGTATTCTATTATAGGCTATCATAATTTTTTATTTGGTTAAAAACTCTCATTTCCTTTACAAGATAATGGGATACCACATAACTTATGTTCTCTATCCTCTACTACACATAAGTATGTCCCAAGAACACATGAGATACATTACAAATTATATAATTTACTTCTAAAATTAAGCTTTAATATTCCATAATATTTTATTCTATTATATGCTATCATAATTTTGTATTTGGTTTAAAAAATATCATTTCCTTTATAAGATAGTTATTGGATTTTTAAGCCTTACTACCACAAAAATTCATAGAAATTCACAGGTCCAAATATAAAATAGCCACAATATTAAAGGTCAAATTAATAATATATTATGATGAGTATAATAATATATGAGCAAATTAATATGTATATCAAGGCAAATATAATATTGAAAATAACACACTTATATAATCAAATATGAATCTAAATGGCCTAAATAATTAATGAACTATGAATGAAGAAAACTTATAATATTAATTGCTCAAAAGTTGTATACAAGCTTTATTTCAAACTGGATCTCCTTTAAATTCAAATAATTGGATATGGAATTGATTATCTCTTCATGGAGTTATCTCCAATAGAAGATGAATCTCCACGTGCTTGACTATTGCTTTCCATATGACAAGTCCCATGACCTTTGGCTTATCATCTTGCCACTTGCATACTAGACTCTTCATTTTATTCTTGCATGCACACTTGACTCTATAACACTTACACATATCTACATGCTTCTTACAGTTCTATATGAAATCGTACTCTAAGATACTTGTGCACATACTAACATTACACATTTGCACTCTTAAATACAAGATACTTGTGAACATTTTCTCAATATACACTTGCACTCTAACTTACATGACACTTGTACATTTCCTACACTTTGCACTATCACATGACACTTTTACATTTCCTACACATTGACACTTAGATGAAAGGGGAAATATAAATCACACACCTAAACTATAACTCAATCTTAATATATTAATATTTACAATTGTACCATGAAGATACCATGGAGGTACATTAGCATCTACCAAATAATGTAATATTTCTCAATACTCCCTATATTACATTATTTGGTTATTGAAGACTTTAGTATTCAATATTGATCTTCGTATTTATCACAACCCACCTTGGCGATACTTTTTGATACTATGGATTAAGTGTAAAAATGTGATGATGTAATGCTTCATATTAATTATTTATGGATCATTAATTTTAATTATTGCTTTGGTTATATTATATAAGGATATGGTACTTCTCATATTATGTGTGTTTGTAGGACCAGATACTCTTATAGGTGAACAAGAAAATTGGCCATTGGTAATAAGAAACCAAAATAAGGGAAATGATGGTAAGTTTAACTGAAGCTAACTCCAAGGTAGGATATGAAAACCCTCATATAGTTGCATTTTAATATTGCATGTTTGAAATCATACCATCAATAAGGAAGTTGCTATAAGCAATGGAGCCACTGTTAGCATAAGCTGATAAGCTAAACATTATTATAAAGTATTCTATGTATATGTTTGATAAATATTTGCTTTGATTTGTCTATGTTTAACCAATATTTATCTTCTTTACATATTTATTCGAATGCTTTGAAAGATAAATATTCACTTTCATGGTATATCATATTACAAATAATTGTTGATAAACCTGTGAAGTTTTCATATGGTTGCTCATACTTTGGGGTGGACCTAGGAAATCGATCCACCAAGGAAGAAATTATTACGTAGAAAAATTTAATAATGTCCTTATCATGGCTACTAATAAATATTAGCTCGTGATGTGATTAATTTAATTAGAAATAAATAAGTTAATTTAATTGCCTTGATTTTTTATAATGCTAATGGTGAACATTATAAAAATTATAAAAATGCTATTATTGATGAATGTTTTTTATAAGCATTTAAATTTGGAAAAATTATGAATTATTATTGAGTTTGTTTTAGAAAAAAAAGGAGTTATTGCATTCTTTTTCTAGTTAAGGCTTTTAATAAAAGGAGTTTATTTTTTTTAAATGCACTTGAGGAATATTTTTGATTAAAAAAATGGTTTTACCTTCTTCTTTGTATGGTGATTGGAAAAAAGAACCATATAGGAAGGAAAAAAAGGGACTGGTATCGATTGGAGAAAATAAATTCTGATTTTAGCTTTCAAAGGGTTAAGAGGAGTACACAAATATTCAACCATTGAGAAGAATATTAAAAAAAGTGGTCATTGGAAGAGGTTGTCATAGGACATAGTTGATAGAAAGGAAGACTAAGTATTGGAGGTAAGTTTCCATGCTGAGTTAAATTAAAAATATATATTGTGTCATAAATAAGAAAATTATTTGAGTTTATGAAACGTCATTTGTAATAGTGAAAATGAAATAAGTATTAGATTTATTCTTGATTCTTTTTTAGTTATGGATCTTACGTAGGACATATAGTTCTTGTTTTTATATTTTAAAATAATAGAATGTGTTCTAAGTGCATCCTTAAGATTTTAGAAGGTATAAATATGGGAATTTAGATTAAACAATGCTTTGTTGAAAGGTTGAAAATAGAGCATAATTTTTCTTAGGCGTCATTGTTGATTGCAGATGTATCTTTTGCTACCATGAATCAAATTAATCTTCCATGAGCTTGTTAGGATTTTACTTGAGTTTCTAGATATGTTAGTAGTGTTTTTTATGTTTGATAGTCAATAATGGTGAAATATTAGATTTAAGTTTCTTTTGTTTCTATATATTGTTGGAATGCACCTGAACATTTAAAATCATAGAACAATAATATTTTTATTTTTATCTTGTTCTATATCTATCTTGGCAGTGTTTAAAAATACATTATAGATGTATTTGATCCATCATAAGCCTTTACTGCATGTTTTTGACGTTCTATTTCAATATTTTATAAGTTGGGTTATTCACCCCCGAACCTGAGATTTATTTCATTACCCAAAATAGAAATTAAATTATTTTAATTAATGGCTCATGGATATTGTGTTATATATATATATATATATATATATATATATAAAATAGAAAAATCGAACGGGCATGGAGTCCTTATTAGATGAAGAAATTTATGGGGTTTCTTTATATGACTCATTTTATAATGAAGTAGAAATGTAAAGAATTATTTCTATTTGGGTTACTTGATGAAATGAGAATGTAGAAATATAAATAAAATGTTTCTATATGTTATTATTGGATGCATTAAATATCAAAGAATATTTAGGAATGCATTATCATATTAAGGAGGATCTATCATGATCCCTTACTCCAACTACCTCTTAATGGAGCTCAAGGAATACAGTGAATCAGATTATGGATAGAAATAATTCTATCATGCTTTTACCAGGGTTTCATATTGATTATGATTATGATGTAATTGGAATCTCAAAGAAAGAGATGTATATTGAAATGTATTAATAAGAAGTTTTTGTAATAAGTTTCCTTATTATAAGAAGATTTGAATATTGATGTTTATGTATTCATTGTTGATATTTCCAATTCATTTTAAAAGAATTAAATTATAGTTATTCTTGATGTAAACACCACAAGGGTGATCATATGTTTTGGAAAAATGAATGGAAAGTAGTTATGAAATTGATTTTAAAACATGTTCTTGCTTACTGAAAGAGTAAACTTACTTAGATGTTTAATACTTTCAATAATATGCATTAGGAATGTTTTAAGCCATTTCTTATTTAAGCAAAGTGATCATGTTTTACTTTTGGAGAGAGAGATAGAGAGAAAGAGAGAGAGAGAGAGAGAGAGAGAGAGAGAGAGAGAGAGAGTTAAGCTGAATGTTATTTGATGTTATCTTTTTGGGTCGAAGGATTAGTAGGTCATACTTTAAGAAACCTTGATAGAATCCTTATTAAGATGAATCCATACCCAAGGGAGTTACAGGGAGGCAAAACCTCAAACTTTTTGCAATGGGCACATCTAGAGTGGGGAAATTTGATGTTATTCAAAGACAAGGAATTTTTGGATAAGATTCTAAGTGATGTAAATTGAATCTTATTTTATATTTTGGATGTTAGGAACCCATATACAATTGATTCAGGTGATGGCACCTCAAATAGGAAGTTTAAGTGTCCATGTAAAATTATCACATGGAGTGATAATCACCTTAGTTAACCCATCATGCAGATGAGATAATTGAGCACTGTAGTATTATTCATTCCACTATGAAGGTACAATATCTAAAATTAAAGACATTAAGCCTAAAAACACCAACATAGACTAAATTATGTTGGGGAGGGAATTGGCATCCCCTTCTCTAATGATTGAGAAGGGATAATCCCAACACTATATTCAAGTTGTATTACATTCATGGAGAATGTAATAAATATGGGAAGATCATTTGAGCATCATTTATACCATTGAGGTATATAAAGGTGAACCCAATAACCTATGGGAGTTTGGCCACTCATATCTACTCAATATTTATCTACAACAACAAGGTATCAAATGTGCTAATGCCTTATCTACTCTAAAAAAAACAGAAATATTTGTAGTGAACCTTGAATGAGATTATTACTTGACTATAAAAAAAAGAAATTACTCTATCTCAAGTTGGTTAGAAATTAGGGTGTTACATTTGGTATCAAAGCTTTAAATCGTAGGACTAAAAGCTTCCATAGAAATAACTTAGGATTGGCCTAACTTGGTTTGTAGACTTTGGGGATATTTGCAACTTTAGGGACCTGTTGTGGCTACTCCACAACGTACCTCAAAATTTGGGACCCACATTTTTTGCATGTTTTCCAGGAAGACCGAAGTGGCCCATATGCTAAAGATCAAAGAAAAGGCAAAACACCACAAGGAGGAAAAAGTGTCGTGATATCGCGACATGTTGCAATGTCACGACTAAAAGAGAAAAAGTGTCGCGATATCACGACATGTTGCCTCGTCGCAGACAAAAGAGAAAAAGTGTCGCGATATCGCGACATGTTGCATCATCATGGCCAAAAGAGAAAAAGTGTCATGATATCGCGACATGTTGCATCATCACGACCAAAAGAGAAAAAGTGTTGCGATATCGCGACATGTTGCATCGTCGTGGTCAAAAGAGAAAAAGTGTCACGATATCGCGAAATGTTGCATCATTGCGGCCAAAAGAGGAAAAAGTGTCACGATATCATGACATGTTGCATTGTCACGGCCAAAATAGAAAAAGTGTCGCGATATCGCGACATGTTGCATCGTCGCGACCAAAAGAGAAAAAGTGTCGTGATATCATGACATGTTGCATCATTGCGGCCAAAAGAGAAAAAGTGTTGCGATATCGCGACATGTTGCATCGTCACGACCAAAAGAGAAAAAGTGTCACGATATCACGACATGTTGCATCGTCGCGGCCAAAATAGAAAAAGTGTCACGATATCGTGACATGTTGCATCATCGCAGCCAAAAGAGAAAAAGTGTCGTGATATCGCGACATGTTGCATCGTTGCGGCCAAAAGAGAAAAAGTGTTGCGATATCACGACATGTTGCATTGTCGTGGTCAAAAGAGAAAAAGTGTCACGATATCGTGACATGTTGCATCATCACGGCCAAAAAAGGAAAGAGTGTCGCGATATCGTGACATGTTGCATTTTCGCGGCCAAAAGGGAAAAAGTGTCACGATATCACGACATGTTGCATTGTCGCGGCCAAAAGGAAAAAAGTGTCACGATATCGCGACATGTTGCATTGACGCGGCAAAAAGGGAAAAAGTGTCACGATATCGCGACATGTTGCATTATTGTGACCAAAAGAAGAAAAGTGTCACGATATCGCGACATGTTGCATTTTCGTGGCCAAACCAAAAGAGAAGAAATAAAAGTGTTGTGATATCGTGACATGTTGCATTTTCATGGCCAAAAGAGAAGAAAGAAGAACAAGAAAGAAAAAGTGTCACGATATCGCGACATGTTACATTTTCGCGGTGAAGGGCCACAAAATAGAAATAGAAAGCCTTTTTGGAAAACAAAACACATGCATGCACAAGGGAAGGTGAAATGAACAGTCAGGGAAGATGAAACGAACAACCATTGGAAAATAAAACGAATAGTCATGGAAGGAGAAACATTTTTTTTAGAAGTTTAAATACGCCATTCAAAGAGGCCAGAAGGGATTGGAAACTGCTGCGAGCAGGGTTGTAGATTTGAAGGCAAGAGGGCCATTCTGGACCTGTTTGGGCTGTTTTTCTTCCATGGACTAGTTTGGGAAAACCAGAAATTTCTATTATTGTAAAATGACCAATTTTTAATACAGAAAATTTTAGAAAGTTGCATCTTATGGACAGGAAAGGAGGAGCCATTTTCTGCATGCAAGATTAAATGTCTATTTTTCCCCTTTTCATATTTTAGGCTTGTAAATGGAGTTTATGCAAGTTTTCTTGGTTGCTTCATGCGAATGTTTAAATCTAAAAACCTCATTTAAAACCCTAGGAGCCAACACTTAGCTTATCCGGATCGTGCTTGTTTTGTAGGTCCAATAGGTTAGGTTGCATGTATGGAAACCTCACATCTTAAGTTTTGTCGAAATAGGATAGCATCATACTAAATGCATTTTATTTTCATTTTTCTGCATTTTATTTTTTCTAGAAATTTTAACTTTTTTTAAATCTTTAGGCATTAAAATAAACATTTAAAAAATTTTCAAAATCCAAAAATAATTTCACCATTGCGTAGGTTATACTTCAGACTTCCCATACGCACTTTGAAATTTCATTTTCGGAGTTGTTTAGTATTTTTAAAAATTCATCGAAGTTGTTGTTTTACTGCAGATTTTAAAAATCCGAAAATAGAAAATTTCCATTTTAAGGTCAAATTTCATCTTTTCAGTTTTGTTTTACACTCATGAGCCTATGATGACATTCCCTTCATGAAAATTCCAATTTCATTGAAGGAGTTATATTTTATGGCATTTTCACAAATTTCCATTTTTTGAGCCTAAAATTACCCTCTTCATAGAAATTCTAATTTTAGGAAAGAGGGGTAATTTGAGCACTACATCGTGGTCATATGAGGGCAAAATCACATTTGCTCTATTTTGGTTCAATGAACAATCACTAAAGTTTCATGGTAAAATAAACCAACATTGCCCCTTGTTTACAATTACTTGCAATCACTAAGGTGTTCCAAGCATTTAAAGTGAATATCTTTATTTAAGATTACTAATACACATATGCAAATGCTAATATAGTGGAGACCTTGGAGAATTTTTTTGTTTAACTTCTTTGCAAGAGGGGATTTGGAACCCAAATCCTAAAGGAGAGTGTCCTTTCACAATTGGGTGAAAATACCACTCAACATTTTGGCGCTAGAAGGAGGGCATAATCTGGTTTATTTCAGTGTGATTTAAATTCTATAGGGATTTAAATTTTGAATATTTCATGCCCTATTGATTATTATCTTCACCCCTCTTTTAATAATACAACCTTGTACTGTTAAAAGCAGGACATGAATTGTTATGCATTGTTCTAACGCTTTTGATTTGATTTTGAAAATTTTTGGTTTTGACTAACGAGGTCGTCTCCATGCAATTAATTTCATTTGATTTTAATGGATACATCTCTTGGTTGATGCTAACATGATTATTCATATGTTACAGGTTTGATATTTGCTAGTCATTTCATGATTATTTGTAAGGAATTATTTTGTCTAAAAATGTATTTGTTGTCGGTATTATGCTCTTCACTTGCATTTAATGTGATCTTGTGAATAAGAAAGCCTACAACACTAGGAGTATGCTCTTCACTTATGCATATGCAATTTGGTGAATCCGAAACTTACATTTTTAGAATACTGCTTTGTCATGGTTCCTTCTTTCATTCACGACTAACAAATTGGTTTTGAAGTTATTCTTTGAGTTTCATTAATGGCTACAACTGCAGGAACATGGTATGGGATACATGCCAATCCTTTGAACATTAGTGGAGATTCTCATGATTTACCTAAGAACGTAGAAAAACATCTGCCCAAATTTAAACACAATGGTCCAACATTAGCCGAGGAACATATTCAAGCCTATGTGGACATCCTAGTTAGATGGAATGTCGAACATGAATATGTGGCATGTAGAATGTTTCTTGGAACCCTAGATGAGGTGGCATATGATTGGTACATCAATTTACCCACTGGTTCTATCACATCTTGGACTCAATTGAAATATGGTTTTATCAATCAATTTAGGTTGCTCGTTGATCCTCTCACGATGTATCAACAATTTACTTCTTGCAAAAGAGAACCTAATGAGCCAGTGAGAAGTTTCAACTTGAGGTTTTGAAATTTTTATGCGAGATTAATTTCTCCCTATACTATTGGGGAAAAGGGTGCTCTTCAAATATACTTTCAAGCATTGGATCCATTGTTTGCCATATTTGTTAGGATGAATCCCTTGGTTACTGATCTTGCATCGGCCTACGCAAAAGATATGATTGTAGATCAACAATTGAGGCCACAAGGTTATGGAATGGAGAAATCAACTATGGTAGGACAACTAGGGGCTTGCAATCAAACCTCGATGGTAAATCAAGCGTGGGAACAACAAAATTTGATATCAAATGTTTTTCCCTACAATCAACTTTATCCTACCATACCAACTTATGCTCCCACATGTGCTTATACAGGTACTTCCATCTATCCAACTATGCCTCAATTAGAGAATCATGTGGTCACCCATGGAACCATTGCAACAAATGTTCAAGCTTTGTCCATGGGTTTCAGTCCAACTAATCCTACTACTTCTACCACTCAACCCAAAGAGTTCATGTCGAAAGTAAAAGAGCAAAATAAAGTGGTTAAGAAGGTATGTAGGCATGTTCCACCACAAAAACGAGCACATCAATGTATGCATCCAAATCATCCTAGGAAGAAAATTCATAATGTCGATCTTAATGATGTTTCATGTTATGCTTCTTCAAGCGATACAAGAAATTTTGAGGTGACTCACGTTGAAGTAAATACCTATTCGAAAATTCTTGAAGAGCATGAATATTTTGGAGAAGAAATTCTATGGATGGGTAACAAGAAGTTGGAATCAAATGATCACCATCTTGTTTTAGAAAAGAAATATCCAGAATCATTACCCAAAAAGGAGGATTTGGATGAACAAACTTATGTGGGTATGATTTGGTCAGATGTACTTGCAAAGGATTGGAGCAACTACATGACATGGAATTCAAAATTCAATCCCATTGTAGAAGCTCCTAAGTCATCACAAGTGGCTGAAAATGAATCTGAAATAAAATCAACAAATGAAGTTGAAGACATAATCGAATTTCACCACTTGTTCTCAAAAGACACTTTGGATGATGCTCTCGAAAGTGATGACCAAGAGGATCCACACCTTCCAAATTGTGATAAAATTGAATCATGGGTTACAAATTTGGATTATGATAGCTTTACCAATATGAATTCAAGAGAGAACCCACTTTTGGAAATAACTGAATCATCTAAGGAAGGTGAAGATGAATTGGATGAGAAACATGCTAATGAATCAGAAGATGAAGAAGAAGCACTTGAGCATCACAACTTGAAATTGGGAGATGATTACTATGATTCATGGAAGAAATGGGAAGAATATTATCAATCTAAATCTTCTAACAAACTTGTTGTGTCAATTAATATGCAGGATAACTCAATTGCTTCCTCACATGAGGATACTATAAATCCTGTACAAATTGAGAAAGTTTTGGAAGAGGAATTCAAATCTCATAAAATTTTGGAACATGATAAGGATTCTATAACCACGAATCAAGAAAGAGAGTCACTTGCTTTAGATTCCTTTGAAGGAAAAGAAATTGAAAATATTGATCCACTTACTTGTGCTACAATGATTCTGCCATTTCAAAACGAGAAAATTACAAAACCTAAATCATTTGGGTTTGATATCATTGATGATCCAATTGAAAATCTCACGTTACCCAAAACAACCCAAGTGATTGATCATGGAAATGTGTTAGTTAACCCACCCCTAGATAGACAAGAATTATGGTTTGAAAGGGATGGACATGTGTTCAATTGGGTACCTAGGTTTGGTGCCTTTGATAAACAAATCATGGAGAAAGAACAAGTGCTATATGATGAAATGCCATTGAAGGTGAATGAAGAACAAGGATTAATTTCTAACCACACCTTTGATAACATTACTTTAATAAATTAAAAGGAGCTTGATGCATTTAAATTGCTAAATCAAATTCATCAACAATTAATTCTTGAACCTAGGATAAAAACTCCTAATGATCCCAATTTAGTAAATATCCTAGAGGCTTGTAAATTGTTGCACAATTTTAATTGGCCTAAGAACATGGAAAATGAATTAGTTTTGAAATTTTTAGAAATAGGCTTTTGCTTACAAAATTTCATTTTGAATAAAGAAAGCCTAGTTCTAAATCATGAATGGAATTATGAAATTTGCATCTTAAAGAATAGACATAAAGGAATTGAATATCAATCATTGTCTAATCAATTTGATGATTTGAAGCTCACCTATGAGAGTACTAATGACACTAAATCAAATGGGTGGGGAGTGCGAGGCAAGTTGAAATTTTTTGCATTGCTTGGTTTGATCTTATTGTTGTTGGATTCCTACAACATTTGGCATACATATTGTGTCATATGTCTTTTGAAATGTTCTAATCATGTTTGGGATCCGGGAAAATGATAATCCAAACTTTGCACCATCTTGTATTATATTGTACATTTGTATATAGATTTTGGGTGTTGGTTTTGGTTTGTAATTTCAAGTTTCATTTTTGGGATTGCTTTTTGGATTTGGTTTTAAGTTTTGTATGTTGGTCCTTTGGACACTTTTGGTTTGTCTTCAAAATAAAAATAAAAAAAGCGAGATGTCAACTTATGTCCTTATGAATGTTGACTAAGACTAGGAGAATATGAAACATCGGAATTGTATTGTAGAAAGCTCCACGAGTATCGCAAACACATTAAAGAATATCGTTTGGAACTTGTGATGCATGAAGTTGTTAATTTTACAAATTATGGCAAAGTAGGTGATATACTCCATCCGCATTTCAAAAAGAGCAATGCATTCATCCATATCTCATGTTACATTCGACATTACATATACATTTCATCTCAGTTGCATCTACATTTCAAATACAATCATTGAAAAGGTGTCGAATCCTCTTAGGGTTATTACAAAACATATATTAAAAGGATCCTAAAGTTGGGAACTGCGAACTATCTTGAACCAAGCATGTTCTGCACATATTAAAGAGAATCTTGAGTAAAATGGTCAAACCCATACTTGGAAGAAAAGGTGAGGCAAAAGGAGTATTTTGTGTCTGTCCTATCATGCAACATAATCCTTAAAATAGTGGTTTTTACCACTCCCATAGTGCTTAAAGTCTAAAATTAGAGTAGTAAGGATAGGGTCTAATTCTCATCTCGCTTAGGTTGAGAATCCTATTCCCCAAAGCTCTGATTTGACCTTCATGGAGTAGTAAGGATAGGGTCTAATTCTCATCTCGCTTAGGTTGAGAATCCGATTCCCCAAAGCTTCTATTTTGCCCGCTCAAGAACTTGAAACCCAAAGCAAATATGTTTCATTCTACTTTTATTGCATCATTGATATTGGATTGGAAGGATTGTACTACATGTCCCTTGCAAGGATGGGTAGTCATCCCCAAGGTTCAAGAAATCAAAAGTAAAGTCAAATCCTAGATTATGGGGTTGATCTCCATCGGGGCTATAGACGCATATCTGGCAGTGGAGTATGCTCATGCATGGCAACATGTCTTGTCTAAAAGGAAGACCACTGACTGCTCAAACGGACAGGCTAGCCTAAAAATTTTATTCATAACAAGTTAAATCATTTTGTTCAATATGAGGTAATGAACTCTTGATCAGAGTAGCAAGGATAGGGTTAAATTCCCATCTCGCCTAGGTTGGGAATATGATTCCCCAAAGCTCTGATTTCACTTACACTTGCACATGGGTTCAAGATGGTAGTGACACATAACCAACTTTGGGATCTAGTAGATTAATTTAGTATACATATATTTTATCCTAAGAGAGTTTGATAGTTTTAATATGTTTGTTCATGATACTAGAAAGTTTGAGCCTTTGCAAACCTTGTTATATCTCTAGCATATTCACCATGCATTAAATACTAGAGGAATCATTCATAGCCTTGCATACGAATCATAAGTGAAACTGAAAATGGAAATTTGAACGAGTTTCAAACGATAGGGAATGAAGCACATTGCACACATCGAGCTGATGCTTAATAATTCTAATGCTTCATGTATTTCTCATCTAGTTTCATTCTTGGGATATTTGCTAATGCTTGTATTTGAGTCTGTGTTTTCAAGTTGAGTTCTCATCGAAATGCTTAGGAGCATTTCCCAGCAGAGTCGCCATTTGTTGTGGCTGCTCCACAACGTACCCCAAAATTGAGGACCCACATTTTTTGCATGTTTTCCAGGAATACCGAAGTGGCCCATATGCTAAAGATCAAAGAAAAGGCAAAAAACCACAAGGAGTAAAAAGTGTCGTGATATCACGACATGTTGCCTCATCACGGCCAAAAGAGAAAAAGTGTCGCGATATCGCGACATGTTGCCTCGTCGCTGACAAAAGAGAAAAAGTGTCGCGATATCGCGAAAGAGAAAAAGTGTCACGATATTGCGAAAGAGAAAAAGTGTTGCGATATTGTGACATGTTGCCTCGTCACGGCCAAAAGAGAAAAAGTGTCACGATATCGTGACATGTTGCCTCGTCACGGCCAAAAGAGAAAAAGTGTCACGATATCGCAACATGTTGAATCGTCGTGACCAAAAGAGAAAAAGTGTCGTGATATCGCAACATGTTGCATCTTCATGGCCAAAAGAGAAAAAGTGTCACGATATCGTGACATGTTGCATCATCACGGCCAACAGAGAAAAAGTGTTGCGATATCGCGACATGTTGCATCGTCATGGTCAAAAGAGAAAAAGTGTCATGATATCGCGACATGTTGCATCGTCACGGACAAAAGAGGAAAAAGTGTCATGATATCGCGACATGTTGCATTCTCGCGGCCAAAAGGGAAAAAGTTTCGTGATATCGCGACATGTTGCATTGTCATGGCCAAAAGGGAAAAAGTGTCGCGATATCACGACATGTTACATTATCATGGCCAAAAGAAGAAAAGTGTCGCGATATCGCGACATGTTACATTGTCACGGACAAAAGAAGAAAAGTGTCACGATATCGCGACATGTTGCATTTTCACGGCCAAACCAAAAGAGAAGAAATAAAAGTGTCGCAATATCGTGACATGTTGCATTTTCGCGGCCAAAAGAGAAGAAATATGAACACGAAAGAAAAAGTGTCGCGATATCGTGACATGTTAAATTTTTGCGGCGAAGGGCCACAAAATAGAAACATAAAGCCTTTTTGGAAAACAAAACACATGCATGCACAAGGGAAGGTGAAACAAACAGTCAGGGAAGGTGAAACAAACAACCATTGGAAAATGAAACGAACAGTCATGGAAGGAGAAATTTTTTTTTCAGAAGTTTAAATACGTCATTCAAAGAGGCCAAAAGGGGTTGGAAACTGCTGCAAGCAGGGTTGCAGATTTGAAGGCAAGAGGGCCATTCTGGACCTATTTGGGTTGTTTTTCTTCCATGGAATGGTTTGGAAAAACCAAAAAATTTTGTTATTGTAAAATGACCAATTTTTAATACAAAAAATTTCAGAAAGTTGCATCTTATGGACAAGAAAGGAGGAGCCATTTTTTGCATGCAAGATTAAATGTCTATTTTTCCCCTTTTCATATTTTAGGCTTGTAAATGGAGTTTATCCAAGTTTTCTTGGTTTCTTCATGTAAATGTTTAAATCCGAAAACCTCATTTAAAACCCTAGGAGCCAACACTTAGCTTATTCGGATCGTGCTTGTTTTGTAGGTCCAATAGGTTAGGTTGCATGCATGGAAACCTCACATCTTCGGTTTTGTTGAAATAGGATAGCATCATACTGAATGCATTTTATTTTCATTTTTCTGCATTTTATTTTTTTTCCATAAATTTTAACTCTTTTTTAAATCTTCAGGCATTAAAATAAACATTTTAAAAAATTTCAAAATCCAAAAATAATTTCACCATTGCGTAGGTTATACTTCAGAGGTGATTCAAAAATAATTTCACCATTGCGTAGGTTATACTTCAGAGGTTATACTATAGAGGTAAAACTAGCTAAGGATATGAAAAATGTTAAAATATCCAAATTTACTAGAAAATATGGAGGTGATTCAACTGAGGCTTGGTTGAATGAATTAGAGACCTACTTTTCCATGAAGAACTACTCTTTAGTAACCTAAATAGTTTGGGCTACTCTCCACTTATAGGAAATAGGACTAGAATGGTGGAATACCTTTAAAGTTGGTCAAAAGATTCAGGTAGTGAATATTCAATGGGAGGAGTTTGTTGAAGTCTTCAATAAGAGGTTCTTACAAAATAATATTAGGTAGATAAATTTAAGGAATTCTCTACACTTCATCAAGAAATGAGAATGGTGAAAATATATAACCAAAATTTTGTAAAGTTATTGAAATATGTACCATCATATAAGACAAACAAGACAATGAAGGTGCATAAATTCATCTTAGGAGTAGATCCTAAGATAAGAACAATGATAAACTTACACAAAATTGAGAACTTGCAAAAGGCATATGATTTGGATTTCCAAGAAGAAGCCAACTTGCAAAACATGAAGACCTACTTAAACTATGTTGAACTATCAAAGGAATATTGTTAGTCACTTAGAAATAAAAAGTGATGGATTCATGAAGTAGGAACAAGAGGTAAAAAAAAATAACAGGGGTAATTTAAATTTCAATAAAAGAAATAACAAAAATGAAAGGAATTTCAAGAAGAAATTCCAAAATAGGAATAACAATAATAATAACAATAATCCTCAACCTCAAAGGTAGTCATAACCATCACAAGTAGAAAGTATAGGGAAACATAAATAGGAAAGAACCCAAGGTTTTGAGGGAGTTTTCTTTAATTGTTGTGGTCTACATTATGTGAACATATGTCCTCAAGAGCTAGGATCAAGTAAGAGGGTAGAGAAACAACCCATAAAATTTATGCAACTACTAGAAACTAGAAGTTGGATGGGAAAGCCACACCAATTATCTTGAATGATAAATGTTTGATAAAAATGATAAAGTTTTAATATATAGTAGAGGTATAGATATTTTCATTTCCACTAATATAGTCAAGAATATGCCATAATAACTTGGATTTTTTGGCATAAGGGTGGAAATTTGAGTATGGTTATGGATATAACTTCTTAGTGGATCAGCGTATAGCTATAGCTAAGGTTTACCTACCCAAAAACTCAACCATATGATATCTATATGTAGCACCACTACATGCTTTTGATATTATCTTGGGAATAGATTGGTTAAAAGCACATGGAACCTTAATCAATTTCCAAGATAGATTGATGGATTATATGGATGATAATAAGAAGAAATTAAGGATTCATAGCGAACAAGGATATTTTTGACCTCAATTGTTATCAATAATGCAACTTAGATAAGCTATGAAGAAATATGGAATGACCTACCTTGTTAAGATAAATTATGCGACATATGATAATGGAAAGGAAGAGATGTTTGGAAAGCAACCAGTTCTTCATAAATTTAGGAATGTATTTCTAGAAGATCTCTCAAGTATTCCACCTAAACATGAATTTGACTTCAATATTGAATTAATTATTGGATCTAAACCCATCAATAGAAACCCTTATAGGATGAATACTATTGTGATGTAAATTTAAAGGTGCAACTTCAAGGGTTGCTAGATAAATATTTGATAAAACCTAGTGTGTCACCATGGGATGCACCAATTCTTTTTATTAAAATTTAGTATTAAGGTTATGCATAGATTATAGAATGCTTAACAAAGTAACCATAAATAATAGGTATCCTCTACCTAGAATTGATGATCTTCGATCAATTGAAGGATGCCACAATATTCTTGAAAATTGACCTAAACTATGGATATCATCAACTAAATATTTGTGAGTACACTCACAATATAACCTTTAAGACTAGATATGGGCACTATGAGTTTATAGTGTTACTCTTCGGGTTGCAAAATGAACCATTAAATTTTTTGAATTTGATGAATAGTGTGTTTGAAATATATATGAATCAATTTGTACTGATATTTTTGGATGATATCTTGATATATTACCACACTAGGGAAAAGTATGATAGACATTTGAAAATCATGCTAGAGGTGCTGAGAAAGGATTAAATTTATGAGAATTTGTCTAAATCTAACTTTTATATTTCTCAAGTATAATATTTGGTGCACATAATATCTATAGAAGGGATTTTTGTAGAGCCAATGAAAGTAGAAGCTATTTTAAGTTGGCCAACACCTACCAATGTTTTCAAAGTGCAGAGATTCATGGCCATTACATGGTATTATATGTATTTTATGGAAGGCTATTGAAATATTGTCTATCCTATCACTAACATTTAGACGAAGGAAAAATATTTCAAGCGGACCAATAAATTTGAAACCCCTTTTAATACTCTTAAGAAAAAGTTAGTTACAACACCTATCCTTAGGATACAAAACTCACAAAATAATTTTACTATATGTACATATTCTTCACTAGATGGAACGAGATGAGTATTATTCAAAAATAAAGTTGTTATTGCATATGAGTCCAAGAAGCTCATGAAACATGAGGTTAATAATTCTATGCATGATTTAGAGCTAGTAGCGGTTGTGCATGCTCTTAAAATCTAGTGACATTACCTACTAGGAAAACCTTTTGAGTTAAGGATTGACCATCAGATTCTAAGGTACATTTTTACTCAGCCTATGCTCAATGCTAGATAGAGAAGATGGGTCAAGTTCTTAGTAGAGTATGAATTTGGTATAAATAATATTAAAGGTAAATAAAATAAGGTTGTTTATACCTTAAGTAGGAGAAGGCATATAACATCATTAACCCATAGTCATGTGTACTTGATGGAGCAAGTCAAGAAAATGCAAACTCAATTGTAGGATTGTAGTGAAATTTGGATCAATATGGAAAGAAATCCTAGAAAGAACAATAATTTCAGCATAAAATATGATCTTTTATGCTTTAAGGATAGGGTGGTTATACTCAAAGTTAGTGATTTACGAAGACTAGTTATGCAAGAAGTGCATAAATCTCCCTAATTTGCTCATCGTAGAGGGGCTAAAACGAGAGAGAACATGAAAAAGACCTTTTACTGGCTAGGAATGAAAAAGGACATCACTAAATTTATTACTAGATGCTTAGAATACTAGAAAGTCAAAGTTGAGCATAAACATCTAGCAATAAAATTATACCCACATGATATACCTAAGCAAAAATGGTAGGTTATATCCATGGATTTCATTGTAGGTTTACCTAAGACTAGGTACCAACATGACACAATTCTTGTGGTAGTCAATAAGTTGACTAAGGTCACACATTTTATACCAAGTAACATCAAGGATGATGCACTAGTGGTGGTAAATATATTTACCAAAGAGATATTCAGGTTACATGGATTTTATAAAGTGATTATTTTAGTTAGGGATTCCAAATTTACATATGAGTTTTGGAAAGCTATTCATCATGCAGTGGGTACAAAGATTAACATTAGTTCTACATACCATCTAGAAATAGATAGACAAATAGACAGGGTAAACCAAGTGTTAGAAGATATGATTCACGTGTATTGCATGGCCCAAAAGTATTTGTGGGAATACTTTCTACGTTTAGTAGAATTTGTATACAATAATGGCTAGCATGCTTCCTTGGGAATGTCCCTGTTTGGAGGCCTATATAGTAGGATATGTAGAACATATTTATCTTGGTATAATATAGAGGATCGGGTGATGATAAGACCATATATTATTAGGGATATGGAGGAACAAATTCAAATAATTAGGCAAAGGACTAAGGAAGTCACCGATCATCATAAAATTTATGTTGATTGTTATGAAAATTTAGGCATCCTTCAAATGTTGTCACCCTAAACAAACATATTTGCAATATCTGGTGGAATTGCCTCTTTGAATTGGAAGACTATTTTCTGTAAAATAGACTAGGTTCTAGATCAGGATACCTCTATTATGATCTTAATTAATGGTTGACATTAAATAATCGAAGCTCACCCAGATAAAGGAATAAAAAATGGATCTAATTGTGACTAAGACATTATAGTAAATACCAACCTTAACTTTAATAAGCAGATTGATGTCTTATCTATTAGGCAATTCTAGCAAGAATCAATGTTTTCATAGCTTAGAAAGAAGAAGAAAAGAACAAACTAGAGTGCTTACATTCATTCAACATATGTAATAAACATAAGGAAGTATACCAACAAAATAAAGTATCATCCATACATTCAAATAATGTAACACATAAATGAGAGACATAACATATAATATACACTAAAATTACCTAAGAGGAAGAGTTGGATTTATATTATAAATATTCTTTTTGAATAATTACAAAATGGAGTCTAGTAGAGTGTTTAGGTCTCTTTCTATATACAATATAATGTTCATCTTATCCAAATAATTTAATAGGGGAAATTGAATTCTCTACCCTAAAAGTAGTAATAGAGAATATACAACTCCTTGTTCAACTCTTGGAAATGATCTCAAAATACTGACACGACTCTCAGTAATTATTGCACACAATTGGGAAGAAATAAGGGATTGAAAATTAAGACAACATAAGAAAAAATATAACTGATAAAAATAACACACTCAAAAATACCTCTTGTAATAATATACTATGCCATGCTTGATGTTAGCTGTAGATGCCTCTTTTATAGTTGAGTTGCTTCAATTCAGTTGCAAATGTATGATGGAGATATATCCATCTAGAGATTTTTCTACCTTTGATCTCTTGAGTGTATTATAGTAAAATATGGTTTATCACAAGCTATCAAAGTCTAGGAAAAACTACCACTTGTTCTCAACTACTTTATCAAAATGTCATTTAAAATTTCTTGGCTCTAATTGCCATGTAGAGAAGACAACTATATCTTAATACTATTTTTATCTTGATTCTTTGGTGGGTCTAGAATTGACCTATTTAGCTATGTCCTCTTTTAATAATTTTACCCCTAACAAACCCATAATTTGTTTCCACACTTTATCACAAAAGGAGGTCACTAAAGTGATCTCATACTCCATAATCAATAATCGGTTGACATAGTTTTTGGATGAAGATTCATTGTTGAATGCAAAATTAATTATATTCTAGACTATCTAAGTCAAATCCTTTAGTTGTTGTGATAATTTATGCTCATTCTTTTCATTACACTCAAATTCCTCTATCCTTTAAGTCATGAGTTCATCTATTTTGTCTCCCATAAAAATTTCTTTAAGTATGATGCAATCTTGATTTCTATTATCTATCTCTTTCACCCATTCCTCCATGTCTTGAATAAAAATTTTCAAATATGGTTTTTCATGAAGATAGGTGCTTAGATTTAGAAACTATGCTTGACAATGATGACTCTAGTTATCTAAAATAGTGAATTTTTTACTGTTGATCTAACTGTATTCTTTATTTATTTGAAGTAAATAGGCTTAATGGCCATTGCTCTTTAGTATATGATCTATAATAGTGTTCTCGTGTTTTGGGTCATACTCACAACATCCTCTAGATATTTGAATATCTTTGATAGTGGCTTCAATTATCCTTTCATTTATGATATCAATTCTTGTTTATAATGTTGAACAAAGCTAGCACTATCAAATTGCTTCTTAGACCATGTCTATGATATTTTTCCTTTGAGTTTATTGAGCTTTGATTGCAGCATTTTATTTTTATTTTGTGCATGATATTTCTCAGTCTATGCTTGCTTGAGCTATTATGCTTATAATCTCAATTCTTTGACTTCTTTTAACAACTATCGTAGTTCAGGATTGGGCATCAATTTCTATTTTCATTATATCTATTGTATCTCCCTTAACCTTCATCTCCTTATTCATTGAGTCGAGGTAGACCTCTTTCATGCTTTGCTTTCAAGAAAATGGAATGTAATGGTAGTATCACTGCCTCCTTAGGCAATATATTGTTGGGTTATTGTTGAGTGCTTCATGTTTTGTCATTTTATCAACGTTTGATATTTTTTCTTCTTCTTTAGGGCTAAATTGAATGTCTTATGTTTCTTCTTGATTAAGACAACAGAGTGAGATGTTTCTAAAATTAAGCCAAATTCTGTTTTGAGATTCTTATTTGGTGGAGAACCAGTGGAAGGTGTTTCTTCTAGAACATGTTCTCTTAATAATTTTTCTAGTCCTCTAGCTCAATTGATCCTCTTCATGGAAATATTAGAAATATTATGTTCTTCATTATCTATCACTAGATGCTAGAGGGTCATATTAGGCATGTCACTTGCCAATTCTAGTTTCCTTTTCAGATTAATTAGCATTCTTACAATATCTTCAACTATTTTTAGACTTGGCATTTGAGGGGCAACAACCAATTCTTTTTCTTTTTCAACTTTTGATATGCCTCCACTAGTGGTCTATCCCTAAGAAGGTTGTTCGATTTGCTTTTGAGAGCTTATCTCTTTTGGAACTTGCTAAATATTTTATTTGTCAGTAGATTGGATCTCTTGAATAACTACTTCAAACTATTCTAGGTTTTTTTAAATTACTTTGAGGAATGGATATTTAAAATATTCAAGTTGTATTATAGAGACTAATGGAGTAGTAGATTTGATGGTGCCCATTATGAGTACATTAAGCTTAGACCTATAATTTCCCATTGTTTCTATTTGGGTGAAAGGTACTTTAATCTTCCATACATTAGTCAATGACTTTCTATTTATAATAGCTATTTGCATGGCATATTCAAATGGATCTTCTTCATGCCCCATATGGTATTTTATTACCTTTTATATCTCCCTATCATAATATCCCTATCATAATCTCCATTTGTATTATAAGATCTCCATGTGATCTCAATGAATCCATATTCATCTATTCTCTATATAGCCCTCATTAGGTTGTAGTAACATTTATAAATGTAATATCCTAGTTGCCATGATAATTTTAAACAAGAGACTCTTTTTTTCTTTCTAGAAGCCCTCATTTTAGCCTCTTTGACTATTTGCCTAGAAATATTTAGTATAGCTATTGATATAGGATAATATTTTGGGACTTCTTTTGGGGGTAATTTTGCTCCAAATAACCTAATGTATGTAAATTCTTTTGTGAAAAAAGAAATCTCCTACTTTCCTTTGGACTAATAATGAAGCCACTCCAAATTTGAATCTAGGAAGGTTTTTTCCACATAACTAATAATGGATGACTATAAAAAACCTCCCATGAAACTCACTATAACTAGACTAGCCCTCACGGATCCATGAAAGCCTTTCTTGGACTAGCTCTATATCTACTCCCAAAACCTTGGATTGTGTGTGCATCTAATTGCCCTAAAATGAGATGAGTAAGAAGATAATAGTACATAAATTATGGCATGATCTCCCTATGTTCTCTAATAGCCTTTTGCAATTCTACCAATTGCTTATGTAAGTTCTCACATATGATATCTTCCCACAAATACATTGGTATTTCTCCTCTTTTATTCAACTGAATAGCTAAATACATTACTTCTTTCTTGATGAGATCTAAGTCTCTTATCCCTAACATGATATTGATCATGTATACATAGTATTTGGCCTAATTTCTAAGAATGATTTTCTCCATTGGAAACTCATAAGATACTTGGTAATCCAGACAAAACATTTTGGGATAAAATGTAGCATTAAGCATGAATGTAGACTATAATGAGATTACCTTTGCATTTAAGCCTAGGTTTTCCGAACTGAGTTTGAATACTCTTTGGATAACATCTATTATAATTTTGAAAAATTCTAATTCTAGTGATTGATAATGGCTTTAGACTTTAGGTTGTATGCCACCGCTAGCCAAGATAGAAGGTTAGATGAGTGATAAACCTTATGACATCAATTTTGCTAAATTATTGTTCCATTTGTTGTAAAAAGGGCTTTATTAATATCTCTCTCTTGGATATCTTGAAGAGAAATTTTAATAGTCTAATGGCACTTATAGTCCTCTTCAATATACTCAAAATAGTAAATGATAGATTCCTTGAATTCTTATTGTTGCTCTTTAGTGATTACTTGATTAGGCCTTGACAGTGTTATTATTTATTTTTTCTCCTTTACAACTGGTTTCCTAGACAGTTCAACATATGGGTAATCTTTAGTGATATGAAAAACCCTATCTTTGATGTTCATGGTAGAAGCTCAAGGTTAACTAGAGGACTTCATAGTTTTGATTAATTAGGAAATGTAAGACCTCACAACTGCTAAATTCTCAACTTCTTCAAACTAAGTTCTCTCACTTAAGCTTCTTTGATACTAATAATACTAGCAATGGTGGTGTTTATGTTATTTAAGTATGATATTTGTAATGGCATGGGTAATGTTTTGCATGCATTACTTTAGTTCACTTTCAACCACCATCCATGAGCTCATTCTTATAATGTTTTGTCATATTTCCTTTAATAACTATGATAACAACTTTTTCATAAGAGCTCAGTTCTATGATTGGTATGGTGGATATATTATTTTGTATGCCTGAATGGTGTTAGTGTCAGATAAGCCTATCCTTTCCAAGGATTATCACTTTCAAGATATCCAAAATATGTATTTTTTATTTTGTTAGTCCTCAAAGAAATACATGCATTATATGAGTTGTTCGGTATCCCTTTAGCGATGAAATTCATGTCGTAGATCTTCCTAATCAATTAGGTGTCACCACTTTTCAACTCCCAATGGAAGTTGCATCACTCATCTTATTAGTTCTGTAATATCTTGGGTTGTTCAATTATAACCAATCATAACCCATATTTGATGCATAACTGACAAAGAATGAGTCGTTAATCTCTTTATTGTTAACCAAATATAGGCCATGTGTCTTTAGTCCAATTGTAGGTTATCACTGATAAATTGCCAATGAGAACTGCACCATTGATTTACATAGTGAGATCTAGGTCATCCACATTATTTCACTTGATTTGCTTCAACAAAATTTTAGGTTAGTGAGAAAATAAATTCCAAAAAGAACTCAAGATCATGGTACAAATATGGGCTTGTGAAACCTTAGATATTAGATCTTGGACTAAATATCAAAGACTAGTGAGGAATTAGGAAGGTATTTTAAATATATCATAATTTAACCAAATATTGGATACCATGGAGGGAATTTGAAAATGGTGGTAATATTTATTGGACTTAACCTTAGAACTTAAGAGAACAAATGATGTATATATTTGTGAGAGGTGGATTTTTTTTTGAATTTAGTGAAAAATCCATGCAGAGCTACCTTGGTATGAGAAACCATGACTAGGGGGTTCTACACCATTAAAATCACCTAAGAGTTGCACTCGGCCCTGACTGCACCAACATTATCAGCTAGATTTTGGGTACTCGATGTGCGTTTGGTAGGGTGGAGATTCGAACCAAGGACCTACCTTGGAGGATTGCCCTACCCTCTTTAACTCACCTACAACATGTGGGTTGAGAGGTGGAATTTTATATAGGGTAGAATTTCTACTTTATTTTGAGATGGTTATATCCTAGGCTTCGAAATGTGTGCCAAGGTATATCGAGGATATATTAAGGACTTAGGTATTTGGAGAACTCGAGTAATATTTGGGATTACTACAACAATAGAGTAATTTAATATATTACCTCATCATCACTAATAATTGACCTTCACTGATGTTGCTCTAACAAGATCTAGGTCATTCACTCATGTATCTGTGATAAGATCCAAGTCATTTTTTCATTGTCCAATGAGAACTTGTTGCTTATGTATCCCTGATGCAAGCTACACTATTGATTATCAGATTTACAATGTGATCTGGGCCATAAATCTCCATCCAATTGTAATTTTTATTGATGCATCATCAACGAAGGCTACATCATTGATATGGTCAACCTTTGACTATGATGACTCAACATAGATTGTTTATTCTTTGTCCAATGAGAGCCCATTGTCGATGAATCACTAATAAAGGTCATGTATCATCAATGAAGGTTTATATCACTAAGAAGGCTTAGAATAGGGACTTAGGATATGTGACCTAGAAATTATGAATGAATTTATGAGTATTGATTTCTAGGATGAGGTGGATCTTAATGGGGGTAATTTTGATGGTATTATGGAGAACTCATGCATGTTATATTAGGACTCAATAGAAATTATGACAAATATTTTATAGCGAGCCTTTGAGAACTAATGCATACTTAATACCTATGACCTTTGGTGATAAAGTGATTATTCTCATGGGGGTGAAAAGGGATGTATATGTTAACTAGACCCTTGAAGCACCAACCATTCATATACCATTGTTTATGGATCATCGACGAGACCCATTTCATTGATCTAGTTAGATTTTGACTATAATGACTCATTCTAACCCATACGTTCTTCATCCAATAATAATACATCATAGATAGAGCAATGTCATCACTAATGCATCATTGATGAAGACCACACTATGGATTTATAGGAGCATGATGAGATCTAGATGAATTATTCCCAATGAATGAGAACTCATCATTGATGCATCATTGACGAAGGTTTATAATGATATTCCAAAGACCTTGATGATAGAAATAATATCATGGGTACGAGTGGATAGACTATATGAAATTGTAGGGAAAACATTAGTGTTAAGGGGTGGTTATGAATATGGATGAATGTAGTGAATGACATGATAATGGTCTTGGGATTTAAAAAATGTATATTCAATGGACTTGATAAAATAAATTTTATGGTAAAAAGAGTCTTGTGACATGAAAAACATAGAAGGTGATGAAAGACCTTAATTGGTATGGATTAAATGGAAAACAAAGGCTTTATTATGGTGTGAAATGGGAATGGATGGATTTATGGGAAAAGTGTATAGTGAATATGGTAAGAAAAAATGGTGATGAAAGGGATTATAGATCTTGGATAAATTGAAAATTTAATTCAACCAAGAGATATATAATGGAAACAAAGGAATGTGATCTTGAACCACTTCTACTTGTGATAATAAGGACCCTTTTGGACCAATGTGTTTATATATTATCTTATGACTCATTGAAATAACCAACACTTCCTAGAATCACCTGGACATATGACTTTAATGATTTTAAAAAATTAGGGGCATGGACTAAGTTGAAATTTTACAATCCAACACATGCTCTGACTTAGACAAGTGTAGAAGACTTGAAGCACTTGAGGACCTTAGACTTTCTAGTTTGGAATCTTATCAATGGAGTCCTAGATCACCTAACTGGACTTTTAAAAAAAATTCAAAATATAATGACTTCCTACTTAATCACCTAGTTCTATAATAGGAAAATTGTTGTGATAAAGGACTTGAAGACTGGAAACTAATTTTATTCACCTAATTACCTAGAAACACAAGAAATCCTAGTCACCTAAAGAACAAATTTCCTAGTCTCCTTTGCAATACATATGGCTTCTCATGGTTCTGGATGAGTAATGTTAGGGTGGCTTTCTCTATTTGATAAGGTCAAAGTGCTTTTTCTCCATAAACTAGCTCATAAGGTGCCTTTCCTATAGCTCTTTTAATAGAGATCCGATCTATCCATAAAATATATTTTAGCTCACTGTCCCAACTTTTCTTGTTCTTGCCAAGTGATCTTATAATCCTTGTGATAAGGTTCTTGTTAAAATACTCAACTAAGTCGCTACCCTAAGGCTAATAATTTCAAAGTGATCTAGATCTATGTTATACCTAGCATAAAATTCTACCATTTCAAAAAATGTGAAGTACTTCCCATTATTAGTAATCAACTTCTTGGGCACCCAAGATCTGTTCAAGATATTTTCTTCTAAAAACTTGATGATTATTTCTATTGTCAACTTCTATAATGGGGTCGCATTTACCCACTTTGTGAAGTAATATATTATCATTATTATGCACTTGTGACCTCTTGAGGAATTTGGTTTGATCTCTCCTATTAGATCTATCCCATACTAAGTGAAATAAGCTTCAATTATCATGAGATACAAAGGTTTGGTGACCAATTTTTGTTTACCTACAAATATATAGCAATTATGATATTTCCTGATAAAGAGATACATACCCTTGAACATGGAGGACCAATACTAACCAAATCTCATTATGTTATTTATTTTTTATTTTGGGATAAAGTGTCCTCAATAGAAGCCAATATGTAATTCGTTGATGATTTTAGGAACTTCTCCTTGGAATAGGTAGAGTAACAACACACCATTCGGGTGCCTCCAATAGAGTTTATCATCTTGAATATAAAATTTTTGTGCCTATTTTTTGATACTTCTCATTTTACTCTATGATATACCTACTAGGAATGATAATGTTTTTAAATAGTATACTACATCCTTGTACCAATTATTTTTAGCATTGTCTATCCTTCTATTTTGATGTACATCACCTACCATGACCGTATTATTGATATCTTCTCCTTCCTTTGTGGCCATTAATTTAGCCAAGCCCTATCCTTTAAGGGTCTTTATTGCCTTAAAATTGACATCATATTATAGTAATTTAACCATCCATCTTGCTTAACTACCTGTAGGTTCTACTTGTGTGAAGATATATTTAATGGAAATATAATGTATGCAAGCTATCACATTATTTGATCCAAATATACCCTTAAAATTTTCTAAAGCCTTTATTAAAGAGAAAGCCTATTTTTGTATCATAGTAAATTTTAGTCGTGCTCCATTCATTCCAAAACTTATAAAATCTATGGGTCTTTCATTACATTCTTGATGCTTTTAAGATAAAACAACAACAATAGTATCTTCTGAAGCAAATGAGTAAATATTAAATTCCTTTATATAGTCTGGGTTTGCTAACACAAGGGCTTGTGTGATCACTTATTTTATTTTATGAAAGGATTTTATATTTTTCTTCAATCCGTTTTATGTTTCCATACTTCTTTATCATATCATTTATAGGCTTTGCTATCTGAGCGAAATTTGAAACAAATATTTGTACAAAGTTAATTTTCCTAAAAAATGATATAACCCCTTTAAAATTTTTAGTGGAGAATAGCTTTAGTTCTTTGAGTATCAATGTTGATTCCTTATTTAAAGACTACATGTCCTAGAAACTTGCCCTATGTAGCTCCAAAGATGCACTTTTTTGGATTTAGAGAAATAACAAATTCTTTACACCTTGCAAATAATTGGAATATATGAGTGAAGTGATCTTCTAGATTTTATCATCTAGATAGACCATCACTATTTTAAACATAAGTCTTTTAAAGGTAAAATCCATGGCCCTCTAAAAAATGGTATGAAGAACATGTGCTTATACTGAGAGGGGGGGTGAATAGTATAAGATAAAACATTTTTCTTTTCAATCCATATGATAACATCAAAAATATTAAAGTAGTAAACATCACACAAAGCATCACACACATGAGAGACATGATTTAACATGGTTCACCTAATGTGAGCTACTCCACGGAGAAAATATTTGTTATAAAATTTTATCAAATAGATTCTCTTGGGAATCCTTTCCCTATTACAATGTTTATGAACCTCTATCCAAAGGAGAAACTAATCACTTGATCAAGTTCATGAATTTCTATCCATAGGAGACACCAATATCCTTTGCTCTAACTGGTGATCTTCTAGAAGAATTATTGCCTCCATTGCACTCGCTAATGGATATCTATCCATTGAAGACTCTTGTCCTCACTTAGAAGACATGTGATCACTACCTTGGCTAATGGATCTCTATCCACTGGATACTGTCATCCTCTATACTCTATCACCTCCAAAGCTTGCTCTTAACTCTATCCCAAATCTACACTAAACTCTGTCCTTTGGTCTAGTACAAATTTTCTCAACCTCTGTCCCTAGTCTAGCACAAACCTCTTCTTAAATATGCACCAAAATCTATACTCAACCTGTATTGTAAGCTTCCACAAAATCTCACACCAAACTATCCACAAGTCTTCTCAAGACTTGCCTTAAATATGCTCAACAAGTCCTCACTAAAACTTATCCAATATCACAAAAATATATAGAGAATTGTTAGAGACTCAATATGCTTCATACTCATATACACTCAATCACTTTCAACCTCTTTCTCAAATAAATCTAGAATCTAGAACATTTTGTTTCACAAAATTAGAACTATCCCTTCAACACTTCCATTTGACTAGGCTTAATCAACTTCACTTAATCAATCACTCAACAAAACACTCCTTACTTACAAATCATAGTCTAATCATATGAAAACTTACTCAATATTTTCCAACAATGCTTATCAGACAATCCTTTTATCTACAACTAAGCATTCACATCATCCAATAATTACTCACTAAAAAGATGTGCCCATACATTTTATTTGATGAATAAAATGACTTCAAAACCTGTCTTAAACACAATTTTATTCTTTGCCAATTTCAATGGTTAGATGACAAAATATCACACTAACACTCTCTTAAAAATATTTCTCAATTACAAAAATAATCAAACTCAAATACACATTATTACTCCTTTGAAATTAGAAATCATAAAAACATACATAAAAATTAATTACTCAATTACTCCTTATAATATCCAATATTTAATTAACAAACTCCAAAAATCAAACCCTAAAAAGTAATGCTACATATCCTTTTATGTAACGACCCAAAAATACACAAACAGAAAAATACAAAAATAGAAAAGTTTTTTTTTTACTAAGGAGAGGGATACATGAACCCTTCATGAACCCCTAACCCAACTAATAATAACCTAAAGTTTCAATCACCTAAGTTTTCCTGGAAGCTACATCTCATGAAGTACCCTTTCACAAGTCCGTCTGTGTAGGTGTAACATGTGTTACTGCAGATAAGTCCATCTGTCCCATCATTCTTGATGAGCTAGACCTATCACCCTCAGTCCATCGAAGGTATACACGCATCTCCATACCATACACAAATCCTTATGTGTAGGTATGCTATGAGTATTGCGAGTTAAGCTATCTATCTCATCTCCACGATGAGCTATCTTAACTCAGATGTAATCTCTTCACAACTTAGTCCTTTATCTCCCTAAGGGGGTCTCAATTCCCTTAGGTCTCCTATGTTCACCCTAAGGGGTTCTCAATTCCCTTAGGTTACCTATGTTCACCCTAAGGGGTTCTTAATTCCCTTAGGTCACCTCTGAGTTCACCCTAGAACTCTACACTTAGATTTCTATCATCAAGCAACCAAACAATGATACATCTAGTTACTATAACATCAGAAAGCAATCAAACAATGATAGAGAAAATAAAGCAAGCTTAACACTAAAGAGAATCAACTACATAATATAACTAGATACAAAAACAAAGGAAAAGTACCTTCACTAAACCAATAAACAATTATCTCATTAATTCTTACATGATAAATCCTTCTTACTCTTAAGAATATCACCTTATCTGCATTGGGGATATCTCCCCACAATTCTAGTCTATTTGATCATAAGTAAATCAACGTAAGATACAATTACCTATTCTTTGTTTCCATGGAACTCCTTGCTTCTCCTTGCTTCCCATTGGTTCTTTGAGGGTAGTAGGGGATCAGGATACTCATGGTTCAGGATAGGCATACCTTTAAATGCATCTATTCATTTACTTTGCCAAATTGCAACTATACAAAAATTCAATTAAGTTTCTAACCATCTAATGCATAATGGATATCATAAAAGAACCCTTACTTTTATTTTCACCTCTCAAGTTTCCTTAGAGAGTCATCCAACATGTACCACTTAGATCAAGGTCTAACTTAAACCAAATTCATTCATGTCTTAAAGCATTAAAGTCCCATACCCTTAACCTTTAAAACAATCCCTTTCTTTTCATTCCCTAAATCAAAGCCCCATAACTTCAATTCAAAGAATAAATCTACATCCTTTTTAATTCACCATTTACAATCAATCAATTACCTTTTTAAAGCATTAAAGTCCCATACCTTTAACCTTTAAAACAAACATTCATTCATTCCCTAAATTGAAGCCCCATAACTTCAATTCACGAATAAATCCACATCTCTTTAATTTAAAACTCCTAAGATAATCAACCTTAATCAAAGGGGTTCTCTCTTTAAATTAAAAACCTTCAATACATTTCATAAAAATCAAAGGTTCCTTTCTAATTAAAAACCTTAAATAAATCTCATATAAATCAAAGGATATTTTTAATTAAAAACCTTAAATAAATCTCATATAAATCAAAGGTTCCTTTTAATTAAAAACCTTAAATAAATCTCATATAAATCAAAGGTTCCTTTTAATTAAAAACCTTAAATAAATCTCATATAAATCAAAGGTTCATTTTTAATTAAAAACCTTAAATAAATCTCATATAAATCAAAGGTTCCTTTTAATTAAAAACCTTAAATAAATCTCATATAAATCAAAGGTTCCTTTTAATTAAAAACCTTAAATAAATCTCATATAAATCAAAGGTTCCTTTTAATTAAAACCTTCATTATATTTTATATGAAACTAAGGTTTCTTTCTAATTAAAACCTTCATTATATTTCTCATAGAACAAGGTTTCTTTTTTTAATTAGAACAAGTTACACAACACCTTACCTAATACAGGGTTTACAACTAGAGGTCAATGCCTTCCAAGGCGGATGCTGAGCAACCATGACAAAACCTAGCATCTAAGCAAACTAGACCAGGCAACCCTCACAATGCTCCCTTCGACATGGCGTGGCCTTCGAACATGCACAACACTCCCTGCTAATACCCACTAGTTTCCTCTAAAGTCTACACTCACTGAAACGCTCACTAGAACTCTCACTAAACTCACTAAAGTGCTCATTGTATTCACAATGCACAACACTTACAAACATGAGATGGTCTCTTCCTTAAACCTAGCACACAACGCTCAACACAGCCTATGGTGATTTCACACACACACAACACTCACCCGACATATGGTGGTTTCTTTCTTAAACTACACACATAAGGTGGTTTCAGTTAAAACACAACGCTCCCACAAGGTGGTTTCATAACACACACACAAGGTGGTTCCAGTTAAAACACAATGCTCCCATAAGGTGGTTTCATAACACACACACAAGGTGGTTCCAGTTAAAACACAACACTCATACACAACATATAGTGGTTTCTTTCAACTACACAGTGCTTATATACAACATATAGTGGTTTCTTTCAACTACACAACGCTTATATACAACATATAGTGGTTTATTTCAACTACACAACACTTATATACAACATATAGTGGTTTCTTTCAACTACAAGTGCTTATATACAACATATAGTGGTTTCTTTCAACTACACAACGCTTATATACAACAAACCAATGCAAATTAAAACTGGGTTCCAAATTTAAAGCAACCCAACCTTAACTCCTACAGATATTGGAAAGATGGTGACGTCTTGCTACCTCTCCTCTTAGCTTCTGGTGTATTCTTCCATTATCCCCATCTCTCATTTGCGTCTACATCTGAGTTTGCTCTACGTCCCCCCCATCTGCTCTGTTCTTGTCCCCCTTCTCTTTTCCTTCTTTCCTCCTTACGTGCCCATCCACCATCTTCTCAAACCTCAAGCCCCATCTTGAGCCTCCGTTCTTCAATGCACCATCCCCTATCCTTTACGCGTTCTTCCCATATTTTCCACCTTTGGAAAATTAGTAGCATCGTAGGCTATTTCCTAGGTTTCATTGTTTAGGAAAGGGATGATTACATTTTATTTTAAAAAAATGAAGAATGGCTCTTTTAATTAAAATATCATTCTTATGATATTTATCAACATTAAAATATATTACTTTTATTTGCACAATTTCATTATTGTTTTTAAATAAAATATATCTATTTTTTTATACATATATCATTTTTTCTTAAAATGAATTCTTTTTCATTTAATTCAATTAATTAAAGTTTTTTTAATGAATTCTCTATTATCATTAAAATGAACACTTTTAATCAATTTAAATGAAAACTCATTTATTAATTGCAATGAAGTTTACTAATGGGCTCCAATGAGCCAAACATTATTTACTTAAACTTCATTAATTAATTTAAAGGAATCTTCTTTCAACATATAAATTTAATTTGCTTTCTTTCATAAGAATGATGCTCTACTTTCATTTCAACATGACAGTTTACCTTATGCATCTATATACATCTTGCAGTTGTTCTCATATAGAAAACCCAACATTAAACTACTCAAGCCATGATGCAGTAAAGAGCAAACAAATTTATACAACAACAAAGAGGGAATCTTTCCATCAACCCAATCACCTATCTTAGCCAGAGATTTTACGATAGCTACTAGGCTATCAACTAAAGCTCAAGGTGATCGGCCATCGATGATTATCCCTTCCATCAATGCATGCCTATATGAAGGTATCTATCCATGTTACCTTCGAGTACCTTAATCATCATTTCCCCTGATCTTTGGTACCCTCATTTTTGGTGGGTGACTCTACCTGTTCCACCTATGAGTGTACCTGATCCTGCACACTTGGCAATATGTTAGCGATAACACGCCATTATAAATCAACTAAACATCATATAGTTGGTTCAATTGTTCAAACTAGGTATCACCACATCATAGGTTAATACATTGTTTTCTTGTGCCATAAAGTCAGCTAGGGAGGGTCATGACATCCTCCCCCACTAGGATTAAACATCATCCTCGGTGTTTCCAGTTTTCCTTTTGTTTTTAATAGAAAGTAAAATTATTACATCATATAGCTTCAAACAAAAAGGAAAATATTTTTTGCATAACCTCCACTTTCTCCCAAGTGGCATTCTTCTCAGAGAACTGGTCCCACTGGACCTTACACTATTTGAGAGTTCGATTCCATAGATATTTAGAATGAAACTCAAGAATATTCACTGGTAGTACTTCAATGGCCTCTAGATTTGCCATATGCAATTTAGAAACATCCCACACATGTTCAGGGTCAGCAACATATTTCCTAAGCAAGGATATGTGGAAGGTGTCATGGATTTTGGATAGATTAGGTGGTAATGCAAGTCGGTATGCAACCGGACTGATATTTTTCATGATCTCGAAGGGCCCCACAAAATGTGGATCCAACTTTGTGGATTTGATAGCACTTTTCTTTGGCTTAACCCTTAAGAACACCTTATCTCCAATAGAATACTCTCTGGGAGTCCTTTTTAGATCTGCATAACTCTTCTGCCTATCCACAACTTCCTTAAGCCTTTGCCTAATTTCTTTTAGCTGCTCTTCCATTACCCTGACCATTTCTGGCCCAATCACAACTCGATCCTCTAGGTTATCCCAAGACAATGGTGTTCTACACTTTCACCCATACAAGGCATCGAAAGGTGCCATTCCTAGCGAGGAGTGATGTCCATTATTGTAGGCAAACTCTACCAAAGGTAGACAATCTTCCCATTGAGATTTGTGATCCATGCAGTACATGTGGAGCATGTCTTCCAAAACTTGGTTTACCCACTCCATTTGACCATCGGTTTCAGGGTGGTATGCTGAACTCATATTCAATTTCATACCAACTGCACTATGAAGGGATTTCCAAAATTCAGAAGTGAATTTGGAATCTCTATCTGAGATAATTACCTCAGGAAACCCATGCAATCGGAATACCTCTTTGATGAATCTTCTAGCCACTACCTGAGCATCATCCTTGGTATTTCCTGGTATGAAGTGGGTAACCTTAGTCAATTTTTTGACCACTACAAAGATGGCATCATGTTGGTACCGAGTCTTGGGTAAACCCACGATAAAATCCATAGATATTACCTACCATTTTTGCATAGGTATATCATGTAGATGAAGTTTTCCTATAGGATGCTGGCGTTCTGCCTTAACTTTCTGATATTCGAGGTATCGAGTGATAAAATCTGTGATATCCTTCTTCATTCCTACCCAAAAGAAGGCTCTTTTCATGTTTTCTCGCATTTTGGCTCCTCTCGGATGAGCAGAATAAGGAGATCTATGAGCTTCTTGCATTATCAAGTTCCTCAAATCACCCAACTTTGGTATGATGACCCTTCCCTTATAACACAGAAAGTCATCTTTCACACTAAATTCCTTATTTCCTTCAGGATATCTATCCATATTGACTCGAATTCCTTGGAAATACTCATCCTGAGATTGTTCCTGTCTCACTCGATCCATCAGGTCCATGTGAATTCTAGTTATGGTTGCTATATATTTCCTTCTACTCAAAGCATCAACTACTTTATTCTCTTTTCCCTTTATATACTCAATCTCAAAATCATACTCAGCGAGAAATTCCACCCATCTTCTCTACCTCGCATTGAGTATTGGTTGGGTGAATATATACCATAGACTTTGATGGTCTATTTTTAATTCAAAGGGCCTTCCCACCAAGTAGTGGTGCCAAACCTTTAAAGCATGCACTATTGCAGCTAGCTCCAAATCATGCGTAGCATAATTAACTTCATGCTTTTTGAGCTTCCTTGAAGTATATGCCACTACTGAATCCTCTTGTGAGAGTACCCCACCCAACCCATCTATGGATGCATCAGTGCACACTGAAAAGTCCCCTTGAGGATCGAGAACCTTTAGTATCGGTGCAGTAGTAAGCTTATGCTTTAGTAGTACGAAGGTAACCTCACACTTCTCTGACCACTTGAATTCTTTCCCCTTTTGAAGGTTTGTTATGGGTCCAACAATCTTGGAGTAGTCCTTTATATAACATCTATAATAGCCCGTTAACCCCATGAAACTTATTGCGAATCACATTAGTAGGGGGTGGCCAATTCAGAATAGCCTCTATATTTTTTGGATCCACAACAATCCCCTTTGCTGATATAACATGTCCAAGATATCATACCTCTAGAACATAGAATTCACTCTTAGCCATATTCCCATAAAGTTGATTCTTCCTTAACAATTCCAACATGATCCTAAGATGTTTATCATGCTCTTCTTTATCTCGAGAGTATATAAGGATATCATCTAGGAATACCAGGACAAACTGGTCCAAGTGTCTCCGGAACACATTGTTCATTAAGTTCATGAAAGCAGTTGGGGCATTAGTCAGTCCAAAGGGTAGAACCGTAAACTCATAATACCCATACCTAGTCTTAAATATCATTTTGTGAGTGTCTTCCTCATGAATCCTTAACTGGTGATACCCTGACCTCAGATCGATCTTAGTAAACACCTTAGCATCCTTTAGTTGATCAAATAAATCTTCAATCCTAGGTAAAGGATATCGGTTCTTGATTGTAGCCTTATTTAGCATCCTGTAATCAATACACAATCTTAGCGAACCATCCTTATTTTTCATGAACAAAACTGGTGCACCCCATGGTGACACACTCGGTTTTATCAAACCCTTTTCCAATAATCCTTGCAATTGAACCTTTAGTTCTCACATTTTAGTAGGATTCATCCTATATGAGGATCTATGAATAGGTTCGACTCCCATCATAAGTTCAATTGTGAAGTCAAATTCTCATACAGGAGGTAGTCTAGGTAGGTCCTCTGGAAATACGTCCTAAAAATCCTATAAAATTGGATGTTGTCTTAGTATTTCTCCTTTCTCATGGTCCTCCACCTCATTGAGTTTTACCACATACACTATCCCTCCTCTCTTTAGGGCCTTTTTCAATTGCATAGTGGACAACATTTGAGGTTCAAACACCCCTTGTTTGCTATGAATTCTTAGTCTCTCTTCGCCTCCCTCTGAATACTCAATCCAACGGTCTTGGAAATTGACTAAGGCTTTATGAGCCTATAGCCAATCCATCCCTAGAACCACATCAAAGGCGTGTAAGGGAGCTACATATAAACAACATTTCGTAGTCCCTTTAGATAGAGTGACTTCTGCCATAGGATAACACTGGTTCACCGAGTAGGTCTGCCCAGAACCATACTCAACCTTCCACCCTTGAGCCAAATACCCAAGCCTTTTCGACATAGTCCTTGCTAGACTAGATGAAATAAAACTATCAGTGGCTCCACTATCTATCAAAATATTTACTTGCTTATTGAAAACCTTACCTTTCACAAGTAATGGGGTGGCTTGTCCTTCTAGCTTCTACTTCCCGATTGTGGCATAAATTTGATGTTCTGGTTCCTTCCCTTTTGCATTAGTTGTGCTAGTCCCTACTCGATATGGACACTGATTATAGTAATGAGGTCCTCGACAATTGTAGCACCCTTCCTTGGGTCCTTGCTATTTTTTAGGTTTCTCATTCCCACTTTTAACTACTGGAGTTGGAGCTTGCGACTTCTATGGTTGAGGTTTCGTATTGTTGGGTTTGTTATCCTTCTTACAAAAGTTCTTCTTGAACTTCTTCTGATTCCCATAAGGCTTCTTCTCAGGATTTTGGGGATTCTTAGCCTTTCGCTCTTGTTTCGCCTCCCATTTTACAAACCCATTACTATTCCTCTTCTTTAACTCTTGTCGAGCTTGTTCGGGTAGAGTGTCATATTTATAATAGAAGTGTGACTCTACTTTCTTTGCTAGGTCATATGCCTTTTGCAGTGATTTAGGCTCCTGCATGTCTACATCATGCTTTAACCTAGATTCCAATCCAAGAGTGAACTTATGAACCCATATTTTCTCATTATAGATAGGTACATATTTGAATAGTCTTACCAACTTCTTATAGTACACCTCTACTATGTTGGTTCCTTGTCTCAGACTAGCAAACTCTTCAAACTTTAGGGCATAGAAATGCTCGGTTAGGAATCTCTTCTTAAAGATATTTATAAATTCCTCCCATGGAGTATCAATGGGTTCAATCTTAGTTTCCTCATAGTGGGTTTCCCACCACTCCAGAGTAGCCCCTTCCAGGTTAATCATAGCCCAAAGTGTTTGGGTTCCTGATGAGTAGCCTTTTACCATAAAGTGAACCTCTGCTTCTCTCAACCATGCTTCCATTGCATCCCCATCGCCCTCTCCATAAAACTTGGAAATACTAATATTTTTCATGTCCCTAGTTGTTTCCTTTTTTGCTAAGGCTCTGGCTTGCACTTGCTCTACAGTTAATCCACTATCTAGACCAATATCTGAGCCTCAAACTTGCGAATTCTGATTTGTAACCATTTCTAGAAATTGTCTTATCTGATCCTGCATAGCAATGATCATAGCGGTGAGGTCTTCTACCTCCCTATTGGGGCTTGTTGGTCCCCCATCCTGGTTTTCTTCTTTGACATTACTTTGCTAAGTTTATCTAGGTGTAGGCCTCCCTCTTCTAGTCTTAGGTGGCATCTTAACCTGATTCCATCCAAGAAAGAAGATTAGATTACAGTTTCACCTTAAGTTGTATCTCTAATCAAGCCATAATACAAAGTTCTCTTGCTACATGCATTATCAACCTAACTAGGGTAATATCCCAGGCTGGGATGTATCACTGATACCAAAGCCCATACTAAGGCATCCTGACAATCCATGCTCCCTTGGGTTAATTCCTATTAGATTCTAGCAATTAGGGTATCCTAGATCATTCCAGATTTAGCCTTTACCTTAAGCAAGCCTTCGTTGGATACATCTAATTTCCCTTTAGCACACATAGAAGCTCTATACCCTCATACCTAGAGCTCTGATACCAAATGTAATGACCCAAAAATACACAAACAGAAAAATACAAAAATATAAAATTTTTTTTTACTAAGGAGAGGGATACATGAACCCTTCATGAACCCCTAACCCAACTAATATTAACCTAAAGTTTCAATCACCTAAGTTTTCTTGGAAGCTACATCTCATGAAGTACCCTTTCACAAGTCCATATGTGTAGGTGTAACATGTGTTACTGTAGATAAGTCCATCTATCCCATCATTCTTGATGAGCTAGACCTATCACCCTCAGTCCATCGAAGGTATACACGCATCTCCATACCATACACAAATCCTTATGTGTAGGTATGCTATGAGTATTGTGAGTTAAGCTATCTATCTCATCTCCACGATGAGCTATCTTAACTCAGATGTAATCTCTTCACAACTTAGTCCTTTATCTCCCTAAGGGGGTCTCAATTCCCTTAGGTCTCCTATGTTCACCCTAAGGGGTTCTCAATTCCCTTAGGTTACCTATGTTCACCCTAAGGGGTTCTTAATTCCCTTAGGTCACCTCTGAGTTCACCCTAGAACTCTACACTTAGATTTCTATCATCAAGCAACCAAACAATGATACATCTAGTTACTATAACATCAGAAAGCAATCAAACAATGATAGAGAAAATAAAGCAAGCTTAACACTAAAGAGAATCAACTACATAATATAACTAGATACAAAAACAAAGGAAAAGTACCTTCACTAAACCAATAAACAATTATCTCATTAAATCTTACATGATAAATCCTTCTTACTCTTAAGAATATCACATTATCTGCATTGGGGATATCTCCCCACAATTCTAGTCTATTTGATCATAAGTAAATCAACGTAAGATACAATTACCTATTCTTTGTTTCCATGGAACTCCTTGCTTCTCCTTGCTTCCCATTGGTTCTTTGAGGGTAGTAGGGGATCAAGATACTCATGGTTCAGGATAGGCATACCTTTAAATGCATCTATTCATTTACTTTGCCAAATTGCAACTATACAAAAATTCAATTAAGTTTCTAACCATCTAATGCATAATGGATATCATAAAAGAACCCTTACTTTTATTTTCACCTCTCAAGTTTCCTTAGAGAGTCATCCAACATGTACCACTTAGATCAAGGTCTAACTTAAACCAAATTCATTCATATCTTAAAGCATTAAAGTCCCATACCCTTAACCTTTAAAACAATCCCTTTCTTTTCATTCCCTAAATCAAAGCCCCATAACTTCAATTCAAAGAATAAATCTACATCCTTTTTAATTCACCATTTACAATCAATCAATTACCTTTTTAAAGCATTAAAGTCCCATACCTTTAACCTTTAAAACAAACATTCATTCATTCCCTAAATTGAAGCCCCATAACTTCAATTCAAGAATAAATCCACATCTCTTTAATTTAAAACTCCTAAGATAATCAACCTTAATCAAAGGGGTTCTCTCTTTAAATTAAAAACCTTCAATACATTTCATAAAAATCAAAGGTTCCTTTTAATTAAAAACCTTAAATAAATCTCATATAAATCAAAGGATATTTTTAATTAAAAACCTTAAATAAATCTCATAAAAATCAAAGGTTCCTTTTAATTAAAAACCTTAAATAAATCTCATATAAATCAAAGGTTCCTTTTAATTAAAAACCTTAAATAAATCTCATATAAATCAAAGGTTCCTTTTAATTAAAAACCTTAAATAAATATCATATAAATCAAAGGTTCCTTTTAATTAAAAACCTTAAATAAATCTCATAAAAATCAAAGGTTCATTTTAATTAAAAACCTTAAATAAATCTCATATAAATCAAAGGTTCCTTTTAATTAAAAGCCTTAAATAAATCTCATATAAATCAAAGGTTCCTTTTAATTAAAACCTTCATTATATTTTATATGAAACTAAGGTTTCTTTCTAATTAAAACCTTCATTATATTTCTCATAGAACAAGGTTTTTTTTTTTAATTAGAACAAGTTACACAACACCTTACCTAATACAGGGTTTACAACTAGAGGTCAACGCCTTCCAAGGTGGATGCTGAGCAACCATGACCAAACCTGGCATCTAAGAAAACTAGACCAGGAAACCCTCACAATGCTCCCTTCGACATGGCATGGCCTTCGAACATGCACAACACTCCCTGCTAATACCCACTGGTTTCCTCTAAATTCTACAATGCTCACTAGAACTCTCACTAAAGTGCTCACTGTATTCGTAGTGCACAACGCTTACAAACATGAGATGGTCTCTTCCTTAAACCTAGCGCACAATGCTCAACACAACCTATGGTCACCTTTGGGGCTTGGGCATAATAATGATACTCTTAGCTTAGCCCCTCCCCCACCTCCTGTTGAGGTGGTTAATTATGGAGTGGGAGTATTACTGCCAGTTTTTATCAAAGATACTCAAAAGTATCATTTGAAAGTGGCTTAGTGAAGATGTCTGATATCTACTCCTTTCTATCACCTATTCTCTCATAAAATGATACTTGATCAAAATGTGCTTTGTCCTAGAGTGCATCACTAGATTATTTGAGATACTTATGGCACTTGTATTATTACATAATATGGGAATAGGATGATCATGTTTTATTTTGAAGTCTTATAGAGTTTACTTCATCCTAATACCTATGTACAACTGGCTACTACTACAATATACTCTACTTTTGATGTAGATAAGGATACTAATGCCTACTTCTTACTTATCCAAGAGACTAAACAGTCTCGAAGAAAGAATGCTCCTCCACTTGTGCTTTTTCTATCATCAATGTTGCCAACCCAATATGCATATGTATATGATGTGAGTGTGAAACTATCACTTTTGGGATATCAGAGCCCAAAATCTATAGTCCCTTTTAGATATCTCAAATTCATTTTGAATGTTCTTTACAATTTCTTTACACATATTATCATTGTTTCCTCCAAAAATTATGGCATCAAAATAAACAACCACAATTAGTAGATTATTCCCTTCATTTTTTATGTATAAGTTGTTGTCTGCTATTCCTTTTTTGAATCTCTGTTCCTGAAGATACTTATCCAATCTTGAGTACCATGCTCTAGGACCTTATTTTAGACCATACATTACCTTTTCAATCTGCATACATGATCTAGTTTATGTGTTAATATGAATCCCTATGGCTATTCAATATAGACTTCTAGAATGCCATTTATAAATACTGACTTAGCATCCATCTGATATACCTTGAAGTTTTTAAAACTTGAGAAGGCTAAGAACATTCTTATGGCTTCAAATAATGCAACTAGATTAAATGTCTCATCAAAGTCAATTCCCTCTACCTATGCATAACATTTGCACTCTAACCTTACTTTTTTCTTGACTACCTATCCATATTCATTGAATTTTTTTCTAAATACCCATTTTGTGTTGATCACATTTTTGTCCTTTGGTCATGGAACAAGTTTCCAAGTCTTACTTTTCTCTATCTGATCTAATTCCTCATCCATTACCTTAATCCAAAACTTATCTTCACTTGCTTGATTGAAGTCTTTTGGCTCAATCTTGGATAACAAAGAAAAATTTACTTTTTGAGATGGTGTTATTATCCTTCTCCTTGTCTGTCTTTCATATGGATTCCCAATGATTGGATATTTTGGATGATGCTTTTGTACATACCTAGATGGAGTTTTAGGAAGAAGTATTTGTTTTTCTTTTTCTTCTTCATCTGATTCCTCACAAATATCTTCTTGACATATTCCATATTTTTGATACACAATTTGCTAAACTGGTTCTCTTGAATCTATCTTCTCATAAACTGTTACATTTATACTTTCTACAATAGTGCGTGTTCTCTTTTTGAAGCATCTATAAGCTTTAATCTTAGTGGAATAACCAAGAAAAATTCCCTCATCACATCTTGGATCGTCTAAGTTTTTCTCTTCTCATATTATGTAGTACTTTCTTCCAAAAACCTTGAAGTGTTTTATAGTGGCCGGTATTCCTTTCCAAATCTCATATGGAGTCTTGTGATGGTTTACCCTCATTTTAGCCCTAGTGATTATATATATTGTTGTGTTGACTGCTTCCCTCCAAAATCCATCTAAAATTTTGAACTCATTCAGCATAGCTCTAGCCATATTATCAATGGTCATATTTTTCCTTTCAACTACTCCATTTTGTTAAGGAGTTCTTGCAGCTGAGTATTATTGCTTGATTCCATGTTGTTCACAAAAAGTATACAAATTTATTTGAGATAATTATCCTCCTCTATCATATCTCAAAAACTTAATCCTCTTGTTTTTGGAAATTTTGAGTCAAATTTGTCATTGATGTCAAGCAACGAAGTGGTCATTGATGTCAAGGAATAAGCTATTGTTGATGTCAAAAGGTCAAAAGGAGCAACGCAAAATATTGATGAAGAAGGTCTCATAATATTCTTTTTGATATTATGTATGGTAGAAATAAATATTTTTATTAAAACCCATGATGGCAAAATAAATGGTCATTTTGGATAGACCTATGGTAATTAAATAAATTATATTTAATCATAATTTTATTATATATTAATTTGTAAGTTAATTTAATTAACCTATGGTTATTAAATTAATTATAAGTTAATTGTAATAATGTTATTATTAATTAAATTATAATTACCCTAAGGTTAGGGTTGCAAGGCAATTAAATTTGTGTTGATGTTCAAGTTTAAATGTGGCAAATGATATATAAACTATATGCCTTAGTGGTGTTTGAATTATCCTTCGTTCGAACAAGTGAAAGAGGCAAGTGTGTGTTGAAGAGAATTCGTGTGAGGAAGAATACAAGGTTCTTGTCTTAGGCATCAGTGAAAGGGGATAAGATCATCAAGGGCTAAAATCCCATATCCACCTAGGCAGCATGGCCTAGTGGAAAGTGGTCGAGGGCTAAGGCGTTTGGATGCGGAGTGACCCGTGATCAATTTATGATAGCAAAATTTTGGTGTGTTGTGTTTGAAGCGTCAAAGGAAGCGATGCGTAGTTTTTTGGCTTAGGTGCAAAAGGGGAGGAATATAGAGCACATGGTGCTCTTTGCTCCCTAAAATAGCACCTAGCACACACGACATCCAAGACCACAACTAGGATGCATGAGGAGACGATGTTGGATCGAGTCTCACCAAGGTGAAGGTAATAAATTTTTGTTATATTTTATAATGCCTAAGGTTTGACATAATATTCTAGGGAGTTAAAAGGGGTAAATAAAAGGTATTTTATTTGGTCATTATTTTGAGTAATTGGAGAAATAAGTAGATTAAAGTGTTGGTTAGATTTGGAGAGGATTTCTTGCCATTGATTTATTTTGAAAAGGTGATTGTATTGAAATTATTTTTGATGTTTGATATTATTTTAATTGGGAGATTATAAGGTGTATTTGGTCAATTATTTTTGTATATGTTGATGGATGCTTTCTTCAAGATGGAGTGATAAGGTGTATGTGTGTTTTAATGTTTGCATTGTATCTTTGAGATATTTTATCATATTCTAACTTTCTTGAGCTTGGAAAAGAAGTGTTTGTTGCTTGTGGTAGATTTTTGAGGTTCCTTCATTATCAAATAAAAGGTATAAGCATATTCTTCCAAGTAAGTGATTGTTGGAAATTGTGAATAAAAGTTGGAGTGAAAATAATTGTTTGGTTTGCATTATTAAGAGTGTTTTGGATTAATGCTTCAAGATTTTTTGGAATTAAGAGTTGTTGATAAAAAACTTTATTATAAGCATTGTTGTTGAAGCCATTGGTTAAGTGAATAACTTGAACTAGGGTTTGAAAAGAACATGAGTATCATTGTTATGTGATATTGTTTGATAAGCATTGTTGTTGAAGCCATTGGTTAAGTGAAGAACATGAACTAGGGTTTGAAAAAAACATGAGTATCATTGTTATGTGAGGTTGTTTGATAAGCATTTTTGGAAATTTTTTGAGTGAGTTTTCATATGCTTGGACTAGGGTTTGTAAGCAAGGATTGTTTCATTGAGTGATTGGTTGAGTAGATTTTGTTGAGCCTAGTCAAGTGGATGTGTGAAATGATTGTTCAAGTTCTATAAAATAAACTATTCTATATTCTGAATTGATTTGAGAAAAAAGTTGAGAGTCGATGAGTGTGAAACATATTGAGTCTCTAACAATTCTTCATATGTTTTTGTGATAAAAGAGAGATTGAAAGTGATTGGGAGTTTGTGAGTGTGAAGAATATTGAGGCTCCAACAATTCTCTATATGTTTCTAAAAGAATTATTGAAATTAATTGAGAATTTAAGTGAATGTGAAGCATATTGAGTCTCTAAAAAATCTCTATATGTTTCTAAGAGAGTTATTGAAATTGATTGAGCATTGTGATGAGTGTAGAGCATATTGAGTCTCTAAAAATTCTCTTTATGTTTCTATGAGATTGGACAAGTTCTAGTGTGGACTTGAGTAGATTTGAGGCAAGTCTTTGAGAAGACTTGTGGACAAATTTGTGTGAGATTTTGTGGAAGCTTACAATACATATTGAGAGTAGATTTGGATAAGTCCTAGTGAGGACTTATTGAGTAGATTTGGACAAGTTCTAGTGAGGACTTGTAGAACATATTTGAACAAGTTATATAGAGGACTTGAGGAAAAATTAGTGTGAGCTTTTGTGGAAGCTTGCAAGGCAGATTTGAGATAAGTCTTTGAGAAGACTTGAGAGAAAAATTGATTGATTGATTTGTTCAAACCTTGAGTTAAGGTTTGTGGCAGATCCAGCTGAGTTGATTTGAGATTGAGTCAAGATTTGAGTTAAGGCTTGAGGATAGAGATTGAGGATATATTTGTGCTAGATTGAAGGACTATGTTTAGTGCAGATACAAGGACAAAGTTTGTTTTATATTTGAGGATAGGTTTGTGCGAAACCAGAGACATATATTGAGCATATTTGTTCTACACTGAAGGACTATGTTAAGTATAGATCAGAGGACAAATATTGAGCATATTTATACTATAACAAAGTACTATGTTTAGTATATATCAAAGGATAAATATTGAGTAGATTGGTGGTAGACCAAAGGACCATGTTTAGTACTGAGAGCTAGTTTTGGAGGTGATAGGGTATAGAGGATGACAGTCTCTAGTGGATAGAGATCCATTAACTAGGGTAGTGAGGAGAGGTCTTCTGAGTGAGGACAAGAGTATTCAATGGATATAGATCCATTAGCCAGTGTAGTGGAGGTAGCAGTTCTTCTAGAATATCACCAGCCAAAGTAGAGGATAAAGGAGTTCTCCTATAGATAGAGATCCATGAACAAACTAAGGAGATTGGTGTCTCATTTGGATAGATATCCATGAAATTGATTAGGGGATTGGTGTCTCCTTTGGATAGAGATCCATAAACATTGTAATAGAGAAAGGATTCCCAAGAGATATATTGAGAAAATATTAATGAAATATTTTCTTCGTGGAGTAGCCTACATTGGGTGAACCATGTTAAAATTGGTGTATTTATTGTGTGTGATGATTTGTGCATTGCTTTGGTTACTATTATTGATATTTCCATTGTTTATATTGGATAATACTTTTTGGGAAAGAAAATTAAAAAGTGGTCTTATACTGTTCACCCCCTCTCAGTATAAGCTTGTGTTATAAAATTGGTATCAGAGTTGGTTACTTAGGAATGGGTTTAACAACTTGAAGGAAGATCTTACAAGAATAAAAATGGAAAAGAAAGACAAAGGAAAAACCATGAGATACAAGAAGAAAATAACACATATGGTCATGAAAGAAAAGGAATATGAGTTTGATATTGTTGTGTTGGGAGGAAAAATTGAAATAGATTCAAAATATGAATCAAGTAGTGGAGAAAAGATCAAATTGATAAGTTTTTTTACCAAATGTAGGAATACAGGTCACCATGTAGTTTGTTATCCAAAATAAGGTGAAGAATTCTTTTTTGTGGTCAACTCGATCATGATGCAATATATTATCATGGGTTCAACAGTAGTGAAGATGAAATGGATCTGAATGATAACATGGATAGTAAAAATAGGTATGAACAAGAAAATCTACTTTCAATAATAGAATAAAAAGGAGATGCTTCACAACTTGGAGGAAGTGGAGGAGGAGAAAAAATGGAAGGCAAGAATTTTGAACCAACAAAAGGAGAATATCCAGAGGCAGGGCAAAATTTTGTAGCTGGAAAGGAAAAGGATTCCCTGTCAGCTCAGTTCAAAAAGGCTAAAGGTACAGATCCTACAGATAAACCCTTAGACAAAGGGTCCCACTGGGGTTCGAGAGCTGGAAACAAGGGCCCAAATTTTTTGGAAATGAATCCTTAGGATTGGGAGAGATGAGGAGAGGTGGAGGAAGCAGAGGAGGAGCAAAAATGATAGGAAGGAATTTTGAACCAATGAAAGGAGAAGATCTAGAGGTAGGGTAGAATTTTGTAGCTGGAAAGGAAAAGGATTCCCTGTTAGCTCAGTTCAAAAAGGGTAAAGGTATAGATCCTCTAGATAAAACCTCAAAAAAAGGGTCCCACTGGGGTTCGGAAGCCGACAACAAGGGCCTAACCTTTTTGGAAATGCTAAAAGGGAAAAAGAAGGAGACAGTAAGTGAACTACCGCCCCTAATACCAAACAATAATAGGTTAACTGCACCAGTGGAGATTATGGAAAGATTCTTGGATATGGAGGCATCATCCTTAGTTGGCAAGTTTTTGGGAGGAATACCGAACATTGAGACTATTCGCTCATGGGCCATGGCAAAGTGGAAAATTTTAGGAAGCTAGAAACCGTAGCCATGTCAAGAGGTTTTTTTATGATAAGACTCAACAACAAAGATGATGCAAAGCACATATTGATAGGATGACCTTGGTTTCTAGGAAGGCATAGCCTATTTCTGAGGAAGTGGGGGGAGGATTTCAACCCTGAGAAGAAGAACATTAATATAGCACCCATTTGGGTCCGCTTACCAAACCTCCTAGCCCAGTTTGTTAATGATTACTGGCTTAGTGGCATAGCAAAGATGATAGGAGAGCTCATGGCAATAGACCATTCAACCCAGGCAAGGACTAGACTAATGCATGCCAGGATCTATGTAAATGCAAACTTGGATTATGATCTAACTTCTTAGGTGGAACTAGCATATGGAGAGTTTATAAGGATTCAGTGTTTGGAGTATGATAACAAGTTGGCATTTTTTAGCGTGTGCAAAACCCAGGGCCACCTTCAAGCCCAATGTCTAACAATAACTGTAAAAAAGGAAGCCACGAGCAAATGTTTTATGGGGAAAGCTAATGGGAGAGGGATCCCAAAGTTTCAAGGACCGCATCTTAACTTGGAAGGATACATACAAGTTAAGAATAACGAGGCTGACCAAGCCAACACAGAACTGGAAAAAATATAGGATAAAGGAAAGAAACATAATGAGGGAGGCAAAAATCATAAGGTATGTAATAAATATCCCAGCTTGAACATGTTTGATATCCTATAAAATCTAGAAGTTGAAAAATAAAATAGTAAGGATGATACCATCAGTGTCAAGTTTCCTGAAACCCTAGACTCCCCATCCAAATCGGGACCATCCACAACTATGACAAAGAGGCCCAAAAGATATTCTCAAAATGAATAAAAATTACAAGGTCATTTTAGTTTAAACATGGAAAAAATAGATTCAAGAGTCGAAGTTGTGGAAACAAGAGCTAGGAATGTAGCTCCTAATCCAGTAGTGGAGAAAATTATCCCTTGTCAAACGATCCTAATGGTAAAATGTTCCTTGAAGGAAAACCCCCTTTTTAGGAACCAGATAGGAGAGGTGAACCAAAACAAGGCTGAGGATGAAGAGGGAATTGAAAACCCCAAAAATGAGGAAGAAGGTTCAAGCCCTAGACTATCACAGTATATGCCCACTCATTTTAGTGCAAAACAGACTAGCATCACTACCAAGCCTCCGATAGATTATGGAAGTGAAAGAAAGAAAGGGAGAATATCTACAGCAGAGCACTATAGAATGAGAATCAATGAAGAAATTACAAATGGAAAGCAAATAACATTGTTACAGCAAGCTATTCCTAGCGAGGATAATATCAAAATTGACAAACCCCCATTGGATCAGGGAAGGGGGTGGGGAAAAAATATCAAATAGTCTAAATGAAGGTTCTCTCATGGAATGTGAGAGGCCTAAATGGCCCACCAAAACAAAGGATGGTGAAGTCTATAAGGAAGGATTGGAATCCTACTATCATTTTTCTTCAAGAAACCAAAACAGATGCGACACAATCAGCACTTATAGCTAGAAGGATTTGGAAGCAAGGGTAAGTGGCATTTCAACAAGCGAGAGGAGCATCTGGGGGCCTTATGATATTATGGGATCCTATTAAAATATAAGGAAATATTATTTAGGCAAATGAAAGAGTCTTAAGCATATTATTTCATGATTTTGATAATAATAAGAATTGGATTATGTCAAATGTTTATGCCCCCACATCTGTCCAAGGGCGGTCTGAATTGTGGGAGTTTTTGGGGAATTTGAGCCAAGCTTTTAAAGACATTCCTTGGGTGATTGTGGGAGATTTCAATACCCCCCTTTACCCATATGATAATAAGGGAGGATCTGGGTTACCCTCAAGGAGCATGGAGGACTTTAATGAATTCATTAACACAAATTAATTGATGGATGTAAGACTAAAAGGAGTCAAATTTACATGGAGTAACAAGATGATAGGAAGTCATCTGATTCAAGAAATTTTGGATAGGTTTTTTTTATCCAAGGAATCTACAACAATGTTTGGGGATTCAGCATTACAAGCCCTTCCTAAATGTGCTTCAGACCACAATATTATTCTATGTAAGGCATTTCAGGCTAACTCCTTTAAAAAGCCATTCAGATTTCTATCAATGTGGGTTAAACATCCGGACTTCCAGAAACGAATAGAGGAATGGTAGCAGACACCTATCCAGGGAAGTGCTTCCTTCAAACTATCTCAAAAACTTAAGATGGTGAAAAAAAACCTTAGAATATGGAATAATGAAGTCTTTGGAAATATTTTTGAGAATAAGAGAGCAGTGGGGGAAAAACTAAGAATAATAGAAATCAAAATCCAAAATGGAACCTATGATGAGGCGACAAGGACTGAAGATAAGGAAACCCTTTGTGAGTTTTATAATATTTTTGGTTGTGAAGAGATGTATTGGAGGCATAAATCAAGGGCATTATGGCTAAAGGAAAGGGACTATAATTCAAAAATTTTCCATGTTACCACATTGAGCAATAGAAGAAACAATAATATTAGAAATTTAACTAAGGTGGATGGATCCTCAACTCAAAACATTCAGGAGATCAGGGATGAGGTTGTTAATTTTTTTAGTTCATTATTGGGTGAAGAACGAGCCTGTAATGCCCAAGAAAAGGACTCTCTCCTTCAATTCATTCCACAACTCATTGATTAAATTATTAACAAGTATCTTACAACAACTTTTTTAGACAAAGAGATCAAGGAGACTTTGTTTAACATGGATCTTGACAAAGCTTCTAGGTCGGATGGGTTTTCACTGTGGTTTTTCCAAGTTTGTTGGGATATTGTTGGAGCAGAATTTATTGCTGCAATCAAGGAGTTCCAAAGTTCAAATCATATTACAAGGGGTTTCAATTCAACTTTCATTTCTTTTATCCCTAAAGGCCCCAACCCCAAGACTATGGCTGAATTTAGGCTGGTTAGCCTGTGTAATATATCTTATAAAATTCTATCCAAAGTTTTAGCCAACCGTTTGAAGTAAGTTCTACTGGTTATCATTGATCCAAGTCAAGGAAGTTCTATACAAGGAAGATAAATCTTAGATGGAGTTATTACTATTCATGAGGCTCTTCATACAGCCACTCAGACCAAAAAAGCAGTCATGGATTTAAAGTTAGACATGAAAAAAGCTTATGATAGGATAAATTGGGAATTCCTAGAGGCGGTTTATTAAAATTTGGCTTCAACATGAAATGGGTCAAGTTAATAAGAGAGTGTATTTCTAAGCCTTGTTTTTCGAGTTTTGGTTAATGGGTCTCACTGCAAGTTTTTTTCAAAGCAAACGTGGTCTAAGACAAGGAGATACCATAAGTCCTATGTTGTTCATCATTGTAGCTAAGGCCTTGGGAAGAACCATTAAGGCAGCAACGGTAGCTAGACTCATATCAGATATCAAGGCCATGTCGCTAACTACCCGGTGACACATCATCAATTTGTTGATTATACATTTCTACTAACTTTGGTTTATGTGGTTGAGGCAAGAAGGATTAAAAATATTCTCATAATGTATGAAGAAGCGGCTGGACAGAAAGTGAATTTTGATAAGAGCAAACTTTATTTCATCAATACCCCCATTCCTAGGCAAAACAACATAGCAAGGATCATGGAATGTCAGATTGCATCCATTCCAACCTCCTATTTAGGTATTCCCCTATTTACGAGAAAACCTAAAGGATCAATGTGGAACATAGTTCTGGAGAGGATCCAAAAAAATCTAGCAAGTTGGAAAGGACATCTATTATCTCAAGCAGGCAAAGCAGTTTTAACTATGGATTCACTTCAAAGTATACCCGTTTACTTCCTATCAGTCTTTTGAGCTCCCAGCAAGGTGTATCACAAAATTGAGTAGCTTCAAAAAAATTTTCTCTAATCAGGGGTTGAGGATAATAAAAGGATCCATTTAGTAGGTTGGAACAAGGTTTGCAAACCTAAAGCTAATGGGGGGTTAGGATTTAGGAGAGTTGCTCATCTCAATATAGCTCTCTTAGCCAAAAAAGCATGGCGGTTATTGACTAAGGTCGATAATGAATGGACTGCCATAGTTAGGAGGAAATACCTCCACGGTGTGAACTTCATTACTGACAACTTAGCAAGCATGGGGTCTGCTTTTTGGAAGGCAATCTGCACAAGCAAGGATCTTGTCAAGAAAGGTCTTAGATGTATTCTAGGAAATGGGTAAACAATAGAATTTTGGAAGGATCGGTGGGTGAGAGCTGAGGAGTTATCCTAGAATCCGAATTTGGCTAGGATTCAAGAGAATATGGAGCAGCATATTGGGAAGAAGGTTGCAAATTATATGTGGCAGGATATAAATATAAACATGTGGAAACACATCAGAGTACAGGGTTTTGAAGTGGAGTTTGAAGAGCTTTATAACATTTTAACTCAACAAATTATTCCCTCTAGAGAGGATGAATATCACATTGTTTGGGGCTGAGGCTGAAAGTGGTGACTTCACAGTTAAGTCTGCCTATAATTTGCTTCTCAATGTGGAAGGTCAACAATTTCAACCAAGTTTGGTTTGGATCAAAGGCTTAATTTCTAAAATATCATTTTTTTCATGGCTGGTGATTCAAGGAAAAATCCTCAGTATGGAAAATATATTATCCAAAGATATGGTTATTGCTAACTGTTGCTACATGTGTAGGGCAGGATGGGAGACAACCCAACACTTGTTTTTGGAGTTTTCGGTAGCGGAGTCCATCCTGGATGAAATTTTCCAAGCCTTTAGGATCTCGTGGGTTAATAATGCTCTTATATCTGAAGTGTTCCATCAATGGCCTCAACCCTTTGTTAGCCTAAAACTTAAGTACCTATGGAAAATATGTTGGCATAATTTTCTCTGGAAGATTTGGCTAGAAAGGAACCATAGAGCCTTTAAGGATACCATTCACAACCCAAAAACCATCCTCAACAAGATTATTGTCTTTGCGAAATAAAACCTTAGCACCTTAGTGGATGAGAACCACTCAATTGTTCCCCAAGAAAAACAATTAGCTCGGGCCTTAGGTATTGAGGACAAACCCTCCATTCCTTTTCCCAATCCCAGAAATGGGATTTCTTGGGAGCCACCCCCCCAGGGTTGGTTTAAACTAAATTTTGATGGTGTATCCAAGGAGAACCCGAGAAGAGCTGGAGCTGGAGGAATAATCAGAGATCATCAAGGAAATTTGGTCAAGGCCTTCGTTGAACCATTGGGAATCAGAACTAATAACAAATCAGAAGCTAGAGATCTTTGGAGAGGGTTGCAAGTAGCCCAAGAAACTCAAGGTAACTTGATGATTGAAGGTGATTCTATGAACATCATCAACCTGTTAACCAATGGAAAAAAACCTCCATGGAGAATCGAGGGAGTCATCCATGAAGTGAGGATCCTTTTTACGACAAGACAGAACAGGAGGGCTCGTCATGTGTACCATGAGGCCAATAGGTCAGCTGAAAAATTAGCCAACATAGGTGTTGATGTTGATAGTTTGGTGACATGGACACAAGGTGTGCCACATGAAGTGGAAAACATTATTACACATGAAAATAAACCTACCTGTTAAGGAGAAAGATGAATGGGTGTTCTTTCCCCATGGATCTGGTAATAAATATGGGGTTTCCCTCTAAATCATACCAAATTGGAAATGAAGGTAACAGGGTGTAAGCCTTGGAATATTTTGATAGAGAATAGGAAATGGGCAAGCAACAGGTTTCACAAGTGCAAAGTTCCAAACTTCAATTCTTGTCAATGTAAGTAATGTTTACAGTTATGTTTAGGTATGGGTGTGCTTTGTTAGTAAGGTGTTGTAGGGGATTCAACACAATTTATGGTACGAAAGTTTCATGTATGGCTAGGATCTACAATCTCAGGAGAAGGCTGGATATTGTAATAGGTTTTGGGTTAACCTGCAAAACCCGGTAATTAATGTAGACTTTTATTTACCAAAAAAAAAAATGAGATGCTTCTATAGAATATCAAAGAAAGAAAGAATAGGAAGATTCAAAAAAAGAAAAAGAGGAAGTCACTCTTAAGGAAATTGTTGAATTGAAAAGAGAGAATTTAAAATTGAAAGCTCAAATACAAGAAGATGAGAAATGTAAGACAAAGTTTCTACAACATCTCTCTGACTTGAGAGATAAGGTTGAAAAGGCAAGCAGAGCTAAAAAGGATATGGTTGAACAGTCATAGGTAAAAGACCAAGAATGTAAAAGACTTAGTGTTGATCTCAAAGAATTAAAAATAAGAACTCAGGATTAAGAGTTCAAGCTCAAGAATATGAGAAAGCAAAAGCAAAGTTTCTACAAGAACTTAATAACTTCAAAATCAAGGTTGAAGAGGTAAGAAAAATTGAAGAAGGTATGGCCAAAGAATTTAAGACAAAAGATCTAGAGTGTGAAATATTAGAACATGAGATAGTTTCACTAAGGTTGGAAGTAAAAGGCTCTAAGGACAAGCTACAAAAGTTTGAGAAAAAATCAAAGACTTTAGATAAGTTTATCAATGCACAAAGATCATAAATCACCAAAATAGGACTTAGTTTTGAAGAAGAACAAGGAAAACAAAAAGCAAAAAAAGGAGAATCAAGCTCAAGCACCAGAGAAGAAGAATCATCAAAAGAAGTAAGTAAAAGAGAGAGTGAGACTTCTAAGGATAAGTTGGACAATGGAAAGTTCAACAAGGAAAGGAAAAATACTCAAGTAAGGAACAAATGGAATAGGAAACATGACAAGGTAGAAGAGACTAAGAGACCAATGGGGTCCAGACAAGGTTTCTTCAATGGATGATGTTTTTCATGTCATATATTTAGGTACGTGGCTTCATAGTGTAGGACACATGAAAGACAAGAATATGGGAATTCGGAAACATACAACCTTTCCATGGGTATTTATACTCATGTAATCAGTTTGGTTATAAGGTAATGAATTGCAGGGTTCATGATAGAAAAGGATATGGTTTCACCAGGAGGAACTTCAAGACATTTGCACCTCTAAGGAATAATAACATTAAGTGTTATAAGTGCAATAATGATGGACAAATAAAAAAGTGGTGTAGAGAAAACATTCCAAAATCAATTATGAACAAGAATAGGAATAGGAACATGGATATGAATAGGAAAAAGAACAGGAACAGGAATTTGGACATGGATAGAAACAAGAACATGGACATGGAAAGGAACATTCAAAGGAATCAGAAGGATCAGATAAAAAGAAAAGAGGACAAACGTAAAGATGAGTGCTTAGTGGGAGTAGAAATAATCCCATCCCAAAATTAACCATCTCAAGAGGAGGTGGTGAAGGGGCTAAGCTAAGAAACTCATTCTTAGCTCTGAGCCCAAAGGTGACCCTTTGCCATTGATGTCAAAGGGGGAGAGATTTGATTAAGGGGGAGAGATTTGGTATTTGAGTAAAGAGGAGAGATTTGAAAAGAGCATTGAGCCAAGGGGAGCAATGTCCCAGGGGGAGCAAAACAAAGAAAAGGTTAAGTTTTTGGTAAAAATATTTTGGGTTACCATAAATGACAAAGGGGGAGATTGTTGGACATTTTGAGTTAAAATTGGCATTGATGTCAAGGAACGAAGTGGTCATTGATGCCAATTAATAAGCTACCATTGATGTCAAAAGGTCAAAAGGAGCAATGCAAAATATTCATGAAGAAGGTTTCATAATATTCTTTTGATATTATGTATGGCAGAAATAAAGGCTTTTATTGAAACCCATGATGGCAAAATAAATGGTCTTTTCAAATAGACCTATGGAAATTAAATAAATTTTATTTAATTATAGTTTCATTATATATTAATTTTTAAGTTAATTTAATTAACCTATGGTTATTAAATTAATTATAAGTTAATTATAATAATGTTATTATTAATTAAATTATAATTACCCTGCTCCTGCTTCCATCTGCCAAATAATTGAGCAAATTCAACGCAGATTCCTTTGGGCGGGAAACGAAAACAAGAATAAATTTTCACTTGTTGCCTGGGATAGGGCCTGTTCCAAGAAAAAGGATGGAGGACTAGGATTCAGGGAAATCAAGCGGATGAACATGGCCCTCATTGCCAAGCAGTCTTGGAGACTTACCACCAATGAAAAAGTCACTTGGATTGACATCATCAAAGCTAAGTACCTCCATCAGGTTTCCTTCCTTGGAGAGCACAACCTTCCTAGCGGGTCTCATTTTTGGAATGGTGTCACCAAAACAAGGAATATCATCATGGAAGGCTTAAGGTGGTGTCTTGGAACTGGAATGAACATTCATTTTTGGTACAACCCATGGATCCGTGATAAACCTCTCAGCCAAGATTCGCATCTTGTAGTGCTTAAGACGGTTATCGAAGCCACCTTTGGTGATAAGGTGTGCCATTTCATTAACCCAGGTATCACAAGACCTGAATGGAAACACTTGGATCTCAACGGGCCTAGGCATATCACCGAGGCACTCAGGCGGTTACAAAACTTGATGAGGAATTGCATCATTCCCAACTCTCACAAAGATGATTCCATGGTCTGGAACCTTGAAGATTCAGGGAATTTTACTATTAAATCAGCTTACTACAGTCAAGAAACTCCCAATGATGGTCAGGACTTATCTAATCAGGTCTGGGTTCCCAAGATCATTCCCAAGGTCAAATTCTTTTGCTGGTTGGCCATCCAAAATAGAATCCTCACCACTGACAACTTGATAACTAGAGGATTACTCATTCCCAATTGGTGCATCCTGTGCAAAAATGCCTGTGAGTCAACTTCGCATATTTTTTTGGAATGTCCCTTCTCTCTAGCAGTTCTCAACCAGGTTCTTAACACCTTTGACATCTTCACAGCCCTCCCTCATTCCATTCCCCTCCTTTTTCAATAATGGCCTCGACCTTTCAAGAGAAATCAACTTAAATTCATGTGGCAAGCTTGCCTCCACATTTTCTTGTGGTAGATATGGCTCGAGAGAAATGCCAAAATTTTCAAAAACCAAGCCACTGATAAGAAGATTATTGTTGCCAAAATCTTGGCCCTTGCTGTGGAGAATGCCTCTCTTGTTTCGTCTTCCAAACCCCCCTCCTGGCCTTGAATCAGACCTAACAAAACTTTTAAATCTTTCTAATTTCTCTGCCATGGCCCGCACTTTTGTCGACAGGTCTGTCATCAAGTGGGTCTTACCACATACTGTGTGGCACAAGCTCAATTTCGATGGTGCGGCCAAAGGCAACCCAGGAGCGGTTGGCGGAGGAGGAATTCTCAGAAATCACAGAGGAGAAATAATTTTGGCCTTTTCCTAGAACCTGGGAATTCAATCTAACAGTATGGCAGAGGCTCGAGCTCTGCTTCAAAGCTTGATCCTCTTGGAGGGTTTGACCATCAAAAAAATTATCATAGAAGGAGACTCGCTGCACTGTATCAACTGGCTCAATGGGACTTCTGTGCCTCCCTGGGCCCTTGCATCGATTTTCCAAGACTGCAAGGCTCTTATTGGCAAGTACCCCGAATCAGTCATTAAGCATCAGTACCGAGAAGGAAACAAAGCTGCGGACTGGCTTGCTAACAAGGGTGTAGACGAACTTGACATTCATGTTTGGAGAGACTCCTTTCCCATTGGCCTAAGGAATGATTCTATAAGTATCAATGTTTGCACAATGTGAGTGGCGGGCAGGGGACCGGTTTAGTTTGCTCATGGAACTGGTCAAGTTTTCACGTCCTCTTTTCCTTCCTCTCCTCCTTCGGTCGTGTTTTGGCAACATGTCACAATATCGTGATGCGGTATTGCATCTTGTCGCGATATCATGATGCGGTCTTGCATCTTGTTGCGATATCGCGTCACTTTTTCTCTTCGGCTATGTTTTTGCAACATGTCACGATATCATGACACTTTTTCTCCTCGACCGCATTTTTGCAACATGTCACGATATCGTGACACTTTTCTGCTTTCGCCATGCCTTTGCAACTTGTCGCGATATCATGACATTTTTTCTCTTCTGGCGCGTTCTTGCAACATGTCGCGATATTGTGACACTTTTTCTCTTCCGACGCGGTCTTGCAACTTGTCACGATATCGCGACACTTTTTCTCTTTGGCTGCGGTCTTCCTTCATGTCGCAATATCGTGAAACTTTTTCTCTTCGACAGCGGTCTTCCATCTTGTTGCGATATTGCGACACTTTTTCTCTTCAGCTGCGGTCTTCCATCATGTCGCGATATCGTGACACTTTTCCTCTTCGGCAGCGGTCTTCCATCATGTCACGATATCGTGATAGTTTTTTTCTTCGGCAGCGGTCTTCCTTCATGTCACGATTTTGTGACACCTTTTTTCTCTTCGACTGTGGTCTTCCATCATGTCGCGATATCGTGACACTTTTTCTCTTTGGATGCGGTCTTCCATCTTGTCGTGATATCGTGACACTTTTTCTCTTCGGCTGCGGTCTTCCATCATGTCGTGATATCGCGACACTTTTCCTCTTCGGTAGCGGTCTTCCATCATGTCACGATTTCGCGATAGTTTTTCTCTTCGGCAGCGGTCTTCCATCTTGTCGTGATTTCATGACACTTTTTCTCTTTGGCTGCGGTCTTCCATCATGTCACGATATCGCGACACCTTTTCTCTTCAACAGCGGTCTTCCATCATGTCATGATTTCGCGACACCTTTTTTCTTTGGCCGTGATTTTGCAACATGTCACGATTTCATGACACTTTTTCTCTTCGGCCACGTTTTTGGAATCTGTCGCAATTTCATGACACTTTTTCTTCTTTGGTTGCGATAACGCTGCTTGTCACGATTTCGTGACTTTTTTTCTCTTCTAGCACCAACCTTGCAACATGTCACGATATCACGGCACTTCTTTTCTTCTGGCAGCAACCTTGCAACATGTCACAATTTTACGACACTTTCTCTCCTTCAGCTTCGATGCTGATTCCTGTCATGATTTCGTGACTTCTTTTCCTCTCTTGGACGCAATGGTGCAACATGTCGTGATTTCATGACATCATTTCCAAAATGGTCACGATTTCGCGACACCTTTCCAAGTGTGGCGTTTTGCTCGTTCTTTGATCTTTAGTTCTTGGACCACCTCGGTCGATCTGGAAATCATGTAAATCTCTTGTACAAGGTTTAGGGACATTTCAACACCCTTTCTACCAATCAAAAAAAAAAATTATAATTACCCTAAGGTTAGGGTTGCAAGGCAATTAAATTTGTGCCTATGTTCAATTTTAAAGGTGACAAATGATATATAAGCTATAAGCCTTAGTGGAATTCGAATTATCCTTTGTTCGAACAAGAAAAAGAGGTAAGCTTGTGTTGAAGAGAATTCATGTGAGGAAGAAGACAAGGTTCTTGTATTAGGTGCCAACGAAAGGGGATAAGATCGTTGAGGGCTAAAATCCCATATCCACCTAGGTAGCATGGCCTAGTGGCAAGTGGTCGAGGGCTAAGGCATTTGGGTGTAGAGTGACCCATGATCGATTCGTGGCAGCAGTATTTTGGTGTGTTGTGTTTGAAGCATCAAAGGAAGTGACGCGTGGTTTTTTGGCTTAGGCACAAAAGGGAAGGAATATAGAGCACATGGTGCTCTTTGCTCCCTAAACGAGTGCTTAACGCACGTAGTAGCCAAGATCGTGGCTAGGACACACGAGGAGGTGACATCAAGGGTTCGACTCTCACGAAGGTGAAGGTAATAATTTTTTGTTATATTTTATAATGCCTAATGTTTGACATAAGATTCTAGGGAGTTAAAAGGGGTAAATAAAAGATATTTGATTTGGTCATTATTTTGAGTAATTGGATAAAAAATTGGATTAAAGTGTTGGTTAGATTTTGAGATAATTTTTGATGTTGGATATTATTTTATCTAGGAGATTATAAGGTGTATTTGGTCAATTATTTTTGTATATATTGATGGATGCTTTATTTAAGATGGAGTGATAAGGTGTATGTGTGTTTTGATATTTGCATTGTATCTTTGAGAGAGTTTATCATCTTCTAACTTTCTTGAGCTTGGAAAAGAAGTGTTTTTTGGTTGTGGCATATTTTTGAGGTTCCTTCATCATCAAATAAAAGGTATGGGCATATTCTTCCTAGTAAGTGATTGTTGGAAATTGTGAATGAAAATTTGGAGTGAAAAGGATTTTTTGGTTTGCATTATTGAGAGTGTTTTGAATTAATGCTTTAAGGTTTTATGGAATTGAGAGTTGTTGATAAAACCTTGTTTTATAAGCATTGTTGTTGAAGCCATTGGTTAAGTGAAGAACTTGAACTAGGTTTTGAAAATAACATGAGTATCATTGTTATGTGAGATTGTTTGATAAGCATTGTTGTTGAAGCCATTGGTTAAGTGAAGAACTTGAACTAGGGTTTGAAAAGAACATGAGTATCATTGTTATGTGAGATTGGTTGATAAGAATTGTTGGAAAATTTTTGAGTGAGTGTTCATATGCTTGGACTAGGGTTTGTAAGCAAGGATTGTTTCACTAAGTGACTGGTTGAGTAGAGTTGTTTGAGCCTAGTCAAGTGGATGTGTGAAGTGATTGTTCAATTTCTATAAAATAAACTATTCTATATTCTAAATTTATTTGAGAAAAAGGTTGAGAGTTGATGAGTGTGAAACATATTGAGTCACTAACAATTATTCATATGTTTCTGTGATAAAAGAGAGATTGAAAATTATTGAGAGTTTTTGAGTGTGAAGCATATTGAGTCTCTAACAATTATCTATATGTTTCTAAAATAATGATTGAAAGTAATTGAGCATTGAAGTGAATGTGAAGTATATCGAGTCTCTAACAATTATCTATATGTTTCTAAGAGAGTGGTTGAAAGTGATTGAGCATTATGATGAGCTTAGAGCATATTGAGTCTCTAACAATTCTCTTTATGTTTCTTTGAGATTGGACAAATTCTAGTGTGGACTTGTTGAGCATATTTGAGGTAAGTCTTTGAGAAGAATTGTGGATAGATTTGTGTGAACTTTTGTGGAAGCTTACAATACAGATTGAGAGCATATTTGGATAAGTCCTAGTGAGGACTTATTGAGCAGATTTGGACAAGTTCTAGTGAGGACTTGTAGAGAATATTTGTACAAGTTCTATAGATGACTTGAGGAAAAATTAGTGTGAGCTTTTGTGGAAGCTTGCAAGGCATATTTGAGATAAGTATTTGAGAAGACTTGAGAGCATAATTGATTGATTGATTCATTCACACCTTGAGTTAAGGTTTGGGGTAGATCTAGCTGAGTTGATTTGAGATTGAGTCAAGATTTGAGTTAAGGCTTGAGGACAGAGATTAAGGATAGATTTGTGCTAGAACGAAGGACTGTGTTTAGTACATATTCAAGGATAGATTTTGGTGCAGATTTGAGGATAGGTTTGTGCCATACTAGAGATAGATATTGAGTAAATTTATGTTATACCAAAGGACAATGTTTAGTAAAAATTAGAGGACAGAGATTGAGCATATTTGTGCTAGACTGAAGGATCGTGTTTAGTACTGAGAGTTAGATTTGGAGGTGATAGAGTATAGAGGACAAATGTCTCCAGTGGATAGATATCCATTAACCATGGAAATGAGGACAAGTCTTTTGAGTGAGGATAAGAGTCTTTAGTGGATAGAGATCCATTATTCAGTGTAGTGGATGTAGTAGTTATTCTAGAATATCACCAACCAGAGTAGAGGAGAAAGGAGTTCTCCTGTGGATAGAGATCCACGAACCAACTGAGGAGATTGGTGTCTCCTATGAACAGAGATCCATGAACTTGATTAGGGGATTGGTGTCTACTTTGGATAGATTTCCTTAAAATTTGTAATATGGAAAGGATTCCCAAGAGATTTATTGAGAAAATATTAGCAAAATATTTTCTCGATGGAGTAGCCCACATTGGGTGAACCACGTTAAATTGGCGTCTCTATTGTGTGTGATGATTTGTGCATTGCTTTGGTTACTACTATTGATATTGCCATTGTTTATATTGGATAATACTATTTGGGAAAGAAAAATAAAATGTGGTCTTATACTATTCAACCCTCCCTCTTAGTATAATCTTATGTTCTTCACTTGCTAGAATCATTTTCAATCCGTTCTTCAAATGCTTTGAATTTTTCAAATGCTTTTGACTTATCATTCAGGAAAGCTACCCAAACCATTCTTGAGTAGTCATATATAAACAATATGAAGTAACTTTCACCTTGAATACTTTGTGTTCTAGTAGGACCACATAGATCAATATGTATTAAACTTAATGGTTCAGATGATATATATCCCTTTGATTTAAATCTTGTTCTAGTTTTCTTTCCATGTTGAAAAGGTGCACAAATTGTGTTTTGTGGTCTTTTTAGCTTGGTTAAATCTTTGATAGCCTATTTTTTTCTTATGTTGACTATGTTATCAAAGTTCAAGTGACCCAATATTATATACCACAGCCAAATCTCATATTCTTGTGATAGAAAACACTTTTACCATTTGATCTCACTAAGCATATATAGATTGTTTGGAGTTCTACTTGCATTAGCAATAACTTTTCCAGTTTTTGATTTTTTATTTTTTTTATTTGTGGAAAACATCCCAAAAGGGATGCCAATTTTGGGTAAGACCCAAGGAGGCAGGGGTATCCATTCAGCCAAAAATGCCCAGGACTCAGACCTGGCCTACCACCTTTGACATACTCAAGGAGCAAAGAAACACACAAAACCAAATTAATAAAAGTAAATAACAACAAAATTAATAAAATAAAATAAAAAACAAACTCCTTGAGTGTGTCAAAACCAAAAGCACAACCAAACACGCATAATAAGATAAAACAAACCACAACACAAACCACATAGAAAAACACAAGAACCACATAACAAAACACAAACAAGACAAAAACAACAGAACACTACAAAGACAAAACCCAAAAAAACATGAAAAATAAACACAACAAAAACCTAAAAAATAAAATAAATAAAATAAAAATAAAAACAACCAACAATAGACAATAAACAAAAACAAAAAACACTCACACATAAAAAAATGAAAGAACACAAACAAAGAGAAACCCAAGAACAAGAATGAAAAAAAAAACACATGAACAATAACAAAAAACATAAAAAAAAAACAAAACAACAAAAACACAAGAACAACAAAAAACAACACAAGAACACAAAAAAAAAACAAAACAAAAGAACCCACCCACCTTAAAAAACTAAACAAAAAAACAAAGAAGACAAAAGAAAAGAAAAAAAAAGAACAAAACAATGACCTATCTAGACCAGAAGACTATTAATGTAAGAATCAACAAAGGAAACAAAATCAAGAATAGAATGAGCTAGGGAACTAAAAAAACTGAATGAACCAAATGGAAACAAAAAAAAAAAAAACAAGAAGAAACTAGGTACCTTCAGAACTGGAGCCATCCAAAGAAATGATAGAAAGAAGAGTTTCCCTAATTTGAGAAGCCCACCATATAGGAGGGTGGCCATAACAAGTAAGATCACCTTTGTCCAAAGACCAATTAGCTAAAGCATCAACACTCTTGTTTTGATCTCTGACCACATGATTGTAATCAACTTTCAAAAATCCCATCTGGATTAACTGAATCTTCTCAATAATTCTTTTTATTCTCCAATCCACCTTATGATTCTTAGGAGTCTTCAAGAGATTAATCATAAGTTGAGAGTCAGACTCAACTAACACCTTTTCCCATCCAACCTTAGTAGCCTCCTGAAGGCCTCTAAGGATACCATACCCCTTAGCAAGGTTATTGGAAAGAATACCCAAATTCTCAGCAAAAGTAAAAACCAGGGAGCCATCTGAAAGTCTACCAATTCCTCCCACACTGGCTTTTCTAGGGTTCCCTCTAGAGGCTCCATTAGTATTGACTTTTCCAAAATCCTTAGGAGGAGGTTTCCAATTTCTAGTCCTATTCATATTACTAATACTCACATTCCCTTTAAGTTGGTTGCCCTTAGAAGGTTTAATCTTCAATATTTGCATCACTTGATCCCATATTTGGTGGGAGTTTTGGAGGTGATTAAGGAGATGATGTACTGATTCAACTAAGTTGGCTATGGTCTTTTGCAAAATATAGTGAATATCCTTCCTATATTGATTAAAAATTCGGTTGTTCCTTTCATTCCAAATATTCCAAAGAAGAATGGTAGAACCCATCCAAACTAATTGCCTAATAAAATGATCAACACCCTCTTGAAATGTAACCATATATTTTCTTATCTCACATATATTTGGGTGAAATATAACCATATGTCCTTGATAAGAAAGTTTACTTACACTTAGCAGATTATGTTTTAACCCTTTTACATATATCACATTTTTTGTTATTTCCCATTATCTAGACTCAGAGTTCCTCTTCCACCAATTTTTGTTGATCCATTATCACCAAAACTTACTAATACTCTATTGGTTTCTTTTATTACAATAAATTTGTCTTTGTCTCATGTCATGTGTCTAGAGAAACCACTATCAAAATACCATTGTTCTTATTTATCATGATCATGAAGGACTATTTGAACTAACATTGATCTATCCTTTTCATTCCCCTTTTTCTCTTTCCTAGTTGTTGAAGTTGTGTTTCTTTTCCTAGACTCAGGAAGTATCATTTACCACCATCTAGCCTTGTACCCAAAATTATTGCATATGTAACATATAATATCATTATCCATAAGAGGGGCAAAAGAATTAAAATTTCTATTGACATTATTTTTTGCATAATTAGTGCAGTGTACATCTCTATGACCACATTTGTTACAAAAAAAGAATAGCCATGGAAGAAATTATGTAACCTATTTGGATACCTTTGATATTGTGTTTGAGTGCTTCTCCCTTTGTCATTAACTCTTGTCCATGGTTCTTGTTTGCTTTCTTACATCCATCTGTCTTTTACTTTTGGAGTATACTTTACTTGCTTATATTTATTTGAAGTTTCTACTTCTTGAAGTCTTGACTCCTCTTTTTGTTTCCCAGACTTTATATATTGTAGCACCTTGGTCCTTTCAATTTCATTCCTTAGATAAATAATTTCTACTTCCAATATTTCACATTTTGTTTCTCTTTCTCTTAATAGATCTATCATATCCTGTTCAATTTTCTTTCCCTCTTCTACCTTTATCTTGAGTTCTGTGAGACTTTATAGAAGTTCCATTTTTTCTTCTTCATATTCTTGAATTTATTCCTTCAAGCTTGAGTTATTTTCTCTAACCCTTTCCAATTTTTGGAGATCCATGAAGAATTTCTCTTTTATATCAAACATGGTCTCTTCACTTTTCGAAGTCATGTGTGTCTTTGATGGATCCTCCTACAAGCTATTAGTCTTTTCATATACCAGTTGAATAAAATATTCTTATACTAAGAGGGGGGTGAACAGTATAAGATATATTTTTTTACTTTTCAATAAATATGATAACATTAGAAATATTAAAGTAGTAAACATCACACAAAGCATCACACACATGAGAGACATGATTTAACATGGTTCACCCAATGTGGGCTACTCCATGGAGAAAATATTCCTTATAAAATTTTATCAAATAAATTATCTTTGGAATCCTTTCCCTATTACAATGTTTATGGACCTCTATCCAAAGGAGACATCAATCCCCTGATCAAGTTCACGGATCTCTATTCACAGGGGACACCAATCCCTTTTTGATGGTTGGTGATATTCTAGAAGAACTATTTCCTTCACTACACTAGCTAATGGATCTCTATCCATTGAAGACTACTCTCCTCACTCAGAAGACCTGTCCTCACTACCCTGGCTAATGGATCTCTATCCACTAGAGACTATCATCCTCTATACTCTGTCACCTCCAAATATTGCTCTTAGCTTTGTCTCAAATCTACACTAAACTTTGTACTTAGTTCTAGCACAAATTTGCTCAACCTCTGTCTCTGGTCTGTCACAAATTTGTCCTCAAATCTGCACCAAACTCTATCCTCAACCTGTATTGTAAACTTCCATAAAATCTCACACCAAACTGTCCACAAATCTTCTCAAGACTTGCCTTAAATCTACTTAACAAGTCCTCACTAGAACTTATCCAATCTCATAGAAACATATACAGAATTGTTAGAGACTCAATATGCTTCATACTCATAAACACTCAATCACTTTCAACCTCTTTCTCAAATCAATCTATAATGTAGAAAAATTTGTTTCAAAAAATTAGAACTATCACTTCAACACTTCCACTTGACTAGGCTTAATCAACTTCACTTAATCAATCACTCAACAAAACACTCCTTAATGACAAACCTAGTCCAAGCATACGAACACTTAATAATTTACAACAATGCTTATCAAACAATCATTTTCTCTCCAACTAAGCATTCACAACATCCAACAATTACTCACTAGGAAGATGTGCCCATACATTTTGTTTGATGAAGAAAATGACTTCAAAATCTGTCTTAAACACAATTTTCTTCTTTGCCAATTTTAATGGTTAGATGACAAAATATCACACTAACTCTCTCTCAAAAATATTTCTCAATTACAAAAATAATCAAACTCAAATACACCATATTACTCCTTCTTTGAAATTAGCAATCATAAAAACATACATAAAAATTAATTACTCAATTACTCATAATCTCCAATCTTTAATTAACAACCTCCAAAAATCAAACCCTAAAAAATAATGCTACCTATCCTTTTATCTCCCTCAAATACTAAATAATAAGATTTGAAAATAAACTTCATAACCCTCCAAAATATTTAATTTTCATTCAACCTTAGCAAATCCAAAATACCTCATGCACCATAGCAATAGAATAATGCATACCTTTTATCTCAAGCAAAAGGCCTCGACGGGTTTCGGAGGCAAGACCACTCTTAGCCAACCACCTTATCAAGGTGCTATCCCACCATGTGGACTATGAGCCTCCACATGAAGGGGAAGGATCAAGCCTTCCTCTTCTCCATTTTTGTTTGACATGGTACAAAAACAAAACACCCTCTTCTCTTGCAAAACCAACTTGGCGGATTTTGAATCCTGCTCTCCTAGCCTACCAAAAGTCTTGGTGCCATCTACTGTTGCCAACTTCACTAAATAGTGTTGTGCAAAGATAAAGGATCCCTGATCCTATTTGTCTTATCCTCTACCACCAAAAGCTTTTTAAAACACGTGAAAACTTGTCTCTTCCTGCGCATGAATCTTTGGAGTTTTCAATCGATAATTGCAAGGGGGATTTTGACTAAGGTTCTTGCCCTCTTTTATACACGAAGGCCAATGTCTTAGAGACGTCGACACCTTATTTGAATTTTGAATTTGAATAAATAAATAATCTTTATAACCCAACCTTAGGGTTATTTTAATTAACATAAATTAATTTTATAATTAAATTATAATTAATCTATAATTAAATTAATAACTTTAGAAGTTAATTAAATTAATTAATAAATTAATTTATAATGAAATTATTTAGATTAATTTATAATTAATTTAAATCTCTCATTTTAATATTATAATAAAATATTATAATATTATTTTTCTTGGGCCTCTTCATTGCTCTTTGAAACTCATCTTACCACCTGGAACCGGATATGACCAACTGGAGGTGGATTTTCCTTTTGCAATTATTTCGAAATTGATTCTTCTTGCACTGCTCACTGAAACTGACTTTTGACATTAATGACAACTCAATTACTCAAAATGTCCAACATGGTACCTACATTCATGAGTCCAAATGGCATCATTAAATATTCAAATGTTCCCCATGGCGTGATGAAAGCAATCTTGTATCTATATTCTAGATTCACTAAAATTTGATTATATCTTGGAAATCTGTCCAATAAAGACATCTGAGTTGATCCCACAACTTCCTATAATAGTTGTTCTATATTTGGAAGTGGATAATTATCTTTCAATGAGTTCTTGTTGAGGTTTCTAAAATTTACACATAATCTGATGTCACCATTTTTCTTTCTGATAGGCACTAATTTGGCTATCCAAGAAGAAAAAATTACTTTTTATATAATATTTGCATCCAAAAACTTCTAAATATCTTTTTGCATTAATTTATGTAACATTGGATTGAAATTTCTTTGCTTCTTTCTATGAGTCTTTGTGTTTTGTTGTAAAGGATTAATGTGGATCATCACTTCAATGTTGAATGTTCTAATGTCTTTGTTCTTCTTAAGAAAAATTATGTATTGATCTCTTTATTTACCTATCAAATATTTGTTAATTTTTACCATTCTAGGATCTTGCTCCATCCCAATATTGATTTCATCAGCTTCTAATTCTTGAAAAATAGACTTATGAGCCCTATCAAAATCGTAAAATAGACTTTCTAAAGAGACTAATCCCCTTGGAATTTTATTTGTCTTTAGTTGTATCACTTCTATAAGATCTCCTATGACGTTTTTCAATTTATTTTCATATTCTTCATCACATAAAATTTTAGCATAATGATTTTGCATGGTCATAAAATCTTTGCTATCAATGTCATCTTGAAAAACCAGTAAGTATACAATATTATCTAACATAGATGGATGATAAACAAAAATAGTGGGAAACCTATCAATGTACTCAGTGAGATGCATTAACAACCAAAAAATTTGTTGTGTGATTTTTACTTCTAGGAATATATGATAAGTTGAAGGTAATAAATTTCTCTATCTTATCCTGAACTAATTGTTTATATTGTTTTAACCTAGGGTGATTTGCCTGATATTTACCCTTAAACTATTGTACTATGAGATCTACATTTCCATATACTATCAAGTAGTTAATTATTAAGTCCTTTGCTTTTCTTATCCCTAACAATAGTATCTCGTATTTAACCACATTGTTGGTGCATGGGAACTCTAATCTATAAGGTATACCCAGGTAGTTTCCTTTAATATCGATCCAATTTATTCTAGCTCCTACACCAGTTCATGACTTGGCACCATTGAAAGTCATAGTCCGCATCTCAAATGTCAACACTCTAGCGAACTCAACATCTACTTCAGATCTTGTTAGTGGATCCATATCTATCACTTCATGAACTTAAGCTAGGAATGGTGTGTGCCAAATTGAGTAAATTTTCATCTCCCTCTCTTCAGTAGAATTAATAATATTTACTGTAGTATTATCAATATTTCTAAATTCCATTTAATACTTATAGAAAGGCTATCTTCTAAGTGTGATATATTCTTTAGATAATAAGGAGATAGTGGTATATGACCAATCTAACTGAATGGAGCCACCTAGTTGTTCTACCCAATGTCTAGATAGCAGTAGAGAAAAGAAAGGATATACATCTACAACTGTTATGTCCATGAATATTTCTTTCTTTGGGTAATGGTCTAAGAAAACCAGTAAACCAATTAAAACTCCAACACATGGCACTTTCATACTATACATTAACGATATAGGAGGAAATTTGGTGCATATCAAGCCTAGATGATCTACTATTTTATTTGGAATAATATTATTGGATGCTCCACTATCTAACATACAATTATGAATCACATATTGGTCTTCTAAGTCTAATGTATATCTAAGAGATATGTAGAATGGTCTCACTAAGGATGGATTTCTGGTTGTGGGACCTTTGATCATCAAGCACTACAAATTTGGTTTCCTATTTGATCCATTAGCCAAAAAGGCTTGCATACCTGATCTCTGTAATTTGGAACAATAATCAACTCATTGAAAGTAATATTTTTTTTTTGTTTAGCTAATTCATTTTCGACATCAAAATCAAATTTCTAATTATCTATAAACTTTCTAGAATTTGGTTATTTTGGGACATCATTTTCTATCTCAATCTCAAGAATCATTTGTTGCTTATTACTACCTTTTCTTTTTAGTGCTTTTTCTTTAATTTGGTTTTGTTGATTTTTGCCTTCTATATTGGCTTTATCATCAGCTTTATCAGGAACTATTCTACTCCTTAAGTTTATAGTATGAATTCCTTCTAGTGCTTGAATTTCTTTTGTTGTAGGTGTTAATTTACATTGCTTTATTCTTTCAAACTTGTTATCTTGAGATTTCTTCTAAATTTCTACGTTTTCTAAAACAAAAGCTTTAGGTTACCCTATTGAAATGGGTAGTTTACTCATATCTTCTTCAAATTGAATTTACCTATCCTCATCATATTTATTACAACATACATTTACCCTTATTTATTCATCAAAATATTATTGTAGGTTGACACCATCATGCATGCTCAAGTATATGCCACAATCAACTAAATTATGAGGGGCATCACACACTGGACAGTAAGAAGGAAAATCAAAACTACATTGGTTGAAGGTATTAGGTTTGAAATTGCATCTTGATATTTTCGTCCTTCTATCTTTCTCCAACTATTGTTATTATTCCCATTCTTACTACTTTCATTTGTGTTGGTTCTATTCCAATTTCTATTGAATTTTTTCTTTAATTGAGGTTTGTTGTCATTCGAGGGTTGAGATGACTCAACACTTTCTATATTTTCTCTTTCAATTTTAGACAACCTATTATTCATTGTGTTAAAAATATTGTATAACTGAATTGATAATTTCTCTATGGGATCTTGCTCACTTTTCTTCAGTAAAGAGAAACAAACCTTTTTAGGCTTTTTATTTGTTTGATTCTGGTTTTGCATAAATGAGTAGAGTTTTATTTTTCCACTATCTATCATATTTATTTCAATTTCTAAGGCCCTTTCGATACATATTTATATGATTATGATAGGTTATTATCTTAGTCTGCAATTAAAATCACCTGGAAAAACATTCTTGTAGAAACATATAGACTGTTTGTCATTTTTTCTAGTCTCAACTAGAATTCTATTCTTGAGTTTGATGACTTATTATCTTTCTTTTTCATTATCGCTAATTCGGTTAACAAGGAATGTTCATTCTTATTTTCTCCATATTCCCTTAAAAATGTAGTTACTAATTTCTAAAAATTGGTAATATTGCCTATCTTAAGATCATTGAATCACTCTTTGGCATCTTTATCCAAATTTTGTAAAAATAACCTAAGAACCACATGTCCTTTCTCTCCTTGTAGACTATCCATGGCATATAAGGAATCTTTAATGTGATTTTATCCAATGATACCATTGTTTCTTAAGAATTTAGGGAAATACTTATGGGCTTTACTAGGTAGAAGATTTAATGGTTGGGGCAATACAAATGGCCTATACCTATTTGTTATTTATTTATTAACATTATGAGCCATATTGAGCGTGGGGGTGGAGTAATGAGACAAAATGAAGAGCTACTATGAGCAATGTTATTACGGAGATAATTTGGTACAATAGTAGAATTCAAAATTAAAGTAAAAGATGTATTTAAATTTCTATGATATCTGAGGCATACCTCTGGATTTGGAATTTCTTAGTAGAGCTACTTGATGCTTCTTCTTGTACCATATTCTTGGATCTTTCAATATCTAGGTTCATTTAATTTAAAGTCTCCAACACTACGATGAAAAAATAATCTCTTAGCCTTTAAATTATCTCTCTTGCAAAATTACTCAAAGGTATTATGGGTAAGAAATATTCTAAAGAAAAACATTAATATCCAATATATCAAGAATTTAGATGAATAGGGAAAAAAATATAAAAATACCTTTAAAAAGTCACCCCCTCGCAAGGATGCCAAAACTCTATTGTGGAAAATTTATGCATCCTTCAAATATTGTCACACTACCTAGATTTTCTAAATAAAAAACAAATTTGCAAGTTTTGGTGGACTTGCCTTTTTGACCTGTAAGATCATTTTCTATAAAATAGAGCAAGTTATGGGTCAAGATACCCCTATTATGAGCTTAATTAATGGTTAAAATTCAATGTGTGAAGTTCACCTAGATAAAGAAATAAAACATGGATCTAGTTGTGACCAAGCCATTATAGCAACTCCTAGTCTCAGCTTTAATCAACAAATCAATATCTTATATATTGGGTAAATATAGCAAGAATAAATGTTTTAATGAATTAGAAATAAGAAGAGAAGAATAAACTAGGGTGCTTACATTCATTCAAATCATGTAATAAACATAAGGTAGCATACCAATGAAAGAAAGTATCATTCATACATTCAAATAATGTAACACATAAATGAGAAACATAACACACAATATACAGTGAAATTGCCTAAGAGGACGAGTTGGATTTATACTATAAATGTTCTTTTTAAAAAATTACAAAACAAAGCCTAGAAAAGTGCTTAGGTCTCTTTCTGTATACATGGGTTTTACCTTCAATTATTTTTTAGAGAATAATGTTAAATCGTCTAGATAGACCACCACTATTTTAAACATAAGTCATTTGAAGAAAAAATCCATGGCCCTCTAAAAAATGACACCTATACTCATGAGTCCAAATGTCATCCTTAAATACTCAAATATCCCCCATGACGTAGTGAAAGAAGTCTTGTATATTTCTTCTGGATTCACTGATATCTTATTATATCTTAAAAATATATCCAATAAAGACATCCTAGCTGATCCCACAACTACCTATAATAGTTGTTCCATATTTGGAAGTGGGTAATTGTATTTCAGTGAGTTCTTGTTGAGGTTTCTAAAATCTACACATAATATGATATTACCATTTTTCTTTATGATAGGCACTAAGTTTGCTATCCAATAAGAAAACTTGAATTTTTTGATAATCTTTGCACCAAAAACTTGTGAAAACATTTTTACATTATTGGATGTAATGTTGGATTGAACTTTATTTGCTTCTACCTATGAGGTTGGATGTTTTATTGTAAAGAAATAATGTGGGTCATCACTTTAGTGTTAAATGTTCTAAGATATTCATAACTCTAGGAAAATATGTCTTTCGACGGGTTTTCTCTCCAACGGCGGTCTTCCATTCTGTCGCGATATCGTGACATTTTTTCTCTCCGGGTGCCTTTGCGCAAACTTGTCACGATATTGTGACACTTTTTCTCTCTGGGCGTCTTTGCGCAAACTTGTCACGATATCGCGACATTTTTTTTTCTCTCCAAGGCGGTCTTCATTTTTGTCATGATTTCGCGACGTTTTTTCTCTCTCCAACGACGGGCTTCCAAGTTGTCGCGTTATCGCGACCTTTTTTCTCTCCAACAGCGGGCTTCCAGGTTGTCGCGATATCACAACCTTTTTTCTCTCCAACGGTGGACTCTCATCCTTGTTGCGATATCGCGACCATTTTTCTCTCCAACGGAGGTCTTCCTTTTTGTCGCGATTTCGCGACACCTTTTATTCTTGGCAGTAGGCTTCCACTTTCATCGTGATTTCGGGGCTCATTTTCTATTTCGGCTACGGTCTGCATTCTTGTCACGATTTTGTGACACCTTTTCTCTTTGGCAACGTTTTCAATTCTTGTAGCGATTTCGCGACTTCTTTTTCTTGTCGCGATTTCGCGACTCTTCTTCTCGACCGGCTCCAACCCTGCAACTTGTCGCGATATCGCAACACTTTGTAACATGTCGCGATATCGTGACTTCTTTCCTTTTTCGGCTCCGATGGCGATTCTTGTCACATTTTCGTGACTTCTTTTCTTCCTTCGGCTTCTACGGCACTTCTTGTCACGATTTTGCGACATCACCATTTTGGTCGCGATTTCGCGACACCTTCCCTAAGGTGGAGGTTTGCCAAATTTCTATTCCTCTCTTCTTGGACCACCTCGGTCGATTTGTATTTATTGTAATCTCTCTTGTACAAGGTTCAGGGACCTTTCAAAACCCTTTCTACCAATCAAAAAATATATATTAAGATAAAGCACAAGCATACACCAATGTCATGTAGGATTATTTTAGCCCTTTGCTAATATTGGGGGTCCGCAAATGTTTATTTATTCCTATGTTTATATTTTAGTTGATCTAGACCACTAGGCAATACAAGACACCTAAAGATAGTTCTTCCACATTCAAACATTGGTCTGTACATGAGTGAGGTGCTAATGCATCAGATATATCATCATGCGTAAGGTACATTAGTGCTGGAAATTACATGGATTCAAGTTCACTCCCTTATTTTCTTCAATTTTCTAGGATACTTGCTCATATAAAGTGATAAAAATCACTATTTATTTTTGTACTTTATTGACAATAATCACTGTTTATTTTGTACTTTATTGACAATAATAACTGTTTATTTTGTACTTTATTTTCTTTTTATTTAGAAAGAGATTTGATACTGATTTTTCTTTCTTTGTACAATTTGTCTTCATTTGACTTGAATTTTTGGAATTTTACATTTGATAATTTGCTTCAGAAACTTCCTTTGGGGATTTAACTTTGGGGAACTATTTCTAGGATATCAATTTTAGGATATCGATCTATGATATCAATATGGGATATAAATATGGGATGTCGATCTATGATATCAATCTAGGGTATCAATATGGAGGATTGATCTGGGATATCATTCAAGGATATTACTCATTTTAATGTAAGCAAGGGATTCTGGGTAGGGAACAAACTTGTCCTTTTACCAATTACCAATATTTCCCATACCATCTGCACAGGGTGATAAGCAAGAACAAATATTTTCACCTGAGGATACCTGGTTCTGCTTCATGGCTTTCATATTCCCCTAGTCCTTATTAAGATTGTTTAATTTTTTAATTAGTGATTGGATTCTGATATGCTAAGGGTTATACTAACTAGACCTTATCTGCAAAAGCAAATTAATATTTCTATCAACTCTTGAGAATACCTCTAGGTATGGTTGAATGACCAGAAAACCCTAGTATATTCTTCATAGCAATATTATGGGTTGTGTTGAAAAACATAATTACTCACAAAGGTGATGCGTGATAATGATAGTGCATAGATGCAAAGGTGCATGATTGAAACACATCATGGCATCATTTGTAAGATTGAAAAACATATTCCATTCTACTATGGAATGCAACGGGTGAAGAATACCTACATGCAATGCAATGATAAAATGTATGTGGAACATGAAATGAAATGATGCAACTGAAATGCAAATGTTTTTGAATTTTGATATTTTTCTATTTTTATGGATTTTAGCCTTTATATTTGACCAAATGGTGATTACATGCCTTTGTATCCTTTTGAATTTGACCAAGTGATTTTAAGAACCCTTGGAGCCTTTTTGGATTGACCAAAGAGCTAACAGACACCTTTGGAGCCTTTAAATTGACCAAGTGATTTTTCAAAAATCCTTTAGGGCTTTTAGGTTGACCAAAGGGATTATGAGCACCTTTGGAGATTTTAGGGATGACCAAGTGGTTCTTAGGAACCCTTGGAGCCTTTTGGGGTTGACCAAAGGGATTATGAGCACCTTTGGAGCCTTTTGGGATTGATCGAACGGTTTTAAGCAAACCCTCGGGGCCTTTTACTACACTCTCAAGCATAGAATGCCTTAAGATGGATGATGTTGAGAGGTTCAAGCTCTTCATCACCCCCTAGTGATGTTAGGAAATAGGTACCTAGACCAATACTTTTACATATGATATAAGGTCCTAGCCAATTAATGAATTTGTCTCACATATCAGGCAGTAAATTAGAGTTTTGTTGGTTCTCTTTCAGCACAAGATACCCAACTTCAAAGTCTCTCTGATGGAATTTGTTATTATAAGCTCATTTTAATTGCTCCTAATAAATACGAAGATGCTCCAAGGCATTCATGCGATGTTCATAAAGTAGCATCAGTTGATCCAGGTGAGCTTGCCACGCAATGTCATCATCAATTAACTCTTTCAATGCGATGTGCAACATTGGAATTTCCAACTCTAAAGGTATAATGGCCTCAGTGCCATATACTAGTAAAAATGGAGTTGCCCTAGTGGGTGTCTGAATGCTAGTCATGTAAGCCCATAATGCAAGGGGCAGTTGGATGTGCTAATATTTGTGGTGTTCTTGTACTATCTTTTTCAATATGGAAACCACTGTCTTGTTTGAAGCCTTAGCTTGCTTGTTTGCCTACGGATAATATGGAGTCACAAAAATATGTTTGATTCTATACTTAGACGTCAAATATCTCACAATTTTGTTTTTAAATGACATTCCATTATCCAAAACTATCTTGGATGGAATCCTAAAATGACATATGATATGCTCGAGTATAAAATTTGCTATGCGAGCTCCAGTCATCATTGTTAAGGGTATTGCTTCCAACCACTTTGTAAAATACTTAGTAGCCATGATAATAAATGTATGTCAGCCCAATGATGGGGGATATATCTTCTCGATGAGATCCAATCCCCACTGAGGAAATGGCCAAGCCGCTTGGATGGGTTGTAAGACCTGCGATGGTAAGTGCGTAATATTATCATGATGTTGACATTTGACGCATTTATTTACATACACATCGCAATACTTCTCCATAGTGGGCCTATAGTAACCCATTCGAAGGATGTGCTTGACAATGGCCATACCGCTAAAATGGCCACCACACATACTATCGTGATCTTGTGAAACCACCCAAGATGACTCTCAGGGCTCTAGACAATGAAGGAGAACTCCATCATAACCTTTTCGGTACAAAATTTCTCCTAGGAAGACATATTTAGTCACTTTCTACTTGAATGTGCATCTTGTAGCATGCAACAATCCCTTTGGGATCAAACCAAGTTTTAAAAAGTCTTGTATTTGTGACATCTAGCTCTAGTAAGCCTCAGTGTCGACTACCAAGATGACTTGCTCCCCCTGTGTATCTATATGTGCAAATATAGACTGGAAAACAACCTTGTGGTGAATGGTGGTACCACTCCCCATTGAACTCTAAGAGGTTAATGACCCCGAAGGTGCCTTCTTCAGAAAATCTTCAGCTCTGCAGAACCATTTAGCTTTTGTTTCCATGCTAATCATGATTGACTCTTTATTATCAAAGGCTTCATGCTCTACCATAGGATGCGAGAGCATTTTAACATGGATGGTAGTAAAATCAGTAGACATATTTTGAGGCATTAAGGATCCCAAAGATGCCATGGTGTCTACGAATCTATTTGACAAATGAGGGATTGCCTTGATGTCATACCATTCCAACTTAGCCAAATATGTAACAACAAGATATTTATAAGATTTTAACACGGGACATCAACACTAAAAAATCCCTTTAACTTGGTTGACTATGAGCAAGGAGTCGCCAAAGATGTTTAATATTTTTATGTTCATGGCGATGGCTGTGTGGAGACCCAAAATTAGGGCTTCATATTGAGCATTTTTGTTGGTGCAAGGAAAGTCTAATTTGAATGACAAGGGCATTGGAGCTCCTTATGGCATGACAAATACTATTCCTGCACCACCCCCTTGCTCGCACTTTGAACCGTCGAAGAACAGGGTCATATCAGCATTATTTTTTGGTTCTTTAGGTTTGGGAGCTTTGGATACGGCGAATATCGCATCATTCAAAATCTCAATGGTAAGAGGCCCACTATTTGATAGTGGTGCCTCAGCCAGCTGATTAGCTATGACTTGTCCCTTAATGGACTTTTGGCTTATGAATTCTAGATCGAATTCTTTCAGTAGCATGATCCACTTTACAATACGTGTATTATGATATGTCTTGCTCATCATATACTACAAAGGATTTTGTTTTGATATTACATATGTTGTATGACTTAGCATATAGTGCCATAATTTCTTTGTAGCGAACACTACTGCTAAACACAACTTCTCCACATATGCATATCCTAGCTCATAACTCACCAAGGTTCAGCTAATATAATATATGGCTTGCTCTTTACCTTGCACATTCTTTTGGGCTAACATGGTCCCTAATGCAAAGTCGGTTGTTGATATATATAGCAAAAATGGCACATCTGTCCTTGGTGGAGCTAGCACTGGCAGCGTCGCCAGGTATTTCTTAATTTCAGTAAAGGCTTCTTGACAGTCCTTGTCCTAGTTGAATAGGACCCCCTTGTATAGTAGTCGATTAATGTATTGATATTTATCCAATAATTGAGTGATAAATCACTTTATGGATGCTAATTTACCCTGTAGGCTTCTTAACTCTTTGATGTTTATGGGGGGATGCATCTCTAGAATAGCCCTGACCTTTGTTGGGTTAACTTTGATGCCTCATTTTGAAACGATGAATCCTAAGAGCTTTCCTGAAGTTATGCCAAATATGCACTTCTTAGGATTCAAATTGACATTATGGTCTATCAGGTGATCAAAGAGCTTCTTCAAGACCTCCATATGATCATAATGCAATAATGACTTGGAAAAAAAATCATCAATGTAATCCTCTAGGATCTTATGCATACGATCATGAAAAATATATGTCATAGTCTGTTGATATGTGGAACCAACATTTTTAAGTCCAAATGGCATAACTTTATAACAGAATATCCCCAAGGCGTTATAAATGTGATTTTATGCTGGTCTTCGAGATTAATCCAAAATTGATTGTATCTAGAAAATTCGTCCATCAGGGAGAGCATCTCATGACCTACAGTTGCATCTACAAGAGCATTAATATTTGGCAATGAAAATTAATCCTTCGATGTTGCCTTATTCAGGTCTCTAAAATCCATACAAATACGGATCCTTCCATCAGGTTTTCCTATCTTGGATACCCATTTCAGATAGTCAATGGAGATAACAAACTCTACATCCAATAGCTTGTGCAATTCATCTTTCACCATTAAGGCTATTGTTGGATGAATTTTTCTAAGCTTCTGCTTGATTGGCTTCTTTGACAAATCTAGCAAAAGGTTATGGGTAACCAATTTCAGATCTAGACCTAGCATATCTTTGTAAGTCCAAGAAAAAATATTAGGTCTCTCTTTTAGTAGAGGGATGAGGGTGGAATGCTCATCGGGAGTGAGACTCTCTCCAAATTTGACATTCATTGGATTGGTGGGATCATTACTGATATCCACATCGAATGTTTCCTCTACTAACATGTGTGATCCCTCCTCAAGTTGATGAGGTGTAGGGTTCAACTGGATGTCATCTGCTGGGTTTATAGGTTCTACATTGGAAGCATCCTCAATATGATAGACATCATAAGCAAATCCTAGTACAAAATGAAATGGTTGTAGCATTTCTTCCTTAGGGAAGAAATCTTCATTCTCTAAGGATGAATCAACATGATCCCAATCGATAGCATCTACATTTAGAGGCAACGGTTTGGATGGATCGGTTTGATTATGGAGTGGAGTGATCAAATCAATGGAGATCATATTGATGAAATGGAATTGATATCTAGGATCACATAGACAAACATCTACATCAGCGATGCAGCTCCCATACCAAAGATCTAGCTCTATCGGTATGGGCACAAATGGGTCCTCTTTATGCCATCTATGGATGACTAGGTCCTCTCTATGCATTGATTGCAATATTAGATCATTTGGCTCAATGAGCTCCATGTACATAGGTGGGTCAAGAAATAGTATGTGATAGATCACATTGAATTTTAGTAGTCTTTCCCTAAGGTGAGGGTTGAGATTGATATCTCTATGCATATCCTCAACCATATAAGGTGCATTACGGTGATGTAGGTAGGTAGGTCCTAGATAGGCTCTCTTAGTTTCATCCTCATTGTCACTATCGTAATACAATACTTCATTTGCCCCCACTGGAATGGGATGTTTTGGTAAATTTAGCCCCATATAGGCTATCTCCTAATCACTATCATCACTGTTTGGTAAAATCAGATATAAACATCGTAAATACAATACTGCCTCATAGACTAGCTCAGCCTCATCCCCTGACTGATCATCGGGTGAGGACTCTTTGTCTAGCAAGATATCCTCATGATATGACTCAGGTGGTGCTATGGTGACGTAAGACACCATATGATTATCCCTCTGGAACATAGAAGGATCAAGGTGATACGGATTGAAGTTTTATTCACCCCCCAAACTAAGGTACATGCCGTCTAAAGATGCTGCAAGTAAATCATCCTATCTTCATATTTTCAACCCTAGCCTAAACCTATTAGTTGCCAAATTATAATGTGGCTCAAGCAGGGTCCTACATTCTTGATCAAAAAGACCAAGGCCATACCCATGCCAATGATATAATTCAAAAAGACACATGGAATATTCAGGGTTGGATAGGTAACGAACATTCACTACAAACTATTCATCATCATCTTCATCCATGGACGTTCAGGTAGGAAGCTGATCCAGACCAGCATAAATGAAGTTTGTTTGATTGGGTGGCTCTCCCAATGGCACTACTGATCCAACCGGAAAACAATGAGCATGGGGTCGATCCATATCTTATGCAATCTCTAGGATTGATCCAAAGGTGACATTCTGCACATTATACTCACCTAACCCTAGGTTGGCCAAATGAACATTCACCCACGGTGCAGATGACCCTATTGACAATGCGAGCGAGGTAGGATAAGGTACCTCCTCGACTTTCTCTTGGGATTTCTCCAATTCCATGGGAGTGGGAGCCTCATTGGTGATTGGTTCAGGCACATGCTTCTTTTCCTTTTTGCCCATTTTCACCTTTTGCTTCCTTTCGTCCTGAAGCATTTCTTATGCAATCAGTTTCAAAGAAGTTATAGTGTGCTTGGATCTGTACGATATAGATGTCGATGTTTGAGCATGCAAATTTTATTTACCTCTTAGATTCTTAACTGATAACATCGAACGAACATCTAGGTGCATTTATGGGAGTATGAAACCCCTTGGAAAATTAGCTAGGTTCATAAATTTGAAGGGATATTCATCCGACAACACCATGTGAACCTTTCCCTCATAAATGTATTTTACACATTGATGTAGTATAGAGGGAATGCAATGCATTTCTTGAATCCAAGTTCTCCCAAGAAGGATGTTATATTGCATGGTACCTTCGATCACATGACACATGATGGGGATGGTATTTAGGCCCACATGAATAGGTAGGACGACTGTGCCAATCGTTGAGCATAGTGCATTGTTAAACACTCTCAATGTGAATGCGGTGGGCACAATATGTGACTTGGGAATATTTAAAGGACTTAACGCCTTGGTCGTTATAATATTGATTGATGAACTAGTGTTGACCAAGACCCTCTTGAATGGCATGTGATTAACACACGTGATGATATGTAATAGTGGTTCAAATGTATCTATAGGAACCGTCCTGATTTCATGATCGTATAATTGGATCGTAGGTTCTTGGCACTATTGTACATGTCCCACAAAATTGGTGAATGCTTGAGCATCTTGGGACTGCACCTCGATGGACCTCAGAATATCTATGAGAATCTCCCTGTGCATGGGGGACTGTTGTATCAGCTTATAAATGGACAAATTTGTAGGAGTTTTCTGTATTTTTTTAACCAAACTGCTTCGTACGGTCACCACCGATCTAGTTGGTGGGCCTGTAATATTATGAATTGGTCATTAATTTGGCGTAGCTTGTATCCTGATGGGAGCGTGAGGTTGATTTGGTTGCTCATTTCTCCCATGTCTAGTAACAAAATTAACCATACCTATGAATCCCTAGGTAGGTGGTTTGATGCACACTTGGTTGACCTGGCCAACATTGTTGTGCGGTGCCTCATGGTTTGGCAATGGATTTTTATAAATCCCCATGTTTTGGTTATCGAGAACCAGCAGATTATTTGGCACTGTAAGCTCACCTTTATCAATAATATTTTGTACAATATTTTTGAAGTAACAACACACTTCAATGTCGTGGCCCTTCGCACGATGGAAGATTCAAAATAGATCATCCTGATACACCTTCGGCTTGGGTTGGTTAGTATCGATAAGCTTAATCTCGGGCAACCTGATTGCCTTAGCCTAGCATAATTGATGGAATATTGATGTCAACAATTCCATAAAATATGTGAACTGGTGAGGCAGGTGTTGTTATTTATTTTTTCCCTTGTAATTATTCTTGCACTGCCTATATTACGTAGGAGGAGGTTGGGCCTGATAGTTCTACTTTTATTTCCCCTTATCCTCTCTTTGGAGGTTTAACACCACCTGATTTACATGGGCCTTCTTGCCTTGATGTTTCATGGAGCTCTTATTGTGCTCCTCCTTGTTTTTGAGATTCAAGTTTCCCTCTTACAACTTGACATCCTCAATTACTTTGGCTTATGCCAAAGCTTCCTCGAATGTCTGGTACTATTGCAGTTGCAACAATAAAGATATGTGCTTGGAACAACTCTTCATGAACATCCAGGTAATTTTTATGGTAGGAATGGGGAATGTCAACTTTGCCATTAATCTCCTCCACCTCTTTCTGTATTCTATTATTGACTCATCATCACGTTGAGCTAGCACAACCAGATCGTAAAGGTTAGCTTGCTTCTTGATTCCAAAAGAAAAGTGTTCAAGAAAGGCATCAACTAGTTGCTCAAAACTAGTGATATTGTGCTTCTTAAGCTGATTAAACCACTCTTGAGCTGGTCCTAAGAGGGTTGTGATGAATGTATGCAAAATCAAGGCATCGTTGCTTGCAATATGGAAGCACATGTCCAAAAATATTATGAAATGCTCTTGTGCGTCTTTGTCACATTTGAATTTATCTATCCTGGGTATGTCAAAATGCTCTACATATGCTGTAATAGGCACTGAGGTGTCCAAAGGCTCGTTATGAATCTTGCTCAATGTCAAATTTTGAAAAGTCATGCCTTGCCTCTTGATTGCTTTCACTTTCTCTGCTAAGGCCTTATAAGCCTACAAGGATAGAAAGTCCTCCTCCCTAAACTGACATGGGGGTGGTCTTGGAGACACATTATTCCTATATAGATGTGGAGGACGTTGCTCTTCTTCCTATTCAACTTGGGAGCTTTCAGGATATCCTTGATCGGATCCATATCCCTATTCTTCCTCATATTGTATTTTCCTCTGATCTTTGAATGGTGGTGGCCATTATCTTTTTTGGGCACTGACATGAGTGTGAGCATATTTGCGCTCCTAATGCATGTCGGCTTGTGAAAAATCCTTCCTATGAATGTGTTATCTGTGCTCAGTGTGAGTGAATAAACCAACCCTAGCTAGCCTATCCTCTTATTACACATGCTCCTTTTGGGTAAGGATGTGTTCCTCACACATACGCTTCTCATATAATCTTTGTCTAATGAGCCTCTATGCTTGAATATTCTCATCTTCAATGCACTGCCTCTCTGCACAAGCATCATCCAATTGATCTTGGAGGAGTTATCATCTCTACTCTGATACCAGTCTATACGATCTATTAATGTGATCGGTCATAAGAGGCCTTTGGTATGTGTGCTCTGGACAAGCGACATTATGTGTTTTTGTATCATTCCAAATTTTCCGCACCCTTACCTTCAGGTTAAAGGATCCACACCTGAAATGGGAATGTAGGAAGGATGGGAAAATACCTCAGATTTTTGAAGGTCCCGCCTCTCGGGGGAGGTGTATTAAGGTGATTTTTCGATGGATGGTGGGTTCACCAGGAAACTTTTGAATGGTAGTTTCCACGCCTAGGTTGGGAATGTGTTTGATGTGTTCAATTTTATGTTTGATCATTCAACTCCTAGGTTTGGCCAAATGAATTTAAGTTGTTCTATATGAAATGCAGATTTAAATGAATACAAAAAATAGATTTGAACAAAAAACAGAGAGAATAAGCTAGATTAAAGAGCCATACCTGATCCGGATGTTTGATGGAGGTTCTGATTCTTGAAACAGTAAGGATCGCCTCTGATCTGACAGAATCGTCTGCTATCAAACAAGATCGTCTAAGATCTGACGAATTCGTCAGAGACCTGCAATCAGAGAAATAGATACAAATTACAGAGAATGCAACTATGCCAACAGAGGGCAATGATGTAGAATGACAGTAATAATATTAAAATGATAATAATAAACAAAAACACGAGTGTATTACAATGATTTAATGACAATTTATGATTTTATTATGCATTAAGACTATATGGGTGAACTTCGGGATGCAAAATAATAATAATTTTAACTAATGCAAAGCAAAACAGTAAATAATGGAGAAAGAATGCAAACTCAGGGCACTAATTTCCCCCAATGTTGACTATAGTTGAAATTCTCTCGAATTGGTACGAAATTGTCTTGAATTGGACAGGATCGTCTACGATGATCTGAGCTTGCTCCGGCTGAAGAATAACAAAGTTCCTACAAAAAAATTCGAAAAGGGATAAAGGCAAACAATAGTCTAGGATATTCTAATGCATGTAAAACTCAAAGTGCAGAAAAATTCAGCTAGGGGAATGTCAAGGGGAGGGCCTAAGATTAAATAGGCATAGGAAAGAGGTTGGGAGGTTGGAGATCATCCCAATTTGGGAGATCTCCAATGGGGAGGTCTCTAACCGCACAGACATGCTTTTGCCCAGGTTAGAGACGTCGTTGAAACAGAAGCTAATTATGAAAAATCAGTTTTGGGGCGAAATCATCTGGACGTCCTAGTCTAGACGAAATTGTCCCATCTGAGGTGAAATCGTCTAATCGGCGACGATATCGTCCAACGGTCACAACAAATCCTAAAAATGACACGAAAAACAAGAAAAATGGTTAAAAGACAATTCGGGGTTGAAATTTTGAATTTGAATTATTACCAAGATAATTTTAATTATTGCTAGGGTTTATTGCGCCAATTTTAGGGTGTTACATTATGCCCCCTCTTTAGCGAATTTTCTAAAGAAAATGCGTTAAATATGATTTCTTCTCGATCTACGAGAAAGAAAAAATTATTCCCATTTTTAGGCGACGATTCTAGGTCGAATCGTACAACAGCTTACTATGGTGCCCCCTCCGTGTGTTTACCCAAATCGAACGTTTGAGGTAAAAACACGAAAAAGCAAAAGTTTAAAATGGTTTTAGTTGTTTTTGAATAAAATTAAGAAAAATAGGGTAAAACCCTAATTCATTGTTACTGTTCATTTTTACTGATTTCAAGAGCTCTACAGACAAGATGGTCGATACAGCACATAAATCGATAGAGGTCCGACACAGGCTACGAGTAAGGGCTATTGACAACCCTAGTAGAGAGGTGGTATCTGGGCTCTTCTTGTTTTTGGTTATCGATAGGGGAGATGACTCCCACATTGGAGGATGTATGGAGGATTTTGAGGATCCCCATACAAGGACGGCTAATCACTCCCACGACCAATCAAGGCCACACGATGATGCAACTATGCGGAGATCCGAGCTTCACCCTGGAGAAGGGCGGAGTGAACATCGAGTCGCTATGCCAAATGCCTAGGGCATACATACTGACATAGGTTTTGGCTGGGGTGGTAGGTGGTCTGCTTCTATGCCATCAGAGTGGATGCATAGGTACAGGTTTGCTTGGGGGAGCTTTGTACTATGCCGATTGTATGGGATCCTACATGGGGTCGTATATAAGGGCGGTCAATGTCTGGTCATGACATCACTACTACAGGTTTGGTGCTAGGAGCACATCGCGATGCGGAGGCCGGTAGGGCTCCCACTGATAGGGATTGACAGGGAGAGGCCTCGAGCTTTCTACTGGTGGCTCCAAAGAGGGTCACTGTGGTGGCCTCCACAGAGAGAGAGGCCACCATCACTCGATAAGGGCAAGGGTGTGGACACAGGAGAGAGTAGTGAGATGGCTACTCTCTGGGTGGAGACTGTCTGTCTCCATGCATAGGTGCAGACTCTACAGGATGAGGCTACATGCCACCGAGTTGAGGCTACATAGCTCAGAGATGAGGTTGCATGCCTTAGAGCATGAAGCAGAGGAGCGAGCACTCGGGAGCTGGCACGGTCGATTGCTTAGACCATGTTTTATCAGGGTATCTACTTCCAGCTGGTGCCAAAGGGCCAGAGGGTACAGCTGCCAGCCGGCATTACGAATCCGATCAGGGTTGGGTCATCGAGGACTTCATCCTAATCGACGACTAGGACTCGTAGTACCACACATACTATGATGGGGCCACCTTGTCCACCTCAAGGCAGGGGAGGAGATGAGGCTGAGAGCTCGAGGGCTTCTCGAGGCTAGCTGCTACAGACTACATTGCATAGATTGATACATAGTGTTGATATTTTTGATAGAGGATCGAGTATGCCGAGGTACAAATTATGGCATACCGATCCAGTTTTGAGATGATGTATATATTGTTGATATATATATAGATGAGATATTTTTGATCATATGACTTGTCTTATGTGTTTGTTATGATGCTTTAATGTTTTAGTGTGATTGATTTGATGATTCATGTAATTATGTCGTTTGGAAATATTATGGTTTGAATGTCATGCTTTTTAAAATTTAAATGAAATAATCTGATGTAAATAATTGGTTGTTGTGATGTGATTTGATAAAAAATAAAAGGGACTTCTAACAATAATTTCAAAGGACATTGTCACTATTATAGACCATTTCATGGAGTCGCCGCTCACTCGGTCATCAAGCTAATCCCAGTATAGAAATATTGTTAAAAGTAAAAGAGTGCTTAAGAGACTGTCTTAAGACTTTGTTGTGATGATGCAAATGATGATGATGATGGTGATTTGTTTTCAGATTTTCATAAAAATAGTATGCATGAAATATTTTAAAATGATTTTGCTAGGCATAAATTCCTAAGTGTGATAAAATTTTGAACAATTCCTTAGGAATTATACCATGGTTGCAATATTGAATTTGAACATAATGACATGAAATAGAATAAGTGTTCGTTTGTTTTAAAGCATAATTGTGTAACACAATGATTTAAGTCATATGTTTTTGATGAATTTATTTGAAATAAATGGGAAATAAAAGTAAAACAATGGTTTGCGCTAGGCATAGAATATTTAGGTATAGATTTATACCATCATCGTGAAATCCGAAGAAGAAATTGATATTGTAGTTTTAGTACATGGTTTAATTTTTAATTTTTGAAAATAAACAGAAAATATGAAGATGAGGACTTGTGCTAGGCATAAAATTCCACTTGTGGTTTTGTAACTATACCATCGTCGCGAAATTCAAAAGTTATATGTAACTTTATTACATGTTGTTGAAAAATGATTTTGATTTTTTTTTGGTAATGCATGTAGTTGTCTTTATACTAAACAAGCTGTTCTCAGAGAAGAAAATGAAATTATTCCAGACAATTTGCAAAAATATTTCAAAGAATCTTAAAGACAAAAATTAGATTTATAAGGAATCCCATGTGCGTATGTGAGTTCATTTCTGATCTTGATTTATCATAATGATACACAAAATCTCTCAAATACAAATGTGTGTGCAATTGTATTGTTCATTTACCAGTTTTGAGCAAGATACTTTGATACAAGTGATTTAAAGTAACCAAATAAGTGTTCATTAACCATGATTTAGATGCATATAACCATACCGAGACTACTATGTAAGTCGGGTTATCAAGAGCTAGCTAATCCATAAGCAAACATAGGTCTGTACAAAAGAAGGTCACTAATGTGACAGACATATCACCACGCTAGGAGTTACCCAAGGCCAAGCGGGTTGGGCACAAACCACCTGTTATGGGGCTTACCTCACAGCTTTTGAATAATTGAGAATTCTAGGGATTCAAGCTTATCAACCCTTCTTTTCTTTTCAATGGGTAGGGAAAGGGATTTTACTGTTTTTGCTTTTGCTTTCTTTTCTTTTTGTATATATATATATATATATATATTGTACTTTTGCTTTGATATTTGAGATAATGTTGAAATAACCTTTTTATTTTTCTCTTTTTCTTGAACTTTTATTTTCTTCCTATGCTAGGGATACTTGCTTGGATTAGCTATAGAGCAAGGGATTTTTATTCTGGGTAGGGGTGAGCTTGTCCTTTTGTCAATTCTCAAAGATTCTAGACAATGTGCATGATAGGATAGCAGGGGAAAATTTTCACTCAAGAAACCACTTCTACAATGTAGCATAGCATGGACATTACAAATATGATCATTTTATTGTGAAAGGATATGCTTGGTTTAAGTAAATAACAAGATCAATTCTCTATGCTCAAAACTTTATTTAATTGAATTTTGTGGACTTTGATATAAGAGAGATTAATAATCATGCCAAATAAATCAAGATATTTATTCATGTAAATGTGAAAGTGCGGGATTCCAAATAAATGCTAATTTATCCAAAATAACTTGAAAATATAACTGCAATATGTCACAATTTGAGAAGTACAAAATAAAAGATGTTTTTGAAGATTTTGGATGTTTTTGGATGTTTTTGGTGTTTTTAATTTTAAGTTATGAATTGAGAGAAATATAAGATAGTGATTTTTTTGAAATATTTTAAACAAATATATACAATGATGAAATGACCAATTTTTTATGCATAGTAACGTTTAAGATGCAAAATATTCATGGGTTCTTTAAGTTCTTTTCCATATAATGTAGATAATTTGTATGCTCCCGATTCAAATTTAGCAGTGATAATATATGGTCCAAGCCAATTGGGCTCAAATTTACCTTTAAGGTCTTTAGTTGCATTAGTATTCTTTTTATTTTATTTTAAAACAAGATTGCCGACCTCAAAGGATAGATGACGAACTTTCTTAGCATATGATATTTTAAGCTTGTTTTGGTAGGCACGAAGATGCTCCAAAGCATTGATGCACTTTTCATCTAGGAGCTCCAGCTGACTGAGTCTGCCAGCTCGATATTCATCTCCTCCTTCGGTATCTTGAAGTAGTAGAGCCAAAGAAGGAACTTATAATTCAAAGGGAAAAACGGCTTCAGCACCATAAACCAAAACAAAAGGTGAAGTTCCAGTGGGGGTTCGAACACTAGTTCGATAAGCCCACAAAGCTGGATATAATTGAATGTGCCAATCGCGACCAGATTTATTGACCAATTTTTTGAGAATTTTTATTAAGGTTTTGTTGGATGCTTCTGCTTGGCCATTACCCTGAGGATAATAGGGAGTGGACCAGCGATGTTGAATCTTATATTTTTGGCATAATTTATTAACATATTTATTTTTGAAACAAGTTCCATTGTCTGAGATAAGATTTGTAGGAATTCTGAACCTACAAACGATTTGATTAAAAATAAATTTAGAGACTTGTGTTCCAGTGCAGGAAGCTAAAGGCATAGCTTCAACCCACTTCGTGAAATACTCGGTGGCGGTTATGATGAATTTGTGTCCATCAAATGACACAGGATTAATTTTGCCAATAATGTCTAAGCCCCATTTTGAAAAGGGCCAAGGGGATGAAATAGCCTGCAGTTCCTATGCAGGGGCATGGACAAGGTCAGCATGTTTCTGGAACTTCTCATAATGGCACACATAATCATGTCCATCATTCTCCATGGTAAGCCAAAAGTATCCTATCCGAAGGAAATTTTTAGCAATGACACTACCACTGAAGTGTCCTCCACAAGATCCATCGTGGGCTTCACTCAAAGATGATTTGGATTCTTCTAAATTCAAACATCTCAATAGGATACCTTCAAAATATCTCTTATATAAAGTATTGCCAATTATGACAAATCGACTTGCTCGTCTACGTAATAACCGATGCTGGTTTCTATTAGAACTGGCAGGGAAAGTCCTATTGTGAAGAAAATCAAATATATTCATATACCAAGGTTCATGGGTAGTTTCATTAATTAGAAACACATCCAAAGGTTCTAAGCATGACTTATTTGAATCAGGTTCCTGGATTCGATGAATAATTATGGTGGCATATTCGTCATCTAACTCCAAGGGCAGAAGAGATGCAACTGCGGCCATAGCGTCAGCCGCACGGTTGCTAGTTCGAGGAATAGCTTCCAAGGTAACTTGATCAAATAAATATATTAATTGTAAAACATATGCTTTATATGGGCACAATTTATCATCTCTGGTCTGATAAACATCATTAATTTGGTTTATAACAAGTTGAGAATCACCAAAAACTAGCAGATGTTTAATTTTTAGTGCCAAGGCAGCTCGTAATCCAAGGATTAGAGTTTCATATTCAGCAGTATTATTGGTGCAAGCAAATGTTAATTTAAAGGACAAAGGTATAATGTGTTTCTGTGGAGATATTAAAATAATTCCTGCACCAGCCCCACTCATGCATCGAGCTCCATCAAAGTATAAGGACCATTGTTCAACATGGTCTACCTCTAATTGAAGGCATTCATCAGGAAACTCAATGATGAGGGGATGGGTAGACTCTAAGGGTGCAACAACTAATTGATCTGCTATGATTTGACCCTTAACAGACTTCTGTCCTATGAACGTGAGTTCAAACTTGCTTAGAGAAAGAACCCACTTTGATGTGCGACCCGATAAATAAGGTCGACTCATGATATACCACAAGGGATCATATTTAGCAATGACATATGTTTTTTGACTAAGCATATAATGGCATAATTTTTGCATAGAAAATACGACTGCTAGACATAGTTTTTCTAATGCTGTTTAGTGGGTTTCATAACTAATTAAATTTTGGCTAATATAATAATTAGCACGCTCTCTCTTCTCATCATCAAGCTAAGCTAACATAGCTCCTAAAGCAAAATCTGAAGCTAAAATATATAGGAGAAATGGACGATCAGATCTAGGCGGTGAAAGCACAGGTGGGTTAAGGAGGTATTGTTTAAGAAGTTCAAAAGCTTCCTTACATTCATCGTCCCAATTAAAAGGGACATCCTTCTTAAGAATCTTAAGAAAGGGACCGGTTTTATCCGCCAACTTATCGATGAAGTGATGGATGGCTTGAAGTTTACCTTGTAAACTTCATAACTTAGATATATTGGTAGGTGCGGGCATATCAGTGATAGCCGCAATCTTGAGAGGGTCGATTTCGATACCATGTAAAGAAACTAAAACCCCTAATAGTTTACCGGACTTAACTTCGAATATGCATTTGGCTGGATTTAATCGAATAAGGTATTCTCTTAACCGATTAAATACTTTTCTTAAATCATCTAAATGATCATCTTCATTAATGGAGTGAGCTATAATATCATCTACATAATCATGTAGGATATCATGCATCATATCATGAAAGATATAAGTCATAGATCATTGATAGGTTGCACCTGCATTCTTTAAACCAAATGGCATTACTTTCCAACAAAAGGTTCCCCAGGGGGTAATAAAGGTTGTTTTAGCCTGATCTTCAGGAGCTATCCTGATCTGATTATAACTAGAAAATCCATCCATTAGGGACATCATTCCACTCCCAGCAATAAAATCAATGATTTGATCCATGTTGGGAAGAGGAAAATCATCTTTAGGGCATGCAGCATTAATATCTCTAAAGTCTATGCAAACCCTAACTTTAGTAGCTTCTTTCTTGGTTACTGGAACTACATTCAAGGTCCATTCAGCATAATCAATAGCTTGTATAAAAACAACATTCAGGAGTTTTTCTAACTCCCCTTTGACTAGCAAGGCCACTTTGGGATGCATTTTTCTAAGTTTTTGTTTAACAGGTTTAGCATCCGGATGGACTACTAGGTGATGCATGACTACGGAAGGGTCTAAACCTGGCATATCTTCATATGTCCAAGCGAAGACATCTTCATAGTCTTTAAGGAATGCAATGTATTGCTCTTGTTTTTCTTGACTTAATTCTGATCCAATATTGATTATGTGGGGATTATCCTCAGTTCCAATGTTAACTCTAATGACGTTTTCTACTTCCATGTGTAGGTCTCTTTCAAAATTAGGTGGGGCGGGTGAAATACCCAATTCTTGTAATTTTTTTAAGGTTAACTTGGATAATTCATCTTGAGGAGTAGCGGCCTCAAGTTGGGCTATAGTAGGTATAGAACCATCAAAATAAAAACCATTGTGTAACATCTCTTCAACGAAGACATCATGGAAGATATCTCCTTCCAACTCATCATCGGATTCAACAATCATTTCAGGATAAGCTATGGATAGCATATTACATGTAAATGGCTGATTTTTAGAGGCAAATCATCATGCCCATCCAAATAATCTTGATAACATATGAGTTGATCATCATATTTAAAAGGGAAGGGTTGACCCTTATTAGGAAATAGGCCCACACCACATCGGGCGGGCCATGGTTCTACCTCAAAGGGTTCTTTCATACCATCTTGGAAAGGTCCCAAGCCTTTCCCTTTATATCCCATTTTAAGCATCATAGGTTTAGCTTTAATATACTCATTAGTAAAATAACATCGAGCATATCCCTCATGATGAGTTTTGATGTTCCTGGGTATTCTTCCCCAGTCATATCCCTTATAAATGAAGGCACAACTCCCGACTTGGTAAGTACTTCCCATAGGTTGTGGGAGGCCCAAAGTATGAGAAGATGGCAACAAATTACTTAAGATAATGGAATTTTGCATAGAAGAATTTGTTTTTTTTTTATATAAGAATGTTAGATAAATCAGGTAAGAGTTCATCAAAAAGAGCATAAGATGTAGAAGGATCATTCCCTATATCTTTAGATGTGGAAGGTATGATAGATGTAGATAATGTGGAGGTGTTAATAAATGGGTCTATAGGTTTTGAAATTATAGGGATGGAACATGAAGGATTGGTTGTAGATATAAGATCTTTTTGAGGTTCTAGTATGGTTTGTTCAGAAGATTGTTGAGCTATACATGGGGGTGAAATTAATGGAGGAGAAATAGATGAATTTGTAGGTGTGTTTTTCACACTTTTAGATGAAAAATAAGAATTAGGATGTGTAGATGACAGAGCATGGCAAAATTGAACTCCAACAGGTTCTGCCAAAGCACACATATCAAAGGGTCTGGGATCACCATGGATAGTGACCAACTGATTTTTAAATTTTAATTTAACACATTGGTGTAAAGTTGATGGGACAACCCATATTGAATTGATCCAAGGATGACCCAAGAGTATATTGTATGATGCGGGGCAATGTACAATAAACACGGTCGTATCTAAGGTTCTAGGACCAACTTGCAATGGGATGGTAATAACTCCACATGTTTCTTGTGTTTCGTCATTGAAAGCTTTTATGATCATGTCAGTTTTCTTCATTTCATCACTTCTAAAGCCAAATATTTGGTAGAAGTCAAAAGTGTATATGTTTAAAGATGAACCATTATCAATCAAGACTCGTTTAACAACTACATCTCCAATTAGGGCAGTAATATATAAGGGGTTATCCTTATGTAGACTATGTTGTGGTATATCTTTATCTTGATAGTCAATACAATCAACTTCTCGAGTGATGATAGTATTGGACATGGCTTCAGGTTGAATATTTTGAGGTACCATCATTTGGCTTAATGTAAGCATTAACTCATCCCTATGGGTAGGAGAAGATCTTAACAAGTCCAAAAGGGAAATTTTGGCTTTAGTATTGGATAATTGTTAATTAATATTGTAAGGAGGCTTAGGTTGAACATTAGACATATGATTCCCTTTATTGGGATTTTTCAAAATAAATGGAGCTAATCCATCATTTTGAGTTTGATCCTGTTGAGAATTTTGAGCCTGTTGTCTGGTAACGACTCTGATGGTACCTACAATGTTATATTGAGGACACTGAATCGGTCTTGGTTGAGCGTTTATGGCTTGTTCATTAGAAAGGAACTGATGAGAAGAAGGTTGAGTAGTAACTCTTCTAGGAAATGGTTCTTTCGAAACCATAGCATCTGTAATAGGTTGAATAGGATCTGATTCGTTTTCAGAACTATTTGATTGATTTGAGGTGATGTCTACTTCACTTTTAGTATCCGATTCTACATCACTAGGATCTGGAGTTTGAATATTATGTAGGGGCCTGGTCGTGACTATGGATAAAGTTGTGCCAAATATTTGAGGATCATGATTAGGTAAATGTTCGCTAATAGTTCCTACATATCGAGTAGGAGAAGGGACATTATGATGCTCAATTTGATTGGCCACCTCTTTACCATGTTTTGGTAAAGTATGTTGAAATATATCTAATGATTGATTAGCATTTTGATTTTGATTTTGGGGGATGTTCTTTTGAGCATTATTAGGAGCATTTTGTTTAGGTTGGAAGGCTTGCACCTCCATTTCATTATTATCAATCAGATCTTGTATTTTATGTTTCAATCTTTTACAAGAGTTTGTAGAGTGTCTAGGTCCTCTATGAAAATCACAATGTAAATCAGCTCTGTATCCGGGTATAGTTGGATCAGGTTCTCGGATAGCTAGTAATTGAATCAAACCTCTTTCGAGTAAGTAGAATAGTTGATAATGGTTGATTGAGTCTAGTAAATTCTCGAGGAGGTTTATTAGGAGGTTTCAATATAAATTTTTCTATTGTCTTCATTGTATTGATATTAGCAACATTTCTGCTGTCAGTGACTTCGTCACCTACAACTTGTTTGTTTTTATATTGATTTCTGGATGTTTTCTCATCATCTTTCTTCCTAAGTTGGCCTCTCCTAATGAGAGCATCTTCTACTCTTCAAGCTAAGTCTATAGACTGATCAAATGTAGTCAAAGTAGCAGTTGATAACTCATAAGATATTTATTCTTGCAAATTATTAATAAAAATGTCCAACATTTCCCTATAAGGTAGCACAAAGTGCAATTTTCCTGTCAACTACCTCCATATAGCTAAGAAATCAGCAAAACATTCATATTTGTCTTGTTTTAAGTTGTACAAATCTTTAATGGTTACATGCCTTTCGATATAGGCACTAAATTGATGCACAAAAGATTCAGCGGTCTCTTCAAAATTTCTCAAAGAATGAGTGGGAAATTGATAGTACCACTCTAATGCCATTCCTCCTAAACTTTTTGGGAACATTTTTAGTAATAACAAGTCATCATGTGATATATCATGACATGCTATCCTAAACATGCAAAGATGCTTTATGGGGTCTTCAGTTCCTTTATATATAGGCAGAACGGGCATGGGAAAGTGCTTAGGGTATGGTTGCGCTACAACCATAGGATCTAGAGGTTGACTACACATATCTCGATAATTGTACGAGGGATGGTAGGGATCTATCTGGTCCATGCGGGAAGCTAACTATTTCACCATGGCTTCCAGATTACTGGTTTGCCCACCATATTGGTTCGATAGGGTATTAATATGGGATTTGTGAGCATATGATGGAGGAACATGAAGATTAGATGCTATATTGCTATTGTGTAAATTGTTGGTAGGAAGGGTGTTATGAAGAAGTTTTGAAGTTGTATTATGTTGTATCCCAGATTGTTGAAAATTGGTTTTTGGCTTCATTTTAGGTTTTTGTCGATTTGAAGCATATTGATCAATAGTTTGGCGAAATAAAGCAATGAATGAAGGTTTATTTTGTGTGGGAATGATTTTAGGCTCAATAAAAGGTTCCTTAGGGGGTTGGGTAACCTGTTGTTTTTGCATTTTCTGAATCATAGTGACCATATCTCTATTGGATGGTCCAGCCTTATCACTTTCTTGATCAACAAAGGACAAGGGATTAGTATGTATGTTAAACATATCTTCCATGGCTGCTTGAGTGTCACTAATTTGTCCCCTATCAACACGAACTGCCATATTAAGAGCACCAATATTATTGTTGAAGAATTTCTAGAAATGATCTATGTTATCAAAAGTAACAGTTCCGTCTGGAGCCATTCTAGGGGATGAGGATCCTTCCTCTTTAATATTTTCTTGTTGTTCATTTTCTTCAACCAGGTCATCTTTTGGTTGTTCTAGAGTTTCTTCTTCTGGAATTGGATCCTCAGGAAGGGTATTTAATTTTTTATTTTTCTTGCCTAACCAATATTCTTCTTCTTCTTCAATTTGTTTACCATTCCTAAGTCTAGTCATTGTGCTTAAACTTAGATTTCAGCAAATATATATATATATATATATATATATATATATATATATATATATATATATATATATATATATATATATATATATATATATATATATATATATATGCAACAAGCTTAAGAGGTATATATTTTAATTATATACCTACTATAATATAAAAAAAAAATGTTTTGATTTGATTATGTTTTTTTTTTGTTTTTCTTATTTTTTATAACAATATTATAAAGATAACAAACAACACACAAAACACAAGAAACAATAATAATGAAAGCAATGATCTAGTTTTCTATAAACAATTTATAAATATCATTAATGGGCTCGAGTTCTTTAGGAGTCATGAAATGTTCTTATTCAAATTGAAAATTGTTTTTCAAGAAGTCAACAAAGTGTGCTATGGTGATATTATCTGTTTCAGACTCTGGTCGGTAGAAGTAAATCTCGTGGCAATACTCTCGATATAACACAGCTCTAGGAACTCTATTTCATCTTTCCCTATCCGTAAGAATGACCTCTTGATCTTCTACACGACCTAGGAATTGGTGTATAATAGTTGCATTCTCGAGGTATTCCTTGAAGGTGAACAATTCAGAAGACACAAGGGCTCTTCTATCTGCTAACCACCTATGGCAAGCTCTCTAAAGTTCATGATAAATAATAAGTTGATGAGGATCCAGGATTCTATTTAGGACAAGCCTCTTGATTTGTTTAAGCTCTGTTGACCTAGATGAAATAATACCTAGTCTTCTATCAAGTTCATCCCACAAAAGTTGGTTTCTATCTGTTTCAGGAACGCTAAGCACAAAATTAATTTCTATGGCTGCTAATTGGTTTTCAACATTTATAGTAACTGCTAGTCTTTTCTTAGGAGCTACCATCTAAACATGATATGCAACTTAGTAGTTTTCTAATGCATCTATTTTTTGTTTTTTTTGTTTTTGTTTTTGTTTTCAAAAGGTTTTAGTTTCACGTCGGGTTCACCAAAATGTATCATTCCAAATTTTCCGCACCCTTACCTTTAGGCTAAAGGATCCGTGCCCGAAAGGGGGATGCAGGAAGTATGGGATAATACCTCAGACTGAGAGGCCTTTCGAAGGTCTTGCCTCTCGGGGGAGGTGTATTAAGGTGATTTTTTGATGGATGGTGGGTTCCCCAGGAAACTTTTAAATGGCAGTTTCCACGCCTAGGTTGGGAATGTGTTTGATGTGTTCAATTTTATGTTTGATCATTCAACTCCTAGGTTTGGCCAAACGAATTTAAGTTGTTCTATATGAAATGCAGATTTAAATGAATACAGAAAACATATTTGAACAGAAAATATAGATAATAAACTAGATTAAAGAGCCATACCTGATTCGAATGTTTGATGGAGGTTCTGATTCTTGAAGCAGTCAGGATCACCTCTGATCTGACAGAATCATCTACTATCAGACAGGATCGTCTGAGATCTGATGAATTCGTCAGACAAATTTGTCAAAGACCTGCAATCAGAGAAATAGATACAAAATACAGAGAATGCAGATATGCCAACAGAGGGCAATGATGTAGAATGATAGTAATAATATTAAAATGATAATAATAAACAAAAAAATGAGTGTATTACAATGATTTAATGACAATTTATGATTTTATTATGCATTAAGACTATATAGGTGAACTCCAAGATGCAAAATAATAATAATTTTAACTAATGCAAAGCAAAATAGTAAATAATGGAGAAAGAATGCAAACTCAGGGCACTGATTGCCCCCAATGTTGATTGCCATCGAAATCATCTCGGATTGGTACGAAATCGTCTCAAATTGGACAGGATCGTCTACGATGATCTGAGCTTGCTTCGACTGAAGAATAACAAAGTTCTTGCAAGAAAATTTGAAAAGGGACAATGGCAAACAATAGTCTAGGATATTCTAATGCATGTAAAACTCGAAGTGCAAAAAAATTCAGCCAGGGGAATGTCAAGGGGAGGGCCTAAGATTAAATAGGCATAGGAAAGAGGTTGGGAGGTTGGAGATCATCCCAATTTGAGAGATCTCCAACAGGGAAGGTCTCTAACCGTGCAGACACGCTTTTGCCTAGGTTAGAGATGTCATTGAAATAGAAGCTAATTATGCAAAATTAGTTTTGGGGCGACATCGTCTGGACGTCCTAGTCCAGAAGAAATCGTCCGATCTGAGGCGATATCATCTGATCGACGACGATATCATCCAACGATCATAACAAATCCTAAAAATGGTATAGAAAATGAGGAAATCGGTTAAAAGGCCATTCGGGGTTGAAAATTTGAATTTGAATTATTACCAAGATAATTTTAATTATTGCTAAGGTTTATTGCACCAATTTTAGGGTGCTACAGTTTTATACCCATCTAACAGATTCGCTATACTTTTACCTTTGTTTTTGAAGATGGCATTAACATCATGTTGAGTCCTGTGTTGTGTGCCACCATGTGTGGACGATGGATGCGAACCATGAGGGTGCTTGGAAGCCTCCCCATATTCTTTGGTAGTCCTAATAATGCTCCCGCTATGCTCACTCAGAGCATGAGTGGGTGGATCCGAAGTCTTATAGCCTAACTACTTGAGGACGCTACCTAAACCATCCAACTTTTTGGATCACCATGGCTCATGTGGTGGCATACCATTGGCTCCCACCTTTGATATGTTGATAGTGATCTTGCGAGGTTCACTAGATGTGGGAGTGTGAATGGACCTATGCTCATAAGTGAGCCTGTCTGCATTCCCTTGAATGGGTGGATCTCGATTTCTTCTATACTCTAAATTTTGAGGTATGGAACTTCCTATAGACCTAGTACATAGAGGTGCCAACTTGGCCCCCTATATGACGTACTCATCAGCTAATCCTATGGATGCACGTACACTATGATCTTAGTAATGGACTTCAAGTGGAGCACCCTCATGCTGAGATGTTCCATGCTATGTCCTATGTCTATAAGAGTGTATAGAAACTCCTCTATCGGGGGTACGCTCAATGGTGTCCCCTTGTGTCGAATTGTATCCTTTGATGCTCATCAAACGATATTCGAGAAATGCCTGTGGGCGAGGGTTAGACACATTTTTTTGTGAATTTGGTGGGTCTTGGTCATTCGCATCAATATTAAGCCTTTGCCAACCATCTCGTGTCTCCACCATGGTGTACCTAGTGTGTAGATTTATCTTTTATTATGCAAACAAGGTATATAATGGTGATTATCTTGAATTAAATTTTAAATGTGACCCCTAAACCATTTGATGTTGTTTCAAGAGTTGTTGTGTTAGTATTAGAAACTCTTATTATGTTTGAAATATTGTTGGATGATAATCTCAGTTTAATTGAATTTCACTTGTACACTCGTAGCTTAACAACTTGGCTATGAACTCCAAGTCGTGTAATCCAACCTATAATATGTAGTAATGAAGCCCACACATGATCAGGGAGCACAGGTCCTCCCAGATCCTCACACATTTTCACCCAGTCAGTGTCATACCCTTCAAAGAGGAGTATATGCAAATTTTCTAGGCTATGAAAGGTTCTTGGATCCGGTATTGGTCTAGAACATAGGGTACGTGGGAGTTGGGCCAACGAACAAAAATCACCTCCATCGTCATTGAAACCCTACTAGTGGTTGGATGTGACTTCCAACTCACTAGCGTTTACTTTGGAACGTGGTGTGTGTGGTTCTTTTTAGATTGCATAAAAGTAAAGATGCATAATACAACACTCACATGATCATTTCCTACATGATATGCATAAAAAGAACATTTTATATCCAAGAAGTATGCATGCTACATCCTACATGACCTTTTGACAATGCAAGTTACAATGATAAATGGCCTTTGATTAGGCCTCAAGCATGCAAAACCACCACATGAAATATTCTAGCACATTGGATTCTAGGATGGACTGCACTCAGAGGTCCGTTGTTCCTAGCAGCGCCTAGCTAAAGCGTAACAAAACAAAATCCTAGGACCTAATTCATTTTCATTTTTTCTTTAAGGTGTCCTAATTAAATTTTATTTTATGCATTATGGAAAAACATAGGTAGTGAAAACAAAGACAAAAGTTGAGAATAGGACCTACCTCAGGTCCTCATCTGATATAGCTTTAACTCACTGATGTCTATTGTATCAGCTGCTAACTGCAGATCTGATGCGCAGTTGCCACTGTATACCACGACTGTCAACCATGGGCCAATGTTTTGACCGCAGTGAGCACCTATCATGAAAAACTGAACCACAGTTAGTAAAACATGGAAAAATTTATGGAGTTCCACTATGATCACCTTCTGACCTATCCAAAAAGCATGCACCTAACTAATACATCAATTGGAATCAACATTAAAGCATGAAATGATAGACAATATTGTATATAACAAGAAAATGGATGTTTCTTCTATTAATATTGGAAATGAATCTCGGTTACAATCATGCCCCTCTTAGGGTCACCCAAATGTTGATACAATTGATACAATTGAAAAGCTCCAACGGGTAAGGCACAATACACAGGCTCTCTAAATAGTCATAAACTACTCCAAGGTGTCAATGAACTTCTCCATGCTTAGAGGTATTTGCTACATTGAATGGCATGATCCTGTTAATCCGTGGGTCTGAGGTACGGTCAGCACTATGCACTACAGTTGAGAGCCATAGTGGAGCTCTAAGTAAACTTACCCTCAGAATTAGGGATTCCTCTCCAATCCTCCTTTCCAAATTGATGGTCAAGGGTCACCTCTGTATCCTCTCATAGGTTTTGCACTTGAATTATCTGAATTGTTCACTGATTGCACAAATTTACATTTCTTAGCTCTCCTAGGCTCCTAGGGCTTCCATAGGGATTCGATATCCAATTGGGTAGCAAAAGTGTCCCTTTCAATGTATGCAAGTGAGTATGCAATTCTATAGGGCTTCGTTGCTCAATTGATAACCCTTCATCCAAACTTGTCCCCAATTTAGAGGGAGATTTTATAGCATTGGCCTAGGGCTAGGGGTGGCTTCCTCATGAAGCTAAGATCAAGATTGGGTAGTTGAACTAGTTGGATGGAAGGATCTAGTACCTTCTTCACTCAAACCACTCCAATCTACAACCAATTGGTCATTGCAACTAACTTTGAATCAAATGAAGGTCAACTAAATCTGAGTGTTGACCATGGCTAACATGCATGGTGAACACTGCTAACCGTGGGTGTCAGTAGCGGCTAGCACTAACTAGGCAAAGATACCCCAAATGAGTGGTATAAACCATTGCTATACCTTGGATCTATCCAAATTTCTTCCATATGGTCTTCTAGCATGTCCCATATGAGTATTCACCTCAACATGACGCATTTTAGGTGTCTACACTACCTTCTACCTATTCTTATCCAGTGCTAAAAAAAGTCTTTTGCGATGCCATTTGTTCGTCATTCCATGGTCGAAAATGCAACTATATTTTAAAAACATCATTTGAATACCAAAAACTATTAAACAACCTTGCTTATTGTGGATGTATGAAAAATAACAATCATCACAATGCTCCAAAAAATCAATGTGCTGCACCCCATGGATTGGTCTCTTTAGACGATGTACTGCGAGAAGAAAAAAATACTCATCTTCGACTGGGAAAAAATAACTCTAGATATGAAACACTTCAGATCGCTGAAACGAAAATGTTTTAATAGATATCACAAAAATGCTAAGTGCTAGCTAGCACTTCCATCTATGGCTAGTAAATATTTTAAAGTGGCTTGTAGTGAAATTAACATTGTGGGCAACATTACTCCAGCCCTCCTGTCGCAGATCCATGCCTTTCATCCATGAGTATACTTTTTGTTTTCTTATTATTTTTGTATGCACCATATATTCATTACCGCCACAATAAAATGATTTGTGGTCAGTTGGTGAGCACATATTCATTGACAGTATCAACAAACTGCAGTCCCCAATATCCTTCACTACCCAAAAAAAGGATTCATTATTACTATACGACCACTTTTTTTCCTTCTTCACCCATCAAACTATGGATAAATTCTTCATGTCTAAAAATAATAAATTGGTAGTAGGACGATGGGGTTGGTGAAATCACGAGAAAATTTAGGGGTAACACAATTCATGATACAGGGTCCAACTGGAACTTTTAATTCAAACTTAGACTTCTACTATCTTGCCTCCAATATCTCTAGCAAATCCATCTACAAATGAGAACTTTGGAGAGCACTGGAGAACTTTGGTGTCGTTCATTCTCCTATGATATTTTTTTCTCCTCCTCTTGACGATGGATGCCATATTACTTATCTGCAATAACTTTCAATGGTGCTTGACTTTTAACAACAATCACCACCCCAATACTGTTGCTTTGATCCTAGTTTTTGAAGCAGATTCACAAAAACATCTACCTACAAAAAAATGAAACCCTTGGCCTACAATAATTTTAAGTCATTGCTGCGATCTGGATCACCTACACCACATAGATTAACCACCACTTTGATCACAAACACCCATCTATTATTCCCAAAAATAAGGAAGAAGCCCTCGCAGGGGTTGAGGACTAAGAAAAAATAGCAACCAAAGGAGGAGACCCACTGATTATAACTAATAAACTCAAACTAAAAAAATTTCTCCATAAAAAAATGGTAGCCATGATTTCGTAAACTTTTGGTTTCTATTCCATCAAATATAGAGAGCATACTCCCTCAATTTTCTAAAAAAATTGCCAAATAAGAGAAAAAAATGATGGAAAAAAAAAGGAGAATTTCTATGAGGGAAACCCCCCATGAGGAAAAGCTCCTCAGACTCACAAGGCAGGGAAATACCACTATGATACCATGTTAGAAAATATAATACTTGATATTATTGAATGAAAGGAGCCTTTTTAAAATAGCAAAGGCATACAATATGATCCATTGGATCAGAACAAATTGAGCTAATATCAGCCAGACAGATTATCCTAGTAACAACTTAGGATATAGTTTGTTATTCTAACATCTAGTTGATATATACCATAGTGGTCAAAATTGATTAGACTGGATTTCTTATTGAGTTAGTTCCATTAAGCTCTATTTAATCTAGTTTGTTATATCCCTTTGCTTCCTAATGGATGGAAGCATTTCCTACCCCTATCTTATACATATTTCAAAATATTTTGTAGATTATGATAATATTTGTGCAAGCAAGTCTAAGGTGAAACTTGCATTAGAAAATTTTCCCCTAGATCTAGATGTTAAAATGACTATATTTTTTTAGAAATATATTGCTAGTGGGACATATCTCCATATATATACCCACTTCTGGAAACAATGGGTGCACTAGAAAATGGAGGGTAATTCCAACTTTTTCTTTTGATAGATTCCTTTTAGTTGACACAAAAAATATTCTACGACTCTTGTCAATTGCAAAATCTAACTTAGTTATGACTAGAAAGGCTAGGAATATACCATTGGTTTACAACCTAGTGAATTAGTACTACCTTGTGGTATGAGAAGCTTTAAATTTGATATTAGATTTATTCATAGACCTTTCTTTGTAAACATATTTGGATCTTTAAAACATAAAAAACTTAATTAGTTGATGAGGCATCTAGGAATTCATCTTGTTCAGTCTTAGGCAAGGATTCAACTCAAAATTTTCTCATAGCCACCCTCAGGAGACCTTTACTTGTAGGAGGCAGAGTACTTGGAAGTAGAGGTTATTTTTCCTTGGGAGAAAAGTCCAAACTAAAAATGAGAAGGATGGTTGAAATTTCTCTTTATTAGCATGCAACTTTTATTAGAATTTTATGATAAGTGAGGCCTCCTTTTATAAACTTCTCTTGCTATCATAATCGTTGAATCTACTCATCTCATATTCTCATGCAATTGTTGCTATATTTATTGATATGATCAATATACATATGTTACTTAGCTTTTGTAGCTTTATTTACTTGTCTATTCTATCTGGATTTTGCAGCATTTATTTAAAAGTTATCTATTCTCACAATTTTTTTTTGAGACCATATTTCTATCAACTATTGTTTATATGTTGCTAATTTATTAAAATTTGCAAAATTCATTTTGGATCTTTGTTTTTTTTTATCTTTTAATATTGTGCAGCATGTGATTGGGTTGGACTAGGTGCTACTATCACATTCCAAAATGATGAGCTATTTATAGTTTAATACTATTGCATGCCAACAAACATTTTCCAAAATTATCATAAACTTTTATTATGTACATTTCTAATACAAATTGGTGCATTCTTATTTGTTCAAATGTGTCATGAATAATAATTGCTTACTAGTATTGGTAAGTTTTAGTAATTGATCATTGTTACCTCACATACATTGCTATTGATCCCATAGGTGTTTTTCTATGGCTTGGGCCCTATGTAGGTAAGCATTTTATTCCTACCTAGCCTACCTTTTTCCTCATTCCAATGTAGTGTGTTTCCCTTTATAAAGTATTACAACCAAATATACTTGTCAAAATAGTGTATAGCAATATCTTGTTGTTGCAATAAGCTACCAAAAGCCTTCTTTTTGGGTCCTTCTTATAATAACAATCCAACTACCCTCATTTTATGGAACCATTGTTTCAAAGTGATCAACAAATATTAAGCTTCTATCCTTGCATCATCTGGTCCCTCCTCAGTCATGGTAGTAAAATCCTCCAAGGAAAATGCATCCTCTATCTAGAAGTTTTCAGTCACCTCTTTAGAGAAAAAATCATTTTCCATTTGATATTATTTGGCCACTTCCTAAACGTAGTGTCCATCCTCCCTTTTACTTTCCTCAACCACTTCATTTTTTCAAACAAGTTAACCTCCTAAACATAGTCTAAATTATCCTATAGTAGGTTAACCCTTTCTTCTTTAATTTTATCAATATGTAAGGGTAGTATTCCATTTCCATTGCTATGCATACTACGTTTGCCATGATAGTAGTGTTTTCTTTTGAATTGATCATATAATTATGTACTATCTAATATATTTGTAGAGGTATACAGAATGGGGGTGGTTGGATTTTACCCATGCTAGGGACAACCTTGATCCTAAGAAAAATTTAGGTTTGATGGCTTCTCTTCTTCAAGATTCATTCCTTTTAATGTCACTTTAAGAAGATCTATATAGTTGAGGATTAACAATACATCATACATGCTTACCTTGGAAGGAGTCTTCTTAAGTTCTTCAACAATTTATATCCAGTCATTCTCAATAGTTTTTGTTTCTTCCAATCAGGCTCTTCAAAACGTTTATGATATTACTCAATGCATTACATCATTTTTATTTTTTTCATGAAGGGATACCTTAAATTTATTAGCACTTGATCCTTAGGATCCTTTGGAAGGAATTTTTCCTTTTTTGGGTCTTGGACTTAGTGACTCCAACCTTGCAAACTCTTTTGTTTGCTCCTTATAATTTTTATTAGGGAATTTAAATGATTGCAACTTTTAAGGCTCCACTTTTAGTCTTCTTTCCAAATATAGTTAGGACTTGAATTGAATCTTCCTCCTTGGGTTGCTCAGCTACTATGACTTGTTTTGAATTCATTAAAATATTGATTGCTTCCTTCTATACCTTGTACAATCTTCTTTAAAAATCTATTTAGAAATTGAATTGAGATTGGTGTTGGTATACCATACACATGTCTTTATTATGAAGATCATTGCATGCCAAGCACCAATAACTTTCCTTAGGAGTGGAAGTATACGATATCTCCTCTGGTTTATTATATGAAACATTTCTTTTATCTAACCACATTATTGCTAGAGGTCCCTTGGTCCTTGGTGATGAAGGGAAACCTTCTACGATGATAGCCATGCTATCTATTTTTTGCATTATACCTCTCTAGCATAATAAATTTATTATTTAAATTCTTTAATGTTGCCCTTAGCTCTAATAATTCTATCTTTTTCTTTAGGTTTTGAAGTTGGAAAAATAGATAGAGATAGTACAACAAGCTCAGGTAGAGCTATAGGGATCATAGTAGGAGCATATTATGGTACAATAATGGCTAAAACCTATTGTGTGGGAAACTCTAGAAAGTATGGCATAGTGATCTTAGGAGGAATCTTTCCAACTAAGATGAGTGCATCTTCTGCAATAATTATAAATTAAAATTCTTTAGGAAATCTCATCTCATTGGCTAGCATGATTTAGAGGCTTAGATCTAGATCAAAGGCTCAAATGTAATAGATATATGGTTAGGGTTTGGAAGGTTTTATATCTTGAGGAATCTACATCCATATTTTGAAAAATCCAATGTTAAAATAAATGATTTTCTTGTAGATGCTTTGAATGGAGGTAAAATAGGTAAGCAATAAGAATGAATCTCCTACCTGGTTGAGTTTTAAAATGAATGGTTTGACAAGATAATCTCATGAAGTAAACTATTATCATCAAGGGATCTATACCAGGTGACCACTTTTACTCTAAATCACATGGCTAATAGTCTAACCATGATATCCTCATGTTGGATATTTTGAATAGCAACAAGGGTGGTCATATCTTGGTAGTGCTCATATATAGTTTTCTTAGTTTAATCTAAGAGTAGACTAAGCGATTTCATGTAGATATAAGAGGAGGAGGGGACCATTACTATTCTACCTTGGATAGATTTATATACCCATATTTTCTATGCAAGGACTATTAGAAGATTGCCTAAGAAATAATTGTAATGGAATAGGACTTTGAATGCAAGGACCTCTAACTAGAGAGTGGGATTTACTTGGTCTTCAGTGAGCTCTCTAGTTAGGTAGTTCATCAAACTACATAGATTTTTTGAGTTTTTTTTCTCTTTAATCTTGTTAAAACATGATTATAGAACTCTTTACTTTAGTAGAGTTAGCAATATTAGGTTATTTCAATAGTGGAGTCACCAAATAAACATGTATTATTTTTTGTGAGGTCAAGACTATTCACCAAAATATTGGGTCCTCCAAGTGATTGAGACAAACTACTTTGTCCCACTAGTAATGCATTGGTAGAAATAAACAAAATAGGTATGGTCCCACTTAGCATACCAAAAACTCTTGGTCTATAATCTACCTAATGTATGGGAGTGTGTTGTTGGACCGAGGGGACAATATTGGATGGATTAAAATATCTCCTTAGAAAACCTCTAGAGAAGTCTATTTCCTTGTTATGAAACAAAAATATATAGATATGAAAATATTAGAGTAATAAATAGAGGGTTATTGATAGAAATTGTGGATTAGAGGTGGACAACATTTATCTATCAAGTATCAACATTACCATATACCATGTAACACACATTGCAACTAAACTACACATAGGTCCAACATATTAGTTACTAGGTAAAGTATTATTGAATATGAATTAATCTCAAGATCATGTCCTCCACTGCTCCAATCGCTCTTAGTATGCTAAGCAATTTCTATAGAAGAAATCAAAACCATACAATTGGACACTTAGCATCCTTAATATTCTAATAGTTTGGACCTAAGATAAAATATACTATACCTACCAAGGATATTTTATAGAAATATCTAGGGCCTGCAAAGCATCCATATATATAAGAATTCAACAACACAATGCTAGCAAAGGTCAAATGACAAGTGGATTCGTTAAAATTGTAGAGCAAAATTACATAATATACAATAGGTAAAGACTCAAATTATTAACCCTTGTATTGAGGTAAATATTGTTATATATGGATTACTATAATAGCCTAGCTAATGATTAGAAGGAAATCTTGCAATAAGACTAACACTACAGGCACAAACTATCCTAGTCTAGGACTTGTGCTTGATCAACGTGATGGGAAGGAGTGGATGCCACTTTCTACTCTAATTTTTCTAGCTATTGTTGATCAACACCATCCACCATCTGGATCCTCCACATGTCTTCCATAGATATATGCCACTTAAACATGCTCATCCTCTCCCATCATACTTTGTTGTTGAGCCAACTTAACAAATTTATAGGGAGTTTTGCTTATGATCAATGGTAGTTGATGCTATTACAAATGCCAGGATACTAGCTTTTGATTTCCTGTAACTTCCTTGTCTATTGGAGAATATTACATTATTTGGTACATGCCAATGTACCACCTTGTTAGATTATTATATTAGATGTGTATTCTATATTAGTGAGTGAGTTAATATTTTATGTAATATAATAATGTGTAGGAAATGCACGTGTCATGATATTATGTATGCAAGTGTTACGTATTTAAATGTGCACAAGTGTTCAATATGTAAGAGTGCACATGTGTCCTTAGATTAAGGAGTGTGTTTAAGATAGAGTCATGTGTATGTAAGTGGTAAGTATATAATCCAGGCATCATAAGACATGGTATATTAAAGGAAGAGTCATAGTAACCAAAGAGTCACCCTAGAATGGCTATATATTGTTCCATAGAAGAAAAGACATATGGAAGTATGATAATAAATATCATTATATTATTAGATTATCTTATTGCCTAAAACTACTATAGTGCTCTATATTGTAATCTCTATATGAGGTATTTGTAATAGAAAGAGGAGTAATACAAGTTTGCATACATTTGAGCAAATAGTATTGTAAGTGTTCATATTGTGCATATTTTACTCCTTATTGTTGAATGTTATTACATATCAATTGTATTATTATCTCTATTATAATATTTTATTTAATTATTATATTGCAAATTTATTATATTCGATCTTATGATTCTATTCCTATGAATTTTATATTAAGTTGTAAGTCTTCAAAATCCATTAGTGGTATCATAGCTACAACAAGGTTGCTTGCACAAGATTTGACAGTTACATACTGCTAGAGTCTTTCCACAAGGTTGAAGAATAACCTATGAATACTAGGACTCAACAAGGATATTTTCACAAAGTTGAAGAATAACCTGTGAAGCCTAGGATTCGTATTTGGGTGAATCAACTTGAAAATAGTTGATTATTTAGGACATAGCCAACCCTAAAATTAAGAGAAATTTTTAGAGATATAAATCCCTTGATATTAATATTGGATTCTTAAGTAATGCTAAAAAATATTGTCTAAGATTTGTTTTTAGTAAAAATTTATCTTAAAAAGTTGAGAAGCTTCCTACAATGAATAAAGAAGATTTTCATATTTTATTGCTTAAATATCAAGATATTTCCTCATTCATGGATTGATTTGAATTTGTATTAAAATAAGATACATTGAAGATAGAATGAGAACCAACAAAAGAGGTCTCGTAGAAGATTGAAAATAGAAAGAGGATACCTAGGAAAAGAGGTCCCATAGATGAAAGAGATAGGAGACCTGAGAAAAAGAGGTACCATAGCTAAAAAATATAGGAGACCCAAAAAAAAATATCCCATAATGGTAGAGATAGGAGACTCAAGAAAAATAGGTCCCATAGATGGTAGATATAGGAGACCCAAGAGAAGTGGTCCCATAGCTAATAGAGATAGAAGACCTGAGCAAAAGTGGTCCCATATAAGTCTGAGATAAAGGGAATATCCAAGAGAATAAATCCCATAATTGGTAGTGATAGGATACCCAATAAAGAGATCCCATATAAGTTAGAGTTAAAGAGGATACTCAAGAGAAGAGATCTCAGAATTGGTAGAGATAGGAGATCCAAGAAAGAGGTCACATATAAGCCATTGAAGTAAATAAGAGAGAAATAAAAAGAAGTCCTATTGAATATTGAATAATGACTATTAATAAATTTTTAAAGAAGAAAGAAAATAGAGAAATAAAAGCTCCAAAAAAATGTATTCACATCAAGTTTGGGATAATTATTGCCATCCAATGACAAGCCCATAAGGTGTTGTGGAGACCAATTGAAGGAGAATATTGTGAAAGTATATGGAAGGAAAGAATCTTGCAAAAGTTTGAGTAGTAAGGACAAGATGTTTAAAGGCATAATTGAAGATTGATAGAGGCCACCATTGGATAAAATTAAAGAGTAAAATTCATATTGTGAAAAGAGGAAGCATTCATATTATGAAAAAATAATAGAAGGTAACATATTTTTTAGTCAAGAGAAGACAATAAAGGAACATTTCAAGGGAACATATTTCCTATAGTGCCACTACGTTGGAGAAGCATCTCTATTTGACCAATGAATAGAGGGATATTTGGTGTAGACAAGATAAATCTTAGAAAAAAAAAATTGTGTAGTAAAAGTTTGGTTTTCAAAGAGTAGAGTGTAATAGAAGAGTTTTATCATCCATTCAAGCTATAAGGAAAGATATTCAATGTCATATTCCATGACCTACATACATAGTAAGGAGAAAATATAGCGTTGCAAATTTTTGTGTACTAAAATAGAGGAAAGAACATCATTGCAAAGAAGAAATCACCATTGCCAACATTAATTTAGATCACCATAGTCAAAAAACACAACATGAGATCACCATAATCAAACATGCCATTATGGAGATAAACACCAGTGCCATTGTGGAGATAATAATTAGTATCATTGTGGAGGTTAACTGTCATATAGGCAACCATAAAGGTATAAAACATTATCTTGGAAGTGCCAATTAGCAACGTCACCAGTGCCACCTTGGAGAATAGTGTTACTAAGAAAACTGAGCACCATCAACATCCGCTAGCACCATTGAGAAGCTAAAATAATATTGTATAATGATCAAATTATTCACAGCAAAGGAAACTAGGTGAAGTGCCACTTCTAAATTCAAACATATTCCAAGATAAGAGGAAATGAAGTATAATGAGATAAATTTTCAAACAATGAGTAAGGGAAGGTAAGAATGAGGGTAAGTGTCAAGTGAATAGCAAGCATAGCATATTGTTTTCCACCTGCCAAATGCCTGAAGAGAAGATAAGTATTTAACTCATCAAAGCATTGAAGCAGTATCTAGAACCAACTTGAGACCACCATACATTTTGTCATGTCACTATGAGTAAGGATAATAGACAAAGGCTGAAGCATTGCGTTAAAGAGTACTTAGGGTTCAGGTGAGGAATCCAAAGGTACTCACTCACTCCAACAAATTTGAATCATGTTTTGAATCTCCAAGTAAAAACATACTAAAGAGTTTGTTTAAAAGGAGTCATTGGAAGGAAGGCATCCATTGGAGGACAACATTTTGTTAGAAGGAAGGCAACATAACGTTCATTAGAAGACATAGAGAAGAAGGAAGGCAATATCCATAATGCTTATTGGAGGATGTAGGAAGGCAACACTCATAATGCCACCTGGAGGACATAGAGAAGAAGGAATGCAACATCCATAACACCCATTGGAGGACGTAAAAGCATCATCATTCAAAAGATCAGAGTTCTCAATAAAACATTATAGAAAGTAAAATTTCCAAGCATAAGTATTAAGTTCTAAGCAATTTAAAAGTTTTAATTTTTTCTAAGGTTAAGGGAAATATAAGGTTTATTAAGTTTAATTTTTTTATCTTTCTAAGGTTTTAGAAGTTTAGTTAGAGTGATAAGATCTTTATTATTAATTTAATACCTTAGACATTTATTTAATAACTTGAAGCATTAATTACAGGTTGATATATTTGCTTCTTAAGTTTTATGGAGAAATAAGCAGTATAAGAAATGCTTACTTGAAGTTTTTTCAAAAGGTATTTAATATTTAAAAGGTTTATTTTTATATTTTTTAGAATTAGTGTTAATAGAATATTTGCAAAATTAGTTTGGAGAGATAAGGAATTCTACATCAAACTTAGACTATTATTTTTGTAAAATTCTTAATTTTATAGCTTCTATTTGACTAGGGAGCCATAAGGTATTCAACTGCAAAAGTCTTTGAAAAATATAGAGATTTGAAATAACTACCATTCAAAAACTAGGAATATACAAGGTAGTTTACATAAAATAAAAATGGTTAAAATAATTAAGAATGCATTTAATAAGAAAAAATAAGATATTTTGCATGAGCTTAAATATTATTCTCAAAGACTAAATGAATAGAATAAAGCACCAATATGGTTTAGAAATACAATTGAGGAAACAATAAGGTTTTATGATAATCAAGTAGACATACCATTGGAATTCATTACTATAAAGTCCATCTAAAAAATGGAGTGTACCAAAAATATTGAAGACCTTTATCATCTACAACATATATAAAGAAAATAAATATAGAATAGTTTCAGTTGTACACAAATGGTTTTATTGTTTTATCAAGAAAATAAATGAACTTGAAACTTAAAAAGAGATTAATAAGAAAGTGAAGATATCTTCAAAATGTACTTATTGCAATAATATTGGTCATGAGAAAGTAGATTGTTGGAATATACACCCATGTAAATATTATGAGGAAAAATCTCACTCATATATGTTTTGCTACTATACGGACAACTACTACAAAAAAATTGAAAAGATATTAATATTCATATTAAATTGTCTTTTTCAAGATCTTATTTTTGAAACCTCTATTAACAATAGATTCAAGTTTGAAATTTCTAAAGAACATAAAGGAGAGTCATATAAAGAATTAGGGAAATGAAATAGGACTAATTTTTATCCACCTATGACTTGTAAGATAATGATATCTCCTTTTCAAATTCAAGGACAAAGATCATATCAAAAACATCGAAATCCAAAAATATAATGGGCTAAAGAAAGCAAGAAAGGACAAAAAAAGTTCCAAGATCATGATGAGGATCATATTGAATACTAAAGTATTCAATAACCAAATAATGTAATATAGGGAGGTGTTGGAGAATATTACATTATTTGGTACATGCCAATGTACCACCTTTGTACATTATTAGATTAGGTGTAGGTCATGGATTAGTGAGTGAGGTAATATTATTTAATGTAATAATGTGTAGGAAATGGATGTGTCATTTTATTATGTGTGTGAGTGTTATGTATATAAATATGCATAAGTTTTCAATATGTAAGAGTGCACATGTTTCCTTAGATTAAGAAGAGTCAAGTGAAGAGTCCAATACAAGTATGTGTTCAAGATAGAGTCATGTATGCAAGTGGCAAGTATAAAAACCAAGAGTCATAATACTTTGCATATGAAATAACCAAAGAGTCATCCTAGAATGGCTATATATTTCTCCATAGAAGATAAGACATATGGAAGTATGATAATCAATATTATTAGATTATTAGATTATCATATTTCCTACAACTATTACACTACTCTATATTGTAATCTCTATATGAGATATTTGTAATAGAAAGAGGATTAGTGCAAGTTTACATACATTTGACCAAATAGTATTGAAAGTGTTCATATTGTGCATATTTCACTCCTTATTGTTGAATGTTATTACATATTAGTTATCTTATTTATCTCTATTATAGTATTTTTATTGAATTATTATATTGAAACTTTAATATATTTGATCCTATGATTATATTGCTATGAATTTCATACTAAGTATAAGGTTTCAAAAGCCATCATTATCTTGGATGACTAAGAAGTGTCCAAGTGTTTGCTTTTAACATGCATGACACTCGTGAAAGAGACCTATTTAAAAGCCTTCTTCTTTTATCTTCATCTATTGCATTTTTATGTTGATTGATGGGATGTTAGAGAGCTGGATAGGGCTATTATATGAGTTCAATATATTTGGCCATTGGAAAATACTTGGCCACATAAACCTCTAGTTAGGAATGGTTGGGGTCACAATGTAATTTTATGGGTTGTGTCTTTAAATTTATCCAATCACCTTTTAGAGTGGTTGGGATATTTTTCCTTAGTTAACTTCAAGCCTAAAAGAATGCCTTTGATGCTCTAGTCAATCATTGCATGGCAGTTATCAAAATTTCCTTGTAATAATAAAATTGATAGTCTAGGAAAACTTGCTAGGAACTATGTGGAGGCTTTGTGGAGGCTTTTATGGGTCCATAGTAGTCACATTAATCCCTATGTTATTAGGGGTACTCTTCTAGCTACTGGTAGCTTTAAATTAGGTTCCACTATTGATCCTGATCCCTTTGTATGATGTGTTAATATCCTTTTTTAGCCTCATGATGGACCTATTTCATGCATCGATATCCTAACATTTAAGGGTGTAGATATTTATGGTTGAATACCCAATATGGGTAGCATCATCTTTTTATACCATATTCTTGAAGAAGGTTGTGTCACATTGGTTTTTAATAAGTTGGTAACCCATGCTCATAAATGGTTATTACGATATCTCTATCGACATAAACACTCTCTTATTTGTATAGATTTCAAAATATTTTTTTCCATAAGTTTGATAATGGATCTTCTATTTTGTATATGGTCTATTTCATGTAAACCAACCAAATAGGATCAATTAAAGATTATATTATAGCATGAAGTTTATATGATTGTTCACCTATAACTATGATTTGGATCCAATGATGGTGGTCTCATATTTTTTCGAGGGTATTAATTATGAAATAAGTTAGTAGGTTGATATGCATGATATTTACACCCTTGAGGAGGCTAAATGTATGGTTCTAGAAATAGAAGAGAAGCTCTAGTTGTCCTATCACCAGTCTTGACATGATTTCAATCCTTTATGACCTTACTTTAATAACCATAATGATAAAAATATATAAGGATTAATTTATACAAATATCGGTCATTTCATACCAAATATTAAGTTTGTGAAGAACACATAACTTCCTTTTGGAATTTGAGGAAGCAATAGTGTCAAAAAATGAAGATCAATATTCTTTATAGTAGGAATCATTAGTTGAAGCAATGGGTTATGAGGATAAAGTTGATGCCATGGAACTAAATATGTTTTCTCTATTGAGGCGTGAGTATCACCATACCATTAAGGTCTAAGGCTTCATCAAATGTTAGTGCATTAATGTGTTGATTTATTTAGGTATTTATTGATAGCAAAATAGTGAATTCTTTGGGACTATATAGTAATACTACAAGCAAGCACAAATTCTAACTATTGATTGCAAAGAGAGGCACAACTTAGTGTGTGGGTTGTACGGATAAGGTTAAAATCTAGATGGGATATTATACTTAGTCTAGTTATATATTTTCCATGATATTATTCTATATTTGGATTTCAATTGTAAATATTTATTAGAATTAAAATTATGGGTGGAAATTGTTTCCTCTAGACAAGATAGTCAAAAAATTAAAAATATCACTTAAATCATCCTTTAAAGAGATGTGTGAATGGGTGATTAAAAAGGACTAAAATTAGAAAATATAAAAAATAATTTTTTTATTTTCTTAGAAAATTGTAAGTAGACTAAGAAGTTTTCTCTTTCTATGACCTTTATTAAGTTATTTGTGTTGGTTATTTATAAACTTGGAGTAACTTTGGAAGTTTAAAAAATTTTATCATATTTAATGGTAATGTAAATAAAAAGAGACATGCATTTCATTAAGATATTGTTTTTATTGAAAGTTTTATCCAACTTTAGATTTTGCCTAGATTGGATAAATCTTATTAAGGTATGCTTATATTATATAAAAATTTTAGTTATCATCAATGGCTTCCCAATAGGTTATTTTAGTAGCTATAGAGGTATACAACAAGGGGATCATCATTTTGGTGGAGGTGCTTGGAAGATCCATTAAGGCATCATCTGAGGTGGATGATATTAAACCTACTATTTTTCTAAATATGATTTTGCATCACCAGTTCATAGATGACACTCTCCTTTCCTTTGTTGCATCAATCCTTTAGGCTAGAACAATGAGGATTATTTTGATATCGTTTGAGAAAGTCGTAGCTCATAAAATTAATTTTTTGAAATGTGATATTTTCTTCTTCAATACCCCAATGACTAGGTAGAGAAGAATCACCAATATTTTGGGGTGTGAGATTGCAATCCTCCCTTTTGTGTATTTTAGGATGCCTCTATATAAAGGTAGATTCAAAAAGAGATTTTGGAATCTTGTTATGGATAGATTTAGTAAGAAAATTTCTAGGTGGAAGGGTGTTGTATTGAGCTTTACAAATAAGTTTATGCTTGTCAAATCCTTCTTACAGAGTATTCCATTGTAATTTGTCTATTTTCCATATTTCAAAGAAAATCTTGTGAAAGGTCAAGTGCATCTAAAAATATTTTTTATGGTTAGGGGCCAATGATATAAATTGAATCCAACTGGTATCCTAGGAACATGTCTATAGTAGTAAAGTTCAAGATGGGTTGGGCATGAATAAAATCCATTTAATGAATAAGGCCCTCCTTGCCAAACAAGCATGGAAATTAGTTAGTAAGGAGAAAGTTGGCTCAATTTAAATTATTTTAGCTAAATACTTATGGGATGATGATGATTTTTGTAGGGAACATATTCCACCCTTGGGTTTTTCTTTTTGGAAAGGACTACTAAAATTGAGGTATACTATTGTTAATGGGAGCAAATGGTGTTTGGGAAATGGTTGAACCATTGATTTTTGGGATGACTCCTAGTTTTTGGATCAACCTCTTTCACTCTATGATAATCTATCTTGTGTGAAACCTATTACTAGAGCTTACCTCAAGGTCAAAGTGGATGAGTATTTAGAAATAGTCAATGGTTTGAAGAGGTGGAAGTCCTTGGATATATCTACCCTGAATTAGATGGAGAGAGAGACCTAGTGCTTTATTTTAGGTAAGTTGAAATTTTAGGTTATTAAGAATGGGGAAGAAGAGGATTTCATTTTTTGGAAGGGAGAGAAATATGGTTCATTATCTATTAAATTAGTCTATCTCAACTTAGATTCTAATCCTAGACACTAGTTTCCTTCAGTTAAAATTTGGATAAAAGACATCACTCCTAAAGTTAACATGTTCTTTTGGCTATCTATTCAAAACAAAATTCTAACTATGGATAACTTGCAAAAATATGAATGTATTTTTTGAATAGGTGTTATCTCTATAACTTAGGGGAGGAGTCAGTTACCCATATTTTCATTCAATATCCCTTTTTAAATGGGGTGATAACTTCTATGCTAGATTCTCTAGGAGTTTGTTGGATCCCTCCAAAAATTTTCTTAGACTATTGGGAACAATGGCTTACTCTTTTCTTGTCTTCAATTTTAAAATTAATATGACAAATTTATTCCCATTTCTTTTATGGAAGATTTGGAAGTACCAGAATAGAAAGACCTTTAAAAATTCTAGAAGAGGTATCACCATTGTATACCTTAGAATGATGTCAGATATAATTGAAAATGTATCTTACATCAAGGTGAACTTAATAGAGGTAGGGAGGATGAGATAATATTGGATTTAGATCTAGGTCTCAAACCAAGACCGAGGGTTGGTAATACTCAGTCCAAACTAAGAGATTATGTTAAATGAGAACCACCTCCTCCAGGACGGGTTAAGTTAAATTTTGATGCAACCTCAAAAAGGAACCTAGGGTTGGCAGGTGTGGGGGATGATAAGGAATGATAAATAGGATCTTCTTCTATATTTTTCAAAAAAGCTAGACATCCAAACCTATAATTTCACTAAGGCTAGAGCTCTTTATTAGGACTTGTTTTTATTGAGCTCTCTAGATATTAGAAGATTTATTTTTAAGGGAGATTCCATTAATATTATTTACACCATGAAAGGGTCTCAAACCCCTAGTTGTAATATTTCAAATATAATTTGGGGAGCTATGAGATTGATGCACTCTTCGGTTGATGTTCATCTCTAGCATATCTATAGATAAGTAAATGGTATTATTAATTTAATTGCTAACTTGGGGACATATTAGTCTGGTCTTATTGTATGGATGAGGGACTTCCCTCTTAGTCTTGTTTATCTAGATTAATAACCCTATTCTATAGTTTATTTTTGGTTGGTCTATCTTCTTGGGATCTAAGAGTGGTTCATCCTATTTTTTTGGGATCTCATTTTGGTGTTGTTGTGAATGGGATCCTATTCATAACTGACATTGATCCTTGTTGTTTTTTTTGCCATTGTGGATCCTTGAGCATATCTAAAGTATTTCCAATTTTATTTAGATTTTGGGTCATTTTGTGCATCCAAAATTATTTTAGATTTTGTAGATGTTGGAGTTTATTTATCCTAAATTGGGGAGGGTTGGATTTTCCTTCTTAGTTATTAAATTTGGGGAAAGTCTTTGTGGATATTCTATTAGAACGTATTCCCTTAGAAATTGGTGGATTTAGTGGTCTTTGAGTGCAATGTCCATGTTTTTTGTTGTTGTTTCAAATTTTAAGGATGTGGTTTTTGGCAATAAAAGTTCTTGTGGCCTTGGTATGTATGCCCAATAGTTGATGGAGCTCTCTTGGTGAGCTAGATATTTTTGGGTTTTGCACTACAGTAAGTTTCTTGGCTCGGTTGGTCCCCCCTTCTTGTGGGTAGGAATCATGCCTTTGGACTTATTTGAATTTTCTTGGAATAGATTTGTATTCTTGGCCATGGTAGGATTTGTATTTTTTAATTTTAAATTATTTTTGGAAGGCATCCCTTTTTGATTTGAGGTGGATTGGATACAACAAAATCTATTTTCATCATTTGTGGTAGTGTTATTGTTGGTTTGAGAGCCTACATATCCTAGATGGCCTATTCCTCTTATGTTATATATAGTTGTTACTATTATTTGGGGTGTGGTTAGTGATTCCTTCGAGGAAATTTGACTTTAAAAAATTAGTTGTTGGACTATTGGTTAGATTTTTTGGGCTATGAGGCCTACTAGTTTTATGGTGAACATCTGGATTCATCTTGAGTTACACAATGCTCCATATTTTGTAAATAATATTTTTGGGGTTCCTTTCAAAACCCCTTTTATTAATACCATACCAAATAAAAAAAAAGTGATGTTTCTAAAATATAGAAATTATGAATTTGGGATTAAATAACTAACAGTTGTAAGAAATTGGTTTGGTATACAAATGGATTTGGAGATTATTTGTAGGTAATACCCCTTGATAATATTACCTAAAATGTTAATAGAAAACCATGATTATCTTATTAGTGAGGTTGACATGCTATTCAAAAACATATTCTTTATGAGATAAGTATCCAATTCTGGTTTAGTGTTGAGAATGTAATATCCATAGTACCATAAGGGCACCCTCATATTGTTGTAACAAATAAATATGTATTTTTTGATAAATTGTAAAATAGATTATATTAATAGAAGTTGTATTAAAAAGTAAAATGATCTAGATAGGAAACAAGGGAGAAATAAAAACCTCTTCCAATCCCTCCTCACTCAAAAATTACCCATAAAAATATTATATAGGTGTGTTTTTTGAAAACATCACATGAGGCAACCATAATGTAATTATCCATACACATCAATAATTTTTAGAGTTGAATTCCAATTTTCCTTGTTTATCTATATTATATAGACCATCCATCTATCTTAATACTACTTTGAAGTCATTCTTAGCATCTTGAACATACATGGCATACCTATTGTTCTATGGGCCAAAGGCTTATTTTCTCTTAATCCAGACATACTCAATAAAATACCTACCACTATGTGTATTATGATTTTAAAAACCATCCACCTTGGCCACTTTGAATCTACTGGTAGTAATTTCATATAATAGAACAGTAGTTTGAGGATGAAGACACAAGAGTCTATCGAAATCAACCAAGAAACTTTCTTACCCAACTTGACACTAGGATAACTTGTAATTTATTTTCTTCTAGGCCATTGCTCCTTGACCTAACTGTGGTAGATTCATTACAATTACTATCTACTCTTCCTATTCTACTATCTACTTGTACCACATCTCACATCCCTTGGATTCTTTGACACAAACTTATCTTATTTTCCATTCGAAAGTCCACATATTGCCCTTTCTCTAGTTCTTTTACCCATTTTGTTAAATAATTAGCCACCCTATTTTCCACTCGCTTGATATGTATAATAAAAACTTCTTGAAAACTCTTCAGAATATTTTGAACTATTTCCACATTCCTTCTCTCCCTTATTATTAAAACACTTTGAAGGGTCTTATCAGATCCAATATTCTAGCCCATACCTAAGAGTTTATCTCTACCTATAGCTTATGTAAATGTAGATTTGTAGTTATCATGGACACTGAAAATATTACCTATCCTTCTTCTTCATTATTTGGTGTTTTTCCCATACCTTCTACTCTCCAATACACCTATTTTCCTTTCCAATTCCTTATAATAATGCCAAAACTAGCTTTTCTAGGGTATTTAGTAGAAGCCCCATCTGTGTTAGCCTTCACACACTCTCTTGGAGGTGATATCCACTCTATTTTATATGAGGATATCTCACATATGCATCCAAACTTTACTTATTTCCAAATCTCCTTAGGATAGTCACTTTCTCAATTTCTAAGTTTGTTTCCTTGTGTAATCTAATAGATAGTGTATCCATTACCTTACTAATAATCCTCTCCTATAATTGCTCCCTTGTTCTATACTTTAATAAAAATTAACCAGTTTTTTCTAGCCATAATTGCCTCCATATGAAGCTAGGTCCCAACTTCCATGCCATTTTCATTTTTTTAGTCTTAAAATTGCAATATTCCCATTTCTCATAAAAGCTTTCTCAACCCCCAAATATTTCTCAACGTTGTCTGATATTCCCCTATAAACTAATCCATATATCTTTGGAAAAATAGCACCGAAAAAAGAGGTGATTCAAGGTCTCCTCTACATACCCACACATAAAACATTTGTAAGGTCCATAGAAGCCTATTTTTCTCAAATTATCAAATGTCAAGCACTTTCCATGGTTAGTTAGCCATGAGAAAATGTAAAATTTTGGTCATATTTCCTTTTGCCAAATAAATATCCATGGAAGGTGTGTTGGGGTAATCTCATATCCACAGGCTATCTTGTATCCCTCCTTTTCCTTAAATATTCCCAACTTGTTTCCTTCTCATCCAAGTATATCCCTCTTAGAAGCATCCTCAATTGGGTGTCTTTGGGGATATCTCCATAATTTTTTGGTTAGTTTTTGTCCCCCTCACTAGCCATCCTTGGGGATTTTTCCATTATAGTAAGTTTGGTACATGTTGATTCCATGATTTCATATAGTAATAGGCTTTCCACCATCCTACCTTTTGGAGCTCTGCTTTCCAACTCTTCATATCTAGAAATGTCTAAATAATTGGTTGGGATTGATTCTATGAATCCTCCCAAAATAGAGCATTATTTCCATCCCCTAACTGCCAATATAGTTATGGCTTTATTAACTCATGGTCTATTTCCATATTTTTTCGTATTGTAGATTGCTCTCATTCCACTCTTAAGTCTTACAATATTTTTTAACCACTCTTGGGTAATATTTGGCTTGTAATAGTCTACTCCATAAGGCCCTAGTAGCTATAATTCATCTCTAGTATAGCTTCCCTACTATTGCCTTATTTTTTTGGAATGTTGATATTATCCCCAATTCTCTTTGTTTTTTTTGTTGGGATATCTTCTCCAACCCAAATAGTGCTAATTTTTGTTCTCCCCTTACACTTGACCACAAAAAATTTCTTGTGTGTTTATCAATATATTTTAGAATTCCCTTTGGATCTTGAGTATGGAAATTTTATAAATTGGGAGGGCTTGTAGCACAATTATAATCATTGTAAGCCTTCCTCCCTAGCTTAGCCATTTGTGTGTCGAGTTTCTCAACATAGCTTGTAGTATGTAAATCAGCCCTTTCCACTCCTTACTCTTTGTTTTCTTTGTAGATAGGACTCATAGCTATTGTATGGGTGAAGGATTTTCCATGAAGTTCAATAATTGTATAATTTTATCTCTCCCTCTTTGTTGTATTGAAAAAACTATTTGAGACTTTTTTATTAAAAGTTTACCTAGTAGCTTAAGTATACCCATCTAAAAATTCTTTTATGTTTCTTGCTACTAGGATATTGGATTGGATAATAAGAGCAATATCATCCACAAACTAAAGGTGACTTATACCAATTTGAGAACTTATTTTCAAACCCCTCGACCTCCCCTCTTGTCTCCATTTTTTTAATAGTATCACTAGACTCTCTGCATAAAGGATAAAAAGGTAAGAGGAAAAAGGGTCCCCTTTCCTTAGCCCATATCCTACCATGAACATGGGATAGAGACTTGCATTCACCAAAACTAAAAATGATGTGGGTTGTGTACATGGTTTTACCCAGTCTCTCCACCCATTTACAAAGCCCATTTTTTCTAAAATCCTTTGCATAAAGGTCTAGTCTAATTTGTCATAGGCTTTAGAAATATCTAATTTAATAAACATACCTAGGTCATTTTGCTTGGATATTATGTGTATTCCTAGGACACTACTATTCCATCTAGAATTTGTCCACCTTCAACAAAACCACCTTGCTCACTTGAAATCATATTTGGTAAAAAAGGTTTTAACCTCAATGTCATAAGCTTTGTTAATATCTTGTATACTATATTACATAGTGAAATAGACCTATAATTATTAATTATCTCACTAGGTGGGCCCTTAGGAATTAAAGTAATAAAAGTATTATTCAAGGCTTTTAACATTTTCTTAATATGTTTGATTTCTTCCAGTGCCTCCACCACTTCTTGACCCACAATTTCCCAAAAAAAATGATAAAATTCAATGGGGAACCCATCTGGCCCTGAGATCTTTCCTGTTTATATTTTTTGTATGATCTACGATCTTTCTTCCAAAAAAATTTCTTCATCAATAATTTCTTGTGTTCAGGTTTGACTAATTACATATTTACCTCTAGTATCTTCTCCTACCATGTTGCATTCAAATTTTATTGCTATTGAATAGGGTATGAAAGTATTGATTTGTTATAGTTTTCATTTCACTACCATTAGTTTTTACCTGACCTATCATATCTGTAATACCTATAATTATATTATGTTATCTTCTAGTTATTGTTATCTTATGGAAGAAATTCATGTTTTGATCCCCCTTATTTAACCATGTAACTCTGGATCTTTACCTCCAATAAATCTCTTCTAGTTCCTCTAAAGCTTCCTCTCTTCTAATAATTTTTTCCTCACATTGCAACAACTATTTCATAATAGTTCTTTGTCTTATCTCTTAATAAATCTTCTCTTTCGATCCTTGATTTTGTTCTTTTGGATTCTAGTGAGTTCCTTCTTGTGTTTACTCCACTCCTTTAGTTGGATACTCACATATTTTAGTTTTTTGTGGAGTTTGAATTGGATTGTCCAAAATCTTGGTTTCCCTACTTCCCACCATTCCTGTAATTGGTCCTCCAAATCCTCATCTTTCAACCACCATAGCTCAAATTTAAGAGTTCTTGTAATTTTATGATTATCTTCTTCTATGGTAAGTCTTACTAGAAAATGGTCTGAAGAAAGTCTATACATGACCCTTGCTTGATGCTTGGTATGCAGTTATAATTCCTCCTCCATGAAGAAATGATCCAAGAAATATTTTACTATCTCCCCTTATTTTCTTCTATTTCTTCATGTCATGGATCTATCCATAGTTGGGATATCTATTAGATTCATTTGACATGTTATTGCTAAGAAGAACCTATTATTTTCCTCCAACATGGCTCTAACTCCTTGATGTTGTTCCTCTATTCTAAGCTTTACATTGAAATCTCCCTCTACAATCCATTGGTCCTTTCGGTAGTTTTCTTTGAAAGTCTAGATGGTTACCTATTGATCCCTCTATAATTTGACTGTCTATGCTCCATAGAAATTAAATATAGTCTATTTTTTTCTATTTCCCTATTTTGTAACTGAACCATTTACACCCCTCTTGTGGAGGTCCCACTATCGCTAGGAATAATTGTTTATTCCACATAGTGGACAATCCCCTTGATTTCCCTTGTGTTAATCGAGTAAGGATCTCTCCTTTTCACCATATCCTCTTGTTTATTTTTTTTAAGTCTTCTCCTTGCATTTTGGTTTCTTGTAATAGAATTATATCTGGACTCATATATATGATAATGTTTTTGACTACCTTTTGTATAGGGTGGCCACCTAAATCCTTCACATTCTAAGTAATTAATATCATTAAGAATTAGGATAGAAGAAATCAGCCATCGATTTTACCTTTCTATTTTGGCTTAAATTTCTTCCTTATTCCTCCATCTTTCCCTTGTTTAACTTCCTCCCTATAGATTGGTTCAATTTTTAGTTCTTCTCCACTTTATCAATCCCTAAAGTAGGGTTATATTTGTTCTTGTTTCCTTCTTTCATATCTATTTCCTGAGTTAAGATTATCTCTTACTATATTTCCCCTCCTATGGTCTCCCTCGTGGGTTGAATATCCTCTTCTATAAGAGAGATTGTACTTGGTTTTACTCCTTTCTTGTTCTCTAACACTACATTAGAGTATTGTTCATGATCATTCAATGTGACTTGATGAGTATCTTTCTATAATCCTTCAATTTTAAAATCCCCTTTTGTTTCCAAGTTTCCAAGTCATTTGAATATCTCATATCTATTGTTTGTTCTTCTAGATTTTCCTCCTTGTCTCTAATTACTTTGTTAATTTATTTTATTTAGATTTTTGATTACTTTTTAGAAGTACTTAGAGTTAGTTGGGCCTTTCACTTCCTTCTAATTTACCTTTTGCTAAAGATATTAGCCCACCATGTTAATGTTTGTTTTTATCCCCTCTTTTTCTAGTTGATGATCCTTAATTGTTGGGCACATTCTATCTAGATGTCCATGAGTGTGGTACACCCAATATTTGAATGGAATAGTATCATAATCTAGTTATTTATGCTAGATAAAATCCTCTATTTTTAGGTCTATCTCTATTGGAAGAGGTTTACCAAGGTCTATTTCTACATAAGCCCTAGAAAAAGTTATTGATCCTCCTAAAATTATTTCTCTTGATATACCCTACTAATGACCTAGTAAGTTGTCTATTGGCTCGAGTACCTCATATTTTCAAAATTCAAGAGGAAGAGAAAATAATATTACCTATATTGGTACTACAGTTAGTTCCACCCTCAGGTCGAATCCCATATTTCATGGTTGTAGGAATAGTCTCGATGGCCCGTGATGATACAACCTTCCATCATATACTTTTTTTTAGTCTCCATTGATGTGAAATCTATAGAAAAATACTCATTTAGGAGAGTTAGAATATCATATTCTCCTTCCATATGCCATTGTTTTTGTATCCATGTGTGGAAGAAATGCATGGATGGTCTGAAACCCATGAATTTACCTATTAGGTTGTGTTTCATATTAAAAAATATGTCCTCAGCTATCCAATCCTTTGTTGGATATTTTGAGTCCCTAAGCTAAAAAGTTGTCATTGATGTTAAAAGGACCTATGCAAGTAAGCACTATGATTTTCTCCACAAAGAGCTTCATGAGAAGCAAAGGTTTTGATCAAAAGGATGCATGGCATTTGGTTCCAAAAAGGAGCTTCAAGGGAAGCTTAGAAAAGGGTTTTTATTTAAAACCATGGATGACAGATTTGAAATGGGTTTTTCTTAAAACCCAAGTTGGCTTTTAGTTTCATCAAAAAAGGTGCCCCGATGATGGAGATATTTAATTTTAAATATTTATTTTAAATTTTAAATTATTTAAAATTTAAATTTAAATTTTAAAATTAAAAGTAAAAGTTTATCCTTCGACGTCATGAGGAAGTGTCGATGTTTCCAAGCATAGGGAAGGCATATATATATATATGCCATTAAATTCTTCAATTTAAATTATCCTTGCTCTTGTTGTTAATGCGATTGTTGGAAAGCGAATAGAGCTCGTGCAAAAAAGGTTTAAGTGGTAGAAGCAACGAATAAATTGGATGGTGTACGAAACCCAAGTCACCTTGGGCAGTGTGGCCTATTGGCAACTCAGGCAGCGTAAAGGCATTTGGTAGCACAAGGTCATGCATTCAATTTTTGGCAAGGTTCATTTGTTGTGCTTTGTGGTGGAAGCGCCAAGGGTGCACAATTTATTTAAGGCACGTGGGCCTATAGCATATAAAGGGAAGTTGTGTCCCTTTTGCAATACAAACGAGCGGGTAGCTCGTTTGGCTACCTTAGCCGTGGCTAAGGCGCTCGTGGTGAGGGCACATTGAGGGGTCAAAACCCATTAAGGAGGTATGCAATTTTTGATTAAAATTTATTTAATGCTCTAAATTTTGGAGTGATAAGGGTTAGAAAATATTTTATTTTGTAAAACCTTTGTTGTGTTTAAAAGGTTAAATAATTATTTTTTTGGTGAAAACCATAGATGATTATTTGAGCCTTATGGTATTGATTTGAATTTTTGAGAGCATTATTTTAGGAGAAATAAGGGTTTTGAATTTGAGGATTATAATAGTGACTTATTGATTATTATTTTAGAGGGTTTTTCTATAGAGGGACTTTGGTGGATGTGATTTTAGAGTTGGAGTAAAAAGGTGTAAATTGAGTTATACTTTATCTTGTGATTATTATTTGAAGTCCACTAACCCTTGTTAAGATTGGAAAAAGAAAGAGTGTTGAGTGTGGTAGATTTTGTGGACAACTTCTTGGCATAAAAAAGTTATGGGTAATATTCTCCATCAATTTGATTGGGTGGTTAATTTTTGAAAATATCATTGGAGTGAAAAGGATTGATTGTGGTTTCCTTTTGAGAGTTGTTGGTTGAATGCTTCAAGGATTTCTGGTTTGAGAGTTATGGTTAAAACCTTGTTTTATAAGCATTGTTGTTGAAGCCATTAGTTGTGTAAAAAATCTGAGTTAGGGTTTGAGAAGAAAATGAGTATCATTGTTATGTAAAGGATGTTTTATAAGCATTGTTGTTGAAGCCCATTGGTTGTGCAAAGAACTTGAACTTGAGTTAGAGAAGAACATGATTATCATTGTTATGTGAGATTTGTTGTTGAACATTGTTGAAAACATTTTGAGTTGGTTGATACATGCTTGGACTAGGGTTTGTAAGAAAGAGTTGTTCCTTGTGATGATTGGTTGAGTAGAGTTGTTGGAGCCTAGTCAAGTGATTGTGTGAAGTGGTTGTTCAAGTTCCATAAAACAAACTATTTTATATTCTGATTTGATTTGAGTTGAGAAAGAAATTGGATTTGAGTATAGAATATATTGAGTCTCTAACAATTCTCTTTATGCTTCTATGAGATTGCTGAGTTGAGATTGATTTGAGTTGAGATTGGGATTTGAGTATAGAACATATTGAGTCTCTAACAATTCTCTTTATGCTTCTATGAGATTGAGTTGAGATTTTGTTGAGCTAATTTGAGGTAAGTCTTTGAGAAGGCTTGTGGACTGATTTTGAGTAAGATTTTGTGAAGGCTTGCTATGCATATTTGAGCAAGTCCTAGAGAGGACTTATTGAGCAGATTTGGACAAGTTTTGAGTGAGCTTGTTGAGCATATTTGGACAAGTTTTGAGTGAGCTTGTTGTGTAGATTTGAGCAAGTCCTAGAGAGGACTTATTGAGCATATTTGGACAAGTTTTGAGTGAGCTTGTTGTGCAGATTTGAGAAAGTCCTAGAGAGGACTTATTGAGTAGATTTGGACAAGTTTTGAGTGAGCTTGTTGAGCAAATTTGAGCAGGTTCTAAGTGAGCCTTTTGAGCAAATTTAGATAAGTTTTGAGTGAGCTTGTTGAGCATATTTGAGCAGGTTCAGAGTGAGTCTATTGATCATATTTAAGCAGGTTCTAAGTGAGCCTATTAAGCATATTTGAGAAGGTTTTTAGTGAGCCTATTGAGCAGATTTGAGCAGGTTCTGAGTGAGCCTATTGAGCAAATTTGAGCAGGTTCTGAGTGAGCCTATTGAGCATATTTGAGAAGGTTCTAAGTGAGCCTATTGAGCATATTTGAGCAGGTTCTGAGTGAACCTATTGAGAACATTTGAGAAGGTTCTAAGTGATCCTATTGACAGAGCTTTGGAGGTGACAGAGTATAGAGGACAAAGTCTCAATGGATAGAGATCCGGCAACCAGGACAATTGAATACAAATATGATTGAGGAGTCTTCAAGTTGAGAGAGATCCACAAGTCAGTGCAACATAGAGATAGAGTCTTCTAGAATATCACTAGCCAGAGCAAAATGGGAAAGAGTTCTCTTGTGGAAGAGATCCACGAACTTGATATTTAAGGGATCAACATCTCCTTTAGACAGAGGTACATAAACATTGTAATTGGGAAGGATTCATAAGAAATTATTTGAGAAATATTTAAAAGAAATATTTTTTGTGGAGGTAGCCCACATTGGGTGAACCACGTTAAAAATGATGTCTCTCATGTGTGTGCTGATTTGTGTGATTTTTACTGCTTTATTAATGTTGATGCTATTATTTAGGGAAAAGTTTTATATTATACTGTTCACCTCCCCCTCTCAGTATAAGCACATGTTCTTCATCCTTTGCTATTTCCAATATTGGTATTTATTTTGCTTATGGTAAACATATGTTCACCCTTCCAAGTAAAGAATCATCCTTTTGTTGCTTCCCTATGACATTTATGATTGTCGTTACCTATATGTGACAATCGTTGAAGCCATCTTGGGTTCCACATAACTTATCCTAGTATGAGATTCCTTGGTTTGGAGGATTTGGTATTGAAGTACCTATGACCCCCATTCTTGGTTGTGATCCTTACTACTGAAAGACCCTCCAACAATATTGATCCTTTATAGTGGTATTTTTTGTAAAAAAACATTCTCCAAATCTATGCCCTAGCCTTCAAAATCCTAGTTCAATTTCTTAAACCATATTTAAATCATATCAATATTAACATAATATTTTTAATGGATTATAACAAATATATATTAATATAATTAAAATTTTATTTTATTTTAAAATTATAAGCAAAATTTTATTGATTAAATAGTATTCTTAAACACCCTCACAATCATTTTTTTAAAACTTGTAACCCTTTAATAGAAGAAAATGTTTATATTTGGTGCATGTTGTTTTTTAACTTAGTAACTTAAGAAACTATTAAAAAATTGATCCATATATCAAGTTACATTCAAAAGGACATACCACCTTGATTGTGTTATCACAATTCTATGAAAACAAAGCTTAACTTCTATGTAACCATGATCCTACAACGTTAAAGTAAGCCCATCATTAAATTAAAAAATTATTTGAAATACAACGAGTAACTCAATAGCATAAAACTTTTTTTATTATAAATAATACTTATCATTTAAACAACAAAATATTTATTAACTAAATGAATCAACGAATAACTCAATAGCATATAACTCTTTTTACTATAAATAATACATATCATTTAAACAACAAAATATTTATTAATTAAATGAAAAAAGTATTCACATACATTCGGATATCTTATAAATTAATTTTTTAGAAACAACTCCATTAAACTTAATAGAAAAGGAGAGGTCCCTGTCAGTTACCAATAATCACTGCAGGGGTATAGCTAAGGCTTTTATTTACGAAACCTAAAATTCAACATAAATTTATTTATTTATAAATAAATAAATAAAAATAAAAATAATATAGAAACAAGTGTAGCAAATAGTGATTGCTCCCTTGCAGAATACGCGATATGGAGATCACATAATGTTGGCCGTAATCCGATGGAACTTGATTCAGCGCATATTTATTTCGTGCAAAGAAAAGAGGGGGGAAATAACAGAGATCTGGTACATGGTCATCTATGGAGTTAACTCCATAAAAGGTATTCACTTGCATTCGGATATCTTATAAATTAATTTTTAGAAACCACTACTAGTTGATAAAACCTCCTCCTGACAGAAATCGGACGAGTTGTAGACCATTGGGGTGATGTGCGTTCGCATTTGTTATCCTCACGACAATATATTAAAGATAACAACTGCATTTGTTATCTTGTCTTAACCTAAATTGAACGTTCATGTACTTATGAGCTATGGACGCATCCAACGAAAGCATCACCACTTGCATTGCGCTGACTTCAGGACAGTGAATTATAGAATAAGGCTGAATTGCTTAAATGTGCTAATTCCACGTGCAAAGTGGACACCAGCCCACTAGTACGACCGACCATACGCGCCGGATGGGCACGATAGCATTGAATAGAGATTCGAGCGGGCCCGGGAAACGCCCATGTGCTGTCGTGGAGCAGGCTGCGGTAAACGGTTGTTGTAAAATAGACAGTAACTCTGCCATGGAAGGAACAGCCTTCTCAAAGATATTAAAGATCATAGGATATGATTTGAGCAGTTGTATTTCCATTTTTGAGGTCTCATAGATTATATGTGGGTGTCCCACAATTAAAATCTTTCATTTTATTATTACATTAATTAAAAAGTATGAAGGTCAGCCATATCCAAAATTGATGTTAACAGAAATAAGGAATTTTATATGAGTGGGACCAAGAATTTGCACCTTTAAATCTACTATAGAGTATAACAAGAGATGAGGCTTATAAACCATTCAAATCCAACAGTTTAACCATTTAAGTAAGTTATTAATAATGGTTTTAAAACTTCAAATAGCATATTTTGAGTAGTTGAAGAATTGAATTCGGAGATAAAGTTTAAGTAGGTTATTGATAGTGGCTTTAAAACTTTATATAGTGTATTTTGAGTAATTGAAGAATTGTGAGAGTGGCTTTAAAACTTTAGATAGCGTATTTTGAGTTATTGAAGAATTGAATTCGTAGATAAAGTTTAAGACCCTCCATGAAGATATAGCTTAACAATGTTAAATGTTAGTTTACTTTTTTATTCTTTTGAAATAACAATAGCAATAAAGTATAAAATTGGATGTGTAATTATTAGTTTTTTTCATTTTTTAAATATATATTTATATAAATATAAATGTTACACAACAAATTAGTTAACTTTAAAGTAGTTTTTTAGGGCATTCAAAACTTTTTTTTTATATTCATATATACATTGTTGTAGTTTAAGCTAGGGTCTCTTACCTATTCACCAAATAGAATTCTAATTTTATAGGGCAAGGTTAACCCAATAGAATTCTATACAGTAAGGTTAACTATAAATTAGATAAACAATATCTTCCGTGAATATTTTCCTAGGGCCTATGGTCTTATGGATGATGGTTGTAAAAAACTATTTTATCTTTAGGCCTTATGGATGATGGATGTTAAAAACTATTTTATCTTTGCACCTGGGTGTGCAGAGCAAAGGTAGGTTTGGGCTTTGGCTCTTCTTTGGGAGGTCTAAGGTTCAAATTGTGGCGTGGGAGTCTGTGAAGGGGTGGGTGTGGTGGCTTTTGTATTAAATTATCTATTGATAAGTATAGCTCTCTGCTTTAAGGGGGATCATGGTTGGGAAGAAAGTGCTCAGCCCTGTGTCGGTCATAGAGGTTTCTCACAATAACCAAATAATAATAAAAAATAAATTATTTTATTTTTATTTTTATTGTTTTTAATGATTTTTAATTTTATGTTGACTTTTATTGGAAACTTTTTTATCAAAATAATAAAATATTATATTTGATAGAGGTTAATTAAATTATATTTAACTTTTTCGTTTAATTTGTTTTTTAAAAATATTTTTCATTTTCTTTTTATTAAACACATCTTTAATTTTTCTCAATTAATTATGTTTTCATTATCAATTAGTTGATATCATTTTCGTTGAAATATAAAATCTTACTTATCATTTTCAATAAAAATAAAATCTTACTTAACTAATTACTTTTGAAATTTAAATTTCAAATCAGCAAAAGTTAACATCAAAATTAGTTAAATTATTTTTTATGCTCACCTTTTCGAGAGATTGTCTCTTTCATTAATCTCAACAATAATGTTAGCTTGTATACACTCCCCACATACATTGTTATTGACCGTATCAATAATAATTTTTAACTCCCTCATTTTAAATATATTTTCATCCTTGAATATATATGCCATGTAGTTGGAGACCTTAGTCCACGCTTTCATTAAGTGCGCCGTACTTCGCTTCAAATCCTTTAAAGAAGTATCGAGCCCCAATAATTTTTTTATTGCAGTGTGAAGAATTGAACTTCACCCCGCTTTGACATTCGCCCTTCCATTTCGAGGGAACAGGTCCGAGCCCTTCGTCACGGAAGCTGCTGCTTTCAGGCCAGATTCCGGTGTCCACCACGCCCACGATGACATCTTTGCCATAGTTAGATAGCGACCATAAGCCGTTGAAGGAGGTGCTAAGGCCCAGAAACCCCGGCGAGCGTGTGGTATGGATTTGAACGGGGGAGGATGGGATGACAGCCAAAGTGCCATCCATCCTCTCCAAAGCTCGGGCCTCTGCACTGCTCAATTTGGCGGCAAAGCCGTGCAAGACTGTATCATATGTATACAACAATTGACTCGGACCTGTTTGGGAGCCTGAAACTCCACGGAGGAGCGAAGCATACCAGTGCTCATGGAGAGTGAAAGGGTGAGGTTTCATGGACTTGATCATGTGAACAATGTATCACTAGCAAAAATTGGAACTCTTGTCAATAGCAAAATCTAGCTTAGCTATCACTAGGAAGGCTAAGAATATAGCATTGGTTTGCAACCTAGTGAATCAACACTGCCTTGTAGCATGGGGAGATTTAAAATTGATATTAGATTTTTTCATAGACCTTTTTTTTTTTAACTTCTTTGGATATTCAAAATATAAAAACCTTGATTAATTGATGAGGCATATAGGCATTAATCTTGTTCAGTCTTGGCCAAGGATTTAGCTCAAAAAAATTACATGGCCACCCTCAAAAGACCTTTATTTGTACAAGTTAGAGTACCTGGAAGTAGAGGTCATGTTCCTTGGGTGTAAAATTCAAATTAAAACTAAGAAAACAACCTACAGTTGCATTTTTTACTTCCCCCACCCTCATATATATGAGGGTGGGGGTAGGGGAAGTAACAACTGCAACTACAGTTGAGGGTGGAGGTGTGGGAAGTAAAAATTGCAACTGCAGTTGTAAAACAACCTGCAGTTGCAATTGTTACTTCCCCCAACCCCACTATGAGGGTGGTTTACAACTACAGTTGCAGTTGTTACTTCCTCCACCTATATGAGGGTGGGGATGGGGGAAGTAACAACTGCAGCTGGGTGGGGGAAGTAATAATTGCAGCTGGGTGGGGGAAGTAATAACTGCAGCTCATATATGAGGGTGGAGGTGGGGGAAGTAACAACTGCAGTTGGGGGTAGGAAAGTAACAACTGCAGCTGGGGGTAGGAAAGTAACAACTGTAGCTAGGGTGGGGATGGGGAAGTAATAACTACAACTGGAGGTGGGGAAAGTAACAATTGCAGCTGGGGAAGTAACAACTACAACTGGGGGTAGGGGAAGTAAAAATTGTAGCTGCAATTGTTACTTGTCCGACCCCCAACCTAATATATGAGGGTGGGGGTTGGGGAAGTAACAACTGCAACAATGGGTGGCATTTCTCTTTCTTAGCATGCAACTTTGCTTAGGATTTTATGAGAAGCGGGCCTCCTTTCATAGACTTCTTTTGCTATGAGAATCATTGAATCTACTCATTTAATTTTTGCATACAATTATTACTTCCATGCTTGATGTAATCAATAGGTATATATTACTTAGCTTTTGTAGTTTTATTTACTTATTGCCTATTCTACCTAGCTTTTGTAGACTTTATTTAAAAGTTGACTATTCTCACAATTTTTTTGGCAAGACCATCGTTGTTCACATGTTGTTGATTTATCATAGTTGGAAAAAATCATTCTAGATCTTTGATTTTTTTATCTTTTAATATTATGGAATATGTGAGTGGTTTGGACTAGGTGCTTCTATTACATTCTCAATTGATGAGTTATTTATAGTTCAATACTATCACATGCAAACCAACATTTTCCAAAATTATCGTAAAATTTTATTATATACATTTATAATACAAATTGTTGCATTCTTATTTTGTGAAAAATGTGTCATGGATAATAGTTGTTTATCAGTATTTGCAAGTATTGATCATTTTTTATTGTTACCTCACACACAATGCACTTGATCCCATAGGTGTTTTACTAGGGTTTAGTCACCATGGAGTAAGCATTTTGTTCCTACCTAGCTTACCTTTTTCCTCATTCCAATGTAGTGTGTTTCCCTTCTATAAATCTTATAACCAAATCTTCTTGTCAAAATAGTGCATGGTAGTGTTCTTTTGCTTCCATAAGCCATCAAAAGCCTTCTTCTTTGGGTTCCTCCTATAATAGCAGTCCAACTACCCTCATTTTATTGAACCCTTAATTTAGAGTGGTTGACAACTATTGAGCTTTTATCCTTACATCATATGGTTCCTCCTCATTTATGGCAGTAGAATCCTCCAAGGAAAACTCATCCTCTATCTATAATTCTTTGGTTACCTCTTTAGAGAAACAATCATTTTTTATTTGATATTCTTTGGCCACTTGTTGAATGTAGTGTTTATCCTCCCTTTTAATTTCTTCAGTAACTTCATGAATGCAAGACCAGTTATATTCAAAAAAGTTAAGCTCCTCAATATGGTCTAGATCATCCTCTAGTAGGTTAATCCTTTCTTCTTCAATTTTCTCAATGTGGAAGGGTAGTATTCCATTCCCATTGCTATGCATACTACCTTTATCATGACATGAGTGGTTGCTCCTAAGTTGATCATGCAATTATGTACTATCTACTCCATTTAGAGAGATATGTAAAATGGGGGTGGTTATATTTTATCCATGCTAGGGACTAGCTGATCTTAAGCAAAATTTAGGTCTTATGGCTTCTCCTTTTTAGGATTTATGTCTTTTAATGTTGCTTTGAGAAGATCTTATTGGAAATTTTGAGGTGTTGCCATTGATGTCAAAGGGTTTGATGTCAAAAGGTTGATGTCAGAGAGTACTTTGTATGGTAGGAATATTCTTCTATGGTTGAAATGGTTAAAATTTGATCAAGGCAAAGTTCATCCCAAAAGCAAGAAAATTGGTTGGAAAGAAGAGGCCATGGTTTAAAAGGAAAGAAAAATATTATTATAATAATTTTCAATATTATAATAATTCGGTCCAAGAAATCATTAAAAAAAGGGATACCCTAGACAAGGTTTATTGAGATTTTATAAAAGGTGGCAAAGGTTTCTTTTAAATTATTTAAATTAAAATATTTTAACAAAAGTTAAAATTTTAATTTAAAATAATTTATGGTGCCAAAGTTTCAAATCAATTTCATTTTTAAAAGCAAGAGAGAGTCGACGTTTGTTAAAACCAAAGGAAAGAGTATTTATAGGAAATGATCTTTCATTTCCAAATGTTCATGATTCAAATGCCCAAGCCAAGGAATAATTTGTGCACTCGATTTTTGCATAGGGGAAGACGTTTGTGAGTTGTAAAGAAAAGGGAGGTAGAGTTGAGTTGAATTTCACTTGGGGTAAAAGATACATCACATAGTGTTGGGTAGTGCAGGTGGTAGGAAGAATGTGGCTAAGGCACTTACGGAGGGAAGGTTTCAATTTTGAATCCCACCAAGTTGTTTTGCAAGAGGGTAAAGCCCTTTTTTCATTTTTGGTGAAGGCAATTTCAAATAATAAATTTTGAATTTTGGGTTTCGTACGGGAGTGTAGCCCAAGCGGCAGCCTAGCCTTGGGCTAGGGCATTGTGGTGGCTAAGGTCATGGGTTCGAGCTTGGGTGCTGGTCATTGAGACTTGTGTAATATTTTTTGCAGGTAAAATATTAAAGGTATGCTTTTTAATTTATGTGCCTCCATGGTCTTGGAATACATTATTTGAAATTGAGGCTTCAAAATCATGAATGGAAAATAAATGAAATTATTTAGGGATTCATAAGGAGTGTTAATTAAATATTTTATTTTGGGTGCTTAGGAATCAAATCAAATATTGGATATTATAAGGTGTAAAAAAAGGGACTTTATTGTTGATGTGTGTTGAATATTATTTTGAATGAGAAGGAGATTATAAGGTGTAAACAAGGAATTTTATTTTTGTTATATGTTGAATATTATTTTGAAAGTGAAGGAGTGATAAGGTGTATTTGTGACTTAACATTTTATTGTATTTCTTGTATGGTGAAATATTTGTTGAGGCAAATATTCATTTTGAGGTTTTGAGATAGACCATTGTTATCTAACCTTGAAAGTGAAACAAAAAGAAATTGGTTGTGAGTAAAATAGGTTTTGAAGACATATCTCCATCATAGCAAAAAGGTATGAGCACATTATCCTTTGTTTAGAGTGATTGAATGAATGTTGTGAAATATAAGGTGGAGTGAAAAGGATTGTTTGATAAGTATTGTTGAAAATATTTGAGTGAGTTTTTATATGCTTCATGGGTGAATGTTTAGAGAGCATTTGAGATAGAGACTGAAGATTATTTGAGTTAGGCTTTGAGACCTACATTATGCCTTTGTTTGAAGAAGTATGAAAACACTTGGTTAGGGTTTGTAAGCAAGTTGTGTTTCATTGGTTGAATGATTGAGTGAAATTATTGAGTATTGGTTTTGAATGATATTGAGAGTAAATGTACAAACATTAGAAATCAGATTTGTGAAAGTGACAGACTTAATGATTGAGTAGAACATATTGAGTTTTAATAGAGTACATCATTCTCTATATGTTCCAGAGGTTAAACAAATTCTGGATAGAATATGTCTAAAATGATTCAAGTTAAAGGAATTACTTTGAATATTAGACAAAGCATTTGATAGCATTGTGTGCAAGATTTGAGATTCATTGAGAATATTTTATGAGCTATTTTGAACAAGTGTTTGAGTAGATTTGAGCAAGTCCTTGAGAGAACTTGAAGGAAGATTTGAAATAAATTGAGCAAGTTCTAGAGAGGACATAAAGGTAGATTTGAGGTAATCTTCATGAAGACTTGAGAGCAGTTTGAGCAATTTCTTGAGAGGAATTTAAGGTAAATTTGAGGTAAGTATTTGTGAAGACTTGAGAGTAGATTTGAGCAAGTCTTGGTGAAGACTTGAGAGCATATTGAGAAATTTATTGAGAGGACTTAAAGGCATATTTGAGGTAAGTCTTGGTGAAGACTTGAGAGCAGTTTGAGCAAGTTCTAGAGAGGACTTGAAGGTAAATTTGAGGTAAGTCTTGGTGAAGACTTGAGAGCAGATTGAGAAAGTTCTTGAGAGGACTTGAAGACAGATTTGAAGCAAGTATTTGTGAAGACTTGAGAGTATATTTGATTTATTGATTTTTTCAAGCTTTGTGTTAAGGCTTGGGGTAAATATAAGAAGAGTTGATTTGTGATTGGATCAATATTTGTGTTAAGGCTTGAGGATAGATTTGAGGATAAATTTTGGTATAAATTTGTGCTAGACCCAAGATATATTTAGATAAAATTTATACTACACTTAGGATAGAGTTTGGTGCATATTTGAGACAGAGTTGAGAGAAATATTTAGAGGTGATAGAGTAGAGGACAAGAGTCTCCAGTGGATAGATATACATTAGCCATGGTAGTGAGGACATAGGTCTTCTATAGAGAGAGATCCACAGGCCAAAGTAGTGGGGGCATAAGTCTTCTAGAAGATCATCAGCCAAAGTAGAGGAGAAAGAGTTCTCCTCTAAATAGAGATCCACGAACCAAAGCAAGGGGAAAGAGTTCTCCTGTGGAGTGTGATGCATGAACTAGCTGGGAAGATGGATTTATTTTATGGAGAGAGATCCACGAACCATTTGAGGATAAGGAGTTCTACTGGATCAAGTTCCATGAACTAGAGAAAGGGGGAAAGAGTTCTCCTGTGGAGAGTGATCCACAAATCAGAACATTAGGGGATTAGTGTCTCCTTTGGACAGAAGTCCATAAATATTGTAATAGGGAAGTAATTACCAAGATATTTGTTGAAAAAATTTAGTAGAAATATTTTCTACATGGAGTAGCACACATTGGATAAACCACATTAAATTGGTGTCTCTATTGTGTGTGATTATTTGTGCATTACTTTGATTACTGTTGTTGATATTGCTATTGATAATATTGAATAATATTGTTTGGGAAAGAAAAGTAAAATTTGGTTTTATACTGTTCATCCCCCCTCTCAGTATAGTCTTGTGTTCTTTAGATCTATCTATATGGGGATTAGCAATGCATCATACATGCTTGCCTTGGAATGAGTCTTCTTAAGTTCTTCAATAATATTATACCTAGTCATTCTCAACAGCTTTTGTTCCTTCCAACCAATCTCTTCAAGCCATCTATGATATTGCTTACTGTCTTCCATCCTTTACCTTTTGATAAAAGAGGGATACTTTAACTTTCTTAGAACTTACTCCTTATGATCCACTTGCTAGGTTTTTTTCTTTATTGGTTTTGGCCTTGGTGATTCCAACCTTGGCTATTATTTTTTTTGCTCCTTATAAGTTTAAGTAGGGAATTTGAATGGCTACAAATTTTGAGGCTCCACTTGTAGAGTCTTCTATGTAAATTTGGTTAGGACCTAAATTTACTCTTACTCCTTTGGTTCCTTGACTACCATGACTTGTTCAAGATTTGTCAAAATGTTGATCACTTACTTCTATGAGTTGTACAGTTATTCTTTACAAATCTAGTTTGGACTTGAATTGGATTTGATGTTGGTATACCATCCATGTGTATTCATTGTGAGGATCATTTCATGCCAAGTGCCAATAAATTTCATGAGGAGTGGAAGTAGACAACATATCCTCTAGTTCATTATATGAAACATTTGTTCATATAACAATATTATTGCTAGAGGCCCCTTTGTCGTTATTTATGAAGGAAAGCCTCTTGGGTTGATATTCTCATATCTTTTTTTTACATTTTACCTCTAGAGCATAATGACTTTGTCATTCAAATTCTTCAATGTTATACTTAGCCCTAATAATTCAATATTTTATTTAGGTATTGGATTTGGAAACAGAGGAACAGATAGTACAACATGCCTAGGTAGAGCTCTAGATACCATAGTAGGATCATATTATAGCATAATAATAGATAAAAATTATTGTGGAGGAAAATCTAGAAAGTATGGAATAGTGATCTTAGGAGGAAGCTTCCCAACTAATATGAGTGCATCTTCTATAGCAATTGTGACTTACAGACTTGATAAAATATCATATCATTAGCTAACCACATTTGGAGACCTATATCTAGGTCAAAGGCTTAGACATAATAGATATATGATTATGCTTGGGAAGGTTTGATATCTTGAGGAATCTACTTCCACATTTTGCTAAATATAATATTAAAATCAATGATATTTTCTTCTAGATGACCTAAATGGAGGTAAACTAGGTAAGCAATAAAAATGGATCTCCTACTTGGTTGAATTCCAAGATGAATGGTTTGACAAGCTAAGCCCATGAAGTAATATTATTATCATCAAGGGATCTATACTAGGTGATCACTTTTCCTCTAAAGTATATGGCTAATAGCCTAACCATGACATCCTCATGTTGGATATTTTGAATAGTAGCAAGGGCGACCACATCTTGGTAGTGCTCATATATAGTTTGCTCAGATCCATCAAAAGTTGGTAAAGTTTTAAGAGAAAATTAAGGTATTTTATGGAGATCTAAGATGAGGGTACCATTGCTATTCCATCTTGGATAGACTTTTCTACCCATATTTTCTAGGAAAGGACTATCAAGAGATTTCCCAAGAAAGGATTGTAGTAGAATAGGAATTTGAATGCCACGAGCTCTAACTATAGAGTGAAATTTATCCAATATTCAACAATCTCTTTGGTTAGGTAGTTTATCAAACTACATAGGTTATTTGATATTTTTTGCATATAATCTCATTAAAATTTGATTCTAGAACTTTATTTTTCAATAGAGTCAACACTATCATGTTCTTTTAATAGTGAAGTCATAAGGTGAATACATATTCTTCACTTGTGATTTCAATACTATTGACCATAATATTGGGTTCTCTAAGTGAGTGAGATAAATTATTTTGTCCCATTAGTAATGCATTTTTATAAACAAAAAAAATAGGTTTGGTCCTACCAAGCATACCAAAAACTCTTAGTCTACAATTTTCCTAATGGATGAGAGTGTGTAGTTTGATCGTAGGGCCAAGATTGGATGGATTAGGGTATCTCCTTAACCAACCTCTAGAGAAGGCTAGTTTATTGTTTGAGACAAATAAATAAAAAAATGGGAAGATCAGAGTAATAAATAGAGGGTTAGTGATGGAAATTGTATATTAGAGGTAGACAACATTTGGCTAGCAATATTACCATATACCATGTATCACACAATAAAACTAAACAACATACATGTCTAATAGACCAGTTATTAGGAAAAGGATCATTGAATATGAATTAATCTTGATAATGTGTCCTACACTACTTCAATAACTCTTAGAACCCTTACCAACTTTTATAGAAGAAAGCAAAATCACACAATCATACATTAAGTATCCTTAATATTCCAATAGTATGGGCCTAAAAAACAATCTACTAGACCTTCCAAAGAGATTCTATAGAAATATATAGGGCCTACAAAGTATCCATATACATAATAATTCAACAACACAATGCCAGCAAAGATCAAATGATAAATTGATTCATTAAAATTTCGAAGCAAATTACATAATATACAATTGGTACACATTCAAATTTTTGACCCTTATATTGAGGTAATTATCACTATATATAAATTACTATACTATCCTAGACAACATTGTCAAAATAAGGAAAGCACCATAGGCCTAAAAATATAGGCACAATCTAGCCTAGTCTACGACTTATTCTTGATCAACATGATGGGAAGGAGTGGATGTCACTTTCTACTTTGATTTTTCTAGCTACTATTGATCGATATCATCCACCATCCGCATCTTCCACATGCCTTCCATAGATCTATGCCACTTAAACATGCTCATCCTCTCCTATCATTTTTTGTTGTTGAGCCAACTTAATGAATTTACATGGAGTTTTGCTTATGATTAGTGGCAGTCAATGATATTATAGGTGGTAGGATACTAGCTTTTGCTTTCCTATAATTACCCTATCTTGGATGACTAAGAAGTGTTTATGTGTTTGCTTTTGGCATGCATGATTACCCTAAAAGAGACCTAGTTGAAAGCCTTCTTCTTTTATCTTCATTTGTTTCACATTTTTGTTGATCAATGGGATGTTAGATAACTAGCTAGGGATATTATAAGAGTTTAGAATATTTAGCCATTAGAAAACACCTGGCTACATAACCCTCTAGTCAAGACTAGTTAGGACCACTATGTGCTTTGATAGGTTATGTCTTCAAGGTTATCCAACCATATTATAGAGTGGTTGGACTCTTTTTATTTAGTCAAATTCAATCCCAAAAGAATACCTTTGATGCTTTAATCAACCATTGCATGGTAGTTATCAAAATTTTCTTGTAATAACAAAATTAATAGTCTAAAAGAACTTGCTAGGAACTGTGTGGAGGCTTTTATGGGTCCATAGTAGTCAAATGGGTCCCTATGTTATTAGGGGTACTCTTATAGCTATGGATAGCTTTAAATTAAGTTTCACCATTGATATTGATCCCTCTATATGATGTGTTAATCTCTATTTTAGCCTCATGATGCACCTATTTTATGTATCAATATCTTAACCTTTAAGGGCGTAAATCTATACGGTTGAATAACCAAGATGCGTAGCATCATCTATTTATACCATATACTTGAATAATGTTGTGTCACATTGGTTTCTAACAATTTGGTAACCCATGCTTATTAATTGTTGCTATGGGATCTCTATCAACACAAACACTCTCTTATTTTTTTAGAGTTCAAAACAATTTTTCTATAAGTTTAATAATGGATCTTCTACTTTGTAAATGGTCTATTTGATGTAAACCAACAAAATAGGATCAATTATAGATTATATTATAGCATGAAGTTCATAGGATTTTTCACTTATAACTATGATTTGGATTCAACGATGGTGGTATCATCCGTTTGCCATGGTATTAATGATGAAATCAGGTAGTAGGTTGATATGCATGATATTTACACCCTTTAGGAGGTTGAACGTATGGATATATTGATAGAAGAGAAGCTCTAGTTGTCCTATCCCCAATTTTGATATGATTTCAACCATCTATGACCTTACTTTAATAACCATAATGATCAACATCCCTAAGTATTATTTTATACAAACATTATTCATGACATCCCTAAGATTAAACTTGTGAAGAACAACATAACTTCCTTGTGGAAGTTGAGAAAGTAATAGTGTCAAACAATGAAGATCAAGATTCTTTATAGTAGGAGTCATTAGTTGTAGCAATGGGTTCTAAGGATAAAGTTGATGCCATGGAACTAACTATGTTTTCATTAATGATACTTCAGTCTCACCATACCATCAAGGTCCAAGGCTTCATCAAATGTTAGAGTATTAATGTGTTGATTGATTTAGATAGCATGCATAAATTTATTGATAGCAAAATAGTGAATTCTTTGGGATTGTATAATAATACTACAACCAAGGACAAATTCCAAGGATTGATTGCAAAGAGGGACACAACTTAGTGTGTAGGTTATATGGCTACGGTTAACATCCAGATGGTATATTATATATACTTAGTATAGCTATTTGTTTGCCATAATATTATTCTATATATGGATTTCACTTGTAACTTTTTCTTGGAATAAAAACCATGGTTGGAAATTGGTGATTTAAAATACCTAAAAATGATAAATATAACAATTATATTTTTTCGCTGGACTGGACAACATAGAATACTGTGACAGCCATAAAAAGCTGGACAGCTTACCCGGATTCGTGGCGGCTACCGATTCCACCATGTAAATTCAAAAAAAAAAAACAATTATATTTTTAGGTCCGAGGTGTAGACCAATTGGTTCAAAAAAAACCCATAAGACAGGCAGAGGTCGAAGGTTCAAATCTCGGGTCTCATCGAACTGAACGCTTGTTCCTTTCCTTGTGCATTTAGTGGCATAAAAAGTATAAAATGATTGGGGCATGATGGTTATAGGGGCATACTGCACGAAGATATGAGTGATGGCTTTCAGGGTGGACAACGTAAAATATTGTGGTGACTATAAAAGCTGACAACCTGCCCGAATTTGTGGCACCGATTCCACCATATAAATTAAATAAAAAACAATTAATTTTTTATTTTATTATAAAATTATAAGTAAACTAAGAAGCTATATTTTTCTATGACCTTTATTAAGTTATTTTTATTGGTTATTTAGAAACTTGGAGTAGCTTTGAAATTTTAAATAATATTATCACAATTCTTTCCAGTCTAATGTTAATGGAAATACAAGAGACATGCATTTCATTAAGATAATGTTTTTAAAATATGAAAACCAAGAGCTTGAGATTAAAGAGCAAGAGCTTGAAGTTGCAGGAAATTGGTTTGGAATATAAATGGATTTGAAGATTATTTGCAGGTAATGCCTCTTGGTAAGTATTACCAAGAATGTTAATAGAAAACCATGATTCTCTTATTAGTGAGACCGACATGTCATTCGAAAAACATATATTCTTTATGAGATAAGTATACAATTTTGGTTTAATGTTGAGAATGTAATATCCATAATCCCATAAAGACACCCTCATCTTGTTATAACAAATAAATATGTGTTAATATAAATGATAATTTGATTTATTTTTTTTAAATTAATAACAAATTTTATTGATTAAATGATGTTGTCACACACCTTCAAAATCATTTTTTAAGCCCGTATTCATAACTTGTAACCCCTTACTTTAGTAGATGAAAAGGTTTTTATTTAGCACATGTTGTTTTTTAACAAGTATCAAGCAAGTAATTTTCTCTAGCTACATAAGAAAGTATAAAAAAACTGATCTATATACTTAGGGCATCCTTCCTTACAAATTCAATAAAAGAAGAGTTACCTCATCAAATATAGGACATCCTTCCTTACAAATTCAATAAAAGAAGAGTTACCTCATCAAATATGTTTAGTCTCAACTCCATTTAACCTTAGTAAGGTTAAATTCAAAAGGACATACCACGTTAATTGTGTTATAACAATTATATGAAAGCAAACCTTAGCTTCCAAAAAAAATAATTATATAACGATATCCTACATACTTGCACTACTTAAATCGTTAAGTTAAAAATTTATTTGGAATACAACGAATAACTTTATAGCATATAATTTTAAAAAAATAAAATTTACGAGGAGACTTAGATTCAAACCTTACGGTATATTTACTTTGTGGGTATGCTTACTTTGTGGTAAAGGTAGTAGTGTGTTCTGAATCCTTCCATTTTGTGGTAAAGGTAGTAGTTTGTTTTGAATTCTCTGAGTGTGGGGTATGCTTACTTTGTGGTAAAGGTAGTAGTGTGTTCTGAATCCTCCCATTTTGTGGTAAAGGTAGTAGTTTGTTTTGAATTCTCTGAGTGTGCCACTAGATTAACGATGACGATACGAATCCCAAAGCAATGGTGGTCCCCATCTCAAACTGATTAACCTTAACGAGACGGATAGGTTTGGTGGTTGCAATCCTTATGGTTTAAACCATGCGCTGGCCAGTTACTAAAAATAGTGGTTGTTACCAACTCTCCTATGTAATAAAAAAAAAAAAAAAAACTTTAAAAAACAAAATTAACACATATCATTTAAACAACAAAATATTTATTAACTAATTTATAAATAGTATTTATCAACCAGGCTAGTGGATTGGGAGGAAGAGACCTAGGTTCAAACTTTGTGGATATGTCTAATTTAGGGCAAAAGTAGTAGTTTAACTTGAGTTTGCTGAGTATCAGGAGTCACAAGGGGTCTTCTTCACCATAATCGTATTTACCGAGGCAAGATATGGGTTATAGTAGTGATAGTACCATGATTTGACATTCTTATCAGAAGCAATGCGACTTAATCTTGTGATCAGTTATTCAAAAAAAGTAGTTGCCCATTCTTTTATTCTTTTATACAAAACAATAAAAATAAAAATAAAAAATAAATAAATAGACAAATGGTATTCACATACATATAGATACCTTATAAATTAATTTTTAGAAACAACTTCATTAAAATTAATAGAAAGGGAGGTTCACTGGGTTATAGTTTAGTTTTTATCTTAAAAATATAAGTTTAAACACGATTTAAGTATATTTATAAAAATTAAAATTAAAATTAAAATTAAAATTAAAAAAATAAATAAAAGTAATCTGACAACAAGTGTAGCAAATAGTGATTGCTCCCTTACAGAGTACACCATTGATCACATCATGTTGGCCGCAATCCGATGGTGCTCTTGATTCGGCGAATATTTATTTCGTGCAAAGAAAAGAGTGGGGAAATAGCAGATATCTAGTACATGGTCATATCCCTCTGGCCATACGTTAAATAGATTTTTATAAATTTTAAGATCTTTCTAGTAATGAAGTTGCTTGTATTTCTGCGGCCTGTTTTTGGGGACCAGGAAAACATGCTCTTCACCGGTTTGCTTGTCGATCTTAACAATCCAGCCGTTCTTGATCATATGGGATTTAACCCGCTGCCTTTTGTGATCGATACGCCAAGCTTCCATTTCCGATAACGCCGGATCCTCCTCGCTCATAATTCTGGTGACTTGCAGCCCGTTCCCAAAATTTTGTGTCCTTGACATAGCGCCACCTACCGGAAAGAGAACTCTCCTTTCTGCGTTGAATAATTTTTTGCCGGTCACTATAGCGCCGGCAGGGTTAAGATGAAGGAGCTCAAACAGCCCTACAGATTTCTCATTCTTGCAATCGATGAGATCAAAATCTATAGATGAGTATTGAGAAACCAATTGCTTAGCGTCTCCCACAACAAATACCGCGTCATACAAGAGATGAAGAGGCTTCATTGAGGTTAAATACTATTTTACTTTTTTTTTTTTTTTTAAATAACAATACCAATAAGGTATAAAATTGGGTAATTATTATCCTTCTTTCATTTTTTAAATATATATTTATATAGATGTTACACAACAAATTAGATTTAGGGTATTCAATTTTTTTTTGTAATTTTACTATACGTTCTCATATATATACTTTGTTGTGGTTTGAACTAGGGTCTCTTAAAGGAGAGGTCAAAGTCAAACAAAAACCTAAATTCACTTAAGACTAGAAAGGGTATTCTAAAATACTCATGGAACTCAAATCTTTGTGTTGGGGATCAGTTTCAATACTTAACGATTAAAACTAGCACATCGGATGAGATCTAAACTTAAATGATCACAATGAGGTTTCGGTGAAGACCTCAGTCTCTTGCTATTTGAGCATTATACGCATTCACCTAGTGAATCCCTTGGTCAAATAACCCACTAATTGAGCATTATAAGCATTCACCTAGTGAATCCTTTGGTCAAAGAACCCACTAAATTCAACGACTCCATTGGAAATGACCCTAGAATCTACCACATAAGAATTTCCAAATAGAGATCCTAAGAAAAGTTTGTATTCATCAACTTGTTTAAGTAGAACGAAGCACTATCATTTGACTTGCAACCTCGTGCTAACCAAAATATGGTAGTACAACTAAACCTAGGGAGTGTTAGAGTATATTACATTATTTGGGTCATGTAAATGTACCACCTTTGGTACATAGTTAGAGTAGGGGATTACTTTAGGGGGAAGTTAGCTAGTTACTTCAACCAATGTAATCAATGCACAAGTGTCAATGTGCAAGGTGCCCCCTTGTATAGCTAGGTAGAGTGTTGGACAAGAAATCTATCTTCCTATATAAAGGGCCTCATAGTGAGTGATCATATAGATCAAGTTCATCAAGTTCATTATAGTAGAGAGTAGTAGATAGTGGTAGAACTCTTGAATGGAGTACAATGTAGTTCTTTAGCTTATATCAATGGAGTGACCATCACCTCCATACTGCATTATATTTTTACCACTTTCTTATTTATAATATATTTTAGTCATATTGTAAAATTCCATTCTTTCATAATTTCTACATCTTATTAGGACCTATGATAGATCTCTCCCACTGCATATATCCTCAAAAGCTAACTATGGTATCAGAGCCATCGTGCATCTAGATAGGATTAGGGAGAGTCATAAGTGAGGACTAAAACAAATCTTAGTTATAGAAATTTTAAGATTACATTTGGCTAGAGTCTTCCCACAGAGTTGCAAGAAAACTCATGAAGACTAGGACTCAACATAAAATCCACTAGATTGACAAATCAACTAGTGAATATTATTATCTCCAAAATTATAAATTCTTCCATTTCAGTTTCTAATATCTTGTTGCAGGAAAAAGAAGATTCATAAAAATGTTGAGAAGCTTCCTACAATAGAGTTAGGAAGAATATCTTCCTAGAATCATTCCAACACTTGCAGAAACAAGTAGAAGCCTGAAGACTTCAGTGACATGGAAAAAAGTCCCGTTACAAGAGCTACAAACCTGCAGATTGTATAAGAGAAGAAAAGGTCACAATAGCCTTATTACAGACTCAAGGAAGAATAAGACTCCAAATATGAGCCCAAGAGGGGATAGGATATTGGTGATCTCCATTAAAGTTTAAAACCTATGAAGTGCAGAAGAAGAAATGGCCATAGAAACCTTGTTTCAAAAGAAAAGGCCATAGAAGCCTTGTTTCAAAAGAAAAGGTCATAGAAGCCTTAATTCTCAAGAAGACTAAAAAGAAGAGTTCCTGAAGAAGACTCCATATAAGAGTCCATAAAATAGGAGATTGATGATCTTATTTACTAATTAAAGACTTCTTTCTGAAGAAGCTGAAGAGATCCATAGAAGATGCACTAGTAATATCTCTAATATCTCTAATTTAATGCACTTAATAATAATAATAATTTCTCCTTATGAACCCTCAAGTAGTTTGAAATATGCACTTAATTTTTACTACAACTTAAAATACTTTGTGCACCTTAAAATTCTTTAAGAACAACTAGTATAGTGCAATATTGATCTCACCTTATTACTCCTTCATGCACTAGTGATTGCTCCTAAACGCAATATAATCTCTATAACTTAATGTAGTTTTCTTTGTTTTAATTAAACAATAGGAAGATAATATTTTTCTTTCTTTAAAAATATATCCAACTCCTATTTTAATGTGTAGGTATAAACCTTAATATAAACTTCCTTCTACATTCTCTTAAAGACTATAATATGCAACCTTCTCTTTGCAACTTCTTAAAACTCTAATATGGTGCTTAATGCAACTTGAAAATAAATTAATTAATTAACCTATTTGTACCCAATTTGCTTACCTTAATGATATCTGAAGATGAAGGATTGCTAGGTGATTAGATTCACCTTATTTTTATCTTTAATTGGATGAACTTGCATCTATTCATGGTTGTCCTAAATAGCTCCCTAACTCACCTTTTTGTAGCTCCAGAAACCCTCTAACTTGCTACCCTTTAATTGTAGTAGGCAACTTCGATTCTCCTTTAGGATGCTCTCTATAAATCTGAAGTTCTGCAACTAGTAATTTTGTCCTAATTGCTGCCTTCTCACAATCAATTTCTGCACTAAAATATTGTCATTGAAACTAAAAAATTTGGTAGGGAATTCCCCCAAATTGTAGCTGATTTTTTCTTTCAAGAACCATTCATTATTCTACTATATATTTAGCAAACCTCTATCTCTGGATGATCCTTCTAGCCTTCGAAGGTAATATTTAAAACTTTCAGGTTTAGTAGTAATATTTGGCTTATTTCTTCTTCAGTATCCTTATCAATTTTTGACTTTAATATGGGTCTTCTTCTCAACAATTTGAATGTCTTGAGGTATTTTGAAGTCTGGCTAATTTCTTTCCAATTATTTCTCTTGGTCTTGTTGTCGTATGTCAACAATTATCCTAATTTCTTCACTATCAATAAATTCTCCTTGGTAGTGAATTTCTCCAATGAATTCTCCTAGGAACTTCTTTAATGGCCTTCTCTAAATATTGAAATAATGCTTTCCAAGCCTTCTCTAGTTTCTCCTTGAGAACTCACAAAGATATTCAATATCGTAGCTCTTATGGTCTTTCAAATGAGACATTTCCTTCAACCTTCTACTATGGAAGTGTTGGTAATGATATCTTCCTCTCGGATCTCAAAAATTTGTTGTTGCTAGAATCTGAAATGGAACTTTTGCTAGTCCTTCTTCTACAATATGCAAGCTATAATGGAGATCATCAACCCCCAATATTCCATAACTGGGAGTTCTTTAATGATACCTATTGTAGGTCTTCTTTAGTTTCTTTGGTTGATTTTTTCAATCTATTATTTGTAGTCTTCGATGGATATCACCAATCTCTTATATTTTTCTAGACTCTTCTTTAGAGTCTCTTGAATCAATAGTAAGGCTACTATGACCTTTTCTTCATTTACACTCTAAAGATCTAAAAGCACTCACTATGATGCCTTTACATAGGAATATAGATTCCTTGTACCTTACTCTACCTATCTACCTAATGTACAAGTAGACTCCTTGTACATTTACAACTTGCACATTGACACTTGTGAATATATTACAATACTTGAAGTAACTATGTAACTTTACTCTAAATTAAATTCCTACTCTAGTAATGTACCAAAGGTGGTACATTTACATGACCGAAATGATGTAATATACTCTAAAAGAAACTTAAAAAAAGGGTGTTGGTTGTGGTTGACCTGGGTATGATTCCCACTCCCTCTTATAGATATACAAAAAAATCCATTCTTCATTGGTTGTGGCTGAAGGTCTAAGGGTTTCTTTGGTGCTATTTTCACCACTAACTAAATTTTTGGAAGCCAGTAAAATAATGTCTAATATTCAGGTGATGATGATTATAGAGGGTTTGAAGCCAAGCAACGATGGCTTTGGAGGGTTTTTCAATCCACAACTGAGTCAGAGGGTTTGAAGCCAGTAAAATAATTTCTAAGAGTCAGGTGATGGTGGTTGTAGAGGGTTTGAATCCAAGAAGCGGTGGCTTTGGAGGGTTTTCAATCCATAGTTAAGTCAGGTGGATAGGATTTAAAACCAGGCATTGGTGGTTGTGGAGGGTTTTTAATCCACAACAGAGTCAGGTGATAGTGACTGTAGAGGGTTTGAAGCCAGGTAGCGATGGCTCTGGAGGGTTTTTAATCCATAGCTGAGTCAGACCGTGGTAGATGTAGAGGGTTTGAAGCTAGGCAGTGGTGGCTTTGGAGGGTTTTCAATCCACAACTGAGTTAGGCAATGGTGGTTGTAGAGGGTTTGAAGCCAGGAAATGATGGCTCTAGAGGATTTTTAATCCATAGTTGAGTCAGGCGATGGTGGCTATAGAGGGTTTGAAGCCAGGTAGTGGTAGCTTTGGAGGGTTTTCAATCCACAGTTGAGTCAGGTGGCAACGGCTGTAGAGGGTTTGAAGTCAGGCAATGATGGCTCTAGAGGGTTTTCAATCCACAACTAAGTCAGGTGATGGTAGTTGTAGAGGGTTTGTAATCCATAGTTGAGTTAGGTGATGGAGAACTCGAGTCAGGAAGGCAAGGGTGGTTTGTAGGGCTTGACTGGTGGGCAAGGTGGAAGTAGTGGAGGTCAAGATGTAGGGAGCAGTGGAGGTCAAGGTGTGGAGATTGGTGGTGGGGATGGTGAGGAGAGTTGTAAAGGTTTTGTCTTAGGGGCCTGATCTTGGGTTAGTCTTCTTAAGGGGAAGCAAAAATCAATGAGCCTAGGGTTAAATCTCCTTTCTTGTTTAGGAAGACTTGTGGTTCTAGACCCTCTTGCAGATATGGTTGCTTCCCATGGGGATTTTGCTCTTGTTGGGAAATTTGTTGGGGTTCATCCAGATCTGGATGCTATTCAAAAGTGGGCTCAGTTAAAATGGTATCCTAAGGGTTCTTTGGAGATTGTTGCATTACCTAAGGGTTTTTTCCTAGTTAGGCTCAATGGTTTGGAGGACCGCGATAGGATTCTTCAAGGTGGTCCATGGTTCTTTGGGTGTAGAGGTTTATTCCTAAGGAAGTGGGCACCCGATTTCAACCCTAATTCCCAATGCATTGACCAAGCTCCTATGTGGGTTCACCTTCCTGGCCTTCCCTTATATCTTTGGCATGAGGAGATCCTAGCCAAAATCGCAAGTGAAATAGGAGAGATGGTGGCAATAGATCCTATTACCATTGCTAGATCTAGGTTTTTGTATGCTAGATTCTGTGTTAATGTTATGCTTGATAAGGACCTTCCGAAGTCAATTGAAATCGAGTCTAAGTTTGGGGTCTGGACCCAACCTTTGGAATATGAGAACATAGTTGGGAAATGCTCGGTATGCAAGAAGTTTGGTCATCCCAGCTTCACTTGCACTCTATCTCAAAAAGTTGATAAAGAAAAAAAGGCTTGGGAAAGGAAGTAGACCCCAAATCCAAGTTTTCTGGCATTTGAGTCAAGGGTAGATAGAAAGGGTGTTCATGGTGCTCCTAAGGAGTTTATTCCCATAGAAATCTTGGTTGTTGGTGCAGTTGAAGGCCTTGTCATAGATGAAATCGATGGAAAGTGCTTAGAGAAAAAAGAAGACTGCTCTAAAGTTGCTAGGGTTTTTCCAAAAGTTGGTGGGCATTCCAAGGGTGTAGAGGTGAATACAAATAAATTTGTTGTATTAGGAGAGTTATTGCATTCTGGTCTTGAGGTTGGGTTGGATGCTATTCCAGATAAAGGAGTGGAGATCCTGGATCATCAAGGGGATCAACTGCCTTCTGCTCAGGCTCCTGTTGAGATGTTTTCAGGAGCAGCTACCCCTATTTTGTATAATAAGAGGGTTGATGCCCCTCTTGATAAGGAAAAATATGAAGCTATCATGAAGTCTCTTTGGGATGTAGAAGAAGGAGAGATTTCTACAAATGCTTTGGATAGGGAATCAGAGGAGGTCTTGTCTTCCTCGGAGGAAGATGGCTTTCAAGAAGTTCTAAACAAGAAAAAGATGAAACTAAAGAAGATAGCTCAGCAACAACAACTCCTTCCTCAATCAGTAGAAGCAAGCAAGAAGGGAATGATTGGATCTATGTGGCCCATCAGAAACACCCAAAAAATAATGAATCTAAGTAGTGGGAAGGGGCCAGGAAGACCAAAAAAATCTGAGGTGCTCTTAAAGAAAATAACTCAAGATGTGGATAATGGCTCCCAACCTACATTACCTTTGAGCGGAGGGAAGGCTCCACAATCCTTGAAGTAATGAAGATTATCTCATGGAATATTCGGGGTCTACATGCCCCAACTAAACAAAGAGTGCTAAAAAATTTTAGAAAAAGTTTCAAGCCTGATATTCTTTTCTTACAAGAAACTAAGATGGGCGATGAGGATTTTGATAGATTACGAAGGTTTGTTTGGAAGGGGTGTGAAGGTGTGAGTAGGGTTGCTCATGGTTCTTCCAGAGGGTTGTGGATGCTTTGGAATCCTGATTCTATGGAGGGCAAGCTCATTCATCAGGTTGATAGATTCTCTTCCTTTTTATTCTATTGTAAAAAAACTATTTTTTCTTGGATTTCTACCAATGTGTATGCTCCCAATGTTGTTATGGATAGAAGGAAACTTTGGGTTGACTTAAAAGCCCTTGGTTCTTCATTTGACCTACCATGGTTGCTTGCTGGTGATTTTAATTCCATTATGCTCCCTAGTGAGAAACTTGGAGGCTCGGCTATTTTTTCGGATAGTATGGAGGAGTTTGGTGAGTTCTTGACCTCCATGGGACTAGTAGATATTGATTTGCAAGGTTCTAAATTCACTTGGTCCAACAGAAGAAGGGGAGGGGGTCTGATTCAATCTAGGATTGATAGGGCCCTTGCTTTGATGAGTTGGCTTACCATGGTTCAAGATTGCTCTTTGAGGACTTTACCGAGAATTGCTTCTGACCACAACCCATTACTATTAGAATTCATGGAGGAGAAACGCTCGAAAGGTTATCCTTTCAGGTTTGAGACAATGTGGCTTTCTCATCCGGATCTTGAAGGCTTGATTAAGGCTTGGTGGAATACGAATGTCTATGGCACTAAGATGTTCCAAGTGGCCAAGAAGCTAAAAATCATAAAAGCTAACTTGAAGAGGTGGAATCAAGAGGTTTTTGGGAACCTCTTCCATAGGAAGCAAAAAATATTTCAAGAATTGCAGGAAATTGAGGAAAAAGGCCAAAGTGAAGGTTGGTCAGAGGAGTTGGCCAACAAAGAGCAAATTACTCTTGCAAAATTCCATAATATTCTTGCCAGTGAGGAGTCTTTTTGGAGGTAAAAATCTTGAGCTACGTGGCTTAAGGAGGGGGATAGGAATACCAAGTTTTTCCACCTCTCAACCTTGAAACATAGGAGTGCTAACAAAATAAGAGAAATTACATTGGACTCTAGTGAATGCCTTAAAGATAAGGAAGAAATTACTACTACCATGGTATCCTTCTTTCAGGATTTGTTTTCTAGAGACAGGGAGGAAGATGGGGATGCTTCGGAGGAACTTCTCAGGAACATTCCCCAGGTGGTGACAACTGATATGAATAATGCTTTGAATGCCCCCTTTTCTAATGATGAGATCAGGACCAACCTATTTAGTATGAATAAGGACAAAGCACCTGGGTCGGATGGGTTCCCTATGGTTTTTTTAGAGGTTTTGGCACCTTCTTGGTTTGGATATTTTGGAAGCCTTAAGAGAATTCCAATCTTCTTCCTCTTTGTTGCAGGCATGGAATACTACCTTTATTGTTTTGGTTTTGAAGAAACATGGTGCCTCTTCTCTAAGGGATTTTAGACCTATCAGCTTATGCAATACCCTATATAAGTTGCTTACTAAGACACTTGCTAATAGGTTGAAAAGGCTTCTCCCCATCTTGATTTCTCCTCTTCAAGGTGGTTTTGTTCATGGTAGGCAGATTGTGGATGGGATCATTACAGTTCATGAGACTTTACATTTTATGTCCAAAAGCAGGTTGGTTGGAATGCTTCTTAAACTTGATATGCAAAAGGCTTATGACAAGGTCTCCTAGGAGTTCCTTGACAAGGTGTTGCAAAAATTTGGCTTTGGGGATCTATGGAGGAAGTGGATTAGAGTTTGTATTTCCTCTGCAAAATTTTCTATCATCATCAATGGGATTCTGAGTGGTTTTTTTGGGGGTCAAAGAGGTATTAGGCAAGGTGATCCCTTGTCTCCATATCTTTTCATTTTGATGGTTGAAGCTTTAGGAAGATCGATTCTTGCTGCTACCTTGTCCTCTAAGATTAAGGGCATTAGGCCTGCTGGTATTGCAGAGGCAGTTTCTTGTCAACAGTTTGTAGATGACATTGTACTTCTTGGGGAGGCTACTATGAGAGAGGCTAAGGAATTCCTGAATATTTTGTAGTTGTATGAGAAAGCTTCCAGCCAACAAATTAACTTCCATAAAAGTCAAATATTTTTTGTGAATACTGGGGGCAGCTTCAACATAGAATTGTAGGGATTTTTGGTTGTGGCATTGCTAACCTTCCTTCTTTATATCTAGGTATGTCATTGTTTACTAGGAGGATGAAGGAGGAGTTGTGGTCTCCTATGTTGGATAGGATTCAACGTAAGTTAGCTGGGTGGAAAGGTAATCTCCTGAGCCAAGAAGGTAAGTTGCAATTGCTTCAAGCTACCCTCCAAAACATTCCCATCTATTACATGTCTCTTTTTAGAATGCCCTTCAAAGTTAGGAGGAGGATTGACCAGATATTTAGGATATTTCTATGGGTTGGGGTGGAGGATAAACAGAGGGTGTCCCTTGTCTCTTGGGATAGGGTTTGCTCTTCTAGGAAAGAAGGTGGTCTTGGGATCAAAAATTTGTTGTTGTTCAATAAGGCATTGATTGCAAAAATAACCTGGAGATTATGTGTTGAGGAGGACCATCTGTGGAAAGATATTATGAGAGGTAAGTATCTAGAAAATCACATTCCTTTTTTTAGAAGTGTTGCTCCTCCTAGGGGCTCTATGATCTGGAATGGTTTGTTGGGGGTCAAAAGTTTGGTTATAGAGGGTATGTGGTGGCAGATTGGGAATGGTAAGGATGTGTTCTTTTGGGAGGATACTTGGATTCTTCCTGAACCCCTCTTTCTTAGTCCTGAGTTTTATGAGTTGAAGGCTCCTTTGTCACTGAAATATGGAGAAAAAGTAATTGATTACATAATCATCACTAATGGCAAGAGGATTTGGAAGCATCTGACTTTACATACAACTGATCTTCGGATCCTTCAGAGTTTGGCAAGTTTGAACATGTTGCTGCAATAGTACTTTCTTCCTCAACAGAATGATAGGGACTTCCTTCTATGGACTCATTCTCCTAAAGGTATTTTTTCTATCAAGACTGCATATGAGGCCCAATCATTGTCTAGGGGAGGATATTTTCCAATAGAAAGGGTTTGGTATCCTCATTTGATCCCCAAGATTGCATTTTTTTGTGGTTGTGTTTGCAAAATAAAATTTTGACTATTGATAATTTATGTAAGAAAGGATTCCATCTTCCCAATATTTGTCTCTTGTGTTCTAAGGATGTTGAATCTGTGGATCATATTTTCATCCATTGTGATTTCTCAAATAAGGTGCTCAATGCTTTATTGGATTCTTTTTCTATCAAATGGACGTTACCTCAAACTTTCGAGGAACTTTTCACTCAGTGGAAATCCCCCTTCATCAGTCACAACCTCACTAGGGTGTGGGATCTGGTTCTTCCTCATTTTTTATGGGGTATCTGGTGGGAGAGGAACAAAATAATTTTCAAGGATATTGCTAGGGATGAATCCTTTGTCTTTAGAAGGATTAAAGCTGCTATTGAGAATAACCTGGTTGTCTTTGTTGTTGGAAATGGTAGGGAGGAAGTTGTGGAGAAAGGGGTTGTTGTTAGTTGGAATTTGAATCTAGGGAATTCTGCTTCTGTATCCATTATTCAAAAAATATTGGCTACTAGATGGCATAAACCAGCTAAAGGGTGGGTCATTCTAAACTTTGATGGGGCTGCCAAAGGTAACCCCGGGAGGGCTGGTGGAGGGGGTGTTGTCAGAAATGATAATGGTGAGGTCATTTGGGCTTACGCTGAAGATTATGGTATTCAAACCAACCACCTAGCTGAAGCTAAGGCACTTTTCTTGGGTGTTCATCAGGTTTTTGAGAGGGGCTTTAGAAGACTTCTCGTTCAAGGTGACTCCTTGAACATCATTCGAGATCTACAGGTTGGAAAGACTGATAATTGTTTCATCCTGAATATTATTAAGGACACCTCAAAGATTCTGGAAGGTATGTTAGAAGTTAAAATTGAGCATATTTATAGGGAAGGTAACCAGGCTGTTGATGTTATGGCCAATTTGGGGGTGGATAGTGGCCAATTCAGAATTTGGGAAGACAATTTCCCTTCGCGGTTAATGACAATTGTTGCTTTGGAAGCATTGGGCCTACCTATCCAGTAGGCCTTTTTATTGTCTTTCTGCTTGGATGAGATCTCATTTGTGTTGTAGTGATCCTCTCTTTGGGAGGGTTGGCCCTTTTGCTCCCTGGTGGTTACCATTCTCAAGGAATATGCTTGGTGTTTTGCCTTCACCCTTGCTCTCTGAGTTTGGAGTTTTGTTATCTGCATCTTGATGTATTTACTGCCCTTCCAATCTTATGCAAAAATAGAGCAGGATCGTTGGTGTCTCTAAAAGAAAGTTGAATAAAAATTCTCCTTTATGCCCTGTTGGGTGGTGGGTTGGTCTTTGCTTTTGGATGGTTGTTTTGGTTTAATTTCTATTTCTTTTGGCCTTGGAGGCTGGCCTGTGCTTAATTGGCCTTATATTTCTCTGCCTCCTCTAATGTAAAAGGTTCTGGGACCTTTCAAAACCCTTTTTTTCACCATTAATAAAAAAAAAAAAAATAATAACATATAACTTTAAAAAAAAATAAGACATATCATTTAAACAACAAAATATTTATTATCTAATTGACAAAAGGTATTCACATACATATAGATATTTATTAATTATTTTTTAAAAACAACTCCATTAAAATTAATAGAAAATGAGGTTCCAATAAATTATAATAATATAGTTTAATTTAAACATGATGTAAATATATTTATTAATAAATAAAAATAAAAGTACTCTCGAAACAAGTGTAGCAAATAGTGATTGCTCCCTTACAGAGTACGCTATGTGGAGATCACACAATGTTGGTCGCAATTCGATGGAGCTCTTGATTCGGCACATATTTATTTCGTGCAAAGAAAAGAGCGGGAAAATAGCAGATATCGGTCATCTATTTAACTCCTTAAATAAGGAAGCCGAAGCCGCTCTGGCCATACGTTAGACAAATAGATTTTAATAAATTTTAAGATCTTTCTAGCTATGAAGGTGCTTCTATTTCTGCGGCCTGTTTATGGGGACCAGGAAAACATGCTCTTCACCAGTTTGCTTGTCGATCTCAACAATCCAGCGGTTCTTGATCATATGGGATTTAACCCGTCTCTTTTTGTGATCGATATTCCAAGCTTCCATTTCCGATAACGCCAGATCCTCCTCGCTCATAATTCTGGTGACTTGAAGCCCGTTCCCAAAATTTGGTGTCTTTGACTTAGCGCCACCTACCGGAAAGAGAACTCTCCTTTCTGCGTTGAATACAGTTTTGCCAGACACTATAGCGCCGGCAGCGTTAAGATGAAGAAGCTCAAACATCCCTACAGATTTCTCATTCTTGCAATCGATGAGAGCAAAATCTATAGATGAGTATTGAGAAACCAATTGATTAGTGTCTCCCACAACAAATTCCACGTCATCTAAGAGATGAAGAGGCTTCATTCTCTCCACGGACTGCGGAAGGCTTTGAGGCGTTGGCAGAATACAAAGGAAGTGGCCGCCGGTTTGTCTAGCAGCAGCCGCAAGGGCGACGGTAGACGACGTAGCGGTGGAGCAAACCTCAATTATGAGTTGGGAATTGGTACCCGCCGCCAAAGCAGATATGAGTTCGCTGCTGTGGAGCCCTCGATTCCAAAACGAACAACACCGTCTCTCGTGATCCGTCCTGCACTGCAAAATTGAAGACAATTCCATTTACAAAAACATTAAATAAGGCAAAGAAACCTACAGAAGGAAATGGGCATGAATGAAGAGACTCACAAGGTTTACAGTATCAAGGTAGGCGTTCATTGCAGTCCGTATGCACCACCCCATGACGATTGTCCGTCTGTTCTAGGTAGTAGTAGATGTCCTTGTATTCTACAGATTTCAGAGCTGGTGAAAACCTCCTCCTGACAAAACCACTACTAGTTGTTAAAACCTCCTCCTGACAGAAATCGGACGAGTTGTAGACCATTAGGGGGATGTGCGTTCGCTTTTGTGATCTTCTCTTCTCTTAAATTGAACGTTGATGTACTTATGAGCTATGGACGCATCCAACGAAAGCATCACCCCTTGCATTGCGCTGACTTCAGGACAATATATTAAAGAATAAGGCTGCATTGCTTAAATGTGCGTAATTCCACGTGTACAACTAATCTAAAGTGGACACCAGCCCACTAGTACGGCCGACCTTGCGCGCCGGTTGGGCACGATAGCATTGAATAGAGATTCGAGGGGGCCCGGGAAACGCCCATGTGTTGTGGTAGAGCACGATGCTAATCTAACCTCTGAAAGAGTTATTTAAATTAAAATTTTAAATAAATGGTTTTACACATAAAAAAAAAGTGGGTGGGTTAACATATATTATGGGGAAGCAAACTAACTTTCATTGATAAGAAGGGTTAGAAAACAATACCGCCAATAAAAAAAATAAGGCCACCAACCATGATCATTGAAGATCATTACATAAAAAAAAGTATATTATTGAATATGTGGAGTAATGTGGCCTAGTGAAGCGTGCTCGCTGTCCAGCATAAATTACCAGTAATTATCTGGGATGGGAATCCCTCCGCATCGTGCTCATTAAGGCCTTACCTACCTCAACCAACAACTGGATTAGGTGAAACTAGTTCAACATCATCCTACCCCCAACTTGGCGAGACGACCAAGCAATGTCAACATTAGACCACTTCCTGACTAGCAAGAGTTCGGACTAGTGTCTGTCTACAAGAGCACTTCTTACATATGATGGAGGTCGACGACAAGGGCAGGATCGCTCTTAAGAGGAGTGCTCTGGGGGGACCTGTCTAACTGTACACGAAGCATTGGCCCAGTGCGCCAAAAGAACTTGCAGATGATCCAACTCCATAGAAACTTTATTGGCTTGAGTACATATATGTAGCCACATGCCATTAAAATCTTCTAATTTGTTAGCATGAGTAAATGTGACAGAAGGTATAAATTATTTTAAAATAATCGGGCCTTCCAAATATGGAAGAGTAAGCTAATTTTGAAAACCTGCCACACCTAAAGAAGTAGGAGAGACAAAGTAAAAGAGTCACTAAGAAGAGCTTGGGGCCAAGAAGCTCTTGCGGTTGTAAATGGGGGAAAAAGGAAAATAACCCATTCCCAAGCTTACCTAGATCTTCTACAACTCCAAAAGAGGTGAGTACAAGGCTCGAGTTCACCACAAAAAGGATATTTAGTATCAAGAATGCAAAGATACTTCAAACATTCCCCTAAGGAAAGGCCTTGACACAATAAGTTGTACATAAAAAAGGATTGCTTAGGCTCAACATAAGTAGCACAAACAGTATGAAATCTAGACATCAATCTAGTCCTTGTAGAAAACAAGTCCCAACGGTCATTGAGCTTAGGCACCATAGGAATATGAGGAGATAACCATTTATACCCTAAATGAGCCTTATAATTAAGTAAAGGAGTGTCAACATGCCATCTCCAGTCTATCCACCAAGGACGCTATGAGCGTACACCAATCTTGTGCAACATAAAAAAAAGGAGTTAGAGCAATAACAACATCATAAGTATATTTTTTTGCACCATTCAGCCTGAAGGTGCATTTGAACACATTTCATGGGATCCAATCCCTAGTCTTGTAAGAAAATAAATCAACTATTATAACAATACCCTTTTTGAAAAATCACTGAGCATGAATCCATTACACCCAAGCTGAGGGAAAACCTTGGTGAAGAAACAAAGGGGACCACCAAATGTTCATGTAATTGATGGATAAGCCTATAGGGAAGTCATCTCCTTTCCAACAGATCCAAGGAGTGAGTTTCTGCCACGCTTTCCAGGTACTTTTAACAACAAAAGGGCCAAAAATCTTAACAAAAACCGAAGCAACAATGAGAGAGGTAAAATCCAACCCTCTCCAAGCTCATGGTTTAAGGGAAGACCAAAGGAAATGAAATGTTGAACAAGAACTTTTCAAGCTTCAACTCCCTTAAGAGCCCTGATCACCCACTTATCACATAAAGCAATACCTTACAATCCATAATCTAGCAGACCCATTCCACCAGATTTTTTGGGAAGGCAACATATATCTTAGGTGACTCAATGAAATCTTTTTTTTTTCAGAAGAATTGTTCCAAAGAAAATCTCGAAGGAGTTTCTCAAGATTCTTATAACAAGCTTGCAAAGAAACCCAACAAGAGAAATAGTACACATGGGTGGCAGCTAAAACTTTAGAGCAAATATGAAATTTACCTACTAAGGACAACTTCTTAGTAAGCCAGTATTCAAGTTTCTTTTAAACTTTTTGAAGCACATAATTCCAAAGCTAAGCAGGGAAGCCTTGAAAGGCAAAAGGAATACCAAGGAATTTAAAAACCTCTCCAGGTGGGATCCAATTCTATTTATACCCTTGAATCCAAGGCGGCAAATGCAAGGAATATTGTATGAAGCAGGAAATCTCCCTCCATTATATGTTAGAACCAAAGGCTTTACAAAAGGTTTTTAGACAAGATAAAGCATTAGACATAGATTGCTCCTCTTCCCCAATAGTAAGAAATGAGACATTAGTAAAGTGGCCATTAAGAAGTTGTCCCCGATCATTTGGGATATCAATTCCTTTAATAATACATGTTGAAGCTTGAGTAGCTAAAATATAGATGAAGGCTTCAACAACAAGCACATATAGAGAGGAAGAAATAGGACAACCTTACCGAAAAGACTTGAAAAGACCCACTACTTTAGATTATGAACTGATTGAGAATAGTTGAGGCATCCCTGAATAGCATGGCAATTATCTAAATGAAAATTGGCTCGAATCCTAAGGCTTTGAGCATAGCAAGAATGAATCTCCATTCAATGCAGTGATAAGCTTTCTCAAATAAATCATAATAAAAAACATGTGTTGGTTGGATATCCAAACCCACTCCATGCCCTTCTAGATAACCAAATTATTGTCAAGGATGTACCTTCCTTGAATAAAGCCAGATTGCATTGATCTATCTATCAAAGGAAGAAGAGGTCTAAGACGAAGAGCTAAAGCTTTGGCAATGATCTTGTAACTAACATTCAACAAAGTAATAGACCTCCAATTAGTGATCAACTCTAGATACCCTTGCTTGGGTATGAATTTAATATTATCCTTGTTAATAATTACTCCCAAAGAGCCTCTAGATAAACTTTACGTAAATCAGGAACAACTAAGTCCCAAAGACCCTTGTAGAACTCACAGGGAAAGCCATCCAGACTTGGCGCTTTGTCATTTTCCATTTGAGATAATGCATCCTCCAGTTCTTTAAGGAATAGCAGTTTGTCACACCTTGTTCTATAGGACTCAGAAACCTTAACTGGAACAACTACCGTACAATCTTCCAATGCTTGCTCGTGCTCAAGGGAATAATTTTGGGTGGTAAAAACATTAGTATAGTGTTTGACAAAGGTATTAATCATCTAATAAATAGAGTTAAGCCTTATTCCATTGTCTTGAATGGCCTTGAATTGAGTAGCTTGCCATGGAGTGTGAAGCCTTTGAAACAATTCTTTAGTGCCCCTATCACCAACTTTAAGACAATGAATATAGGTTTTAATATAAGCCCCTCAAGCATCATAAATTCTAGTAAGTTTGAGCGCATACCTCAATTAGGCAACATGAGATTAAAGCTCAAGATTAAACATACAAGCCTTAAGCCTAAGAGAAGCTTTAGCAAGCTCATCATGAAGGATAGCATTGGATTATCTTCTGAACCATGCCACCTTCTTCCCCAAAGTACGAAGCAAGATAGTTGTATGAATAATGATGTCATTCCACCAATCTATCCACCCCAACTCTCTAAGAGGTCTAGGAACTAGATTCCAGACTCTACGGATATGAAAAACCATGGAAGGGTGCTAAAGAAAGGAAGTGTTGAAGAAATATGTGACTTATGGTGTCTCTTAGGTAGGGATTTATTGAGCACATTAAACATGATGGGTGAATGATAGAATGTAGTGGAACCATGAATGGTTTCCACATATGGAGCTAAAGCATTTCTCCTATGAAAGAAAAATTGCACATGATATGAAAGCATGGCTTTGTCCAATCTTCTCAGAATTCTTGCATGACTAGCTTGTAAATTAGACCACGTATACCACAAATTTTAGAAAAATCTTGGGGAGAAAAACAAGAATTGGGGTGTGAAAAACCCAATTTGTTTTTCCTGAAGTACCATGCCTATATTTCTCTAGCAATCCATCATATGGGAAGTTGTAATAACTTTTTTGCAGGCTTTTTAGTCATATTATAATCTTTGCACATAACCCAAACAGTAAGTGGTAAAGAAAAAGCACACCATTGCAAGAGGCTATAGTGCTCATGAGTTTCATTGGAAGCATAAACATTAAAAATGCCAAAAGACAACCCACCAACCTCAAGTAAAATCCAAACTGCTTGATTGGAAGGATCCACATCCCACGAGATAAAATTAATAGAAAGAAAGAGTTCCCTGTAATTACCAATAGTTATATAATTATATAGCTTAAACTTTTATTTAAGAAATGCAAGTTTAAACAAAAATATATTTATTATTATAATAATAATAATATAATGGAAACAAGTGTACCAAATAGTGATTGCTCCCTTAGAGAGTACACTATATGGAGATAACATAATTTTGGTCGTAATCCGATGGGGCCCTTGAGTCGACGCATATTTATTTCGTGGAAAAAATGGGAAAATAACAAATATATGGTACATGGCCACCTGTTTAACTCCCTAAATAAGGAAGTCGAAGCTCATCTGGCCATAAAGTTAGACAAATAGATTTTTATAAATTTTAAGATCTTCCTAGAAACGAAGGTGCTTGTATTTCTGTGACCTATTTTTTGAGGACCAAAAAACATGCTCTTCACCGTTTTGTTTGTCGATCTCAACAATCAACGGTTCTTGATCATATGGGATTTAACCCGTCGCCCTTTATGATCGATACACCAAGCTACCATTTTTGATAACTCCAGATCCTCCTCTCTCATAATTCTAGTGATTTGAAGCCCGTTTCTAAAATTTTGTGTCTTTGACTTTGCCTTTAGTACATCCTCTTTTCAAAATTCAAGGGGAAGGGAAAATAATATTACCCATATTAGTACTATAGTTGGTTCCAACCTCGGTTCGAGTCTCATATTTCATGATATCAGGAATAGTCTCAATGGTCCGTGATGATACAACCCTCCCTCAAATACTTTTTTTCGATCTTCATTGATGTGAACTATATAGAAAAATACTCATTTAGGAGAGTTAGAATATCGTATTCTCCTTCCAGATGCCATTGTTTTTGTATCCATGTGTGGAAAAAATGCATAGATAGTCTGAAACCCATGAATTTACCTATTAGGTTATGTTTCATCTTATAAACTATGTCCTCAGCTATCCAATCCTTTGTTGTTTTCAATACTAGTATTTCTTTTGCCTATCATAAATATATGTTCACCCTTTCAAGTTAAAAATCCTCCTTTTGTTGTTTCTCCATGGCATTTATGATTGTCCTCATCTATGTTTGACAATCGATGAAGCTATCTTAAATTCCACATAACTTATCTTAATATAAAATTGCCTATATTTTTTTTTTATAATATCAACAAGTTTTATTGATTAAATAGTGTTCTCAAACATCCTCACAATCATTTTTTTAAACCTATATTCATAACTGTATCCCTTACTTTAACAGTAAGAAAGGTTTATATTTGGTACATGTTGTTTTTTAACATAAAACTATTAAAAAATTGATCCATATATCAAGTTACATTCAAAAGGACATACCGCCTTGATTGTGTTATCACAATTCTATGAAAATAAAGCTTAACTTCCAAGAAATTATGTAACAATGATCCCACAACTTAAAGTAAACAAATCATTAAATTAAAAAATCATTTCAAATACAACGAATAACTCGATAGCATATAAATTTTTTAATTATAAATAATACATATCATTTAAACAACAAAATACTTATTAAATAAATGAAAATAAAGGTTTTCACATACATTCGGATACCTTATAAATTAATTTTTAGAAACAACTCCATTAAAATTAATACGAAGGAGAGTTCCCTGTCAGTTACATATTAATCACTGCTTTTATTTAAGAAACCAAAAATTAAACATAAATTTATTTATACATAAATAAATAAAAATAAAAAAAATATGGAAACAAAGAGTAGCAAATAGTGATTGCTCCCTTGCAGAGTACGCGATATGGAGATCACATAATTTTGGCCGTAATCCGATGGAACTCTTGATTCGGCACATATCTATTTCGTGCAAAATAACTGGTACATGGTCATCTATCTAACTCCATAAATAATGAAGCCGAAGCCCCTCTGGCCATACGTTAGACAAATAGATTTTTATAAATTTTAAGATCTTTCTAGCTGTGAAGGTGCGACCTGTTTTTGGGGACCAGGAAAACATGCTCTTCACCGGTTTGCTTATCGATCTCAACAATCCAGCGGTTCTTGATCATATGGGATTTAACCCGCCGCCTTTTGTGATCGATACGCCAAGCTTCCATTTCCGATAACGCCAGATCCTCCTCGCTCATAATTCTGGTGACTTGAAGCCCGTTCCCAAAATTTTGTGTCTTTGACTTAGCGCCACCTACCGGAAAGAGAACTCTCCTTTCTGCGTTAAATAAATTTTTGCCGGTCACTATAGCGCCGGCAGGGTTAAGATGATGGAGCTCAAACAGCCCTACAGATTCCTCATTATTGCAATCGATTAGAGCAAAATCTATAGATGAGTATTGAGAAACCAATTGCGTAGCGTCCCCCACAACAAATTCCACGTCATCCAAGAGATGGAGAGGCTTCATTCTCTCCACGGACTGCGGAAGGCTTTGGGGCGTTGGCAAAATACAGAGGAAGTGGCCGCCGGTTTGTCTGGCAGCAGCCGCAAGGGCGACGGTGGACGACGTAGCGGTGGAGCAAACCTCAATTATGAGTTGGGAATTGGTACCTGCCGCCAAAGCAGATATGAGTTCGTTGCTGTGGAGCCCGGGATTCCAAAAGGAACAACACCGTCTCTTGTGATCCGTCCTGCACTGCAAAATTGAAGAGAATTCCATTTACAAAAACAGAAAGCTAAATAAGGCAAAGAAACCTGCAGAAGGAAATCGACATGAATGAAAAGACTCACAAGGTTTACAGTATCAAGGTAGGCGTTCATTGCAGTCCGTATGCACCACCCCATGACGATTGTCCGTCTCTTCTAGGTAGTAGTACATGTCCTTGTACTCTACAGATTTCAGAGCTGATGAAAACCGCCTCCTGACAAAACCACTACTAGTAGATAAAACCGAAAAGATAACAACAGCATTTGTGATCTTCTCTTATCCTAAATTGAACGTTGATGTACTTATGAGCTATGGACAGCATCCAACGAAAGCATCACCACTTGCATTGCGCTGACTTCAGGACAATATATTAAAGAATAAGGCTGCATTGCTTAAATGTGCTAATTCCACGTGTAAAACTAATCTAATGTGGACACCAGCCCACTAGTACGGCCGACCTTACGCGCCGGGTGGGCACGATAGCATTGAATAGGGATTCGAGCGGGCCCGGGAGACGCCCATGTGTTGTCGTGGAGCAGGCTGCGAATATAACATCTCCCGTAAACGGTTGTTGTACAAATAGACAGTAATAACGTGTAAACTCATACAATACATTACATTTGTTAGGTCATTCTCTTACACATGTCTAACTTAATGTTAATAGGGGTGAGGAATCCCACATGAATGGGACTAAGCACTTGCACCTATCAAGAGGTGAGGCTCATAAACTACTTAAGTCCCACAATTTCACCATTTAAGTAGGTTAATGATAGTGAGTTTGAAACTTTGGAAAAAATTTCTTTTTATTAAATACATTTTTAGTTTTTCTCAATTAATTATGTTTTCATTATCAATTCCTTGATATGATTTCATTAAAAAATATAATATTACTTATTATTTTCATTAAAAATAACATTTTATTTAACCAATTCCTTTTAGAAATTTGAATTTCATGTTAAAAAAATCAACATCACAATTAATTAAATTATTTTTTATGTTCAACTAATTTCTTTTAAAAATTTGAATTTCAAGTTAAAAAGGTGAACATTACAATTAATTAAATTATATTTTATGCTCACCTTTTCAAAAGATCCCACTCTCCACATATCAATCTCCACATATCAATAATAATTTGTAAATCTTCTTATTTGAAAATATACGCCATGGCCTAGACTATCTCTTGGAGACATGTAGTCCACGCTTTCATTAAGTGCGCCTTACTTGGAGACCTGTATGGCTTCCTTGTATAATCAAACTTGGCATTACTCGATGCTACAACCGATGTGGCAAAGAGAGCAACAAGAAGCAGAGCGAGAAGAGAGGCGGTGGCCATGGCTACAATGGCTGGAGTCCGTTTTTATAGAAGCTCTGGGCTCGTAAAGGACAAGTGCATATACGTACCCCGCGCTCCCAATAATAGAGTATTTTTGGATTTAAAAAACAATCACACAACTCGTGGAAATTGTCTATGGCCTCCCATCTTTGGATTGTGTTAGGTACTCAAGATAAGTACTTGGCAGAGTCAGTCTAGCATTTTAAATTCCTCGCTTATAGTAAATACACCTAAACATTTTACTAAATAAATTCCTGTCACTTAAAAGCATACTTAATATGTCTATAATATATATCCTTAGCCATAGGAATACGATTGACTATGTGGTAGACACCATCCAATTATTCTAATAATATGGTACTTCTTCGGGAGAAAGCATTATGCTGGCAAGCTCTAAGAAACAGAAGACAACCAGGAAATGCGATATAGAAAAAATCAGTCCGGTGGCATTGGGAAACACAATACAAATGTTCCCAATACAAATGTACGCGCTTGTAAAATAGGCAGGTTTGTCGTGCAGTGTAAGGATTCGGTTTAAATTCATAAATTCAACTTTATACCTTATTAGTAATCTTGTATGGTGTTGGGACATAAGATTTTTTGAGTAATTGTTAATTCATGAATTACCTTATAAGGTATGAATTTATATAGTTTTTTTTAATGAAAAAGTATTATATTAAATACAAAACTTAAACATACAAAAGGGGTGGACTGGTACATCACATCCCAAACATAAGACAAACTGATTGAGAAGACAGCCATGACAAAGCTTAAAATTTCAGCATATTATATGTTAATAAACTGATTGAGGAGGGCAATATAAATATATGCCCAAAGTTGTTCATTAATAATCCTTTGCTCAAATGAAATTTGTATGGCATATGCGAAAACAAGCTCATGTGGTTTAAAACGCTTGGCAAAGGAAGCAGAGGATAACACGGAGAGAGACCACCCCCCAATTCACATTGGGCAGTGTGGCCTAGTAGTAGCTTGGAGAGTGCAAAGACGTTGAGAGCACAGAGGTCATGCGTTCGATTCTCACAAAGTGTTTTTTTGTTGCAATGTTGTTGAAATGCCCAAGGCGCACATTTTTTGTTAAACGTGGGAAAGGAGAAGCACAAAGAGGAAGCACATGGTACTTCCTCCTTTATGAATGAGCGTGTAGCTCATATGACAACCTTAGCCATGACTAAGGCGCTCGCGGTGAGGGCAAGTCATCGAATCGAAACCCCTTGAGGCAGGTACGATTTTTAATTAAAATTTTATGATTTATGCCCTAAGGTTGGAGTGATAAGGTTGTTCTAAATTTTATTAATTTTTAATAAACTTTATTAAATAAAGGTTGTGGTGATTGATTTTTTAAGGTGAAGTGTTGATGATTATTTGAGTTCTATAATTTGGAAATTGTTGTTTTGAGAGTTATGTTTTAGGAGGTATAAGGAGTTATAATAAAGGCTTAATTGAGATTTATTTTAAGACTTGTTGGCTATTATTTTTTATAAGGGTTTCTTCTAAAATGACTTTGGTGGATGTTAAAATTAAGTTGGAGTAATAAGGTGTATTTTGCATTGTGATTTTTATTGAAGTCTTCTAACCCTTATTGATATTGGAAAAGATAAATTTGTGAGTGTGGCAGATTTGTGAGATCAACTCCTTGACATTCAAAAGGTATGGGTAAATTCTTCTTTGGTTGAGTTGATTGATTGGTTTTATTGAAAATTAAGTTTGGAGCGAAAAGGACTTAATTAGGGTTTCCTTTGTAAAAGTGGTTGAGTTAATGCTTCAAGGTTTTTTGATTTGAAAGTTGAGATTAAAACCTTATTTTATTAGCATTGTTGTTGAGATCATTGGTTGTGTGAAGTGTTTGAGTTAATACTTCAAGGTTTTCTTAAATTGAGAGTTGTTATTAAAACATTGTTTAATGAGCATGGTTTTTGAAGTAAGTTGTTATACAAAGAACTTGAACTAGGGTTTGAAAATATCATGAGTATCATTGTTATGTGAGATTTGTTGTTGAGCATTATTGGAAACATTTTGAGTTGGATGATACATGCTTGGACTAGGGTTTATGAGCAAGAGTTGTTTCTTGAGTGATTGGTTGAGTAGAGTTGATTGGGCCTAGTCAAGTGGATGTATGAAGTGGTTGTTCAAGTTCCATAAAACAAACTATTCTATATTTTGATTTGAGTTGAGATTGAGTTTGTGAGAATAGAACATATTGAGTCTCTAACAATTCTCTTTATGCTTCTATGAGATTGAGTTGAGAAAGAGATTGAGTTTTGAGTATAGAACATATTGAGTCTCTAACAATTTTCTTTATGCTTCTATGAGATTGATTTGTGTTGAGAAAGTAATTGAGCATATTTGGAAAAGTTTTGTGTGAGCTTGCTGAGAATATTTGGACAAGTTATGTGTGAGATTGTTGAGCAAATTTGGACAGGTTCTATGTGGACCTGTTGAGAAGATTTGAGCAGGTTCTATGTGGACCTATTGAGCAGATTTGAGTAATTTCTAAAGAGGACTTGTGGATAGTTTGGTGTGAGCTTTTGAGGAAGCTTGCAAGGCAGATTTGAGACAAGTCTTTGAGAAGAATTGAGAGCATAGTTGATTGATTTGTTCAAACCTTGAGTTAAGGTTTGGGGTAGATCCAATAGAGTTGAGTCAAGCCTTGAGTTAGGGCTTGAGAATAGAGTTTGAAGATAGATTTGTGCTAGACCGACTAGACTGTGTTTGGTGCAGATTTGAGAGCAGAGTTTGGTACGGATTTGAGGATAGGTTTGTGCCAGACCAGAGATAGATATTGAGAAAATTTGTGCTAGACCGAATGAACTGTGTTTAGTGCAAGAGTTGAGAAGAACTATGCTAGACCGACTGGACTATGTTTAGTACAGAATTGAGATAAAGCTTTGGACGTGACAGAGCAGAGAGGAAAGAGTCTCTAGTAGATAGAGATCCATCAGCCAGGATATTGAGGACAGGTCTTCTAAGTGAGAACAAGAGTCTTCAAGTGGAGAGAGATCCACTAGTCAGTGCAGTGGAGGTAGAGTCTTGTAGAAGATCACCAACCAGAGCAGAGGAGAAGGAGTTCTCCTGTGGATAGAGATCCATAAACTTGATTTAGGGGATTGGTGTCTCCTTTGGACAGAGGTCCATAAACATTGTAATTGGGAAGGATTCCCAAGAGATTGATTGAGAAAATTTAGTGAAAGATTTTCTTCGTGGAAGTAGCCATATTTGGGTGAACCACGTAAATTATTGTGTCTCTATTGTGTGTGGTGTTGTGTACATTGCTTTGATTACTGCTGTTGATATTGCTATCTTTACATTACATATATTGGTTGAGAGAAAAATTAAAAGGTGTTCTTATACTGTTCACCCCCCTCTCAATATAAGCTTGTGTTCTTCACCTAGAAGCAAAATCAATGATAATGGAGGTAATTTGCAGTAGCAAGATCCATAAAATGCGCAACAACCTACATCGATGATCACTGATGGATGGGGTATCACGGTCATCCAGGATAATCTCTCTGGCTGGTCACATCCCCCATCTTCCATTAGTCGTGCTTCAAGATGGGGTGATGATCGCTTTCATAGGTGGAGTGAGTCGTCGACTCCGATGTATAAGGAGATATCAATAAAATGCTCAAATCTATAATGCCTTTCTGGTTGTAATTAGTCCTTAATTTTGGTGTGCTAACTGTGAGACCAATTCTCTGTTGTGTTATCTTTCTTAATATGCTATTAAAATTAAGTAATTTCATTAAAGGTGTGATTTTTCTTCATCCACATACTTTTTTTTGTTGTAAAAGACTTTTATTTATTAATTAAATAACCTTTTCATCCAAACACAATGAATATAAATAAGATATCATTTAAAAACAAAATATTATTACCTAATCCACAAATGGTATTATATATATATATATATATATATATATATATATATATATATATATATATATATATATATATATATATATTATAAATTAATTTTTAGAAACAACTTCATTAAAATTAATAGAAAGAAAGGTTCTATAATATAACTTAACTTTAAATTTTTATCTAAGAAACTTAAGTTTAAACATGATGTGAATATATTGAAAAATAAATAAAAATAAAAATAATATGGAAAAAGTGTAGCAATGAAAAGAGGGGGAATGTACAGATATCCGATGGAACTTTTGGTTCGGTGCATATTTATTTCGTGCAAAGAAAAGAGGGGGAATAAACAGATATCCGGTACATGGTCATCTATTTAACTCCGTAAATAAGGAAGCTCTCTGGCCATACGTTAGACAAATAGATTTTTATAAATTTTAAGATCTTTCTAGCTATGAAGGTGCTTCTATTTCTGCGGCCTGTTTTTTGGGGACCAGGAAAACATGCTCTTCACCGGTTTGCTTGTCGATCTCAACAATCCAGCGGTTCTTGATCATATGGGATTTAACCCGCCGGCTTTTCTGATCGATACGCCAAGCTTCCATTTCCGATAACGCCAGATCCTCCTCGCTCATAATTCTGGTGATTTGGAGCCCGTTCTCAAAATTTTGTGTCTTTGACTTAGCGCCCCGTACGGGAAAGAGAACTCCCCTTTCTGCATTGAATAAATTTTTGCCAGTCACTATGGCGCCGGCAGGGTTAAGATGAAGGAGCTCAAACAGCCCTACATATTTCTCATTCTTGCAATCGATGAGAGCAAAATCTATACATGAGTATTGTATCAAGGTAGGCGTTCATTGCAGTCCGTATGCACCACCCCATGACGATTGTCCGTCTGTTCTAGGTAGTAGTTGATGTCCTTGTACTCTACAGATTTCAGAGCTGGTGAAAACCTCCTCCTGACAAAACCACTCCTAGTTGATAAAACCGAAAAGATAACAACAGCATTTGTTATCTTGTCTTATCCTAAATTGAACGTTGATGTACTTATGAGCTATGGACGCATCCAACGAAAGCATCACCACTTGCATTGCGCTGACTTCAGGACAGTGAATTATAGAATAAGGCTGAATTGCTTAAATGTGCTAATTCCACGTGCAAAGTGGACACCAGCCCACTAGTACGACCGACCATACGCGCCGGATGGGCACGATAGCATTGAATAGAGATTCGAGCGGGCCCGGGAAACGCCCATGTGTTGTCGTGGAGCAGGCTGCGAATCTAACATCTCCCGTAAACGGTTGTTGTACAAATATACAGTAATAACGTGTAACTCATGGAATATATTATATGTTATTAGATTTGTATCATTATATTAGTCGATTAGAAAGTATAAAGGTTAGTTTTCCAACATGCATGTCCAAGCTAAATGTTAACAGGGGTGAGGAATCCCAAATGAGTGGGACCAAGGACTTTTTAAACCTGTTATTCCATTGGCAAAGAGTATGGCGAGGGGTTGGACCCAAAACCACTCAAATTCCACAATTTAACAATTTAAGTAGGTTAATGATAGTGACTTTGAAACTTTAGACATAATGTATTTTGCGTAAGTGAAGAATTGAATTCTTGAGATAAAGTTGTATATCATATTTAATTTAAATATGGTTGGATAATTATATATTAGGTAAAAAATAACCTCCACAAAGATATAGCTTTAGTGATGTTAAATACTATTTACTTTTTTATTCTTCTCAAATAACAATAGCAATAAGGTATAAAGTTGGATGTGTAATTATTAGTTTCTTTCGTGTTTTTAAATATATATTTATATGGATGTTACACAACAAATTAGACTTAAGGTAGTTTTTTTAGGGCATTCAAAATTTTTTAATTTAAATTATATACACTCATACATACTTTGTTGTGGTTTGAACTAGAGTCTTTTAGAGGAGTGGTCAAAGTCAGATAAAATTTTAAACTCGTTTAATATTAGAAAGGGTATTTTAAAGTACCCATAGAACTCAAATATTTGTGTTGGGGATTGGATTCGATACTTAACAATTCAAACTAGCATATCATATGGGAACCAAACTTAAATGATCACACTAATATTTCGATGAAAACTTCATTCCCTTGCTATTTGAGCACTATAAGCATTCACCTGGTGAATCCCTTGGTCAAAGAATCGATTAATTTTAGCAGCTCCATTGAGGTACCACACAAGAATTTCCAAATAGAGATCCTAAGAAAAGTCTTTATTCATCAGCTTGTTGAAGTAGAACAAAGCACTATCATTTGATTGGCAACCTTGTGCTAACCAAAATATGGTAGTACAACTAAACCTAGGGAGAATTCATACATGGAATGATCAAGGTCCCCTAGTTCTCCCTACTCCACTAGATATTTGGGATCCAATCCCTACGATGACTCTAAGATCCTTGCCTAGATTCACTAGAGAAGATGCAATCACACCAATAAAACACTTGCATACGATAAGTCTTTATGCAGTGCACAACGTGGTTACCCAAAATGTGGCACTAAAGCTTCTAACGACATATTTCAAAGGTAAAGCACGAGAATGATACATGTTGCTCCCCTCACATTTAATAAGAGGTTGGGACCAGTTGGCCACCTAGCTAGTGGATAGATTTGGTGAGCAAGATGGAGTGTCCCTATTGAAACACCTAGTAAATATCAATCAACCTCCCATGGAGGCAATGGATGGTTTCAAAACCTAGTTCCATAAATCCTAGTATGAAATCCCAAATGATATCAAACCCTTCCATGTATGGCATTCATTTTCTACCTCATATTTCAATTTTAATATTGCCATGATGATTAAAATTTAGGGGGGAAACTCCTTGCTAATGACCTACCAAATAGCCATCCAGGTAGAAAATAACCTCATCTAGATAGGAAGGCTACCCCTATGACCCCCAATGCCTCAATCCCCTCAACTCTTATGCCTAATGTTGTTCACCAAGAAACCCACCATCTTCCACCTCTCTTTCGTTGTAAATCCAATTTTCCCACTTTCCCCTCTTCATGTGGCCTTAAATTCTCTACTTAAATCCATAATGGATGAAATGAGGATTAAAGTGTAGGTAATTTTAATGAAATACTCATCCAAAACATGTAGAAAAACAAATAGAGATTCTCATATATAGAGCCTCAGGATCACCCTGTTAGTACCTAAATTAAGGGCATCTGATCATGAACCACCAACTAATTTTGGAGGCTTATCTTTATCAACAACCTAGGAAGTGTTTCTAGTCTCTAGTAGAGACATAAATGGAAGGAGCACTTATGATTCTAGCCTGATCTCGATTATATTGCTCCCAAGTTGTTTACACCCCAACAATCCCTCTACCATAACAAGTTTTAGTCACATGATAGGAAAAGGGGATGTATGCTAAAAATTTATACCCATTGGTCATTGCGTAATAGGTACCAAAATCAATTGGACCCAAATTTGTTGAAGGAAACCCCACTATCATAAGCATTATGGGACTGCAACTACCAAATTCCCTAGTGAACACCAACAATAACACCTAATACCTCTTGAAAGTTTTAAGCCAACTAAGGAGGAGCTTGGACCTCAACCACAACCATAATTCCCACTAGAAAAGGACCTGAAGGAAACCCCAATAGAATAGAGATGGCATAAGGTAGAGATTTCTAGACAAATTAAAGCAAAACATTTTTGCCTAACTCTGATATGCTAGGGTAAGCAAGTCTAGAGTTTCTTGATTGATCTCATGCTCATCACCTTTGCCTTATCGAAAGCATTGGTGGGTGCATTAAGATCAACTCTATAAATAACTAGACAGGAACTTGGAAAACTAGACAAAGATCCCAATCTAGTGATCAACCTCTCAATACCACTCAAAGATTATCTCCTCAAAAAATTTGAACTGAAATCAAGGGATTATAAAAGGAATATTGAAATAAAAGCAATCCTCTTGAATACATCCTGCTAGTAGAATGGAGAGGAACTACTTGCAGATGACCCAATTACCAAAAGCAATCCAATAGAAGAAGGGGCCATATCCAACCCAAAGGTTAAACACACCCGACATACATGAAGAGATGCCAAATTAGCAAAGTTTGAGAATCCTTTTTTGGCAAGATATTTGTCCATATTGGTATGGGATAGGCACCTAGTGCAAAGGTCAAACCACTTGACCTTTAGGTCTTATACATAAATTTAAAAAAAAAATACTATGCATTTATATAGTTTTTGTAGGACATGAATGATTTCAAACCGACAATAGGTAATTTGAATATCACACATGCTTGAAGGATAAGGTTGATAAGGCCAAGGTATGCACACTAGCCCTCTCAATATTAGTAATGAAGGTTTTTTTATCTAAAGGAAAATCACCATAATCAGACATAAGGAGGGATGAAGGATGATGACATCCCCTATTGTCTAGGAATGATTAAAATATTCTTCTATGCCCACCTATCATTAGAAGATCAACAAAAAGGATTAATGAACCTCAAGAGTTGTTCCAAGTGACGAGGCCTATATAATGAGTCACCTCCACCTTAAGTTTTCACAAAGTCTTAAGCATATTTACCTCTAACACTATCCTTTCCCAACTTCCATCTTTGCTATAAATATCTCAAGATTTTCCTTCATTCAAACTTTGTGTCTAATGGATAAGGTCATTTTCTCTAGGTTTCTTAGCTCCTACTAGTAGGAGTTCCCCTTGAGTCACCAAAGTAGTAGTGAAAATTCACTACACTTGGAAAATATTACTATAGAAGGTAAATTTGATCACAATGCCATTCAAATCCATAATTAAGAATACCAAAACTCCTACTTTATATGAAGTATATGATACTAGAATACCATCCAAGGTGCAACCAAGAAAGAGACCTCATCGCTAAATAATGTTGAAATTCTCCATGCAATGAACCTTAGCCAATCCATCAGACCAAAATAACAAGGGTTTATCAAGCCTTTTCAATGGCAACTAAGGAAAGTTTTTTCATGAAGAGGAGTCTTGGAGCCTTCTTTATGATGGCTAAAGGGACTCTGATCATAGAATTTACTACACCATCTAGAGCTCATAGACCTCTCTCCTCCCTAAATAGGAAGGATAACTTGTCTAGATTCCTTCCATGTATCTTGGCATTCATGTTTCCCTAGTGAGATTGCAAGCCATCATCAGTCAGTGATCCTCCAATAACAAGATTCAACTACATAGAAGAATAAGGTGGGGAAACTCAAGGTAACCAAGCAAGAAAGCAACAAGAAAATATCCCTCTTAATAGGATATTAACACTCAAAAAGTGATTGAATATGGAGCATCATGGAGATTTTAAGTTGTCAAAATTTCATAAAACTTTGAGGTTTATTGACCCATACAAGATCCACCTCAAGGTCTATGGTGGAATATTAGTAGAGGACACAAGAGGAGAAGAATATCCAAAGGTATGACCACTAGAGATTAGAATCTGATAGCCTTATTTATCACTAGGATGCTAATAAAATAACAAGGAATGAACCATTGCCAAAAGACATCTTCCCTAACAATGCAAAAGGTAGCAACCATAACCTCTAAAAAATGCACTAAATAAGAATTTCACCTATAGAACATGTTAGGACGTCAAGGCAAAATGTTGGTCATCACCTAAATAATTAGACCAACCCATTATGATAGGACATAAGGGATAATATGGTGATCTAGTTCCAGCATTGATTCCCCATAATTAGACATGGTTCCTTAGGCAATAGTTGGAGCATTCAAAGTAGTGACACAAGGAAACCCAAGAGGCAACACCATATACAAGGCCTTAATGAAGAGGGATCCCAAAGGTCTAATCATAGGATATTTCCACCATGAAGTATCTCCATGGCATGGCGAGAGTCTCATCAATACAACTTGCTAGAAATATTTATTGTTACAAATATTAAAAACCTCGAAGATCAGTCATTGTCGATATTGGTTAGCCTAGGAAATTTTGAACTAAACTCTTGCACAAATTTTTGAGGGAAATTGCCCATGTTTCTTCCTATAAATATCTCCTTCTATCTCATTGTAAAGGATGGAAAGCTATCCATATCCATGCCTATTATCTAGTCTCATATGGTGTTTTCCTTTTGCCCTCTCTTGTATCATAGACTAGCCTGAGCCTTGGGTCACTTAGGTTGATTAGCTTACAAAATCTTTCTTTGATATGTATATAATTAAACCATTGTATATATCTGAGAAGCTATGACTATTTCTATGCCTATCCTGGTTCTTGTGTATGCTTGTTTATTGCATTTTATATATGAGAAAAAAGTGTTCCTTCTATGATCTCATTCACAATGCATGTATTCATTCAAACCATCATGCTATAAGGAGTTCTAGATACTTGGCACATCATCTCCTTAGAGTATTTTTACTTTCCATGTTATTTGCTTTCAATCATTTATTGCTTTGTCTTCTAACCATTTTCCTTGGAAAGAACTTGATTGACTAGGCTAGCTTAAGAATGCAATAATGCATTAGAATATCACATCCAAACAAGGAACGAGCCTTTCTAAAAACCATAAAGGTCGTCTAAAGTAACCACATCCTATGCTTACCAAACTTCTTAGGATTTATGCTTCATGCATGGTGTGGGCATTGGATGAACTTGGTGAAGTCACATTACAAGTGGTCATGTTGTTCAAAGTGTAAGGATCAGATCTGGTCCCTAATAGATTGTTATGGGAGTATACACACACACACACACATATATATCTATATATATATACTCCTCGAAAAGCTATTTTTTAGCACATTCCATTAGAAGTATTTGTTTGTATTTTTGTCAATATTTATAATGGATATTAATATCCCAAATATGTCATTTCTTTTGGAGCACTACATGTTCCAAATATAGGCATGAGTGAGGTGTATTCAAAATTGTAAGGTAAAACATAATTGGGTGTCCACAATGATGACTTACTCAAGTCACCAATTGGAGTTCCATTTCATTGTAAGATAAAACATTCCATTGATTCATTTCTTGGTTCTTTGTCTAATGCACCTATTTTTCATAGATCAATCCTTTAAAATAATAAAATTAGAAGTCATATCCAAGAATTAATTTAAAAGGGACATATTAGACCAAGTGCTTCATCATGTGGTAGTCCAATTATCTTATATTCAATAAAATATGGAATATGGAGACTTTGTATTGACTATAAAGCTTTGAATAAAATCACTATGAAGAACCACTATCCACTCTCTTGCATAGATGACTTGTTGGACTAGCTTCATGGTGCAAGGTTATTCACGAAAATTGATCTCAAATATACCTATCATCAAATGCCTATATATCCCACTAATGTATGGAAGACTGCATTCAAATACAAGGAGGCTTTATTTGAGTGGCAAGTTATACATTGTGGATTAACCAATGGACTTACCACATTCATGAGGATGATGGATGACATTCTACATCCCTACACTAGTTTATTTGTGGTAGTCTACTTAGATAACATTCTCATATATATTAAGACTTGGATGACACATTTGTAACATGTTTGATATATACTTTAGATTCTTTGAAGGCACAATATTTATGCTAGTTTAGAGAAGTGCCCATTTGTCATGACAAAGAATCAATACCTTTGGTATATTGTTAACAAAGAGGAAGTACATGTTAATCCTAAGAATATTTAGGTAATTAAATATTATCCTACCCTAAAGTCTCTAATAGATCTTTATTGAAGAAATGTATTGGGGTTATCACAATTTGCTTCTCCATTATTTCAGGATACCAAAGGAGGTGTCAAATCCAAGTTCCATTACGAAGATACACTGTAAAGGATATTTGATAAGTTGAAGGAGCAACTTTATTAAGCTCTTACACTTTTTGTACCTAATATATGTTAATATTTTGATGTAGTGACTAAAGCATAGATGATGAATTATGATCTATTCTCACACAACATGGGCATACAATAGCCTATCATAGTGAAGCATTCAATGAAGTAGTTTAAAAATAACCTACATATGACAAAGAGATCAATGCCATTATTCAAGCATATAAAGAGTGGAAGCAAAGAAATTTGCCATTCATATATATCATAAACCTTTAGAGTTTATTCAAATATCTAGTAAGCTTAGGAATGAATGACATAAAAAGTGATCCATAAATCTACAATAATTTAATTTTATCATCAATCATAAGAAAGGGAGTGCCAATTTAGCAACAATTTTTTTGAGCAACCTCCAATCATAACACTCACCACGATTCTTGATTCTTGGGGGTAAACATATTTCTATTTTTTTTTGTAATATAACCTCCTTAGCCACATGGAATATATTTATGTACTAACTAGTGAGCACTCAAAGATGATGTGGGATTTACATATGGGTAGAGTAGAAGGGTGCAACAAATATTGGTAATACTTCAAAAGTACTTCTATTGGCCAAAGACAAGAAATGATGATAAGAGATACATCAAGTCATGTGACCCCTATGCTCTTTCCCAATCAAACAATAAGAAACAAGGACTATATACACCATAGCCAATGCCATCCAATCCTTGGAAATCTATCTCCATGAATTTTATCTCAATTTTACCCACATCTAAGCATGATAATGGTTTGTGTTTCTATGGTAATTGGTCATTTTTCAAAAATAGCTATCATGATTCCTTGTAATAAATTAATTTCAATTAAGGATAATGCTAATTTTTACTTTAGCCATGTGTGGATCATATTTGGATTCAAAAATTCCATTGTATTGGATAGTGATGGAAATTTACTAAGTAATTTATAGGTGTATCCTATGAAACATGACAAACACCAAGTTGATTGTATCCATATCCTTTCATCCTTAAATTGATGGCCAATAAAATTTATAAATTTATACATTGTACGTCTTATTTAAATATAAAATTCCAAGAATCCATGCACATGGATTGAGAGCCTCCTCGACATTCAACATGGGTACAATTGAGTTCTTCATAGCTTTACCAAACACAATCAATTTTATGTCTATTTTAGATTCCAAACCTTCTCATCCACTAATGTAGGTCTCTTGTTGTGAAACCTATGGAGTACTAAATTCATAGAAAAAAGGAAGTAAAAAATCATCTAGCAATAGGTCCATGACCTCTTTGACAAGACAAATCAAAAATAAAATCAACACCATGACTAGCATGGATTCCCACATCAATTCAAGGTTTGATATAATGTATGGATACATCTTTAAAAGAGAGACTTATAGGAACCATTTGAGATTTTAGACCTATTCACTATGTACCATAAATCATAACCAAGAAGGTGAGATAAAATACCTTTGAATTGAATCTTTCATCTTATCTTGGTTTGCATCCAATCTTCAATGTTGAAATTCTTAGGCCTTATCATCCACCTCTATTGGGAACTTTTATAGTAGCAGAATAGTTGGAAAATGAAGAACTCAATCCAAAAAATATAGAACTACTCGAGGAGGATTAGATTATCAACAAATTGACTAGAAACACTATAAGCCAATCCACTTAGATGTACAAAGTGGTAAAGATAGGAGAACTTGGTCATCAAGGAAAATGGCTTACAAAAAAGATCAAGAACTAATTTCATCACTTGATGTCAAACATTGAAACAATAAGGATCATTATTTTCTATGGGGATGAATTATCCAAGCATATGACCTATTTTTTAGCATGGCTTTATGCTCAAAATTCCTAAAAATCTATTTATTTATCACAACCACATTGTAAGGGGCATAATTTTATGCTCAAGACTCTATTTTTATACATTTAAAATGCATTGAAATAGAGGAAGATTTATAACTTTTAATAAGAAATAAAATTCATGGAAATAATGTTGTCAAGGCCTCAAAAAATCAAAACAAAATAGTTACTAAAAATAGTAATTTTTATTTTTAAATATTTGTAGCCAAAATACATCTCTAGCCATGTTGACACATTAGTAGGTACAAAACACAAAAGGACAAGTCATAAGTACATAATTTCCAATTAAATATAATTTAAAACACATGGAAGATGAATCATCATATTTTCCATATGGGTGGCCTTCAAATTCATGGAAGATAAATAACCACATTTTCATATCGTGACCTTCCATATTCAATATTGTGGATTCCAGCACTCTAATTTTTTTATAAAGACAGATGCACCCCTAACTCTAAAAATCATGAGTAATGGATGCAACGTGATAGCCTCACATCTCTTCTTAGAGATCACTTATATTATACTCTATTTTCTAAGAAACACACCTATTATCCCATTTTTCTATATCAAATCAATCACCCATACTATTACAACCCAAGCAATTCCCACATTCACCCACAATACCCCTATAACAACTCATGGGTCCAAGGGTACAATAAAACATCCAACTAGCATGATTACCCATTGGTTAATGTATCCCATAAAGAACTAATGATCCTGACATTTAACCCAAAACTACTATCCCTCCACCTATAGCGTAATTACCTTATGGTCCCACTAAAATAAAACCAAATTGAGATAACAAGGGTAAAATAATCCTTGACATGGCAATAATAATAGATATGCCCACAATATTCCACACCATAAAGGAAAAATGGATAAGGTTGTAGTGTCATTCTATCACCATGACTACACCTACCAAGTATGGTAAAAAATAATGTCATGCCCATGTGATCCCCTTAAGCTTGGGGTCTTTTATAATATTATAATGCTCCACTATAAGAAACGTCTCCCCTCCATCCCTCCTAAAGTATCCCTACTATACACCCAAAATCATTGAATCTGAGTGCTACCCTAAGAGTCAATATATCTTATCCTTATCCTAAACCCTTATAATTTGTTGCAGAAAGCTATTTTGTAACAACCCCAATTGTTACAACTCATCCACTAGTTTTTTTTTTTCTTTTTGATCCTATTTTTATCTTTGTCCACCTTTCAATGAGTGAAGAATATAATAATGATCTAATACGAGGATATCCCAAATGATTAGTAAGTAATCCAAGCCACAAAATATTAATTCAAAGCCATAATTGAGTAGAAGCACCAAATTCTACAATTCATTCAAAGCCATTCATAAGTAGGAGCACCAAATCCTACAATTCCATCATGCCATCACCAAATGGTATGAGGATAATACAATGGCTATGTCCATCATGTCATCACCAAATGGCATGAGGATATTTCATGAGGATATTTCAATGGTTATACCATTAATTTAGGAGAACTATCCCTCACCAAAGGGAATCATCCCCTTCTCTCCATACTATCCATGAAGACTAGTAATTAGGAGAAAATCATTAATCTATTATTCCTTGTGAAAACTTACGTATGACTTGGGATATTTGTCTTAATAATCATTATAAAATTTACTCCTCTACAAGGTGATGATGGTTTGGTGATTTTTTCGATTGCATTGAGGGTTTGGTTTGCTTATAGTTCCCTTAGACTAATGGTGTAAACATTGATTTGTCTCTTATTGTTATGAAAGTCATCCATAAGTTTCCTTCTACACTAATGTAGTCAATAAGAGATAGAAATTATATACATCCATTAATCATCTAAAACATTACAATTCTCAATGCCATACATTTGACAAGATATAATAATCAAAGTAATTTCTATTTACTTGATCAAATTCCAAAGCATATATCACCTAACATTTAATTGAGGTGAATACTACATTATGAAGACTTTATCTCTAATATACATAAGCTTGTAATCAAAATACATCAAATATTACAAATCATGGCTGATTATACAACATTTATTTCAACCATTCATAATTACAATTTATCTCAAAATAAGCTTTAACATAATGAACAATACAATAGTCTTCAAAATTATTGTCCAGTTCTTCTCTAGTTTGTCTTGATTTCTCCATGGTGTGAGAGATGATAGTGAAGGGATCAGGACAACTCGGATGCAAATATACCAAATGCATTTCAAGCAAACCATGCTTATTATATTTAAATGCAAACATGCACCAATCATTTGTCACAATGATTCACATTCCATTTCATAGAAATCATTAGGCATGAATTTCCACAATTCATCCATCCAAAAATACTTATCATTACATGGATTATTTTCCTAATCCCATCCATAATGAAGTCATTCATTTTTTTTATCCACAAAAATATAGAAGAGTCCCATACCTCTTCCAAGAAATGGCCACCAATCCATTCCTCTAAAACTAAAATATTTATTTTTCATTCTTCTAATTAATTTCAATAATTTATAATTTTTATCATAAAGCATATGTCAGTTTACTATCTATATTGTAGATCAATTGAAACTAATTTCCATACAAAGATACAAATCCTTTCATATGATGAGATATACCCGTTCTTTTCAAAATATAATGTAATTTTTATCATAAAGCATATGTCAGTTTACTATCTATATTGTAAATCAATTGAAACTAATTTCCATACAAATATACAAATCCTTTCATATGATGAGTTATACCCGTTCTTTTCAAAATATAATGTAAATCTCTACTTGGTAAATTCTTTTGCATTTAAAACATACCATACATCTTTATTAATTTCATAAAACATTACAGAATATATCCTAAATTTTATAGAATAAAACCATGCATCTTCATACGATAGAATACATAAAGTATGCATACACAAAGTCTCCATAGAGGAGACAATTTGGCAAAACCAAAATTTTATTAAACTTACAACCTATTTATAAAATATTTTCACATCTATGGTTCTTACTCTTTTCTCTATATGTTTAATGAACCTAGTAACTCCTAAGGACATTAGCTAAGGTGAAGCTTATCAGTCAGAGGTCATGATAGTAAAGTATTAAGTTATGGTTTATCTTGCTGAGTAATATTTCGATCAACAGATTGTTTTGATATCAGAGGTTTTTAGCTTACCTGTACTCCTGATTTATTCTATTTGTGATACTATTTTCAAAAGAAGCGACATAGTAACTTAGACAAATATTTATGTTCGCTTACATCGACGATACAAGCAATCCCTAGAATAGTAGATCGGATACAGTGAGATATTTCATGATAATAGTTGATCAAAATTATTGCACAGGTTCCCTAGAGGAGGTGGTGAACAGAACAACTCATGTTCTCTATCATACCATGTTAAGATCACATAAACTGCCACGTATGTGCAGACATCTCGGTATACATGGCGATAGATAAAGGTACCTCTAAGTCATGGGAAGTATGGCTTACATATATTGTATCTTAGACTACACGATTTCGGAGGCACACAGGATAAAACCAACCATAGAGGTATATGAAATAGTATTGAAACAACATCTATGTCACTTTTATGTCAACTCGAGTTCAACAGAGATAAATGACACGTTTTTAAAGTTTTGCTGATAGGGAATTGCAGTCATAGCTGTACAGGAATTAGATGGTCATCGGGTGGAAATCAAAGAGGTTTTACATAGTCAGTAATTTCAAGGCAGGTTGGATATCTCCCAACTCCGTTTTAAGCTCATGAATGGTAATTTTGCTAGTCAAGATATAGTGTAGTCGGTTATGATCCGTTGGCCCGAAGACCTTTCATTGTAAATTGAGGTTTATATTGTGCATAATAATCTATGAGATTATCAACACAAATTATAAATTACATGCATCAAAAACCCAAATATCATGACGTCTACTTGTTGGAGATTATTTGACAAAAGTTAGTATTAGAATAACATTCTTCATCGCACAGTCTGCCTGCCCATGGTGATACAATGACGTCAAATAATTGGGTAGAAATTGAAAGATTACAACAATATTACAATTTATGGGTATCTATTGAAGTTTATAACTGATGCATGATACAGGATTTACTATAGAGGTATAGGCCAATGGAGATATCAGAGTCACTCGGTATTCCCAGGTTAATTAGGATATGCTTAAGATCCTTAATATATCCTCTTATTGTATAAGATAGAAAGATCACGTCTCGTTCAAGGGTGCAGTCCGCTCCAAGAGGTACAAAAAATTGGCAGACTACTAAGTGTCTATCATATAGACATTGTAAATGTATACATAAATAAAGAAAAGGAAGCCATGGTGTCATAAGTAGTGAAGTACATGGAGAGGTTCGAAGGCTACTCTCACCTAATTTTAGGTAACTAAAATATTTCCTAAAATTCTTCTTCTAAAGTTGACAAAGATTTACTTCAAATACTTAAAGTAAAATCTAAAGTTCTATTTCTAATATTATTTTCAAAGTATTGAAACGCAAACAGTCCATAGTCACTTCGTGAATGTAAAACTAGACAAAATAGGGGTGGAGATATCCAACTTGAGACTCCTGCAAATAAGATTTTCATTGTGCTCCTACAAGCTCTTAGTTCTGTCTTCTTCTTTCTTCTCCAGCCTAACATAACTCTTCCTCAACCTCTATGGTAATTTATAGCTCTAATTCCTCCAAACAAGAAGATGTCATTTTGTTGTCTTTTATTATTTTCTTTTTCTCCTATGCAGATTTTCTAGAAGGGTGTCTCATTTTTCTTGTATCTACCATCCCTTAAGTCAACTACAACTATTTAACACATGGATGGTTTAAAAATGAGATAAAGGAGGAATATCTACTACCAATTTAACTATTCTATGACAGCCATGTGGAGCAAGAAATAATCTTTTTAGGTTAGTAAATTTTTTTTATCATTTTGATCCAATCATAATTAGATAAATTGGTAGGAGAAAAATATACCTAATGATGAATGCAATTAGATTAAATAAGCGTGTTCAATACAATAAACCTTTACTCTAGAAATTACCCAATTTAATAATTTCACAAAATCATAATAAATATTATTAAATTGTATGGCATAAATGCATAAAATATCTCTAAATAATTTGTAAAATGCAAACCATTATTTAATGTGCATTTTCAAGGTAAGATTCAATTATGCCAATCTCATGCAAATTAATTGTGCAATTAATATATATCACACAAATGGCATCCACAAGCAATCGATGCAATTGCTCATTATTCCCCATCACCATTTTTCCTTTAAATGGATGGGTATTTTAGAATAAATCTTAGTTATCACTACCCATCAGGGATGAGACTAGTGATGATGAGAACATGAGCCTTACCTATTGAGTTTTCATTGTCATCATTTCCCTTCTCATCTCTGGTGGTCAATCTTCCACCTTCGAGAATACCTGTTCCTGCAATCAAGTAATGCAATGCAACATCATTTTCTCTTGATAGAAACAAACATATTGTAAATATATCAAGAATTAAAATCAGCTATCATTACACAAATAGCATCTTAATAGAGTTCTTCCAAGGTGGGATGTGACATATTCAACATGAAGCATAACTAAAATTCCAAAAACCACAATCTGACTACTCCTTTAAAACATTACCATTACTCACATATTCACAACAGAATATGGTCACTAGATTTTTGGAATTGACATGGGAACAATTCCAATATTTTCAAACCCTAACGAACTCTCTCAAACAATTTCCTCAAATGCTATCAGAGCAAAAATACAAATTTAATATCAAGTGAATTTTATTGCTACTCATCATTAAAGGATACAATATTTTGCAACCCTTCACTAATAAAAAGTGTTTTTAAAAAATACCTATGAAATAAAAAGAAGATGGGCCCTTCAAATTTGATCCCTATTTTGAGATAGTGGATTTGATTATTCACTTGTAAATTTTTAATTACTAGTATTGAAGGTAGGTAAGTATAAGAGTAGACATGATATAAATTTTGATTAATAATAATAAATAACTAATTTTCTAAAATATTTGGAGCAATTAATGGAAAGTGATGAGTTTAATATCAAAAGCTAAGGTTTGTTGAAATTATAATTTGATCCATTAGTAAGATTGACATTATGCGATGTATTGGATAAGCCTAGGGGTATTTTATTGTACAATGTATTAATTATTTGTAATATTTTATTGTATAAGATATATGGACCTAGGCTAACCTTTCTATGCTTAAACCTTATTTATAACTTGTAACTAACTTAAAGCCCTCTTTTTATTTCAACTTAGGCTAAACTTTATTATGTAATCGAGGTTTTGGTATTGGTATAAATAATCCCTTTTACTACTCATGTATTTTATCAAAGTGTTGTGTAATATTATCTATGGTTATAGTGATTATTTATAGTGCCTATAGGGGCCCACTATCTCTTTCTCTTTTTTGTCCTATTTTGCATTTTGTATAATATTTGAGTGGATGGTTTGCTTCTATTTATACTTGGAAAATATTGTGAATTCTAACATGGTATCAAAGCAGGTATATAGTAACTTCACTTGGTCATATAAGAAGTCAATTTCAAGATTCCAATGCCTCCTCTATTTCTAGAAAAATATTTGTTGCATCCTTACACTTGGTCATATAAGAAGTCAGTTTCAAGACTCCAATGCCTCCTCTATTTTTAGGAAAAAAATTGTTGCATCCTTATTAATTTTCATAAATTATTTTGAGATTTGTTGCCTTCTCAAAATCCTACTTCATTATCACTAAAGTCTTTAAAATACCACAGATGTAAATTTTACTAAAACTAGTATTCTTCTGCTTTGATACCACAAAGCATTAGTTATAGTCTCCTTGGAATGGACGAGTAGAAATTGTGCCAAAATTTTAGTGAATTATGGAGCCTAGATGGCAAAAATGATAATGATACTTGCAATAATTAGATTGTGGAGATACGAAGATCAACTATTTATACAAGTGATTTTGGACAAGCTAAAAAGTATTTGTTTTAGCTTCCTTGCAATAATAATTGTGGAGATACGAAGATCAACTATTTATACAAGTGATTTTGGACAAGCTGAAAAGTATTTGTTTTAGCTTCCTCCATTGTAATATTTCCAAGATTTAAAAATTTTAATATATTTTACAAATATTTATTATGAGTCATTGCCTACTGGGATATCAAAATTAGCTTTCTAGTTTACGAAAAGTATTTATAAAATTAGTATGTTCATAAAATTTTGCTCATAAAGTTTCATATATTATATCTTACAAATTAATTTTTAGAAACAACCCATTAATATTAATAGAAAGGGAGAGTTCCGTGTCAGTTACCAATAATTATATAATTATATAGCTTAGACTTTTATTTAAGAAATGCAAGTTTAATCATCATCATCATCATGTTGGCCCGCAATCCGATGGGGCTCTTGAGTCGGCGCATATTTATTCGTGCAAAGAAAAGAGGGGGAAAATAACAGATATCTGGTACATGGCCATCTGCTAAACTCCGTAAATAAGGAAGCCGAAGCCCGTCTGGCCATAAATTAGACACAGAATTTTATAAATTTTAAGATCTTTCTAGCAACGAAGATGCTTGTATTTCTACGGCCTGTTTTTGGGGACCAGGAAAACATGCTCTTCACCGGTTTGCTTGTCGATCTCAACAATCCAGCGGTTCTTAATCATATGGGATTTAACCCGCCGCCTTTTGTGATCGATACGCCAAGCTTCCATTTCCGATAACTCCAGATCCTCCTCGCTCATAATTCTGGTGACTTGGAGTCCGTTCCCAAAATTTTGTGTCTTTGACTTAGCGCCACCGACCGGAAAGAGAACTCTCCTTTCTGCGTTGAATAAATTTGTGCCAGTCACTATGGCGCTGGCAGGGTTAAGATGAAGGAGCTCAAACAGCCCTACATATTTCTCACTCTTGCAATCGATGAGAGCAAAATCTATACATGAGTATTGAGAAACCAATTGCTTAGCGTTCCCCACAACAAATTCCACGTCATCCAAGAGATGAAGTGGCTTCATTCTCTCCACGGACTGCGGAAGGCTTTGAGGCGTTGGTAAAATACAGAGGAAGTGGCCGCCGGTTTGTCTGGCAGCCGCCGCAAGGGCGACGGTGGACGACGTAGCGGTGGGGCAAATCTCAATAATGAGCTGGGAATTGGTACCCGCCGCCAAAGCAGATATGAGTTCGCTGCTGTGGAGCCCCGGATTCCAAAACGAACAACACCGTCTCTCGTGATCCGTCCTGCACTACAAAATTGAAGAGAATTCCATTTACAAAAACAGAAAGGTAAATAAGGCAAAGAAACCTGCAGAAGGAAATTGACATGAATGAAAAGACTCACAAGGTTTACAGTATCAAGGTAGGCGTTCATTGCAGTCCCTATGCACCACCCCATGTCGATTGTCCGTCTCTTCTAGGTAGTAGTACATGTCCTTGTACTCTACAGATTTCAGAGCTGATGAAAACCTCCTCCTGACAAAACCACTACTAGTTGATAAAACCGAAAAGATAACAACAGCATTTGTTATCTTGTCTTATCCTAAATTGAACGTTCATGTACTTATCAGCTCGGGACGCATCCAACGAAAGCATCACCAACTGCACTGCGCTGCGCTGACTTCAGGAGAATATATCATAAAATAAAGCTGCATTGCTTAAATATGCCTAATTCCACGTGTAAAACTAATCTAAAGTGGACACCAGCCCACTAGTACGACAGACCATACGCGCCGGATGGGCACGATAGCATTGAATAGAGATTCGAGCGGGCCCGGGAAACGCCCATGTGTTGTCGTGGAGCAGGCTGCGAATCTAACATCTACCGTAAACGGTTGTACAAATAGACAGTAATAACGTGTAACTGAGGGATATGTTATTAGGTTTTAAGGGATTAAAAAGTATAAAGGTTATTTCTTTCACACACATGTCCAAACTTGATGTTGACAGGGGTGAGGAATCTTACATGAGTGGGACCAAAGACTTTTTAAACCTGCTATTCCATTGACAAAGAGTATGGCAAGGAGTGTGACTCATAAACCACTCAAGTCCCACAATTTAACAATTTAAGTAGGTTAATGATAGTGACTTTGAAACATTAGACAGAGTGTATTTTGAGTAAGTGAATAATTGAATTCTTGAGATAAAGTTGTATATCATATTTTATTTAAATATGGTTGGATAATTATATATTGGGTAAACAATAACCTCCACGAAGATATAGCTTTAGTGATGTTAAATACTATTTACTTTTTTATTCTTCTCAAATAACAATAGCAATAAGGTATAAAGTTGGATGTGTAATTATTAGTTTCTGTCATGTTTTTAAATATATATTTATATAGATGTTACACAACAAATTAGACTTCAGGTAGTTTTTTTAGGGCATTCAAAACTTTTTTTTTTTAAATTATATACACTCATACATACTTTGTTGTAGTTTGAACTAGAGTCTTTTAGAGGAAAGACTAGAAAGGGTATTTTAAAGTACCCATAGAACTCAAATCTTTGTGTTGGGGATTGGACTCAATACTTAACAATTCAAACTAGCACATCAGATGAGAACCAAACTTAAATGAGGTTTTGGTGAACACCTCAATCCCTTGCTATTTGAGCACTGTAAGCATTCATGTGGTGAATCCCGCAATCAAAGAACCAACTAAATTTAGTGGCTCCATTGGAAATGACCCTAGAATCTGCCACACAAGAATTTCCAAATAGATATCCTAGAAAAAGTCTTTATTCATCAGCTTTTTGAATTGATTGGCAACCTCGTGCTAACCAAAGGATGGCAATACAACTAAACCTAGGGAGAATTCATGTGCAGAATGATCAAGGTCCCTTGGCTCCCCCTACTCTACTAGACATCTGGGATCCAATCCCTACCATGACTCTAAGATCCTTGCCTAGATTCACCAGAGAAGATGTAATCACACCAATAAAAGTTTAAAACACTTGCATTATACGACAAGTATTTATGTAGTGCACATGGTTACACAAAATGTAGTGTTAAAGCTTCTAATGACATCTTTCAAATGCAAAGCATGAGAATGGTACATGTTGCTTCCCTCACATTCAACAAGAGGTTGGGACCAGTTGGCCACCTAGCTAGTGGATAGATTTGGTGAGAAGGCAGATGGAGTGTCCATGTTGGAACACCTGATGAATATTAAGCAACCTCCCATGGAGGCAATGGATGATTTCAATACCTAGTTTGACAAATCCTAGTATAGAATCTTGGATGATATTAGACCTCCCATGGATGACATTCATTTTCTACCTCGTATTTCAATATAGAGATTGCCATGATGATTAAAATCTAGGGAGGAAACTCCTTACCAATGACCTACCAGATAGCCATCCAGGAAAAAAACAATCTCATCCAGATAAGAAGGCTACTCATAAGACCCCCAATGCCTCTATCCCCTCATCTATTGTGCCCAATGTTTTTCACTAAGCAACCCACCATCTCCCACATCTCTTTCCTTGCAAATCTAGTTTTTTCCACTTTTCCTTATCTATATGGCCCTAAATACTCCACCTAAATCTAGAATGGATGATATTACGAGGAAAGTGTAGGTACTTTCTAAGGAGTTGCTCATCCTAAAAAGGTAGCAAAACAACTAGAGATTCCCGTATGCGGAGCTTCAAGATCACTCCCCTCAGTATCTGAATTAAGGGCATCTGGTCATGAACCACCAACCAATTTTGGAGGCTTATCATTTTAAACAACCCAAGTAGAGTTTCTAGTCTCTAGTAGAGATACCAAGGGAAGGAGCACTTGTGATTCTAGCCTAATTTCGATTAGCTTACCCCCAAACCATTTACACCTCGACAATCACTCCACTAGAACAAGAATTAGTTACATGGGAGGAAAATGGGGTGTATGGTACAAATAACTAGACCCATTGGTCATTATTTAAGAGGTACCAAAGTCAATTGAACCCAAAGTTGTTGAAGGTTTCTAGGAAAGCAAAGTGATTGGATTAAAAATATCCTCCACTATCATAAGTATTATGGAATTGTAGATACCAAATTCCTTGGTGAACACCAAAAATAACACCCGATGCCTCTTGAAAATTTTCAAACCAACCGAGGAGAAACTTGAGCCTTAGCCATAACTAGAATTCCCACTAGAAAATGACCTGAAGGACACCCTAATAGAATAGGGAGAGCATAAGGCAGATCTGGTTAGAAAAATTGAAACAAAACCCTTTCACCTAACTTTGATATGCTACAGTAAGCTACTCTAGAGTTGCTTTATTGATCTTGTGCTCATCACCTTCACCTTACGAAAAGCGTTGGTGGGTGCATTGAAATCAGATCTACAACTAAATAAAGAAGAGGTGAGACAACTATACAAAGGTCCCAATATAGTGATCAACCTCCCAATACCACTCAAAGACTATCTCCTTAAGAACTTTGACCTAAAATCAAGAGATTATCAAAGGAATATTGGAATGAAAGCAATTCTCTTGAATGCATCCTGCTACTAGAATGGAGAGGAACCTGCATCTGACCCAATTACCAAAAGAAATCTAATGGAGGGAGGGGGTATATCCAACCAAAATGCTAAACACACTTAACATACATGAAGAGATGCCAAATTAGCAAAGTCTGGGTATTTTATTTTGGCAAGACCTTAAACCTTTATTGGTATGGGATAGGAACCTAGTGCAAAGTTCAAACCACCAAACCTCTAGCCCTTGTACATTAAAAAAAATGACTATGTGTTTATCTAGTTGTTGTAAGACATGAGTGAGTGTGGACCCACAACAAGTGATTTGAATATATCACACACTTGAAGGATAAGGTCGACAAGGCCAAGGCATGCACAACAACCCTCTCAAAATTAGTAATGAAGATCATTTGATCTAAAGGACATGTTAGAATATATTACATCATTTGGGTTATGTAAGTGTATCTTCCAAGGTACATACTTAGATTACTTTAGGGGCAAGTTATCTAGTTACTTCATGCAATGTAATAAATGCACAAGTGTCAATGTGCAAGTTGTCCCTTGCACATCTAGATAGAGTGTTTGCCAAGGAATCTATCTTCCTACATAAAGGGCCTCATACCCTTACTCGAATGTATCACTTCTATTCATTCAATAAGATGTTCTATTGCTTTGATCTCTATATTTTGAAGTGTTGAGATGTTGCTAAAGCCATCAATGGTATCAGAGCTACGATTGTTCCTAGATAGGAATAGGGAAAGTTAGTGCTATAGGTTTTTGCAAAACAGATGCACCTTTGGACCTGCCACTTGCAAATTCTATTGCCGTGAGATCATTTGGAGAGCTCGACAAGAATAAGGAGATCAGAGAAGTTTCTAATAAGCAGAAGAGTTGGGACAATTATTGCCATCCGACAACAAGCCCAAGAGAAGAAGAATTTGGCAAGGAGTGCCACATCTCAGAAGAAGCTCACCAAATCTTGAAGATTTGAAGATTACCTCTCACAAAAAGAAGGCATCACTTCAGAGACAAAGACTTCTCCAAATCTGTAGTCAAAAGAGGAGAACAAGCCATCAAAACCTAGGCTCGTAAAAGAAAGGTTGAGACCATCATTCGGTGAAGAAGGATCTATTCAAGATAGTCTACAAATAGCTACAACAAAATGGTATGCAACTTTCTAGTGCAAATAGGTTTATTAATTCATCTACCTATTAGATTTGTTATATGTACCTGCATTTGGATTAAAGTTGCAAATAGAAAATTGGAATGTAGTCTTCAAAAGTGCAAAAAGAAAAAGTTATTTTTAAGGTTTATTTACATTTTTATTAGGAGTTGATTAGATTTCAAAATAGTTCCTATCAACTACCTATTATCTATTTTGAAAGAAAAAGAAGACTAAGCTCTACAATATTAGTTGTAGTGAAATTTCAGAATAACTCTTAAAGATTCATTTTAGGTTATTCTTGATTAGTTGTAGTAAATTCTTAATGCATTAATTTGAGAGTTGATTAGAGTGATAAAGTGTAATCTTAGTGCATTAAAAGTGAAAAAAATTGTACTATTACACTACTCTCAAAAGAAATTGGTTTTGTGTTCTTGAAGGGCACAAAATATGATTTATATCAAGTGTCTAAAGATACTATTGAAGCATAGAAATCTGCAACTCGTAGTGGCCTAAAGAAGCCACCCAAAAAGGTTAGAATCCTCCAAAACCTGGAGAAGAACATAACTAACCAAAAATAGAAATAGAAGCTTTATAATATTGAGACTTGGTGAGTCTCAAATCCAAAAGCATTAAAAGATTGAATGCAAGAAAAGAAAGTGCAAAAAATTGCATAAATTAAAATCTTCTATCTACTTTTATATAAGCTTGGAATTGTTATCTAAGTGTCCAAGAAAAAAGGGGAAGGTGTCTACTTATAAAAGACAACCTCAAAACCCTTGTATTGCAAGAGAAAGATCTGCCATAAAATCAGAGTTTCTGATCTGAAATAAGAGTGCAAAAGAAGGTGCATCAAAGGAAATTTATGTACATACTATAGTACATCTTATAGCACCATTTCAATCTGGTTTTTTACAGTCTAAAAACATATTTGAATCTGTCCCAAAAAGGGACAATAAACACAAGAAAAATAGCCAAGAAAGGGCTGAACTTAAGCACTCCTTCCAAGCTATAGAAGCCACTCAAAGGGCTCATCATGGATGGTTGAACCTGTAGAAGACAAGGCATAGGGGAAGATCAAGTAGTGTACAAAGAAGAAGATAAAGCAAATAGATGTCAAAGGAAAGGAGCATTTGTATCAAAGCATTTCTACCATTAGTAAATGTTAACAATGGAGTAAAGCATCAAGGAGTCTTCATCCAAGCACTGCCATTCAAAATCCATTCAAGGGCCACCAAAGTTACTCCATATCTCCACCAAAGCTCCGCCATATCTCCACCATAGCTCAACCATTAGCTGGAGATACTTGAGCATCTACGTAAAATAGTAAGGATTAAGGTGGAAAAGGCATTGGAGAGTCTTCATATAAGCATTGATAGAAAGAAAGGCATGCAACTACCACTTGTCATATTTTGAAAGATACTCTATAACGCTCACAAAGGAGACGTTACACTTCTTGGTGCCCATACCCCAAATAGTGGAGTTACATATAGCTTGACATACATTACAAGAAAGATAGCTTGGAGACGGAGTGTTACTTGGACAACGCTCAAGGAAGAATAAAGAAATATTTTCAACTTAATAGTGACACTTGTCACGAGTAGTGGAGTGAGTTTGACACCTCCACCAACCAAATGAGAGCTTCCATGAGCATTTAGAAACTTATACAATGACACTTATCACTCATCCTATCACATATTAAAGATACCTTGGACTTTAGAAAGGAAGCACAATAGTTGAAACAATATGAGCACATTGAAAGCTACTTGGTAAGATTAGACTCACATGATAGATTCGAAGGTAGACACTCAACAACTAGTTCAGGCATGATTCGATAGATTGATGGTAGATGCTCAACACCAATTCAGGTATTATTTAGCAAGAGATCCGAAGCAAGATGGGTATAGTTTGAAAAACTCTTGGTCAACCAACATTCATGGAGAGCATTAAAGCCTTGGGAAATTCATGCTCAAGAAGGAGAGTTTACTACCATATTCACCCGATGTCATAAAGGTACAAAGCCTTAATTTCTCATTCAATTTACTTTCATTTTAAAAAGGGAGTTATAAGGTTATAAGATAAGGTTGATATATTAATTAAAATCAATCTTTGTTTGAAAGCAAAACTTAAGAATTAATATAATATTTACAAAAATACATCTTAGGAGCAATAAGGGATTCTACTTGGAATTAATCCATTTAAAGTTTGCAAATATTAATGTGTTCTAGTTTTCCAAATTTGGGAGTGATAAGGGTTTCAACTTCAAACTAATTTTTTGGAAATTAGAAACACTTGAAAAAAATTCCTAAGGGTTTCAAAAAGGGTTATTAAAATCTTTTATCAAAGTTGGAAATTTATATTCTTGTCTCACAAAATTTCTCTTTAGGGACAAAAGATATCCAACATTAAAACCTCTTCAAAATTGAAAAGTGCTTAGTTCAATAGGAGTATCAAGAAGATTAAGAAGTTGATTTTTGATCATTACAATTTTGTATAAAATCAAACCAAAAATTGAACTATATCTTACAGAAGCACTATATCATAAAATCTCTAAAACAACATCATGGAGTGTTGGTATATAGATTCAAGTGCAAGTAAGCATATGACAGGGAACATACATTGGTTCGATTTTTTGAAGAAGATAAATGAAAAGCCAGTTGCAGTAGCAGATAGTAAAACATATGAAGTAAAAGGGATCAAAAATATTTTGGTAAATCTTAAGAATGGAAGAGGTATAATAAAAAATGTATTGTATGTTCCAGGATTAACCACCAATCTTATCTCTATTTCTCAGCTCATGGATCAAGACTTAACTATTGAGTTCAAGGTTCTCACTAGAAAAAAGCAATATCACATCTCTAGAGAGGGAAGAATGATAGCATCAATATCATATAAAAATGGGTAATTTGTCCTAGACACTGCTATTCACTCAACTCTTTCAGTCAATGCTTCAAAACTATGGCACAAATGACTAGGACATACCAGTGAGACATCAATGAAGGAATTATACATGTATCAAATGGTAGAAGGACTACCCAACTTATCTCTAGAAGCTATTGTATGTGCAGAATGTTTAGCAGGTAAACAACATAGAATTCCTTTTGAATTACGTCAACATAGAGCTCTACATCCTCTAGAAATAATATATAATGATTTGTGTGGACCTATGAAAGTTGATAGCATTGGAGGACATAAATACTTTCAGATATTTGTTGATGATCATACCATAAAAATATGGGTATATTTCATGAGATACAAATCAAAAGCATTTAGCTACTTCAAACAATTCAAACTTCAAGTTGAAAAAGAATCAAGGAATACCATAAAAGCACTTCGTTCAGATAGAGGAGGAGAATTTATCTCTAAATAATTTGACTCCTTCCTTGAAAACAATGGAATCAAAAGACAACTTACTATAGCATACTCACCTCAACAAAATGGAATTACAGAAAGAAGGAATAGATCAATAATGGAAATGGTAAGATGTATGTTGAAAGAAGCACAACTTGATCATAAATATTGGGCTGAAGCAGTACAAACAATAGTCTACATACAAAATAGACTTCCAACAAGAGTACTCAAGCATATTACACCAGAAGAAGCATGGTCAGGACATAAGCCCAACATTGAAAAACTAAAAATATTTGGATGCAAAGCCTATATGCATATTCCAAAGCAAAGGAGGACCAAGTTAGATGACAAGACTATGACAAGGATATTTGTTGGGTATGACAATGAATCCACATGGTACAGAATATTAGATCCATCTACAAAGAAAGTCTATATCAGTAGAGATATGATTTTTGATGAGAAAGTCAAAGTCGACACAAATGAATCTAGTGGTGACACAAAATTTCTCTTGAATCTACCTGAAGAAGATGAAATGAGCATGGACCCAGGACCAGAAGAACATGATACAAAAGCATCAACTATGCTACAAAATACCAGATCTTACAACTATAGGACCTCAAACTCACAGTATGACCAGAATGAACAAAGGAATGCTAAGAAACATAAAGCAACCAATATCAACTTCTCAAGAACTAGAAAACTTACACTGGAGAGCAACCATGGAATCTGAATATGCTTCACTCAAGAAGAATAAAACATGGGACTTAGTAAATCTGCCACTAGGAAAAAAATAGTGGGGTGCAAATGGGTGTAAAAAATCAAATACAAAGTAGATGGAACACTTGATAAATACAAAGCTTGACTAGTGGCCAAAGGGTATACTCAGATAGAGGGAATCGACTATGAAGAAACATTCGCACCAACAGCTCGAATGATAACTATTCGAACAATTTACGCTCTGGCAGCTCATCAAGGGTGGAAACTTCATCAGATGGATGTAAAGAGTGCATTCCTTAATGGTGACTTAGAAGAAGAAGTCTAAATGACACAACCTGAAGGTTTTATCATTCAAGGACAAGAAAATAAGGTATGCAAGTTGAATAAATCTCTTTATGGCCTGAAACAAGCTCCTAGAGCATGGAACATCAAGATCAATAATCATCTACTACATCATAACTTCAATAGAAGTACAACAGATCCCAATCTATATACCAAGAAGATTGGAAATAATGTCTTGATTCTCATAGTATATGTTGATGACATAGTAATTATTGGAAGTTCAAAAAAGTTGATAAATGATATAAAAAAGGATCTAGAAAAGGCTTTTGAAATGACAGATCTAGGAATGATGAACTACTATCTTGGGTTAGAGATTTATCAAGGAGAAGACAAAATAGTTATCACTCAATCAAAATATGCAAAAGCTCTTCTTGAAAAATACAGGATGTCAGAGTGCAATCCCAAAGATACACCAATGGAACAAGGAATTCAACTATCCAAAAATGATAAAACCTCATTGATTTTAGCAACAATGTATCGACATCTGATTGGAAGTCTTCTATACTTAACAAATAGCCAACCAGACATAGCATTTATAGTAAATTATATTTCATACTTTATGTAAGAACCAAGAGAAAGTCATTGGAAAGCTACAAAAAGAATACTACAATATATCAAGAAGGCTGCAGACTATGGACTGACTTATATGAAGGATGTCAAAGATTTTTGTGTACAAGGATACTCAGATTCAGACTATGTTGGATCTATTGATGACAAAAAATCTACCTCAGGTTATGTGTTCTATCTCGATCAGGCCCATATCTTGGCACAACAAGAAATAGTATACAGTAGCACAATCATCAACTGAAGCAGAATACAGAGCAATAAGAGATACAACCTGTGAAGCACTATGGCTACAATACATACTATCTAACATGGGAATCAAATGAACTCCAACCATGATATTTTGTGATAATCAAGGAGTACTAAACCTGATCAAGAATACAATCATACATGAAAGAACAAAGCATATTGAAGTGCAATGTCATTTCATTAGAGAACACTTCCAGAACAAGCACATCATCCTCAAGTATGTTCCTACAGAAGATCAACTAGCAGATATCTTCACAAAGGCACTTGGAAAAATCAAGTTTTAAACCTTCAGAAATCATCTATGCGATTCAAGAGAACTTCATACCAAATAATGTAATACATGAGGGTGTTAGAAATAGAGTCTATTCCATCATTTGGGTTATGTAAATGTATCTTCCAAGGTACATACTTAGATTACTTTAGGGGCAAGTTATCTAGTTACTTCATGCAATGTAATAAGTGGACAAGTGCCAATGTGCAAGTTGTACATGTGCAAGTTGTCCCTTGCACAACTAGATAGAGTGTTTTCCAAGGAATCTATCCTCCTACATAAAGGGCTTCATACCCTTACTCGAATGTATCACTTCTATTCATTCAATAAGATGTTCTATTGCCTTGATATCTATATTTTGAAATATTGAGATGTTGCTAAATTCATCAATACAGTCACCATAATCAGGCATAAGGAGGCATGCAGGATGATGACATTCCTCATTGTCTATGAATGAGAAAAAAAGTCTTCCATACCCACCTATCATTAGAATATCAATAAAAATGGGGAATGAACCTCAAGAGTTGTCCCAAGTGACGAGGCCTATAAAATGGGTCACCCCCCCTTTAATTTTTTACAAAGTCTCAAGCATATTTACCTCTAACACTATCATTCCCCAACTTCTATCTTTGCTATAAAAGCCTCAAGATTTTCCCTCATTCAAACTCTTTGTCAAATGGAAAATATCCTTTTATTTGGGTTCCTTAGCTCCTACTAGAAGGAGTTCCCCTATGAGTCACCAAAGTAGTAGTGAAAATTCATTACACTAGGCAAATCTTACTAAAGAAGGAAATTTTGATTAAAATGCCATTCGAATCCAGAATGAAGGAGCCTAAATATCCTACTATATATGAAGTAGCTAATACTATAAGACCATCCAACATGCAACCAAGAAATATCCGTCATCGCTAAATTATGTTGAAGTTCCCCATGCCATGAACCTTAGCCAACCCATTGACCATAATAACAATGGTTTATCAAGCATTTTTTAAAGGAAACTAAGGTGATTTTTTTATGAACAAGATTCCTAAAGCCCTTCTAATGATGGCTAAAGGGACTCTTCTCATAGAAAAACTCTACCCAATCTAAATCTCATGGACTTATCTCCTCCCTCAATAGGAAGTATCACTTGTCTAGATTCCTTCCATGTCTTTTGGAATTCATGTTTTCCTAGTGCAGTTGCAAGTCATGATCAATCAATGACACCCAAGAACCAGATCACACTACATGGAAGAAGAAAGTAGGGCAACTCAAGGTAACCAAGAAATAAAGTGGAAAAAAAATATCCCTCTCTCTCAAGATGAGCTTGACTCTCAAAGAGCAATTGAAGATGAAAAATCTTGAAGATTTCAAGTTGTGAAAATTTTGCTAAACTTTGAGGTTTCTTGGCTCACACAAGGTCCACCTCAAGTTCCATGGTGTAAGAGTAGTAGAAGTCATAAGATTTGAAGAATGCCCAGAGATATGCCTACTAGAGCTTCGAATATGATAGTTTTGGTTATCACTGGGATGCTTATAAAATAGCAAGGAATGGGACATTGACGAAAGGCATCTTCCTAATAATGAAAAATGTGAAAACCACAACCTCTAAAGAATGCACTAAAGAATAAATTCACCTAAGGAACCTATCAAGACATGGAGGTAAACTATTGGTCATCATTGGAATAACTAGACCAACCCATTATGACTAGACACAAAGGGAGAATATGGTGATTTGGTTCTAGCCCTGATGCCCCAAAATTAAACATGATTTACCAAGAAATAACTAGAGCATTCAATGCAGTGACACAAAAAGTAACCCAAGGGGCAACACCAAATCCAAGGACTTAATGAAGAGGGATCTAGAGGTTTGATCATAGGATATTTCTAGCATGAAGTAGCTCCATGGCATGGTGAGAGTCCCATCAAGCCACCTTGCTATAAATTTCTATTGCTAAAAATATTTACAACCTTGAATATCACTCATTTTTGATGTTGGCTAGCCCAAGTAATCTTGAAATGAATAATTTTGAATTCCTACATAAATTTTAGGGGAAATTTTCCCTATTTCTTCTTATAAATATCTCCTACTTTCTCATTATAAAGGATGGAAAGCTAGCCATACATATTCCTAGTATCTAGTCTCATATGGGGTTTTACTTTTGCCCTCTCTTGTATCATAGCCTAGATCGAGTCTTGGGTAACTGAGGTTGATTAGCTTCAAGCCTCTTTCTTTGATATGTATGTAATTCGATCATTGTATATATCTAAGAAGTTGTGATTATTTATCTCTCTATCCTAGATCCTGTGTATGTTTATTCAGTGCATTTTGTGTTGAAGAAATTTTATTCCTTGTTCGCTCTCAGTTGTAATGCATGTCTTCATTCAACCCGTCATGCTACATGGAGTTCTAGATATTTGGTGCACCACATCCTTACAGTAGTTTTATTTTTCTCATTATTTTCTTTCAATCATTTATTACTTTTTCCTCTAACCCTTTCCCTAGCAATAATTTAATAGATTAGGCTAGATTAGGAATACAAAAATGCATCAGAAGATCACATCCAAACAAGGAGCTAGACTTGGTAAAAAACCCTAGAGGTTTAAGTAACCACATCCTATGCTTCCCAGACTTCCTATGATTGGTTCTCCATGCATGGTGTAGGCATTTGATGCACTTGGCAAAGCCGTATTATGGGTAGTCATGGTGCCCAAAGTGTAAGTATTGGATCTAGTCCCCAATAGATTGTTATGGGACTCGTAGATATATATATATATATATATATATATATATATATATATATATATATATATATATATATGCACTCATTGGAAAGCTCTCTTTTAGCCCATTCTATTAGAAGTGTTTGTTTTTAGTTTTATTGGGATTAATAATGGATATTAATACCCCAAAGATGTCATTGCTTTTGGAGAACTACATGTTCCAAATCTAGGCATAAGGAAGGTGCATTAAGTTAAGTTGATTAGAAGGCTGATGGATGGAGTTATGATGGACTAAAGTGTATAAAATTAGGTGTTCACAATTATGACTTGTTCAAGTCACCAATTGGGGTTCTATTTCATTGTAAGGTAAATAATTCCATTGATTTAGTTATTGGTTCTCCTTTATCTAATGCACCTATTTTTCATAGATCAATCTGTTAAAATGATGAAATTAGGAGACATATCCAATAATTGATTTAAAAGGGACGCATTAGCCCAAGTGCTTCATCATGTGGTAGTCCAATTATCTTATCTTCAATAAAATATAGAATATGGAAACTTTGTATTGACTATAAAGCTTTGAATAAAATCACTATGAAGAACCACTATCCAATATCTTGCATAGATGACTTGTTGGACTAGCTTCATGGTGTAAGATTCTTCACCAAAATTGGTCTCAAATATACCTATCACCAAATACCTATAGAGCCCACTAATGTATGGACGACTACATTCAAATCCAAGGAGGCTTTATTTGAGTGGCTAGTTGTACTTTTTGGATTAACTAATGCACTTTCTACATTCATGATGATGATTAATGATATTCTACATATCTACAATAGTTTATTTGTGGTAGTCTAATTAGATAACATTCTCATATATATTAAGACATGTACGACACATTTGTAACATGTTTGATATATACTTTAGATTCTTCGAAGGCACAATATTTATGCTAATTTAGAGAAGTTCCTATTTGTTAGGACAAAAATTGATACCTTTGGCATATTTTAATCAAAGAGGAAGTACATGTTAATCCTAAATATTATATAGGTAATTAAATATTATCCTACCCTAAAGTCTCTAATAGAGATTTGTATCTTTTTGGGTCTTTCCATTTTCTATTGAAGAATTGTATTGGGGCTCTCACAAATTGCTTCTTCATTATTTTAAGGGATCAAAGGAGGTGTCAAATCCAAGTTCCATTTGGGATATACACTATGAAGTAAATTTGAAAGGTTTAAGGACCAATTATGTTAAGCTCTTACACTTTTTGTACCTAATCTACATCAACCTTTTGAGAAAGTGACTAAAGCATTAGAGTATGTGTTATAAGTTGTTCTAACACAACATGGACATCCAATTTCCTATCATAGTGAACCATTTAATGAAGTAGTTTAAAAATAGCCCACATATGACAAATATATCAATTTAATTGTTCAAGAATATAAAGAGTGGAAGCACTACATCTTGGAAAAGAAAATTTTCATTCACATATATCAAAAACCTTTAGAGTTCATTCAAACATATAGTAATATTAGGAATGAATGACATAAAAAATGGTCCACATATCTACAATGATTTTATTTTATCATCAATCATAAGAAAGGGAGTGCCAATTCAGCAATAGGTCATTTGAGCAACCTCCAATCATAACACTCACCACAATTCTTGATTCTTATGGGCATGATACTTCCAATCATTCCATATTGTATAAATTAGACCTTGATTATGCAAATGCATACCGATTTATTCATGTGGGCAAGCATATTTTTAACTTTTATTTGTAGTATAACCTCCTTAGCCACATGGGATATTTTTGTGTACCATCTAGTGAGCACTCAAAGATGATTTCGGATTTACACATTGGTAGAGTAGTAGGTCATTTTAGGGTGCAAAAAATATTGATAATACTTCAAAAGTACTTATATTGGCCAAAGAAATGAAATGATATTTAGAGGTACATAAATTTATGTACCCCCTATACTCTTTCTAAATAAACCAATAAGAAACAAATACTATATACACCATTTTTAGTGCCATCCAAGCCTTGGGAATCTATCTCCATGAATTTTATCTCAATTTTACCCACATCTAAGCATGATAATGGTATGTGTTTTTGTGGTAGTTGGTAATTTTTTTAAAATGGCTATCATAATTCCTTATAAAAAAATTATTTCAATTAAGGAGACTACTAAGCTTTACTTTAGCCATGTGTGGCTCAATTTTGTATTGAAAAAAGTCCATTGTGTTGGATAGTGATGGAAATTTTCTAAGTATTTTTTTGGTGTATCCTATGGAACATGATGAACACCAAGTTGAATTTTTCCATAGCCTTTCATACTTAAATTTATGGCCAGCAAAATTTATAAATTGACACATTGTACATCTTTAAATTTACAATTCCAAGCATCCATGCACATGGGATGATAGCCTCCCCTACATTCAACATGGGTACAATTGAGCTCTTCATAGATCTACCAAACACAACAAATTTTATGTCTATTTTGGATTCCAAACCCTGGGAACCACTAATGTGGCTCTCTCCTTATGAAACATATGGAGTAATAATATCATTGGGAAAAGGAAGTAAAAAATTATCTAGCAATAGGTCCATGACCTATTTGACAAGACAAATCAAAAATACAAGCAACACCATGACTAGCATGGATTCCCACATCAATTTAAATTTTGATATAATGTAAGGTTACATCTTAAATAAGAGAGACTTATAGGACCTCGTAGAAATATTATACCTATTCACTATGAACCATATGGCATAAATCAACACCAATAAGGTGAGATAAAACACCTTTGAAATTAATCTTCCATCTTATCTTGGTATGCATCCAATATTCAATGTTGAAACTCTTAGGCCCTATCATCCACCTCTATTGGACACTTTTATAGTAGTAGAATAGTTGGACAATGAAGAATTCAATCCAAAAAATCTAGCAGTACTAGAGTAGGATTAGATTATTAACACATTGACTAGAAACACTAGAAGGTAATCCACTCAGATTTACAAAGAGGTAAAGGTGGTTCAACTTGGTCACCAAGTAGAATGACTTAGAAAAAAGAAGATAAAGAAATAATTTCATCACTTGATGTCAAACATTGAAACAACTAGGACCATTTATTTTTAATGGGGATGAATGATCCAAGCATGACCAATTTTGCAGCATGGATTTATGCTCAAAATTCCCAACTATATATTTATTTATCCCAACCACATTGTTAGGGGCATAAATTTATGCTTGAGACTCTATTTTGATATATTTAAAATGCATTGAAAATCTTAGAGGAAGATCTAAAAAATTTAATAGGAAATCAACTTCATGGAAAAAATGCTCTCAAGGCCTCAAAAACGTAAAATAAAATAGGTACTAAAAATAGTAGCTTTTATTTTTAGATATTTGTAGCCAAAATGCATCTCTAGTCATGTTGACACATTAGTAGATACAAAACACAAAAGCAAAAGTCATATGTATGTAATTTCCAATTAAATACAATTTAAAACCCATGGAAAATAAATAATCATATTTTCCATATGGGTGACCTTCAAACTCATGGAAGATGAATCACCACATTTCCATATTGATGAACTTCCATATTAAATATGGTGGATTTCAACACATCAATTTTTGTATAAAGAGATATGCACCCTTGACTCTAAAAAGCATGAGTAATGGATGCAATGTCATAGCCTCACATCTCTTCTTGGAGATCACTTACATTATACTCTATTTTCTAAGAAAAAAAATCATTCTCCTATTTTTCTTATATACTCTTGTGTTTTGGTTTGTTATACTAGATGGTTTTTAAATTATATTTATTCTATATATTTTGTAAGAAAGAAATTTATTTTGAAATAATTACCCATACTATTACAACCCAAGCAATTTCCACATTCATCCACAATTCCCCTATAACAACTCATGGGTCCAAGGGTGCAATAACACATCCAACTATCATAATTTTCCATTTGTTAATGTATCCCATAAAGAACTAATGACCTCCAAATTTAACCCAAAACTACCATCCCTCCACATATAGCATTTTACCTTTTGGTTTCATTAAAATTAAACTAAATTAAGCTAACAAGGGGGAAACCATACTTGTCGTGGCAATAATAATAGATATGGCCATATTATTCCACCACAATAAATAAAAAATGAATAAGGTTGTAGTGTTATTCTACCATCTTGACTACACCTACCAATTCTAGTAAAAAAACTAATTCCATGCCCATGTGACCCCCCTAAGCTTGGGGTGTATTACAATATTATAATGCTCCACTACAATACACCTCCCCCCTCAATCCCTTCCAAATTAGCCCTACTATACACCTAATATTATTGAATCTGATTGCTACTTTGAGAGTCAATATATCTTATACTTAGGCTAAATCCTTATGCTTTGCTACACAAAGCTATTGAACATGAAGCATAATTGAAATTAGAAACCACTATTTGACTACTCCATTCAAACATTACCATTAGTCACATATTCACAACAAAATATGGTCACTTCGATTGTTGGAATTGTCATGGCAGCAAGGACAAGTTCTTCAAAACCTAACAAACTCTCTAAAACAATTTCCTCAAACCTTACCAGAGCAAAAGTGCAAATTTAATATCAAGTGTAAATTTCATTGTTATTTATAGTAAAAGGAAACAATCTCTCGCAACCCTTCACTAATGAGAACTGTTTTAAAAACTACCTATCAAATAAAAATAAGAGGAGCACTTCAAATTTGATCCCTATTTTGAGATAGTGGATTTGCTTATTCACTTGCAAATTTTTATTATTAGTATTGAAGATAGGTAATTATAAGAGTAGGCATGATATAAATTTTGATTAGTAACAATAAAAAATTATTTTTTCCCAAGGGAAGATTGTTGAGCAAAGACATGAGGGAAGACAACCTCAAAATCAAGGAGATATCAAAACTACGTCAAGCCCCCAAAATCAAGACTAAAAAAGTAAACACAATTCACTAGTTGACTGTAAATTGTGTTGTATTGTAGTCATTAATTTTGTAAAATGTAATGATATCTCTTCAAATTAATAAAAAATAAATTTTCAAATTTGTATATTATATTTTTTAATTATTGTTTCCATGTATATTTTTGTACTGGTTTAAAATTCATGATAATGTAATTATGTTTACTATTGGACATTAGATCTACAAAATATATATTTGTTATTGGTTTAAATTTGATTGTTCGATATAGTATAATTATTTACAAAATAGATGTACCTATAGGGACTTAAAATGCACATTAGAAAAATATCTAAGAACTTAGTTGATTCATATAACATGATCTACAATACATATAGGACTTTCTATAATATAAATATTTGCAAAGGATACATGCATGCGTGGGTTTAAATTTATTCAAAGCCAACCATTGTTTACAATGCTCAATCAAGCAAAACAAGGCTATGATATAAAACATATTTTTTTATGAACGTAGATAGATAATCCAATAACAAGGCTATGATGTTGGAAATTTGAGCATGTTGTTTTGTCATTGATGTCAAGTGTTTGGTGCAAGGTAAAGTTCAATCTGCTACAAGAAAATTGGTAAAAAGAAATGGTTATAATATTTTATATTATAAGCCAAAGAGGTTGGTTAAGAGGTTGAAGGCAAAATTTTAAGCCCATGTTTTTAAAAGAAAAGAGAAAACATTATAATATTTTAATATTATAATAATTAGGCCAAAAGGGCTTATTAAAAGGAAAATGAAAAAGTGCTTTGGACAAAGGTCTTAAAAGGAATCAAGTTGATGGACTCCATGCAAAAATATTGTTTAAATACTAAAGTTAAATAATATAATATTTAACACAAGGTTAAATATTATATTAAATATAAAATTAAATTTGAAATCGTCAAGGCATCAAATTTCAAATTTAAATGGAGGTAAATAAAGGTTTTCGCCGACATCATAGCAATGCTTCAAATGCATATAAAAGGGAGGAGCTAAATCATTTTCAAAGTTACCAAGGTTAATGCGCAAGTCTTAATCGATCGTGGAGTGCAGAGCAAAGTATCCAAAAAAATTTTTCATCGAGCAAGTGGTAGCGAATAAGGACAAGGAGGTGCACGTTGTGTTTCAACAAGGGCTGGTAGCCCAAGTGGTAGGTGGGTCCTGCGTAAGGTGTGGCAGAGAATAGGTCACGGTTTTGACTCCTTGCGACAACAAAGTTTTGTTTTAAATCACGTTTGAGAAGGGAGGAAGGCATATTGGCATTGGCACATGTTTTCGTTCCAGCCATGGGACCAGCCCAGTTGGCATGCTATATCATGCTAGAGCATGGGCACTGTGTGGTTCAATATTCAAATCCTAGCAGCGACAACAGTAGACGCGGGTAAGGATAATTATTTTTTTTGTTGAGATTTGATTAAGCACTTAATGAGGGAGTTATAAGGTTTTGCTTTTTGGTAATTAAAAGTGCTTTGTTTTTAAGGTTTCGAGAGATATAAGGGCAGTGTTTTTTATTTTTAATATTATGAGGATATTTTGAAATGTTAGAATATGGTCATGTTTTATTAAATTGAAATATATTTTGAGAAAAAGGAGCAATAAGGTAGTTGAAGATATTTGATGTATGGCATACACTTAGGGGTATTAAATTGTGATATTGCAATATAGGTGGATGTATAAGTAGGAGTGATAAGGTATTATTGTGGTTTATTTTGAGTGTGTATTTTTGATGAAAGAAAATATTAAGAGAGCTTGTTTATGATTAATATTCTCATGAGCATATTTTGAGGAAGGATGTTATGGTTGTTTTGAGAAAGTATTTTGCAATCTAACCCATGAAGTGGCATTAGAAAATTAGTTTTTTGTGAGACAGGTTTTGAAGATATATCTTCATAAGAGCAAATTAAGAGGTATGGGCACATCATCCTTTGTTTAAAGTGTTTTATTGAAGTGAATATTTTGGAACATAAGGTGGAGTGAAAAGGATTGTTTGATAAGCATTGTTGGAAACATTTGAGTGAGGATTTTGTGCTTCATTGTTGAATATGTTGGAAATATTTGGGATAGAATTTGAGAACAAACTATGCTTCTATTGTTGAAAGGGTTTGAGACATTTGAGCTAGATATTGTGAACTACTTGTGCTAGGGTTGAAGACAAGTTAGTGCATCTTTATGAAATATTTTGAACATTGATTTGAGAGATATTGATAGCAATTATGAAGGTGTTTGAGATCAATTTTGTGAAGGGAATTTGGGCATTGATGTGATTGATATTTGAGAGAAAATTTGCAAGTAGAATAAACTTGTTTTGTTATATATTGTTTTGATTTGATTTGAAAGGGATTTTGCAAGAGATAGAAAGTGGTTAATTGAGTACAAGATTTGTGAGTGTGAAACATATTGAGTTTTTGATAGAGCATATCATTCTCTATATGTTCCAGAGGTTAAACAAATTCTAAGTAGAATTTGTATGTGTGAAGAAAGTTTTTATGAAAGAGATTTAAGTTGTGTTTTATATGCAAATTTTAGAAATATTTGAGCAGGTTTTGTGAGTGGTTTGAGGATAGATTTGAGCAAGTCTTTGAGGAGGCTTGAGGACAGAATTGAGCAAGTATTTAAGAAGGATTGAGGATAGATTTGAGCATATATTTGAAGAGGATTAAGGACAAAATTGAGCAAGTATTTGAGAAGGCTTGAAGGCATATTTGAGCAAGTCTTGTGAAGACTTGAAACAGCATTGAGAGCAGGTTTGATTGCTGATTTGTTCAAGCTTTATGTTAAGGCTTGGGGCAAATTTGAGATAGAGTTTTGGTGCAGATTTGTGAGCAGAGTTAGAGCAGATTTGTGCTAGACTTGGGATAGATTTTGGTGCAAATTTGAGACAGAGTTCTATGTAGATTTATGTGTAGAGTTAGAGAAAATTTTGGTGCTAGATTTAGGATAGATTTTGGTGCATATTTGAGATAGAGTTGAGATTAGGCTTTGGATGTGATAGATAAAAGAGGATAGAAGTCTCAAGTGGATAGATATCTATCAGCCAGTGTAGTGGGGACAAAGCTCTCCTATGGAGAGAGATCCACAAGCCAGAGTAGTGGGGGCAGAAGTCTTCTAGAAGATTACCAACCAAAGTAGAGGGGATAGAGTTCTCCTGTGGAGAGAGATCCACCAACCAGAGCACAGGGGATAGAGTTCTCCTATGGAGAGAGATACCCGAATCAAAGTAGAGGGGATAGAGTTCTCCTATGGAGTGAGATCCATGAACCATCTAGGGAGATAGAGTTCTTCTATGGAGAGAGATCCATGAACCAATTGAGGAGATAAAGTTCTCCTAGATCAATTTCCACAAACTAGAGAAAAATGGGAAAGAGTTCTCTAGTGGAGAGAGATCCACAAATCAAAGCATAGGGGATTGGTGTCTCCTTTGGATAGAGGTCCATAAAAATTGTAATAGGGAATTGATTCCCAAGATATTTGTTGAGAATTTTTAGTAGAAATATTTTCTCCGTGGAGTAGCCCACATTGGGTGAACCACGTTAAATTTGTGTCTCTCTTGTGTGTGATGATTTGTGCATTGCTTTGATTACTGCTATTGATATTTCCATTGATAATATTGGATAATATTGTTTGGGAAAGAAAAGTAAAATTTGGTCTTATACTGTTCACCTCCCATCTCAGTATAAGCTTTGTGCTCTTCAATCGGTATCAGAGCAGGTTCCTTTAGAAGAGTCTAACAACTTGAAGGAAGATAATACATGAACACAGATGTCATAATAGAATGGATCTTCATCAAATAAGGCACCATTGTTCGATGGGAACAATTATGCTTTATGGAGCATAAGAATGAGGACTTACTTTATGGCACAAGGATATGAGACATGGAAAGCAGTTGAGGATGGGTTCACACCTACAACTAATCCTCCCACAAATAAAGATGGTAATATGTTACATGTGAATAATGCCAAGGCTATGAATGGAATCTTAAGTGGATTACATGAAGAAAAATTTGTGAAAGTTATGCATTACAAATCAGCAAAAGAGATATGGAAAAAATTGAAGCAAACATATGAGGGAGATAAAAAGGTCAAGATGGTAAAATTGCAAAATCACAAGAAAATGTTTGAAGATTTGAATATGGAATATGAGGAAGATATTGCTACATACTTGCTTCATGTGGATGAGGTTGTTAATACCATGCGTGGACTTGGATTTGAAATTGAATATTTTGGTGTTGCTCAAAAGGTTTTAAGGTCACTTCCTATGAGGTATGATGGAAAATTTTCAACTATAGAAGAGATGAGAGATATTGAAAAGTTGACTATGGATGAGTTACATGGAATTCTCACAGCTTATGAGATGAGAATAGTAAAGGATCCCAACTCCAAGAAAGAGGTAGCTTTCAAAGCATCAAAGAAGACAAAATATAAGAAACCATAATCAAATGGTGAGTCAGTGATGAAGAAGCTAACTATGGCATAAGAAACAAGAAGGATTCAAGAAAACACAAAGGTATGAAAAAAATGAAGTGTTTTAATTATGGTAATTTTGGTCACTATGCATCTAATTGTCCAAAAGCTGGAAGCAGTAGCAATGAAGAGAAACACGATCATAAGAAAAAGGAAGTAGGAAAATCCAGGTATGAAAAGAAAAATAGGTATGGACAAGGCAAGCATGAAAATAAGTTCTTTCAAAGGCACAAGAAAAGTTTCTATGTTGATAAGGTAAGCAAGGCTTCAAGTGATAGTGATGAAAGACCCTCAAATAGTGAAGAAGAAGAGATTCTATTTTTGGAAATAGAAGAAGAAGAAAATGCTCTTATTGAAGATAAATTCAAAAAGTATGAAGATGCTCTTGAAGACAAGGAAGTAGAGAAGGATTTAGAAAATGAAGAGGAAGGCACAGAGATTAAAGAGAACTTATTGCTGCTCTTAGAGAATTGAAAAAGGTTAGAAAGAAGAATTCAAGATAGGCTCAAGTTCAAGAATGTGAGGAAGAAAAAGAAAATCTTATACAAGACCTAAAAAACTCAATAGCTAAGACAAGGAGATTTAAAGAAAAGTTAGAGGTAAAAGTTTTAGAATGTGAAAGATTAGAACATGAGGTAGTTTCACTAAGGATGGAAGTGAAAGATTCTAAGGACAAGCTACACAAGTTTGGGAAAAACTCAAAGACTTTGGATAAGATTATCAATGCACAAAGATCTTCATCTATCAAAACAGGACTTGGTTTTGAAGAAGGACAAGGGAAACAATAAGAAGGGTCAAGCTCAAGCTCAAAAGAAGAAGAATTTTCAGAGGAAGAGAGTGAAGGAGAAATTGAGACTTATGAGGATAAGTTGAAGAATAGAAGCTTCACTAAGAAAGGAAACAATGCACAAACAAGGAACAAGGATCATCACAAAGAAGAAAGGACTAAGAGACCAATGGGCTCAAGACAAGATTTCTTCAAAGGACGTTATTTTTCATGTAATCGGTTTGGTCATAAGGCTATGCATTGTAGGACTCATGGAAAAAGGAGTATGGTTTTACTAATAAGAACTTCAAAAATGGACATCTCTTTCAAGGGTATTGCTACTATTATAATCGATTTGGTCATAAAGCAATCCACTGCAGGGTTCATGACAGAAATGATTATGGCTTCACCAGGAGGAACTTCAAGATATTTGCACCTTCTAAGAACTATAACATTAAGTGTTACAAGTGTAATAATATTGGGCATAAGTCCAAGTGGTGTAGAATATAGTTTCCAGAGCTTCCAGAGACAAGCAAGAACATGGACACTCAAAAGGATCAAAAGGGTATGTTGAGAAATAAGGTTGACAAAGAAAAAGAGCATTGTATGCTGGGAGTAGAAATACTCCCACCCCAAAATTAATCACCTCAAGGAGAGGAGGTGGGGAGGGGGTTGAGCTAAGAGTCTTATATTTAGCCCCAAAGGAGTCCCTTTGCCATTGATGTCAAAGGGGGAGATATTTGAGTAAGGGGGAGAGCATTCAATCAAGGGGAGTAGTTTCTCAGGGGGAGCATATTTGGAATCAAATGGTTTGGAAAAAGGAGTTTTTAGAAAAGGGTTGCCATCAATGAAAAAGGGGGATATTGTTGGAAATTTGAGCATGTTGTGTTGTCATTGATGTCAAGTGTTTGGTGCAAGGTAAATTTCAATCTGCTACAAGAAAATTGGTAAAAATAAATGGTTATAATATTTTATATTATAAGCCAAAGAGGTTGGTTAAGAAGTTGAAGGCAAAATTTTAAGAGAAAACATTATAATATTTTAATATTATAATAATTAGGCCAAAAGGGCTTATTAAAAGGAAAATGAAAAAGTGCTTTGGACAAAGGTCTTAAAAGGAATCAAGTTGACGAAGGACTCCATGCAAAAGTATTGTTTAATACTAAAGTTAAATAATATAATATTTAACACAAAGTTAAATATTATATTAAATATAAAATTAAATTTGAAATTATCAAGGCACCAAATTTCAAATTTAAATGGAGGTAAATAAAGGTTTTCACCAATGTCATAGAAATGCTTCAAATGCATATAAAAGGGAGGAGCTAAATCATTTTTCAATAGTTTCCAATGTGAATGCACAAGTCTTAATCGATCGTGGAGTGCAAAGCAAAGTATCCAAAATGTTTTCATCAAGCAAGTGGCAGCGAATAAGGACAAGGAGGTGCACATTGTGTTTTAGCGAGGGCTGGTAGCCCAAGTGGCAAGTGGGTCCTACGTAAGGTGTGGCAAAGAATAGGTTGTGATTTTGACTCCCCATGATAACAAAGTTTTGTTTTAAATCACATTTGAGAAGGGATGAAGTCCTATTGGCATTGGCACACATTTTCATTCCAACCATGGGGCCAGCCCAACTGGCACTCTAGATCATGCTAGAGCATGGGCACTATGTGGTTCAGTGTTTGAATCCTGGAAGCAACGGTGGCGAACACGGGTAAGGACATTATTTTTTTTGTTGAGATTTTATTAAGCACTTAATGAGGGAGTTATAAGGTTTTGCTTTTTGGTAATTAAAAGTGCTTTGTTTTTAAGGTTTCAGGAGATATAAGGGTAGTGCTTTTGATTTTTAATATTATGAGGATATTTTGAAATTGTTAGAATATGGTCATGTTTTATTAAATTGAAATATATTTTGAGAAAAAAGAGCAATAAGGTAGTTGAAGATATTTGATGTATGGCATGCACTTAGGGGTATTAAATTGTGATATTGTGATATAGGTGGATGTTATAAGTAGGAGTGATAAGGTATTGTTGTGGTTTATTTTGAGTGTGTATTTTTGATGAAAGGAAATATTAAGAGAGCTTGTTTTTTATTAATATTCTCATGAGCATATTTTGAGGAAGGATGTTATGATTGTTTTCAAGTGGCATTAGAAAATCAGTTGTTTATGAGACAGGTTTTGAAGACATATCTTCATAAGAGCAAATTGAGAGGTATGGGCACATCATCCTTTGTTTAAAGTATTTTATTGAAGTGAATGTTTTGGAACATAAGGTGGAGTGAAAAGGATTGTTTGATAAGCATTGTTGGAAATATTTGAGTGAGGATTTTGTGTTTCATTGTTGAATGTGTTGGAAACATTTGGGATAGAATTTGAGAATAAACTATGCTTCTATTGTTGAAAGGGTTTGAGAAATTTGAGCTAGATATTGTGAACTACTTGTGCTAGGGTTGAAGACAAGTTAGTGCATCTTTGTGAAATATTTTGAACATTGATTTGAGAGATATTGATAGTAATTGTGAAGGTGTTTGAGATCAATTTTGTGAAGGGAAATTGGGCATTGATGTGATTGATCTTTGAGGGAAAATTTACAAGGAGAATAAACGAGTTTTGTTATACATTTTTTTGATTTGATTTGAAAGGGATTTTGCAAGAGATAGAAAGTGGTTAATTGAGTACAAGATTTGTGAGTGTGAAACATATTGAGTTTTTGATAGAGCATATCATTCTCTATATGTTCTAGAGGTTAAACGAATTCTAAGTAGAATTTATTTGTGTGAAGAAAGTTTTTTGAAAGAGATTTAAGTTGTGTTTGTATGCAAGTTTTGGAAATATTTGAGCAGGTTTTGTGAGTGGTTTGAGGATAGATTTGAGCAAGTCTTTGAGAAGGCTTGAGGATAAAATTGAGCAAGTCTTTAAGAAGGCTTGAGGACAGATTTGAGTAAGGATTTGAGGAGGCTTGAGGACAAAATTGAGCAAGTCTTTAAGAAGGCTTGAGGATAGATTTGAGCAAGTCTTGTGAAGACTTGAAATAGCATTGAGAGTAGGTTTGATTGTTGATTTTTTCAAGCTATGTGTTAAGGCTTGGGGCAGATTTGAGTTAGAGTTTTGGTGTATATTTGTAAGAAGATTTAGAGTAAATTTGTACTAGACTTGGGATTGATTTTGGTGCAGATTTGAGATAAATTTTTGTATAAATTTATTCATAGAGTTAGAGCATATTTTTGCTAGACTTGGGATAGATTTTGGTGCAGATTTGAGATAGAATTGAGATTAGGCTTTGAATGTGATAGAGCAAAGAGGACAGGAGTCTCCAATGGATAGAGATCCATAAACTAGTGTAGTGGGGACAAATGTCTCCTTTGGAGAGATATCCACAAGCCAGAGCAATGGGGGAAGAAGTCTTCTAGAATATTATCAACCAGACCAGAGGGGATAGAGTTCTCTTGTGGAGAGAGATCCACCAACCAGAGCAGAGGGGATAGAGTTCTTCTGTGGAGAGAGATCCATGAACTAGAGCAGAGGGGATAGAGTTATCATATGGAGTTAGATTCGTGAACCAACTGGGGAGATAGAGTTATTTTTTAAGAGAGATCCACGAACCAATTGAGGAGATAGAGTTCAACTGTATCAAGTTCCACGAACTAGAGAAAAAGGGGAAAGAGTTCTCCTATGGAGAGAGATCCAAAAATCAGAGCATAGGGTATTGGTTTCTCCTTTGGATAGAGGTCCATAAACATTGTAATAGGGAATTGATTCCAAAAATATTTGTTGAGAAATTTTAGAAGAAATATTTTCTCCATCGAGTAGCCCACATTGGGTGAACCACGTTAAATTTGTGTCTCTCTTGTGTGTGATGATTTATGCATTGCTTTGATTACTATTATTGATATTTTCATTGATAATATTGGATAATTTTGTTTGGAAAAGAAAAGTAAAAGTTGGTCTTATATTGTTCACCCCCCTCTCAGTATAAGTCTGTGTTCTTCATATGATATAATTTTTTTTTATGAATAAGGCTATGACATAAAATATGAAATTTTGTGCGCAAAGCTATGATATAAAACATGATATTTTATGAACATACTATAATTTTGATACTTTTAGTAAACTAGAAAGCCAATTTTGATATCCTAGTAGACAACAACTAATAACAAATACTATCGAATATATTAAAATTTTTAAATCTTGGAAATATTACAATGGGGAAGCTAAAACAAATACTTCTCAACTTGTACACAATCACTTGTATACATAGTTGATCTTTGTGTCTCCACAATATAATCACTGCAAGTATCATTATCCTCATTATCATGAGTATTAGTGATATCTCTTCTGTCTACTAGATATTTCCAATATGCCAAAGCTTTGTCATAAAGATACTTGTCCAAATCATAAGATGACACATATATTCTCAAATAGTTTTCCAAATTTTATCCAACCTATTATGAATTTTAGATTTCACAAAATATAGTGCACTAAAAACCCTTTCATCTTCCATAGATACCAAAATCGTTGTTTTACATAATTCATATAAATTAAAATATTCACTAATTGTATCTTGTAAGATACTACTGGGATACAATTTTTTCTACAAGCATGTAATAGAATTTGGATAGTCAAACACAAAATTGTATCAACTATTATCAATCCAAAATGGCCTGATTGTTTTGTTAAAAGTTCTTTATTGAAAATGCCATTGATTTCAATACCATTGATTTCCATGCATTTAGTTAATTGTTTAACAATAGTACCCATATATTTTATAAATAACTCACTTGTATTATTATAGTTAGTACAAGGATCCTAGAATATGGGGTCAACCACACCCATGGCCTCAAGAAAATCATCTCTTTGAAAATTCTCTCTTATTTCTCTTGTCAAGTTTTTTACTATTTTTCTCAATTTAATCTTTGTATTTTGTAAAATTACATAAAATTATTGTATGTTATGAGTATTTGCTCTACATCATTTGTAACTATATGCAAAAAAAAAAAATTAAAAAATATAAATGTATCTCCTTTTCGTAAACATTAATACAAAGATGATCATTGAAGTTGAAATTCAAAAAGCTTTTTAGATCATTAATATTTTTTTAAGTTCTCCAATTATTAGACAAAGGATCCATAAAATTTTCTCCAAACAAGTATAACCTATCAATATTCAGACATATTTGTTTTCTCATTATGATGAAATCGATAATATAAATAGACATTTCTTATGCAAGTTTAATAAAAGTATTCATTTCTTACAAAATTTGAATAATACCACATAATGTGAGAAGTGTTTCCAAGTCATTCATACAATATAACAAATCTTTTGCCTTATCAACTATCTTATGATTTGCATACATAAACCCTACTAAGGATTGATATTTTGTAAAAATTCTATATGTAGGTTGAAACAATGAAATCCACCTAGTATCTACATATTTTAACAATTTTCTACCTTTAGTAACTCCTAGTGCAAACTATTGAAACTCTACAAACCTTTTTGTACTACAAAAAAAATAAGCATATATTTCACAGATAAGTTCTTCTACTCTAACAACATTTTTAAATGTGCTCACAATTTTGTAAGCAAGATTCATTTTATGATCCATGCAATGAATGGAAATCAAATATGGGGAAATTGATGTATGAAGTCAAACAGAAATACCATTCTTGTATCCTTACATTGTAGAAATACTGTTTGTTCTGACACATATTAACTTAGTGGCCATTTCTATATTATCCATTTCCATAATATATTTTAAACTAGTTACAATAATATTGTAAAGGTCTTTTTCATTAAAAAAAAGTTACCATATTATGTAGTGCTAGTAAATGAGGTTGCCTTAAATGATTTTGGAATATATAAACATGTATGCAAATCTAAGATGTACTGTCAACAATAATTACCACATTAATTAAAAGTGAAATGAATTTGGCATGTTTTACTTTCTCAATCAAGTTCTTCTCAACCAATGAGAGACATTTTGACATTTCCCAACCACTTCAATTTGATAATGGGCATTAGGAAAGTTTTGCACATCAGCTAGTTGAAATAGATGCTTAAAATCAATAAAATTAGACATAGGTCTACCTTTTTTTAGAATAGAATATACAACAAACTATAAAAATTTTGAAGCTCAAGTGGTGTTATGAATATTTTAAAATTGAGCTTGAATCGGTCCACCATTCTCAATAAGATTTGTTGTTATTTCATTTCTTTTTCATATTCTTGTGTATATCTAACATGTACGCATTCTTATGCATCCTTCTACCTAATTATTTTTTTATTTGTTCCATAACTTTCTTTTACTATCACATAAAATTTTCCACAATGCTTTTCTATTGTATCCAACTTAAGTTGCATCTTATGATCCTTTTCTAGTTTCTAACTACAAATCATGCTTCTACATTCTGTTGGAAAATTATTCTTGTTCTCTGACTATATTGACTCAATAAATGGATATGTTGATGACCATTCAAGGTGAAATATCCTTCCAATAGTCTACCTAGTTAAATTTTTATATTAATATTTCTCAGTAGAAGAGTCTTCAAAAGTTAGAATTTATGAGAACAATCATTTTCTTTTTTGGTTGGCATGTCAATTTCAAGAATCTCTTCAACTGGTTGTTGCTTATCATTATCAAGAATTTTTTTATGTGAAGACATCTCATCCTCGAGAATATCTTCAAGTGGAGTAAATTAGGGTCAATAGTGTTTTCTACATACAAATGTGTGCTATATACAAAAAAAATTGTTTAGTAGGTAAAATGTGTATGTACCTTGAATTTGTGTATATTTCGATAGCTTACTTGATTTCAATATTTGTATAAAATATTTTAGGATAGTATTTTAAACATAATATTGGTCTCTCTTCTTTCCATTACTAGTATGTGCCTTTGTACCTGTGTAGAAAAAAGTATTTCATGTTAAAAAATGAACATGATGTTGAACAAAATTATGAAAATTCTACAAATAGGGTAAGAGAATTCATGGTCTACTACAAATTGTAGGATGTCTATTTCTTTCATCACTTGTCAGCACTATTTATGATTTTTGTAGCCCATCTCTGCTCTTTGTCGTCATCTCTACTTATCTCTACTACTGATCATCTCTGCTTTCTATCAATCGTCTTTATTTTTTTGCTACTGATCGTCTCTACTTTCTATTGGTTATCTCTAATTTTCTTTACTATCAATCATCTTTGCTTTTTATTGATACACTTTGCTTTTCTCTCCTACTGATTATCTTTGATTTCTATTGATCGTATCTACTTTTCTCTGCTATCGATCATATTTTATTTTTGTCGATCATCTTTGTTTTTCTCTACTACCAATAATCTTTAATTTTCTTTGCTATCGATCATCTCTTTTTTTGTTAATCATATTTTATTTTCTTTGCTATCGATCATTGTAGTTTTCTATCAATTGTATCTGCTTTTATTTTCTATCGATCATCTCTTTTTTGTCGATTATCTTTACTTTTCTCTAATACTAATCATCTTTACCTTTTCTTTATGTCGATCATATTTTATTTTCTCTACTATTGATCATATTTGTTTTTCTCTACTATCAATCAACTTTGTTTTCTCTATTACCAATCATCTCTTCTTTTCTTAGCCATCGATTATCTTTGGTTTTTATGTATTATTTTTCCTTGCTATAGGTCACTTTTTGATGCAAGAGTATCATTGTTGTATTAGGTATATATACTGGTGGTATAATAGGTAAATTTGGCAATGATAATAAAATTATTTATAATTTCAAGGTGAAAAGATCCACAATTTAGGCAAGAATGTTAGCGATTTAAAATAAAAACAATGAAATTATTATCAGAGCAAGGCGAGCCGATGCAAAAAATATTTGCACCCAAAAATTTTGGGCAAATGGGCCCTAGTCAAGGGTCCCCATATTCACCAATTTCAAATTTTAGAAATCATAATATTCGTAAATTAACAATGATTTACCACTATGAAAAAACCTAGGCACCCTACGTCTATGGAAGTGATTCGGTGAATGGCTAAAAGGAAAACCTATTACCCAATGGCTATCCATAAAATATCTTACAAAATGAGAAAATTTCTTAAAAAGTCAAATATGAAGGTGAGGGTGCTGGAGCTTTCATACCAGGAAGCAAAGGAAGAGGAGGCCATCCAGCATGAAGCTTTTAATCATAAATCTTTTTTGTTGTAGGTTTTGCTCAAGCACGGGAATAGCTCCAAGGAGGATTACAAGGTGGAAAAGAGAGAAGTAAAGAGTGACATAAATAGAGAGCACTCATTGAAACATATTTTGGATGATCTCAAGCAAAATTACATAATCTTAAAGGATATAAATGAATCAGGGAGAAGAGTGAGCCAAATGTTGGCCCAAAATATTGAGGACTCAAAAATCCATCTAGAGGATTTGAAGAATAAAATTATCTCCCTAAGTACTCAATATGAGATGGTGAAAAGTGTTTGGGATGGCAAGGATTATAGTTGAATCTCCTTAGTGGCTACTGATTTACCATGTTTTGCTATGTTTCTTTGATATAATATATCTAGTAGGTGTTTGTAATAAGAAATAGTTTCAAGAGTTGTATATTTTTGTTTCAGATGCTTAGTGCTTTGAAGTTTGTCATTTAACTTTTTGAGGATTCAAATTGAAACTTTAATATCTATCTTTGAGTAAAAAATTATACAAAGTTCAAAAACCCTTTCAAAACCCTTTCTTCTACCCAAATAAAAAATATAAATAAATAAATATAAAAATGCTATAAAAACAATATTATACTAAATTTGTTAACCTTTTTAAGGCTAAAACTATATATATATATATATATATATATATATATATATATATATATATTTTAATGTTGCAACCTCATGACTTACTTCAATTTAAAAAATATCATCTCATTTTTTTACTTAAACTTTATAACCTATTTATAGGTGAATGTTTTTTTTTTAATATATCCTGCCTTAACTATCTTTATAGTGTCATCAAGATAATGAAGTGGAAAATTTATTTTCGATATAAAATTTAATAATTTTGTTCTCATACGCTAAAGCTTTTACTTTTTAAATTTTAATCCTCATGTTTGAGTAAACATAGGATAATATGCCTCTAGAGGCATGGATGGTCCAAATATTAAAAAATAAATAAATAAAACATGAAAATGAAAATTAGAAGATTAAAAAAAAAAACTATGGAGTATGAAAATTTGTTTAATGTTTAATAATTGGATTTTATTTAATTTATCTTAGGGAAAAAATGGAACGGGTTCGGGTTTTGACACTTCTTTGGGAGGTTTAAGGTTCAAACCGTGGCGTGGGCGAGTGTGTGAGGGAATGAGTGTGTGGTGGTTGTGTGTTAAATTCCCTATTGATATGCATAGCTCTTGGCTTTATGAGAGGTCATGGTTGGTAGGAGATTGCTCAACCATGTGTTGGTTGTAGGGTTTCTCACACTAACCAAATAAAAAAAAAATTAAATTAAATTTCATTTTTTTTAAATTATTATTTAATAAAATTTAAATAAACAATTTAATATTTTATTTCATTAATATTCTCACTATCTGGTGGTCATTTGTATTCAAGCTTCAGGGTAAGCCATTGGGCCAAGTTCCTTGGGTCCATGCTCAGAAATTTTTTCAGCGGGGTATTGCCGCCATTGCCCCTGATCGTTCTCTTCCTCACCCAGCCATATCTCGTTCGCACCAATACCTTGATCATGCACGACACCAACTTCCTCAAAGAAGATCTCGTGACTATGGAGACCTGCTACAAAAGTTGAATGTGTACACCTCCCAGCATTCTATGCTTGTGATCACTTCGTAATCTGCACTTGTGCCTAATGATGGTTGGGGGCTTCAGGCAACCACGAACATATTTTTAGCTGATATCGTCCTTCTTATCCATTTACTTATGCTTAAGGCTGGGGTGAGGAGCACTTTGATGGATGGGGAGAACCACCCATATCAATGGATAAGTCTTTATCTGCCACGTGACCCCTTCTTTAAATCCTTTCTGGTTGTAGAATGTTTCTAGTTTGTTGTTGATGACCATGGTGCCCGTGTGGTGCAGTTTGTTTTTATTTATCCGCTATTAGGATAAAGTTAGTGGCACTCGGGGTGTGATTTTTTCTCCACCCACACTTTTTTTTGGCTATAAAGGACTTTTATTTTTATAATTAAAATGACATTTCATCAAAAAAAACTATTAGTAAATTATAGTAAAAAAAAAATGACTGTTTTTAATTTTAGTTAATTATATGGGATTAAAATAATTTTTAAATATTAATTTATAAATTTATGATTAAATATTTATTAATATTAATTATTAATTATGAAGGGGAACATCGGAATGGTTTGGGCTTTGGCTCTTCTTCGGGAGATCCAAAGTTCAAACCACAGCATGGGAAAGTCTGTGAGGGGGTGGGTGTGTGGTGGTTGTGTGTTAAATTCCCTATTGATAAGCATAGCTCTAAGCTTTAGGAGGGATCATGGTTGGGGAGGTTGCCCAACCCTGTGCGTTGGTCGTAGGGGTTTTTTATGCTAACAAAATCAAATAAATAAATATATATATCTATATATATAATAAAAAATAAATTAATTATTTGTTAAGTTTTAAATGGTTATATGGTATTAAAATGGGTCTTACTTTTATTACATCATGACCAAGTTATTATATTTATGGAAAATACATACACATGTGTGTGTTTGTATATATATAACAAAACCTAAACCTAAGTCTTTTAGAATGTCAATGTATCTAGTTTATCTATCTCATTCTATTTGATCAAAATATTAATATTTTGTTATAATATGGAACCTTGGTCTATGATGTAAAAATCATCACTTTCGATGCATTGTCTTAACCCTATTGGAAAAAATGTTAGGATTCATCCACAATTATGAAACCTTGTTGGAATTCACAATAATTTTGGAAAAGAATACAAGCAAGCCATCTACTAAAATCTTAAATGAAAGTGAAAAGAAGGACGAAGAAAAAAGAGATGTGGTGGGCACCCATAGACACCATAAATAATTGCTATATTCGTAGATAATATTGTACAACACTCTGATACAATAAATGAGGAGTGGGAGGAGGTATTTATACCAATACAACAACCCAGTTACATAACAAATTTTAACCTAAGCCAACATAACAAGAGGGATTTATTTCAAATGGCATTAGCTCAACTAGTTAGATTCCTCAACGTTCAAGAAGGGGATACAGGTTCAAATCTTGCCAAACAATACATGGAAAACATCCAAGTTGTTTTAATACCCCTGCATGGTGATGATGTAATATGATTTGGGCCCATTTCAATACCATATAACCAATTGAAAAAAGCAAAAGGGCTTTATATTATGATGCAATAAAGAAAATGGGGTCTAATGAAATACTACCTTTTCAAACAAATCAAACATCTCCACACAAATACATTCAAAAAATAGTATTTTTGTATTTCACTATTCTAAAAATACAATAGCACCTCAAACTATGAGCTCAGAGTATGCAAAAACAACCAAATAACATAGTCACAATAAAGATAGAACATTATTTTTATTTTTTCTGCTTTTACATTACACCATGAACTATATTACAAAATATATTTACCACAAATAACAATGTGTTTACAAGTTCCACAAATTTCTTATCGATCATCCCACACCCTTACCAACTCTCATATTGGTCTTCTTTTTGGTCCCTTATTGACCCCTTCCCAGTCCTTGTTGGTTCCTTGCCAACTCCTTATTAGTCATCCTAGATCCTTGTTGAATATCTTATCAGTCTCTTTTCAGTCCCTTGTCGACCCCTTATCAGTCCCTTGGCAACTCCTTTTTGGCCCTATATGGTCGTTTTCTAGTTTCCTTTTTCTTGTATCTCTTCTCTCCCTTTGCACATATTTATAGCCAAACACAAATATCAAAACCATGTGCACAAAAATAAAACCATGTGGACACCCCACTTGGATGGTCTTGCATTAAATTAATTACATATTATAAAAAGGTATTAACCATAAAAAGATTAACCTAGGCTCGTAGGGCTTACATAATAAAATATTTAAAAAATAATAATACATTGTATAGTTAAATGCTCTTAGGAATATCCAATACATCACACAATGTCAGTCTTTACCATGAACTAAATTACAATTTCAACACCTCCATAATAAAACTAAGGGACCAAGGAGAGGATACATTAATAATAGCATCCTTCCCATAATGGATGCTCTATGGGACCTCTACATTTTATGGTAGACTCATCTAGATCCCCCCTTATCTGAAATTTATTGCTACAAAAATATTTCCTACATAAGTCCCCTTATATTGGACTATACTCACCATTGCCATTATGATACACTCTTATACACTTTCAAAACCACTTTTTTTAGGACTTCAAATGAAGAAGATAATTCAATATCATCATCTCCTTTAAAAATAATCTCCTTCAATATTTCATTATTGCATAAGGTATGTATCGAAAGCATAACTTTTCCACTTATGACATGCATTACCTTATTTAAAGACTTCCATGTGCCCTTGGTGAAGAACATAAGCTTGTACTGAGAGGGGGGTGAAAAGTATAAGATAATAATTTTTACTTTTCAATCCAAATGATAAAAGCAATAATATCAAAGCAAAAAATAGTGCACACATCATCACACACATGAGAGACATGATTTAACATGGTTCACCCAATGTGGGCTACTCCATAGAGAAAATATTCCTTATAAAATTTTCTCAATGAATCTTTGGGAATCAAATCCTTATTACAATATTTATGGACCTCTTTCCAAATGAGACACTAATCCCCTATGCTCTAATTTGTGGATATCTCTCCATAGGAGACCTCTATCCCCACTGTTTTGGTTTGTGGATCTCTCTTCATAGGATAACTCTATCTCCTCTACTCTGGCTGGTGATCTACTAGAAGACTTTTGTCCCCATTGCTTTGGCTTGTGGATCTCTCTCCAAAGGAGACCTCTATTCCTACTACCTTTGATGATGGATCTCTATCCACTGGAGACTACTATCCTCTATGTTATGTCACCTATAAAATCTTACTCTCAATTCTATCTCAAATCTGCACACACTATATTCCAAGTCTAGCACAAATTTTCTCTACCTCTGCTCATAAATTTACACTAAATTTTGCTCAAATCTGCCCGAAGCCTTAACACAAAGAATTTTTCAAATCTATCCTCAAGACTTCTCAAAGACTTTCTCATTCACATTCAAAATTACTCAAACCAATACTCAAACATTTTCAACAATACTTATCAAACAATCCTTTTCTATCCACCTTATATTCCAAAAAACCTTGCTCAATAATACACCTCAATAGGAAGAATATTCCCATACCTCTTATTTTCTTTGATTAAAATATGTCACAAAAACCTGTCTCACAAACAACCAATCCTTCTTGTGCCACTTCAAGGGTTAGATAGCAAGATTCTATTTCAAAATATCCACATGAATTTTTCCTCCAAAAGGTGCTCAAAGAAATCTGAAAATAATCTTCTAGGACCCTTCTTGTGTTCTCAAAGATGATGCATAAAAACTCTCAAAACCTTTCAACAATTCCTTTTTCACCATGCAAGAATTACATTGAAATTATCAAATCATTTTTACACCTTATTACTCCTAAACTTGTCAAATAAAATATATCCCCTTTCTAATTTTCACAAAACAAATTTCAATATAATACCTTATATTTCCCTTATAAAATTTCAAGAAAATTATATGAACCCTTATAACTCCCTAGCCAAGCACATCAAAAATAATGACAAAACCCTTATGACTCCCTAGCTAGGCACATAAAAAATATTTAATCAACCCTTATGACTCCCAAACCAAGGCACATAAAAATATTTAATCAACCCTTATGACTTCCAAAAAAAGGATATAATACATACCTTAACAAAAATTAATCCTCCTTAAAGCGTTGTCATCGCTGCTCAAACCCACAATCTTGTTGGCCATCGTGCCCTAACACAAGGGCAATAACTGTGTGGGCTAGCTGCTCACATGAACCAAAGGAGCATGAGCTCCTTGATATTCTTCACCGTCGATGCTAACAACAAAATGTGACCATGCAAAAGAAGAAGGTCTTCACGCGAATTTAACGTCACTCCTTCTACTTTCCATGTGTAATGCAAGCCAAGCTTACTATCTCAACTACCACCTTACTTCGATTGGGGATAAAACCCTTCCAAACTTTGACCAATGTACTACTCCAAAAATAATGAAAGCTATTGTCCTTTTCCTCCATCTTGTCCGAACGAAAATCGAGCAAGGAAATAATTCGGGGGTTAAACTTATTAAAAACCTCAATGGCTTAGGCTAAACTTTAGCCTATAAATACACATGCCTCTTTACATTTGATTTCGGCTCACTTGCAATTCCAAATTTACGCTTCGAATTTAATTATTATATTAATTAATATTTAACCTTAGGGTTAAATATTAATTAATTATATTATTTAATCCTAGTATTAAATAATATACTTAGCTCCTTGATAAACTCTTTGGCCAATGCATTATCCAATCTCCTTTTTGAAAGGCCCTGATGACCAAGATATTATAATATTATCCTTTTTCACTTGCTCTCTTGCACATAGTCTTAAACTTGGGCCTTCAAGCCTCCTTCAAACCTCTTATCCATTAACTTAGAACCCATGGTCCCAAGTGATTTGGAGAGAACCTTGCCTTGCTTTCATAGCACATTAACCTTTGAAATTAATTACCATGCAACTACCAATGAAAACCAAAGTGCTCAACTTTCCAATACTTGGACCACTTGATTTTAGTCACCAAATGATGTTTTGCATGATCCTATTTAGAAGAAGAGCTATAATAAACTTTGAGTACCTAGACAAGAAGTAGATGAAGAAAGAGATCATGAATAATTAGATCTCCATGAATAAGATGAATTAATCACCTAAAGGAGGAATAGAGATTTATTAAAGCACATACTAAATCATTTTCTTATAAGTCTCTAGAAGACTTAAAATCTATTATAACTATCACAAATCTATAAAAATCTCCCAAAAAACTAGACCAATGATTTTTATTACATAGAATTTTATTTTTCCTTAAAAAAATTATAATTCCAATGATATAGGTATGAATTACCATCAAGAATTTTAGTTACATCCTATCTAGGAGTTAAACTAAATTTATAGAAGTACTTGCCTCCCTACTATAATATGTTATACTCAGCTTATAATAAAAATAGAATCCTAATAACAAGACTAATAGGTGGAAATCAAGAATAATTTCTTGATCAATCATAGTTCTTGAATTACTCTTACCCAAGTACCGAAATTAAGGAGGACCTATGTTTCAATTTTTAATACAAACATTATTTTGAAGACTTTATTCCTATAAAATAAAGGTAAGGGTCACTTTCAAAACCTTTTTTTGTGTGCTAGTAATTGATCTATGATATGATCCTTAATAAGAAGATGATTGTGAGGAAATCCCAAGTCCTCTAACCACTTATTCCCTCTACCAAGTGCATACTAGAAGGTTTAAACCATCTGCTTCTACATTTAGTTTATTATATATGTGCTTGTATGAAATTTCTATTAAAGAAGATTCTAATAATTTCACTTATCGATAGAAAGGACTAGGGAGAAATTTTTTCATCTCAACATGATCTATAACCCAAATTGTCACATAAATATGTAAAGTTGTAATTCCTTGATCCATTGCTATTCTCATCAAGAGGATCAATGCTTTCCATTCTACTATATTATTTGTTCCATCACCTAAACCTACCTTGAAGGTGATCTTATAATTTTTACTTAAATACTCCCCCTGCCCCACACCTACCTGGACTATCATGGAAATATCCATCAAAGAAGGCCCATATCTTCATAGGATCCACAATTAGTGTTCCTATATGCCTGCTCAATTTTGGTTTTTGGGATATTTCTAGACTTTTAAAACAGATTTAATCTGCATTTATACCTATATCACTGGAATTTTTTACCTTCAAATAGCCTAGCATTTCTAACCAATCATAAGCCCCATACCACTATCAAAGGGACACATCTATACTCCCATAATCATGTTTCTTTGAACAACTATTGCATGTTATCTAAAATATTTCTAGCAGGTCAATGTCCTTTCCCTTGAGTCAAAGGAATAATTAAATTTTATACTTCTCTTGTAAAATGGAAATGAACTAGAACATGGTCTATTATTTATTCTTCTATTATAAATATGACATACTAACGTAGTCCTTTCCAAGAAATACTTTGAAGAAAATACTATGTTAGTGCTTTCTTGGCTAGAGCTATCTAGGTAAAGATTCTAGTTATCACGGTACCTTTTACCTTCCATAGTTTACTCCACCACCAAAGATTTTCCTCATTCTTGTTGTCAAATATTACCTTATACCCTTCTCTAATTATGTACTATCCACTTGTTTTTATTCTTATACCATATTAGATAGTCTCTTTGTTGATTTAGCCTTATATTTTCTCTTTCTAGTTTCTTTGTGTAGCCATGTCAAATACGTACATCATTTCCTCCCAATGTTAGCTCTTTTTTTATGCACCAAAATAAAATTGATTTGAAGACTAAGTGGATCAATTCTATTGATTTCGGTATAAAATATTAATTATTTAATGGACTTTTATAATATGATTAGAATTTTGGGTAGCAAGCAAAAATGGCATATTTAATCCAAAAGCATATGATCCAATTGGACACTACAAGCATTATGATGTCACATAATAGAAAAAATGTTAAATGGAATACAAAAATCATGGATTGGTATAAAAAACATAACCATAAAAGCAACTAAGATGAGTGGTTCCAGTGGCACCAATACCATTTATAATTTTGGTAGGTTCTAGAAGTGGCAACAACAACCATTCTTCTTTTCCACCACACTGATCACTGCCTCTTATCTCATGTTTTTACCAACTCCACTTGTGGTGGTTTCTACTTTATATTCTTTGAATTATTTTTTTTTCTTTTGTACCTAACATTATAATTCCATTTGATGACTTGACTCCATCTATTAAGGCTCTCTGTTTCAATATTAGTGATTAGGTGAGTTGATAGGGTTGGTTTAGCCTCCTCTATGGCTAAACAAATATTCCTTTTTATTACTTCTAAACTACTTCATTTCCTTTAATTATTATTCTATTCCTTTCTAGCCTTACATTCCAAAGTATTGTATCTTTTTTTTATATTTTAGATTGTCTATAAAGCCTCACTTTTAAAAGTTCTCTACCATCCTTCTTTCTATAAATTATTATTCTTTGTTGATACGACATATGCTAATACCATATTTCCTTATCTATGGAGATGATCTATTATGTTTTTAGGAAGTTTATAGTCTCCTTTGCTTCCTAGCTAAGGATATTTTCCTATCCTTGCCTCCTTTCCATTCCCTATTTTCCAAGCCAAGAAATTACCAACTAATGGAAAAGCTCTCACTAGTGCTTTTAAAATAATTGTGGTTTTTAAAACTGATTTTTTCTACAGTCTAATATAATCTAAAAAGGACAATATGCCTAGATATTTCTATTGAATTACTTCCTTCCATAAACCTTTGTTAATTATCAATCTCCATAAACTTTTTGTTGCTAAAGCTCTTCTAAAAGCATGTATATTACTGAGGCCACATCCTTCATTTAATTTTTGTTTAGCTAGTGTTATTGTATCCTTCTATTTGTTCCCTAACCAAAGAAATTGGAAACATGTCTTCCTTATTTTCTCTACTATTATGATGGGATTGTAAGCCAAGAGTGCCAATAGATTGGAATGGCTTATAAAACTAATATCACCAATGTAAGGTGACCCCAATAATTATGGGTACTAGAATTATATTTGGTTATACACCAAAAAATAGAAAAATATAAATCTACCTTTTCAAATTGGTGCAACAAGGCTTGATGACCATTTCATATAATTTCACCCTAAACACTAGAAAAAAAATGCTCAAAACACTTTTGTATGCAAAATTTATGGCTTCTCAATTTTTTTCCCAAATAGTTCTCTAAAAAATATAAACTAAAGCCTCAAACCTTAAAAAAAATTGCTAAATCATATCCCACCACGTGTTGTCCATGCATTTGCTAGTGACAAGCACTCATTTTGTCCACCTATGCTCCATGTTGACTAAAATTTGGATACCCTCCCTTTCTTGATTAGTCAAATACAAATAAATAGGTAAAAATATAATTTATATGGCATACAAGAGTGCAAAATCAACTATTGTGTAATGTAGAGAGTCCTTAGTCTCTAAAAATGCCTAACAAAGTATGTTACATGGGGTTCAAACTCAAATCTCCTATAGCCTAAATATCTTGGTCTAGCCAAGATGGAAATGTGCACTTTGAGGTACCTATAACATTCTCCCATACAATCTCCATCAATGTACCTTAGCACATTAAAAATATTTGCAAAATATATCAAGAGGGGGATTGAAACATATGGGTCAAGTTGCCTCCTTAAACTATCCCTTGAAGCATTAACAACATCCACATAGCCAATTTTCCAATAACAAAAGTGATGTCCAATGGGTGTGCACCTCCATAGAAAACATCTCTCACCAATAAAATCAAAAGGATAAAAGGTAAAGTATTAGTTTTCAACATATAATCAATTCCTTTCAATGTCTATTGAACCATCCTACTCATTGATGCACCACATGCTTGGTTGAGATGAAATTTTGGTAAAAATATTATGTTTACCAATATGATTCTATGAATGCAAAAGGGGTTACGTCGATGTGGTTTTCACCCCAAGACTAATAAAAATATATATTTTTTTTTGGCAGATTAATAATTTTATTAATAACATGACATTTGAAAGGTGCCCTAATGCCTTGTATATCATAGGATAAAAAAGGAACATATGAAAGAACTAAAACAAAATTACAACCTCAAAATTACATCCTCAGACTAAAAGGAGCCAACAGCCTTAGACAAGCAGACATAGAGAGAAATGCCAAAGTTCAAAAAGAAGTGGTCATCAGCTAAAAAGGAACTCAAAAATACATGATCCTCTGCCACAGAGGATCCAAAAAATAGAGGAAGAAACGTCAGCCGTCAAGAGGAATACCCATCTGCATGAGAGACGAAGTAGCACCTTCCAGACCAACAACTTTCGCATCTATTTTAGAAATATCCTTAGTTTTATCCTTAGGAATAGCAGTGCATGATTCCTTAGTGATCTCCATTACATATTCATCATTGATAGCATCTTTGACATCAGTTTTGGTGTCGAAGGATACCTCAACACCGACCAGGATTGAAACATTTTCAAAATTATCATAGAAAAAAAAAAGGCTAAGTGCATGGTGTTGTTATTTGAGGGTTGAAATCATCTTTCCAATGGCCAAGTGAGCAGTTTCAAGATGTTCAATGGTGGCAGAAGTAGCATGCACAACCAGCTTGTGAAGATACCTTTTGACAAGGTCATGAGAATTAGACTTGTCCTTTAGAGTTTTTACAGAGGTGGACAGAGAGGTTTTGGCAACTTCTTTATGTTTCAGCCTCTAGAAACTACGGACAGGGGTCTTTTCAACTTTGGCCTTCTTCTTGGTGGAGAACTCAGAAATAGATTTTCCCCCTTTATCTTTTCTTTTGGATTTGGAGTTTTTAGGGCTCGGGGTTGAGGATGAATTCTCCTCATCAAAATTAGGGGCAGGGAGATTACCTGAAGGGAATTGCAGAAGGAGGTACTTGTAAAGGACCTTAAAAAGACCTTGGTGGCAAGGTTTGGCCTCATTATTTTTGGAACTATTGGTGGTAATGGTATAGTCCATGGACCAAAATAGGGTAGCAGGAATGTTCATAATTTTTTAGTCCCAAAAATTACTTACAAATGCAAGATAAAAACAACATAATAGAGACTCAAGGTTATCACAAGTAAAATATTGCATTATTGTCTTAAGGATTTCTTTCCAGGGTGTTGACAAGTGATGGCGAAAAAAACCTTTTTTTACCTTCTTGTGGATGGGTGAGTTTTTCTTGAAGAGTGTCAACTTCGCCTCCTAGTTGTGCTTGTTTCTTCTGATGATTTTTCCATCCAAATATTGCCCTGTCAAGTCCGCCAACAGCTCGAAGGAAATTTGGAACTGGACATTATGGATGGAAACAAAACCATTGTCCCAAGTTTTCACGAATGCCTTAGTAACCTCGTCGTCCACTCCACAGAACATATTAAAAAATGTGATGATCCCATGCTTATCCTTAAATATATCATTAGAAATAGAATCCAGTTCAACAGTTTCAGGCTCAATGAAAACAACTTTCCCTTCCTTCATGGTGGCAAAAGGAATTAAGGAAGGAAGGTAAATGGGAGGAAAAATACACAGATCGAAAGGAAAATAAATGAAATTATATGTTTTTTGATAAGACCACAGGAGGAATAAATAGAGATTAATGCTTGACCAAAAAGGAAAAACCTGGTGAAAAGTATAAAGATGGTTAGAACATTGGGCACAGTGTAAAAAAGGGTGATGAAAATGGGTAGGAATAATAGGGCAGATCACTGTCCCAAGGAATATGGATCTTTTGGTGATACTCACGTAAAAAGGCCAATGGAAAAAGTAGGCATGAAACCCAGAAGGGATTGGGATGCACATTCCAGAAAGCCTCGGGAGAATGCGAAAGGCAAAGCGTTTAGACAGGATTCTCAAAAAGGTAAAATTACAAGCATCATTCCACACGAGAATGAAATGATTTAAAATTAGGGTGGACATAGCATCGAGATTCCTCATGGAATTTATTATAAAAAAAGGTGCATAAGTAAGAGGCGATGGAGAACTTGAAATTATCAACATAGAACCCCTTTTCAAAGGAAGATAATGAGAATGATGAATAAAATATACATTTTGGAATTTTTAGGAAATTTGGACATGGGCCCAATGAATCACGGAAAAAAAGAGGTCTTGGGCAATATAAAAACCAAGGATTTCAAGATTCATCATGGTAGATGGTATTTTGATCATAATTTTCCAACTCAGCAACTTCATTGGGGAGGACATTTGTCCAAGTCATAAAACCTTGAGCATTAACGCCAATGTTGGCTAATTTGTTAGCTACATAATTGCCCTCCTTGAAAATGTGTTGAACCACAACATTGACTTGCTAAAGAAGAATTTTCTTACTTTCTTCGATAAGATTCCTGATCCTCTAGCTGTTGGGTTTGGAGGTTTTTAAAAAAATTATGATATTAAGAGAATCTCCTTCAACAATGATTTTTCCCTGAATGTCCTTTAGAAATTGAAGACATCTCCACACCGCTTTAGCTTCAGCAAAATGATTGGATTGGATTACTAAAGGTTCAAAAAAGGTAAATATGGAATTGCCAAGGTGATCACGGAGGATTCCTCCATCCCCAGCAACGCGAGGATTACCTTTTGTAGCACCATCAAAATTAAGGTTGACCCACCCAAAGGGAGGAGGTTGCCATTTGATGTTTGTCCTAGACGAAGGCTGAGTAGCATGCCTTGGGACATCAATACAAATATCACAAGACTTCAGGATGCCCTTCTCAAAATGTCAAAAAGGAAAAGCATCAAAAGGAGCAACAAGGGCATTTTCTTTAGCACAAAGGATGATTTTACTGGAAATAATGTTGGCATCCAAAGCTTTCAGTTCAAATATTTTTTTATTACGTTCTAACCATATCTACCAAAGGAAATGATGTAAACAAAAATTCCAAAGTCCTCTGAGTATAGGATTTTTGAAAGGAATTGACCATTTTTGGAATAAATCAACAATTGAAGGAGGACAGGCCCAGGCAATCTTGAAGGTGTGGAAAAGTTTGTTAAGCACCATTCTTGAGTAGGAACAAAATAAGAAAATATGAGAAGTACATTCCCAATCAGAAAGGAAAATATGACATCTGTTAGGCAAAGGAATACCTCTTTTGATGAGATTCTCCATGGTAAGGATGCGATCTTGAAAAACATAACCAGGAAAAGGAGGTAATATTAGGAATCAAATATTTGGTCCAGATAAGATTTAATGGGATAGGATTATCAATACTATTGAGAGAAAGCAAGTATGTTGATTTGACCGTGAAATCTCCAGAATCAGTAGGTTCCCAAATAGGACAATCAGTCTGGTCATTTAAAGGAATTCTGATAGTAGAAAGTAGATTGTATATGTATACATAAAAACACAACACCATTGCAATAAAACAAAACATTTTATTAAGTTCGAGAAAGTCCCTTTTGATACACTTTGACCCTTTTAGGGTGCATTTTACAAAGAAATGTGCCAAAGGGGAATCCCTTTTATAGATCAAGGATGGTGTCTTCGTATCTTCATGCTACAACAATGTGGAAGGTGGGTTTGTCATGACCACCGTGATGAGATGGAGCTTGTTGAACCTAAAATATGCACACATGGAAATGGACAACGATTTAATAGCACCTATCACAATGATAATGATAAATATAAATATAAATGACTAATATAAATGACTATGGATAGAAAAAATAAATAATGAGTATGGCTTACATGGAACAATCCAGACAACATAACATTAGCATTTTCTCCTCTCCTTCACCTTCTTGGACATGTGATGGTGCCTTTATAGGTATTTGAGGGTTTTGGAGGAAGGACGGGTGGTAAGCCAAGGCTGCCAAGTGGCAGGGACTGGGTAGCCACCTATCCTGGATAGTTGCAGTGAGTCACTAGAAGTGTCTCACTTAACTAGGGAGATGTGGCAAGTGGGTAGGTGCAAGTGGAGTGAAGTGTGGAGTGAGGTGTGAGATGTGGCAAGTGGGTAGGTGGAAGTGGAGTGAAATGTGGAGTGAGGTGTGAGATGTGGCAAGTGGGTAGTTGGAAGTGGAGTGAAGTGTGGAGGGTTGCCCCATGTGAAGGGACAAAGGGGACAAGGGTGTATGAGAGGTGGTAAAGGAGTTATGGTGATATGGCCAGGACACATGTCAAGTGAGGAGAGAGGGTATCCTAGGAGGATATTTCCCAGATTTAATAAAATCTAGAAAATATAATTATATGTAGGATTTTATGCCTAAGTCAAACTTAGGCATATAATGTTATGCAGACCTAAAATATACAATGTGAATGAATGATGTGCAGGAATTATATGCCTAAGTTTAGACTTAGGCATAATTTATTATGCAGAATTGTGATGTGTAATGCTAATGAATAATGTGTAGGAATTATATGCCTAAGTTTAGACCTAGACATATATTATTATGCAGAATTGTGATGTGTAATAAAAATGTCTATATTTTAGTGTCTATAGATGCCCATTTTTGTATCGTGTTATGTGAAACACAATATGATGCAAAAACAAAAGACACGTGGTTTTATTTGATGGAGGAATGGACTCAAATCTTCTCGATGCAAATAATGAATGACTTTTTTTGAAATTTTTGATTTGTTTGCTTACCCCCTCAATTGGCGAATGGGTAAAGGATGAAACCCATGAGACAATTGACCAAATGTGGATGATGAAAGGAGGTGGTTTATTGAATTATGTGGATGTGATGCAAATGTATGTCATTTTGATCAACTTGATGCCCCAAGTTTGGGATTGTTTGTATTTTTGCAAATTTACCTTTGGTTTCGATGGTGCACAAAATGTTATGGTAAAATCTTTGACCACGTTTAGAGTTCTTTTTCCACTATGACTTTAGCAATTCCTTCCTAGGTTCAAGGAACCATTCATTCAGGAATTTGATACTCAAGTGATTTTTGATTATTACCAAATTATGTTTGGTTGTTTTTTGCTTTTGACCCAACAGAAGGGGTTGAAGGATAACCTTGTGCAATTTTTTTTTGAATATGACCAAGCTCAAAGATCAAGGGACCTAGTTTATTTAATTCCATAGTGATTTGATATATTTGTTTGAATGAGTGTCCTTATGGTGAGCTACCCATCCTACCGGATTGCATAGATTGCTAGTTGCTGCAACCACTAGGTGTATAGGGTAATCCACTAGATACATGGTTCACTCTATGATGTGATGATGATGATGATGTTTGTAAAAATGAATGATATGATGTGTACAAATATTGAAAATCAAGATCAAGTTAGATGCCCCAAGTTTAGGGTGGACTTGTGTTGTTGTAAATTTGCCTTTTGGTTTGATTGACATGCAATATGATGAAGTAAAGGAACCAATCACCCTAGGAGATCGTTGTCCTAGTGACTGTTAGCAATTCCTCAATGTAGAATGATGAAGTATATTTTCCATATTTTTGTAACCCCATGGAGTAGGCGTCAATGATAACCTTGGAAAAATCTACAAGAACACACAAAAACCCAAAACTTGGGGCATCAAGTTGGTCAAAGTGACATACATTTGAATCACATCCATATCATTCAAACAATCACATCCGTTTAGCAACCGCATGTGGTCAATTGGCTCGTGAGTTTCATACTTTACCCATTCTCCAATTGAGGGGGTAAGCAAATAAGCAAAAATCAAAATGAAAAACAATTCATTCATTCTAACTGTCAAAAAGGGGTTAATCAAATAAGCAGAAATCAAAATGAAAATAAAAATAAAAAATAATTCATTCATTCTGAATGTCAAAAAGGGGTTAACCCATTCATCCAATAAAGTTAGATGTCGTTAGTTTTTGCACCGCATTGTGTTGCACACAACACAGTACAAAAAGGGCAATTGTAGACACCAAAATCTAGCACCCTTAAGTTCACATTCACCACCTCACCATCAAATCCTACATAATAAATATATATGCCTAAGTTCTAACTTAGGGATATAATATCCTGCACATCATTATACTTTCCTAATTTATTTAATTAGGAAAATCACCCTAGGATACCCTGTCTACCCATTGGACATGTGTCCTGGACACTTCATCCAACATCCATGCCACATATTACCCACTCCTATCCCATTTTTCCTTGCACATGGGACATATTCCCAACACCCATGCCACAACTCCTTTGTTGTTGTCCCCTTGTCCCTTCACATAAAATAGCATCCCACATCCCACTCCACTTGGGGCCACATCACCCAAGTTAAGTGAGCCATATTGAGTGACTCACTGTAACTGCCCCTTCCACCTGGCAGTCCAGATTTTCCACTTGGCAAATCAGGCTTGCCACCTCGCATTCCCCTCCAAAGCCCCAGCCAATCTATAAAGAAACCTTCATTCCACCAAATAGAGAGAGCTAAATTTACATACTGATAGGCTACTGAATTATATCTAAACCCGATGAGAATTTGAGGGCGTAAGCCGAACTCTGATTGTTGGCTCAAATTTTGAGGCAATATTACGTTCAGCAAAAACCGTCCGTCTGTGGTTCATGGTCAAGAACGCGCATCCACGGTTTCACAACCGTAGGTCCATGATTTCTAGCCTGCAACCGCGCTTCCACGATTCTACAGTCTCGAGAACAGAAACAAGTTCCATCGACAGAGATTAGCGATCTAAGAAGTAAGCAAGGTTTAATTTGTTAATTGTTTTACGTTGTCTATTTTACATCCTTATCGGTAAAAGTTTTTTATGTATAGCGTTGGATTTATTTGTTTGAATATGTGGGTGATACTAATCCCCTTTGCTAGTTTGCATGTGCGCAGGTAATAGGTATCCTAGATAGGCTACTAAAGCTGGAGTGGTCCTGTAGTGGATACCAAAGCCCACTCACCCCTTGACGATGTAGCTGATGAAAAGAGAACACACAAGCTCCTTAAATATCTAGAAGACCCATTTCCTATCAAATTCATTGTATTTCATAAGAGAGGCAGATAAAGCATTGTTACATTACCCCTAACACATTTGGGGCAATTCAAAATCTTTGTAAAAATTGTATCAAACATCAATATAAAGATTCATTTGTGGCAATCTCTCTTTTTTGTATTGTATCTTTGTTTGTGTTTAGTTATAAAATCTAGGAAATATCCTCCTAGGATACCCTTTCTCCTCACTTGACATGTGTCCTGGCCATATCACCATCACTCCTTTACCACCTCTCATACACCATTGTCCCCTTTGTCCCTTCACATGGGGTAACCCTCCACACTTCACTCCACTTCCAACTACCCACTTGCCACATCTCACACCTCACTCCACTTGCACCTACCCACTTGCCACATCTCACACCTCACTCCACTTGCACCTACCCACTTGCCACATCTCCCTAGTTAAGTGAGACACTTCTAGTGACTCACTGCAACTACCCAGGATAGGTGGCTACCCAGTCCCTACCACTTGGCAGCCCTGGCTTGCCACCTGTCCTTCCCTCCAAAACCCTCAAATACCTATAAAGGCACCATCACATGTCCAAGAAGGGGAAGGAGAGGATAAAATGCTAATGTTATGTTGTCTGGATTGTGCTATGTAAGCCATACTCATTGTTTTTTTCTTCTATCCATATTCATTTACATTAGTCATTTTTATTTACATTTATCAATATCATTATGACAGGTGCTACTAAATCGTTCTCCATTTCCATGTGTGTAGATTTCAGGTTCAACAAGCTCCATCTCATCATGGTGGTCACGACAAACCCACCTTCCACATTGTTGTAGCATGAAGAGATGAAGACACCATCCTTGATCTATAAAATGGATTCCCCTTTGGCATATTTCTTTGTAAAATGCACCCTAAAAGGGTCAAAGTGTATCAAAAGGGACTTTCTTAAACTTAATAAAATGTTTCATTTTATTGCAATGGTGTTGTGTTTTTATGTATACAAATTGGCAATCACGGTGGGACCCCCCAAAGGTTTCATTTTGTTTTACCTTGCTTTATTTTGATCTTACTACTATTTGTTTGCATGTACAGGAGCTAATAATCGAAAGCGCGTGAGGATTTAATCTCGAGTTGGCGAGTCTGGAACTATCACTGTGAAACCGTGCATCTGCGGTTTCTAATTTGTGAAACCGCGCATCTATGGTTCCTAATTTGTGAAACTGTGCATCTACGATTTTTGATTTGAGGAAACGTGTATTCGCGGTTGTTGCACTATTAAAACGTGGACTGGCAGTTGAAGGCAGGAAAGAGCAGTGAAAGGAACATAGGTATGTACCCTATGTCATATTTTTAATTTCTCCTTTAGTTCTAGGTTTAGGCTGCATTTAAGTAGATTAAGGGTTTCAGTTTTGTATGTCAATGCTTGCATTTAGGTCTTAGGATAGAAAAATCTACTTAAATCTTGCATTCATAAACACAATAACAAAGAAAAATAATTGAAAATCTGCATATACATAGTAGAGGATAATCATATTGCATGTACCAGGTTATAAATAATCCAGGTATTCATGTTTCAGGGTTTAGGCTTGTATTCGGTTTCTTTTCTATTTATAGAAAGGACCCGCGCACCCACGGTTGGGATCTCCCAAATGGGCATGCACGGTTGGCAAACCGCGTACCCATGGTTTACCAGAACTAACCGCCCACCCGCAATTAGCCCTGTTAAACATAATTGGGTCGAGTCTTACCTGAATTTGTAATTTTGCCCTTGATATGATTTTGTATGATATTCTATGTCTTTCCTACTTTCTACATTAGGCATAAAAATAGAATTGTATGTTAGATTTGCATCACATGATAGAAAACAAAACATTCACACACACATATAATTAAAACATTGGCTCGATTGGATTTCATCACCAACCCCCAATTCAAATCGGTGATGTTGGAATTCATCTCCTTCCATCGGCTTGCCCCCTAGATCATTCGTAGATAGGATAAAAGCACTCTTTAAGTTGGTATAAGTCATTGGTATTCAAGTTGTCTCCCACTATTGGAATGATTGTTGAATCATAGTGGAAGAGCTAGGCAAACCCCCCATTGGGATTTAAGCGGTGTACCCTAGCCTCTTTTGAGAAATCATGCTTGGTGCTATTGTTCTTAATCACCATCTTCATCGAGTTCTATTATTCTATTCCAAAAAAAAAAAACAAAATCTCTCCAAAAACTTCAAAAAAACAAAAACACAAAAACACATTGAAAAAAAAATAGATTCAAAAACTTAGTGCAAACTAGGGTCAAACATTTTGTATGTTTATTTGCTTGGCGTGTTGTATTGCATTGTACTTTCTTTTTCATTCACATAGATAGCATATTAGCGCATGGTAGTGACTCATAATCAAGCTAAGAAATTAGTGTCAAGCCAAAGTCAGTGGTCATCCCCTATGGCCTCTCAGTATGACAATGTCCCTCACACTTCGGTGGTGGGACAAGTAGAGGTGCCCCTTTCTATGTCCTCGAGTCTTGATATAGGGCCTTCTAGTAATACCCCCAACATGAACATAGACATTATGCATAGAGCTACTCACACAGCTATACCTGAGACACCTAGGAGTGAACCTCTTGCAACAGTAGATAGTCAGGCCACCATGATAGATATGGACACTATTAGAATGTACTTGAATGCAGTTGGAATGGTCTTCCCATCATTACCACCACTCTCCATCCCATCACGTGTTGTACCCTCATCACAACAAGAATCCATATTCGCCTATCCACAATAGTCACAACATATTTTCACCAATCCTCTCTTTGAGTTGGCCGTTGTAGCATTAGCCAATCAACCATTGTCATCCGACCAAATTCCCCCCACATTATCACAACAAATGACCATTACCACTAATCCCTTGTATGAAACAATTCCTATTATTTTGCAAGCCCCAACATTCATTCCTCCATCCACACTTGTAGGACATACATCTCATACCATTCCATAGTCAGTGGTGATACCCTTCGCTACTTACCCCCCATCCACCTCCACTACCATGGTTGTTCCACAACCAACTCAGTCCACCACATCACAGGTAGCAGTCCCTATGTCAAATGCAACTGATATGCAACAAGCTTTCTTACAGTTGCAGAAAATGATTTTAGACAATGCTAACCGTAGCATAAACCCTGACCCTAACCGACATTTGCAAGGGATTGAGAAAAATATTCCACCTACATCTCATCAACCTAATACCTTTATCCAAGATCCATCTTGGGTAATGCGTCCTCCCTCTACCACTGTTGTTCACAATCAACCACCACACCCATATGCTAATGCAGTAGGTCAGCATAATACCATACCTTCATCACCCCATCCATATCATAGCATCCCTCAACATCCATACCATAACACATTTCCGCCAAACACATCTTATCATCCCCAACCTGCATACAATCCACCCCATTACCAATAGCATCAAGTACATTTGAGTGTCAGTCCTGTAGATGATCCTAGATACCAGTTTTTACAGAGTCATATTGATAGTCTTGCCATGCAAGCCCCAGGCTTGCAATACCAAAAACCAACTTTAAGGCAACTACTCAATCACCCTATTCATGCTTCGGTACTAGAACCGCCATATCCACATGATTTCCAAATACCGAAGCTTGAATTTAAAGGAGAAGAGGATCCTAGAGAGCACGTAACGAGATTTGTGAATGCATGCTTCAGAATCAAAAATAGTGATGCATTGCTAGTACATACATTTCCTCAAACATTAGGGGGGGAAGCCCAAGACTAGTACAATCATCTCCCGCATCAAAGTATTTTCACCTTTGAACAACTAGCGGACCAGTTTATGGAAAGATTCGCCCTAAATGTTAGAAAACAAACAACATTGACTGATTTAATTTATCTAAAACAATATGACGATGAATCAGTCTATGACTTTGGCAATATATGGAGATCAATCATGATCAAGTTACCATTTTCACTCCCCATGCCAGAGATAATACGAATGTTCACAAAGAGTTTTGGTAGACCCATCTCTTCATTACTACAACTACAACAGTATAGAACATTCGATGAGGCACTCACCCAAGAAAAACTGATTGAAGAAATCAAAATTCAAGAAGGTGAGATTAAGCCTAAGAAGAAAGAGTGGCATAATAAGAATCAAAAGGGGAATAACCACGGTCAGTCCAAGACCGCATAGGTTAATCAGATAGTTTTGAGCCAACCACAGTCAAATCAACTGGTTCAAACATAGATCCAACAACCCCAACAACAACGACAACCACATCAACCGAATTATCAAGCAGTTCCACCCCCACAACAGACACAAAATTAGACACAACCTGGGGAAAGGCAACAACATCATTTTAAACCAAAAAGAAATTACACGCCAGTACAAGAGTCATATTCATTAGTATTTCAGAAGTTGTATGTGGCAAAACTTTTTAATTTACCAAAAATAAAACCTGATGATCCTAATAAACCAAAGACAAAAGGTTACAAAGAACACCTCTTTTGCATCTATCATAGACAAAGAGGACATGATATTGAAGGTTGTCATGGATTTAAAGGAATTGTGCAAGATTTATTGGAAGCGGGTACAATCAAAATTGACAACCCACTAGCACAAAATAACCAAAACCTAGGCATATATCAGACACCTTTGCCACATCGAGAGGTGAATCAACAACCGATAGGAGCATCAACTTCTACAGTTCCTCCCAATCAGGTTAATTATGTGTCTCAACTACCACAAGGTTTTGTAGGGGCTATTAGTATAGTTACCCATGGACAAAGGTAAGCTAATCGCACAACCCAAGCTCCGGTAGCATCACCAACTAATGTGCCCATACAACTTGGATCGAGTGGGCCACCACTACCACTTCACAACCACCCTATTGTTACATTGAACAATCGGTTGACACAGAGTTTGAAGATGGCTTTAGCAAAATTGTCAATTTATGAACTAATACAACAATCAACACCTCACAGGGAAGCATTGATGGAAATTTTAAAGTCTATTCAGGTACAATCAGAAGACCCAAATGCATTCAATTCCTTTGTGGGTAGTGTGCAAAAGTGTATGGAACCCTCGATAGTATTCTATGACTTCGAGGAAAAACAAATATCAGCAGATTCACCTGACCCACCATTGCACATAGTAGCTCACATTGACAGGAAATCCTTCAAGAGAGTGCTTATTGATACAAGTTCTTCAATCAACCTCATTACCACACCTGCCATGATGAAGCTCAATGTCCCATCATCTCACATCACGACATCCACATTCACTCTTAGGGCCTTTAATGACGCTTTATGCTCAACTATAGGGAATTTTGTCCTTCCCATCACAGTGGGGGTGAAAACAATACATGTTCTCTTTCACATCTTGGAAGGGGAAATGCAATATAACATACTTCTTGGATGCCCTTGGATTAGGGAAATGAAATGTGTGCCTTCAACATTGCATCAATGCTTAAAATATGTGCATGAAGGCAAAGTACATTGCATACCAGCAGACACTAAACCTTTCAAATACTGCAACTTTATTTCAAATCCTTATGAGCCTTTACTCCCATCCGCACATCTAACCATCCAACCACTAGTCGTTAGAACAATTCCATCAAACACCACATCATCAAAAGCACCCATTCCAAAAGAGTTGCCTATAGTTGATCCAGCTTTCGCATCCAAAAGTGTCAGCTCAGCGCATCCTTCAAACACTGCATTCCATTCTCAAATTACACCCACTCATCCTGCTAACCAATGGTCAGTTCCACCTAGCACACTTCCAGATTCAAAGCCACCTTTCACATTCAAAGCACAACCCACATCATCAACCACTACTTCACAGTCATTAGAACCCGTAGTCTCACAAATAGGGCCGCCTATTAGAGATAATCCAACGTCGCCAATAGAGCCAAGAGCTAAGGCTCAAGAACCCTCTTCATCCACCGAGCCATTAGCCACACAACCATCTAGAGTTGTAGTACACCTCGCCAGTCCAAGTATTGGCAAGTACATCATTGAGAGTGTCACAGTTACACCACCTATAGAGTCAGTCAAAGATTACGGTCACCCTCGTGACCCACCTTTAGCTATTGGTGATATATATAGAATGGGTTCTCAAACAAATGCAATCAATTTCATATATGGAGGGATAGATTCTTCATCGGATCCATCCCCTCAAAATGACAACTCTTTACAAGAGTTTAATGAAAACATTGATTATCTATCGAACCCGAGTTTCCCTAGTCAGATATTTTTGAAGGGTTAGTTGGCAAGGATATGGACTTGGAAGACATGAACAAGGTCCTCACCACATCATTGAACTGGAATATAGAGAGCCAAGTGACCGCTCCGGTCTAGGCTATAAACCTTCCATCGCAAGCTCTTCGCTTAATCAAGCTTTCCAAGAACTAGACATAGAATGCGAACAAGAGGAGGAAAAGAGTGATGATGAGGATGAACATAATGATGAGGGTGAACAACTAGAAAGTAGATACCACACATACAATTTTTACCCTCGAGAGCAAGCTTTACAACGAGAGGCAGATTATGAAGATCCTACTGCGACAACATACCTTAGGCAAGACCTTGAGCCACTAATGCTAGGACCTCATACAAATGCTAATGGATTCTGGATAAGTGATAGTGATGATGATGAAACTGAAATGATGTTTATCAACCATGCTCTTGAGATACAAGCAAGGAGAATGCTCCAAGATGAAGAACGTCCCGAATGGTTTAATCAAGAAGAAGAAGAGCCTCAGGAAGAGATAATATATGGAGAAACCATGCAAACAAGGTAACTGGTATCAACAAAAATTTCCAATAAATCGCATGCTTTTTTGGTTAAACAAAGAGCGTGAGGGTCCTGAACCAGAACCTCCTCCATCACATTGGCAAAGCATACAACAAAACCAATCACACACATTAGGTCAGTTGCAACCTAGAGAATACGAGTCATCAATTCTTGAATCGCAACCACCTCATTTCCATCAAGCCAACATGATTTCTGTTGATTTTCTCACCCCACTCTGCAATCCATATAATGAGACAAAACCGATCTATATCAACACCAGTCTCATAGCTATGGACAATATTTCATCCCCACCATCCACTACTGACTTCATCCTGTTCGAAGAGTTGTTGCACGCTTCAAACGCTTATATTTTGCAACAACCTTCATCATCAAACAATTCAATTTTTCAAACTGAGATAGAAGGGGACACCCCGAACACATTTGAAAATGTGGCAGATGATATCCACCTCATCCCAACTCCGCATCAGCTAGAAGAAGGTTCTCACATGCTAATAGAAGAGTCTATAGATGTGAACCTTAGTGAAGACGTGGATAATCCCCAGATTGTCAAGATAGCAAAAGAATTATCCGTAAAAGAAAAAGACAACCTCATAAACATGCTTATTAAAAATAAGGAAGTGTTCGCATGGTCCTACAAAGACATGCCTGGCTTAGATCCGGACTTGGTAGTCCACAACCTTACGCTAGCACGTGATGCCAAGCCATTCAAGCAGAAGCTTAGGAAAGTTCATCCGACAGTCGCATTAATTGTAAAAGAAGAGCTGCAAAAGTTATTGGATGTACACTTCATAGTACCAATCGATTATCTTGAGTGGATTTCGAACATGGTACCCGTTCGTAAACCGAATGGGGGGATACGAGTATGCACTGATTTTTGAGATTTAAACAAGGCATGTCCCAAGGATGATTTTCCTTTGCCAAACATTGATCAATTAGTAGACTCTTGTGCTGGTCATGAAATGCTCTCTTTAATGGATGGTTTCTCCGGATACAACCAAATTCGGATTAATCCAGAAGATCAACATAAAACAACGTTTACAACGCCTTGGGGGACATTCTGCTATAGAGTGATGCCTTTTGGATTAAAGAACGCAGGAGCTACATATCAGCGTGCCATGACGTACATATTTCATGATTATATGCATAAGATAATCGAATATTATGTAGATGATCTCATTGCTAAATCAAAAACGTGTCTTGAACACATAGATGTGCTAGAAAAAGCATTTGATCGATTAATGGAACATAAGGTAAGGTTAAATCCTAAGAAGTGTGTATTTGGTGTAACATCAAGAAAACTTCTAGGATTCATTGTCTCCAAGAGAGGCATCGAAGTAGACCCAGGCAAGGTAAAAGCAATTTTAGAAATGTCACCTCCCAAAAACTTGAAAGAGTTGCGAAGTTTACAAGGAAAAGTCCAATCTATTCGCCGATTCATTGCGCAACTCTCAGATAAATGCAGGCCTTTTAATCGCCTGTTACAAAAAGGAGTGATATTTTCTTGGACAACTGAATGTCAGGAGGTATTTGATGATATAAAGAAATATCTAGCCTCACCGTCGGTTCTTACGCCACCAAAAATAGGAGTCCCATTTCACCTATACATTTTTGCAACAGATTTTGCCTTGGGAACAATGCTTGCACAAAAGAACGAGAAAAATAAAGAGCAAGAGGTTTATTACATCAGTCGAACACTTGTAAGTTACGAAACAAGGTATGCTTATGTCGAAAAGTTATGCTTAGCCATGGTTTTCGCCACCAAGAAACTTAGACATTACATGCTAAGCAATACCACCTATGTTATAGCTAGAGAAAACCCTTTGCGATACATGATGAATCGCACTTACAACAACACCCGCACTTGCTAAATGGATAATGCTTTTAACAGAATTCGACCTCGAATTCACAAGTCAAAAATCCATAAAAGGGCAAGTAATAGCTGATCAATTAGCGAAAGCTCCGTTGCACAATGATACACCATTAATGATTGAACTTCCCGATGATTCAGTGTTTTCTATCACAGAACAAGAAGAAATGGTTTCACCTGAGGATGAAGCGGATATGACAATGTTCTTTGATGGATCAAAGTGCAAAAAAGGGCAAGGTGCAGGAGTTGTGTTTTACACACCGAAGGAATACCCATTCCTTTATCATTCAAACTCGACTTCACATGCACTAACAATAATGCAGAATATGAAGCCTTAATACTAGGTCTTAAATCAGCTATAGCAATGGGAATAAAAAGAATAAGCATTTTTGGTGATTCTCAATTAGTTGTCTACCAAATAAAAGGAGAATACCAATGTAAAGAGCCAGTCTTAAAGAGATATCACGAAGAAGCAATACAGTTGCTAGGAAAATTTGACTGGTATGAAATTAGTAACTTGCCACGATCAACAAATAGATTTGCGGACGCAATGGCTTCCTTGGGATCTCTCATTCCTAAAAATGAACATGGAGAAATGCAACCGCTAATCATAACAATAGTGTCTAAACCATCAATTCAAAAAGCAGAATCTATGGGTGAGAAAAATGTTTGTTTGATACATGTCGAACCTTACAATTCTTACCTTGATGAGATAAAATATTTTCTCAAAATAGGCACACTACCAATGGACATGACACGAGCTACAAAAAGAACATTCAAACAAAGAGCCATTCATTTCACTTTACTTGGAGATGTGTTATATAAACGTAGTTATGATGGAATACTACTACGATGTTTAAATCCAATTGAAGTAGAAAAAGCAATATCAGAAGCCCACGATGGTACTTGCGGTGGTCACTTTAGTGGAATGGCAATTGCAAAAAGAATATTGTGCATGGGATACTACTAGCCGACAATGGAAAATGATTGTTGCAAATATGTCAAAAGATGCCAAAAATGTCAACATCATGCAAACTTGACCCATGTGCCATCACAAAATTTGCAACCCATTCAAATTTTGTGGCCCTTTTCACAATGGGGCCTTGACTTGATCGGTAAAATAACACCTGCTTCATCAGGACAACATAAATTTATCATAACTGCTACAGAATACTTCACAAAATGGGTGGAAGCAATTCCAATGACAACTACGACTGGACCTCGAATAGCGGAGTTTATACTTCAACATATTATCTATCATTTTGGAATACCCTCAAAAATAATTTTAGATAATGGAAAGTCATTTAAGAATAAGGATGTTAGAGCATTGTGCAATAAATTCAAAATACTACACAACTTCTCAACACCTTATTACCCGCAAGCAAACGGGCAAGCTGAAGCAACAAATAAAATAGTCATATCCATTCTCAAGAAAGTGGTAAAAGATAATCATCGAGATTGGCATACTCGCCTCCCTTTAGCACTATGGGCTTACAGAACAAGCATAAGAACACCAACGGGAGCAACGCCATTTTCACTAGTTTACGGTGCAGAAGCAATATTACCATTGGAGCTCGAGATACCATCCTTGCGAATCGAGATACAGGAATTCATGAACGATGATACAACTAGACAGGAGCGTCTTGACCAATTGACAATTATTGATGAGAAACGTATAAATGCTCTAGAACATTTACGAGTATATCAAGATAGAGTCAAGCGCGCTTACAACGCAAAAGTCCATCCTCATGAATTTCAAGTGGGGGACCTAGTGCTCAAAGAAAATCAACAAAATACCAATGCTTTACCACACTTAAGGGATAAATTTGCAGCAAATTGGTTGGGCCCATACATAGTAAAGCAAAAATTGGGACAAGGAACGTATAGACTCTCCAATTTAGAAGGGAAATTGGAGCCAGAACCACTGAACATTATGCACCTAAAGGCATTTTATGCATAAAACGACTTGCAATATATGTATATATATATATATATATATATATATGGCAAAAACAAAAAAAAAAAATAAAATAAACAAAAAATTTCATTTTAAAATTTTGCATGCATTTCACAGTGTAAATAGACATATTTCAAATTGCATTTTTCATATGGCATTTGCATTTCAATTATATGTTCATACACAAAAAAAAATAATAATAATAATAGTTGCATCCATCCCATCCCTTGCTCAGTAATCTTTAATAGTGGTGATGATAAGACCAAGAAAACAAATTCCAGAATTGGGGGTATTCAACTAAGATTCTTTACAACTCACAAATCATACACATCATATATGATATATCATACAATTTTCAATCACTCAAACATGTCTAGTGAAAAACCAAACTTCATGAAGTGTCCAATTTTCTTTAGGACCAAAGCACTTTCATCACATTAAGAAAATCTTGAGTATGGTAGATTGATCCAAAAGCAATATGGAACCAAATACACTTTTACAAATCTTAAAACACTTGAATAATAGAAAGATAACGCCAATTTGGGTAAACCTCAAAGCGAAAAAAAAGTCAAATTCTTTGCTTACCCTATCACGCAACATAGTCCAAAAACAAAAATAGTGGTTATCACCACTACCACAATGAAACAACAAATATAAATAAATGTAGAGTAGTAAGGATAGGGTAAAATTCTCATCATACTTCGGTTGAGAATCCGATTCCCCAACACTCTACACAAAAAACAATTAACAACACACACCACAGATCTCTAAAGCTGAAAAGATCGTACTATGTTCCCCTCAGAAAGTTATGTAGTCATCACAAAGGCTTAAAGATCAAAACCATTGGACTATGGAGTGAGCCTCCACCGGGGCTATAGACGCTTGACTGGAAGTGGAGTAAACTCATGCAGGGCGACATGTCTCTCTCTTAAGAGGGAGACCTCTGAACGCACATACGGGTAAGCTAGCCAAAAAGGAAAACCCAGAAAGGTACCATCCAAAAATTACTCAAGATGGGGCAATAAACATCACAATCACATGCACTGGTTCTAGATTGCCTAGGGTCATCGACACATAAGATTTAGAAAATGAACTTCACTTGCACACAATATGGTCCTAAAGAAAGTGAGACAACATTCAAGAAAAATGGTTAACATTACTAGCTTCTTTGAGTATTTGAGAATATTTCTAGTTACATACCAAAAGCAAAATCATTATCCATATCACCATCCGCATACCATTTATACATACCACATACATCACAACAAATAATAATCAAGTGGGAACCCCCAATTGCAAATATGAATGAGTAAAGGTCAACTACTCCGAGCTAAATAAGATTACATGAGCACCATGCATACCTTCATTTAGTTACATTACAATAAATCAAAATAAATTTTACATGTTCACTTGCATTCATTATCATAGCATTAACATACAAATATAAGATTGCATAATATAAGCATTGCAAAAAGCATAAACAGGAAGAATACATATACAAATAACGCATGTGAATACCGAAATAAAATGCCATGTATATATATATAAATATGAAAGTCTACAAAGTACAAAATGCCCGAAGGCAGTATACATCGGAGCACTGAGGCTCATACTGAGATAAAATATACAAAAAAACAAAGATAAGGCAAATACAAAATCTAGCTAGTGCCAGTAGGATCCCTTCGTGGACCCTACACAGTAGAAGCCCCATGAGAGCTAGAAGCACGATGAGTCCTACGACTCGTCTCAGTCCCTCGGGTAGCAGTGGCAATAGATGATGAAGGAGGAACAGGTAAAGGAATCTGACGCTCATGAAGAATGTTCTCCAACATCTCGATATAGACAGCCTGCTTATGTAGGCTCCTCAAATCAGCACCCTGGCGAGCGACCCTCTAAGAAATATCTGCTCATAGAGAAGCAATAGTCAGAGCCGAATCATCACCTCCAACACCTGACTGCAACCGAGAAAGCTCGCCCTATAAACGGGTAATCTCACCACCGAGTCTAGTGATCTCTGCATCCTTAGCAGCCACAATAGTGCTGCTAGGTCCAACCCGTAGCCCATCCACCTTAGCCTGAAGACGAGTAACCTCACCTTGATATCGTGCTAGCTCGGCCTTCACTCGACCTAGCTCCAAATCCAGGCTATCTTGCTCAGCCTAGAGAATCCCCCACTCCTCCTCAGACCATCGAGGAGGTAAACCCTCATCACCACCACCCTCCTCAGGCGGCTGAACATCCATCTCAGTGTCAACTCTCGTAGAGCTACCACGTCGATGCTTCATCGACCAAGGAACCCATCCACCCACATCAACATCATCACCGCTCCCATCATCATCTACAACGATGCTAGGAGTCCATAGAGGCTGACTCGCAAACCAAGCATCATACTCAGTAGTCATACCAACATCATCCAAGTCAAGCAACTCCAAGTCTGAGTCGTCAATAGGATCATCGACTCACCAGAAATTAGGAGCAACAGGCAACCCCAACTCATCACCGCATTGCTTGTACGTAACAGGCACATCAAGAACATCCTGAACAAGACCAAACTATCGTAGTACGTGAGAGAACTAGATAAACTCCATATCCCTCAAATGGGCACCAACAACCCATCGCCCTCGCCTAATGCGATGAAGCTCCACTGCATCCATCGCCCAATCCAAACCCCTCCATGGCTGCCAACACATCAAGTCCCTAGTCAAAGAACTCAAGGTATCTCTAAACTCCGATGCGCTCAAAGTAGATCGACTGACCTCCTCACTGAGTAACCACCTGTAAGCACGGGGAGAGGTGGCATCCACATCGCACGATAAACCAGTAGGGCGACCAATGATGATATGCTCCCAACACCAAATCTGGAGCAACAAACTACAGCCCAGGCCCTTGCACCCGTGCCTCTTCACCTCATAGAGCTCGTTGTAAACCTCGTAGAGAAGAGCAGGAGCCCAAGCTAACCGATGAGGATCAGCTATCAAGTCGAGAACAATAGACACCTGATTCCATGGGATCCTCGATCCCATGGAATTGGGCAACAACATGTTGCTCAAAATGTACATCATGAAGGCAGGCAATGCACCCAAGCTGCCAGCTGCAAAGAGATCCAGGTACGCAATGCCCCCTGTTGCAATCGATGTCCCACATCTCACCAAACAGAGGGAAAATGGCCTCCTTCTTGTCGAGGCCAACATGAACGGTAGGACCCTCGATAGGGATGCAAAATATACGATAGATATCCTCGAGAGTGATAGTCAGCTCCCCCGTTGGGAGCTGAAATGTGCCCCTGTCTGGATCCCAACGCTCAACAAGCATCGAAAGAAGATCCTCATCAGCTCGGACGGTGCCTAACCGCCTGCAACCATCCAAACCGATAGTCTGAAGTACAACCCAATCATCGTCAGAAAGTGCTTTTCGCACTTTTTGAATGGTCCTCGACCACCTATGTCGAGCATCAAGAAGCTTAACCTAAAAAGAAAACATATAAAAAAATGAAAGTTAGCACAACATGCTAAAAATAAAGCAAAAAAAAAAATGAAAATATTTACCTACCCTAGGTAATAAAAGCAAAAAAACAAAAAAAAATTTACCTACCCTAGGTAATAAAAGCAAAAAAAAAACAAATTACCTATCCTAGGTAATAAAAGCAAAAAAAAAAAAAATTACCTACCCTAGGTAATAAAAGCAAAAAACAATTTTTTTTTACCTACCCTAGGTAATAAAAGCAAAAAAAAAATTTTTTTACCTACCCTAGGTAATAAAAGCAAAAAAAAAAAATTTACCTACCCTAGGTAATAAAAGCAAAAAAAAAAAATTACCTATCCTAGGTAATAAAAGCAAAAAAAAAAAAAATTTACCTACCCTAGGTAATAAAAGCAAAAAACAATATTTTTACCTACCCTAGGTAATAAAAGCAAAAAACAAAAAAAACCTATCCTAGGTAATAAAAGCAAAAAAAAAAAAAATTACCTACCCTAGGTAATAAAAGCAAAAAACTACCTAGGTAATAAAAGCAAAAAAAAAAAAATTTACCTACCCTAGGTAATAAAAGCAAAAAAAAAAAAATTACCTACCCTAGGTAATAAAAGCAAAAAACAATTTTTTTTTACCTACCCTAGGTAATAAAAGCAAAAAACAATTTTTTTTACCTACCCTAGGTAATACAAGCAAAAAACAATAATAATTTACCAGCCCCGCTTAATGAGAAAACAATAATAATTTACCAGCCCCGCTTAGTTTTCAAACAAGCAAAAACAAAACCAAAACAAAAGAGGCCAAATCGCCTACCTCTGCAAACCGACCGCCAACTTTCGCTCCAGCCGAGCCACCACCACCGTTCCCCTCGCCAACCTCCATCTCACTCATCACTTCAACCAATAAAACAAATAACAACTGCCTAAATGATTTTGAAAATAATGCAAGCCTATAAATAACTGCTTTTCGCGATGAAAAAAGTGTGCCCGTGTTTTCTGCAGCGGTGAAAAACGCGTGCTCGCATTTTTCGTAGCGACGAAAAAAGCGCACCCGCGTTTTCCGTAGTGGAAAAAAATGCAAACGCGTGTTTTCCATAGCGCGCGAAAATGCAAACCCGCATTTTGAGGCAAAAAAACAAAAAAATAAAAAAATATTGAAAAACCCCACAAAATCATCATCTCACATCATCATCATCTCAAGTGAACCTTGTATCTAGTGGATTACCCTATATACCTAGCGGTTGCAACGACTAGCAATCCATGCAAACCGGTCGGATGGGTAGCTCACCATAAGGAAACTCATTCAAACATTCAACATCAAATCACTATGACATTAAATCAGCTAGATCCCTAAATCTTTGAGCTTAAATGTGCCCAAAATAGATTTGCACAAGGTTATCATTCAACCCCTTCCGATGGGTCAAAAGCGGAAAACAAACAAACACAATTTGGTAATAATCAAAAATCACTTGAGTATCAAATTCCCGAATGACTGGTTCCTTGAACCCATCATTTGGAAGGAATTGCTAAATTCAAAGTGGAACAAAAACTCCAAATGTGGTTAAATATTTTACCATAAATTTTGCGCATCAACGAAACCAAAGGCAAATTTGCAAGAACACACAAAAACCCAAAACTCTCTCTCTTTTGTATTGTATCTTTGTGTAAGGGGCAAGCATTAAACATCAATTTTTTGCACCGCACTGTGTTGCACACAACACAATACAAAAAGGGGCAACTGTAGACACCAAAATCTAGCACCCTTTAGTTCACATTCACCACCTCACCATCAAATCCTGCATAATAAAGATATATGCCTAAGTTCTAACTTAGGGATATAAAATCCTGCACATAATTATACTTTTCTAATTTATTTAATTAGGAAAATCACCCTAGGATACCCTGTCTACCCATTGGACATGTGTCCTGGACACTTCATCCAACATCCATGCCACATCTTACCCACTCCTGTCCCCTTTGTCCTTGCACATGGGACAGATTCCCAACAACCATGCCACAACTCCTTTGTTGTTGTCCCCTTGTCCCTTCACACAAAACATCATCCCACATCCCACTCCACTTGGGGCCACATCACCCCAGTTAAGTGAGCCACATTGAGTGACTCACTATAACTGCCCCTTCCACTTGGCAGTCCAGATTTGCCACTTGGAAAATCAGGCTTGCCACCTCACATTCCCCTCCAAAGCCCCAAAAAATCTATAAAGACACCTTCAATCCACCAAATAGAGAGAGCTGAATTTGCATATCGACAGGTTGCTGAATTAGATCTGGACCTGACAAGAAGTTGAGGGCGCAAGCCGGACTCTGACCGTCTGCTTAGATTCTGAGGCAATTTTACGTTCAGCAAAAACCGCCCATCCGCGGTTCCACAGATGAGAACACGCATCCACGGTTTCGCAACCGTAGGTCTGCGGTTTCCAACCCGCAACCGTGCTTCCACGGTTCCATAGTCTCGAGAACAAAAACGAGTTCCATCGACAGAGATTAGCGATCCGAGAAGTAAGCAAGGTTTAATTTGTTAATTGTTTGGCGTTGTCTGTTTTACATCCTTATCGGTAATAGGTTTTTATGTGTAGCGTTGGATTTATTTGTTTGAATATGTGGGTGCTACTAATCCCCTTTGATGGTTTGCATGTGTGTAGGTAACATGTATCCTGGATAGGTTGTTTAATCTAGAGTGGTCCCGTAGTGGATACCAAAACCCACTCATCCCTTGAAGCTGTAGTTGAGGAACAGAGAACACACAAGCTCCTTAAAGATCTAGAAGACCCATTTCCTATCAAAGTCATTGTATTTCAGAAGAGAGGCAGATAAAGCATTGTTACATTGCCCCCAACACATTTGGGGTAATTCAAAATATTTGTAAAAACTGTATCAAACATCAATATAAAGATTCATTTGTGGCAATCTCTCTCTCTTTTGTATTGTATCTTTGTTTGTGTTTAGTTCTTTTGGTTACAGTATAAACAAGAAATTTTATTTTCATGATCACGTATATTAATCCTTATCCATATTATAAGACCATTGGTACAAGAAATGAAGTCTGTCGCTAGAGGTCCAACCAATTGAATAATAGTATTCCTCAGCCTTTGAAACATAGGATTTTTATTGAGAGGTCGATCCTCGATCCATTTGTCATCCCAAAAAGAAATAGAAGTGCCATTACCAAATTGCCACCTTAGACCTTTGATCAAGAGGGAACGAGCTTCACAAATAGCCTTCCAAAAAGCAGATCCATATGAAGGCACCTCCCCATGAGGGAAATGAGATCCCTAAAGATATTTCCTTTTTATGATCTTGACCCAAAGAACATTCTCATTAGAAATCAACCGCCAGGCTTGTTTTGCAAGAAGGGAGATATTGAGAGGATAAATTCTTCTAAGACCTAATCCTCCACATTCTTTAGGCTTGCACACTTTATCCCAAGTGACCAAATGAAATTTGTGCTTATTTTAAATCCTATCCAGAGGAAGTGTTTTTGAATTTTTTCCATTTTTTTGTAAAAACTTACTAGAGCTTTGAACAGAGAAATGAAGTAAACAAGAATGCTCTGGAGGCAAGCCATGGTGAGAGTAATTTTCCCCTTTTGAGATAAAATATTTCTTCTCCAAGTAGTGAGTTTTTTTTGTAACCTCTCAATGACAATATCCCATAAGCTATCTTTGAAATTCCTAGTGAAGAGAGGTAAGCCCAGATAGGTAGAAGGTAAAGAAGCTATGGAAAAATTAAAAATGTCAGCAATGATGTTCTATCTTTTTGGTGGATTATTGAGGAAGTAACATTTACTCTTTTGAAAATTAATTCTTTGACCTGCAACAAGCTCATATAGGAAGAGTATCCTCTTGATAATCTTTGCTTCATTGACAGATGCAATTGTGGACAGCAGAGTATCATCAAAAAATTGTTGATGTGTGATATGATCGCATTGGGAAGTTGTCTGTATTCCAGATAGGAGACCAACATTTTTTACTTCAATAATTGCTCTTCCCAGAGCCTCAGCAACAATTATAAATAAGAGAGAAGATAAATGATCTCCTTGCCTTAGACCTCGACTGTTTTGAAAATATCCTACAGGAGAACCTTTATGAGGGCTGAAAACCAAGTAGAGGAGATGCAACCTTTAATTAGAGAAATCCATTCAGGATGGAAGCCAAACTTGTTCAGAATAGCAAAAAGGAAATCCCAATTTAGTCTGTCATAAGCCTTGTTTATGTCTAACTTGAGAAGAAAGGTCGCTTTTTTGTTGATTAAGACTGAGTGAATTGCTTCATGCATTGAAATGATGTTGTCTAGGATGGATCTACCTTTGACATAAATCAAAAGAAATTTTTTAGAAGACATATGCCTAACCAATTTTCCACCCACCCTACACATGATCATATGTGTGTCCTTTCTATAGAAGAGGATAATAGATACTATGTAGGAAAAGAGTTCCAATGCTTTGATACTGAATTTAAATTCAAATTGAAACTATTTTGGCACAATTTCTACTCTTCCAATCCAATGAGATTATAACTATTACTTTGTGGCATCAAAGGAGAATAATACAAGTTTGAGTAAAATTTACATCTATGGTATTTTAGAGACTTTAGTGACAATGAAGTAGCATTTTGAGAAGGCAACAAATCTCAAAATAAGTTATAAAAATTAATGAGGAAGGATGCAAATTTCTTTTTTCCTAAAAATGGAGGCATTGGAGGCTTGAAACTACCTTTTTATATGACCAAGCAATGTCACTTTATACCCACTTTGATACTATGTTAGAATTCACAATTTTCTAAGTATAAATAGAAGCAAACCATCCACTCAAATATTATACAAAATGCAAAAAGAAAAGAGAGAGATAATGTGGGCCCTCATAGGCACTATAAATCATCACTATAACGATAGATAATATTACACAACACTTTGAAAAAATACAATGAACAGTAAAAAGGATTATTTATACCAATACCAAACCCTCAATAACATAATAAAGCTTAGCGTAAGTTGACATAAGAAGAGATATTTAGGTTAATTACAAGTATAAATACAGTTTAACCATAACAAGGTTAGCCTAGGCCCATAGATAATATACAATAAAATATTACAAATAAATAATACATTGTACAATAAAATACCCCTATGTCTATCCAACACATCGGATAATGTCGATCTTACCCATGCATCAAATTATAATTTCAACAAACCTTAGCTTATGATATTAATCTCCTCACTTTCCATTAATTGCTCCAAACATTTTACAAAAAACAATTCTTTATTTTTACTAATCAAAATTTATATCATACCTACTCTTATAATTACATACCATCAATACTAGTAATTAAAAATTTGCAAGTGAATAATCAAATCCACTATCTCAAAATAGGGATCAAATTTGGAGGGATCTTCTTATTTTTATTTGATATGTTGTTTTTTAAAACACTTCTCATTAGTGAAGGGTTGTGAAATATTGTATCCTTTAATGATAAGTAGCAATAAAATTGACTTGATATCAAAAATACATTTTTGCTCTTGTAGGGTTTGAGGAAATTATTTTAGAGGGTTTGTTAAGGTTTGAATATCTTGGCATTATTTTCATGACAATTTCAATAATCAAAGTGACCACATTTTATTGTAAATATATGAGTAATGTTAATTTTTGAAAGAAGTAGTCAAAAAGTGGTTTTGGAATTTCAAATATGTTTCATGTTTAATAGTTTTGTGTAGCAAAGCATAAGGGTTTAGGCTAAGGATAAGATATAATGACTCTTAGGGTAGCAATCAGATTCAATGATATTGGTTATATAGTAGGGCTACTTTGGGAGGGATGGAGAGGAAAGGTGTCTTATAGTGGAGCATTATAATATTGTAGTAGACCCCAATATTAGGGGGATCACATGGGCATGACACTAGTTTTTTTACCAAAATTGGTAGGTGTAGTCGTGGTGGTAGAATGACACTACAACCTTATCCATTTTTCCTTTATGGTGTGGAATATTGTGGCCATATATTTTTTTAATTTCCATGACAAGTATCGTTTTACCCTTGTTAGCTCAATTTGGTTTAATTTTAGTGGGACCAAAAGGTAAATATGTTATAGGTGGAGGGATGGTAGTTTTGGGTTAGAGGTGGGGGTCGTTAGTTATTTATGGGATACATTAACCAATGGGTAATCATGCTAGTTGGATGTGTTATTGTACCCTTGGATCCATGAGTGTTTATAGGGGCATTGTGGGTGAATGTGGGATTTTCTTGGGTTGTAATAGTATGGGTGATTGATTTGATATAGAATTTTTACACAACAAATATCAAGAATGAATACAATTTAGAAATCATAGAGTATAACAAACCAAAACACAAGAGTATAGAAGCAAAATAGGAGAATAATTTTGTTACTTTAAAATAGAGTATAATGTAAGTGATATCTAAGAAGAGATGTGAGGCTATGATGTGGCATCCATTACTCATGCTTTTTAGAGTCAGGGGTGTGTCTCTCTTTATACAAAAATTGGTGTGTTGGAATCCACCATATTGAATATGGAAGGTCATTGACATGGAAATATGGTGATTCATATTCCATGAGTTTGAAGGCCACCCATATGGAAAATATGATGGTTCATATTCCATGTGTTTTAAATTACATTTAATTGGAAATTATATACATATAACTTATCCTTTTGTGTTTTGTATATACTAATATGTCAACATGGCTAGAGATGCATTTTGGCTACAAATATCTAAAAATAAAAATTACAATTTTTAGTAACTAAATTGTTTTGCATTTTTAGGCCTTGAGAGTATTTTTCCAATAATTTGATTTCCTATTAAAAGTTATAAATCTTCTTCTAAGCTTTCCAATGCATTTTAAATGGATCAAAATAGATTCTCGAGCATAAAATTATGCCCCTAACAATGTGGTTGGGATAAATAAATAGATTTATGGGAATTTTTGAGCATAAAGCCATGCTACAAAATAGGTCATATGCTTGGATCATTCATCCCCATTGAAAATAAATGATCCTCATTGTTTCAATGTTTGATATAAAGTGATGAAATTATTTCTTTATATTTTTTCTAAGCCATTCTCCTTGGTGACCAAGTTGTCCTACCTGTACCACTTTGTACATTTAAGTGGGTTGCCTTCTAGTGTTTCTAGTCAATGTGTTAATAATCTAATCCTCCTCCAGTAGTTCTAGATTTTTTGGATTGAGTTCTTCATTGTCCAACTATTCTGCTACTACAAAAGTTCCCAACAGAGGTGGATGATAGGGCCTTAGAATTTCAACATTGAAGATTGGATGCATACCAAGATAAGATGGAAGATTCATTTCAAAGGTATTTTATCTTACCTTCTTGGTGATTATTTATGTTCCATAAATAATAGGTCTAATTTATATGGGGTCTTATAAGTCCATATTTTTTTAAGATGTATCCATACGTTATCCCAAACCTTGAATTGTATGTGGGACTCCATGATAATCTTATTTATATTTTTTATTGACCATCAATTTAAAGATGAAAGGATATGGACATAGTCAACTTGGTTTCCATCATGTTTCATAGGATACACCGAAAAATACGTAGAAAATTGCCATCACTATCCAATACAATGGACTATTTGAAGAAAAAAATAATCCACACATGGCTAAAGTAAATCTTAACAGTCTCCTTAATTGAAATTAATTTTTTACAAGGAATCATGATAGGCATTTTTGAAAAATTACCAAATACCACAAAAATATAAACAATTATCATGCTTAGATATGGGTAAACTTGAGATAAAATTCATGGAGATAGATTCCCAATGCTTGGATGGTATTGGCAATGGTGTCTATAGTCCTTTTTTCTTATTATTTGATTTGTAAATAGCATAGGGGGCACATGAATTGATGTACCTCTCAACATCATTTCTTGTCTTTGGACAATAGAAGTACTTTTTAAGTATTACCTTTTACACCCTAAAGTGACGTTCTACTCTACCAATGTGTAAATCCCAAATTATCTTTGAGTGCTCACTAGTTGGTACATAAATATATTCCATATGGATAAGGAGGTTATATTGCAAATACAAATTTAAAACTAGCTTGCGCACATGAACAAATGGGTATGCATTTCCACAATCAAAGTCTACTTTATACAATATGGAACAATTGGAAGTATCATTCCCACAAGAATAAAGAATTATGGTGTGTTATGCTTGGAGGTTGCTCAAACAACTTGTTTCTAAATTGGTGTGTCCTTTGTTATGATTGATGATAAAATGAAATTATTGTAGATATGTAGGCCACTTTTTATGTCATTCATTCCTAAGATTACTAGATATCTGAATAAAATCTAAAGGTTTATGATATATGTGAATGACAATTTTCTTTCTCAAGATGTAGTATTACCACTCTTTATATGCTTGAACAATGACATTGATATCTTTGTCATATGTGGGCTATTTTTAAACTACTTCATTGATTTCTTCACTATGATAGGCTATTGGATTCCCATGTTGTGTGACAATAGATACTAATGCATCTTCTAATATTTAGTCACTAACTCAAAAGGTTTATGTAGATCAAGTACAAAAAGTGTAAGAGCTTAAGATATTTGGTCCTTCAACCTCTCAAATACCCTTTACAGTGTATCTCCCTAATGGAACTTGGATTTGACACCTCCTTTGGTCCCTTAAAATAATGGAGAAGTAATTTGTGAGAACCCCAATACAAATATTCAATAGAAATTGGAAAGACCCAAAAATATGTAAATATCTATTAAATACTTTAGGGTAGGGTAATCTTTAATTGCCTAAATATTCTTAGTATTAACATGTACGCCCTCTTTGATAAAAATATATCCAAGGTATTGAATCTTTGTCATGCCAAATGGACACTTGTCTAAATTAGCATAAATATTATTCCTTCAAATAATCTAAAGCATATACCAAACATGTTACAAATGTGCTACTCATGTCTTAATATAGATGAGAATGTTATCTAAGTAGAATACCACAAATAAACTAGTGTAGGGATGTAGAATGTCATCCATCATCCTCATGAATGTGGTAAGTACATTGGTTAATCCAAAAAGTATAACTAGCCACAAAAATAAAGCCTCAGATTTAAATGTAGTCTTCCATACATTAGTGGGATCTATAGGAATTTGATGATAGGTAGATTTGATATCAATTTTGGTGAAAAATATTACACCATGAATCTAGTCAAGCAACTCATCTATGCAAGGGAGTGGATAGTGGTTCTTCACAATGATTCTATTCAAATATTTGTAGTCAATACAAAGTATCCATATTCCATATTTTATTGAAGCTAAGATAATTGGACTACCACATGATGAAGCACTTGGTCTAATGTATCCATTTTATATCAATTATTGGATTTGCCTCGTAATTTTATTATTTTAAAGGATTGATCTATGAAAAATAAGTGCGTTAGAAAAAGGAGAACCAAGAATTAAATCAATGGAATGATTTACCTTACAATGAAATGGAACCCCAATTGGTGACTTGAATAAGTCATAATTGTGGACACCCAATTTTTTACACTTTAGTCCACCATACTCCCATCCACCAACCTTCTAATCAACTTAATTTATTGCACCTTCATCATTCCTAGATTTGGAACATGTAGTGCTCCAAAAGAAATGACATCTTTGGGTTATTTAGATCCATTATAATTAATGAAAAAACTACAAACAAATACTTCTAATAGAATGATCTAAAAATAGCTTTCCAATGAGTATGTATGTGTGTGTGTCTATAGTACCATAACAAACTATCGGGGTCCAAATCCAGTCCTTACACTTTGGGCACCATCACCACCCATATTGTGGCTTTGCCAAGTGCATCTAGTGCTTACACCATGCATGGAGCACCAGTCCTAGGAAGTTTGGGAATCATGGGATGTGATTATTTTGGATGACCTCTAGGATATTTTTACCAAGACTAGCTTCTTGTTTGGATGTGGTATTTTGATGCATTGTTGCTTTCCTACTTTCCAGGAAAAAGGGTTAGAGGAAAAAACAATAAATGATTGAAAGCAAATAACAAGGACAATAAAACTACTCTAAGGAGTTGATGTGCCAAGTATCTATAACTCCCTATAGCATGACAGGTTGACTGAAAACATGCATTGCAAATGAGAGAATAGAAGGGACACTTTTTTCTAAACACAAAATGCATTGAATAAACATACACAAGAACTAGGATAGAGAGAGAAATAGTCATAACTTCTCAGATATATAAAATGGTCTAATTACATACATATCAAAGAAAGAGGCTTGAATATAATCAACCTAAACTACCCAAGGCTCAAGATAGGCTATGATACAAGAGAGGGCAAAAGGAAAATGTCATATGAGACCTAGGGTTATGCATAGTGGTGAATTATCATAAACTAACAAATTTTAGGATTTTTGAAATTTAAAATCGATGAATATGGGAACCTTGGACATTGGTCCAATCACCCAAAAATTTTGGGAGGAATATTTTTTTAGGGTCGGTTTGCCCTGAAATTATAATACTTTTACTATTTAAATTTTAAATTTTGAGTCTTCCTGCCTAGATTTTGGATATTTCCACATTAAAACGATATATAATTTTACTAACCTAGATAAATTCACTTATTATACCCCTACTATATATACCTAAACATCCATGTTATCCTTGATTGGCAAAAGAGAAGTTGAAAAACAAGCGAAAGCAGAGAAGCTGAAAAATGAGCAGAAGCAAAGAAGTAGAAAAAAAACTACAAATGAATGATGCTCAATCGTAGAGAATAGATTACAAACAAAATATGCCCAAGCACATAAAAAAATGTACAAGAAAACTATGCTCGATCGCATAATGAAGACAATTGAAGGTATATCAAAGATTATTGTTGGCACAACGAAAAAGAGTGATGGCATTATGAAGATGATAGGTGGCATAATGAAGATGATCGAAGGTATATCAAATATGACTAGTAGCATAACAAAGATGACCAATGGCACAATGAATATGATAGGTGGAATAATGAAGATGATCGATGGTGTAATGAAGTTGATCAATGATATAACAAAGATGACTGGTAGCATAACAAAGATGACTGGTGGTATAGGGGATATAACTAGGGGTATAGTGAATATGATCAGTGGCATAGTTAATATGACCTATGGAATAGTAAATATGATCAATGGAATAGCAAAGATGATCGGTTGCATAACAAACACAACCAACGACTGGTAGATGGTGATTTCTTTCTATGCTCTACAATGTTGGACTTTTTTGGTTCAAATAAAGTTGCAAGTTATTAGGTAGTTATTAATAGGTGTCTAAAGATAAAATGGGTACTTCAAAGAAAAATAAATCTAGAAAAATCACCAGTCAGACCTTATGTTATTCTTTTTTTTTGTCTATAATTTGAGTGGTGGTAGCAATGCATGTTAGTGTTTCTTCATCAAGATTTGTACCATAGAATAAAAGCATATTTGTTTTGCCTATCCTTTTAAGTGCATGTAGTTATAATGTTATTGCATTGGCCTAGGGTATGCTTTAGAATATTAGCAAGTGATTTCCACATCTTATTACCAATAAAATTACAAATGGATGAAAAAATTCAAAGATCATTGCAATAATTCAAAGCACTATTTATGCTTTAGAACAATAAAATTATAGCCACACAATTAATGCCATGTGATTGAATTAATTTTTTTCAATCTCGCTTTATTTTTCTAACATTTTCCTTTACATGTACAATGGATCCAAATTCCAATGGAAACAAGGAAAATATATCTTCTAGAAAAAGTGTATTCTAAAATATTTTACCCATATCTCGAAATCCAATGAGGCACTGAAATCTGTATAGATACAAGGTACATACCCGTTTTACCTACTTAATAGTAATTTTCATAAAAAAAATTAAAAATTTGATATAGAACACCTTTGAATGCAGAATACCTAATTGATACTAATATGCCTCCACTAGAAGATATTTTGAGGATGAGATACATTATGAAAATTTTATTAACAATGACAAGCAATAACTTGAACATAATCTTGAAACTAGGACACAAATCCAAAATTAAAATGATCATTCTAACCAAATGCACACTTTTGGGGAATCTTAGACTAAGAAACCTAAATGTAGAAAGTTGATGGGGGACCGGAAAACACACGCTCTCACACTCACGCAAATCCAAAAAATCTCATCTATTAAATCTAAAAATGCATATACAAACAGCCCGTAGGCTTTACAATGGCTAGCCCACGGCTTAGCTCTACACTTCTACTCTCTGCGTGCATTCTCTCGATCCACCCTCTAATACATAAAACTAGGTTTTTATAGAGGCCCCGACCCTTTGAAGCATCAACTCATGCATTAATTGGGACACCCACCCGATTAATTACAAAGCTGGGTTTTTAAAGAGGTCCCGACCCTCTGAAACATCCTTCGTGAAAACCTGGGACACCAACCTGATTTAAAACCCTACTCCGCACGGTCTCTATCATTTTTGATTCTGTCAGAATACCCTGTGCGACCCATCCTCTTCGTTCCCCACGCTTCTGGGTTCTTGTCCGCCTTTACTGCACTTTGTGCCACGTGTCGTCCGTAACAATTTTTGAAAATACCGCCTGTCACGGTTTTTTGCCAACGCCTTCTCTTTCTCTGTATTCTTCTCTCTCCATCGCGATATCACGACATGTCACGATATCATGATGTTTCAGATCCTCTGTGCTCTTTTCTCTTTTTGGTCGCGATATCGTGACATGTCGCGGTATCGCGACCATTTTGCCTCCGAGCCCTGATTACAACTTTCTATTGCGATTTCACGACCTCCCCGCCGCTTTCTCTTCTGCTCAACTTTCTATCATGATTTTGCGACGTCGCGATATCGCGACATCATGATATCGTGACAACCTTCAGTCCTCGCCTTGACTGCTTCTTCGATGTCGTGATATCGCGACCGTTTCACCGCTCAGCCTTTCGCTCTGATTTCTGTCCCGATATCGCGACAGGTCCTGATATCGTGACCTTTGCCTTTGGCTGCCCCTCGTCCGCTTGCACTGGTAGCGATTTCGTGACAGTCATGATTTCGTGACAGTCACAAAATCATGACAGCTCAACTACTTTTCTTCGCTACTGCCTTGCTGTCATGATTTCGCAACCATTTTGCCTTCTGCCCTGGCATCACTTCGATGTTGAGATTTCACGACGTCGCAATTTTGCGACACCGCAAAATCGTGCTGTCACAATTTCGCTACCCTTTTGCATTTTTGCCTTCACTTTCGCTTCATGTCATGATTTCGTGATGTCGTGATATCACGACAAACTCTTGCCTCTGCCCCGACTTCCACTTCACGTCGCGATTTCACGACGTCGTGATATCGCGACGTCGCGATGTCGCGACGTTGCGACGTCGCGATTTCACGATGTCGCGACGTCACGATGTCACAAAAAACTCCTGCCTCTATCTCTGCCTCGCCTAGACGTCACGATTTTGTGACGTCGAGAAATCACGATGTCACGATTTCGCTACTATTTTCTTCCTCTGCCTTAGAAAAAAATCTCATGCCTTCTTCTTCTTCTTCCTGAGCTGACCCTTCTGAAGTGGCTCTCCCGAAACCAGATGCTTCTGCTACAGGTGTTGCTGGATTCTCCTGCATCAGACACCCAGGGTTAGTGGAGAAGTGATCTTCACTTCTACATGGTCTGGTTGCTGCCTCCTCATCTGTAGACTTTAATGGCTTCAACTTCTAAAGCACTCCATCTTTTCTTCTGCCAGTTCCTTCTCCCTGGCCTCTTCTTTTTAGTTTATCCTCACGTAGCTCCTTTTGTAGGGCCTTCACTTGCCTCTGCAAATCTCTTATGAGCAGCTCCTCTTGCATGGCTTGCACTTGCTTCTGCAGCGCCTTGAACTCTTTCATTGTCATCATTTTTCACACTGATCCCGGTGTAACTGCCTCATGTTTGATGATCTGTTACACACTCGGGGATCCTAAACTCTCTCTCCTATCTCAGAACCCTCCCACAAATCCTGGTGCAACTGCCTCACGTCCGACGATCTATTACACACTCAGGATCACTAGCTCTAATACCACTGATGGGGGACCGGAAAACACATGCTCTCACACTCACGCAAATCCAGAAAATCTCATCTATTAAATCTGAAAATGCATATACAAACAGCCCATAGGCTTTACAATGGCTAGCCCACGGCTTAGCTCTACACTTCTACTCTCTCGCATGCATTCTTCGATCCACCCTCTAATACATAAAGCTAGGTTTTTATAGAGGCCCCGACCCTCTGAAGCATCAACTCATGCATTAATCGGGACACCCACCCGATTAATTACAAAGACTAGGTTTTTAAAGAGGTCCTAACCCTCTGAAACATCCTTCGTGAAAATTTGGGACACCAACCCGATTTAAAACCCTACTCTACATGGTCTTTATCACTGTCGATTCCATCAGAATACCCTACGCGACCCATCCTCTTCGTTCCCCGTGCTTCTGGGTTCTTGTCCACCTTTACTGCACTTTGTGCCATGTGTCATCCATAACAATTTTTGAAAATACCGTGTGCCGCGGTTTCTCGCCAATGCCTTCTCTTTCTCCGTCTTCTTCTCTCTTCATCGCGATATCACGACATTTCAGCTCCTCTGTGCTCTTTTCTCTTTTTGGTCACGATATCACGACATGTCGCAGTATCGCGACCATTTTGCCTCCGAGCCCTAATTACAACTTTTTGTCGTGATTTCGTGACCTCCCTGTCGCTTTCTATTCTACTCAACTTTCTGTCGTGATTTTGCGACGTCGCGATATCGCAACATCGCGATATCATGACAACCTTCGGTCCTCGCCTTGATTGCTTCTTTGATGTTATGATATTACGACCGTTTCACTGCTCAGCCTTTCGCTCTGATTTCTGTCACCATATCGCGACTGGTCATGATATCGCGACCTTTGCCTTCAGCTACCCCTCATCCTCCTGCACTGGTCACGATTTTATGACAGTCGCAATTTTGTGACATGTCACAAAATCATGACAGCTCAACTGCTTTTCTCCGCTGTTGCCTTGCTGTCACGATTTCATGACCATTTTGCCTTCTGCCCTGGCATCACTTCGACGTCGCGATTTTGCGATGTCATAAAATCGCGTTGTCGCAATTTCGCTACCCTTTTGCATTTTCGCCTTCACTTCCGCTTCATGTCATGATTTCTCGATGTCGCGATATCGTGACGTCATGATATCGTGACAAACTCCTACCTCTGCCCCGACTTCCACTTCACGTCATGATTTCACGACGTCGCGATATCACGACAAACTCCTGCCTCTGTCTCCGCCTCGCCTGGACGTCACGATTTCGCGATGTCGCGAAATCGCGACGTTGCAATTTCACTACTATTTTCTTCCTCTGCCTTAGAAAAAAATTTCGTGCCTTCTTCTTCTTCTTCCTGAGCCGACTCTTCAGAAGTGGCTCTCCCGAAACTAGATGCTTCTGTTGCAGGTGCTGCTGGATGCTCCTGCATCAAAATTTAACAAGGTGGACTATTGGAAGGTAATTTTAGATTGAATGGTCATGAAAATACCTGTTATTGAACTAGTGCAGCCATAAAATAGTAATGATATGCCAACAAAATGTAGATGCATTATTTATAGTTGGAAACTAGGGGAAAGATCATAATATGCAACTTAAGTTGGATACATTAGAAAAATATTATGGGAAAATTTATATGAGGGTAAAAGAAACTGATGGAACAACTAAGAAAATAATTAGGTGGAAAGATGCATCAGAATGCATACATGTTAGATATGTAGAAGACTATGATAAAGATATGAAACAAAAACAAACACTAGCTCATAATGGTTGAATGATTCCTGCACAGTTTCAAGAAATTTGTAAAACCATTTTAGTTTCAAAAAATGTAGACATATGCCAAACTTCATTGATTTTAAGCATCTTTTTCAACTAGTTGATGTACATAACCTTCGTAGTGCCCATTGGTCAGATCGGAATGGTTAGAAAATGGTAAAATATCTATCTTTGGTTGAGAAGGAGGATCTAAAAGAGAAAGTTAAAAATTCTTATTTCATTTCACTTTCTATTAATGAGGTAACTATTATTGAAAACACATCTTGGGTTTGCATGAATATTTACACCTTTCAAAATCATGTAAGACAACCTTATTTGTTAGCAATACATAAGATGGTGGAAAATTGTAATGCTGAAAATCTTTACAATGTTGTTGTTACTAGCTTAAAAAATATTACTGTAATAGATGATGCAGTAATAGCCAGTCAATTAATATGTGTTGGAGCTGACGGTACTGCTATAATGCAAGGTAACAAAAATGGTCTTTGTGTTCGACTTCAAACAACAGTTGCCCCATATTTGATCCCAATTCACTGCATGGCTCATAGAATGAATCTTGCATACAAAATTGTGAGCACATTTGAAAATGTTGCAAGAGTCAAAGGACTCATCCATGAAGTAGATGCTTATTGTTTGTGTAGTACAAAAATATTTGCAGAGTTTCAATTCTTTGCACTAACACTTACATAAGGTAAAACATTGTTCAAATATGTAGATACTAGGTGGATTTCATTATTTCAATTCGCACCAAGAGTTTTCAAAGAATATAAATCCTCAGTAGGCTTTATGTATGATAATCGAAGGTTAGTTGATAAAGAAAATATTTGATATATTGTATGATAGACCTAGAAATGCTACTCACTCTATGTGGTATTCTTCTAGTGTTGCATGAAATGGACACATTGATAAAACTTGCATAATAAGTATCCATTTATATTGTGGATTTCTTCAGGAGTAGAAAACAAATTTGTATGTGCATTGATATGTTATACTTGTCAAGTGAAAATTTTATGGATCCTTTTTTTTATTATTGGAGAACTTTAACAAATGTCAATGAACAAAATAGTTTGTTGAAGTTCAACATCAACGATCATCTTTGTATTAATGTTCACTAGAAAATAAATTGCTTCATAATATTTTGATAAGTGATTGGATATAGTTGCTGAAGATGTTGAACAAATGCCAATAACATACAGTAGATTTAATAAAATTTTACTGAATACAAGGATTAAATTGAGAAAAATAGTAGAAACATTGACAAAAGAGATCAGAAACCATTTTCAAAGAGATGAGCTGCTTGAAGCGATGGGTGTGGTTAACCCCGTGTTCTAGGATTTAGGAACATACTATAACAATAAAAATGACTTGTTTATAAAATATATGGGTACACTTATCCAACATTTTTCTAAACGTATAGAATTCAATGATACTGAGATCAATGGTATTTTGAATAAAGAACTTTTGACCAATCAGTCCTCATATTTTGGAATGACAATGGCTAATAAAATTTCACATTTGACTAATCCTAATGAACCAGGTTCTATTATAAGTTTGTGAAAAAATATGCACCCTAGTAGTGTTTTATAGAATACGATGAGCGACTATTTTTGCTTATATTAATTTTGTAAAACAATGGTTTTGGGATCAGTGGAAGATAAAAGGGTTTTTAGTGCATTATCTTTTGTGAAATATAAAGTTTGTAATAGGCTGGATAAAAATTTAGAAAACTGCTTGAGAATATATTTCTCATCTTATGAGGTGGACATGTTTCCTTATGAGAGAGCTCTCGCATATTGTAAATCTATAGCAAATAGAAGAGGTATCACAAATATTGATGATGATGAGGAAAATGATAACAACAGTGATCAGATTGTTGAGACACAGAGATCAACTATGCATATAAGTGATTTCGTACAAGATGGGAATTGTTTGTTTCAACTTCCTCCAATGTAATATTTGCATTATCTTTGCAACAAATATATTTAGGATAATGGTTTTTTAGATAGATGAATTTTACACATATTGTATGATATTTATATAATCTTGATATTGTGAATCAATATTATGAATTTTTGTTTGGATTGATGAGTTTCGTAAATAATGTCATACATGTACATTGTTTAGGATTATGAATTTTTCATTGGATTGATGAGTTTTTCAAATAATGTCATACCCTTTGTTTAAAATTATGATTTTTTCCTTGGATTGATGTGTTTTTGAAATAATATGCCATACTTGTAATAAATTTTCTAATTTTATATCATACCCTTTGTTCACAATTATATATTAATTTTATATTATATGTTTTATATTATAGCCTTGCTTTGCTTTATTGAGTATTTAAACTTTAGACAGCAAAATATAGCCACTTGTCATCCATTCGTATCCTCCAATCACAACCATCCATTATTTATCTATATATATGTATGTATTTGTTTAATATATATATTTAAATATTAATATTTTATATTATATTTATATATATATAATAAATATATGTATTTATATAAATTAATCCTAGCCATCCACCATGTTTTAATATCAACCATCCATCCATTTTAATCCATACCACTTACCCAAACTTAATCTCCACCCTTCCTCATGTTTTAATCTTTGTTGCTCATTTTGTGTCGTTGAAACCCTAACATGTTTAAGGGAAAATTATAAAAGAGGAGTCATTTTAATGAATCAAACCCTTGGAAGCCTTTAATCCTTAATTTCTTGAGGAATCCTCAAGCCCTTCTACCCTAGCCACTTTACCATAAATTTCATCGCTCGTCGCCCCCATCACATCACCCCTTTTTGATACCATCAATCTTGTGCATAACCAAATTTGGATCTACAACATTCTCCTCAGCCCCTAAACACACCCCAGAGCCAACAAAGCACCTTTGGGAATTTCTAGAACTCTCTAGTGCATCCACAACCATCATAGAACACCTCTGGATATTTCTCGCAATAGATCTATAGTCCTACAACCCTTGGGTACCGTTCGGGTGTCCTCGCAACCATCATTGACAAGAGTAGAGATAGAAATTAGCATTTTGACAAGTGAATTTTGTGCATTTATTTTACATTTTTGTACTTCTATTTTTAGTTATATTCTGTAGCATCTAGGGTTTTAGTTGTTTTATCTTTCTGAAGGCCTCACATAGTGGAGCCCTCATAGATACTTCTAATATTTTTTTATTGTTGTCTCTATTTTTAGGTACAGGATTCATCTATCTAATAATTTTTGAAGCTAGGGTGGCCTATCACAGATACACAAGCCCACCCGCAACCTCGTTTGGATCGAATATGAACGTAAAGACACTAGAAATGTATTGTCCTAGGATTTCAAAGAATCCTAGTATTTGTAAATTTGTGTCACAAAAGCATTGTAAAACCCCATATTAGGGCACATTGATTGTATAATTTTGAGATCCACCTGCATTAATAAAAATCTTATTCATCTTATGCAATCTTGTGTTATTACTGTATTTTTGTTACTTTATCTTTTGTATTGGTGTTGTTCGATTTTGATTTACAAAATGACGATCACAGTGGGACTCCCAAAGGGTTCTTCAAGTTAATTTATGTTGTCACTAGTTTCTATTTTTTTTTTTTTTTTACAGGTTCCAAAAATTTGATCATGCAAAAATTACAAAAAACTAGGGTTTCTAGATGTTGTAAAATTTGATTGAAGTTTGTGTAGACACCCTGCAATGCTCAAGGGATACCCTTCTAGGTTCAATATACACCCTACAATACTCTAGAGGCTCTAGGGTGTGTTTCACAGAGTGGGGAAGAAATATGTAGGCTTCCTGGTAAGCCTGCTTCAAACCCTAACCCATTTTTGTCTTCATTTTCTTGCTTTTTACAATAAAATTAACAAAAAGAAAATAATTTATTTTCTATTTAAAGCATTTACATTTTTTATTTGCATTTTAGGCATTTACATCATTGCATTCATGCATTCACAGTAGATCGCATTTATTTTAGATTTTTGTTGCTTTCTGGTGTATTCATTCACTATTTATGTATGTTGTTTGTATTTGAAATTATAAAAGCATAAAATAGCTACATAATAGGGTTGAAAACTTCCATTTTTACTTGTCTAAACCAGAACAAGATCATAATACCTAAGTATACTCTCAAATTTGGTGATTCAAGGTGGAAGAACTAGGTGAACCCTCCATTATTAGAATCACATGATGATTGAGAGTGGGACTTAAGTTGTGCACCCTAAGTTCTTTTGAGGAACTTGGTGTTACTATTCTTGGCTTCTAGTTTAGACCTGTGAAATAGGTGTATTTTCAACATTGAGTGAACACAATAGATAACATAGATTTTAAAATTAATCACACACATTGCACATTTCACAATAAACAATAGTGAGTTGGATTTCATCACCAACCATTGTTTGATATTTGGTGATGGTGGGCTTCATCTCCATCCATCAATATTTAACCTTAGCAATCATAATCACCAATAAGCAAGCTTTATGGATTTCATCACCAAGAAGAATCTCATTTGCCATCTAGCCTTAGATTTCACCTTGCATAATAATTCATATTAGCACATTTACAACACACAAACCCACAAAAATAAAAAAATATATAAAAGAGATAAAAATAAAAGATAAAAAAAATTGTTGCAAAGCATAGGGTTAAATTGCTTGTTTGATTTTGTATGTTCTCCATTTGCATTTTTGTTTTTGTACACTCCATAACCTTCATCTGACTCATTAGCTTATGGTTTCAACCTGAAGCCAAGCAAAGATTTTGAGTCAAGCCCTTTCTAGCAAAATCACTTCATCCATGGAGTGTTTCACTTCTTCACCTACCACTTATGTGGCTAACCCTATCAGTGTGATATATATAAGTTGTTCTGGTCTATCTATAGGTCCATCACATGTGTACACTTCCAGCATTGATGTGTTACATAGATCCATCAACATATCCATTCCAAAAACCAAGCCATCATCTCCTATTGATCATAACATCACCTGCATATACATGGCTAAAGTGGAAAATTTTCAAATATCTACTAACTATGTTCTAGAGAAAATCCATAGCCCCCTAGGCATGATCCTCGCTTTTTGCAGGAACATATCCATTCGCAACCCTCCAGTTTCACCCAAGTGTACACTAATCCTCTTTTTGAGGCATCATCTGCACCTTCCCAGCATTGGTCCATTCCACAATAGCATGTTCTCAAAGCACGTCCATTCCATATTCGTATACCACTACCTATGGAAATCCATTGTATGAAGCACATGTCAATGCCGCTTCACAAATACCAGCTTCCACTACATTCACTACCCCACATTCAATTATAATCCCTATTGTAACTTATCCTCCATCCACTTAATCCATTCCAACCACATCCACACCATCTACTTCAGATATGGCCATATACTTCATAAATTGCTCAAGGAGCGGCAAAACACTTAGTCTTGTCCTCAACAGTAAGAAAATGTGGAAAATCTTAAGTCTCATCCCACTTCCACTTAGCCTGCAATATTTTCATCAAATCCATCATGGATATCGTAACCTTCTATGATTTCCATTCCCACACCTCCATCAATACATACCCTTTTCATTCCAATAAGTCAACCCATTTATAGTCCTCAAGCATCATCTCCATTTCATAATTTGCAATAATTCAATCATCAACATCACCAAATTCAATCCAGTCCATCAAATCATCAAAATCTCATCACACCTCAATATTTCACTACTCCACCTCCACACAAACATCAAGTGATTCAGGGTTTCCACATATATGGGGAAGATGCTATAATTCACATAATGCAATAGCATATTGATATCTTGATACAAAATACCTCTGGTATGATGAACCAAAAGCTAACTTTGATACAACTTATCAATCAACTAGTTCAATTTTTGGTACCATCATCACCATATCCGATAGATTTTACAATACCAAAATTTAACAAATTCAAAGGGATTGAAGACCCTAGAGAGAATGTGAGCATGTCGATTCATTCATATTTTAGAAATCAAAATCAAGATGCCCTAATGCTTAGAACCTTTCCTCAAGCATTGGGGGAGATGCCATGGAGTGGTATAACCATCTACCTCATAGTGTTTATACTTTTGAGAAGTTGATAAACCAATTCCTTGAGATATTTTCCATCAATATTCAAAAGAAAATTTCATTGATTGACTTATATAATCTAAAATAATTTGACGATGAGTTAGTCTATGACTTCGAAAACCATTGAAGGGTTTTTATAACAAAACTGTCATTCTCCCTACCAATGGAAGAGCTAACCTAACTGTTTACCAAGAGTTACCTAAAACCCATCTCATGGTTATTGCAATTACAATAGTATAGATCATTTGAAGAAGCTCTTACCCAGGCTAGCATAATCAAAGAAATCAAAATCCAAGAAGGTGTGCTCAAGCCTAAAAAGAAATAATAGCAAAACAAGGACCAATCCAAAGGAACCTATTGTAGCCAATTCAAGCCAAATAAGGTTAATCAAGCAAATCAAGTGAATCAAGTGGTCATGAGGCATCCGGTAGTGGCTCAAAAATAGCAACCCATACAACAAGAACCACAACAAAATGCATATCATATGGTTCCCTCACCATCCCAAGTTCCAAATATAGTGCCAACTATGGAAAATCATCCATGTCAACAATCTATTCGACAAAATTGCCAATACACCCCCTTAGCTGAATCATATACCTCCATATTTCGTAGGTTGTATGACACCAACCAACTTGTCTTTTCTGAGGTCAAATTATATGATCCCACTAAACGTAGCAAAAACTATCAGGAGCATTAATTTTTTCCTTATCATCGATAAAATGGGTATGATATCAATGGTTGCTATAAATTTAAATATATGGTGCAAGACATAATTGACTTGGGGGCCATAAATCTTGATAGTTCCTTAGCTCAACAAAACTAAAACCTTGGTATCTATCAAAAACCACTTCCTCATCATGAGGAAGTGCAACCAACAACAAGAGGGTCAAATACCAAGACTCCTCCTAACCAAGTTAACCATGTTCAGCAATATCAGGGTTTTTTGGATGTTATTCATGTACTCACCCGAGGTCAACGATGCACAAATAAATATAATACACAACAACAACCTATTAAACCTCCCATATTACCATCGGTAATTTTATCTCCACAACATACCACTTATTCATATTCCATTTAGATATTTGTCAATCCTTCACAACCCATTCATATTCCAAGTCATCCATGTCTGCCTATTCATCCTCACAATCCTCCATCAAGGCCAATCATATCTCTGAGTAGCCAGTTAACCACTAGCCTTAAAATATATTTAGATGAACTGTCTATCTATGAGCTAATTCAACAATATCCCCCATATCATGAGGTATTAATGGAAATTTTAAAATCCATTGAACTCCAATCTCAAGATGCTAATGCCTTTAGCAATTTTGTGGGAAGCATCAGAACATGTGTGGATCCCACCATTATATTCTATGATTTTTAAATTAAACCAATATCATCAGCATTGGTGGACCCTCCATTGCATATCATGGCTCAATTTTATAGGAAGCTATTCAAATGAGTTTTTATTGATATTGGCTCCTCCATAAATATCATCACCACATCCACTCTTCAACATCTTAATCTCCCTCCATCTCACATCACCAAATTCACCTTCACGCTGAAAAAATTTAATGATGATCTCTGTTCCACACTTGGCACTGTAGTTTTACCCATCAAAATGGGGATAAAAATGTTGCACATTATGTTTCACATCTTGGAAGTATCCATGGCGTACAATGTACTCCTTGAAAATCCTTAGATTAGGGAAATGATATGTGTCCCTTCTATATTTCATCAATTCTTGAAATATGTACATGAGGGATAGATATATTGCATACCAGTGAATGTTGAACCATTTAAGTATTACAATTTCATTTCAAACCCCTATGAATCCATGCTTCCATCCACCCATATTTTTCTCACATCATCAACCACATCATCATCTGCACCATCCACTTCTTCATATAAAGTTCCTATTCCTGAGGAACTCCCCATCACCACCACACATCAAACTTCCACTTGTATACCCCCATCTTCATCATAATTGACTACATGTATATGTGATCAATACCAATCTACATCAACCGCATCATCATCATCAAAATACTCCATCATCATTTCCTACACATCATCACCCATTCAACAAAAACCTTATCCAAATCCACCTTCATCCACATCAGTTGATGTCTCACAAGTTGAATTAATGAATTGTGAGATGCCATTCCATTCCATACCTCTCCCATTGTCAGAGTTCCAATACAATCATGATTCTTTCACATCCATTTCTACATCCACCTCCACATCATCCCATATTGTGGTCCACCTCACTAATATTGGTATTGGTGAATATGTCATCCAAGACATCACTATCACATCGTTTAACATCCAAACTGCTAGGAATTATGGTCATCCACGTCATCCACCATTATCTATAGGAGTGGTTTCTAACATGGGTTCAATACCCAATAGCATAAATTTTATGTATGGGGGGATTGATTCATCATCCAATTCATCTTCCCAAGATGAACCCAAGCAACCAACACCTGCCAACATACAATACATGTCAAGTTTTCTATCTTGATATTTTCATAAAGTCAATTGGAAAGGTTATGGCCTAGGTTGACATAAAAAAGGAATGCAAGATCTCATTGATACTCCATATCGAGAAGTGCGTGAGCATTCAAGTCTTTGTTATCACCTGTATTTCTTCATCTCTTATTTTGAACAAGCTTTTCAAAGTCTTAATTTAAATTTACAAGAAGAAACCCATAACCTTGATGACTCTGAAGATGAACTCTATGAATAATACGACATCATTTCAATATCTTCTGATGAATTTTATGAGGAATCAACACCCATTATTCTATTCATTGAACATGATGAGTTTTACCTTAGAATGTTCCCCATCCATCAGCCCATATTTTTCTTGCTTCTTCCACAAGAGCAAACCAAACCAACTGGTGAACCACCTCTATTTCATTAATCCACCTCACTAGAATTTTTTTTTGTAAAATATGTACATACATAAATCAAAATTTCAAAAATTCAAAAATAAATTAAAAAAATAAATAAATTTCAAAAACAAAAAAAGCATTGCATTGCATGTGCATGGTTTTTTTCCTGTTGAATTTATTTGTGTTACTTACTATTGTTCAGGTTCCCATAGTTCTAGCATAGATTCTAGTAGATAGGATCCATCCATCCTCCACATTGCCAACCACCATTTTCCTCCCGAAGTTAACATGAATCCTATTGACTTATTCACCCCACTCCATAATCCATATGATTTGGAAAATCTATTTCCAATTGACATGAGCCTTATTGATATGGATCATATTTCCTCACTTTCATAATTTTCTAAATTTATCCTTTCCAAGGAATTGTTAAGGGCTTAAACCAACTACTTTCCTCCATCACCTCCACCTTCAACTTCACCTTCACCTTCAGATCCTAAGGTTTTCTAGGTAGACATAGAAGAGGTTGAGTCAGAAGAGTTTGATAATGTCCTAGATGACATTCATCTAATCCCAATGCCCCATAAACTTGAGGATGGTTCTCACCTGTCAATTGAAGATACCATCGATGTGAACCTTAGTTCAGATGCAAAAAATCCCTAAATTATTAAAATTGGTAAAAGTTTATCCATAGATTAGCAAGAGCAATTAATTGCTCTCCTCAAGAAGAAGAAGGGCATTTTTCTATGGTTCTACAAAGATATGCCTGGTCTTGACCCTAACTTGGTTGTCCACAATCTCACCTTGCATTCTGATGCTAAGATGGTCAAAAACACTTAGAAGGATGCATCCTACTATTGCCCTCATTTTCAAAGAAGAGTTTAAAAAGCTATTAGATGTAGGTTTCATTGTCCCCATTGACAATCCTGAGTGGATTTCAAACATGGTACCTGTCACAATCCTAATGGGGTGATACACATTTACACTGATTTTCAAGACCTTAACAAAGTGTGTCCTATGGATGATTTTTCTCTACCAAACATTGATACTCTTGTCGACACTTACGTTGGCCATGAAATTATTTCTCTCATGGATAGTTTTTCAAGATACAACAAAATTCAAATCAATCCTGATGACCAACATAAAATAGCATTTACTACACCGTGGGGGAATTTTTGTTACAATGTGATGCCCTTTGACCTCAAAAATGTAGGTGCCACTTATCAACGTGTCATGGCATACATCTTACACATGCATATGATCATCTAAGATTATGTGAATGATCTCTTGGAAAAATCTAGAACTCGACAAGAGCATATTGGTGTCTTGTAAAAAGTCTTTGATTGAATTTTAGAGAATAATGTAAGGTTGAACCCCAAAAAGTGTGTCTTTAGTGTTACCTCTGGCAAACTATTAGGATTCATTATCTTCAAAAGAGGTATTGAGGTGGACCCAAACAAATTCAAGTACATCATGGAGATGTCCCCCCCAATAAAATTGAAGGAGTTGTATAGTTTACGAGGAAAGATTCAATCGATCCATCATTTCATTGCATAATTTTCTGACAAATGCAGGCCATTCAATCACCTATTACAAAAGGAGTGACATTTTCATGGACAAATGAATGCCAAAAATCCTTTCATGACATCAGGCAATACTTGGCTTCTCCACTAGTCTTAACTCCTCGTCTAGGGGTACCCTTCCATTTTTATGTTTCAGCAATGGACTTTGCATTAGGGACAATGCTTGCACAAAAGAATGAAAATAATAGAGAGCAAGTTGTCTATTACATTAGTCGAACGTTGGTAAGCTATGAAACTAGATACGCTTACATGGAAAAATTATGATTAGCAGTGGTTTTTACCGCTAATAAAACATTACATGCTTAGTCACACCACATATGTCAGCTCACAAAAATCCTCTACGTTATATGATGTCTCGCACTTACAATAATACCCACAATGCAAAATGGATAATGCTTCTCACTGAATTTGATCTTATTTCATTAGCCAAAAATCCATTAAATGTCAGGTCATAGCCGATCAACTTACGAAAGCTCCACTTACTAGTAATCAACCCTTGATTATTGACCTCACAGATAATTTGGTATTCACTATTACTAAACAAGAAGAAGATGTCATTCCAAAGGAAGATGTCGATATCACACTATTTTTTGATGGCTCTAAGTGTGAAAAATTTCAAGGTGTTGGAGTCATGTTTCATACACCCTAATGGATACATATTCCCTTATCATTTAAACTAGACTTCCAATGCACAAACAACAATACAGAGTATGAAGCCTTAATCTTAGGTCTTCAAGCATCCATAGCTATGGGAATAAAGTGTATCAAGATATTTTGTGATTCTCAACTTATTGTTAGACAAATCAACAGAGAATACCACTACAAGGAACATACCATAAATCTTTATGATGAAGTAGAAATGAAATTGCTCACCAAATTTGATTGGTATGAAATTGATAGTTTGCCATATTCAACTAACAGCTTTCTAGATGTGATGGCCTCTCTAGGATCATTGATTCCAAAGAACTCTGAAGGAGAGGTACAACCACTCATTGTTACAATGATCTCTAAATATGCAATTGTCCATTCTAAATATATGGATGAAAATGATGTTTGCTTTATCCATTAAAAACCATATGAGACTTGGTTAAACCTTGGTTGGAACACTCCCATCAGACATGTCATGGAATACTAAATAAACTTTCGATAAAAATGTAACTCGTTTTACTCTCTTAGAGGATGTGTTGTATATATGTGGTTATGATGGAGTCCTCCTTCATTGTCTCAAGTCTACAGAGGTACAAAGAGCCATAGCTGAAGCTCGTGATGGTATTTGTGGTGGTCAGTTTAGTAGAATGGCTATTGCAAAGTGTATTTTATGCATGGGTTATTATTGGCCCACCATGGAATGTGATTGTTGAAATTATATCAAGCATTGTCAGAAATATCAACAACATGATAATTTTTTTATTGGTATAGGGATTTTGAAAGTGTCTCGTAACCTTGTACATTATCGACTAAAAAAAGAGCAAAACTAGGACTAAAAAAATGTAGGCCTCCTGAGACAAAAAAGGAAACCTTCTTTGAGAAGTGGAGATCATATCGTATGCCCATTCAAGGGCCATAGAAACACTAGGAAATACCAAAAACAAATGTTTTTTCCATAGTACCATGGAGGAGAAACATCAAAGACAGCCAAATACCCACACAAGGGTGGAATATGTAGAAAAATCAAATAAAATACCTACGCAGGGATAGCAAAAAAAAAAATACAAATACCCACATAGGGGCAATAAAAATTGAGACCAAAACAAAAAAGTAAAACCCCACATAGTGGGGAGCCATTAAAGGTACACTAAGTTTTATGGCCTACAACACTATAGCCATTAGCCCCCACAAAGCTCTTGAATTCCTTCAGGATCTTGAATTGATCCTAATACTCATCTAGGAGGGACTTTGCCTGGGAAAGTAGGGAAGACATCATCTTGGTTGCTTTCCCAAGTGCCTTCACAATATCATGAAGGTCTTGGAGGTGGCCTCATTTAGAAATATTTGGCCAATAAGAAATCTTGGAGTCCAAAAGAGTAGGTGGCTTGGTGGAGGTGCCCTACAATGGATCTGATTATTCAATGTCATAAGCCTCCACCAAGCCACCTCCTCTTTTGGAGATTTACCACTATTGGATTTAACTCTGGTGGAGTGTTTGGTGCTCGGATTCCTTTCCATACTTGCATCAAAGTTTAGCACTTGGTTGGTTCGATGGGATGCAGACATATCACCACCTCCAACTACGCTCTTTTCATAAATAGGTCCCATCACCATCATACCCACAACTCTCCTAGTTTGTTGTTCTAGAATGAAATGGTAAAGTAGTAGGTGTAACACCTGATGTAGAGGTAGAGAAGATACACCACACTTAATATTGATAATTGACTCCTCAACATACTAGAAGAGATACTCCAAAATATTAAGGGTATTTTTTTTCTGCAAATGGTTGAGGAAAGGTAGGTGAAAGCTTCAAAGCATAGAACCAAGAATGTCCAAGGTGAAATATTGAAGAATAGTGATCATAACCAAATCCCATGGTTTTGAGAGAATCTTGAATGACACCACCTTTATCCCTAGCAAGGGATTTTCCATAGTCCTAGAAAAGGGCTAACTCTCCCTGGAGTGAGTGCTTCTCGTGATTGATGATCTCTCTGTCATTCGAAATCCCCATAATTTTAGCAAGTAGATCCACCGTAATAGTAAAACTTAAGCCACAGATAATAACATGCCCTCCATCCCATGCATAGATAAATTCAAGAGATAGTTTAGGATCGTGACCTTGAAATAGCTAAAGGAAGTTTAGCAAACCATGGTCATGAAAGATATCCTAAATCAAGGCAGTCAAATGGAGGGCAATAGGTTTGACTTTAGCCATTGAAACAGATTCAGGCTAGAGGGATAAAATAGGAGGGGAGTGCACCAAATAAAATGTACAATGGGAGGGGAAAAACACCTTAATGAGCCATCAAAACATGATTAAAATTATTGGAGAAGATGACTCAACCCAAATCCATGAATGGTGGTGGCATATAACATGTGTGCCATGCTTAAAAAAAACATACAACATGATTGAGGACAGAGTGGAAACGATCAACATGAACAGGTTGAAACTGGTGGCATCAACCCAATTGGAAGGTCTAACAAAAAAATAGAATGCTCCGAGTGGAGGAAAATATTCAATTGAAGGATATGCATTATTTTTAGAGGTGGAAGTTTTGAACACCATTATTACCAAACCTCAATGCACATGGATCAAAGAATGTGGGGAGGTTGTAAAAAGTCCCACGAATGGAGATGAATAACAAGGACCAAACCACCACATTGTTTTCCACCCATGAAATAATTGGAGGAAAATCAAGGTGCTGATGAGAAAAAATAGAGGGCCACCATATCTTCATCATCGCCTAACTGTGGTCAATCGAAAGGGTCCCATAAACCTCTATAGTGATATGATAGTGGTTGGTGACCTGTCCAGACATATGGCTAACTCCAAACACACGGTCACCCTAAAATTTGTCTATATTTCTAGAATTCACCATGTGACATATCACCCACTGACCAAATTCAATTATATTGGTCGTAAGAGCCTCACTAATGGACATGTGAGCACTCCTAGTAATGTACCTTCCCTTAAAGTGACAATACAAGGAATGGAGAGAATGCAAATTAATCCATATGGGATCCCACCAAACAAACCTCTTAGGATTACTGCTCACGAGCTTCATGAACCTCAAGATCATTGATAGTGATAAGTTTCTAAGGAAAATATTGTTTCCACACAGTGAGACACTACTCAAAAATATCCAAATTGACCAAAAGATCGACCGTATGATTACCTTCATGGTAAACATGGTTGAAAGTAACACTTGTGAAATATTGCATGAGCCACTTGATATCAGAGATCATATTTGTGATGTTCTAAGAAACATACTGAGATCATGAAAGAAAATATTTGTTGATATTTTTAGAGTCACCTTCGATCAACACATTAGAACACCGTATGCTATGAAGGAAGATAATTCCTTGGTGAAGAGCACTGGCTTATGCAAAATGACTTGACTGGTATCTTAATTTTTTTGTAAAGGCCAACACGATATTACCTGAGTGATCTCTGACAATTACACTAGCTCCAACGAGTCCAAGATTTTCTTTGGTGGCTCCATCAAAATTCAACTTGATAAATCCTCTAGGAGGTGGATACCAAGTGATCTGAGACCGATCCACCTTAGGAGACTGGGAGTGGATGTTACAAGTGGTAATATTAAGAGAAGAGGCCAATAGTTCTTCAATATGGGGTTCAAAATCATCATATCCAAAAGTGATAGAAAAAATCTTTGTACCATCATGGATGACTCTAGTAATCACATGATGGGCATCATGAACTGAATCATTGAAAGCGTGGGAATTACGGTCATGCCAAACATCCCACAGGAAATGGAGAAGATAGAAGGACCAAAATTTTTGATATGACATCCTTTGAAGGGATTGGGCCATTGAACACACAATTCATTAAGGAATGCATGCGAGATCTAGGCAATGCCAACATAGTAGAACAAGGATGACAGGATGGAATGGGAGGAAGGGCAAGACAAGAAAATATGATGGGTAGATTCACAATCCTAGAGACACAGGTAATAGTGATTGGGAAAATAAAACCCATGATTATGGAAATTTGAGAGGGTAAGGATCCTATCATGGATGGCAAGCTAGAAGAAGAAAATCTCTTTGGGTATGATATACATTTTACAGATGAGCAAGGATGGAATCCAAGGGGGGATTGGTCTTCAGTGAGGGTGTAGGCAGACTTGATAGTGAAAAGACTAGTGAAAGTGGGACCCACAGGATTACATCCTCGAAGGGAATACTAGGAATGACATAAATACATAGCATATTAGATAGAACAGAAGCAACTTAACGTTGTTCACTAGATAGACCATGGACAAGGATCACTTTCTAGGAATTCTTGTTATTTTGAATAAATGACATACAATAGATCCCAACAGGAAGTCTGTGATAGGTTTCAAGTAGGTGATATCCACATGATCCTTTAGGGGTCGATCTCCAATCCAAAGATCTTCCCAAAATATAATTTTAGCATTGTTGCCTAATTTTCAACATATGCCTTTCCTGAGAATCTTCCTAGACTTGAGAATGGAATTCCAAGCTTTCGATTCATAAATGGGAGAAGGATCCTCCAAGAAAATTTTATCGTGCCATAGATATTTCACTTTCATGATGTCAACCCATAAGGAATTCTTGTGGGTAAGGACTATCCATCCTTGCTTGGCAATGAGAATCATGTTCATATTGTAGACCTTTCAAATCCCAATACCTCCATGATACTTTTGGGAGTAGACCTGATCCCAAGAGACCAAGTGGATACGATGCTTCAACTCTAACCCAAACCACAAAAATTTTCTTTGAAGTTGCTTAATTTTATTGCAAACTTAAGTCGGCATACAAAATATGGATAGGAAAAAAATGGGTATACTTTTGAGGGTGGCTTTAACAAGGGTGGTATTACTAGCTTGGCTTAGGAGGATTCCTTTACAACTGGCTAGTTTCTTCTGAATACGATCAATGATAAAATTCCATAGAGACTTTTTTGAGGGGCCAACAAAGAGAGGGAACCATAAATAAGTGGTTGAGAGCTTAGCGATGGTGCAATCGAGGATGGCAGTAATGTGTGCTTGGCATCTGGTAGGGGTGTTAATAAAGTAAATCTTAATTTTACTAAAATTGACTTTCTGACCAATAGCATCCTTGAAGGAAAGGAGGATCAATTTAATGGAGTGGGATTGGGGAACAAATACTGGGGTGACCAATATAGTATCATTGATAAAGTGCTTATGGGAAATAGGTTGAAGGGAGAATGCAATTTTAACACCAGAGATGTCTCCTTTGGAACACGTAGAGGTGAGGGTTCTACCTAAAGCTTCAACAACAATTATGAAAAGGAAAGGTGAGAGGGGGTCACCCTATCTAAGCCCTTTGAAGCTCTTGAAATATCCTGTAGGAGAACCATTGAATAGAATAGAAAAATTGGCTGTAAAGATACATTCCTTGATGAGAGAAATCCAATCAAGATGGAAGCCAAACCTAGATAGCATGGAGAACAAAAAACTCTATCAAAAGCCTTATTCATGTGGAGCTTAAGAAGAAATCTAGCCTTGCCACTTTTAGACATAGAATGAATAATTTCATGGATGGTGATAATATTATCCATTATAAGCCTCCCTTGTAGAGAGCTACCTTGATTAGGGGCAATGATGTGGGGGATAATAGATTTGATCCTATTGGCAAAGCCTTTGGTGAGGATTTTTAAATGACATTACAAAGGCTGATTGGACAAAAAATCAGTGAGGATACATGCTTTGTTGACCTTAGGAATGAGGGCCAAAAAGGTAGAGTTGACATCTTAGAGGATATATTTGCTCCGTTGGATATACTGGATTGCATAAACAACATCTTCACCCACAATATCCCATAAACATTGGGAGAAAATATGAGGAAAGCCATCAAGTCTGGGGGATTTCCCAATTTCATGGAGAAAACAATAGATCAGATTTCTTTAGTCGAAAGTGGATTGGTAAAACTTTGATTTTGGTCTATCGTGAAGAGCCTAAGGATATTTTGGAGGAGGATCTTAAAAGTTTGGAAATCACACCCTGGGTTGGGGCCAAGAAAAGTTTCAAAAAACTTAGTGGCTTCAACTCTGATCTTACAAATATCAGTAGTAAGTTCCCCATATTGTTGGATGAGCTCCTTTATGTTGTTCCACCCTTTGTGTCTAATGGTGGTGGCATGAAAAAAATTGGTGTTAGAATCTTCTTCCTTGAGCCAGGTGACCCATGATTTTTATCTCCATAAATTTTCTTCAATTTTGATAATATTATGGAACTCGGTCAGAAGGACCTTTTCAATGTCCTGAAGGGTGGGTTAAGGATTATCCTATTGCAGAGAGAGTTCTATTTTGGAGAGTTGGTACTTAATCTGTTGTTTTTTGTAGAATATATTTTTGAAAACCTCTCTATTCCATTTTTTTAGCTTGAGCTTGACATACTAAATTTTATTGCTAACTTGGGCAGCTGGATATCTGGAGAGATTATGAGACCACCACAAGGATATTAGATATTTGAGATGAGGATATTGAATCCACATCGATTCAAATCTAAAAGGTGTATTGAAGGGGGAAACTTGAGTGGAGGTTTCCAGGAGCAAAGGATTGTGATCAAAACCAATCTTAGGCAACGATTGTAGGGTAGCATCACCAAACTTAGGGATAGCATTGGTCAACATGAGAAATCAGTCAAGTCAAATCTAAATGAGTTGATCTCCCTTTCTACGGTTGCTCCATGTAAATATTGGCCCTATGAAATTAATATCCACAAGTTCATTGTCATCCACAAAAGCTAAAAAGTGCTCATATGAATTAAGAGTTATTTGGGATCCCCCTTTTTGTTAGAAGGGAACAGAGGGAATTAAAGTCCCCAACCAACATCCACACCTCCAAAGAAAAAACTTCCTTGAGTTGACTGATAGAATTCCACAAGAGGTTACTCCTATACGAGGAATTGGGGGTATAAATATTTGAGAGGATCCACCGGCACCCATCCTCTTTATTAAATAACATGACATTCATGTAATTATCTGCTACTAATAGCAAAGTTCCCTCAACTTTGGTAGAGTCCCACATACATAATAGACCACTGAAAGCTCTATTGGTCAGGCTAACCAAAGATTTAGAGTCCTAAATAAATTTAGAGATATAACAAAGATTTTGAGAATCCAACTTAGTTTCTTGTAAAAAAAAATGGTGGGTCTTAAGTATCTCCTTATGGAGTTAACAAAGCATTGCTTTTTTTGATGGTTAAGGTATCTTACATTCCATGAGAGGATATTCATTTACAAACTATTGAAGAAGTTATATTCCCTCTTCCAACAGGAAGGGAAATATTGGATCTAGTGTCAACTGGTGTTCCTAAATTTTTACCCTAGAGGGTAAGTTGAGTGACATTTGCAATCTCATCTTAAGCTTCTCTATTCTTGATGTCCTAAGAAAAATATGACCTCGCTTTTTCCCAGAGCCCACATCGGCATATAGCTTCCTTTGGGTATGATTTGGAGGGGGGCTAGGAGAAAAAGAAGTGGGGGAAGAAGGGATGCTACTAGGGGATCTTGGGAGACTCTTAGGTGTTGGATGATACCTAGAGGGGTAGGAGAAGGAGGGGATAATGGGGTTCATTGTGGTATCCTCAATAGAGATGGGGGAGAGATGATTGGAGATCAGGATGGGAGGACTATGAGGCTGAGAGAAAATAGGGTTAGGTAGGGGATAGGTAGTATGCATAGGAGGATCAATGCACCCCTAAACCACCAAAGCTTGACCATCTATTTTGGGGGAGGGACAACCCTCGACTACAGAAGAGGAGAGGGAGGCACTGTAGAGGCAAAGGAATGATGAAGAACAAATTTAGGCCAACGATGTCCTTCGAAAGAAGGAGACTTGGGGACCAAGGGAAATTGGGAGCAAATATGGCCTTGATTAGAACAAAGAACACAAAAAGAAGATTTATTTTCATATTCAATAGCTTGGGAGAAAGAATAAACCTTAGATACAAGATTGATCAAAGATAGGAGGATCGAATCTAGATTTGCATTGATGCACATCCTTGCATGGATCATGTCGGACCTTGCTCGAGTGGGGGAGTCCAAAGTGATGAGTTATCCAATATTCCTTGCAATACCCCAAAGGATATATTCATTCCAAAACTAGATCAAAAGTCCTGGGAGGTGAACCCAAACTGGAGCAAAGTTGATATTTTTAGTGGATGGGTCAAAATCCACCCTCTATTTTTGAAGGAACAACCCTCATTGGCCAAAGAACCATGATCCTCCTATGAGGATTTCTTGAGAATCATTAGGGTTGTTTAGCCTAATCATAAAAAGACCCTAGGAAGACCTACAAGGTCCATGGAACCAAGGGGTCACGAAGAGGAGTGGTGATGTAGGAACAATAGTATGAAGCTATATTATTCATCATAATGCAAGTATATATAGAATTATAATGGATGTTACATAGTTTAAGTGGTTGCAACAATCTACCAAACATGGCCAACCACTTAACTACTAGTTAACCAAATGCTAACTAGGGATGTCTATTTACTGCTAGAGGACAAAGGAGATCTCTAACAGTTAACAATCATCTAACAACATGCTAACAACATGCTAACAACCTATTTCTAACATGGGCATACTATGCCTCACGTGAATACAAAGTGCAAGAAATAGGAATAATATATTAACTTAGGCTTAAGTGAATAAGCCTAAGTTATCCTCAACACTCCTCCCAACCATATAAGCATTGGACACCAATGCTCTCAACAAATGTGGAAAGTTATGGGCCATATCATGGTGAGGAATCCAGCAAGCCATGTGTGGAAAGTGACCATGACGAGAGACAAGGTAGGTAGTGGAATAACCCTATCCAGTGTGATGAGTCTTCATCTCAAAAAATCTATTGGAAATGAGCAGAAGCTGACGATTAGGTGCCATTGCTACTGTAGGACTGAAAATAGGATCAGGTACCAAAAGAGGGTCCTAAAATGGTGTCTCTAGAAAGTGGTTCTCATCCAAAGGAACCCAAACTCTGCCTCCAACCTATGGTGAGTGAGGATTGTGATGTTTTTGCACCACTCCCTACGTAATCTCCTGCAAGTCCTGTGGTATCTTGCCTAGAAGTCTCTACCAGTGCTTAGTAAGGGAAGTAACCTTAGATTGCTCCTCCATGTGTGCAATGGTGGGAGTGGGCAAAGCCAAAGGTAACTTCTGTGGAACAAGTGGTTCAATAGTTGCAGGTGTATCCAAAATTATACCAATGGAATCAATGGCATCTTTCTCATGAGTGAGAATGGTGGGTTCCTTAACCACTTGCTCTTGTGATTGTTCATCATGTGGGAGTGAAAATTCTTCCTTTGCATTTTCCTTAGGTGGTGTTTTTTCTTCATTTTATGTGGGACAAATGCTAGTAGGAGCTAAAATAAGTGCTTGACTCAATGGCTTCCTTACTTACCTACAACTTAACATCAAATTGGAAGTAGGTGTAGTGCTTTGTATCAAGTAGTTTTTACCATGCAAATCCAATGTGTAGGTGTTCTTTTTAGCATGATAAATAACATTCCTATCAAATTTATAGGGTTTACCTAGCAAGAGTCCACAACAATCCATATTTGTGACATCACACCTAACTTTGTCCACAAACTTGTCACCAAAAGCAAAATTCAAGGTGCAAGTATGGGTGATGTTGGATGTGGAGTCTACATCTTTCCACACAAGTGCATAAGGTTGGTGATGTGGTTTGATGGGAAGTTTCAACTTCTCCACAATGGATTTCGCAATGAGGTTCTTTTACAATTCGTTATCAATGATACAATCAACATAGAAATCATGCGTCAAGTGGGCTCTAGTGACAAACAAATGATCACGCCCCCCTTGAGAAAACACATTGGACATTGGACATTAGGGTAACTTTGTTCAGTTTACCCTTTAAAGAAGGATATTCTTCTTCTGTCCCTGTAGCCAAAATGGGACCACCTTGTGGTTCCTCATGTGTAGGCTATACAATTAGGGATTTCTTCTTCTTAAACTTCTCAAAAGTATAGCATTTGGATTTTACATGTCCATGCTTTTTACAAAAGTCACAATACAATGAAGAAGAAGAATATTTAGCATGAAAGGAAGAAGAATGTACTTTAGGAGAAGTGGGAGGAGAGGAAGAAAGAGGGAAATATTGAGAATTGTTCTTCACCTTTTGTTGATGCTGATTCCCACCTTTGGAAGAGCCCTCTTGTGATGAATGAGACTTTTGATATGCACCAAATTTCTCCTCTGCAAGAATGGCATGATTGAATTCCACATCCACGGTGAGGAAGACATTGAATTTTATCTCCCTAAAAATCTGATCTTGCAAACCATGAGTGAATTTATTAATCAAATCATCTTCTAAATCTTTCACACCAAGAAATACCCTCAACCTATTGAATTGGAAAATGAAATCAGAAACTGACATTCCATAGGTTTGCCTCAATCTATACCACTTGGTAGTGAGGTCACTTTGGTAGTTTGGTGGAAAGGTGTTTTTCAGAATTTGAGTTAATTTTTTCCAAGTCATGGTGGCATAATGGCTTTGTATTTCTACGATGAGAAATTTTGCTAAACCTGTGAGTTTTAGTGTAGCAAATGTGGTTTTTTCATCCTCTGGAATTTCAGCATAAGCAAACCAAGTTTGCATATCCAAAATCCATGCAGATAAGACATTGGGATCCCTAGATCCATCATACATATTAACCTCACATTTAGCTTTATTGGCATGATTATGGTGGATTTTGATTTCACCAGGATTGAATTGCACAACAATATCTCTTACCTTCTCTGCTAAAATATCTACTGCAGAAGTAAGGTTTTCCATGTTTGATCTGAGATCTTGAGCCATATTTTTCCTAGTATATGCCAGACTAGGAGGATTACAAAATGGTCTTGCAAAAACTTAATCTAGGCTTAGGAACAATTTCAATTTCCTATGCAGAAAATTCCTAGATTTTCCAATTTTGCCTTCCAAATTACAAAATTAGGCTAATTACAACTCAATTTGCAATTTCAAAAGGTTAGCACTAAAATTACAATTTTTAGCCTTTACAATGTAGAATTTGGATGAGTAGGCAAAATAGATGGATAGAGTACTGAATTTTCAAAACAACGCAAAAAATTTGGTCAAAAACGGATGAAAAATGAAGAAGTTATCACCTTCTAAAGTTGAGGTCTCCTTCGTTGCAGTTTGGCACCAAAAAAGGTAAATTTTGAATTTGAAAATTCAAGTATGAATTCTCCCTCCAATTTTCTTATAGGGTGCCAAAAAAGTTTGATTTTGAATTTGAAAATTCAAGTATGAATTCTCCCTCCAATTTTCTTATAGGGTGCCAAAAAAGTTTGATTTTTGGTCAAATACGTCAGCCAACTGTGAAACTGTGAGAGCTTATGAGTTTTTGTCACGTGGCAGGGTGAGGCTATAATACTGCGAAAGGTGACCCAACCATCCAAGCAAATGTCGCGTGACCCAAGGAAACGTCCACCATTTACCACCGCCAACTAGCACTGCCGCTTGTACGGCTGGTGTAAGCAGCATAAGCTGCGCACACTAGGCTTAGTGTGCGGGGCACTTTTAATGGCAATTTGCGCCCTGCATAGCCTATGTGGGACTAAAGTCCCGAAAACCCTCTTGCCGCTCGTCCCCGTTCGACGCCGGAGAATGCCAACGTCACCAGAAAAGAAAAATTAACCGCCAAACCTTAGAAAAATATTTACTTTCTTTGCCAGGAAATTGTTTGCTTGTTAGAAACTGGTTCAAACTGAAAAATTATTACAGTCGTCGGGACGTCTTCGCGCTCGCCGGAAACTCACGGCTCGAACACGTCGGAAAATTGTTTTTCATGTCGATTTTGCTGCTATGTTGGGGGTCTACGATAGCAGGTCATGAGCGGAGAGTTGCTGCCAGCATGTTGTCGCAGGTGTGGCCACCAGTGTTGGTGATCGACGTTGACTGCATCGGCCAAGTGGTGTTCGGCATCGGCAAGTTTGTCAAACTCCGGTGGTCGAAGGTCAGTGCTGGCCAAGATCAGGTGGTCGGGGGTCGGTGCTGGCAGCCTTCGGATCCGAACGTCGACCGGATCTCACCCTTGGTGGTCGATGTCGGGGTTCGTAGTCGTCACTACTGTCCTTCGGGTGTCGGGTGTCGGCTGGTGGTGGCTGCCAGTGAATCAGCAACTGCAGTCTGCACTCAATGCTGCAGTCGTCAACTGCAGTATGTAACTGCGCCTTTTTTTTTTTTTAATAAAATATTCAAAATTTATGAATATTTTATAAAATCAATATCTGCATGTATAGAAGAGAATTTTTTTTTAATAATATATTAATATAAAATTAATATTTTATAAAAACAATTCTTTTTTATGCAAGGAAAAATGCACTTAGCTCAAACTTGAGTTCACTGTTCTTTTTGCAAGAGCTATTGGACTCCAACTTGAGTTCCAATTTTACTTTGACAAAAACTATGCTTCAGCAATTTCCTTGGCAAATAAATGGTGCAGGGGTAATTGCTTCCCTCTGCCCTCAGCTTCACTTGGTGTTGTGGAAGACTTCAAGCTCCACTTAACACCTTCCTAGGATCTAGCAGTGAAGTGGCAGTTCTATCCTCCTTCCTATAACTTTTCCTCAGGCTAATTGATACCAATGATGTAGGAACAACAGTATGAAGCTATATTATTCATAATAATGCAAGTATATATAGAATTACAATCGATGTTACGTAGGTTAAGTGGTTGCAACAATCTACCAAACATGGCCAACCACTTAACTACTATTTAACCAAATGCTAACTAGGGATGTCCATTTACTACTAGAGGACAAAGGAGATCTCTAACGGTTAACAATCATCTAACAACATGCTAATAACATATTTCTAACATGGGCATACTATGCCTCACGTGAATACAAAGTGCAAGAAATAGGAATAATATATTAACTTAGGCTTAAGTGAATAAGCCTAAGTTATCCTCAACAAGTGGGCCCATTTGTGTATGGATTCCATGTTTGGCCTTGAACCTAGGAACTTCCCCACCAAATAGTTGGAGTTACGGGTAACCATGGGTGACATGAGCTCACAAGGAATCTCAAGGTTACCATTATAAGGGAATAGGTCAACCCTCTTTGATGTGGATGGATTAGGTTTTTGATTAAATTTTACCATCTCTACAAAGGACTTATAAGGGTCACCTTTCCCACCTCTCCCAATCCACCCTCCACCTCTAGAGTTGAAGGCCTAGCTCCATGTGGCAAAGAGAGCTTTGATCCTTGATGATTGTTTGAAGAGTCAGATCCTACCATTTGTCCATGTGTGGCAGATCTTGGAGCAGTCACCTTCATTGATGCTCCATGATAGAGAGATCCCTTAGATAGAAGTATAGTGGATCTGAAATAATTTTTTTTTTATTGACTACCATGGATATTCCTTCCATATTTGTTGGGTGGACTGGGAGATTTTGAATCACATGGTTTGGACCACCTCCTTCAATCCCACTGCTATCCATGATCCCTTCAATGTGGTCGTCATCATTATTGCACCTATCATCGCATTCATTCATCCTTGTTGTTGTTGTTTCCTTTTTCACCATCGAAGTAAGTCTCTACTTGGCAAACATAAAATATTTTATTAAAAGTTCAAAAAAGGCATTAATGTTTTTACATAACATCTTCGCTATTAGGAACAAAACAACATGCTAATTTAACTCATGTACCATCACAAGTATTACAACCTATTTAAAGCCTTTTACCCTTTTCACAATGGGATCTTGATTTGATTGGCAAAATCTCACCTTCTTCCTTGGGATAATATACATTCATCATCACGACCACTAAATACTTCACAAAGTGGGTTGAGGCAATTCCTCTAACCAGTATGATAGGACCTCAAATTGTGGAGTTTATACTTCACCATATCATCTTTCGTTTTGGTATTCCTTCGAAAATCATCTCTAATAATGAAAAGTCTTTCAAAAACAAGGATTTTCAAGAACTTTGTAAGAAATATAATATCCAACATAGTTTCTCAACTCCTTACTACCCACAAGCAAATGGACAGGTTGAGGATACCAACAAGACCTTAATTTCTATTCTCAAGAAACTTTTCAAAGAAAATCATCAAGATTGGCACATTCAAATTTCGTTGACATTATAGACTTATCGAACAAGCATCCACATGCCTACTAGAGCAACACCATTTTCACTGGTCTATGGAGCCAAAGCTATTATGCCTCTTGAGCTTGAGATCCCCTTAGTACAAATTTTATTGTAGGAATTCATAGATGACAATACTGCTAGACAAGCACATTTTGACCAACTCATGTTTCTTGATGAAATGTGGGTCAATGATTTAAAGCATTTATGAGTTTATCAATACCACCTAAAGTGTGCTTACAATTCCAAAGTTCGTCTATGTGAACTCCAAGCAGGAGATCTCATTCTTAAAGAGAATCAACAAAACACCAATGCATTATTGCATCTTTGTGATAAATTTACGGATAATTGGTTAGGTCCATACATTATCACTCAAAAAGTGGGTAAAGGAACTTATAGGCTTGTCAGTCTAGAGGGATTTGAAGAGCCCAAACCACTTAACATCATCCACTTGAGAGCATTCTATGCTTAATATGATTTAATATAATGTATATATACATGGCTAATAAAAAAAACACATTGCATTTCACATATTGCATTTCATACTTTGCATTACACACATTTCATTTCACAAAATTGCATTTCATACATTGCATTCACAACCACATTCACACATTTTACATTTCATATTAGGGGTCATTTATTCAGTTTAGATAGTAATTGGTCCAATACATTTTTGTTGCCTTAATCATGGGCACCTTAAAATCATTATGCATTTTCATTGCACCATTTCAAATTATCATTTGCAATCCCCATGTCCATAATCCCTCGGTGTTTTTGATCACCCAGCCACTCCTAGTGTTTCTAGAAACCTCCAATACATGTCAAGTTTTATTTAGGACCAAGATACATTTTCACTAAGAAAATCATGAGTTCTAGTAATTGACTCTAACACTCTTGAACCAAACATAATCACACATCTTAAAAACATCTTGTGTCAAAGAGGGATAACACCATAATTGGGTTGAACCTCAAAGCAAAAAGGGTATTCCTTGCTTGTCCCATCATGCACATAGTCCAAAAATTAAAAATAGTGTTTTTCACCACTATCACAATTATTTTAAAAAATAAAAGATAAATTAGTAAGGATAGGGTAAAACTCATCACACTTTGATTAATAATTTGATTCCCCAAAACTCTAAACCTTTTATACATCACACACCATAGATCCTCAAGTTGTAAGGATAGAACTACATTTCTAGTCAAATGGTTAAGTAGTTTGAATCCCCAAAGCTTAGAGATAAGATTATTGGACTATGGAGCTAATCTCCATTGGGACTATAGACACATGACTGACACTGGAGTATGATCATGCATGGTGAAATGTCTCTTTTAAAGAGACCTTTGACCACACATAAGGACAAACTAGCTTCTTGGTCTTCTCCATAACAGGTTTTATCTCAAGTACTCAATATGGGTTAATGAAATCACTTGCACACACACCGGTTCTTCATTGCCTCGATTCATTACCATACTCATGATTTAGTAAATGAATTTACTGCACACACATTTGATCCTAGAGAAATTAGACATAATTTAGTGAGTTTGTTTGATATCACTAGTAGGTCTGAGTCTCTACAAAATTATCAGTTTTCCATATCAACATCCATATCTTCTTCCATATCATTACATGAGTCTTCCATTGCACATGCCACCATTTTGGTGCCCTTGACTAAAAGACAATGCTATACATGGTCAAGTAAAATCTAAACTACGAATGATCATTATAGCATTAATTCATTTGCATTCATAAAAATTATCATTGCATTATCATCCATCACACAAATACACATGCATTCACACAAAAGCATAACACAAAAAGTAAAAGCCATGTATATATATATATATATCACATATACAAGGAATTCCCGAAGCCTATATATAATGGATCACTAAGGCTCATATACAAAAAGTGCATCTCAACACTAGATAACGCCTATAAGAGGACCCCTATGACCTTGAAGGATCCCTAGACCTAGAGCCACTATGCCTAGACTCACTATGCCTAATAAACCTAGATATTGAAGAAGAGGGTGGATTTGGTAGACCAATGTGGTGATCCATCAATCAATCCTCAAAAACCTAGATATATCCATATCAGGCTCAAAGGCATCATACATCATATCTCTAATGATGGTCCCTCTCAAGTAGCTCTACCTAGAGCCTCATGATCCTATCCTCACCTCCACATGTAGTCATCTGTACATCTAGCTCCGCTCATAGCCGAGCTATCTCTGCATCTTGAGCCACTATCTCTACATCCTGAGTTGTTGTCATCGCATCTTGCTCTACTACCAACTACTCAAGCCTCATCCAATCCTCCTCACTCTAACCTGGAGGTCTATCTAGAACCTCCTCCATATCATCATCATCATCACCACCTCCATCACCTCCAATATCTAGAGCCTTCTATGCTGCATCCCTCGCTTGCCTCACTCGATTGATAGACTGAATATGGCTTTAACATCTAGGAGAATCATCTACCTCCTCCATCTCAATCTCTATCTCATCCTCATCTCCATTTATCTCATCCACTATCAAACTCTGTACCCATGGTGGCTATGTAGCGAACCATGCATTATGCTTCTTATTAGTCCCTACATCATCCACATTGAAGAGATTCATCTCCTCATCATCCTCATAAGTCACCCTCCATGACTTAGCACAAGGTAGACCTGTCTCATCTTGATGGTACCTATAAAGCACTCGTGCCTCAAGAACCCCCTATATCATCCCAAACTACCATAGTACCCTTGAGAACTAGATCAGCTCCACCTCACTCCTATGCCTACCAACCACCCATCTCACCTACCATATCCTCCGTAGTTGCTCCCCATCACCAATCCAAGTAGCACCTCACCATGGTCACCAAAGCACCTGAGAAGGTGTTAGCCCTGCCCACATATCCCTATACTTTGAGCTAGTTTGAATAGGATGACTTGGTTGCACCTCTTTTGACACCGACCATCTCATATCATAGGGCCTCTTGCATAGGGCATCTCCCCATACCATGCATTAATAGGTAAACCTAAAGGATGAGCCACACTGAAGTGCTCCTAGCCCTAACACTACAATAGAAAACTACAACCCAACCCCTTTCATCCCCACCTCCTCACCTAATATAGCTCCTGGTATAGTTACGCTAGCAAAGTAGGTGCCCATGCATACACCCAAGGCTCATTAATCATGTCATACACCAAACTGATCATGTTTCATGGGAACCAACAACCAATGTTGTTTTGGGCCACTATATTGGCCAACATGAACATGACCAAGGTAGGTAAATCATCCAAATTCTTATCCAAATACATAACCAAGTACCTTATCCCTCCACCCTTCACACTCTCATCCCACCATTGATCTCCAAATATCCAGCCCATCTCATACCCCTTATCATGTCCAACCTCAACACATAACCCCTCCACTAGTACTTTGAGGATGCGGTATACATCCTCAAGTATCACGACCACTTCTCCGTAGGGAGTTGAAAGGTCACCCTATCTAGATCCCATCTATTTACCAAGATAGAGAGATACCCCCCATCCACCCTCACCACATAAATCTAAGCTACCCTAGTCAACCCAAAATCCTCCAGCCACTTCCAGTACACATATCGTAGTACCTTTCTCACCCCCGGTATGAGAGGTGAGAACCGATATCGAACCTCCAAAATCCTCAACTGTAGCACAACACATACAAAAGATAAACACATTAATGTCACATGCATTGCATAATTTTCAATATATATATATATATTGCACAAGTCCAAACAAGAGTGCCAAGGACACTTACCTCACCAATGTGTACTATGCTCCTACCTCTGCATCCACACTCTCCATATCCATGGCTTTCGCACCACCAAACTTCTTCACTCCACCTCACTTCCTCACTCACTCCTTCATATGTAGCTTCTAAAATTTGTGAATGCAAATAATGATTCTGATTTCAATTCTACATAATATTTATAGCTATTTATGAGATATTGGAACACCCATGGGTGTTCACAAGCACATTGAAATGCACACCAAAGTCTACGGATCACCAGATACCCACCGACATCTGATAATGCTATAGATGCAAGACGGTGTTTGATGTCAAAATTTGTAGAAAGATAAAAATAATCCAAAAATGTAGCTTACCTACACAAAATCACTCCAAATTGCATCCATACAATCATTTCATCATCATATCATGTTTTTTGAAAACAAAAATTGATTTGGATGCTTAATTTTTTCTTATGATCAAAAGCTACAAAATTGCTTTACAAGCTTCAAAACACACCAAAACAGTCTAAATTTTTACCAAATGACCGTATTCATCATTCCAATAATCCACTCTATCATTCCATTCATATTTGTGACAACTTGAATTGATTTGGGTGGTTAATTTTTATTTACGACCAAAAATAGTAAATTATCCAAAATTGCTTTTCAAAACACTCCAAACCAATGCAAAATTTCATAAATTCATGCAATTCATTCATAAATGCATTTATCATCATTACATCTTAATTTCAACATCATTTTTATTTATCAATCATTAAATTTGCACATTTTCCAAGTTCACATACAATTTCAAGTGAACCTTGTATCTAGTTGTTTATTCCATCACCTTGGTGATTGCAACGATTGGTTGTCCATGCAATTCAGTAAGATGAGTAAATCACCATAAGGAATCCTAGCCATATTCATCATCCAATATCTTCTTGTTCAAAAACAAAATCACTTTTGGTCTCTCATATTTTAAGTGAGACTATGCCACGACCAATTTGCTCAAAAGCTATCATTGATGGCCTTGTTCGTGGGGCTTGAAACATGGATAATTCATACTACATCATTCTCTTAACATTCAAGAATTGTACATAGTTACTAGGAGGGATATACTAGAAATCATCCCACCTTAGGATGGTTGGTTCTTGATATTTTGCATTTTCATCACTTTGCATTTCATTGACACTAAAAGGCACTTTCTTCAACAACATGGAATCATCCTAAAACTTGGGGTAACAAAATTTGATTTTTGATTTCCCATAGTGGGATACATCTTACATTATCATGGCATATTTATTTGGCAAAAGCCCTTTCTCTATTGTGGCAAAAATAGAGTCAATCACCTGCATTTTACAACAACCCCTTTCTCCATTGGGGTGAAAATGACATCACTTTATATCATTCGTATTTACATCATACATTTACACTTACACCATTCAACTACATTTTTCATCGCACAATTCTGCAAGTTGGCTTGTGAGATTCATTCTTCACTCATTCGCCAATTGAGGGGGTAAGCTACACATACAAATTATTTTATCTTCAAAATCGTCTTTGCGATCCAAAGAAATAAAGTTGCTTCTTCATCATGCCAAACTAGGTGTCTCGTATTTTTGTATCGCATTGTGTTTCACGCAATGTGGTATAAAAAGGGGCATCTGTAGACACCAAAATCTAACCACTTGTCATCCATTTGTGTCCTCCAATCACAACCATCCATTATATATATATATATATATTTAATTTATATTTAAATATTAATATTTTGTATTATATATATATATATATATTTATTTATTTATATTTAATAAATATATATGTATTTATATAAATTAATCCTATCCATCCTCCACATTTTAGTCTCAGCCATCCATTCATTTCAATCGATGCCACTTGCCTAAACTTAATCTCCACCCTTCCTCACGTTTTAATCTCGGTCGCTCATTTTGTGTCATCAAAACCCTAACATGTTCAAGGGTAGATTATAAAAGAGGATTCATTTTGATGAATCAAACTCTTAGAAGCCTTTAATCCTTAAGCGACTGAGGAATCCTCAAGGTCTTTTGCCCTAGACACTTTGCCATAATTTTTATCACTCGCTACCCCCATCGCATCACCCCTTTTCACCATCGCCAATCCTACGCATAGCCAGATATGGTTTTGCGACATTCTCCTCAACCCCCAAATGCACCCCAAAGCTATAAGAGCACCTCTAGGTGTTTTTAGAACTCTCTGGTGCATCTAAAGCCTTCGTAGAATACCTCTAGATATTTCCCACAATAGATATATAGTCCTACGACCCTCGAGCACCATATGGACATCCTCACGACCATCATCGATAGGAGCAGAGATAGAAATTAGCATTTTTATAAGGTAAGAGTATTTTGTGCATTTATTTTACATTTTTGTACTTATATTTTTAGTTATATTCTACAACATATAGGGTTTTAGTTGTTTTATCTTTTTGAGGACTTCACACAATGGAGCCCTCACATATGCTTCTAATCTCTTTTTGTTGTTGTCTTTATTTGTAGGTAGAGGAATCATCTATATTATAGCTATTGAAGCTAGGGTGGCCCACCAAGGATACACAAGCCCACTTGCAACCTCGTTTAGATCGAACATGAACGTAAATACACCAATAGTGTATTTATCTAGGGTTTCAAAGAACCCTAGTATTTGTAAATTTGTATCACAAAAGCATTGTAAAACCCCATATTGGGGCACATTGATTGTATATTTTTGAGATCCACCCACATTAATAAAAAGCTTATTCATCTTGTGTTATTATATTGTTTTTGTTACTTTATCTTTTGTACTGATGTTGTTCGATTTTAATTTACATAAACATTGGATGGCTTATTGATAATAAAGTGAAACTTAAACTTATTAATAACACATTAAATTATGCTGAATTGAAAGAATTCTTTAGCACTGCATTAAACATACAAGAAATTGGATCTTATTTAATCAACATATTTTTAGAAAACAACAAGCAAATGAACAATTTAACTCTCAACACCTATTTCCATAGTTGTAATAGCAAGAAATTATAAATATCCACAAATATTTAATAAAAAAAACAATGATACAAAAATATCACACATTTAGAAAAAAAAAATTAATTTATTTTGAATAAATTTTCATTACAAAACAAGTGAATTGTTCATCCACTTTCATACTATTCGTTTCCAAGGCCTGATTTAGGTTTTCGTAAAATTGAAGGATTCAACTTCTTTTTCTCAAGACCTTGCCTAGATGCTACCACTAATTTAGCTTGAGGTAGACATTCTTCATTTCCCCTTATTTCGAAAGTTTCTCCTTGTAGGGTGTTAACTCTCCTCAGGTTTGCCTCACCAGTCTTCAAACTATCTATCAATACCATATCATATTTAGTTTGATCTTCTTTTAGAGGAATTTATTTCTTATTTTCCTTTAGAAAAATATTCAGATCCATATTATATTTAATGATTATTCTTCTGAGGGCATTATTCTCTTTGATGGTGTTATAAAATCATTCTTTGAATTTGATAGAATTTTGTAGACTTTGCTTTGTCATGGTAAAAAACACCTCCATGCTTTCCACCTGATTCTTGACATTCTCAAAATTGGACTACAAAGCAAAAAATTTAAAATATGTTAGTCAATAAAGGTCTAAATGTGTTAAAAAAATAAATTAATTTAAAAAAATATTGATGACTTACCTTTGCAACTACTTGGGCAACCTTTGCCACTTTAAATTTTTTTCTATCAATTGTCAATTTATTGAAATAATATTATCTAGCCTATTCAAAAGGAGATATAAAATATAATCATCATAATCATTAGTAGCCTTTACATTTCCTGAAGTTGCTTGATGTAATAAAGCATCAAGCTTGTCAAGGTGTTGTTGAATCAAAGAAAACATATTTTGTCTTTTTGAAAAAAATTTGTATCAGGCAGTAATTTCTTTAATTAGAAATTTTACATGATACTCCCACTCTTTGAGTTCTTTAATATATGAAAGCACACTATCCTTTATTGTGGCTTCCTGATTATTTGATAATAAAATTGATTCTAAATTTTTTAATTTTTCATCCTCAGTAAAAGGAGCATGTTGACCAGTTTGACGGGGGAAGAGGAGCTATGAGTAGTGGTTGTTCCTCTAGTTTGTAATGCTTCAGTTTGAAGCACATTAGAAGCTTTAAAAATTTCAAGAAATAAACCTGATCTAGGGGAGGATTATCCAACTTAGGAAACTTCACAAAACACTGGAAACATTCCCCACTGAAAAAAAAGGAAAGTCTAAAATGGTTTGAGTCTGGATTTTTGAACTCCTTGCAGCATATATATGGTTTCCATGCATTTGTGCATCCCTCATCATCTATCACCATTGTGGATATGGTGGTGGCATCGTATGTTGTGTCAATTATTGTGATAGACCTAAGGCACCATTAAAAAAATAGAATAATTATTTTAAAAAAATATTGTAATAAAATATTAGGAAAGATAACTTTAATTACGCATACCGTATGCTGATATGATCTCTTGGCCTGATTCAATAAATTTCTTAGAAGCTTATGTGCGTTGTGGCTTATGTAGAGATTATGGTGGTAAAGGTGGCATCATTCGCTATCTACGATGAGATTGAGATGACCCTACAAAAAATTATAACATTTTTTATAAAAACATTATTATAATAATATTTATTATCAAATGAATAATTAACTATAATTTCCCATACTAGATGTTGTTGTGTCCTCTTCGGATTGGGTCGGTTGTGAAGGAATTTTGGGATATTGCCCTGAGCACATTTAAAAAACATTAGTTAATGGTAACTAAAATTAATTAAAGAGAAATAAATTATGAAATCCAACTTCAAAAAAAGGAACTTTACCTGTAATGGGTTGGCTAACTTCCTCAACATCGATGAGCTCTTGATGTGCAACAAAAGAGGAAGCTACACAAAAAAGAGATGCATAAGACCTAATGTGTTTTGTAGATCTTGTTAGTGGAGGTTGTGGTGACTCTATTTTAGAACCTCCACTAGCATTTGGGAGAATTCCTCTAATTGCAGCATCTCTTATGTTGGAAGATGATGTCGCTCTTTTCTACATTCAAGTGAATTTAAAAATTAAAAACATGAACACTATAATATAACAAAAATAAATTTATTGCAAATATGAATGTAAAAAAAATATTACCTGCACCTCTTTGGTGTTTAAGCCAATTGAATTTAATTTTGGATGGAGTGAGGTGGGGATAGGGGAATTGTTTACATTAAAATATGCTTCATAAAAGAAAGTAATTAAATAATTGGTAGTAGTAACAACAGTAGCATAGGCAACATTATTTGTGCGTGCGTGGTGAAGATCATTTGTGATTCTGCCAAAGATATATGATGATCAATCATAACTGTTCTTTCCAAGACAACACATAATATACGCCAAAGCCTAGAAAGGAATGTTTGTTTTTCTTCCCTACAAAACAATACATACCTGGAAGAACTTGATGATTGCGCGAAGGAATCCATGGATAATAGACAAAAAATTGAGGTCCCTTATGTATGGATTTGATTGCATTGCAAAAATATTATAATGTAATTAAGAATTATATTTGGAGATTGTACAAGGAAGAGAAAACTTACCTTGTAACACAACCGATGAGACATTGTAGTGAGTATCTAGATTTATTTTTTCCTCTTAATTCAGAGTTAATTTTAATGAGATAGGTTCACAATTTTATAGGGAAGGGTTATGAATCGATGGACATCAGACGGTTTCACAAAGAAGGATAGGTATTTTTTGTCGATCATCATTATAACGACTGACCTATCATTATCATAGGATTGAAAATTGTATTCAATAAATAAATCATGTCAAATTGGGGTATTAGTGCTAGCTCCAGAAGCTCAACTTTTTCATCCATGTTGAATCATAATCGAGAGCATTGAGAATTTTGGAGATGAGTGGGAAAATGAGATTTTTGAAAGTAATTTTTTGTTGAATGGATGATGTTGCAGCCATTACTCCAAGCCTTGGAAGGGTTTCAAAGGGTTTCAGAAGGCTTGGAATGGTTTCAAAGGTTTTTTTAGGCTTTTTTACTATGCAAAAAAATAAAAATGATTGTTCATGCCTTTATATACGTGTTTACTGCGTAGTGTGAAATGATATGTTGAAACATGGTATCATTAACCATAGGATCGAAATGTGGTACACATCTAAGTGTAGTACACCATGCAACTAGGTATATTGAAGCATGGTATCACTAGGATCTTATCTTGCAGCTTATCACATGGTGTAGGTAGTCCCTCGCAAGGCATCTCGAGGCTTGTGTTGGTATTCTATCCTTAGTCATCTCATGTTTGGTGTTGTTAGGATCTCATCTTGTGGTTCATTATATGGAATTGATAGTCTCTTGTGGGGCATATCGAGGCCTACGTAGGTATTCTTGTATGCCATCTTGTATCTAGTGTCAATAGGCTCTCTTGAGCCATATTATGCTTGGTGTTGATAGACTCTCCTGAGTCATCTCATATTTGGTGTCGATAGACTCTCCTTGGTCATCTTGTGCATGGTGTCAATAGGTTATCATGAGTAATCTCATGCATGGTATCGATAGGCTTTTCTAAGTCATCTTATGTTTGGTTTTGATAGGCTCTCCTTGGTCATCGTGTGCCTGGTGTTGATAGGAATCTCTTGAGTCATCTCATACATGGTGTCAATAGGCTCTCTTTAGTCATATCATCCCTGGTATTTATAGGATTTACTAAATCATATTGTGCTTGGTGTCGATAGGCTCTCCTTAGTCATATCATGCCTGGTGTCTATAGTCTCTCATCTGTCATCTTATGTCAATAGAATCTCATTAAGCATCTCAAAACATGAGATTGGTATCCTTCTTCATTAAGTCCGTGGATTTTGTGTTTCTCCTTGGGTTGCATTTTTAGGAGCATTAGGGCTAGAACCAGATCACCATCTTACTCCTTATGTTCTATCATAATGGGTTGGTCTAATTTTTTGATGATGACCAACACTTTGCCTCCATTTCCTAATAGGTTTTGTAGGTGAAGTTCTTATTTAGTGCAGTTTTTGGAGGGTATGGTTGCTACCATTTGCATTTTTGAGGAAGATGCCTTTCATAAATGGTTCATTCCTTATTATTTTATTAGCATCCTAGTGATAACTAAGATGAATGGATTCTAATATCTGGTGGGCATATATTTGGGTGTTCTTCTCCTCATGTCCTTTTATACTCTTCCACCATAGACATCGAGGTGGACCTTGTGGGGGCCAAGAAACCTCAAAATTTAGTGAAAGTTTCACAACTTGAAATATCCAATATGCTTCATCTTCGACCACTATTTGAGTGCTAAGCTCCTCTTAAGAGAGAGGGAGATTTTCTTGTCACTTTACTGCTTGGTTACCTTGAGTTTCCCCACTTTATTCTTCCATGTAGTTGGATCCAATTAATGGGGATCACTACCTGATGATGAATTGCAACCTCACTAGGGAAACATGAATGTGAAGAGATGTGGAATGAATCTAGATAAGTTATCCTTCCTATGTAGGGAGGAGAGAGGTCTATGAGTTGTATATGGGGTGAATTATTTTTATAAGTAGAGTCGCTTTAGCCATCACAAGAAGGGCTCTAGGACTCTTGTTCATGAAAAAACTCCCCTTAGTTGCCATTGAAAAGGCTTGATAGACATTTATTATTTTAGTTTTATAGGTTGGCTAAGGTTCATGGCATGGGGAACCTCAACATTATTTAATGATGCTAGATATTTCTTTGTTGCACCTTGGATGGTCTTCTAGTATCAGTTACTTGATATATAGCAAGAGCTTTAGTCTCCGTAATTTTGGTTTCTAATTGGCCATGTGATCAAAATTGCCTTCTTTATCAAGATTTGCCAAGTGTAGTGAATTTTCACTACTGCTTTGGTGACTTACATGGGAACTCCTACTAGTAGTAGCTAAGGAATCTAGATAAAAGACCTTATCCATTAGACATAGAGTTGAATGAGAGAAAATATTGAGGTTTTTATAGAAAATATGGAAGTTGGAAAAGGATAGTGTTAGAGGTAAATATGCTCAAGAATTTGTGAAAACTTAAAATGAGGTAACTCATTTTATAGGCCTCATCACTTGGGATAATTCTCGAGGTTCATTTCTCCTTTTTGTTGATATTTCAATGATAGGTGGGTATAAAATACTCTTTCGCTCATTCCTAGATAATGGGGGATGTCATCATCCTTCATGCCTCCTTATGCCTGATTATGGTGATTTTCCTTCATTACTAATATTGAGAAGGCTAGTGTGCATGCTTTGGCTTTTTTAGCATTTTCCTTCAAGCATGTGTGATATTTAAATTACTTGTTGTGGGTCTAAACTAACTCATGTCCTATAAGAACTAGATAAATGCATAGTAATTTATTTTTTATTTTTTAATTTATGTACAAGGGCTAGAGGTCTAGTGATTTTACCTTTGCACTAGGTGCCTATCCCATGCCTAAATGGTCAAAGGTCTTACCAAAAATGGATTTCAAAACTTTGCTAATTTAGCATCTCTTCATGTATGTCGGGTGTGTTTGGTCTTTGGGTTGGATCTGCCCCCTTCTTCCATTATATTATTTTTGGTAATTGGGTCATTTGCAAGTAGTTCCTCTCCATTCTACTAGTAGAATGTATTCAAGAGGATTTCTTGCATTCCAATATTCCTTTAATAATCCCTTTATTTTAGGTCAAAGTTCTCAGAGAGAATCTTCTAGTGGTATTGGAAGGTTGATCACTAGATTGGAACCTTCGTCTAGTTGCCTCACCTCCTGTTTGGTTAGTTGTAGATTTTATTTCAACACACCCACCAATGATTTTGGTAAGGCAAATGTGATGAAGACAAGATCAATCAAGCAACATTGGACTAGCTTACCCTAACATATCAAAGTTAGGCAAAAGGGCTTTGCTTCAATTTGTCTAGCCAACTTTGTCTTATGCCCTCCCTATTCTATTAGGGTTTCCTTCAAGTTATTTTCTAGTGGGAATTCTAGTTGTAGCCAAGGTCCAAGCTCCTCCTTAGTTGGCTTGAAAACTTTCAAGAGGCCTTAGGTGTTATTATTAATGTTCACCAAGAAATTTGGTAGTTGTAGTCCCACAATTCTTATAATAGTGGGGGATATTTTTAATCTAGTCACTCTACTTCCCTAGAAACCTTCAACAAATTTGGGTCCAATCGACTCAGGTACCTTTTAAGCAATGACCAATGGGTCTAATTTTTTAACATACATCCTATTTTCCTCCCATGTGACTAAAACTTGTTATGGTGGAGTGACTTTTGGGGTGTAAACAAATTGGGAGTAAGCTAATAGATATTAGGCTATAATCATAAGTGCTCCTTTCCTTTGTGTCTCTACTAGAGACTAGAAACACTACATAGGTTGTTGACAAATATATACCTCTAAAATCGATTGGTGGTTCATGAACAGATGCTCTTAATTCAAGGTACTAGGGGGAATATTTGATAAACTATTTAATAAAACTTATGTTATGTTTTGATGCTAATTATGGTGATAGAATGCATTATGTATTAGTGTTTACATGTTTTAAATATTGAAGAGCATATATTCTGTTTTGACTATTTTTCTATACTTTGTCCTATTTCAGCTAAATTATTTAAGCAAAGTAGGATTTATTTGAAGCTGTAATAATAAGTGCTGATATATATTTAGTTTTGAAATCATTTCATTATCTTTCCCCATAGTCTAACCATTTAAAATGGCCAAAAAGGTGCCAAAACTTGTTCAAAATAGTTTGACTGTGCAGAAACAGGAAATTGTCCATTCATATTCCAGCCATCTATACATATACAACATGGCTTGGAATTGGTCCACTCCAGCTCATGAAAAGAATGGAATAAGTCTTCTGGGAAATTATGAATACTATTCACACCATCACAACTATTTTCTTGCACCTTTGGTGCATGAATTAACACAAACTCTGTTATCCTGCCTGATATTCCAGAGTAGCTTCGGAATGAACGTAGCAAGAACATTTTTGGTCAAAAGTACCTACAAAAGAAGTAGAAGGGTGGTAAATGGTGGTTGTAGTTGTTTAATAGATACCCTTATTCTTCCCAACACTTGTCCCTCAATGTATGAAGCTCAGTAGAAGGAATTGATAAGGAATAACAAAGCAAATCCATGCATTCTAGGAAACAGTTATATAACAGTTGTATCAAACCTACATAGCTGCACAAAATCCTATCAATATTGTAACCCATTAGTATAAATAATATATCTCTCATTTGGTTGAGCATATAGAAGCTATAGGATAGAAAATTATCAAAATTTTAAATGTTGTAGCATTGGACTGTAGCAGAATAGTCTTCTGCAGGTTTCCCCTGCATTGTTGTTATGCTACTGCAGATTTAATAAAAGGTGAAGTTTCATCATCTATGTTGGCATTCTAAGTTTAGTGTAAGGTTTAGTTAGTTTAGGGTAGGCACTTTTTACCTTCTTCTAATTCAGGGAGCAAGGGCTACTTCCAGGTCTAGGAGAAGGGACAACATTGACAGGTTTTCTACTATTTTCTTGCTGCAGCAAATTAGCTAAAACCTGACTCTATTTCACATTTTTAGTTGTGTTATTTTAGAATGCATGTGATAATTTGTAATGATTATAGGAAGTGTGTGTGCATTCCAGCTGACCACCTAGCATAGATTCTTGCATCCTATAACATGAAATTCCCTATTTTTCAATATTTGTTTCAAACTTTGACATTTCCAGTTTGCATCAAAGAATTTCTTGATGTTTTAGTTCTGTAAATTCTATTATTGTAATTAGGTTATACTTCATGCAAGTGTGATTTTCAATTCTGCAAGTTTCATTTTTGCTATTTCCATTTTTGCATCCTTTCATTGCTACCATTTTAAATTTTGCAATTTAAGTAGTTTTCTTTTTCCTGCAAAGTTTCAATTCCTGTAATTCCATTTCTATAAAGCTAAATAGGAGTCAATTTCAGTTCATAGTATTTAAAGGTGACATAAAACCCCAAAAATTAACTACTCTACCAATAAATCCCTCCTCTGAATGAACTGATCCTTTAACTACCTGACTTTCCTATCATATACAACCATTGGACACCACCTTGGATTGACAGGAATAATGATTAAATGATGAATAATTGACGGCACTCATAATTTTTGGTGCAGTTGTTGGGGATAACTTTAGGTGTTGTTAGGAAAAGCATAGCAGTCCAAGAATTATCCTGTTACAGGTAACAATTCTTGAAAACTGAATTCTAGTTCATTTAGTGGATGAGCATGGATGAATAGGCCAAGAGACAAAATAGAAAGGTTTATCAAAACTAGCTCTTTTCCACCATGGCATTCTTCATGATCAGGTGAAGATTTGCCTGTGTATGAACTTCCTGAAAGACTTAAAAGAGAATCATCTTCTTCATCAACTAAAATTTTAGGATCTTCGCAAGAAGACCTCTTAGAGGCACTTACTTCTAGACATACCCATAGGGCCGATCCATCTAAACCAGCTGAATAAGTCAAAACTGAAGAAGCACCTATGGAAGAACAAGGAAAACATGATAGAGAAATTGTTGGTCATGATGCTGACAATTATCCTGTTAGAACTTTTGAATACCCTATTCATTTGAATCCTACTCAGAATGCTCATATGAAAACAATTTCACCCTCAGTATTGCCAATATTTAGGGGAATTGTTTCTGAATATCCTGATCAGTTCCTGTTTGAATTCAAAGTTTTGTGTCAAACTTATGACTATGTTAATGAAAACCAGAAACTAAAGTTATTTCCCTCTACACTCAAATATACATCCTTACGATGGTTTATGAGCCTTGAACCAGATTCAATATGAACTTGGGATAAAATGGAAACTGCATTTTTGGATAAGTATCAGGAGTATTATAGAGTGAGAAATAGGAAGGATGAGTTATTCCAGATTAGACAAGAAGAGGATGAAAACTTAGAGGATTATCTTGATAGATTTACCTTTATTCAAAAGAGATGTGGTCTTGTGGAAACTGACTTATTAAAAACTATATTTCAGAGAGGTTTGCAGGATGATTCTAGAGAAGTATTGGATTTAATGGGAAAAGGAGATATAAACCAGATTGTGATTAATGATATTGTAAAGTTATGCAGAAATTATTCCCGCACTAGGCAAAGAAGAAGGAAGCAAAATTTTGGTAATACTGATATAAAATATTTGATGGAAGATATGGCTAACATGAAAATTGATATTCTTGTTCAATTAAATACTGCATTAGGGGAAAGGAATGCAAAATCCAATTCTTCACCACCCCTAGCTATCCATTGTCCTAGATGCAGGAATAAGCATGCCCTACATGATTATCCTTCGGATAGAACCTCTATCTCAACTATTTGTGGCATATTTTCAAAAGAGCATAACACTGATAAGTGCCATCTCCTGCCTCACCTTAAAAATATTTTGCAAACCCAAACTGAAGAACTTAATGTTATTGGGCAAAGGCCAGGTGGTAACTTTTCACAATAGCAGAATGCCCCTCATTTTTCTATAGGTTGGGGATAAAATCCTTGGAATATTCCTTGGGTATATTCAGAACCACCTTCACAACCATCTTGGGCATATTCCCAAGATTGGTCACATCCTCCCTAGAATCCTGTTAATCCACCTTGGACATAGAATCAACAATATGGGCAAAGATGGGGGCCACAATACCCATCATATCAAGGGAAGCAGAGGTATCAAGGACAGACTCAAAACCTGCTGTCATCTCCTAATCAGAACTTTAAATGAAGAATACAACCTCAACAAGCCCAAACAGTTAAGAAACCCCGACTTCTAGCTCAGCCTGTTGCTAACCCAAATAATACCAGACAAGCAACCCATGTTTATGGAGCTGAGTCTGAATATTCTGCTACAGTTCATGTACTTGACTGTAGTAATATCTAGTTACATTCAGGGAAAGTTTTACCTGACCCTACTCCACCCACCATTGAAGATATTGATGGAAAGAAATAATCTCCACATTCAAAACCAGTGCAAACAAAAGAAAAACAAGAAAAATCAAAAAATGAGCAAGAAAAATAAGAATCCCCTGTAGGAGAAGTACCATACCCTGAAAGATTTAAAAATATTACAACTATTCATGAATCAGAATTAGTTACAGAACTTTATAATATAACAATTTATCTTCCTTTGTTGTAAGCAATAGAGGATGTGCCCTTAATCAAGAAAACCAGTCAGGATTTATGTATCAATAAACCTGATCAAAATAAGAAAGCCTTTCCTAAAACTGTGCAAGTAGAAGGTAAGTTGGTTGACCTGCTATCTGGAAAGCTAGTGCCTCCCAAATATAGTGATCCAGGAAGTCCATTAGTCACAATTACTATTGGGTTAGTGCAAATTCCAAATGCACTAATTGACCTTAGAGCTGCAATCAATGTAATGACTAAGGAAACAATGCAACAACTGCATCTCAATAATCTCAGTCCTACAACTATAGTTTTGGAAATGGCAGATAGATCAGTTGCCAAGCTAGAAGAAATCCTAGAATATATTGCCATTGAAGTTTCTTCTTGGGAGTATCCTATAGATTTCTTGGTGTTGCAGCCTAGAAATTCAGTTAGTGGTTATCCCTAGGGTGACCTTGGCTTGCTACTATAGTTGCTTTTATAGACTGCAAGTTAGGAGAAATGACTATTTCAAATGGCATTGACCTTAAGAATATTTCCCTGTATCCACCAACCCAACCTTCAACCAAATTTTTTGGACAAATATGGTATCCTAAGTCTGATGAAGAACAAGAAACTATTGCCACTTTGGCTACAGTAGTAGTGAAGGAACACATTGAGGAAGTCAATTCACCAAAAAGGAATTTTTTTGAAGATGAAACTGTCCTAGTTGCCATATTGTAAGAAGGACTTAAAGATGATCAAATTCTTGTTCATCGCCTACTATGGAAGGATAAGAACAAATTTCAGAACATCTGTCACCTATTCCCATATAGGAAAGCTCATTCACACTGCCACATGGATGGCATCATCATCTTCTTACCTCTTTCACATGTCCTATGTAGGGAATGATTCCATATGGCATCACTTATGAAATAGAATCTAGAGTATTTCATACTCTACAACCACATCACTGTCCATTAAATTCATTAATAAGCATATATGAAGCAGTCAATTCTATTTATCTAGGGATTAAAAAAATTGAAATATAGCCAAGAAAATTTCTAAATATTAATAGATGGCTGACTAATGAACATGAATTCAAATTGTTTGTTTTCCTACAAAAATATGTTCAGGATTTTTCTTGGAATTATAAGGACATGATTGGCATTCATCCTTATGTGTGTACACATAGGATATACACTGAAGATGTCAAACTAGTGAGACAACCTCAAAGGCGCCTGAATCCTACTCTGAAAGATATTGTTAAAAAAAAAATTGAAAAACTTTTAGATGTAGGATTCATTTACCCAATTTCAGACAGTAAGTGGATTTCTCCATTAGTCATTGTTCCAAAGAAAAATGGGAAAATGAGAGTGTGTGTGGATTATAGAGAGTTAAACAAGGTAACACATAAGGACCATTTCCCATTACCTTTCATAGACCAAGTGTTAGATATCCTTGTCGGCAAGAAATTTTTATGTTTTCTTGATGGATTCAGTGGTTATAATCAGATACAAGTTGCATCTGAAGACCAAGAGAAAACTACTTTCACATGTCCTTGGGGAACCTTTGCTTATAGGGTTCTACATTTTGGTTTATTTAATGCTCCAACAACATTTCAAAGAGTTGTTTTGGCCATGTTCTCTGATTTGACAAATGAGAGTGTAGAGATTTACATTGATGATTTCACAGTATTTGGGGATAGTTTAGAATATAATTTGGAACAACTTGAAAAAGTTTTAATACGTTGTGAAACATACCATTTGTCTCTTAATCCTGATAAATGCTCTTAATTATGGAGGAAGGGATTGTCCTTGGTCATCATATCTCCTCTTATGAGATCAAGGTTAATCCTAAAAATATGGAAGTCATAAAAAACCTTCCTTCTCCAAAAACTCAAACTGATGTAAGGAGTTTTCTGGGGCATATTGGTTTCTACCGTAGATTTATTGCCAATTTTAGTACCATAGCCAATCCAATGTTTGCATTACTAATGAAGGATTCTAAATTTTCTTGGTCTACCGAGTCTCAAAAGTCTTTTGATGAATTGAAATAAAAATTAACCACTCCCCCTATATTGAGAGGACCTAATTAGGAATTGCCCTTCCATATTGAGATTGATGCTTTCAATACTGCTATTGGAGCTGCATTAGGACAAATTAAAAATGGAGAGCATTATGCCATTTATTATATCAGTAAAAACTTGACAGGAGCTGAAAAAAACTACACTACTACTGAGAAGGAATTCTTAGCTGTAGCATATGCTATCAATAAGTTTCGATACTATATCATAGGATATCAGGTATTCATTCATATAGATCATGCTACCATTAAATACCTGATGAATAAACCTCTGGTTAATGCAAGAATTATTCGTTGGTTAATACTGTTGCAGGAATTTGATATCACTATAGTTAATAAACTAGGGAAAGCTAATATAGTTGCAGATTTTTTGTCAAGATTGCCAAATACAGATACATGAGAGTTGGTTGAAGATGCATTTCCTGATGAGAAACTGTTTGATATTTCTGTGTAGTCTCCATGGTTTGTAGATATAGCTAATTATTTGGCTACAGGAAAAATTCCTTTTCACTTTACTACTAAAAAAAAGAAATAGTTAATCAAGCAAAGTTCTTCTTTCAAATGGATAAGAGGTTTACTTTTCAAATGCAGTCCTGACCATGTTTTTCACAGGTGTATCCGCAAGGATGAAGTATATGATATCCTATAGGCATGTCATGATGGACCATTAGAAGGACATTATTCAATAAAGAGCACCATTCAAAATATTTTGGGTACTGGTTATTACTGGCCATCTTTACTTAAATATGTGAAAAGGTATGTTGGACATTGTGATGCATTCCAAAGGATGGGAAAACCTACCTTCACTAGTGAAATGCCATTACAACCTCAAATAGGAACAAAACCATTTGATAGATGGGGTTAGATTTTGTAGGACCCATTTACCCTCATTCCCAAGGAAAAGTGCATATCTTGGTATGTACTGACTATGTAACCAAATGGGTAGAAGCTCGTGATTTTAAGCATGCTCGAGAAGACAAAGTTGTTGATTTCCTATATTCATAGATTTTCCTACGTTTTGGACCCCACAATCCATCACTACAAATCAGGGACCTCAGTTTACTTGAAGAGTTTTTGAAGCCTTCACTCAACTATATGAAATCAAGCACAGGAAATCCTCACCTTATCATCCACAAGCCAATGGTCAAGTTGAAGTAACAAATAGGAAATTAGAGTGAATATTAACCAAAACCATAGCTTCCCATAGGAATAATTGGATGGAAAAAATACCTGAAGCAATTTGGGCTTACAACACTACTTGGAAATCCACTATTGGATTCACATTATATGAATTGGTTTATGGTAAAAAAACCTCTTTTGCCTATTAAATTTTAGTTATTGACTCTTCGAACTGCTTTGGATGTAGGTATTGATTTGTCACAGGTACAAAAATGCCGAATTCTGCAACCCAATGCATTGGATGAGCTACAGAGGGATGCAACCAGACTAAGATGATCGAAGCACAGTGAAAATTGTGGCATGATAGTCACATTCAGTAGAGGAAGTTTCAACAAGGCAACTGGGATTTTTTGTTTGACTCCCTTTATGAAGACTATCCTGTAAAGTTGCAAACTAGGTGGATTGGACCATATCATATTGAGGAATTATTTGAAAATGGAGTTGTTCGTCTTTCACCCATTGATGATTCACAACAAAAATTGGTGGTTAATGGATATCGTCTTTGGATATATCATAAACCACTATTGAAGGAGGAGTTTCTCAAGCAAGTGGAGAACTTGGATGTACACATGTTGGAAGAAAACACTTCTTCCACACCAAACTCAGCAGAGTAACATGAAAGAAATTAAAAAATAAAAATAAAAAAAAGAGTAAAAAAATTAATAAATTCAGAAAGTGAAAACCTCTTTGAGGCGCCTCTAAATTAGGTTTGCCTGAAAATCGATCTTTCGGTATGTTTGCCTTAGTGATTCACCATTTTTACCCACCATCATTGTTCCATATTTTCTCACAATCACTGTTTCACCTATTTTCATACTACACCTGTCTTAGTCCATAGAGCAGCTAGCTGAGAATCAGTAGAAACAACCACTGTACAATTGTGAATAAATGGTTATCTCAGGTATGTGCATTTTTCATTTTAGAATAATTTTGATATCTAGTATGTAGTGTATAATATCCCTAGTTAGTATATGAGGCATACATAAGGTTAATTCAAAAAGTTATCCATCTAGTCAATGGAAGATGTGAAAAGGGCAGAAATTTTTTATCCATAACCGTCAAATGTTTCAGCATGATAATGCTTCAGAATAAATGGTACTTATAACTGCTTTGGAATGATGATAACTCTAGAACCAAAATAAAGATAAAAGACAAGAACAACTTCAAAATAAAAATAAAATTATGCTTCGGAATGAAGGAATGTTCATACTTCAAGAAAGACTCCAGATGGAGTTAGAATAAGGATGAATGACATATGGCATCACAATCAAATTTCTATTGTTCAAAGTAAGGAGAAATTATGGCACATATTTCAAGACGTAGGTTTCCAACACAATGATGGAAACAAGGTTGTTGGGAATCATCGCATATTTCACGATATGCAAAATCTTCGACACACTTCACAAGGACTTCAAGAAAAAGGGAAGGTCTGTACATTATCCATAACCCAACCAACAAATGACTGCCACATCAGCACATCGTAATCATATAATCAAATACAAAATATCACGTTCCTATGGTAAATAGGAGTCTGCCACATGAGATAGGAGAAGGAAATTTAATTTCCAAACGTTCCAACACATTTCGAAGCATTTTTTCGATGCTATAAAAATTTAATTTCGTAGCCCAGAACCATTTTGAGCCCTCCAGTTGCAAATAGTTCGATTCAGACCCAAGAACAATGTTCCCTTTTGACATTGAGAAAATATAGAACACAAGAAGACTAAAAATGGGGGTAAGAAGAATTAGATTGAGCCAGAAAATGCAGATTGTCTACAGGGAGATCCTTAATCACTATGTATTTTTACGTAAGGGGGATTTTTGCCCTTTTTGCGCAAGTTCGATGGGTATTCAGAAGGATTGGCCACTGAGTTTGCACGCACCTTTCACAACAATCAAATTCACATCAGTGACATGACAATCCAGGTAAGCCCCAAAATTCTTAGTCAAGTTATGGAAATGTCATTGCATGGGGTTCAAATTGGGAAATCTGGAAAGAATACTTTAAATGGATTATTAAACCAATTCAGGGTAAACAAGGATAGGCCCACTGAGTTTGTATTGAGTAATAATATCTGCAAGGGGGTCAAAAGAACAAGTTTACAACCTCCTTGGGATGAATTTGCGGTATGGTTCATTAGGTTTTTGACCTACGATGGACAATTCCCTGTCCTATCTGGACATCACATGAGAATTCTAACCCATCTATGCCATGGCAACTCAAATCTTGAGCTTAGGGTAAAACTTCCTCTGTATTTATATCAAAAGCTGGTAAATATGGCCAAAAAGTACCAAGCAGAAAGAGGGTCTCCCAAACACCATGGGCTCATCAAGATCATCTACAAACATCACTTTAGAGGAAACCCTAGGAGTTTTGAATAGTTCTTCTCTGCCTAGAATGAATTGGAGAGTGAAAGCCTTGAATCTGAGGAAGAGACAGAAGGTGAGAAGTCTGAATCTAAATATGAAGCATAAATTACAAGATCTGAACCTGAAATTGAAACTAAATCCTCTGAAAAAGACATCCCCTCCTCACCACAAGGACCTCCATCCTATAGGACTAGGAAGCAAAGGGAAAAAATCTAAGTCTGGTCTTGTGGAAAAAATAAGGAGAGTTACATTTTCTGAGAATGTAACTATTTTTCCAACACAACCTATTGGGAAGCCTGGTAGTTCAAGAAAGGAAGGGCGATGAGAGAAAGAAACACTTGAAGTAGGTTCTTCTCCAGAATCATCAGAATTTTTCCCAGAGTCACCAAAAAGGGTTAAACAAACTCTTGTGGGGTTATGAAGGTCTTCTATAGTTCAAAAACAAAAAGTAACAGAAGAAATAGTGGATGAAGAAGTGACACCACTGTTTCAGTAGTTAAATACAGAGCATGAACATGAAGTGCTTGTAGAACAATTTAGAAAAGAAATATTAGAGGAAGTATATATGGACATAGAATAATTGGAGGTAGAGACAACAATCACAAATTCAGAAATACCTACAGTCTCACTTGTTGACTATTCAGATTCTGAAGATTTTGATTCTGGCAAAGAATCACTAAGATAAGAGAAAGAGCCTGATATGCAAACCCAGTTACATGTTAAAAGTGTCATTCAGACACAAATGGGTTGGATTGAACACACGAAGCCTCTATTAGAGAAAACATAAGCTTATTGCTGATTTGCAAGAAGAAGTGAACAAACTAAAGGTTCGGTTGTCCACTCTAGAGCAACATCCTACAAAATATGATTTTGAGGATGAATTGGCCAGAATTTTATTAGAATTGGCAGAAGATCATAGGGAGATAGCCCTACCTGAGGAAGAATCACCCATCATAGGAGTGTAAATAGAAGAGACAACAACTCAAATCTTCTAGCAGGATGTCAGCATGATAGATTCAGGAGTTTATGAAGAACATTCTAAAAATTTACAAGGGGCACAAACATCACAAGCAACTGAGGAGGCCAATGAATAGGGATAAGTGCTAGAAAAGGTAAATATACATTCTCCTAAATTATCTGTTGAATTAATCACAGCTGAATCACCTCAAGTTGAAACAATAGACGTTGGAGTACAAGTAGATCTACTCTCTGTTAACATATCAGAAATTGGTATACAAGTGGACTTACCTCCAAAAATATAATAAATCATAAGGCCCCCACAAACAGTTACAATGACAAAATATAATGAGGACATAGCACATTGGATGTTGTAGTGTCAACATATGGAGGCATAAATTTCAACTTTAAAACCTTTGAAGCAGAAGTTAGAAGCCCAAACTGCACATATAACTAAGTTACAAGAACAGATACAGGATATGTGCCAAATTGTAGAGTACTTAGTTTAGTGCAGAAGGCCTGCAAGGTTTTATACTTTGATCCTAAAATAAAAATACCTCCGCTGGCAGTTAATGAGGATTATTTCCAAACTTCCTTACAAACTGGACACTACTGAGGAATTTGTAGAACCATATCTACATAGTCTAGAGGAACAAAGAAATCTGCTTTGTGAATTATTTCTGCATAACTTTTTCTTACCTTAGAATGGAACCTTCTTGGCACACATCTTTACAGGAGATATCTAGTTGAGAGCCTTCATATCTCTAGTGCAAAATCATATTCATTGGGATGAGGAGAAAAAGGCAAGCAAGAAAATAAAGTTGAAATATGAGTTACTAATAAGACAGACCCATACTAATTATAGGGAATCCATAAACCAACATTTCACTATGATGAGGGAACAAAAAATCAGAGAAGTATATAAGAGCAATCTTACTGATTGTATCAGGAGTTTTCAGGTCTTTTGTAACCAGCATTTTGGTAGTGCTCTGTCAGCTTGTAAGAGCAGATGGGGAGAATTACCAATATCACTTTAGAAAAGGGAACCTATCTCACCCAACAATTTGTTGTGGTCTAGAAGAAGAGCAGAATGCATAGTGCAGGTCATCCACAAACTGCAAGATCATTGGATAGGTTTGAGGTATAGGCTGCCAAATGTTATAACCCATGTTCCATATTTCTTTGATAATGATCCCGAATCAGATGAACAGTTCTAAGAGTGGCTCAAGCAAATACAGGAAATGAGAGGATATTATAAGGTTCTAGGGCCAAAAATGAGTTATGAAGAACGAAATCTGGATACAGATCTCTGTGTTGTTGTGGCTTCACATAATGCATGAGGACATGCATTCTAATAGGTTGGAGGTAAAATGATGAGGCCAAAAAATTACCTCATTCATGGACCATTTTTGGATATTTGATAAAATATTTGATAAACCTTATGTTATGTTTTGATGCTAATTATGGTGATAGAATGCATTATGTATTAGTGTTTACATGTTTTAAATATTAAAGAGCAAATATTATGTTTTGACTATTTTTCTGTACTTTCTGACCTGTTTCAGCTGAATTCAAAGTAGGATTTATTTGAAGTTGTAATAATAAGTTTTGATATGTATTTAGTTTTGAAATCATTTCATTAGCTTTCCCCACCATCTAATCATTTCAAATGGCCAAAAAGGTGCCAAAACTTGTTCAAAATAGTTTGACTGTGCAGAAATAGGAAATTGTCCATTCAAATTCTAGCTAGTTGTACATATACAACATGGCTTAGAATTGGTCCACTCCAACTCGTGCAAAGAATGGAATAAGTCTTCTGGGCAATTATGGAGACTATTCATGCTGTCATAACTATTTTCCTGTGCCTTTGGTGCATGAATTAACACAAACTCTATTATCCTGCTTGATATTCTGGAGTAGCTTCGAAATGAATGCAGTAAGAATAGTTTTGGTCAAAAGCACCTACAACAGTAGTATAAGGGTGGTAAATAGTGGCTGCAAATGTTTAAGGGATACCCTTATTCTTCCCAACACTTGTCCCTCAACGTATGAAGCTCAGCAGAAGGAATGAATAAGGAATAACAGAATAAATACCTGCATTCTAGGAAATAGTTCTACAATAGTTGTAGCAGCCCTACATAGCAGCACAAAATCTTATCAATATTGTAACCCATTAGTATAAATAATATAGCTCCCATTTGGTTGAGCATATAGGAGCTAGAGTATAGAAAAATAGTAGAATTTTAAATGTTGTAGCATTGGACTATAGCAGAATAGTATTCTGTTGGTTTCCCCTGCATTGTTGTTATGCTACTGCAAATTTAATAAAAGGTGCAGTTTCATCATCTATGTTGGCATTCTAAGTTTAGTGTAAGGTTTAGTTAGTTTAGGATAGCTACTTTTCACCTTCTTCTGGTTCAGGGAGCAAGGGCCACTTCCAGGCCCAGGAGAAGGGACAACATTGACAAGTTTTCTGCTCTTTTCTTACTGTAGCAAATTAGCAAAAACTTGACTCTATTTCATATTTTTAGTTGTGTTATTTTAGAATACATGTGATAATTTATAATTATTATAGGAAGTGTGTGTGCATGTCAACTGACCACCTAGCATAGATTCTTGCATCCTACAACATTTTACGAAATTCCCTGTTTTTCAATAGATGTTTTAGACTTTGACGTTTCCAGTTTTCATCAGAGAATTTCTTGATGTTTCAATTCTGCAAATTCTATTATTGTAATTAGGTTCTACTTCATGCAAGTGTGATTTTCAATTCTACAAGTTTCATTTCTGCTATTTCCATTTCTGCATCCTTTCATTGCTGTCATTTTAAATTCTGCAATTTAAGTAGTTTTCTTTTTTCTGCAAAGTTTCAATTCATGTAATTCCATTTCTATAAAGGTAAATAGGAGTCAATTCCAGTTCATAGGATTTAAAGGTGATGTCAAACCGCCAACATTAACTGCTCTACCAATAAAGCCCTCCTCTAAATGAACTGATCCTTTAACTGCCCAAATTTCCTATCGTATAACGCCATTGGACACCACTCTGGATTGACAAGAATAATGATTAAATGATGAATAATTGATGACCCTCATCAAGATGACCCAGAGGCTCCAGATATGGAAATATCTAGTTATTTTGCTACCTTTTTAGGATGAGCAACTCCTTAGAAAATGCCTTCTCTTTCTTCCTCATCTCATCCATTCTAGCTTTAGGTGGATAATTTAGGGCCACATGGCGAGGGGAAAGTGATAAAACTATATTTGCAAGGAAATAGAGGTGGAAGATAGTGGATTGCTTGGTGAACAACACTGGGTACAAGATATGGGGGTCATAGGGGTAGCCTTCCTATCTATATTAGGTTGTTTTTTTCCTAGATGGCTATCTAGTAGGTCATTGGCAAGGAGTTTCCTCCCTAGATTATGATCATCATGGCAATATTTAAATTGAAATATGAGGTAGAAAATGAATGTCATACATGAAAGGGTATGATATCATTTAGAATTATATACTAGGATTTGTGGAACTGGGTATTGAAATCATCCATTGCCTCCATGGGAGCTCGCTTATTTATTAGGTATTCTAATAAGGACACTCCATCTGCCTTCTCACCAGATCTATCCACTAGCTAGGTGGCCAACTAGTCCCAACCTCCTATTGAATATGAGGGAAGCAACATGTACCATTATCGTGCTTTGCCTTTGAAATATGTCGCTATAAGCTTTAGCGCTACATTTTTTGTAACCATGGTTTGCACTGCATAAAGACTTATCATATGATGCAAGTATTTTATTGGTGTGATTGCATATTCTCTAATGAATTTGGGTAAGGACCTTAGACTGGTCATAGATATTGGATCCTATATTTTTAGTGGAGTAGGGGAAACTAGGGAGCCTTGATCATTCCACACAAGAAATATCCCTAGGTTTAGCTATACTACCATCTCTTAGTTAGCACAAGGTTTTCAGTCAAACGATAGTGCTTCGTTCTACTTCAACAAGCTAATGAATAGAGACTTTTTCTATGATCTCTATTTGAAAATACTTGTGTGGCAGATTCTAGGGTCATTTCCAATGGAGTTGTTGAATTTAGTTAGTTATTTGACCAAGGGATTCACCAGGTGAGTGCTCATAGTGCTCAAATAACAAGGGACTGAGGTCTTCACCGAAACATTAGTGTAATTATTTAAGTTGAGTCATATCGAATGTGCTAGTTTGAAATATTAAGGATTAGATCCAATCCCCAACACAAAGATTTGATTTCCATGGATACTTTAAAATACCCTTTCTAGTTTTAAGTGAATGTAGGGTTTTGTTTGGCTTTGGCCTCTTCTTTGAGAGAGGTAGGTTCATGTTAGAGTATATTACATTATTTGGTATATGCTAATGTACATTCTTAGTTCAACCTTATAAATATTATATTAGGGTTGTGTCATAGATTAGTGTGTGAGTAAATATTTTATGTAATGTAATAATGTGCAGGAAATACACAAGTGTCATCTAAATAAGTGTAAATATGCACAAGTGTCTCATATGTAAGTGTGCATAAGTGTATTTATATTAGGAAGTGTTATATGAAGATTAATGTCCAATTGTGCACACAATATAGAGTCATGTATATGCAATTGTCAAGTAGAGAATCCAAGAGTCATGAGACTTGGTATAAGGAATGGAAGAGTCAAGTAACCCAAGAGTCATCAAATAATGTCTATATATTACTCTATAGAGGATATCACATATATCATCTACATTGTCTACATTGTGAGCATTGTTATTGTAAGAGTTTATGATACATTTGTAAGAGGAGTAATAGTTTACATACATTGGAGAGCAACTAATATTGTAAGTTGTGCTACATGCTTTGTACATGTATGATTTAAGCTATTTCATTCATATAATTGTTTATTAATGAAAGTTAGTTGATATATTATAAGCCTTGATTTTACATATTAGTTGGCTCATATTATTATTGTTACATTATCATTTGATCATATTATATTGCGACTATCATATATTTGATCTTGTGAATAAACCATCAATTCAAACCACAACAAATTATGTATGAATGCGTATAATAAAATTGTAAAAAAGTTTTGATTGCTCTAATAAAACAAACTTAAGTCTATTTTGTTGTGTAACATCTATAAAAATTTCAAAATTTAATTTTTCTCTTACTTAATCTATGCTCTACCTATTTAAAATTTCAAAGTGGCTACCATTAACCAAAGCTCTACTTCAAAGTCGAATGGTTAAATTGTACAACATCCGTTTAAGGGAGAGGTTAGATTCGCAGCCTGCTCCACAACAACACGTGGGCGTTTCACAACAACACATGGGCGTTTCGCGGGCCCGCTCGAATCTCTATTCAATGCTACCGTGCCCACCCGGCGCGTAAGGTCGGCCGTACTAGTGGGCTGGTGTCCACTTTAGATTAGTTGTACACGTGGAATTATGCACATTTAAGCAATTCAGCCTTATTCTATAATATATTGTCCTGAAGTCAGCGCAATGCAAATGGTGATGCTTTCGTTGGATGCGTCCATAGCTGATAAGGACAGGAACGTTCAATTTAGGATAAGACAAGATAAAAAATGCTGTTGTTATCTTTTCGGTTTTATCAACTAGTAGTGGTTTTGTCAGGAGGCGGTTTTCATCAGCTCTGAAATCTGTGGAGTAGCAAGACGAGATCAAACGAGCACCAGGACATCTACTACTACCTTGAAGAGGCGGACAATCGGCTTGCATCGTCATGGGGTGGTGCATAGGGACTGCAATGAACGCCTACCTTGATACCGTAAACCTTGTGAGTCTCTTCATTCATGCCCATTTCCTTTTGCAGCTTTCTTTGCCTTATTTACCTTTCTGTTTTTGTTAATGGAATTCTCTTCAATTTTGCAGTGAAGGACGGATCACCAGAGACGGTGTTGTTCCTTTTGGAATGGAGGGCTCCACAGTACCAATAATCACTATTTGCTACACTTGTTTCCATATTATTTTTATTTTTATTTATTTATTTATAAATAAATTTATGTTTACTTTTGGGTTTTCTAAATAAAAGCCTAAGCTATACCCTCGCAGTGATTATTGGTACTGACACGGAACTCTCCCTTTCTATTAATTTTGAAAGGAAGTTGTTTCTAAAAATCAATTTACAAGATATCCGAATGTATGTGAACACCTTTTGTCGATTAGTTAATAAAAATTTTGTTGTTTAAATGATATGTATTTAATAAAAGAAGTTATATGCTATTGAGTTATTCGTTGTATTTCAAATAATTTTTTAATTTAATGATTTATTTACTTTAAGTTTGAAGAATCATTGTTACGTAATTTCTTGAAAGTTAAGCTTTGTTTTCATAGAATTGTTATAACACAATCAAGGTGGTATGACCTTTTGAATATAACTTTATATATGGATAGAAAATTACTTGCTTGGTACTTGTTAAAAAACATGTATTAAATATAAATCTTTTCTTCTACTAAAGCAGGAGGCTACAAGTTATGAATACAGGCTTAAAAATGATTTTGAAAGTATTTGAAAACATCATTTAATCAATAAAAATTATTATTAATTTGAAAAAATGAAATTATTATTATATTAACACATATTTATTTGTTATAATTTATTAAAAATATTATGTTAATATTGATATGACTCAGAGTATGGTTTAGGGAATCGAACTACGGTTTCAAAGGCTAGGGTAAAGGCTTGGAGAACATTTTCTTGCAAAATATACCATTAGAGAGGATCAATCTTGTTGGAGAGTCTTTCAACAATAAAGATCACAACCAAGAATGGGGGTCATAGGTACTTCGGTACCAAATCCTCCAAAACAAGGAATCTCATACCGGGATAAGTTATGTGGAACCCAAGATAGCTTCAATGATTGTCAAACATAGGCAAGGACAATCATAAACACCATGGGAAAGTGACAAAAGGAGGATTCTTTGCCTGGAAGGGTGATCGGATGTTTAGCACATGCAAAAGTAATACCAATATTAAAAATAGCAAAGGACTGGATAGCTGAGGATATAGTTTATAAGATAAAACACAACCTAATATGTAAATTCATGGGTTTCAGACCATCCATGCACTTTTTCCACACATGGATATAGAAACAATGGCATCTGGAAGAAGAATACAATATTCTAACTCTCCCAAATGGGTATTTTTTCTATAGAGTTCACATTAATAGTAGACTGACAAAACGTATTTGAGGGAGGGTCGTATCATTACGGCCCCTAGAGACTATCCCTACAACCATAAAATATGGGATTCGACCAAAGGGTGGAACCTACTGTAGTACAAATATGGGTAATATTATTTATCCTTCCCCTTGAATTTTAGAAAGATGAGGTACTCGAGGTAATAAGAAACTTACTAGGTCATTATTAGGGTAGATCAAGAGAACCCATTTTAGAAGGATCGATAACTTTTGCCAGGGTTTTATAGAAATGGACCTCGATTAACCTCTTCCAATGAAGATAGACCTAAAAATAGGGGATTTATTTGGTGCTAACAACTATATTATGAGGCTATTCCATTTAGATGTTGGGTGTACCACACTCATGGACATCTAGCTAGAATGTGCCTAATAGTTAAGGATCATCAACTAGAACAAGAGGGGACAAAAGCAAATATTAACATCATGGGCCAATATCTTCAACAAAAGGTAAATTAGAAGGAAAGGAAAGGCCCAACGAACTTTGAGGGCTTCCAAAAAGTAATCAAAAAGTCAAATAGAAGAAATTAGCAAAGTAATAAAAGATAAGGAGGAAAAACTGGAAGAACAAACAATAGATATGAGATATTAAAATAACTTCGAAGCTTAGAAATAGAAGGGTATTTTCAAATGGAAGGATTAGAGGAGGATACTCACTAGGTCACACAGACTGATCAAGAATAATACTGTAATGTAGTGTTGGGGAACAATTAAGGAGCAGAACCAAACATAACCCCTCTCATGGAAGAGGAGTTACAACCCACGAGAGATATCATATGAGAGGAAATAGAGTAGGGGATAGTCTTAACTCAGGAAATAGAGATAAAAGAAGAAAATAAGAACAAATATGATCCTACTTTAGGGATTCATCAAGTGGATAAGAAACAAAAATTGAACCAATCTATAGGGAGGAAGTCAAACAAGGGAAAGATGGAGGAACAAGGAAGAAATTTGAGTCAAAATAGAAAGGTAAAATTGATGGTTAATTTCTTCTCTCCCAATTCTCAATGATATTATTACTTAGAATGTGAGGGATTTAGGCAGCCACCCCAGATAAAAGGAAATAAAAAACATTCCCGTAGATATGATTCCAGATATAATTATGTTATAGGAAACCAAAATGTAAGGAGAAGACTTACAAAAAAAATATAGGAGGATATGGCAAAAAAGAGAGATCCCTACTCAATCAACATAGAAAAAATCAAGGGGATTGACCACTATGTGGAATCACCAATTGTTCCTAGTGATAGAGGGACCTCCACGAGAGGGGTGTTGATGGTTCGGTTACAAAATAGAAAAAATGGAAAAAATTGGACTATAGTTAATTTCTATGGAGCATAGATAGTCAAATTATAGAGAGATCAATGAGTAGCCACCCAGACTTTCAAATACAACTACCCAAAGGACCAATGGATTTTGGAGGGAGATTTCAATACAAATTGTGAAGACAAAAATGCAACACAAAATAACAAAACATAAATTAAACTCAAAAAGATAATATTACACAATGAATGATTTTTATATTAATGGGGGAGCCTCAAAACTCCATTGTTACAATAAGATTCTTTGAATCCTTGATATAGATATACACAATATTACGGTTTTCCAAAACCATAGCTACAATGCTGGTGGTGTCTAAAAATGCATCTCTGCTCCCAAAAAAAGTGGTTGGGCTTCATGTTATCCATTATTGGGCCACTCTAACTTAAACAATTGCTTAACACCTGTGTATCTCCAGATCTACACATATAAGATGATAACAAAGAGTTAGTAATAATTGTGAGGGCTCCACTATGTGAGACCCTCAAAAATTAATGAAACCCTAGCTATCCAATAATAAAACTGCATGTAAATATGAAAATACTAAAAAATAATAATCAAAGTGAAATATTTACCTTGTGATGCTTGCTATTTTTTTGGTCTACTGTAACTATTGTAGGAAATCAATGTGATGATGCCCTAGCATCATTCGAGGGCTAGTAGGACAACAAATATAGGACTGGAATGCCCGTGAGTGCTTAGTAGCAATAGGAAGCACTCGTGGGTACTTAGGAAAATACCCGTGGGAACTCAACACTAGTAGAAAATGCTTGTGGACACTCAAGGAAATACCTATGGACACTCAATAGAACGGGAAATACCCGTCGATGCGCGATAAACACCTGTGGGCACTTAGTATAATGGGAAATTATTATGGGTGCTCAGGGGGGGTTGTAGGAAATGCAGCAGAACCAAATCTAGTTTGCACAAGGTGGGTGATGACAGATGCAAAAGCAATGGTGAGCAAAAGTGAAGGCAAGGATGCGAGGAAGAATCCAAATATTGTTAGGAATCTCAAGAAAAATTAGGAAAAAATTAGGGCACAAATTTCCTAGGAAAACTTAGGGGTTGAGCCATAAAAATGGCTCCTATAAATAATCCAACCTAGGGCATGCTAGGGTTTCAATGATACTAGTCGTGTGGCTGAGATAAAAGCATATCGAAGGGTGGATATTAAATTTGGGGTGTGGCATGGATTGATATGGATGAATGGATAGGATTAAGTGAAATCGAATGGTTGGGATTAATTCACTTATATAAATATATATTTATTAAATATATATAATATAATATATAAAATATTAATATATAAATATATATGAATAGTGGGTGAAAATGGCGGGAAAGCATAGATGGAGGACAAGTGGATAGATTTTGGTGTCTATAAATACCCCTTTTTGTATTATGTTGCATGAAACACAATGCAGTGCAAAAATACAAGACCTATTTTGGCTAGGTGCATAAGCAACTTTCTCTCTTGTTGGAATGTGGATATGATCAAACAAAGGAATAAAGAATTTGGATTTTGTGTAGCTTACCCCCTCAATTGGTTAATTAGTTTACGGATGAAACTCATGTGCCAATTGAAAAATGTGTGCAAATGATTGTGGATGATATGAATGATGTAAATGTGGTACCATTTTTGCCCCAAAAAGAAAGGGAATTGGTGAAAAATGTGAAATGATTGCATCTATTTTTACCCCAATAAATGAAGGGTTTTGTGAAAATATAATGAAAAATATGTTTGTTTTTGCCCCAACAGATTAAGGGAGTTTTTCCAAGTGTAGATGTATTCCACTATGGGAAAGTCAAAGTCAAATGTGATTGCCCCAAGTTTGAGGTGATTTGATGCTATTGAAAAATGTGCCTTTTGGTGTCATTGATATGCAATTATGCAAATGTAAAAAAAGAAAATAAAAATAGTCTATCCTTGGGGCCACTCATGATTGCAGCAATTTATACACAGAATCCCTAAACAGTTGCTCAATCACTTTACTCGACCTACATCTTTGGAGACTAGTGTAATTACAAAGGAAATAATGAAAAGTTATTATTTTTTCTGTGTTTCAATCCCCACGAACAATGCCATCAATGACAACTTTTGAGAAAATTGGTCTTGGCGTAGTCTCACCCAAAATGTGAAGTACCAAAAGTGTTTTTGTTTTCGAACAATGAGATAGTGAATGATGAAAATGGCCAAGTGTCCTTATGGTGGTTTATTCATCTTACTAAATTGCATGGACAACCAATCGCTGAAAACACCAAGGAGATAGAACAAACCACTAGATACAAGGTTCACTTGAAATTGTATCTGAACTTGGAAAATCTACAAATGTTATGACTGATGGATGAAAATGATATTGACATGAAGATGTGATGATGAGAAATGTATTGATGAATGCAATTTGGAGTGATTTGGTGGAGGTAATCTACCTTTTTGAATATATGAATTCAAGTAACTGAGTCTATTTTTGACCCAACAGATGAAAGGGATTTTTGGCATTGAAAAATGAGATGATTATGTTTTTTTTTGCCCTAACAGATTAAGGGTTTTTTGACATGGGAAAATACAATGATTTTAAAAATGCAATGATTGTGTCTATTCTTTGCCCCAATAGATGAAGGGTTTTTGACAATGCAAGTGTCCTTATGGTGATCTATCCATCCTGCCATATTGCATGGATAACTAGTCACTGCAACCACCAAGTGACTAGGATAAACCACTAAATACAAGGTTCACTTGTACTTGTGTCTGTTCTTTGCCCCAATAGATGAAGGATTTTTGGAAATGGAAAATATAGTGATTGTAAAAATGCAATGATTGTGTCTATTCTTTGCCCCAAAAGATGAAGGGTTTTTTACATGGGAAAATGTAATGCAATGATTGTGTTTGTTCTTTGCCCCAACATATGAAGAGATTTTTATAATGCAAGTGTCCTTATGGTGATCTACCCATCCTACCAGATTGCATGGATAACCAGTCACTACAACTACCAGGTTAATAGGATAAACCACTAAATACAAGGTTCACTTGTACTTGTGAATGAATTTGATAGATGTTGAATGAATGAGTGATGATGAATAAAATTAATGATGTTGAATATAAATGTGAATGTGATCTGTTTTTACCCCAACAAATGAGGGGTTTTTTGAAATGGGACTATGTTTATTTTTTCCCTAATAGATGAAGGGGTTTTTTGAAAAGGAAAGAATGCAAGGCAAAGGGCACAACCTTTGACAAAATAACGCAATATTTTGAACCTAGAAATGGATGTGGATGATGTGAATGCAAGGTAAAGGGTGCAACCTTTGAAAAAAGAACACAATATTTTGAACCTAGAAATTGATGTGGATGATATGAATGAAAGGTAAAGGGCACAACATTTGACAAAATAATGCAATATTTTGAACCTAGCAATTGATGTGTATGTATGATTGCATTTTTTGTTGAATTTATGGGGAAAGGTGTGAGACCTTGAGCACCCCCAAGTTGTGTGCTTTTTTGCTTGATTTGGGGGAAGGTGTGATACCTTGAACACCCTCAAGTTGTGATGTTGTTTGCTTGATTGGGGGGGAGGTGTGGTACCTTGAACACCCCCAATTTGTGATGTTTTTTATACTTTCTAGTAATATTTGCATATGTGAGTTATATATATATAACTTATACTTTTGTGTTGTGCATATGTGTGAGTGCTTTTTGTGGAATGCATGTGTATATAGATGATGAATATATATGATATGTTATGGATGATTAATGCAAGGTGGAATGCAGATGTGCTAATTATCATTCAGATTTTAGATCTTGTTTGGCCATGTTTCTAGCATTGTTGTTTAATTAGGGGCACCAAACTTGGTGATATGTTGGGTGAATGACTAATGAACTGACATGGATGTTGATATGGAATAAGATATGGATTTTGATATGGAAGAAGATATAAATGTTGATATAGAAAACTGGTTGTTTTGTAGAGACTCAGACATACTAGTGGCATCAAACAAACTCACTAAAACTACCTAACTCTTCTAGGACCAAATGTGTGTGCATTAAGTTCATTTACCGAATTAGGAGTATGGTAATGACTCAAGGTAATAAAGAACCAATGTGTGTGCAAGTGATTTCATTAGCGCATCTTGACTAAATTGGGTAAACCTATTATGGATTAATTCAAGAAGCTAGCTTGTCCTTATGTATGGTCAAGGTCTCTTTAAAAGAGATTTATCGCCATGCATGAGTGTACTCCACTACTAGTAAAGCGTCTATAGCTTCGACGGAGATTAACTCCATAGTCCACGATTTGTGTTTTTTATCTCTTAAGTTTTGGGGATGACTACCTAACCGTCTGAATAGAAATGTAGTACAATCCTTAAAACCCAATAATTAGTGGTGTGTGATGTAAAATATTTAGAGCTTTGGGGAATCAAATTCTCAACCTAAGTGTGATGAGAATTTTACCCAATCCTTACTACTATATTGTGAGAGTGGTGAAAACTATTGTTTTTGCAGACTATGTTGCATGATGGGATAGGCAAGGATTACCCTTATCACTTTGAGGTTAAAACCAAGTATGGTATTATCCCTCTTTGATACAAGATGTTTTTAAGATATGAAATTATGTTTGGTTCAAGAATGTTTAGGATTCAATTCTCAAAACTCAATATTTTCTTAGTGAAGATGTGTAATGGTCCTAAAAGGAACTCGACATGTATTTGGAGTTTTCTTAAAACACTAGGAGTGGTTGAGTGACCAAAAACACCTATAAATTATGGATGTGTGGTTTGTGCAAATGGAAATTTGACTTGGTGGAATTGTGTGGATGATGTTTTGAATGTGCCCTTGATTAAGGCAACATGACTTTATTGGACCACTTCAAAACCTTAAATTTAATAAATGATCCCTAATATGAAATGTGAAATGTGGATGTGAATGCAATGTATGAAATGCAAAATGAAATGTGTGTGAATATAATGTTTTTGCATGAAATGTATGCAAATGAAATGCAATGTTTTTGGAATGAAATGTATGCAAATGAAATGCAATATTTTTGTGTATTACCCATGTGTATATACATATATAAAATGGATTATGCATAGAATGATCTCAAGTGTATGTTGTTCAATGGCTCAAGTTTTTTTACTCCCTCTAACCTGGTAAGCTTATAACCAAAGGAATTAGGTACCTTTGAAGCTTTCTAAAATTGAGATGTGACCAAAGGGATTAAGTACCTTTGGAGATTTTTTTTTTTTGTGAGGCAGGTGTGATTAAGCATCCTCAATTTGATTTATGATTGATGATGTGAGTGACTAGGAGGATGTGATATCCTGAGAATCCCTAGTATGCTTCATGATTGTGTTGGTACCAATGTCCTGATCAAATGGGTTGGATTTACAATTTGTGGGAAAGACTTTCAGATCAATAATATCTTGGATAACATCTTTAAATACATGACAATTTTTGATTTTGTGGCCCACTTGTTGATAATAGGGACAATATAGGTTCTTCTTATAATTATTTACATGTGGCTTGTTAAGATCACTTGATTTGATTTCTAGAAGTACAATCTCTTGTGCTTCATAAAGCCTTTGAAAAATGGTTGAATAAGATTATGAAAGCACTGTGTAGTCTTGATGGGGCTTTGTAGGATGCTTGGTACGTTTGTTCGATTGTGTTGGATGTTGAAATTGTGGTATAGGTATCATGACCTAAGATATGGATTGTGAAACTAGATGTTGCAAATGATGATGAATTTGATGATGACTCAACTATAACTCAACATTCATGAGTCAAGTTAAAATTTGTTGCAAAAATTTAGTATGTTGACAATCTGATTGTAAGCATTGGTTTTCTTGTTGAGAGAATTGAGATTTGGTAAATGGATTGATGAATGGGTGAGATTGAGTGTGTTTTTGGAGGTGTGATGAATTGGGGGGCATGGAGTGAATTTGATAATGATGAGGTTGGTGAAGAAATGATTATGAATGAAGAAAAGGAGATGATGTGTGAGAACTATGGATGGGTTGACTCATGGTAATGGAATGGATATGGGTGGATGGAGGTATGGGAGTGGAAACTAGTGAATATTATGGTACCCAATATGGACTTTGTGTGATGAATGTGGGTTGAGTGGAAATTGGATGAGGTGTAGAGTTCACTTGAACTTGTTTTTGAGTAGTCTGCTACTTCTTAAGCAATTTGTTCAAATGTTCCCATGCTTCATTAATTTCCACATCATCATGGGAAGGCATGGATGAATATGGAATGGATAATGTGGATTGGTGACAAGTGGTAATAGGAATTACAACTTGATTGGATCAAACACGTACTTATGAAGCAGTATGGATATGTGCTTCATACTAGGGTTTGGTATAGGTAGATGTGTATGAAGTGCTAGGAGCACATGATGATTTAGAAATGGAGAAATTATGGGAAGGTGTAACTGATGCCTCAAAAAGAGGGTTAGTGCACACCTGGGTAAAGCTAGATGGTGGCTGGTAATAAACAAGTTTCTACTATAAAGTAGGATCTTGTCTAGGTGAGTTGGGTACTGACTCTAGATATAGTTAGAAGACTTCATAAGAGCTTATACTCATGCCATATCTATGTGGGTGACAAGGAATGTGAGGGACCTGTAGATAAATTTACCTGTGTCACATTTAGGGAATCTACCATTGAAGTGTTGGGGAAGGTGGATGAAGGTTCCATTGAATTGTCTTGATTTTATGCTTTCTTTTATTTTTTGTTAATACCATAAATTAAATAAACCAAAATACATATTATACAATATAACACAAAAATGAAATTTCACAAGAAAAATAAACAATCAATGCTAAGTTTTTTTCAACAATTTTGTCTTACCTCATTCATTGATTATCTCATTTTAATGTGAATTCATTTTCTTATATTTTGATTTCATGTGTTTCAATGTGCTAATCTGAATTAAATGGGTGAATCCCATATATGGCTTGGATGAGGCAACAATATTCTTGCTAGTGATGAAATCTAAAAAGTTTTCATGGGGGTGACCTAAGGTTTCTAAGGGTAGAGATTGGTGGATGGATATGAAATCCACCATCACCAAATCTCAAGCAATGGTTGGTGATGAAATCCAACCACTACTATTAAATGTGAAGCGTGCAATGTGTGATTCTTTTTAAAAAAATTGATTTTCTATTGTGTACATACAAATTTAGAAATATAACTACTTTCGATAGTCTAAATTAGAAGCCAATACCCATAATACCAATTTTTCCAAAGGATGTAGAGTACACCGCTTAAGACCTACTCTAGACAGTTGGGGGGTTCATCTACTCCTCTATATGGAATCACCCAAGTACGAGGATACTTTTGGTATTTGAATAATGTTCCTAATTAGACCTAAAAAAATTGGAATCCCTAACCCTATAATGCAAACTAATTATGCAATTTTTCAATTCACATGAAATCAGAATGCATATTTTCAATTTGTGAATACAATAGAAAGCTAGAAACTTCAAACAGAAAGTGTGGATGGATGCAAATGACTAATCTGAAACCTAAGATGCAATATAGTATGAATGTTTTTCCAAGATTAATTAGTGATGTTCTTTTTAGCTTATCAATCTGAAAAAAAAAACATAAGATTACCAGAATACATAAACAAAAAGTTAGGGTTTTAGTAGTAAACTTACAAAATAGCCTATGTTTCTACTCCAAATATTTTTAAAATACCTTTGGGTATATTTGAAATGCACTTGGACATTTCTGGATGGCCCTCGAGCACCTTTGGGCATTCTTGCACCTTATGCAACCTTCTGCAAGTTTCCAGAAACCCTAACTAGCAAAAACGCTTGATTCATGTCTCTAAAAATCCTACAAAACAAGACAAAAACAAAAAATAAATTAACAAATAAAATCATAAAAATGAAACCTTAGTGGGTCACATCGTGATCGCAATTTGTGAAGATAAAAATGCAACACCAAATAACAAGATATAAATTGAACTCAAAAATATAATATTGCACAATAAATGATTTTTATATTAATGGGGGGAGCCTCAAAAATCCATTTTTACAATAATAATATTTGAATCCTTGATACAAATATACACAATTCTAGGGTTCTTTGAAACCCTAGCTACAACGTTGGTGGTGTCTCAAAATGCATCTCTGCTCCCAACATAAGTGAGTGGGCTTTGTGCTATCCAATACTGGGCCACTCCAGCTTAAACAATTGCTCAACGCCTATGTATCTCCATATCTGCACACATAAGATGATAACAGAGAGTTAGTAATAACTATGAGGGTTCCACTATTGGAGATCCTCATAAATTAATGAAACCTTAGCTATCCAATAATAAAACTACGTGTAAATATAAAATACTCAAAAAATAATAATCAAAGTGAAATATTTACCTTGTGATGCTTGTTTTGTTATGGTTTGGTATAATTGTTATAGGAAATCTATACAGTGATGTCCTAGCATCACCCAAGGGCTAGTAGGACAACAAATCTAGGACTGTAATTCTCTCGGGTACTCGATAGCAATAGGAAGTACCCGTGGGCACTTAGGGAAATGTCTGTGGGCACTCAAAAATAGTGGGAAACACTCATGGGTACTCAAGGAAATGCCTATGGGCACTTGATAGAATGGGAAATGCTCGTGGGCACTTGATAGAATAGGAAATGCCCGTGGGCACTTGGCAAAATGGTAAATGCTCATGGGCACTCCGGGGGTTGTAGGGAATGTGGTAGAACCATATATAGTTTGTGCGAGGTGGGCGATATGAATACAAAAGTGACGATGAGTGAAAGCAAAGGTGAGGATGCGAGGAAAAATCCAAATATTATTAGGAATATTAGGAAAACTTAGAAAAAAATTAGGGCACAAATTACCTAGGAAAACTCAGGGATTAAGCCATCAAAATGGCTCCTATTAATAATCCAACCTAGGGCATGCTAGGGTTTCAACGACACTAATCGTGTGGCTAAGATAAAAGCATATCGAAGGGTGGATATTAAATTTGGGGTGTGGCATGGATTGATATGGATGAATGGATAGGATTAAGTGAAATTGAATGGCTAGGATTAATTCACTTATATAAATATATTTATTAAATATATATAAAATATAATATATTAATATTTAAATATATAAATATATATGAATAGTGGGCAGAAATGGCAGGAAAACATAGATGGATGGCAAGTGGCTAGATTTTGGTGTCTATACAAAGCTTAGAATAGAGGAACAAAAAGGAGGTAGAGCCATGTTGGAGGAAAAGGATAGGTTCTTCTCAACAATAACATGTCAAATGAATCTAATAGATATCCCAACTATGGATAGCTCTGTGACCTAGAAAAATAAAATAAAGGAAGGGGAGATAATCAAATCTTGCTTGTATTATTTCTTCATGGGGGAGGAATTATACCTAAATACCAAGCATCAAGCGACGGTCATGTATAGGTTTTTTTCAGACCATTTTCTAGTAAGCCTTACCATAGAAGAATATAATCATAAAGTTGTAGGGAATTTTAAATTTGAGCTATGGTGGATGAAATATGGGGAGTTGGAGGACCACTTAAAGGAATGGTGAGAAGTGGGGAAACCAAGATTTGGGAAAATCTAATTCAAACTCCAAAAATAACTGAAATATGTGAGGACCCAACTAAAGTATTGGAGTAAACACAAGAAGGAACTCAGTAGAATCCAAAAGAGAAAAATCAAGGATCAAAATGAGAACATTGCTTAGGAGATAAAATAAAAAACTTGTTAGGATCCCATCCTAATGTTATTTTTTAATTCTTATTTGCTTATGTAATGACCCACTTCCAATGTGGGGGGATTTCATCTATAATGCTATTTTATAATATTTCGTAATGTATGTGGCAAGTAAGACTCCTAGCCAAGTGGGGCCATTTCATGTAACCATTATCAATGTTATAACTGGTGTTTGATAAAATATTCTAGCTCGAGTGGCATTTTGCATGTAAGCCAACTCTTGAGCCTTAGGGTAGGGTTGCATGGATTTTCTCTTTAAAATACATGGATCCATGTATGAATGTATATTTTACAAGTTAATGAAATATTGAAGGAGGTTGCCCCCTCAAAGAGGCCTACAATTTTGAGTTATTTGTGAGATTGTTCAATTTTGTAATTACTTTCTGCATAGTGTTATTCTATTATTTGATGTATTTCAATTATTTTATAGTAATTTGTGTGAGTGAGCTTTATTTTAATAGTAGGTTCCTAACAAGTGGTATTAGAGCACTTTCCAAGGTTGAGTTCTACTATGAATATGACAATTCTTTCCCATCCATTATGCATGTTAGGTATAATTTTCTTGGTTTTTTCATTTCCATTTCCTTTACTTAAAAAATAGAAAATAGAAAAAAACATAAAAAGCCAAAAAAATATATTTTATTTTTACAGTAGTTGAGTAGGCTAGAAACCCTGTGTTGAGCATTTTAAAATATCATGAAGGAGCTTTCATTATTGGCTATGCTAGATAACCCACAAAATATCTAGTGAAGTGAGGGGTGATCAGGCTCCAATACCTAGGCCTTAGATAGCACTCACATATGGAATTGATATCCCACACATATTTGGGTGTATCAAGAGACCATTTAGGCTTAAACAATATTCTATCCAATAGGAACCTTTTTGGCCTTGTATTATCCATAGTCAATGGGACACAACATCCCAAATTATTACCCTCCCATATTATTAGAGAGGCATATAGTGTTCTTAAGGGTATGTGTGGAATCCTCTTTGGGTAGTGGCCTAAAATATTGGGTCGAGAATTATTGTACATCACAATGGTATAACAAAGGGCCTCTGGGTATTACATACTCCTTTGCTTAGCATACCTTGGTTTTGTCAAAAAAAATCAACCTACAAAAAGACACAAAGCCTCCCTATTCTACTAAACATACAAACCTTTTTCACAAAAGTGAGCATATGGAGGAAGACATCCCTATCACAAAAAATTTGCATGCACCACACAGTTAGGATAGAGTATACAATTATCTATGGTAGTCAGGAATTATTTCAATAACCTTTGGGTCAGTGGTAGTAATAGTTGTCAATAGCAATAAAACATTACTTGCTTGGTACTTGTTAAAAAATAACAGGCACTAGATATAAACCTTTTCTTCTACTAAAGGGGCTATAAGTTATGAATACAGGTTTAAAAATGATTTTGAAGGTGTTTGAGAACATCATTTAATCAATAAAAGTTGTTGTCAATTTGAAAATAAAATAAAATTATCATTATATCAATGGATATTTATTTTTTATAATCCATTAAAAATATTATATTAATATTGATATAACTCAGAGGATGGTTTGGGAAATTGAATTAGGTTTTCAAAGGCTAGGGCAAAGGCCTGGAGAATGTTTTCTTGCAAAAGACACCATTAGAGAGGATCAATCTTGTTGGAGGGTCTTTCAAAAGTAAGGATCATGATCAAGAATGGGGGTCATAAGTCCTTCGGTACCAAATACTCTAAAACAAGGAATCTCATACTGGGATAAGTTATGTGGAACTAAAGATAGCTTCAATGATTGTCAAACATAGGCAAGGACAATCATAAACGTCATGGTAAAGTGATAAAAGGATGATTATTTGCTTGGAAGGGTGAGCAGATGTTTAGCACAAGCAAAAGAAATACTAGTATTGCAAATATCAAAGGATTGGATAGCTGAGGATATAGTTTATAATATGAAACACAATCTAATAGGTAAATTCATGGGTTTCAGACCATCCATGCACTTATTCCACATATGGATACAGAAAAAATGGCATTTGGAAGGAGAATACGATATTCCAACTCTCCCAAATGGGTATTTTTTCTATAGATTTCACATCAATGGCAAATCGACATAAAAGTATTTGAGGGAGGGTCATATCATCACGGGCCATCGAGACTATCCCTACAACCATAAAATATGGGATTCAACCCGAGGGTGGAACCTACTACAGTACAAATATGAGTAATATTATTTATCCTTCCCCTTGAATTTTGGAAAGAGGAGGTACTCGAGGCAATAAGCAACTTACTAGGTCATTATTAGGGTAGATCAAGAGAAACCATTTTAGGAGGAACGATAACTTTTGCTAGGGTTTGTGTATAAATGGGCCTCGATAAACCTCCTCCAATGAAGATAGACCTAAAAATAGGGGATTTTGTTTGGTTCCAACAACTATACTATGAGGCTATTCCATTTAGATATTAGGTGTGCCACACTCATGGAAATATAGCTAGAATGTGCCCAATAGTTAAGGATCATCACCTAGAACAAGAGGGGACAAAATTAAATATTAATATGGTGGACCAATATCTTTAGAAAAAGGTAAATTAGAAGGAATGGAAAGGCCCAACGAACTCTGAAGGCTTCCAAAAAGTAATCAGAAGGTCAAATAGAGGAAATAAGCAAAGTAATCAAAGTTAAAGAGGAAAATCTGGAAGAACAAAAAATAGATATGAGATATTCAAACAACTTGGAAGCTAATGGAAGGATTAGAGAAGGATACTCACCTGGTCACACTAAATGATCAAGAATAATACTCTAATGTAGTGTTGCAGAACAAGCAAGGAGCAAAACCAAACATAGCCTCTCTTATGGAAGAGGAGATTCAACCCACAATGGAGATCATAAGAGGGTAAATAGAGTAGGAAATAGTCTTAACTCATGAAATAGAGATAAAAAATAAAATAATAACAAATATGACCCTACTTTAGAGATTCATCAAGTGGAGAAGAAACCAAAATTGAACCAATCCATAGGGAGGAAGTCAAACAAGGGAAATATGGAGGAACAAGGAAGAAAATTTGAAAGGTAAAATCGATGGCTAATTTCTTCTCTCCCAATTCTCAATGATATTAATTACTTAGAATGTGAGGGATTTAGACAACCACCCTAGACAAATGGTAATAAAAAACATTACCATAGATATGAGTCTAGATATAATTTTATTACAGGAAACCAAAATGTAAGGAGAAGAATTACAAAAAATAAACTTGAGGATATGGAAAAAATGATATATCCTTACTCAATCGACATAGGGAAAATCAAGGAGATTGGCCACTATGTGGAATCACCAATTGTTCCTAGTTATAGAGGGGCCTCCACGAGAGGGGTGTTGATGGTTCATTTACAAAATAGGAAAAATGGGAAAAAATGGAATATAGTTAATTTCTATGGAGCGTAGATAGTTAGATTATAGAGGGATCAATGAGTAGCCATCCAGACTCTAAAAGAAAACTACCCAAAGGACCAATGGATTTTGGGGGGATATTTCAATACAAAGCTTAGAATAGAGGAACAAAAATGAGGTAGAGTCATATTGGAGGAAAAGGATATGTTCTTCTCAGCAATAACATGTCAAATGAATCTAATAGATATACCAACTATGGGTAGCTCCATAATCTAGACAAATAGAAGAAAGGAAGGGGAGATAATCAAATCTTACTTGGATAGTTTCTTCATGGAGGAGGAATTATACCTGCATACCAAGCATCAAGCAACGGTCATTTATAAGCTTTCTTTAGACCATTTTCCATTAAGCCTTATCGTAGAAGAAGATAATAATTGTTGGGCAAAACATTGGTTATTCTATAGTTGATTTATTGCCTCCATTAAAATTGTCAAACCTGGGAAGCTCGTAAAATTATGAAGTACCATGCACATTTTATGCTTATAACACCAGTGAGATGAGTCCAATATGTCTTAAGATTTTGGGGGGATGGTTGTGGTGTAGCTTTCTTTATTTTTCCAAACCATTAAATTAATCTATATTATCAAACACGTGACTATAAATAAACTATAGAAAGCAAAATATAAACTTGTTGGAAAAATACAGAGAAAATAGGGGAAGTGCAAAAACTAAATGACTACAATAAAAAAAGAAAAAAAATAAATAATTCAGAAATTAATTACAGAAAATAGGGAAAAAGGGTGGAATACTATTGAGAGTGGGCCCAGACTTCTAGCAGATTTTACATAAATCATATCACGCACATTGGATGTTAAGAAATCTTGATATGAACACTCGATTAAATTAATTGCAACTTCAAAATATATTACACGTAAAAAATTCTAGGATACCTTTTTAGGGGTGGCCTGTGCATTTATATAATGCACAACCATCCCTATTTACAAGCTCAAGAAAGTCTATTTCAGAATTTCCATTATAACAAATATGAAAAAAATAATTGCTGATGCCAAACACACGCTAATTTTATCCTTCGTAGGATAAATAAGACGTGTCCCATTTATCGAACAAAGTATGTCTATAATTACATCACAAATCGATAGCAATCAATTTCATATGATCGATTTATGTGTTTACTTAATTTACATATTTGTTTAGCCATTAATAAAAATGGATAATTTTCTCGATTCATACTGTTATTTTTCATCCACATATATTACTAGAAATTATCGTTCTATTTCTCTGAAAATAGGGTTCTTGTTATACTTTTGCTTGATTGGAGTTAGGTGTCGTCCAGCCTGTCACTGGAAATTAGGTATTGTTGACTCCAAATTCGGGAGTCACGTGCCTTTAACCCTGAACCTGGGATTCAGGCACTGTCGACCCTAAAGCTAGGAGTCAGGCATGTTTGACCTTGAAGTCAGGAGTCAGGCACCATCGATCCTGAAGCTGGGAGTCAGGTGCCTTTGACCTTAAAGTCAGGATTCAAGCATCATCGATCTCGAAGCTAGGAGTCAGGTGCCTTAACTTAGCATACATATTCTTTGTTGCGATCACCATTGTCCTTGTATTTCCACCATAAAATATGAAGTGCCAAGTCCACCTGGGACCTTGATGTAAATATGTAGAAAATTTAGCAAAATCATCGAACCTACACACAAATCACACTTAAAACACATATTAGAGAATATACACAATTTCTTATTAAATATATAAAACCTTCATTAAAAATTACATTCTATCAAATAATACCACACAGTATGTTATTAACTCATACAAAAATGTGAGCATTTTTGGTGCTCATCATCCCCCCATGCCTAGATGTTGCCATGCCCTCATGGCACCTTTTGTTGGTAATCCCCTATTCTATCTACAGCCGCTATTTCTTTGTTTCCTTTCTTGGGTGGTGGATTTATCCCGTTCCTTATAGTGAGGATTTGTTTTACCCATAGCTCCTTCCACACTTCCTGTAGATGATATTTTAGTTGCTCTTTTGATCACTCCTACTAGTAGGAGCTCATAAACCTAGAGAAATCCATTAGACACATAGTTCAAATGAGGGAAAATCTTGAGGCTTTTATAGCAAAGATGGAATTTGGGAAAGGATATTGTTAGAGGTAAATATACTTAAGATTTGTAAAAATTTAAAGTGTGTTGGAAATATGATCAAGATTTGTTGTCATTGATGTCAAGAGTCAATTTAAGTGAGCAAGTGCAAGAGGAAGGATGGCAAGCGTCAAAGAAATATTGATTCTAGACCTAGGAGAAATAATATTATAACATCTCTCTTTATAATATTCAAGGTTATCAAATAAGGTATACAGGAGAAATGAGAAGGCCCAAGGAAAATAATATTATAATGTTTTATTATAATATTAAAGTTCTAATGGTAAGAACTAAAGAAATTAAATGAATTATAAATTAATTTTAATAATTTCATTATAAATGCGGGAAATTCTCTGCGCAGGCGACAGGCGATGTTCTAGGGTTTGTGGAGCGAAGGATAATCCAGGACATCAGGTGGATTCCCATTTTGTTTTGTTTTTGTGGATCTGAAGGATCACTTGCAGCCTCAAGAGGGCCCAATGGGGTCTCCTCCAGACCCTCTCTCCGGGAGAAAGAGCTCTTACGCTGAAATGCTCAAAGACAATCCTTCGTCTTCTAACGGCGAAGCTCAGAGAAATACTCTGAATATGATATTCAAGAACGCTGGCAAGAGTTCAGCAGCGCATCGAGTCAACGGATGTCTCCCACAATCCGCTTCAAGACCTAAGATTGTAATCGAACCAAAGCTGGTCGAAGACACAATCCTCTACCGAGCCAATCATGATTTGATTTGCAAATTCATGGGTATCCGACCTTCCCTGAATTTCTTGCACACTTGGGTCAGACAGAACTGGGAGCCCCATGGTGAGTACTCCCTGTGGTTTATTAGCAATGGGTATTTCATCGTTAGCTTTTCTTCTTTAGCTGATAGAAATAGAGTGTTTGAGTCAGAGAAGAGAAACCACGGTCCGACAGGGTTATTTGTTCAACCCTGGAGAGTGGGATTCGATCCTCGCATCGAACCCATGGCTGTCCCGGTCTGGATCCGGCTGTACGCTCTTCCAATGGAGTTTTGGGGGAGCGAGTCCTGGAAATGATCGGTAACTCCCTGGGTAGGCACCTGGGCGTCTCCAAGGACACCATAGAAGGTAACTCTGGTGTCTATGCTAGAATCTGCGTGGAAATGGATATTAGCCAGCCTCTACCAGCAGAGGTGGAACTGGAACTGGCAGGAACATCTTGGATCCAACAGTTAGACTATGAGGCTCTGCCTTTCAGATGCAGAGTCTGTCATAAACATGGGCATTTGGCCCGGTTTTGTCCAAATATTTTGAACACCAAAACGGAAGCCCAGCATGGTATGCCAAATCGCCCCAGAGAGGGTAAGTCTATCTCTGCCAAAGAAACATCCAATACTCCTCAGGGTAATGAGGGTCAGAAAGATGGCTTTGAACAGGCCAAAAGAAGGAGAAAGCAGAAGAAAAACGGTAAGGAGCAATTACAATCCAAGCCAGCCAATAGATATGAAATTTTTAAGACATTAGTGGATCAGGAGGACCAGGATATGGAAGGTGTGGATGGGAATATTGAGGCTCATAACATCCACACTCATGTTTCTCCTTCATCTCCTCCTGTCTTAGAACAGGTGATTGAGCCCACTGAGGTATTGCCGCCAGAAAATGTAGGGGCACTGATAGTGCACTCCCAAGCGCCGCCAGTAATTAAGGATGTCAGCATGGGAATTGCAAAAAAAAATAGAGAAAGGCCAGCCCTGGGAATATCTCAGGTGGAAAAGAGATCCAAAAATAGCAACACTCAAGGAGCGGGCAGAAAGTCAAATAAGGACCTGATTGCAGCTCAAGGAGACAAGCTGATCAATGGAGGATCGGTGAGGACAATTGATTCTTACTGCTCTCAAGGTTTTCAATGATTATACAATCTTGGAATGTTAGGGGTTTAAACAGTAGAACCCATCAATCTGCTATTCAAAGACTCTTAGGAAAATGTAAAACAGACTTTTTGCTTATTCAGGAGACAAAAATGTCTTTAGATCTTATGAGTAAAACAATTAATAGAATCTGGCGGGGTGCTGGTCATATGGATGTGGCTGCCCAAGGTGCTTCAGGGGGGATTGTTACTCTTTGGAACCCTCTGGATTGGACTGCATTAGAACATATAGCTTGGAGGGGTGTTCTCACATCTCATTTTAGGAATAATTTCACAGCAGAACATGTCTTAATCACTAATTTTTATGGGGCCCAAGACCTTGATGGCCAGAGGCTCCAATGGAAAGCTGTTCACAACATGAGGTCCTCCAGGGAATACTTAGACTGGATTATTGTAGGGGATTTTAATGCAAAATTATCTGCTCGTGATCAGGAAGGTGGCACCCCAATTTTGGATCCAGGGGACCGGCTTCTGATTGCCCAAGTCCAGGCCTTCCAATTAGTGGATGTTAAAGGTCCTGGAACCTACTTTACTTGGACTAACAAGAGGAAGGAGCCACACAGCAGGAAGGTCAAGTTAGATCATTTTCTGGTCTCGGAGGAGGCTTTTGTAAAGTGGAATACTAAGTTCCAGATTTTGGAGGGCCCTGTTTCAGATCACTTTCCCATTTTGTTGGAGGGAGGGACTATGATAGGGCAGCATCACAGGCCTTTTAAATTTGAGAATTTTTGGTTACAAAAGGAGGACCTTCGAAAGAAAATTCCACAATGGTGGGAAGAAGGTCGTCCACCTTTTGGGACAGCAATGTTTAAATTTCATAAACAGCTTCATTTTGTCAAACTTCAACTGAAACAATGGAGGAAAGATAATAAGTCAGATTTCCAGTTCCAAAGGGCCCCCTTGGTGGCCGGATGGGAGGAGGTTTAGAAACTCTTTAGGGAAGGAACAATTACTGAGCAACTCAAATCCGAGGATGATGCCTTGCGCAAAGCGGTTGAGGCCATTGATAACCAAGAGGAGATATACTGGAAACAGAGGGCAAGAAATACTTGGTTATTAGAAGGGGATAGAAATACCAAATTTTTTCATCGGTCAGCTTGTGCTAGGAGACAGATGAACAACATGGAAGCCCTTAAAGATGAGAATGGACATTCCTTCGATACTCTTCCTGGTATGCACTACCACTCAATCGATTACTTTTCTAAACTTTTTAAGGAAAGTATGGACCAAGATGCTGAGGCTCAGAACGAAGTTATTAATGTCATACCTTCTATTATCTCTGAAGAAGAAAATCAGGCCCTGCTTAGACCCATTGATAGAGATGAATTGAAAAATGTGGTCTTTGGAATGAGTACTGGCAAATCTCCTGGTCCAGATGGCTTTCCTATTGAGTTTTTTCAGGCCTTTTGGGATACTTTGGAGGAGGATGTTTTGGCTGTCACAGAGGAATCCATAACTAATAAAAGAATGCTTAGGGCAATTAATCACACCTTCATCACTTTAATTCCAAAAGGGGAGGAGGGGACTCATATCTCTGATTTCAGACCTATTGCCTTATGCAACGTGATTTATAAAATAATCACTAAGATAATGGCTGAGCGGCTCAAACCTCTCCTTCATAACATCATTTCTTCAGAACAAGGGGGTTTCGTTGAGGGAAGACAAATCTTGGATGGGGTGGTTCTTGCTCAGGAGGCTATCCATACAATGCAAAAATCTGGTAATAAAGGAATGTTCATTAAACTGGATATGTCCAAGGCTTATGACCCGGGTTGGAGTGGAGCTTCTTGTCTAAAATGATGGCAGCCTTTGGCTTCTCCCAGGACTGGATTGATTGGGTCATGAGCTATGTTTCTACGCCCTCTTATTTTGTCCTTATCAAGGGTCTTCCCTCGCATCCTTTTGGAGCCACTCGTGGTCTTCGCCAAGGAGACCCTTGCTCTCCCTATATTTTCCTCATTCTGGCTGAAGGATTAGGTAGACTTTTCTTGAGGAGAAGGCAACAAGGCCTGCTAACAGGTATCAAGGTAGGGGAGGAAACTTTGACTCATTTGCAGTTTGTGGACGATACTGGATTGGTTGGTGTGGCCAGTCTCAGGGAAGCTAGAGGAATCAGAGATACTCTTAATGTCTACCTTAGGGCTTCAAACCAGGCCCTCAATGACAGGAAGTCCAAAGTGGTCTTTTTCAATCTTGACCAAAGGTTGCAGGATAGAGTTATTGAGATCCTGGGATTCACAAGGACTTCTCTTCCAATAGTTTACTTGGGAGTTCCCTCGCATTTCAAAAAATTAAAAATAGATATCTGGAAGGATCTATTGGAAGGTATCAAAGATAGAATGAATCATTGGTCCCATAAATGGTTAAGCTATGGGGGTAGATTAACTTTCTTGCAGTCAGTTATTCAGGCTATGCCAATCTATAAATTCTCTATCCTGGCTACCCCCCATTCCATTTGGAAAGAGCTGGACAAAATGGCAAGAAGATTTTTATGGGAAGGTGCAAAAGGGGAGAAAAAATGGGCTTTGGTTGGGTGGGATAAAGTTACCCAGCCTAAGGATAAAGGAGGGCTGGGCCTGAGAAGCTCCAAGCTTAATAACAAAGCCTTGGCTGGAAAACTGTATTGGAGGTGGATTTCCCAGCCAACCTCCTTATTCAGCAGAATCCTATCCAGCAAATATTTGGGCCCTGTCCACCCCACCATGGTGGGCCGCCTCCCCCTGGAAGGTTCTGGATCCTTAGTGTGGTAGACTCTCAAGCTTGGATCTCAGGTTATCAAAGACCAATTATTTTGGAAAGTGGGGAGAGGGGATAAGGCACGTTTTTGGACTGATTCTTGGGACCAGTTTCCACCCATCATTGCTATGTTTCCCAAATTACAACCAATCAAGTCCGCCATAGAAGCCAAGGGTTGGATTCAAATTGAAAGCTATTTTAACACCAGCCAATTGGGGGAGTATAAGTTTAAAAAGTTTAAGAGGTGGGAGGAGTGGCCAATTACAATCCCTCTGGAGCTGGCACCCATCTTGAACAAAATCTTGACAGAAAGGTTCCTCACAGGGAGGGATGAGGAGGATGAATTAGCTTGGGGCTATGGGAGCCTTGGGGTTTATACAGTAAAGGACGGTTATGAAAAGATCCTCCCAGAGCCTCCCCCACACTCATTTCCGGTTCAGGATTGGAGAAGGATTTGGCATCCCAAGGGTTGGCTGAAAGTAAATTTCTTTGCCTGGCAGTTTATGCATAATGGAATTCTCACCTTTGACAATCTCAGATGTAGAGGAATCATCGGTCCTTCTCAATGTGCTTTATGCCACAAGCATGAGGAAACAACTGATCACCTGATGTTCGAGTGCCCTTTTACGCATCAGATTTGGAAGCGCTGGTTCTCTCACTATAAACTCTAGGCTAATGGTGATCTAAATCGAGCCAATATTTGGGAAAAATGGAAAAGGGGCAGATTTAAATCTATAGCTCTCCGTATTGGTTGGGAGCTTGGCTTCCTTTTCATTTGGTGGCAAGTATGGCTGGAGAGAAATGCCCAGATTTTTAGAGAAACTTTCTCCTCGATAGACGGTGTTTGGCAGGTCATCTGGAGCAAAGTCACAAAAACTGTTGCCATCTATGCTGAAGAGAAAAATCAGGTTGGTCTTGGGCCTCTAGAAGAGGGGGTTGAGGGGCAAGAGAGACAAGACAGAGTTAGCTGGAAACCTCCCCAAAAGGTTGGATCAAAATCAATACTGATGGAGCTGCAAAAGGCAATCCGGGCAGTGCGGGTATTGGTGTTGTTTGTCGGGATCATGCTGGTTCAGTGCTTTACTGGGAATTGCAAGGCTTGGGCAGAGCCACAAACAATGAAGCCGAAGCCATTGCTATCAAATCTGCTTCCATCTGGGCTGTCAAGCAGGGTCACAGGAGGATAATTCTCGAATCCGATTCTCAAGTCCTGGTTGGCGCTCTTGATTGCATGCGAAACTTCTCTTCGAAAGCATGGAAGTTGCAGATTCTGATCTCTCAAATCAAGGATTTATGGAGGGAATTAGATGACGTGATCCCTGTCTATGTGAGTCGAAACTTGAATAAGGTGGCCGATTTCCTTGCGAAGATGGGTGCTGAGAAAGAGGTAGGGGTGCAGCTGCACAGTGACATGCCTCTGATAGATGAAATGATTAGGCAAGGTCTGGAACGATCCCTGCGACAATGAGTAAGAAAAATGCTAAGGGTGGTTCTTGTCACGATTTCGCGACCTGTTGCACCGTCGCGACCTTTGCTGGAAAGCTGTCATGATTTCGTGACATGTTGCGCTATCGCGGCCTTTGGAGAGAAGTTGTAGCGATTTCGCTACCTGCTGCGTCGTCGCGGTCTTTGATGAGAAGATGTAGCGATTTCGCTACCTGTTGCGCCGTCGTGGCCTTTGCTGGAAAGCTGTCACGATTTTGTGACATGTTGCGACGTCGCGGCCTCTGCTGGAAAGCTGTCACGATTTCGCTACCTGTTTTGCTGTCGTAGCCTTTGGAGGGAAGTTGTCACGATTTCATGACCTGTTGCACCGTCGCGGCCTTTGGTGGGAAGTTGTCACGATTTCGCGACCTGTTTTGCCGTCGCAGCCGTTGGTTGGAAGTTGTCACGATATCGCGACACTTTTGGAAAAAGTGCGCTAAGGGGGAAAATCGTCGCGATATCGCGACATTTTTGGTGAATAGCCGCCCAAAGGAAAAATCGTCGCGATTTCGTGACACTTTTGAGGAATGGGCACCCAGGGGGAAAATCGTCGCGATATCGCGACATTTTTGCAGAACTGGCACCAAGGGGAAAAGTCGTCGCGATATCGCGACACTTTTGAAGATCGGGCACCAAGGAGAAAACTCGTCGCGATTTCGCGACACTTTTGAGGAAAGGGTGCTAAGGGGTAAACTTGTCGCGATTTCGCGACAGTTTTGGAGAACTCGCTTCATGGGGGAAAATCGTCGTGATATCGCGACACGTTTGAGGAAAGGGCGCCAAGGGGAGAACACGTCGCGATTTCGTGACACTTTTGCTGAAGGGACGCCAAGGGGAAAACTCGTCGCGAAATCGTGACACTTTTGGAGAACTGGCGCCATGGGGAAAAGACGTCGCGATTTCGTGACACTTTTGCAGATTTGGCGCCAAGGGGAGAACTCGTCGCGATATCGCGACACTTCTGGAGAACAGGCGCCTTCTGGCTTTCTCGTCGCGATTTCACGACGCTTTTGGTGGCTGGGCGCTTTGGTGTTGTGCCGTCGCGATTTCGCGACACTTTTTGTGTTTTGTGGCCTCGGCGTCTATCTGTCGCGATTTCGCGACATGTCATGATTTCGCGACTTGTCGCGATTTCGTGACCTGTTGTCGTGGCGCGGCCTTGGGTAGGTTTGGTGTCGCGATTTCGCGACATGTCACATTTTTGTGACTTGTCGCGTTTTCGCGACTTGTCACATTTTTGCGGCCTGTTGTTTTCTGGCTTCTCTGCTTTCGGCTGGGATGTTTTTACTCCCACTTGTAACTGTTATTTGTTTTAATACAATTTTTTTCAATTTTTTCAAAAAAAAAAATTTCATTATAAATAGGTCCGAGGTGTAGACCAATTGGTTCATCCAAACCCCATAAGGGGGGTAGAGGTCCAAGGTTCAAATCTCGGGCCTCGTTGGACTAAATGCTTGTCCCTTTCCTAGTGCTTTTAGCGACGTAAAAGATTTAAAATGATTGTGGCATGGTGGTTATAGGGGTGGACTGCACGAAGATCTGTGTGGCGATTCTAGGGCGGACAACGCAAAATACTATGGCAGCCATAAAAACTAGACAGTCTACCCAGATTCATGGTGGCTATTGATTCCACCATGTAAATTTAAAAAATATAAAAAAAATAATAAATAATAAATAAATAAAAATAAAAAAAATAAAAAATGTTTTCATTATAAATTAATTTGATTAACTTTATAGTTATTAAATTAATTATAAATTAGCACAGGATAATGAAAAAGGAATTCTTTAGGGACTAGAGAGGGCTCTACTAGGGTTTGATGATAAAAAACTACTTTGCTAGGGTTTGATGAAGAAAAATTACTCTGCAGGGATGGCAATAGCTTCCGGAGGAGGTCTAAAAAATTGGAGGAATATCATGATGGCATCGGGCATGGCATAGAGAGTGCATGCTCGTCATGCTTTTTCATCTGAAAATGACTAGAAGAAACATGATTTTCCAGTGCATTTCGGGAACAGCTTGTTAAAGAACATTGGATGTTTGGAACGATGTGAAGCCAGGCCAGTTCTAGTGGTTCAACTAGACTCGATGGTGGAATATGTGGAGTATCTAACCAAACATGCCCTTATTGGAAAATTTTTGGGCATCCTAATTTCTCTCCCCTTTGTGGAGGCTTGGGTTAGGAAGACTTGGAATCCTAAAGATGATGTGGAGGTGATGCTGAGTGCGAACAACTATTTTATGGTGGTTTTCTCTTGTATTGCATATTGTAACAAAGCATTTGAAGGGGGTCCTTATTTCTATAACCAAGTGGGACTCTTTATTAAACTTTAGCATGTGGGTTTCAACCCATCATAGGAGAGGTCATCGTGGGTTCCAGTATGGGTGTGTCTTCCATGGCTCCTGTTGGAATTCTGGAGAACTGATATCTTGCATAAGATTGCCTTTCTGCTTAGGAAGCCAGTTGGACCATCACAACATACAATGGATAAAAAGGTAATCTTTGTTGCTCGTATTTGTGTTGAAATTGACTTAAATAATCCTATTCTATATTCTATTGAAATACAATTTGGATCAACTACATGGGTTCAAAAACTTGACTATGAAGCTCTTCCATTTCATTGTCGGATTTGTCGTGAATATGGTCACTTGCAAAGAAAATACCCTAAGTTTGTCCCGCTTGTGGCTTCAAATCCTGGGCCCTCTCGGTATGGAAAAATTTTAGATAAAGGAAAAGCCCCGATAAAGGAAGAGGAACGGGATAAGGAAGGTTTTGTTTTGGTAAAATCCCGAAACAAAGGATGAAGGGCAAACAAAGACCTTAAGGATAGCCAACTAGATGCTCTACTCAACTGTTTTGAAATATTAGATGATCTTGATCAATGCATGGAGATACGTAAAATGTCGCTACCTAATGAAAATATAACAAGGCCGAATCAGATGTCTCTTCTTGAGGGGGAACTTAAGGAGTCTGATCTAGGGGGTTTAAATGAAGAACAAAGGACTTTGGATCTGAGTATAGGGGACATGGTTGGGTCTAGCCCTATAAGGGAAACTATTTTTGAAAGTGGTACAGATTTAGTTATGCCCTCTCCTACTCAGGCACTAGTGCAGTCATACTTGGACTGCAAAACTCCTACGGTGTTGGGATTGCAACAGAAAATAATTAAAAAAAGTTTTTCGGATAAGAATATGAAGGTGGGTCGAAATAAGGACCAGGATAAAATTAAGTTAATGGGGGAGACTTTGGTGGAGTCAGGCTTAGTGAGAATATTGTACTCCCATTTTTATAACCCCCAAAAATGATTATCCTCTCATGGAATGTAAGGGGGTTGAACAACATCCCCAAACAAAAAGCTATTCGTGATTTGGTTCATGTGTATTCTTTGAATGTGGTGTTTATTCAGGAGAATAAATTGGCTATTAATAGTATGTTCAATATTGCTCCCAAGTTTTGAAGGGGGTAATGCCAGTATATTGGTGCATGTGGATATGTTGGTGGCATCACTTGTTTATGGTATCCGGTTAAGATATCCCCTCTTACTTGGATTTCCAATAGATGGTCTATTTTGATGGTCGGGCATGATAATGAATCTGGTAAAACCATCATATTTACAAATGTGTATACTCTTGTTTATTACAATGGTAAAGTGAATTTGTGGGAGCACATTTGCTTTGTGAGAAGTCTGGTTCCCCTGTACCCATGGATTTTGGCTGGAGACTTCAACTCTATCACTTGTCTAGAGGAGAAACATGGTGGGGTGGACCATATCAAGCCTTTTTCTTTTGTCTTCAGTGCTCATATCCAGGCCCTAAAATTGGTTGAAATCAAGACAAAATTTTGTATATTTACTTGGCACAATAGAATGTGTGGGGAAGCTTCCATATCAAAGAGACTAGATAGGTTTTTGATATCTAGTTATTGGATGGGTAATAACAGAAGTGCTAGTTCTGTGATTCTGGAGGGTAGGGGATATGATCATTGGCCTATCAAACTCTCTGCTTTGGAGTTAGGGCTAAAAAAAAATCCCTCCTTTAAGTTTCAACTTATGTGGCTTCGTGATCCTAAGCTTCATGATTTCATGCAAGGTTGGTGGACCACTGGCAAACCTCCTCATGGCACCGTTATGTATTTCTTTATGAAGCGACTACAATTTGTAAAACATAAATTGAATAGATGGAATAGACTAAATTTTGGAAACCTTTCCTTGGCTAAGCTGGCAGCTCTTAGGAGGATGGAATAAGCTTCAAGGAAGATTAGAGATTAGGGATTCACAAAGGAGCTTCTTGTTGAGGAATCTGAGGCTACGAAAGACCTTGCTGAATGGGAATTGAGGGAAGATTTTTTTTTGGAAACAAAAATCTTGAGTAGATTGGCTTCAGTAAGGGGATAGGAACACAGCCTTCTTTTACAACTCAGTTAAGGCTCATCATAATGGTAACCTGATTACCTCTCTTGTAAATTCTCAGGGTGCCCTGCTCTCTTCTTTCAGGGATATTTTAGAAGAGAGTAAAAGGTATTTTTCCTCTCTCTATAAGGAGGACTCCCTATCAGATGATGAGAATGAAAAGATTATTCTAAATTGTATTCTAGCGATTGTTTCTAGAGAGATGAATGAGCACTTGATGGGTCCAATTTCCATTGAGGAGTTGGAAAATGTTGTATTCAAGATGAAAAAAGGAAAAGCCCCAGGTCTAGATGGATTCTCGATTGATTTTTATTAGGATTTTTGGGATTTAATCAAATTTGATCTTTTGGAGGTGGTCCATGAGTCCCAAAAGAACAAACAGATGCTAAGGGTCCTAAATTCTACCTTTGTGGTGCTTATACCCAAAAAAGAGGGAGAAAATTCCTTGGATATGTTCAAGCCTATTCCTCTCTGCAATGTTGTGTATAAGATCATTACAAAAATTATTATTGAGAGGTTGAAGATATGGTTGAGAAAAATCATCTCTAAGGAGCAAGGAGGGTTTGTTGTTGGTCGACAAATCTTGGATGGGGTTGTTATTGCTATAGAAGCTATTCACTCGATGTAAACTTCTAAGGATAAAACTATGTTCATTAAGTTGGGCATGGCCAAAGCCTATGATCGGTTCAGATGGTCCTTTCTTCAGAAATTTCTTGTTGCTTTTGGATTTGAGGAGAAATGGATTAGATGGGTGATGAGTTGTGTTTCTTCTTCCTCATTATCTGTTCTTGTTAATAATGAGCCATTAGAGTTGTTTGAGGCCTCAATGGAATTGAGGCAAGGAGATCCTTTATCTCCTTATTTGTTTATCATTATGGCAAAAGGGTTGGAAATATTACTCAAGTCTCAAGTCATGTAGGGTCTCATTCAGGGGTGGAAGTGGGATATTAGTTTGCCACCTCTTTCCCACCTTCAATTTGTTGATGATACTACTTTTTTCGGAGTTGCCACTATCTAGGTAGCTAGCAATATTAGACAGTATCTTGACATATATCTTGGTGCTTATGGACAGTTTATTAATGAGGAAAAGTCTTCTATTTTCTTCTTCAAAACCCCTCCTCTTATTCAAGCTAGGATTTCTCGCATTCTAAGATTCCAGGTTGGGACTGCCCCCTTCATTTATCTTGGTATTCCAATTTCATCTCATCCTCTACCTAGATCTTATTGGCAGTCTATGCTTGATAAGTTTAGAAGGAAGGTGAATCACTGGACTTTCAGATGGCTATCCATTGCAGGTAGAGTGTTGCTTTTAAAATATATTGTTCAATTTTTACCCATTTATAGGTGTTTTGTACAAATAGCTCCCTCTCACTTCATCAAGGACATGGATGCTTTATCAAGACAATTTTTATGGTCTGGAAAACTTGATCAATATAAATGGAGTTTGGTTAGGTGGGATTCTATATGTAGGTCGGTGCAAGAGGGAGGCCTTGGGTTGTGACAAACATCTCTTTTTGGGTAGGCTTTGGCTACAAAAATTTATTGGAGATGGTGTACCTCTCAAGATCAGATTTAGGCTCAAATATTATCTAGTAAATACTTGAGAGGTATTTTTGAGGCTGAGATCCCTAGAGTCAGCTTGATTGGGAAAGGTTCAGTTATCTGTGACACTCTGAAAAGAGGAGCTAATTTAATCAAGCAGGGTTTGTTCTGGATTTGCAATCAGGGATCAAATGCTCTTTTTTAGGAGGATTTTTGGGATGGTCACCCTCCTATATTTAATAAATATCCTAGGTTACATTCCCTAAGCATTTTTTTTCTTGGAAGCAGGCTGGTCTCATGTGGAGGACTTTAAAAAAATCCAGTCTTTTGGAAATATGGAGATGTATAGGTGGAAAGATCCACAAGAATGGTCCCAGGGGGAACTGGCCAAGGATAGAGAGGTGCTTGCTCTTATTCTTATGGGAAGGCCTTGTTCTTCATTGATGGGTAAAGATATTCTGGCTTGGAACCTTGATCCTAAGGGAACCTACTCGATAGCCTATGGTTATCATGTTCTTGATAAGCAAAAGTATGGGACTCTTCCTGTCACTTGGTAGAAAAAGGTGTGAAACAAATTTTACTGGAATGCCTCACTTGGGATAATGTGAGGAAGAGGGTATTTTAGGGTCCCTCTTTTTGTGTCCTTTGCAGTAAGAATGAGGATGACTCTTCTCATTTATTTTTCCAATGCTCCTTTGCCAGAGACATTTGGCACCGTTGGTGGAGCACTTGGAACCATCCATGTTTTCATGTGTTTTCCTTGGTGGAGTTTTGGAGTAGTCTAGGTAGACCTTCGGCCAAGGCCCCCTTCCTTTGGGTGGCTTGGAATTTGGGCCCTTCTTGCATCATTTGGCAAATTTGGCTCGAACGGAATCGGTGTATATTTCAAGGCAGTTATTTGGATGTTCAATAGATCTAGAAAAGGATCTTGTATATGGTTCAGGAAACCATCCATAGTAAATGTTATGTGGACCTTCTTTTGGATTCTAGGGAGGAGAAGTTATAGATAGCCCTTGTTCTCTTTGGGGATGGTGTGAACTCTTTTAGCCCTAGTAGGGTTCCTCAGCTCAGTAAGAATGTTAGGAGAGATGGTAAGTGGAGGCCACCCCCTAGAGGAGTTTTAAAAATTAATACTAATGGATCGTCCAAGGGTAATCCTGGACATGTTGGCATTGGCGGTGTTGCGAGAGATTCTACTGATGGTGTCAGTTTTTTCTTTTCCATTTATAAAGGTGTTCACTCCAATAATTTTATGGAAGCTCTTGCAATTCTTGAGGCCTTTCAGATGGGGTTTTCTCTTGGCTAGCATAGGATTATCTATGAGTCTGACTCTCAAATTGTGGTTAATATTTTAAACAGTAAAAGGGTGGAGGAATGTAATTAGCAGTTGGCCTCTGTTGCCATTCATATTCTTAGAATGAGTGAAGATTTTGAATTTATATCCTTTGTGCACATTTCAAGGGAATAGAATGTGGTTGTTGATTACCTAGACAAAAGGGCTTCTGAGCTGCTAGATCCTTAGAGTATCGATAATTAGGAGTCTCCTGTCTAGGGATTCTCAACGCCTATGGGAGTTGATCCACAAGGATGTACAAACTTAATGTAGTTTGTTCTTGTTGTCTTTTCCAGGTGTCATTCTAGTTTAGTGGTTTTAGCCTATTTGGATGTTCATTTGAGTCCTGGTTGGAAGCTCAGTTGTACTCTGTAGTCCAGAATTTAATTTATAAATTAATTTGATTAACTTTATAGTTATTAAATTAATTATAATAATTTTATTATTAATTAAATTATAATTCAATTTAATAACCCTAAAGTTAGGGTTATAAGGGCAAATATAAAGCGTCGACGTCATATTCTATCTCCTCCATCGACGTCAATGATTTCCAAGGCATGGGTATAAATACCCAAAGCCTAAGAGGCTTCAAACCCCATCCACGATTTTAATAAATCTCCCAAGCAAATCGTGTGCGCAATATTCGGTGAGCAAGAGAGGGAAGAAGTCCCCGTTTGACTTCTTTGGTAGGTAGCGAAGGGAGAAAAGGCACAAGGTATGAAGGCCTTGTCACCACCTAGCCAGGTGGGCTAGCGGTAATTGGCAGCATCTTGGGAACGTGAGGTACCACATTCGATTCGCAGTAGGGTTGGTTGTGCGGTTGTTTTGTGCGTCGAAGATGCCAAAGCCTTTTGGCTTTTGGTGCCTAGGTAGAAGACAAAGCGTCGTGGGTGCTTTTGCCTTCCACGTGAGCGCTTAGCTCACGCGGCTTGGCAGCCGTAGCTAAAGCGCTGGAGGCACTATGACGTGGGATCGAATCCCATCAAGAGCACTTTGAGAGGTACTAAATTTTTATTATAAATTGATTTGTGCTTCTAAGGTTGTATGGTGTATTTTTGAGCTTAGGGAGATATAAGGTTGATGAAATTAAATAATTATTTTATTTAATTATTTGGTGGATTGAGTTATTTAGAGTGGAGTTATAAGGTGTAATAAGAGATTTATTTTTATATGTTTTTGGTGAATGCTAATTTCAAGGAGTAATAAGGTGTATTTGAGTTTAATTATTTTTGTAATTGTGAAATATTTTGAGGGAGTGTTAGAGTGATATTTTGTCATCTAACCTTTGAAATTGGCAAAGAGAGTAATTGTGATTGAGATAGGTTTTGAGGTTAATCCTTCACCAAACAAAAGGTATGGGCACATCTTCCTTGTGAGTGATTGTTGAATGTTGTGAATGCTAAGTTGGAGTGAAAAGGGTTGTTTGATAAGCATTGTTGAGTTTGATTGTTAAAGGTTTTTTTGAGTGAGAGTTGTTGATAAAAACCTTGTTTGATAAGCATTGTTGGAAACATTGAATGAGCCTTCATATGCATGATTAGGGTTTGTGCAAGATCATGAGTATCATTTATGTGAAGTTGAGAACTATCTTGGAACTAGGGTTTGTGCAAGATCATGAGTATCATTGTTATGTGAGATTGTTTGATAAGCATTGTTGGAAATAATTGAGTGAGTGTTCATATGCTTGGACTAGGGTTTGTAAGCAAGGAGTGTTTCATTGAGTGATTGGAGTTGATTGAGCCTAGTCAAGTGGAAGTGTTGAAGTGATAGTTCAAGTTCTGTGAAACAAATTGTTCTATATTCTAATTTGATTTGAGAAAGAGATTGAAAGTGATTGAGCATTGTTGTGAGTGTGAAGCATATTGAGTCTCTAACAATTCTCTATATGTTTCTATGAGATTGAACAAGATTCTATGTGAAGCTTATTTGTGTGATTGAAGAGGATTTTATGTTAGATTGAGTTGAGTTGAGTAAGATTTTGTGGAAGCTTACAATACAGATTTGAGGTAAGTCTTAGTGAAGACTTGTTGAGCATATTGGACAAGTTCTAGTGAGGACTTGTTGAGAAGATTTGAGGTAAGTCTTGGTGAAGACTTGTTGAGCAGATTGGACAAGTTCTAGAGAGGACTTGTGGATAAATTAGTGTGATTTTGTGGAAGCTTACAATGGATATTTGAGATAAGTCTTTGAGAAGACTTGAGAGCAGAGTTGATTGATTGATTTGTTCAAACCTTGGGTTAAGGTTTGGGGTAGATCTAGTAGAGTTGATTTGTGATTGAGTCAAGCTTTGTGTTAAGGCTTGAGGATATAGATTTGTGCTAGACCAAAGGACTATGTTTAGTGTAGATTTGAAGATAGAGATTGAGCAGATTTGTGCTAGATCGAAGGACTATGTTTAGTACAGATTTGAAGATAGATATTGAGCAGATTTGTGCTAGATCGAAGGACTATGTTTAGTAGTAAATTTATTTTAGTTAATTAATAGATTGAGCATATTTAGTGCTAGACCAAGACATTTTAAATTTAAAAAGGACCTATGTTTAGTGTAGATTTGAGACAGAGCTGAGAGTAAGCTTTGGAGGTGATAGAGTATAGAGGATGATAGTCTCTAGTGGATAGAGGTCCATTAGCCAGGGTAGTGAAGATAGGTCTTCTGAGTGAGGGTAGGAGTCTTCAGTGGATAGAGATCCATAAGCCAGTGTAGTGGAGGTAATAGTTCTTCTAGAAGATCACCAACTAGAGCAGAGGGGATTGGTGTCTCCTATGGATAGAGATCCATGAACTTGATTAGGGGATTGGTGTCTCCTTTGGATAGAGGTCCATAAACATTGTAATAGGGAAAGGTTTCCCAAGATATTTGTTGAGAAAATATTAGTGAAATATTTTCTCCATGGAGTAGCCCACATTGGGTGAACCACATTAAATTGGTGTCTCTATTGTGTGTGGTGATTTGTGCATTGCTTTGATTACTATTGTTGATATTGCCATTGATATATTGCATAATATTGATTGGGAAAGAAAAGTAAAAAGTGGTCTTATACTATTCACCTCCCTCTTAGTATAAGCTTGTGTTCTTCAATTGGTATCAGAGCGGGTTCCTTCAGAAGAGTTTAACAACTTGAAGGAAAATCTTACAAGAACATAGATGGATTCTAAGAGTGGATCCTCAGATAATTTAGCACCAGTGTTTGATGGGAGTGATTATATATTTTGGAGTATGAGAATGAAGATTCACCTGATGGCACTTGGAAATGAAATATGGGAAGCAATTGAAAATGGATACACACCACCAACTACTCCACCTACAGATAAATATGGTAAGCTTCTACATCATTACAATTCAAAAGCAATGAATGCAATTTTGAGAGGTTTGCATAAAATAGAGTTTATAAAGGTTATGCACTGCAAATCAACAAAGGAAATTTGGGATAAATTGCAAGGCATATATGAAGGAGATAAAAAGGTCAAAAAGGTAAAGTTGCAAAATCTCAAGGGAATATTTGAAGACCTAAAAATGAAGGATGAGGAAAACATTAGTGCTTATCTACTTCATGTAGACGAGGTTGTTAACTCCATGCAAGGACTTGGACTTGAAGTTCAAGAATCTGATGTTTGTGATAAGATTTTAAGGTCACTCCCAAAAAGGTTTAGTGAAAATATTTCAGCTATAGAGGAATCAAAAGATAGTGATATTTTGACAAGGGATGAATTACATGGCATTCTCACAGCTTTTGAGATGAGAACAAAAGAGGAACCTAATCTCCAGAAGGAAGCAACCTTCAAAGCTACTAAGAAGACAAAAGGAAAGAATTTAGATTCAAGCAATGAGTTATCCAGTGATGAAGAAGCAAATTATGGTAGAAGGAACAAGGATCCAAGAAAGTATAAAGGTACAAAATCAGTTAGATGTTTCAATTGTGGAAAGTATGGTCACTATGCAACTGATTGTCAAGAAGCTGGAAATAGCAATGATGAAGAAAAATAGGATCATAAGAACAGGAAAACAGAAAAACAAAGGTACCAAAAGAAAAATAGGGATGGACAAAGTAAACAAGGAAATAAGTTCTTCCAAAGACATAAGAAGAGTTTCTATGCAGACAAGGCAAGTAAGTACTCAAGTGATAGTGATGATAGTTCCTCAGATAATGATAAAGATGAAGTTCTATTTATAGCAAAAGAAAAAGAAGTGGTTAGGAAAAGGTCACCAATAATTCTCAAGTGTTTTAGATGTGGTAACTTTGGTCATCTTGAAGATAGTTGTACAAGGAATGGTTTCAGTTTCAGTGATGATGAATATGAAGATACACTTGAAGGACCAGAAGAGAATCTTCTTATGGCATTAGAAGAAGAAGGAGGTGATCCTAGTAGAAGAAGAGTCAGAAAATAATGAAGATGTTTTCAAAGGCAAAAAAATAGAGGAAGAATTAGAGAAAGGAGAAGTTGATCTTGAGGGAGAGCTTATTCATGCCCTTGATGCATTAAGGGAGGTAAGAAAGCAAAACTCAAAACTCAAGCTTAAATTTCAAGAATGTGATGAAGAGAAAGGAAAGCTTATAGAGGATCTAACCAACTCAATAGCTAAGACAAGAAGATTCAAAGATAAGTTAGAAGCAAAGGTTTTAGAATGTGAAAGGTTAGAGCATGAGGTAGCTTCACTAAGGAAGGAAGTAAAAGAGTCTAAGGATAGGTTACACAGGTTTGGGAAAAGCTCAAAAACCATAGACAAGATTATCAAGGTACAAAGACGGTCAACAAACAAGATAGGTCTTGGTTTTGAATAGGTACAAAAGAAATAAGGAGAGGAGTCAACCTCAAGTTCTGAAGAAGAAGAAACTTCAGAAGAAGAGAGTGTAAGAGAGAGTGAGACTTCTGAGGATGAGTTGGACAATAGAAATTTCAACAAGGAAAGGAACAATGCACAAAAGAGGAACAGATGGAACAGGAACCAACATAGGGTAAAAGAGACTAAAAGACCAATGGGGTCAAGGCAAGGTAGTTTCAATGGAAGATGCTTCTCATGTCATAGGTTTGGGCACAAGGCTACATAGTGTAGGACACATGAAAGACAGGAATATGGGAACTTCAAAAATAGGCAACTTTTTCAAGGGTATTGCTACTCTTGTAATCAGTTTGGTCACAAGGCAATGAATTGTAGGGTTCATGACAAGAATAGATATGGTTTCACCAGGAGAAATCCCAAGAAATTTGCACCTCCAAGGAATAATAACATTAAGTGTTATAAGTGCAATAATGATGGACATACAACAAAGTGGTGTAGAGCAAAAATTCTAGAGACAAGCAGGAACATGAATAGTCAGAGGAATCAAAAGGATCAGATGAGGAGGAAAGTGGACAAAGGTAAAGATCAGTGCATGCTAGGAGTAGAAATACTCCCACCCCATAATTAACCACCTCAAGAGGAGGTGGGGGAGGGGCTAAGCTAAGAGTCTCATTCTTAGCCCCGAGCCCCAAAGGTGACCCTTTGCCATTGATGACAAAGGGGGAGAGATTTGAGTTAGGGGGAGAGCATTCAATTAGGGGAGCAATTTCTCAGGGGGAGCAGAACAGGAAAAGGTAAAAGGAATGGTAAAAGGAAAATGGGTTGCCATCAATGACAAAGGGGGAGATTGTTGGAAATATGAGCAAGATTTGTTGTCATTGATGTCAAGAGTCAGTTTCAGTGAGCAGTGCAAGAGGAAGGATGTCAAGAGTCAGAGAAAGATTGCTTCTAGACCTAAGGAAAATAATATTATAATATCTCTCATTATAATATTCAAGGTGATCAGATAAGGTCTACAGGAGAAATGAGAAGGCCCAAGGAAAATAATATTATAATATTTTATTATAATATTAAAGGTCTAATGGTAAGACCTAAAGAAATTAAATTAATTATAAATTAATTTTAATAATTTCATTATAAATTAATTTATAATTTAATTTGATTAACTTTATAGTTATTAAATTAATTATAATAATTTTATTATTAATTAAATTATAATTTAATTTAATAACCCTAAAGTTAGGGTTATAAGGGCAAATATAAAGCGTCGACATCATATTCTATCTCCTCCATCGACGTCAACGATTTCCAAGGCATGGGTATAAATACCCGAAGCCTAAGAGGCTTCAAAACCTCATCCATGATTTTAATAAATCTCCTAAGAAAATCGTGTGTGCAATATTCGATGAGCAAGAGAGGGAAGAAGTCCATGTTTGACCCTTTTTGGTAGGTAGCGAAGGGAGAAAAGGCACAAGGCATGAAGGCCTTATCACCACCTAGCTAAGTGGGCTAGCGGTAATTGGTAGCATCTTGGGAATGTGAGGTACCATATTCGATTCATAGCAGGGAAGGTTGTGAAGTTGTTTTGTGCACCGAAGATGCCAAAGCCTTTTGGATTTTGGTGCCTAGGTAGAAGACAAAGCATCATGGGTGCTTTTGCCTTCCACGTGAGTGCTTAGCTCATGTGGCTTGGCAGTCATGGCTAAAGCACTAGAGGCATTGTGATATGGGATCGAATCCCATCGGGAGCACTTTGAGAGGTACTAAAATTTTTATTATAAATTGATTTGTGCTTCTAAGGTTGTATGGTGTATTTTTGAGCTTAGGGAGATATAAGGTTGATGAAATTAAATAATTATTTTATTTAATTGTTTGGTGGATTGAGTTATTTAGAGTGGAGTTATAAGGTGTAATAAGAGATTTATTTTTATATGTTTTTGGTGAATGCTAATTTCAAAATGGAGTAATAAGGTGTATTTGAGTTTAATTATTTTTGTAATTGTGAAATATTTTGAGGGAGTGTTAGAGTGATATTTTGTCATCTAACCTTTGAAATTGGCAAAGAGAGTAATTGTGATTGAGATAGGTTTTGAGGTCAATTCTTCAACAAACAAAAGGTATGGGCACATCTTCCTTGTGAGTGATTGTTGGATGTTGTGAATGCTAAGTTGGAGTGAAAAGGGTTGTTTGATAAGCATTGTTGAGTTTGATTGTTAAAGGTTTTTCTGAGTGAGAGTTGTTGATAAAAACCTTGTTTGATAAGCATTGTTGGAAATATTGAATGAACCTTCATATGCATGATTAGGGTTTGTGCAAGATCATGAGTATCATTGTTATGTAGAACTATCTTAACTAGGTTTGTGAAGATCATGAGTATCATTGTTATGTGAGATTGTTTGATAAGCATTGTTGGAAATAATTGAGTGAGTGTTCATATGCTTGGACTAGGGTTTGTAAGCAAGGAGTGTTTCATTGAGTGATTGGAGTTGATTGAGCCTAGTCAAGTGGAAGTGTTGAAGTGATAGTTCAAGTTCTATGAAACAAATTGTTCTATATTCTAAATTGATTTGAGAAAGAGATTGAAAGTGATTGAGCATTGTTGTGAGTGTGAAGCATATTGAGTCTCTAACAATTCTCTATATATTTATGTGAGATTGAACAAGATTATGTGTGAAGCTTGTTTGTGTGATTGAAGAGGATTTTGTGTTAGATTGAGTTGAGTTGAGTAAGCTTTTGTGGAAGCTTACAATATATATTTGAGGTAAGTCTTAGTGAAGACTTGTTGAGCAGATTGGACAAGTTCTAGTGAGGACTTGTTGAGCAGATTTGAGGTAAGTCTTGGTGAAGACTTGTTGAGCAGATTGGACAAGTTCTAGAGAGGACTTGTGGATAGATTAGTGTAAGCTTTTGTGGAAGCTTACAATGCAGATTTGAGATAAGTCTTTGAGAAGACTTGAGAGAAGAGTTGATTGATTGATTTGTTCAAACCTTGGGTTAAGGTTTGGGGTAGATCTAGTAGAGTTGATTTGTGATTGAGTCAAGCTTTGTGTTAAGGCTTGAGGTAGATTTAAGAAAATTGAGTAGATTTGTGCTAGATCGGAAGGTACTTGTTTAGTGTAGATTTAAGGATAGAGTATTGAGCAGATTTGTGCTAGAAAGAAGAACTTGTTTAGACAAATATTGAGGGATTTAGCTAGACCAAAGGACTATGTTTAGTACATATTAAAGATAGAGATTGAGAAGATTTGTGCTAGATCGAAGGACCATGTTTAGTGTAGATTTGAGATAGAGCTGAGAGCAAGCTTTGGAGGTGACAGAGTATAGAGGATGATAGTCTCCAGTGGATAGAGGTCCATTAGCTAGGGTAGTGAAGATAGGTCTTTTGAGTGAGGGCAGGAGTCTTCAGTGGATAGAGATCCATAAGCCAGTGCAGTGGAGGCAGTAGTTCTTCTAGAAGATCACCAGCCAGAGCAGAGGAGATTGGTGTCTCCTATGGATAGAGATCCATGAACTTGATTAGGGGATTGGTGTCTCCTTTGGATAGAGGTCCATAAACATTGTAATAGGGAAAGGTTTCCCAAGATATTTGTTGAGAAAATATTAGTGAAATATTTTCTCCGTGGAGTAGCCCACATTGGGTGAACCACGTTAAATTGGTGTCTCTATTGTGTGTGGTGATTTGTGCATTGCTTTGATTACTATTGTTGATATTGCCATTGATATATTGCATAATATTGATTGGGAAAGAAAAGTAAAAAGTGGTCTTATACTGTTCACCCCCCTCTCAGTATAAGCTTGTGTTCTTCAAAGTGGAGGTGACTCATTTTATAGGCCTCATCACTTGGGACAACTCTCAAGGTTCATTCCTCCTTTTTGTTAATCTTATGACGATAGGTGGGTATAGAAGACTCTTTCACTCATTCCTAGACAATGAGGTATGCCATCATCCTTCATCTCTCCTTATGTCTGATTATGGTGATTGTCTTTCAGATTAAAAAATCTTCATTACTAATCTTGAGAGGGCTAGTGTGCATGCCTTGGCCTTATCGATCTTTTCCTTCAAGCATGTGTGATATTCAAATTACCTGTTGTGGGTCTAAATTCACTCATGTTCTGCAACAACTAGATAAATGCATTTTTTTTTTTAAATTTATGTACAAGGGCTAGAGGTCCAGTGGTTTGACCTTTGCACTAGGTGCCTATCCCATACCAATATGGTCAAAGGTCTTATAAAAATTGGATTCCAAAAATTTTCTAACTTGGCATCTCTTCATGTATGTCAGGTGTGTTTAGCCTTTAGGTTGGATCTAACCCATTCTTCCATGATATTGATTTTGGTAATTGAGTCATCTGCAAGTAGATTCTCTCCATTCTACTGGTATGATGTATTAAAGAGGATTTCTTTAATTCCAATATTCCTTTGATAATCCATTGATTTCAAGTTAAAGTTCTCGAGGAGATAATCTTTGAGTTGTATTGGGTGGTTGATCACTAGATTGGAATCTTCATCTAGTTGTCCTACCTCATATTTGGTTAGTTGTATAGTTGATTTCAATGTACCCACAAATGCTTTCATTAAGGCAAAGGTGATTAGCACGAGATCAATCAAGCAATTCTAGACTAGCTTACCCTAGCATATTAGAGTTAGGCAAAAGGGTTTTACTTTAATTTGTCTATCCAACTTTGTTTTATGCTCTCTCTATTTTATTAGGGTTTCCTTCAGGTCCTTTTATAGTGGGAATTATGGTTGTGGCCGAGTTTTAGGCTCCTTCTTAGTTGGCTTGAAAAATTTCAAGAGGGCTTAGGTGTTATTGTTGGTGTTCACCAGGGAATTTGGTAGTTGCAGTCCCATACTGTTTATGATAGTGGGGGGTGTAATGCTTAGAATACTTCAACAACTTTGGGTTCAATTGACTCTGGTACCTATTAAGCAATGACCAATGGGGCTAATGTTTTTAGCATACATCCCCTTTTCCTCACATATAATTAAAACTTATTATGGTAGAGTATTTGTTGGGGTGTAAACAACTTAGGGGTAATCTAATCAACATCAAGCTAGAATCATAAGTGCTCCTTCCCTTTGTGTCTCTACTAGAGACTAGAAACACTGCCTAGGTTGTTGATAAAGATAGACCTCCAAAATTAGTTGGTGGTTCATGACCAAAGACCCTTAATTTAGGTACTGAGGGGGTGATCCTAAGGCTCCAAATATGGGAATATCTAGTTGTTTTGCTACCTTTTTAGGATGAAGAGCTCCTTATAAAGTTGCTGCACTGTCCTCCTTATCACATCGATTTTGGCTTTAGATGGAGAATTTAGGGCCACATGGAAGGGGGAAAGTGGGAAAACTAGATTTACAAAGAAAGAGAGGTGGAATATGATGGGTTTCTTGGTGAACAACATTGGGCAGAAGAGTTGAGGGGATAGAGACATTGGGGGACATAAGGGTAGCCTTCTTATATAGATGAGGTTGTTTTCTATCTGGATGCCTATCTAGTAGGTCTCCCTAGATTTTAATCATCATGGCAATCTTTAAATTGAAATATGAGGTAGAAAATGAATGATATACATGAAAGGGTATGATATCATTTGAGATTCTATACAAGGATTTGTGGAACTAGGTATTGAAATCATCCATTGCCTCCATGGAAAATTGCTTAATATTCATTAGGTGTTCCAATAGGGACACTCCATCTACCTTCTCTCCAAATCTATCCACTAGCTAGGTGTCCAACTAGTTCCAACCTCTCATTAAATGTGAGGGAAGTAACATGTATCATTCTCATGCTTTTCCTTTGAAATATGTCACTAGAAGCTTTATCACTACATTTTGTGTAACCACATTGTGCACTACATAAAGACTTATCGTATTATGCAAGTGTTTTATTGATGTGATTGCATCTTCTCTTATGAATTTAGGCAAGGATGTTAGAGTGCTCGTAGCGATTGGATCCCATATGTCTAGTGGAGTAGGGGGGACTAGGGGGGCTTGATCATTCCACACAAGAATTCTCCCTAGGTTTAGCTATACTACCATATTTTTGTTAGCACAAGGTTGTCAATAAAATGGTAGTGCTTCATTCTACTTCAACAAGCTGATGAATAGAAATATTTCCTAGGATCTCTATTTGTAAATACTTGTATGGTAGATTTTGGGGTCATTTCCAATAGAATTTGCTAAATTTAGTCAGTTCCTTGACCAAGGGATTTGCCAAGTGAATGCACACAATGCTCAAATATCAAGGGACTAATATCTTCATTGAAACCTTAATGTGATCATTTATGTTTTTGTCTCATTGAGTGTGCTAGTTTGAACTATTAAGGATTGGATTTGATCCCCAACACAAAGATTTAAGTTCTATGGATACTTTAAAATACCCTTTCTAGTATTAAGTGAATTTAGGATTTTTTTTGGACTTGACTTCTCCTCTGAGAGACACAGGTTCATGTTAGATTATATTACACTATTTGGTAATGTACCTCCTTAGTTCAACCTTGTAAATATTATATTAGGGTTGTGTCATAGATTAGTATGTGAGAAAAATATTTTATGTAATGTAATAATGTGCAAGAAATGCACAAGTGTTATGTAAATAAGTGTGCAAGTGTTATGTGTGTAAATGTGCACAAGTGTCTTATATGTAAGTGTGCAGAAGTATCTTTAGATTAGGAAGTGTTATGTGGAGAGTCTTGTCCAAGTGTGCATACAAGATAGAGTCATGCGTATGCAAGTGTCAAGTAGAGAAGTCAAGAATCATGAGACTTGGCATAAGGAAAGGAAAATTCATGTAACCTAAGAGTCATCCTACAATGACTATATATTACTCCATAGAGAATATTGTTTATATCGTCTACATAGTCTACATTGTAGGCATTGTTATTGTAAGAGGAGTAATAAAGTTTGAATATATTTAAGCAACTAATATTGTAAGTTGTGTTACATGCTTTTTACATGTATGATTTAGGCTATTACATTCATATTTCTGCTTATTAAAAAATGTTAGCTAATATATTATAAGCCTTGATTTTGTATATTAGTTAGCTCATATTATTCTGATTACATTATCATTTGATCATATTATATTGTGACTATCATACTGGTTACATTATCATTTCATCATATTATATTGTGAATCATATATTTGATCCTGGGAATATTATCCTATAAGATTTATATTAATATTAAAGATTCAAAAGCCATCATTTCAAACATAACGAAGTATGTACGAGTGTGTATAATAAAGTTGAAAAAAAAAAGTTTTGAATGCCCTAAAAAACTACCTTAAGTCTAGTTGCCCCACCGCTACGTCGTCCACCGTCGCCCTTGCGGCTGCTGCCAGACTAACCGGCGGCCACTTCCTTTGTATTTTGCCAACGCCCCAAAGCCTTCCGCAGTCCGTGGGGAGAATGAAGGCTCTTCATCTCTTGGATGACGTGGAATTTGTTGTGGGGGACGCTAAGCAATTGGTTTCTCAATACTCATGTATAGATTTTGCTCTCATCGATTGCAAGAATGAGAAATCTGTAGGGCTGTTTGAGCTCCTTCATCTTAACCCTGCCGGCGCTATAGTGACCGGCAAAAATGTATTCAACGCAGAAAGGAGAGTTCTCTTTCCGGCAGGTGGCGCTAAGTCAAAGACACAAAATTTTGGGAACGGGTTCCAAATCACCAGAGTTATGAGCGAGGAGGATCTGGCATTATCGGAAATGGAAGCTTGGCGTATCGATCAGAAAAGGCGGCGGGTTAAATCCCATATGATCAAGAACCGCTGGATTGTTGAGATCGACAAGCAAACCGGTGAAGAGCATGTTTTCCTGGTCTCCAAAAACAGGCCGCAGAAAGGCATGCAGCTTCATAACTAGAAAGGTCTTAAAATTTATAAAAACCTCTTTGTCTAACTTATGGCAAGAGGGCTTCCTTATTTAGGGAATTAAATAGATGACCATGTACCAGATATCTGTTATTTCCCTCCTCTGTTCTTTGCACGAAATAAATATTCGCCGAATCAAGAGCTCCATCGGATTGCGGCCAACATTATGTGATCTCCATATAGCGTACCCTGTAAGGGAGCAATCACTATTTGTTATACTTGTTTCTATATTATTTTTATTTTTATTTATTTATTTATAAATTTAAGTTTAATTTTGGGTTTTTTAAATAAAAGCCTAAGCTATACCCCTCCACTGATTATTGGTAACTGTCCCCTTTCTATTAATTTTAATGGAGTTGTTCTTGTAAATTAATTTACAAGATATCCGAATGTATGTGAATACCTTTTGTCAATTACTTAATAAATATTTTAAAAATTTATAAAAATTATATGGTATTGAGTTATTCGTTGTATTTCAAATAATTTTTTAATTTAATGATTTATTTACTTTAAGTTTGTAGGATCATCGTTACATAATTTCTTGGAAGTTAAGTTTTCTTTTCATAGAATTGTTATATGAGAGCTAAGGTGGTATGTCCTTTTGAATATAACTTGACATATGGATCAATTTGAGAAAATTACTTGCTTGGTATTTGTTAAAAAACAACATGTACTAAATATAAACTTGGTTATGAATATAGGCTTAAAAAATGATTTTGAAGGTGTATCATTTAATCAATAAAAATTGTTTCCAATTTGAAAAAGAAATGAAATTATTATTATATCAACACATATTTATTTGTTATATTTTTATTAAAAATATTATGTTACTATTGATATGACTCAGATGATGGTCTGGGAAATCGAACTAGGGTTTCAAAGGCTAGGGCAAAGGTCTAGAGAACATTTTCTTGCAAAAGACACCATTAGAGAGGATCAATCTTGTTGGAGGGTCTTTCAACAGTAAGGATCACGACCAAGAATGGGGGTCATAGGTATTTCGGTACCAAATCCTGCAAAACATGGTGCAATATCATCTACAAAAGGCAACAATTTAAGTGACTAAAATCACCATCATCATCATTTACAAGGAAAAAGGTATGCAAAAAAAGGTGTAAAAGTTCATTAGTTGAGCTTTTAAATTTAGATTTTTATTAAAGTTATAAAGCACTCGTTTCAAAATTTCAAGGGTTGTATAGAATAGTATTCATTTCAAGTCTTCAAGATAAGAATAAAAGTTATAGTCTACAAGGTTCAAACCTACACACGGAAAACATAATAGAATTTACATCCTATTGATATCATTCTAAGTAAAATAAGATCTTACAAGTTTGCACATACAATAGTGCAAATCTTAGTGGAAACTTGGGTTGCTAAAAGTAAGAATAACCAATAAGAGAAGGTATTGTCAAAATATAGAAGGCTACATTGGCTTCAAAGCATATCAATCAGTATAGGAATTTGAATATTACATTTTGACAAGACAATAGGCTCTATTTAAAGAGCATAGGGGGGAAAATGTCTACATCATTCTAATCTACATTTGCATAGAAAAAATAACCATTCAAAGGAGTTGAAATTTAAGCTTTCTCCAAGGAAAGGGAGACAAGTTAAGAAACATTGAAAGAAGAAAGGATAGTCTCAAATAGCAAGGAAAATCAGATTGCTATAAGTATTTATTTTTCATCATATATTGGAAGAAGGTAAAATACAAAGTGTCTCAAGGACACTATAACAACCTGCAAGACACATCTTCAAAGCATCCAACTCAACGATCACAAGTGCCAACTTTGAGTTGGGAAGAAAGCAATTGAAGGGGTCACACTAATAAAAGTTCAAGGTGTCTAAATACACCATATTTGTTGCTATATCCAGTCCCCACAGAAGTATTTACCTGTAGCATAAGGGTCCACATAAGGAGGTTATCATCTACTAAATATGATGGTGTGGCCATTAATGCAAGCCTTGGAAGGGTTTCAAAGGATTTCAGAAGGCTTGGAATTGTTTCAAAAAGTTTTTAAGGTTTTTGGAGGCTTTTTTACTATGCAAAAAAATAAAAATTATTGTTCATGCCTTTATATAGGTGTTTGCATGTGTAGTGTGAAATGAGATGTTGACATATGGTATCGTTAACCATAGGATCAACATGTGTCACACATATGAGTGTAGTACACCATACAACCAGGCATCTCAAAGCATGGTATCACTAGGATCTTATATTGTATCTTATCGCATGGTGTAGGTAGTCCCTCGAGAGGCATCTCAAGGCTTTTGTTGGTATTCTATCCTTAGTCATCTCATATTTGGTATTTTTAAGCTCTAATATTGTGTTTCATTGCATGGTATTGATAGTCTCTTGTGGGGCATATCGAGGCTTACGTATGTAGTCTTGTATTTCATATTGTATCTGGTGTCAATAGGCTCTCTTGAGCCATCTTATGCTTGGTGTTGATAGGATATCATGAGTCATCTAGTATTCAATGTCGATAGGATCTCCTTGGTCATCTTGTGCACAGTTTCAATAGGATCTCCTAATTCATCTCATACCTGGTGTCGATAGACTTTTATAATTCATCTTATGCTTGATGTTGATAGGCTCTCCTTGGTCATCGTGTACCTAGTGTTGATAGGCTCTCTTGAGTCATCTCATGCTTGGTGTCAATAGAGTTTCTTAATTCATATCATACCTGGTATTGATAGTATTTCCTAATTCATTGTGTGCTTGGTGTCGATAGGCTCTCCTTAGTCATCTCATGCCTAGTATCTATAAGCTCTCATGTCTCATCTCGTGTCAATAGAATCTCAGTAGGCATATCAAAACATGGGATCGGTAGTTTATCATCTATTTTCTGCCATCGGTAGTCTTTACTGTTCATTTAAAAATTTTGGTGAATTCACCAACTTTTTATAATTTCCTATAAAAAAGGTAATTCACCATGTCTTCTACATGACTTTGAACCCTATTTGCCTTGGTTTCAAAACTGATTTACCCCATTATTTCCTGTAAATATTACTGGCAAGTTGGCTTGATGGGACTCTTGCCATGCCATGGAGCTACTTCATGATGGAAATGACCTATAATTAGACCTATGGGATCCTTATTTATTAAGGCCTTGTATTTGGTGTTTCTCCTTCGGTTACATATTATGGGACATTAGGGCTAGAACCAGATCACCATCTTACTCCTTATGTTCTATCATAATGGGTTGGTCTAGTTGTTTCGATGATGACCAACACTTTGCCTCCATGTCCTAACAGGTTTTGGAGGTAAAGTTCTTGTTTAGTGCATTTTGTAGAGGTTATGGTTGCTACCTTTTGCATTGTTGAGGAATAATCCTTTCATCAATGGTTCATTTCTTGTTATTTTATTAACATCCTAGTGATAACTAAGACTATTGGATTCTAAGCTCTGGTGGGCATATCTCTGGGTGTTCTTCTCATATTGTGTTCTTTGCTACCCTTCCACCATAGACATCGAGGTAGACCTTGTGGGGGCCAAGAAACCTCAAAGTTTAGTGAAAGTTTCATAACTTGAAATATCAAATATGCTTCATCTTCGATCACTCTTTGAGTGTCAAGCTCCTCTTAAGAGAGAGAGAGAGAGAAAGAGAGAGAGAGATTTTTCTTGTCACTTTCTTGCTTGGTTAACATGAGTTGCCCCACTTTATTCTTCCATGTAGTTGGATCCAATTATTGAGGATTACTAGTTGATGATGACTTACAACCTCACTAGGGAAACATGAATACCAAGAGATGTGGAATGAATCTAAATATGTAATCCTTCCTATCTAGGGAGGAGAGAGGTCTATGAGTTGTATATGGGGTAAATTCTCTTTATAAGTAGAGTCTTTTTAACCATCACCAAAAGGGCTCTAGGACTTCTATTAATGAAAATACCCACCTTAGTTGCCATTGAAAAGGCTTGATAGACCTTTGTTATTTTAGTTTTATGGGTTGGCTAAGGTTCATGGCATGGGGAACCTCAATATTATTTAGTGATGAGAGATATTTCTTAGTTTCACCTTGGATGGTCTTCTAGTATCGGTTACTTCATATATAGAAGGAGCTTTAGTCTCCATAATTTTAGCTTCAAATTGGAAATGTGATCAAAATAACTTTCTTTATCAAGATTTTCCAAGTGTAGTGAATTTTCACTACTGCTTTGGTAATTTACATGGGAACTCCTACTAGTAGTAGTTAAGGAACCTAGATAAAATACCTTATCCATTAGACATATATTTTGAAAGAGGGAAAATCTTGAGGCTTTCATAGCAAATATGGGAGTTGGAAAAGGATAGTGTTAGAGGTAAATATGTTCAAGAATTTGTGAAAACATAAAATAAGGTAACTCATTTTATAGGCCTCATCACTTGGGACAATTCTTGAGGTTCATTTCTTCTTTTTGTTGATCTTTCGATGATAGGTGGGTATAGAATACTCTTTCACTCATTCCTAGATAATAGGGGATGTCATCATCCTTCATGCCTCCTTACGCCTAATTATGGTAATTTTTATTTAGATCAAATAACCTTCATTACTAATCTTGAGAGGGCTAGTGTTCATGCTTTGGCTTTTTTAGCATTTTCCTTCAAGCATGTGTGATATCCAAATTACTTTTTGTGGATCTAAACTCACTCATGTCCTATAACAATTTGATAAATGCATAGTAATTTATTTTTATTTTTTTTAATTTATGTACAAGGGCTAGAGGTCCAATGGTTTGACCTTTACACTAGGTGTCTATCCCATACAAAAATGGTCAAAGGTCTTTCCAAAAATGGATTTCCAAACTTTTCTCATTTGGAATCTCTTCATGTATGTTGGGTGTGTTTAGCCTTTGGATTGGATCTACCCCCTTCTTCCATTAGATTATTTTTGTTCATTGTATCATTTGCAAGTAGTTCCTCTCCATTCTACTAGTAGAATGTATTCAAGAAGATTGCTTTCATTCCAATATTACTTTGACAATCCCTTGATTTTAGGTTAAATTTCTCAAGGAGACAATCTTCTAGTGGTATTGGAAGGTTGATCACTATATTGGGACCTTCATCTAGTTGCCCCACCTCATGTTTGGGTAGTTTTAGAGTTGATTTCAATACATCCACCAATTCTTCCAATAAGGCAAAGGTGATGAACACAAGATCAATCAAGCAACTTTGGACTAGCTTACTCTAGCATATCAAAGTTAGGCAAAAGGGCTTTGCTTCAATTTATCTAGGCAACTCTGCCTTATTCCCTCCCTATTCTATTAGGATTTATTTCAGGTCCTTTTTCAGGTGGGAATTCTAGTTGTAGCCAAGGTCCAGGCTCCTCCTTCATTGGCTTGAAAACTTTCAAGAGGCCTTACGTGTTATTATTGGTGTTCACCAAGGAATTTGGTAGTTGTAGTCCCATAATGCTTATGATAGTAGGGGATATTTTTAATTTGGTCACTCTGCTTCCCTAGAAACCTTCAACAACTTTGGGTCCAATCGACTTGGGTACCTCTTAAGCAATGACCAATGGGTCTAATTTTTTAACATACATCCCATTTTTCTCCCATGTGATTAAAACTTGTTATGGTGGAGTGATTTTTGGGGTGTAAACAACTTGGGAGTAAGCTAATCTATATTAGGCTAGAATCATAAGTGCTCCTGAGGCTCCAGATATAGGAATCTCTAGTTGTTTTGCTACCTTTTTAGGGTGAGTAGCTCCTTAGAAAGTGCCTTAACTTTCCTCCTCATTTCATACATTCTAGCTTTAGGTGGATAATTTAGGGCCACATGGCGAGGGGAAAGTGGGAAAACTATATTTGCAAGGAAAGAGAGGTGGAATATAGTGGATTTCTTGGTGAACAAAAATGGATACAAGAGTTGGGGGTCATAGGGGTAGCCTTCCTATCTAGATTAGGTTGTTTTTTACCTAGATGGCTATCTAGTATGTCATTGGAAAGGAGTTTCCTCCCTATATTATAATCATCATGGCAATCTTGAAATTGAAATATGAGGTAGAAAATGAATGCCATACATGGAAGGGTCTGATATCATTTGGGATTCTATCCTAGGATTTGTGGAGTTGGGTATTGAAATCATCCATTGCCTCCATGGAAGCTCGCTTGATATTTATTAGGTGTTCTAATAAGAATACTCCATCTACATTCTCATCAAATCTATCCACTAGCTAGATGGCCAACTAGTCCCAACCTCCTATTGAATATGAGGGAAGCAACATGTACCATTCTCATGCTTTACCTTTGAAAGATATCCCTGGAAGCTTTAGCACTACATTTTGTGTAACCATTGTGCATTGCATAAAGACTTATCGTATGATGCAAGTATTTTATTGGTGTAATTGCATATTCTTTAATGAATCTGGGTAAGGACCTTAGAGTGGTCATAGAGATTGAATTCCATATGTCTAGTGGAGTAGGGGGAACTAGGGAGCCTTGATCATTCCACACAAGAAATATCCCTAGGTTTAGCTATACTACCATCTCTTAGTTAGCACAAGGTTTTCAATCAAACGATAGTGCTTCGTTCTACTTCAACAAGCTAATGAATAGAGACTTTTTCTAGGATCTCTATTTTAAAATACTTTTTTGGTAGATCCTAGGGTCATTTCCAACGGAGCTACTAAATTTAGTTAGTTCTTTGACCAAGGGATTCACCAGATGAGTGCTCATAGTGCTCAAATAACAAGGGACCGAGGTCTTCACTGAAACCTCAGTGTAATTATTTAAGTTTGAGTCATATTGAGTGTGCTAGTTTGAACTATTAAGGATTAGATCCAATCCCCAACACAAATATTTGAGTTCCATGGATACTTTAAAATACCCTTTCTAGTCTTAAGTCAATGTAGGGTTTGTTTTGGCTTTGGCCTCTCCTTTGAGAGAGTCAGGTTCATGTTAGAGTATATTACATTATTTGGTATATGCTAATATACATTCTTAGTTCAACCTTATAAATATTAGATTAGGGTTGTGGCATAGAGTAGTGTGAGTAAATATTTTATGTAATGTAATAATGTGCAACAAATACACAAGTGTCATGTAAATAAGTGTAAATATGCACAAGTGTCTCATATGTAAGTGTGCATAAGTGTATTTATATTAGGAAGTGTTATATGAAGATTCATGTCCAATTGTGCATACAATATAGATTCATGTGTATGCAATTGTCAAGTAGAGAATCCAAGAGTCATGAGACTTGGTATAAGGAATGGAAGAGTCAAGTAACCCAAGAGTCATCATATAATGTCTATATATTACTCCATAGAGGATATCACATATATCGTCTACATTGTCTACATTGTGAGCATTGTTATTGTAAGAGTTTATGATACATTTGTAAGAGGAGTAAAAGTTTACATATATTGGAGAAACTAATATTGTAAGTTGTGCTACATACTTTGTACATGTATGATTTAAGCTATTACATTCATAGTTTTGTTTATTAATGAATGTTAGTTGATATATTATAAACCTTGATTTTACATATTAGTTGGCTCATATTATTATGGTTGCATTATCATTTGATCATATTATATTGCGACTATCATATATTTGATCCTGCGAATATTGCTATAAAATTTATATTAATATTAAAGCTTCAAAAACCATTAGTTCAAACCACAACGAAGTATGTATGAGTTTATATAATAAAATTTTAAAAAAGTTTTGAATGCTCTAAAAAACTACCTTAAGTCTAGTTTGTTGTGTAACATCTATATAAATATATTTAAAAATATAAAAAAAATAATAATTATATATCTAATTTTATACCTTATTACTATTGTTATTTCAAAAGAATAAAAAGGTAAACTGGATTTAACATCAATGAAACTATATCTTAAATAATGTTTATCCAATATATAAAATTAACCAACCATATTCAAATAAAATATAATATACAAATTTATCTCCAACATTTAATTCTTCCCTTACTTAACCTATACTCTACCTATTTAAAATTTCAAGTCGCTACCATTAAACTAGTCAAATTGTTAAATTGTACATCCGTTTAAGGGAGAGGTTAGATTCGCAGCCTGCTCCACAACAACACATGGGCGTTTCACAACACATAGGCGTTTCGCGGGCCCGCTCGAATCTCTATTCAATGCTATCGTGCCCACCCGGAGCGTAAGGTCGGCCGTACTAGTGGGCTGGTGTCCACTTTAGATTAGTTTTACACGTGGAATTACGCATATTTAAGCAATGCAGCCTTATTCTTTAATATATTGCCCTAAAGTCAGCGCAATGCAAGTGGTGATGCTTCGTTGGATGCGTCCATAGCTCATAAGTACATCAGCGTTCAATTTAGGATAACAAATGCTGTTGTTATCTTTTCAGTTTTATCAACTAGTAGTGGTTTTATCAGAGGCGGTTTTCATCGGCTCTGAAATCTGTAGAGTACAAGGACATCTACTACTACCTAGAACAGACGGACAATCGTCATGGGGTGGTGCATAGGGACTGCAATGAACGCCTACCTTGATACCGTAAACCTTGTGAGTCTCTTCATTCATGCCCATTTCCTTCTGTGTTTCTTTGCCTTATTTAACTTTCTGTTTTTGTAAATGGAATTGTCTTCAATTTTGCAGTGCAGGACGGATCACGAGAGACGGTATTGTTCACTTTGGAATCCCGGGCTCCACAGCAGCGAACTCATATCCGCTTTGGCGGCGGGTACCAATTCCCAACTCATAGTTGAGGTTTGCTCCACCGCTACGTCGTCCACCGTCGCCCTTGCGGCTGCTGCCAGACAAACCGGCGGCCACTTCCTTTGTATTTTGCCAACGCCCCAAAGCCTTCCGCAGTCCGTGGAGAGAATGAAGGCTCTTCATCTCTTGGATGACGTGGAATTTGTTGTGGGGGACGCTAAGCAATTGGTTTCTCAATACTCATGTATAGATTTTGCTCTCATCGATTGCAAGAATGAGAAATCTGTAGGGCTGTTTGAGCTCCTTCATCTTAACCCTGCCGGCGCTATAGTGACCGGCAAAAATTTATTCAACGCAGAAAGGAGAGTTCTCTTTCCGGTAGGTGGCGCTAAGTCGAAGACACAAAATTTTGGGAACGGGCTCCAAATCACCAGAATTATGAGCGAGGAGGATCTGGCGTTATCGGAAATGGAAGCTTGGCGTATCGATCAGAAAAGGCGGCGGGTTAAATCCCATATGATCAAGAACCGCTGGATTGTTGAGATCGACAAGCAAACCGGTGAAGAGCATGTTTTCCTGGTCTCCAAAAACGGGCCGCAGAAGCACCTTCATAGCTAGAAAGATGATTAAAATTTATAAAAATCTATTTGTCTAACGTATGGCCAGAGGGCTTCCTTATTTATGGAGTTAAATAGATGACCATGTACCAGATATCTGTTATTTTCCCTCTCTTTTCTTTGCACGAAATAAATAATCGGCGAATCAAGAGCTCCATCGGATTGCGGCCAACAGTATGTGATCTCCATATAGCGTACTCTGTAAGGGAGCAATCACTATTTGCTACACTTGTTTCCATATTATTTTTATTTTTATTTATTTATAAATTTATGTTTAATTTGGGTTTTTTAAATAAAAGCCTAATCTATACCCCTCCAGTGATTATTGGCAACTGACACGGAACTCTCCCTTTCTATTAATTTTAATGGAGTTGTTTCTAAAAATTAATTTACAAGATATCCGAATGTATGTGAATTCTTTTAGTTAATAAATATTTCGTTGTTTAAATGATATGTATTATTTATAATAAAAAATATATATGCTATTGAGTTATTCGTTGTATCATCGTTACATAATTTCTTGGAAGTTAAGCTTTGTTTTCATAACCAAGGTGGTATGCCCTTTTGAATATAACTTGATATATGGATCAATTTGAAAAAAAACATGTACTAAAATAGATTTTTTTTTTTTTTTTTTTTTTTTTTTGCTACAAGTTATGTTAATATAATGAAAAAATAAGTTTTTCATTATATTAACATATATTTATTTGTTATAATCTATTAAAAATATTATGTTAATATTAATATGACTCAGAGGATGGTTTAGGGAATCGAACTAGGATTTCAAAGGCTAGGGCAAAGGCTTGGAGAACGTTTTCTTGCAAAAGACACCATTAGAGAGGATCAATCTTGTTGGAGGGTCTTTCAACAGTAAGGATCATGACCAAGAATGGAGGTCATAGGTACCTCGGTACCAAATCCTCCAAAATAAGGAATCTCATACTGGGATAAGCTATGTGGAACCCAAGATAGCTTCAACAATTGTCAAACATAGGCAAGGAAAATCATAAACACCATGGGAAATTGATAAAAGGAGGATTCTTTATCTGGAAGGGTGAGCAGATGTTTAGCACAAGCAAAAGAAATACCAGTATTGGAAATAGCAAAGGACTGGATAGCTGAGAATATAGTTTATAAGATGAAACACAACCTAATAGGTAAATTAATGGATTTCAGACCATCTATGCACTTCTTCCACACATGGATACATAAACAATGGCATCTGGAAGGAGAATATGATATTCTAACTCTTCCAAATCGATATTTTCTATAGATTTCACATCAATGGTAGACTTACAAAAGGTATTTGAGAGAGGGTCGTATCATCATGGGCCATTGAGACTATCTCTACAACCATAAAATATGAGATTTGACCCGAGGGTGGAACCTATTGTAGTACCAATATGGGTAATATTATTTACCCTTCCCCTTGAATTTTGAAAAGAGGAGGTACTTGAGGCAATAAACAACTTACTAGGTCATATCAGGGTAGATCAAGAGAAACCATTTTAGGAGGATCGATAACTTTTGCTAGAGTTTGTATAGAAATGGACCTCGATAAACCTATTCCAATGGAGATAGACCTAAAAATAGAGGATTTTTTCTTACACTAACAACTAGATTATGAGGCTATTATTCAGATATCGGGTGTACCATGCTCATGGACATCTAGCTAGAATGTGCCCAATAGTTAAGGATCATCAACTAAAATAAGAGAGGATAAAAATAAATATTAACATGGTGGGCCAGTCTCTTTAGGAAAAGATAAATTAGAAGGAAGGAAAAGGCCCAACAAACTCTGAGGACTTCCAAAAAGTAATCAGATGGCCAAATAGAATATATCATCAAAGTAATCAAAGACAAGGAAGAAAAATTAGAAGAACAAATAATAGATACTAGATATTCAAACAACTTGGAAGCTTGAAAGTAGAAGGGGATTTTCAAATGGAAGGATTAGAGAAGGATACTCACCAGGTCACACTGACTGGTCAATAATAATACTCTAATGTAGTGTTGGGGAACAAGTAAGGAGTACAAGCAAACACAACCTCTCTCATGGAAGAGGAGATTCAACCCATGAGAGAGATCATAGGAGGGGAAATAGAGTAGGGGATAATATTAACTCATTAAATAGAGATTAAAGAATAAAATAAGAACAAAGAAGACCCTACTTTAGGGATTCATAAAGTGGAGAAGAAAAAAAAATGAACCAATCTGCAGGGAGGAAGTCAAACAAGGGAAATATGGAGGAACAAGGAAGAAATTTTAGTCAAAATAGAAAGGTAAAATTGATGGTTAATTTCTTCTCTTCCAATTCGCAATGATATTAATTACTTAGAATGTGAGTAATTTAGGAAACCACCCCAGATAAAAGGAAAACAAAAATATTACCATAGATATGAGTCCAGATATAATTTTGTTATAGAAAACCAAAATGTAAGGAGAAGACTTACAAAAAATAAATGGGAGGATATGGAAAAAAGGAGAGATCCTTACTCAATCGACATAGGGAAAATCAATGGGATTGGCCACTATGTGTAATCACCAATTTTTCCTAGTGATAGAGGGACCTCCATGAAAGGGGTGTTGATGGTTCGGTTACAAAATAGGAAAAATGGAAAAAAATGGACTATAGTTAATTTCTATGGAGCATAGATAGTCAGATTACAGAGGGATCAATGAGTAGCCATCCAGACTTTCAAAGACAACTACCCAAATGACCAATGGATTTTGGGGGGATATTTCAATACAAAGTGTGAAGAAAAAAATGCAACACCAAATAACAAGACATAAATTGAACTCAAAAAGATAATATTGCATAATGAATGATTTTTATATTAATGGAGGGAGCCTTAAACTCCATTGTTACAATAATATTCTTTGAATCCTTGATAAAGATATACACAATGCTAAGGTTCTCTGAAACCCTAGATACAACACTGGTGGTGTCTCAAAATGCGTCTCTGCTCCAAACAAAAGTGAGTGGGCTTTGTGCTATCCAATATTGGGTCACTCCAAGCTTAAACAACTGCTTAATACCTGTGTATCTCTAGATCTGCACACATAAGATGATAACAAAAAGTTAGTAATAATTGTAAGGGCTCCACTATGTGAGACCCTCAGAAATTAATGAAACCTTAACTATCCAATAATAAAAGTGTATGTAAATATAAAAATACTAAAAAAATAATAATTAAAGTGAAAGATTTACCTTATGATGCTTGTTGTTTTTTGATATAGTGAAACTGTTGCAGGAAATTGGTGCGATGATGTCCTAACATCGCTTGAGGGCTAGGAGGACAACATATCTAGGACTGGAATGCCCATGAGCGCTCAGTAGCAATAGGAAGGACCCATGGGCACATAGGGAAATGCTTGTGGGAACTCGATAGCAGTAGGACACACCCGTGGGCACTCAAGGAAATGCTTGTGGACACTTAGTAGAATGATAAATACCAATCAACATTTAGGAAACACCTTTGGGTACTCAGTAGAATGGAAAATGCTTATGGGCACTCGAGGGATTGTAGGGGATGCGGTAGAACCAGATCTATTTTGTACGAGGTGGGCGATGATGGATGCGAAAGCAACGGTCAGCAAAAGTGAAGGTAAGGATGCGAGGAAGAATCCAAAGATTGTTAGGAATCTTAGGAAAACATAGGAAAAAATTAGGGCATGAATTGCCTAGGAAAAATTAGGGGTTGAGCCATCAAAATGGCTCCTATTAATAATCCAACCTAGGGCATGCTAGGGTTTCAACGACACTAATTGTGTGGCTAAGATAAAAGCATATCGAAGGGTGGATATTAAATTTAGGGTGTGACATGGATTTATATGGATGAATGGATAGGATTAAGTGAAATCGAATGGTTGGGATTAATTCACTTATATAAATATATATTTATTAAATATATATAATATAATATATAAAATATTAATATTTAAATATATATAAAATAAATATATATAATATATATGAATAATGGGTAAAAATGGTAGGAAAGCATAGATGGAGGACAAGTGGATAGATTTTGGTGAATACAGATGCCCCTTTTGTATTGTGTTGCGTGAAACACAATGCAGTACAAAAACACAAGACACATATTTTGGCTAGGTGCAGAAACAACTTTCTCTCTTGTTGGAATGTGGAGATGATCAAACAAAAGAATAAAGAATTTGGATTTTACGTATCTTACCCCCTCAATTGGTGAATTATTTTACGAATGAATCTCATGAGCCAATTGAAAAATTTATGCACATGATTATGGACAATATGAATGATGTAAATGTAGTATCATTTTTGCCCCAACAAGAAAGGAAATTGGTGAAAAATGTGAAATTATTGCATCTATTTTTGCCCCAACGGATGAAGGTTTTTATGAAAATGTGATGAAAAATGTGTCTTTTTTTACCCCAACAGATGAAGGGAGTTTTACCAAGTGTAGATGCCATGATCATGTAAGATGTATCCCGTTGTGGTAAAGTCAAAGTCAAATGTGGTTACCCCAAGTTTAGGGTGATTCGATACTATTGAAGAATGTGCCTTTTGGTGTCATTGAAATGCAAGTATGCAAATGTAAAAAAGAAAAGAAAAATATTCTACCCTCGGGGCCACTCATGATTGCAACAATTCCTACATGAAATCTCTAAATAGTAGCTCAATCACTTTACCCAACTTGTATCCTCGGATACTAGTGTAATTGCAAAGGAAATGATGAAAAAATATGATTTTTTCTATGTTTCAAGCCCCACAGACAAGGCCATCAATGATGAATTTTGAGAAAATTGGTCTTGGCATAGTCTCACCCAAAAGGTGAAGGACCAAAAGGGATTTTGTTTTCAAACAATGAGATATTGGATGATGAAAATGACCAAGTATCCTTATGGTGGTTTATTTACCTTACCAAATTATATGGACAACCAATTGCTGCAAACGAGAACAAACCCCTAGATACGAGGTTCACTTGAAATTGTAGCTGAATTTGGTAAATGTGCAAATGTAATGATTGATGGATGAAAATTATGTTGACATGAATATGTGATGATGAGAAATCTATTGATGAATGCAATTTGTAGTGATTTGATGGAGGTAATCTACCTTTTTGAATATATGAATTCAAGTAACTGAGTCTATTTTTACCCCAACAGATGAAAGGGGTTTTTGACATTGAAAAATACAATGATTATGTATTTTTTTGCCCTAACAGATGAAGGGTTTTCTAACATGGGAAAATACAATTATTGTGAAAATACAATGATTATGTCTTCTTTGCCCCAATAGATGAAGGGTTTTTGATAATGCAAGTGTCCTTATGGTGATCTACCCATCCTACTAGATTGCATGGATAACTAGTCACTACAACCACCAAGTGACTAGGATAAACCAATAAATACAAGGTTCACTTGTACTTGTGTCTATTATTTGCCCCCAACAGATGAAGGATTTTTAGAAATGGGAAAATACAATAATTGTAAAAATTTAATGATTGTGTCTATTCTTTACCCCAATATATGAAGGATTTTTTTGTACATGGAAAAACGTAATGTAATGATTGTGTTTGTTCTTTGCCCCAACAGATGAAGATATTTTGATAATGCAAGTGTCCTTATGGTGATCTACCCATCCTACCGAATTGTATGGATAACCAGTCGCTACAACTGTTACGTTAATAGGATAAACCACTAAATACAAGGTTCACTTGTACTTGTAAATGAATTTGATATATGTTGAATGAAGGAATGATGATGAATGAAATTGATGATGTTGAATGTAAATGGGACTATGTTTGTTTTTTCCCTAACAGATGAAGGGGTTTTTTGAAAATGAATGAATGTAAGGTAAAGGGTGCAACCTTTGACAAAAGAATATAATATTTTGAACCTAGAAATGGATGTGGATGATGTGAATGCAAGGTAAAGGGCACAACCTTTGACAAAAGAACACAATATTTTGAACCTAGAAATTGATGTGGATGATGTGAATGCAAGGTAAAGGGCACAACCTTTGATAAAAGAATGCAATATTTTGAACCTAGCAATTGATGTGTAATTGTGATTGCATTTTTTGTTGAATTAGTGGGGAAATATGTGACCTTGAGCACCCCCAAGTTGTGTGCTTGTTTGTTTGATTTAGGGGAAGGTGTGATACCTTGAACACCCCCAAGTTGTGATGTTGTTTGTTTTATTGGGGGGGAAGGTATGGTACCTTGAACACCCCCAATTTGTGATGTTGTTTAAACTTTCTAGCAATATTTGCTTATGAGTTGTATTTATAGATTTTACTTTTGTGTTATTCTTATGTGTGAGTGCTTTTTATGGAATGCATGTGTATATGGATGATGAATATATATGATATGTTATGGATTATTAATGCAAGGTGGAATGCAGATGTGCTAATTATCATTCAAAGTTTAGATCTTGTTTGGATATGTTTCTAGCATTGTTGTTTAATCAGGGGCACCAAACTTGGTGGTATGTTGGGTGAATGACTCATGAAGTGACATGGATGTTGATATAGAAGAAGATATGGATGTTGATATGGAAAAGTGATTGTTTTGCAGAGACTCAGATATACTAGTGGTATCAAATAAACTCACTAAAATTACCTAATTCTTCTAGGACCAAATGTGTGTGCAGTGAAGTTCATTTACTGAATCAAGAGTATGGTAATGACTCGAGGTAATCAAGAACCAATGTGTGTACATGTGAGTTCATTGCCTCATCTTGAGTAAATTGGGTAAACCTTTTATGGATTAATCCAAGAAGTTAGCTTGTCCTTATGTGTGGTCAGACGTCTCTTTAAAAGAGATGTGTCACCATGAATGAGTGTACTCCATTGCTAGTCAAGCATCTATAGCTTCGATGGAGGTTAACTCCATAGTCTACAATTTACATTTTTTATCTCTTAAGTTTTGGGTATGACTACCTAACCGTCTGAATAGAAATGTATTACAATCCTTAAAACCCAATAATCAATGGTGTGTGAGGTAAAATATTTAGAGCTTTGGGGAATAATATTCTCAACCTAAGTGTGATGAGAATTGTACCCTATCCTTATTACTCTGTCTTTTGAATTTAGAAGCAACTATGATAGTGGTGAAACCATTGTTTTTGCGGACTATGTTGCATGATGGGATAGGTGAGGATTACCCTTTTCACTTTGAGGTTCAAACCAAGTATGGTGTTATCCCTCTTTGACACAAGATGTTTTTAAGATGTGAAATTGTGTTTGGTTCAAGAATGTTTTGGAGTCAATTATCAAAACTCGAGATTTTCTTAGTGAAGATGTGTAATGGTCATAAAAGGAACTTGATATGTATTTGGAGTTTGCTCAAAACACTAGGAGTGGTTGAATGATCAAAAAAACCTAGTAATTATGGATATGTGGTTTGTGCAAATGGCAATTTCACTTGGTGGAATTGTGTGGATGATGTTTTGAAGGTGCCCTTGATTAAGGCAACATGTCTTTATTGGACCAATTCAAAACCTTGAACTTAATAAATGATCCCTAATATGAAATGTGAAATGTGGATGTGAATGCAATGTATGAAATGCAAAATGAAATGTGTGCGAATATAATGTTTTGTCATGAAATGTATGCAAATGAAATGTAATGTTTTTGGAATGAAATGTATGCAAATGAAATGCAATATTTTTGTGTATACCCATGTATATATACATATATAAAAGGAATTGTGCATAGAATACTCTCAAGTGTATGTTGTTCAGTGGCTCAGGTTTTTCTATTCCCTCTAGCCTAGTAATATTATAACCAAAGGGATTAGGTACGTTTGGAGCTTTTTGAAAATTGAGATGTGACCAAAGGGATTAAGTACCTTTGTAGATTTCTTTTTTTTTTGTGAGGAAGGTGTGATTAAGCATCCTCAATTTACTTGATGACTGATGATGTGAGTGACTGGGAGGATACGATATCCTGAGAATCCCTAGTATGCTTGATGATTGAGTTGGTACCAATGTCCTGATCAGATGGGTTGGATTGACCATTTGTGGGAAATACTTTTAGATTAATAAGATCTTGGACAAAATCTTTAAATACATGATAATTATTGATGTCATGGCCCACTTATTGATGGTAGGGATAGTATAGGTGCTTCTTATAATTCTTTCCATGTGGCTTGTTAAGATTACTTGATTTGATTTCTATAACTACAATCTCTTGTGCTTCATAAAGCCTTTGAAAAATGGTTGAGTAAATGTTTGAAAGCATTGTGTAGTCTTGACGGGGCTTTGTAGGATTCTTGATGTGTTTGTTTTATTTTGTTGTATGTTGAAATTGTGGTACAGGTATCGTGACCTGAGATATAGATTGTGAAACTGGATATTGCAAATGATGATGAAGTTGATGGTAACTCAACTGTAACTCAATGTTCGTGAGTCGAGTTAAAATTTGTTGCAAAATTTTAGTATGTTGACAATCTAATTGTAAGCATTGGTTTTCTTATTGAGTGAATTGATATGTGGTGAATGGATTGATAAATGGGTGAGATTGATTGTGTTGTTGGAGGTGTATTGAATTAGGGGGAATGAAGTGAATTTGATAATGATGAGGTTGATGAAGAAATGATTGTGAATGAAGAAAATGAGATGATGTGTGAGAACTATGGATGGGTTGACTCATGGGAATAGAATGGGTATGGATGGATGGAGGTATGGGAATGGAAACCACTAAATATTGTGGTATCCAATATGGACTTTGTGTGATGAATATGGGTTGAGTGGAAATTGGATGAGGCATAGATTTCACTTGATTTGTTTTTTAGCAGTCTATTGCTTCTTAAGCAATTTGTTCAAATGTTCCCATGCTTCATTAATTTCCACATCATCATGGGAAGGCATGGATGAATATGGAATGGCTAATGTGGATGGGAGACAAGTGGCAATAGGAATTACAACTTGATTGGATGGAATGGGTACTTGTGAAGCAGCATTGATATGTGCTTCATACCAGGGGTTGGTATAGATAGATGTGTATGAAGTTCTAGGAGCACATGATGATTGGGGAATAGAGAAATTATGGGAAGGTGCAACTGATGCCTCAAAAAGAGGGTTAGTGCACACCTGGGTAAAGTTGGATGGTGGCTGGTAATAAACAAGTTCCTGCTGTAAAGTAGGATCTTGTCCAGGTGAGTTTGGGACTGACTCTAAGACATAGTTAGAAGACTTCATAAGAGCTTATACTCATTCAATATCTATGTGGGTAATGTGGTGATCAATGGTTGGTGAGGTTGACTCTACTTGGGGAACAACCATATGAAATGTTGTGGGTGACAAGGAATGTGAGGGACCTACGGATAAATTTGTCTATGTCACATTTAGGGAATCTACCATAGAAGTGGTGGGGAAGGTGGATGAAGGTTCCATTGAATTATATTGATTTAATGTTTTATTTTATTTTCTTGTTAAGACCATAAAGAAAATAAACTAAAATACAAATTCTATAGTAAAACACAAAAATGAAATTTCACAAGAAAAATAAATAATCAATGCTATTTTTATTTAACAATTTTTTCTTACCTCATTCATTGATTATCTCCTTTTAATGTGAATTCATTTTATTAGATTTTGATTTCGTGTGTTTCAATGTGCTAATCTGAATTAAATGGGTGAATCCCATATATGGCTTGGATGAGGGAACAATATTCTTACTGGTGATGAAATCCAACAAATTTTCTCGGGGGTGACCTAATGTTTCTAAGGGTAGATATTGGTGGATGGAGATGAAATCCACCGTCACCAAATCTCAAGCAATGGCCAGTGATGAAATCCAACCACTACTGTTAAATGTGAAGCATGCAATGTGTGATTATTTTTTTTTAAATTGATTTTCTATTGTGTAAATACAATGTTAGAAAGATAACTACTCTCGATAGTCTAAATTAGAAGCCAATACCCATAGTACCAATTTTTCCAAAGGATGTAGAGTACACCACTTAAGACCTGCTCTAGACATTTGGGGGTTTCATCTACTCGTCCGTATGGAATCACCCAAGTATGAGGATACTTTTGGTATTTGAATAATGTTCCTAATTAGACCTAAAAAAATAGGAATACCTAATCCTATAATGCAAACTAATTATAAAATTTTTCAATTCACATGAAATAAGAATGCATATTTTTGAATTTGTGAATACAATACAAAGCTAGAAACTTCAAACAAAAAGTGTGGATGGATGCAAATGACTAATCTAAAACCTAAGATGCAAGCTAGTATGAATATTTTTCCTAGATTAATTAGTGATGTTCTTTTTATCTTAGAAATCTAAAAAAAACATAAGATTGCCAAAATACGTAAACAAAAAAGTTAGGGTTTTAATAGTAAACTTACAAAACAACCTATGTTTCTACTCCAAATCTAGGGTGTGGCATGGATTGATATGGATGAATGGATAGGATTAAGTGAAATCGAATGGCTAGGATTAATTCACTTATATAAATATATATTTATTAATTATATATTTAACATAATATATAAAATATTAATATTTAAATATACATAAATATATGAATCATGGGAAGAAATGGTGGGAAAGCATAGATGGATGACAAGTGGCTAGATTTTGGTGTCTACACAAAGCTTAGAATAAAGGAACAAAAAGGAGGTAGAGCCATGTTGGAGGAAAAGGATAGGTTCTTCTCAAAAATAACATGTCAAATGAATCTAATAGATATCCCAAATATGGATATCTCCATGACCTAGAAAAATATAAGAAAGGAAGGGGAGATAGTAAAATCTTTCTTCGATTGCTTCTTCATGGGGGAGGAATTATACCTACATACCAAGCATCAAGCGACGGTCATGTATAGGCTTTCTTCAAACCATTTTCTAGTAAGCCTTACCATAGAAGAAGATAATCATAAAGTTGTAAGAAATTTTAAATTTGAGCTATGGTGGATGAAATATGAGGAATCAGAGGACCACTTAAAGGAATGGTGAGAAGTGGGGAAACCAAGATTTGGGACAATCTAATTCAAACTCCATAAACAACTAAAATACGTGAGGACCCAACTAAAGGAGTGGAGTAAACACAATAAGGAACTTAGTAGAATCTAAAAGAGCAAAATCAAGGATCAAAAGGAGAAGATTGCTTAGGAGATAAAATAAGAAACTTGTTAGGATCCCATCCTAACGTTATTTTTTAATTCTTATTTTTTAATGTAATGACCCACTTCCAATGTGGGGGATTTCATCTATAATGCTATTTTATAATATTTTGTAATGTATGTGGCAAGTAAGACTCCTAGCCAAGTGGGGCCATTTCATGTAACCGTTAGCAAGATTATAACCGATATTTGGTAGAATATTCTAGCTTGAGTGGCATTTTTCATGTAAGCCAACTCTTGAGCCTTAGGGTAGGGTTGCATGGAGTTTCTCTTTAAAAAAAATGGAGCCATGTATGAATGTATATTTTACAATTTAATGAAATATTGAAGGAGTTTTCCCCCTCAAAGAGACCTACAATTGAAGAACACAAGCTTATACTAAGAGGGGGGGTGAACAGTATAAGACCTCTTTTTATTTTTTTTTCTTTATATTACAAAACAGTAATGCAATATACCCAAAGCAATATCAAAGCAATGCACAAAATCAACCACGTACATGGATAAAATATTTCACTAAATTTTATCATAACAAAATTCTGGGAACACCTTTCCCGATTACAATGTTTATGGGCACCAACCCAAAGGAGACACCAATCCCCTAGCTCTGCTCTCGGCTGGTGATCCTCTAGAAGACCTCTGCCTCCACCGCCCTTAGCAAATGGAACTCTATCCATAGAAGACGCTCGTCCTCCCTACTCTGGCTGGAGACCTCTGTCCTCAACTCTATCACCTCAAAGCTGGTCCTCGAATTTGCACTAAACACAGTCCTTCGATCTAGCACAATTGTCCTCTTTCATTTTTTCCTGTTGCGCTTACTATGCCCTCTGCTCTCACTATGCAAAACACAATAGCACTATCTTCACGTACTCTGATTCCTTGCGATCTCTCTCACTTAGAAGATTCGACAAAATGCACTCTGTATATTGCTATCAAATTTTGCACTCTGCTCTCGATGATCGAACTTCTTCTCTTCACACTATCTACGAACGTCGCACTTCGAACGCACACTTTATCAATGCTTAACTCTCCAAGTAGCCCTCCTTTTATACTAAAACTTTCAAGAATAAAACCTTGATCTTTAGTCGGCTGCACACCCTAAACTACGTCGACTGCAAACCCTAATATTTGTCGGCCCAAATTTAACTTTGTCGGCTTCACTACTTTTGCAACTCCTTTGTAGCTTCTGTCGTGAAACTACAACATGTCATGATATCGTGACACCTTTGCAACCGTACACTATCTTATGGATTTTGTCATGATATCGTGACACTTTAGCCTTTGACGACTTTGACTAAGCTCTTGTCGTGATATCGCGACACTTCTCGCTTTCTTACCCTCTTCTTGGCTTGCACCAGCAAAAGCAGAACATGTCACGAAATCGTGACACTTTCGCCCGCACCGCGAAGCAAAAATGGAACATGTCACAAAATCACGACACTTTTGCTCCCTTATGCTTTTCTCTGCCTTACGCCCATGAAACTGGAACATGTCACGAAATCATGACGCTTTTGCCTTCGAGCTCTTCCTTCTTGAATTCATCACGAAATCGTGACGCTTCTTCTGTTGAAGACTTGTTTACTATCTCTGTCGTGAAATCGTGACACTTTCTCCAACTGAATGCCCCCATCTCAACCTGTCATGAAATCGTGACACTTTCTCCAACTGAATGCTGCCATCTCAACCTATCATGAAATCATGACACTTTCTACATCCGTACATCTTCTTTGCAACCTGTCGCGAAATCATGACGCTTCTCATTTCTGACTCTTCCCTTTGCAACCTGTCATGAAATCGTGACAGTTCTCATTTTTTACTCTCTTGCATGTCGCAAAATCATGACCGTTCTCACTTTGACTTCTGTAGCATGTCACGAAATCGTGACACTTTGTCTTGCTACTTTCTCTCTCTTTGAACTTGTCATGAAATCGTGACAATTCACACTACGGACTCTCTTTTCAGCATTATGTCATGAAATCATGACACTTTTTCTTTTGGACTCTCTCTTCTGCATTATGTCATGAAATCGTGACACTTTTCCTTTCGGACTCTCTCTCCTGCAACATGTCACGAAATCGTGACACTTTTTCTTTCGACTCCCTCTCCTGCAACATGTCGCGAAATCGCGACACTTTTTCGTCCGTACAATCTTCTTTGCAATATGTCACGAAATCGTGACACTTTTCCTTCTCTGCCTTCCTGCACTTTTTGAGTCGCGAAAATGCGACATGTCGCGAAATCGTGACACTTTCCACCTTGCTCTTCTTCTCTGCCAATATGTCGCGAAATCGTGATAGTTTTTCCACTTGCCTTTTTCTCTGCCAACATGTCACGAAATCGTGACAGTTTTTCCTGCTTCTTCTCTCTCTTCAAACATGTCACGAAATCGTGACAGTTTTTCCAGCACTTTCTCTCTCCTCTAACATGTCACGAAATCGTGACAGTTTTTCTTGCCTGCTGCATACCTTTTCTTACTTGTCCTTTTCTTTGATCTTTTGCAAATGGGCTACTATGATCTTCCTGGAAACTCACTGTCCATGCTCTGAATAATCTGACATTAAATCAAATTCCTTCAAGAGCTTCTTGACATCAATGACAACTTCTACACTTGAGCAAAAGCAATGTACCCAAGGTACCCAAAATTGCCAACAATCTCCCCCTTTGTCATTGATGGCAAACCTTTACTGAAAACACTTCTCAAGAGCCAAAACTGAAACCAACTGTGCTAACAACTGACCAACTATGCCCACAACTGAGAATCTTCCTTTGAAGTTTTGCTCCCCCTGACTTGAAGCTTTCCTCTTCACTTTGAAGCTCTCCCCCTTACTCATATCTCTCCCCCTTTGTCATCAATGGCAAAGGGTCACCTTTGGGGCTCGGGACTAAGAATGAGCCTCTTAGCTTAGTCCCTCCCCCACCTCCTGATGAGGTGATTAATTTTGGGTTGGGAGTAAAACTCCCATTAGGCACTGATCATCATCAGCGTCCATAACTTCCTTGTCGGGTCTTCTCTTAACCTCTTTGTCCATCTTCCTGTTCTTTTCACTATTCTTGTTCTTGTTCTGATCCTTGGACCTGTTCATACCACTATTTCTATTCCTGTACCTTGGAATATCAGCTCTACATTGTCTAGTTGTGTGACCTTCATTGTTGCACTTATAACAAGTAACAATGTTATTTCTTTTAGGCATACCTGTCCTTTGAATCCGCCAGTTCTGCCTAAACCTATTCTGATTAAACTTGTTCTGGCCGAGCTTGTTATTTACCTCGCAATAGACTGCCTTGTGCCCGAACTATTGACAAGAGTAGCAATACCCTCGAAAGAAACTAGCACTTCTGAAATTGTCGTTCACCTTCTTCACTTGAGCCATGCAATGTGCAGCCATGTGACCAAACCTGTAACACGCAAAACATCTGTCATGAAATTTACCTTTATTCGACCTCTTGGGTCCTGAAAACTTCTTCTTTTCATTCTGAATTTCGTTTTCTGTTTCTACGCATCTATCATCCAAGGACTCATAATCTGAAATACTTTCCTCATCAGAACTCTCTTCCTTTTGGAGTCTCTTACTAGACTCTCCAGCTTGTTCCTTGACAAAACCAAGACCTATTTTATCCGTTGTCTTTCTTTGACCTTTGATGAGTGACTTAACCTTTTTGGAGCTATCTTGAAACCTGTAAAGCTTATCCTTGTACTCTTTAGTTTCCTCTTTCAAAGAAGCCATTTTCTGTTCTAACTCACTATACTCAAGAACCTTAGACTCTAACTCATCCTTGAGTTCTTGTGTCTTAGCCATAGAGACGTCGAGACTTTCTATAAGATCATCTCTCTCCATACAACATTCATCTAACTTATCCTTGAGTCTAGCATTCTTCTTTCTTTCCTTTTTCAAAACACTAAGAGCGTTAGTAAGTTCACTTTCTAGATCCTTTATTTGTTTGCTTTCCGAATCATCAAACCCTTTTTCAGATTTCCTATCACTAGAGGTGCTACCTTTTTCAAAAACCATACATGCATCTTCCTTATAGTTTTTTGAAGCATCCTCATACATACTAGAAACCAAATCATTATTTGTGCAATCATCCTCAAGGTGACCAAAATTTCCACATCTGAGACATTTCATGATAATGAATCTATGTTTCGGTTCTTCCTCTTTTTTTGATATGAATAACATCTCATTTTCAGTATCACTTGAAGAACTTTCACTATCACTACTAGAACACTTACTTGCTTTGTCTAGGTATAAACTCTTCTTGTGCTTGTGAGAATACCTCTTTCCTTGATTGTTGCGCTCATCTTTGTTTTTCCTATGATGCTTGTGCTTTTCAAAATCCTTGCTCTTAGAATCCTGTATATCTTCATCACTTTCATTCTTGGGAACAGTACAGTCAGTAGCATAATGACCAAACTTTCCACAATTGAAACATCTTATATTTTTCATGCTTTTGTGCTTTCTAGAGAACTTGCCTTTCTTGTCGTAATATGCCTCTTCATCACTGGAAGACTCATCACTCTCTTGAAGTTGTTTACCCTTGGATTTCTTGGTAGCTTTGAAAGCTGCCTCTTTCTTGACATCAACCTTCACTTGAGTTCTCAACTCAAATGCTGCAAGTATACTATGGAGCTCATCCTTTTTCAACTTATCCAAATCTTTAGCTTCCTCAATAGCAAAAATATTTTCACTAAATCTATTAGGAAGAGATCTTAAAATCTTATCACAAACATCATTTTCAGCAAGCTCAAGACCTAAGTCTTTCATGGAGTTAACAACCTCATCCATACGAAGCATGTAGTCACTAATATTTTCATCATCATTCATCTTGAGTTGTTCAAACATACCTTTGAAGTGTCTCAACTTAGCCTTTCGGACATTTACATCACCTGTGTGAACCACCTGCAACTGTTTCCACATTTCACTAGTTGTCTTGCAGTGAATCACCTTGGTAAGATCTGCCTTCTGTAAACCTTTTAGGATTGCATTCATTGCTTTTGAATTGTTGTGATGTAGGAGCCTGTCTTCTTTAGTATAAGGACCATGTTCAGGAATGGTGTACCCATCTTCAATCACTTCCCAAACCTCATTCCCAAGTGCCATTAGATGAACCTTCATCCTTGCACTCCAAAGACCAAAATCTGATCCATCAAGAATAGGTGCTGCATTGCCACTTGAATAATCCATTGTGTTCTTTACTAGCTTTTCCTTCAAGCTGTTAAACTTTCCGAAGGCACCCGCTCTGATACCAATTGAAGAACACAAGCTTATACTGAGAGGGGGGGTGAACAGTATAAGACCTCTTTTTATATTTTTCTTTATATTACAAAATAGTAATGCAATATACCCAAAGCAATATCAAAGCAATGCACAAAATCAACCACGTACACGGATAAAATCTTTCACTAAATTTTATCATAACAAAATTCTGGGAACACCTTTCCCGATTACAATGTTTATGGGCACCAACCCAAAGGAGACACCAATCCCCTAGCTTTGCTCTGGCTGGTGATCCTCTAGAAGACCTCTGCCTCCGCTGCCCTTAGCAAATGGAACTCTATCCATAGAAGATGCCTGTCCTCCCTGCTCTGGCTGGAGACCTCTGTCCTCAACTCTATCACCTCAAAGCTGGTCCTCGAATTTGCACTAAACACAGTCCTTCGATCTAGCACAATTGTCCTCTTTTGTCTTTGCCTATTGCACTTACTACGCCCTCTGCTCTCTCTATGCAAAACATAGTAGCACTGTCTTCGTGCACTCTAATTCCTTGCAATCTCTCTCACTTAGAAGATTTGATAGAATGCACTCTGTATATTGCTATCAAATTTTGCACTCTACTCTCGATGATCGAACTTCTTCTCTTCACACTATCTACGAACGTCGCACTTTGAACACACACCAGATCAATCCTTAACTCTCCAAGTAGCCCTCCTTTTATACTAAAACTTTCAAGAATAAAACCTTGATCTTTAGTCGGCTGCACACCCTAAACTACGTCGACTGCAAACCCTAATCTTCGTTGGCCCAAATTTAACTTTGTCGGCTTCACTGCTTCTACAACTCCTCTGTAGCTTCTCCCATGAAACTACAACATGTCACGATATCATGACACCTTTGCAACCGTACACTATCTTATGGCTTTTGTCGCGATATCACGACACTTTAGCCTTTGACGACTTTGACTAAGCTCTTATCGTGATATCGTGACACTTCTCGCTTTCTTACCCTCTTCTCGGCTTGCACCAGCGAAAGCAGAACATGTCACGAAATCGTGACACTTTTTCTCCCTTATGCTTTTCTCTGCCTTACGCCCGTGAAACTAGAACATGTCATGAAATCGTGATGCTTTCACCTTCGAGCTCTTCCTTCTTGAATTCATCGCGAAATCGTGACGCTTCTTCTGTTGAAGACTTGTTTACTATCTCTGTCATGAAATCGTGACACTTTCTCCAACTGAATGCCCCCATCTCAACCTATCATGAAATCGTGACACTTTCTCCAACTGAATGCTGCCATCTCAACCTGTCACAAAATCGTGACACTTTCTGCATCCGTACGATTTCTTTGCAGCCTATCACGAAATCGTGACGCTTTCAGCTTTCGTACATCTTCTTTGCAACCTATCGTGAAATCATGACAGTTCTCATTTTCGACTCTTCCCTTTGCTGCATGTCGTGAAATCATGACAGTTCTCACTTCGAGTTCTGCAGCATGTCATGAAATCGTGACAGTTCTCACTTTGACTTCTGTAGCATGTCGCGAAATCGTGACACTTTGTCTTGCTACTTTCTCTCTCTTCGAACTTGTCGTGAAATCATGACAATTCACACTACGGACTCTCTTTTCAGCATTATGTCATGAAATCATGACACTTTTTCTTTTGGACTCTCTCTTCTGCATTATGTCGTGAAATCGTGACACTTTTCCTTTTGGACTCTCTCTCCTGCAACATGTCGTGAAATCGTGACACTTTTTCTTTCGGACTCCCTCTCCTACAACATGTCGCAAAATCGTGACACTTTTTCGTCCGTACAATCTTCTTTGCAATATGTCGCGAAATCGTGACACTTTTCCTTCTCTGCCTTCCTGCACTTTTCGAGTCATGAAAATGCGACATGTCACGAAATCGCGACACTTTCCACCTTGCTCTTCTTCTCTGCCAATATGTCACGAAATCGCGATAGTTTTTCCACTTGCCTTTTTCTCTGCCAACATGTCGTGAAATCGTGACAGTTTTTCCTGCTTCTTCTCTCTCTTCAAACATGTCATGAAATCGTGATAGTTTTTCCAGCACTTTCTCTCTCCTCTAACATGTCGCGAAATCGCGATAGTTTTTCTTGCCTGTTGCATACCTTTTCTTACTTGTCCTTTTCTTTGATCTTTTGCAAATGGGCTACTATGATCTTCCTGGAAACTCACTGTCCATGCTCTGAATAATCTGACATTAAATCAAATTCCTTCAAGAGCTTCTTGACATCAATGACAACTTCTACACTTGAGCAAAAGCAATGTACCCAAGGTACCCAAAATTGCCAACAATAATTTTGAGTTATTTGTGAGATTGTTCAATTATGTAATTACTTTCTGCATAGTGTTATTCTATTATTTGATGTATTTCAAATATTTTACAGTATTTTGTGTGAGTGAGATTTATTTTAATAGTAGATTCCTAACAAGTGGTATCAGAGCGCTTTCCAAGGTCGAGTTCTACTGCGATTGTGACAATTCTTGCCCATCCATTCTATATGTTAGGTATAATTTTCTTGTGTTTTTCATTTCCATTTTTCTTTATTTAAAAAATAAAAAAATAGCAAAAACCATAAAAATCCAAAAAAATACTATCTATTTTTACAGTAGTTGAGTAGGCTAGAAACGCTGTGTTGAGGGTTTTAAAATATTGTGAAAGAGCTATCATTATTGGCTAAGCTAGATAGCCCATAAAGCATCTCGTGAAGTTAGGGGAAATCAGTCTCTAATACCCAAGCCTTGGATAGCACTCATGTATGGAATTGAACTGACACACATCTTTGGGTGTATCAAGAGACCATTTAGGCTTAAACAATATTTTATCCAATAGGAAGCTTTTTGGCCTTGTATTATCCATAGTCAATGGGACACAACATCCCAAATGATTATCCTCTCATACTATTAGAGAGGTAAATAGTGTGCTTAAGGGTATGTGTGGAATCCTCTTTGGGTAGTGGCCTAAAATATTGGGCCGAGAACTATTATTGATCACAATGGTATAACAGAGGGCCTATGGGTATTACATACTCCTTTGCTTAGCATACCCTAGTTTTGACAAAAAACTTAAATATGTAAAAAACATGAAGCCTCCCTATTCTGCTAAACCTAAAAAAATTTCCCACAAAAATGAGCATACGGAGGAAGACTTCCCTATCATAGAAAATTTGTATGCGCCACATAGTTAGGACAAAGTATACAAGTGTTTGTGGTAGTCAGGAATTATTTCAGTAACCTTTAGGTTAGTGGTAGTAATAGATGTTAGTAACAATAAAAAATTATAGGGTGTTAGTTGCAGATACATAATAGACAGTGTTAGTAACTACAAATTATAGGGAAGACTATGTCTAGATTCCTTATCATTCTTGGGAAGACTTTGAGTCTCATTTACTCACTCGATTTGGCCTTAGTAAGTATGATGACTTTATAGTAGCATTGACAAAGTTGAAACAAACTTATACAGTACGAGAATACCAAATGCAATTTGAGAAATTTGCCAACAAAACTAGGGGATTTAATGAAGGATTATTTATGAGTTATTTCATTAGTGGTTTGAAGTATGATCTCTAAGATGAGGTCAAGATGTTTAAACCACAAACCATGATGCAGGCTATTAGTTTGGCTCGTTTGGCTGAATTCAAATTTTTAGCTTAAAGGTCGACATCTAAATTTCCACCAGCTAGACCCTCCTTTCCTCCTAGACTCCAAAATCATAATGAACATAAAATTGTTACACCCAAACATATTACTACCAAAGAAATGGATGCATGATGCACCCAAGGGTTGTGCTACAATTGTGATGAAAAGTATGCTCATGGGCATAGGTGCATCCAAAAGAATTTTTCTTGATAGATGTTGATGAGCCTGACACTAGCGATGAAAGTTATGATGATATAAAACCAATAGAGGAACCACCCCAAACTAAGGAAGAAATCCAGAAAGAACCACATGTTAAAATTTTTGTTCATACTCTTTCTAGAATTACCACTTGCAAAACCATAAAAGTTATGGGTTTTTCAAAGGTCTACGTCTTACCATCCTAATTGATTCGGGTAATACACAACTTTATTGATCCCTACATTGCCAAACATGCTAATTATTACATACACACATGTAATTCCTTTCAGGTTATGGTAGCTAATGGAGGTACCTTACCTTGCAAAGGTAAATGTTGTAACATTAAAGTAAAAATTAGAGAATATGATCTCAAACATGATATGTTTGCTCTTAAATTAGGAGGATGTAATATCATGTTGATAGCTCAATGGTTAGGCACATTAGAAACCATCTCATAGAAATTTGTTGAGATTTGGATTCAATTTTCATAGAATGAACAGTCCCATACTCTCTATGGATCAAAAGTAGGGTCTTTGTAGATTATCAGTTCAAGCCATATGGAGAAGTTAAAAAATCTTCTCAAGGATCCATAGCTTAGATATTCGTGATCCAACCTCACACTTCTAAGGTGGATTTTTTTTCGTAGATTTGCAACTTATTTTATCCAAGCACAATTCTATTTTTGTCGAACCATCAAAATTGTTGTCTCATTGCTCCCATGACCATGCTATTCCATTGTTACCTAGTAATGCACTACCCAAAATTAGACAGTATTGGTATCCTCATGTTCTTAAATCAAAAATCAAGAAGTTAGTACAAGAATTGTTAAAATATGGCATCATTAGGCAAAGTAACAATCCTTACTCTTCTTCAGTCTTATTTGTATGCAAGAAAAATGGGTCCTAGAAGTTGTGTATCAATTATCAAGAGCTCAATAAACTAACCATAAAGGATAAGTTTCCTATTCTAGTGGTGGATGAATTACTAGATAAGCTACAATGGACTATGTACTTCTCCAAATTAGACCTTCGCTCCAGGTACCATCAGATTGGGCTCAAGGATGAGGATATTCCCAAGACTACTTTTCACACTCATGAAGGTCACTATGAGTTTTTTGTGATGCCATTTTGCTTGACTAATGCTTATTCCATATTTCAAAGCCTCATGAACAATATATTTTAGCCATTCCTGCAAAAACTTATCCTAGTTTTATTTGATGACATTTTGGTTTAGAGCCACTCATGGTAAGAGCACCTCATCCATGTGGAACAAAATTTATAATTGTTGGCACAACATAAACTATATGTTAATTGATCCAAGTGTTCCTTTGGGTTGATAGAAGTTGAGTATTTGGGAAACATTATCACCTAATATGGCATCAAAGTTGACACCAAGAAGATCCATGTGGTTCAGAAATGGCTAAAACCTTACACTCTCAAAGGTCTATGAGTATTTTTAGGGCTTATAGATTATTACCAAAAATTTATTCATAATTATGGTAAAATTGTAGCTCCCCTCACTTCCATGTTAAATAAGGACTCTTTTACTTGGATGGGACCTATTGAATAGGATTTCCTAGAGTTGAAGCATGCTATGACCACCACACCAACCTTAGCCATGCCAAATTTTTCCAATTCTTCTATTATTAAAAGTGATGCTTATGGTCATGGTATTGGTGCAGTGTTGATGCAATAAGGGCAACCCTTGGCTTTCACTAGTAAAGCACTCTCCAGTCATAATCTAGAAAAATCCACTTATGCTGAGGGAATGCTAGCCATTTTGCATGTGGTAACCCATTGGTAATCTTATCTCATTGGGTATCATTTCTCCATTAAAACTGACCATCAAAGTCTCAAATACTTTCTATAGCAATAGGTTGTCACCCCACACAACAAAAATGGGTTTCTAATATCATGGGCTATGATTATGATATCACTTATAAGAAATGTAAGGAGAACATTGTGGTTGATGCTATTTCTTTTCAATTTGAGGCTCATAGTATACTATGTATCATTTCATCATCCATTCCATAGTGGATCAAATCCTTACGATAGGAGGTACTTCAGGATTCAGGCTTGCAAACTTTGGTTACCTCCCTACGTACTAACTCTACTTCATATCTTGGCTACACTTGGGATGACCATGATTTATGTTACCACCAATGCCTTTTTGTTCCCCATACATCTTCCCTTTGAGAACTTCTCATGAAGGAACTGCATGTTGCCTCATCTACAGGCCATTTCAAATTTCTTAAAACATATGAACGACTTAAGCACGCATTTTTTTGGAAGCGTATGAAAAAGGACATTCATAATTTTGTGGTGGCTTGTGATACCTATCAATGGATTAAATGTGAAACAATGCATTCTACAGGAACTCTTCAACCCTTACCCATTCTTGACTAGGTTTGGATTGATATTTTCATGGATTTTATTGAAGGGTTACCTAATTCTAGAGGTAAATCCGTTATTTTTGTGGTAGTGGATCATATTTTAAAGTGTGCTCACTTTTGTTCCCTCTCCCATCCTTACACAACCTCCACCATTGTAAAAATTTTCCTTGATTCTATATTTCACCTTCATGGTATGCCCACCTCCATCGTGTCTGATCGTGACCCAACCTTTACCAGTCAATTCTAGCAATAATTGTTTAAGTTGTAGGGAACTCAACTCATAATGAGTTTATCTTATCACTCACAAATGGATGGCAAGACGAATATTGTCAAAAATATTTAGAGATCCACCTTCATTTCTTTACCTCTGATCATCCTACTCAATGGTTAAAGTTGCATCCTTTGGTCGAGTGGTGGTACAACACTTCCTATCACACTACAACCAAGGCTACTCCTTTCGAGGTAGTTTATGGGTGTCCTCCACTCATGTCTTCCTCTTACATTTTGGGTAGCTTGATGGTCCATGCAATTGAAACTACTCTCAATAAAAATGTTGATGTCCTTCACCAACTAAAGATGAATTTGAATGCATCCTAGAATCGGATGCACCAATAAGCTTACCAACACTGTTTTGAGCATAGCTTTGATGTGGGCAATATGATTTTCCTTCACTTGAAACCATACAAACAATTATCCCTACAGCTTTGTAGGTGCTAGAAACTTGTTGTGAAATATTATAGGCCCTACCATGTTTTACAATGGATTGGTGCCACAACTTATAAATTGGCTCTCCTACATACCTCCAAGATCCATCCTATTTTCCATGTCTTCTCTCTCAAAAAGGTTTTGGGCACTTAGGTGCAGGTTCAATATGCACTCCCTGAATTGGATGAATAAGGTTCTATCTTTCTCAAGCTTGAACATATATTGGATTGTTGGACTCGCACTCTCAACCACACCATCATTGGGGTCCTTATTCAGTGGTGTGAACTCCAGCTAGAAGATGTGACATGGGAGTCTCTCCAACAACTTCAGCACTAGTTTCCTCATCTTTAGATTTGCGGATAAATCTTTTTGAAGGGGAAGGACATGTTAGGGTACCATCCTAATGTTATTTTGTAATTCTAATTTACTTATGTAATGACCCACTTCCAAAATGGGGGATTCCATCTATAATGCTATTTTGTAATATTTTGTAATGTATGTGGTAAGGCTCCTATCCAAGTGAAGCCATTTCATGTAACCGTTATCAATATTGTAACCGATGTTTGGTAGAATATTCTATCTTGAGTGGTATTTTACATGTAAGCCAAATCTTGAGCCTTAGGGTAGGTTTGTATGGAGTTTCTCTTTAAAATACATGGAGTCATGTATGAATGTATCTTTTTACAAGTTAATGAAATATTGAAGGAGGTTTCCCCCTTGAAGAGGCCTACGATTTTGAGTTATTTGTGAGATTTTTCAGTTCTGTAATTACTTTTTGCACAATGTTATTCTCTTATTTGATGTATTTCAATTATTCTACAGTATTTTGTGTGAGTGAGATTTATTTTAATAGTAGGTTCATAACAGAACTATTATGAAATATATATTGCAATGTGAGGCAAAAATTGTTAGAAGAGAGGAAGCTTTGGCGGAACAAGAAGATATCTATTGGAGGTAAAGAGCCAAAGTTACATGGATAAAGTAGGGGGATCAAAACACAAATTTCTTCCATAAGACAACTATAACTAGAAGATAACATAATAGAATTATAGGTCTTACATATATGATGTGTCAGGTAAAAACCAATGGAAGTGAAATAAAAACTATAAAAAATTAGTACTTCCATACCTATTCAGTAGCAATGAAAATTTGAATGCAACATAGAAGAATAATATACTAGAGGTAATTATATAATTACTCAAACCTGAACACAATAAATTATTAATGAAGGAAATTTCTTAAGAAGAAACACAAAAAATGTAAATAGGAAAGACCCCAGGAACAGATGGATTCCCCATTGAATTTTATCTAAAATTTTAGGAAATTATGGGCCAAGCAGTGGTGGAGGCACCGAAAGAAATCATATAGAGTAAGCAAATGTTAAAAGCTTTGAATCATACTTTTATTACATTATTTCCTAAAGGTCCACCTAGTGAGACAATTAATTGTTATAGGCCTATTTTACTATGTAATGTAGTATACAAGATATTAACAAAGCTTATGGTATTGAGGTTAAAACATTTTTTACCAAATATGATTTCAAGTGAGCAAGGTGGTTTTGTTGAAGGAAGACAAATTATATATGGAATAGTAGTGGCCTAGGAGGTGATACATACAATGTACATGCAAAATGACCTAGGCATGTTTATTAAATTAGATCTTTCTAAAGCCTATGATAGAGTATATTGGACCTTTATGCAAAGTATTTTAGAAAAATGGGCTTTGTAGAGGGGTGGAGAGACTAGGTAAAAGCATGTATCCATACCACATCACTCCCAAATCTTATAAATGGTACTCCCTCTTCCATGTTCATGGTAGGATAGGGGACCCTCTTTCCCCTTACCTTTTTATCCTTTATGCAAAGGGTCTAGGTAGACTTAAAAAAAAAGGGAGACAAGAGGGGAGGCTGAGGGTCTAAAAATAAGTTCTCAAATTGAGGTAAATCACCTCTATTTTATGGATGATACTACTCTTATTAGTCAAGCCAATATCCTAGTAGCAAGAAACATAAAAGAATTTTTAGATGGGTATACTCAAGCTATTGGGAAAATTTTTAATGAAAAGAGTCTCAAATAGTTTTTTCAATACAACAAAGAGGGTGAGAGAAAAAATTATACGATTTTTGAACTCCTTTACCCATAAAATATCTAGGAATACCTTATTTGCAAAGAAAACAAAAGCAAGGATTGGAAAGGGTTGATTTACAGACTACAAGCTAAGTTGAGCAACTAGACACACAAATGGCTAAGATTAGGAGGAAGGATTACAATAATTAAAGTTGTGCTACAAGCCCTCCCAGTATATAAATTTTACATACTTTAGGTTCCAAAGAGAATTCTAAAATATATTGCCAAACACACAAGAATTTTTTTGTGGTTAGATGTAAGGGGAGAATAAAAATTAACACTAGTTGGGTGGGAGAATATATGCCAACCAAAAAAACAAGGAGAATTGGGGATAAGATCAACATCCCAAAATAACAAGGCACTAGCATGGAAGCTATACAAGAGATGGATCATAGCTACTGGGGGCTTATGGAGTAGACTATTACAAGCCAAATATTATCCAAGAGTGGCTAAATAAAATATTGCAAGACTCAGAGTGGAAGGAGAGTGATCTACAATATGGATAACAATGGAAGAAGGCCATGAGTTAATAAAGTTATATCTATATTGGACCACTGGAAGTTAGGGAATGGAAACAATGCTCTATTTTGGGAGGATTCATGGAATCAATCCCAACCAATTATTTAGGCATTCCCAGATATGGAGAGTTGGAAAGCAAAGATCCAAAAGTTAGGGCAGTGTAAAGCCTCTTACTATATTAAATCATGGAGTCAACATGCTTCAGACTTACTACAATGGAAACACACCTAATAATGGCTAGCAAGAGGGACAGAGGAACTAATTGAAAAATTGTGGAGATATTCCCAAAGACACCCAATTCAGGATGGTTCTAAGAGTGATATACCTAGATGGAGAGGAAGCAAGTCAAGAAACTATAAGTAAAAGTAGGTATACAAGGTAGCCTATGGATATGAGATTGCCACAACACCACTTCCATGGATATTTAATTGGCAAAAGGAAATATGGCCAAAAATTAATATTTTCTCATGGTTGATTAACAATGAAAAGTGCTTGACATTTGATAATTTGAGAAAATGAGGCTTCTACTGGCCTTACAAATTTTTTATATGTGAGAAGGCAGAGGAGACCTTGAATCACCTCCTTTTTGGGTGTTCTTTTTCCAAATATATATGGATCAGTTTGTGGGAGTATATGAGATAGCATTGGGAAATATTTGCAAGCCGAGAAAGCTTTTATGAGAAATGGAAACAGTGTAGTTTTAATACTAAAAAAATGATTATGGCATGGAATTTGGGACCTAGATTCATATGGTGGCAATTATGGCTAGAAAAAAATGCATGCATATTTATATCGGAGCACAGAAAAAGGGAGAAATTATAAGAGAGGATTATTAGTAAGGTAATAGAAACATATAAATGGAGGAAGTGGCTATCCTAAGGAGCTTTGGAATAACTATAAAATAAAAAAAACTCAGGGTTTGATGTGTAGGTGAGATCTCCTTGAATAACATAGAGTGGAAACCACCTTTCAAAGAGTGGATGAAGGCTAACACAAATGGAGCTTCTACTAAAAACCTTGGAAAAGCTGGTTTTGGCATTATCATAAGGAATTAGAAAGGAAAACAGGTGTACTAGGGAGCATAAGGTATGGGGGAGACACTAAATAATGAAGCTTAACGATAGGCAATCTTGTCAAAAATAGTGATAGCTACAAATCTACATTTACATAAGCTATGGATAGATAAAAATTCTTAGGTATGAGCTAGAATCTTGGATCCGATAAGATCCTTCTAGGTGTTAGAAATTGGAGAGAGAAGGAATGTGGGAGCAGTTCAAAACATTTAGAAGGTTTTTCAAGATTTTTTTATTACACATATCAAGCAAGAGAGAAGGGCAAATTATTTATCAAAATGGATAAAATAACTAGAGGAAGGGCAATATATGTACTCTCATATGGAAAATAAGATAAGTTGGTTCCAAAAATCCAAGGGATGCAAGAGGTGGTATAGGTAGATAGAAAAATAAGAAGATTAAATAGTTATTCTAATGAATATATCATAGTTAGGCTAGGGAGCAATGGCCTAGAAGAAAATAAATTACAAGTTATCCTAGTGTCAAGCTGGATAAGCAAGTTTCTTAGTTAATTTCCATAGGCTCTTGTGTCTTCATCCTCAGGCTACTATTGTTCGACTATATGAAATTACTACCAATAGACTCAAAGTGGCCAATTTGGATGGTTTTTAAATACATAACACACATACCTATAGGTATTTTATTTAATATGTCTATATTAAGATAAAATAAACCTCCAACCCATAGAACAATAGGTATGTCAAAAATTTTCAAGATGCCGAGAATGACTTCAAAAAAATATGAAGATAGATGGATGGTCTATAGAATTTAGATGAATAAGGAAAATTGGAATTGAACTAAAATAATGTTGATGTGTATGGATAATTGCATTATGGTGGCCTCAAGTGATGTTTTCAACAAACACACTTATATAATATTTTATGGGTAATTTTTGAGTCGGGAGGGATTGGAGGAGGTTTTTATTTCTTCCTTGTTTCCTATCCAACTCAATTTACTTCATAATACAACTTCTATTAATATAATATATTTTTCAATTTATCAAACAACACATATTTATTTGTTACAACAAGAATATGGTGCTCTTATGGGACTATGGATATTACATTCTCAACACTAAACCAAAATTTGATACTTACCTCATAAAAAATATGTTTTTCGAATAACATGTAGACCTCACTAATAAGAGATTCATGGTTTTCTATTAACATTCTAGGTAATACTTATCAAGGGGTATTACCTACAAATAATCTCCAAATCCATTTATATTCCAAATCAATTTCCTACAACTTTAAGTTCTTTAATCCCAAACTCATAATTTTTATATTTTAGAAACATTATATTTTTTTTTGGTATGGTATTAATAAAGGGGGTTTTTGAAAGGAAACCCAAAAGCCCTATTTACATAATATGGATCACTAGGTAGCCCAATATGAATCCAGAGGTTCACCATAAAACTAGCAGGCCTCACAACCCAACAAAACTAACCAATAATCCAACAATAAATCTTTTGAAGACAATTTTCCTTGAAGAAACCAATAACCACACTCCAACTAACAATGACAATTATAGAAAACATAAGAGGAACAAGCCATCCATACCATGTAGGCTCCTAAACCAATAATAACACTACCACAACCAATGAAAACTAAGTTTGTTGTATCCAATCTACCTCAAATAAAAAAGGGACACCATCCAACGATAATTTGAAATTAAAAAAAATACAAATCCCACCAAGACCAGGAACATGAATCTACTCCAAGGAAATTCAAAAAATTCTAAAGGCATGATTCCTACCCACAAGAAAGTAGGACCAATCGAGCCAAGGGACTTACCACAACATAAAATCCAAAAGAAAAAAAATCAAGCTCATCAAGAGAGCTCCATCAACTACTGGGCATACATCCCAAGTCCACAAAAACTTTTACTGCCAAAAATCACATTTTTAAAATTTGAAACAACAACCAAAAACACAGATACTACACTAAAACACCACTGAATCCACCAATTTCCAAGGGGAGAGGTTCTTATAGAAGATCCACCAATATCTTCCCCAAATTTAATAACTGAGAAGGAAACTCCAACCCTCATCGACTCAGGATAAATAAACTCCAACATCTGCAAAATCTAAAAAAAAATTAGATTCACAAATTGGCCCAACATATGAATAAAACTAGAAATACTTTGGATCCACTCAAGGACCCACAATGGTAGAAAAAGTAATAAGGGTCAGTGATAGCTATGGCTAGGATCCCATTCACAATAGTACTAAAATGAGATCTCAAAAAAATAGGATAAACCACAATCATGTCTCAAGAATATATACCAACCCAACACAAACTATAGAATAGGATCATCAATCAGATGGAGAATACCAAGAGGGAAGTCCCTCCTCCATACAATGAGACTAGACTGAGATGTCCCTAGGTTAGCAAGAAAATTAGCAACACCATTGCCTTCTCTATAGATATGTTGGAGATGAACATCAACCCAAGAGTGCATCAATATCTTAGTTTCCCAAATTATGTTTGAAACATTCCAACTAGGGGTATGGGACCCTTTCATGGTGTTAATAATATTAAGGGAATCTCCCTCAACAATAACTCTTCTAATATCTAGAGAGCTCAACAAAAATAGGCCCTAATAAAGAGCTCTAGCCTCAAAAAAATGATAGGTTTGGACATCTAGGTTTTTTACAAAAGCTAAAAGCAGAGCCCCTTTATCATCCCTGATAACCCCCCCTACATCTACCAATCTTGGATTCCTCTTCAAGGCTCCCCACCTCCATTTAAGTCCACCTTTATGCAAGATATATTTTCAATTACATCTGACATCATTTTGAGGTATACAGTGGTGATATCTCTACTAGAATTATTTTTGGGTTAAGTATTACCAACCCTTGATCTTTGTTTGAGACCTAGAGCCAAATCCAATCTTATATCATCCTCCCCACCTCCATTTAAGTCCACCTTGATGCAAGATATATTTTCAATTACAACCAACATCATTTTGAGGTATACAGTGGTGATATCTCTACTAGAATTATTAAAGGCCCTTCTGTTTTGCTCCTTCCAAATGTTCCAACAAAGAAATGGGAAATAAAATTATCATATTAATTTTAACCTCGAATTCGAGAAAGGAGTAAGCCATTGTTCCCAATAGTTTGAGAAACATTTTGAAGGGATCCAATAAAATCCTAGAGAATTAATCACAAAATTCAACACCCCATGCAAAAAGGGACATTGAAAGAAAATATGGGTAACTAACTCCTCTAAGTTACAGATATAACACCTATTCAAAAACACATTCCTCTTATTTACAATTTATCCACAATAAAAATTGTGTTTTCAATAACCAACCAGAAGAACATGTTAACTTTAGAAGTGATGTCTTTTATCCAAATTTTAAGTAAATAAAACCAGTGTCTAGGATTATAATCCAAGATGAGATAGACTGATTTAATAGAAAATGAACCATCTTTCTCTCCATGCCAAAACCTGAAATCCTCTTTTTCCCCATTCTTAATAATCTAAAATATCAACTTACTTGAAATAAAGCACCAATTCTCTCTATCCATCTAATTTAGGGTAGACATATCCAAGGACTTCCACCTCTTCAAACCATTGATTGTTTTTAAATACTCATCCATTTTTACCCTAAGGAAAGCTCTAGTAATAAGTTTCACATAAGATAGATTATCATAGAGTAAAAGAGGTTGATCCAACAACAAGGAGTCATCCCAAAATTCAATGGTTCGACCATTTCCCAAACACCATTTTCTCCCATTAACAGTAGTAGACTTAAATTTTAGCAAACCTTGCCAAAAAGTAGAACCAAGGGTAGAATATGTTCCCAAAAAAAATCACCATCATCCTATAAATATTTAGCTAACATAATTCAAACCCAACCAACATTCTCCTTACTAACTAATTTCCATGCTTGTTTGGCCAGGAGGGCCTTGTTCATTAAATGGATCTTCTTGATGCCCAACCCACCTTGAACCTTACTACTATAGGCATGTTCCTAGGACACTAGGTGGATTCATTTTTTATCATTGGCCCCTGACCACAAAAAATATTTTTGGATGCACTCCACCTTGCACATGATTTTCTTTGGAATATGGAAAATGTACATAAAGCACATTCGAATACTCTATAAGGAGTATTTGAAAAGCATAGCCTTACCCATAGAGCACCCTTACACCTAGTGAATTTCTTACTAAATCTATCCATCACACTATCCCAAAAGCTCTATTTGAATCTGCATTTAGATAGAGGTAACCTAATATACACAAAAGGGAGGCTTGCAATCTCACACCCCAAGATATTTGTGATTCTTCTTTGTCTGGTCCTTGGGGTATTGAAGAAGAAAATCTTGCTTTTCAAAAAATATTTTTTTGACCTACTATTTTCTTAAAAAATATCAAAATATTTTTCACCACTCTAACCTAAAGGACCGAGGCAACAAAGGAAAGGAGAGTGTCATCTGCAAAATAATGATGCGAAATAAAATTTAGAGAAATAGTAGGTTTAATACTATCCACCTTAGATGATGGCTTAATAGATATTCCTAGTTCATCCACCAAAAGGATGAAGATATATGGAGAGATAGGATCCCCCTGTCATAAGCTAGATCTACAGGTACTAAAATAACCCATTGGGGAGCCATTGATGATGACTAAAAATTTTATAGAAGATAAGCATACTTTAATAAGATTTATCCAATCTAGGCAAGAACAAAAGCTGGATAGCACTTTTAATAGAAACCATATATTAATGAAATGCATATATCTTTGTATTTCCATTACAATTAAACTAGAACAAATGTGATAAAATTATTTAAACTTCCAAAGTTACTCCATGTTTCTAAATACCAACAAAAATAACGTAATAAAGGTCATAGAAAGAGATAACTTCTTAGTCTACTTACAATTTTCTAAGCAATAAGAAATGTAATTTTTATATTTACAATTTTTATGCCTTTGGAATCACCCATTCCCACATCTCCTTAAAGGATGATTTAAGTGATATTTCTAAATATTTGACTATCTTGTCTAGAGGAACCAATTTTGAACCACAATTTTTATTCTGCTAAAAATTTACAATTGAAACCCAAATATAGAATAATATCATGGTAAATAGATAGCTAGACTAATTATAATATCACATTTGGATGTTAACCTTAGCCATACAAACCACACACTAAATTGTGCCTCTCTTTGTAATCAATCCTTGGAATTTGTCCTTGGTTGTAGTATTACTATACACTCCCAAAGAATTCACTATTTTACTATCAATAAATTTGTGCTTGCTACCTAAATCAATCAATACATTAATGCAGTAACATTTTATGAAGCCTTAGACCTTAAGGGTATGGTGAAACTCAAACCTCATTAGGGCAAACATAGTTAGTTTCATGGCATCAACTTTGTCCTCAAAATCCATTGCTTCAACTAATGATTCCTACTATAAAGAATCTTGATCTTCATTTTTTGACACTATTGCTTCCTCAACTTCCAAAAGAAATTTATGTGTTCTTCAAAAGCTTAATATTAGGGATGTCATGAATGATATTTGTATTAAATTATCCTTAGGTATGTTTATCATTATGGTTATTAAAGTAATGTCATAGAGGATTGAAATCACATCAATATTGGGGATAGAACAACTAGAGCTTCTCTTCTATTGCTAGAGCCATACATTCAACCTCCTCAAGGGTGTAAATATCATGCATATCAACATACTACCTAATTTCATCATTAATACCATGAAAAAAGGATGAAACCATGGTGTAAACTCAGCTACAAGAGACCAACAAAATGGACTCCAATCACATAACACAAATGCAATAATGGAAGAAAATTGCCAATTGATATTCTTCTCATTCCTGAATTCATACCACGTTCTAAAAAATATTACAATCCATCATATAGCAACCGAAAACCAAGGAAGCCCTAAAGAAACCCTAAAAATGTTTTTTTTCTAAAAATGCTAAAAATATATATATTTCCTAAAAACTGTTAAAAGTAGAAATGAGTCAGATTGCGCCCAAATTCGGTGCATACATACCTCTTACAATAATGAACCTTAATTTAAAATATTAGGTCTCAACTTAAGGTATAACAAAATATAATAAACATCTAATAGCCAAAAAACCCGGGAACCTATTCTAAAAGCTAATTTTGGGGTACTATAGAGTTAGATCCCAAAAACATGATTTTTGGAGGGTCAGGAGGATCAGAGATCATCCTAATTTAGAACATGCACATGGAACCACCTGTTAAATTTCAAGTCAAATGGGTGTACGGTTCACAATTTATGGCTTCAGCAAGGTGCATCATTCTCCTTTGGTGAAAAAGAACTCAGCTCCTGCGAGTTCAGCTGAATTGAAATATTGTAGCTTCTGGTTATCAATTTTCTTTAGCTCTGACTCTAAAACCCAAGTGTCATCTGACTGTGGGAATCCTCCCCATTAAACCAAGAATTGTCATATATCCCATGTCTAGTGGTGATCACCTTCTTATCGAGCACCTGTGCAACTCTATCTTTTTTCTTCTTAGGCATCTGTCATGCCCAATTTATTGTCTCCTATAATTTTCCATCCTCGGAAATACCATGATATTGAAATAAATGAGAAACATTAAAAGTGGGTGAAATATCAAATTCATCAGGCAGCTCCACTTTATAGGCATTATCATTGATCTTCTTCAAAATCTTGCATGGCCCAATTTTCATAAGTTTTAGTTTTTTATACGTCCCCTTAGGAAATATTTATTTCCTAAGATGAAACATGACCATATCACCCTCTTCAAACACTTTAACCCTTTTGTGTGCATCAGCAGACTCTTTGTAGTGAGCATTAGTACTCTGTAATTTTTCCCTCACTGATTCTTACACTTTCTGGATATGCTCAGCAAATGCTTCTGCATCATCACTAACTTTTTCCCCCAATTGGTAACTCAACCAAATCTAATACACCTCTAGGATTTTAACCATAAATAATTTGAAAAGGAGATTTACCTATTGACCTTTTCATTAAACTGTTGTATGCAAATTTGGCTTGTGACAAGGCTAAATCCCATTGTTTTGGTTTTTCTCCAACTATGCATTGTAAGAGGTTTCCCAAGCTTCTGTTCACTACCTCTATTTGCCCATCGGTCTATGGGTGGTAAGTACTACTAAACTGCAACATAGCATTCAAATTTTTCCATAATGTCCTCCAAAAGTGACTCAAGACTTAGTATCCCGATCAGAAGTAATAGTCTTTGGAACACCATGCAACCGCACAATATCATAAAAATACACAACCACAAACTTACCATTATATTCCCGTATTACTTTGTTCATCAACCGCATAAATGTACTGGGTGCATTAGACAACCCAAATGGCATCACCATCCACTCGTACAATCCATATTTTGTCTTAAAAGTTGTCTTCCATTCATCCCTTCTCGAATTCTTATTTGGTAGTAGCCACTCCGTAGATCAATTTTACTGAAGCATTTAGCTCCAACCAATCCATCCATCATGTCATCCACTCTTGGTATAGGATACCGATACTTTATTGTGATTTTTTTTATGGATCTACTGTCTACACACATTCACCAGTCACCATATTTCTTCGAGGTCAGCAATGTTGGAGTCACACATGGACTCATACTCTCCCTAACTAATCCCTTCTTTATCAACTCTGTCACTTGCCTACTAAACTCTGCATTATATGTCCGGTTCAACCGACAAGCTTCCTAATTTGGGAGCACTGATCCTGGAATCAAATCCATGTGATGTTGGATATCCATTTTTGGTGTTAGCCCATCTGGTAACTCCTCTAGTGTGATATATTTATATTCACTTAGCAAATTAGTTGTTGCTATAGGCAATACCACTTCCTCTATTTCTAGCTTCCTAACTGTTAAGGCATAACAGAAGCTAGCATTCCTGATCTCTACAATAAACTCCTTCATCGTCAACAAGCTCTCACTCAGCCCATCCTCCTTCAGAGGTACAAGAACTACCTTTACACCATCCTTCCAGAATGTGTAAGTATTATTTCTCCCATTATGGTTAGTATCCCTATTGTACTGCCAAGGCCTTCCCAATAGAATGTGACATTCATCCATCGATATCACATCACACCACACTTCATCCTTGTAAGTTCTCCCAATTGAAAATTTAATTAAACACCTCTGATCTATTGTTACGTCATTCCCCTTCTTAACCCATGATATGCAATATGGATAAGGATGTTTTTCATATTTTAGGTGCATTTTATCAACCATGATATTTGACACCATATTATCACTACCACCATAAATGACAATTTTACATACCTTCCCTCCTAATGTACACCTTGTTCAAAATATGTTCGTTCACAACCAAGAATCTTCACCATCTATGGTCTGCCCCTTTGCTTTGTTCTGCACCATCTCTTTCTTAGGAGCAATCAACATCCTTCGTATCATAAGTGCTTCCCCCATGTCAGCAACAACTTCATCCTCATCCTGATCTTCCATCTCAACCAAATTGACCCTTCATTGTCCTCCTTGATCCCTTTTTGTACATCACATTGGGGACACTCAAATGCTCTATGCACCTCCTCACCACATCCATAACAGGTATACGACCTCCTTGGATCATTCCCATTTCATCCACCACCGTAACCTCTACCTCGTTGGTATCCTCTTCCTCTCAGATTCTGCCCATCTTCTTCTTGTTTAGCAGGTATTAAGGATTCTCCCTTGAGAAAATTAGATCCACTTCGACCCCGACCTAAAGAGGGTGTGAATCCTTTCTTACCTCTTCTATTAATACTTTTCAATTTCTCCTCCGCCTTGAGGGCCATTTGATATGCATCCTCCACTGTAAGAGTGTGATGCATGCTCATCTCATATTGAACAGGAAAACTTAGGCCATTTACATACCTAGCAGCCTTTTGGTCCTCCATATCATTATGCTCCACTCGAATGGATAGCTTGTATAATGAATTAGTATAGTCCTCAATGCTTTTATCCTTCTGTCGGAGATTCTGAAATCTACGAAATAGGGTTTGGGAGTAGTCTACAGGTATAAATTTTTCCTGTAATTTCTTCTTCATCTTTGTCCAATCTCTGATCCTTTCCTTTCCATTCCTCTATCGTGTAGTCTATAAATGATCCAACCAAATCAATGCATGTCTCTTCAACTTTGTGCATGTAAGCTTAACCTTCTTCTCTTCAACAAGGTTACTCCATTCAAAATATTTTTCTAGGCTATTTATCCAATCGATCAACTCCTCTAGTTTCAACCCACTAGCATACTCGAGAACCTCGATCTTGATCCCATATCGATTCCCCTTAAGCCCCTCTAGAGCTCGTATTAGTTGATTTTCAAAACCGTGTCCTTCTTCCTCTAGGCCCTTTGGTTCTACTTCTACGTGGACCTTAGATCCATGTTCCTCAGGTATGTTTTCATCATCAGATCCTTGATCTACATGTGCCCTAGGAAGTCTCTCTCCCATGCGATCAATCACACCAGTCAGTCATGATATTTCTGCATTTAGATCCTCGATCTGCCTATTCATATGGGCATATCTTCCAAGAGATGCAAGAGGTGGTATAGGTAGATAGAAAAATAAGAAGATTAAATAGTTATTCTAATGAATCTATCATAGTTAGGCTAGGTAGCAATGGCCTAGAAGAAAATAAATTACAAGTTATCCTAGTGTCAAGTTGGATAAGCAATTTTCTTGGTTAATTTCCACAGGCTCTTGTGTCTTCATCCTCAAGCTACTATTGTTCGACTATATGAAATTACTACCAATAGACTCAAAGTAGCCAAGTTGGATGGTTTTTAAATACATAACACACATAGCTATAGGTATTTTATTTAATATGTCTAGATTAAGATAAAATAAACCTCCAACCCATAGAACAATAGGTATGTCAAAAATGTTCAGGATGCCAAGAATGACTTTAAAAAAATATGAAGATAGATGGATCGTCTATAGAATTTAGATGAATAAGGAAAATTGGAATTGAACTAAAATAATGTTTATGTGTATGGATAATTGCATTATGGTGGCCTCAAGTGATGTTTTCAACAAACACACTTATATAATATTTTATGGGTAATTTTTGAGCCAGGAGGGATTGGAGGAGGTTTTTATTTCTCCCTTGTTTCCTATCCAACTCAATTTAATTCATAATACAACTTCTATTAATATAATCTATTTTTCAATTTATCAAACAACACATATTTATTTTTTACAACAAGACGATGGTGCTCTTATGGTACTATGGATATTACATTCTCAACACTAAACAAAAATTCGATACTTACCTCATAAAAAATATGTTTTTTGAATAACATGTAGACCTCACTAATAAGAGATTCATGGTTTTCTATTAACATTCTAGGTAATACTTATCAAGGGGTATTACACACAAATAATCTCCAAATCCATTTATATTCCAAATCAATTTCCTACAACATTAAGTTCTTTAATCCCAAACTCATAATTTTTATATTTTAGAAACATTATATTTTTTTTGGTATGGTATTAATAAAGGGTTTTTTTTAAAGGAATCCCAAAAGCCTTATTTACATAATATGGAGCACTAGGTAGCCCAATATGAATCCAAAGGTTCACCATAAAACCAGCAGGCCTCAAAACCCAACAAAACTAACCAATAATCCAACAATAAATCTTTTGAAGACAACTCTCTTTGAAGGAACCAATAACCACACTCCAACTAGCAATGAAAATTATAGAAAACATAAGAGGAAATGGCCATCCATACCATGTAGGCTCCCAAACCAATAATAACACTACCACAATTGATGAAAACTAAGTTTGTTGTATCCAATCTACCTCAAATCAAAAAGGTACACCATCCAACGATAGTTTGAAATTAAAAAAATACAAACCCCACCAAGACTAGGAACATGAATCTACTCCAAGAAAATTCTAAAAATTCTAAAGGCATGATTCCTACCCACAAGAAAGTAGGACCAATCGAGCCAAGGGACTTACCACAACATAAAATCCAAAATAAAAAAAAAAAAATCAAGCTCATCAAGAGAGCTCCATCAACTACTGGGCATACATCCCAAGTCCACAAAAACTTTTATTGCCAAAAACCACATCCTTAAAATTTGAAACAATAACCAAAAACATAGATACTACACTAAAACACCATTGAATCCACCAATTTCGAAGGGAAGAGGTTCTTATAGAAGATCCACCAAGACCTTCCCCAAAGTTAATAACTGAGAAGGAAACTCCAACTCTCCTCGACTCAGGATAAATAAACTCCAACATCTGCAAAATCTAAAAAACTCTTAGATTCACAAAATGGCCCACCATATGAATAAAACTAGAAATACTTTGGATCCACTCAAGGACCAATAATGGTATAAAAAGTAATAAGGGTCAACGATAGCTATGGACAGGATACCATTCACAATAGTACTAAAATGAGATCTCAAAAAAATAGGATAAACCACAATCAGGTCCCAAGAATATATACCAACCCAACACAAAATATAGAATAGGATCATCAATCAGATGGAGAAGACCAAGAGGGAAGTCCCTCCTCCATACAACGAGACTAGACTGATATGTCCTCAGGTTAGTAAGAAAATTAGAAACACCATTTCCTTCTCTATAGATATATTGGAGATGAACATCAACCCAAGAGTGCATCAATTTCTTAGCTTCCCAAATTATGTTTGAAACATTCCAACTAGGGGTCTAGGACCCTTTCATGGTGTTAATAATATTAAGGGATTCTCCTTCAACAATAACTCTTCTAATATGTAGAGAGCTCAACAAAAATAGGCCCTAATAAAGAGCTCTAGCCTCAAAAAAATAATAGGTTTGGACATCTATATTTTTTGAAAAAGCTAAAATCAGAGCCCCTTTATCATCCCTGATCACCCCCCCTGCATCTACCAATCTTGGGTTCCCCTTCAAGGCTCCATAAAAATTCAACTTAACCCATCCTAGAGGAGGTGGTTCCCATTTAACAAAAGTTATCAATCTCGGTTAAGTATTACCAACCCTTGATCTTGGTTTGAGACCTAGAGCCAAATCCAATCTTATCTCATCCTCCCCACCTCCATTTAATTCCACCTTGATGAAAGTGGTTGATCCAATAGCGAGGATTCATCCCAAAATTCAATGGTTCGACCATTTCCCAAACACTATTTTCTCCCATTAACAATAGTAGACTTAAATTTTAGCAATCCTTGCCAAAAAGTAGAACCTAAGGGTAGAATATGTTCCCAAAAAAAATTATTGTCATATTGTAAATATTTAGCTAACATAATTCAAACCAAGCCAACATTCTTCTTACTAGCTAATTTCCATGCTTGTTTGGCCAGGAGGGCCTTGTTCATTAAATAGATTTTATTGATGCCCAACCAACCTTGAACCTTACTACTATAGGCATGTTCCTAGGACACCAGGTGGATTCATTTTTTATCATTGGCCCCTGACCACAAAAAATATATTTTGATGCCCTCAACCTTGTACATGACTTTCTTTGGAATATGGAGAATGTACATAATGCACATTCGAATACTCTATAAGGAGTATTTGAAAAGCATAGCCTTACCCATAGAGCACCCTTCCACCTAGTGAATTTCTTACTAAATCTATCCATCACAATGTTCCAAAAGCTCTCTTTGAATCTACATTTAGATAGAGGTAACCTAATATACACAAAATGGAGGCTTGCAATCTCACACCCCAAGATATTGGTGATTCTTCTTTGTCTAGTCCTTGGGGTATTGAAGAAGAAAATATTGCTTTTAAAAAAATATTTTTTTGACCTACTATTTTCTCAAAAAATATCAAAATATTTTTCACCACTCTAGCCTAAAGGACCGAGGCAACAAAGGAAAGGAGAGTGTCATATACAAACTAGTGATGTGAAATCAAATTTAGAGAAAGAGTAGGTTTAATACCCTCCACCTTAGATGATGCCTTAATGGATCTTCCTAGTGCCTCCACCAAAAGGATGAAGATATGGAGAGATAGGATCCCCCTATCATATATCTCTACAGGTACTAAAATAACCCATTGGGGAGCCATTGATGATGACTAAAAATTTTATTGAAGATAAGCATACCTTAATAAAATTTATCCAATCTGGGAAAAATCCAAAGCTGGATAGCACTTTTAATAGAAATAATATATTAATGAAATACATATATCTTTGTATTTCCATTACCATTAAACTAGAAAAAATGTGATAAAATTATTTAAACTTCCAAAGTTACTCCATGTTTCTAAATAACCAACAAAAATAACGTAATAAAGGTCATAGAAAGAGATAACTTCTTAGTCTACTTACAATTTCCTAAGAAATAAGAAATGTAATTTTTATATTTACTATTTTTAGGCCTTTGGAATCACCCATTCCCACATCTCCTTAAAGGATGATTTAAGTGATATTTCTAAATATTTGACTATCTTGTCTAGAGGAACCAATTTTGAACCACAATTTTTATTCCGCTAAAAATTTACAATTGAAATCCAAATATAGAATAATATCATGGAAAATAGATAGCTAGACTAAGTATAATATCACATTTGGATGTTAACCTTAGCCATACAAACCACACACTAAATTTTGCCTCTCTTTGTAATCAATCCTTGGAATTTGTCCTTGGTTGTAGTATTACTTTACACTCCCAATGAATTCACTATTTTACTATCAATAAATTTGTGCATGCTACCTAAATCAATCAATACATTAATGCAGTAAATTTTTATGAAGCCTTAGACCTTAAGGGTATGGTGAAACTCAAACCTCATTAGGGCAAACATAGTTAGTTTCATGGCATCAACTTTGTCCTCAAAATCCATTGCTTCAACTAATGATTCCTACTATAAATAATCTTGATCTTCATTTTCTGACACTATTGCTTCCTCAAATTCCAAAATAAATTTATGTGTTCTTCACAAGCTTAATATTAGGGATGTCATGAATAATATTTTTATAAAATAATCCTTAGGTATGTTGATCATTATGGTTATTAAAGTAATGTCATAGAGGATTGAAATCACATCAAGATTGGGGATAGAACAACTAGAGCTTATCTTCTATCGCTAGAGCCATACATTCAACCTCCTCAAGGGTGTAAATATCATGCATATCAACCTACCACCTAATTTCATCATTAATACCATGAAAAAAGGATGAAACCATGGTGTAAACTCAGCTACAAGAGAGCAACAAAATGGACTCCAATCACATAACACAAATACAATAATGGAAGAAAAATTCCAATTGATATTCTTCTCATTCCTAAATTCACACCACGTTCTAAAAAATATTACAATCCATCATATAGCAAATGAAAACCAAAGAAACCCTAAAAATGTATTTTTTCTAAAACTACTAAAAATAGATATTTTTCCTAAAAACTGCTAAAAATAGAAATGAGTCGGATTGCACCCAAATTCGGTGCACACATACCTCTTACAATAATGAACCTTAATTTAAAATATTAGGTCTCAAATTAAGGTATAACAAAAGATAATAAACTTCTAACAGCCAAAAAACCTAAAAAACCCGGGAACCTATTCTAAAAGCTAATTTTGGGGCACTAGATTTCGGAGTTAGTTCCCAAAAACATAATTTATGGAGGATAAGGAGGATCAGATATCATCCTAATGTAGAACACACACATGGAACCACCTGTTAAATTTCATTTCAAATGGGCGTACGGTTCACAAGTTATGTCTTCGACAAGGTGCATCATTCTCTTCTGGTGAAAAAAAACTCAGCTCCTGCGAGTTCAACTGAATTGAAATCCTGTAGCTTCTGGATATAAATTTTCTTTAGCTCTAAATCTAAAACCCAAGTGTTATCTGACTGTGGTAATCCTTCCCACTAAACCAGGAATTTGTTGTAGATCCCATGTCTAGTGGTGATCACCTTCTTATCGAGCACCTGTGCAACTCCATATTTTTTCTTCTTAGGCATCTGTCATGCCCAATTTATTGTCTCCTATAATTTGCCATCCTCGACAGTACCAGGATACTAAAATAAGTTAGAAACATTAAAATTGGGTGAAATATCAAATTCATCGGGTAGCTCCACTTTATAGGCATTATCATTGATCTTCTTCAAAATCCTGCATGGCCCAATTTTCTTAAGTTTTAGTTTGTTATACGTCCCCTTAGGAAATATTTCTTTCCTAAGATGAACCATGACCATATCACCCTCTTCAAACACTTTCACCCTTCTATGTGCATCAGCAGACTCTTTGTAGTGAGCATTACTACTCTATAATTTTTCCCTCATTGACTCTTGCACTTTCTGGATATGCTCAGCAAATGCTTCTGCATCATCCCTAACTTGTTCCCCAATTGGTAACTCAACCAAATATAATACACCTCTAGGATTTTAACCATAAATAATTTGAAAAGGAATTGTTGTATGCAAATTTAGCTTGTGACAAGGCTAAATCCCATTGTTTTGGTTTTTCTCCAACTATGCATCATAAGAGGTTTCCCAAGCTTCTGTTCACTACCTCTATTTGCCCATCGGTCTGTGGGTCATAAGTACTACTTAACTGCAACCTAGCATTCAACTTTTTCCATAATGTCCTCCAAAAGTGACTCAAGAACTTAGTATCCTGATCAGAAGTAATGGAACACCATGCAACCACACAATATCATCAAAGAATAAGACTGCAGTCCTAGTTGCATCATTAGTTTTTTGACAAGCAATGAAATGCATCATTTTTGAAAATCTATCTACCACAACAAAAATTGAATTCTTACCCCACTGTGTCTTGGGCAACCCCAACACGAAATCCATACTCAGATCGGTCCATGGCCCTGTAGGAACTGGTAGTGGCATATACAACCCTGTATTTTGTGCATGGCCCTTAGCCATTTGATATACTCTGCATAAAGAGACAAACTTGATTATATATCTCTTCATTTTGGCCAATAGTACTTCTCCTCTACAAGAGTGGTAGTTTTGGCGACTCCAAAATATCCAGCCAAACCCCCACTATGTAATTCCCTCAATATTTTCTTTCTCATAGAGCCATTGGGAATGCATAATTGATTACCCTTAAACAAGTAACCATTCTATAAAAAATACTCTTCAAAAATAGTACGGGGCTCACCCCCTACCGCACTTTTTCACTATTGCACAATATTCCTAAAATCCACATCAGATTCATATAGATATTTAATCCACTCAAATCCTACCACTTCATTCTCCATAGTGGTCAACAACAAGACTCTCCTACTCAATGCATCAACAAGCTTATAATGTTTTCCTGACTTGTGTTTCAGGAAAAATGTATACTATTGCAAAAATGAAACCAATTTGGCATGCCTGTTATTTAACTTTTTCTGAGAATTGGCATACCTCAATGATTCATGATCAGTAAACAACACAAACTCCTTTGAGATTAAGTAGTGCCTCCAATGTTGCAATGCTTGCACAATTGCATAAAATTCCACATCATATGTAAAATAATTCTTCCTTGCATCATTCAGCTTCTCACTAAAAAATGCTACGGGTCGGCCCTCTTGACTTAAGACACCACCAATTCCAACAAATGAGGCATCACAATCAACCTCAAACACCTTACTAAAATTTGGTAACACTAGAACAGGGTCTTTTGACACCTTCTTCTTCAAGATTTCAAAACTCTCTGTTGTTTTCGTAGTCCATACAAACTCTTTCCCCTTTGTGCACTCAGTTATAGGGCAGCTATACTACTGAAGTTCCTGATGAACTTCCTGTAAAAGGTAGCTAGTCCATGAAAGCTCCTTACTTATGTTATAGATCGTGGAAGAGGTCATTCCATAATCGCCTTCACTTTCTCATCAGCCATCCTCATGCCATCTCTCGAGATTAAAAATACCAAAAACACTAAACTATCTTGAAGAAATCTACATTTCTTCAAGTTGACATACAATTTCTCCTTCCTGAGCACGTCTAACACTAATTTTAGGTGTAACAAATGATCTTCTTCACTTTTACTATAAATCAAAATATCATAAAAATACACAACCACAAACTTACCATTATATTCCCATAGTACTTTGTTAATCAACGCATAAATGTACTGGGTGCATTAGACAACCCAAATGGCATCACCATCCACTCGTACAATCCATATTTTGTCTTAAAATTTGTCTTCCATTCATCCCCTTATCAAATTATTATTTGGTAGTAGCCACTCCATAGATCAATTTTATTGAAGTATTTAGCTCCAGCCAATCCATCCATCATGTCATCCACTCTTGGTATAGGATATCGATACTTTATTGTGATTTTGTTTATGGCTCTATTGTCTACACACATTCACTAGTCACCATCTTTCTTCGGGATCAAAAATTTTGGAGTCGCACATGGACTCATACTCTCCCTAACTAATCCCTTCTTTATCAACTCTATCACTTGCCTACTTAACTCTACATTATGTGTCAGGTTCAACCAATAAGCTGCCTAATTTGGGAGCGTTGATCCTGGAATCAAATCCATGTGATGTTGGATATCCATTTTTGGTGGTAGCCCATCTAGTAACTCCTCTGGTGTGATATATTTATATTAACTTAGCAACTTAGTTGTTGCTGTAGGCATAACCACTTCCTCTGTTTGTATCTTCCTAGCTGTTAAGGCATAACAGAAGCTAGCATTCCTGATCTCTACATTCCTGATCTCTACAAGAAACTCCTTCATCGTCAACAAGCTCTCACTCGGCCCATCCTCCTTCAGAGGTACAAGAACTACCTTTACACCATCCTTCCAAAATATGTAAGTATTATTTCTCCCATTATGGTTAGTATCCCTATAGTACTACCAAGGTCTTCCCAATAGAATGTGACATGCATCCATCGATATCACATCACACCACACTTCATCCTTGTAAGTGCTCCCAATTAAAAAATTAATTAAACACCTTTGATCTATTGTTACCTCATTCCCCTTATTAACCCATGATATGCGATATGGATAAGGATGTTTTTCACATTTCAGGTGCATTTTATCAACCATGATATTTGACACCATATTCTCACAGCTACCACCATCAATGATAATTTTACATACCTTCCCTCCTAATGTACACCTTGTTCAAAATATGTTCGTTCACAACCAAGAATCTTCACCATCTATAGTCTATACATTTTCTTTTCTCTGCACCATCTCTTTCTTAGGAGCAATCAACGTCCTTCTTATCATAAGTGCTTCCCCCATGTCAGCAACAACTTCATCCTCATCCTGATCTTCCATCTCAACCAGATTGACCTTTCCTTGTCCTCCTTGACCTCTTTTTGGACATCACGTTGGGGACACTCAAATACTTTGTGCACCTCCTCACCACATCCATAATAGGTATATAACCTCCTTGGATCATTCCCATTTCATCCACCATCGTAACCTCTACCTCGTTGGTATCCTCTTCCTCTTAGATTCTGCCCATCTTCTTCTTGTTTAGCAGGTATTGAGGATTCTCCCTTGACAAAATTAGATCCACTTCGACCCCGACCTAAAGAGGGTGTGAATCCCTTCTTACCTCTTCTATTAATCCTTTTCAATTTCTCCTCTACCTTGAGCGCCATTTGATATGCATCCTCCACTGTAAGAGTGCGATGCATGCTCATCTCATCTTGAACAGGAAAAGTTAGGCCATTTACATACCTAGCAGCCTTTTGGTCCTCTATCTCATTGTGCTCCACTCGAATGGATAGCTTGTATAATTAATTAGTATAGTCCTCAATGCTTTTATCCTTCTATCAGAGATTCTAAAATCTATGAAATAGGGTTTGGGAGTAGTCTACAGGTATAAATATTTCCTATAACTTCTTCTTCATCTTTGTCCAATCCCTGATATTTTCATTTCCATTCCTCTGTCGTGTAGTCTGTAAATGATCCCACCAAATCAATGCATGTCTCTTCAAATTTGTGCATGTAAGCTTAACCTTCTTCTCTTCAGCAAGGTTTCTCTATTCAAAATATTTTTCTAGGCTATTGATCCAATCGATCAACTCCACTAGTTTCAAACCACTAGCATACTCGGGAACCTCGATCTTGATCCCATATCAATTCCCCTTAAGCCCCTCTAGAGCTTGTATCATTTTATTTTCAAAATGGTGTCCTTCCTCTGGACCCTCTAGTTCTACTTCTATGTGGACCTCAGATCCAAGTTCCTCATGTATGTTTTCATCATCAAATCCTTGATCTGCATGTGCCTTGGAATGTCTCTCTCCCATGCGATCAATCACACCAATCATTCATGCTATTTTTGCATTTAGATCCTTGATCTGCCTATTCATCTGGGCATATCTTCTAGGTGGCATCTTCCCTTCACTAGCGAGATCACACCCGCTCCAATACCAAATGGTGTAAACTCAGCTACAAGAGACCAACAAAATGGACTCCAATCACATAACACAAATACAATAATGGAATAAAATTGTCAATTGATATTCTTCTCATTCTTGAATTCACACCACCTTCTACAAAATATTACAATCCATCATATAGCAACGGAAAACCAAAGAAACCCTTAAAATGTCTTTTTTCTAAAATTGCTAAAAATAGAAATGATTCGGATTGCACCCAAATTCGATGCACACATCCCTCTTACAATAATGAACCTTAATTTAAAATATTAGGTCTCAACTTAAGGTATAACAAAATATAATAAACTTCTAACAACCAAAAAAACCCAAAAAACCCATGAACCTATTCTAAAATCTAATTATGGGGCACTAGATGTCGGAGTTAGGTCTCAAAAACATTATTTTTTGAGGGTCAAGAGGATCAAAGATCATCTTGATGCAAAACATGCACATGGAACCACCTGTTAAATTTCAAGGCAAACAGGCGTACAGTTCACAAGTTATGGTTCTGGCAAGGTGCATCAAACCACCATCATTGGATACAAATCATAGCTATAGGTGAACAATCCTATGACCTTCATGACATAATATAATATTTAATTGATCCTATTTAGTTGGTTTACATGAAATAGACCATATACAAAATAGAATATCCATTATCAAAATTATAAAAAAATATCTTGAAATCTAGACAATTAAGAGAGTTTTTATGTCAATAGAGATCTTGTAACAACCATTGATGAGCATGGATTCCCAACTTATTAAAAACCAATGTGATACAACCTTCTTCAATAATATGGTATAGACAAATGATGCTACCCATCTTGGTTATCCAACCATAAATATCTATACCCTTAAAGGTTGGTATATTGATGCATGAAATAGGTCCATCATGAGGCTATAAAAGGATATTAACACATCATACAAAGAGATCAATATCAATAGTGAAACCTAATTTAAAGTTACTAGTAGCTAGAAGAGTTCCCCTAATAACATAGGGACCCATGTGACTACTATAAACCCATAAAAGCCTCCACATAGTTCCTAGAATTTTTTTTTAGACTATCAATTATGTTATTACAAGGAAATTTTGATAACTACCCTACAATGATTGACTAGAGCATCAAAGATATTCTTTTAGGATTGAAGTTAACTGAGGAAAAAGATCCCAACCACTTTAAAAAGTGATTGGATAACTTTGAAGACACAACCCATCAAAGTACATAGTGACCCTAATCGGTGTAGCACAAGGGGGAGTATTCCCAAAGGAGGAGGTGAATTGGGAGATTTTGGAATAAATCCAATGTTTTGAAATAGCTTTGGTCCAAATCGTACAAGTGTACGATTTGCCAATGTACAATTTACAACTGCATAAAACTACTTGTATGGTCTCCAAATTGTACATTTGTAAGATCCAAATTGTACAAAACCTTTGAATGTATGATTTTCCACTTGCATGGTTTGTTGAAAGTCATTTTGAAACTCAAATTGATTAGTTTTGTAATCGTTATCTTCCAAAATCTGATTTTTGTTATTTGGTAGGTTTCCACTATGCAATTGCACTTCCAAATCAGGTAAACAATCAGTTATATAGTTTGGTGGACTGGTTGTAAGGTTTCACCAAACCCTCACTACAATTGTACAGTTGCAGGTTCAAATTTCACTCAAAATATTCACAAGGCAAGATTTTTCTATCCTTAAGGTGTAATTGCCAACCTAGTATTCCAACATGCAATCCATAGTTTGTTATATTTGATTAGTAACATCAAATATCATTCCCAAAAATTACACAATAGCTTGTAAACATCCAAGTACAACAATAAAAATACATAAATCTAATTATCTATTGTCAGAATAGGTTGTGGGTTCATCAGTAGTGCAATTCTGTTATAATCTCTTTCATTTACCATACCATCCTGGTCATACTTGCATAGAATGTACAATCCAGATTCACCATCAACATGCACAATGGAATTCACAGGAACACACAATCCATAATACTACACTTATATTAATATTGCTTTGTAAAATTTTTACAATTACACAGAAGTGAACATCCATCAATAATCATAGTATTCTTCCACTATTATGAACATAGCAATGAACACCATTAAACATCTATCATGAACAACTATCTGTAAGCATGAAAAACCTTGAAAAAGTAAATGGGGAGCTTTATAATGCTTGCCCAAGCCATTATAAAGTGGTTCCTGAGACAACCAATTATTCACAACTACCATCCTGTAAGATTACCAACTTGCATTAAGGTTTTCTTAAGTCCAATTTGATTATTATCAAATTAACCTAAATGCACATTTCATTTAATTTCATTTCACATCTAATTGCACATTTATGAAATTGTACAATTACACCCAATTGTACATTTTACAACCCTTCCTTGCACAATTAGGTAACCCTACCTTGTACGTTTTAATAAAAACTATACATTTAACAAAATTGAAAAATTGTGCAAATCCAAACTTATTTCTTCTTCTTCTGGGAGGTGAATTTATTCCCTACATATTCCCTTCCCTTTACATTAGTTGGTGTCCTCACTGAATCAGTTGTCTTAGTTTTTTCTGACTGGTCTTGCTTAAGATCATTAAGATAAATGCGAAGGATGGCACAATCGTTTTGAAACTTGGTCACGTAATTATTGAGCTACATAGCCTTCAATCCATTCTTTATGGAATTTTCTTTTATAGTAGCCAAAAGTTGTACCAATTCCTTTTCTCACTCAGTTGCACCCTTGCACAACTTTTGCATCAATGCTACCTTTTTTTGAGCTGCAATGACCAATTCCTCGTTATTATTTGTGATGACACAAATATGCTACTGCAAGTCAAATTCATAGGCCCATATACACTATTTCTTCATCCGTAGCTATACCTTATGATCCATGATCATATCATTGTAGTGCATGACATATTTTATCATTTCCTCAATCTTGTGGTGTTTCAACTGCAATTGTTCTATAACTACCCTCAACTGGTCTACCTATTTGGCCAATTGTTATTTCTAAACTACCAGTTGTTCTTCTTGTTTCTTGAGTTGTTGATTGTTCAAACTCAATTGCTCCTCCTATTTAATTTATGTTGCATACTATCACAAAAATACCTCCTATTCTTCTAACAGGTTCCTTTTATCTTTCGCTTGTTGTATCGTAAGTTTTTTCTCTTGTTCTTGTGAGCAAAGCTTCTCTTCATGAGTAAGCTTTATATTATTCATCGTAGCACTAGCCTATTTTATCTTCTCTTCAACTTCAATATTGTTGCACTCCCACACTTCTTTGATTATAGCCATCCCTTTTCGTGTTGCATCCACTTCCCCCTTTTGTTCTTCATTGGCCTAATGAATCTATTCAATATCCAAGCTCAACCAATCAATCCAATATGTCAGGAATTTTTTTTCTCAAATGATAAAGGTCAACTTTGGAGATGCCCGTTAATACTTGGTATCTGGCATATTTAGTGGATATATTTGTTTTACGTCTAAATCCAAGTACACCCATGGGTACTCTTAGTATTTGGTTCTTACACCTTTCAACAAATCCGATATTCCCAACATACTTTTTACCTCTTCCCTCGGTAACTACCATGGGTTTTGTGCATGAATCTAAACTATTTTCTATGTTTTATTTTTACTACACACCCACTCCATGATTTTCTCCAATTTATTGAAGGTCTTCTTCCTCCATTGTTTAGTTTTCCCACACAATCTATACAAAACTGCAATCAAGAACTTTTGAACATATCACAAACCTGTTCCAAAAAAATTTCCACTTGGTCATCTGTATCTTCTCCTTCTTCATTTGAAATTTCAAATTGGCATACCTTCAAAAAAAAATTGTGTAAATTCCTCTAGCCCTTTCTTATGGTGGAGTCCTTCTTCTTCCTCCTCCTCCTATAGATGTGAATTGCCTCCCATATCCTTAACTAGACCTATTGCAATCTTAACCTATGGTGAATTATGTGCCACAACTCTATCTATCTCCTTTTCTAATGATCTAATATCCTCCACATCAATGATATTCCTTGTCCTTTGATGTTCCTCCACAAGTACCTAAAATTCTTGTTGTCGTTTTTGCAACTCTTCCTATTGTGTGGTTGCCAACCCTTCTTCTTGAGGATTTGACTGCTCCTATACCATTGTTCTAGAGATAGGGATTAGATCAGATCATTCTTGTGATGTCCTTGTGTTCTCATCCACCGGTTGACTATTGCCATATCTCATTATAATTTTTATCTATGGCTTCTTCTTCTCCAATGAAGCTACCACCACTTCCTTAGCTTTCATTTTTGGTGGTGTCATCATGTTGTCCAACCAATGCTTATATGTGTCCAACACTTCAAAATAATTATGTTAAAGGGTTTAAGGAGATATTTTTTCTTCTCCTAGATATATTTTGCCAAATTATATGCTAATGTCACCTATTTCCAAGTCCTCCAATTCCAAGTGCATCTCCTCTATGTCAGAGAGTGAAGAGTATAATTCCTTCTACACAAGATATTTCTCATGCTTCCATTTCTCCCATTATCTCCATGTTGTAATTTGCACTGGGCTAGATATTGGTGCTACTACCTCCTCCTCCTCTTCAAACAATGGTTTCTCCTATTTCCATCTTCTAGGTGCCTACTACTCTGAGTCAAAGCCCAAGTGCAGTCGTTTCCATCTCTTTCTCCTAGGGTAGACTTCCTCTTCTGATGAAATATTATGCTCTTCAACCAACGGAGGTTTAGGTTTCCTTGTAGTCTTCTTCTATATTTATTTCTTTGATGTTAATTTATATAATGGCACCGAATTGACCCATTACAATATATAATTTTTATCCTTTAGCAAATCATGATGCGGTATTAGCCTAGGGAATGGAATGCCAACTTGAGATACTACATCCAACATTACAACTATCTCATGAAATGTCATGGTGAAGTTCTTCCTGGTTTTTTGTAATATTCATTATTCTAAGTATGTCCTCCAATCATACTAGATTCCCTCAGTTATACCTTATATACATTGTGCCATCCATATTGGCATCTTAGAAGATTGTTCTACTCCTAACAATTGAGACATGACAATATTCAGCGCACACATGAGGTCCTTATTTTTTAGCATACTTTGCTTTATTCCTCATCCTCCTGGACCAAAAACCTTTATAGTTGTAAGATATTTTAGCTTTGTCAATGTTGTTATAATATGTGGGACTCAATACGGTCCACCTATAGACATCAAAAACTGACCCATTAATATGAGTCATTTTCTTTAGATCCTAAGTTTTCCTCTAAGAAAAGTAATTTCATATTTGATCCAAATTTTCCCCCACCAAATATTATCCATTCCTTCTAAAACCTATACCATTGGATTGGTCTTAGAAATATCTTTCAATGGTATAATTTTCTAACACCTTTTTGTCCCCCAAAGTGCCAAAAAAATGCACATGGGTCTAGCTATTGCAAATTCATGGTTGGCCCTTATGAGGTGTGATTTCACCTGGCTAGGGTTTTCTTTTATAAAACCCTAATTTTTCAAATTGACCTCTTTTGACATTGTTTTTCCTACTCATACTTGTTTCAAATCCCTTATAAATAAAGGGTTTGAAACCTTCTTTTGAATAATAAGCAAGCTAACAACAAGTTTAATACAAGTTCTAACAAGATCCTATTGCAAGTGCCAAGTGATTTGTTGAAGCTTTTGAATCTTTGTGGAGTTCTCTTTTGTTGCATTGACTATGTGTTACTACCCTTGGTGGATAAGTGTTGGAGCCCTAATGAGGAGGCTACTATCTTGGAGGTCTTCATCTTTTTGTTTACTTTTTCACTACCACCAGGTTGTTTTGGCTTATCTGCATTCATATATTGTCAAATTCACACATTTTGTTAGTATATTCGCACTTTTCTATTGCTTTTATTGTCTTTTGTGAAATTGTGTGCCATAATTACTAGGTGTAATTTCATAGTTGTGAAATCATGACTACCCCGTACTGGGTGTGATTTAACTTGTGATAGGTTTGGGAGCAAAAATTTACCCCAAAACCCTATATCTAAATTTCATGTTACATTTAGACCATAATTGCACAATTTGAACATTGGAAGAAGGCCATGAGTTAAAAAAGCTATATCTATATTGGACCACTAGCAGTTATGAAATGGAAACAATGCTCTATTCTGTGAGGATTCATGGAATCAATCCCAACCAATTATTTAGGAATTCCCAGAGATGGAGAGTTGGAAAGCAAATATCCAAAATTTAGGGTAGTGGAAAGCCTCTGACTATATGAAATCATGGAATCAACATGTTCCAGACTTACTACAATGGAAACATACCTAAGAATGGCCAGTGAGGGGGACAGAGGAACTAATTGAAAAAATATGGAGATATTCCCAAAGACACCCAATTTAGGATGGTTCTAAGAGTGATATACCTAGATGGAGAGGAAGCAAGTCAAGAATCTACAAGGAAAATTAGGTATACAAGGTAGCCTATGGATATGATATTTCCACAACACCACTTCCATGGATATTTAATTGGCAAAAGGAAAGATGGCCAAAAACTAATATTTTCTCATGGTTGATTAACCATGAAAAGTGCTTGACATTTGATAATTTGAGAAAATGAGGCTTCTACTGGCCTTAAAAAAAATTTATATGTGAGAAGGCAGAGGAGACCTTGAATCACCACCTTTTTGGGTGTTCTTTTTCCAAAGATATATGGATCAGTTGATGAGGGTAGATGAGATAGCGTTGGGAAATATTTGGGAGCCGAGAAAGCTTTTATGAGAAATGGAAACAATATAGTTTTAATACTAAAACAGTGATTATGGCATGGAATTTGAGACCTAGCTTCATATGGTGGCAATTATGGCTAGAAAAAAATGCATGCATATTTATATTGAAGCACAGAAAAAGGGAGAAATTATAGAGGATTATTAGTAAGGTAATGGAAACATAGAAATGGAGGAAGTGGCTATCATAAGGAGCTTTGGAATAACTATAAAAGAAAACAAACTGAGGGTTTGATGTGTAGGTGAGATCTCGTTTAATAACATAGAGTGGAAACCACCTTTCAAAGAGTGGATGAAGGCTAACACAAATGGGGCGTCTACTAAAAACCTTGGAAAAGCTGGTTTTGGCATTATCATAAGGAATTAGAAAGGAAAACAGGTGTACTAGGGAGCATAAGGTATGGGGGAGACACTAAATAATAAAGCATAACAATAGGCAATCTTGTCAAAAATAGTGATAGATACAAATCTACATTTACATAAGCTATGGATAGATACAAACTCTTAGGTATGAGCTAGAATCTTGGATCTGATAAGACCCTTCTAGGTGTTAGAAATTGGAGAGAGAAGGAATGTGGGAGCAGTTCAAAAGTTTTAGAAGGTTTTTCAAGATTTTTTTATTACACATATCAAGCAAGAGAGAATTAGGGTGGCAAATTATTTATCAAAATGGATTAAATAACTAGAGTAAGGGCAATATATGGACTCTCATATGGAAAATAAGATAAGTTGGTTCCAAAAATCCAAGGGATGCAAGAGGTGGTATAGGTAGATAGAAAAATAAGAAGAGTAAATATTTATTCTAATGAATCTATCATAGTTAAGCTAGGGAGAAATGGCCTAGAAGAAAATAAATTACAAGTTATCCTAGTGTCAAGCTGGATAAGCAAGTTTCTTGGTTAATTTCCATAGGCTCTTGTGTCTTCATCCTCAGGCTACTATTGTTCTACTATATAAAATTACTACCAATAGACTCAAAGTGGCCAAGTTGGATGGTTTTTAAGTACATAACACACATAGCTATAGGTATTTTATTTAATATGTCTAGATTAAGATAAAATAAACCTCCAACCCATAGAACAATAAGTATGTCAGAAATGTTCAGGATGCCAATAATGACTTCAAAAAAATATGAAGATAGATGGATGGTCTATAGAATTTAGATGAATAAGGAAATTTGGAATTGAACTAAAACAATGTTGATGTGTATGGATAATTTCATTATGGTGGCCTCAAGTAATGTTTTCAACAAACACACTTATATAATATTATATGGGTAATTTTTGAGCCAGGAGGGATTGGAGGAGGTTTTTATTTCTTCCTTATTTCCTTTCCAACTCAATTTACTTCATAATACAAACTCTATTAATATAATCTATGTTTCAATTTATAAAACAACACATATTTATTTGTTACAACAAGATGATTGTGCTCTTATGGTACTATGGATATTACATTCTCAACACTAAACCAAAATTCGATACTTACCTCATAAAAAATATATTTTTCGAATAACATGTAGACCTCACTAATAAGAGATTCATGGTTTTCTATTAAAATTCTAGGTAATACTTATCAAGGGGTATTACCTACAAATAATATCCAAATCCATTTATATTCCAAATCAATTTCCTACAACTTTAAGTTCTTTAATCCCAAACTCATAATTTATATATTTTAGAAACATTATATTTTTTTTGGTATGGTATTAATAAAGAAGATTTTTTAAAGGAATCCCAAAAGCCTTATTTACATAATATGGAGTACTAGGCAGCCCAATATGAATCCATAGGTTCACCATAAAACCAGCAGGCCTCACAACCCAACAAAACTAACCAATAATGCAACAATAAATCTTTTGAAGACAACTTTCCTTGAAGGAACCAATAACCACACTCCAACTAGCAATGACAATTATAGAAAAAATAAGAGGAACAGGCCATCCATACCATGTAGGCTCCCAAACCAATAATAACACTACCACAACCGATGAAAACTAAGTTTGTTGTATCCAATATACCTCAAATCAAAAAGGGACACCATCCAACGATAGTTTGAAATTAAAAAAAAAAAAAACAAATCCCACTAAGACTAGGAACATGAATCTACTCCAAGAAAATTCAAAAAATTCTAAAGGCATGATTCCTACCCACAATAAAGTAGTACCAATCGAGCAAAGGGACTTACCACAACATAAAATCCAAAAAAAAAAAAAATCAAGCTCATCAAGAGAGCTCCATCAACTACTGGGCATACATCCCAAGTCCACAAAAACTTTTACTGCCAAAAACCACATCCTTAAAATTTGAAACAACAACCAAAAACACAGATACTGCACTAAAACACCACTTAATCCACCAATTTCCAAGGGAAGAGGTTCTGATAGAAGATCCACCAAGACCTTCCCCAAAGTTAATAACTGAGAAGGAAACTCCAACCCTCATCGACTCAGGATTAATAAACTCCAACATCTGCAAAATCTAAAAAAAAAATAGATTCACAAAATGGCCCAACATATGAATAAAACTAGAAATACTTTCGATACACTCAAGGACTCACAATCGTATAAAAAGTAATAAGGGTCAACGATAGCTATGGCGAGGATACCATTCACAATAGTACTAAAATGAGATCTCAAAAAAATAGGATAAACCACAATTAGGTCCCAAGAATATATACCAACCCAACACAAACTATAGAATAGGATCATCAATCAGATGGAGAAGACCAAGAGGGAAGTCCCTCCTCCATACAACGAGACTAGACTAATATGTCCTCAAGTTAGCAAGAAAATTAGCAACACCATTTCCTTCTCTATAGATATGTTGGAGATGAACATCAACCCAAGAGTGCATCAATTTCTTAGCTTCCCAAATTATGTTTGAAACATTCCAACTAGGGGTCTGGGACCCTTTCATGGTGTTAATAATATTAATGGATTATCCTTCAACAATAACTCTTCTAATATGTATAGAGCTCAACAAAAATATGCCCTAATAAAGAGCTCTATCCTCAAAAAAATACTAGGTTTGAACATCTAGATTTTTTGCAAAAGCTAAAAGCAGAGCCCCTTTATCATCCCTGATCACCCCCCCTGCATCTACCAATCTTGGGTTCCCCTTCAAGGCTCCATAAAAATTCAACTTAACCCATCCTAGAGGAGGTGGTTCCCATTTAACAAAAGTTATCAATCTCGGTTAAGTATTACCAACCCTTGATCTTGGTTTGAGACCTAGAGCCAAATCCAATCTTATCTCATCCTCCCCACCTCCATTTAAGTCCACCTTGATGCAAGATATATTTTCAATTACAGTTGACATCATTTTGAGGTATACAGTGGTGATATCTCTACTAGAATTATTTTTGGCCCTTCTTTTTTGCTCATTCCAAATGTTCCAACAAATAAATGGGAAACAAAATTATCATATTAATTTTAATCTCGAAGCCGAGAAAGGAGTAAGCCATTGTTCCTAATAGTTTGAGAAATATTTTTAAGGGATCCAACAAAATCCTAGAGAATTCAACACAAAAGTCAACACCCCATGCAAAAAGGGATATTGAAAGAAAATATGGGTAACTAACTCCTCCTCTAAGTTACAGAGATAACACCTATTCAAAAAACACATTCCTCTTATTTGCAAGTTATACACAATCAAAATTTTTTTTTCAATAGCCAACCAGAAGAACATGTTAACTTTAGGAGTGATGTCTTTTATCCAAATTTTAAGTAAATAAAACCAGTGTCTAGGATTATAATCCAAGATGAGATAGACTGATTTAATAGAAAATGAACCATCTTTCTCTCCATGCCAAAACCTGAAATCCTCTTTTTCCCCATTCTTAATAATCTAAAATATCAACTTACTTGAAATAAAGCACCAATTCTCTCTATCCATCTAATTTAGGGTAGACATATCCAAGGACTTCCACCTCTTCAAACCATTGATTTTTTTTAAATACTCATCCATTTTGACCCTAAGGAAAGCTCTAGTAATATGTTTCAAATAAGATATATTATCATAGAGTGAAAGAGGTTGATCCAATAGCGAGGATTCATCCCAAAATTCAATGTTTCTACCATTTCCCAAACACCATTTGCTCCCATTAACAATAGTAGACTTAAATTTTAGCAATCCTTGCCAAAAATTTGAACCCAAGGGTAGAATATGTTCCCAAAAAAAATCACTGTCATATTGTAAATATTTAGCTAACATAATTCAAACCCAACCAACATTCTCCTTACTAACTAATTTCCATGCTTGTTTGGCCAGGAGGGCCTTGTTCATTAAATGGATCTTCTTGATGCCCAACCCACCTTGAACCTTACTACTACATGCATGTTCCTAGGACACCAGGTGGATTCATTTTTTATCATTGGCCCTTGACCACAAAAAATATATTTTGATGCCCTTGACCTTGTACATGATTTTCTTTGGAATATGGAGAATGTACATAATGCACATTCGAATACTCTATAAGGAGTATTTGAAAAGCATAGCCTTACCCATAGAGCACCCTTCCACCTAGTGAATTTCTTACTAAATCTATCCATCACAATATCCCAAAATCTCTCTTTGAATCTACATTTAGATAGAGGTAACCTAATATACACAAAATGGAGGCTTGCAATCTCACACCCCAAGATATTGGTGATTCTTCTTTGTCTAGTCCTTGGGGTATTGAAGAAGAAAATCTTGCTTTTAAAAAAATATTTCTTTGACCTACTATTTTCTCAAAAAATATCAAAATATTTTTCACCACTCTAGCCTAAAGGACCGAGGCAAAAAAGGAAAGGAGAGTGTCATATACAAACTAGTGATGTGAAATCAAATTTAGAGAAAGAGTAGGTATAATACTATCCACCTTAGATGATGGCTTAATAGATATTCCTAGTTCATCCACCAAAAGGATGAAGATATATGGAGAGATAGGATCCCCCTGTCATAAGCTAGATCTACAGGTACTAAAATAACCCATTGGGGAGCCATTGATGATGACTAAAAATTTTATTGAAGATAAGCATACCTTAATAATATTTATCCAATCTGGGAAAAATCCAAAGCTGGATAGCACTTTTAATAGAAACAATATATTAATGAAATACATATATCTTTGTATTTCCATTACCATTAAACTAGAAAATATGTGATAAAATTATTTAAACTTCCAAAGTTACTCCAAGTTTCTAAATAACCAACAAAAATAACGTAATAAAGGTCATAGAAAGAGATAACTTCTTAGTCTACTTACAATTTTCTAAGAAATAAGAAATGTAATTTTTATATTTACCATTTTTAGGCCTTTGGAATCACCCATTCCCACATCTCCTTAAAGGATTATTTAAGTGATATTTCTAAATATTTGACTATCTTGTCTAGAGGAACCAATTTTGAACCACAATTTTTATTTTGCTAAAAATTTACAATTGAAATCCAAATATAGAATAATATCATGGAAAATAGATAGCTAGACTAAGTATAATATCACATTTGGATGTTAATCTTAGCCATACGAACCACACACTAAATTTTGCCTCTCTTTGTAATCAATCCTTGGAATTTGTCCTTGGTTGTAGTATTACTTTACACTCCCAAAGAATTCACTATTTTACTATCAATAAATTTGTGCATGCTACCTAAATCAATCAATACATTAATGCAGTAAAATTTTATGAAGCCTTAGACCTTAAGGGTATGGTGAAACTCAAACCTCATTAGGGCAAACATAGTTAGTTTCATGGCATCAACTTTGTCCTCAAAATCCATTGCTTCAACTAATGATTCCTACTATAAAGAATCTTGATCTTCATTTTTTGACACTATTGCTTCCTCAACTTCCAAAATAAATTTATGTGTTCTTCACAAGCTTAATATTAGGGATGTCATGAATGATATTTGTATAAAATAATCCTTAGGTATGTTGATCATTATGGTTATTAAAGTAATGTCATAGAGGATTGAAATCACATCAATATTTGGGATAGAACAACTAGAGCTTCTCTTCTATCACTAGAGCCATACATTCAACCTCCTCAAGGGTGTAAATATCATGCATATCAACCTACTACCTAATTTCATCATTAATACCATGAAAAAATGATGAAACCATGGTGTAAACTCAGCTACAAGAGACCAACAAAATGGACTCCAATCACATAACACAAATACAATAATGGAAGAAAAATTCCAATTGATATTCTTCTCATTCCTGAATTCACACCAATTTCTAAAAAATATTACAATCCATCTTATAGCAAACGAAAACCAAAGAAACCCTAAAAATGTTTGTTTTCTAAAAGTGCTAAAAATAGATATTTTTCCTAAAAACTACTAAAAATAGAAATGAGTCGGATTGTGCCCAAATTAGGTGCATACAACCCTCTTACAATAATGAACCTTAATTTAAAATATTAGGTCTCAACTTAAGGTATAACAAAAGATAATAAACTTCTAACAACAAAAAAACCTAAAAAACCTGGGAACCTATTCTAAAAGCTAATTTTGGGGTACTAGATTTAGGATTTAGGTCCTAAAAGAATAATTTTTGGAGGATTATGAGGATCAGATATCATCCTAATGTAGAACACACACATGGAACCACCTGTTAAATTTCAAGGCAAACGGGTGTACAGTTCACAAGTTATGGCTTCGGCAAGGTGCATCATTCTCCTTTAGTGAAAAAGAACTCAGCTCCTACAAGTTTAGCTGAATTGAAATCCTGTAGCTTCTGGTTATAAATTTTCTTTAGCTCTGACTCTAAAACCCAAGTGTTATCTAACTATGGTAATCCTTCCCACTAAACCAGGAATTTGTTGTAGCTCCCATGTTTGGTGGTGATCACCTTCTTATCGAGCACCTGTGCAACTCTATTTTTTTTCTTCTTAGGCATCTGTCATGGCCAATTTATTGTCCCTTGTAATTCACCATCCTTGAAAATACCAGGATACTGAAATAAATCAAAAACATTAAAAGTGGGCAAAATATCAAATTCATCAGGCAGCTCCACTTTATAGGCATTATCATTGATCTTTTCAAAATCCTGCATGGCCCGATTTTCTTAAGTTTTAGTTTGTTATACATACCCTTAGGAAATATTTCTTTCCTAAGATGAACCATGACCATATCACCCTCTTCAAATACTTTCACCCTTTTGTGTTTATTAGCAGACTCTTTGTAGTAAGCATTACTACTCTGTAATTTTTCCCTCATTGACTCTTGCACTTTCTGGATATGCTCAGCAAATGCTTATGCATCATCGCTAACTTGTTCCCCAATTGGTAACTCAACCAAATATAATACACCTCTAGGATTTTAACCATAAATAATTTGAAAAGGAGATTTACCTATTGACATGTTCAGTGAACTGTTGTATGTAAATTCGGCTTGTGACAAGGCTAAATCCCATTGTTTTGGTTTTTCTCAAACTATGCATCATAAGAGGTTTCCCAAGCTTCTGTTCACTACCTCTATTTGCCCATCGGTTTGTGGGTCATAAGTACTATTGAACTACAACCTAGTATTCAAATTTTTCCATAATGTCCTCCAAAAGTGACTCAAGGAATTAGTATCCTGATCAGAAGTAATGGAACACCATGCAACCGCACAATATCATCAAAGAATAAGACTGTAGTCCTAGTTGCATCATTATTTTTTTGACAAGCAATGAAATGCACCATTTTTGAAAATCTGTCTACCACAACAAAAATTGAATTCTTTCCCCTCTGTGTCTTGGGCAACCCCAACCGAAATCCATACTCAGATTGGTCCATGGCCCTGTAGGAACTGGTAGTGGCATATACAACCCTGTATTTTGTGCATGGCCCTTAGCCATTTGATATACTCTGCATAAAGAGACAAACTTGATTATATCTCTCTTCATTTTTGGCCAATAGTACTTCTCCTCTATAAGAGTGGTAGTTTTGGTGACTCCAAAATATCCAACCAAACCCCCACTATGTAATTCCCTCAATATTTTCTCTCTCATAGAGCCATTGGGAGTGCATAATTGATTACCCTTAAACAAGTAACCATTCTATAAAAAATACTCTTCAAAAATAGTATGGGGCTCACCCCCTACCACACTTTTGCACCGGTGCACAATATTCCTAAAATCCACATCAGATTCATATAGATCTTTAATCCCCTCAAATCCTACCACTTCATTCTCCATAGTGGTCAACAACAAGACTCTCCTACTCAATGCATCAACAAGCTTATAATATTTTCCTGACTTGTGTTTTAGGACAAATGTATACTATTGCAAAAATGAAACCCATTTGGCATGCCTGCTATTTAACTTTTTCTGAGAATTGATATACCTCAATGCTTCATGATCAGTAAACAACACAAACTCCTTTGAGATTAAGTAGTGTCTACAATGTTGCAATGCTTGCACAATTGCATAAAATTCCACATCATATGTAAAATAATTCTTCCTTGCATCATTCAACATCTCACTAAAAAATGTTGCAGGTCGGCCCTCTTGACTTAAGACACCACCAATTCCAACAAATGAGGCATCACAATCAACCTCAAACACCTTACTAAAATCTAGTAACACTAGAACAGGGCCTTCTGACACCTTCTTCTTCAAGAGTTAAAAACTTTGTTGTTGTCGTAGTCCATACAAACTCTTTCCCCTTTGTGCACTCAGTTATAGGGGCAGCTATACTACTAAAGTTCCTGATGAACTTCTTATAAAAGGTAGCTATTCCATGAAAGCTCCTTACTTATGTTATAGATCGTGGAAGAGGCCATTCCAGAATCCCCTTCACTTTCTCATCAGCCATCCTCATGCCATCTCTCGAGATTAAAAATACCAAAAACACTAAACTATCTTGAAGAAATTTACATTTCTTCAGGTTGACATACAATTTCTCCTTCCTGAGCACGTCTAACACTAATTTTAGGTGTAACAAATAATCTTCTTCACTTTTACTATAAATGAAAATATCATAAAAATACACAACCAAAAACTTACCATTATATTCTCATAGTACTTTTTTCATCAACCGCATAAATGTACTGGGTGCATTAGACAACCCAAATGGCATCACCATCCACTCGTACAATCCATATTTTGTCTTAAAAGTTGTCTTCCATCCATCCCCTTCTCGAATTCGTATCTAGTAGTAGCCACTCCGTAGATCAATTTTACAGAATTATTTAGCTCTAGATAATCCATCCATCATGTCATCCACTCTTGGTATAGGATACCGATACTTTATTGTGATTTTGTTTATGGCTCTACTATCTACACACATTCTCCAGTCACCATATTTCTTTGGGATCAGCAATGTTGGAGTCGCACATGGACTCATACTCTCCCTAACTAATCCCTTCTTTATCAACTCTGTCACTTGCCTACTCAACTCTGCATTATGTGTCGAGTTCAACCGATAAGTCGCTCTGATTTGGGAGCGTTGATCCTGGAATCAAATCCATGTGATGTTGGATATCCATTTTTGGTGGTAGCCCATCTGGTAACTCCTCTGATGTGATATATTTATATTCACTTAGCAACTTAGTTGTTGTTGTAGGCATAATCACTTCCTCTATTTTTAGCTTCCTAGCTGTTAAGGCATAACAGAAGCTAGCATTCCTGATCTCTACAAGAAAATCCTTCATCATCAACAAGCTCTCACTTGGCCCATCCTCCTTCAGAGGTAAAAGAACTACCTTTACACCATCCTTCCAAAATATGTAAGTATTCTTTCTCCCATTATGGTTAGTATCCCTATCGTACTGCCAAGGTCTTCCCAATAGAATGTGACATGCATCCATCGAGATCACATCACACCACACTTAATCCTTGTAAGTGCTCCCAATTAAAAATTTAATTAAACACCTTTGATATATTGTTACCTCATTCCCCTTCTTAACCCATGAGATGCGATATGGATAAGGATGTTTTTCACATTTCAGGTGCATTTTATCAACCATGATATTTGACACCATATTCTGACAGTGACCACCATCAATGACAATTTTACATACCTTCCCTCCTGATGTACACCTTGTTCAAAATATGTTCGTCTGTAGCCAATAATCTTCACCATCTATGGTCTGACCCTTTGCTTTTCTTTGCACCATCTCTTTCTTAGGAGAAATCAACGTCCTTCTTATCATAAGTGCTTCCCCCATGTCAGCAACAACTTCATCCTCATCCTGATCTTCCATCTCAACCAGATTGACCCTTCCTTCTCCTCCTTGACCCCTTTTTGGACATCATGTTCGGGACACTCAAATGCTTTGTGCACCTCCTCACCACATCCATAATAGGTATATGACCTCCTTGGATCATTCCCATTTCATCCACCACCATAACCTCTACCTCGTTGGTATCCTCTTCCTCTCAAATTTTGTTCATCTTCTTCTTGTTTAGCAGGTATTGAGGATTCTCCCTTGAGAAAATTAGATCCACTTCGACCCCGACCTAAATAGGGTGTGAATCCCTTCTTACCTCTTCTATTAATCCTTTTCAATTTCTCCTCCACCTTGAGGACCATTTGATATGCATCCTCCACTATAAGAGTGTGATGCATGCTCATCTCATCTTGAACAGGAAAACTTAGGCCATTTACATACCTAGTAGCCTTTTGGTCATCTATCTCATTGTGCTCCACTCGAATGGATAGCTTGTATAATTAATTAGTATAGTCCTCAATGCTTTTATCCTTCTATCAGTGATTCTAAAATCTACGAAATAGGATTTGGGAGTAGTCTACAGGTATAAATATTTCCTATAACTTCTTCATCTTTGTCCAATCCCTGATATTTTCCTTTCCATTCCTCTATCATGTAGTCTGTAAATGATCCCACCAAATCAATGCATGTCTCTTCAACTTTGTGCATGCCAGCTTAACCTTCTTCTCTTCAGCAAGGTTACTCCTTTCAAAATATTTTTCTAGGCTATTGATCCAATCGATCAACTCCTCTAGTTCCAACCCACTAGCATACTCGGGAACCTCAATCTTGATCCCATATCAATTCCCCTTAAGGCCATCTAGAGCTTGTATCAGTTGATTTTCAAAACTGTGTCCTTCTTCCTCTGGATCCTCTAGTTCTACTTCTACGTGGACCTCAGATCCACTTTCCTCATGTATTTTTTCATCATCAGATCCTTGATCTGCACGTGCCCTGGAACGTCTCTCTCCCATGCGATCAATCACACCAGTCATTCATGCTATTTTTGCATTTAGATCCTTGATCTACCTATTCATCTGGGCATATCTTCTAGGTGGCATCTTCCCTTCACTAGTGAGATCACACCCGCTTTGATACCAAATGGTGTAAACTCAGCTACAAGAGACCAACAAAATTGACTCCAATCACATAACACAAATGAAATAATGGAAGAAAACTGCCAATTGATATTCTTCTCATTCTTGAATTCACACCACCTTCTACAAATATTACAATCCATCATATAGCAACCGAAAACCAAAGAATCCCTAAAGAAACCCTAAAAATGTCTTTTTTTCTGAAACTGCTAAAAATATATATATTTTCTAAAAACTGCTAAAAATAGAAATGAGTCAGATTTCACCCAAATTCTATGCACACATCCTTCTTACAATAATGAACCTTAATTTAAAATATTAAGTCTCAACTTAAGGTATAACAAAAGATAATAAACTTCTAACAGCAAAAAAAACCTAAAAACCTAGGAACCTATTCTAAAAGCTAATTTTGGGGCACTAGATGTCGGAGATAGGTCTCGAAAACATGATTTTTTGAGGTTCAAGAGGATCAAAGATCATCCTGATGCAAAACATGCACGTGGAACCACCTGTTAAATTTCAAGGCAAACGGGCGTACGGTTCACAAGTTATGGCTCCGGCAAGGTGCATCAAACCACCATCATTGGATACAAATCATAGCTATAGGTGAACAATCCTATGACCTTCATGACATAATATAATATTTAATTGATCCTATTTAGTTGGTTTACATGAAATAGACCATATAAAAAATAGAATATCCATTATCAAAATTATAAAAAAATCTCTTGAAATCTAGACAATTAAGAGAGTTTTTATGTCAATAGAGATATTGTAACAACCATTGATGAGCATGGATTCCCAACTTATTAAAAACCAATGTGATACAACCTTCTTCAATAATATGGTATAGACAAATGATGCTACCCATCTTGGTTATCCAACCATAAATATCTATACCCTTAAAGGTTGATATATTGATGCATGAAATAGGTCCATCATGAGGCTATAAAAGGATATTAACACATCATACAAAGAGATCAAGATCAATAGTGAAACCTAATTTAAAGTTACTAGTAGCTAGAAGAGTTCCCCTAATAACATAGGGACCCATGTGACTACTATAAACCCATGATTTTTTGAGGGTCAAGAGGATCAAAGATCATCCTGATGCAAAACATGCACGTGGAACCACCTATTAAATTTCAAGGCAAACGGGCATACGGTTCACAAGTTATGGCTCTGGCAAGGTGCATCAAACCACCATCATTGGATACAAATCATAGCTATAGGTGAACAATCCTATGACCTTCATGACATAATATAATATTTAATTGATCCTATTTAGTTGGTTTACATGAAATAGACCATATAAAAAATAGAATATCCATTATCAAAATTATAAAAAAATCTCTTGAAATCTAGACAATTAAGAGAGTTTTTATGTCAATAGAGATATTGTAACAACCATTGATGAGCATGGATTCCCAACTTATTAAAAACCAATGTGATACAACCTTCTTCAATAATATGGTATAGACAAATGATGCTACCCATCTTGGTTATCCAACCATAAATATCTATACCCTTAAAGGTTGATATATTGATGCATGAAATAGGTCCATCATGAGGCTATAAAAGGATATTAACACATCATACAAAGAGATCAAGATCAATAGTGAAACCTAATTTAAAGTTACTAGTAGCTAGAAGAGTTCCCCTAATAACATAGGGACCCATGTGACTACTATAAACCCATAAAAGCCTCCACATAGTTCCTAGAAATTTTTTCTAGACTATCAATTATGTTATTACAAGGAAATTTTGATAACTACCCTACAATGATTGACTAGAGCATCAAAGATATTATTTTAGGCTTGAAGTTGACTGAGGAAAAAGAGCCCAACCACTTTAAAAAGTGATTGGATAACTTTGAATACACAACCCATCAAAGTACATAGTGACCCTAATCGGTGTAGCACAAGGGGGAGTATTCCCAAAGGAGGAGGTGAATTGTGAGATTTTGGAATAAATTCCAATGTTTTGAAATAGTTTTGGTCCAAATTGTACAAGTGTATGATTTGCTAGTGTACAATTTACAACTGCATAAAACTGCTTGTACGGTCTCCAAATTGTACATTTGTATGATCCAAATTGTACAAAACCTTTGAATGTATGATTTTCCACTTGCATATTTTGTTGAAAGTCATTTGAAACTCAAATTGATTAGTTTTGTAATCGTTATCTTCCAAAATCTGATTTTTCTTATTTGGTAGGTTTCCACTATGCAATTGCACTTCCAAATTAGGTAAACAATCAGTTATATAGTTTGGTGGACTGGTTGTATGGTTTCACCAAACCCTCACTACAATTGTATAGTTGCAGGTTCAAATTCCACTCAGAATATTCATAAGGCAATATTTTTCTATCCTTAAGGTGTAATTGCCAACCTAGTATTCCAACATGCAATCCATAGTTTGTTATATTTGATTAGTAACATCAAATATCATTCCCAAAAATTATACAACAGCTTGTAAACATCCAAGTACAACAATAAAAATACATAAATCTAATTATCTATTTTCAGAATAGGTTGTGGGTTCATCAGTAGTGCAATTCTATTATAATCTCTTTCATTTACCATACCATCCTGGTCATACTTGCACAGAATGTACAATCTAGATTCACCATCAACATGCACAATGGAATTCATAGGAACACACAATCCATAATACTACACTTATATTAATATTGCTTTGTAAAATTTGTACAATTACACAAAAGTGAACATCCATCAATAATCATAGTATTCTTCCACTATTATGAACATCGCAATGAACACCATTCAACATCTATCATGAACAACTATGAGCAACTATCTGTCAGCATGAAAAACCTTGAAAAAGTAAATGGGAAGCTTTATAATGCTTTCCCAAGCCAATATAAAGTGGTTCATGAGACAACCAATTATTCACAACTACCATACTGTAAGATTACCAACTTGCATTAAGGTTTTCTTAAGTCCAATTTGATTATTATCAAATTAACCTAAATGCACATTTCATTTAATTTCATTTTACATCTAATTGCACATTTATGAAATTGTATAATTACACCCAATTGCACATTTTACAACCCTTCCTTGCACAATTAGGTAACCTACCTTGTACGTTTTGATCAAAACTATAAATTTAACAAAATTGAAAAATTGTGCAAATCCAAACTTATTTCTTCTTCTTATAGGAGGTGAATTTATTCCCTACATATTCTCTTCCCTTTACATTAGTTGGTGTCCTCACTGAATTGGTTGTCTTATTTTTTTTCGACTGGTCTTGCTTAAGATCATCAAGCTGAACGCGAAGGATGGCATGATCGTTTTGCAGCTTGGTCACGTAATTATTGAGCTCCATAGCGTTGAGTCCATAATTTTTGGACTTTTCTTTTATAGTAGCCAAAAGTTGTACCAATTCCTTTTCTCACTCAGTTGCACCCTTGCACAACTTCTGCATCAATGCTACCTCTTTTTGAGCTGCAATGACCAATTCCTCATTCTTATTTGTGATGACACGAAGATGCTACTGCAAGTCAAATTCATAGACCCATATACACTATTTCTTCACCCATAGCTATACCTTATGATCCATGATCATATTATTGTAGTGCATGGCATATTTTATCATTTCCTCAATCTTGTGGTCTTTCAACTGTAATTATTCTATAACTACCCTTAACTGGTCCACCTATTTGGCCAATTGTTATTTCTAAACTACCAGTTGCTCTACTCAATTGCTCCTCCTATTTAATTGTGTTGCATACTATTGCAAAAATACCTCCTATTCTTCTAACAGGTTCCTTTTCTCTTTTGCTTGTTGGATCATAAGTTGTTTTTCTTGTTCTTGTGAGCAAAGCTTCCCTTCATGAGTAAGCTTTATATTATTCATAGTAGCCTTAGCCTATTTTATCTTCTCTTCAACTTCAATATTGTTGCACTCCCACACTTCTTTGATTGTAGCCATCTCTTTTTGTGTTGCATCCACTTCCCACTTTTGTTCTTCATTGGACTGATGAATCTATTCAATATCCACGCTCAACCACTCAATCCAATGTGTCAAGAAATTTTGTTCTCAAAGGATAAAGGTCAACTTTGGAGATGCTCGTTAATACTTGGTATCTGGCATATTTAGTGGATATATTTGATTTACATCTAAATCCATGTACACCCATGGGTACTCTCAGTATTTTGTCCTTAATCCTTTCAAAAAATCCGATATTCCCAACATACTTTTTACCTCTTCCCTCGGTAACTACCATGGATGTTGTGTATAAATCTAAACTATTTTCTATGTTTTATTTTTACTACACACCCACGCCATGATTTTCTCCAATTTAGTGAAGGTCTTCTTCCTCCATTGTTTAGTTTTCCCACACAATCTATACAAAACTGCAATCATGAACTTTTGAACATATCACAAACCTATTCCAAAAAATTTTCCACTTGGTCATCTGTATCTTCTCCTTATTCATTTGAAATGTCAAATTGGTGTACCTTCAACAAAAATTTTGTCTAAATTCCTCTAGTCCTTTCTTATGGTGGAGTCCTTTCTTCTTCTTCCTCCTCCTACAGATGTGAATTGTCTCCCATATCCTTAATTAGACCTATTGCAATCTTAACCTATGGTGAATTATGTGCCACAACTCTATCTATCTCCTTTTCTAATGATCTAATATCCTCCACATCAATGATATTCCTTGTCCTTTGATGTTCCTCCACAAGTACCTAAAATTCTTGTATTTTTTGCAACTCGTCATGTTGTGTGGTTTCCAACCCTTCTTCTTGAGGATTCGACTACTCCTATACCATTGTTCTAGAGATAGGTATCATATCAGATCATTCTTGTGATGTCCTTATGTCTCATCCATCGGTAGACTATTGACATCTCTCATTACAATTTTTATCTATGTCTTCTTCTTCTCCGGTGAAGCTACCACCACTTCCTTGGCTTTCATTTTTGGTGGTGTCATCATGTTGTCCAACCAATGCTTAAATGTTTCCAACACTTCAAACTCATTATGCTAAAGGGTTTAAGGATATATCGTTGCTTCTCCTAGATATATTTTGCCAAATTATATGCTAATTTCACCTATTTCCAAGTCCTCCTATTCCCAGTGCATCTCCTCTATGTCAGAGATTGAAGAGTGTAATTCCTTCTACACAAGAGATTCCTCACGCTTCCATTTCTCCCATTATCTCCATGTTGTAATTTCCACTGGGCTAGATATTGGTGCTACTACCTCCTCCTCCTCTTCATACAATGGTTTCTCCTATGTCCATCTTCCAGGTTCCTACTACTCTGAGTCAAAGCCCAAGTGCAGTTGTTTCCATCTCTTTCTTCTAGGGTAGACTTCCTCTTCTGATGAAATATTATGCTCTTCAACCAAGGGAGGTTCAAGTTTCCTTGTAGTCTTCTTCTATATTTATTTCTTTGATGTTAATTTATATAAAGGCACCGAATTCACCCATTACAATATATAATTTTGACCCTTTAGCAAATCATGATGTGGTATTAGCCTAGGGAATGGAATGCCAACTTGAGATACTACATCCAACATTACAACTATCACATGAAATGTCATGGTGAAGTTCTTCCTAGTTTTTTGTAATATTCATTATTCTAAGTATGTCCTCCAATCATACTAGATTCCCTCAGTTATACCTTCTATACATTGTGCCATCCATATTGGCATCTTAGAATATTGTGCTACTCCTAACAATTGAGACGTGACAATATTCAGCGCAGACATGAGGTCCTTATTTTTTAGCATACTTTGCTTTATTCCTCATCCTGTTGGACCAAAAAACTTTGTAGTTGTAAGAGATTTTAGCTTTGTCAATGTGGTTATTAATATGTGGGACTCAATACGGTCCACCTATAGACATCGAAAATTGACCCATTAATATAAGTCATTTTCTTTAGATCCTAAGTTTTCCTCTAAGAAAATTAATTTCATATTTGATCCAACTTTTCCCCCACCAAATATTATGCATTCCTTCTAAAACATATACCATTGGATTGGTCTTAGAAATATCTTTCAATGGTATAACTTTCTAACACCGTTTGGTCCCCCAAGGTGCTAAAAAATGCGCATGGGTCTAGCTATTGCAAATTCATGGTTGGCCCTTATGAGGTGTGATTTTGCCTGGCTAGGGTTTTCTCTTAGAAAACCCTAATTTTTCAAATTGACCTCTTTTGACATTGGTTTTCCCACCCATCCTTGTTTCAAATCCCTTATAAATAAAGGGTTTGAAACCTTCTTTTGAATAATAAGCAAGCTACCAACAAATTTAATACAAGTTCTAACAAGATCCTATTGCAAGTGACAAGTTATTTGCTGAAGCTTTTGAATCTTTGTAGATTTCTCTATTATTGCATTGACTATGTGTTACTACCCTTGGTGGATAAGTGTTGGAGCCCTAATGAGGAGGCTACTATCTTGGAGGTCTTCATATTTTTGTTTGCTTTTTCACTACCACCAGGTTGTTTTGGCTTATCTGCATTCATATATTGTTAAATTCACACATTTTGTTAGTATATTCACACTTTTCTATTGCTTTTATTGTCTTTTGTGAAGTTGTGTCCCATAATTACTAGGTGTGATTTCATAGTTGTGAAATCATGACTACCCTGTACTGGGTGTGATTTCACCTGTGATAGTTTTGGGAGCAAAAATTTACCCCAAAACCCTATATCTAAATTTCATGTTACATTTATACCATAATTGCACAATTTGCACTCTTATTTATCATACTAGTTTTTTGCATTATCTTTTGCTTGTTCATCTTCCAAAAGTTCAACATTTGCTTTTGCATTCTAAAGGTCATGGGGATTGAATGTTGCACCTCCAACTACAGTCATACAATAGCCTAAGTAGGATCCCTAATGCTAATTATATTTTTTAAGTACTTTGTGAAGCTATTTTGCAGGATTGAGAATCGTGCGATATTACTGGACACAAGTTAAATCTTGGAACAATAATCATTTTAGATAAGTACCCTAGTATATATTTAGGTTTTCTGTTGTTTATATGTATTTATTTCTGTTCAAAAGTATATATCCCAGATGAGTAAAGTATTTGATTAAATTTCTAGGTATTGGAAAGAATAAAAGCATATAATGTGCATCTAGGGTTTTAGCCTTGCTTGTACATCTTTCTTGGACTCTTGCTTAAAGAATTTATTTTACAATTCTAGGGTTAGAAATCATTAAAAAAAATAATCATTCTAGGGTTAGCTCTTTTATTCTTGCATATTGCATCTTACATTGTTCTTTTATTTCATAGCTTAGTTATAGAAAGGCCAAACATAGGTGATTACCCTAAATTGAACACATTAAACATATTCCACCCCAAAATTGGAGTGAGTCCTAAAACCATTCCTGGTGAACCCTTTCCTTCCCCACATCGAGTGTAGAGTTATAACATACCCCCATGATTCACCTCGGCTCCCTGTGGATCCAGTCGAGAATCATATGTGGTAAGGCAGTTTTTCCCCTCTACATCTTTGGTGAACCCGATGTGAACTCTTAGTGGCCAAATTAGGAAGATTTCTTCCTTGTGTGCTTTTATTTTCAAAAACCTTTTAATAATACCACTATTTTTTACCTAAAATTAGAAGAACATTAATAACATCATAAGAATATTCTTGTGTATCCTTTTGTTAGTCTTCTCTTCTATCCTTTTGCTTCTTCTAATTGCTCCATTCCTTAGAAGACAACAAGAGAAGCTAGAGTCTTAGCATGTTCCTCAATAAGATGATCATATTGATAGAGAGAACCCTAACCTTGATGCAAAAGAGCAAGAAAATGAGGAAATTGAACAAACTATGATCCCCTTGAAGGTCCTAATGGGTGCTACTTCTTTAAATTATTTGATCATATGTAGGGTTTTATGAAACGCTATAAGGAGGACTTGCTTGTAGCTATGAGGCAGGAAGCTCAACTCAAAAGAGATGAGACTCCTCCAATAGTTTCTCCTAGATGCATTCATTATTAACCATTTATATGAATCTTTGAATCATGGTAATCTTATCCATAAACCATCTCATGCCACTACTGTAACCACTAATGTTGAAAGGAATCTACAAGTCCCTCCAACTAGTAGTGTCACTCAAGATAATTTTTAATTTTTGCCTCAACCTACTAATCTCAATATTTTTGCTTCTATTCCACAAATTGTTAGTTATCCTCTCTAGCAAGATACCACATATCATAACAATATCAATTTCTTCAACATGAGCCAAGTACCCATTCAACAACCTACCTATCCCTTAGGGAATATAGGGGTATTGCACAACAATAATCCTGAGGTGCAAAGTTTAACTAATATGGTGAAAAAATTGGTTTCAAGAGTGGATATTATTAAACCCCCTGGTTTAACCTACAACTATAGAGAAATGTGCAATCAACCCTTATACACTATAGTCATTACCAAGCCTTATCCTAAGCATTTTTCCATGTCAATTTCTCCTATATTTAAGGGAATGAAAGATCCAATTGAGCATTTGAGAATTTTTAGAACAACTTGCCATGATATTATATATGATGACATGTTGTTGCTAAATATATTCTCTAAGAGTATTGATGGTATGGCTTTAATGTGGTATTATCATTTACCCAACCATTCTTTGAGAAATTTTTAAGAAACAGCTAAATTATTTATTCAACGGTTTGGTGCTTATGTTGAAAATAATGTCACCTTGAAATATGTTTATAATTTAAAGCAAGGTAAATAGGAAAGTTTTTTAGAATTTCTATCTTGTTGGAGAATTTTAGTTGGATGTTTAAAATATACTTTACCTTCTCGAGATATGCTTGAGATATTTATTGAGAATCTGCAATAACAGTTATCTTATGCATTAGAAACAACAACTATCACATCTTTCGATCAAGTAATTGAGTTAGCAAGGAAAGTGGAATAAGCTCTTATTAAAATAGGATAACTTAAAGTGAAATAATATAAAACCACTATATCACAATATAAGGATAAGCATGTGGCATTTTATGGTGTAACGGATAGTAGGCATGTTAACAATATCGTTAACAACCTACAAAATATGATACTTCAAAAACCTCCACAAAGGAATTTCATAAGACTTAACATACCTATGGGTGTGGTTTTGAAGCAAATTTTGGAAACTAATATGATTGAGTTTCCTCACATAAGGCAACCAAATACTACAACTAATTGGTATAAGGTAGGACAACATCGTGAATATCATAGAGTATACTGGATAAATTCTTGCAAAAGGTTTAAACATGTAGTTTAGGATATGATTGATGCAGGATGCCTTGTCATAGAAGGCTCTTATTTATCAAGTAATCAATATCCTACTCAACAGGTGCCCATGACTAATCAGAATATGGTAATCTTCTGAGATCTAATACCTAAGCATGAACCGCATGTGTCTAATCAAGTATCTTATCATAATGTATCACCTCCATATGGTAATATGGTTGGCATGGTTGGAGCAACTAGTAGGAGGTAAGTTCAAGCTCAATAGACTTAGCATTCTCATCAAGAAAATATTTTTTCATTTGGTCTACCTTCGCAGCCCATTTTGGGATTGAAGAATAATCAGAGAAAGAGCATAGTAACAAGAGCCCCGTCTTTAGTGTTGAAACCACAACCTAAAGTCTCCTTCGATATTAAAAAATAGTTAGCTAGTACCCAAACCAAGATATCTCTCTTAGAACTTTTATAAACTTCTCATATTCATAAGAAAGCTTTATTGTAACTTCTAAGACAACACTCTATTCCTTAAGAAATTTTCCCTAGTGTTATGGCTAATTTTGTAAGTTCTCTTGGGATACATCATATCACATTCTCATATCATGATATTTCTTCCTCATACTTATGTAGGGATTCTTCTTTCTATATTACTGCATTTATCGGGGATACTTTTATCAAGAGTATTCTGATTAATAATTCTTCTTCCCTTAATTTATGCACATATCAATTTTTCTAAAATTTTGGATTAAAAGAGGAAGATTTAACTAAAGGTGATGCAATCATCAAAACCTTCAACAACGAGTCCCAAGAATTTTATGATATTGTATCCCTCCCCCTTAGGGTTGGATTACATACCTTTTTTTATGTGGTGTCTTACCCTGCATATTTTAATCTTCTTCCTGGTCATCCTTGGATCCATGTGATGAAGGCCATCCCTTCTACTTTTCATCAGTGTTTGAAGTTTGAGTTTAAGGATAAACTTGTCACCATTTTGGGTGATCCTCATCCATTTGAATATTGTTCTATGGTTGAGAAAGCTTAGTATGGTATCAATGTCTATCCTTCAGTTTTAGCGTCAGTTTCTCCAACTCCTTCATCTCAAACAACTTCGCAACTTGAAAATTTTAAAGTGAGTGAGGAACTCTTAATAAATATTTCATAAAGGGTGATGAGGGTCATTGATCATTCATCATTTAGTAATTATATGTCAGTCTAGGGCGGTGTCCAAAGGTTGTATACGATAGGAGGTGTCACAGTTGCAGGTTCAGTTTATCCAAGAACAGGATTTTATTGGTAGGTCTGTTAGCAGTTCTGGGGGTTGTTGTATCTTCCTAATTTCTAACAAAGGAAATCAAATTGCACAATCTAAAGCTGAATTTAAATTGCAGGAAAATGAAACTGCAGAATCTGAAATTGACAAGAAATAAAATGCTGTTGAATTGACCAAAAAGCAAAATTGCAGGAAAGTAAACTGTAGAATGGAAATTCACACACACGCTTGCAGAAATTAAACCAATGATAAAACTCACAATTGTTTGAACATAAGTTGAATCTGAGAAACCAAATTAATGTTTATTGCAGTAAAACTAAAAATGACATAATTCTGGAAATTGCAAAAAATGCTGAAAATGATGTAATTTTGGAAATTACAGAAAATGTTGGAAATGATGCCATTACAGGTCAAATGCTAAATATTATTCTAACACATGATTGAACCTATTCTAGATGCTATGGTGCAATTCTAAAATGAAACTAATTCTGCAAATAAATGTTGACAGAATTCTGTTGATCTGCTGTAGCAAGAAATCAGCAAGAATTTTTTGTCACTATGCTGCCCTTCCTCTGATCCTACAAGTGGCCCTTGCTTCCAGAACCAGAAGAGGGTGAAGAATTATACCAGGTAAATTAAATGTGCACTATCAACCATAAAATGCTAATAAAATCTGAAGAATGCACCTTTTATTCCATCTAAAGCTGCATTACAGTACTGCAGGAAAAATCTGCAATTTACTGTAATGCTACAAAGACTTTATCTGTTGCTAATAACTATCTCCTATTCCTCTATCCCTATTTCTTCATATATATATATATATATCTATTATGCTCAACCATGTTGGGAGATTTATTTATAAGACAAAGTTGATATATCTATTTGCTGAGTTTTAGGGATTTCCAACTATTTACAAAATAGTTTCCTGGAATGTAGGGTTATAATTTGTCAACCTTTATCCCTTTATCCCAGTTGGTCCACCTATGGTGAAGGAACGGAGTCCAAATAGGGTGGACTAACTACTTGGTCAATTTCCAATCATACTTTCCATGGTTTTGGTGCATTTTGACCATTTTTGGTTGTTCCTACGCTATTCCCTATTCCTGCATCGCTTATTCCTGCGCTGCTCCGAAATAACAGGCAGGTGACAATTCATTGCTTATCTACGCTCCAAATGCATAGGGAGGAAGTTGTTGACCATTTGGATTATTTTCCTTTATCTTGTACACCCTTCTGCATTGGTGGCATGTGCTGGAGTGACTGATTCCAAGCCCTACTGTATATGTACAGCTAGTTGGAACTATCACAGTCACAACCTGTTTTCCTGCACAGTCAGCTACAGTGGACAAGTTCTTGGTGCCTTTTTCCATTTGAATCAGTTTAAATAGAGGAACACAATATTTTTAAGCACCAGATATTCAACAAGGTCTATATTATGATTCTGAATTACTACAATACTACTGATTAATTAACTAAAAATAGGTGAAATTGTAGTAAAAATAGTAAAACAGAGTATATGCACTTTGTCATTTCAGAATATGCAAACACCATTATATAATGCATTTTACCCATAATTAACATAAAAACATAGTAAAAAGGGTGAGTCAAATAGTTATAATGTATCAAAAAGTGTCCATGGATGAGGCAATTCCTGGCCTCATCATTTTCCCCCCAACTTATGGTAATGCATGCCCTCATGCATTCTGTGCAGCTACAGAGGCACACGGATCCAGGTCTAGACATCTCTCATGAAATTTTAACCATGTGCCACCAACTGCATAGAATCCTCTGATTGCTTTTATGGACTGAAACCACTATTGGAAGTGCATATCAGGTTGTGGGTCATTATCAAAGAAGTAGGGGACAGGAGTGATAATTATAGGCATCCTGTATCTTAGACCTATCCAAAGCTCCTTGATTTCTAAGATAATTTGGACAATGCCTTCTGCCCTTCTCCTTGACCACAGCAAATTAGTGGGAGAAATTGGCTCCCATTTTTGTAGAGAGATAGATAACTCACCCCATCTATTTTTACAGGCTGCCAAAGCATCATCAAAGAAGTCTGCACAAAAACTCTGAAACTGAGTTATACATCTTTGAAGGTTCCCTAGATAGAGTTGTTTCATTATGGTATTCCGCATGAAGGTATAATGATTACTTGTACAATCCCTGTGATTCAGGGGAGCAGGCCTGATAAGTAAAACAACTTGTGATTCCAATTCTTTAGTTAATTTCTTTTCTATGTCCCAATAGATATGATTTTGCAGAGTGGAGATGAAGGCTCTCAGCTGTAAGTCACCTATATAAATATGAGGCATAAACATACTTTCTATTGGCAAAAAGAAATTATGCAAAAATAACTCACATAACAGGTGTTGTTTGCTCTGTTGGACTCTGCACAAATGCCTCCACAAACTCTCCAAGAGTTTTCAACTGATGAGGCAGCTCAGAAGCAAGTCTCATGATTTGCCAGTGAAGGTATCTCTCCTTGAGTAGGAGGCTATAAAACCTAGGTGGTCTTATGCATTGTATTGCATATTCTGCAATCTGGCATACATCCTGCACTTGTGCTTTTAACCTATTAATTTATGTTTCCTTCTCTACTAATTTGGTTATTACAGAGTTCAAAGTGGCAACCTTTCCCTCTAACTGATGACATTGGGTCATCCAATATGCTAGGTCTTCATTGTACCTAGTTAAAGACACTATGTCTGGGGGCCTTACAATGGGTTGCATTTGTGCCACTATATTTACTTGTACACCAACTTCCATAGTTGGTGTTACAAATGGCAAATCTGTTTGTGTTCCTTGTTATATTGTAACTGTAATAATTGGATTAGTAGAAACAAGAGGAGAGAGTGTGGATACCTGGTCTTGAGCTGCAACCTCTTGTTCCTCCACAGAAAGTGTTTGTGTTTCCTGCTGAAGGGCAGTGTCATTTTTCATCAAAATTCTTGATGGATTTTCATGCTGAATCATACTATCAGATATTTCTATTCTTGCTTCTTCTCCAACAGGTGATCTTTGTGCAGGTGTTGTGTTAGCCTCTGATTGTTTAGCTAAATCCAAGAGGATCTGTGCCCATTCATCAGGTGATGCCTCTGCTAACTCTGTAGATTGATGTTCCAGTTGAAACAATTTGTTCTGTAGATCTTGAATTTGCTGCTGAAGTAGAGAAATTTGTTGATCTTTGTGTTTTATGGCTTCTTCAGCCTGTTCAATCCAATGGGTCTGGGTTTTAATAACACTCTTTGCAGCATGCAATTGAGTGTGGATATCAATTTCTTCTTCGGACTCAGACTCAGAATATTTCTCAGACTCAGCATGCCTTTGGAGTGTGCACATCAACCTCAGCTGGTTCAGAATCAGAATTCAAATGCTCCTCAGGATCAGAGTCAGTATAATCAACTAGTGGATGTATAGGGCTTATTGGAGTTTCTTCCATAGTTGTGTCCAGTTCCATTGGTTGTATCCCTTTGTCTGTAATTTCTATTTCAATGTCTTTTTCCTGTGCATCTTCTGTTCTAACTTCTCCTTCACTTGATAGACGGATTGGGTCTATGATATTTATTGGTGTTTCTAGAAGGGTTTTAATTTTTTGAAGTCTAGCAGACCTTCTTAACCCTGTAGAACCTGGATATTCCTTAGCAGGTGTGGTTTCTGGATGTTCTGGAGCAACTATAGATTTTGTTGTTGATTCAGGAGTAGATATAGGTTTTGTTGTTGATTTTAGAGCAGATGCATGTTCACTTGAACTCCCAATTTCTCTGTTGGGTTGTACAATTTCTGCAAATATTACCTTCCTTTTTTAATCGGGAACCAGATGTGGATGCTTGTTGTTTTCTAGTTCGTGAAGATGGGGGACCATCGGGAGAAGGAGAAATTCTGCTCTCAGAGGGCTCTGGATTAGGGTTTTCTTTAGATTCTTCCTCTGTTTCCTCTTCCTCGGGTGCAGAGTTAGAATCATTTGTTTCTTCCCAAGGAGAGAAGAAGCGATCAAAATTCCTAGGGTTTCCCTTAAAGTGATACTTGCAAATGAGTTTGATGAGCCCATGGTGTTTAGGGCTTCCTTTCCCTGCTTGGTATTTTAGGGCCATAGCTTTTAGCTCCTGATAAAGATATAAGGGAATATTGACCCTATATTCTGGTTTGACTGATCCATGGCATAGATGGTTGAGAATACGAAGGTGTGGGCCAGATACAATAGGAAATTGGCCATCACAAGTAATGTATCTCATAACCCACATTGCAACTTCATCCCAAGGGGATGGTAAACTAGGTCTTTTTACCCCCTTACAAACATTCCTATGCATCAAGAATTCAATTTGTCCATCCCCTTCTTCCTTAAAGTGATTAACTAGGTCAACTAAAATATTTCTCCTAGTTTTCACAATCTGCAAACCTTGAAGGGGTAATTCAGTGATTTGGCTGAGTATCTCGGGAGTTACCTGGATGGTCATCCCGCTAATGTGTACTCGGTTGTTGTGGAAGGTGCGTGCGAACTCTGCCGCCAAGCCCTCGGAATAGCCATCAAATTTTTGTAGGAACGACAGAAATCCCCCATCAGTAAAGATTTGCAGAGATGCAGGATCGCTCTCTAGGTAGCTGATATTTTTGGGTTCGGCTCTGATTTTCTTTCCACCCATGGTGTAGTCTTCTACCTTCTATTCTATGGTGTCTATGAATTTTTGGACAGTACGAGCTTGCGTCTATTTTTAGGGTTTTAATCATTTTAGCAGGAATAATTATAGCAGCGTAGGAACTGCTTCGAAACTTGCAGAGTAATCAGGACAGGTGACGTGGCAGCGTACGTGAAGTTGTCAACCCTTAATTTTGCTCGTTCTTGTTATGGATGCCAGCTATCACATGCCACCTTGAATCTGAGACCTATCCTTTTTCCTCCTAAACCAATTAAATCACTGCAGGCCACGTGTCGTAGAATTTATTGCACAAAACTTCATTCCTGCGCTTAGTGATTTATTTTGGAGCATAGAGTAAACTGGTCTATTCCTGCGCTTAATAAGTTATTATGGCACTTATACACAGCTCGTTCCTGTACCTAAAACATAAACAACTTATTCATGTGCTTGATGAATCATTCCTGTGCTTTGGAATATAAACAGTTTATTCCTGCGCTTCCCTTTTTGATTTCGGTGCACTTTTGTTAGAGCAGAACTAGGCAGAGGCATTTTTGAAACACTGACAAGAACTTTCCATTTTTGATTCCCCTTTTATATGTTTTATACTAATCAAGGATATATACACTATATACTAATGATTTACATTATTCAAAAAATGAAAAAGACACATACCTATTATAACCATTTTTATCTACATTTCGGGGTGCTCCTGCTGAGATTTCTAGCTAATCAATCTTTGAACTAAGGTAGGTGCAATCTGAAAATAGATGAAACAATGGTCATGAGACAAGACCGAACAATGATGGTGAAACCAACTAGGTAAACATGTCGGAACATCGATTTTCATGTAAACCCAACTCAGGAGTGCCTCAAAGAGGTTTTCACTTTCTAAATTTTTATTATTTTTTTTATATATTGTGTCAATCTGCTGAATTCGGTATGGAAGAAGTGTTTTCTTCCCAAATGTGTACATCCAAATTTTCCACTTGCTTGAGAAATTCTTCCCTGTTGTGTGGTTTGTGGTACATACGAAGACGATGTCCATTCACCAACAACTTGCATCGTGAGTCATCAATAGGTGTAAGGTGAACAACTCCATTGTCAAACACTTCCTCAATTTGGTATGGTCCAAGCCATCTAGTCTACAACTTTCCAGGGAAATCCTTGTATTATGAATCAAACAACAAGGCCCAGTCACCTTGCTAAAATTTTTGTTGTTGTATGTGACTATCATGCCACATCTTTCATTGTGCTTGGATTATCTCTATCTGATGTAGTGCATCCATGCGTAGTTCATCCAATGCATCAAGTTGTAGAATATGATCTTCTTGTGCCTGTGATAGATCAATACCTACTTCCAAAGCAGTTCGAAGAGTTAGTAATTCAAACTCAATAGGCAAAAGAGGTTTTTTTCCATAAACTAATTCATATGGCGTAAATCCAGTGGTAGATTTCCAAGTGGTATTATAAGCCCAAATAGCTTATGGTAACTTGTCCAACCAATTTCTTCTATGGACTGCTATGGTTTTGGTCAGAATTCATTCTAATTCCCTATTAGTCACTTCAACTTGACCATTGGCTTGTGGATGATAAGGTGAGGACTTTCTGTGTTTGACTTGATAGAGTTGAGTGAAGGCTTCAATAAATTTTGAAGTAAACTGGGGTCCTTGATCTGTGGTGATGGATTGTGGGGCTCCAAAACATAGAAAAATCTATGAATACAGAAAATCAACAACTTTTTCTTCTCGAGCATGCTTAAAGGCATGAGCTTCTACCCATTTGGTAACATAATCAGTACATACCAAGATATGCACTTTGCCTTGGGAAGGAGGATTAATGGGTCCTACGAAATCTAAACCCCATATTTCAAATGGTTCTGTTCCTATTTGAGGTTGTAATGGCATTTCATTAGTAAAGGTAGGTTTTCCCATTCGTTGGCGAGGCATCACAATGTCTAATGTACCTTTTTACATCTTTGTGCAAAGATGGCCAATAGTATCCGGTTCCCAAAATTTTGTGAATAGTGCTTTTGATTGAATAATGCCCTCTGATGGTTCATCATGGCATGCTCGTAGGATATCATATACTTCATCCTGGTGGATACACCTACGTAAAACATGATCAGGACTGCATTTAAATAGTAATCCTTCTATCCATTTAAAAGAAGAGCTTTGCTTGATTAACTATTTCTTTTGTTTAGGGGTAAAGTGAAGAGGAATCTTCCATATAGCTAAGTAATTAGCTATGTATGCAAACCATGGAGATTATACGAGAGACAGCAAACAACTTTTCATCTGGAAAGGTATCTTCCACCACTTCTCCTATATCTGCATTTGGTATTCTTGACAAGAAATCTGTGACTACATTAGATTTCCCAGGTTTGTTCACTATTGTAACATCAAATTCCTACAACAGAATCAACCAACGAATAATTCTTGCACTAACCAATGGTTTATTCATCAAATATTTGATTGCAGCATGATCCGTATGGATGAATACTTGGTACCCTATGATATAGTGTCAGAATTTGTTAATAGCATAGATTACAGCCAAGAATTCTTTTTCAGTGGTAGTGTAGTTTTTCTCAGCTCCTATCAAGTTTTTACTGATATAATAAATAGCATAATGTTCCCCATTTTCAATCTATCCTAACACAGCTCCAATAGTAGTATTGGAAGCATCGGTTTGAATATGAAAAGGTAACTCCCAATTAGGACCTCTTAGTACAGGTGGAGTGGTTAACTTCTCCTTTAAGTCTTCAAAGGAATTTTGACATTCAGAAGACCAAACAAATTCAGAATCTTTCATGAGTAATGCAAACATGGGATTCGCTATGGTACTGAAATTAGCAATGAATCTACGATAAAAACCAATGTGTCCTAAGAAACTGCGTACATCAGTCTGAGTTTGTGGAGGAGGGAGGTTTTTGATGACTTCAACCTTCTTAGGATCAACCTTGATTCCATAAGAAGAGATATGATGTCCAAGAACAATTCCTTCCTCCATCATTAAGAAGCATTTCTCGGGATTAAGAGAGAGGTGGTATGTTTCACAGTGAATCAACACTTTTTCAAGTTGTTCTAATGCATATTCAAAACTATCTCCAAATAATGTGAAGTCATCCATATAAATTTCAACACTTTCATTTGTTAAATCAGAAAAAATTGCTAAAACAACTCTCTGAAATGTTGCTGGAGCATTACATAACCCAAAGGGTAAAACCATGTAAGCAAAGGTTCCCCAAGGACATGTAAAGGTAGTCTTTTCCTGATCTTCTGGCGCAACTTGTATCTGGTTATACCCGTTGAAACCATCAAGAAAACAGAAAAATTTCTTTCCAGCAAGGGTATCCAATACTTGGTCTATGAATGGTAATGGGAAATGATCCTTATGTGTGACCTTATTTAACTCCCTATAGTCCACACATACTCTCATTTTACCATTTTTCTTTGGAACAATGACCGGTGGTGAAATCCACTTACTGTCTGAAATTGGATAAATGAATCCAACATCTAAGAGTTTTTCAATTTCCTCTTTCACAATCTCCTTCAGAGCAGGATTCAAGCGTCTCTGTGAGGTTGCCTTACTTGGTTTTACATCTTCTATGTATATCCTATGTGTACATACCTCGGGATGAATGCCTGTCATGTCCTTATAGTTCCATGCAAAAGCTTGAACATGTTTATGTAAGATTGCAAACAATTTGGTTTCTTGGTCCTCAGTTAGCTAGCTATTAATGTTCAAAAATTTACCTGGTTGTATTTCAATTTGTTTGATCCCTGGATGGACAGAACTAGCTGCTTCATAGTTATTGATTAATGCATTTAATGGACAATGATGTGGCTGCAGAGTATGAAATACTCTAGAATCTATCTTAGAGATGATACCTGATGGAATCAGAGGACATTTGAAGGTGTTAAGAAGATGATGATGCCATCCATGTGGTAGTATGAATGATCTTTCCTGACTAGGCATGGATGACAGAGGTTCTAAAATTTGTTCCTCCTCTTTCCACAACAATCGATGAACAAGAATTTGATCATCAGTTAGTCCTTTTGATTGTAATGTTTCAATTAGGACAGTTTCATTCTCGAATATTTCTCTTTATGGTGTAGTGATTTCCTCAATATGTTCCTTCACTACAACTGTAGCCAAAGTGGCAATGGTTTCTTGTTCTTCATCAGATTCAGGATACCAAATTTGTCCAAAAAATTTAGTTGAAGGTTGAGTTGGTGGATACAAAGAAATTTTCTTCAGGTCAACACCATTAGAAATGGTCATTTCCCCTGACCTGCAGTCTATAAAAGTAGTTGCAGTAGCCAGCCAAGGTCATCCTAGAATGATAGGGTATCCATTGACTGAATTTCTAGGCTGCAATACTAAGAAGTCTATAGGATATTCCCAAGAAGAGACTTCAATGGCTACATCTTCTAGGATACCTTCTGGTTTAGCAACTGACCTATCTGCCATTTCCAAAACTGTGGTGGTAGGACTGAGATTTTTGAGCTACAATTTTTGCATTGTGTCCTTAGTCATTACATTAATTGCAGCTCCAAGATCAATTAGCACATTAGGAATTTGCATTAACCCAATAGTAATTGTAACTATTGGACTACCAGGTCACTATACTTGGGAGGAACTAGTTTCCCAGACAATAAATCAGCTAATTTTCCTTCTACCTGAACAGTTTTAGGAAAGGCCTTCTTTTTTTACCGAGGTTTCTTGATACATAACTCCTGAATAGTCTTTTTGATTAAAGGCACATCCCTTATTGCTTGCAACAAAGGGAGAGAAATTGACATCTTTTTAAGTTCTATCACTAATTTTGATTCGAGGGCGAGTATCAATATGATCAAATCTTTCAGGGTATGGTAATGCTGCTAAAGAAGATTCCTGCATTTTTTCTATTATTTCTTCTTTTTTTTTTTGTTGCATTGTCTCTTGATTTGGAGGTTCTTGTTTCTCACTAATTTCTTCAATGGTGGGTGGAACAGGTTCAGGTAAAACCTTCCCTGAATGCAGTTGGATGTTACTACAGTCAAGTACATGAACTGTAGCAGAGTCTTCAAACTCAGCCTCATAAATAGGGGTTGTTTGTATGGTATTATTTGGGTTAGTCACGAGTGAGATTGGGAGTGGAGGTTGTTTCACTTGGTTGTGTTTGTTGATGTTGTGCTCTTCCCTAAAAATTTGGATTAGGAGTGGGCAGCAAGTTTTGAGCTTGCCCTTGATACCTTTGTTGTCCTTGATATGGTGGGTATTGTTGTCCCCATATTTGTCCTTGTTGTGTCCATTGTGGATGAATTGTATGCCAAGGTGGGTTCATCCACCCAGAATGTGACCAATCTGGAGGAGCTATCCAAGGTTGGTTCCAAGGTTGTGCAGAGACTTCTGCATGTCCCCATGGCATATTCATATTCCAAGGAGGTTGTCCCCAATTTGGAAACCGAGGAGCATTGGGATATTGTGCATAGCCACCATCGGATCTCTGCCCAATAGCATTAAGTTCTTCTATTTGGGTGCCCAAAATAGATTTTAGATGAGGCAACAAAGGACATTTATCTGTTGAGTGTTCCTTGGAACAAATTCCACAAATAGAAGTTTTGTTTAAAGGGCAATCCTGCAAGGCATGCTTATTTCTACATCTCGGGCAATAAATTGCCAAAGGTGGTGTAGAATTGGGTTTTATGTTTCTCTCACCTAATGCAGAATTAAGTTGAACAAGGATATCAGTTTTTAAATTAGCCATTTCCTCCATCAACTCCTTTATGTCACTATTGCCAGAATTTCGCTTCTTTCTTCGTTGGTGAGTGCGAGAATAATTTTTGCATAACTCCACAATATCTTCAATGTCAAGTTGATCTATGTCTCCTTTTCCCATTAAATCTAACACTTCCCTAGATTCATCCTGCAATCCTCTTAAGAAGATAGGTTTTAAGAAATCTGGTTCTACAGGACCACATCTCTTTTGGACAAAGGCAAAGTGATCAAGATAATCCTCTAAACTCTCATCTTCTTCTTGCTTGATCCGAAACAACTCATCTTTCATATTTTGTACTCTACAATAATCTTGATATTTATGTAAGAATGCAGTCTCCATGTCATCCCAAGTATGGATTGAATTAGGTTCAAGATTACTCATAAACCATCGGAGAGCAGCATCCTTAAGCGTGGAAGGAAACAATTTCAATTTTTGATTATCATTTATGTAGTCATAAGTCTGACATAACACTTTGAATTCAAACAAAAATTGATCAGGATCTTCTGAAATAGTTCCCCTAAAAACTGGCAATATGGATGGAGAAATAGTTTTCATGGGAGCATCTAGATCTGGATCCAACTGTATGGGGTATTCAAAAGTCCTAGGAGGATCATCAGCATTATTATGCCCACCTGGTGGTGGTGTTGTTGCTACCATAGTTGTTTTCTTTCTTGAGTCTGATGTGGATTGTTCAGGCTTAGGGGTATGTCTAGCAGCAAGTGCTTCAAAAAGTTCTTGTTCTAATCTTTCCAAAGCTTTAGTTGATGAAGAAGGTATTTCTTGCTTAAGTCTCTCAGGGATTTCATACACAGGCAATTCTTCACCTGATCATGAAGAACGCCTTGGTGGTACAGAACTGGTTCTGATAAACCTCCCTCTTTCGTCTCTTGGCCTATGCATTCATGCCTATTCACTAAATAAACTGAAATGCAGTATTTCAAAAATTGTAACACAATTCTTGACCTATTTCACTTTTCCTAACAACACCATTTGTTCCTCGGCAACGATGCCAAAAATGATGAGGGTCATTGATCATTCATCATTTAGTAATTATATGTTAGTCCAGGGCGGTGTCCAAAGGTTGTATACGATAGGAGGTGTCACAGTTGCAGGTTCAGTTTATCCAAGAACAGGCTTTTATTGGTAGGTCTATTAGCAGTGCTGGGGGTTGTTGTATCTTCCTAATTTCTAACAAAGGAACTCAAATTGCACAATCTAAAGCTAAATTTAAATTGCAGGAAAATGAAACTACAGAATCTAAAATTGACAAGAAATAAAATGCTGCTGAATTGACCAAAAAGCAAAATTGTAGGAAAGTAAACTATAGAATGGAAATTCACACACACACTTGCAAAAATTAAACCAATGATAAAACTCACAATTTTCTGAACATAAGTTGAACCAAATTAATGTTTATTGCAGTAAAACTAAAAATGACATAATTCTAGAAATTGCAAAAAATACTAAAAATGATGTAATTCTAGAAATTGCAGAAAATGCTGAAAATGATGCCATTACAGGTCAAATGCTAAATACTATTCTAACACATGATTGAACCTATTCTAGATGCTATGGTGCAATTCTAAAATGAAACTAATTCTACAAATAAATGTTGACAGAATTCTGTTGATCTGTTGCAGCAAGAAATCAGCAAGAATTTTTTGTCACTATGTTGCCCTTCCTCTGATCTTGCAAGTGGCCCTTGCTTCCAGAACCAGAAGAGGGTGAAGAATTATACCAGGTAAATTAAATGTGCACTATCAACCATCAAATGCTAATAAAATCTGAAGAATGCACCTTTTATTCCATCTGAAACTGCATTACAGTATTGCAGGAAAAATCTGCAATTTACTGTAATGCTACAAAGACTTTATCTTCTGCTAATAACTATCTCCTATTCCTCTATCCCTATTTCTTCATATATCTATCTATATATATATTATGCTCAACCATGTTGGGAGATTTATTTATAAGACAAAGTTGATATATCTGTTTGCTAGGTTTTAGGGATTTCCAACTGTTTACAAAATAGTTTCCTGGAATGCAGGGTTATAATTTGTCAACCTTTATCCCTTTATCCCAGATGGTCCGCCTATGGTGAAGGAACGAAGTCCAAATAGGGTGGACTAACTGCTTGGTCAATTTCCAATCATACTTTCCATGGTTTTGGGGCATTTTGACCATTTTTGGTTGTTCCTATGCTATTCCCTATTCTTGCATCGCTTATTCCTGCACTGCTTCGGAATAACAGGTAGGTGACAATTCATTGCTTATCTATGCTCCAAATGCATAGGGAGGAAGTTGTTGACCATTTGGATTATTTTCCCTTATCTTGTACACCCTTATGCATTGGTGGCATGTGCTGGAGTGACTGATTCCAAGCCCTGCTGTATATGTATAGCTGGCTGGAGCTCATCACGATCACGACCTATTTTCCTGCATAGTCAGCTACGTTGGACAAGTTCTTGGTGCCTTTTTCCATTTGAATCAGTTTAAATAGAGGAACACAATATTTTTAAGCACCAGATATTCAACAAGGTCTATATTATGATTCTGAATTACTACAATACTACTGATTAATTACTGAAAACAGGTGAAATTGCAGTAAAAATAGTAAAACAGAGTATATGCACTTTGTCATTTTAGAATATGCAAACACCATTATATAATGCATTTTACCCATAATTAACATAAAAACATAGTAAAAAGGGTGAGTCAAATAGTTATAATGTATCAAAAAGTGTCCATGGATGAGGCAATTCCTGGCCTCATCAAAGGGATCAAGTCAATCCTTTTCTTCAAAAGCCTCTTTTAGATATGTATCATCAAGGTTTGGAGTGGAATGATGAAGATGAGGACCTCCCTTATCCTTTTAACATTTTGTTTTGTAATATGATAAATTATATGCATTGTGATGGTAAATATTTTTCTTGTAAAGTGAACCCTACTTTTCTATATTATAAATATCTCATGAAATTAAGGATTTCCCCTCCTTTTGTTAAGAAATATGGTTTTTTTTAATTTGTAAAGAATTTCAAGCAATGGCTACCAGATAAAAGGCTATGAAGGATCCTCCTTGTGATTTTGATAATCAAGATGATCCCCCTTCTAGATTTTTCTTTGATGGATCAGTCCCTTGTATGCCTATTCTTTATGTTAATATAGGAGGCATAATCAAATTATGTATCGACTATCGTTCTAGTCATTAATAAAACAACAATAATAAATCACTAAAATAGGCATGCATTTAGCATAGATCGTATTGCATTCATTTTCTTACTCATACTACATGGTTGTCTGTCATACTTTGCATGATTACCTGACATCTGTTCCACTTGCATTTATGCTTGTCATAATTGCATTTTTTCTTGCTCATGACTGCTTGATCATATAGATTTTTGAGGATTTTGTGATAATGGCAAGTGATAACACCTATTTCGGTCATAGTTCACATGCATTGCACTCTCACTAGGGCTCTGATGTAGAGTGAAGTCCCCAACCTAGGGCCCATGCATTTTAATCCCTTCTCTTCTATTCTTTCTCTTCCATTTTCTTCTTCTTGTATTCCTTGACTTTGAAAGTTTTTACAATGACCATCATTTTTCTCTCCAAATTCAAGGAATACAAATCCTCTTTTTTGGTATATCCTTGTCCTTTACATATTTCTTCTCCTTTTTTCATCAAGACAGGGATATATGTCCTTCTCTCTTCTTTGTTTTCTCACTTCTTCCTTATTGACTTTTCAATAGTTAAGTTATCCTCGTGAGATAGATTAGATACCGCATGGATGTTATTCATACAACCACTGACTATCTTACGTCCACTTCTTAACCATTGAAAATTTAATATGGGTCACACATGCACAATTCTTTTCTCCTCGTCTTTCTTCCTCTCTTTTCTTCTAACACATGCAGACACTCACATTGTGTTATGCTTAGATCATTTGTTCCATTCATATTTTCACACCCTTATCAGGTAGTACTTTCTAAATCATTTACTGCACACACAACACACCCTACATGTAATAGCTTCATGGCCACATGCGAGGGGTAGCCTCCATCTCATCCATTTATGAGCATACATCCTAGCAGGTATCTCCTAACCATCTATCCATCTTAGCGATAATTACACCCATAGTGGGTCATGCTCCACATATGTCCATTTTTCCATATTACCATGTATTACACCCATAGCAGGTTTTCACTCCACTTTTGACCATATTCGTTAGCATAACACCCTATATCCATGGTTTTGACCATATTTTTTTCCTTTCTATTTATTTGAGCTCTTTTGGAGCTTTGTTTCTTCTTCTTCTTCTTTTTCTTATTCTTCTCTCATTTTCCCTCTTCTTTATTTCCCCTTCTTCTTTCATCCATGCATTAGTCAGTTGCATTAGTTAGAATCATTTTGTGCCCAGTTACCATTGTCATGCTTCTTTGTCTACTTGCTTTATTTTATTTTGTTTTTGTGTTTTGTTTTTCTTTCTTTACCTCTTTTGAGTTTCTTAAGGAATTATCCATTCCTTCTAAAACTCGAGGGGCATCCCCCAACCTTATATTTATTATTGGTAGTAATATATTTATTTGTGTGTAAGATTTTAAATTATTCGTAGTGATACCTCTTTTCCACCACCCCTTTGCCCAAACCTAGCCAACCATTTTTTGTGTTTATTTTTTTTTCATATGTGCCTACATATTTCTTTGACGCATTTATTAGGCCATAAATGCATCAAATAGGGGGCAAAATGTAGACATGGCCATTAAGATGAGTCATTTTCCTTAGATCCTAAGTTTTCATCTCAAAAAAGTAAGGTCATATTTGAGCCAATTTTCCCCCACCAAATCTTCTCCATTCCTTCAAAACCTATACCATTGGATCGGTATTGAAAAGATCTTTCCAACAGTATAATTTTTAACCTATTCTGAAATTTTTTGGTCTCCCAAAGTGCAAAAAAATTTCACATGGGTCTATTTATTGTGAACTCACGATTGGCCCTTATGGGGCACGATTTCACCTAGCTAGGGTTTTCTCTTAGAAAACCCTAATTTTTCAAATTAACCTCTTTTGATGTTGGTTTTCTCTTGGTTTTCCCACCCATCCTTGTTTTAAATACCTTATAAATAAAGGGTTTGAAACCTTCTTTTTTATAACAAGCAAGCTACCAACAAGTTTAAGATAAGTGCTAACAAGATCCTATTGCAAGTGCCAAGTGATTTGTTGAAGCTTTTGAATCTTTGTGGAGTTCTCTTCTACTACATTGATTGTGTGTTATTGTACTTGGTGGATAAGTATTAGACCCCTAAGGAGGAGGCTACTATATTGGAGGTCTTCATCCTTTGGTCTACTTTTTCACTACCACCAAGTTGTTTTCACTTATCTACATTCATATATTGTTAAATTTACACATTTTGTTAGTTTATTCACACTTTTTTTTTGCTTTTATTGTCTTTTGTGAAATCGCACCTCGTAATTACTGGGTGTGATTTTTTAGTTGCAAAATCATTATTTTCCCATACTAGGAGTGATTTTTCCTGTGATTGGTTTAGGGGCAAAAATTCACCCCAAAACCCTAGATTTGCATTTCATGTTACATTTAGACCATAATTGCACAATTTACACTCTATTTATCATATTGTTCTACTGCATTATCTTTTGCTTGTTCATCTTCCAAAAGGGTCAACATTCACTTTTGCATTCTAAATTTTGGTTAAAATGACCTAGGGGGCTTGACTACTACACCTCCAAGTACAGTCATACAATAGTCTAAGTAGACCCCCTAACACTGATTATATTTTTCAAGTGCTCTATGAAGCTATTTTGCAATATTGAGAAACATGGGATATTATTAGATGCAAGTTAAAGCTTGGAATAATTTTTATACTAGATAAGTGCCCTAGTAGATCTTTCAAATGTTTTCTGGTTGTCTGTATTTATTTTTGTTCAAAAATATAGATCCTAGGTGAGGAAAGTATTTGATTAAATTTCTAGGCATTGGAAATAATAAAAGCATATAGTGTGCATCTTTGGTTTTAGCCTTTCTTGTGCATATTTCTTAGACCCTTGCTTAAATTCTTTGTTTTGCAATCCTAGGGTTAGAAATCATTCAAAAAAATAATCATTCTAGGATTAGGTCTTGTCTTCTTGCATCTTACATCTTGCATTGTTCTTTTATTTCATAGCTTAGCTATAGAAATATCAAACATAGGTGATTGCCCTAATTTGAACACATTAAAAATATTCCACCCCAAACATGGAGCGAGTCTAAAACTATTCTTGATGAACCCTTTCCTCCCCCACATCGAGTGTAGAGTTAGAACATACCCCAATGTTTCACCCTAGCTCCCAACAGATCCAATTGAGAATCGTATGCGGTAGGGTAGTTTTTCCTCTCTACACCACCATCATTTTCTTAATCGGATGCCCTTCCTTTGGCAACCCACATGTCCTTCTAAACATAAAAACAAATAATTCCATCTTAATATATTGATTACCAACCCACACATACATGCAAATCCTATTGGGATCATACGACTATACAATTTGTAACTAGTATTCATCATAGAATACCTTATCTTATGGTAGGATTTACACCAACACACTCACTCTTGCTCAAGTCAGTGCTAGCTTCATTAGGTTCTTTTAATAATTCTCGTTCCACTACTTTTTATAGAAGTCACCTGTCAGCTGCACAAAATTGATATCCTTGATATCAACCTACCCTCCTTCATCTTTGCTAGGTAGTTCAATTTTCTCTTTCAGGGTAGCTTCCCTATGCACCTCACTATGAAACTCCCTCCAATGTGCCCTAGGTATTTCCATATCCTCCTCACAAAAATATAGTTTTACCCTTCCCCTAATACCATTCCAATTCATGTGACCCCTCCATGACCTAAAATCTCCTCCCCTCTAAGGACAATAACTATATCCTTCTCAAGGATGAAACCCTCATCCTTGGCCTTGCATTGGGTAAGTCACTTCTACTTGTCTAGGCCTTAAATACCTTTGGTGAAGTGGTCTTGGTGATTTTTCAACTCTCATTGCTATAATCCACTATAAATGAGCTCATAATTCCCTCTCGATGCTCATTCTTACTCATTCATCATTGTGGAACCCCTCTTTGTGCTCAATTTGGAAATTCAAGAAAAAACATACAAAGTGCCCAAATTCTATACAACTATTCTAGAAAATGTACAACTACTTCCAAAAATTGTACAACTACTGCTCACAATTGTACAAGTGCTTCTGGAAATTGTACATCTCCCTCCAAATCGTATAGTTTTTCCTAAATTGTACTACACTGTAATTCCATACAATTCCTCCAAAATGTATAATCTCAGCTCCAAATCATACAATTTTACCTAGAAATCATACAGTCAGCTCTAATTCATACAAGAGCACCTCATATCCATACAATTATGCAAAAAATCATACAATTGCACTCTATATAGTATAGTTACTTTGAAATTGCATAATTTATGCTCTAATTTGCATAATCTTACCCTAAAATCACACAATCTCTCTCCAAATCATACAAATTCATCCCCAAATCATACAATATGATTTTTAGGCTATTCCTTACCCTAAAATATTCACCTTTGTATGATTTTTCAATTTTATTTACATCCTTTATAATTATTTTGCAATTTCACTCTTTCTGGTGCGTGTATGGTTCACTTATGCAAATTTCACTTTTTCATGTACAATTCTTCAATTGTATGGTTTACTTTGTGCTATGTGCAATATGTTGTATGACCCTCTTATTTATATTTCTATATATGTAATGACTAAAAATTTTTCTTTTAATAAGTTAAATATTTATATTAAAGAGGGTAATTGAAAGGCACCCTAACGCCTTAGTACAACTACAAAGGAAAAGGATGCAAAATCCTCAAAAAACAACCGACCATCCTTGAAGACCTAAAAATGTAAAGGAAAAGGAGACAAGCCAAAAAGCAGATAGGAAGGCCTAAAAGGGTGAACAAAAATAACCCAAGACAAAATCCAATCAGGCCATTACATCAGGGATGTCATCCTTTTGGGTATCCTTAGCAGCGTCCTTAAGGACATCCTTAAAGGTGTCCTTGGCTATTTTTGTAACCTCATCATCCTTCATAGTTTCCATGATAACCTCATCCTTATCCTCCAATTTGGCTTTCGTAGCAGCCTTGGTAGGAGTAGTCTCTTCTTGAACTTGTGAATCTGTTACAAATATTGTTATCCATTTTGAAAATTTTCAACTTTTTTTGCCCTTGCGATGTCATCAAATTCATGTGGAAGGGTGTCATTCCACATAAAAATGCCAGAGGTATGGACATCGATGTTAGATAGCTTGTCAAAAACCGCATTAACTTCCCTAAAAACATGTTGAATAATGATTTCTTGCTAAAGGAGGAGAAGGCTTCGAGCTTCTTCAATGAGATTCTTGACATTCCAAGTTGGAACTTTGGAGTTTTTTAAATAATTTATAATATTCAAAGAATCCCATTCTATAATAACCCTTCCTGGAAATTGCTTGATTAGCTGAAGACCCCTCCATAATGCCTTGGCTTCAACCACATGGTTTGACTGTTCTCCCAAGGGTTCAACAAATGCAAAAATAGAATTTCCTTTGTGATCCCTTAAAATTCCCCCTGCTCCAGCTCTTCCTGGGTTTCTTTTTGCTGCTCCATCAAAATTCAACTTGACCCAGTCTTGGGGAGGAGGTTTCCATATTATGTTATCTCTAGAGATATGAATACCACTTGGGTTAGAATTTTCAAGAGAAACATGTAAGGATTTGAGCAAGGAAGCTTCAAAACTAGGGATAGGATAAGGATCACTTGGAGCTGAAAGAGCATTTTCCTTGGCAAAAAGGATGATTTTATTGGTAATGGAATCAACATCCTTGGCCTCCCTAGAGAAAAATCTTATGTTCCTTTCAAGCCAAATCTTCCAAAGATAATGATGAAGGCAGAATTTCCATATTCCTTTGAGGCAAGGATTTCTAAAAGGATTTGGCCATTGAGAAAAAAAATCAACTAAGGATGGGGGTTTGGCCCAACTAATATGGAAATTTTGGAAAAGCTTGTTCAAGATGGAACTTGAAAAAGGACAATGGAGGAAAATGTGGTTAGAATATTCCTAGTCGAAAAGACATAGGAAACACCTATTAGGAAATGGGATTCCCTATTTAATAAGATTTTCCACCATGAGGATTCTATCTTGGATAGCTAGCCATGAAAAAAAGGAAACCTTTGGAGTCAGGTGCTTGATTCAAACTAGACTGAAAGGAATGAGGACTTCTTCAGGGGTAAGGGTAAGATTATAAGCTGATTTGACCATAAAAACCCCTAAATTAGAAGGTTCCCAAATAGGTTGATCATTGGTAATCCTAGATGGCAAAGTGAAAGTAGACAAAAGGGCTTCCAAGGAAGAGATTTCTAGAGAAATGTTAGGACAATGAATTATTTTCCAAGTACGAGAATCATTGATAATGGATAATAAATTTGCAACCCACACACCAAATAAAGGATCTATAAATTCCTTCAAAGCTTTGAATCCAGGGAATTCCATCAGTAGCCGATTGCCTAACCATTTATCTTCCCAAAAAATAATTGGTTTTCCATCTCCCAACTACCATCTTAGGCCCTATCTTAGGAGTTTTTTAGTGATGCTAATGTATTTATGGAAGGTTGAACCACTATACGGTGCCCTATTGATTAAAAAATTAGACCCTTGCAAGTATTTCCTTTTAACAATAGTGACCCATTCTACAAGATCCCCTCAAACAACTCTTCAAGCTTGTTTTTTTGAAAGAACCAAGTTCAACAGATTAATATTTCTGACGTCGATTCCCCCTTGATCATTTGGCTTGTAAACTTTGTCCCACACTACCAAGTGAAATTTATTTTTGTTCTCAAACCCTGTCCAAAGGAAGTTTTTTTGGATTTGCTCAATCTTGTAATAAACCTTAGCAGGGGCTTTAAAAACTAAAAGAAAATATATGGGAATACTTTGTAAGCAAGCCATGGTGAGGATAGCTTTCCCAGCCTGAGAAATAAGATTACCCTTCCAACATACAAGTTTTTGTAGCATATTTTAACTACATTGTTCCACAAATCCTCAAAAGCATTTCCAATGAACAAAGGCAAACCCAGGTAAGTGGTTGGTAACGTGGAAATAGCACATCCCAATATGTTAGCAATTTTGAGTTGTCTCCTATGGGGGGTGTTGAGGAAATATAACTTACTTTTTTGGAAGTTCACCTTCTGTCCAACTGCTTCTTCATAAATAAGGAGAAGATGTTTTATGACTTTGGCTTCAACCACAGAAGCAAAAGTAGACAAAAGAGTATCATTTAGTATGAGAGGTGACTTGGATTCCTGAAATTAACCCTGATCTTCTAGCTGCATGGATTTATCTTTCTAGAGCCTCAGTAGAAATAATGAACAAAATGGGGGAGAGAGGATCTCCTTGTCTCAAACCTATGCTGCTCAAAAAAAATCCTACTGGTGAGCCATTAATTAAAATGGAGAACCAAGTAGAGGACTGATGAAATCCAAAACTGGATAGGATGGCCAATAAAAAATCCCAATTTAGTCTATCATAAGCTTTGTTCATGTCTAATTTTGGAAAAAAGGTAGCTTTATTAGTTTGAGAAGTCGAATGAAGGGTTTCATGAACCAAGATAATCCCATCCAAAATAGATCTTCCCCTTACTGAGCTTCCTTGGCAATGTTTTTCTTTTTCATCGACTAAATTTTCATGCAATTAGGGTTTGCAATTTTTCAATCTATCTTGCTTTTTTGGAACAAACTCAAACCCTAGCCACATTTTTCTCCACTTAGGATTTTATCTACCATGAATTTGCTTAAAAACCTAACTCCACTAGTCTAGAATTTGCCTTCCAATACATTTTTTGAAATATATATATGGAGTAAACCCTAGTTTTTATTGTTTTTTCTCTAATTATGGATTTCTTTTCTAAAAAAAAGAATATTCCATTGTGCAAATTTGAAAATGGGTCAAGAATTTTTAATGCATGTGTGTAATTTGCACACCCATTTGGTAAATGTTATTTGTTTGCACACTTCTTGCTTCCAAATGCTCCAAAATCCAATCGTTCAACTCATGCGAATTTTCCAATCCAGTGAAAATAACATGCATGGTGCTTGCTTTTTATAAATAAATATATTATTGCATGAAAATAAACCACCTCAGTCCTCTTTGTATGTAATTTTGGCTTTTTGCATGTATGATTTCCAAATCATCCCTTCTTGCATGCAGTTTTGACCTTTCTTGTTTTTTTGAATATTTTATTCTTTTTTTTTTTTCTTTCTCAGAAATGGCTACCATTTATGGTTTTCAACCAAATTTTGAACAATGTACTATTATCATTTATCATGCTTATTTCACTTTCACCTATTCTAAAGGTTTGCTACAACTGGAATCAGTTCAATTTGTAGCTCATACCACCTTGTGGCCTTAAACATGATCAAGATGAACAATATCATCGGCATGATGATCAAAATCCATCACCACCTATGTCAGGGGTCAAGGGGGAGAGAGCCCCCTTGCAGATTCAAGGGATATCCCTTACGATATCAAGGTGCAGTACCCTTCATGTGTATCCTATCGTGATACGGTGCAAGGTCGAAGGATAGAGCCCTCACGGGGTTTGGGGCAGCACTATAGAACCTCAATGGCAAAACTATTAAAACCATCACTTTTGAAGCTAAATTTTTTTCTTCATCAACACTTTAGTGGCCTATACTTAACCCACTTAAATATCTCACTTTCGAATCCATTTTGCTTCTCTTAGGCTATAAGTGACTAAATATTGGCCTTTAATTACCCTATCTTAACCACTAATGGAACACCTTGTATGGTTCTGCTTTGTACAATTCCATGTTGTATGATTTCATCTTGTACAATTTCACCTTGTACAATTTCACCTTGTATGATTTCACACTACATGGTTTGACATTGTACGGTTTCATATTATATTATTTGACTTGCAATTGTACAATCTCTGCCAACTAATTTTGTCCTTTATTTTTTTTTTTTATTCTTTTCTTTTTTTTTCTTTTTTTTTCTTTGAAGTGGCTATCATTTATAGTTTTCAACCAAATTTTGAACAATGTACTATTATCACTTATCATGCTCCTTTCACTTTCACCTATTCCAAAGGTCCACTACAATTGGCATCACTTCAATTTGTAGCTCACACCACCTTGTGGCCTTAAACATGATCAAGATGAACAACATCATCAACATGATGAGCAAAATCCATCACCACCTATGTCAGGGTTCAAGGGGGAGAGAGCCCCCATGCAGGATCAAGGGACATCCCTTGCAAGGTCAAGGTGACGTATCCTTCATGCGTATCCTATCACGATACAAGGTAGGGTCGAGGGATATAGCCCTCGTGGGGTTTGGAGTAGCACTCTAGAACCTCAATGGCAAAACTATTAAAACCATCACTTTTAAAGCCAAATTTTTTTCTTCATAAACACTTTAGTGGCCTATACTTAACCCACTTAAACAGCTCACCGTCAAATCCATTTTGCTTCTCTCAGGCTATAAGCGACTAAATATTAGCCTTTAATTACCCTATATTAACCACTAATGGAACACCTTGTAGGTTCTGCTTTGTACAATTCCATGTATGATTTCATCTTGTACGATTTCACCTTGTATAATTTCACCTTGTATGATTTCACACTATATGGTTTGACATTGTACGGTTTCATATTGTATGATTTGACTTGCAATTGTACAATCTCTACCAACTGTACAATTTCACTTACTACCTGTACAATTTATACCAACTGTACGATTACACCCATTAGTTGTACAATTTGTGACAATTGTACGATTTCACCCAACAATCGTATAGTTTCCTCTTGCAAAATTGTACAATCATGTTCTTCCTTAGATAATTTTGATTGTATGATTGGTTGTTCTATTTGGACATCTTCCAATTGTACAATTGACTATTCCCTTTGAAAAGTATCCTCCAATTGTACAATTGGTTGTTCATATTGAAAAACATCCTCCAATTATAAAATGGGTTATTCCACTTGAATAATATTCTCTTGTTATACAATGGGTTGTTCCACTTGAACAACATCCTCCAATTGTACAATGGGTTGTTCCACTTGAAAAACATCCTGATATCAATTCTTTGGTGATTTTTTGCATCACTTTCCCAAATTAAGGCATAATCCAAAGCCTCTTGGTATGATCTTGGATGAAATATCTTCATATTCCTTTGATACATAGGAAGAAGTCCATCTATGAACCATATATTTGTCAATACCTTTGATTTGTCTTTCTCCAAATAGTCAAACAACCCACTCAACCTTCGATTATAAGAATGAACAAACTCATTCTCTCCTTGTACACTATAAATTTTATCATTATCATATGATCAAAATTCTTCCACAAATGCATCATGTAATTCTTCCCATATCTGGTACTTATCCTCTGGTAATTCAATATACCAGTCTATTGCAAATTCTCAAAATGGTGCACAAAACAACCATCTCCAATGTACCTCATTAGTCTGCCCAATCGCTTTCTACACCATGCAAAAAATTCTCCAATGCCAAATTGGGTCTTCCTTCCCATATCCTATAAAAAGTGGGCACCTTTATTTCCTTACTCTCTTGGCTACATTAGCCATCTATGGGGTTCCTCCTTCTTCATCACTTTGATGAAGAGTCCTCTAGAATCCTTGATTAATTCCTCATTTCTATAGGTGATTTAATATATTGATGTTTGTTGGATGTTTCTATCCTTGGTACCTTAGTTTCACCAAATATTCATCTCCTGACCTCCTATGCTTTCTCACTCTGTGAACTCCTTCATTGGAATATCAGATATGGCCCTAATCCTATTTCCTGAGACCTCATGCACTATTGCTCTGGTGCCTAACTCCCATCCATTGTAACCCTATGCAACCTACCTGTCACTTGTTTAGGTGTTACCATCCACTCTTGATGGTTTTTGTACCTCTTTTTCAGTATCTATCAGCAACGTGTTCCACCTTTCAACATCTACTTCATTTGAAGTCTTTACTTATTCTATTATTGGTTCATTCATATTTTGTGTGCAGTTGTTCACATTATCCTTTTGAGAAATTCTTGTACTTCTTCTTACTAGAATCTACTCTTCTCCTTGATTCCAGCTCCCACATCTTCACAAACTGGTATCTTTCATTCACCTCCAATTGACTTCTACTCAAATATTGTTACTTGCAAAGCCTTCTCAACTGTGATAATTTTGGCCTAATATTGACCAAAATGGTGTCAATTGTTAAAGTTTGTTAGGAAATGGTGCCAAATGTAGCAGAGGGGGAGGTGAATTGGGAGTTTTTTGAATAAATGCTAATGTTTTGAAATAACTTTGGTCCAAATCATACAAGTGTACGATTTGCCAATGTACGATTTACAACTACACAAAATTGCTTGTACGATCTCCAAATCGTACAGTTGTATGATCCAAATTGTACAACACCCTAGAATGTATGATTTACCACTTGCATAATTTATTGAAAGTCATTTTGCAACCCAGATTGATCATTTTTATAAATTTTCTCTTCCAAACCCTAATTTTTTTTATTTGGTGGGTTTCCACCATGCAATTGCACTTTCAAATTAGTTAAATGATCAGTTGTACGGTTTGGTGGATTGATTGTACGGTTTCACCAAACCCTCACTACAATTGTATAGTTGCAAGTTTACTAACTTACACTCATAATCTTCACAAGGTAAGATTTATCTATCCTCCAGGTACAATTTCCAACCTAGTATTCCAACATGCAATCCATAGTTTTCAATATTTGATTAGTATCATCAAATATCATTCCCAAAAATCATACAATAGTCTATACATGTCCAAGTCCAACAATAATAATACATAAATCTAACTCTCCAATGTCACAACAGGTTGTGGGTTCATAAATAGTGCAATTCTATTATAATATCTTCCATTTATCGTACCATCATGGCCATACTTGCATAGAATATACAATCCAGATTCACCATCAACATGCATAATGAAATTCATAGGAACACACAATCCATAACTACACTTATATTAATATTTCTCTGTAAAAGATGTACAATTACGTAGAAGTGAACAACATCCATCAATAATCACAGTATTATTCCACTATTATGAACATAGAAATGAACAACATTTGACATCTATCATGAACAACTTGTAGACATCTAAAACACATCATATTGAGGAGACTACCTACATGGACTCCTTTTAGACCATATGACCTACTTTGGGTAGCCTCAGGGCTAAAACAATGGTTTTAACCACTCAAACAGAGGCATTTTCCTTTACAACCATGGTCGTCTCACCAAGAGACAACCTCCAGATCATGGTCGTCTTACCAAGAGATGACCTCCATATCAGGGCCATCTCACCTCGATATGGTTATGTTATAAGCAAAAAAAAAAAGGGAGACATAACTGGCAACCAAAACTACCATTTAACCCTATGCATGATCTCGCACTACGATTAAACATTTGCATGAGCTAAAATAGAACAACTACATGACACCATCAATTGCATGAAATTTTTAATATAGGCATTCACATTTCTTAATGTGAATTGCCTCTTAACATTTTCATGCATAGGTTTGTGCCATTATTATATTTCTTTCGAGAAAGCTACATATTGGCACTTACCTTGTAATGTCCCCTCTCTAATCAGTTAGCAGTTGTTGCTTGGGTTAGCCTACTCTTGGGTTCCCGTAGGCTAATGGTTGTGTGTGGGAGCCTTTTGGGGATGATTTCGATGCTTGGACGTGTTGCTTGTTGCCAGTTTTTGGAGTGGTTTGGGGTGTTTTGGGCTTCACTTACTATTTTTAGTAAGTTAGTTCATGGTGGGTCCTACAAAACGGAGAGATGGGTTTGATGCGTTTTCCAATTGGGTATCCGTTTCCACCCTCGATTGGTGGTTTCGAGTGGCATGGACCAAAATATTAAATATTTTGTCGTTGAAATAACTTAAAGTTAAATTAAAGATTTAACTTTATATTTCCTAATGTATTTTGTGAATGGGGCCAAAAGGGGACATAAGGATTAAATTTAAAAAGTGTCTAATGTTATAACTTAAAATTGGGCACCCCATTTGGGAGACATAAGGGGATGAAATGAAATTAAATTAAAATTAAGTTTATTTGCCCAAGAGGGGCGTAGCCTTCTGGAGGAGATATAAAAAGTGAAATTTCTTCATTTCCTTCTCATTCTTGTTTGCTCATTTCATGAAACTGGAGACTTTGGCCTGTGCAAGGGTTTCAAGCTTTGTGAGGATGAAATCCCTCTTAGAGAACATCATCTTCGAGTGTGAGAGATCACTCCTGGGTGATTCGGAGGCAGCTTCATACAGAGGTTGCAATTGTGCTTCAACGGAGAGTCATTTGGAGATTATTGCAGATCTTTTGGCAATATTTTTGGAGATTATTCAAGGAGAAATCAGTGGAGATTATTGGCAGATCATTTGTTTTCATTTGCAGCAGATTTCTGCAGTATTGGTCGTACCACACTAGGGTTTCCAGCCCTACCTTTTTTCTCACAGCTCTCAATGAAGACATCAAATCATTTTGGGTATTTTGGCATTGGAGATGGCATGCCTAGGTGACCCTTTGTGGTGATTTCAAGCATTTTTGGAGGTGTGCACATTTTTCTATGTTGGCCGTACCATTCCAAGGGGGTCATATAGTTTGGGGTTGCATTTTCAGCAGTGGTGCTAGGGTTTGAATTTTCTGGGTTTGGCTTCGGAGGGGATTTCAGCATCTGGGTTGGCATTATTATCTGCATCTTCGGTCTATATGACCATTCCATGTACCTCTGAATCCCTCTTGTTAATAATATATGATATTTCATTTCAGTTCAATCTTAGTTTATGTTCATTTCATTTCATTTTCTGCATTCTCATTTCTTGCAAGCAAAAACACAAAAAAGTAAAACATCCCGAAAACAGCAAAAAAATAAAAGAAAAAGCAGAAAGGCAAAACAACAAACAGGGGTGGGTTATTATAGTGGTATCAGAGTGAGTTTTCCTACCATCTTATGGATTAAACTAGGTTTTGTTGCACATGAGTGAAAGAGAAAGGAGGTATTATGAAAGGGGATAGAGGAAACGTTGGCAACCTCTAGCAGCCCTAGAGGGCGAAATAATTTCTAACATCCTTGGAATACATTTTGAGGGGTCCAGTGGTAGTGAAGAGTTATTTGGAGAAATGGTGGATAGGGATAAAGGGCGTGTTGATCCGAAAGATCTCGATGATGCCATTCAAAGGAAGTTTGAAGGTATGTTTGAGATGATGTCACAAATGTTGGGAAAGATTAACCAGTTCACTCCCCCAGTCATTCCTGCACAAAATGGTGAGGTGAGTTCCTCCCATCACTAGAACAATAATAGACATAGTAACATAGTAGCAGCAGGATCGGTCCTTAGACCCATGCAACCTACCTTTACACCCCGAGAGGAGGCAAGAACACAACAAGAAGAACATACCCCAGTAACTAACAATATGAACGAAGTGTGGGCTGAGTATTCAACACTTCCTACAGACCTACGTGCTAATTTATCCTTGAATGAATTTATGAACCAGAAGAGAGCTGATTACATGGGTGGTAGTGGTTGGGCAGAGGAGACCTCCTGTATAGAGAGATTTTTAGCAGGCCTTGGGTAAGGTTACCTTACCTCATTTTGATGGTAGTGACAAGAGCACAACTAGAGCTTGGGTGCAGAAGCTCGATAATTATTTGGCTCTTAGGCCAATGTTCGAGGATGAGGTGATCAAATTCGCTACTTTACATCTAGATGGAGTTGCTCACGAGTGGTGGTACCATGGTCTTATTACCTTGGGACATGGGTTAATCACTACATATGATGAGTTTACCAACAAACTCATTGAGATATTTGACAGGAAGGATCCGGAGCTGCACTTTAGAGAGTTGGCCCAATTGAAGCAAATTGGATCTATGGAGTCATACATTGTAGAATTTTAGAGACTCTCAGTTATGGTTCCTAGCATCACTGATAGGAGACTTGTGGTCCTCTTTAATGAGGGACTGATGGAGCCACTTCGAGGTTGGGTCAAAGCATTTGATCCCCCTTCATTACAGGATGCTATGAAGAAGGCACGTAACATGGAGTTTGTTGTCCCAAAACATAAAACTCCATTCAAATCATTTCCGGACAGAAAATATAAGGATAAGAAATGTTTTTAGGAGAGTCCTAGACCTCAGAAGAATTTTCCAAACAAGTTGGATAATGACCAACTTAATGAGCTTAGGAGGAAGAAGTTGTGTTTCCACTACAGGGAACCATGGGACCTATCCCATAAGTGCTCAGTTAAGGCTCAAGAAAAGCAGATGGAGTACTTTATAGCTGATGAAATAGAATCAAAAAATTTAGATCAGCAAGCTAACTCTGAGGGCAGTGATGAGGAAAGTTCAAAAGAGGAAGCAGAACAGGAGCCAAAGCTTGAAGGATCATTAGCCCGACTTTCTAGCTTTCAGAAGATTGGATCCTTCAAGGTTCGAGGAGTCATTAATGGGCAGTGAATCATTACTCTCATTGATACAGGTGCCACACACAATTTCATAGATGAGGGGTTGGTGGCAAAGAAGGGAATCATGACAAAAAAGTTTCAGGGGTTCAAAGTAATGGTTGTCGATGGATTTACCATCACATGCACACGAAATATCCCTAACTTACACATTCAGCTTGGGGATTATGAGTTGAGAGATGATTTTTATGTGGTGAGTATTGGAGATATTGATGCAGTGCTTGGTATGCAGTGGATGCGTACCCTTGGAGAATTCTACATGAACCTACACACTATGGAGATGAGATTTGATTCAGCTGGGGAGTGGATAGTTCTGCGAGGTATGTCAGATGGAAAGGCAAGAGGTTTTTCTATCAAACTTATGGATCAGTAGGATCTTCAGGTGAAGCATAAGGATTATGATAGTTTTCAGCTGATAGATAACCCATTGTTTGAGTTGGATGATGAGGCTCATTTGGATGACTCTAGCGAGATATTTGATCTAGAGGTGGATTTGATGATAGACCTTGTGTGTACACCACAAGGAGAGGAGAGTTGTTTTGATATTGATATGGGTAGGCCTCCATGTGTGGGAGCCACCCTTGAGATGAGTTACTTTACCCAGGATCATATACATTGGCTGCTTGATGATGGTAGAGGCATACCACATGAGATTCCAGTTGGGAGAGGTGACAATGGGGCTGTTGTTATCTCTTTTTGCAGCCTTCTTACGTGTCCATTTGTACTCATACAAGCGGACTGGAGGGATATTTTGAGTAAATTTTGGTGCATATCTGAGTTGGTGACTTTTGAGAGGTGCATTTTACCTGAGGATGTGATCAGAACACCCCTTTTGATCAGAGATATTGATTGTGGCAGTGATGGTTCTACTGCTGGGATGACTGCTAGTCCTAGATTTGACTTGGATAGCTACGCATCTCTATGTTTTTAGTCCATCCAACCTTTTGTCAAGATGTTTTTTGGACGTCATATTGGGAGGTTGACTGGGTTAGCTTACCTATTTCAGATTTGGTTGGGTGTTCATGCACCAAATTATGATTATGCTTTCGGCATGTATGATAGAGATAGCAGATTAATTGGCAATAATAGTCTTGATGCCAATGTTTGGAGTTCAGTGATTGATGGTGGTGGCCTGGACACTCTTGATTTTCTTCTTGGGGTACCAAGGATTAGAGTCTTCAGTGAGTAGTTTCCTGATGAGATTCCTGAGCCTTTGCAGATTTGGAGTACCCATATTACAGAGTTTTTTCAGGAGATTACCTTGATAGGTACTCAACAGCACAGTACTTGGTCGTGGGAATTGGTTGGTAGAGGTAATCTAACTTTCAGAGAGAACTTTTTAGTTTTTTCCACACACACATCTCTAGTGCATACAGGAGTATTCCGAGATGTTAGTTGCTGCCCTTACATTCTGGTACTGAATATAGTGATGTCAGGCTATGAGCAGATAGATTTTGATCCCTTGTTGGCTTATGGGTAGCGGGTTGTGGGGAATCCATTAGGTGTTGTGCAGTTAATTCTATTTCCCACATGGTTGAGTGGTGATTACTACAGTCGATTCGTGATTCTGGTATTTATTCTTTCAGAGGATGCTTTGTTGACTGCAGTTGATTGTTGTGCTTGGGGTCACCCAATTTTCACCAGGAGGTTGAGTGTTGATGGGTGGTTATTAGTTCTTGATTATGGAGGCATTTCCAGAGTTGATATGGCTATTGTTTCTAATGACTACCTCTTGACAGAGTTTTTTCTATTTCATATTGGGGACCTCACGATGAGTGAGGGAAACTACAATTTCCTGTTGAGCAGGTTGTCTTCCTTCTTACCCATGGTGGTGACAGATAGTGGGATTTATGATGATGATTTCTCTGAGATGACCTTGCTAGAGATACTTCATTTCAGCTTTGATAGGTACTTCAGTTCTAGACTTGAGAGAGATTTCATCATGGTTTTGTAGTTGAGACGTGTGCCATTTCGACATGTTGGTAGCTCTATTGTAATCAGAGTAGTGCAGCATCAGTATGGTGGGCCTTCGTAGAGATTGATATGGGACCCTGGGATCACATGGGATTGCAGCCAGGATCAGACAGATGGTTTGAGATTGACTGGGTATTGCTTGGGGACAAGCAATTTTGGGGAGGGCAGACTGTAATGTCCCCTCTCTAATCAGTTAGCAGTTGTTGCTTGGGTTAGCCTACTCTCGGGTTCCCATAGGCTAATGGTTGTGTGTGGGAGCCTTTTGGGGATGAGTTCGATGCTTGGACGTGTTGCTTGTTGCCGGTTGCCAGTTTTTGGAGTGGTTTGGGGTGTTTTGGGCTTCACTTACTATTTTTAGTAAGTCAGTTCATGGTGGGTCCTACGAAATGGAGAGATGGGTTTGATGCATTTTCCAATTGGGTATCCGTTTCCACCCTCGGTTGGTGGTTTCGAGCGACATGGACCAAAATATTAAATATTTTGTCGTTGAAATAACTTAAAGTTAAATTAAAGATTTAACTTTATATTTCCTAATGTATTTTGTGAATGGGGCCAAAAAGGGGACATAAGGATTAAATTTAAAAAGTGTCTAATGTTATAACTTAAAATTGGGTGCCCCATTTGGGAGACATAAGGGGATGAAATGAAATTAAATTAAAATTAAGTTTATTTTCCCAAGAGGGGCGTAGCCTTCTGGAGGAGATATAAAAAGTGAAATTTCTTCATTTCATTCTCATTCTTGTTTGCTCATTTCATGAAACTAGAGACTTTGGCCTGTGCAAGGGTTTCAAGCTTTGTGAGGATGAAATCCCTCTCAGAGAACATCATCTTCGAGTGTGAGAGATCACTCCTGGGTGATTCGAAGGCAGCTTCATACAGAGGTTGCAATTGTGCTTCAGCAGAGAGTCATTTGGAGATTATTGCAGATATTTTGGCAATATTTTTGGAGATTATTCAAGGAGAAATCAGTGGAGATTATTGGTAGATCATTTTGTTTTCATTTGCAGTAGATTTCTACAGTATTGGTTGTACCACACTAGGGTTTCCAGCCCTACCTTTTTGCTCACAACTCTCAACGAAGACATCAAATCATTCTGGGTATTTTGGCGTTGGAGATGGCATGCCTGGGCGACCCTTTGTGGTGATTTCGAGCATTTTTGGAGGTGTGCACATTTTTCTATGCTGGCCATACCATTCCAAGGGGGTCGTACAGTTTGGGGTTGCATTTTCAGTAGTGGCGCTAGGGTTTGAATTTTTTGGGTTTGGCTTCAGAGGGGATTTCAGCATCTGGGTTGGCATTATTATCTGCATCTTTGGTCTATATGACCATTCCATGTACCTCTGAATCCCTCTTGTTAATAATATATGATATTTCATTTTAGTTCAACCTTTAGTTTATGTTTGTTTCATTTCATTTTCTGCATTCTCATTTCTTGCAAGCAAAAAACACAAAAAAAAATCATAAAATAGAAAAGAACAACAAAAAAAAAAAAAAAACAGAAAGGCAAAATAGAAAATAGGGGTGGGTTATTACATACCTTCATTTGAAAATATACATCCATATAGAGTTATCAAGTTTTCAAGCAACGAAATGCTACCAAATTTTTACCATGAGCTTTCGCATCCAAAGGGTCCACGATTTCGAATCTTCAAACCCTCTCACTATTGGAAGTTATGGCATCGGATCACTCCAAAGATTGAAACTACATGTACATTCTCCCTATGATCTAATATTTTTACTTTGAAGGTTGATTCAGACCCAATAAGTTTTTCCCACAAACACATCAATTTGTTGAACAAATCGTAGAACAAACTTGGACGTCGCCCCACAATTAGACTTGAAAATTAGTTACAAGGAAGCGATCATCTTTGTAAGAGACAACCTGCAGGCACAACCATCCCACCCTAATATGGCCCCAAGGTAGATATTTTTTTATTAGTTTTATTTCAATAGAATTTTAGCATAGCTTATTTCTTACTTTTTATAGTAGTTTCATTTCCGTTCATGCATTTAATTTCACTTTATTTACAATAGTTAATATCATTAATAGGATCCCTATCTTGAAGGGCTCTTCACATGCTACTAATGTATTTGCTTTCCTTGTGTGAAATTTATAGATTCTTACATGGGAAGAGGAGCTCTAGATTCGTACCATACCATTCATTGCGACAGTCATGAAAAACCTGTCACATATCAGTTTGTGAGTGTGAGGAAGATCCTGTGAAGTGCACCTATGTTCTCTCTATGATTGTAATTCATTGTATCAAAAATGGGTAGCAAATCCCTTGGAGGGATCTCATTGTAATCCTTTATGGAAAAATATAGATCTATTATTAATATAAAGGGCACCATCATTTTACATTATATTTTATCATCATGGTTACATAATTGCTATCTACTTTGGTATTTTATTTTATTGCTTGGTGTACAGATTTTTTAGCACTTCACAACTATCTGTAAGCATGAACAACCTTGAAAAATTGAATGGGGGGATTCATAATTTTTTCCCAGACCATTCCAAAGTGGTTCCTAAGAAAACCAATTATTCACAACTACCACCTCATAAGACAACCAACACGCATTAAAGTTTTCCTAAGTCCAAGTTGATTATTATCAAATTAACCTAAAGGCACATTTGATTTAATTTCATTTCACATTTAATTGCACATTTATGAAATTATACAATTACACCCAATTGTACATTTTACAACCCTTCCTTGTGCAATTAGCTAAGCCTACCTTATACATTTTAATCAAAACTGTACATTTAACAAAATTAACATAATTGACAAAATTGTACAAATCCAAACTTATTTCTTCTTCTTCTGGGAGATGGATTTGCTACCTACAACTAGTCTTGACTAGAGGTTTATGTGGCCAAGTTTTTTCCAATAGCCAAACATATTAAACTCTTAAAATAGCCCTCGTCGATTCTCTAACATCCCATCAATCAATAGAAACATGCAATAGATGAAGACAAAAGAAGGATTTTAGCTAGGAGTCTTTTAGGGGAATCATACATGTTAGAAGCAAAAACTTAGACACTTCTTAGCCATCCAAGACAATGATGGCTTTTTAAGCCTTATACTTAATATGAAATTCATAGGAATATAATCATAGGATCAAAAATAGTAAAGTTGCAATATAATAATTCAATAAACAAATTGTAATAGAGATATAAGATAACTAATATATAATAACATTCAACAATAAGGAGTATAATATGCACAATATGAACATTTACAATACTATTTTCTCAAATGTATGCAAACTTGTATTACTCCTCTTTCTGTTACAAGTATCTCATACAAATATTACAATATAGAGCATTGTAGTAGTTGTAGGCAATATGATAATCTAATAATCTAATGATATTTATCATACTTCTATATGTCTTGTCTTCTATGGATAAATATATAGTCATTCTAGGATGACTCTTTGGTTACTATGACTCTTCCTTTCATATGCCAAGTCTTATGACTCTTGGCTTCTATACTTGCCACTTGCATACACATGACTCTATCTTGAACACACACTTGTACTAGACTCTTCACTTGACTCTTCTTAAATTAAGGACACATGTGCACTCTTATATATTGAACACTTGTGCACATTTACATACAAAACACTTGCACACATAATAACATGACACGTGTATTTCTTGCATATTATTACATGACATAAAATATTAACTCACTCATTAATCTAGGACACACACCTAATCTAATAATGTACCAAGGTGGTACATTGGCATGTAGCAAATAATGTAATATTATCCAATAGCTTTTTGTATTACACTATTTGGTTATTGAATAATTTAGTCTTCAATATGATCCTCATCTTGATCCTGGAACTTGTGTTATCATTTCTTTCTTTCTTCAGCTCGTTGTCTTTTTATATTTTGATGTTTTTTATATGATCTTCATCCTTGAATCTGAACAAGAGATCTCATTATCTTACAAGTCAGAAGTGGATTAGGATTAATCCAATTTCCTTTCCCTAATTCTTTAGATGACTCTCCTTTCCATTCTTTAGAAATTTTAAAATTGAATCTATTGTTAATAAAGGCTTCAGAAATAATATCTTGAAAAATACAATCTAATTTGAATATTAATATATTTTCATATCTTATGTAATAGTTGTCCTTATAGTAGCAAAAAATTGATGACTGATATTTTCGATCATAATATTTACATGGGTATAGATTCCAACAATATGCTTTCTCATGACCAATATTATTGCAATAAGTATATTTTGAATATATCTTCACTTCCTTTTTAATATCTTTTGAAGTTTCAAGTTCCTTTATTTTATTGATAAAACAATAAAACCGTTTGTGTACAACTAAAACTATTATATCTTTATTTTCTTTATATATATGTTGTAGATGATAAAGGTCTTCAATATTTTTGGTACACTCCATTTTTGAGATGGACTTTCTAGTAATGGATTCCAATGGTATGTCTACTTGATTATCATAAAATCTTATTGTTTCCTCAATTGTATTTCTAAACCATATTGGTGCTTTATTCTCTTCATTTAGTCTTTGAGAATAAGATTTAAGCTCATGCAAAATATCTTCTCTTTCCTTATTAAATGCATTCTTAATTATTTTATCCATTTTTCTTTTGATGTAAACTACCTTGTATCTTCCTAGTTTTTGAATGGTAGTTATTTCAAATGTCTATGTTTTTCAAAGACTTTTGTAGTTGAATACCTTATAACTCCCTAGTCAAGTAGAAGCTATAAAATTAAGAATTTTGTAAAAATAATAGTCTAAGTTTGATGTAAAATTCCTTATATCTCCAAACTAATTTTACAAATATTGTATTAACCCTATTCTTAAAAATATAAAAATAAACCTTTCAAATATTAAATGCCTTTTGAAAAAACTTTAAATAAATAATTCTTTTACTACTTATTTCTCCATAAAACTTAAGAAGCAAATATATCAACCTTTAATTAATACTTCAAGTCATTAAATAAATGTCTAAGGTATTAAATAAATAATAAAGACCTTATCCCTCCAATTAAACTTCTAAAACCTTAGAATAATAAAAAATTAAACTAAATAAACCTTATATCTCCCTTAACCTTAGAAAAAAAAATTGCTTTAAACTTAATACTTAAGATTGGACGTTTCATTTTTTATAACGTTTTACTGAGCACTCTAATCTTTTGAATGATGATGCCTTTACATCCTCCAATGGGTGTTATGGACGTTGCCTTCCTTCTTCTCTATTTTCTCCAATTGGCATTATGAGCATTGCCTTCCTACGTCCTCCAATGAGCTTTTTGGGTGTTGCCTTCATTATCCTCTATATCTTCTAATTAATGTTATCTTACCTTCCTTATGAAAAATTATTATCCTCTAATGGATGCCTTTCTTCCAATGACTCCTCTTAAACAAACACTTCAGTATGATTTCACTTGGAGATTCAAAAAATGATTCAAACTTGTTGGAGTGAGTGAGTACCTTTGGATTCCTCACCTGAACCCTAAGTACTCTTCAATGCAATGCTTCAACCTCTATCTATTCTCCTTCCTCATAGTGACATGGAAAAACACATAGTGGTCTCAAGTTGGTTCTAGATAATGCTCCAATGCTTTGATGAGTGAAATACTTATCTTCTCTTTAGACTTTGGTAGGTGGAAGACATTACCTTGCACTTGCTATTCACTTAACATTTGTTCCCCTTTTTACCTTCCCTTGCTCACTGCTTAAAACTTTATTTCATTGTACTTAATTTCCTCTTCTCTTGGTAGATGTTTGAATTCGAAAGTATTGCTTCACCTAGTTTCCTTTGCTACAAATGATACAATCATTGCACATTATCATTTTGGTTCTCAATGGTGCTAGTAAATGTTTATGGTGCTCGGTTTTCTCAGTAACACTATTCTCCAAGGTGATGCTAGTGACATTATTGGTCGATGCTTCCAAGACGATGTTTTCTACCTTGTTGGTTGTCTAGATGGCAGTTAACCTCCACAATGATGCTAGTGATTGTCTCCACAATGGCACTAGTGTTTATCTCCATGATGACTTGTTTGATATGGTGCTTTCATGTTGTGTTTTCTGGCTATGGTGCTCTAACTTAATGTTGGCAATGGTACTTTATTCTTTGTAATAGTTTTATTTCCTCTATTTTAGTACACATCAACTTACAAAGTTGTCTTTTCTCCTTACTATGTATGCAGTTCATGGAATATGGAATTGAATATCTATCCTTATAGCTTGAATGGATGATAACACTCTTCTATTATACTTTGCTCTTTGAAAACTAGACTATTATTGCACCAAAAAATATTTCTAAGATTTATCTTGACTGCACCAAATCTCCTTCTATTCACTAGCCGAATAGAGATGCTTCTCCAATGTGGTGATTCTATAGGAAATATGTTCCCTTGGAACGTTCCTTTGTTATCTTCTCTTGACTAAAAAATGTGTTGCCTTCTCTTCTTTTTCCGTAATATGAATGCTTCCCCTTTTCACAATATGAATGTTGCCCTTTTATTTTGTCCAATGGTGGCCTCTATCAATCTTCAATTTTGTCTTCAAACTTGCTATCCTTATTGCTAAAAATTTGGAAATATTCTTGCCTTCCATATGCTTTCACAATCTTATTAAAATGATCTCCACAACACCTTATGGGCTTGTCATTGTATGGTGACAATTATCCCAAACTTGATGTGAATACTTTTTTCTAGAACTTTTCTTTCTTCTTCAAAACTTGATAAAAGTCACTCTCCAATATGAATTATTTTCCCTTCTCTTTTCTTTACTCCAATGTCTTATATGGGACCTCTTTCTTGGGTCTTCTATCTCTGCCAATTTTAGGATCTCTTTTATTGAGTCTCCTTTTCATATTTGACTTATATGGGACCTCTTTCTTGGGTCTCCTATCTCTACCAACTCTGGGACCTCTTCTCTTGGGTCTCCCCTTTATCTATGATTTATATGGGACCACATTTCCTTAGGTCTCCTATATCTATCAACTATGGGACCACTTATCTTGGGTCTCCTATATTTACCATCTATGGGACCTCTTTTCTTGAGTCCCCTATCTCTACCATCTGTGGGATCTCTTTTTTTGGGTCTCCTATATCTTTTAGCCAAGGGACCTATTTTTCTTGGGTCTCATATCTCTTTCATCTATGGGACCTCTTTTCTCAAGTCTCCTCTTTCTATTTTCAATATTCTATGGGACATATTTTTTGTAGGTCTCATCTTCAATGTATCTTCTTTTACTACAACTTCAAATCAATCTGTGCATGAGGAAAGCTCTTGGTCTTCAAGCAATAAAATATAAAAGTCTTCTCTATCTATTGTAGGAAGCTTCTCAACTTCTAAAGATAAATTTTACTACAATAAAATCTTAGACAATATTTTTTAGCATTACTTAAGAATCTAGTATTTATATCAAGGGATTTCTATCCCTAAAACTTTCTATTAATTTTAGGGTTGGCTATGTCATGAATAATCAACAGTCTTCAAGTTGATTCACCCAAATAGGGATCCTAGGATTCACATATTATTCTTCAACTTTGTGGAAAGATCCTTTTTGAGTCTTAGTCTTCACAAGTTATTCTTCAACCTTGTAGAAAGACTCTAGCCTTATGCAACTTTCAAATCCTATGCAAGCAAACTTGTTGTAGCTCTGATACCACTAATGGATTTTGAAGCCTTATACTTAATATGAAATTCATAGGAATATAATCATAGGATCGAATATAATAAAGTTGCAATATAATAATTCAATAAAGATACTATAATAGAGATAAATAAGATAACTAATATGTAATAACATTCAACAATAAGGAGTAAAATATATATAATATGAACACTTACAATATTATTTGCTCAAATGTATGCAAACTTGTATTACTCCTCTTTTTGTTACAAATATCTCATATAGAGATTACAATATAAATAACTGTAGTTGTTGTAGGCAATATGATAATCTAATAATCTAATGATATTGATTATCATACTTCCATATGCCTTATATTTTATGGAGCAATATATAGCCATTCTATGATGACTATTTGGTTACTATGAATCTTCCTTTCATATGCCAAGTATTATGACTCCTGGATTCTATACTTACCACTTGCATACACATGACTGTATCTTGAACACACACTTGTACTAGAATTTTCACTTGACTCTTCTTAATATAAGGACACATGTGTACTCTTACATATTTAAAACTTGCACACATTTACATACATAATACTTGCACACATAATAACATGACACTTGTGCATTTCCTACACATTATTACATTACATAAAATATTAACTCACTCACTAATCTAGGACACACACCTAATCTAATAATGTACCAAGGTGGTACATTGGCATGTACCAAATAATGTAATATTCTCTAACAAAAAAGGAAGTTACAAGAAAGAAAAAGATAATATCATGGTACTTGCAATAGCATTGACTACCACTAATCACAAGCAAAACTCCCTACAAATTTTGTAAGTTGTCTCAACAACAAAGCATTATGGGAGAGGATGAGCATGTTTAAGTGGCATAGACCTATAGAAGACATCCAAAGGATGTAAATGGTGGATGGTGTTGATAAAAAATAGTTGGTAAAATTAGAGTAGAAAGTGGCATCCACTCCTTCCCATCATGTTGATTAAGCACAAGTCCTATATTGGGCTAGGTTGTGCCTATATTGTTAGGCCTATGGAAATATTTCCTTGTAATCATTATCTAGGCTAGTATAGTAATATATATAACAATATTTACCTCAATACAAGTGTAACAAACCTTATTTTCCAACCATCTTGAGAAAGAACGTTTTTTTACTCAAAGTAAAGTCTATATTCAAGGATTACTCAAGAATGTACTTAATGTAAGTTGTAAGGCAACACTTCACTAAGATGGAGTATCTATTATTTATAGTGCTTTGTTACCCTCATCTCCATAATGGGGTAGCTAAGGTGGTTATCATTTTCTAATGATAAACTCATATAGACCATCTATTTTCTAACACCTAACTTACTTGCATAAGACTCTCATACCCTTCGAGATAAGATATAAGTTCTAAACTAGACCTTATAAATATTACCTTATTTGGGTTCCACTTGAGTTACGCACCCCAAGTGTAACTTATGCAAACATTCTAGGAATTACCTTATTCTAATTACCTCATATATAAAATCTATCATTCATTCCTTGAACATATCCCTCTCCAATACATATATAGGGTGTATATTTAAGTCCATATACTTAAATAATTTAACATCTATCTCTTCATCAAGAAGTCACTTAAATAAGATGTAATCCCTATTTCCATTATTAATCCATAAAATATGATTATTTATACAACATCATAAATTAGAGTACAAAGCTACATCATAAATATTTTGAGCATAATTGGAATTTCCATTACTTATATACTTCATAAAGTGTAAAGCAATACATCCATTCTAGATTTACAAAAATATATTCATGCAATAAATATCTCTTACAATAAGCTTTCCATCATGAAAGACTTAATACAACATATATAAATGGTATCAATGTTTGAATTGTATAAGTCTTTATTGGTCCATCTTGCCTCTCCATCACTCGATTGATGGTGGTAAGGGATCAAGACAGCTCATGATATTCATGTAGCTTTCCCTTAAATGCACTTTTTCTAACTAGTCTATCATAAAACAATGTATGCATTTTATCATTTGAATGTAACCATGCAACAAACATTCACCATAATGTGACCATGCATTATACATTCATTTCAACAAAGGAATAAAACTCCATAATTTCCCAATAAATAATTCCACATTCATTCTTTTATCACATACATTTTTCTACAAAAATATATTCCTTTGTTAGATCAATTACAATTACAAACACTTCTAGTCCAAGCAAGAGAGAACCCCATAAATTCCCCCAAATAATAGATTCCCCACCCATTCTTTCTTGTTCATAACTTAGAAGATGCATTTGTAATTAAATTTCCAAGATTCCTTATTTCAAGCAATCACTTCTAGTCTAGTTCAAACAAAAACAAGAGGGAACCCCATAAATTCCCCCAAGAATGAGTTCCCCACCCATTATTTCCTAAACATAGCTAGAAGGTACTTTTATAAAGCAATTTCTCTTAGTTTCCATTCACACATAGAAAGCATTTAAACAAATTAATCAAACATTTAATATTTCTATAAAATTTTGATCTATAAGCCATCCAGTTTTTCCACAAAATTGTATGTAAACATAGCATTCAATTTTTCCACAAAATATTCTTTAAACTAGCATTCAATTTTTTCACAAAATATTCTTTAAACTAGCATTCAATTTTTCCATAAAATATTCCTTCAACTAGCATTCAATTTTCCCATAAAATTGTCCTAGTTAACATACAATTTCTCCACAAAATTGTCCTAAAGTTTTCCTACAATTTTTCTACAAAATTGAATTACAATTTTTCCACAAAATTGTTTCACAATAATATTCAATTTCTCCATAAAATTATCCTATATTTAACCTACAATTTCTCCACAAATTTATCCTATAGTTAACCTACAATTTCTCCACAAAATTGTTCGATAGTTTCCCTACAAGGTTTACCTTTTTGAAACAGCTAATTTGATCAAATTTACATTTTGAATTTGCTCTATCATTTCTTTCATTGCAAAATAGTTTGTCTCATTTAGTCTCCAAAATATAAGGTTTAAATTACAAAAATAAAGGTTTTAAGCTAAGCCAAATCCTCAAAAATTAAAAGGTTATAAACATTCAAAAAGCGATGATCAGTTAGGGTCAACATATTTCAACGATCAAGCCAGTCAATCTAATTTCCTAACTAGACCACAAGTAAAATATTCAATGAGGCATACAAGTCAAATAGTCAGTGAGGCATCCACCACTGATGCTCGACCTAAACCACCAATTCAAACAATAGCATCTAGCAACCGATGCTCTAGCCTCTATGACTACCCTGACCACCAGCTCATGGTCAAGTTAATAGGGGTGGTTTCCCCTATTTAAACCCCTCATATGCTCCTTTTGGGAGCTTGTGGAATAAATCCCACATGTATATTTAAAATATTTTGGTTCAAATCACCCCTAGGCAACCAGGCATACAATTGGGCACAAAAAACCATCGAAGACCAACAACCAACCACTCACAACACCCCATATGGCAAGACAATGAGAGCACAACATAACACAAAGTTCAACTAAATCATGTAATTAGAGACATCCATGTATCCATCCTAACATGCCCACAACTGGAACTTAGTGGCCCATACTTGGTGGTCATATTGACCACCAAGTGGTGGTTACTTAAGGGAGGTCTAATCCTTAAAAACCCCACTCTATTCCTTGCATAGGATATGTGGGATAATACATCCTATGAATAACAAAATGAGGATATAAACCCATGCATAACACCACTGAAATCCAACCCAATGCAAACATGTGGCATGAAATCAAGCAATGGTCAACAAGTAAACATACTTTGTGGGAGGTTTTAATGGCACCAAGTGGCTTGGTCCCTGACCACCACTTGGTGGTTGAATATATAAGGGATATTATCTCTCTTTAAGGCCTTCTCCTCATGCTTCTCTAGCTCTAAACTAAGCCCTTATATCTCATTTAAAGGCACTCTTCATTGACAAAGCAAGATACCTTGAAATAAATTACTAAAATACCCCATGCTAGGAAGAGACAAGATTAATAATATTAAATCCAAAAGTGGAGAAAGTGTGATCCATACCTTTGTTTCTTGCCCCCTCCTCAAGAACATTAACAAATTTAAAACTATTCAAGGAGAAAAATGGAATCTCTTTTCAATAAAATAATCATCATAAAATTAAATTATCTTAGTGCTCTTTTGGTCCAATCAAAATTAGAAATGTTTTATGAAGAAAAATATCACCTAATTGCATTCCAAAACCTACCAAATTAATGAGGTAACATACAATTATATTAATTAAACAATGATTAATTGATTTACTTTTATTTTTCCAAAACATATTTCCTAAAATATATCTTTGACAATACCATCAATTAACTTCACAAAACATAACAAAACTAAAAATTAGGTCCTATTTCATCATGTAGAAGGGTCCTGCCAAGGCGGGGCATGACATTTTTGCAACCCAAACTTTGAAAGTAGATAGGCTCGAACGAAAATCCAAGAAATGATAAATTAGTCCTATTTTTTCTAGATCTTCTATGCTAGTCTGAATGACATCCATATCTAGCTTAATAATTGAAGTTACATTAGCTACCCTAAGACATCCTAAATTAGTTTTCCTAGGATCAATCCTAGGTATTCTCAGAGGTTTACGGGAAACCCTAGTATTAATTTTATCATTAGGTTGAGGTTGTCCACCATGAAGGGCATCCCTAAAATTCATTTTTGGGACCAAATATTTAAAATCCTTTCTCTTGAAAGGGTTTTCCACAATGGATTTGTTTTGGGGGTGCTCCTTAGCATCGGATTCACTTGAGATATAAACTATTTTTTGATCAGCTACTTTAAACTTGTTCCATGTTCTCTTTAATCTATGCCTTAGACACCAAGAAAAAGTATGATTTTCACTTTTTTTTTGTGCAAAAAATTAGAAGTCATTGTCAATCAAGTTCGTAGCATTAATATTGGTTGAAAGACATATTTCTAATCCATCTTGGGTCCCTTGCAACATCTCCTACTAAAATCTTGAGGAAAAATCATAAAAATATTGGTCGTTAGGACTTGAAGGCCCCAAAAAATAACCTCTCACATAGTCGTTCCCTTTCAAAAAAAACCGCAAGCAATAGATCTAAAATTTCTCAAGAAACATACTATAAATATTATCGTGATGAATAATAAATATTTATAATGAACATATACAAATCAGTTCTAACAGAGAAATAATTATATATCAAAATAAGGCTAATATTATCTTAATTATATAGAGTATACTTGATTTAATCGTAAACATATTTAACATAAGCAATCATTATCAACTTTTTTTCTTAAAAATGCCAAATAATAATACAGAATACAAGGTTTCCCTTCCATTTTTTTAAATTTTTAAAGAATATTTTCTCCATAAAATAATATCAAGTCTCTACAACTTGAGTGAGATTAATTGTAAGACTTTGAAACTCCTAATAGGAGGTACAAGGTTTGAATCCAATGAGGGTAGTATTGTACACTATACTTTGGTAATTATAGTTTGGTTGGATAAACACATTTTAGGTAACCAATATCCTCTATAATGAATGTCTTATATAGACTATTGTCTTGTGGATGTCAAAAACTACTTTGCATTATATTTTACAAGTGAATGTATACATGGTTAACATGACCTTCAATGGGTAGCAATGCTGAAAGAGATTTCTAAATGGAATGAGAAATATTGTTTAGATTTGATGGTATTTTAGGATTTCAAACTTGAGTTGGCATAAACTAAACTTGGTAATTGGTTCTAACTCATATTTTACATGATATAACATTTATTTTCTTATGTTTGTTTGTCTTGAACACCATTAAAAATGTGATTTTAAAATTCTTCAATTCAATGTGTGTGTGTAGAAAGAGAGAGAGATTAAATATTTTTATGTCAAGTAAAATCCAATAAGGGAACATCAAGTTGTATGGCATGAAATGGTTAAAGTTCTAGGCTCTAATAATAGAGGCCTAAGTGATATGCATAATAGCCAAATATAGATTACCTTTTGTAATACCATTATTACCCTAAGAAGGGGTTCTTATATTCACATAACTTTAGAGGTACATTTTTTCAGACAACACTTGTCTCACACATACAATGAGATGAATATTGACCTATATTATTATAAATTGCATGATATATGTATCATTTTTGGTGCAAAAATAGGCACTAGAAAATCAAGGGGTATGCCCAACAATCCCCAACTAGTATTGAATGGCCACATGGTCCAAGAGAGGTAGGTCGGTCGATCTTCGAAGAAGACCAGCTCATTAGGTTCTATCTACCTACGTTGCAAAGTGTGAAAATGGAAAATGGAATGAGAGAGAAATCAAAGATATTTCATAGCCAGAAATGATAAGGATGGGATATGGCTGCATCAAGACACACACGTTTGATATCACCAATGGAAACAATGGTACACCACCTAAAAGATCAACTCATATCATCCTCACTTATAATTTGGTGTAGCAAGCAAGGGTGAATTCTAGAACCAGTGAGAGGGTGCATGAAATCTAGAGTGCATAATTAGAATGCTTTCACCCTATCGATTTTAGAAAAAATAAAACCTCGACACTTAAATATGGATGCGACTTCCATAACCACTAAGAAAGACCCATGAAATCCAGATTGTAGAATTAAGTGAACAAGCTTAAATGACCATCACATAAATAAACATCCAAACTTAAGCAAAATGAAGTGAAGACAAATTGAGAGACCAAATAGTGATATACTTTATATTTACAAGGCAAGAAGAATTACATATGAATTGTAATGGCCATAGAGCCACCCTTTGGAATGGCGAGCATTCCACTATTTATAAAATATTTTACAATATATTCAAAATATAACATCGATGGTATTAGGCAAGAAAATATTCTTGGGACAATCAAAATATCTGCTAATGTTCTACTCCAAGAGATAATGGTAGTTGTTCGAAGGAAGTTAGATGCTTATACACAGATTTGGGCCCTTGATCATTCTGATATCCTCTTAACTTCTGATCTACTTTACCCTTTCGTGTTGTAGAATGATCAAAAATTAATTACCTTTGAAGCTGTGCATTTCAAATTTCTTCCTCACATCCATTGGCTATTCATATCTGGTAGTTGAGATCATTAATGTTTACTTCTAAGGATCCTTAAAGCTTACCTCTTGATGTTTGATGACCACAACCTTGAATGGGTTTTTGGACACACTTTCTTATTTGCCATATTCTTAATTGTCCACCCTATGGATAGGTAATCGGGCTTGGCGCTTTTTACTATTTCCTTCCCATTCTTCCATCCTTCATGAGAAAAGGCTTAAAATTTTAATTTTTTTATCTGAGGTCGAGGTGGGGATTTGATATCCTCCTTGATAATTTTTCCATCTGTTTATCTGCCTGACCTTATCCCTAGACAATTTAGACGCACTTGGGAGACCAAGACGTCTTACCATCCTTCTAAATTTTGCAGCTTCTGCATGGGGTGGGGTTTTGGGACCACTCCTTACATCATGGCTACCTATTCTCCTATTCGCCTAATTTAATATTGAAATCTACCTCAACCATCAACGCCTTGGCTCAACCTCAAAATTTAACCATATTTTAAAGGCCATCATCGTAAAAGAGAAAGAGTGCATGAGAAGGCACAAAATTGCACCCACACTCTTGGTGACTCATAGGGACTTTTTCCTTGTAGGAAAGGAGGACCTAGAAAGCTACATTTTGAAACACATAAAACAAAAAGGAAGGAGGGAACAATGAGGGCACAAAAAAAATTAACCAATCAAGGTTGCAAGACAAAGGAGGAAGGTGGTTAAAGGTGAATGGAAAACAAGGCAGGAGGGGTGAAAGAGCAGAAATAAAGGAAGACCACATATGTAAATAATAATAAAAACCATGAAATGGGAGCAAGAGGAGAAGAGGAGGGAGAGAAATGCAGGAAATAATAGAGGTAAGAATACAATGCCTACTAACCTCGTCAGTTAGGAGCAACAAATAACTGAGGAAAGATAATGAAGGGAATAATACAACAAAATAAAATAAACAAAAGGGAAGACAATCCACGAGACACCCCTAGAGATCACACTTCTATTAACATACCAACTAGGACCAGGACCGATTCAAGAATAGACAGAATATCGAAAGTATTTGTCGGTATTAATGTAATACCTCTTTTTAACACAATCACATAAAAAACTTGTCTGCTCATCTTCACTCCTTCAGGGAATATTCAATTACAACTTCATTCTTGGATTCATGCTTCAACTTACGTTGCTTTTCATGCTTTTGAGGTGCTATTTATAGATAATTTTTCCCATATGATGGAGGGGTGGACACTGCTTTCAATATTGTAGTGGATATCCTTCTAGGGATTGCACAAAACAACATGTGAATTTTGAGCCCTGATCCATTGTGTATGAGGTCACAACAAAGTAAAAAGAATAATACTGAGGACAAAGGAAAGTGCTTCAAAACCATTATACTTTCTAAAAATCCACTACAGGTCACCATTGAATAGGATGATGTCACTGGCCACATGCCTACTGCACCTTTATTTAGTTGCCAATTTATGTACACAAAATTGCAACATGAATCGCATGCCATAACCACTAATTCACCCTAGAGATTATCCAATGAATCTGCAATGACCAAACCATATTGTACTAAACTTGAGGTACTTTTCATAGTTTGATTGACACTACCAGTCATTCTTCCAAGTTGTAATGTACTCACAACTCAGTAGATCATCATGCATACCAGTACTTATGCAATCAATAATCAATGTGGTGATGAGTTTTTCCATGTGGGAGTCCTCTTCTGGTAATGGTTTGTGTGGCAATAGGCTCCAATATCACCACTCCTTGGGATCCACCTACTATGAAATCTCAGCTTCACACACCTCTGTCGCCCTTATGCATTTCTTCCAGTAGATCACATTAATTGAGTCTACTATGGATGAGACTTCCTTGGGACCTGTATGCTGATCAACTAAGCCATCATGAAGATGACTTGGCCCTTGATCATTGTCTTCCTAGATACAAAAAGGGTACAAAATTACTCCCTCTTTGTGAGTGTAATTTTCCTTTGGTCCAGGTCCTTTATTTTTTGGAAGAAGGTGCAAGCAATAAGATTATCTATTGCAGGAATCGTGCTTACATTTCTCCTGCATGAGCTCAAGAGATCCGCCCCTTGTGTTTCATAGAACTGTAGCCCTAGCTCCTACACAACTTGATATGGTATCCATGGTCGATACTATACATTTGGAAAGGGAGTAGTAGTGGTTGAGAAAGGGGATGAGAGGATGGAGTCCTCTGAAGATATATTTCCTACCTGAAGTAGGATTCACTCTATCCATACGACCTCCTAAAATATTTTATGGAATCTCTTTTCTCCAAATTGATACAAGAGGAGGCTGATATTCGAGCTAAGAGCTTGAACATAATACAAGTGAGCCTAGGTGGGGGATGACTGGTACTCAAAGGGAATACTTTCCTAGCTCCTTCTGAATGATATATTAAAATTTGTGATAAATTTAAAAGGGGCCCTCTTGATGAGTGCAAGGTGGATCAAGATTTGGAAGGGATCCATGAAGCCATCAAATGTATCAATAAGAGCTCCTACCAAGTCCATCCATGAGTAGATAGTTCTTCACCCAAGGGTATGGTACCACAATAGTGTCCTCCCGTAGGAGCTTGATCATGACATCTTCATGTGTTATGCCATAGAGGGGCGCTAGTGCAACATCTTCAAGATGTTCTCGAGCAATTCCTAAAGTGCCATCATATCTTATCATGTGCTTTAGGTTACTTTCAAGAATCTCATGTCAGCATTGAATATTGAGCAGATCAGGATCATTCTATTATGGGTAGTCTTATTGGGACATAGAGGCACTAGCCTTCAGAAGTTCTGGTTCATGCATCAGATTCAGAGTTACCAGATGAATACTTTGCTATCGAGGTCAACGTTGTTCATAAAACCTTGATTCCTTTGGTATATAGAGATGTTTCAGCACATAAAAAGTAATTGATCTTGAAATATAGATCTTTTGCATAGACGAGTCTCCAGGTGATTTGAAAATATATGGGTAAATCATAGTATCACCAAACTTTAACATCTTGAAACATGAAAACTTGATGAGTTCCCTAGTAGAGTCATCAAAAACTGTTGGTGCAAAAATAAGCACCGAACGGGTGGGGGATGTGCCCAACATTCCTCGACCAGCATTGAATAGTTTCATGGCCCAAGAGAGGTAGGGTAGTTGATATTTGAATAACACTGGCTCCTTTGGTCATAGCTACCTACATCGTAAAGTGTGAAATGGGAAAAGGGAATGAGAGAGAAAGTAAAGGGAGTTCATAGCCAAAATTGGCAAGGACAAGATATAGCCGCATCAAGACATACACGTTCAACATCACCAATGGAAACAATGGCACACCACCTAATATATCAACTCATCTCATCCTCACTTATTGCTCAGTGTATCAGGTAAGGGTGAATTTGAGAACCAGCGAAAGGGTGCATGAAATCAAAAGTATAAAATTAGAGCGCTCCCACCTGACCGACTTTAGCAAAAATAAAACCCTAACACCTAGAGGTGGATGTGAATTCTAGAACCACTCAACAAGACCCACAAAATCTAGATTGTAGAATTAAGTGAACAAGCTTAAATGGCCATTGTAGAAATAAACATCCAAACTTAAGAAAAATGAAGAGAAGATAAATTGAGAGACCAAATAGTGATATGCTTTATATTTACAAGGTGAGAAGAATTACATATGAATTGTAATGGCCATAGAGCCACCCTTTGGAATGGCGAGCATTCCACTATTTATAGAAGATTTTACAATAGATTCAAAATACAACATTGATGGCATCGATCAGGAAAATATTGTTGGTACGGTCAAAAGATCTATTGAAGTTCTACTACAAGAGGGAATGGTAGTTTTCGGAAGGAAGTTAGCCCTTCTACAAATATCTGGGCCCTTGATCATTTTGATAGCCTCTAAATTTTTTATCTACTTTTCCCTTTTGTGTTGTAGAAATATCATAAATTAATTGCCTCTTAAGTTATGCATTTCAAATTTCTTCATCACGCCCATTGGCTATTCATATCCGATAGCTGAGATCATTAATGTTTACTTTTGGGGATCCTCGAAGCTTCTCTCTTGATGTATGATGACCTTAGTCTTGAACGGGTTTTTGGGCACACTTCCCTATTTTCCATATTCCCAATTGTTTGTCCTATGGACAGGTAATCGGGTTTGGCACTTTTTATTGTTACCTTCCTATTTTTTCGTCCTTCATGAGCGGAGGCCCAAAATTTTTGTTTTTTCATCCAAGGTCGAGGTAGGGATTTGAGATCCTCCTTGATCATTTATCCATCCATTTATCTGCCTAACCTTACCCCTATCCAATTTAGATGCACTTGGGAGACCAAGACGTCTTACCATCCTTCCAAATTTTGCATCTTTTGCATGGGGCGGGGTTTTGGGACCGCTCCTTACTTCATGGAAGCCTATTCTCCCATCCGCCTACTTCAAAATTGACCATATTTTAAAGGCCATCATCATCAAAGAGAAAGAGTGAGTGAGAAGGCACAAAATTGCACCCACAATCATCCTTTTTATAAATGCCATTATTGTCCTAATAATGGGTTCTTATATACACACAACTTTGAAGGCATAAGTTTTCATGCAATACTTATCTCAAGCATACTATAGATAATCATCATATGAATCTTAACCTTCTTTTTTTATATATAGCATGATCTAGAGCACCATTCTAAACACAACTTAAAAAATTCTAATTTTTTAAGGGGATATTAAATAATTAGGTATTAAAATGAGTGGAAGAGGATGATGTGTTTCTATTGGTGTTGATGTGGAAGGTGAGGACAAATTATAGCTAAGTTTAATCCCACAAGTATAGGTTTCAAATGTTGAACTATAAAAACTATTTGAATAATTTTTACTATGCTAATGATGTAAAATTGTAAACATAAGTATTTAGAGGAATGTAAGAAGAATGATGGCGATAATATTATTGTTTATCTTAAGCATCATAATAGGGGATTTTATCTATAAATTACATTATTATAAAATGTAGAAGATGGTAGTAGGGATTACCTCAATTGTATTCTATATTCTTATGTAAGAATACCCTCTCTTTGTCATGGTAACTTTATCTCCCAAAGTCTAAGACCTATTTTTATTGTTGCTTCAAAATATTGCTAACCATAAATTTATTTTATGGCAGTGTAGAAAGTCGTGCTCTAAATAGAGATTATGGAATTCATGTCCTACAATTTTTTCTTGTTCTCTTTTCTAATTAGTATCTTCTAGTTGGAATATGGTGCTCTAGAACATGCTTTTTATATCATGGTAATTGACTATCATAATGATTATTTTTGTCACTCGTGTTCATTAATTATTTATTCAAAGATAAAAATGATGATAACATGACATGAAAATTGTAGGTTCCCATTATTTTGGATGTTTTCATTATGTTTAGTCTAGTTGTTCAAGTATATTTCATGTTTAGAAACAAAGGTAGGAAGGTGGAAGAGAATGAGAAGTCCAAACTAAAGAAGAAAATAAAGTAGAATGTAGACTTGTAAATGGTAAAGGTAACTATGAAACCTTGAATGCAAGAGGTGCAAACTAAACCATTACCAAAAAAAAATATTCAATCTATTATAGAATGCAATAATACATGAGCAAGAGAAGGAATCTCATGACATTATCACTTATTATTAGCTAGATATTCTTTGGGAGTTGTCATAAAATATTTTGAGTGGGAACACATATAGTTTAAGTTAAATTAAAATATAGTTTTTTTACAACTTCATAACAAAAACATCAAATTACAAACAAGTTCAAAATAAAAGTGTTAACTCTATGTGAGATTCTTTTCATAGAAATAGACATCCTTCCTATCAAAATAATTGTTATGATTTATCTTTTACAATATCTTTAAAAAATGTAACATATGGATGTAAGCATATGGCCTAAAGTTGTAATAGAAAAATATTTGAACAAAATAAATAAAACATGGATGAACAAATGGAATATCAACTTGTACAAATGGCCCAATAATAACAAATACATTAACACATTTTTTAATATAAAATTATGGCATTTATAAGGGGAAAAACCAAGAAAGAAAGAACATTACCTTGTTGAATCTAACCTTCATACGATCACCAGAACTATATAAGGTAAAATATTCATTTGAGAGCAAATATGCTTATTGCCCAACTAAGCACTATCTTACACCAACTTAGATGTAAAACAAACATATCAAAGAGACCAAAAGAAAAATTGAAGGAGAGGATATATACCTTTTACGCATCAAGAGAAATTAAGACAAAAATATTTTATTTTAAAATATAAAATATATAATAATATTTAAACTAGTATGTTGATACTCTCTTAATAAAATTATTGCCACAATTATTTGAAAAAATAAAAATAAAAATAAAAAATTTAACATCAAAATCAATAACAAAATATCAAAATTACATAAAGATTAAAAAAAAAATTAAAAACAACATTTTTTTGGGGGATCGGTAGCATGGCTCGTTGTTCCTGTTCCATTAAAGATAAGTTTGCACTATGGTCAAGTGATTATTCTCATCACCTGTAAAGGAAGGTCAATAAAATAATTTTTTTTTAACTTTTTAAATAAATAAATACAAATGACAAAACTAGTGCGTTTGAGAGTTGATTACACGCCTGACGCTTAGGTGGAGGCTACGGCGGCAATGTCTAGCCATGTGCATCATTCGTACGTGTCAATACAACTTGACGTTTAAATATTATTTGTCAACGTACGCTTGCAGTACAGCCATATGAGCTGACGGCAAAGCAAGCATATTCTTTCCTAGGATATTTTTAATGGCCTTGCAAAGGGTTGAAGTTGAGAAATCAGACATTTGTAATGGCCTAGCAAACCGTTGACGTTGATAAATCAGATTTTTCTAATGGCGTTGCACAGCGTTGACGTTGAGACATAGGATAATGTTCACGTACCTGACCAACGTAGGGGTCCAAAACGGTGGGCGCTCACAACGTCAACATACGTTTCCTTTGAGGAAGTTAAGGTTAAAGGAAAAGTAACGTACAGTACAGTCATTTTTAACCTTAACTAGTTTATTAGATCAGTGAAAAAATAAGTTTTTATTTAGAAGATTCAAACACCATCCGTCTAATTTTGTGCATGTGCAATGTTTTCGCCTTCATGCCACAATTATCGGGTAAGCTTAATTCCATCCACAGAAGGTGCTAACCTGACTAGCATGGTGTGTGCTAAGGTGTAGGAGGAGAGAGGTTACGGGTTTGAATTAGACATGTCATTTTTTGTCTTTTGAAAAATAGTGTCCTCTTTAAAACTGCCTCTATCATCTTTTCAACCTATTAGTGAAAGTTCTTGATTGTCCAAACTAAGTTGTGATTGTGCATTATGATGGAGGAGGTGTTGTGTTTGATTCTCATGCTCAACATTTCTTTTGATAATATGTATGGCTTCATTAATTGTCTTTACAAAGGTATCATTGACATCAGCATAGTTAATAGTTAATGGGGCATCCTTGTTGATTAGCAAGTGGTTGGAAATTAGAAGGCACATGTTTGAAACTCTATAGTTTGTAGTTTGCTCATTTTTATATGTAGTAGTGAGGATTCTATCTCAAAATTCAAAAACATATTTTTGCACTCAAAGCCAGTGGTGGCATGGTGGTTAGCATGATCATATCACATCCCAATTGACTTAAGTTTATTTTTTTTTGGAAAAACAAAGAAAATAATAATTTTCTTATTAATTTGGCAATCTTGGCACCCCAATGTGACACATTAGCTTATTTTTCCCTATACATATATCTTGGATCAATTAAAATGAGATAAATATTGAGTCTATAACATGCTAGTGTGGCCTAGGTGGCAAAAAGGAGTGTTCCTCATCAACAAATGAGTGGGCAATACGTGGTAGGGTGTGATTTGGCATTCTCTCCCTAAGGTTTGTTAATTTAAGTTTTCAATTGTTGAGATATATTAGGGCAAAGCTTTTTGACGCCGTAACTTTTGCATACAAAAGTATTTTGAGCCTTTTTTTTTCAAATCAAGTAATTTTTAGAGCTCTATGCATTGGTGACATCAGTTTATGGATTTGTTTTTCTATTTGGGATAAAATAATGTGGAATAATCCTCAAGTTCTTTTGCCTAAATTTTAAAGGATTGATTTACTCTTTTTTATATAATCAGAATCATTGGTTTAATTTTGAGAGATATATATGAAATTGTAATAGTTACAACATATTTTGAGTCTTTTGGAGGCTTACAAGAAAAGGATTCAATATGTGCTTTAGTCAATCCCTATTAACCCTTTGGGCTATAGATTTAGCTTATTCATGATGATCCACTCTTTCATGATCTCTTTTTTCTTCTATTCTTTGGCTAAGTACTCATGGAAGTTTGTTACAACTATTCTTTTAAGTAGGTTCATGCAAAGCCTTATTTGGTGACTAAAATCAGGTGGTCCACGAGTAAAATGTTATCTTCAAATAGGAGGATCTATGTCATGAATAAAAAAGTTGTGCTTTCCAAACATACCTTATGTGATAGTGGAAGATTTAGATAGCTTATCTTTAAATAATGTGGTGATTTTGACAATTTTCTTTATTTGAAGTCTTAGTGGAGGTGTTTTTTGGATGTTTATGAGAGTGTCTAATAGTGGCAGTGGTGACTATGGTCAAGCCAAAGGAGACTCTTGTGTAGGAAACATTTTTACAACAATAAATTTTAGATGATGGGGGATCTAGATGAGTCTACCTCAATATGTGAAGGTCCACTAGAACACCCATTATGGGGGATGATATTATTGTTACTAATAGCTCATTTCCTTGGCCACTAAGATTACATTTTTGGGGTATGTGAAAATTATAATATGATTCATAGCCAATAGAAAATATTATACAATGTATTAGATAGGCCTAAGTTGTACAATGTATTAATTATTTTGTAATATTTTATACTGTAAGCCCTATGGGCTATGGTTAACATTTTTATGGTTAAACCCACTTTATAACTTGTAATCGACCTATATTTCTCTTGTTATTTCAACTTATGTTAAAATTTATAATGTAATTGGAGTTTTGATATTGCTATAAACACCCCCATCCCACTCAATATTTGATTACCACCATATATTTCTCTTTCTAATTCTATTTTATGCTCTCTATATTGAGTGGCTACATTGCTTATGTTCATTTTTAGAAAATATTGTGAATTTCAACTATATTGTTGTTGGTTTTAATGATATTTTAGGCTTTTAAAATTTAGCTGGGGTAAGCTAAGGTTGTGATTTGGTTATAACTTACACCTTGCATGATATAAATTTTTCTCTCTAATGTGTGTTTATCTCAAATGCCATTATAAATATAATTTCAAGTTTATTTTTATATTTAATTAGACAAATATTTCAATGTATTGCCTTTCCAGACACACATGCAAAGATTAAATATTTTTACGTAGAGTAAAATCCAATAAAGATACGTCAAATTGGATGTAATTAAATTTTTAAAGAGCTAGTCTCTAACTATAGAGGCCCAAGTGATATGCACAACATTCAAATATAGTTTGGACTTTTGTAATGTCATTGTTGCCCTAATAAGGATTTTTTATTGCACACAATTTTGGAGGCATATATTTTCATACAATACTTGTCTCACACATTGTGAGATGATTGCAAGAATATTTAACTTTTATAATTATAAATAAGATGATCTAGAGTATCATTCTCAACACAACTTACACAATTCTAATTTTTTTTAAGATGTTAAATAATAGTATTGAATTGAGTTGAAGAGGATGATGTGGTTTTATTAGTGTTGATGTGGAAGGTGAGGATGATTGATAGGCTTAAAACTGCAAACATAGGTATCAAATGTTGAACTGTAAAAACTATTTGAATAGCTTTTATTATGATAATATATGAAATTGTAAACATAATGTGTGTAGAGGAATGTGGAAAGAATGATGGTGGCAATGCCTCTCAACTATAATAATCTATGTAAAGTTATCTCAAGAAGATTGGGCTTAAAGGATAAAATATGACATTCAAAGGTTCATACTATTCAAACAACTTCAAAATATTTATAGTATAGTTAGATGACACCATGGAAAATTTTGAATCTTGTTTACCCTTTAAAACTTGGATGTATGAATAATTAGTATTAGATATCTTGATTAGGGATTTTGATTCAATGGAGAATAAATTGCGGTGTAAATAAATTTTCTAATTAGAAACTTGAAAAAAAATATTGATTAGCCTTGGCATCACATATTGTTCTAAAAAAATTGACATTCTTGAAAAGGAGTTGAGTGAACAACTTTCAACCAGTATATATAAGGTTCCATGAGAAACATATTGTAAATATTTTGGTAATGAGTAATAAAATTTTATAATGAAATAATTCAAACCAATTCTAATAGGGAAATAATTATATACCAAAAATAAGCTAATATTTTCTTTAATCCTGCAGAGTATCCTTGCTTTAATTATAACTATATTTGATATAAAAAATCATCATCAACTAAAGTTTTCACTGAAAAGCTAAATAATAATGTAGAGTGCAAGGTCTTCCTTACAATTTTTTCAAGTTTGAAAGAATATTTTCACTATAGAAATATAATATATCATCTCTACAAGTGAATGTAAGAATGATTGATGTAAGCTTCAATAGGCAGTAGTATTTAAAAGAACTTTGTAAGAAATTGGTAAATGGTATGAGTATTATTGTTGTTGGATTTGATGGTATTTTTGGATTTTAAACTTTTACTGTAAACTAAACTTGAGTTTATGTTCACTCTTTGAATGATATAACATTATATATATATATATATATATATATATCAAGAGAGAGAGATTATATGATTTTTGTAATATGCATACGATTTTGGAGGCACATATATTCATGCAATACTTTTCTCACACACTATATATATATATATATATATATATATATATATATATATATATATATATATATATATATATATATATATATATATATATATATATATATATATATATATATCAAGAGAGAGAGATTATATGATTTTTGTAATATGCATACGATTTTGGAGGCACATATATTCATGCAATACTTTTCTCACACACTACAATAATACCATTGCATGAATATTGGCCTTATTTTGTTATAAATAACATGACAAAGTGTACCATTCTTAGAACAACTTAAACAATTCTAATATTTTTTAAGGAGATAATAAATAATCAATAGGATGATGTGGCTTTATTAGTATTAATGTGAAAGGTGAGGATGATTGATAATTAGGATTAAAGCTACATATTTAAGAATAAAATATTTAACTATAAACACTATTAGATAGAGGGATACAATGAGACTTATGGCAACATTATCTTTCACCTATCTTAATCTACGTAAATCTATCTTGATAAGATTGGAATTTAATGATAAAATAAGATATTCGATAATTTGTATTTTTTAAACAACACCAAAATATTTATAGTGTAGTTGAATGACACCATGGATAATTTATAATCTTGCTTACCCTTTGAAACTTGGATGTATGAATACTAAGTATCATATTATTTGACTAGGAATTTGTTGAATGACACCATGGATAATTTAGAATCTTGCTTACCCTTTGAAACTTGGATGTATGAATACTAAGGATTAGATTATTTGACTAGGAACTTTGACTCAATGGAGGATAACTTGTGATGAAGAGCAACTTTCTTGTATTCATCACTTGAAAAAATTTGGATTAGCCTTGGCAACATAAATTATTCTAAAATATATGATGTTCTTGAAAAAAGATCTAAGTGAACAACTTTGAATAAATAGATCTAAGGTTCCTTGAGAAAGATAATTTTAATATGTTGGTGGTGAATAATAAATATTTATAATGAATATATACAAACCTATTCTAATAGGGAAGTAATTATATGCCAGAATAAGGATAGTATAGTCTTAATTGTGTGGAGTATCCTTGATTTTATTGTAATTATATTTGACATAAATAATCATCATAACCTAAAATCCTCTTAAAAATACTATATAATAATATAGAGTGCAAGGTTTTCCTTGCACAATTTTTAAGTTTGAAAGTATATATTCTCCATAAGATAATATCAAGTCTCTACAACTTGATTGGGATTAATTGTAAGACCTTGGAACTCTAAATAGGGGGTACAAGGTTCAAACCTAGAGAGGGTAGAGTTGTACACCATACTTTGGTAATTAGAATTTGGTTGGATAAATACATATTGGGTAAACAACACCCTCTATGAGAGTCATCTCATATGAACTATGGCTTTGTGAATGTTAAAAACTACTTTACCTTATTAAATTTGGTAATTGGTTCTAACTCACATTTTGCATGATATAAATTTTGCTCTCTTATGTTTGTTTGTCTTGAACACCATTAAAAATATAATTTCAAAATTCTTCATATATATATATATATATATATATATATATATATATATATATATATATATATATATATATATATGTATGTATGTATGTATGTATGTATGTATGTATGTATATAAATAATTTCAAGTTGAATAAAATCCAATAAGGCAACATCAAGTTGTATGGAATGAAATGGTTGAATTTCTAGGCTCTACTAATAGAGGCCTACATGATATTTATAATAGCAAAAAGTAGTTTACCTTTTGTAATACATTTATCACCCTAAGAAAGGGTTCTTATATTTATACAACTTTAATGACACACATTTTCATGCAACACTTGTCTCACAGAGATAAATATTGCATGAATATTGACCTTCTATTGTTATAAATAACATGATCTAGCATATCATCTTATTTATAAATACCATTATTATCCTAATAATGGGTTCTTATATACATGCAACTTTGGAGGCATATATTTTCATGCAATACTTATCTTAAACATACTATGTGATGACCATTACATGAATCTTGACCTTCTATTTTTATAAATAACATGATATAGAGTATCATTCTACACACAACTTGTAAAATTATAATATTTTTAAGGATGTATTTAACAATCAATATTGAAATGAGTGGAAGAGGATGATGTGTTTTATTGGTGTTGATGTGGAAGGTGAGGATCATTGATAGTTAGGTTTAAGCCCACAAATATAGGTTTCAAATGCTGAACTATTAAAACTATTTGAATATTTTTATTATGACAATAATGAAAATTTGTAAACACAAGTGGGTAGAGGAATGTGAGAAGAATGATGGAGACAATGTTATTGCTTATCTTAATCATCATAATAGGGGATTTTATCTCTAAATTCTATTCTCATAAAATGTACAAGATGGTGCTAGGGATTACCTCAATTGTATTCTATATTCTTATGTAAGGATATCCTCTCTTTGCCATGATAACTCTATCTCCCAAATTCTAAGCCCCAATTTTATTGTTGCTTTAGAAACTTTCTAACCATCAATTTATGGAAGTGTAGAGAGTCATGCTCTGAACAAGGATTGTGGAATTCATGCCCTTCAATATCTTCTTATTCTTTTTTCTATATAACATCCTCTAGTTGGCATACAATGCTTTAGAACATGATCTTTATATCATGGTAATTGACTATCTTAATATTTATTTTTGTTACTAGTAGTCATTTATTATTTATTCATAGATAAAAATGATGATAACATGTGATGGAAATTATAGGTTCCCATTATTTTAGGTGTTTCATTGTGTTTAGTATAGTAGTTCAAATATATTTCATGTATAGAAACAAAGGTAAGAAGGTGAAAGAGAGTGAGAAGTCTAAACTAAATAAGTGAATAAAGTAGAATTTAAACTTGTAAATGGTAAAGATAACTATGAACTTTTGAATGTAAGAGAAGCAAACTAAACCACTACCCAAAACAATATTTAGTATATTAAAGAATGCAACAAAATATAAGCAAGAGAAGGAAGATTACGAATTATCACTTATTATTAACTCGATATTATTTGGGAGTTGTCATAAAATATTCTAAGGAGTGGGCACACCTATAGTTTAAGTTAAATTAAAATATAGTTTTTTTACAACTTCACAACAAAAGTGCCAAATTACAAACAAGTTCAAAATAAAAATGTTAGTTCCTTATGAGACTCTTATAGAAAAAATAGATACCTTCCCTATAGAGGTAGTTGTTCTAGATTATCTTCTAGGATATTTTTAAAAAATTGAACAAATGGATGTAAACATATGACCTAAAATTGTAATAGAAAAATATTTGAACAAAATAAGAAAAATATGGATGAAGCGAAACAATGGATGAACAAATAGAATGTTAAGTTGTATGAATACCAAAATAATAACAAAGACATTAATGCATTTGTTGATAAAAATTTAGAGTATCTATGAGGAAAAAACTAGAAAGAGCATTATCTTGTTGAATCTAATCCCACATACGATCACCACCAAAAGGACTATATAAGGAAAAATATTTGTTAGAGAGCAAAGATGTGCATTGCCCAACTGAGGACTATCTTACACCAACTTAGATGTAAAACAGACATATCAAAGAGACCAAAAGAAGAATTGAACGTAAGCATATATACTTTTTGCACATTAGGGTAAATGAGACAAAAATATTTTATTTTAGAATGCGAGGCAATTGACCTAACTATGTTTTTTTACATAGTGGAATGGGTAGCTGCCATGATGGTCTGGGCACATTGTCCACATTTATGGTCGCCACAGTATTTTGCATTATATGCCATGAAAGCCACCAAAGAGTACTCTGCGCAGTTCGGCCCTATAACCACCATGCCACAATCATTTTAAACTTTTGCATTGTTGAAAGAACAAGGAAAGGGATAAACATTCAGTCTAGCGAGGAGGCCCAGGAGTTGAACCCTGGGTGTCCGTCCCCCTTATGGGGTTTCACCGTACCAATTAGTCTATACCTTGGACCTATTTGAGCTAGCTATGTTGATACTCTAGTAGTGGAATTATTACAAGAATTATTTGAAAAGGAAAAAATAGAGAAAGTAGAGAGCTCATCATTAAAATCAATATAAAAATATCAAAGTTATAGAAAGATAAAAAAATGGTTATATTTTAGGTTGGTAGCCATGGTTCTTTGTTCTTGTCCCATAAATCACTTTTGGTCTCATATATTAAAAACCTTCTATTTTATTCTAACATTAACCATGTAAGTTATCAAACATCAAAAAAGAAAAACATGAATATGAGTGACTTGAAAGTTATATCCTAATAATAATTGTCTACTTATAACAAATATTCATTGAGATAGCATCTGTAGTAATAATAAATATAATATTTCCAATTTTAAATTACATTCCTCCGTTTCTAACCATTATTATTTTAGAATTATGTTTGTACCTTGTGCTTAAATCAACTCTTTTTAAAATTTTAAAACATAATCAACTAATGTAATCATTGAACTAGTAAATTTTGTTTAACAAAAATGTTTAAATGTGTTATGAACTATTTCATTCATTATTGATAATAAAAGAAAAACATGTTAGGTAGGTTAAATTATGACAAATTGCTTTTCTTTGTACCATGAAACAAGGATTTATTCTCAATAGTAATTTAAGATTGTTTTTATCCATGCCATCCATTCTTCCCGGCATCATTCTTATTGTCTTGGTTTTCTAATATATAGGAACCAATAACTGCCTTTATTATCTTTGTTTGATTATAAGTTTGATTTTTTATTTTGTTATTATAACTCTTACTCATTTTCGTTCAATAACAGTGACTAGTAATATGAGGTGGATTGTTGATCCATAAAATTGAACTATAATTATGGTGGTAAGTATTTAATAATAATTAATTAACTTATTTTTTAAAAATTATTTTTTTATGTAAATATGAAATTACATTTTTCATATATTTTTTTGGCTTTTCTTAAATTTCAATAATAACAGATTATTTTTACATCATAATTAGCTGACTCTATCATGCTAAGTTCTAACTTTAGGTACCTTTTCAATTTATCAAATAATATTGTTTAAATCACTAACTTCTGGGATTTTTGAAAAAATTATTTTATCTGAGCTTGCTTTAACTAGAGTGTATTAATCCCCCTTTGACCAGCTGCAATGCATTGCCCTTATTGAATTTTTGTACTAAGCACATACTTGGATCAATCTGAAATGCTTCTTTTAAGAGTTCATTTGCTTATGCCAAAAAGTAAAATCTTCACTTTGATTCACAGCTTCTTTCATTTGAGATAAAATAGGTTGTAGAATCATGTTTTCCATTCTAAAAACACCAAGCATCCAATTTATTACCACTTACTCATAAAAATATATTATGATTATGCCAAAATAGTTGTTAAAATCCCATAATAATATGTAATGATGGTGGTATATGTAAAAAAAATCCATTAAGGTTACATTTACACACTATGGTTAAATGGTAATTCTCGTTATCTATGAAGGGGTTCATGAAATAATCATTTTTTAAATACAATACTGAGGTGGAATAGGTTTGGTGGAAGCAGCTCCTGTGGTTAAGTGATAGGTGATCCTCTTCACGTTAATCAAGCAGCTCTTGTAATAATGAGGGTGGTCGGTGGGGAGCAAGTACAGCCAAGTGCAGCACTTGGCTGTACTTAAATGAGGGTGGAGGGTGGGGAGCAAGTACAGCCAAGTGATTTGAGGGTGGAGGGTGGGGAGCAAGTACAGCCAAGTGCTGCACACTAGTCAAGAATACTCAAGTTGGGTGGGAAGCAAGTACAGCCAAATGATTTGAGGGTGTTGGGTGGGGGAGCAAGTACAGCCAAGTGCTGCACACTAGTCAAGAATACTCAAGTGAAATAAGTATAATAAAAATAAATGCTGTAATTTGAATCCTAAAATTATTGATTATTACCAACTCTACACGCTGACGCGAAGGAGGAGGCTAAGGCTAAGGCTACAATGTCTAGCCATGTGCATCGTTTGTACATGTTAGTACAACTGGACGTATAAATATTATGTGTCCACGTAGGCTTACCGTCCAGCCATACGTCAGGTAACGCAGGCATATTCTTTCCTGATTTAAACAGCAATCAGCTTCAGATATTTTTAATGACCTTGCAGAGCGTTGACGCTGAGAAATCGGATAATATTCACTTATCTAAGCAACGTGGGGTTCAAAACTGTGGGCGCTCACGTCATCTTAATCAAGTCTTTTATTGTTAGGCCCAATAATATACGTTTTATCTTAAAAACTTTAAGCAGGTCAGTAGTTAAGTGCTTGCCTATTGATTATCTTTGTATAGATATCATTTTTTTTAAACGAGTTGACCCAGTAATATATTTTTTATCTTAAAAATTATAGGCGGGTTAATAGTCAAATTCTTGTCTATTTATTATCTTGTATCGATAACATTCCTCTGATTCAGTAATTTATTTTTTTTATCTTAAAAATTATAAACGGGTTAGTAGTCAAGTGCTTGTTTATTGATTATCTTGTACCCATATCATTCTTAAACGTTCTGTTATAAAACGTTCTGTTAACTTCAACTTTATCTTTATTCAATCAACCTATCTTGTATGGATATCCATTCTCCTTAAACAATTTATTAACTTTATCTTACCCAATCAATATCAATTCTTTAAACAATACTGAACGAATAGTGGACGTTTTTTATCTGGAATTTGTCAAATACACAAAGATATTATACAAAGAATTAATCAAACACCCAAAGAAATCGTCCCAGAGGAGCAGTTTTGCAGGGGTGGTTCTCGCAAAGGTCTATAAATCACAGGCAACAAAGACCTACATGCACGGCAGTGTGCGGTACATGAATATCTGAAATACATCGAAATGGACATCGACACGAGATGGTGCAAGGAGACCGCCATGAACGCATACCTTGATACTATAAACCTTGTGGGTGATCTCTGAAAGAGTTTCTTCTTTACCTTTGCCTGTTTTTTTCTTAACCCCATTTAATAGCTCTCTTTATTTTGCAGTGCAAGGCGGATAACGAGAGACGGTGTTGTTCGTTTTGGAATCCGGGGCTCCACAGCAGCGAACTCATATCTGCTTTGGCGGCGGGAACCAATTCCCAACTCATAATTGAGGTTTGCTCCACCGCTACGTCGTCCACCATAGCCCTTGCGGCTGCCGCCAGACAAACCGGCGGCCACTTTCTTTGTATTTTGTCAAGGCCCCAAAGCCTTCCGCAGTCCGTGGAGAGAATGAAGCCTCTTCATCTCTTGGATGAAGTGGAATTTGTAGTGGGGGAGGCTAAGCAATTGGTTTCTCAATATTCACGTATAGATTTTGCCCTCGTCGATTGCAAGAATGAGAAATCTGTGGGGCTGTTGGAGCTCCTGGATCTTAATCCGGCCGGAGCCACAGTGACTACCAAAAATTTATGCGACGGAGAAAGGAGAGTTCCCTTTTCCGGAGGTGGCGCTAAGTCAAAGACACAGAATTTGAGAAACGGGCTCCAAATCACCAGAATTGTGAGCGAGGAAGAAGAGGGGTATTAAAATGAAAAGAAATTTTAATATAGGAATATATTATTGGAAATTTTAAGATGGAGAAGCAAGCGAACGGAGGTAAATCAGGCCACAGAAACATAAACCCCATCATGGCTTGAAATATCTTGAAAGTTTTATTGATGTGGAAGGTTGTAAATTAATTTCCATGTCTGAAACATTTCTTTTTTTATTTTTATTTTCAAACTAACTTCTCCTAGTTACTGATTTTACTGTGACAGTGGAAGACCCACTACGTTTGGTACGTTGGAATTTGTTTATCTATCTTTTTTTTTAATGCCAGTCATAATTGTTTTCATGTTTGTCAATATAGCCCAACATTTCAATGTTTGTTTATCTATCTTTTTTTTAATGCCAGTCATAATTGTTTTCATGTTTGTCAATATAGCCCAACATTTCAATGTTCTTCTTCCCTGAGCCGAGGCTTTTGCAGCAAGTTTCCTGTTGAGTGGAGAAGGAATATGAAAATAGGCGAGTAGTAACTAGCTGCATGTTCCTCTAAACATGCTGTATTGTTATGTACAACCTTATCATAAATTTAGGATATAGTATTTTCTTGGGAATTCTACATGAAATAAAAGGGTGAAGTAACCCATCAAACTTTTCGAACAAACACAAACCGTAGGAAATTCAAGTGGAGAATCTATTCATGTTTGACTCTGTGTTCACAACAAATACAACCAATAGTTTACATCATTTGAGGGACTATCGATGTGAGTTAATTTAATATTTGTACACTCCATCTTAAAGGAATAAAATGAAAAGCGCGAGGGTTCACAAAATTGCATTCTATTCTTTAACCTCGATGTCATAGGCTCTATCTAGTAGTATATTTTATTATTAAAATTTAGTTTCACATATAAGTCTAATGACACATTATATTATTGAAATTTTGTTCCATACCTGTTTGTGTGTTTGTTTATGATATATTTTTTAAAACAAATTTGAATTAATTAATAATAATATTTATTCTTGATTAAGGTATAAAAGTCTTCATTCCAAGGTTAATTTATAATATTAAAATATTAATTTAAGATGTAAAATTTTTTACTTTATTGATTTTACATTTTATGGATTAATATATTATTTTTAATTAATTAATTAAATTCTATGTAATTTTTTAAAACAAATTTCAATTATATATATATATATATAAGTTGTGAATATGTAAAAGTTGATAAATAGTAGGATTTATTCTTGATTAAGGTATAAAAGTTTTCACTCCAAGATTAATCTATAATATTAGAATCTTAATTTAAGATGTAAAATCTTTTACTTCTTAAAGTTTATTTACTCATCATTTTATTGATTTTTTACATTTTATGAATTAATATATTGTTTTTAATTAATTATAAATTAATTAATTAAATTTTATGTTTTTTAATATTTACAATTTTTAATACAATAAAGAAATATTTATAAAAAAATCTAAATAAAATATTTATAAAACATATAATTTGTTTTAAAAGCTAAAAAAAATATGATTATAATAATTTTAAAATTATGGTTAATTACATATAGTGTTTATGTTCTTTTACATATTTTTTAATATTAAGTTTGAATTTCAATATTAAATTTACAATCTAGCTATTATACAATATTTACTAGTTAAAACCACTACAAGATGAAAATATTTTGATGTTGATATGAATTAAACTAAAAGTTATTATAAATATAATAGTGCTTGATTAAGAAAGCATCTAATTCATATTAATTAAGTTGTTCTTTATTGTTGGAATGGTGCCTAACAATAAATTAAATGAAAACTTATAGTGTTTATGCTCTTTAACATGTTTTTTTTAATACTGAATTTGAATTTCAATATTAAATTTAAAACCTAACTGCTATACAATGTTTACTAGTTAAAATTACTACAAGATGAAAATAGTATGATGTTGATATGAAGTAAACTAAAAGTTGTTATTATATGTATAATGGTGCATGATTAAGAAATCATCTAAATTATATTATAATTGTTTTGTTCTTATTGGTAAAATGGTACTTTTGGTTATATTGAAATAGTCATCTTGGAATGGTACAGGTTGGTAAGTTTGTGGGGGTTAGGTTGGAGCTAGACACTATCAAGAAATGGGTTTGCATGAAATGGAAACCTCTTGGTCATATTGACATAGCCGCCTTACCCTAAATTTTCTTTTGGGTTAAACTTAGTTGTCTGATCAACTGTGATAGGATTTTGTAGGTGAGCCTTGGTTTTATGATGAAAGAGGACTTTTCTTGAAGAAATGAAGCCTAGAGTTTGATACATTTAGACAAAGCATTGATTTAGCTCCGATATAGATTTGTTTTTCTAAGCTTTTGATTGAATTTTGGCATGAGGAGATCATAGAGGGCATTGCTAGGTATGTGGGTGATTTGATTGCAATGGATCCAACTACTTTAGCTACATATAGAATATTATTTTCTAGAGTGTGTGTGAACATTGATCTTACTCAAGAACTTCCAAAATACATCAAGCTCATGCCAAAATTTGGCTCCTAGAATCAATTGATCAAATACAATAATCTTTTAGTTCATTATGGTATTTATAACAAGAGAGAGCATCTCAATGTTAATTGTAAAGCCCATAAAAATAACCCAACAAGGATATGGACTCAAAAAAATGGACAATGATGTAATCAAGGATAATCCTACAAATAAAGAAAAAATGGATGAGGTTGAGGGTTCAAACCACATGATGAGGGTGGATTGCTAGGAGAAGAAGCTGCTTGAGGAAGGTGAAATTGAAATATCATCTACTAAGGTAAACTATATTTCTCCTAATTTAAAGACAACAAATGAAGTTCCTCTCTCCAATCAATTTTCTTATATTTTTGTTGCTGAAGAAGTTCCTTCGGTCCCAAATAATAATTTAGATGTTATGGAGTTCTCCACTAACCCATCCCAAAACCCTGAGATAATCCAAACTCCTATAGGGGAAAGAGATTTTCATTTTGATCAGAATCAACCAGGGGAAGGTAATAAACAATCAAGCTTTGAGGGCCAAGAGGAAAAATAAATTATTACTAGAATCCACTCAAAAGGGTATGCAGGTGTGGAAATTGAAGGACATTTGAGAAGGAAAATAAAAGCAGGTATTATGAAAAAAGAATCAGTTTAATAAGTGGCTAATGGGACCTAATTAGTCCTAAAAAATTTGGGGGAAAAAGAGACTTCCCACCAAAGTTAAATGATGAAATAAATTTTCTAGAATATAAAGGGGTTAAATGCCCCCTCGAAGTAATGTTTGGTGTGCTCTAAGGTGTGAACATAATCTAAAAATTTTCCTTCTTCAAGAAACTAAGTTAGACATTTCTAGAGTAGATAGAATAAAGGCTTCAATGTGGAATGAGGTAGAGATGGTTGTTAGTGAAGTTGTTGGAGCTTCAGGAGGCTTGATTTATTTATGGGATAGTAAGAGGATTGAAGGGTGACTAGTGGTGAGCAATAGGTGGTTTATTACTATCCTTTGTCATAACTTAATCATAAAATAGAACTAGTTGTTAACTAATATCTATACTTCAAATATAGTTGTAGGTAGAAGAAATATGTGGATAAACCTAATTCAGTTAAGAAACACCTTTCAATAAATCCCTTGGATCCTATCTAGGGATTTCAATTCTACGCTTAATCCTTTGGATAAAAAAGGTGGATCCCCCTATCCTACAATAGGAATGCAATATTTTTGAGACTTTGTAAACTCTAATGAGCTCATGGATATGGATTTGAGGAGATTTTAGTTTACTTGGAGTAATAGACATCTTAGATACTAGTTAATTCAGGTCATATTAGATAGATTTTTGGTTTCACAGGAGGGACTTACTATCTTTGGTGATTCTATCTTGACTAATCTTCCTAAAATAGGATTGGATCACAGTTTGATTATGTGGGAGAAGATAGAAGAAAGTAGGAAATACAATAATCCTTTTATATTTGAGTTAATGTGGCTTAAACATGAGGACTTAGCTTTGAAGTGGAATAATGGTGGCAAAAAAATATTGTAGTGTTGGAAATATGGCCAGCCATACATTAAAACAAAAATTTTGGTTGTTAGATGATTTTTTTAGCCGTATAAAGCATCTCCTATTAGAGAAGATAAAAAAAAATCATAAAGCTTCGAAATCTGTGAAATATACAAAAAAATGAACTCAAACGAACACTCGAGTCAAAATTTATGGCCGAAATACTAAGATATGTAATAAACACCATTGATGTAGATCCGATGGATGTGATTTGCTAGGGTTAGGATTTGCTTTGTTTTTTTTCTTACTTAAGGCAGTTTTAGGGTTTTCTTTTAAGAAGAAGAATTTTACATTGTAGCAAGTGTGTGAGCTCTTCCAGAGCCTGTGAGGAGATTGTAACAGAGTACTGAAACTTTGCCAAAATTATTCCAAATAATAAGAAGATAATATTTGCTCCAATTTTGTTTTATTGTATTATTGTAAATTCTTCATTTGGTATTAGAGCGAGGCGATCGAGAAATTGGGTTCGAGTAACTGTATAATTTTTGCTGCAAGTTTTACAGAAGATTCTCGAATATCTTAGTTCGTTTTGAAGGGAGCTATTATGGCCAACAACACCAATTCAATTTCGTCCCAGAATTTGACGATTTCGACTACGAATATTGGAGCATCCGGATGAGGACGATTCTGAAGGCAAACGGAGATTGGGCCATCATTGAAGTTGGGTTCACTAAACCAAAATACTGGAGTGCATTGATTGCAGATCAAAAGAAGGAGATGCATGAGAAAGAGAGAAAATAATTTGGCTTTGGCTTTCATCCAGTCAACTCTAGACAAGAGTCTCTTTCCCTGAATTTCTACCTGTGTTTCGGTTCATGAAGCTTGGAAGGCATTGAAGGAGAATTACCAGGGGAGTGCCTAGGTTAAGGAGGTGAAGTTGCAGACCTTGCGAAGATTTTTTGAAAATCTCAAACAAGAGGAGAATAAAACTGTAGGAGATTATTGTGTTTGAATAAAAATAGTAGTAAATAAAATGGCCACACTTGGAGAGATCATAGAGCAAAATGTAGTAATTAAAAAGGTTTTAAAAACCTTGACAGAGAATTTTGATAGTGCAGCCCTTATCATAGAAGAAATGAAGGAACTCTCGAAAATGGATATAGATTCATTAATTGGGTCTCTCACATCTCATGAAGAGAGAATTGCCAAGAGGAAGGAGGTTCTACAGAGGAACAATATTTTTTGGCAAAAGAGAATGATGGAGGAAGAGGTCACGGTAGGGGTTCTAGAGGAAGAGGAAGAAATGGAAGAGGAGGTAGAAGAGGCTCCTACGGTGGTAGAGTTCGAGGAAGATATCAAGATTCAAATAATGACCAGGCTCATGATGCAAGAGGAGGATCTAGTGCAATAGGAAGAGGTAGATACCGAGATATGAGAAATGTGCAGTGTTACAATTGTAACAAATATGGCCATTATGACAGGGATTACAAGATGAAAAAATCAGCACATTATGGAGAAGAGGATTCATATGAGGATGATATTTTGTTCTGTATGATTAAAGAAAAAGTGGAGCAAGAAGATTTCCTCTCTACACAAAATAGCACAAAGGAGACATGGATCTTGGATAGTGGATGCACAAACCATATGACCGGCAAGAGGGATGTATTTTCATCTCTTGATTCTTCTTATCAATCCAGATCAGGCTTGGGGATGAGAAGAGCTTGGAGTGGTTGCAAAAGGAGAAATGGAGGTTCCTACCAGGAGAGGAAAAATAATGAAGGTAAAATATATTTACTATGCACCCAGTTTGAAGCATTCATTAATGAGTATTGGTCAAATGTTGGAAAAGATTTATAAGTTAGTGTTTGAGGATAGAATGTGCAAAATTTATGATCAGAAGAGAAAATTTATTACCACTATAAATATGACCAAGAACAGGCTTTTCCCATTACAATTTTTAGATCAAGGGGGAGCTCTAGTATTTTTTTGTGTAGAAGATAAGGAGAGGCTATGGCATTTATGGTTTGGGAATTTAAATTATAATATTTTGAAGATGCTTTCACCACTTATCTATGGGTTGCCAAAATTTGAAGACTCCAAGGAGGTTTGTGAAGGTTGTGCACTTGGCAAATATGCAAGGGGGAATTTTCTGCATGGTGAAGCATGGAGGGCCCAACATCCATTGCATTTGGTTCATAGTGACATTTGTGGACCAATGCAGACACAGAGTATGGGTAAAGCTTCTTACTTTCTAACTTTTATTGATGATTTCTCCAGATATTGTTGGGTTTATTTTATTAAGCATAAGGATGAGGCATTCAATTAATTCAAGAATTTAAGGCTCTAGTTGAAAATGAGAGTGGTCATTATATCAAATTTTTGAGGACAGATAGAGGAGGTGAGTTCTGTTCTCATGAATTTGACGATTTTTGTAGTGATTTTGGGATTAAAAGGCATAAAACAAGTCCTTACACACCTCAAAAAAATGGGGTGGCTGAGAGAAAGAACGAGACTTTGGTGGAGATGGCACAGTGCATGATGCAAGAAAAAGGTATGAGTAAGTTTTATTGGGCTGAAGCAATTAGGACTACTAATTACATTTTAAATAGAAGTCCTACTAAGAGTCTTGAGAATATTACCCCTTATGAATGTTGGTACAACAAGAAGCCAAATGTAAATTATTTTAGAGTTTTTGGATGTGTGGTTTTTGTGCATGTTAATGGTGATAATAGGAAGAAGTTGGATGCAAAGAGTGAAAAATGTATTTTTATTGGGTACAGTAAGCAATCTAAGGCTTACAGGTTCTTTAATCCTATTTCACATAAAATAATTGTATCTAGAGATGCAATTTTTGAAGAAGGGGGAAGTTGGGGATCACAAAAATTGTTTGTTGAGGATGTTTTTGGTGAAGATAAGGTTGAACCAAGCCATGTTTCAGTTCAGACCAGCCATGAAAAATTTTCCAGTTCATCTTCTATAAGTGCACCTTCAAGTTCAAGAGAAGGTTCTTACAGTAGTTCTCCACATCCATCACCACCGACCAAAGAAAAAGGTAAAATATTGTTGAAGGATCACCCAGAATCTCAAATTCTTGATAAGAATTTCCATAATATGGTGACAAGGAGTCAGCATACAAAGATGAATGCAGTAATAGAGAGGTTAGAGAACCTGCATTTTTATGGAGATGATGACAGTGGAGATTCCAAAGGTGATGTTGTAAACTATGCACTTGTTTCACAAGTTTCTAAAGTTTCAAAAGTTGTTGTTGATGATTTTGAGCCTTCATTTTTTGAGCATGCTAGTACTAAAAAAGTGTGGATGAAGGCTATGCAAGAAGAAATACATTCTATTGAAAAGAATGATACTTGGGAGTTGTGTGATTTGCCCAAGGATAGAAAATATGTAGGATGCAAGAGGGTCTACAAGATCAAGGAGAATAGTGATGGATCCATTGAGAGGTACAAGACATGGTTGGTAGCAAAGCGTTTCACTCAAAAATATGGTTTGGACTATGAGGAAACATTTTCTCTAGTTGCAAGGCAAGAAATAGTAAGGATGTTGTTATCATTGGCAGCTCATAAAAGGTGGAGGGTGCATCATATGGATGTCAAAAGTACATTTCTCAATGGGTATTTAGATGAAGAAGTATATGTGGAACAGCCACAAGGTTTTGTTGTCCAAGGAAAAGAATATCAAGTCTACAGGTTGAAGAAGACTCTATATGGGCTGAAGCAAGCTCTAAGATCTTGGTATGCTAGAATCCATGACTACTTCCTACAGTGTAATTTTGAAAGGAGTAAGAGTGAGCCCACTTTGTACTACAAAAGGGAAGGTAATGATATTCTTATTGTATACCTTTATGTTGATGATATGTTATTTATGGGGAGTAGTTCTTCTTTGAATGATTCTTTTAAACATGATATGAAGAAGGAGTTTGAGATGTCTGATTTGGGTTTGATGAGTTACTTTCTTGGGATGGAAGTACATCAAACTAGCAATGATATTTTTGTTTGTCAATCCAAATATGTAAGGGATATGCTAAAGAGATTTGGTTTGAGTGAATGTAAACTTGTAGCAACACCCATTGCACATGGGGAGATCTTGAGTTTGGAGGATGGAGCTGAAAGGACAAACAAAACAGAGTACAGGAGTATTGTTGGTAGTCTTATGTTCCTTTGTAACACTAGGTCGGATATTGCTTTGTTGTTTCACACTATTCCAGGAATATGGCTAATCCATCACAGTTACATTTGAAGGTAGCGAAGAGTATTTTGAGGTATTTTCATGGAACAATTGATTATGAGACCCACTACTCACAGACAAAGAATTTGAAGTTAGTGATATTCAGTGACAATCATTGGGGCAGTAATATTAATGACAGGAAATCCACGAGTGGGCACTATTTTTCTCTTGGTTCAAGTTTGGTGACATGAAGTTCCAAGAAAAAAGCTACAGTGGTGTTGTCTTCTACTAAAGTAGAGTATATTGCACTTACATCGGCAAGTGCACAAGCATTGTGGCTTTGAAACTAGGAGAGATTAGGGAGAAGCAAGGGACTCCAACTACTTTATTCTGTAATAATTAGAGTACCATTAAGTTGGCATATAATCCTATCCACCATACCAGGTCCAAGCATTTCAACATCAAGTACCACTTCATTCAGGATATGGTAGAGAAGAAACAAGTTAAATTGAGGTATTGCTTCACACACGATCAAGTAGCAGATATTTTTACTAAGGGAGTAGTAAAACCTTATTTTTTGCTGCTAAGGGACTTGATAGTCAGTCCCCTTACTAGCAGGGGGATAATGTTGGAAATCTAGCCAGCCATACATTAAAACAAACATTCGAGCCGTTAGATGACATTTTCAGCCTTGTAAAGTGTCTCCTCTTAGAGGAGATAAAACAAAATCATAGAGCTTCGAAATTTGTGCAATCTAAAAAAAACAAGCTCAAATGGACACTCGAGTCAAAATTTATGGCCGAAATACTAAGACATGTAATAAACACCGTCGATGTAGATCCGACATATGTGATTTTCTAGGGTTAGGGTTTTCTTTGTTTTTTTTCTTACTTAAGGTATTTTTAGGGTTTTCTTTTAAGAAGAATTTTACATTGTAGCAAGTGTGTGAGCTCTTCCAGATCCTGTGAGGAGATTGTAACAGAATACTAAAATTCTGCCAAAATTATTCCAGATAATAAGAAGATAATATTTGCTTCAATTTTGTTTTATTGTATTATTGTAAATTCTTCATGTAGGTCCTAAACTAGGTCAAATTTCAGGTAAGTTAAGATTCATTAAATAGAACTTGAAACTCTGGAATAGAACAATTTTCGAGAACCATTTTTACAAGAATATGGAAAACAAAAATCAACTAGTAGAGTTAGAGAATTTTTTTAACTTAAAATGGATGTTAGAAGAGACCAAAGAAAGTGAGAGGGATATTTTGTCAAAATACCATAATATCTTGGCAAGTGAGGAGATCCACTGGCATCAAAAAACTAGAATCCAATAATTAAAGGAAGGGGATCAAAATACAAAATTCTCCCATGTCTCGATCCTTAATCACTATAGTTGCAATTAGATTAAAGAAGTTCTTAAGTAGGATGGGTCCTTTACCAATATTCTTGATGAGATCATACTTGAAGTAGTGAACTATTTTGAAGAGCTTTTAGGACCTACAAAGGAGGCATATATTGTTGTGGTGGAAGGGATACTCAATCACATTCCATAATTGATTAATGATAATCTAAATAAATATCTATTAAGCCCTTTCAAGGAGAAAATCAAGAAGGTAATATTTGATCTAGGAGGTGATAAAGCACCAAGACCAAATGGGTTTCCTATTGATTTCTTCAAAAAAATTTGGCATGTGATAGGGAATGGTGTGGTGGAAGCCATCATGGAAGTCCAGATAGCTCATGTTATTCATGTAGATGTCAATTCCACATTTTTGGACTTGATTCCAAAGATTTTTGGTGCTAGATATTTTCAACAGTTTAGATCTATTAGTCTTTACAACACAACCTACAAAATTTTGATCAAAACATTGGCTAATAGACTTAAGGTTTTCCTTTATTTCATTATTTATATTAATCAAGGATTTGTAAGAGGGCAACAAATCCTATATGGTATTATAATGATTCAAAAAGTTATCCACTCCATGGATAAAAGCAAAAATATTGGTATCCTCCTAAAATTAGACATGAATAAAACTTATAATCAAGTTTCTTGGACCTTCCTAGTCAAAGTGTTGCAAAGGTTTTATTTCCATAAGAATTGGATAGATCTCATACTCAGTTGTATCTCTAGTGATAAATTTTCTTAATGAATGGGGCAGTAGCAGGCTATTTCAATAGTAAAAGAGGTTTATGTCAAGGTTATCCCCTATATCCATACTTGTTCATAGTTCTAGTGGAGGCCCTTAGAAGAAGCCTTTCAAAAACCGTTTAGGAGGGAAGTTTATGAGGTTTCAAACCAACTACAACAGTGGATCCTATCTCTCATCAATAATTTATTGATAACACTTATAGTTTCTGAATCTTCCATCTCTCAAGCCCAAGTAATAAAATCCATTTTGTACAATTATGAGCAAGCAACAAGGTAAAAAGTCAATTTCAATAAAAGTATATTTCATTAATACCCCAGATAGGAAACAAAGAAGAATAGCCCATATATTTGGTTGTGAAATCATATTTCTCCAAACCTTTTACTTTAGGATGCCTCTTTATTGAGGTAGAATAAAAGCTAATCTTTGGAAAACTATTCTAGAAATTTTTACCAAAAAAATAACTAGATGGAGTGGGAAATTGTTGAGCCAAGCTAGAAAATCTCAATTAGTCTGATCAACCTTACAAAGAATTTTGATTTACTTCATGCTAGTTTTTAAACTTCCTACAACAATAAGAAACAAGCTGGAATAGATCCAATGTACCTTCCTTTGGTCAAGTTCAAAAGATAAGAAAAGACTACCTCTGGTAGCCTAGGAATAGGCTCTAAAAAGAAACATGGAGGGTTAGGTTTTAAGCACTTGAAATTTATGAATGAAGCTCTTATTGGGAAAATGGGATGGAAGCTCTTAAAACATGATCATCTTAGCTAGGTTAAAATCCTAAAAGAAAAGTATTTAAGAAATGGATTTGACTTCCTTAAGCTCAAAGAACTGCTTACATGCTTTCCTTTCTGGAATAGTTTAACTTGGTGTAAGGATCTTATTATAAAAGGCATTAGGTGGATTAGGAATGGAAAGAAGGTAAAATTTTTGGGAGACTATTGGTTGAAAAAATCCCCTTTGATGGTAGATACAGTCTTGAACTCCTTGAAACCAAGACTGTTGGATACTTTTGGTCCCAAGGTTAAAGATTTTTTAATCTTAAGATAAGGAAGACCAAGATGGAAAGAGCTAAGTTTGGAACGCTTTGATGAGATCCAAAGAAAATCTATTGAGAGCTTGGCTAACCTTCTCCATGTCTATCATTTAAACCCTTCAAGAGAACTAGACTCCTTTGTTTAGGGTAAGAAAAGCAAAGGGTAGTATTCTATCAAGGCCAACTACTCTCTTCTAGATGGGGAAGGACTGAGTTAGTTCTTAGTAAAGAAAGTATGGATAAAATGTCTATTTACTAAAATTTCATTTTTATTTTGGTTAGTAGTTCAAAATAAAATTTTGACCATAGATGAACTTGGCAAGAGAGGTTTTGATATTGTTAACAGGTGTCTCTGTATGAGAAAGCTAGTGAGATAGTTTATCATTTATTTCTTGAATATGAATTTTATTATAATGTGGTATGTCTTATCCTTAATAAGTTCTTAGTTTCTTGGGTCCTACCAAATAATTTAGTAGATGTTTACCTCCAATGGACTTCTCCTTTCATAAGTAAGCATTTGGAATCCTTATGGTAACTTTATCTCCCTCACCTCCTCTAGGATTTGTGGCATGAATAGAATAACAAAAATTTCAAGGAGAAAAAATGGAAAGTGGCCTTTGTTAGTTCTAGAATTGGAAGTGAAATCTTGGATAGCCTTAAGATAGTAAATCTCAAGGAGGATATAGTGCAACAATAAAACTTTCCAGTGTATAAATAATGGAGGATTTCAATTCAGTCCCATCAATTCAAATAATAACCATCTAGAATGAGGTGCAATGGACTCCCCCTCCCCCTAACTAGATCAAGCTCAACTTTGATGGAGTGGCAAAGGGAAATATAGTTCTAGCTGGTATGGTGGGGAAAGCTAATGGGGAGATCATTCTGGCTTATTGATATCCCTTAGGCTATCAAACTAAGATCTTTTCTAAGGTAGAGCTCTACTAGTAGGAACCCAACTCTTGTTGCATCTAGGAGTGGAAAATGTGCTCATCAAAGGCGACTCTTTGAATATAATCAAAGCCTTGAAGGAAGGATAAGAATCAAGCTAGACTATTATAAATATGATGTTGGAGAGAAAAATTAATCTTAGGAGATTGAATAATGTAGTAATTTAACATGTGTATAGAGAAGGTAATGGGGCAACCAATTTAATGGTAAACCAAGGAGTAACCTTTGAGAATAAAAGGATTTGGAAATCTGACTCCCCCCTTTTATTATATATAGTATAGGCTAAGGAGATAGAGAACAAGCACCTATTAGAGTAGTAGGTGGGAATCAATGGTTCCAACTATGAAGTCAATGATGGGAATTAATCTCTAGGGGACATACCCAAATGGTCTAGCCATGGTGGCATTAGCCAACAAATTGGATTGCCTAGGTCAAATAGATGGTAAGGTTCCAATTGGGCATTTGGAGTCATTGGAGGCAATTAAAATCCTGGATCAATATGTTTAGAATGGTCATTCTTTTTTTGGTCTATGTTTTATGTTATGTCCTTGTTGTGGTGATGTTGTTTTTATCTTTAAGGTGGATAATAATAATTTGTTTAATAGCGGTAGTTTTTGGTGGATATTGTTCTTGAAACTATAAGTTAGAGATCAAGGACTATAGGTTTTTATGTTAATTATTGATTGGTTGTAGCTTTTGTTCTAGTTCTAGACTTTAAGAAGATCTTAAGAAGCTTTTGTACAAGTTTTGGGACCCCAAGACCCCTATTACCTTAATGAAAAATAATAATTCTAACATGTATGTGATGACTAAGACTTGGAATGTTTAATTGAAGTATATTAGGTGTAATAATTAACTAAAAAATTTGCAGCCCCAAGCGCCAATCATAGAGGTTTCTCACACTAACCTAATCCAAATAAATAAATAATTAACTAATAAATTTTATAAATTAAAATAATTCAAAATAATTAATATTTCAATATGAAGAATAAGAAAAGAGAATAAAAGGATCATCATCATTATTATTATATGAGCATTAAATTTTAGATTCTAGACTATTATATTCTCTCTTATAGGAAATGTTCCATACAATGTATTATTTTTATTATTTTTGATGATATAAATGTTTTAAGAATAGAGAACACCCACCATGGTGGGATGAATTTTCACCTCCACATTAGTTTTTTCATAACCAAATAGAAAGTAACATAATCATATACAATTATTAATTGCATATCTTCTTTCTCTTTACTAATCATTCTTTTACTTAATGTCCAAAAAGAAGAGGTGTTCTGATTTTTATTGCATGCATATCCACTACCAATACAATTGTTTGGTTTCTCTTCGAACAATTTCAACGTCATATTTTTTTGAAATCTATCTCATCTATTTGAATTTAATGTGACCTAGCACATCTTTATTTCTATGAGGTCTAGGATCCCCATATATCCAAATCATATGATCATTGTTGTCCTCTTCAATTGTCATGATCATTAGATATGAGATCAGATGATTGGACTATTGTACCTTGTGTAGAGCAACACAACAAGGCAGCTCCAAGAGCATGAGTATTGGCTCAACTAGACTACCATTGAGGTTTTTTACAAGGTCAACTTATTTTAAGATGTGGTCTTCAATGTTGTTCCTACTCTATCCTAATCTAATAAGCTTAAAGGGGATAAGGGAAAGAGAAAAAAAATATTGTGAAAATGAAAAATATCCTAAGCTAACCTAAGCTAATAGGGGATGATGTGCCAAGATCATAATATTTATCTCCATAATAGTAAGACACATGAGCGCGTGAGTGTAATGCATCAATAGCTTAAATACGAACACTTCCTCCTCTTAGCATGTTAAGCATAGATTACATATAAAAGAAACCATACAAACATTAAATAGTCATGGCCTCTAGTATGCACACATATAAGAAATGTGATAAAAATAACCAAATAGTCTTGACCTCAAGCATGTATATATGAATATGAATTTTACAAATTATGCTAGAAGTGGGAGCTTGAAATATTTCCCTCAAGAACACTTAGGTTTTAGGTAATATTATATAGAAGAAAATAAAGGGAAAGTTATGCAACTTGTTAATCCTTTGCAATACTAAAAGTTCTAATATTTATAAAATACAAAAAAGGGAATTTTCCCTCCAAAACTAGTCTAGACATTTATGACCATACCCATATGTTTCTTGCTTGATTATGTCCTTGAATTCCTAACAATTTTTAGATGTTGGATGCTCAACTACCACTAACACCTCTTTCTGACATCCTAAGGATCCTAAAACTTGAGTATAAAACTTTTTTTATAAGTACTTATGTCATATTTGGGATTGCTACTATTGCAGGTGCCATGCTTTTATCTTCAATAAGCCATCCATGTTTCTTATATTACCAAGCCTCATTGATGTCAGGAGGTGACCTTTTACTTCCGTAGTAATTACCTCATCATTTTAGCTCATTTTCCCCCTAGGATCTTATACATCATTATTGATTTCTTCTATTGGTTGTTTGTTGGAACTTTATCCTCGTTCTCCTTTATAAAAACTTTAAAACTTTCGAGATCAAGCTAGATGCTTTTTCAAAAGTATCTTGCATAAATTTTATGTTATACCCTTTTATCAAACCCTTTTTAGTGTTTAGTCTTTCAAAAGTTATTTATTTTGCATGGTCTGATTTTCAAAACCTTTTCCCTTTTTTCTTTATTAGGACTCTGAAAAATCCTAAAACTCTCGACCATTGGGAGTCTTTTCTCTCTTTTGCACTTGTTGGTCTTCTTTTTTTCTTTCCATTATTTTAAATATTTGAGCCATGTAATCACTCAAAACTTTTGTCTTTCTATCTTGTTTGGGACTTTTGCAAAGTGGTGCATGTCGTTGATCAAAATGTTTCTAATTGCATCTATCTTATGTATTTTCCTCTTCTTTCACCATCTTGCCTTTGTTTTACTCTTCTTTAAAAAACTATCTAAGGCAAAGCTTTGCATTGGAATGACACACCCTAGCAGGACTTCTCATTTATGCTTTAATTATGTATTGATGTGTGGATATCAAATGCATAATCTTATTTTATTTTATCAAGATGTGTTGATAGTTGCACTTTATGCTTTCTAAAGTTGAATTATGCTACTTTTAGAATATGGTATTGCTAATGAATTTTATGGTTGCAAGACCAGGTGCTCTCACAGGTGGATTGATGTGGGAAAACCACCAAAGTTGAGATAAAAATAGGAAATGATGGATGAATTCTCATCAACATCCCAAGGGTGAAATAAACCCTCATATAGATGCATTGCATATATGTATGTTTAATTAAAATTGCATCTTTGGGTAAGGAGGTTTCTATTAAGCAAAAGAACCATCCTTAGTAGGCAGGTGATAACGCTAAAGTTATCATAATACCTCCTACTTAAAGGAAAACATTGTTTATGCATATTGTTAATTGCATCATAGTTGGGCAAGGACGACTTAGCAAGAGCCCTTATGTTGTTGTATGTATTATGAAGTGTGGAATTTTTTGGTTAAGGATTTATCAAACAAAGTATTAATAAAGTTAGTAAAATAGTAGAGATTGATGGTAATGGTTAAAATTAACATTCAATATTTATTAAATTAATTAGGCGAATAATTAATTTAATTATTATTATTATTATTATTATTATTATTATTATTATTATTCTAATGTTGGTAGCATTAGAAAGAAATGAATTAATGAGAAGAATAAATGATTAATGTTGAGAGCATTAGTGAATTATTATGAGTCTTACTTTTAAAAATAGTATTTTAATAAATATGAATTAAATTCATTTTTAGTAGTGTTAGAAAGGTGCTACTTTTGGATTTGTGGGAAATGTTGGAAAAGCTGGTAATTGTGAAAATATTACAACATAAAAGTGTTACCTTTTATCATAACGGGTTAGCATGCAAGAAGGAATTAATTCCAGCATTTGATCTTCTTTTATTCCTTGAAGCAGAAGAGATTGCCAATATTTGGTGATGGTTAGATCGGGACAGGGAAGATTGGAAAAGAAGGAAGAGATACCTTGCTAATACAAAGGTATTCTAATGCTAGTTACTCTTTGATTGAAAAATATTTTTGGTATGTTATGTGTTGTTTTATCAATCCCTGGTTTTCATCTTTGATCTTGCTTGTTTCAAAACTTATGCATGCAAAGATAATTTCCTTTTTCTTTGGTTTCAATTCTTGGTTATGGTTTTTTGGGATTGTTGGGCAAGTTGGTTTGGTCGCCTTAAACCTTATTTAAACCTACAAACGTTGGGGTCACTCAAGATTTATCAAAGCCAGATATCAGGGTACCTTATTATTTTTTTAGGTAATTTTATTAGTGGTCATTTTTTGAGACTTTATCTCTCTTTTGAAGTTGTGTTATTCACACACTTGGAACTTTTGTTTCTAGTTCTAATTGTTTTTAAGTAATCAGTGAGTTGGTCCAAGGCTTAAGTTTCCAATTCAAACCTTTTTTAAAGTATATTAGGAGTCATAAGTTGCTTTAGTCTGGGGAAAAGCCTTAGGGCAGCAATACTGAAGAAGTGGCTATCTCGTGTGAAGCGCTTACCCTTGGTGGCAGAATGTAAAGTTGTGCCAAGGGAGGTGACTTGGTGATGCATGGCTCAATGTGCAGTCATTTTTAAAGTATACATGCATTTATCTCTTTAAGTTGCAATGGGTAGGCTTCTGTGTTTTGGATGTCACTGTTATAGATTGTTACCTCTTCTTTCACCAATGAGAAATATAATTATTTAAGTTGTACATTTTCTAAGAAGGAGGTGTTTCCAGTTGTGGAGCATATTATGTCTGCTTTAATTAATGGTTATACTCCACAAAATTATATATATATTTTGTGTGATTTCAATCCAATATAGGAGCTCTGTAGATTGATTATTTTGCAACCATAGCTCGTGTAAAACCAAAGTTTTTGGTTAAGGTTCTTCAAATAAAATTTTAAGGATTAGAGGTTGTGAGTATTTTAGAAAAAGTCATGCATTTAACCTTTGGGTAGCTCAAATATCTCGGTGTGACCAATTGTAGTTTCATTCGTTCGATTGAAGTATTGGCACCTAGTTTTTATCTTAGTTTTTCCCTAAGATTGGGTTTACGACCTGTAGTTTCCTTAACGTATGTAAATGCATATTTTATTCTTGCAATGCATATTTTTTTATGGATTAGGATTTTTATAATATGTTAGCAAGTTATTAATTATCAGTTATGAGTCTAAGAGGGAAACTGATAGTTGATATTGAATACCTTTTTTAAATGTAAAAAGGTGGTTTTCTTTTAATATTGGTGATAATTGCTTCTTTAGGATCATATAATTATTGTGATTGTTTATTATCAAAATTTAATATGATAGTGGCTTTTAAATTAATGATCATAGGAAGAATTTATTACCCATTTTTCCATATTAATATTAATTAAATAATAGGTCCGAGGTGTAGACCAATTGGTTTGACCAAACCCCATAAGGGGGCGGAGGTCCAAGGTTCAAATATCGGGCCTCGTTGGACTGAACGCTTGTCCCTTTCCTAGTGCTTTCAGCGACGTAAAAGGTTTAAAATGATTGTGGCATGGTGGTTATAGGGGCGGACAACACGAAGATCTGTGTGGTGGCTTTCGGGGCGGATAGCGCAAAATACTGTGGCGGCCATAAAAATTCGGACAGCATGCCCGGATTCGTGGCGGCTACCGATTCCACCATGTTTAAATATATATATTAATTAAATAAGGTGTTGTTTTTTATCAAAATATAGTGGGGGCTTATATATTATTAAATTTGATTAAAGAAGAAGTATATCAGTAGCCAATATATTCTTTTAAAAAATGGAATAGTGTTTTGAATGAGAAGTTATTTGGAAGGATTAAGGAATATGTTTTTCTAGAAAAATAGATAAGGCTTGTGTAGATAAGGAATCCATTTTCGAGAGAAGTATAAAATTCTCTCAATGTATTTGCATTGTATTGCTTGATACAGAGCATGCTTTTGCATTATTGTATACTCTTCTTGCATTGTGCATGTTAGGCTTGCATATGTGTTTCAAGAGTTGTCTCGATCCCTAAGCTTTTAATCAAAGTTTATGGGTGAAGATCTATCAAGAGGAACACATTAAAAGAGAAGATGACCATTTATATTGATATATAATAATATTATTGAAAATGAGAGTTGCTTGGAAAGTATTTGTATGGAAAATGTACAAATATTTTGATGAAGGAAATGATGTTTCCAACTCATTCAACCAAGGCATAACCCTAGAAGTATCAAACTTGGAGATGAGAAGAGCTTGGAGGTGGTTGCAAAAGGGGACATGGAGGTTCCTACAAAAAGAGGTAAATTGAAGGTAAAAGATATTTATTATGCACCTAATTTGAAGCATTCTTTGATGAGCATTGGGAAAATGTTAGAAAAAGATTACAAATTGGTTTTTGAGGATAAAATGTGCAAGATTTATGATAAGAATAGAAGGTTGATCACAAAAGTGCAGATGACTAAGAACAAATTGTTTCCATTGAGGTTTGTTGAGCAAGGGGGAGAACTTGCTTGTGTGGGTATTGAAGATAAAAGGAGGCTATGGCATTTGAGATTTGGGCATTTGAATTTTCATAGTTTGAGGATGCTTTCACCACTTGTGTATGGTTTGCCAAAAGTAGAAGACACCAAGGAGATTTGTGAGGGGTGCACTCTTGGTAAACAAACAAGGGGGCTATTTCCCAAAGGTGAAGCATGGAGGGCCCAATATCCACTTCAGCTTGTTCATAGTGACATTTGTGGACCAATGCCAACTCAAAGTATTGGTAAAGCTTCCTATTTTCTCACTTTCATTGATGATTTTTCAAGATATTGTTGGGTTTATTTCCTTAAGCATAAAGATGAGGCTTTTGTTTGCTTCAAATATTTTAAAGCACTTGTTGAGAATGAAAGTGGGCATACCATCAAATGTTTGAGGAGTGATAGAGGAGGTGAATTATGTTCTAATGAATTTGAAGAGTTTTGTAGGGATTTTGGCATCAAGAGGTAAAAGACCAGCCCCTACACACCTCAACAAAATGGGGTGGCTGAAAGAAAGAATAGGACTTTGGTGGAGATGACAAGATGTATGATGCAAACTAAAGGTTTGAGTTCATTTTATTGGGCTGAAGCAACTAGGACTGCTAATTATATTCTTAATAGAAGTCCTACTAGGAGTCTAGAGCATAGTACTCCTTATGAATGTTGGTTTGGAAAGAAGCCAAATGTACAACACTTTAGAGTTTTTGGGAGTGTTGCTTTTGTGCATGTGAATGATGAGAAGAGAAAAAAGCTTGATGCTAAGAGTGAGAAGATGATTTTCATTGGTTATAGTGAGCAATCTAAGGCCTATAGATTCTTTAATCCTCATTCTAGAAAAATTGTTGTATCTAGAGATGCAATTTTTGATGAAGGGGGAAATTGGAAGTCTCAAAAATTATGTGTTGATGATGATGTGTTTGAAGAGATTGTTCCAAGTAGCCAAGCAAGTGTTCAGCCCAGCCATGTTTCTACTAATAATTATTTGTATAGAAGCACTTATTTTGGGTCACCATCTCACATGGGATCCACAAGTTCATCTTCAAGTCCAAGAGCAAGCCAAGAAGAAGTTCCTACAAGCTTTTCTGCACCTCCATCACCAACTGCAAATGTGAAGAGAAAGAGATTGTTGAAGGATCATCCACCATCTCAAATCATTGACACCAACTTCAATAGAATATTGACAAGAGGCCAACATCAAGAAATGAACCAAGTCTTGCAAAGGCTTGAGAATTTGCACTTGTATGGAGATGAAGACAATGGAGACCCCAAAGGTGATATTGTTAATTATGCTCTTGTTTCAAAAGTTGTTGATGATTTTGAACCTTCTTGTTATGAACATGCCTGCTTCTAACAAGTTGTGGATGAAGGCAATGAATGAAGAAATGCATTCTATTGAAAAGAATGACACTTGGGAATTGTGTGAACTGCCCAAAGATAGAAAATGTGTTGGCTACAAATGGGTCTACAAGATCAAAAGGCACAATGATGGTTCCATTGAGAGATACAAGGCTAGATTGGTTGCCAAAGGCTTTACACAAAAGTTTGGCATAGACTATGAGGAGACTTTTGCTCTCGTAGCAAGGCAAGAGATAGTGAGAATGGTGCTCTCTTTGGCTGCTCACAAAGGCTGGAGTGTGCACCACATGGATGTAAAAAGTGCTTTCCTCAATGGGTATCTTGATGAAGAGGTGTATGTGACACAACCTCAAGGTTTTCAGGTCCATGGCAAAGAAGATCAGGTCTATAGATTGAAGAAGGCTTTGTATGGGTTGAAGCAAGCTCCAAGAGCTTGGTACCAAAGAATTCATGAATACTTCCAAAGGTGTGGCTTTCAAAGAAGCAAGAGTGAGCCTACATTGTACTACAAGACACAAGGTAATGACATTCTCATTGTGTGCTTGTATGTTGATGATTTGTTGTTTATGGGAAGTAGTCCTTCAATGAATGATGATTTTAAGGAGGACATGAAAAGAGAATTTGATATGACTGATCTTGGTTTGATGAGTTACTTTCTAGGCATGGAAGTACATCAAACTAGTAATGAGATTTTTCTTTGTCAAACAAAGTATGCAAAGGACATGTTGAAGAAGTTTGGTATGATTGATTGCAAGCCCGTAGCTACTCCAATTGCACATGGAGAGCTTTTGTGTTTGGATGATGGGGCTGATCATGCAAACAAAACTGAATATAGAAGCATTGTTGGGAGTTTAATGTTTCTTTGCAATACTAGGCTTGATATTTGTTATGCAATATCACTTTGTTCAAGGTACATGGCTGATCCTTCTACATTGCATTTGAAGGCAGCCAAGAGAATACTGAGGTATGTGCAAGGCACAATTGATTTTGGCATTCATTACTCCTCATCTCAGAATTTGAAGTTGATTGGTTTCAGTGATAGTGATTGGGGAAGTAATCTTGATGACCGGAAGTCCACTAGTGGAAATTGTTTCTCCCTTGGTTCAGGATTGATTACTTGGAGTTCCAAAAAACAAGCTATTGTTGCATTGTCTTCTACAGAAGCTGAATACATTGCACTCACATCAACAAGTGCACAAGCCTTGTGGCTTAGGAAAGTTCTTGGAGAGATTGGGGAGAAGCAAGGAACTCCTACTACACTTTTTTGTGACAACACAAGTGCCATTAAGTTGGCACAAAATCCTGTCCACCATGTCCGGTCAAAACACTTTGACATCAAGTACCATTTCATCAGGGATGTGGTGGAGAAGAAGATGATCAAACTGAGCTATTGTAACACCAAAGACCAAATTGCAGACATATTCACAAAACTAGTTGCAAAGACTCAGTTTTTGATGCTGAGAGACCTGATTGTTGGCCCTCTCAACATCAAGGGGGAGAATGTTGGAATATGATGCTGACCATGTGGCATTTCCAAGTCAGCAAAAATGAAGTAAAACAAATATGCCTCCTATTTTGTAACTGTAGAATAAAAGAATGTGTCATTGTAGGAAGATTTCAGTTTGTAACAACTATAGGTTGTTACACTTCTTGTAACAGCTTTAGAATCTTTGTATTAGGGTAGAATAGGGTAAAAACATATGATTGTAACATTTTGTGAGAAGGAGAAGTTGAATGGAATAGGGAAAAATGAAAAACGCAGCTCCATTCTTGATATTTTCTGTGCAGTCCTGTTTCTGAAAAAAGTGGTTAGTAGCCTACTTTGAGAGGCTATAACTTTTTATTTACAAATCCTTTTCCGCTGATTTTTGGAAAGTTTATTGAAATTATATAGCTCTCTAAGATGTATAAATTTCACGTGATTCTGATAAGTGGAAGGCCTTCATTTCATCTTCCAAAAACTGCAACTTCTTCTTTTTTACTATGTTTTCCAGTTTTGCAATATGCTTCATTTTTATCTGTGTTTCATGTTATAATATTCATTTGGTATCAGAGCTTGGTAGATTGAGTTGTTGGGTTTGAAGGTTGTGGGTTGTTCTTGAAGTTTTAATTTAAAATTTCTTGGAGAGTTCAGTTCATTGTTGCAGATTGTTGTAATGGCAAGCAACTCAAACTCACTTCCACTTCCAGAGTTTGATGGATCAAACTATGAATATTGGAGCATCAAAATGAGGACTTTGTTAAAAGGAAAATATTTGTGGAGCATTATTGATGAAGGTTACACAGAACCATCAGATTGGAATGTGTTAACATCAGATGAAACTAAAGATATGAGGGAGAAAGAGAGCAAGAATTGTCTTGCTTTGTACCATTTGCAATCTGCTCTTTCGAGAGCATTTTTCCAAGGATTGCAAATTGTGTTTCTACAAAAGAGGCTTGGAAAGCCTTGAAAGAAAATTATCAAGGAAATGATAAAGTGAAAGAGGTCAAGCTTCAGACCTTGAGAAGAGAATTTGAGAACCTCTGGCAGCAAGATAATGAAGATGTAGGAGATTATTGTGTGAGAGTAAAGGCAGTGGTAAATAAAATGTCCACTCTTGGTGAAGATGTGGAGAAACCAGTTGTAATTAAGAAAGTTCTCAGAACTTTGATAGAGAAATGGGATAATGCTGCCCTTATGCTTGAAGAATCCAAGGATTTTTCCACCATGGACCTTGACCAATTAATTGGTACTCTTACATCTCATGAAGAAAGAATTCGTAAGAGAGAAGAAAAGAAAAAGCAAGCCAGTTCTAGTGAAGAACAAGCATTTTCTATCAAAGGAAATGATGCACATGGAAGAGGACAAGGAAGAGGCTCTAGAGGAAGAGGTAGAAATGGAAGAGGAGGAAGAAGAGGCTCCTTTGGTAGAGGAAGAGGCAGAGATCAGAATTCTGAAGGTGATCATCAAGCCCATGCTTCAAGAGGAGGATCAAATGCAAGAGGAAGAGGTAGAGGTAGAGACATGAGAAATGTTCAATGTTATCATTGTAACAAATATGGCCATTTTGAGAAGGATTGTAGGCTGAAACAATCCTCTAATAGATCAGAAAATTATGGAGAGGAAGACTTCTTTGAAGATGAGACATTGTTCTACTCAAATGAAGATGGAGCACTCCATGAAGAGCAAGCATTTCTCTCCTATGATAGACCAAAAAGTTTCACCAATGAGACATGGATCCTTGATAGTGGGTGCACAAACCACATGACTGGCAAGAAGGAGTTGTTTTCTTCTCTTGACCATTCTTATCATTCAAGTATCAAGCTTGGAGATGAGAAGAGCTTGGAGGTGGTTGCAAAAGGGGACATGGAGGTTCCTACAAAAAGAGGTAAATTGAAGGTAAAAGATATTTATTATGCACCTGATTTGAAGCATTCTTTGATGAGCATTGGGAAAATGTTAGAAAAATATTACAAATTGGTTTTTGAGGATAAAATGTGCAAGATTTATGATAAGAATAGAAGGTTGATCACAAAAGTGCAGATGACTAAGAACAAATTGTTTCCATTGAGGTTTGTTGAGCAAGGGGGAGAACTTGCTTGTGTGGGTATTGAAGATAAAAGGAGGCTATGGCATTTGAGATTTGGGCATTTGAATTTTCATAGTTTGAGGATGCTTTCACCACTTGTGTATGGTTTGCCAAAAGTAGAAGACACCAAGGAGATTTGTGAGGGGTGCACTCTTGGTAAACAAACAAGGGGGCTATTTCCCAAAGGTGAAGCATGGAGGGCCCAATATCCACTTCAGATGGTTCATAGTGACATTTGTGGACCAATGCCAACTCAAAGTATTGGTAAAGCTTCCTATTTTCTCACTTTCATTGATGATTTTTCAAGATATTGTTGGGTTTATTTCCTTAAGCATAAAGATGAGGCTTTTGTTTGCTTCAAATATTTTAAAGCACTTGTTGAGAATGAAAGTGGGCATACCATCAAATGTTTGAGGAGTGATAGAGGAGGTGAATTTTGTTCTAATGAATTTGAAGAGTTTTGTAGGGAGTTTGGCATCAAGAGGCAAAATACCAGCCCCTACACACCTCAAAAAAATGGGGTGGCTGAAAGAAAGAATAGGACTTTGGTGGAGATGACAAGATGTATGATGCAAACTAAAGGTTTGAGTTCATTTTATTGGGCTGAAGCAACTAGGACTGCTAATTATATTCTTAATAGAAGTCCTACTAGGAGTCTAGAGCATAGTACTCCTTATGAATGTTGGTTTGGAAAGAAGCCAAATGTACAACACTTTAGAGTTTTTGGGAGTGTTGCTTTTGTGCATGTGAATGATGAGAAGAGAAAAAAGCTTGATGCTAAGAGTGAGAAGATGATTTTCATTGGTTATAGTGAGCAATCTAAGGCCTATAGATTCTTTAATCCTCATTCTAGAAAAATTGTTGTATCTAGAGATGCAATTTTTGATGAAGGGGGAAATTGGAAGTCTCAAAAATTGTGTGTTGATGATGATGTGTTTGAAGAGATTGTTCCAAGTAGCCAAGCAAGTGTTCAGCCCAGCCATATTTCTACTAATAATTATTTGTACAGAAGCACTTATTTTGGGTCACCATCTCACATGGGATCCACAAGTTCATCTTCAAGTCCAAGAGCAAGCCAAGAAGAAGTTCCTACAAGCTTTTCTGCACCTCCATCACCAACTGCAAATGTGAAGAGAAAGAGATTGTTGAAGGATCATCCACCATCTCAAATCATTGACACCAACTTCAATAGAATATTGACAAGAGGCCAACATCAAGAAATGAACCAAGTCTTGCAAAGGCTTGAGAATTTGCACTTGTATGGAGATGAAGACAATGGAGACCCCAAAGGTGATATTGTTAATTATGCTCTTGTTTCAAAAGTTGTTGATGATTTTGAACCTTCTTGTTATGAACATGCTGCTTCTAACAAGTTGTGGATGAAGGCAATGAATGAAGAAATGCATTCTATTGAAAATAATGACACTTGGGAATTGTGTGAACTGCCCAAAGATAGAAAATGTGTTGGCTGCAAATGGGTCTACAAGATCAAAAGGCACAGTGATGGTTCCATTGAGAGATACAAGGCTAGATTGGTTGCCAAAGGCTTTACACAAAAGTTTGGCATAGACTATGAGGAGACTTTTTCTCCCGTAGCAAGGCAAGAGACAGTGAGAATGGTGCTCTCTTTGGCTGCTCACAAAGGCTGGAGTGTGCACCACATGGATGTAAAAAGTGCTTTCCTCAATGGGTATCTTGATGAAGAGGTGTATGTGACACAACCTCAAGGTTTTCAGGTCCATGGCAAAGAATATCAGGTCTATAGATTGAAGAAGGCTTTGTATGGGTTGAAGCAAGCTCCAAGAGCTTGGTACCAAAGAATTCATGAATACTTCCAAAGGTGTGGCTTTCAAAGAAGCAAGAGTGAGCCTACATTGTACTACAAGACACAAGGTAATGACATTCTCATTGTGTGCTTGTATGTTGATGATTTGTTGTTTATGGGAAGTAGTCCTTCAATGAATGATGATTTTAAGGAGGACATGAAAAGAGAATTTGATATGACTGATCTTGGTTTGATGAGTTACTTTCTAGGCATGGAAGTACATCAAACTAGTAATGAGATTTTTCTTTGTCAAACAAAGTATGCAAAGGACATGTTGAAGAAGTTTGGTATGATTGATTGCAAGCCTGTAGCTACTCCAATTGCACATGGAGAGCTTTTGTGTTTGGATGATGGGGCTGATCATGCAAACAAAACTGAATATAGAAGCATTATTGGGAGTTTAATGTTTCTTTGCAATACTAGGCCTGATATTTGTTATGCAATATCACTTTGTTCAAGGTACATGGCTGATCCTTCTACATTGCATTTGAAGGCAGCCAAGAGAATATTGAGGTATGTGCAAGGCACAATTGATTTTGGCATTCATTACTCCTCATATCAGAATTTGAAGTTGATTGGTTTCAGTGATAGTGATTGGGGAAGTAATCTTGATGACCGGAAGTCCACTAGTGGAAATTGTTTCTCCCTTGGTTCAGGATTGATTACTTGGAGTTCCAAAAAATAAGCTACTATTGCATTGTCTTCTACAGAAGCTGAATACATTGCACTCACATCAGCAAGTGCACAAGCCTTGTGGCTTAGGAAAGTTCTTGGAGAGATTGGGGAGAAGCAAGGAACTCCTACTACACTTTTTTGTGACAACACAAGTGCCATTAAGTTGGCACAAAATCCTATCCACCATGTCCGGTCAAAACACTTTGACATCAAGTACCATTTCATCAGGGATGTGGTGGAGAAGAAGATGATCAAACTGAGCTATTGTAACACCAAAGACCAAATTGCAGACATATTCACAAAACCAGTTGCAAAGACTCAGTTTTTGATGCTGAGAGACCTGATTGTTGGCCCTCTCAACATCAAGGGGGAGAATGTTGGAATATGATGCTGACCATGTGGCATTTCCAAGTCAGAAAAAATGAAGTAAAACAAATATGCCCCCTATTTTGTAACTGTAGAATAAAAGAATGTGTCATTGTAGGAAGATTTCAGTTTTGTAACAGCTATAGATTGTTACACTTCTTGTAACAACTTTAGAATATTTGTATTAGGGTAGAATAGGGTAAAAACATATGATTGTAACATTTTGTGAGAAGGAGAAGTTGAATGGAATAGGGAAAAATGAAAAACATAGCTCCATTCTTGATATTTTTTGTGCAGTCCTATTTCTGAAAAAAGTGGTTAGTAGCCTACTTTGAGAGGCTATAAATTTTTATTTACAAATCCTTTTCCGCTGATTTTTGGATAGTTTATTGAAATTATATAGCTCTCTAAGCTGTATAAATTTCACGTGATTATGATAAGTGGAAGGCCTTCATTTCATCTTCCAAAACTGCAACTTCTTCTTTTTTACTGCGTTTTCCAGTTTTGCAATATGCTTCGTTTTTATCTGTGTTTCATGTTATAATATTCATTTGGTATCAGAGCTTGGTAGATTGAGTTGTTGGGTTTGAAGCTTGTGGGTTGTTCTTGAAGTTTTAATTTAAAATTTCTTGGAGATTTCAGTTCATTGTTGCAGATTGTTGTAATGGCAAGCAACTCAAACTCACTTCCACTTCCAGAGTTTGATGGATCAAACTATGAATATTGGAGCATCAAAATGAGGACTTTGTTAAAAGAAAAATATTTGTGGAGCATTATTGATGAAGGTTACACAGAACCATCATATTGGATTGTGTTAACATCAGATGAAACTAAAGATATGAGGGAGAAAGAGAGCAAGAATTGTCTTGCTTTGTACCATTTGCAATCTGCTCTTTCTCGAGAGCATTTTTCCAAGGATTGCAAATTGTGTTTCTACAAAAGAGGCTTGGAAAGCCTTGAAAGAAAATTATCAAGGAAATGATAAAGTGAAAGAGGTCAAGCTTCAGACCTTGAGAAGAGAATTTGAGAACCTCTGGTAGCAAGATAATGAAGATGTAGGAGATTATTGTGTGAGAGTAAAGGCGATGGTAAATAAAATGTCCACTCTTGGTGAAGATGTGGAGAAACCAATTGTAATTAAGAAAGTTCTCAGAACTTTGATAGAGAAATGGGATAATGCTGCCCTTATGCTTGAAGAATCCAAGGATTTTTCCACCATGGACCTTGACCAATTAATTGGTACTCTTACATCTCATGAAGAAAGAATTTGTAAGAGAGAAGAAAAGAAAAAGCAAGCCAGTTCTAGTGAAGAACAAGCATTTTCTTGCCATACATGTGGTTTGTGCACCCACTATCAAGGATCCATGTCTCATTGCTGAAACTTTTTGTTCTATCATATGAGAGAAATGCTTGCTCTTCATGGAGCGCTCCATCTCCATGTGCATCATTTACTTTGATATAAAATGCTTGTTCTTCACTAGAACTGGCTTGCTTTTTATTTTCTTCTCTCTTATGAATTCTTTCTTCATGAGATGTAAGAGTACCAATTAATTGTTCAAGGTCCATGGTGGAAAAATCCTTGGATTCTTCAAGTATAAGGGCACATTATCCCATTTCTCTGTCAAAGTTCTGAGAACTTTTTTAATTACAATTGGTTTCTCCACATTTTCACCAAGAGTGGACATTTTATTTACCACTGCCTTTACTCTCACACAATAATCTCCTACATCTTCATTATCTTGCTACCAGAGGTTCTCAAATTCTCTTCTCAAGGTTTGAAGCTTGACCTCTTTCACTTTATCATTTCCTTGATAATTTTCTTTCAAGGCTTTCCAAGCCTCTTGTGTAGAAACACAATTTGCAATCCTTGGAAAAATGCTCTCAAAAAGAGCAGATTGCAAATGGTACAAAGAAAGACAATTCTTGCTCTCTTTCTCCCTCATATCTTTAGTTTCATTTAATGTTAACACAGTCCAATATGATGGTTCTGTGTGACCTTCATCAATAATGCTCCACAAATGTTTTCCTTTTAACAAAGTCCTCATTTTGATGCTCCAATATTCATAGTTTGATCCATCAAACTCTGGAAGTGGAAGTGAGTTTGAGTTGTTTGCCATTACAACAATCTGCAACAATGAACTAAACTCTCCAAGAAATTTTAAATTAAAATTTCAAGAACAACCCACAACCTTCAAACCCAACAACTCAATCTACCAAGCTCTGATACCAAATGAAGATTATAAATGAAACACAGATAAAAATGAAGCATATTGCAAAACTGGAAAATGTAGTAAAAAATAAGTTGTATTTTTTGGAAGAAAAAATGAAAGCCTTATACTTATCAGAATCACATGAAATTTATACAGCTTAGAGAGCTATATAATTTCAATAAACGGTCCAAAAATCAACGGAAAATGATTTGTAAATAAAAACTTATAGCCTCTCAAAGTAGGCTACTAACCACTTTTTTCAGAATGTCATTACCTTATGTCTTGTAGTACAATGTAGGCTCACTTTTGCTTCTTGGAAAGCCACACCTTTCGAAGTATTCATGAATTCTTTGGTACCAAGCTCTTGGAGCTTGCTTCAACCCATACAAAGCCTTCTTCAATCTATAGACCTAATCTTCTTTGCCATGGACCTAAACACCTTGAGGTTGTGTCACATACACCTCTTCATCAATATACCCATTGAGAAAAGCACTTTTTACATCCATGTGGTGCACACTCCAGCCTTTGTGAGCAGCCAAAGAGAGCACCATTCTCACTATCTCTTGCCTTGCTAAGGGATCAAAACTCTCCTCATAGTCTATGCCAAACTTTTGTGTAAAGCCTTTGGCAACCAATATAGCCTTGTATCTCTCAATGGAACTGTGTCTTTTGATCTTGTAGACCCATTTGCATCCAACACATTTTCTATCTTTGGGTAGTTCACACAATTTCCAAGTGGTATTCTTTTCAATAGAATGCATTTCTTCATTCATTGCCTTCATCCACAACTTGTTAGAAGCAGTATGTTCATAACAAGAAGGATCAAAATCATCAACAAATTTTGAAACAAGAGCATAATTAACAATATCACCTTTGGGGTCTCCATTGTCTTCATCTCCATACAAGTGCAAATTCTCAAGCCTTTGCAAGACTTGGTTCATTTATTGATGTTGGCCTCTTGTCAATTTTCTATTGAAGTTGGTGTCAATGATTTGAGATGGTGGATGATCCTTCAACAATCTCTTTCTCTTCACATTTGCAGCTGGTGACGGAGGTACGAAAAAACTTGTAGGAACTTCTTTTTTGCTTGCTCTTGGACTTGAAGATGAACTTGTGGATCCCATGGTGATCCAAAAGAAGTGCTTATGTACAAAGAATTATTAGTAGAAACATGGCTGGGCTGAACACTTGCTTGGCTACTTGGAACAATCTCTTCAAACACATCATCATCAATACATAAATTTTTAGACTTCCAATTTTCCCCTTCATCAAAAATTGCATCTCTAGATACAACAATTTTCTAGGATGAGGATTAAAGAATATATAGGCCTTATATTGCTCACTATAACCAATTAAAATCATCTTTTCACTCTTAGCATCAACCTTTTTTCTGTTCTCGTCATTCACATGCACAAAAGCAACACTCCCAAAAACTCTAAAGTGTTGTACATTTGGCTTCTTTCCAAACCAACATTCATAAGGAGTACTATGCTCTAGACTCCTAGTAGAACTTCTATTAAGAATACAATTAGCAGTCCTAGTTGCTTTTGCCCAATAAAATGAAATCAAACCTTTAGTTTGCATCATACATGTTGTCATCTCCACCAAAGTCCTATTCTTTCTTTCAGCCACCAGATTTTGTTGAGGTGTGTAGGGGCTTGTCTTTTGATGCCAAACTCCCTACAAAACTCTTCAAATTAATTAGAACAGAATTCACCTCCTCTATCACTCCTCAAACATTTTATGGTATGCCCACTTTCATTCTCAACAAGTGCTTTAAAATATTTGAAGCAAACAAAAGCCTCATCTTTATGCTTAAGGAAATAAACCCAATAATATCTTGAAAAATAATCAATGAAAGTGAGAAAATAGGAATCTTTACCAATACATTGAGTTGGCATTGGTCCACAAATATCACTATGAACCAGCTGAAGTGGATATTGGGCCCTTCATGCTTCACCTTTTGGAAATAGCCCCTTTATTTATTTACCAAGAGTGCATCCCCTCACAAATATCCTTGGTGTCTTCTAATTTTGGCAAACCATACACAAGTGGTGAAAGCATCCTTAAAATATGAAAATTCAAATGCCCAAATCTCAAATGCCATAGCCTCCTTTTATCTTCAATACCCACACAAGCAAGTTCTCCCCCTTGCTCAACAAACCTCAATGGAAACAATTTGTTCTTAGTCATCTACACTTTTGTGATCAACCTTATATTCTTATCATAAATATTGCGCATTTTATCCTCAAAAACTAATTTGTAATATTTTTCTAACATTTGCCCAATGCTCATCAAAGAATGCTTCAAATAAGGTGCATAGTAAATATATTTTACCTTCAATTTACCTCTTTTTGTAGGAACCTCCATGTCCCATTTTGCAACCACCTCCAAGCTCTTCTCATCTCCAAGCTTGATACTTGAATGATAAGAATGATCAAGAGAAGAAAACAACTCATTCTTGCCAGTCATGTGGTTTGTGCACCCACTATCAAGGATCCATGTCCATTTGGTGAAACTTTTTGGTCTATCATAGGAGAGAAATGCTTGCTCTTCATGGAGCGCTCCATCTTCATTTGAGTAGAACAATGTCTCATCTTCAAATAAGTCTTCCTCTCCATAATTTGCTGATCTATTAGAGGATTGTTTCAACCCACAATCCTTCTCAAAATGACCATATTTGTTACAATGATAACATTAAGCATTTCTCATGTCTCTACCTCTACCTCTTCCTCTTGCATTTGATCCTCCTCTTGAAGCATGGGCTTGATGATCACCTTCATAATTCTAATCTCTGCCTCTTCCTCAACCAAAGGAGCCTCTTCTTCCTCCTCTTCCATGTGCATCATTTCCTTTGATAGAAAATGCTTGTTCTTCACTAGAACTGGCTTGCATTTTCATTTCTTCTCTCTTATGAATTCTTTCTTCATGAGATGTAAGAGTACCAATTAATTGGTCAAGGTCAATGGTGGAAAAATCCCTGGATTCTTTAAGCATAAGGGCATATTATCCTATTTCTCTGTCAAAGTTCTGAGAACTTTCTTAATTACAACTGGTTTCTCCATATTTTCACCAAGAGTGGACATTTTATTTACCATTGCCTTTACTCTCACACAATATTCTCCTACATCTTCATTATCTTGCTGCCAAAGGTTCTCAAATTCTCTTCTCAAGGTCTGAAGCTTGACCTCTTTCACTTTATCATTTCCTTGATAATTTTCTTTCAAGGCTTTCCAAGCCTCTTGTGTAGAAACACAATTTGCAATCCTTGGAAAAATGCTCTCAGAAAGAACAAATTGCAAATGGTACAAGGCAAGACAATTCTTGCTCTCTTTCTCCCTCATATCTTTAGTTTCATTTGATGTTGACACAGTCCAATCTAATGGTTCTGTGTAAACTTCATCAATAATGCTCCACAAATATTTTTCTTTTAACAAAGTCCTCATTTTGATGCTCCAATATTCATAGTTTGATCCATCAAACTCTGGAAGTGGAAGTGAGTTTGAGTTGCTTGCCATTACAACAATATGCAACAATGAACTGAACTCTCCAAGAAATTTTAAAATTAAAACTTCAAGAACAACCCACAAGCTTCAAACCCAACAACTCAATCTACCAATCTCTGATACCAAAAGAATATTATAACATGAAACACAGATAAAAACGAAGCATATTGCAAAACTGGAAAACGCAGTAAAAAATAAGAAGTTGCAGTTTTTGGAAGACGAAATGAAGGCGTTAAACGTATTAGAATCAAGTGAAATTTATACATATTAGAGAGCTATATAATGTCAATAAAATGTCCAAAAATCATAAGAAAATTATTTGTAAATAAAAATTTATAGCCTCTCAAAGTAGGCTACTAACCACTTTTTTCAGAAACAGGACTGCATAGAAAATATCAAGAATGGAGCTGTGTTTTTCAGTTTTGCAATATGCTTCGTTTTTATCTGTGTTTCATGTTATAATATTCAGATATGGAATCTATGAGTTCATAGTGCTACCATTTGGGTTGACCAATGCACTAGTGACCTTTATGAATCTGATGAACATTGTGTTCAAGAAATATCTAGATCATTTTGTTTTGATATTTTTGGATGATATCTTGATATATTCCCACACCAGAGAAGAACATGACCAACATTTGAGGTTGGTATTAGAGGTGAGGAAGAACCAACTTTATGGAAAGTTATCAAAATGTGAATTCTATGTACCACAAGTTCAGTATTTAGGGCATATTATATCCATAGAAGGGGTTACTATGGATCCCAAAAACATTTAAGTCATATTAAGTTGGCTTGCACCTACTAATGTGTCTAAAGTTAGAAGCTTCATGTGAATAACTAGGTATTATAGGCGATTTGTGAAATATTACTCAAGAGTTGCCTATTCTATTACCAACCTTCAAAGAAAAGGAAAATAGTTCAAATGAACAAATAAATGTGAGGCCGCCTTTGAAACTTTAAAAAATAAGTTGACTATAGCACCAATTCTCATAATACTCGATCCTTATGTAAATTTTACAATATGTACAGATGCTTCCTTAGAAGGTTTGGGAGGGGTGTTATCCCAAAATCAAACTACAATAGCATATGAATCCAGGAAACTTAAGAAGCATGAGTTGAATTATGCTACACATGACCTAGAGATAGTAGTATTTGAGCACGCTCTTAAGGTCTAAAGGTACTATTTATTGGGAAAACCTTTCAAGCAAAGGATAGATCACCAAAGCCTAAGGTATATCTTTACCCAACCAATGTTGAATGCAAGGCAAAGGTGGATAGAGTTCCTAATAGAATATTATGTTGGTATAAAGTATATCAAAGGAAAGGAAAACAAGGTTGTTGATGTCTTGAGTAGGAGAAGGCATATAACAACATTAATCCAAAGTCATGTTGACTTGATGGATAAAGTCAAGGAAATGCAATTACAAGACCAATATTGCATTGAAATCTAGGCGAAAAATCCTAAGAAACTGGGGATTTTAACATAAAAGATGGATTTTTATGTTTCAAAGATATGGCTATCATACCCAAGACTGGTGATTTAAGGAGAATATTTATGTAGGAGGTGCATATTTCTCCATATTCTACTCATCTAGGACGTGCAAAGATGAGAGAAAATATGAAAAAGACCTTTTATTGGTTTGGAATGAAACAATATATTAATAGTTTCATTGCTAGATGTTTGGAATGCTAGAAGGTAAAGGTAGAACATCAACATCTAGTAGGAAAATTATACCCACATGATATACCTACTCATAAGTGGTAGGTTATATCCATGGATTTTATTGTGGGTTTACCTAAAACAAGGTACCAACATGATGTAATACTTGTGGTGGTAGACAAGTTGACTAAAGTTGAATATTTATACTAGGGAACATTGGGAATGATGCATTGATTATGGTAAATAATTGTTCCAAGAAACTATTTAGGTTACATGGTTCTCCTGAGGTGATCATATTAGATAAAGATTCCATAGTTATGTCAAAATTCTAGCAATCTCTTCATCATGCATTGTGCACTAAATTGAATATTAGTTTTGCTTACCATCCAAGAATATATGGGTAAACAAAGAGGGTTAACCAAGTTCTTGAAGACATGCTTCACATGTATTGCATGGATCAAAAGTCTAAGTGGGAAGACTATTTGCATCTAGTTGAGTTTGTATATAATAATGGATACCATGCATCCTTGAGAATGGCTTTGTTTGAGTCCTTGTATGGAAGAAGGTGCAAAACACATCTATCATGGGATAATCTATAGGATCAAGTGGTTATCAGATCAAACACTATAAAAGATATGGAGCAACTTAGGGTAATTTGATAAAGGCTTAAGGAAGTAGTCAATCGTCAGAAGAGCTATGTTGATTTAAAAACATCACCAAGAGACTTCTTTGTGGGAGATAGAGTCTTCTTGAGGGTAAAACCCATGAAAAGTGCCATCAAATCAACTAAGTTGCTTCCTCATTTTGATGGACCTTTTGAGATCATTGATAAGTTTAGTCTCGTAGCCTATACGCTTGCCTTGTTGCCCAACCTGTCGAAGATCCATGATACTTTCTACATATCCCTACTTAGGAAGTATGTTTCTAATCCTTCTCATGTTTGAAATGTGTCAAAATTGTAGATGGTAGATCCCTTAGTCATTGAGGTGTGATCGGTAAGGATTCTAGGGTTTCATTCTAAGAACTTGAGAAAATGAACCCTAGATCAATGTAAGGTCTAATGGGACCATTATTTTAAAAATTATGCAACTTGGAAAGATGTTGAGGAAATGAGAAAGCAATTCCCATTTTTGTTTGAATAAACATTTTGCTTTGCTTTTCAGGAAACACAAGGGACTGTGTTTAGTCCTAGGTGGAAGTATGTAATGATCCATCCTGGTAGGACTTTTTCTTGATCCTTGAATTATGTATTGATGTGTGGATATCAAATGCATAATCTCATTTTTTTATTAAGATGTGTTGATAGTTGCACTTTATTTTTTGTAAAGTTGGATTATGCTACTTTTAGAATATGGTACTGTTGATGAATTTTGTGGTTGTAGGACTAGGTACTCTCATGGGTGGATTGGTATGGGACAACCACCAAAGTTGAGATAAAAAAGGAAAATCATGGATGAATTCTCATCAACAACTCAAATGTAAAAAAAAAACCCTTATATAGATGCATTGCATATGTGTATGCTTGATTAAAAAAGCATCTTTGGGCAAGGACGTTGCTATTAAGCAAAAGAGACATCCTTAGTAGGCGGGTGATAATGTTACAGTTATTATAAAGCCTTCTACTTAAGGAAAAACATTGTTTATGCATATTGTTGATTTCATATTAGTTGGGCAAGGATGGCTTAGCAAGAGCCTTTATGTTGTTGTATGTATTATGGAGTATGGAATTGTTTGGTTAACAATTTATGAAACAAAATATTAATAAAGTTAGTAAAATAGTAGATATAGATGTCATTGGTTAATATTAATATTTAGTATTAATTAAATTAATTAGGTGAATAATTAATTTAATTATTATTATTCTAATGTTGGTAGCATTAGAAATAAATGAATTAATGAGAAGAATAAATGATTGATGCTAAGAGCATTAGTGAATTATTGTGAACCTTACTTTTAAAAAGAGTATATTTGATAAGTATGAATTAAATTCATATTTTAGTAGCGTTAGAAAGGTTCTATTTTTGGATTTGTGGGAAATGTTGGAAAAGTTGGCAATTGTGGAAATCTTGCAACATAAAAGTGTTACCTCTTATTGTAACGGGTTGGCATGCAAGAAGGAAATAAGTCCAGTATTTGATCTTCTTTTGTTCATCAAAGCAATATATGGAAGAGATTTCCAAGATTTGGTGACGGCTAATGAGAAGGAAAATGGGGACAGGGAAGAATGGAAAAGAAGGAAGAGATACCTAGAGATTGCTAATATAAACGTTTTCTTTCGCTAGTTACTCTTTGATTGAAAAATGCTTTTGGTATGTTGTGTTATTTTGTCAATCCCTGGTTTTCATCTTCAATATTGCTTGTTTCAAAACTTATGCATGTGAAGATAATTTCCTTTTTCTCTAGTTTCAATTCTTGGTTATGGTTTTCCTAGGTTGTTGGGAAAGTTGGTTTGGTTGGCTTAAACCTTCTTAAAACTTACGAATATTGGAGTTGCTCAAGATTTATCAAAGCTAGAGATTAGGGTACCTTACTATTTTTTGGGTTATTTTATTAGTGGTCATTTTTCTAAGGAGACTTTATCTCTCTTTTGAAGTCATGCTATTCACATGCCTGAACTTTTGCTTTTGGTTCTAATTGTTTTTAAGCAATCAATGAGTTGGTCCAAGGCTTATGTTTCATTTGTATTCATAGATTTATCTCTTTAAGTTGTAATGGGTAGGCGTTTCTATTTTGGATGTCGTTATAGATTGTTACCTCTTCTTTCACCAATGAGAAAGATAATTTTTTAAGTTGTACATTTTCTAAGGAGGTATTGGCGTTTCTAGCTGTGGAGTGTATTACGTATGCTTTAATTGATGGTTATACTCCACCAAAGTATACATATAATTTATGTTATTTCAATCCAGTATAGGAGCTCTGTGGATTGATTATTCTACAACCATAGCCAGTGTAAAACTAGAGTTTTTGGTTAAGGTTCTTCAAGTAAAATTTTAAGGATTAAAGGTTGTGAGTATCTTTAGAGTAGGCTATGTCTTTAACCTTTGGCCAACTCAAATCATTCGATGTGACTGATAGTAGTTTCATTCGTCCTATTGAAGGATTGGTGCCTAGTTTCGGTCTTAGTTTTTTTCTGAGCTTGGGTCTATGGCTTGGAGTTTCCTTAACATATGTAAATGCATGTTTTATTCTTACAATGCGTCTTTTTTTATGGATTAGGGTTTTTATAAAAAGTTAGCAAGTTTTTAATTATTAGTTTATGAATTTAATAGGGAAACTAATAGTTGATATTGAGTACCTTTGTTAAATGTAAAAAGGTAGTTTTCTTTTAATATTGGTGATAATTGCTTCTTTAGTATCTTATAATTATTGTGATTGTTTATCGTCAAAATTTAATATGATAGTGGCTTTTAAATTAATGGCCATAGAAAGAATTTATTACCCATTTTGCCATATTAATATTAATCAAATAAGGTTTTGTGTTTTTATCAAAATATAGTGGAGGCTTATATTTTATTAAAGTTGATTAAAGAAGAAGTAGATTATTAGCAAATTTATTCTTTAAAAAATGGAAGTTTTTTGAATGAGAAGTTATTTGGAAGGATTAAGAAATAAGTTTTTCTAGAAAAATAGATAACGACTATGTAGCTAAGAAATCTATTTTTGAGAGAAGTATGGGATTCTCTCAATGTATTTGCATTGTATAGCTTGATACAGAGCATGTCTTTTCATTATTGTATACTCTTCTTGCATAGTGCATGTTAGGCTTGCATATGCATTTTAATAGTCGTCTTGATCCCTAAGATTTTAATCAAAGTTTGTGGGTGAAGATCTATCAAGAGAAAGACATTGAAAGAGAAGATGACAATTTATATTGATATGTAATAATGTTATTTGTTCTTTTTTTCATTTATTTTTTAATTTACATGGTGGAATCAGTAGCCACCACGAATTCGGGCAGGTTGTCCGACTTTTATGACCGCCACAGTATTATGCGTTGTCCGCCCCAAAAGCCGCCACCAGTTCTTTGCACAGTCTACCCCTATAACTACCATGCCACAATCATTTTAAACCTTTTACATCGCTAAAAGCACCAGGAAAAGGACAAGCGTTCAGTTCGACGAGGCCCAAGATTTGAACCTTGGACCTCCGCCCCTTACGGGGTTTGGTCAAACGAATTGGTCTACACCTCGAACCTAAATGTAATAATGTTATTGAAAATGAAAATTGATTGGAAAGTATTTGTATGGAAAATGTGTAAAAAATTTGATGAAGAAAATGATGTCATGTAAATAATATTGTTATATTATTTTGAGACTCATTCAAGAATGAAATATTAGATGTAGTTATTTTTTAATGTAAAATTCTTGGAATGTTTAGTTATGTGCAAAATGAACGGGAAGTGTATTTGAAAGGAATGATTGTATGGTTATAATTCTTTTAAATGTTGTTTTTATCCTTTCATTGTAAATAAAAAAAATACTAAATTCTAGTGTTTTATTAAGTATTTTAATTCCTAATATTTAGCATTGTGTTATGTTGAGATTATTTATGTTTCTGAAGAACACAAGCTTATACTGAGAGGGGGGGGTGAACAGTATAAGACCTCTTTTTACTTTTTCCTTTATATTACAAAACAATAAAGCAATATAACCACAGCAATATCAAAACAATGCACAATATCATCCACAAAGTGACACCAATTTTTACGTGGTTCACCCAGAATGGTTGGGCTACGTCCACAAAACTTTTCTCTAAAAGTTATCTCAAAGTTATTTGGGAATCCTTCCCAATTACAATGTTTATGAGCCTTGGCCCAAAGGAGATACCTTCCCCCAAACATAATTTATGAGCCTCTGCTCAAAGGAGATACCTTCCCCCAATTTGAATTTATGAGCCTCTGCTCAAAGGAGATACCTTCCCCTCTGCTCTGGAAATGATCCCTCAGAAGATCAACTTTCTCTACCTCTTGCCAGCACGTGGAACTCCTTTCCACTGAAGACCTCCTGTCCTCAATGCTTAGCCTAAGAGACCTCTGCCTTCTATGATCACGTCCACAACAACTCAGAAACCAAATCTGTCCTTAGGTTCTTCTCAAAGAACCAATGCACCTCTGTCCTTAAGCAGCAGCACTCCGCATTCGTCTTTGCCCCTGTGCTCTCTACGCCCTCTGCTCTCTTTGCGCAATCATAGCCGCACTTGATCAAACTTCAACCTTTGCACCTCTACGCAATCACAGCGGCACCGTCTTCGCACACTCTGCTTCCTTTGCAATCTTTCACACTTAGAATGATTTGACGAAATGCACTCTGCAAACTACAATCGAATTTCGCACTCTGCTCTCAGCGAGCGAACTTCTTGCTCTACGCACTATCTCCGAACGTCGCACACAACACACACACTTATTCACACTTCAACTCTCCAAATAGCCCTCCTTTTATAACAGAATTTTCATGATGAAAACTTTAATCTTAGTCGGCTGTTATACCAAAAACAAACCCTAATCTACGTTGGCTGCAAGCCCTAATTTTCGTTGGCTAAAATTTAACTTTTTTGGCTTCACTGCCTTTGTAACTCTTCTGTAGCTTCTGCCGTGAAACTACAACATGTCGCGATATCGCGACACCTTTGCAACCATACACTTTCTTTTGGCTTTTGTCGCGATATCGCGACACTTCAGCCTTTGACGACTTCAACTGAGCTCTTGTCTTTGTCAGCATCAACTTTGCTTTTGTCGCGATATCGCGACACTTCTCCCTTCGTCGACCTCCTTTCTGCTTTTATCATGAAATCGCGACACTTCTCCCTTCGTCGACCTCCTTTCAGCTTTTGTCACGAAATCGCGACACTTATCCCTTCGTCGACCTCCTTTCTGCTTTTGTCGCGAAATCGCGACACTTCTCCTATAGAAGGCCTACTTTCAGTTTCTATCGCGAAATCGCGACACTTTCACTTCCTTGCACTCTTCTCGGCTTGCACTAGCGAAAACATGACATGTCGCGAAATCGCGACACTTTCGCTGCCTTGTGCTTTTCTCTGCCTTACGCCCGCGAAAACGAAACATGTCGCGAAATCGCGACGCTTTCGCCTTTGAGCTCTTCCTTCTTGAATTTGTCGCGAAATCACGACGCTTCTTCTTCCATGCTCTTTCGTTTTGCTTCTGTCACGAAATCGCGACTCTTCTCCTGTTGAAGACCTGCTTCCTGTTTCTGTCGCGAAATCGCGATACTTTCTCCAACCGTATGTTGCCATCTCAATCTGTCGCGAAATCGCGACACTTTCTGCATCCATAAGCTTTTCTCTTCAACCTGTCGCGAAATCATGACACTTTCTGCATCCATACCCTTTTTCTTCAACATGTCACGAAATCACAACATTTCTTACTTCGAAACCTTTCCTTTGCTGCATGTCGCGAAATCGCGACAGTTCTTACTTGGAACAATTTCATCTGCAGCATGTCGCGAAATCGCGACACTTTTCGTGTTACTTTCTCTCTCTTCGAACTTGTCGCGAAATCGCGACAATTCACACTACGGACTCTCTCTTTTGCATTATGTCGCAAAATCGCGACACTTTTTCTTTCGGACTCTCTCTCCTGCAACATGTCGCGAAATCGCGACACTTTTTCGTCCGAACAACCTTCCTTGCAATATGTCGCGAAATCGCGACAATTTTCCTTCTTTGCCTTCCTGCACTTTTCGAGTCGCGAAAATGCGACATGTCGCGAAATCGCGACACTTTTCTAACTTGCTTTCTCTCTCCTGCTTAAGTCGCGAAAATGCGACATGTCGCGATATCGCGACACTTTTCCAACTTATTTTCTTTCAAACCTGTCATGCCGAACCTTCATCAAAACAAATTATTTGACATCAAATCAAATTCCTTCAAAAGCTTCTTGACATCAATGACAACTTATACACTTGAGCAAAGGCAATGTACCCAAAGTACCCAAAATTGCCAAAAATCTCTCCCTTTGTCATTGATGGCAAACCTTTACTGAAAACACGTCTCAAAAGCCAAAACTAAAACCAACTGTGCTAATAGCTGAGAAACTGTGCCCACAACTGAGAATCTTCCTTTAAATTTATGCTCCCCCTAACTTGAAGCTTTCCTCTTCACTTGAAGCTCTCCCCCTTACTCATATCTCTCCTCCTTTGTCATCAATGGCAAAGGGCCACCTTGGGGCTCGGGACTAAGAATGAGCCTCTTAGCTTAGTACCTCCCCCACCTCCCCGATGAGGTGATTAATTTTGGGGTGGGAGTAAAACTCCCATTAGGCACTAATCATCATCAGTGTCTATAATTTTCTTGTCGGGCCTTCTCTTGAACTCTTTGCCCGTATTCCTGTTCCTGTTCCTGTCATTGTTCATGTTCCTGTTATCATTCATGTTCTTATCGATGCCTTGATCCTTGGACCTGTTCATACCACTGTTCATGTTCCTGTACCTTGGAAGTTCAACTCTACACTCGTCTAGTCGTGTGACCTTCATTGTTGCACTTATAAAAAGTAACAATGTTATTTCTTTTAGGCATACCTGTTCTTTGAATCCGCCTATTCTGACTAACCTTGTTCCTGTTATTAGCCTTGCAGAAAATTGCCTTATGCCCAAACTGTTTACAAGAGTAGCAATACCCTTGAAAGAAATTACCACCTCTGAAACTGTTATTTACCTTCCTTACTTGAGTCATGCAATGTGAAGCCATGTGACCAAACCTGTGACACGCAAAACATCTACCTTGAAATTTTTCTTTATTTGACCTCTTAGGTCCTGAAAACTTCTTATTCTCATCCTGAATTATGTTTTCTGTTTCTGCGCATCTATCATTCAAGAACTCATGATCTGAAATACTTTCCTCATCAGAACTCTCTTCCTTTTGGAGTCTCTTACTAGACTCTCCAGCTTGTTCCTTGTGTGGCTTAACAAAACCAAGGCCTGTTTTATCCGTTGTCTTTCTTTGACCTTTGATGAGTGACTTAACCCTTTTGGAGCTATCTTGAAACCTGTAAAGCTTATCCTTGAACTCTTTAGTTTCCTCTTTCAAAGAAGTAATTTTCTGTTCTAACTCACTATACTCAAGAACCTTAGACTCTAACTCGTCCTTGAGTTATTGTGTCTTAGCCATAGAGAAGTCAAGACTTTCTATAAGATCATCTCTCTCCATACAACATTCATCTAACTTATCCTTGAGTCTAGCATTCTTCTTTCTTTCCTTTTTCAAAGCACTAAGAGTGTTAGTAAGTTCACTTTCAAGATCCTTTATTTGTTTGCTTTCTGAATCATCAAAGCCTTTTTCAGATTTCTTATCACTAGAGGTGCTACCTTTTTCAAAAACCATACAAGCATCTTCCTTATAGTTTTTTGAAGCATCCTCATACATACTAGAAACCAAATCATTATTTGTGCAATCATCCTCAAGGTGACCAAAATTTCCACATCTAAGACATTTCATGATAATGAATCTATGTTTCGGTTCTTCCTATTTTTCTGACATGAGCAACATCTCATTTTCATTATCACTTGAAGAACTTTCACTATCACTACTAGAACACTTACTTGCTTTGTCTAGGTAGAAACTCTTCTTGTGCTTGTGAGAATACCTCTTTCCTTGATTGTTGTGCTCATCTTTGTTTTTCCTGTGATGCTTGTGCTTTTCAAAATCCTTGCTCTTAGAATCCTGTTTATCTTCATCACTTTCATTCTTGGGAACAATATCTGATCAGTAGCATAATGACCAAACTTTCCACAATTGAAACATTTATATTTTTCACGCTTTTGTGCTTTCTAGAGAACTTGACTTTCTTACTGTAATATGCCTCTTCATCACTAGAAGACTCATCACTCTCTTGAAGCTGTTTACCTTTGGATTTCTTGGTAGGCTTGAAAGCTCTCTTTCTTGACATCAACCTTCACTTGAGTTCTCAACTCAAATGCTGCAAGTATACTATGGAGCTCATCCTTTTTCAACTTATCCAAATCTTTAGCTTCCTCAATAGCATAAATCTTTTCACTAAATCTATTCGGAAGAGATCTTAAAATCTTATCACAAACATCATTTTCAGCAAGCTCAAGACCTAAGTCTTTCATGGAGTTAACAACCTCATCCATACGAAGCATGTAGTCACTAATCTTTTCATCATCATTCATCTTGAGTTGTTCAAACATACCTTTGAAGTGTCTCAACTTGGCATTTCTGACATTTGTATCACCTATATGAACCACCTGCAACTGTTTCCACATTTCACTAGCTGTCTTGCAGTGAATCACTTTGGTGAGATCTGCTTTCTATAAGCCTTTCAAAATTGCATTCATTGCTTTTGAATTGTTGTGATGTAGGAGCATTTCTTCTTTAGTATTTGGACCATGTACAGGAATAGTGTACTCATCTTCAATTACTTCCCATACCTCATTACCAAGTGCCATTAGATGAACCTTCATCCTTGCACTCCAAAGACCAAAATCCGACCCATCAAGAATAGGTGTTGCATTGCCACTTGAATAATCCATTGTGTTCTTTACTGGCTTTTCCTTCAAGCTATTAAACTTTTCAAAGGCACCCGCTCCGATACCAATTGAAGAACACAAGCTTATACCGAGAGGGGGGGTGAACAAGATAAGACCTCTTTTTACTTTTTCCTTTATATTACAAAACAGTAAAGCAATATACCCACAGCAATATCAAAACAATGCACAATATCATCCATAACTTGCTTTCTCTCTCCTGCTTAAGTCGCGAAAATGCGACATGTCGCGATATCGCGACACTTTTCCAACTTATTTTCTTTCAAACTTGTCATGCCGAACCTTCATCAAAACAAATTATTTGACATCAAATCAAATTCCTTCAAAAGCTTCTTGACATCAATGACAACTTATACACTTGAGCAAAGGCAATGTACCCAAAGTACCCAAAATTGCCAACAGTTTCAATATAGCACTTTATTCACTTTTGGGAGAGACGTTTATTCTTTTATAAATGTTAAGAACTCTTGGGGTTTTGGGGCATGAATCTAGAGTCATATTAGCAAACCCTTGGGTCAATATGTACCCTAATTCCTAGTTCAGTTACGATGAGGCAATAACTAGGTATATGTGAATGATACACCATGAACGATGATGTTGGGGTGGCCCAAAGCGATGAGGCTTTTTGGTAGTCCTAGTGGTGAGGCTTGGACAAGTCCTAAGCAGTGAGGCTTGGACATACTCCTAGTGGTGAGGCTTAGGAATATTAATGATGGATTGGTATGGGATAATCCATCATATCATTTACAAGATAGTATAGTGGTGGTACCTTGTGGTGAGGCAAAAGTGACCATGTTCATTACTTGGTGACTGGTAATGGCCTTAGTTAGCCCACAGAAGTACAGATAACTAAGCACTAAGGCATTATGCCAAATTAATCCTATATAGATGGAATTATGTAGTTAGGGAATAGGCATACCCCTTTAAGTGTTATGGGCCTTAAAAGATAATCCTTATGTCATGGTCAAGTTGTCCTATACCAATGAGGTTATAGGGAAAGTGGGGGATCACTGATGCTGTCTTTTCTAAATGGTGAGGTTTAGAAAAGTGAACCCCAAAAATATAAGATGTTGGCCACTCCTGTCCACTTGAGTGTTGTCTGCAACGATAAATAACTCAAAATATGGTTATGCCTTATACTATTAAAAAATATTGGGTCTTCTTTATGAGTTAACCCTTGTAAAAAAAATATCTTTCCCTTGGGTCATGTTAGTAGGTTGTTACATGCATGCAGTGAAAAATCATTAAGTTTTTGCAACTCACAAGGGCCTTCTTGCTTGTTGAAGAAGAATCTGGAATTATTGTCTTTATCCTTGGGTGTGAAGTCAAAATTTGAAAGAATCTACAAAATAAAACAAAAGAGAAAAGAAAAATACAAAAGATCACAAAATTGGTAGCTTGTCTAGTGCTTGCTTAATTTTTGTCCATTCCTCATCTGATGGGAACAAAATTTGCTTAAAATATCCATAGACCTCTTCTAAATCTAATTTATCATCACAAGAAAATTTATTTGTTTGGTTTGTAACTTCATGTATCTAAATTCTTAATTCTACCAGTGGCCCTATTGCCCAATCCACATCCACGATAGTAGGAGGGTTTGACCAATTTTCAAAATGGGAATGATCTTCCTTGTGTTGCTTAATCAATTGCAAATATTTTGAATTTGAAAAAATCTTGCTAGCTTCATTCTAAGGAGATGGAATCCCTCCTTGCATTAAAGAGTCTACCTACCCGTTGATCCTTTCAATGGTAAAATATAAGTCATTCACTTATTTTACACATTGTTGTGTCGCCTACTCCTTTTGGAGGAGATTGACCACCTTTCGCATTGTTGCCTTTCTATCTTGCATATTGTTAGACACTAACTTGAAATCTAATACCATGGGTAGTTTTGTACAGTATATATTAGCCTCATCTATTTTTTTAGATATTTTATTAAGGCTTTGCTCAATTTCACTACTCACCTAAAGACCCTGATTGGTGGCTGAATCCATTAATTTTAAACAATTGAAATAATATCACTGCAATATTGTCAATTTTATCCCAATATGCATCACTAGACACCTTAACAAGGGTTCTAATTCCTTGACATTGTTCCATCTCACTCTTTTGCCTAAGCTCCTCTAGCTCCTTTTGTTGAGCATCTCTCTTTTGAGTAAATTAGACCTCTTGACTGACGAGCCTATCTGAGATACTTTTTATCTACTCTTCTTTCTTTCTCAAGATATATTATGATGTATGTTCCTTTAAGCGCTTAGCTAGAAATTATATTTGACTTTGGAGTGCCTTGAATTTTGCTTGCTAATTGCTTAAAGTAATTCTTTCTTGCTCCATCTCCCTTTCCTTCTTGTCCAACCTATGGATCAATGACTTGTATTCATGTGCAACTATCTTTTCAGTTTACCTCATGAGTTGCATAATGTCTTGAGGTCAAGCATCTTTCAAATCAAGCCTAACTATTAGTACCCAGCAATCTTAATCTATCATTTCTCCCTCTAGTTTGAATACTAATGTGTCTCTCTTTGTGAATAATAGTGTTTTTTTCTAGGGGCAACATGACTAATTATCTGAGTCATTGCTATCTGCTACACTTGCTTGGCCTACTCCTAGTTATGTTGAGTCATCTAGTACTGAATCTTCTAAAAATATTTCCATGGGCTTAGGTCCACCAAGGCTTCTTGTGAACCTTCTTGTTGCCTTAGAGATGATAGAAATTCAAAATAATGGATTAAACATGAAATCATTGAAGGAGAGGGAATTAGAGAGGTGAGAGTAGATGCAAGTAGAATGACTCAAGAAGAGTGCATTAATTGCAATGCTTTTTAGCTAAATAATGTTGCTTGCATAGTAGAAAAGAGGATAGTTTTTGAGGCAAGAATACCAAAATCTTGGGTTATTGGGACTACTATCATCTCTAGGGCTAGTGATTTACCTATAGGAGGGGATGATGGGATGGGCATCAAATTCCCACTGCTTCTTAACTCTATTTTGACAACAACTATTTTTTTCTTCACTTTAATAGGGTTGGATGCTAACTTTACCTTTTGCTTTTCCTTCCTTTGAGCTTCTTAGTGTAAGGACTCCTATTAGGAAGTACATTGTGTTGGGGGTGATGACATTGCAATCCTTGTGGGAGTGGTGGTAGTTGAACCTTCTCTAGGAACTTCAAATGGGAGATCTTGGGTTCCTTCCTTTGTTGCTCTTGTTGCTTTTATCCTCTAGAATGTTTCAAGACTTATCTCTTTTTCACTACATTGATCTAACCATGATCTTTCAACATGTAGGTGCTCTTCTTTATATAGCCATCTAAACTCCTAATATTCAAGTATTATTATGGCCTCCTCTTATTTATTGCTAATGTGTTGTCTCATTGTCCACCAAGCCTCGATCTTGGGCATCTTCTAGTACATTTCCCTCAATTCATATTTATTCTTCTTATTGATTTTGCTTTGTGGGTCGACCTTACCTATTGTCTAGTAGGAAGACTCATATGTTCTAAGCTATGGTGGAGGTTTAATGAGCATGTTGAGGGGGTTTGTTCTAGTTTCATCTATTGGATTCCTTAGATTCTCAACCTCAAGCCTTCATTCATGCTTGAACTTTAGTCACATGAGGCAAACCTTCCTTGAGGATCATAAATCTAGTTGTCCTCTATCTTCTTGAGCCCTAACTCTTTCAACTTGCCTTTTACAATAGAGGTAAATTTGTTTCTTTGTAGGAGCATTCCTCCCAAACTAATAGGATTCCTACAGTATGATGTATTTTCCTTCCTACTTTTGTATTTGTAATCAAGTAGGTACAGTTTCCTAAACACTTCTAAAGCAAAAATTCAATCTAGGACAAATTTAGGAAGCATGTAAAAGTTAAAGTTGAAACCATGCATTCTAATGATGGTTCATTCTTTTGCAAAATACCAATCCCCAAGAACACCGCCTCCACAAATGATCGATAATTTTTTGAAAGGTGCTCCAATCAAGAACCTCTTAAATACAATAGCTAGAGCATAGAAATTGTCTATAAAAGAATAATAAAGAGTTTTTCTAAGCCCTCTATCTAAGAATATATTGACACCTCCTTACCTTTCTTATCTATCCACTTTCGGTTCAGTCCTAGAAATTATCTTAGGTTCCAGAATATAAACATATGTACCAACAATGATAAGTACTCGAGTGATTGCAAAATTACTCAACCCCTCTTTTATCTATCTGATGATCAACTTGGTGAAGTTTGACATTATCTAACCATCTCTTGACACCTACTTCATTTTGTATGAAACATTTAATTTGGCAGGGCCAACATTTTTATCATGCTCCATCCCAAAGGTGAAGTCCAATATGCTCAAAGCATCCCTCGTACTTTACTCAAACATATTAATAGACAAAGCACCTTCCAACATTGGATAATTTGGGTTTAGGCCTCTACACTCAACACTTAGGAATTCACCTTAACTATGTTTGGCAATGCATTGAATCTTTTCTCCTCTTATTCCATATTAATAAGCAATTCCCCTTCTAGTAAAAGCAACATTTTTCAGATAATATATCCTTCAATGTTTGTTTTGAAATACCCACATAGGAACCTGATTTTTTACGAGGTGGGTTCATAAAACTCTGCACAAACTACTATTACTTCATAATAGGAATGGACTTTAGACATCAGGTATTATGCCAAGTAACTACCCCAGATTCTTGCCCCAAATTTTATTGGCTGAGTGGCCATGAATCTTTGTCATGCTCCTTTCCTCAGATGCTAGGTCTTTTAGTATTTCAATGTTGGAGGCATAAGTTGGTACAGGGACTTCTAGAGTCCCTAACAAATGTGCCTCCTTTGGTCTAAAATACTAGCCTTTGAGGCTATTGCATGACTAGAATTCCTCTTCTTCTACATTTTTGTTTGTGCATATTCAATAACTTTGCACCCCTACTTTCTTTTGTTTCCCTTTTGTAATTGTGCTCTTCAATGACTTCTTGTGCCTTAGAAAATTTAAGTGCTTTGGGATTTGGTAAAGATGATGCTAGATGAGGGAATAATTATTTATAGATATTTTCTTACTTGCCTTGCACATTCACCACCTTCCTTTTGTGTATGATGCATTTATGGCCCCATGCTCATTAATAATGTGATAGGAAGCTCATCAACTTGCACAACCAATACTTCTCCCTTATAGATCTTTGCACATTCTAAGACAAACTCATTCCCATTTGATTTACTATGTCACTCTATTTTGCTTTAGCTAAGGCTAAGGTGGTGGTTGCTTCAAGATTGGATACACCTAATTGCATATGGGACATTAATTCTACCTCGTTAGAAGGCTTTGGTAGGAAAAATTGACCATTTTATTTTTTAGTTGGCCATTGGTGAAGTCTTCTAATTGGCTCTCTATTATTGACATTTTTTTCAATAGTTGCTCTAAATTTGAATATCGTCCATTGGTTTTCTCAATTGGTTGGTCTTCATTAATGAATATCACCATTTTGATACCTTCCAAAGTTGTGCTAATCTTCAACTGATTTGGACATTTGTGACTAATATTGCTTTTTGGAATTTGTAGAGATATGACTATTTGATTGAGTTTATTGGACACTTTGGCCTTCTTCTCATGTTGGAAATTTCCTACTATGTTCCCAACCACTGAGATTTAAATCCTTATTGTTCTTCCAACGGGTCCCCTACGTTGGTGCAAAATGACCTTTGGGCTTTCCACATAGCTTTTTCTTGGAGTATTTGGGGTAGTATGATCATTTAGCACAATTTGAGTATTCCTAAAGGCTTTAATCCTACAGAAAGAAACAAAATTCTTGCATATATATATATATATATATATATATACTCATATTTTTTAAATATATACATGACCCTGATTGGGTTGGCATCATAATTATGCTTTAGCTTCATCCCATGCCTATAGATCCATACGCCTAAGGAGGGTCAAGATCCTAGATCTCAGTCACCCATTAGTCCATCTAATCATCTAGGATAAATGAGTGCATTTCATCCATCAAGACTTCTAATTTAGACCATTATTCCTTTGTCATTAAAATCTAGGCAAGGCCTATCCCAAATGTTCATAAGTGTTCAACGTGATGTAGACAAAGTGCCTTAGATGGAATTTTTATCTTGGTCCCATATCAAGCCCTTAAGAGCATTAGGGACTAGTCCAAATACAAATATCATCCTAACTTAGCGGTAAAGTCTTTGGATAGGTAGATGTCAAAAGATCTTGGGGGAGCAATTATTATTGTCTTATGTCAAAATCAAGCCTATATAGGCATACAAAGTGAGAGAAATCTCTTCTACCACTCCCTAAATTTGGACTGCACTATAATCTAGTTACACCACTCTTTTGTTCATGGGGTGGTAGTACAAACCCAAGATATCTACCACTCCGTTTGGCATGATTGAAGTACTTGCCCCTATATCTACCATACAATTATGGATTAATTTGTCCTTGTATATTAGGTACAAATAAGAAGGGAGAGGTTTAGGTCTACTTACTCCTAGAGCAAATATTTGCAAGATTGTAGGTTCCTTTTTCTCTACCAATACCTTCTTCAGATTTTTTTCTACTCAAGGTGGACAAGATATCCCAGATGGGCATTGCCACAATGGATATCTCCATATGGATATATTGGAGGTGCATCAATTAGCTTAGCAAAATATAAGGCATTGGGGAGGTTGGCTTGTTTTTTGTGCTTAAACTCTTGAATAAGAGGTGGAAGATTGGGCAGGCATTGCCTCATTGGATGTTGTTGCATATGGTTGGGTACTTTCTTCGAGATGGAGTTGAGTGGAGTATGTATCTAGAGGTGGGTAGTACCAAGAAGTAGATTCCTCAACATAATTGTTTTGAATGGGATCTATCTCCCTAGCATGGTTAGGAGGTTGTTACTATGGAGGCATTGGTACCTGCACTATTTGCTAATTTTGGCTCTCTTCTTGATTATTGGCCTAAAATTATGGTCTAGGATAACCATTATAGGAGGTCTATCACCTTGGTAGCCTTGTTAGAAGGGAGATCTTGGGTTATTCTAATATTGGAACCTCTGGGCATTTTGTTGCCTCTTCATAAATAGCATTTCATTAGTGACCAACTTAAGCAAGCTTTTCATTTATTTGACTTCAAAGTTATTTGAAGTATATGGCACTAGAGTAGGTAGGGGAGGCTATAAAAAAAGCAATTAATGTAGGTAAAATTGAGGTTGGTTGAAATGTTGTTGGTTGGAAAATTGTAGGGGGATGATACAGAGGTTTCATTCTAGGATACAAAGGAATAGGAGGCCTAGGAACCAGCCTTGCAATCTAAATCAGAACATGTTCAACTTGGATAGTTATGTCATGGGCATTTGGTAGCGGATTTTCACCTCTAACCTTAATCATCAAGAAAAATTTAGAATCCAAGGACTTTATGTAGTATATAAATGTTATACCTAGAAGATGATGAATCTCATCACGTTTTCTATGCCATGCCTTGTGAAATATGAAGTTTAAATCATGCATAGCCTTCATTGGTGCTCTCTTTATGGTTGATAGTTTTTCTAGGAGAGAAACTCCATTCACCTTCTCTTTAAATCTTTCTACGAATAGGGCATCAAGCTTGTCCTAGTCAAAAATTAGTGAGGTTGAAGCACAATGCACCATTCATGAGCCTTGAATTTGAATGAGGCCACCAAAATTCTTATATCCACATTGTGCTCTAATACATTATGAAGTGCACATAGGCTCAGCATGTGGTTCAAATGCTTGATCAGAGTTATCATGTCCTCCCCAATAAAGTATGGAAGATATTTTAGTGCAAAAGTTGGTATCTCATACCATATTTTAGATGGAGTAGAAGGTCTCAATAGACCTCTATCATTCTAAGTAGATAATGATCTAGATGGTGGAGGAGCCATATTCTGGCCTCTACATCATCTTCTCCTTGAAATGGTATCAAGTGGTGGGACCAACACTTGAGATTGATAACAACATAGGATCTAGTGGTGGGTCTTTCATTCATAAACTTCTAGATTTCTTATTTTGAGTAGAGTCACCATGTGAATATTGTGTTTTTTTTATAAGCTAGTAGATTGAGATCTTCATCAAAACCTCAATTTGGTATCTTTTTGAATTGTTGTTTTTGGATATTCATTGCTTTGGGCAGATTCACTAGGTGAAATCTTCAAATGTTTTAAACAAGTATATAGGCAAGGACCTTCACCAGGTTCTCAACCTATTAGAGTTTTCTTGATTTTGGGGCCAATAAAAATGAATCAATTGGATCCCATTGGGTGTTCCATTAAATTGTTGTCCTCTTTGATTGTTGTTGTCACCAAATGCAAGGATCCGATGATCGGACTATCATGCCTCACATGGAATGATATAGTAGGGAAACTCTAAGAGCATGGGAATTAACTCAATCAAATTTTCTCCATGGTCTTTTACAAGGTTTGATACTTTTAAGATGTGATCTTTAGATCTCTTCCTACTCTATCCTAATCTAACCAGCTTCAAGGGGAAAAGGAAAAGATAAAACAAATATAGTTGAAAGGAAAAATATCCTCATCTAACCTAAGTTAATAGGGGATGATGCACCAGGATCATAAGATTCATATGCATAACAATAAGACATGTGAATGTATGAATGTAATGCACCAACAACTCAAAGATAAACACTTCCTCTTCTCAACATATTAAGCACAAATTACAAATAAAAGAAATGGGACAAAAATTAGATAGTCATGGCCTCTAGTATACACATACAAGAAACAAGATATAGAGAACTAAATAGTCATGACCTCATGCATGTATATATGAATATGAAATTTATAGATTATGTTAGAAGTGGGGGCTCAAAATCCTACTCATAAGACCACCCAGGGTTCAAGTATTGATATACAGATGAAAATGATGGGAAATTTATACAACTTGTCGATCTTTTGCAATACTAAAACGTCTACTATTTATAGATTACAAAAAGGAGAATTTCCCTCCAAACCTAGTGAAGGCATTTATGACCATCCCCTTTATTTCTTGCTTGATTGCATTCTTGAATTCCTTTGAGGTTATTGGATTTGGGGTCATAAATTTTTAGGTGTTGGATGCTCAAATACCATTGAAACATTTTATCTGACATCCTTAGGATCCTAGAATTTGAGTATACAACTTATTTTATAAGTACTTATGTTAGATTTGGGATTGCTACTATTACAGGTGCCATGCTTTTATCTTCAATAAACCACCTATTTTTCTTGGATTACTGTAGACATGGAAAATTAACCCACCAAAATGAGTCAATTCTTCCTTAGATCCCTAGTCAACCACCCAAACTTGCTAAGTGCAAATTTGGGGCCTTTTTGCCTTCTCCCTTTGCCTTGTTTCCTTAGCTTTACCAAATTCATGCCTAGTCCATACGGGGCATGAATTTGGCTTGCCATATTCATGCCCTATAATGGCTAGGCATGAATTTGGCATTCTAGGGGTTTTTATCACTAAAAGCCCTCCTCTCGTTGGCCCATTTTGGAGTCGGCATTTGCCCACGATGAAATTTCATTTTCATGTCCTTTTTCCCTCCAAACCTCTTATAAATAGAGGATTGGATTCTCTCTTTTCCCCCAAGCTTCAAAACAAGTTCTTTGGATATTCTAATTCTTGACTCACTCATTTGCTCATGCTAACAAGTGCCCTTCTACTGCAAGTCCTTGCATTTTTGTGTTTTGGTGTTCACTGCCCTTAGGGATCAAGTGGAAGAGCCTTGGTTATTGGATAGATCAACCTTCTTGGAGTGATGCATCCATATCTGCATTACTCCTTGCTTCCTCCATCAGCTCATCAGGTTCTGCATTTACTTTAGTTACTTCACAAGTCTATTTTTTGTTGTTTTGCACTTTATTTTTCGTTATTTTAGGGCCTGAAAAGGGCATCTGAACTAGATTTACACCTCACCCATGTATGGCATGAATCTAGTAAGCCAAATTCATGTTCCCCATTTATAGGGCATTAATTTAGTATATTAGGGCTTGGGGCCAAGTTTCACATCCCAAAATCTTGATTTTGCACTTGCATTTTAGTGTTTTGTTGTGTCCACCTTGTTTGCATTATATTTCATTGTTATCTATCTGTTTCACTCTATTTGTGCATGTTACAAAGGTCAAAGATCATTTTGCTTTTGAAAAGTAAACTAAAAGGACCAAGGGGGATTGTCTGCTATGCCTCCAAGCTTAGTCTTATAGCAGCCTAAGTAGCCCTCCAAAGGCTGATCAAATTTTCTAGTGTTTGTGATGTTATCTTGCAGGTTTGAAACCATTGGATATTCTAGATGCAATATAAAGCTTTGATCAACCACCAGATCAGATAAGTTCCCTAATAGATCTTTAGGTTGTTTGGTGTTTGCTTTTGTTCATTTTTATCCAAAACCTATATTATAAGTAAAAGGAAAAGCATTTGATCGAATTTCTAGGCATTTGGAAGAATAAAAGCATATAGTGTGCATCTAGGGTTTTAATCTTGTTTGTACATTCCCTTGGACCCTTGCTCAAAGACTTTATTTTGCAATCCTAAGGTTAGACATCATTGAACTATAGAATCATACTAAGGTTAGCTCTTGTCTTCTTGCATCTTGTGTGTTGCATTATTCTTTTATATTCATAGTTTAGTTTAGAAATGCCAAACAATAGGTGTATGCTTAATTGACACAACAAACATTCCCACCCTGGACTTGGAGCGACTCCTAAGACCATTCCTAGTGAACCTGTCCTTTTGTGCCCCTAAGTGTAGAGAATATAACATACCCCACGGTTCACCTCGGCTCTTAGTGGATCCAATAAAAAATCGTACACGACAGGGCAATGTCCTTTTTTGTTTTCTTGATCAGAAAACATTTAGAAACATCTTAAAATCTTGTGTGTTTGTTGGTTTTTAGTTTTCCTCCTCTACTCTATCCTTTCTCCTTCTAATAGCTCCCAACATTAGGAGTGGGCGAAAGCTTTTAGAGTCTGATGAGATTATTCAAGAAGATGATCAAATTGATAGAGAAAATCATAATCTAGAGGAATAAAATAAAGAAGTTGGCAATGACCTTGATCCTACTAAGGGGCCCAATGGGAACCTTATCTTTAAATCATTTGAACATGTCTGGAATTTCTACAAGCATCATAAAGATGCCTTGGATAAAGCTATGGAAGAGGAAGCCCGACTCAAGGAAGTTGGAACATCTCATCATCAAACTAATTTCCCCTTCAGATGTTCATAACAACCTATTGATTGAATCTTCACATCATGATAATCATGTTCATAAACCAACATATGCTACTACTGTAACCACCAATGTTGGAAGAATTCCAAAAGTTCCTCCAACTAGTAGTGCATCTCAACATTATGTTCAATTTCCTCCTCATTCAGCTAATCTCAACATTCATGCTTCTATATCACCAAATGTTAGTTATCCTCTCCATCAAGATACGACATATCCTAACCCATACCATAACAGTGTCAATACCTCCAACGTGAGCCAAGTTCCCTTTCAATAACCTACCTATACCCCTCCCTTAGGGAACCTAATAGCATTGGATACCAACAATATTGAAGTGTAGAGTTAGGGGGAACGTCAAAAAGACAAGTCGCATTAATCCTCAAAGAATACATGAGCAACACGTGAGTGATTAATTCCCTGTAATACAAAAATACAAGCACAATAACCATCTAGAGTTGCCAAAAGATAAGGGTTTATTTATTTTTGGAAATCTAGAAAGTGACGAGAATGGCGTATAAACCATTACAAAGCAAACCATATTGCAGACATGGTGGGACACAAGCAGAAGCACAACGACCCCTCAAATACAAAGAATGGAAAGAAAAACTTGTAGGTGGCTAGAATTTTTGAGGATGCAAGATGGATGGTTTACTTTGAAAATTTGATCGAGCGTCATGAAGGAATTGCCCTCAAATTTGGTAGGGCTATTAATAGGAACACGACCCAAATCAAGGAATCAACATTATAGTCATAGGAGAATTCATTGCCAAAGTTATAGGATTGCAAGCTAAGGGAACCTACTAGTACAAGAACAAAACAAAAGTAGGCACCTGCCAAAAGGAGTTCCTACGGGAGGCAAGGAGGTTGACATCATTCCAAAGTGAATCATGAGGGTGTTACTACTAGCACCCTATGATGAGATCACCTTACACATCCTCAAGTATATTACCTATGAAGGTCATCACGATTTTGTGTTTGATATCATCTTAAAATCATGTCCCATTTATGCCATGGATAGAGGATTGATCTTCCATATTTTCTATTGAAATCCACGGAAGAAATTGCCTAGAAGGCTCAAGTGGGCAAGGAAACCGAACTTTCCTACTATGGACTTATTCAGCTTTTTCCAAAATATACCCTTTAGGTAGAGACTGGGGATTTCATGAGAAATTTATGTTGGAATTAAGGAAGAAGAGAAGAATGAAAAGAAGGAACCCATAGAAACCCCATCTACAAAACCTAAGGAACCTCAACACCTAGAGCAAATAAGGGGAACAAAGACCCATGGCTAGTAAGGGTGATTCGTTTACTTCTACCTCTACTCCATCGTCTGCACATAGGAGTATTGAATCCCCTGCTTCAACTTCATAGAAATAGAACTAGAAGTTGAGATCATGAGAGCCACATTGAGGGCTCTAAGGTTAAGTAGTTTTCAATGCCCAACAAGACCATAGGCCATATGAGAAGATCCCTAGAGAAGATCTTTAACCAATGTGTTTATCCAACCAAACTTCAGTTTTCTAAGTATTGTGTACAACTCTTCCCTCGACTAGATTCAAACCATCGACCTCTTATTTGGAGTTCCAAAGTCCTAAGCAGAGGCAACAGAGTGATGAAGAACTAGGGAGGCTTCAAAGCCAAAAGAAGAACACAAAGTAGCATCATCTCCATCATCGCCTAAGAAAAAGAGAAAATGGAGGACCAAGAAGAAGACTATGGATCTCTTAAGAGGCTCTAGCAGAAACAAGAAGACGAACACCCAAGGATTTACTAAGGATTAGACTTGTGAGAAATCTATACAAGGTGAACCCTTGCATAGAAGGATCAAGTCAAAGGTAGGAGGAATTGACAACAAAGCTACTAAGGCTTGAGCCATATTCATTACCAACTTTCAAACGGGCTCTATCAAGAGTAGAAACTTATTGTTAGGAAAAACTTCAAGATTTATCACCTGTAAGAGGAAGCACAATAACAAAAATATAGACACACAAAAACAGTGACACAGAGATTTACGTGGAAACCTGCAATGTGCAGGAAAAACCACGGGGCAATGGCAACTTCTCCTTTTATTATTTTCAGCAAAGTTTACATTCACGTTTCTCAACGTTTTCAACAACCTCTCTAACACATGAAAGGGGTCAAGTCCCTTTTATAGAGTAGAAGGAAGACTATAAACTGTTTGTTTCCTCTTCCAACGAAAACCTCCAAAAGATTGTTCTTTTCCGCTCCCAAGACTGTTCGTCTTCCGCATTCATGTCATCTACCTAGACGTTTGCTCCTATGACGTCTACTTGGCTTTACGTCAAGTTGGACGTCTACCATCCTAGACGCCCAGCTGCCCAAATGTCAGGCCCAGACGTCTACCAGCCTAGACGTCTTTCAGCCTAGACGTGTGGCAGGTCAGATGTCTGGCCTGTTGCCTAGACGTCTAAACCAGACGTCTAGCAGGTCAGACGCCTAGCTGAGCTGCTTGTTGTATATTGTCTTCATACCTAACATTCTCCCACTTGAAGTTAGTATTCAGGTATTCTTCTGCTCAAAAAATTTCATCCAGTGCCAATTGCCCAATGTTGCCCTTGTTACTTTTTCAACAAGCCCAGAGAAGTTCTGCACCATTTAAACTTCTCTACCTTGACCGGCTTTGTAAGCATATCTGCGGGATTCACTTCAGTGTCGATTTTTTGCAATAGGATCCTACCTTCTTCCACCACATTTTTGATAGAGTGGTACTTACATCAATGTGTTTCGTGTGATCATGGAATGTTGGATTCTTCACTAGCTGAATAGCACTATGGCTATCACAATGCAGTGTAATTTTCTCTTGGATTACCTTGAAGTAACCCAACAATCTCTCTAGCCAAATTGTCTCTTTACTGGCATGAGTTGCTACAATGTATTCTGCTTCAATGGTTGATAAAGCCACAATAGATTGCAACTTAGAAGCCCAACTCACTGCTCCACCAGCAAGAGTGAAGGCATATCCTGTAGTGGATTTTCTCCCATCTCTATCTCCACCATAATCAGAATCCACAAAACCTGTAACTTGCAAATTTGTCGATCCAAAGTAAATGGCAACATCTGAAGTGGATCTTAAATATCTAAATATCCAAACCCAGGTGTTGTAGGTAAGTTGGAGAGGAGAGGGCAATCCTCCAAGGGAGGTCCCAGGTTCAAATCTCCACCCTACCAAAAAGCTGAATTGGGTATCTAAAATCCAATTGATAATATTGGTGCGGGCAGGTTCGAGTGCGACCCCCGGGTGACTTTGACGATGTAGAACCCCCTGTTCATGGTCTCTCAGACCAAGGCGGCTCCGCAAGGGGTTTTTCACTTAAAATATATATATATATATATCTGAATATCCACTTCACCACATTCCAATGCTCCTTACCAGGATTTGCCATGTACCGGCTAACTACTCCCACTGCTTGGGCAATATCCGATCTAGTGCTCACCATGGCATACATGAGGCTTCCTACTATTGATGAATACGGTACATGAGACATGCTTTTCTTCTCTGTTTCATTCTAGGACACTGGTTGGAAGACAACTTTAAGTGTGGAAGAAGTGGGTACTAATTGGTTTAGCATTCTGCACATTGAAGCGTTGCAAAATCTTTTCCACATGACTTTTGACTTAACCAGATCTTTCTTCCTTTTCTGTCCCTGTGTATCTTCATCCCTAAAATTTGGTTTGTTGTTCCTAAATCCTTCATTTCAAATGTCCTAGTCAACTAAGCCTTAAGATCGATTATTTTCTTCATGTTGGGGCCTGCAACCAACATATCATCAACATACAACAACAAAATAATAAAACCGCCATCGTCAAACCTCTTATATTATACACAATGGTCAGCTTCACTCTTGCTGAAATCTTGGCTCTTCATGGTGTCAACTTTCCTGTACCACATCCTTGGCGCATGTTTCAACCCGTACAGTGATTTCTTCAGTCTGCAAACCAAAATATCTTTGCCTCTTTCTTCATAGCCCTCAGGTTGATCCATATATATCTCTTCCTCGAGATCACCATGCAAGAAAGTAGTCTTTACATCAAGCTACTCCAGTTCCAAATCCTGTGCAGCTACAAGTGCAAGTAGAACTCTGATAGTAGTCATCTTCACAACTTGAGAGAAAATTTCATTAAATTCAACACCTGACTTCTGCACATAGCCCTTTGCCACCAAGCGAGCTTTATAGCATTCCAATAGCCCATCGATGTTCTTCTTCACTTTGTACACCCACTTGTTTCCAACAATCTTTCTTCTAGGTGGGAGATCCACAAGTTCCCAAGTTTTATTCTTTCGAAGTGCCTCGATTTCCTCCTCCATGGATTTCCTCCACTTTCCTACATTTTCATACTCTCTAGCTTCCTGAAATGAACTAGGTTCACCATCATCAATTAACAAAGCAAAAGAGGACCGATACACATGAGAATACCTTTCTGGACACTTTTGTGGACATGTAGATCTTCTAACCCAATGATCTATCGATTTTGGCTCTTGGTCTTGTGACCTTTGTAGCTGCTCTACTTCCTGTTCTACTTGTTGTTCTACATGCTGATCAAAAACTTCAACATGTTCATCTTCACTAAATTCTACTTCAACAGGTACAACATTAGGATTTTGTTGTACCTCCTTCCTTTGTATGGATTTTTCATCAACACTTACATCCCGGATAATAATTACCTTGTGGGCAGTAGGATCCCACAGTCTATACCCCTTCACTATATCTCCATAGCCAAGAAAAACACATTTTCTTGACTTCGGGTCAAGCTTGGACCTTTTTTCTTTGGGTACATGGGCAAACGCGTCACAGCCAAAAGTGCGCAAATGAGAGTAATCAATTGGCTTACAACACCAAACCTCCTTCGAAATTTGTCCATCGAATGTAGCTTTAGGTGACCTGTTAATAAGATAAGCAGTTGTATTAACAGCCTCCGCCCAGAACTTTTTCTCCAACATGGTTGCGTTAAGCATGCTTCTTGCACGTTCCATGATTGTGCGATTCGTTCGCTCAGCCACACCATTTTGCTGTGGAGTGTAAGGTACAGTCTTTTGGTGCTTAATACCTTCCTGCATACAAAATTTATCAAATTCCTTGGAGCAATATTCACCCCATTATCTAACCTAAGACACAAAATTGACTTGCCCAAACTCTTTTCTACCCGTGCTTTGAACTCCTTAAATTTCTGCAAAGTTTCCACCTTCTTTAGAAAGTAAACCCACACTCTCCTAGAATAATCATCTATAAAAGTCATAAAATAGATGGTGTCATTCAAGGACTAAGTGAGGACAGGTCCAAATATATCCAAATGTGTAAGTTGCAAAAAATCAGAACTCTTACCAGGACTTGCAGTAAACCGGGCCCTCTTTTGTTTACCAAAAATACATTGCTCACATGAGTCTAAATTACAAGACTTGATACCAGAAAGCATACCTCTGTCATGTAGAATTTTCAGGCATTTTTCATTCATATGGCCTAGGCATTGATGCCATAACATTGATGCATCCTGAATAGGAGTTGCTGCTACGACATGGTTTGTCACCGGATCACCGCATAAACGGTATAAAGTCCCATAAGATTCTACCTTTGCTACTACAAGAGCTCCTCTGGTGATCTCGCAGTAGTTGTTACTGAAGGTGATAGAATACCCTAGTTTATCCATCATTTTGATTGAGAGCAAATTCTTCCTCAAATCGGGCACATGTCGCACATCACATAGCATCCTTTCTCTACCATCGTCCAGCCTGATCTTTATATCCTCTCTTCCCACAATTTCTAAAGGATGATCATCACCCAAATAGACCATTCCACCACAGTATGGTTGATATTTGTCAAACCAGTCTCTGAGGGGAGACATGTGGAAAGACGCACCTGAGTCCAAAACCCAAGTATATAAAATCGATTTGTTAGTACTGATACAGAAGGCTTCACATGTTGTCATCTCTCCTGAATCTGTTGCATTGGCTTCAACTGATGGCTGATTTACTTTTCACCATTCTTTAATTGCCAACAGTCCTTAGAGTGTCCTGGCTTCCCACAATGCCAGCACTTCCATTTTTGCTTACGTCATTTAGACTTAGATCTGGACTGCTTTCTACCTTGTTTACTCCCTCGAACGATCGACCTCTCACAGATAGGGCTTCATTGGTTGAGGGTGCCAAATACGTTTTTCGCCTCAACTCTTTTGCCAACAAAGCGAACACCACATCATCAAATTTGAGTTCCTGATGATGAATTACTAATGGTCATCACCATATGATCCCAAGTGTCCGAGAGGGAATAAAGTAGGGTGATAGCCCTATCTTCATCCTCCATATTCACATTAACTGAAACCAATTTACTGATCAAAGTATTAAACTCATTCAAATGATCTACCATGGATGAAATTTCCTTCATCCTCAAGCTATAAAGCTATTTTTTCAAAAAAACCTTGTTAGTTGCTGATTTTGTTTCATACAACTTTTCAAGCTTTTGCCAAAGGGCTTCCGCGGTCTTCTCTTTAGCTACATTGAATAAGACGGAGTCTGCTAAGCAGAGACGAATTGTAGAAACCGCATTCCTGTCAAGCGTTACCCACACATCTTTCATGCTGCTCGGTTTACTCGCGACCCCTTCCAAGGCTTGAGCTTGGTCATTCTGAACCAGCAAATCCTCCACCTTCATCTTCCATAGAGCAAAGTTCCTGCCATCAAATTTCTCTATCTTGAACTTGGTTACACCTTTTGTCATTGTTGTGTTGAGCAAGGTGCAGCGACAGTATTGTCATTGTTGTCAACACAGTCAGATAGATCGGTTGATGCAGTGGACAGGAGTTCAGAGGTTATTCAGAGTATGTACAGTGATGTTAAATGCTTATGAGGATGTTTTTGATGTTTGGGTGAAGTTGTTACAGGTTGTTTGTGCAAATTTGCAAAAGTTGAAAAAATCGTCAAAAAGTTGTCAAAGCAGCAAAATAGTCAAAAAGTTGCAAAAGTCGCCACGGGCACAGTTGGACAGGATGGATCAGTTTGGAACATGCCAGCATGTCAGGAAATAGTCCAGAACAGCATTGGAGATGTCAGCACAGTGTTTGGAGTGATCGGTGGTGTTTCCGGTATCTTGGCGGATGATTTGGCAAGTGGTTGTACAGGCTGAAAAAGTGCAGGTTTTGTCAGAAGCACTGCGAACAAACCGTAAGGAGTTATGCAGCAAAATTTGAACTGGAGGTGGTCGTTATCTTCAAGAACATGTGTTCCAAATTTCAACGAAAACGGAGAAACGAGGCGAATTTTACAAGCGTTGCAAGACTGTCACAAAAACGCTCTTTTTTGAAAAAGTGTGTCAGTAGCAGTTTTTGTGGAAGTGGTACAGGCGAACCGTAAGGAGTTAGGCAGTGAGTTTTGGTTTGGACATAGTCAGTGTTGCAAATATTCTACGTTTCAAATTTCAGAGAAAACCGAGTTACGAGGTGAGAGTTATGATTTTTGCAAAAACGTTACAGGTCTCTTTTATGTCAATTTGTGCCACTTGGGCAAAATCCTTTAGTTGGCCGTTTCGACCTTGAAGAGTCGCCGGAGTTTCAGTTTCAGTGTTGTTACACCTTCAAGGCATCAAATAGATCATATTTTGTTTTTGGTTTGAGTTGTCACGTGGCTCCGAAGTATGAGAACGAGTAAGGTGTCAATTCTTTGCATGTGACGTGTTTGACGAAATGCCTTCTCAATATAAAAAAAGGGAGTTATATTATTTTAAGCAGTTTCATTAAATAAAGATCTTTGGAGAAAGTGAAAAGTGAAAAGGAATGCAAGTGTGTGCATTTAAGTTAGAAGTGTTTTATTGAAGAGTGTGATTTTATTTTGTGCGGAGAGAAGAGTGTGTGGAGAAAAATAAAGAGTGAAAATCCGTGTTTTTGGGAAAAAGGTGAAAAACGTCACTTTAGTATTTTGGGCATAACTTTCTCATACGATATCAGTTTTGGCTGAAATTTTGAGAGGAGGTCATAGACAGAGTTCTGCACAATACCCGAAAGCGTTTAGCAATTGACAGAACGAGCTAAGAGAACGGTCAATTTTTATGTGAGAAGAGAAGATTCATATATGTCATTTTATTATCAATATCAAAATCAAGTGGGTGCTTGGTAGAGGGGTTGGTGCTCCTTTCTGTTGGTGCAGATAAATCAGGGGTTGGTGCTCCTTTCTGTTGGTGCAGATAAATCGGGGGTTGGTGCTCCTTCCAGTGGGTGTTGGTAAATTGATTGTAAAGTTGGTGCTTTGCAAAGGCTGGATTTGGATGGGAGTCCAAACAGTCATTTTGAGGATGTAGCCAAATCGGTGAACCTCGGTACATCTTGTGTTGTGTGATGTTCTCTTGTTATACTTGCTTTATTTGGTTTCAAGTTTTCATTGTTTCGGCTTTAAGAGTTGAAGATTTAAGTTTTAAAAGAGCTACACTGATTCACCCCCCTCTCAGTGTCATTGTGAGACTAACAATTGGTATCAGAGCGAGGTTCTCGAACAAGCTTAACCGGCTAGGGTGATCTTGGAAGTGACACAATGGCAGGTGGTGAAGGCTTCTCATCAAACAAAGCACCATTGTTTGACGAAACTAATTACGCATTTTGGAGACTCAGGATGCAGACATATCTTTGTGCTTTGGGATACGACATTTGGGATTCAGTAGATAGTGGATACACAATACCCACCACTTCTCCAACCGATGTTGCCGGTAAGAAACTGTTTGAGAATGACTCAAAAGCAAAGAATGCTATCATGTGCGGATTAGTGGACAGTGAACTGGTAAAGATTATGAGTTGTAAAACGGCAAAAGAAATATGGGACAAACTGAGGAGCATTCATGAAGGAGACGTTAAGATCAAGGAGGCCAAGTTACAAACACATCGAGCTCAGTTCGAAGTATTAAATATGAATGACGATGAGAACATAGAGGCATATATGCTGAGAGTTAATGAAGTCATTAATGCGATTAGAGGACTCGACGAGGAAATCAAAGATTTTGTCATCGTGAAAAAGGTATTAAGATCTCTTCCCCAAAGATTTGATTCTAAAGTTTCAGCTATAGAAGAAGCTAAAGATCTAAATTCTTTTAGTATGGATGAGATGCATGGTTCTTTGACTGCATATGAGATGAGAATAGGAAAATCTAAACCCACAGACAGAGAAGCTGCTTTTAAAGCCCATAAAAATATGAAAGCAAAACAAGAATCCGAGGAAGAAGAGACATCAGATGAAATGGAAGCAAACTTTGTTCGAAAACTAAAAAGGGGAAAAGGAAAATACAGAGGAAAGTTACCGTTTAAATGTTTCAATTGTGGAGGCGTTGGGCATTTTGCAGCTAAATGTCCACTTAATGAGAAGAACAAAAGTGATGAAGGATCGCACCAAGAAAGAAGTGACTGGAAGAAAAAAACAAATTTCAGAAAAGGCAACTTCAAGAAGAAAAGTTTCATCTCCAAGAATGTCAGTTCATCAGAAGACAGCTCCGGTGAGGATTCTGAAAAGGAAACAGGTGAAGCTCTTTTCATGGCACTCAAAGAAGAAAAAATAGAAAAAGAACAGGAATGTGATGAAGAAGAAATTGATGCAGAAGTAAATTTGGAAGAGGAACTAATTGCAGCTCTGGATGAATTGAAGATAGAAAGAAAAAAGAATAAGAAAATTTCAAGAAAGCTTGAGGATGCAAATGAAATCATAACCAGTTTGAAAGTACAGATAGAAGAATCCAAGAAAATATCTGAAGATCTCGAAGTGCAAATAACCATGAAAATAGATTATTGCAAGCAAGCTAGAAGAAGAGACTGTTGGTTTAAGGATGCAGATAGAAGAGATGAATCGTAAAATTAGTTGTTATCACAAACGTGAAGAAAGTTCTATGAAGCTGGATAAGATCATAAATAACCAAAAGACTACAGGCATCAAATTTGGTTTGGGCTTTGACGAAGGAGAATCATCAAATGGATCAAAGGCCATAAATGAAGAATCCATAAAGAATGAAGATAAGAAACAAGTTGATCAAGAAAAATTGACTCATGCAAAAGAAAGCAATAATGCAAGGCACGAAAGGAGAATTGACAATGATGGATTCACCAATGTCACACATCAAAGAAGAAGAAGATTTATGGCTCCTACGACAACATGGCAAAGACCATCACCCAGGTTCAATCATCTCTTTTTTGGTTACTGTTTTAAATGCAATGGTTATGGACATAAGATTTCAGATTGCAAGTATAATGTAGGACCAAGGAATTTTACCAATAGAAATGTTTTTTCACCTTTGATGGATTATGCAGTAGAATGTTATAACTATCATAATTTTGGGCACATTGCAAGAAATTGTCGAAGTACATTTGCATCAAATCAATTTCAGGGAAGAAAATTTCAACCAAATGGAATGAGACAAAATAGAAAATTTCTCGAAAAACATGCACAAGCTACTGAAAAAGAAAAGTCAAAACAAGAGCCCAAAACTGTAATCAAACCAGAGTGGAAAGAAAAAGAGCGATCTAAGGAAGAAAAGGAATCCCTGATCGTACAAACAACATTTAAAGCACAAAATAAATCTGCACCATGGATACTTGATAGTGGATGCTCCAGTCATATGACAGGTGACAAACAAAAATTTGAGAAGTTACAACAATATGAAGGTGGTTCAAGTAAAATTTGGAAATAATGATGGAGCTAAGATAGTTGGCAAAGGTTCAGTTAAGATCAGTGACGAAAAAATCAAGTCAAAAGAAGTCTTGTTTGTGGTTGGTCTGAAGCATAACTTGTTGAGCGTAAGTCGGATTTGTGATAGAGGTCATGAAGTGATTTTTAAGAAGGTTGTGAAGTCGGAAAAGCAAATAGTGGAAAGTTGATAGCAACTCGGATCGAGGACATCCGGCAACCTGTACACTCTCTCAGAGACTTCAGAAGGAGCTTGCTTGATTGGACAAGAAGAAGAAAATTGGTTGTGGCACAAGAGGCTCGGTCATATCAGTTTTGACAATCTAGTAAAAATCAGCTCAAAAAAGGCAATGAGAGATATTCCCACCATTGGAAAACCATCAAATAGCATTTGTGCTTCATGCCAAAAGGGGAAGCAAACTAGAGTCTCATTTAAAACAAAAGAGTACTACACAAGCAAACCTTTGGAACTAATACATACCGATTTATGTGGACCCATGAGAACGCAAAGCATAAATGGTGACAAATATTTTATGTTGTGTATAGATGACTATTCCAGGATGACATGGGTACTATTTTTGAAGCATAAATCAGAAGCTTTTGAGATGTTCAAGGTTTTCAAAAACCAAGTTGAGAATCAAACAGGAAAAATGATTAAATGTTTAAGATCAGATAGAGGAGGAGAGTTCATTTCAGAGGATTTTACAGAGTACTGTGAAAAATATGGTATTAGGAGACAGTTTTCAGCAGCCAGGACACCTCAACAGAATGGTGTGGTAGAAAGAAAGAACAGGACAATGCAGGAAATGGCACGGACTATGTTGACTGAGAGCAAAGTAGCAGACAGATTTTGGAAAGAGGCAGTCCATACTGCGGTATACATCCAAAATAGGTGCATGTTGAGGACGCATGAAAGCAAAACTCCTTATGAGTTGTGGTTCGGTAAAAAGGCAACAACAAGATACTTTAAAGTTTTTGGCAGCAAGTGTTACATCAAAAGAACTGAAGAAAACCTTGGTAAGTTTGAAGATAGAGCGGATGAAGGTATTTTTCTTGGCTATTCGTCAAAAAGCAAAGCTTACAAATGCTACAACAAGAGGCTAAGGAAAATTGTGGATAGTGTCGATGTTAAAGTTGATGAAGGTAGGGAACGAGTAATTAGCTATGAAGAGAACTACCCAATTTATGAAGAGGTTATTGAAGGAGATGAGGAAAAGGAAACGGAAAAGAAACAAAAAATTGACTCAGATGATTCAAACAATGATTCAGAAGTGGAAGAAAATAAGAAATTCAAAACAAGCAGCTGGCAGAAAGATCATCCTAGAGAGCAAATAATTGGAGACCCCACAATTGGTGTTCAGACAAGAAGAAGAGTAGTAAGTAACTACTCTCTATTATCCAAACATTGAGCCCAAAAATGTTGTTGATGCAAGCAAAGATGAAAGTTGGATGAAGGCAATAAATGAAGAATTAGATCAGATCGAGAAAAACAAAACTTGGGAGTTAGTACCAAGACCTGCAAATAAAAATATAATCGGTACTAAATGGGTCTTTCAAAACAAATTGAATGAAGACGGACAGGTAGTCAGGAATAAAGCAAGATTGGTATGTAAAGGCTATGCACAAGTTGAAGGTATTGACTTTGAGGAAACCTTTGCACCTGTGGCTAGACTAGAGGCAATTAGAATGTTTTTGGCTTTAGCAGTTTACAAGAATTTCAAAGTTTATCAAATGGATGTGAAATCAACATTTTTGAATGGGAAACTTGAAGAAGAGGTTTATATTGAGCAGCCAGATGGTTTCCAACTTGGTGATGATCCCAACTTGGTTTGCAAGTTGAAGAAAGCATTATATGGCTTAAAACAGGCACCTCGAGCATGGTATGCAAGGCTAGACAACTATCTTACTCAACAAGGGTTCAAGAAAGGTATGGTGGATAGTAATTTGTATGTCAAAACAGAAAATGGCCATCTTATTGTTCTTGTTGTATACGTAGATGATATCATATTTGGCAGCAACAAAGATGAGTCGTGTAAAGATTTAGCAAATAAGATGCAGAAAGAATTTGAAATGTCAATGATTGGTGAACTTTTGTATTTCCTCGGGTTGCAAGTTAATCAAAATGAGAAGGGCATATTTATTTCTCAAATTAAATATGTGAAAGAGATGCTAAAAAAGTTCACAATGGAGGATTGTAAGCCGTTAGCACTCCCATGACGACAAAGTGCAAGTTGAGCAAGGATGACAAATCTCCACATGTTGATCAAACCATGTACAGATCTATGATTGGGAGCTTACTGTACTTGACAGCTACCAAACCAGATATTTTGCAGGCAGTATGCATGGTAGCACGATTTCAAGCTAGTCCCGTGGAGACTCATATGACAACAGTGAAGAGGATTCTTCGGTACCTCAAGGGTACTATGGAGTATGGGTTATGGTATCCGAAAGGTAAATACTTCACCCTTATTGCGTATTTAGATGCAGATTGGGCAGTATGTGATGCAGGAGCATCCGGTGGCAGCAGAGCAATCTTGCCTCAACAAAAAAAATTCCAAGTGTTAGCTTTGATGTCGCGATATCGCGACTCAGGAAGGAGAGAGAAGGCGCGGGGCCAAAATTGTCGTGATTTCGCGACATGTCGCGAAATAGCGACCAAAAATACGGAGCAAGGCGCAGGAGTGAAAAATGTTGCGATTTCGCGACATGTCGCGAAATCGCGACCAAAACAGGGGAGAGAGAAAGCGTCCGAAGGGAATGTCGCGATTTCGCGACATGGCGACCGAAAGAACGCAGAAAAGGCCAGAGGAGAAAATGTCGTGAAATCGTGACCGAAGGAGCAGAAAAGGAAGCAAGGAAGAAAACTATCGCGATATCGCGACATGTCGCGATTTTGCGACCCGAAGCAGAGAGCGAAAACAGAAGGCAAAGCGGTCGCGATATCGCGACATGTCGCAATTTCGCGACCCGTAAAGGCGAGAAGAAAGCAGAGAGCAAGATGTCGCGATATCGCGACCGAGAAGGAAGAAAGAAGAACCGGAAGGGAAGATGTCGCGATATCGCGACCCACCGAAGAGGAAGACAGCGAGAAAGAAAAATGTCGCGATATCACGACCTGAAGGAGGGGAAGGCCGAGAGAAGGAAGAATGTCGCAATATCGCGACATTCTACTGGTTCTCTGTTCGAAAAAGCCCGCATTTCCAAACGGTGTTTTCTGAGGCGGTCAGGGCCTCATTAATGCATGATTTCTTGCCCGGTAAGCTCGCTGAGCATGGCGGCCATTCAAAGACTGTGCCCAGAAGTCAGACGGCTCATCAATGCATGTATCCGCGGCCAACCCGGTGGCAGTTGCCAGTTAGGGAAAGATGTAAAGTTTCAGTCAGGCAGGATGTATTTTGGGACAGATGGGTCATTAATGGCCTAGAGGGTCGGACTTGCAAAAGAGGGGAGACATGGATATAGAAGCAGGGGGGTGCATCAAGAGAGGGGGAGCTGGGAACAATAAAACTACGCCTGTTGGCTAGTATTGTAATTTTTTGAAAGTTCAAGGAATTGAGAGCTAAAGTGATTCTCGGTATTACTATGTTTCTGTGTTATTCATTCCCTACGTCCCCATCAAGTGGTATCAGAGCAGGAGTTCCTAAGTGTGTGAGCAGATTGCCGAAAGTGAGGCAGCTTGCACCAGGATCTGTGGAAGGGTTGTGAGAAGAGAGTGAAGCAGAATGCCTCCACGAAGAAACCGTGGTGGTGGAAGAAACATGGTGCCAGCAGAAGATTTCAGAGCTTTGCAGAGGCAAGTTCAGGCCCTGCAAGAGGAGCTGCGCAGAGGACTTGAACCCAGAGGGGAAGAAGGAAGTGAAGATAAGGTTGAAGAAGAAGAGGACCGGTTTGAGGAAGAAGAAGAGGTTGTAGATCTTGCACAAGCCAGGTTATACAGAGCCATCTCTCAGATTGGGAAGAGACCGAAGATGGAGGTTTCTACGTATTTTGGAAATCTTGATCCAGAGGAGTTGATTGACTGGATCAATGATTTGGAAGAATACTTTGAGTATGAAGAGGTTGAAGATCCTAATAGGGTCAAGTTTGCTAAGACCAAGTTGAAGGGTCATGTCAGCATATGGTGGAAGGGAGTGCAGCTGGAAAGAAATAGAAGAGGAAATAAGAGAATAACCAGGTGGGATAGAATGCTGGAAAAGTTAGAGGCAGTTCATCCCAGCTGACTATGAGATGGGCTTGCTGAAGAAAATGCAAGGTTTGAAGCAGGCTAGCAAGTCTGTTAAAGAATACACAGAGGAGTTTTACAAGATTGTAATCAGAACAGGCCATTCAGAGGCCAGCAAGGAGAAGGTAGCCCATTATATTAATCGGTTACGAGCAAATATTCAAGAAGAGTTAAGCCTAGTCAAGATGACCACCATAGAGGATGCTTACCAGTTTGCTCTGAAGGTTGAAGAGAAACTTAACAGAAGGTTTGAGAGCAAGCAAAGAGAAAGAGGTCGTGGTGAAAGAACTGGCGGAAGGACCAGTAGAGAAAGTTATAAAGATCAAAAGAAGGCTGGTGAGACCAGTAATACCCAAGAGCAGAAAGAGAACACCTACCAACCCCGTAATCAGAACAACGGTTATCCAAGAGGGAGAGGTAGATTTAGACGTGGATTTGGAAGAGGAGGATTTCGTGGAACCTGTTTCCACTGTGGCGAAGGACATCGGGCATTTGAGTGTCCACAACACCGAGAAAGGGCGAATAAGAGACCTGAGGGTCCTGCTAGAGCTGTTGTAGCAGATGAAGGTGCTGAATCAGAACATTCTGAGGAGGCATAAAGAGGAGAAGTTATGGTCACTAGGAGGACCCTGTTAAATGAGGAGAAATGATCAAACCAGAGGAGCCTGTTCCGCACAAGGTGCAGAAGTTCGGGTAAGGTCTGCAATATTATCATAGATAATGGTAGTACAGATAACTTGGTTTCAGAAGAAATGGTTGCCAAGTTACAGTTACAAATGAGAAGACACCCGCATCCATACCGGATTGCGTGGTTACTGGAAGGACCATAGAGTTTTGGTCGATGAGCAATGTTCAGTGAAGTTCAATATTGGGAATTACTGTGATGAGGTCTCGTGTGATATCCTCGCCCATGGATGCTTGTCATTTGTTGTTGGGAAGGCCATGGCGGTTTGATCGGTGTGCAGTGCATGATGGTCGTGCCAACACCTACTCAGTAACGAAGAATGGAGTGTGTCATAAGCTGAAGCCCTTGAAGGAGGCGGAAGAAAAGGTATGCAGCAACGCTAGAATATGTTTAGTAGGAGGAAAATTTTTGAATAGTTTAAAGCATGAGCATATGAGCTATGCATTAGTTCCTAGAGTTAGGAAGGAAGAATGCAAGGATACCCCTGTAGAAGTCTTAGGACTGTTAAAAGAATTTCCAGACATTATATCTAATAATGTGCCTGAGGGTTTACCACCAATGAGGAAGATCAGTCACCACATAGATTTGGTACCAAGATCTAGTTTACCCAATAAGGCAGCACATAGAATGACTCCTACAGAACTGAAGAGCTGAACGAGGCAAGTCCAAGAGTTCGTTGGAGAAGGGACTGATTCAGGAGAGTTTGAGTCCATGTGCAATACCTGCAGTACTAGCACCAAAGAAAGATGGAGAGTCATTAACAAGATCACCATAAAGTACAGATTTCCATTGCCAAGGATGGATGACATCATGGACTGTTTGAGTGGAGCCAAGTACTTCACCAAGATTGATCTGAAGAGTGGTTATCACCAGATTCGTGTCAGAGAAGGAGATGAGTGGAAGACAGCCTTCAAAACCAGAGAAGGTTTATATGAATGGTTGGTCATGCCATTTGGGCTGACCAATGCACCAAGCACATTCATGCGGTTGATGAATGAGGTATTGAAAGAGTTCTTAGGCAAATTTGTTATTGTCTATTTGGATGATATTCTAATATTTAGCAGAACCTTGGAAGAGCATCTGATGCATATCAGAAGGGTTTTTGAGAGGTCATGGGGAGGAGCACTCGTTGATTAATCGAAGAAATGTAATTTCGTGAAGGAGTTAGTGTACACGGGATTTGTCATCTCAGTCGGAGGTCTAAAAATGGACCCGAGAAAGGTAAGAGCTATCATGGAATGGCCTACTCCGAGAAGCACGAGCGAGGTAAGATCATTCCATGGTCTAGCAAGTTTTTACAGGAAATTCATTAGGAATTTCAGCAGTATTTATGCACCCCTTACAGAAACAATGAGAGGGAATAAGAAAGAATTTAAGTGGACCTTAGAAGTAGACAAGAGCTTTGATATGTTGAAAAGGAAGGTTACAGAACAAATTGTTTTGGCACTTCCATATTTTAATAAGGTATTTCAGGTAGACTGTGATGCTAGTGGTAGTGCCATAGGGGCTGTTTTGAGTCAAGAAGGTAAACATGTTGCTTACTTTAGGGAGAAACTCAATGATGCCAGAAAGAAGTATTCAGTTTATGATCAAGAGTTTTATGCTATAGTTGAGGCTCTAAAGAAGTGGCGACATTACTTGCTGCCAAAAGAGTTTGTTCTATTTACTGATCATCGGGCCTTACGGTATATTAATAGCCAAGGGAAGCTAAATCGGAGGCACCCGAAGTGGGTTGAGTTTCTACTGAGTTATACCTTTGTGTTGAAGCACGGGAGCGGAAAGTCCAACGAGTTGCGGATGCCTTAGCGAGAATGCAGTGTTTGTTGACAGAAATGAAGGTGGAAGTGGTGGGATTCGATGAACTGAAGGGTTTGTACCTTGAAGATCCTGATTTTGCGGAAGCCTGGAAGGCTTGCTTGGCACCTGTTACTTTGGACAGTACCAAGTGGTTGGATTTTCTAATCCAAAATGGGATGTTGTTCAAAGGAGGTCAATTATGCATTCCACGGAGTTCAATGAGGGAGAATTTGATAAAGGAGAAGCATAGTGGCGGACTAGCTGGACATTTTGGTCAAGATAAGACCATTGCCCTTGTTAGTGAAAACTACCATTGGCCACAGTTGCAGCAAGATGTGACTAAATTTGTGCGGGGGTTGTAAAGTCCGTCGGATGGCTAAGGGAGTGAGACAGAATACAAGATTGTATCAGCCATTACCTGTGCCAGAGACCATGCGAGGACATCAGTATGGATTTTGTTCTTGGCCTACCAAGGACACAACGAGGGAGTGACTCCATTTTTGTTGTGGTGGACCGGTTTTCGAAGATGGCTCATTTTATTCTATGTCAGAAAACGAGTGATGCAGTTCATATTGCAGGCTTGTTTTTCAAGAAGGTGGTACGCCTTCATGGTCTACCCAAGAGTATTGTATCTGACAAAGATACCAAATTTGTGGGTTATTTCTGGAGAACTTTGTGGAAGCAGCTGAAAACGGATTTGAAGTTCAGTTTTGCATACCATCCGCAGACTGATGGACAAACAAAGGTGGTAAACAAAAGTTTGGGTAATCTTCTAAGATGTCTGGTAGGGGACAGACCCAAGGGATGGGACTTGATCTTGCCATAGGCAAAATTTGCTTACAACAATTCCATCAACAGAAGTATTGGTAGATCCCCATTCCAGATTGTGTATGGGAACAACCCAATAAATGTTTCTGAACTGAGAACGATGGGGAAAGGAGAAAAGAGTAGTGTTGAGGCTGGAGATTTTGCAGAGCACATAAAGAGTGTGCATGAAGAGGTTAAACAGCATATCAGTAAGATGAATACTCAGTACAAAGCCAAAGTCGATCAGAAGCGGCGTTTCAAGGAGTTCCAAGTGGGAGATGAGGTCATGGTTCACTTGAGAAATGAGAGGTTTTCTAGCAAAACCTACAAGCTGAAGATGAAGAGGTTTGGACCATGCAAGATCATAGGTAAAAGAGATTCGGGAAATGCCTATGAAGTGGAACTGCCAAGCGAGCTGAATATATCACCTGTTTTTAACATTGCAGATTTGGTAGAATACCATGAAGGAGGCAGTAGCGAGACGCCGAGTACAAAATTGTGGAGTATTCCAACATCTACCGCAGCAACAGACGAGATCAAAGAAATACTAAACACTCGAGCAGGCAGAAGTACTAGGAACGGGCAGTATTCTGAATACCTAGTCAAGTGGAAGGACAGGTCTGTCGAAGATGCAACTTGGTTGTCAAAAGAGGAGGTCGACCGCTTGAGTCTTCCTCCAACAGCACAGAAGTGAAGGAAATTTCTCAATCCACCCCGGGTGTCTGATGCAGGAGCATCCGGTATCAACAAAAAAATTTCCAAGTGTTAGCTTTGATGTCGCGTTATCGCGACTCAGGAAGGAGAGAGAAGGCGCGGGGCCAAAAATGTCGCGATTTCGTGACAAGTGGAAGGACAGGCCTGTCGAAGATGCAACTTGGTTGTCAAAAGAGGAGGTCGACCGCTTGAGTCTTCCTCCAACAGCACAGAAGTGAAGGGCATTTCTCAATCCACCTCGGGTGTCTGATGCAAGAGCATCCGGTGGTAGCAGAGCAATCTTGCATCAACAAAAAAATTTCCAAGTGTTAGCTTTGATGTCGCGTTATCGCGACTTAGGAAGGAGAGAGAAGACGCGGGGCCAAAAATGTCGCGATTTCGCAACATGTCGCGTTTTCGGACTCAGGAAGGAGAGAGAAGGCGCGGGGCCAAAATTGTCGCCATGTCGCGAAATCGCGACCAAAAAGACGGAGCAAGGCGTAGGAGTGAAAAATGTCGCGATTTCGCGACATGTCGCAAAATCGCGACCGAAGCAAGAGAAAGGAGGTGTCCGCAAAAAAATGTCGCGAAATCACGACCAAAACAGGGGAGAGAGAGAGCGTCCGAAGGGAATTTCGCGACATGTCACGAAATCGTGACCGAAAGAATGCAGAAAAGGCCAGAGGAGAAAATGTCACCATGTCGCGAAATCGCGACCGAAAGAGCAGAAAAGGAAGCAAGGAAGAAAACTGTCGCGATTTCGCGACCCGAAGCAGAGCGCGAAAACAGAAGGCAGAGCGGTCGCGATATCGCGACATGTCGCGATTTCGCGACCCGTAAAGGCGAGAAGAAAGCAGAGAGCAAGATGTCGCGATATCGCGACCGAGAAGGAAGAAAGAAGAACCGGAAGGGAAGATGTCGCGATATCGCAACCCGCCGAAGAGGAAGACAACGATATCGCGACATGTCGCGATATCGCGACCCGCCGAAGAGGAAGGCCGAGAGAAGGAAGAATGTCGTGATATCGCGACATGTCGCGATATCGCGACATGTCGCGATATCGCGACCCGAAGGAAAGAAATGCTGCAAGGAAGGAAAATGTTGCGATATCGCAACATGTCGCGATATCGCGACCCGAAGGAAAGAAATGCTGCAAGGAAGGAAAATGTCGCGATATCGCGACCCGAAGGAGAGAAGAGCTGCAAGGAAGGAAAATGTCGCGATATCGCGACCCGAAGGAGAGAAGAGCTGCAAGGAAGGAAAATGTCGCGATATCGCAACATGTGTGCGATATCGCGACATACTGCTGGTTCTTTGTTCGAAAAAGCCCGCATTCCCAGACGGTGTTTTCCGAGGCGATTAGGGCCTCATTAATGCATGATTTCTTGCCCGATAAGCTCGCTGAGCATGGCGGCCATTCGAAGACTGTGCCCAGAAGTCAGACGGCTCATCAATGCATGTATCCGCGGCCAACCCGATGGCAGTTGCCAGTTAGGGAAAGATGTAAAGGTTCAGTCAGGCAGGATGTATTTTGGGGCAGATAGGTCATTAATGGCCTAAAGGGTTGGACTTGGAAAAGAGAGGGGAGACATGGATATAGAAGCAGGGGGGTACATCAAGAGAGGGGGAGCTGGGAACAAGAAAACTACGTCTGTTGGCTAGTATTGTAATTTTTTTAAAGTTCAAGGAATTGAGAGCTGAAGTGATTCTCGGTATTACTGTGTTTCTGTGTTATTCATTCCCTGTGTCCCCATCAGTATGTGTAGATGACAGAAAGAGTACCAGTGGAGGTGCATTCTATCTTGGAGACAGGTCGGTCGCGTGGCATAGTAAGAAACAAGAGTCAGTCTCCTTATCCACAACAAAGGCAGAATATATTGCAGCGACGACGTGTTGTACGCAGGTATTATGGATGAAACAAACCCTGAAAGATCTTGGTATTAACTTCAATGAGCCAATTTCAGTTAAGTGTGATAACACCAGTGCCATTAACATCTCAAAGAATCCGGTTATGCATTCTCGCACAAAACATATTGCTATCTGGTATCACTTTTTGAAGGAGAAAGTTGCGGAAGGTGAGGTTAAGTTGGATTTTGTTCCAACAACAGAGCAAGTAGCGGATATCTTCACAAAATCGTTGCCCAAGGAAGTCTTTGAGTACCTTCGCAATAAATTGGGAGTGGTCACGCTTCCCAAGAATTGACTAGCTATCGGGACCACATTCTTAGGGGGAGCATGTGTATTTGTTTATCTTTTTGCTCATGTTTGTGATTTTTGCTAAGTGTAATAATTTTTGCCTGAGAATGTTGTGCATGGACTCAGGGGGAGTTTGCAGCAGCCCTTTGGTATTGTTGTCAAAGGGGGGAGAAGAGTTACAGGAAATTGCACATGTTGCCAACAATTCCAAAGGGGGAGATTGTTGAGCAAAGTGCAGCGACAGTATTGTCATTGTTGTCAACACGATCGGATAGATCGGTTGATACGATGGACAAGAGTTCGGAGGTTATTCAAAGTATGTACGAGTGATATTAAATGCTTATGAAGATGTTTCTGATGTTTGGGTGAAGTTGTTACGAGTTGTTTGTGCAAATTTGCAAAAGTTGAAAAAAATCGTCGAGAAAGTTGTCAAAGCAACAAAATAGTCAAAAAGTTGCAAAAGTCGCCACGAGCACGATTGGACGGGATGGATCGGTTTGGAACATGCCGGCATGTCGGGAAATAGTCCGAACAAGCATTGGAGATGTCAGCACAGTGTTTGGAGTGATCGGTGGTGTTTCCGGTATCTTGACGGATGATTTGGCAAGTGGTTGTACAGGCTGAAAAAATGCATGTTTTGTCAAAAGCACTGCGAACAAACCGTAAGGAGTTATGCAGCAAAATTTGAACTGGAGGTGGTCGTTATCTTCAAGAACATGTGTTCCAAATTTCAACGAAAACGAGAAACGAGGCGAATTTTACAAGCATTGCAAGACTGTCACAAAAACGCTTTTTTTTTTAAAAGTGTGTCCGTAGCAGTTTTTGTGGAAGTGGTATAGGCGAACCGTAAGGAGTTAGGCGATGAGTTTTGGTTTGGACATAGTCAGTGTTGCAAATATTCTACGTTTCAAATTTTAGAGAAAACCGAGTTACGAGGTGAGAGTTATGATTTTTGCAAAAACGTTACAGGGCTCTTTTATGTCAATTTGTGCCACTTGGGCAAAATCTTTTAGTTGGCCGTTTCGACCTTGAAGAGTCGCCAAAGTTTCAGTTTCAGTGTTGTTACACCTTCAAGGCATTAAATAGATCATATTTTGTTTTTGGTTTGAGTTGTCACGTGGCTCCGAAGTATGAGAACGAGTAAGGTGTCAATTCTTTGCATGCGACGTGTTTGACGAAATGCCTTCTCAATATAAAAAAAAATAGAGTTATATTATTTTAAGTAGTTTCATTAAAAAAAGATCTTTGGAGAAAGTGAAAAGGGAAAAGGAATGCAAGTGTGTGCATTTAAGTCAGAAGTGTTTTATTGAAGAGTGTGATTTTATTTTGTGCGGAGAGAAGAGTGTGTGGAGAAAAATAAAGAGTGAAAATCCGTGTTTTTGGAAAAAAGGTGAAAAACATCACTTTAGTATTTTGGGCATAACTTTCTCATATGATATCAATTTTGGCTGAAATTTTTAGAGGTCATAGACAGTTCTGTACAATACCCAAAAAGCGTTTTAACAATTGACAAAACGAGCTAAGAGAACGGTCAATTTTTCTGTGAGAAGAGAAGATTCATATATGTCATTTTATTATCAATATCAATATCAAGTGGGTGCTTGGTAGAGGGGTCGGTGCTCCTTTCTGTTGGTGCAGATAAATCAGGGGTTGGTGCTCCTTCCAGTGGGTCTTCGGTAAATTGATTGTAAAGTTGGTGCTTTGCAAAGGCTGGATTTGGATGGGAGTCCAAAGTCATTTTGAAGATGTAGCCAAATCGGTGAACCTCGATACATCTTGTGTTGTGTGATGTTCTCTTGTTATACTTGCTTTATTTGGTTTCAAGTTTTCATTGTTTCGGCTTTAAGAGTTGAAGATTTAAGTTTTAAAAGAGCTACACTGATTCACCCCCCCTCTCAGTGTCATTGTGAGACTAACATGTTGCAGCTCCCACTCGCACAAAACCTTAGCTTTGATACCAGATGTTAAAAAAAACTTCAAGATTTATCACCTATAAGAGGAAGCACAATAACAAAAATATACACATGGAACCAGTAACACAAGTGACAGATATTTACGTGGAAACCCGCAATGTGCAGGAAAAACCACGGGGCAATGGCAACTTCTCCTTCTATTATTTTCAGCAAAGTTTACATTCACGTTTCTCAACGTTTTCAACAACCTCTCTAAACATGAAAGGGGTCAAGTCCCTTTTATAGAGCAGAAGGAAGACTCCAAACTGTTTGTTTCCTCTTCCAACGGAAACCTCCAAAAGACTGTTCGTTTTCGCTCCCAAGACTGTTCGTCTTCCGCATTCCTGTCGTCTACCTAGATATCTGCTCCTATGACATCTACTTGGCTTGACGTCAGGTTGGACGTCTACCAGCCTAGACGTTTGGCAGCCCAGATGTCTGGCATAGACGTCTGCCAGCCTAGACGTTTGGCAGCCCAGACGTCAGGCCTAGACGTCTAGCCTGTTGCCTAGACGTCTAGCAAGTCAGACGTCTAGCAAGTCAGACGTCTAGCTGACATGCTTGTTGTATTCGATCTTCATACCTAACACTTACAACAGATGATCAGATGGGACTCGAATGGATAGGCCTCAAGTTCAAACCTCTCATGCTCTAGGCAACCTTCATGGATTGTATGGAGTAGACACCTCTGGACCAGAAAAGGGATTATCCATAGTGGTAGAATATTGAAGAAGAAAAAGGGCATCATAAACAAGGACACACACTCAATGCCCTACAATCTTAGGAAAGAATGTCACCTTCAAATAAACCAATTTGCAGGGGATTATGCAATGTGACAGATCAACTCCAAGAGCAAAGCAAAGAATGTACATAGGAAAATGCAACTACTTCAGCTGAAAGAAGATGAGTCTCCCAACAAACCACATTAATACATCCTTTTTGTCCAAAAATTTTGTATTTTGATATGAAAATAAACATGAATTGTATGGAGTAGACACCTTTGGACCAGAAAAGGGATTATCAATAGTGGTAGAATATTGAAGAAGAAAAAGAGCATCACAAACAAGGACACACACTCGATGCCCTACAATATTAGGAAAGAATGTCACCTTCAAATAAACCAATTTGCAGGGGATTAAGCAATGTGACAGATCAAACTCCAAGAGCAAAGCAAAGAATGTACATAGGAAAATGCAACTACTTCAACTAAAAGAAGATGATGAGTCTCCCAAAAAACCACATTAATACATCCTTTTTGTCCAAATATTTTGTACTTTGATATGAAAATAAAAATGTTTTGCAGTTGTGTGAAAGATTGTTAAATCAATAATTTTTATAAAAAATAATTGTTTTATTTGGGTTTATCTGTAAATTTTGATACAAACTGGATATTAACCCATCTCACCCCATAATTTTTATAAAAAATAATTATTTTATTTGGGTTTATCTGTGAATTTTGATACAAACTGGATATTAACCCATCTCACCCCAAAGTGAGCCTTAATTTCCTTCTTGTGCCACAGATGAAAGACTCGCTATGAAAGAACAGGATAACCACAGGTCGGTGCTTCTCTAAACTACAGGCCTGAGAATTGGCTTAGCTACAGGACCATAGCCTGCACTAATTCCAGCAAAACCAGAAATTGATCAAACATTCGTAGGACCAATCACACCATTTTTCATGGGAATGATGGACTGATTATAAGAACATTGTCTGACTGACACGTATGGGACCAATGTGTAATTTGTGAAAAATGTACGACACAACAAAAATATATAAACGGATTTTTCCAATGATGTTGGTAGTTAGTTAACCACGTGACTTCTGCAAGGAGTGGATGTCAATATTGAGCATATTGTTGCTACCATGTTGAATACCAACTTGCACAACTATTTTGTTCTCTCAACATGTATTGTCTAGTAATCCAAAACATAAAACTTTAACTGTTTAGATTTCTCAACTATAGGAAACCAAATTTACCTTTCAGTCGTAACTTTTTTTCCTGTAGTTAAAATTCAGCTATGGCAGTTTCAACTGCACCTCTAAGTGTTGTTAAACAATATAGGAATTTGTTAGCACTGCCCTTTAAATTAGTTGCATATAGATCAGAACACGTTAGGAAGAGTCAGAACCAAAATGAGATAGAAAAATTAGAAAGAACTGACTAATAGTTAGAACCATAGTTGAGAAAATCGGAATCGGCATGGAAAAGAATCAGGGAAAATCGGAAATCGACAAAAAATCGGCAATTTTTCATTAATAAAACCGAAGAAAATGCAATTTTAATTGAAAAAAAAGCTTTTTTCATGCATATCAGAATTTTTCGGGATTTGTTTGCAGATTTTCTCAACTATGGTTAGAACAACGGATGGAGACTCTCTTATGTATTATTTTGTAGTAATGGTATTAAAAGCAGATCAACATTAAATCAATGTGAACGTTTGATTTTTATTTCCACCACAAGAGAACTGTGCCTACTCTTAGAGAAAGGGCCCACAGCAAGGTGTTTAGTTTGTGAGAACTCCTGTGATCAGTATTGTTTCTTTATGTTTCTGTGGTTAGCTATAATTTATCGCCTGTAGTTCATAATAATAGTTTCTGTTTTATCATTTTCATTTCTGCAGTTAGATTACATGAATGTTATCTATTGAATTTAATTTATTCTGTAATTTATCCGCTTTCATTTCTTAAACCTATACTTTTGGTTGTGTTAAGTTTTTGTAGTGTCTTAATGTTTGTTAGTAATCATTCTCTAAAAGCAAGAATTATGATGACTTAATGACAAACCTCTATTTGCCCCACCTGTCTTTATTGGCAGAAATTAATGAATTTCTAATGATGGATATTAGGACTGTCAAAACTGTTATTTATGGGCAGGTTTTGTTGTTCTCAGGTAGCAAAGTTTTGAACTACCATTTTGTCCTCTTAGCAGCAAGGAATTTGACTGTCATTCTCATGTTGGAAATCAAGATTGATAAAACTTTATTCGAATCACAAAAACAGGGAATTGTTATGTGCCTTTCACCAGTAAGTTTATGGCAGAATGTTTGTTTCTTATGACTGGTCTTTATTTATCTTTCCCAAGCTGTTTTGAATGGTTCATGAGGCCATTTGAAATATTTTCTTTGGCAGAATTATGAAGATATTGAACAGTGAATGTGTTAAGCCTATCATGGCAATGAATTTGCATATGGCAATTGTGTTATTGCTTGATTGAGTAACTCTTTAAAGTCCTATCATGTGCCATAGGATTGGCAGCTGCCTTAGATGGCATCTTAGAAATGCATAGTATGACTAAAAATTGCATGACAGTCTACCATAGACTGCCATGGTGTGTGCACACCTATTAAGAAGCACCAAGTATTAGGTGCTTTTCTTTTGGTTTTTTTATAGCATGAAAGATGTGATGCATTTAATGATCATAGGATGACTCCTTGTTGGAAACTTTAGTTGTCTTGATTATATGAACCTTGGATTGGTCATCATACTTGCTGAATAGTGGCTTTTAATTATTGTTTGAATACCCATATTTTGAGCATTGTAAATTGTTACTCAGGTCGGGTATTTGTATGTTTGGCAAGTGGATTGTGTCTCATGATGTAAATTGAATGAATGCTGGACTTTGTTGTATTAATAGGTTGACTTCAAGGCATGATGCTTAGATTTATGAAGATAATGCTAATAAAAGCTTCTTGCAATACCAAAGTCCTGTTACTATTACTGATGGATGAAATATCATAATCGTACATGAAGGATGAATGTTGAATTCATACACTCATTACCAAAAAAGAAAAAAGAAAAAAAGAAGTATCCACTTCTATGCACTGGCATCATGAAGCGTTTCTAGCTTATGTTCAAGATAGTGCATGGTATTATGAAATAGAATATTGGGAAATGTCACTATTATTAGATTTCACTTCTTGATTAAATTCTTGCAATACACTTGACACTTGCTACTAATTTAATGACTATTCCTATCTATGCTCAAATTTGATCATGATGTTTATATTAGAATTACTCTAAACAACAATGTCTAGTATTATGCAGTTACACTTGGTGAGTTTAAGAAACAGTAAGAACATCTACTTGATCATGAAGCTCTTGGCGGAGTCATGACAGGTATATCTACACTACTGTGATGCGAGGTGCTACTAGGCAGAGGTCCTCCCCCAATCCCTTGTCTGACAGATCAGATGATCCAGTTGTCACTGATAAATGATCAAAATACCACTATCCCTCCAACCGATACAGAAAGAAAAATATCAAATCACTAGATATTAGAGGAAGATGAAAGATGTTATGAAGTGGATGATTACATACCTATGAAACAAGAAAAGAAATCAACTGAAGGACAAGACATAGTGAGTTTTGAGGTAAAACAAAATCCATGGAATCCTTCAAATAGATCTTGGAATGAAAATACTCTCTTGGAATGTCTAGGGACTAGAAAGGAATCATTGGCAATGCACATTTGAGTTGATTGCTTCAAGAGAAGCCAGATTTTTTCTTCAAGAAACCAAATTAAATCATTTGGACCAAGAAACATCTAAAAAAATTGGTAATGGATCTCTTAAGTTCAGGCGGGGGTGTCTACGTTGTGGAATCTAATATCAAAAAACAACCTATGGCAAGAGCAATAGGTTGGTCAGTCAGTGTTCACTCTAGTAGCAATATTTGTCTTACCAAAGACATAAAATGTTTATGCCCAACTTCAAAGGACAAACATAAGATTTGGACAGAATTCCCTATTATGTCAGGCTATTCATCATGGGTCACTGATTCACATGGTAGAAAAATATGTATCAAGTTTTGGAGTGTAACATAAAGAATGACTAAACAAGAAAAAATGCATTTGAATAGAAGAAAAAGTGCTGGTCAATTATATAGATGTACACGTTTATGTTTAGCAAATACCCATGTCAATATGGAAACTGTTGTTTGTTAGGCCAATGGCACAGAGAACATTTGTAGAACACAAAATCTGTGATAACTACAGGAACCAATAAATCAAAACAGTATGTCAAAGAATAGCTCTTAAAAATAGTGATTACCTAGCTTGATCATATATGTGAAAAGTAAAACTTTTAAATAAATGTCTGAGTCTTCTTTAAGTATAAATTGGTCCCCATGTGACACATGAAGATAGCCAAAACGAAAGGTGATTTTGAGGTCTTAAAAAGAGATGCATGTGAGATTCAATTCAAGGGCCCAAAAAAACACAATTTTAAGACAGAAGTCAGCCCTTTGCCTACTTCAGCTTGAAATAGTGCTTGCAATATGCAAGATGCCCAATATCTTGTAAAAAGAACTTGACCTTATCCCATATATGAGGCCTTGCCTCATAGCCTATACTTTAACTTAAGTTTTGGTTTCCACTAGGAGGTCAAAAATTAACGTAAAATTCCAATGCAACAAGGCTAACATCCACGTTTAAAGCAAGCTCCATCAAGCAGCACTCTCAGAAAAACTGGTCATTCCTACCTTCTTTTCTCATGTTTGTGCCAGTGATAAGATGATAATCAGAGGGGGGCATATGACTAAGCTTGCCAAATCTTTTCCCATAACAGTCCCACATCTCACACCTGATCAAAAAAGAAAGGTAGCCACAATTTGTTCCCTTTAGAAACATGTCTACTTTTAATCCTTGAATAAATCATGTTTGAAAATATTCCTTCAGAACATGATCAAGAAAAGGATTGGTACAGGAAATAACACTCTTTAATACCAACAAGCATCCACTTAAGGATTTAAAAAACACAGTTCATAGAGAGATCAATACCAGTATGCTAAAAACTGAAAAGGTGTGTATCTTGCATAGACTGCTTCAACTTCTTCTGCAACAGTATCTACAGTGCATTGAGACCTGCCATGGACCTGCAAAACAAATTGAACTGTTCATTTGCATAAGCAGGGAAAAGCCTTCAAAACAAGAGAGACAAACAAATATATTCAACAGACCATTTTCAAGTGCCTGACAGTTTCAGAATCAGCCGGAATACTTTGATAGTCTCCCATACACATTAACACGATTCCACATGTGAATGGACCAAAACCATCCAACTTAAGAAAGAATTCTTTCAAATCAGTAAAGTGTAAATGAGGAGATCCGTCAAAGTTTTCAAGAGAACTTAGATCAATTGCACCTCCACAAATGTCCATTGCAAGCTTTAGAATACGCTTTGCTCTGTAACCAAGACTACAGCGCTTTGCCAAAAATGTTTCATCAAGGCTTGCTAGTTCTTTAGGACTGGGAAAATCCCCTATGCTAGGTACTGAAGGCAGATCACATGTTGACTCAAAGCTTGAGCTTAGCTGTGACAAATTTGCTTCAAAAATCTTTTGGGGCTGGACATTTTCATCATCTTGACATAGCCCCACATCAAGATTCTGCTTAATATCTGTAAAAGACAGTTCTTTTCCTGAAAATCTATCAGCCACCAAATTCACAGCCAAGTTACGTAGCTTCTTTGAGCATCGCTTTCTCTTCATATGTTCTGAGTGTTGCTTTTTCTTTGAGCGTTGGGAATAATCACACTCTGCAGAAATTTTCTTTAGGATTGAAGTCGTTTCTTGAACGGTTGACCATCCACGTGGTTGGCCCTTCAACTCTGACTGAAGAACACAAAGTAATTGAGCCATCTTCAATGTTCTTCCCCACCTATAAATCCATCAACAAGATGAAACCTTCAAAAACAAATAACAATACCTACCATGAAAACAGAAGAGAGATTATGTATCTGCTATGAGAGGGGAAATACTTAACAATTAAAATTCATCAGATATTTGACAAATTGAATCCAAGTGTCAGGTGAAGGTTTTTCACAGAAATGAAAAGCAGTTCAGTGAGGGAAAATTCTCATAGGAAAGATTATCAGCAACCAAATTTGAAAAAGCTCAGTAATGGAAAAACAAAATTTGAAAACAGTCACCAAGCAACTAAAGACATGAAACAGAAATTTGATTTAGATAGTTTCTATATGCATCAAGAATGGTTTGAGTTTAAATTTGGATATAAAATTAACCATTATGGCAATGTCCATGGGCTAAAGATGAATACAAGATATATGAAAACTACTCCCCCCATTGTGTTTACTGCAGTCCAGGTCCAGTAGAAATGGACAGACCCAACTTGCAACAAGTTAAGAAAACATAACCATCGAAGTTAATTAGACAAGACCATAGTTGAGAAAATCTGCAGAATTTCGATTTTTTAAAATGCCGATTCTCAGCGATGCAAAGATTTTTTGAAGATTTTTTGAGAAAATCAGCATTGTCGATTTTTTGCCGATTTTTTTTTTTAATAAGGCTGCAGCCGATTTAGGGTTATTTTATGCAAGCCCATTTTTCAGCTGTTAATGTTTGAACTTCCGAGTTTAAAGTTAAAACCCTAAACCCGAAACCCTCTTTTTAAGTAAATATTGTTGCCTGATAACTATGTATGTAAGCCCATTTTTCAGCTGTTAATGTTTGAAACTTTGAACTTTGAAGTTTAAACCCTAGACCCTAGGGTTTTGGGTTTAGGGTTTTGTTTTTTTTTTCTCCTCTTTTTAAGTAAATATTGCTGCCTGGTAACTATGTATGCATGCCCATTATTCAGCTGTTAATGTTTGAATTTGAAACTTTGAACTTGAAGTTTAAACCCTAAACCCTGGTCTAGGCCCTACGGTTTTGGGTTTAGGGTTTTTTTTCCTCCTCTTTTTAAGTAAATATTGCTGCCTTATAACTATATATGCAAGCCCATTTTTCAGCTGTCAATGTTTCAATTTTAAACCCTAAACCCTAGCCTTGTGGTTTAAGGTTTAGGTTTTTCTTCCTTTTTTTCAAGTGATTGTATCTTTGTTGTTACTTGTTTCCATGTGCAAGCATATAAAAAATGAAACCTTTTTTTCCTTCTTGTTACTTGTAACGTTGTACCTTTTCATATTATAAGCAATACAAGATGTGTTTTGTCACTTTCATGTGTACTTAAAGCTTGAGCCTTGTATGATGTCTTGACATGAATTATTGATTTTATTGCAATATTTGATTTGCATAATGTTAATTCATTGTAATATGCATGAAAAAAACTTTTTTCCAATGAAAATTTCCGTTTTCTTCGGTTTATTTTTTCCGTTTCTTTCCCCAGTATTTTTGCCGATTCCTGATTTTTGCCGATTTCTAAAAATGCCGATTCCGATTTTCTCAACTATGGACAAGACAATTAACAATGCCTGAACTAATAAGCACATCACAAAGACTAAATGTCATTTTGTGTCTGTGATGTAAAAACAGTAACTAAATGTCATTTTATATCTTTTTGTGTTTCATATATACTGCATATAAGATGCATAGAATGATCAGAAAGCTCTGTCCTCGTCATTTGGTCATGACTCTTGCCATAATTCTCATTACAGTTTCAAATGGTATTCTCTACCATGCTAATGCACAATAGCTACATGAAATTCAGAGCATAGTTGAGAAAATCAGAATCGAATCAGAATCGGCATGGAAAAGAATCGGGAAAAATCGGGAATCGGCAAAAAATTGGGGACAAAATCGGCAAAAAATCAGCATTTTTTCATTGAAAAAACCGAAGAAAATGCAAATTTTCATTGAAAAAAGCTTTTTCATGCGTATCTGAATTTTACGGGGAAAAGTCGGCAAAAATCGGCAAAAAATCAGCTAGCCTGTGAATCGGAAAAAATTGGATCGAATCGGGATTTTTTGCAAATTTTCACAACTATGATTCAAAGAAAAGAAACAATATAATTGGGACTATAACGTATAACCACACAAGAAAGGACCACCTGAAGTTGATCAGGAAAAAGTTGCTTTCATGAGAAATCCTCTCTCAGTGTTTGGAAACTTGTAATTATCATATACAATCACAAGGACTGTGGTTCACAACCAAAATGCTGTGCAATTTTATCTTCACAAAGTTTTATGTACGTTTAAAGTTTCATTGATCTAAAAGCTATATTCTAGAGGAAGCCAACTTGCAACTGAACTGGATCCTAAGAACATTATAGTGATAAAAACATCAAATGGCAGAATCAATTAGAAATTGATTTATGCTGATAAATATAAATGACAATCTGATTGCAAATATGGCATGGATTCATAGACATATATCAAGAACACAAATATTAATAACTAAAATCAGAAAAGCACTAATTTTAAAACTCTCTACATGGAAAAATCTATGAGAAGACAACTTAGAAATGTATCTCTCTTGAGAAAGAGAACTACAGATCTTTTTTCCATTGAGAATACATATATTCATTGAAAACTATGTCAAATAGATCAGAACAAACAATGGGGTAAAATGAAATGGTTCTTCTTCCAACCATTATGATAGATTCAAATAATTGAGAGTCAATCTAGGTTGGGCAAAAAATAAGCTCTAATAGGAGAATCAAAAAGGAGGAAATTTTTGAAGCAACGTTTATTTATTTAAAATCTCTGGTTTAAGATCAAAGCCTTTTAATAATCCACAACTGAAAATTACATGTAACATCCTTGGGCATAAACCAGAATGTGGATTCAAGGTTGACTAATTTGGAGACTCTGATAAATTAACAACATGGCACAAGTGCTTAAACAATACCCCTACATGTGTCATTCCAAGATTAGATGACCCAGTAGTTGAATTGGAAAATGCTAAGTTTCCCTATACAAGTAAATTTAAACCATACCCCAAAGTAAGAAGAGAGTAAATCAATTTAAGTTGCAATTACTTTAAATGAAATGTGACTTAGAGTGAATGTTAGTTGACAACTCTATATCCTTTCGTCCAAAAATTAGGGTCATGATGATTTGATTGAGTTTGTTATGGACTTTATACATGAGTTCACAAAACTTTTTGAAGTTTGCTTTTTCTTAACATCATGACCATGTTACCACATTATTTCAACCAACCACATACTAGTATTAAATTATTAATACAATAACAACTCGGTAACAACTCGGTAATCATGCATATGTTGCCTGGGAAGATTTGAACATTGGTCTTTGCCTGAGAAGTCAACATTTTTAGCCACTTGAGCTCATGTCATTTGATTTTAATGTTAAGGTCAAAATTGGACACAGACATAGAGAAAATGAGGGTGGACTTGGATACATAATACAAGCACACTCAACCACAAGTCTATGGCCAGTCAAACCTGGGCCCGTGCATAGCCATAAGTTCGACCCCTACCTCCAGATGTCCTCATGGCTCTACAAAGTGCCTGCCCCTTAGAAGAAACAAATAAGGATGAAAGGGATGAGGCCGTACAATGTGGAAGCTTATATTTAAAAGGAATTAAAGGTGCAAAGGAAGATGTGGAAGAAAATTTTAAAACAAAGGAGGCAGAAGAGGTCAAGTTTATTCTAGGTAAATCATCTTCATTTTCCTCAAGTAGTATAAAATCCTCTCCTTGCAATAGAAATGAAAGTAGTGTAGAGGTTATCCCTTGCACTTTAGGGTTTCAAAAGCAACATAATAAAGAAATGAGGATGGAGAATATCCATAGCAATTTAGGGTTTTTAGGACAGCATAAGGAGGTAACTGCTATAGGGGCACATCCTTGCGCTTTATGGTTTCCAGGGCAACATAAAGAAGAAAGTATTTTTAAGGTTATTCCTTACACTCCAAATCCTTCAAAGCAAGACAAACTTATATATTATAAGTCTCACTATGAACAGTGGGAGAAAAAAAAGAGCTTGATGAAGATGAAAGTGTTGGTGGGAATTTTAAAGGAGAAGCAAAAACAAAGAGAAGGAAACTCAGAGAGATATTGATATGGGAAAACAAAAGCAAATATCACAAGTGTTAACAAGAAGTGAGGATAAGCCCACAAATAAAAACAAAAAGTGATGATGAAAATGATATCTTGGAATATTAGGGGCATGAATAAGACCCCTAAAAAAAGAGGTGTTAGGGAATTGACAGATTGTTATAGCCAGCATATTTATAAATATGGAAACCAGGTAACAAACTTTAGCCATTCATGGTGTTGATTTTTATCTTGGCAAAATTCAAATTTAAAAGGTAACCAGCCAAGTGATTTTCTCTCTTGATAAAAACTATATCAAGGAGTTGATAGTTTGAGGAAGATGACGAATATCTTTGATAGAGAAAGGCAAATGAAGAATATTTTTGATAAAAAGGCAAGCTGGATATAATTTAATTTACCCGATAGCAATGTAATGAGAACAATGTAATGTTTTGTTATTTTAATGGCCCCAATAGAGGCCTTACATGGCTTTTATTTTTTCAAAGGGATCCCACCACCAATTTCAAATTCCAAATATGGCCACATTCATCACATTGGACTGATCATAACATGCTCCCTAGGAAATATGGCCATGTAAATAGCCATCCAGTTTTGTGAAAATTCAAATTCTGAATCCAAATTTTGCCAATCATGGAATTGGGACAAGGCACAACCCAATGCCTATATTGAAAATTCCTATTGCTATATAATCCATAACATGTTTGGCACTGATGTAACATTTCCAACATTCACTATTTAATAAAATTTCAATATACAGTTAATAAATGGCATTAGCTCAACCTTTTAAATTCCTCAACTTTCAAGGAGACCCATGTTCAAATCTTGCCAAGTGATACATGCATAATTGCCAAGCTATTGTAATACCACCATGTGGTCATGATGTAATAAAGATGTGGCACATTTCAATTCCATATAACCAATTAAAAAAACATATATATTTCAATATACAGTTACACATCCCTCAACAATGCAGTTTCAAAACACCACAACCTTCGTTATCCAAACCAGCAGAGAAAAGAAGGATTCCCACCTCAAACTGCACTAACCTATGTACCGCAAGAAAGATATAAATCATTAACACGTAAACTGTATGCATTTATATCTCATCAAAATGTTATAAACCTTTTAAATACTTTATCAATTTGATGTATGTATCCATATGACCCAGTCTTGTCAGTCCACTTGGGAATTTTTTTGTTAATATACACACTTTTCTTTTCTTTTTTTTCCAAAAAATGTTTTATTTCTTATGTAACCAGAAAAGAGATCTAGAATGAAAAATGCTTATTAATAGGATATAACTGTCAAAGAAGTGTATGGAGAATGTGTTCTATAAATAGTCTATGAAGGACTAATTTGCTTGGCCCCACATAGACTTGAGGCCCATGTTGGCATCTATTACCTTCTCAGGAAAGTAAATTTATTTTATGTACTGTTGGGAATGTTGTTTGAAGAAAATTATATTTGGTTTTCAGCATTCAGATCTCACCTTAGAATCCAACTCTCCTGTTTCAATTCAATTCAAATTCCAGTTCAGATTTTGATGTGTTCCCTGCTCTGCCCAAAATAATGCAGATCATTTGTAGAACTTTAAAATAACAGTTTTAAGAACTAAAGCAAAAAATAATTAGAACAGATTAAGGTTCAATTTCACATTCAAAAGTTTTGCAAGTTTTTGTCAACAATTATTGCAGTTTAATTTCAAATTTTCTAATAGTTCAAAATTCAGAATTTATTCAGTTGAGTTTTACTGTTTTTGCTATCAGAGTAAATCGTGGAACATAACAGTAGTATCAAATCACTTTCTTGGCCTTGTGGGAAGACATCTACATTATAAATATACTAGATCAGGTATATCAGACTTCTCATCAATGGAAACACATATCAAATCGATGAAAGCATCAGTTTGATCTAAGGACTGCCTCACACTGCACACAGTGAGTACAACTCAGAGATTAAAGCTTTTGATTAGACTTTGAAGATGTATGTAGTAAATGGTAATGAACAATACTAATTGAAGTCCCAAAAATAAAATCAAATGAAGATCATAAGGATCAAGTGGATGTTTTGGAGACTAATTTTTGTTTTGGGATGGGTTTAAAAGGAAAAAAAGTTGGGTGTGGGGCAAGGGCTGAAAATGATAGCAAGGATATTGGAACTCTAATCCTCTCTTTAAGCCACTCACTATAAGTGAAATTTATGGAAGTTAATAAAGTAAATGCAAATTTATTCTGCCTTCAGAGTTGTTATTGACAAAGTCTTACATTTCATATTTGAAAGGTCCATGCAACGTAGCTTTTCCAAAATCTTACAACTCTAGGATAGGTTCATATGAAAGATGGGCATCTTATGGAGTTCTAAGTTACGAAAGTCCACAAAGGTGCACAGTAGTTAGTTTTCCTATTGTGCATCTCTCAATGAAGCTTCAGGTTACAGGCGGAGAAAAATATGTTGACAAACCAATGCCTCTAATTAGTTTAGACATTGCACTGGTATTAAGCAGGAAGCCATGTCTGCAAACTTATCTTATTGACTATGGTTGATGAAGTTTTCAGGATGAGGATAGCCCAAGATGGTGGAACATGTTTCTGGAACAAGAAGCATTTCCGGGATGATGGACACATCTCCAAGGGATTTCTTCATGGAAGACAGCATATTGATAATTCAGCTGTCAAATCTCTTATTTGTTTTTAAGGGCTTTAAAACTCTAAAGAATGTACCTAGAGGAAATCTTTGCATCAAAATTGGTGAGTTTCATCATTGGTATTATGTGTGTTGATACAAAGATTGCATCTCAAAAAACTGGAGGCAAGGCATAAGGAGTGCAATGTGAAGGTAAACGGCATGAAACTACAGCTGGATGACGATGAAAAAAAAATTATTTTTATGTGGTGGCTCTAGCAATAGCTAATGTGGTTATAGAAGCACAAATACTGAAAAGTTTAGGTGAACGCCAGATGAATCTTTATGAGCTGTCTATGAAATTTACGGAAGGGTAGCAACCGGCTACAATAGAGGGTTGCCAGCAGATCCATTTTAGAGTCGGGGGATTTGACCCCAATATTGAAGAACTCCTTTAAATGGGCAATGTTAATGAGATTGCAGATAAATCTTGGGACCTACCTGTTGGCCACGAATCCGCCACGAGGAAAGGATTTTGTCGTTATTGCGCCCTGGACCCGCGAACCAACATTGAAAGGCCGGAAGGAAGAGATGCCTTCCGGGCCGATCTCCGGAGAAGGCCGGCTCCTTTCGGGGGTTAGATTTAAGCTAAAGGGAACAGGAAAGAAATAAAGGAACGGAAAGAGACAAATGTACAGAAAGAGATACAAATATGTCCAAAGGTTGGTGGGGGGGAACTAACAGTACGGGAACACACCAATCACCGCTACTTACTGCATACAAACACAGAGCATGACAAGGAACTGCAAAACCTAGACGTACTTCCGATACACCAGCAGCGTATGCACAACTTCAATAGCTCCCTAGCAAACATTCCCTACAAGGAACTAACAGCGAGGGGATCGTATCAATCACCGAGATACGTACACCGACGGGGGTAGAAAGTAAACCTAGAGATGTCGAGCCGGTATATGTGTTAGGTAGAGAGTTTAACCGCACGGCTTCAATGGCTCCCTAGCAAACATTCCCTACAAGGAACTAACAAGCAGGGGATCACATCAATCACCAGATACGGGCCAAGCAACGTCACACACAACCGATGGAACTGCTACCAAATTTATAATGAATGCTTTAAATAATGAAGTACGGAAGGTGCTTTAAGCAAGCAATGCTAGAGGAACCCGATCGCCAAATGCCAAAGTGAATTAACGACGCGACACAGGTGGGCCTAAGGCATATAATGAAAGACAGCATAAAAGAATAAAGATAGTAGAACAGAACCAGGCATACAGATTGTATTCATAAGCAGAAGCACGGTTACAATAAGCACAGTAGTTCCCTAACAAACATTCCCCTTCCACCACTTTACAATGAAAATGTGGTGGGTATTTATAGCCCAAAGTTCCCCCCGTTACATTAATGGGCACAACGTCCCAGTCAAACATTAGCTGACAAAAGCAGCCGCGGAACTGCTGATGCTGACCTCTGTCAGGCTGGACTGTACCCTCGGCATGGTCTCCCTGAAGGTTGAACAGCCACGTGACAGCGCGTTGGGAAGAACTTTAAATTGACAGGAATGCGGGTAGCTGAGGCAGGTGGAACCTCAGATCAGCTTTGAATGAGGCTACTGACACAGGCGGTGCAGCCCATACTTATCCCTTTTGGTCGGCGAGTCTTGGTTCAAATCCCGAGCTGGACACTTGTCGTATGATGGGTTATCTTTGTGTGACACATGTCCGCCTTGAAGGGCGATCTATCTATCTTCGCTTGGGATTGGAGCTCCTTGGGATGCGTGGGCAGAAAACAGTGCAGTTGGGAAGGCCTTCACGCCTTGGTCAAATTCCGGGTTTGTTCCCCTACTGTACACCTGTCAAGGGCACATTCCGGCTCTACTGAAAAGTCGGGCTGCGCACAGGTGAACACCGGTGTCCGCTGCTGTACGGACTCGCTCCGGCAGTTATCATTCTTCTTTGTCAGCCTACCAGCCTGCCAGTTACAAGGTGCGCCTAGAAAGAGGGGCGAAGTCGGACTTCGCACCAAAACTGGGCGAAGTACGCACTTCGCACCAAAACTGGGCGAAGTGCGCACTTCGCACCAAAAACTGGGTTTCCTGGTTCGCTTCCGGGGCCATAACTTTTGATCCGCCGACCCGATCGCCTATTATAATATATCGTTGGAAAGCTTGCGAGGAGATCCGCAATAATAAAATATCCGGGGCTCATTTTGTCCATTTTATCACCCTCGTTTATGGCCCGAAAAAAACCCGAACTCCTCAAAGATGCCCCGACACTTAGCCATTTTTCGGGAGCAACTCCGTCAATTTTGAGAAGAATGAGAATGTAGGGAAGAGAGAGAAAAGGGGGAGAAGGAAGAGCAGCTCTCTTACAAAAATTGAAAACATTGCACCCCGTGCAAAATGTGACAACATTTCTGGCGGCTCGCGGGGTGTCGAGCTCGCCTCGGCGCAAAGAACCTATGCCTTCATCCATTGGGCAACAGAGTCACCCACGCTGCAACTGCTCTTCAGATCCACCTCCGCAGACTGCCTCCTCGGAACACTTAAAAAGAAAACACTGCACAGACTGAAAAAAGAAAAACAACTAAAACTTTAAATAATAGCCGGATTATTTACACAAAATTTTGCGGCGCTATTGGCATGCCGCCACCACAATTCTAACTTTGGTTGCCTATCCGGTAAACCTGCAGTGCCCGGACCAGATCTGATTGTACTTCAGACGATCTTTGAAGTTCGGCTGGCCTCCCAAAGCTTGCCAGGTTGCGAACATGGTGCAACGTGGCAGATTGTCGTTCATGCCGGTACCGTACAATTGATGAACAATGTGGCAAGGAGATTTTTCAGACGGGAGCCCTCTTCGGGTGCCGGTTGCGGTGATGGTTGGAGCCAATACCACCACGGCGGAGACTGTAGGTGAACATTCATTTCTCGGCTTGTGAGGTCAAGGCTGCTCACCAAACCTTGATTCCTCCGGGTGTCTTCTATCGGCTAAAAAGGGCGCTGCGATCAAGAAATCTGGATCTTCGACTCGGTCGGAGTCGCCAGGTGATTTTGCCGGATGAAGGCAAGCCAAAGATTCACCAACTCGGGCTTCCTTAAAATATGGAGACTGTACGTCTCACCTCACGGATTCGTATATGCGAGCTTGGTAATCAGCCGGCTTGACGCGCTCGCCTGGAGCGTTGGTATTAATTTCGCAAAGTCAGGCTGGTTTCCCGGGTTCCTCGCTCGCCACCTTCTTGCTTGAATGAAGGCGTCAGGACCGGTCTTTCGGACTCGAGAGAATATGAACGTGCGAGTCGCCGTGTGCTACGATTTTGAACAAGCAATGAAGCGAGCACCGGTGCTTCAATCTCGTTTGGGGGTGAGAAACCTCCTTGTCCCACCGAGCATTCGGAAAGAAACTGTCAGCCCGAATGAGGACGAGCTTGAGATCTTCCAAATGCGAGACAAAGGGTCCCACCGGGCGTGCCAAAAGCGTTGGCCACGAATCCGCCACGAGGAAAGGATTTTGTCGTTATTGCCCACTGGACCCGCGAACCAACAATGAAAGGCCGGAAGGAAGAGATGCCTTCCGGGCCGATCTCCGAAGAAGGCCGGCTCCTTTCGGGGGTTAGATTTAAGCTAAAGGGAACAGGAAAGAAATAAAGGAACGGAAAGAGACAAATGTACGGAAAGAGATACAAATATGTCCAAAGGTTGTTGGGGGGAACTAACAGTACGGGAACACACCAATCACCGCTACTTACGCATACAAACACGGAGCATGACAAGGAACCGCAAAACCTAGACGTACTTCCGATACAGCCAGCGCGTATGCACGGCTTCAATAGCTCCCTAGCAAACATTCCCTACAAGGAACTAACAGCAGGGGATCGTATCAATCACGGCATACACACGACGGGGGTAGAAGTAAACCTAGAGATGTCGAGCCAGTATATGTGTTAGGTAGAGAGTTTAACCGCACGGCTTCAATGGCTCCCTAGCAAACATTCCCTACAAGGAACTAACGGCGGGGGATCGCATCAAAGCCCGGCGGAGTGCGCATTTGCACCAAAGCGGGCGAGCAAGACTGCGCACTCAAAAGCGTGCGAAGGGCGGCGCTTCGCCCAGTTTGGTGCGAAGTGCGCACTTAGCATCGCTTTGGTGCGAAGTGCGCACTTCGCCAGCTTTGATGCAATCCTCTTCGTTAGTTCCTTGTAGGGAATGTTTGCTAGGGAGCCATTGAAGTCGTGGTTAAACTCTCTACCTAACACATATACTCGGCTCCGACATCTCTAGGTTTACTTTCTACCCTCGCGCTGCACGTATCCGGTGATTGATACGATCCCCGCCGTTAGTTCCTTGTAGGGAATGTTTGCTAGGGAGCTATTGAAGCCGTGCATACGCTCGCTGTGTATCGGAAGTACGTCTAGGTTTTGCGTTCCTGTCATGCTCTCGTGTTTGTATGCAGAAGTAGCGGTGATTGGTGTGTTCCCGCATCGTTAGTTCCCCCCACCAACCTTTGGACATATTTGTATCTCTTTTCGTACATTTGTCTCTTTCCGTTCCTTTATTTCTTTCCTGTTCCCTTTAGCTTAAATCTAACCCCCGAAAGGAGCCGGCCTTCTCCGGAGATCGGCCCGGAAGGCATCTCTTCCTTCCGGCCTTTCATTGTTGGTTCGCGGGTCCAGGGCGCAATAACGACAAAATCCTTTCCTCGTGGCGGATTCGTGGCCAACACTACCCATGGTCTGCCTGCAAGAATAGTTCATCATTCAACATTCCATTTGCCTTAGGACACAGCAATTTAAGGAGGGTTTCTTATTCAATAAAATTGCTTTGTGGGTCCTAGGGTGTTTTACCCTAATACTGAAGACCTCCTTCAAATGGCGAATGTTAATGAGTTTGCAGATATCCTAGGACTTACTCATGGTCTGACGGCAAGAATAGTTCATCATCCAACACTCCAGTTGCCTTGGGACAACACAACTTAAAAAGGGTTTATTATTCTATGAAATTGCTTTGAGGGACAGCACAACACAACTTATGGGTTTGTTTGGGTTTTGTTGTAATTACATGTACTTTCCTAATAAATTAACAATCCTACATGCACTCAAGAAAGAGAACTATAATGAGAAATACACAATAAATAGGATATAGTTGTTAGAAGTCAAGTTAAAGATAATCTATTCTACAGGTAGTCTATGAAAGACTAATCTGCTTACCCAAATACAACGCCCATGTGCCCTTGGAGACTTTAGGTCTGAATTGGCATCAATAGCTTAGAAAAGTATTTTTTGCTTTATATATAATTTGGAATGTCATCTTAACAAAAAGTTATGTTTGATTCTCATATTTCTGATCTCACTTGGAAACCCAAATTTTATATTTTAGTTCACTTGAGATTTTCGTTCAGATTTTGATGTGTTTCCCTTGCTGTCCAAACACCATAAATCTTTTCTAGAAATTCTATGTTTCAGTTTTCAAACTAAAGTAAATATATATATATAGTTAAATAAATACATTAGACTTTTAGATCAGATTTGGGTTTGGTTTCAGGTTCAGAGTTTTAGTTAAGTTTCTTGGACAGGTATAGCAGTTTAGTTTGAGATTTTCTAATAGTTCAAATTGGAAATCTGTTTAATTGAGTTTTAAATTAAAGCAATTTTAGGAATATTGCACATTAAGACTACTGAACAAACTATTTCAAATTTGTCTGTAACCACAGTCGAGCTTTGTTTTCCCTCTCTGTGAAACCCAAAACATTGCACATCCTGTAAGATGTCACACATAACCATTCATACAAAAGATACCCAATTTTTCAAACAAGAACCATTAAAATTAACACTTTTTATGTCCTGAATTTTAAATCCTGACTGCAGAAGCATTCTCCATGATGCTTTCATGAAAATATGTCATGCGATAACTAGTAACGAGCACCATAAATATTTTTCAGAAAAAAAAACAGCAGAAGTAATTAAAGAGAAAGTAAATGTATTAAGACAGTTTATCCTTTCTCCTCCAACTCTGGGTTTCTTGCTCATTTATCTCCTGTAAGACCAGTTTGATTCCTCTCATAAACTGAGTAGGGTCAAGATGTATGAGAAAGGTTCCTGCATCTGGAGCATAAACATTATATTGCACTGCAGAAAATGAAAAGAACTGAGCTTCTTACCTCTTAGCTTTTCCATGAGAGCTTGACACACTCCTTAATAAACCCATGGCCTTAGGGAAACTTACCTCTTACAGACCAAGGTTGACAATGAAGCCAGTTGTTCCATAGAATGGAAGATTCACTTCAATTAACAGGAGATTTTGATGTAATTATATTGCTGAATGTCTAGAAAGATTTTTTTTAGCCAGTTCAAGTTGTCTTGCGTATGGATTTATTCTCAAATCTGAAACCTCAGAATAAACAGATCAGATCACTCGCGTGTGAATCTTCACATAGAAGACGATAATCCTCCATAAATAACTCCTTTCCAATTTGAAAAGGTGTAAATGGAACATTCCAATGTTGATTATATAGGACTAGTAGAAATCCACCCTTGAAGAAACTAGACCTCAAATGTATAAGATGCCAAAGAAGCTATAAGTGCTAAAATTCAAGCTCAAATTGTGGAATCACTTGATCCTTGAAAACATCTTTGCTCAAAAATCTACTATTGAAAATGAAATGATACTTCTGTAGGATAAAACTATGCTGGTGGGCCTTGAATATCAATTCAAGGAAGAGACATTTTGAAGCAGAAACCTGAAATACAGTCGTTGCAACCAAGAGATGGAAGCATCCAATTTATTTCATCAAACGACAATGACCATCAACAATGGAATAGAACCCATAGTTTATAATTACTTTCAGGAAAAAAATATGAACATTGAAAAGTCAATAAGCAGTGCATTCTCTTTCAGATCCTTTATCAGATGATGACAATAATAGATGGGAGGCAATCTAAAAGGTAACATTCTAACCAAATGCTTCAAACCTATGAATGCATCCCTCATTTCTCCAAAGCAAGTAGGCCTCATTAAAACTTGAAAACCTCTAGATGCTTCTACCCCATTCTCTACCCTACTACTATAGCAAGGAATGCCCCTCAAGCTGGATATTTTTAATGCATGCAATAAAGTTTTCTAAGAGTTTTGGGAGAAAATCATTCTTCACTTCAGGTCTGGAAAAGAAGTTCAAGGACGGCTGAGAGTATGCTAATGAACTCCAACTTTCTCAGTTCTTGTTAACTGATCATTGAGAAGCTTCTTCAAGTCTTCAAAGAGACTTCAGGGGAACCTCTCCCTCTACTTATTTATAATTCTGGCAGAGGCTCTTTTACAGAGAAAATTCTTCCTGCCTGTTCCAACTGCAACCAGCATGAGAGTTTGCTTTGTCTTTATACACAAAATTCTTCCTGATTGTTTCAGCCAAAACCAAAGCTAGGGTTTCCAATCTGACATATAAACTTCATCTTCACATGCCCTTTGGATAGTGTTCAAGTACAATCGCCTCACCAAATGGATCAAAAAGGTCGAGCATTTTGGGATTGAGCTTCAACAACAAATATCATAGATCCAAAACCAGCTTCACAGGAGGGACATCATTGAGGTTGTACACATCAAATCCAGGCACAAAGCAAAAATATTATTAAAGTGGAACAATCTAAACAACCTCATACATCTCCAACTGGCCAATGACCTTCATCATCTCCAAGACGTGGTTGCTGTTATACAAAACAAGCAAATAGAGATCCTCATCCAACATGGGAATCCCAAAAAGGGGACAAATGCTTGTCAACCATCACTTGAAAAGCAAGCTGAAGATAATGATTCATATGTTCAAGTGGTTAAGGGCAAAAAGACTCCTTCCATTGTGGAGTTAGCAATGTAAGTCAAATTCGATAAGGAAAGGACACTTCAAGCCAAAGAACTCAAACCTTCGAGTTCGAAATCCTGGACACCTTGTTGACCCCTTGAAGACAAGCCATGATTTCTTGCATAACACCGTGGATATCAAGGATATTAACCTTTATCAGGCTTGGGTAGCCTCTAATGGCACTTTTATCATTGGTTCTATGCGAGGCCTTTCAAAGCTAAGAAGAATTTTCTACTCTCCACAAAAATTTGCTTGAATGAGGATCTCATCCATCTACAAATGGCAGAATTGTTAGAAAGCACGTCGCAAGATATAGCTGCTTAGAAAGATAAGTGGGCAATTATCCACGACCAAAAAACATTGATTCATGACTCCCCTCCTCCAAGGTGGTCTCATCCTTGGACTGTAAATGAAGGTGTCTTCGACTCCCAATAGGTAACAATAGCCTCTCTATCGCCACTTGAAATTGCAATGGGCAATATGGTCCTCTCCATGTACATTCCAAGATGTTACTTCTTAACAAGATATTGTTTTATCTTGTTTTTATCACATATACCGAGAAGCGCCTTCAATAGGCTCTCCTAGCTATCACTAGTTAGTTTTGGGATTCTGCTCTTAGGCATCAAACCCATTGATCAAGTGGTGTTTGTGGTTCAAATGTTGTGGCTTGCCTCATTCAACATTGCCTTCATCAACAAGTGTCACTAGTCGTGTCAGATGAGCACTCCAAATATATGTGGTTCCAAATCAAGAGGGGCCCACCCCCTCTTCAAAACTTCCTTATAGTAGTATCCTATTTTCCTCCAACATTCATCCTTTGTCATCCACTTTGATGGTGACCCACACTTGGATCTCTATCAAAAGATTTTGAATATTCATTGTTGGGTAATGGGTGATTTCAATGCTCAAACTAGGACCCACCAAGCACCTTTTAAAGATCTCATGGAGAAAAAGTTGTCTCTTTCAACTCAACTCCACGCTTATTGCATTCAACAAAACCTCTATAGATGAGAAGCATCCTATAACCGTTTACAAAAAAAACACTCAATTGTGCAAGTAACATAGCCTCTTGGTTCTGAATGAGATTCCTCGGTTTCCTCACTCCTTCAAGTTTGCTTGTTTTGCATATGGGAGAGATGGGAGAGGGGTTGACTATGTCATCAGCAATAGGACCTCACTTTTTTATATTTATTGCTTTCAGGTTTCTAGTCAAATTCCCTTGGTTGATCATGCAATGCTAACTTTCTCCTTGGATTCTTCCTCTTTTACCTCTCCATCTTCTCCTCCCTCATCCAATTCTACCAACCATGCCATTATTCAATTTGGTCCTAGTTTTGCAATGCTCATGCTTCTCACCTCTCCCAATTAGAATTTTTGTCTCACATGTTATAGGATCTAGACGTTGACTCCTTCCTCCACACTTTTCCACAACCATAGTCCGTCCAATGAATGGTGCTTGCACCATCAAATCTTGTTGGAAATTGAGATAATGAATGAGACTAAAAAAAGAACAAGACAAGAATAAGACAAAAATCAGAACAGGGCAAGAATAAGACAAAAATTAGAACAGGACAGATTTGGAATTGCAAGTGAAAATTAAAATTTATAATGAATGAGACAAAAACTTAAACAAGACAGAATAGGGCAAAAATCAGAACTGGACAAAATTGGAATTGCAAGTAAGATATCTATATATTCTTACCCAAATTTGGAGAGAATGTGAAGCACCAAGAGTCTCTTGAGACAACCAAGAGACATCCTATTGTATATATATATATATATATTATAGGGTAAGGGCATTGTATTGAAGTAGAATGTACAGATTTGAAGATTGATGAAGTGTTTTTTTGGAGGGTTTTTGTGCAATTTTTATTTTCTTTCATTTTCTCCTTTCTATGTTGTGTTAATCTCTGTTTTAGAGTACCACCACATCTCACATACTGGTATCAGAGCTTGGAGATTGGAGATTGGAGAAGTGGAGAGCTTGAGGATTTGATTCTCTTTAACCAGAGAATTCAGAATTCAAGTTTGTGGAGGAAAACTTCATACATTATTGTTGTAGTTGTCATGGCTCATGGTAATGCTTCACTGCCCATCCCAGAATTTAAAGGAGAAAATTATGATTATTGGTGCATAAAGATGAGGACTTTGCTGATTGCCAAGGAAGTGTGGAGTGTTGTGGAAAATGGATACAAGGAACCAGCAGATTGGAGTATTTTATCAGCCACAGAAAAAAGAATATGGAGGAAGCACAAAGAAAAGATGCCTTGGCTTTGTATCACATACAAGCAACTCTTGATACAAGCATTTTTCCAAGAATTGCAAGTGTCAAGACTGCCAAAGGAGCTTGGGACACCTTGAAGACAGCCTATCAAGGGTCTGCTCAAGTGAAATTAGTGAAGTTACAAACATTGAAGAGAGAATATGAAAATCTGAGAATGAAGGACAATGAGAATGTGGGAGATTATTGTGTAAGGGTGCATGACATTGTGCACAAAATGGGTATCTATGGTGAAGAACCAGCACAAGGAGATGTTGTCAAAAAGGTGTTGAGAACATTGACACCAAAGTGGAACAATTGTGCAATGATTATTGAAGAAAGTAAAGATTTGAAGAAGTTGGAGTTTGATGAATTGGTGGGATCACTTATGTCCCATGAAGAAAGAATTAAAAATAGTGAAGAAGAAAACTTGGAGCAAGCTTTTGCTTCCAAGGCTAGAGTGTCAAACAATAATGGGGCTAGCTCAAGCTCCAATTCCCAAGGTCAAAGAGGGGAGCAGCAAAATCAGCATTCTACAAGAGGAAGAGGCCATGGTAGAAGAGGAGGCTATAGTGGAAGAGGTAGAGGACAGATTTGTGGATAAGAGGAATGTTCAATGTCACTATTGCAAAAGGTATGGCCACTATGAAAGAGAATGTAGAATAAAGGCAAGCAATGAAGGAGGAAAAAAGGCAAACTTTTCACATGAAGAAGGTGAGAGCTCAAAAAATATGTTCTTGTCATGTAATGTGGCAGAAGTTTCAACTAAAGAGTCTTGGTACTTAGATTCCGGTTGTTCAAATCATATGACCAGTAATAAGGAGTTGTTTGTGGAGTTGGATGACTCATACAAGAGCAAGGTGAAATTTGGAGACAACAAAGCATTGGAGGTTGAAGGAAAAGGAACCTTACAAATTGACACAAAAGATGGAAAGAAAAATATCCAAAATACTTACTTCACACCAGGCTTGAAGCACAATTTGTTGAGTGTGGGGCAGCTTCTAGAGAAAAACTACAAAGTGGTGTTTGAGAATAAGGAGTGCATCATCTATGACAAAGCAAATGGGAACCAAGCAGTGGCTGTTGTACCTATGACAAAGAACAGAATGTTTCCTTTGAAGCTTGGAGGAGAAGAGAGCAATTTGTGTCATACAGCCATTGAGGACAACAGCTGGTTATGGCACCAAAGGTATGGTCACCTGAATTTTTGAAGCTTGTATTTGTTGAATGCTAAAGGAATGGTCCATGGACTGCCTTGTGTAGAAGCAAGAAGTGAAGTGTGTGAAGGTTGCACAATGGGAAAACATCATAGAGAGAGCTTTCCAAGAGGAAGAGCATGGAGAGCATCATATCCATTGCAGCTGATTCATTCAGATATTTGTGGTCCAATGCACACACCAAGTGTTGGTAAATCCTTCTACTTTATCACTTTCATTGATGATCATACTAGAAAAACTTGGGTATATTTTTTGAAGAATAAGAGTGATGCTTTTGAAGTATTCAAGAGCTTCAAAGCCATAGTAGAGAATGAAAGCAGATATAGAATCAAAACATTAAGGACTGATCATGGTGGTGAGTATTGTTCCAAGAAATTCAATCAATTTTGTGATGAGCATGGGATAAGAAGACAATTGACAGCAGCCTATACACCTCAGCAAAATGGAGTGGCAGAAAGGAAGAATAGGACAATCATGGAGATGGCAAGAAGCATGGTACTAGCAAAAGGTTTGGGCAATCATTTGTGGGCTGAAGCAGTTGCAACAATAGTGTACATCCTCAATAGAAGTCCCACAATTACAGTAAAGAATATGACTCCTCATGAGGCATGGTATGGAAAGAAGCCTTTGGTAAGTCACTTGAGAGTGTTTGGTTGTTTGGCTTATGTTCATGTTGAAGATAAGAAAAGGAAGAAGTTAGATCCAAAGAGTCAAGCATGCATTTTTGTTGGTTATTCTGAAGAAAGCAAGGCATATAGATGTTATGACCCCAAATCTAGACAATGCATTGTGTCTAGAGATGTGATTTTTTATGAAGGAGAAGTACATGGACAGCAAGCAGAAAAGACTGAGAAGACAATCATAATTGAAGATTTTGGTGTGTCATAAGCATCAAGTGGAGACACAAGCATTTCTCCAAAGACAAGCACAAAGGGAAGAGAACATTACAATCACATCCAAGCTGCCAAATGTTGGATCAGAATTTTGATAGGAGGTTCACAAGAAGCCAAACACTGTAGGCGTTGTTTCTAGACAGCCCAAGTCCTAAGTGTACATAGTTAAAATAATAAGTCTAATGCACATGAAATGTAAATGCAATGAAATAAAATGTAAATGTGCATGTAATGTAATTTTGATTAGAACGTCCAAAGGTGACGACTTTAGGATTAATATTTTGTGAAAGTCTAAAGTCTTATGTTATGTGTGGAAGGGAAAAGGCAATTATGTGTGAGGTGGTTGGCAAACCGTTGTTGGCAACGGCCAAGCTCAACCTTAAATAGGCCTCCCTTCAATTGTTCGAGATTCATATGGAGACACACATAGATAAGCATAGACACCTTTGGTAGACCAAGAGAGAGATGAGATATATGTGCATTGTGTATTCTGTAATGAGCAAGACTGTATGGTGAAACCCTATAATATCGTACATATGATGAATACAATGATGATTATTCCTTCTCTATGCTTTGTGTATGATCTGTGAATGTGTTGGTAGATTGGTAGCATATATGTTCAATTATGTATGCAAGTAGAAGTGTTGCATTCAGACAAAGACAAGGAGAGTGCAATCAGAACCGAGATGAAGGTTGTAGTCCAAAAAGTGAGACGGAGTTTGTCGTACGAGAGGAAGATGTGCAACGCCGTTCCAGTGAAGTCGTTCCAATGGAGACCATTCTAGTAAAGTTGTTGACTTATCCTTGCCATTCTAATGAATGTTGTTCTAGTGTTTGTTGTACAAGCAGACGGCCATTCAAGTGACTAACCACATGTCATTTCAGTGATTAGATTGATGTCAATCTAGTCAAGTGCCATTCAAACCTGGAATATGTTTGTGATTGCATTGGCAATGACTGCATTCCCTGTTGGCCTCTAGGATCTGTATCCAATTGTTCCTCCAACTGTTGAATTACTCACCCATTGTGCTACGTTTGGCTCAATTGCCATTTGAAAGTCCGAACCTAGCACACATGAAGATTGGAGAGGTGGATGACAGATTCCTTGTTGCAAGGACATAGGAGATGAAACCATGGGAGAGATCAAGAGCAACCTGTGAGAAGAAGTCTACAAATTGCCAATCGAGGATTGCAATCAAGAAGAACGAAACTTGAGCAACCAGAGGTTGAAAGAGTGTGTAATCCTCAAGAGGAGGATAGCTCTAGTGACGAGAACGAAAGGTGGCACATGTTGTTATTAACAACGAAGGACGAGGTGTGAAGCGAGTTGCAGCAAACAAATGAAAAAGACGTTAGCATAAGTCAAGACACCAACGTGGAGGGTGCACAAGAAGACAATAAGTGGATGCTAATGTCAGAGCCAGCACATAGGAGCTTTCCAAAGGGTGCAAAGGATGAGAGTCAGGCACCAGAGCAACCGCACGTTAAGTGCTTGGGCAAGTAGACCAAATCCAACATACAAGTAGTCACAAAGGAGGTTGCAAAGTGAAGGTGCACCAGAAATTAGTTGAATATTGTTTGCAAGCAACAACACGAAAGGTGAAGAAGCACCGAGAGTCAACAAAATACCGATAACAAAGGCACCAAGTGAATAAGTGCCAAAAGCAAAGGCACCAAGGGAAGAAGTGCTATCTAAGCAATCATCGAGTGGAGAGGAATTAAGCAAATAGAATCAACCCCCAATGGCAAACATTGCAAATATGGCAGGAAAGCAAAAGTGTCCACCTTTTTTCAGAGATGGGAAAGAAGATCCCGAGCATCACATAGGGACATGTACTACCATATGGAGAGCTAATGGGGTGGCTGACCCAACCGCATTGTTTCCAACTACATTGCAAGGAATCATGATTGATTGGCACCTAAAGAGGGAAAGAACGAACGCCTTTACAACTTGGACAAACTTAGTGGCTGAATTCAAGAAGGAATTCAGATTGTTGTGAGATGATACAAAGATCATAGGAGAGATATATTCCACTAAGCAAAAGAAAGATGAAGATATAAAGTCCTACAATAGGCGACTAAAGCAGCTTATTGATAAAATGGAGATGCAACTAGCAAACGACTTGCAGAAAAGATGGTTCATTGATGGATTACTACCATGTTACAAGAAGAAATGAAGACATTACCGCCCACAACATATGAAGAAACCTATGAAAGAGGGAGGAACCTAGAATGTGAAGCAAAACAAACGACGGTGGGAATAAGTCACTTCAGAAGCGATGACTCTGATAGTGACAAGGAATGAAGGACATTGAACAAATGATTAACGAAGTGAAAGGCGAGAAGAAGGAAAAGAAAGAGATGTGGTGCTTAGATTGCAAATCTAAAGGGCACACAAATATAAACTATCCGAGAAATGCATATTGCAATATATGCGAAGTGATGGGACACGTAGTAGGAGATTGTCCATTCAACCCGAGGAGCGCAAGGCATCAAACTATGACAATGCAAAAGGAAGAAAATGAAGAAAACCCAAACACTTATAAGAATGGACAAGGGGCAATGAGTGGAGGTTATAAAAACAAACATCATGGCGGAAGAGAATTCAGGCAAGGTAGGTAATCAACAAGGTGGTCAGAGTTGATTACGATATGACTCAAATGGTAGACCAATTATCCAATGTAGAAATTGCCAAGAGTGGGGACATTTTGCGAGAAATTGTCAGAACCCACAAGCAAGAGGAGCAAATGGAAACAATAACACGCACACGTGTAGATGGTGCGGACCAGGCAATCACAAGGAAGTGAATTGCCCGAAGAAAGCAAGTTCCAGTGGAACCCAAAACGTCAATCTTATTGACATTGGCAAACCTTTGACAAACCAACAAGATAAAGACAAACATGTGCTTGAAGTGACAAGAGCTCAAGCGAAGAAAACTTAACAATATCCAAACCCTTCCAAGGAGGAGAGGTGGCAAGCAGCACATGATTTAACCAAGGAAGAAATGGAAAAGACCAAACAAGAGAGACTCCTCCAGGAGAAGAAATCAAAGAAGCCAATTACTAAGGAAGACGATACAGGAAAACAATCATCAACAAAATAGTTAGCAGCGCAAGTGTTGAAAACAACAGTAGAAGTAAAAATGTCTTGTCTACTTAGCGCAATACCTGAGCTTTATGCAAAGGTAGAAGATATTGCACGCATGAAGAAGGCGATGGAGCCAAGATGTCAGGAAGTGGTTGCGATCAAGAAGGATCAATTCATTGATCCCACAGTGTTGATGATTGAGGCAAGAAAGAAACCGACATTGATTCACATGGAGTTGTTGAATCATAAGTTGATGCAAGTAATCGTAGATGGAGGATCTAGTGTGAACGTGATGCCAAAGAAGACATGGAAGGATATTGGAGCACCATTTTTGTGGTCTCCAAACTTTCGTTTATATGGTGCAAACCAATACGATATAGAGATGAAGTGTGTATTGACAAACCAAAAGGTGAAAATTGTCAACCAAGACTCGTAGTGATCACAATGCAAAAACCAGCTTATGATGTGTTGCTGTGTTGGAACATATAATCCAATTTTGGGATTATTATTGTAAATTCACCTAAGTATAAAGGTGAATAAAATATTAGGTATCTAGGTATCTAGGCTTTAGGATAAATAAATTAAATAGGTACTTAAATTATATTAAATAATATTACCTAGGTTGGGGATGGTCACCAGCCTTTGATAACTCAGTTTCCCAAGTGGAGGCCTCGGATGGAGGAGCTTCACCGAGCTAACTAGATAAAGGTGGCTAATTATTGTCGGTACCATACTGGTAATTCAGAGGTTGGTAGATATTGATCCCTATTGAGGACCGGCCTATTCAAATCCCATAAAGGCAAAGACAAGACATCCAATGCATCCTTCATATGAGATCTCTCTCTTGGTCCCATGATAAAGATTGTTTTGGATGGAACAACACTACTAAGGGTGAGTATTCAGTTGCTCAAGGTTATTTGGCCTTATGCCATAATAATCCCAACCAATCATATGATATATTTTCTCAGTTGTGGGCTCAAAAGCTCTAGCCTAAGGTGAGGTTCTTTACTTGGCTTTTATTGCATTGCAGGGTGCTAACTGGTGCACATCTTATGAAGTGTGGTTTTCATGGCCCTTTTAGATGTGAAATGTGTGGAGAGAATGTGGAAACTCTCAGCCATATTTTTATTGAGTGTACTTTAGCCTTTGAGCTATGGAGGAGAATGGTCATTTTACTTGGCTTACAATGGTCCAATTTTTTTACTTTTGAACGACTTTGGAGGGATGGCCTAAACAAGAGGGTGTTGATCATTTTATTAGGCAGTTAGTTTGGATGGGTTCTACCATTTTACTTTGGAATATCTGGAATGAAAGGAACAACCGAATTTTCAATCAAGAAAGGAAGGATATTCACTATATCTCGCAACAGACCATTGCCAACTTAGTTGAATCTGTCCAATAGCTCCTTAATCACCCCCAAAACTCCCACATGGGATCAAGTGATGCAAACATTGAAGATTAACTCTTCTAAGGGCAACCAGCCTAAGGGGAATGTGAGTAATTGCAATATGGATAGAACAAGGAATTGGCAACCTCCTCCTAAGGATTTTGGAAAAGTCAATATTGATGGAGCCTCTAGGGGGAACCCTGGAAAAGCTAGTGCGGGAGGAATTGGTAGACTTTCAGATGGCTCCCTGGTTTTTACTTTTGCTGAGAATTTGGGTATTCTTTCCAAGAACCTCGTTGAGGGGTATGGTATCCTCAGAGGCCTTCAAGAGGCTGCTAAGGTTGGATGGGAAAAGGTGTTGGTTGAATCCGAGTCTCAACTCATGATTAATCTACTGAAGACTCCTAAGAATAATAAGGTTGATTGGAGAATAAAAAGAATTATTGAGAAGATTCAGTTAATCCAGATGGGCTTTTTGAAAGTTGATTACAATCATGTGGTCAGAGATCAAAACATGAGTGTTGATGCTTTAGCTAATTGGGCATTGGACAAAGGTGATCTTACTTGCTACGGCCACCCTCCCAGATGGCGGGCTTCGCAAATAAGGGAAGCTCTTCTTTCTATCATTTCTTTGGATGGCTCCAGTACTGGAGGTACCTAGTTTCTTTTTGCTTTGTTTTTGCTTCTCTTTGGTTCAGTCAAGGTATTTTAGTTCCCTAGCTCAAACAGATCTTTCTTTTGTTTCCTTTGTTGAATCTTGCCTTAAAAGTCTTTTGGCCTAGAAAGGTCGTTGTGTTTTGTTTTTTTTCTCTTTTTTTAGTTTTTTGAGGTGTGTGTTTTTGTTCTGTTTTGTTTTTGTGTTTTTTGTGTTGTTTTTGCTGTTCTTGTGTTTTTGTTGTTTTTTTTGTGTGTGTTTTTGTTTTTTTATGTTTTGTGTTTTTTTTTTTTTGTGTTTGTGTGTTGTTTTGTTGTTTTTATAGTTTTTTGGGGTGTTTTGTGTTTTTTTTGTTGTTGTTTTTTTGTTTTTTAAGTTTTTTTGTTGTTTTTGTTTGTTTTGTGTTTTTTTGTCTTTGTTTTTTTTTGTTGTGTTTTTTTGTGTTTGTTTGTTCTTGTTTTTGTTGTTTTAGGCATGCTCGTTGAGTGTGCCGAAAGGGGCAGGCCAGGTGCAAGCCTTGGGCGTTTTTGGCGGAATAGATACCCCTGCCTCCTTGGAACTTACCCAAAAGTGGCATCCCATTTGGGGTGTTTTCCACAAACAAAAAAAAATATTACCTAGGTTAAATATTATATACTAAGGTATATGATTAAATAAATATATACCTATATTTATTTTATCATACACCTTAGTTTATTTAATCCTATATTTATCCTAAATTAAATAAATACCTAATATATTCTAACTTGAGTCAACAAGAAGTCAAAGGTGACTTGGCATGAGACTTGAGTGTGTTGGCATGTGAGGGGCACATCATGGCATGTGGCATATGTGTGGTGGCATGTGGCATAGGAGTGGTGGCACACACATTGGCTTGCATGAGGACATGTGGACTCATGCATTGTGGTGGCATGGTAGTGGAAGTGCATGAGACACTTGTCTCATGCACTCCACATAGTGGAGGATTTTCTCCATGGCTATTTTCCAATGGATGGAAAACCCAAATTATATATTTGAGGTTATTCCAATGTTGGAGGTTAATGGTGAAATTCTTGATGCATAGTTTACTGGTGGTTGCATGCTATAGCACTTGAGTTGTACATTGTTGACTTGAGACAATAAAATATTGGAGCTACTATTTTGGCCATGGTTTTTCCCTTCATAGGGTTTTCCACGTAATCTCGATGTCAATATTGTGGTTTGGCTATTTCCAATGTTATTTCATTTTTTTTTATATTACATGCATGTATATTGTTATTTATATAATTTACTAACTTTTTTATTAAAGTTGTGATTAAATCCGCTGCAATTTGAAGACTTTGATCTACTTTTAACCCCTTCATGCTAGGACGTGGATGGCTAAGGATGACAAAAGTGAACCATAATTGGGAGAACGAATGTCCCACATTTAAAAAGGGCCAGCACAAGTATATGATAAACCTTAAGAATCAATCTGTTAGCCAAGACATTGCAACATCTAATGAATCAAGAAATTTATCGTCACATGAAGACAGCAGATATGAGCCTAACGAGGGAGGTGTGTTGGAACTTCAAGATTATACAAAGGACAATGAGGACTCTGACAATGGGCTCCTCCAGTGCCATATGGAGGATTATGAAGTGTTTCTTCCACATTGTTTCGGTATCCATGCAGAAGAAGGAAGCCATGATGAGAAGAAAAGGAAATCTGCAAGAGGTCGATGAATGCAGCCAAAAAAGGAAATCTGCATCAAAGGAGGAAGAAAAAGAGAAATGGATACTTTCCAAAAACTTTGCAGAGTACACGATAGGAGATGCGATGATCGATGAAAAACCAACCCATCCGATCGATGTACTCAAGGCAACAGAAGAACCTGACGTCATACAATATCAAGGACCAAAGATGGTGTAGGTATCGAAGAAGGAGAAGAGAAGCTCATTCACTGTGGAGATGAATAGAACCCAATGCTGAAAGCAGCAGGTTTCATAATTTGCTTGCCATATAAGGATGTATTTGCATGGACATATAAGGATCTGAAAGGGATCCGACCAAAGTTGTGCGTACACCAAATTCCACTAATTCAAGGTGCACAGCCAATACGAAGGAGGCCATACAAAATGAACCCAAAATATGCACCCCTAGTGAACGTAGAAATCAAGATGATATTAGATGCAGTCATTATCTTCAAAATAATGATCAGTGAGTGGGTGTCACCCCTAGTAATCACTTTGAAGGAGGCAAAGTCAGATCCATATCTATGTGGATTTCTGGAGCTTGAATGCCATAACCATAAAGGACCCCTTTCCCATTCCTTTTATAAATTCCATACTAGAGGAAGTAGCAAGACATGAGATCTATTCATTCTTGGATGGATTCTCGAGGTATAACCAAATTAGTACCACAGCAAAGGACAAGCTAAAGACTACCTCTGCAATGGAGAACAGAATTTATACATATAACCGTGTAGACCCCAAAACAACACCAATCTGATCATGTGGATACAAGCACTGACCGAATTGGCATACATAGCCCCTAGGGCAGCCCCCAGAGGTTAAACAGTGGTCCTAACCACTCCCAAAGCAGTTTTGGAAGGTCAGAGGTCAATTAGGCACCTTTCAAGCACCCTGCTCCTTACTCGTTCCACCCTGGGGCGAATAGAATGCTATTCGCCCCACCCTTGAACGATTAGCAGCAATCGCTCCAAGGTGGGGCGAATAGCAGGTTTGACGGGCAAAAGGTCAAACCTTGACAAATGGCAGCTCAGATCCGCCACTCGACTCCACCTTCAATGCATGGGAGTGCGAGTGAGCGTTTTTGAGCTCAAAGAGGCAGTCATAGAGGCAGTCATGGAGCCCTTAATCAAGGAGGAATCTTCTCTCCCCTGGGAAGGCATGATGGCCAAGTGACACCCTTGCATGCACATTCAAAGCAGACCTTCAGGTCTATAAAATGGTGAGTCTTCTCACCCCAAAAAAAGGGAGAGCAGGAGCATTTGGAGCAACGGAGTGCTGCCGAATTACATCCTCACCCCACACTTGTGCTTCTTACATCCTTGATCTCTCTTTTGGAAGGGAGGTTATTGGGTGAACATTGGAAGCGCAATCTGGACCCAAAACCCGAACATTTGGCCACAATACCCCACTCAATTTGCCGACACAACCCCCTAGGAGGTTTTGGACCCATCCCAAGTGGATTGGTGTCGAAACCAAGCCCCAAACGGCGGATGTCCTTCCCCCGGGCGCCCCTCGCACTGCTGCAGTCCTAATCGCCCCACCCCGGAGCGATTAGAAATCTGTAGTAGATTTCTTCATTGTTTCTTTTGCATCTTATTTTATGTCATTCATATATGCTGCCATTCAAATTTCATGCCATTCTAATGAGTTTTGATTGTGTTTTCATTGTTTTTCGCTTTCACTAACATACAGGGAGCATCTTCGAACACAGGGCGATCGGGGCCAAATCTGCAAAATCCGACCTTCTAGGTCGTCTCAAAATGCCCTCTTTTGCCTAACCCCAACTTTGCAGGTGTTTTGGAGGCCTCTGGATGGGACATTTAGGAGGTTGCTTTCTGACGTTTTATGACAGTCTTACTCGTCCCACCCCGAAGCGATTAGAAATCTACAGCAGATTTCTCAACTGTTCCTTTTACAGTGTGTTCATGATGGTGTTTGCATGCTTCTGTCCAAATTTCATCTTATTCTAATATGTTTTGATTACCGTTTTAATTATTTCATGCATGCATTTGACCGGAGGCCTTGGGGATTGCATGTTTCCCTCCATCCGCAGGTGCTATTAATCGTTTGTTGTTTCTCTGAACGCAGGATCTCGACATCGGAGGGGTAGCAAGGAACTACAGACGCATTCACGCAAGCGGCAGCGACGTTTGGCCCGTCCATTTCAAATGTGGGCACGCGGAAGATCCCGAAGGGAAGCGTACCATCCGTGGTGTAACAAAACTATATCCAACGCTCCTAGCCCCTAAAAAGGAAGGAGACGTATTGTAACTTGATCTCAAAACGAAATTAATAAAAAGAAGGGCTGCACTTTGCTTTTGCTTTACATCTCGTTTCAATTCGTTTGTTTTCCCTTTTCATGCACTTTAGTCCTTTTTCTTCATTCGTAGGACTTAGCATTTCGTATGCTTTTGTTTGCATCGCACCCGGTACGCCATTGCTTCCGTATCCTCGTGCTTTCAAACCGAATGCCTTTTGGTTTATGCAATGCGCTAGCCAAATTTCAAAGGAAAATCTTGTACATTTTTGAGCAAATGTCCACATGGAAGTTTAAAGTCTTCCTAGACAATTGGTTGTTGTATAGAAGAACAAACGAGCACTTGAAGGCATTGGAAGAATGCATAAGCATGTGTAGAAGAGCTCGTCTAGCATTAAATACAAACAAATGCAAGTTATTGGTTCCTTACAACAAACTATTCGGACGCATTGTCTGTAAGGATTGAAGACAGACCCCGACAAGATACGAGTCATAGTAAGCATGGAGGAGCCATACAACTTTAGTTTGGTGAAAACCTTTTTAGGAACGGTTGGGTATTATCGAAATTTCATCAAGAACTTTTCACAGGTGTCCCACCCATTGGATGATCTCATGCAATATTAGAAGGCCTTTGAAGGGCTAAAGGCAAAGGTGATGTGTGTGCCCATTCTGGTATTTCCAGACTAGGATAAAGAATTTCATATCCATGTTGACACATCAAATTTTGAAATTGGATGCGGATTGGCCCAAGACGGGCAGTTTGGGCTTGATCAACCCATTTATTTTTCATGTCGGTTGTTATCCAAAGCAGAGAAGAATTACAGCACCATAGAGAGAGAAGCCTTAGGGATGGTATATGCAGTGCAAAAATTTAGACATTATCTGCTTGCCAATCCCTTTGCCTTCTATGTTGACCATTAGGCACTGTTGTACTTGATCAACTAACCGACTATATACAGGTGAGTGAGCAAGTGGCCCTTCATGTTATAAGAGTTTGTGTTTCGAGTAGTGGTGAGACCAAAGAAGAAACACGTAATAGCGGATCAGCTATCACGTATTCACTTAGGAGAACCTGTCGAAAGAGGAATACCGGATGAATTCCCCGACACTCAATTGTTTATGGTGAATGCAATTCTGACATGGTACAAATATATTGGAGAATACTTATCTAAAGGAGAGTTGCCAAAGGAGATGATGGCAGCAGAATGACGTCACTTTATTATCAAGTTGGCACTGTTTCAATTGAATGCAAGCTTGATATGGAAAATTGAACTTGATAGGATCTTACGAAGATGTGTAATGGAGGAATAAGTAAACACGACATTGAAAGAGGCACATGAGGGACTGGCAAGAGGACACATGGGGCCAAATGCAATAGCAAGAAAATTATTGTGGGCAGGGATATTGGTGACTTACTCTCTCTCACAACGCTAAGGAGTATGTGAAAGTAGCAAGAAACAGATCCGAAGATGGAATGGACAATTGAGGTGGCAATAGGAGTGACCGTATGAATTGTACAGCAACCCCACACCTAATGTTAAACAACGAAAAACCCTTGCAAAGAAAATAAAATATAGATAAATAGAAAAAGACAAAAACAAGGAAGTGCATGCAAAAAGCGCAAGGTGGCAAACTGGCTATTCACCTAGCAATTAATGCATGCAAGTGCAATGGTTTTCCCTCCAGAAAAATTATAAATAGGTGCATTGGGGCCTGGCTGGTCATTCATTCCAATAGAAGAACAAACTAGTGAAAGCAGACGAAGGAGAGCCAACAAGAGAGCACAAGGTGAGAAATGGAAGCAAGGGTGAAGGTGTTGCGCAAAGAAATGCAAAAGCCTTGGAGAAGGAAAAGACTCCAAAAATATTGAGGCAAAAAACCAAACATCAAAAGAGATTGCAAGGAGAAGTTGTAGTTGAACGCGGTAAAGGTGAAGATTTTTTGGCAGAAGCACAAGGAAATCATTGCATGGGTCATACGAGTGCAAAGGTGAAATCGGACGGCAAGCTGACGAAGGAGACGCATAGAGGGCAAGTCAAGAGGAGGTCATGCAAAGTCGCATGAAGGAGGTTATCATACAAACAATAAGCTTGTGTCGAGCGTAGTTGAAAATACCAAAGCTCAAGTGCTATAGGAATGCCGGTGTCGTACCAGTGCAAGTGTCATACAACTGTAGGCCGTTCAACTACAGGACGTACATAAAGGGAGTTGAACAACAAAGTTGTGCAAACACGTCGTACCAATACAACTACAGTTCGAGGTCAGAGTTGCAAAAGATCGAAAGCATAAAGAAGAAACCAAGCATTGTCGATCGACTACACCAAGCAGAGCAACAGAAGAAAACTCCACCAGAACGGAGGCCACAATCAATATCTCGTTCACCCCAAAAGTGGGAGTTGCTAGACGGCAAGGATTTGCGAAAGGAGTGCAAGCAAGAGAGGTGAAACAAGATAGACAATATGATGATAGGCCAAAGAAGAGTACTCTATGAGGATGAGAAGCGGACCTCAAGAGAAGACAAACGTGAAAGAAAGGATGCCAATACCATTGCACAAGATAACATGGCAGCAGCTAGCAAGAGAACTCTACCGAAACTGGTGGAATGAGATACATCATGAACGTCCAATGAAGACTACATTCAAGAATGCAGGTGTCCACCACATTCTACAAATTCCAAACTTTGAAAGAGTTTTTCAAAGACCAATTGTTGCATATATTGAGGACTTAAGATGAGTAGCATCAAATGAGTCAAGTGACGAACAGTGATCGCGAGGTGCACATAATCTTCTCACCGACAAGCTTTAGGAAGACATTTGGCTTACCAATTGCAAGGACACCGGTGACAAAGGATAGTTGATTTGCACCAATGGCATGAATACATGCGTCGGATCACTCATATCAGCCTAGAGGAGGGGGCTAAGATATTGAAGCACGGGAGTCGCAGGTTGAAGAGCACCCCATTGAAAAACTTGGAACTACAATGTGCAATGAATGTGGTGATGTCAAAATTGTCAAGGGAGCAAAGATCGTCAGAAATGCCTATTTGGTTGATCCCATACATGGAAGCGCTAATGGATGGAGTGGCCTCGGATTGGGCAACCTACTTAGCATATTGCATTAGAAATTTTCTAATGCGGTATTCTAAGAACTTCTCGATGGCTTTCCATGCCATTGCACTAATGATGAATCTTGTGATTGAAGAGAAGATTCAATTTTCTGGATTGAATCTGCCAAGAGTAATCCCGAAGCATTAGCCTACAATTTGGTGATGGGCCTATGTGATGCCATTAACTAATCCGACTACTCCAATCAAGAAGAAAAGTATGCTGAAGAAGAGAAAAGGTTGGGGACCTCCAATAGCCAGCCGAGGAGAGTACAGATTCATCGGAAACTGACACTCAACCCTAGCAGGAGGAGTCGACACAAACGAGAAAGAGGAGAAAGAGGTTGGAGGAGCATTTGGAAGAGCAACCTCAGCCACAGCAAAAATCACAGCCAAAAAGAGGAAGAACGAAGCCAACAACAATGGTTCAGAACACTGTCCCTGCACCACAAGCAAGTCAGAATGTGCATAAACAGGGTGAATGGAAACAAAAGTCTCAGGAGCAGGTTGCAGAGAAAGAAAAACAGCAAAGTGGTAAAGGTTGCACGGGCAGAGCAACAGTTGCAAGAAAGCACGCAATGGAGGGAGAAGAGAGCTCCATAGCAAACGCAGGTACCAATGATAGAAAATGCAGTGGTGGGAGAACAAAATACAGTGGATGAGGGCAAAAAATGTTCATACACTGGACAGTTGGGAGAACAACCCATTGCATTTTGCACTAATAGATCTGTGTGGATCTCCCCACAGGATGAGGAAGTGCATATAGACCTCTCATCTACAGTACCAAAAGCAACACCAGAACCAATAGCGGAAAAAGGAAAAGAGATGGTATAGGAGGATGCAATGCCAACAGAAGTGAAAACAGACATGGAAGACAGTGAACCTGCAGTAAATTGTACATTGATGAACAGAGGAGAAAGCATCCAAAGGATGGAGCAGTTGGTTGATACTGCGGAGCAGCCTATAATGGAGGGCAAGGCATCTAAGAAACCGACTAATCTGACTAGACGAGGAGAGGTTGTGGAAGAAACAACCACATAGGATGACACAGATACAGAGCTAAGTCATCATGTGATGATAGAGGTGCCAAATTTCAAGCAACCACCAGAGTTGGGAGATCACATTGATGAGCAGATAGTCGGTTGCTTATAGAAGGTATCCAAAGTCATAGATAGATTAAGGTTAGAGTTCCAAGTAGGATGTGTTGGTCAATGACGAAATGGCAGTTGATGACGGAAAATGAGCTAGGCAAACTAGTCCATTGGATCTAGGATGAGGAATGGATGACAAGACTTGCTAGCATACATCAGAGCCATGGGAATTGGAGACTAGTAGTATTAAAAACTTGATTGGTGAGAAAGAACTACCAAAGGGAACTCAAACTTTGTATAGGTGACCAACTCATGTATACATCAATGAAGGAAGCCTTAGAACTTGCCCACAAAATCAAGTAGGTGTTAAGTTTGTTGAACTTGCACTTGAGTTGAAAAAGACGTATGCCAAGATCAACTCTTTGGCATAATTAATTCAGTGGTTAGCCATCGGCATCGAGAAGATCCATAGTGCAATGGTAGAAAAGGCTAGCCAATTCCAAGAAATAGAGGAAAAACCTCTGCATGTAAGTGAGGAAACCAAAGCAAAACTAGCCAAATTAAGACAAAACGTTGAGGAGAAGAACATGGCGTATGAGGAACAGGATCAGCTGATTGGACAGCTGAAAAAAATTGTGCAAAAAAGAAGCAATTATTGGAGGTAAAGACCAATGAGGTCAAACACTGAGATCAGCTTGCAGCAGAAAACGATGAGCAATTGGCAAAAGCAGCCAAGAAGGAAGACAAGTTAAAAGCTAGGATAGCTGATCTTGAGAGAAAGCTAAACAATACGGTGTGAAGTGAGCTCAATGTCAAGCTTATGCTAAGCGCCTGAAAGGAGAAACTGAGGCCTACAAACTGCAGATCCAAGAGCTTGGAGGGATTCCTGTTCCAACTCCTCAGCATAACCCGAGTCCCTAGGAGCAAAGGCAAAGGTCATCAAGGATGCCAACCAATCTAAAAGGGAGGGTAGATGTAGGCACCAGGTTTAGACAGCCTACGTCCAAAGTGTACACAGTTAAAATAATAAGTCTAATGCACATGAAATGTAAATGCAATGAAATAAAATGTAAATGTGCATCCAAAGGTGACGACTTTATGATTAATATTTTGTAAGAGTCTAAAGTATTATGTTATGTGCAGAAGGGAAAAGGCAGTTATGTGTGAGGTGGCCAACAAACCGTTGTTGGCAACAACCAGGCTCAACCTTAAATAGGCCCCCCTTCAATTGTTCAAGATACATATGGAGAAACACATAGATAAGCATAGACACTTTTGGTAGACCAGGAGAGATACGAGATATATGTGTGTTGTGTATTTTGTAAATGAGCAAGAATATATAGTGAAACCCTGTAACATCGCACATATGATAAATACAATGACGATTATTCCTTCTCTATGCTTGGTAGCGTATATGTTCAATTTTGTATGCAGGTAGAAGTGTTGTAGTCAAACAGAGACAAGGAGTGTCTAGTCAGAACCGAGATGAAGGTTGTAGTCCGAAACGTGAGACAGAGTTTGTCATACGAGAGGAAGACATGCAACATCGTTCCAGTGAAGTCGTTCCAATGGAAACCATTCCAAAAAAATTGTTGACTGATCCTTGTTGTTCTGATGAATGTCATTCTAGTGCTTGTCGTACAAGCAGAAGGTTGTTCAAGTGACTTACCAATTGTTGTTCCAGTAATCAAATTGATGTTGTTCTTGTCAAGTGTCGTTCAAACCTAGAATATGTTTGTGATTACATTGGTAATGACTGCATTCCTTGTTGGCCTCTAGGATCTGTATCCAATTGTTCCTCCAACTGTTGAATTACTCACTGTTGTGCTACAAGCACAAGCCCAAGAACAAAGGCACAAAGAACAAGAAGCTAATATGGTGAAGTATGCATTATTGTCCAAGATTAAGGTGGAGCCCTCAAGTTTTGAAGAAGCAACCGAAAACAAGGTATGGACCAAAGCCATTAAAAAAAAATTGAATGCAATTGAAAATAATAATACTTGAGAGTTGTGCGAACAAGGTAATTGAAGTGAAATGGGTGTTCAAGACCAAGTATAATAGTAGTGGATCAATTGAAAGGCACAAAGCAAGGCTAGTGGTAAAGGGGTATACACACAAAATTGGCATAGATTATGATGAGACATATATACTTGTTGCAAGGTAAGACACAATAAAAATGGCCTTAGCCTTGGCAGCCCAAAAAAGACAAGGTAAGACACAATAAAAATGGTCTTAGCCTTGGCAGCCCAAAAAAGGTGGACTGTACATCGACTTGATGTAAAGAGTGCATTCTTAAATGGAAAGATTGGAGAAAAAGTGTATGAGTAACAGCCACAAATATTTGAAGTGGAAGCCAACGAAGGATACATCTACATGTTTTAAAAAAGCATATATGCATTAAAACAAGCACCAAGGGCAAGGTTTTCAAGAATTGATGCATACTTCTTGAAGTGTGGATTTGGGAGAAGTATGAATAAGCCCACATTGTACTATAAAAGGGAAGGTGATGATATCTTGATTTTTTGCTTGTAAGTTGATGATCTAATTTTCACAAGAAGTTCATCAAGAAAAAAGAGAGATTTCAAGCCAGCCATAATGCAAGAATTTGAAATGAGTGATTTGGGTTTGATGCATTATTTTTTTGGCATGGAGGTACATCAAACACATGATGGGATCTTCATTTGCTAATCTAAATATGCACATGATATGTTGAAGAAGTTTGGCATGAAAAGTTGCAAAGATGTTGCTATCCCAATTGCACAAGGTAAAATAACGTGCAAGGATGATGGAAGTAGAAGAGTGGATGAGAGGAAGTATAGAAGTTTGATTGGCAGCCTTATGTACTTGACAACAACAAGACTAGATATTGCATTTGCACTATCTTTGGTTCCAAGATTTATGAGTAAGCCATCAAAAGGTCATTTGAGAGCAGCTAAGAGAATTTTGAGGCATGTGAAAGGAACTTTAATTTAATTAATCCATTATACTTCAGCCAATAAAATTGAGTTAGTTGGATGAAGTGATTCAAACTGGGGAGGCTCTATTGATGCTAGGAAATCTAATCAGGAAATTGTTTGTCATTGGGAAATAGATTGGTAACTTGGAGTTTTAAGAAACAAACAACAGTTGCACTATCAACAACAGAGGCAAAGTATATAGCAGCTACATCAGCAACCACACAAGCGCATGGTTGAGACGAATCCTAAAAGACCTTGGTGAAAAGCAAGAATCTTGTTTTCCATACAAAATCAAAGCACATTGATTTGAAGCATCATTTATCATATACTTAGTTCAGGAAAATTTTATTAGAGACTTAGTTCAGGAAAAGGAAGTTGAATTGAAACACTGTAATTCGAAAGATTAGTACGCAGACAATTTTACAAAGATAGTGGCAAAGAATCAGTTTATTTCACTCAACCAGGGAATTCCCCCATTCAGTCTAAGGAGGCTCTATTGATGATAGGAAATCTAATCAGGAAATTGTTTGTCATTGGGAAATAGATTGGTAACTTGGGGTTTGAAGAAACAAACAACAGTTGCACTATCAACAACAGAGGCAAATTATATAGCAGCTACATCAGCAACCACACAAGCGCATGGTTGAGACAAATCCTAAAAGACCTTGGTGAAAAGCAAGAATCTTGTTTTTCATACAAAATCAAAGCACATTGATTTGAAGCATCATTTTATCATATACTTAGTTCAGGAAAATTTTATTAGAGACTTAGCTCAGGAAAAGGAAGCTGAATTGAAACACTGTAATTCGAAAGATTAGTACGCAGACAATTTTACAAAGATAGTGGTAAAGAATCAGTTTATTTCACTCAACCAGGGAATGAAAATTCCCCCATCCAGTCTAGGGGGGGTTGGAAATTGTGGTAATGAATGAGACAATAAACAAAACAGGACAAGAATAAGACAAAAATCAAAACATGTCAGTTGGAATTGCAAGTGAAAATCAAATAAAAGGAAAAAGAAATATTCTCACCCAGATTTGGAGAGAACATGAAGCACCAAGGGTCTCTTGAAACCATAGTTTAGAAAATCAGCAAAAAATCGGCGGAATCCCGATTTTTTGAAATGGCGATGCAATCGGCAAACTATTGGCGATGCGCCGATGTTTTCAAAAAATCTGCAATTTTATTTTATTTATTTTTTATAATAATTTTTTTAGGCTTTGGCCGATTTAGGGTTTTTTTTATGCAAGCCCATTTTTCAGCTGTTAATGTTTGAACTTCGAAGTTTAAAGTTTAAACCCTAAACCCGAAACCCTAGTCTAGGGTTTCGGGTTTTTTTTTCCTCCTCTTTTTAAGTAAATATTGCTGCCTAATAACTATGTATGCAAGCCCATTTTGCAACTGTTAATGTTTGAAACTTTTAACTTTGAAGTTTAAACCCTAAACCCTGGGCTAGGCCCTAGGGTTTTGGGTTTAGGTTTTTTTTTCCTCCTCTTTTTAAGTAAATATTGCTGCCTGGTAACTATGTATGCAAGCCCATTATTCAGCTTTTAGTGTTTGAATTTTAAACTTTGAACTTTGAACTTGAAGTTCAAACCCTAAACCCTAGTCTAGGCCCTAGGGTTTTGGGTTTAAGTTCTTTTTCCTCCTCTTTTTAAGTAAATATTGCTGCCTTATAACTATGTATGCAAGCCCATTTTTCAGCTGTCAATGTTTCAATTTTAAACCCTAAACCCTAGCCTTTTGGTTTAGGGTTTAGGTTTTTTTTCCTTTTTTTCAAATGGTTGTAACTTTGTTGTTACTTGTTTCCATGTGCAGGCATATAAAAAATGAAACCTTTTTTTCCTTCTTGTTACTTGTAACTTTGTACCTTTTCATATTATAAGCAATACAAGATGTGTTTTGTCACTTTCATGTGTACTTAAAACTTGAGCCTTGTATGATGTCTTGACATGAATTATTGCTTTTATTGCAATATTTGATTTGCATAATGTTAACTCATTGTAATATGCATGAAAAAAACCTTTTTTCAATGAAAACATTTGTTTTCTTCGGTTTTTTTTTGCCGATTCTTTCCCCGATTTTTGCCGATTTTTAAAAATGTCGATTCTTTGCTGATTCCGATTTTCTCTCAACTATGCTTGAAACAACCAAGAGACATCCTATTGCATATATAAGTACAGGGCATTGTATTGAAGTATTATGTACAAAATTGAAGATTAGTGAAGTGTTTTTCGGAGGGCTTTTGTGAAATTTTGTTCTCTTCATTTTCTATTTTCTATGCTATGTTAATCTTTGTTTTAGAGTACAATCATTGTTATGATTAAGAATGTAATTCCATGCATCAAAATATTTGTTTTGCTCTCACCCATGAACTTACTGCTATATTTCCACCCAAAAAGACCTCATTCTACGTAACAAGAATTTCTTACTGCTGAACCATGTGAGTTTTTGAATGCTCTTCATCACTCTCCAAATTCTGACAAACTCTTCTTCCTTGGTTGCCCACTCTCATCTGCATCAATATTCACTCCTAGGTCTCCCATGTTAATTCTTGTATAATATATGTCATTGCACAATTCATATCACATGGTACTTAGGTATAGGTACATTGGGTTATGATATTATATTGTATATGGGTGTTATGGATGGTTGGCATGGGCCACACATGACCCAAGGCTCATTGTATTTTTTGAACTTTGTATGTAGCTAAGTGTGAAAGCAATTATTCTCCTACGTAGCTAAGATTAGGTTAGCATATTTCTTGTTCTAAGAAGTGAGAGCATATAGGGAGAAGTTAGACTTAGTCTATGTTTAGATTAAGTGCATAATTGCAGATTTTGTTTTACGTAAAATATTGGAGCTCCAACTGTTTTGAGCTCAGATTGGTTTCTCTCCAATCTATATATATTGTAAATTCGTGCAAGAATTAATATATGGAATTGAAACCAATCTATATATATTGTAAATTCGTGCAAGAATTAATATATGGAATTGTAAGATTTCATTTGGTATCAGAGCTGGGGAGAAGAAGCTCTTACACACCCTGTGGATTGCCCATCAAAATTAATTCAGTCCGCTCAGATCTGTGTGTGTAGAAGAGCTATTGACGTTCTGCAGCAAGCAATCACTGTGTGTGGAGGTCATCACGTAGTTGCGGTTGAGAAGATGTCAGCAAAGTGAGATCTCCATCTCTTGGAAACCGTGAGGAGAACGCAATTGATGCTGATAGAACATTGTTTTTGACGCGGAGTGAAAATCACGTGGTAGAAAAAAAGAAAAAAACGTCCTCGTGCTGGGAAATTGTTGTGTCAGATCACCTATGTTGCGCGTCATTTGCGGACGGCGTAGTGTTTCAGTCGACGATCACGACATTCGGAGCCCACGATTGGATCTCGAGTGATAGGAGGAGCTCCGAGTGGAGACGGAAGCTCGTTGGGGTGAATCGAACTGTGATTCGCGCTGTGAGAGGACGGACCCCATTTGTAGTAGGAGAGAAATTGATTTGTCTTTACCTGCGAAGGATTGGCACAAACGAAGGAAGAAGACGTACGTTTGACCACACGACGTAAGTTTTTTTTTATTATTCAGCTAGCGCGAAGACGTCAGCGTGATTTTGCTACATGGAAGAAGGTGGATGTTGTTGTTTGTTCGTTTGACTGTGCGTAAGGAGAATCTCATCTGCGCGTCCGTATTGCTGTGAAGGAGACGATAGCAATTTTTATTTAATTTGCTTTGTTTGTTGCTAATAAAGGAGACAACGCACCAATTTTCGATCATAGAAAATGATTGGACTGTTGCGTGTAAGTTTTTTCACGTATTGCTAACGCGTTTGCGTAGGACAAATCGAGTCTGCTTGCTGAAAGAAAAAACGGAACGCTTCTGTTGAGACATTACGGAACGCTGTTGTTGGGGACGATTGGTTCAATTTGCAAATTGTAGAAGAGCCACCAGAGCAGAAATTGCGTTTCAATTCCACCAGCGATGGTAGCTGGATTGGTCAGGGACCAACTGTGAAGGTTTCGCCGCTTGCAGGTCAGGGGTTCAAACCCCAGCGGCTAAAAGGTAAATTTTTTTTTTGTAAATGATATTAAATTTTTATCAAAAATTTAACATCATTTAATATTGTTTTGATTAAAATCATTTATTTTTAAATTCATGATTTTTAGTCAAAATTATTTTATTATTACTTAATGATTGATAAAACTTTAATTTTGCAAAATTAAAATTCAAGAATTTAAACCAAGAGGGAGTTAACTTTGTTTAAAGACCTTAACACAAAGGGGTATTCTCATTTTGTTAAGTTAGCAATGGCTGCTAACAATAATCTTCCTATCCCTGAGTTCAACGGCCTAGATTATGAGTATTGGTCTATCAAGATGAAGACCTTACTCATTGGCAAAGGGCTATGGGACATAGTAGAGGAAGGTTACAATGAACCTCAGGATTGGACAACCTTGAGTGCAGCTGATAAAACTGCTAATAAGGCACTTTAAGTGATTTTAGGGTTGGGAGATGTCAACTCCAAATTAGAACCTCACCCTATATAAGGGAGTGAGACGTCCCATTTTGGGCATGTTATGTTGATATCAGAATTGAATATTGAAACCCTAGAGGTTCCATGAGTTGAGATTGCGGGTCTTGCTCATTCCCATAGTGCATTGGAGGTGCATGGTTGGGGTCTTGGCAATATCATTGCAGGTGTTATTGCCCTAAAATATCAAAAATACAAAAAAAGAGGCATCCGTGAGGAGTTCGTGGCATTTTTGGGAGCATTTGTGTCATGTGTTTCAGATCTGTTGGCAGCCCCAAACCCTACGCTTGTATTTGGGGTCATTTTTGAGGAGTTTTTGCATCTGTTCAGCCTTGGGGGAGTTGTTGTATTGGTTTGGCAATATTTAATATATGATACTGGCTGATTTCTCCTCATACTTGTGTTATTTTATGAGCAATTTTTGAGTTATTTCCTTGTTGTACTTAATTTTTGCATTTTCGTAGTAAGGGTTTGTTGTTTCTTAAAAAGGGACATTACAAGTGGTATCAGAGCTGGAATCTTGCCACTTGTGGTTAGTTTCAGCATTTTCAATGTTTTTTCAGTTATTCGTGGTGATAAGTGTGTTTACGTGGTGAAAAGTTGTGCCCTAGTGAAAATCGCGGATTTTTAGGGGATTCACGGATTTTTAGGGATTTTTTTCAGAAAATAAAAATTGCAGATTTGGATACCCTTTTGACCAATTTGCAGTTCTATGGTTTCAAAAAATTTTTTTGGTGGTCAAAATTTTCAGAATTTCAGATTTCCATCTTTTTAGGGTTTGATAGGGTTTTATGCATCGTCCTCCTGTTCATCAATATTTTACTAGGAGAAACAGACTCGCTTTGGAAATGTCAAACAGGGAAGAGGTTGAGGAGCCCCAAAGGCCGGTTGATAGGACTGAGCAAAAATTCGATGCCCTACTTGACATGTTGCAAAGAATGGTGTCCTTACAAGAGACAAATCAGCAAGAATTGAGGGCAGCTTTGGGCAACCCAAATGGCACAAGGAGGGAAGGAGAAAGGGGAGGCAACAACAATGGGCATGAGTCATCATCTAACTCACACACTCCCTTGCCTAGGCCGTCCAAGCCTATGTTCCTTGTTCCACCACCTCCACGGGAGGAAAATGAGGTAATTGATGAATTAGATGAATGGTTTGCTGCTTATAGTAATAAATCTGAGGGTTTTAGGGCAGCAGTTTCTTTTGATAAATATTTGAAGATTGTGGGTAAATCTGTTGTTGAGGCTAAAAAAGAGAAAAAGAAGCCCTTTTTGCATCAAAAGGTGACCATTCCCTCATTTAATGGTCAAGATGGTCTTACAGCTAGGGCATGGCTTCAAAAATTGCAGACTTATTTTACCTTGGAGCCTATTTCGAAGGTCGATGCAGTTCAGATTGCTACACTCCACCTTGAGGGTAGTGCTTACTCATGGTGGCATCATGGGTTAGTAACCCAAGGGCATGGTGATATTGATACATTTGATGAATTTTGTACCAGGGTTTTGAACAGGTTTGAAAGGAGGAATGTGGAAGAGTATTTCAAGGAGCTTGCCACTTTGAAGCAAACTTCATCCATTCATGCCTATGTGGAGGAGTTTGAACAACTTTCAGTTCAGGTACAAAATATTTCACCCAAGAGGGTAATTTTTCTTTTTATGGATGGTTTGTTGGAACCCGTGAAGGGATTAGTTAAAGCTTTTGAACCAGCCACTCTTGAAGATGCCATTAAGAGAGCTTTAAGCTTAGAATCTGTTTTACCTCCTAGACAGAAATATTTTGCACATAATCCACCTGCTAGACCACCTTTTGCAGCCAGAAAAATAGTTTTTGGACAGCAGTATGGGCAGCAAGGAAACCTCACGCAGCAAGGTGGAAATGAGAGAAATTTTTATGGCAGGAATCCCACGCATGGAGAAGGTTTCAGATCTGGTTTTCAGCCACCTAATAAGCCCCCAAATGGCCCACGCTTGACACAAGAAGAGAAAGATGAGCTAAGGAAACAAAACAAGTGTTTCATTTGCAAGTCTCCTTGGCAAAGAGGTCATAAATGCAGAGAAGGAGGTATGAAAATCATTGAATTACATTCTGATTCTGATTCTGATAATCCTGATTTTTATGAGGCAGATGAGACACCCTTGGAAGAGGAAGCACAAAGGGAGTATGAGGAAGTTCCTGAAGGTTCCCTAGCCACTTTAAGTGGGCTGAATCAGTTTCGCACTATTAAGGTACCAGGTAGATCTTTTGATGAAAAGGTTATTGTTTTAATAGATGGTGGTGCTACTTACAATTTTGTTGATGAGAAGTTTGCCACTAGAAAGAATCTTCCTACAACTATCATTCCTGGTTTTAGTGTTGCTATTGGCAATGGTGATCTTATCACATGCAACAAAGTGGTAAGAAACATAAAAATTAATTTTGGCAACATGGAAGTAGATGAGCAATTCTTTGTTTTTCCCTTAGGAGGTATTCCACATATGGTTTTGGGTGTGCAATGGTTGTATTCACTTGGTGATTATGTTACTAATTATCAGAAATTAGAACTGAAATTTGTGCTTGAAGGGAAAGATGTGGTGTTGCAAGGAATCAAGGAAAATGGGTCAAAAGATTCTTGCAAAATTTTGGAGGTTTCATACAAAAGAATGGAGAAGATGATAAGGCATAAGGACGTTGAGTGGGCAGCTGTAATTTTCAGTTCAGAAGGGAAAAAATCAGCCACCTATCATCCTCAAATTCAAGGTTTACTACAAAAACATCTTAAGGTATTTTCTGACCTACCTAAAGGTTTGCCACCTAGTAGAGGTTTTCAGCATGTTATTGAATTGGAAGCAAATAGTAAACCTGTCATAATTAAACCTTATAGGCATCCTAAGGTTTTCAAAGATGAGATTGAAAAGACCATTGCTGATTTACTTGAGAGTGGGCACATTAGACCTAGTTGTAGTCCTTTTGCTTCACCTGTTGTGTTAGTAAAAAAGAAGGATGGAACCATGAGAATGTGCATTGACTATAGGGCATTAAACAAGAAGACCATAAAGAATAGATATCCTATTCCTAGGGTGGATGAACTAATAGATGAGTTGCATGGGGCCATGTATTTTTCAAAGATTGATCTTAGGTCCGGATATCACCAAATTCGTATGAGGGATGAGGATGTGTACAAAACAGCCTTTAGATGCCATTGTGGGCATTATGAGTTTATGGTTATGCCCTTTGGTTTGACTAATGCACCAGCCACTTTTCAATCAGCCATGAATCAAATTTTCAATCAGCATTTGAGGCGCTTTGTCTTGGTATTTTTTGATGATATTTTGGTGTATAGCAAAAATTGGGATGATCATTTACAACATTTAGATTCAGTTTTGAGCATTTTAGGACAGCAAGAGTTTTATGCAAAAGAATCTAAATGTGAATTTGCTATGACTGAAATTTTATACTTGGGGCACATTATTTGCAAAGATGGGGTGAAGGTTGATCAAACTAAAGTTTCAGCTGTACAAAGATGGCCTATACCATCCAACCTAACGGAATTGAGGGGTTTTGTGGGTTTATGCAGTTACTACAGGAGGTTCATTAAGGGGTTTTCTTCTTTGGCTGCCCCCTTACTGAATTAACTAAGAAAGGGGCCTTTTCATGGTCCAATGAGGCTCTTTTAGCTTTTCTAAAGCTGAAAGATGTAATGACTTCCACTCCTTTACTTGCTATTCCTGATTTTTCTGTTGCTTTTACTATTGCTTGTGATGCTTCGGGTGTTGGAGTTGGAGCTGTACTTATGCAACAAGGACGCCCCATTGCTTATGAGAGTAGAAAGCTCTCAAATGTGGAGAAAACTTTCAGCATCTATGATAAAGAGATGCTAGCTATCATGCATGCCTTGACCAAATTCAAGCAATACTTAGTGTGTGGCAAGTTTGTGGTCAAAACTGATCATAACAGTTTGAAATACTTCTTGGGGCAAGTTGAACTGAATGAAAGACAGCAGAAATGGGTAACAAAGTTGCAATCATATGATTTTGAAATTGAGTTTGTAAAGGGTAAGAAGAATTCAGCTGCTGATGCACTTTCTAGGCACCCTACTTTTCATTCTCTTTCCATTATTTCTGCTGATTGGAAGGTGAAAATTATGGCTGAATATGCAAAGAATGATTTTTGTTCTAAACTAATAAATGGGCAAGTTGAAGATGACAGGTTCAGCCATAAAGAAGGACTGATTTTTTGCAAGGGAAGAGTGTTTTTAGTACCTGAATCAAAGCTGAAACAAGCTTTAATTACAGCCATGCATGATGCTCCACTTGTAGGCCATCCAGGTTTCTACAAGACTTACAAACAGGTTAGAGAAAGATTCTATTGGAAGGGTTTGAAAAGGGATGTCTTCTTGCATGTTCAGGAATGTGTTATTTGCCAAGAAAACAAGGGGGAACATGAATTTGCAGCTGGTTTACTTCAGCCACTTCCTATTCCCAATCAGAAATGGGAAAGTATCTCCATGGACTTCATTACTTGTTTGCCCAAGGTATACATGAAGGATTGCATATTTGTTGTTGTTGATAGATTGACAAAATTTGCTCATTTCTATGCCATTTCAACAACTTGTACAGCCATACAAGTTGCTGATTTGTTTTTTAAAGAAGTTTTCAGATTGCATGGTTTGCCTAAATCCATTGTGAGTGATAGGGACAGCAGATTTTTGAGCATGTTTTGGCAAGAATTGTTTAAGCTATGTGGTACTAAATTGACTCCTAGTACTAGCTACCATCCCCAAACTGATGGGCAAACTGAAATTGTTAACAAATGGCTTGAAGGATATTTGAGAAATTATGTTTCAGGTCAACAAAAGGCATGGGTTAAATGGCTGCACCTTGGTGAATATTGCTACAATTCTACTTATCATATGTCCATAAAAATGTCTCCATTCAAGGCACTTTATGGTTATGATGCCCCACACTTTTCAGATCTGATTTTTGGTGATTCAAGGGTCCAAAAAGCTAGAGACTTTGCAGCAGAAAATCAAGATATTCTTAATGCTTTGAAGGACAATATTCTTACGGCACAAAATCAGCAGAAGAAGTATGCAGATCAGCAGCGTAGTGAGCGCTCATTTGAGGTGGGAGACTTGGTTTATGTTAGGTTGCAGCCCTACAAACAGTCTACATTGAAAAGAAGTGGAGCAGAAAAACTCAAACCCAAATTTTATGGACCTTACAAGGTGTTGAGTAAGGTTGGACAGGTTGCATATGCTTTGGAACTTCCAAGTGGAAGTAAAATACATAATGTCTTCCATGTTTCTTGTTTGAAGAAGGCCTTGGGCCAACATATTCAGCCATCTTCAGATTTGCCACCCCTTGATGATGAAGGAAAGCTCATTCTTGAACCTGAATTGATCCTTGAGACAAGGGAGAGAAAGCTTAGGAGTAGGACTGTCAAAGAATATCTTGTGAAGTGGAAGGACTTGCCTATGGAGGATGCTACTTGGGAAGGTGCAGAAATTTTAGATGCTCCAGCTTTGACTTTGCTTGAGGACAAGCAATTTGAGGAGGGTGGACTTGTAATGTCCCAAAAATAAATATTTTTGTAAATGTCTCCTACACTTAATTATAAAAGTGAAAAAGGGGTTCATGTGACTAGGAGACATAACTTAAGTTGTGTTTATTTATGTTTTATGTTTTTATGTTGTAATAAGGCACTTTAAGTGATTTTAGGGTTGGGAGATGTCAACTCCAAATTAGAACCTCACCCTATATAAGGGAGTGAGACGTCCCATTTTGGGCATGTTATGTTGATATCGGAATTGAATATTGAAACCCTAGAGGTTCCATGAGTTGAGATTGCAGGTCTTGCTCATTCCCATAGTGCATTGGAGGTGCATGGTTGGGGTCTTGGCAATATCATTGCAGGTGTTATTGCCCTAAAATATCAAAAATACAAAAAAGAGGCATCCGTGAGGAGTTCGTGGCATTTTTGGGAGCATTTGTGTCATGTGTTTCAGATCTGTTGGCAGCCCCAAACCCTACGCTTGTATTTGGGGTCATTTTTGAGGAGTTTTTGCATCTGTTCAGCCTTGGGGAGCTGTTGTATTGGTTTGGCAATATTTAATATATGATACTGGCTGATTTCTCCTCATACTTGTGTTATTTTATGAGCACCAAAAAAAATTTCTGAAACCACAGAACTGCAAATTGGTCAAAAGGGTATCCAAATCTGCAATTTTTATTTTCTGAAAAAATTCCCTAAAAATCCGCGAATCCCCTAAAAATCCGCGATTTTCACTAAGGCACAACTTTTCACCACAGAAACATACTTATCACCACGAATAACTGAAAAAACACTGAAAATGCTGAAACTAACCACGAGTCGGCAAGATTCCGACTCCGATACCACTTGTAATGTCCCTTTTTAAGAAACAAGAAACCCTTACTACGAAAATGCAGAAATTAAGTACAGCAAGGAAATAACTCAGAAATTGCTCATAAAATAACACAAGTATGAGGAGAAATCAGCCAGTATCATATATTAAATATTGCCAAACCAATACAACAACTCCCCAACGCTGAACAGATGCAAAAACTCCTCAAAAATGACCCCAAATACAAGCGTAGGGTTTGGGGCTGCCAACAAATCTGAAACACATGACACATGCTCCCAAAAATGCCACGAACTCCTCACGGATGCCTCTTTGTATTTTTGATATTTTAGGGCAATAACACCTGCAATGATATTGCCAAGACCCCAACCATGCACCTCCAATGCACTATGGGAATGAGCAAGACCTGCAATCTCAACTCATGGAACCTCTAGGGTTTCAATATTCAATTCTGATATCAACATAACATGCCCAAAATGGGACGTCTCACTCCCTTATATAGGGTGAGGTTCTAATTTGGATTTGACATCTCCCAACCCTAAAATCACTTAAAGTGCTCCCAACCCTAAAATCACTTAAAGTACCTTATTACAACATAAAAACATAAAACATAAATAAACACAACTTAAGTTATGTCTCCTAGTCACATGAACCCTTTTTCACTTTTATAATTAAGTGTAGGAGACATTTACAAAAAAATATTTATTTTTGGGACATTACATGCAAGTTGGCATATGGACAGAATATCAATAGAAGTCATAAAAAAAATATTAACAAAAAAGTCTAAATATTCAGGTTTCTCTTGCAAGATAATTGGGTTTTAAAAGAGCAGCATTGCCTAACACCTACCTAGGGATCCTTGTCTTTAGAGGATAAGCTAGAAGTAAATTGTGTCAACCCTTGCTAGAAAAGTTTTGAAGGAAGCTAACTAATTGGAGTTTAGCTATCCTCTAATGGTTAATTAACCAAAATTCAATTGATGTAACAAGCCATCCCCATTTATTGAATTTCAATACTTCAAGGCCCCCAAGAGACCCTAAAGCATATGGATGACATCATGTGCCTTTTCCTTTGACAAGATGCAGGAACGAGGAGGAAATTGCCCTTGGTAACATGGTAAAAAGTTTTTCAACCCAAATCCTTAAAACATCAGGGATTAGGAATAGCCAATATATACAAATTGCTCTGAAAGCAACATTGGAGTGAAACACTTATGTGAAAAATGACAAGCAATGGAGAAAATTTCTAAAAATAATGCATCTCAAAAATATGGAGCTAGAAAGAATCTTCATTACTTATTCACTTTCCAAATGTTCAAACATTTGGAACAACAATAGTCTTGATCGATCTCTAAACTTACAAGCCCTATTTGTAAATTTTCCAAACCCTAGATAATTGTTGTCCTATGTTCTTTTAAAATAAATCAGATCTGAGAATAATTTATTCAAACATGCAACAGTCACACAGATGGCTGGAAAACATAAACAGCGTGAACAACAGAAGGTAAATATATTTTTGAACCTGAAATATTACAAATAAAAGAGGCTACAACTACAGCAGAACACTTTTGCTCTCGTGCTGCTTTTCTAGCCAGCAAGCACTGTTCTTCTCCTCCTAAGCTTGTATTTTTCCTTCAACAATTTTTTCTCCTCCCATTCTTTTCTCGTGTCTTTGTCTTGTGTATCTAAAACACTCTTGATCTTCTCCTTTTATCCTTGAAAAAGGTAACCCTAATCTCTCTAACCCTAAGATTAGATCTCATCTCATCTTGAGATGTAAGGTTAAAAATAGAAAATCACTTAAGTGAATATAAAAATAGAATCACTTAAGTGAAGTACAAAATAGAATCACTTTAAGTGAACTTAAAAATAGAAAATCACTTAAGTGAATTTCAAAATAGAATCACTTAAGTAAATTACAAAATAGAATCACTTAAGTGAACTTAAAAATAGAAAATCACTTAAGCGAAATTCAAAACAAAATTAGAAATGTCTCGAACCACTTCTAGCACGTTCTTACTAAAGCCTATGCAAGAAGTTCCTATTCGAACTACATTTCTCAACACTCCCTCTTAGCGAGGAAGGAATTCTGCACCAATCCAAGTTTGTCTCTGAATGCTTCAAACTTCCCTTTCACTAAGGGCTTGGTCAAAATATCAGCTACCTGTTGATCTATACTGGAGCTTTACGGCTCCCTTCTGAATCTGCCATCCCATAGATGAAGTTAAAGATATAACTGCTCTAATGGAAGTCTATCTGGCGACTGGAGCAAAAGTCTCCTCATAGTCCACTCCCTCTTTCTGGGAGAACCCTCTCGCCATAAACCTTGCCTTGAACTTCTCGATGTTGCCATCTGCAGCATGCTTACTTTTGTAGAGCCACTTGGAACTCACAACTGACTTCCCCTCCGGTCTTGGCACTATGTCCCAAACATCATTCTTCATGATGGAGGTGTACTCCTCCACCATGGCATCCCGCAAAACCTGTTGGTTTGTTGCCTCCTGAAAACCGGTAGGCTCTGAATTTATGATGTTACTCATCAATGCCATGTAGCTTGAAAACTTCCTTGGAGGTCTGCTCTCCCTAATAATGTTGTTAGGAGCCTCAACATACTCCTCAGCATCCCTCAATGTCCGTGTAAGCCATTGAGATCTCCTGATAGAACTGGAAGGGGCTAATGTCTCTACCTCCTCACCTGAAGGTTGTTGTTCTGAACTGAAAACCACTGGTGTCTTTCGTGACCCTGGCTCAACCTTCGGAGCTTCTTGCTCCTCATTCTCTATCACTAGAATAGGCTCGTGAGACTTCCTGGATGCAACGTCCTCCTCAAACTTTACATCCCTGCTCACTACTGTCTTCCTCTTCTCTGGAATATAAACCCTGTAAGCTTTTGAAGTCTCATTGTATCCTACAAATAAACCCTTCCTACTGGAGGGCTCCAACTTGGTCCTCTTCTCTATTGGAACATGGATATAAACTGGACATCCAAAGATGCGGAAATGACTCCTCTAGTTTCACACTAGTGAATGCCTCCTCTGGTGTTTTGTCCTCCAAGATCCTGTGAGGACACCTATTTTGGATGTAGATTGTTGTGTTGTATGCTTCTGCCCAAAGAAACATCGGCAAGCCCTGGTCATGAATCATGGCCCTAGCAACCCCTATGATGGATCGATTCTTTCGCTCTGCAACCCCATTCTGCTGTGGTTGTATCGAACAGTCAGCTCCCTCTTGATTCCTGCATGCTTGCAGAAACCATCGAACTCCTTGGAGGTATATTCACCCCCATTGTTTGATCTCAAGACCTTGATCTTCTTCTCTGTTTGGTTCTCAACTAGAGCTTTGAACTCCTGAAACCTGCTAAAGACTTCATCCTTGGTCTTTAAAAAGTAGATCCATGTCTTGCGAGAGAAATCATCAATAAAAGGAAACATAGTACATGCTACCTGAAATTGATTCTACTGACATCGGTCCACAAACATCCGAATGTACTAGATCTAGTATCTTCTTAGACCTATGCTCACTGTTTGGGAAAACGACCTTGGCATTCTTGCCCAGCGTGCACCATCTCGCATACTCCCTGTTGCTCAATGCTGAACTCTAGAAGACCTGTGACTATCTCCCTCAGAATAGGCAACACTCTATGATGCAGGTGCCCCATCCTCTTGTGCCACAAATCACACAAGTTGTTACTGCTATGAACAAGGGGCTCAAACAGGTTCACCCTGCAACCTGTATAAACTGCCTTCTCTAACCCCTATTACTTGTGTTGTTTCCGGGCTAGATTCTTTTGGTCTAATAAGGACATGTTGGTTCTTGAACTCCACTGCATAACCCTTATCCTCCATAACCGAAACTGAAAGCAAGTTCTTCCTGAGACCTGGAACAAACAAAAACATCATCAAAGTCTAAAGATTTCCCTGATTGGAGTCGAAAAGGAATGGTACCAATTCCTACAACTGGATATTTGGTATCATCACCAAGCTCAACCTAAACCCCTGAGTCCTGCTCTTGTAGACTGGTAAAACATTGTCGGGCTGATGTCATGTGCCGAGATGCCCCACTATCCATATACCAAGCATTCCTTGGAACCGTGCTGGTAGAAAGGCAAGAGACCAATGAGAAATCCTACTCGAATTTGGCAGCAAACTCACTCATCTGAGTTTCTGCAGAGGCTGCTACCTGCATCTGCTCCTGCTTCCCTTTGCCCTTCTTGTTTGGACACTGTGATGCATAATGGTCGTGCTTATGACAAATGAAGCACTTGATCTTGCTCAAGTCCTTCTTCCCTGACTGTGAGGTTGACTCCTCATTCTTTACCTCATCCTTGTTGGGTCCTTTACCTTTGCCCTTCTTGGTTTGCCCAAAAAGAGCTAGGTTATCGTCACCACCTTTCTTGTCGGCCTTTGACTCCATCCGAGTATCCTCCTGGATGAAATCATCCCACAGTTTCTCAAATTTGGGAAGGTTCTCACGATCACAAATGCCTTTTACAAATGGTTCCCATGAAGCTGAGAAACCATTAAGTGCCATGTTCACCAACTTTGTGTCTTCAACCTTCTCCCCTACTACTGCCAGTTGATCACGAATCTGTGTGATCTTCATTAGGTAACTAGTAACGGAGTCAGATCTGGTCATCTCCATAAATCTGAGTTTGTTCCGCAATATCATCATCCTGTTTATGTTCTCACTTTGGTAGAGGCTAACCAGGGCATCGAACATGTCCTTTGCCTTAGTCTTCTCGGATATGTGAGGAATCAGGTGATCCTTCACCGCATCCAAGATCATCCGCCTGGCCTTCACTTCCTTCTTTTTGTGAGTTGCCAATTCCTGCGGATCTGTAGGCAAAGTCACATCAGCCTTGACAATATCCCAGAGATCATTCTCTTCTAATAAGAACATTACCCTAACTTTCCAAGGCAAAAAATTGGAGGCACCTTCCAATCTATCCTCAAATCTGAGGCTAGTTGCTGCCATTTCTGAGATCTGCTGAAATATTAATGACTGAAATATTACAGTCCTGCAAATAAGCTTAGTCCTTCAAGCCAAAAAAATATGAAACCCTAACTACTGTTTTTTTTTTTTTTATTTGCTTGAAACCCTAACTGTTGAAATATTAATGACTCAAAAAAACAATCCTGCAAATAAGCTTAGTCCTTCAAGCCAAAAAAAAAAAAATGAAACCCTAACTGCTGTTTTTTTTTTTTTCTTGAAACCCTAACTCCTGTCTTTTTTTTCTTTAATATCCAGCAGTGATCTACTGTTGTAAACCCTTGACGATCTCAATCACAGAACCTAGCTCTGATACCATGTAAATTTTCCAAACCCTAGATAATTGTTGTCCTATGTTCTTTTAAAATAAATCAGATCTGAGAATAATTTATTCAAACATACAACAATCACACAGATGGCTGGAAAACATAAACAGCGTGAACAACGGAAGGTAAATATATTTCTGAACCTGAAATATTACAAATAAAAGAGGCTACAACTACAGCAGAACACTTCTGCTCTCTTGCTGCTTTTCTAGCCAGCAAGCATTGTTCTTCTCCTCCTAAGCTTGTATTTTTTCTTCAACAATTTGTTCTCCTCCCATTCTTTTCTGTGTCTTTGTCTGTGTATCTAAAACACTCTTGATCTTCTCCTTTTATCCTTGAAAAAGGTAACCCTAATCTCTCTAACCCTAAGATTAGATCTCATCTCATCTTGAGATGTAAGGTTAAAAATAGAAAATCACTTAAGTGAATATCAAAATAGAATCACTTAAGTGAAGTACAAAATAGAATCACTAAAGTGAACTTAAAAATAGAAAATCACTTAAGTGAATTTCAAAATAGAATCACTTAAGTGAATTACAAAATAGAATCACTTAAGTGAACTTAAAAATAGAAAATCACTATAGTGAAATTCAAAATAGAATTAGAAATGTCTCGAACCACTTCTAGCACGTTCATACTAAAGCCTGTGCAAGAAGTTCCTGTCCGAGCTACATTTTTCAACACTATTTTGAAGAATAGGGAATGGAGAGAAGATAGACCTTTAGGAAGATATAGTTTGATTACAAATCACCCGCTTGAACTAGAAAGGGATATAAACAAGTTCTCTTAGTTGAGGGAATGAAGGTTAAATATTAATAAATCATGGCGAGAAAAGCATAGGTGCAAAAAAGAAAATGAAAAAACATCAATAATCTAGATAGCTTTCCTCTAGGAGTGAAGAAAGATGGAAAATTATGCTCAACAAATCTTAGCCATCTTGAAGGAATAAGGAAAGATATTGTTATACAGAATCAAAGGATGAATGGGAAGTGTATGGTAAAAGCAAGCTATAATGTGTAAGAAAAATTAACCCCTCATGCCTTAGCTTCCGAAATATGGAAGAAGACATGGGATTCTCAAGCTTATTTGAAAGCAAAGTTTGGCATGTCCTGCAACTCAAGGAAAGGTTCTTAAAATCATCTTACATGAACAAAAGAGCGAAGCTTATCAAAGTCAGAACCGCAGAAGATAAGGTAGCTATCCTATAAGTTACTATTAATGTGGTGTCGATGGTGGTCCTAAATTGAAGTGATGCTTGACAGACACATGAGCTGAAGCAAGAAAAAAAAGTGTAGCAAGAACAAATGCCATAAAAGTTGGATGTAAGGTAATGTAAAAATTAGAAGATCCAAAGGCATGAAGACAGAGAAAGCCTTATGCTTGCAATATTTTGAGTAGAAAAGGAGGAGAGGCAGACCTATCTTTACAAATAAGTGTATTTCTGCAAAATACAGGGCCAAAAACAAGCTATGCACAGGTTGGGTAAGACTGACAATTTAGTGAATTTTTGGGTAGTCCCTTGTATTAATTTAGCTATGATGCCAACCCAAACCTATGTAAACCAGGTTGGGTGCAACAAGGGAATGATAATTATGTATCTCATGGTATATTTGGTTACATTTATTTTGGAACTACCAAAGATAAATTGCTGCATGTTAGTTTTCCCCTTGAATGCATGTCATATAAAGTACCATCATGGTTATGGTACATAAAGTAAGGCTAACAGTTGTCCTTTTGAAAAGAATATATAAAACACAAACTTCTTCTTACAAATTAGCACTTCAAACGGGTAGTACACCAAGAGAAATGTCAGATCTATTGGAAGAATTAAAAAAACTATGGCCAAAGGAACCACTAGCAAGCTTACAACCTAGAGACAGTTATACCATCAATATGATTTGATCCTATTCCATCTCTCCATATAAATCTACCCTTCTATGTCTTTCCAACAGAAGATGAAGAAATAAGATGACTGAAGAAAATGTTGGAGAAAGCATACGTGTGCCACACTATTAATGTTCACAACAAAGGAGGATGGATTGATGCACATAAGCAGAATGTAAGACCACTTAACATGATAATTTTCCGATACTCTGCATGAATGAACCCATGAACAGTTGTCAAGGATCGTTATTGTTCTTCAAAACATGTTTAAGGACCAGTGGCTAACACACTTAAGTCAAGGAAGAAGATGACTGGAAGACAGGGTTCATACCAATGACTATCTCTATGAAAGGTGAGTGATGCTGTTTGTTTTCGTAGTTCCCTCAGCTTATGAATGAGATGTTGCACACATTTATGAATTTGGCAAAGAGAAAAACATATTCTTCAGGTGCCAGTTTATTTCTCTTGGACAGAAAATTTTGGAACATGGAACACAAATTAAAAAGGATAACCTTGAAGTGGCTAACTCTAAATAGAACAGTTTTGTTGAGTTGTTGTGGATTTACAAACTTTTACCCAAAGTTCATCTAAAACTTTAGTAGAATGGCAATGCTTTTAACTTCTTTCACTCATCAATGGCAGCAGATGAGACTTCCTAAGGTAAGTCAGGGAAAGCATCTCGTGTCTTATGAGACTAAAAGGTAATGTACTCATGATCAATAACTATTTGACACACAAGGAATTTGTTGAATACACAAATCATCAAGATCTGAAGTATTTAGAGACACAAAGCAGGGAAGATAATAACTGCATTAAGTTTTAGACACCTCAAAGATAATTTTAGAAAGATCCGAACTTCAAAGCAGCATATATTACTTGTAGTAAATGGACTGCAAAAAAGCCAAAAGTACTACTTAGACTATATGTGACAGGAAAGAGTATTACTTTGTGTGATGCAATCTGTATCCTAAATGTGAAATGGGGAAAACACATATAGAAGGTGTATACAAGAGGTAGAGGTAAATATCAAAGAGGTCTGTACTACCTCTTTCTATCACCTCAAACAAGGACACCAACTCTTCGAGATATTTTTCCAAATATTATGGAACCTGCCGCTTATACAAACTCAATATAGTTCAATGTATTTCCGCCAAACCAAAGTTTTAAAAAAACATCTCCCTGAAAATTCCTACAGATACTCACCACAGCAACAAGATCTGATGGCTTTATTGGATGGAAATTGCTCTTAAGAATCCTATCAATTGAAGTACTATGTATTCCCCATAAAAAATAGTGTCTGCACTCTATAATAGAAGTAATAACAGGACTGTGACCTATGCCATTAGAAATGGTCTATGCACTCTCTAATAGGAGTAACAGAATAGCAACTTATGCAACTAAATAGTCGAAATTATGTTGATGTCAAGCAAGGTGGAAGAGATAATGCACTTAAAAGCAAATCAAGTGAAATACAGACTAAAGTAATGAAGCTCACAAGAAGAAAGATACTTTAAAAATAGAGAGAAAGTGTATCAAACTGGTGAAGATCAGTTACCTGATAGGCAATATAATAAATTAAAAATTAATAACTATAGGCTTTTAAGAGTCTTGAAAAGAGTATTTAAAAAAAAAACACCAATGCTCGTTTACTTGAAGACTTTCTGGAGTTGATATTTCTTCCTATTTCACTGTTGCCAGTATTTATAACTATGCAGAGAATGAAAAGATGGACTAAAGTAATGTAAAGTGGCAGGACGACATCGACTTGGATTAGAATCTCTGAAGGCCATAAGAAGCAGCCTATAGATAAGGTGACTGCATTACCTTCATTTAGACAATTAGAGGAAGATATCTAAGCAAATTAAAATACCTACTAATAGCATCTGTAATGTGGTCCTGTGGATAACAGGGTTGGAATCAGAGAAACCTGCACCTACGCTTATTCTGTGCTGTGAAAAAAACAAACCAAGACATTCAAGAGCATCCTCCTATATTAGAAACAGTCGTAATTTATGTAGATTATTATTTTATTTACGAAGCTTGCAATTTTTTTTGCCTGCTGCTCAAACACTATGAAAAGAAACATAAACCAAAAACGATTATACTTATTTATCTACAAAATTATAGAATTTTGATCTCCAAGAAATAAAGAGATATTTTGAGAAGAGGAGGTCCTCACCCACAATGACATAAGAGGATACTTTTCACCATGTCCTCAAACAAAGTTGGTGACCGAAAAATCCGGCCAAAACCCTCAGCCTTGGCTTGGGGATGCAAAGCATGGAATCCCCTCATTGCAGATTCCTCCATTTCTGATAACCTCAACATCCGAACAACTTGACCCTGGTACAATTGTGAAATCACGTAACTATTTGTGTGTGAGATAGAATGAAAAGTTCCATTTATACCCAAATTCTGGGCTCTCATAAGCCACCAATTAGACATGAGACTGGGACCTCTAGAAATTTAATAATAATTTGGGATTTTAAGTAGTGTCCACTGTTCTGCAAGTGACCAAGAACTATATGCATTTGCACTTGTTTAACATTAACAGTATTATAAAAATTAATGTAAAACAACCAGAACCTGGTGGGAGATACATACACACCAGCAAATATTGTTGGTCTTGAATGGTGAGGGTGTCTACTCCTATTACCCTGATAAGGAGGGTAGAAGAGGCCGGTGATTTTTGTTGGGAAATGTGTACCATGACGGCTGTATCATCTGATAACCTGAGAGGGCGTTGAAGAGTGGAAGAAGACGAAAGCCAGAGATTGGGGGCCATCATGAAGAAGCCATAACTGCACACAGCCTTCTCCAGATCAAATGTCTCCTCCACTTCCAACTTGAGTTGGCATTCGACGCACCCTTCGCTTCTCATTTCTGCTGCCATTGATTGTCATAGCCGTTGGAGAACTTGATTTTGTCAGCTTTTTTACACGATCCCCTTTTAGTTTTTCACCGAAACTTATAGCCCCACCTGCCCCTTCAAGCAGAACTTTTTTTTTTTTTTTCCTTGAATGATAAGATTCTCGGCAACAGGGAACGGGACTGGTGGAGGCGACATATTTCCAATTCACAAAGATGGCAAGGTACCTGGCACATATACCCAAAACACATATATAAAATAGGGAAAAGGACCGAGCCGCCTGAGTAGCCAATTACAATCTGTGCGGTTTTTATTTACATTCACATACACCATAAAACTTGGATCTTCTTAATTTTATTAAATAAAGGATTTTTATATTATTTTTTATAATTGTAGTGCGATTTTTAATTATATGTTAAGAACAATTTTTAAGAGGGTTTGTTAATAAAATATTTTACTTATATGACCCGGGTTCAATCTTCATCGTAAATGTTTATTAGAAGTATTATTCTAAAATATAAAAATATATATATATATATATATATTACTTTTTATTGAAAACTTCAATATCTTTTTAACAATAAATTTTATTTATTTGAAATAATATATAATATTGTTTTTAAAATTATATCATAAGAATTTTAAAAAATTATTATAATAAAATTATAAATTTTTAATTAAAAATAATAATTTTAGTTTAATTGTCAACCAATTTTTTTTTTTTTTTTTGTAATATTAAGTAATGGGGTTTTGACCAGGAATCCCCCAACCTGTTACAACAACTCCACCAGGGAGACACATCCACCCCCTCACACACTCACCCACGCCACGGTTTGAACCTTGGACCTCCCAAAGAAGAACCAAAGCCCAAACCGTTACGCTGCACCCAGGTGCAAAATTTATCTAATATTAAGAAGTGGGGGTTTTGACCAGGAATCCCTCAACCAGTTGTTTGGGAGTATGATAGAGTGTAGGATCAACATATGGGCGGAAGAAAAGGGAAAGAGAACAAAGGGGCAAGCGTATTTTAGGCCCAAGCACTCAACTATTGATCATTGTATCACGCTTAGACACATAGTGGAAAAAATATGGGACAAAAAAGATGAGGTTTTTTGTTGTTTTGTAGACTTCAAAAAGGCAAAGCCCAAACCGTTGCGTTGCACCCCAGGTGCAAAATTTATCTAATATTAAGAAGTGGGGGTTTTGACCAGGAATCCCCCAACCAGTTGTTTGGGAGTATGATAGAGTGTAGGATCAGCATATGGGCGGAAGAAAAGGGAAAGAGAGCAAAGGGGCAAGCGGGTTTTAGGCCCAAGCACTCAACTATTGATCATTGTATCACGCTTAGACACAATGGAAAAAATATGGGACAAAAAAGATGAGGTTTTTTGTTGTTTTGTAGACTTCAAAAAGGTATTTGACACAGTGCCAAGGAAAAAATTATGGAGTAGAATGGAAGAGATAGAGGTTCCAATTCACTACAAGGCAGCAGTTCACAGACTATATGAGCATGTAAAGGCTAGAATCAGAACACAGAAAGGGTTATATGAATGTTTTGGTAGTGACATAGGTGTCAAACAAGGTTGCTCTCTATCTCCAACCTTATTTGGGTTGTACATTAACAAGTTAGACGAATGGATAAACAAATTTGGGGGAGAGGGTGTGCACTTAGCCAAATATGTGGTAAAACTCCTCACGTATGCAGATGATGTAATTCTTGTGGCCAAAACAGCCAAAGATTTAAACAACCAAAGATCTAGAAGAGCACCTTCAAGCTCTAGAACTCTTTTGTAAAGAAGTTGGGATGTAGGTGAACATGAGCAAAACAAAAATTATGATTTTTCAGTATAAACAAGAAGCGACAACTTGAATTTTAGTTTGCAAGAGAACCGCTTGAGGTAGTAGTAGAATACAAATACATGGGCATAGACTTTCATGACAAACTTAATTAGAATACATGTAGGATGAAAAGAACTCAAAGTGGTTGGAGAGCACTATATGCACTTCAAAACAGTAGAAATGCTGAGTTGTGGGACTGGAAGACCACCAAGGTCTTATTTGGCCTATTTGTTACACCGGTTTTATTGTATGGTTACGAGGTGTGGGCTAGTGGCACAACAAATGCAAAATGGAGGCAAATAGAAAGAATTCAAAAATATCTAATCACACATTTTCTCAAAATTAGGGCCACAATCCCTTATGAAATTATTCTAGCTAAAACTGGAATGTTCTCTTTAGAAGCAATTGCTATGACCAAGCTGTTATGTTACTTGAAAAAAATAGAAAACATGAAAGATGACAGATGACCTAGGGCATCTAGGGACGAAGAGTTGCATAGGCGAAAGAATACATGGATGAAACAAAATCAGAAATGGATGACACGTTGGGAAATCAATATAAATGAATGCCCAAATGTCAACAAAGACAAAAAATTATGTGAATGAAAAGTTCATAAGTGGACACCCAGGTGTTATAGGTGAGTTGGAGAGGAGAGGGCAATCCTCCAAGGGAGGTCCCAGGTTCAATTCTCCACCCTACCAAAAAGCTGAAATGGCTATCTAAAATCCAATTGATAATGTTGGTGCGGGCAGGGTCGGGTGCGACCCCCGGGTGACTTTGACGGTGTAGAACCCCCTGTTCGTGGTCTGTCAGACCAAGGTGGCTCCGTAAAGGGTTTTTCACTTAAAAAAATATATATTTCAGAAGTGGAATGTGGAAAAATGCAAGCAAGAAAAGACAATATTATATTGCAAATTTTAACCCAACGTATGACCATAAGCAAAAAGCGTATATAGGCGCTAAAATCAAGTGGAAGGAAAAAATCCTCATTGCTCAGAAATGGATGACACGTTGGGAAATCAATATAAATGAATGCCCAAATGTCAACAAAGACATAAAAAATTATGTGAATGAAAAGTTCATAAGTGGAAACCCAGGTGTTATAGGTGAGTTGGAGAGGAGAGGGCAATCCTCCAAGGGAGGTCCCAGGTTCAAATCTCCACCCTACCAAAAAGCTGAAATCTAAAATCCAATTGATAATGTTGGTGCGGGCAGGGTCGGGTGCGACCCTCGGGTGACTTTGACAGTGTAGAACCCCCTATTCGTGGTCTCTCAGACCAAGGTGGCTCCGTAAAGGATTTTTCACTTAAAAAAATATATTTCAGAAGTGGAATGTGGAAAAATGCAAGCAGGAAAAGACAATATTATATTACAAATTTTAACCCAACGTATGACCATAAGCAAAAAGCGTATATAGGCGCTGAAATCAAGTAGAAGGAAAAAATCCTCATTGCTCAGAAATGGATGACACGTTGGGAAATCAATATAAATGAATGCCCAAATGTCAACAAAGACATAAAAAATTATGTGAATGAAAAGTTCATAAGTGGACACCCAGGTGTTATAGGTGAGTTGGAGAGGAGAGGGCAATCCTCCAAGGGAGGTCCCAGGTTCAAATCTCCACCCTACCAAAAATCTGAAATGGGTATCTAAAATCCAATTGATAATGTTGGTGCAGGCAGGGTCGGGTGCGACCCCCGGGTGACTTTAACGGTGTAGAACTCCCTGTTCGTGGTCTCTCAGACCAAGGTGGCTCCGTAAAGGGTTTTTCACTTTAAAAAATATATATTTCAGAAGTGGAATGTGGAAAAATGCAAGCAAGAAAAGACAATATTATATTGCAAATTTTAACCCAACGTATGACCATAAGCAAAAAGCATATATAGGCGCTGAAATCAAGTGGAAGGAAAAAATCCTCATTGCTCAGATAAGGACTAGCTCTCATAGGCTTAGATGTGAAACAGGGAGATGGACAACGCCCAAAGAACAATGGGAAGAAAGGATATGTACTCTATGCAACACAGGAGCAGTAGAGACCGAGAAACACTTCATCTATAAATGCCCGAGTTTTTCAGATATCCGTGACAAATACAAAAAAACACTTGAAAATGGGTTTATGGCAAATTTATTTGAAGACAATAAAATAAAAAAAAGTTGGAGAATTGCTAACCCAAATCAGCAGAAGAAGGAACAACCTTCTCAAAGATATTAAAGATCATATGATATGATTTGAGTAATTGTACTTCCATATTTAAGGTCCCATAGACCATATTTGGGTCTCTCGGATGTAATTAAAATCTTTCATTTCATTTCAACAACTCCACCAGGGAGTAACAACTCCACCAGGGAGTAATGTTGGGTTTTTAATCCAACCGTATATCCCCTTTGCATCGGACGTAATTAAAATCTTTCATTTCATTTCAACAACTCCACCAGGGAGTAATGTTGGGTTTTTAATCCAACCGTATATCCCCTTTGCATCGGACGTAATTAAAATCTTTCATTTCATTTCAACAACTCCAGCAGGGAGTAATGTTGGGTTTTTAATCCAACCGTATATCCCCTTTGCATCGGATGTAATTAAAATCTTTCATTTCATTTCAACAACTCCACCACGGAGTAATGTTGGGTTTTTAATCCAACCGTATATCCCCTTTGCATCGGATGTAATTAAAATCTTTCATTTAATTTCAACAACTCCACCAGGGAGTAATGTTGGGTTTTTAATCCAACTGTATATCCCCTTTGCATCGGACGTAATTAAAATCTTTCATTTCATTTCAACAACTCCACCAGAGAGTAATGTTAGGTTTTTAATCCAACCGTATATCCCCTTTGCATCGCCAAGGTCCTCAACCAAAATTATTTTACCTCTTATCAAAAACTTCAATATTATTTTATATGTCGTAGGATTATTATTCAAGCTACCCAAGTTCAAATCATGGGGTAGGGAGGTTCCCGTTATATGCCCTTGGGAGTGTGGCCCCAGTTGTGTCACTCGTTATACTTCACCTTCCTTAAAAAAAATTAATATTAATTTTATTTGTCCAAACTAGTATATAATATTTTTTTTAATAATACTTTTTATAAACATCTGTCGTGGGACTTGAACTCGGGTCACAACACCGATAATGCAAATGGTGTCCTTGCTGGCAGACCACACTCACGTGGATAATGTTATTAATTTTTTTTTAGTAACATATTATATAATATTATTTTTTTATTTTAATGAAGTGCTATTAGTTCAATCGGTTAGACTCATCAACATTTCAAGGAGAGACCAATCTTGTCAAACCATAAGTGTATAATTATCTAAGTTTTGTTGTAAATTTGTAATACCACTATGTGGTGATGATGGAATAAGAAGTGACCCGTTTCAATACCATATAACCCATTATTTATTTATTTATATAGTTTTTAAAAAACTTTTATTATTATTATTTTTTTTACATGGTGGAATCGATAGCCGCCTTGAATTTGGGTAGGTTGTTCGACTTTTATGGCCGCCACTGTGTTGTTCGCCCTGGAAGCCACCACACATATATTTGTGTAATCCGTTCCTATAACCACCATGCCACAATCATTCTAAACCTTTTACACCGCTAAAAGTACCAAGAAAGGGATAAGCGTTTAGTTCGACGAGACCCAAAATTTAAACCTTGGACCTCCGCCCCCTTACGAGGTTTGGTCGAACCAATTGATCTACACCTCGAGCCTCAAAAAAATTATATTATAAAAGTTTGAAAATAATAATTAAAATAGGATTATAATATTTTAATTAAAAATAACTATCATAGTTTTAATGTCAACAAAGAGTTGACTATTATTAGACACAATCTTTTCAAAATGTGAATATATATAGAAGGAAATCAAATAGTAAATAATTTTTTAATTAAGATGTCATATCCTCATCTTGATGAATTTCATATTTAGAAGGCATTTAACCAAGTGAAATTTTATCTCTTAGTAAAAATTATGTTAAAAAGCCTCGAGGGTTAGGTGGATTGGTAAGTGCTTGTCTGGCCAAGCACTTACCAAGAAGACACATAGGTTCAAACCTTGAGGGTAGTATGTTTGCAAAAGTAGTAGTCTGATCTGAATCCTTTGAGTGTGTGCCAGATTGATGATGACGGTATGAATCCCAAACGAACGATGGTCCCCTTCACGTCGGGTCAACAATAACAAGGTGGAATAGATTTGGTGGGAGCAACCCCTGTGGTTTGAACCCTGTGATTGTCAGTTACTAAAATAGTGTGGTTGTGACAACTCTTCTATGTAACACAAAAAATCATGTTAAAAAGGTTATTAGTGAAACATAAGACTTTAAGAAAGCCAACGAGGTAAGTTGGATATAGTTTAATTGACCTGTCAAAAAATATAATATTTTATTTTTTGGTGAAAAGAGCCTTAATAGAAAAGAGCTAGGTTTTAGCATAGTAATGGCAGGAGTATGGGTTGATTGATATGGACTAGAGGAATGTTGTGATGATGTCAAGCCCGTCATAGAGCGTGCATGCTAATGACGTTTTCTCATCTAAAAATGATTGGAAGGAACAAGATTTTCCAATGTTTGTCAGGAATCGTTTGTTAAAGAACAATGGATGTTTAGAACAATGTGAAGCCAGGTCGGTTCTAGTGGTTCAACCAGACTCGATGGTGGAAGATGTGGAGTATTTAACCAAACATGCACTTATTGATAAATTTATGGGCATCCAAATTTCTCTTTCCTTTGTGGAGGCTTGGGTTAAGAAGACTTGGAACTCTGACGGTGACGTGGAGGTGATGCTGAGTGCGAATAGTTATTTTATGGTGGTTTTCTCTTGTCTTGCGGATCGTAACAAAGCATTTGAAGGGGTACCTATTTTTGTAACCAAGTTGGAATCTTTCTTAAACCTTGGCATGTGGGTTTCAACCCGTCAGAGGAGCGGTCGTCACAGGTTCCAGTGTCGGTCCGACTCTTGTGGCTCCTGTTGGAATTCTGGAGAAATAATATCTTGCATATGATTGCCCTTCTTCTTAGGAAGTTGATTGGACCATCACAATAGACGATGGAGAAAAATATAATTTCTATCGCCCGTATCTGTGTCAAAATTGATTTAAACAATCCTATTCCAGATTCTATTGAAATATAGTTTGGATCGTCTACATGGGTTTAACAACTTGACTATGAAGCTCTTCCGTTTCGTTTCGGATCTATCATGAATACGGCCACCTGCAAAGAAAATATCCTAAGTTTGTCCCGCCCGTAACTCTAAATATCGGGCCCTCTCGATCTGCACAAAATATAGATAAATGAAAAGCCCCAATAAAGGAAGGGGATCGGGATAAGAAAGGATTTGTTCCTATAAAATCCTAAAACATAAGAAGGGTAAAAGAGCCCATAAGGATAGCCAACCAGATGCTTTGCTCAATCGTTTTGAGATATTGGATGATCTTGATCAGTGCATGAAGTTACCTGAAACGTTGCTACCTGATGCAGATATAACAGGGCCAAATCAGATGTCTCTTCTTGAGGTGGAACCTAAAGAATCAGATCTAGTGGGTTTAAATGAAGAATAAATGGCTTTCGCTCTTAGTATAGGTGATATGTTTGGCTCTAGCCCTAGAAGGAAAACTATTTTGGAAAGTGGCATAAATATAGTTGTGATCTCTCCTACTCAGGCACTGATGTAATCATCCTTGGACTACAAAACTCCTACGGTGCTAGGATTGTAGCAAAAAACAATTAAAAAAGGTGCTTTGGATAAGAATATGAAGGTGGGTCGAAAGAAATACTAGGATAAAATTAAGTTAATGGGGGAGAATTCGATGGAGTCAGGCTTGGTGAGAACATTAGACTCCAATTTTTCTAACCCCTATAAATGATTATCCTCTCATGGAATGTAAGGGGGTTGAACAACATCCCCAGATAAAATGTTTGTGATTTGATTCGTGTACATTCTTCGAATGTGGTGTTTATTCAGGAGACTAAATTGGCTATTGATAGTATGTTCAATATTACTCCCAAGTTGTGGAGAAGGGGTCAATTCCAATGTATTAGCGCATGTGGATATTTTGTGGCGTTGCTTGTTTATGGGATTCGGTTAAGATCTCTCCTCTTACTTGGATTTGAAGAACACAAGCTTATACTAAGAGGGGGTGAACAATATAAGATCACTTTTTACTTTTCTTTTCAAATCAATATTATGCAGTGTATATATAGCAGTATCAATAGCAGTAATCAAAGCAATGCACAAAACACCATACACAATAGAGACATATTTAACGTGGTTCACCAAATGTGGGCTACCTCCATAGAGAAAATATTTTTTCTAAATATTTCTCAAATAATATTTTGGTAATCCTTCCCAATTACAATGTTTATGGACCTCTGTCCAAAGGAGATGCTAATCTCCTAAATCTAGTTTGTGGATCTCTATCCACAGGAGAACTCTTCCTTTGATCTGGTTGGTGATCCTCTAGAAGACACTGCCTCCACTGCATTGACTATGGATCTCTCTCCACTTGAAGACTCTTGTCCTCACTCAGAAGACCTATCCTCAATGTCTTGGTTGATGGATCTCTATCCATTGGAGACTTTGTCCTCTCTGCTCTGTCACCTCCAAAGCTCTGCTCAATAGGTTCACTCAGAACCTTCTCAAATATGCTCAACAGGTCCAATCAAAACCTACTCAAATATGCTCAACAGGTCCACTTAGAACCTGCTCAAATATGCTTAACAGGTCCACTCAGAACCTGCTCAAATATGCTCAACAGGTCCACACAGAACCTACTCAAATATGCTCAACAGGTCCACTTAAAACGTGCTCAAATCTGCTCAATAGGTCCACACAAAACCTGATCAAATCTGCTCAACAGGTCCACACAAAACCTGTCCAAATCTACTCAACAAGCTCACACATAACTTGTCCAAATCTGCTCAATAAGTCCTCTCTAGGACTTGCTCAAATTTGCATTGCAAGCTTCCACAAAAGCTCACACAAAAACAGTCCACAAGCCTTCTCAAAGACTTGCCTCAAATCAGCTTTAACAAGTCCACACAGAACTTGTCCAATTTCATAGAACCATAAAGAGAATTGTTAGAGACTCAATATGTTCTATACTCAATGCTCAATCACTTTCTCAACTCGATCTCATAGAAGCATAAAAAGAAATTTTAGAGACTCGATATGTTCTATACTCAATGCTCAATCACTTTCTCAACTCAATCTCATAGAAGCATAAAGAGAATTGTTAGAGACTCAATATGTTCTATGCTCAATGCTCAATCACTTTCTCAACTCAATCTCATAGAAGCATAAAGAGAATTGTTAGAGACTCAATATGTTCTATTCTCAAAGCTCAATCTCAACTCAAATCAAAATATAGAATAGTTTGTTTTATGGAACTTGAACAACCACTACATACATCCACTTGACTAGGCTCAATCAAATCTACTCAACCAATCACTTCAAGAAACAACCCTTTCTCACAAACCCTAGTCCAAGCATGTATCTCCCAAATCAAAATATTTTCAACAATGCTCAACAACAAATCTCACATAACAATGATACTCATGTTATTTTCTAATTCAAGTTCAAGTTCTTTGCATAACCCATTGGCTTCAACAACAATGCTAATAAAACAAGGTTTTAATCACAACTCTCAATTCAGAAAACCTTGAAGCATAAACTCAAAGTACTTCACTCAACCAATGGTCTAAACAATAATGCTTATCAAAGAAGGTTTAATCACAACTCTCAATCTAGAAAACCTTGAAGCATTAATTCAACCACTTTTGAAAAGGAAACCCTAATAAAATCCTTTTCACTCCAAACTTAATTTTTAATCAAGCCAATCACCTAACTCAACAAAGAAGAATTTTGCCCATACATTTTCTTGAAGAGTAGTTGCCCTTACAAATCTTCCACACTCACAATTACTTCTTTGACAAACTCAATAAGGGTTAGAGGATAATTTTTATATCACAAAAATAATATCACAATTACACCTTATCACTCCAACTTAAACAATAAGCAATATCTTCACAATAATTACAAAACCCTTTATTCAAAATAACATACAACCCACAAAGTCTTAACCTTTCAATATTCCATAATAGAAAAATTTAAGACTTGAAAATAAAAACAGAATTATCCTTATAACTCCTAATGGTATTTCTCAACTACCAACCTTTATCACAATGCAAAGACTTCAACCACCAAATACCTTATACCTCCAACTTAGGCATTAATTAAAATAAAACATAAAAATGTACCTTTGCCTTTGGAGAGTTTCGAACTCTCAACGCAGCCCACACAAACGTCTTTGCCCACAACACAAACCACCACATGAGCTACAAGCTCGTTGGGAAGGAAGAAGCACCACGTGCTTCAACACCCCTTCCTTGCCTTGCAAAACGTATGCGCCTAACGATTGGCGCCTTCAACACGTCCACCAAAAGCTTTCATGGAATTCAAACACTATCCACCATGCACACCAAAACGTAAGCTTGCAGCCCACTTGCCACTAGGTCAAGGTGCCTTGTTGGCTTCCAACTAATCAATGCGCTTGCTTTTGTTTCCTTTCGCCATCAAGTCAAACATGAATTTTGCAATTCTATCTCACAAGCTCTGCATTTAATTTGTATGCTTTATCTTTCCAATTCGAGCAAGGATCATTCATAAATCAACTTTGGGCATGGTATTTATATGCATTTTTACTAAATCAAAAACGTCGGTGCTTCCCTTTGGCTTCTATGACGTCGACAAAAATAAACTTTGCCTTGTTTAAAACTTTAAATCCAACCTTTGGATTTATTAAAATATTCTTTGGTCTTAAACCTTTAAACCCAACCTTTGGGTTTATTAAGATATTTTTAGACTTTATAAACCCACTTTTGCAATATAAAATATTGTAATGAAAATTACAAATATTTTATTTTGGGCTTTCACCATGGCACTTCTAACCATTATAATATTTCACCTTTGATAAAGTACCTTTTAAATTCATCCTGAATTTAAATAATTTATAAAATAAATATTATAACTCCTTTTTAACTTCTGTTTTTTGCATTGTTTCACTTGAACTTCTGCCTTCTTGTTGAATATCAAATGACCATATTTTTTGCCTTTATTTCTTGCTAAAATCTTTGGTATTAATGATGACTCCATCTGGTGGCATCAATGGTGACATCAATGACAACTTTGACTTAGGGACTCAAAATGTCCAACAGATTTCCAGCAGATGTTCTATTTCGATGATCGGGCATGATAATGAATCTGGTGAAACCATCCTACTTACAAATGTGTATGCTTCTATTTATTACAATGGTAAAGTAAATTTGTGGGAGCACATTGGCTTTGTGAGAAGTTTGACTCCCCTTTACCCATGGATTTTGGATGGAGATTTCAATTCTATCACTTATCTGGAGGAGAAATGCGATGGAGTTGATCATCTTGAGCCTTTTTCTTCTGTATTCAATGCTCATATCAATACCCTAAACTTGGTTGAAATCAAGCCGAATAATGGGATCTTTACCTGGCACAACAAAATATGGGAAGATTCCATCTCAGAGAGACTGGATAGGTTTATGATCTCTAGTTTTTGGATTGGTAATAACAAAAGCTTTAGTTATATGATTCTGGAGTGTAGGGGATCTGATCATTGGCCTATCAAACTCTCTGCTCTTGAGTTTAGGCTAAAGAAGAATCCTTCCTTTAAGTTTCAACTTATGTGGCTTCGATATCCTAAGATTCATGATTTCATGTGAGGTTGGTGGACCAATGGCAAACCTTCTCATGGCATCGCTATGTATTCCTTTATGAAACGACTACAATTTGTTAAGCATAAATTAAAGAGGTAGAATAGTCTAAATTTTGGGAACCTTTCCTTGGTTAAGTTGGTGGCTCTTAAGAAGGTGGAAGAAGCTTCAAGGAAGATTAGAGATCATGGACTCATGAAGGAGCTTCTCTTTGAGGAATCTGAGGCTGCAAAAGAACTTGCTAAATGGGAGTTGAGGGATGAAATTTTTTAGAAATACAAAGCTCGAGTGGATTGGCTTCAGGAAGGGGATAGGAACACGACCTTCTTTTTTAACTTAGTTAAGGCTTTTCGTAATGGTAACCTGATTTCCTCTCTTGTGAATTCTTAGGGTGCCCTTCTCTCTTCTTTTAGGGAGATTTCAAAAGAGACTAGGAGGTATTTTTTCTCTCTCTTCAAGGAGGACTCCCTCTCAGATAATGAGGATGAAAAGCTTATTCTAAACTGTATTCCCTCGATTTTTCTAGAGATATGAATGAGCATTTGATGGGCCCAATTTCCCTTGAGGAGTTGGAAAATATTGTATTCAAGATGAAAAAGGAAAGCCCGGGCCCGAATGGATTCTTGATTGAGTTTTATTAGGAGTTTTGGGAGTTAATCAAATTTGATCTTCTAGAGGTGGTCCATGAGTCCCAAAAAAAAATAGATGCTAAGGGCCCTAAATGCTACCTTTGTGGTGCTTATTCCCAAAAAGGAGTGAATTCTTTGGATATGTTCAGGCCTATTGCTCTTTGCAATGTTGTGTATAAGATCATCACAAAAATTATTGCTGAGAGGCTGAAGATATGGTTGAGCAAAATCATCTCTGAGGAGCAAGGTGGGTTTGTTGTTGGCCGATAAATCATGTATGGGGTTGTTATTGCTATGGAAGTTATTCACTCGATGGAAAATTCTAAAGAGAAATCTATGTTCATTAATTTGGACATGGCCAAAGCCTATGATCGGATCAAATGGTCCTTTCTTTAGAAAGTTCTTACTGCTTTTGGCTTTAAGGAATGGATTAGATGGGTGATGAGTTGTGTTTCTTCTTCCTCGTTCTTTGTTCTTGTTAATAATGAGTCATCAGAGCTGTTTCAGGCCTCGAGGGGATTGAGGCAAGGAGATCCTCTATCTCCTTATTTTTTTATCATTATGGCGAAATGGTTGGGAAGATTGCTCAAGTCTCAGGTTAGGCATGGTCTCATTCAGGGTTGAAAGTGGGATAGCAGTTCACCGCCTCTTTCCCACCTTCAATTTGTTGATGATACAACTTTTCTAGGAGTTGCCACTACCATGAAAGCTAACAATATTAGACGGTCTCTTGACATATATATTGGTGCTTCTGGGTAGTTGATTAATGAGGACAAGTATTCTATTTTCTTCTTCAATACCCCTCCTCTTATTCAAGCTAGGATTGCTAGAATTCTAATATTCCAGGTCATGACTCCCCCCTTCATTTATCTTGGTATTCCAATTTTGTCTCATCCTCTACCAAGATCCTCTTGGCAGTCTATGATTGATAAGTTTAGATGGAAGGTGAATCACTGGAATGTCAGATGTCTCTCCTTTGTGAGTAGACTGTTGCTTTTAAAATTTGTTGTTCAAGCTTTATCCATTTACAGGTGTTTTTTCCAAATAGCTCCCTCTTGTTTTATCAAGGACATGGATGCTTTGTCAAGATAGTTTTTATGGTCTGGAAAACTTGCTCAATCTAAATGAAGTTTGGTTAGGTGGGATTTTGTTTGTAGGCCGGTTCAAGAGGGAGGCCTTGGGTTGCAACAAGTGGCTCTTTCTGGGCAGGCTTTGGCTGCAAAAATCTACTAGAGATGGTTACTTCTCAAGATCATATTTGGGTTAAAATGTTATCTTGTAAGTACTTGAGAGGTATTTCTGAGGCTGATATCCCTAGATTCAGCTTGGTTGGGAAAGGTTCTATTATCTCAGACACTTTAAAAAGAGGGGCTAATTTAATTAAGCAAGGTTTGTTTTGGATTTGCAATCGGGGATCAGATGCTATTTTCTAGGAGGATTCTTGGGATGGCCACCCTCCTATCTTGACTCAATATATCAGGTTATGTTCCCTAAGTGTTTTTTTCTTGGAAGCGGACTGGTCTTGTGTGGAGGACTTTAAAATAATCTAGATTTTTGGTAGTTTGGAGATGTACAAGTGGAAATATTCACAGGAATGGTCCCAAGGGGGATTGGCTAAGGACAGAGATGTGCTTGCTCTTATTCTTGTGGGGAGACCCTGCTCTTCACTGAGGGGTAAAAATATTTTGGCTTGGAACCCTGATCCCAAGGAAACCTACTTTGTAGCCTATGGTTATTGGGTTCTTGATATGCAAAAGTTTGGGAGCCTCCCTATCACATGGTGGAAAAAGGTGTGGAACATATTTTCTTGACCTAAATGTAACTTCTTTTTCTGGTTGGTCACTCATAATAAATGCCTCACTTAGAATAACATGAGGAAGAGGGGATTTTAGGATCCCTCTTTTTGTGTCCTTTGTGGTAATCATGAGGATGACTCTTCTCATTTATTTTTCCAATGCTCCCTTACCAGAGACATTTGGCACTATTGGTGGAGTGCCTTGAACCATCCTTGTTTTCATGTGCTCTCCCTAGTGGAGTTTTGGAGCAGTCTAGGCAGACCTTCGACCAATGCCCCCTTTCTCCAGGTGGCTTGGAATTTGGGCCCTTCTTGCATCATCTGACAGATTTGGATCGAACAAAACCATCACATCTTTTAGGGTAGACATTTGGCTATTCAATAGATCTGACAAAAGATCTTGTGTATGGTTCATAAAACTATCCATGAAAAATGTGATGCGGATCCTCTTTTGGACTCTAGGGAGGAGAAGGTACGATAGGCCCTTGGTCTCTTTAGGGTCGGTGCGAACCCTTCTCGCCCTAGCAGGGTTCCCAAGCTCAGCAAAAAAGTTTAGAGAGATGGTAGGTGGAGGCCACTCTCTCAAGGAGTTTTACAAATTAATACTAATGGGTCATCTAGGGGCAATCATGGACATGCTAGAATTGGCGGTGTTGGGAGAGACTCTATTGGTGTGGTCAGATTTTTTCTTTTCCATTTATAAAGGTGTTCACTCCAATAATTTTATGGAAGCTCTTGTGATTCTCAAGGCCTTGCAAAGGGGATTTTATCTTGGTTGGTGTAGGAGCATCTACGAGTTTGACTCTCAAATTTTGGTTAATATTTTAAACAATAAAAGGTTAGAGGATGTTAATTGACAGTTGGCCTCTGTGGCTAGTCAGATTCTCAGAATTAGTGAAGAGTTCGAATTTATCCCCTTTGTGCACATACCAAGGGAATGGAATGGGGTTGTTAATTATTTAGCCAAAAGGGCTTATGAGATTTCGGGTCCTTGGATTATGGATAACTGGGAGAGTCTCCTGGATGGGGACTCTCAGTGCCTTTGGGAGTTGATCTATAAGGATGTCTAGACTTAATGTGGTTTGCTCTTGTTGTTTTCTTTGGGTTTCGACCCTGTTTGGTGGTTTTAGCCTATTTTTTTGTTTATTTGAGTCTTGATTTGGGGCTTCGTTGTACTCTGTAATATTGTCTTCTTATCAATAAAAGTGTATCCCTTTATTTAAAAAATACAGCCTTAATAGAGACCCATGATGGATACTCGTATTGGTAAGTCCTTGGGTTTTCATCGAGGAGACCCAAGTTCAAACCTCGGTAAGAGGGGACTAGGACCCCTCATAAAAACCCATGTAAATCCAAATTTTTAGTTTCAATCTTATTGTAATGGTAACAACTTTGGGAGGTTCAAGGTTCAAACCCCACTTAGTATAAGGACCAACACCCCTCATAAAAGCATGTGTAAATTCATTGAAAATATATAGTTGTAAGCTTATTGTAGTGGTAAGGGCTTTGGCCTCTCTTTGGGAGGTTCAAGGTTTAAACCCCACTCTCAGTATGAGGGGACCAAGACCCCTCATAAAATCCTATGTAAACTCATTGAAAAATATATAGCTACAAGCTTATCATAGTGGTAAGGGCTTTGGCCTCTCTTTGAGAGGTCTAAGGTTCAAACACCAATCAGTAGGAGGGAATCATGACTCCTCATAAAAACCTATGTAAACTCATTGAAAAAATAAAATTGCCTTAATAGAAGCCATATATAATTTTTTAAGAACAAAAATAAAAAATGATTAGGGTAAAATTTGAGTTTTTGAAAGGGCTCAAATCCTTTTACATTTTTTAACTGGTTTGTATAGTCTTACCAACCAAAATGCCTTGTCTCCAAAGGCTATAGGATATTTGAAATAATGTACTACCTTATAACTCTACATATTTACATTCATTCTTTAAATCTTCAATAGTGACCTCAAAATTAGGTCACTTATACATCATAGCTAGCTATCTCCAATAGACTAAGTTCTAATTTATTACATCATTTCTCATACTGTAAACCACCACCCAAAGAAAATCTCTTTACAATAGCTTTGATGGGGTGCCAAAATTCAATACTCCTGAAAACAATTGTCATTAAAGTTAATGCTCTATAAGCTCCCAAACCCTCAAAGCTTCCACAAGGTTTTTAAGTTTCTCTCCAATCTTGTCTATAGATTCTCATAAAGAAATTGTCACTAGGCCTCTCATTTTAGCTCCTAATATGAAATAAAAATTCCATGACAAATATTCTCCTAGCTTGCTTGCTCACACCCACTCTTGCTTGGCCTTGGAAAATCCACAACACCTGTAGCAATGGCTAGAAATATGCAGCTCTTTACCTTCATCTTGTTAAATGTTTAAAGAAAAAAAATGATGACCAGAAAACTTCAACTCTCTGCTGTGTCCTTCTCTACCAAGCCTCTCATTTTAGCTCTTGGCCTAGAAAAAGTTATCAAGAAGGATTTTCTTTGTTTTTAACATGTAAATAAATATTCTTAAAAAATAATGTAAAAAAACATCTAACACCATTTGATGAATATGAAACAAAATATATACATATAACATAACACATAGGTCTTTTCCCTAGGAATTGCCCTTGTTGGTGCAATGCAACTCCAATATTTTATTACCAATATCAAATATAATATTTTGTTTTTTTGATTTGGTTGAATTTATAAAACAAGATAAAGTGTTTCAAATAAAGTAGGTATATTTCTTTTTTTTGGTAGGTTAGATTAAAAGTGGGTTTTTATCAAGGATCCCAAAACCTGATTACATTGAAACCGGATTACATCAAAATAAGACAACCAAGGAAATACATCAGGACAGGCTTTGAGGAAAGCCAAAAGGAACAAGATCAAGAAAGTGCCAAAGGAACTGATTCAGGAACCTGCAAAGGAAGGCGCAAAGGAAGCAGAAACAAGATGAAATCCAAGAAAACTGCAAAGAAAAATCGTGTAGGAACAAAAAGCCCGCCAAAAATATGAAATTGAAGCTACAAGCGCCGAAAACGAATTTTGAAAATTTCCAAAGGTGAGAAAAAGTGCCAAACCGCCCAAATAGCCATAAATAAATTGAAACATCCCACAGGTGAGAAAGAGACATGGTTGCTAGAATTTAAATTTTGAATCCTCCCAAGGACGAGAAAACCAGAAACCACCCTTAGGAAACCAGAATCCAAATGAAAAATTGCTTTCCACGCAGGGGAACAACAGACTGAATAAAAAAACCCACCCAAAACAAAAATGTGGAGAAGAGCCTCAAAGAAACTGAAGATCCCATCAGAACAGGGATGGAAAACACCCAGGGATGGCAAAGGATCACGAAACTAAAAAAAACCAATCCCTGGAACACCTGAAAGATGATGCAACAAAAAGAGGAATTCCACAGGCGATGAAATCCTCATGCAATGAAACTTCAGCCTAAAAGATGGTGCAACATAAAGAGGAATTATGTAGGCGATAAAACCCTCATGCAATGGAACATCAACCTGAAATATGGTGCAACAGTGGTTCAACAACAAGAGGAGCTTCCTAGGCCATGAAGTCCTCAAGTAGAAAAAAGCAAGTCTTCAAAAACATCAGCCCAAAGGAGGAAACAACAACAACAAAACAACACTTCTAAAGGAAAAGGTGAGAAAGTTCCATAGGAACCCAAAAGGAAGGAGTCACGAGGAAGCATGACTGCAGACATTAGAGCCCAAACCAAAAGAAAGCAACCAAGCATCCTAGACAACCTTCAACACCACCAACGAATAACTTCAAGGACATAGATGAGGAAGTCCTACAAGGATTCAATAGCAAGAAAAACAAAGGCCCCCTGAAAGCCATGAAAGAAACTGAAATCCCACTGGACCCACCACCTCAATCCCAAAGAGCAGAGTCATAGTAGAAAGCGCATGGGCCACTCCCAAACCCAAAAGGATGCTGTGCAAAACTACTCATGAAGCTAGAGCGGGAAATTTCCATAAGAACCCAAAAGGAAGGAGTCACGAGGAAGCACAACTATAGACGTTAGATCCCAAACCATAAGAAAGTAGCTAGGCATCCTAGAAAACCTTCAACACCGCCAACGAACAACTTCAAGGACACAAATGAGGAAGTCCTGCAAGGATTCAACAACAAGAAAAACAAAGGCCCCCCTGAAAGCCACAAAAGGAACTAAAATCTCGCTGGACCCACCACATCAATCCCAAAGAGCAGAGTCATAGTAGAAAGCACATGGGCTACTCCCAAAACCAAAAGTATGCTATACAAAACTGCTCATGAAGCCAAAATTCCTCAGACCCAACATTCCACAGCTGAAGATCCTCAAAGAGCAAATGTCAAGAAGACTTCCAAAAACAACCTGAGAAAAAAGGATAAAACAAGGAAAAACCCTGAATGATCCAAAAAACCTAGGAAAAGTCCTAGGGAAGAACCTAAACCCATCTCAGAACCCAGACACCGAAGGAAAAGGGTAGAACAATGGAGCAAAATAATGGAACAAAGATCTTCCCACCATAGGGTAAGGAAAGGGGCAGAACAATGGAACAATGATCTCCCCCCCAAAGGAGATCGTCTGCAACACCTTCCTGCCATGGAGGATGGGAAAAGGAGGTGCCAGGGAAGCTGGGATAGGATCAGGGACCTGGGATAGGGTCGAGGAAGGGTTGCAAGAAAGTGGAACAAGACTTCCATAGGAAGTCTCCTGCAGAACCCCCTCCAAAGTAGGTATATTTCTTATTTGTAGGTATATTTCTCATTTGTTATAAGTTTTGAATTTTTTTTGAAAAAGTAATATCTTGTCTAGAAGATTTACATAATTTGAGAATAGTTGTATAATGCAACTTCTAATTTTGACTAAGGAAAGGTAAGAAAGTAAATAGTTATGTAAGTTTTTTAGATAATTTTTTTTCATAGAATAGAGATGATGATTATCCTACCCTAGATGAGGACATGAGTAAGGCACATTCCTTCATGAAGACACATAAGTGTCCTCTTGCCTTTATGCTTATTGTTTATGCCTTTTAAAGTGTAGGTGACATAACAATTCAAACTCAAGAAATGGACCATGTATTTGTTAGTTATGTTTGTAATCCATCCATTAGTGTTATGCCTTTGGATCTACCTATCCACATTTTATTCCTATTTCATTCGTTCTCTTCGTCAATTTATCTAATACCCATCCTCAAGCATTTCCTTGTCTTTTATCTTTTATTGCCATCATCTGTAGTAAAAACCACTTTGTCTATACTTCTTATGGAAGCCCATGGGTTCATTTAATTCATAAAAGGCCTTCGTTACAAATACATGAAAAGGAGGCGATGTAAAATATTTGCACCAAATATTAGATACCTAAAAAAAAAACATCATGTATGGTTGGTCACATTCAATACGAGTGTGGAGGCAAACCTTGCATATGATTGGGCTACTTAATCTCTTAAGGGTTTCAAAGTAAAAACAATATTCTCACTTGGCTACATCCAAAGTCCCACCAAGAGCCATTGAAAACCACTACAACCATTTTTTCCTTGATCTTGTCCTACATGAATTGACAAGTCTTTTGGAGGGGTTATATCTATTGGAGATGCAACATCAACATATACTAATGGTGTTGAATCAAACAATACTGGCTCCACCTCAAAACAAATGCAAACACCATAAGTGAGAGTTTACCATTATAAAAGGGATGGGCATAAGCATGAGGTATTAGAAGTTGGTAGCCTAGGCAATGACAACACATTATGTATCTCTAATTCTAAAGTTTATTGTAGACCTAAAAGTCTTGGCGTGTCTTCCCTCTTAAAAGTTAGCATACCTCTAACTTGGTATATTATTGTAAATATAAATTTGATTTCAACTAAATTTATTTTTTTGACCTAAACATATATGCATTTAAACTTAACTTACAAAAAATTTTAACTAGAAAGAAAGCAATTAGATTTCTATCTTTCAAATGTTTATCTATAAATCTCTGTAGTTATGTTTAATTTAGAAACACCTTCTTAAAATCAAAAGGATTGGAGTATCTATCCATGGTGTATGACATACTTTAATTTGTGTTTTGATTGATTAGAATATATTTTAGTTTTCAATTAAGCCATGAAAAATGTTAAAGGATCATGCAACCACGACTCAAACCTCTATACCCATTAAAGGTTAATAAATTAAACATATGCAAAATTATTGACATGTTGACCTAAAAGTCCACATATGACTTTATAAAATATAAACCAACAACTTAAACATCTTAAATTAATATAGAAATCAAGTTAAAAAAAAGTCACTCATTATTATTGTAAAATTAAATTTTTCATCGGGTTGACTTTCACTCTTAAAAGAATTGGAAAGTACTTTGACAACAATATAGGTTAAAATTTTTAGTAAGCCCATTCAAAAGAAAGGGGGTGTTGATAAGAATAATTTTTATTGATAATTATTATCCTGCTTAAGAGTTTTCTTTTAAATAATTGTTTACCAATAAACCTATAAGAAATATCCATCATGTTAAAATAAACAACATCTAAGATTGAAAAAGATGTATTATTTATACAATATATAGATTCACTTAATTTCTTTTGTATCATAAATTCAAAGTATACACCTTTCTTCCAAGTTTTCCATTTTCTAAAGTTGGCCATAGCACCCATGATATCTCCAACATCTTGAAGAAAATGTGGTAGTGTAACCCTACACTTGGTCTTCCTCAATGACCTCCTTTACAAATGTTAACTCACAAAAAGTGAAAAGATAAACACATGTCATGGTGGGATAGTGCAGTGGTTAGGGCTTTGGCTTCTCTTTGGGAGGTCCAAGGTTCAAACCATGATGTGTGTGTGTAATGGTGTGCAATATGTGTGTTACAAAAAAAAAGATAAATACATTGTGATTTTCAATATGTTGTCGTAAAAAGACCTTGGTGAATTGAGGGGCACAATTCCTTTTGTCAACAATTTCCTTGTGGCACCTATGGATTTGGATTTAAATTGTGTTTCTTTCATTTATTTATGAAAAGTAAAAAAAAGGATGACAATATAATCAACATTCAAAAGGCAAGCCTCATTATAAAACACCTTCCTCAAATGCAACACCAATGATCATACATTCATTGCAAAAACCATTGTAAACTCAACCATTAAACAATGTCTCATGTTCTTAGTAAAAAGAGGTGCCAACCATTATCCCTACTCCCTCTTACAAAGAAATCCTTTTATAGGATCACATGCATCAGTGTGTTTGTGAGGATTCTCACTACCTGCAACAATTATGAGAATTTGAGTCAAGAGAAATAATAATATATGGTCCCAATCTAGCTCAAAACATGAGGAAACATAAATGATTTCCCTCATAATTGTCATGAACATGTCCACCAAGTGATACTGAGATAGAAATCATAGTAGCATAAGAAAACCATGTCAGTGGAACCTATCCCCAATAGGAAACACACCATCTAGTCCTGAATCTTGACTGACAATTTAGTCCCTCAAATAAAATCGAAATGACATAGACAAATTGGAGTTACCTTTTTTTATCAACTTCTAAATTTTGATCTTGCAATTCAATAATCATCATTTAAATCATTTTTATTTGCAAATCAAGACTCTATAGATATTTATTAAAAAGTAAATTAAATATTATTCTTGTCATCTCCTTAATTCAAAAAACATGCGGATTTGCATTCAAATCAATTTTATTTATGTATGTTTTTGAACAAAGAAAAGTTGGATAAAAATTGATGATGAAATAGAATTGACTACTATCTAATTTAAAATAATTTCAATATCAATCATGTGTAATTTCTATAATATTCTAAAAGCTTATATAATTTTAAATAATTCATATCTTTAATAATACAATAAATATAACTAAGATTATTTTATATAAGTAAAAAATACTAACCTTGTGACAAAATCTTAGCATGTGTCTTATTGTAGAAGATATTTATAGAAAATTCACATGAGCTACAAAACTTTATAAAAGCTTCACAATTAAACTTGTTAGACACATCTATGCATATATGGGTTTCATATGGAAACCATAGTGTATTTAATTCAAAGTTCTGGGAAAGAAACAAGAAATTAGAAACCATAGTACATGTAGTTCAAACATTTAGAAGGGAAACAAGAAAGGTAACACAAATGGTTTAGGTAAGTCAAATTTTGTAGCTGTAACTTATACATCTTTTGTAATCAGTTTACATTTGGACATAAAAAATAAATATGTAATTAATTGAGAATGTCTTGAAAATAAGTAAATTCCCATCAAATTTTAAGACTACACGGCTCCATTGCATTACACTATGTTTTATCACATCCCTCATGTCTTTTCTATATTCGTTGCAATGACCTCTAAACACCCAACTAGAATTATAATGGACATCACAAGCATCAACAAGTTTGGATCCTCAAGATCGACCCCAAGACTAGGTAATTCTTGTGACATTTTTATTTGAACAACAAATTAAGGAGGTAAAATGGCATGGCCATAAAAATGAAGAGCATCTTCCATTTACAAGTCATCAAATATTTTTAGTACTTCCAATTTTTAAAAAAATCCAAGTATTATTTTAACTCAATACAATATTTTAAAATTTATATTTTATTTAATTTTCTAAAGCACCAAAGCTTTGTTATTCTACAAAGATATCACTCAAGCACATAGCATCACAAAAACAACCATTACATTTGGCATTTCCTTTATGAAAGTACCAATTCTAACTATCTCTACAATTGTTTATAATGCAAGTGAAAATAATAACTATTAGCAATACTATTCCATAAAACTGCAATTTTGTGCATTATATCTTCCTATAAGTTATCATCTAATGTTTTATTTAATATAAAACTTCTATAAAAATTGTAAAATATAAAAATTATAGATTAACTTTTTTAGTATAAGAATTACATGCCATGAATTATAGGTTGCTTTTGAAATAAAACTTGAAGTTTGTATTAATCTAATAAATTTTGGCAGAAAGAAGCATTATATTTTTTGTTGTTGAAGGTAAAGTACAACGAGTGGCACAACTAGGGCCACACTCCCCGGGAGCATAACGGGGGCCTCCCTCCCCATGATTTGAACTTGGATAACATTCCAAGTCTAACGATATACCATTAAGGTATCCCTATTTTTTTTTTTTAACTTTTTATTAGTAATACAACAATGAATAAAATAAATCCTTTAAAATAATATATATATATATATATATAATTACTATTCTAAAAAAATTAAGTTAAAAATTTAAGCCTTTGAAATTTCTTTTTTATGTTCCTTTCACTATTGGTTAAGAGAAGAAAATAATTTAATTAGACACATACATCTTCGTCCACAAAATAAGATACAATAACAATATAATTAAATTCATTTTATTTGTCTAATTTAAATAATTAATTACATTAAATGTTTTTGTTTTTTTAATAAGCTATGTATGGTTTTTATTGGGGCCACTTCCACTACGAAAGCAAAATATTACATTGTTTTCGTTACATAACATTTCTAACAAGTTAATTAAAGAATATTCAACTTTGTCATTCTATTAGACATTTTTATTTACTCTTCTATAAAAAATATTTTTCATCTTCCTCATACTGCTAAGTTTCCACAATCAACTCCTTTTATATCAATTGCCTTCAAAAATTTAAATTCTATTAAAATAAAATTCAACACTGCGAATGACAAATATTTGCTGCCCAGCTTCGACATCCAAAAATATTTTGTCCATAACAACCTCACAATTTCTTAATACTTTTTTTTGGGTTCTTATTCATTCCCCTAATATTCCATTATTATTTTCATTGTTATTTTTTAATTTTATTTGTGGGTTTAGCCCCACTTCTTGTTATCAATATCCCTTTGTGTTTCCTTTTCTCTTTGTTTTTGCCTCTTGGGTTTTTTTTTTTTTTTTGCATTCTCAACAATACTTTCATCTTCATCAACCTCTTTAATCTTCTCACACAACTCATAGTAAGACTTATCATCTATAGGTTTACCTTGTTCTGAAGGACCTGAAGCGCAATGTATAACCTCAAAAGCACACCCTTCTTTATATTTCCCTGGAGACCCTAAAGTACAAGGATGCCCTTCTGTAGCAATTGCCTTCTTTTTCTACCCTGAAAACCCTAAATTGTTATGAAAACCCTAAATTGTTATGGGTTTCCTCCAACCTCATTTCTATATTATTATGCTCTTGAAACCTTAAAGTGCAAGGGATAACATCTTCACCACTTTCACTTTTATTACATGAAAAGGATTCTATACTACTTGAGGAAAATGAAGATGATTTTTTTCAATTGGTTATATGGGATTGAAACGGGCCCCACTCGTATTACATCATCACCACATAATGGTATTACAACAAAGCTTGGATATTATCCATATATCACTTGGCAAGATTTGAACCTTGGTCTCCTCTTTTAAATATTGAGGAATCTAACCAATTGAACTATTGCCAATTGATAGGAAAATGAAGATGATTTACCTGGAATAAACTTGACCTTTTTTGCTGTCTTTGTTTTGGGTTTTATCTCCACATCTTCTTTTGCACCTTTAATTTCTTCTAAACTTGCTAATTGATATTGTCGATAGGATTTCTTTGCCTCTTCTTTTGGAGTGGAATATCCTTGATCCGATATAGCTTCTATTACTTGCTTTATCTTGAAGTTTATCTCATGGCTAGAATTTTTTTATCTCTTTCTTCATATTTTTTACTTGGCAAACTCTTGCCATGTATCCAATCTCAAAACAATTGTGGCAACGAAATGCAATATTTTCATAATCTACTTGTTGAACCCATTCTCTTGATTCAGATTTAATCTTAATGGATTGTGGCAAAGGTTTTGAAATATCCATAGCAACACATATTTGAGTATATATAGCATGCTTTCGCTCCTTAGTTGTTGGTCCTTCCTTGATGAATTCCCCTAGGGTATTTCCAATATTTTTTAAAACATCCTTATTTATAAGCTAATATGGAGGTCCAAAAAGCCTAACCCACATTGGAAGCTTCTTAATAGTTTCCGTCTCAACTAATTTTTTTTTGTTCCATGGTCTCAAATAAAGTTCATCTATTTCCATAAACCATGGACAACCACCCATTATTTTATCCCTAATTTCTAAATTGGAAAATATGATAAGGAAAAAACCTTTAGGAATAAAAGTTGCAAAATAATTTGAATTCAATCCCCACTTCCACATGATCCAATTTTGAATCTCCAAAAACCCTGGCCATGATCTATGGAACTTACATATTAGCCCTCTACTTTTTAGAACCATTATATCATGCTCAATCATCTCATCCTTGATACTTACTTCTGGTGTACCATTTGCTACCTGGATCAAACTTGCCATGTAATTCACTCTTTCACTTATCTCTAGCTTGGGCCTTCATACTTCCAACAAGGGTATTTTGAATTCCAGCTAGGACATCGTGACTTCCCATTAGGCTTTCAAAAATGACTTTCCTTCCACAATAGCTAACGGGGCTTTCTCTTGGTTTGCACTCCCTCTTGGTTTGCACTCCATCTTTACTTGCACTCGCTCTTGCTCCCATCTTGCACTCTCTCTTGCCTCACACTTGCTCCTAGCTTGCACTCCTTCCTGGATCACAATTGCTCATGTCTCTTCTTTTTCTTAGTGTTCCTTCGCTTCAACATTTTTTTGGAAATAATGTTCCACGCATTCGTGGTAAGGGTTTGAAGCATTTATGCACTCTGGATGGACTTGTTGCTCTTTAGCCATGATTGAATCTCAAATTGCACTTCCTCTTAGTTTAAACTCCCTTTGGTTCACACTCTCTTCTGCCTCATGCTCAATTCCAACTTGCACTCCCTCTTGACTCACAATTTACCCTTGTCTCTTCTTTTTCCTAGTGTTCCTTGGCTTCAACAATTTTTTAGAAATAATGTTCCACACATTCATGGTAAGGGTTTGAAGCATTAATGCACTCTAGATAAAACTTTTGCTCTTTTTCCATGACTGCTACACTTACTCCCAGCTTGCGCTTGCACTCACTTTTGGTTGCACTCACTCGCACTCGCTTTCGACTGCGCTTACTCAAATTTGTTGCTACACTTACTCCCCGATCGCGCTCGCACTTGCTTCTGCACTTACTTATGGCTCACACTTGCACTTGCTGTTGCACTTACTCATGGATCACACTCACTGCTAAACTTACTCTCGATTCATGCGCTCGCACTTGCTGCTGCACCTACTCCTGGCTTGTGCACTCGCGCTCGCTGCTGCACTTACTCCCATCTTGAGCACTCGCACTCGCTGCTGCACTTTGATGCAGGAGAATCCGGTGACAGCAGGACAATCTGGCAGCAATCGGATCTTCAAAGCAATTTGTTTTATTTTCAAAGGCCAAGTTTGGGGGGGGTCACGAAATCGCGACCCCTAAGGCAGCAACAAGGCAGAGGGAAGTTTTCGTCGTGATATCGCGACATCGCGATATTGTGACAAGTTTGAAGGCAGAGGCCAGAGGGAAGTTTTCATCGCGATCGCGACGAGTTTGAAGGCGGAGGCTAGAGGGAAGTTTCCATCATGATATCGCGACGAGTTAAAGATAGAAGGCATCGACAGGGGAGAAAACAAAGGCAGGGGAGCCACGAAATCGCGGCTCTGAAGGTAGGGCGAGTACAGAAGGGCGTGGGAGTCACAAAATCGTGACATGTACAGAATCGTGGCTTCGAAGGCGTAGCAGAGGCAGAAGGGCATGGGGGTCGCGATACCACGACATGTCGTGATATCGTGACCAGTTAAAGGCTGCCACGTGGTTTGAGATTTCACGATCGGTTGAAGACAGTTTTGAAATTTCGACACGTGGACAGGCCGCGTGCATGAGAAAAGAGGTAGAGGGTGCAGAAGAATGTTCTGACAAGCAACTGTTCCCGAGAGACAGTCTGGAAACGACGGTTGCAGGGCAAGGGGAGTCTTTAATGCAAGCTCCCATAGGGGATCGGGGCAGTTGCCCATTGATGAGGAGATTCGACAACTTGCAGAAGAAGGGGACTTTCATTTTTAAATTTCTGGTTTTCGCGCTGGTGGGCATTAATTGCCTAGGGAGCTGAGACTTCGATATAAAACTTAGAATTTTTGTAATAGCGGGGAGGCGGATTAGAGAACAGGGGAGACAGAGTGTAGGAAAGACCAGGCCGAGCACGGTCCTTGTAAGCCTGCGGGCTATTTTTATTCTTACGCATGTATAAATTTTTAGCAGATATTAATGAAAAAGCCAAATTTGTGAAGGTGTGATTTTTCGGTCCCCATCAATGGTATCAGAGCCGAAAGATTTTGAGTGTGTAAACAGATCGCCGACCGTGAGGCAGTTTGCGCTAGGATCTGTGGGAAGGCTCATGAGAAAGTGAGAGGATGCCTCCGAGAAGAAACCCCGTTGGTGGGAGAGGCATGGCAGCAACAGATTTTTGAGCTTTGCAGCGGCAAGTTCAGGCCCTGCAAGAAGAACTGCGTAGAGGACACGAACCGAGAAGAGATGCAGACAGTGAAGATGAAGTGGATGAAGAAGAAAATCAGTTTGAAGAAGAAGAAGAAGAAGAAGTTGTGGATCCGACACAAGCCAGACTGTACAAAGCCATATCCCAGATCGGGAAGATGCCGAAGATGGAAGTTTCCACATATTCCGGGAACTTGAATTCGAAGGAATTGATCGACTGGATCAATGACTTAGAAGAATATTTTGAATATGAAGAAGTTGAAGATCCCGAGAGGGTCAGATTTGCCAAAACTAAATTGAAAGGTCATGCCAGCATATGGTGGAAGGGAGTACAGCTGGAACGAAACAGAAGAGGAAAAGAACGGATAACTAGATGGGACAGAATGGTAGAAAAATTAAAAAGACAGTTTATTTCGACAGATTATGAGTTGGATCTGCTAAGAAAAATGCAGGGTTTAAGACAGATGAATAAAACTGTTCAAGAATATACGAAAGAGTTTTATAAAATCTCCATCAGAACCGGCCATTTAGAAGCAAGTAAAGAAAAGGTGGCCCGTTATATTAATGGGTTGAGACCCAGTGTCCAGGAAGAGTTGAGCTTGGTTCGGGTGAGCACCATTGAAGATGCTTACCAGTTTGCTCTGAAAGTTGAAGAAAAACTGAACAAAAAGTTTGAGAGCAAGCAAAGAGGAAGAGGGAACGGAGGAAAGACCGGTGGAAGAAAAGAGGAAGGAAAGGAAGAGAAGAAAGAAGAGGTTAGCAACAGCCGGAATCAGAAAGATGAGGAACCCAAATTGCATGTTCAGAACAATGGCTACCCAAGAGGAAGAGGTAGATCTGGATGCGGGTATGGAAGATGAGTGTTTCGAGGAACATGTTTCCACTGTGAAGAAGAGGGGCATCGAGCATATGAGTGTCCCCAGCACCCCGAGAGAGTGAACAAAAAACAAGTGGGTCCTGCCAGAGTTGCTGTGGCAGCGGAAGATGCTAAATCAAAACATTCTGAAGAAGCTGAGAAGGGAGAAGCCATGATCGTGAGGAGAACCATGCTGATTGATGAAGACAAACCTGAGCAGAGGAGAAGCCTGTTTCGCACACGATGCAAAAGTGCAGGCAAAGTCTGTAATGTTATTATAGACAATGGGAGTACAGATAACTTAGTCTCCGAGGAGATGGTTGCTAAGTTACAGTTGGAGAGAAGGAGACACCCGCATCCATATCGGATTGCGTGGTTGCGAAAGGACCATAGAGCATGGGTCCGTGAATAGTGTTTAGTCACGTTCCAGATTGGGAGATACCAGGATGAAGTCCTGTGTGATGTTTTCTCCATGGATGCTTGCCATTTTCTATTGGGAAGGCCATGGCAGTTTGATCGGAGTGCAGTGCATGATGGTCGTGCAAATACTTACTCCTTGATGAAAGATGGAGTGCACCACAAATTAAAGCCGTTACAGTCAGTGGATGAGAAGGTGTGTAGCAATGCCAAAATTTGTCTGGTAGAGGGCAAAAAATTTTTCTAGGAGATGGGATTTGAGCAGGTTGCAAAGGTTGAGGAGTGTTTGGAGATATTACAAAAGACGCGGACCGCACAACATAGAAGTGAAGGTCACTTCTCCTTTTTACCTGGGGTGTCTGATGCAGGAGCATCCGGTGACAGCAGGACAATCTGGCAGCAACAATCGGATCTTCAAAGCAATTTGTTTTATTTTCAAAGGCCAAGTTTGGGGGGGTCGCAAAATCGTGACATGTCGCGATTTCGTGACATGTCGCAAAATCGTGACCCCTAAGGCAACAACAAGGCAGAGGGAAGCTTTCATCGTAATATCGCGACGTCACGATATCGCGACGAGTTTGAAGGCAGAGGCCAGAGGGAAGTTTTCGTCGCAATATCGTGACGAGTTTGAAGGCGGAGGCCAGAGGGAAGTTTTCGTCGCGAAATCGCGGCTCCGAAGGCAGGGCGCGTATGGAAGGGCGTGGGAGTCGCGAAATCGTGACATGTCGCGATTTCGTTACATGTCACGAAATTGCGGCTCCAAAGGCATAGCAGAGGCAGAAGGGCGTGGGGGTCATGATACCGCGACATGTCACGATATCGCGACTAGTTAAAGGCTGCCACGTGGTTTGAGATTTCGCGGTCGGTTGAAGACAGTTTTGAAATTTTGACACGTGGACAGGCCGCACGCACGGGAAAAGAGGTAGAGGGTGCAGAAGAATGTTCTGACAAATAACTGTTCCCGAGAGACAGTCGGGAAACGGCGATTGCAGGGCAAGGGGAGTCTTTAATGCAAGCTCCCATAGGGGATCGGGGCAGTTGCCCATTGATGAGGAGATTCGACAACTTGCAGAAGAAGGGGACTTTCATTTTTAAATTTTTGGTTTTCATGCTGGTGGGCATTAATTGCCTAGGGAGCCGAGACTTCGATATAAAACTCGGAATTTTTGTAATAGCGTGGAGGCGGATTAGAGAACAGGGGAGATGGAGTGCAGGAAAGACCAGGCCGAGCACGGTCCTTGTAAGCCTGCGGGCTATTTTTATTCTTACGCATGTATAAATTTTCAACAAATATTAATGAAAAAGTCGAATTTGTGAAGGTGTGATTTTTCGGTCCCCATCACACTTACTTCCTCCTCTCACGGTTGCACTTGTTGCTGCACTTACTCCTAGCTCTGAACAATTATCATTTGATTCTTTGCTACAATCATTAAATACATTAAATGTTATTAAAATTTTTTTTAATTATATAATTCATAAAAATATGGTGGAGATCAAATATCATTAGTTTAACTAGTTAGATTTTTCAACCTTCAAGGAAGAGATCCAAGTTCAAAAAGTAATACATGGATACTATTCAAGTTGTTGTAATACCACTATGTGGTGATGATGTAATATTAAAACGGTCCATTTCAATCACATACAACCAATTGAAAAAACTACAAGGTCAAGATTTATACAATAGTCATGTGATAATATATGGAAAATGACCATTTCATAAAAATAATTTGTTAAAGTTTGTATCTATAGAAGAACTACTTATCAAGAATAAAATTCAATTCTATAATTATTTTAATTTTTGTTGTTTTCATATATATATATATATGATTTAATAACTATATTGATGTGAATATAACTCCCAAGGGCGAGGTGGATTGGTAAGTGTTAGTCTGGTTGGGCACTTACCAAGAAGAGATCCAGGTTCAAACCTTGGGGAAGCCTATTGCAAAGGTAGTAGTCTAATTCAAATCCTTTGAGTGCGCGCTAGATTAACGATAATGGTACGAATCCCGAGCACCCGGTGATCCATTTCATGTCGAGCTATAAAACAATGAGGTGGAATCGATTTGGTGGATGCAGCCCATGTGGTATGAACCCTGCTCTTACCAGCTACTAAAAATAGTGTGGTTGTAATCAACTCTACTATCAAGCAAAAAAAAATATTGATGTGAATATATACCCTCTTTTCTAATTATGGATTAAGGTTAGACATCTTGCTTCAAACTATTGATACATTTTAGAAATTTGTTATCCTATTTATTTTTAATGTTTGCTTACGGTTTGGAGATTCGTTGAGAGATGATAATAACATTGTAATAATTATGTTTCTATCTTTATAATGATAGTAGTTATCCGTATAGACTTAATGATGCTTTAATAAGTTTGGCATGATGTATATTTTCTCCTATTATTTGAAGATTTATAGAAGATTCGTTGAGATATGATAATAACATTTGTATTTTTTTTTTTAATATATCTAATAACTATGTTTGTATCTTTCAAATGGTAGTAGTTATCCATATAGACTTAATGATGCTCTAGTAAGTTTGGCCTGGTGTATTTTTTTCTTCTTTTCTCCTATTATTGGAAGATTTATACAAGTCCATATCGTATTAACCAAAAAATTCATAATACAAACAATAATATAATGTTTAATTTCCAGTTTTTGTGTTTGAATTTTTGTTTATGTTGGCTTAGGTTTGACTTTCTATTGTTGTTGGTAATTAAGTTTTAGGGTGCTATTCCTCTTGGAGCTTTCACACTCACCTACCTTATAATGTTAAAGACTATTTAATAATTAAAAACAATATTTTTAAATATAGTTTCAAAAATATGTTTAAGCATTTTAATTTAATAAATTATAATATTTAATAGTTGCTCGAAATTCAAACATTTTGTATTCAATAAAATAAAAAATAAAATCTTATTTTTGCATGCAAGATCTATGGAGGAGATTTGATTTATTCCAAGAAGGATGTACTAACACCAATACATAAGGTAAAATGAAGGGTTTTTGACCTTGCATGTAAGAGTTTTGGAGGAGTTTTAACATTTTTTTAAAGAGAGTTGTATTAATAATCATGAAAAATAGAAACAAAGTCTTCTAGCAAATAAGGAAGTCGAAGCTAGAGTTGAATATAGAATAAATACAACAGCAGGCAAGGATGCCTGATAAGAACTATAACAAAATGACTGCGTAGCATACTAAGAGTAGAAACATTAAACATCATAAGCAAACAAAAATAGGAAGAAGATAAAGCAAATAGAGCACATAGAGAGGGAGCATTAGACATTAGAGTAGTTCTTCACTCCATGACAAACAACTCTCATTTTTTTATCTTTGTGACTCTACACTAGAGATGAGCGATGTTAATTGCCTCATTAGCTAGGGCATCTACATCCTTGTTAAATTTTCACCTGATGTGAGAATATTTGATGCTAGTCATATTTTTTTTCCAATGCCTGATCTTGTCTTGGACAATCCCCAATTGTAAAGATTGAAGATATTTGATTTTGGAGAGTGTTGTCATGACTAGTTTTGAATCTCCAAACACCAACAAGTGTCTAATTCCTTTGGTCACAGTGAGCCTCATCCCCATATCACATCCAAGGATTTCAACCACGTTTTTGGATGTGATGTCCAAATTTATTTTGAATTTAATTAGCACCTTCCTTGGGCTTGCAAGAGTCCTATTGTTGCTTGTCCCAGATTGGACTTTGATGCTCCATCAAAGAATAGTGCAGGGTAGTGGATGATAGGAACTTCTAAGTCAACAGGGTGACACCTTATTTCCAAGAATGCATGGAGATCATGAATTTTAATCGTATGAAACTCTTTTGGAGTCAAGTATTCTTGATTTTGCTTTTGAGTAAAATTTGCTTTGATATTAGTTGTGATATTCCAAATATTTTTCCCTATTATTGTATCTATCTTGTTTCCTTTTCCTTCACATATCCATTGGTTTATGTCCAACCATATGTGCCAAATTATAGTGTGTGGGATTGATTCCCATATAAATTTCACTAGAGGCTTTCTATTAAGGCCTCTTCTATACTTTTCACTCCAATGGTTTAAACAACTTTTAATGTTTAATCTCCCTAAAAATATCAAACCAAATCTGTTAGTAATTTTCAACCAGATAGCTAACGCTTATGGGCATTCAAATAGGAGGTGATTAATGGTCTCAGTCTACCTTAAAAGCCTCAAGTAGACATGAGACCTCACTATGTTTCTCTTTTGCAAGTTATTCCTTGTTAAGATTTTGTTCTACTACACCAGCCAAGTGAAGAGTTGCAAATTAGGTGGAATCCTCTTTTTCCAAACTGAGGATAATTTTTTGTTGACTGTTCCAACCAGTTGGGAGTGAACTCTAAGTTTTACTGTATATACTCCCCTGTATTTTTTATGTCCCCCACATAAGTTGATCTGATAGATGCCTCTTGATGGGTCTTATACCAGAATTCTGCCTCTTGAAATAATTCCATTAATCTTAGAGAAGCATAGGGAGAGGAGGATATTTCTAGGTAGGTTTCTCTTCTAACCATTCTATAAGGTCACTAAGTTTATCAGTTCCCATACGTTATAGTTGGTTTTGGAGATTAGGGTTGCATATTTCTTGTAACGAAGGATTGTCAAGGATCAAATATTCCTACAAATTGATCTTGTTTCCATCTCCAAGGATCCAAGAGATTTTTTCTACAATTATTGCCTTGGCCTCAACTATATGCTTCCATATTAATGATGCACCTGGTTGGTTTTCTATATTTATTAGTGGTATTACAACATCATCTCATTTTGATGTTGTAGTTGGATTCTACCCCTCTTCTAAGATAAGAATAAAGAACTTGTTTGTGTTTTGATGAGTAGGCTTTTGATGCGGTTTTCTTTTTTTTCTCCTTGATCTTCTTGATTTTCTTCTAATTTCTTGGAAGACTTGTGTCTCATATTTTTTCTCCTCTTATGCAACTCTAGTTGGATAATTTCTAGAGAAATTACCATGCTCATGACAAATAATACATTTGAATGGGACGTGTTCATAATTAGGGGGTTGATTATGTACCCAATCTAACACCTTGATTCCAATGTACTATGGCAATCTTTTTTTAGGTTAACCTGCACACATATTCATGCACAAATAACATTGTTAGATTTGGATGGGCAATTTATGAAGGATCCAATGAAATTTCCTATAATCTCCATTGTGGGTTTATTCCATAGGTGGAGGGACAATAAATGTAGTCTTACCCATAATGATATTTCTTCAGGTTCTTCCTCCTATGTGTCAAATGTTGTGGTCCAAGGAGTCATATAGAATGGGCTAGAACCAAGAAACCATGGCCCTCTATGAAATATGGTGTTTCTGTCTTCTATGAAGGCAGAGGTTACTCCAAAGTAACCTCTTCCTACCATCATTGATTTGTAAGAAGAGACTTTGGATCCCTAGTTCATGTTGATCTATTTTTGCATCGTAGTGGGACTAGGTCACAAACCCATGAACTTGCATGCTAAAGCCTAAGCAGATAACATAAGAATAGGGTGTTGAGTGAAATTTGATGATACCTCAACCACAAGGCCGCATCTAGTTTGGGCATGAAGGTACCTTTGGAAGGATGAACATACATATTTGGTTGTGTTTGTAGTTTGGTTCTTGGCTTAAGAGCTTTAATCAAGGAGTTCTAACTTATTAAAAGGATATTTTGCATATAACATTACCTTAGATAACATGAATGGTCTCTCATGTAACTACATGTCAAGCAAACTTGAACCACAATTCTTTTTTTTTTTTAAAGGAAAAACCTCGTTTAAGGAGGTGGCTCTAAAATCATAGGATGTTATTTTCAATAGAAATATTTGTCAACACATTTAATGTTCCTTGGATGGATCACAAAATTTTCTGTAGATTAGGTATTACTTCTCTTTATTCTCATAGGCAAGGGAAAAAGCTTCATTCACCTCTTTTTGTTTATCTAAAAATGGAGATATTTCTTTTTTATTTTTAGGCTCCTTAAGAGTGGTTTAGTATGTAGATTTAATGGTTTTTAGCCTAGCCATTCTACTCTGGGTGAATGGATACCTCGAAATTGGTTATATTTCATTTCAAATAATATAAAAATTTACCTTTGGGTTTTATTGTGCATTTTATAAAAATATGGATCAAGATGCTCTTTATAATTGTGTTCCTTTATTCATAAGGGATTTAGGTTATTTATGAATAGCCTAATTTTTAGATTTTGATCCCTTAGTTTGAACTCTTTCTTTCATGCTAGTAGAGGTTAGGTTGTAAAATTAGTCTTTGTAATTGTGGATGTCTTCAACCCTTCAACAAATTGGCAATTTTATTAGGAAATTATTTTTTCTAGACGAATCAACAAGAAAAGAGTACATAGACCATGTGTGCTCATATATGTATAGAGGTTGATTTTAGCAAATGCCTTTTAGCTTGATTTACCTTGGTCTAGGGGGTTTAACTAGAACTCAAAAAGTGAATTATAAATACATTATTTTTAGATTCAAGTAGTTATTTGAATATTGTCACCTAGTGAATGTACTTCCAAGAATAATTAGTTAAGTTTACCGAAAGTCAAAATACAATTATACTTTTGTTCATAAGGATTTTAGGAGTTGCAACAAAAATTAAACAAAAACCTACTCGATAAATGGATGCTTTATAGGAACATTATTTTATTGTGCCATGTAAACAAGAGAGAGCTCTCGACCTTACAAAGGGTCATGGCTGGGAGGGGACTGCTCAACCCTATGTGATGGTCATAGGGGTTTATCACACTACCCAAATATAAAAAATAAGTAGAAGTGTCATTTATAGCATCAAGTTGTAATGGTAGTTTAATATCTAGCCACATCTTTTGGACTATGAATGCCACAATGGTATAATAATTTTATTTCAAAACAAAAATAAAAATTGCTATGAACTTAGATATATATTTTTTGTTGGATAATAAGGGGTTGTACTCGGGTCCCCCACCCTTGACAAATTACATCTCTCTTATTTAGAGCTCGAGAGTTTACAAATAGATACACTTCTCATCTCAATTGAGATTCTATAGCTAGAAACCTATATCATTTTACATAAAATGTCTGAATTCTTGATTTTCATTTTTTGGATCTTTTCAAATTTTTATATGAATACAATTAATCTAAAATTTAGCATCTTTCTTGATATTTTCCTATAGCAGCCTTCACAATGCCAAAAATTCACCTCTACTATCTATGCCTTGCATCTTAGTATAGTACTATTTCTAAAACATCACACTATCATAGTCCACTTTACCAAATCTGGATTTCTAGTTTCCTTCCTAAAACACAAGTGCAACCACAAAAATTATAATAAATAGTCTAAATTAAAACACATTATTATTACAAAATAAAGCAAATATTACCAATGGAAAACATTAAAGTAAATCTTAATTATTAATTGATTTAGGCAATCAATATTTTTTGTCACTTCAACTAAACTTTCTACTTCCTCTAACCATGGAAAGGAGAATTTAACTTCACGATCCTCAATCAAAACCCCTCTATTGGTTAGCTTATATGCACATTTGTTTCCTTCCCTTAATATATGTGTAAACCTAATTTCTTCAAACTCTTTAGCAAGATCTTGAATTTCCACAATTATCTCTTGTATGTTCCATGAAGCCTTTGCTTTCCTGAAAATTGTATTTATTACTATTAGAGAATCACTTTCCATCCATACTCTATTCCATTTCATTAGTTTACATATTTTTAATCCTTCTAAAGCTGCCCAAGCTTCAACTTCATTATTTATCTTAAATCCACTATTGAAAGCATAATGAGATAAAATCTCTCCTCTATTATTTTTAATTATTCCTCCTCCTACTGGTCCTGGATTTCCTTTAGATGCTCCATCAAAATTCAATTTAACCCACTCCACATCTGGTGGTTTCCACTTTATATTCTTTGCCTTCTTTTTGCTTCTCTTGTACCCAACATCATAATTCCATTTAATGACTTGATTCCATCTATCAAGACTCTCTGCTTCCAAATTAGGGACTAGTTAATTTGACAGGGTTGGTTTGGACTCCTCTATGGCTAAACATATCTTCTTTTTAATTACCTCTAAATTGCTTTCCTTTCCTTTAAATATTCTTCTATTCCTTTCTAGCCATATAGTCCAAAGTATTGTATCTTTTGATATATCCCATATTATCTATAAAGCCTCACTTTTATAAGTGCTCTACCATTGCTTTAACCAATCTTCAATTTTGCTATTCATCACCATGCATTTACCAAACATATTAAGAATCCATTGCTATGGATTCCAGACAGTGACCAAGAGATCATAGTTTGATTAATCAAATGATAAATTGCATTAACCATATAGTTTAGGAACTATAGTTTAAATAGGATACAAAATAGCATATAAAACAATAATGCTGAAATCACGCTAACCAACGCGTCATAGGAGGTAGAGCGTTTGGTTTAGGATTCTTAACCTAGGATATTTAGGAATTACCATTAGATATTTAAGACAGTAAATATCTACATGGTAGAAAGTAGAAAAGTAAATGTAATAATCTACCTATGTAGTATAATGCAATATACTACCTATTTTACCTAGTGGAGTAAAAGGGTAAATATCCCAAAGAATGGAATATTACTCTAACATCCCCCCTTATTACATTATTTGGGTAATACATATACATCCTCCTATACAACAATATTTGGGTAAAGTATATAACTGTCCCAATACAGTGAAAAAGATGTTTGATCTGTTGGTTCTTGCTCTGTCACAATGCTCTAGCTGCTCCTAAGCAAAAAATGGGTCATTCCTCACTTTGTCTTCACATCAATGAATGTCCTTATTGTAATCTTGTCATCCAACCGAATTGCATGGGTAACCAGCCACTGCAATCGCTAGGTGTAGTAGAATAGATCACTTCATACGAGGTTCATTCAAGTACAATATGAGTTTGCAAAAGATAAGGTAGCTAAGGTGTCGGTCGTTGCCGAAAATGCACCCTTATAAGTTCCCCCTTATTTTTGCAAAACATGTTGTAATTAATTTCTGAAAGAAGTATGACTAAGGTGTCGGTCGCTGCCAAAAATGCACCCTTATAAGTCTTCTTCTCTTTTTACAAAAAATTGTGAAGAAAAAGAAATGTATATCCCCTCTAAATAGCAAAAATATGTGCAACTCAAGAGTTTTGTGAAGGATTTTTACAAAGATTGCCTCCTAGGCAATTTTACACCAGAAAATTCCCTCCTTTTGTTACAAGAACTTCAAACAATGAGAGTTTGCTATTTTATGAAGCCTAAAAGAGGTACAAACACCCCTTTATTACAAGTACTTCAAACAAAAACTTATGCTATTTATGAAGCCTAAAAAAGAGAGAGGAAATGGTGTTTTGCTCAAGGTGACAAATGTGTTTTCCTTCTACAATATTGTTTTAGCAATAAGCACTCTGTGTGCTTTTTCTGAACCAGAATCAGAATCGGAACTAGACACTTCACTAGCAATATTGCCTTTGTTTTGCTTTTGTGTTGTGTCTTTGTCTTTCTTGTTTTGCTTGTTTTTGAACCAACACCGATTGGTGTCATGGTTGTCCTTTTTACAATGCGAGCAAAACCTCTTTTGAGATTGCTTTCCCTTACCCTTTGAGGATGATCCTCCCTTTTGAAAGTTTCCTTTCTTCTTATCACCCTTATTGTTTGAATAAAGTGCATTGTTTGACACTTCATCATTTTGGAGTTGATTTGCTTCCTCAGTTTGAAGCAAATTGACTAACTCCACAAAGGTGACAACTCTTTGTGAAACATTAAGGGATGTAATCAACATTTTGTAGGTTTCGGGAAGAGCTCTCAAAATTACTGAAGTCAAAATGGTGTCTTCAACTTTGGCCCCTAAAGCATTAAGTTTAGACTTCAGATCTGCCACTCTGTAGAGGAATAGTTCTACTGATTCACCTGACTTCATATGGAGTGTATGAAGTTGTGTTTGAAGGTTTAGAATAGTTGATTGATTTTTGCCTTCAAAAATGGTACTAAGAGCATCCCATGCCTCTTTACCAGTTTTAGCTTCACTTATGTGAGGTTGGATCTCATCAGTAGTTGCTAGGAGTATTAACATGAGAAGACGATTGTTCTTTTTGTCCCATGCTTTTTGATCTACTCCTGCTGTTGCAGGTCTTGATTCAGTGCCATCAACTAAATCCCACATGTCCTCTACAGTCAAGATGGCTTTCATCTTAGTTTTCCATGCTGAATAGTTAGGACCTTTTAGCAATTGTGTATCACTTAAGTATTTATTGATAATTGCCATGATGAAGGTCCTACAATTTGTACTAAGATGATATTTCTTTCAGTATACCCTCAAAAGAGTATATGGAAGAATTTAATTTGCTCTTTAAGATATTTAATGGCACCTGCCTTAACACCCTTAACAAGGGATGAAAAGTTTGAGGAATTTTAAGCCAAACAAATAGAGCAAATTAAAGGGGTAGGTTTTTGAAAACTTTTGATTTTGCTCTCTAGGATATTTAATGGCACCTGCCTTAACACCCTTCAAGAAGGATGGAAATTTTGAGGAAATTAAGCCAAACAAAGAGAGTGAATCAAGGTGTTTGAATTTTGACCTTTGATGGGGAGTAAAAATTGACTTGTTTAACTTGTGCAAAGTGTAGCACGATTTAGTGAAGTTTGGGTTTTTGAAATGCTCTTCAATGTTTATGATTGTTTAATTGCAAAAACATGATGGTTAGTGCAATAATAAAAAAGAGAGCAACCCAAATTTTTATCACTATAGGTGTCGGATGCAACCGAAAATGCACCTAGTATAGTCAATTTTTAAGAAAAGGTGTTGAGTATAATCAAGAATGCACCTATCTTGTTTTGAAATATCCCCCCTTTCTCTTTACAATTTTGCAAAAAATAGAATCACAAGATATGACTTCTATCCCCCCTTAATTTTTACAAAATTGAAAAATGCGAGCACTCCTTTCAAGACAAGTCGACACACGACCCACGTTTGAAAGGCTTCCAGACCAGTCGACACACGACTTGGATTTTATTTTCAACACTCAAAAATAGGTGGTGCATTAGGATCAAAAGGTTCACGAATCCTCATGGGACCATAGCTTCTGTCCAACCCCTTCCATGGATCAGTATAGATAATTGAGTGAGGAATGGTTCTACGATATTCACGAAGCATACGACGAAAATGAGATCGTGTTGTTTGCCTTCGTAATTCGTTTCTCTTTCTTATGATTCTTTGTCGACGAAGAGCTTTCCTTACCCAAGACTTGATCTTCATGAAAACTTGAAGAGTTAGGAGCAATAAAGGAAATTTTGATGAAAATTTGATAATTAGAGCAACAAAATGTCTTCTATACTTTGTCTCTTTATCCCCACATTTGGAGAAAACTAAAGAAAGACAATTGCTTAGTTGCATAAAAAAAATTGGCACTTCTATTTTCAATTTGAATGCTAAAAAAAATAAGTTTTTAAAGCTTTTTAAATAGAAAATAACATAATTTTTGTAATAAAAAGATCAATTTAATAGTTTAAAAAAAATTGATACAATTTATTTTGCAAAAAAAATGAAAAAATTCTAAAAAAAAACTAAAAAAAATAATTTTAATTAAGCATAAAAATTAAAAAATTAAACTTTAGTTTGCCAAAATTTAAAAAAAAATTCCATACAAAATTATTTCCCTTTGTAAATCGGCGAGCGGGGGAGTTGAACCTGCGACCCGATCTGGCCTAAGGCATCCGCCTTGGCCAACCAACCAAGCGCCGAGCTTGGTTCTCAGGCCTTGGCGCCTGAGTGTTGAAGAAGCCTTCGGGCTTCTTTGAGGACTCTGTGGGAATTATCCCACATGCATCCAAAAATCGGATGCAAAGGCCTTTAAAGGCCTTGACGAGCTTATCGCTCGTGATTGCCCTCGGGCAATCGAGTCCGGACCCTCCTTTTGTCGGCGTCCACGTGGCGCGGCAAGGGGGTCCAAGTCAAGTCCCGTCAGTCCAGTGGTTGTCCGCCACATCAGGTCTGCGTCGTCCAGTGGTTGTCCGCCATGTCAGGTCTGCGTCGTCCAGTGGGTCCAGTCAGCGGCCAGGTGGCACGTGGCCAGAGTGCCACGTGTCGCCTAGGCAGTAGGCCATGTCAACATGCCTCGGGGTGCGTGCAGGTCGGTAGTGATAGGTCAGCACCTCCTCGAGGTGCGTGTAGGCCTGTCAAGGTCTGGTCAACACCGCCTTGGGATGCGTGCTACGGGAAACGTGAGGGCGCTCCTACCCTCTAGGCATTCCCATTGGTAGTCTTGGTATGCGGGCCCAGTGGGGGAGCTAATAAAGCTCTCCCCGTGCCACGGAGAGTGTGAGGGCCGCCTGCCCTCGGACGCTCCCATGGGCGATCTACGGGCCCGTAGAGAGGATTGTCGACGGGGAGTAAAATCCTCGGTGGTCGCGATCCACGATGGGGGAAAAGAACCCCGTAGGTGGCGATCACCGTCGGGGGTCAAATGATCCCGACGTCGGGATTCGTGCCCTATGTTGTGGGCACTAAGCCACTACGGGCCTTCCTGCCCTCCCGCATCACATCCTGCGGGGTTTCCAGCCGAGGTGGGGCGACAATTAGGATGCACAAGATAATCAAACAATAGGGAGAATTAAAAACATTAGGAGCATAAAATGGAAATTAATTAGAGGTCACCCATGGTGCCAAAATTCCAACGCTCCCTGCTAAACTCCCTTGCTCCAGCTCTGGTACCAATGTGACCAGGAGATCATAGTTTGATTAATCAAATGATAAATTGCATTAACCATATAGTTTAGGAACTATAGTTTAAATAGGATACAAAATAGCATATAAAACAATAATGCTGAAATCACGCTAACCAACGCGTCATAGGAGGTAGAGCGTTTGGTTTAGGATTCTTAACCTAGGATATTTAGGAATTACCATTAGATATTTAAGACAATAAATATCTACATGGTAGAAAGTAGAAAAGTAAATGTAATAATCTACCTATGTAGTATAATGCAATATACTACCTATTTTACCTAGTGGAGTAAAAGGGTAAATATCCCAAAGAATGGAATATTACTCTAACACGGACTATTGAGCAATGTCCCAAGAGATGATCTATACTCTCCTCCTCCTTATTACAGAAAACACATTGAGAGGGGCCATGAAAACCCCTTTTCATAAGGTTATCCCAGGATAAAATTCTTCTATGACCTACTAGCCAAATAAACATTTTGACTTTAGGAATGCTTGGGCTATCCCAAATATTGCTCCATATTCTAGTGATATTATTATTATGGTGGTGTTGAACATTATATCCACTTCTTGTTGTGTATTCTCCTAAGCTATTGAACTTCCAAATCAATTTAACCTTGGCACCCCTTGGAATAATCACAGTTGTTATCTTTCTACTCAATTACCTCCTAGCATTAATGTCTAGTATACTTGTAAAAGAATATTCTTTCCATTTGTATCTTCCTTCTCAATCCTTGTAAAAAATGTTTGAAACCCTATCACCGTATTTGTCTTGAAGCAATCTCATCCAAGGTTTCAAAATTGGATCTAAATTGAGTGGTTTTTTATCACACTAAGTATCCATTCAAATATAATTTTTTCTTCAGTTCCCACCACCCATATTAAACCTTTAATCATAAGATCAATAGATTTTTTTAAACCATTCCTAAGAGCATAACCATTTGGAAGAGATAATGCAATAAAAATTAAACTTGGGTCATTGGGAACAACATACTTAGAAGAATTATTGCCCATTGATTTGACTCTCTTTGTACAATATCTAGATAACTTTTCCCCTAAGAGCTAAATTAACATCTGTAAGAACTCTTAAACCAAGACCTCCCTTAGTTTTGTCATCACACAACTTGCTCCATTTCACCAAAGGAAATTTCCTTTTATCAGGTAAACCTGACCATACAAAGGATCTCATAATATAAATTAAACTTTTTTCAATTTATTTTGACATAGAATACAATGACATATAATATGTTGGAATGACTTGTAATATTGACTTAATTAACTGCACTCTTCCTGCTAATGATAACCATCTACCTTTCCAATATGGAAGTTTATTTTGAACTCTACTAATAACTAGACTCCATAAATATATCCTCATTCTCTCCTCAAATAAAGGTATCCCTAGATAAGTTGTTGGTAAATTTGCCTCCTCCATTTGAAGCAACCTATAAATTCTTGCTTTGATATTAGCAGGAGTGTTAAGGAAGTAAATTTTGGATTTAGTCCTATTAATTTTTTGCCCTAAAGATCTTTCGTACTCTTTTAAAAAGTTATTCAAAGCTCTAGCCTAATTTATCCTTTCCCTTCAAAAAATAGTTGTATCATCTACAAACTGTTGATGGGTGATGTTATCGATATTATTACTAACCTTAAGTCCACTTATAAGCCCATATTTGTAAGCCTTCTTTAAGTTCCTACTTAAAAATTCTACCATAATAATGAAAAAATAAGGAGATAGAGGATCTCCTTGTCTAAGGCCTCTCTTGGCTTTAAAATATTCTATCACTAACCCATTGACCAAAACTGAATAAGAAATTGTAGAGACACAAGATTTAATCCATCTAACCCATTTCTTTTCGAAACTAAAATTATCTAAAACTACAAAAAGAAAATCCCATTTAACCCTATCATAGGCTTTACTCATATCAAGTTTTAATATCATAACTTTCTCTTTTATTGAATTTGTTGTATGTATAACTTCATGAGCTACTATGATCCCATCCAAAATTTGTGTCCCTTTCATAAATCCTCCTTGCTCTTTTGAAATAATTTTTTCTAACAACGACCTTAATCTATTCGCCATCACTTTGAAAATAATCTTATAAGCCATATTACATAGGCTTATGGGTCTAAAAGAATAAAAAAATTCAACATCCTTCTTTTTTGGAATTAGGGTAAGATAAGTTGCATTTATTTTATAAGGAATGTATTGTTTTACCCTAGACTGTTCCACTACCACCAATAAAGAATCCTTCACTATATCCCAATTATGTTGGTAAAAAGCTACAAAGAGCCCATTTGGACCTGGGGATTTATCCTTATTAAAAGATAAAAGAGCTAAATGAACTTCTTCTAGAGTAATAGGCTCCATCAGTTTCCTATTGTCTTCATTCGTTATAACTGAAGGAACATCTTGAAGAAGTTTACCATTAAGAACTTCGGTTTCCTCTGAACCTAGAATATTTTGATAAAAAGACTTTACCTCTTTCCTAATTTCACTCTGATCTTCAATCCAAACCCCCTCTATTGATTTAATTCTACTATTTCTAGAAGATGATCTCTGTACTATAGCCATCCTATGAAAAAGCTTTGTATTTTTATCTCCTTTTAAATAAGTTTGTCTTGATTTTAATCTCCAATTTTTTTTTCCTTATTCAAAATATTAAGATATTTACTAAGCAACTCCCTTTCCTCTGAGCTTGGATTATTATATTCACATTTTTAGAATTTTGAAATTTTATCTTTTAGTTCTTTCTTCTCAAAAATATTTCCAAAGGTGTTATTGTTCCATTCTTTTAATCTAGATGTCATAGCTTTAATTTGGTTTGGAAGAGCATACAACCCACCATTACCTAAAGAATATCATGTCATATCAACAAATTGAGGATGGTCTTCCCACATCTACTCATTTTTAAAATATGATATTTTTTGAATTCACTTACCACCATTTTAACTCTTATTGGCCAGTGATCTGAATCAATCCTTATTAAGGTATTAATTTTAGCACAAGTTCCTTCATCTAGCCAATGATCTAAGAGAATGCATCTATCTAATTTTTTTGCTATTAGGTTCTGGCCTCTCCTGTTGTTGGTCCAAGTATAGTTGTCTTCTTTAAACTCAACTTCCCATAGATTATTGTTTTGAATAAAAGCTGAGAAATATTTCATACTTTGGGTCAATTTCCTAATTTTCCTAAATTTTTCATTCAGATTGGTTATGGCATTAAAATATTCAATGATCATGAATCAGGTTTCTTGATCTTTACTTCTCATAAAGGCTTCAATCCCACTCCAAATTTCTAATCTACCTGACTAAGTTGTAGGTCCATAGACATTGATAAGGATGAAATGAATATCTTCAAAGTAGCAAGTGACTAAAGAGGCTATCCAATGCCTATTTTTTTGAATGGTTACACAAGAGGTTCTAGAAGAATTCCAACAAGTTAGAATTCCCCTTGTCGCTCCTTTGGAATCCATAACATCCCATTTACATCTTGCCCAAACTGCTTTCATAGTTTTTGAAACTTCTTTTATCATTTTAGTTTCTTGGATACTGAGAATATCGGGTTTATTACTTAAACATAGGTCCCTAATACACCTATGCTTTGAGGGGGCATCAACACCCATTATATTCCATGAGATGATAATCATATCTCATTAGGGGCTTTTGGCCCCTCCTGCATATTACCAATAATATTTTGTTGTTTAGTAAAATGAAGTTCAACCAACTTAGTTTGTGTTTCTTTCTCTATGTTAGCTCTTGCTTCCTTGGATCTTGCTTGATAATTTGAGTGTTCTCCTCTTTTTGCCTTGCCTATATCAGGAGTAGGTCATATTATTCTATTCCTCAATATTCTTTCACAATTTTGTTTTTCAACATATTTATCCTCTCTTGGCTCTATTATAGAAGCTTTTGACTTGTCTTGCTCATTTTATGATATTTCCTTATTAATGGCAAAGGTATTATCTTCTAAATCTACATTCTCTTTACCAAATATTTTCTCCCGAATGGTATGAACTTAGATTAATTATAATAATTATTATAAATTTTTAAATTGGTTATATAGTACTGAAATATGACCCACATGTATTACATTATAACTATGTTACCATGGTATTTCAACAAAATACACAATGGTATAAAATTATCAATTTTTGCATATATTGTTTAATAAGATTTAAATCTTGGTCCCCATATTGAAAGTTTTTTTAACCACTTAAGCTCATGTCATTTGATCAAAATATTTAGCTTCCCATAGGATTGAAACCTAGGTTTATTGTGTGAAATTCCTCATTCCTTATCACTTATCACAAACCTGTGAGCAAATTAGATATAATTATTTTATGTAATCAAAATATAAATATTATAATTTTAGGATTGTTATTTTTTGTAAATATAAAAAAAAAGTAGATCCATAGGACAAATGATGATGTTTATCCAATGTGTTAACCCACCTAAACTTTTATCACTAGATTCTAGCATGTAACCCTGCCCCTTATTTTGATGCAATAAGGAGAAGCACAATGGGTAGTACAACTGGGGGACATACTCTTTAAGGCACAACAAGGGACTCCCTCCCCATGATTCAAACTTGGGTATCTTGGATATCAGTCCAACGATATACCACTAGATGTCCCAATAGGAACAACCCTACCTCTTTTAGATTTGGATCTTAGACCTCTTTTTTGGAATGTCAAATTATATAAACTTATTTTTATCTAGATTACATATTAATGAATGCAAATAGATACAAATATATGTTAATATTTACATTTCAAATAAATGGTAAATATGACATAAAATCGATCTTGGGAGGATAACGCAACAGTTTGGGGTTTGGCTCTTCTTTGGGAGGTCCAAGGTTCAAACCACTATGTGTGTGTGTGGTTGTGTGCTAATCATCTATTGATAAGTTTAGCTCTCAACCTTACAAGGGGTCATGTCTAGAAGCGGATTGCTCAACCCTAAGCATCAGTTGTAGAGGTTTCTCACACTAACGTAATCTAAAAAAGAAAAAAAGATGACATAAAAATAAAATATATATTTACCACTATAACTAATATATAATATATAAAAGATACCAAAAAAATTGATGGTTGTACACCACACACACACACGCGCACGCGCACGCACACACACACACACACACACACACACACACACACACACACACACATATATATATATATATCAACAAAATTATGTCTATTGATCACCTTCATTCTCCTATCAACGTCTTTGTTATCAACATTACAACCCCTGTCATTGCTTCCCTCCTTGATAATCTAATCATGTACATATTTCAATTCAATATTATCACCCTTAGTCTTGCCTTGCAACCTATATAGTAGAAAATATATTGAAAAAAAAACTAATAATTAATAAGTGTCATACAATCTCTCTCTATATATATATTTATTTATCGAGATGCATATTGTTGGTCATGTACTATGTTCTCTAATGATATTATTGAGTTATTTAAACCAATCATCTCTAATCATATCCTAAAATCTAGGCATAATGGATATTTTGTATTCAATATTTTGCGTAAAAAATACAAAATTTGCAAATATTTAAATTTTATATAGATAAATCCATTCAAGTATATGTACAAATTAACAAAATTTTCATCTCTTACATATGGTTGTGTCTTAACTCATTCTTCCTACTTGATAAGTAAATTTCTTTCCTTTGTTGACCCTAGCATGGTAACCCTTATGTTGGTTACTCTATCTATTGATTATTATTTTTATTTCATTTATTCCCATTGATTACATAACTAGTCACAAGCCTCGTCAACATAGACATCTAGCTTCCTCTCACTTTGCTAATCACTTGAGAGCTCTAAGTATTTAACTTGCAATTAAATTATAATTGTTGAAACAATAACAAAAATTAAAAATGAATATGACATAAAGCTTAAATTATAACTATCAAGTGGCATTTGCTCAACTAGTTAAATTCCTCAATGTTTAAGGAGGAGACCTAGGTTCGAATCTTACCAAATGATACATGGATAATATCCAAGCTTTGCTATATTACCACTATATGGTGATGATGTCATAAGGGTAGGGCTCGTTTCAATCCCATATAACTAATTGAAAAAAAACTTAAATTATAACTATTAATAAATATTATTGAAATTAAAATTTTAACATAGTAATATTGATAGGATAAAAAACAATTGGCGAGGGTGAGATTTTAGCGTCTGACCTATCCAAAAAGCATGCACCTATCTAATAGATCAATTGAAATCAACATAAAAGCATGAAAATAAGAAACAAGATTGCATATGACAATAAAATGGATGTTTCTTTTATTAATATTGAAAGAGAGTCCCGATTACAATCATGCCCCTCTTAGGGTCACCCAAATGTTGATACAATTAATACAATTCCCAAGCCCCCAATGGGGTAGGCACAATACTAATGCTCTCTAAATAGTCACAAACTGCTCTAGGGTGGAGTTGACCCTCTTCTTCACGTTGAGGAAGGAATTAGATGATTGAAGCTCCTTTGAACCTGTTTCCTGCGATCAAGAAACAACACAAGAACATTAAACAAATAGGCAACCTCTCGTGATGAGGCCCTTTAAAGGATTTATACATAAAGATGCCATAATACTAATGAAATCAAGAAAGTATATAAACTATGCTAAACATATGTAATTCTCATAAAGATTGGTGGGAACATGAAAATAAGGAGTATAGCTATCAATCTACTGGATCAATTATGTGAAATGAAGCATTATAACATGAAAAGAAATCAATTATGTCCTACTTGCTAAAATGAAGTAAATCTAATGAAATCCTTAATCCTGTTAGTCAAAGTCTCTAAACTACCAAATCAACCATTAAAATGATTAATCTAACCTAGATAAGCACACTGTAAAAGGAACAGTAAGGGGATCTTACACCTATTGCAAACCGTAGCTCTGATGAGCGGTCTGCACTGTAAACCATGGTTGACAGCCATGGCCTACAACCAAGTAGGTTTGCCCTCCAATTCTAGGGTAGTGGGCTTGATCCTCCTTGTCAAATTGATGATCAAGGGTCGCCTCAGTGTCCTCTGATAGGTTTGGTGGTTGAATTGCTGGATAGGGCCTTCGTTTGCCCAAATTAGCGTTTCTTGGCATTCTAGATCCTTAGGGCATCCATGGCATAATTCGTCATGATGCTTAGGTTGGCAAAGTGATAGCAACAAATCTCTCTCTTAGTGCACTCAAGTGAGTCCACAATTCGATAGGGCTTCGCTGCTCTAATCTCCAATGCTTGCTTCATAGTTTGCCCTAATTCTGAGGGGTACTTATAGGACTACCCAAGGGCTAGGGGTGGCTTCATGGAGAAGCCAAGAACAAGAAGGGGTGGTTAGGATAGTTGGATTGGAAGCTTCCATCCTTTAACCACCTTCTTCTAGAACAAATGGTCATTCAAACCGATTTGGCTCGGATGAAGGCCAACTGAACTTTAGTTAAGACCGTAGGTGACAGCTGTGGTTTAGACTGTAGACCGTAGGTCTCAGCCATGGTTCAGACTGTGGACCGTAGGTCTCAGCTGTGGTTCAGAATGATTAGGCCAAGGAGCCCAAATTGAGTGGTTAGAACCATTGCTCTATCTTGGAGTCTATCCAAGATCTTCCATATGGTCTTGTAGCATGTCCATATGAGTAGTCGCCATCGACATGATGTGTTTTAGGTGTCTACAGATGCCCCTTTTGAGATGCATTGTGAGATCGAACAATGCGTGAGAAAAAATACACCACCTAAAATGATGTCGAAGGTTCTATGATGATCATTAGTCGGATCAACATTAGATGCCCCAAGTCCAGCAAAAGGATGTGCATCCTAGAATCATTGCTTCCAACTCGGTGAAAGGCTTAAATTTGAAAAGGTTTGCACATCTCATCATCATTCGAGTAGCAGTTGTGCATACAATAGGAGTTAGGCCTATATAACCAAAAGGATGAGAGTTACAAACTAATTATCATATTTTCTATTTACCCCAAGCAAAGGGGTAAGCTTATGATAGTTGTTGACAATGATTCGTAAGGATGAACACAATTTTGACAAGATCAAGGGATCTACGATTTCAGGGATCTTCTATTGATTTTGATTATGATTATGATATTATGACTACCCCCTCAAGCGATGAGTCGATGAGGGTAATGACAATGTATGAAGTGACGAGGTCGCTTGACCATAATGAATGATCTGAACAAATTTAGAATTGAGCATTTTAATTACTTGGCTAAGCCTAGTTCAGCGTATGATTCCAACTGTTAATAGTAATTGCACATTCCTATCCCATGGAGCAGTCAGGCTACAATAGCCATCTTAGGGAATCAAAATGATACAAATCCAATTAGTTTTATGTTGAATCAATTTGTCGATGATTTGCTAAAAATATGTCATAGGAGAAATGACATGAAACGCCTCATTTTCGTGGAGCGGTCCAACCTTGAAGGCCTTCTTCGAAATTGAAAAGAAGCATATCAAATCAACGATGACAATTTTACCCCAAATGTCCTTATGGTTATTTACTCATCTCATCGGATTGCATGGAGCATCAGTCGCTACAACCGCCAAGTGTATAGAGTAAATAACTAAATACGAGGTGCATTTGGCTTTTGATTATTTTAAATGTTTTTGTTAATTTTGAATTTTTAATTGATCATGGTGCTTGAACATCACCAAATTTGTAAAATTGATTGCTTTTATTGAGATTTGATCCATTAGGAATCATTGATTTATCATTTAAGATCTTCCCACGATGGGATTTTACTGCATTTAATGCTAGTTGTAAACCATGGGTTCAATCTACGATTGAAACTTTCAAAATTTGGGAACCGGATCAGACCTACGGTCACAAAACCCTAATTTTGGGACCACGGGTGTCAGCTACGGTCCACCAAAATTAGGAAAAGCTATAAATATTTTCTCATTTGAAAATTCTCATTATTTCTTGAAAGGAACTACAATTTGAAGAGCTCTAAGAGGTGTGAGAAAACCTTGACCTAAAACTAAAACCTAATACCCTATCACACCTCATGATGGTGGACCATAGACAACCATCTACCAATAGAGGCCTCAGTGCGGGCAAGGTAATTCAAAACCGAGTCCTCACATTCATTACCAATAAAACAAACCAAATTAATTAATTGGCTAAATCAATCACATTAAATTATTGGCAATGAACCACACCCTAGATTAGGCTAGTTTAGGATTGATTTATATATGTATTTTTTGTTATCAGCTAGGAAATGACCCAAAAAGGGTCATATTCCTAGACCAGCAGCTAATTCTCCCATTTTGAGATTGGGGACCGCAGGTATCAGCTACGATTAGATTCAAATTACAATGATCAAAAATTTGACCATTATGCGGACCATGGGTTTGACCTGCGGTTACCATTTTAAAAAATTTCAAATTTTTTGATTTTTCTATGATTTTCTTGGCAATTAATGCCATTTATTGCACCTATGAGATGTATTATAAACATTTTTTATCATTCTTAGCATAATTTTGTATTGTTAGCTATTTTTAGCTTTATCTATCTCTTTTTAGGTCATTTTTTTAGTTTTTAGTTAGCATTTTTCCTTATACTTATATCTCTTAGAGATTGACCTCTAGAGCTAGGGAGCCACAGCTTCTTAACACTCTCCACCCACTACTTACTGAAGAGGAGTGAGAGTGGTTTAGAGTCATAGGCTTTAGCTATGTCTTGGATCTACCCACTATTAGGGTAGATCAAGCTTACATGACTACATTGGCCTAGAGTTGGAATGCCCAGACCAACACATTTCACCTATCGATAAGTGAAATGACTATCACACTAGAGGATGTCTATAGGATCTTTAGGATCCCTATTGATGGTGAGGCCATCACCTCCTCTACCTTTAAGAGTAGGGGAGCTATATTTGATGAGATCTTCGATGATCGGAGCTTGGATGCCCAATGGAAGATCGACCATGGAGGTGTTCACATTGGATACTAGTATGGGGAGGAGGTCTTCTCCATTCGAGAGGTAGTTTTTATGCACTTGGTCATGCAGATTGTGCTTCTAGACTCCTCGAGTGTGAGGATCCCCTAGAACCTTCTAGCCAGTGTCAGGAGGGTCATATAGAGCTCCACACGATAACCATTACTCCTAGCCTAGGGGAGCACTTTATTATGCTAGCTATACTAAGAGCTCTACCAGATCACCAGCAAGAGCCGAGTAGGGATTAGCTATAGTCTACTCCTATAGATCTAGGGTTGGTAGCACATCAGATCGAGAGACCTACAGAGCTACCCCTAGATATTACTTCTATTGATGATGCACATCAATGTTACATGCATGCTGTCCTCGAGAGGAGGAGGGGTTCCAAAGTAGGTCCCATGTAGGGGATATAGAGCACTATATTAGAATTTGTAGCTCCAACAGATGACATTGAGTGGCATCCATATATGGATTTCCTACATGGATAGAGGTAGCGAGTGACTCACCAGGCTCATCGAGATAGATGGCTACTCGACCACAAGGATGAGATCCATGAGTACCAGTTCTACTCTTGTCCTACGATAGTTTAGCATAGTCCAAGACATCCTAGAGCTACCTATTATCTATAGGCGGCTAGTACTAGAGATAGATCTATAGTGGGTGCAACCTACACCACTAGGTGACACTGTAGATGATTTCTAGGAGTCAAGAGTTGCTATGGCTGGGACCACCCCAACATATGATACTTGGTGGTCCCTACTATAATGGTAGGGATCTAGGCCCCTCGATCGGGTAGATGATGAGGTGGAGGTTGATCCATAGGGGCGCAATGTGCACCCATGGACTGAGGGTGGATGGGGAGAGTGAGAGAGGATGCACCAAGTAGAGGTGAGGAGGATGGCCCTAGATGAGGGTGAGGTACCTCCAGAAAGTGAGGTAGGGTAGCTTAGCCTAGGTGTAGATCTACAGAGTCAAGTTGGGAGGTCAGACTCAACTATGTAAAGGGATACTAGCATCACCACTAAGAGGTGAAGCTAACTCATAGGAGAGATATGTAGGAGTATGAGGAGGATACACCTCAAGAAATACCACAATAGATATAGAGATTTAATGGCTCACTATAGAGCGTGACTTGGCATGGACTCAACTAGACCTATAGACAGAGAGGGATTCACTAGAGGGATCGAGAGTATTCCTTCATCATCATAGGCAGTTATGGCACCACCTACAGCACCATCTCACCTATTCCAGAGGTCAAGACCCCATGGTAGAGATTAGATGACTCACTTCCCTCCTAGAGGAGGGAAATGCATCTATCTATATGAGGGTAGCTCGCATCTCTCATTAGAGGATCACATTCGTACTAGATGGAGAGGTGCTAGAGGACCCACTTATTCCATAGGTACTCATAAGACGACCTCTAAGATCTAGGACGAGAGAGATATCTTCTACTAGCTTCGAGCCACTAGGACCCATAGGATCGAGAGGACACATAGGTCCTCTAGTATCTCATGGAGCTAGCTCACAAGAGGATTCTCAGACCTCTTGATTAGACATAGTCCTTAAAGCTCCAAAGAGGGGTGAGGGAGGGAGAGGTCAGAGGAGGATCAAGCTAGGGTCTCCATTTGATACAAGCTATATCATTTTTGTATGTATCATTTTTGGTGTGAGGTCCGAGGACCTACATGATTGTAACCTACGGAATTTTGATGTACCCTCATGTACTCTTTGAAAACACACACACACACACATACATATATATATATATATATTTATCATATATATATCATTATATGTACATATATATATATATTATTATATTTATGTTATGCACATGGATGCAGATGTTTATATTGATGCTATGCTTATGTAATGTGATGTATGGATGACATGCACTAGATAGCTATTTTAATTTATGATGATGATGGTATGCAGTGATCTAGATGCTTAGATATGCTATTTATGATGGATGCATATGGATGCGATGTTTACTTTTAAATGCATATTTGATTTTGCTTTATTGTATGCATTTAATTTTATGACAATATCACGATATGTTGATGCAATGTATGTAATGCATTATTTACATGATGGTAATCTAATGTAAATGAACTTGTATGCTTTAATCACTTAAAACATAAGGAATGAATGTGATATATGTTTAACAATCTAATGGATGACACCATAGAATGTATAAAAATCATGAATGTAATTGAAAGATCCTCATTACAAGAATTTAATCAATTAATCACCCATATATGAAATGCAATGGTATGAAGTGGTATGATGCGAATGATATAATGTGTCATTCTATTTTATTTTGCAAGTTTGAAAAATATGCACAATATAGTCAGTGGTCATCTAGATATCATTTCTGATATCCATCCGGTATCTATCCTATATCTTGATTGTGCTTTATATAATGATGTATCATGGATTCGATACTTTGCAGTTTGATGATTTTATTCTATATGGTTTGTGTTGCTATTAGAGAAACTTTTGAGGTTTTCCATGAGACTCAAACACCCTAGTAGACTTCTCAAACATCCCATACTAACTGTACAAGGCTTTTGTTGGACAAGGCTTTCATCATGAATGACCCAACTATTCATTACCCCTGTGTGTGCACGTGAGTATATTTAGATAGACCATAGGCATACCCCAGATGTCAGTCGGGACTCTTCCAACCCATATGTGAGATCGGGTTCCTCCTATGTTCGTATCATCCTTGTTTCAGACTTGATTGGACTATAATGCTAGACAACCCTAGGCACCCAGAGCTAGCTCATCTCGCAAATTGATCAGGACTACCCCTCCAAAAATAGTTGGGACTCTTTCAACCCATTGCTGCATTTGGGGATCACCCAATAAAACTACTACTTCGAAAGTAGGCGGGACTCTTTCAACCCATTGCTGCACTCGGGGTTCATTCTATGGCTTTGAATGGTGAACAATCCAGGGATTCAAGTTCTCACCCCATTTTGATTTTTGCTCATATGTAGTGATAAAAATCATTGTTTTTCATGTTTTACTTCGAGTGATAAAAATCACTATTTATTCTCTATTTTTCTTGAGCAAGGGATTTGTATAGTGCTTTTAATTCACTATATCATTTTAGATTTGAACTTTGAACTTTGGGTTTGAAATTTAAACTATGTATCTATGTACGAGTAGGGAAATTCTTGTCCTTTTGCCAAGGTTCACCACTCTAGACCGAACTATTTGCAAGATAAGCGAGTAATAAAACCCATATCTCTAAATACCCAAGACCACTTTCGTAGCTTTCATCCTCCCTTATCTTAGCAGGATTTTAAATGTTTCCATTAGTGATGGGATCCTGATATGCCAAGCACTATCACAACTAATGACCTCATCTACAAAAGCAAAGCAAGCTTTCTATGACATCTGAGAAACCCACTAGGTATGGCTGAGTGACTAGAAAACTTTGGTATACACACATATCTCATAGCAATAGGTGTTGTGTATGAATGCAATGGATTATGATAAATGCAAAGGTGCATGATTAAAACACAAACGTGGCATCATTTGTAAGACTGACAAACACAATCCCTCCTACTACGGAATGCAATGGATGACGAATGCCTATATGCAATGCAATAATGAAATGAATGCATGTGTAAATGAAAATGCATAATGCAAATGCACATGTTTTTGGATTTTATGCTTTACCAATTTTTTTGGATTTTATTGATTTTATAATTTTTATTGATTTTGAGCCTTTATATCTGACCAAACGTTGAGTACATGCCTTTGGAGCCTTTAAATTCCAAGCGATTTAATTGGAGCTTTTTGATTGACCAAACTACTAAAGAACTTGGAGCCTTTTAGGATGACCGAGTGATTTTTAACAAACCCTCGAAGCCTTTTACTAACATGACCAAGCGGTTTTAGAAACCCTTGGAGCCTTTTGGGATGGAGCGGGTTAAGCAAACACCCTCGAGAGCCTTTTACTATGCTCTCAAGCATAAAATACCTTAATATGGATGATGTTGAGAGGTTCAGGCTCTTCAACACCTCCTAGCGATGTTAGGTGATAGGTACCCAGACCAATATTTTTAGATATGATATAGGGTCCTAGCCAATTAGCCATGAATTTGTCTCGCATATCTGGCGGTAAATTAGAGTTCTGTTGGTTCTCTTTCAAGACAAGATCCCCAAATTCAAAGTCTCTCTAGTGGACTTTGATATTATAAGCTCATTTTAGTCACTCCTGATAAACGTGAAGATGCTCTAAGGCATTCACGTGATGTTCATCAAGCAACGTCAGTTGATCCAGTCGAGCTTGTCATGCGGTGTCATCATCGATGAACTCTTTCAATGTGATGCGCAACATTGGAATTTCCAATTCCAAGGGCATAATGGCCTCAATGCCATATACTAGTGAAAATGGTGTTGCCCTAGTGGGCATCCGAATGCTAGTCCTGTAAGCCCATAATGCAAGGGGCAGCTGGATATGCCAATATTTGTGGTTTTCTTGGACCATCTTTTTCAAGATGGCCACCACTATCTTGTTTGAGGCCTCAACTTGCCCATTTGCTTGTGGATAATAAGGAGTTGCAAAACTATGCTTGATTCTATATTTAGATGTCAAAGCTCTCATAATTTTGTTCTTGAATGATGTTCCATTATCCAATATTATTTTGGATGGAATCCCAAAATGACTTATGATATGCTCCAGTATAAACTCTGCTATACGAGATCCAATTGTCATTGTTAAGGGTATTGCTTCCACCCACTTTGTGAAATACTCAGTAGCCATGATAATAAATGTATGTCGGCCCGATGATGGAGGAGAGATCTTGCCTATAAGATCTAATCCCCACTGAGAAAATGGCCAAGCCGCTTGGATGGGTTGTAAGGCCTATGATGGCAAGTGCGTAAGATTAGCATGATGCTGACATTTGATGCATTTCTTGACATACACATTGCACTCCTTCTCCATAGTGGGCCAATAGTAGCCCATTCGAAGGATGCACTTGATGATGGCCATGCCACTAAAATGACCACCGCACGTACCATCATGAGCTTGTGAAATCGCCCAAGATGCCTCTTGGGGCTCTAGACAATGAAGGAGAACTCCATCATAGCCTCGTCGGTACAAGATGTCTCCTATCAAGACATATTTAGTCACTTTCTGCTTGAATGTGCATTTTGTGACATGTGACAATCCCTCTAGGATTACACCAAGTTTTAAGAAGTCATGGATTTGTGACATCCAATTTTGATAAGCCTCAGCTTCGACTGCCAAGATGACTTGCTCCCCCTACGTATTTACTTTTGCAAATGTAGACTAGGAAACAACCTTATGGTGAATGGTAGTACCACTCCCCGTCAGACTCTGAGAGGTTAATGACCCCTAGGGTGCCTTCTTTAGAAAGTCTTCAGCTCTGTAGAACCATTCAACTTTTGGTTCTACGCTGATCATGTTGATTGACATTTTATTATCAAAGGCTTCACGTTTTACAGTAGGGTGCGAAAGCATTTTAACATGAATGGTAGTGAAATCAGTAGATGGATTCTGAGGGATTAAGGATCCCAAAGAGGCCATGGTGTCTACGAACCTATTTGATGAATGAGGGATTGCCTCGATGTCATACCATTCCAATTTAGCCAGATATATAGCAACAAGATCCTTATAAGCTTTCAATACGGGACATCGACACTGAAAGAGCCCCTTAACTTGATTTACTATGAGCAAGGAGTCACCAAAGATGTTTAATATTTTAATGTTCATGGTGATGGCTGTGTGGAGGCCCAATAGTAGGGCTTCATACTCAACATTGTTGTTGGTGCATGGAAAGTCTAATTTAAATGACAAGGGCATTGGAGCTCCTTGCAGCATGAAAAACACTATTCCTGCACCACCCCCTTGCTCGCACTTTGAACCATCGAAGAACAGAGTCATATCAACATTATTCTCTAGTTCTTCGAGTTTGGGAGCTTCGGATACGATGAAGACTACATCATCTAGAAGCTCAATGGTCAGAGGCCTACTATTTGATAGTGGTGCCTCAGCTAGTTGATCAACTATGACTTGTCCCTTAATGGACTTTTGGCTTATGAATTCTAGATCGAATTCTATCAGTAGCATGATCCACTTTGTAGTACGCGTATTGTGATACGTCTTACTCATCATGTATTGCAAAGGATTTTGTTTGGATATAACATATGTCGTATGACTTAGCATATAGTGTCACAATTTCTTGGTAGCGAACACTACTGCTAAACATAGTTTCTCCACATATGCATACCCGAGCTCATAGCTCACCAAGGTTCGACTAATATAATATATGGCATGTTCTTTGCCTTGCATATTCTTTTGGGCTAACATGGTTCCTAGTGCAAAGTCGATTGTCGATATATATAGTAGAAAAGGCACATCTAGCCTTGGTGGAGCTAGCACTGGCGATGTCACCAGGTATTGCTTTATTTCAGTGAAAGTTGCTTGATAGTCCTCATCCTAGTTGAATGGGACCCCCTTATGTAGTAGTCGATTCATGGGTCGACATTTATCCGATAACTGAGTGATGAATCACTTTATCGATGCTACTTTGCCCTGAAGGCTTCTTAACTCTTTAATATTGGAGGGAGGATGCATCTCTAAGATAGCCTTGACCTTCATTGGGTCGACTTCGATGCCTCATTTAGAAATGATGAATCCTAAGAGTTTACCAGAAGTTACGCCAAATACACACTTCTTAGGATTCAACCTGACATTGTGCTCTATCAGGTGATCGAAGACCTTCCTTAAGACCTCTGCATGCTCTTCTCATAGCAATGACTTGGCCAACAAGTCATCGATATAATCTTCTAGAATCTTATGCATGTAGTCATGAAAAATGTATGTCATGGCCCATTGATATGTGGCACCAATATTTTTGAGGCCAAATGGCATAACTTTATAGCAAAATGTTCCCCATGGTGTTATAAACGTGGTTTTATGTTGGTCTTCGGGTTTAATCCGAATTTGATTGTAACCAAAAAAATCATCCATTAAGGAGAGCATTTCATGACCTGTAGTTGCATCTACAAGAGCATCAATATTGGGCAATGAAAATGAATCTTTGGGTGTTGCCTTATTTAGGTCTCTAAAATCCATACAAATACGGATTCTTCCATCAGGTTTTCCTATGGGCACCATATTGGATACCCATTCCGGATAGTCGATGGAGATTACAAATTCTACATCCAACAACTTTTGTAGCTCATATTTCACCATTAAGGCTACTATTGGATGCATCTTTCTAAGCTTTTGCTTGACCGACTTCTTCGTCAGATCTAGTGAAAGGTTATGCGTAACCAATTTTGGGTCTAGACCTGGCATATCCTTGTACGTCCAAGAAAAAATATTAGGTCTCTCTTTCAGTAGAGGGATGAGTGTGGCACGCTCATCGGGAGTGAGACTCTCTCCAAATTTAACCTTCCTTGGATTAGTGGGATCGTTACTGATATCCACATCGAAGGTTTCCTCTACTGACATGTGTGATCCCTCCTCAAGCTGATGAGGTATAGGGATCAAATGGATGTCATCAGTCGGGTTGATAGGTTCCATGTTGGAAGTATTTTTGGCATGATAGACATCATATGCATAGCCTAGTGCAAAATGAAATGGTTGTAACATTTCTTCATTAGGGAAGAAATCTTTAGGCTCAATGAGTGAGTCAACGTGATCCCAGTCGATAGCATCTACATTGAGATACAATGGTTTGGATGGATCTGCTGGATTGTGGAGTGGGGTGGTCAAATCAATGGAGACCATATTGATGGAATGGAATTGATCTCCAGGACCACATGGACAAACTTCTACATCATCGATGCAACTCTCATACCCGAGATCTGGCTCTAATGGCATGGGCACAAATGGGTCCTCTCTATGAGAACTATGAACTACTGGATCCTCTCTATGCATTGGTTGCAATATGGGATCATTCGGCTCATGGAGCTCCATGTAGGTAGGCGGATGGGGAAACAACATGTGATAAATCACATTAAAGTTTGGTGGTATTCCCCTAAGGTGAGGGTCGAGATTGATTTCTCTTCGCAGGTCCTCGATCGTATAAGGTGCATGGTGGTGACGTAGGTAAGGAGGTCCTAGATAGGCTCTCTCTATTTCATCCTCTTCATCACTATCATAATACAATCCTTCATTTACCCCTATAGGTGGGGGACGCTCTGGTAGGTGCGGTCCCATGAATCTCACTTCCTGGTCACTATCATCCATGTCCAAAAAATTAGATAATTAGTCCATATGTATGATGCTACGAGAAAACTGGCTCTACTTCTTCCCCCAAATGATCAATGTTGGGAAGAATCTCCTCGATAACATGTATCGACTCTATAGGAAGTAGGTGATGCACATACAAAGGCCTTAGATAGCCCCCCTCAGCTTCATCCTCAGATTGATCATCATTTGAGGATTCACTGTCGACATCATAACTTGGTCCACTTATCTCGGAGGTGGACTCCTCTCCATCATCGCTGTAGAGATCTCCTAACTCGAGATCACCTAAAACTATGGGGTTATGCCCCTGCACACCTATGTCATTGGTTGCATTATAGATTTGATGACCCAGGTTGCCTCTGGGGTTCTACTCTATATCAGTATGCTCTAAGAGCCCTTCATGATCTTCTTCAAGTGGCTCAGAAGTGATGACAGATACCATCGAGTTAGTCCTCCAGAAGCTGGAAGGATTAGGATGATATGGGTTGAAGTCCACATCATCCCCTAGACTAAGGTACAAGTGATCTAAGGATGCTATGAGCAAATCATCTTGTCCTTGTATCTATAACCCCAGCCCAAACCTATCAGTTGCTAGCTGATAACGTGGCTCAAGCGGAGTCCTACATCCTTGTTCAAATAGACCAAGTCCATACCCATGCTAGTGATATAACTCAAAAATATGCATGGAGTACTCTGGGTTGGATAAATAATGAACATTTACTATGAAAGGTTCATCACTATCTTCATCCATGGGCATTCACATTGGAAGCTGATCCAACCTAGCGTAGATGAAGTTAGTCTGATTAGGTGGCTCTCCCAATGGTACCACCGATCCAACCAGAAAATGATGAGTATGCGGTCGACCCATCTCTTGTGTAGTCTCTAGAATCGGTCCGAAGGTTACATTCTACACAATATACTCACCTAATCCTATGTTGGTGAGATGTACAGTCACCCATGGTGTGGATGACCCTATTGATGATGTAGGTGAGGTAGGTTGAGGTACCTCCTCGACTATGTCTTGGGCTTCCTCCACTTCCATGGGGATGGGAGCCTCCTCGATGACTAGTTCAAGCATATGTTTCTTCTATTTTTCACCCATTTTTACCTTTAACTTCCTATCATCCTGAAGCATCACTGATGCAATCGATTTCAATGAAGTAGCAGTAGTGCGCTCAGATCTATGTGATACAGATATCGATGGTTGAGCATGTACTATTGGTTTACCTCCTAGATTTTTAATCGATGATGTAGGTCGGACGTCCAGGTGCATTGATGGGAGTATGAAACCCCTAGGAAAATCTGCTAGGTTCACAAACTTGAAAGGTTCTTCATCTGATGACACTACGTGAACTCATCCCTCATGCAGATATTTTACACATTGGTGTAATATAGAGGGAACGCAATGCATTTCATGAATCCAAGGCCTCTCGAGTAGGATGTTATATTGCATAGCACCCTCGATCACATGACACATCACAGAGATGGTCTTTAGGCCTACCTAAATAGGTAGGACAATTGTGCCAACCATCGAGCATAGGGCATCATTAAATGCTCTCAATGTGAAGGTGGTGGGCACAATATGTGACTTTGGTAGCTTTAGATGATTCAATGCCTTGGTCATTATTATATTGATCGATGAACCAGTGTCGATCAAGACCCTCTTGAATGGTACGTGATTGATGCACATGATGATATGCAATGGTGGGTCAGCCATATCTATAGGAACCATCTTAATTTCATGATCATAAAATTAGATCATGGGCTCTTGGCACTGTTGTACATGTCCCACAAAATTGGTAAATGCTTGAGCATCTTGAGACTGTACTTTGATGGACCTTAGAATGTCCATAAGAGTCTCCCTATGCCTAGGGGACTACTATATCAGTTCATATATAGACAACTTCGTAGGAGCTATCTATAGGTTTTGGACTAGCCTGCTCCGTATGGTCACCACCGGTCTCGTTGGTGGGCCTAGAATATTCTAAGTTGGCCGCTGATTCGGCATAGCTTGTATCCTAATGGGAGCATGAGGTTGATTCAGTTGCTCATATCTCCCATGTCTAGTAACAACATTCACCATGCCTACGAACCCCTAGGTAGGTGGTTCGACGTGCACTTGGTTGACCTGGCCAACGTTGTTGCATGATGCCTCATGGTTTGGTAATGAATTTTTGTAAATCCCCATGTTTTGGTTGTCAGGCACTAGTGGATTACTTGGTATTACAAGCTCACCCTTTTCAATCATGTTTTGCACAATATGCTTGAAGGACCAACATACTTCGATGTCATGGCCCTTCATACGATGGAAGATGCAAAATAAGTCATCCTGATACCCCTTCGACTTGGGCTGATTCGGATCGACCAACTTAACCTCGGGTAGTCTGATCGCCTTAGCCTCACATAACTGATGGAATATTGATGTCAATGATTCCATTAGAGGTGTGAATTGGTGAGGTGGGTATTGTTCTTTGTTTTTCCCTTATAATTATTATTGCGCTTTTTGTACTGCATAGGAGGAGGTTGGGCTTGATAATTCTACTTTTGTTGCCCTTTATCCTCTCTCTAGAGGTTTAGCACCACCTAATTGACATGGGCCTACTTGCCCTTATATTTCGTGGAGCTCTTCTTAGGCCCCTCTTTCCTATTCTTAAGCTTCAAGTTGCCTTCTTGCAACTTGATATCCTCAATTACTTTGGCTTGCGCCAAAGCTTCCTCAAATGTTGGATACTACTATAGTTGCAACAATAATGAGATGTGCTTGGCACAACTCTTGGTAAACATTCAGGTCAATTCCATAGCAAGAATAGGGAATGGTAGCTTTGCCATCAATCTTCTCCACCTCTTTTCATATTGTTCAATTGGCTCATCATCGCGTTGAGCTAGCGCAGCCAAATCGGAAAGGTTAGCCTATTTCTTGATGCCAAAAGAAAAGCGTTCAAGGAAAGCATCAGCCAGTTGCTCAAAACTAGTAATGTTGTGCCTCTTTTGTTGATTGAACCACTCTCGGGCTAGGCCTAAGAGGGTTGTGATGAATGTGTGCAAAAGCAAGGCATTATTGCTCGTAATTTGGAAACAGGCATCCAAAAATCTTGTGACATGCTCCTATGCATCTTCGTCACCTTTAAATTTGTCTAACATGGGCATAACAAAATGCTCAGGGTATGCTGGAGCAGGTATCGAGGGGTCCAAAGGCTCATTATGAATCTTTCTTAATGTCAGATTTTGAAGAGCCATGCCTTGCCTCTCAATCACTTTTACCTTCTTAGCTAAGGCTTTATAAGCCTCTGAGGATAAAAAGTCCTCCTCCCTAAGCTGATGCGAGGGTGGTCTTGGAGGTACATTCTTCCTCTATCGAGGTGGAGGACATTGCTCTTCCTCCTCCTCAACTTGGGATTCTTCAAGATACTCTTGATTGTTTCCTTCTCCCTCTTCTTCCTCATATTATTGTTGCCTCTCATGTTCGAATGGTGGTGGTCATTCTCTTTGTAGGGCACTAATATGAGTGTGAGCATCTCTACGCTCCTACTGCACATCGGCTTGTGAAAAAGCCTTTCTATGTATGCACTCTCTATTCTCCATGTGAGTGTATAGACCAGCCCTAGCTAGCCTATCCTCCTACTCTACATGCTCCTTTTGGGTAAGGATGCATTCCTCATGCATGCACTACTCATATAGTCTTTGTCTGATGAGCCTCTACGCCTGAAGATTCTCATCTTCAATGCGCTACCTCTCTAGGTGAGTATCCTCCAATTGATCTTGGAGGAGCTATCATCGCTGCTCAGATACCAGTATGTGTGATCTATCAAGGTGATTGGCCATGATAGGCCTCTGGTATGCATGCTCTATGTGAGTGACCTTATGGGTTATATACCCATCTGACTGATTTGTGATGCTTTTGCCTTTATTCATAAAGATGACATTGGCATCCTACTGAGCTCTATGCTCTATGCCACCATGCATGGATGGTGGATGTGTCACATGAGGGTGCTTAGAAGCCTCTCCATGCTCTCTAGTAGTCCTAATAGAACCCCCACTATGCTCACTCAGAGCATGGGTGGGTGGAGCCGAAGGCTTATAGCCTAGCTGCTCAAGGATGCTACCTAAGCCATCCAACTATCTAGATCTCCACCGCTCATGCGGTGGTGTGCCATTGGCTCCCACCTTAGCCATATCAATAGTGATATTTTGAGGTTCACTACGTGTGAGAGTCTACACAGGCCTATGCTCAATGGTGGCCCTATCTGCATGCCCCTAAATGGGTGGGTCTCGATCATATCTATACTTCAAAGGTGGAGCCATGGATCCTCCTACAGACCTATGACGTAGGGGTACCAACTTGGACCCCTATATAACATACTCTTCGATCGATCCTATGGATGCACGTGCAATGCGATCCTAGTAATGGCTTTCGAGTGGAACACCCTCATGCTGAGAGGCTCCATGCTCTATTCTATGTCTAGAGGAATGCACATAAGCTCCTCTAATGGGGGTACGCTCAATAGGTTCCCCTCTTGTCGAATTATCTCCTCTAATGCTCATCGAACGATGTTCGGGAAGCGCATGTGGGTGAGGATTCGACATGTGTTGTTGTGAATCTATTGGGGCTTGGTCATGGGCATCAGGCTTATGCCTTTTCTGACCACCCCGTGTCTCCACCATGGTGTACCTAGTGTCTAGATTTATTCTTTATTAAGCAAACAAGGTATACAATGGTGTTTATCTCGTATTAAATTTTAAAAGTGAGCCCTAAACTGTTTGATGTTGTTTCAATGATTTGTTGTATCAGTAAAGAACTCCTTATCATGTTTTGAAAGCTTGTTGGATGATATTCTCAGTTTAAATTGGCTTTCACCTGTATGCTCGTAGCTCGACAACTTGGCTGTGAATCCAGGCCACGTAAATCCCTCATGTGTGGTAATGAAAGTCCACACCCGGACAAGGAGCATCGGTCCTACCAGTTCCTCACCCATTTTCCCCCAGTCAACGTTATACCCTCCGAAGAGAATACATGCAAATTTTCTAGGGTACGAAAGGTTCTTGGATCCGATATTGGTCTAGTATCCAAGGGTACGTAGGATTTGGGCCAATGGATGGAAATAACCTCCACCATCATTGAACCCTACTAGTGGTTGGATGTCACTCCCAACTCACTAGCGTTTAAGTGAAACATGGTGTGTGTGGTTCATTTTAATATTTTGCATAAAAGGAAAATGCATAATATAGCATAAATGATTGTTTCCTACATGATATGCAAAAATAAATGTTTCATTTCAGAGAATGCATGCTATATCCTAAATGATTTTTGATAATGCAATTACGATGATATAGCCTCTGATTGGGCTTCAAGCATGCAAACCAACACACAATTTTAACCTAGCACGTTGGATTCTAGGGTGGACTGCACTCAGAGGTCCATTGTTCCTAGCAATGCCTAGCTAAAGCATAAAATAATGAAACCCTAGGACCTAGTTCATTTTATCTTTTTTTTGTCCTAATTATATTTCATTTTATGCTCTCTAGAAAAATACAGACAATAAAAATAGAGATAGAGGCTAAAAATAGGACCTACCTCAGATCCACATTCGAAATAGCTTTGACTCCCTATTGTCTACTATGTCTTCTATGAACCGTAGGTCTAATGCATGGTCTACACTATAAACCACATCTTGAAGCTACGAGCCAACAATGAGACCGCAACTAGAAGCTATGGTTTGCACCTACAATTCCAAAAACACAAGAAATCATTAAGATTGCTTGAATTATGGAGTTCCACCATGATCACATTCTGACCTATCCAAAAAGCATGCACCTATCTAATAGATCAATTGAATCAACATAAAAGCATTACATAATGAACAAGATTACAATGACAATAAAATGAATATTTCTTTTATTAATATTGAAACAAATATCGATTACAATCATGCCCCTCTTAGGGTCACCCAAATTTTGATACAATTAATACAATTTGAAAGCCCCCAATAGGGTAGGCACAATACTAATGCTCTCTAAATAGTCACAAACTGCTCTAGGGTGGAGTTGACCCTCTTCTTCACATTGAGGAAGGAATTAGATGATTGAAGCTCCTTTGAACCTATTTCCTACGATCAAGAAACAACACAAGAACATTAAACAAATAGGCAACCTCTCATGATGAGGCCCTTTAAAGGATTATACATGTAAAAGATGCCATAATACTACATGAAATCAAGAAAGTAGATAAACTATGCTAAACATATGCAAATCTCATAAATATTGATGTAAACATGTAAACAAGAAGTACAACTACCAATCTAATGGATCAATTATATGAAATAAAGCATTAGAACATGAAAGAAACTAATTATATCCTACTTGCTAAAATGAAGTAAACCTAATGAAATCCTTAATCGATTAGTAAGTCTCTAAACTACCAAATAAACCAGTAAAATGATTAATCTAACCTAGCTAAGCACACTGTAAAAGAACAGTAAGGAGATCTTATACCTATTGCAAACCATAGCTCGGATGAGCGGTCTGCACTGTAAACCATGGCTGACAACCATGACCTGCAACCAAGTAGGTTTTCCCTCCAATTCTAGGGTAGTGGGCTTGATCCTCCTTGTCAAATTGATGATCAAGGGTCGCCTCAGTGTCCTCTGATAGGTTTGGCGGTTGAATTGCTCGATAGGGCCTCCATTTGCCCAAATTAGCGTTTCTTGGCGTTCTAGCTCCTTAGGGCATCCATGGCATAATTTGTCATGATGCTTAGGTTGGCAAAGTGATAGCAACAAATCTCTCTCTTAGTGCACTCAAGTGAGTCCACAATTCGATAGGGCTTCGCTGCTCTAATCTCCAATGCTTGCTTCATAGTTTGCCCTAATTATGAGGGGTACTTATAGGACTACCCAAGGGCTAGGGGTGGCTTCATGGAGAAGCCAAGATCAAGAAGGGGTGGTTAGGACAGTTGGATTGGAAGCTTCCATCCTTTAACCACCTTCTTCTAGAACAAATGGTCGTTCAAACCGATTTGGCTCGGATGAAGGCCAACTGAACTTTAGTTAAGACCGTAGGTGACAGCTACGGTTCAGACTGTAGACCGTAGGTCTCAGCCATGGTTCATGTAGACCATAGGTCTCGGCTACGGTTCAGACTGATTAGGCCAAGGAGCCCAAATTGAGTGGTTAGAACCACTGCTCTATCTTGGAGTCTATCCAAGATCTTCCATATGGTCTTGTAGCATGTCCATATGAGTAGTCACCATCGACATGACGTGTTTTAGGTGTCTACAGGTGCCCTAAAACAAAGTTTAAATATCATGGTGAACCTTAACATTTTAAACAAATGACACGAGCTCAACTAGTTAAATACCTCAAATTTTTTGAATGTAAAGGACTAAATTTTAATTAATTTAAAAATACAAGTCTTTACAACCAAAAAAATAGGTGGATAGGTACACCCCAATATGTAGTCACACTAACTCAGGTGGAGTTAGGTAGCGTTACTCAAAACAATAAAAACAAGGTTAAACTTGTCACCAAACACAACACCAAAAAGCATGCATTAAATTATGTCAATCATGGAAAAATGCTCACAAGGTGAATGTCCATCACCTGCCAGATGCTAACAACTGATATTACAAGGAATGGAAATGAGCCACCCATCCTCCCCAAGAAATGCCAACATTATCATTTGTACCAAAACCATCAATGCCATCAGAGAGAAGATCGATAAGGCTGTATAGAAGGCACTAGGATGACCGTACATGGGGCATTACCCCAGTGCTGCATAAGAGCACGATGATGCTCCACCTCTATATGAAATTTTCTCCACTTGAAATGAAATATGGAGCAAAAAATCAGAGTAAACTGTGCACTTATCAACAATTGAAAATTAAACTGAACTATGCTACTGAGAAAAGATAATTTTGTTACGAGTTTTCCAAATATGAAAGAGCACACTGATGCAAAGAATGTTCCATACTTCCAACAGGGGCAAGGAAAAATTTGGTTGGTCGCCAAGAAAAACATGATGCTAGGTGAATGAACTGGCCATATGGGGTCGAAAGAAGATCTGAAGCCAATCCCAGGCCATTCGAGCTTTCTTGCATTGCCAAAAAAGATGAAGTGGGTCCTCTGGAGCACCGCAAAAATGATAGGAAGGATTCTCTATTCCAAGGTAGTTTAATCTTTGTCCAAGAGGAAGACCATAGGATAAGAGGATCCAAGCAAAGAAAGCCTATTTGGGTTCAATATATCCTACCCACGCCATTTTAAATCTTATACTCCAACGAGTTTGAGTGGAAAGAAGATCCCACCGGGCATTGAGTCTTTGAACCATAGGGACATTAGGAGTAAGCTAAGCATACCCTAACTTAGGTTTGTAAGTAAGAAGTGGGGTTTTATTAAACCATCCCCAATTAGACCACCAATGATTTTGAGAATGTATCTAGATCATGGACCAAAGGGAAAAGAAGATACAGTTCAAAATAGTGTCATAAGTAATCTTATCATCTGGCCGCAAACCAAACAATATCCTGAAATCATCCCATGGGATCGAATCCCTAGAATATCTTGAAATTTTTTTTGCCACTGTTGAAATCCCTTTCCTGAAGAACCGCTGAGCATGAATCCATTGCACGAAAGCAAGAGGGGAACCTTGAAGAGTAATAAAAGGTGACCACCAAACATTATAAGTGGAAATAGAAGCACCTTTTCGATGCCCATCCCCTAGCCAACTCAACCAGGGTTTAATTTTATCCCAAGTCCTCCATATGCTTTGAATGACAGAAGAGCCTTGGATTTTAACTGGGATAGGAGCAACCAGGAGGGATTGAAAATTCATACCTTTCCAAGCCTTCCTGCCAAGAGTTAAACCAACAGAGATGCAGTGCCGAATGAGAACTTTTCAAGCTTCAGAACCAATTAAGGCTTGAAGAATCTATTTTGTAGATAAAGAAAAACCTTGTCTTTGACAATCATGCAATCCCATACCTCCTAAATTTTTGGGAGGACAACATATTTTTGAGGCAACTCTATGAAACCCTCGTTTATGTGATGAGTTAGCCCAAAGAAAATCCCTTAAAAGCTTTTCCAAATTTTTATAGCAAGCTTGAGAAGGGACCCAACAAGATGAATAGTACACATGAGTAGAAGCAGTAATTTTGGAACACACCTAAAACTTACCAGCTAGAGTAAGTTTTTTAGTGATCCAAAACATATATATTTTTTCTCTAATTTTTGTAAAACATAATTCCACAAGACAACAGGGGAACTCTGGAAAGCAAATGGGATGACAAGGAATTTAAACATCTCCCCCGATTGGATCCAATGCCACTGGAAGCTTTCAAGCTAGCTTGGAAGGTCCAAAGAGGATTACCTATAGCATGAGGTCTTCCTCCATTGAATGCTAGATCCTGATGCATTGCAAAATATATAAAGACAATCTAGAGCCTGTATTATAGATCGTTCATCCTCATGAAGAGTAAAAAAAGAATCATTAGCAAAATATCCATTTATAAGTTGAGAAGATTATCCAAGTAAAGAAATACCCTTAATATTACCTTGAATCACTTGGTTAGAAAGAAGGTATCCAAAAGATTCAACTGCTAATATGAAAAGAGAAGGAGCCAAAGGACAACCCTGTCTGACATATTTGAACAATCCAATTGATTCAGACTGACAATTGTTCAAAGTAAGCACAACTGAAGCATATGCAAAAAGCATACTAATCGAGATCAAGAAATGTGACCCAAAACCAAGAGCTTGAAGTATGGTAAGGATGAAATTCCATTCAATCCTATCATAGGATTTCTCAAAATCAATCTTGATGAAAAGAGTATTTTGTTGAGTGGCTCTAGCCCATTCCATGCCCTCCCAAACAACAATTACATTATCCAAAATATATCTGCTCTACACAAACCCAGTTTGCTCAGGACGAATAATAAGTGGCAACAGAGGTCTAAGGCGTAAGGCCAAAGCCTTAGCAATAATTTTGTAACTCACATTGAGTAATGTAATAGGCCTCCATTTGGTGAGCACTTTTGGATCCCCTTGCTTAGGGATGAATTTAATATTACCCTTATTAATTATAGAACCTAAAGAGTCAACAACCATTGCTTCCTGATAAATATACAATACAATTGTTCCAAATACCTCAACTTTTAAGGAGAAGACACAAGTTTAAATCTTGCCAAGAAATACTTGCATAATTACTAAGCTATTTAATACCATTATGTATTCATGATGTAATACAAAATGGGGTCATTTCAACCCCATAAAAAACTAACAAGTAATTTAAACACTATAAATAATACTTATATGGAGATTACATTTTATCTTACGTATAGTGAGGAAGACATGCATGCATTTTAAATCATATTTTTTATCAAATTATGTCTTGATTTTTCATATAGATATGATCCATTTTGTAATTAAATGGATATATATGACATTTGACAATAAGTTTGACACAATATTTCGACATTAAGACCAATCCTATGTCTTAGAAAATTATTAACAAATTATCAATGATAGTCAGTGTTAAAAATAATAAATTTAAGAGTAAGAAAAACAAATCAACATTTTACTAAAATTGTTTCTATCCATGAGAACATATACTAGTTGATTCATTTGGAGTTTATGATCTAAGTTTCTAATAAAGGGATTCTTATACTATAATATGGTTAATTCAATAGGAAGACTTTCTTTGATTTCCACTTCAAAATTGAAGGGGAACAAGAATTATATGATCATTAGAGATTGAATCTAAGGTGTGATAGAGGTCACATTCCTCATAATGTTTATCTAAAAAGATTCATTATATCTATGAATGGGAAACTAAAAGTCTAGATACTTATTTAGGGGAAGATATGGGTTGTGTACACTAGAAGAAGAGTGGTGGCAAGGTCTCTAAGATGGGTCTCTTGATGCACATCACTCTCTACTAATAAAGCTCATTAATATAAAAACAAAAATGATATATTTTGATGAAAATTGAGATCCCATAAAAGCTTCTTGTTTAAAAACTTTTGTAACTTTTATTGATTTGAAATTAGATAAGGATTGTCTTACAAGTTTTTAATAAAAAATAAAAAAATAGTTACTAGCAAAAGAAAAAAAACTTATAGAAATATTTTTTATTTTTACAAACAAAATAGAACCCTACAAATTAATAATCAAATAGGGTATGCCCATGGGGTTTAGGAGATATGGTTGAGCATGATGAATCTCATACTTGTTTTGATTGGCGCACAATTTTCCCCAAAATTGGGGACCCACCTTGAAATTTTGTTTTTGTTGAGAATTTGGTTGTCTTTGAGCGATAGTGTTGAGGGGTTTCTACCCATGAGCTTGCAAGGTATTGTCCAAGGTTCATTATGATAGTGTCCCCTTTCATTTATACTTTTGCCTTTAGTGTTTTGAAATGTGCTTGGTGTCCTTCGAGGTTCATTTTTAGTTAGTATTGTTTTGCTTTTATTTTTCAATGTTTTGGCTAAGTTAACTTAGTTTCTGGTTAGGTTGCGATGTTTAATTAATTTGGATATGTTAAAAGTGATCAATTCAAATATCCAAAATTAGGCAAATCGAGAAAAAAAAGGTTATCTATATATATTTATATGAATATAATATATATAAATAAAACATAAAAAAAATAAAAAATTTATATATATACACATTAATATATACTATATATAAATAATAAAAATAAATTGTTCTCAAAAAATAAATAAATAAATAAATAAATAAATAAATATATATATATATATATATATATATATATATATATATATATATATATATAAAAGTAATAATAAGGCTGTTAGGGGCCATTTTATATCATAAATGTTGTTTTTTTTTGTTTTAAAATATGCAATGCTTTGTTTTATATAGAAGGGCCTAATGTTGTGTTGTTTTTGATTGGTTATCATAGGAGGATAAAGACCGGTGAATCCACGCAGCACCGGATGCAAATGTCCGTCGATAGGAGTCACCGACGTGGATATCCCATCGACATATGACGCTGATTGGTGGTATGAGCATATATAACGAGTTAGGAGGATGTAGGGAGGCGTTTGGTGTCTTTGAATAGCTCAACACTTTGACGTGTCAGAGAGCACAACCAAGATGACATTACTCGAGCGAACTCAAGGGGTGGGTTTCGATAAATAAAAATAGACACCTCACCAGTCACATGGTACACCTGGATGAACATAAACTCGATAGGACCACCAACATAAATAAGGAGAAAGCCCAATGTGTTGAATAAGGACAGGGTGGACAGAGGATGAAATTCATGAGATTTCAATAGACGATAGTCATATTACATAGGTAACAGACAGAAGCTTTGACGTGGCGATTTCAATGACAACGTGGATGATCTAGTGTTGGTCAAGGTGCATGACATGGCAGGTTTATGAGACGAGCACACTGGACCACCGTGGGGCATAATAGAGCATTGTGTGTAATAATTCGAGTGGACACGATGAAGCTCGACGATGTGACATTGATCGATAGCGAAGACACCAACACAAAAAATTGATAGTAGTGGATGTTAACGTGGAACAAAGATATCGATGTATTACTAAGGAGGATAAAGTAGTCTCGGTAGGGATGGATTACAGTAGACGACCTCAAAGATCAAGGGCACACATGGTGATCGGGCACCAAAAGTGATAGCCGTGGTGCAAACATATCCGAAAATGAAGGCAACGTAGCAACATCGTGGTCATTGGGATATGTATATGGTGCCATCGAGAATTGTAACGTCGATAGTACAGAGTGGAGATATAACGCGATCGAGCGAATACCAATGGTGTTGAAGAATTTTAACTACAAAATGTAGATGGTGAAACATCATAGTGACAGAATGCATGTGATCATGTAATAAGAAAATTTGGTGTTGAGGATCATCAATAGAGGTTTAGATTTCAAGCACAATGACAATGGACATAGCAAAATAGAAGAGGAGGTATTAAAGTGAAATGAAGCCCCAACATGGAATATGCTAGAGAACGAACCGGGTTGCTTGTCTGGTCTTGTCGAACATTGGGATATCTGGTCCTTGTGAGCACGTAGCTACAAAAGGCTACCCACAGAGTGCCACATTGAGGGACTGGTGTCTCTAGGCATTGATCACCATGATGCTACGTAGATTGCTAGGGACGAGGCTTTATTCTACGATGGATGGTTTGGACAAAGCATGAGTTACGCGAGCATTTGAAAAACAAGCATGGACGAAGAACACTCAATGAAGTCGTATTGGAAGCACATAAGAAAGGCTGACATCCAAGAATTGATGCCCATAGTGATTATCTTTGTCATATTCACTATTACGTGGCAAAGCTGTGTTGGCACCAACGTCAAGTGTCGATGAAGATTGTATACAAAGGATGATGGCATGTCATGTTTACCGTACATAACAAACTTTAACAAACTTTTATTTTAATAAAAGTTAAAATCATATGCAAATTGGCATTATGGCACGATGCCTCATAGGATCTAAATGAAAATGTTACCAAGGCAATAAAGGAAGCAATGGTTATAAAATCTACCATTATGTTGACTGCCACAAGAATAAAACAAATGAATATTATGAAACAGAAAGAAAGCAGAATGCTTGCTTACGTAGGAGCGGTTATGAAATGAAATAAAAAGAAGGCTTTGGAAAATAAAACGTTTGGAAGGCGAACACCATTGGAAGAGAAAGGAACAGAGATAGCAGAATGGAGAAACGAAGAGTCTGATTGAAAAAATTTAAAAGGCCATGGAGAATCGTGGACAAGGGATGAAACTTTTGGGAGAAAAGCCGCACTGCTAGACTGAGTTCACCATATGATGTCAATTTTTGGGTATGGTTATCTGCACTTGTAGTTGAATGTTGAAAATATTTCTACAATATATTGAAAATACATCAGGTTTTATGCATGTTAATGGTTGGCTTGTTGTCATTTTTGGTATATTGCACCATTTCCTTAGAAGATTGCACCGCGTTAGATGTTTGATTGCATGAATTTGGGTCACACTAATGCTGGTTTTTGTGCAAAATACTAATGCTTGCAGGGTCTATGGAGAACTTCTGAGTTGCAACAATTTTTTTGATTTTGTTTATTTTATTTTATTTTTTCTAACCCTTATTTTTTCACATTTTGTTAAACTTCGACGATTAAAATAAAAATCGAGAAAAATTAAAACTTAAAAAAAAATTGCATGGAGCCCTAGAATGAGTTTCAATCTTTCATCTCATGCAATTTCGAAGTCATTTTGAAGCCAATCTGAATTTATAAAAATGATTTAAAGTTGTTATTTTTTCAAGCATTTTAAAATTTCAGATTTGACATAATTTCACTTTTCAAGCTTTATATTTCATTTTTTTTCAAGCAATAAATTGACTTCCATTTATGAAAATCAATTTCATTAAAGGGAGTAATTTATATGGCATTTAATAAGCCATTATTTTTAAAACAATCAATCAATTTCTATTTATGGAAATCAATTTCATAGAAGAGAGTTATTTATTTGGCATTTCAAAGGCTTCTGAATTTTAAAGTTAGCCATTTCATTATTTTATTTCATGCATCAAGCAACAATTAAATGAATTCAATCTTCAGTTCACATCCACATTGAGAGAGATTTTAATCTTCTATTTTTAAATTCAAAGTAGGGTTTAAAGAAGGTAAAACTTATTTAAAATCTGCTTAATTTAAAGAAGATAAAATCTACCTAAAATTCTCCAAGATAAAATGAACTAAGGTTTACATCGTGGTCATATGAGGGTCAATCACAAATTACATTTTCTTTCTTTTAAGGTTCAAGAACAATTAATAATATAACAAAAAAGTAATACCAAATAGGCCCCTTGTTAACAGTTACTTGCAATCACTAAGGTATTCCTAGCACTTAATTTGATACATATTTATAAGCACTCAAGCACACATAAGTAAAAGGAACCTTGGAGAAATTTATATTTCTTTGCAAGAGAGGGTTTTCTAATCAAAACCCTAACTATGGTGGGGATTTTGCAATAGGGCAAAATATCCACTCAACAAAATTAGAACTAGAAGGAGGGCTTGAATTGGGTTATTTTATTGTGATTTTAAATGTTATATATTGTTCATTGTTACTTAAGAGCTTTGAATTGTTGAATCTTTCAAGTCCTCTTGACTATCATCTTTGGCCTCCTTTAGCACTCAATATTTTGGCGCTAGAAGGAGGGCCTTAATTGGTTTATTGCTATTTAGATGCTAAATTGTTCATGTTTACTTGAAATATTTATTTGAAGGCATTGGTCTTGACTAACGAGGTTTTGTTGACGTATGATCACTTTCATTGATTTAAACATTCTCTAATTGATGATGCATTGATGCTAACCTTTTTACAAATTTGAGAATGTTCCTTTGATATTTCTTTGATTAACAAATTTGATACTAAGGTTGTGTTCTATAACGTTTGCTAATGGCATTTTTTACTCCAACCAGGGTACAAATGATATCTTGGATAGGGGATTATTATAGCCATTTAAACAAGCCCACCCATAAAATCCCTGAAGGTGTAGAAAATTATTTACCTCAGTTTAGGCATTATGTGGGTCAAGCTAAGGAACATATGCAAAGATACAAGGACATGTTGATTCATTTTCAAATTATGTATGCAGAATTTCCTTGTAGGTTGTTTTCATACACATTGGATGAGGTTGCATTTGATTGGTACATCCACTTACCTCAAAGTACTATCACTTATTGGGCTCAACTACAAGAAGAATTTATCAACCATTTTGAAAAATTGGTTGATCCAGTTGTGATAAAGAATTAGTTTGTTACTATCTATAAGGAGCCTAATGAGTCCATGATCCAATTCAATGATAGGTTCCATAGGTTGTATATCAAAATGTATACCCATTACATAATATCGAAAGAAGAAGCCATTGAGGTATACATGGGAGCCATAGACCTTGTACTTGCTACATTTCTAGGGAAAAATCTTGAAGATCCATCCATATCTAGAGTCTACGAGGCTACAATAATGGTAGAAAAATGGTGTATTTCTAAAAGGGATGTGATGAATCAATCATCATTGCTTAACCCTAAGGCTCACAATCAGACACCACCTGTGAGTTAGGCTGAGGAACAACCTCCTCCCATGATAAACCCTTCTTTAGGAGATATGGATTCCAACCAATACCAACCATCCAATATAGCACCCTTGAATCAAATAATGCCTAAGGTGAACGATCAATGGGATGAAGTTGAATGTATAAATTTCATAACCACCTTAGGTATCGTCCAAGAGGAGGTGCAAGTTGCAAAGTCAATACCCACCAATGAGGATTATGGTGAACAAGCCCATCAAGATTTAGAAATTAACTCAAAGTTGAAAATGTATGAGCCTCTAGAGATAAATGGATTGAAGTCCTTGTTTACAAGAGGATTGGGATAATCTTAGAAAGAGTGAAATGGAAGTTGAAAAGGAATCAATGGATGAATTTAAAGATGATACAGAAAGCATGATAGAGTTTCACCACTTGTTTTTAGAAGACAATCATTACAATGATCAAGAGAGCCAACATGAGCCAAGCTATGATCTAGAGTAATTGTTTACAAATGAGGATTATGGTGACCAAGCAAATTTGAATGCAAGTAGGGATTCCACCACAAAAACCCTTGAACCACCAAAAATGATTGAAGGAGAATTTGAAGAGGAGTTTCTTGAAGAATCTAAAGATTATGAGGAAGATGAAATAGAATTTCATATCATGGGTCTAGATGATGATTATTGGAAGAAATGTGTAGAATTATTGGTTACCCCTAATGATGAAACTTCTATTTCATTGGATATGCAGAATATGGAAAACCTGGGTGTGAATTCACATGATTGTATTGAATATTCTGAGGAAGAAATACTATGGATGGTTAACAAGGAATTGGAACCAAATGATGACCCTTATGTTTGGGAAAGAAAGGGTTTAGAATCATTATTCACAAAGGAGGATTGGGATGATCATAGAAAGAAGAATGCAAAAATTGATCCCATTATAGAAATCCCTAAGCCATCAAAAGTGGTTGAAAATGAGGTTGAAAGATAACCAATAAATGAATTCGAAGACATAATAGAATTTCACCACTTGTTCTCAAAAAACACTTTGGATGAGATTGTTGAAACTGATGGTCAAGAAAACCCACACCTTCTAAATTGTGATAAAATTGAATTCTGGCTTGCAAATATGAATTGTGATCTTACAAGCTTTAATACAAATAGTAGCCCACTTTTGGAAATAATTGAAACATCTAAGGAAGGTGAAGATGAATTTGATGAGAAACACATTGATGAATTGGAAGAGGTTGAAGAAATAGTTGAGCATCACCACTTGATTTTGGAATATGATTACTATGATTATTGGAAGAAGTGGGAAGAATACGCTCACTCCAAACCTTCTAATAAACCTTTTGTGTCAAGTGATATGCAGGATAATACAATTGCTTTCTCGCATGAGGATATTACAAATCCTGTACAACCTAAGAATGGTTTGGAAGAAGGGTTGGAATCTCATAAAGTGTTGGAAAATGATAATGATTTATTACCATGGATAACCCATTTGAGAGGTAAGAAATTAAAAATCTTGATCCACCTATTAGCTCTGCAATGTCTATGCCACCTCAAAATGAGAAAATTCTAGAACCCAAGTGGTTTGGGTTTGATATTGTAGAAACCAAATCCTAGCCACTTGTCCTCCATCTAGTCCATTCCACCAGCCGCTTGTCCACCATACCCCTTTCCCGTCATTCAGTTGGCCATTCCATGCCTTTCTCGCCATCCAATGGCTCACTTTACCCATTTCTCGCCATTTTTTGACCATAATTTGATTTATTTATGTTTATGTTTATGTTTATTTATATTTAAATATAATGCTTTATATTATATTTTAATATTTATATAATAAAATATATATTTATAAGTTAAATTAACCACAACCATCCGATCCAATCTAATCTCAGTTGTTCATCTTCCTTAATCCATGCCACAAGCAACTTTCATTATCAGCCCTTGGATTTGCTTTTATTCTAGCCACACGATTTGGTGAAACCCTAAAAGTAAACCCTAAGTCTGATTATAAATAAGAGTATCTTTGATACTCAACCCCTGGATTTTTGGTTAGTGGATTTTTGGATTGTCCCTTAGCTAGTTCCTTAGTGGATTTTGGAATCCTAGCTTCTTTAGTCCTCAAGAGTCTCTTAGATCTCTTGTGCCCTAGAATCCTTAGTGTTTCCATTAGAGTCCAAACCCTAGCCCATCCAACACTTCGCCCATCCATTCCACCTCGCCATCATTCTGCAACAGAGCAATGGCTGCAACAGATCCATCCATCAACAGACAACAAGCAAGTAAGAGTAAGGTAAATCAATATTATTTTGTTACATTTCATATTGTTTAATTCTGTTCGCATTTTATATTGCTATAGCTAGGGTTTTAGCTATGATTTTTGAGGGCTCATGCAGTGGAGCCCTCATTATTATTACTAACTTTGGTGTTTCTTTGTGTGTAGATTGGACAATATATTAGAAGCATTGGACAACTAATCAAGCTAGAGTGACCCAACATTAGATACACAGAAGCCCACTCACACCTGTTGGGAGCAGAACTAAAGAAACCACCATTTGTTGTAGCTAGGATTTTGGAGAACCCTATAAATATTTGTAATAATTGTATTAAAAGGGATTCCTACATCCACTATTGTAACAACAGAGTTTTTAAGCTCCCCCCTTGTTTAATATAAATCTCATGTGTTGTGCAATATATGGTCATTTGAATTCTGTTTATTCAACATTTGTTTGGTGTCGTGTTTTGTCTTCACAAATGGCGATCAAATAAAAAGAAAAATAAAATATTTCTTTGCATGTACTTAGCATTTAATTTTATGTTTTGTTGCTACTATCTAGGGTTAACAAGACTCAACATCAGTTCCAATCCAATCATTCCACCTATCCATTCTTCCAATCCATTTCTTCTCCTACTAAATCAGTATGCATTCTATTAACTTATTCACCCCACTCCGAAACCCATACAACCCGGCTAAGACAATTCCAATTGACATAAGCCTTGTTGACATGGACCAAATTTCTTCCCCACCCTCCTTTTCGGAGTTCATCCTATTCGAGGAATTGTTAAGGGCTTCTGCCAAATACATTCCTCCTTCCCCTCCACCTTCACCTCCATATTCTACCAAGAATCTTGAGGTCTTTCAGGCAGAGTTAAATGGTGATAAGAAAGAAGAGTTGGATGACATATTAGATGACATTCATTTGATCCCAACATCACATCAACTTGACGAAGGTTCACATATGTCTATTGAAGATACCATCGAAGTGAACCTTAGTTTAGATCCTTACAATCCCCAAATTGTCAAGCTTGGAAAAAGCCTATCATCCGATGAACAAGAGCAATTCATTGCTCTCCTCAAGAAGAAAAAATATGTGTTTGCATGGTCCTGTAAGGATATGCCTAGTCTTGACCCTAGTCTTGTGGTCCACAACCTCACCTTACATCCCGATGCAAAATCGGTCAAACAAAATCTTAGAAGGATGCATCCTACCGTGGCTCTCATAGTCAAGGAAGAGCTTCAAAAACTTCTAGATGTCAATTTCATTATTCTTATTGACTATCCTGAGTGGCTTTCAAAAATGGTACCCGTTCGCAAGCCTAATGGATCGATGCACTAATTTTTGAGATCTTAATAAGGCGTGTCCTAAGGATGATTTTCCTCTTCCAAAAATTGATACTCTTGTCGATACCTACGCTGGCCATGAAATGCTTTCCCTCATGGATGATTTTTTAGGATACAACCAAATTAACATAAATACTGATGACCAACACAAAATAGCATTCACCACACCTTGTGGGACCTTTTGTTATAAGGTTATGCCCTTTGGCCTCAAAAATGTAGGAGCTACCTATCAATGAGCCATGACTTACATCTTTCATGATTACATGCATAAGATTATTGAATACTATGTGGATGATATCTTGGCTAAATCTAAAACTCAACAAGAGCACATTGGTGTATTGGAAAAGATTTTTGACCGACTTCTAGAACATAAGGTGAGGTTAAATCCCAAAAAGTGTGTCTTTGGTGTTACCTCAGGTAAAATTTTAGGATTTATTGTCTCCAAAAGAGGTATTGAAGTGGACCCAAACAAGGTCAAGGCCATCATGGAAATGCCTCCCCTAACTAACATTAAGGAATTGTGTAGTTTACAAGAAAAACTTCAATCAATCCGATGTTTTATTGCACAACTTTTTGATAAATGCATGCCATTCAATTACCTGCTACAAAAGGGCGTGCCATTTGCATGGATAGATGAATTTCAAAAAGCCTTCGATGACATCAAGAAATACCTAGCTTCTTCATCAGTATTAGCTCCTCCTCATCTGGGGGTCTCGTTCTATCTTATGTCTCAACAATAGACTGTTGAGCAAGTTGCAGCAAAAGTATTGTCATTGTTGTCAACACAGTCAAACAGATCAGTTGATGAAGTGTATAGGCAGTCAGACAGATCAGTTGATGAAGTGGACAGGAGTTCAAAGGTCATTCAGAGTATGTACAATGAGTTTCCAAGAAGACCGAAGTGCCCCAGTTGCAAAAGATCAAAGAAAAATACAAGTAAGAAAAGTGTCGCGATATCGTGACATATACAACAGACAAGAAAAACTGTCATGATTTCGCGACATGTTGGAAGAGAGAGAAGAAGAAAGAAAAACTATCGTGATTTCGCGACATGTTGGAAGAGAAAAAGACAAGTAGAAAATGTGTCACGATTTTGTGACATATTGCAAGAGAAAGAGGAGAGAGAAAAAGAAGTGTCGCGATTTCGCAACATGTTTCATTTTTGTGGTCCAAAGCGAAGAGAAAGAGGAGAGAGAAAAAGGTGTCGTGATTTTGCGACATGTTTTATTTTTGCGGTCCAAAGCGAAGAGAAAGAGGAGAGAGAAAAAGGTGTCGCGATTTCACATGTTTCATTTTTGCGGTCCAAAGCGAAGAAATATTGTACGAACGAAAAAGTGTCACGATTTCATGACATATTGCAAGGAAGGTTGTACGGATGAAAAAGTGTCGTGATTTCGTGACATATTGCAAGGAAGGTTGTACGGACGAAAAAGTGTCGCGATTTCACGACATATTGCAAGGAAGATTGTACGGACAAAAAAGTGTCACGATTTCGCGACATGTTGCAGGAGAGAGAGTCCGAAAGAAAAAGTGTCACGATTTCGCGACATGTTGCAGGAGAGAGAGTCCGAAAGAAAAAGTGTCACGATTTCACGACATGTTGCAGGAGAGAGAGTCCGAGAGAAAAAGTGTCGTGATTTCATGACATGTTGCAAGAGAGAGAGTCCGAGAGAAAAAGTGTCGCGATATCGTGACATGTCGGGTTTTCGGGACCCAAAGGCAAAGAGGAAGCACGAGGAGAAAAAGTGTCGCGATATCGCGACATGTCGGGTTTCATGACCCGAAGGCAAAGAGAAAGCAAAGGAGAGAAAGTGTCGCGATTTCGTGACATGTCGCATTTTCGCGACTTAAGGAGGAGAGAGAAAGTAAGAAGGCAGAAGTGTCGCGATATCGTGACATGTTGTGTTTTCGTGGGTAGAAGTCCGAGAAGAGGACAAGGAGGTGGAAGTGTCGCGATATCGTGACATGTTGTGTTTTCGTGGGTACAAGTCTAAGAAGAGGACAAAGAGGCAGAAGTGTCACGATTTCACGATAGGTCATTTTGGTGCGAGTTAAGAAGAGAACCCATTTGAAAGAAGATATGTGACAGTTAACTGAAGTCGGTACGACAGTTACAAGTGCAGTTATAGAAGAAGTCGATAAGACAGTTACAGGTGTCATTACAGAAGAAAATAATGCAGCTAAAATAAGAAGAGTTAACGAAAGTCGATACAGACGATTACGGTAAAGGTGTAGTTACGGTATCGATTCGATGGAAGAAATATCATGCCGGCTCAATATATAGAACAATGAGACAAAAGTCGGAGACGACGATCACGAAGAGCGATTGACGGGTTGCATGCGTAAATATGGAAGTTAACAAATAGAGTCAAGGAAACTTTGTTATAAAAGGAGGTTATGCATGGAGAATTAGAAGGTGCGGCTGAAATAGAGTGAAAGCGCTTGGGATTAACGCGAGGCCAATTTAATCTTGCGAAGAGAGCAAGAGGAAAGTGAGAGAGGTAGTGCAGGTAAGTGAAACATGAGGGCTAAGAGTGCCATAGTGGAGCCAAGCAAGCACATAGTGTGTGTTGTGTGAACTGTGGGCAATGTTGAGTGAGTAATAGACCGGTCAGGGTCTTGTAAAAGTGAAGGCATTTATATGTCAATATTCAAATTTTAGAATTGAAGTCCAAGTTGGTGCTTGGAATCGGGGGTTGGTGCTCCTTCCAGTTGGTGCTAGTAAATCAGGGGTTGGTGCTCCTTCCAGTTGGTGGGTAAATCGGGTGCTCCTTGCTGTTGGTGTAGATAAATTAGGGGTTGGTGCTCCTTCTAGTTGGTGCTAGTAAATCAGGGGTTGGTGCTCCTTCCAGTTGGTGTTGGTAAATTGATTGTAAAGTTGTTGCTTTGCAAAGGCTGGATTTGGATGGGAGTCCAAATAGTCTATTTTTGAGGAGTAGCCAAAACTGGTGAACCTCGGTACATCTTGTGTTGTGTGATGCTCTCTTGTTATATTTGCTTTATGTGGTTTTAAGCTTTCATTGTTTTGGCTTTAAGAGTTGAAGTTTTTAAGTTTTAAAGAGCCACACCGATTCACCCCCCTCTCAGGTGTCATTGTGAGACTAACAATTGGTATCAGAGCCGGTTTCCCTTATCAAGCTAAATCAGCTAGGGTTGATCTTGGATTAGTACGCAATGGGTAAGAAGAATAGATCCTCCTCAAATAAGGTATCTCAGTCAGTTTCAGTTCCTGTGGAAGAGAAAATTGAACTAGAAAATGTTGAAGAAGTAAATTCTGAAGTATGTGATGAAAACCTTGAGACTGAAGTATATCTAGAAGGTGAGTTGATCGCTGCACTTGAAGAATTGGGTATAGAAAGGAAAAAGAACAAAAGACTGTCCAAGAAGTTGGAAGAATATGGGGATAATATTGAAGATCTCTTCTTACAAATTCAGAAAGCCAAGAAAATAGAAGAAACCTTGAAGTCACGCCTGGATGATAAAGGCGATGTATGTAGCAAACGTGAAGAGGAATCTAACAAAGTTATTAATGATCTAAAGCTGCAAGTAGAAGAGTCCAAAAGGATTGAAGAAACTCTCAGGTCACAGATCAATGAGAAAAATATTGTTTGTTGCAAACAAGAAGAGGAGATTGTTGTATTGAAGAAACAACTAGAAGAGGCCAATACAAATCTCAAATTTGAGAAGAGCACAGAGTTGCTAGATGAAATGATAAGGCAACAAAGAAGCCCCATGTCTAAGCTTGGTCTTGGATGTAAAGTTGAACAACCTTCATCTTCCAAATATGCGGAGAAGAAGAAGTTCACTGTTGAAGGATCGAAGCAAGAAAAGTCTGAAGCTGAATCTTCAAAAGGAAGACAATATCAAAGGAGATCTACAGCAAAGCAACCACAACAAAAGAGGTTCTATCATTCTCACTCTATTCATAATAATGCTTTTAATGGCTATTGTTTTAGATGCAACCATTATGGCCACAAGGCAATTTATTGTGGATTGAATAATAGATCAAAGAGTTATGCTGGTAAGAATACATCTGTTATTCTGGCTGAACACCATGTGCAATGTTTTCAATGTAATGGTCATGGGCACATAGCAAGGTTTTGTCCAAGCATGTTTGTATCTAATCTAAGGCAAGACAGTAGATTTCATCAGACGCAAAGAATGCAACACAGACAGGGAAGAAATCATGTACATCAAAGAAAGGAAAATAATCATCCATCAAGGATGTACAAGAGACAACCACCCAAGAGAAATGTTCAAATTCACGAAAAGGTTCAAAATAGGGATGCAGTTGAAAACCTTCAGCCTAAGTTCAAGAAATATTGGAGAAAGAAAGAAGAGAGGAAATCGTGTCTCCTTGGACTAAAGGAGATTACTCCTCTATTGCACTAAGCAGCTACAGGTAGCACATCCTCAGGGGGAGCAATGTTAAAGTTTTATTTTAATGCTCCTATGTATTGTGTGGATATCTGAGGATGAAAGGAAAGTAGTCGAGGAGTTGTCGTATAGTTGTCAAAATGTGTTTCAGTTCATATAGATGTTTGTGGAGATAGTATCAAACTGATGTGCTTCAGTAGAACAACATGGTGAACAACTAAGTTTTTGATGCAACAATTTATAGGTGTTATCTGAGACAGAAAATGCAAGCACAGGTCGACGTGTCATGGAAGCATAAGCTGGCAGGTGATTGTTTTGAAGCCTGTAACATTCCCAATCTATAGATAAAATAGAATCCATGTTGTGAGTGGGAAGGCATGAGTTTCTTAACCAAAAATACAACACATTGTTTGGTATAAGAGAGCATTAATTTTCTCTAAAGAAGTAGCCGTTATCAAAGAGATGCCAGAGTCAAAGCAATCAGTGGCACTAGCACCCAGTTGGTCAAGAGTGCCAAGTGGCACATGCAAGGCAGAGACGTTGAGAGAATAGCGCCCAGGTGGTGAAGCGTCAAGGAGGACAAGATGCCTATGCAACTAAGAAAGTCTTGCATTATTTGAGAAATGCGAGATATTGCTCGAGCAATCCCTTGATCGCAACGAGGAGAAATGCTCCCTGGAATCGCATGAAGAACGTTCGTCTAAGACATTGAGTAGCCCTGACATATGTCCTAGCAAGAAGTAGAATATCGAGAGTTGATGACTGCGTGCAGATTGAGGTTCCAATGCTAGATGTAACGGTCCACTGTCAATACCTGCGTAGGCGATAAAAACATTCATGGCAGCCGTTAGAAACCAGAGACATTGAGCTGCACAATGGACGCGAGGCAAAGTCATTAGTCACGGAGGAGGTGGCAGTCAAGAGGCCAAAGAAAATTGTGGAGAGTGCCGATGATAAAGTTGATGAAGTGGATTTGATTTGAGATTGCCATTCATTGTTGAGTTCATTTTGAGTACTACTTGAGCATGATTGATTGAGCCTTTGAGAAGGCCTTTGGGAAATAGTTGTGGTACAGTGTTTGATGCTTACTCAGAGTTGGTTGATACATGCTTCGACTAGGGTCTGTGATAAAGGGATGTTTATTGAGGTGATTGGTTGAGTTGAGTTGAGATTGAGATCTGAGAATAGAACATATAGAGTCTCTAACAATTCTCTTTATGCTTCTATGAGATTGATTGAGCATTAAGTATAGAACATATTGAGTCTCTAACAATTCTTTTTATGATTCTATAAGATCTGGGCAAGTTCTTGGTGAGCTTGCTAGAGCAGGTTCTTAGTGAGCCTATTGACAGAGTACAGCGGACAGAGTCTCAACGGATAGAGATCCAGCAGCCAACACAGTTGAAGATAGATCTGAGTGAGGGACCACATTCTTAGGGGGAGCATTTATATATTTGATTATCTTTTTGCTCATGTTTGTAATTTTTGCTAACTGCATTAATTTGTGCCTGAGAATATTGTGCATGGACTCAGGGGGAGTCTGCAGTAGCCCTTTGGTATTATTGTCAAAGGGGGAGAAGAATTACAGGAATTACAAGAGATTGCATGAGTGTTGCCAACAATTCCAAAGGGGGAGATTGTTGAGCAAGTTGCAGCAAAAGTATTGTCATTGTTGTCAACACAGTCAGACAGATCAGTTGATGAAGTGTACAGGCAGTCAGACAGATCAGTTGATGAAGTGGACAGGAGTTCAAAGGTCATTCAGAGTATGTACAGTGAGTTTCCAAGAAGACCGAAGTGCCCCAGTTGCAAAATATCAAAGAAAAAGACAAGTAAGAAAAGTGTCGCGATATCGTGACATATACAACAGGCAAGAAAAACTGTCGCGATTTCACGACATGTTAGAAGAGAGAGAAGAAGAAAGAAAAACTGTCACGATTTCACGACATGTTGGAAGAGAGAAAAGACAAGTAGAAAAAGTGTCACGATTTCACGACATGTTGGAAGAGAAAGAGGAGAGAGAAAAAGAAGTGTCGCGATTTCGTGACATGTTTCATTTTCGTGGTCCAAAGCGAAGAGAAAGAGGAGAGAGAAAAAGGTGTCGCAATTTCATGACATGTTTCATTTTCGTGGTCCAAAGCGAAGAGAAAGAGGAGAGAGAAAAAGGTGTCACGATTTCACGACATGTTTCATTTTTGTGGTCCAAAGCGAAGAAATATTGTACGAACGAAAAAGTGTCGTGATTTTGCGACATGTTGCAGGAGAGAGAGTCCGAGAGAAAAAGTGTCACGATTTCGCGACATGTTGCAGGAGAGAGAGTCCAAGAGAAAAAGTGTCACGATATCGTGACATGTCGGGTTTTCATGACCCGAAGGCAAAGAGGAAGCGCAAGGAGAAAAAGTGTCGCGATATCACGACATGTCGGGTTTTCGTGACCCGAAGGCAAAGAGAAAGTGCAAGGAGAAAAAGTGTCGTGATATCGCGACATGTTGCATTTTCGCGACTTAAGGAGGAGAGAGAAAGTAAGAAGGTAGAAGTGTCGCGATATCGTGACATGTGTTTTTGTGGGTACAAGTTCGAGAAGAGGACAAAGAGGCAGAAGTGTCACGATTTCGTGATAGGTCATTTTGGCACGAGCTAAGAAAAGAACCCAACTGAAAGAAGATATGTGACAGTTAACTGAAGTCGGTACGACAGTTACAGGTGCAGTTATAGAAGAAGTCGATACGATAGTTACAGGTGCCGTTACAGAAGAAAATCATGCAGCTAAAATAAGAAGAGTTAATGAAAGTCGATACGACAGTTACAGGTGCAGTTACAGGCACAGTTACAGAAGAAATATCATGCAGCTAAAATAAGAATAGTGAACATAAGTCAGAACGACAGTTACAGGGGTAGTTACGGGTTGCATGCGTAAATATGGAAGTTAAAAATAGAGTCAGAACTTTGTTATAAAAGGAGGTCTACGTGGAGAATTAAGGGTATGCTAAAATAGAGTGAAAGCGCTTGGGATTAACGTGAGGCAAATTTAATCTTGCAAAGAGAGCAAGAGGAGAGTGAGAGAGGTGTGCGGTATGTGAAGCATGAGGAGAGTGCACTGGAGTCGAGCAAGCACAGTGTGTGTTGTGTGAAGAGTGGGAAATGTTGAGAAAGCAATAGACCAGTCAGGGTCTTGTAAAAGTGAAGGCATCTTTATGTCAATCTTCAAGTTTTAGAACATAAGTCTAAGTTGGTGCTTGGCATCAGGGGTTGGTGCTCCTTCCAGTTGGTGCTGGTAAATCAGGGGTTGGTACTCCTTCCAGTTGGTGCTTGGAATCAGGGGTTGGTGCTCCTTCCAGTTGGTGCTTGGCATCAGGGGTTGGTGCTCCTTCCAGTTGGTGCTGGTAAATTAGGGGTTGGTGCTCCTTCCAGTTGGTACTGGTAAATCAGGGTTTGGTGCTCCTTTTTGTTGGTGCAGATAAATCAGGGGTTGGTGCTCCTTTTCGTTGGTGCGAGATAAATCAGGGGTTGGTGCTCCTTCTAGTTGGTGCTGGTAAATTGATTGTAAAGTTGTTGCTTTGCAAAGGCTAGATTTGGATGGGAGTCCAAGCAGTAATTTTTGAGGATTAGCCAAAATTGGTGAACCTCGTTACATCTTGTGTTGTGTGATGCTCTCTTGTTATATTTGCTTTATGTGGTTTTCAGCTTTCATTGTTTTGGCATTAAGAGTTGAAGTTTTTAAGTTTTAAAGAGCCACACTAATTCACCCCCCGCTCTCAGTGTCATTGTGAGACTAACATGGACTTTGCTTTAGGGACAATTCTTGCACAAAAAAATGAATAAAATCAAGAGCAATCCGTTTATTACATTAGTCAAACATTGGTAAGTTATGAAACCCGATATGCTTATGTAGATAAGTTGTGCTTAGCAGTGGTTTTTGCCACTAAGAAACTTCAATATTATATGCTTAGCCATACAACTTATGTCATAGCTAGAGAAAATCCTTTGTGTTATATGATGTCTCACACTTACAATAACACTCATACCGCTAAATGGATAATGCTCCTTATAGAATTTGATCTCAAATTTATCAGCCAAAAATCCATTAAAGGTTAGGTTATAGCCGATCAACTTGCAAAAGCTCCACTACCTAGTGATCATCCTTTGATTATAGAGCTTCCAGATGATTCAGTATTTTATGTCATTGAATTAGAAGAAGATGTCATTATGAAGGAAGACATCGATATCACATTATTCTTTGACGGATCTAAGTGTGAGAAGGTTCAAGGTGCTGGAGTTGTCTTTCATACACCTCACGGGATACCTATCCCTTTATCATTCAAGCTAGACTTTCCATGCACAAATAACACTGCAGAGTACAAATTTCAAACGTATTAGGATATTTGGGGATTATCAACTTATTTTCAAATAAGTAACCATAGAATACCAATGAAAATAACCTACCATTAAGCTTTATCATGAAGTAGCAATGAAATTGCTCTCAACATTCAAATGGTATGAAATCAACAACTTACCTCGTTCTACTAATAGATTTGTAGATGTGATGGCCTCTCTTGGATCATTTATTCCACAAGATGACTTAGGAGAGGTACAACCCCTAATAATCTCAAAAATATCTAAAGCAACCATTATCCATACTGATCCTAAGGATGGAACAAACATTTTCTTTATCCATTTGAAACTATATGAGTCTTGGTCAAACCAAATAGTGGCATTTCTAAAATTCCAAACACTCCCATATGATATGTATCGGTCTGCAAAATGCTCTTTAAAGCAAAAAGTAGCCCATTTTATTCTCTTGGAGGACGTGTTGTATACACGTGGTTATGATGGAATCCTTCTTCGTTGTCTCAAAAAAAGTGAGGTTCAAAGAGCCATATATGAAGCCCATGATGGTACTTGTGGTGGTAATTTTAGTGGGATGGCCATTGCAAAGCATATTTTATGCATGGATTATTATTGACCCACACTCGAATGTGACTGTTGCAACTATGTCAAAAATTGTAAGCAATGTCAAGCACACGCAAATTTAACTCATGTACCATCACAAGATTTACAACCTATCCAAATCCTTTGGCCCTTTTCATAATGGGGCCTAGACCTAATTGACAAAATTTTACCTCCTTCCTCGGGACAACATACATTCATCATCACGACCATTGAATACTTCACAAAGTGGGTTGAGGCCATTCCTCTAAACAATACGATATGACATCAAATTGTGTACTTCATACTCCACCATATCATCTATCATTTTGGTATTACCTCTAAAATCATTTCTGATAATGGTAAGTATTTCAAGAACAAGGATGTTTGATCACTTTGCAATAAATAAAATATCCAACACAGTTTCTCGACTCCTTATTACCCACAAGGAAATGGATAATCCGAAGCTACCAACAAGACCTTGATTGCTATTCTCAAGAAACTTGTTAACAAAAATCATAGAGACTGGCATACAAAAATACCTTTGGCACTATGGGCTTATCGAACAAGCATTCAAACGCCAACAGGATCAACACCATTTTCATTAGTCTATGGAGCAGAAGCTATCATACCTCTGGAGCTCGAGATTCCCTCACAAATTTATCTGCAAGAATTCATAGATGATGACACCACTATAAAAGCACATCTTGAACAAATCACTCTTCTTGATGAGAGGTGAGTCAATGCATTAGAACACTTATGAGTTTATCAAGACCACCTAAAGCATGCTTACAATACCAAAGTCCATCTTCGTGAATTTCAAGTAGGAGATCTTGTACTTAAAGAGAACCAACAAAACACCAATGCTTTGCCACACCTTCATGAAAAATTCGTGGCTAATTGGTTAGGTCCATACATAATTTTACAAAAAGTGGGTAATGGTACATATAGACTTGCCAATTTAGAGGGAGTGGAGGAGCCCGAACCACTTAATGTTATCCATTTGAAGGAATTTTATTGTTAATATGATGTTTATATGTATATATATACATGGTTAAAAAAAAACAAACAAAACAAACAAAAATAGCTCATTCACATAGGCATGTTCCCATTGCATACATCTTGCATTTACATATAGGCATCTTTACATGTATTTTTCACATTACATTCATACATACTACATACATATTCCATTTTGCATTCATTCCACTACATTTTTTCATTTTGCAAATTGCATTCATCTCATCCCACATTCAATGATATTTTATAGTAGTGATGATATGGCCAAATAAAAAAAAGAAGAAGTCAAGTGTCCACAATTGGGGGTACCTATTTTTTGGCATTTATGCAATTTTCTCCAATATCATAAGCCAACAATCCCATTTGTCAAAAATCATAAACCCCAAGTTTTCAGTCACTCAACCATTACTAATGTGTCTAGCAACCTCCAAAATGATGTCCACTTTTCTTTAGAACCAAAAGCACTTTTTCACATTAAGAAAATCTTGAGTCTTGTCAACTGATTCCAAAAATAATCTTGTACCAACCACACTTCTTCATATATTAAAAACATTTTGAGTCAAAGAGGGATAAAACCATACTTGGGTGGCACCTTGAAGTGAAAAGGTTATTCTTCGCTGGTCCTATTATGCAACATAGTCCTAAATCAATAACAATGGTTCTTACCACTACCACAGTTGCTTTTACAAATATTAACATAAAATAGAGTAGTAAGGATAGGGTCAAATTCTCATCACACTTCGATTGAGAATTCGATTCCCCAAAGCTCTAAAATAATTCAATTCACACACCACAAATCCCTATAGATGTAAGGATTATACTACATTTCCCCTAAAAAGGTTAGGTAGTCATCCCCAAGGCCTAAAGATCAGATCATTGGACTATGAAGAGAGTTTCCATCGGGGCTAAGACGCTTGACTGGCAATGGAGTAAGCTCATGCGGGGTGACATGTCTCCTTTCCAAAAAAAAGAGAGACCTATGACCACACATACGGACAAGCTAGCTTCTTGGTCTTCTCCATAACAGGTCATGCCTAATTTACTCATAATGGGTTAATGAATTTCACGTGCACACACATTGGTGCTTGATTGCCTAGGATCATTTTCATGCTCAATATTTGGTACATGAACTTCACTTGCACACATATTGGTCCTAAATAAAGTTAGACAACATTTAGTGAGTTTGGTTGATAACACTAGTATGTTTGAGTCTTTGAAAATCCTTCAGTATTCCATATCAACATCCATATCATCTTCCATATCAACATCCATATCTTCTTCCATATCAACATCCATGTCTTCATCATGGATAAACCAACGTAACACAACCAATTTTGGTGCCCTTGATTGCGACACAATGAATAAAAATGGCCAACTAAAATTCTGAACTATAAATTATCATGTGAACATCATGCATTCCCCTTAAATAGATTGCATTAATCATCCATAAATTTACCATTTAGCTTACATTAATCATCCATATAAGCATTACGCATACACATAATGATTAGCTTGCATTAATCATCCATAAATTTGCCATTTAGATTACATTAATCATCCATATAAGCATTAGGCATACACATAATTATTAGCTTGCATTAATCATCCATAAGACATTCATAAAACATTTTCATAAAATATGCATTGCATACACATAAAATATTCACACAAAAAACAATACAAACATAAAAGCCATGTATATATATATAAAATATTGCATGTACAATGAGTGCCAAAAAGGCTACAATGGAGCACCAAGGCTCATATACAAAAAGTGCATCTAAGCACTAAGCTACTATCCATGAGAGGACCCCTGAGACCTAGTAGGAGCCCTAGACCTAGAAATCTTCCTAGATGCAGTATGCCTCGATGAATCGGTCCTAGAGGATGATGGAGGATTCGATAATGCAATGTGATGAGTCATGCACAACTCCTCCAAAGAGTGCGCATATGTCTCACTAGCCTATAGTCACCATAAGTCAATCCGATGTCGATGCTCTCTCGCCAACATATTTGTCTAGAGCCTCGTGACAGTCTCCTGATCACCTACACCAGCCCCACATACCATCTGCTCTAACTCCATTCGGGCTATGGTAGCCTGCAACCTAGCTATGACCTTATCTCACTTTGCTAGAGCCTCCCTATGAGCCTCCATCGCAGTATCTCACTCCTCATGAAGCTGCTCCATATCAGCCCGTAGCCTAGCCACTTAGGAGATCTCCTCCATCTCCTCATCATCCTCCCCATCATCCTCTGCTACCTCCATCTTGGGAGTCTACTATGACGCTCCCCTTGATCTCTTCTAACTCATCAATCGATGAGACCTCGTTCTATTTGGAGTCTTCCTCAACTCTATAGCTACCACATCCCCACCCATCACCACCTTTGTCACCCATATCGATTTGGTACCAAAGCATGTTGCATACTTAGGAGTCTCCCGCATTGTCTACATATGGGACCTCTAGCTGCTCGTCATCCTCTATCCACACCCTCCATGGCTCTGCACATGGAAGCCCCACCTCATCCCGTTGATGTCAATACAACACTGGCTCATCAGGCACACCTTAAGGCAAACTGAACTATCTCAACACCCACGAGTACTAAAAGTACTCCACCTCATCCTCTCTCCTTCCAACCAGCCACCGTGCCTACCTCACCCACTATAGTTGTTCATCATATCCGTCCCACATGGCTCCTCGCCATGGCCTCCATATCACCTGAGCCAAAGTCAAATCTACCCACATATCCCTATACCACTGGCTGGTATGCTCCTCTCGACTTGGTTGCACCTCCTCAGCCACTGCCCATATCCTAGCATAGGGCTCACCCATCTGCCACACATGATAAGGTAATCCTTCTGGCCGAGCTACACTGAAATGCTCCCACGCCCAATACTAAATAAGGAAGATGCATCCAATCCCCTTCCTCGCTCTCTGTGTAATCTCATATAGCTCCTGATATAACTGTGCCAATAAAGTAGGAGCCCATACATACGCTCTTGGATTGGTGAGTAAGTCACTCATAAATCCCAATAGGTTCCAAGAGAACCTACACCCCATTCTATTGGGAGCACTATGTTCACAAAAATGAACATGATCAAGTCTAGGAGTGCACTCAAATCCTTAGCCTTGTACATGGTCAAATAGTAAATCCCCCATCTCCCATCCTCGCCTCCCCCATCGATCATCGAACATCTTCATGATCTCTGCCTTCTTATCATGCCCAACCGTCACCTTCACATCCTCTACTAGCACATTGAGGATGCAATATACATCCTCAAGTGTAACAGTAGCCTCCCCATTTGGCAACTAAAAGGTTCCCCTATCCGAATCCCACGTCTCCATCAAAGATGAGAGGTACCCATCGTCCACCCTCACCACATCCAATTGAGCCACTCCCTCGAATCCCACCTTCTTCAAAAGGTCCCAATATTCCTCTGTAAGCTTCTTCCTCATCCCGGGAATGGTAGGAGAAAATCAATGTCGAGGCTCTATCTCCCTCAACTGTAGCAACAAACATTTTTACATTAGTATAAATTAAAAAAAAAAAACAACAAAGACTTCAAAATTTTTGCACAAAAGAAAAAAGTGTTTTTCAACATTACTAAGGCAAATTGTGCCTCATATCCACCAGCAACATTCATTCCCTCCAACGCCATATCTTCCGTGCAGATTTCCGCTAGCCTCACTTGCCTCACAAATCCACTCCACTCCTTAGGCGCAACTTCACAATCTCTCAAATGCACAAATGAGCCTCCAAATCCATCTTGTAAGCTATTTATAGCTAAAAGTAGCATACTCAGGCATAGGATGGCACCTACAGCAGCCATAGGCACACATGGGTACCTACCGATGCATCCAGGAGTAGTAGGGCACCTCCAAATTGAATGAAGAAAAAATTGATCAAAAAAATAGCATACCTCCTCCAAAATTCACCAAATTTCATCCATACATTATAATCATCATAAAATCAGGTTTTGTGAAAACAAAAATTATTTTGCACGCATATTTTTAGAGCATAATACAAAATCATAAAATACACAAATAAAGTTACAAAATGTGTCAAAAAAACTCAAATTTTCACAAAACTAACACTCAACCCTTCTAATTAATATTCTTCATCATCCCACAAAATTTCACAAGAATTGGAGTTGATTTGACCATTGAATAAATTGTTTCCATCCAAAAATGTGCAAAATCAACCATTAAAAGCTCTAACATTTACAAATCGACTCCAACTTTGGCGACATCATCAAATTTCTTCTGTCACATTCTTCCATTAGATTTATTCCACTATTATAATCTACCATCAGTTCTTCCAATACATGCCAAAATTACAAGTGAATCTCGTATATAGTGGTTTATTCTATATACTTAGCGATTGCAACGATTAGCATCCATACAATTCGGTAAGATGAATGAATCACCATAAGGACACTTGGTCATAATAATCATTCCATATCTCCTAGTTTGAAAGCTTAATAAAATTTGATCACTCACAATCCAAGTGAAACCTCGACAAGATGAATTTTTCTTAAAAGTATCATTGATGGCCTAGTCCGTGGGGCTTAAAACATGGACAAAAATCAAATCATTTCATTCAAAAACTGCATAACAAGTCATCATAGTGATTGGAACTAGCTAGGTTGATTGGTTCGATGGGAAATAATTATCCTAAAATCATTAGTAGGCCCTCCAAAGATCAACTCTTGTTGTGTTCTATTCTTGCATTTCATACTGCATATCAATGATGCCAAATGACAAGATTTCTTCAACATCATGGAATTACCCAAAATTTGGGGCACCCACTTTTGATTTCGATTTTCCCACAGTGGGATACATTTTACATGATCATGAAATCTTTGTTTAGCACAAAACCCTTCATCTATTGGGGCAAAAATAGACACAATAATCATTCCTCATTCCATAAATCTCTTCAATCATTGGGGAAAAAATGGTCACACATTTTCATCATTCCAATTTTCCATTTTGCATAAACATTCTTCCATTCATTCTTTTTCAATTGGCTCATGAGTTCATTTGCAACTTATTCACCAATTGAGGGGGTAAGCTACGCATAACTCCAAAATTATTTATTCTTTTATTTTCAATATTGTTGCTTAAAAATCCAACGAGGGATTGAAGCTGCTTCTGCACCCAGAGCCCAACCAGGTGTCTCGTGTTTTTGCACAATATTGTGTTTCACACAACATGGTACAAAAAGGGGCATCTATAGACACAAAATCCTAGCCACTTGTCCTCCATCTAGTCCATTCCACCAACCACTTGTCCACCATACCCCTTTCCTGCCATTCAATTGGCCATTCCATGCCTTTCCCACCATCCAATGGCCCACTTTACCCATTTCCCGCCATTTTTTGACCCCAATTTGATTTATTTATGTTTATTTTATTTTATTTATATTTAAATATAATATTTTATATTATATTTTAATATTTATATAATAAAATATATATTTATAAGTTAAATTAACCACAACCATCCGATCCAATCTAATCTCAACCGTTCATCTTCCTTAATCCATGCCACACCTAAAGTTTAATATCAGTATTTGGATTTGCTTTAATATTAGCCACATGGTCAAAAGTGTTAAGCTAAAACCCTAAGAAAACCCTAGGCTTGATAATAAATAGGAGCATTCTCAATGCTCAAACCCTTGGAACTTTTGCTAACTGGTTCAAACTAGCTTTGACTGGAGCTCTTGCTAATCAACCTTTGTGAGATTACTTTCTGAGTAAATTCAACCTACCTTGCCTTAGTAGTGCTCTAGCATAATATTCCCAAAAAAACCTATTTTGCCCTAGGATTTTCCTTATCCCTTCCATCCTCACAGCTTGTTTCTATCGCCGCCATCGTCTTCCATCTACCAAACCTTTTGCAACCCCTTGATCTACCTTTGCAGATCTAACCCTACTCGCAGGTGCTCTTGGGAACCTAGTGCATCCCATAGGTGTAGCAACGTGCCTTCTACATTCTACAGGTGTAGCATAGAGCCTACCATCCCCACATCCGCAGACTAGAGCCTCTCGTGTAAGATCATCAGGTGTCGTCGGGGCACGCTGCCATAAATATGCAATGGAGCGACGAAATAACATCATCAACAAAAAAGTAAGTATTTTATGCATTTTTATTTGATGTTATTTGGATTTTGTACATTTTGTTTATGCAGATCTAGGGTTTTTTTTAGTTTACATTTCTTAGGGTTCACACTGCGGAACCCTCATTTTGTTTATTGACTGCTTTATGTTTGCTGTATGTGCAGGATCCAATAGCATTAGTCAAGAGAATTTGAGTACCTATTGAAGCTAGAGTGGCCCGATTACGGATAACAAGAAACCCAATAAAACTGTTGGAAGCAAGATACATTGAAGACACTACATCTTTTGTACCTAGGGTTTTAGAGAACCTTAGCAACTGTAACTATTGTATCAAAATAATTCTGTTGAATAGACCAATTATAACAAAGGAGTTTCTCAGCTCCCCCCATTGAAGAACACAAGCTTATACTGAGAGGGGGGGTGAACAGTATAAGACTTAACCAATTAATAATTTTAACTTTAGATAGCAGTGGCATCAACACAACATTAATCAAGACAGAAAGCATCACACATTGAAGACCCATTTTTAACGTGGTTCACCCAAAATGGTTGGGCTACGTCCACAAAAACTTTTCTCTAAAAGTTATCTCAAAGTTCTTTGGGAATCCTTCCCAATTACAATGTTTATGAGCCTCGGCCCAAAGGAGATACCTTCCCCTCTGCTCTGGAAATGATCCCTCAGAAGATCAACTGCCTCTACCTCTTGCCAGCACGTGGAACTCCTTTCCACCGAAGACCTCCTGTCCTCAATGCTTAGCCTAAGAGACCTCTGCCTTCTATGATCACGTCCACAGCAGCTCAGCAACCTGTACCAAACACAGTCAGTCGGTCTAGTACAAGTCTTCCTCTGTCTGTCGGATCTGTCCAACACTTGAACAAATCAATCCTCTGCACACAAGCCTTCTCAAAGACTTGCCAAATCTGTCCTCAGGTTCTTCTCAAAGAACCAATGCACCTCTATCCTCAAGTTCTCTGATAGAACTATCAAACTCAGCTCACAAGTCCTCTGCTAGGACCTGTCCAAATCTGCTCAAGAAACATACACATCTTCTGTGCTCTTACAACCGCACTTCGTCTTCTCTCAGTCGTCTCTCTGCACACACTCTGCACTGTCTTCGCACACTCTATGCACTTCGATCGAATTTCGCACTCTACTCTCGACGATCGAACTTCTCACTCCGCACTCTATCTACGAACGTCGCAACTAACAACACAACCAACTCTTCAAAATAGCCTACCTTTTATAATAACACTTTCAAGATCAAAACCTTAATCTTAGTCGGTTGTAACCCTGATCTTTAGTCGGTTGCACAACCCTAAACTTCATCGGTTACAAACCCTAATCTTCGTCGGCTCACATTTAACTTTGTCGGCTTCAACTGCCTCTGTAACTCTTCTGTAGCTTTTGCCGTGAAACTACAACATGTCACGATATCGTGACACCTTTGCAACCGTACACTTTCTTTTGGCTTTTGTCATGATATCGTGACACTTCAGCCTTTGTCGACTTCAACTAAGCTCTTGTCGCGATATCATGACACTTCTATCTTTGTCAGCATCAACTTTGCTTTTGTCATGATATCGCGACACTTCTCCCTTCGTCGACCTCCTTTCTACTTTTGTCACGAAATCGTGACACTTCTGCCTCTACAGACTTCGTCTTCACTTCTATCATGATATCGTGACACTTCTATCTTCATAGCCTTCCTCTCTGCTTTTGTCATGAAATCGTGACACTTCTCCTATAGAAGACACCTTTCGTTTTATCATGAAATCGTGACACTTTTGCTTTTGTTTGCTTTCTTTTCCTGTCATGAAATCGTGACACTTTCTGCATCCGTACGCATTCTTTGCAACCCATCATGAAATCATGACGCTTTCAGCTTCCGTACGCTTTCCTTGTAACCCGTCATGAAATCGTGATGCTATCAACTTTTTCTACTTCAAATCCTTCTTTCTTTTCTTTCTCTTTAGTCAGACATGTCGCGATATCGCACACTTTTCTAACTTGCTTTCTCTCTCCTAAGTCGTCAAATGCGACATGTCGCGATATCGCGACACTTTTCTAACTTGCTTTCTCTCTCCTACTTAAGTCACGAAAATGCGACATGTCGCGATATCGCGACACTTTTCCTCCTTAGCTCTTTTTTGTTCTTCGGTCACGAAAACCCGACATGTCGCGATATCGTGACACTTTTTCTCCTTAGCGCTTTTCTTTTCTTCGGGTCATGAAAACTCGACATGTCGTGATATCGTGACACTTTTTTCCTTAGCACTTTTCTTTCGAACCTGTCAACTTGGGGTTTGCAAAAGACCTTTGAAACTGTCATGCCGTAACCTTCATCAAAACAAATTATTTGACATCAAATCAAATTCCTTCAAAAGCTTCTTGACATCAATGACAACTTATATACTTGAGCAAAGGCAATGTACCCAAAGTACCCAAAATTGCCAACAATCTCCCCCTTTGTCATTGATGGCAAACCTTTACTGAAAACACTTCTCAAGAGCCAAAACTGAAACCAACTGTGCTAACAACTGACCAACTTCCTTTGAAGTTTTGCTCCCCCTGACTTGAAGCTTTCCTCTTCACTTTGAAGCTCTCCCCCTTACTCATATCTCTCCCCCTTTGTCATCAATGGCAAAGGGTCACCTTTGGGGCTCGGGACTAAGAATGAGCCTCTTAGCTTGGTCCCTCCCCCACCTCCTGATGAGGTGATTAATTCTGGGGTGGGAGTACAACTCCCAATTTCTCCCTTAGATACTCAAACGTATCTCTTGGAAGAGGTTTGGTGAAGATATCTGCAATCTGCTCTTTAGTAGACACATACTCTAGCTTGACATGCTTGTCTTGCACTTTCTCCCTTAGAAAGTGATACTTGATGGAAATATGCTTTGTCCTTGAGTGCATTACCGGATTTTTGGAAATACTTATGGCACTTGTATTATCACAAAGTATGGAGATGGGTTGTTCATGCTTGACTTTGAAATCCTCCAAGGTGGTTTTCATCCATAAAACCTGTGTACACCCGACCACTACTGCTATGTATTCAGCCTCTGCTGTAGATAAGGAAACTGAAGGTTGTTTCTTACTTAGCCAAGAAACCAAACTCTTTCCCAGAAAGAATGCTCCACCACTAGTGCTTTTCCTGTCATCAATACTGCCTGCCCAATCTGCATCTGTATAAGCTGTGAGGGTGAAATCATTACCTTTGGGATACCAAAGCCCAAAGTCCATAGTGCCCTTGAGATATCTGAATATCCTCTTAACTTGCTATAACATGAGAATATTTTGGAGCTGCCTGAAATCTTGCTACTAACCCAACTGCCTGCATGATATCTGGTCTGGTAGCTGTAACATATAATAAACTGCCAATCATTGATCTGTACAACTTTTGATCTGTCATTGGAGATTCATCATCTTTACTCATCTTGCACCCTGTAATCATTGGAGTACATATTGGTTTGCTGTCCATCATCCCAAATTTCTTCAACATTTCTTTGATATACTTCCCTTGAGAGAGAAATACACCATCTTTTGATTGAGCAATCTGAAGACCTAAAAAGAATGACAACTCTCCAATCATAGACATCTCAAATTCCTTATGCATGGTGTTAGCAAAATCTTTGCACATCTGAGTATTATTTCCCCCAAAAATAATATCATCAACATAGACAACCATAATCAACATATCATCACCTTCATCCTTAATATACAAATTGCTATCTGCCACACCTTTCCTGAAACCTTGCTCATGAAGATACCTGTCAAGTCTTGAGTACCAAGCCCTAGGTGCTTGCTTTAACCCATACAAGGCCTTTTTCAGTTTACACACATAGTCTGACTGTTCTGAGAGAGACACTCCTTATGGCTGTTCTATGTAGACTTCTTCTACCAACACCCCATTTAGAAAAGCTGACTTTACATCCATTTGATATACCTTGAAATATTTGAAGCTTGAAAGGGCCAAAAACATTATGATTGCTTCAAGACGAGCAACAGGAGCAAACGTCTCTTCGAAATCAACACCTTCTACTTGAGCATAACCTTTGCAGACTAACCTAGCTTTGTTTCTGACAATCTTTCCATCCTCATTGAGTTTATTTCTGAATATCCATTTTGTGCCAATGACATTCTTGTCCTTAGGTCTTGGAACCAATTCCCAAGTTTCACTTTTCTCTATTTGATTTAGCTCTTCATCCATTGCTTTTACCCAAAACTTATCTGCACATGCTTCACTGAAATCTTTTGGCTCAATCTGAGATAATAATGAAACATTTGTAGAATCATGTGAAGGAATGACTCTTCTTCTTGTTTGCCTGCTATTTGGATCACCAATGATCAAATATTTGGGATGATGTTTCTGAACATATCGTGAAGGAGTTTTGGGAAGCAGTTGTTGTCTTTCCTCTTCTTCATCTGAAACCTCTCTGAATTCTTCTTGACAAATTTCATCACTGAGTTCCTTGAGTGGTTCTCTTATCCCTGTCTTTTCATCAACTGTTACATTTATGCTCTCTACAACTGTATGAGTTCTTTTGTTGAAGCATCTGTAGGCCTTGCTTCTGCTGGAATATCCAAGAAAGATTCCCTCATCACACCTAGGATCAAACTTACCCAAATTCTGATCTTCCCTTTTGATGAAGCACTTACTCCCAAACACTTTGAAGTATTTTACTGTAGTTGGTCTTCCTTTCCACAACTCATAAGGAGTTTTATGATGATTGACTCTAAGTTGGGCCCTGGTGATAATGTAGATTGTTGTCTTGATTGCTTCTTTCCAAAAACCATCTGAAAGTTTTGACTCATTTAACATTGCTCTAGCCATATTTTCAATAGTTCTTTTTTGCCTTCAACTACTCCATTTTTTTGAGTTCTTGCTCTTTGAATATTCTCTTTTGATTCCTTGTTGCTCACGGTATTCCACAAATTCATTTGAAGTGAACTCTCCTCCTCTATCTGATCTTAAGCATTTGATTCTCTTGTCAGTCTCATTTTCAATCATTTCTTTGAAAGCTTTAAATTTTTCAAAAGCTTCAGATTTTTCTTTGAGAAAAGTAACCCAAGTCATTCTAGAATAATCATCTATAAACAACATGAAGTAGCTTTCTCCCTGAATGCTCTGAGTTCTAGTAGGGCCACATAAATCAGTATGAATAAGATCCAATGGTTTTGAAGAAGTATACCCTTTTGATTTGAAACTGGTTCTGGTCTATTTTCCATGTTGACAAGGACCGCAAATGATGTTATGGGGCCTTTTTATTTTGGGCAAGTCTCTAACTTCTTCCTTGTTACTAATATTGACAAGATTATCAAAGCTCAAATGCCCCAATATTTTATGCCATAGCCAACTCTCATCTTCTTGAGTTAGAAAACACTTTTCCCTTTTTATCTCACTTAGCATGTAAAGATTGTTTGGAGTCCTTGTAGCACTCGCAATGAGTTTTCCATTTTTTTCTTTACTTATCTCACATCTATCTGAAAAGAAAGATACTATGTGCCCTTGATCACAAAGTTGACTCACACTTAGAAGATTATGTCTTAGGCCTTCTACATAAAGCACATTTTCTGTTTTGGATTTCCCATCCAAACTAAGAGTCCCTTTACCACAGATTTTAGTTGACCTATTATCTCCAAAACTGATTGTTCCTCTGTTTGTTTCTTTTAAGACCAAAAACTTTTCCTTTTCACCAGTCATATGTTTTGAACAACCACTATCAAGATACCATTTTTCTACTTTGTCTTGAGCATGAAAAGCAGTTTGAACTATCATTGACTTAGATTTGATCTCATTTCTCTTTTTAGTGAACTCAAGGCTAGATCTATCCAAACTGCACATCCTTGCTATATGCCCAAAATTCTTGCACTTGTAACACATGACATTTTTATTCATAAGAGGTGCAAAAGAGTTAACATTTTCCTTACTATGGCTATTCAAAGACTTATTGCAATGCATAGCTTTGTGACCAAATTTCTTGCAGGAAAAACAATAGCCATGGAAAGTATTATGTAACCTGTTTTGATGCCTTGGATGATTGTTCTTCTTGTGACCAACTGGAATCCACCGCTCTTCGGGATGAAGATTGATCTTGCTCGAAGACCCTGTTTCATGAATGGTGATACCATCCTTCTTTTGCTTTTCACACGGAGTATTCTGTCTGAGAGCCAACTGTTCCAACTTCACTCTAAGAGACATAACCTCTTCTTCTAGTTTCTCGCAATCAACTTCCTTTCCTTTTAGAGCCTCTGTCAGAACTTGTTCAACCTTCTTCCCTTCTTCAGCTAGAATTTTGAAGTCTATAACACTTTGAGACAATTCTGATCTTGCTATCTCTTCTTCCTGACATTGATGCTTGAGAACAGAATTCTCTTCCCTGAATTTCTCAAGCTTTCTTAAAGCCAAGAAGAATTCACCTTTGAGATCGAACTCAACCTCTTCATCTCTTTCTGAATCTGTATGTTCCTCCGATAGATCCTTCTCCAAGCTATTAGGCTCTTTCCGGAGAGACCCGCTCTGATACCAATTGAAGAACACAAGCTTATACTGAGAGGGGGGTGAACAGTATAAGACTTAACCAATTAATAATTTTAACTTTAGATAGCAATGGCATCAACACAACATTAATCAAGACAGAAAGCATCACACATTGAAGACCCATTTTTAACGTGGTTCACCCAAAATGGTTGGGCTACGTCCACAAAAACTTTTCTCTAAAAGTTATCTCAAAGTTCTTTGGGAATCCTTCCCAATTACAATGTTTATGAGCCTCGGCCCAAAGGAGATACCTTCCCCTCTACTCTAGAAATGATCCCTCAGAAGATCAACTGCCTCTACCTCTTGCCAGCACGTGGAACTCCTTTCCACCGAAGACCTCCTATCCTCAATGCTTAGCCTAAGAGACCTCTGCCTTCTATGATCACGTCCACGAGCAGCTCAACAACCTATACCAAACACAGTGTACGGTCTAGTACAAGTCTTCCTCTATCTTCCAGATCTATCCAACTCTTGAACAAATCAATCCTCTACACACAAGCCTTCTCAAAGACTTGCCAAATCTGTCCTCAGGTTCTTCTCATAGAACCAATGCACCTCTATCCTCAAGTTCTCTGATAGAACTATCAAACTCAGCTCACAAGTCCTCTGCTAGGACCTGTCCAAATCTGCTCAAGAAACATACACATCTTCTACGCTCTTACAACCGCACTTCGTCTTCTCTCAGTCGTCTCTCTGCACACACTCTGCACTGTCTTCGCACACTCTATGCACTTCGATCAAATTTTGCACTCTGCTCTCGATGATCGAACTTCTCACTCCGCACTCTATCTACGAACGTCGCAACTAACAACACAACCAACTCTTCAAAATAGCCTACCTTTTATAATAACACTTTCAAGATCAAAACCTTAATCTTAGTCGGTTGTAACCCTGATCTTTAGTCAGTTGCACAACCCTAAACTTCATCGATTGCAAACCCTAATCTTCGTCGGCTCACATTTAACTTTGTCGGCTTCAATTGCCTCTGTAACTCTTCTGTAGCTTTTGTCGTGAAACTACAACATGTCACGATATCGTGACACCTTTGCAACCGTACACTTTCTTTTGGCTTTTGTCATGATATCATGACACTTCAGCCTTTGTCGACTTCAACTAAGCTCTTGTCGCGATATCGTGACACTTCTATCTTTGTCAGCATCAACTTTGCTTTTGTCGTGATATCGCGACACTTCTCCCTTCGTCGACCTCCTTTCTACTTTTGTCATGAAATCGTGACACTTCTGCCTCTACAGACTTCGTCTTCACTTCTGTCATGATATCATGACACTTCTGTCTTCATAACCTTCCTCTCTGCTTTTGTCATGAAATCGTGACACTTCTCCTATAGAAGACCTCTTTCGATTTTATCATGAAATCGTGACACTTCTGCTTTTGTCTGCTTTCTTTTTCTGTCATGAAATCATGACACTTTCTGCATCCGTACGCATTCTTTGCAACCCGTCACGAAATCGTGACGCTTTCAACTTTCGTACGCTTTCCTTGTAACCCGTCACGAAATCACGACGCTATCAACTTTTACTTTTTCTTAACTTCTGAAATCTACCTTTCTTTCTACATTTTCTTTGCTCTTTGAGTCGCAAAATTGCGACATGTCGCGATATCGTGACACTTTTCTAACTTGCTTTCTCTCTCCTGCTTAAGTCATGAAAATGCGACATGTCGCGATATCACGACACTTTTCTAACTTGCTTTCTCTCTCCTGCTTAAGTCGCGAAAATGCGACATGTCGCGATATCGTGACACTTTTCCTCCTTAGCTCTTTTCTGTTCTTCGGGTCGCGAAAACCCGACATGTCGCGATATCGTGACACTTTTTCTCCTTAGCGCTTTTCTTTTCTTCAGGTCACGAAAACCCGACATGTCGCGATATCGTGACACTTTTTCACCTTAGCGCTCTTTCTCTCGAACCTGTCGGCTTGGGGTTTGCAAAAGACCTTTGAAACTGTCATGCCGTAACCTTCATCAAAACAAATTATTTGACATCAAATCAAATTCCTTCAAAAGCTTCTTGACATCAATGACAACTTATATACTTGAGCAAAGGCAATGTACCCAAAGTACCCAAAATTGCCAACACCCATTTATTGAATAAAATCATATTTTGTGCAATTTATTGTTCATTCTGAGTTATTTATTTTCATATTTGCTTTAGTGTCATATTTTCACTTCACAAATATTATTGATGATCCTAATGAAAATGCGGATTTTGAAACAACTTAATCCTTTGATCATGGAAAGGTGTTATGTGACACATATCTTGAGAAGCTAGGGTCTTGTTTTGAAAAGGATGGACATATGTTTGATTAAGTACCCAACTTTAGTATTTTTGAACAGGTGGTTGATGATGATGAAATTCATGAGGAAGAAGAAAAGTTATAAATCCTCTCCAATTATTGGTAAATGGAAATGTGCCAAAGGTAAAATCTCACCTTTTGTGTTCCAACATTAAGGAATATACAAGGAGTTGAAAATCAGTTTTTTTCTAATCAATTTAATGATTTGAAGCTCACCTATGGGACCATTAATGGAACTAAATCAAATTGGTGGGGTGAAAGAGGTAAAATGAAAGTGGTTGCGTTATTTGGCTTAATCTTACTTTGGTTGGATTTTTGTAAATCTTGGTGTGCGTATCATGTTATATGTCTTTTGAAATATGCTAATTATGTTTGGGATCCAGGGAAGTGATAGCTCAAACTTTGCACCATCTTGTACCATATTTTACATTTGTATATAGTTTTGGTTTTCATGTTTTTGTTTGACTTTGATATTTTTGGGCTTTGTCCTTAAGTTTTGATACTATTTTTGCTTTCTTGATTAGCATTAGGTTAGGTTTGGTTTGTATATTTAGTTTGGTGTTTTGGGTTGTTCCCTTGTTTTGAGGTGATGTTTCATGGTCGCTAACTAATGGCCTCTTTTTGTGTTCCTTTGTTAAGTAGGTTGGAATATCTAATCTGAAAGCAGGTGAAACTGAGAAAAGGGAGGAGTTATTTTGTGATCATGCTCAGATTTTTGGACTAAAATGGTGGAGAGTGGAACAATGAAACATTTCGCTGAAGCTCCACATGTAACTCACATATTAAAGGGTATTTTTGGAAGTCTGAAAGGATGAACTTATATTGATTTGCAAATTAAGGCAAAAATTCAACACGCTCTATCTCTATGCTTCCTAACCCTAGTGATACATAAATGTTTGCAAAGCTATGAAAAAAAAAGAAAAAGAAAAAATAAAGAAAACGAGCATTGAAAAGCTTGATCAAATCAGTCACAAAGTCTAGATAAACTCTACCAAGGCTATAAACACCTGATCGACAGTAGGGCTCTATCTAGACACAACTCGATTATAAGAAATACTGCAAATTATTAAGCAAACACAACGGGTGAGTTAGATAAACCCTACTAGGGCTATAGATGCCTAACTGGCAATAGAGATCTGTGTGTAAAAGTTTATTTTTATGAGCCATGCTTCAAAGCCTAAATATGAACCAAATGATGGAATCCGAAAGGTTTTTAGAGGTGCAAAAATGAATCACTTTTTTACACACTAAGCAAAGGCAGATGGATTAGTTATTTTTATTCGAAGCTATTGATCCCCACCTTCTCGGGACATCGCTAAATAAATCATATTTCGTTGATCTTTTCTGTTCTCGTTTTAGATTGGGTTCTTCACCAGAAATACTCAGGAGCATTTCCGAGCAGAGTTACCATTTGTTGTGACTGGCGCACAACTTACCCCAAAATTGGGGACCCACCTTGAAATTTTGTTTTTGTTGAGATTTTGGTTGTCATTGAGCGATAGTGTTGAGGGGTTTCTACCCATGAGCTTGCAAGGTATTGTCCAAGGTTCATTCTGATAGTGTCCTCTTTCATTTATATTTTGACTTTAGTGTTTTAAAATGTGCTTGGTGTCCTTCGAGGTTTGTTTTTAGTTAGTATTGTTTTGCTTTTATTTTTTAATGTTTTGGCTAAGTTAATTTACTTAGTTTCTGGTTAGGTTGTGATGTTTAATTAATTTGGATATGTTAAAAGTGATCAATTCAAATATCCAAAATTAGGCAAATCAAAATTAAAAATAAAAGGTTATATATATATTTATATTTCTATGAATATAATATATATAAATATGAAACATAAATAAAATAAAACACAAAAAAATATTATATATATATAATATATATATATATATATATATATATATATATATATATAAATATATATAAGTAATAATAAGGTCGTCAGGGCCATTTTAATTCATCAATGTTATTTTTTGTTTAGTTTAAAAGATGCAATGCTTTTTTTATATATAAAAGGGCCTAATCTTGTGTTGTTTTTGATTGGTTATCACAGGAGGACGAAGACCGATGAATCCACGTGACATTGAATGCAAATGTCCATTGATGGGAGTCACTGAAGTGGATATCCTATCGACGTGTGATGCTGATTGGTGGTATGAGCATACATAATGAGTTAGGAGGATGTGGGGATCGGATAGCTCAACACCTTGACGTGTTAGAGAGGACAACCAGAATGACATTACTCGAGTGAACTCGAGGTTCTAATTTCAGTAAATAAAAACAAACACCTCACCAATCACATGGTACACCTGGATGAACATAAACCCGATAGGACCACCGATAGAAACAAGGAAAAATCTTGGCGTGTTGAAGAAGTATAGGGTGAATAGAGGATGAGTAGATTGAGATTTCAATAGACAATAGTCATATTACATAGGTAGTAGACAAAAGCTTTGATGTGGCGATTTCGACAACAACGTGGACGGTCTAGTGTTGGTCAAGGTGCATGACATGGCAGGTTTATGAGATGAGTACAATGGACCACAATGGGTTGTAATAGAGCATCATGTGCAATCGTTCAAGTGGACACAACGAATCCCAATGATGTGATGTTGATTGACAATGAAGACACCAACGTAGCAAATTGATAGTAGTGGATGTTAATGTGGAACAAATACGTCAAAGTATTGCCAAGGAGGATAAAGTGGTCTCAGTAGGGATGAGTTATAGTGAATGACCTCAAAGTTCAGGGGCACACATGGTGATCGGGCACCAAAAGTAATAGTTGTGGCATGAACATATCCAAAAATTAAGGTAACATAGCAACATCATGGTTGTTGGGACATGTATATGGTGCCATCAAGAATTATGACATTGATAGTACAAAGTGGAGACAATGCGATCGAGCAGATACTTATGGTGTCAAAGAATTTCAAAAACAAAATGTAGATGGTGAAATATCATAGTGATAGAATGCATGCGACTGCGTAATTAGAAAATTTGAAGTTGAGGATCATCAACGGAGGTGTAGAGTTCAGGCACGATAATGGATATACAATCATTGTTTCAATTGGTCAGCAAAATAGAAGAGGAGGTATTAAAGTGGAATGAAGCCCCAACATGAAATATGCAAGAGAATGAATCGGGTTGCTTGTCTGGTCTTGCCAAACATTGGGATATCTGGTCCCTGTGAGCGCGTAGCTACAAAAGGATACCCACAAAGTGCCACATTGAGGGATCGGTGTCTCCAGGTGTCGATCACCACGATGCTACATGGACTGCTAAGGACGAGGCTTTATTCTATGATGAATGGTTTGGATGAAACACGAGTTACACGAGTGTTCAGAAAACAAGCCATCGATGATTGGTGAATTTCTACTAGTAGTTGTAACGGTGTTATGGGAAGTACGCATAAATACCGAGGAACGCACTATCGAGTTTGGTACCTTCTATTAGGCATCTTAGATTAATGGTGGTACATTCACAAAATGAAGCAAGTCTGCAAGACACCTATGATGGAAAAAGATAGTAATTCAATCAAAAGGGAAAGATTGAAGTATGGTTACACTCAGAGAGCTTGCACAATATAGGAATATTGGTAACACATGTCACTAGCAACATTCTTAAATTAGGGTCTGCATAGTAAAGCCATGGGTGTTATGAGCCGGTGAAACAATGGTAGAATTCGACGTTATAGCCAGGGAAAAAATCATGTATTATTATATTGTGAGGATAGCCAAATAGGAAGAAACAATAGCAAACATGCGCACAAATGCGTTACATAGGTATTGTGGAATGTAGCGGTTACAGTCCAACAGAGAACACTCGACGAATTTGGATTGGAAGCACGTGAGAAAGACTGACAACCAAGAATCAACGCCCATAGTGATTATCTCTGTCGTATTTACTATTACATGGCCAAGCCGTGTTGGTACCAAGGTCGAGCGTCGATGAATATCTTCAAGATTGTACACAGGGGATGATAGCCTGTCATGTTCACCGTACATAACATACTTTTATTTTAATGAAAGTTAAAATCATATGCCGATTGGCATTATGACACGATGTCTCATAGGAGCTAAATGAAAATATTACCAAGGCAATAAAGGAAGTAATGATTATAAAATCTACCATTACACTGACTGCCACAAGAATGGAATAAATGAATATTATGAAACAAAAAGAAATCAAAATGCTTGCTTACGTAGGAGCGGTTATGAAATGAAATAAAAAGAAGGCTTTGGAAAATAAAATGTTTGGAAGGCGAAAAAAATTGGAAGAGAAATGAACAAAGATAGCAGAATGGAGAAACAAAGAGTTTGATTGAAAAACTTTAAAAGGCCATGGAGAATTGTGGACAAGGCCGTTGTACCAAGTTCACCATATGATGCCAATTTTTGGGCATGGTTTTCTGCACTTGTGGTTGAATGTTGAAAATATTTCTGCAATATATTGAAAATACATCAGGTTTTATGCATGTTAATGGTTGGCTTGTTATCATTTTTGGTATATTGTACCATTTCCTTAGAAGATTGCACCGCGTTAGCTGTTTGATTGCGTGAATTCGGGTCACACTAATGCTGGTTTTTGTGTAAAATACTAATGCTTGCAGGGTCTGTGGAGAACTTCTGGGTTGCAGCAATTTTTTTGATTTCGTTTATTTTATTTTATTTTTTATTTTTTTTCTAACCCTTCTTTTTGCACATTTTGTTAAACTTTGGCGATTAAAATAAAAATCGAAAAAAATTAAAACTTAAAAAATAATTGCATGGATCCCTAGAATGAGTTTCAATATTTCATCTCACGCAATTTTGAAGTCATTTTGAAGCCAATATGAATTTATAAAAATGATTTGAAGTTGCTATTTTTCAGACATTTTATAATTTCAGATTTGACATAATTGCACTTTTCAAGATTTATATTTCATGGACTTCCCTTTATGAAAATCAATTTCATTAAAGGGAGTAATTTATATGGCATTTAATAAGCCATTATTTTCAAAGCAATAAATCAACTTCTCTTTATGGAAATCAATTTCATAGAAGAGGGTTATTTATTTGACATTTCAAAGGCTTATGAATTTGAAAGTTAGTCATTTCATTATTTTATTTCATGCATGAAGAAACAATTAAATGAATCCAATCTTCAGTTCACATCCACATTGAGAGAGATTTTAATATTCTATTTTAAAATTCAAAGTAGGGTTTAAAGAAGGTAAAACTTATTTAAAATTTGCTTAATTTAAAGAAGATAAAATCTACCTAAAATTCTCCAAGATAAAATGAACTAAGGTTTACATCGTGGTCATATGAGGTCCAATCACAAATCACATATTTCTTTCTTTTAAGGTTCACGAACAATTAATAATATAACAATAAAGTAATAACAAATATGCAGGGTTTTGCATAGTGGCGAATTTTGCAATTTAGCGCGAATATTGGGATTTTCAAAATGTTAATTTTGGGACCATAGACGTCAGTCCATTTGCCCAAAAATTTCAAGATCTAATTTTTTTAAGGGTAAATTCGCCCCGTTGTCATAAGTTTTCCTGCATAATTTTTGCCCTAAATTTATTAAAAATAAGAAATATCCTATCCAAATTGCCCCTTGTACCCCTATATATAGCTAACCCTAACAACGAATCCCATACAATTACAATATTTTTTTTGGATAGCGAGCAATACAAAGTAGAATGCGACTGGCAGAAGGTGATCGCCATAAGGCGAATGACATAAGGCGAGTGGCATAAGACGACTAACATAAGGCGACTGAAACAAGGTGAGTGGCATGAGGTGAGTGGTATAAGGCAATTGGCAGAAGGTGACCGAAATAAGGTTACTGGTAAAAGGTGATTGGTAGTAGGCAACTGGCAGAAGGCGACCGACATAAGGTGATCGGCATAAGGCGATCGACATAAGGCGATCGACATAAGGTGATCGACATAAGGCGAGTGGCATAAGGTGATCGGTAGAAGGCGACTACCATAAGGAGAGTGGCATAAGGCGAGTGTCATAAGGTGAGTGGCAGAAGATGACTGGCATAATGCGAGTGTCATAAGGCGAGTGGTAGGAGGTGACTAGCTAAAGGTGTGTGGCATAAGGCTACTGGCATAAGGCGACTGGCTAAAGGTGTGTGGCATAAGGCAACTGGCATAAGGCGACTGGTAGAATGCAACTGGAAGAAGACAAGTGGCATAATGCGAGTGGTAGAAGGCGAGTGGCATAAGGCGACTCAATTTATCGGTATGTTTATTTTACCATTAAATTTTATTTAACATTTTATTCATGGACACTCAATAAGGAGGTTTATTCTGCTTGCAAACAATATTCTTGGGACATATATTCTATTGTCTCTAGTAGTAGTTCTCTTTTATACCAGTTATTTTCATTTTTTTTGTTCATGTTATTCTTCTATTCATATAGGTAAAATATCAATTACAGGCAGTGGAAAGAAGGGAGGCCAGTATTCCAATAAAAGGAGTATCCTAAAATACTTTCATAATATCTCTAAACCCAATCAACCATCAACATCTGCACAAAATGAAGGTATTAATACCTTTACTCACCAGTTAATTTTTTTACTTTGTTAATTTTAAATATAATGTCTTCATTTATAAAGAAGTGTGCTTTTTGGTTGATGGCTTTGTCCATTTTTATCTGTAGAAGGTATGCTTTTAAATTCCACAGTGATAATAAACCTACTATTGACACTAGTATTCTCTCTACAGAAAATACTGTTAACCTGGTATGTCTCCACTTCCACATATCCACATTAATGAATAGTCCACAGATGAAAATATTCTCAATCAAATTTAAAAACAACATGAAGAGATTCCTGAATCTAACACACCAAGTGGAAAAGAAATTAATAGTTCTTATGCAGTCCTTACTTCTGAAGAATCTTCATAAAAAAAAATAAACGTGCAAGGTTATCTAGGTGGATAATTAATAGATCATTTCAGCCTGATTGGATATCATAATTTCTATTTATTGAGCCAGTGCTGCCAGAGAATAGTAGTGATGCTATAACAGAATTGAGATGCATAATTTACAGTTGGAAACATGGAAAGGAGCATAGATTACAACTTAAGAAAGATATAGTAGAAAAAAATTGTGGAAAGGTTTATATCAAAACAAAAGAAGGTGATCAACCAACACCAAAAAATTATAGGTGGAAGGATGCATTAGAGTGTGCACATATAAGAAATGCGCAAGAATATGATAAAGAAATGAAACAAAAGCAAACATTGGTTGAGAAAGGTGCAACGATTCAAGCCCAATTTCAAAAAATGAATAAGTTAACTTTAGCTTCAAAAAGTTTGCAGTTTGTTGTTGTATTCTCTATTCTTAAGAACGGTAGATCTATGTTTGATTTCATGAATTATAAATCTCTATTTCAACTAGTTGATGTGTATAACTTACCCAGCGCCCATTGGTTAGATCGAAGTGGTTGGGAAATGGCAAAATGTCTCTCATTGGTTGAGCAGGATGACCTCAGAGAGAAAGTAAAAAAGGCAAAATTTATTTCACTTTCAATTGATGAGGTGACTGTTGTTGACAATATATATTGGATTTGCATGCATGTTTACACATTGGAAAATCATTTAAGGCAACCTCATTTACTTGGAATATGCAAAATGGTGGAAAATTGTAATGCAGAAAATATTTATAATGTTGTTGTAACTAGTTTAAAAGAAGAAGTAGGAATGAATGAAATTGAAATAGCCACTAAGTTAATATGTGTAGGAGTGGTGCTGCTACAATGTAAGAACACATGAATGGTATTTGTGTTAGACTACAAACATCGGTTGCCCCATATTTGATCCCTATTCATTGCATGGCTCATAGAATGAATCTTGCATACAAAATTGTGGATACATTTACAAATGTTGTGAGAGTGGAAGAGCTTGTCCATGAAATTCATGAATATTTTTCACGTAGTCCAAAAATATTTTCAGAGTTTCAACAGCACTAGGAGTTACCGAAGGTAAAATACTATTGAAAGATGTGGATATTAGGTGGATTTCGATGTATCAACTGACATTAAGAGTTTTCAAAGAATATCAATCCTTGATAGAGTTTATGTATGCAAATTGTAGGGAAGTTGATAAGGCTAAAGATTTACATTTTCGAATGAGTGACTTTGAAACTCTTCTCACATTGTGTGGAATTCTTCCAATGTTGGAAAAAATGAATACTTTGATCAAAATTGCACAAGAAAGATCAATTTATATTATGGATTTCATCAGGGTGAGAATACAAATTTGCATACATATTGATATGATGTGCGTATATGGTCAAAATTTTATGGATTCCATGTTTGAGAGTTGGAGAGAATTAACAAACGCGAATGGTCCTCATAATTTTTTGAAGTTCAATATAAACGATCATCTATGTATTAATGTCTGCGGAAAGGAAATGTCTTTATATTGTTATGGTGTGTGAATGGATATAGGTACAAATGAAGTTGAGCAAATGCTCATAACCTACAACAGATTTCATGTAGTTGTAGATGATACAAAACTTAAACTGAAACAAATAGCATAATCATTGACAAAAGAAATAAGAGATCGTTTTCAAAGAGATGAATTGCTAGAAGCTATGTGTGTGGTTAATACGATGTTTTGGGATCCTTGTAATGAATACCAGAATATAAATTCTTTGTTTCTCAAATACATGGACAGTCTTGCTGACAATTTTGGTAAAAGTGTTGTAGTCAATGGTATTGAAATCGATGTCATTCTCAACAGAGATATTTTGACGAAATAATCAAACTGTTTTGGAACAACAATGTCTACTCAAGTTTCTCAGCTCTCTAACCATCATGAAGCAGGTTCTATTTCACGTTTGTGGAGAATATTACAACCAATTACTATCTTACAACATACTATGAGTGAATATTTTCATTTATATGAATTATGTCAAACGATAATTTTGGGATCCGTGGAAGATGAAAGGGTGTTCAGTGCACTATCATATGTAAAATCTAAAGTTTGGAATAGGTTGGACAAAAATTTGAAGAATTGTTTGAGATTATATGTGTCGACCTATGAGGTGGAGGAGTTTCCTTATGAAAGAGCAATGTCACATTGGAATTCTTTGGTAGATAGAAGAGGTGTAACAAATATTGATGATGATGAGGATGATAGTAACACTGGTCAGATTGTGACAACCAATTTTTTGAGAATGAGTGCAAATTTTTTTGTACAATCTAAAAAGAGTTTATTACAACTTCCAGCACAATAATGCAAGGATGCATTCATTTGATTTGATTACACATATTATCGTTTGATTTGATTTCAAATATCAGAATGAAAGGATGCTTTCATTTGATTTGATTTGAGTTCACATATTATAATTTGATTTGATTTCACATATTATCATTTGATTTGATTTCACATATTAGAATGAAAGGATGCTTTCATTTGATTTGATTTGAGTTCACATATTATTATTTGATTTGATTTCACATATTATCATTTGATTTGATTTCACATATTATCATTTGATTTGATTTCACATATCAGAATGAAAGGATGCTTTCATTTGATTTGATTTGAGTTCACATATTATTATTTGATTTGATTTCATATATTATCATTTTATTTGATTTCAAATATTAGAATGTTTGATTTCACATATTATTATTTGATTTGATTTCACATATTATCATTTGATTTGATTTCACATATAAGAATGAATGGATGTCATTGGATACTCTGTATAGCTTAGCCCTCTGATTTTATTATGTATTATTTGATTACACATGTGTTACACATATTATTTGATTACACATGATTTGATTATTGGATTATCTGAAATGTGTTACTGCATATTTTGTATATCATTTTACAATAGCCTTGTTATTGAAGTATCAGTCTAAAGTTTCTATTTTTCTTGTAGATTTGTAATGTATAAATCGTTATAGGCAACTTGTGAAAGTAAATGTCTATGTTGCATTTTCTGTCATTTCAAATTAATTCATATAACATAAAATAACATCTTACTGCATCCACATACTTCAAAATTACTTAATATATCAACACTAACAATCAAAACAAAGTAGGTTCGAGGTGTAGACCAATTGGTTCATCCAAACCCCATAAGGGGGGAAGTTCCAAGGTTCAAATCTTGGGCCTCATCGGACTGAATGCTTGTCCCTTTCCTGGTGCTTTCAGTGGTATAAAAGGTTTAAAATGATTGTGGTATGGTGGTTATAGGGGCGTACTACATGAAGATCTGTGTGGCCACTATCTACACAATGTTTCTTAAAGGTCCACCCACATCTACTTCAATATCCTTTTCTTCTAATGCCCCAACCCTAACCAAAATTTCTGCTATAGTGTTGATATCAAATAACAAGGCACTCTCTTCCTTCACTGGATCTTATTTGAAAGGTGCATTCAACTCCTTATTTTATTTTAGTTTAGCCTCGACATCCAGGCCCCTATCTCTGATAATATTTTTTAGCAAATTATTTTCTTTAACCTTCTGCTTTAACCTCTTATTCAATTCAGTAGCATTATTAATGATAATTTTGGTAGTCTTGATCAAAATTTTCATGGCACAGACTTGTTGCTTTAGGTGCTGGAAATTAGACTACAAAGCAGAAAAGAAAAAGGTTAATATTTATAAACAAAACATATTTAACAATTTTTTTTAAGTTAGATGTAAAACTTACATCAGCTATAAGTCGTGTTGTTTCTGCAACTGCTACTTTGTTATGATCTAGTAACCATTCATTGAAATATGCTTGGGCTTCTGCATTGAGGTTTTCCAAATGATTCAAAAAAATGATAAGAATTTCATCTCTGTATGTAGACTCGGCCTCCATAGTGCCAGATTCAGCTTTATGTAGCAAAGCATCGAGATTTTGGGGCTCATTCTCAACATTTAAAAACAACTCTTTTCTCTTTGAAAAATTCTTATATCAGCCATTGATTGCTTTAATCAAAACCTTGGCCCTATATTCCCATTATTTTAATTTATCAATATCCGAAAGAAGAGTATTATGAACTACAAATTTACATATATCGGCTCATAACACATTTTCAAAAAATTTTAGGATATCATCATCTGTTACACTACGGGTGTCGACTTGCTATGGGGTGGAGGGGGAAACTTCGGTGGCATCTATATTTGACATCCTCTTCTCCATAAATACCCTCTTCATCCTCAATAATATCACTTGCCTTTAAAGGGTAATTTTTAGGATTCATACCCTGATAAATAAAGTCACATTCTAGAGTTCCCGAGGGCATTTGAGATGCACTCTCAACATTTGAAAAATTCTCTAAGGTTAATATCGATAAAACAAAAACATTCGATGATGACACATTTTGTGTCTCTGTACCACTTCTTCCTTGATGAGGTGGCAATGTGAGGAATGTTTTACAATGCATGCGTGATTGGTTCCTCATAGGTGGAACCTGCTGTGGATGGACAAGAATTTACTTTGAATGGACAGATGGTGGAACTTGCTGTGGCTATGGCTATGGCTATTGCTGTTGCTGTTGCTGTTGCTATTGCTATGGTTGTGGCTATTATTGTGACTATTGGTATGGCTGGCCAGACGATGGAGCCATATGTTTTTTCAGCATTTTGAATCTAGCAGGTCCCTCTGTTAAATTTCACACAAAAACATATATTTAATCTTGTGTAAATACAAATAGCATTTAAAAAATATTTATTTAAACCATACATACCCGACTCAAACTCTGCAGCCATTGATGATTCAACCATTTGCCCTTTATTTGAAAAATATTTAAAACACGTTAAAAAACATAATTTTAAGTCATTAAAATAAATCATTTAAACTAGTATTTTTGAATAGTAAGGTTACCTTGTGGGCTAGAGGTAACCTCTTCCACGTCGACATTAACAATTTCAGAAGTAAAAGGTGTCGCAGGTGTATGCTGAATCCGATCACCATGAGACCTTGCATGTTTGGTGGTAGTTATTGGTGATGACTACCACTGTGTATCATAATCAACAAATACTTCCTAAAACCTAAATACGACATCCCTTTTACTTGAATACTGAGATGCTCTTCTCTATTTTGAAAAGAAAAGTAGAGAATAACAAGATATAATGGAAAAAAAGAAAAACAAAGATATTCCAACAAATATGTTTACATGCATCTCATCATCAGACATGCCAATAAACAACAAATTGGGGTGCAATGCAACGGGAAGACTGCTTTATTGAAGGTTGAAATAAGCTTCCTGAAATAAACAAAGAATAAAATTGCTGGTAGTGACTGAATAAGCAAATTAAATTTTTTGGGCACTCAAAAGGTCATGTTTTAGGCGGTTGGAAATATGCATGGACCAGTCAAATATACCACCACCAATACAACGAATCAATAAAGAAAGTGCCTAAAAAGGTATTTCTGTAGGTCGTCCCTGCAGAATAAGCCTTGCTTGAAAAAATTCAATGCAAGCATATAGAAATTTATCTCCAACATTGCAAATGTTTAAGCCCATTTTGGACTTAGAAGAATTAACTGAAAAAAGAGATAACATTATTAGAAAATAAAAAGTACAAGGAGAACATTATTAGAGAAATGAAACTACAACACAAAAAAATTTAATGTTAAATAAAAAATAAAATTTCAAATTATACCTTTCAAATTGTTAGAATGAACATCGTAAATAGTTCCAAGGGTGGATTTATCATCATCGGTTAAGGCGTATTGGTTGTTCACCAGTACACCATACAAAAATGGTAGCCCTATTAGTCACTGCACATCAGAGGGTTTAACAGAAAAACAATGTCCTTGTTATCCAATCGCATCAAAATAGTTGACACGTCATGGTTGTAACAAGAAATGATCTGTTGCATCAACTGAATGTTAATGTTCAATTATGACATATTCAACACACCAACAAGTCCAGCGGTGTAAACCCATTTAGAATATTTTCCAAGGGTATTGAAAATGCTCTTCAAGTTGGGGCAGAAGATGTTCTTGAAATACACTTTAGAGGGAAGAGGAGAGGAAGAGCTAGCCATATCTAAAAATATGCAGGAAAATGGTTTGAGAAACTAGGAAAACACAGAAATGCCTTGGAAAAAATTGCCAAAACCTTCTAGAAATGCTACCAAAAACTTCTCAAAATGCTACCAAAATGCTCTGAAAATGTTGCCAAAATAGTGCCAAAATGATTTGAAAACACTGCCAAAACACTCTGAAAGTGTTGCCAAACCGTTGTGGAAAATGCCTTGAAAATGCTGGAAAAAGGTTTAAATTTTCTCTGGAAAATGATGTGGAAGAGGCAAAAAATGACCCTGCAAATGAATTTATAGAATTCTGTATGGAAAAAGTTAATAGATGCACGATACATGGCAAAAGAGAGGACACGTGACATCATATAATTGACAAATTATGATGGTCGCCTTGTGCCACTCGCCATCTACCAGTCACCTTATGCCACTCGCCATTTGCCAGTCACCTTATGCCACTCGCCATTTGCCAGTCATCTTATACCACTCGCCATCTGCCAATTGCCTTATGCCACTTATCATCTGCCAGTCGCCTTGTACCACTCACCATCTGCCAATCGCCTTATGCCAGTCACCTTTTGCCACTCACCATCTGCCAGTCACCTTATGCCACTCGCCATCTGCTAGTCGCCTTGTGCCACTCACCATCTGCCAGTCACCTTATACCACTCGCCTTATGCCAATCACCTTATGCCACACGCCTTGTGCCACTCGCCTTGTACCACTCACCTTATGCCACTCGCATTGTTCCACTCGCATTGTGCCACTCGCATTGTGCCACTTGCATTGTGCCACTTGCCCCATGCAAGTTGCCTTTTGCTAGTACCTAAAAAATTTTATTGATAATTTCAGTGGAAAAAAAAAGAAAAAATCGCCATGTTTTGAAAAATTTTCTTCGAAAATTTAAAAAATTTGCCCCAAAGTTTATACCCTTTTCATGATTATTCACCCCGATTTGATAAATACTTTTTTGGTACTGTTAGTCTCACAATGACACTGAGAGGGGGGTGAATCAGTGTGGCTCTTTATAGCTTAAAAACTTCAACTCTTAAAGCCAAAACAATGAAAACTTAAAACCACATAAAGCAAATATAACAAGAGAGCATCCCACAACACAAGATGTACCGAGGTTCACCAATTTGGCTACTCCTCAAAAATTGACTGCTTGGACTCCCATCCAAATCCAACCTTTGCAAAATACCAATTTTACAATCAATTTACCAACACCAACTGGAAGGAGCACCAACCCCTGATTTATCTGCACCCACAGAAAGGAGCACCAACCCCTGATTTATCTACACCAATAGAAAGGAGCACCAACCCTTGATTCCAAGCACCAACTTGGACTACAATTTTGAAACTATAAGATTGACATAAAAATGCCTTCGCTTATACAAGACCCTGACTGGTCTATTGCTAACCCAACCTCTCTCGCTATTCACCAAAACACCATGCACACTCATGGCTCTGCTTGCTACACTTTTACGGCCCTCTTATAGCCCTCTTTGTACTTCTTACAGCACTCTTATGGCTCTCTCGGCTCTGCTTAGCGCTCTCTTACGGCCCTCTTCCAACCCTCTTTTTGTAGCTCTTTTTCTCCTTTTCACATCTTACTAATTCTCCACGTAGACCTCCTTTTATAACAAAGTTCTGACTTTTCTCTGTAACTGCATCTGTAACTGTCGTATCGACTTTAGTTAACTCTTCTTATTTTAGCTACGTGATCTTCTTCTATAACTGCACCTGTAACTGTCGTACCGACTTCAGTTAACTCTTCTTATTTTAGCTACGTGATCTTCTTTTGTAACTGCACCTGTAACTGTCGTACCGACTTCAGTTAACTGTCACATATCTTATTTCGGTTGGGTTCTCTTCTTAGCTCGCGTCAAAGCGACCTGTCGTGAAATCGTGACACTTCTGCCTCTTTGTCCTCTTCTCGGCTTGTACCCATGAAAACACATGTCGTGATATCGTGACACTTTCGCCTCCTTCTGCTACTTTACTTTCCATGTCGCGATATCGTGACACTTTCGCCTCCTTACTACTCTTCTTGGCTTGTACCCGCGAAAACACATGTCGCGATATCACGACACTTTTGCCTCCGTACTCTTCCTCTTTACTTTTGTCACGATATCGCGACACTTCTGCCTTCTTACTTTCTCTCTCCTTATTTAGTCGTGAAAATGCGACATGTCGTGATATCGCGACACTTTTTCTCCTTAGCCTTTCTCTTTGCCTTCGGGTTGCGAAAACCCGACATGTCACGATATCGCGACACTTTCTCTCCATACAATCTCTCTTGCAATATGTCACGAAATCGTGACACTTTTTCTTTTGGACTCTCTTCCTTGCAATATGTCACGAAATCGTGACACTTTTTCGTTCGTACAATCTCTCTTGCAATATGTCACGAAATCGCGACACTTTTTCTTTCGGACTATCTCTCCTGCAATATGTCACGAAATCATGACACTTTTTCTACTTGCCTCTTTCTCCTGCAATATGTCACGAAATCGTGACACTTTTTCTACTTGCCTTTCTCTCTTGCAATATGTCGCGAAATCGTGACACTTTTTCTTGCTTGCGCTTTCTCTCCGAACATGTCGTGAAATCATGACAGTTTTGCTTGCTTGCGCTTTCTCTCCGAACATGTCGCAAAATCATGATAGTTTTGCTTGCTTGCTCTTTCTTTCCGAACATGTCGTGAAATCATGATAATTTTGCTTGCTTGCGCTTTCTCTCCGAACATGTCACGAAATCGTGACAGTTTTGCTTGCTTGCGCTTTCTCTCCGAACATGTCACGAAATCGTGATAGTTTTGCTTGCTTGCGCTTTCTCTCCGAACATGTCACAAAATCGTGATAGTTTTGCTTTCTTCTCAACATGTCGCGATATCGCGATATTTTTCTTTCTTGCTCAACATGTCGCGATATTGCGACAGTTTTCTTCCTTGTGATTTTCTTTTGATTTTTAGTATATGGGCCACTTTGATCTTTTGGAGAATCATTGTACTTACTTTGAAGAACCTCTTAACTCCTGTCCACTGCATCAACCGATCTGTCTGATTGTGTTGACAACAATGACAATATTGTTCCTGCACCTTGCTCAACAATCTCCCCCTTTGGAATTGTTGGCAACACACGTGCAATTTCCTATAATTCTTCTCCCCCTTTGACAATAATACCAAAGGGCTACTGCAGACTCCCCCTGAGTCCATGCACAACATTCTCGAGCACAAATTATTATAGTTAGCAAAAATTACAAACATGAGCAAAAATATAATCAAATATACAAATGCTCCCCCTGAGAATGTGGTCCCGATTGCTAGTCAATGCTTGGGAAGCGTGACCACTCCCAATTTATTGTGAAGGTACTCAAAAATTTCTTTGGGCAGTGGTTTTGTGAAGATATCTCGCTACTTGCTCTGTAGTTGGGACAAAATCCAACTTAACCTCACCTTTCGCAACTTTCTCCTTTGGAAAGTGATATCGGATAGCAATATATTTTGTGCGAGAATGCATAACCGGATTCTTTGAGATGTTAATGGCACTGGTGTTATCACACTTAACTAAAATTGGCTCACTAAAGTTAATGCCAAGATCTTTCAGGGTTTGTTTCATCCATAAAACCTGCGTACAACACGTTGATGCTGCAATATATTCTACCTCTGCTATGGATAAGGAGACTGACTCTTGTTTCTTACTGTGCCATGCGACCAACCTGTCTCCAAGATAAAATGCACCTCCACTGGTACTCTTTCTGTCATCGACACATCCTGCCCAATCTGCATCTGAATACGCAATAAGGGTGAAATCCTTACCTTTTGGATACCATAACCCATACTCCATAGTACCCTTTAGATACCAAAGAATCCTCTTCACTGTTGTCACATGAGTCTCCTTGGGACTCGCCTAAAATCGTGCTACCATGCAAACTGCCTGCAAGATATCTGGTCGCGGTAGTCGTCAAATACGATAAGCTCCCAATCATAGATCCGTACATGGTTTGATCAACATCCGGAGATTTTTCATCCTTGCTCAATTTGCAACCTGTCGTCATGGGAGTGCTAACAAGCTTACAATCCTCCATTGTGAACTTTTTTAGCATCTCTTTCACATATTTAACTTGAGAAATAAATATGCCCTTCTCATTTTGATTAACTTGCAGTCCGAGAAAATACGAAAGTTCACCAATCATTGACATTTCAAATTCTTTCTGCATCTTAATTGCTAAATCTTTACATGAATCATCATTGCTGCTGCCAAAGATGATATCATCTACGTATACAACAAGGACAATGAGATGGCCATTCTCTGTTTTGATATACAAATTGTTATCCACCATACCATTTTTGAACCCTTGTTGAGTAAGATAGTTGTCTAGCCTTGCATACCATGCTCTGGGTGCCTGTTTCAAGCCATACGATGCTTTCTTCAACTTGCAGATGAAGTTGGGATTATCACCAAGTTGGAAACCATCTGGCTGCTCAATATAGACCTCTTCTTCAAGTTTTCCATTCAAAAATGCTGATTTCATGTCCATTTGAAAAACTTTGAAATTCTTGTGAACTGCTAAAGCCAGAAACATTCTAATTGCCTCTAGTCTAGCCACTGGTGCAAAGGTTTCTTCAAAGTCAATACCTTCAACTTGTGCATAGCCTTTACAGACCAATCTTGCTTTATTCTTGACTATCTGTCCATCTTCATTCAATTTGTTTCGAAAAACCCATTTAGTATCGATTATATTTTTATGTGCAAGTCTTGGTACTAACTCCCAAGTTTTGTTTTTCTCGATCTGATCTAATTCTTCATTTATTGTCGTCATCCAACTTTCATCTTTGCTTGCTTCAACAACATTTTTGGGCTCAATGCTGGATAATAGAGAGTAGTTACTTACTACTCTTCTTCTTGTCTGAACACCAACTATGGGGTCTCCAATTATTTGCTCTCTAGGATGATTTTTCTGTCAAGTGCTTGTTTTGAATTTCTTGTTTTCTTCCTCTTCTGAGACACTACTTAAATCATCTGAGTCAATTTTTTTCTTCTTCTCCATTTCCTCTTCCTCATCTCCTTCAATAACCTCTTCATAAATTGGGTAGTTTTCTTCATAGCTAATTTCTCGTTCCCTACCTTCATCAACTTTAACATCGGCACTCTCCACAATTTTCTTTAGCCTCTTGTTGTAGCATGTATAGGCTTTGCTTTTTGTCGAATAGCCAAGAAAAATACCTTCATCAGCTCTATCTTCAAACTTACCAAGATTATCTTTAGTTCTTTTGATGTAACACTTGCTGCCAAAAACTTTAAAGTATCTTGTTGTTGCCTTTTTACCGAACCACATCTCATATGGAGTTTTGCTTTCATGTGTCCTCAACATGCATCTATTTTGGATGTAAACCGCAGTATGGACTACCTCTTTCCAAAATCTGTCTGCTATTTTGCTCTCAGTCAACATAGTCCGTGCCATTTCCTGCACTGTCCTGTTCTTTCTTTCTACCACACCATTCTGTTGAGGTGTCCTTGCTGCTGAAAACTATCTCCTAATCCCATACTTTTCACAGTACTCTGCAAACTCCTCTGAAATGAACTCTCCTCCTCTATCTGATCTTAAAAATTTAATCCTTTTTCCTGTTTGATTCTCAACTTGTTTTTTGAAAATCTTGAACATCTCAAAGGCATCCGATTTAAGCTTCAAAAATAGTACCCATGTCATCCTGGAATAGTCATCTATGCACAACATAAAGTATTTGTCACCATTTATGCTTTGCGTTCTCATGGGTCCACATAAATCAGTATGTATTAGTTCTAAAGGTTTGCTTGTGAAGTACTCTTTTGTTTTAAATGTGGCTCTAGTTTGCTTCCCCATTTTGGCATGAAGCACAAATGCTATTTAATGGTTTGCCAATGGTGGGAATATCTCTCATTGCCCCTTTTGAGCTGATTTTTACTAGATTGTCAAAACCGATATGACCGAGCCTCTTGTGCCACAGCCAATTTTCTTCTTCCCGTCCAATCAAGCACGCTCCTTCGAAGTCTCCGAGAGAGTATACGAGTTTCCGGATGTCCTTGATCCAATTGCTATCAACTTTCCACAGTTTGTTGTTCCGACTTCACAACCCCAGCTTCTTGAAAATTACTTCATGACCTCTGTCACAAATCTGACTTACGCTTAACAAGTTATGCTTCAGACCAATCACAAACAAGACTTCTTTTGACTTTATTTTTCCATCACTGATCTTAACTGATCCTTTGCCAACTATCTTAGCTCCATCATTATTTCCAAATTTTATAGAACCACCTTCATATTTTTGTAACTTCTCAAATTTTTGTTTTTCGCCTGTCATATGACTGGAGCATCCACTATCAAGTATCCATGGTGTAGATTTGTTCTGTGCTTTAAATGCTGTCTGTACGATCAAGGATTCCTTTTCTTCCTTGGGTTGCTCCTTTTCTTTCCACTTTGGTTTAATTAAAGTTTTGGTCACTTGTTTTGACTTTTCTTTGTCGATAGCCTATGCATGTTTTTTGAGAAATTTTCTATTTTGTCTCAAACCATTTGGTTGAAATTTTCTTCCCTGATGTTTATTTTCTGCAAATGTACTTCGACAATTTCTTGCAATGTGCCCAAAATTATGACAGTTATAACATTCTATTGCATAATCCATCAACGGTGAAAAAACATTTCTACTGGTAAAGTTTCTCTGTCCTACATTATACTTGCAATCTGCAATCTTATGTCCATAACCATTGCATTTAAAACAATAACTAGAAAAGAAATGAGTGAACCTGGGTGATGGTCTTTGCCATTTTGTAGTGGGAGCCACAAATCTTCTTCTCCTTTGATGAGTGACATAGGTGAATCCATCATTGTCAATACTCTTCTCGTGCCTGGCATTATTGCTTTCTTTAGCATGATTCATTTTTTCTTGATCAGTCCTGATCTTATCTTCATTCTTTATGGGTTCTATAGTTATGGCCTTTGATCCATTTGATGATTCTCCTTCGATGAAGCCCAAACCAAATTTGATGCCTGTAGTCCTTTGGCTATTTATAATCTTATCCAACTTTATAGAACTTTCTTCAAGTTTGTGATAACAACTCACTTTTTGATTCATCTCTTCTAGATGCATCTTTAAACCAACAATCTCTTCTTCTAGCTTACTGCACTCATCTATTTTCACGGTTAATTGTACTTCGATATCTTTAGATATTTTCTTATATTCATCTATCTGTACTTTCAAGCTGGTTATGATTTCATTGGCATCCTCAAACTTTCTTGAAATTTTCTTATTCTTTTTCCTTTCTATACTCAACTCTTTAAGTGCAGCGATCAGCTCACCTTCTAGATCTACTTCAGCCTCAGCCTCAAGTTCTTTATCACATTCTTGTTTTTCCTCTGTTTTTTCTTCTTCGAATGCCATGAAAAGAGCTTCACCTGTTTCTTCTTCAGAATCCTCATCAGAGCTATCTTCTGAAGGACTGACATTCTTGGATATGAAACTTTTCTTCTTGAAGTTGTTTTTTCTAAAATTTGGTTTCTTCTTCCAGTCACTTCTTTCTTGATGTGAACCTTCATCACTTTTATTTTTCTCATTAAGTGGACATTTAGCTGCAAAGTGCCCAATGCCTCCATAGTTGAAACACTTAAATGGTAGCTTTCCTCTGTATTTTCCTTTTCCCCTTATCAGTTTCTAAACAAAGTGTGCTTCTGTTTCATCTGATGTCTCTTCTTCATTGGATTCTTGCTTTGCTTTTATATTTTTATGTGCTTTAAAAGTAGCTTCTCTCGTCTATGGGTTTAGTTTTTCCTATTCTCATCTCATATGCAGTCAAAGAACCATGCATCTCATCCATACTAAAAGTATTTAGATCTTTAGCTTCTTCTATTGCTAAAACTTTAGAATCAAATCTTTGGGGAAGAGATCTTAGTACCTTTTTCACGATGATAGCATCTTCCATTTCCTCGTTGAGTCCTCTAATCGCATTAATGATTCCATTAACTCTCAGCATGTATGCCTCTATGTTCTCATCATCATTCATTTTTAATGCTTTGAACTGAGCTCGATGCATTTGTAACTTGGCCTCCTTGATCTTGCTGTCTCCTTCATGAATGCTCCTTAGTTTGTCCCACATGTCTTTTGCCATTTTACAACTCATAATATTTATCAATTCGTTGTCCACTAAACCACACATGATAGCATTCTTTGCTTTAGAGTTATTCTCAAATAGTTTCTTACCGACAGCATCGGTTGGAGGAGTGATGGGTATTGTGTATCCACTGTCTATTGACTCCCAAATGTCGTATCCCAAAGTGCACAGATATGTCTGCATCCTGAGTCTCCAAAATGCGTAATTAGTTTCGTCAAACAATGGTGCTTTGTTTGATGAGAATCCTTCACCACCTGCCATTGTCTCACTTCCAAGATCACCTTAGCCGATTAAGCTTGTTCAGGAACTTGGCTCTGATACCAATTGTTAGTCTCACAATGACACTGAGAGGGGGGTGAATCAGTGTGGCTATTTTAAATTCAAAACTTCAACTCTTAAAACTAAAACAATGAAAACTTAAAATCAAATAAAGCAAGTATGACAAGAGAGCATCCCACAACACAAGATGTAACGAGGTTCACCAATTTGGCTACTCCTCAAAAATTGATCTGCTTGGACTCCCATCCAAATCCAGCCTTTGCAAAATACCAATTTTACAATCAATTTACCAGCACCAACTGGAAGGAGCACCAACCCTTGATTTATCTGCACCCATAGAAAGGAGCACCAACCCCTGATTTATCTGCACCAACAGAAAGGAGCACCAAACCCTGATTCCAAGCACCAACTCGGACTACAATTTTGCAACTATAAGATTGACATAAAAATGCCTTCACTTATACAAGACCCTGACTAGTCTTTTGCTAACCCAACCTCTCTCGCTATTCACCAAAACACCATGCACACTCATGGCTCTGCTTGTTGCACTTTTACGGCCCTCTTATAGCCCTCTTGCTGTGCTTCTTACTGCACTCTTACGGCTCTCTCGACTCTGCTTAACGCTATCTTACGACCCTCTTCCAACCTTCTTTTAGCAGCTCTTTTTCTACTTTTCATAGCTAGCTAATTCTCCACGCAGACCTCCTTTTATAACAAAGTTCTGACTTTTCTCTATAACTGCATCTGTAACTATCGTACCGACTTCAATTAACTCTTCTTATTTTAGCTACGTGATCTTCTTTTGTAACTGCACCTGTAACTGTCGTACCGACTTCAATTAACTCTTCTTATTTTAGCTACATGATATTATTTTGTAACTGCACCTGTAACTGTTGTACCAAATTAAGTTAACTGTCACATATCTTATTTTGGCTGGGTTATCTTCTTAGCTCGCGTCAAAGCGATCTATTGCAAAATCGTGACACTTCTGCCTCTTTGTCCTCTTCTCAGCTTTCGCCCATGAAAACACAACATGTCGCGATATCGTGACACTTTTGTCTTCTTGCTACTTTACTTGGTTCGTACCAGCAAAAATACAACATATCACGATATCGCGATACTTTCGCCTCCTTGCTACTCTTCTTGGCTTGTACCCGCAAAAACACATGTCATGATATCACGACACTTTCACCTTCATACTCTTCCTCTTTACTTTTGTCGCGATATTGCGACACTTTTGCCTTCTTACTTTCTCTCTCCTTCTTTAGTCGCAAAAATGCGACATGTCGCGATATCGCAACACTTTTTCTCCTTAGCTTTCTCTTGCCTTCGGGTCACGAAAACTCGACATGTCGCGATATCGTGACACTTTTTCTTCCGTACAATCTCTCTTGCAATATGTCACAAAATCGTGACACTTTTTCTTTCGAACTCTCTCTCCTGCAATATGTCGCGAAATCGTGACACTTTTTCTTCCGTACAATCTCTCTTGCAATATGTCACGAAATCGCGACACTTTTTCTTTCGGACTCTCTCTCTTGCAATATGTCGCGAAATCATGACACTTTTTCTACTTGCCTCTTTCTCCTGCAATATGTCACGAAATCGCGACACTTTTTCTACTTGCCTTTCTCTCTTCCAACATGTCGTGAAATCGTGATAGTTTTGCTTGCTTGCGCTTTCTCTCCGAACATGTCACGAAATCGTGACAGTTTTGCTTGCTTGCGCTTTCTCTCCGAACATGTCATGAAATCATGATAGTTTTTCTTGCTTGCTATTTCTTTCCGAACATGTCGTGAAATCGTGACAATTTTGCTTGCTTGCGCTTTCTCTTCGAACATGTCACGAAATCACGATAATTTTGCTTGCTTGCGCTTTCTCTCCGAACATGTCATGAAATCGTGACAGTTTTGCTTGCTTGCGCTTTCTCTCCGAACATGTCGCGAAATCGTGACAGTTTTGCTTTCTTCTCAACATGTCGCGATATCGCGACAATTTTTCTTTCTTGCTCAACATGTCGCGATATCGCGACAGTTTTCTTCCTTGTGATTTTCTTTTGATTTTTAGCATATGGGCCACTTCGATCTTTTGGAGAATCACTGTACTTACTCTGAAGAACCTCTTAACTCCTGTCCACTGCATCAACCGATCTGTCTGACTATGTTGACAACAATGACAATACTGTTCCTGCACCTTGCTCAACAGGTACTACCCCTTATGCATAACCATGCAAATAGGCCCCTTGTTAATAATTACTTGCAATCATTAAGGTATTCCTAGCACTTAATTTGATACATCTTTATAAGCACTCAAACACACATAAGTAAAAGGAACCTTGGAGAAATTTATATGTCTTTGCAAGAGAGGGTTTTCTAATCAAAACCATGACTGTGGTGCGGATTTTGCAATAGGGCAAAATATCCACTCAAAAATACTATTAACCAAGCTTTAAATCCCATGGGCATGGGTAAGGATGATTGGGAATGATGAATTCCATACTATAGACCAAGCTTCAAATCCCATGGGGTGAACCATAATATTTGATCAAATGACATTAAATCAACTAGTTAGATTCCTTGACTTTTAAAGAGATCTAAGTTTGAATTTTACCAAGTGGTGCATGTGTAATTACCAAGTATTGAAATTAGGAGCTTAGGGTTAGAAACCAAAGGAGTCAGAAATAATATTCATTAATCATTAACATAAAACAATAGGTTACAAGGTTTAAATAAAGATAAAATAAACCATAAGCCTAACTTAGGGGAAGAGAATAGGGAGAAAGAAAATAGGGAGGAAAAGAGGAAAGGAAATTGACATTGAACTCTCTCTGCCGCCCATGCCGTCCAAACTCCGCCGTCCACGAGGTAAAAAGGTAAGGTCCAAAACTTACCATGGTAAAACACTTTTTACCACCCGTAATTTCCAACATTCTCCCCCTTAAAGTTGAGAGGACTGACTATACAGTCTCTCAGCTTTATAAATTGAGCTTTATCCATTGCTTTGGTGAATATGTCAGCAATGTTATCCAAAGTGTTACAATATTTAAGCTCAACAATCTTCTGTTCCACCATATCTCGTATGAAGTGATACTTCATATCAAAATGTTTTGATCTTTTGTGGTGGATAGGATTATATGCCAGTTGAATGGCACTAATATTATCACAATTCAGTTTTGTTGGACCACTTTGAATTTTGCCAATCTCTTCAAGGATTTTCCTCAACCAGAGGACTTGAGTACTAGCATGTGTAATGGCGATATACTCTGCTTCAGTAGATGATAATGCTACAACAGATTGTTTCTTGGAACTCCAAGTTATTAGTCCTGAACCTAGACTAAAACAGTTCCCTGATGTAGATTTTTTGTCATCTATATTGCTGCCCCAATCACTGTCACTAAAACCAACTAACTTCACTGAGTTACATTTGTGGTAATGGATTCCAAAATCCAATGTACCTTTTACATATCGTAAAATTCTTTTAGTTGCTTGAAGGTGCAGCTCAGATGGACTTGCCATAAACCTTGAAACTAGAGAAACAACATATTGTATATCAGGCCTTGTGTTGGTAAGAAACATCAGACTCCCAACCATGCTCCTGAAAGTGGTCATGTCAACCTTTGGTGCTCCATCATCTTTGCTCAGCTGGATTCCATGTCCTGTTGGAGTTGCAAGTGATTTGCACTGCTCCATGGCAAATTTCTTTATCATGTCTCGAGCATACTTATGTTGACATATGAAGATCCCTTTCTCTGATTGGTGTACTTCCATGCCTAGGAAGTATCGCATTAACCCGAGATCTTTCATCTCAAACTGATTCATCATGGAGTTTTTGAACTCCATATTCATTTTATTATTACTACCCATAAATATGAGATCATCCACATATAAACAAACTATGAGGATGTCTGTTCCATTCTTGAGGTAGTACAAAGTTGGTTCACTTTTGCTTTTAGTGAATCCAAACTCATTAAAATAGCCATCAATGCGTGAGTACCAAGCTCTTGGTGCTTGCTTGAGGCCATAAAGTGCTTTTTTCAATTTATAAACAAGGTTCTCTTTTCCTTGTTCTTGGAAACCTTGAGGTTGTTGAACATACACCTCTTCTATTAAGTATCCATTTAAAAATGCACTTTTAACATCCATGTGTTGTACTGCCCATCCTTTGTGAGCAGCTAAGGAAAGAACTGTTCTAATTGTCTCCTGTCTTGCTACAGGAGCAAAGGTTTCCTCATAGTCAATACCATATTTTTGAGTAAAACCTTTTGCAACTAGTCTTGCCTTATGTCTCTCAATGCTTCCATCAGCATTGAACTTGGTCTTGTAGACCCATTTACAACCAACACATTTTTTACCTTTGGGAAGCTTCACAAGCTCCCAAGTATCATTCTTGTTTATAGAGGATATCTCCTCTTTCATGGCATCTTGCCATACATTTTTTGTACATGCCTTTTCATAGCTAGATGGTTCTAGTTGTGCAGTAGCCAATAAAGCATAATTGACTACATCTCCTCTTGGTTCGTGAGATTCATCATCTCCGGACATGTGTAGATTTTCAAGTCTGGATAATATGTCATCCATCTCACTAGCTTGACTTCTAGTGTATCTTCGTTGGAAATTCCTATCCAACATTTGAGAAGATGGATGACTTTGTAGTGTTCTCTTTCCTTTATTGGTCTCTTTCCTTTGAGAAGATGGATCAATATCCATAGGACTTGGAGCACTAACAGATCTCTGAAATATTTTTGAAGAATTTGGGGGTGCCTTCAAAGGAGTTCTACTTGGACTTGGTGTACCACTGGATGTACTCGAAGAAGATTCCTTATGAGGACTTTGTGGTGGGGTACCACTGCTATTCTTTGGCTGTAATTGTGAGGAACTTTCAGAATTAGATCCTACATCAACAAATTTTTGGTGACCCCATTCTCCCCCTTCATCAAAAATTACATCCCTTGAGATTATTATTTTATGGGTCTTGGGATTGTAAAGTCTGTATCCTTTTGTGGATTCACAGTACCCTAAAAATATACAGGCTTGAATCTTGGGATCAAGCTTCTTTCTTTTCTCTTCTGGAATATGTGCATAGGCTAAAGAACCAAAGACTCTGAAATGCTTTACATTTGGCTTCTTGTCGTACCATCCTTCATAAGGAGTGATACCATCTAAACTAGAAGTTGGACTTCTATTTATAATATATGCACTTGTTCGAACTGCATCTGCCCAATATGTGTTTGTAAGATGCTTAGTTTGAAGCATTGTTCTTGCCATCTCAACAAGGGTGCGGTTTTTTCTCTCTGCCACACCGTTCTGTTGTGGAGTATAGGCAGTGGTGAACTGCCTTTTAATCCCATTTTCTTTACAATAGTGCAAGAATTCATTGGAGGAGTACTCACCTCCTCTATCTATCCGAAGACATTTTACATAGTAGTCACTTTGTTTTTCTACATTATTTCTAAAATCTATGAAGCAATCAAATGCTTCATCTTTATGTTTCAAAAAATAAATCCAGCACATTCTGGAAAAATCATCAATAAAAGTAAGAAAATATGAATTGTTTCCTAGACTTTTAGTTTGCATAGGACCACAGATGTCCGAATGCACTAGCTGAAGAGGATAACTGGCTCTCCAGGCTTGTCCTTTTGGAAACTTCGATCTTGAGTGCTTTCCCAAAGCACATCCTTCGCACACTTTCTTATGATCTTGAATTTTTGGAAGTCCTGTCACCATAGCTTGAGAAGTTAACAATTTCAAGCTAGCGGAATTAAGGTGACCATATCGCAAGTGCCACAATACACTTGGATTTGAAATAGCAACATTCGCAAGTTGTGCTCCCCATGGCTCATCAAATTTCAGAGGGAATAACCTATTTTTGGTCATAGGTACTTGTGTAATGACTCTATTACAATTGTTTTTATCAAGTATTGTACATATGCCTTCATCAAAAACAAGTTTGTAATTCTTCTCCATCATTTGCCCAACACTTAGCAGATTGTGTTGGAGCTTTGGAGTGAAATAAATGTCATTCACTTTTTTAAGGCCTTCTTTTGTTGGAACCTCCATGGCTCCAATGCCTTCTACTTGCAATGTTTTATCATCCCCTAACTTAATATGGGATTTATAATTTGAATCTAAAGTAGCAAAGAGTTCTTCTTTACCACTCATATGATTGGAGCAACCAATATCCAAAATCCATGTATCATCTAGATTTTGATCTGATTGTCCATAAGAAAGAAAAATATTAGATGGGTCTTCTTCTTCTCCATAGAAGGAACCATACTGATTGCTTTGTCCTTGTGAAGTTTTTGACCAGTAGTCACGAGCGAAGTGTCCTGGTTTGCCACAATTGAAGCAAGCTGTTTTGGACTTGGTACTTCCTCGTCCTTGATTTCCACCACGGCCTGAATTGCCGCCTTGATTCTGGTTGCCTCCTCTATTTTGATTACCTCCTCTGTTATGATTACCTCCTCTGTAGGAGTTAGCTCCTCTTGAGTTGCCTCGGCCTCTGCCTCTTTGTTGTTGTCCTCTGCCTCTGCCTCTTCCTTGTCCTCGCCCTGCGGCTTCGTTAGAAGTGAAGGCATTGTCTTCACCTCCATAGCTTGTTGAAGGTGCCCCTTGTAACCTCTCCTCATGAGAAGTTAATGATCCTATTAAGTTATCAAATGTGAGAGTAGCAAGGTCTTTTGATTCTTCGATTATGATTGCTATGTGATTCCACTTAGGAAGAAGTGTTCTCAACACTTTCTTCACCACTGTTTCAGATTTTGTGTCATCACCCAAGGTTTGCATCATATCGACTACGGCTTTGACTCGCACGCAGTAATCTTCGAATCTTTCATTTTCTCTCATTATGAGATTTTCAAAATCTCTCTTCGGTGTTTGAAGCCCGACTTGCTTCACTTTATCATTTCCTTGAAAACCTTCTTGCAAGGCCTTCCATGCATCTTTAGCGGTTGTGCTAGATGCAATCCTAGGAAAGATACTTTTAACTAATGCCGCTTGAAGTAGGGATAGGGCAGAAGAATTATTCTTTTGGGCTTCTTTTAGGGTTTTCTTGTCAGTTGCACTCAAAGTAGTCCAATCCGTTGGAGCTGTGTAGCCTTCTTCTACTATGTCCCATAAGCCTTTTCCAATGAGTAATGTCCTCATTTTTATGGACCAGTACTCATAATCATCCCCATCAAATTCAGGGATAGGTAGATTGTAGTTTGATGCCATTACAATCAAGAACAAAAAACTACTTTTATTGTGCAATTACAAGAAAATAAAGGAAATTACAAAGATCAAGCCTTGCTTGATTTACCCATTCACAAATAGCTTATTCTTCTCGATGAGACTCTGCTATTTTTGGATTCACAAAATTGTCAGCAACTTCTTCCTCGTCGTCACTGATCAAGATGATTTTTGGTGATGCGGGTTCAAGGATTTCTACGGAATTACTATAATGAGTATATTTCGATTCTTCTGGAGCAATTGGGATTGATTCAGATTGTTCAAATCTGCTTCCAAAAGAATTATCTTTTGAGTCTACTTCGTAGCCTAAATCAGGATTCCTCTGATGTGATATTACTGCATTTTGTAACTGAGAAAATACAGTATTTAGGCCAAGCGTACGCACATGTTCATCAAAGTTTTCGGCGTTCGTTCTTAGTAACAAATTACAGAGAGCATGATAACATCCATTCGACCTTATCATCTAGCTACCATGTAGAAAATTTCCTTGAAATTTTCTTTTTACAACTTATTTCCTCTTAGGAAATATCTTTAAAAAACTTCTCTAAATTTTCACCTTTCAAAGCGTGAAATTTTTTTACATATATTTCCTCTTAGGAAATAATTTTATCACAAATTTGATAAATAAAAACCCCTTTTAAAATAAAATTTTAATGTATTAAAATATTAATTTTAAGTATATTTTAATAATAAAGTTAATTTGATAAAAAATAAAATTAATTTTTATATCAAAAAACTTTAATTTATCAAAAAATAAACTTAAAAAAAACTTTAATATATAAAAATTTATATATTTTTTTAAAGATGCTAAGGTTTTCTTTTAAAAAAATTTTAATACTCCCGCGGGGATTCGATCCCGCGTCTTCGCGGGAGAGAGCGCCCTAGCTGGCGCTCAAATGCCAGTCGGCCCCTGTGGCTGATCCGAAGGCCACAGGGAGCTACAATGTATTTGAAGCGCCCGACGCTTCGATTTTATAAAAAAAAATCATGGGACTTTAGTCCCACATCCGTAGTGCGGATGATGCTTTGAGGGTTTAAAAACCCTTGGGCGCAGGTATGTTCTCGATTGCCTACGGGCAATCGGGACCGCCTTTTGCCTCCCGCGTGAGCCGCTCCTCCTTCCGCCACGTGTCCTGCGTCGTGTCTCCTCTCGCCACGTGTCCTGCGTCTTTCGTCCGCCTTTCGCCACGTGTCCTACGTCGTCCGTCCGCCACGTGTCCTCCTCTGGTTTGCTCCTCGATTTACGTGCCTCCAGGGTCACCTCGGTTCGTGAGCTATGGGCTAAGCTGACCTCCTCGAGATCCATGCCTGCCTCGGTTCACGTGCTGTGGGCTGACCTCCTCCTCGAGATCCATGCCTCACCTGTGCAACGCCTTCCAACCTCGCTTCCAGCCTGCTCTGATACCAGATATTGAAATTAGGAGCTTAGGGTTAGAAACCAAAGGAGTCAAAAATAATATTCATTAATCATTAACATAAAACAATAGGTTACAAGGTTTAAATAAAGATAAAATAAACCATAAGCCTAACTTAGGGGAAGAGAATAGGGAGAAAGAAAATAGGGAGGAAAAGAGGAAAGGAAATTGACATTGAACTCTCTCTGCCGCCCATGCCGTCCAAACTCCGCCGTCCACGAGGTAAAAAGGTAAGGTCCAAAACTTACCATGGTAAAACACTTTTTACCACCCGTAATTTCCAACACCAAGTTGTTGTAATACAATTATGTTGAATTGATGTCCTATAGGTGAGACCCATTTCAATCTCAAATAACCTAAATAAATATATATATATATATACATTCAAATAGGGTGTCACATGCCATGAGAGAAGGTGGTTAAAAACATGGGTCTTATAATGGAGACCTAGATTTAAGTCTTGCTTAGATATAAATAAATAGTTGCCAATACATTTTATTGAAACCCATAATATTGTGATCATGATGTACTACATATGAGGTCCATTTCAATTCCATGTAACCAATTAAAAAATTCAAATCGAATTTATGATTTTATCATAAGACCGTGTCAAGGGTTGAAAAAGTTAATATAATTTTTTTTTTTAATAGAAATCCTTGTAAGTGTTTTAAGCCAAGGTTGATTTAACTATACCTGATTATCTTAACAATGAAAAGAATAAAAAATATGCTTCTAAAAATCTTGCTTTCTAGAATTTTGATAAACCATATAAGAATGAAATAATTCTTTGTCAAATTTATATATATTTCCATGGGTTAAAATTTTACAAGAAATGTATATAAATTTATTCAAAATTCCATGGTTTTGTACGATCAGATATAAAAATCAAGGTTTATATTACAAAATTAAAAACTAAAAGTATATCAAGCATATGAAAAAAAAAAGTAAATTATAACCTCTCTTCTCCTACCAATTTTTTGTTATATTTCTACTAGTCATTTTTTCTTTTTGGCAATGTTGTTTTTGGTTGCTTCATCATTACTCAACTTGGCCACCTATTTTTTTCTTTGGTTTGGTCCTTTCTATCATGATTTGATAACATGTAGCCCTCTAGAGTGATAGGCAATCCCTTAGATCTTGTTGCTAGTCTATAAGGTAAAATGTGATCACTTTCTTTCCTTAGCTATGGAAAAGAAAATGAATTACCTAGAATTCTTTTATTTTCTTAACAAGGATATTTTAGATGTTAGTAAGATACTATGTAGCATTAGTCTAACATCAATTTGATGTCACCTTTGAGGTAAATTGAAAAAACAAGATGGGAAAGACAGAGAGAGGAAACATACTAGTTGATATATTGATTAATACTACAGGTAGTACTAATAAAACTTAATGTTAGAAAATATTTTAAAGTTATTATTAGGAAAGAATAGAGCTAATATTTTAACTTTAATAAGTAAAAAAATTATTAGTCAATAAATGTTAAGAGGATAGGAAGTTGCAAGCTTATTGCAGTGGTAAGGGCTTTGGTCTCTCTTTGGGAGGTCCAAGTTTTAAATCCCACTCAGTATGATGGGATCAGAATCCCTCATAAAAATCTATGTAAACTCATTGAAAAATAAACATTAAGAGGATAGGGGATTATATATTATGAAATATTAATGTTAGGATTGGGGGTGGGAGATAATATTAAGACATAGAGTTGGGGATTTACAAGTAATATACAAGTTTGTATGAGGTAGATGCAAGGGTGCATTCATATGGGTATAAAGTACCTATTATGAACCTTTAAAGTTGGAATATGTGAGTGCAAGGGTGTGAGTACATGGGGTATGAGGGTATGGATATGTTGAGGTGTATGTTAAAAGTATCTATCAATGGCTAAAATTCACTTGTGTCCCCTTAGGTGTTATTTGGTCTATCACTATAACATGAGTATCCAAGTACCCAATAGAGGTACATAAATCATAGACATGAGTCTAAAACCATGGGTATGCATACCTAGACAATAATAAAACTTATAAGGTTAGGGCAAGTTGTTGGGAGAGGATTAAAATAAGATGTTACATATATTATATCGTTAGAAATATAACTATGTAAAATGATATAGGTTTCTAGCTATAGCATCTCAATTGAGATGAGAAGTGTATCTATTTGTAAACTCTTAAGCTCTAAAGAAGAGATGTCATTTTTCAAGGGTGGGGAACTCAAGTACAACCCCTTAATATCCAACAAAAAAAATATGGTGTTCTTAAATAGGCACAATTTACAACCACATATATTTCAAATTGCAACAAGATTCAATATTTGGAAGATATGCTTAACAACTTGCTTATTTTAGGGATTGCCTACCAAAAACCCACTAACAATATTCATCTAGAAGATATTGGAAAAACTAAGTCTAACATGAGAAAACTAAGTCTCACATTTTACAATAAGACTAAGTCCCTATTAAGCCTAATTCTAATTACATATTATTCCATCTTATGTCTCATCATGCCTCCCAACAATTGAAGCATTGGATTCTAATACTTTTAAAAAAGAAAGAATATCATGAGACATTTGATGAGTAGATATCCATTGAGCCTGGTGTCGAAGCTAACCTCGAAGTGCTATAAGGCATGAAGTAGAATATTCTTTTCGAGTTTGAAAAGTATTCATATCAAAATATCGGTCAACATCAAGTGAGTTGAAAATTAGGTACCACATTGGTAGGATGTAGGGTTATGCGTAAGGGGTCTACCCCAAAATGTATTTATACAAATTTTTTGAATAAATTTCAAAATCTAGGCGAATAGTGTCCAAACGCATGTAGAAAGTTCACTATTATTAGGGGTAATGTTGGAAATTTAAACTTAAAATAGTCAAATTATTATAAAATTGGGGTGAATTGACTAAAAAAAAATTGCACCCAAATTTTTTTTGCTAATGGCCTTGGTCAAGAGTCCCAAATATTAGCCAATTCTAAATTTAAAAAATCCTAATTTTAGCCAATTTGGCGATAAATAGCCGTTATGCATAACCTTGGTAGGATGGCCGATGACAAGAGTTATCTCCAAAGTAGAATCATGATATGGCTTGAGAAGATCCACATTGATGATGTCATGAATGCCAATATGAGTTGAAAGATCAAGGTAAAAGGTATTCATAACAACCTACTAGAGGATGGTATAAGGCCCTTAGCAAAGTGGTTTAATATTACTATGTGCCCTCTTTGAAAAATGACCTTTATCCAAATAGAGCCAAACTTTATCTCCAAACTAAAACAGATGAGGAATATGATGTTTATCCATTGCTTGCTTTTGTTGGTGCTAGATCTTCTACAAAATCTAAACCACCTTTTACTGAAGACTCTACAAATGCTAAATGAAGGAGTTTTCCTTAACTTGTTCTTTCTGAATACGCATGGTAGCTGTAGAGGACAAGATAAAGGTAATTCATGTAGAGACAAGGGCTAAAATCTAAGACAAAATTCAAAAGGAGAGTGTCTTATGGAGGTGTGGAATACTCTATTGTAGGTATGCTCTATATGAGTGAGCCTCAAATCCAACTTAGTTGGAGAAGTGCGGTGATAGATCCTCAAAATTTACACATGTGTGAGATTAAATACTTTGGTCTACCCATTTTATTGAGGGTGGAAAGTAGTGGAGAAATTAAGAAAGACTCCTAGAATATTCCACAAAGAGTTCCAGAAGTGACCCATAAAATAGGAGTCTCAATCAGATATAATGTTGGTGGGGAGACCAAAGGAGCACCATACTATGTCAAAGAAGAGCTATGCTAAGTCAAGTATCAAACTGATCTTGCGATAAGGAATGAACTTAGCTATCTTACTAAACCTATCCACGACTACAAAAACACAATCATGTTGTTAAATTACCATTGGGAAACCACTCAACAAGTTTATGGAAATGATTTCCCAAGGATGAGAAGGAATGGGTAAGGGAATATTGAGGCTCAATTTCCTATTAGTTGGATTTGAGTGGCAATAAATTGCATATTGCCTCAAGAATCATAGAACATCAAATCATAGAACATCATGCTACACTCGATATCAATAGAAAAACCACTACAAATGATGAAGAGTTGTGTTTTCCAAAATGCCCACCATAGAGTGTGGAATATGCCTCTTTCAAAAGAGACAACTACTACTCTTGAGGTACACAAAGTTTATCCAACCTATACAACAAACTTTCTTTCATATAGAAATCTTGAAAAGGACTTATATTAGAAGAGGAAGGATACAAAAGATGGTAAAATTTCCCAAAATTTGGGTCAAGAGCATATTGTGCCACCCAAGTTTAGAAAGTAATATGGGAAGTAGTCACAATTGTCAAGGCTTGTGCTACTTAAGGGAAACTCAAGGAATCTGCTACTATGTTGCTTTACCCTTTCTTGTACTTGATCACTAAATGAAACTATTGCTAGTTAGATGCCCACTTCATGTTATGAACTTCCTCAATCTTATTTTGAGATTGAATAAACTTAAGGGGTATGTAATCAGTATGTATAATTGTTTCTTTTGCAAAAAGGTAGTATCCAATACTTTATAGGTTGCACCAAATCATACAACTCTTTTTCATAAATTGAATAGTTATTTTTGGTTGTTGATACTGTCTCAAAATAATAGGCCACTAGATGGCCGTAAAACTCCAAGGGCAAATTGTGATGCATCTATCTCTATCTCAAAAGGTTGGGCAAGATTTGGAAGGATGAGGATAAGTGTTATACAAAATTTATGTTTCAAGGTATCAAAGGTACGAGCATGATCCTTTGTCCATTGAAACATAACTTTGGCTTTGGTCCTTATTTGGATACTTTACAACCAATGATTTTTTCTTCATATTTTTAATTGGTAGCACTAAAATCAAAGATGTTCTTTCTTCCTACAAAATGTACAAACATTTTAGAAATTAGAAGAAGAAGGATTTTTGGATGAATAAGAAGAGGATGTAGATGAAAATGGAGAAGGAGCAGAAACAAAAGAAGAAGTCCTCTTCACTTGCTATTGTTGTTGCTACTGATTAGGTACCTTGGAAGTGCCTAAATATTGAGATCCTCTCGATTGACTAGAAAGCTTCTCCTTGGCTAATTTTTCATGGTTGAATGCAGTATAAAGTGTGGCTAAGTTAGTATATTTCAACTACCTATACAAAGGCTCTTGTAATCCACTCACAAATTTGATGATTAGTGCTTTAGCTGAATCTTTCATGCCAAGCAAAATCCTCAACATGTTAAACTGGAATACATAATATTGCATAGATATATTGTGAATTTACCTTAATATTTACCATTTTACATTCAATTCTTATTCATAGTTTGGGGGATAAAAAATATCCTTCAAAGATTTGATTAGGCCATCCCAACTATCAATTGGATTTTGGCCTTCTTGTCATTTCATAATGACAATATGTGTTAACCAAGACAAATTGAGTTTTGCAAAGGGAACTTTTTCTTCAGTAGGAACCTCCATGTAGGAGAACCAAGTCTCCATATCCATTATCCAACTGGCTAGGACATCAATATTTCTAGATCCACCATAAGGATTTGCTTCACATTTAGTATTTTCATGTAGATCATTATTATAGATCTTTACATCAGGAGCACTTTGGAAAGTTATTTCTTGGACCTTATGGGCTAATATACCAATTACTTGGGCTAAAGAAGTCAATTGGTTTGCAAAATCCGATGTCATTTGTAATCGAGTATAAGCCAAGATTTAACAAAGTTGATGCCTAAGGACCAAAAGGGTCTTTACAATGAGGGATTACAAAATTCTATGCTTTTGCCCAAGCAATTACAAAAAATAATGTTTTGTGTAATGTCACTAATGCTAGAAAATATTACTAATTCAGTGATAATGGATATACTGAAAAAGGTAAAATTTAAAGCACAAAATATTTGATTAATTAAGTAAAGGTAATTATAAATAAATAAATAAATAAATAAATAAATAAATAAATAAATAAATATTTAAATGAAGTGCCAAATTATAATTTGAAATAAAAAAATTGGAGCGCCTAAGAATTGCTCCATTGGGTCAATCAACTACGGTCAACCATGCTAGTCAACCATACATAAGTTAGTCAATAAGGTGCCATGTGGTGCATTGGCATAGTCAACCAAAATCAGCCCATGTAGCACCATGTGCCAATCACTAGCGAATGTGCATTGGCTATTTCACTTAGTCCCAAAGGTACATTTTAAAATGTAAAATCATTTCTCACCCCATGCATGTGGGATAAAATGATGAAACTATTTGATTTTTGGGTTTCAAATTCAACTTGACCATAAATTTCAATGTGGAATCACTGTGTGCCACTTGGCATACCTAAACATGTTAGATATGGCTAAAAAATGCTCACCACATTAAATGATCAGGGTTTGATATCCACCAATTATGCATCAATCAATTTTTAGATTTGAAAACAATGCATTGGGGCCAAAAACCAATGAAACACATCCAAAGATAAATATGCTAGAGTGGGAAAAATGGATCAATCAAATTGGATTCCTTGTCATAAGAAAAAAGGAGGCCCTCATTGCAGAAAGCAATGACTTGGTCTTGCATCAACATCCATGATTATAGAATTTTGACAACCTCGTATTGTCGAGCGATATTAGCCATGATGTCGATGACCTCCTATCGCCTTATGTTGGTTGATATGATGGTTGGAAAGTGACCTATTAATTTTTGAGTGAGTTGTTGCTCGATGACTATGTGGTATTTGGAGTGTGATATTGGTTGCCTTGACAATGATGCCAATTGCTCAAGTCACTATAAAGCGGTGAGATTTATCACCTTCGACGTGATGTTGTAGTTGCTGAAATACAACTACTCTTAGTTGCCTATAGGGTGATGATACAATCATCAAATGATAACTAATTTTTATTGTTTAAAAGATGATAATGCTTTATTTTTATTTATTTATTTATTATAAAGTGACTAGCTAGAGAATATTAATTTACCCCAAGAAGAAATAATAGGTGAAGATCTAGTCGACACATGATTGAAAACTTGGTATTGAATTGCAACAACACAAACCAACTTCTTTGAGCTCAAGGAACTAGTGTTCGAACTATAGCTTTAGAAAGATACAAGTAAATACTATCACCTTTTAATAGATTTGAATAGAAAATAATGCAAGGTGCATTTTTCCTTTGTTGACGAAGCAACTTGAGAAAAATTGCATGTGGGGATTGTTACCGAAGCTCCTTTCTTCGATAAATAATTTTGAAATGGCATAGAGTTCTCTAGAACTTCGATTGAACCCTCATAAAAATTTTCTAGAAGTAATATATCCCAAGTCTACTCCAAAGAATTAGAACTTGGACTAACAAGTGTAGACAACTATCTGCAATACTAAGCTTCATAAATATTTAATGCATGAAAATCCAATGAACAAACATGAGTAGAGTGAACTAATACTACATGGAAATAACCCAAACTAGATCTCCCATTTTGATACCACTTATGTGGATCAAAATGAAACTGAGAATTTCTATTAACACGGTGTGCTTGAATAGGCACAATTTACAACCGTATATCTTCCAAATTGTAACAAGATTTCATATTTGGAAGATATGCTTAACAACTTTCTTATAATGGATTACCTACTAACAACCCACTAACAATATTTATCTAGAAGATATTAGAAAAACTAAGTCTAATATGAGCATACTAAGTCTCACATTTTACAATAAGACTAAATCCCTAACAAGACTAAGTCCGTAATAAGCCTAAGTCTAATTATATATTATTCCATCTTATTCCTCATCACAAATGGAGGATACCCATTAGAGCGTTTAGGGAAATATTAGAAAGTATGTACTATGGAGGATGGTCCTTGCGCTTTAGGGTTCTAATGTTAACATAAATAAGAAATTTTTTATGAGGCTATTCCTTGCACTTAAAATTCTTCAACACAAAATAAAGCTATAGATGATAAGTCTCATTATGAGCAATGTGAAAAATCAAAGAGACTAACAGTAACATCATAAATTATATGGATAACTATAACCATAATAAACATAGAAATATAGTTATTAGATATATTAAAAAACATATTAGTTTTGATATCATTTCATTAAAAAATAAATAGCACAAAATATTTCTTCAATAAAGTATAACTAATGACTACCACCATATCACATTCAAAACATGAAACCGTTGATGTTTTTTTTTTAAATTTCATTTTACATTAATACAAGCCAAGAGATTTATAAATGTCACCTTGCTATATAATAGGTTTTATCCATAATTTAAATCAAGGTGTATGGAAACTAATTTGAAATGCACTAGTGCCTCTATTTTCTTTGAAATTATTTTTATCACCCATATCACCTTGTTTCACTCGTGTTTTTTTTTACATTTCCCCCCATATTTTCAAATTATTACAAAATTTCACATTAGTTCCTATTTAGATATGAGATTAATATCTAAGGCGATATCCAAAGATAAGTATGCATTTCCTACCATAAAATTATTATCATTTTGCTGAGTTCATGTCATCTAAAATTGACTAAGGCCTTATGGAGAAAATTTTCAATATTGAAACTAAATAGTGCTTTAAATGATTCTTAATATAATAAGAACATTTAAGAACACTTCCCATCTCTTGTTTTTAGTTTCTTTTCCACAACTATATTAATGTCCTTTATATTTTTGATCGAATGGAGCTAACTAAGTTGTGGTTTTTTCAAGATAAGATTTAATAGCACCTTAAAAGAAAACCCTATAGGAATTAGTAAGCAGAGAATGTTTGAAAATCATAAACATCAAAATTTATTTAGCTATGTCAAATCCTAGAGAAATAGAATAAATGATCATGCAAAGGCCAAAGTACTAGTCATCGATATTATAACTACAATTAAGAAGGGTTCAAAGTCTATTGACATTAAGGCCGATCCATTCATTATTATAAATATGATTAAAAATAATGGATGTGAGGATTGGATTAATAATAGTGTTATTTTATAATAAGTCAATTATTGATTGAAGTATTATGAGCACATCTACAAAGCAAATAAGAAGGTGGAAACAAATAAGTAAACATTTGTAAATCCATCCCCTTAGTTCAACTTTAAATTCAATTGCAGTTGGTCAAAAGATATAATATACTTATATGATCATATGCCATTATAAGATTTATTTAAATTCAACATTAAGCCCATCATTGTATCAATAAATGTGTCATTACATATAATTAGAAGTATTGGTCAAAGATTATGTGATTACTCTTATTGGTGTTGGTGATGGCCTAGCTTGACCTTGTTGTTAGCAGCATTATCTTTTTGATAGTTTACCTTAGCCAGTAGTGGGTATTATTGTCCATATTTTGTAATATTTGGATTATGTCTAGGTCAATATTAATTGTAGCATGTTCATATATTCTAATTAATAGTAATTGGTCCTATGATAAAGTTGTCCTAATGAATATACATATAGTATTAGTTGTTGGAGTATATTATATTATTTGGTACATGACAATGTACCATCTTGGGTACATATTTAGATTAGGAGTGTGTCTTAGAATAGAGTATGAGTATTTACTTTATGCAATGTAATAAATGCACAAGTATTATTAGAGTGTGCAAAGTATTTAATAATGTAAATGTGCATATTAGTCCATGTGCACATGTGTCCTTAGAGTAGGAAAGTAAAGAGTCTCAAGAAGAGTGAAGGTCAAGAGTACTCCATATGAAGAGTCACATTCCATTATATATGGGTCTATGTGTGTGTTTTTTGGAGAAAAAATGTAGAGTGAGAGTGTGTGGAAGTATGGTGTATTTGAGATATTTATTCTATAACAAGATACTATTTTGTGAGCATTTTTTAATGATAATTTTATGATTTGTTGCAGAAGTTATTTATGAGTTTTATATGATTAGAAGTTTCCCATTATCTTATATTTTATATAACAACTTTATTTTAGATCTTGTGGTTATTTTAGTTTAAGTATTAAGCATAATAAGCTAACAATAGTAAGGTATGAAGTTTGATGGATAAATTATTGTAATTCATCAAGGAGAATTCATCAAGGAAGGACTAACTACTAAGGAGCAAAATCATGCTATATATACTCAAATATATGTTGCTATGAATATTTTAAAACCTTTGACATGATCCATTAAGATAAAATTTGAATCAAGAGAATGAGATCAACAAGTAGATTATGAAAATATCGCATTTCATTGCCACAATTGTTATGATATTGGACACACGACAAGAGTTTGAAAAGTGAAACTATGAAGATAAAATTTAAGATAAAGCAAGGAAATCATATAGTAATAGAAGCTAGACCAGATCAAGGATATTCCACTCCGAAAGGAGAGGTAACAAAATTCTATCTACAATATCATTTGGTAAGTTTAGAAGGAATTAAAGGTGCAAAAGAAGATATGGAGAGAAATCCTAAAACAAAGACAAGAAAAGAGATCAAGTTTATTCTAAGTAAATAATCTTCATTTTCCTCAAGTAGTATATAATCCTCTTCAAGAAATACGAGTGTAAGGGATGAAGATGTTATCTCTTGCACTTGAAGGTTTCAATAGCAACATAATAAAGAAATGAGGATGGAGGAAACCCATAACAATTTAGGTTTTTTAAAACATAATAAGAAGGTAATTGTTATAGAAGAGCATCCTTGCACTTTAGGGTTTCTAGGGAAACATAAAGAAGAAAATAATTTTTAGGTTATTCCTTGCACTTTAGATCCTTTAGAACAAGGTAAACCTAAATATGATAAGTTTTATTATAAGTAGTTTGAGAAGATTGAAGAGATTGATGAAGATGAAAGTATTTTAGGGAATGAAAAAGAGAGAGGAAGATCCAAAAAACAAAAACAAAGAGAAAAAGAAACCCAAAGGGATATTAATATGGGAAAACAAATACAAATATCACAAGTGCTAAAAAGAAGTGGTGCTAAACCCACAAATAATAATATAAAAAATAATATTTTGGAATATTAGGTGAATGAATAAGAACCGTAGAAAAAGGTATTAAGAAATTGTGAGGTTGTTATGGAAGTTCGACAACAAATATTTTAGCCATTAGCGGTGTTGAATTTCATCTTGACAGAATTTAAATTTCAAAAGGGATTTGATATAAAAGGCATTGATTGTGGAAACTTAGCAGTTTGAGGAAAATGGAGAATATATTTGATAAAAATGCAAATGAAGAATATATTTGATAGAAATACAAATTTGGATATGCTTTAGAAATGTAATGAGAGCAATGCAATGTTTTGTTTCTATAATGGGAGTCACCCCCAATAGAAGCCACACAATTTATTAAAAAAACATCAATATAAAGCAAGAAGATAATATTATAGTATAATCTAGGTCAACTCAAGGATTTTCCACTCCCAATAATATGACAAAGAAATCCCCTCTACATAATCAAATGGTAAAGGCCATTACAATTTATTTAAATAAACCATTAGCAGAAAAAAATGACGCAAGGAATGAGGAAGTATAATGCGCAAGTTCAAATTTAGGAGTTAAGGTGCAAAGGAAGATGGAGAGGTATATTTTAAAGCAAAGGAGATGAAAGAGGTTATGTTTAATCCATGTAACCCATATTCATTTTCCTCAAGTAGTATAAAATCCTCTCCTTGCAACAAAAATGAAAGTAGTACAAAGTTTATCCCTTGAAATTTATGGTTTCGAGAGCAACATAATAAGGAAATGTATATGGAGGATATCCATGGAATTTTAGGGTTTCTAGGGAAACCAAAAGAAGAAAGTATTTGTGAGGGCATTATTTGCATTACATATTCTCTACGACAACATAAATCCTTAGAAGATAAGTCTGTATGGAAAATTTGAAAATATTGATGAAGATAAAGTGTTGGTGGGAATGGAAAAAGGAGAGGAAGATCTTCAGAGCAAGAACAAAAAGAAAAGGAAATTGAAAGGGATATTGATGTGGGAAACCAAAAATAAATATCACAAGTGTTAGCAAGAAGGGATGATCTCACTAATGAAAAATAAAAGTGATGATGAAAATGACATTATCTAATATTAGGGGTGTGAATAAGACCCTAAAAAAGGTTATTAAGGCATTGATACATTATTAGAATCCTAAGTTTATTTTAATAGAAGAAATAAAATTAAATAGTAAAGAACGTAAGGATGCATTAAAAAGTATTGAAATATAGTGGATTGTTTATTAGTATATTGTATTGGAGCTTTAAGAGGTATTGGAACAATATGGGATAAACACAAATGGGTTGGGAAATTGCTAGTCTATTTTGCAATAAAGAGGAAAATATCAAATTTGGGATTATAAATGTATATGCTCAAACTATAGTTACTCCTCATGAAAGATGTTGGAAGAAACATAGCATATTTTTGTTAAATATAATGATGATTCATAATTGTGATCTATAGATTCTTGGGGGGAATTCAACATGGTTCTATCTCCTCTAGAAAAAAGGGTAGTACTCTTGCATTACTAATGTAATTTTTTTCTTTATTTATCCATTGATATGGTTGTGGCATGTTTTTCCTTCAAGTTTTCAATATACATGGGATAAGGGATGCAATAGACAAACTCATATATTAGAAACATTGGATATGTTTTTTTTATCTAACACATGGTTACAAATAGATTATACAATCTCTTCTTACATTTTATTATAAGTATAATTAGACCACAAACCCATTCTCTTGAGATGTGATTTACTCAATAATGGTCATCCTTAGCTACTTTGATTTCAATCTATATGGATCCAAGACCTTGATTTCTTCCCAATGGTTATGTTATGATGGGATAAAGCAAAGCGTGAACAACCATATATATACATTTTTGTTCAAAATTTGGTAAATGAAGATTTGTTATGCCAAATATTTTGGATATATATTTAAAGCAAAGGAGAAAATTGAGTATAATATCAAAATTTTACAAAAGATAATAAATGGAATGGACCAAAATAATTTTGTGTAAGAAAAACAATTACTTTATAATTATCCTAATGTATTGAAAAAGGAGGAGTCTTATTGGTCCAAAAAATCTAGGGAGAGATGACCTAAGGAAAGGAGATAGAAATACCATATTTTTTCATGCTAAAAAAAAAACATATTATCTTTTCATTGCATAATAATGTTTCAACTTCGAATGAAAGAATATTGAGGATGAAGAAGATATTAGGAAGGAATCAATTATTTTTTTTAAAGATACTCTGTTAGATGTTGGGAAGGATAAGGAGGCTCAATGCAATTTCTTGTAAAATATTCCATCAATTATCACACAAGGTCAAAATGAAAGCTTGACTAGAAAAATATCTATAGAGGAGCTACATGAGGTAATTTTTTCTTCCCATCTAAAGAGGAATCTAGACCTGATGGATTTTCTACAATTTTATTTTAAAAAAATTTGGGATTATTCGAAGAGTGATATGTTGGCTATGTTTAAAGAAGCTAGAAGAAAGAAGACTATAATAAGTGAGATCAATTCTAGCTTTATTGAATTGGTTGCTAAGGAAGGTGAGACAAAATAATTTGATAATTTTTGTCCAATAAGCCTTTGCAATATGATTTATGAGATAAGTCCCATGAGGGATACCATATTGGTATGTCTTTGGATTTTCAAACCATGACTACTAAGTCCCAAGTTCTAACCTAGTACGAGGGGATTGGGATCCCTTATAGAAACTTCTATTTTTGTTTAAGTCATGAGGGGGATACCATAGTGGTAAGGCCTTAGTATTTCATCCAAGAGACCCAAGTTAAAACCCTAGTTTGAAGGGATCGGGACCCCTCATAAAAATCTATATTTTTAACTCAAAATTTTTGAGTGTAAGTCAAGAGCGAGTTCAAGGCAAGAAAGAGTGCAAGTCAAGAGGGAGTATGAGCCAAGAACAAGCCACACTAGCTGGTATGGAAGGAAAGTTATATTTTAAAGCCCTAATGGGAAGTCAGGATGCCCCGACTAGAAGTATGGAGGACTAAGTTGGAGATAAGCAAAAGAGCAAATACATGACAAGTTTGATCCAGGTAGCAGATGTTACACCATAAGTGAGTATCATGGATGAGATGATTGAACATGACATAATTTTTATTGAAATTAGAGGATTAATATGTAAGTTCCATAGATCATGGCTAGGGTTATTGGAGATTAAAAATTGGATCAAGTGGAAGTGGGGATTACTGTGTGACTTTTCTTCCTAATGGTTTTTTTTCTAATCAACTTTTCTACTTCAAAAATTAGAGATAAAAGAATGGGTGGTGGCCCATGGTTTAGGGGAAGATATGCACTTCATTTGAGACCATGGGATGATTTATTTTATTGAGATAAACTATTAAGAAGATTCTGATGTGGGTTAGGCTTTTTGGACTTCCATATCATCCTATCAATAAGGATGTTTTGAAAAATATTGGAAATATCCTAGGGGAATTCATCGAGGAAGGAGTAACTACTAAGGAGAAAAATAATGCTATATATACTCGAATATGTGTAGCTATGGATATTTTAAAACCTTTTCCACAATCTATTAATATTAAATTTGAATAAAGAGAATGGGATCAACAAGTGGATTATAAAAATATCGCATTTTGATGCCATAATTGTTATGAGCTTGGACACATAATAAGACTTTGCAAAGTGAAAACTATGAAGAAAGAGACATAAAAATTTGGTCATGAGATAAACTTCAAGATGAAGCAAAGGAATCATACAGTAATAAAATCTAGATCATATCAAGGATATTCGACTCTAAAAGAAGAGGCAAAGAAATCCTATCTACAATGTCATTTGGTAAGTTCAAAAGTGTGACCAGGAGTTCCAAATTGATAAATGAATAATTGCATTAACAATATAGTTTAGGAACTATAGTTTAAATAGATTACAAAATAGCTAATCAAACTAAATGAACAGGAGATCACGCCAAACAATATGCCAAGAGGAAGAGATTTTGGTTTAGAACTCTTCCACCTAGGATATTTAGGAAATTAACCATTAGATATTTAATACAGTAAATATCTACATGGTAGAAAGTAGAAAAGTAAAAGTAATAATCTACCTAAGTAGTGTAATGCAATATACTACCTATTGTACCTATTAGAGTAAAAGGGTAAATATACCAAAGAATGGAATATTACTCTAACATCCCCCCTTATTACATTATTTGGATAATACATACCTATTCTCCTATACAACAATATTTGGGTAAAGTATATAACTGCCCCAATATAGTGGAAGAAAATGTTGATCTACTGGTTCTTGCTCTGTCACAATAATCTATCTGATCCTAAGCAAAAAGTGGGTCATTCCTCACTTTGTCTTCATACCAATGAATGTCCTTATAGTAATCTCGTCATCCAACCGAATTGCATGGGTAACCAACCACTGTAATTGCTAGGTGTAGTAGAATAGATCACTTCATACAAGGTTCATTCAGTTACAATATGAGTTTGAAAAATATAAGGTAGCTAAGGTGTCGATCGATATAGAAAATGCACCCTTATAAGTTCCCCCCTTCTCATTGCAAAACGTGTTGTAATTAATTTCTGAAATAAGTATGACTAAGGTGTGGGGCGCTGTTGAAAATGCACCCTTATAAGTCTTTTTCCCTTTTTACAAAAAAATGTGAAGAAAAGAAATGTATATCCCCCCTTAATTGCAAAAATATGTGCAACTTAAGAGTTTTGTGAAGGATTTTACAAATATTGCCTCCTAGGCAATTTTGCACCAGAAAATTCCCTCCTTTTGTTACAAGTACTTCAAACGTTGAGAGTTTGCTATTTATGAAGCCTAAAAGAGGTACAATCACCCCTTATTGCAAGTACTTCAAACAAAAACTTATGCTATTTATGAAGCCTAAAAAAAGAGAGAGAAGAAATGGTGGTTTGTCGAAGGTGACAAATGTGTTTTTCCTTTACAATATTGTCTTAGCAATGAGCACTCTGTGTGCTTTCTCTGAACCAAAATTAGAATCAGAATTAGACACTTCACTAGCAATATTGCCTTGGTTTTGCTTCTATTTTATGCCTTTATCTTTCTTGTTTTGCTTGTTTTTGAACCAACACCAATTGGTGTCATGGTTGTCCTTTTTACAATACAAGAAAAACATCTTTTGAGATTGCTTTCCCTTACCTTTTGAGGATGATCCTCCATTTTGAAAGTTTCCTTTCTTATTATCACCCTTATATTTGAATAAAGTGCATTGTTCGACATTTCATCATTTTGGAGTCGATTTGCTTTCTTAGTTTGAAGCAAATTGACTATCTCCACAAAGGTGACAACTCTTTGTGAAACATTAAGAGATGTAATAAACATTTTGTAGGATTCGGGAAGAGCTCTCAAGATTACTAAAGTCAAAATGGTGTCTTCAACTTTGGCTCCAAAAGCATTAAGCTTAGACTTCAAATCTACACTCTGTAGAGGAAGAGTTCTACTGATTCACCTGAATTCATATGGAGTGTATGAAGTTGTGTTTGAAGGTTTAGAATGTTTGATTGATTCTTACCTTAAAAAATGGTACAAAGAGCATCCCATGCATCTTTACCAGTTTTAGCTTCACTTATGTGAGGCTAGATCTCATCAGCAGTAGCTAGGAGGATCAACATAAGAAGACGATTGTTCTTTTTATCCCATGCTCTTTGATCTGCTCCTGGTGTTGTGGGTCTTGATTCAGTGCCATCAACTAAATCCCACATTTCCTCTACAGTCGGGATGACTTTCATCTTAGTTTTCCATGCTGAATAGTTAGGAACCTTTAGCAATTGTGTATCACTTAAGTATTTATTGATAGTTGCCATGATTAAGGTCCTATATTTTGTACTAAGATGATTTTTCTTTCATTCTCAAGTGGTATTTAATGGCACCTGCCTAAAAATTCTCTTTAAGAGAGATAATAAGTTGGAGGAAATTAAGCCAAACAAATAAGATATGAAAGATAACTCACTCAAAAAGATATTTAATGGCACCTACCTGAAAATCCTCTTGAAGAGGGATAATCAGTTTGAGGAAATTAAGCCAAACAAATAGAGTGAATTAGGGTTTTTTTTTTGTAGGAGAGAATATCAAGTGAATATTGGCTTTAAATCTGTGCAATGGTTAACACAAATTTATTAATGAAATTTTGGGGTATGGAGTGTTCTTGATTCTATGACTTATAATTGCAAAAGAAATAATGTAATAATAAAACAAGAATACCCACAAAATTCTTATCACCTAGGTGTCGGATGCAACCGAAAATGCACCTAATTTTCTAATGAAGGTGTCGACTAAAATAAAAAATGCACCTTTTAATTTTTGCAACAAAATGTGAAATTATGTTGTGTAAAAAATTGATATGTTATGTCTCCTTCTTGTCTTACAATTTTGCAAAAGAAGTACAATGTTGTCTTCCCCTCTTTATTTTGCAAAATTAACAAATCGAGCACTCCTTCTAAGTCAATTCGACACACGACCCACGTTTGAAAGGATTCCAGACTAGTCGACAAATAACTTGGTTTTGATGGACCCAAAACTTCAATTTCTCCTCAATGTTGCAAAAAGAATGTGCAATTTTATGTCTTATATCCCCCCTTGGAGAAAACAAATGCACACTTTTCCTTTGAATTTTGCAAAACTTTTAAGTCTCCTTGTGTTACAATTTGCAAGAAAGAATTCAAATGTGTTTGATTTTGTGTCCCTTGGTAATGTTGCAAATTAATAAGGTGGAGAATATTGTAAGGATTTTCTATGTTTTGCAACAAGATTTTTGGTTTCTTTATCTCTTGATCCCCAAATGTGGAGAAAACATAAGAAATGGAATGGGTATTATTGCAAAAAAAGAATTGGTGTTTTTGTTTAAAATTTTTTAAGTTGAAATGCTAAAAAATAGTTTTAAAGATTGAAATTCATATAATAAAACACTTTTGAAAAAAAATAATCAACTTAAAAATTTAAAACTGATCATTTTAGTCCAAAATATGCTAAATTATATAAAAAATAATAATTTTTTAAATTAAAATCACTAAATTTTTGAATATTCACCTTGCCTTCAGCAAAAAATAGCCTACAGGGGTTGAACTAGTGACCTTGTAGCTGTCAAGGCAATGCCTTGACCACTGCACTGCTGGGGCGACTTTGAAAGCCAAGCCCGCATGCAACTAAATAAAGAGGAGGTAGGCTTCGCTAATGTTTTTATGGCAATTATCCCACATTCATCCCGCGAAGGATGAATGAGGCCTTTAAAGGCCTCAATGCGTTCTAAAATGCGTGATTATCTTTGGGTAATCGCTCTACCTCAACCTTCCTCCCTCTGCCATGTTTCACTTGCACGACGAATGAGAAATTACCATGTGGCAACTTGCTGCCCAAACACCAATTTTACACCTCACACGTGTTAGTGGCCTGATGGGACCACGTGTCACCTTCTTGTCTCACCTGCTTTGCTGGCTTCACTATGTGTCCCCTCGTTGTTGGCTTGCCCTCCGTGCTGGCTTCATCTAGGTTTTTAGCGTGTGAGGTTAGGTGGCTCGATATGATTCGACCACATATCCAATTTAGGTGTCTTTGGGTGGCACTCGATGTGCTACCTGCTAGGAGTGTGAGGGTGCTCCTGCCCTCGATGCACTCCTAGTAAGAGAGGCCATGGTGGCCCTCAACGCGTTCTCGTTAGTCGATTATGGGGGCACGGGCCCTGTGGGTCGACGCATTCCACGGGGATGCGGGCCCTATGGGCTATCATAGGCCTTGAGGACGTGATCCCTTACGCGAGTCCCTTGGGCTTGTGAGCTCAAAGATGGATCTTGATTGTCGATGAGAGCTGAGATCTGTCGGGCGATCGACTTTGTAAATGGAGCCTGGTCGAGAAGTTTGACCCGGCCAGTCAAGCTCCTTTTGTGGGCCCTCTCCTGCTCGCCTGTTGAGGTGGGGTAAGGTTACCCAAAATTATTATGAATTCTCCACCTCCTCTGCCTCCGGGCTTAAAAAAATTAATCAATTCAGGAAAACTTTAGGAAAGAGAGAGAAAAAATAAAGTCACCAAATTAGAATTGGTGCTTCGACGCTCGACTCACTCTCCCTCCTCCAACTTGGCTCTGATACCAATGTGACTAGGATTTCCAGATTGATAAATAAATAATTACATTAACAATATAGTTTGGGAAGTATAGTTTAAATAGATTACAAAATAGCTAATCAAACCGAATGAATAGGAGATCACGTCAAACAATATTCCAAGAGGAAGAGAGTTTGGTTTAGAACTCTTCCACCTAGGATATTTAGGAAATTAACCATTAGATATTTAAGACAATAAATATCTACATGGTAGAAAGTAGAAAAGTAAAAGTAATAATCTACCTAAGTAGTGTAATGCAATATACTACCTATTGTACCTATCAGAGTAAAAGGGTAAATATACCAAAGAATGGAATATTACTCTAACAAAAAGGAACTAAAGGTGAAAAGGAAGATATGGAGGAAAATCCTAAAATGAAGAGGATAGAAGAGACCAAGTTTATTCCAAGTAAATCATCTTTATTTTCTTCAAGTAGTATGGAATCCTCTCCTGGTAATAAAGGTGAAAGTGGTGTAGATGTTATCCCTTGTACTTTAGGGTTTCAAGAGTAGCATAATAATGAAATGAGGAAGGAGGAAACCGATAAAAATTTAAGGTTTTAGGGTATAATAAGGTAATTGCTATGAAAGAGAATCCTTGCACTTTAGGGTTTCTAGGGCAACATAAAGAAGAATGTGCTTTCAAGGTTATTCCTTGCACTTTAGATCCTTAAGAGCAAGACAAACAAAAAGATGACAAATCTTACTATGACCAGTGTGAGAAGATTGAAGAGATTGATGAATATGAAAGTATTGCTAGGAATGAAAAATAAAGGAAGACCCAAGAAGAAAAAACAAAGTGAGAAAGAAACCCATATGGATATTGATATGGGAAAACAAAAACAAATATCATAAGTTTTAACAAGAAGTGAGGCTAAACATACAAATAAAAACAAAAAATAATAATGAAAATAATATCTTGGAATATTAGGGGCATGAATAAGAACCCTAAAAAAGGTATTAAGAAATTTTCAAATTGTTATAGACAAGATATTTATATATATGGAAACTGGGCAATAAATATTTTAGCCATTTATGGTGTTGAATTTCATTTATATAGAATTTAATTTTTAGAAAGCATATGATATAAAGAAGTTGATTGTGAGAACTTAGTAGTTTGAGGAAGATGGAAAATATCTTTGATAGAAAGTCAAATGAAGAATATCTTGATAGACAAGCAAGCTGGATATGCTTTAATTAACTTGTTAGAAATATAATGAGAGCAATGTAATATTTGTTTTTGTAATGGGAGTGACCCCCAATAGAAGCCACACATAGCTTATTATATATATATATATATGATTTACAAGATCATTTAAAAAATATGACAAGTAGATTCAAAAGCATTATAGATTGTGTTATCTAGAGCAACACAATTATGTTTTAACAAATTTTTCATTGTGTAATATTTGCATAAGATGCCATACATTCTCTTTATTTTATGAAAAATGAAGTATGCTTAAACAATTAGGTATGAAGAAAGCATATGATAGGGTCTGCTAGTGATTTGTACTTGATGTTCTAAGAAAAATGATTTTGATCAAGGCTGGTGTGAATGGATCATAACACTTCAAAATATTATATTTTGATCAATGGATCCCCCACTAGATGCTTTGAATCATCCTATTGAACCCACCATAGTGGCTAACTATCCCCTTATCTATTTATTATTCTTGTTGAGGCATTGGGGAAAGATTTCTCCAAGGTAAAAATAGAAGGAAAAAATCAAGGTATTTAGGTTACAACAAATGGTCTCTTTAAATATCATCTTCAATTTGTTGATGATACTTTATTTTGGGTTATCTCTTAATTAATTTATTGATAATACTATAAAATCCAAGATTTATTCATTAAAATCACCTTATATTTGCAATGAATTATTATAGGAATTTTGTGTTTTAAAGTTAGAAAGCTACTGTCAACATATCTAGATATTCCTTCGTGTAATAAAGGAAAGAAGATGGAGCTTTAGGACTCAATTTTGGGTAGAATGAAAATTTGTTTGATAGGTTGAAAAAGTAATTTCTTATTGATGACAGAAAGACTACAACTTATAAATACTACATTGTAATTCATCCATATATATGATGTCACTTTTAAGATTGCCATCAAGTATAGAATCTAAATTTGATAAATTTCAAAGAGATTTTCTTTGGAAGGATGTGAGAAAACATTTAGGCTTTCGCTTTGTAAGAGATATAGGGTTTGCAAAGAAAGAATATTAAATGGGTAGAATTGCAAAATTATAAACTTATATGTGTGGCATTAGGAACAAAACATGGATGTCAATTATTCCAAATTTAAAGAAATATTTGGGCGAAAATTGTTTATTTAATTATCTTGGGCATGTTTAGCTTGTAAAGATCCAAAGATCAAAGTTTATATTACTATCAACAACAATTTGAGATCATGAATAGCTTATAGCAAAATTTAAACTTGATAAGGAAACTAATTAAGTGAGATTTTATATCCTAATAAAAATGATATGAAGGATTTGATTATAGAAATATGGTTGATTGAAGAAGAAGAAAAATATACTTGATAGAAAGGAAAATGACATAAATAAAATGTTTTATTATTTTTATTCACTATATGTTTTGTTATCTTTTCTGAAAAAAAAAAGGTATAATAATAATAGACTTGTTTAATACTATTGAAATAGTTAGTAGATATTCAAAGTTCTAAATTAAAATTATAATTGTATTTTGTTTTTGAATTATCATTTTTATTATTTTTATATAAATCTTTTAAATAAAATTAATAATGATGATTCATAAATTAACCAAGAAGAGATTTCTCTAAGCTTTTCATCATATGGTTCATCCATTTTATTAGAAGAATGATATATGAAGGATGATTTCTCTAAGCTTTTTATCATATGGTTCATCCATTTTATTAGAAGAATGATATATGAAGGATATTTATGGAGCTCTAATATTTTGGATGATTTGCTATATACATAAATGAAATGATTGATATTGTTAAATTGATTTAACTGTAATTTTTTATTTGAATACCATTCTTATTTTAACTAGAAAATGGAAGAGACTTGTATTGCTTCAATTCTTCTTATAAGTTTTAAGAAATTCAATATTCACTTCTCTTGAAGAAATCGCGTTTGCTTCAAGTCTTATAAATCAAAATTTACTATACTTGAATCAAATCTAATGTACTAACGCTCAAAACAATGTGAAGGCCAAAAGAGGCCAAGATTATAGAACCACAAGCAAGGAAATACAATCGATACAGTACAATCAGTGAATAATAACTTTAATAATTACAGGCAATGGACACAACATTGACAGAATATGAAGAAAGGAAATGTAATCAACAATCAATAAAAGTATTTTTAATAATATAATATGTACAAGTAACCGATTCTCATTGAGAAGTGTTACAGAACTACTTTTAATAATATTATATGTACAAGTAACCGATTCTCATTGAGAAGTGTTACAGAACTATTTTTTTCCCATTTGAAAAATTGATACTTTAAAGACGATCCAAAATATAAGTCAGGTGTCTGTAGTAGCAGATTCAGCATCCTTTCAATACTAATGTTCATCTAAATGACGCCTCAATTTCCTCTAGAGTTCGCCCCTTAGTTTCAGGAACCCAACTTGCCACGATGGCCAAAGTGAAGAAACATATGACGCCATAAAGTAAGAATGTTCCTGCAGTGAGATAGAGAGTTCCTCAGTCCCTTGGGCAATCAGGATTAAAAACAAAGAGAGTGAAACCAACTCGAACATTTAAATACATTTTAAGACAACCTCCTACCTGCAGCACTCCACTGTAGAAGCAAATTTATTGTCATAGTCACCAACCAAGAAAATGACCAGTTTGTCAATGTTGCTACACTACCGGCGAACCCCTTAACATTTATAGGAAGTATCTGTAGCATAACAAGTTAAAAAAATAGGTTGTGAGGATTTTTCGTGCAGTAAATTTTTTTCTGAAAATAAAATAATATAAAATACTCTCCAGCAACAAAAGAAAGTATAACATAAGCTTTTATAAATTATATGCTTATGGGGAAGTAAAGAATTACCTCTGACATGATAATCCAGGGGATAGCTCCCATACCGAGTGAAAATGAGATGATGTAAACCTGTATTTAGAAATCATGAACACTGAAGTCATTAGTGCACTAAAGCCAAATGTAAAGAACTCAACTAGCAGATGAGATTTGAGCTTACCAATAAACTCATCAAGGCCAAAATGCTGACGAATGTTTCAAAATGTGGGTCTCCAGACAGCTGGGTCTGAGAAATGCAATAACAAACCAACAAGTCAGGCTTACTGTTGTTGTGAGTTACTGAATCTTGAGGCATGTCACTCCCGCTTTCAACCAAAAATAACTACCTACTTTGATTTCAATACCCATTCCTAGGGTGATTAAGTTTGAATAAAGAAGCAACATCCCTGGAAGGATTAATTACCTTCATGTAAAATGCAGCACCGAGAAGGGAAAGGCAAACGGACATTCCTCCAGATGATATCTGTTCACATTAATAAGAACCTTGTATGAGGCTTTTACAGGGCAGGCCTAGTCACATCATGTTTAAAATCATGTTACAATTTTCATAGGGATTTAGTCACAAAAATGGGTCTTTCACTTACCATCAAGAGAAGACGTCTACCGGCTTTGTCAAGCAACACTGCAGTGAGTGCAGTCATAATAACCTATAAATAAACAATACAAAATCCCTTAGAATCCCATACTAAGAAAAATGTAGAAACCTTATTCCTTCGGAACCAATTAAGACATTCATAATAAGAAAAGTTAAAAAATACTCTTTGAGGATTAGGGAGCAACCTGAACAGCACCAAGTAAAAGGGCTGCAGCATCACTAGATGAAATTCCTGTCAGTCAAAAATGAGTTTCTAAATCAGTACAGATCTCAGTTTAGCTCAGTCTCAAAACCACAAGTCCATTATGAAAATATGAAATGAGTGACTTAAAAGAATCTTTCAGTAGAACATAGAACTCACCGGCAGACTTAAAAATGGAACTGTTATAGAACATTATACCATTGATTCCACTCAATTGTTGTAGGAGAAGTAGCCCGATGCCAATCTGTTCAATATACATGGCAGGAAATACTGTGTCGTTAGAGTTCTCATGTCTTTGTGAACATAGGATCATAGAATAATAACTGGTTTACGAAAATTCAACATGGAGTATCAAAATGTATAACTTTGATCCTGTGTCTCCGAACAGGGAAACCATATAACCTACACTCAGAGGCATTACATATCTTCGTTGAAATATTTCAGAAAGTTTTATCCTGGGTTCTTGATTTGCATTCTCCACACCAGTCTGCAAAATATTAAAATTTGTAAGAAATATCATGTGGATGGAGAATGGGCATTCTCTGTAATACTATTGCTTTACAGCAAGATATTCAATTACTGCAGATTATAACTATCGTCAATATCAAGTTTCAACACTAAACCAGTTAAGAGTAGCTCTAGCAAAGCATAATATAGATGACCGACAACCACTAAATGTGATAGATCAAGAAAGTAAATGAGGCAAAAGTTAAAGCATAGATGATAGATATGAAAAAGATGATAGAGAACAACTAGTACAAGGCAGTACCTTGATCTCAAATGCTTCCTCGGAAATATCAGCCTCAGGGCCTCGAAGAATTTGTAGAGAAGGTTCAAATTTATTACTACCAACTTTTGCCTGTATTAAAAATCCGTATCAACATACTATGAAATTTTAAACCACTTGAAGACTATAAAATTCATTCCCGAGAAACTCACCAGCCATCTTGGAGATTCTGGGATAAAGAATAGCCCAAGAACAAGAAGAGAACAAGGAACAACTCCTGCATAACCACAACAATGAGAGAAGTAAACATTCATGAAGGCTATCTAATAAATTTCGACAAGGACAGACTCTAAATTCAAGAATAAATGCAAGGTTTATATGCGCTTCTAAATAGGTTGAACAAGCACAGGAGAAAGAGATCATTTGTCAGAATTATAAGCTAGAATGAAAGACTTATTAAGAAAGATAGAAGGATAAAGAGTGTTATATAGGCTCGGCCAAAGGAAGGAAGAGAAGAGCCAGGATGGTCTGTCTTTAGTCGAACCCCTTGGATGGTTCAACCTAAAGTGTCCTATATACAATAATCATACCTAAAATCCTTTGCTTTAACGAAATAGATTCAACCACTCCATTACAGAACAGAGAGGTGAACACAACTGACCTCCAACCGCAAGAGCCCTCCAACCAAGAAACATGCCGAACAGGTAGGCCAATAAAATACCAATCGTGACAGACAGCTGTTGTAACAAGAGATACAGACAATCACTTTAGTCAATCACTTTGAACTGAGATTCCTAATTTGCTCCAAAGGAAAATCCATCTAGTTCTTACTTTGTGTGGAACTTGTAAAGAGACATGGTCTAAATCTCACCTGATTTACTGCCCCAAGGCCACCACGCAAGTGCTTGGGAGCAATCTCAGCTATGTAGATAGGCACCTGTCACAACCATGTCCATTAGGAGATATTAGATTCAAATTAGGACTTTAAAGAGATACAATCAAAATCTTCATAAATGCCTTAAAGCAGCCATATAAACCCAGATTCAGGCTTTAGTGCCTTTAAAAAGCAAGACCAAATGACCAAACTTACCGCGAATGAGATGACTCCCACCCCAAATCCGGTCAATATCCTCCCCAAATACAGGAATGAAGCATCCTACAATAAGAAAACCAAAGCTAAAATAAATCGATAAGAACGTCGACATCTGTACATAGCATTCTCATGCAATCTAAGTCTTCCAATGTCATCCTCAACTACACCTCAAAAACCCCAAAACTAGATGAGAATTTTCATTATGCATGGAATTAAAGAAAATAGCTAGGAGCAGAGCAGCATGCCTTTGCAAAAGAGATGCAGAGCCAGCCAATAATATTTGGAATCCCAGCCACTACCAAAGCCTGCATACAAAAGAAGACAATGCCTTCACCCTCAAATCACACAACATCCGAAGAATATCAACATCGGCTTCTGATAACACTTACCCCTTTACGCCCAACGAAATCAGCAATCTGCCCACTGGCGATTGCCCCAATCATTGCTCCCACATTCGACAGCGAGCCAAACAGAGAGAACTATCCAAGAACATGAAAATTAGATGTATCAGAAATATTTCATCACTGAAATTTTAAGACAATGCACCCCAATAAAAACGAAAAAAGGAAAACAAATCTCAATCAAAACCTGAGAGACGGAGAGGCTGAGATCATTTGTAATCTGCTCCTGAGTAGGGGATGAATATCCAATCTTCAACCCGAAAAAGAACATTAAACATCATCATTCATCACCATCAAGTAGTTTTATAAATTAATGAACTATACACTAAATTGAGGAGCAATGAAAGCATATGCTTACGCAGAAGCCAAACTGCACAGGTCCCAAAGCGACAATCGCTGTGCATATAAGTGCAGTTAAAATGCTCCCTTGAAAGTATTCAGCGTCAGAAATTCTATTCCCATCCGGGCCTTGCTTGTGCGGAGTAAGGGGCCTCCTCAACTGCGCACTGCCACTCTCCTCACCTTTCTCCAAGTCATGGGTCCAAGCCATAATCAAACTTGATCCAAATCGACAAAATGCTCAATCCACTAATCCACTCAACAATCTTTAAAATTCGCTCTCTGGATTTTAAGCTCTGAATTGCGAGTAGTGGTCGACACACTAATCGAATACATAAGATAGAATGTGAATATGATCTAAGATTATTTTTATGGACGAAAAAGTTCTTTCACCATCACAGCCGACGTACTGTGACTGGAAATCACTTCCTATGCCAAGAAGAAGTGCACAGAAGGCCTGCGCAAGAGTTGGCTTTTGAGTTACACCGCATGCTATAGTCTTATACTTTCAATTTCATTAAAGTCACAACCATGGTATGGGTTCTTACTTAAAGATGCATTTTCCAAAGCGGGCTACAAATTTATTTTAATTTTATTATTTACCTTATCATTGTATCTTTGTATAATGTGTGAATCCCTTTCTTACTACATTGCCTTATTCCTTGATAAGTCAATGGTTCTTATAGGCTCGAAGGTTTCCTTCCATTTCTAGAAATGATTATTTTAGTGTCACATTTTAAAATCTAGTATAATAGTAATTAAATATAAAAAATAATGAAATAAGGAAAATATAACTCTTAAAAATATTTAAAAATGTTTGAAATAAATATAGTCTATTTGGTGTTAGTTGGTGATATTTATGTACCAATTAGGGTACCAAAGCAAGTGTTGTAACTATAATGGACTATTCATGTTCAAAATCAACAATCACTAACCATGAAGTTCGCAAGAAGTTGCAAGCTTACTGCAATGGTAAGAGCTTTGGCCTCTCTTTGAGAGGTCCAAGGTTCAAACCCACTATGAATGACCGGATTGGGACCTCTCATAAAAACCTATATAAACTCATTGAAAAAAAATCATTGACCATGTTATATCTCTAAGTACATGATGTAGATGCTAAATAAACAATTAAACATTTTGTCAACTAGAATGCTAATTGAAATTATTCTATATTTTTGATGTAGGGATTTTCAATCAATTTTTCCCAAGGTCAAAGAAACCACAATGCTAATGAGTTTTCTCTTTTCTTGTGCTTGCAACCAAGTTTCTTGCAAGAAATTGATGAGAAAATGACACAAAACTTGTTGCGAGTCAACGAGTTTCTCGATACAAAGAAAATAAAAAATCATCAAATGCAAATTCTCACAAGTTTTGAAAGGACTCATTATTTCTTGATGATTTTTTGAACTATGTTATGGATTATATAGAATAAATATTAAGGAAGATGTTATTTATTCAATATATATTTGTAGAATGATCTTCATGGAGGATGTTGTTTACTTAATATATGTATATTCAATTATACTCTAATTATTGGAGTATGGTGTACAACCTTATCCCTTTCATATTTGAACCTTAGTTTTACTTTTTAGAGTTCCAAATCCTTCATCATTAAGCCCATTCAAGTTGTATAAAGAACTCGACTACTAGAAGATTCAATTATTAGGTGAGAGGGCACAAAGAACCCTAAAGTAAAGAGCAAACAAAATTCAATTACCAGAGGTAACAAAGAATCATACCTAGGCCAAACTATATAGTCTTGTAGGTTATTTGTGGGAATTGAGTGAGCCTATTAGTAAAGAATTTGGTACTCCAAATAGGAGGTCTAAGGTTCAAATTCGATGGGGGTAGAGTTGTACATTATGCTTTGATAACAAAGTTGGTTGGATAAAATCATATTCAAAGAGGTTTTGAAGAATATTAGTAATACTTTAGTGCAATTCATTTAGGAGGGACTAACTACTAAGAATCAAAGGCATGTTGTATACACTCAAATATGTGTTACCATGGATATTTCAAAATATTTTACCATAATTAATTAGGATTAAATTTGAATCAAGATATGAGGATCAACAAATGGATCATGAAAACACTATAATTTGATATCACAAATATTATGAGATTGGACAGGTGACAATATATTCCAAAGTGAAAATGATGGGGAAAGAAATGGACATGAGGTAAACTTCAATATAAAGTAAGGAAATTATATCATAATAGAAGCTATCCAAATCAAGGATTTTTCACTCTCAATAAAGTGGTAAATAATGTTCCTTTGCATCATCAAATATTGAAGGCCATTACAATTTATTTAAATAAACCATTAGAAGAAAAATTGACATAAGGGATAATGAAGTATAATACGCAAGTTCAAATTTTGGAGTTAAAGGTGCAAAGGAAGACAAGGAGGCAAATTCTAAAGCAAATGTGGTAAAAGAGGTTAAGTTTATTCTATGTCTAAAGCAAAGGAGGTAAAAGAGGTCAAGTTTATTCCATGTAAATCATCTTCATTTTCCTTAAGTAGTATTAAATTCTCTCCTTGCAATCAAAATATAAGTAGTATAACATGTATCCCTTGCACTTTAAGGATTCAAGAGCAACATATTAGGGAAATGCGTATGGAGAATATCCATAGAAGTTTAGGATTTCTAAGGAAGCATAAGAAAGTAATTACTATGGAGGATCATTGTTATACTTTAGAGTTTCCAGGCCAACATAAATCTGTATGGAAAAATTAAAGAGATTGATGAAGATAAAATTATTGGTGGAAATAGAAAAGGAGAGGAAGGTCTTCAAAGCAAGAACAAAGAGAAATGGAAACTCAAAGGATATTGATTTGGAAAACAAAAAAAAATATCATATGTGTTAACAAGAAGTGAGGCAAGTCCACTAATAAAAATAAAAAGTGATGATAAAAATGGCATTATGAAATATTAGGGGTATCAATAAAACCCCTAAAAAATAATGCGAGCCAAGAGGGAGTGCGATCCATGTGAACTAGGAGAAAGTGCGATCTAAGAGGGAGTGCAAGCTAAGATTTAGTCATGGTGAAAGAGTGACATGTTCATCTAGAGTGCATCAATGCTTCAAAACCTTACCATGAATGCATGGAATATTATTTCCAAAAAATACTGAAGTAAAGGAATATTGGAAAAAAGAAGAGGTAAGGGCTATTACAATCCAAGAGGGAGTGCAATCCAGGAGTGAGTGTGAGGCAAGGGAGAGTGCAATCTGGAAACGAGTGTAAACTAAGAGGGAGTGCAATCCAAGAGTGAGCCCCATTAGCTAATATGGAAGGAAAGTCATATTTTAAAAACCTAATGGGAAATCAGGATGTCCTAGTTGGAAATATGGAGGCCTAAGTTGGAGATAAGTAGAAGAATGAATACATGGCAAGTTCGATCCAGGTAGCAGATGTTACTTGTAACACCCCATCACCCCACTAGTGGAGGGATACCACTATTTACTACTATAATATATTTTTTAAAAAGTAATTAACCACATCATATTTTAACAACTACAAAAAATCATATTTGGAGAAAGTAAATAAAAATATAAAGAACACTGTAAACTAAACACTAAATCAAATCAAAACATGAGAATTAACTAGCAAAGGCATATTGAAAGTAAATATAGAACCACAACAAAGAAATACATAAAGTAATATCAAAGAAGATACCCATAACACAATATTTACCTTGGAGAAAATCCTTCAAGGGAAAACCCAGCCTCAAATACATTCCATATATTGCATAAGTTTGATATTTTACAAATACAAGGATCCATAATCCTTTCCTCTTGACATAAGCCAATACAATGCATAGAACACATAGTTCATACGACTTTACCATGGAATGCTCAATTCATCCACACAATAATATCCATGATTGCTTTATCATACTTATACAATCATTACTAGATTCTACATAAGAATCTTCTCTTTTACCAAACTAACTAAAGTCCCATACCTTTAGGTATACTAGTGAACCACTTTTCATTTACTAAACTAACTAAAGTCCCAAACATTTAGTTAATATAATAAACCACTTTCCATTTACTAAACTAACTAAAGTTCCATACCTTTAGTTAATCTAACAAACCAATTTCCATCTACTAAACCAACTAAAGTCTCATACCTTTAGTTAATCTAATAAACCTCTTTCCATTTACTAAACCAACTAAAGTCCCATACCTTTAGTTAATCTAATAAACCACTTTTCATGCTAATAAACTCTAGCATAATCACATTTCTTTTAAACATAATCTATGCTAATCAACTCTAGCATAATCACATTTCCTTTAAACATAATCTATGCTAATCAACACTAGCCTAATCATATTTTTTTATACATAATCTATGCTAATCAACTCTAGCATAATCATATTTCCATTTACAACACAACCTATGCTAATCAACTTTAGCATAATCATATATCCATTTACATACAATCTATGTTAACTAACTTTAATATAATCATATTTCTATTTACAATACAATCTATGCTAATCACTTTAGAATAATCATATTGCCTTTTAAACATAACCTATGCTAATCAACTCTAGCATGATCATATTTCCATTTACATACAATCTATGTTAACTAACTTTAACATAATCATATTTTCATTTACAATACAACCTATGCTAATAACTTTAGCATAATCATAGTGCCTTTTTAACATAACCTATGCTAATTAATTCTAGAATGATCATGTTTCCATTTACATACAATATATGTTAACTAAATTTAACATAATCATATTTCCATTTACAATACAATCTATGCTAATCATTTTAGCATAATCATATTACCTTTTAGATACAATCTATGCTAATTAACTTTAGCATAATCATATCTTCTTTAAAATATAACCTTCAAATATAAATGAAACTACATTAATTTCCTTTTTAACATAGTCTACCTTCAAATATAAATGAAACTATATTAATTTCATTTTAACATAGTCTTACTTCAAATATAAATGAAACTACATTAATTTACTTTTAACATAGTCTTACCTCATATATATATATAAAACTACATTAATTTCCTTTTAACATAGTCTACCTTCAAATATAAATGAAACTATATTAATTTCCATTTCATTTTAATTGTCAAATTGCAACTATACAATTAACCCAAGAAATTCAACTTTCTAATGCATAGTTATTATCATAGAACTACCCTTTCTATGACCCCTCTCATCTACTCATGAGATTAATTCTACCATGCATCCCACCATATGATTTATTTGCAATAAATAATCCAACCCTCACTTAACAATTAAAGTATCATACCCTTAATTGTTAAATGAATTGGGTTCTTTCATATTATTTAATTAAAGCAAACCGCTTTAATTTTACCACAAAATATTTCTTATCATTTCATAAAGCAAGGTCCCATACCCTCATTTTACAAAATGAACCATAAACATATTTATTTTTCATAAAAACATTTTCATTTCATAAATCAAGGTCCCATACCCTCATTTTACAAAATGAACCATAAACATATTTATTTTCCATAAAACCCTTTTCATTTTATAAATCAAGGTCCCATGCCCTCATTTTACAAAATGAACCATAAACATATTTATTTTCCATAAAACCATTTTCATTTCATAAAGCAAGGTCCCATACCTTTATTTTACAAGATGAACTATAATAATATTTATTTTCTATAAAACCCTTTTCATTTCATAAAGCAAGGTCCCATACCCTCATTTTACAATATGAACTATAAACATTTTTATTTTTCATAAAACCCTTTTCATTTCATAAAGCAAGGTCCCATTCCCCCATTTTACAAAATGAACTATAAACATTTTTATTTTTCATAAAACCCTTTTCATTTCATAAAGCAAGGTCCCATGCCCCCATTTTACAAAATGAACTATAAACATATTTATTTTCCATAAAACCCTTTTCATTTCATAAAAAAAGGTCCCATGCCCCCATTTTACAAAATGAACTATAAACATATTTATTTTCCATAAAACCCTTTTCATTTCATAAAAAAGGGTCCCATACCCTCATTTTACAAAATTAACTATAAACATATTTATTTTCCATAAAAACCTTTTCATTTCATAAAGCAAGGCCCCATACCCTCATTTTACAAAATGAACCATAAACATATTTATTTAAATTAAAGAGAATACCATTAAGGGAAACATTTTTTTCTTAAATCAAGCTTCCCTACTCGACTAGGAACATAATGAGGGTTTTCCTACCTATCACCATATGGCTTTCCAAGTTAGCGCTCTAAACTAAACCAACGCTGCTTGGACAAAACACAAGTTGAATGCAAGGCAAATATGAGGCGGTTCTTGAAGCTTCTAATAGTAGCTACGCTCCACACAGAGCTATGACTAAAGATGCTATGCTACACAACGAGCTTTGGGCACTACACTACACAACTTTGACTCTAACATGCTACGCTATATACAATGAGCTTCGATCTCTTAATATGCTATGCTATACAGAGTGAGCTTCGGGCTCTTAACATGCTATGCTATACACAATGAGCTTCGGGCTCTTAACATGCTACACTATACACAGTGAGCTTAATATGCTATGCTACACAGGTCTAGCTCTAACATACTACGCTATACATAGTGAGCTTCAGGCTCTTAATACACTATGCTATACACAACGAGCTTTGGGCTCTATGCTACACAACTCTAGCTCTAACATGCTATGCTATACATAGTGAGCTTCGAGCTCTTAATACACTATGCTATACACAACGAGCTTCGGCTCTTAACACGCTACACTATACACAATGAGCTTCAAGCTCTTAACACACTAAGCTACACAACTCTAGCTCTAACATGCTACGCTATACACAGTGAGCTTCAGGCTCTTAATACACTATACTATACACAACGAGCTTTAGGATCTAGGCTACACAGCTTTGGCTCTAACATGCTACACTGTACACAATGAGCTTTGGGCTCTTAATACACTACACTATACATAGTGAGCTTCAAGATCTTAACATGCTACACTATACACAACGAGCTTCATGCTCTTAACATGCTACGCTATACACAACGAGCTTCAGGCTTGTTGTAGCAAAAATTGATACAACATGAATGTACCCATAATTTAAAATTTTTGAAGGTCTTAAGAAGGTATAACTTTTATGAAGAGTTCAACTCTAAATAAAAAAAATCCGCCTTCATAAACATCTCCAAACCCCTAGTCAGCTAAATGTTTTCCTTTAATTAAAATCTTAGGGGTTCCTTTGGTTTTCCTTGCAAAGATTTCACCCTTCGATTGACAGGCAGAAAGTTTCGACTGATGAGCGAAGGTGGTCAAAAATAAAATCTTTTCGACCAAACTTTAAAAAGTGATCGATCGATAGAAAAAATCAATCGGTCGATAGAAAGGAGTGATCGATCAAATCCAAGTAATGTTGGAGAATTTTTTGGTCGATCCCATCAGAAGAGCTGACTTTATTTTACAAAAAAATATTTTCGATCGACCGATAGACATTTTCGATTGACCACTCAGGCCAAGAAGTCGAAGTAATCAAAGAACATGAAGTTTAATTGATCTATGAAAAGGAGGGAACTACCGAGGATTTTTTTGATCGAACAAAATTTGATCAATTAAAGAGACCCTTTTTCAGACGATGAGAAGAAAACAAAAGTAAAAGAAAAAAAAAGTATTTTTGGCCGATACAAAGGAAATTGCTACCGAACTTCATCGATCGACAAAAGAAAAATGGCGACCGATCATTTGCAACAAAGATAAAATTTTTTGGCCAACCACGGTAACTAGCCGACCGAAAACTCTACTAACCAAAAATGCATCACGTCGCTCGACATAAACTTTGTGTCGGCCAAAAAGAATAAAGGCATAGCCAAAAAGTTAAAGGGTCAACAAAATATTCTTTCGACTAGTGAGAAACAAAGATCAACCGCTCAGTGAAGGCAAAGTAATCATTCGGTCGAAACAATTTTTTTCATCGACTAAACAAAAGTAAATATCGATTAATAATTTAGATAAAAGTGTTGCCATTAAAATATTTCAACCGAAAAATGCAGATTTTTTAAATACCCGTGACTGAACGCATCCTCGCCATCCAAAGACCATCAGTCGAATGAGATCAACAGATGAGATCAACCAGGTCAATCAAAGGTGAAAATAAAACTAAGGTATGTCACTTTTTAATTTCGCATGCACAAAATCTTAATTTAAAAATGTTATTATTAACTAACATCCTCGATAAAAGCTATCTTGAGTTTTTAAAATACAACGCGTGCAGAAGTACCAAAAGCCATATCAACCAAATAATGACAACCAACAACCGAATCTCTATTCATGTGAAATCAAAGTGATCCACCAACTAAAATATGATGAAAGAAAAGACATGACTGATCGATCATCCAATCAACAGACTACATGCCTTCGGCCAAATAAACCCTTGAGCGGTCGATACGTCATAGATAACAATCGAAGCATGAAATCCACATCTGCATATCTTCACACAAGAAAAACTGACACAAAACTCAAACCAATGATGATCTTAATGACATGGCCGAACCACTTCAGGCATTACGGGCACACAAGTCAACCACCAACCTCAACCTTGAATCTCCCAAGACATGACTCTTGAGGCAATGTGTACCAATAAAACAAACCAATATATAACACTTGTATAATTTGGCTGCCAGTTATGAAAATCAATAGATAATGGTGATTCATAATCAGTCGATCATTATAGAAGATTAAGGTGGCAAGCCAAAAATAGCAATAACATAGTGGCGGTTGGTACACCGTTAATAATACCTCAAACGTAAAATTATTTAAATACACGAAGACCAAAGTTAGAGATCAGAGAGTTAGAGATCAGAGAGTAAGACGAGCAACTCACAATGCTAGCAAATTTTTCAAACTGATTCGATGAGTTGAGAAGATCAGAGTTAGAGATAAAAGAGTAATGGCCTCCTCCAACAAAGTAGCCCCCAATATGAGAATCAAAGCATTGGATGAGAAGGTGCCACTCAGGAAGGTGAATGCCAAAAATATAGGATAACAAGTGTGGGGTGAAGATGAACTCGTAGAGTTCTGCTTCCAGTCCATAACCGAAGAATGGTGATGCCTGCACTACCTGTTGAAAAACATCTTCAACCAAGCCTACGAAGACAAAGACAAAAGAGCTCCTTGTAGAAACAAATGGAGAACCAACCTAGCAAAAATCTTGTGCCCAAGAGTGCATTTCTCCCTTAAATTATTAACATGGTTAGCCATATCGTACGATCCAAAGACTAGGGCCATCGTTAATGCGCAAAACAAACCCATTTATAGAATTACACCAAAAAGGGTTGAACAGGTTTTCAAATTGAAAATGGCCAAACAATGCTATGATGCGAAGGTGATTTCAATGCAGGTGCGATACATGATCAACACCGCCTTCTATGAGAAACTATTTGATTACGACAAACTAGTGTTGAAAATTTTTTTGATTCACAAGAATCAATTCCACAAATGGGTGAGGGACTACACCGATATGATCCATGTACTGTTGGGAGTTGAGGACCTCAACTAGGTTAGTGTTGAGGTGATGTATTTTATAGTACAATGCAACAAGACTTGGAATATGCCCATGTATATATGGCAGGACATAATATGTGATACGATAGATAGAGAGTTCAAGGGATTACAAGATGCCATAAAGAAAGATTTGGATATCATGCCCTATTTCTCACACTACTCATTTTGGTGCACATGATCGTCGGGTAGTTCAAATATGATGTCATTCGGTAGCTTGGAGGAATTCTGAGGGAGATCATCCAAGATAGATTGCCTTGTATCTATGATAACACTTCCCTTTATTCGAAGTTCTATGGAAGGTTCTTAGCATCAATGTACCATGTGCTCACAAAGAAAGAGACACCCAGAATTAGCCCGAGTATAGCCAAATATCTCCAGGATATGAAAGCAGGTGATTACATTCTTGATGAAAATTTTAGTTTTGTTAGGATGTATGGAGGTAAATTTCCAGTGAAAGCCTTATCAACTTATTATCCCAAGTCGTTGGCGACCTTAGAGATAGTAAGACAATCCACATAAGAAGCCAAATTGAGGTGGAGGAAGAAAAAGACCAGAGTTTCATGGATCATAGCTCCAAGAAAGATAGGGGAATATATATATCGAGGTTATCCAATGATGATAAAAGCCCTACCTGCAATGGACTCCTTTGGTTTTGCAAAAATCACCTAGATATGATCTTAAGGGCTGCTACAAGAAAATCACTCTAGAATCTAATCCAATGGAGCATAGGGAGGACAAATATGAGAAACATTTTCTATGGGTGCAAAACAACAACATCAACATCAGGGAAATATGGAAAAACAAAACCTAATAAGAGCACATACTCACACAGAGGCGGTTGGGTAATATCCTATGGACCTAAGGATGATAAGGAAAGATACATTATATAAGAAGGAGGCACCTCAAATCACAACCATACCACCAGAGGATTTCACCTATCCTATTATGGAGGTTATGAGCTTGAATCCTAAGAAAATTAAAATCATAGCTTAAGTACAAGATCAAGTAATGAAAGAAATATTTGGTACTTCATATGCCTCACAGTCCCCTAGTGCGAGTAAAGGAAAATAGATTGTACCTATTTCTACTACCCCAAAGAGTCTCATAGCCAAGAGTTTGACACTGGATCTAATGACCTCACAACACCTACAACAAATGATTGCAGGTTCACCACAAGTAGTACCAATAGCCTTCATGGCTAAAACAAAGAAATTAATATCTTTGTTGTGACCTAAAAAAGAATAAAGAAAGTCAGAAGATTCAATGAAATATTCAAAAATTATTAGGTAGTGATGACCGATACCACATGATCTACTCCTCTCAAGAGAGCAAGGATTGGATCAAGTGCCAATGAGCCTATGAGAATCACCTTGATCAAGAAATAAAACTTTGTACAATTCACTACTGAAGAGAAGGAATAGATTGAAGCTATAATGGAGATCAAGGTGATAAAAAGTCAAAGTAAATGTAAAGTGCACGTTCCACCTCCATCAAGTTCATAACCTACTTTCCAAGCCACCATCATAATTCCCACTAAAGGGATACAATCCCTTCAAATAGATCCCAACATAGGTAATGCAGTGATAGGAGGAGACTTAGTCTCACTATTGAAATATGGAGTGCAAGTTCATGCACAAATTGCTCTAGCCATCGAGAAGGAAGTGATGGCTTGGAGATCCAAAGCAGAATCATTGCAACTACAAAATGAGAAGATAAAATCCGAAATAAAGGAAACTCAGGAAAAATACCTTTCGATAGAGACTTTTTACAAGTTTTGAAGCTTACCGTTAGATTCAAAGAGAATATGGTAAAAATAATTGAGAAGTAAGTAGAAATGATAGAGACTTGTAAGAATTTTTAAAAAATAATAGAGATAAATAAAGAGATCAAATCCCTCTTAGTAAAGGTAGATGAGAAGATAGTAGCTATATCCCTGGTCTACGAAATATGTAAGGCAAAATATGAATATATCAGGTCCATGCAAGTAACCACCACTGATGGGAGAGTTCATAGCTGCCTAGGGGAGTATGAAAAAGTTACAAGTATCAAGGCAAAAAGACCCAGATGGAGCAACTCGGTTAAAGAGCTAGAAAAAGTAGAAAAAGATACAGTTGCTTAGCTGAAGCACCTCAATGTTGATCCCTAAAAATTGCTCAGCACAAAAGGTTCTGTTAGATAATCATTTGGGACATTAGAGAATTTACTTACAAATAGGTTGACGAAGATAAGCTCTTCGACCAACTCATCTCATTGACCATGTACTCCCTTGACATTGTTAGGTTCTTCCCAAATAGACATCCCTCCATAAGGGAAGACAAAGGCAAAGGAACCAGGGCACTGGACTAGATTTGTACGATCAATGAAATTAATGAAGAAATCTAGATCCTCATAGCAAATTCAATTGGTGCAAGTTTGAACAAGTAGGAAGCAATTAAAAAGAGTCAAAGGGCATCTGAATCAGCAAGTGGCATGGGGCCCATGATGGCAGAAAAAGGAAAGGAGAAAGTTAGTGATAACTAGGTCAACTTTTGGCTAAATTTTGCTAAATATATATTTCAAGGCAGTTAAATATACACCCAACCAATGATAAGGCAGGAGATGGCACCAGGTGGACGGTACAAATGAAAATAGTTCAGGCAGTTGCAAAGCTGCTACAACTATAAGAAGAACGTCTATAACTAAAATAAGGATCGAGCTTTGACATAGCATATTTTTTCTAAGAGGTATACTTGAGTACCCGTTCTTTGCTATTGTATCTCCTTTATTTTTTTTCTCCTTTTTCATCTCCTTATTCCTCCCATTGCTATATTTGATGGAAAAGTGCCCAAGAATCTGAGAATATTTCTAGATCATTGAGCCAGAGGTCTAGAGACTCTACTGTTGTGATATTCGAACAAAAGAGTGAAAGGTCCTTGTTATGATATTCGAACAAGGATCTTTATTGTATTAATATTTCTAAGAATTAAATGGCGATTCCATGCCAACTCTTCATGTAATATCATTCAAATATTAATACAATTATGGGCTTATTTCTTGTTATATTTCTTTATTTAGCTCTTTGTGTGTCTTTGTTATGGGTTACATTATTTGAACGCATAATAAACACTTCTTTTCATTGGTCAACTATTATGTTTATTACTATATTCGAATGAACATAATTGAACCAATTATTTCTTTTCTCCTTCTTTCTATTTTTATTAAAATATTGTTAAATCTTGCAACAATAGCCCAAAGAATTAAAACACTGGTCATACATAAGGTATAATAGAATTGTTATCGTTTTAAATCGATCAAATTTTATAATTGTTAAATCATCACCCTAAATATGGAAGAGCATGAACTTAAAGAATTTAAGCTCACCTTAAGGGTATCCTTACCATACTTGGTCTATTTAGAAAATATTAAAGAACTTTATTCCCATGTTAAAGAGGCAGGTCGACTAGAGCTTGTAATAGCTCATTGGAAGTAGGTTTTCCTGTAGCGTGATAGCTCATCCTACGAATGCAGGAAAAATCCCAAACAATTTTTTGGTGTCGTTACTGAGGACCGAATGCGTAATTTTCATTACAATTTGGAGCATAATGAAAAATATTTATTGTCAACAGTTAGCTTAAAGAAGAAATCAAAATATCAATTTTTGTTTCCCTTATATGCTCGTAGTTTCCAATTTTACTTTTCAATAATTATCAGTTATATTGTTTTCTTAATTTTCTAATTCTTGAAAAAGTTTATACCCTGAGTGAACAAGAGTGTTTTAAAGTTGAGCAATCTCAACCAGACATTTATTCCTTTTGCACATATTGTGTTGGCGACTCTGATTGGAAAAATCCAGAAGTACCATAAATATTAAAAGAAGAAGAAGGTGTTGGAACCAACGAGAAGAACCACTCAGGAGCTGTACCCAAAAATCTCATATCCAAAGGTATTTTTCAAAACCAACTCTTCTTATTCATCTCCAAAAAGTTCTAACACCGATATTGTTTTTTTTTTTTTTTTTGAATTTACATGGTGGAATCGGTAGCCGCCATGAATCCGGGCAAGTTGTCTAGCTTTTTATGGCTACCACAAAGTATTCTGTGCTGTCCGCCCCAGAAGCTGCCACATAGATCTTCGTGCAGCCCCCTATAACCCCCCCCTTTTCCTCCCGAAAGCACCCGGGAAAGGGACACAGTGGGTTAGTTCGGTTCCGCGAGGCCCAAGATTTGAACCTTGGACCTCCGCCCCCCTTATGGGGTTTGGATGAACCAATTGGTCTACACAACACCAATATTGTTACATTAGGAATTTTATTTAAAACACCTCCCACTGTTCCCAGTGGAATTACTAACACACATCCTACTATAATTCAAGTGACTCTTGTAGTTAATATGGCTAACCCACCATCGATTTAGTTATGAAGGACCAATAGATATAGAACTTTTCAATTACCAAATACTTTACACAATCTCCCCAGTAAAGTGCACAAGTATTTACCTAAGTTTCAAGGAAACAATGTAGTTACTAGAGAAGATCACATCAAAAGCTTTTTGTATGTCTTAGACAGTATAGAGGTAGAGCACATCAAAAGCTTTTTGTATGTCTTAGACAATATAGAGGTAGACAGTATAGAGGTTGAGATTGTTTTTACAAACTCTAGAGAAAGATGCTAGACAATGGTTTAATACTCTTCCTAATAATGACATTGCTAGCTTTGCCAAAGTGGAGACTGTATTTTAAAGAAATTTGGTGAAAGGAAGAATGAACAATCATTGCTAATAGATCTGGCAATAATGAAAAAGAAATAAAACAAATCAGTAAGTGATTTCAATAGAAGGTTTTCTAAATCTAGAAATAATATTCCCACTGCTCTAAGGCCAAATGATATCCAGTCCATCTATTTCTATAAAAACACCTTCCCTAGAGAATTCAACTACGAATTAAGGCAAGAATAAATTAACACAATAGATGAATGCATGGATAAAGCCATAGTCATTGAAAGAAATATGTTAGACAATAGGAGAATGAAACCATATTCTCTACAATATAATCATCCTGATAGAAAGCCTAAGAAAGTGGGATTTAACTTATAGAAAAGAACTGAACATGATCCCATGGAAAAGTTGACCAATCAAGTAATAAATTTTTTCAACATAATGAACAATAGGTTGGTCAGAATGGAAATAAATAAATAGAGTAACGGTGAGACGTCTCACCCTTAGGTTGACAGGCAACAAGGTGAAAATCGACCACCTTTTAGGAGAAACTTTAATAAAATTGAATAATAATAATCCTGATAGGAGTAATGAGAATAAATGGAAAAAGAGAGAAACAAAGAAGGACCTGGACTTGGTTCCAAATCCTATTCCTACTGTAAACTTGGAAAAATTACCCTTATTACTGTTCAACCTGTGATGCTCCTCATAATCCAGATTATTATAGTATCTATTTAAGTGTCCACCATCCTGTAGACTTAGAGGCAGAATCCAAAGAAGATATTAGAATTAATGCTTGTTGGACCCTTGAGGATGAATCTAGAGAAAGCTTATTTGAAAAAGACATGGATTTATATGGTTTTAATCACCACTCAAAAATCCTAGATGCAGAAAACACAAAGATCCTACAAAGAGGACAAGAGACTAGGTATGACAAAATGAAACAGGGTAAACTAGTTTCAACAGCTCAAGAGGTAGAGGAACTAGAAGCAAATGCACTAAATTTAAGGAATAAGATTGTTCCTAATAAAACTGATAAGAATTCAAGTAAATATATTAGAGAACAATCTACTGAGAAAGATCATAATAAAAAGGTTCTTGAAAACATAGGAATAAATGAACCACCTCTCATGAAGAATGCTCTAAAACTTTAGATATAAAGAAAATGGAATTTGATACTGGATCAGAACTGAGTAAATAGAAAGTCAACATTACCTTTGGTGAGTTAATGAATATCCAGAAGTATAGGGAACAAGTCTATAAGGCTTTTGTCTTAATTGAACAAAAATAAACTCGGTCTTGCAATGTTGTCAAACCTTCCAATCATGAAACTAGAACCCCTTCATCTATCAAATCCTTTTATGTGTCACTCAGGTATAACTCAGATGAAGAAGAAAGGTATGTCATTCATAACTGCATGCTAGATAGTAGTGCATCCCATAACATCATGCCTAAGCAAATAGCAGACCAATTAGGACTGATTTACAATAGAAAGTCTTCCCTTGTATCAGTAATGGACAGTAGGCAAATACCTTGTGTAGGTATTATCATTGGATTGCTAGTCTACCTAGACCAACCTACTAAGAAGGGTATATTTATGGACGTCATAGTAATTGATGTAGATCATTTCTTCTCATTACTTTTGAGAAAAAAATATGCAGAACAGTTGGGTGGCTCCATACAACTAGATTGGTCTTATGCCACAATCTCTATTTCAGGAAAAGAGAATGTTACCTTAAGGAGATAACATTTTAACAAATACTTAGTAAAACCTATTAGATCATATGACACCATGATCAATTTGGTTAGCTCTATAGAAGAGAAAGAAATAGAAGTGTATATTTTTTGGAATAACCCTTTCCTAGTCGAAGTCCCTAAAGCCAAAGATATGTATCCTAAAATCGGAAAAGTAATAAAAGCAGAATCTGATAAGATTCTCACCCAAGAGATGTGTACCATGTCCTTTGATGGGGCTAAGTCTCAAATAGAGGTAGGTGATGGTGTAAATTTAATAAATGTTAAGGGAAACTATCTTAGAATCCCTTATAGAATAGAATTTCCATGCACTAATAATGTAGTTGAGTATGAAGCCTTATTGCTAGGTCTGAGAAAAGCTAAAGAACTAGAAATAATTTTTTTGACTGTTATTGGAGATGCTGAAATGATTATGCAACAGATCAAAGGTAGGTATCAGATAAAACATCCCAGATTGAAACAATATAAATCGGTAATTCTAACAGAAATTGACAAGTTCTTGGCATTTAACATCTCATACATTCCCAGAGAACATAATAACATTGCAGATTTGTTAGCTATTAATGCTTCAGGTACAAATTGCCTAGAAATAGACACTAAGTACATGGATAGGTTCCCAAAAATCTCTGTATAAAAACCTTCTATGCCTGAAAACATTGTGTATTTACAAGTTTTCCAAGATGATGTGCAAAAAAAGACTTCATGACCCTCCAAAATATGTATTCTAATGTTATATGTGAATAGAAGGATGAAGAAAAATTGAAAAACATTATTGAGAGCTAGTTGAAGTAATTCAACTCAAAACCAATAGGATCCCAAAGGGATTAGTCTCTTTAGAAATCTTATTCAATGATTTTGCTGAAGCTTAAAAACCACTCCTCAAAGAAACTTAAATTGTTGAAATAAATATTATAACAAGAGAGGAGCCCATGTTTATCAAAATTGATAAGGCTTTGCCAAAAGAGGAAAAAGAGCAATATATGAGATTTTTGAAGAAAATAAAAAATATTTTGCATGGAGTTATGAAGACCTAAAGATATTTAAAATAGAGGTCATGACTCATAATTCCCCTAAAGGAAGATACTAAGCCTTTCAAGCAGAAGCAAAGAAAATTCAGCCCCACATTGCATCTAGTCATGTATAAAGAAGTTCAAAAGCTACTGGATGCCAAGATAGTCAGAAAAGTGAGATTTTCTTCTTGGATAGCAAACTTGGTACCAGTGAGGAAGAAAAATGGTGAGATCAAACTTTGTGTTGATTTTTATAATTTAAATAAAAGTTCTCTAAAGGATAATTATCCCTTGACCAACACGGAACAACTGCTGCAAGTTGTAGTAGGCTCATCCAAGATGTTATTACTGGATGGATTCTCAGGATATAATCAAATTTAGGTAAATCTTGAAAATAGATATAAAAATGCTTTCACTACCCCCTGGGATACTTTTGAATATCTGAGAATGCCATTTGGATTCATGAATGCATGAGCCACCTTACAAATATGTATGGACTCTGCTTTTAAATATTTGATGTTTAAAATAGTGGTTGTCTATTTGGATGACATAACAGTGTTCTCAAAAAACCCTGCAGATCATTTTGAACATTTAACTATAGTTCTTACTAGATGTAAGGAATTTGGGATATCCTTGAATCCAAAGAAGTGTATATTTGAAGCAAAAAAAGGAAAGCTCCTTGGCCACATAATTATTGAAAAAGGGACTAGTATTGACCCATCAATAATTGAAGCTATTGCCAAGATACCTCCTCCTAAGAATCTGAAAGGAGTCAGATCATTCTTTGGTAAGATTAAATTTGTAAGAAGGTTTGTGCCAAATTTTTTTGAAATAGCTCAACCTATCAATAATATGATTAAAAAGGATGTTGACATCAAATGGATAGAGGAAAAACTATAAGCTTTTTATAAAATCAAAGATGCCATCACCACTGCCCTAGTATTGAATTGCCCTATCTACTCAAAGAATTTCAATATATAATCATTCGCTTTTGAACATACCATTGTTGTTGTCCTTTCTTAGAAGGATAATGAAGAGAATGAAAGACCTATAGCTTTCATGAGTGCAGGACTCAAAGGAGCTCAAATGAGATTCAAAATGATTAAAAAATAGGCTTATGTTGTGATTCAGGCATTGGAACATTTTAAATGCATCTTTGGATCAAATAAAGTTATATGCTATATCCCTTTCATTTCTATAAAGGATATTTTCACCCAAATCGGGTCAATAGGTAGTCCTTCCCAATGTATGGTCAAGTTAATGCAATATGATGTTGAATTTAAAGCGGTAAAAATAATAAGAGAGCAAGGTCTGGCTAAATATCTAGCCAAAAAATAAGGGAAGACATGCAAAACATTGCCATAGTTGATGACATGCATGATATTAGGAGAATAGACAATGTTGAATGCAAATAGTACGATGATAATCTATTATACCTTCAAACTATGTCATTTCCCAGAGGCATGTTTGCAAATAAAATGAGATCAGTAAAACAACAGTATCAGAAATACTATGTTCATGAAGGAAAAATCTATTGGAAACATCCTAATGATGTATTGTTGCTGTTCCTATTTGAAAAAGAAACTTTAGAGGTCATTAAAGAATTTCATGATGGATTCTATGAAGGGCACTTTGCCCCAAAAGCAACTACAAATAAAATAATGAGATTAGGTTATTATTGGCCTTCCTTATTCAAATATGTGCATAAATATGTAAGGGCTTGCCATAACTATCAAGTGTTTTTTGGGAAGAAAAATTTAGCAGCAATGCCTCTTCAATCAGTAATCATAGAAGAACCCTTCATACAGTGGGGAATTTACCTCATTGGGGAAATCAATATGAACTCCTCAGGCCGATACAAGTGGATCACCATGACAATAGATTATTTCACCAAGTGGGTGGAAGAAACTCCTCTAAGAAACTCAACTACTGAAGTAGTCATCAATTTCTTGGAGGAAAACATCTTGACTAGATTTGGAGTCCCAAAGAAGTTGGTAATAGACAATGGAAAATACTTTGTTTAATTTGAAATGATTGATTTTTTTGTAAAGTATGGAATTGAACTTTCTCATTCATTAAACTACTATCCTAAGGGGAATGGTCTTGCCGAATCATCAAACAAGAATCTAATTACCAGGATTAAAATATCACTAGGCAAGAACAAAAAGGGATGGGGCAGTGAGTTGATGTTTACCTTATGGGTAGGCAGTTTTTCTATCAAGAGAAACACAAGAAATACTCCTTATGAAATGTTATTTGGAGAAAAGGCCTTGTTACCTCCTCGTACAAAAATAATAACATTGTATTTGTTACTACAAGATCATGAAAGTCCCGATGCCTTACAGAGGAAATTAGATCATATTGTACAACTGCAAGAAGAAAGAAGGAATGCATTGGATAATATGTTTGAACAGACTCATAAAACCATGCAACTCTTTAACAAGAAAGCCAAGGAAACCCCATTCTTTGAAGGAGATATAGTCTTATATTGGGATCCTAAAAATGATAAACATGGAGAAAAGGGTATGCTTGAGCCTAGGTGGGTAGTTCCTTACCAAATAATTTAGATTTTTTGCCCTAATACTTACATGTTACAAACCTTACAGGGAGATCTCATGGAAATCCCAATCAATGACCTACACCTGAATTTATACCACACCTGTTGGGGAACCCAAAAAGAATAATAAAAAAAACTTATATTTTCTATCATTTCTTTTCCCTTCTAAACCAGTTTGCTTGCTTATCTATTTATTGTTTTCAAGTCTGTTAGAAAGTTGTTAAGTTCTCTAGTTATGTTTTTGCTTGTCTATAAGGGAGTTATCTTATGTTTGATGAATGAAGAGAATTTGAGATTGAATATAGGTGAAATGATAAAACTCAGACAAAGTTTTAGTAATCATCTTGTAAGGATTGGAATACGACAAGAAATCTAGGGATGCTGACACTTTAGGCCAAAGCCATATAATATCATGATATCAAAAGCAATTCCATAAATAAAGGAATTTAATCAACCTTGGTAAGGTAGTTGGGCTAAATACAAATACACTCAATATTATAGTCTTGTAAATATTTAACCCATAAAGCACTCAAACAAATTTGCAATTTATCAAAATTATTTCTAAAAGAAGAAAAATCTCTATAATGCAAAATGAGCAAGTGCTTGGGGCTATTTGGATAACCTCTATCGATGCTATAGACACATGTATGGCAGTAGAGCAAATCCAATGGATCAAGGTCAAATCCATCGAAGCTATAAATTCTTGACTGACAGTGGAGTAGTGACAAGGTAAAAATATTCAAAAGAGTGAAATCATTAATAGGCCCTACTCCTTTCAAATTGATGAAAATTCTACTTGATATAAGAAAGTAATTAAAGAATGCATCTACACACACTAGCCGTAGGCTTGATTTGATAATTATTTTTGATTATTTTTATTTGATCCTCCCTTAAAGATATTGCTAGAACATATAAAACTTTAGGAGTAAAAGGTTCATTTATTTTGAAGAAATATAATCTCTGATTTTTTTTATTAAAGATTGCTTTCTTATCAGACTGATTTTATTTTCTTTATTTTTTTATAATAATCTATCAGAAAGGTCATATCCTTGTCATCATAGTCTTATCATTAACCAGAGATTCAAGAGTTATAAAATACCTCATATTTTTGCCATATGTCCCAAAAATGATACAACATGAATGTACCCATAATTTAAAATTTTTGAAGGTCTTAAGAAGGTACACCTTTTGTGAAGAGTTTAGGTCTGAATAAAAAAAATCTGCCTTCATAAACATCTCCAAACCCCTGGTCAGCTAAATGTTTTCCTTTCATTAAAATCTTAGGGGTTCCTTTAGTTTTCCTTGCAAATATTTCACCCTTAGACTGATAGGCAAAAAGTTTCAGCCGATGAGCAAAGGTGGTCAAAACTAAAATCTTTTCGGCTAAACTTTGAAAAGCGACTGACCAACAGAAAAAATCAATCGACCAATAGAAAAGAGCGATCGATCGAATCCAAGTATTTTTGGAGATTTTTTTTTTCGATTCCATTAGAAGAAGAGTTGGATTTCTTTTACAAACATGTATTTTTTAGTCGATTGATAGACATTTTCATTCGACTACTCAGGATGAAAAGTCGACGTAACCAAAGCACGCGAAGTTTAATCGATCGATGAAAAGGAGGGCACTACCGAGGATTTTTTTGATCAAATGAAATTTAGTCAATTAAAGAAACCCTTTTTCATTCGATGAAAAGAAAACAATAGCCAAAGGAAAAAAAGTATTTTCGACCGATACAAAGGAAATTGCTGCCAAACTTCATCGGTCGACAAAATAAAAATGATAGTCGATTTTTTGTAAAAAAAGATAAACTTTTTCAATCGACCATGGTAACTAGCCAACCAAAATATCTACTAATCAAAAATACATCACGTCGCTTGACATAAATATGTCATCGACCGAAAAGAATAAAGGTATAGCAAAAAAGTCAAAGGGTCAACAAAATATTCTTTTGATCGATGAGAAACAAAGATCAACCGCTCAGCAAAGGTAGAGTAATCATTCGATCGAAACAATATTTTCATCAATCAAACAAAAGTAAAGATCGATTGAAAATTCAGAGATAAGTGCTACCATTAAAATATTTAGATCGAAAAAGGGGGATGCTTAAATATCCGTGGCTGAACGCGTCCTCATAGTCCAAATACCATCAATCGAATGAAATCAATGGATGAGATCAACCTAGCCAATCAAAGGTAAAAACAACACTGACTAAGGTGTGTCACCATTTAATTTTGCATGCATAAAATCTTAATTGAAAATTGTTATTAATAACTGACATTCTCGATAAAATCTATCTCGAGTTTTTAAAATATAGTGCATGTAGAATTACCAAAAGCCATATCAGTCAAATAATGGCAACCAACAACCGAATCTCTATTCATGCGAAATCAAAGTGATCCATCGAATGAAATCTGATGAAAAAAAAAACATGATCAGCTGATCATCCAATCAATGAACTACATACCTTCGGAAAAATTAAACCCTTGAGTGGTCGATACATCATAGATAACAACTGAAGCATGAAATCCACATCCGTATACCATCACCCGAGAAAATCTGACACAACACTCAAACCAATGACGATCCTAATGACATGGCCAAACCACTTTAGGTGTTACGAGCACACAAGCTAACCACCAAAATCAACCTCGAATCTCCCAAGGCACAACTCTTGAGGCATCATGTACCAATAAAATGAACCAATATCTAACACATATATAATTTGACTGCTATTTATGCAAATTAATAGATAATGGTTCATAATCGAATGATAATTATATAATATTGAGGTGGTGAGCTAAAAATAGCAATAACACAACAGTAGATGGTATGATGTTAATAATTACTAGAACACAAAATGATTTAAATACATGAAGGTAGCGATGAGCAACTCATAATGCTAGAAATTTTTTTAAACTGATTCGATGAGATAAGAAGACCAAATTTAGGGATCAGAGAGCAATGGCCTCCTCCAACAGGGTAGCCCCCAAGACAAGAATCAAAGCATTGGAAGAGAAGGTGCCACTCAGGAAGGTGAATGCCAAAAAGATAGGAGAACAAGTGTGGGGTGAAGATGAACTGACTGAGTTCTGCTTCCAGTCTAGAATCAAAGAATGGCAACGCCCACACTACCTGTTGAAAACTATCTTCAACCAAGCCTACAAATATAAAGAAAAAAGAGCTCCATGTAGTAACAAATGGAGAATCAACCTGGCAAAACTCATGTTCATAAGAGTGCATTTATCCCTTGAATTGTTAACATGGCTAGCCATCTTGTACGATTCAAAGACTAAGGCCATTGTTAATGCACATAACAAATCCATTTACAAAATTACACCAGAAAGGGTTGAATAGATTTTTTAGATTGGAAATGGCCAAAAAATGCTATGATTTGAAGGTGATTTCAATGCAGGCGCGACACATGATTGACACCATATTCTATGAGAAACTATTTGATTACGATAAATCAGTATCGATAGAATTTTTGATTCACAAGAATAAATTCCACAAATGGATGAGGGACTATGCCGATATGATCCATGTCACGTTGGGAGTTAAGGACCTCAACTGGGTCAATGTCGAGGTGATGTATTTGATAGTATAGTGCAAAAATACTTGGAAGATGCCCATGTATAGATGGCAAGACATAATATGCGACACGATAGATAAAGAGTTCAAGGGATTATAGGATGCCATAAAGAAATATTTGGATATCATGCCCCGTTTCTCACACTACTCATTCCTGGTGCACCTGATCTTCAAATAATTCAAAGATGATGCCATTCGGTAGCTTGGAGAAATTTTGGTGGAGATCATCCAAGATAGATTGCCTTGTATCTATGATGACACTTCCCCTTATTCAGAGTTCTGTGGAAGGTTATTAGCATCAATATACCATGCACTCACAAAGAAAGAGCCACCCAAAATGAGCCCAAGTATAGTCAAATATCTCTAGGATATGGAAGTGGGTGATTACTTTCTTGATGAACATTTTAGTTTCATTAGGATGTATGGAGGCAAATTGCCACTGAAAGCCTTACCCACTTATTATCCCAAGTCGCTTGTGATATTAGAGATAGTAAGGCAGTTTGTAGAAGAAGCCAAATTGAGGTGGAAGAAGAAAAAGACCAGATTTCCATGGATCATAGCTCTAGGAAATATAGGGGAATATGTATACCAAGGTTATCCAGCGATGATAAAAGCCCTACCTACAATGGACTCCTATTTTGAAAAAATCACTTGGATATGATCTTAAGGGCTGCTACAAGAAAATTGCTTTGGAATCTAATCCAATGGAGCATAGGGAGGACAAATATGAGAAAAATTTCCTATGGGTGTAAAACAACAACATCAACGTCAAGGAAATATAGAAAAACAAAAACCTAGTAAGAGCACGTACTCACACAAAGGAAGTTGGGGACTACCTCACAAACCTGAGGATGATAAGGAAAGATACATTATATAAGAAGGAGGTACCTCAAATCATCGCCATACCACTAGTCTTTCATTGATCCTATTGTGGAGGTTATGAGCTTGAATCTTGAGCAAATCAAAATCATAGCTAAAGTACAGATTCAAGTAACAGAAGAAAGAGTTGGTACTTCATATGCCTCCCAGTCCCCTAGTGTGAGTAAAGAAAAAAATATTATTCCTATTTATACCACCCCAAAGATTCTCACAACCAAGAGTTTGACACTGGCTCTAATGGACTCACAACACCTGCAACAAATGACTGCAGGTTCACCACGAGTAGTACCAACAACCTTCATGGCTAATAAAAAGTAAATTAAGATCTCTATCGTGGCTTGGGAAAGAATAAAGAAAGCCAAAGAATTAAATGAAGTCTTAAAAAATTATCACGTAGTAATGCTCGATACCATAGGACCTCCTCTCAAGATAGCAAGGATTGGATCAAGTGTCAATGAGCCTATGAGCATCACCCTAATCAAGAAAGAAAACTTTGTATAATTCACTACTGAAGAGGTGGAACATATTGAAGCTATAATGGAGAACATGGTGATAGAAAGCCAAAGTAAAAGTAAAGTATACGTTCCACCTCCATCAAGTTCAAAATTTACTTCCCAGGCCACCATCATCATTCCCACTAAAGGGATACAATTTCTTCAAATAGATCCCAACACAAGTAATGTAGCGATAGGACGATATTGAACCTCACTATTGAAACATGGAGTGCAGGTTCATCCACAAATTTCTCTAGCCATCAAGAAGTAAGTGATGGCTTATAATCATTGCAATTAGAAAATAAGAAGATAAAAGCTAAAATAAAGGAAACTTAGGAAAAAATGCCTTCTGACATAGACTTGTTACAAGTTTCAAAGCTTGCTACTAGATTCAAAGAGAAGATGGTCAAAATAATTCATAAGGAAGAAAAAATGATAGACTTGTTGAAAGAATTTTGGAAAAATAATAGAGATATATAAAGATATCAAATCCCTCTTAGTAAAGGTAGATGAGAATATAACAAGAGTATCCCTGATCTATGAAAGATGCAAGGCAAAATATGAACAGATTTGGTCCATGCAAGTAAACACCATTAATGTGAGGGTTTATAGTTGCCTAGGGGAGTATGAAAAAGTCACAAGTCTCAAGGTAAAAAGACCTAAATGGAGCAACTCAGTTAAAGAGCTAGAAAAATATAGAAAAAGATACAGTTGCTCAACTGAAGCACCTCAATGTTGATCCCCAAAAATTTCTCAGCACAAAAGGTTTATGTTAGATAATCATATGAGACATCATATAATTTGCTTGCGAAGAGGATGACAAAGATAAGCTCTCTGACCAAATCATCTCATTGACCACGTACTCCCTTGACATCATTAGGTTCTTCTAGAATAGAAAACCCTCCATAAGGGAAGACAAAGGCAAAGGAATCATATCATTGGACCAGATTTGCATGATCAGTGAAATTAATGAAGAAATATAGATCCTCATAGAAAATTCCATTGGTGCAAATTTTAGATGAGCAAGAAGTAATTAAAAAGAGTCAAAAGGCATATGAGATAGTAAGTGGCATGGGGCCTGTGATGGTAGAAAAAGGAAATGAGAAAGTTAGTGATAACTAGGCCAGCTTTGGCCAAATTTTTCTAAATATATATTTTGAGGTAGTTAAATATACAGACTGTACAACACCCGATTGACGACAAGGCAGGAGATGGCACCAGGTGGATGGTCTAGATGAAAGCAGTTCAGGTAGTTGTAGAGCTGCTACAACTATAAGAAGAATATCTATAGCAATAATAAGGATCGAGATTTGACATAGCATATTTTTGCTAAGAGGTATACTCGAGTGCCCATTCTTTATTGTTGTATCTCCTTTGTTTTCTTTCTCCTTTTTCATCTCCTAATTTCTTCCATTTCTATACAGGTTTTGATAGGAAAGTGCCCAAGAAGCTAAGAATATTTCTAGATCATTAGAGGTCTAAAGACTTGATTGTTGTGATATTCAAATGAAAGAGTGAAAGGTCCTTGTTATGATATTCGAACAAGGATATTTATTGTATTAATATTTATAAGAGTTAAATGGCGATTTCATGTCAACTCTTCCTGTAATATCATTCAAATATTAATATAATTCTAGGTTTTTTTTCTTGTTATATTTCTTTATTTAGCTCTGTGTGTGTCTTTGTTATGGGTTAAATTATTTAAACACATAATAAATGCTTATTTTCATTGGTCAACTGTTATGGTTATTACGATATTCGAATGAATGTAATTGCACCAATTCGATCATACATAAGGCATAATAGAATTGTTATCATTTTAACTCGATCAAATTTTATAATTGTTAAATAATCACCATAAATATGGAAGAGCATGAACTTAAAGAATTTAAGCTCACCTCAAGGGTATCCTTACCATACTTGGTCTGTCTAGAAAATATTAAATAACTCTATTCCCAATTTAAAGAGGTAGGTCGACTAAAGCCTGTAATAGCTCATTGGCAGTACGTTTTCCTATAGCATGATAGATCATCCTATGTATGCAGTAAAAATCCCCAACAAGGCTCTTAACACTCTACACTATACACAATGAGCTTCGGGCTCTTACACGCTACACTATACACAACGAGAATCATGAATGCAATAAAACCAATCTGGTTTACCATTGGTTTCCTCTAGTTGTTCAGGTCAAGCTTGAGCACCCCTTCCTTTTCATTTTTGCCCTGCTTCTCCCTTCACCCTTCCTTCTTTCCTTCCATACTTATGCTCCCTCCTTCAGTCTCTATATCCCTCTCCTTTTCAGCCTCTAACTCATAAAGAAGACCTAATCGTTCTCTCCTAGGCTAGTGCATGAATACATTTCATGACACTTCCCAACCACCAGCAATGAAGATACCCCCATCCCTCCTTCACTGCTATCAATACGACCATTCCTCATAAATGTAAACTTACCTTATAGTCTCCATGCTGCTATATTAGAGAGCCATTTTCCTCTTTAAAGAAAATCCACCAACTGTTATCCACAGGATGACAATATATTTAAATTATTATATATAATATCTTCTTCAAAAATAGGCATTTCAAACTTATTTGAATTAATAATATCATTTTATTATAATAAACTACTATTATGAATAAATTTTTATTCACGAAATATAATAATATCCTCTTTATTTATATTTAAATATTTTATTATTAAACTACCCTTCCATTAGGGCAAAATAGTATAATTTTATTTATAATAATATTCTAGATAATATCCTTTTTAATATAATACTCTTATATTATATTTATAATATTTTTCTATCAAAATATATAATAGTTTATATTATACATAAACCCCTTTATTTTTGTGGACCACATCTCAAAAGGGATGCCACTTTCGGGTAAGATCCAAGGAGGTAGGGGTATCTCTTCCACAAAAATCACCTAGGGCTCGCACCTGGCCTACCACCTTTGACATACTCAAGGAGCAAACCTGAAACAACAAAAAACAAGAACACACAAACACAAACACATAATAAGATTAAAAAAACATATTCCTTGAGTGTGTTGAAAAGATAAAGCAAAACCAAACACACACAATAATATATATAAAAAAATACAACACGAACCACATAGAAAAAACACAAGAACAACATAACAAAACACAAACATGAAAAAAACAACAAAACGCTACAAAGACAACCAACAAAAACATGAAAAACAAAAACAACCAAAACCTAAAAAATAAAAAAAAAAAACAAAAAAAAAAACAACCAACAAAATACAACAAACAAAAACAAAAACATAGAAAACACTCATAAACCAAAACACAAAAACACCAATTAACACAAACATACAGAAACACAAGAACAAGAACAACAAAAACACAAGAACAAGAACAAAAAATATAAAACAAGAAAAACACAAAAACAATAACAAAAAATACAAAACAACAAAAACACAAGAACAACAAAAAACAACACAAAAAATACAAAAAAAAAAACAAAAACACACACACACACACCTCAAAAAACTAAACAAAAAAAAGAAAAAAGAAAAAAATTGAACACAACAATGACCTTTCTAGACAAAAATAATTTTAAGGCAAGAATCAACAAAGGAAACAAAAGAAAAATTAGTTTGATCTCGGGAACTAAAATACCCTGACCGAACCAAAGAGAAAAAAATAAAGCAAGAAGAAACTAGGTACCTCCAGAACTAGAGCCATCCAAAGAAATGATAGAAAGAAGAGCTTCCCTTATTTGTGAAACCCACCATCTAGGAGGGTGGTTGTAGCAAGTAAGATCACCTTTTTCCAAAGCCCAATTAGCTAAAGCATCAACACTCTTGTTCTAATATTTGACCACATGATTGTAATCAACTTTTAAAAATCTCATCTAGATTAACTGAATCTTCTCAATAATTCTTTTTATTCTCCAATCAACCTTATGATTCTTAGGAGTCTTCAAAATATTAATCATGAGTTGAGAGTCAGACTCAACTAGCACCTTTTCCCATCCAACCTTAGTAGCCTCTTGAAGGCATCTAAGGATACCATACCCCTCAACAAGGTTATTGGATAAAATACCCAAATTCTCAATAAAAGTATAAACCAGGAAGCCATCTGAAAGTCTACCAATTCCTCCTGCACTAGCTTTTCTAGGGTTCCCTCTAGAGGCTCCATCAGTATTGACTTTTCCAAAATCCTTAGGAGGAGGTTGCCAATTCCTTGTTCTATCCATATTGCAATTACTCACATTCCCTTTAAGTTGGTTGCCCTTATAAGAGTTAATATTCAATATTTGCATCACTTGATCCCATATTTGGTGGGAGTTTTGGGGGTGATTAAGGAGTTTTTGGACTGATTCAACTAAGTTGGCAATGGTATTTTGCTAGATATAGTGAATATCCTTCCTATCTTGATTAAAAATTCTATTTTTCCTTTCATTGTAGATATTCCAAAGAAGAATGGTAGAACCCATCCAAACTAACTGCCTAATAAAATGATCAACACCTTCTTGTTTAGGCCAATACCTCCAAATTTGTTTAAAAGTAAAGAAATTGGACCACTATAAGCCAAGTAAAGTGGCCATTATCCTCCATAGCTCAAAGGCTAAAGTACACTCAATAAAAATATGGCTGAGAGTTTCCACATTCTCTTCACATATTTCACATCTAAAAGAGCCATAAAAACCACACTTCATAAGTTGCTCACCAGTAAGCACCCTGCGATGCAATAAAAGGTAAGTAAAGAACCTCACATTAGGCTAGATATTTTGAGCCCACAACTGAGAAAAGATATTAGATTATTGGTTGTGATTATTATGGCATAAGGCCAAATAATCTTGAGAAACTGAATACTCACCCTTCGTAGTGTTTTTCCATCCAAAATAATGTTTTTCATGGGACCAAGAGAGAGATCTCATATGACGAATGCATTGGATATCTTGTCTTTCCCTTTCTAGGATTTGAATATGCTAGTCCTCAATAGGGATCCAATATCTACCAAAATTTGAATTACCAGTATGGTACTAACAATAATTAGCCACATTTATCCAGTTAGCTCGGTGAATCTCCTCCATCCAAGGCCTCCAATCAATAAATTGAGTTATCAAAGGCTTGTGACCATCCCAAGAATTTGTCCAAAAAATTTCCTGTTGACCATTATGAATGATCCAAAATAATTTTTTCTTTATCAAATCCTCACTAGTCTTAAGAACCGCTAAAATGGGATAACCTTTGGTAGGCAATTGATAGCGAACAAGATCTTCAAAAATTTTATTCTCAGCATATTTAGCATGAAGATAATTGGCCCAACGAGCATTGGGGTTATGCAAAATCCTCCAATATAATTTAGCATCTAAAGCTTTGTTGTTAGAAATAGTATATCGGAATCCTAACCCTCTTCATTCTTAGGAAGACATAAAGTGTCCCATTTCACCAAGGCCCATTTTCTTTTCTCCTTAGTACCACTCCAGAGGAACCAATGACTGATTTGATAAATTTATTGAAGAATATCCTTTGGGATATTCAACATGGTAGAAACATAAATAGGAATATATTGAAGGACTGATTTTACCAAGGTGATTCTACCCCTAGAAGAAAACCACCTATTGGTCCACTTTTCAATTTTCTTCTTGACTTTGTCCAACAACCAATTCCAATATTTTTTTTCTCCTTGAATATTGATGGGAATATCTAAATAAATGATTATAAGGGAGGTATTAATATATATTAATTTATATAAGACCATGGAAAAATGTCTGGCAGAGCAGTGAAATAAAATGACTTTAGATTTGTCTTCATTGTTCAATTGCCTGATAGCCTTAGAAAAATAGCTAATGATTTGCTTAATATTAGAAGCTTCCTTAACTGTAGCTTTACCTAAAAGAGTAGAGTTATAAATAAATTGAAGATGAGATATAGGTCTAGCTCCATGAGCAATGGTAACTCTCTCAAGGATTATGTTTTATCTCATTTTGGTTATAGTCCTACCCAAGCATCTAGTAAGAATGATGAATAAATAAGGGGAAAGAGGGTCGCCTTGCCTAATACCTCTAGAAGCATGGAGAAACTGAGAAGACCTACCATTTATAAGAACTAAGTAGGAAATTGAAGAGATACATCCCATAATCCAATCCATCCAATCTTAAGAGAAACCAAATTGCCTCAAAACTTTGATAAGGAAGTGCCAATCCACTCCGTCATAAGCTTTGGATAAGTCTAACCGAATGAACATGGAAGGAGATTTTTGCCTATCCATGGAATGGATGGCTTTCTGAGCAAGAACTATCTCATCCACTATTTAAAGCCCTTCCACATAACCCCCTTGTTTGGGGGAAATAATCTTATGCAAAAGAGGCTTCAACCTTTCTGCAATGATCTTAGTAGTTATTTTGAGAAGAACATTACATAAAGCAATAGGTTTGAAAGCTAAGATATGATCAACATCTTGAGATTTTGGAACAAGATTAATATAAGTTTTATTGATAACCTTCAAAATTTCTTTGGCTTTCCTGGGTTCTTCCACCACCTCTAATAAATCAACATGAAGGATATCCTAGAACTCTTGGTAGAACTCAATGGGAAAACCATCAGGACCTGGGGTTTTCACTTATTGCATTTAAAAAGCTACCTATTGAAGCTCATTGATAGTAACAGGAGCAGTAAAAATAGATTTATACTCAGAAGTGATAAGATAAGGGATTGCTTGAAGAACATTTTGTTGAGAAGCCGAGTCAAGAGGAGTAGTAGCAAAAATATTGGAAAAGTAATTGACAACAATAGAGTTCATGCTTTCTGAATATTTTTAGGTCCGAGGTGTAGATCAATTGGTTCATTCAAACCCTATAAGGGGCGCAGAGGTCCAAGGTTCAAATCTCGGGCCTCGTCTGACTGAACGCTTGTCCCTTTCCTGGTGCTTTCAGTGGCGTAAAAGGTTTAAAATGATTGTGGCATGGCGGTTATAGGGGTGGACTGTGTGAAGATCTGTGTGGTGGCTTCCGAGGCGGACAATGCAGAATACTATGGCGACCATAAAAGTTGGACAACCTACCCGGATTCGTGGCGGCTACCGATTCCACCATGTTAAAAAAAAAACAATAGAGTTCATGTCGTCCCAAGTGTAGAAAAAATATCCAGAATATGATTACAGGAAAGAAATAAAGTTATGAGATATTCAAGCTAGAATATATTTGTGAAAGAAATTTGTGTTTCAATCTCCTTATTTGAGCCATTGAATTCTAGATTTTTACTTCCATAAAAGTTCTCTTTTTACCATTCCTCTAACTGAGCTATGAGATTAATTTCATCTGCACTTCTACTCTCTATGAGGCCATCTAAATGGATTTTCTTATACAAATTTTTAAGCTAAGAAATAACTTCATATTTTTTTATGAACATCCCTAAACTCATTCCAGTTCCAAGTCTTGATTTTGGATTTATATTTTGGAAAAAAAGAACATCTTAGTACCATACCTAGGTTTACCTTCCTTCAACCATCGTTGCACTCGAGGTCTAAAGGAACTATCTCTAAGCCACATTAACTGGAATCTAAAAGGAGAGAAATTCACATTGGTTTTCCACATTTCCACCATGACTGGCCAGTGATCTGAACCAACATTATTAAAAGTCTTCAATTTAGGAATGTGACCATGGATTAAGAAATTATCAGAGAGCAAAAACCTATCCAATATCTCCATTATACAAGCTAAGCCTTACCTTATGTTAGACCAAGTCATAAGGCCATTATCTTGTTGGATATCCACAAGATGGAAGTTTGCAATATATTCGCTCATGAGGTTAGTGCTCCTATAAAAATTTCTATTTCCCCCCATTTTATCATTAAGAGAGAGGATGGTATTGAAATCTCCTCCAATAAAGATCCAAGCTTCAGTAAAATGAGAGATAATATAAGTTATATCCTTCCACTGTCTTATTTTTTCCTCCAAAGTAGTCGAAACATAAACAATATTGTAGAGCATAATTTGGTTGGAATATCTACTTTGAATAGCTATAGCTAAAAGACCCCAAATACCAACCATATGGTGAATAACTACCTATTTTGGGTCCCAAAGGCAAGCAATGCCACTAGAAGTCCCCTGAGAACTGAGGGAAATTACTTTTCCAGCTAGCCAAATTTTACTAGCAATTGATTCCATTTCATCTATTGGCATATTTATTTCTTGAAGGAAAACATGATGTGGATGATTTATCTGAATCGTTCTTCTAATTTCATTTTGTTTTGAAATACTACCTTTAAGTCCTCTAATATTCCAAGTGATGATATTCATTAATACTAGGGCTAAGAAAGTTGGGAAGGGTATTAATCTTACCTTCCTCTATAATATTTTCACCTTCTTTTGCCCTATAATGTTGATTGGTCTTGCGACCTGCCTTTTGATTACAATACATCTTTAGTTTTTTTTTTCCTGTTTCTTGACTTACTCTAATTGAATCTAAGATGGCTTCTAACCTTGAAGAATGCATGTATACAACCGAGGTGTTACCAAAAGGTTCAACAAAGTCTATATTGAAAATTGTATTATTTGAAGTTTTAACATTTAAAAGATTGTTTTTATTATGTATATTTTCTCCCTTTTTTTCTTTTGAAAACCTTTGATTTTTTGGTTTATCTCTGAATTCTTCCCTTCATATTTAAATTGCTTTTCCAAGATTTATGTTTCCATTATTTCCTCTTCCTCACTTGGGACATCATTTGTGGAAATAATTTCAAACATATTAGCAGATAACGTAGATTGATCCTTCATAACTGGTTTTTTTTTAGTGTTCTTCTTCTTAGGTATTTGGAAACCTGTCGAGTTTATATCTTTAGTCTTTTGATCTAGGATTTTATTTAGGCAAACACTAGCCAAATGACCATATTCATGGTAAATTCTACAACGAAATGGAATTTTCTCATAGTCCACTACTTGCTCCCAAGTATCCTCCCCAAATTGTAATGTGATATTTTTAGGTAGGGGTTCACAAAAATCCATTAAAACACAAATTCGAGCATAAATAATATGATCAATTTTTTGAGTACAATTAGCAGTCATAATAAAATTTCCTAAAGAGTTTTCAATTGAAGAAAAAATGGTCAAATTCTAGAATTCAATTGGGAGGCCAAAGAGTCTAACCCACACAGGACCTATAGAATGCATCTCTTCTTTAGCGTTAAATTTAGTATACCAAGGCTTCATGAAAAGCCATGCCCTTCCAAATAACTAGGGACCCATTTGAAATGTTTTCTCTCTATCTTCATTATTAGCAAATAAAACAAGAAAATAACCATTTGGATAAATAGAGATTTGTAACTCACCTTTAGTTTTCTAAATTTTTGAAGCCCATACTTTGAAAGTAGATAGGCTTAGAAAAAAACTCACAAAATGATAAATTAATCCTCTTTTTTCCAGATCTTCAATGCCAGTCTGAATGTTACCCATACCAAGCTTAACAATAGGAGTTCCATCAGCTGCTTTAAGACATCCTAACTCCATTTTTCTAGGATCCACCTTAGGCATTCTTAGAGGTTTATGGGAATCCCTAAGATTAATATTAGCATTAGGTTGAGGCTGTCCACCATGAAGGGCATCCCTAAAATTCATTTTTGGGGTTGAGTCTTGGAAATTATTACCCTTAATAGGGGTTTCCATAGTGGATTTATTTTGTGGGTGCACCTTAGCACCATATTTACTTGATATTTGAGCCATTTTTTGATCAACTACTTGAAACTTATTTTGTGATCTCTTTAATCCATGCCCTAGACACCGTGGAAAGATATGATTTTCACTTTTATTTTGTGTAGTAAATTGGAAGCTATTATCAATCAAGTTCACATCATGAATATCTATTGAAAGATATATTTATAACCCATATTGGATTCCCTGAAACATATCCTGCTACAATCTTGAGCAGAAACCACAAAAATATTGGTCGCTAGGGCTCGAAGACCCTGAAAACTAACCTTTGGAGCTGCTTGCACTCAACCCAAATGAAAACTTACACAATCACTTACCAAAAATCTTGTTCACGCATAGGGATGCGCTCGAATATGTGTTGATCCCAATGATCTAAACATTGGTGGGGACATTCTAGGGTTTGTCAGGTATTTATCTTCAAAATTTTAGCTCAATCTGAGTCTTAATGAGTGAAATATAACCAAAAAAAGTTCAGTAGTTTGGGCAGTCCTGCGAAAAACGTCCTCTCGTTCCATCACTAGGTACAAGCCAATATTCCCTTTATTTATTTATAATATATAGTTCCCTATATATATATAATAGATTATACTATAATTAAACCCTTTTTAATTATAATATTTCCTTTCCCTATTATATTATATATAATATCTTATATTATAATTAAACACATTTTAATTATAATATTCTATCTCCCTATTATATTATATATAATAGCATATATTATAATTATACCCCTTTTAATTATAATATTCCTTTCCCTATTATATTATATATAATAACTTATATTATAATTAAACACCTTTTAATTATAATATTCTATCTCCTTATTATATTATATATAATAGCATATATTATAATTAAACCCTTTTAATTATAATATTTTATTTCCCTATTATATTATATATAATAGCTTATATTATAATTAAACACATTTTAATTATAATATTCTATCTCCCTATTGACAACAAAACCATGTGCAAATTCTCTTAGAAAATGCACAGTATTTATGCCCTAAGGCCTACCAGGAAGGGTCATGGCATCCTCCCCCACTAGGACTAACACCATCCGTGGTGTTTCTGAGTAAAAGCATCTTTGTTTATACAATTTTTAACGATCAAGGACAATGCCTACATTTCATTCCATTGATATTAAACAATATTTCCTCATTCCTTGCAAATATCAATATTACATCCACTCTATAGGAGGTGTAATCCTATTTATTGAGCAGCAAAAATAGTATCATCCTTCTCCAAATCTATCGTAGAGGAGGATTTTTTATTTATTTTTTGAGTCCTCACACCTACAATGTAAGGGAAAGAAGGAAATATAGCATTTCGTGTTGCTTCTAACTACTTACTCTAGGTGAAAACACCCTATCCTTAAAGCACAAGAGTCCTTCATTAATGCAAAAATATCACTCTTTGCAAGATATCCTTCATTTTTTTCTTGAAGTTCATTGCAACTTGTACCTAGAGATCACATTTCCTTGAATTGCTTCACTAGATCCAAGGGATTTCAAGTCAAATCACGGTGGGCTCTCTTTAAGGTTTGAAGCTAAATAAGATTTTCTTGCTTCCTAGCCTTTGAATTTATTCTTTGAATCAACTCTTTATTGTCTATAGTGTTTACTAAGCTCAAAATTTGGTTTATTCATTAATCAACTTAAGGAGAGGACCCCATAATCCCCTCTAGAGTAGATTTCTTACCTACTCTTCCTCATAATTGCAAGCTCAAATCCGAAGAATATAACCTTACATCTGTCTTTAAGTATGGTTAACTTATCAAAAACTTGTCATTTCACCCATGATGAGTTCACTTTAAGGTATCTATATTACCTTGCATTTGATATACCTAAAGTTATTCACCCAAACTCCACTATGGACTAAATTTATCCATCTATCTTATTTTAGATATGAGCTGACTCTATCCATCTATCTCACTTGAGATAGCTAAAGCCATCTATCTCATTTTAGCTATGAGATGACTCTATCCATCTATCTCACTTGAGATAGCTAAAGTCATCTATCTCATTTTAGCTATGAGCTGACTTTATCCATCTATCTCACTTGAGATAGCTAAATCCATCTATTTCATTTTAGATATGAGCTAACTCTATGCATCTATCTCACTTGATATGGCTAAAGCCATTCATCTCATTTTACTACTTTATTAGCGAATGATTAAAGTTATGCTTACCTCATACAAGATACTATTTTTCTTGGACCAATCCTTAAGCATTCCTTAGCTTATCTAAGGAAGCTTATGGTCCGTCATACCTAGATCCTTATCTAGGGAAGCTAGTAGTCCCATGACTATGTGCTTTGACTAAAAGAAACTGGGTAGTTCAAAGTTTTCTTGGTTTTAGCTTATCTAAGAAAAGGCCTATTATAAAAGACACCTATCCCCTAGAACATTCCAAAGGAAATCTAGTCCATTATCTCCTAGAGTTCCTTTCACACAAAGCATATCGTACTACGCCTTACTGCTCTGAGTGGAGGCATACCACTATTTACAACTATAATAATTTTTTTAAAAGTAATTAACCACATCACATTTTAACAACTACAAAGAATCACATTTGGAGCAAGTAAAGAACAATATAAAGAACAATGTAAACCAAACACTAAATCAAATCAAAACATGAGAATTAACTAGCAAAGGCATATTGAAAGTAAATATAGAACCACAACAAAGAAATACATAAAGTAATATCAAATAAGATACCCATAACACAATATTTACCTTGGTAAAAACCCTTAAAGAGAAAACCCAACCTCAAATACATTCTATATATTGCATAAGTTTGATATTTTACAAATACAAGGATCCATAATCCTTTCCTCTTGACATAAGCCAATACAATGCGTAGAACACATAGTTCATATGACTTTACCATGTAATGCTCAATTCATAAATGATGCAACCCTCACTTAACAATTAAAGTCCCATACCCTTAACTGTTAAATGAACTGGGTTCTTTCGTCTTATTTAATTAAAGCAAACCGCTTTAATTTTACCACAAAACATTTCTTATCATTTCATAAAGTGAACCATTTCATTTCACAAAACATTTCTTAATATTTCTTACCCTACCCTCATTTTACAAAATGAACCATAAACATATTTATTTTCTATAAAACCCTTTTCAATTCATAAAGCAAGGTCCCATACCCTCATTTTACAAAATGAACCATAAACATATTTATTTTTCACAAAATCCTTTTCATTTCATAAAGCAAGTTCCCATACCCTCATTTTACAAAATGAACCATAAACATATTTATTTTCCATAAAACCCTTTTCATTTCATAAAGCAAGGTCCCATACCCTCATTTTACAAAATGAACCATAAACATATTTATTTTTCATAAAACCCTTTTCATTTCATAAAGCAAGGTACCATATCCTCATTTTACAAAATGAGCTATAAACATATTTATTTTCCATAAAACCCTTTTCATTTCATAAAGCAAGGTCACATACCCTCATTTTACAAGATGAACTATAAACATTTTTATTTTTTATAAAACCCTTTTCATTTTATAAATCAAGGTCCCATACCCTCATTTTACAAAATGAACTATAAACATATTTATTTTCCATAAAACCCTTTTCATTTCATAAAGAAAGGTCCCATACCTCCATTTTACAAAATGAACTATAAACATATTTATTTTCCCTAAAACCCTTTTCATTTCATAAAGCAAGGTCCCATACCCTCATTTTATAAAATGAACTATAAACATATTTATTTTTCATAAAACGCTTTTCATTTCATAAAGCAAGGTCCCATACCCTCATTTTACAAAATGAACTATAAACATATATATTTTCCATAAAACCCTTTTTATATCATAAAGAAAGGTCCCATACCCTCATTTTACAAAATGAACCATAAACATATTTATTTAAATTAAAGAGACTACCATTAAGGGAAACCTTTTTTCTTAAATCAAGCTTCCCTACTCGACTAGGAATAAAACGGGGGGTTTCTTCCTATCACCCTATGACCTTCCAAGACAACACTCTAAACCAAACCAACACTGCTCAGAAAGAACACAAGTCAAGCGTAGGGTGGATATGATATGGTTCTTGAAGCTTCTAATAGTAGCTACACTCTACACAGAGCTATGGCTAAAGGTGCTACTTTACACAATGAGCTCTGAGTGCTATACTATATAGCTTAGGCTCTAACATGTTATGCTATACACAATAACCTTTGGGCTCTTAATATGCTATGCTATACACAATGAGCTTTAGGCGCTACGCTATACAACTCTGGATCTAACATACTACGCCATACATAGTGAGCTTTAGGCTCTTAATACCCTACACTATACACAACAAACTTTGGGCTCTACGCTACACAACTCTGGCTCTAACATGATACACTATACATAGTGAGCATCAAGCTCTTAATATGCTATGCTATACACAACGAGCTTTAGGCTCTTAACACACTATGCTATACATAGCGAGCTTTGGGATCTTAACATGCTATGCTATACACAACGAGCTTCAAGCTCTTAACATCCTATGTTATACATAGCGAGCTTCGGGCGCTATCCTACATAGCTCTGGCTCTAACATGCTACGCTACACATAGTGAGCTTCAAGCTCTTAGTACACAATGCTATACATAGAAATATTCAAGCTCTACGCTACACAACTTTGGCTCTAACATGCTATGCTATACACAACGAGCTTCAATCTCTTAATATGCTATGCTATACATAGTGAGCTTCAGGCTATTAACACACTACACTATACACAATGAGCTTCAGGCTCTTAATATGCTATGCTATACATGACCTTCGAGATCTTAACACACTACACTATACACAATGAGCTTTGGGCTCTTAACACGCTATGCTATACACAACAAGCTTCGAACTCTTAACACACTATGCTATACACATCAAGAATCATGAATGCAATAAAACTAACCTGGTTGCCTTTGCCATTGGTTTCCTTTGGTCATTCAGGCCAATCTTGAGCATCTCTTCCTTTTTATTTTCACCCTACTTCTTCCTTTGTCCTTCCTTATTTCCTTCCCTACTCTTGCTCCCTCCTCCAGTCTCTATATCTCGCTCCTTTTTAGACTCTAACTTGTAAAGAAAACCTAATCACGCTCTCCTAGGCCAACACACGAATACCTTTCATGATGCTTCCCAAAAACCAGTAATGAAGATGCCTCCATCCCTCATTCAATACTATCAGGAAGGTCATTTCTCATAAATGTAAACCTGCCTTATAGTCTTCATGCTACTATATTAGAGAGCCATTCTCCTCTTTAAAGAAAATCCACCATTATCCATAAGATGACAAGATATTTAAATTATTACATATAATATCTTCTTCAAAAATACGTACTTCAAACTTACTTGAATAAATAATATTATTTTATTATAATAAACTACTATTATTAATTACTTTTTATTCATAAAATATAATAATATCCTCTTTAATTATATTCAAATATTTTATTATTAAACTACCCTTCCATTAGGGTAAAATAGTATAATTTTATTTATAATAATCTTCTTTCAGGATAAATAATATCCTTTTTAATATAATACTCTTATATTATATTTATAATATTTTCTCATCAAAATATATAATGGTTTATATTATAAATAAATCCCTTTTTATTTATAATATATAGTTCCCTATATATATAATAGATTATACTATAATTAACCCTTTTAATTATAATATAATATTATTTCCCTATTACATTATATATAATGGTTTATATTATAATTAAACACCTTTTAATTATAATATTCTTATTTCCCTATTATATTATATATAATAGCATATATTATAATTAAACCATTATAATATTTCCTTTCCCTATTATATTATATATAATAGCTTATATTATAATTAAACACCTTTTAATTATAATATCCTATCTCCCTATTATATTATATATAATAGCTTATATTATAATTAAACACCTTTTAATTATAATATCCTATCTCCCTATTATATTATATATAATAGCATATATTATAATTAAACCCCTTTTAATTATAATATTTCATTTCCCTATTATATTATATATAATAGCTTATATTATAATTAAACACCTTTTAATTACAATATCATATCTTCCTATTATATTATATAATAGCTTATATTATAATTAAACACCTTTTAATTATAATATTCTATCTTCCTATTATATTATATATGATAACATATATTATAATTAAATCCCTTTTAATTATAATATACCATTTCCCTATTATATTATATTATATATAATAACTTATATATATATATATATATATATATATATATATATATATATATATATATATATATATATATATATTGGTTTGGTTATTGTGAGAAACCCCTATGACCGACATACAGGGTGAGTTGTACTTATCAATAGGGAATTTAACACAAATCCATCACATACCCACCCCCTCACACACTCGCTCATGCCACGGTTTGAACCTTGGACCTCCCAAAGAAGAGCCAAAGCCCGAACCGTTGCGCCCCAGGTGCTATAGCTTATATTATAATTAAACACCTTTTAATTATAGTATTCTATCTCCCTATTATATTTTTTATTAAAGCCTTATATTATAATTAAACCCCTTTTAATTATAATATTTCCTTTCCCTATTATATTATATATAATAGCTTATATTATAATTAAACATCTTTTAATTATAATATTCTATCTCCCTATTATATTATATATAATAGCATATATTATAATTGAACCCCTTTTAATTATAATATTTCATTTTCCTATTATATTATATATAATAACTTATATTATAATTAAATACCTTTTAATTATAATATTCCATCTTCCTATTATATTATATATAATAGCATACATTATAATTAAACCCCTTTTAATTATAATATTTGTTTTACCTATTATATTATATATAATAGCTTATATTATAATCAAACACCTTTTAATTATAATATTCTATCTCCCTATTGACAACAAAACCATGTGCAAGTTCTCTTAAACAATGCATAATTTCTATGCCCTAAGGCCTACCAGGGAGGGTCATGACATTACACCAGAAGTAAGTATCAAGGATGAGATGATTGAGCATGATATAATGGTTCTTAAAAGTAGAGGTTTAATATATAAGTTCCATAGATCATGGCCAAGGTTTTTGGAGATTCAAAATTGGATCAAGTGGAAGTGGGGATTAAATTCAAATTACTTTGTGACTTTTCTTCCTAAAGGTTTTTTCCTCATCATATTTTCTAGTTTAGAAATTAGGGATAAAATAATGGTTGGTGGCCCATGGTTTAGAGGAAGAGATGCACTTTATTTGATACTATGGAATGAATTTTTTTAATTTCTATTGAGACAAAAACTATTAATAAGTTTCTAGTATGAGTTAGGCTTTTTGGACTTCCATATCAGCTTATAAATAAGGATGTTTTGAAGAATATTAGAAATACCCTAGGGGAATTCATCAAGGAAGGACTAACTACTAAGGAGAAAAAGCATGCTATATATACTTAAATATGTGTTGCTATGGATATTTCAAAACCTTTGCCACAATCCATTAATATTAAATCTAAATCAAGAGAATGGGATCAACAAGTAGATTATAAAAATATCACATTTCGTTGCCACAATTATTATGATATTGGACAAATGACAAGAGTTTACATAGTGAAAACTATGAAAAAGAGAAATAATTATAGCGATGAGATAAAATTCAAGATAAAGCAAGGAAATCATACAGTAATAAAAGCTAGTTTAGACCAAGGATATTCCACTCTAAGAGAAAAGGCAACAAAAGCCTATCTAAAATATCATTTGGCAAGTTCAAAAGGAATTAAAGGTGCAAAAGAAGATGTGAAAAGAAATCCTAAAACAAAGATGAAAAAAGAGGTCAATATTATTGTAGGTAAATCATCTTCATTTTTCTCTAGTATAAAATCCTCTCCAAGTAATAAAGGTGAAAGAAGTGAAGATGTTATCCCTTGCACTTTAAGGTTTCAAGAGCAACATAATAAAGAAATGAGTATGGAGGAAACCCATAACAATTTAGTTTTTTTAGAGAAAAATAATAATGTAATTGCCATAAAAGAGCGTCCTTGCACTTTAGGGTTTCTAGGTAAACATAAAGAAGATTCTATTTTTGAGGTTATTCTTTGCACTTCATATCCTTCAAAACAATGCAAACCTAAAGATGAAAAGTCTTACTATGATCAGTGTGAGAAGATTGAAGATATTTATGAAGATGAAAGTATTGCTAGGAATGAAAAAAAGAGAGGAAGATCCAAGAAGCAAAAACAAAGAGAAAAAGAAACCTAGAGGGATATTGATATGGGAAAAAACAAATATCACAAGAGATAACAAGAAGTCGTGCTAAACCCACAAATTAAAACAAAAAATAATATTTTGGAATATTAGGGGAATGAATAAGAACAATAAAAAAAGGTATTAATAAATTGTGAGATTTTTGTAGACAATATGTTTATAGATAAAGAAGTTGAGCAGCAAATATTTTAGTCATTTATGGTGTTGAATTTCATCTTGACATAATTTAAATTTTGGAAGGAATTTGATATAAAAGGAATTGATTATGGAAACTTAGTAGTTTGCAAAATATGGAGAATATCTTTGATAGATAGGAAAATGAAGAATATCTTTTATAGAAAGGCAAAGTTGGGGATGCTTTAATTAACTTGCTATAAATATAATGAGAACAATGTAATATTTTATTTTTGTAATGGAGTGACCCCCAATAGAATCCACACATAGCTTATTAAAAAATAACAAATTAAAACCCCTAAAAAAATATTTATTAAGGTAGTTATACTCCCAAGTTTATTTAATAGAATAAACATAATTAAATAGTGAAGAATGTAAGGTTGCATTAAAAAAGATATGGAAGATGGGAGATTGTCTAGTTATTTCTTCTATAGGATATTTTGGAGGTATTACAAAAATTGGGACAAAAAGCAAATAGGATGGACAATTGCTAGAAGCAAAAAGTAATTGGATTGTTGGTCTAGTTTGCAAGAAAGATGAAAACATAAAATTTGGAGTTATAATTGCATATGCTCCAACTATACTTACTCCTTGTGAAAGATGTTGGAAGGACCCTAGCATATTTTTGTTAATAACAACGATGATTTAGAATTGTGATCTATGGATTCTTGGAGGGATTTCAACACAGTTGTGTCTCCTTTAGAAAATAAGGGTGGTACTCCTATATGGTCTAAATCAATATTGGATTTTGCTTCATTTATCTATTCCAATGGTATTTGGAATGTTATACCTTCATGTTTTCAATATACATAGGACAATAGACACAATGAGCAAACTCATATAGTATAAATATTGGTAGATTTTTGTTACTAAACACATGGTTACAAATAGAATATACAATCTCTTAAGATATTTTATTATGAGTAGGATCATATCTAAAACCCATTCTCTTGAGATATGATTTACTAAATAATGGTTATCTAAAGCTATTTTGTTTTCATTCTATGTTTGTAAGACCTCAATATTTTTTTAGATGGTTATGTTATGGTGAGATGAAGCAAATATTGAAGGATCATAAATGTATAGGTTTGTTCAAAAGATGAAATATCTATAGGAAAAAATAAAGATTTGAAATGCCAAATATTCTCATAAAATATTTAAAGAAAAAGAGAAAATTGAATATAAGCAAAAAACTTACAAGAGATAGTAGAAATTAATGGAATGGATCAATATTCTTATGTTCAAGAAAAATAATTAGTTTTTGATTATCATAATGTATTGAAAAAGGAGTCATATTGGTTCCAAAAGTGAAGGGAGAGATGACTCAAGGAAGGAGATATAAATACACAAGTTTTTCATCCTACATTCAAAACAAATATTTTTTTTCATCCCTTAAAAAATATTTTAACTTTAGATGAAAGAAATATCAAGGAAGAAAAAAAGATTAGGAAGGAAGCAATTAAATATTTCAAATATATTTTGTTAAATATTGGGTACGATAAGAGGGTAAAAGGAAGCTTTTACAAAATATTATATAAATTATCATATAGGGACAAAACGAAGTTTTGATATAGAATATATCTATGGAGGAACTATATGAGGTAGTTTTCTCTTTCCATCCTAACAAGGAACTTGTCCCCAATGGATTTTGTGCAATTTGATTTCAAAAATTTTGGGATTTTTTGAAGAGTGATATGTTGGTCGTAGTTGAAGATGTTAGAACCCCATCCTAACACTATGATGTAATAACCCTTGCTTAATGTCGGGGACATCCATGATAATTTTTATAATAATGTATAATAGTTTGTGGTATTAGAATAACCTAGACAAGTGATGCAATTATATGTGTTTGTTATCAAGAATGTAACTATTTTTTTGGTAGAAGATTCTAGCTTGGGTGACATTTTGCATGTAAGCCAACCTTGAGCGTTAGGTAGAGAGATGAAATATTTAAAACTAAAAGGGGTAGGAATGAATGTATCCTTTTACATAATTGAATGAAAGTATTGAAGGAGATTTTCCCCTCAAAGTGGCCTATGCTTTTGTGTTACTTTGTGAGATTGTTTCATTTCTACACTTATATTTTATATTGCAATATCTTATATTTCATGAATTTATGTTTATTTGCAATATTTTGTGAATGTGCTAATTTTAATGAGAAGGTTCCTAACAAGTGGTATAAAAGCACTTTCCAGGGATGTGTTTTACTATGACTATGATAGTTCTTTTCATTATGACTATTAGGTATAATATTTCATATTTTTGTTTTTTTTCTAGTTTTGTTATTTAAAAAAAATCTAGCCTTTATTTTTTGCATTAGTTATTAGTTTAGAAACCCTGTGTTGGGGTTTTAAAATATCACAAAGGACCTATGATTATTAGCTAAGCTAGATGACCCATAAAGCATATAGTGAAGTGAGGGGTAATCAAGCTATAATACCCAGGCCTTAGACAACACCCATCTATAGAATTGAGCTCAAATGTATCTTCAAGTATATCGGGAGATCCCCTAGGATTAGGAGAAACCATTATCTCTTAGGAAGAGTTTTAGCCTTGTATTATCCACAGTACATTGGATACAACATCCAAAAATATCACCCTCCCATATTATCAAAGAGGAAAGTAGTGTGCTCAAGGGTATATATGGAATCCTCCTTGAGTAGTGGCCTAAACTATTGGTCCAAGCACTATCGTTCATCATTGTGTTATAATAGTGTAACACATGGAAATGAACACCAATTTCAAAACTAAATAAATATATGCTAAATGATCTTTTTATTGATTTTAAAAAGGGGTTACAAAGTGGAGTTTCTCTCAAGAAATATTTCCCTCTCTTTTTCAATATGAATGTAGATGCACTTGATGGTATCTTTCGGTGCCCTTAATGTAGGTGGACTTCTTTACATGTGTTCCACCAGTTGGATGCTTGGAGATGTCTTTAATACCTATTTGGGCTTGCAAAATAGAGTTAGTTAGTTTGGGGACTTGTCATAGATCAGACCCCATGTTTATATAGATAAAATGACCTTGAAGTGAAATAAAATATGCTTAAAACTAGGGAAAATACTATAAAAACTATAAACAGAAGATACCTACCTACTCTGTAGTTGTAGGGTTGCTATAGACTAGGTTTGCATGGCAATGTGCGAAACTCTACTGGAGTTCACACGATGGTGTATGAACCTTACTGTAGTTGACTATTTTTGTTTATTTCTATCTAGATGGTCTTCTAACACTATTTCTTAATGTATGATGGATGTAGAAGTTACAAAAGATGTTCTAGATTAATTTTTTTAGAGTTTTGGTAAGTAAGCCAAAAAGGTGAGAGAGAGTTTCATGGTGAAAATGGCCATCTATTTATAGAGTGGGCCAAGGCTAGGGAGGGAGGTGAGGTGTCCTTTGTGAGGTGGCATAAACCCTAGGTTAGGTTCTACCATGGTGAGGCTAGGGTGATGAAGTGGAATGTGAGTCATCCTTTCATGTGCCCTGAAGAAATATCCTAGGTGCACACATGTGTGAGCAAGGGTTAAGGTTAACCCTAATAAGATAGATCCTAGGTTAGTTTGAGGTTAGGTTAGGCATATTTTGGAAATATCCTAAGTGGTGGGTGCACACATGTGTGAGGATAGAATTAAGGCTAATCTTGATTTAAATATAATTAAATATGTTTAGACCATAAAGTACACTTAAGTGATAAACTGACTTTCAAAATAGAATTAGAATTACCATGATTAGGGTTTTTGAAGGAAATGGTCGCATGGGGTCATTTTTAGGTGTAGGAAAGGGCTTAGATGACCTAAAGGGGCTTATAGATAGCCCTTTCATGAATAAGAGATGTTTTGGATGTGATTAGTTAAGTTTTATAGGTTTTATGACTATGGGTGACTACACATGACTACGAATGACTATGAATTACTACACATACCTACATGTGACTACACATGCCTACGAATGCCTATGCATACCTATGTGTGACTACACATACCTACAGGTGACTACGCATGCCTACAGGTGACTATGCATGCCTATAGGTACCTACGCATACCTATAGGTGACTACGCATGCCTACAAGTGACTACGCATACCTACAGGTAACTACGGATGATTATGTGTGACTTTTAGGTGTTTACATTTACCCCTTTTTGTACTATGATATGTAAGACATAATTTAGTAAAAAAATATGATAGAAGAAGGTGATGAAGTGATAAAAAATATGAAGAATGTGTAGGTGAATGAATACAGATGATTACAAAAGAAACATAATGATGAAATAGGTGATTTACGATTTAGTACAACACTTTGCAATATCATACTGGGTGCCTTTGGGAGAAACTTAAGATTGCTTTGTTTTTGTGATCAACAAAATATGTTCCAATTATGAATAGAACAATTGCCTTTTCAAATTTTTGCTTCTTATTGATTGATGAGTGCATGATGACATTTATCAAATCATTAGAGCTATGTGGTGAGGACATATCAGGTGCAACATTTAAAATGTGGTCTTGTGTGTGCCACTATAAATAATGGAATCAAGACATGTCTGTTTGGTGCATGGCTCTCATGATTTAGAAAATATTTGATTGGGATTGGATTTTATTTGAGATAATCTTCAACATAAATTTTTATAGACAAATGTAATACTTGTGATTGGGTATTTGGTTGTTTGATCACATGTAAAGCAGATGTTTGTATGAATATCCTCTTAAGAAAGGAATAAAAAATAGAGAGGGTGAAAAGTGGTGATGAGTCAATTGAAATAAGATGATGGTGACAAAAAGTGGAAAAAATGAGGAAAATAGGATGTAAAAGGAAGAGGAATCTAAAAAAGTAAAAAAAAAAGTGAAGATGATATGGTGAGGGTTGGTTTGCATGGTAGTGTGCAAACCAAGTTTGCATGGTAGTGTGCAAACTAGGTTTGTATGGTAGTGTGTGAACCAAATTTACATATGTGGGTATGTGTAGCACCCTAAAATTGGCGCAGTAAAATTGTCATAATTACATTCACCTTAGTAAATAATTTAAATTCAAATTTTAACCTCCCAAACCGCCCGTTAACCGTCGGGTAATCCGTTTCCCCCTTTTTCGTGCCATTTTTAGAGGTTGTTTTGACCGTTTGACGATATCGTCGCCGATCAGACGATATCGCCCCAGATCTGACGATTTCGTCTGGGCTAGGACGTCCAGACGATCTTGTCGCAAAACTGATTGTTCACAATTAGCTTCTGTTCCAACGGGCCTCTAATCCGGGCAGAAGCGTGTCTGCGCCGTTAGAGACCCTCCCCCATTGGAGATCTCCCAAATAGGGATGATCTCCAACCTCCTAACTACTCCCCTAAGCCTATTTAATCCTTAGGACCTTCCCTTCCCAACCCCTGGCTGAATTTCCCTGTAACTTGATTTTGCGTGCATTAGAATACCTAGAACATTATTTTGCCTTTGTTATTTTGAAGTTTTCTTGCAGGGACCTCATTGATCTTCAGCCGGAGCAAGCTCAGATCGTCGCAGACGATCTCGTTCAAATCTCGGACGATCCTGTCGTAATTCGAGACGATTTCATTACTTCCAGACGATTTCGACTGCAATCTGCATTGGGGGCAATCAGTGCCCAGAGTTTGCACTTTCTCTTATTCCTTTCACTATTTTATTCTACATTTTAGTTAGTTTATCCTTATTGCTTACTATTTTGCATTTGGAGTTCACCCATATAGCTTAACTTGCATGATAAGATCATAATTTATCATTAGAACATCATAATTTGTTTGAATTTCTATTCATAATTATTTTTTAGTATTCATATTGTCATTTTGTGTTGTTTCCCCCTGTTAGCATAGTAGTATTCTCTGTATTTTGCATCTGTTCTTCTGTTTGTAGGTCTCTGATGAATTCGTCTGACGAATTCGTCAGATCTCAGACGATCTTGTCTGATCTCAGATGATTCTGTCGAATTCCAGATGATCCTGACTGCTTCAAACATCAGAATCTCCATCAGACATCCGGATCAGGTATTCTTCTTATTCTTCCTTAATTTCTCTATTTTTCTGTCTTAAATTTGTTCTCTGTATTCATTAAAATCTGCATTTTCATATAGATTAATTTAGACTCATTTGGCCAAACCTAGGATATGAATGCTTAAGACTAAAAATGAACACATAAAAACACATTCCAAACCTAGGCGTGGAAACTGCCATTAAATGTTTCCTGGTGAACCCACCATCCATCGAAAAATCATCAAAATACACCTCCCTTGAGAGGCGGGACCTTCGCAAAGTCCTCTCAGTCCGAGGTACCATGACATCCTTTTCCCATCCTCCTTTCGGGCACGGATCCTATAGCCTGAAGGTAAGGATGCGAAAAATTTGGAGCGATACATTTTGGTGAACCCGACGTGAATGCATCATAACCTTTTGAAAACAAAAAAACAAAAACAAAACAAAAAAAATAGAACAACTAAAACATAGATGCATTTTAAAACATTTAAAGTTTAAAATCATGTTTAGATGGTAGCTCCTAAGAAAATATTAGCAGTTACTATAAATGTAGAAAACCAATTGGCAGCAATAGAAATCAACTCTATGCTTAATGTGCCTGAAACAAGTAGAAATCAATTCTTGTGGAACGAACTTGATAGAAGACTTAGTCTCATCTCATCTAGGTCCACACAACTTAAGCAAATCAAGAGGCTAGTCCTAGATAGAATCCTGGATCCTCATCAACTAGTTTTTTATCATGAACTTCAGAGAGCCTGCCATAGATGGTTAGCTTATAGGAGAGCTCTAGTATCTTCAGAATTGTTCACCTTCGAGGAATACCTCGAGAACGCAGCCATTGTACACCAGTTCCTAGGTTGTGTAGAAGACCAAGAGGTTGTTCTTACAGATAGGGAAATATGGAATAGAGTTCCGCGAGCTGTGTTATATCGAGAGTATTGCCATGAGCTTTACTTCTATCAACCAGCATCTGAGACAGATAATATCACTATAGCTCTTTTCATCAAATTTTTAAAAGAAAACTTTCAATTTGAAGAAGAACACTTCATGACTCCTGAACAACTCGAGCCTATTAATGATATTTATAAATTATTTATAGAAAACTAGATTATTACTTTCAGTCTTATTTCTTGCATTTATTGTGTTATTTGCTGTCTTTATTATATTATTTCAAAAACAAAGAAAAACAAAATAAAAACTAAAAAACTAAAAAACATAGCAAAAACTTAAACATTTCATTTCAAATATTGTAGTAGGTATATAGTAAATATATACCTCTTAATTTTGTTGCATATATATATATATATATATATTTGCTGAAATCAAAATTTAGCACCATGCCTAAACTTAGGAATGGTAAAGAAACTTTAGGAGAAGAAGAAGATTGGTTACAAGATACAACTAGAGACCCAAATGTCCTTCCTGGAGATCCAATTCCGGAAGGACAAACTCTAGATCAATCAGAACATGACCTAGGTGAAGATAATGAACAAGAAGGAAGTGTTAAAGAGGATGGATCCTCATCCCCTAGAGTAGCTCCAGATGGAACTATTGCTTTTGACAACATAGATCATTTCAAGAAATTTCTTGATGATAACATTGATGCCATTAATGTGGCAGTTCGTATTGATAAAGGGCAAATTAGTGACACTCAGGCAGCCATGGAACATATGTATGATGTGCGCATTAATCCCTTGTCTTTCATTGATCAAGAAAGTGATAAGGCTGGGCCATCCAATACGGATATGGTCACTATGATTCAAAACATGTCAAAACAACAGGCTATCCAACCTCCTAAGGAACCTGTTATTCAACCTAAAATCATTCCCACACAAAAGAAACCTTCCTTCACTACTTTATTCCGCCAAACTATTGAGCAATATGCTTCAAGTAAACAAAAACCTAAAACGAAGCCAAACACCAATTTTCAACAATCTGGAATACAACATAATACAACTTCAAAATTCATTCATAATACTTTTCCTACCAATAATTTACACAACAGTAACATGGCATCTAATCTTCATGTTCCTCCATCATATGCCCATAAAACCCATGTCAATGCCCTACCAAACCAATATGGGGGGCAAACTAGTAATCTGGAAGCCATGGTGAAACAGATTAGCTTCACGTATGGACCGAGATAGATCCCTACCGTCCCTCGTATAATTATCGAGAGATATGTAGTCAACCTTTGGATCCCATAGTTGTAGCTCAACCATACCCTAAGCATTTTCCCATGCCTATCTTGCCTATATATAAAGGAACCGAAGATCCCATAGAGCATCTTCGCATGTTTAGGATAGCATGTCATGACATATCACATGATGACTTGCTATTATTAAAAATGTTCCCGAAAAGTTTAGGTGGAATGGCATTAGAGTGGTACTATCAATTGCCCACTCATTCTTTGAGAAACTTCGAAGAAACAGTTGAATCATTTGTCCATCAATTTAGTGCCTACATCGAGAGGCATGTAACTATTAAAGATTTATACAATTTAAAACAAGACAAAGATGAATGTTTTGCCGATTTCTTAGCTAGATGGAGGCAATTGATAGGAAAACTGCACTTTGTGCTACCTTATAGGGAAATGTTGGACATTTTTATCAATAATTTACAAGAACAAATATCTTATGAGCTATCAATTGCTACCTTAACTACCTTCGATCAAGCTATAGATTTAGCTCGAAGAGTAGAAGATGCCCTCATTAGGAGAGGCCAACTTAGGAAGAAGGATGATGAGAAAACATCCAGAAATCAATATAAAAACAAACAAGTTGTCGGTGATGGAGTCACTGACAGCAAGAATGTTGCTAATATCAATGCAACGAAGACAACAAAAAAATTTATATTGAAACCTCCTGACAAGCCTCCTCGAGAATTCACTAGATTAAATCAACCCTTATCAACTATTTTACCTCAATTACTCGAAAGAGGTTTGATCCAATTACCAGCTATCCGGGAACCTGATCCAACTATACCCGGATACAGAGCTGACTTACATTGTGATTTCCATAGAGGACCTGGACATTCTACCAACGCTTGTAAAAGGTTGAAACATAAAATACAAGATTTGATTGATAATAATGAAATGGAAGTGCAAGCCTTCCAACCTAAACAAAACCCTCCTAATAATACTCAAAAGACCGTTCCCCAAAATCAAAATCAAAATGCCAATCAAACTTTAGACATATTTCAACACCCTTTACCAAGACATGGTAAAGAGGTAGCCAATCAAATCGAACATCATAATGTTCCTCCTCCTACCCGATATGTAGGAACCATTAGCGGACAATTACCTATTCAGGATCCTCAAATATTTGACACAACCTTATCCCTGGTTACGACCAGGCCCTTACATAATTTTCAAACTTTCGATTCTAGTGATATAGAATCAGATAGTGAAAGTGAACTAGACATTACTTCAAACCAATCGAATAGTTCTGAAAATGAATCAGATCCTATTCAACCCGTCACAGATGCTATGGTTCCAGAAGAACCATTTCCTAGAAGAGTTACTACTCGACCTTCTTCTAATATATTCCTTTCTAATGAACAAGCCATAAATGCTCAACCGAGACCAGTTCAACGTCTTCATTATAACATTGTAGGTACCATTGGAGTCGTCACCCGACAACAAGCTCAAAATTCCCAACAAGAACCAAACCAGAATGATGGATCAGCTCCATTCGTTTTGAAAAACCCCAATAAAGGGAATCATGCTCCTAATGTTCAACCTAAACCCCCTTACAATATTAATGAGCAATTGTCCAATACTACGGCCAGAATTTCCCTTTTGGATTTATTAAGATCCTCTCCCACCCATAGGGATGAGTTGATGCTTACATTAAGCCAAATGATGGTACCTCAAAACATTCAACCTGAAGCTATGGCCAATACTATCATCACTCGAGAGATTGATTGTATTGACTTCCGAGATAAAGATATCCCACAACACAGTTTACATAAGGATAATCCCTTATACATTACTGCTCTAATTGGAGATGTAGCCGTCAAACGAGTCTTGATTGATAATGGCTCATCTCTAAACATTTGCACTTTTGACTTCTACCAACGATTTGGCTTTAGAAGTGATGAAATGAAGAAAACTGATATGATTATCAAAGCTTTTAATGACGAAACACAAGAAACGTGTGGAGTTATTACCCTCCCATTGCAAGTTGGTCCTAGAACCCTAGAAACAACCGTGTTTATTGTACATTGCCCAACATCGTACAATATACTTTTGGGTCGCCCTTGGATCAATGCCATGCGAGCGGTCCCATCAACCTTACACCAATGTGTTAAATTTGAGTTTAAAAATCAGTTGGTCACTATCCATGGTGACCCTAGACCTTTTGATATGTGTGCTTTGGCAGAACCCGTTGGAGTGCAATTTTGCCCTGCTCTGTCATCCACACATCCTAGTTCTTATTTTTCATCTAAAACTGTGAAACACACACCCATAACTTCACCTATTTCCCCTCCATTAATTTCATCCTCCTATATAGATCAACAACCCTCTAAACAAATCACTCTAGAACCTCAAAAAGATCTTAAATCTACAACCAATCCTTCAAGTTCTATCCCTATAAATTCAAAACCTACAGAAACAACTATCATACCTTCCACATCTCAAGATATAGGTAATAAGCCTTCTACATCTTATGCCCTTTCTGATGAACTTTTACCAGATTTATCCACAACCTTAATATCAGAAAAAACAAATGCTTTCATGCAAGATTCAATTCTTTTGAATAATTTACCGCCATCTCCTCGTACTTTGGGCCTCCCACAACCTATGGGAAGTACTTACCAAGTCGGGAGTTGTGCCTTCATTTATAAAGGATATGACTAGGGAAGAATCCCTCGAAATATCAAAACTCATCATGAGGGATACGCTCGGTGTTATTTTACCAATGATTATATTAAAGCTAAACCCATGATGCTTAAAATGGGATATAAAGGGAAAGGCTTGGGACCTTTCCAAAATGGCATGAAAGAACCTTTCGAGGTAGAACCGTGGCCTGCCCGCTGTGGTGTGGGCCTATTTCCTAGTAAGGGTCAACCCTTTCCTTTTGAAGATGATGATCAACTCATATGTTATCAAGATTATTTGGATAGGCATGTTGATTTGCCTCTTAAAAATCAGTCGTTTTCATGCAACATGCTATCCATAGCTTACCCTGAAATGATTGTTGACCCCGATGAAGAGTTGGAAGGAGATATCTTCCATGATGTCTCTGTTGAAGAGATGTTACACAATGGATTTTATTTTGATGGTTCTATACCAACTATAGCCCAACTTGAGGCCACTAATCCTCAAGATGAATTATCTAAATTAACCTTACAAGAATTACAAGAATTGGGTGTTTCACCCGCCCCACCTAATTTTGAAAGAGATCTACACATGGAGGTAGAAAACGTCATTAAAATTAATATTGGAACCGAGGATAATCCTCACATAATCAATATTGGATCAGAATTAAGTCAAGAAAAACAAGAACAATACATTGCATTCCTTAAAGAGTATGAAGATGTCTTCGCTTGGACATATGAAGATATGCCAGGTCTAGACCCTTCCGTAGTCATGCATCATCTAGTGGTCCATCCGGATGCTAAACCTGTTAAACAAAAACTTAGAAAAATGCATCCCAAAGTGGCTCTGCTAGTCAAAGGGGAGTTAGAAAAACTCCTGAATGTTATCTTTATACAAGCTATTGATTATGCTGAATGGATCTCAAATGTAGTTCCAGTCACCAAGAAAGAAGCTACCAAAGTTAGGGTTTGCATAGATTTTAGAGATATTAACGCCGCATGCCCTAAAGATGACTTTCCTCTTCCAAACATGGATCAAATCATTGACTTTACTGTCGGGAGTGGGATGATGTCCTTAATGGATGGATTCTCCGGTTATAATCAGATCAGGATAGCTCCTGAAGATCGAGGCTAAAACAGCCTTTATTACCCCCTGGGGTACCTTTTTTTTGGAAAGTGATGCCATTTGGCTTAAAGAACGCAGGTGCAACTTATCAACGAGCTATGACCTATATTTTTCATGATATGATGCATGATATCCTACATGATTATGTAGATGATATTATAGCTCGCTCTATTATTGAAGATAATCATTTAGATGATTTGAGAAAAGTTTTTAATCGATTACGAGAATATCTTATTCGATTAAATCCAGAAAAATGTATATTCGGAGTTAAGTCCGGTAAACTATTAGGGGTTTTAGTTTCTTTACGTGGTATTGAAATCGACCCTCTCAAGATTGCGGCCATCACTGATATGCCCGCACCTACTAATATATTTGAGTTACGAAGTTTACAAGGTAAACTTCAAGCTATCCGTCGCTTCATCGATAAGCTGGCGGACAAAACTGGTCCCTTTCTTAAACTCCTTAAGAAGGATGTCCCTTTTAATTGGGACACCGAATGTAGAGAAGCTTTTGAACTTCTCAAACAATACCTCCTTAATCCACCTGTGCTTTCACCACCTAAACCTGATCGCCCATTTCTCCTATATATTTCAGCTTAGATTCTGCCTTAGGAGCTATGTTAGCTCAACTTGATGATGAAAAGAGAGAACGTGCTAATTATTATATTAGCCGAACCTTCATCAGTTATGAAACCCGCTACACAACATTAGAAAAACTATGTCTAGCAGTCGTGTTTGCTATGCAAAAATTACGACACTATATGCTTAGTCAAAAAACGTATGTCATTGCCAAATACGATCCCTTAAGGTATCTCATGAGTCGACCTTATTTATCGGGTCGCACAACCAAGTGGGTTCTTGCTCTAAGCGAGTTTGATCTCACATTCATAGGACAGAAGTCTGTTAAGGGTCAAATCATAGCAGATCAATTAGCTGCTGCACCCTTAGAGTCTACCCATCCCCTCATCATTGAGTTTCCTGACGAATGCCTTCAATTAGAGGCAGACCATATTGAACAATGGTCCTTATACTTTGACGGAGCCCGATGCATGAGTGGGGCTGGTGCGGGTATTATTTTAATATCCCCACAAAAACATCTTATTCCTCTGTCCTTCAAATTGACATTTGCTTGCACCAACAATACTTCTGAGTATGAAGCTCTAATCCTTGGATTACGAGCTGCCTTGGCGCTAAAAATTAAACATCTTTTAGTTTTTGGTGATTCTCAACTAGTTATAAACCAAATTAATGAAGTTTATCAGACCAGAGATGATAAACTATGCCCATATAAGGCCTATGTTTTACAATTAATGTCTCTATTTGATCAAGTTACCTTGGAAGCTATTCCTCGAACTAGCAACCGTGCAGCTGATGCTATGGCCGCAGCTGCATCTCTCCTGCCCTTGGAGTTAGATGACGAATATGCCACTATCATTATTCATCGACTCCAAGAACCCGCTTCAAATAAGTCATGCTTAGAGCCTTTGGATGTGTTTCTAATCAATGAAACTACTCCTGAACCTTGGTATACGGACATATTTGATTTTCTCCAAAATGGGACTTTCCCTGCCAATTCTAATAGAAACCAGCGTCGGTTATTACGTCGACGAGCAAGTCGATTTGTAATAATTGGCAATACTTTATATAGGAGATCTTTTGAAGGTATCCTATTAAGATGTTTAAACTTAGAAGAGTCTAAATCAGCCTTGAGTGAAGCCCACGATGGATCTTGTGGAGGACACTTTAGTGGTAGCGTCATTGCTAAAAAGCTCCTTCGGATAGGATACTTTTGGCCTACCATGGAAACGGATGCACATGAGTATGTGCGCCATTGCGACAAGTGCCAGAAACATGCTGACCTTGTCCATGCGCCGCACAAGAGCTGCAAGCTATTTCATCTCCTTGGCCCTTTTCCAAATGGGGTTTAGATATTATTGGCAAAATCAATCCTGTGTCATCTGATGGACACAAGTTCATCATAACCGCCACTGAGTATTTCACGAAGTGGGTCGAAGCTATGCCTTTAGCTTCCTGCACTGGCACACAAGTCTCTAAATTTATTTTTAATCAAATCATTTGTAGGTTCGGAATTCCTGCAAATCTCATCTCTGACAATGGAACTTGTTTCAAAAATAAAGATGTTAAAAAATTATGCCAAAAATATAAGATTCAACATCGTTGGTCCACTCCCTATTATCCTCAGGGTAATGGTCAAGCAGAAGCATCTAACAAAACCTTAATCAAAATTCTCAAAATATTGGTCAATAAACGGCCGTGGTCGGCACATTCAATTATATCCAACCTTGTGGGCCTATCGAACTAGTGTTCGAACCCCCACTGGAACTTCACCATTTGTTTTGGTTTACGGTCTTGAAGCGTTTTTCCATTTGAATTGGAAGTTCCTTCTTTGGCTCTGCTACTTCAAGATACCGAAGTAGGAGATGAATATCGTCTTTGTGAGACTCGATCAATTGGAACTCCTAGATGAAAAATGCATCAATGCTTTGGAGCATCTCCGTGCCTACCAAAACAAGCTTAAAAGATCATATGCTAAAAAAGTTCGTCATCGATCCTTTGAGATCGGCGACCTTGTTTTAAAAGAAAATAAAAAAATACAAATGCAACTAAGGACCTTAAAGGTAAATTTGAGCCCAACTGGCTTGGACCATACATTATTATTGCTAAATTTGAATCGGGAGCATACAAATTATCTACCTTAGATGGTAAAGAACTTAAAGAACCCATGAATATTTTGCATCTTAAACGTTACTATGCATAAATTTGGTCATTTCATCCATGTATATATTTGTTCAAAATCACTATCTTGTATTTCTTTCAAATTTATAAAATTCAAAAACACCAAAAACATTCATAATCATCAAAATCTTCAAAACTATTTGTTGCATTTATTTATGGCACTTGTTAAATTTTTTGTTCAAAAACAAAAATAAAACCAAAAAACAAAATAAAGATAAAAATCAAAACAACAATATGCTTGACTCTTTCGAAACCAAAACAATATAAAGAAGAAAGAGAGAGTCAACATTCTCAAAACTTCTCAAAAGTGTTTATATATATTTTCTTACAATTATTGCAGTTATATGTTTCAAATTATTTTGGATAAATTAGCATTTATTTGGAATCCCTCACTTGCACACTCACAACAATAAATATCTTGATTTTATCTGGCATGATTACTAATCTCTCTTATATCAAAGTCCACAAAATTCAATTAAATAAAGTTTGAGCATAGAGAATTGATCTTGTTATTTACTTAAACCAAGCACATCTTTTCACAATAAAATGATTATATTTGTAATTTCCATGTTTTGCTACATAGTAGAAGTGATTTCTTGAGCGAAAAGTTTCCCCTGCTATCCTATCATGCACATGGTCTAGAATCTTTGAGAGTTGGCAAAAGGACAAGCTCACCCCTACCCAGAATAAAAATCCCTTGCTCTACAGCTAATCCGAGCAAGTATCCCTAGCAAAGAAAAAGAAAAGAAAAGTTCAAGAAAAAGAGAAAAGAAAAATGTTCTTTTATATCATTACAGCAATATTTCAAGCACTATCTCAAAAAAATCAAGCAAACAAAAATACAAAAGAAAAAGAAGCAAAGTTCAAAAGAAAGCAGAAAGCAAAACTGCAATAAAATCCCCTTTCCCTACCCTTTGAAAAGAAAAGAAGGGTTGATGAGCTTGAATCCCTGGAATTCTCAATTATTCGAAAACTGTGAGGTAAGCCCCATAACAAGTGGTTTGTGCCCAACCTGCTTGGCCTTGGGTAACTCCTAGCGTGGTGATATGTCTGTCACATTAGCGACCTTCTTTTGTACAGACCTATGTCTGCTTATGGATTAGCTAGCTCTTGATAATCCGACCTACATAGTAGTCTAGTATGGTTATATGCATCTACATCATGGTTAATGAACACTTATTTGGTTTCTTCAAATCACTTGTATCATATTATCTTGCTCAAAACTGGTAAATGCACAAAGCAATTGCACACACATTTGTATTTGAGAGATTTTGTGTATCATTATGATAAATCAAGATCGGAAATGAATTCACATATGCACATGGGATTCCTTATAAATCTAACTTTTGTCTTCAAAATACTTTGAAATATTATTTTTGCAACTTGTTTGGAATAAATCAAGTACAATTGCTTACCATAAAGACAACTATATAATAGAAAAATCAAAATTTCTTTCAAAATATACAATCAAAACATATATATCTGGTTGACTTTCGCGACGATGGTATAGTTCCAAAACCAAAATTGGAATTTTATGCCTAGCGCAAGTCCTCATCTTCATATTTTCTGTTTATTAAAAAATCAACCATGCAATAAAACTATCTTTTTTTGGATTTTCGCGATGATGGTATAAGTCTATACCTACATATTCTATGCCTAGCGCAAATCATTGTAACAATTTTTATTCCCCATTTATTAAAAATCATGAAAACCATATGACTTAATTCATTATGTTACACAAATTATGCTTTTAAAAAGCAAACACATTTTCATTATTTCATGTCATTATGTCAACCTTCAATTTTGCAATGATGGTATAATTCCTAACGAATTATCCAAAAATTTTATCACACTTAGGAATTTATGCCTAGCAAAAATCATTTTAACATTATTTCATGCATACTATTTTCATGAAAATCTGAAAAACAAACCATCATCACCATCATTTTCACCATTGCACCAAAGTCTTAAGACAGTCTCTTAAGCACTCTTTTACTTTTAACAATATTTCTATCCTGGGATTAGCTTGACGACCGAGTGAGCAGCGACTCCATGAAATGGTCTATAATAGCGACAATGTCCTTTGAAATTATTGTTAGAAGTCTCTTTTTATTTTTTATTACATCACATTACAAACAATCAATTTGTTACATCAGATTATTTCATTTAAAATATTACCGCATGACATCAAAATTATAAATTTTCAAAATGACATAATTTCATGAATCCTCAATCCAATTATCAAATCAATCAAACAAACATAAAAGCATCATAAGCATACACATAACACAAGTCATATGATCAAAAACATATCATATATATATCAACAGTATATATACATCATCAAAACTGGATTGGTATGCCATAATCTGTACCTCGGCATACTCAATCCTCTATCAACAAAATAATAATAATACAATGTCAATCTGTACAAAGTTGTGCAGTCCTCTAGCCTCGAGAGCCCCTCGAGCTCTCCGCCTCATCTCCTCCCCCGCCCTGAGGTGGACGAGGTGGCCCCATCGCAGTCTGAGTAGTCCTAGTCCTCGATCGGGATGAGGTCCTCGATGACCCGATCCTGATCGGATCTGCGATGTTGGCTGGTAGGGGTAGTCTATCCGCCTCTGGCACCAGTTGATAGTACAAAGTCTGGTAGAAAGTAAGTTGGGCAATAGCCCGTGTCAGCTCCCCAGTGCTCGCCCCTCCGCCCCGTGCCCTGAGGCGTGCAATCTCGTCTCGGAGCTGTGCCACCTCAGCTCGGTGGCGTGCAGCCTCATCCTGTAGAGTCTGCACCTATGCCTGGAGATGATCTCTCTCTGCTCGAAGAGTAGCGGTCTCGCTACTCTCCCCCATGTCAATGCCCTTGCCCTTATCGGGCGATGGTGGCCTCTCCCTCTATGGAGATGGGGGTCTCGCCTCCCTCCTCTCCCTCTGCCATGGCCTCTCCTGTGCCTGTGGCCTCCTCGGCTCTCTCCCATCGTGACCCTGGGCCGCCTCCATAGCCGCTTGGAGCTGCCTCCCTATCCGATGCACAACTGCATGTATCGGACCCTATGCCCTCGTCATCCGAGGAGGGCGGATGCTTGCATACCAGGCATCGTAGCCATCGGCTACACCTGCATCGTCCCCATCCACTGGCTGGATGGGGGCATCATCTGTGTCCTGACTCCAGAACCGCTGCATGTCTGGAGCCCCGCTAACTATGGTATTATCCCGGATAGTCCGAGAAAACTCATAATCCCTCAGAGATGGGATCCCCTATAGACCGAACTGACGCAAAACTCGGTCATAGCGGTGGAGCTCCACCTCTCCCCTCTCCATCCGTAGCCAGCAAACTCGCCTGACGCGAGCCAACTCCTGTCCATCCTCGGCCCACCCTGGATGCTCCCTCCATGGCCTCCAGGTAATCTGATCTGGGACTAAGTCATCCAATAGCCTCCGGGACATCGGAAGGTCGATCCGCCATTGTGACCCTCTTCGGAGCCACCAGTAGAAGACTCGGGGCCTCTCCCCGTCTACCCCTATCAGAGGAAGCCCTATCGGCCTCCGCACTGCAATGTGCTCCCAGCACCAAACCTGTAGAAGCGATGTCATCACCAGACATCGGCCGCCCTTGTACACGACCCCATATAGGATCCTGTACAATCGGCATAGTACATAGCTGCCCCAAGAGAACCTATACCCGTGGTCCCGCATGTCGTAGATCACATCTGCGAGCATCCACGGCACCCTGCACCCGCTCTGGTGGCACAGCAAAAGTCCACCAACTACTCCAGCTAGCACCCGTGTGAGTCTAGATGCCCCAGGCATCTGACGTAGTGCCTCGATATTCACTCCGCCCTTCTCCAGGGTGAAGCTCGGGTCACCACACAATCGTCCCATAGCATGGCCCTGATTGGCCGTAGGAGTGATCAATCGTCCTTGTATGGGGATTCTTAGAATCCTCCATACATCCTCTAGAGTGGGAGTCATCTCCCCTGTCGGTAGCCAAAAACATGAGGAACCCGGATACCATCTCTCTGCTAGGGCCGTCAGTAGCCCCATATCCGTAGACACCTGTGGCATCTCTGCCACATGCTGCAAGCCGGCCTGTGCTAGCTGATCTCGCTCTGCCTGTGTGAGAGCGGCCAAGTCATCCCTCAAACCTCCATACTTCCATTCCCTGCTCTTTAGCAAACCTCTCTGCAACATAAACAACAAAACAACAAACAATCATTAATAAACAATTCAAGTAATTAATAATGCAAGTTAAAGTTCAATTTTATGCAATTGATGATATCGCCCACTATTGGACGATATCGTCCCAAATTTGAGCAGAATCGTCTCCGATTTTGCAAGCCGAAATCGTCTCTAATTTGACGAAATCGTCCCCCTTTCGTCGATTTCGCCCTTGGATGAAATTGAGACGATTTCGTCGAAATCGGGACGATTTCGTCCCGACGACGTCGACGGCCCAAAAACGGCCGTGATGCTCAAAATTCATCTAAAATCTACCTAAAAAGCATGTAAAATCAAATTAAAGCATTCTAGTTAAGTCTAGACTCTTACCCGTAGACCGCGTCGGACCTCTGTTGATCTGTGCGTCGTCTCCACCATTTTTGCTTCAGAGCTCTAAAAACCAGAAAATGAACAGTAAAAATGAATTAGGGTTTTACCCTATTTTTCTTAATTTTATTCAAAAATAATTTTTGCTTTTCCGCGTTTTTACCTCAAACGTTCGATTTGGGTAAAAACACGGAGGGGGCACCATAGTAAGCTGTCGTACGATTCGACCAAGAATCGTCGCCTAAAAATTGGGAATAATTTTTGCTTTCTCGTAGATCGAGAAGAACTCATCTTTAACGCATTTTCTTCAAAAAATTCGCTAAAGAGGGGGCAAAATGTAGCACCCTAAAATTGGCGCAGTAAAATTGTCATAATTACATTCACCTTAGTAAATAATTTAAATTCAAATTTTAACCTCCCAAACCGCCCGTTAACCGTCGGGTAATCCGTTTCCCCCTTTTTCGTGCCATTTTTAGAGGTTGTTTTGACCGTTTGACGATATCGTCGCCGATCAGACGATATCGCCCCGGATCTGACGATTTCGTCCAGGCTAGGACGTCCGGACGATCTTGTCGCAAACCTGATTGTTCACAATTAGCTTCTGTTCCAACGGGCCTCTAATCCGGGCAGAAGCGTGTCTGCGCCGTTAGAGACCCTCCCCCATTGGAGATCTCCCAAATAGGGATGATCTCCAACCTCCTAACTACTCCCCTAAGCCTATTTAATCCTTAGGACCTTCCCTTCCCAACCCCTGGCTGAATTTCCCTGTAACTTGATTTTGCGTGCATTAGAATACCTAGAACATTATTTTGCCTTTGTTATTTTGAAGTTTTCTTGCAGGGACCTCATTGATCTTCAGTCGGAGCAAGCTCAGATCATCGCAGACGATCTCGTTCAAATCTCGGACGATCCTGTCGTAATTCGAGACGATTTCATTACTTCCAGACGATTTCGACTGCAATCTGCATTGGGGGCAATCAGTGCCAGAGTTTGCGCTTTCTCTTATTCCTTTCGCTGTTTTATTCTGCATTTTAGTTAGTTTATCCTTATTGCTTACTATTTTGCATTTGGAGTTCACCCATATAGCTTAACTTGCATGATAAGATCATAATTTATCATTAGAACATCATAATTTGTTTGAATTTCTGTTCATAATTATTTTCTAGTATTCATACTGTCATTTTGTGTTGTTTCCCCTGTTAGCACAGTAGTATTCTCTGTATTTTGCATCTGTTCTTCTGTTTGCAGGTCTCTGACGAATTCGTCGACGAATTCGTCAGATCTCAGACGATCTTGTCTGATCTCAGATGATTCTGTCGAATTCCAGACGATCTCGACTGCTTCAAACATCAGAATCTCCATCAGACATCCGGATCAGGTATTCTTCTTATTCTTCCTTAATTTCTCTATTTTTTTGTCTTAAATTTGTTCTCTGTATTCATTAAAATCTGCATTTTCATATAGATTAATTTAGACTCATTTGGCCAAACCTAGGATATGAATGCTTAAGGCTAAAAACGAACACATAAAAACACATTCCAAACCTAGGCGTGGAAACTGCCATTAAATGTTTCCTGGTGAACCCACCATCCATCGAAAAATCATCAAAATACACCTCCCTTGAGAGGCGGGACCTTCGCAAAGTCCTCTCAGTCCGAGGTACCGCGACATCCTTTTCCCATCCTCCTTTCGGGCACGGATCCTATAGCCTGAAGGTAAGGATGCAAAAAATTTGGAGCGATATAGTATGAACGTACAAATTTTGAGGAACAAATCTCTCTCTTACACATGCGAGCATCATTTGTGCTGTGTGAATTTGAGAGGAGAGGAGTGAGAGAGAATTTGTGAAGCGAAGCACTTCCGAAATATCAATCTAGAGCTAATATGGTGGGTAGACAGGTGGGAATGAGTATCAGGGGTGGTACACCATCGATAAGTGTACGAAACCCAATCTATTTGATTCGTGTAAATTTTTAAAAAGTATAAAAATATATGTTTGAATGTGAATGAGTGAATGCATGTTGTGTTTGATTGAAATATGTGCACAAAGTGTGAAAATGGTCAAATAGATATCTAGAAATATTTATTATTTTATTTTTTGACCATTGGATTGAGGTGTTTGATTGGTGTGGCATGTGTATGAGAGTGGAATTTGTTTTGTTGCATGAATTGTGTGTTTGTGAAATCTGAATGAATTTTCATTGTGAAAGGCCAAAATGGGTATCCAAAAAAATTGTTTGTTTTTTATTTTGTGATGTTTGGTAAGCAATGTGAATGTGTATCTCGAAGTGTGTGCTTATGAGGTTTAATGAGTGTTTTGTGCACATGAAATGTCCTATTTTTGGATTTTGAGAATTTTTTTACCATGAAAGGGTATAATGGGTATCCAAAAATGCCCTCCTTGGAAGGTTCACACATCAGTGTGCGAGTGTGAACCAATTTTTTTCGTGATGCATGATATGTGATGAATGATGTGTGTATGTGATAAATGTTTTCATGTAAAAATGATAATAATTTTGTGTACTTGCAAAAATTATGAGCAATTTGTGTGATGTGTTGGAATGGAAGCAGGTGAAGAAGTTTGAGTCACGATATCACGTGCAGAATTTAAGAGATACCCTAGGGGATAAGTGGACTGAAGCATATGGGAAGTGGATGGGCACTATATGTATTAAGGTTATGTGGGAGTTGTAGAGTGTGCATGCCAATAAGGTTTATATATCAGTGTTATGTGAGAGGTGGTACCCTAGAGTCGGTGTAGTAGATGGATGGGTAGATCCCATGGGAGGATTTCTTGCAGCTGGTGTATAGGCACCTGAAGGAGTTGTACCTATACCTAACACAAAGTTAGAGGATGAGGTAAAGGAGCCTCTCCTATGATAGAGGTGACATCAAGATGATGGGGGAGGATATCCTAGGGTTAGGTCATTAGAGCTATAAGAGGGTAGTGGAGGCCAAAAATTGGATGAGATTGTGCCAATGGAGGAGGAGAGGGAAGGATTGGTACCTGATGATATAGTCAGATCTCCTAGAGTTAGGTCATCAGAGTGATAGGAGGGTGATGAGGGCCAACATCATGATGAAGATATGATGATGGAGGAAGAGGGATGAGGATCAAAACTAGATGTTACATTTGATTTTCAAGATGTTTTGGATGCGCAAGATGAGGTGGCACTACTACAAGTGACAGTGTGAGATTTGGAGGGGAGGTTGACCGAGATTGAGATGGATTAGGTTGTGGATAGAGGGAGATTGATGGAGTGATGGAGGTTAGAGGATATGTTAGCAGTAGCCATGAGGGATGTGGGGGAGTTGACCACTAAGAGATATGGAATGAGGGCATAGCTTGCAACTGAGTAGATGAGTCACATGGAGAGGGATGTGTTGCATAGAGAGTGTGATAAAATGAGAGCGGAGCTCATAGTGGAGGGAGTCATGAAAATTTTGTGGGAGAGCTATAATTCTAGGTATAGGATACCATAGCATCAAAGGAAAGAGTGACATAAGATATTGTGATGCTACAAGAGAGTATGCAACAAGAACAGGTTGATACTAATGCAGTGTGAGTTGCACATGAGGTAGAGGTAGCACACCTACATGAGGAGATAGAGAGATATCACTAAGTGCAAGAGGAGGCAGATCATGTTAAGATGGTAGGAGAGTAGACAATGGTTGAGGTAACATGCTTGAGGGCTGAGGTGGATCATTTGTGATGAGCAAACATAGACCTGTCAGGTAGGTATGCAGGGGAGACATTGAGGAGGGTACAATGTAAGATTGAGTTGGTATTGCATGGTCATGCGATCCTAGAGTACTTAGGGTCACAAGCAAAGTCAAGGTTAAGGTCTCAGAAACACTCATGATAAAGTCAACAGAGTACCCCTTATATGGTGTTGGTAGAGCAGAGGGTGGCAGTGCTAGAAACATCGCAGGTTGTGGAAGTTGCCCTAGAGTCAAATAGGATGGTCAAAGAGTGGAGGGTAGAGGTGATGATAATGATATAGGAGGAGAGCGAAGTGACTCCTAGTGGGAAATAGGGATGAGATGACCTATTAGGGATGTAGAGTGAGGTGGTGGCTAGGAGGCCAACCACATATGTATGTTATGTACACTCAATTTTGTAGCTCGAGGACATGAATGATATGATATATATATCTATATATATATACATATATGTTTCTATTTGTGACTTTATGTACATGTGTTATGAATTATATGTAAGATATGGTAGATGTAAGAACATGTAGGCATGTAGGAGAATGTATGGGAATGATATCGGTGTAGATTAGAAGTAATAGAAAATGAGGTGATGCAGATGAATGAATTTAATATGAATGCAATGCATGTATGTGTATGATAAAATGCATAAAGGAAGCACTTGTATCATTGTAGAACTAGTGGTAATGTAATCCATTCCATTATATCAGAGATGTAGGATGGCAAAAGAGAGTTTTGCAGTAAATTTGACTATCATAGTTGTAGCAATCAAAACCCATGCAAAACTAAGCAAGGTTCAAAAACAACTCAGAGCTATCATGATTGAATGAAAGTCTATCATGGACCAATGTGTTGGATAAGTGATGTTCATTTATCCATTTTGAGTAATATTGGACTAACCCATTGTAAACTTAGCAAAAATAGTTGGCTCATCCATAAGCGTGTAGTGACATGTACAAGAGGTATCTAATGTGATAGAAGTATCACAATTTGTAAGGCTATTACACTACTAGGAAGGCTCTTGGAGCCTATTGCTGGCGATGAAAATTACCTTGTGATGTTATGTTGAACCAAAGGACCAAATGGATTCAAGAATATTGGTAGTACTCTTGGAGGCTTTTCATTTTATTTTCTACCCCTCTTCCATTTGATTCTCTTTTTGTGGTGCTCTTTTATATTTTCTTTTGTGGGCATTGGCTTTTATTTTCATCCCATTTTATATTGGTGCGTATGCTTGTCCCTTTTTTTATCCTTAGGTTGTATGTTGATAACATAAATGATAGGATGAGCAGGGAAAATCATTTGCTATATGGTGATGTCTACGCAAGGTGTTGTCTTCACCAAACTCATTTTTTTCTTAAGATGTGAAATATGTGAGTGGTCCTTGAAAGAATTCAAATAAACCAAGAGAAGTTGTGAGAAGCGGGAGAACTTGTTAACTGGAGGTGACGTTTGATCAACTTAACTTGTGAGTGGTCAAATCACGCAAAATGTTATACAATATGTAATCCTAAAAAGGGTAGTGAACATATAAGTGGTGATGCTAACAAGTGTGTGTTTTAATTTGTCATGAGTGCATTTCTACAAAGAGAATGTACAAGTATGGATATGGATGCAAAAGGAGAGTGATGTTTATATGCGATGGAAGTAGTACAAAAGAACTAGTATGTAGGAAAATATGTATAAGAGGAAGTCATGGAACTCAAAGGAAAGAGGTTGAAAAATATCATGAAATAGATGAGTAGACAAAAATAAGATGATCAAGAAGAAGAATAGATGCAGCTACCCCAACATGTAGGGAGGTGTAGGAAGTGGAAGAGGTGAGTGCACAAGTGGAGTGTGTGCGATTGACCATATCGATAAGAGTGATAGGCACAGAAGGTGATGGACAAAAGCAAAATTTAATGATGTAGATTAAAAGGGATGACAAAAAACAAGAAGGAAGGAAAAATAAAAAGAAGGAAAATTATGGGGAATTTAGCACAGGTATGTAGCCACTTGAAGCACGACCATACACCAATGCAAAATAAATAGAAGATATGAAGAAGGGAAATTTAGCATAGGTGTGTATCCACTCAAAGCATGACCATACAATAGTGCAAAATAATAAGAAGGGAGAAATAAATGAGAAATTTAGCACAAAAATGTAGCCGCTCAAAGCATGACCATACAATAATGCAGAGGAACAAGAAGGGAAATTTAACATAGGTATGTAGCCACTCAAGGCATGACCATACAATAATGTAAAATAATAAGAAGAAGATAAGAATTAGAACAATGGGGAAATGAGGATATTGGATATGAAACTAAGGATGGAAGGGGTGACGAAGCTCAAGTCACAAATGACTAGGTGTAGCAACAATGTGACTAGTATCTTGGTCGATTATGTGGTTGTGTAGCTAATGGAAATAGTGGGGTGTGGAAGTGAATGATGCACGTGATGGCATAGAGCGAGGCACGAGATGAGGTGGGATGCTCTAAACATGAGTAGGAGAGGTGGAATGATTGAAGGGTGGAGGAGCTTTCCCATCCACCATGTCATGTATGAGGTATTCAAAAATGTGATATTTGTTGATGTCATGACTCAATTAACGATGGTAGACACATAATTGGTATTCATTGTATCCCCTCAATTTTAGGCGAAGTGGGTTGGTTGGTTGAATCGCAGGTAAAATAAGAATCCTTGCATGAAGCAATTGGTTGAAGGTGTGGGAGAGAGGCTCCAAAAGGATAGGCATGGGGTAAATGTAAGGTGCGGGTGGTGATGAGCATAGGGGAGGTGGAATAGGGGTGAGTGGAAGGACTATTGACCTCGGTTCTAGTAAAGGCTACTTGCGGGGATGAGGGACATGCATGGAAGAAGATAAGAAAGTGTGAGTTGTACCAAAATTATGAGTAGGTAAATGGCATCGATAATGGCTTACTTGTAACTCAATATTGTCTAGGTGGGATAGTATATGTTAGATATCGATGGGTGGAGGAGATGGTATTAAGGTAGGAGGAGACAAGGAACTTAGTGGAATGGGTGAGTTGGGATATGGGTATAGATACGGGTATGGATGAGGTTATGGAGGTGAATATGGATAGTGGTGATGTAGTGGTGGTAGGGGTTGAAGGTGAGTACTATGAAAGGGGATTGGAGGTGTCCTCAAAATAGGTGAGGCTCATGATGGCTTCAGGGAGAAACAAGGTGGAGATGGGCATGTATACGAAGGGATGGACTGAGAAATATGTCAACAAAGATCCTGGTGGTAAGGTGACATCCCTTTGGCTAGGAATGAAGGTAACCCCAAGGGGTGGGAGAAAGTAGGTGTATTCCTCTTGTTGGTTAGAGGAGATCAAGGAAGGGTATTGAGTTGATGAAGTGGACATGTACGGGTTTCGCTCATCGATGAAGGTGGGCGAAGATGGGCTCTGTTGGGACTTAAACTAAAGGAATTTTTTTATTGATACAAATGGTTACAATATATAGGCATAAGCCTATATTCAACACATGAAAATTTTCAAGAGAAACTGACAAGTGTCAATGTGAAGGCATAGTGCACTTTAACTCTAACATTCCCCCTTAAAGTGCACTATCCTAACTAAAGAAGAAACAAAACAAGTCAACATTAGGTAACATTCCCCCTTAATGTTGACTTCTAGAAAATAACCTATCATCCTCTGTTATTGTTGATTTGGTCTAGGCTCATGTTCTTTGCGCTTGGCTCTCCAATTGTGAATAATGCTAGATTCACTGTGTATACATCTCGATCTGTTGCCTCAGGTTCAGCCACTTCCATGGGTTTGTTGCCACTGGGTCAGCCGTCTAAGTGCCTCAGGGTCATCATGGGTGCCTCAGGGTCAGCCACTTCTGGGTCTGTTGCCTCTACAGGTCATCCTCAGATGATGTTGCCTCTCGTAGGTCACTGAATAGATCCACCATGAGTATGAAATCCCTCCTCATGGTGAACTCAATCTAGAAGGTGTCGGTCTCTACCAAAAATGCACAGGGTCAACCACTTCCACGGGTCTATTGCCACTGGGTCAGCCGTCTAAGTGCCTTAGGGTCATCATGGGTGCCTCAAGGTCAGCCACTTCTAGGTCTGTTGCCTCTGCAAGTCATCCTCAAAGGATGTTGCCTCTCGTAGGTCACTAACTAGCTCCACCATAAATATAAAATCCCTCCTTATGGTGAACTCAATATAGAAGGTGTCGGTCTCTGTCGAAAATGCACCTTAATACAAAGAAAAAACAAGCCATATAAGAGTGTCGGTCTTTGCTGAAAATGCACTCAATACAATAAAATGAGCCATAGATCCAAATATTGAGGAGAAGAAGAAAGAAGAGTAGAAGAGAATCTTCTGAAGTGTCTTCGTCTGTAGTCTTCAGAAGTAGATCCGAAAAAACCTCGGATAGAGTCTAGGGTGTCTATGTCTGTAGTCCCTAGAATAAGTGTCCTTATGGTAGTCACCTCATCTTACCGGAATGCATGGGTAACCAGCCTCTGCATCCACCAAGTAGAAAGAGGAGACTACTAGATACTAGGTTCACTTATAAGTGCCTTGGGAGTGTCGGGTACAACCGAAAGTGCACTCCAAGGTAGAAAAAAATTGAGGCTAAAAAAACTTAATTGAAATAGCCTCAAAATTACAATATGACACCACCATTGTGTCCATCGTGGAAAAATGTTTCCAACGACTATAAATACCCCTATACTTGGGTTTGAATGGGGCCTTCAACTTGCTAAAAAATCAATAGCATGCCTCTCTAGGCAGCAAAATAAACAACATCGCTCAATGGCGGCATAAAAATAGTCTTAAAATTTCCCTCGCAGGGGAATTACATGGGCCATCAGTCCTTTCACTTCCACTTCCTATGATTTAAATAATTAACCCCCATGCAATTTAAAAATGATCCTTTTTAGCAATGGCCCCCACATTTTAAATTTTAATCCCCACATGCTTTTAATAGCCACTTAAAAAATTAGCCACTTGAATCATCTGTAGTTTCAGTGAATCATCAAATTAACCACTTGTCATCGAGCGTGCACCATGCAAACACATGATTTAAATTGCCCAATTATAGCAGTGGTCAAATAGGTGACAAGTGGCGGTCAAGTGGCACATTCAATCTGGCAACGTGCTGCTGAAGCACAATGAGGTTATGGTGCTCGTGTCCCACGCCACTTGTTCTGATGGAATTATTTATCCATGGGAAACCTATTCCCCTAAATCCCACTTTGATTAATAAATTGGCCCATAATAAGAACATTTAAAAACATCACCCCGCTATATCATGCGAACATTGTTAATGAAAAAAAAACATTTAATTAAAAAAGCCAAATTTTGTTTTCAGATTGTACGTAGTTGTGGGCCACACGTTCCCACTCGGAGCTGTTGTAGGAGATTGCACACTTTCAGTGGCAGACGCATCCCTCAGATCTCTCCACCGTCGCGTTCAAAAACTAAAGTGTCTAATTGAAGTCACATCTGGATTATAACTGTGTTTCACAAACACCACCTTTGATCTCGTCATGATTGTCGACAAGGAACTTGCACTATTTTAAACTTGACTCCAGTGTGACTATAGCAGAGATAATGCCTGGGAATCATAGCAACCTACCATTGCAGCAACAATAGCAATAGAAATAGCCATTGTCGGTCCATAAATAGAAATAGACACCTCCAACGGCAATGAGAGTATGCGGATTCATTGGGAGTATTTCGTGCTCCAAATGTGACATCAGCTCCATGAAAAGCACACTGAAATTGAGAAAGAAGTGCTCCACCTCAAACCCATGGCACAGTTTTCCAACCCTCCACAGCTGATTGCCGAGACCGAGATAGGCCTGGTCACGCAGTGCTGTCTGTTGATTAATGTCCAGAAGTGCGACCCTCACTCTGATCGGAGAACAACGTCGCAGGCATCGCAGTATCTGGCCAATCTGGGGCAGAAAATGAACGCCAAATTGGGCGGCAGCAACACAGCGCTTTTCCACAAACAAAACTGATGGTGAATGACTCAAACGACGCTCCTCCACATAGCATGATTAAAAAAAATAATAAATCATCTTCTCAGGCCAACACCATCGACTGGTTTCTTTTTGCTCTATGACTGGTTTCTGTTGTTGCGATTTCCATCTACTGTGGCTACTGTCGTCACCACCGCTTCATCATTACAGTGGGCAATGGAGGTGTCAAGCCATGGTGTCCTCCTCTGTTGTTCTCATCAACAGCTAACGCCCTCCGTTGTAACACCTGCCACTCCCTAGTTCTACCCGAAGCACAGTTGCAAACATCCCATTTAAGGCATTTAAAGGCAATAGTTGTTGTGCTGTAGAAATCATCATCCTCAATTTCCATGAATACTGTGTATCTCCAAACTGCGCTCAGGTCCTCCGTGTTCTATGAAAGCAGAAAAAAATTGCAGGCATTGGATTCATCCATGGTAGCAATCTGGGCAAAAGCCACTTTTTACAAGATGCCATTGCCAGTGATATGGTCAATATCCCATCATCGATATACATCTATGCCTATTCTAGCGAAGGCTTGAAGGGTTGTCCCATTGAGCGCTGACGCGACGACACCCATGGAGGTCATGACGAAGACGAAAGCGTTGTCGGTGCTAGCAGCACCCATGAACAGGCATTTGCAGGTGGATGCAAACTGCAGTAGCAGATCTGGGACTCCATCATGGTCTGCAACTTTATTACAAGCACCAGAAACAGAAATATTTCAAGCCTTCTCCTCCTCGTTTTGCTGCTTTGTTGGTCACCTTTTTGTAGATAAGAAAATAAGTGCCAATTACGCCCTCCACCGATGCACAGCAAATTGAGAATCACTAGCTTCAAATCCTTGCACGAGATTCAAGATCAATCTACGTAGAAAGCCAGAAGTGGCATTGCTACCCTAGATTTGCAGTATAAGACTACAAAAAAAAAAAAAAAAAAATTAAAAATAAATAAAAAAACTCCTAAATTTTAATATTTTTACCATCTGGTTTCTGATCCATCAAATGATGGAGAGCATACTCCCTTAGTAAAAAACATAAAAAAATGAGGGGGAGGGAGGATTTCCATGAGGGAAATCCCCCCTCAAGGGTTTCACAGGTAGGAGAGGTTCCCTATCAAGTATGAAAAATACAATCCTAGCACCCCCAACATGGGCACAACATGAACAATATAAGAATAATGTTAGATCGACTAGCATCTCGGGTTCTACATATTCTTCGCATTTAGTAATGTAAAAAATAGAATCATCGGGAAGCTGAATAAGGAGTAGTTGGTCGTTAGGAAATGGATCCTTAGCGAGTTGATCGATGATCACCTATCATTTTATAGACTTTTGGGAAATGAATTCAAGGTCAAATTCGATAAGGAGCATGATCCATTTGGTGGTATGAGAGTTATGATAACTCTTATTCATCATGTATTATAAGGGGTTATCATGAGCGATAACAAAAGTCGTATGGTTGAGCATGTAGTGGCATAGTTTATGTGTAGCAAAAACTACAACCACTTGTAGCTTCTCCAGATAAGCATACCATGTTTCATAACTGACCAAGTTTGGTTAATATAGTATATGACTTGCTCCTAGTTTAGCACGTTCTTCTGATCCAATAATGTTACTATTACAAAATTTATGGTAGAAATGTATAAGAATAATGGTAACTACTGATGAGATGGGGATAGAACTCATGGAAAAGTAAGATATGATTTTATTGCATCAAATGCTTGTTGGTAGCGATAATCCCATTTGAATGCAACCCCTTTTTGCAAGAGGTGGTTAAATGGTTTACATTTTTTAGACAAATGAGCGATGAAGCGAAGAATTGCTTGGATTTTGCCCTACAAACTACATAGCTATTTGAGATTCATGGGAGGAGGTATCTTGATGATAGCTTTCACTTTGTTGGGGTTGACTTAAATACCTCATTGAGAGACAATGAACCCTAAGATCTTACTTGAAGTAACACCAAAGACATGCTTCTTTGGGTTTAAACACACGTTGTGTTCAAGAAGGTAATCAAATATCTTACAAAGATCTATGAAATTTTGTGAGTGTTATTTAGATTTGGTGATAAGATCACCAATGTAATATTACATAATATTATGTATGTAGTCATGTAAGATGTAAATCATGGCATGCTAGTAAGTTACCCCAGTATTCTTAAGACCAAAAGACATGACCTTATAACAAAAAGTCCCTTAGGGGGTTGTAAAGGATGTTTTATGCTGATCAATAGAGTTGATCTTGATTTGGTTATAGCCAAAAAATCCATCCATGAGAGATATCATTTCATGACCCACTATAGAATCGACCAATGCATTGATGTTATGGAGTGGAAAATTGTCCTTGGGATAAGCTTTATTCATATTCCAGAAATTAGTGCATACACGAACATCTCCAATGGGTTTTGGTATAGGGACCATGTTGGATACCTATTTTGGGTAATCAATTGGTTTTATGAACCCCACATCGAGAAGCTTTTGGAGTTTAGATTTAACCATTAAGGCAACCATGGGATGCATGCATCATAATTTTTTCTTGACAGGCTTGGCATCCCCATCAAGTGTGAGGTTGTGGATGACTAGTGATGGGTTGAGTTTGGGCATGTCCATGTAGGACCAAGCAAAAAATTTGATGCACTTCTTAAGGAAATAGGTAAATGAGACATGCTCTTCTAAGGAGAGGTTGGTGATGAGTTTAACTATGTGAGGGTTGGTAGGATTATCACCAATGTCCACATTGATAGTGTCTTCCACAAGCATGTGGGAACCATCTTGGAGTTGAGTAGGAATGAGAATGATATGGAGGTCATCGCCTCGGGTAAGTTGAATTTATCATCTAGATATACATCCATATGATTAACCCAAGGAATATGAGGTAGATTATATGGTGAAGGAGTGTTTATAGCACATAGCATGGGTGGTGATAACAAGAAATATTGTGATGAAGGCATAGGTGATATGTGAGTGAAGTCGATGAAGTCTGGGTTAGGTGCGTTGGTGTGATTTAGATGAGATGCATAATTAAGTGGGGTGAACAAATCTATAGTAACCATGTTAACGAAGATGACTGAGACTATAAAATATGGAGAGCATGGGGATGAAAATTTATAAGGATGTAAATTATGTGTTAGATGCAACGTAGGACATAGCACCATGGGTGGAGAATAGGGTTGAGCCTTAGAACGGTGAAACTATTTGTGATTATGCAAAGGTATGAATGAATATATAAGAAATGGAGGGGAAGGTGAAGAAGTGTGATATGATCAAGAAGAAGTGAGGGAAAGGGCAATAAATATATCAACCATATCATCGATGAAGTAGGCAAACATGGCATAAGGAGGTGGCACTTCTTGAAAGAATGTACATGGAATATTGACGGTAGAATGGGGGGATGGGAACTCCTCGAGGATGTTGATGTTAAATTCCTCTTTTAACGAATGCATAGGAACTATTGGGGGATGAAGAGTGAGATTTTGAAGTTCATCTTCGAGTGAGTGAATGGTTGTAGGGTGATAACCCAAACTAAATTTATCTGTGGGTAGTTGAACGTAAGGGTTAATGGGCGTTTGTAAGCCCTATTCATAACACTATAGTCCAAAACCATACCAATGAAAATATTGAATGTAGTTTAAGGTGAAGTATGGGTTGGACATGTGGTCGAGGGTGCCACAAAAGCTAAATTTTAGTGATAGGGGCACAACTACTAGGAGCGATGAATCAAGTCCCATATAGATGAAGTTTGTATGATTATTTGGTGGACCAAGCTGTATGATGGTACCGATGGTTAGTACTAAGGTAGAAGGATGACCAAATTCATGGGTATATTGGATCATGGGAGGATGCACACAAGCATCATGAATATTATATTCACCAAGACCAAAATTGGTCATGAAAATGGATACTTGTGGTGAAGTATGAGGTGGTGAACAAGGTGGTGAGTCTGAATCCGAAGATGAAGAAGAGAGTTGAGAGTCACGTATGGTAGCATGAGGAGATTGGAATAGTTGGGCATCCAAGTGAGAGGCTCACTATTACCAATTATGACATTCAGCTATAGTGGAAGGTATAGGATGAGCAGCATGTGGAAACTATGATGTGGGGCGAGTAGGAGTTGTGCTACCATATGAAGTGAAATACCGAGGTCAAGGATGGAATGGAAGTGGAGGTGTATGAGGAGTAGGAGGGGTAGGAGGATTTGTATAAGGATATAGGTGAGAAGGAGGAGGAGGCCATGAAGAATGTGGAGAAAAATGTACGGATATAGGAGGGAGATCCGTAGAAGAATATGGAGACCTTTGGGAAGTAGATGTAGAGGAATGTGTGTGCGTTCTAAGTGAGCGATGTGATGATTAGGTAGGTGTTGGAGAGGATGTAGATATATTTTACTAATGATGTGAAGGAATAGAAAAGACTTGGATAGAATATGATGAAGATCCTCATGGGAGGTTTGTGATGTTGCAAAATTTGAATGGGTCACCATCGATAGAAATGTAATGTACTAGTCTGTCATGCACATATTTGAGGTAATGATGCAAGGTAGATGGAACACATTGTATATCATAGATCTATGGACATCCAAGCAAAATATTGTATTAAATTTCACCTTGAATGACATGGAATAAGGTAGACATGGTCCTTACATCTACATGGATGGGAAAGATTATGGAACCTACTATGGGATGTATAGAACCATCAAATGTTTGATGGTGTAGCAAAATGATAAGGTGGAATGTGGAGGTGATGAAGGGTAGTAGTAGAGATGATGCTGATGAAAGAGCTGGTATAAATGAGGACACGCTTGTAGGTGATGTCATTGATGGTTGCTTGAATATGTAGTGGAGGATCAATCCCCTCACCCACAAGTTAGATAATCTCATGGTCATGAAACTTAATCAAAGGTTGCATGCAACGAGGGATGTTCCCAATGAAATTTACAAAGGCGTTGGTATCATGGGTTTTGAGTTCAATTGAGTGAAGAATATCATTTAATGATTCACGATGAGGGTGAGATTATTGAAAAATATTGAATATGGACAATCAAGTAGGAGCATTGTGCAGTTGATAGATGAGACTACCATGAATAGTAATGATATTACGTGGTAGGGATGGTGAAACATTTGATGTTACGGGTGAGTGAGGAGAAGCAAATAGTATTGGAGGTGAAGTGATGGGTGCATCCTGGCATGGCATATAGTGTTGGGTATGAATAGTAAGATTAATAATGCCAACCACTTCGTGTGAGGGAGGATCACAGTGGACATTATTGACCTGCTTATATTGGGATTATTGTGTGGGTTGAGCCCCTTGAGGATTGGTCCCCCCATGTTCAGGTAATGGTAACTTATGAATATTTAGATTTTGATTTTGTGGTGCGAGGGGGTTTAAAAATTGAATAGTACCCCGATCAAAAATATCTTGTGCCAAGATATGAAAGGAGTGACAATATCCTATATCATGGTCATACTATCAATGGTAAGCATAGAAGGCATGTTCATTGAACCCATGAGGTTTAAATTGATTGGGGTCAATAGGTCGAACATTGGGTAACATGACATGACCAACATCAAACAAACTCTTAAATAAAGCTAGCAAAGGCTTGGAAAGTGGAGTCCATTTTCATTGTGGAGGATAAGTATAAAGACCATAAGCTTGTTGGGGATTATATGTAGGAGGTGTATTATTTTAAAACATTTGTTGTTATGGAGGAGGGGATCGTGAGATCAGTGAAGAGGCTGGAGAGGCCGTTGATACTTGATTGTTTTGTGGTGGTTTAGAAAAGGGTTGATTTAGTGTCTTATGATTGAAAAGGAAATTTGAAGTGTAAGATAGCTTCTGCAAAAGTTTGATTTTTCTAGACTGGACTTTGATGTCCTTGATGACTTTTTCCTGAGCAATGGCTTCATCAAATATGTAGCTTTGATGAATTTGTAAGGGTGTAGAATTATGTTTGTGGTAAATTTTGGAAAATAGGGTGATGAGTTCGGGATATGGGAGGCTATAAGCTAGGTCATGGATGACTGATATCCATAAAGAAATGAAATCTATGATGGGTTCATAATTAGCCTATCGTAGGGTGTAAACATAAAAAAAGTTCATATTTTTCTTGATGTTAATAGAAAAACATTCAAGGAATGCATTATCCAACTATTCAAATGTGAATAGGCTATGGCGTGGGAGCATGTTTTACCAATCGAGGCCTTGTACCCCAAGTGAGAGAGTGAAAGTATGCAACATGAGGGGATCACTACCATGGAGCAGGTAGCATGAAAAATGATAGTTCTTGATATGTTCTCGAGGATCCTCTTTACCTTTGTATTATTTAAATTTTAAAATTTTGAAACAGTATGGATAAGGAGGAATAGGAATTGAAGGATGAATGGGTTCATTGCATAACTCGTTATATGTGGGTTTCTAGGGCCCATAACCGGTCATGCATAGATCCAACATATTGATTTATTCTTGCAAGAGTTGGAGTTTAGTTGATGGGGGTGCAATTAATTATGATGAAACGATGGAAGATTGAGAATGAGGGGTATTGGAGCTACTGCTCCTCCCATTATGATAAGGGAATATACTAGAATTGCTCCTACAGATGTGGTTGCTGAACAACATTTAACATGGAGGCCGATGGGAGAATCTACTGTGGGGTAGATCTCTACTACGAATGGAAATATTGTGGCTGGAGTGCCTATACCTACTGCACTGAAACCTACTATGATGGTTGCACAGTTGGAGAGGATGACTAGGAAGGAGGTTTTGTGAAGAATTTAGGCACAATAGATTATGGTGGAGGAAGTGGTGTTTGGATAGACGATGAATATGGATGGTGAGATGATGTGCTAAAATATGGTAACTACACCGAACCAGATGAGTGGTGGATAGAAAACTTAGGCTGGATAGAATAACATGGGGTATTAGCGAGATAAGATAAATAAAGTGGATTATAAGAAGTAATAGGAATGGAAGGTGGAGCCTAAAATGGATGAGGTGTAGGAAGGAGAAAAGTGGAAGTAGATGAAGGTAGAATTGGATTGGAAGATGGTATACCATACATACCAGAAGAGGGGAACATAAGTGGTGAAAGTGATGAATATGGAGTATAGGTATCGAAGGTAGAATCATGCGAAGAAGGATTGGTGAACGTATCCATAAAAATTTATGAAGATGAGACTCGTTGATGCTATTGGAAAATGAATTGTTGTGATTAGGATGGTGGTTGTGATATGGAATTGGAATATGGAAAATACAATTGCTGGGAAGGTGGTTGTTGTGGCACTTGGGAAGCGTATTGGTGGGATGATGTGAGTGGAGTGTACTATTTTTTCAATAAGGAATGTTGTAGGATTGATTGTGATGAAGGCATGTGAGTTCTAGGAGTGGAGTATTGGGGATCTAAAATAATTCGTACTGTGGTAGTGGATGATGTAGTCTTGCGATGAGGACGATTAATCAAAGAAGGGTCATCCTCGAGAAGGGAATGAGATGGATCCTGAATAAATAGATGAGCAGATGTGGGTGAGGTAGGTGGAGTCTCCTCATAAATTGTGAAGAAGGGAGATGGATCTCTTGGAGTGGTATAGATAACATTATCACAAAATGTGTAAGGTGGATTATGTGGGGGTAAATGAGGAAGAAGTGGGTGATCCTCACTAAAATACATGGCAAGCATATTATTGGAAATAGAGGTCTCATAGTGGGACATGGTGTGTGTGCAAGGTGGCTCAAAACCAATGAGGATATCAGGTATAAGAGTGGATATTTCTCTCATGAACTAAAGGTGAGTACTAGACTAGTTGGAGGTGGTGGAGAAGCCTCCTCCTCAAGACACGCTTGCTCACATGCCTGGCTATGAGTAATAACAAGCATGGTGATGTATTGTGCAATTAAGTGCTTATAACTATTTAGAAATGCAAATAGGAACTTGTGAGTGTGTTTTGTGCAAGATTCTATGCAAATATATGAGTTTTGGTGTTTTTTTGTGCACTAGAACAAATTTCACACACTGCTATGTGAACCTATACTATAGAAATCTGGTTCACACAGTGCTATGCAAACCTGCAATAGAAAGTAAATCTGATAGAAAATGACAGTGAAATACTATGAATAACCAACAAGTGGGTGGCTAGCAAGTGAATGTGCTGAAACTAATTTTTATGAGAGTTCAATACAAAAAAATAACTAGAATCAATGCTAAGTAAATAAAAGCAAATGTTTCATTATCTTGTGTATTTTAATGATAGTACCTGCTCTAGGACATAACACTAGAAGTGAAGTGAAACTCTAAAAAGAAATGTCATCGGCATAGAACCTCTTGTAACACCCAAGGGTACAAAAAATAGAACAATATATCAACAGGTGAGTGGTGACTAAATGTAAGGTACAATAAAAAGATATCCAAAGGTGAGGAACTCAAAATGCTCTAATGAGTCCAAATCCTCTCACAAGAAGAGGTGGCACTGTCTAAGACTTGCTACTGGCCTAGTCGAATGACCACTTCACCCTCAGGTGGGCTTAGTCAAGAAAAATAGTTACCTATTCACAAATTATATGAGCTCTATGAACAAAGGTATCTAATCCTATCCCACTCCGAAGGTCCCTTCCAGTGATGAAATATGAAAAACCAATATCAAGAGTAGGTGATATTTCGGTGATGAATTGAGTTTAGAAGCCGTAACTTCTTAGCAGAAAGCCTAAGGTTTGTTTCATGGCTCTTGTAGAATTTATTCTGGATTTACAGTACTTGTAACACCAAAAATAAATCCATACAATAAATTAGATAGCAAGAAGGCTAGTATAAATAGTTTTGTGGGGGTTCCACCGACCGTGCCAGAATGTAATACATGGAAATGAACTCCAATTTCAAAACTAATAAAATATATACTAAATGCTCTTTTTATTTATTTTAAAAAAGGGTTACAAAGTGGACTTTCTCTCAAGAAATATTTTCCTCTTTTTCAATATGAATGTAGATGCACTTGCTGGTATCTTCTGGAGCCCTCAATGTAGGTGGGCATATTTGCATGTGTGCCACCATTTGGATGCTTGGAGATATATTTAATACTTTTTTAGGCCTACAAAAGAGGGTTATTTTATTTGGGGACCTATCATAGATCAGACCCCATGTTTATATAGACAAAAATGACCTTGAAATGAAATAAAACATGCTAAAAATTGGAGGAAATACTGTAAAAACTATAAACAAAAGATACCTACCTGATCTATAGTTGTAGGGTTGCTATAGACTAGGTTCGCATGGCGGTGTGTGAACCTCTGCTCGGGTTCACACGGTAGTGTGCAAACCTTACTATAGTCGATTGTTTTTATTGATTTATATATGAATGGTCTTCTAACATTGTTTCTTGATTTTTGATGGATGTATAAGTTAGGAAAGATGTTCTGGAGTAATTTCTATAGCGTTTTGGTAAGTAATATAGAAGGGTGAGAGATATTTTTATGGTGAAAATGTCCATTTATTTATAGAGTGGGCCAAGTCGAGGGGGTGAGGTGCCCTTGTGAGATGGAATAAATCCTATGTTAGGTTCTACCATGGTGAGGTTAGGGTGATGAAGTGGAATGTGAGTTATCCCTTCATGTGCCCTAAAGAAATATCCTAGGTGCACATATGTGTGAGCAAGGGTTAAGGTTAACCCTAATCAGATAGATCCTAGGTTAGTTTAACATTAGGTTAGACATATTTTGTAAATATCCTAACTAAGTGGTGGGTGCACACATGTGTGAGGATAGAATTAGGATTAATATTTATTTAACCCTAATTAAACATGTTTAAACCATAAATTACACTTAAGTGATAAAGTGAATTTCAAAATAGAATTAGAATTGCCATGATTAGGTTTTTGGAGGAAATGATCGTATGGGGTCCATTTTTAGGTGTAGGAAAGGGCTTATATGGCCTAAAGAGCTTATAAATAGCCCTTTCATGAATAGGAGGTATTTTGGGCGTGATTAGTGTAGTTTTGTAGGTTTTGTAACTACGAGCGACTACACATGACTATGAATGACTACACATACCTACATGTGACTACGCATGCCTATGTGTGACTACGCATATCTACAGGTACCTACGCATACCTACAAGTGACTATGCATACCTACATGTAACTACACATGCCTACATGTGACTACGAGCGATTATGTGCGACTTTTAGGTGTCTACAAATAGAGGGCCTATGGGTAGTACATACACCCTAACTTAGAGTACCCTACTATGTTGAATATTAAAACTATAACAAAATATTATTCTATTGAATATTAAACTTGTAATCATCACCCTTATATAGAAATTGAGCATACAGAGAAAACATCCCTTTTCTAAAATTACTATATGAAATCATACGAAAGAAATTGCAAAGGAACATAACAATTAAAATGAAAACAATCAAAGTCAAAATAGTGAGAACAAAGTTGGTAGTATCAGTAACAATCAAGAATATTCAATCATAGCCAGTAATAACCAATATAAGGTTTTTAGTTAGTGTTAGTAGTATTTTCTTGTGACAATTAGAATTTATAACAAACAAGGACTAGTCCAATATAGAGTTAGACCAGATAGTTGACATAGCAGTGTTAGGATTTCTTGAACAACATTTGTAGTTAGAATAGCTAGTATAGAGTGTCATAAGAGGTCAGTCAACAAGAAACTAATTTTCTAAGAAACCAATCCTCTAGGAGGAAATCTACAACACTCGAAGACAACACTCCCCTAAAAAAAAGTTAGGGGTTTCCAAAACTAGTAATGTGGTATATAGCTCATTGTGACCATTTCGTTAATTTGATTAGTTTGGTATATAGCCTCCATGAACATTTTTAGGAGTGCCAAAAAATATCATCATGGGACCTAGTCCATTATGATCACCTTTTTGAGTTGATAATTTTTATATATAGCACTTAAACCATTTTTTGGGCTCCTTATTAAAAATAGTAATCCTTAAAATCAAATTTATATTTTTAGTAAGTATCACCAACCGGTCACAACTCTTAGAACATGACTTCAAGTACTTGGAAACAACAAAAGCAATAATAGTTAGAGGTAAAAATTTCTATGCACATGGATTATTTGGGAAAATAGTTAGGGGTCCAATTAGGTGAAATCTTAAACAAGTTAAGGATAGAACTAAAATATTTCTAGGAGTCTATGCATTTTTCACCAAGACATAGAAGGAAATGAAGATAGGATTAAAGGAAAAACTTGAAGAATGGGAAAATCATTTCTCTATTGATTCCCTCACACATGACAAATCGATTCATAATGATCAAAAGGATGAACGTACAAATCACCATTAGTGACACGTACCCAATAACAATGGATTTAAGCTACCCAAACTAGACTTCCTAAAATTTGATGGAAAGGATCCATAGGGGTGGATTTGTAAGGTAGAATAATATTCCAGTCTTTATAATATCCCACACTATATGCATTTTATGATTACCTCTTTAAAATTTTGAATCAGATGCATTACATTGGTTTCAGTGGCTTAGGAAGGCCTATCCTGATCTTACTTGGCATAAATTTGAGCAACACATACTCACTTGCTTTGGTCCTAGTGAGTTTGAAGATTTTACAGAAGCCCTTTCTAAACTCAGACAAACTTCAACCGTTCGATATTATAAAACTCGCATTGAAAAACTAACCAATCATACCATTAGTTTTGATGTTGAATTATTTCAAATTTGTTTTGTGAGTGGTTTGAAGGATGATATTAAGGATGAGGTTAAAATGTTGAGGCCCTAAACATTGCAACAGACAATATCTTTGGCTAGATTTGTAGAATAAAAAAATTAAGACTCAAGGATGCACCTCCAAATTTCCTCAATCGTGGCCACCTTTTTTTCTAAGCCTACACCAAATCCTACCAATAAATCTCCAACCATCAAAAACCTAACTCACGAGGAGATGGAGAATAGAAGGGCCCAAGGGCTATGCTATAATTATGATGAAAAGTATTCCCCAAGGCATAAGTGTATGCACCAAAAATTGTATCTGCTTGATATGGATGAGGTACCTACTATAAAATATTTAGGGGAAGAAGAGGATCAACAAGAGGTAAAAACCACATAATAGACAAAAGTTCTAGAGGAATCCCAACTAGAAATCTTAGTGCATGCTTTGGCATAAGTATCGACTCCCCATATGATAAAAGTGATTGGATACTTCAAGGGATAAAGGGTTATAGTTCTTATTTACTTTGGTAGTACACATAACTTTATTGATCCACATATAGCCAAACAAAGAAACTATTACATTACTACATGTAATTTCTTTGAAGTCATGATTGCTAATGGAGGCACCCTACCATGCAAAGGAAAGCGTCATAATGTCAAACTCCAAATTGGGAAATATAATCTCAAAATAGATATGTTTTCCCTACCATTAGGTAGGTGTGATATTGTTTTGGGAGCACAATGGTTGTGGATGTTAGGTCCAATTTTATGGGATTTTTTTGAGTTGTGGATGAAATTTAGTCAAGAGGGGACCAAATACACTTTACGTGGCATGAAATATAGTGTTGCTTAGTTTATTTCCACCCATAAGATAAAAAAATTGTTAAAAAAGTCCTCTCACTAAGTGATGGTACAAAATTTTGGTTATAGATGCTTCTGAGGAAGGGGACATAGACCATCTAGTGTAATTGCAAGGTTTACTGAATAAATATGCTCATATTTTTTAGGAACCCAAGGAATACCTCTTCATCACTCTCATGACCATGCAATTCAACTTTTTCTTGATAGTATTCCCCCAAATATTTGTCCCTACCAGTATCCTTATGCTCAAAAATCTAAAATTGAGAACATAGTTCAAGAGCTTCATGTTGTAGGGGTTATCCATCCTATTGTTAGTCCCTATTCTTCTTCGATGTTGTTAGTATGGAAAAAGGATGGATCTTGGTGCTTGTGTGTGGATTATTAAGACCTCAACAAAAATACTATTAAATATAAATTCCATATTCTAGTGATTGATGAATTATTTTATGAGTTGCATGGGGCTCAATACTTTTCCAAGTTGGATTTATGGTCAGGGTATCATCAAATCCAAATCAAGGATAACCCAAAATGACTTTTAGAATTCATGAAGGGAATTATGAATTCTTGGTTATGCCATTTGGATTAACCAATGTACCTTCCACCTTCTAGATTTTTATGAACTCCATTTTTTGACCTTTCCTTCACAAATTCATTTGTCTTTTTTGATGATATCTTGATTTACAGTTGTTCATGGGAAGCACCACTTGGATCAAACACTCCAAATTTTATCTGAAAATCAACTCTATGAAAAGATATCCAAATGTTATTTTGGAAAACAAGAGGTTGAATACTTGGATCACATTGTCACTAAGGATGGAGTTCACGTTTATCCCAAGAAGATTCAGGTTGGTCAAGACTAACCTATACCTTGTACCATAAAGGGACTTCATGGATTTTTGGGACTTACTGGATATTAGTAGAAATTTGTGAATAATTATGGAAATATAACAACTCCCTTGACAATTATGCTATGAAAGAATTCTTTTATATGGGCAGAACCTAGAAAGAAGGCTTTTGTAGAGTTGAAGCATGCTATGACCACTACCCCCGTGTTAGCAATGCTTGATTTCTCTAAACCTTTTGTCATTGAAAGTGATGCATCTATAAATGGCATTGGGGTAGTTTTAATGGCCTTCACTAGTTAGGCACTTTTAGGCAAGAATTTGGGAAATTCTACTTATGAGAAGGAAATGCTTGTCATTTTACATGTTATAAGTCATTGGCCATTGTATTTCAATGGAAGACATTTTTCCATCAAGATTAATCATCAAAGTCTCAATTACTTCTTAGAAAAAAGGGTGGCCACACTAAAACAATAAAAATAGATTTTTAAATTATTGGGTTATTACTATAACATCACCTATAATAGGGGTAAGGAGAATGTGGTGGCAGATGCTTTATCCTACCTCCATGAAGAACAAGAATGTTACATGCTATATCCACATCACTTCCTCAATGGATTCATCATCTCAAGGAATAATAGATCAAGAAATCCTCTTTGCAAATTTTAGTCCATAAAATCCAAGTCGATCCTCATTGATACCTTAACTATACTTGGGATGGTCAAGATTTATGGTACTGTGACCATCTTGTGGTGCCCCTACATTCATAAATAAATGACCTAATATTGCAATATATGTAGGCATATCCAATATATGGCCATTCAAGGTTTCTCTAAACCTATATAAGGACCAAGCATACCTTCCTTTGGAAAGGAATTAAAAAATATATTCATACTTTTGTGGCTGAATGTGATCATTGCCAATGTATGAAAGGTGAAAATGTGTGTTCCCCTAGTATCCTTCAACCATTTACAATTCTTGAACAAGTATGGACATTTATCTCTATGGATTTCATTGAAGGGTTACCTAAATTTGGTAGAAAGTTAGTAATTTTGGTTTTGGTGGATCGTATTACGAAGTATGCTCATTTTTATTCCCTATCCCACCCTTATACCACCTCTATTGTTGCTCAAATCTTCCTAGACTCCATATTTTATCTCTATAGAATACCTAAATCCATTTTATCTAATAGGAATCCTACCTTCACAACTATTTTTGGTAAGAATTGTTCAAGTTATAGGGAACCCAACTCAATATGAGTTTAACTTATCATCCTCAAAATGATGGCTAAACTAAAATTGTAAATAAATGCTCGAAAACATATCTTTGTTGCTTCACCTATGAACATCCTATACATTGGGCCAAGTGGATTCCTTTGGCCGAATGGTGGTATAACACAACATATCATACTACTACTAAGGTGATCCTATTTGAAGCAGTCTATGGTCATCCTCCACCAACACCATCCTCTTATATTCCACGTAGTTCCAAGGTTCCAGCTATGGATTCCACTGTCTATTAATTTGATTTTATTCTTCACCAACTTAAGGTCAATATAGACTTGGCTTAGAACCATATGAAACAACAAGTTGATCAACACCGCTCTAAACATAGCTTTGAAGTCGGGGACATGGTTTTATTCACTTACAACCATACGAACAGTCATGTCTGTAGATTCATGGTTTTTAGAAACTTGATATTAAATATCATGATATTGTTGGAGATTTTTCTTGCATCCTTGGGATATGTTGTCACACTACAAGAAAAACCAATTACCAATGAGCAATTATAGACTCTGGTCGACCTGCCTCTTTAACCTAGGAATAAAGTTCTTTATATTTTCTAGATAGACCAGGTATGGTAAGGAAACCCTTGAGGTGAACTTAAAGTTTTTAATGTTTTATGTTCATGCTCTTCCATATTTATTATGGTAAGTAATTTTTTTATAAAATTGACCAAGATTAAACAATAATAGTTCAATTATACCTTATGTGTATGACCAATGCCTTAATCCTTTGGGCTATTGTAGCAAGATTTTAGAACAATTCAATGTAATAGAAAGAAAGGGGAAAGAAATAATTGGTGCAATTACATTCATTCAAATATTGTAATAAACATAATAGTTTACCTAAAACTTATTACATAATAGTTGACCTAATGTAACCCATAATGAAGACACACACAAGACTGAACAAATATATGATAGATATGAAGCCTAGAATTGTATAAATATCAAGAATTATTACATAAAGATTTGGCCTAAAAATGCCATTTTACTCTTGAAAAATTAATACAATAAAATTCCTCATTCAAATAATGTAACAAATATTTTTCACTCTTCCAATCCAATATGGTAATAGTCAAGTCTCTACACCTCTGGCTCAACAAAGAGAAATAATATCAGTTTCTTGAGCACTTATCTCTCATAACCTGCATAGTAAAAGGAAGAATAAGAGATGGAAAAATAAGGAAATACATAAGGAAAAATACAACAACAAATAATAGGGCACTCAAGTATACCTCTTAGCAAAAATATGCTATGCAAAAACTTGATACTGATTTATGGATGTGGTTGTCCTTTTATAGCTCTAGCAACTCTATAACTATCAAAATTGCTCCAATATGGACCCTCCACTTGTCGCCATATCCTACCCTATTATTGGTTGGGTGTATTACAACTTGATATTAGTTGTCTCAAAATTAAAATTAACTGTTAATATATCAAAATTGGCCCCAACTATCATCCACCTGGTTTTACTGCTCAACTATACCCTGTGATATTTTCTTTTCTTTTTCTCCCTTTGTGGGTCCCACACTGTTGGTTGACTCTAATGGCCTTTGAATTTTCCTGATTGCATATTTCTCTTCTTGACTTGCCCCAACTAAGTCAGCAATGTGTATCCAAATTTCTTCATCAATTGCACTGAGAGCATTAATTCTATCTAGTACCCTCATCACCTTGATTTTGTATTCTTTCAAAGTTACCTTCTTAACCTAAAAAAATTTGATTATGTCATAGGTGTCTTTTGTCAAAGAAATGAGTTGGTCTGATAACCTGTCTTCATATGTTTCATTAAATTGAAATTCTTGAATATCATTAATAACTGATCTACTGAACCCTTCTATACTGAGTAGTTTTGGGAGGTTGAGATTAGCCTGCCCTATTTTGGAAATCATGTCTCATTTAGCATCTTCAATTTATTTGATTGCAGTCTTCCATTGGGGTCTATCAGCCACAAGGTTGGTGAATTTTTTAAATTCTTCTTGGTAGCTATGATTTTGACCATCTATTGTTACCACCTATTTAGTCCTGTTTTGACCATATTCAACATACTTTTTATAGATTGTGGAAATAACCACCATATTTTTATCTCCCCTATTTCATAGGGATTTTATTTTCTTGTTAGTCTGTATTATTTATCCAAAATATCTATAACATTCATCAATCATATCAGAATCCTCTTTCATGATTTTGATCATCTTCTTTTTGTACTTCTTTATGAGCACTAAGCCCTATAGTTGTTTTCTCCTTGATGACATTTGTCCCTAAAATATACTAACCTTAACTTATAGCTTTGTATTTTCATTTTTTTGCTTTTAATTTTCTTCCTAGAGCAATTCTGCTTTAGTTTTCCATGCGGTTATTTCTTTCTCTATGGCCAGAGCAGTTTGTGCAGGTACCTGCACTCCATTCTTTAACAAAGCTACTATTTCTCCTCCTACCTCTGCATCCCCTATTTCAATATTTATTTGGAGTGATTCTACTCCCTTTATAGGAATGGTAATTATGGTCTTGGTGGCAGGACAGGAGCTTTCTGAGGGAATTGGACTTTTTGTTCCACTCCCTAATTGGGATTTTGTTACTCTCCCTTCCATTATCACCTGAATGTGTTCTTTTTCTTTAGGGGTGAAATTTGTGATCTCTTTATTTTTAACCAGGGTGATACTTACAGGCTCACCAACACTTACTCCAATCCTAGACCTATTATGAGTAGGGAAACTTGAAGGGATTTGAGCTCCAACTTGATAATTCCTAAAAATATTGGTAAACCCTCCACTTTTCTATATTATATTTCAAGCTACTGTAGAAATATATATATATATTTTTTTTACCCTCAAGGATATAGGTACTACCTGAGGTGAACCTATTTTGTTTACCCTCAAGGCTTTAGGTGGCAATTTGGCCCTATTTGTTCTGATATATGTAAAGTTTTTAGTGAGGACATAATCCCATGCTTCTTTGTCTTCAAGGTATTTTACAATACCCAGGCTCATCTTTGGGGGTTCCTTATTAGTAATTACATGATACATGGTAGTTAAAAACCTATCACAAAATTCTAAAAATTAGAGTCACCTTCCTGTATGCATGGTAACATGTCTTGAATTATTACCCCTGACATACCTCCCAATTGGGTAATTACCCCTTCTTTGAACTATCTCACAATCAAGTGAACGAGAAAGGAGTAGTGGGAGAAGCGAGGCATGAATTTTTTATCTTCATTTATTTTTTTTTGTAATACTTTGAATTATTGATCTATTGTGTCATAGATTAAGTCCTCCCACCTTTACATTGGAAATTTTCCAGACTTGTTGCATTGTACTATCAAGAACATGACCTCCATATCTACCCAATTTAGGTCCTCGACCCCATCACTATATGGATTATGTCGGTGTAGTCTTTCGTACAATGATGTAATTATGATTTATGGATGGGCAATTCTATGGACACTAACTTATCATTGTCGAAAAACTATGCGTAGAAGGTGGTACCAATCATGTGTTTGGCTTGTGTAGAGACCACTACTTCATCATAAATCAATGTAGCCCTTTTCATCTCGAACACCTGCTCTATTCTTTCTGCCATAATCCTATATATAACTTTATTTCTACTATTTATTATAGCTCTGGTCTTTGGATCATATAATATGACCATCCATGATAGTAAGTCAGGGGAAAAATGCACCCTTGGACATAATAGTTTTTCCAAATTAGTCCTCCATTTATTGCATAGAGGGCTCCTCTTATCCTTATTTGCACATGCCCTTTGGAAAATACCTTTTAAAAAATTCTGTGGGTGTTTCCACTCTTCTGTACTCAATTTGAAGTTGAATTCTGTGAGCTCTTATTCGTCCCATTATTACTTAGTGGTTTTTCTAGCCCACTTTTTCTTAAATGACACTTTTTCCTCCAATTTATTGACTTTAGTTTTAGGTGCAACTATGCTGGAAGATGCCATATTGATTATGCTGGTTCTAAATCTCTATAATTGGTTCTCTCAACTCTCTATGTTTTAAGGATACTCTTAGCTATATGAGTCACTCATTACTATTACCACATTTTTTAAAATCATTCCCACATGAAGCACCATTAATGTTACACCAACTACCAATGTACTACCACTACACTCAGTTCACCACCTCACTCTCCATAATGGTCCATCTATCGTGAGTCATTGTCCTTTTAGTTGTTTTATGTAATCGGTCATTAGATCGAACATGTATTTGATGTTAAGTAGTTTAATTAACTCACATTGTATTAAAACATGTGCTTGGATGGATCCAAGAAAAAGTTTATAGTTAGCCTCTGTACCTGCAACTCCTTGATTGGCTTCTAGTTGTGTCAGTAAGATCATTATCAATTCAAGATCTTTGTTGGATTTCTCAAACAAGGGACCCACTAGATCTTGCTTTTAATATGGTGCCACTCCAAGTGTGTCATCGATCGGTTGATGTGTGTTGTTGGTACTGTACAATGCAAGCATCTGTGATCATTGATCGTTAGTCGATCGATAGGGATTTAACTCATCTTTACTCATGAATATTTTTGGTCAATGGCCTCTTGTGATTCATTCAAAACCCTTTTTGTTCATTGATCAAGACTCGATTTATTAACCTGGGTCGTTCATTAGTTTTCAGTAGAATGGCCTAGGGTAATCTTGTACTCTAGGTTTAGTATTATGTCCATGGTAAACCTACCTTAGGGATACCAATCATAAGAGCATAAATATTAGTTAAACCAAAGTATATATAAAATATTAACGTTATGCATACCTTGATTTTTTGCTCGGTTGACTTTACCTCAACTGATAAATCTCGATCGTTCATCTCGTTTGGTTAAAATATTTTAACGATTCAAATTTTATCGGCTGATTAGTCCACATATTTACCTTTGTTTTTCCGATTTGCCTTTCTTTCTTTGCATGAGCCTTTGGCCATGAATCCTCTTTCGATCGAAAACCTATTAGTCACATTTTCCCAATATAGCTCGTAAACTTTGGTTAGACTTAGGAAAAATGTTAGCCTAGTAAAGGGGGTGAACATGTTAATAACACTCATGATATTTTCATTATGATGGGTTACTACTTAGGCAATACTTGAGTATTTAGGTTTATTTATGTTTTCCAAGTTAGGCATAATGTGTTTAACTCTTCCCCTATTCCCTTTCGATCGAATGAATCTTGGGAATTAATTCTCCATCGATCAAAAAATATTTTGACCACTTTTCCACATCATCTTCTCGCTCGATCGAAAAGCTTTAACCTCATTAACCTATTCGGTCGATTGGTTCTTGGTCACTGTTGTTTTTTGACCAAATGGCCTTACCTTGAAATTTTTGCAATTTAAGATAAGGGACTTAGGGGGCTTCGTGAGGAAAGGGTGGCAATGTATCATGACCCTCATGACTACAAAAACCTAGGAAAATATTTTAAAATTTGGCTTGGGCCTTAAGGTTTTAAGTATTTAGTGCACATGTAACCCTTCAATTATCCTTCGGTTGAAAATCCAATTTGAAAATAAGTCATAAGGTTTAAGATTTGATTTTAATCAAACCAAAGACCATGATTTAGGCTAATGTATTTAGGAAAAAATATTTTATTGCGGGGTTAACCTTACTATCAAAATTTACAATAACCTTGAGTGGTTCATCAGCTTTGATCGAGAGAGTTGACTTGTTTTGGTTGAGAGGTTTTCAAACCAAAACTTTTTGGATTTTGATTCAAGTTTTGACTGATCATTTTGATCCTTTAATTTGTGTTCGGCAAAATATATTCTTCCGCACCAACTTGAATGATCAATCTCTTCTTCTCTTTGATCGAAAGCTAACATTAAAGGGGGATTTTAGGTAGTGAGTTAGCTTTTACTGTGTGGGTTGACTGGGTTTCGATATATGGGCTTCAGGCTGAAGATTCATAACCATTGATCTTTGATGTGCTTTGGTCGATCGATTTGGGCCTTCAATATACTTTCAATCGAATGGCTTCTTTTATGCCAAATCGATCAGCCAATCTTTTCTTCTTGTTGGTAAAAAAATTACCATGTTTTATCCCTTGACTTTTGGACTTTTGACTTTGATCGGGGTCCTCAATTTTGTTTCGACCGATCCTTCTAGTCAAAATATTTTCTTTCGACCAATGGCCTTTTTTGTATTTCCAATTTTTGGTCGATCGAGTCCATATATTTCCTTGAGGTGGGCTTGGCTTCGATCGAATGTTATATATTTCATGAGGAAAGGTAGTTTCACATTCTTTGCAGTTTTAGGAATATTCATGAAGAATGATTAACATGATAGCAAAGGATCCCTGAAAATGGGTAATTTAGATATTTGAAGGATTTTATTATAACTAGTCCATAGAATCCATTGTATTCTTTTAAAATGTTTTACTCTCTCAAACTTCAAGATTAACCTTGTTTATTAAAACATCATGAAAATGGGACCTCTATGACCTTTTAAATTTTTAAATTTGGGTGCTTTCATTTTAGATCATTTTAGGCTACAACAGGTCCATATTAGGTATTAAAAAGGATCGAGTTAACAACCTATAAACTGGTCTTTTAGACCACCTCTAAAATTCATCCAATATTCCATGTTCCCTCTCTTAAGTAGGTTGTTGACAACAAAGTCTAGGTGCAGTCCAAACTACTATATTTAGATGATGAAGACTCCATCATTCTTGAACCTGAATGCATTCTATATTGAATATTGTGTACCCTTCACTATCATGTCATCACTGATGTTTTGGTCCAATGGCATGGCTTACAACTTGAAGATGCTACATGGGAACCCCTTCAACAACTTCAACAATAGTTTCCTCATCTTTAGCTTTGAGGATAAAGCTTTTTGAAGAGGAAGGAAATGTTAGAAACCCATCTTAACACTACAATATAATAACCCTTGCTTAATATGGGGTACTTCCATGATAATAATTTGTAATATTTTGTGGTATTAGAAGTACCTATATAAGTGGTGTCATGATATGCATCTGTTATCAATAATGTAACTATTTTATTGGTAGAATATTCTAGATTGGGTGGCATTTTGCATGTAATCCAACCTTGAGCATTAGGTAGAGAGACAGAGTCTTTAAAACTACAAGGGGTAAGAATGAATGTATATTTTTGCATAATTGAATGAAAGTATTGAAGGAGGTTACCCCCTCAAAGTGGCCTGTGATTCTATGTTACTTTGTGAGATTGTTTCATTTATGCACTTATATTTTATATTGCAATATCTTATGTTTCATGCATTTATGTTTATTTGTAATATTTTGTGAATGTGCTAATTTTAATGAGAAGGTTCCTAATAGAAGAGGCCTAGAAATTGAAGGCTATAATAAGTGATATGAATGCCACCTTTATTTTATTGATTTCTAGGAAAGGCAAGATGAAATATTTTGATAATTTTCATCCAATAAGCCTTTGTAATATTTTTTTTTTTGCTTTATAATAATGGATTGTACTTGGGTCCCCCACCCTTGACAAATTACATCTCTCTTATTTAGAGCTTGAGAGTTTACAAATAGATAAACTTCTCATCTTAATTGAGATGCTTTAGCTAGAAACCTACATTTTATATAAAATATTTGAATTCTTTTTTTTGAGGAATGTCTAAATTCTTGATTTTTATTTTTAGGATCTTTTCAAATCTTTGCATGAATAAAATTATTCCAAAATTTAGCATCTTTCTTGACATTTTCCTATAGAAACCTTCACAATGCCAAAAATTTACCTCTACTATCTATGCCTTGCATCTTAGTAGAGTAATATTTCCTAGAAAATTGCACTATCATAGTCTGCTTTACTAGATCTGGATTGCTAGTTTCCTTCCTGAAACACAAGTGCAACCACAAAAATTATAGTAAATAGTCTAAATGAAAACAAATTATTGTTAAAAAAATAGATATTACCAATGGAAAACATTAAATTAAATCTTAATCATTAATTGATTTGGGCAATCAACATTTTTGTTTAGCTTCAACTAAACTTTCTACTTCCTCTAACCATGGAAAGGAGAATTTAACTTCATGATTTTCAATCAAAACCCCTCTATTGGCTAGCTTATCTGCACATTTTTTTTATTCCCTTAATATAGGTGTAAAATTGATTTCTTCAAACTCTTTAGCAAGATCCTAAATTTTTATAATTATCTCTTGTATGTTCCATGAGGCCTTTACTTTCTTCAAAATTGCATTTATTACTATGATAGAATCACCTTCCATCCATACTCTATTCCATTTTATTAGTAATCTTTTTGGGCTTAATCTCGTGATACCACTTTTGATATCCAACCTCCACCCCTACATCATCCATCACCAAAATCACCAAAAGAGAGTCATCCTCATTCGACTCCAAAAACTATGTAATATCAGGATCACTGTCTACACTTGGTAGATCCCTTTTCACATGATGAAACTAGATATCCCACAACTTTGGTATCCCCAACACTAGCCCAAGCTATCAGTGTACCCGATCAGGATAATACAGCTCCACCTTTCCCTTATCTAACCTCAACCACCAAATGCTCTACACCTAAGCCAACTCTATACCATCCTCATTCCAACCTAGGTGCATCCACTAGGGCCTCCATATCACTCGACAATGATGTAATTCATCCATAAATCACCTATATGCCTCCAGTTTACTGTCTCTACATCCTCCCCTTAAGGGAACTCATTGATACACAATTGACCACCTCTCATATATTTGCTATCGAGGTAACCACTTAGGCCTTTGCACTACCAGATGCTCCTAAAACTATACTTGAAGCAAGGTGGTAAGGACAATGCATCGTGTTTTTTTGTAAACCATTTAATTTAATATCCTATACAAATGACATAATACTAAGGAACCCCATGCAAAATGCATCCTAGTGTCCCTCATCTTGGCCACAACTCCTACTAAGTCCCATGATAGATGTTGCCTACTCATGTAACATGCCAATAATCCATCAACCACTCCAGTCAACACAATTGTCAATATAGATATGCTTGGTCTCCCTACCATCCTATCCATACTGATAGCACTGTGTTGGACCTCATAGGTCCAATCCCCAGTAAAATGCTTCATAGCCCTTACCTATACCATAGATTGGTACACCATAAATAACTTAATAAGGATTCAAAAAATCCACCATACATCCTCCAGAGTCACTATCATCTCCCCTATAGGTAACTAAAATATCGATGATTATAGATACCACCTATCTACCAATGTGGTCAACAGTGATTAATCCATGTCCATTCTCGACATCTCTACTATGTGGAGAAGCCTTGCATTCCTTAGCACATCTCTCTTCATGCTAGTGAGATCCCTCACTCTATTTTCAAAATCCCTACAATGCCACTTCTGACTCTTGAGAGTAACATATTGCAACCAAAAATATCAACAAATAATATCATCGATTCATCATCATCATAATAAAATCATCAAAATCACAAAAAATCTCAAAAAATCACAAAAAAATCATAGCAATAAGTAAATTCACTAAGGATTTGCAAATTTGCTAGGGTTTCATGAAATCGTGATGATTTTTCTAGGGTTTCATGAATTTATCTTAAATTTTGCTAATTTATAGAACCTTAGAAAATTGGCGAATTCACAGACCATGAATTCATCATGTGGCCATAAATTTGTGATGATGACCATGCGGCAAAAATCTGGCCAAGAAATCTAGAAAAAATCACAAAAATAGAAGAAAAAGTAAAAAATACAAGAAAAAAGCAATTTGCCACTTACCCGAATCCACCCGATTGCTCTGTTGTTGTCTTTGTGCATGATTTCCACCCTATGAGTAGGAAGCATCATTTCTCTAGAGCTCCAAACCAAAAAGTTGTACAATAAAATAAATTAGGTTTTTTCCTCACCCTCCATTTTAACCCACCCACTATTCTTCACTTTTCTTCAAAAATTTATTTTTTGTCAGCCATTTCGAGTTCCATTAGGAATATTGTATTCCTAATTAAACTCAAGGGGACACCCTGATTAGAAATATTCATAAATCATTTTTAGCGCATTGATTTGCATGTAAAAAAAACTTATGAACGATAACTTTGCATGAATCATCCATCCTAAACCATCTACCCCTTTTTCACCCACATCAGCCATTGCTACCTTTCCTCAAGTATCTACATCTTTCTTTGATATATTTATTGATCATAAATGTGTCGAAGAGGTGGAAAAATGTATATAAGAATTTTTTACCCAAGTCATAATCCTTCCCCTCCCTTGGAGCACGTAATCCATCTACCCATCAGCCTACCTTTTTTCTATGTTGTTCAAACCACTCGCCAACCCCCATCTTGTATTTTAGCTCATTTTTCATGAATTCGCAACCTCTAATTTTAGGCCGCAAATTCGCTAAAACAAGAGGCCACTCAACCATGTGAATGACCAAACACACTTTTCCTAAAATGACCTATTTTCCACATTCTACAAATTTGTAGCCTCTAATTTTTGACCATAATTTTATTGAGATTGGAAATTTTCCCAAACCGTATAATTCCCCAAACCACCATCCTGATTCTCATGATTTTTTGGTTGAGCCCTATTGATCCAAGTTATAAAATGAGAACTTCACCTTCCAATGAGGCTAATTAATAATTAAAATATAAATGAATGAATGAATGCATGGAGTATTGTTGTTGTTAAACCTTGTTGTCACCATTGCTACTATGAATCAAGTGATCCAATTTGCAATGTCTTCACTATAAGGAGGTTATTTTGCATTATTTCTATATTTTCATTTCATTTTTTCTTTGCATATCATATCTTTTGTATTTTAGCAATTTTGCAAGCAATTCCATGAATTCACTTATAAGCTACAAATTAACCTTATAGATCGTGAATTTGCTAACAAGCCATGAATTCACCTTACAAACCATGAATTCACTATCCTAGGGACTTGGGGGTAAATATTTGTCTCCAAAAGCACTATCTCAATTTGCATATTGCATTTAGATCATTTTGCTTATGTTAGCATTATGTTTTTTACACTATTTACATCATTTTATCTCAACTATTGCAGTTGTTTTTAAAGGATCAATGATTTTTATTATTTATGAACGCTTTGCTAAAAGGACCAAGGGGACTTGATTATTGATTTTTCATATAGTGGTATAATTAGGTCCCCAAATACTGATCAAAATTTATAGTGTTCTATGCAATTGTTTTGTAGGTTTTTGGTAGAATCGTTGTACAAGCCATAAATTCACAGTATAGGCTACGAATTTGTAGTATAGGCCACGGATTTTCTTAAAAGCCATGAAATCACACTGGACAAACATATAGACCAAGTAGGTATCCTACCAAATCTATTTTAATTTTATACTTCTACTTTTTAGTATCATAATTGTTCTTTTTCTTAAATTGATGTGAGAAAATATCAAAAAATACTAAAAATGAAAATGAAATGCATATAGCTTAGAAACTATTTGGTGTGCCTTTATCTTCAAGGAAAGTTAAAATTGCATATAGTTTAAGTTCTAGTTGCATTTGGCCCAAACTTAGGTGTTTGCAAACTGAAATAACACACTTAAACAAACATCCTTGGCTAGACTTAGAAGTAGTCTTTAAATACTTCTTGGTGAACCTAAATTCATTCAACCTCACCAAAGGAGGTACACCACTAGGTACCCCTCACATCGAGGTGTAGGTGTGCAAATATTCCCATCCCCCTTCTAGGCATGGATCCACTTTAGCTAGAGGGAAAGGGGTGCAAATTTTATCACCTACACAATTATACTATAATTTTTTTAGGAATTTAGTCACAAAATTTGGTCTTTCACTTACCATCAAGAGAAGACATCTATCAGATTTGTCAAGAAAAACTGTAGTGAGTGCAATCATAAGAACCTATAAATAAACAATACAAAATATCTTATAATCCCATACTAACAAAAATATTATAAACCTTCTTCCTTCGGAACTAGTTAGGAGATACATAATAAAAAATAAAAAAATGCTCTTTCAGGATTAGGTAGCAACTTGAACAACACCAAGTATAATAGTTGCAACATCACTTGATAAGATCCCTCTTTCACTCAAAAACGAGTTTCCAAATCAGTACAGATCTTAGTTTAGCTCAGTCTCAAAACCTCAATTCCATTGTACAAATATGAAAATTAGGGACTTGCTTATATAAAAAAATTTAATAGAACTCACCGATAGACCTAAAAATGGAATTGCTATAGAACATTATACCATTAATTCCCTTAAATTGTTTCAGGAGAAGTAAGCCAATGCCAATCTATTCAACATACATTGCAAAACATATTGTATCATTAGATTTCTCATGTCTTCATGAACAAAGACCCATAGAATAATAACTAGTTTATGAAATTTCAACACAAGTATCAGATTGTATGTGTGGTATTCTCTTTCTGAAGAAGGGAACCATATAACGTACACTCAAAGGCATTTCATATATTCATCCAAATTACTTTTAGAAAGTTTTATCTTGGGTTCTTGATTTTTAGCCTCCACACCACTATGCAATATATTAAAATTTGTAAGAAATATCATGTGGATGGAGAATGTGAGTTATCTTCAACACTACTGCTTATAGAAAGATATTCAAATACCAAAAATTATAACTATAGTCAATATCAAGTTCCAGTAAATGCAAAATATTTTACTAGAATTTCACAAGATTATGTCTCTATGTTTTCTCGTATTCTTGCTTTAACATCTAAAAATGTCAAGATATGGAACACTTCTAAATTACCTCCTTCCAACCTAGAGTCCAACCTCATGATAAAATTTTGGTTTGGTATATCCTGTATATAATGGCAGTCACCTCCTATGGGTGGATTAAATATAATTTTGATGGTGTAGCAAAGGGAAATCTAGGCAAAGTTAGAGCTGACCATAATGGTAAAATTCTATTTTCCTTTGCAAAAAATCTTGACCCTCAAACCAATAATTTTGTAGAATATAGAGTAGCATTTCAGGGTCTTACCCTCTTCAAAGACATTCCTTGTATCAACTTGGTGATGGAGGGGAACTCATTAATCATAGTAAACCAGTTAAAAGCTAATCAAAATAAACTAGTTAAAAGCTAACAGACCATCAATCTAGAAGACTCAAAACTTGATTGACGAAACCAAACTTGTTCTCCAAAGTTTTAATAGAGTAAACATCAATCATGTGTATCATGAAGGGAATAAGGTTGCAAATATTTTAGCCAACATTGGGGTTGAGCAAAATGGTTTGTATATTTTAGGCCACAAATTTCCTAGTATTTTATTAAAAATAAGTCCATCTATAAGGTATCGTTCCTATAGCACCTGAGGTCATCAATGATCTAGAGATTGCTACTAAGCAAAATAAACCCTTTTTCTGATAACTCCATGTAAGTGCAAGCTTCTGATGGTCGGGTTTACCTAGTTTTATTTCATATTTTCTAGGCACTCTGCTTTCAATTTCCTTGATCTAGTATTTATGTTAGAAGTACATCTCCACTGTGATATGTTTTAAGTTGTTTGCCTGAGTCTGTTCCTTTTTGGTCTTTTTTTTTATCATCCTTGATCTTTTATTTTTTTTTAGGAGTCCATATCCTTAATATTTTGTATCAAGTTGCCTTATTAAGGCTATTTCATTTTTTGTATCTAATTTTGTAAAAGGTTTGGGGTCCCTTTCAAAACCCCTTATTATCAATAAAAAAATATCAAGTTTCAACACTAAACCGATTTAAGAGTATCTCTAACAAATCATAATATAGATCATTGTTTTAAAACTTGTCACTCAGTACAAACTAGGCAACTTAATTTTAGAGAGTTATTTGGCAACTTGAAAAAATTTGGTAATAAAAAAAAGGTAAATTTTGTTTTTAACATACATAAAAAATTAAACAACAATTGGAGAGCCAATTTTATATTAGATTTTCATGGCAACAAGTATAATTAGATTTTATGAAACATCATTTGAAACCAAATAAAAAATACTAAAGAAAAATACAACATTTTCCAACCTAGAACAATTTTTAACAAACTCTAAATTAGCCTTTTATATTTAGTAGTGTGCTCAGCATTAAATATCTAATTTATTTTATCTTATGCTAAATATAATATAATTTTATTATAATAGGTAATAATACCATTACAAGACTTTTCCAAAACCACCTTTTCTTTGTGAAGTAGATATTCTCTTACCCTTGAGATTAATTTCCTTTAAGGACATTTAACTTTCTCAAATTATCCAACATGCTTATTTCAATGATACATGTTTTAAAAAAATTTCAATAAACTTGTATGATATAACTTGAGTGGGCCTAATATTGAAGGCTTATGTATTCTAGATCAGAAATCTTTGGCTTGTTGCTTAATTTTTTTTCAATGAGTTTACACAGGTTTTTATGAGGGCTCACAATAACCTCATACGAAGTGGGTTTTGAACCTTGGACCTCTCAAAGAGAGGCCAAAACCCTTACCACTATAGTAAGATTGCAGCTTAAAATTACTTTATAGCTTTTTAATTAGTAGATATAATTATTATTGTTTTCATAAAAATAAATATTTAATATAAAATATATATATACATTAGAGGGAGTGTAGTTGGAAGTGAGTGTGAGTGCGAGTTGGGAGGAAGTGTAGCAAGAAGCGAGTGCGAGCATGAGTCAAGATTGAATGTAATAAAAAATGAGTGCAAGAACAAGTCAAGAGTGAGTGCAACCAAAAGTGAGCACAAGCCAGGAGTGAGGAGGAAGTGTAAGCAAGGAAGTCGAAAGTAGAAATTAGAAAGCAAAGTGTGATCAAGGAACAAGTACCACATCTTGTTCCAAATATTAGGAGAATTTAAAGGATTCATTTGAAGAAAATACAGGTAATATGCAAATAAAGTAATTGTGAAAGTACTTATTGAAAGTATGAATGGCCAAGTTGGAACTATGGATGCCCTAGATAGCAATAAGAAGAAGAGCGAATCTATGGCAAACCTAGTCTAGGTAGAATATTCTACACCATAAGTTATTATCAAGGATGAGATGATTGAGCATAATATAATGGTTCTTAAAACTAGAGGGTTAATATGTAAGTTTCATGGATATTGGCCAAGTTTTTATGAGATTCAAAATTGGATCAAGTGGAAGCAAGGATTGAATTCAAATTACTCCATTATTTTTCTTCCAAAAGGATTTTTCCTCATTTTTTTCTCCAAGTCAGAAATAAGGGATAAAATAATGGATGGAGGCTCATGGTTTAGGGGCAAAGATGCATTATATTTAAGACCTTGGAGTGAGAATTGTTTTGTGGACACATAAACTTCTAAAAGGCTTTTGGAGTAGATTATTTTTTTGGACTTCCTTATCAACTCATCAATAAGGAGGTGAATTCATCCAAGAGGGACCAACTGCTAAGAGAGAAGGCATGTTGTATACACTTGAATATATGTTGTCATGCATATTTCTAAATCTTTATTGTAGTTTATTAAGATTAAATCTAAATCATTAAAATGGGATCAACAAGTGGGTTATAAAAATATTGCATTTCAATGTCATAAATGTCATGAAACTGGGCACATGGCAAGAGACTGCCAAGTAAAAATGGAGGAAGAGATGGAAATTTTTGGGCATGAGGGTATTTTAAAATTAAAACAAGGATATCATATCATAGGAGAAGCTAGGTCAAATCAAGGATTTTCCACTCCTAAGAAAGTGGTTAGAAAAATCCCTCTACATCATTAGATGGAAAAGGCCATTACAGTTCACTTAAATCAACTATTAGAAGAAAAAATATTATGGGGAATGAAAAAGTACAAAGCACAAGTTTAAATATAGGAGAGCTAAAGGTGCAAAGGAAGAGATGAAGGAAAATTTTAAAACAAAGAATATGGGAAGATGAATTTTAAAGCAAATAAGGTGAAGGAGGTGAAGCCTAATCTAGGTAAATCATATTTCTTATCCTCAAATAACATAAAATATTCTCCTTACAATAAAAATGAAAGGAATACAAAGTGTGTTCCTTGCACTTTAGGATTTCAAGAGCAATATAGTAAATACAATCTTATGGAGGATATCCAAGGAAATTTATTGTTTTCAAGTCAACATAAGAAAGTGAGGCCTATGGAGGATCATCTATGAAATTTAGAGTTTTCAGAGAAAAATAAAGAAGAAAATGCTAATGAGGCTATTCCTTGCACTTTCTACTCTTTAGGGCAACATAAATATTTAGAAGATAAATCTCATTTTGAACAATATGAAAAAATAGAAGAGATTGATGAATATGAGAGTGTTGGTGGAAATGGAAGAAGGAGAGGAAGGTCATAAAAGTAGGGACAGTGAGAAAAATAAAATCAAAAGGATATTGATCTAGGAAACCAAATAAAAATATCATAGGTGTTAACAAGAAGTGGGGCTAAGTCCACTAATAAAAATAAAAAGTGTTGATGAAAATAATATCATGGAATATTAGGGGTATGAATAAAACCCCTAAAAAAAGATTTATTAAGGAATTAATAGGTTTTTATAGCCCTAATTTTATTTTAACACAAAAAACAAAAGTAAATATTGAGGAATGTAAGTATTATTTTAAGAATATTTGGAAGATAGGTGATTGTGTAGCTGTTTCTTTTACAGGATCTTCAGGTGGTATTACAATAATATGAGATAAATGCAAATGGAATAAACAACTACTAGAAGAAAAAATTAATTGGGTTGCTCTATTATTTTTTAGGAAAGAGGAAAACATCAAAGTTGGAGTTATAAATGTATATGCTTCAACTATAGTTACTCCTCGTGAAAGATTTTGGAAGGACCTTAGCATATTTTTATCAAATATAATAATGATTCATTGTGATCTATGGATTCTTAGGGGTGATTTTAATACTATTCTATCTTCTTTGGAAAAGAAGGGTGGCATTCCAGGATGGTCTAAATCAATGCAATATTTTGCTTCATTTATCATTTCAAATTACCTTTGGGATGTGTGGGTGAAATTTTTCACCTCTTCATCCACTCTTATTTTAGAATGATGACAACTTAGAGCCAGCCAATTTTGATACACTATTGAAGGAGGTGGATCCAAGCAAATGAGCAATAAGAGTAAATCTCCAATAGTGGATTAGGTGAAAGAATGGGTAGGAGCATCCTCAAAGAGAGATACAAATTATTCGTCCTAACCATTAGACGAAGGATTGGAATGAAAACTGATGAGATAGATTATACATGAAATGAGATTACATATATAGGCAGGAGGCCTGTATCAATACATGAAAAGTGTTAAAATAACTGACAAGTGTCAAACAAGGCATAGTGCACATTATAAAAATATTCTAACATTCCCCTTAATGTGCACTATCCTAACTATAGAAAAAAATAGCAACTCAACATTAGGTAACATTCCCCCTTAATTGAGGTCCAAGGTTCAAATCTTGGGCCTCGCCAGACTGAACGCTTGTCCCTTTCCTGGTGCTTTCAGCGGCGTAAAAGATTTAAAATGATTATGGCATGGTGGTTATAGGGGCAGACTGCACGAAGATCTATGTGGTGGCTTCTAGGGCGGACAACATAGAATACTATGGCGGCCATAAAAGTCGGATAGCCTACCCGGATTTGTGGCGGCTACCGATTCCACCATGTAAATTCAAAAAAAAAAAAAAAAACATTCCCCCTTAATTTTGACTACTCTAAAATAACCCTATCATCCTCCCTTATTACACGATTTGGTCTAGGCTCGTGCTCTTTGAACTTGGCTCTTCAACTGTGAATAATGCTAGATCAACGATGTATACATATCATACTATTGCCATAGGATCAGCCACTTCCTTGAATCTATTACCATTGGGTCATCCGTCTAAGTGCCTCAGGGTCATCTTGTGTGCCTCAGGGTCATCCAATTCTGGGTTTGTTGCCTCTGCAGGTCATCCTCTAGGTAAGTTGCCTCTGTAGGTCATCCTACAGGTATGTTGCCTCTCACAAGTCATTGACTAGATTCACCATGAATATCATATCCTCCTCATGGTGAACTCAATCTAGAAGATGTCGGTATTTTTTGAAAATGCACCTTAATTCAAAAGGAAATAAAAGCCATGAAATATAATAAAAAATGAGCCATGGAATCCAAATGTGAAGGAGAAGTAGAAGAAAGAAGAGAATATTTTGAAGTGTCTTCGTTTGTAGTCTTCAAAAGTTGATTTGGAAAAATCCTTGAATAGAGTCTAGGGTGTCTATGTCTATAGTCCCTAGAATAAGTGTCCTTATGGTGACCTCCTCATCCCACCAGAATGCATGGGTAACCAACCGCTACATCCACCAGGTGCTATAGGGAAGGCAACTAGATACTAGGATCACTTACAAATTGCCTTGGAGTGTCGGGTACAACCGAGAGTGCACTCCAAGGTATAACATCTTTGAGGCTAAAAAAATATAAATGAAATAGCCTTAAAATTACAATTGGACACCATCATTGTGTCCATCACAGAAAAACATTTTTGACGACTATAAATACCCCTATGTTTGGGTCTCAATGGGGCCTTCATCTTGTGGAAACACAACATACCTCTCTAAGCAACAAAACATCACGAATAAAATATTCCTAGCATCGCACTTTGGCAAAATAAAAAACAATTTTATCTCAATATCCCTCACATGGAAATTACTGGGCCATCACTGTTTCAATTTACAGAAAAAATAAAATAATACCATGTGACCCTTTTACCCTATGTGGAATTCCAAGTTCCCATACAATCAATAAAGTGGTTCCCTCACACTTTAAAACATGCTTTTACAAACTAAAGACAAATATGGCAATGCACTCCCACTAAACAATTAAAATCATATCAAATATAGTTTATTTTCTCCAATAAAATATTATCTTGTATGCGTACTAGCTACGGTGTGCAATCTAAATATGACCATGCACTTTGGGTCAACTCTGATGGTACCACAGGTTAATTCCCTTATCTTTCATAAAACTTTGCACATTACCAACATCTTTCCACCTACTTGCAACAACATAAATATTTGACAGTAAATTATAAGGTTTAGAAATTCAGAGTAAAACATAGGGGGATGCATCGACGTAGAAGGGACTTCTTGTGACCTCTATGTGGCTGCACCACCGCTCCCCTAGGGGATGCCCTTGAAGTACCTACACCCTAGCTTACACTTTACTCAACCCATGAATAAAACTACACTCCATTTCAAAGAACATCAGGGCCCAAAAATTCTTTTTGTGGATGCCTCAGTATGTGCGCTTCTCTTCACAGTGTGGATGGGGGTACGTGCTGGACGGAGTGGTATTTTCATAATTTCAAAAAATAGTACATAACCATTTAAAAAATAATAGATCCCTCATGTTGTAGCACCCAAATTTGATGAATCCATAGCAAACTTCTAAAATCATATGCCATCCTACTCTTCTTGGACCAGTGCCAAGAATAGATCTAAAGTCCATGTTTCCAACAACATACTGTGTTGGGTTTCGTCAACAACAACCAATAAAAAATGTTGCTTCAAGATTCACTTCAATTGGGCCATTATACCGCTCGTTCTCCCTCCTCAAAATCCATATTCTATTGAAAACTAGGCACAATCTATGATCTCTCGAACATCATAGGCAGCAAAAAAATAGACATGAAATAGAAAGTTGAACATGCCACAAATACAAGTCAACGTCGCTTAGGTTTAGCAATGCCTCCATACCAAATTACAAGGGCAGCCTCAAAATATCTTAATAGGAACAACAAATTAATACAATAATCCCATACGTGGAGATATATCAAGCCATTAATCTTTTTAAGTACCATATTAAATTACAAACATCTGATCACTCGTCACCAAGCATCGAGGCTTTGAAGGGAACAAATATAGTTCTTCATAATGAATAAAAAATCTCTATTGGTCCATCCATGAATCATCTCGAATAGCAAGTGATCACCACATAAAATGGCTTGAGTTCCATTTGTTGGATGTTGGTAGAGCCCTGCCACCTGTAGCACCAATCGCAACACCTGCAGCTGGAAAAATTGATTGTGGCAAAAAAATCAAACATATTCGATGGTAGACGTGTTTCTAATAGCAACACTAGTTCTCTACAGGTGGGATGTTGGGCAATATGCTGGTGCACCTCCAGAAAGGCCGTATAGCACCTGCAATCTAACCGTAATTAAATGGCAAAATGATAAGCTCTGTCGGACTTCATTCCAGCCAACAAGCACTCCAAACCTGGAAATTTTTGGCTTTTACAACTTAGACAAAACACTTCATCTGCCATAATGAGGAAACAGATAACAAATAGATAGAAAATCATTTTTTGCATTTGGTTGGGAGGGCAAAAATAGCAGTCACAAATGCATAAGCACAACAACATCCATAATCAACGGATGAACAAGTATAACATCACGATATCTTTAGAATTTTGAAAATTGCACCATCACCTCCAAATTTAACTAAAATTTGATAAATCAATGTCGCTAACCAGATTAGATCTGACAGATACGATCTTATTCAGTTACAATATAATTTTAGAAATGAAAAATTTCTTAGAGACTATAAGTTTTCCATCGCTTCCAAATGGCGTTGACCTCAATCCCATTGTCTGCTTTCAGCACATCAGATCATGGCAGATCATGTGTTGTAGTAGGCCATTTGGGGGGTGTCATGGAGTCATTCGATGTAGTAATTGTTGTGATTTCAATACTATATGAAGACACAATGTGGAATCATTGTTTTCGAGCTGATGATTTCGGTGTTTAAGCACCTAAATACTTTGCATCATTAAACACCGTTGTTTCCATTGGAATTCCAATTTTCACTTTCATTAGGAACAAAAATATGCATCATTCTGTGGTGTTCAAAGAATGGCTTTACTACTCTATAAATTGCATCGCTTTGGGTAATCAACACCGTGGCTATGATGTGACTGGTCCAGGTTTTTTTCTTTAGAATAACCACTACAATGGATAAAACAAAACATTGTATTATTTATGTATTCCACAATAACCACTAACCGGACATCCTCCTCTTACTCACGTACATAGCATCGCTAATACAATAGCCTTTCTACAATAGTCTGCCAATGACTAGATTTCTCATCTCCTTTTTGAACTAGATAGGCTTGAGGGGATAGGATACTATCTGAACTAGTATAAGCTACACCACAAAATGGGGGAGGGAGGGCTAAAAAAATAGGGGAGGAGGGAGGATTCCTATAAGGGAAATCCCCCTCAAGGGTATTCATAAGGTAGGGAAAGCCTGCTCTGATACCAAATGTTGGGATGAAAACTGATGAGATATATTATAGATAAAATGAGATTACATATATAGGCAAGAGGTCTATATCAATACATGAAAATTGTCAAAAGAATTGACAAGTGTCAAACAAGGCATAGTGCACATTATAAAAATATTCTAATAGAGGAATGGGATCCCAAATTCTTGGATGAAAAAAATAGACTATGGCTCAAGGGTTGCAAATCCTAGATACCCATCCCAAAGCTGGATGAAACTTTGGGAAGGTAACATTGAATATTCGAGCCCAATTTTTTGTTCCTAAAATGTGAGAAGCGAAATATCAATAATATGGTGCATCCCTAATCGGGAGTTTATGATAAAGGAAAGGAAGTTTTAAATTAGGCCATTAATAATCACAACTATCCTGGTATAAGCTAACAAGGAGCAAGCAAAAGTACGCGGAGCCTACGATAATAAATTAGAATTCTCAGGTTCTCGAGAGGGTGAAGTAAGTGAAATTTATTGCTCAGATAAGCCTTATAGGGGTGATCAAGTGCCCAGATCTATGCATAAGCACCTAATTCCTTTTGGATGACTACCATTTCTTTTAAGCAAAAGCATCAGCAGATCTTCCAACCGCTCTAGTCTAATATTTCCCACTAAACGATATTAATGTTATAATATGAATTCAATGTAAAATACTCTATAAATAGTGGAATGCTTGACATTCCAAAGGATGGCTATGTGGCCTTTACAATTCATATGTAATCCTCTGTTGCTTATTTATAATAAGAACTCATTGTTTGGTCTCTCAATCTATCTTTTCTTCTCTTTTTGTCTTTGTGTGAATGTTTATTTATGTGATGGTCATATGAGTTGATCCACTTAATTCTACTATCTAGATTTCATGGGTTTAATTGGGTGGTTCTAGAATTTGTATTTGTCACTAGGCATCAGGGTTTATTTTTGCTAAAGCTAATCAGGTGGGAGTGCTCTAATTCTACTACCTGGATTTCATGCACCCTCCCATTGGTTCTAGAATTCACCCCTATTGTCGAGGTGAAATAGAAGTGATAGATAGGGTAGGATGATCTGTTAGGTGGTTTGTTGTTGTTTGCACTAGTGATGTTGGAGAAGTGTGTCTTGATGCGGTCACATTCTATCCTTGTAATTTTTAGCTATGGTCTTATTTGTTTCCTTTCTTTTCTCTTTTCCCTATTTTTTACTTTGTGGTATAGGTAGCTGGAACCTTAGGAGCCGAACTTCTCCGAAGATCGACCTACTCTGCCCCTCCAAGGTCAGGAAATCGTTCAATGCTAGTCAGGAACCTTTGGATGCACCTCTCGCTCATCTGATGCTAGTTTTTGCACCAACAGGATCTTAGTCCCTCAAGCTTTCAATGTACATGGGATAATAGATGCATTGGGAAAATCATATAGCAAAAGGACTAGATAAATTCTTTTTATCCAATAAATGGTTGTAAACTAAGTATACAATCTCTTCAGATATTTTATTGTGAGCAAGATCAGATCACAAACCTATTCTTTTGACTTGTGAATCACCTATCAATGGTCATCCAAATCCATTTCACTTCTAGTCTATGTGGATCCAAGACCTTGATTTTTCCAAATGGTTATATTATGGTGGGATGAATCAAAATTTGAAGTATCATGTATGTATTGGTTTGTTCAAAAGTTGAAATATTTAAATGAGCAAATGAAGATATGGAATGCCAAATCTTTTGGTAACTTTTTTAAAGAAAAAAAAAAGAAATTGAATACAAGCTCAAAAATTTACAAGATATGGTATAAATTAATGGAATGGATTAGGATTCTTATGTGAAATAAAAACAATTAATTTTTTATTATCATAATACATTGAAAAAGGAGTCATATTGGTTCCAAAAATCTAGAGAGAAGTGGCTCAAGGAAGGAGATAGAAGTACAAAAAAATTCATGCTACAACAAAAAATATATTTTTTGTTCTTCATATCAAAAATATTATAACTCGAGATGGACAAAATATCGAGGATGAAGAAGATAAAAGGAAGGAAGCAGTTAATTATTTAAAAAAATATTTTGAAATTCTAGGCAAGATAAGGAGGAACAAGAAAAACTTCTGCATAATATTCCATCAATTATCACTCAAGGACAAAATGAAAGCTTTATGAAGAAGATATCTATAAAGGAGCTTCATGAAGAAATTTTCTCTTTTCATTCTAACAAGGCACAGGGTCTCGATGGTTTCCTGTAATTTTCTTTCAAGTTTTTTAGGATTTGTTGAAGAGTGATATGTTAGTTGTAGTTTAAGAGGTCCAAAAAAGGAAGGCAATAATAAGTGAGATCGATGCTACTTTTATTACCTTGGTTACCAAGAAAGGGAACAACAAATATTTTGAAAATTTGTCCAATAAGCCTTTGTAATATGATTTATAAGATCATTTCAAAAATTATAGCAAACAAGTTGAAGGGCATTCTAGGGCATATTATCTCAGAGGAACAATGTGGATTTGTTCATGGTAAATAAATTATTTATGGTATAATTATTGCACAAGAGGCCATAAATTCTCTTCATTCAATGAAAAACTAGGTATGCTTTTAAAATTAGACATGAGCAAAGCATATGATAGGGTTTCCTAGAATTTTCTACATGCTATGCTTAGAAAGTTCAAATTTGATTATAGTTAGTGTGAGTGGATTAAATGTTGTTATAGCACTGCAAAATTTTCTATTTTAATCAATGGTTCTCATTTTGGGTACTTCAAGTCATCTTGTGGACTTCATCAAGGTGAACCACTTTCTCCTCATCTATTCATTATTTTGGCAGAAGCATTAAGGAGAGCCTTTTCAAAAGAAAAAATGGAAGGAAAAATAAAGGGTATTCAAGTTGCAAAAAATGGTCCCTTTGAATATCATCTCCAATTTGTTGATGATACTTTTCTTTTGGACCATATTTGAGTCAGTGAGGCCATGGAGTTTAAATCAATATTATCATGTTATGAGAAGGCTACTGGATAGTTGGTAAATACTACAAAATCCAAGATTTTTTTCATTAATATGACCCTAGATTTACAACTATTGTGAATATTTTAAGGTTTAAAATTAAAACAAATCCATCAACCTATTTGGGTATTCCTTTGTCTTATAAAGAAAATAAAAAAGAGCTTTGGATATATTTTTTGGATAGAATGAAAGCTTGCTTGGCAAGTTGGAAATGTAACTTCTTAACCATAGCAGGAAGGCTATAACTCATAAAGACTACATTGCAATCCATTCCTATTTATATGATGTCACTTTCAATACTGGTAATAGGCATCAAAATTTGATAAAATTCAAAGAGACTTTCTATGGAAAGGTTGTGAGGAAAAATATAGGTTTCCTCTTTGTAAATGGGATAGAGTTTGCAAAAAAAAAATTGGAGGAGTAGGCTTGCAAAATTACAGACTTATGAATTTGGCATTAAGTGCAAAGCTTGGGTGGAGATTATTTAAAGATCAAAGAAATAATTAAAAATATTACTTCAAAAATATATAGGTTCTCTTGATGCAATAAAATTATTTAGGAAAAGAACTCTATCCAAAGGATCATCAACATGGAACTTCATATCAAAGAGTTTGCAATTGATAAAGAAACATATTATATGGTCCCTCAATGAGGGAAGTTATGCAAATTTTTGGTTTGATGCTTGGTTGAAGCTTTATCCTCTTATCTCTAACTCAAAATGGAAACCATTGGCTCAAGTGTGCCTAGCATGTAAAGGTCCAAATGTCAAAGATTATATTATTATGAGCAAAAACTCAAGATCATGTATTTCTTTTAGTAAACTGCTTTAAGAAGAGGAACTCAAACAAATTGCAGATGAACTTCAAAAGATGCTTCAAGAGTTTTATTTGTCAATTTTTACACAAAATGATGAGTTGGTTTGGAATTTATCAAAGGATGGTGGATACTCAGTCAAGTTGGGATATGAGGATTTGAAACAATCAAAATTTATTTCTCCCAAATATTTTTCTTGGAAGAACGTTTGATCATTAGAGGCTCTCCCTAAGGGCTCAACATTTCTTTGGTTAGCATTTCAAAATAATATTCTTATAGGAAAGGGTCTACAAAGAAAAGGATATTATGGACCCTTCAGATGTGCCTTGTGTGAGAAGGATTTAGAAACATCATACCATTTACTTCTTCATTGTCCATTTTTTTATTGATTGGAAGAAGGGGTTTTGAGAGGATCCCTGAACCTATACAATAAAGGTGCAAAAAAAAAATTATCTCTCGAAGATAAACAAAGAACAACTAAAATGAAGAAACAAATTCCAAAGGACCAACTATAGAAAAAAAACTGAGATAAATAAAAAATAGGTTTCCCATCTAAACAAGGAAAACCTGCTCAAAATAAAACAAGAAGCATCTTGAGAGGAGATATTCATTTGTTTGAAAGGGATCCACTCTTGAATTAATTTTTTTTTATTTTAAAGCATAAAATACAGGATCCCGCTCATGAAATCACATTTGAAACAAAATTTCCCACCCAAGAGAAACTTATTGATCGAGGACCCAGAGAGTAGTGAACAACTACATGACCATGATGTCATCCAGTACCAAGAAACCAAGAAAGGATGTTGGCTCTGAAAAAGGTTCCCTTGAAGTACAACCAAGCCTAAGAAACACTAAGGAAAAATAGATCTACCTAAAACACAAAAAAACATCACGAGAAGGTCTCCTTAGGCCAAGAGAACTCCCATGCAAACACAAAAAAATATAACCAACCACACTACGTAGCCCAACAAAAAGCCTTTGCAACTAAAATAGAGAGCACAAGCCAAAAAATAGGAAAGAGTAGGAACAAACCACCATGATGCCTCCAACACCCTTAGAGAAGCCTGACCAATAAATAGTCTTTAGAACCCTTCCTTTGCGGTCATCATGCACACACATGGTCTCCTCTCAAAGATCAAACAAACCCATAGAGAACAAGGCCCATCTGACTATCTCTTACTTCATTGTTTGTTTGGGTTTTCTCAAATATGATATTATATTCGATAGCTCCATCAACATTGAAAGAGTTGATAAAATGTTGGATACACTATTTCAAAGCTAAAGCACTATGTATTATTTGAAGGATTGACCCTGCCATTATTTGTTGGAATTTATGGCTTGAAAGGAATAACAATTTTTTTAAAAATAAATCTGAAAATCATGCCCAAGTTTGAAACTGTATTTTGCCTCTCTTGCAGAATATCTACAAATATGGTGCTCATCATAGGAAGTCTTAATTGTAGAAAAGAGGTACTAATTGGCTACAAGATTTGAACATACATGAAAGAGTCATTTACGACAATGGAATTAAAACAAAGTATCTACTTCGATCTATGGTAAAATAGAAATTTTTAGAAATTGGGTTTCTCAAAATTAATTTTGATGATGCTTTTGAAGGAAATCCAAGAAAAACTGGTGGAGATGGTGATTTTAGAAATAGTGAATGCAAAATTATCCTCGCTTATTTAGAATCATATCGAACTTCAACTAACAACTATGGAGAGGCTAGGGCACTTCTTATAGGGATTAAAATTGTAGTAGAAAAAGGATGGAAATATGTTTCAATTGATAGGACTTACAAATTATCATCAATGCTATTAACAAAAATGGATGTGGGACTAGATAAAAAATAATACTATTGTTGATGTTCATCATCTATTACTAAAGGTAATCTCCTCACAACTGTGAGCATATTTATAAAGAAGTAAACCAGGTAGCATATAAATTAGTGAGTTATGGTGTTGATCTTCATCCCAATGAAATTTAAATTTTATATGGCTACTAGCCAAGTGAGATTTTATGTCTTAATCAAAGTGATGTCAAGGAGCTGATTGTGGAAACATAGCACTTAGAGGAAGTTGAAGAATATATTTAAAAGAAAAATAAACAAAAAAATGTGATAAAAAGGTATGTTGCATCAAATGTAATATTTTGGCATTTTGATGGGAGTGGCCCCAATAGAAGCCACAAATAACTTATTAAAAAATAATAATAGAAATTTATCTTTATTAATAAAAATATTTATTTATCAATCAAGTTTTGCTATTTAAACTAATATATATCCTTATACATCATATTATATAACAGAACTAAACTAAACTAAATTTTTTAAATTAAAGTTAAAATAAAATAATATATTAAAAATTAAAAATTGATATTTTTACCTAGTTAAAATAAATTATAGTTAAAAAAATAATTAATAGAATTAAATTTTATTAATTTTAAAAAAATTCTAAAAATTGTCGACTTTCCTTGTCCCATGGGAGTCTTGGCTAGTAATGGCCAAGTTGATGAATTACTCGACCCAAGTTTAAATTTTTTTCACAAACCTCATTGACCCACAAGTTTCACAACTACTCGCGTGCAACCTGTGGATTTTAAAACACTGATATAGATTACCCACAACCACTAAATGTGATGGATCAAGAAAATAAACGAGGTAAATTTAAAACATAGATGATGTCAATATGAAAAATATGAGAGAGAACTAGTCCAAGTCCAAGGTAATACCTTGATCTTAACTACTTCCTTGAAAATATAAGTGAGAGAACTTGTACAGAAGGTTCAAATTTGTTGATACAAATTTTTTGTTTTATAAAAGTCCTTGTCAACATACAATGAAATGTTCAATATACTAAACAACTTTAAACCATTTAAAGAACATAAAATTCATTCCCTATAAACTCACCAACCATCTTGGAGATTATGGGATAAAGAATAGCCCAAGAATGAGAAGAGAACAAGGAACAACTCTTGCACAACCACACAACAATAGGAGAAGTTAATATTTGTGAAAGCTATCTAATAAATTCTACAAGGATAGATTCTAAAGTCTAGAGTAGATGCAAGGTTCCTATGTGCTTTAAAATGAGTCAAACAAACAAAGTGGAAAGAATAAAAAAATCATTTGCCAATGTTATAAGCTAGAATGACAGGTCTATTAAGAAAGATGAAAATATAAAAGAGTGTTATTTACATCTAAATATGTATTTTCATGAATATTTTAAAACCTTTACGTCAATTGATTAGGATTTTATATGAATCAAGAGCACGAGATCAACAAGTGGATTATGAAAATATTACATTTTAATGTTGTAAATGTTATGAGACTGGACACATGATAATATATTGTAAAGTGAAAATTATGGAGAAAGAGATAAAAAATTTGGACTTGAGGTAAACTTCAATATAAAGCAAGAGATGAGATCATAGTAGAAGCTAGGTCAAATCAAGGATTTTCCACTCCCAATAATGTTAAAAAAATCCTTCTATGTCATCAAATGGTGAAGACCATTACAATTTATTTGAATCAACCATTAGAAGAAACAATAACACAAGGAATGAGAAAGTATAATGTACAATTTCAAAAGGAAAATGGGAAGGCAAATTTTAAAGCAAAGGAGGTGAAAGGGACTATGAAGTTTAATTTATGTAAATCATCTTCATTTTCCTCAAGTAGTATAAAATCTTCTTCTTGCAATAAATATGAAAGTAGTACAAAGTGTATCCCTTGCACTTTAAGGTTTTAAAAGCAGTATAATATAAAAAAGTGTATAGAAGATATCAAAGGAAATTTAGGGTTTCTAGTGAAGTATAAAAAACTAATTAATATGGAGGATCATCCTTGTCCTATAGGTTTTTTTGGCAATATAAAGAAGTAATTGTTTGTGAGACAATTCCTTACATTACAAATTTCCTATGGCAACATAAAGTTTTAGAAGATAAGTCTATATGGAAATTGATGAAGATAAAAGTACTAGTGAAAATGGAAGATGGAGAGGAAGATGTTCAAAGAAAAAACAAAGAGAAAATGAAACTCAAATGGATATTAATTTGGAAAACCAAAAATAAATATCACGTGTTAACAAGAAGTGGGTACAAGCCCACTAATAAAAATAAAAAATGATGATATTATGGAATATTAGGGGTATGAATATGACCCCTAAAAAATATTTATTAAGGTATTAATAGGTTTTTATAGTCTTAAGTTTATTTTAATGAAATAAATACAATTAAATAGTGAAGAATATAAGGATGCATTCAAAAATATTTGAATATGGAGGATTGTCTACTAGTTTCTTCTATGATAGCATATGGATGTATTGCAATGATATGCAACAAACACAAATTAAATGAGCAATTTCTAGAAACAAAAAGTAATTGGGTTGTTGGTCTATATTGCAAGAAAGAGGAAAACATCAAAGTTGAGGTTATAAATGTATATGCTCCAATTCTAGTACTCATCATGAAAGATGTTGCAAAGACCTTAGAATATTTTAGTTAAATAAAATAATGATTTAATTATGTTCTATGAATTGTTGGAGAAAATTCAACAAAATTTTGTCTTCCTTGGAAAATAAGGTGGGTATTAATCAATATAGGATTTTATTTCATTTTTCAATTATAATGGCCTTTGGGATGCCATATAGGATTTTGCTTCATTTTTATTCATTTTTCATTATATATGGGATAATAGATATATTATAAAAACTCATATAGAAAAAATATTGGATATATTTTTGTTATCTAACACATGGTTACAAATATGGTATACATTCTCTTCAAAATTTTATTACAAGTAGATCAAATCATAAACTCATTCTCTTGAGATGTTATTTACTCAATAATGGTCATCCAAAGCTATTTTGCTTTCAATCTATGTTGCTTTAACGTCTGAATCTCTTACAAATGGTTATGTTGTGGTGGGATGAAGCAAAATTTGAAGGATCATGTACTAGTTTGTCAAAAATTTAAAAATCTAAAGGGGTAAATATTTAGAATGCCAAATATTTTGTCAATATATTTAAAGCAAATAAGGAAAATGAATTCAAGCTAAAAAATTTATAAGAGAATAGAAATCAATGGAATGGACCAAGATACCTATGTTGAAGAAAATAAATTACTTTCTAATTATCATAATATATTGAAAAAGGAGGAGACTTATTGGTCCAAAAACTCTAGGAAGAGATGCCATAAGGAAGGGGGTAGAAATAACAAATTTTATCAAGCTATAGCCAAAATATATTTATCTTTTGACCACATAAAAAGTATTTCAACTTCAAATGGAAGAAATATCAAGAAGGAATCAATTAGTTATTTCAAAAATATTATATCAGATATTGGGTAAGTTAAGAAGGCTTAATGTGTTGAGAACCTCTTTTTTCATCCAACAAAATAATACCAATTTGCAAAAATAGTAAGAACCTTTACTTCTCAATGAATATAAAAGCATTCACAGATATGCTAGAAAACAAATAAATCAATTCATGAACAATTTGCACAAGAAAAAAGTATGCAAATACCCTTCAAGTATGACAATACCATGCAATTCTTCTTATTGAAAGGAATCCACTTCAAACCGTATCTCAATATGATATCCAAACACATACAATATTCTTTTTCCCTCATTTGAGTCTCTTGCTTACATAATATAATACACAACTACCTACCGCTACTTCTTACCCACACATGTGGGATAAATACATATTTATAATATTAAGTACAATACTATAAGTTTAGGTACCTATCTTGGGTACTTAACATTCCATCCTCCTTACAAAATGTTTCATCCTCAAAACATAGAAATAAATTAAATAATATAAGCTTTTGGGCCATGCTGAGAAATGGTACCAATCTTGATCATCCATCCATTTTAGTGAAACTCTGATTGGCGGTGGCATTCATTGATGCTGATATGTCCTTCTACCACTTGAGTATCTAGAATTAATCCTTCAATTAAATATGTCAGAGGTATATTTCTACTAGCAATGAATACTACTCTTTTTTCCATGCTTGCATTTGCTACTATTAATATATCCAAGGTTTTGGATCCTCTGATTTATTGCATAGCCTTCAAGGTTATTTTACTGATTTAAGCCCTATCACCATGATTTTTTCCTCTCAGATTGATGTGTATGATGATATGCTTTAACCTTAGCCCAATTTTCTACCTTTTTTGTCTCTTCAACATATTGTGCCTCTATTTTATGTTCTTTTGTCATGCTCCCATATTTTGGTTCTTTCTTGGGCTCTTATCATGTTTCTTTCTTGATCTATGTTATGACCTTCTCCTTAGACTTTGTTTCATGTTCTTCTACTTCTTCAATTTTTTCCCTACCATAACTTCTTAGTTTTTCCCTAATCCTTACTCCAACTAAGAAATTCTTGTAGTGTGATCTTTTTTTTGTACATAACTTCATAAATTTATTTTATAAATTAATGCTAACAATACCTATATATTTAAACCAAGTATATCCAAGAACAATATCCACTTCATCCATCTCAATGACATGAAAATTAGCATGCAAAATATACTTATCCATAGAAATCTTCAAGTCTTACAAAATTTGACATCTCTCTCCTTGAAATTGTGTGCCTTTGACACTCTTTGCTATAGAACTTGCAATTTTTTAGAGAAGTCCTTGATGATAAAGTTATGCTTACTGCTAGGGTTTATGGATACAATAACTTTCTTCTTCTAAATGCAACCATGAGCCTGCAAAATAAATTTTTTATCATTGAGAAAATCTTCTTGACCACTATTGGGCTTATCTGACACCAATGATGTGGTTCTTTTAGCTTGCACATTAAATTTTTATTTTTTTCTTCTATCATGTCCTCTTTATTTATTTTTTCTATCCCTCAAAAATACTTTTCATTTCTTCTTCATATCCCTTAGTGGTGTCCTTCACTTTAGCTATTTATATGGGTTCCATTGACTCAAGAATGCATGCTCCATTTTGTCCCACATGTAATTATGATTCCCTTTCCTAACAAAATTTATCCACCAAGAAAAAATTCCTCTTCTAAAAATTTGTTAAGGTAATATCCCCTACAAAAATATAGAGATCTAAACTTTATTCATCATTCTTGGACATTAATATCATCTTTTCTAGAGAATTTTTGCAATTCATGTCCTCAACCCCTAAAAACCTGATTGATAGATGTCTAGTAGCTTTGAATTTTGTCTTTTTTGGTACTCTATGTTTCTTGAAAACACTTATGATTTTACTAATAATGGCCTATGGACTATGTATTTCTTACACTTATGCTAGAAACTATTAACGACCTATAGACTACATACTTATTGCAATTAATAATGGTCTTCTCTATAGACTTTTCTATGGCAGACTACTATCAAACTGTAGACTAGGTATTTTTACACTCAGACTAACAACTTACCATTTCTTGCTCTCCAGACTATTATTTTTTGGTAGATTCCTACCAAACTACAAATTGGGTATTTTTTGTACAACTGATAACAACTTGCTTTGTGGACTGGGTATTTTCTACACTCATATTAGCAACTGATAAGAACTTGATTTATGAAATAGGTATTTTTCTACACTCATACTAGCAACTGATAATGAATTGCTCTATAGACTTTTTTTAGTAGACTAATATGTAACAAACCTAAATTCCAATTGACTTGAGAGAGAAATTTTTTTGTATGCTCATCTCTACATCATACGTAATTCCGTCTACGTGGGTGCATTAAACATCATCTAGTAAGCTATCCCTCTCATCTCTGTGATGAGCTAACTTACTCCCTTTATGCTAGTTACAAATGGGAACAATCCTCACCTCCTACATAATACAATCTATGTAGGGGTGCTAAGAATTTTTGCGATTGCATGCTCATTTTTGTGATGATCTATCTTTTTCCTTCTATCACTCCATGTGCTAGTCCTATTACTAGTTCTACAATCCTTTTGTTTTCTTTTTGTAACTACTCAGGTATAATCTAACTGAGTGACCCCAAAATACCTTCGAGTAACTCTCTCTCATCCTCTAATGAGACATAGTCCTTCATGCCCACTAGTCCCCTAATGGACAAAGCCTTTCTTGCCCACTAGTCCTCTAAAGAGCAGTGGAACATATCTAATAAATAATACCCTCTTTATGACTAAACTAAGTTGATTATATTCCAATCACAACATCATCTTAACCATTAGTGGTCATGAGCCTATGCTAATTACCAATCACATGCATCCCATTAGTCAATGCATATTTTCATGGCTTCTCTACTTAAATATAGAGCAACCAAATCCATAATAAGTTAACTCTAGATAGCAATAATAATCAAGTGCATAAGATATCAACACCTCAAATCACATATGATGCACCTTTTATCCTAGGAAACCCTTATAGGAGAAAACCTAGCCTTAAATATCCTTGATCCTTTTATTAATGATGAATGTTACAATACAATCATTTGAGGAATCCTTTGGTTCCTTTTTCCAACTCATCATTACAATTTATGGGCACATAAGGATCCCATAATCCTTATGTTCCATACCATGAATTAGCCTATTAATTCACATTTCTTGATGCATGGGGGAACCCCATGGTTCTCTTGGATGAACTCCATGTCCATCCTTCTAAGGACAACTTCTTTCCTGATCTAACTCTAGGGACATATTCCCTCCTAATAGTCCAATATAATCGAACATCAACCAAAGAACTGTGCACACAACAACTCATTAGGGAGGACCCCATAATCCTCTCTAATGAATCCTCATGTGAGCTCAAGTCCATTCCCTTACAATGAAACATAGTATCCACTACTATAGTTCAACATATTCTTTTGAAATGAATCATAATATCCTCTACTACATTTCAAGTCTACTCCATAAAAAATGAGACATAATATCCAACTACTATATTCAAAGCCTAATCCAATAAAATGAGATATAATATCTGCTACTATACGTCAATCTAATCTATTAAAATAAAAAATAATATCCACTACTATATTATGATTCTAAATCATTAAAATGATACATAATATCCACTACTATATTTCAATCCATTCCATTAAAATGAGTCATAGTATCCACTACTATATTCCAAGTCTAATCTATTAAAATGAAACATAATATCCACTACTATATTTCAATCCATTCCATTAAAATAAAACATAATATCCACTACTATATTCCAAGTCTAATCCATTAAAATGAAGCATAATATCCACTACCATATTTCAATCCATTCCATTAAAATAAAACATAATATCCACTACTATATTCCGATTCTAATCCATTAAAATGAAACATAATATCCACTACTATATTCAATCCATTCCATTAAAATGAAACATAATATCCACTACTATATTCCAAGTCTAATCCATTAAAATGAAACATAATGTCCACTCCTATATCTCAAACTATTCCATTAAAATAAAACATAATATCTGTTGCTATATTCCAAGTCTAATCCATTAAAATAAAATATAATATCCACTTCTATATTTCAATCCATTCCATTAAAATGAAACATAATATCCACTACTATATCTCAATATATTACATTAAAATATAACATATTATCCACTACTTTATTCCAATCATTTATTTTAAGGTGGGACATAATATCCAACTACTACATTTCAAGCTTATGAAACATAATATCCACTACTATGTTTCAAGAACTTTGAAACATATGCATCCCCAATATTTTCCTCCATCATTAAGCCAAATGAAAATATTATTTTTTGATATATCTCTCTATCAATAAAACCACAGGGAGAATATCCCTTGTCTAATAAATATAATTCCAACTATTATATCTAACGTTCCATATTTGTTTTACCCAATATGAAACATATAATCCATAGTATATCCTAGGTCTACTTTATCCATCTGCTCATTAAAAAAAGGGTGGTCTTTAGTTCTATGGTCAAACCCGACCAAGTTGAGATGGTCAACCAACCTACATGGACTGGATGTCATTGAACATCAGGCAATAGGTATAGTTAACAAAAACCAAAGTCCATGATAGCAAGGGAGGCCTACACCCCAACTAGCACATCAATATGCCCAGGGTCCATAGACGGTCATTCCATGCAAAGTTCCCATAGCACCTCCAACTAATCCTAATGGTTGGCCCATGTGGAGCTTCTCAGATTGCCCACCCATTAATCAAATAGAAAGGATACTCTATTTATTTTTGAGGTGGCTTGATTCCTCACTATCCTAAATTAGGAATAAACAAAGGAGCAGAAAGAATTGAGAATACCCACCTACAAAGTTGATGGAGGTTTAAGATACCACATTAGTGCAACATGACAGTAGGAGGGAGTGCCATGTGTCAGAGAATAGATAAACAAGGAGCTCTAAGGTATTTATTTAGATTAAAAAGGTGATTTATAATGAATTCCTTATAAGCAATGGGGTAAAAAGGCACAAGTAAGAGTGTTGTGATTAACGTTCACTTGGACAACCTTATAACACAGGTAAGGGAGATCCAGTGGACTCTATCTCCCACTAAGCACACGTAGAGGTCGACTCAGGTCTAGCTGGGAGATTGCAAAGCCCACACAAAAGGATGCTTCAACCTCATCATCAATTCTATAGAGCTCACATGAATACACAAGATTAGCTTTGATTCTAAGAAGCTCATAAAATACACATGCTTAGCTTCAATTCTAATAAGTTCATAAGAATACATAGGCTTAGCTTTGATTCTAAGAAGCTAACGAAATACATAGGCTTAGCTTTGAATTCTAAGAAGCTCATAGAATACACAAATTTAGCTTCAAATTCTAAGAAGCTCATGAAATACACAGGCTTAGCTTTGATTCTAAGAATCTTATAGGAATACATAGAATTAGCTTTGACTCTAATAAGCTCACAGGAATACATAGGCTTAGCTTCAATTCTAAGAAGCTCACATGAATACATAGGCTTAGCTTCGATTCTAAGAATCTCATGGAATACATAGGCTTAGCTTTGAATTCTAATAAGCTCATAGAAATACATAGGCTTAGCTTTGATTCTAAGAAGCTCACATGAATACATAGGCTTAGCTTCGATTCTAAGAAGCAAATTTTATTATTAAATACCTAGGGATCTTAATTCGAATACATGATATTCAAAATATCAAGGTGAATACTCTATACTTAGAGTGCCCAAAAAGTCGAGGCCCTCTCTAGTGAACGAGCAATCCACGAACAGATGGTTAACCGATTCCCAAACTACAAAAAAAGGGTATATCAAATGGTTTTTTACTGGATGCTCAAGCTATACGATGATTTCTCATTGATTTAAATGTGAAATATTTCCATACAGAGGTAGAGGAAAGGATAGAAGGCTCTAAATAACAAACCCATGATCTGATATATAAACATATGAAAGGTTGATTCTTTAGGCCCAATAATATCTCTCAAACAAAGAGCAACTAGATACAAATAAAATCACCCATTCTTACATGTTTCAAAACATCTCAAAAATTTAAATCAAAACACAAAAATAGAGGAACGAGATAATGAGATCCAACCTGAACAATCACTAGATCGAAGGAAAGGAGATAGTTTCTCTTCCCTGCAAGTCTCAATATTCTTCCTTGTAACCTTCCTTTTGCTCAAAGCTCTCCACCCATGCACATAACATGAATCCCCCTTTTATTGTTTCCCTTCTTCATTCCTTATCTCTCCCTCATACGTACCCTCTCTCTCTTTCCAAGGAGTATGGATGTCCATTCTTTTCCTCCTCCTTGTTGGTAAGAGAGAGAGTGTACTTTATCATAAATGCCAACCCCCTTCACTTAGTAATTTTGACCAGACGCTAATAATTCAATTTTCCTTATAAGTCATATTTTTAATGGTTTTGAAATACATCCTTAAAATGGAAATTCAAAGAAGTCTTTTGCAGGTATAGAAGTCATTACACAACTTATTCTCTAGGCCTCATTAAATGCTACCATAATGGGTTTAAAACAAATAAAATCAATTGCTTTGCTAAATATATTTAAAAGCAACATTAAAGCTTAATATTAAATTATTAGTTTAATATTGCAATGGTTAGTCCTTTTTAATTAAAACCATTATATGCATAAGAATAGTATCAATCAATTCCTTGGCTAAACAATTTAAAAGCATTATCCAAGCAAATATTAAGTTGTTAGCTCATCATTTCCCACCCACAAGCATGGTTGGCCCTGTAAAACTGTAAAATAACTAACAACATTATAAACATAAAACAAAATCGGTGTCACATTGTATCCTTGTAGATTCATAGCACCAACAAAGTTAGTCATTAAAACAATAAGTCTAATTATATTGTTTTCTCAATAAGATCCTATCAGGGGAAATTCATGAGATGATACCAACTATAGACTAAATATTTTCGACACTCAGACTAGCAAATTTCAATAGCTTGTTTTGTAAACATTTATTGGTAGACTACTACAAATTGTGAACTATTTTTTTGCACTCACTTGTAACTATCTACTTTTATGACTACCACTAATTGTTCTAATTTTCAATAGGGATAATTTAGGGTAAGGTGTGTTTGGTCCTATGGGATCTCTAATATACTCTCTTAGTCATGATTAGTGGTCCACCCAATATCTAAAATATCTAACTATGGATGGCACCACCATACCCATAGCTACACTATTTGTTTTTGAGTATATTGTTAGAGTAACTTCCCAAAAAATTGAAACAATAAAAATCTTACAGAGTGTAAAGGTTTCTCCTAATATTAGGGGTTCCCCCTATATACTCGAGGGTACATAGGAGCTCATCATCATTCCTGAGTGTTGTCTAAGACCTAGGTATTGGAATCTAATCACACCTAACTTCACTAGATGCTTTATAGATAATCTAGATTAGCCAATAATGATAGATCTCCTATGATATTTGAAAACCCTTAACAAAGCCTTTCTAACCTATTAAACTAAAATAGAAAAAATATAATATTTTCTTGTAGTTTTTTTAAAGGAAAGGGTAGAGAAAAAGGAAAAATATACTAAATAAGGAATGGACAACTACAAAATATGTTATTTCTTGTAGATTTTTTAAACAAAAATGATCAAAGCAAAAGAAAAATATATCAAATAGGGAATAGATTGCCTTGAAATAACTACAACTTCTACAACAGAACATGACCTTAGAGAGTGTTCTAATACCATTTGTTATGAACATTTTTTCTCATCAATCAGTACCAATTTACAAAAATATTAATAACCTTTACTTCTTAGTGAATATAAAAGCATTCACAGATTTGTTGAAAATTAAATAAATAAACTCATAAACAATTTGTACAAAAAAAAATATGCAAGTACCCTTCATGAAAGGTGACACTATATTGGAAGGAAGTCGCTCCACACTATATATCAATATGAGATCTAAACACATACAATATTCTTCTACCCTCATATGAGTCTCTTTCCTACATTATATAATACTCAACTACCTACCACTATCGCTTACCCGCACATGTGGGATAAATACATTTATTATAATATTATAATATTAAGTACAATATTATAATATTAACTACCTATCTTGGGTACTTAACATAATTTAAGCTCTTGCAAATTATTCCATCAATTATCACACAGGGATAAAATGAAAGCTTAGCTAGGAAGATCTCTATAGAGGCACTAGATGAGGTAATTATCTCATTCTACCTAAAGAGGCATCTAGACTTGATGTATTTTCTATGTTTTTCTTTTAAAGTTTTTGGGATTGTTTAAAGAGTGATATGTTGTCTATGGTTAAAGAGACTAGAAAAAAAAAGGCTACAGTTAATTAAATCAACATCACCTTTATTGGATTGATTCCTAAGGAAGGTGAGATAAAATATTTTGATAATTTTTGTCCAATAAGCCTTTGTAATATGACTTATAATATCATTTAAAAATTTAAGGAAAGCAAATTCAAAAGCACTAGAGGTTGTGTTATCTCAAAGCAACAAAATGGTGTTTAAAAAAAAAAATTATTGTGTACTATTTGCATAAGAGACCATACATTCCCTTCATTCCATGAAAAAACTAGGTATGCTTATACAATTAGATATGAAGAAAGCATATGATAGGGTAAACTAGTGTTTTGTACTTGTCATTCTCAAAAAATTGATTTTGATAAAGGTTGGTGTGAATGGATAATAACACTTCAAAGTATTATATTTTGATCAATGGATCCCCCATTGGATGCTTTGAATCATCCTATTGAATGTGCCATAGTGATATACTATCCCATTATTTATTTATTATCCTTTTTAAGACATTAGGGAAATATTTCTCAAAGGCAAAAATTGAAGGAAAAATAAAGGTATTCAGGTTACAACAAATGGTCCTGTAGATATGAAAATTCACTGTGCAAGTAAAAGATAAAAATATATGAGCAAATATGTATTGATCAATAATGAATCTTTGAATACAAAGCCCTTCCACTGGGTCTTTAAACAATGTGTAATGTTTGTAAAATAAAAGGGGAATGACTTTATTTACAACAATGTCCTTGGTGCAATATTTTTTCATGCCATAATCGAGTTGTGGGTGGATTTTGATTTATGCTACTTGGACCACCCTGGTGCTTTGCCAACTACTTCACACCTGAACACATGCAAACTAGATTGGATCAATAATATCTAATGGGTCTCCCTTGCATAAGGTCCTTTCCAAAACAAAGATAATAAAATATTACAAAACCTATTTAGATATTCACAAAACCTTGATAAAAGTTCATAAAACTAAGAAATGCAATGCTTTATACCTTCATTTACCTACATGTTGAGTGGATGCTCTATTTGGTGTGTGTCTAGGTAATCATTAGTGAAGATTGGCTCTATGTAACTAGAGGTGATTATTGGCAACCGTCAATGATTGTTATGACTGTGTAACTAGAGGTGATGATTGGGACCAAGTGGTATATGAGGCTAGGTGCTCTTGTTGGAGGGTTTTGGTGGTTCCTGAGCGTCCCTTAGTGCATATGTGATGGTATAATGTCGACTAGTCTAAGCATAGTTGTTGGTCAAAGCTCATAGTCAACTCTCTAAGTAAACTCCATGGCTACCATGGTTGAGCTCTTCAAGTTCTATGGTGATGGCAGATGGAATCTCCAAGGCTAGAAGGGGGTCTAGCCAAATTTTTGTAGCATAATAGTAATATTTCCTCCTCTTCTTGCAAATGATGGAAATGGTGGATTTATAGGATTTTGGTGAGGGAAGGGTAGGTGACATGGAGGTGAGATGGAGGCTAGGTGGCAGCCATGTGAGTGTGAAAAGACCAAGAAAATTTGGGGGATTCCACTTGGAAGAGTGTGCACCCTCCAAATTTAATGGCTTTGGGTGGAGTGAACTCTCACCCACCCAAATGCCATAAATTGACCTAGGGGAGAGTGAGGGGCATGGGGATATGTGTGCCTTGGGAGCTACCCATGGGATTTTTAAATTGCTAAAAATATGACATGGAGGGTGAGGAGGACTAACCCATTAAATTTTCCAAATTAATTCCCTTTGACTTGGACCTTTTCTTACATTTTTAAATTACTCAAATTTGGAGGGAAAATATGGGTGGGGAGACAAAGTGGAATAAATAAGGGTTGTAGGTCAATATTTTGGGTAGACCTAGGGATTTGAGGGAGATTTTTAAATTAGTGTGCATATCCCTTGGGATTTGGATGAGGGCTACCTTGGCTTTTGAGTATTTGATTGGTATTTTAAAATTATTTTTGCATTCCCCTTGGGATTGGGTCATGGATTAAGGCATGATTAAGGCTTAATAGAGGCCTTAATGGAAGAATTAAATGAATAAGAAATATTATGAGAACTTTGAGGGGGAAGGGAGGAATAAATGAGGGGGATTAGGTAGAAATTAAGAAATTAGGGAAGCTAAGAGGAGGATTAGAGGAATTAAGTAGGGTAGGAGGAAATTAGGGAAAATTAAAGAATTTAGGAAATTAGGGAAGAAAATGAGAGATTAGAGGAAAATAAGAACTTTAGGGAAACCTTAGAAGAATTTAGAGGAAATTTAGAAGAAATAAATGAAATTAGGAAGGCAAAAAGGAATTTTGGAGGAATTTAGGAAAATTAGGAGGAATTTGACAAGATTAAAAATTAGAAGGAAAATGAGAGAGTTTGAAGAAACTTGGATGAATTAGACAGAGAATTGGAGTTTTGGGAGGATTTGAGCGAGTTTGAGAAATCGATGATGGTTTTGTGACAATTTAAAATTTTTGGAAAATTTGTAAAAATTTGAGTTCAAATGACTAAAATTTGGTGTCTATAGATGCCCCTTTTTGTACCGCATTGGGTGAAACACAATGAGGAGCAAAAACAAGAGACGCCTAGTTGATTGGATTAATGATGGGTAATTATGAATGGATAAGAGGATTGGTGAGTGGTGAAAATAGATTTTGGATTGAGGAGGGTGATGCTTGATTACCTCAAATCAAGAACAATGTGATATGCCCCAATCATCAAATGGATAAACGTCTTTGAATATTTGCCTTTGACGAATTGATTAGCTCATTTTGATTTGATAAGAGATTAAATAAGCATTTAAATTGAGAATAACTATGATAAATAATGTGATGGGGGGCTTACCAAATTAGGATTTTATTAGAGTTTGATTGAGAAGAGAAATTTTGCATTTTGACCTAAGAGAGTAGGGTTCACGATAGCCTTAGGCAAAGATTCTTGAACACATGCAACTCCAAGATTGACTGTTTGGTTATTGAGCTTTTTTTAGGTCAAAATTTTATGGATATTATCAACCCCCTCAAGCATTGAGTAGGCATAAGATATAATTGATGATAATGAGGAGCCGATTGACAAAAAGGTAGAATGGGAAATAGGAGAATAGGAGGGAAATGGTAAAAAATGAAACATATAGTGGTGTGTTGTAGGTTTTTTGTTTTTATTTTTTTTAGATTTTTGATGTTTTATATTTTTTTGTTTGATGAGATTGGTGGTTATGGATATATGGATGTGATTAGATATTCATGATATGTGATATGGCATGTGGATGAATTTGTGTCAGATGTATTGATTGATTCATGATAGAAATACGATGATGAGTGATAGGTGCTATGATATGATGTGATGCATGGATGGTGTTATGGATGTAGATTTTGATGTTTAGAAAATAAATATGGTTGGATAGATATGACATGTGAAATGATCAATATTTGATATGCGATATGGTGGATAATGTGATTTATTGTGCATGATGAATGTGCGAGATGATAGTATGTATGGATAACAATAGATGAAAGTAGGTGTGATAGATATGATATGATAAAATATATATGCAAGTTTGATAATTGTTTACAAAGTGCATAGATACATATCAATATGCATGAATTTAATTGCTTAATCAGGGATGTCAACACAATAGTGCTGACCTAATTATGAGGTGAATGGTAACATGGACTATAAGATATGGATGAAAGGATGACAAAGCAAAATGATAATGAGACCACTTATCAATTGGTGTGTCCCAAGGATGAAGAATTTAAACATACTTTCAAGAGACTTAGACACTCTAATGATCTCAATCAAACTCATCTAGTACTCAACAAAACCCTTGAAGATACTAAGATCACCCTTGCAAGTCAATTTTCTCAAGGACCAACTATGTGTGTAGTGAATGTTTATTGTCGATTTTGGGAAAGGTTGGATAAATCATTTATTTCTTATTCCAATAAGCTAGCTCACCCATGAGCATACATAGGTTTGTACAAAATAATATCACTAATGTGATAGACATATTGCCACACAAAGAGCTTACTCCACTGCCAATCAAGCCTCTATAGCCCTGATGGAGGTAACCCAATAACCCTTCGATGTTGCTCCACTGCCATATAGGTGTCTATAACCTAAATGGAGATGTCTCAGATGGCCTAGGATCCATGATGAATGATAAAATGATTTTGTGATATTGATTTATGCTATGGGTAAGTAGGGGAAACTATTTTCTTTATGGTAATAGTGACTTAGAAGTTCATATTTTATGCATAAAATGTAATTAATATGCAATAGATGTGTGTGGTACAAATGAAAACTAGAGTTATCTAGGAGTGACTTATAGCACTCAAGGATTGATTAACATTTAATAAAGGTTGATTGAGATACTCGATATGGTTCAGTGATTAAAAGGACCTAGAGATTCTTTGAACCAAATACTTTATAAAATGCAAGGTGTTGTATGGTGGTGAAAGCATATACATATTGATGGTAATGGGTGAATGTGGATTAAATAGGTATTCGAAAAACAAATTGCAAGGAATAAAGACCACTACAACTAGGAATATACCCTTGATTAAGACAAAAATAAGTGCCATGACATAGATAAAAATGATTCGAATAATGATCAAAATTACTTTGAGGTCAAAAATTAGATTACATGAGGATGAGACAAGAAAATGGAAAAGGAAAAATAATGAAAAAGAACAAAGAATAATATGTGAAAGAAGATAGGGAATGAAGGGGAGAAAGGAGAAAAAGAAGAAAGTTAGGAAGGTAAAACAATCCATGCTATGTAGTTGCTCAAAGCATGACCATAAAACTAGGAGTGATATGCGAGAAAATAAGACAAGAAAATGGTATATGGAATGGATGCAAATTGAATATAAGCTTATTAGAGATTGAATGTGAGTAGGAGTTGAATATTTAATGCTAGAAGTATGTGCATTTGTGGTGTGATGTGTTGTATTCATAGTGAGATATGATAAAATTAGGGGTGAAGGAAGGTATGACACCTCTCAAGACCAAGGGGAAGATAGGAAGAGGATGAACCCCCTAGTCAGAATTGGTTTTGAAGGGTGAACGAGTCTTCCAAGTTAAGTTAGAGGAGGAGAGAGCGATAAGGGTGAAATTTATGAGTGGTGTGATGATGATGTGGTCGATGATGGGTGCAAAGTGGATTGATTGAACATTGATAAGGTTACGTAAGGTCATATTCAATTATGATCAATCTAGGATGCCCTAGTGATGAAAGTGATAAAAATATGTGAACCTTTTTGTTCACAAATTTTTACATACATTGAAACAACTATGCTAATCTACACTAACAACTAAACTATTGAGTCATGAGTCATTGTGCTAATGTGATCAAAGTTACTATACTGATGTGACCAAAGTCATGTTGAATGTGACCGTAGTCACTGTGCTAAACTATGCTATGATTAAGAGGGCTAATTAAGGTGAATGATAGTCTTCGATAAGGTTCTAGGATAGACATAGCTTCCAAAAATGGGTGTTTAGGTATTGATCAAGATTTGAGACAATGTTGATTTGATAGTGTCATCCAACTCAAGTGATAAGGTGATTTGTGATGGGGTGGTGTGGAATGTGTAGATGCAATGATGACTAGTGACAAGGGGTGGATGGGCATGATTGGTGTGGATGAATTTGATTAGTGGTTATGTGTAATATGCAAGTGGGTGAAAAGATAAATCGATGTGGATGAATTTTATTAGTGGTTATGTGCAACATGCAGGTGGGTGAAAGGACAATTGATGTGGATGGGATGGTTAATTAGATGGTCAAGGTGAATATAGGAGAGAAAAATAGGATTGGACTAAAAAATATTAGAAGGAGAACATGAGAGGTCTAGGGCAATGGGTAAGATGAATTTTATTTAAGGTTATGTGTAAGATAAAAATAGATAAAAGAGGTGAATTGATGAAAGGGAGCAAATAAAAGAGGATAATGTTGATGGGAGGGTTAACTCTTCTCGATTGAGCAAGTCCTACACTAAATTCTTGAAGTGCCAACAATATTTAATGTTGTGATCCTTTTGATGATGGAAAATGCAATAATGGTTTTCATTGTACCACTTAGACTTGGGTCTATTAGGATTTATAGGATGGATGATAGGTAGAGAAATTAGTCTTACATCCTATAAATTTTGAAAGATCATTGACATTGGTTCTAAGGGAGGGGTCCAAGTATGATATGGATGAGGAGAATACGAAGGTCGAGTAGGGGGTTGAGCAGGATGAGAAATGAAGAAGGGTTGGATTGGCAAGAAATTAAAGGGTGGGGTGGATGCTCCTTGGTGACTTAATTTTAGTGCAAGAGGTGTAAGTTGGTTGGAAATTTAATGCAAATATCTTGGGATGGGAAAGATAGGTGGGAGCGATTGGGTAGGATGATGAAGGTTTAATTGGGTAGGCTAAGGAAACAAGGAATTGAAAGGTGTGCAATAATGTGCCAATAATGTAGACATGAAAATGCATCATGCAAGAAAAAGATAAAAAGATACAAGCATATGTGTATTGATAAATAAGGAGTCTTTTGAGTACAACATAACCTTGCAAAAGGGCTTTTAAACAGTGTGTAATATCTTTGAAATGAAAGAGGGATGACCCCTTTCTACAATAATATCCTTGGTGCAATATATTTTTATGCCATAATAAAGTTGTAGGTAGGTTTTAATTTGTGTTTCTTGGACCACCCTAGTGCTATACCAGTTGCTTCACACATACACACATGTAAACCAGATTGGATCAGTAACATCTAAAGGGTCTCCCTTGCATGAGTCCCTTACCAAGACAAAGATAACAAAATATTATAAAACCCATTTAGATGTTCAAAAAACCTTGATAAAAGTTCATAAAACTATGAAATATAATGATTTATACCTTCTCATACCTTCCTAATGAGTGGATACTCTATTTGGTGTGTGTCTAGGTAACCTTCGATGATGGTTGGCTCTATGTAACTAGAGGTGATGGTTGGTAATCATCAATGATGGTTAGCACTATGTAATTGGGGGTGATGGTTGGGACCACGTGGTAGATGAGTCTAGGTGCCCTTATGGGAGGGTTCTAGTGGTTCCTAAGCATCCCTTGGTGTAGATGTGATGGCAAAATGTCAACTGGTCTGAGCATGATTGTTGGTCAAAGCTCACAGTCAACTCTCTAAGCAAACTCCATGGATGGTAGAGCAAAATTAAAATGAGACCACTTATAAATTGGTGTGTCTTAGGGATGAAGAACCTAAATGTGATTTCAAGAGACTCAAAAGGTGTGCAATAATATGGTTATTAGCAACCCAAAGGAAAAGCAGGATTGAAAGGATGAGGTGAGTGGTAAGGTTATGGGGGTTGAGGCACATGAAGGGGATGGTGTAAGAGGTAAGAAGACAAGAGGATAGGGAGAAGAGGTCGTGTTGGAAAAAGAGGAGGTAGTAATGGGATTATGAGAATAGGATGAGTCAAGAGAATATATGGCATACATATGGTTGACTGAGGCAAGGAGGGTGATGAGGCTCTCTTAAGGGTTGGGGTTAGAGTGGGTAGTGACATGGTATCTTTGGTTGGTTGAGGGGGAGTGAGATCAACACTTTTTTATGAGAGTATTTCAAGAGATGCCTCGAAGACTATCACACTCAATGTAGGGATAGGATTAATGGCATATATAGAAGGAGAAGATGCATGAGGATAGGTTTGCTCTTGATGGAAGGGGTCAATTGTTGTTAGGGTAAAATAGGTAGTATATTGCATTATATACTACATAGGTAGATTATTACATTTACTTTTCTACTTTCTACTTTCTACCATGTAGATATTTACTGTCTTAAATATCTAATGGTAAATCCTAAATATCCTAGGTTAAGAGTTCTAAACCTAACACTCTACCTACGTTAGCGTGTTAGTTAGCGTGGTTATATAAAGATTAGTTTCTTTCTCTATTTTGTAATCTATTTAATGAAGGTTTTATTCCTAAGCTAATGTTAATGCAATTATTCATTTGATTAAGCCTAACTATCTCCTAGTCACATTGGTACCAGAGCTGGAGCGAGGAGTTTGACTGGATTGAGGAAATACGACACCATTCTTTTTGGTGACCCTTAATTATTTCCTAAATCCCGTTTTTAATACTCCTAAGCTAGGTTTAATTTTTTAGTTTAGCAATTTTTTTTGTTAGGCATTTTTAATTATTGCAGGGCACAGATCTCGACGTAGGGTGTGGATCCCAACGCAGGATGTAGATCCCAACGTAGGGCCATTTTGACCCTGGTCATAATCACAACCCATGAGGAATTTTGTGTACCCACGTGGATTGTGACCACCAACTCATCAAGCCGATGATTCGACCTACGGGCCCGTTGTCCCTTCCACAGGAGCATACGAGGACAAGCGGCCCTCACCCTCCCTGTGGAAAGGGAAAGCTTTCTAAGCTTTCCCTTTTAGGCATGCATCCCGAGACCGTAGCGAGAATGCCTAGAGGGCAGGAGCGCCCTCATGTTTCTTGCAGCATGGATCTTGAGGCAAGGAACGCTTCGAGGACAGGAGCACCCTCACATTCCTCATAGACCTGCATGCACCCTGAGGCGGTGTTGACCTAGACCTGCACGCACCTCAAGGTGATGTAGATCTAACTGGACACGTGGACCTAACACGCGGATTGGACTGGACACGTGGACTGGACACTAGGATACGACAGGACACGTGGACCCCCCTTGCCACACCACGTGGACGCCGCAAACAAAAATGAGGGCCCAGACTTGATTTCTCGAAGGCAATCACGAGCTTAATTTCTTGTCGAGGCCTTTAAAGGCCTCTGCATCATTTGTAGGATGCATGTGGTATAAATCCCACTTGTTCCAAAAGAATCCCACAGGATTCTTTAAATCTCAGGCGTCTTAGCCTGAGAACTAAGTCGCGGGCTTGGTAAGTTGGCCAAAGTGGATGCCTTAGGCCAACAGGAGTCATCAGTTTGACTCCCGCGCCCGCCATACAGCAAGTTTATTTATTTTTATGCAAATTAATTTATTTTTTGGCATAATTCAATCTTTATTTAAAATTTTATGCTTAACTTTAATTTTTTTTTGTTTTTTTTTTTTAAATTAGAATTTCTCATATATTTTTTAATAAATTATATCAATTTTTTTTAACTATTAAATTCATGTTTTTTATTTCAAATTTTATGTTAAATTTTCTTTTAAAAAAAAATCTTTAAAGTTTTATTTTTTATAGCATTTAAATTTACAATAGAAATGCCAAAATCCTTATGCAACTATACCATTGTTGTTCTTTAGTTTTCTCCGCATGTGGAGATAAAGAGACAAGAAACAAAGACACATTTTGTTGCTTAAATTTCTTCAAAGTTTCCTATATTTTTCATCATTCTTCAAAGTTTTCATGAAGATCAAATCTTGGGTAAGGAAAGATCTTCGTAGACAAAGAATCATCAGAAAGAGAAACGAATTACGAAGGCAAATAACACGATCACTTTTTCATTGTATGCTTCATGAATATCATAGATCCATTCCTCACTCACTTATCTATATTGATCCATGGAAGGGGTTGGAAAGAAGCTATGGTCCCATGCGTATTCATGAGCCTTTTGATCCTAATGCACCACCTATTTTTTAGTGTTGAAAACAAAAACTAAGTCGTGTGTCGACTGGTCTGGAAGCCTTTCAAACGTGGGTCGTGTGTCGACTTGTATTGAAAGGAGTGTTTGCTTTCTCAATTTTGTAATCATTAATGGGGGATAGAAGTTACATTTGTGCTTCTATTTTTTGCAAAATTATAAAGACAAAGGGGGGATTTTCTAAAAACTAATAAAGGTACATTCTCGATTGTACTCGACACCTTTTTATTTTTTAAAAATTGGCTTCATTAGGTGCATTTTTGGTTGCATCCGACACCTATAGTGATAAATAATTTGGGTTGCTTTTTTTTATTATTGCACTATACATCATTTTGTAATTAAACAATCATAAAAATCGAAGAGTACTTCACACTTGAAAACCCAAATTTCACTACAAATCGTGCTACATCTTGCACAGGTTAAACAAAGTAAATTTTTTAAATAATCCTCACCCAAAGGTCCAAATCTATAAACACCTTGATTAAACTCTCATTGTTTGGCTTAATTTCCTCAAACTTTCCATCCTTATTGAAGGGTGTTAAGGCAGGTGCCATTAAATATCCTAGAGAGCATAATCAAAAGTATTTCAAAACCTACCCCTTTAATTTGCTCTATTTGTTTGGCTTAAAATCCTCAAAATTTTCATCCCTTTTTAAGGGTGTTAAGGCAGGTGCCATTAAATATCTTATAGAAGCAACTTAAACATCTTCCATATACTCTTTTGAGGGTATAGTGCAAGATACAACCATCTTAGTCCTATCAATTTGAAACCTTCACCATGGCCATGATGCACAAGTATCTCACTGAGAGCCAAATGCTCAAAGGTTCAAATTATTCTACATGGAAGACTAAGATGAAAGCTACCTTAACTATAGAGTATCTATGGTCTATAGTGGATGGAAGTGAAACTAGACCGCAATCAGCAAGAGCAGATCAAACAGCATTTGATAAAAATGATAGAAAATTATCCTTAATGATCTTGCTAGCTATTACTGATGATATCCAACCTCATATCAGTGAAGCTAATAATGGTAAGGAGGCATGGGATGCCTTAACAACCATCTTTACAGGGAAGAATAAATCAACAATTCTTCACCTCCAAACACAACTTCATACTCTTCATATGAAATCAGGCAAAACAGTAGAGCTATTCCTCTACAGCGTGGCGGAATTGAAAACAAAACTGTAATCCTTAGGAGAAATAGTGGAAGATCAAATCTTGACCTCTATCATTTTGAGGGCTCTTCCCAACTCCTACAGAATTTTTATCACTTCATTACAAGTCTTTGGAAGTACAATGACTTTTTTTGAGTTGGTAAATATGCTTCAAACAGGAGAAGCTAATCAACTCCAAAGATATGAGGCATCCAACAATGCACTTTTCTCAAACAGACAAGGTGGTAAGAAAAAGTGGAATCACCAACAAGGTTCTTCTTCTAATAAAGACAAGGGTAAAGGCAAAGAGACTCAGAAGAAGAAGCAGTATTGTAAGATTTGCAATAAGGACACTCATGAAACCAAAATATGTTGGTTTAAGAACAAACCACCCAATGAACAAGGAAACAAAAAGGGCAAAGGAAAACCAAAGAACAAGAATAAACAACAACAGGGACACATTGTAGCTGAATATTCTAGTTTGGACTCTGAATGAGCACACAAGGTGCTCATGACACATACATATTCCCTTCATAAGGACACTGTGTGGTACATAGATTTAGGCGCTAGTAAGCATATGACTGGAGATAAGTCCTAGTTTGAGACATTTGAGACTCAAGAAGGTAGACCGATCACCATTGCTAATAATCAAACCTATCGATTTCAAGGAGAAGGAAGTGTTTATGTCTCCCTTCCAGATGGAGAATGTAAAATTCAAAAATTTTCTTTATGTACCAGGATTAAAAAATAATATCTTGTCAGTTCCACAAATCCTGGACAATCACATGAATGTCAATTTCAATGTGGACAAAGAAAAGAAACGTTGCTTTATCACCAAGAAAGGAAAACAGATAGCAACAGGTTCATACAAACATGATTTGTTTGTCTTAGATGCAATTACCTTAACACATACTGCAATGGCAGTAACCACAAAAGAGGCCACATATCTATGGCATAAGATATTTGGGCATTTAAGTTCAGGATATTTACTAGAACCCAGTAAATATCAAATGGTGAAAGGATTGCCTACTCTTTCATCTACTTTGTCAGTATGCTCAGATTGCTTGTCAGGCAAGCAACACAGAGTGCCCTTTGAACCTATCTCCTTTCGAGCTAAGGTACCTTTGGAGTTGGTTCACACATATTTGTGTGGTCCCATGTCTACTAGTTGTGGAGGAAAAAGGTATTTTCAATTGTTTGGAAATGATCACTCACGCAATATGTGGGTCTTCTTCTTGCAGTTGAAGTCTGAAGCATTTACCTATTTTTAATAATTCAAAAATCTTGTTGAGAAAGAATCAGGATGCTTCATCAAGACCCTCCATTCATATCGAGGGGGGAATACACATCAAAGGAATTTTTCTCATTTTTACAGACTCATGGGATAAAAATACAGTTAACCACATCCTATTCTCCTTAGTCAAATGGAGTTGTTGAGAGAAGAAATCGGTCCATTATGGAAATGGTTCGATGTATGCTTAAGGGAGTGAATCTTGAGAAAATTTACTAGGTTGAAGCTGTTCAAACTATAGTATATCTTCTAAATAGAGCACCCACAAGGGTTGTTGAAGGTATGACTCCTCAGGAAGCATGGAATGGAAGGAAACCCTCCATATCTCATCTACGGGTGTTTGGGTGTAAGGATTTTATGCATATACCCAAGGAGAAAAGAAATAAATTAGATGAGAAGTCCCTACCATGTGTTTTTCTTGGATATGATGAATTTTCAAAAGGCTATCGATTGATAGACCCATTTACCAAGAAAATACATGTCAGCAGAGATGTAGTGTTTGATGAAGCTTTCACACCCAACACTACATCAGTATACCTAGATGATGAGGAGCAACAACCACTTCCTTCTCCACAATAGAAAAATCCTCCCAAATGGTATACGAGCACAATGAAATATTCCAAACTCACTTCCCCACCTGATCTTACTCTCAATCATCCAAAGACACGAAGCATGACTCAATAAGAAAATACTGAAGCATCCACTTCAGTTGATGATATTTGTGCAGATTTTCAAGACCTTTCTGTTGATAGAGAGTTAGCAAGGTAAGATGATATGTAAATAGATGAGGAGAGGGTTTACTTATCATCATTTGATGAAAATTAACCTTCTACAGTTGATGAAGCACTTAGATTGCCTCAGTGAAAGGTAGCTATGGATGCATAACATAACTCCCTCATCAAGAATAAAATATGGAATCTGGTAGATTTGCCTAAAGGAAAGAAACACATAGGCTGCAAATGGGTTTACAAAGTCAAATATAAGGCAGATGGTACCATAGACAAGCATAAGGCCCATCTTGTGGTGAAGGGCTATGCTCAAAAGGAAGGCCTTGACTATGAGAAAACCTTTGCTCCTATAGCAAATATGACCACCATTCGAGTTCTTTGTGCTATGGCAGCACATTTCAGATGGAAATTACATCAGATGGATGTAAAAAGCACCTTTCTAAATGGTGACTTAAAAGAAGAAGTGTACATGACTCAACCTCCTGGATTTGCTAAGGAAGGCCATGAGCAACAAGTTTGCAAGTTGGTCAAATCATTATATGGGCTAAAACAAGCCCCAAGAGCATGGTACATAAAAATGGATAGTCACCTACTACAGCATGGATTTAAGAGAATTCCATCTGATGCAAATCTCTATATCAAGAACATAGGTTCTGAAATAGTGATTCTTGTGTTATATGTATATGATCTGATCATCACTGGCAATTCAAAGAAATTGATTAAAGCTATGAAAAGTGACTTTAAAGAGTCATTTTATATGATAGATCTAGGACTTCTCCACTACTGTCTTGACCTTGAGATAGAACAGAAGAAGAATCATCTTAGGGTGACTTAGAAAAAATATGCCAAGACTTTAGTAGAAAAATATCGTATGACTGATTGTAAGCCCAAAGTAACACCGATAGAATTAGGGCTTCAGTTATCACAAATGATGACTCACCATAGGTAGATGGCATGCTATATCGACAGATGATTGGAAGCCTCATCTATCTGACAAACACTAGACCATACATTACTTATGCTATAAACTATCTTTCTCGGTTCATGAAGGAACCAAAAGTCTTTCATTGGAAAGAAGCTAAGAGGGTTCTTCACTACATTCAAGGTAGTGTAGATTATGGTCTAGAGTATAAGGAGAATAACTCATTCTTCTTTCAGAGTTATACTGACTCTGACTATGTTGGATCCCTAGATGACAGAAAATTAACATCAGGATATGTATTTTATCTTAGATCTGGTCTTGTCTCATGGTATAGTAAAAAGCAACAGGTGGTTGCTTTATCTTCAACTGAGGATAGAATATCACGCTACACGTGGAGCTATGTGTGAAGCGATATGGTTAAGTCGCATCTTGGCTATCATGGGCCTACCAAATAAATTTCCTATTCACATGTTTTACGACAACTCAGGTGTTTTGAACTTGGTCAATAATCCATTCCATCATGAACGCACAAAGCATATTGACATAGATTGTCATTTCATTCATGATGAAGTTCCTAAACACAGAATCAAGCTCCAAAACATTCCCATCGACGAACAGGTTGCTGACATCCTCACCAAGGCACTTGGACGTGTCAAATTTGAGTTGTTTTGAAGTAAACTTTGTATATCAAAGTAATGTAATAAAGGGGGGATGTTAGGGTAAAATAGGTAGTATATTGCATTATATACTACATAGGTAGATTATTACATTTACTTTTCTACTTTCTACTTTCTACCATGTAGATATTTACTATCTTAAATATCTAATGGTAAATCCTAAATATCCTAGGTTAAGAGTTCTAAACCTAACACTCTACCTACGTTAGCGTGTTAGTTAGCATGGTTATAGAAATATTAGTTTCTTTCTCTATTTTGTAATCTATTTAATGAAGGCTTTATTCCTAAGCTAATGTTAATGCAATTATTCATTTGATTAAGCCTAACTATCTCCTAGTGACAATTGTATAGGCTAGAATATAAAGCAAAGATAATATGGTCATGGTTATTCAAGGGGAGTCTCCTTTGAAGAAGTTGGAGGCACCTTGGGTGGATGAGAAATTTGCTTGTCATATGGAGAAAGGGGATGTATAGTTACGACTTGGAAATTTTTTTAAGGTAGAAAATGACCATGATCTGGATTGATATATTCATCCAAATCATTGTCCTTAGGATCGAGAGTAAGATATTGGAGGTTATTCATAGGGAGGAGTGTTGATGAACTTTTATGATACCCTAAACCAGATTTATCTTTCGACAACTAGTAGGGAGGGTCAACAATAGAGCATGGACCCTATTCATATTGACCAAGGCCAAATCCATGCCAATTGAAATATTGGAAATATTTCATAGCAAAGGGCCACTTGAATAGATAATTAATGTTATAATAAAATGACACTGTAGTCTCGATAGCAATAGGTGGTTCAGAGGAAGCATCAATACCCCCATAGATAAAGTTAGTATAATTGGTGGAACAAACAATGGGGATGACAACACCAATATTTAAGGGAATGTCATAGGGGTAACCAAAATCCTAAATGAACTTGATAGGTGGGGGAGAAACAATGACCTTATGAAAAAATTTCTTCTTAGACTCAAAGACTAGATGTCTGAACAAAGGTAAGAGGGGACTCTTGGTTGAATGAATGAAGGGGAGAATCTGATTGAGGTAGCTTGGAATAAGTGGAGGGGATGATAGCAAAGGATGAGATCTTTGATAGAGTTGAGGAAGGGGATGATGGTGTAGATTGAAATAATGACAAATTGGAAGAGGAATAGGATGGAGTGGTTTTATAAGATGTCACTATAGTAGGAGGAGAAGAAGAAATAGATGGATCATATGATATAGAGGATGAATCTGAGGAAGAAGTTGATTCGGTAACTTATGCCATGGAAAATGCAAAAGTAGATGAATGGGGGTTTGCTAGTTGAAAATCATACTAGATAGTGCACTGTTGTGAATATTGATGCTCTTGAGTGGTAGAGGGGATGAATGAAGCCAAAGTAGAGTGGTCATGACTTATTTTTCCAACAAAGCCTTGGTAATATGGGACAATATTGACCTGATTAACTTGATTTGGATGGGTAGTTAGAGGTGAAGTCTTGATAGTTGGTTGTGTTGCCCCATGTTGAGGTAAAGGAGTTTGATCAATACCAAGGTTTGGATTAGGAGGGGCTAAAGGGTTATAAATGATAATGGCCCCCTAATTAATCAAATATTATACTAAGTGTTGGAATTGTTGATAATTATTGAGGTCATGACCTCTTCAGTGATGGAAAATAAAATAGTGATCATATCTAGACTCTTTAGATGTAGGTTTATGTGGATCATCTAGCCTTTTTTTGGGTAAGGAGGTCATCTGCACCTCAAAAAGTTTCAAAAAAATGGATTACAAGGGCTTTGAGAAAGGTGTAAAGTAACATGGGGGTTGGGGAGGAGAAGGCTTGAGAGGTCAAGTGGGTTGCTTTTGATATTGAGTGAGAAGAGATGTAGCTTGATATGTTAGAGGTTGGGGTGAATATAAAGGTTATTTTTACGAGTACTGAGGTTTTTGAGATGTGTATTATGGTTTTTGGGTTTGAGTGGGTAAAATGGGTTGAGAGGTTGGGTAAGGTGAAGTGGAAGAAGAAAAATTAGATGGTTTATAAGGGTCGTATAAATGATATGAACGAGGTTGGACAGACAGGTAATATTGGTATGAAGTGGTGGAAGGCACTTGGGAGACTTGGGGTAATTAGTAAGATTGGTTATAAGAATTTTTTGGGATTGTAGGTGGTTGATATTGCATGAGAGGGGGTTGATGATGGGGAGATTGAGGTTGCTAATAGGGTTGATAATATGTAGGGGGTGGTTGATATTGATTGGGAGGCGGTTGATGATGGGGAGATTGAGATTGTTGGTATTGGAGAGGTGATTGTTGGTATTGGGGAGGTGGTTGCTTGTATTAGGGAGGTGATTGTTGGTATTGGATAGAATAATAAATGGAATCTTGGTCTTGAGCTTGGGATTGACTACGATTCAAAACCATGGGCTAAGGGAGATGTATGAGGATGTGGTAATGAATGCTTTTAGAATGGGAGTAAATGGATCAATTTTGTTAAGTTTTCAAAACAATGTGCTACCTAATGAAACAAACAAAGCAAACAAATAAATTTTTGATGTTTTTGGTTGGTTTTGAGTTTTGATGATTTTTTTTAAGGTTTTAAAGTTTTTTTGTTTTTGAAGGTTTTGAAATTTGTGTTTTTATTTTTTTTGAGTTTTGTTTGTGTGTTTTATGTCCCTACACCTAGGAACTATAGAAGGGTATGTGGTGGAGTGGAATCTAAAAGAGGGTGTATTTTCACACATCCCCTTTTGAGGGATGATCCATGAATGGCTGATGCATATTTCTAGGATGGAGGGTTAGTGATAGGTATCCTAAGGGGACAAAAAGTACCTCTCAAAAGAGGTCGTATTTTCTAAGTCCTGTTATCGGTCTACCCAGGCTTTCACTTTACCCTCAATCAGGATTGGAAAAAATGATAGTTGTGATCCACTAATTAGTAAGCCCCATGGTTAAAGGGTGTCTAACCTCAAGATTACCTGGGCTAGCCTCAAGGGTAACCAGTTTCTTGGTGATGAAGTTCGATAAACTATACGCACTAAATTTGGTTATGCTATGGGCTCAATCGGTAGTTAGGGATGAAGTCCAACTCATCGAGAGGTTTTCCTCGCACTATATATGCAAAGAGTGTAGAATAAAAATGTGCAAAAATATTTGTTGTTGTTATGTTTTCTACTTTTTTGTTTGGTTTTTGTTTTAGTTTTCTATTTTTTTTGTTTTTTTGATGCAAATGGGGACTAAATGCAACTAAAATGGGTCAAACTACCCTAGGAATGGCTTAAAATTTGAATGCAACTATCTTAAGATGCAATATGTAGCTAAAACCTAAAGTGTTGGTTACGGACTAGGTGTAGGTCATTGACTGGACAAAGGATACCTATTCTATAGCAAAATGTGGCAAATGTTTTCCTCCAAGAATCCCCAAAATGGGTCTGAGTCATAGGGTCAATCATAGTTGGTGGCTATCAACCGTCAGTGATAGTTACATAGTCCTAACTGAAGAGAAATAATACCACGATAAAGAAATTCTAAAAAAGTACTATTTACAGAATCAAAGAAAAATAAAGAAGAAGAACACATTACACAAGAATGTATCTTGGGAAACCCTTTTGGGAAAAAACCTAGCAAGAATATCTCCTTATTGTATAAACTTGACTGTCTCCAATACAATAATATCCTTTAGTTTCTTTCCCGCTTGCTCTACCACTTGTGATTACATTTCTTGCATATTGTGTTCCCTCCCTTGGGGGGTGTCCGAACATTCACCATACCCAAACCCTCATGCAAGTGTTGTTTTATATACCAACAACACAAGAAGGGGTTTTACAATACCATGGCCATAAAACCCGAGTTCAAATATATTAAAACATGGGTTCAAATATATTAACCCAAATATATTAATCCATGGGTTCAAATATATTAACCCAAATATATTAATCCATGGGTTCAAATATATTAACCCAAATATATTAACCCAAATATATTAACCCATGGGTTCAAATATATTAACCCAAATATATTAATCCATGGGTTCAAAAATATTAACCCAAATATATTAATCCATGGGGTTCAAATATATTAATCCAAATATATTTATCCATGAATATTAACCCAAAACCCGACTATAATAACATGGAAAATATTCAACATATTTCCAACATTCTCCCACTTGTTGAATACTTTCCATAGGGTTCAAAAATTGTCACAGTAGTCCAATGTTCCTTCCCTGGATTGGACATATATCTACTAACTACTCTCGTTGCATGTGCAATATCTAAACATATTATATTTACCTGTTACCCTCAGTAATATACTAGCAAGATAACAAAATAGTCCAAAATCCACTTTAAAAAAATATTACAAATATTACTGGAGGTAACTCTAAGAACATTACACCAGGAAACCACCACTAACATCCACACCAGTCTCTTTGTGGCCACAACTACACTAGTTATAGTAGCTTCTTCAGCTACAAGCTATACTAGTTACAATAGTTAATACTTACCCAAAAAACTCGTGGTACAACCAATAAACCATCTCAAACACACTAACCATCAGTGACAGTTAGCAACCGTCAGTGATAGTTACACAATCCTAAATTTCAGTGATGGTTAGCAACTGTCAGTGACAATTACACAGTCGTAGTTGTCAATGACGGTTGGACTTATATCCTAGATAGTTTATGGATAGAAAGAGGGAAACTATCAAAAATGTAAAATTTTGCAAATAAAAATGATGGGGTAATTATTCTTCAAGGCCAGTAGTCCCTATTTTTTAGGATCATACTAAACCAAAATTTACCCTAAGGCAAATGCAACCACCCTAGTCCAGGGATGCTAAGAATGCAACTTATTCTAAAGACCTCAAGAAATATGCCTATAATGTAGTTGAACTAGCCTACTCACAACAAGCTTAACCTAAACATAAAAAATGCACTAATCTAAATGGGCATTAAATGAGATACTCTATGCTAGGTTATTTAAACCAATGAAAACAAGGCAAGATAAAATAAAATAAAATCAACTATACTAAGAAAATAAGATATATATATATATATATATATATATATATATATATATATATATATATATATATATATATATATACATATGTATATATATAGACATATATATGTATATATATAGACATATATATGTATATATATAGACATATATATGTATATATATAGACATATATATGTATATATATATACATATATATATATATATATATATATATACATATATATATATGTACATATATATACATATATATATATATATATATGTATATATATATATATATTTATTTATTTATTTATTTATTTATTTATTTATTTGAGACTGATGCAAGTAAAAGAAATCTAGTCTAATGAACTTTGTTTTTTGAACCAAAGTGCCTAAAAGAAACCCTAGGCTAACATGTTTTTTTTTTAAAGCAATGCAATAAAAGTAAACCTAGTCTAATATGCTCTCTTTTTCTTTTATTTTTATGACAAAGAAGAAGGCTTGCAAGAAATAGGGAGACCTAGAACTAACCTATAGAGGAAAGGTTCTAAAGTAACCTAAGAAGATAACTTTACCTACACTATAGAGGAAGACAGAATGAGAGAATACATGCAAGGAACCTATCTCTATCTAATTTTGAGAAGCTTACCTATAAGCCATAAGCTTTCTAAACTAATCTCTATGTTTGATGTCTGTCTAAGCAATCATTAGATCTGGTTGAGGATTGTTCGTGACAGTTGTTGATTATCAACGACGGTTGGGTAGAGCTAAGGGCTGGATGTAAAATCCTCATCATATATACTCTTGTGATTGTAAAGGACTTGCACTCAATACATACAACAGAGCATTAGTAGAGCAGATATCAATGAAATACCTCAAAAAATAACTCACTAGGCACAAAATACTAAGAATAAAAAGACTTGATATCCTTATGCTCCTACATGAAATAATAATGCCTAATGAGTCAAAGGTGAGAGTCCCATAAAGTGTGCCATTTTGTAAATATGAAAATGTACTATGCAAGTAAAAGATAAAAAGATATGAGCAAATATGCATTGATCAATAATGAATCTTTCAATACAAAGGAAGCCCCTCTATTGGGGCTTTAAACAATGTGTAATATTTGTAAAATAAAAGGGGGATGACTTTTTTTACAACAATATCCTCAGTGTAATATTTTTTCATACCACAATTGAGTTGTGGGTGGATTTTGATTTGTGTTACTTGGACCACCCTGGTGCTCTACCAATTGCTTCACACCTACACACATGCAAACCAGATTAGATCAATAACATTTGAGAGGCCACCCTTGTATGAGCCCTTGCCAAAATAAATATAACAAAATATTACAAAACCTATTTAGATATTCATAAAATCTTGATAAAGGTTCATAAAATCGATAAATACAATGTTTTATACCTTCCCTTACCTACCTATTAAGAGGATGCTCTATTTGGTGTGTCTGGGTAATCGTAAGTGACGATTGGATCTATGTAACTAGAGGTGATGGCTAGTGACCTTTAGTGATGGTTAGGACCATGTAACTGGAGGTGACGGTTGGTACCAAGTGGTAGATGATGTTAGGTTCCTCTATCAGAGGGTTTTGGTGGTTCCTGAGCATCCCTTGGTGTAGATGTTATGGTAGAATATCGATTAGTCTGAGTACGGTTACTAGTCAAATCTCATAGTTAACTCTCCAAGCAAACTCTATGGCTACCATGGTTGAGCTCTTCAATGTCTATGGTGATGTAAGATGGAATCTCCAAGGCAACAAGGACGTTTAGCCAAATTTTGGTAGCATAATAGTAATATTTCCTCCTCTTCTTGCAAATGATGGAAATGGGAGGATTTATAGGAATTTGGTGAGGGGAAGGGTAGGTGACATGGAGGTGAGGTGGAGGCTAGGTGGCAACCATGTGGGTGTGCAAAGGCCAAGAAAATCTAGGGGATTCCACTTGGAAGAGTGTGCACCCTCCAAATTTAATGGCTTTGGGTGGAGTGAACTCTCACCCATCCAAATACCATAAATTGGCCTAGGGGAGAGTGAGGGGCATGGGGACATGTGTGCCTTGGGAGTTTCCCATGGGATTTTTAAATTGCTAAAAAGGTGACATGGAGGGTGAGGAGGACTAACCCATTAAATTTTCCAAATTAATTTCCTTTGACTTGGAGCTTTTCTTGCATTTTTAAACTACTCAAATTTGAAGTAAATATGGGTGGGGAGACAAAATGAGGGCTTTAGGTGGATATTTTGGGTAGACCTAAGGATTTGAGGAAGATTTTTAAATTAGTGTGCACATCCCTTGGTATTTGGATGAGGGCTACCTTGGATTTTGGGGTTTTGATTGGTATTTTAATTTTTTTTTGCCCCTTGGGATTGGGTCATGGATTAAGGCATGATTAAGGCTTAATGGAGGGCTTAATGGAAGAATTAAATAAATAATAAGGATTATGAGAACTTTGAGGGGGAAGGGAGGAATAAATGAGGGGGATTAGGTAGAAATTAAGAAATTAGGGGAGCTAAGAGGGGGATTAGAGGAATTAAGCAGGATAGGAGGAAATTAGGAGGAAATTAGGGGAAATTGAAGAATTTAGAAAATTAGGGAATAAAATTGGATATTAGAGGAAAATAAGAACTTTAGAGAAACCTTAGAAGAATTTAGAGAAATTTTAAAAGAAAGAAATATAATTAGGAAGGCTAAAATGAATTTTAGAGAAATTTACGAAAATTAGAAGGAATTTGACAAGATTAGAAATTAGAAGGAAAACAGGAGAGTTTGAATAAATTTGGATTAATTAGATGGAAAATTGGAGTTTTGGGAGGATTTGAGCGAATTTGAGCAATCGGTGATGGTTTTGTGGCAATTTAGGGATTTTGGAAAATTTGAGTGCAAATGACTAAAATTTGGTTTCTAGAGGTACCTTTAAATCCAATCTTCAAATTTTTAATGATATTTTATTTTGGGTTATCTCTCAGTCAACTTTTTGATAATACTATAAAATCTAGGATCTTTTTCATTAAGATCCCCTTAGATTTGCAATGAATTTTTATGGGGATTTTAGAGTTTAAATTTGGAAATTTACCATCAACATATATGTATATTCCTTTGCCTAATAAAGGAAATATGAAGCTTTGGGACTCAATTTTAGGTGGAATGAAAACTTGTTTGATATGTTGAAAAAATAAATTCTTAATGATGGCAGAAAGGCTACAATTTATAAAGACTATATTTCAACTTATCCCTATATATATGATGTCACTTTTAAGATTTTCATCAAGTATAACATCTGAATTTGATAAAATTCACGAAGATTTTCTTTGGAAGAATGTGAGAAAATATTTAGGCTTTTGCTTTGTAAGTGGGATAGGGTTTGTAAAAGAAAAAATATTGGAGGTGTAGACTTGCAAAATTGTAGATTTGTGAGTTTGGCATTAGGATCAAAACGTTGATGTCAATTATTCAAAGTTTAAAGGAGTTTGACAAAAAAGGTTACTTCAAGAATATATAGATTCTATTGATGCAATAAAATTTGTCAAGAAACAAACCCTAACTAGAGGCTGGACAACATGGAACTTCATATTAGATATTTTGTAATTAACCTAGAAAACATATTAGATGTATAGTAAGCGAGTGAGAATATACAATTTTTTGGTTTGATGCTTGGTTGAAGTTTTTTCCTATTATTTTCTATTCAAATTGGAAACCACTAACTTGGGCATGTTTATCTTATAAAGATCCAAAAATCAAGGATTATATTACTATGAAGAACAATTTTAGATCATGGATATCTTTTAGCAAAATTTAAACTTTATAAGGGAACTGATTGAGTGGTATTTTATATCCTAATAAACATGATATGAAATACTTGATTATAAAAATTTGAGGAAGATGAAGAATATGTTTGATAGAAAGGAAAATGACATTAATGAAATGTTTTATTATTTTTATTCATTGTATAATTTGTTATTATTTCTAATAAAAGGTATAGTAATCACAATAGATTTATCTAATACTATATAATTAGTTGAGAGATAGTCAAAGTTTTAAAGCAAAAATATAATTATATTGTGATTTTTGAATTATTATTTTATTATTTTTACATAATTCTTTTAACAATGAAATTAATAATGATGGTTCATAAATAAACCAAGAAGATATTTCTCTAAGCTCTTTTTCATATGGTTCACCCATTTTACTAGAAGGATGACATATGAAGGATATTTGTGGAGTTTCAATATCTTTGATGATTATGAGTGAAATGACTGATGTTGTTAATGTAATTTTTTATTTGAATACCATTCTTTTTTTAACTAAAAAATGGAGGAGACTTGTATTACTTCAATTCTTATAATTTTAAAGAAATTCAGTATTCACTTATTTTGAATATACTTATAAATTTTAAGATATTCAAGTCTTATATATTGGATTTTACTATACGTAATTTTAAAATAATAATTTTAAATAATTTATTATATATAAAGAAGAATTATACACATTATATAAGCAATAAAACTTCAAAGCATTATGTGTTACATATATTATTATCATCTTTAAGTAAATTTCAAATAAAACATCAAAGAAAATAAGCTAGTTGATAAGAAGACACGAATACAATTATCTAAAAGTTTAGATTTACACAGGGTCATCTAAAAATATTAACTAAAAAAGTAAAGGTATTAGTTATACTTTTCATTGTAAATAAAACAACTAATATGAAAAGAATTCACTTTGGTTTTTTAAGAAGTCTAAGAAACACATATCCATTTTAAATCATGCCACAATTATAAGAAAAATTATCAATTTGAAGCAGCCACAATTATAAGAAAAGTCATCAATTTGAAGCTGAAAATATGGTACTTTTATAATCTTCATGAACCTATATAAAATCAATTCCATGTCCTCAACCATGCAACAATACAAATAAGTTTCATCCATTTTATTAGAAGGATGACATATGAAATATATTTGTGGAATTTCGATATATTTGATGATTTATTATCTTCATGAGTGAAATAGAAATAATTGATGCTATTGATATTGATACCATTCTTGTTTTACCTAGAAAATAAAGGAGACTTGTATCACTTTAATTTTTAAAGAAATACAATATTTATTTATTTTTAAAAACTCGAGTGAAATCGTGTTTACTCAAAATCTTCTAAATTTTTAAAAAATTAAATCTTATAAACTGAATTTTACTATACTTAATTTTAAATAACTTACTACATATAAAGAAGAACTATACAATAAAAAAATAACATTATGTATTAAAAAAGAAATGGAAAAATACAATCATTAAACGTTTAGACTTACACACCACCATGAGATTAAAAATATTAAGTAAAAACAACTGGTACTTTTCATAGTAAAAGAAAACAACTAATATGAAAAGAATTCAATGTCAAGAAACACAAATCCGTTTTAAAACACATTATAAAAAAAATCATCCATTTGAAGCTGAAAACATGGTACTCTATAATCTTCTTGAACCTATATAAAATCAATTCCATACTTTAATCATGTAACAATACCAATACCAGTAAGTTTCATAAGAATATATATACTATAAATTGGTTTTATAGTGAACAAGTTTTATATATTAGTCTATTACACTTTGCATTCTTAGTATCTAATATTTTAAAATTTAATGCAAACGATTAAACAATGTGAAGGCCAGAAGAGACCAAGGAAATGCAATGAATAGGGTACAATCAATAAATAACAAGTTTAGTAATTACAGGCAATGGACGCATCATTGACAGCAGTTGAAGAAAGGAAATGCAATAAACAATCAACAAAAAAAAAATTATTTAATAATATAATATGTACAATTAACCGATTCTCATTGAGAAATGTTCAAGATTTATTTTATTCTTCAGGTGTCCGTAGTACCAGAATCAGGCATCATTTCAAAATTCATGTTCATCTAAATGACGCCTCAATCTCCTCTAGAGTTCGCCCCTTAGTTTCAGGAACCCAACTTGCCACAATGGCCAATGTGAAGAAACATATGACGCCATAAATTAAGAATGTTCCTGCAGTGAGATAAAGAGTTCCTCAGTCCCTTGGGCAATCAGGATTAAAAATAATTAGAGTGAAAGCAACTAGAACATTTAAATACATTTTAAGACAAGCTCCTACCTGCAGCGCTCCACTGTAGAAGCAAATTTATTGTCATAGTCACCAACCAAGAAAATGACCAGTTTGTCAATGTTGCTACACTACCGGCCAACCCCTTAACATTTATAGGAAGTATCTGCCGCATTACAAGTAAAAAAAAATCATTTAAGAAGATTTTTCTTGCACTCAATATTTTTTGGAAAGCAAAATAATATAAAATACTCTCTAGCAACAAAAGAAAGTATAACATAAGCTTTTATAAATTTTATGCTTGTGGGGAAGTAAAGAATTACCTCTGACATGATAATCCAAGGGATAGCCCCCATACCCAGTGAAAATGAGATGATGTAAACCTGTATTTAAAAAAAGTGAATACTGAAGTCATTAGTGCACTAAAACCAAACATAAGGAACTCAACTAGCAGATGAGATATGAACCTACCAATAGACTCATCAAGGCCAAAACACTGACGAATGTCTCAAAATGTGGGTCTCCAGACAGCTGGGTCTGAGAAATACAATAATAAACCAACGAGTCAGGATCACTGTTGTTGTGACTTATTGAATCTTGAGGCATGTTACACCCGTTTTCAACAAATAAATAAATAAATAACTACTTTGATTTCAATACCCATTCCAATTCACACTGCTAATAACAGGGTGGATAAGTTTGAATAACGAAGCAACATCCCTGGAAGGATTAATTACCTTCATGTAAAATGCAGCACCAAGAAGGGAAAGGCAGACAGACATTCCTCCAGATGATATCTGTTCAGATTAATAAGAACCTTGTATGAGGTTTTTACAGGGCAGGCCTGGTCACATCATGTTTAAAATCATGCTACAATTTTCTTAGGGATTTAGTCACAAAAATGGGTCTTTCACTCACCATCAAGAGAAGACGTCTACCGGCTTTGTCAAGCAACACTGCAGTGAGTGCTGTCATAATAACCTATAAATAAACAATACAAAATCCCTTAGAATCCCATACTAACTAAAATGCTAATACCTTATTCCTTCGGAACCAATTAGGACATACATAATAAAAAAACAAAAAAAAAACACTCTTTCAGGATTAGGGAGCAACCTGAACAGCACCAAGTAAAAGGGTTGCAGCATCACTAGATGAAATTCCTATTTCTCTCAAAAATGAGTTTCCAAATCAGTACAGATCTCAGTTTAGCTCAGTCTCAAAACCACAAGTCCATTATGCAAATATGAAAACGAGTGACTTGCTTATATGAAAAGAATCTTTTAGTAGAACTCACCGGCAGACTTAAAAATGGAACTGCTATAGAACATTATACCATTGATTCCACTTAATTGTTGTAGGAGAAGTAGCCCGATGCCAATCTATACAATATACATGGCAAGAAATACTGTGTTGTTAGAGTTCTCATGTCTTTGTGAACAAAGGACCATAGAATAATAACTGGTTTACGAAAATTCAACACTAAATATCAAAATGTATAACTGTGAACTTGTGTTTCAGAAGAGGGAAACCATATAACTTACACTCAGAGGCATTACATATCTTCGTTGAAAGATTTCAGAAATTTTTATCCTGGGTTCTTGATTTGCAGTCTCCGCACCATTCTGCAAAACATTAAAATTTGTATGAAATACATGTGCATGGAGAATGGGTATTCTCTGTAATACTATTGTTTTACAGCAAGATATTCAAATACTACAGATTGTAATTATCGTCAATATCAACTTTCGACACTAAACCAGTTAAGAGCATCTCTAACAAAGCATAATATAGACTACCCACACCCACTAAATGTGATGGATCAAGAAAATAAATGAGGCAAAGTTAACACACAGATGTTGTGGATTTGAAAGAAGTGATAGAGAACATCTAATCCGAGGCAATACCTTGATCTCAATTGCTTCCTCGGAAATATCAGCCTCACGGCCTCGCAGAACTTGTAGCGAAGGTTCAAATTTCTCACTACCAATTTTTGCCTGTATTAAAAATTCGTGTCAACATACTACGAAATGTTCATTTTACCTAACAGCATTAAACCCCTTGAAGACTATAAAATTCATTCCCTAGAAACTCACCAGCCATCTTGGAGATTCTGGGATAAAGAATAGCCCAAGAACAAGAAGAGAACAAGGAACAACTCCTGTATAACCACACAACAATGAGAGAAGTAAATATTCATGAACGTTATCTAATAAATTCCACAAGGACAAACTCTAAAGTCAAGAATAAATGCAAGGTTCCTATGTGCTTTTTAATGGGTTGAAGTTTGAACAATCAAAGGGGAAAGAAATGATTTGTCAGAACTATAAGCTAGAATGTTAAATAGGGTAAAGAGTATTATATAGGCTCGGCCAAAGGAAGGAAGAGAAGAGCAAGGATGGTATATATTCAGTCGAACCTCTTGGATGGTTCAACCTGAAGTGCCCTATATACATATAATCATACCTAAAATCCTTTTACAAAGCAGAAAGGTGAACACTACTGACCTCCAATTGCAAGAGCCCTCCAACCAAGAAACATGCCAAACAGGTAGGCCAATAAAATACCAATCGTGACAGAAAGCTGTTGTAACAAGAGATATAGTCAACCACTTTGAACTGAGATTCCTAATTTGCTCCAAACTAAAATCCATATAGTTCTTACTTTGCGTGGAACTTGTAAAGAGACATGGTCTAAATTTCACCTGATTTACTGCCCCAAGGCCACCACGCAAGTGCTTGGGAGCTATCTCAGCTATGTAGACAGGCACCTGTCACAACCATGTCCATTAGATATTGGATTCAAATTTATGATTTTATAGAAATACAAGCAAAATCTCCATAAATGCCTTAAGCAGCCATATAAACCCAGACTTAGGCTTTAGTGCCTTCAAAAAGCATGACTAAACGTACCACGAATGAGATGACTCCCACCCCAAATCCGGTCAATATCCTCCCCAAATACAGGAACGAAGCATCCTACAATAAGAAAACCAAAGCTAAAATAAATCCATAAGGACTTTTGAAATCTATACATAGCTTTCTCATGCATTCTAAGTCCTCCAATGTCATCCTCAACTGCACTTCTCTACAAACTGACCCAAAACCAGATGAGAATTTTCATCAGGCATGGAATTAAAGAATATAGCTTGCAGCAGAGCAGCATGCCTTTGCAAAAGAGATGCAGAGCCAGCCAATAATATTTGGAATCCCAGCCACTACCAAAGCCTGCATACAAAAGAAGACAATGCCTTCACCCTCAAATCACATGCAAACAAATGAGAGTAATCACCAATCAACATTAGAAGAATAGCAACATTGGCTTATGACAACACTTACCCCTTTACGCCCAACGAAATCAGCAATCTGCCCACTGACGATGGCCCCAATCATTGCTCCCACATTCGACAGAGAGCCAAACAGAGAGAACTATTCAAGAACATGAAAATTAGATGTTATCTATATCAGAAATATTTCATCACTGAAATTTTAAGACAATGCACCCCAATAAAAACGAAAAAAGGAAAACAGATCTCAATCAAAACCTGAGAGACGGAGAGGCTGAGATCATTTGTAATCTGCTCCTGAGTAGGGGATGAATATCCAATCTTCAACCCGGAAAAGAACATTAAACATTATCATTCATCACCATCAAGTAGTTTTATAACCAGATGAACTACAGACATGAGACTAACTCTACACTAAATTGAGGAGCAATGAAAGCATATGCTTACGCAGAAGCCAAACTGCACAGGTCCCAGAGCGACAATCGCAGTGCATATAAGGGCAGTTAAAATGCTTCCTTGAAAGTATTCAGCGTCAGAAATTCTATTCCCATGCGGGCCTTGCTTGTGGGGAGTAAGGGGCGTCCTCAACTGGGCATTGCGACTCTCCTCACCTTTCTCCAAGTCATGGCTCCAAGCCATAATCAAACTTGATCCAAATCGACAAAATGCTCAATCCACTAATGGACTCAACAATCTTTAAAATTCGCTTGCTGGGTTTTAAGCTCTGAATTGCGAGCAGTCGTCGAATATGATATAATCCAATACATAAAATAGAATGTGAATATTATCTAAGATTATTTTTATGGACGAAAATGTTCTTCCACCATCACAGCCGACGTACTGTGACTGGATATCACTTCCTATGCCAAGAAGAAATGCATATAAGGCCTGCACAAGAGTTGGCTTTTAAATTACTCTCCTACCACCACGCTACGATCTTATCACACATACTTTGGCGCTCTTAATTTTCCTCTTAAGGATGGGAATGATAGCCATGCCATGTCAGCAGGGGTAACGGTTAATAAATCCTATCCAATCAGGCTCGTTTTCCGTATGTACGGGTCCTAATAAAAAAAATTTAAGGTATTTAAGCAAGTTATACTTCGAAATTTTAAATTATTTATTTTTTAATGTGCTTAGGCAAGTTATACTTTGAAATTTTAAATAATTTATTTATTTTTTTTAAAGGTGTTATACCTCGAAATTTTAAATAAAAGTTTAAAATTTAAATCTTAGTATATTATATTTATATTTTAAAATGTTACATAAATGTTTAAGGTTTAAATCTTAATATATAATAATAAATTTTAAAAACAATTTTATTTTTTTAAATAATATATTATATAAAATTATAGAATTTTTTTTATTGAGTTAGTATAATAAACTTTTAAGATGTTTAAGGTTGGACATCTTCATTCCAATCATAATTTTTTGATAAGGGTGAAAGTCGAACTCATCAATAAGTACCAAACGCACAACCACACACATACACACCCAACCCTCACCAATAACGCAATTTGAACCTTGAACCTTTTAGAAAACCAAATCATTTCCTTATCCAAGACTATAAAACTATATAATTATTATTTATATATTTATTTACCATCCTAAAGTTGGATAGAAACAAACGTACGTTTGGATGCATTGACTATCCCCTTATTGTCAAAACTTTTCCTAAGAATGGTTTTTATAAAAAGTAGAACTCCTTAATTTCAATAGGAATACAATGCCGAGTCAATTTAATTGTTGCAAGGTACAAAATATTTACTTGGGCCATAAGTTAAAGCAATTTCATCCTAATGTCACAAAGCTTGGAAGTCAATAGGCTTTAAACATCAATGAAAGGGGTTGGAAGGACAACAATTAAGTTGGGCATCTCCTATAAGTAGTTTTTAATATTTATTGATAATTGTTATTTTTAGATATATAAGTAGTTTTTAATATTTATTGATAATTGTTATTTTTAGATATATGAGTAGTTTTTAATATTTATTGATAATTGTTATTTTTAGATATAAAGAAATCAGTTATATTCATAGTTTTTTTAAGATTTAGATTTTGGGATTGTTTTTTTATAACTTTTATTCTACTTTATTGTTGTTGATTCTGAGTGAGAGAGATCACCAGTCATTTAGGATTAGTATCATTATCGTCGAGATAGTGCACACTCAGATTTTGGGACTGCTTTTTATAACTTTTATTCTACTTTATTGTTGTTGATTCGGTATGAGGGAGATCACCCGTCATTTGGGATTGGTATCATTATCGTCGAGTTGGTGCACACTCAGCGGATTCAAGTCAAACGATCATCTTTACAAATAGGTATGCCCTTAGGGTTTGAACCTAGGTCTCTTCTTGGTAAGCGTCAAAACTTACCAATCCACATAACCCCTAAAGATAATATCTATAAAATTATAATTCATATATAATAAACATGATGAGAGATGATATTTATTCAATATATATTTATAGAATGATTTTCATATAGAATGTTGTTTACTTAATATATATTTATTTGATCATACTTTGATTATTTGAGTGTGGTGTACAACCTTATCTTTTTAAAATCAAACATTAATCCTCCTTTTTGGAGTTTCAAAGCATTTATCATTAAGCCCACTCAAATTGTACAAATGACTCAATTACTATAAGGATTAATTATTAGACGAGAGAGCGTAAAGAACCCTAAAGTAAAGAGCATACAAGATTTAATTACTAGAGGTAACCAAGAATCATACCTAAGCCAAACTATATAATCTCATGGGTTGTCAGTTATAATTGAGTGGGCCTATCAGTGAAGAATTTGAAACTCCAAATAAGAGGTCTAAGGTTCAATCTAATATGAGTAGATTAGTACATTATGCTTTGATAATCAAAGTTCGGTTGGATAGACTCATATTTAAGCAGGTTTTGAAGAATAGTAGTAATATTTTTGGGCAGTTCAATATAGGCTTAATTGCTTGCACTAAGGGGCATTGTTTGGACCAAGAGCCATAGTAAGTTGTTGTTCCTATTTTCATGGGATTGATCTAGTTGTTGATATAACTACTAAGAAGTGAAGGCATGTTGTATATACTCAAAAATGTTTTTCCATGGATATTTCAAAACCTTTGCCATAATTAATTAGGATAAAATTTGAATCAAGATAATGGGTTTGACAAATGGATTATGAAAATATTGTACTTTGATGTTGCAAATATTATGAGATTGAACACATGGCAATATATTCCAAAGTGAAAATGATAGGAAAAGAAATAATTTTTTGGATGAGGCACACATCAATATAAAGCAAGGAGATCATGTCATAGTAGAAGCTATCCAAATCGAGGATTTTCCACTCCCAATAAAGAGGTAAATAAATTCCCTCTACACTATCAAACGGTGAAGGTCATTACAATCTATTTGAATTGGCCATTAGAAGAAAAAATTGACATTAGAAATAATGAAGTATAATGCACAAGTTCAAATTTAGGAGTTAAAGGTGCAAAAGAAGATAGGGAGAAAATTCTAAAGCAAAGGAGGTAAAAGAGGTCAAGTTTATTCCACATAAATTATCTTCATTTTTCTTAAGTAGTATAAAATCCTCTCCTTGCAATAAAAATATAAGTAGTACAAAATGTATCCCTTGCACTTTAAGGATTCGAAAGAAACATAATAAGGAAATGCGTATATAAATTCTCTAGGGCAACATAAATCTTTAGAAGATAAGTATGTATAGAAAAAATGAAGAGATTGATGAAGATAAAAATATCGGTGGAAATGGAAAAAGTAGAGGAAGGTATTAAAAGCAACATTATAAGGAAATATGTATGGAGGATATCCATAGAAGTCTGGTTTCTAGGGAAGCATAAGAAAGTAATTACTATGGAGGATCATCCTTGTATTCTAGAGTTTCCAAGCCAACTTAAGTCTATATGGAAAAATTGAAGAGATTGATGAAGACAAAAGTATTAGTGGAAATAGAAAAGGAGAGGAAGACCTTCAAAGCAAGAACAAAGAGAAAAGGAAACTCAAAGAATATTTGATTTGGAAAACCAAAAAAAAAATCATAGGTATTAACAAGAGGTAGGACAATTCCACTAATAAAAATAAAAAGTGATGATGAAAATGGTATTATGAAATTTCAGGGGTATCAATAAGACCCCTAAAAAAATTATTAAGGTATTTATAGGTTGTGATAGTACTGAGTTTATTGTAATAGAAGAAACAAATTAAATAGTGAAGAATGTAAGGATGCATTCAAAAGGATATAGAAGATGAGAGATTGTTTGGTTGTTCCTTCCATTTGAGATTTTGGAGGTATTACAAAAATTGAGATAAAATGCAAATACAATGGGTAATTGCTAAAAGCAAAAAGTAATTGGGTTGTTCATCTATTTTACAAGAAATATGAAAACATCAAAGTTGGGGTTATAATTGTATATGCTCCAACTATATCTACTCTTTGTGAAAGATGTTGGAAGGACCCTAGCATATTTTTGTCAACTACAATGATGATTTAGAATTTTGATCTATGGATTCTTAGAGTGACTTCAACACAGTTTTGTCTCCTTCAAAAAAGAAGGATGGTACTCCTAGATGGTCTAAATCAATGTAGTATTTTGCTTCATTTATAAATTCAAATGGTATTTGGAATGCTATTCCTTCAAGTTTTTAATATACACGAGATAATAGACATATTGAGAAAACTCATCTAGTAGAAAGATTGGATAGATTTTTGTTACCCAATACATGGTTACAAATACAGTATACAATCTCTTCGAAAATTTTAATACAAGTAGGATCATATCACAAATCCATTCTCTTGAGATATGATTTACTAAATAATGGTCATTTAAAGCTTTTTTTTTTTCATTCTATGTGGTTTTAAGACCCTAATTTCTTCAATATGGTTATGTTATGGTGGGATGAAGTAAATTTTAAAGGATCATATATGTATAGGTTTGTCCAAAATATGAAATATCTAAAGGAATAAATGAATATTTGAAATGCCAAATATTCTCATAACATATTAAAGAAAAAGAGAAAATTGAATACAAGCTAAAAACTTACAAGATATCATAGAAATAAATGGAATGGATCAGGATTCTTATATTCAAGAAAAATAATTAGTTTCTGATTTTCATAATGTATTGAAAAGGAGGAGTCATATTGGTTCCAAAAATCAAGGGAGAGATGGCTCAAGGAATGAGATAGAAATAAAAAAGTTTTTCAAGAGCTACATCCAAAACAAATTATTCTTTTCATCCCATCAAAAATATTTTAACTTTAGATGAAATAAATATTGAAGAAGGAAAAGAGATTCAGAAGAATTAAATTTTCAAAGATATTTTGTTAAATGTTGGGGAAGATAAGAAGGTATAAGGTAAGTTTTTGCAAACTATTTTATAAATTATCTATTTGTATCTTCCTTCCTGATCCTTGTACAAAATATTTTAAACCCTATCACCATATTAATCTTGAAGTAATCTCATTTATGGTTTCATCTAGATTTGGTGGTTTTTTATCACACCAAGTATCCATCCAAATAAAAAAAAATCTCTAGTTTCCACCACCCATCTTAAACCTTTAATCGCTAGATCAATTGATTTTTTAAAACCATTCTATAGTGTAGAACCATTTGATAGATAGAATGCAATAAATATTAAGCTTGGATCATTTGGCTCAACATACTTAGAATAATTCTTGCCCATTGTCTTTGACTCTCTCTATAAAATATCCAAATTCCTTTTCCCCTAAGATCTAAGTTTGTATTCATAAGAACTCTTAAACCGAGACCTCCCCTAGTTTTATCATCACACACCTTGCTCCATTTCACCAAAGGAAATTTCCTTTTATCATGTAATCTTGATCATAAAAATGACCACATAATATAGATTAAAAAAAATTCTATTGATTTTGGCATAGTATACAAGGACATATAATATGTTGGAATGGCATGTAAGTTTGATTTAATTAGTTGCACTCTTCCTGCTAACGATAATCATCTACCTCTCTATATTGGTAATTTATTTTGAACTTTATTTATAACTGGATTCCATAATTTTATCCTCATTCTCCCCTCAAATAAAGGTATCCCTAGATAAGTTGTTGGTAAATTTACCTCCTCCATTTGAAGTAACCTACATATCCTTGCTTTGATTTTAGTTGGGGTGTTTAGAAAGTAAATTTTGGATTTTGACCTATTAATTTTTTTCCCTAATGCTCTTTCATATTTTTTAGTAATTTATTCAAAGATCTCTCTTGGATTTGAATGATTATGTTACTAACCCATTGACCAACACTGAATATGAAATTATAGAGATACAAGATTTAATCCATCTAACCCATTTCTTTCCAAATCTAAACTTTTCTAATACTGCAAAAAGAAAATTCCATTTAACCCTATCATAGGCCTTACTCATATCAAGTTTTAAGATCATTGCTTTCTCTTTTCTTGAAGCTATTGAATGCATAACTTCATGAGCTATTATGATCTCGTCTATAATCTATCTCCCTTTCACAAATCCTCACCGTTTTGAAATATTTTTTTTCTAAAATTGGTATAAATTGATTCACCATTACTTTGGAAATAATCTTATATGTCATATTACATAGGCTTATGGGTCAAAATTAATCAAACAATTCTACATCCTTCTTTTTTGGAAACAAGGTAAGATATGTTGCATTTATTTTATAAGGTATGTATTATTTTACCCTAGATTGTTCCACTACCACCAATAAGGAATCCTTATCTATATCCCAATTATGTTGATAGAATATTGTAGAGAAACCATCCAAACCTGGGGATTTATCCTTATTAAAAAAGAAAATATCTAGATGAACTTCTTTCAGAGTAATAGGCTTCATGAGTTTTCTATTGTCTTCATTTGTTATAACTGAAGGGACTTCTTGTAGATGTTGGCAATTTTGGGTATGTTGCCTAGCTTCATGTTTGTGAGTTGTCATTGATGTCAAAAGGAATTTGTGTTGATGTCAAAAAGAGTTTGGTGCCAAAAAGATCTTGAAAGTTCCATGATGTTTGTTTAAGGGTTTTTAATTAAAACCATGGTGACAAGGTTAAAGGTTTTTCTTAAAACCATCTAGACTCATTAAGGGTTTTTATTAAAACCATCTTGGCTTAATGAAAAGGTTTTTGCTCCTTGAAAAAACCTTAAAAGTCCATTTTGATTATTAATAAATAAATCAACTCAAACCTTTGAAAAGGTTTTAAGTTAAGTTTATTATTAATAAAATAATAATTATTAATTTAATAATTATTATTGAAAGGGTTTCTAAACCCTTAGCGACGCTCATGTAAAACGTCAACTTGCATGGGATGAAAAATGCAATGTTTGAAAGGAGCGCCGATTTCAATTTGCATGGGATGAAAGACTATTAAAGGGCATTATTTCTTAAGGTTTTAAGCACCTCCGATTTGCACGATTACCTTCAAATTTGTATTGCTCTGTGACCTTCGATTTCGTATTGCTCTATGATTTTCGAGTTTCGTATTGCTCTATGTTTAAGTTCTGATTTTGTACGCCTGTGAGGAAGAAAAATTTGTTTATCTTTAATCTCTACCAGTAAAGGGAAGATAAAACGACGAGTGGCGCTTGAGAGTTTGTTGGGCACTTGTGCTCCAACGACAGAGGCAGTGGAGAGAAGGTGCTAGCTAGGCAGAGGTGTCGAGATTGATTCACGTCGGGCGTGTTTCATTTTTGGTCATGGATTATTGTGCACATGGTACAACAGTTGCTTTGGGCCACGAGTTTGGAGGAGGAAGCACTTTGGCGCTTATGTTGGTGTCTCCACACTTCTCCTAAGGTTGGAGAATTTATTTTTGGTAAAGGTAGATCTTTTGTTGATAATGTGAAATATTTGATTTGGCTTGGCAATTATTGTTGGTAATTGGATGGAGGTATAAGGTTAAATAGAAATATTGCTTTGACATTGTTATTATTGATGCTTAATGTTTATGTGGTAAATACATTTAGAAGTAAATGTATTTTAGGAGTTATAAGGGTTTAAGGAATAATTGTCTTAATGTCATATTGGGGTTAGAGAGCCTTTGGAGTTATTGAGTGGATATTCTCTTGTAATTATTTTTTGAGGTTGAAGTTATTTTGTGATATATTAAGTAGGAGATATAAGGTGTAAAGGAATATTATTGATATGTATATTTGTGAGTTTTTATTATTGATGAGTTGGAGTTATAAGGTGTTATTAAGACTCTTATCATTGTGCATTATTCCATTGTTGCTAACTCTAATTTGTGGCAAATTGAGAGTTAGTGTTGTGACAGATTTTGAGTTCTCCTTCTTCATCAAAGTAAAGGTATGGGCTCATTCTTCCATGGTTATTATTGATTGATGGTTTTCTTAAAATAAGTTTGGAGTGAAAAGGATTAAATTAAGTTTCCTTATTTTAAGTGGATCTTATTTTCTGAAAGTGGAAGTATTGAGTATGCATTATGAGATCATGATGAGTTTATGAGTTATTGCATAATTCTAGTTTATGAGAGTGGAAGCATTTGAAGTTTGCTTTAGGGTTTTTGAGTGAGAAGCTTATGCCATTGCTATAAGTTGTTGAAACCCTAATTGAGTTGTTTGGTTGTTGAGAGTTTGGTTTTGAGATTGCTTCCATTGAGATTGAGTTGATCAAGTTATGCTTTACTTAATACATGAGTTGGTCTTGCTCCTTTGAGATTTGATTTTATCAAGTTGTACTTTGCTTGATAAACTTGGTTGTGTGGTTAAGTTGAGCATTCCCATTTGAGAGAAGTTGGAAATATATTGAACCCCTTTTTGATGCTTAGAGAGAGATTGCTTTGAGTTCTTGAAAACTAACTTGGCTAGGGTTTGATAGTAAGTTATGGTTCTATGTTGGAGGAGTTGATTCCTTGATATTGCATTATTGACAATTGTTGGGTCGTGGTTCAAGATATTGTGAAAGTATACTACTTCTATCTTTATTCTAATTTGAGAAAGAGTTTGTTTTTGAGTTGAAGGATAGAACATATTGAGTCTCTAACAATTCTCTTTATGATATTGATTTGAGTTGAGATTGAAAGTTGAAGGATAGAACATATTGAGTCTCTAACAATTCTCTTTATGCTTCTATGAGATTGATTTGAGTTGAGATTGAGAGTTGAAGGATAGAACATATTGAGTCTCTAACAATTCTCTTTATTCTTCTATGAGATTGATTTGAGTTGAGATTGAAAGTTAAAGGATAGAACATATTGAGTCTCTAACAATTCTCTTTATGCTTCTATGAGATTGATTTGATATGATTGGATGAAACACATTAGGTCTCTAACAATTCTCTTTGTGTGTTCACATTGGGCAAGTTTCTTGGTAAACTTGCTTGAGCTGATTTGGGCAAGTTCTTGGTGAGCTTGCTAGGACAGATTTGGATAGGTTCTTGTGGAGAACTTGTAGACTGATTTGGATAGGTTCTTGTGGAGAACTTGTGGACTTATTTGGACAGGTTATTGTGGAGAACTTGTGGACTGATTTGGATAGGTTCTTGTTGAAGAACTTGTGGACATATTTGATGAAGTCTTGGTGAATACTTGTGAGCAGTTGTGATTGATTTGTTCAAGCTTTTGGCTTAAGCTTGGGATAGATCTGATAGAGATTTGAGAGCATATTTGTGCTGGACCATAGGACTGAGTTTGGTGCAGATTTGTGACAGAGTTTGAGAGGACTTGTGCTAGATCGACTGACTGTGTTTAGTACAAGTGTTGATGAGCAGCTATGGAGGTGATCAGTGAGGACAAAAGTCTCTAGAGCCATATCAAGGATGACAGGACATCTTTTGTGGAAAGGAGTTCCACCCACTAGCGTCAGAATAGGTAGTGATATTTTGAAGTATCATTTCCAAAGCTTTGGGGGATAGGACATCTCCTTTGGGTAGGAGGCTCATAAATACTTCTTTGGGGGATAGGACATCTCCTTTGGGAAGGAGGCTCATAAATATTTGATTAGGGGAAGGATTCTCCTTTGGACAGGAAGTCCATAAACATTGTAATTGGGAAGGATTCCCAAAGGATTTGATTGAGAAAATTTAGTGAAAGATTTTCTCTGTGGAGTAGCCCACCTTGGGTGAACCACGTTATATTGGTGTCTCAATTGTGTAATGACTTGTACACTGGTTTGATTACTTCTTTGATTTTGCTATTGGTTCATTGCATTACTTTCTAAAGTAAAAGGAAAAAGTTAAAAAGTGGTCTTATATTGTTCACCCCCCCTCTCAGTATAATCTTGTGTTCTTCAGTAGAAATTTATTATTAAGAACTTCAAACTTCTCTGATCCTAGAATACTCTGATAAAAAGACCTTGTCTCCTTTCTTATTTAACTTCGGTCTTCAATCCAAATCCCTTCTATCGATTTAATTCTACTAATTTTGGATTTTGAATCTAACAAGGCCCTTGGCCCCAATGGATTTTGTGCAATTTTATTTCAATTTTTTTGGGATTGATTGAAGAGTGATATATTGGTCGCAGTTGAAGAGACCTAGAAATTGAAGGTTATAATAAGTGAGATCAATGTCACCTTTATTACATTGATTTCTAGGAAAGGTGAGATGGAATATTTTGACAATTTTTATTCAATAATCCTTTGTAATATGATTTATAATATCATTTAATAAATTATGGCAAATAGGTTGAAAAGCATTCTAGATTATGTTATCTCATAGGAATAAGGTAGTACTATTTTTGGTAAACACATTTTTTATGGTGTATTCATTGCATAAGAGGTAATCTATTATCTTCAATCCATGAAAAATTTAGGTATGCTTATGAAATTAAATATGACCAAATAATGTGATAGGATTTGTTGGAGTTTAAAACATGATATTATCAAAAAGTTTTGATTTTATCAAGCTTGGTGTAAATAGTTTAAATATTGTTATAACACTCCAAAATATTTTATTTTGATCACTGTATTCCCTACTAGATACCTTAAGTCATCCCATGGAATCTACTAGGGCAATCCACTATATTCATATCATAACAAAAGCTATCTAAATCAAAGATTTTCCACTCTCGATAAAGTGGTAAAGAAATCTATCTAGACCTCCCATTTTGCGGAAGCCAGAGCACTCCTTCAAGGCCTCTTATTGGTGGAATCCTTAGATTTTAATAAATTTATGGTGGAGGGGGATTTGTTAAATATTGTTAATCTAGTCAAGAAGTTTTGCACCCCACACTGAAAGATACCAAATATCATGACAAAAGTAGTCAGAATTTTTTGTTTGAGATCATAGGCTCAAATTTAGCATATTTTTCATGAAGGAAACAAAGCGGCAGACTTGATGGTGAATATTGGGCTATCGCAACAAGACCTTACGGTTTGGATGACAAACTTTCCTCAAAGTCTTCAAAATTTAATTGTGGATGATCATGGTTAGTTGTGGGTGTTGGTTATGGGAGTTTAGGAGGCCAGGGGGGAGATTTCCTATACTTTTTGGAGCCTCTTGATTTTCGATGTTTTCCTTTTGGCAGGGATTTGGTGCCATCTATAGGTGCCTCATGTACAACGGGTGCCATTTGACTGGGAGCCTTGTCTTCTCAAGGTATCACGCTATTTTTTGGTGGTATATGTGGAGGTGTTCCTTCAGCGTGTGGGGTCTCCCCAAAGGGTAGCAAGCTTCTTTGTTGTATCTTGTGATCTCCCTTTGGGTATTGCAGCCATTTTTTTCTCCACTTTGTTTTTCTTTTGGGGAGTTTGGTACTGGTTTTATATATGAATATGTTATTTTGCTTAAAGATTTTTTTCTTTGAGAATGATGCATTATATCTTGCTCTTTCTCAGTCCCATATGTATTAGGTTTGGGAATCCTTTAAAACCCCTTCTCTTACCTAATAAAAAAAAGTGGCAAATAAATCCCCTTTGCATCATCAAATGGTGAAGGCTATTATAATTTATTTGAATCAACCATTAGAATAAAAAATGACAAGGAATAATGATGTGTAATGCACAAGTTCAAATTTACGAGTTAAAGGTACAAAGAAATATGAGGAGACAAATTCTAAAGCAAAGGAGGTAAAAGAGGCAAATTTTACTACACATAATACATCTTTGTTTTCGTTAAGTACTATAAAATCCTCTCTTTGCAATACAAATATAAGAAGTACAAAGTGAATCCCTTGCACTTTAAGGATTCAAGAGAAACATAATAATGAAATGCATATATAAATTCTCTAGGTCAACATAAATATTTAAAATATAAGTGTGTATAGGAAAATTGAAGAGATTGATGAAGATAAAAATATTGGTGGAAATGGAAAAGGTGGAGGAAGGCCTTCAAAGCAAGAACAAAGAGAAAAGGAAACTCAAAGGATATTGATTTGGGAAACCAAAAACAAATATCATAGGTGTTAACAAGAAGTGGGGCAATTCCACTAATAAAAATAAAAAGTGATAATAAAAATGGTATTATGAAATATTAGGGGTTTCAATAAGACCCCTAAAAAATATTTATTAAGGTATTTATAGGTTGTTATAGTCCCTAGATTATTTTAATAAAAGTAACAAAATTAAATAGTGAAGAATTTAAGGTGCATTAAAAAAGATATGGAATATGGGAGATTGTTTGGTAGTTTTTTCTATAGGAGCTTTTCGAGGTATTGCAAAAATTGGGACATAATGCAAGTGGGATGGGCAATGGCTAAAAGTAAAAAGTAATTGGGCTGCTAGTCTATTTTGTAAGAAATATGAAGATATCGAAGTTGGGATTATAGATATATATGCTCCAACTATAGTTAATCCTTGAGAAATATTGTGGAAGAACTTTAGCATATGTTTTTTAAATACAATGATGCTTTAAAATTGTGATCTATGGATTCTTGGAGGGACTTTTATACATTTTTGTCTCCTTTAGAAAATAAGGGTGGTGCTCTTGGATGGTCTAAATCAATCCATAATTTTGATTCATTTATCAATTCCAATGACATTTGGGATGCTATTCCTTCAAGTTTTCAATATACATGGGTTAATAGACACATTTGGCAAACTCATATAGTAGAAATATTGGATATATTTGTTACCCCTACAAACTGAGTATACAATATCTTAGGACATTTTATTATGAGTAGGATCATATCCAAAACCCATTCCTTTATGATATGATTGACTAAATAATAGTCATTTAAAGCTATTTTGTTTTCATTCTATGTGGCTTTAAGATCCCGATTTCTTCCAAATGGTTATGTGATGGTGGGATGAAGCATATTTTGAAGGATCATATATGTATAGGTTTGTTCAAAATATGAAATATATAAAAGAAAAAATGAAGATTTAGAATGCTAACTCTTCTTATAAAGACTTACAAAAGAGAATAGAAATAAATAGAATGGATCGGGATTCTTAAATTCAAGAATAATAATTAGTTTTTGATTACAATGTATTGAAAAAGGAGTCATATTGGTTCCAAAATTGAAGGGAGAGATGACTCAAAGAAGGAGATAGAAATGCCAAAGCTTTTCATGTTACATCTAAAATAAATAATTGTTTACGTTGCATCAAAAATATTTCAACTTTAGATGGAAGAAATATAGAGGAAGAAAAATATATCAAGAAGGAAGCAATTAAATATTTAGAAGATATTTTGTTAAATTTTGGGTAAGATAAGAAGGTATAAGGTAAGCTTTTGCAATATATTCAATATATTGTCATATAGGGATAAAAAATAAATCTTGATGAAGAAGATATCTATGGAGGAGCTATATGAGGAAGTTTTAATGGCCTTGATGGATTTTGTGCAATGTTATTTCAATTAAAATGGAATTTATTAAAGAGTGATATATTGGTCTGATAGGTATTAGTATTGTATTTCATTTAATATTGACACGGATCATGTATTGCATTTAATATTGACACAGATTGTGCACATTAAATACCTCCTTTTAAAGGTAGACATACCTATAAATATATTTTTGTTGAATGCAATTAACAGTTTTCATTCAAACCCCATAAGGGGAGAGGAGGTCCAAGGTTCAAATCTCGGGCTCTGTCAAACTGAACGCTTGTCACTTTCTTGGTGCTTTCAATGGCGTAAAAGGTTTAAAATGATTGTGGCATGGTGGTTATAGGTGCGGACTGCGCAAAGATCTATGTGGCGGCTTTCGGGGTGGACATCGCAGAATACTATGGCGGCCATAAAAGCTGGACAGCCTGCTCGAATTCGTGGCGGCTACCGATTCCACCATGTAAATACAAAAAAAAAATTAACAGTTTTCACTGTGCCATTCTCGTGTTCACCTCTTGAGTGTTCTTCCCACATCATTGATATCAGAGAAAGGTGCAAGGATTTTTGGAAAGTATCCTCTTCCTGAGACCAGATTAGTTTAGAAAGGAATGAGAAATCCAACCCCTGGATCTTGATGCGTAAATGCTCTTTCCTTATCGTGAACACTTTCGAGCACTCATATTTTTGAAAACTTTCAACTAGGATCCCTCCAACTCTCAACCCTCAACTAGCTAGGGTACCTCTAACTCTCAACCCTTAGCTCACACTGTAGTGGAGTCTTTTCAATTTTGTTCGATCTGATCTACATTTCTTAATATAGTTTATAGCATAAGTGAGGCCAATCTGCCTATTGTTTGCTTTCCACAAGTGTTGTTATCCACATCTATTCTCGACCTGTGTACTTGATCATATTCATAGTTGGGGTCCCTCCCATCCTTGACCCTTAGCTCACGTTGTTGTGTAGTCTTTTTGATTTCTCTCAGTTAGGTCTGCATTCTTTATAGTTTCCATGTTCAACACCATGATGTCAAACCTCGAGCTTTCACTCAATGAGGTCTCTCATCAACTTAGGGATCTCTTTGCAAAAATCTAATATATCCAAGCCAAAATTATTCATGCCATAACTACTGCTAACAAAATTCTTCTTATCGACAAAGCACACCAGCTAAGAGATCTCACTATTGAAATTCAGCAAATCCAAGTTGCTAGACTCGTTGAAATGGTCGCTGCTATTGATGTTCCTGTTGTGAAAGAATATATTGTTCAAATAATTACTGAAGGAAAACTTGTTCGAATTTTAGATGATGTTGCTCATAATATTAAATTTTTGTCTATTGTTGATCTCCCGAAAGAAGAACATGCCAAAAGTTTTCAGCATCTATGTGATGATGAAAAACAACGTTTTATCAATTCCTCCTGCTTTGAAATAAAATTTTGTTCTCTATTCTTGGCAGCAATCACAAAAAAATTTGGACAATGAAGCTCCAATTGTCATTCCTACTCTCGATGCATATCTTGTTTTGTCTTTGGATCTGCGTTTTCAGCACTATTCTCAAGATTCCACCGATTTGTTATTTTTTGACAAGATTCCACAGTGTCAAGATCCTCCCCCATGGCACTCGTTTGTCTTTCCCACATTCTGACAATGGATTTTTATTTTCAGCACCAACTACCCATTTTCAAGCCCCATTTCCATCCTTCTGGCCACTGGTTTTCATTGGGTTTTCAATCTGCCTCCCCCAACCCATGCACCCCCATGGCCTCCCCCTCTCACCCCGTGTTGGTTGCTAGCCGTTATCATCGGTCAAACATACCTGCAACTTGCCACTTGCCAGTGTTGCCATCAAATTAACCGTTGTCATTCCACAATAGTTGTTTTTCCCTTTCCTTTGGAGAATTTTTTAAATTAAATTTTATTTTATTTTATTTTATTTAAAATTAAAATATTTAATATAGCACTTATTTTTAAATACCATAATTATGCATTAAATTAAATATTCTCCATTGATCGTTGCCCATTCACATCATCCATAAACCCATAATTAAATTAAATTAAAATTTTATTTAATCCATCACTTTCATCTCCATTGATCGTTGCCCATTCACATCATCCATAAACCCATAATTAAATTAAATTAAAATTTTATTTAATTTTATTTAATCCATCACTTTCATCTCCATTGATCGTTGCCCATTCACATCATCCATAAACCCATAATTAAATTAAATTAAATTTCATTTAATTTAATTTAATCCAATCATCCATAAACCCATAATTAAATTAAATTAAATTTTATTTAATTTAATTTAATCCATAACTAGGTCCGAGGTGTAGACCAATTGGTTCGATCAAACCCCATAAGGGGGATGGAGATCCAAGGTTCAAATCTCAGGCCTCGTTGGACTGGACGCTTGTCCCTTTCATAGTGCTTTCAGTGGCGCAAAAGGTTTAAAATGATTGTGGCATGGTGGTTATAGGGGCGGACTACGCGAAGATCTGTGTGGCGGCTTCCGGGGTGAACAACGCAAAATACTATGGCAGCCATAAAAGCTAGACAGCCTACCCAAATTTATGGTGGCTACTGATTCCACTATGTAAATTGAAAAAATAATCCATAACTTTCATCGCTGATTTTCACACCCCATGTTGACCATAGCCCTCAACTTTTTGCATTACCCGTTGCCTCGGCTTCTGCTCCATTGCACTTAATTTATGTACTAATATTTTTTTGCCACATCACCTATTATTTTCTTCTCCTGTCGAATCGAGGGAATATTCAGCCATCTACCAGCATAGCAATGTTTACAGTCGTTAGAAAGGTTCTTCTGATCCCGACTCAGTGCCAACATCTATTTTTTGTTTTCTAAAGACTTGCTTCAGTTCATCATTGGTCTTTCTCTTTTTGTACAGGAGTGCATTTTTTATTGTACCCGACACTCCTTTGTTTTTTCTCTTCCACACTTGTACGCATTGGGGACCAATGCTTCCTCAGGAATGATGGGGATTAGTATTGTATTGCATTTAATATTGACACGGATCATGTATTGCATTTAATATTGACACGGATCGTGCATATTAAATACCTCCTTGTAAAGGCAGACATGCCTATAAATATGTTTTTGTTGAATGCAATTAACAGTTTTCATTGTGTCATTCTCGTGTTCACCTCTTGAGTGTTCTTCCCATATTATGGTCGCAGTTGAAGAGGACTATAAAATGAAGGCTATAGTAAGTGAGATGAATGCCACTTTTATTACATTGGTTTCTAGGAAAGGCGAGATGAAATATTTTGATCATTTTTATCTAATAAGCCTTTCTAATATGATTTACAAGTATGGCAAACAAGTTGAAAAGCATTCTAGATTATGCTATATTAGACGAATAAGGTGGTTTTATTTGTGCTAAACAATTTCTTAATGGTGTATTCATTGTATGTGAGGCAATATATTCTCTTCATTCCATAAAAAGGTTAGGTACGCTTATGAAATAAGATATGAACAAAGAATATGATAGGATTCATTAAAGCTTTCTACATGCTATTATTCAAGGTTGGTGTAAATATATTAAATGTTGTTATAGCACTCTAAAATATTCTATTTTTATCAATTGATTTCTTACTAGATACTTTAAGTCATCCCATGGACTCTACTAGAGTGATCCACTATCTTCATATCTATTTACTAGTCCCATAGAGGCATTAGGGGGAGCTTTCTCAAAGGTAAAAATGAAAGAAAAATCAAAGGTATTTAGGTTGCAATAAATAATCTCTCCAAATTTGCTCTACAACTTTTTAATGATATTTTTTTGGGTCATCCTTCATTGAGGCCATGGATTTTAAATCATTATTATTATGCTATGGCAAGGCTACTAGGTAGTTGATCAATACTACAAAATCTAGGATAAAATTACCCTAAATTTAAATAAGATTATTGTGGATATTTTAAAGTTTAAAATTGGAAAACTACCATCAACATATTTGGGTAATCCTTTGTCTTATAAAAGAAATAAAATGGATCTTTGGGAGTCAATTTTGTATATGATGAAATCTTGTTTGGTAGGTTGGAAAGGTAAGTTCTTAACCATATATGGAAGGTTACAACTCATAAATACTACATTGCAATCCTTCCCTAATTATATGATATCAATTTCAATATTATCCACAAATATTGCATTCAAACCTGATAAAATTCAAATAAATTTTCTTTGAAATTATATGAGGAAAATTTGGGTTTCCTCTTTGTAAGTGGGATAGGGTTTATAAAGGAAAGAATATTGGAGAGGTAGGCTTATAAAATTATAGACTTGTGAGTTTGGCCTTAGGGGAAATACTTGGTTGGAGATTATTCAAAGATCGAGGAAAGATTTGGGTGAAAATGTTACTTTAAAAATACATAATTTCTCTTGATGCAACAAAATTATTTAGGAAACAAACTTTATCTAAAGGATCACCATCTTGTAAATTCATATCAGATAGTTTATAATTGGTCAAACATATTAGATCATCAGTCAAAGAGGAGAAGTATGCAAATTTTTTATTTGATGTTTTTTGAAGCCTTATCCTCTTATCTTTAATTCAAAATGGCAAACATTAGCTTGGTCATGTATAACTTGTAAAGGTCCATTCGTTAAATATTATATTAATTTGAGCAACAAATCTACATCATAGATTTCAAGGATAAGAACTCAAACAAAGAAAATAAACTTTAAAATATACTTTATGAGTTTTATTTTCCTATTTTGACATGAAAGGATGAATTGGTTTGAAATCTACCAAAATATGGTGGATGCTTGGTCAATTCGAGATGTAAGAATTTAGAGCAATCAAAATTTCCTACTCTCAATGATTTCCTTTAGAATAATATTTGGTCATAAGAGGTCCTCCCCAAGGCCTCAACATTCCTTTGGTTAGTACTCCAAAGCAAGATTCTTACAGGAGAGAGTTTGCAAAGAAGAGGATATCATGGACCTTTTAGTTGTGCTTTGTGTGAGAAGGATCTAAAAACAACATATCATTTACTTTATTATTCCTTTTCTTACACCATTTAGGGCTACTTTTTAAAAAATATGAAAATACATTGGATAGCTTTGTCAACACTAACAGTGTTGATGAAATGTTGGAATAATTATTTGAAATATAAAGTATTATGTATTATGTGGAGATTACTTCTGCTATTATTTCCTAGAATTTATGGCTTGAAAGGAATAATAAAATATTTTAAAATAAATCTCAAAATTATGTCCATGTCTAGAACCCTATTATTGCCTCTCTTGTAGAATGTTTATAGACATGGAGCTTAATATTAGAAGTCTCAAGTGTGGAAAAAGATATGCTAGCCTCTTAATTATATGATTTGAATATACTTGGAAGGGTCATCTACAACAATGGAGATAACACAAAGGATTTGATTAGATCTATGGTAAAATAAAAATATCTAGAAATTTGGTTTATGAAAATTAATTTTGATGGTGCTTTTAAAGGAAATTACGAAAAATCTAGTGGAGATAGGTGTATTTTTTGAAATCTTATGAATTTTCAACTAACATCTATGCAAAGGCTAGGGCACTTCTTACAATGATCAAAATTGCAATAGAAAAAGGTTTGAAATATAGTTCAATTGAGGGGATTCACAAATTACCATTAATTCTATGAAAAAAAATGGATGTGGGGATTGGATATGTAGAGGAGTTGGAGAGCAAGTGGGTAGTTAAAACTCTCCAGTTGAAATCGAGAGGCCCAAGTTCAAATCTCTCCCCTCACATGTTGCGGATATGCTATGTAATGGTTATATCGTGACCACATAATAAATATTTACCTCCTTTAGAAAAATAATAATATTATTATTATTGTTGATGTTCATCAACTATTATTGGAGGTACATTCTTGAAAATGTGAGTATATCTATAAAGAAGGAAATCAAATAATAAATAATTTAGTCAATCTTTTTGTTGATCTTCATCTTAGTGAAATTTAAATTTTACAAGGCAATTGGCCAAATGAGATTTTATCTCTTAAAAAATGATTCCAATATTTTTTTGCAAAAACATAGCAATTTGAGGAAGATGAAGAATATATTTGATAGAAAGAGATATATAAAATATTTTTGTTAATAAGGCAATTTTGATATGATTTAATTAACCTTATAGCAAATATAACATTTTATATTATGATCCAAATGACACACTCAATGGATTATATCCCTCAACTTTTAAGTAAGAAACCTAGGTTTAGATCTTGTCAAATAATACATGCATAGTTATAATGCTATTGCAATATCACTATGATCATGATGTAATATAGGTGGAAATCATTTCAATTCCATATAATCCATCAAAAAAAAAATAGGAGGATCCCCCATTAAAAACCACACATAACTTATTTTAAAAAAGCATAATAATAAACTTAAAACGTTTAGAAAACAATTAAAATATAAAATTAATTACTTTTTTTTATTGTGAGTGGGGTTTGAACCTTGAACCTCTCAAAGAAAAACCAAAATCCTTACCATTGCAACAAGCTTGCAACTATAAATATTAATTACTTTTATTATTTAAAAATATTAATATTAAATATCTATATAATTTATATTATTCTAATTAAATTTTTTTTATTTTTAATTAATTTTTAATTCTTATTAAATATTTAAAACAATTTTAAAAACTTTTCACTTTAAAAACAGCGAAAATGAAAACTTACTTTGATGTGATATGTATGTCTCATCCAGACCTATGAGGGATAGGTTAGTGGTTAGTCCTTAGGTTTTCATTGTGGAGATATTCCCGGAAGTGATTAAGATTCAAATCTTACCAAGGAACATTTGGATAATAGCCATGTTATCATATAACCATTTAATATGAATGAGGTCGTATCTATGTAGCACCCATGGGTTTGGGGCAATTATTGAAAGTGATAAATTTCATATCATAAACAAAAGTTATAAAAATAATTAAATTGCATCAGCTTCAAGGAGAAAATGGAGATTCCAATATTGCTATGCATAATTATCACGTTTTGTTTTCCTCTGTAAGTTGTTTTTCCTCAAATAAAATCTTAATTTTATTTTAAGCAAATATGAAATGACATTTTTCATATGCCTATTTGGCATTTCTTCAAAGTTTCAATAATAACCTAAAAATTAGATTGCTTATACATCATAGCTAAGCTAAATAATTATCAAATTAGTAATGTGCTTATGATGTAATATAGGTGGATTTATTTTAATTTTATAAAATCAATTAAAATTTATATATTTGTTTATATATCAAATGACATGAATTTAATAAATGAAATTTCTAAATTTCATGGATAAGATTTAGGTTAAAATAATAGGGTATAATTGATAAGTTGCCATAATACCATTAAGTGGTCACCATGTAATAAATGTGGAGCTCTTTTAATTTATATAACCCTATATATATAGAATAAGGATTTATTAAATTTTTAAACTTATTAGATAAGTAAAATATATTAATAATGATATAATATACATCAAATAACATTAGCTTAATCCATTAAATTCCTTTTAATTTATATAACCCTATATATATAGAATAAGGATTTATTAAATTTTTAAACTTATTAGATAAGTAAAATATATTAATAATGATATAATATACATCAAATAACATTAGCTTAATCCATTAAATTCCTCACTAAGGATATTGAAGTTTGAATCTTTCCAAAGAAAAAAAGTACATGTATAGTTGTGATCATGTTGTAATATGAGTGAATTTATTTCTAATATAATTTATTAGAAATAATAATATAATAAAATTAACTTATAAGAATACAACTTATTTTTAAATGTTAAATTATTTTTCTAAATAAATAACATTAATTTAGATCATATGTATATAAATTTATATTAAGTTAATTTATTTATTGTTTAAAATAATACCTAAACATATAGAAGACTTAAGAATGAAACCACCTAAAAGTAAATACCTATATAGATTTAATGTGTTAAATTGTTTTTTTTAATAAATAACATTAATCTAGATCATATGCATATATAAAATAGATTTAATGTGTTAAATTATTTGTCTAAATAAATAAAATTAATTTAGATCATAAGCATATAAATTTATATTAAGTTAATTTGTTTTTTTAATAATACTTTTTATACACATCCACCATGGGGATTGAACCCGGGTCACATCACCACACATCACTTGCCGGTAGATCACACTCCACACTCACGGGGATTAATTTATCTTATTGATTATAATAATACCTAAAAATATAGAAGACTTGTGAATGGAAACACCTATATAGATTTAATGTGTTAAATAATTTTTCTAAATAAATAACATTAATTTAGATCATATGCATATATAAAATGGATTTAATGTATTAAATTATTTTTTTAAATAACTTTAATTTAAATTAAATGCATATAAATTTATATTAAGTTAATTTATTTTATTGTTTAAAATAATACCTAAAAATATAGAAGACTTATGAATGAAAACACCTATATAAATTTAATGTGTTGAATTATTTTTCTAATTAAATAACAGTAATTTAGATCATGTGCATCTAAATTTATATTAAGTTAATTTATTTTATTGTTTAATATAATACCTAAGAATAGAGAAGACTTATGAATGAAACACCTAAAAGTAAACCCAATATAATATCCATTATATTAATGGGGATGTTTAAAATATAAATTTTTATATATTTTATTTTTCTTAAATATAAATTAATGTCAAACTTTTAATTCCATTTCAAAAATATTAATAAATTAAAAAAATTAATGAAATTTAATTAGTACAAGTTAAAAAATAATTAATTATAAACAATATTATCAAATTTTTAAGTATAAATCAATACACTATATGTTTTTTGATAAGTTATGTATGGCTTCTATTGGAGGTCACTCCCATCAAAATACCAAAATATAGAAGACTTCTGAATTTTTCATCTAAAATTGTTGGGAGGTCAATTAAAACCATATCTAACATTGTTTTTATGGCAAATATTTTTCATTTCTTTTTTTATCAAATGTATTTTCATCTTCCTTAAAGTGCTATGTTTTCACAATCAACTTTTTGACATCATTTTTATTAAGAGATACAATCTTATTTTGTCAATTGCTTTCTAAAATTTGAATTTCACCAAAATGAAGATCAACATTGAGATTGGCTAAATTATTTACTACCTAGTTTCCTTCTATATAGGTACGCTCATATTTCCTAGAGATTCCCTCCAATAATAGATGATGAATGTCAAAAATAATATTATTTTTATCCAATCTCCACAATTATTTTTATTGATAACATTAATGATAATTTGTGAAGCCCCATCAATTGAAATATATTCCATGCTTTTCCAATTGCAAAATAATTCCCTATAAGTAGTGCCCTAACCTCTGCATTTTTGTTAGTTGCAGTTCCATATGATTCTTAATAAGTGAGGAGAATGTTGCCTTCATTATATTGAATAGCACCATCTCCACTAGATTTTTTTTTTTTCTTAGAAGCACCATCAAAATTGGTCTTGATAAACCTAATTTCTAGACATTTTTATTTTACCCTAAATCAAAGTAAATTTTGTGTTTTAATGTCATTATTGTTGATGACTCTTTATTATGTTCAAATCATATAACCAAGTCGTTATTACTCTTTTTCTATACTTGAGACTTCCCATGATGAGCACCATATTTGTAAGCATTATGCAAGAGAGGCAATACCATGATTCCAAAGTTGGGCATGATTTTGATATTTAATTTAAAAATTTCTATTATTTATTTCAAACCATAAATTCCAACAAATAATGACAAGACCCATCCTCCATAGGACACATAATGTTTTAGCTTTGAAATAATTAATCCAACATTTCATCAACTCTTTCAATGTTGATGAAGCTACTCAATATATTTTTCATTTTTCATTTTATATTTTTTTCATTGTATTTCTATGGAAGTGATCTTAAATAATAGTAACTAACATTTCATTAGATACTTGAGTTCCTAGAGCTTGCAATGATGCTCATAATTTTTCTACTCTCCTCATGAATGCTTTTAGCTTTTCTCCACTCTTCATCTTTAGACAATGAAGATGGATTTGGAGGAATAGAATATAATTTTGATTCTTGGTTTCAAATACTATCCTCAATTTATCCCATACATCCTTGGCTATGGTTGTATCCCTAATGTATGCTTGTATCTCATTTGCTACTCTAATTATCATAATGAGTCTTGCCTTTCTATCTACCTTATCAAAATTTATTTGATCTTATCCTTTTATAGTAGGACAGACAACGATTCCATCTACTACATGCTAAACTTCCTCAAACTTAAGTTGCGTCATGAGTTTGGTCTTATAGGTAGCATAATTATTTTCTCACAATAATTGATAATTTGGGAATAATAACTTGGATGCTCCACTAGACGTGATAAACTTAAAATAAAGTTAAAAATTCTTATTTTAATAATTTTACCTCAAAATTCTCTTTCTAATGACTATATATGTCTTTATGTGGATTTCAATTGATGTTTGTAAAGGTGTGAGAAAGTGTCTCACCGAGGTAGAGGGAATGTTACTTCCTCTATGGAATATTCCTTGCATTATTATTTTCTTAAAATATTAAAAATGTATTTTCATGTTTTTATCATTGATCTACGTGTTGTTATCCAATTAGACTCTTCCAACCTTTATATTGAGAAATTTAGACTCTTCCAACCTTTATATTGAGAAATTTTATGGGTACTTTGTTAATGTTTGCCACAATTGTTAATTGATGCTAGTCTTCATTGATTGTTTTCTTTTCATAGGGAGAGATCTTCCTCTAAAGTCTTTGCAGTCCAACTTTGTTAGCTAGAGATATTTTTGGAGGTTCTTTATTATAAGTGCTTCTATCAGATATCCTTTTCAAATGTAATCAGATGTTTGATGTCCAAAAATCACCATCCCTTAGATTCAATTCATGTTCTTGGATTCTTTACGTCTAGTTGCAGGATCAATTCATGTTCTTTATGTTCTTCACATCCGATTGTAGGATAAATTGACTTACTTTTCAATATGTTTCTTCATAAATTTATTATTGTGATAGAGAGTAGGGTCTTCTTCTTTTGATTAGGTGCCTTGTATTCCAAATTCTTTTAAGTTTTATCACCAATTCTTGAGTGCTTTTCAATTTGAGTGACTTTTATAATTCTTGTTGGAGTAACTATTGACAAGTATCATTACTAATCACCTTCTGTTATTCTTGCCAAATGTCTAATATTTTGACCAATATCTTTGTTGATCACCTTCTACAATTTTTATAAAAAAATTTATGGATATCTTTATCGAGCACCTTCTCCAATTTTTCTAAAACATTTGATGGATATATTTGTTGAGCACTTTTGATAATTCTCTAAAAATTTTGACAAATGTTTTTGCCTATTACCTTTGGGAAATTCTCTAACACCTTTGAAAAATATTTTGTTGAGTGTCTTCTAGCAAATATCTAACACCTTTGATGAGTGTCTTTGGGTGATTGTTTAATGCCTTTAACGAATGTTGAGCCAAGTGTCTTCTACAAATTTGAAGAATGTCAAGTCGAGCACATTATGATGAGAGTTTTTCAACATATATATATATATATATATTGATTTACTCAAAAATATTTTTGTTAAAAAATATGAGCTTTTGCTTGTTGTGGGCGTTAATGATTTTTCAAGAGATCGTTTTGACCTCTACACATGCTTCTTTCCTTTTTATCCTTTTTAAATTTTTGTTGTTGGTATTTATTTTATATGCTTTTCATAGGGTTATTGCCTTCTATACACTATCCATTCTAGTTGGAACATTCACTTTAATGCCAAACAACTTTCTTTCTCTAGAGCTTGTTTCAGGTAAATTAATTTCCTTTTTTATTTTAATTTTCTACATTCTGTTTGGAACATTTATCTTCAATTATATAAAATTGATTCTAAGAATTTCTTTTGTGAACACTTTTTCTTACTTGTAATAACTATTTTGGATGTTTCCTTTCACTTCAATTGGTTGTTCTAATTGGAACTTTGACTGCCTTGAACTAGGTTGTATTCTTTGTGAGCTCTTTTGAGATTATAATCTCTATTAGACAAACTTCTTCAATCTTATTTTTAAATTCCTTTTCAAATGGATTCAATGTACTTTTTGAAAATAAAATCTTCTATGAATTCCTTTTATTCCTAAAATTGACCTAGTTGTTGTAGGTTTAAGGCCTCTTGGTCTTAGAAGGGATTGGAGCCCTTTTGATGCTTTGAAGGCTTTTTACCTTTGGCAAGGATTTTTCATCCTAAATTATTTTAATTCAACCATGGAATTTTCTCTTCATGATGATAATTTATCATAGGATAATTTTATCTTTGAAATCGCTTATCTCAATATTGAAAATTTTCTCAAACAGAACGCACCTTGGCTTTCTTTATGTCGAAGCTAGAGGAGGATCAGAAGGAGAATTATTTCCTCCTTCTACTTGCTCTGATACCACATGTTAGAACTTAATGTTTGAATTAAATTTGTTATGGTAGTGAAGGGTATTTAAGTGCATAGGATGCCTAAATTAGGTATAACTAACCCTCAAACAAACTTACAAAATACCTTGTCCTATATTACATGCATGTACCTTATGAGGGGTGGTTATGCCACTTGAATCTCACATGGTCTATGTTGTAATAACTCCTAACAATTTCTAATTACTTCTCATGCAAGGTACATTATAAAGTTCCATGACATCCTCTTTTTTATAGACACTCTCCTGTAATAATCGTACTTTTAATTTCTAGCCAAAGAAATATTGAGGCCTTAGGGAGAGCCTCTAGTGACCAAACATTCTTCCAAGGAAAGTATTAAATTATAAAAAATTTATTGCTTTAAATCCTCATATTCCAACTTGACCAAGTATCCACCATATTTTGATATATTCTCAACCAATTCATCCTTTTGTGTAAAAAATCACAAATAAAACTCTTGAAGCATCTTTTGAAGTTACTTTGCAATTTGTTTGATTTCTTCTCCTTCTTCAACCATGCTACTAATAGAAATCCATTATGTGGAGTTATTTCTCACATGAATATAATATTTGAAATTTGGACATTTACAAGCTAGGTATGCCTGAGCCAATGGTTACCATTTTGAATCAAATATAAGAGTATAAGACTTTAAACAAGCATCAAACAAAAAAATTCTATAATTCCCTCTTTGATTGACCATTTGATATGTTTCTTGATCAATTTAAAACTATCTAATATGAAGTTCCATGTTGGTGATCCTTTAGGTAAGATTATTTTCCTAAATAATTTCATTGCATCAAGCAAACCTATATATTTTTGAAGTAATATTTTTACCCAATTATTTCCACAATCTCTAAATAATCTCCATGCAAGTTTTGTCTCTAAGGCTAAACACATAAGTCTATAATTTTATAAGCTTGTTCCTCCCATATTATTTCATTTGAAAAAACTGTCCTACTTATAAAGAGGAAACCTAAATTTTTCTTTGCATCCTTTCTAAAGAAAGTCTCTTTGAATTTTATCAATTTCTGATGCTATACCTATTGGCAATCTTGATAGGGATGGATTGTAATGTAGTCTTTATGAGTTGTATCAATTTTTCCATGTTTAAGTTACCTTTCCGACCTATCAAGCAAGCATTCATTCTATCCAAACAATAGACACAAGGTCCCTTTTATTTCCTTTATGAGACAAGAGAATACCCAAGTAGGTTAATGGATTTTTTTAATTTTAAACCCTAAAATATCCACAACAATATTTTGTAAAATTAGGGTAGTGTTAATCTTGGATTTTGTAGTATTATAAAACTATCCATTAGCCTTATCATAGTATGTTAATATTAATTTAAACTCCATGGCCTCATTTACTAAGGGATGGATGAAAAGAAAAGTATCATCAACAAATTGGAGATGAGATTCAAAGGGACCATTTTTTGTAACCTAAATAGCTTTAATTTTTCTTTCATTTTTAACTTTGATAAATCTCTCCCTAATGCCTCCACAAGAATAAATAATAGATAAGGAGATAGTAGGTCATGCTAGCAAAGTCCATAAGATGAATTAAAGTAATCAACAAGAGAACCATTGATAAAAATAGAATATTTTATAGTGCTATAATAATATTTAATCCATTACACCAACTTTAATCAAAACCAAACTTTTTGAGAATATCATGTAGAAACTCTAATAAAACTTATCATAAGATTTTTTCATATCTAATTTCATAAGCATACCTAGTTTTTCATGGAATGAAGAAAATGTATGGTCTCTTATGCAACAATTACACCATCAAGGATTTGTTTACCATGAACAAAACCACATTATTTCTCTAAGATACCATAATCTAGAATATCTTTCAACATATTTGCCATAATTTTTTAGATGATATTATAAATCTTATTATAAAATTTTATTAGACAAAAATATCAAAATATTTTATCTCATCTTTCTTAGGAACCAATGTAATAAAAATGGCATTGATCTCACTTATTGTAGCTTTCCTTTTTTGGGCCTCTTCAACCGCAACCAACATATCACTCTTCAATAAATCCTAAATTTTTTGAAAGAAAATTGTAAGAAATTTATGGGGTCTAGGTGCTTTGTTAGGATGTAAAGAGAAAACTACTTCATATGGTTCTTCTATATATATCTTCTTCATCAAGCTTTCATTTTATCCCTATGTGATAATTAATGGAAAGTTTTGTAAAATCTTATCTTGTACCTTCTTATCTTATTTTTAAAATAATTAGTTGTTTTGTTCTTTATATATTCTTCTTCCTCAATATCTCTTCCATGTAGATATAATTTTTTTTATTCGATGAATTTTTTTATCGTAGCATGATTTGTTTTGTATTTCTATCTCCTTTCTTGAGCCATTCCTCGTAAGATTTTTGGAACCAATATGAATCCTTTTTCAATGCATTATAATAATAAAAAAGTAATTATTTTTCTTTCACATAAGAATCTTAGTCCATTCCATTGATTTCTATTATCTGTTGTAAAATTTTGAGCTTGGATTCAATTTTCTTCTTTTCTTTAAAATTGTTATTAAAAAATGTCGTATTGCAAATCTTCATATACTCCTTTAAATAGTTCATTTTTTGAATAAATTTTTACTTATAAGATCCTTCAAAATTTGCTTCATCACACCATAACATAACCATCTAGAAGAAATTAGGGTCTTGGATCCACATAGACTAGAAGCAAAATGGATTTGGATGACCATTATTGGGTAAATAACAAGTCAAAATAATGGGCTTTTGATCTGATCCTACTCCCAATAAAATATTTAAAGCTATTATATACTCTATTTGTAGCCATATGTTGGATAATAATAACCTATACAATATTTATGCTTTATGATTTTATGCAATGCATCTATTATCCCATGTATATTAAAAACTTGAAGGAATAACATCCCAAAGACCATTTGAATTGAAAAATGAAGCAAAATATTGCATTGATTTAGACAATCCAATAGTACCACCCTTATTTTCCAAAGAAGATAGAATTATGTTAAAGTCACCCCCAAAACCCATAGATTACAATTATGAATCATCATTGTGAAAATATGTTGGTGTCTTTCCAACATCTTTCACAAGGAGTAAAGATAGAATTATGTTAGAGTCACCCCCAAAACCCATAGATCACAATTATGAATCATCATTGTGAAAATATGTTGGTGTCTTTTCAACATATTTCACAAGGAGTAACTATAGTTGGAGCATATGCATTTATAACCCCAACTTTAATATTTTCCTCTTTCTTGTAAAATAGTCTCTGGTCGACCTGCCTCTTTAACCAATTACCAACGAGCAATTACCAGAAAAACCAATTACCAATGAGCAATTATAGGCTCTGGTCGACCTGCCTCTTTAACCTAGGAATAGAGTTCTATATATTTTCTAGATAAACCAGGTATGGTAAGGAAACCCTTGAGGTGAACTTAAAGTTTTTAACATTTTATGTTCATGTTCTTTCATATTTAATATGGTAAGTAAAAGTATTATAAAATTTACCAAGCTTAAATAATAACAGTTCAATTATGCCTTATGTGTATGACTGATGCCTTAATCCTTTAGGCTATTGTAGTAATATTTTAGAACAATTCAATGCAATGGAAAGAAAGGGGAAAGAAAGAATTTGGGCAATTACATTCATTCGAATATTGTAATAAACATAACCGTTGACCAACGAAAGAAACGTTCATTATACATTCAAATAATATAACCCATAATGAAGACACACATAAGACTAAACAAAGATATGACAAATAAGAAGCCTAGAATTGTATTAATATCAAGAATGATTACATAAAGAGTTGGCTTGAAAATGCCATTTTACTCTTGAAATATTAATACAATAAAAATCCTCATTCAAATAATGTAACAAGGAATTTTCACTCTTTTGTTCCAATCTGGTAATAGTCAAGTCTCTAGACCTCTGGCTCAACAAAGGGAAATAATCTCAGTTTCTTGAGCACTTCTCTCTCAGAACCTGCACAATAATGGGAAGAATAAGAGATGGAAAAATAAGGAAATACATAAGGGAAAATACAACAAATAACAAGGTACTCAAGTATACCTCTTAGCAAAAATATGCTATGTAAAAGCTTGATATTGATTTCTAGTTGTGGCTATCCTTTTATTGCTTTGGCAGCTCTGTAACTATAAAAATTGCTCCAATCTAAACCCTCCACTTGTTGCCATCTCCTACCCTATTATTGGTTGGGTGTATTATAGCTTGATATTAGCTATCTCAAAATTAAAATTAATTGTTAATATATCAAAATTGGCCCCAACTATCATCCACCTGGTTTTACTGCTAAACTCTACCCTGTGATCTTTTCTTCTCTTTTTCTCCCTTTGTGGGTCCCATGTTGTTGGTTGACTCTAATGGCCTCTAACTTTTCCTAATTGCATCTTTCTCTTCTTGAATTACCTCGACTAATTCAGCAATGTATATTCAAACTTCTTCATCAATTTCATTGAGAGCATTAATTATGTTTAGTATCCTCATCACCTTGATTTTGTATTCTTTTAGAGTTACCTTCTTAACCTGAAATTTTTTTATTATGTAATAGGTGTCTTTTGTCAAAGAAATGAGTTGGTCTAATAATTTTTCTTTGTCTATTTTATTAAATTGGAATTCTTGAACATCATTAGTAACTGATCTACTGAACCCTTCTATTATGAGTAGTTTTGGGAGGTTGAGATTAGCCTACCCTATTTTGAAAATCATGTCCCATTCAACATCTTCAATTTATTTTATTGGAGTTTTTCCATCTTGGTCTATCAGCCACAAGGCTGGTGAATTTTTTAAATTCTTCTTGGTAGCTATAATTTTGGCCATATGTTGTGATCACCTGTTTAGTCTTGATTTGATCATATTCAACATGACACCTTTTATAGATTGGGGAAATAACCACCATATTTTTATCTCCCCTTTCTAATAAGGGCTTTATTTTCTTGTTAGTCTCTATTATTTCTTCAAAATATCTATAGTATTCATCAATCATATCAGATTCCTATTTCATGATTTTGATCATCTTCTCTTTGTACTTCTTTATGAGCACTAAGCCCTATAGTTGTTTCTCCCTGATGGCATTTGTCCCTGAAATATACTTACCTTAACTTGTAGCTTTGTGTTTTCATCTTGTTTCTTTTTATTTTTTGCCTATAGCAGTTCTACTTTAGTTTTTTATGCGGTTATTTCTTTCTCTATGGCTAGAGCAGTCTGTGCATGTACCTGTACTCCATGCTTTAACAAAACTATTTTTTCTCCTCCTACCTCTACATCCCCTATTTCAATATTTATTTAGAGTGATTTTACTTCCTTTGTAGGAATGGTAATTATGGTCTTTGTGGCAGTAAAGGAGCTTTATGAGGGAATTGGACTTTCTATTCTACTCCTTGACTGGGATTTTGTCACTCTCCTTTCCATTATCACCTAAATGTGTTCTTATTCAGGGGTAAAATTTGTGATCTCTTTCTTTTTAACTAGGGTGATACTTATAGGCTCACCAGCACTTACTCCAATCCTAGCCCTCTTATGAGTGGGGAAACTTGAAGGGCTTTGAACACCAACTTGATAATTCCTAAAAATATTAGAAAACCTTCCACTTTTCTATATCATCTCCCAAGCTACTACAAAAATCTTTATTTCTTTGTTGTTTACCCTCAAGGCTATAAGTACTGCCTGAGGTGAATTTGTTCTGTTTGCCCTCAAGGCTTTGGGTGGCAATTTGGTCTCATATATTCTGATATAGGTAAAGTTTTTAGCGAGGATATAATCCCCTGCTTCTTTATCTTCAAGGTATTTTACAATACCCAAGCTCATCCTGGGGGGTTCCTTATTAGTGATTACATAATACATGGTAGTTAAAAACCTACCACAAAATTCTAAAAAATTAGAGGCACATTCCTCCATGCATGGTAACCTATCTTGAATTATTACCCTTGACACACATCCCAATTGGGTAATTACCCCTTATTTGAATTGCCCACAATCAAGTGAACGAGCAAGGAGTAGTGGGAGAAGCGAGGTATGAATTCTCAATCTTCATTAGTTGATTTTTGTAATTCTTTGAATTCTCAATCTATTGTGTCACAAATTAAGTCCTCCCACCTGTACATTGGGAATTTTCTATACTTGTTACATTGTACTATCAAGAACATGACCTCCATCTCTACCAAATTTAGGTCCTCGATCCCCATCACTATATGAATCATGTCGGTGTAGTCTTTTTTCCAATGGGGTAGTGATGATTTATGGATGCGAAACTCTGTGAACACTAACTTATCATAGATGAACAACTTTGTGTAGAAGGTACCAATCATGTGTTTGGCCTGTGTAGAGACCACTACTCCATCATAAATCAATGTAGCCCTTTCCATACTGAACACCGAATTGATAATTTCTGGTATAATTTTGTATATAGCTTTATTTCTATAATTCATTGTAGCCATGGTCTTTGGATCATATGATATGGCCATCCATGATAGTAAAATCAGGGGAAAAATGCACCTTTGGACATAATAGTTTTACCAAATTAATCCTCCATTTATTGTAGAGAGGGCTCCTCTTATCCTTATTTGCACATACCCTCTGGAAAATATATTTTAGCAAATTATATGGGTGTTGCCACTCTTCTATACTTGATTTGAAGTTTAATTCTACGAGCTCTTCTTCATCCCATTGTTTCTTAGTGGATTTTCTTGCCAACATTTTCTTAAATGATACTTTTTCCTCCAATTTCTTGACTTTAGTTTTAGGTGCAGCTATAATGGAAGATGTCATCTTGATTATGTTGATTCTAAATCTCTGTAACTAGTTCTCTCAACTCTCTATGTTTTAAGGATGCTCGTAGCTATGTGAGTCACTCACTAATGTTAGCACATTTTTTAAAATCGTTCCCACATGAAGCACCATTAATGTTACACCAACTACTGATGTACTACTGCTACACTCAGCTCACCACCTCACTCTCCATAATGATCCATCTATCATGAGTCATTGCTCTTTTAGTTGGATTGTGTAATCGATCATTAGATCAAACTTGTGTTCGATTTTATGTAATTTTAGTAACTCACATTGTATTAAAACATGTGCTTGGATGGATTCAAGAAAAATTTTGTAGTTGAACTATGTACCTACAACTCCCTAATTGGATTCTAGTTGTGTCAAAAATATTATTATCAATTTGAGTGCTTTGTTGGCTTTCTTAAACAAGGGCCCACTAGATATTGCTTTTAATATGGTGCCACTCCAATTGTGTCATTGACCAGTTGATTGTACCATTGGTACTATATCATACAAGAATCTGTGGCCATCGATCATGGATTGGTCAGTAGGAATTTAACTCATATTTACTCGTAAATATTTTTTATTAATAGTCTCTTGTGATTTGGTTGAAATCCTTTTCGTTCATTGATCAAGACTTAGTTGATTAACCTGGACCGTGCATTATTTTACAAGTGAATGGCCTAGGGTAATCTTGTACTGTAGGTTTAGTATTATTTCCATGGTAAACCTACCTTAGGGATCCCAATCATAAGAGCATATATTTTAGTTAAACCAAACTATATATAAAATATTAACTTTATGCGTACCTTGATTTTTTTTCGATTGACTTCACCTCGACTGATAAATCTCGATTGTTCATCTCGTTCGGTTAAAATATTTCAACAAATCAGATCTGATCAGTCGATTAATCTACATATTTACCTCCATTCAGATGATTGGCGTTTCTTTCTTTGCACGAGCCTTTGGTCATGAATTCTCTTTCGATCAAAAACCTATTAGTCACATTTTACCAATATAGCTCGCAAACTTTGGTTAGACTTAAGAAAAATGTTAACCTAGGAAAGGGGGGTGAACGTGTTAATAACCCTCATGATATTTTCATTATGATGGGTTACTACTTAGGCAATACTTTAGTATTTAGGTTTATTTAGATTTTTGGGGTTAGACATGATGTGTTTAACTCTTCCCCTATTACCTTTTGATCGATGAATCTTGGGCATTAATTCTCCATCGATCAAAAAATGTTTTGATCGCTTTGATGTTTCCACATCATCTTCTCACTTGATCTAAAGGCTTTAACCTCATTAACCTAGTCAGTTGATTTGTTCTTGGGCATTGTTGTTTTTTGGTTGAATGGCCTTACCTTGAAATTTTTACAATTTAAGATAAGGGACTTAGGGGGCTTCCTGAGGAAATGGGGGCAATATATCCATGACCCTCATGACTAAACCAGCCTAGGAAAATATTTTAAAATTTGGCTTGGGCCTTAAGGTTTTAAGTCTTTAGTGTACATGTAACCCTTCAATTATCCTTCGATTGAAAATCCAATTTAAAAATAATTCATAAGGTTTAATATTTGAATTTAATCAGATCAAGGACCATGGTTTAGGCTACTTTATTTAGGAAAAAATATTTCATAGCGGGGTTAACCTTACTACCAAAATTTACAATAACATTGAGTGGCACATTAGCTTTGACCGAGAGAGTTGATTAGTTTTGGTCAAGAGGTTTTCAGACCAAAAATTTTTGGTCATTGATTCAAGTTTTGGCTGATCATTATAAGCCTTTGATTCGTGTTTGGCTAAATAGCTTCTTTCGTACCAACTTGAATGATCAATCTCTTCTTCTATTTGGTCAAAAGCTAATATTAAATGGGGCTTTTAGGCAATGAGTCAGCTTTGACCGTGAGGGTTTACTATGTTTTGACCGATGGGCTTCAAGCCAAATATTCCTAGCCATTGATCTTTGATGTGCTTCGGTCGATCGATTTGAGCCTTTAATCTACTTTCAACCAAATGTCTTATTTTATTGCCAAATCAGTCAGCCAATATTTTCTTCTTGTTGGCCAAAAAATTCCCATGCTTTATCCCTTGACTTTTGGGCTTTTGACTTTGATCGGGGTCCTCAATTTTGTTTTGATCGATCCTTCTAGTCAGAATGTTTTCTTTCGATTGATGGCCTTTGTTTTATTTTCAATTTTTGGTTGATCGAGTCGATATCTTTACTTGAGGTGGTCTTGGCTTTGATTGAATGTTCTATCTTTTCATGGTGAAATGCAGTTTCACATTCTTTGTAGTTTTAGGCAGATTCATGAAGGATGATTAACATGATAGCAAAGGATCCCTAAAAATTGGTGATTTAGATATTTGAAGGATTTTATTATAAATAGTCCACAAAGTCCATTGTATTCTTTTGAAATGCTTTACTCTCTCAAAATTCAAGATTAACCTTGTTTATTAAAACATCATGAAAGTAGGACTTTTATGACCTTTAAATTTTTAAATTTGTGTTACTTTCATGTTAGATCATTTTAGGATACAACATGTCCATATAAGGTATTAAAAAGGATCGAGTTAACAACCTACAAACTGGTCCTTTCGACCACTTCTAAAATTCATCCAATATTCCATATTCCCTCTCTTAAGTAGGTTGTTGACAACAAAGTCTAGGTGTAGTCCACACTACTATATTTGGATGATGAAGGCTCCATCATTCTTGAACCTGAATGCATTCTAGATTGAATATTGTGTACCCTTCATTATCAAGTCATCACTAATGTTTTGGTCCAATGGCGTGGCTTAGAACCTGAAGATGCTACATGGGAACCCCTTCAACAACTTCAGAAATAGTGTTCTCATCTTTAGCTTTGAGGACAAAGCTTTTCGAAGAGGAAGGACATGTTAGGAACCCATCCTAACACTATAATGTAATAATCCTTGCTTAATGTGGGGGACATCCATGATAATATTTTGTGGCATTTGAAGCGCCTAGATAAGTGGTGACATTATATGCATCTGTTATCAAGAATGTAACTATTTTGTTGGTAGAATATTCTAGCTTGTGTGGCATTTTGTATGTAAGCCAAACTTGAGAATTAGGTAGAGAGACAGTTTTTAAAACTGTGAAGCGTAAGAATGAATGTATCTTTTTGCATAATTGAATGAAATTATTGAATGAGGTTGCCCCTCAAAGTGGCCTATGATTCTATGTTACTTTGTGATATTGTTTCATTTATGCACTTATATTTTATATTGCAATATCTTATGTTTCATACATTTATGTTTATTTATAATATTTTGTGAATGTGCTAATTTTAATAAGGTTCCTAATAGAAGAGGCCTAGAAATTGAAGGCTATAATAAATGATATGAATGCCACCTTTATTATATTGAATTCTAGGAAAGGCAAGATGAAATATTCCTATAATTATTGGGTAAATAATATGCCACCATTATTGGGTAAATAACAAGTCAAAATAATGGGCTTTTGATCTGATCCTACTCCCAATAAAATATTTAATGCTATTATATACTCTATTTGTAGCCATATGTTGGATAATAATAACCTATACAATATTTATGCTTTATGATTTTATGCAATGCATCTATTATCCCATGTATATTAAAAATTTGAAGGAATAACATCCCAAAGACCATTTGAATTGAAAAATAAAGTAAAATATGGCATTGATTTAGACAATCCAATAGTACCACCCTTATTTTCCAAAGAAGATAGAATTATGTTAAAGTCACCCCCAAAACCCATAGATCACAATTATGAATCATCATTGTGAAAATATGTTGGTGTCTTTCCAACATCTTGCACAAGGAGGAAAGATAGAATTATGTTAAAGTCACGCCCAAAACCCATAGATCACAATTATGAATCATCATTGTGAAAATATGTTGGTGTCTTTTCAACATATTTCACAAGGAGCAACTATAGTTGGAGCATATGCATTTATAACCCCAACTTTAATATTTTCCTCTTTCTTGTAAAATAGTCTAGCAACCAAATTTCTTTTTGCTTCTAAAAATTGTCTATACCATTAGCATTTTTCCCATATTATTGCAATACTGCTTGAAGATCCCATAAAAGAATTTGCTAGACAATCACCATCTTCCAAATATTTTTAAAAGCATCCTTGTGTTCCTCACTACTGTATTTTATTTCTTGTATTAAACTAAACTCAATACTATATCAGCCTATTAATTCCTTAAAAAAAAATTATGGGTCTTATTCATACCCCTAAAAGTACATGATATCATTTTCATCATCACTTTTTATTTTTACTACCCCACTTCTTGTTAACACCTATGATATTTTTATTTGGATTCCTAAATCAATATCCTTTTGACTTTATTTTTCTCTGTATTCATGCTTTGATGACCTTCCTCTTCTTTTTCTATTTCAAACAACACTTTCATCTTTATAAATATCTTCTTTTTTTTCATATTATTCATAATGAGACTTATCTTCTAAATACTTATGTTGCCCTAAAGAATTTGAAATACAAGGAATATCCTCATAAACATATTCTTCTTTATGTTTTCCTAGAAACCCTAAAGTGCAAGGATGATCCTCCATAGTAATTGCTTTCTTATGATACCTTGGAAACCCTAAATTTCCATGGCTATCATCTATACACATTTATTTATTATGCTAATATTAAAACCCTAAAGTGCAATGGATATAATTTATACTAATTTTATTTTTATCGCAAGGAGAAGATTTTATTCTACTTGAAAAAATGAAGATGATTTACTTGGACTAACCTTGACCTCCTTCACCTCGTTCACTTAAAAATTTGACTCCCAATATTTCTCCATACATTTAACTCCTTTTGTATATGAACTTATGCATTGTACTTTGTCACCCATTGTGTCATTTTCTTCTAGTGGTTAATTTGAGTGAACTACAATAGCCTTTATCATTTGATGATGCAAAGGGATTTTTCTCACCACTTTCTTAGGAGTTATTTGACTTAGTTTCTCTTATGATATGTTCTCCTTATTTCAATTGAATTTTATCCTATGCCCATAATTTTCCATCCCTTTCTCCATCATTTTCACTTTCCAATCTCTTGCCATGTGTCCAGTCTCATGACATTTGTGACATCATAATGCAATGTTTTCAAAATCCATTTGTTGATCTCATTCTATTGATTCATATTTAATATTAATGGACTATAGTAAAATGTTTTATAATATCTATGGCATCACATATTTGAGTGTATACAATATGCCTTCTCTCCTTAGTGGTTGGTCCCTTAATGATCTTCCTTAAAGTATTACCAATATTCTTTAAAACCTTCTTATTTATGGGTTGATATGAAAGTCCAAAGAGCCTAATCCATACCAAAATCCTTTTAATAGTCTCTATCTCCATAGAAAATTATCACTCCATGACCTTAAATATAATGTATATTTGACCCTAAACTAAGGGCCACCATCCATTATTTTATCTCTTATTTATGAATTTAAGAAGATAATGAGGAAATTTTATTTTGGATGAAAAGTTATGGAATAATTTGAATTCAATTCCCACTTCCACTTGATCTAATTTTGAATCTTAGAAAAACCTAGCTCATATCCATGTAACATACATATTAACCCTTTGGTTTTAAGAACCATTATACCATGCTCAATCATCTCATTCTTTTCACATCTAGTGTTGTATCTGATACCTAGATAGGGTTTGCCATAGACTTGCTCTTTCTCTTATTGCTAACTAGGGCATTCATACTTGTAACTAGGGTATCCTTACTTCTAGTAGAATCTTTCAAAAGTAATTTTCCTGCCATGTTACCTAGATTTTATTCACATGAATCCTTTGGTTTTTAAGTTTCTTATAATATTTGAAACAAGAAGTGGTGCTTGCTACTTGCTTTCACTTTGCTTTGTACTTCTTGATCATGCTTCCTACTCATTCCTAGATCACACTCACTTTCTAAATCAATATAATATTTAAAAAAATCAAATATTTAATTATATTTATATATCATTTTCTATGATTATAACATATGTCAAAATATAAATTATAAATTACACTATATTACTAAAAATTCAAGATGTTAGTTATTCATTTTTCAATATTTTTGTGTAAAAAAACACCATTTATTCCATGTAATTATCACATATAATAGTATTGTTTAAATGTGCATATTATAATTCAATAAGACACATATGTTGTCACACCCACAAAGCACCTAGTATAAGGTTATACATTGAATGTATTGGCCATGTCTTAGGGACATACTTATGGTAAAACCATAAATGTATAAGGAAGCAAGTGAAGAAAGTTAAATATAAATTTATCTTTTGTTTTACCTCCAACTCACATGAACTCAAGATATGATATTATTGTATTGTATTGTTGCAAACTTGATGCCACGAGAACTAACCTTTTACCTTAAGCTCTAATGGACACCATTGTAGACTAGTTCCTAAATACACTATCATTGTGAAGAAATTTGTATACATCTTGCATTATGTATCCCTTTATTTTTATCATATTGTAGGTTTATGTCTTTTAGCTCAAATAATTTTTCTTTTTTTATTTTAGTATGCCTTAAAACCTATATCATCTTGGTTGAGTTTCTCCTCCTAATTTCCCATGCTATGAAGATGCATATTATATATTTATTTTATCCCTTTCTGATATATTGGCACTACATTTGGTTCAAAATTAAGTTTAATGTCATTCATTCTCACATGAAAATGGTTACATAACACTTCCATTCCCACATCAATAGGATGCTACAAGTTCTATTGAGAAACTTGTAAGCTTTCAATCAATTTTTTTGTAGTTGTAAGTTTACCAACATTCAACTCCATTATTTGGTCTTCTATTTGACCAATTTCAACTAACATATATGGTTTTGGTCATGCATAAATTTATCCTAATGACAATCAACTTAGAAAACTCAAATTATTTTCAACTTAATGAAATTTGGCATCCTTTACCTTGTATACATGTTATTTTTATCCATCAAACTATCCAAATGGCTCCATGTAATAACAATATTGGTATTAATATATATAACATACACTACCACATAATATTAAATATAATAAGGGCATAAGTTTTTAGCCAAGACTATATAAGTCTTATCCACAATATACTATACATGATAGAAGTAGGAAGTACAACATATGAATATATAAAACATAAATAATAGGTAGAATTGATATTCCACCATATGTAGTTGACCCTCAGAGTGGATTACCTTATCCCAAATAGGGGACCACCAAGTTGTATCTTGCTCCTTCATTATTCTCCATATATGATACCATCATAATACACTTCCAACAACATTTCCATTCCCATTCTTCCAAATAGGTGCATCATGGATCTTCAATTTTGTCCACCAAAAGTGAAAAGTTTATCCTTGGACATGAGCATGCCCATGGTCATGGGTTTACTAAACATGACATGAAATATGGAAGATCCCCTTCATGTGCCACCAAACCCAAGGTGACACATTATAGAGAAATAGGAATGCCAAAAAGAGGTGTTAGGACTTAGCAAGGGTTACTCCCTATGCCAAATTGTGGCTTTTTCTACTAAATTTTGAAGGAGACTTCACCTTTTAAATTTAGGATAACCCATCCTCCTTATTCTTCAACTTTAAGCATATTTTGTAGAATTCCTTTGTAGTATAATATAACATGTTATATGATTAAAAATAATCATATAACACATTATAAAATTACTCAAAAAAAAAAGATATTATCTAGCATTTTTATTAAATCTTCACATTCAATGTAACTATGTTAAAAATAATAATAATAACCCTATTATTACCAAAAAAAAATTCCATTTTATTTTTAGATTCTATTAATATAACATAAATCATAAGCAAATACCATATCCTCATGCATGCAATTGAATTCCAATAAAATTCATCTTTTTTATTTTCTATTGTCTCCTTTATTTAACCTAACCGGATCCCTACATCTATGTATGCAAATAATTAAGAATGTAAATAATATCATTTCTTAATACCATCTTACCCATCTTACCATCTTACACATTAACGTAATAAAAAAAAATTAAACGAAAACCCCTTATGGGGTTGCCTTGGTCTGAGAGACCACGACCAGGGGTTCTACATTGTCAAAGTCATCCAGGAGTCACGCTCGGCCCAGCCCGCACCAAAATTATAAATTGGATTTTGAGTACCCAATTTAACTTTTTTTTTTTTTTGGTAGGGTGGAGATTCGAATCTGGACCTCCCTTGAAGAATTGCCCTCTTCTCTTCAAATCACCTACAACACCTGGATTGGATTTTGAGCACCCAATTTAACTTTTTTTTTTTTGGTAGGGTGGAGATTCGAATCTGGACCTCCCTTGAAGGATTGCCCTCTTCTCTTCAAATCACCTACAACACCTGGATGCGTAATAAAAAAAAAATTAAAATTAAATTGGAAATAATAAATGTTGAAAAAAATACTATATAGATTTTTATTTTCCAAATATTTTACACATAAATCACACATACAACATAATACAACATAAGGACCAAGGCTTTACCTCTCAAATCCAATGGTGCAAGCTCCAACAACACTTTCCTAAAATATTAGGTCTTTCCTTCTTCCTTTCCTTGTATAGATCACACATACAACATAAGGACCAAGGCCTTACCTCTCAACTTCAGTGGTGCAAGCTCAACAACACTTTCCTAAAATATTGGGTCTTTCCTTTTTCCTTTCCTCATTTATAAGTTCTTTGAAAAAATAATCTAGTGAGACTTAACATGTGTTATTTTGGATGTCTTTAAGAGGACGAAGGAGGAGGACTTGATTCTAATTAATTCATTACAATAATTTTAAATTTCTATTTTTTTAATGAGTTTACATAGGTTTTTACAAGGATCTGGTCCCCTCATATTGAGTGGGGTTTGAACCTTGGACCTCACAAAAAAACCAAAGCCCTTACCACTTGCAACTAATTTTAAATTTCTATAAAAATTTTATATGATAATGTTATTAAAACATGACTCATACTTATAATCTTTGAATATGGCACATGTTGCCTGTACACTCACAATTCAAAAGCTTAAATATTAATATCTAACTTAAAACTATATTCAAACCATATAAAATTTAATATATCAATAATTTTTAACTAATATTTAATGCAAGTTTATCTAATAGAAAATACATACATATCAATCCATCCTAAAGGTCTAAATAACATCCAAATTTAGACCTTGGTAGTACATCTATTACCCAAACAGTAAAAAAAAGTGTGTTCTAATGCGTGTTTTTTTGGTAGGTCACCTAAGTATTTTTAGCGAAAAAGATACTCTGCTTCCTTAGGTCTTACCCGAAAGTTACATCCCTTCTAGGATGTTTTTCAAATATATAATGCTTTAGCTTTTTTTTTTTAAGTTTTTTTTTTACGTTATTTTAAAAATTTGAGATGTTAACATCATTTTTTATAGCTTCCTAGTTTTTTTTGGTGCAATGTGGATGGTTTGTAACAACTATGTGCATACACATGTATAACTAAATCAAAGATCTAGTGAGATGGGTTGAATTCACTTTTAACTTAGTTTCTTTCTTTATTTTTAGTTTTATTTGCATATTTTACTTTTAAAAAATTAATATACATTAATATTTTTGAAATTCTATTTAAAATATTTAAGTAGTAGTTGAATTTGCATAAATTTTTTATTAGAATATTTTATTTTTTAAGGTTATATGTGGCTTCTATTGGGAGCCACTCTCATCAAAATACCAAAATGTTACATTTGTTGTAGCATATATTTTTATCACACTTTTTTCATTTCTTTTTTCTCTTAAATATATTCTTCAAGAAGTGTTATGTTTCCACAATCAACTTCTTGACATAATTTTTATTATGACATAAAATCTCACTTGACCAGTTACCTTTTAAAATTTTAATTTTATTGGGATGTAGATCAACATCATAATTTGCTAATTTATCTACTACTTGATTTCCTTCTCTATAAATATACTCACACTGCTAGGACATTGCTCTAGTAATAGATGAGGAACATTAGTAATAGTATTATTTTATAATCTAGTCTGAACATCCATTTTTGTTAATAGCATTGATGATCATTTGTGAGTCCCCCTCAATTGAAATATATTTTCGTCTTTTTCTGTTGTAAATTTAATCCTTGTAAGAAGTGCCCTAGCCTCGACATAGTTGTTAGTTGAAGTTTCATATGATTCTGAATAAGTGAGGAGAAATTTACCTTCACTATTTCTAAAAACATCACTTCCACTAGCCTCGACATAGTTGTTAGGTGAAGTTCCATATGATTCTGAATAAGTGAGGAGAAATTTACCTTCACTATTTCGAAAAACATCACTTCCACTAGATTTTCCTAGATTTCCTTAGAAGCACCATCAAAATTAATTTTGATAAACTTAATTTTTGGACATTTTCATTTTACCATAGATCGAAGTAGATCCTTTGTTTTAATTTCGTTGTCATAGATGACTCTTCCATGCATGTTCAAATCATGTAGTTAAGTTATTAGCACCTATTTTTTTGAAATTGAGACTTTCCACGATGAACACCATATTTGTAGACATTTTGCAAGAGAAGTGCTAATATGGTTTCAAACTTGGGCATGGTTTTGATATTTATTTTCAAACTTTTTGTTATTCCTTTCCAGCCATAAATTTTAACAAATAATGAAAGTGTCAATCCTCCAAAAAATACATAATGTTTATCCATCATTTTATCAACTCTTTCAATGTTGATGGAGCTACCCAATATAATTTCGTATTTTTTAAAAATAACCGCAAATGGTGTGAGCAAATGGATAATGAAGAAGTAAATGGTTTGGTGTTTCTGAATCCTTCTCACACAAGGCACATCTGAAGGGTCCATAATATCCTCTTCTTTGTAGACTCTCTCCCTTTATTAGAATCTTGTATTAAAGCATATGCTTTAAATTTTTTAATTCATTTTAAATTTAATTATTTTTCTTGCTTTAGAAAAAGGGGTTATACTCAGGTCCCCACCCTTGATAAATCATACCTCTTTCCTTTAGAGATTGAAGTTTTACAAATAAATTCAATTCTTGTTTCAATTGAGTTGTTATAGTTGGAAACCTACATCTTTTTTCATAAAGGCCCTAAATTCTTGATTTTCATTTTCTAGATTTTCTTCAATTTTTAATTAGAATCTTGTATTAAATCATATGCTTTAAATTTTTTAATTTATTTTAAATTTAATATTTTTTTGCTTTAGAAAAAGGGGTTATACTCAGGTCCCCACCCTTGATAAATCACAACTCTTTCCTCTAGAGATTGAAGGTTTACAAATAAATTCAATTCTCATTTCAATTGAGTTGCTATAGCTGGAAACCTGCATCTTTTTTCATAAAAGGCTTGAATTCTTTATTTTTATTTTTTTGGATCTTCTTCAATTTTATTTGTAAATATAAATATTCTAGAAGTGAACATCCTTATTGATATTTTCCTACAACAACCTTCACAATACAAAAAATTCACCTCAACTATCTACATACTGCAACTTAGTAGAGTAATATTTTCAAAACTTCACATTATCATAGTCCACTTTAGGACTATTAGTTTCCTTCTTGAAGCATAAGTGCAACCACAAGAACTATAATAAATAGTTTATTAGTCTCAAAAAGTTGAAAGTTCATGATTAAATTTTATCAAATAATATATGCATAATAACTAAACTATGAGTTATTATATAATACAAGTGGAATTCATTTTTATCTCAAATAACCAGTTAAATTTTTTTTTATCATTTAAATGTTATGAAATGAATATCACTCATATTATAATGACATTTTAACAAATTATAATGGTATAAAATTGCTTTGTAAAGGATTAGGGCATTTTTTTTAAAAATATCTCATCTTTTAGGAGCCATATCTTCATGAAGGGTTATCCGATTCAGTTGATTCTTGGACCAACTTGTGTGGAATTTGAATAGCTTTAAAATGAGTGGTCATATGAAGGAATCCAAGCAATATTGAGGGAGATACGACCCTATGAAGTCAACCATCCGGAACAAGGGCAGTGACGATTTTTCAAGTCACGAAAAATGAAATTGCAAATATTTGTCAGCTAGGGTTCGGATGATGGGAAGAGCAATGAAGGGCTAGGACTTCAGTGAGGCAAGACATTCTATCTAGACATAGAATTTTTTAGCTAAGTTTTTTTCCCTTCTTTATCTTAGAAATTTTGCATGCAAATTATTATAATTTTTTTATCAAATATTATATTTGCTATAGGATATTCTGATAAATTTCAATAGATTTTGAGTTTTAGTTTCCTTTCCATGGATCGATTTATAGTTAAATCCTTAGAATCATCTCTAGTGGTAGAGGTTAGTGAGTGCACCTCAGAGAGATCCTCGTTGCTCCAAGATAGGGTAGTTTTTGGTAAATTTAATGGGTATTGGCCAGGGGCTTCAACCTTGAGAAAATGGATTGATAGGAGTTGGAAGTCTCTAGGAGTGATTCTATCCTTTCTTCCCAAAGGTTTCTTCCTAGCCATTTTTTGTTCTAGGGAAGAAAGAGAAAAATCCTAAAAGGGGGTCCTTGGTTTATGGGAAGAGCAGGACTCTTCCTTACCCGCTAGTATGAAGGCTTTTCACCTAAAAATGTAAATCTATCCCTAGTACCAATATAGGTTAGGATGTTTGGGTTACCCATTGAATTTTAGGAAATAGATACCTTCAAGGCAATAGGCAACACTCTAGGAGAATTCCTTGAGATTTTAGATACTATGAAAGATGGATTCTTGGCTATTTATGCTTGGATATTGGTCATGATTGATATAAGTAAAGCTTTACCAGAATCAATCATTCTTAAGTATGGGGATAAGATGTGGATCCAAACCATAGATTATGAAAACATATATTTTAGATGTAGAAGATGTCATGAGGTGGGGCATATTGAGAGATCATGCCCTAAGAAGAGCCCAACAGAATCATATGTAGAAAACCGCAAGAGAAACTTACAAATGGTTATGGATGAAGATGGTTTTCAACTTCCAAAAAATAGATCTAGAAAAATGAAAGAAAATAAATAGTGGAGACTAGTAAGGAAGGATATTGGAAGAAATACCAACTCTTTTGAGGCTTTAGCCTATGAAGAAAAAGTAGATCAAAACTTAGAGGACACAGTACAATAGGTTCAACATATTAACAAGGAACCATCTATTCAATATGATCCTGATTTAAGGAAGAACATTCTCGATGAACCTAAGGAATGTGTCTCATCAAATTTTGAAGACTCTCTTGAAGTACCATGCACCATTCAGGAGAAAAAAATTGGTAAATAAAATGTAGTTTTAGAAGTTAATACCTCTACCATTAATAAGGAAATACCAAAAAATGAGTAAGACAAGTCAAAAGCTTTTGTAGTAGAGCCAGGAGAGGATAAATATGATGAAAAATAAAATTGTGAAAGAATATTGAGGAATAGAATAATAAGACCTACTCCTGATATAGGCAAGGCAAAAAGAGGAAAACCCTCAAATTATCAAGCAAGATCTAGGGAAGCAAGAGCAAACATAGAGAAAGGAACACAAACTAAGTTGGTTGAACTTCTCTTTACCAAACAACAAAATGATATTGGTAATACGCAAGTGGGGCCAATAGCCCCTAATGAGACATGATTATCATCTCATGGAATATAAGGGGTGCTAATGCCCCCTCAAAGTAGAGGTGTATCAGGGACCTATGTTTAAGTAATAAGCCTGATATTCTTTGTATCCAGGAAACTAAAATGACAAAAGAAGTTTCAAAAACTATGAAAGTAGTATGGGCAAGATGTGAATGGGATGCTATGGATTCTGAAGGAGTGATAGGGGGAATTCTAACTTGTTGGAATCCTTCTAGAACCTCCTATGTAACCATTCATAAAACTAGGCATTGGATAGCCTCTTTAGTCACTTGCTACTTTGCAGATATTCATTTCATCCTTATCAATGTCTATGGACCTACAACTCAATCAAGTAGATTAGAAGTTTGGAGTGGGATTGAAGCCTTTATGAGAAGTAAAGACCAAGAAACCTGATTCATGATCATAGGATATTTTAATGCCATAACCAAGTTAGATGAAAAATTTGGGGGAATTAGGAAATTAACCCAAAGTATGAGAGATTTCTCAACTTTTATTCAAAACAATAATCTATGGGAGGTTGAGTTTGAAGAAGACAACTATACATGGACCAACAATAGGAGAGGCCAGAACCTAATAGCAAAAAAATTAGATAGATGCATACTCTTAGATCATTGGCTAGATGAAGGAACTTGTGCTAAAATTAATACCTTAACAAGGATTGGTTCAGATCACTAGCCAATAAGAGTTAAAATGGTGGTAAGTGAATTCAAAAAATATCATATTTTAAATATGAGAAGATGTGGGAAGACCATCCTCAATTTGTTGATATGATAGCACAAACATGGAATTATTTAAGAAATGGTGGGTTGTATGCTCTTCCAAAACAAATTAAATCTATGACATCTAGATTAAAAGAATGGAACAAGAACACTTTTGGAAATATTTTTGAGAAGAAAGAAGAACTAAAAGATAAACTTTCAAAATTCCAAAAAGGTGATCATAATAATCCAAGCTCAGAGGAAAGGGAGTTGCTTAGTGAATATCATAATATTTTGAGTAAGGAAGAGAAATTCTAGAGATTAAAATCAAGACAGACTTGGTTAAAAGGAGATAAAAATACAAAGTTTTTTCATAGGATGGCTATAGTACAGAGATCAACATCCAGAATTAGTAGAATTAAATCAATAGAAGGGGTTTGGATTGAATATCAGAGTGAAATTAGAAAAGAGGTAAAGTATTTTTATCAGAATATTCTAGGATCAGAGGAGACTAAAGTTCTTAATGATAAACTTCTTCAAGATGTACCTTCAGTTATAACGAATGAAGACAATAGGAAATTGATGGAGCCTATTACTCTAGAAGAAGTTCATTTAGCTCTTTTCTCTTTTAATAAGGATAAATCCCTAGGTCTAGATGGGCTCTCTACAAATTTTTACCAACATAATTGGGATATAGTGAAGGATTCTTTATTGGTGGTAGTGGAACAGTCTAGGGTAAAATAATACATACCTTATAAAATAAATGCAACATATCTTACCCTAATTCCAAAAAAGAAGGATGTTGAATTGTTTGATTCTTTTAGACCCATAAGCCTATGTAATATGGCATATAATATTATCTCCAAAGTGATGGTGAATCGATTAAGGCCATTGTTAGAAAAAATTATTTTAGAAGAGCAAGGAGGATTTGTGAAAGGGAGACAAATTCTAGAATGGGATCATAGTAGCTCATGAAGTTATACATTCAACAACTTCAAGAAAAGAGAAAGCAATGATCTTAAAACTTGATATGAGTAAAGCCTATGATAGGGTTAAATGGGATTTTCTTTTTGCAGTTTTAGAAAAGTTTGGATTTGGGAAGAAATGGGTTAGATGGATTAAAGCTTGTGTCTCTACAATTTCTTATTCAGTGTTGGTCAATGGGTTAGTAACATAATATTTTAAAGCCAAGAGAGGCCTTAGACAAGGAGATCCTCTATCTCCTTATTTGTTCATTATTATGGTAGAGGTTTTGAGTAGGAACTTAAAGAAGGCTTACAAATATGGGCTTATAAGTGGACTTAAGGTTAGTAATAACATCGACAACATCACCCATCAATAATTTGTAGATGATACAACCCTTTTTGGAAGGGCAAGGATAAATGAGGCCAGAGCTTTGAATAACTTTTTAAAGGAATACGAAAGAGCATCAGGGCAAAAATTTAATAGGACAAAATCCAAAATTTACTTCCTTAACACTCCAACTAATATCAAAGCAAGAATTTATAGGTTACTTCAAATGGAGGAGGCAAATTTACTAGCAACTTATCTAGGGATGCCTTTATTTGAGGGGAGAATGAGGATAGAATTATGGAATCCAGTTATTAGTAAAGTTCAGAATAAACTACCAACTTGGAAAGGTAGATGGTTATCATTAGCAGGAAGAGTGTAATTAATTAAGTCAATCTTATAGGCCATTCCAACATATTATATGTCATTGTATACTATGCCAAAATCAATTGAAAAAAGTTTAATCTATATTATGTGATCATTTTTATGGTCAGGTTTACATGATAAAAGGAAATTTTCTTTGGTGAAATGGAGCAAGGTGTGTGATGATAAAACTAGGGGAGGTCTTGGTTTAAGAGTTCTTATAGATGCAAACTTAGCTCTTAGGGGAAAAGTAATCTAGAGATTGTACAAAGAGAGTCAAAGACAATGGGCAAGAATTCTTCTAAGTATGTTGAGCCCAATGACCCAAGTTTAATATTTATTGCATTCTCTCTACCAAATGGTTTTGCTCTTTGGAATGGTTTAAAAAATCTATTGATCTAATGATTAAAGGTTTAAGATGGGTGGTGGGAACTAGAGAAAAAAATTCTATTTGGATGGATACTTGGTGTGATAAAAAACCACTCAATTTAGATCCAATTTTGAAACCTTGGATGAGATTGCTTCAAGACAAATATGGTGATAGGGTTTCAAACATTTTGTACAAGGATCAGGAAGGAAGATACAAATGGAAAGAATATTTTTTTACAAGTATACAAGACATTGATGCTAGGAGGCAATTGAGTAGAAAGATAACAACTATGATTATTCTAAGGGGAGCCAAGGATAAATTGATTTGGGAGTTGAATAGCTCAGGAGAATACACAACAAGAAGTGGATATAATGTAAAGCACCAAAAAAATAGTAATATCACTAGAATATGGAGAGATATTTGGGATAGCCCAAGCATTCCTAAAGTCAAAATGTTTGTTTGGCTAGTAGGTCATAGAAGAATTTTATCCTAGGATAACCTTATGAAAAGGGGTTTTCATGGCCCCTCTCAATGTGTTCTTTGTAAAAAAAGGAGGAGAGTATAGACCATCTCTTGGGACATTGCTCAATAGTCTAGAAACTATGGCAATGGATTCTTAATATTTTTGGTAAATGCATGGTGATGAATAGAAGAATTGAAGAATGGTTAAAGCAATGGCAGAGCACTTATAAAAGTGAGGCTTTATAGACAATATGGGATATATCAAAAGATACAATACTTTGGACTATATGGCTAGAAAGGAATAGAAGAATATTTAAAGGAAAAGGAAAGTAATTTAGAGGTAATGAAAAGGAAGATATGTTTAGCCATAGAGGAGTCTAAACCAACCCTATCAACTCACCCAATCCCTAATCTAGAAGTAGAGAGCCTTGATAGATGGAGTCAAGTCATTAAATGGAATTATGATGTTGGGTACAAGAGAAGCAAAAAGAAGGCAAAGAATATAAAGTGGAAACCACTAGATGTGGAGTTGGTTAAATTGAATTTTGATGGAGCATCTAAAGGAAATCTAGGACCAACAAGAGGAGGAGGAATAATTAGAAATAATAGAGGAGATATTTTATCTCATTACACTTTCAATAGTGGATTTAAGACAAATAATGAAGTTGAAGCTTGGGCAACTTTAGAAGGGTTAAAAATATGCAAACAAATGAAATGGAATAGAGTATGGATGGAAGGTGATTCTCTCATAGTAATAAATGCAATTTTGAGGAAAGCAAAGGCTCCATGGAACATACAAGAGATAATTGTGGAAATTCAAGATCTTGCTAAAGAGTTTGAAGAAATCAAGTTTACACATACATTAAGGGAAGGAAACAAATGTGCAGATAGGCTAGCCAATAGAGGGGTTTTGATTGAGGATCATGAAGTTAAATTCTCCTTTCCATGGTTAGAGGAAGTAGTAAGTTTAGTTGAAGTTGACAAGAAAATGTTGACTACCTGAATCAAATAATGATTAAGATTTACTTTAATGTTTTCCATTGGTAATATCTACTTTATTTTATAACAATAATGTGTTTTCATATAAACTATTTATTATAATTTTTGTGGTTGCACTTGTGTTTCAGGAAGGAAACTAGCAATCCAGATTTGGTAAAGCGGACTATGATAGTGCGATGTTTTGGAAATATTACTCTACTAAGATGCAATGCATAGATAGTAGAGGTGAAGTTTTGGTATTGTGAAGGATGCTATAGAAAAATTTATAGAAAAATGTCAAGAAGGATGCTGAATTCTAGAATATTTGTATTCATACAAAAAATTGAAAAGATTCAGAAAATGAAAATCAAGAATTCAGACATTTTATGTAAAATGATGTAGGTTTCTAGCTATAGCATCTCAATTGAGATGAGAAGTGTATCTATTTGTAAACTCTCAAGCTCTAAAGAAGAGAGTTGTAATTTGTCAAGGGTGGGGGACCCGAGTACAACCCCTTATTATCCAACAAAAAAAAATAATGGTATACTTTTAATAAATAGTTTAAGAGTCTCAAAAAGTTGAAAGTTCTAATCTATACTCTATCCCATAATCCAACAACTAAAATAATCCATTCAACCATGAAGTCTATTTGATATCATATTCTTTTGCTTTAGTATACAAAACTTCTACTCGTTTCACAAAATCATAATTTGATTTACCAAATATGGACTATTAGTTTTCTCCAATGTATTGATATATAAATGGATCCCCTAAAACATTTTATAATCCTCTAGAACATCATTTGAATTCACTCATTTTAGTTTTTTCTTGTCAACTTTAGTTAAACATACTACTTCCTCTAACCATGGAAAAGATAATTTAACTTCATGATCCTCTATTAAAACCCCTCTATTGGCTAGCCTATTTGCACATTTGTTTCCTTCCCTTAACGTATGTGTAAACCTAATTTCTTCAAACTTTGTAGCAAGGTCTTGTATTTCCATAATGATCTCTTGTATGTTCCATGGAGCCTTTGCTTTCCTTAAAATTGCATTTATTACTATTAGTGAATTGCCTTCCATCCATACTCTATTCCATTTTATTTGTTTGCATATTTTTAACCCTTCCAAAGCTGCCCAAACTTCAACTTCATTATTTGTCTTAAATCCACTACTAAAAGTGTAATGTGACAAAATATCATCCCTATTATTTCTAATTATTCCTCCTCCTCCTTGTTGGTCCTAGATTTCCTTTAGATGCTCCATCAAAATTCAATTTGACCAACTCTACTTCTGGTGGTTTCTACTTTATATTATTTGCCTTCCTTTTGTTTCTCCTATACCCAACATCATAATTCCATTTGATGACTTGAATCCATCTATCAAGGCTCTCTGCTTCAATATTAGGGATTGGGTGAGTTGATAGGGTTGGTTTAGACTCCTCTATGGCTAAACAAATCTTCATTTTCATTACCTCTAAACTACTTTCCTTTCCTTTAAATATTCTTTTGTTCCTTTCTAGCCATACAATCCAAAGTATTGTATCTTTTGATGTATCCTAGATTGTCTATAATGCCTCACTTTTAAAAGTGCTCTACCATTGCTTTAACCATTCTTCAATTCTACCATTCATCACCATGCATTTACCAAACATATTAAGAATCCATTGCCATAGTTCCTAGACTATTGAATAGTGTCCCAAGAGATGGTCTATACTCTCCTCTTTTACATAGAACACATTGTGAAGGGCCATGAAAACCCCTTTTTATTAGGTTATCCTAGGATAAAATTTTCTATGACCTACTAGCCATACAAACATTTTGACTTTTGGAATGCTCGAGCTATCCCAAATATCTCTCCATATTCTTACGATATTCCTATTTTGTTGGTGCTTTACATTATATCCACTTCTTGTTGTGTATTCTCCTGAGCTATTCAACTCCTAAATCAGCTTATCCTCGGCTCCCCTAGGAATAATCATTGTTGTTATCTTTCTACTCAACTGCCTCCTAGCAACAATGTCTGGTATACTTGTAAAAAAATCTTCTTTCCATTTGTATCTTCCTTCCTGATCCTTGTACATAATGTTTGAAACCCTATCACCATATTTATCTTGAAGTAATCTCATCCATGGTTTCAAAATTGGATCTAGATTGAGTGGTTTTTTATCACACCAAGTATCCATCCAATATAATTTTTTCTCTAGTTCCCACCACCCATCTTAGACCTTTAATCACTAGATAAATTGATTTTTTAAAATTATTCCATAGTGCAGAACCATCTAGTAGTGAGAATGTAATAAATATTAATCTTGGGTCATTGGGCTCAATGTACTTAGAATAATTCTTGCCCATTGTCTTTGACTCTCTTTGTACAATCTCCAAATTACTTTTTCCCTTAGAGCTAAGTTTGCATTCGTAAGAACTCTTAAAATGAGACCTCCCATAGTTTTATCATCACACACCTTGCTCCATTTCACCAAAGGAAATTTCCTTTTATCATGTAATCTTGACCACAATAATGAATATAGATTTAACTTTTTTCTACCAATTGTACCATAATATACAAGGACATATAATATGTTGGAATGGCTTGTAAGACTGATTTAATTAGTTGCACTCTTCCTTCTAATGATAACCATCTACCTTTCCATGTTGGTAGTTTATTTTGAACTTTACTTATAATTGGATTCCATAATTCTATCCTCATTCTCCCCTCAAATAAGGGCATCCCTAGATATGTTGCTGGCAAATTTGCCTCCTCCATTTGAAGTAACCTGCATATCCTTGCTTTGATTCTAGTTGGAGTGTTTAGGAAGTAAATTTTGAATTTTGTCCTATTAAATTTCTACCTAGATGCTCTTTCATATTCCTTTAATAAGTTATTCAAAGCTCTAGCCTCATTTTTTCCTTCCCTCCCAAAAAAAGTTGTATCATCTACAAAATTTTGATGGGTGATGTTATCGATGTTATTACTAGCCTTAAGTCTACTTATTAGCCCATATTTGTATACCTTCTTCAGTTTCCTTCCCAATACCTCTACCATAATAATGAATAAATATGGTGATAGAGGATCTCCCTATCTAAGACCCCTCTTGGATTTAAATGATTCTATTACTAGCCCATTGACTAGCACTGAATATGATACTATAGAGACACAAGCTTTAATCCATTTGACCCATTTCTTCCCAAATCCAAACTTTTCTAATACTACAAAAAGAAAATCCCATTTAATCCTATCATAGGCTTTATTCATATCAAGTTTTAAGATCATTGCTCTCTCTTTTCTAGAAGTTGCTGAATGCATTACTTCATGAGCTACTATGATCTTATCCAGAATCTGTCTCCCTTTCACAAATCCTCCTTGCTCTTTTAAAATATTTTTTTCTAATAGTGGTCTTAACCAATTTGCCATCACTTTGGAGATTATCTTATATGCCATATTACATAGGCTTATGGGTCTGAATGAATCAAACAATTTTGCATCCTTATTTTTTGAAATTAGGGTAAGATATGTTGCATTTATTTTATAAGGTATGTACTATTTTACCCTAGACTATTCTACTACCACCAAATAAAGAATCCTTCACTATTTTCTAGTTATGATGATAGAATGTTGTAGAGAGTGTTAGAGTAATATTCCATTCTTTGGCATATTTACCCTTTTTACTCTGATAGGTACAATAGCTAGTATATTGCATTACACTAGTTGAGTAGATTATTACATTTACTTTTCTACTTTTACCATGTAGATATTTACTGTCTTAAATATCTAATGGTTGATTTGGTAAATATCCTAGGTGGAAGAGTTCTATTCAGAATTCTCTTCCTCTCAACATAATAGTTAGCGTGATTTCCTATTATTCAGTTTTCAATACTATTTTGTAACCTATTTAAAGGCTATAGTTTCAAAACTATATGTTAATGAAATATTTGCAATTTGATTGAATCCTGAATTCCTGTTCACATTGGCATCAGAGCTGGAGGAGGGAGTTGGGAGGAGGAATTGATTTTTTTTAACTCGCTGGAGAAATCGAGCGCAGGAAGCACAATTTGGTGACTTCATTATTTTTTTTCCTCCTCCGATTCCCTAAGTTTTCCTATAGTTTTTTAATTGCATTTCATTAATCCATTACCGAAGGCAGAGGAGGTGGTGAAATTATCCATTTTTTATGGGCCACATCACCCCCCTCGGCAGGACAAGGTCACAACCGGGCCCGTAGGCATTTTGACCGACCAGATTCATTTCCCCGGCCAGGCCATGCCCAGGCAGATGATCGACCAGGCAACTCTTTACTACCGGCGATCGCGCCTACGGACCAGACAGATCTAAGCTGTCGGCCCGAGCACGCCCAACCCGCATAGGATATTGTGCCCAAGGGCCTGGGAGGAGCCTTTCTTTGGCTCCGTCCATAGGGCCCGCACCCCTAGGCAAGCCAACGGGAGCGCTTCGAGGGCAGGAGCGCCCTCACGCTCCCACGTGGCTTCTCCAACCCGGGCGTGCTTCGAGGGCAGGAGTGCCCTCACACACCCGGGAGATTCCTCTGGACATGTGGCAGAATCACATCGAGCCACCTAATCTCAGTAGCTGGAATTCTAGATTGACTTAGTTCGACATGTGGCACACACATCGAGGTGACACGTGGCGAGGTCGGACAACTGACGTGGACCTACTGGATGAGACACGTGGCGAGGACCAACCGGAAGGTGACACATGGCACAACAAGCAGAGGGAGCGAGACAACCTAGTGACAAGTGGCACCATCTGGCCATTGACACGTGTGTGAGAAAATTTTGGTTTTTCGGCAGCGAGCAGCCACATGGCATTCAATCATTCATCGGGCAGAGTGACATGGAGGAAGGTCAACACGTGGAGGAGTAGCGATTGCCCAAGGCAATCACGCATTCTTTGAACGCGCTTAGGCTTTTAAAAGCCTAATTCATCCCTTATGGGATGAATGTGGGATAAATCCCACAGAGCCATTCCAAAGGCTCGGCCTGCCTTAACACAAAGCATGCGGGGACGACTTTCAAAGTCGTCCCAGCAGTGCAGTGGTCAAGGCATAGCCTTGACAAACGTGACGTCTCACGTTCGAATCCGCGCGCCAACATTTTTGCAAAGGGCCTCTCCAAAAATCGTGCCATTTGGTATTTTTCATTATTTTTTTATTTTCTAAAGTTTTTTTATATTTTTTTTAAATATTTTTTATAGATTTTTTTTATATAGTTTAGCACAAATTGGCATAAATTAATCAATTTTTAACCTTTTAAGTTGATTTTTTTCCCCAATTGCTTTATTATATGAATTATTCATCTTTAAAAATATTTTTAAGCATTAAAACTTAGAAAATATTTAAAGAAAACTAAATTTTTTTGCAATAATTCCACTCCATTTCTATTGTTTTCTCCAAATTTTGGGGATAAAGAGACATAGGAACAACTCATTTTATTGCAAAAACAAAGGCCATCTTCAACATTTTTTTTGAAAGCCATTTTCGAGTGTTGAAGACAAAAACCAAGTCGTGTGTCGACTGGTCTGGAAGCCTTTCAAACGCGGGTCGTGTGTCGACTTGTCTTGGAAGGAGTGCTCGAATTGTTAATTTTGCAAAATAGAGGGGGGAAGACAACATTGTACTTCTTTTGCAAAATTGTAAAACAAAGTAGGAGACATAAAAATATCAATTTTTTGCACAACACACATTAATATTTTGTTGCAAAAATTAAAAAGGTGCATTTTCGATTTTACTCGACACCTTCATTGGCAAATTAGGTGCATTTTCGGTTGCATCCGACACCTAGGTGATAAGAATTTTGTGGGCATTCTTGTTTGATTATTGCATTATTTTTTTTGCAATTATAAGTCATAGAATCAAGAACACACTAAACCCCAAAATTTCACAAATTTGTGTAAATCCTTACACAGATTTAAAGCCAAAATTCACTTGATATTCTCTCCTAAATCAACAAAACCCCTAATTCACTCTTATTTGTTTGGCTTAATTTCCTCAAACTTTTCATCCTTCTTGAAGGGTGTTAAGGCAGGTGCCATTAAATATCTGTTTGAGTGAATTATCTTTTGGTACTCTTTTAGGGTAATCAAAAAGAAAGAACAAGTTTTTGAAAATAAGGAACCTTAAAAAGTTGCAATCCTTTGCACTAAGGGGGGATAATTCCTTTCTTCCTTCAAAACACAGATTTTTGACAAGAGGGAAATAAAACTTGTAAAGGCAATCATAAAAGTAGAAGTCATAAAAATTATACCTTTTCTTTTAGACTTCATAATAGCAACCATGCTTGAAGTTCTTACAATAAGGAAGGATGATTTGGTGAACTTTTTGATAAAATTGCCTAGAAAGCATAGTTTTGCACAAATTGTAAAAATGACAACCATGACACCATTCAGTGTTGGTTTCAAAACAAGCAAAACTAAAATGGCAAAGGCACATCACAGAAGCCATCTTTCTAGTGAAGTGTCTCATTCTGATTCTGATTCTGGTTCAAAGAGAGCAAACAGAGTGCTCATTGCTAAGACAATATTGTAGAGGGAAAACACATTTTGTCACCTTAAGCAAAGCACCATTTCCTCTCTCTTTTTTAGGCTTCATAAATAGCATAAGTTTTTGTTTGAAGTACTTATAATAAAGGGGTGTTTGTACCTCTTTTTTAGGCTTCATAAATAGCAAACTCTCATTGTTTGAAGTTCTTGTAACAAAAGGAGGGAATTTTCTGGTGTAAAATTGCCTAGGAGGCAATATTTGTAAAATCCTTCACAAAGCTTCTTAAGTTGCACATATTTTTGCAATTAAGGGGGGATATACATTTCTTTTCTTCACAATTTTTTGTAAAAAGAGAAGAAGACTTATAAGGGTGCATTTTCGGCATCGTCCGACACCTTAGTCATGCTTCTTTCATAAATTAATTACAACATGTTTTGCAACAAGAAGGGGGGAGCTTATAAGGGTGCATTTTCGATAGCGACCGACACCTTAGCTACCTTATCTTTTGCAAACTCATATTGTAAATGAATGAACCTCGTATGAAGTGATCTATTCTACTACACCTAGCGATTGCAGTGGCTGGTTACCCATGCAATTCGGTTGGATGACAAGATTACAATAAGGACATTCGTTGATGTGAAGACAAAGTGAGGAATGACCCATTTTTTGCTTAGGAGCAGCCAGAGCACTGTGACAGAGCAAGAACCAGCAGATCAAGACCTTTTTTTACTGTATTGGGGCAGTTATATACTTTACCCAAATATTGTTGTATAGGAGGATAGGTATACATTACCCAAATAATGTAATAAGGGGGGATGTTAGAGTAATATTCCATTCTTTGGCATATTTACCCTTTTTACTCTGATAGGTACAATAGCTAGTATATTGCATTACACTAGTTGAGTAGATTATTACATTTACTTTTCTACTTTTACCATGTAGATATTTATTGTCTTAAATATCTAATGGTTGATTTGGTAAATATCCTAGGTGGAAGAGTTCTATTCAGAATTCTCTTCCTCTCAACAGAATAGTTAGCGTGATTTCCTATTATTCAGTTTTCAATACTATTTTGTAACCTATTTAAAGGCTATAGTTTCAAAACTATATGTTAATGAAATATTTGCAATTTGATTGAATCCTGAATTCCTGTTCACAGAGAGTCCATCCAGACTTGGGGATTTATCTTTATCAAAAGAGAAAAGATATGAATAAACTTCTTCTAGAGTAACAAGGTCCATTAGTTTGTTATTGTCTTCATCTATTAAAGTTACTTCTTACAGTAGCTTATCATTAAGAACTTCAATCTCCTCCAATCCTAGAATATTTTGGTAAAAAATCCTTGCCTCCTTTCTAATTTTTCTTTGGTCTTCAATCCAAACCCCTTCTATTGATTTAATTATACTAATTCTAGATGTTGATCTTTGTACTATTTTCATCATATGATAAATCTTTGTGTTTTTATCTCATTTTAACTGAGTTTGTCTCAATTTTAATCTCCAAAATTTCTCTTCCTTAAAAAATTATGATATTCAATAAGCAACTCCCTTTACTTTGAGCTTGGATTAATGTGCTCATATTTTTGGAATTTTGAAAGTTTTTCTTGTACTTTTTCTTGCTTCTCAATTTTTTTTCAAAAGTGTTCTTGTTCCATTCTTTTAATCTAGATGTCATTAATTTAATTTTTTTTGGAATTTTATACAACCCATTGTTTCTTGAAGAATTTCATGTTTGTGTTATCATATTAATGAATTAAGGATAGTCTTTCCACATTCACTCATATTCAAAATATCAATTTTTTTAATTCACTTACAATGATTTTAACTCTTATTGGCCAATGATTTAAACTAATCCTTATCAAGGTATTTATTTTAGCATAAGTCATTTCATGTAGTCAATTATCTGAGAGCATGCATCTATGCAATTTTTCTATTGTTAGGTTTTGGTCTATCCTATTATTGGTCCATGTATAGTTGTCCTCTTGAAACTCAACCTCCCATAGATTATTATTTTGAATGAAAATTGAGAAATCTCTCATACTTTGGGTTATTTTCCTAATTCCCCTAAGTTTTTCATCTAGCTTGGTTATGGAATTAAAATCTCCTATGATAATGAATCAAGTGTTATCTTTTGATGAATGAGCCATGAGAGATAACAATCACAAGATGCAGAATAACATGCAAGAAAGTAAATATGATAGATGACTAAAGTATGTTGAAATATAAAACATATAAAATATTACAATGTAGCTATGGAGGAAGTGAGCACTCCATTAACAAAGCTACAAATCTACATCATATCCATAACCAGTAAATGGTGTGGAACACAGAACAACACAATCCACTAAACTACGCTATCTGATGATGTCCCTCGACTGTCCTATCTATCTATCTAATAGGCCATCCTTATATATACAAAATAGGATGCTTTCCCAACACTCTATCTAGTTGTGCATAGGACACCTTGCACATGTACAACTTGCACATTGACACTTGTCCATTTATTACATTGCATGAAGTCACTAGATAACTTGCACATGAAGTAATCTAGGTATGTATCTTGGAGGATACATTTACATAACCCAAATGATAGAATAGATATTATTTCCAACACCCCCTGTATTACATTATTTGGGTATTGAAGGCTTTAGTCTTCAATATGGATATTCTTCATCTTCTTCTACTTGGTCTTCGTATGTATTCTTCATATTTAGGTTCATCAAGTAATTTGTGTCTTTATATGATGCAGAGTAAGTTGTAGCTAGGCCTTCTATTCTCATTGGATAACTTTTGACATGTTCAGATTCATCTTCTATCCAGCCACCTTTGTAGTCCTCCTTGCAAGTATCTTCATTTGATTCTGATTATTGATGAATAAATAGGGCATGATGAAATTGTCCTCTCATATTTTTTATCCTTCTGTACTTACCTTTTTGATGTACTGGTTCTTCATTTTCTTCAAATTGTTCTTCTGCAAATGAGTTAGAAGCATTTTGTAACATCACAATATCTTGTGGAATTTCCATTGAGTCTAGGATATAAGTATTTTCATGGATTGAACATATTGCTTTTATTCCATCTTGATTCATAATGAGACATGTATTTATCCCATTCATATATCTAAAATTAATCATGTAGTTTTTTTCTACTAACTTGCTCACTAAGATGAGATTGAAATTTAATCCAAGAACATACAACACTTTTTGTAGTAGAATATTTGGAAAAGATTTACTGGGAGATACACATCTGTATCCATAAATAAGATGTGTTTGGTTGTCTGCACTTCTTAATATGTAATATTTTTTAACCTCAAGACAATCAAACCATTGTATATTTCCTATAATATGATGACTAGCTCCTGAATCAATAAACCACCTACGATTATGCTTTGTGAGCTAGTTCTTGTCGGAGCAATTTTTACAACCATTGTATGACATTCCTTTACCCATTGAAAAGGTTGAACTTGAAGAATCGAGATAGAATGGATCTTAAGTATAATATAGTGCTTTTTATAAGAATTTAGTTCAACTTTGGTTGATTTTGTACAAGTTTTGCAAGAATCAAAAATCAACTTTTCAATACCTTATTACTCCTAATTGAACTAAGCATTATTTCAATTTTGAAGAGGTTTTGATGTTGGAATTCTTTTGTCCCCTTCTTAGAAATTTGAGACAAGTAAAAAAAAAAATTATTTAACCTTAATAAAATCCCTTAATAACCTCTTTTATATCCCTTGGATTATTTCTAATTTCCAAATAAAATAAATTTTATGGAGTAATCCTTATGACTCCCAAGGTTGGAAAATTAGAGAAATGATAATAATATTTCCAATATAGTTTAATCCAAGTTGAATTCCTTATTCCTCCTAAGTAAGATTGCAAATATTAAAATAATAAGATAAGTCACCCCTTTAGGTTTTAAAACCTAAGTTTATAATCCTTATAACTCCAACTTATGAAAGCAATAATAAATAGGATTTAGACCTTACCTTATGGATGCAATATCTCCTCAATATTCGAAAGTTTCTACAATTGAGTATAACAATGTATAAGAGGTACCTTGAGCGCTCGGTTTAATGGAGATTCGATGGAATGGCTTGACGTGAATGTTGTACGTATGGCACTAAATTTTGATTTTCTTAAATGGGAAGATTTTAATTCTCTTTCCCCTTATCATCCATGTTGCACTTTGAATGTTTATGTTGCTTCTCTCATGCCTTGATTGTGCTACATTCCTCCTTCGAACATCTTTGATTGTGCTTCACTCTTCCATGCTGATCTTGGACTTAAGATGCCTTTTAAGCACTGTTGATCATAGGCATTGTGACAAGTGTCACATCCGTTACAATGAGCACTCATTTCTTCAACGCTTCTTGGATAAATTCGATAATGTATGGGCACTTTGTGTGAAGCTGGTGGAGAATACCAAGTGGCATGTATTTGCTTGTAATTCCTTCGTAGAAGTCTCTAGAATGTTGAGAAGAATGATTACCAAAATTCCAAGTATTATTTTTGCATGGAGACCATTCTTGTAATGCCTTCGACGATGGATATTATAACTTTATAACCCCTTTGCTTTGTAATTGTTGCTTGGGCAGCAAGCAAGCTTTCTTCTTTTTAGGTGGATGGGCGATGCGCTATGGAGCTTGGATGGTAGTTTGATGTTTCCTTTGGTGAGTGGTCTTCTCCGAGATAGAGACCACGAATGTAACACCTTTTCCTCTTTCTTTTATACCTTCAAACGTACTGATTTCTCTATTGATATTTTGACATCTTATTTGAGGTTGATTATGTAATTGCTTGTCTACATAAATGTGGATCATGGATGATCTGAAATGAGCTTTGATTCTACAGGTATGTAGGTCCAATATGAGCCCTTGAATGGCTCCTTCTAGCTTAGGAGGAAGAGTGTTGACATCTGGCCTTTTTTTTTTGTTATTTTCCCTATAGAAAAATGTGCCCTAATGTGGGACTTCCAAATTTGCTCTTATGCTATCAAAAACCATATTAGAGTAGTGCAAGATAATGTATTATATTTTGTACAATAAGGATTTTTAATATACCTTCTTTTGCACTATATTTCCAAATCTTAAATTCTAGTTTTGTGGCATATTTCTTGCAATACAAGGGTTTGAGGTTGTCTTTAAAAATAGACACACCTTTCCCTTTTTACTTGGATATTTTTGATAACAAGTCCAAGATTTTTTTTTTTTTTGCGGAAAACATCCCAAAAGGGATGCCACTTTCGGGTAAGACCCAAGGAGGCAGGGGTATCCATTCCGTAAAAAATACCCAAGACTCGAACCTGCCTACCACCTTTGACATACTCAAGGAGCAAACAAACACACAAAACCAATTTAAAAATAAGTAAATAACAACAAAATAAAAAAATAAAATAAAAAACATGCTCCTTGAGTGTGTCAAAAACAAAATCACAACCAAACACACACAATAAGATAAAAGAAACCACAACACGAACCACATAGAAAAACACAAGAACCACATAACAAAACACAAATAAGACAAAAACAACAAAACACTAAAAAGACATAACCCAAAAAAAACATGAAAAATAAACACAACCAAAACCTAAAAAATTAAAAAAAATAAAAATAAAAATAAAAAAATAACCAACAACAGACAATAAACAAAAATAAAAAACATAGAAAAAACTCACACATAAAAACACGAATTAACACAAACAAAGAGAAATCCAAGAACAAGAACGAAAAAAACACAAGAACAATAACAAAATAAAAATAAAAAACACAAAACAACAAAAACACAAGAACAACAAAAAACAACACAAAGAACACAAAAACAAAACAAAACAAAAGAACCCACCCACCTTAAAAAACTAAACAAAAAAAACAAAAAAGAAAAAAAAAATGAACATAACAATGACCTATCTAGACCATAAGACTATTAAGGCAAGAAAACAAAATAAAGAATAGAAAGAGCTAGGGAACTAAAAAAAACTGAATGAACCAAAGAGAAACAAAAAAAAAATAAGAAGAAACTAGGTACCTTCAAAACTGGAGCCATCCAAAGAAATGATAGAAAGAATAGCTTCCCTAATTTGAGAAGCCCACCATCTCGGAGGGTGGCCATAACAAGTAAGATCACCTTTGTCCAAAGCCCAATTAGTTAAAGCATCAGCACTCTTGTTTTGATCTCTGACCACATGATTGTAATCAACTTTCAAATATCCCATCTGGATTAATTGAATCTTCTCAATAATTCTTTTTATTCTCCAATCCACCTTATGATTCTTAGAAGGAGTCTTCAAGAGATTAATCATAATTTGAGAGTCTGACTCAACTAACACCTTTTCCCATCCAACCTTAGTAGCCTCCTGAAGGCCTCTATGGATACCATACCCCTCAACAAGGTTATTGGAAAGAATGCCCAAATTCTCAGCAAAAGTAAAAACCATGGAGCTATCAGAAAGTCTACCAATTCCTCCCACACTGGCTTTTCCAGGGTTCCCTCTAGAGGCTCCGTCAATATTGTCTTTTCCAAAATCCTTAGGAGGAGGTTGCCAATTTCTTGTCCTATCCATCTTACTAATACTCACATTCCCTTTAATTTGGTTGCCCTTAGAATATTTAATCCTAACAAGTCCAAGCTTCAATAACAGTAGATAGAAGCCTTTTTAATTGATGCAAATTTTCTGCATTCTTTTTCCTTGCATTCAACTTGTAATGCTTTTGATTTTGAGACTCACCAAGTCTCACTTTCATAAGCTTCTATTTCCGTTTTTGGTTAGTTAAATTCTTCTCCAGTATACTGGAGGATTCTAACCCTTTTGGTGGCTTCTATTGGCCACTTCAAGTTGTATATTTTTGTGCTTCAATAGTGTCTTTAGACACTTGATACAAATCAGAATTTGTGCCTTTTAGAACACATAAAAGTAATCTTCTTTTTGAGAGTGGTATAATAGTACAAGTTTTTTACTTTTAATGCACTAATATTACACCTTATCACTCCAATCAAATCTCAAATTCATGCACTAATAATCTACTGCAACTAATCAAGAATAACCTAAAATGAGTTTTTACGTGTTATTTTGCAATTTCACTACAATCAATGTTGTAGGACTTAGACTTATTTTTTTTCAAAAATAGCTAATAGGTAGTTGATAGAAAATAATCTAAAATCTCATCAACTTATAATAAATGTGCAATTTAATCCTTAAAAAGAATCTATTTTCCTTTGCACTTTAGAAGACTGTAATCTAATTTCCTTTTTGCAACTTTAATCCAATATTCAAGTGCTCTAATAAATCTGATAAATAGTTCAATTTAATGAATCTTTTTGCACCATAATTTGCATACCTTTTTCTATAGCTCTTCTCCCACCTTTGTAGAGGATGTAGGCCTTGGTGTATAAAAAATACGAAGTTGCTCCTTCAAGTAGGATGTCCTGCACAGTTCCTTCTTCACCAAATGATGGTCTCGAACTTTCTTTTACGAGCCTAGGATTTGGTGACTTGTTCTCCTCTTGTGTTCTCCTATTTTTGCTATAGATTTGGAGAATTCTATGTCTCTAGGGAAGTGCCTTCTTTTTGTGAGAGGTAATTTCAAATCTCCAAGATTTGGTGAGCTTCTTCTGTATTCAAGTCTTCTTGTCAAATTCTAACTTTAAGCAGGATCTTCTTCTAGGGTTTGGCACTCCTTGCCAAATTTTTCTTCTCAGATTTGGCACTCCTTACTAAATTCTTCTTCTCAAATTTGGCACTCCTTGCCAAATTCTTCTCTTGGGCTTGTTGTCGGATGGCGACAATTTTCCCAATTCCTTCACTATTAGGGATTTCACCTAGATAGTGGATTTATCCAATGAGTTCTCAAAGAACTCTCTTGATCTTTAGCAAGGCTCTCCTAGCCTTTCTTGGATGCTCGATGAGACCTTCACAAGGTCTTTGATCTAGTAGCTTTTGATGGTCCTCCTTGAGACCTTTTCTTCAACCTTCTACTTCTGGAAGTGTTGGTGGTGAGATCTTCTCCTGGATCTTATGATTCTGTTGCTTCTAGCTTCGAGTAGGACTCTCCTAGTCCTTATTCTTCTTCTTTCAAGATTGTAAGTTATTCAATGAGATATTATCCTGATCTCTCCTCTTTTGCTTTAGGATAAGATGATTCTAAAGAAGATACTCTTCCTAAATTTCTTGTAGGAAGTCTCCCAACTCACTGAATCTTATATTCCTACAACAAAGATATTAGTACTAAAATCTTTAGTCTTCTTCTAGATAGATATTCTTCTCGAATTCTTCTTCAGGATCAAGGCTTCTATGGCCTATTTCAATGTCAAGGCTCCTATGGCCTTTTCAGTATCAAGAATTTTATGGCTTCTTCTTCAAGGATTTTATGGCCTTTTGGTATCAAGGCTCTTATGGCCTATTCTTCAACCGTGGAATTTTGTAATCTATTAATGGAGATCTTCAGTCTTCTATTTGCACCATGATCCTTCACTAGAAGTCTTCTTCCACAGTATTCTTCTCTTGCACAATGAACTAACCTCTGCATTATGAGGGCATGTCGACTGTAGGGCAACAAAGTTGGAGTCTCCTAGATTTCTATTATAGGAGGAGTTTCAATCCTCTAAGGATTAATTTCCTCCAACAAAAGAAACTTTAGGCACCAGTTAGAAAATTCCAGATGACTTGGATGATCTTCACTAGATGATTTATCAATCTAGTAGATTGAAATGCTAAGTCCTAGTCTTCACGAGTTTTCATAACAACTCTGTGGAAAAGACTCTAGATGAAAATAAACTAAGTATTTTTTGAAACTAGGATTCCTTTCAATCTTATCTTTATGACTCTCTCAAAATCTACCACCTAGATACTCTTGAGATATTTTACAAGTGATTGGTCCAATGGCACATCAATTTGACAAAACTCTCAAGTAAACCAATAATGGTGGTTTCCCTATTGACCTACATAGACTAGATCTACCGTAGCTCTGATACCACTATTAGCTTTTGATGAATGAGCCATGAGATATAACAATCACAAGATGCAGAATAACATGCAAGAAAGTAAATCTTCTAGATGATTGAAGTATGCTAAAATATAAAACATATAAAAGATACAATGTAGCTATGGAGGAAGTGAGCATAAATCTACATGTCTACATCATATCCATCACCAGTAAATGGTGTGGAACACAGAACAACATAATCCACTAGCCTACGCTATCTGATGATGTCCCTCCACTGTCCTATCTATCTATCTAAGAGGTCATCCTTATATATGCAAAATACGATGCTTGCCCAAAATTCTATCTATATGTGCATAGGATACCTTACACATGTACAACTTGCACATTGACACTTGTCCATTTATTACATTACATGAAGTCACTAGATAAATTGCACAGGAAGTAATCTAGGTATGTATCTTGGAGGATACATTTACATAACCCAAATTATGGAATAGACATTATTTCCAACATCAATTTTCTTGGTCTTTACTTCTCATAAAGGATTAAATTCCACTCCGTACTTGTTATTTTCCTGATTGAGTTGTAGGTCCATAGACACTGATAAGGATGAAATGAATATTTACAAAGTATCATGTGACTAATAAGGCTATCCAATACCTATTTTTATGAATGGTTTCATAGGAGGCTCTATTGTAATCTAACATGTTAGAATTCCCCATACTACTACTCCTGAATCCAAAGAAACCCATTCACATCTTGCCCATACTACTTTGATATTTTTGGAAACTTCTTCCTTTTTTATTTTAGTTTCTTGGATACAAAAAATATTAGGCTTATTACTTAAGTAGATATCCCTAATACACCTCTATTTTAAAGGGAATTTACTCCCCTTACATTTTATGAGATGGTAATCATGTCTCATTAGGGGATATTGGTCCCTCCTTTGACTTACCGATATCATTTTGTTGTTTGGTAAAGAGAAGTTCAACCAACTTAGATTTTGTTCCTTTCTCTATGTTTGCTCTTTCTTGATATTTTGAAGGTTTTTCTCTTTTTGCCTTTCTTGTATCAAGGGAAGGTCTTATTATTCTATTCCTTAATATTCTTTCATAACTTTTATTTTTATTATATATATCCTTTCTAGGATTTGATAAGGAAGCTTTTGACTTATCTCGCTCATTTTGTCATATTTTCTTGTTAATGGTAGAGGTATTAACATCTAACATTGTGTTTTCACTACCACTTTCCTTTTATTGAATAGTACATAATACTTCAAGAGAGTCCTCAAAATTTGATGAGGCACATTCCTTAGGTTCAGTAGGAATGTTCATCCCTTACTTGGGTTCAAACTAAGTAGACTATTCCTTGTTAATATTCTAATCCAGTTGTACCATGTCCTCTAATATTTGATCTACTTTTTCTTCATAGTCTAAATCCTTAAAATAATTGGTGTTTCTTCTAATATCATTACTTAATAGTATCCACTGTTTATTTACTTTCATTTCTTTGGACCTATTTTTTAGAAATTAAAAACCATCATGATATATATCCATTTGTAATATTCTCTTATGGTTTTCTATATATATTTCTACTGGACTCTTCTTAGGGCATGATCTTCCAATATACCCCACATCATGATGTCTTCTACATCTGAAATATATATTTTTATAATCCATGGTGTGGATCCACAATTTACCCCCATACTTAAGAATTATTTATTCTAGTAAAGGTTTACTAATATCAATCATAGCCAATAGCCAAGACTCTATCTTTTGTAGTTTTTAAATCTTAAGGAATTCATCCAGAGTATTTTTTATTGCCTTGAAGGTATCTATTTTCTAGAATTCAATGGGATACCCATACATGTTGACCTAGACTGGTCCTAGGAATATATTTAAAATATTTAGTTGTAAATAATTCAAACTAACAGGTAAGGAAGAGTCATGCTCTTCCCATAAACCAAGGATACCCTTTCAAGATATTATCTCTTCTTTCCTAGAAAAAAATATGGCTAGGAATAAACCTTTGGGAAGAAATGATAGACTCACTCTTGGATACTTCCATCTCCTATCAATCCATTTTCTTAGAGCCAAAGCCCTTGGCTAAGACCCATTAAATTTATCAATGACTACCTTATCTTTGAGCAACAAGGATCATTGCTTTGTGAGGTCCTTCCTAACCTCTACTACTAGGGATGATTCTAAGAATTTAGATATAAATTAATTCATGGGAAAGACACTATAACTCAATATATACTAAAATTTACCAGTATATATTATTTTTAAATAAACCTACAATAATCTGCATGCAAAACTTCAAAGAAAATGAAGGGATAAATGAAACTTATCTAAAATAATTCTATGTCTAGATGGAATTTCCTACCTCATTTATTCCCTAGCCCTTCATTTCTCCTCCCATCATCTAAACCCTAGTTGATAGATATCTATAATTTCATTTTCTTATGACTTAAAAATTTATCATTGCCCTTGTTTTGGATGGCTAACTTAATAGAGTTATATCTCCCTAAATACTACTCAAAATTATTCATATGATCACTCATTTAAATATCTTCATATTCTACATAAATTGGTCCAAAATTCATATGAATTGATTCTACACAAATTGGTCCAAAACTCATATGAATTGGCTGACCCTTTATAAAGATATGGCTTCTAAAAGATAAGATATTTTTTTCTAGAAAAAAATTACCTTAACGTTGCTTCTATTTTGCATGATTTTCTTCACATGGATGTATATTTGTAAATACTACTTGGATTCTTTATCACCACTCATTTTAAATCTCTTGAAGTTTCATACAAAAAGGCACAAGAATCATCTAAAGCAGATAACTCTATGCAAATATATGGCTCTTGAAAGATGATATGTTTTTCAAAAGAAACTTCTCTAATTGTGACCAAAGGAGCTAGCTAATTACTAAAAATTATATCCATCAAATATTGGTGGAGGCATCGTCTTCGAAATATCAATATATCTAAAAAATACAAATGGGGTAGTAGATAATTCAACTAATTACAATGTTAATCTTTATCTTGAAAATTTTCAAATTATAGAAAGTAATTAGCTGAGAGATATTTTATCTTAGTATGATGTGATATCAAAAAGTGGATAGAAAAGCATAATATTTTTATAGGGGTGAAGGAATATCTTAAATTTAATATAAAAAAAGAGAAATTAAAATATAAAAAATTACATTTATAGATATAATTTTAATACGTATTTGAGGTTTTTAAGTTTTTAGGTCCTAACTTAATAAACTAAGGCTTTTTAAATGTTTAAAGGATCTTACCTTTTTTTCGTAAAAATTGATCTAAAATATATATTCTTCTAGTTTGTCTTATTGTATTGGGTTTCAATTTTAAAATATTTTTAATTTTTAAAATCTAAATGATAAATTTTATAAATTATTTTTTTAAAATTTAAATTTAAATTAGATATGACATCCAAAAGAGATTATAGATATCTCTTGTAGGGATATATGATAATTTTTGAAACCAAGACAGAAGGGGACATATGTTATTAGATTTGGGACAACCAAATAGGAATGAGGAACTTCACAACATCATCTAAGGTTCCAATCCCATGGTAGAACATTAATATTTTAGTGATAAAATTTAATATTAAATGTGAAAAAAATAACAAGTGCAAGTAGGGAGCTACAGTGAGTAGGAAACAAACCTCATTTTCAATTTTTTTGGTTTAGATATTTGAATAAATTCTAATAATAAAGGATGTTTTATAAAGAAAATCTAGGTAATAATAAGGAAAATTTATGCAGGTGACCTCCTGCTCTAGGCAGGATGGTCCTACTCCATTTCCCTACTCCCCCTTCCCTGGATTTTTCCCAGTTTCAGGACTCTTCCAAGGACCGTCACTATAGGAAGGCTTGTTGCAGATGATATCCTTGTGGGAGGAGGTGCCTGATCCACTTATCTACCCCTTATCCTATAGTTTTGATGGTTTTCTTGGTGTTTTTTTAAACTGGCATTTATCCAGGTCCTTCCCTGGGTTTCTTGTTGGGTTTCCTACTGGATTTCTTGCTGGTTTTCCAGCTAGGGTTCTTGTTGGTTTTCCTATTGGGTTTCCTGGTTGGCTTCCTGGGCTGCCCTCAAGTTTTTCCTAGGTTTTTTTGCAGGCGTTCTTTTTGGTGCCAGATACTTGAGTTCCTTCAGTTCGTCTAGAGTGTTGAGGTTGTGGGTGGGTGTTCATTTTTGATCTAGTGCTTCCTATGAGGTCATCATTGCATCCTTTTGGTCCTGGGGGACCATGCACTTCATTTTTGGTGATACCTCTCTGGGATGCCCTTGGTCATTGGAGGTCCTTTCGTTCATGGGTGGGCTTCATTTTGGGCTTATGTTCGAGGGCTTCTTATTGGTGGACCTGATCCTTTTGGTGTACACTCAGTTCTTTCTTCTTGGCTTCAGGGGTGGCCTTGCATTTTGCATGTTGCTGAGTGGATCCATTGGCTTCCCAAGTTCAGTTCCTTGAATAGTTTCATTTACAGGGATGGAGGGTTTCAGATTCTTTTTGGTTTCTCGGGGTACTATACAACATCCTTCAATATTTGAAGTGGGACCTATACTTATTGTTGGCAGTGGTGGTCTATCCTGCATCCTCCAGATCTGGATCCTTGGAACCTTCCTACCCATATCTGCTCTTTGCTTATTTTTATGGGTCTTCTTTTCCTCGGGTCTTTTGGCTTCCTTAAAGTTCACCTTTGTGTGCAAGAGGATCTCCTAGACTAAGAAGATCCTCAGGATTACTGCTCCTCTTCTCATGCTTATGTCATGGCATACCTAGGTTCCTACTGCTTCCTGGACTGCATCCTACTGTTGTATCATGTTCACTTTCCTGTTGTTGCTTCCTGGTTTACATCATGATCGGCATCCTTGAAATTTGTTTCTTCATGGATTGCATCCTAGTCAGTGTCTTGGTTTACGTCCTTCAAGTGCTTCATGGTCTGCGTCCTACAGTTGCATCCCAGGTCGCTCATGGGCAGGAATGATTTTTTCAATTTTTAAATTTTTGCATTTCTTGCTTTTTTTCAAATTTTAAATTTAATATTTTGGTTTTGGGCGGGATGGCCCTATTTCAAATTTTTCATCCTTTGTATGGTTTTGGATGGGATGGCCCTATTTCAAATTTTCCATCCTTTGTATGGTTTTGGGTGGGATGGCCCTGTTTCAAATTTTCATCCTTTGTATGGTTTAGGGTGGGATGGTCCTATTTTAAATTTTCCATCCTTTGTACATGTGTCATGTTTTTGTAAGGATGATTCCATCCTAGTTTATTTCCTTATGCACATGCTGGTCCCACCTTCTAGGTGGGTGGTTTTAAGGATTTGGTTTGTTCGCTTCCTTCATGGAAGGACTTCCTTTTGCTTCCTTTCCTACTGATTAGTTGCTAGGATGGGGACTGTTTCTCCCTCCTATTTTGTTCCTTAAGGATTTGCAGCATTAACCGTTGGTGTTGTAATCAGGTTTTGGGTCCCTTGATAAAAACCTAGTTAAATTTAATTTACCTACCAAAAAAATACCCTAGATGGAAGATGTATTTTTTGTCAATTAAAAACAAAAGCAAGAATAAATCTAGGTAATCCCTATTCAGGTGGAAAATAATACTAGAAGTGATTAATAAGGATAATATGATAAAGCATGGCATAGTGGTTTCTAAAAGCAAAGGATTAATATATAAATTTAGCAAATATTTTTCAAGATATTTAGAGATTCAAAAGTGGATTAAAAGAAAGTGGAAATGGAGTTCACAATACCCAATGAAATTTCTTTCAAAATGATTTTTCTCATCATATTTTTCAATTCAAAAATAAAGAACAATATAATATATGACAATCCATGATTTTATGAGAAGTGTTAGGTTCTAAGACAATGGAGTAATTTTTTGTAAAGATAAAACTCTTGAAATGATTTCAATATGGGTCAGCTCTTTAGACTTTTGTATCAACTTATTAATAAGAAGGTATTAGAAAATATTGATCGCTTTAAGGGTGTTTTTTTAGGAGACACCAACTTCTAGGGATCAAAAGCTAATTAAGTATAAAATTATCTATTGCCATCGATATTTTAAATCTTCAACCAAAATTCATTCTAGATAAACTCCAAATCAACATAATGGGTGCAACAAGTGGACTATAAAAATATTGCATGTCATAATATCAATACATGGTAAAAAATATCTCAAGTTGAAAACAATTGAGAAATGGATGAAAATGTTGGTTATAATAACATCTCAATGTTAAAGCAAGGGAATTTAATTATGGGCACGTGTAAAATAGTAAGATGTGTGTTTATATCATTTTATTTTTTATGTCAAAACGTTTGATTGAATATAAAATATGTTCAATCATACATTTTATACAGTCAAATATAATTCAAAAATATTTAGTTGCACATTGTTAGGAACCTTCCAATTAAAAATTAACACATCGAAACAAATATTGCAATAATTAATAGAAAAAAGAAATTGAAATAACAATACTATAATATAGAATAGAAATGTAGCAACTTTATTACTCAAAAATAAAATTTGCAATATAGAATCACATGCCTCTTCAAGGAGGCAACCTCCTTGGAAGCAAAACTCCATTACAATATTATAAAATGACTTTGACATATTTCAATTTGTCTCTTACCTTTTTATAGACTATTATCAACCCTAACCCTAATGCTCAAGGGTTAGTCCACATGCAAGTGGGGGGCCTAAGCTAGTAACTCCTAATAAAGAAATAGTTACATCTTTTATTAACTCCTTGCAATAAGTAACACTTACATAATGTCGGTCCATATGCACTAGGCACCCAAGGTGCCACATTCACATTTACATAGTAATGTTAGGGTAGGCTTCTAACACACCCTTTTCCTTCAAAAAAAATTATCCTCAAATATTGCCATGAGGAAATTATTGATGGAGTTGATGTAGTAATTCCAATATGGCATCTTGCAATTATAATCCTTGTAATTGCACTAAAACTTTAGTTATGGTTCGTGTAGACACCAAAAATTAGTCATTGTTGCAAGCATTTAAGCTCATCTTCCAATTGATTCAAGACCCTTAATTGCAACAAAACCATCACCAATTACCCAAATTCATCCAAATCCCTCTAAAACCCCTAATTTTCCATCTAATCCATCTAATTTCCTCTAAAATTCCCCTTTAATTCTTTTAATTTCCTCCAATTCCTCTAAAATTCCTCTAATTTCATATAAATTCCTCTAATATTCTTTATCTTCTCCTAATTCTTCTTTAATTTACCTAATTTTCCCTATTTCCTCTTGTAGACACCAAAACAGCACCAATCCGATTATGTGACAACAAGCGCTGATCGCATTGACACACACAGCCCCTAGGGCAGCCCCAGAGGTTAAACAGTGGTCCTAACCACTCCCAAAAGTAGTTTGGAAGGTCAAAGGTCAATTTGGCACCTTTTTGGCACCTTGCTCTCTGCTCGTCCCACCCAGGGACGAATACAAACTGGCATTCGTCCCACCCAGGGACGAATATCAGCATTCGCCCTAGGGTGAGGCGAATAGCAAGTTTGACTGGCAAAAAGTCAAACCTCGACAAGTCCGCCAGTTAACTGAAGCTTCAGGCCATGCAATTGCGAGGAATGGCTCCAAATCAAGGAGAGAGACTTCAGTCATGCATGTCTTTATTTTAGAGACCTCATGCAAGGAGATTCTAAATCAAGGAATTATCTTTTCTCTCAAAATAGGACAAGCAACTCAAGTGGCGCCCTCGCATGCGCAATTCAAACAGAGAGACCCTAGGTCTATAAATTGGTGAGTTTTCTCACCCAAAATAGAGAGAGAGAGGGAGCATTTGAGCAATGAAGTGCTGCCAATTTACATACCTACTTGTGATTTGTGCCTTTCACATCCTTAATCTCTCATTCGAAAGGGAGGTTATTGGGTGATTATTGGAAGCACGAATCAAGACCCAAAACCCAATTTTTGGCCACAATATTCCACAAAATTTGTCGAAAACACCCCATAAGAAGTTTTGGACCCATCCCAAGTGGATTGGTGCCGAAACAGAGTCCCAAACGGTGGGCGTCCTGCCCCGGGCGCTCCCCAAGTTGTCACAGTTCTAAACGCCCCACCCCGGGATGAATAGAAATATATGATATATTTCTCTGATTTTTCTTTTGCATATTATTCTAGGTTATTTAAATAGGCTGTAGTTTAAATTTCACTTCATTCTGAGCAATTTTGACCAGGTTTTTATCATTTCCCGCCTTTACTAACCTATAGATGGCATCATCAAAATCTGGGTGATAGAGGCCAAATTGGAGAAATATGACCATCTGGGTCTTCCCAAAACACCCCCAATTAGCTAACCCCAACTTTGTAGGTCATTTGGAGCTTCCTAGGATAGGACATTGAAGAGGGTGCTTTCTGACAAATTATTGCAGGTTTATTCGTCCCACCCGGAGCGAATACAAATCTGTGAGGAATTTCCTGACTATTCTTTTTGCAGTGGCTTCCTGGTAACATATTCATGCTTCTATCAAATTTTTAGGTCGTTCTGATATTATTTGGTTATCGGTTTAATATTTTCATGCATACACTAACAGTAGGCCTTGGGAAATACATGTTCTATTCTATCTGCAGGTGCTACTAATATTTTCTGTTTCCTTGAACGTAGGTCTTCGACATCAGAGGAGTAGGAAGGAGTCAAAAATCATATACACAAGCGGTGGTGACATTTTGGTCCGCCCATCTTACATGTGGGCACGCGGAAGAAGGATTGCTATCCATGGATGTGATAAGAAACATATTTGACGCTCCTATCCCCTAAAAAGGAAGGAGACGTATTGTAACACGACTTTGAAAGCATATCAATAAAGAGGGAAGCATATTCCATATTGCTTTTATCTTGTGTCGATTCGTCTATGTTCTTTCCTTTCATGCATTTTTCAATACATAGGCTTTTAGCGTTAAGTTTGGTTCTACAAGCATCGTACTTGGCATATTCCTTTTTGTTTCCGTATCCTCATGCTTTCAGTGGCGATCACGGTGGGACCTCTGTCCCTTGATTTTTAAGATTAAATTTTTGATTAAAGTTGCTTGTTTTTGCTTACAGGTACCAAGTTTTCAAACGTTGGACTGTTGTTCGTTTCAGTCTGTGACGAGTACAGAGCTGGAATTCATCTTACCCAGGGACGAATAGGAATTCGTCCTACCCTAGAACGAATACAGATCTATTATTCATCTCACCCCAGGATGAATAGCTCTCTGTGCAATTTTAGGGCAGAAATTCAGAGACATCCGATTTGGGCAGAGAAGAGGTAGGGGTCATAAACACCTTCTGTCAATTTTCTGCTTTTTGTTTTTGGTTTTCTGGTTATTTGCTTGCATAGGAGAGTTTGAATGCTTGTTTGCTTCATTTATGCAACTTAAAAAGAACCCCACACACCACGTGGTAATTGAAACAACAAGGAGTTGGTCGTAAAACCCCAACCCTTGAGCAAGACCAACGGTGGATTTCATCACCACCTTGGCTTGAGATATTGCATACATAACCCCGATCGCGACTGTTGCTAGACGTAAATCCTGACGAAAGCTGACCAAGTGTAGCGGGGGTGATTCCCAGTGCATGAGGATAAGTCTTCTATGGTAGGTGTCATAAACAGAGTGATTCCCCTTCCGTACCGCCTATGTTCCATGTACCATCTGCTCTCACGTACCAATAGTTTCCCTCACGTAAGGGCGGGTATATAGAGAGGTTGGTATATCGGTCTGGCAAAGGTATATCGAAGGGGCGACCATTTTTGGGAGTCATAAGAGCCATCATATTGCATTTAAACATTCTTCACAAAAGCTTTCAAAACAAAATCAAAACACACTAAACCAGATTTTAGGGCACACTTTTAATCTTTAAACGAGATAATCATTGCTTTGATTGTGTGTTTCCTTTCTATTTAAGTGTAGCATAAAAAAAAATCATAAAATAAGATAAAAATCTACGCATCTTTAGGTAAACATCACCATGGTGTACACTCGTAGCCGAGCCCAATCATGGGCAAGCGCTGCAGAAAGTGTGCAAAGGGGGACAAGTCACCTCCGATATAGTCCTGAGGACTTAGTCATCCCGCCTTGGTGGCATGGCACCCAAGATAGTCCACATCATGCCATCACAGAACAGGACTATAGAGGCACCTCTTTGAGAGGCACCCCCACTCAACATAGGTCCTTTCAAGAGGAGAACCTACACGTAGCACTCAACATAGACAGGAGACCTCCCTTAGAAGCTCGTTATGAGTGGCCTAGTGATGAAGTGTTAGAGCAACAGAGGGTCCAGAAGGAGGGGCCACATGATTTCGTCATCCCTCCTTTACCCCGTATTACTGTTAGAAACACTAGACAATATCCAGAGTATCAGGCTCTCCAGACAGGGCAAGACAATTCTGCCCGCACCTTTTACGCATACGAAAGAGAGTATGAGGAAGACCACTACGTTCCTCAAGAGTAGTACACAGCATGGGAACGATGCACCTCCGCACCCGCTATGTATCAGGATCACCCATTGAGGCCGGAGCCTCAGGTAAATGCCGCTAACCTCGACAGAGGGAAGCAACCCATAGGGGTCTCGGATCACCATGACCGAGATAGACATGTAGGAGAGGCATCTAGGCTTCCTAAACATGAGACGATGGAACAAAGTGACTTGGCATTTGCCAAACATGCCGCCCGCCAAGCGCAAATTACGTAGCTCAGTCAAGATCAACAATAGTTAGAACATCTGTGTCACCTTAACAAAGAGCGCATTCAGCGTCAGACAACCGAATTGCTTCATAACAATGTGCCTGAGAAGGTCCCAACCCCTCGCGCACATAAAGTAGAAGTGTATGAGAGGCATAACCCCTTGGTGCAAGACAGGTCTCCGTGACCTCGTCAAGTACTGCCTCCAAGACCTCCTAGACCTGAGCGGGAGGCCACTCCCAGAAACAATGATGGGCACCCTCCACGGGCACCCACCTATGCTTATAGGTCTCGGCCAGGCACTCCTCAAGAAGCCTATGAGGAGTATGAACAAGAAGAAGAGTGGGCTGAAATGCCCTACCAAGGCAGAGGGGGTGCTACCCAGCTACCCCTCCATAGGCCTCCAGCTCCCCGCAACCCACGATGGGAGCAAACCAAGGAGGAAGAGATCAAATCCTCCGATGCATATAAAGCGCTGCTAGAGTGCTTAGAATCTATGGAGATCAAGACTTCTGGGCCCCAAAAGCCCACTTTACGCCAACTCCGTAGTCATCCTGTGCATCCGTCAATGCCAGCACCTCCATACCCTGAACACTTTAAACTACCCTAGTTGGCACTCTTTAGAGGGGAGGAGGATGCCCAAGAGCATGTGACTAGATTCCTGAGCCAATGCTTTGGCATTCAGGACAATGATGCTTTGTTACTAAGAACATTTATAACCACATTCGTAGGCTCTGCCTCGGATTGGTTCACTCAATTACCAAAACATAGCATCAGTAACTTGGATCAGCTAGTGGACGCGTTCCTCGAACGCTTCACCTTCAACACCAAGAAAAAGGCGTCATTAAGTGACCTAGCTAGCCTCAAGCAGTATGAGGAAGAGACCATGGTGGCATATGGGAACCGATGGAGGACGTTGCTTTCAAAGCTGCCCTACCTCCCTCCCATGTCCGACCTGACTCAGATGTTCTCAAAGAGTTATTTGAGATCGATCTCCATGCTATTGCAGCTGCAACAATATGCCACTTTAGAGGAAGCTCTGGCGCAAGCCAGAATCATTGAGGAGATCAAGATACAAGATGGTGAGATCGCCAAACCTAAGAAGAAAGAATGGACCAAGAACACTAAAATAGGGACCATGCAATAGAAACCCGTTGTGGTCAATCAGGTTGCTATCAATGTCCCTAAGCTTGCACAAGCAACACAGCCTCAAAAGGCTAACTATCAGGCGGTGCCTCCTAACAATTATGATAGAGAAAACCAGAGGCAGGAACAAAATCAGTAGCGTCACCCTAGGCGACAATTTACACCTTACATAGAGTCCAGAGACTCCCTGTTTGACCGCTTGTCAGCGATGAACTTGATCAACTTGCCAGAGATTCAAACTATAGACCCCAATGCACCGAAGCCTAAGGGGTACCGGGAGGACTTGTACTGTAGGTTCCACAGATGGAAGGGACATGATCTTAATGCATGTTGGAAGTTCAAAGGTTTGGTACAAGACCTAATCGACAATAAGACATTGGCGGTGGACAACCCCGTAGCGCCAAACAACCAACATATGGGAGTCTTCAGAGACCCCTTGCCTACCCATGATGCATAGGCAAAACCCCTTCAAGTCAATGAGGTGCAACAGAATTGCCCCATGCAAGGGTATGTAGGGATGATAAGCATAGTGACTAGGAACAAGAGGTATCAAGGAGCTGCCCCTACGGTGGCCACAAGAGAAGTTCCATCGACGTCACAACCTCAACAGCACCCTACGCAACTTCCCCCACCTAGACCAGTGGCCACGATTCGGACTAGACTTACCCAAAGTCTAAGGACCACGTCGGCTAGGCTCTCCATATACGAGCTCATTCAACAATCAGTGCCCCATCGGGAGGCTCTAATGGAGATATTAAAAGCCATCGAGCTGCAGCCCCATGAAGCAAACTCTTTCAACAACTTCGTGGGACATGTAAAACAATGTACAGAACCAGTCATCACCTTTAGAGAAGATGAATTGAAATCAGTGACTGGTGATGTGGCGGATCCACCCCTGCACGTCATTGCATGGGTCAACGGGATTCCGTATAAGAGGGTGTTGGTGGACACTGGCTCGTCCAGTAATATCATCACAACAGCAGCATTGAAACATCTAAAGTTGTCGGCATCTCACATCGTGGCCTCCACTTATACACTGCGAGCATTCAATGATGCAATATGCTCGACGGTTGGCACAATTGTCCTACCCATCCAAGTGGGACAAAAGACTATTCATACATTGTGCCACATCTTGGAAGGTGAGATGGCTTATAATATCTTGTTGGGTCGGCCTTGGATCAAGGACATGAAGTGTGTCCCTTCAATAGCTCATCAATGCCTAAAGTATACATTTGAAGGACAGGTGCATGTAGTCCCGGTAGACTTAGAGCCCTTCAAGTACTGCAATACGGTGCAATTCATGCCGCAATCGACCCTTCCATCAACGCATTTGGATTTTTAGTTGAATCCATCTAAACAGGGTCCGATTCCGTAGGCATCCCCATTGACAAGTCCATCAAATCCCCAATCGGGTCCATCTTCCTCATCTGGTCCTTCAACAACGATGCCACCTACGATGGCCACACCAAAGGACAAGGGAAAGAAACCCCTAGAAGAGGAACCACCCCTAGTCTCAACCATCTCTATCGAAGAGATGCCTAGCCGAATGGAAGTCGAGATGCCTAGTTCACCCCACATGGAGTGGACTCAAGAAGGACTCCCATTCGCTCCCCCTCAACCGCCAACGATCACCGTTGAGATGGCCAACACGGGCCTGGGGGAGTATCTAGTGAGGAACATTGTAGCAACACCCACACTTGAGTCCATGCAAGACATGGGGAGACCTCGACTCCCCATCGGCTCTGTGGTTCCTCTAGGCTACCCACCCAATTAGACAAACTTTGTTTATGGGGGCCTGGATAATGGCGTTGAGACTTGTATGCAAGAAGACGAAGATGAAGAGCCCTTTGTTGAGGATGTCAACTATTTGTCCAACCCTAATTTCGCTTTGAGATATCTTGGCCAATGCAATTGGCATGGATATGGGTTGGGCAGGTATGAGCAAGGAGTGCGTGTTCTTTGCCAACCGAGATATCAAATGCCGTATGACAAGTCAAGAGTAGGGTTCAACCACCCCCTGCCCCTAGACATCTTGGTAGAGAACATGCAAGGCCTAGGGATAGGCAACAAGGATGGGTTGGCATTAGATCCATATGCCAATCCTAACACAACATATACATTGGGGGATTATCTCCCATTACTAACAACCAACCTTGTTGACCTTAACAACCCTTTCCCTTCGGTCGAAAAGGGAGAAAATTCGAGGACTCACCTACAAGAGGGATATGGACAAGACCAAGAAGGGTCTTCAGAAGATGAGTCGGAATACGAGGTAGCACCTTGGGATCCTTTCGAGTCTGATAGCAATCATTCACAAGTGCATCCCATGGATGATTATCAAGAGAGCTTCCTGACAATGTTCCCTTTGGATGCTCCAATTGAGCATATGCCACCTCAAGAGAATCAGGTCCCCTCGCAAAGAGCGAAACAACCCCGATGGGACCACATTAATTTGCTCGAGCAAGATGAGCCTCATATGTCGCAAATAGTGTTGGAGCCAACGAAGGCCTTTGGATCTCTGACAGTGATTATGAAGATGAAACTGAGATGGCTTATCTCAATCATATGCGACAACAACAATATCCCTTGGACATAGATGACATGTTTGAACAATTACACATAGGGCCAAGGCATAGGTGGCACCTCAACCCGGTGCAGTTATAGCAATTACTGCACCCGCCACTCCAGGTATACAGAGAGCATCTTCCACCTGGAGACCCTATAGAACCATCAGTGCCTAGGGTGGACCCTGTCCTCTTATCCATGCATAGGGCTGATCCATTTGTGCCAGTACCCACAGAGCCAGATCCGGAGCACAAAGATCATCTAGGATGTCCGAGCAGTCATACCCGTGGTAATGGAGACCACAATCATTTCATCAACATGATCTCCATTGATTTAACCACCCCCATCCATGATCCAGCCGACCCAACATGGTCATTGCATCTAGACCTAGATGCTATAGACTGGGATCATGCTGACACACCGCCATCCCCATCAGAGTACTGGCCTTGCGGTGGGATGTTCCATTTCACCCCTGGACAGACTCAGGATGTCTTCCATGTTGAAGAGGAACCTGACGTTCCGAACGATGATCTAAATTTAGCAAATGATATCCACTTGATCCCAACTCCACACCAGTTGGAGGATGGATCCCACATGTCGATCGAGGAGACGACTGACGTAGACATCGGCTCAGATCCAATGAATTTGCAAATCATCAAGTTGGGGGTAAGTCTATCCCCCGAAGAGCAAGCCGACTACATTGCCCTTCTCAAAGAGAAGAAGGAGGTTTTTGCATTGGTACAAACACATGCCCAAAAGCTCCAAGGATTTCCTCACAATCTCTTGGTCAACCCCAAAATTGTCCAAAAAGGTGTCCATAAACCCTTTAGTGAACAAAACTCCAAGGATTCCCACAATCGCTTGGTCAACCCAAAATGCCCCAAAGGTATCCATAAACCCTTTGGTCAAACCAAAAGCTCCAAGGATTCCCACAATCGCTTGGTCAACCCCAAAAATGCCCCAAAGGTATCCATAAACCCTTTGGTCAAACCAAAAGCTCCAAGGGTTACCATAACCGCTTGGTCAAAACAAATATTCAAAAAAAAAAAAACAAAAAATAAAATCATCAAAAATAAAAAAAAATTGCATCTCAATTCCATGCATACTCATAAAAATCAAAATACAAAAATATAAGTTGCATTAGGCATCGCATCCATACATTGCATATTTGTTGGTCATACAAGTCAAAAGCACCATAGACTGTAATTGCTTGGCAATTCCTTCATTTTCCACATTACATCCATTTTATAAACACATACATCTAGAATAACACCATCCCCATTTTTAGCATAGTCAGTTGTCTCCTAATGTATATAGGGTTTTCGTCATTCAGTTGTCTTTAAATTTCTAGCCAAAAACTATACAAAGTTAAACAGATTTTACAAGGGAAAGTTTTACTTGGGTCAAGCCTCGTTACGTAACATCCCTACACAAGTTAAAACACATAAAATAATTCCTAAGTTGTGTGAATGCAAGAGAAACCTACAAAGCAGTCTAGGGTACCATAGGTGAAAGATTAGCCTATTCATCCCCCTATGTGAATGGTTCAAGAGTGCTGAGAATTGACAAAAGGACAAGCTCTTCCCCATCAATTCCCCCTAATAAACAGTGGTTTTCACCACTACCAAAAATCCCAATCACCATTGGTCCCTAAAGTTGTAAGGATTCGTACTACACGTCCCTGCCAAGGATGGGTAGTCATCCCCAAGGCCTAAAAGGATCAATGACCATTCAAAAACAAAATCCCAACAAGCCATCATCACAATCACCTTTGGTCTCCAAAGTCGTAAGGATTCATACTACACGTCCCTGACAAGGATGGGTAGTCATCCCCAAGGCCTAAAAGATCAATGCCCTTACTTCATAATCTCCATAATCCCCTTTGGTTCCCAAAGTCGTAAGGATTCGTACTACACGTCCTTGACAAGGATGGGTAGTCATCCCCAAGGCCAAAAGGATCAAGGTCATTCATAAGCCAAAAACCTACAAGCTCAACCTTACAAAGCTCAAAAGCCAAATCAAATAACAGTGGTTATCACCACTATTCAAAATCCTTGCTCAAAAAGAAAAACAAAGAGAAAAATAAACAGTGATTTTCATCACTATGTATACGAGCAAGTATCCTAAACCATTGAGCAAATAAAAAGCCTGAACTTGAATCCCTGGAATTCTCAGCATTCGAAAACCATCTAGGTGATCCTCATTACGGGTTTGGTGGACAGCCTACCTGGCAATGGCGGTATCCTAAACGCATGATGATATGTCTATCACATTAGCTTTGCATGTGAGAAGACCAATGTTTGCATGTGGATGAGCTAGCTTATGGTACCTTAGATTGTCCCATGGATTAATCTTACTAAATACAACAACGGAGTTAGTGGAGCTAATTAGGTGATCCTCAGTACAAGTTTGGTTGATAGCCTATCTAGCACTGGCGGTATCCTGACAAATACCACATAAACGAACTCAATTGCACACACAGGGATGTGAAATAACTTGGTTAAACTCCAAGTCGGATTTATACCTTGTTCAAAAGTCTTGCGAGATAAATGTACAGTCTTGGCTAGTTAGTTAAAATATCTGAATCTCAGAAAAGCTTAACTACATTTTAAAACAACTGGTACATTTCATTACATACATCACCATCAAAAAATATGCAAAATACAAAAACAAAGTTATCACATGCAAAGTCATTCCACAAAGCCATCCCATAAGTACAACAAGCCAGTCAATCTTGTACAGTCTATGGTGCCATCGACAAGTTATCAACAACTCATTTCATTCATTCCATATGCATACATCATATAATTAGAAACATCGCATTCATAATACCACATGCATACATCATCATAAATAATTTTGCACAAAATGCAAAAACAAGCAATAAAATTGTCCAATGAGAGTGCTTTTGCACTTGACATTACGGGCATGCAAAATAGATGTCGGGGTCACAAATCCTCACTATCCTACTCCCTAAGAAGGCTACCATAGCCGGACCGCTCCACGGGAGGACGGATTTTCAAGAATTTCATCCCCAAACGACGTCACAAAAAGGGTCAAAACCCAACCAAAAATAGCAATAACATTGTCGAACGAAGGCGCCTTTGCACCTGACATTCTTGGCATCCAAAATAGATATTGGGGTTACAAATTGTCACTATCCTACTCCCTAAGAAGGCTATCATATCCGGACCGCTCCACGGGAGGATGGATTTTTGACAATTTTAGCTCCAAAATGCGTCACAAAAAGGGTTCACACCCACCAAAAATAGGTCAGAATGTTCGAAAACTGCTTTAGCATTCAACGGTAAACAACTCAAGGCACCCTTACCTAAGTCATCTTGGGTCAAGTGACTCGTCGCTTTTCTCATGTCGGTCATTCCCTCATCGATTCGTCGCTTGAGGGGGTAGTCACACTTAGTCACCAATCAACAAAAACATACCCAATCAAGGAAATGACACGCATTCAAAGGATCATTGACAAAGACAATCGCGCCCCTGCTTGGGGCAGCAAACAAGCAATAATCACAAGCTGATCAAACACTTGGCATTCATGAATCATGAACTCAAGGTTCCCATAGACAAAAGGTTGCGCCCTTTGCCTATTCATGACTGATCAATGTCCAAGCTCAAGTAACACCTCACCGAACAAGGTTAACACTTGAATTAAGTTCCTTAGCTCGTCAGAAGCAAGGATTCAAGAATGCATGCCCTTTCCATACTTGGGGCATCAAGAGTTGGTTAGGTTACTGAGAAACCCTAATCATTAGTGCTTTGGTTATCTATTTTTGCTCGACGCTGCGCCTTGCACAATGCTTCCCAAAAAGGGGCATCTATAGACACCAAAATAACACCAATCCGATTATGTGACAACAAGCGCTGATCGCATTGACACACACAGCCCCTAGGGCAGCCCCCAGAGGTTAAACAGTGGTCCTAACCACTCCCAAAAGTAGTTTGGAAGGTCAAAGGTCAATTTGGCACCTTTTTGGCACCTTGCTCTCTGCTCGTCCCACCCTGGGACGAATACAAACTGGCATTCGTCCCACCCGAGGACGAATATCAACATTCGCCCTAGGGTGAGGCGAATAGCAAGTTTGACTGGCAAAAAGTCAAACCTCGACAAGTCCGCCAGTTAACTGAAGCTTCAGGCCATGCAATTGTGAGGAATGGCTTCAAATCAAGGAGAGAGACTTCAGTCATGCATGTCTTTAATTTTAGAGACCTCATGCAAGGAGACTCTAAATCAGGGAATAATCTTTTCTCTCAAAATAGGACAAACAACTCAAGTGGCGCCCTCGCATGCGCAATTCAAACAGAGAGACCCTAGGTCTATAAATTGGTGAGTTTTCTCACCCAAAAGAGAGAGAGAGAGGGAGCATTTGAGCAACGAAGTGCTGCCAATTTACATACCTACTTGCGATTTGTGCTTTTCACATCCTTAATCTCTCATTCGAAAGGGAGGTTATTGGGTGATTATTGGAAGCACGAATCAAGACCCAAACCCAAATTTTTGGCCACAATATCCCACAAAATTTGTCGACAACACCCCATAAGAAGTTTTGGACCCATCCCAAGTGGATTGGTGCCGAAACAGAGTCCCAAACGGTGGGCGTCCTGCCCCGGGCGCTCCCCAAGCTGTCGTAGTTCTAAACGCCCCACCCCGAGATGAATAGAAATCTATGATATATTTCTCTGATTTTTCTTTTGCATCTTATTCTAGGTTATTTAAATAGGTTGTAGTTTAAATTTCACTTCATTCTGAGCAATTTTGACCAGGTTTTTATCATTTCCCGCCTTTACTAACCTGCAGATGGCATCATCAAAATATGGGTGATAGAGGCCAAATTGGAGAAATCTGACCATCTGGGTCTTCCCAAAACACCCCCAATTAGCTAACCCCAACTTTGCAGGTCATTTGGAGCTTCCTAGATAGGACATTGAAGAGGGTGCTTTCTGACAATTTATTGCAGGTTTATTCGTCCCACCCCGGAGCGAATACAAATATGTGAGGAATTTCTTGACTGTTCTTTTTGTAGTGGTCTCCTGGTAACATATTCATGCTTCTATCAAATTTTTAGGTCGATCTGATATTATTTGGTTATCGTTTTAATATTTTCATGCATACACTAACAGTAGGCCTTGGGAAATACATGTTTTATTCTATCTGCAAGTGCTACTAATATTTTCTGTTTCCTTGAACGTAGGTCTTCGACATCAGAGGAGCAGGAAGGAGTCAAAAATCATATACACAAGCGGCGGTGACATTTTGGTCCGCCCATCTTACATGTGGGCACGCGGAAGAAGGATTGCTATCCATGGATGTGATAAGAAACATATTTGACGCTCCTATCCCCTAAAAAGGAAGGAGACGTATTGTAACACGACTTTGAAAGCATATCAATAAAGAGGGCAGCATATTCCATATTGCTTTTATCTTGTGTCGATTCGTCTATGTTCTTTCCTTTTCATGCATTTTTCAATACATAGGCTTTTAGCGTTAAGTTTGGTTCTACACGCATCGTACTTGGCATTTTCCTTTTTGTTTCCGTATCCTCGTGCTTTCTAATTATCCTCAAATATTGCCATGAGGAAATTATTGATGGATTTGATGTAGTAATTCCAATATGGCATCTTGCAATTATAATCCTTGTAATTGTACTAAAACTTTAGTGATGGTTCGTGTAGACACCAAAAATTAGTCATTGTTGCAAGCATTTAAGCTCATCTTCCAATTGATTCAAGACCCTTAATTGCAACAAAACCATCACCAATTACCCAAATTCATCCAAATCCCTCTAAAACCCCTAATTTTCCATCTAATCCTTCTAATTTCCTCTAAAATTACCCTTTAATTCTTTTAATTTCCTCCAGTTCCTTTAAAATTCCTCTAATTTCATATAAATTCCTCTAATATTCTTTATCTTCTCCTAATTCTTCTTTAATTTGCCTAATTTTCCCTATTTCCTCTAATCCATATTAATTTTCCCTAATTCCTCCTAATCTCTTTTAATTCTTCTAATTTCCCCCTACTCCATTTAATTCTTCTAATTCATCATTAACCTCCTTAATTCTTCTAATCCACCTTGAAATTCCCATAACCTTACCTTCCCACCTAACCCTCCATTAAGCCCTAATCGCCCTTCTAATCCATAACCCAATCCCAAGGGGAATGCAAAAGAATTTTAAAATACCAATAAAATCCTCAAAACCCAAGGCAAGCCCCCTTAATCCCTAGGAAATCCCATGGGAATTCCCACCATTTAATTCCTCAACTCTCCTTCCCATTTTCCCTCCATTTTGGATGAATTTAAAATTTTCCTTTAACTCCAAAGTCAACCTCCCTCATTAAGCCACTTGTCCTCCACACCTTCCATCTTGCACTTTTAATAATTTTTAAGCCCTCACACATCACCTAACCCTGGCATGTTCCCATGCCCCTCACATCCCCTAGGCCACTTTATGACATATGGGTGGGTGAGGATTCACCCCACCCAAGGCTAATAAATGTGAAGGGAACACATTCCTCCATGTTGCCTCAAATTTTCCTTGGGTTCCCTACATACCACTTGGTTGTCACATCCCTTCCACCTCTCTCCCATGTCATCCCCCCTCACCTTACCCTAAATCCTATAAATACTCCCTCATTTCTCTCCATTTGCATGAGCACAAGAATACCTTAACAAAAATCTACCAAAATTTCATTGGCCCCCTTTGTACCCCCTTTGTGATTGCATGAACTTGTGAGTGTGATCACCCCATTGGAGAGCTCAAGCCCACTACAACAATGGAGTCTTCTTGAAGAGTAACAAGGCTTCATTTATCAATTGCTCTCAACTTGGAGGACCTAGTAGCTTCAAATAAAAAAAAAGTGGACTTAGAATCATCTCAGAAGACCTCACATCAAAATATGTAGTCCTTGAACAAATCAGAGTCAACCATCCAAGACAATCACATAGATCCAACCATCCAAGATGGTTGCATACAGCCAACTGCTCCGAGTGGTCACATAGAGACATCAAAACCACACCAGACAGAGGTATAAACTCAAGTATAATAGGTAAACATGGTAAACCAACTCCTATTTTATTCTTCTATAATGGCTTACATACATTTTGTAATAGTTTGCATGATTTTTTGTGAGGTTTTATAAGCTTTTAATAGAGTTTTGTAAATAATATTTTATGAACATGGGGCCTCATATGAAAAGGCCCAACAGATGCTTCTGATTTATTTCTTGTGGACATGTGTGTAGGTGTTTGGACTAGTGAAAAGGCTTGGGAGGTCAAGCATCCAAGGCTTCAAAACCCTCCTACAAAATTGATTGTGTGGCTAAAGGAAGACTCTTGAAGACACCCTAAATCATTATTTGACAAAAGGAAAGTTCTCCACCTTGGAGACTCTATTTTTAATAACCCCAAGAGGGTTCTTATGTAACTCAAAAGTGATTAATAATATCATATCATATTGCATTTTATTTCATGAAAGGGTGTATTTATTGGTCATACAAAATGAAAGTCATGGTGGTTTTCTTACCCTTAACACATTTGGCATTTTTCATTTTTCATTTTAGCATAGTTCCATTTTGACCCAAATTTTTCTTGTTGGCCTTAATATATCATGCCTTGCATGTTTTACTTTGGTTTTTTCATTGCTCTTTGCCTATTTTATTTGTTTTACTACTGCTCTATGTTCATATCATAGGTGTTCAACAACAACAAAACAATATTTTTTTACCAACATTGAAACTCAAAATATCAACCTGCACATAGACCCAACAATCCAGAGCAGTAAACCAACTACTTAGAGTGATCAAAAAGCTCACCAACCATCTTGAGTGGTCAGACAACCATCCTAAGTAGTTAGACACAGTTACAAACTCAATCAATAGACTCACTATATTTCAACAACAAGCATTGGCTCACAGGTTAGTCATTTGCATCCCTTAGTTTAGCATAATATCTCATCTGATATTTTTCTTTCTTGATCATTTCTTATTTCAACTTAAAATTCTCTCTAATCCTAGTATAGCTTAGAAATTTCATCTTCTACTTAGCATTGTCTTTTTCCTCCTTTAGCTTGCCATAGGTATTCATCTTCTCCTTAGCATAGTTCTTTGCTCCCCCTAGTTTCTCATAGGTTCTTCTTCTCTAGTTTAGTTGTTTATTAAGTCTCTCTTTAGTCTAAAGGAATTCCTCTATCTAGGTAGTTTGATTTCCCCTTCTTCTTCATAGCTTAAGCACTTCCCCCTTTCTTTAGCTTAGGTGTATTTCTTCTCCTAGGAGTAGTTATCTCATTTGCCATAGTTTATTTTTTCTTCTTCTTCATTCATTAGAATAGGTGCCTCTTAGTCTCTTTTGTTCTCTTTTCCATAGTCCTTTCTAATTTATTTTAGCATAGTGATGTTTTTCTCTCCATAGCATAGTTCATCCTTGCATTTCTTTAATATAGTTACTTCTATCATTCATAGCTTAGTCACTTTCTTTTACTAGTATAAATTGATTTCTTTTCATTATATTAAGTTGATTTGCTTTAGAATAGTTGTTTTTTATTTTTAGCATAGCTTACTTTTTGGTGCTTTAGAGTAGTTGTTTTTATGTTCCTAGCTTAGGTTTTCCTTGCTTTCATTGCTTTCTTAGTATAAGTGTTTTCATGGCTTTCTTTTAGCATAGTTGCATTTCTTTAGGGTAGTTGCATTCTCTAGATTAGCCTCCTATTTCTTTCAAGCATCTTAATCCTTGCCATAGGTTAGATTTTTTATCTTTTTATTTTGTGGCATTGGTAGTCTCTCTTGCATCTTAGGCATTCTATTTAAAATATAGGTTAGTAAAAGTTAGTTTAGTCACTCATAGTCATCCCAAAATTGATCTTCCTCTATTCTGCTCTATAACCTATCCTTGAAACACATTCACAACCACTCAGAGTGGTCAAAAATATTACCAACCAATCCTGACGACTAGGCAAGGGGTACAACCACTCTAGACGGTTGCACATGTGGGTCAAAGTCAGTTTGTAGCTTATTTCTTCATTTTCTACATTCTAACCTTGATTTCAATCTTTGTTTTCTTCTGTCAACACATTCTTTTATTTTTTTCAATCCTCTAAGTTTAGGTTCATTTTAGTTTTGCTTCTCTAGCATAGGTTAGTGCTTCCTTCCCTACTCTAAGTTCCCCTTTCTTCCTCGTCTTTTTGTTATCAAATTTCTCTTCTCACCTTAGCTATAATTCTTTCTTTATAAATCCTCTTTAGGTCAATTGCATTGCATCTTTAAGGCCATTTTAGAAATACTATTTGTCCATCTTGCATTTTACATCCGTAGGACTAGGTCTAATTTTGCATGGTATCTAGGCATTTTAGCATCAAGCAAAAACCAACCCAAAAATCAAACAAAAACACAAAAACAAACATCACACATACTTTGCACTTGAATATTCTATAAATATTTTTGTGAGGAAAACCTCCCAATGAGTTGGATTTCATCTCCAACTACTGATCATAGTTAGTATGCATAGTTTCCCAGACTTCATCACCAGGAAGCTGACTACCCTTCAGACTAGCTTAGGATAGTTTTTTAAGATAGACACCCTTTGACCATGGGGCTTAATAATTAGTGGATTGCAAATATCATTTTTATCCAAGCTTGATCGAGGATGAAGCGAAATACCAACTGGGCAAGTAGTAGGACTTAGACAACATGACCTCTTTTGGGAGGTTCTTTTTGTACCCTTAGGATACCCATCGCCAACCCCCCATCCTAGGAAGCCGCATTAGCCATTCACGAATAATTCTTGAAAGGGATGTGAGTATGAACACACCCTTTATAGATTTCACTCCATCACCCACATTTTTATAGTTCCTAGGTTTAGGAAACATAAAACACACAAAAAAATAAAAACAATTCCAAAACATTTTCCATTTTGACCCAAATTTTCCAAAACCATCTCAAAATTTCTCCAAAATTCAGAAAAAACATTACAAAAAAATCAAAAATCTTACAAACATTACAACACATCAAAAATCACCAAAAACAAATTGTAAATCATAAAAAAAGTTCAAAAACAAAATCATTTTCTTGTTTGTTTGTTTGACTGCTTGTTTGTTTGTGTAGATAGTACCTTGCTTCCATAAAAACCTTATAAACCACCACCAAAACCTCCAAAACATTTCCAAATCCATCCTACCCAACTCTATCATATTCACATCCTCCTATGGTCTAAACCCAAAGCCAAGCTCGTGCTCAAGAACAACCTTCCATGGAGCACCTTGACCAAATCCCTTCTCCATCTACTTCTCCAACCCATTTTGTGGAGGTGTCTTTCACCTCACCTAATACCTTAGCCATCATTCATCCTTGACCTTCATATATTTACCTAGCCTTAATGTCTTATACCACCTTCCCTCCAGTACTTGATGCTCCTCTTGAGTGGACCATTTCATCTACCTTACCTCAATTCATCTCACCCCTTCCACCTATCCTTCCAACATCGTCCCTTCCCCCTCTTCTTCCCACATCTTATCCCTTATCTTATGTGCACACAATCTGAGCATCATACCTTTATCACTCATTATATCTTTTACCTCATGCCTCTCATCTAGCCCAACCACTACATCCTTTTCACTCACCATATCAATTTTCTTATGCCCTTCATACAAGTCCACCCCATCAACCTTTCTACTCATCTTATCCCCTTCATCCACCTTTTCCTTCTCCATATCCTCATTCCTCCCAATTCAACCCTCATTGTCTTGCCAAACCATTCATACCTCTTTTGTCTACTGCAACCCCACCCCCAAATGACCTACACCAAATCTTAGAATACCTCACAAATCTTGCTCTTAAACTAAGTCATCAAGCAACTTCCACATCACCTATTAAACCTCCCTCAATATAATCTTCCTTCATTCAATATTCCTTCTCTTGACCTTTTAATCGACCTAAGCTTCCTCGCCATCCACCTCATACATGGATGTTGTTGTCAAAACCACTTTCAAATTTTCTTCATAAGTTGCATGATGCACAAGTTATCTCCTTACCTAACCTTTAACCAGAGCAAACCACTACAGCAAAATATAGATGATGCAAATAAAATCAGTATTGCATCTATCATCAACAATAAGATCATGATATCAAAGAATATCAACAATTTCAATGCCTAGTACAAGATCTACTCAATCGAGGGGAATTAACTATCTCATCGACATGACCCCCTTCCACTAACTTCATTCTTCTTCATTCCCTTCTTCATCAACTCACCTATTTCCTCCATCTGCATCTTGTACATAACCACCATAGAATTCATACGTCCCACATCATACCCTCATCACACATCACCTTATCACTTGAGTTGGATGACACTTTCAAATCTATCATGAATCTTGATCAATAACCAATGATGCAAGAGCATCTAGTGGTGTAAGGGTAATCTTGCATCATCCAAAAAAAATAAATTGTATTTTCTCTTTTGGTTGTAAGTTTCTTTAGTTGTTTTCGATTCCATGATGACACTTGGGAGGTATAAGTCAATCAGAAGTCCAAAAAGGTAAAAAATAGTCATCGGATATTTTTAGTAAGTTATTCTAAATACAAACATGTGGATTTGAAAATTTACCCCAAGGAGTGGGATTGAAAAATATATCCGGTGGTGAAAGAATCACCCCAATAGCCTAAACGGTTTGAGAGATATTAAATTTTTCATCCTGAGAAATCTCTCCAAGAAGGTTTAAAAATAAAATTTGAAGACCTTAGAAGCCCTAAAGAAGGATGAAAAATCACCTCAATGACCTTTAGGTATTTGAGGTGTTGTAGATCTCTTCGTAATATTTCCAACGATATCTTACGGAAGCCAATCGGACCCCCGAGTCAAAAGTTACGGGTTCGGGAAGTTGTGCCACCGAAATTCAAATTTGAATATCTTTCTAGGCGAGAAAATGAAAATTCAAATTTCAGATGAATATCTTCTTGAGCGGGAAAAGGGGAGTTATGCTTTCCAGAATAGTTATAAAAATGGAGAAGAGGGATCACCAAGAGGCAATCTATGGGAAGACAGATCGTGGCTCCAGCTTATAGATTTTGATTCGATTTCCTTTGTGATAAAATCGGCCTTGTGGTCGTAGCATTGTAACTCTGATTCTATAATTCGTAACTTTATAATTTCTACTAGTGTAATTTCTGTTTCATTGAAATAATATCATATATTGTGTTTCTTCTAAATTTTTCCTTTGATTTGAGTATCGTGCGTGTGTTGGGTGGAGTAGCCCTTCACCAACCAAACACCCATTCTTAGAATAAACATCTATCCAAGAAACTTGTCTGAGACTATCATATACCCTACTCTACTGGATTGAAATGCAGAACTTATCTTCTCAACACAAACTCTAATCAAATTCAATTCATTATACACCATACCTATGTATGGGTCTACATGCCTATGATCCATCAAGATGTGATAGTGGAGTAGGGCCCTCATGATCACATGAGAGGGAGGTAGTTCGAGATGATGTGGATCAATATGATGAGACTAAGATTTTTATAGAGGAGATGATGGATCATCTATATGAGGTTGATGTTTTATGTGATAGGGTAGAGCAGGCTAAGGTGGAGAGGGATGGCTTACGGGTAGATATAGAGTAGTGTAGGGTGCAAATGGAAGAGCTACGATGAGAGCATAATGTAGCTATAGTGAAGAGAGGGGTGGTGGACTTGGCTATGGAGAAATTGAGGATATAGGTGGAGGAGGTGCAGTGAGATCACGATGTAGCTATAATAGAGATATGCAATGATGATTAGTAGAGGAGATATGGAGGTGGTGATGCAGTAGTTGTAAACATAGATGGGAGAGCTATAGAGAGAGCATGATGTGATTGTAGCTGAGAGAGATACCACCATAGTGGTTGTAGGAGAGATCGAGTGATTAAGGATATATATGGAAGAGTTGCAAAGAGAACGAGATGTTATCATGACAAAGAGGGATGAAATCGAGGGGGCTAGAGGAGATATGGAGGGGATGGAATGATTCAGTGCATAGATGGCTAAGCTATAGTAAGAGCGTGATGCAACCATAGTAGATAGGGATCGATTGTAGAAGGAGGCTAAGTGGCTAAGGATATAGGAGGCTAAGTCAACTCCTCAGGCCGATATTGTGCAGTTACAATAGACCGTGGATGAGTAAGGGAGATTGTTTCTACAATAACAAAATTATACGATGGTATGTATGACATATTTGATTGCTATTATATTATTGCTTCCATCACATTCGAGTTCTAGGGTACATTGTAGTCACAAGAGTACAATGTAAATGACTTTAAGAGTACCATAGTTTATAGGTCCAAGAGCATCATAGGTAGGATGATCAACCTCAACACATAGAGGTGGGGGTTCACAAAGGAGTGGATATGAGGTGCATGGGTGGTAGGAGGGGAGTGGGGAGAATCTTGATGGTCAGCTTAGCAGGGTTGACATTTTTATGCAATCGATGTGCCATGATTTTTGTATATGATACCTGCAAGTTATGTAGTTGAGTGGTGTTATGGATGTATATGTATCATGTAGAGGTGATGATGTATATGAGTTTAGTTGGTCGACGATTTTGATGATGTATACATTCATGTTGATATATATATATATATATATATATATATATATATATATATATATATATATATGCATGTTGGTTTGATTTTGTTGTGGATTTTTGGTTTATTGTGATGATTGAATGTGTTTGATTTGATATGGATGTGATGTAACATTTACCATTCATTTGATGTTATTAATGTTATAAATGCAAGTGGGTGGTTGTGTAAATGTATTTTTAAACTTCTAATATACATATGTAATTGAATCTTTTTGGATGTGTTTATTTGATTGATATAATCTTTCATAGTTAACAAAATCAATGACAATTTGGTAGTCATGATGACATATGAACTCAGAATGAGACAAGTGAACATGCAATGCGGAAGATGGATGTGAATCTAATAATGGTTGTATGGAAATACTTATGATGATATGTGGATGATTGATGTAAGGACAATGCATATTGATCCTAATGGCTTGCTAGTTGTGTAACCAGGCGTGATGTGTGTTTGTACCTTTTGTTAAGGATCTTTTGGATGCTAGAATGATTTCTAGGGAGTAAATATCTAATTTTAACCATCAAACCCATCTATTAGTTGATTGACATTATATTGAAATCTAGTACATCCCATTTGGGGTTGTGTAGACACCTAAAACACGTCATGTTGAGGAGGCTATCTATATGGACATCGTTTTAGGCCATATGACTCATTTTGGGCCTTCCCAAGACCTAACAATGGTTCTAACCACTCTAACAAGGGCAAATAGTCCTTTTAAGTCTGGTCCATCATACCCAAGAGCGGCCTTGAGTGGTCGTTGGACCCTGTGATGGCCCCCAAGTTTGGCCAATCTACCCTAGGATGGTCTCACTTGTAACAAACTCGGGCTCCTCAAGCCAAGCCAAATATGTTATAGAGTGGTTGTATACAATGATTAACTACGAAAAAGCTTCTAGAAGTGACGCTTGGGTTACCTAATCCTAACTAAATCTTGATCTTAGCTTCCCTATCAATCTAAGATACCAATTGGGACAATCTATAAGAGGCACCCAAAAACTTCACAAAACATAGAGAATTGAAATCAATTGGATGCAATGAAGTGCTATCGGTTTGAGGAATAGAGAGAACACTCTCTCAAATGTACTGAGGTTCTTCCCAAATCGTATCATGATGCTTGCATGTCCATCAATGGAGTTTTTGAGAGCTTGAAGGTCAAATCCCACCATTGTGCATCATAATTCACTCCAATTTTGAGCTAATTTCTTGTGATTCCACTGTGTTTTAAAAAGACAGACCCTTGAACATCAATTTGATAGTGAAATTGAATATTACCCCGCATTGAACACAAATAATGATCTTTCTATTTAGCGGCCACTGTGTCCCACAACGACCCGCAGGCGCAACTGCTAGACCCTTTGATGGCTAATAGAGCTAGCCACCATACCCTATGATGGCCTCACAATGAAACTAATTTGCTATGTTTTATTAGTTAGATCAGTCTTAGCAACTTTAAATTTGGTTTCTAACCTAATTTAGCACATTTTCATTCAATTTTACATGCATTTCTTTACTATTTTATGCAATTTCCTTTCATTTGTTTATCTTCGTAATGTACCTCATCTTTAGAGGTTCCACAGGTGTTACTAATGGCTTGTAAGTGTTTTTGTGTGTATATCTTAGATTTCGATAGGAACTAATCATCCTCAAGATCCTCCAATATTTACGTCATCAAGCGGAGGTGGCAAAGAAACCCTCCATAATCAATTTTGAGAGCACAAAAACTTTGTGAATTTCACCTTCCCCTTTGGGGTTTCATATTGTAATTTGTATCAATTGGTGTAATTCCTAAGAGGGATATTTTGTAACCTCTTGTAAAGACAATTTTGAATATCAATGAGAAGGGCACTTTATTTTCTCTATTTTTTTTCATCATGGTTACATAATTTGCATTTATCATTTGATTTCATATTACATAGTTAGATGAATGGTTTTTGCTACTCTACAGTGGCAATCACATGTGGGACTTTTCTCACAATATCCTAATTTATCATTAATTTCTTATTTCTTGTTTTCTTGGACTTATAGGTACCACCACTTTGGGTTGCGACGGCTCACAGTAGTTGTTGTTATACCCTCTAACGGACAGTAGAGCTAGTCGCTCTACCCCTTGATGGCCTCATAGTAGAGTCAAAAAATCAACTTGATGACATCTTCATTGAATGTTGGCTACACCTGTAAGTATATATGTGCCTAATTTTACTATGTTTTTGTAGAAAAATATAGAATAGCAATTTCAATTGAAAAATCTAGAGAAATTTAGAAGAAATTTTTTAATTTCAATTTTTTTGTTGGCAACCGCTCCTGGGTCCAACAGCCTCTACTATTAGTCGCTCTAGGGTACAACGGCCCCCATTTCTAACTGCTCTAGTGTCTAACGGCCTCTGTTGTAGACCGTTTGACATAGAGACAATCCCTAATTAAACTTATTGTTAGGATTTGCTTACATATTGCCTGCCTAAAGGCTAATTTCATTTAGGGTTGCATTTCAAATTTTCTAAAATTAAAATATTTTTATTCATAATTTGAGAATTTGAAACGTATTTTCATGCATTAGCAAAAAATAATGGATTTCTTTATGTTGAATTTTCCCTTTTGCATGAAATAAAATAAACCTACACACATCACATTTCAAACTAAACATCAACGAGTTGGAAGTGACATCCAACCACTGATCAAGACTAACAATGGTGGCCTTCATCACCACCTTGTTAGCTTGCATTATGGTTATTCGCACCCCATTTTTGCCAAGAATAGCTCCAAGAACCATCGTAGTCATGGAAAATAGCACGCATATCTTTTGGAAGAGGTGTATTGCTGACCACGGTGAACCGGGTGAGGACTGGTAGGACCTGTGCTCCCTCACCGGATATGGGCTTCATCTCCATATTTTGGTGGGTTTCACAACCTGGACTTCATCACCAGGTTAGTGTGTGAGAGTATACAAGTGAAAACCCTTTAACTCAAGTATTTACATCAATAATATCAAAAACTCAAACAAGAGAAAGGCAAGAAAAACAATGAATCATAACACACAAACCAGTTTTAGGGAACACAAAGAATTCTTAAAAGAGATAAACATCCTGTATACTTTATTTGTTTTCTAATTGAATTCTTAATAAAGGTAAAATGGTCACAACATGAATCCATGCCCAATTATATATTGAGGCTACTAACAATGCATGTGAAGGCTCAGAATGCCTTCAATACAGTCCTATAGATTTACTTTTACCTAAATGACATTCAGGTAGCCATCACGGAGATAATTCTACCCATGAGGGATTTACTCACCGAGAGAATCCTACTAGGAGGAGTCCTATGGCACCTCCCTATGACAAATATGAGGATCTTCTTAGACCTCGTACATCACATGTTTTTTCTAGACAAGATTTACCCATTAAGGGGCCCAACAGAGGGGTTGCACGCATCTGTATACCCAATCGATCTACAAACCATTACGAGCTTGGTGCTGAATACATGCCCTTGCTTAGTCAAGATGGGGGAGCTACTCCTCCTGACCAACCTTGGTTAAGTCATAAGTTAAATCACTTAGATAGGTATGGTCCTAATACAGCTCGTAGAGAACCTTCTTCCACCCACACTCATTTTGAGGATGGGCATGATGAAGATTTAGTTCATCATACTCATATGCATGGAGAATGTTCTACTCAAACACGCCATACTCCCACACCATCCTCACATGAGGACATTACCCCTAGGGTCAAACATAGAGTAAATGTAGCCTTGATTAATTGAGATAATAGGGTAGCAGTCCCTTCTGCAAGAACTAAAATAGTCATAACCCCTCATATCGAGACAAGAATTCATTGGCCACACATAGTGAGTCAAACATATCGGCTACCTAGGCCCAATACTAGCCAGAGAGTAATTTCTCCAATCTCAATTGGAGGATTTGCATCATGAGCGAGAGCACTTAGACCACGAGCATACAAAAAAATAAATATTACACCACCAATGGTTGTACAAACATATACTGCATGAAGAAATAATCTTATAATAGAGGTTACGCGAAGAACAATCACGTAGAGTAGTTCATGATGAGGTACCCACACCTAGTACTTACAGGCAATAGCTCAACACGAGGTGCATTGTGCAATAGCAAGAGTTGCCCCTAGGCCAACCAACACCCATCCTCTTCATACCTCTATCCATTAGTCTCAAAAAAGATAGTGCCTAGCATCAAACCCACTTGAATATGAGGTATATGAAGAGACAAAAGTAGGTGAACAAGACCAAATATATCTTGAGTCATCTAGCGAGGATGTGGCAGATGATTAAAATCTGCCACCTCAATTAAACCAAAACCTTCCACCACCTACTCCCAATAAATCACTTCGGGAGAATGAGATAATTTCATCACAGGCATACAAAGTTCTTGCAGAGCGAATCCAATGGCTTGAGGAACAAGGAGTGCATTACCAAAAATCCACTCTACGCAAATTGTATAATCAACCTCTTAATCCATCTATGCTTATTCTGGATTACCTAGATCATTTCGAGATGCCTAAGTTGGACAAATTTAGGGAGGATGATGATGCCTAAGAGCATGTCACAAGTTTCATGAACTTGGATTTTTAGCTTGAAGATAATGATTCTTTGTTGTTGCAAACAATTGTAATAACACTCTTTGGCTATACCTTAGAGTAGCACAACCAACTACCTAGACACGGTATGTATAGCTTTGAACAGCTAGTGAATGCCTTCCTTGAACGCTTCTCTTTCGAAGTCAAGAAGAAGGTAAACCTGACTAACTTATCAAACCTACGACGATTCAATGATGAGCCAATCATGGATTATAGAAACAGATGGCACAATATCATGTCAAAATTACCATTCATTGTACCTATTTCTGAATAAACATGGATGTTTACCAAGAGCTGCTCTAAGCACATATTGTTGCTATTACAATTGCAATAATACCAAGCATTCGAAGAAGCTTTGGTGCAAGCCAAAGTCATTGAGGAAATTAATGTCCAAGAGGGAGACATTAAGCTTCGTAATAAAGAATGGAATAAAAACAATGTAACAACAATAATCATCAGGCAAAACCAACACCAGTGAACCAGATTGTTCTTAATATTCCCAAAGCAAAGAAATCGTAACAGCCTAACTATTAGGCTCAACCCCCTCCGATGTAGTACAACAAACAATGCAAATGAAATCAAGGTCAGTATAAGCAACGTCGTCCTCATTGCACATACATACCACTGCTTGAGTCTTTGGTATCTCTCTTTAATAGACTATGTGAGGCCAAGACGATTACCTTACCAAAAATTCACCTTCTAGATCCAGTCCGCTCAAAGCCTAAAGGGTATAGAGAGGATAAATATTTTTCTTATCATAGATAAAATGGACATGACATACAAACATGTTATGGTTTCAAAAACCTAGTACAAAATATGCTCAATAAGAACCAGTTACAGATAGATAATCCTCTCACCCCAAATAATCAATAGATGGGAATCTTCAAAGATCCCTTTCCCACCCAAGAGGTCAAGGGTAATCAAACCAAGTAGGTAAACGAGATACATACAGATCCACAAACACACGGCTTCATAGGTATGATTAACATAGTAACATGAAATAGAAGGTACAACCAAGTCAAGCCACCTGTGGCTCCCATTTGCATACCTTCTACATCCTAACAAAGGACAGTTCAAAACCCACTGCCAGGTCCACCGCCATAACCAGTGATCACCATTAGAAATAAACTTACTCAGAGTCTACAAACGGCCTCAACAAATATCTCTATCTATGAGCTCATTTTTCAATCCCCTAGACAAAGGGAAGTGCTCATGGAGACTCTAAAATCTGTTGAGCTTCAGTCCAAAGATCCTAATGCATTCACTAGTTTTGTGGGGCATGTTCATAAATGCAAAGAGCCTGTGGTCACATTTTATGACCATGAGATTAAACAAGTATCAGCTAATATAGTGGATCCACTGTTGCACATAATCGCTTGCATAAACCGAATACCTTACAAGTGAGTGTTGATCGATACAGGATCGTCGATTAACATAATAACGACAACTGCCTTAGAGCATCTTAGTATTCCAACAACACACATAGTGGCATCCACTTTTACAGTATGAGCAATTAATGATGCACTATATTCGATGTTTAGCACTATAGTCTTGCCTATTCAGGTGGTCCTAAAAACCATTTCCATATTATGCCATGTGTTGTAAGGTGCGATGTAGTACAATATATTACTTCGCCATCCCTGGATCTGAGACATGAAGTGTGTTCCTTCTATTTTGTATTAATGCATTAAATACGTTCACAAAGGAAATGTTCATGTTGTCCCATCGAATGAACCCTTTAAGTACATCGATCAGGTTAGCCATCTGAGGAAATTCGTCTTATCATCAATGCATCTAGACATCAGATCTAGTTCTCCCATTAAGTGTCTAGAGTGCAAATCTAAAGCAGCGCATGTTGATCCATCCACCTTAGCACCATCGACGTCACCTAAACTAATACCCGCTTCTTGTAAACCATCTTCATCATCTAATTTGAATATCAAATAGAAGTTAAAGCACCCATGTTCGATGATCTTGAAGTCATCCCATGTATCTATGATAGATATTCTGATTCCTATGGAAGAGGATGAACCACATGACATGATGGATGATGTGCCTCAACCTGCTTCACCTGCTTCATCTACTATGTCATCTGCATCCCAAGTGATGGTTCATTTAGTCAATCTTGAGCTCATGAAATACTTGGTTCAAAATGTAACTTTCACTCCAATTATCAAGTTTGTGCAAGCTATGGGGAGACTGCATGTTCCCCCTTTACCATTGGAATGGTAGTGCCCTTAGGTGTACCACCCAACCAAAAAAAATTTATATATGGGGGTTTTGACCAAGCATCAAATCATTCTCCTGTTATCAATCATGATGGTGAACCTTTTATAGGAAATGTCTACTACATGTCAAACCCAAAGTTTGTTCTACGACATTTCTACCATTGCCATTGGCATGGTAATGACTTAGGTTTATACAAGTAGGATCGTAGGACACTCTTCCAACCACAGTACCAATTGCATACAGATAAGTTTATTTTAGGGTATTCTATACGCATGTCAGATGAGCTCCTAGTTCATTCCTTGCATCGCCTAATCCTAGGCTTTAGGGAAGACATTTATTGGAATGAGTACGCTGACCCCAACCCTTCTCATTTATGGAGGTATCATCATTCAGTAACCATGGTTACCATAGAACCTCATGAAATCTATCATGAATACATTCTATAAGAGGAATCTGAATCAAAAGATATTCCTGATAATGATTGGGTGGACGAAAAAGATGAGTATGAGGATGAAACTAAGATTTCCTATTTAGATCCTCACCATCTTTGTCGTCTCAATAACTATACATGATATTTTGAACTTGCTAGACCCCTTGTCAACATAGATAACATCTATCACAAGATCTTTCTCACTCCAACTAACTAGAGACAACTGGTCCCACCTGAGGATCCAATTATTGTCTACTCCTAGAGCAAATTTCGAGATCCCAATATCTCCTAAGCCACATCTGGAGCATTTAGAGAAACCAACAATCAACAAGTCCTACCCCTACAGTCATGGAGATTACCAATTGTCCATCAACATAATTTTTATTAATTTAAATACACCCCTCCATAATCCAAGTGACCCCTCAAATTCGTTGCACCTCAACCTTAAGGCCATTGACTTTGATCGTGTCGTGTCACCCCCATCGCTTGAGGAGTTCTTCCCATGTGAAGAAATGCTTCAACCATTTCATTTTGATCTAGGAAATGCTTAGGATGTTTATGATGCTAATTTCAAATCTAAAATGATATATCATCCAAGCCCAGCGGATGACATCCATTTGATCCCAAAGCCTCACCAACTTGAGCAGGGATCCCATATGTCAATCGAGGAGATTTTTGATGTGGATATTGGCAACAATCCTAACCATCCTAAGAAAGTCAAATTCAGAGAAAGTCTATCTCCTAAGGAACATGTCGTCCTCATACCTCCTTTGACAGAGAAGTCAAAGGTTTTTGCTTGGTCGTACAAAGACATGTTGGGTCTAGATCCAAAATTGGTTACTCATAGCCTTTCATTGGATCCTACTATGAATGCATTCAAGCAGAAACTTAGAAAGATGCATCCAACCATCACCTTAATGGTGAAGGATGAATTATAGAAGTTGTTGGATGTAGATTTTATTCATCCCATCGACTATCTAGAGTGGGTATCAAACATGGTACCCGTAGGTAAACCTGATGGGAGGATCCATATTTGCACGGATTTTAGAGACCTCAACAAGGCAACACCCAAAGACGCATTTCCATTACCCAACATATATGCTCTTGTAGATGCAACTGCAGGTCATGAGATGTTATCTCTCATGGATGGTTTTAGGTTATTATCATATTTGGGTCAAACGTGAAGATCAACATAAAATAGCCTTTACCACTCCATGGAGAATATTTTGCTATAAAGTTATGCCATTCAGTCTTAAAAATGTTGGTGCCACCTATCAGCGGGCTATGGCATACATTTTTCATGACTACATGCATAAAATTCTAGAATATTACATAGATTATTTGCTTACAAAATCATTATTGTGTGAAGAGCATGTAGACGTTTTGCATAAAGTCTTTGATCACCTGATAGAGCATAATGTTAGGTTGAATCCTAAGAAGTGTGTTTTCGATGTCACATCAAGAAAAATACTAGGATTCATAGTCTCCAAAAGAGGGATCGAAGTCGATCTTACAAAGGTCAAAGCAATTCTAGAAATGCTTCCCCCCATGAACATCAAGGAGCTTCATAGCTTACAAGACAAAGTAGAATTCATTAAGCGCTTCATAGTGTAGTTGTTAGAAAAATGTTGATCCATGAATCGACTACTATACAAAGGGTTCCCATTTAATTGGGATGAAGACTGTCAAAAGGCCTTTAACAAGATCAAATAATACCTAGAAACACCACTAGTTTTAGCTCCACCTCGACTAGGTGTGCCTTTCTTACGACACATTTTAGCCATAGATTTTGCCCTGGGAACCATGTTAGCTCAGAAGAACAAAAAAAATAGAGAACATGTTATTTATTACATTAGTCGCACCTTGGTCAATTATGAGTTGAATTATGCATACATTGAAAAGCTTTGCTTAGCAATGGTGTTTACTACCAAAATGTTGTGCCACTACATGCTAAGTCATACCATGTATGTCATATCCAAAGAGAATCCTTTGCAGTACATGATGAGTTACACATATCACAATACACGAACCGCAAAGTGGATCATGCTATTAATTAAATTTGATCTTAAGTTTATTAGTCAAAAATCCATTAAATGTCAAGTCATAGTTGATCAATTAGTAGAGGTACCTCTTTAGGATGATAAGCATATCATGATAGAACTACCTGATGATGTAGTGTTCGCACTATCTGGGTCACCTAAACCCGAAGAACCAAATAACAAGGCAAACATGACTTTGTTCTTCAACGGTTCCAAATGCGAGCAAGGGGGTGGTGCAAGGATTGTATTTTTCACGCCACAAGGAGATCATATGCCCTTATCTTTTAAACTCGATTTTCCTTGCACTAATAATAACGTTGAGTACGAGGCTCTAATCTTGGGCCTCCAAATAGCTATCACCATGAAGATTAAAAAGCTAAATTTCTTTGGTAACTCCTTTTTCATAGTAAACCAATTAAAAGGAATTTATCAATGCATATGTCCCATCTTGAAAGTTTACAAAGATATTGTAGACACATTACTAACCCAATTGGCTTGGTATGACATCGAGGTAGTCCCCTGTATGTTTAATCTCTTTGTAGATACAATGACATATTTGGGATCCTTAATCCCTCAAAATCCTTCCATCGATTTTACTACCGTCCATGTCAAAGTGCTCTCATAATTAGCAATTTTACATGAGGCTCCAAACAACAAGGAATTAGTCCACATGATTCAAATAGAACCAAATCACGAGTGGTTCTACAAAGCATAGGACTTTATAAAATAGGCATCTTGGGGGTCCTTGATCTCATAGTGTCCTGCAAAAAGTAGAACTACCATTCATCATAAGGTTGTCTCCCAATTTCCATTTGTGCATAATAAATCACAACGGGAACAAGTTGTTCAAACAGTCGAAGCTCAATCTTATTAATATTGGCTAGTCCAATTAAAATATTACCTAACTGGTAGTGGATTTTGATTGGTTACCCCTTAGAAATTAGGTAGGAAGTATTGCCTTTGGGAAAAATAAAGTTAAGACTTTATCATATTACGACCAACAAGAAATTTAAATTTAAATTTAAATGTGAGTGGGATGTAGCAATGGGCTCCCCTCAAGCTACTTAAATAACAAGCCCTTGAGTCAAAAACAAAGGAGAACACCACTTCAAGAGTTAAATTTTTAAAAAACCACATAGTAAGAAACAACTCAATAGAAAAATATACCAACACAAAGATCATTATGACATCTAATATAGACCTTAAGAGAAGCCTTCCCTCCAAGTTGTAAGCCCTTCTTGATGCAAATCGAGATTGGCCAAGATATCTACAGATCTGTTAACTTCTCTATAAATGTGTCTAATTTGAAAATCTTCTAAGGACTTAACGTTCCTTTTTTATTCCTCTCATATTTGCAATACTCCAACTAGGGGCTTGAGAACCATTTGCTAAGTTGGTAATATTTAGAGAATCTTTGTCAATGATTACATTTTTCAATCTACAACTTTCAGCAGAGGTGTTCCCTGGAATAGAGCTTTAGATTCTACAAAGTGAATAGTTTGGATTCCCATATTTTTAGCATAAGCAATGATGATTTCTTCCTTTTCATTTCTGAACACACCACCAGTCCCAACTTTCCCTAAATTTCCTTTATATGCTCCATAAAAATTGAGTTTCATCCATCTAGGGGGCTCCATTTAATTTGGGATTTGTCTATCAAGCCAGGTTGCACCATCTCTCTATTCCTATACGGAAGGCCTAAATTTCCCTCTATTTTAGCCTCATATTTAGGAACCCACTAGCGTCTAGGTGAAAGCTTGAGATATTATTCACAATAGCATCAACAATTTTAGAGCTAATTGAGGTAACATCCCTTTTGGAATCATTGAAGATGTTGTTGTTTCTTTCCTTACAAATCCCCCATAAAATATGAGGGAGGCTAAAGGACCAAAGAACCCGAAGTCTTCGGTTTAAAAATGGGGAGTGCATTGAACACAAGCATTAGAGAGGAAACATGACATAACCCAACAAAATCCAAGGTTATTTTAACAACCCAACTAAATAAACCCAGGAGAGATATATTTTTTTGACAAGTAAGGTTCACGATGAAGTCCCAATAATCTTGTCATTATTAAGGCATAATCGCATTTGAGATTCTTATCACTGGAGATGACTCTTAGGTGGATAGGATAGGCCAACATCCCATAAATTTTTGGGTTCACTTTTCTAAACCTCCATGGTTATAATAGACATCTTCAATGGTCACCCACATTCTTACACTCTCCTCGAGTACAAGACCATTTGACCACAACATAGGAATTATCCCTTTTTAGTTTATCAAAAAGGGGACACCATTTCCCTAAACCTACGTAAGTCTATTTATGTAGGATCATTTTGGCATGATGCCTTCAAGTCTAGTTATCTCACCTCTATGGTGGGTTAACTAAAGCTCTCATGCTCAGTTACCATACCTCCACAGTGGGCTAATTAAGGTGATTACCACTTTGCATGATAATACGCATGGCCACCCAATCCTCACCGTTAATGGGCCATCACTAGATTATTTTATGGATGAATTCCTAACCTCCATTATAGGAATAATAGTCCTAGCCTCACCACTAAGGACTTACCTAAATATTTCTTGCTTTAGAGTACACCCAAGCCTCACCGCTTGGGATGTATCATCCATAAAACACCTGATTGTTGCATCCTTGTAACTCCTCTCAGGTTTTGGGAACAACTTGACTTCAGGGTTCTTCTTTAAAAAAAGGTTTTAGTTTATTCTCTTACTCCTAAACCTAGAAGCTATCAATGAGGAACCAATATCTCTCATTAAAAATGATAAGTGCAAATTTATTTATCAATTATAACCACAGTTATAAGAATAAAGCTATAAACACTTATCAACCAACATATCTAACTCTCTATTTTCCTTAATTCACTTAATGAAAGCATATATAATGTATACTAAAAACATGAGTTGGTAAATACATTTTTCCATGATAACTCTTTCAATCATATTTTGAAAACTTAACATCCAAACAAAAAAAATTATCATATCATAAAAGAGAATCTAAGCACTAGATTCTATTAAAATCTTCCATCCTTCTCTTCTCAAACATTCAAATAATTATACACATAAATGATAACATCTTATCTTTCATACTTGAATTAAATTTTGATCATAAAGAAACTATCATGGAATTATTACATAGCTCAAGCAGAATCTTCAGTATAAATATATACTTGGTACAAAATTCCATGGTAAAGCTAGCCTCTTATTTGAGACAACATTAACATAAATCACTATTAACACTTTTCATATTTTCTACTTATCCAGGTTCATCTCAAAAGAAACCCTTTTTCCTTGAATTTTGGATAAATACTTCTAAGGGATCATGACAAGTCATGCATATATGGATGCAAATTAATAAGCATTACACTAAAATTTATTTCATGAAATCCATACATCTATATTGAAATAAACTTCATACAATAGACCCTCGAGAGAATCACATACTTCTCTCACAAATAGACTCTGCATCCATTCTTTAAAAACAACCACCTATTTAAATCTCAAATTTAAAATTCCCATTCCCATTTTTCTTTAAATAAGTAAAGCCGTATACATATTTTAAAACTTTAAAATATATTATTTTCTTTATATTCATAACATCTTGAATAAAGATCACCAAACCTAAATAATCTACACATTTTATTCAACAAGATTTTAGTCTACATTCAAGTCTACGTATGCATTTAAGATATCCTTATATCTTTTAACCAAAACTAGTTATGTTTCAATTAGAAATAAAATATTAAGATATTCTAACTTGATTCTTCAAAGCTTAAAGTGAAAGCATAATAGCTAATAAATATAATTCCACCTTTAAGTTTCCCTTCAGAAGAACAATAATAACTAGAGACATCTTGCGTTTGGTTTTCAAGGGTGAAATTATAAACACCAAACGCATCACTTATTTATGTCTGGTTCTAAATATGTAGGTTAAAATCAAAAGATGCTTCAATCATAAATGTGTCTTAGCTAAAGGAAGAGACTTTACATTGACTGGTTTATAATGCATTTAAGGTGCAGATATGGAGCTAAAGTCTTGTATTTTTTTAGAAAGGAGATTTATTTTTATCCCTCTGAATTATTAAGCACAAGGTCCCGACAACTAGATTTTCAAACATAAGGTAACGAATATAACCTGGAGTTTTCTAGGTTTACCTTTAGGTAATGGTCAACTCGGGATCTATTGCCTACTAAGAAAGGGTTTAGCTATGAAACACATTGGTTCTGGTTGAAAAATTTTGGATACTAATATCTCACAAGGAGAAAATCCATCAAAAAAAATCCTCTATAGCTCTTTTACATTAACTGAAGATTTATACCATTTAAAAGAATACTATTTCATGGCAACATAAACACATTCCAAAATAACTCAACATTTCAACTTGTCATAGAGACAAAAATATAATGGAATTTTACAGTTTACTCCTATGAATATTCTGGTTTTCTCATAATCAATGTCTACAGAGTAGGAGAAACTCTAATGAAATTCACTGTGTTTTACCCATTAAGCATAGAGAAGTAAACATATATATGCAAGGTTTTGAGCTATGGGAGAAATTAGATTGCAGCAATGTATGGCATGTAAGCATAAAAGGATAATTACAATCATAGAAAGCTTACACGGTTTATATGTTAATCCCACTACTCACCTCTTAGATGCTTTTCCATGTCACTTATAGTGCTTACTGCATGCTCCCTTCTTAGGATCTCCTTTCTTTTTTTCTTCCTTCTCCTTCTTGTTGTTCGCCCTTGCCTTCTTCTTTTTTGTGTTTTCCCCCCAAAACCACTCAAGAAAAAGGACTTTAACCAAATTCCCCAACTTCATTTTGCTTTTTAAGGAAGACGTTTCAATGAAAGGCCCTCGTTATTTTTATTAAATTCCTTCCTATGCAAAGGATTAAAAATACCCTTATTGCTTCATAAATAAATTCATTAATAATATTATATTATTAATTTTCTAATGTTAACATAAACATTAGGAAACATAAGACAATTAAATTAATTATTTTCTTTTAAATAAATTTAATTATTATGAAAAATGTCCTCGTGGGACACCCATATGGTTAGGACTTTGGGCTTTCTTTCAGGAGACCTAGGTTCAAACCATTGTGGGGCATGGTGTGTGTGTGTGTGTGAGAGTGAGCTTGTGTACAAAAAATATATATATATTATCAAAAGCTAATATTAATTATTAGCCTTGATAATAAGCATTTAGGTATTAATAAAGCCTTCATTTTTATTAATACCTTATTTGGTGGATCCTTTGCCAGACCCATTTCACAAACACATGCATAATATCAATAAATGCTTATTAAACATGCAATTACATTATACCACCTCTTGTTCTTAATTAGCAATTTTTTTGATGACTATCTCATCATCACCTGTCTATTAAAAACTGCTCCCTTGCCCAACCGATGTTATAATTACATAGAAACACATGGTTATAAAAATGCAACTACATGAGGGTAACATTTTACCCTGGAGCTATCATAGAATATTTCATATACCATCATTGCCCTTTTAGGACACTCAAATTTGGTGGTTGTCCCATTTCAATCCACCGCAAGAGTACCTAGTCCTACAACCATACACATCATCAACGATACCATATTCCTACATAATTAAAACATAAAGTGCAATTAACCACTTATCATGATAATATAAAATACAATTAAGCATTGAAACACCACACATCAATACATAATTAATATCAATGACAAGTTCTATCAAGGAGGGTTATGATAATTATTCAATAGGGAATAGAGAACATCCTAGGAAAAGGAACACTGGAATAATAAATGATTTGAGGTTTCATCACACCTTTCACAAAGATAACGCCTATTGGGTATACACACCCCCCTTTTTTAAAGGTTTTCTATGGTAAGGATCTTATTCTAATCTGTCAGCCAAAAACAAGTTGACTTTAGGGACAAGATATCTAAGCCAAATTCATCTGCTAGGAAACCAGGCCACTAGCTCATCTTTAATAGGAAGTATGCAAATTTCACAAAAAAGAGCCATCACTTTCACCTTTCCAGAAAACGGAGTCATCCTCATCTGAATTTTTATTAACCTGAGTTCTCAATTTATCAGCTAAGAATTTAATGGCTTCTTCCTCTTCTTGATTAAGGTTAGGGAGGGAAAGGGATTTCCATTTTTTCTTGCCATTGATTATTTCAATAAAATTAGCAACTTTGGGGCATAGAGAATTCGAGTTTTGGGATTAACAATTGAAAATTTTGGAAAGTTAGCTAGACGGGAGTTCAAGAGCCAATAATCCTCCCATAAATAATTTTTTTTGCCATTACCCAGATTCCATCTGCACCCCTTAAGAATGAGATTTTTCATTTTGAGGATGCTAAGCCAATAGCAAGTCCTGAAGAGGGAAGGTGATACATAAGAAATTTTTTATTTTGATTCAAATACTTGGCTGATAGAATGTGAGTCCATCCTAAGTTTTCCATATTAAACAAATTCCAACTTTGCTTGGCCAATAATGCTTTATTCATTAGTTTTAGCCTTTTGAAGCCCAAACCTCTTACTTCTCTTCTACTGCACACTTGTTCTGAGGAGACTAGGGGGATTATCTTCTTCTCCTTTGATCCCGACCAAAGAAAGGTTTTTGGATGTGTTCAATTTTTGGGGTAACTTTAGTAGGGAATTTTAAGAGATACAGGAAATGGATAGGAATATTTTGGAGAGTGGAGTTCACTAATTGAGCTTTTCTTGCCTGGTTGAGAAGGGCATCTTTCCAACCAGTGAGCTTCCTTTGAATTCTTTTCACCATAGGATCATAGAGATTCTCTTTCATTATACATTTGAAGAGGAGCATCCTAAGGTAGATTGAGGGGAATTCAGCTATCTTGCACCCCAAGATTTGAGCAATCTTCCTCTATCTCTTGAGAGGAGTATTAAGGAAGAAGATTTTACTTTTAAGAAAAATAATTTTCTAACCTATGACTCTTTCATAGGAGGACAATATGCACTTGATTTTATTGGCTTGGGAGATAGAGGAAGTAATGTTTAAGAGAGTATTAGCCACAAATTGGTGATGAGTGATTGGATCTAGAGATAAAGCAGGTTTGATTCCTTCAATAGTCTTCTAAGAGGAGGTAACTTTTAGAGATTTGCCAAGAACTTTAGCCATTAAAATAAAAATAGATGGGGAAAGAGTATCTTCCTACCGAAGATACCTTAAACTCTTAAAATAGCCTATAGTAGATCTATTAATAATTACTGAGAACATATCATTCAAGATATAAACTTTGATAAGACTTAACCATATTTGATGAAAATCAAATTTAACCATGACTTTCAAGAGGAAGTCCCAAGAGACATGTTAGTCAAAAAGTGACTAACTACAAAAAACGGCTGATGCCCCCTTTTTTGCATATTTTTAAAGAAGATCGAAGTGACCCATATGCTAAAGAACAAAGAAAAAGCAAAATACACTAAGGAAGAAAAGTGTCACGATTTCGCGACACATCGAGTTTTCATGGCAAAAAACAGCAAAGAGGGAAAGCAGGAAAAAAAGTCACGATTTTGTGACTTGGCTTATTTTTGCCAGAAGAATAGAAAAATTGCTAAAGAGACTAAAAGTGTCATGATATCGCGACATGTCCCTTTTTCGTGGCCAAAAGCAACAAGAAGAAGCGAGGAGGAAAAAGTGTCGCGATATCGCGACATGTCCCTTTTTCGTGGCCAAAAGCAACAAGAAGAAGCAAGGAGGAAAAAGTGTCGTGATATCGCGACATGTCCCTTTTTCGTGGCCAAAAGCAACAAGAAGAAGCAAGGAGGCAAAAGTGTCGTGATATCGCGACATGTCCCTTTTTTCGTGGCCAAAAGCAACAAGAAGAAGTGAGGAGGCAAAAGTGTCGCGATATCACGACATGTCAAATTTTTGCGATGCAAAAAGATGAATCAGGCTGAAGACATAGAAATGTCACGATTTCGTGACATGTCTGGTTTTCGCTAAAGAAACAAAGTGTATTTTTGGAAACTGGGGCATGCACTGACATCAGGTGCTGATTTTTGGAGAACGATCAGTTGATTATAACCTGGCAGGTCCGTTGGATGATTGCAGGATAACAGGCTCATCTAAATTTAGCCAGAAGGAAATCTATCTAATCTGTGGGAAATCCGTTGTATATTCTTAGAAACTGCAAACAATTACTTGTAATTGATTGAGGAAATTAAATGTACATAGTAGAAGATACTCTTTTTAGGGTATAAATAGGAGTGAGTCGACCATGAAAGAGGGTCGGCTCTTGGACGTTTACAGACTTGATGTACATGTACTGGATTACAGGCAATAAGAGATATTCTTCCTCTGGTTTCTGAAAATCTGATGCGAGTGTATGTATCTAGTGTTTTTAACTTTTATTCATTTTACGTTTTATAATGTATCTATTCTGAAATCTGGACTGTGAACGTATAAACCTTATTTCTAGAGTTGAATGTTAAAGATATTTACATGTATTTTAGATAAACAAATAAAATTTTACTCAGGAATTCATGTTTTCTATAAAGAGATATAAAGAAAACTCTGAAGGTAGTAATCTACATCATCACTTTTTTGTTGTTATCTAATCTTTACTGTGAGAAAAGTTCTAGCTTAGGCTATATTTCCCTTATCTCTTGTTTCCCTTTTCTCTAAAAACTCAAAGGAACCAGCCTTCTCTGGAGATTAGATAGACGATCTCAAGCGAGGTCTGTCTACTCAATGTTGGCAAAGTCTAAGGCACAACACTATTAACCGAAGGTAGATTTTGTTCCAAAATTTTTTGGAACGCCCGGTGGGACAGCAAATCCCACAGTATTATATAAGTTTTGGTGTTTTACTTTAGAGCCTTTTTTTTGAAAATCTCAAGAAAAACTACCTGGCGACTCCGTTGCAATAAAATTTAGACCATAAAAAAAAGACCTTGTCTAAAATTTTCTGGTTATATAGCCATATGATAACCAGATCCTAAGCTAGAAACTTCGAAGAACCCATTGAGTTCTTTGAGCTACATCTCGGAAGCCTAAAAGCACACCCTGTGCTAGACGCACGATCAAATCCTCCTGGCACCATTAGTACCTCTTCAACACCCGTTGTAGGAGCATCTGCAAGCAATCCTATAGTAGTTGTAACTCCTTTAGCAACCATGGCAGCTGCCCCTGCCCCAATGCATCTTGTGTGGAATCAAACTAGTCCTTTGAACTTAGGAGCACACCACCAAATTCCACAAGCTGCACTAAAAGCATTGTCGACCTTTGACGGAATAGGAAAAACAGTAGATGAGCACTGTTTAGATGTATCATTGCTAGAATCTGTTTACAATATCACTCAGGAAGATGTAATGGTCAGATTGCTGGTTATATCTTTGAAATAAAATATGCTCTATTGGTACAGAGCGCTTCTCGCTAGATCCATTACTTCTTGGGTAGTGCTCGTCGGTCGTCTGGTCGATGAATTTAATATACATGCGGATCCTTTCACATTGCTGAATCAATTCACTGTCATTGAGAGGCATCCACAAGAAGAAATCCAAGATTTCAACATCAGATTTACCAAAACTCGGGATAGAGTACCTCAGGGCCTAAAACCCAAGAAAGAACAAGCTATATGCTATTATTTAAGGGCTTTTGATTCAGATCTCAGTATGGTAATAAGGCAATCCCGTGTAACCACTTTCCCTGAGATATCTAGAGGCAGCAAAGGGCGAAGCTGATCTAATCGCTAAAAAGAGATTTCCATCAAAGAGTTTATTTCTAATTGTACCAGAACTTTCCCAAGCATCAATTTCTAAACTCCCTATACTCCCATCAATGCAAGCTCTCCCAGCTATAGCCACACCTCCTACACTCCGTGCATTGCCAACCCTACCCCTTGTATCAGCTCCCCCGAATGACCAATACACGACCATAATTGATACAATGAAAACATTGTCAAATGAAATGGCATCCATGAAAAAGAGGGAAGCTGAAAGAAATATTCAAGCAAGAAGATTTCCACAGATACAAAAGGACGGTGCTTCAACAAGTGGTAGAGGGCAAGATAAAAAAAATGTTGTGTATGCGAATGAGATAGGAGATAATGGAGAACCCACTAATTTTGATTACTGGTGTACCACTTGCAATGATCCTCATGGAGAAGATTCATGCATGATTCATCAACATCATGTGCAAGCGGTTATTAATGAAAGAGCCAAAGAAACCGGCAAGGGACAGGTGAACATAATCAGAGAAGTCCACCACAATTTGGCAATGCCATCCGTGGAACAAGTCTCAGTCCTGACAAGATCGGGAAAAAAGTCATTACAAGTCGACCCTAAGGAACTTCAACCACTAAGTTTTCCCCCCGCCCCCAGGGCTACTCCGTAGAAAATCCAGTCTAATGAGAAATGGCGTTCTGACCCTCCTAAGACTTCTACGACTACACCAAGAAAAGAATTTCCTCCTAGAAAATGGAGCGAGTCTCAAGAACAAGAGAAGGAAAGACTCAGATTTCCTTCATTGACAAAAAGACAAAGAACAGAAGCCACGCAGGTCTATAGAGACAGATATGACGCGTCGACTAGTGGAAGGGAGAAAAGTGCTAAGGTGTCCCCAGCTGCAACCCTTTCATTCAACATTGCAGAAGAAATGAAGAGGACTCCTTCCAAGATAAGCATGTATGATGCACTGCAAATTCCTGGTCAGATCGACCTCCTCCAAGAGTTCCTAAATTTAAAGAACGATGCCTCCTTCTCAAATTTTGTACAAGCAAATGTGGTGTCAACCTCTGGGAAAAAAAAACCGCCCCCATTCTATCTATCTTTACAAATGGAGGGGTGGATAGTTCACAATTTCATGATTGATTCAAGGGCCGCAACTACGGTGATGTCGAAAGCCGTATGTGACATAATGGGGATGGAATATACTCGAAGTCATCCTGGTGTGTTGCAATTAGATGGTACTCCAATAAAAACTATTGGGGTGATCAAAGATATCCCTATTCAACTCCATAGAATGCCAGAAGCAGTCATCATACAAGAAGTAGTCGTTGTAGACTTAGAACCATATTTCGGTATGTGTTTATCCAGAGAATTCACGGCCAAAATGGGCGGTTATCTGTCTCTAGATTATTCTCATTTGGAGGTACCTTTCAAATGTAAAAGAGTCAAGATCTACAATGAAAAACCATCTACTTTCCATGTAGAAAGACTGGAGGAAACAGCCACTGTCAACATGATGTCTGAGGAATTGGAAAATATCGATTTAATGGAAGAAACCCTAGAGGAACTCCAATCTGAAGATCAGTTTTCAATGAAAGACTTCAATGCTATGATAGAGACAGAAATGGGAAGCTATTCCATTGAGAAACCAAAAAAACTCCCTATTATTGTCCCTAAAACAGATGATTCGGCCAACCAGTTATGGAAATTGTACTTTGATGGGTCAAGGTGCAAAAATGGAGCAGAAGCTGGAATCGTTCCGATTTCACCTACTAGAAAAGAAAAAGTCTTTTCATATAGGTTGACATGGAGTTGCACCAATAACGCGACTGAATATAAAGCTTTGTGTTTGGGACTTAGGAAAGCTAAAAAACTGGGTGCAAAACAGCTACTGATCTATGGAGATTCAGAGCTGATTGTTAAACGAGTTACTAGCAAATGCATTTGTAAGCAACATTACCTAAGGGCTTACAAAAACAAAGTGTTGGATCTATTGGAAAATTTTGAAGCACTAAACATAAAATCCATTCCCAGAGAGAAGAACACCCATGCAGACCTGTTAGCGTTGGTAGGATCCAATTTTTGCCCAGTCAGTAATGTTATTCAAAAGTCTAAAACAGTCAGACTTATATACAGGCCTTCTGTGCCCGAAAAAGACATTTTTTGGTAGGTATTTGAGAACGATGAGCAGATCCTGGATTTTCTGATTCATGAGATGAATTGCTGTACAGATAGAGCGTTACAAGAAGAGGATGAAGAGAGCCTTATTCAACTGAAAAACAATCATATCCCCTGTGGGACCGATCACCCTGGAGAGCCTTTTCGACAATAGCGACTGAGCTGTAGGTCGAAGGATCAAGGTAGATGAACGCCGGTATAAAGAATTAGAACTAGAATCGAGCAAGATGATCAAAGTAGGGACCAATTGTACAGAAGTAGAACTAGAGCAAATAAAATAGTTGTGTAGAGAGTATCCAGATATAATAGCCTGGACTTATGGTGATCTAAAAGTGTACAGGAAGGAAGTCATTCAGCATACCATCGAATTAGAGGAGGGAGCTAAACCTTTTAGGCAGAAGTAGAGGCCTGTGAATCCTAAAATTGAAGCCTTGATGAAACAGGAGTTGTTAAAACTCCTACAGGCTAAGATAGTATACCCAATCAAGCACTCTACCTGGGTCGCAAATTTGGTTCCAGTTCGTAATAAAAATAGAGAAATAATACTATGTGTCAATTTTAGAAATTTGAACAGAGCCTCTTTAAAGGATCACTATCCTTTACCCCAGATTGACCCAATCCTTCATACTGTGGCAGGAGCAGAAAGATTTTCTTTGTTATATGGCTTCTCTGGTTACAATCAAGTTTGGGTGAGAAATGAAGATCAATATAAGACTGCATTCACCACTAAGTGGGAACATTTGCATACCAAATGATGCCCTTTGGATTATCTAACGCAGGAGCAAATTTTCAAAGAGCCATGGACGTAGCTTTTGGGGAGCTTGCAAACAAAATTATTGTCGTCTATTTAGATGACATGACCGTATTTTCTCACAACAAAAAAGACCATGCCACTCATTTACAGCAAGTTTTTGAGAAATGTAGGGAATTTGGAATATCATTAAATCCCAAAAAGTCTATTTTTGTTGTGGAGGAAGGAATACTCCTTGGGCATGTTATCTCTAAAGCTGGGCTTTCAATTGACCCTGATAGAGTGAAGGCACTTCTTGAGTTGTCACTTCCAGTTAACAAGAAAGGTTTGCAGTCCTTCTTTGGGCAAATAAATTTCGTCAAAAAATTCATTGCAGACTTTGCCCAAACAGTTAAACCAATGACCGAATTATTGAAAAAGGATGCTCCTTTCAAATGGACAGAGCCAAGGAAAGAAGCTTTCTGAAAAATTCTAGAAGCCATCGCTCAAGCTCCTGTGCTAGTTAACCCTGACTATTCCCGAGGTTTCATACTATATTTTGTCGGGGAACAAGATAGTTATGCTACAGTTCTCACTCAGAAAGGAGTGGATGATGAAGAAAGACCCATAGCCTTCTTGAGTTCCACCATGCACAAACATGAGGAAAGGTACAGCTTCATAGAGAAACAAGTATATGCAATTATGAAATCCTTGAATAAGCTAAAACATTTATTATCCCATAGTCGGACGATGGTTTATGTTATTCATCCCGATGTAAGGAATTTCATAATTCAAGGAGAACTGGGTGAAAAAAGAGCCGGATGGGTGACTCGCATCCAAGAGTATGATGTAGAAATACGTCCTACTAAAATAGTCAGAGGGAGAGCTTTGTGCCAGGAATTGGCCAAGCAAGCTGCGAGTGGATATGAGGAAAGCCACCCCGTCATGGCAAACACTGAGCAACACCAAGACAGAGTAAGTTCAGGTTGGATCGACGACTTTGTGAGGTACTTTTAGACTGGGTCATGCCCTAAATGTTGGCAATTTTGGGTACTTTGGGTACATTGCCTTTGCTCAAGTGTATAAGTTGTCATTGATGTCAAAAGGTATTTTTGTGTTGATATCAAAAAGAGTGTGATGTCAAAAATATCTTGAGAAGCTTCATAATGTTAAAGGGTTTTTATTAAAACCATGGTGACAAGGTTAAAGGTTTTTCTTAAAACCATTTGGACTCATTAAGGGTTTTTATTAAAACCAAGCTTAACTTAATGCAAAGGTTTTTACTTCTTGAAAAACCTTGAAGGTCCATGTTTATTACTAATAATTAAATTAACTCAAACCTTTGACAAGGGTCTAATTTTAATTTATTATTAATAAAATAATAATTATTATTATTTTAATTATTATTAAAGGGTCTTTTAACCCTTAAGCGACGTAGATAAATATTTCTTTTGCCGATGTGTTGCCATCGTTGGAGGAGCGCCGACGTCAAACAGTTAAGGAGAAATCGCTATATAAGTGGGGATGATTTTCTAAAGTGGTCGTAACTTTGAGTAATGAAAATCGTAGCTCTGTGATCTTCGAGAAAGCGTTGTATTTCATTGAGAGTTGATTATCGATATTGAGTTGCCCAAGTAATTTCTTGCGTTTTCAATTTGCGCTTTGACATCCGACAGATTGCGCTTCACCTACAATTGTTGGGACTGCACTCGAATTACGTTTTCAGTTTGCGCTTTGACATCCGACAGATTGCTTTCACCTACGATTGTTGGATCTGCACTCGAATTGTGTTTTCTATTCGCACTGTGTGGATGATTATTTTTGTTGCCCAGTAAGTTACGTTTTGGACAGCACTCACCAGTTTGCATGTGGCTTGTGGAAGACATTTACATTTTCCAGATTCTTGGCATCAAAGGAAGATAAAATATAGGGCAACACTGTATTTCTTCATTGGGCACTTGTGACCCAACGACGGTGGCGTTTAAGCGAAGGCGCTAGAAGGCAGAGGTGCCGAGTTCGATTCTCTTCGTGGGTAATTTTCTTTTGGTCGCGATGTGCAAAGGATAGTGGCTGTGAATGCGCTAGAGGTATAAGGTTAAGGTATCATATTTGCTTTGACATTGTTTTATTGATGCTTAATGTTTATGTGGAGTAATAAGGTGTAAAGAGGTTTTACTTTGTATGTATATTATACTTCTAGTGGTTTTTATTAAGTTGGAGAAATAAGGTGTTAATTTGGATCTTTATTATTGTATATTGTTGTATAGTTGCTAACTCTAATTGGTGGCAAATTGAGAGTTAGTGTTGTGACAGATTTTGAGTTCTCCTTCTTCATCAAAGTAAAGGTATGGGCAACTTCTTCCATGTATATTGTTGATGGTATATTTTCTGAAATTGAGTTTGGAGTGAAAAGGTTGTCTACTAGGTATTTTTGGTGTAAATCCTATTTTCTAGATATTGAAGATTGTTTATGCATTAAAATCATTGATGAGTTTTTGGGTGAATGCATAATTCTGGTTGAGGAAGAGGAAGCATTTTTTGCACTAGGGTTTATGTTAGTAAGTCTTGCTACTTGCATTGAGATGATGAAACCCTTAGTTGGCTGTTTTGATATTGATGGTTGAGTTGCTTCCATAGAGGTTGTTTTGATCAAGTTAGTGCTTTACTTGATACATGATATTGGGCTTACTCCATTGAGTTGATTTGAGCAAGTTATTCTTTGCATTTGGTGATATTGTGTCGGTGGTTGTTTTGTTCAAATATCCTTGGAGGGAAAAGGATTTCTACTTGTTTCCTTTTCTTGTGATGAGTGGTTGAATGCTTCAAGGTTGATGTTGAGTTGAATGGTGTTGGTTGACTAAACCTTGTTTGATGAGCATTGTTGTTGAAACCCTAATTGTTGGTAAAAATAATATGAGTATCATTGTTATATGAGATATTGCATGGTTGGCCATTGTTGGGTTGTGTTTCATATTCTTGAGGAAAGCATACTACATCTATCTTATTCTTTTGAGATTGAGATTGAGTTGAGATTGATATTGGGAGTTAAGTATAGAACATATTGGGTCTCTAACAATTATCTTTATGTTTCTATGAGATTTGAGATTGAGATTGGGAGTTAAGTATAGAACATATTGAGTCTCTAACAATTCTCTTTATGCTTCTATGAGGTTTATGAATCACATTGGGTCTCTAACAATTCTCTTTGTGGGTTCATGCTAAGCAAGTTTTTCTTGGTGAGCTTGCTGAGGTTTTGGACAGGTTCCGGTGGGGACTTGTGAGCAGGTTTTGGACAGGTTTCGGTGGGGACTTGTGAGCAATTTTTGGACAGGTTTCGGTGGGGACTTGTGAGCAGATTTGGACAGGTCCTAGTAGAGGACTTGTGAGTTGAGTTTGATAGTTCTATCAGAGAACTTGAGGACAGAGGTGCATTGGTTCTATGAGAAGAACTTGAGGACAGATTTGGCAAGTCTTTGAGAAGGCTTGTGTGCAGAGGATTGATTTGTTCAAGAGTTGGACAGATCTGACAGACAGAGGAAGACTTGTACTAGACCGACCGATCGTGTTTGGTACAGGTAGCCGAGCTGCTGTGGACGTGATCATAGAAGGCGAAGGTCTCTTAGGCTAAGCATTGAGGACAGGAGGTCTTCGGTGGAAAGGAGTTCCATGTGCTGGCAAGAGGTAGAGGCAGTTGATCTTCTGAGGGATCATTTCTAGAGCAGATGGGAAGGTATATCCTTTGAGCAGAGGCTCATAAATTCAGATTGGGGGAAGGTATCTCCTTTGAGCAGAGGCTTGTAAATTCAGATTGGGGGAAGGTATCTCCTTTGGGCTGAGGCTCATAAACATTGTAATTGGGAAGGTTTCCCAAAGAACTTTGAGATAACTTTTAGAGAAAATTTTTGTGGACGTAGCCCAAGCTTTCGGGTGAACCACGTTAAAATTGGTGTCACTTTGTGGATGATATTGTGCATTTTTTTGATATTGCTTTGGGTATATTGCTTTACTATTTTGAAGTATAAAGGAAAAAGTAAAAAGAGGTCTTATATTGTTCACCCCCCTCTCAGTATAAGCTTGTGTTCTTCACTAAAGATATGAGTGCTTCCCAGAGAAGGAGATTTAGAACCCAAGCATTAAAATATACCCTTCGAACAGAAGGGTTGTACAGGATTAATATTGATGGTGTATTATTGAAATGCATTCCCGATAATGAAAAGCATAAAGTATTAGATGAATTTCATGAGGGTCTCTCAGGAGGGCATTATGCAGGCCGAACCACAGCTTTGAAGATCCTTAGAGCTGGGTTTTATTGGCCTTCCATCTTCCTAGATGCACACAAAGTGACACAAAGGTGCGAACAGCAGTGGGGGTTGGATTTTGTAGGTATAATAGAGCCAAATTCATCATCAGGCCACAAATACATTCTCACTGCCACGGACTACTTCACCAAGTGGGCAGAAGCGGTACCCACAAGGAAAGCTGATTCAGAAGTGGTGATAGAATTTGTCAAGAGTCTAATCACAAGGTTTGGTATACCAGATTCTTTGATTATAGATAATGGATCTCCGTTCACTAGTGCAAATATGATCGAATTTGCCAGTCGATATGGAATTTACCTGAAGACTTCCTCTAATTATTACCGACAAGGTAATGGATTAGATGACTCTACTAATAAAAATCTTTTAAAATTTTTGAAAATAACATTAGAGGATAATAAGAAGAACTGGCACTCACTCCTGAATCAAGCCCTGTGAGCCAACAGAATTTCGATCAAGAAATCAATCAATACATCACCATATGCTTTGGTCTATGGCAAAGAGGTTGTTTTTCCGATTCACATGGAGATACCCATGTTGAAATTGCTCAACCAAGTTAATGAAGACGAAGGCCATCCAATGGATGCCCGGTTGATGCAACTGCTACAGCTTGAAGAGTCTAGGGAACAGGCTTACAATCATCATCAAAAGCACATAGTAAAAACAGTTGGGTGGTTCGATAAGAAAACCACTTTCAGGAAATTCAAAACAGGTGATCTGGTGTTAAAATGGAACATCAAGAAAGCAAAACCAGGACACCATGACAAGTTTGACACATTCTGGGAGGGGCCATTTGAAATTATTTCAGAAAAGCAATTCAATGCCTTCCAGTTAAAACATCAGGATGGATGGGTTCTACCCCTTACGGTGAATGCATTTCACCTAAAATTATATTTCCAGTGAAAAGAGACAGATCGCCATTATATGTACAGTGTATTATAGGTTCTGAAGTTTGTGAATATTTCCCTTTTTCGTGGCCTAATAGGAATCATTTTTGAAGACTATCAGAGTCTGACATTTCAAATAAAATTTGGAGGGAAAATTTTGCCCTTGTGATTTTGCATTTTCAAATCCGAAGTTGCCACGTGGTCGCCTGAGAGTCGGCAAGAGGGAATGATGAGAAAATAAGGTTTTGAAATATGTTACGTGTGTTTCTCAAAATATTTCTAAAGATCCGCCGTCGAATATTTCTAAGCGACCACACACCCAGAGTTCAGTGGAAGAAGATAATAAATCTGTCAGGGAGCATCTTTCTCGGCATGGGATAATTCCCAGTCCCCAAGTGGGTTTTTAATGAGCCAGCGAGCATTTTTGGAAGTTTCCTAAGGAAGGTGGCGAGAACAAAAACCAAAGAAATATGGACGAATCAGATCGACCAACCATCATTTAATGCATTAATTTTGCATGTCCTCCTAAGCTATATAAAATTAAATTCAAGGATTTAGAGAGGCATTTCGCCATTTGCAAACTTGCTGAAAGCTCCTGAAGAAGAAAAAGAAGCTAGGAATTGTCTCTGAGATGCTTGAAAATCCAAGGATCTCGCCAGCTATTGTTATACCTCCACACTATAGCATAGCGAGGAAGGAGTTGTGAAGTGATCAGAAGAGTTCAAAATCTGTATACATCCATAATGGCTCCAAAGAAGGCGAAAGACCAGGCAGCATCTACCTCATCACCCCCGAATACTTCGATAGTAAAAGGAAGGGAGGGAGACAACACTTTTTTTTACAGAGACTACCGAATTGCGGATACAATCATAACATGGAAGGACCCGGCGAAGATTCGAAGCAATATAAAGAACCGGGTAGCAATTGGGGTTTCTGCGTCTTCTCCTTCGACATTTGCATACCATTCTTTCTTATACTAGTATGTATATATTCCTGTTCATCCCTGCCCAGAATTGGTAAGAGCAATTGCAAATTTCTATGATGAAAAGGAGAGAAAGATTAGAGATTTTTCAGGGAGGGTTCTGTTTTCTCTGTCCAAAAATGCTTTTGTTTCCGCTTTTGCTGCGGGCCGTGTCCCTCCCTTAGAACCTAAGAAATTTGACCCCTTAGAACAGGCTACATATTTCAGCTCGTCCAAAAATGTGAGGGGTTACCTAGCTACTCAGCTAAAATATCTTCCAGAAGGGGTAAATCCACCAGAACCCCCAATTGACAGGGCAACTTTTAAAAACCCCGAACTATATTCCATCCTGGCCATGATTGCTGGACTAAAAAATGATTAAAAGGTTCAGAAGTGGCAGGTGGCTGTAGCAGAATGTTTGTCGAACCCCAGAATGTATGATTCGGCGGTTATGAGAAGGAGTGTGAGACCTATTTTCTTTGACTGGCATGAGTTTTTAAGTGCAAAAATTCATGAGGGTTTGGCAGCATTGAAGGCTGGAACCCAGTTTTCTTTCAGATACACTTCATATTTGGTATGGTTATTCTTTTATTTTATGTCTCAAGAATTAGCTTTCATTTCAAAGAATGATAAGAATGAGAAGGGAGAAATTTTGTCGGTATATGAATGGACTAATGTGTTATACAAATCCGAATCATATTATGATTTCAATAGGGAATTTTTGGGCCCTGCACTAAAAATCATGTATGGGCAAATAACAAGATTGACCCCCAAAGCAAAAAAGGTATTGCAAACCAAGTTTGCAGAAGAGGGGGATTGGTTTATCCTAACACAAGGAGTATGCATCAGATTGTATGGGTTTACAGACAAACCCTTTTTACTTCCTCATTATGTGACTGACAGAGTCTTTGCCTTAGAATATGTTAGGCAAACAGAAAGTATTAATGTCAAATTTGGGACTGGAATTGGGAAAACCAGTACCTGTAATATACCCTTTAGTTTTGAAGGAATTACTATTGCAAAGAAAGGGCAAAATGAACAAATATCAGAGTATTTGAGGAAATTGGGGCTCATTGAGATTTCGCAAAGATGGAAATATGACCCCATAAACAGATTTTCTGAGAGACAATCTATTTTGAATAAAACACATAAAAAAGAATTTCATGTTAAAGTCAGGGAGGATATTGAAGAAAATAGGAATAACACAGAAGATAAACCCCTGGAGTGGCACATAGAGAAGATGGAGCCTTTGCCTCCTTGGCATAATTTTTGACCCAAAAAATAAAAAGGCTCATCAATTGACGGAGGGAAAAATCACCAGGATTCAGAAGAGTAGACCAGATTGGGATGTGGCAAAAATTCGAGAATGGTGGGTAATGAGAGTCCATACAAATTCGATTTCATCAAGATACCCCACCAAAAATGACAATTTGTTTGAAACTCGGTATACTGAAAACCATGACTCTTGGGGAGGAAGTTTTCCTGTTAGAATCCCTCCGAGCATAGGAAGTAGTCGTTCTTCTACCCCTGAAGAATCCCAGCAGCCCGAAGCAAGTAAAGGAAAAGAAATTGTAGAGGCTCAAAATCTTTCCCTTGTTCAGACCAAACCTAGGACATCTAGGAAAAGATCGATAGAAGAGGTTTTTACTGAAGAACAAGGAAAGACTTATAGTTTGAAGACCGCCCAGATGATGTTGAAAATGGGTTATGATGGAAAGGGGTTGGGCAAAGAAGGACAGGGGAGAGTTGAACCTATTCTAGTCCATCAAAGAGAGAAACATCTAGCACTTGGGGCAGATACTCTGACATCCAGACATCATTCCTCAAAAGTTGTAAAATTCGTTCCACCTGCGGACTCGGATACAAAATCTGATGAACCCGTAGTAGAAATAATGAGGAAATTAAAAATGATGGCTGATAGAAGAAAAGACAAGAATACTATTCAAACTTCTTCTAGTGATCAAGAGCCTCTAGATACAGAAGACAACTCAGAGAAAGGGACTCAGGAAGGTGAACCAGCCCATATAACTGAAGGAAACACTGATGCAGATGCTCAGAAAGTTGAGCATGAAACTTCACAGAAGGAGGTCTCACGCGGCCCACCCATTTCGGCTCAAGAGAGCCAAAAGAGTGAAAATAAAAAACAAATTTTGGTTAAAAAGGAGATCCTGACGGTAGGAGAGCAGCAGGAGAAACAAATTATAAACTTGGACGAAAGTGATGAGGAAAATAAAACTCCTGATAAAGACAAAACACAGAGTGAAGAAATGGCCGTCAGTGAACATGAAGGAGAGGAAGAACACCAACAGCCAATCCAACCGGAAATAGGTATGTTTTCTTCACTTTCTTCTTCTTATTCTCCTACTCATTCCCATTGTAATTCTCCTTCCTTTTCTAAAATCAACAAAAATATAATGTCCTTGCCAAAAAATTACCTTGTCCTCCCAAAAATGGCAGCGTCTCCCCAGAATCCACTAAATGTTGGATCCGCAGTTGCTCCCATTCCTTTTCTCCCTAGCATTGACATCCCGACGGCTGGAGTTACAACTTCTCAAGGGACTGAGTCACACTCCACCATGGCCAAGATTGAAAATTTGAAGAAGGTGAGCAGGAATGCTTTAGATTGGTGGACTTCACATTCAGCTGAGGATCCTAAAGCACCGACTACTGTAAGAGAAATCATTGCTTTAGATCCGGCCAATATGCAGAGGAAGAAGTTGAAGTTAACTCCCATTACTAAGAAATCAAAGGGAGAAATGACTATGGAATATTACCAGGCGGAAGAGATAACTGAAGATATATCTCAACTGCCTATGCAAGATGAGTGGGTGAAAGCCCAAGTGCATTTTGGGACCATATACTTGCAGGGAGGACACTATCAAGAAATGTTTTTGAAGGAAAAGGAGAAGAGGAAAGAACTAGAGGCTGTAGTGAGAGAGCAAAAAATAGTAGAAAAGGCTCTCACTCTGGAGGCTAAAAAATGGGAGGGTAAATTCAGTGTCGCTGCCAGCGAAGTAGAAAAGGGTAAAGAAAAGTTGAGTATAGCAGAAGCTCAGATTCAGGCATTAAATACACAGGTACAACAACTACAACAACAATTGGTAGACCAACAAAACGCTCCTTCCAAATTTTCCAAAGATAAAGTAAAAAACATGAGGAAAGAATTGTTAAAGGATTTGTTACCTTTAGTGTTAAAGGCTAAACCTTTATTATTTTATTTAGCTAAAGTAAAGGAAACTACCGAAGTAGTAAAACAGGAATTTGGAGCTGCTGAAGCATTTTTGTTGAAAAGAGAAGATGCAGCTACTAAAATTCAGATTTTGTCAGAAAATATGCCAGGAAGCATGGAAGCCAAGCTCAGAAGCGAAGCCTGGTCTCAAGCTAAAATCGCTGCAAAAAACTTCTTTAGAAAATTTAAATTGATAGCACAGGGAAATAAGTTTCTGCAGGAGCTTGAGGATGAAGCGAGGGGGTTGCTCCAAAACCTTGATTTGGCTATCCATAATGGGATCCCTTACCTCTGGGATGATGGTTCGAAATTTTTGAAGGAATAAGTCCATTCTGCATCAATAAAAGCTTTTGTTGAAGACGAAACAGACATAGACAGTTGGCAGGAACCTGTAGAAGAAACACAGGTCATGGAAATGATCCAGAGGCTGACACAGATTAAAGCCTATTTACAAGAGCTAATTTTTAGGCAAAAGATCATTTCTTATGATAAAGTGGAGGAATTGCAGTATGTATATCAACTCTTCATTGATTCTTCTGATTTAGAAGATGAGGACTGGAACCAAGTCTGCAAAACTTATCAAGAGATAATTACAGCAATGGATAAAATTAGAAGATCTAAATATCAGGGGCAGCAGCCAGCAGCCAGAGCTGGGACCAGCTCTCAGAATTGATTTTTTCTTGTGTTCCTCAGAAAAAGGTTAAGTCCCTAAGCGGTAGAAAAAGGTTTTGATAAGGTAAAGATCACTTATATTCCAAAGTGCGTTCTTTTTTTTATCTTTGCTTTTTCACTTGAAATTTTACTTTTTGCAACTGTGTTGGTGACTCCGTTTCCCAATGGATGAAGGCCTGGTCTCTATTTATTTTTGTGAGCAAAAAATCCCCCGGAAGGCGCCAAGAATGTTAGTCAAAAAGTGACTAACTACAAAAAATGGCTGATGCCCCCTTTTTTGCATATTTTTAAAGAAGATCGAAGTGACCCATATGCTAAAGAACAAAGAAAAAGCAAAATACACTAAGGAATAAAAGTGTCACGATTTCACGACACGTCGAGTTTTCACGGCAAAAAACAACAGAGAGGGAAAGCAAGAAAAAAAGTCACGATTTTGCGACTTGGCTTATTTTCGCCAGAAGAATAGAAAAACTGCTAAAGAGACTAAAAGTGTCGCGATATCGCGACATGTCCCTTTTTTGGGGCCAAAAGCAACAGGAGGAAGCGAGGAAGCAGAAGTGTCGCGATTTCATGACATGTCACATTTTCACGGTCAAAACCAAGAAAAAGGGCTAAGGAGGTGAAAGTGTCATGATTTCGCAACATGTTCCTTTTTCGTGGCCAAAAGAAACAAGAAGAAGCGAGGACAAAAAAGTGTTGCGATATCGCGACATGTCCCTTTTTTGTGGCCAAAAGCAAAAAGAAGAAGCAAGGAGGAAAAAGTGTCACGATATCGCGACATGTCCCTTTTTCATGGCCAAAAGCAACAAGAAGAAGCAAGGAGGCAAAAGTGTCGCGATATCACGACATGTCCCTTTTTTCGTGGCCAAAAGCAACAAGAAGAAGCGAGGAGGCAAAAGTGTCGCGATATCGTGACATGTCCTTTTTTCGTGGCCAAAAGCAACAAGAGGAAGCGAGGAGGCAAAAGTGTCGCGATATCGTGACATGTCGAATTTTCGTGGTGCAAAAAGACGAATCAGGCTGAAGACATAGAAATATCATGATTTCGCGACATGTCTGGTTTTCGCTAAAGAAACATAGTGTATTTTTGGAAACTGGGGCATGCACTGACATCAGGTGCTGATTTCTAGAGAATGGTCAGTTGATTATAACCTGGCAGGTCCGCTGGATGATTGCAGGATAACAGGCTCATCTAAATTTAGCCAGAAGGAAATCTATCTAATCTGTGAGAAATCCGTTGTATATTCTTAGAAACTACAGACAATTACTTGTAATTGATTGAGGAAATTAAATGTACATAGTAGAAGATACTCTTTTTAGGGTATAAATAGGAGTGAGTCAACCATGAAAAAAGGTCGGCTCTTGGACATTTACAGACTTGATGTACATGTACTGGATTACAAGCAATAAGAGATATTCTTCCTCTGGCTTCTGAAAATCTGATGCGAGTGTATGTATCTGGTGTTTTTAACTTTTATTCATTCTAAGTTTTATAATGTATCTATTCTGAAATCTGGACTGTGCACGTATAAACCTTATTTCTAGAGTTGAATGTTAAAGATATTTACATGTATTTTAGATAAACATCTAAAATCGTACTCAGGAATTCATGTTTTCTATAAAGAGATATAAAGAAAACTCTGAAGGTAGTAATCTGCATCATCACTTTTTTGTTGTTGTCTAATCTGTACCGTGAGAAAAGTTCTAGCTTAGGCTATATTTCCCTTATCTCTTGTTTCCCTTTTCTCTAAAAACTCAAAGGAACCAGCCTTCTCTGGAGATTAGACAGATGATCTCAAGCGAGGTCTATCTACTCAATGTTGGCAAAGTCTAAGGCGCAACACTATTAACCGAAGGCATATTTTGTTCCAACAAGACCCTATCATAAGCTTTATTCATTTCTAGCTTAAGGAATAAACTAAAACTTCCACTCTTATCCACATAATGAATAAGCTCATGGATTGTTATAATTCCATCCAAAATTTGCCTTCCCACCATGAAACCTCCCTGAGTGGAATCAATAATAACAGACAAAAAACTTTTGATTCTATTAGCCAAGACTTTGGTCAAAATTTTAGATATGGTATTACAAATACTAATGTAATCTTTGAATTTCTTATCCCATGTTGCCTTGGGAATGAGAACCAAGAAGGTAGAGTTTACATCTTTTATAATGAATCCAATTTTTTGAATCTCCCTCATAGCTTCGACAACCTCCTTACCAAGAATGTGCTAAAACTTTTGGAAAAAAAAAAGGAACAAAAACCATCAGGATCAAGAGCTTTCATATTGCCTATAGAGAAAATAGCCCTCTTTATCTCCTCATCCTTGAATGGACTGATTAGACGGGAGTTCATATCTTTTAATACAATGGGTAAGATGTTGAGAAGAAGGTTCATTTTTGCTAGGTCATCACCATCCTCCTTGTAACCCAAGAGAGTTTCAAAAAATATAATGACTTCAACTCTGATTTCTAGAATGTATTTCAATTTAGAGCCATCCTTCTTTATAACCTATCTGATTCTATTAGTGGTTTTATACCTCAAGGTTAAAATATGGAATAATTTGGTGTTACAATCACCTTATTTCAACCAAAGGACCCTTGATTTTTACCTTCATAACACCTCTTCATAAGCCAAAATATTATGAAACTCCACCAGAGTTGTTTTATCCTTATCTCTAGCATCTAGGGACAAATCTCCATACTCGATGGAAAGTTCAATTTCCCTCAATTGCTTTATCATCTCCTTCTTTTGAAAGATATGCCCAAAAATTGTTTTATTCCAGACTTTTAGATTAGTTTTTACCAACCTAACCTTATTAGTAATTTGATAAATTAAGAGGCCAAAAGTTTTAAAGGACAATCATTCCTTAATTTTTGCCTCCATATTCGGGTGTTGAATCCACACTGCTTCAAATATTAAATGTCTAAAAAATGTTTTTGAGGCCTATAAGGTTTCAAACAATAATGGATTATGATTTGAGCCAATTTTAGGAAGAATAATTAAGGAAACATCCCCAAGAGACAATAGGCCTTCTTTACAAATCAAGACCCTGTCCAATATTATCTAGATAAGTTGGATTCCTAACCTTCTATTGCTCCATGTGAACTTATTACCTTCCATGTCCATCAATTCATTATGGTTTACAAAAAAGGAAAAATCTTCCATTCCTTTAGAAAATTTTGGATTTCTCCCTTTTTATCAAACTAATAAAGTGGAGAATTGAAGTCCCCAACCAACAACCAGATTTCATTTTTGAAAGCCTTTCTCATTATTCCCAAAGAAGCCCATAGCAAACTCCTTTCAGAACAAGAATTTGGTGTATAGAGATTAGAAAGGACCCACCTATGCTTAGTCTCCTTACAGAAGAAAAGAATGTTGGTAATTATATTTGAAGCTGAAATAACCGATCCATCCAACTTTTCAGGATCCCAAAAATAAAGGAGCCCCCCCTAAGGCCCCTTGAGCCAAATTAATAGCAAGCCCAACATCCTTCCAAATGATTTTTTTGATTTTGTCAATATTACATTCCTCCATTTTGGTTCCTTGGAGAAGGATAATTTTTGGAAAATTAAATTTCCTTAAAGAAGCTAAAAGTCTCTGCTTGGAGTGGCCATTCAGGCCTCTTATATCCCAATAGAGGATCTTCATTTGCAAAGTTTAGAGTTGGGTTCCTTAACCTCACTATCAGAAAGGGGATTGAGAACTGAAGGAAGTTACCCTTCTTTATTTTTCAAAGGAATCCTTCCCTCCTTCCAATTTTAAAATCAATTGTGTTCCATTCTCTATGTCTAATTTTATCTCTCTTTTCCTAATATATTTATTTGGAGGTTTCCCAAATTTACGCTCAATGCCCACATCAATTGAGCTCTTTTTTTGACTTATTGTTTTCGATCCTAGTGAGGCAAGGCCTTTCACCATTTTGGATTTTACTTTAGTGGACTCTTATTGGAAATCAAGATGTTGAAATTCAACTTCCTAGAGAAAATAGACAATTGTGTCTAAATTATTTCTTTCAAACACCAGGAAATTAGAGACTAAAATCGAAATAGTTTCTAGGGGTAAGTTTAAAAGAAATATTTCAAGGGAGGGGATAAAATAGCTAACTTGAGTTATTTGATTTTTCCTCTTCTCCCCTATAGACTTTTTTGAGACTTGCTTACAATCGATTGCTTCCTAGGGAGAGGGGAGGACTAATAGCCTTAGGGTTTCCTGAACCAAGCTAACCTTCCACAACTTCTTATACAAAAGTGCTTGCACCCACATCCTTAAAAGATTCTTGGACTAATTTACCTCCTGCATCTTTCTTTTTCTAAAATTTCTTCACAGGTTTTTCTTAGGACAATGATCTAAGAGATGCCCTGATTTCTTGCATAAAGAACAAAAATTGGATCTATTCTCATATTCCATAGTTTAAACCCAAGACCTCAAATCAGAGATGATCTCGATGGAGGTTGGAAGGTCAATATCAAGGTCTTCACTAGTACACATCCTCATAAAGATCATCCTTGACTTTTCCCTCATTGTAGAGTCGATCAAGATTAGGTGTTCCATAGTCTTGGCAATTCCTCTTAGAATATCATCATACCACAAATAAAAAGGGAGACCAGGGAGCCTAATCTAAAGAGGCACTGTGTTAAATTTTTGGAGTGTTTAGGTTAAAATCAGTCCCTATTTTTGAAAAAGAGGCCTCTCTTGCCAGAAAAGCACAGATCCCCACTGAGAATACACCTTATGTCATCTTCACAGTTTAGCTTAGTGAGAAAAAACTTTTGGGAGTGTCACAATATCCATAAGATCTTGTTGTCTCCACTTAGAGCAAGCCCATCTCATGATGGAATCTAAGTCTGGCCAAACCCCCAAGAATTTTCCCATGATATTAAAAGCTCCCTGGTCCATAGTAAGTTTCAAGATATCCGTTAGGACATGAAGCTTCCTTTGATGATGATTAATATCAAAAAGCACTTTTGATGGAACACTCCTGCTAGGATAATTAAAATAATCAAAGCATAGGAGTGTGCACTAGGATAAAAGGGCTTTTGGAAGTATTGGGAACCTCGAGGTGGGTCTGCACCTCTAGACAAACCTGAGCTAAACCCGTGATCCACTAGAGTACCATTAGGCCCACCCTTCTCCACCTTCTCACTCACCACCTTCTCGCTCAATCTACCATTTGACACCTTCCTGCTGTCACTCACCACCTTCTTGCTCTCACTTATTTTGAATTAAAGTAATGGTCTTATGTTTCTAAACCCTTCTCACACAAGGCATATTTGAAAGGTCCATGATATCCTCTTTGTAGACTATAAAAGAAATAATAAGTTGTTATAGTCTAAAATTAATTTTAATATAGAAAATAAAAGTAGTTATTTAGGGGTGTAAGGATGCATTCAAAACTATTAGAATGGAGGAGATTGTCTAGTGTTTTCTAGTATGGGAGCTTCAAGAGGTTTTGTAATGGTATGGGATAATTATAAATAAGATGACCAATAATTATTACAAGACATAAGTAATTAGGTTATTATGAAAAAATATATATATAAAAATTAGATCCATAAGCACCTATGCTCCAAATAAAGTTACTCTTTGAGATAGATGTTGGAAGACCTTAGTTTATTTATTTCAAATACAATGATGATTGGCAATTTTAAGCTTTGTATTCTTGAGGACTTCAAAATTATTTTATCTCCTTAAAAAAATGGGATGCTAATCATAGATGTCATAGATCAATGGAGGATTTTCTTTTTTTTTATTATTCTAAATGGCCTTTGGGATGTTATTTATTCAAAATTTTAATGCACATGGGACAACAGTTATATTAAGAGCATATTTAGAAATCTTATACGACAAAAATATTGAGCATGTCTTTGTTATCTAATGGGTTCTTACAAACAATCTCTTAAAATTTTTTGTTATGAGCAAGATTAGATCATAAAATAATTCTATTGAGATATGGTTTTCTTAATAATGGCCATCCAAATCCATTCTTTTCTCAATTTATGTGCCTTCAAGTTCCTAATTTCTTCTAAATGGTTATATTATAGTGGGATTAAGCAAATTTTAAAGAATCGTGTATCTATAGGTTTGGTTAAAAGTTGAAATAACTAATTGGGATATGAAAATCTTTAATATCAAATCATTTGGTGATATAGTTAAAAGAAGTGAGGAATTTAAATCCAAGATCAAGGATCTATAAGAGAGCCTAGAAATGAATAAAATGGACAAACATATTCATATGTAAGAAGACTAATTGCTTGTTGATTATAATAACATAATATAAAATAAGAGGCATAGTTAACCTAAATATCCCAAGATAGATTGTTAAGAAAAGTTATTTAAATGTTTCCATGCAATTGGTAGAATAGGTTTATCCTTTCATTGAAATAAAAAATATTTCAACTCTAAATGAAGGAAATGTTAAGAAAGAATAAGATATTAGAAAGAAAGTAATCAACCACTTGAAAGATATTCTATTAGAAGTTCGGTAGGATAAGGAGGCTTAAGGTAATCACTTGAAGATAGAACAAAAGTTTGTTGAGGAAGAAATTGATGAAGGAAATATATAAAGTAATTTTCCCTTACCCCCTAGTAAAGGCACCTAGTTCTAAAGGATTTCCTATAATTTTCTTTCAAACATTTTAGGATATGATGAAGAATGATATGTTGGATGTGATAGAAGAGACCAAGAAAAAGGGTATATAATTGAGATCAATTGCCGTTTCATCATATTAATTCCCAAAAAAAGGATGCAATATAAATTCACAATTTTGGTCTAATAAGCTATTGTAGCATTAATTATAAGGTAATTAGAAACTGTGGTAATATATTGAAATACATCATAGATTATATTATCTATTTTATATTGAATATGTAAGGTGATTTTATTCATGGTAAACAAATCTTGACGATATAATTATTGCATAACAGACCAAACATTCTCTTAAGTCCATGAAAAATCCAAGTATGCTTGTAAATTAGATATAAACAAAGCTTATTATAGAATTTTATGGATTTCTTTATAAATTAATTCTAATTAATATTGGCATGGACAGATTAGATGTTTTTATAGTACGCCAAATTATTTTATCTTGATCAATGGATCACACTAGATGGTTGAATCATCTTGTGAACTTTGCTAGAGTGATCAACTATCTCTTTATCTCTCCATTATTCTTGTTGAGGCATTAGGAAAAACTCTTCCAAAGGAAAATAAGGAAAGCATAATAAATGACATACCTTCAAATATCATATCTAATTTATTGATGATGCTCTTCTTTTAGGTCATCCTTCAATCAATGAGGTCATTGAATTCAAATAAATCATATCATCCTATGACAAGGAGACTAGATAGTTCTTTAATATGATAAAATTCATGATATCTTAATATTTCCCTTGATTTACAACAAATTATTGTGGATATTTTAGATTTTAAAGTTGAAAATTTACCATTAAAATATCTAAGTATTCTATTGTTTCAAAAAATAAAAAGCAAAGAGCTTTGGGATCCAATTTGGATAGAATGAAATCTTGTTTGCCTAGTCATAAAAGTAAATTCTTAAACATTGTTAGAAGACTGCAAGTTATAAAGGCTATATTATAATTTCTTTCTATATAGATGATGGTACTTCAAGATTGCTAACATCTATAACCTTTAAATTTGATAAGATTCAAAGAGACTTTTTTGTTGGTTGATTTTCTTTTGGTGCCATCCGATAATTTTAAATTTTGATTCAGTCCCAAGCCTGTAGATTTCAAGTTCCTATGGTTTTTTCTATTTGCCGTCTTTTTGCCCCTGTTTGAATTTTTAATCCACCCTTGTGAGTGGTAAATTTTTGGTGACTTGGACCTACTCTTGTGGGCGCAAGTTGCATTTTTAAATATTGGACCATTTTTCTAAGAGGTAGCTTCGACGTGTTTCGTTTCCTAGGTTTTGGATGCTTTTTGCTCCAGACCCTGCTATTTCAAATTTCTTAGTCTATTCTCTAGGCAGTAGCTTGGGTGAGAACCGTATCTCTTGGTTATCTTAGATCTCTACCTTCTATGAGTTCTTGGTTTTATTTGCCTAGTTATTTTATTTCTCAGTGCTAGATTGTGCTTGATTTTTGGATCCCCTTGGTGATACAACTTCGTTTATGTTTCTCTTTGGTATCTCCTTGGAAGCTTTTGCTTCTAGGTTGTAAAATATTCAAGGATCCTTTCAAAACCCCTTTCATTACCTAATAAAAAAAGAGATTTTTTTTGTCAAGGATTCAAAAAAAAATTATATTCCCTCTTTGTAAATGGGCTCGGATTTGTAGAGGAGATAATATTGGAGAGGTTGGCTTGCAAACTACATATTTACACGTTTAGTATTAGGTGCAAAACTTGGTTGAACATTATTCAAAGATCAAGGAAAGAGTTTGGTAAAAATGTTACTTAAAAAATATATAGGCTTTATGGGTGCGTTAAAATTGTTAGGGAAACAAATATTGAATAATAAACTGACACCATTAAACTTAATATCAAAGAGTTTATAATTAATCAAAAAATATATTAGGTGGTCGGACAATAGGGAGATTCTATGAATTCTTGGTCTAGTACTTAGTTGAAGCCCTTATCCTCTTATTTTTATCTAAAATAGAAACATTTTGCTTTGACCTCTTTAACTTGTAGATGTTTAAAATTAAAAAATATATTGATGTCAACAATAAGTCCAAATTTTAGCTTTTCATTAGCATCCTAGTTGAAGAAAGGACCTTAAGTAAGTGATAGAGGAGATTGAAAAATACCTCAAGAATTCTATCTTTTTTTTTTTTACAAAAAGATGAATTGGTTTGGAATCTATAAAAAGTTAGTAGAATTTGATCATGTTGTGATATTAAGCTTTGGAGTAATCAAATTTCTTAATATTTAGGATTTTCCTAGAAAAAATGCTTTGTCACTTGAGGCCCTTTGCAAGACCTAGATAGTTCTTTGTTTAGCAGTTCAAGTAAACATTTTTTGTGTGATCATTTGAAAATATGAGGATATCATAGACCTTTCAAGCACATTTATATGAACAAGATCTTTAAACATTAGACACCCACTTCTTTATTGCTATTTTGCTTTCATTATTTGGACTTGCTTTTTCAAGAAAAAAACGAATTTATCAATTGTTCCATTAATGTTGAAATATTTGATGAAATATTAGACTAGTTATTTACAATCTAAAGTATGGATAATTATATGGAGGATTATTTCCATTATATACTAGAATCTATGGCTTTAAGGAATAATTAAATTTTTAAAAATAAATCTCAAAATCATATTCAAGTTTGGATTTGTACTGTTGCTTCTCTTATGAAGTATTTATATGCATTTGCTCATCATAGGAAGTCTTATATGTGGAAAATATATGTGTTAGTCTCTCGGTTATAATGTTTGAATATGTGTGAAGGATATGAGTTCATTAAACTTAATTTTAATGGTGTTTCTAAAGAAATCCCTAGAAAAGTTAGTAAAGGCGATGTATCAAAGACAAAATTTTGCTTACCTACTCATAATCATATGAAACTTTAATGAATAACTATACAAAGGTTAGGTTACTTCTTATAAGGATTAATATTGACAATGAACATGGATGGATATATATTTCAATTAAGGGGGATTCAAGTATTATTGAGAACACTATCAAGAAAATATAATTTACAAATTGAAATAATATATATAATTTTTTTTTTTAAATTGGTTATACAAGATTAAAATGGATCCTATTTATACTAATCATGATTGTATTATCATAGTGTTTCAACCGACAATATAGTGGTATTAATACAATAACGCTTTGGCATCTATGTACAAGATTTGAACCTTGGTCATCACTTTGGAAGTCCACATTTTTAACCACTTGAATATATATCATTTGATAGACATAACAATATCATTATTCTTTATTTCCAATAATTATCAATAAATATGGTATCTTGAAAATTTTAGAATACTTATAAAGAAGGAAACAAGATTGTAGATAGTTTAGCTAGTTGTATTATAAATATATACTTTTAGTGGGATTCATATTTTAGAAGGTATTTGACTAAGGTAGAATTTATATCTCAATAAGAATGATATAAAATATTTGATATGTGGAGGGTCCGAGGGATTGGTTCAACGGTCAAAACGCTTCTGTAGGAGCACGAATACCAGGGTTCCAATCCCTTGGGCCTCGTATTATCGGTGGGCATGTTGCATCAGCATAGCCAACTACGTAAAAGGTTTACCCGATGAAACTAGAGGTTATAGTGGTGACAAGGAGCGACATTCAAATCCACGAAGAGGCATAGAAAATTGTAATGAGTTACCGATTCCTCTAGTATAATTTAAAAAAAATAGATATTTGATATGTGGAAAAGTGGCAGTCTTAGGGAGATGGAAAAAAATTCTTAAGAAGGCAAGCTAGAAATATTTCATAAAAATATTACTTGGACATGGTCTATGTGAATTGATAGTATATTTTTTTTATATTTTGATACAAATGGTCCCCAATATAAGTTACATATAACTTATTAAATAAGGAAAGAAATGAGCATTAAAAATTCAAATATAATATCTATGGTTAAGGTTTTAAGTTCAAGTCGTCTTATGTGAAGTCTCAATTATTAGGTAGTGCATATTATGGTGTGGAAGTTTGTAAAAGCACATTTGCAAAGATATTTATTACAAGAGATATTAGATGTAAAGAACCAAGTTTTATTAATGAGCAACCTTAGACAAGTCATTGTGACAATATTATATAGTCTTCTATTATAAGTAGTAGAATTGGTGGGGAAGGTCGTATTGGTGGTAATAGGACATAATCCGCCTATGGTTCCAAATGTAGCAAAGCAATGTTTGTCCTTTACATCTTTGTTTGAAAATGAAATCAAAGACAAATAGATGCCTTCATTGCTAGTTTCTTTTTATGCATGTGATAACTTTTTTGTATGGAATGATCTCCTTATTTTTATGAGATGGTGAATTATATCAAAAAATTTCCTAAATGCTATTCCCATAAATGAAAAATTGTGCATCATGATTTTTGACTAGAAGCTATATGTTGAAAATTCATTTTCATCGATTAAAAATGAGTGGGAAAAACAACAATGCACAATTATTATCGATTGATGGACAAATACTAGAAACAAGAGATTATTAAACATTCTAGTTTTCTAATCCTGCAAGTCCTTATTTCTTGAGAGCCATTGACTACATTGTGTAGGAAAATAATACAATGTTCAAACTATAGGTTTTATTTTCTATCATAAAAGAGGTTGGTACAACTAATGTTGTCCAAGCTATTACAAATGCAATCTCTCTATGTAAATTTATAGGTGTCTTAGTGTAACAAAAAATACAAACATATCTACTAGACAATATATGTTTATCCAATGGACAATTTATTCATAATTATATCAAATTTCTATTGGGTTACTTCTTACATTACAAAATGGAGGTAAATTCAAATGTTTATATGCAACCATAAACAAGCATAAGTTATCTATCATGTTTATACAAAGGTTAAACTTTTGAAACCATGTGATACATGTTTTACTAACTTTTTTATTTTTACTCTGATTGCTTGCGGTGTGTTTTGCACTAAGCACCATGGTCATTAGTCGCATGTGGTTCAATTGGAGGCTCCATTATAAAAACACTCTAAATGATGTGTATTGATTCAAGATCAAATACAGTATTTATTTTTTATGACACTTAGTAGATGTCATTCACTATATTGATATAGAGTGTCCTTGTTTGGGAGAAATAATAAATTGTATGTGTGAACAATCAAAAAAATTGTAAATAGGAGGATCCTTGAGTACTATAAGCAAATAGAGAAAAAATATCCTAAGGTGGAACAAATTGAGTATACCTTCACGTATGTCTATTTATGTATTTGGTCGTAAGTGGTTTGATACTAAAAATAAAAAAAAATATCTACATTTTTATATGTAGATGGAGCACATGGTTTCATGCAGTGTATGAAAAATATTTTTGTGCATGGAGAGGAACCACAATATATTAAAGCATAGTTTGCCACTTTGTTCGTGGATGTGGTGAGTTTGCATTCATTGATGTAAAGGCTCAATTGAGTATAATAAATGCCACTAATTGGTGGACACTCTATGCAATTCAGTCTAAAGAACTATGAGCATTTTCCATAAGCTTACTTTCCAAGAGGCAAGTTGCTCTACTTGTAAGAGGAACTAAAGTATGTATGGTTATGTTCATAATGTTAAGAAACATTTGTTGGAATCAAAGAGGATAAAAAAATTGATCTTCATCTATAACATCATTTGATTGATATTGTGTAAGATAAAGGATATAAATAGGGCCCTTTTAGTCAATGGGATGTGAAATCAAAGAACACATCTTTAGAGGAATAATATGTTACAAATGATATTTAGAGTCGATATTTTATGATCCTAATCCACCTATCACTATAAATCCTTATATTGAGTATTTCATTCAATAGTTGTTGCATGATGATGATGTAGAGGATTTCTCCACCTTATATATATGAAGATCTTGCTCCAATATAGTATTATAGTCTAGGTGATTGTTCTTCTAACACTAATGACATTATTTAATGGTTTCATGTTTTGAAACATATATGTTGTAAAGTGGCACTATTGATTTTATTATAATCACTTTTTGATATTTTATAATATATTTGATGATACGTTTTGATTGGATCTTAACATATTTTTATGTATTAATTCATTGATTACTTATAGATAATGCATTTTACTTTACTAAGTATTATGTTTATTAGGAGTTATTACATCATGTATAATATGAATATAAGTTGAGTAACCACTCAATACATGGTTTGTAAGGTTCACTAGGGGACAAGGGTAGTTGTAGGATGTTATGCCATATTTGGGCAACTATTGTATTTAATTTTCACTTTCATGATAAAATTCATTTGGAAGCATTAATCTAACATGTGGTATCAAAGTATTTGGAATAAAGAAAGAATTCTCCTTATGATCCTCCTCTAGCTTCAACACAATAGAAAGCTAAGGTGCACTCTATTTGAGAAAATATCATGTTGAGATAAGAAGTTTTTAAGGGTAAAATTACCCTATATAAGGTTGTGATTGTGAATGAAATTTCCATGGCACATTCAAGAAGTTTCAAGGTAAAAAATCCTTACCATAGAAAAATTCTTTCAAATAATCAAGAAGGGTTTCAATCCCTATTTAAGATCAAAGGTCATAAAGCCTAAAAAAAACAAACCAAGTTTAGCAAGAAAGAAGTTATTGTCATTAAAAGGCAAGAAATGAAGCTATTGAAATATCCATAAAATATTGCAAGGAAGCTATTAAAAGCTCCATAAAATTTTACAAAGGAAGTTATTGAAAAGTCCCTTAAAGAAAAATAAAAATAAATTCATTAAAGCTTCTTAATAGCTAAAATAAATTGAGAAGAAAGTGGCATTGAAACCAAATTAGTGAAGAAGAATTGAGTCATAAAATCATAAATATAAGATGTTCCAAAGGAACATGATAAAAGTGCAAGAAACGCACTATTCAAAAAACAAAATTTCAAAGAAGTTGGATTGAAAAATTATCTCTCCTCACATAGAGGATTCAAAATGTTGAGCATGGTTTTCTTGGTCAAATCAACATGACTAAAAGCATTTCAAATTGTGGACGTTGAAAGACCAACACCAAATTTTATTGTGGACATTGCAAGACTAACATCAAACAGAGAAACAAATAGTGAACATTGCAATACTAACACCAAAATTCATTATGGATACTGCAAGACCAATACCAAATAAAGAAACAATAGTGGACATTGCATGACTGGCATCAAAATAGAGAAATAACATCAAATTATGGATAAGAGTTCCATGAAAGCAATAAATAACAAGACCAATGGGAGCCAAAACATGTGAAGTCTTACTTTGGAACAACCCATGCAAAAGGACAAACATACCTGTTACAAGAAGCAACAACTTCAGAGCACTTAGATGCATGGTCCATGCATAAAAGCAAAAATAACACGTTGTGGGTAACTCATTGTTTAACCACCCAATACAAGCTCAATATAGAAACGATAAAAATTCATTCAATAATAGGTAGTAACATCTCCCTTAAAAGGCAATTGCACCAACAAGAAGACACTCAAGAGACAATGAAGAATGAAAGAAAGACAAGAGACATTCAAGAAATAATGTTGAAGGTAGGTCCAGAGAAATATGAGAGATATTCAAAGAAGAATGATGAAGGTAGGTCCATAGAAATATGAGAGATGTTAAAAGTAGAACAATGAATGAAAAAGAAGAGAAAAAAGGAGCACAACTATATTTCTTTCTTGTGAATATCGTTGAATTGAGTCGACACTACCTTGACAAGCATTTGTGGATGAAACAAGAACGTGAACATGTGAAATGCAAGCCCAAATAGTAAGCACCCATAGAACAAGAAGATATCACCTGGACAAACAAATACCCAAAATTATTGATAAATCAAGAAAGTAATGGAATTTAGAAAAGAAGGGCATAATAATAGTCGAAGCAATTGAAAGTCTCATTCAAGAACAAAGAAAAAGGAACAATTTAATTTCCATTAAATCGTCTGCATATGTCAACCTTGATATATTGAGTGATAAATATTAAAGTGCAACCTTAGTTTTCAAAATGCAAAAGGGTTAGCTAAGGCATTTTCCAAAGGAAGGAGTGCATATTAAAACAAAAGTAAAAAGGATTTATGTTGGTACAATTATCATCAAGATCAAATAAACACATTTGAAGAAGGAAAAAAGAACTAAAATACAAAGTATTAAAAGTTCTCTTCGATTAAAGGCATAATTACAAAGAGAATATATTATAATTTTAAATATTTTAAAATAATAAAAAAAACTATTTGAAATGTGAAGAGAAAGATATAAATTAAAGAAGGAAATATTCCAAGAAATGTTTTGTAAATGAAAAAGCATTCCCTCTACCCAATGAGATGCAGTTCTCTCTCATATTTTTGAAGCATCATTTGAATTCCAAGTATAGACATATATATACTCAAAGAAAAGAGTTTTTTAAGGTAGACTCGATAAAATAAGAATATTTGAATTTTATGAAATATTACCATGGCTAGTGGAGCATAGAAGTTCTTGTTGCCATTTTCCCAATTGTTGAGGGGAAACAATTATGTTTCCTAGAAGACCAAACTCATGACACAATTTGAGTTTGAGGAAGTTTGAAAATTAATAGATGGAAGAACTACCTGTCCTACTACAATAGGAGAATAGAAAACATAATTTGACAAGGCATACAAAAAATCAATAATAATTATCGTGTTTGGAGTAGCAGATGAGGTCCAAGCATACATTAGAGATACAACCATAACCAAGGATGTATAGGAGAAGTTGAAAATAATTTTTGAATCCAAGAATCAAAATCAAATTCTATTCCTCCAAAGCCAACTCCATTATTTGAATACGAAGAGTGGGGAAAAGCTAGAAGCATTCATGAGGAGAATAGTAGAATTACGAGCATCATTGCAAGCATTAGGAACTCAAGTATCTAATGAAATATTAGTTCCTATTATTTTGAGATCACTTCCATCCAAGTATAATGTTTTTGTGACTACACTAAATATTATTGAGTAAACACCAAACTTTGAGAAGTTGGTGAACCTACTTTAAAAAGAAGAGGTATCACATTCAAGACAAAAAGAGGAACCAATATCTCTCAAAAGGAAAAAGTCATAAAGAGACATAAGGAGAAAAAATTCTCATCACAAATAACATGCATTAGTTGCACATGCCCAACTCAATGATATATGGGATATTGATTAGAGAAACTAGACATATGGTAGGAAGAAAATATTGGTTTCAAAATCTAAGGTATTCTAGACATGTAGGAAAAATTTCTCTTGGGGATGATACATCCTATGTAATAAAAGGCACAGGTGATAAAATTGTGATTTGGATCACGTAAATGTAAAATCATAGTTCTATATGTTCCAAGACTCACCAAAAATCTACTCTCTATCAATCAACTATTTGATCACAATTAAATGATCAAGTTTGACAAGCAACAAGGATACAAAGTTTGCATCATTCATGATAAAACTAAAAATTCTAACAGTATTATATATGGAAAAGGAAAAAGGAAATATGTTTGAAATTTACACCAATGCATCATGACAACTTAGTATTAATTGTCAACTCTAATATCTCTGCATCACTTTGGTACCGAAGATATGGTCATCTAATTTATGGTCATATTATTGCATTACAAAACAAAAATATGGTTGGTCTTCCCTCTTTAAAAAAATCTATAGATATTTTCCATTTTTTCTTAGCTATGAAGCATCATTGAGCTCCTTTCAAAACTTCAAAATACCAAGCTAAGACATCTCTTGATTTGATCCATACCGATCTGATCGGACCTATAGCTCCAAGTTACAATGGGACTAGGTATTTTCAACTTTTTGTTAATGATCATACCCAAAAGATGTGGGCATATTTTTTGAAAAACAAATATGAAACTTTCTTATACTTTTAACAATTTAAGGCCTAGGTAGAGACCTCCTTAGGAAGGAATGTAGCACAAGGAGGAGTATTCCCGAAAGAGGAGGTGAATTGGGAGGTTTTGGGATGAATGTCTAAGTTTTGTAATGACTTTGGCCCAAATCCTACAACTATATGATTTGCCACTGTATGATTCACAAAACTCCTAAAAATTGATTATATGTTTCCAAATTATACAAATGTATGGTTATAATCGTACAACACCTTGAACTGTACGATTTTCCACTTGTATAATTTACCAAAACTTAATTTTATAGGTAAAACTTGATAGTTTTGTAATCATTCACTTCCAAACCCTTGTTTCTCCACTTTGACCAAGTCAACTATGCAATTATGCACACAAAACTAGGTAATTGATCAATTGTACGATTTGGTTGGCTAACTGTATGGTTTGCACAAACCCTTGTTGTAGTCACACAATTGCAAATCTGCCAACTTGCACATTGAATTTGGATAAGGTAAGAGTTGTCTAATCTTCCAATGAAATTGCCAACCTAGTTTACCCAACATGCAATCCCAAAATCACTGTCATTGGTTAAGATCATCAATATTACTTATTGTGCATTTCCAAAAATTGTACAATATCATACAAACATCTCAAGTATCACTTGCAACAACAACCATTCAATAATATATGCATTCACAATCATCCCACAAGGTTTAGGAATCAACATTATATATTCATTGTGGAATCATCTAGTAACAACATCATCCTGGCCATACTTGCATAGATTGTACAATTTAGATTTACAACAAAGCATAACATCAATTGCAATTACACATAGTACACAATACCGACTACCATGTTAACAATGATCTTTATCAGAGAGAATGGTGAACAATATTGTCATAATGAACAACTATCAACATCAATGAATTACTATCAATAAACCATTTTGAACCATAGTAATGAACATCAATAACCAACGACCATTAAAATTTTAATGGGAGGCTTTATAATGCTTGCCCAAGTTGTTCCAAGGCGGTTTCTAAGACAACCATTATTCACAACTTCCTTTTCGTAAAATATTTAATGTATTAAGGTTTACCTAAGTCTAATTTATTTTTTATCAAATTACTTTAAATGCACATTTCAATTAATTTTATTTCACATCTAATTGTACAATGTAGGGTTGTAACTGTACAATTGGTTAAGTCTAATTTAATTTTTATCAAATTACTTTAAATGCACATTTCAATTAATTTTATTTCACATCTAATTGTATGTTTATGACCAATTGTACAGTTACAACCCTACATTGTACAATTAGACAAAAATTGAACATTTGATAAAATTGTGTAAATCCATATTATTTCTTCTTCTTCTAGGAGGTGGATTTGTTGCCTACATCTGCCCTCCCCTTTAAATCAATTGGTGTCCTCACCAAATCGGTTGTCTTGGCCTTGGTCGATTGGTCTTGTTGAAGATCCTAAAGTTGTACTCAAAGAATAACATGATCATTCTATAACTTGGCCATATAGTTACTGAGTTCTACAACCTTCAAGCCTTACTTGTTAGTTGCCTCCTCTATAGTAGCCAAAATTTACAATAACTCCTTTTCCCACTCGGTTGCACCCTTGCATAGATTTTCTTCAATTATACCTCTGTCTAAGATGCTATGGCCAACTACTCATCCTTCTTGGCAATGCCACTATCACGTTGTTGCCTACAAGGAATATCCATATCCTCTACTCGAATTGAGGGGGGAATTTAAAAGTAATGATTTTTTTAATTTTTAAGAAACATGGCATTCAATGACAACTAATAGTAGTCTACTTACCACAACAAAATGGTATTATAATATGTAGAAACATAACAATCATACAAATGGTACAAAGTAAGTTGAAGGATTCATAATTTGGACACTCCTTTTGGATAAAAAGTAGTACATACAATAATTTACTTAATCAAGCCCCCACTACATCATTTGAACATATCATTCCAGAGGAAGCATGGAGTGGACACAAACCATCAATCTCTCATCTTTAGGCATTTGGATGTACAATATATGCACACATTCCAAAGGAAAAAAATATAAATTGGATAAAAATATCAATAATGCATCTTACTAGGATACAATGATGAATCAAAAGCCTATATATTATTTGATCTAATATTCAAAGAAAGTATATTAGTTGTGATGTTTTTTTTGATGAAGAAGAAAAATCACCTTCATCACCATCACAAGAATCTTCATCTAACTCAACTCCAATAATGATTAAAAGTGATGAAGAAATTAAAACTGAGATTTGTTCAATGATATCAATGGTGGATCAAATGGCATTAGTTCAACTGGTTAGATTCCTCAATATTTGAGGAAGGTTCAAATCTTGTCAAGTGTTACATAGATAATATCCAAGATTTGTTGTAATACCACTATGTGGTGATGATGTAATACGGGTGGGGTCCGTTTTAATCCCATATAATCAATTGAAAAAATGATATCAATGATGAAGAAGATCTATCTACTCCACCATAGCACATGAGGATAATTATGTTGGACATTTGGAGTCAAAGTTGTCATTGATGTCAAGGATAAATTGTCATTGATGTCAAAAGGTCAAAAGGAGTAATGCAAAAGGTTGATGGCAAAATAAGCTTCATAATATTTATTTTTAAATATTATGTAAAAGGTTTTTATTTAAAACCATGGTTGGGCAAAATAAAAGGTTTTTATTAAAACCATGGTTGGGCAAATTAAAAGGTTTTTTTAAAACCTAAGGAGGCTTTAATTTTTAATAAAGCCCAAAGAGGATGTAAAATATTAAATTTATAATATTTAAATTCTATTGAATTTAAATAATTATAAATTAAAATATTAACAAGGAAAATGTTAGTGCCAACTCCCAATGCATTATCCTCCACCGACGTGCATGGTAAAGAGGGCATAAGGTATTTATACCTTAGCCAAACCAAAGTTTGGAATTCAATTAAAAATATGTGCATCCAAAATATTCGAAGCTCGTGCAAAATTTAATCAAGCGCCTCCAAATTGCAAGTGTGGTAGCGGACATCGCGTCGAAGGAAGAGCCAAAGGCTCTTGAGGGTCATGAGGAGGTCAAAGCACATATTGCACTTTAAGGCGTCAAAGGAGCACGTGGCTCACACGACGTGGAAGCCGTGGCCAAGGTGTTGTGGAGAGAGTGGTGCAAGTTCGAGCCCCACAGATTGTAAAAAAGGGTAATAAAGTTTTTGAAATTATTTTAATTTGCATGTGCTAAGGTCTTAGGAGGAATAAGGTGAAAGTTAGAAATTATATTTGCATATTGCTAAGGTCTTAGGAGGAATAAGGTGGAAGTTAGGTTATGATATTAACCTAAGTGTTGAAAGGTTATTTTGGCTAGGGTAAATTTGTTTTACCTTAGAAAATTTGGAAATTGATTTATTGCATTATCTTATAAAGTGATTTATTTAATTAATGCAATATTAAGTAGGGAGTCATAAGTAGAATTTGGATTATTTTTTAGATATATTTCTTAAAAGGGTTATGATGAAATTAAATTGTTAAGAGGTTCTTTTGATGAGTTAGAGTTTTGGAAGAAGTGTTTTGATTGAAGATTTGTGTTGTTGGATATTATTTTAAGAAGGAGAAATAAGGTGTAATTAAGTTTGATTATTTTTGTAATTGAGAATTATTTTGTGAGAAAGTTAGTGTGATATTTTATCATCTAACTATTGAGATTGGCAAAAGAGAAAATTGTGATTGAGACAGGTTTTCCAAGGTCACTTCTACATCAAATAAAAGGTATGGGCATATTCTTCCTAGTGAGTGATTGTTGAAAGTTGTGAATGCAAAGTTGGAGTGAAAAGGATTGTTTGGTAAGCATTGTTGAGTGTGTTTTGAATTAATGCTTCAAGGTTTTCTGAAATTGAGAGTTGTTGATAAAACCTTGTTTTATAAGCATTGTTGTTGAAGTGATTGATTGAGTGAAGAACTTGAACTAGGGTTTGCAAATATCATGAGTATCATTGTTATGTGAAGATTTTTTATAAGCATTATTGTTGAAGTGATTGATTGAGTGAAGAACTTGAACTAGGGTTTGCAAAGATCATGAGTATCATTGTTATGTGAGATTGGTTGATGAGCATTGTTGGAAATATTTGAGTGAGTGTTCATATGTTTGGACTAGGGTTTGTGAGAAAGGATTATTTCATTGAGTGATTGGTTGAGTAGAGTTGGTTGAGCCTAGTCAAGTGGATGTGTGAAGTGATAGTTCAAGTTCTATGAAACAAATTGTTCTATATTCTGAATTGATTTGAGAAAGAGGTTGAGTGTTGATAAGTGTGAAACATATTGAGTCTCTAACAATTCTCTATATGTTTCTGTAATAAAAGAAATATTGAAAGTGATTGAGAGTTTGTGAGTGTGAAGCATATTGAGTCTCTAATCATTCTCTATATGTTTCTAAAAGGAGTGAGTGAAAGTGATTGAGCATTGAGGTGAATGTGAAGCATATTGAGTCTCTAACAATTCTCTATATGTTTCTAAAAAAGTGATTGAAAGTGATTGAGCATTGTGATGAATGTGAAGCATATTGAGTCTCTAACAATTCTCTTTATGTTTCCATGAGATTGGACAAGTTCTAGTGTGGACTTGTTGAGCAGATTTGAGGTAAGTCTTAGAGAAGACTTGTGGATAGATTTGTGTGAGCTTTTGTGGAAGCTTACAATACAGATTGAGAGTAGATTTGGACAAGTTCTAGTGAGGACTTATTGAGAGCATATTGGACAAGTTCTAGAGAGGACTTGTGGATAGATTAGTGTGAGCTTTTGTGGAAGCTTACAAGGCAGATTTGAGACAAGTCTTTGAGAAGACTTGTGAGTAGAATTGATTGATTGATTTGTTCAAACCTTGAGTGAAGGTTTGGGGCAGATCTAGCAATGTTGATTTGTGATTGGATCAAGCTTTGTGTTAAGGCTTGAGGATAGATATTGAGGACAGATTTGTGCTAGATCAAAGGACTATGTTTAGTGTAGATCAGAGGACAGATATTGAGGATAGATTTGTGCTAGACCGAAGGACTATGTTTAGTGCAGATCAGAGGATAGAGATTGAGGATAGATTTGTGCTAGACCGAAGGACTATGTTTAGTACATATTTGAGGATAGAGTTTGGTGCAGATTTGAGGATAGGTTTGTGCCAGACCAGAGACAGAGATTGAGCATATTTATGCTAGATCGAAGGACTATGTTTAGTGTAGATTTGAGACAAAGCTTTGAAGGTGACAGAGTATAGAGGATGATAGTCTCCAGTGGATAGAGATCCATAAGCCAGGGTAGTGAGGATAGGTGTCTTAAGTGGATAGAGATCCATTAGCCAGAGTAGTGGGGACAACATTTCTTCTAGAAGATCACTAGCCAGAGCAAGAGGAGAAAGGAGTTCTCATGTGGATAGAGATCCATGAACTTGATTAGGGGATTGGTGTCTCCTTTGGATAGAGGTCCATAAACATTGTAATAGGGAAAGGATTCCCAAGAGATTGATTGAGAAAATTTTAGTAAAATATTTTCTCCGTGGAGTAGCCCACATTGGGTGAACCACGTAAAATTGGTGTCTCTATTATGTGTGGTGATTTGTGCATTACTTTGATTACTATTGTTGATATTGCTATCTATACATTGCATAATATTGATTGGGAAAGAAAAGTAAAAAGTGGTCTTATACTGTTCACCCCCCTCTCAGTATAAGCTTGTGTTCTTCAATTGGTATCAGAGCGGGTTCCTTCGGAAGTGTTTAACAGCTTGAAGAAAAATCTTTCAAGAACACAATGGATTCTAAGAATGTGTCCTCATATAATTCAACACCAATATTTTATGGAAGTGATTATATATTTTGGAGTATGAGAATGAAGATTCACTTGATGGCACTTGGCAATGAAATTTGGGAAGTAGTTGAAAATGGATACATACCACCAGTTGATCCACCTACAGATAAGGAAGGTAAGCTTCTACAACATTACAATTCAAAAGCAATGAATGCAATTTTGAGAGGTTTGCATAGAACATAATCAATAAAATTTATGCATTGTAAAGATGCAAAAGGAATATGGGATAAGTTGCAAAGCATATATGAAGGAGATAAAAGTGTCAAAAAGGCAAAGATACGAAATTTCAAAGGGCAATTTGAAGAATTAAGAATGAAGGATGAGGAAAACATTAGTACTTATCTACTTCGAGTAGATGAGGTTGTTAATGCCATGCAAGGACTTGGACTTAATGTTGAAGAATCAGATATTTGTGATAAGGTCTTAAGATCTCTTCCAAAAAGATTTAGTGAAAAGATTTCTGCTATAGAAGAATCAAAATATGGTGATTCTTTGACAAGAGATATGTTACTTGGTATTATCACAGCCTTTGAGTTAAGAACAAAATAGGAACCTAATATTCGGAAGGAAGCAACCTTCAAAGCAATTAAGAAGACAAAGGGTAAGAAGTCAAAATCGAGCAATGAGTCATCCAGTGATGAAGAAGCTAATTATGGCAGAAGGAATAAGGATTCAAGAAGATTTAAAGATGCAAAATCTGTTAGATGTTTCAATTGTGGAAAGTATGGTCACTATGCAACTGATTGTCAAGAAGCTAAAAATAACAATGATGAAGAAAAACAGGATCACAGGAATAGAGAATCATAAAAATACAGATACCAAAAGAAAGGCAAGGATGGACAAGGTAGACAAGGAAAGAAGTTCTTTCAAAGACAAAAGAGGAGCTACTATGCAGACAAGGCAAGTAAGTACTCAAGTGATAGTGATAATAGTTTTTCATATAATGATAAATATGAAGTCCTATTTTTGATTGAAGAAAAAGAAGAAGTCAAGAAAATGTCACCAATAATTCTCAAGTGTTTTAGATGTGGTAATTTTGGACATCTTGAAGATAGTTGTACAAGGAATGATTTCAGTTTCAGTGATGATGAATATGAGGATGCACTTGAAGGACCAGAAGAGAATATTCTAATGGCACTAGAAGAAGAAGAAGATGATCCTATAGAAGACAAGTCAAAAGAAAATGAAGATGCTAACAAAGGTAAAAAAATAGAGGAAGAATCAGAAAAAGGAGGAGTTGATCTTAAGGGAGAACTTATTTATGCTCTTAAAACTTTAAAGAAGGTAAGAAAGCAAAACTTCCAACTTGAGATTCACTTTCAAGAATGTGATGAAGAGAGAGGAAATATTATAGAGGATCTAAACAAGTCAATGGCTAAGACAAAGAAGTTCAAGGATAAGCTAGAAGCAAAGGTCTTAGAATGTGAAAAGTTAGAACAAGAAATAGCTCTACTAAGGGAAGAGTTAGAAAAGTCCAAGGATAAGCTACACAAGTTTGGAAAGAGTTCAAAGAATTTGGATAATATGATCAAGGTGCAAATAATGTCAACAAATAAAATATGTCTTGGTTTTGAACAGGCTCAAAATAAATAAGAAGAAGAGTCAACCTCAAGTTTTGAATAAGAAAAAACTTTAGAAGAAGAAACTTCAAAAGAAGACAGTGTAAGAGAAAATGAGGCTTCTGAGGATGAGTTGAACAACATAAAGTTTAACAAGGAAAGGAACAATGCACAAAGAAAAAATGGATGGAACAACAATCAAAATAGGTTAAGAGAGACTAAGACACAAATGAGGTCAAGAAAAGGAAACTCCAATGGAAGATATTTCTCATGTCACAGATTTGGGCATAAGGATTTAAAATGCAGGACACATGAAAGACAAGCATAGGGGAACTTCAGAAGCATACAAGTTTTTCATGGGTATTGCTACTCATATAATTAGTTTGGTCACAAGGCAATGAATCACAGGGTTCATGACAAAAAAAAATATGGCTTCACAGGGAGAAATCCCAAGACATATCCACCTCTAAGGAATACTAACATTAAGTGTTATAAGTGCAATAATGAAGGACATACAACAAATTGGCGTAGAGTAGACATTTCATAATCAAGCACGAATAGGAAAAAAAATAGGAACAAGAACAAGAATATGGATATGAATAGGAACAAGAATATGGACATGTTGGCAATTTGAGTTATTTTGTGTTGTCATTGATGTCACATGGATCACGTTGAGTTTTGGTGGCAAAAACACTTCATAAATAATCATTTATGATATTTTGGAGAGCATGGATGTATACAGGGTGTTGTTGCACAAGAGGCATATAATATTTAATTTTTAAATATTATATTAATGGTTTTTATTAAAACCAATGGTAAAGGTTTTTATTAAAACCAATGGCAAGGGTTTTTATTAAAACCTATGGTCAAGGTTTTTATTTAAACCAATGGAAAGGATTTTTGGAAAGGATTTTTATTAAAACCATTGGAAAGGGTTTTTCATTAAAACCACTATGCTAAGACTTCTCCAAATAATGATGGATGAAAAGGTTTTTTAAATAAAACCTAGGTGCAAAAAGTTTCATGGCAAAATTCAAAAGAATGAAGGAGATATCCCAATTCAAAGTTAAGAGGTGAATTATTAAATTCTTATTTAATAATTCTAAGGTCTAAAGTTGAATTTTATTATTCACCGATGTGCAATGGTTGGGGAGATTAATAAAATCCGTCGACGTCATTCAAAGGCATGGAGGTGCATATAAATAAAAGGTAAAACCTTTGTTTATAATATTGGGAATATTGCGCATGAGTGGGAATCGTCGAAAGGGGAGCAGCGAAGAAGTAAAGAAAAATAAATTTCATTTGAGAGCAAGGTCAAGGAGACAGCGTGGGAAAGTGACATCACGCAGGAGCCTATAGCGCAGTTGATAGCGCATGAACTTTGCACAAGGCAGGTTCAATGTTTGAATCCCTCCAGGGGCAAAGTGTTTTGCTAAGGAAGGCATTTTGAGTTTTTAGATTTGAGCGCAGGCAAAGTTGGGTGTTTGGGATTAAATCCCAACGTGGGATGACGCCCACGTGGTAAGCGCTTCACAACGCTAAGCGAGAGGAACAGAGTTTGACTCCCGCAAAGGTGTGAAGGCGCATTGTTTTTGGAAAGACATTAATGATTTTGAAGATGGTGAAGGCACATTAATTTTGGCAAAGGCATTTTGTAAAAAGGTATTTATCTCTAGCGCATGGTAATATTTGATATTGCCAAATTTTTGGTGCATTGAAAATCATTTCTATTATAACTAGGGAGTTATAAGGTATTTAGTAAAAATAAATGATTGTTGTATGTGCTTAGGGAGTTATAAGGTGTGAAGTTAAATATTTGTGATTGTTGTATGTGGAGTTATAAGGTGTGGAATTAAAAATAAAAGCATAGGTGCTTGCTATATGTATTAATAAAATTAGGGAGTCATAAGGATGAAAAGTGTTTAATTTGTTATATGTTCTAGTGCATGATTTAATTATGAAATTAAACTAGGAACTTGAGACCTAGTTAATTGCTACCTTGAGTTAGAAGGTATGCACATGAGTTAGGGTTTGAAGTTGAAGACAAATTGCTTGATTATGTGCCTTGGCTATTAAGAAGAAGTAGATGGATTAGAAAATCAATTTTGTGGATAAAATTGATGCTTGAGTTCATTATTGCTTTAGTGGAGTTCATTGAGAGTATTGCCATTATTGAGGAGGTTTTTGCCATTGCTTGAGGAGATTATTGTTGGTTACTTGTTGAAGTGCATTGTCCCTATTTGAGGCCATTGAGGAGATCATTTTCTAGTCACTTGTGGATACATTTGTATTTCATTTGAGGAGATAATTGTTGGCTATTTGAGAGCTCTTTACTTGAGGGAGTTGTGCTTGTTTCTTGAGAGCTTATTGACATTGCATGAGGAAGATATTATTGAGAACCTATTACTATCACTTGTGGATATTGTCCTTGGTTGGTTAAAGTCTTCATTGTTATTGCTTGGAGAGGTTTTCATTAGAGAGCTCATTTGCCATATATTTGAGAGTTCATTGTTGAGCATTGTTATCATCCATTTGAGAGAGTATTTGTCATACATGGTTGAGTTCATTGTTGAGCATTGTTATCATCCATTTGAGAGAGTATTTGTCATACATTGTTGAGCATTGTTATCATCCATTTGAGAGAGTATTTGTCATACATTATTGAGCATTGTTATCATCCATTTGAGAGAGTATTTATCATACATGGTTGAGTTCATTATTGAGCATTGTTATCATCCATTTAAGAGAATATTGGTCATGCATTGTTGAGATAATTGTGGATCATTGTTGTCGTCCATTGAAGAGTACATTGCCATTCATTTTTGAGTTCATCATTGAGCCTTGCCTTCGTTGATTTGTGCATGAGATTTGAGAGCTACTTGAGCATGATTGATTGAGCCTTTGAGAAGGCTTTTGGGATAGAATTTTTGGACAGATGTGAGGCAACTTTTGTGCATGATTGAGTGAGCCTTTGAGAAGCCTTTTGGGACATAATTGAGTATAGATTTGGGAAAACATTTGAACAAGATTGTTTGAGCCTTTTTGTGATGGCCTTGAGTACAAATTTGGGACAACACTTGAGCATGATTAATTGAGCCTTTGAGAAGGCTTTTGGGACAGAATTTTTGGACAGATTTGAGGTAGCTTTTATGCATGATTAAGTGAGCCTTTGAGAAGGCTTTTGGGACAAATTTTTGGGATAGATTTGGGACTACATTTGAGCGGTATTGTTTGAGCCTTTATGTGAAGACCTTGAGTACATATTTGGGATAACATTTGAGTAGGATTGTCTTGTGAGAAGGCATTAAGGTAGATTTATGAGCAGTGAAAGAGATAAAACAAAAACAAAAAAATATACCAACACCAGTTGCCTAGCTGAGCAGATTAGTGGAGAGCCCACCTGAGCAGATCAGGATTACCTAGCTAAGCAGATCAGTGGAGAGCCCACCTGAGCAGATCAATATTGCCTAGTTGAGCAGATCAGTGGATTGCCTAGTTGAGCAGATCAGTGGATTGCCTAGCTAAGCAGATCAGTGGATAGCCTAGCTGAGCAGATCAATGGATTGCCTAGTTGAGCAGATCAGTGGATAGCCTAGTTGAGCAAATCAATGGATAGCCTAGCTGAGCAGATCAATGGAGCCCACCTGAGCAGATTAGGATAGCCTAGATTTGAGCATATCAAAGTAATCATTTGTATTAGGATAAGAATCCCTATTTATTTATGAAATATTATAAGGATATTATCTTGTGGACTACCCCACATTGGGGGAACCACGTTAAATCTTGTGTCTCAATTGTGTGTGGTGATTTGTGCACTTGCTTACTATTGCTATCTATGTCATTAATGCACACTGTTATATTTGGTTATTGCAATTAAGGACACTAATTGATATTGGTTTGGAAAGAAAGTAAAAAGTGGGCGCTATACTGTTCACCCCCTCCCTCTCAGTATAAGCTTGTGTTCTTTAGGACATGGACATAAACAGGAACAAGAACATGGACATGAACAAGAACAGTCAAAGGAATCAAAAGGATCAAATGAGAAGGAAAAAGGACAAAGGTAAAGACCAGTGCTTGTTGGGAGTAGAAATACTCCCGCCTCAGAATTAACCACCTCAAGAGGAGGTGGGGGGGGCTAAGCTAAGAGACTCATTCTTAGCCCCGAGCCCCAAAGGTGACCATTTTCCATTGATGTCAAAGGGGGAGAGATCTATGTTTGAAGGAAAGCATTCAGTAGGGGGAGCAGTTTCCTAGGGGGAGCAAAATGAAAAGGTCAAGAAAATGGTAAAAAGTTATTGGGTTGCCATCAATGACAAAGGGGGAGATTGTTGGACATTTTGAGTCAAAGTTGTCATTGATGTCAAGGATAAATTATCATTGATGTCAAAAGGTCAAAAGGAGTAATGCAAAATGTTGATGGTAAAATAAGCTTCATAATATTTATTTTTAAATATTATGTAAAAGGTTTTTATTTAAAACCATGGTTGGGAAAAATAAAAGGTTTTTATTAAAACCATGGTTGGGCAAATTAAAAAGGTTTTTCTAAAAACCTAAGGAGGCTTTAATTTTTAATAAAGCCCAAAGAGGATGTAAAATATTAAATTTATAATATTTAAATTCTATTGAATTTAAATAATTATAAATTAAAATATTAACAAGGCAAATGTTAGTGTCGACACCCAACGCATTATCCTTCATCGACGTGCATGGTAAGGAGGACATAAGGTATTTATACCTTAGCCAAACCAAAGTTTGGCATTCGATTAAAAAGGTGTGCATCCGAAATATTCGAAGCTCGTGCGAGATTTAATCAAGCGCCTCCAAATTGCAAGTGTGGTAGCGAACGTCGTGTCAAGGAAGAGCCAAAGGCTTGAGGGTCATGAGGAGGTCAAAGTGCATATTGTGTTTTAAGGCATCAAAGGAGCACGTGGCTCACACGACGTGGAAGCCACGACCAAGGTGCTGTGGAGAGAGTGGTGCAAGTTCAAGCCCCGCAGATTGCAAAAAAGGATAATAAAGTTTTTGAGATTATTTTAATTTGCATGTGCTAAAGTCTTAGGAGGAATAAGGTGAAAATTATAAATTATATTTGCATATCGCTAAGGTCTTAGGAGGAATAAGGTGGAAGTTAGGTTATGATATTAATGTAAGTGTTGAAAGGTTATTTTGGCTAGGTAAATTTGTTTTACCTTAGAAAATTTGGAAATTGATTTATTGCATTATCTTATAAAGTGATTTATTTAATTAATGCAATATTAAGTAGAGTCATAAGTAGAGTTTGAATTATTTTTGAGATATATTTCTTAAAAGGGTTATGATGAAATTAAATTGTTAAGAGGTTTTTTTTATGAGTTAGAGTTTTGGAATAAGTGTTTTGATTGAAGATTTGTCTTGTCGGATATTATTTTAAGAAGGAGAAATAAGGTGTAATTAAATTTGATTATGTTTGTAATTGAAAATTATTTTGTGAGAAAGTTAGTGTGATATTTTATCATCTAGCTATTGAGATTGGCAAAAGAGAAAATTGTGATTGAGACAGGTTTTCTAAGGTCACTTCTACATCAAATAAAAGGTATGGGCATATTCTTCCTAGTGAGTTATTGTTGAAAGTTGTGAATGCAAAGTTGGAGTGAAAATGATTGTTTGGTAAGCATTGTTGAGTGTGTTTTGAATTAATGCTTCAAGGTTTTCTGAAATTGAGAGTTGTTGATAAAACGTTGTTTTATAAGCATTGTTGTTGAAGTGATTGATTGAGTGAAGAACTTGAACTAGGGTTTGCAAATATCATGAGTATCATTGTTATGTGAAGATTGTTTTATAAGCATTATTGTTGAAGTGATTGATTGAGTGAAGAACTTGAATTAGGGTTTGCAAAGATCATGAGTATCATTATTATGTGAGATTGGTTGATGAGCATTTTTTGAAATATTTGAGTGAGTGTTCATATGTTTGGACTAGGGTTTGTGAGCAAGGATTATTTCATTAAGTGATTGATTGAGTAGATTTGGTTGAGCCTAGTCAAGTGGATGTGTGAAGTGATAGTTCAAGTTCTATGAAACAAATTATTCTATATTCTGAATTGATTTGAGAAAGAGGTTGAGTGTTGATAAGTGTGAAACATATTGAGTCTCTAACAATTCTCTATATGTTTCTGTAATAAAAAAAATATTGAAAGTGATTGAGATTTTGTGAGTGTGAAGCATATTGAGTCTCTAACAATTCTCTATATGTTTTTAAAATAAGTGAGTGAAAGTGATTGAGCATTGAGGTGAATGTGAAGCATATTGAGTCTCTAACAATTCTCTATATGTTTCTAAAATAGTGATTGAAAGTGATTGAGCATTGTGATGAATGTGAAGCATATTGAATAGCTAACAATTCTTTTTATGTTTCCATGAGATTGGAAAAGTTCTAGTATGGACTTGTTGAGCAGATTTGAGGTAAGTCTTAGAGAAGACTTGTGGAGAGATTTGTGTGAGCTTTTGTAAAAGCTTACAATATAGATTGAGAGCAAATTTAGACAAGTTATAATAAGGACTTGTTGAGAGCAGATTCAACAAGTTCTAGAGAGAAATTTTGGATAGATTAGTATGAGCTTTTGTGGAAGCTTACAAGGCAGATTTGAGACAAGTCTATGAGAAGACTTGTGAGCAGAATTGATTGATTGATTTGTTCAAACCTTGAATGAAGGTTTGGGGCAGATCTAACAATGTTGATTTGTGATTGGATCAAGCTTTGTGTTAAGACTTGAAGAAAAATATTGAGGACAAATTTGTGCTAGATCGATAGAGATTGAGGATAGATTTGTGCTAGATCGAAGGACTGTGTTTAGTGCAGGTTAGACGATAGAGATTGAGGATAGATTAGTGTTAGACCGAAGGACTATGTTTAGTATAGATTTGAGGATAGAGTTTGATGCAGATTTGAGGACAGGTTTATACCAGAACAGAGACAGAGATTGAGCAAATTTGTGCTAGATCGAACGACTATGTTTAGTGTAGATTTGAGACAGAGCTTTGAAGGTGATAGAGTATAGAGGATGACAGACTCTAATGGATATATATACATAATCTAGGGTAGTGAGGATAGGTGTCTTAAGTGGATAGAGATCCATTAGCCAGAGTAGTGGGGACAACAGTTCTTCTAGAAGATCACCAGCCAAAGCAAGAGGAGAAAGGAGTTCTCCTGTGGATAGATATCAATGAACTTGATTAGGGGATTGGTGTCTCCTTTGGACAAAGGTCCGTAAACATTTTAATAGGGAAAGTATTCTCAAGAGATTTATTGAGGAAATTTTAGTAAAATATTTTCTTCGTGGAGTAGCCCACATTGGGTGAACCACGTAAAATTGGTGTCTCTATTGTGTGTGGTGATTTGTGCATTGCTTTGATTACTATTGTTGATATTGCTATCTATACATTGCATAATATTGATTGATAAAGAAAAGTAAAAAGTGGTCTTATATTTTTCACCCCCCCTCTCAGTATAAGCTTGTGTTCTTCAAATTCCTAAATGATATACTAGTACATTGAAAGCATCTAGAATAAATGGAATTCTAGACACCTCTTCTACAAGACCAAGAACATGAAGTATGACTCACAATGCACAAAATATGGATCTAATGAGTATAGTTGAGCCATCTACAATACATGAATCCCTTTAGTATTTGCTTGGAAAAATGCTATGCACATTGAATATCAAGCACTATTGAGAAACAAGACTTGGGATCTTGTTGATCTTCCACCAAGAAAAAGGGCTATTGGGTGAAAATGGATCTTCAAAGTCCAATATAAATCAAATGGAAGTATTTATAAACACAAAGTAATCCTTGTAGCAAATGAATATGCACAAAAGGAAGGCATAAATTATGAAGAAACTTTTGCCCCTACAACAAAGATAAAATCCATCAAAATTATCTTTGCTTTAGCTGCACAATTTGGATGGAAAATTCATCAAATGAATGTGAAAAGTACCTTTCTCAATGGAGATATGAAAAAAAAAATATATATATGACTCAACCAGAAGGATTCAACATACCTAAACAAAAAACACATGTATGCAAATTGATAGAATCTCTTTATGGTCTCAAACAAGCTCCTTGGGCATGGTAAATAAAGATAGATGAACATTTTGGAAAGCATGGTTTTAAAAGGAATCCGTATGATCCGAATCTATATTACAAAGAACAAGGGAAAACATTTTACTCATCAATGTGTATGCATATGATTTGATCGCCATAAGAAGTTCTGAAAGTATAATTGTAGTCACAAAATAAGACTTGAAGAAATATTTTGACATGACCAATCTTGGGTTATTACATTACTGCTAGGATTGGAGGTAAAGCAAAACCTGGTAGAACCATGAAGGTTCTAGCTAATTATTTAATAAATAAATATTAAATTATAAAGAATCACTTTTGATAAAGAATCACAGTTGCATTGATAAGGACGATCTCTCCAATGGATACACAAATGAATATGTTTTTCTTATTTCCTTGATGATTCTCTACACCAACTCTATGTCTATTTTATATCTATCCTAAAGGTTATATATGAAAGGACACAATGGTCCATTGAATTAATAAACCATAAATGAGTGATTAGTTAAGTGATAAATAGTTAGGATAGGGGAAAACAAATTTGGAGGGAAGAAAGTAGAGAGGGGAGGGCTCTGGTCCCTCCCTTGCTCCCCCTCCCATGGCTCCTGGTTCCTGCCCAGTCCCTGGCTCAACCCAAGTCATCCCTCCCGGGGAGTGGTTGTTTGCAGATGATCTCCTTGGGGGAGATCCTTCTCCACTATCTCGTGCCCCTCCCGACCGGCTAGGGTTTCCTTGGTTGTTTTTTCGGACTGGTGCTTCTCAGGGATCCCTGTTTGGTTGGGGATCCCTTCCCTTTTTCCCTCAGGCTTCCCCTTAGGGTTTTTTGCAGGTTATTCGCGTGGATCTGGTCCCCTGCGTTTCTCGATGCGGTGGAGGTGACGGTTTAGGGTTTGGACAGCTTCCCCATTTTTCTTGTGAATCCTCGACGGGCTCTGTGCTTGGACGGGATTCTTGGTCTCTGCTGCTGGGATCCTCTTCTGTTTTCTCGGGGCGGGTTCCTTGTGGTGCAACTCTTTGGTCACTTCCTGATGGGCTGGATCCTCTCTGTGCTGGCTGTCGGCTTCCTGCAGGATGGCTCTCGCTGAACGAAATATTTTCCCGGTGGGCGGGATGGTTTCTCCACAAGGTGGGATCCGCCAAATCCGCCAGTTTTCCCGCGAGGTGGGATCCTTTCTTTTCTGTTGGTTTTCGGGATGGCGGGATTTCCTTGTTGCTTCCCGCTAGGCGGGACTGTTTGTGGTGGTTTTGACTGCTTCTCGCGAGGCGGGATTTTATTGTAACGGTTTTTCTTTGCTTCCTGCTGGGCGGGATCTTCTCGATGGTGGTTTTTGGCTACTCCCCTTGGGCGGATCTCCAAAACTACTTTCTTTCTTATTTGTTTGTTTCCCGCTGAGAGGGATTGTTTCATGCTTACTGTTACCGCTGGGCGAGATTTTTGTTTTGATGTTCAGTTTCAAGGGATTGATGCCCTAGGCCCATTACTTATGTAATCAGGTTTTTTTAGGGGTTACGATTTCTGTAATAGACTTATACATAAAGCCAGGAGGCATGATGCAAGGCTGATTTTGTACATAAGGTTTTGGGATCCTCTATAAAAACCCTTTTTTAATCTACTATAATAATTACCAAAAAAAAAATAGTTAGGATAGGGAATCCTAACAAAACCATCATCACATATTTGTTTCAAAAAGCAAATATGCCAAGAACCTCCTTGAGAAATATCATATGGAATATTGTAAACCTATAGCAACTCCTATGGAATCAAGTCTACAACTCTCATGCTTTGATTCCTCTCCTCTAATGGATGTAATGCTCTATCGACAATTAGTTAGGAGTCTTATATACCTAACTTACACAAGACCATATATCAATTTCACAATGAGTTATCTCTCATGTTTCATGCAAGAACCAAAGATTGTACACTGGAAGGCAGTAAAGAGAATTTAAAATATATATATATATATATATATATATATATATATATATATATATATATATATATATATATATATATATATATATATATATATATATATATATATATATATATATATATATATGAGACAATACTTCATATGATTTGGAATTTAAGAGGAGTGATTAGTTCCTCTTAACAAGTTATACAGACAAAGATTATATAAGTTGTATCAATGACCAAAAATCCACCTTGGGCTATGTGTTCTTTCTAGGGTCTACACCTATATCATGGGAAAGCAAGAAACAACAAACAATTGCTCGATCTTCTATTGAAGCAATATGTCATACAACAGGGGGAGTTTTCTATGAAGTAACATAGTTGAAACATATGTTGACAAATATGGGAGTACAACAAGATAAACCTACAATCATGCATTGTGACAACCAAGGTGTACTAAACTTTGTTTGTAATCTAGTTTTCCACAAAAGGACCAAGGACATAAACATAGAGTGTCATTTCATTCATGAACATGTTCAATAATAGAACATCCAACTCAAATTTTGTCCTATTCAAGAACAACGAGCGGACATCTTCACCAAACCACTGAAACAAGTCAAATTTGAAGAATTTCGAAGTTTTCTCTCTAATACGATGATGTAATAAGGGAAGAATGTTAGGAGTTATTACATCGTGTATGATGTGAATATAATTTGAGTAACCACTCAACACATGGTTTGTAAGATTCACAAGGATACAAGGGTAGTTTAAGGATGTTATGCCATATTCGAACAACTATTGTATATAAATACCCTTATACTTTCATAATGCAATTCATTTTGAAATATTATAGTCTAACAATGTTGATCTCATATTGAAATTTTACAATATCCTTATGCTATACCCTTGCACTCTATACACCCTTACATCCTACATATCCTTGTGTCCTTGTATTTATATACCCAAATTTTAAGAATCTACATTTAATATTTTATATCTATACACCTAAAGAAGTTTGATATATAATTATACTATTTATTTTTTATATTACCATCATTTACATTAGTATATACATATTTTTCAATGCATTTTAATTTTATTATATTAATTATTGTTTTAATTAAAAATATAAAATAAATCACAAAACTTATCCCTTTATAACATTTGAGATAGAATAGAGTGTGAAAATATAAACTAATCACAAAACTCAAAAGTTGATTTAAAAGATAATGGTTGATAAATTGGAAAGGTACTTAAGCATAGAACTTAACATGATAGAGATAGCTAATTATGATGTATAAATGACTTGACTTTTAAGTCACTATTAAATAAATGTCAAACAAACATATAAACAATATAATTTCATATTTTCATAATATAAAATTAAAAATTTATTTTTCAAAAAAAACATTTACCATAAGAAATTATAATATTTATATGAAAACATACTTCATTCATTCTCATGCAAATGTCAAAACTAAGTCCCATGGACAACATAACTGTTTGGGTTTTGATGCAAATGTCAAAACTAAATAAAAAACAACATAAATGTTTTGATGCAAATGTCAAAACTAAATCCAAAGACAACATAAATGTCAAAACTAAATCCTAGGAACAACATAACTGTTTGAGTTACAAATGTCAAAACTAAATCTAAAAACAACATAGTGTTGTTTTGTATGTTACCTTGATCTTGCGAGGATCATGGCTAAAACTACGCTGGTTATAAAAACTTCTCACCAAAAAAACTAAACGAAAAAAAAAACTCCAAACAAGGAAGGAATATGGTGTAGTCATTTCTCATGGTTGGTGGCACCAGGGAAGAATAGCCGTCTCCTAAATCAAAGCTGAAATTCATATTTAAAAAAACATCAAATTATATTTAAATTCAATAATCTGCATTGTTGCTCATGTCACACGTTTGAATTATCTGACTCCACGTTAGTGGACAACCACTGCTACGTCAAACTTTACATTTTTTTTCTCATTCGCTTGTCCTTTTTATTTTAAATTTATTTATAAATACTATTCACGCCTCCCGTATTGAATGTGGGTCTATCATTTCACTGCCAACGAACATGTCTCCCTCCATCACAACTGTTACAACTTTTAATAACAATAAATTACCCTTTTAAATAAGTGACCCACAATTTCTTCAAAATCATAAATTACCCTTTTAAATAAGTGACCCACAATTTCTTTAAAATCATAAATTACCCTTTTAAATAAGTGATCCACAATTTCTTCGGTATCATTAAATTTTTTTAATTTGTAACATCTCTCATTTTTTATTACAAGGTTCAAATCCTTCAAACTGTTACTATAACCTTTATTTTATTTTGTAACCACCTAACTCAGTGACTGGGAATTGGAATCATTGTCAGGTAGGTACACACTCAGGGACCCTTCATTGTCAGGTAGATACACACTCAGCGGACTCTTCAGGACAGTCTACTACCTTTACTCCAAACAAGGCTTGCAAACCTTTACCTCAAACAAAACTTGCTTTTAAAGTTTGAACCTAAATCTCTTTTTGGTAAATATCAAAGTTTAATTTTTTTTTGTTGGAACACAATTATAAATACATTAAATATAATTAATTTTTTTGATCTAAAATCATTGACCAATTCTTAAGTTCTACGTGGCACAACTCAAAGCAAAGCTGAGTGTACAAGCAACGAAGTGTAGAAAGGGATGGTAAAGTAGATTCGAAGTTCTGCCACTGGGTTTTGATGTGATGATGACACTACAATTAAATATAAATACCTTATCAAAAAAAAAGCTTGACGACTGGCCTGTCTCTGAAATGTCTTCCACCTCCGTTGAAGCGAGCACGACAATAGTACTTTTTCCTACTGAGCAGATCAGTGGATTGCCTAGCTGAGCAGATCAGTGGATAGCCTAGCTGAGAAAATCAATGGATAGCCTAGCTGAGCAGATCAATGGAGCCCACCTGAGCAGATCAGGATAGCCTAGATTTGAGCAGATAAAAGTAATTATTTGTATTGGGATAAGGATCCCTATTTCTTTGTGAAATATTATAAGAAGATTATCTTGTGGACTACCCCACATTGGGGGAACCACGTTAAATCTTGTGTCTCAATTGTGTGTGGTGATTTGTGCACTTGCTTACTATTGTTATCTATGTCATTAATGCACACTGCTATATTTGGTTATTGCAATTAAGGACACCAATTGATATTGGTTTGGAAATAAAGTAAAAAGTGGGCGTTATAGTGTTCACCCCCCTCTCAGTATAAGCTTGTGTTCTTCAGGACATGGACATAAATATGAATAGGAACATGGACATGAACATGAACAGTCAAAGGAATCAAAAGGATCAAATGAGAAGGAAAAATGACAAAGGTCAGTGCTTGCTAGGAGTAGAAATACTCCTACCCCAAAATTAACTACCTCAAGAGGAGGTGGGGGAGGGACTAAGCTAAGAGACTCATTCTCTGCCCCGAGTCCCAAAGCTGACCCTTTGCCATTGATGTCAAAGGGGGAGAGATTAGAGTAAGGGGGAGAGATCTATGTTTGAAGAAAAGCATTCAGTTAGGGGGAGCAGTTTCCCAGGGGGAACAAAATGAAAAGGTAAAGAAAATGGTAAAAAGTTATTGGGTTGCCATCAATGATAAAGGGGGAGATTGTTGGACATTTTGAGTCAAAGTTGTCATTGATGTCAAGGATAAATTATCATTGATGTCAAAAGGTCAAAAGGAGTAATGCAAAAGGTTGATGGCAAAATAAGCTTCATAATATTTATTTTTAAATATTATGTAAAAGGTTTTTATTTAAAACCATGGTTGGGCAAAATAAAAGGTTTTTATTAAAACCATGGTTGGGCAAATTAAAAAGGTTTTTCTAAAAACCTAAGGAGGCTTTAACTTTTAATAAAGCCCAGAGAGGATGTAAAATATTAAATTTATAATATTTAAATTCTATTGAATTTAAATAATTATAAATTAAAATATTAACAAGGCAAATGTTAGGGTCGACTCCCAAAGCATTATCCTCCGTCGACATGCATGGTAAAGAGGACATAAGGTATTTATACCTTAGCCAAACCAAAGTTTGGTATTCGATTAAAAAGATGTGCATCGGAAATATTCGAAGCTCGTACGAAATTTAATCAAGCGTCTCCATATTGCAAGTGTGGTACCAAACATCGCGTTGAAGGAAGAGCCAAAGGCTCTTGAGGGTCATGAGGAGGTCAAAGTGCATATTGTGCTTTAAGGCGTCAAAGGAGCACGTGGCTCACACGACGTGGAAGCCGCGACCAAGGTGATGTGGAGAGAGTGGTGCAAGTTTGAGCCCCGCGGATTGCGAAAAAAGGTAATAAAGTTTTTGAAATTATTTTAATTTGCATGTGCTAAGGTCTTAGGAGGAATAAGGTGAAAGTTAGAAATTATATTTGCATATTGCTAAGGTCTTAGGAGGAATAAGGTGGAAGTTAGGTTATGATATTAATCTAAGTGTTAAAAGGTTATTTTGGCTAGGGTAAATTTGTTTTACCTTAGAAAAATTGGAAATTGATTTATTGCATTATCTTATAAAGTGATTTAGTTAATTAATGCAATATTAAGTAGAGTCATAAGTAGAGTTTGGATTATTTTTGAGATATATTTCTTAAAAGGGTTATGATGAAATTAAATTGTTAAGAGGTTTTTTTTATGAGTTAGAGTTTTGGAATAAGTGTTTTGATTGAAAATTTGTGTTGTCGGATATTATTTTAAGAAGGAGAAATAAGGTGTAATTAAATTTGATTATTTTTGTAATTGAAAATTACTTTGTGAGAAAGTTAGTGTGATATTTTATCATCTAACTATTGAGATTGGCAAAAGAGAAAATTGTGATTGAGATAGGTTTTCCAAGGTCACTTCTACATCAAATAAAATGTATGGGCATATTATTCCTAGTGAGTGATTGTTGAAAGTTATGAATGCAAAGTTGGAGTGAAAAGGATTATTTGGTAAACATTGTTGAGTGTGTTTTGAATTAATGCTTCAAGGTTTTCTGAAATTGAGAGTTGTTGATAAAACATTGTTTTATAAGCATTGTTGTTGAAGTGATTTATTGAGTGAAGAACTTGAACTAGGGTTTGCAAAGATCATGAGTATCATTGTTATGTGAAGATTGTTTTATAAGCATTATTGTTGAAGTAATTGATTGAGTGAAGAACTTGAATTAGGGTTTGCAAAGATCATGAGTATCATTGTTATGTGAGATTGGTTGATGAGCATTTTTTGAAATATTTGAGTGAGTGTTCATATGTTTGGACTAGGGTTTGTGAGCAAGGATTATTTCATTGAGTGATTGGTTGAGTAGAGTTGGTTGAGCCTAGTCAAGTGGATGTGTGAAGTGATAGTTCAAGTTCTATGAAACAAATTATTCTATATTTTGAATTGATTTGAGAAAGAGGTTGAGTGTTGATAAGTGTGAAACATATTGAGTCTCTAACAATTCTTTATATGTTTCTGTAATAAAAGAAATATTGAAAGTGATTGAGAGTTTGTGAGTGTGAAGCATATTGAGTCTCTAACAATTCTTTATATATTTCTAAAAGAAGTGAGTGAAAGTGATTGAGCATTGAGGTGAATGTGAAGCATATTGAGTCTCTAACAATTCTCTATATGTTTCTAAAAGAGTGATTGAAAGTGATTGAGCATTGTGATGAATGTGAAGCATATTGAATCTCTAACAATTCTCTTTATGTTTCCATGAGATTGGAAAAGTTCTAGTATGGACTTGTTGAGCAGATTCGAGGTAAGTCTTAGAGAAGACTTGTGGAGAGATTTGTGTGAGCTTTTGTAAAAGCTTACAATATAGATTGAGAGCAAATTTAGACAAGTTATAATAAGGACTTGTTGAGAGCAGATTCAACAAGTTCTAGAGAGAAATTTTGGATAGATTAGTATGAGCTTTTGTGGAAGCTTACAAGGCAGATTTGAGACAAATCTATGAGAAGACTTGTGAGCAGAATTGATTGATTGATTTGTTCAAACCTTGAATGAAGGTTTGGGGCAGATCTAGCAATGTTGATTTGTGATTGGATCAAGCTTTGTGTTAAGACTTGAAGACAGAGATTGAGGACAGATTTGTGCTAGATTGAAGGACTGTGTTTAGTGTAGATCAGAGGATAGAGATTGAGGATAGATTTGTGCTAGACCGAAGGACTGTGTTTAGTGTAGGTTAGAGGATAGATTAGTGTTAGATCGAAGGACTATTTTTAGTACATATTTGAGGATAGAGTTTGGTATATATTTGAGGACAGGTTTGTACCAGAACAGAGACAGAGATTGAGTAGATTTGTGTTAGATCGAAGGACTGTGTTTAGTATAGATTTGAGATAGAGCTTTGAAGGTGACAGAGTATAGAGGATGACATTCTATAATGGATAGAGATACATAAGCCAGGGTAGTGAGGATAGGTGTCTTAAGTGGATAGAGATCCATTAGCTAGAGTAGTGGGGACAACAGTTATTCTAGAAGATCACTAGCTAGAGCAAGAGGAGAAAGGAGTTCTCTTGTGGATAGATATCCATGAACTTGATTAGGGGATTGGTATCTCCTTTGGACATAGGTCCATAAACATTGTAATAGGGAAAGGATTCCCAAGAGATTGATTGAGAAAATTTTAGTAAAATATTTTCTTCATGGAGTAGCCCACATTGGGTGAACCATGTAAAATTGGTGTCTCTATTGTGTGTGGTGATTTGTGCATTGCTTTGATTACTACTGTTGATATTGTTATCTATACATTGCATAATATTGATTGAGAAAGAAAAGTAAAAAATGGTTTTATGTTGTTCACCCCCCCTCTCAGTATAAGCTTGTGTTCTTCAAATTCCTAAATGGTATACTAGTACATTGAAAGCATCTAGGATAAATGTAATTCTAGACACCTCTTCTATAAGATCAAGAACATGAAGTATGACTCACAATGCACAAAATATGGATCTAATGAGTATAGTTGAGCCATCTACAATACGTGAAGCCCTTTAGTATTTGCTAGGAAAAATGCTATGCACATTGAATATCAAGCACTATTGAGAAACAAGACTTGGGATCTTGTTGATCTTCCACCAAGAAAAAGGGCTATTGGATGCAAATGGGTCTTCAAAGTCAAATATAAATCAAATGGCAGTATTGATAAACACAAAGTAAGACTTGTAGCAAAGGGATATGCACAAAAGGAAGGCATAGATTATGAAGAAACTTTTGCCCCTACAACAAAAATAAAATCCATCAAAATTATCTTTGCTTTAGCTGCACAATTTGGATGGAAAATTCATCAAATGGACGTGAAAAGTACTTTTCTCAATGGAGATATAAAAGATAAAGTTTATATGACTCAACTAGAAGGATTCATCATACCTAAACAAAAAACGCAGGTATGAAAATTTATAAAATCTCTTTATGGTCTCAAACAAGCTCCTTGGGCATGGTATATAAAGATAGATGAACATTTTGGAAAGCATGGTTTTAAAAGGAATCCATATGATCCAAGTCTATATTACAAAGAACAAGGGAAAATATTTTGTTCATCAATGTGTATGCAGATGATTTGATCGCCATAAGAAGTTCTGAAAGTATAATTGTAGTCACAAAATAAGACTTGAAGAAATCTTTTGACATGACCAATCTTGGGTTATTACATTACTGCTAGGATTGGAGGTAAAGTAAAACCTGGTAGAACCATGAAGGTTCTAGCTAATTATTTAATAAATAAATATTAAATTATAAAGAATCACTTTTGATAAAGAATCACTTTTGATAAAGAATCACAATTGCATTGATAAGGACGATCCCTCCAATGGATACACAAATGAATATGTTTTTCTTATTTCCTTGATGATTCTCTACACCAACTCTACGTCTATTTTATATCTATCCTAAAGGTTATATATGAAAGGACACAATGGTCCATTGAATTAATAAACCATAAATGAGTGATTAGTTAAGTGATAAATAGTTAGGATAGGGAATCCTAACAAAACCATCATCACATATTTGTTTCACAAAGAAAATATTCCAACCTCCTTGAGAAATATCATATGGAATATTGTAAACCTATAGCAACTAACATGAAATCAAGTCTACAACTCTCATGCTTTGATTCCTCTCCTCTAATGGATGATGCTCTATAGACAATTAGTTAGGAGTCTTATATAACTAACTTAACAAGACCATATATCAATTTCACAATGAGTTATCTCTCATGTTTCATGCAAGAACCAAATATTATACACTGGAAGGCAGTAAAAAGAATTAAAAAAATATATATATATATATATATATATATATATATATATATATATATATATGTGTGTGTGTGTGTGTGTGTGTGTGTGTGTGTGTGTGTGTGAGAGAGAGAGAGAGAGAGAGAGAGAGAGAGAGAGAATACTTCATATGATTTGGAATTTAAGAGGAGTTATTGGTTCCTCTTAACAAGTTATATAGACATAGATTATATAGGTTGTATCAATGACCAAAAATCCACCTTTGGCTATGTATTCTTTCTAGGGTCTACACCTATATCATGGGAAATATATGTGTGTGTGTGTGAGAGAGAGAGAGAGAGAGACAATACTTCATATGATTTGGAATTTAAGAGGAGTGATTAGTTCCTCTTAACAAGTTATACAGACAAAGATTATATAAGTTGTATCAATGACCAAAAATCCACCTTGGGCTATGTGTTCTTTCTAGGGTCTACACCTATATCATGGGAAAGCAAGAAACAACAAACAATTGCTTGATCTTCTATTGAAGCAATATGTCGTACAACAGGGGGAGTTGTCTATGAAGTAACATAGTTGAAACATATTATGACAAATATGAGATTACAACAAGATAAACCTACAATCATGCATTGTGACAACCAAGGTGTACTAAACTTTGTTTGTAATCTAATTTTCCACAAAAGGACCAAGCACATCAACGTAGAGTGTCATTTCATTCATGAACATGTTCAATAATAGAACATCCAACTCAAATTTTGTCCTATTCAAGAACAACGAGCAGACATCTTCACCAAACCACTGAAACAAGTCAAATTTGAAGAATTTCGAAGTTTTCTCTCTAATACGATGATGTAATAAGGGAAGAATGTTAGGAGTTATTACATCGTGTATGATGTGAATATAATTTGAGTAACCACTCAACACATGGTTTGTAAGATTCACAAGGAGACAAGGATAGTTTAAGGATGTTATGCCATATTTGAACAACTATTGTATATAAATACCCTTATACTTTCATAATGCAATTCATTTTGAAATATTATAGTCTAACAATGTTGATCTCATATTGAAATTTTACAATATCCTTATGCTATACCCTTGCACTCTATACACCCTTACATCCCACATATCCTTGTGTCTTTGTATTTATATACCCAAATTTTAAGAATCTACATTTAATATTATACACCTAAAGAAGTTTGATATATAATTATACTATTTATTTTTTATATTACCATCATTTACATTAGTATATACATATTTTTCAATGCATTTTAATTTTATTATATTAATTATTGTTTTAATTAAAAATATAAAATAAATCACAAAACTTATCCCTTTATAACATTTGAGATAAAATAGAGTGTGAAAATATAAACTAATCACAAAACTCAAAAGTTGATTTAAAAGATAATGTTTGATAAATGGGAAAGGTACTTAAGAATAGAACTTAACATGATAGAGATAACTAATTATGATGTATAAATGTCTTGACTTTTAAGTCACTATTAAATAAATGCCAAACAAACATATAAACAATATAATTTCATATTTTCATAATATAAAATTAAAAATTTATTTAAAAAAAAAACATTTACCATAAGAAATTATAATATTTATTTATATGAAAACATACTTCATTCATTCTCATGCAAATGTCAAAACTAAGTCCCATGGATAACATAACTGTTTGGGTTTTGATGCAAATGTCAAAACTAAATAAAAAACAACATAAATGTTTTGATGCAAATGTCAAAACTAAATCCAAAGACAACATAAATGTCAAAACTAAATCCTAGGGACAATATAACTGTTTGAGTTTTTGATACAAATGTCAAAACTAAATCTAAAAACAACATAACTGTTTGAGTTTTGTTTTGTATGTTATCTTGATCTTGCGAGGATCATGGCTAAAACTACGTTGGTTATAAAAACTTCACATCAAAAAAACTAAACGAAAAAAAACAACTCCAAACAAGGAAGGAATATGGTGTAGTCATTTCTCATGGTTGGTGGCACAGGGAAGAATAGCCGTCTCCTAAATCAAAGCTGAAATTCATATTTAAAAAAACATCAAATTATATTTCAATTCAATAATCTGCATTGTTACTCATGTCACACGTTTGAATTATCTGACTCCACGTTAGTGGACAACCACCGTTACGTAAACTTTACAATTTTTTTTCTCAATTTTATTCTCATTCGCTTGTCCTTTTTATTTTAAATTTATTTATAAATACTATTCACGCCTCCCGTATTGAATGTGGGTCTATCATTTCACTGCCAACGAACAGGTCTCCTCCATCACAACTGTTACAACTTTTAATAACAATAAATTACCTTTTAAATAAATGACCCACAATTTCTTCAAAATCATAAATTACCCTTTTAAATAAGCTACCCACAATTTCTTTAAAATCATAAATTACCCTTTTAAATAAGTGACCCACAATTTATTCGGAATCATTAAATTTTCTTCAATTTGTAACACCTCTTATTTTTTTACTACAAGATTCAAATCTTTCAAACTGTTACTATAACCTCTATTTTATTTTGTAAGCAACCTAACTCAGTGACTCGGAATTGGAATCATTGTCAGGTAGGTACACATTCATGGACCCCTCATTATCAGGTAGATACACACTCAACAGACTGCTCGGGACAATCTACTTCCTTTACTCCAAACAAGGCTTGCAAACCTTTACCTCAAACAAAACTTGCTTTTAAAGTTTGAAGCTAAATCTCTTGCTTCTAAAGTTTGAAGCTAAATCTCTTCTTGATAAATACCCAAGTTCAATATTTTTTTGGTTGGAATACAATTATAAATACATTAAATATAACTAACTTTTTTGATCTAATATCATTGACCAATTCTTAAGTTCCACGTGGCACAACTCAAAGCAGAGCTGAGTGTACAAGCAACGAAGTGTAGAAAGGGATGGTAAAGTAGATTCGAAGTTCTGCTACTGGGTTTTGATGTGACGATGACACTACAATTAAATATAAATACCTTGCCTAAAAAAAAGCTTGACGACTGGCCTGTCTCTGAAATGTCTTCCACCTCCGTTAAAGCGAGCACGACAACAGTACTTTTTCCTACTATAAAATCATAGTGTACGTATGTCTGGCACGTTTGTTTCCTTACCAAAAGACGCAACAAACGCCATAAGGAGTGGCGTCGGCGACGGAGCCGGTTATAATGGCTGGCACCATCCACTGTGGCACACGTCAATGTCAATAATTCCTCCTCAGCGCGTCCCACGCTTATTGCCTGCCCCAGTTGTATCTAACATTTTATTCTCTAACAACTTTCCGCCAAAATTTTATTCTGAAATCAGCGTCTGGAAGGAATCGTGTTCTGTTGTGTGTGTCCAGTTTGAATGTCTTCGCATGGATGAGGAGGGATAAGGACTGAAAAAAAAAATCAAAATGCCGTCCGCGCCGCCTAACATTTTAGACAGACGCGGAGGGCTCTTTTGAGAGAAACAAGGTAAGACTACTCTGAAAATCTCTGAATAAGGTTTCTGATCTGGGGCTAATTCATTGTACACAAGGTGTTTTTGCTTTGTTTATGAGTAGGCTTAGGTATTGATTGTTGAAGCAAGACGTAAATAAGTCCTAAAGCGCCATAAAAGGGATCGATTCATAGGGTCTTGTGATGGGATATCTGTCATGTAGAGCTGATTCTGCAGTGATAACATGCGATTCATACAAAAAGGAGAAGCCATTGAAGGTCCAGCTGTATGCGTACAAAGACCTGGAGAGTGCAACGGGAGGGTTTGCAGGGGAAAGTTTGTTAGGAAAGGGCAGCCATGGTTGTGTATACAGGGGTGTTTTGGGGGATGGTACGCTGGTAGCTGTCAAAAAGCCATCGACGGGCCTGCGAATCTTGCAAGATGACACTGCAGTTGAGAACGAGATTGAAATACTCTCTAAACTACACAGCCCAAGGCTTGTTAACTTATTGGGATTCAGTCATGATACCAAGGAGAAGCTCCTTGTGGTAGAGTTCATGTCTAATGGAACGCTACATGATATTTTGCACTGTAATCCCGAGCCGCCAAGCTGGGCCAGAAGGGTTCATCTGGCTTTACAGACTGCTAAGGCCGTTTTTACCCTGCATAGTGCAAACCCACCTGTAATTCACCGAGATATTAAGTCATCAAATGTGTTGATTGATGCCAACTGGAATGCGAGGCTTGGCGATTTTGGGCTTGCCCTGAGGGGCCATGTCGAGGATATTAAGCTCAATTCCACGCCCCCAGCCGGCACAATTGGTTACTTGGATCCCGGTTACACTACCCCTGGAAATCTTAGTACCAAAAATGATGTCTTCAGCTTTGGGATTCTCCTTTTAGAGATTATAAGTGGCAGGAATGCTATTGATGTGCAGTATAGTCCACCCTCTATTGTGGATTGGGCAATGCCTCTAATCAGGCAGAATAATATTCTTGGGCTGTTTGATCCGAGGCTGAGTCCACCCAAGAATCTGAACTCAGTAAGACAGATGGCTTTGATTGCGGCTCGGTGTATCAGATCCACCAAGGAGAAGAGACCTTCGATGAAAGAGGTTGTGGAGGGGCTGAAAGTGGTGAGTCGAAGTATTCCCCTGCATATTTGGAATGGTCTCTCAAGGCGAAAGAGGAAGCCCAATGCCGCAACAGATAGGCAGGAAAAGGGAAAAAGCCATTCAACCCAAGAAGGAAGTGAAAATTTTAATTTAACACTAGAAATGAAATCTAAATCCTCCCAAGGTTTGAATCGCCAGCTCTCCAAGCCTGTGAAGTCTCTAGGGAGAGTGTCCTCAAGGAGCTCAAGAGTCTCAGATGAGGATGCTAACAAAGACAAGGAGTTTAACAAATCCGGAAGCGTTGTAAGGCGTGGAAGGAGTGGAAGAATTCTGGTGGATTTGTTCAATGAAACAACAGAAACAGAAACACAAACTTCGGAATCAAAGTCAATAGATTGGCATGCTCTTGCAAAGGTGAGCAGCCCATCTGTGAGGGCGGCCACTCTGACATTGAGGCAGGCAATGCTTGTGAGAGGATCTCCTACCACGCCAGCTTTCAGGTCAGGCCCATTGCCTGTCTTTGGTGACCACTATAAAGAGGCTTCGGCCCCAATTGTGAGAAACCCTTCTGTTGAACGTGTAAGGAAACCTCGCGTTTGCATAGATCCTACTTTGCATTACAAGCAGATACCTCAGGTTACACATTTCAAGGTTGTGGCGGAAACCGGCTAACGGAAATTAAGTTATTTGAGCTTTTGAAAATAGAAGATGCTTCAAGCAAGGTTTAGATTTGGTAAAGTGCACCCAAAAATAGCTTACCAGCAATTCTTTTTGCTTTGTTAATTTGCATTGTAATGATTTCCATACATTCATTTGTTTTGCAAATAGTCTTAAAGAAGTAAAGCAAGATCTTTTTCTGTCTCATTCTTATTTCCCCTGGTTTATTATGACTGTTGGTTGCCTCATGTACCTTTCACTGGTTACTGCTTTTTGCATGAATCTGACATATTTATTGCCATCATGACTATTGAGTGCAAAACGGCTTATATATCCTTGCTAAATTAGTTGATTAATGGTAATTTTGGATCATCCTTAAAAAATTGGTTGATTTAAGTATGGCTGTGTTTGAGTCATTCTTTGTGCCCTTGAGAGCACAAGCAATTTTTATGGGCAAAATAAATAATGATTTTTGGTTCTCTTGCACTTATTGGTAGTACAATTGTCTGTAGAATAATATGGCAAAGACTAACACCTTTTCCATTTCAAGTTCTTTTATGTTACCATTATGGGGCATCCAAAGGTGGCTCATTTTCTTTCGTCTACTGGCATTTAACTTTTTTTTTTTTTTGATGCACTGGCATTTAACTTTGTTAATTTAGTAAATTTATAATTTCCCTCCTTTTGAGGGAGGACCCCAACATGATCGGACAATTTCCTGAATTATGTGATAATATACTTAATCTCAGCAGCTGTTACAAAATACAATTTTATCTTAGAAATACTGTAAGTATTTTATTTTGACAGCGCAGTGTAATGTGCATTAACATAATTAATGGGTACCTATTAAAGTAGTTTTTAATGTCGGTGAGGCCGTAGGTCATTTGAGATGACCCTCATGGAGGATGTTGTTTACCCAATATATAGTTATTCAACCTTATTCCAGTTACCGAAGCATGGTGTACAACCCTAGCTCCTGCAGGATTTAAACCTTAGGCCTCTATTCAGAGTTCCAAAATCACCCCAGCTCCTGCAGGATTTAAACCTTAGGCCTCTATTCAGAGTTCCAAAATCCCCACCGTTAGGCCACTCAGGTTGTACATAACAAGTCCCGGAAGTGCGTTATTTTGGCAAAGAAATGAAGTCCTAATACTACGGTCATCTAGTGGAAACAATACGCTGGATGTCCGTGCCATCTATGAATTTAACCTGGGAATTCATCATCACCATGTTTTGGGATGCCAGATGTTCATGTTGTCTACTTAATACATTTGCAAGGAATTTGACTTGTGTTATGTAAGTGTGATGTTATGTACATTATCCTTATTTGATATGATGGAGGTTAATTGCATAACATTGGCATAGGTTTTTAGCAAGAAAGATTAAAAATTTGAATGGGTAAACAAGGGAACATCTTGATCCGTGGCACTTTCACAATTGGCTCACTCACATAGATCTCTCTTCATACAAAGTTAGACAACACAAGAAACTTTGATCAATGCATCAAAACAAGGGCAAACATAGCTGAAAATTGCATAGGAAAAGAGCAATGAATTAAAACAACCATTGGCAAGGAAATCAAACCCAATGAAACAACAAGGACACCATGATTTATGTGGGGAAAACCCTCTAGGGGAAGAAAACCCACAATAATATGCTGTTGCAGCTTATATTATTGAAATGCAATTGAGAGTACAATATGCATGAGCTGAACAAAGTCTCTCCTAGAGAAAAAGAGGAGAGCATACAAAAGCTCATACAACTCCAAATTACTCCCAAAAGTTCCTGCCTTGCCAATGGCTGGGAAATGCAGCAACACCCCCAATTTATGCTTTTCCAGAAATGGGGCATGGAAGGCCAAAAGTCATGCCCCTTTCTCTTCAACTTCTTCTCCAATGACCTTTCATTTTCCCATTTCTCTTCAAATTCGAAAATAGAAATTTTCCTATTTGATTAACCTTCAATCTTGATCACACCTCCCTAGTGAGAGACTTTTGGTCCCCAAAAGCTCATTGAAAGAAACTGATACTTACTCAACAACTTGGACAGATGGAATTCAATCTGAATGCAAGCTGAATATGGAAACTTGATATAAACACAACAATGAATGCCTCTAATGAAGCGACAAAACTAGCAATCGGTGCCAACATTGCATGACCTTGTATTGGCCTTCAAACTGAATTGTGGCACACAGACCAACATTATGTAATCAGTCTGCCAATCACCACACAAATGAAATCAAATAATATCAAATCCACAACCTCATTGCTGTGAAACTTGACATGCTCCTAAGAACAAGTAAATAATTCAGAGCAAGACTCAAAAACAATTAGGAAGCCATGGCTGGGGCAGAATTTGAAACACGTGGTTGCGTGCGCCAAAATGTCTCTCATTGTAGGAATGGTTTTGAGCATGTGGCAAAGCTTGCTTATTACTATTCTCTAGTCCACTCTAAAGCAAAAAATACATGGCAACAATGAAGAGCCAGGAACTGCATTCAAATGCAACATATCTCCCATAAAACGGTAAAAGTACAACCGATACTCAATGCCAGGTGTTAGTCCATCAAACTCGCCCAAACTTTATCATCCTCCAATGGACAACAATTCCAAATACCAAAATACGCTTTTTTCTTTCTTTGGGCTGCATATACTATAACAAAAGAGCTGAGATATCCACAACAAGGTGGATGATACACCAATCTATGAACAGCACAACATAAATGTGCCATGGAATGCATCGTTTTCAGCAGGACGCCCTTTTTTTTGGCATGAAGATGCCTTAATGAGAGTACAAGTATGAGTTAGTATGAAGTTTCCTTCCAAACTCTAAGCACCAAAATAGCCCACATAACCAGAAACACAAATTGGTCATAACTAGCATGGTGAAATGGACGACCAACATAAAGTGATCCTTTAGAGAGAATTGCATCCATCTTTTCTCCTTGTTTGGTAAAATGACAAAGTGGCTACAATGCAGCATAACTGAGAATGTCAAGTGCAAAAGGCTTCTGCTGTACACTCTGATTACATGAAGATAAATGTCAAGATCTTTTCCAAACTAGAAATTTTGTCTGCTTTTTCCATTGTTAACTGAAATATTCCTTCTTACAAGAAAATGTGAACAACCTGCAAGTGAACAATCAACAATGCTCTACTTCAGTAATAGCTCATGAAGCTGGATACCACTTTTCCTCTTCTCAAACTCTTTTTTTTTTGTTGCATAGGGAAACCTCTATAAACCCTAGCCTTCTGGGTAAAGATGTAGTCAACGGCACCCCCGACCATCCAGGGAATCGAACTGGGGCAGCCCACCGGCAAGCGATCAGCCGCTACCAACCAGCTTATCCCTTTTGGGTATCTCAAACTCACTTTTTAAATTTTTAATCAACAAAGAACTCTCTATGAAGAAATCTGAAATCAGGAACTGAAATGGATCTCTCAAAAGAATCTACGAACAGATTTCCAGTGGACTTCTATTCCCTTACTTTTTTTTTTTTTTGTTCTCTACCTGGCAAATAAAAAAGAGTAAACTTGCAATTGAGAAAAACAACCCACTGGTTATGAAAGGAATACCACAGGTTAGCAGACAAACATCATTGGTGCAAATGTGGTGTTGGATCCCATGTTTTACCACATTCAACTCCTTCAAGAATACTATGAGAAAATTATCTTCGAGTGCCAATATGAAGACCAAACTTGATTCCAATCAACAAAACCTCATTTCCACCTGTTTGTGGAAAATCTAAACAAAGAAGTTAATAGCTGGCTTTTCCAAATGAATTGATGTCTACAAATGACTTCTCATTGAAAGTTACAATTGGCTGCCCTCTAATTGCCATATTCCTAGATGGTTTGCTAAAATGATATTGTTGAAATACTTCAATGCATCAAATACAGATTGACATTTCTTTCACATCAATGTGGTCACATTGTTTAAACTCGCAACTAACATCAACTGCATTATACAAAAAAAAAATAAACAACATACTTGGCTGGACAAACTCGATGAATGACAAGCCCCATTTGATATATGACAGACATTTTCCTTCATATATTGTAACTCCATGACATGAGGGTTGTCATTAACTATTTACAATGGAGGATTTGAATGCCAATATGGTTTTGAAGCCTGCAACTATCACATTCCATTTGCTTGGACTGATCCAGCCATATTTCAACCTCATGGGCTTTGCAATGAAATGATGAAAATCTTCTTCAACATTTGTTTCTAAATGCAGGAAGCTCTTTCCTGCATTTAGAAACAAAGAGCTTCCTACACATGTTGCTATCATGATTTGTTTTGCTACAGTCATAGTAGAGATACTTGGTACAACTCAGCGATTTTTGTCGAGTCCACGTCCAAGTCGGCCTTGACGAGTTGCATAAGCTTGTGACTCACGAGTTTTCAAGACTCGGCCGAGTTTTTCAAAAACTCACCGAGTACTTGGGACTTCTGATTTTTTGAAAAACTCGCCGAGTCTCGAGCAAAAAATTGGCTGGTGCAAGACAAGTTGAGGAAATGCGATAAAAGCTTGTTTTTTTCATTTTGCCTCATTTTGCTTGTTGCGAATTGGAGAGAGTGCTTTGCCTACCTGCTACCACACCAAACAAAACACTAAAGCGCATTACAATATTTGTACCTATCTTGAACTAAACAAGGATTAGTGTTAGGAAAAACTTTCAGATTTTATACCTGCAAGTGAAAACACAATGACAGAGAACAAAATAGCAACACAAGTAACACAGAGAATTTACATGGAAACCTGCAATGTGCAGAAAAACCACTGGGCAATGGCAACTTCTCCTTTTATTATTTTCAGCAAAACTTTACATTCATATTACATAATATGCAAGGGATCGATTCCCTTTTATAGAGCAGAAAAGGAAGACCCTGAACTGTTCGTTTCCTCTCCCAAAGGAAGCCTCTGAAAACTGTTCGTTTCCACTCCCAAGGAAAGCATCTGAAACTGTTCATCTTCCGTCTCCAGCCATCTGGCACAAACTGCTGCCGTCTAACCTAGACGTCTGTTGCCTAGACGTTTGACCTAGACGTCTGTTGCCTAGACGTTTGACCTAGACGTCTGTTGCCTAGACGTTTGACCTAGACGTCTAGCAGCCTAGATGTCTGGCCTAGACATCTCGCTGCCCAGATGTTTGGCCTAGACGTCTAGCAGCCCAGATGTCTGGCCTAGACGTCTGCAGCCCAAACGTTTGGCCTAGATGTCTAGCAGCCCATACGTCTAGCAGCCTAGACGTCTGGCCTAGACGTCTAGCAGCCGTTTCTGCTACCTGCTGATTAAAGATGTCTGGATAGTGACTTCAACTCCTAACAATTATATATCAAGAATTACACATGTTAACAATAATAGCCTTTGCTTCTTTTGAAGCAAATGTAGTAAGTCACATTGATAGATGAGAAAAGGCCAAAATGGTTCTATACCACTTTGGATGGAGTGTAGAAGCAATGATCATTTGGACTCATGTGGAAGGAAACCAAGAGATAGGCCACAGACGAAAAAAGGCATCAAAATTACACAAAACATGAAGTTCAATCACCCATCTATCAAAAATCCTTTTGAAGAAAAACAAAGTGACTTCTATGATATGCAACCAAAGTTACAGAAGTATCGGGGATAGGGGGATGAGGGACGGATTTTGGGGATGGCAAGCCTATTTTAGGAAACGGTTGGGGGATGACAAGTATAATAGTATCTAATGAGCTGCCTCATCATATTTAGAATAATTTACACAACAAAAATACTAAAGTCTCATTTACAACAAAAATATTTAGAAGCTGTTAGGAGGGAAAACTAAAGGGGATAATTATTGATAAAAATAGGTTACAATATATAGGCATAAGCCTATATGATGAACATGACACTTGTCAATGAAACTGACAAGTGTCAAAGCGAAGGCATAGTGCACTTTAACTCTAACATTCCCCCTTAAAGTGCACTATCCTAACTAAAGAAAAACAAAGCAAGTCAACATTAGGTAACATTCCCCCTTAATGTTGACTTCTCTAAAAAATAACCTATCATCCTCTTTTTCTTTGGTCTAGGCTCGTGCTCTTTGCGCTTGGCTCTTCAACCGTGAATAATGCTAGATCCACTGTGTATACATCTCGGTCTGTTGCCTCAGGGTCAGCCACTTCCACGGGTTTGTTGCCACTGGGTCAGCCGTCTAAGTGCCTCGGGGTCATCATGGGTGCCTCAGGGTCAGCCACTTCTGGGTCTGTTGCCTCTGCAGGTCATCCTCAGAGGATGTTGCCTCTCGTAGGTCACTAACTAGATTCACCATGAGTATGAAATCCCTCCTCATGGTGAACTCAATCTAGAAGGTGTCGGTCTCTGTCGAAAATGCACCTAATGAAAGGAAAAACGAGCCATATAAGAGTGTCGGTCTTTGCCGAAAATGCACTCTATACAATAAAATGAGCCATAGATCAAAATACGAGGAGAGAAGAAGAAAAGAAGAGAATCTTCTGAAGTGTCTTCGTCTGTAGTCTTCAGAAGTAGATCCGGAAAAAACGTCGGATAGAGTCTAGGGTGTCTATGTCTGTAGTCCCTAGTATAAGTGTCCTTATGGTGACCATGTCATCCCACCGAAATGCATGGGTAACCAGCCACTGCATTCGCCAAGTTTATAGAAAAGATCACTAGGTACAAGGATCACATATAAAATTACCTTGGGAGTGTCGGGTACAACCGAAAATGCACTCCAAGGGAGAAAAAATTTTGAGGCTAAAAAACTCAAATGAAACAGCCTCAAAATTACAATTTGACACCTCCATTGTGTCCGTCGCGGAAAACCGTTTCCAACGACTATAAATACCCCTATACTCCACCATCAAAGGAGCCTTCATCATAATAAAAAACAACAGGCCTCTCCAAGACAGCAAAAAACAACATCGCTCAATGGCGGCATCGCTCTCAGGCGGAATAAAAACAGTCTTAAATTTCCCTCGCAAGGGAATTACATGAGCCATCAGTCCTTTCACTTCCACTTCCTATTTGTGGAAAGAAAGAGGCCAATAAAGTTTTGTTGTCGGCCATAAACATTGCTATAATAAAATCTTCATAAGAAATGGTCTTCGTCCACTTAAAAAAACAATGTTCATTTCATATTTTCCACTTTCCATGTGGAAAAGTACATGAAAATAAAATATAAAAAATTGGGCATACTATTTAATAATTGCCCCCCGAGATCGCGTCACTCTCGAGAAGCATTAACCACAGGCGCTCCACGTCGCCCGCCCTTTCCGCCTCGTACGCATCGCCCGTCGGCACCTTCTTCAAAGGCAGCGATGGAACTCGGCCGGTCAAACCGCTGAAATTTATCGCCGCTCACTTGACTGATACAATCCTCCGCAAACACGACAGTTATCTCACCATTATTCCTGAAATCAACGCCACTCTCACGGATGCATTTGCTCAAGTTGCGGTGGTTCAGATCGTCGCCAACCTGCAGCCAAGTTGCCATCCACGCTCATCGGGGGCTCGGTGGAGACGGAGACGACCCCACGAACTGTTCGACTAGATTGTTAATTGTTAATTCAGAGTTTCAGACTTCGTCTCCTTGCTGTGGAACTGGCGCGATTAACGCAGTTGCGGGTGGGTACAGCGGCAGTTGTTGTTATTAAACCATCCACCATTACCGGATCTGGAGCAATCTCAGCCAGCATTATCAGCCCACACTGCACATCATTGTCATCCAATGCGAACATTGTGCATCATTCAACAGCACATCACTGCACTCGGCCTCGCAACAATACACACCATAGAAATTGAATGATCTGATCCATTAACAGGTTTATTCTCCATTCATCTACTCGGTACAACCAAACGGCATAACGGCATAACCAACTTCACAACTTCCTCTTCTGCCCCGTCGATGTATACATCTCTGCTGTACTTTTCTCTACAGAACCTGCGCTTTACAGAAGCAGGAGTCCTGAGGCCCTTTGTCTTGATTTTACCGCAGACAAAACAGGAGGTTGTCATGTCGGTGAGATGCTGCATCAGGCACGGGTGGGAGATTCGCGTCCGCAGCGGCGGGCACAGCTACGAGGGTCTCTCCTCCACGTCCGACGATCGCAATTTCGCCCTCATCGATCTCATGAACTTCTTCCAAATAATTTGACTAATAGACGGTGCACAATGCTCACAATATCTATATTAAACTAAACTGCCCACATCATTAGACTGCTCTTTATTTTACAAGAGCTCTCACAGACCACTATCGAACAGTTTGTGGTAGTGGAAACAATCACCGGTTCGCCGGTTTCGATGGAGTTCTCTTCCCGCAACCGGAAAACCGAGGGCTCGCCTGCTCCGATGTAAAAGCGGATCGTCGTCTCGCTCATTTTCCTTGCAAAGAAAAATAAAATTCCGCTGGATTTACTGCAATGACAACCCTCCCTTCTACAACATCATGAAAAATTTTCAATTTTTGCAGCGTGGACGCCAATTCCTTTCATCCATAGCAGGACGTTGTTGTACATGGACAGCCATTAATTTTTTAAACCTGCCACGAAGATCTCACTCTAAAAAAAAAATGGACAGCCATTAAATTTTTTTTTAAAAGCTTCTGGTTTCTGATCCATCACATGGATGGAGAGCATACTCCCTAGCTTGAAAAAAAAATGGGAGAATGATGAGGGGGAGGGAGGATTTCCATGAGGGAAATCCCCCCTCAAGCTCACAAGGCCAGAGAAAGCCTGGAGCTCTGATACCAAATGTTAGGAGGGAAAACTAAAGGGGATAATTATTGATAAAAATAGGTTACAATATATAGGCATAAGCCTATATGATGAACATGACACTTGTCAATGAAACTGACAAGTGTCAAACTGAAGGCATAGTGCACTTTAACTCTAACAGAAGCCATTAGAATAATTTACAACAAAAATAGTCTCATTTACAACAAAAATAGTTTATAGAGAAATATTCAAAGAAACCATTTCTAGTCTCATTTATTTGTTGTGTAAATCATGTTTAGAATAATATTTTTGTAGAATATTTTTATCCATTATGCAAGAAATTTTGTTGGGCTATTAGTATCTCTATCTGATGAGCTGCCCTCGTCATCTGAGTGAAGAGCCTCCAATGGAACTCCAACCAACCCCTCTGATCGTCATCCTCCTCAATCTATCCCGCATCCTCTGGATTAACATCCCATTGTGTAGCTGGAGATTGCGTGTACTCTGGCTTAACTCTCTCACAAAGGTGAAGAGAGCTATGCACTGCAACTAGCTTATCATTTTGCTTGTTGCGAACTGGAGAGAGTGCTTTGCCTACCTGCTACCACACCAAACAAAACACTAAAGCACAATAAAATATTTGTACCTATCCTGAACTAAACAAGGATTAGGTATCAAGAATTACACATGTTAACAGTAATAGCCTTTGCTTCTTTTGAAGCAAATGTAGTAAGTCACATTGACAGATGAGAAAAGGCCAAAATGGCTCTATACCACTTTGGATGGAGTGTAGAAGCAATGATCATTTGGAGCATGTGGATGAATTGATGTCTACAAACGACTTCTCATTGAAAGTTACAATTGGCTGCCCTCTAACTGCCATATTCCTAGATGGTTTGCTAAAATGATATTGTTGAAATACTTATATGCATCAAATACAGATTGACATTTCTTTCACATCAATGTGGTCACATTGTTTAAACTCGCAACTAACATCAATTGCATTATACAAAAAAAAAATAAACAACATACTTGGCTGGGACAAACTTGATGAATGACTAGCCCCATTTGATGTATGACAAACATTTTCCTTCATATATGGTAACTCCACAACATGAGGGTTGTCATAAACTATTTACAATGGAGGATTTGAATGCAAATATGGTTTTGAAACCTGTAACTATCACATTCCATTTGCTTGGACTGATCCAACCATATTCCAACCTCATGGGCTTTGCAATGAAATGATGAGAATCTTCTTCAACCTTTGCTTTCCCTTTAGAGAGCTCTTTCCTGCATTTAGAAACCAAGAGCTTCCTACACATGTTGCTATCATGATTTGTTTTGCTACAGTCATAGTAGAGATACTTGGTAAAACTCAACGATTTTTGTCGAGTCCAAGTCCAAGTTGGCCTTGACGAGTTGCATAAGCTTGTGACTCACGAGTTTTCAAGACTCGGCCGAGTTTTTCAAAAACTCGCCGAGTACTTGGGACTTTTGAGTTTTTGAAAAACTTGCTGAGTATCGAGCAAAAACTTGGCCAGTGCAAGACAAGTTGAGGAAATGCGATAAAAGCTTGTTTTTTTCATTTTGCCTCATTTTGCTTGTTGCGAACTGGAGAGAGTGCTTTGCCTACCTACTACCACACCCAACAAAACACTAAAGCACAATAAAATATTTGTACCTATCCTGAACTAAACAAAGATTAGGTATCAAGAATTACACATGTTAACAATAATAGCCTTTGCTTCTTTTGAAGCAAATGTAGTAAGTCACATTGACAGATGAGAAAAGGCCAAAATGGTTCTATACCACTTTGGATGGAGTGTAGAAGCAATGATCATTTGGAGTCATGTGGAAGGAAACCAAGAGACAGGCCACAGATGAAAAAATGCAACAAAATCACACAAAACATGAAGTTCAATCACCCATCTATCAGAAATCCTTTTGAAGAAAAACAAAGTGACTTCTATAATATGCAACCAAGGTTACAAAAGTATGGGGGATAGGGGGACGAGGGACGGGGGACGGATTTCGGGGATGGCAAGCCGATTTGAGGAAACGGCTGGGGGACGACAAGTATAATAGTATCTGATGGGCTGCCCTCATCATATTTAGAATAATTTACACAACAAAAATACTAAATAGTCTCATTTACAACAAAAATATTTAGAAGCCATTAGAATAATTTACAACAAAAATATCTAATAGTCTCATTTACAACAAAAATAGTTTATAGAGAAAGATTCAAAGAAGCCATTTCTAGTCTCATTTATCTGTTGTGTAAATCATATTTAGAATAATATTTTTGTAGAATATTTTTGTCCATTATGTAGGAAATTTTGTTGGGCTATCAGTATTTGTATCTGATGAGCTGCCCTCATCATCCAAGTGAAGAGCCTCCAATGGAACTCCAACCAACCCCTCTTGATCCTCATCCTCATCAATCTGTCTCGCATCCTCTGGATCAACATCCCATCGTGTAGCTGGAGATTGCTTGTACTCTGGCTTAACTCTCTCACGAAGGCGAAGAGAGCTATGCACTGCAACTAGCTTCTCCACTCTGCGAGAGGTAAGCCTGTTCCTCCTCACACTGTGGATAAAGTTGTATGTGGACCAATTCCTCTCAGCAACAGAGGAACTAGCAACCTGGGAAAGAAGCTTAATTGCAAAATGTCGCAAGTTAGGTGTATCATCCCCATATAGCTGCCACCATCCAATGGGATCTGATTGGGCAATGGTAGCCCTATCCTCTCTACACTCTGGTTGGCTGAAGCAAGGGCCCCTAAGATTCACAAATTTGAGCCACTCATCTCTAAGTTTTGAGCCCTCCTCCCTCACATACATCTTTTTAAGGGCATTCAAAAACCCTTGTCTCACCTCTGTATCATCATAGGGAGGCACTCTCCTAGGCCTAGGCTCATACCACTTTGGGTTTACCGCATATGCTGCCATATGAAGAAGGGTGTTCATCCTATCCCACCTCCTCTGTATAATAGGTCTAATGTGGGTCTCATATAATGTTGGATCTCTAGCACAAATGATTCTTTTCATCTCCCCTAGCATGTTGTCAAAAGTCTCATAGATCTCTCCTAGATTAGGAGCATCTGTATCAACATATCTGATGATTGCAACAATTGGGGCAACGAAAGACACAATGTACCTACAAGAAATAAAAAATAAAAAACTTAGACTATATGAGCAATCCAATTTGAAACTACAAAAGTAAAACTAAAACAATTATGAGATAAAAATGAAAAATCATAAAATCATAAAGAAAAAAAAAAAAAAACATGAACCAAATCTTAACTTCAACATTTCTTACTTGGCTTGAGTCCACCAACTCTCATCCAATACTTTGTCTCTGATTTTCTTTCCCTCCTCCGTCTTTGATTCCGACCACCTCTTCCACTCCGTGCATACTACCATGGTTTGTAAAGCATCCTGCACCTCGATCATCCTCTCCAATAAAATGAAGTAGGTGGCGTATCTAGTATCTCTTGGTTTGATGAACTCCTTCTTTGAGAAGGACCGAAAGAGGGCTAAGGAAGTGTGATGGTTGCAAATGAACATTTGCAAGTCTTTGGCTTCTGCAACCATAGCCCTCACCCAATCTATCCTCCCAATGTCCTTCAATGCATTGTTCAATGCATGAACACAACATGGGGTCCAAAAAATATGTCTATATGAGTGCTCTATCATTTGCCCCGCACGTTGGCAAACAGGGGTTGCATCTGTAATTACCTGTAGTGTACAACAAAAATATTTAGAATAATTTACACAACAAAAATAGTCTCATTTACACAATCATATAGAATTTCATAAGAAAAACGGAAATTGATTACCTGTACAACATTGGAGGGTCCAACCTCCTCAATAGCCTCCTTCAACAGGAGGTACTGGTACTCAACATCCTTTCTTTTCCCCGTGCAATCAATGGCTCGAAGAAAATAGGGACCTGCTGAACATGTGACAATAATATTGATGAGTGGACGTTGACGAATGTCAGTCCACCCATCCATGATGATAGAACATCCACTCCTCAACCATGTGTCCCTCATCTGCTCCATAACCAAACTGCATCTGGAATATTGTTTCTCCAAGAGAGAGGTACGAAGCTTATGCTCTCTAGGCACTGCATATGAAGGCCTTGCCTTGGCTGCTTTTCTGAATGCTTCCTTGAAATAGGGGGAACGTGCAATATGGAAAGGAAGCCCATGTGCAAAAAATAATTGTGCTATAGCATCATCTGCTTCCTCTCTTGCTTGCACGTTAAGCATGTCATTTATAGTTCCTTTTTTCCTTGAGGGCAGCGGTGGCATACTAGAGGTTTGGGTTTCTTGTAGTTGTCTTGAGGAGGCTCCATGGTCACTTCTAGATGTTTGGCCAGGTTTAGGGAAAGACATGCCTAAACCTCTAAGTTTGGCCTCTTGCACAAGCCTATTGGCTTCAACCACTTGTAGCCGGTTCATTTTTTTGCAAGCCCTAACCCCTGTTCCTGCTTTATCAATAAGATGAGATTCAACCCTAGTATAGCTGCCCTTAAACTCAGTTTGACAAAAATTGCACAACCATGTTCTTGAGCCCCCAGAAAGTTTTTTCCCATGGTCACGGTTGGTTACAAATTGCAGAAGAGGTTTTTTAAGATTAAATGGACCCTTGGCATATTTTTTTAACATTGATGATGGACAATCAAAACTAGAAGTAGTGCTGCCCTCTTTGGAAGTTTGAGAAGGTTGGATATTAGAGGAAGAATCCTTATCAATATTTTGATTTTCCCCCTCCATTTGAATGTCACATGGGTCTGATTCATATCCTTCACTGCTGCTCATGTTGAAACTTGAAAGAAAAATAGGAAAACAAACTTGGATGAGGTAATGAAAATAGGAAAACAAACTTGGATGTTGATTTGCTCCTCCTTTCTCTTGTTGATCTCTGTTTTGTGACTTCTTTTCTCCTCCTTGCTGCTCTCCTGCTGTTCTCTTCACTGCTGTGTTTTTTTCTTTGGTGGGTAGTGTGTTTTTTGAATGAGTGTGTTATAGTCTACTTATAGATTTTTTTTAGGGTTTGGGGGGTGGAGACTTTAGTGGGTCCCACCCCCCTCATCTTTAATTTTTAAAATAAAAAAAAACCTGAGTTTTTTTTAATCTTAAGTGACGCCCAGTGATGGGGACGGTTGGGTGACTCCCGTGACGTCCCCTCACAGTAGGGGTATTGGAGACGACCCCTTGCTGCCTGGCGGCCTCCTGGGGATGCCTTGCCCATTTCTCCCGAAAGGGGGACGACGGGGAAACGTATGTTCCCTTTGCCGTCCCCCCGTTTTGGGGACGACACGGGGACGGGGATGGGGACGCGTCCTTGTGTATCCTTTTATGCAACACAATAGCAAACTCTAAACGAACTCACGAAGGATAATAGAATATTAATCATTAATAATAAAGTCAATATAAAAAATAAGTTACATGAATAGAGGAAGTTGCCTAAATAGTTAATCGAAGACTTGCCCATCTGCAACTATGAACAAGTAACTCTGTCTTCTCCTCTGCAAACTCTGATCTCTCTCTTGATTCTTTATTAATATGAATTTTCACAGCTCCAAGAAGGCAGAAAAAGCCTAGAGTGTCCAGCCTTCTATGCCGTCGCCCAAAACCAATGAAATATGCATACATTCATATGAATATCTACTATATCAGACTTATGTCCCATTGCATTAGTATTACTCAAAACGATAAATCTTACATCAGACATTATGTCCCATTGTTCAAGACAATATATCATAAGGGAGGAGGGGAATTGTTAGCAAATATAATTCCAAAATAATTGAGCGTGAAGCATTAACATATTATTGAATAGGTAAGTGCTTAAATAACATTTGAAATAATCTATGAATAGCCTAAGCGCTAATCTAGCTAACAAATGCGCTAATAGGTAGCCCCCCCCAAAGGTAGCTAACTTACTAACAACTAACTATGTAGTCAAATTGACTACGATAACTTACTAACCAAAGGGTAGATATTAAAAATAATATCTACTAGGTTAAAAGGTAATAACCTAATGGTAAATACTAATAGTAAAAAGTAACAAACTACTTTTTACCATGAGGTAAATAAAATCTACCTAGGTGAATCTTACAATTTACCACATGAGGTAATAATTTATAGTTACTGTAGCATAGTAACTCTAACATCCCTCTTTATTAAATTATTTGGGTAATGTATATAATTTCCCCAATATAGTGAAAAATATGTTGATCTTTTGGCTCTTGCTTTAGCTTGGGCTCTATCACAGTGCTTTGGCTGCTCTAAGCAAAAAGTGGGTCATTCCTCACTTTGTCTTCACATCAACGAATGTCCTTATTGTAATCTTGTCATCCAACCGGATTGCATGGGTAACCAACCACTGCAACCGCTAGGTGTACTAGAGTAGATAACTACATACAAGGTTCATTATGTTACAATATAATTTTGCAAAAAGTTTTGATAAGGTAGCTAAGGTGTCGATCGCTACCAAAAATGCACCCTTATAAGTTTCTCCCCTTGTTGCAAAACATGTTGTAATGGAATTTCTACAAGAAGTGTGACTAAGGTGTTGGTCGTTGCTGAAAATGCACCCTTATAAGTCTTCCTCTCTTTTTACAAAAAATGTGTGAAGTAGGAATGAAATGTGTATCCCCCTTAATTGCAAAAGATATGCAACTCATGAAGCTTGTTAAGACTTTTTACAAAGATTGCCTCCTAGGCAAATTTTACACCAGAAAATCCCCCCCTTTTTTTACAAGTACTTCAAACAAAAATAGTTTGCTATTTATGAAGCCTAAAAGAGGTACAATCACCCCTTTATTGCAAGTACTTCAAACAAAAACTTATGCTATTTATGAAGCCTAAAAAAGAGAGTGTAAATGGTGCTTGCCTAAGGTGACAAATTTATTTCCCTTTACAATATTGTTTTAGCCATGAGCACTTTGTGTGCTCTTTCTAAACTAGAATCAGAATCGAAATTAGACACTTCACTAGCAACATTGCATTTTCCTTTGTGATGTGCCTTTGCCATTTTTGTTTTGCTTATTTTTTAAACCAACACCGATTGGTGTCATGGTTGTCCTTTTTATAATTTATGCAAAACTTCTTTTGAGGTTTCTTTCCCTTATCTTTTGAAGATGATCCTTCGTTTTGAAAGTTTACTTTCTTCTTTCCACCCTGATTGTTCAAGTAAAGTGCATTGTTTGACACTTCATCACCTTGGAGCTGATTTGCTTCCTCCATTTGAAGCAAATTGACTAACTCCACAAAGGTGAGTGTTCTTTGAGATACATTAAGGGATGTTATTAACATCTTGTAGGATTCTGGAAGAGCCCTCAATATTACTGAAGTCAGGATAGTATCTTCTACTTTTGCTCCTAAAGCATTCATCTTTGACTTTAGTTATGCCACTCTGCAGAGGAATAGTTCTACTGATTCTCCTGACTTCATATGGAGTGTATGAAGTTGTGTTTGAAGGTTTAGAATATTCGATTGATTCTTTCCTTCAAAAATGGTACAAAGTGCATCCCATGCATCTTTACCATTTTTAGCTTCACTTATGTGAGGTTGGATCTCATTAGTAGTAGCTAGGAGAATCAACATGAGAAGACGATTATTCTTTTTGTCCCATGCTTTCTGATCTGCTCCTGTTGATGTGGGTCTTGTTTTAGTTCCATCCACTAAATCCCACATTTCCTCTACAGTAAGGATGGCTTTCATCTTAGTTTTCCATGCTGAATAGTTAGGACCTTTAAGCAATTGTGTATCATTTAGGTATTTGTTGATAGTTGCCATGATGAAGGTTCTAAAATTTGCACTAAGATGATCTTTCTTTCACTCTTAAGTGGTATTTAATGGCACCTGCCTGAAAACTCTCTTTGAATAAAGATGATCAGTTTGAGGATATTTAAGCCAAACAAATAAGAAGTGAAAGAGAATTCACTCAAAAAGATATTTAATGGCACCTGCTTGAAAATCCTCCTGAAGAGGAATAATCAGTTTGAGGATATTTGAGCCAAACAAATAAGAGTGAATTTTAGGGTTGAATGGAGAGAATATCAATTTTAAAAATGGCTTATATTTGTGCAAATGAATTACACAATTTATTGTGAAATTTTGGGGTTTCAAGTGCTCTTGATTTTGATAACTTATAATTACAAAGAACAAGAAATTAAATGCAATAATCAATCAAAGAGTGCCCACAAATGTTTTACCACTTAGGTGTCAGATGCAACCGAAAATGCACCTAATTTTCCAATTTGTAATAAAGGTGTCGAGTAATATCGAAAATGCACCTTTATCACCAACTTTTGCAACAAAATTTTGATTTGTGTTTGTGAAAAAATTTGATATGTTATGTCTCCTCTTGCTTTTCAATTTTGCAAAGTATGTGACATAAAATAATTACCTTTCCTTTTTTTTGTTGTTGTAAAATAAACAAGGTTTGATTTTTAAGTGCTCCTCACTTTGTGTTACAATTTTGCAAAGAAATACAATTTCTTGTCTTTCCCCCCTTTGATTTGCAAAATTAACAAGTAGCACTCCTTTCAAGTCAAGTTGACACACGACCCGCGTTTGAAAGGCTTTCCAGAACCAGCCGACACACGACTTGGTTTTAGTGGACCCAAGGTCATCAAAGCTCGCGGCGGCTTAACGGTTTTGCAAAAAAGAAAATGTGCAATTTCTTGTGCTATATTCCTCCTTGGAGAAAACAAATACACTATGTCCCTTTTAATTTTGCAAATTTGGTGTGTCCTTGTGTTACAATTTGGCAAAAAAGAATTCAAGTTTGATCCTTTATTGTTTGCAAAATTAACAAGGTTTTGAGAAGATTTTAGAGCTCCTTAATTTTGCAAATAAAATAGTTCTATTCTTTGTCTTATATCCCCCTTTTTGGAGAAAACAAAAAGCACTCATTTGTTGAATTTGCATCAACCATATTTAGTATTGGTTTGAGCATTGCACTTGTGTATGGCCACAAAACCAGAATGAGAGATAACATGACTTGAAGGATTTTTTAATAGTAGCCACTAGCCCATTTATAACCATTTGTCTATGAGAGGCATCCCCTAGTACAGCCACAACCTGAGAACCAACCTTATGTACCAGCCTTACGTATTCTCTCTCTGGACTTTGACTCAATATGAAATATTAGCAAACACTACATATTCATCAGGAGGAAATAATTACAAATAAACAGCACGCTAAATGACAACAAAAGGACTTGGAGATGCTCAAAGACTGAATCTAACAACCACCCAACAGTTACATTGATGTGTGTTTTGTCACTTTCATGTGTAATTTAAGGTTTTATCATCTACAGTATTAATTTTGGATATGTATAATGTCAATTAATTGTGATATGCATGACAAAAACTTTTTCCCAAGGAAAATTTGCTTTTTCTTCATTTTTTTTTTCGAGTTTTTGCCATTTTTTCCGAGTTCTTTTGCCAAGTCCGAGTAAAAAATTAGCCTGGTTGAGTCCACGCCGAGTCCAAGTTTCTCTACTATGTTTTCAGGGATGGTGCTAGCTTCTTTCGTAGAACAATGAGAGAGACTCTTCTCTTTCTCCATATCTTCACACTTGGCTTGGAGTTGGGCCAACAACTCCTCTTTGGAATCTATCTCTTTTTGCAACTTCTCCATTGCTTGCAAACATCTGTTTTCCACTTGTGGGATTGAGTCATGAGCAATACCAACAATTTCAGCACATTGGCTCTTGATCTTGGGAAACTTCTTTGCAACCATAGCAAGTAGCTTTTTTTTTTTTTCTCTTGGAGCATCAACTTCAGCTCTGTATTCTCTTATCTCAGTCTGGCAATCTCTTGGAATTGCTGCTGGGTGGTCTTTAACAAGTCTTGAATCTTGTCTTTTCCCTCTTGGAGCTGGCTTTGCTAGATTTTCCCATGTTTCAGCAAAATAGTGCACAAGACTTTTGTCAAACACTTGGTATGCAAACTTGTTTGCACATTAAAAAAATCCAAAGGGCTAGCAAACCTCACACAAGCCTCAGGAAAACTTGCTCTGATACCATATGATCGGTGGCAGCCCCTCAATTGGCTCACTCACATAGATCTCTCTTCATACAAAGTTAGACAACACAAGAAACTTTGATCAATGCATCAAAACAAGGGCAAACATAGCTGGAAATTGCATAGGAAAAGAGCAATGAATTAAAACAACCATTGGCAAGGAAATCAAACCTGATGAAACAAGGACACCATGATTTATGTGGGGAAAACCCTCTAGAGAAAGAAAACCCACAATAATGTGCTCTTGCAGCTTGTATTATTGAAATGCAGTTGTGAATACAACATTAATTAGCTGAACAAAGTTTCTCCTAGAAAAAAAAAAGAGAATAGTATACAAAAGCTCGTACAACTCCAAATTACTCCCAGAAGTTCTTGCCTTGCCAATGGCTGGGAAATGCAGCAGTATCCCCACTTTATGCTTTAGCAATGTAGAAGGAAAGTGGGGCAAGGAAGGCCAAAAGTCATGCCCTTTTCTCTTCAACTTCTTCTCTAATGACTTTTCATTTTCTCATTTCTCTTAAAATTTGAAAAAAGAAATTTTCGTATTTGATCGGCCTTCAATCTTGATCACATCTTACCAGGGATGAATTGCAATTGCAATATTTCTAGTATCTGCTATCAAAGTGCAATTATAAATATTACGGTTGCATGCGTGGTCTGAAATCACTCCCCGTGTTATTCATCATACAGAGTGTTTGAATATTATTTACACCAATATTTAGTTTCTCATGTAAGCTAGCTTTATTCTATTTCCAAAGTTAGCCAAATTGTAGCTAAAAGAGCTATATTATGCACCAAATATGAAATCAAACATTATGAACAGTGTATGAACATTAAACAGTCATGTCTGACACAGAATATAATGTGCAGAAATCCTTTTGGGGAATAAAACTTACTGGATAAAATCACGAAACTTTATTGTAAGTCAAACAATCAAAATACACAAAAATTGGCATGATAAATGGCATATACTGAGATCTCCATAACTGTGGCGACTTTTATAGCTGTCCTGGATCCTCTCTACCTGTTTGTGCTTAGCATGTGCCTTCTCTTCCTCCTCTGCTTTTTCTTCATCTTTAATAATTGAAGATGACTATTTGGTTTCCTGTTTTGCCTCTCTTGGGTGTTCCAAGGAATTTGATGATTTGAGAGATGTCATGCAGCAATTTCTTGTTTCCTAGTGATGTTTGAATTTCTTTGAACTAGTGGATGTGAAGTTGTTTGGTCATTTATGTTGTGATGCTTGTTTTTCCTCTACTTGCCAGCCATCCTGAAGCAGGAACTGACCTTTCCAGTCCTCGAAGGTGATCTAGTTGGTGTCTGAAAGGAATAGTACGATTTCTTTGGGGCATTCCACCTTTTGCAGATAACATCACTCTACAACTAGTAGAAATGAATTTTCAGTAAAAGGCCACATTTTCCTAGTTACAGAGAGTCCTGAACAGTAGTCCATTTATGTTCTTTCAAGGGCAATTGGGTCCCCCCCTTATCTGGTGGTGTTACATGCTTGTTAAGGCCTCATAAAATGCTCAAAAAGGGCCTTAAGAGGAAGGACAATTCCTTGTTTAGATTTGATTTGTCATATTTGATCTCAAAATCCTCTAGACAGACTCTATGATGTCCTGCTGATACCACATAATCCATGTGCTCTCAACATGCTTTGGATGATCTCTAAATTCTTCAGGTGATCTACTTAATTCTTCAATATGGTCCACATGCTTTCCTGGTAGTCCTCATGCTAGGTTGATTCTACTCGTCAGCTTTCAGTAGGATAGGCCTTTGATCCATTTCGCACAACACTCTCCCCATGGGATGCTTTTTGTTCTTCAAGAGTTCATTGGGAAGTAAGACAAAGAAAACACTTATGCCAGCTTGTCTTTAAGTACCGTTGTGCTTTGTTTGAAAACTGATGTCAGCTATGTATAGGTGATCCAAATTGCTGGTGGAATCCAAAAAACAACACATTAAATTGCAGAACATAATGTGATGTGGATAACAAGAAGTGAGCTTGAAAAAACAATAAAGGAACAAGGAACCACTCTCACACAGAGTGAATCAATTACAAGCTAAAATGGAAATTTTATTCAAATGGAGACTTTATAGATTGGATCTCTATGAAGAGATGTGGAACCAATATTAGTCTGCTATCCTTTTTGTTCCTTTTCTAATCAAGTAATATGACTCTATACAACTATGTTCAATGAAATATGAAAGAACATTACAGGGAGATGAAAAGTTCTGCCAGCAGTCACACAAGGTTTTGGTCTCATCTTCCAACTACTTGTGTTGAGTTGATGCTAATATAATGGCTTTATTAACAGTATAGAATTTTGACTAGTATGACCTTATTTTAAGATGTGCCACAAGTGTTCCTGATCATGCAAGAACACCACACAATGCAATGCAATATAATATGGTGGGAAAACCAGCTCACATATACAATGCACAAGTACAAAATCAGAAATAGATTAAGGCATGAGTCTCATTATATTTCCTATCAAATATAAAATACAACTAGGGAGAATGCAAGAGAGTGCTCCAGACTTAATATGGCAGCAACACTACGTCATCTAGGGTACATATAGATCACTTCTGACTCATATTGATGCTTAGTATCAAAACCCCTGGTCATGACCAACTTGGCAGCCTACATCTATCCCCTTATTAAGCATTAATTGGGGTAGAAATAGGAGTGGTTTAGGTTTATGTTAAAAAAAAAAGAATAATTGGAGTAGTGGCATCCATTGAAGTTGGGGTGGATAGCAATGTTGATGTTTATTCAAGCTCTCTAATTCTTTGCAGAAAATGTTGTATTGTTAAGGAGGCCTCTTGACTGATGCAAAAACACTTAGCCTAGCCTCTGTCTTTTTCCTTGGAGCTTACTTGTGGCTCAAGATTAAGAATTCACACACTTTGCTAGTCTTGCTTGCAAATAACCTCCTTTGTGCTTGCACATTGCTTCTTTGCTTCAACCTGCCTTTGCATGTCCTTTGTGTGTGTGTGAGAGAGAATATTTTGCTTCTCAGCTTGTGCATATCCTCTACCGTCTAACTTATTTTCCTTTCTAATCTCTAGATCTTGTCTTTCCTAGTGGCTCGCATTTTTGCCCTTTCCTTTTTGTGCTTTACCTAGGACTGTTTTTACTCTAAATGGCATTCACTTCTCATGAATGCAACACAACATTTGCATATTTATGTAATGTCCCAAACTTTTGTATGTAAGGAAATTGAGTTCATATACGAACTAAACTACTTTTGGAGAAATTAAAAGACTCTTCTCTTGAGTGTAGTATACTAGGGGAATTACTTAGCACCATGCCTTGATCTATGGGCTCGTGCAAACTATGCAACCAATACAAAATGTTGGTGAGCTCACCAAGTGTCTCTAAATAAGTAACTCTATCATCTCTCACTAACTTGTAGAGAATATTGATCTGATTGATAAGCTTGGTAGCTCTTAATCACCATTGTATGAATGAATTGGTACAAATATAATTATTTCCATGACAAAAAACATCAGTCATCTCGTTGGAAAAATGTCTCCATCTGATTTTGCTCTAGGCCACCAAACACACTTGGGACAATTGTAACCATATGGTTTAGCTCAGTTTCTAGTATCTCCTTGTCATGATGGCTCTGTTCTTTCAAGGATGTGTATTGAGAGCCCTTTTTGGTCACCTTCGTTGTCCTTATCCTTCTAAGGCATCCTTACCATCATCACCACCAATCCATTGGTGGGGCAACTTACCCTACATAGTCTTTGACCAGTAAGTAATCTTCATCCTTTGGGTGACCTTTGAAAGTTGCATTGGCTTAGATCTATGCTGAGGCAATTGTGCTAAAAACCCCCTCGCCATTCATGTTAGCTTCCTTATACTACTTCAAAATTCTGCTTGGAAGTGTGATTATCGTCTCCATCTTTAGTAGCATTGTCTTGCCATCCTACTTAGGTTGGACACCCCCAACAGTTGTCATTATGGACTGCTCTCTCTCACGATGCTCCCCCAACTTGAATGCATGCAAGTCTTTCTTATGCCTTTGGGTGGATGAATTAGGAGTGTTAGGTTTGCTGTTTGCATGTAAACTAGTTTGCATAGGAAAGGTGAGGTTGAAATAGGGAAAGGTGACAGGTTCTAGACTTTGCTTTCCCAACCTTGACCAGGCCCTACTTTGGTGGGCGAAACACCTTTAGAAATCACAATCACATCATCATGAGAAGGGGATTCCCCTTGAGAAGGAGAAGGCATTCTCAAGGGGTACATGGGCCATAGTCACAAGTCAAATATACTATTGCTTCTCTTTCTAGTGGTCTTGTCACCATTGGCTTTTTCTTTTATTGACTTTGTTGATTCCTTTGAACCGTCTTGTATCACATTCGACAACTTATCTTGCCTTCACACTATTACTAATCTACTCTTACCTTCCTTTGTGTTAGGAACCATCAATTAAAATCAAGCACATTCTTAGCAGTAATTGTAGAAATTAACAGAAAATGCAAGAAAGGAAATAACAAAGTGCTTGAGAAATATTGAATAGAAATGCAACAACTTTATTAATCAAGAGAATCTGATATCGCAGGCCTCTTCGAGGGGGCAACCTCCTTGGAAGCAAAGCTCTGTTACAATTTGAGAAAAAGACTTGATACATTCCATTTCCACCCTTGTCTTTATAAAGACTCTTTATCTACCCTAATGCTAATGCTCAAGGGTCAGTCCACATGCAAGTGAGGGACCTGAGCTAGTAACTCCTAATAAAAGAAACGATTACATCTTTATTAATAAGTATCGGTTACATCATAGTGGCCCATGTGCACTAAATACAAAAATTACATAATGATGTTAGGATAGGATCCTAACATGCCCTTCCCCTTCAAGAAGCTTTGTCCTCAAAGCTTGAGAAAATTGCTGTTGGAGTTGAAGGCGCATCTTTTGGAATGTACGTGTTCGTCATTCCATATATTTTCTAGCTCTAAGATGATTGACCATTCTGCATTCAACTTGAAAGTGCTGTTTGAACCTGTAGACAGCTTTCGCGAACCATTCTTCAAGGAGACATGAAAAAACTGGATGTATCTTAGAGGATGGCGGCAATGTGAGCTTGTAGGCCACGAGCCCAATCCGTTGCAATACATTAAAACTGCACTTCGAGTGGTGGTGATCAACTTGCTGCCACATACAGTTCCTTGCCATTGCAAAATTGTCCTTGAGTAGTTGAAGAAGTAGTTCACGTTTCTTGAAAGTGGAATCTGTTGCTGGAACTTTGGGACTAGTCAAAATGTATGATGAAAATGATGGGGAAGGATGTCCATAAATTGGTTCCAAGCAAATTCCATTTGTTCATTTGTTTGAGAATGGTATGCAAATCTTCTTTTGAGGTGTGTGTCCTATAGTTTGAATAATTCTTGCCAAAAATGACTTGTGAAGGTGGGAAAAACAATAGTGGGGCATTGCATGAGGGCGAAAAAGGGATTTTAGGAGTATGTGGGCAATCGTGGGGGCCTTATAGAGGTGAGCTAGGGAATAGAAGTGAGCATATTGGGAGAGATGATCTAGCACCTCTAGAATGACTATTTTGCCTCCAGAGTTTGGAATCCCTACAATAAAATGCCTAGAAATATCTATTCCAACATTTTCTAGAATGGGAATATGCTATGGTAGTAATCCTTGCGGTTTGGCAAGCACGGATGCATATTTTTCAACAAGTTAGTGTACTTCAGCTGGTTGAATTGTATTAGTGGTAGTTTGAGATTGGATTGAAAACAGTTGTGCTCTCGCCCTTTGAGATGACTTCTTTGAAAGTTTTTCTATTCGATGGGAATTGATAGGTTGGGTAGTATTGGTGGGCATACTACGGAGAGTATTGCTTCCCTTGCTGGGTGAATTGCATCCAAAGTTCAGAAAAGTCCCAAACTATCTGACCCAGTGTACGAAGCCATTGAGTTCTCAGTACTATCTCACAACCCCCAAAAGGAAGGGCAAACATGTTTGCCTTGAGATTGTAGTCACCCATCCACACCTTTACATTTTTGCATTTTCCTTTACATGTTAAGACTCCCCCATTGGCTACCATGACTTCAAAATAATTGCATGAGTATATGTAGTAGTTTGCTTGTTTGGCCACCCGAGGATCAATAAAATTGTGTGTACTACCTGAATCAATGAGGATTATGATGCATTGACCCTTGAAGTACCCTACCACTTTCATGGTTTGGGGAGTGGAAATTCCTACTAAGGCATGTATAGAAATCTTTGGTAGTTGGTCCTCTATCAATTTAGTTTCTATAGGATGATCTTCTTTATTGTCCTCTTCTTTGTCATGAGATTCCTAAATGGAAGGTTTGTCCACATTGAGTAAATACAATTTTTGTTGCATGCACTTGTGGTTTAGGGAGTATTTATCATCATAGTTGTAGTGTAGGCCTTGTGCACTCTGTGCCTCCATTTCTTCTCTAGTTAGACGTTTGATTGGGGGCGATTTGTTGGTAGGATTCGATGCTAGCCGAGATGGAAGTGGGGGTTGAGTTTGAGGGGGTTTGGATGTATGTTGCTGAGCTGTGAATTTATCTTCAGCCAATCTGGCCAAACCTATTGCTTGCATCATGGTTTTTGGTTTAAACATTCTTACCTCAACTCGAATATCTTCTTTTAACCCACTAATGAAACAACTTTAGAAAAATTCATCACTCAAGCCTCGTGTGGTTTACCAATTTTTCAAACTGTTTTTGATAGTCTCAAACCATTGTGGTTTGCTTCAACTTGGTGAGAGCTCTTGTGAAATCCTCATATTCACTAGGTTCGAAACGAGTGAGTAAATGGGTCTCAAATTCAGCCCAAGAGAGATCTGGATGCATATTCCTCAACCACTAGTACCATTGAAGCACTTCAGATTCAAAATTGAAGGATGCTATTGTGAGCCTTAGACTTTGGGGAACATCATGAAGAGAAAAATATTGGTTGGCTCGATATAATCAGTCAATGGGGTCCTCTTCATCAAATTTTGGAAAATCTAGCTTGGGCATTTTATAAAGGTTATTATTGGGAAAGGTATTATGTGCTCCACCCTTTGAACTGCCTACCTTACTTTCAGAACCCTTGTTGCCTAGCTGGTCATATTTGAGATCCAAGCCTAATAGATGACTCTCAACTTCATGGAATTTGGCAGTAAATAGTTGTTCCCATTTTTGTTGTTGTTGCAGCAACTCATTTGGTTGCCTAATTCCTCTAATTGTGCACCTCTAGTAGCTTCGGCCATTTTTTAGGTACCCTAGGGTTCCTGAAAAAGCTTATGGGTGTTATATAGCAAAACACTTAGCTCAAAGAGACAATCAAAATGGGCCATACCACAAAATTACGAATTTTGGTTGCTGAAAAAAGTTTATGGGTGTTATATACCAAAACGATCAGCTCAACAAGACGATTGCAATGGACTATACCCCAAAATGGCAACTTTTCGGCCATTAGACTCTCTTGGCTGATAGTTTAACAATTTTCTGATGGCCAAACAAGGTCTTTTTTGCAGTATCAATGTTCAGACGACTAGGTAGGGTGTTCTCTACACTATTAGACTACCAATTGACAATGCCTGAGTTGACGACTATCAACTAATTTTTCTGATTATATTCTTGATTGTTTTTGTATATTCTCTCTATTGTCTCACCAGATGGTTTCAACATCGTCAATTTGTGGTGATTGTAATCTCCTCTATAGAATGCTCAATTATGATCTTTGGGTTTGGTTGGGAAAGGACCAAAAACAAATTCAATAGGAATAATCTAGGCCAAGGTGTGTTTGGCTCTGTGGACTCTCTTATATACTCTCTTGGCTGTGATTAGTGGCTGACCCAATATCTTAGAGCTCTAACTATGGACGGTTCCACCATACTTGTAGCTGTAATATCTGTTTTTGAGTGTACTGTGAGAGTAACTTCACTTGGCTAACTACTTACCGGTGCACCACAAAACTCAAACGGTTGATATCTTCATAGGGCTAAAGGTTCTCCTGTTCCTAGGGGGGTCTCCCTATATACCCGAGGGTACGTGGGGGCTCGCCATCGTGTATGAGTGTTGTCTAAGGTTTGGGTATTGGGTTCTGAGCACCCCTCACTTCAATATATGCTTTATAGGCAATTTAGCTTCCTTTGTGAAATTAAAAAAACCCCGACACAGGGTTTCTAACCTAACCCACTATAAACAAAATATTTTCTTTTATGATATTTCTTACAGGGTATTTAACGTAAATGTGAATGAAAGAAAAATATGCCTAACAAGGAAGAGACAAAAGGACAATAACTGTTGCTACTGCAGCAAAACACAGCCCTGGAAAGTGCTTTGATACCACTTGTTAGGAACCATCAATTAAAATCAAGCACTTGCAGGAATTAATAGAAAATGCAAGTAACAAAGTGCTTGAGAAATATTGAATAGAAATGCAACAACTTTATTAATCAAGAGAATCTAATATTGTAGGCCTCTTTGAGGGGGCAACCTCCTTGGAAGCAAAACTCCATTACAATTTGATAAAAAGACTTGATACATTCCATTTCCACCCTTGTCTTTATAAAGACTTCATCTACCCTAACTTTAAAGCTAAAGGGTTAGTCCACATGCAAGTGACGGACCCGAGCTAGTAACTCCTAATAAAAGAAACGATCACATCTTAATTAATAAGTATCGGTTAGTGGCCCATGCACAATAAATATAGAAATTACATAATGATGTTAGGATAGGATCCTTAACACTTTGGTTGGTTGGGTCTACACCTTTTGAGCAAAATATTTCAACATTAACTAAGTTTTGATGCTATTGTGTGCCCCCACTTTTCAAAATATACCTTTTGCTTCTAAGTTGTGTTGACCATTAGGGTATTGGTATGCAACATCATGTAAACTTGATCTCATGCATGGCAAACATGAGGACGAGTCTTGAAAGGTAGAATGCTCCGTTGTACTTGGTATTATCCAAAATACTTTGAATGTATTTCACCTACCAGGCTAATATATTTGATGATCGACACTCACCAACTAGTTTCAACATAATTCATTATGCACTTGTATTCCCCATTTTGCATTAGTTACAGTTTGAGATCCCTATTCTAATGCATCATGAGATGCATTTCATTCACCTTTGACAATCTTGGGAGGTTGTAGTATTGTTGCAAGTATTGTGTGTTTATTTGAGATCTTATTCTTTTCCACATGTTGACCTTTGATTGGCTTTAGAACACCAAATAGTTGAGCAAAATTTGTAGAGGTGAATGTCAAGGTACCTATTGTGAATTTGCTCTAGCGTGTTTGTAGGTTTCAATGGAAAAGCACAACGATCAAGGAGCATGCAAAAGAAAAAGAAGAAAAACAATTATTCTAGTTGAACACTAGTATCTACATAATGTAACATATTAATGCTTGCCAAAATATGGTTTTTGATTACATGGTGTTCAAGCAACTCACCCAACATGCTCTTCACTTATCTTTGAATATTGTGTATTGAGTTTAATCATTAAGGGTTGTTTTTTTCCTTCTCTAACAGTTTGCCCTTTGGACTAGCGATGGAAATGGCAGGGTGTATTATTGTCAATTGCAAATGCATCTTCAAAATTTTATCTATGCCTTTTTATTTTAGATGGAGTTTTTGTTTGCATAATTTGAGGAGGCACTCTTTGCGAACTCTTATCTTTGTTGTGCTTGATCATTGCCATTGTTGCTCTTACTCGCTTCATGGCTTTGTCAAATGCCAAGTCTAGGATGACTTGAGAGTAGAGTCCTTGTAATTGGTACCTCGTGAATCTTGGTAGCAATTGCCTTGTCGATTTGCTAAATCCCAAGTCTAAAACAACTTGATTGAAGCCTCCTTGTGATTGGTACTTGTTGAATCTTGGTAGCATTTGTCCAATTGTTGAACAAATGCTTGGTACTTTGTAGATTGATTGTAGTGTGGTCTTGTTGATGACCCTTTAGGAAATGTTGGTTTCAACTAGGCTGTCATTGATGGCCTTATGGCAGCTTTTGGTGTAGGTCATATTGGCATTGGCAACCCTCGTGGTTTATAGTGTTGATTGCCTTGGCATTGTGGTCCTTTGACAACTATGGATGTAGGCACTATTTGTAGACTTCACATTTTGTCAATTTGCATTACAACCTTTTTAAGGAGGTTGGGGAGTTTGTATGATGGCAAATATTTTCCGGGCAATTCAAATTACTGGTAGTGGGACTCAGACGACCCAAACCAAGACTTAGATGGCTTGTAGGTAGACCTTCAACTAGCAGACAATCTAGATCAAGTTCCTCAAGGCCAAAGATTGATAATGGCATTTTGCTTTGCCTTGATTCCCCACTTCCAATACTACCTACCTTATGACATGTCTTCTTTGCATGACTTGCATGTTTTGCATAAGCTTTTCGACGACCTTTAACAACTTGGAGATAAATTTTGTAGCTAGATGATCTGATACATGAATGAATGCCACATCTACATGAATGCACTAGTGTACTAGCATGCGTGCATGGAAGCATGTGCCATGTGTTGGTGAGTTCTTGTATGTATTTTCATGTAGTCAAGTGTGTACATAGTGATTTGTGTTTGTAATAAATATGGCGTAATGTTATGGGATATTGCAATGTTTGATGTATATAGGTAGTTTGGTGGTAGTTAGGTAGTTAACTATCTATTAGATTCTATAATATCTATATGTATGCATTGATGTTGGTAGAGAGGGGGAGTTGTTCGTCGAAGTATGATGTTATTTGATGCTGATCAAAGGAAGTCTTTGTGTGTTGTATGCTTGATCGGACCATGATATATTGAAGATAATTGGGTTGTGAAGGATACATGCTATGTGTGTGTAGTGTATCCACATGTATTTACAAGATATTCCCATTGTGTACCTTTGTTTATTTATATAATGGAATTGTAGTGTGTTGCATTCTATTTCTACATCTTTGAGTCGTTGCTCAAGAAGGTATACAACAATAACAACAATGGGACGATTAGAGTGCAGTCAATGAGTGGTGTAGTCCAAGTGTTCCCTTGTCCTTTGAGGAGGGAAGATTGGAGTTTGCAATAGAAAGTGATGCAAACTTGTTCATTGACGTTAATGACGGGCCAAGTGATGAAGTCGTGTGTGATGTAAGGTGCAATGAAGAAGAGCATCTTGATGCAAGGTGTGACTAAGCACCTAGTGATGATTATGGTAGTCGAGAAAATCTCATTTGACAAGAAAGACTAACAATGATTGAAGTCAGTTGTGTGCTAAACGATGCGTAAGACAAGAGTAATACTTGAGCAATTGCATGGTGTGTTCAATGGTGAGCATGACAGGAGTTTGACATCGAAGCAACTTTAGGTTGGTGTGTCAGATGGTGAGTAGGACAAGAGTCTGACATTAGAGCTATTATAGGTTTGCGCATTTGACAATATGTAGGATGGGAGGTTGACACATGAGCAACTGTAATGTGGTGTGTTCGATGGTGCATGGAATGAGAGTGAGATAGACAAGCAACCATTGCCTATACCGAATGAATTGGTCATGAGAATTACCAATACTGGTTTGACATAGAATTGTCCTATGTTTCATGGTGGTGGAATAGAAGAGCCAGTTAGACATTGGAAAATCTACTTTGTGATGTGGTGGCTAATGGGTAGATAAACAAGGCAGATTAGAAATGGTTATTCCTTGTGACATATGAGATAGTGTTGGTTCGGTCTTACAGTCAAAGGTCGAGTTGGTTGATCACCCATTTGGAGGAGTTGTTATAGGCATTTTAAAAGAGGTGGTTTGTGAATGTACTCCTTACATATAGGAAGGAGATCAAGGAGGCCCCTTCGATGTCTTATCAAAAGGCCTTTCAATGGGCAAAGACATCATCTTGATGGTGGGGTGGGAAAGTCAATAACTTCGAAAACAAATGTGACTTTGAAAACAAGGGCCACTTTGAAGACGAGTGACAACTTTGAAAATTATGATCCAATTGTTGGGATTGAAAAGTTAGTAACGAGAGTGACTTTGAAGATGAGAGCGAGGATGCATCCAACTGTTGGGGTTGAGAAGTTAGTGATGAGAGTCACTTTGAAGATGAGAGCGATGACTTCGAGGACAAGGGTGGCACAAAGAATGGGTCTGAACGTAAAAACATTGCTAGTTTGTAGTAATTGTTAGAAGGATGGACATTTGACAAAGGAATGACTTGGAAGAATTCTCAATGAGTGTACACAACTTAGAGGGATAGTTGAAGCATAGATTGATATTGTTCCAATGAGAGGTGCCACTAGTGGTTTTGTTTTGTGACATCTATTAAGGCAATTGAAGAAGATGCATTTAGTATGCTATTGAGGGAAGACCAATTGTTCCATGCCAAAGATGTCATCTTTGGGGGCACTTCACACAAGAATGTTAATGTTGTGTGTCAAGGCGAACTAATGATTTGTAAAGCGTTTAAGAATATTTAGAAGAGTCAATCGCCAAATAGGAAGCAAAGGGCACCACAAACTTGATTATAGTCGAGAACATAGAGCATGCTATGGTGGATGCATAACAAATTATGCAAATGTTGACATCGATGTTGATGAAGACACAACCAAAGGTGTCTACCTTTTTATCAGACATGTAAGTAGAAACCTTTGGTATTTTTTTCTTTTGATTGTTTTTCTATCTAGACAAATGATGAGAATAGGGCTGAAATTTGAAAGAAAATAGAAGCAATTATGTAGTACATATGACGACGGATGTCATTTGGACATGCAAGGTTGTCATGTTGAGGATAAAGACCATTTGAACGATGGAGAATATTGTCTAGATAGGGAAGGAGGACGTTTGGATGATGAAGGATGCCTCTTGGGGAGGAAACTTGTTGTATGGATCATAGTAGAGAAAATCGGTATCGGGTAGTAATCGGCTGGGGAAAAAGACGGGAGTATTACAAAAATCGGCAAAAAAAAAAAAAACCAAGAAACGTTTTTTTTTTTTTGATTTTTTTTTTCATGCATATTACAATGAATTAACATTATGCAAATCAGATATTGCAATAAAAACAACAATTCAAGTCAAGACATCATACAAGGCTCAAGCTTTAAGTACACATGAAAGTGACAAAAGTTCACAAAACACATCATGTATTGCTTATAATTTTAAAAGGTACAAAATTACAAATTACAAACTGTGTCAAGTCTCAAAATGCCTCAATAGGCCCACTATCTATAGTTTTCCTTTGCCCCTTGTCCTAACATAAGCCCTAGTCTCTCTTGCTTGATGTGTGCTTGTAGATGTTTGTGCTTCTCGTGCTAAGGCCTCTTCTTGGTCCCTTGCTGCCATCTCCTCCGCTAGGGTCTCATAGTTTTGCAATTCTTCCATGCTGAATAGAGGCTCTTGCTGTACCTAGAAGTTCAAAACTTCAACTAGATGAGGAAAGGGACAAAAACAAATACTGTAACTATAAGATTTCTTTTTAAACGAAGAGGATGAGAGGAGAAGAAGGTCCCAACAAGATTTGAAGTTTTGAACTACTACCTGCTGCTCTTGTCCTTATGCATCTGTGATCCATTCAGATGATGGATCAATGTCACTTAGGTCAATGGGCTCAATATTTGTGTTTTCAAAATATTTTTGGTGGAGATGAAGGTTGTAGTGCACAAACACGATCATTTAACCGTTCTTGTGTAAGTCTGTTGCGCTTCTTGGAGTGTATGTGCTCAAACATACTTCGATTGTGCTCACAACCTGAAGAGCTACATGGTTGGGATAAGATTCTAACCGCCATGTGCTGCAAATTGGGTGTATAATCACCAAAGTCCTCCCACCATAAATCTAGAAACAACAACCAAAAAAAAATTAATATTTTACATGTAACAACTTAAAAGTTTAAATTTTAAAACAAAATCAGAAGACAATAAATAATAATTCGATGAGGTTTACAATTTACCTGCCCTCAATTTCTTAATAGCATTTTTGCATTGCACAGATGGGAATTGGCGACCATGGCACGGGTTTCATCGCACGATTGTGGTGTCTTGGAGAACACTTGGTCAATGCAATCTTGAAGGCCAATCTTGACCTCATAATCAGCACGGAATGTGGGCTCATAAAAAAATTTGGGGTTCAAATAGTAACCCGTTGCATGAAGAGGGCTATGGAGTTGTGATGTCCATCTGTTATCAATGATGGTCCAAATGGCATCATATTTGTGCGATTATGTTTATAATATGCAGCAATGGCCTTTTTCGCCCTATCCATAGCCTCATATACAAAACCCATTGGGAATTGTTCTCCATCAACAAGACGAAGAATCTTCACCAATGGCTCTGATACCTGAAAAAAAAAAAGAAAAAATAATTTAAAGAAAAATATTTTACAACATAAATTAAATAAAACATTAACAAATTAATAAGCGTAGTCTTGTAGTTGTACCTTGATGGCCTCATCCATGGCCATCCAGAAGTCCTCAAACAAAGAAGTATAAACATTTTGCCCCTCGGATGATGTGCGGTATCTTGCAGCTGCTTCAAAATTCCACTCATTACTCACAAACATTTGTTTTAGTGACCCTCTTGCAATGTAAATGCTCTCCACTGTCACAAAGTTTGTGGTAAAGCGTGTAACGTCAGGGCGCACTAGCTCCCTTCCATTGGTAAATCGCCTCATGAGGTTAAGGACCCATGAATGGTTGTAAATGAATTTTGTTATGGCCTTAGCCTTCCCTACAACCTCTCTTACCCAAGGGTAATCTCCCAATGTCCTTGAGGAGCAAATCAAGACAATGGGCTGCACATGGGGTCCAAAAATGGTGGGGAATCTTGCCTCCAAAATCCTCCTAGCTGCCTTATATGCTGCTGCGTTGTCCATGATGATTTGGACAACATTCTCCTCCCCAACCTCCAAGACAACCTCCTCCAACAACCCTGCAAGCATTTCGACACTCTTAACATGTGCCGATGCATCTACTGACTTAAGGAATGCAGTTCCTTCTGCAGATGCAACCAAAAAATTAATGAGGGTTATTCCCCTCCCATTTGTCCAACCATCAGACATAATAGTGCAACCCTTGGTTCTCCACACTTACGCTGGGTGTCAAGCACAACCTAAAGTAAAAAAAAAAAAATTTAGTCATGCACATTGAATATTGATTTTATCATATTAATAAATATAAAAAAAAAGTCATGTCATATAATTATATATATTAATTTAGTCAAGCACAATGACACAACCTGAATGTTGTTCACAGATTCTTGAAGGAGAGGGCCCCTAAGATCATCATAAGTTGGCACCTTATATCCTGTGCTGCAGCTTGCGACAACATCTAGCTCTACAAAAGAGGAGTCTCCCGTCCCACTAGCTCCTTGTGAACTTGATGGACTCGAACTACTTTGTTGAAAGAACCGCTTAAGGCTGCCACACCCACTAATACGGCCACCTCGGGAGGGGGGGATGAAATGGCATCGCTATAACTTCTTTTGTTGCTAGCGTTTTCATTTGCCATAGATATCATGGCATTTACTTTTTTTTTTACATCTTCTGGCACCTTATCACATATTGCTACATTATTTCCTGCTAACCGTGCCAAATGGAACTTGAGGCGATAAACGCCTCTAGTATAATGATTGCCACAAAAATTGCATTTAAAACTGTTTTTTGTTTGCCCTGGCGTTCCATACGCCCATGTTGGATCCAATGGTTTCATTTTTTATATGCCTGCACATGGAAACAATTTATTAACAACAAAGTTACAAATCACTTGAAAAAAAGGAAAAAAAAAAAAAACTAAACCAAAAGGCTAGGGTTTGGGCCCTTTAGGGTTTAAATATGCTTGCATACAGCTGAAAAATATGCTTGCATACATAGTTATTAGGCAGTAATATTTAGTAATTTACTTAAAAAAAGAAGAAAAAAAATAAACCCTAAAAAAACTACAATTTTAGAACAGCCCTAACCTAATTTCAAGCAGCCCTAAAAAAACCCTAACCTAATTTACAACAGCCCTAACCCTAAACCCTAACCTAATTTAAAACAGCCCTAACCCTAAAAAAACAGTCCTAACCTAATTTAAAACAGCCCTAACCCTAAAAAAACAGCCCTAACCTAATTTAGAACAGCCCTAACCCTAAAAAAAACCCTAAACCCTAAAAAATAGAAGAAACAAAATTACAATATTGATAGGCAACAATATTTACTTAAAACTTAAAAGAGAAAAAAAAATCCTAAAAAACCCTAAACCCGGAATCAAGATAGCTAATAATTTGGCTTGCATATATCAATTTATTATCTATTTAAAAGGAGGAGAAAAAAAAAACCCAAAACCCAAAACCCTAGACTAGGGTTTTGGGTTTTAATTTTAAACTTGAAGTTGAGAACATCCCTAACCTAATTTCAAACAACCCTAATCTAATTTCAAACAAGCCCTAATTTATTTAAAAAAAAAAGGAGTTTGAAAAAAATTTCTGACCTTGAATGAATCTTTTGTCGGATTCCTTCACACCGCAATCAATTTGCCAGATTCCTTCACATTGCAATAGATCGCGCTCCTAGGATGCTTTGGTGTAGTTGGTCGGGCCCGTCGGGGTGGTAGCACAAGGTGGGAGTTTTTTTTGAGTTTGCAACTGCTTAGAAGAAAGAATGAAAAAAAAAAAAATAACTTTTTCCTTTTATCGGCCGCAGCCTCTACTAGTGCGGCTGCAGCCGATTTTTTGAAAAAATCGCCAAAAAATAGGCAAAAAATTGGCCGCATCGTGATAAGATGCCGATTTAATCGGCTCGGCAATGCAACCCGATTTTATCGCGTTTTTTACGATTTTTTGGCGATTTTCTCAACTATGGTATGGATGATGTAGGATAATGCACGAATTAGAGGATACATAATTTAACAATGACAATAACAATGCCAATTTGAGTGAAAGAAGGAATAGTGGACAACCAAGAGGAAAAAAGTATTTGTAAATCTTGATTCCAACATTATCCAATTGCAACAATTTGTAAATGCTCCATTTTGATATATGAGAAGAGGAGAAGCCAATCATTTGAGTGATTCTCCAAGCTGTTTGATGGATATGGCGGCCCATCTAAGCCAAGTACCAATCATTGAGCAAAAGACTTCAACCATTGGGACAAGAGGGAACTGTATGACCTTGGAAATTTTTTTGCAAGCCATCTACAAGAGAAGAGGCCACAACAAAGAGAAGGCTGTTTGCAAGAGAGAGGCTGTCTAGGTGAGATTAGTAACCATCCAACCCATCAAATGACACTTTCAAGGCCGTGGAAGGGTTTGCTTTGGTCATTTGGGTTGTCAAGATAGTTAAAGAAGAATGCCTTGGCAATATTCATAGGGTTTGAGGAAGAATCATAGCCATCCAAACTTGTATAGAGCATGCTGTTTGTGATCTATGCACAAACCTAATCGTTTTTCGTTCAAGGGTGCATGCAATTTGCTGTCCATGCACCATGCATGTTGTTTGTTGTTCGTACATGCTGTTAGAGCTAGCCATTCGAGTGACACAGTGAGGGAACCCTTTTGGCAGATAGAGGCCTTTAGGGGTGTCTAATTGTAAGAGGTCGTCAAGAACGTTTGACAACAAGGGGAAAGGGCCATCTAGTAGCAACAAAACACCTAAACAAAATATTGTTGCGCTACCAAAGATGTGCAATGCTACCAATTGCAAAAGATGTATGGAACTGGAAGGAGCAAAAGGAGCATAACAAGTAATTCAAGTATTGTGTTCAATGCTTCTTCCAAAATGATTGTTTCAGATCTCTTGGTAGGGATGTTGACAATTCTAAAGGAGAAGGTTGATGTAGATAGACGATCTGGTGCTTGAATAAATGTTGTGTTTGCATGAATGCACTAAGTGTATGAGAACATGTGTGCATGTGCCATATGTTAGTGTTGTGTGAATAGAGTTGTATGCATTGCCACATAGTGTTGTCTTGTGTTTACATGGTGATATGCGTTTGTAATAAATGTTGTGTAATGTTATGGGGTATTCTTATGTTTTGATGTAGACAAGTAATTTGGTAGTAGTTAGGTAGTTGCCAATACCCTATTGGATTCCATAATCTCTATGTGTGCACATTTATGTTGGTAGAGCAAGGGGGTTGTTCATTGAGCTATGATCTTGATTGATGTTGGTCAAGGCAAGTCTCTGTGTTTATGCTTGATCGAACCATGATTTATTGTAGATAACTAGGTTGTGAAGAATACATGTGTGTAGTGTATCCACATGTACCTATAAGTACTTCCTATTGTGTACATTTGTTTATTTGTATAATGGGATTATATTTTAGTGTATTGCATTCTATTTCTACAACTTAGTGATCTTAGACAACCTCCTTAGTTTGGAGGATATGTCCCAATTCCTTAATGGCATTTTATATTTTTTCAATGACCCACCCTTGTTCCCATTAGTTGTTCTTAGATGGCTTGCTTGTCACCCTTGATGACCCTTAAGAGTTGGACAACTTCCCCGTCATGCCTTGGACAACCCTTCTCACCTTTTCAAACAACCTACTTTTGTTTTTGGGGGCCATTCCACCTCTTAGACAACCCCAAGGATTGGATGACTGTCACCACTTTTTGGACCACTCTTACCAAGACTCAGGTGGCCCACTCGATAATTTGGATGGTCATGGGTTCTTTACTTTAGCTTGGTCAACCCACCCTCTTTTGATGGTGCCGCCCCTCTTGCTCAGTGGTGGCCTCACCCCTCAAGACAACCCCCTATGTGCTTTATCATTTATCTTAATTTCTCGGTGATCTTGTGTTTGCTCACAATGCTCTTGACAAACTTGGTAGGTATATTGATGGCCTGTTATCTTCCACAAAAGTTTTGATGGTCAATGCTTATCTTAATTTGGTCTTCGAAACAATGTTGACAACTAAAAGGGTTTTATCCTTCACTCAAACTGTTAGGGGACTTAGTTTGCTCCCTGAAATGATGCTTTCCAAAATGGTGCTTCTAGCTTAAACAGTCCTATTAATTTTTCATATGGTCTGACATGTTTGTTAAATCCTCAATTTGTCTTCAATACTTTGAATTGGATACTAATGAGGATTTTCATGTGCTAACTATTAAAAAAACGTGAATGCTTTAATGGCCTCACGTTTGCTGTGTCCTATTCCTTGCTTAGAAATTGCACATGAATCCTCCTCAATCTGATTTGCTTGGGCTGTTCCAGTTGCACTTTATCATAGTAGGTTATGGCGTTTGAACTACTTCACCCTTATTGATAATACTTGGTGAGTTATATTTAATTTATTAAATTCATTAATATTATTTTCCATTTCTTCTTCTTTATTCTCATTTTCCTTATTTTCTTCTCTTTCTTGATTATACGCACTTTTTTAGTTTCTTGGACATTACCACTTTTGTCAAATTCAAATGAACTCCCTATAATATCTTTGAAGTCATTTAAATTTACCTAGGACTATACCTTGTAAGATTTGAGTTAGGAGTCGTTTACTGGTGTTGCACATGGCATCTATCAATTCGCTTTAATCGGATAGAGTCATTCTCTAGCATTTTGTATACACGAAAAGGTCCTAGGCACAAGGCTTGGAAAATCTATTCTTCAATTATATAATTTGTTAATATTATTTTTCAATTCTTCCTCTTTATTCTCATTTTCTTTATTTTCTTCCTTTTTCATTCCTCTTTCATGATTATATTAATTTATTCTAGTTTCTTGGACACAACCACTTTTCTCAAATTCAAATTAACATCCTGCATAATCTTTGGAGTCCCTGAAATTTACCTAAAGACTGTACCTTGTAGGATTTGAGTTTGGAATCATTTAGTGGTTTTGCACATGGCATCCTGTCAATTACTCTAATCCGATGGAGTCATTGTCCAACACCTTGTATACACAAAAAGGTCTTAGGCACAAGGTTTTGACTTTTAGGGTTTGATTTTATGCTCGCCATCAAATTTTAAAATTAAGTCTTGTAGATTGAAGTTCTGCTTGTGCTTGGCCAGAGCCTCCTTAGTCATCCACTAGGCCATTAATTTGCATTTTTCCAACTTGTTCATGATAGGAGTCACTCCTTTAGGCTTTCATGGTCTTCAAGTTATTCTACATAGAATTCCTCAAATTGGGCACCAAGAATTCAATTTGGTTTTGTTGTTTCTCTCCTATACATTAACTGGAAGTCTGGAACAATGTGTGGCCAGTTGGAATCCTATAGGTCATCCTACAAGCCCATAGTACTGCTGGCAATCTTCCTTCCCATTACACTCCTTCGATATTATAGGAAATTCATATCACAAAAACAAGGGCCTTGTTTGTGGTTTCTGCTTGCTTGTTTACATGGAGTTAATATGGACTAGACAAGGTATGATAAATATTAACTTCTGTTCTCAGTCTGTATCATTGTGTTTGCAACATGTCCTTGATCACCTGCACTATGCACATGCATCCCAAAGTGCATCACGATCTGTTTGTAGACGAACCATGTACTTTATGCAGTGTTATTAGGCAGGGCTTGTGCTTCTTCCCGCTTCATAAGGTATTTGGTTGCCACAGTAATGTATGTGCATCTCCAAAACTGACGAGGCTTTAAAGGCCCTATGAAATCTAATCCCAATAACTTGAATGGTTGTTTGGTTTTTTTTCAATTGGTTATATGGGATTGAAACTGGCCCCACCCATATTACATCATCACTACATAGTGGTATTACTATTACTACAAAGCTTGGATATTATCCATGTATCTCTTGGCAAGATTTGAACCTTGGTCTCCTCCTTAAATGTTGAGGAATCTAACCAGTTGAGCTAATGCCACTTGATTGAATAGTTATTTGGTTGCAACGTGTTGGCATTGATTTTTTTCCAAATTTGTTGTTTTTAATATAATTGGGTGGTTAAATTTGTGAAAATTATTGTCCTGTGGCTTTGTTTAAATTATGTTTACCTTGGTCTTTGGAAACCTCTTTCATCATCTCATCTTTCATGGAGAAAATCGGTTCAAACCCGTTTAGTTCAAGAGTGATTGAATGGTCACGTGATCACAATTTCCTTTTTAACTGTCTTTAAATGGTCCAATCCCTTTTCCTGTTTGTTCAAGGTTGTAGGTGAGTCATGAGATACAAAGTGTTGGGCATTGTTTCTCAAACAGGTGTATAGGAAAACAAAATTAATGTTCATAAATCAGGAGATTGTTAAAAGATAGGAAAGCGACCTTGGGAAGTGTTATAAGGTCCTGATCTACTTTAAAAATTGTCCCATTGGATTATCCCTTGAAAAGGGGAATAAATAAAGGATATCCATGTGTCCTCTTTTCCCTCCCAAATTCTCTCAAACAAACAAAAGAAAGGAAAAGGCTTCATGAATAATAATTCCCAACAGTTGACAAAAAGGAAAACACCGCTCAAATAGTAATCATCCCATAAAAATTCAGTATATTCCTGGTGGGTATTGAGATCAAAACATGGGAGTGGGTTTCAAAGGAATGGAAACCCTACGATGGAGAAAATTCATTGAAGATGGAATCCATATTGCCAGATCCATTGACACCCATTTTAAGGACAGTGCTTGAGCTCTACAAGGCAGGGCCAAAAAGCTTCAAAAATTTTATGCCCGTGACAAATGAAAGGCACAATTTGGCATGAACTGGCTAAACCAGTAAATGAATCTAGACACTCAATGGACTTGATCCGTGATGAGGATTTACTGGTGGAGATTACTCATTTGTTGAAAAGGTATAAACCATTGGATTGAGGTAGGCAAACGATTGAGGAAGGCTAGCAAGAAGGAAAAGCAATGAAGGAGCAAAGTGGAGAAATGAAAGAGACCCATGCATATTTCAGGTTGCCATTTGGCATTCTTGGTAGTGTTCCTTTTATTCTTTCCTCCAATTTTGCTTCTTGAGGTAAAAGAAAATGTTTTCTTATGGAAAGCTTCTCCCAGTGCATCCAAGAAAATATTGATAATGACAACTATTGCTTATTATTCATGAAAGAGAAGCAGATGGCTATAGGTCATGCATATGTAGTATTCTTCTCTAGCAAGATGGGTTGTTACGGCCACTCTCTCCATTGAAGTATCCTGAGGATTGTGCCAAATAATTTGACAAAATGATATCTAGATATGTGGACCTTTTTATTCTCTCTAGCCAAGCAAATTGTTAAAGCCACAACTTCTAGCGAGTGGGCTTGAAAGGTACTTTGATTTCCAGGAATAGGTTATGGGGCCACTTGTGTGCAGATCATTTGCCCAACGAAGAAGATAGTTACCACCACTTCTCCAGTAGAGTATTCTAAAAGTCATTTTCCAATGATGGAAAGACAATATTTTCTGAAACAAAAAAGTAAGAAATTCCAAGCTAAAAAAAATGGGATTGTCTCCATTTTGGGAGGATCCTTTTGGCAAAATTTTGCTAGTGAGAAGGTAATCAACGGGAATTGCCATTTTTGCATGCGTGAACTTGGTAAGTTCTTTCATATCTTAACCCTTTACTTTCCTTTTTCTATCACTACAGGTTACTTTTCATTTTGATGGATTATGTTCGAAGGGAGAGTTTCCAGTGAAGCTTGGACTATTGATGGGTTCTGCTTTTGTAGGAATCAATAGGTTAAGGCTCTCATTTTCTTTTAGAATTGGATATGCCTTCTTGGGGGGAATTGTCTGAAATACCGTCTGTATTATATTATTTTTCTGTTTATACATGATTTTGGTGACATTATGGTTTGGATTTTAGTCATGAGTTTAGACAACTGGTTATTTTCTTGGAGGACATTTAATTTTTCTTTATAAGTTTTCATTTTGGAGACATATAGTGCATTTGAAATCAATAAGTTCTTCGTCATGTTATGTATGTGCTTATCTTCATGTCATGATATTTTGCTATGTTTTTTTACACAGCTTTCTTTTGTTACTTCCATTTTCACGGGTTATTTCATTAGATAGTTGCAAATGAGTCATTCGACATAGATTGCCCCATTGGAATGAAGGTTACCTATCACTAGCAGACTAACTTAGGAGTGTTTTAAAAAAAAAAGCTTCAATCACTACATTTTGTTCACATGCTCATGATAATAAATTCATATTATATGTGAGCATGAGAGTTGCATTGAAAATTTGGAGCGTCTTTTGGTTTCTTCATTTGGAAGTGAATGATTTTCATATGTTGGGTGGGAAATGAGCCCAACTTTTACTTGTAATGCAAAGGCATTGTTAAATTTTCAAATCTGTTATTATCTTGAAAATGGAGCATTAACAAATGTTTAACACCATAAACTGATCCAGTATGATTGGTCTGGGAACATTCTTGAAACATTTTTCTCTCTCAAATCTAGATACGAAAAGTTATATGTTGTAATGCCTGTTATTTATGCTTAAATTTGAAATGGTTGTTTAATTGTTTAGAGTCACGAGTAAAATCAATATGAAAATACCATTGTGCATGTGAAGGAAGTAACGATTTATAATTGAAAGAGTGTTCCATTTAATTTCTTAATTTGATTATTCTGTGTTTTAAAAAAGGGACAAGTAAATGAGGCACGTTTGAGCCCAGAATTGGGTATTGATGCTTCAGCTACTGTATGCCGCCTTAGCGACGAGAAGTTTGGGGTGAGGTAATATATGGGTCCAGTTGAGCTACTTATGACTATGTCTGGGGTTTGGGATGAGTTATTTTCCCGCCATATCCACTAGTTATGCCCATAAGATTCAAATATTTGAACCAAATCCACATTATAAAGAGAACTTCACCCTTAGCTTGAAAGGCCTGAAGAGCATAGGTGTAGATCTACCCCCAACATTTATTTCATTTTTGGCTTTAGTAATGTCTATTACTCAAGTGAGCAAACTATTGTTCTTGCATTATTCATGGCCCGTTTTGTGCAGGTCTACAATTAGTCTCCAACATAATGGGTGTAATGACATGAGATTTTGTTTAATGGCTTGCCTATCCTTGATAGCAACCCACTACTTGGCATTGTGAAAGATTGTTGGCCGCCACGATCCTAATACTAACACTTTCCTGGCTGTTGTATTTAGTCTTATATGACCACTTGCTAATCCTTGATGAGCTTCCTCCAAGATACTTCTAATCCTTTCTTTGAGCACACACTTACCAAAACTTGATTGGGATCCATCTTGTACAACCACTTGTTGATTAGCTAGAATTGCTTTGGCCATCTTATCTCACGAGAATAATCCCATTGACAAGGTGTGTATGTGCTCGTACCAAACTACAACTCTGATGTGAAATAATTTGGCTTTTGGAAAATCATTACACTCTTGATTTTATCTTTGAGAGTTAATTGATAATGATATGGTTGTTACTAGTTTGGACCATTATTTTAAATATAAACTCTTGGAACAACATTAACCTTTTGCTCACTTGATCATGTATTTTGGGTTTGTTGATCAGGTATTATAGTGCTTGGTGGTCCACGTAAAACATAAATATTTTGGCTAGCATATAATGTTTAAAGTTTTAAATTGTACAACTCATCTCTAAGGCCGCTTGTTTTATTGTGCTGTAATTCTTTTATGCTCTTAACATAAATTTTGTGATCCAACTTGTGGCTTCCTTGTTGAGCCAACATAAACCCTATAACAAAGTTTAATGCATCGACATGCACGTATAACTCATCTCTAAGGATTCTTGTTTTATAATTACTGTAATTCTTTTTTGCTTTGAACATCAATTAGCTTTCAACATAAATTGTGTGGTCCAACTCTTGGCTTCCTTGGTCGAACAAGCACACATTCTATAACAAAGTTTAATGCATCTAAATGCATGTACAACTCTTGCCAGTTTAGGTAGACTAAGATATGTGCATTAACAAATGGATGTTCAACTCCTTGAAGGCCCTTTGGTGCTTCTATGCCCATTGAACACCTTTCCTTATGGGGATGCTTATTGGGTGTGATAATTTGCGAAGTTCTTAGAACATCATGTATTGAGACAGGGAGGGCATCACTCGGGTAGATGAAGTGCTTTTTGGTTGTTGCGGAATCAAAGACAAGATTGTTGCCCCATGAGGGCCTAATGGAGACACCTCCATATCCTCTTTTAGATAGACAATTTATTTGCAGATTTGTCGAAGGAAAAATTGCCAGCAGAGATTGAAGAAGCACAAAAAACTACACTAAAAATGCTCTTTGCAGTTGTTGGAAAAAGATCAACATCTCAAAGAGTCAATGGATGCTTGCCACAATCGGAATCAAGGCCAAAGATTGTCATTGAGTAGAGGATGGTAGAAGAAAGTCTTATATAGAGCCAATCATGATTTGATATGTAAATTCATGAGTATTCGCATTACCTTGAATTTTTTGCATTCGTAGGTTTGGCAAAATTGGGAGCCTTTTGGTGAGTATTCTTTGTGGTTTATTAGTAATGAATATTTAATTGTTAATTTTTCCTCACTTGTCGATAAAAATAGGGCTTTTGAATAAAAAAAGAGGAATCATGGTTCAACATGATTATTTGTTCAGCCTTGGAGTGGGATTTGATCCTCGAATTGAACCTATTGTTGTCTCGGTTTGGATCCGTTTGTATGGATTTCCAATGGAGATTTGTAGTGAGCAGGTATTTGAAATCATCGGTAATTCCCTTGGAAGATATTTGGGTGTTTCTAGAGACACAATGGAAGGAAACACAAACATTTATTTTAGATTATGCGTGGAAATGGATCTTAGCCAACCTTTAAAGGGGGAACTCGAACCTATAGGACTATCTTGGATTCAACAACTAGATTATGAGGTGTTGCCCTTTAGGTGTAGAGTTTGCCACAAATATGGACATTTGGCTTGGTCTTGCCCAAACAATATAAACACAAAAATGGAGGTTCCTCTAGGAATGTCGAATCTTTCTAAGGAGGGTAAGTTAACTGTCACTAAAAAAGCAACCAACATTTCTCAGGGCGGATAAGCACAAGGAGATGGTTTTGAACAACCTACAAGAAGAAGACAAGAAAAAAGATGGTAAAGAGCAAACCCAACTCAAGCCCTCAAATAGGTATGAGATTTTTTAAGACACTGGTGGGCCAGGAAGAACAATTCATGGAGGGAGTAGATGGGAACAATGAAAACAATAACAACCATGTTCAAGCCCCTCTTTCGACTCCTATCCTTGACCAGGTAATAGAGTGCAGTGAGTTAACACAATTAGAGTGTTAGGAGTGAAGATAGTATCCAGCCAACAAAAAAATCAGGACTGCAGTAGACTAGACGTTTGACCTGCTAGGTCAGACGTCTAGGCAGCAGGCCAGACGTCTGACCTACTAGACGTCTGGGTCAGACGTCTAGGCAACAGGCCAGACGTCTGGCCTGCTAGATGTCCAGGCCAGATGTCTAGACGTTTAGCCAGACATTTAGGCCAGATGTCTAGGGAGCAGGCCAGACGTCTGGGCTGCTAGACATCTAGGCAGCAGACATCTAGGTCAGATGTCTATGCAGTGGACGTCTAGGATAAATGTCAGTTTGCAGAGGACGAAATGTTTCGGTTTCGTATGGAGACAAACAGTTTTGCTGAGGCTTCCTTGGGGAGAGGAAACGAACGGTTGGGGTCTTCTTTGTCTGCTCTATTAAAGGGACTTGATCCCTTGCATATGAAGTGTGGTTGAAACGTGAATGTAACAAAGTGCTGTTGAAAACATTAAAGAAAGAGAAGTTGCCATTGCCCTGTGGTTTTTCCTGCACATTGCTAGTTTTCACGTAAATCTTTGTGTTACTTGTGTTGCTGTCTTTGTTTTCTATTATTGCGTTTCTACTTGTAGGTATAAAATCTGAAGTTTCCTTAACATCTGGTATCAGAGCTCAAAATTTTGTGCGAGTGGGAGCTGCAACAATGACAAAAGGTGTAACCAAGTTCGAGATTGAGAAATTTGATGGTAGGAACTGCGCTTTATGGAAGATGAAGGTGGAGGATTTGCTGGTTCAGAATGACCAAACTCAAGCCTTGAAAGGGGTTGTGAGTTAATCGAGCAACATGAAAGACGAGGAGTGGGCAACGCTTGACAGGAAGGCAATTTCTACAATCCGTCTATGCCGCTTGGACTGTCTTGTTCAATGTAGTTGAAGAGAAGACCGCGAAAGCCCTTTGGCAAAAGCTTGAAAAGTTGTATGAAACAAAATCAGCAACAAATAAGGTTTTTCTGAAGGAGCTTTATAGCTTGAGGATGAAGGAAAATTCATCCGTGGTAGATCATTTGAATGAGTTTAATACTCTTAAATTGGTTTCAGTTAATGTGAAGATGAAGGATGAAGATAGAGCTATCACCCTACTTTATTCTCTCCCAGACACTTGGGATCATATATTGATGACCATCAATAATTCATCATCAGGAATATTCAAATTTGATGATGTGGGACGTTTTGTTGGCAGAAGAGTTGAGGCGAAAAACGTCTTTGAAACCCTCAACCAATGAAGCCCTATCTGTGAGAGGTCGATCTTTCGAGGGGAGTAAACAAGGTAGAAAATAGTCCAAATCTAAGTCTAAAGGACGTAAGCAGAAAGGGAAGTGCTGGCATTGTGGGAAGCCAGGACACTCCAAGGACTGTTGGAAATTAAAGAATGGTGAACAGCAAAATCAGCCATCAGTTGAGGCCAGTGCAACAGATTCAGGAGAGACGAAAAACATGTGAAGCCTTCTGTATCAGTAACAACAAATCTGTTTTATATACCTGGGTTTTGGACTCAGGTGCATCTTTCCACATGTCTCCCCACAGAGATTGGTTTGACAAATATCAACCATACTGTGGTGGAAAGGTCTATTTGGGTGATGATCACACTTTAGAAATTGTGAGAAGAGGGAATATAAGGATCAGGCTGAACGATGGTAGAGAATGGATGTTATGTGATGTGCGACATGTGCCCGATTTGAGGAAAACTTTGCTCTCAATCAAAATGATGGATAAGCTAGGGTATTCTGTCATTTTCAGTAACAACTATTGCAAGATTACCAGAGGAGCTCTTGTAGTAGCAAAGGGAGAATCTTATGGGACCTTATACCGTTTATGCGGTGATACAATGACAAACCATGCAACATCAACAACTTTTATTCAGGATGCACTAATGCTATGACATCAACGCCTAGGCCATATGAGTGAAAAAGGCTTGAAAATTCTGCATGACAGAGGTATGCTTTTTGGGATTAAATCTTGTAATTTAGACTTATGTGAGCACTATATTTTTGGTAAACAAAAGAGGGTTCGGTTTATTGCAAGTCCTGGTAAGAGTTTTGATTTTCTACAACTTATACATTCGGATATATTTGGACCAGTCCCCACTCAGTCCTTGAATGGCGCCATCTATTTTCTGACTTTTATAGATGATTATTCTAGGAGAGTATGGGTTTTTTTTTTCTGAAGAAGTCAGAAGCTTTGCAGAAATTTAAAGAGTTCAAAGCACGGGTAGAGAAGAGTTTGGGCAAGTCGATTTTGTCTCAGGTTAAATAATGGGGGTGAATATTGCTCCAAGGAATTTGATAAATTTTGTATGCAGGAAGGTATTAAGCACCAGAAGACTTTACCATATACTCCACAACAAAATGGTGTGGTTGAGCGGATGAATCACACAATCATGGAACGTGCAAGAAGCATGCTTAGCGCAACCATGTTGGAGAAAAAGTTCTGGGCAAAGGTTGTTAATACAATTGTTTATCTTATTAACAGGTCACCTACAACTGCGTTGGATGGACAAATTTCGGAGGAGGTTTGGTGTTGTAAGCCAGTTGATTACTCTCATTTGCGTACCTTTGGCTGTGACGTGTTTGCCCATGTACGCAAAGAAAAAGGGTCCAAGCTTGACCCAACGTCAAGCAAGTGTGTTTTTCTCGGCTATGGAGATACAGTGAAGGGGTATAGACTGTGGGATCCTACTGTCCACAAGGTAATTTTTTAGCCGAGATGTAATTGTTGATGAAAAATTCGTGCAAAGGAATGAGGTACAACAAACTCCTAATGTTCTACTAGTTGAAGTAGAAATGAATGAAGATGAATATGAAAATCAGCATGCTGAAGTTTTTGATAAGCATGCAGAACAAGTAGAACAACAAGTAGAGCAGCCACAATGGTCACAAGACCAAGAGCCACAATCAACAGATCATTGGGTTAGAAGACCTACACGTCCACAAAAGTGTTCGGAAAGGTATTCTCATGTTTATCGATCCTCTTTTGCTTTGTTAATCGATGATGGTGAACCTAGTTCATTTCAGGAAGCTAGAGTTTGAGAATGCAGAAAAGTGGAGGAAATCCATGGAGGAGGAAATCGAGGCACTTCACAAGAATAAAACGTGGGAACTTGTGGATCTCTCACCTGGAAGAAATATTGTTGGAAACAAGTGGGTGTACAAAGTAAAGAAGAACAATGATGCGCTGTTGGAACGCTATAAAGCTCGCTTGGTGGCAAAAGGCTATGTGCAGAAGCCAAGTATTGACTTTAATGAAATTTTCTCTCCAGTTGTGAAGATGACTACTATTAGAGTTCTACTTGCACTTGTAGCTGCACAAGATTTGGAACTAGAGCTACTTGATGTAAAGATTGCTTTCTTGCATGGTGATCTCGAGGAAGAGATATATATGGATCAGCTTGAGGGCTATGAAGAAAGAGGGAAAGAGCATTTGGTTTGCAGACTGAAGAAATCACTGTATGGGTTGAAACAGGCACAAGGATGTGGTACAAGAAATTTGACACCTTCATAAAGAGCCAAGGTTTCAGCAGAAGTGAAGCTGACCATTGTGGATACTATAAGAGGTTGATGATGGCAATTTTATTATTTTGTTGTATGTTGATGATATGCTGGTTGCAGGCCCCAACATGAAGAAAATCATTGAACTTAAGGCTCAGTTGGCTAGGACATTTGAAATGAAGGATTTAGGAACAACAAACCAAATTTTATGGATGAAGATACACAGGGACATAAAATGAAGAAAGATCTGGTTAAGTCAAAAGTCATATATAGAGAAGATTTTGTAGTGCTTCAATATGCAGAATGCAAAACCAGTTAGTACTCCACTTCTTTGACACTTAAAGTTGTCTTCCAATCAGTGTCCTAGAACGGAAGCAGAGAAGACAAACATGTCTTGTGTACCGTATTCATCAGCAGTAGGAAGCCTCATGTATGCCATGGTGAGCACCAGACCGGATATTGCCCAAACAGTGGGAGTAGTCAGTCGGTACATGGCAAATCCTGGTAAGGAGCATTGGAATGCGATGAAGTGGATATTCAGATATTTAAGAGCCACTTCAGATGTTGCCATTTACTTTGGATCGACAGATTTGCAAGTTAAGGGTTTTGTGGATTCTGATTATGGTGGAGATAGAGATGGGAGAAAGTCCACTATAGGATATACCTTCACTCTTGCTGGTGGAGCGGTGATTTGGGCTTCTAAGTTGCAATCTATTGTGGCTTTATCAACCATTGAAGCAGAATATATTGCAGTGACTCACGCCAGCAAAGAGATAATTTGGCTAGAGCAATTGTTGGGTGACTTCAAGGTAATGCAGGAGAAATTTACGCTGCATTGTGATATCCAAAGTGCTATTTAGCTAGTGAAGAATCCAACATTCCATGATCGCATGGAACACATTGATGTCAAGTACCACTTTATCAGAAATGTGGTGGAAGAAGTTATGATCCTGTTGCAGAAAATCAACACTGAAGTGAATCCTGCAGATATTCTTACAAACTAACAAGGGCAACATTGGGCAATTGGCACTGGATGAAAGATATTTTTCAGAAGAATTCCTGAATACCGACTTCATGTGGGAGAATGTTAGGAGTAAAGACAATATCCAACCAACCAAAAAATCAGTATTGCAGCAAACTAGACGTTTGACCTGCCAGACGTTTGGGTCAGACGTTTAGGTAGCAGGTCAGACGTTTGATCTGCTAGACGTCTGGGTCAGACATCTAGGCAGCAGGCCAGACGTCTAGGCCGGACGTTTGGGCTGCTAGACATCCAGGCCAGACGTCTAGGCAACAAGCCATATGTCTAGGCAGTAGGCCAGATGTCTGGGTTGCTAGACGTCTAGACAGCAGACCTGACGTTTGGCCTGCTAGACGTCTAGGTCAGACGTCTATGCAGTGGACGTCTAGGATAGACGTCAGTTTGCGGAAGACGAACCGTTTCGGTTTCGTATGGAGACGAACTGTATTTCGGAGGCCTCCTTAGGGAGAGGAAATGAACGGTTGGGGTCTTCCTTATATGCTCTATAAAAGGGACTTGATCCCTTGCATATTAAGTGTGGTTGAAACGTGAATGTAACGAAGTGTTGCTGAAAATAATAAAGAAAGAGAAGTTGCCACTGCCTCGTGGTTTCTCCTGCACATTGCAGGTTTCCACATAAATCTTTGTGTTACTTGTGTTGTTGTCTTTGTTTTTTTGTTATTGTGTTTCTACGTGTAGGTATAAAATCTGAATTTTCCCTAACACAAAGATTGCAGGGGCATTGATAGTGCATAACCAAGAGCAATCGATAATAAAGGATGTCATCATGGGTATGACAGAAAAGAACAGAGAAAAGCCAAATCTAGGTAATATCCAGGTGGAGAAGAGAAAAAAGTATTAGCTCTTAAGGAGTGGGTAGAAAATCAAATAAGGAATTGATAGTAGTTCAAGGAGACAAGTTGATCATTGGTGGATTGGTGAAGAAACTCTTATTGGTCTCAAGGTAACCAATTATTATACGATCATGGAATATTAGGGGTTTAAATTAGTAGAACCCATCAATCTGCTGTTTCGAAGACTTAAAAAAAGTAAAAATTATTTTGTGCTTATCCAAGAGACAAAAATCTCGTTGGATATTATATGTAAAACAATAAATAGAATTTGGAGGGGTGTTGGTCATATGGAAAGGATAGTTATCTTTTGGAACTCTCTTAAATGGATGGCAATAGAGCATATAGCTTGGAGGGGTGTTCGCATTTTAGGAACAATGTGATAGTTGAGCAGGTTTTAATCGCAAATTTTTATGGGGCTCAAAACTAGATGGTTTTGTCAATGGAAAGCGGTGCATAATATGAGTCTTGAGGGAGGAGTTAGACTGGATTGTTGCCGGGGATTTTAATGCTAAATTATCACCCAGAAATCAAGAAGAGGGAACCTTAATTTTGGACCCAAGGGATTGACTTATGATTGCCCAGGTCCATGCATTACACTTGGTGGATATTAAATGTCTTGGAATCAACTATACTTGGACTAATAAGAGGAGGAAGCCACATAGCAGGAAGGTGAAGTTAGATCGCTTTTTGGTTTTAGAGAAGGCATTTGTGAAATGGAATAAAATTTCAGATTTTGGAGGGTCCAGTTTTAGATCACTTTCCCATTCTGTTGGAAGAGGGGATCAAGATAAGACAACATTGCAAACCATTTAGATTTGAAAACTTTTGGTTACAAAAAGAAGAACTTCGAAAGCAAATCCCATAGTGGTGGGAAGAGGGACACCCGACATATGGGACAACAATGTTTAGATTCCAGAAGCAACTTCATTATGTCAAGGATCAATTGAAACAATGGAGGCAAGCTAATAACATGAACTTCCAGGTATAAAGAGCTCTATTGGTGGCCGGATAAGATGAGGTGCAAAAACACTTAAGGGAAGGAACAATTATAGAGCATCTCAAAGAAGAAGATGGTGCATTGCGCAAAGTGGTTGAGGACATTTACAACCAAGAGGAGATCTATTGGAAACAAAGAGCAAGAACCACTTGGTTATTGAAAGGTGACAAAAACACCAAATTTTTCCATCGGGTTGCTTGTGCTAGGAGACAAATGAACAAGATGGAAACTCTTCAGGATGAGAACGAGCACTCCTTTGATACAATCCTAGGTATGCATTTCCATTCAATGGATTATTTTGCTAAATTGTTTTAAGGAAAATATAGTGCAAGACGAAGAGGCTTAGAAAGAAGTTCTTGTTGTCATACCCTTTATTATCTTTGAAGAAGAAAATCAGGCCTTGCTTAGGCCATGCTTAAACCCATTTATAGAGAAGAACTGAAGAAGGTAGTCTTTGAAATGACTATAGGAAAACGCTAGGTCCAAATGGCTTCCTAATTGAGTTTTTTAGACCTTTTAGGATAATTTGGAGGAGGATGTAATGACTGTTATAGAGGAGTCCATAAATAGTAAAAAAATGCTTAAAGCATTAAATCATACATTCATTACCTTAATTCCAAAAGGGGAGGAGGGGGTGCATTTTTCAAATTATAGACCTATTGCCTAATGTAATGTCATATATAAAATAATCACGAAGGTAAATGGCTGAGTGGCTAAAACCTCTCCTACATAGCATTATCTTCTTGGAGCAAAGGGGGTTCTGTAGAGGGCATGCAGATCTTGGATGGTGTGGTTCTAGCTTAGGAGGCAATCCACTCAAACGCAAAAAATTGGCAATGGAGGAATTGCTCATAAAATTGGATATTTCAATGGCTTATGGTAGGGTGGAGTGGAGCTTCTTGTCAAGGATGATGGCAGCCTTTGATTTCTCTTCGAATTGGATAGAATAGGTCATGAGTTGCGTTTCTACTTCGACATACTTAGTGTTAATCAAGGGCTTCCCTTCGCAACCGTTTGGAGCCACTTGAGGCCTTCGTCAAGGAGATCCTTGTTCCCCTTATCTTTTTCTCATATTGCCTAAAGGTTTGGGTAGACTCATCTTGAGGAAAAGACAACAGGGTTTGCTAACAGGTATCAAGATGGGTGAGGAGGTTTTGATTCACCTACAGTTTGTGGATGACACAAGATTGGTGGGAGTGGCCAATTTCAGGGAAGCAAGAATGATTAGAGATACCCTTAATGTTTACCTTAGGGCCATAAACCAAGTCATCAACGATAAGAAATCCAAAGTGGTCTTCTTGAATCTTGAGTGAAGACTTTAGGACAATTTTAGAGATCTTGGAATTCATGAGGGCTTCTCTCCCAGTGGTATATTTGGGTGTCCCTTTGCATTAAAAAAACTAAAGATAGCTATTAGGAGGATTTTTTTGGATTGTATGAAAAAAAGAATTAACCATTGGTCTCACAAATGGTTAACCTTTGGGGTAGATTAACATTTTTGCAGTCAATCATTCAGACCATGCTAATTTATAAAATGTCTATTCTTGCTACTATGCATACCATAAGGAAGAAGTTGAACAAGATGGCTAGAAAATTTTTATGGGGAGTAAAAGGAGAGGAGATGGGCCTTAGTAGGTTGGGAGAAAACAAGCCAACCCAAGGTAAAGAGGGGTTTGGGATTGAGGAGATCAAAGTTAAATAATAAAGCTTTCGCCAACCCAAGGTAAAGGGGGGTTTGGGATTGAGGAGATCAAAGTTAAATAATAAAGCTTTGGCTAGAAAGCTTTACTAGAGGTGGATCTCCCAACCAAGTTCTTTATTTAGTAGAGTTTTAACTAGTAAATATTTGGGACAGGTGAACCCGAATGAGGTGAATCGTTTCCCTTTGGATGGTAATAGGTCCTTAGTGTGGCAAACTCTAAAGTTAGGATCTTAGGTAGTGAAAGATGGCTTATTTTGGAAACTGGACAGAGGGGAGAAGACACAATTTTTGACAAATTCATTGGATCAATACCCACTTATCATTGTTGAATTCCCAAAACTAGAACCGTTAAATACCACCATGGAAAGTAAGGTTTGGATCTAGATTGAAAGTTATTTCAACACTAGTCAGTTGAGGGATTATAGGTTTAAGCAATTTAAGAAGTTGGATGAGTGGCCAATTCCAATCCTTTTGCAATTGACACCCATAATGACTAAAATCTTGTTAGAAATATTTCTCACAAGTAGATATGAGGAGGATGAATTAGCTTGGGGCTATGGGAGCCTCAGAGCCAACACAGTGAGGATGGATATGATAAGATCCCTCCAGAACCTCCTCATGCATATTAGGTTGAGGATTGGAGAAAGATTTGGTAGTCTAAGGGTTGATCAAAAGTAAAGTTCTTTGTCTGACAATTCATGCATAATGAAATTTTTACTTTTGATAATCTGAGACGTAGGGCAATTGTTGGTCTATTCCAATGTGTTTTATGCTACAAAAGCAAGGAAACATCTGACCACTTGATGTTTGAGTGTCGGTTCACGTGCCAGATCTGGGGAACTATGGTTTTTAGTTTATAAAATCCAATCCAATGGTGAATTGAATCGGATATTTGGGAAATATGGAAGAAGGAAATATTTAAATTTGAAGCTCTTCGTATCAAGTGGAAGCTTGGATTAAACTTTATTTGGTGGCAAGTGTGGTTGGAGAGAAATGGAAGAATTTTTAGAGAAACCTTTTCATCCTTGGATGACATCTGATAGGTCATTTGGAGCAAATTCAAGGAAACTGTGGCAGTGTATGCTAAAGAGGAAACTCAGGCTAATATAAGGACAATGGAGAAGGAAGCCAAAGTGCAAGAGGTGCAGGACAAAGCTAGTTGGAAATCACCCCTAGAAGGTTGGATTAAAATTAATATTGATAGAGTTGCAAAAGGCAATCCAGGTAGAGCTGGAATTGGAGTGGTTTTTAGGAATCATGTTGGGACATTGCTCTATTGGGAACTGCATAGCTTGGGTAGGGCCACAAACAATGAAGCAAAAGCCTTAGCTATCAAATATGCTTCTATTTGGGCGGTAAGACAAGGTTATAGGAGGATAATCATAGAATCAAATTCTCAAATCTTGGTAGGAGCTTTGGATTGCATGAGGAACTTTGCTTTGGAGACATGGAGATTGAGGATTCTTCTCATCCAAATTAAGGAATTGTGGAGGGAATTAGATGATGTGATTCCGATATATGTGGTTAGAGCTCTGAATAAAGTGGAAAACTTCCTAGCTAAGATGGGTATTAAGGAGGTAGGGGTTCAGTGGCATGACTATTGAGGATGAGAGGATTAGACAGGTTGGTGAGCAAATCCAATGTTTAGCTAATTTGGATAGCCATTGCAAACATATGGTTTAGGATATTTGGCTCCAATGCATATCTCCTTTTAATGTTGTAAACATGTGTTCTTTTCGGCTAAGCCTGGGAGGAGTCTCGTCCCAACTTGTAAATAATCTTGTTTTAATATAAAATTTTCAAATTATTTTTCAAAAAAGACAATTTGCAAAGTTCTTGATGAACTTATGATAGTATCCCATGTCTTGAAATATTATGTCCATTGGACCTTATTTGGGTTTGTCTTCAACCTTGCTATGAACACAATTGTTTTGACAAATTTCTATATGGGAGCAAAAGCATATTTTTGTTGGGATTCAATGATAGCATAACTTGTATAAATAATTTATGCTCTTCTGTAGAGCTCATAGATGCTTCTAATTTCTCCCATATAAAGACCAAACGTTTGAAATACCTTATTCTTTACAATGGACACTTTTTGAAGATATATAGGATATCATGTTGAAAAGTTGTTGGCACATTAGACAACCTGAATGACACCTTGTTATATGCATAAATGACATTGTTTGTGATAGAAGTGGTCTTTAATCAGTCGCCCTCAACACTCTTAATTTGGTTATTACGATGAGATGCAATCTAAAGATGAATATGTCATGTCTCAGAAAATACCCTAGAATGGAATTGGTGAACAAGATTGGGAACATTTATTAATCATTGTTACATACGAACTTTAAGTATCACAATACACTTTGATTTGTGTGTTCTTTTCTTTCAAGCTGATGAAAATATGAGAGATCCATTTGTTGATTGTAACTTTGATAATAATTTATTTGTTTGGCATCTTTTCAACCTTCGTTGCCACAAGCTTTGCATATTTGGGATTCATTCAATAGTGTCTCCAACACTCCACTTGGGCTCCAACAACCAATGGTAGCTAATGGACACATAGTTATGGTGGCACCACCTACACTCCTTATAGATCCATGTAAATGATGGCACCCCTTCCGCTCCTTATAGTCCCATGGTGGCTCTCAATTAGCTCGAATTGAAGCATGATGAGATTTTTGTCTATGTTAAGCATAAAGACTCTAGGATTGATGTATTGCTTATCACCAAACTATTATTCATCATTCTCAATGATTGTGCCAGATCCCTTAGTACCTTTTGCAACTTAGTACTATATAATACCTTTGTACTCTTCATTGGCATTGGAGTTTGCAAGACCTATCTAGCAACCTCAATGTTATCAAATATTGCTTCCAACAATGGTTGATGAACATCAACAATAATATAATTTTTATTATTCAATCACGATATTTGTTTTTATTGATAACATTAATGATAATTTGTGAATGCCCCTTAATTGAATTATATTTTCATCCTTTTTCAATTGTAATTTGATCCTTGTAAGAAGTTCCTTAGCCTCAAAATAGTTTTTAATTAAAAGTTCCATGTGATTATGGGTAAGAAGAATTTTACCGTCATTATTTTGGAGAACACCATCTCCATTAGCTTTTCCTAGATTTTTGTAGAAGCGCCATCAAAATTAATTTTGACAAACCCAATTTCTAAATATTTTTATTTTACTATAGATCAAAATAAATCCTTTTGTGTTAGCTCCATTGTTGCAAATGATCCTTCTATATATATTCAAATCTTGTAACCATGAGGTTAGCATCTCTTTTTCTCAACTTGAGACTTCCCATTATGAACACCATTTCTGTAAACATTCTATAAGAGGCAATAATATGATTCCAAACTTGTAATCCAGTTAGAACCTCCTGTGTAACCATTCATAAAACTAGGCATTAGATAGTCTCATTAGTCTCATGCTACTTTGTAGATGTTCATTTCATTCTTATCAATGTCTATGGACCTACAATTCAGTTAGGCAAATCAAAAGGATGGAGTGGGATTGAATCCTTTATGAGAAGTAAAGACTAAGAAACCCAATTCATTATCATAGTAGAGTTTAATGCCATAACCAAATTGGATGAAACAATTGGAGGAATTAGAAAATAAACCAAAGTATGAGAGATTTTTTAGCTTTTATTCAAAACAATAATCTATAAGAGGTGGAGTTTGAAGAGGACAACTATACATGGACCAACAACATGACAAGATCGAACCTGATAGCAGAAAAATTAGACAAATGCATACTCTTAGATCATTCTCTAGATGAAGACACTTGTGCTAAAATTAATAACTTGACAATGATTGGTTCAGATCATTGGCCAATAGGAGTATAAAAATGTGGCCCAAAGTGAAATTAAAAAAGATCATATTTTAAATATGAGTAGATGTGGTAAGGCCATCCTCAATTTCTTGACATGATAACATAGACATTGAATTCTTTAGGAAATAGTGAGCTGCATACATTTAAAAAAAAAATTAAATCAATGATATCTAGATTAAAAGAATGGAACAAGAACACTTTTGGAAACATTTTTAGAAAAAAGAAATTGAAAGAGAAACTTTCAAAATTCTCAAAAAGGTGAGCACAATAATCTGAGCTTGGAGGAAAGGGAGTTGTTTAGTTAGTATTGAAATTTTGGAGATTAAAATTAAGATAGACTTGGCTAGGAGATGAAAACACACATTTTCACAAGATGACAATAGTATAGAGTTCAACATCTAGAGTTAGTAGAATTAAATCAGTATAAGGGGTTTGGATTGAAGACCACAAGGCTTTTTTACTAGAATATTCTAAGATGAGAGGAGATTGAAGTTCTTAGTGATAAACTACTACAAGAAGTATCTTCAGTTGTAACAAATGAAGACAATAACAAATTGATAGAGCCTATTACTTTTGAAGTTCATTCAACTCTTTTCTTTTTTGATAAGGATAAATCCCTAGGTACAGATGTGGACTCTTTGTAGGATTCTATCAATATAATTGGGAAATAGTGAAGGTTTCTTTATTGGTGACAATGGAACAATCTAGGGTAAAATAATAAATACCTTATAAAATAAATGCAACATAACTTACCATGATTCTAAAAAAATATGTATAATTGTTTGATTCATTTAGGCCCATAAGCCTATGTGTTATGACAAGATAATTTCCAAAGCGATGGCAAATTTATTAGGACTATTATTAGATAAAATTATTTCAAAAAAGCAAGGAGGATTTGTGAAATGGAGAAATTTTGGACAGGATAATAGTGGCTCATGAAGTGATGCATTCAATAGATTCTAGAAAAGAGAGAGCAATGATATTAAAACTTGATATGGATAAAGTCTATGATAGGATTAAATGGGATTTTCTTTTTGCAGTATTAGAAAAGTTTGGATTTGGAAAGAAATAGGTCATATGGATTAAAGCTTGTGTCTCTATAGTATCATATTTAGTGTTGGTCAATGGGCTAGTAACAAAATCATTTAAAGCTAAGAGGGGTCTTAGACAGGGAGATATTTTATCACTATATATGTTCATTATTATGGTAGAGGTATTGGGTAGGAACTTGAATAAGGCATAAAAATATGGGCTAATAAACGAACTTAAGGCTAGTAATAACATCGACAACTTCACTCAACAACAGTTTGTAGATGATACAACCTTTTTTAAGAGGGCATAGAAAAATGAGGCTATAGCTTTGAATAACTTATTAAAGGAATATGAAAGAGCGCCAGGGTAGAAAGTTAATAGAAAAAAATCTAAAATTTACTTAAACACTCCAACTAGAAACAAAGTAAAGATATGAATGCTACTTCAAATGGAAGAGGTAAATTTACCAACCACATATCTAGAGTTGCCCTTATTTGAGAGGAGAACGAGGATATACATGTGGAATCTAGTTATAAGTAAAGTTTAGAATAAACTATGTGCATGGAAAGATAGATGGTTATCATTAGTAGGAAGAGTGCAACTAATTAAATAAGTCTTACAAGCTATTCCAACATATTATATGTCCTTGTATATTATGCCTAAATCAGCAGAAAAAAATTTAATCTATATTATGTGGTCATTTTTGTGGTTAGGATTACATGATGAAATGAAAGTTTCTTTGGTGAAATGGAGCAAGGTGTGTGATGATAAAACTAGAGGTCGTCTTGGTTTAAGAGTTCTTATGGATGCAAAATTAGCTCTAAGGGTAAAAGTAATTTGGAGATTGTACAAAGAGAGTCAAAAACAATGGGCAATAATTATTCTAAGAACGTATGTTGAGCCCAAATACCCAAGCTTAATCTTTACGACATTATCACTATCAGATGGTTTTGCACTATGAAATGGTTTAAATTAATCTAGTGATTAAAGGTCTAAGATGGGTGGTGGGAACTAAAGAAAAATTTCTATTTTGATGGATACTTGGTGTGATAAAAAACCACTCAATCTAGATGCAATTTTGAAACCATGGATGAGATTAATCAAAGATAAATATGATGAGAGGGTTTCAAATATTATGTATACGGATTAGAAAGGAAGATACAAATGGAAAGAAGATTTTTTTATTATTATACCAAACTTTGTTGCTAGGAGGTAGTTGAGTAGAAAGACAACAACAACTAATTATTCTGAGGGGAGCCAAGGATTAGCTGATTTGAGAGTTGAATAACTCAGGAGAATACACAAGAAGAAACACAGACAATGTAAAATACCAACAAAATAGGAATAACACAAGAATATAGATAGATATTTGGGATAGCCTAGTAGGTCAAAGGAAAATTTTATCATGGGATAACCTAATGAAAAGGGGTTTTCATAGCTCCTCACAATGTGTTCTATGTAAAAAGGAGAGTATAAACCATCTCTTGGGATACTGTTCAATAGTCTAGGAACTATGACAATGGATTCTTAATGTGTGGTAAATGCATGGTGATGAATGGCAAAATTGAAGAATGGTTAAAGCAATGCAAGAGCACTTTTAAAAGTGATGCATTACAATCTAGGATACATTGAAAGACAATACTTTGAACTACATGGATGGAAAGGAACAACATAACATTTAAAGGAAATGAAAGCAATTTAGAGGTAATGAAAAGAAAGTTTTTTTTAGCCGTAGAGGAGTCTAAACCAATCTTATCAACTTACCTAATTCCTAATCTAGAAGTAGAGAGCCTTGATATATGAAGTCAAGTCATCAAATTAAATTATGATGTTGGGTATAGGAGAAACAAAAGGAAGGCAAAGAATATAAAGTGGAAACCATCAAAAGTGGAGTTAGTCAAATTGAATTTTTATGGAGCATCTAAAGGAAATCTAGGACCAACAACAGGAGGAGGAATAATTAGAAATAATAGTTTGATATCTTGTCACATTATGTTTTCAATAGTGATTTTAAGACAAATAATGAAATTGAAGCTTGGGCAACTTTGGAAGGGTTAAAAATATGTAGAAAAATGAAATGGAACAAAGTATGGATGGAAGGCGATTCATTAATAGTAATAAATGCAATTTTGAGAAAAGCAAAGACTCCATGGAACATACAAGAGATCATTATGGAAATACAAGACCTTGCTACAAAGTTTGAATAAATCAGGTTTACACATATTTTAAGAGAAGAGAACAAATGTGCAAATAGGCTAGCTAATAGAGGGGTTTTAATAAAGGATCGTGAAGTTAAATTCTATTTTTCACAGTTAGAGGAAGTAGTAAGTTTAGGTGAATCTAACAAGAAAATGTTAACTATCTGAACCAAATAATGATTAAGATTTACTTTAATGTTTTTGGTAATATTTGTTGTATTTTATAACTTTAATGTGTTTTCATATAAACTATTTATTACAATTCTTGTGGTTGCACTTATCTTTGGTAAAGCAAACTATGATCCTAAGATGTAGTGCATAGATAATAGAGGTGGAGTTTTGGTATTGTAAAGGTTGTTGTAGAAAATTGTCAAGAAGGATGTTGAATTTTGAAATATTTGTATTTACAAAGAAAATTGAAGAAGATCCAGAAAATGAAAATCAAGAATTCAAACTTATTATGGTAAAAGATGTAGGTATCTAGCTATTGCGACTCAATTGAAATGACAATTGCATCTATTTTTAAACTCTCAATCTCTAAAGGAGAGAGTTGTGATTCATCAAGGGTGGGGGACCCAAGTACAACCCCATTTTCTCCAGCAAAAAAAAATGATTTCAAACTTGGAAAAGATTTTAAGGTTTATTTAAAAAATGCTATTATTCCTTTCAAGCCATAAATTCCAATAAATAACAACAGATCCAATCCTCCATAGAATACTTAATGCTTTAAATTTGAAATAATTAATTCATCATTTCATCAAATTTTTTAGTGTTGATGTAGCTCCCCAATATATTGACATAATTTTGAAAAGCAGCCCCAAATGGTATAACCAAAGGGACAATAAATAATTAAATGGTATGATATTTCTAGATCCTTCTCACATAACCCACACTTGACAGGTCCATGATATCCTCTTCTTTGTATACTCTAAGAATCTTGCTGTGAATTGCTAACCAAAGGAATGTTGAGGCCTTAAGGAGGGCTTTTGTAACCAAACATTCTTGGAGGGAAAGTCATTTGGAGTTTTTGAGTGCCCTAAATCCTCATATCTCAATTGGATAAAGTATCCACCATCTTTTAATAGATTCCAAACCAACTCACCCTTTCATGTAAAAATAGGCAAATAAAACTTTTGAAACATATTTTGAAGCTTATATGTTATATGTTTAAGTTCCTCTCCTTCAACTAGGCTACTAATAGAAATCCATGATCTCAAGTTGTTTTGTTGCTCACATTAATTTTATATTTGACCTTTGGACCTTTACAAGCTAGACATGCTTGAGCCAGTGATTTCCATTTTGCTTTAGAGATAAAAGGATAAGGATTCAACCAACCACAAAACAAAAAAATTGCATAATCCCCCTTCTTGACCTTCCATCTAATATATTTTTTGATCAATTACAAGCTATGTGATATTTTATGATCATTTAGGTAGGGTATGCACTTGAATAATGTTATTTGCATTAAGAAGACCTATATAATTTTGAATAAAATTTTCAACCAATTCTTTCCTTGATCTTTGAATAATCTCCATCCAAGTTTTGCCTCTACGATCAAACTAGTAAGTTTACAATTTTGCAAGCCTATTCCTACAATATTCTTTCCTTTGCAAACATTGTCCCACTTACAAAGAGGAAACCTAATTTTTTCCTCACATCCTTTCTAAAGAAAATCTCTTTGAATTTTATCAAATTTGGATGCTATACTTGTTGGCAATATTGAAAGTGATAATATATAGATAGGGATGGATTGCAATGTGGCATTGCAATTATAGCCTCCTATCTATGGTTAAGATATTACCTTTTCAACCTGACAAACAAAATTTCATTTTGTCAAAAACTGAGTCAAAAGCTTCTTCTTTCCTTTATGAGACAAAAGGAATAACCAAAGATGTTGATTGTAACATTTCCAATTTTAAACCCTAAAATAACTTTAAAAATTGATTGTATATCTAGGGTAGTGTTAAGAAAAAATATCCTATATTTTGTTTTATTAAACAATAGTGAGTCTAGAAACCTTCTCATAGCATGATAATAATTATTTTAACTCCATGGCCTCATCGATTGAGGAATGACCCAAAAAAAGTATCATCAACAAATTAGAGATGAGATTCAAAGGGACTATTTTTTGCAACTCAAATACCTTTGATTTTTTCTTTTATTTTTGCCTTTGAGAAAGCTCTCCCTAATGCCTTTGCAAGAATAATAATAAGTGAGGAGATAGTGGATCACCTTGGAAAAGTCAAAGTATCTAGTAGGAATCCATTGCTATAAGAATATCTAATCCATTCATGTTGGCCCAGATTGAAATTTTGATGTAAATATTTTATTACAAAGCTTTTAAAATCAGATAACAAAGCTTTCAATAGAATATTCAGATCATAAAGCTTTCAATCACAGAAAGACTTTCGATATATGTTTTTATATCTTTACAAAGCATTCCCATAGGATGGAATTCCCGTACAAGATAATAATGGGATAAGGAACAAGTAATTACACACTTTAAATGTTACTACCCAACTATCCTTGAAACATTACATGTTGAGGATATTTTAAATGATTTATGAATATGTGAATACATATCCTAACACCCCCTTATTACATTATTTGAGAAAGCAAATAATGAAATAATTGCCCCCCTTGAATCTTGAGGATAACCCTAGCCAAATGTATACAATATTTGCTTTTCTTTTATATTTTTCATAGAATGTCTTTAATTTGATGCCATTTCACAATGCCAATCCATCCATAATTTAACTGAATCTTTTTGTAGTTTCCTTTGGGATTTTTTTTGATTAATACTTCTCATACACATCTATTGTGGGGGTTGAACTCGGGTCTCAACACCAAAAATGCAAGTGGTGTTCTTGCTAGTAGACCACATGCACGCAGATACCTTTGGGAATTTTTACAATGATATCTGATGAATATTTGAAGCCACAAGTACACTTGTTTCTTTGTGCTATAAGATCAACCCGGTATGAACTTTTTGTTTGCTCATGATTAATCTGTACAACATTAGTAATATATGCCTTCCGTTACATTACTTACTAATTGCCTATAAATCATTAATGTCATCACTTAAATCCTTTGTTTCCACTTGTAAATAATTTTTATTACAACCCAATTCCTTTGTATAAACATGACTTGTATTACAAGAAAGTTCCTTTTTAATGATAAGATCATTTGTATCACATCACATGAGTCATTGCAGGTTTGTTTTTTTTTCTATGTAATAATTTTGTCTTTTATTCTTTGTTTTATATATTTCAAGTGTAAGAAACGATACAAATAATCTTTACTAAAGCGGTAGAAAGTGTCAGATCAATCTCTATGTTATCAACTGCTTTGTCAAGATGTAGACTTATATGATTCTTAAGTGAAGTAAATGTGTCATTGTTGGATTCTTGAAATATTGATTGCATGAATTTTGAACCATTGGCTCTTTTGACCATAATCTATATCCATAGTTTAAACATTGTATATTCATCATCTTGTTGTATATCATTCTCTATATCTACATTTTGTTTTTCTGTTGTACTGCCTATATTCATTAACTTATTTCTTGCCTTTTTTGTCATTAAAGCTCTACCCTAGTTTATTGAGATTTATAATTCTTGAGGCAAGGATGAATATGTAACAATATATAAGGCAAATAATCCATTTATGTATGATGTAGTACCTTCTAATTTTTCTTTTCTTGAGATGAAGTATTTTTTATATCCATTAACAACTTGAAAGTCAATAGAGACTCCTTTGTCCATCATTTGAGCAACAAAAAATAAATTATTTGTAAGTCTAGGAACATATAATACATTTACAATGGTGCACTCTACTAAAGGCAATGTGAGGGAAACTATTCCTATTCCTTTTATGTGATAACTTGTGTTATCTGCCATTGTTATTGTCCAACCTTCTATTTCTTGAAAAGTGTCAAACCATTATAGATTACCAATCATATGATTAGTAGCTCCTAAATCAAGATACCAATTATGATCCTTGATATTTTTCTTTTTGTGTCATTAAAAAATTATAGGCTTTTTTTGTTTATTTTTATGTTCTGATTCTAACTCTTCTTGTGCCACTTGACCCAATTGTGAGGAATTTGATATATATTCTTAATTTCTTTTAATTTTAATAGGTTCTTGTGATGTATTTTGTGGTCTAATCAAGGCATTATATCTGCAAAACTTTGTATCATGATCCCTTCTTTTCACATATGTGATAATATCTTTTCCTCCAATTAGGTTGTTTTTGAAAAGAAGATGGATTTAATATTCTGGTGTTTCTTTGATATCTTCTTCTAGAAACAAGTGCATTGTTTGAAGATTCATCTTTTAGTTGCAATTCTAATTCATGTTGTTGTAAGATATTAATCAATTATTCAAAAGAAACTTTGCGATTAGAAACTTGTAATGAAGTTACCAAAATATTATAAGACTTAGGTAAAGCATGAAGCACTATTGAAACAAGCAAATTATCATCAATTATTTCTCCTAAAGTATTTAACTTACTCTTTAATTCTACTATCTTTCGAAGAAAGTGTTCCAAATTCTCATTTTCTTGCATTTGTAATGTGTACAATTGTGATTGTAAATGATGTATTGTTGCTTGATTTCTACCCTAAAAAATTGTGCAAAGAGAATACCAAACTTCTTTTGATGTACTCGCTTCACTAATATGAGCTTGGATTTTATCTTTTATTCCTAAGAGAACTATCCATTTGGCTCTACTTTTTCAATAAATTCTAATTGTGCTATTGGTTCTTTAGGGCGTTGTTCATCTCCTAACACTTTTCCAATTTTTTTCCACAACAAGAATTGTTCTCATTTTATTCTTCTAAGGAATAAACAGGGTTATGCATAGTGGCGAATATTCACAAATTGGGCAAATATTAGGATTTCCAAAATTGGAAATTGGCGAATATGAGGACCCTCGACGTTGGCCCATTCGCCTAAAATTTTCAGGACCAATTTTTTCTTAGGGTCAATTTGCCATAATATATATCCAAACATAGACATATTTGTACTTGTTGGAAAGCTCTTTTCAAGCCTGATCTAATGGTGGTGTTTTTATGAAGTTATAAGATGATTTAATAGGTCAAAAGTGGCCCCAAAGATGAATTTACATTTTAGGGCTTCAAATACCCCAAATTTTGGTATGAAGATGCTCGATTTGATTTTCTTAGAATTCTCCATGATTCACCTTGATTTTGATTAGGATTCACCATTTTTTTTACAAGTACATTTTGAGTCCAACCCCTTATGCATAACCCTGGGAATAAAATTAGGACCCTTTAGCTATTGAGATTCTGAAAGGAATAATTTGGGAATAAACATTTCTTTGTTCTAAAGTGTGAGTCTTTTTGAATATATTCCTTATAATTCCGTTATACCTCCTAATAACTTTAATCAACTCTAAGGGTTGGTTTTTATTTTAACTCATATTTCATATCATAACCCATAATATTTTTTTCCTTTTATTTTTTTATTTTTAAATATATCTTAAAAGATATCAAGCACTCAATACTTCTAATGTTATATGCTCAATCAAACGCTCAATGCTTTTAATAACCAATTGCTTCACACAGTTAACATGCTATTGCCAAGAAATTCATGTGCCTTTTAAATATTATATTTTGATATAACTTTAGAAAGCATACCCAGAAATATTGTTGTAAATAAGCTTTACTTTGCTGCTATATTTCCATATTTGAATGCCTTCACTTTTATGTCTTTCCATCAAATATTTTTGATATAACCAAGGTGATTGTTAACCGCGGCAAATCATTAAGCAACAAAATTACAAATGTCACTAGTAAATACTAGAAAAATGACAAGCACATATTTTCATTCAAAATGTTTAGGCTGGACGTGAACAAATTACTCACTATCAAGTGCTCATGCAAGCTTATTTCATAAATATTTGCATAGTTTATTTATTTTTTGGTTCTTAGGTAGAGTCTTTCAAAGTATTTTCTCCAGATGCTACAAAATACACAACACATCTGATAAGAATTTGCTACCAGATAACCTACATTTTATCATTAACAAAACTTCATTTACACATTATACGAAGCACTTTATCCAGCAAGTCTAGTCTATAATTCAATATGATATTTAATTATTTTTAAGAAAAATAAAAAAATACTGAACACCTTTGCTGCTCGATATGGGCTGTTAGCTTGAAACTAGCACCAACACTCACAACATGTGTCAGATGTCTCTTTTGCATGGCAAAAATAATTTTTTGAAAGTGACACTGATTTTTGGTGATAAAATATCTCTCATGAAATCAACTAGAGATCTAGAAGCAAATTTTAATGGAAACCTTTTGGTGTAATCAACCATACTCATCCACCCATTAATTTTTGGTGTAATCAACATTAATCTAGTGATAAATCAACCAAGAATTTGGTGTAATCAACCTTACTCTAGTTCAAAATCAACTAGAGAAGTCTACTTCTTTCACCAATGCACAATCAACCAAGAAAAGAAAATAGTGTTCCATTGGTGCAATAATTAACCAGGAAAATATAGACAATTCTAGTGCAATATCAACTAGAATGCTTCCTTGGGATCTGATACCACATGTTGGCCCAAATTGAAATGCCAATGTAAATATTTTATTACAAAGCTTTTCAAATCAGATAACACAGCTTTTGATATAATATTGAGCTTACAAAGCTTTCAATCATTGAAATACTTATGGTACATGTCTTTATATCTTTACAAAGCATTCTCATAGGATAGAATTCCTGTACAATATAATAATGGGATAGTGAACAAGTAACTTCCTACATTAAATGCTACTACCCAACTATCCTTGAAACAATAAATGTTGAGGATGTTTCAAATGATTTATAAATATATGAAAAAATATCCTAACATTTCATACCAACCTTGATCAAAACCAAACCTTTTAAGAATATAATATAGAAAACTCTAGTAAACCCTATCATATGCTTTGTTCATATTTAATTTCATTAGCATTTCATGGAATGAAGAAAAGTTATGGCCTCTTGTATAATGATTACACCATTGAGAATTTTTTTACCATGAACATAACTACCTTTTTCGTCTGAGGTAACACAATCTCGAATATTTTTCAACCTGTCTGCCATAATTTTTGAAATGATCTTATAAATCATATTACAAAGGCTTATTGACCGATAATTATCAACATATTTTATCTCTTCTTTCTTGGGAACCAATGTAATATCTCATGTATTGTATCCTTCTTTTTTGAGCCTCTTCAACCTCATCCAATAATTAATTTCTTCCTTCTTGATATCTTCTTCTTCCTTAATATTTATTCCATTTAGAGTAAAAATATATTTTTATGCAACAAAAATTAAAAATTATTCTTTCTATAGTATGCAAAATTTGGTATTTCTATATCCTTCCTTGAGCCATATTTTCATAGTTTTTTAGAACCAATATAACTCCTCTTTCAATACATCATGATAATAATTTTTTTTGTTTTTGTTTTTGGTTTGCACATAAGTATCCTAGTCCATACCATTGAATTCTACTATCACTTGTAAAATTTTGAGTTTGATTGATTTTTATCATTTTATTTAAATATGTTACCAAAATATTTGGCATTCCAAATATTCGTTTTCCACTTTATATATTTTATTTTTTGAATAAACCTATACATACATGATCCTTTAAAATTTGTCTCATCTCACCATAACATAACCATCTAGAAGAATTAGGGTCTTGGATCCACATAGAAGGAAGGAAAAATGGTTTTAGATGATCATTATGAAGTAAATCACATCGCAAGAGATTGGGTTTGTAATGTGATCCTACTAGTAATATATATTTTTTAATGGGCTACATGGGATTGAAATGAGACCCATCTATATTATATCATGATCATAGAGTTGGTTTTACAATAGCTTGACAATTATACATGTATTATTTGACAAGATTTAAACCTAGGTCTCCTCGAAAGTTGAGGATTTTAACCAATTAAAATAATATCATTTAATAAATTTTAAGGTTCATCCATGTTATTTAAACCTTGAATTATATTGTTCTCTTCACTCCCAGCCATTTGATCTAAAGCCATGGGAAAAAGTGAAACATTCACCCATGGGATTTGAACCTTGGTTTATGGTAAGAAATTATTACTATAGATCAATTTCTCTAAACCCATGGGTAATGTTAAGGTTATCCCATAAGATTCAAACCTTGGTTTATGGTGTAGGTTCTTCACTTCCAACCAATTACCTTAATACATAGGCCTTCAAAGTATGAAGGTTCACCCATTGGATTTGAAACTTGGTCTATGGTATGAAATTATTACTCAACTAATTGCCCTAAATCCCATGGGCTTTAAAATTATTATGTTATCCAAAATGCCCAATCGTTGATACGAGGCTAGTAATATATTGCTCTTGAGATTTTTGATCAAAATAATATCCACCAAAAAAGCTTTGGTGAAAATATTGTAAATGATTAGGAATTCATTTTGTTTCTATACACAAAAGTAATATGCCATCTATATTTCTTCTAAATAGTATGTTATCCAATAATATATACTTATATATTTGTAACTTGAATCTTTTCCTTTGAGTTGATTTGAAATTTTTAAGATACTATCCTATCTTCATAAAGCTCATGATTTATTAGATATAGCCCTAACTAGTTTCTTCAGAATTCTAGTGCATTTCTAGCTCTATGTCCACAAAGACATCTTGTTCATTGGCTTTGATTTTGATATGCAATTTGCAAAGTGATCTCTAGCAAATTTGCTTCATGGTTTAATCTCTATCTCATATGCCTATATGGTTACAATCCATCCTACTTTTTTCATATATTCCACCTTGTACGATGTCGTTCTTGACATCTAGATGAGTGACGTATATTGTCACTTTACTCTAATATGCATAATGATGAAACTTCTAGAGGGAGTTTAAAAGTGCATAGAATTACTTCTCAATGAATTTTTTCTATCCAAATAATCATTTGTTTAACTCATGAAAGTAATCATATGCTTCTCTTTTTTATTATCCTTTTGAGTGAGAATTATCATAATGTTTTTTTAAATATTGATCATGTAAAAACAAAATTATTTTGATAGTTTGGATTGATTAACACAAGTTCCTGCAATATGGATTCTTTTATTTGATGAAATATAAGTTTGCTTTCTCAATAAATGTAAAATTGCTACTTTTTTTTCAACATTATTGTAATAGGCTTGACTATTTTAGCAGAATTTAAAATATTTTTTTTGATAAAATTGATCTACCCCAAAATGACTACACTCCATACTTAGTTTGTGGTAGGGGAAAATCTATTATTTATTTGATCGTATTAGGATAAAATGATAATTCATCTTTTGAGACTAGATATACCAAATTTTTACTTTTCATGACACAAAATAATGAGTTATTGGAATTTAAGGATATCCCAAACTCCCTATATATCTCAAATACTATCTGTAGATGGTAGAAATATTCCTTTAAAATTATTTGAGAACATAGTGATATCATTCAAATAAATGAGAATGATTTTATTGATGAATCCCTCAAAGGTTGTATCCATGGCTTTAAAAAATGTGGCACCTACATTTGAAAGTTCAAATAGAATATTTTATTATAATAATGCTATCCACTTGGTCATAAAAGTTATCCTATGATGGTCCTCGTCTCTTACCCAAATATGATTGAAACTAGAGAAATCATCCAAAACAGATAGCGTCTCAAAAACTAGTTATTATATATAAAATCTACTTCATTGATGGTAATAGATAATGATTCTTCAAAGAGGGCTAATTGAGATTTTTGAAAGTTCAAATATAATCCTTTATTATAATAATATTTTCCACTTGATCATAAAATTTATTTTATGATGGTCCTCATCTCTTACCTAGATATAATTGAAACTAGAGAAATCACTCAAAAGTGATAGCATCTCAAAAGGTAGCTATCATATATATAATTTACTATATGAATGGTAATAGATAAAGATTCTTCAAGTACGACTAATTGAGATTTTTGAAATCCACACATAAGCAAATATGACCATCATAGTCCCATGTTATGCAATTGTTGGACTTGGAGCAAAGTTTATTAAAATTATCATCTTTAGAGTCTATTAGTTCTTTTTCTATGTTCAAAGTTTTGTCATAAAAGGCCTTGTACTTGTTGCTTTCATCCATTTTCAGAAATTTTGTTTGGATAGAAAGGCTTTCCACGGTTATCAATCCTTTTGGGATTTGATTACCTTAGAATTTGACAACTTGATCATCTAAAGTATGACAAGTGCGTAGATAGTGTGAGTTTCATTGATCAAGAAATTTGTGACATCTTGATCATTTGTAATGACTTGCCAAATTTCATAATTATTAGGCGTAGAATGTCTAAAAGGAACCTCAAATTACTCATTTTCTACAAATAGTAATCCTTGTGATGGGTTAAATTGAGCTTCGTTGTTGGCTAAAAAATCAACAAGGTTATTCTAATATCTAGTATTTCATGAATATTAACATAATCAAAGGACTCTAGTAGGTATTATAGTTAATGATTTTAGGAATTGATCCAATTATGCTTTATGGAATATAGGGATCTGGCTTGCTTCACAACCATCTTAGAGTCACCATAGTTTTTGATATTTTTTACTCCCAATTGTTCTACCCTTTGAATTCCAAGGTATAAAAATTTTTATTCTACCATATTGCATATGCAATTTAAAATGAATTGGAAGGACTATTCCTTAATTTTTTATATGTACTAACTATGGCCATTTTGACACCAACTATGTTCTACATTGATCTCCATAAAAGTTGTGGGTCCGTATTTGATCAATGTATTTTAATTTTGCTTTGTTTATTATAAGGATATAATTGATGTCTTTGATAACCATGCATGTTCCTTGTTCATCCTCTTAGAAGGGAGTCTAGAAAATTTTAGAGTTTTCTATAGGACTTCCTAATATCATCTACATGTTTCAATGTATATCTCCTCAATTTTTAGTTATAGGTCTATATCTTCTTCTTCAACATACTATATTTTAGCTGGTCCGAGAGAAGATTTATTATATATATTTTTGATTAGTTGGATGAAAGGAGTTTTGAAAGGACCTCCAAATATTATAACAAAAAGAAGCTAATCTCCAACCACTAGGAGACTAAGGACACTTCAAAAATTAAAGCCAACTAGCCCTTGGACACAACTACCTACACCTAGACCAACATATACTAGCCGAAAAACCCAAACATATAATCCAAATAGAGATAACAGCTGGGTACGTAGGCCTGCATGGATAAATAGAGACAAAAAACTGGGCACGCAGGCTCAACCAAAACAATAAAAAAGCAACATCTAATGGGGAGGGTTCCAACCACCCGCTCTAAGTATTCTAACTCGAGTTTGACCTTTGTCTAAATTCATTGTCCAACGATCTAAGGCCATATGGGAAATTACCTATCCAAATATGAAGATCTTGTTGTGTAAGACCTTGATTAGCCAAGAAGTCCGCAACTTTGTTACCTTCCCTGAACTAGTGCTTGAATTGGACTTCTAAATTTTGAATCATTCTCCTGTCTTCAATTATAAAATTTGCAACAATCTAGGAGGAATTTTGGTTGCCATTAATCATGTTGATAACATTGAGTGAATCTCCTTCTATGACTAGTTTCCTACAATTCACCTAGTTCAGTTGGGAAACACCCTAAAATAATACCCGAGCTTCAACAAAATGGTTGGTTTGGTAACCCAAGTTTTTAGCAAAGGCAAGAAGGATTTTGCCCTTTGAGTTTCTAAAAAACCCCCTGCACCCATTAGACCCGGGTTCCTTTAGAAGATTTGTCAAAGTTGAATTTTAGCCAACCTAATAGAGGGGGTTCCCAAATTATGCTAGCCCTATCCTGACTCATCCTGCTCATTGTATTTTGAGGCTGAGTTAAAAAACCCAATAATCTCTCCAAACCGATCTCCCCTTCACAATTTATCGAGTCTAGTTTTAAAGCTTTCACATTTTCCACTATATCTAAAATGTACCTTGAGGAGACCGATGACTCAGGATGGCAAATATTTTTAAAGGCACAAGCATTCCTTTCCTTCCACACCCACCACCAAATATGGGGTAACCCAAATTTCCAAAATTGGTGTAGGTGGGGAGAGGAGAAGGGGGAGACCCATTGAACAACCAGGTCCTCTAATGAGTTGGGAAGAACCCAAGAAACACCCAACTCCAAAAAAATTGATGAAAGACTTCAAGGGTATAGGAAAAATGGGAAAATAAGTGGAAAGGTGATTCAAAAGCCCTACTACACAAGAAGCACCTATTAGGGAAAATCATTCCCCATTTTTGAAGATTATCAAGAGTAAGGCACTTTCGTTGAATTGCCAACCAGAAGAACACATTGAATTTAGGCATTAGGCCTTTAATCCAGACTTGATCCATTAGGAACCAAGGATACGAATCATAGTCCAAGCAACCATAAGCAGACTTAACTAAAAACTAGCCATATTTCTCAGGATCCCAAACCAACCTATCGTGAAGACTAGTACCTAGGGTTAGGAACCATTTTATGGAGTTTTTTAAATTTATAAAAGCAAGTTTCTCCTCTTGAGAAATATTTGGAAAGTCAAAGGACTTCCATTGAAGATGACCATTGAATAATTCTAAAAAGTTAAAAACTTTAGGACCAAAAAACCTATCTGTGATTGGATTCAGACAGGTGAAGGTCAGACAATCTTTAAGAGGGAATGACGAGATCCAATAATTTTATCAAAAATAAATGGAATAACCATCCCCCACAACCCAATGAAGCTCTTTACACACATTCGCATGACTACCAACTATGCTGGACCAAAAAGAAGACCACATCGAGAGAGCTTGGGATTTCAAGAAATTGTTGTCACCGCAAAGATACTTAGCCTTCACAATATTAATCCGACATTGTTATCCTGAAATAATTTCAAATATTGTTTTACAATCAAGGTTCTATTCAACGTTCTCATCCTTCTCAAATCTAAGCACCCTTCTTCTCTCCTACTGCAGACTTGATCTCATGCCACCAGGTGTAATCTCATCTTATTTTCAACCCCTGACCATAAGAAGGATTGCTAGATTTACTCTAACTTATGAAAAACTTTCTTTGGAATCTTGAAAAAGGAGAGGAAGTACACTGGGATGCTTTGTAAAGTGGCTTTGACCAATAAAATATTCCTCGCTTGACTTAAAAGGGCACCTTTCCACCCCGCTAACTTATTTTGAACTCTTTCAACTATTGAATCCCATAGCGATGGTTTTGATGCACCTTTGAACAGTGGCATCCCAAGGTAAACCGAGGGAAGGGAACCAATGCTGCACCCTAGAATATCTGCTATCTTCCTCTGCCTATCAATTGGGGTGTGAAAGAAAAAAATAAACTTTTTTTGAAATTCACCTTTTGACCTGTTGCATTCTCAAAATACACCAAAATTGATTTAACTACTTTAGCCTGAGGGATTGATGCCATGAAGGAAAGAAGAGTGTCATCAAAAAATTGGTGATGGGATATGAGATCTATCGATTGGGCTGGCTTCAAACCTTGAATAACCTGATTATCTTTGATGGACCTACCCAATGCCTCAACCATAAGAATAAAAAGGTAGGGCAATAAAGGGTCTCCCTGACGTAGATATATATTGCTACAAATTTAGCCCACTAGAGATCCATTAATAATTACTAAAAACATGGCTGAATATATACATGATTTAATCAGTCTCAACCAACATTGGGAAAAGCCAAACTTGTCAAGGACCCTAAGAAGAAAATCCCAAGCCACTCTGTCATACGTCTTGTTCATGTCCAACTTGAGAAGAGTCCCGAGCCTCCCACTTTTATTTGTAGAGTGGATGATCTCATGAAAAACAATAACACCATCTAAAATTTATTGTTGGGGGATGAAACCACTTTGTGGAGCATCAATGTTTGAAGAGAGCAAAAGTTTAAGTCTATTGGCCATGGATTTAGTCAAAATTTTGAAAATCGTATTACATAGGCTAATCGACCTAAAATTTGTAAATCCTTTGGCACCTGGCGATTTAGGTAGTAAAACCAAAAAGGTGGAATTTACATCGGCCAGGATAAAATTAGATCTTTGGACATCTTTGATTGCATTACAAATATCATGGCCCAAAATATGCCAAAACCTCTAACAAAATATAGATGGGAAACCATCTGGACTTGGAGCCTTAAGACCTCCCATTGAGAAAATTACCTTTCTAATCTCATCATAATTGAAGGGATCACACAAGATCTTGTTCATATCTTCGTAGACCAATGTTGGGATGTTGTAGAGAAGACAAGTTTTTGCTTGCAAGTTTCTGGGAACTAAGGAACATAACAAATCTTTGAAGAACTCCACAACACTTTCCCTAATTTTGTTAATTTCCTTAGTAACCTCACCATCTGCATTTCTAATTTCCTTGATCATGTTGTGACTCCTATGCCTCAACACGGACGTATGAAATTTTTTTATGTTTTGGTATCCTTATTTGAGCCATAAATTCCTTGATTTCTAATGCCACATAATCTCTTCTTCAGCCAAGACATTGTGCAAATCCACAAGCATACTTCTTTCTTTGGATCTCACCGCCTCCACTACCTCCGACCTGGCTGAAATGACTTCCACTTCTTTGAGCTACTCAATGAGTTCATTTTTCCTTAACAAAATATTACCAAATTTTTTTTTATTCCATTCCTTTAGCTTTGCCTTAATATACCTTAGCTTCGATGCAACTTGAGCAATAGGGTGGCCCAAAAAGTCCTTAGCCCACCATTCCTTGATCTTACCTTCCAGGTTTGGGTGAGAGAGCCACATGGCCTCAAATCTGAAGGGCCTAGGAAAAAATGAATAATTTTGAACTTGCTCCAACACTAGAGGATTATGATCGGAGGCCACTTTAGGAAGAGACTACAAAGACACATCTCCAAAAAAAGGTAGCCCTTCCTTAGATATGAGGATTCTATCTAGCCTGACTTGAATATTTTGGCATCCCAATTGTCGATTGCTCCATGTATACCTAGATCCCTTCAGCTCCAAATCCATAAGCTCTTGGGAATTCACAAAAGAGGTAAAGTCTTCCATGCTTTTATAGACTAGAGTCCCTCATTTCTTATTATATGGGTATAAAGGGGTATTAAAGTCTCCTACCAAAAGCCATGCTTCCTTGTTAAAAATATCTCTCATAATTTGCAAGGAGTCCCAAAATACCAACCTATTTTGAGGAGAGTTAGGGGCATAAATATTCAAAGTAACCCACTTGACCCCTAAGACTTTGGAAGAAAACAAAATATTTATAACTCTATCAGAAACTAGTAGAGTCGATCCTTCAAAATATTCTGGGTTCCACATACATAACAGACCTCCTAAAGCTCCATTTGCCAAGTTGGCAACAAAATTTGATTCTCTCCATTTTTTTTTAAACTAATTCAGCATTGTAACTATCCATTTTTGTTTTCTACACAAGAATAATATCTGGCTTAAACTATTTACGTAGAGAGATCAACACTCTTTGTTTAGAAATCCTGTTTAGGCCTCTAATATTCCATGTGATGACTCTCATTTATAATATTTGGAGCAATTGTCCCCCTCAGGAGAATGGGGCAAGCGACAAAATGAATCCAGTTTAAGTTGCTTCCCCTTAGACTCTTTCTCAAATTTCAACTGGCTTTGCAAGCCATATATAATATCTGCTTCTGCCTCCCTATTTATTATATTTTTGTTAGAGGGCTTACCCACCTTCTTGGGAACTCCAAAATTAGCCAATCCGTTTTGGAAACTTCTTGTTTTTAGACAAGAATATTTCACCCTCGATGAACCTTCTTCCCACTCTGATGACTTGGCCATATTTGGTTTGGGAGAAGAGCTAAAGTATTTCACCATATTATGAGGTGAGATAAGAACCTTTGGATCATCCTAATTTCCTTTCTCCTCTTTAGGGTTAGCATATTTAGGATTTAAGCATTCAAAGGAATTATGAAGAAAATTTGATAGCATACCTATTTCAGTCACCAACTCTCCTCTATCCACCTACATGAGGATAAAATAAACACTATACTGATTAATAGCAGTTGGTTATGGGTTTCTAACTTCCATCGCCCTAGAATCATTCTTAGTTTGGTTGGGTCCTAAGTTCTATGAAGTAAACTGGTTGGGGCCTAAGGCCTCAGATGACCCCAACTGAGGATGGCCCTGAGACTTAAAATTTCCTTATTTTCTAACCTAGTTCCCCTTAGGAACCTCCTTTCTAGCCAAACACGAACCAGTCGAGTGGTCCAACCTTCTACAAACTAGACACTTAAAAAGCCTATTTTCATAGACAATCATTTGAGTCCATACACTGTATTTGGAAATAAGATCGATATGACATGGTAACTCTACCTTCGGGTCTAGATTACCAAGTCAAAAAGAGAGCAAAATTTTCAAGATCCAAAACCCTTAGTTGTGATCTCGATAAAGGACAAATTACCTGGCTTGAGGAAGGTACCAAAACTTAGGGACCCACCTGTATTGCTAGTGAATGAAATCTCATGAACCATTGAGCTGGGAGACTCACCACAGAGAATAGTTACCTCAAATTTTTGGCCATTAGAGCCTGTCTTGCCAAGTAAACTCACCTCCCTAGGAATGACCACTTGCTCACCATTCTTCTACCTTCTAGCATCTACTTGACCGCCCGAATCCTATGAACTGGAATTTTATCCCTATCCTACCACCACCTGTAGACCGCTACTAATCTCACCCTTCTACCCATCACTGAGCCCTACCTTCTCCCTCCCACTATTACTCAATTCAAATTCTTTGACTCTCATCGTAGGAATTCTTGCACAACTTTGTTTATTTGAATATCCTGTTCAAGGAGAAACACCCGCCATCCTAAGAAATTTTTGCTATGAAAATTAAACCCAAAAAACCCATATGTGGATCTCTGCAATTCTTTCACTCCCTTCACCGCTTAAGCCGTTACAAAAAATAAACCCTAAAAATCTATATGTGGATCTTTGCAACACTATAATTTTTTCACTCCTATTTTCGCCTAAGCCACTGTGAAAAATTCTTTCACTCCCTCCACCGCTTGAGCCGCTGTAAAAAAAATAAACCCTAAAAATCCTTCCATGGATGTCTGCAACACTGTAAATTTTTTACTCCTCGAGAAGATTAATTATATTTCTCTAAATGAAATATGTTAATTTTTTTGGCTTGGAAATAGATTACTCTACCTTTGTGAGGAATTTCAATTTGAGAAAATTCCATGGCACTATATCCCTTACTACATAGCTTGTTATCTAATTCCCTAGACATAAACATACTAAAGTAGGATAGAAAATAAAACACCACCACCTATCATACCACCGTGAGATCCAAATGCTTATTCATAGTCATTAACAAGTCCTTAATTGGTCTAATTATTTTGGCATTGGAGCTTTCCATTTGTAATGGTCCATTATGAGTATGAGTATACTCCATTTTTATTTTTTAGCTACTACCTTTGGCATGATGTAAAGTGTAGCTCCTAAATATATAGAAGTATTATGGAGTAGATAACCATCTATCCCTAGAGTGATGTAGAATGTATAAGGACTGATGGACATAAAATTATCCTTCTTTTATTTGAGGAGGATTTCCTAGGTATTATTTAGTGCTTTTGAGCCACCAAGTTGATAAATGGCTTATCCTTTAATTTTAATATTACTTGATCTTCAAGGATTGAACCTTTGATATTTTTTAAATAACTCAAATTGACCAAGCAAAAATAAGTGGGCACCTAAGTTTGAGTGGGGCAATGACTCATTGTACTTAGCATTAATGTATCCACCTACCTTGTAGCCATTTAAGGTATTGTAAGGCGCTAAATGCACAGGCCATTGTACCATGTATCTTTAAGTCGTTGCCATGTTGTCATGCTGGAAGTTAACCCGAATGGGCTTTGCCTTGCGTGGATGGTGTCAGTGGCCCACTTGGCCATGTGCTTTATATATCCCATTAAATGAAGGTATAAAACAATGCATTTCTTAGTTTTGTGAACTTTTATTAAGGTTTTATGAACATATAAACGAGTTTCATAATGTTTTTAATCTTTGATTTGGTAAGGACCTCATGAAAGGGAGGCCCATTAGATCTTACTTATCTAATATGGTTTGCATGTATGCATGTTTGAAGCAGTTGGAAAAATACCAGGGTGGTCCAAGGAGCATGGAGAAAACCCACCGACAACTCAATTGTGGTATGAAAAGTGATTGCACCAAGGACATTGTTATAAAAAGAGGTTATCTCCCTTTGTTTCAAAAACACTATACATTGTTTAAAGCCCTCTAAAAATATTGTGTTATACTCAAAAGAATCATTATTGATCAATATACATTTGCTCATAAATTTTCATCTTTACTTGCATGGTGTATTTTATGTCTACAAATAGCTCTAGATGATAGCAAGACTAGACAATATCTCCAAATGGTAGCTCCAAATAATAGCTCTAGATGGTAGCTCCGGATGGTAGTAGCTCTAGATGACAACTCTAGGTTATAGCTCTATATAGTAGATCTAAATGATAACTCTAAAAAACATCTATATACAGTAGATCTATATAATATATCCAAATGGCTCTTCTAGACAACAACTTCAATTATTTCCAACACATTCAAACTCTAGTGTAGTGCTCTAGATGACTTATTCCTTTTTTGGACATGTTTCTTATACTAGATAACAACACATTTTTATTTTTTATTTTTTATAGATGATAGAAACCAATTCATGATGGTAACTATTTTGATACAAAGTGAATACTTATATGACTCCACAACTCCTCCAATATTAAATAAATTCTTACAATACTTGCAAACAAAAATAAGGATTAAAAAAAAGTGTTATTTTATCCAACTGGTAAGTTTATTTTCTTGCTTGAACTTGTGTTTGCTCCTTTCTAGACTTACTAGGGTAGCACAAACATATAATCTTCATGGTCACTCATGTTGTAAATACGAAAACACACTACTCTTAGCAACTCTCCTATGAATAAGGACACACAACTATTCATAGGTATAGACATGAATATGAACACATTATTATTTACAACAATAAAGAAGACTACATCACATCAACTTGATATCTACAAAATAAAACAAACAAAAAAATATATCTTCATTGCTTAGGTTACCTCTAGAATGTAATCCTCTTGAATCTACTTATTCCTACTCATGTATCTTGTTTTGACACCACATGTTGGACCAACAATGTATTGGAAAAGTTTTATTATCAAGAAAATATTATATTTATGCTACAAAATATAATTAGTTATGGTTAGAAAATATAATAATCAAGTAACTAACTCAATGTGTATAGGTAGAACCCATTCATCACATTAAACACCACCTGGCACCCTAATATGTGATGTAATATTCAGAACATCAATTAACTAGGACTAGATCTCAATCCCATAGGAGTGGAGATTAAAAATTAATTCTTCTAGCATAAGGGATGACTAGGTTTTATTTTTATTGTTGTAACAATTTAACTTATTGAATGTATGATCCTTCATAAATTGTCAATCTACGATCATTCAAAATTATCCCAAGGCATGTTGTATACACCCATCTATGAAGAAAATCTGGATCTAGACTATATACTAAACAAGAAAAGAATGGAATAAGAAGGAAATGCATCTAGTCTAAAATATTATGGATTCCTCATTTTATATACACAAAGGGAGCCCTTCCTTGGATGTAATAGAAAGAGATCATCACATCCTTAGTTTATTGCATAAGTTAAGATAGAATGAAATTATGGAAATTAAACTATTATTAAATTATAATTATAGGTACATATCTTTGCTTGGTTGGATATAACATCTTTAAAATGCTTGAAGAATATTTATAGGCATAGAATAGTATCCCATTAAATTCATTTTTTTTATCCACTAAGTAAGTGGTTACAACTTCCAAAAAAATGACAACCAATTGAGGTTAATAACAACTCTTTCTTTCCCTCTTATTCCTATATAATTTTTTTGTACTAAGGGGGATTCTCAAATTATAATAAATTTGTTATAATAATAATATTTAAAGAATCCCCCTATCGTTTAGAAAATAGAGATCCTAGATAACAATATTCTTGGACCTATCATAAATACAAGTGCTAGAACACAATTATTGTCTATAACTACTATAACATGACTATTATCTACAACTACTACAACATTGATACTAATTATGGTAGACTAAAGCATGATTGGATGGATAACTACAATATGGATGACTTGATGATTTTAACTTCAGTGTCAAGGTGGATGATTGTAGCATAACTAGACTATAACTAATGTTATTTATAACTTATTTATGAGTCAAAACAACTGTCCTTCTCTAATTTATTGATGTAAATAAAATTATTTTCTATTTTTTACAAAATCTATAAAATAAATTAAAACTACAATAAATTATCACAAAATGGTGTACAAAAAACATCATTTTCATGCTAAAGATAGCCCTAAAATACTATATTTTATGGGACCATCACATATCAAACCATTATACATTGCCTTGAGTACACTTTGTATGGAAGAAGACACTCATGTTATGTTACCCACCTATTGAGCATACATATCCCATCCCTTCAAAATAAAATATTGGATCTCCTATTTGGAGTTCTCATGCCTTCACTATCAGACCCATTCATGTTGTACAACTACTTAATATGGGAGAAAAGTTTATATAGAAAAGGTTGTTTTAGCTTAGAAGACTTTTTTTATCACTTGGTTAAATTTATAGAATAACAAACTAGTAGGTGTTGTGGGTAATTTTGGTCATCATCCACACACACTTTTGGTTGAAAGTGCAAAAGGTAACATTATGGGTCCTAAAAAATTTGATGCTTGGCAAAAAAACAAAAATGGCAAAGTTTAGAAATCATTAGACATTTTGTACCCAGGCGATCAACTAATAGGTCTCGAACCTTTGGCACTTGGTGAAAAGCAAGAAGGGTAAAATTTGGCTAAGTATGAAGCTCGTTGGGCTCCATGTACTTCTCTAGGTAGTAGACAAGTACCAATATCTTATCATTCAAAAGCGACTCAAGAGGGAAAAATAGCTAAGGGTGGAGGTCACCGAAAGTCTTGCCTCCTTAGTAGAGGTGAATGGGTACCAAAAACCCATTGCCTAACGGTTGAGATGAGATGCTAAAATTGGCCAAGTATAGACTCTATCGAACATTTTGTACCTCCACAGGAGGCAAACAGATACAAAAATCCATCACTCAAAAGATGTTAAAATGGCTAAGTGTTGAAAGTGTTAGACCTTTATACCCCTAGTAAAAGCAAATGAGTACCAAAAGCACATAGTCCAATAGATGTTTAAGGAGCGCCAAAAATTTTGTACCTCCAACAGTGGTAGGCTAGTACCAAGATCCCAAAAACTATCAAGCAAAGAAAAATTAGCTAAGTTTTGGGAGTGCCAAAAATTTTGTACCCTTAGTAGAGTTCAATGGGTACAAAAAATGCATTGCCCAATGAAAGGAAAAATTTAATAAAATGGCTAAGTATCAAAAGCGTTAAAATTTTTTTATCTTGTGAAACTAAGGATAGGTACTAGAAACCAATCGCATAATAGATGATCAAAATGATTAAAATAATTAAGTATAGAGGTCTTTGGAAATCCTATACCTCTAATTATTGTGGATAGGTACCAAATTTCCATCACCCAACAAGAAGCAAAGTAAACACCCATCACCCAACAGATGTGAGAAAGATGAAATTAGCTAAGTGTGAGGACTTCCAAACAATTTATACCTGGCCAAGCAGTAGATGGGTACCCAAAATCCATTACCCGATAGTAGTGAAAATAAACAAGTATAAAAGTTACCAATTTTTTTCCCCTCATAATGGAGATGGATGAGTACCAAAAACCCATCGCCCAATTAGAAGTAAGAAAAGACTAATTTTGGCTGTCTTGAAAGCACTAAACTTTTGTACCACACTAGTAGAGGATGAGTACCAATAACCCATTACACAATAGAATACCATAGAAGCAAAAATGACTAAGTATGAAGACTATGAAAAATCATGTACCTAGAGAGGCAATGATTAAGTATATTTATAAAGACTACGAAAAATCCTACTATAAGATAATTTAAAAATGACTAAGTATGACGACTATTAAGTTATTTTAAATCATATCTCAGTATAACTTCATGGGTAAAATTGGTTGACAAATTATTTGAATAATTTAATAAAAAAGATCCATTCTCTCTGCTAACACAATTCACTGTGATACAAAGACATTCATAAGAGGAAATAATGTATTTCAACATTAGATTTAGCTAGACATGGAAAAGAGTACCCTAGGATCTTAGGCCAACTGAGGAAAAAGTGATATATTATTATTTGAGGGCTTTTAATTCATATTTAGGCATGATCATAAGGAAATATAACGTATTTACATTCCTAGATATCTTCCAAGAAGTATTAAATATAGAGGACTTGATTGCTATAGGCAAACTGCCTCCTAAAACTATAATGCCTTAGAATTTCCTCAACAACAAGCATAAACCCCTGCTACATATACTTCCTATCTAGTAGTGACTTCAACCATAAATTTTACAACATGGCCAACTCCACCAGAAACATAGATATTACAAACACATCTTACAATTCCAGTACTTCTAGCACCTCTCCCTATTCTTGTATTACTAGCCCCAGATCCCAAAATGGCTACCTTACAAGAATTAGCTATAGCTATGAAGAATCTAACAAATGAATTTACTTCTATGAAAAGGAGAGAGGCTGAGAGAAATTTTCAACCTAGAATATTCCCATATGTAATGAAGGATCAAACAACTACTTCTATTAGCAAAGTTTCTATAAAATTTAATACAATATATAACAATTGGGAAGCTGAGCCCTCCACATAAATCTCTAAGTAAGATTACTGGTGTTCAACATGCAATGACCCTCATGATGAATGTTTGTGCATGATGCATCAACATCATATTCAAAAGTTGCAATTAAGAAGGCTGAAAGAGCCCAAAAAGGGTAAGTAAATATGCTAAGGAAAATAGACCATAAATTTATGATGCCATCAATTGAGCAAGTGTTAGTTTTGACAAGATCAAGGAAAAACCCTTGCAATTTGATCCCAAAATAATGGACCCCTTCAGGGTGCCTTTTGAACCAAAGGATCAACCAAATAAGGACTCTGCTCATAAGCCAAGCCCATCTTCAATGCAAAAAGAGTCACCCAAGAAAAAAACTACTCATTCTGCTCTAGTCCAACTATAACAAAAGATGACAAAAGAAGCTTAAACTCAAGAATAGGCTAGGGACAAACTTAGATATCCGTATATTACTAAACATTAAATAATTGAGGCAAATCATGAGTACTAGATTAAATTCAATGAACCTACAAAGGAGTAAAGCAAGCATTCTAAGACGATGGGCTTTAAAATGGTTGAGGAAATGAAAAAGACATCATCAAAAGCTAGTATGTTTGTGTTGGTCACGAATCTACCACAGGAAAGTATTTTATGCGAAATGTGCCCTAGACCCGGCAAACATTGAAAGGCTGGGAGAAAGAAATGTCTCCCAAACTAATCTCCAAAGAGGGCTGGTTCCCTTACTAAATTTTATATTCTTGAAGACGAGTTACAGGAAAGGAATTGGAAATATGCAGAAAGAAATGGAAAATATAGCCACAGGACGAATTTATCAGATCTTGGAAAGATTAGCAGTAGATAACCTCAAGCACACTAACATCATATAACAAAAGATAGCGACATAATTTACTTACAACCTTGCACAGATAACCTTCAGAATCGCATTCCAGAACTCACTTCCTCACTAGCAATATTTAAACTCAGACGCAAAATTCAAATTTAGCAGCAGATAAGAAATACGAGCGTAAATGAGGAATGCATAAGATAGAAGAAAAAACACACAGAAAGTTGCTTGCAAAACCAGTGGCCAAATATATTTCATTCATGCAAAGAATTTGAAAAGTTTTTCAGCAAAAGTCTCTCTCTCGATACCTCTTTTTGAGATATACATTGATATTTATAGAGGTCTTACCTCTTTGTAGCATTTAAAACATGAAACAGAATTCCTCGAGATCCATAAAATATGCAATAGAAATAAGGAAATGATCCCCTTAAACCAGCCTCGGAGAAACCAAAAATTGAATGGAACAAGGAATCGGTCGTCTTCATTAAATGGTCATTCTCGGAGCATGCTTGGACCGTTAGAAAATAACAAACAGAAGCTTTGAATAATGGAGGCATCTTCAATTCTGGTGGCTTCGAAAACTACAGGCCTGAGCACGTTCTTCTATCTTGCATACATTGGAAAGCAACAAAACATTAAATTCTAGAGTGCTTTTAATCTTTGGAAATCGCAATACTTCATCGGGCCGTTGAACTGCTTCTTGGCACGAAATGGTGACGGGTCGCAAAAATGTGACATGTCGCGAAATCATGACATTTTCTCTCTCCATGCGCTTTTGCCACTTTGGGTCATGAAAACCAAACATGTCACGAAATCACGACGTATTCGGCTCTTTGTTCTCCTTCGTCACCTTAGGTCATGAAAACGTGACGCGTCGTGAAATCACGACGTTTCGTACTATTCTGCTCCTTCCTTGCTTTGCTCTCGCGAAACTACGACCTGTTGCGATTTCACGATATTTTTCCCCATGTTGTCATTTCATTGTTTCGAACCGCAAAAACGCGAGAAGTCACAATTTTGCTACATATTTCTCTCGCTTGGTCTTCTCTTTGCTCCTCGTCGCGAAAATGCGACATGTCGCAAAATCGCGACATCTTCTTCTTGCTTGGCTTCATCTCCAAAAATGTTGCAAAATCGTGAAGTCTTCCATGCCTTATGATTTTTCTTCAACTTGACCGTGATAACGCGACATGTCGTGATATCGCGACATTTTTTACATTCTGCCTCCGTGTTCACTTTTCTGTCGCGATATCGCGACGAGTTTCATTGCCATTACCCTTTGCTCAATTATGTCATGATTTCACGAACTTTTCTATCACTCTGCTTTATGGCCATTGCAAGTCGCGAAAATGTGACATGTCACGATATTGCGACTATTTTACTGCTCTACCTCTGTTGACCATTTTGACCACGATTTTGGAACATGTCACGATATCACGACATTCTCTGACTTTAGTTTCTCTCTCCTCTAAAACCAGTGATAGCGCGACATGTCACAATATCGTGACAGTTTTGAGCCCGTGCTCTCCATGCTGCTTTTGGTCGTGATATCGCGACAGTCTTCAGACTTAGCTGTTTTTGCCCAAAACTTGTAGAAAACACAAAGGAGTGAGAACTTCATCAGTTTATGCATGAATAATCAACAATCAAAACAATGTGGCAAAAATGCCAACAATTTGATGCTTTACTAATTTTGGGGTAGATTGACTTGCTTCAAGCATTTATAAAATCCATAAAACATAAAGGTAAGCACCAGTCGAATATCAAATTAGCTCAAGGAAATCCTACTTTAAGAATAAGGAAAAATAGGTTGTCACCATTCTACTTGTCTTTACGGATGGAAGTATGGATGGTGCATAACTACATGATTGATTTTGGAGCAATGACCACAATAATACCCAAGGTTGTGTGATATAATGAGTATAGGATATAACAAGAGTAGTCCTAGTGTGTTGTAGCTATATGGTACTCCAATTAAAATTGTGGGAGTAATTAAGGATATACCAATGGTATTACATAGGATACCTTAGGTTACAGTCATTCAAGAAGTGGTGGTAGTAGATCTAGAGCCATATTTTTCTATGTGCCTCTCAAGGGAATTTATAGCTAAATTAGGAGGGTACCTGTCTCTTGATTACTCATATATGGAGATACCATATAAAGTTAAGAGAGTACACATATTCTCTAAAAATCTATCTAATTTCCATATAGAAAATATTGAGGAAGAAAATCAGCAAGCTAATATAGTTAGCATGATGACTAAAGAAACTAATCTAATGGAGGATATCATGGAAGATTTACAAAAAAAGGATCATTTATCATTCAAGGAATTTAATGCCATGATTAAAATGGGGATTGGGACATATTAAAAAATAAAGCTAGAGGAAAAGAAAGCCTCAACTATGGCAATATAAGATCCACAACAAAAATAAAATGAAATATGGAAGCTCTACTTTGATGGAGCAAGATGCAAAAATGGTGTCAGAGTGGGCACAATGTTAATATCACCTATTGGGGTAAAAAAAGTATTTTTATATAGATTTAATTGGATCTACACAACTAATGTAGTAAAGCATGAAGTACTATGCTTAGGTTTAATGAAAGATAGAATGGTTCATCAACAAGCAACACTACCTCAAGGTCTACATAAATAGAGTGTGGGATTTTTTGGAGATCTTTGAGGCACTAAATATAAAGGTTATTCCTAGAGAACAAAAAAATCATGCTAACACATTAAAATTTATGGGAGACAACTATTGCCCAATATCTAATGTGATACACAAGGTGAAGATAATAAGGCTTGTGTACAGGTCATCTATTCTAGATAAAGATACATTCTAGTAGATTTTTTATTCTAATGAAAAAATAGTTGAATTCCTAATACAGGAAAATAATTATAACAATGAAACCATCTAGTCTTCTAAAAATGAAGAAGAGGAGGATTTAATGAAATTGAAGAACAATCATATTCCTAAAGGATTTATCACTCTGGAAAGTTTATTTGGTAGCATTGATCATTCAACTACTCATAGAATGAAAATTTATAGTCAGAGTTTGATGGGGAGCCAATTTTAATTAACAAAGAAAAGACGTAATTTTATTTCAAAGCATAGAAAGATTTACAATTCGAAACTATGAAAGATTACACAGTACAAAAAATTCCAAAAGAAGCTGCAGCTTTCGTCTCTCTAGCCTCTGCAATCCTTCAAAAAATCTCTCTTTATCAACACAGGTTCTTGCTGCAACCGCCGTTCGTAACCGTCCCTGTAACCGCTGCAACGGTTCCCTGGAACTGCCTTAATGGCTTCTAAAACTACCAACTGTCGTTCTGCAACAGTCCGCAAAAAAGTAACATGTTGCGTTTTCATGACACCTTTGCATTCTCGCTCTTCTCTCTCCTAGCCGGGTCGTGAAAACGTGACACTTTTTCCTCCATGTCCATCTATCGCGATATCGCGACACTTTTTTGGCTTTTGTCTTTGTTGGCCAATGTGTCACGATATCGTGACACTTTCGTTTGCTCACAACTTTGCTTTAAGTTCGTCACGATATCGCGACACTTGCCATTTGCATCCGCCATTGTTTCTGAGTTGTCGCGATATCACGATAACTTTTGTGTTGCGATATCGCGACACTTGCCATTTGCGCCCACCATTGTTTCTGAGTTGTCGTGATATCGTGACAACTTTTGTGTCATGATATCGTGACACTTGCGATTTGTGCCTGCCGTTGGTTCTGAGTTGTCGCGATATCGTGACAACTTTTATGTCACGATATCGCGACACTTGCGATTGCGCCCGTCGTTGGTTCTGAGTTGTCATGATATCGTGACAACTTTTATGTCGTGATATCGTGACACTTGCGATTTGCACCCACCGTTATTCTGAGTTGTCACGATATCACGACAACTTTTATGTTGCGATATCGCGACACATTCAACACTTAGACTATTTTTTTATACTTAGAACTTTTTTTGCTTGTTTCGATGCAAGATTGCTGTGCTGCTCCTAGATGCTCCTGCATCAGACACCCAAGGTAGATTTAGAAGTGATCCTCACTTCTGGACGGTCAGAGGAAAACCCAGACGATCAACCTCCGATTTGGACAACCATGTGGCATCTTTGACAGGTCAGTTCTTCCACTTGACCAAATACTCCGAATATTGCCTGTTTCGAGTACTTCTGCCTTTGTGAGTGTCGAGTATGTCTTCAATTTCCTCTTTGTCTGGAGTGGATGCTGGAATGTTCCATAGATCCAGACTGGGTGGTTCACTACAACTTCCTGTATGATATTCAACCAAGTCTGAAATATTGAAGATAGGGGAAATATTCAGCTCACTTGGTAGATCTACTTCATAGGCATTTCTTGAATCTCATTTACCTATGATCCGGCATGGTCCAAACTTCTTCATTTTTAGCTTATTGTAGGTTTTGGTAGGAAAACGTTCCTTGCGCAAATGAACCATGACTTCATCTCCTATCTGGAATTCCTTGAAACGTTGCTTCTGATCTGCTCTGGCTTTGTATGTAGCATTCATTTTATTGATATGCTGTTGTACCTCTTCATGTAAATTCTTCATGTGTGCTGGAAAGTCTTCAGCTTCAACACTGTGCTTGTCACTGTTATCCATCGACCTCAACTTAGAAGCATTTCTTGGGCTATTCCCATGTACTATCTGAAATGGGGATTTACCAGTACTACGATTGACAGAATTATTGTAAGAAAACTCTGCCTGTGGTAAAATTAGATCCCATCCCTTGGGTTTATCTCCTACCAGACATTGTAGAAGATTACCCAAACTTTTGTTGATGACTTCGGTCTGTCCATCAGTCTATGGGTGGTACACAAAAATAAATTTCAATTCTATTTTCAGCTTCTTCCACATGGTTCTCTAGAAATAACCCACAAATTTGGTATCTCTATCCAAGACAATGCTCTGGGGTAGACCATGAAGGCACACAACCTACCTAAAAAATAAGCCTGCAATATGAACAACATCATTTGTCTTCTGACATGGAATAAAATGAGCCATCTTCGAAAACCTGTCAACAACAACAAAAATGGCGTCATGTCCACGTTGTGTCCTTGGCAGACCAAGAACAAAATCCATACTGATGTCCTCCCATGGTCTCTCTGGTACAGGAAATGGCTGGTACATTCCTGTATTCTGGCTAACTCCTTTTGCCATCTGGCACACTCTACAACCCTGCACAAATTTGGTCACATCCGGCTGCAACTGCGGCCAATGGTAATTCTCACTAACGAGAGCAATGGTCTTATCTCCACCAAAATGCCCTACTAGTCCTCCGCTATGTTTCTCTTTGATCAAATTTTCCCTCATGGAACTTCATGGAATGCACAACTGGTTCTTTTGAAACAACATCCCATATTGGATCATAAAATCCAACCACTTAGTGTGATCCACAGTAGTAGGAGACACACATGCCGTCCATGCCTCTGCAAAATCTAGATCTACTGGGTATAAACTCTTGAGTTCATCAAACCCAACAACTTGCACTCTCATTTCTATCAACAAATTATGCCTTCTACTCAAGGCATCTGCAACTCTATTAGATTTACCACTTCTATGCTTCAAGACAAAGGTATAACTCTGCAGGAATTCAACCCACTTCAAATGCCGCTGGTTAAGTTTACCTTGACTATTTATATACTGCAAAGCTTGATGGTCAGTATATAAAACAAACTCTTTGGTTAGCAAATAATGTCTCCATTTCTTAAGAGCCTGAATGATAGCATAGAATTCTTGATCATAAACAGAGTATTTCTTTCTAGCATCATTTAAATTTTCACTAAAGTATGCAACAGGTTTACCTTCTTGGCTCAACATAGCTCCAATGGCACTGCCACTGGCATCATAGTCAACCTAAAACACATTATTAAAATATGGAAGTTCTAGAATGGGCTGTTCTATCACTTTCTTCTTCAATATGTCCATACTGGTACCTGCCTTGGCAGTCCACTTAAATTCTCTCTTATCCCCTCTCATAGTTTCTGTTAGGGGTGCACAAATACTGCTAAAGTATCTAATAAACTTTCTATAGAAACTTGCAATACCATGAAATGATCTTACTTCTATTACATTCCTTGGGGAAGGCCATTCAATGATAGCCTTCACTTTTTTAGGATCCATTTTTAGACCCTCCTCTGAGATGACAAATCCCAGGTAAATCAACTCTTTCTATACAAAATTGCACTTTTGTATATTTATCAATAACTGCTCCTCTCATAGTTTTTCAAAAACTGTCCGCACATGCATCAAATGCTCTTCCAATGTTTTACTGAAAATTAAAATATCATCCAGATAAACTATCACAAAATTTTCTAGGAAGTCACGCAATACCTCATTCATCAGCCTCATAAACGTACTAGGTGCATTAGTCAATCCAAATGGCATAACTAACCACTCATACAAACCCTCTTTGGTTTTAAAGGCTGTCTTCCATTCGTCACCCTCTCTAACATGTATCTGGTGATATCCGCTCTTTAAATCAATCTTAGTGAAGTATTTAGCTCCACTCAAAAAATCCATTATATCGTCCATTCTGGGTAATGGAAAGTGATATTTAATGGTAATTTTATTAATGGCTCAAGAATTAGTGCACATTCGCCATTCGCCATTCTTCTTTGGTGCAAGTACTGTTGGTACTGCACAAGGGCTCAAACTTGCTCGAATCAAACCCTTTCGCAACAATTCATGAACCTAGCGGTTCAACTCTTCATTCTCTATAGGAGACATTCTATGGGCGGCCTTATTGGGTAAACTATATCATGTTATTAAGTCAATCTGATGACTAATATTCCTCATTGGCGACAAACCCTCAGGCACATTGTCTGATATAATATCAGGAAATTCTGCTAACAGATGTTCAACTTCTGCTGGAATGTCAGTAGTATCTTCTCTCTTTACGGTAGGAATTAATGCATAACACATTGAATCCCTCTTTAGACCATCCAAATTTTTTTTGCCATCTACTAAACAAATTCTAGCATTATTGCATACCTTTTCCTCAACCTCCTTCAATGGCTTCAGTTTGTGGCGTACTCCGTCTTTTTTCAGGGAATAGGTATTTGCATGCCCATCATGCATCGCACGTTTGTCAAATTGCCATGGTCTTCCCAGCAACAAATGGCAAGCATCCATCGGCAAAATATCACACAGGACCTCATCTTGGTATCTTCCAATTTGGAACTTGACCAAGCATTGTTCACTGACCAATGCTCTATGGTCCTTCTGCAACCATGCAATCCGATATGGATGTGGGTGCTATCTTCTTTCTAGCTTTAACTTAGCTACCATTTCCTCAGAAACCAAATTATCTGTACTACCATTATCAATAATAATATTACAAATTTTACCTGAACATTTGCACCTCATGCGGAACAGGCTTTTTCGCTGGTCTGGTTCCTTCTCTTCATTCAACAAGGTTCTCCTTGTGATCATCACTTCTCCTTGCTCTGCTTCTTCAGAGTGCTCAGATTCAACACCATCATCAACAACTACAGCTCTGGCATTACCTTCAAGCCTTTTGTTTGGTGTTTCTTGGTGTTTGGGACACTCATATGATTGATGCCCCTCTTCTTCGCAATTGAAACAGGTTCCACGAAATATGCCTCTTCCATATCCGCGTCCACCTCTACCTCGTCCCCTTTGATAATCATTGTTCTGATTACGGGGTCGGTAAGCATTCTCCTCCTTTTGTTCTTGGTGATTGCTGGTTTCACCAGTCTACTTTTGGTCATCATATTTACCTCCACTGGTTCTTCCACCAGTTCTTCCACCATGACCTCTTCCTCTTTGCTTACTGTCAAATCTACGGTTTAGTTTCTCTTCCACTTTCAAAGCAAACTGGTAAGCATCTTCAATGGTGCTCATTCGAACCATACTCAATTCTTCTTGCACGTTGGTTCTTAACCCATTAATGTAACGGGCTACTCTCTCTTTATTTGCTTCTGTATGGTCGGTTCTGATAGAAATTTTAAAAAATTCCTCTGTATATTCTTTAATAGAATTGCTGGACTGTCACAAACTCTGCATTTTTCTTAGTAGATATAATTCGTAATCTGCCAGAATAAACTGTCGTTTTAGTTTTTCAACCATTCGATCCCACCTGGTGATCTTTTCTTTTTCTCTACAATTTTTTTTTAGCTGCACTCCTTTCCACCATATGCCAGCATGGCCTTTCAACTTTGTTTTGGCAAATTTTATTCGATTTGGATCTTCAACCTCCTCATATTCAAAATATTCCTCCATGTCGTTAATCCAATCAATCAATTCTTCTAGATTTAAATTTCTAGAATATGTGGATACATCAATCTTCGGCATTTTCCCAATTTGAGAAATAGCTTTAATCATTCGAGCTTCTGCAGAACTCATCGCTTCTTCTTCTTCTTCAGAAGGATCATCAAATCCGTAAGCTTCATCATCGCTCTGGTCTTCTCCTCTTGGCTCTACTCCTCTACACAATTCTTCTTGCAGGGCCTGCACTTGCCTCTACAATGCTCGAAAGTCTCCTTCAGGAACCACATTCCTTCCAGCACCATGATTTCTTCGTGATGACATTCTGCTTCACTTTTTCTCAGAACCCGTAACCCCAGATCCTGGTGCAAGCTGCCTCACGTTTGGCGCTCTGCTCACACACTCAGAATCTTACTGCTTTGATACCACTTGATGGGGAGCCAATTTTAATTAACAAAGAAAAGATGTAATTTTATTTCAAAGCATGGAAAGCTTTACAATTTGGAACTATGGAAGATTACACAGTACAAAAATGCCAAAATAAGCTGTAGCTTTCATCTCTCCAGCATTCGCAATCCTTCAAAAAATCTCTCTTTATCAACACAGGTTCTTGCTGCAACCGCCATTCGTAATCGTCCCTGTAACCGTTGCAACAGTTCCCTAGAACTACCTTAACGACTTCTAAAACTGCCAACTATTGTTCTGCAACAGTCCACGAAAAAGTAACATGTCATGTTTTTGCGACACCTTTGCATTCTGCTCTTCTCTCTCCTAGCCTGGTCACAAAAACATGACACTTTTTCCTCCATGTCCATCTATCACGATATCGTGACACTTTTTTGGCTTTTGTCTTTGTTGGCCAATGTGTCGCGATATCGTGACACTTTCATTTGCTCACAACTTTGCTTTAAGTTCGTCGCGATATCGCGACACTTGCCATTTGCGCTCGCCATTATTTCTGAGTTGTTGCGATATCGTGACAACTTTTGTGTCATGATATCGTGACACTTGCCATTTGCACCCACCATTGTTTCTAAGTTGTCGCGATATCACGACAACTTTTGTGTCGCGATATCACGACACTTGCGATTTGCGCCCGCCGTTGGTTCTGAGTTGTTGCAATATCACGACAACTTTTATGTCGCGATATCGCGACACTTGCGATTGCGCCCGCCGTTGGTTCTGAGTTGTCGCGATATCGCAACAAATTTTATGTCGTGATATCACGACACTTGCGATTTGCGCCCGTCATTATTCTGAGTTGTCGCAATATCATGACAACTTTTATGTCGTGATATCGCGACACATTCAACACTTAGACTATTTTTTTATACTTAGAACTTTTTTTGCTTGTTTCGATGCAAGATTGCTGTGCTGCTCCTGGATGCTCCTGCATCGAGTTATAAAGAAGTTTAGATTGAGCCTAGGAAGAATTTTAAAATAGGAGTGCATTATTCAGAGGAGGAAGTCAACTAAACTTTGGACCTATACAAATATTTTAGTGATATTATAGTATGAAAATATGATGATATGAAGGCATACAAAAAGGAAACCATCTAACATACCATTGAACTCACACCAGGTGCAAAACCCTTTTATGAAAAGCAATAACCAATAAATATAGAAACTGAAGCTTTAATGAAGCAAAAACTATTAAAGCTGCTAAATGCTAAATAATATATCCCATCAAGCATTCTACATGGGTTGCTAACTTTGTTTTGATAAGGAAGAAAAATGGTGATATCCATCTTTGCATGGACTTTCAAAATTTTAATAAAGCCTCGTTGAAAGATCACTATCCTCTCCCACAGATGGACCAAATACTACATACTATAGATAGAGTAGCAAAATTATTCCTATTGGAAGGATTATCTGGTTTTAACTAGGTATAGGTATGGGATGAAGACTAGTACAAAAATGCATTCATCACTAAGTGGAGGACTTTTTCATATCAAAGGATACCCTTTGGTTTGTCCAATGTTGGTGCCACTTTTTAGAGGGCAATGGGCCTAGCATTTAGGGAGTTGGTAAACAAGATAATAATGATCTATTTCGATGAAATTATGGTATTATCTCAATAGAAGGAAGAGCATGTTGAACACCTTCTATTGGTGTATAAAAAGTGCAAGGAGTTTAGGGTTTCATTAAACCCAAAAAAGTTAATTTTTGTTGTACATGAAGGAAAATTGTTAGGAAATGGTGTGTCTAAAATGGGACTAAGATTAACCCAGATAGGGTAAAAGCCATTTTGGATCTTCCATTATCACTAAATAAAAAGGGGCTATAGTCATTTTTTGGATAGATCATCTTTGTGTGGGAGTTTATATCAAATTTTTCTCAAATAGTTAAGCCCATGATTGAAATGCTTAAAATAGTAAGTGGATTTCAAGTGGAAAAATATCCAAAAAAAGTAATTTTGAGAATATTAAATAGGCTATAGCTCAAGCCCCTATGCTAATTAATCTAGACTATTCTAAATATTTTATCCTCTATTTGTTTAGAGCAGAGAAGAGTTATGTTGTCCTTACTCAAAAGAGGGTGGAAAATGATGAGTAACCCATAGCTTTCTTAAGACAAACATTGCATGACCATGAAGAAAGGTATAGTTTTATAGAAAAATAGGTCTATATGGTGATGAAATATTTGAAAAAGTTTAGGTACTTTGTGTCTCAAAGAAATATGGTATATGTATTGCATTTTGATGTCAGAAACTTCATAATTCAAGGTGAACCAGGTAACAAGAGAGCTAGATGAATCACCAAAATCTAGGAATATGATGTCAAAATTAAGCCAAACAAGCTCGTAAGGGGCATAGTGCTATGATAGAAGTTAGAAAAATCTATACAAGATACGAATATGTTATTATAAGAGGAGCAATTGGCTCATTAGGAAGGATCACCAACTCGTTTGGACACTTGTATTAAACATTTGGTACATTATTTTGATTTTGGAAAATGCATGGATGGTCTGACTACTTCTTAGAGATGTAGATATAGATTATAAACAAGAAAATATGCATTAATTGATGATATTTTATACTAAAGAAATTTTTATGGGGTATTTTTGAGATGCTTACATCCGAACAAGACAAAATATGTCCTCAAGGAGTTTCATAGTGGATTTTCAGGTGGGAATTATTTCGAATAGACCACAATAGAAAAAATTCTAAGTTGAATACTATTGGCCTTCAAATTTTTTAGATGCATTCATATTAGTTAGAGCCTATGACAAGTTCCAGAAGTTTATTGTCAAAAGCAAGCATTTGGTAATGCCTCTCCAACCAATAATTATAGAGGAACCCTTACAACAATGGGGGTTGGATTTTATTGGAGTAATTAATTCTAATTCATCAGTTTAACACAAGTATATCTTAATTGTAATGGATTTTTTTACTAAATGGATGGAATTTGAAGCCACTAAGCATGTAGATCAAGACATAGTTTTCGACTTCCTGAAAAGGTTGATCACAAGGTTTGGAATCTAAGTTATGATTGTTTCATATAATTCTAGGTCCTTCATTAGTTCCAAGACCATTGACTTTACAAGAAAATATGACATATATTAAAATACATCTTCCAAATATTATCCTCAAGGGAACAGACTAGAAAAGCCTATAAATAATAAATTATTAAAGATAACAAAGTGTAATATCAAGAATAATCCCAAAAGTTGGTATTTATTGCTTGATTAGGAATTACGGGTTGATATGATAATAGTAAAAAAATATTGAAGACATCACAATATGCCTTAGTATATATAAAGAAAGGAGTCCTACTAAAGAACACAAGCTTATACTGAGAGGGGGGTGAATAGTATAAGATCAAACTTTTACTTTTCTTTCCAAAGCAATATCATCCAATATTATCAATTGCAATAATGAAACAATGCATAGATCATCACACACATAAGAGACACAGATTTAACGTGGTTCACCCAATGTGAGCTACATCCACGGAGAAAATATTTCTTATAAATTTTCTCAACAAATCTCTTAGGAACCAATTCCCTATTACAATATTTATGGGCACCAACCCAAAGGAGACACCAATCCCCTATGCTCAAGTTCGTGGACCTCTATCCATAGGAGACACCAATCCCCTTTGCTCTGGTTTGTGGACCTCTATCCATAGGAGACACCAATCCCCTTTGCTCTGGTTCATGGACCTCTATCCATAGGAGACACCAATCCCATTTGCTATGGTTCATGGACATCTATCCATAGGAGACACCAATCCCCTTTGCTCTAGTTCATGGACCTCTATCCATAGGAGACACCAATCCCATTTGCTCTGGTTCATGGACCTCTATCCATAGGAGACACCAATCCCCTTTGCTCTAGTTCATGGACCTCTTATCCTACAAGAGACACCAATCCCTCTTATTTACCTCTACTCCATAAGATCTAAATCTTCTTCTCAAATATGCTCCAATCCTATACCACAAGGCTTGCTCAAATCTACTCTAAACCTACTCACAAGGCTTGCTCAAATATTCACCAAACCTACTCAAATCTACTCCAAGCCTACTCACAAGGCTTGCTCAAATCTACTCCAAGCCTACTCACAAGGCTTGCTCAAATATACTCCAAGCCTACACACAAGGCTTGCTCAAATCTGCTCTATAATCATGCTCAAATCACTGCTCAAACCTACTCATAGATCCTGCTCAAATCTACCTCAAACCTTCTCAAAATTTACTCACAAACCTGCTCAAATCTGCCTCAATAACCTACTCAAATCTACCTCAATGTTGCTCATAAAAACTGCTCAAACATTCCTAATTTTTGCATAGAAACAATTGCATATATCTTTCCCAAAAGTGCTTTCTTTGACTAAAGTAATTCAAACATATTCTACCCAAAATTATTTTTCTTCATGAACATATAGAGAATGATATGCATTACAAATACTCAATATATTCTTCTCACATTCATTAAGTCTATCGCTTTCACATGTCTCACATTCATTGCATTCAAAAGGATACTCTAGTCTAGCACTTGATAGTTGACCTTCTTATGTAATTCCAAAATTAATCAAAACCAATGCACATACTTGCTTCACAAAACTGGTCTATAGCCCTTGCAAATTTATTCCCAATATCACTCAAAACTAATGCATAGATTTGCTTCACAAGATTGGTCTATAACCCTTGCTAGTATATTTTCAAATTCATTCAATAATAATGCACAAATTTGTTCTCAAACCCTAGCACATATATTTCCAATTTTATTCAACAATAATGCACAACTTTGTTCTCAAACCCTAGCACATATATTTCCAATTTCATTCAACAATAATTCACCATTACTCCCATCTTCAATCAATCACTAATGCACATCAAATTTACTTTCAAACCCTTGCACTTTTATTTCCAATTTCTATCAAAGCAATGCACACTCAATCAATCCTTATACCTCCAACCATATGACATCAAAGTACTTTCTTCAAACAAAAACCACCCTCTAGAAAGAAATTAAATCACCATACCTCTTAGATATTCCTTAAAAATGATGTGCTTCTATGAATTTTCCAAACCTGTCTTTAACAAATAATTTTTCTTTCTTTTGCTACTTCAAAACAGGTTAGCACTTCTCCCTTTTTAATGTCAAATCATATACTCAAAATTCCTTATTAAAATATAAGCAATAAAATTTCAATCAATATCCAAGTAACCTTTTATCCCTTCTTTTATAATATTCAAAATACAAAATTGAAATACCAAAGATACACCTTATTTCTCCAACTTTAAAACATACACCATACAATTTTATAATACTAAAAAATACACCTTATTTCTCCAACTTTGAAACATAAAATATAATTTTAATACAATAAAAAATTACTCCTTATTTCTCCAATTTAAATCATACAATACACTTTTTAGATAATAAAAAATACACCTTATTTCTCCAACTTGATCACATACATAATGCAATATAAATAATTCACAATGAAGCACTAAAATCAATGTGGCACCTTATTACTCCAACTTTAATGAAAATAAAAATTATTTTGCATACCTTTCACCTAAAAGCCTTTGCTATCGTGGATGGGGTTTGACCCCTGAACCTCCCAAACCATAGTGCCTAGCCACCACCACCATGACCAGTTGGGCTAGCCTAGTGGGTAGCAACCAAAAGGGTTGCCCTTATATCTATATCCTCATGCACTTCCAAACTAAAACTGCCACAATGTCTTCCCAACCAAAAATGCACCCGATAGGATTCGACCTTTGGATCTCTCCCATGGTAGGATCTTCATGCGGCCTAGCCAACCGATTGGGCTGCACACCAGCTTGAGAACCAAATGCACACAACAAAAATTTCACCCCTTCATGCTTCATGAAATGGATACACAACAAAAATACGATGCAACTAGGAATCGAACTCAACACTCCTTGCTCCATAGTGCCCTATCCAAGGCTAGACAACCGGTTGGGATACCCCAACGGTTGGAACAACACAGAAAAACCTCCTTTCCTTGTTCAAGCTTCAGAACCCATGAATTCTACCTTCTTGTTCATTGTCTTCTCCTTGCCTTGAATTTTTAGAATGGTGCACAGGGAGATATCAAAATCATTTGCATTAAAATATTTCAAACATTAGCAATCATGGTGAGTAAATGAAATATTTTCTTCCATATAAATATGCCTTTCTTTTCATTATCATGGAGTCAGCTTCAAACTTTATTTTTTGATTTTTAAATCCTTCAAAGACGTTGGTGCCAAACCCTTCTTTTTAAATTATAATATAAAAATATTATAATAAACCCTTTGGCCTTCTCTTGTAGTATTTGGACCTTTGTCCAAGCAAATTTTATAAACTCCACTTTTAAACCTTTTAAAACTTTTGGCCCTCTCTATAAAATTTTAAACCTTCTTAAACTTTTGGCCCTCTCTATGAACTTTTGAACTTTCTTTATAATATTTAAATCAATATTATAATCCTTTTCTTTTCAACAATTTTCCTTGCTTTGAGATATACCTTACCTTGAATAATTGTCCAACCTTAGAAGAATATTTCTGCCTTGAATACCATGCATCCTTTTGACATCAACCCTTTGACATCAATGACAACTCAATATGCTTAATATTTCCAACAATCTCCCCCTTTGTCATTGATGGCAACCCTTACAAAAAAATTTCTTTTACTGCAACTGGATTCCCAAACTGCTCCCCTTGAGAAGCTGCTCCTCCTTACTGAAATCTCTCCCCTTACTAAAATCTCTCCCCCTTTGACATCAATGGCAAAGGGCTCCTTTTGGGGCTAAAAATAAAACACTTAGCTCAGCCCCCTCACCACCTCCTTTTCTTGAGGTGATTAATTATGATATGGGAGTGAAGTTACTCCCAACTTACAATGCTCTTCTTCTTTTTCAATATTTTTCCAAACTTTTGAAGTCTTACCTCTTTGAACATTTTGAGCATCCTTTTTCTTGCTTGTCTTTGGAAGTTTCAAAAATTCTGTTCTACACCACTTTTCTCTATGCCCAAAATTATTGCATTTGTAACACCTGATGTTGTAGTCCTTGAAAGGTGCAAATGAATTCTTGGTGAAGCTATAATCATTCTTACCATAAACCCTGCAATGTATAGCTTTATGACCAAAATTATTGCAATTGAAACACATGATGTTGTAGTCCTTGGAAAGTGCAAGTGACTTGAAATTTCTCTTGTTGAAGCCATGATCATTTTTATCATGAACCTTGCAATGTATAGCTTTATGACCAAAATGATTACATGAGAAACAATAACCTTGGAAGAAATATTCATCTTGCCTTGATCTCATGGTTCTTTCTTTGCTTTTCTTGTGATGGTCCATGTTCCTTGATGATTCTTTGTTTGCTTCCTCTTTGATACTACCACTTCTCAACTTATCAGTATAGGTCTTAGGCTCTTCTTCAAATACCTTCTTTGATGCTTCTATTTCTTTTGAGCTTGACTCCTCTTCTTGTACCTCTTGACCTTCCTCATAACCAAGTCCAGTCTTCATAAATGGAGATCTCTGTGTTTTGATAATATCATCCAAATATTTTGAGCTTTTCCTAAACTGATATATCTTATTATTGAATTTCTCAAGTCCCTTCCTTAGAATGTCAACTTCATGTTCTAGTCTTTCACATTCTAGTTCTTTTGCCTTTAACTGTTCAGCCATACCTTCTTCAACTTTCTTTGCCTCTTCAACCTTCACTTTTAAGTCTATGAGATCTTGTAGGAGCTTTGTCTTTGTTTCCTCATCCTCTTGAACTTGAGCCTTCAATTCTGAATTCTTCTTTCTAACCCTTTTCAATTCCCCAAGAGCAACAATAAGTTCCTCTTCTATGTTAACCATGGTTTCTTCTTCATTTTTTGAATCTTTCTCTTTTTCTAGGTCTTTAATAACAGGAGCATCTTCATTCTCTTCTTCTTGGTATTCATTCTATTCTATGGCAAAAAATAGGATTTCTTCCTTTTCACTATCGGAGAAGCTTTCATCACTTTCACTAGAAGTACTGCTTTCTTCTTCAACATAAAAAATCTTCTTGTACCTTTGAAAAATCTTCTTCTCATGCTTGCCTTGACCATGCCTATTTTTCTTTTCATAATAAAACTTTCTTTCCTTCTTTTTCTTGTAATCCTTTTCTTCTTCACTACTACTACCTCCATTTTATGGACAATTAGCTGCATAGTGACCAATGTTACCACAACTAAAACATTTCACAGTTTGCATACTTTTGTGTTTTCTTGGACCCTTCTTATTTCTTCTCACAAAGTTAGCCTCTTCTTCACTACTTGATTCATCACTTGATTCTTGTTCTTTATTCTTTTCCTTCTTTGAAGCTTTGAATGTTGCCTCTCTTTTTGATGTTTGTTCTTTTTCTATCCTCATATCATAGGCTATGAGAATTCCATGTAGCTCATCCATGCTTAAAGTTTTGAGATCCTTCATCTCTTCTATTGTTGAAACCTTTGCATCATACCTCATAGGGAGTGACCTCAATATTTTCTGAACAATAGTAGATTCCTCAATATTTTCTCCAAGTCCATGAATAGTGTTGACAACCTCATCAACACGAAGTAGATACATAGCAATATCTTCATCATATTTCATATTCAAGTCTTCAAACTTCCTTCTATGTGTTTGAAGTTTTGCCATTTTGACCTTGTCATCTCCTTCATATATTCTCTATAACTTATCCCACATTTCTTTTGCTGAAGTACATTGCATGAATTTCACAAACTCTGATTCACATAACCCACTCAAAATTACATTCATTGCCTTGGCATTATCTTCATATGGTTTCTTACCACTTGCATCTATAGGAGGAGTTGTAGATGGTGTGAATCCATTTTCAATAGATTACCATGTATCATATCCATGTGCCATCAAATAAGTCTTCATCCTCACACTCCAGAAAGCATAGTTAGTCCCATCAAATAATGGAGCCTTATTTGATGAAAACCCTTCCTTATGAGCCATGTGTGTTCCTATAAGATCTTCCTTCAAGTTGTTAGGCTTTCATGAAGGAACCCGCTCTGATACCAATTGAAGAACATAAGCTTATACTGAGAGGGGGTGAACAATATAAGATAAAACTTTTACTTTTCTTTCCAAAGCAATATCATCCAATATTATCAATTGCAATAATGAAACAATGCACATATCATCACACACATAAGAGACACAGATTTAACGTGGTTCACCCAATGTGGGCTACATCCATGGAGAAAATATTTCTTATAAATTTTCTCAACAAATCTCTTAGGAACCAATTCCCTATTACAATGTTTATGGGCACAAACCCAAAGGAGACACCAATCCCCTATGCTCAAGTTCATGGACCTCTATCCATAGGAGACACCAATCCCATTTGATCTAGTTCATGGACATCTATCCATAGGAGACACCAATCCCTTTTCTCTAGTTCATGGACCTCTATCCATAGGAGACACCAATCCCTTTGCTCTAGTTCATGGACCTCTATCCATAGGAGACACCAATCCCATTTACTCTAGTTCATGGACCTCTATCCATAGGAGACACCAATCCCCTTTGCTCTAGTTCATGGACCTCTATCCATAGGAGACACCAATCCCTTTTTCTATGGTTCATGGACCTCTATCCATAGGAGACACCAATCCTCTTTGCTCTAGTTTATGGACCTCTATCCATAAGAGACACCAATCCCCTTTGCTCTAGTTCATGGACCTCTATCCATAGGAGACACCAATCCCTCTTTTTTGGTCCCCCTCAAATCTACTCCAAGCCTACTCACAAGGCTTGCTCAAATCTACTCCAAGCCTACTCACAAGGCTTGCTCAAATATGCTCCCAAAACCTGCTCAAATCTACTCCAAGCCTACTCACAAGGCTTGCTCAAATCTCCCAAACCTACTCACAAGGCTTGCTCAAATCTGCTCCAAGCCTACTCACAAGGCTTGCTCAAATATGCTCACAAACCTACTCTAATCTTCTCAAATATACTCCAAGCCTACACACAAGGCTTGCTCAAATATACCTCAAACAAACTTGCTCAAATATGCTCTACAATCCTGCTCAAATCATTGCTCAAACCTACTCACAGATCCTACTCAAATCTACCTCAAACCTTCTCAAAACTTAGCTCACAAACCTACTCAATTCTACCTCAATAACCTACTCAAATCTACCTCAATCCTGCTCATAAAAACTGCTCAAACATTCCTAATTCTTGCATAGAAACAATTGCATATATCTTTCCCAAAAGTGCTTTCTTTGACTAAAGTAATTTAGACATATTCTACCCAAAATTATTTTTCTTCATGAACATATAGAGAATGATATGCATTACAAATACTCAATATGTTCTTCTCACATTCATTAAGTCTATCGCTTTCACATGTCTCACATTCATTGCATTCAAAAGGATACTCTAGTCTAGCACTTGATAGTTGACCTTCTTATGTACTTCCAAAATTAATCAAAACCAATGCACATACTTGCTTCACAAAACTGGTCTATAGCCCTTGCAAATTTATTCCCAATATCACTCAAAACTAATGCATAGATTTGCTTCACAAGATTGGTCTATAACCCTTGCTAGTATATTTTCAAATTCATTCAACAATAATGCACAACTTTGTTCTCAAACCCTAGCACATATATTTCCAAATTCATTCAACAATAATGCATAACTTTGTTCTCAAACCCTAGCACATATATTTCCAATTTCATTCAACAATAATTATTCCCCATATATTTCCAATTTCATTCAACAATAATCACCATTACTCCCATCTTCAATCAATCACTAATGCACATCAAATTTACTTTCAAACCCTTGCACTTTTATTTCTAATTTCTATCAAAGCAATGCACACTCAATCAATCCTTATACCTCCAACCATATGACATCAAAGTACTTTCTTCAAACAGAAACCACCCTCTAGAAAGAAATTAAATCACCATACCTCTTAGATCTTCCTTAAAAATGATGTGCTTCTATGAATTTTCCAAACCTGTCTTTAACAAATAATTTTTCTTTCTTTTGCTACTTCAAAATAGGTTAGCACTTCTCCCTTTTTAATGTCAAATAATATACTCAAAATTCCTTATTAAAATATAAGCAATAAAATTTCAATCAATATCCAAGTAACCTTTTATCCCTTCTTTTATAATATTCAAAATACAAAATTGAAATACCAAAGATACACCTTATTTCTCCAACTTTAAAACATACACCATACAATTTTATAATACTAAAAAATACACCTTATTTCTCCAACTTTGAAACATAAAATATAATTTTAATACAATAAAAAATTACTCCTTATTTCTCCAATTTAAATCATACAATACACTTTTCAGATAATAAAAAATACACCTTATTTCTCCAACTTGATCACATACATAATGCAATATAAATAATTCACAATGAAGCACTAAAATCAATGTGGCACCTTATTACTCCAACTTTAATGAAAATAAAAATTATTTTGCATACCTTTCACCTAAAAGCCTTTGCTATCGCGGATGGGGTTTGACCCCTGAACCTCCCAAACCGCAGTGCCTAGCCACCACCACCATGACCAGCTGGGCTAGCCCAGTGGGTAGCAACCAAAAGGGTTGCCCTTATATCTATATCCTCACGCGCTTCCAAACTAAAACTACCACAATGTCTTCCCAACCAAAAATGCACCCGATAGGATTTGACCTTCGGATCTCTCCCATGGTAGGATATTTGTGCAGCCTAGCCAACCGGATGGGCTGCACACCATCTTGAGAACCAAACATACACAACAAAACTTTCACCCCTTCACGCTTCATGAAATGGATACACAACAAAAATACGATGCAGTTGGGAATCAAACTCAACACTCCTTGCTCCGCAATGCCCTATCCAGGGTTGGACAACCGGTTGGGATACCCCAATGGTTGGAACAACACAGTGAAACCTCCTTTCCTTGTTCAAGCTTCAGAACCCATGAATTCTACCTTCTTGTTCGCTGTCTTCTCCTTGCCTTGAATTTTCAGAATGGCGCATAAGGAGATATCAAAATCATTCGCATTAAAATATTTCAAACATTAGCAATCGTGGTGAGTAAATGAAATATTTTCTTCCATATAAATATGCCTTTCTTTTCATTATCGTGGAGTCGGCTTCAAACTTTATTTTTTGATTTTTAAATCCTTCAAAGACGTTGGCGCCAAACCCTTCTTTTTAAATTATAATATAAAAATATTATAATAAACCCTTTGGCCTTCTCTTGTAGTATTTGGACCTTTGTCCAAGCAACTTTTATAAACTCCACTTTTAAACCTTTTAAAACTTTTGGCCCTCTCTATAAAATTTTAAACCTTCTTAAAATTTTGGCCCTCTCTATGAACTTTTGAACTTTCTTTATAATATTTAAATCAATATTATAATCCTTTTCTTTTCAACAATTTTCCTTGCTTTGAGATATACCTTACCTTGAATAATTGTCCAACCTTAGAAGAATATTTCTGCCTTGAATACCATGCATCCTTTTGACATCAACCCTTTGACATCAATGACAACTCAATATGCTTAATATTTCCAACACCTACCCATCAACTTAGAGCTATCGACTCTCAAGTTTATTAATGAAATGGAACAAAAACAAATTTAGCCAGGGGAAAAATAATGAAAGAATTAATGCTATTGGAGGAAAACCATGAGCAAGCATATAATAATATTTGTCATCATCATATAGTTTTAAAATGTTGATTTGGTAAAAGAGCATCATGTAAAGCATTTAATGAAGGCAATCTGATTCTTGAATGGGATGTAGATTGAGCTAATATAGGTGCACACAATAAATTTGAATCCATGTGGTTTGCGTTGTATCTCATAGAAAAAAAGAAATATTTAAATGCATTTCATGGATGGTTGTGTGTTACCAATTTTGGTAAATGGACAGTACCTAAAGTATTATTCCTAAATAAGAGTTTCTTACTTGTACATATGTAAATAGGACACATGTATATACATCTGTATAAAGAAGCTCAACTGTCATAAGGGTAGCTCTTGTGATTTTCCTACAAGGTTGCAAATTGACTATTGATTGTGGTCTAACAACATTTGTACCTCTTTATCATAATATCACTAGAGGATCAATAAATATAGGCTAATTATTGAATCTACCAATGGTGATGCCCAGATGGTTAATTATAGTTTGCATAGGCTATCCAAGTATAGGATCATTTAAAATGCTATTGGCTAGTGATATTTTTGCATTAAAAATGCATCATTTCTTCTATAATTATCACCGATATTTGCATAGATATACATAATCCCCCAAGCTAGCCAATAATCCAACAAGGTGATAATTAAGGCTATCAATGGTAGTTGTGAAGAAAATTCCTAGAATGATGAGCCAAACTGCCATTAACCACCAAACAATGAATTTTATGAAATTCTACTGGATGGTGTTGCCCACCCCAAAGGCATGTGTCATAATGCTCTATAAAGGTTGCTAATCTTGAGTAGATATTCCTAGGCAAACACAATCTTCTTCATGTAAGGATTAATGATCATACATTAATCAAGCTCATAGTAAAATGTTATAAATAGACCCCAACTTCAAGCCACACAAGATTTGTAATATCTTGTAGCACAAAGAAAAATATAAAGGTCAATGTTCAACTAGGAGGATAAGTGTAGAAATTTGTGTTGAGACTAGAGGAAATGGCTCGAGCAAAGAAAAGCACAACAGTGCAAAAATCATCAAAAGAGTTGTAGGATAGGCTAGTAGGCATACACGATATAGTTCTTACTATTAAGGCAAAACATAATTTTTTTTGAGATATATCAGAAAGAAAAGGGAAGAAATATTCACCTTATCATCCTAACAGTGCACCTTGGAGTTCAATGCTGGCCAAAATATACCTAGGATGGTACACCTGTGCTCGGAGTTGGTGCAAGAAGTCATGAAATACTATGATCCAAATATGACCATAGTTTGCAACTCAAATCTAGAGCAATTTTTCACAATCTCAAAAGAATCAGTTGTTAGAGATTTTGTAGTATAAGATACTCCAAGAGTAAACCTGAAAAAGATAATTATAGAAAATCAAAGAGCATATTTTAGCAAATATTTTATAAAGAAGTGGCTCATTGGCTTGCTGGGAAAACTCCTAGATGATTACATGATGAAGCCAAGAAAGTTAGGAGCTTTTAAGTCTCATGCACAACCAATATTATCTATGCTAGTGGTTATTATTAGATTGAGGATATATGCTATTGTATATCCCTACCAATTGGGCTTGGCTAATGCTATTATGGAAACTTGCAAATATGGAGGGAAAGTGGCACATCTTCCTATCATGTTATACTAAGAAAAAATTATAGCAAGAAACATACACAAATAACTTGCAACCATGGAGATGGGGAAGAATGAACTATTTACATATCCATCATATATAGCGTGGTTAGTCCTTTTCCACATGACCCCATGCCAACACAACATAGATATAGAGAGGTGGTATGAAAAATGGCTAGCATGCCCCCTTGTGGATTGGAACCAAATTCTAAGAGAAAACTCCTCATACATAGAATTTAATAAGCAATTTTTGGGACCTGCTATTTCTAAAATCTATGAAGAGTGTCCATGTATTACTACTAAGGCATTGAATAGGTTAAGGGGAAATATGCGAGAACTAGGAGACTAGTATTTTCTAAAGGAGGGAATAATTATTAGATTGTATGGTTTCCCAGATGCCCCATACCTACTTCCCTATTACGTCAAAAATTAACTCTTCAATTTGGAACTCTACAAGCATATATATATATGTGATAGAGCAGTATTTCAACCCCAAAGTGATGAAGACTATAATATTTCAACTACCTATAAAGTTTGAAAGCATCTAGATGATAACTCTAGATTATAGCTTTAGATAGTAGATCTAAGTGATAACTCTAAACAACATCTATATATAGTATATCTATATAATAGATCCAAATGGATCTTCTAGACAACAAATTCAATGATTTCCAACACATTCAAACTCTAGTGTAGTGCTCTAGATGGCTTATTCCTTTTTTGGACAACATGTTTCTTATACTAGATGGCAACACATTCTATTTTTTATTTTTTCTAGATGATAGAAACCAATTCATGATGGTAACTATGTTGATACAAAGTGGATACTTATCAAATGACTCCACAACTCCTCCAATATTCAATAATTTTTTGCAATAATTACAAAAACAAATAAGGATTAAAAATAAGAGTTATTTTCTCCAATTGGCAAGTTTATCTTCTTGCTTGAACTTGTGTCTGCTCCTTTCTAGAATTACCAAGGTAGCACAAACATATAATCTTCATGGTCACTCATGTTTCAAATAGGGACATACACTACTCTTAGAAACTCTCCTATGAATAAGGACACACAACTATTCATAGGTACAAACATAAATAGGAACACACTATTATTTACAACAATAAAGAAAACTACATCACATCAATTTGATATCTACAAAATCAAACAAACACAAAAATATATCTTCATTGCTTAGGTTTCCTCTAGAATATAATCCTCTTGAATCTACTTGTTCCTACTCATGCATCTTGCTTTGACACCACATGTTGGACCAATAATGTATTGGAAAAGTTTTATTATCAAGAAAATATTATATTTACACTGCAAGATAGAATTAGTTATGGTTAGAAAATATAATAACCAAGTAAATAACTCAATGTGTATAGGTAGAACCCATTCATCACATTAAACACCACCTGACATCCTAATATGTGATGTAATATTCACAACATCAATTACCTAGGACTAGATCTCAATCCCATAGGAGTGGAGATTAAAAATTAATTCTTCTAGCATAAGGGATGACTAGGTTTTATTTTTATTGTTGTAACAATTTAACTTATTGAATGTATGATCCTTCATAAAATTTCAATCTATGATCATTCAAAATTATGCCAAGGAATGTTGTATACACCCATCTATGAAGAAAATCTGGATCTAGACTATATACTAAACAAGAAAAAAAAATCATAAGAAGGAAATGCATCTAGTCTAAAATATTATGAATTCCTCATTCTATATACACAAAGGGGTCCCTTCCTTGGATGTAATAGAAAGAGATCACCACATCCTTAGTTTATTGCATAAGTTAAGATAGAATGAAAGTATGGAAATTAAAGTATTGTTAAATTATAATTCTAGGTACATATCTTTGCTTGGTTGGATATAACATCTTTAAAATACTTGATGAATATTTATAGGGATAGAATAGTATCCCATTAAAATCATTTTTTTATCCAATAAGTAAGTGGTTACAACTTCCAAAAAAAATGATAACCAATTGAGGTTAATAAAAACAATTCTTTCCCTCTTGTTCCTATATAATTTTTTTGTACTAAGTGGGATTCTCAAATTATAATAAATTTGTTATAATAATAATATCTAAATAATCCCCCTATAATTTAGAAAATATAGATCCTAGATAACAATATTTTTGGACCTATCATAAATACAAGTACTAGAACACAATTATTGTCTATAACTACTATAGCATGACTGTTATCTACAATTACTACAATATTGATACTAATTATGGTATACTAAAGCATGATTGGATGGATAACTACAACATGGATGACTTGATGATTTTAACTTCAGTGGCAAGGTGGATGATTGTAGCATAACTAGCCTATAATTAATGTTATTTCTAACTTATTTATGAGTCAAACCAACTGTCCTTTTCTAATTTATTGACATAAATAAAATTATTTTCTATTGTTTACAAAATCTATAAAATAAATTAAAAATACAATAAATTATCACAAAATGGTGTACAGAAAGCATCATTTTCACGCTAAATATACCCCTAAAATATTATATTTTATGGGACCATCACATATCAAATCATTATACACTCCCTTAAGTACACTTTGTATGGAAGAAGGAACTCATGTTATGTTACCCACCTATTGAACATACATATCCCATCCCTTCAAAATCAAACATTGGATCTCCTATTTGGAGTTCTCAAGCCTTCATTATCAGACCCATTCATGTTGTACAACTACTTAATATGGGATAAAAATTTATATAGAAAAGGTTTTTTTAGCTTAGAAGACTTTTTTATCACTTGGTTATTGTTGTGGCTGATCCACAACACACCCCAAAATTGGGGACCCACCTTTTTTGCATGCTTTCAAAGAAGACCGCAGTGGCCTAGATGCTAAAAAATCAAAGGAAGAGCAAAATATAGCAAGAAAAAGAAGTGTCGCGATATCGCGACATGTTGCTCCGTCGTGGCCAAAAATGAAAAAGTGTCGCGATATCGCGACATGTTGCTCCATCACGACAGAAAATGAAAAAGCATCGCGATATCGCGACATGTTGCTCCATCGTGACAAAAAATGAAAAAGTGTCGCGATATCGCGACGTGTTGCTCCGTCGCGGCCAGAAAAAGAAAATTGTCGCGATATCGCGACATGTCGTGTTTTCACGGTCCAGAACAGCAAAGTGCGTTAGAATGAAAAGTTGTCATGATTTCACGACGTGTTGCGCTGTCATTGCCAAGAAATGAAAGTTGTCGCAATTTCACGTGTTGCGCTGTCGCTGCTAAGAAATGAAAGTTGTCATGATTTTGCGACGTGTTGCACTGTCGCTGCCAAGAAATGAAAGTTGTCATGATTTCGCGACGTGTTGCTCTGTCGTGGCTCAGACAAGCAAAATGCAGAGAAAGAAAGAAACATCGCGATTTCGTGACATGTCACGTTTTCACGGCTATGAGCAGCAGAATGCATCATGAAGAGAAAATGTCGCGATATCGCGACGTGTCATAAAATCATGGTCAGAGCAAGCAAGAAGAAGTGTTGATCGAAAATGTCACAATTTTGCGACGTGCTATGAAATCGCGGTCCATAGAGGAGAGAGAAAGACAGAATGGAAAATTTTCACGATATCACGACATGTCATAAAATTGCGGTCAAACCAGTCAAACAGGGCAAGGCACTAAAGTTGTCACGATATCGTGACATATCACGTTTTCGCGATCGAAAGCAGCAAGACATGCCAAATGAAAAGATGTCGTGATTTCGTGACAGAAAGCAGCCAAGTGGTACGGAAAGAGAAAGCATCACGATTTCGTGATAGGAAGCAAAGATGATGGTACGAAAAGAAAAGGTGTCGCGATTTTGCGACATGTCTCATTTTCATGACATGTGCAACAAAACGCGGCCCGAAGTAGAAAAACGTCGTGATTTCATGATAGGATGCGTCCACACGGCCCGAAGCAGAAAAATGTCGTGATATCGCGACATGTATCATTTTCACGATGCATGAGGACGAACAAGGCTGCATACAAGAAAATGTCATGATTTTGCGACATGCTATTTTTGGTTGTGATTTACAGGGGGCCATTATGGAACATGCAGAGGAGCATGAAACACATGGCATACATGTGTCAGGGTTACAGAAGCGTTACAGTTCACAGAGAATATCAAACATTTTGGCATCAAACATAAAGTCAAAAGCAATGAAAAGGCGAGGAATACGAAACAATGCAATCTGGGAGTTGAAACGAAGCGTCGCAGAGCGAAATAGAGAACCACACCAGAAAGTATAAAAGTGGAGGCATAGATTGATACAAGGGTCAGAATCTGCTACGAGCAGAGTTGTAGAGCTAAGGGTGATAAGCCATTCTGGGCCTGCTTTGGAGCGTTTTCCTCCACCTTTTTTTGGTTTTGAGAAAACTAGAGATTCTGTTATTGTAAAATGATCAATATTTAATACAAAAAATACAGAAAGTTAGCATCTCATTGACAAGAAAAAAGGAGTCATTTTTTGCATGCAAGATTTAATTGTTTTATTTTCCCCTTTCAGATTTCTAGGCTTATAGGTGAAGTTTAATGCAAGTGCTCTTGGTTGCTTCATGCGAATGTCTAAATCTAAAAATTACAGTGAAAACCCCAGAAACCAGCACCTAGCTTATCTGGATTGTGCATGTTGCAGGTTCAATAGGTTAGGTTGTGTGCAAAAAACCTCATATCTTCGGTTTTGTCAAATAGGATCGTAGCACTCTGAATGCATTTTAATTTCAGTTTCTGCATTTCATTTTTTACTTTCTATTTTTTTTTTATATTTTTCCAGAGGCTTTAACTTTCAAGGAATTAAAATAAACATCAAAAAAATATCAAAATCTAAAAAACAATGAACAATCACTAAAGTTCATGGTGAAATAAACCACAGTGCCCCTTGTTAACAGTTACTTGCAATCACTAAGGTGTTCCAAGCATTTAAATTGAATATCTTTTATTTGAGATTACTAATACATATATGCAAAATGCTAACATAGCAGAACCTTAGAGAAGTTACTTGTTTAATTTCTTTGCAAGCAGAGGATTTGGGACTCGAATCCTATCGGAGAGTGTGTTTTCATAATCGGGTGAAAATATCACTCAACAGTTATATTTATAGAATAACCAACTATTAGGTGTTGTGGGTAATTTTGGTCATCATCCACACACACTTTTGGTTGAAAGTGAAAAAGGTAACATTATGGGTCCTAAAAAATTTGATGCTTTGCAAAAAGAAGCAACAAAAATGGCCAAATTTAGAAATCGTTGGATATTTTGTACCCAGGCAGTCAACTGATAGGTCTCGAATCTTTGGCACTTGGTGAAAAGCAAGAAGGGTGAAATTTGGCTAAGTATGAAGCTTGTTGGGATCCATGTACGTCTCTAGGTAGTAGACAGGTACCAAGATATTGTCACTCAAAAGAGACCTCATGAGGGAAAAATAGCTAAGGGTGGAGGTCACTGAAAGTCTTGCCCCCTTAGTAGAGGTGAATGGGTACCAAAAACCTATTTCCTGACAGTTGAGATGAGATGCTAAAATTGGCCAAGTATAGACTCTGTCGAACATTTTGTACCTCCACTAGAGGCAAAAATATACTAAAAACCCATCACCTGATAGATGTTAAAATGGTTGTGTTGAAAGCATTAGACCTATATACCCCTATTAAAAGAAAATGAGTACCAAAATAGATGCTTAAGGAGCGCAAATTTGTTTTTACCTCCAATAGTGGTAGGCTAGTACGAAGATCCCAACACCTAGCAAACAAAGAAAAATTAGCTGAGTGTTGGGAGTGCCAAAAATTTTGTACCCTTAGTAGAGGTTGATGGGTACCAAAGCGCATCACCCAACGAAAGGAATAAACTAAGAAAATGGCTAAGTATAAAAAACATTAAAAATTTTGTATCTTATGAAACTAAGGATAGGTACTAGAAACCCATCGTATAATAGATGATCAAAGTGCTTAAAATGGTTAAGTATAGAGGTCTTTGGAAATCTTATACCTCCAATGATTATGGATAGGTACCAAAGTTCCATCACCTAGCAAGAAGAAAATTTAACACCCATCACCCGACAAATGTGAGAAGGATGAAATTAGCTAAGTGCGAGGACTACCAAATAATTTGTACCTGGTCAAGCAGTAGATGGATACCAAAAAACCATTGCTTGATAAAAGTGAAGATAACCAAGTATGAAGTTACCAATTTTTTTTCCCTCACAATGGAGATGAACAAGTACCAAAAACCCATCACCAAATTAAAAGTAAAAAAAGGCTAATTTTGGCTGTCTTGAGAGCATCAAAATTTTTTACCATACTAATAGAGGATGAGTACAAAACCCATTTCACAATAGAATCCCATAGAAGCAAAAATGACTAAGTACGAAGACTACAAAAGATCATGTACCTAGCCAAGTAATGGACGAGTACCAAAAACCCATCACCCAACAATAGGTACCCAACACTTGGCAATAAAAAAGAAGTAGAAATGAAACAAATTTTGATACCCAATAGTAGATCAATAGGCAAGGATTAATTTTCTAACATCACCTAAGGAATAGAAAATTGCCATCATAGCATACCAAGTGGTTAAAATGTGTTGTCAAAGAATCTCAATGACTAGACCACTCGTTGTTTGCTCATGTGGATGCATGATAATGGTAGAAATTTTTGTCTAAAAAAATTGTTAGAAAATCTAATGAACTAGAGGCCAACAACTAGGCCACCACTACTTTAGATGGAGCCTAATCAAGGCACATCAACAAGCCTATTTTAGTCAGTTACAGTAAATATGCTTCCAAGCACATGTGTAGGCTGGTAGTAGTACTGATATAACAACAATCCACTCTCAAGGTAATGATGCCTATAAAATAGAATCCATTGTAAAAGCTATATATACTAGAATGATATGGGTTCTAGGGGTTGGTTCTAAAGCTTTTATAATCTACATGTATGAATATTATACTTTGAGGAATACAATTGGATTGTTGTTTGACCTTTGGTTCAAGATATTTATAGAAAACATATGTATTAATGAGTGTTTATTTCTATCATTAGCTAGCTAAATGATCATATTAGTAATTTTGTTCTCTAGATTTTTACATGTGTTCATTCTCTAGTTTTGGAATTTGTAATTTAATAGTCTATAAAATAGATAAATGTAATGTTTTGTAATTGATAAAAAATTGGTTGATTTGTTAGGAAGTTTAGTTGTTATCTCATTTGCATGGTTTTTCATATATAATTTATATTTATTTGGCTTAATTTATAATGGTTTTAAGTTATTGCTTCAACTTCCTTTATTTCTTTCAACACCATTTTCACCCCCCATTTTTAGTATTAGCTAGTTAGATTTCAATAGGAATTGGCCTACTTTGAATATTGATCTTTGAAGCTTCACATCTTCAAGGTCTTTCAATGTTGGTCAAAGTCTTAGGATACACAATTTATTCCTAGATATATTTTTAGACCAATAATTTTTGGTATTCCTGGTGGGACCCAAACCCCACCACATTGATAAATAAAATACCTGATGATTATTTATCAAAATAGATCATTTTAAAATCACCTAGTGACTCTACTAGTAAAGAAACTCAAAGATTTAAAATAAATTAATAGTACTCCCTAAAAATTTTGCTACCCAGAGAACCACTATATGATAACAAGACAAGAAACTAAAATCTCATAAGAACCAATTAAATTTTTAGAAATATCATATAGTAGGATCAAATGACAACACTCTATTATATCCTCTAAATCATCACCATATTTAATCCTTATTGAAGATAAAAATACCATCAATATTACACCTATATTATCTATGAATATTCCAACTCCAATGGCTAGAAATTAAAATATATAGAACTATCCAAACTAGAACCATACAAGATCTCTCAATTTGCCCATATAGAATCCACTTCCCCAAGAAATATCAAAAGCATTACCAGCATATGATGGTACTGGGAGAACTGCTTATGAGCATTGTTAAGATGTTGCATCATTGGTTGTTATAAATAACATTCAGGATGAGGATATTATGATAAGGCTATTAGTAATAATATTGAAAGAAAAAATATTATATTGGTACAAAACCCTATTAGATCTCAGTATAACTTCATGGGTACAATTGGTTGACAAATTAGTGGAATAATTTAATAAAAAAGTAGACCCATTCTCTCTGCTAACACAATTCACCATGATACAAAGAAATTCATAAGAGGAAATAATGTATTTCAACATTAGATTTAGCTAGACATGGAAAAGAGTACCCTAGGGTCTTAGGCCAACTGAGGAACAAGTGACATATTATTATTTGAGGGATTTTAATTCAGATTTAGGCATGACCATAAGGAAATATAATGAATTTACATTCTTGGATATCTTCCAAGAAGTATTAAAGATAGAGGACTTGATTGCTATAGGCAAATTGCCTCCTAAAACTATAATGCCAATATTTTTAGAATTTTTCCAACAACAATCACATGCCCCTACTACAAATACTTCCTATCTATTAGTGACTCCGACCATAAATTTCTCAACATGGCCAACTCCACCAGAAACTTAGACATTGCCAACACCTCTTACAATTCTAGTACTTCTAGCACCTCCCCCTATTCCTATATTACTAGTCCCAGATCCCCAAATGGCAACCTTACAAGAAATAGCTATAGCTATGAAGAATATAACAAATTAATTTACTTCTATGAAAAAGAGAGAGGCTGGGAGAAATTTTCAACCTAGAATATTTCCATATATAATGAAGGATCAAGCAACTACTTCTACTAGCAAAGTTTCTATAAACTTTAATACAATGTATAGCAATCAGGAAGTTGAGCCATCCACTTCAATATCTAAGTAATATTACTAGTGTTAAACATGCAATGACCCTCATTATGAATGTTTGTGCATGATGCATCAACATCAAATTCAAAAATTTACAATTAAGAAGGCTGAAAGAGCCCAAAAAGGGCAAGTAAATATGCTAAGGGAAATGGACCATAACTTTATGATGCCATCAATTGAGAAAGTGTTAGTTTTTAAAAGATCAAGGAAAACCCTTGCAAGTTGATCCCAAAACAATGGACCCCTCCAAGGTGCATTTTGAACCAAAGGATCAATTAAAGGACTCCACTCATAAGCCAAGCCCATATTCAATGCAAAAAAAGTAGCCCAAGAAATACACTACTTAGTCTGCTCCAGTCCAACAATAACAAAAGATGACAAAAGAAGCTTAGACTCAAGAAAAGGCTAGGGACAATCTTAGGTATCCTTATCTTACTAAGCATCAAATAATTGAGGCAACTCATGAGTACCAAACTAAATTCAATGAACCTACAAAGGAGGAGAGCAAGTAGTCTAAGATGATGGGCTTCAACATAGTTGAGGAAATGAAAAGACACCATCAAAAGCTAGCATGTTTGATGCTTTGCTAATTTTGGGGTAGATTGACTTGCTTCAAGACTCTATAAAATTCATCAAACATCAAGGTAAGCACCAGTCGAATATAAACTTAGCTCAAGGAAATCCTACTTTAAGAACAAGGAAAAATAGGTCATCACCATTCTACTTGTCTTTATGGATGGAAATATGGGTGGTACATAACTACATGATTGATTCTGGAGCAATGACCACAGTAATGCCCAAGGTTGTGTGATATAATGAGCATGGAATATACCAAGAGTAGTCCTAGTACATTGTAGCTACATGGTACTCCAATTAAAATTGTAGGAGTATTTAAGGACATACCAATGGTATTACACATGATATATAAGGTTACATTCATTCAAGAAGTGGTGATGGTAGATCTAGAGCCCTATTTTTCTATGTGCCTCTTAAGGGAATATACAGCTAAATTAGGAGGGTACCTATCTCTTGATTACTCACATATGGAGATACCATATATAGGCAAGAGGGTAAAAATATTCTCTAAAAATCCATCTACTTTCCATATAGAAAATATTGAGGAAGAAAAACAACAAGCTAATACAAGTAGCATGATGACTGAAGAAACTGATCTAATGGAGGATATCATGGAAGAGTTGCAAACAGAGGACCGGTTCTCATTCAAGGAGTTTAATGCCATGATTAAAATGGGGATTGGGACATATTCAATAATGAAGCTAGAGGAAAAGAAGCCTCAACTATGGCAAGATAAGACCGACAACAAAAATAAAATGAAATATAGAAGCTCTACTTTGATGGAGAAAGATGTAAAAATAGTTTCAGAATAGGCATAGCGTTAATATCACCTATTGGGGCAAAAAAAACATTTTTATATCTATTTACCTAGATCTACACAACTAATGCAGCAAATTATGAAGCACTGTGCTTAGGTTTGATGAAAGCTAAGAAACTAGGGATTAAAAAATTATTGATCTATATGATTCATAGCTAATAGTGAATCAAATTATAGAATGGTGCATCAGAAAGCAACACTACATCAAGGCCTACAAAACTAGAGTGTGGGATTTTTTGGAGAGCTTTAAGGCACTAAACATAAAGGTTATTCCTAGAGAACAAAACACTCATGCTGATACATTAGCATTTATGGGAGTCAACTATTTTCCAATGTCTAATGTGATACATAAGGTGAAAATAATAAGGCTTGTGTACATACCATCTATTCTAGATAAAGATACATTCGAGTAGATTTTTTATTCTAATGAACAAATAGTTGAATTCCTAATATAGGAAAATAATTGTGCTAATGAAAATATCTAGTCTTATAAAAAGAAAGAAGAGGAGTATTTAATGAAATTGAAGAACAATCATATTTGTTGGACATTTTGAGTAGTTGAGTTGTCATTGATGTCAAGAGTCAGTTTCAGTGAGCAGTGGAAGAGGAAACAATTATAGTAAGCAGTGCAAGAGGAAGATTGTATCAAGGCCAAAGGAAAAATATTATAATATTCCAGGTAAAGGTTGATTTGAAGAAAATTCAAGACCATGAAGTGATCATTCTCCAAGTTCTCTAAAAAACCCAGGTGGTAGATTTGAAAGGATAAGGTTTAAAATATTTAAATTTAAATATTTTAACTAAGGTTAAAATTTAAATTCAAATAATACTTTTGGCACCAAAGTTAAAGGATATATTTTAAATCAAATTTAAAAATTTGATAGCTTCATCGACGTTGGAAGCGCATGTGCGAAAGTGTATAAAAAGGGGGCTAAATTTTTATTTAACCTATCCATGCAATTGATTGTCTATGATAGCTAAGAGTTCGAGCGCCAAAGTCTAGAGGATTTCACATGTGCTAAAATTGACATTGGATAGTGAGAAGAGACAAGACAAAGGGAGCATTGAGTTTAGTGCCAAAGGCACAGGTAGCATAGTTGGTGATAGTGGGTGAAACTAAGAAGTTCAATAGGTGAGGAGAGCATGGTTCGAAACCCATCGAGTTGGTTTTGCAAGGGAGAAGAGTGCATTTTTTTATGCCAAATCAATCAAAAAAGGACAAAGGAAAGTCTTGAGCCTTCCCCTTCATGTGGAGGCTCATAGCCCACATGGTGGGCTAGCACCTTGATAAGGCACTTAGCTAGGAGTAGTCTCGCATTAGAAACCCATCGAGGCCTTTTGATTGAGATGAAAGGTATGAACTAATGTTTTCCAAGGTTGCATGAAATATTTTGCATTTGCTAAGGTTGTATGAATTAAATATTTTTGGAGAATTATAATTTTTTTTTTATAATTGGTTATTGAGTATTTGAGGGAGATAAAAGGGTATGCAGTATTATTTTTGAGGGTTTGATTTTTGGATGTTGTTAATTAAAGATTGAAGATTATAAGGTGTAATTGAGTAATTATTATTTTTGTATGTTTTGATGATTGCTAATTTCAAAGGAGTAATCAGGTGTATTTGAGTTTGATTATTTTAGTAATTGAGAAATATTTTTGAGAGAATGTTAGTGTGATATTTTGTCATCTAACCTTTGAAATTAGCAAAGAAGAAAATTATTTATAAGACAGATTTTGAGGTCATCTCTTCATAAAAAAAAAGGTATGGGCACATCTTCCTTGTGAGTGATTGTTGGATTTTGTGAATTCTAAGTTGGAGTGAAAAGGGTTGTTTGATAAGCATTGTTGAGTTTAATTGTTGAAGGTTTTTTGAGTGAGAGTTGTTGATAAAAACCTTGTTTGATAAGCATTGTTGGAAACATTGAATGAAACTTCATATGCTTGAACTAGGATTTATGAAAGAACATGAGTATCATTGTTATGTGAAGTTGAAAACTATCTTAAACTAGAGTGTGTGCAAGATCATGAGTATCATTGTTATGTGATTGTTTGATAAGCATTGTTGGAAATAATTGAGTGAGTGATTCATATACTTGGACTAGGGTTTGTGAACAAGGAGTATTTTATTGAGTGATTGATTGAGTGGAGTTGATTGAGCCTAGTCAAGAGGAAGTATTGAAGTAATAGTTCTAGTTTTGTGAAAAAAATTGTTCTATATTCTGAATTGATTTGAGAAAGAGGTTGGAAGTGATTGAGTGTTTGTGAGTGTGAAACATATTGAGTCTCTAAAAATTCTCTATATGTTTTTGTGGTAAAAAGAGATATTGAAAGTGATTGAGCATTTTTGTGAATGTGAAGCATATTGAGTCTCTAATAATTCTCTATATGTTTATGTGATATTGGATAAGTTCTAGTAAGGACTTGTTGAACAGATTTGAGGTAAGTCTTGGTGAAGACTTGTTGAGCATATTGGACAAGTTCTAGTAAGGACTTGTTGAGCAGATTTGAGGCAAGTCTTGGTGAAGACTTGTTGATCAGATTGGACAAGTTCTAGAGAGGACTTATGGGCAGATTAGTGTGAGCTTTTATGAAATATTACAAGGTATATTTGAGACAAGTCTTTGAGAAGACTTGAGAGCAGAGTTGATTGATTTGTTCAAACCTTGGATTAAGGTTTGGGGCATATCTAGAAGAGTTGATTTGTGATTGAGTCAAGCTTTGTGTTAAGTCTTGAGGATATATTTGTGCTAGACCAAAGGACTGTGTTTAGTGCATATTTGAGGATAGAGATTGAGGATAGATTTATGCTAGAATGAAGGACTATGTTTAGTGTAGATTTAAGGACATATTTTGGTGTATATTTGAGGATAGGTTTGTTCTAGACTAGATATAGATATTGAGTAGATTTGTGCTAGATCAAAGGACCATGTTTAGTATAAATTTGAGACAGATATGAGAGTAAGCTTTGGAGGTGATAGAGTATAGAGGATGAAACTATCTAGTGGATAGAGGTACATTAGCCAGAGCAATGAGAATAAGAGTCTTCAGTGGATAGAGATCCATTATCCAGTGCAGTGGAGGCAACAATTCTTCTAGAAGATCACCAGCCAGAGCAGAGGATCAGGAGATCTCCTGTGGATAGAGATCCACAAACCAAATGAGGAGATTGGTGTCTCTTGTGGATAGAGATCTACAAAATTTATTAGAGGATTGGTGTCTCCTTTGAACAGAGGTCCATAAACATTGTAATAGGGAAAGGTTTCCCAAGATATTTGTTGAGAAAAATTTAGTGAAAGATTTTCTCCGTGGAGTAGCCCACATTGGGTGAGCCACGTTAAATTGATATCTCTATTGTGTGTGGTGATTTATGTATTACTTTGATTACTGTTGTTGATATTGCTATTGATACATTGCATAATATTGATTGGGAAAGAAAAAGTAAAAAGTGGTCTTATACTTTTCACCCCCCTCTTAGTATAAGCTTGTGTTATTCAATATTCCTAAAGGATTTGATCACTTTGGAAAGTTTATTTGATAGCAGTGATCATCCAACTGCTCATAGAATGGAAATTTATAGTCATGTTTATAAAGAATTTTAGATTGATCCTAGGAAGAATCTCAAAATAGGAGTGCATTATTCAGAGGAGGAATTCAACCAAACTTTGGACCTATACAAAGATTTTAGTGATATTATAGCATGAAACTATGATGATATAAAGGTATACAACAAGGAAACCATCCAACATACCATTGAAATCACACCATATGCAAAATCCTTTTAGAAAAAATGACTAATAAATCCAAAAATTGGAGATTTAATGAAGTAGGAACTATTAAAGCTGCTAAATGATAAAATAATATATCCCATCAAGCATTCTACATGGGTTGCTAACTTAGTTCTGATAAGGAAGAAAAATAGTGATATCCATATTTGCATGGAATTTCAAAATATGAATAAAGCCTCATTGAAATATCACTATCCTCTCCCACAGATGGACCAGATACTACATACTATAGCTATAGTAGCAAAATTCTCCCTATTGAATGGATTATTTGGTTTTAACTAGGTATATATCCAAGATGAAGACTAGTACAAAACTGCATTTATCACTAAGTGGGGGACTTTTGCATGTCAAAGGATACCCTTTGGCTTGTCCAATGTTGGTGCCACTTTTTAGAGGGCAATGGGCCGAGCATTTAGGTAGTTGGTAAACAAGATAATAATGATCTATTTAGATGACATAACGATATTATCTCACCATAACGAAGAGCATGTTGAACACCTTTGATTGGTCTCTAAAAGGTGCAAGGAGTTTAGGGTTTTATTAAACCCAAAAAAGTTAATTTTTGTTGTACAAGAAGGGAAACTGTTAGGACATGGTGTGTCTAAAATGGAGCTAAGATTAACCCAGATAGGGTAAAAGCCATTTTGGATCTTCCATTGTAACTAATAAGAAGGAGCTATAGTCATTTTTGGATAGATCAACTTTGTGCATAATTTTATATCAAATTGTGCTCAAATAGTTAAGCCCATGACTAATTTTTTTGAAATAGTAAGTGGATTTCAAGTGGAAAATATCCAAATAAGTGCTTTCTATAATATTAAAGAGGCTATAGCTCAAGCCCCTATGCTAAATAATCTAGACTATTCTAAATATTTCATCCTTATTTGTTTGAAGCAGAGAAGAGTTATGTTGTGCTTACACAAAAGGAGGAAAATGATGAGCAACCCATAACTTTCTTAAGCCAGAAATTGCATGACCATGAAGAAAGGTTTAATTTTATAGAAAAATAGGTCTATACGGTGATGAAATCTTTGAAAAATTTTAGGCACTTTGTGTCTCAAAGCAAGATGGTCTATGTACTGCATTATGATGTTCGAAACTTCATAATTCAAGGTGAACTAGATGACAAGAGAGCTAGATGAATCACCAAAATCTAGGAATATGATGTCAAAATCAAGCCAAAAAAGTTGGTAAGGGGCATAGTGCTATGCTAGAAGTAAGTAGAATCTATACAAAATATGAATATGTTATTAGAAGAGGAGCAATTGGCTTAGTAGGAAGGATCACCGACTGGTTTAGACACTTGGATTAAACAATTGATACATTATTATGATTGTAGAAAATGTACGGATGGTATGATTACTTCTCAGAGATGTAGATATAGATTAAAAACAAGAAAATATGCACTAATTGATGATATTTTATACTAAAGAAATTTTTATGGGGTATTGTTGAGATGCCTACATCCGAATAAGATGAAAGATGTCCTCAAGGAGTTTCATAGTGGATTTTTTAGGTGGGCATTATTTCAAATAGAACATGATAGCAAAAATTATGAGTTGGATACTATTTGCCTTCAAATTTTTTAAATGCATATAAATTAGTTAGAGCCTGTGACAAGTGCCAGAGGTTTATTATTAAAAGCAAGCATTTGGCAATGCTTTTCCAGCCAATAATTACAGAGTAACCCTTCCAGCAATGGGGGTTGGATTTTATTGGAGTAATTAATTCTAATTTATTAGTTGAAAACACGTATATCTTGATTGCAATGGATTATTTTACTAAATGGATGCAAGTTGAAGCCATCAAGCATGCATATCAAGACATAGTTATCGACTTCCTAAAAAGGTTGATCTCAAGGTTTGGAATCCCAATTACGATTGTTTCAGATAATGCTAGGTCCTTCATTGGTGCCAAGACCATTGAATTTACAATAAAATATGATATATATTAAAATACATCTTCAAACTATTATCCTCAAGGAAACAGACTAGTAAAGCCTATAAACAAAAATTTATTGAAGATAAAAAAACATAATATCGAGAATAATCCCAAAAGCTGGCATATATTACTTGATCAAGAATTATGGGTTGATATGATAATAGTAAAAAACACATTGAAGACATCATAATATGCCTTAGTATATAGAAAGAAAGAAGTCCTACCCATCAACTTAGAGCTATCGACTCTCAAGTTTATTAATGAAATGGAACCAAAAAATATTTAGCCAATGGAAAAATAATGGAAGAATTAATCCCATTGGAGGAAAAGCATGAGCAAGCATATATCAGATAGTTTTCAAATGTTGGTTCAATAAAAGAGCAATATCTAAAGCATTTAATGAAGATAAAATAATTCTTAATTGGGATGTGGATCAAGCTAATCTAGGTGCACACGATAAATTTGAATCCATGTGGTTTGCGTTGTATCTCATAGAACAAAATAAATATTTAAATACATTTCAATTACGTGATTTGGATGGTTGTGTTACCAATTTTGGTAAACGAACAACACCTAAAGTATTATACCTAAATAAGAGTATATTACTTGTACATATGTGAATAGGGTACATGTATATACATATGCATAAAGAAGCTCAACTATCATGAGGGTAGCTCTTGTGATTGGCCTGCAAGTTTGCAAATTGACTATTGATTATGGTCTAACAAAATTTGTGCCTCTATTGTAATATCACTAGAGGTCCAATAAAAATATAGGCTAATTATTGAATTTTCCAATGGTGATGCCTAGATGGCTAATTACAGTTTGCATAGGCTATCCAAGTATAGGATCATTTAAAATACTATTGGCTAGTGATATTGTTGCATTAAACATGCATCATTGCTTCTATAATGATCACCAAGATTTGCATAGATATGCATAAGACCCTAATCTAGCCAATCATCCAACAAGGTGATAATTAAGGCTATCAATGGTAGTTGGGAATAAAATGCCTAGAATGATGAGCCAAATTGCCATAAACCGCTAAACAATAAATTTTATGAAATTCTACTGGATGGTGGTGCCCACCCCAAAGGCATGTGTCATAATGCTCTATAAAGGTTTCTAATCTCGAGTAGATATTCCTAGGCAAACACAATATTCTTCATGTAAGGATTAAGGATCACACATTGATCGAGCACATAGCCAAATGTTATAAATAGACCCCAAATTCAATCCACATAGGTTTTGTAATATCTTGTATCATGAAGAAAAAGATAAAGGTCGATGTTCAACTAGGAGGATAAGTGTAGAAATTAGTGTTGAGACTAGAGAAAATAGATCGAGCAAAGAAAATTACAACAGTGCAAAAATTATATAAGATTTGTAGGATAGGCTAGTAGGCATACACGATACAGTGCTTACTATTAAGGAAAAACATAATTTTTTTTGGGATATGTCAGAAAGCAAAGGGAAAAATATTCACCTGATCATCTTGATAGTGCACCTTGGAGTTCAATGCTAGAAAAAATATACCTAGGCTGGTACACCCGTGCTCGAAGTTGGTGCAAGCAGGTGTGAAATCCTATGACCCAAATATGACCATAGTTTGCAACTCAAAGCTAGAGTGATTGTTAACAATATCAAAATAATAAGTTGCTAGAGCTTTTGGAGTATAAGATAATCCAAGAGTAAACCTAAAGATGATAATTCTAGAAGACCAAAGAATATATCTAAGTGAATATTCTATAAAGAAGTTTCTCATTGGCTATTTAGGGATACTCCCAGATGATTGCATGAAGAAGCCAAGAAAATTGGGAGCTTTCAAGTCTCATGCACAACCAATATTATCTATGCTAGTGGTTATGCTTGGATTGAGGATAAATGTTATCGTATATCCCTACCAAATGGGCTTGGCTAATGCTATTATGGAAACTTGCAACTATGAAGGGCAAGTGGCACATATTCCCATCATGTTTAACTAGGAAAAAATTCTAGCAAGAGGCATACACAAACAACTTGCAACCATGGAGATGGGGAAGAACAAGCTATTTACATATCCATAATATCTAGCATGGTTAGTCCTTTTTCGCATAACCCTAGGTCAACACAACATAGATATAGAGAGGTGGTATGAAAAAATGCTAGCATACCTTGTGGTGGATTGGACCCACATTCTAAGGGAAAGCTCCTCATACCTAGAATTTAATAAGAAGTTTTTTTGGACCTAATATTGTGAAAATCTATGAAGAGTGCCCACGTATTACTACTGAGGCAGTGGATAGGTTAAGGGGAAATAGGTGAGAACTAGGAGACTGGATTTTTATAAAGGAGGGGATGATTATTATATTGTATGGTTTCCCAGGTACCCCATACCTACTTCTCTATTACATCACAAATTAACTCTTCAATTTGGAAATCTACAAGAATATATGTGATAGAGCAACATTTTAGCCCCAAAGTGAAGAAGACTATAATATTTTAGCTATCTATAAAGTTTGAAAGCATTACCATGATGAAAAGGGAGTTAGAGTAGTACCTGTTAGCTTTTGAGGATATATGCTATGGAGATATCTAACACAAGTCCCAATGAAATATAGAAAATATGAAAGAAAGTGAAACAACAATATGACTGAAATATGCTATAAATAGAAATGATGAAAATACAATGCAATATGGAGGAAATGGTCACTCCATTAATATGAGCTAAAGAGCTACATTGTACTCCATATAGGAGTACTTGAGATATGAGATGAAGAGAAGAAATAATATGGATGTATGTGTATATGTGATATCTATTCTACTACTATGAGCCCTTTATATAGGAAGATAAATTCCTTGGCCATCACTCTACCTAGTTGTACAAGGGGACACATTGCACATTACAACTTGCACATGCCACTTGTGCATTTATTACATTGCTTGAAGTAACTAAATAACTTCCCCCCAAAGTAATATCCTATCCTAACTATGTACTTAAGGTGGTACATTTACATTATCCAAATGATGTATATGCTCTAACTATAACACCCCCTACATTAAATTATTTAGGTATTGAAGATTTTAATCTTCAATATGGATCTTTGTCTTCAGATTTTCTTCAGCTTGATCTAACCCTCTTCAATTCACATTACATTGTATGCCTTATTGCATTGGTTCCTCTTCTTCTTCTTTATTGGAGTTAGTACTTTCATAGGTGGATGTGCTATCACTTACTTCTTGCAATTAAATTTTCTCTTTGTTTTTTTTTCCTTGTCATAATTATTGGTGTCTTGTATAGAAGCTTCTAAACATACACTTAGAGCATCATGATAATATTTTGGGTTAGTAGAACTCGAGGTACTAATACTGCATGAGGATTAGAATATCTTTGCTAGTGAATATTCATCTAACTCTATTTTATCAATCCTTTCTATTCTACATTTCCATCCTTATAATGTTTGAATGTAAGTAGTGCCATGTATAGTATGCTTCCGTATTATAAAGGAATTTGAATATCATTCTTTCCTTTGTAAATTGCTTCACTGAGTTGAGCATGTAGATAGCACTCCATTATTTTAAACCTGTCTTTCAGAGCTTCAATTTGTATCATTTTTGAAATAGGATCTAAGTTTCCTTCAGATTTTATAAGTGACTTCTTGATTCCACTTTCTATGACACTTGCTTTTTCTTTTCTAATAGTGTTGTTCCTATCATTGTTTATTGTATTACTTGAGGCAGACATATTTATAGTTTCTTGGAACAAAGTGCTTGTAATTGATTAGATAGAGTCTTTTAAAGTGTTCTGCCTTGCGACTCCCTAACTATTAGCTTTGATTTGATAGACCCTTTTTAGAGCTTAGGCTTTGTAGGCTTTCTTATATCTCTCTAGTTAAGAAATGTGAATCAGAAGAGTCCTTGTATATTTTGTAGAGACCTTAGTACTTTATAATATTCGATGAATGCTATTGTTATCAAGTTTTGTATAATATATTGTCTCCCAAGTGATTTTGGATATGATGAATGATAGATAAAGTGCTTTTGAGAATTATAGTTCAATTTTGGGTTGATTTTGTAAAGTTTTGAGAACAATAAAAATAAGTGCTTTTACACCTTATTACTCCTATTGAAATTTAAGCACTTTCTAATTTTATGAGGTTTTAATAGTTGGATTCTTTTTATCCCTTTGATGTATTTTGAGACAAATATGCCAATTAATTTCCAACTCTTAATATTCTTTAATAAACCTATTTTTATAGCCTTTAATAATTTGATATTTGTTGTTTATAATTTTCAATTTCCTACTTTGATGCAGTATTCCTTATAACTCCCTAATGTGGAATATTAGAAAAACATTATTTGCAATAATAGAAATTTTTGATTTCCAAGTAGAATTCCTTATTTCTCCTATGTTAAAATATTGTAAATATTATGCGTTTCTCTTTTATATTCCTTTCAAATATGGCTGATTTCATTTAATATTTCAACCTAATGTTATACCTTATAACTCATAGTTAATGAAAGCAAATATTAATAAAGTAGAAACCTTACCTTTGATGTTGTATTCTCTACGCATCTGTCGTAGATATTGGACGTATATTACAGTCCACTTCTTTGCCTTTCCTTTGAATGCTTATGGAGAATGATGTGCATTGATTTTCCCTTGGCTTCAACATCGGACTTCTTTGACCTCCTCGATTAGAGATTTTAATTCTCTTTCACCTTTCTTCCACACTGTAATTCAGCTTGTGCTGAGAGTAAATGCTAGAATATTGAATACATTGACTTCCTTGGTATTTGGTGCCTTTTAAGAGAAGAGAGTTCTTGTTCTATGTGACAAGTGTCACTTTGGTTACTTCTTGAGCACTCAAAGGGAATGAAAATGATTGTAACATATGGGTGTTATGACCTTGGAGTAGCACTTATTTCCTTTGAAGACAAGTGTCTCCCTTATTCTAAAGTACTACCTTTCTTGCTAGTAACATTTCTTTTCTCGAATGTGTGAAAGATGGGTGCTCATGTAGTGAACGTTAGGATTTATTTTCAAGTGACAAGTGTCACTTCCTACTTATGCATGGGCTATTTCTCTAACACTTATTTAACGTACCTTTGGTGCACCTTTAAATGCTGTAATATTCTTGGCTCTTCTTTTGTTCGATGATGTTTGCTTATGAGTTGGTTCCATATGGAGTGAAGAGTGATGATTTGGTGGAGCTTTTGTGGATATTTGGTGGATCTTTAGTGGAGCTTTGGTAAACCTCCAATAGTGGTATAGAATTCTCATTGGAAGTACATCTGGCTTTGATATTGCTTCAACTTGTTGTGCTCTCCTTTTTGCCCTTGTAATGTGCTATGTTTGCTTGTAAATTTGGCTATCTAAGACGTAGAGGATATGAGCCTTTCGGGAGGCTTATTTGATTTTCTCAGAGTGTACTAATGTTTGGTTACCTTCGACTATTGCACCTTGTGAATAGTGTATCTTTGAGGTAATTTAAACTCTACCCTAATTCCTACGTAGAACATATTATACTGGTGCACCAATGTGTAATATATTTTGTATATAAGAATACCCTTATTGAATTACTTTTGCAGATCTATTTTTCTTGATCTTTATGGCAGATTTTTTAAAGGCAATGGGGGATTTTGATTAGACACCTTTTTCCTTTTTTTGCTTGGATAATTTGCTAATGAACCCAAACTTGTAATCATGTATATAGAAGCTTCTCATTTTTTTTAGTAGAAGTAATTTCTACACCTCTTTTTGGTGCACTTTGAATCTTGAGATTCACCAAGTCTTGATTTGAAGCTTCTCTTGCTGATTTTAATGGTGGCTTTCTTTAGGTCTTGAAATGTTGTAGGTTCTGTGCACCAAATAGTGTCTCTAGACAATTTGATTAATCTACTAGTTTTTGTGCTCTTGATCCTTAACAATCAACATACACAAACTAACCTTTTTGAGAATAATCAATGTAGTGCAAATGATCTTAATAATACTACCAATTTAATGCACTAACAATCTCACCTTATCACTCCAGTAAACTCTTAAAATAATTTTATATGCACTTAATAATCTCTGCAACTTTTAAGAGTAATCTGTAATGAACCCTAATCTAAAGTTTAACTAGTTGCACTTTAGTTGCTTACCTTTTTGATGGCTTCTAAATATGATGTAGATGTTGGTGCTTATGATTCACCAAGTTGTTGCCTTGTAGTAGATGGATATGTAACTCATTTTTTAGTTGTCCTGAATAGCTTTCTCCTTCACCAATCTCTAGCCTCAAAATTTTTATCTTCAACCTTGAATTTGGTGGCTTAATCTTTCTAGTGATTGTCTACTTTCTACTGTAGATTAAGATAAATCCTTTATCTGAGTTGTGCCTTCTTATTGTGAGAGGCAATATATAAATCTCTTGGATTTGGTAGGCTTTTTCTGTCTGAATCTTCCTTCAAGCTTCTTGTTGAATTCTAACTTCAAACATGATCTTCTTCTTCTCAAGATTCTATTTTTATTAAGGTCTTCACTGGATTCATCTTTAGGAATTTGGCACTCCTTATCAAATTCTTCTTCTCTTGGGCTTGTTTTTGGATGGCGACAATTGTCCCAAGTCCTTCACTATCATGAAATTTTCCATGGTAGTGGAATTCTCCAATGAGTCATCCTAGGAACTCTTTTGATGATGCTTCTACGAGTGTTGCAACAAGGCTCTCCAAGCCTTCTTTTTCCTCTTTGATACCTCTCCAAAATCTTCTATCTTGCAACTCCTCTAGTATATAACTAAGACCTTTTCTTCAACCTTCTTCTTATGGAAGTGTTGGTGATGATATATTCCACTTGGATATTTGATTCTTCTACTTCTAAATTTTGGAATAGGACTTTGTTGGTCCTTTCTCTTTATTCTACAATTTGTAGGCTTTGAAGGAGATCACCAATCTCCTATTTCTTGGACTCTTCTTTAGAGTATTTCTTCTGAGTTAGGTATTCTTCTTCTAAATCAAGAATTCTTCTTTGAAGTTTTCTTCAAGAATTTTTCTTTGGAGTTTACTTCTAAATCAGGAATTCTTCTTTTGAAATAGGAATCCTTCTCTGAAGTTTTCTTCAAAATTAAAGCTTCTATGACTTTTTCTGCTTCAAGGCTTCTCTAGCCTATTCTTCTTCTATGCTTCTCTAGCATATTCTTCTTCTAGTATTCTTTGGCCTATTCTTCTTCTAGGCTTCTTTGGCCTATTCTTCTTTTACACTCTATAGGTATTTATCATGAATAGAGATCACCAATATCCTATCTCCTACTATTAACTCGACTTATGGAGTCTCTTCTTCCTTGAGTTTGCTATAAGGCTACTATGACCTTTTATTTACTTCTACAACTTGTAAGATTGAAACTCTTATAATGAGACCTTTCTCGAGGTATTTGAAATATTCAGTCTTCTACCTTATTGTTGCAAGTGCTGGAATGATTCTTGAATATGTTATTCCTAACTCTCTTGTATGAAGCTTCTCAATTTTTGCTTGAATCTCCTTTTCCTTCAACAAGCTGTTAAAAACTAAAATAAAAGAACTTATGAATCTAGAGATAATATTCTTCACTAGTTGATTTGTTAAACTAGTGGCTTAAATGTTGAGTCATAGTCTTCACGAGTTTTTCCTATGAGTTTGTGGAAATACCATAGCTATATGTAATCTTATATTTTATACAACTAAGATTTATTTCAGTCCTCACTTTCCTAATCCTGCTGACTACTATGGTTTTTTTTATCAATTAATCCTAGTGGTAGCTTTTGCATGTAGTAGCACTCAATGGTAGATCCAGTTTGTAAAGATGTAAACCAACAGTAGTAATGGTGACTCTCCCTTTTCCTCTTGTTATATTGGACTTCTCTTATGATGGATGTAGATCATCCTATCTTGATTAACCGTACCTCTAATACCACTATTAGCTTTCGAGGATATATGTTATAGAGAGATATAACACAGGTCCCAATGAAATACATGAAATATGAAAGAAAGTGAAACAAAAATATGATTGAAATATGCTATAAATAGAAATGACAAAAATACAATGCAATATGAAGGAAATGAATCCATTAATATAAGCTTAAAAGCTACATTGTACTCCATAAATGAGTACTTGAGAGATGAGATGAAGAGAAGAAATGAGATGAATGTATGTGTATATGTGATATCTATTCTACTAATATGAGGCCCTTTATATCGGAAGATAGATTCCTTGGCCAACACTCTACCTAGTTGTACAAGGGGACACCTTGCACATTACAACTTGCACATGCCACTTGTGCATTTATTACATTGCTTGAAGTAACTAGATAACTCCCCCCTAAAGTAATATCCTATCCTAACTATGTACCTCAGGTGGTACATTTACATGACCCAAATGATGTAATATACTCTAACTCCAATAGTACCATGACCTAGAGAAGTTGGCTACCATGTAACTATTAGTAGTTCCCCGCAGATGACACTATGACTCTAATGGTGTTTTCAATGTGAAGTTGGCCAACATAAATAACAAGGCACCATCATTTGAGCATGTGCACAATGATATCATGATGTTAAAAAATCTGCCCAATGACCAAGACGCACCATCGAATATCATGATAATGCAAGAAAGGCCACCATGGAGAATGCATTATAAATACGATTAGGTCTTTGATCTAGAAAGAAATGAAGACCAATGGATTAGCCCAAAACTTATCAAAAATATACAAGATAATCTAAAGTGAGTGAAGCTACCAAAAGATATCATTTGATCAAACAACATATACAAAACATAAATTGCTCTGAATGCTGATTTTTATTCATGAAAGAATGCTTTTATGTTACAAAATGGATCTCCCTAGTTTCTCCATGGACATGCAACACCCTGATGATATCTTTGAGAACTTCTCAGTGAAGGTGGGCTTCTATGTGCATGGGTCACTGGTAGTGTGCTGGATTGTGGTCTTCTGCACTTGTTTGGGTCCTACAAAATATCGTTAGTTAATTTGGGGGCCTACCTTGGTCAAGCCCCGTGATTATGAAGATAAATTGACTAAAATATAAAGAAAAAATATAATGAAAGTTGCTAGAAATTGAAGGAAATGCTGTAGAAACTATAAATAAAGGATACCTGCTAAATTTGCTGATGTGGACCTGCTGTATGGTCAATTTGTAGGGTGGCCTACAAATCTAAAATCAAATTCATAGGGTGGGGGGTGAATTGGTCTCTGAGTGGTATTTGTTGGATATCCTTTATTTGGATGGGCTCCAGGAGTGATATTCAACTATTTACATGGTGTAAATTCATCAGATGTAGTTCTAGTACCATTTATGTAGAGTTTTTATAAGTTGACAAGAAGGGAAGAGAGATAAAATGGGGGGGGGACCCTCTATTTATAGGAAAGGCTAAGGTCAGGGGAGGTTAGATGAACCAGACCTTAGAGTCAATCCCTAATAAGGTTAACTTAGAGTTTTGAGGAGGTGTCAAGCCCACATGCCCTAATAGAATATCTCATCCTCACACATGTGCGAGGAAGGGTTAGGGTTAGCCAGGGTTAGGTAAATCCTAGGTTAGGTTGGGGTTTAGTTAGGTTTTCTAGAAATATCCTAACTAATTCATGGTGCACACATGTGTGAGGGTGTGCTTAGGGATAATTAGACCATTAACCCTAATTAGCCTTTTATTAACGATAAAGTGTATGTTTAATGAAAGTCACTTGGAAATTAGAGTCTTGATTAGCCTAATTAGGATTGTTAATGGGAAATGATCCCATGGGGTTCTAATTAGGTGTAGGGAAGGGCTTAAGTAGCCTTAGGGATCTATTATATGGCCTCCTAGTGGGTAGAAGGAGTTTTAGATATGTTTCACCTAGTTTTTGTAGGTTTAGAGTCTACAAGTGACTAAGATAACCTACAGATGACTACATCGGCCTACAATGGCCTATGCAAGCCTACAAGTGTCTATGTAGATCTACAATTATATGGGATGATCATGTGTGACTTTTGGGTGTCTAAATTTATCCCTTTTTGTCTATACTATGTGGAACACAGTTTAGTATAAAAATAATATGATGGGAGAAGAAGATGAGGTGTTTGTGACATGATAAAGAAAGGGAATGAGAAGAAAGGGATCAAATCAAAGGTATGTATCCATTTGAAGTGTGACCATAAAACATTGATTGATAGCTAAGAGAAGAAGGGAGAAGATGAAGAGGGGAATAATGGAATCCAATCAAAGGTATGTAGCCACTCGAAGCATGACCATATAACATTGATTAATAGTCAAGGGAGATAGAGAGAAAGTAAAAGAAGAAGAGAAGAATGGGTGAATGCGAATTATGACATGTAAATGGATGGATGCAGGTGGAACATGACGATGAAATTGATGATTTTACCAATTTAGTACAATATTTAAAATACCATACTTAGATGTTTGTGAGGGCAACTTATGACTACTTTGCTTTTTGCGACCAATGCAAGATGATCCAAACAAGAATAAAACAACTGTCTATTCAAAATTTTGCTTTTGATTGATTTATGAGTGCATGGTGACACATGTCAAACCATTTGAGTTGAGTGGCATGGATGAATCAAGCATAAAATTTAGTATGTGGTCAAGGTCGATATACAAAATGAAAGCAAGACATCTCTGATATTATGCATGGTTCTCGTGACTTAACAAGTGTCTGATTTGGGATGGAGTTTATCTTGAGATAATCTTTAGCAAAAATTTTTATAGACAAATGTAATATCCGTGATTGGATGTTTGATTGTTTGGTTGTATGCAAAGTGGATTTGTATATGCATACCCCCTCAAATGAGGAATTAACAATGAGACAAATGAAATAAGTTGATGATGGTGATGAATTGATTGATAGAAGAAATTGATGATAAAAGGGAAGAAAAATGGGACAGACAGGAAGGAGGAAGAAGAATGAAGGTGTTGGAGTGGAAAAGTGTGAATGTGATGGCTGCAACTATGATTCACATGATGATCTACAAATTGGATCTAAATTCACATAGTGACCTACGAATTGGACTTTGATTCATAGGGTGACCTACAAATTGAAATCTGATTCATAGGGTGGCCTATGAATTGGGGGTTTATGGTATATAAATCCATTTTGGTGTACATGTAAAATTATTTTGCATGGCGTGTGAGTTAGAGAGCGAGGAGAGAGTGATGTTTTGTGATGCAGAGCTCTTGCAGATTGGAGTGTGGATGTGGAGATGGTGAGGGTATAGACTGGTGCTAGCGGTCAATACTAGGATCCATCGATAAGTACTCATTACTTAACTTTAGTTAATTTTATTTTTAGAAATGAGTGAAATGATGTAGAGGAGATTTTTGCATGTTTTTGTGACTGCATGTAAAATTTTGATGAAAATTTAAATACAAAGTGTTAAACAAGCCAAATGGGTATCTAAATGTGTGATTAGATATTAGGTTTGACCAAGTTTTATGCTAGTTTGACTGTATGGCAGGAATTGTGGGTGATTTATTTAAATTTGCTTGTTGGGGGTAAACGAGGTGCTGTTTGTGAGATGTGATTGAATTTTATCCATAAAATGGAAAATAGGTATTCAAAAATACGACTATTTTTGCATTTTACATTTGTTTGGTGGGTTATGTTGATGCGTGTTGTTTTGATGTAATTTTGTTGAATTTGACTATTATTTTGTGGGTATTAGTGTACTATTTTTGAAAACTATTGAAACTTTCACCATAAAAATGGGAAATGGGTATCCAAAAATGTATTTTATTTTTGTGTGTCGTTGTGTTTGGTATGTTTTTGAATTTTTTACCATGGTTTTAATGTGGATGAGTGTGAAGTTGGTTGTTGGGAGCCAAATATGTAATATTTTTCAAATCTGTTAGGAATTTTACCGTGAAATGGCAAAAAGAGTATCCAAAATGTGACTGTGTTTGCGTTTTGCTATGTTGCATGAATTGTGTATGTTTTTATGTCTCGAAATACATGATGAATGAAATAGATGATTTTGTTGATGTTGAATGTGCTTGGTTGGATTTGTTTTTGCTTGTTGTTGACATGTTTTTCATGAAATAGGGGTGAATGGTTGCCCATAATGCATTTTGTTGTTTTTTTTGTGATATGTGATATACTGTAATGATGTGTGTAATGAGTATGTAATTAAAATTCTAATAACTAAAAATGAATGGAACTTTAGGTTGTGTGTGTAACTGATGATGAGCACCAGAAATGCTCATATTTTGTACATATTTCTTTGATCAACATGCGGCTGTATAATAAGGATTGTGTACTTTTATGAATGATTATATAGATATTTGATATAATTATGCGTGTTATCTAATTTGTGTGTTTTTAGTATGTTTTGTGGAATTGCAGTTGATTTAGTTAGATTTGGAACAGTCGAGGTCCTTTTGATGGACCTGGCACTTTATTTCATCGGGGGTTAATGAAGAGAATACGAGTGCCTCCCTACGTAGGAAGGTGCCAACTGAATACTAGTGCCTCCCTGTAGTCGAAAGGCACCAACTGAATACGAGCGCCTCCCTGTCGTCAAAAGGCACCAACTGAATACCAGTGCCTCCCTGCAGTCGAAAGGCACCAACTGAATACGAGCGCCTCCTTGTAGTCGGAAGGCACCAACTGAATACGAGCACCTCCCTATAGTTAGAAGGTGCCAACCAAAGATGAGTGCCTCCCTACAACCAAAAGGCACCAACCAAAGACAAGCGCCTCCCCACAGTCGAAAGGCGCTAGCAAAAGGCAAGCGCCTCCCCACAACTAGAAGGCACCACTGATTCTTTGCCCGTTGACCAAATTTGAATGATGTGGATGGTAGTGACTGGTGTAGTTCCAGCTCTGTGTCATGCAGAGCTAAATTGGAGATAGCACCAATGTATCAAAACTTCTTACTAATGCCAGGAAAATCATGAACCAAAATGAACATGTCGCCATCCAAACAGAATGCCAAACGTCGATTGCATTCACCAGACTGTTCTAATTTAGTCTAGGAAGAATCGACTGTTGTAACCACTTATATAACATAAGTTCTACAGGTGTGTTATATAAACACACATAGATCGTTCTGAGAGATATATAGAAATAATTAATAAATATCCATTTAGAGTTACAGAAGATAGATTGTAATACGTCGATAAATATATTACAGTTCCAGAAGTTCTAAGCGCATGTTCGATCGGGAAGAAGCTGCTGGAGCTTGGGCCCACTCCAAGCCAGTATTTCTTCCCCATTTCCTTTTTGTTTATTTATTTTAATTAGTTTATTGCTTTCATAAGAATGTTCATTAGTTTGCTAGTTCCAGTATTTGTAGTAGATTTATTTTCAGGAATGTGTATATGATTGATTTCTGTAGATTTAATTTTGTTCTTCTTACGTAATTTATTGAGGAGTGCGGGAATGATTGACAACCATTTCAAGAACACTCCCCAAATGTAGGATTAGCAGATTCACTTCCAGTGGTATTGTAGTAACCTAATTCTGACTCTTCGCAAGTTTACGAAGCTCCCTGGGTTGATAATTAAATGCACGGGCATGTGACAAAAATAGGAAACCATTCACCTTGTTTGGCCCATAACATTTTGGCACCGTTGCCGGGGAAGCATCTTAATCAGATTACTTACAATACCCTAAAACCTCCCATCTGACCTTGTATGAGTTCTTCAAGAAGAAGAGGACCTAACGGTCACTTTATAAGAACTAATCCATCAGGACCTGAGTCAGCCGAGCATTTTGGATTTGAGTTAGACTCGCCCGACCTACCAGCAGTCCATTGGAGTGAGGAACCTCACTTTGTGTAAAGTGTTGCCTCATCCCATCAACAAGGGGATGAAAAAATCATCATAAATCCCCTATTTAATAGGACTCCTCTAGAGGAAGCCCTATTGTGGAAGGCTATGGAGGATCAGACGATCTTGCCAGACAACCTTAGAGCATTGACTAAAAAAGTTTTAAATGACCAGAAGGCCATAAATGCTGCATTAGAAACCACATTTCCCAAAAAAATGGTAGATAACGATGAAGTCTCATCTAGCTTTAGTTTCCCAATAGAGGAGGGAGTAGGAGATACCAAAATGAAAAACATATCCCCTGCTCACCTTTCGTCCTTCAGAGGACACCCGACTGAGGACCCTGACCTATTTTTATTCAAGTTTGATGTTTTGTGCAGGTCTATGGATTACAAATCAAACACGCAGAAGTTGAAATTATTTCCTTCTACATTAGACGATGCAGCTCTGCAATGGTTCATCGATCTGGGAGACAAACACATCACCACTTGGGACCAAATGAAGAAGCTCTTTCTAGAGCAATATCAAGATTTTGGGAGAGCAAGAGACTCCAGGGAGGAGGTCCTGAGCATGACACAAAGAGAAGATGAGTCTCTTGAGGAGTATTGGGAGAGATTTACCTTTAATATTCAATGGTCCCCTCAATCAAAGCTATCTGATAAGTCCCTCAAAAATATCTTCTTGAGGGGACTTACTAATGAATCACTGGAGGCTCTCAACATGATCTCTGGAGGTGATGTCTATCAGCATGCTATGGACGACATCCAAAAATTATGCTGGAACTACTCGAGAAGGCAAGGCAAAATCATCGCCAGGACCATGAAGGCGATTGCTTCAGTCACCAAAATAGAAATAGGCAACATGCTAGAGGATTTGAAGAGCGAAATGCTCTCATCTCTAGCACTACAAATGGATACACTACTGTTAGAAAAGAAGAAACAAGAAAATGACACAGCATTAGCCTATTTTTGCCCAAAATGCAGAGGAAGGTATGCAAAGAATGCATGTCTAGAAAACAAGGTCAGAGTATGCACAGTTTGTAGGCTAAATCATAGAACTCGATTGTGCCCACAACTACCCAGTAACCAGGAAGCGGCTGAGAGCACGAAGGCCTACTTCATAGGCAATAGGAAGAGTTGGCCATAGCCCCCCATGGGGAATATACCAATCCGAATGCCATCATATGGGGGAGGGCCATACATGCACCAAGGAACCCCTCAACCACCTAATATGGGGTGGTGGGGACCATCACCCTGGACTAATGCACCCCCAGCAACATTTTTGAATCAGCAGCCATGGATGCCATATCCATATCTTGGGCAGCAGTGGAGAGGCCACAATGCATGGAATCAGACTCCACAGAGTGCAGCACCTGCTCACATCCAACAAAACTTACCAGCATTTCCAGTAGCGAGACCTGCATAGCTATCAGCACAAATGACAGCAAACCTGAACAATAGAGTAAATTAGCCGGCATACAACGTAGAAGGTGAGATGTATCTATGTATAATATTTAGCTTAGATCAGGTAGGCAGTTAGGAGTAGAGACACCACCTCTAGTAGAGGAGGAGGAAGAAATAGTAGAGACACCTCCACTGGTAGAAGAGGAGGAAGAAATAGAGGAGACACCTCTAGTAGAAGAGGGAAAAGCACTTGAGAGAGCGGAGGCTCCATTTCCTAGCCGGCTACAGGAACAAAGAAAAACAACGCAGCCAGAATTCAACATCTTGTCGAGCTTAAAGAATCTAATGGTGACAATCCCATTATTTCAAGCAATTTGAGATGTCCCCATTTACACCAAGGCAATCAAAGAAATGTGTCTAAGGATACCGGGATGAAAAGCTACCCAAACTATCAACGTCATGGGTAAACTGGCAGATCTAATGATGGGTGGAACATGTCATCCAAAGTATGCAGATCCAAGAAGCCTAGTGTTGACCGTAAAAATTGAAGGACATCCCCTGTCCAACACATTGGTTGACCTCAGGGTAGCCATCAACGTGATGCCTCAAGAGACCATGCAGAGGCTGCAGCTCATGAACTTGAAGCCAACCATGACAGTGCTATAGTTAGCCAATCGATCAATCGTGTCACCGAAAGGGATGCTAGAAGATGTGATCATAACAATCAGTGCATGGGAATATCTAGCCAATTTTTTAGTTTTGCAAACCAAGACCAAGCTGGGTGGTTACTCGCTCATTTTGGGGAGGCCATGGCTGGCAACAACTGACGCTTACATCAGCTGTCGGGATGGGCTAATGACCATCTCCAATGGGTAAAACGTCAAAAGGCTGACCATTTCACCTCTAGCACAGTCTATGGACTCGGATAGAAGAACCCAGGATCACCGAGCATGGAACTACGGAGTTGTCCATAATCCAACCGATGATGACCTTGGAGGAGGTGGTAGAAGAGGACGAGGATGGTGCTATCGTGGAGTTTCTCCATGGAGAATTTTCCACCCCCACACCTGGATCACCGTTGACTGGCGCCCAAGATCAGTACATCTAAAAAATACACATTGGGCCAGGGAGGATATTAAACATCAACAGTAGGTTGACGCCCACACAGCTAAAAAAATTGGAAGAGCTTCTGGTAAAACACCAGCAAGCATTTGCATGGGACTACGTAGATATGCACAGCATCAGCCCAAAAATATGTACCCATCAAATTTATTTAGATGACCAGGCAAATCCTAGTCAGAAGCCACAAAGAAGGATGAACCCAGCAATGAAAGACATTGTCAGAGAAGAACTGCATAAAATTCTGGCTGTCGAACTCATATATCTGATTTTTGATAGTGAATGGGTATCACCATAGTGGTGGTCCTCAAAAAGAACGAGAAAAGGTGGATTTGCGTGGACTACTAGGCGTTGAACAAGGCGACTAAGAAAGACGACTTCCAACTCCCTTTCATCGATCAGGTCTTGGACACACTCTCAGGAAGAAAATACTTCTGCTTTTTGGATGATTTTAGTGGTTACAACCAGATCCAGATAGGGGAAGAAGATCAAGATAAAACAACGTTCACCTATCCATGGGGAATGTTTGCCTATAAGGTATTGCCTTTTGTACTGTGCAACACATCGGACACCTTTCAAAGGGCGATGCTTAGCATATTCTATGATATGATAGGAGACGGGGTGGAAGTATACATGGACGACTTCACCGCCTATGGAGAAACCTTCGAGGAGGCAATGACAAATCTAGAAAGAGTGCTCGACAGGAGCAAGGAAAATCATTTGTCCCTAAGTAATGAAATTTTTTTTATGATGATGCAGGAAGGCATCGTGTTGGGACACCACCTCTCTGCGGAAGGAATAAAAGTAGACAAGAGGAAGATCGAGGTCATCGGAGACCTACCTAGCCCCAGAACGTAGAAGGAGGTAAGAAGTTTCCTTGGATCAACCGGGTACTACCGATGATTTATTGCCAAATTTAGTAAGATTGCCAAACCACTGCACACCCTACTTTCTAAGGACGTAGAGTTCAATTGGATAGGAGATTGTGAAGAAGCATTCCAATTGTTGAAAGAAAAATTGATATCTGCATCGGTCTTGAGAGGACCGAATTGGGCCATACCATTCCATATTTACTGTGATGCATCTAACGAGTGCAATCGGAGCAGTCCTCGGGCAGAAAGACGACGAAGAATTTTACACCATCTATTATGTTAGTAAAAACTTGGCAGGAGTAGAGCTCAACTATACAGTGACAAAAAAAGAATTCCTCGTATTTTTCCATGCAATAAACAAATTTTGCCACTATATAACGAGATACAAGGTATTCATCCATAAAGACCAAGTGGCTATCAGGTATCTGATGAGCAAGGTGGCAATTGGTGGCAGAATTATCAGATGGCTATTGCTATTGTAGGAATTTGACATCACTATAGTTGATAAAAAGGACAAGGACAATGTCATGGTAGATTTTTTATCCAGATTGATACCAGTAGATCATCAAGCAGTGGAATATTAGTTTTCGGATGAACATCTGTTTGCTATTAGTGAACAAACTCCATGGTATGCAGACATAGCCAATTACTTGGCCATCAAAAGGACCTCACCTGCTCTCTCCTACCGAGAAAAGCAAGCGGTCATAGAGAAGAGCATATCATTCCTTTGTATGGATGGTATCCTATTTTAAATAGGACGGGACCAAATTATAAGATGTGTAGCAGAACAAGAGGTTTTAGAAGTGCTCAAGGCATGTCACGATGAGCCATGCAGAGGACACTTTGCAGGGAAACGAACTGCCTACAAAATCCTGCAAGCTGGGTATTTTTGGCCCACTCTGTTCAAGGATGTGGCAGCATATACCAGCAAGTGTGACGAGTGCCAGAGGGTGGGTAGACCAACCCACCGAGATGAAATGCCCCTGTAGCCCTAGGTACACCTAGAACCTTTCGATAAATGGGGCATGGACTTCGTGGGACCATTTAATCCACCTTTGATGGGAAGGAGGTTTATTCTGGTCTGCACGGATTACATCACCAAATGGGTGGAAGTGCAGGCATTAAGGGACTCAAAGGAAAGAATGGTCACTAATTTCTTATTTGCCCATATTTTCACACGATTTGGGGTTCCTCAAGAGATAACAACAGACCAAGGGCCCCAATTCACCTCCAAATTGATTGAGGAGTTGATGGAGCAATATAGAGTTTGGCACAATAAAACCATGCCCTACCATCCGTAGGCGAATGGGCAAGTAGAAGTGACAAACAAGGAGATAGAAAACATCCTGACCAAAACTGTATAGCAACACAAGAAATATTGGGTCACACGGTTGTCGGAGGCAGTTTGGGCATACAACACCACGTGGAAATCCACCACAGGATGCACACCTTTCCAACTGGTCTATGGAAAAAATGCGATGATGCCCATCGAGTTTGAAATCAAAACTCTGAGGACGGCTTCAGAATTAAATTTGAGATTGGACGAAGCTCAAAAATAGAGGATTTGCTAGCTAGATCAGCTGGACGAAATCCGACTGGATGCTTTGCAGAGAATAGAGATTATACAGAAGCAAAGAAAGAAGTGGCATGATAACCACATCAAGCTGAAGAAGTTCCAGGTAGGGGAATGGGTACTATTGTACGATTATCGGTTCCAAGAAAGGAAGGGAAAACTTATGCAGAGGTGGATGGGGCCGTATGAGGTGGTAGAGCTTATTAGGAATGGGGCAGTGCACATTAAGACAATTGACGACAACAACACCATGTTCACATTCAATGGCCATTGACTACACCCCTATAATATGTCCAAAATGTTACAGGTGGAATCCAGAGTAGGCATGGGGGAGACCCCATATTGCTAGATCTGGACCGAACTCTCACAGGTGAAATGGTGGGCATGAAAGTGCTCACCCAAAATTTTTTAGTTAATATAGTTTATTTTGTAATGTGTGTTTTTGCAGGGATGATGCCCACATGCAAGCTATAGGCATCCTAATCCAGGGCTAACAGGCACGAAATGTGTCTAACTGCCTTTATTTTTCTTTCTTTTTCGGTTGCTTTTTGTAGGTGGAGGACCTGATAGCATGAGGGATAGGTATCTGGGAAACCAGGCCTGATTCGGCTTAGCATTTCGACACCGGCTCGTAGGTAGAATTTGGGCAACGTGAAAAATTAGGGAGGCTTGATCACCCTTTTTCCAGTAAAATTGCCATCCAGAAGAAGGCACCTTACTGCATCTAGAAGGTGCAAAGTCTAGAAGAAGGTGCCTTAATGCATCTAGAAGAAGGCGCCAAGTCCATAAGAAGGCGCCTTACTGCATCCAAAAGAAGGTGCCAAGTCCAAAAGAAGGCACCTTACTACACTCGAAAGGCGCCCATCCAGAAGAAGGTGCCTTACTACATCCAAAAAAATGCACCAAGTGCACAAGAAGGTGCCTTAATACACCTGAAAGGCACCCATCCAGAAGAAGGCACCTTACTACATCCAGAAGAAGGTGCCTTACTACACCCGAAAGGCGCCCATCTAAAAGAAGGCACCTTACTGCATTTGGAAGGCACCAAATCGAAAGATAGCACCTTCCATCCATTTAGAAGTTCTAAAAAAAAAAAAAAAAGAAAAAAAAGAAAAAAAGAAAAAAATATATACATATGTAGGCACCTTCCGTGGCAGGAAGGCACCAAGTCGAAAAAAAAAAAAGCTAGCCGAATACACCTTCCAACATCAGGAAGGCGCATTCATCTAGCCGAGACGCCTTCCAACATCAGGAAGGCGCATTCATCTAGTCGAATATGCCTTCCAACATCAGGAAGGCACATTTATCAAGACGAATGCCTTCCAACATCGGGAAGGCACGAACCAGAAGGAGGCGCCCCCCACATTGGGAAGATGCATGCAGGCAAAAGCACCTCCCACCAATCAGAGGCACCTCGTAGCATTGAAATGCGCATTCATTCGAAGAAGAGCACCGACAACGTCGTAAAGGCACTATAAGGACACCATCCACATGGGAAAGATACCAAAGAACGCCTCCCACATGCAACATTTACATCTACCAGATGCCTTGAGTGGAACAAAGCATCGCATGAATGAGCGACATCAAAGGACCATACCCCTCCCTCATGTCACAAGTCAGCAAATCAACGGCTACCACGATGACTGGAACGATGAATCAGGTACACGCATACTAAATCAAATCGTTTATATAATTATTTATAAATATGCAATACTAAAAAAGATACCGCCATCATAGAGATCATATCCCCCCATAGTCAGAATCATGTGCCAATGATAGGGCGTCTTCCATAACTGCTAGGGTTAGGCATATTTTCTATAAGAAGGCACCTTCCTGAAGAAGGAAGGACAAAAAAAATATATAGCAGCAGAAGGTGCCATGGGAGGAAGGTCCAAGAACCACGCGATCAAGAAGAATGAACCCAATGATACTGATGGGATTAGAGGGGCAGTGAAGACCCAATTTGAAGCCGAGGGGTGGCTCAAATACTGCACCCTGGTCAGTCAGGGCTAGGACATGGAGGTAGCTAGAGAATTCATTGCCTCTTTGAGGGGCGATGCGGCCCAAGTACGAGGGGTGGAAATTCCAGTCACCCTTGAGTTCATCTCACAGGCGATTGGATTGCCTCTCACGGGGGAATGTACATACAAGGGCAGAGTGTTAAAACTATATGCTGAAATACTGTTGCCAAGAGGAAATGTGCAGATCGACAGGGAGGGGTTACTCAAAAATAGTCTCCCCATGAATATGCGGAAGATGTTCGAGCAAATTGCTTAATTTTTCACATGCATAGGAAAGTATACCCATCTGCACATTAATCATGTGCACTTCCTCAATCACCTAGTGCATGGGAGGAAATTAAATATACCTTTCTACCTGGCGAATGCTATGAAAGATGAAGCGGCTCGATACCAAAAAGGGGCATCGTTCGCCTTAGCCCACCATGGGCTGATATCGGCATTGGTCCGCCACATAGAAGCACAAGGATAGAACCATGACACAGAAGTAGATGGCGGCCAAATAGAGCAACTCAATGCGGTTGCCAAATTAGGGCAAGACGAAGCATCCCCTGTAGAGGAGATAACAAACATCGGGCAATTGGCGTTGCCCTATTTTCCAAGAGGAGCAGAGCAGTCATCGGTGCCCGAAGACATAGAGGATAGAGGGCATTCCCCAATGCTTGAGTATGAGGAGGAAGAAGCGCCACTCGTTGGTGGTGAGGATGAACCAATCCCTAGGAGGAGACATCTGCGGTGATTCCTCTAGATAGAGGAAGGACAGAGTGACTTGGAGATAGACGTTGCCGCCAAAACCCTCCGAGAATTAACGAACTAGAGCCCACAAAATGAAGGAACTTCCGAGAGTAACGACCAGATCGATGCGGCCTTGGAGGAGGTGCTCAAATGGCAAACCAATTTTTGGATGGCACAACAAATTCTGGAAGATTGCCAGAACCAACATAAAAGGGAATTGGAGGAAAGGGATAGACGAATCGCTCAGCTCGAGCAGCTAGTCTGGAAGTTGTAGGAGGAAAATCAAATACTCTAGGATAGAGGAATAGCAAGATAGGAGGCATCCACTCAGACTGATTGGGCAGAAGAAGTGCCGACGAACTCTCCCACATCCGTCGAACGAGTATTCTCTTCGGGGGAGATTCGAGGCAGGGGAGGATTCCTCTATTTTTAGGGGTGAAAAGAAAAGAAGTCCTACCATGCCCCCTATCATTGTCCTGAGTGACACAGAGCAAGACAAAGGTCTCTAGCAATAGATAAGACCAGAGGATAAGGAGGACCTCCCTAGGCCTGAAAAAGGAGAAGAGCCTGAGGGGTTGACATCAGGTAGATAGGAGAACGAAGGATCACCCCCAGAGATAGCAGCACAACCGATCCTTTAGAGCAAGGAGAAGTCCTCGAAGGAGAAAGGAGAGACCCCTGTACGAGTTGCCATATTTTTTGTAGAGGCCAAGGCAAAGAGGCCCAGGACGACTCGACAGAAGGTGAAAGTGAACTTTGCTGAGTCAGAGGAGGATGAATGGGACATGCAGCTGTTCGTCGAAAGGCAAAAATATTTTGAGCAACTGTGCAATGAAATGAAAGTAGCCAAGGAGGCCAAGAAGGCATCCTTGAGGGTAAAAGGAGATTCTGGCATCTATGTCAATCCGATAGAAGACAGCCAATTTTGGGACATGTATGGTTCATCCCGAGGGCGGCCTTCCATGATGAGGAGGTACTTGGAATGGTGGGGAGTATATGACCCACAATTGGAGGCCGTTGCAATTGCAAAGGAGAATGTAGGGCTTACCCCTAAATCGGCCAGAGTATACAAGGCCCAAGTAGTGCCTTCCAGAGGGAATAACTCGGATATCCCTCTGGCAGTGGTCAGACCTCTAGACGCTGACCTCTGGCAAGCTGTCGAAGCTGCATTTCAATCGGAAGGAACAATGCTGGCTAGACCACCACCAGTAGCGGCCATAACAAGAAGAGGACAATTGAAAACCACAGTTTCCCATAGGCAAAGGTGAACCACACCTTCAAATGCCAGCACAAAAATATAGACTCAGGCCGTAGGGGCAGCAGAATCCTCCAAGAGATGGCAATGATGAAAATTCAGAGGGCTACCTGTAGCTTGGATGCCATGAGGGTGTGGCATATGTTAGGCATGGGGGGATGATGAGCACAAAAAATGCTCATATTTTGTACATATTTCTTTGATCAATATGTGGCTGTATAATAAGGATTGCGTACTTTTATGAATGATTATATAGATATTTGATATAATTATGCGTGTTATCTAATTTGTGTTTTTAGTATGTTTTGTGGAATTGCAGTTGATTTAGTTAGATTTGGAATGGTCGAGGTCCTTTTGATGGACCTGGCACTTTATTTCATCGAGGGTTAATGAAGAGAATACGAGTGCCTCCCTGCAATCGGAAGGTGCCAACTGAATATGAGCGCCTCCCTGCAGTCGAAAGGCACCAACTGAATACGAGCGCCTCCCTGCAGTCGAAAGGCACCAACTGAATATGAGTGCCTCGCTACAGTTGGAAGGTGCCAACTGAATATGAGCACCTCCTTACAATAAAAAGGCACCAACTAAAGACGAGCGCCTCCCTACAGTCGAAAGGCACCAATCGAAGACGAGCGCCTCCCTACAACCAAAATGCACCAACCAAAGACAAGCACCTCCCCATAGTCGAAAGGCGCTAGCAAAAGGCAAGCGCCTCCCCACAACCAAAAGGCACCACTGATTCTTTGCCCGTTGACTAGATTTGAACGACATGGACGGCAACGGCTGGTGTAGTTCCAGCTCTGCATCATGTAGAGCTAAATTGGAGATAGCACCAATGTATCAAAACATCTTACTGATGCCAAGAACAGCACGAACCGAAACAAACACGCCGCCATCAGAACAGAATGCTAGACGTCGATTGCATTCGCCAGACTGTTCTAATTTAGTCTGGGAAGAATCGATTGTTGTAACCACTTCTATAACAGAAGTTCTGCGGGTGTGTTATATAAACACACACAGATCGTTCTGAGAGATATATAGAAATAATTAATAAATATCCATTTAGAGTTACAGAAGATAGATTGTAATACGTCGATAAATATATTACAGTTCCAGAAGTTCTAAGCGTGTGTTCGATCAAGAAGAAGCTACTGGAGCCTGGGCCCACTCCAAGCCAGTATTTCTTCCCCATTTCATTTTTGTTTATTTATTTTAATTAGTTTATTACTTTCATAAGAATGTTCATTAGTTTGCTAGTTCCAGTATTTGTAGTAGATTTATTTTCAAGAATGTGTATATGATTTATTTTTGTAGATTTAATTCTGTTCTTCTTATGTAATTTATTGAGGAGTGCGAGAATGATTGACAACCATTTCAAGAACACCCCCTAAACATAGGATTAGCAGATTCACCTCCAGTGGTATTGTAGTAACCTAATTTCGACTCTTCGCAAGTTTACGAAGCTCCTTGGGTTGATAATTAAATGCATGGGCATGTGACAAAAATAGGAAACCATTCACCTTGTTTGGCCCGCAACAACCGACATGAATTTTGTTGTGATGTTTATGGATGAAATAAGTGAAGATGATTGAGCCGCAAGCTGATTTGGGTGATGCCTTGGATGAGGTATATCTGGAGTGGCTGGAGAAGGTTTGGTTGAAAGAAGTATGGGATTGTGTGAGCATCCACACTAATGAGTGTACATATCAACACTATGTGAGAAGTGGGACTTGGATAGTAATACCTTTCACTTTCTAACGGGTGATATGACTATCACCCTGGAGGACGTGTAGAGGATTTACAAGTTAACTATTAAGAGTTTTCCAATGAGGGTAATGATGGATTATAGGTAGTAGGAGGTGTTGGAGTGTGTATTTGGTGCATGATGGAGGGAAGTAGATATTAAAAATATGGATTATGAGTATTTATGGTATCAGGATATGTTGTCTAATCACCAGTGTGTAGTGATACTCATTATTTAAACATATGCACTACCATATACTTTTGGGGTGTTATTTAACTAGAACATGCTTGATGTGGTGTGCAATATGATAGAGCATGATGATGTGTTTGCATGGGCACCCATATTGTTGGTGCAGATTTATAGGGAGTTACATGACGTAATGCGTGCAAGACCAAAAGGATTGAATTGGACTCCTTTGCTATAGGTGTGGATGTGGGATCATATAATGATAAAGTGATTGACGTTGTTGCCATATCATGTTCATGTGGAGGAAAAGAATCATTTGCCATATACATTGAGGTGGCAGACAGGCGAGGAGAAGGGGATGAAGAGGCCAAATGAGAGTGACCATTTATTTTGGAGGGTGAATTTTGGGGAGTTGGAGCCTAAGGATATCCAATGGAGGCCTTGGAGGGATGGGGTGGTATGAGAGAAGGACGAGGAGTAGTTAGAAATTACTCATCGAGGGTGATGGGTAGTGGGGTGGTATACCCATTAGACATATTTCTTCTAGTTTAGTAGGGTGATGTGATAGTTTATATTATGACAGGGTATTCCAAAGGCACCTATCATGATTTATAGGTGATAGGGTGATAGAGGAAGTCACCCTATAGTATTTCCTTGTACTGGTGAGTAGGATCCATCGATGATTACTTTGGATGTGGATGATGTAGGTACAACACCAGAGTATGATGCTTTGTGGGTGACTCAGAGTTGGGAGGTAGGTACTGGAGTGATTGATCGATAAGTGCAACTAGGAAGTGGGGTGTCTATGCCAGAGGGATGGAAATCAAGAGGCATTAGGTCTAGGTCACAAGGAGAAGTGAGATATACTGTAAAGTTACCTCTTCACTAATTGAGGTGATGGCTAGGTGGTGAGTCTAGTTCATCTATGGAGAGGGTGGTAGAGGTATCGATGAGTGATAGGGTACCACCTATGGAGGAGAAAATAACCATGGAGGAGGTGGGTGAGGATGTCGAGGTTGGTGTGGGTGTTGATGATATGATTGATATAGGATATTTGGGTGACATGGGAGATATGGGGACATGCTATTTAAGGAACAAGGGAGGATGGATGCTAATGATGAGCTATTGATATTGCAGGAGAGGGTATGATAGTTGGAGGAGAAACTTAGAGAGAGTGAGAGAGGTTGGGTAGTTGACTTGGGGATATGGAGAGGAAAGCATCATGATTTGGAGGAGAGATTGATAGCTATGGAGATGGTGAGTGATGTTGAGCAGAGATATTTGATGAAGATATTAGGGGTAGTAGAGTAGGCTTATGTGATAGAGAAAAGGGTATTGGAGCTATAGTACATGGAGCTACATGGGTAGATCAAAGCAATGGAGATGAGGCACACAGAGTTGGTAGAGAGTATGCACCATCTGATAAGAGAGAATATGGAGGTATGGGAGAAATTTAAGGTGGAGATGCATATAATGCAACACATGTAATGACTAGGGATGTTGAGCAAGTGGCTCATTTTGTGGAGATAGCTAAGTTGTGTGCTAAGATAGTATGGCAACATCAGGTACAAGAGGAGGTTGAGTGAGTGAGAGCCATAGAATAGGTTCCTATTAATGTGGCTAATTTGAGAGTAGAGATAGAGTAGTTATGGAAGGGTATTGATGATGTTGCTAAGCTGATGAGAGAGGAGGCAGTGATGAGATATGAGTGTGAGATTATCTTGACTATGTATGGGATCCCACTTCTAGATTATGGTAGGTCACGATCAAGGTAGAGATCATGATCATGAGCATAAATGCATTCTCAGTAGAGTCACCAAAGCATGAATTCAATAGTACAAAGGGAGATAAGGATGGAGGCACCCATAGTATCATAGATAGGAGGTGTTGTCCCAAATTTGGATAGAGTGGTAGTATCCACAATGACATAAATGTTAGGGATAGTAGCTGAGTTGAGTGGTGCGATAGCTATTAGAATTTTCCAAAAATAGACATGCAAAGAATTACAAAAACTATGAAGAGAAGAGTAAAATTGATTGATTATTCCATGGGATCAACTTTGTATAAATAGTAAAGTTGATCATTGAGAGCCGTTGGATTACAACTCAACAAATTTGAACTAGTGTAAACTGAGAGTTCACTTGACTCATGGAAGAGTGGTAACTCGAGTAAGCCTATCCTAGTAGAACTTACGAGAATAAATATTTATTCTAATACCACCCCTTAAGTAATACTAGGGGTGAATGTGAGATCAGTCCTAGCAACAGGGCCTAATGAGGTACTCATTTACAATGATTCTTATTGAAGAGATGGTAAAAAAAACCACATGGGAAAAAACCATCTTCAAAAAAAAAGAAAAAAAGAAGAGGCATGTCTTCAGATTGCGAAGATTTTCCTCTATGGAACACCCAAAAAAATAGATATGATTACCAGCAACTGGGCCTGATGAGGTACTCATGTACATTGCATATAGGATAGATGGTGAAAAAACCACATGGGAAAAACCATCTTTCAAGAAAAAGAACAATAAGAAGAAGGGAGAGGTGAAAATCTTTGTGCACCCTTTTAATGCATCTACCTAACCCCAAGTTTCTCTCACAATTGAATGTAATGCGGAGAAGGAAAGGATTTGGTGAAGATGTCTACAATTTGATTTTTTATGAGAATGTAGTCCAAGTGAATATCCCCTCTCTGAATATGTTGCCGAATGAAGTGCATGTGAACCTCAATGTGCTTGGTGCACTGATGCTCAACTGGATTGCGGGTAATGTGAATTGTGATCTAATTATCACACCAAAGGGTAATAGGTTTGTCATGGAAAAAATCAAATTCCCTTAGTATCTAATGAAGCCAAAGGCCTTCCTGATTGGCCAAAACTATTGCTCTGTATTCAGCCTCTGTAGATGATAATGCTACTACTTTTTTTTTGCATGACCAAGCAATAGGTGAAGAACCAAGACAAAAAACATAGCCAAAAGTGGAACATCTGTCTTCAACTGAACCTGCCCAGTAAAAATCTGTGTAATCAATGATTTCCATGGATCCACCTTCATATAATAGCCCAAAGTGAGTAGTTCCTTGCAAGTAGCGGAGGATTATTTTGCTACTAGCCAATGGATGAAATGAGGTTGATGCGAGAATCTATATATTAAGCCAACAACAAATGAAATATCAGGGTGAGTATGCATGAGGTATAGAAGAATTACTACAAGTTGTTTGTAGAGAGTAGCATCACATAGAGGGGTCTTGCAGGAACTACTTAAAGTGACTCCAGATTGAAAAGGTGTGGAAAAAGGCTTACAATAAATCATCTTAAACCACTAAATAAGATCTAGAGTATATTTATGTTGAGATAATGAAATTCCTACTTTTGTTTGAGTTATTTGAATGCCAAGGAAGTAATGAACTAAACCCATATCAACCATCTCAAATTTCTCAAAAAGGGAGTCTTTGATAGTGTGGATGTGAGAAATATCACTACTATTGAGTAGTAGATCATCAACATAGAGAACAAGTATGGTGATTGTTTTTTCATCTCTCCAAATGTAGACTATGGCATCAGACTCATAATAAGAAAATCCTAAAGAAAGGAGTCCATTTTTTCATACCAAGCTCTAGGAGCTTGTTTGAGGCCATGGAGAGATTTTATTAGTCTACAAACAAGGGAGGAGTCTTGAGTGAATCCAATAGGTTGTTCCATGAAAATATCCTCTTTTAAGTCCCCATGTAAGAAAGAACTTTTGTATTTTAGAAAGTAGACCCAAGTTCTTCTGGAAAACTCATCAATGAAGGTTAAGGCATATTTTTCTCCTTTAAAAGAAGGTTCTAGGAAGACCATCAAGTCACTATCTATAGGGGATGAGGCTCTTTGAGAACCACTTGGGTGGAAAGGATCTTGATTTTGCTTTCCAAGAGGACATCTATGACATACTACATCAGTAGAAGAGACTTTTGGAAACCCTGTTGCCATTTCATGGGTGTTTAATTCCTTTAGGTAGTTATAACTGAGATGTCCAAACCTTTCATGATTTTTTTCGCTTTCAAGATCTACATGTGCAATAAAATAGGAGGCCCCTTATAAATTTTTTCATCCTTTGAAGTGAAATAGGTGAGTGTCGTGATCAATATCTCCTTTTGCTATGAGAGAGTTTGGTTTTTGAAAGTCTTTTATCTCAACCCCTGTTGGTGAGAAGAGCACTATTTTGCCTTTTTCAAAAGTACAAATCTGATAGACGGAGAGGAGATTTGTAGCTATGTTTGGGACATGGAGAAAATTATTGATACAACCACCATCAATGGATATGTCACATTTTCCTTTGATCGGGATAAATGATGAGTCACCAACGTCTATGCTACATGTTGAACTTGAGGAGATTGAAGTGAATGACTCATTAGAGGAAGTCATGTGATGAGTTGCTCCTGAATCTAGAACCCAGTATTTTTATGAAGTTTTTATAGCTTTACCTTAAACATTTAAGGCTTTTCCTATCTACTTCTTAATGTCTATCTTGTGATCCTTCATTGCTGCTTCTAGTTGTTGTAGTCTTTTCCAACATTTGTTCATAGAATGACCATCCTTTTTGTAGTGTGTACAAGTTATAGGACTTATTTATTTCTTTTTTAATTTTTATTTAGTGGATTTGGATGCTACTAAGGCTTTTGAGGAAGAGGGAGAGATATCATACTTTTTAAGTTTTGTTTCCTCTCTAGTTAGCCTATCACAAAATTCCTCTAAAGAGGGTATTTTAAAACTTGCACCAAGAGCATCTTTTGTAGACAAAAATGTGGTTGCAAAAATTTGAAATACACCATTTCATTTATAAAGAATTAGATAGATTCATTCTTCTTCTATTTCATTTTTTCCATTGCCTTTGAATTGAGTGAGGACTTCTTTAAATTTGGTGAGAAAGTCAACAATATTGCTGAAGTCTTCAGGAGATAATGCTGTTAATTATGCCTCTAGCTGCATTGAACTTATTTGATCTACTTTCCCAAACAAGTTATTTAGTTTATACCAACTCTCAAATGGAGTTTTACATTCTAAAATGTGAAACCATAAGCTTTCATTTACATTTGTGCTTATAATACCCATTGTTTCATACATCTTCCCTTTATGAACAAATATTTCATATTCCTTTTCAAATTCAAGCTGCTTCCCTTCTAGCAAGTGTGTGAGCCCTTTTTGAGAAATGAGATTTAATATTTTTGGTTTCCATGTGTGATAGTTATGAGGGGTGGAGAAAATTGAAGTGAACCAATAATCCCTCCTTTTAACTTCAAAAACTTCTTTAGAGAATAATACAATGAAGCTATAGTAGAAACACCTATTTTATGAAGGCAGTAGAAGCCCGACCTTTATACCAATTTACTCAAATTACCTACCCTTATGTGAGGGAAACTATAAGTAAATGAGGATTTTTGATACATGGGACATAGGCTTATGAAGCAAGAATATTAAGCCAGAGCTCTATACTGTATCTTCTTAATTACCCGCCCTTACATGAGGGAAAATATAAGTATTTGAGGAGAATTGATACATGGAACATAGGCTTGTGAAGCAAGAAAGATCAGCCATACCTTTATACCGAATCTTCTCAATTACCCACCCTTACGTGAGGGAAACTATAAGTAAAGGAGAAGACCAATACGTGGGACATAGGTGATTAAAAATTTTAATTGCTCTCTTTGAAAATATTTTTGAGTTTCTTGCTTGAGTGTACAAATGTTCATGTATTTTTAAAAAATAGTTAAGTAGGATGAACTTTTAGAAGATGCTAAAATGAGATGTAAGCAAAAATTTCAAGTGGCCCAAAAAATGCCACACTTAGTCTCCACCACCAAAATTTCCTCCTATATCTGCTTACTTAAAGGAATGCAAAAAAAAAGGAATGTGAGAACAAATCCAAGGACCAAAAAAGGGATGCAAGGACCAACATTAACAACCCCCATGAAGTATTAACAATAGGTGCAAGAAGTAGCACCTCAAAAAAAATCCCCCCCAAAAAATATATTTTATTTAGATTTTACAATAAGACCCATCACTCTCTCGCATTTATACATTAGGGAGAGAAATAGTGAGAGGGGCCTTAATCGATGTATTTATTTTACAAATATTTTGAAAAAAAAGGTATTTAAAAAAGTTAATACAATAACTTTAGAAGAAATATCAAAGAAAAAACATCAGAGGACTTATTGATAGGTGACCTTTGCTCTACGCAGTTCAATGGTTTAGAAATGATAAGAAACCATTCGAATGCAATCGAGTTGTTGACGCGTCACCCCTCCTTTGATACAAAAATTATGTGCGACCAAAATAGTGGTGCAGTCCTTCAGCCCATAGTATTTTAACATAGTCCTTCAACATAGTGGTGCAGTCCTCAATGTAGTCCTTCAATGTAGTGGTGCAGTCCTTCCTCAATGCAATGGTGCAGTCTGTTGGATATTTTGAATCCCTAAGCTAAGAGTTGTCATTGATGTCAAAATGATCTATGTAAGTAAGCACTATGATTGTGTTTCACAAAGAGCTTCATGAGAAGCAAAGGTTTTTGATCAAAGGTTCAAGAATAGATGCATGACATTTGGTTCCAAAATGAGCTTCAAGGGAATCTTTGCAAAAGGTTTTTATTTAAAACCATGGATGGCAGATTTGAAATGGGTTTTTAATAAACCCAAGTTGGATTTTTGTTTCATTGAAAAATGTGCCCCGGTGATGGAGAAATTTAATTTTAAAGGTTTTATTTAAAACCATGGATGGCATATTTGAAATGGGTTTTTCTTAAAACCCAAGTTGGATTTTCGTTTCATCGAAAAATGTGCCCCGGTGATGGAGATATTTAATTTTAAAGATTTAGTTTAAATTTAAATTTATTTAAAATTAAAATTAAAATTTTATCCGCTAACATCATGAAGGAAGTTTCAAAAATATCGACATTTCCAAAGCAAAATTCATTTATCCTTGCTCATTGATATTTGCGCTTGGTATTTGCAAAGAAAAAGAGCTCGTGTTTTTCATTTAAGTGACATAGAGAACATTAAAGGGAGATAGCGACCACTTCCCAAAATGCATTTGGCAGCGTGGCCTAGTGGCAGCTTGGATTGTGCAAAGGTGTTGGTGACAAGGAGGTTGTGCGTTCGATTCCCGCAAGCATATTTTTTGGCTTTGTTCTATTGAGGCACCCAATGCGCATACTTTTTTCTTGGCGGAAGAGAGTGAAGGATAAGAAGTGGGTGGTGCTTCTTTTTCACCAATGAGCCCATAGCTTGTGCGGTAGCTTAGCCACAACTAGGACATTCGCATTGGGGAAAGACGAGGGTTCAATTCCCCTTGAGGCAGGTATTAAGGTTTTTATTAATATTTTGTTTGGATTGCCTAAGGTGGAGTGATAAGGGGTAAAGGTGCTTCGTTAGTTGATTTGTTGAGTAACCTTAGGGAATAAGGTCATGGTGGTTGTTTGAGTTGTGAATTATTTTTAATTGTGATTTTTTGAAATTGTTAGGAGTAATAAGGGTTTTTGATAAAGTTATTTTTAGTGAAAGTTATTTTGAGTAAGGGTTTTCTTTTAAAAATAACTTTGGTGGATGTTAAAATAAAGTAGGAGTAATAAGGTGTTATTTGGATATTATTGTTGTGTTATTACTCAAGATCTCTAACCCTTGTTAAGAGTTGAAAAATAAAGTGTGTTGAGTGTGACAAATTTAGTGGACAACTCATAAGGCATAAAAAATGTATGAGTAATACTCTCCATTGATTTTATTTGGGTGGTTGATTTTTGAAATATCATTGGAGTGAAAAGAATTGATTGTGGTTTCCTTTTCGAAAGTGGTTGAGTTAATGCTTCAAGGTTTTTTGAATTGTGAGTTGTGATTAAACCTTGTTTGATAAGCATTGTTGTTTAGACCATTGGTTGAGTGAAGTACTTTGAGTTTATGCTTCAAGGTTTTCTAAATTGAGAGTTGTGATTAAAACCTTGTCTTATTAGAATTTTTGTTGAAACCAATGGGTGATGTAAAGAACTTGAACTTGAGTTAGAAAATAACATGAGTATCATTGTTATGTAAGATTTGTTGTTGAGCATTGTTGGAAATATTTTGAGTTAGTTGATTCATGATTGGACTAGGGTTTGTGAGAAAGAGTTATTTCTTGAAGTGATTGGTTGAGTAGAGTTAATTTATCCTAGTCAAGTGGTTGCATGAAGTGGGTGTTCAAGTTCCATGAAACAAACTATAATATATTATGATTGAGTTGAGATTGAGCCTTGAGAATAGAACATATTGAGTCTCTTTATGCTTCTATGAGATTGAGTTAATATTGAGATGATTTGAGATTGCTTTGAGTTGAGATTGGGATTTGAGTATAGAATATATTGAGTCTCTAACAATTCTCTTTATGCTTATATAAGATTGAGCTAAGTTGAGATTGCTTTTAATTGAGATTGAGATTTGAGTATAGAACATATTGAGTCTCTAACAATTCTCTTTATGCTTCTATGATATTGAGTTGAGATTTTATTGAGTTGATTTGAGGCAAGTCTTTGAGAAGGCTTGTGGACTATTTTTGTGTAAGCTTTTGTGAAAGCTTGCTATGTAGATTTGAGCAAGTCCTAAAGAGGACTTATTGAGCAGATTGGGACAAGTTCTGTGAGATCTTTTTGAGTAGATTTGAGTAGGTTATGAGTGAGCCTATTGAGAAAATTTGAGTAGGTTTTGAGTGAGCCTATTGAGTAGATTTGAGTAGGTTATGAGTGAGCCTATTGAGCAGATTTGAGCAGGTTCTGAGTGAGCCTATTGAGCAGATTTGAGTAGGTTTTGAGTGAGCCTATTGAGTAGATTTGAGCAGGTTATGAGTGAGCCTATTGAGAAGATTTGAGCAGGTTATCAGTGAGCCTATTGAACATATTTGAGGAGGTTCTAAGTGAACCTATTGACAAATATTTGGAGGAAAAATAGTACAGAGAATAGAGTCTCAGTGGATAGAGATCCAGTAACTAGGACAATTGAAGATAAATCTGAGTGAGGAGTCTTCAAGTGGAGAGAGATCCATCAGTCAGTGCAGTAGAGAGACATAGTCTTCTAGAAGATCACTAGCTAAGAGCATAAGGGGAAAGAGTTCTCTTGTGGAAGAGATCCACGAACTTGAGATTTAGGGGATCAACATATCATTTGGATAGAGGTCCATAAACATTGTAATTGGGAAGGATTCCCAAGAGATTGATTGAGAAATTTTTAGCAAAATATTTTCTCCGTGGAGTAGCCCACATTGGGTGAACCACATAAATTGTTGTGTCACTTTTGTGGATGGTGTTTTGTGCATTGATTTGATTATTGTTATTGATATTGCTATATATACATTGTATAATATTAAATTTAAAAGAAAAGTAAAAAGTGGTCTTATACTGTTCACCCCCTTCTCAGTATAAGCTTGTGTTCTTCAATTGGTATCAAAGCGGGTTCCTTCTAAAGAGTTTGACAACTTGAAGGAAAAGTGGTCTAAGAACACAATGGATCACAAGGATCAAAAGGATGGGTCCTTCAATAATGCACTACTAGTCTTTGATGGAAGTGACTTCTTGTATTGATGTATGCTGATGAGATTTCACCTGATGGCACTTGGAAATGAAGTTTGGGATGCAGTGGAACTTGGATATGATTCTACAGTCAATCCTCCTATAGATAAGAAAGGTGAGTTTCTAATGCATGCAAATTTAGGAGCTATGAATACAATTATAAAAGTATTGGGTAGATCAGAATCAATGAAGGTTGATGAATCTGATGCTTATGATAAGATCTTGAGAACTCTTCCAAAAAGGTATAGTGAAAAGGTTTTTGCTATAGAAACATCAATTGATAGTGATTATTTGACAAGGAATTCTTTGATTGGCATGCTTACTACTTTTGAGATAAGAACAAAAGATCCTATTCCTTCGAAATAAGCTGCATTTAAAGTGGAAAAAAATAAAAAGGGTAAAAAGATAGAATCAAGCAGTGAGTCATCTAGTGATGAAGAAGCTAACTATGGTAGAAGAGATAAAGGTTCCAAAATATTCATAAATGTAAGATCTATTAAGTGCTTCAATTGTGGAAAGTATGGACACTATGCGACAGAGAGAAAAGAGCCAAAGTACAACAGTGATGAATAAAAATAGGATCACAAGTACAAAGAATCAGAAAGACATGTACAAGAAGAAAGGCAAGGATGGACAAAATAGACAAGGAGAGAAGTTCTTTCAAAGGCAAAGAAAAGCTACTATGCGGATAATGCAAGTAAGTACTCAAATGGTAGTGATGCTATTTTTTTAGACAATGATAGATATGAAGTCCTATTTATGGTTAGAGAGAAAAGGACTCCAGTTATTCTCAAGTGTTTTAGATGTGGTAAATTTGGACATCTTGAATATAATTGCACTAGGGATGGCTATAGTTTCAGTGATTATGGTTTTGAAGATGCACTTGAAAGACCAGATGAGAATCTTCTAATGGCATTAGAAGATTAAGTAAGTGATCCTCTAGAATATAAGCCAAAAGGAAGTAATGATAGGGATAAAGGTAAACAAATAGAGGATTATTCTATGGAGAATGGATAAGATCTCAAGGGAGAACTTATCTATGCTCTTGAAACAGTAAAGAAGGTAAGAAAGCAACACTCTAAGCTTGAAATTCAGTTTCAAGAATGTGATGAAGAAATATTATTGCTCATAGAGGACTTAGAAAAGTCAAAGGCTAAGGCAAGTAAGTTCAAGGATAAGTTAGAAGCAAATATTTTGGAGTGTGAAAATTTAACACAAGAAGTGGCACTACTAAAGGAAGATTTAGAGGATTCCAAGAAAAAGTTGTACAAATATGTGAATAGTGCAAAGAGTGTAGACAAAATAATCAAGATACAAATAGGAGCAACAAACAAGACAGGTCTTGGTTCCAAACAGACTCAAAATAAATGGGAAGAAAAGTCTACTTCAAGTCTAGAAGAAGGAATTTTAGAAGAAGATACTTCAGAAAATAACAGTGTAAGTTGGAATGAGACATTAGAGGACGAGTTGGACAACAAATAGGTCAAATATAGAAACAATGCACAAAGAAGATACAGATGGAACAACAATCAAAATAGGAGACCAATGAGGTCTAGGCAAGGAAGCTTCAATGGGAGATGCTTCTCATGTCATAGGTTTGGGCACATGACTTCATAGTGCAGGTCATAAAAAATATGGGGATATGGAAAAGGATAGCTTTTCCATGGGTATTGCTACTCATGCAATGAGTTTGGTCATAAGGCAATGAATTGCAGGGTTCATGCCAAAAGAGGATATGACTTCACTAGGAGATATCCTAGGACATTTGAACTTCCAAGGAATAATAACATTGTGTTATAAGTGCAATAATTATGGTCACACAACAATATGGTGTAGATAAAATATTACAAAAGTAGGCATGAACAGGAGTAGGAACATGGATGAGAACAAGAATAGGAACAGGAACAGAAGTGATGACAGGAACATGGATGATGACTTGGTAAGAAATAGTGAGAGGATTTAGAAAAATCAAAAAGGAAGAGAGAAAGGTAAAGGTAAAGAGCAATGCTTTCGGGGAGTAGAAATACTCCCACCCTAGAATTAACCACATCATGTGGAGGTGGGGGAGGGGCTAAGCTAAGAGGCTCATTATTAGTCCCAAGCCCCAAAGGTGACCCTTTGCCATTGATGACAAAGGGAGAGAGATTTATGTATATTGAGGAGAGTTTTTGATATGGGGAGAGATTTGATATTTGAGAAAGCTTTGAGCCAAGGGGAGCAAAGTCCCAAGGAGAGCAGAAAAGAAGGTAAAATTTTAGTAAAAGGATATGGGTTGCCATCAATGACAAAGGGGGAGATTGTTGGACATTTTGAGTCCCTAAGCTAACAGTTGTCATTGATGTCAAAAGGATCTATGTAAGTAAGCACTATGTTTGTGTTTCACAAAGAGCTTCATGAGAAGCAAAGGTTTTTTATCAAAGGTTCAAGAAGGGATGTATGACAATTTGTTCCAAAAGGAGCTTCAAGGGAAGCTTTGTAAAAGGGTTTTATTTAAAACCATGAATGACAAATTTGAAATGGGTTTTTCTTAAAACCCAAGTTGGCTTTTCATTTCATCGAAAAATGTGCCCCGGTGATGGAGAAATTTAATTTTAAATGTTTTATTTAAAACCATGGATGGCAAATTTGAAATGGGTTTTTATTAAAACCCAAGTTGGCTTTTTGTTTCATCGAAAAAGGTGCCCCGGTGATGGAGATATTTAATTTTAAATATTTAGTTTAAATTTTAAAATTAAAATTAAAAGTTTATCCGTTGATGTCATGAAGGAAGTTTCAAAAAGGCCGACGTATCCAAAGCAAAGGGAAGGCATATAAATATGCCATTGAATTTTTTAATTCATTTATCCTTCCTCGTTGATATTTGCACTTGGTATTTGCGAAGAAAAGAGCTCATATTTTTCATTTAAGTGATGCAACGAACATTAAAGGGAGATAGCGACCACTTCCCAAAATACATTTGGTAGCGTGGCCTAGTGGCAGCTTGGATTGTGTAAAGGTGTTGGTGACAAGGAGGTTGTGCATTCAATTCCTGCAATCATAGTTTTTGGCTTTGTTCTGTTGAGGCACCCAAGGCACATACTTTTTGCTTGGTGGAAGAGGGTGAAGGATAAGAAGCGGGTGGCACTTCTTTTTCACCAATGAGCCCACAACTCGTGTGACAACTTGGTCATGGCTAGGGTGTTCACATTGGGGCAAGATGAGGGTTCGATTCCCCTCGAGGTAGGTATTAAGGCTTTTATTAATATTTTTTTGGATTGCCTAAGGTGGAGTGATAAGGGGTAAAGGTGACTCGTTAGTTGATTTGTTGAGTAACCTTAGGGAATAAGGTCATGGTGGCAGTTTGAGTTGTGACTTATTTTTAATTATGATTTTTTGAAATTTTTAGGAGTAATAGGGGTTTTTGATAAATTTCTTTGTAGTGAAAGTTATTTTGAGTAAACATTTTCTTTTAAAAAGAACTTTGGTGGATGTTAAAATAAAGTAGGATTAATAAGGTGTTATTTGGATATTATTGTTGTGTTATTACTCAAGATCTCTAACCCTTGTTAAGAGTTAAAAAATAAAGTGTGTTGAGTGTGACAGATTTAGTGGACAACTCATAAGGCATCAAAAAGGTATGAGTAATACTCTCCATTGATTTTATTTGGGTGGTTGATTTTTGAAATATCATTGGAGTGAAAAGGATTGATTGTGGTTTCCTTTTTGAAAGTGGTTGAGTTAATTCTTCAAGGTTTTTTGGATTGTGAGTTGTGATTAAACCTTGTTTGATAAGCATTGTTTTTTAGACCATTGGTTGAGTGAAGTACTTTGAGTTTATACTTCAATGTTTTCTGAATTGAGAGTTGTGATTAAAACCTTGTCTTATTAGCATTGTTGTTGAAACCAATGGGTGATGCAAAGAACTTGAACTTGAGTTAGAAAAGAACATGAGTATCATTGTTATGTAAGATTTGTTGTTAAGCATTGTTGGAAACATTTTGAGTTAGTTGATTCATTCTTGAACTAGGGTTTGTGAGAAATATTTGTTTCTTGAAGTGATTGGTTGAGTAGAGTTGATTGATCCTAGTCAAGTGGTTGCATGAAGTGGGTGTTCAAGTTCCATGAAACAAACTATTCTATATTTTGATTGAGTTGAGATTGAGCCTTGAGAATAGAACATATTGAGCCTCTAAAAATTCTATTTATGCTTCTATGATATTGAGTTAAGATTGAGTTGAGTTGAGATTGGGATTTGAGTATAGAACATATTGAGTCTCTAAAAATTCTCTTTATACTTCTATAATATTGAGCTAAGTTGATATTGCTTTGAATTGAGATTGGGATTTGAGTATAGAACATATTGAGTCTCTAACAATTCTCTTTATGCTTCTATGAGATTGAGTTGAGATTTTATTGAGCTGATTTGAGGTAAGTCTTTGAGAAGGCTTGTGGACTATTTTCGTGTTAGCTTTTATGAAAGCTTGCTCTGCAGATTTGAGCAAGTCATAGAGAGGACTTATTGAGCATATTGGGATAAGTTCTATGTGAGCTTGTTGAGCATATTTGAGAAGGTTCTAAGTGAGCCTATTGAGCAAATTTGAGCAGGTTATGAGTGAGTCTATTGAGCAGGTTATGAGTGAGCCTATTGAGCAGATTTGAGCAGGTTTTGAGTGAGCCTATTGAACAGATTTGAGCAGGTTTTGAGTGAACCTATTAAGAAGATTTGAGCAGGTTCTAAGTGAGCCTATTGAGCATATTTGAGGAGGTTTTGAGTGAACCTATTGATAGAGCTTTGGAGGTGACAGAGTACAGAGGAAATAGTCTCAATGGATAGAGATCCAACAACCAAGAAAATTGAATACAGATCTGAGTGAGAAGTCTTCAAGTGGAGAGAGATCCACCAGTCATTGCAACAAATAGATAGAGTCTTCTAAAGATCATTAGCCAAGAGAAAAAAGGGAAAGAGTTCTCCTATGGAAGAGATCCACAAAATTGAGATTTAGGGGATCAACATCTCCTTTGGACAGAGGTCCATAAACATTGTAATTGGGAAGGATTCCCAAGAGATTGATTGAGAAAGTTTTAGAAAAATATTTTCTCCATGGAGTAGCCCACATTGGGTGAACCACATAAATTGTTGTGTCACTTTTGTGGATGGTGTTTTATGCATTTATTTGATTACTGTTGTTGATACTACTATATATACATTGCATAATATTGAATTGAAAAGAAAAGTAAAAAGTGGTCTTATACTATTCATCCCCCTCTCAGTATAAGCTTGTGTTCTTCATAGTCCTTGAGCATGTAGCCCCTCAACGTAGTCCTTCAATGCAGTGGTGTAGTCCTTCAATGCAGTTCATGAAACATAGTGGTGCAGTCCTTCCTCAACACAGTGGTGTAGTCCTTGAGGACATAGTCCTTGAACATAGTCCTTCAAGTCATTATCTTCACTCAGTATATGTGGTGCATTAGCATGCATGCACTCAACGCAGTCCTTAACTCTCCATCTGAAGGCACAAAGGATGTATATTTTTGAACACCAAAGAAAGGAATGATTCTTCTTCTCTGCACTTTTAAAGTTTCACCAGTAGATAGATTCCAAGCTATGAATGCAATAAGAAAGCAAAGGAAGGATATATTATATATGAAAAAAGTAGATGTTAGCAATATCGATAAAATATCAGAGAATTTTGAGATTGATTAATTATGGAGTGCAATAGATTTTCACGAAGGATATCGCTAGCTAAAGTGTAGTGAACACTATCGAATTCTCAAAGTGAATCAATTCATATCTTGATAAGGGAATAACATTACCATGTAATAAATGTGGTACAAACAGCAAGAGGAATATGGATATCAAGGATAAGATCTTCCACAATAATCATACGCAATACACCCTAATGAAGCTAAAGTGCACATGTGATGTATGGCCAATGTGTACGTATTGGCTTTGAGGACATTGGCACCCTCGGTAGTCTCAAAAAAGAGACTAAAAAAGCTTTATGAAAAATGTTACGACTATGAGGTTGATGGCTTCTTATCCATACCGAACAATGGAGATGCATTCTCCTTGGAAGGAGAGATAAAATGATGGTGGACATCAAGGCTTTAAAAATGGCCTGGGATTTCTAAATTGTTTTTGAGAAATAAAAGGTTTAAAAAAAATATTCGAGGCCAAGATTGCGATAGAAATTTTCAACCAAAAAAAAATTTGATTTTCACTAAAACAGTGGTGAAGTTCCCCTTTTTTTTCTGCAAATATTTGAAGAAGACAATATCATTCAGAAGAAACCTTTTACATATATCTTAAAAAAATATAGCTAGAAAGAACTATATATAAAACTTTTTGTAGACTTGAACAAATGTAGTGAGTAGTCTACAAGAGATACAATGAACCAACTCCTAGAAACTTCAAGAGAGAATGCTAGCAAAATCTATCTTGCTCTGGTACCATGTTAGAATTTCCCAAAAATAGATATACAAAACATTACAAAAACTATGAAGAGAAGAGTAGAACTGATTGATTATTCCATGGGATCAACTTTGTATAAATAACAAAGTTGATCATTGAGAGCCGTTGGATTACAACAAATCAAAAAATCTAAACTAGTGTAAACTGATATTTTACCTAACTCATGGAAGAGTGGTAACTCAAGTAAGTCTATCCTAGTAGAACTTAATAAAAGAAATATTTATTATAACAGTAGTAGTGCGTGGGAAAGAGTAGGAGAGGGTGTCTCATGAGGGGAGTGGGGAGACTTCTAGTGATCAGCAGGGCTGAGATTAGCCTGTGATGGTATGTCTTATTTTTGTAGCCTACGGGCATATGTGATGATGGGTGCTGGACTTTTTTTCTATTTTGTATCTTGATGGTATTTTTGATCATTATATAAATTTAGATACCTATTTTTTTATGACCCTTATATATATGTGTTGTTATTTAATTTGAATGTGTATGTGATTTTTTTGTTTTGTTTGTGTAATGTAAAATATATGTAAGTAAATGTATGATAGATGAATATATGTGCATGTGGTAGCATGTAGAAGAATGATGTCATTGTGGTATAGATACAATGTAGAGTGATGCAATGTAAATGTAGAGTAAGTGTAATGATGTATGATGTAAGATAGATGTGATGATGCATAATGTAATGTAAGTAGATGCATGTGAGATAGATGCAATGATGCATGATGTGATGTAAATAGATGCATGTAAGATAGATGCAATGATGCATGTATGTGGAAGCTAAAATACGCAAAGGAAGCACTCGTATCATAGCATAATTGATGGGAATGTGATCCATTCCATAATATCAGGGATGTAGGATAGTGTAGGGTGTATGCAACAATTTTGACAATCATAGTTGTAGCAATCAAACTTCATGAAAAACTAAATGAGATTTTTTGACAACTCATAACTAACCTGGCTAGGTTAAAATATATCAAGGACTAGTGTGTTTAAATAAATGATGTTCATTTATCCATTTTGAGGGAGGTAGGACTAACCCATTGTAAACATAGCCAAAGTAGCTAACTCAACCACAAGCATGCAATGATATGTACAAAAGAAGATTACTAATATGATAGATGTGTCACCACTTGTAAGACTATTCCACTGGTAAGCACGCACTTAGGGAATTTAACTGGTAGGCATGCACTTAGGGCCTTTAATGGTGTTTTTTGGCCCACGCATCTTGGGAATGTACTTCAATGGACCTTAAAATATCCATAAGAGTCTCCCTGTGCCTCAGGGACTGCTGTATTAACTCATATATTGATAACTTCGTAGGAGTTGTCTATAGGTTTTGGACCAACCTACTCCTTATGGTCACCACCGATCTTGTTGGTGGACCTAGAATATTCTACACCAAACGTTGATTTGGTGTGGTTTGTATTTGAATGGGAGCATGATGTTGATTATGTTGTTCATATCTCCCATGCCTAGTGATAATGTTCACCATGCCTACTAATCCCTGGGTAGGTGGTTCGACTCGCACCAAGTTGACTTGGCCAACATTGTTTCGAGGTGCCTCATGATTTGGTAAGGGATTTTTGTAAATCCCCATATTTTGATTATCGAGCTCCTATGGGTTGTGCGGTACTACAAGCTCACATTTTTCAATCATATTTTGCACCATGTGTTTAAAAGTCTAGCACACCTCAATGTCATGGACTTTCATTCAATGAAAAATGCAAAACAAATCTTCTTAGTACCCCTTTGGTTTGGGTTGATCGGGGTTTATCATCTTAACTTTGAGCAATCTAATCACATTGGCCTCGCATAGTTGATGGAAAATTGATGTCAACAATTCCGTCAGTGGTGTGAACTGGCAAGGTGGACATTGATCTTTGTTCTTGCCCTTATAATTATTGTTGCACTTATCATATTGCATAGGGGGAGGTTGGGCCTGATAATTCTATTTCTATTGCCCCTTGTTCTCCCTTTGAAGATTCAACACCACTTGATTCACATGGGCTTGCTTGCCCTATTGTTTTGTGGCACTCTTATTTTATCCCTCTCTCCTATTTTTGAGCTTCAATTTGCCTTCCTATAACTTGATGTCCTCAATCACTTTGGCCTACGCCAAAGCCTCTTCGAATGTAGGATACTGTTGCAGTTGCAGCAGTAACGAGATGTGCTTGGCATAAATTTTTATAAAAAATTGGGTTAACTCTGTGGTAGGAATAGGGAATGGCAACTTCGCCATTAGTCTCCTCCATATCTTTTCGTATTGCTCTATTGGCTTGTCGTCGCGCTGAGCTAGCACAACCAGATCAGAAAGATTGGTTTGTTTCTTGACACCAAAGGAATAGGATTCAAGAAAGGCATCAGCTAATTACTTGAAACTTGTTATGCTATATTTCTTTATCTGATTGAAAAAATCTCAAGCTGGAACTGAAAGTATCATGATAAAAGTGCACAACAACAATGCATCATTGCTTGCTATCTGAAAACAAGCATCCAAAAAGCTTGTTACATGTTCTTGTGCATCTTCATCACCCTTAAACTTGTCCAACCTAGGCATATCAAAATGCTCAGGGTAAGCCAAAGTAGGCACCAAAGGATCCAAAGGCTCATTATGGATTTTTATTAATGTCAATTTTTGAATAGCTGTGCCTTGTCTCTCGATGGATTTGATCTTCTCGGCTAAGGCCTTATAGGTCTATGAAGACAAAAAGTCCTCCTCCCTAAGTTGATGTGGAGGTGGATTAGGAGGTGCGGTCTTCCTCGTACAAGATGGAGGGCATGGCTCTTCCTCATCCTTAGCTCAAGAGCTCTCAGGATATTCTTGCTCATATCCATCTCCCGCTACTTCTTCATGTTGCCTTTGCCTTTGATTATCGAGCAACGGTGGCTACTCCCTCTATTTGGCACTAACATGAGTATGAGAATCTCTTTGCTCTTGATGCATATCGACTTGCAATAAAATATTTCTATATACATGCTTTCTATGCTCATCTTAAGGATATAGGCTAGCCCTAGCTAACCTATCCTCCTTCTCCATGCATTCCTTCTAGGCAAGGATATGCTCTTCGCACATGTGCTGCTCATATAGCCTCTATCTAATGAGCCTCTACTCTTGAATATTTTCATCTACAATGCATTGCTTCTCTAGGCGAGCATCCTCCAATTGATCTTGGAGGAGTTGGTGTTTCTACTCTGATACCAGTCAATGTGATCTATCGATCTGATCAGTCATGGGAGGCCTCTGGTATCCTTCCTCTGTATGAGCAAACTTGTGGATTTTGTACCCATCGTACTGATGTGTTGTACCTTTACCTCTATCTGTGAAGATGACATTGGCCTCCTACTGTGTCCTATACTATGAACCACCATGTACAGATAGTGGATGTGTGACATGAGGGTGCTTAGAAGCCTCTCCATGTTCTCTAGTAGTCTTGACAACACTCATGCTATGCTCACTCATGGCTCGAGTGGGTGGAGCAAAAGGCTTGCAACCTAACTTCTCTAAAACACTACCTAGACCCTCTAGCTACCTATATCGCCATTGCTCATGTGGCAGTGTGCCATTATCTCCCACCTTTGATATATCAATGGTGATATTACATGGTGGACCATGCATGGGAGTATTATTAGACCTATTCTCGATAGTGAGCCTGTCTGCTTACCCCTGAATGGGTGGATATCTATTCCTTATATACTCAGAAGGTGGAGCTATATATCCTTCAGTGGACTTAGTACATAGGGGCACCAACCTGGTTCCCTGCACAAAAAAATCTTTGGATGATCTCATGGACATGCATGCATTGCAGTCTTTATAATGGCTCTCAAGTGGAATACCCTCATGCTGGAAGGTTTCCTATTCTATCCTATGCCTAGAGGAGTGTACTGAATATCCTCTATCTGGGGTTTGCTCTACAGGGTCCCCTCATGTTGAGTTATCTCCTCTAATGCTAGCCGAATGATGTTCGGTTCGCTCATGTGGTTGAGGAATTGACACATACTATTGTGAATTGGTTAGGGTTTGGTCATCGACATTGGATTTGTACCTTTGCCGACCACCTCATGTATCCAACATTGTGTGCCTAGCATTTATATGTATTATTATTAAGAAAACAAGGTATAAAATAATGATTATCTTGTTTTAAATTTTGAAAATGAGTCCTCAACTATTTGATGTGTCTTCAATATTTGATGTATCAGTGTAGAAAATCTTATCGTGTTTTGCAAAACTTGTTGAATTTTATTCTCAATTTAAAGGCTTTCACCTATACACTCGCAGCTTGAAAAATTGGCTATGAACTCCAGGTCGCATAATCCAACCTATAATGTATGGTAATGAAGCCCACACATGGTTAGGGAGCATAGGTCCTCCCAGATCCTCACCCTTTTTCCCCCAATCAGCGTTATACCCTTCGAAGAGAGTACATAAAAATTTTCCATGGTACAAAAGGTTCTTGGATCCGATATTGATCTAGTATCCAAAAGGCTCACGGGATTTGGGCCAATGGATGGAAGTTACACCCACCATCATTGAACCCTACTAGTGGTTGGATGTCAACTCCAAATCACTAGTGTTTAAGTGCCAAGTGGTGTGTGCGGTTTGTTTTAATGTACATAAAAGAAATGCATCATATAGCACTCATGCTCATTTTCTAAATGTTATGCAAATGAAAGAATGTTTCAAATTTAGAAAATGCAAGCTATTCTAGATGCTCTTTAAGACTATGCACATTACGATGATAATTGGCTACTAATTGGGCCTCACACATGCAAACCATTCAAATAAATTCTATCAATCACATTGGATTCTAGGGAAAATTACAATCAGAGATCCTCTATTCCTAGCAGTGCCTTTCTAATGACACAAAAGATAAATACAACTAAGACCTAATTCATTTTCTTTTATTTTTTAGTTTCTTACTTGCATTCAAAATTTAACTTTCTAGAAAAACATAGAGACAGAGAAAATGACAGAGAGTGAGAAGTAGGTCCTACCTCAAATCCTCATATAATTTAGCTTTATCCCTCTACTATCTGCTATGTCTATTGGAAACCATAGGTCTGGACTACGGTTCTGACCGTGGCCTACGGGTTGAACCTACGGTTCAATTGTTGGCCCACAGCTGGTAGCTACGATTTGTACCTACAAGTCATAAAAACCAAAAAACACAGTCAGATGCTATAATTACAGAGTCTCACCATGATCACCTTTTGATCCAACCAAAAAGCGTGCACCCATCTACTATACTATGTCGTATTCATTCATTCAAAGCATAAAATTGACAAGATTGCATAGATTCAACAAAATAGACTTTCTTGTATTAGTAATTGCAAAGAATATCGGTTACAATAATTCCCCTCTTAGGGTCACCCAAATGACGATACGATTAATACAATGCCAAAGCCCTCAATAGGGTAGGTGCACTAATAATGCTTTTCACTTGGTCACAAACTACTCTAGGGTGGATGTGCCCTCTTCTTCGCATTGAGGAAGGAAGTTGATGGTTGGTTCTCCTTTGAAACTATTCCCTACAATCAAGAAACAACATAAGAGTGTCAAAAAGATAGGCAACCTCTCATGATGAGGCCCTTTTAGGAAAATTGCATAAAGACACCATTAAGCATGTATAATCAAGAAAACATGAAAAGTGCTTCTAAACTATGTAAAGTGAATCAAGATTCATATAATAGTGTAAAGAAAGACAACAAATACACTATGCATAGATCAATTATGTAAGATAAAGCATAAATGTGCACAAAGAATCCATTAAGGTCCTAATTGATGATTACCATAAAGGTACTAATCTAACCTAATTCTATCGATCAGAAGTTTGTTAAACTGCAATTAAACCATGAAAACAGCTAATCTAAGCTAATTAACTGAACCAAAATGAAAAAAGTAAGGCAATGATACCTTTGTTGCAAACCGCAGCTCTAGTGAGCGGTCTGCACTGTAAACCATGGTTGAAAGCCATAGTTAGCAATCTGATAGGTTAGCCCTCAATTCCAAGGGTAGTGGGCTTGACCTCCTTGTCCAAATTGATGTTCAATGGTCGCATTTAGTGTCTTCAGACTGATTTGGTGGTTGATTCGCTATGAAGGGCCTCCGTTTGCCTGAATATGTATTTCTTGGCTCTCCTAGGCTCATAGGGAATCCATAATGTAATTCATTATGAATCTTGGCAAGTAGGTAGGGGATAAGTGCAATTGCTCTCTCTTAGTATACTTAGTTGAGTGTACAATTTGATAGGGCTTCGCTGCTCAAATCACCAATGCTCTCTCTCTTTATTTACCCTAATTTTAAGGGGTACTTATAGGACTACCCAAGGGCTAGGGGTGGCTTTATGGAGAAGACAATATCAAGAAGGGGTAGTTAGGATAGTTGGATTGGAAGCTTCCGTTATCTAACCACCTTCTTCTAGATCAAATGGCCGTTCTAACCGATTTGGCTCAGATTGAAGGCCAACTGAACTTCAGTTAAGATCGCAGGTCATAGCTGTGGTCTAGACTGTAAGCCATAGGTCTTAGCCATAGTTCAACTTGTAAATCGTAGGTATGGGCTACAATTCATACTGATTAGGCCAAGGTTCCCAAATTGAGTGATTAAAACCATTGCTCTATCTTAGAGTCTGTCCAAGATCCTCCATATGGTCTTGTAGCATGTCCATATGAGTAATCGCCTTTGACATGACACGTTTTAGGTGTCTATAGAAATCATCCCATGATGTTATGTTAAACCTAAGGACCAAAGACAATGAAGCATAAAAAATGTGTTTCTTGGAAGCCTTTCCTTTTGTTTTTTGCCCCTCATTTATTGCTTTTCTTTTTGTGGTGCTCTTCTTTTGTATGGGTATTTTATTTTTTTTTCCACCCATTTTTTTTATGTTTGCTTATGCTTATCCCTTTGTTTATCCCTAGGTTGTATGTTGACCATACAAATGATAGGATGAGTAGGGGAAAATATTTTCTAGATGGTGATATCTATGCAAGGTGTTGTCTTCCCTAGACTCAAATTTTATTTAAATTATGACTTGTGTGAGTGGTCCTTGAAATAAGTTGAACCAACCAAAGGAAACTATAAAGAGTGTAATAAACTATCAGATAGAGGTGATATTTGATTAACTGTACTAGTGAATTGTCAAGAAAATACAAGATATCATCTACTCTGTAATCTCAAGAAAGGGAGTGGACATCCAAGTGGTAATTCTAACAAGTTGCATATGTTATTCCTGCTAAGGGCATATTTCTATAGATGGAATATACAAACATGAATGAAATCATAGAAGAAATATGGATATATGCAACGAATGTAGTGTGATATATAGTATGGAAGAAAAATATCTACAAGAGGAAATATGTGAGTGAAGAACACAAGCTTATACTGAGAGGGGGGGTGAACAGTATAAGACCTCTTTTTACTTTTTCCTTTATACTTCAAAATAGTAAAGCAATATACCCAAAGCAATATCAAAGAAATGCACAATATCATCCACAAACTAACACCAATTTTAATGTGGTTCACCCAAAATGGCTAGGCTACATCCAAAAATTTTTTCTCTAAAAGTTATCTCAAAGTTCTTTGGGAATCCTTCCCAATTACAATGTTTATGAGCCTCAGCCCAAAGGAGATACCTTCCCCCAATCAGAATTTATGAGCCTCTGTTCAAAGGAGATACCTTCCCCTCTGCTCTAGAAATGATCCCTCAGAAGATCAACTGCCTCTACCTCTTGCCAGCACGTGGAACTCCTTTCCACCGAAGACCTCCTATCCTCAATGCTTAGCCTAAGAGACCTCTCGCCTTCTATGATCACGTCCACAGTAGCTCAAGCAACCTGTACCAAACATAGTCAGTCGGTCTAGTACAAGTATTCCTATGTCTATCAGATCTGTCCAACGCTTGAACAAATCAATCCTCTGCACACAAGCCTTCTCAAAGACTTGCCAAATCTGTCCTCAGGTTCTTCTAAAAGAACTAGTGCACCTCTATCCTCAAGTTCTCTGATAGAACTATCAAACTCAGCTCACAAGTCCTCTTCTAGGACCTGTCCAAATCTGCTCACAAGTCCCCATCGAAACCTGTCCAAAACTGCTCACAAGTCCCCACTGAAACCTGTCCAAGACTGCTCACAAGTACCCATCGGAACCTGTCTAAAAAATTAGCAAGCTCACCAAGAAAAAAACTTTCTTAGTAGAAAATCACAAGGTGAATTGTTAGAGACCCAATGTGATTCGTCAAACTCATAGAAGCATAAAGAGAATTGTTAGAGACTCAATATGTTCTATACTCAACTCCCAATCTCAAAAATCAACTCAAATCAACTCAGCTTAAACTCAATCTCAAATCTGAAAACTCAACTCAATATCTGAAATGGATAGGATAGAATGCTTTCTTTCAAGAACATGAAACCCCAACAATTGCCAACTATGCAAAGAATCACATAACAATGATACTCATGTTCTTTTCACCATCAATTAGGGCTTCAACAACAATGCTCATCAAACAAGGTTCAATCAACACCATTCAGCTCAAAACATAACCTTAAAGCATTTCATAATCAACATTAGAAAAGGAAACAAGTAGAACTCCTTTTCTCTCCAATATTGTTTGAACAAAAAGCATCCACAAACTCAAATCACAATAGCACAAAACAACTTTTCAAATCATCAACAAAGGAGTAAGCCCAACACTTTAACCAAGTAAAGAATAGCTTGATTATTACCAATTTAATGAAAGCAAATGTCAATCTCAAAGCTGCCCACTTAAGGTTTCACAACTTCACACAAGAAGCAATTTTAACCTTAAAATATCATGCTTTCATTTCCATAATCAACCAAAAGCACTCTCAACATTACAAGAAAAATTTATCCCTTATACACCTTATTTCTCCCTTATAGTCTTATCAAAAATAAAATTTATCTCTCATAAGAATGCAATAAGATATTTCAAACAACACCTTCAAAAGAATATTTTATCAAAATAAAACAAGCTTTAAACTCCTTATAACTCCTAAGTTGTTTTTCCCTCTAATAAACTTCCTCCATCCGCAAAATACACTTAGCAAAAATTAATTTCGAAAATACCTTGGCCAACATCAAAAATCACGCTATGGAGAAATTGCACGCGAATGCTAACACCACCCGCTGCATCCACTTCATGATGAAAAACCCTTTCACATTATTCGAACGCGAAACCTCCCGTTCGGGTAGCGCACCAATAGCCTAGCCGATACTGGTGCACCAAAGGCGCCCGGTGAGGTTTAAACTTCATGCTGTTAGCCTTGTTCCTTATGCACCAGGGATTAAATAAAACAATAGTGCCTCCCTTTCTTCTAATGCGAACACGAAGATGAAAACCTTACGACGGATTTACGACAAATGACGAGTACAAAAAAATGAACAGCAAATTCACGAAAATGGTGAAAACACAGTCGAACAGCACGTTTATGAAAATGGCGAAGACACAATCGGAGAAGAAATCCGAACAGTAGATCACGAAATCATAGCGAGCAAATATTTTCAAAATACGGATGGGATAATTCTTGATTTTCATTGAGGGAGATTTATATGCATTTTTACCATAAGCTCTTGACGTCGGCGAGGAGTTTAACACGTTGACGGAGGTCTTGGCTAGCATCCACAATCTTAAAACATAGTGCCATGGGTTAGGAGAACCCATTGCAAACAATAATTTAATATTTATTTAAAAATAATTAAAGGGAACCTTAACAAGGTTTTTAATTATTTAAATAAATACTTCCTCTTGGACCCAAATGCATTAAACTAATGCATCCACCTGTAATCTTTAAACCTACCAACTTGGGGTTTACAAAATACCATTGAAACTATCATGTTGTAACCTTCATCAAAACAAATTATTTGACATGAAACAAATTCCTTCAAGAGCTTCTTGACATCAATGACAACTTATACACATGATCAAGGGCAATGTACCCAAAATTTCCAACAAACTCCCCCTTTGTCATTGATGGCAAACCTTTACTGAAAACATTTCTTAGGAGCCAAAACTGAAACCAACTGTGCTAACAATTGACAAAGTATGCCCACAAATGAGAATATTCCTTTGAAGTTTTGCTCCCCCTGACTTGAAGCTCTCCTCTTCACTTTGAAGCTCTCCCCCTTACTCATATCTCTCCCCCTTTTTCATCAATGGCAAAGGGTCACATTTGGGGCTCGAGACTAAGAATGAGCCTCTTAGCTTAGTCCCTCCCCCCACCTCCTGATGAGGTGATTAATTCTGGGGTGGGAGTAAATTTCCCATTAGGCACTGATCATCATCAGCATGTATAACTTCCTTGTCGGGACTTCTCTTGAATTCTTTGTCCATATTCTTGTTCTTGTCATTGCCTTGATCCTTGGACCTGATCATTCCACTGTTCTTGTTCCTGTATTCTAGAATTTTAGCTCTACACTGTCTAATTATGTGACCTTCATTGTTGCACTTGAAACACTTGACGATGTTGTTTCTCTAAGGTAAACCTGATCTTTGAATCCACCTATTTTGACCAAACCTGTTCTGACCAAACTTGTTCTGGCCAAACCTATTCTGACCAAACCTGTTCTGGCCAAACCTGTTCTGGCCAAACCTATTATGACCAAACCTGTTCTGACCAAACCTATTTTGATCAAACCTGTTCCTGTTATTTACCTTGCAATAGATTGCCTTGTGCCCAAACTTTTTACAAGAGTAGCAATACCCTTGAAAGTAACTAGCACTTCTGAAACTGTCATTTACCTTCTTCACTTGAGCCATGCAATATGAAGCCATGTGACCAAACCTATGACAAGCAAAACATCTACCTTGAAACTTTCCTTTATTTGACCTCTTGGGTCCTAAATACTTCTTCTTCTCATTCTGAATTCTGTTTTCTCTTTCTATGCATCTATAATTCAAGGACTCCTTTTCTGAAATACTTTCCTCATCAGAACTCTCTTCCTTTTGGAGTCTCTTACTAGACTCTCCAACTTGTTCCTTGTGTGGCTTAACAAAACCAAGGCCTGTTTTATCTATTGTCTTTCTTTGACCTTTGATGAGTGACTTAACCTTTTTGGAGCTATCTTGAAATCCGTAAAGCTTATCCTTGTACTCTTTAGTTTCCTCTTTCAAAGAAGCCATTTTTTGTTCTAACTCACTATACTCAAGAACCTTAGACTCTAACTCATCCTTGAGTTCTTGTGTCTTAGCTATAGAGAAGTCGAGACTTTCTATAAGATCATCTCTCTCCATACAACATTCATCTAACTTATCCTTGAGTCTAGCATTCTTCTTTCTTTCCTTTTTCAAAGCACTAAGAGCACTAATAAGTTCACCTTCAAGACCTACTTCACCTTTCTCTATATCTTCCTTTATTTGTTTGCTTTTTGAATCATCAAAGCCTTTTTCAGATTTCTTATCACTAGAGGTGCTACCTTTTTCAAAAACCATACATGCATCTTCCTTATAGTTTTCTGAAGCATCCTCATATATACTAGAAACCAAATCATTATTTGTGCAATCATCCTCAAGGTGACCAAAATTTCCACATCTAAGACATTTCATGATAATGAATCTATGTTTCGGTTCTTCCTCTTTTTCTAATATGAACAACATCTCATTTTCATTATCACTTGAAGAACTTTCACTATCACTACTAGAACACTTACTTGCTTTGTCTAGGTAGAAACTCTTCTTGTGCTTGTGAGAATACCTCTTTCCTTGATTGTTGTGCTCATCTTTGTTCTTCCTATGATGCTTGTGCTTTTCGGAATCCTTGCTCTTAGAATCCTGTTTATCTTCATCACTTTCATTCTTGGGAACAGTACAGTCAGTAGCATAATGACCAAACTTTCCACAATTGAAACATCTTATATTTTTCATACTTTTGTGCTTTTTAGAGAACTTGCCTTTTCAAAATACGGATGGGATAATTCTTGATTTTCATTGAGGGAGATTTATATGCATTTTTACCATAAGCTCTTGACGTCGGTGGAGGTCTTGGCTAGCACCCACCATCTTAAAACATAGCGCCATGGGTTAGGAGAACCCATTGCAAATAATAATTTAATATTTATTTAAAAATAATTAAAGGGAACCTTAACAAGGTTTTTAATTATTTAAATAAATACTTCCTCCTAGACCCAAATGCATTAAACTAATGCATCCACCTGTAATCTTTAAACTTGCCAACTTGGGGTTTACAAAAGACCATTGAAACTGTCATGCTGTAACCTTCATCAAAACAAATTATTTGACATCAAACAAATTCCTTCAAGAGCTTCTTGACATCAATGACAACTTATACACATGATCAAGGGCAATGTACCCAAAATTGCCAACAAGTGAGATGTAACTGGGTGAAATTATAAACCATGTCTGAAGATGGATGTGTGGGGTGAGGATGATGAGAATAGAGAGTCATGATAATAGTTGTCCCAACGTACGAGGAGATATAGCAAAATAGGAGAAAAGAATATAACTGAGAGAATACGTGTGAGAATGATGAATGAGGAAAGTCAGGAGTGAGAATAGATGTAGGGGAACATGAAGGTGAAGAATTGCAACAAATAAGAGGGAGTGAAACAATGGTGTAAGGAAACAAAAAATAAAAAGGAGAATAAGAGAGGAGAATCAACATAAGAATGTATCTGCTCAAAACGTGACCATTCAACAATGCTAAAGAGGAAGTAGGAGAGGAGATGGAATGGAAGAAAACATGAGGAAAGAAAATAAACTAAGACTATGTGAAGTGACATGATTCAAGGCATGGGCGACTGGGTGAAGTGATGAGGTGACTAGGATTTTCATAGTTGATGTAATTGGATAACTGTTAAAAGTAATGAGGTATGGAGGTGAATGAATCACATGTTGGAGTGGAGTGAGGTATTAGCTGACATGGAGGGCTCTAGAGTCGAGTAGGCAAGGGAGCTTATTCAGGATGTGAAAGAGATTCATTGGAAAACATGTCCTGAATAATGGTCTCAAATGTACAATACACATTTATGTCATTCCCTTGTTGACGATGATAGACACAAAATTGGTTTTCTTTGTAATCTCATAGATTAAGGTACAAAGGGTCGATAGGGTAGATCTCAGGTAGCACAAGGAGGTTTTGGTGGAGTAATTGGTGAAAATTTGGGATAGTGGTGTGGACCAAACTAGCATAGATATATGTATAGGTCGACTGGTGATAAGTGTTAAGGGGGTGGTGTAGGAATGAATTGTCAGGTTGGGATGCAGGAATTTGGTGTAGGCCTAATCTGAGAACAAGGAATAGGCTTGGAAGAAGATGAAAGGATGTGGGTCATGGTAGAATGGTGAGGAGAGGAGTGGCAATGACAATGAATCAAGTGCAACTCAAGGTTGTAAAAGCAATCAAGTATGTGTTGGCTATCGATGGGAGGGGGTGATGTAACCAAAGCTGGTGGTGAGAAAAAATCTAATGTGCAAATAGGGTTGGGGTATGAGTGTAAAGAATATAATGATCAGGAAGAAGAGGGAGGTGAGTAGAACTACTATGCTGGTGGTGGGGCAAGTTGGAATGAGAGGATGCGTAGTGGAGAAGGGGGTGTTTAAAGGATAGGTGGTGCAGGAGATAACTGTAGATAACAACATGGATGAGATGGAGGAGTGCATTCAATAGTGGGCTTGGAAATGTGATGGTGCAAATATTTATCATAAGGGGATACCCCACTCAGTAGTGGTGGGGGTATTCCTAAGGAGTGTGCACGAACGGGCGTGGTACCTTGTTAGGAGGGTAGTATGCTGGTGAAGGTCCATAGGCTAGGGTAGGTGACAGATATGGATCTCTCGAGTCACCTACATGAGGTGAGGATGATATATGTGCATGAGGGTCTATCAAATTGGAATGTTCCTCCTTATCTATGAAGGAGGATAAGGATATCTGGCTATCTCCAAAGAAGGGTGAATAGGATGAATTCCTATGGTGGGGTAATCGAAGGTGGGGTGAAGTGCGGTGGTTTGAATGTGATAATGTGGAGGGCTGATGTACATGGATTGTGTTAGGTGGCATGGCAACATTAGTTAGGGTGACTTTTACTGGAGGTAGTATCTGGAGGTCCTACATGATGAAGGTGTGTGGTATGCTAAATATGTGTACCTGGGATAAGGTATTACCATTGAATATGTGGATGTTGGTGATGAAAGACCTACAAAAACTAAAATGTCCATAGCATATAAATGACATAAAAAGTATAGGTAGCTCTGTTGTGTAATAGAAAGTGAAAAAAATTGTGTGTAGTATGGTGTGGTGTGTAGGTGATGTATATCTAGACCGTGTCGTAGTGACACTATGTACAATCCATGGTGATGCATACCTAGGTGATCTAGGCATTAAATGTGAAAATGTGAATAATGTTGATAGGTTCAGATTCAATGAATCCTTCGAGGTTTGACAATTAATAGGTACTAGAACCAAATTTTTGTGTGATGATGTATGGACCTAACCAGTTAGGAGTGAATTTGTCTTGTTGTTGATGGGGTTGGCTTGTCATATGTTGGTTCTCTTTGAGAACCAGGTCACCAATTTGAAACTCATGTTGATGTACCTTACTATTGTAGGTATGATAAAGGTGGTCTTGGTAGACACATGTGTGCTCGATGACATGTATGTGTCACTCATCCAAGAGTGTCAATTGGTCGAGGTGGGCTTGACGAGCTGTGTCATCATTGATAAAGTCTTTCATAGAAACTCATAAGAAAGGTATCTCAAGTTTGAGAGGCATAATGGCTTTAGTGCCATAGACCAATGAGAAATGGGTTGCCCTAGTGGGAGTATGGATGCTCATACGATATGCCCATAAGGCTAGGGGTATCTGATTGTGCCAATTGTGATGGGATTCTACAACTACCTTACAAAGGATGGAGAAAATGGTTTTATTAGTAGCCTCGGCCTAGATGTTACCCTATGGGTAGTATGGTGTTGAGAAGCTATGGTGAATATTTAATTTGGTGCAAAGGGTATAGATAATTTTATTCTTGAATGATGTGTTATTATCAAAAATTATTTGGAAATGGATGCCAAAGCGATATATAATATGGTCAATGATAAATACCATAATTTTTCTCTTATGGTTTGGACAAGTGGAATGGCTTCGACCCACTTTATGAAGTTTGTGGTAGTGATGATGAACTTGTGGTTGCTTGATAAAGCAGGTGTAATCTATCCGATAAGATCAAGGTCCCATTGGGAGAAGGGCCACATGGACTGAATGGGTTGGAGTGCTTATGATGAAAGGTGTGTGAGGTTAGCATGTTGTTGGTATTTGATACATCATTTCACGTACTCATAATAGTCATGCTCTATTTTTGGCCAATAGTAGCCCATGCATAGAATGCATTTCATGATAGACATGCCACTAAAGTGGCCACCGTAAGTACCATCATGAGTTTCTTGTACCACTTGATGAGAGTCATGCGGTTCTAGGCAACACAAAAGGATACTATTGCGACTCTAGTGATACAAGATGTCCCCTAGTAGTGTGTAATGAGTGGCTCATTGTTTAAATGCTCGAAGATGAGCATGTGGTAAATATCAAGGAAGGAAGCATTATTTCATATAATCCTTAATTTGTGAAAATCAAGGATCATGTGGTTCAATGTGGATGATATGAATACCCTCATCATCTATGAAGGGTGAGGATGAAATGGCATATTGTGTTAGCGTATGAATGGATACATGTGTAGTGTTAGATAAGGGGTTTTATAGTATTAATAACCCTAGGGAGGTCATTGTGTTAGCAAAATGATTGGATGAGCATGGAGCAGCTTCAATATCATACCATTCAAATTGGGTGAGAAGTTGTTGGGTGATTTGTTTGTATTGTTGGAGGATGGGGTAACAACATTACCATATCTTTTGGACTTGATTCACGATAAGGGGGGAATTTCCAATGATGTGAAGACATCTAATACGCATAGAATGCATCTGTTTTAAGCTGATAATGAGAGATTTGTATTATAAATTGTTGTTTGTGTAGGGAAATCCTAATTTGAATGAAAATGGGAGAGGCTCCCTATATGGTGTGAAAAATGCAATGCTTGTACCCCCAACGTGTGTGCAGTGGGAACCATAAAAGAAAAGTATTAGGTCAAAAACTATCTCTAGGGAAGATGGAATCATCAGGAATTTGGATGAGGAGAGTCTAATTATTGAGTAATGGGGCCTCGACGAGCTGGTCTACGATGACCTATCCTTTGATGGATTTCTATGAAATGAACTCTAGATCAAATTTAGTAAGCAGTATGAGAGTTATGATAACTCTTGTTCATCATGTATCAAAGTGAATTTTCATGATTGATGACAAATGTAGTGTGATTGAGAATGTAATGACATAGTTTTTGGGTGGTAAAGACTACAACTAGGCATAACTTTTCCATATATAGGTAGTAGGTTTTGTAGCTGACTAGCGTATGACTAATGTAGTATATAGCCCACTCATGATTGAGTGCATCCTTTTGGGCTAAGAGCATGCCAAGTGCAAAATATATAGCAAAAATATACAGGATAAATGATAGCTATGGGTGTGGGGGAGATAAACTGGTGAGGAGGTGAGGTAAGCCTTGATTGAGTCAAAGGCTTGTTGACAATTTTTATCCCATTTAAAGTTGACCCACTTTTGTAAGAGGTGATTGAATGGTTTACATGACAATTTTTATCCCATTTAAAGTTGACCCACTTTTGTAAGAGGTGATTGAATGGTTTACACTTATCTAGAAGCTAGGCAATAAAGTGACGTATGGTCTAAATTTTGCCCTATAAGTTGCGTAGTTGTTTTATATCGGTAGGTGAGGACATCTCAATGATGGTTTTCACTTTGTTAAGGTCTACTTCAATTCCTCGTTGGGAGATAATGAAACCTAGGATTTTGCCTGAGGTGACACCAAAGATACCCTTTTTTGGGTTAAGGTAAACATTATGTTCTAGGAGGCAATCAAATATTTTGCATAAATCGATGAGATGCTGCAAACACTTTTTTGTTTTTATGATGAGATCATTGACTTAGTATTCCATGATTTTGTGCATATAATAATGGAAAATATAGGTCATTGCATGCTGGTAGGTTACCCTAGCATTTTTAAGGCCAAAAGGCATGACCTAATAACAGAAAGTACCCCAAGGGGTTGTGAAAGAAGTCTTGTGTTTTCCAGATGGGTTTATTTTGATTTGATTGTAGCAAAAAAATCCATCCATGAGAGATATTATTTCATGGCCCATAATAGAATCAACGAGCGAGTTGATGTTTGGTAGGGGAAAGTTGTCCTTGGGACAAGCTTTGTTCAAGTCATGGAAGTCAGTGTAGATGTGAACCTCGCTTGAGGGCTTAGGTACTGGTACCAAATTGGGGATCCATTCAGGGTAATCAATAGGTTGAATGAAATCTACATCGAGGAGATTTTGGATCTCAGACTTTACTAGTAATGCAACTGTAGGATGCATGCATTGCAATTTTTGCCTGATGAGTTTGGTGTCTTTGTCAAGAGTAAGGTTGTGTACTACTACAGAAGGATCAAGTCCAAGCATTTCCTTATAGGACTAGGTGAAGATTGATATATTCCTTGAGGAAGGCAGTAAAAAAGGTGTACTCTTTTGGTGAGAGGCTAGCGACGAGCTTAAAAATATGCGGATTGGTGGGATCATCACCAATATCAACATCGATTGTTTCTTCCACAAGCATGAGGAACCATCATAGAGCTGATCTAGGATGGGAATAAGATGGAGGTCATCAATGGTCTCTGGTAACTCAAATTCATTATCTAAGTAAAATTTGGTGTGATTGACCCACAAAATGTGAGGTGGGGTGGATGGAGATGGAGCGTTTGTAGTGTGCAAGATATAAGGTGATAGCAAAAAGTCTTGTGGTGAAGGTGGTCAAATGTGGGTGAAATTGATGAAATTAGGGTTGGGTGTGTTGTCACGATGCGCGTGAGATGAATATTGAAGTTGGGAGAATAAATCCATGTCGACCATGTTGATGAAAGCCATAGAGGTCATGGAATATGATGAGTATGATGATAAGGTTTTAGGAACATTTGAACATCATGTGAGGTTTAAAGGTGGTTTTAAAACCATAGGTGGAGAGTGAGATCATGTTGTGAGTCGATGAAGTTACTGGGAAGTGGGAGTTGTTGTGGTCGAATGCATAGGCAATGGAGACATAGGTAAAGTGGGTTACTATGGATGAGGAGGCATGAGAGATAGGGTAGAAAATTGATCAACTTGTGCATCGATGCAATAAGCAAAAGTTGTGTCATTAAGAGACATGTATTGGAATAAGGTGCATGGGATGGTGACAGTAAAATGAGAAGATGGGATCTCATTAAGGATATCCATGTCAATGTAGTCTTCTAGTGTGTGCATAGGTATTGGTAGGGAATGTAAAGAAAGGTCTTGAAGCTCATCCTCAAGTGTGTGTATGGCAGAGGTACGATAGCCTAGACTAGATTTATCTATTGGCAATTGAACATGGAGGTTGATAGGTGTTCATAACCCTTGTTCATAGCATCCTAGCCCAAATATATGCCAATGGAAACATTGAAGGTAACGTAGGATGAATTGGGGGTTTGACATGTGGTCTACAGTGCCACAAAAACTAGATTGCGATGGTGGAGGTATAGTGGTCAGGAGTGAGGAGTCAAGGCTAACATAAGAAAAGGTTGGTATAATTATTAGGAGAACCTAGTTGTAAAACAATATTGATGGTTAAAATGGATATTGAAGGATGATTGAAATTTTTGCATGGATTGGATTATCGAAGGTTGCACATGAGCATCTCGAATATTGTAGTAATCAGGTCCAAAGTTTATCATGAATATTGACACTCGAGGTGTGGCACATGTTGGGTATGGAGGTGGCAAATATGAATTTAAAGAGGATGATGCCAGCTAGGAATCACGAATGATGGGAGGAGAAGAATGGTATAATTTAGCATCTAAGCAGGAAGTTCACTAATTCCAATCATGACATTTAGCTGTGGTATATGGAATAGGGTGGTTTGCATGTGGTAAATGTGTGGCTAGTGGATGAGGTGTAGGTTCTAGGTTATGAGAAGATGTGAAATATCACAGTCATAGGTGAAAAGGAAGTGGGGGTTTTTGAGGAGTTATAAGGAGCGGAGTTTTGGTGGAGAAATATGGGTGAGATGGGACAGGAGGTGATGATGATGGTAGTGAAAATATGGAGGTACAAGAAGGGGATTTGAGGAGGAGAATGACTGAGAAGGAAGGGGAGACCATGAGAAAGGTGGTGAGAAAGGGATGGTAGTAGAGTGAAGTGTCATGTTAGGCGGTGATTGTTATGGTGACAAGATCAATACTGAGGGAGCTATAGGTGCTCCAAATGATTGATGAGAAGGAATGGGGAGGACGTGAGTGGAGGACGATGAGGGCCCTGGTAGAAGTTCTACGATGTTATAGAATATAAAGGGATCCCCATTAGTCGAAACACAAAGGATGAGGCTATCATAGACATATTTAAGATAATGGTTTAAGGTAGAAGGGACACACTACATATATCTAATCCATGGACATCCGAGCAAGATATTTTACTACATATCACCTTGAATAACATGAAATAGGATGGATATGGTTCGAACACTAATGCAACTAGGTAGGATAATAGATCCTACCATGGATCGCATGGAATCATCAAACACTCTAAGGTTGAGTTATGGTGTGGCAAATTCAAAAAATATTCCTTTTTGCTGGCTCAGAAGACAAGAAAAAAATTCACCTGGTCGAATGGGAAAATATATGTATGGCTAAGAGTCAGGGAGGGCTGTGCCTCGAAAGAATCAGCAACATGAACACCACTTTGTTGGCAAAGTAAGCTTGGAAAATATTCAAAAACTCTAACTCAGAATGGGTGTCAATTGTCAAAAGGAAGTATCTTCAAGGCAAAGATTTCATGGATGAAGACATCCCCAAGGAAGGATCAACCTTTTGGAAATTGATAATCCAAACCAGGGCTCCTATTTAGAAGGAATCAAGATGGCATTTGGGATGAGGATATTCTATAAATTTTTGGACAGACATATGGATCAGAGATCAACCCCTAATCGAATACAATGAAATATCCTTATTGAAACCCCTTATAGATACCTCTACAGGTAGCAAAGTGGAGGACTTCGTTCAATCAAACAATTGCTCTAAAAATTGGAAAGATCTCAATATCATTTTAATTAATGGGCAAATAACCAATGTTGTGAGAATTATGTCCCACATGTTGAACATAATAGTCATCCCAATGGATAGAATAGACGACCATCCCATCTGAAAAGAAACTGATAGTGGGATGTTCTCTATCAAAATTTCCCTTCAACTCCTTCTCAATCCCCAATGAGTGTCTATTTCATTCAACCTGATCTTGATTAAATACCTCATTCCCAAAGTAGGGTTTTTTTCCTGGCTAGCCATACAAAACAAAATCTTGTCCATTGATAATCTTATTAAGAGAGGGATGATGGTTCCTAAAAGATGCCACTTGTGCACTAAATATTGAGAATCTATAAATCATTTGTGCACTTGAGTGTGAGTTCTCCAACTCTATTTTGAGCCATGTTTTATCCACCTTCCACATAAAGTGGATCCAACCCAATTTCTTGATCAAGTTCTTCACTCAATGGCCCAACCATTTCAAAAATTCCTGCCTCCATACCCTGTGGAAAATCTACCTTCATGATTTATTATGGCAAGTATGGCTCGAAAGAAAGAGTAGAGTTTTATATAATTCCCCCAAGTACCCCATAACCATTGCCAACAAAACCATTAGCTTTGCTACAGAGAATTTTTGTCTCTTCCCCTGCTTCAAACCCCTTGATCTAGGAATAGAGTTCAACTTGTTTATCAGCCTCAACATCCTTTTGGAAGGTAGTTAATCCTCATCCATTCCCCATACCAGACAATATGCTTCTTGGAAGCCTCTCCTAGAAGGTTGACTCAAGCTTAACTACGATGGTGCATCCAAAGGAAATTCGAGAATGGCAAGTGCTGGAGGTCTTGTCAGAAACCACAGGGGCAAATTTTTTTTTGCCTTTGCTAAAAACTTAGTAATCCAATCAAACCATGTTACCAAAGCTCATGCGCTATGGAGAGGACTAAGCATCATCCAAAAATATAATAGTAAACTTGAAATTGAAGGGGATTCCCTCAATGTTTCAAACTACATCAACAACAACAAAATCCCTTTGTGGAGTGTCAAGAATGCCATCAAAGAGGTCCAAAAACTAATTCAAAGTTAGATCAGTGTCACCTATCAACACATGTATCATGAAGCTAATAATGCAGTTGACCTTCTTGCCAATAGAGGAGTGTAAAAAAATTCTCTGATTGTCTCGAACAGGAATATTCCTCGAGATGTCATCAATGAAGCTAAAAAAGATTGGTCGAGTCATGGGCTCATTTGATCTCTACTGTCCCTCTGCCCCATTGGGCCTCCTCACCACCCCTTCTACCATACCCACTCATTCTTCACCTCCACCAATCCCTCTCCCCGGGTTCTTGTTTCGATGCTTCCCTAGAGAGTGCTTCCTCCAAAGTTGTCTAGTTTCAAGATGACTTTGGTTTGGTCTTGAAAATACTCATCCTTAGATCATGCATAAAAAATTCTCCCATAATTTTCAAATGAAGTCCATTTACTCCCTAGGTGCTCCCACTTATTCCAATGATGGTGGGTATCAAGATGGTTCGCTTCCCATTACCGTTTCTAGTCAGAAAAAAATGTCCTCCTTTTCCAAATCAGTAGAGAAATTCATGCATGGGCTTCTTCGAGAGGGGCCATTTAGGATCAACTCAAGCAGGTGGATCCACATGAGCGAGGTTCATTATTTTTAAAATTAGTGTGATATAGCCACTCTGATTGCCAATTATGATGGAACTTCCCAAAGAAGTTTCATCCAATGCACCAATGCCAACTGTACTGACTTCTGGGTTTTTGGCCTTTTTGAAACTTCTTCCTAAATGTTTTTAAATAACTCCTCTCTCAATAGATTCATACCCTCTAATCATGAAAACATTACCACTCAGTTCCCCATCATAATCCTTGTTGAATATCCAGTTAGGATCCTCCCAATAGCGATGTTGGAACCCTCTAATTTCAAAATTGACCCCTTGTCCTTGTTGTTATTTGAAGCCCAGGGATTCATCCCTTTCTTCAAGAAAACCAAAGGGGTTGAGGCAAAAATTACTATTGACTTCATGAACTCATGGAAAAATGGTAGTGTGAAGGTTTGAAACCTTCATTTTCATATGACAGTGGAGATGTTAGCAGAGATTACAGAGCTACCGACGTTTGGTTGTATCATTCATAGGGACAAGCATAGCTGGGATCCAAAGCTCGAAGGTTTTTCCAACCACTCCAAGATTTTTAAATGGAAAGGAATTGCTCTTGAACATGAATCCCTCCCTTACCCCTAGTCCTCTCTGTTAATCCTTATCTTACAGTATGTTATAGTAGATGATCCATCCAAGCCCCTCCTTAGCTTTCACCTTGCTCTGGTAAACCATTTGAGAGGTTTCAAGCCCATCAACATTCCTAATTTCCTCTATCGCTCGATTAGGTTGTCCATTCATAATTCCCACAAGAGGAAATCCTCGAACACCCCTATCCATCAAGGTTTATTTTCCATAATGTACTATCATGCCTTAGAGAAACCCCTGCCCATCATACTCCCCCATTCAGTTCAATCCACCTTAGTCTCCCTCTACTCTAAGTCCTTCCCGCTCTCTCCCTAAGGACCCCATGGAGTTAGAAGTGTCCCCTGAGTTTCAAACCCCAACCAAAAGCAGGGCCTCACTAGCTGCTATCCCTAAGTCCCTGCCCTCCAAAAGGAAAATCAAACTAGAGGAAAGTACCACCCAGACTCGTATATTAGCCTGTATCAAAAAATCTAAGAAGGAAACAAGCAAAAATTCCTTGGAGGACATTTTTGATGATAACAACTCTAGTCACGACTCAAACATCCATCATAAAATTGCTACCATCATCATCAAAAGTATTATCAACACCCTGGAGAGCATTAGTGGGAATCTAAAGTAGCTAATCAAGAATACTACTGTTAGCAACTCAATGAAGGAGGATATAACCGATGCATGATGGAAGGGCCTGTGTGGGTGTGTTTGGTTTCTGGAATGTTATCTCTTGGTGATCTTTGGACGTATTTCATCCTCTATTTAGGAGGTTTTTGAGATATGCTCATGGTTTTCCTTGGATGGGTATTAATATTTTTAGTTTCTGTTGTACGTCTAGGAATATTTCCCCTTGCGTAGTATTAATGGTTTCCCAACAATGGCTGGTTTTTCTTCTTTTATGAAGTTGTAGTCAATTTTGGCAGTTAATTTTTGTAAGCATCAAAATATATGGAGCTGTAATGCATGGAATTTTATTTTCATTCCAATATACGGATTCCCTACATGGTTTCCCTGATGGCATAGTTGTTTATGACTGCTAGCACATGCTGATAAAAGTTGATGTATATGGTTTTGGGATCCAGTCAAAACCCACATAATACAAATACTCTAATTACCAAAAAAATATGGATAAATACTTTAATTTATAGATTTTTAACCAGCATAGGAGGGGTAAATTAGTTAGTTAAAATTGGTCTATCATTCAGTTGTTAATCCAAATTGGATAAATTACCAATTTGGGGAGATTTGGAGGTCAATTTTGGGAGTCGACGCAACACGAATATCAGGAAATAGTTTCCATTGGAATAGAATCTTGGTGGGTTGCCAAATTTAGACAAACTACTGGATTTGGTAATTTCAGTCCTGATTGCACAAATTCGCTCTAAAGTGAGTGAATTCATTGTAGGGGCAAAAATTCTTTAAATTGAGTAAAATTGCTCGAAACAGAGCGAAATTACTCAAAATAGAGCGAAATTGCCAAAAATCAACACGTGTGAAAAAGGAGAGGGGAAGACGATGAAAACCTAATTTTGGTGAGTTAGGGAATTTTTATGCGGGTCAAAATTTCGTGTCTACATTTTTCTCCCTCTTTTGATGCATTTATAAGTACTAAATGTGTCAAAAAAAGATGTAGACATTTTATAATATCAATGACGATTATCGATAGAAAATGAGTAGACCATTTAATACAAAATGTTGACCTAAAAAGGTCACTTTAAAGTTATGTGATATTATTATTATTATTATTTTATATTTTGTACATAAATTAATGCATAAAATTTATTTGTTAGGGGTACCCCTCAAGTTGTGGGAGGAAAATATCATCCCTCGCAGAACTTGAAATGACAACAAAAATAAAAAAAAAGGTAAAACAGGGTTATAAAAGGGGGAATAGAGTAAAATCCTAATTCATTGTTACTACGTGGTTTACTAGGGTTGAGATATGGAGAAAATGGCACGACCAACTCATAAAGAGGACATCATTAGAACTGGGGGTGACAGAGCTGATTTGAGCATACGGGTAAGCTAAATTTTATGTTTTTCTTAAATTTCATCTATCATTTTTTAAAATTTGGCTAGAAAATCTGGATTTTTTGCTGGATTTACGGTTAGGTGGCCATCACAATGAATTCACACCCTGCTCGGTGAATTTGTGCCATAGCATCTCGATTTGTCTTGGAACCTACGAATTGATGAAAAATCCTATGAATTCACTGTAAGCCCTATGAATTCATTGTAAACCTTATGAATTTGCTACAAACCCTACGAATATGTCAAATTCACTAGCTGGTAGCTTGTAGAAGCAAAAATACATGATTCTAAGCGAATTCACAAAAAGGACATGAATTTGCACTATTTTACTTATGCATTTAAGTTTTTTAATGCTTTTAATGTTTAAGTGTTTGATGAATGTATTAATATAATAATTTTATGAAGTTTATGTATTTTTTTGCAGTATGGCACACTTGAGAATCAGGAATGGTGGGTTAAGGACTATGAGGTGCATTTGGATGTTTTAGACTAGGCAGAGAGGGATCAATTACGATAGGTGGGACTATTAGATGTAGTAGAGATACGCCGAGTAGATGTAGATACAACACTACTAATAGCATTGGCAGAGCAATGGTACCTAAAATCAGCTACATTTTGATTACCAATAAGGGAGGTGTCAATCACATTAGAGGATATGTGGTGCATCTTCAAGATTTCAATCAGAGTGATGGAAGTTTATCAATCTGTGGCACAAGGGAGGGCCTTAGAGCAGTTGACCAGAGATCCACAATTTTTGGTTAATCAAAGTGGTATCAGTGTGAACCACTTGGAAAAGATACATGGTGTTTCTACTCTTACAGTGGTGCTAAGTGGAGTTGTCGCTAGACTGATATCTGACCATATGAGCAGATGATATCTAGCATGGGCCTTGGATGGGATTGTTGTGGAGATGAGGGATACATGAAGGTGTTTTGCGTGGGATCCATTTGCCTTATGTAGCCTACATAGGACATTATAGAATATCATGTATAGGAACCATAGTTGCATTGTAGTTACTACTCTGCTCCATGTATGGTGTTGGGAGCATGTTGTAGTGAGGAGACCCGACGAATTGACCTTGGAGGAGCTCGACAATGGTCATCCAGTTGTATATCGATGGGAACCTTCAAGAGGGGGCTATAGAGGGTGATGGAGAGGATTGGATTCAGTGAGGTAAGAGTGATTGATGAGGTATTGCCTTGTTAGATCACATGGAGACTTTAGAGGGTGCATCTAAGGTGGGAGATAGATGGGTTTGAGCTTGCTCGGGTGTGATAGATATGATGACTATAGTTCAAGAAGAGAGAGATGGATTTGTACCATTTTTATCGAGTATAGTGATAGTTTAGGTTGGTATAGGGTGTACTGATAGTGAGGGATGTCTAGTTTTGATGGGTGATAAGAGATTATACCACCATGGTAGGGGAGCCAGATATCACTCATTTTTGAGATCTTGAGGTAGATGATGCACTTTATGAAAGTCCCAAGGTGGATGATATGGGGATTGAGGATGGATATGAGGATTGGTATGATGGGATCCAACCCTAAAGGATTATTGTAGAGTTATAAGGTGATCCTAGGATAGTATAGGCAGCTCGACAGGTTGCTTGTTAGAGGGCCAAGTAGGGGATCGTACTGAGGTGCAGACCACCATCAAGGTTTAGGGTGGGGGATATTCCTAGATAGAGGTATATGGAGAGGCTCGAGTGGAGAGGGAGTAGTGGGTCTAGGGTGAGGCCATAGGTGGGATCTAGCTCTAGACAGAAGGTGGCCTTGTAGCAGACAGAGGAGGTACCTAAGCAGAAGGGGAGGTTTCTCAAAAAATGAAGGATGAGCCAGTAGTTGAGGAGATGTATATAGATGTCACTAGGGGATACCGACAATGGATTACTACATTAGAGGCAAAGGTGGATACCTTAAGGGCTCAATAAGCAACTAACAGTGCTTGAATCCAAGATTTGGAGATACAACTGTTATAGGCACGAGCCGAGGTCTTGCATCTAAGGAGTGCACCTTCTTCCAACAGGTAGAATCAGTTGAGTGATAACGAGGATTTGGCATGGGCCTATCAAAGGAAGGTCTTTTATTGAGGCTTATAATACCAAGTAGTTCTATAGGATCAAAGAGTTCCTTTACCACCAGATATAGCTTCGAGTCATATTCAAAATGGGATGCAATCCAGTTCATGGATGATGACTCGATCCATGAACATGTCTCTGTTGAGGCTACCACCACGAGGTGGAAGGGGTGATCAGGGATCTAGGTTTTAATCTATTTTATGGCATACTTTTCCTAGTGACTGAGTATACCAATTTTTTTATTGTGGCATACCGATCGAATTCTATGTATCTTCTCTTGAGATTAATACCATATGGCTATTTTTGTACTTAATTTTGTATGTGTTATGCAAATGTAAATGATATTTGTTATTTTTGATGATGATATTTGTAGTCATGTATCATGCTAGTCAGGATATATTTTTAAAATAATGAGATGTGATTTGATGTAATGTGCTTGATATTTGTAAAGTGATGTAATTGATATTTGTGATGTAATTTAATTTTTGTAGAAAGTGTGTTGGAAAATGTACCCTTACAATTTTGATTAGTCAACAATAGACCTTGAGGATGTGTGCTTATATATGACCTTAAATGGAGGTTTCCCCTTGTGTGTGTGGTCATGAAGCAGATCCTGTGTGAGGTTTTGTTATGTTGACATCGAAGGGGTATGATCCAAAAATAGTTTTAAAGTGATTGATGGTTGGTGATAAGTAATGCATGATTTTAAGATTAATTTTGATTAAAATTAAGGTAAGTAGAGAGGTAGTATTACGTGATTGAGAATGAATAATATGATAGAGGGTTTGTGCTAGGTAGAAGATTCCTAGTGTGAAGTGAATGTAAGAAAACCTTATTAAGGGTATCTCATGCCATCATTGCAAAGTCCTTATGCGACTACATGATTTGGTGATTATGTATGATCAATGCAAATTTATGTATGGCCAACAATCATGCAATATAGTGAAGCAAATGACTGAGGATGCATTGAACTAAAGTCATATATATGAAATGCAAGACTAACTTGTGGATTTAGACTCAATTACCTATGCTAAAAATCATACAAATCCATGAAGATATAGAGACTTCAACCAATAAAAATTCAAGGAAAATCTTGGTTATTTTTTAGATGAAGTCAAGTTTATCAAGAACCGGTTTGTGTGATTCATGCATTCTTTTCCCATCTTGATCTTAATTATGATAAAAATCTCTCAATAACCAAATGTGTGTGCTTATGAAGTTCATTTACCAATTTTAAGTGAGGTAATGATGCAAAACCAACTTAAGAACCATTGTGCATGCAAATGATGAATTCATTTTTCTTTATTTTGTACGTGGTTGGACTTAACTACTCTGTAATACAAGCACCCAAAAGCTATCTCATCCATAAGCAAACAATGGTTTGTAGAAAAGAAGATCGCTAATGTGATAGACATATCACCACACGTAAGAATACCCCATTTCTAGGCAGGTTTCATAAAATCAATTGTTGTAATGAAGATCATCCCACGATTTTTGAATAAGTGAGGATTACAAGGATTCAAGCTCATTACCCCCTTCTTTTCTTTTGATTTATTTGATTGGGGATTTTTGCTCAATTTTGATGATGAACAAAGGGTTTTTTTTTTTTAGGAATACTTGCTCATTTTAGTGAAAGAGCAAGGGATTTTATTGCTTTGGGTAGGGGGGAGCTTGTCCTTTTGTCAATTCTTAGCATTCTAGACCATACGCATAATAGGATAGCAAGGAAAAATTTTCACGGTAAGGACTACCATGTAGTATCATATTTATTTGTACAAAATCATGTGTAAATGTGTTTTGGTTCAAAAGTGGTAGAATAAATTCCCAAAACTCAAAATATTATTAATGAGAGATGTGTTTTGATTGAAGAGAGAATTTTTACCAATATTGAGAATTAAGATTTTATTAAAGTATGAATTGTGTGAGTGGTTTGAGATAGACTCTAAATCATGTTAAAAAAAATACCAAGATTGACTATGAATCTTAATAGCATTTGTTTGATATTTAAATAACATAATAATTGGATGTGACTATTTGACATACGCAATTGGACCAAAAACAACTTATGGATGTGCAAAAATGCGGCTACATGATAGATGATTTATGTAAGTTGATTGAAATTATAGAATGAACTATATGAAAAATGCAATAGATGCTTTATATACAAAATGATGGATGGTTATGTACAATGGAGACATGAATTTATGCATAGTACCTTTTGAGATACATTATATCCATTGGCTCCTTAAGTTTTTTTCCATCTAGTGTGTCCAAAAAACATGCATTGGATACAAATTTAGCAGTTATGATGAATGGTCCTAACCAATTTGGTTAAATTTTACCTTTAAGATCTGCTCGAGCATTAGTGTTTTGCTGATTTTTTTAAGAACTGAGTCACCAACTTCGAAAGACCTATTATGAATTTTCTTTGAATAAGATCATTTAATTGTTTTTTGGTAGGTGCAAAGATGCTCTAAGGCATTTATGTGCTTTTCATCTAGTAATTCTAGTTGACTTAATCGTCCAACATGATATTCATCTCCTACTTCACCATCTTGGAGCAAAATCCCTAAAGAAGGTACTTCAAGCTCAAAAGGGAATATGGCTTCAATGCTATAAACCAAGACAAAAGGGGAAGCACTTTTAGGGGTTCGAACACTAGTCCTATAAGCCCATAAGGCTGGGTACAATTGGATATTCTAGTCTCATCCTGAATTATTAACCAACATTTTCAAGATATTGATTAAGGTTTTATTAGATGCTTTTGCTTGGCCATTACCTTGATAATAATAGGTAGTAGACCATATATGTTGGAATTTATATTTTGCACAAAGTTTTTACATATATTTGTTTTTAAAACAAGTTCCTTTGTCAGAAAAAAGTGTAGAGGGAATCCCAAATCTACATATAATTTGATTAAAATAAATTTAGAAACTTGGGTCCCTATACAAGAAGCTAATGGCATGGCTTCTAACCATTTCATAAAATATTCCATTGCTATTATTATAAACTTATGACAATTAAACGAAACCAGATTGACCTTCCCAATGATATCAAGGCCCCATTTAGAAAAGGGTCAAGGGGAAGAAATGGTTTGAAGATCCTAAGTAGGAGCATGAACCATATTTGCATGTTGTTGATACTTGTCACATCAACACACATAATAATTTGTGTCTTTATCCATGGAAGGCCAAAAATAACCCATTTGTAGGAGATTTTTGGCTATGGCACTGCCACTAAAATGGCCTTCGCAAGATCCATAATGTACTTCACTTAATGCTTTTTGAGATTCTTCTATATTGAGGCATCTTAGGAGGATACCTTCAAAAGACCTCTTATAAAGGGTATTTCCTATATTGATGAAACAAACATCCCTTTTACGTAGAAGTATACTTTGGTTTCTATCCAAACCCTATGGAAATGAACCATTTTGGTGAAAATTAATGATATATGTATACCAAGGTTTCGATGATTTTTCTTCGATTACAAAGACATCCAAAGGTTTTAGGCACGATTCTAGCGAGGCAGGATCTCGAAGTGGATGAATGATAATAATGGCATGATAATCATACAAGTCCAAAGGGATGAGGAAAGTGATTGCTACCATAACATTTGTTGAGCGATTACTAGTGCCAAGAATAGCTTCAATAGTAACGTTTTCAAATAAAGTGATAAGCTTTTGGACAAATTCTTTATAAGGATGAAGTTTCTCATCTTGGGTTTGATAGACGTTATTAATTTGGTTTACCATGAGTTGCGAGTGTCCAAAAATAGAAAAAACTTTAATATTTAGGGCTAGAGCAATGTATAAACCAAGGGTCAAAGCTTCATACTCTACTATATTATTTGTACAAGCAAATAGAATCTTAAACAATAAGGGAATTAGTTGTTTTTGTGGAGACACTAATATAATACCTACACCTGCACCACTTATACAATGAGCTCCATCAAAGAATAAAGACCAAGAATCTGAATGATCATCCTCTAAATTAAGATATTCATTTGGGAACTCTACTTTTAAAGGATGAGTGGATTCAATGGGAGAAATATCGAGTTGGTCAACTATAACCTATCATTTGATGGAATTATGACCAATAAAGGTTAAATAAAATTCGCTTAAGGCAAGAACCCATTTTGTTGCCTGTCCTGGCAAGTAGGGTTTACTCATCAAATATCATTATGGATCAAATTTTGCTATGACGTATGTTCTTTGACTAAGTAGATAATTTTGTGAAATTACATGGTGGGGATTTTTGGGTGCTTTCAATACAATTTGTTTTTGCAATATTAGCAATGTTGACGTTTGTAGGGGATCTATTATTTGTGACCCTGTCTCCCACCACATGTTTATTTTTGTATTGGTTTTTGGATATTTTGTCTTCATATTTTCTTTTAAGTTGCCCTCTTTTGACAAGAGCTTCTTCTACCCTCCTTGCCAAATCAATGGCTTGATCAAAAGAGGTTAAAGTAGTAATTTCCAATTCATAATACAATTGCTCTTATAAGTTTTCGATAAAGATTTCTAACATCTCTTTTGGAGGTAGAGTAAAGTGTAATTTACCTAGAAGCTTCCTCCATCATGCTAGAAATTCAGTAAAGCTTTCTTCTTTTCATTGTTTCAAATTATACAAGTCTTTTATCATTACATGTCTCTCTATGTAGGCACCAAATTGGTGCACATATAGTTCTGTAATTTCTTCAAAATTTCTTGAGTGTGTTGGTAATTGATAGTACCATTCTAGAGCTATAACTCCTAGACTTTTAGAAAATATATTTAGCAATAACATATCATCATAAGCAATATCATGACACACTGTTATAAACATGCAAAGATGTTCAATTGGATCTTTAGTTCCCTTATAGATTGGGAGGACTGGCATGAGAAAATATTTAGGATATGGTCTTGCTGCAATAATGGGATCTAATGGTTGATTGCACATTTCTCTGTAATTGTATGTAGGATGGTATGGATCCATATGATCCAACTGTGATGCTAACTATTTTATCATAGCTTCTAGATGGTGTGGTTGTGCATTATGAGCATTTGGTACTACTATATTCCCATGAGGAGGATAGTAAGTAGCTTGTGTGGCCTGATACGGAGTCAGAACCAGAGCTGTAATATTATTGTGCATAGGATTAACAAAGGAAGATTTGGCTTGATGTTGATTCATACATAGGATAGAGATGCTATTGTGGAGAGGATTCGATATGGGCATGGGAACTTGTTGATAAGAACTAGTTGCATTATGAGAAGAGTGTGGGATATATGAAGAATAAGGATTAGAAATTTGTGGAGGAATAAAATGGAGTGGTTGTGAATGAATCAATTGTGATGAAGGATTATTTTGTGATGTAGAAGATTGTGAGTATGGATTATAGAATTGACGGGGAAGTATGTTGTGATAGAGATGGGCAAAAAAAATTTCACTAGCTAAAGAAACCTGTAGGTTTGCCATACACTAACAATTTTAGTAGTAACATAATCGGGTTGTTGTTGTTGTTGTGATGCTTTGTGGGTCTTGACTTACAAGTGAACATTTGGAGGTTGGATAAATTGAGTGGTACCAATAGTAGGATTACCAAAGAGGATATGATGATACAAGCGAGGTTAGTCAAAGTCATTCCTCCATGGCTCTCGGGAGGAAGTTGAGAAGAAGAGTGTTGAAGTCCAAAAGCTTGCTCATATAGTCTTCTACCTTGAAGGCTTTAAGGATATCAAGGCGATTATAACTTACAAAATCCTAAAATTGATCCATAGTTTTAAATTGAACCTCCCCATTAGGTCCTATATTTGGCTCAAGGTGAGGTTGTGGGTATGTTACAACTTGTTCTATTTGTTCATCTTTTATTTATCTTCTTCTTCTACTTCATTGCTCTCGTCATTAGGATTTTTAGTGTCCAATTGTTCCTTTGGAGGATATGCAATATCCCTTCTATTTTTTAAATGCATTGTTATTTCTTGATGATCTCTTTGTTATTTTAAGGTTGTCAAGACTCTTAGTAAATCCTTCTTCAGAATTTCTTTATTTTATTTTATTTTTTATTTTTTTTACTAATTAAGAAGTTTCACTAATGTTAATCATAAAATTTTCCTTCTTCACTAATATTAACTGCCACACTCAATCCTCTTTTAAGAGCTTATGAATATTGTTGATTGGTTCCAATTGTTTAGGGCTCATATAATTCTCTTCTTCGAATGTAAAATATTTTCTCAAGAGATGAATTGAATGAACAATACACAATTTTCCTTGGATAGTTATGGGACTTTCAAATTGCAAATCATGGCAAAATTCCTTGAAGAGTACAACTCTAGATGCTTGGTTGTATCTCCTATTATGTTCTAAGGTCACCTCTTTGTTCTCTAGATCTGCTAGGAACTTGTGGATGGTTAGAGAATCCTCAAAATAGCTTTCCCAAGGATATGTTGTTGAATGGACACTAGCTCTTTGTATGCTAACCAACGTTCACAACTCCTCTTAATTTCAAAGTAAGGTGAGTGGTAGTACCTAGAGCTTTAGCTATATTGATTCTCTTGATTTTTCTTAACTCTTCAGACCTTCTCCTAACAAGATCGAGGTTATGCCACAAATAATTCTAGTGTTCTTTATCGTTTCTAAAAAGAAGATTGACTTCTTGTTCTATGAATGCTTTCCTAAGGTCTATGAGTGTGGATTCCCTAATGTTATTATCCACCATTTAATTATATTTTAGAAGAGTCAAAAATACTAAATTTTTTTTCTTCTAACTATAATCCTTTCTTCAAATTGTGTGAAAATTTGGAGGTCTAGTTTTCATGTTTCAAATTAGGCTTTCACCTGAATGCTCACATGCAGATGCTTAGTGATGAAATCCAAGCCATGATGAAGTCCAGGTCCTACCAATCCTCACCCACTTCATTGTGGTCAACGATACACTCTCCAAAGAGAAATGTGCACTCTATTCCATGACTATGATGGTTGTTGGATCGACCAAATTTTAATCTTGATTAAGGTTTTTAGTTTTTCAGGCACAAAATAAAGGATAATTCGTTTTCGAAGGTTTGTGGGTGTGGCTAACCTCCTTCACTATGTATTCTTGTTAAGTCCAAACCATCTTCACCACACAGGACCTTTAAGGTGGATTTCCCACCACTGAAGTGGCATCTTGGTTACACAACTTGTCTGCGGAAGAATGCGTCGGATGTGATTATTTTTAAGGAATGATGTGTAAAAATAGAAAAATGTGAATCGAACCAAATTGAAAATTATATTTTGATATGATTTGATCTAAGAAAAACAAATTTTAATGGTCTTTTTTAGTTATTTTTTTTGAAAAAGCAAGAACAAATAGGGTGGTGTTTTATTTCGGGTTCACCAAAGAATGTAGACTCAAAATTTTCACACCCATTTTCTTCAAGCTAATGGATTTGCACCTAGAAGAGGGATGGAAAATAGGGAATCTACGCCTCAGATGAGAGGTACTTGTGTCGTACCCTCTTTGGTGGTTGTCGATGAATTGTGGTGGGTTCACTAGGAAACTCTTGATGGCGGTTTCCATGCCTATGCAATATGAAATTTTGATGAGTTATTTGTTTAACATACACCTAAGGTTTAGGAAAAATGCAACTAAAATTAGACTACATGCATTTCAAATTTTATGAAAACAACACATAATGAACTAGAATTTTTTAGGATCAACTGTAATGTATTAAAAATTAGATGCAGTGTGGTAATTCTATATTATATATGAGTATATATATATACATATATGTTTTTATATTTTTCTTATATTATGTAGATGATCTGTAAATGAAATACATAAAATATACAAGGAATTGAAAAACCAAATCAAAACTAAAGAAACCAAATGATTATCTGATCCAGAGAGTTGAAAAGGACAGATTCATTACCTGTTGAGCGAATTCACCCTCTTCTACATGAATTCATGGATTTTTGATTCTATAAGAGAAATCTCTACTTCGAGAGTGAACTTGCGATGAACCTACAACTTGTTGAATAAAACACTAAAATTAGAAGTTAGAATTTAAGGATCTGCTTAAGCCACTAAAGGTTTGATCTTGAGGGCGTCGCAATCAAATCCCTTCAGTCTCTTTAATCAATCATACGCAAAAGAGGAAAATCATAAGATCTATTTGTAAATAATAAAAGCTATGATACGATGATTAAACGATGCAATCTACGATGCAAAATACAATACCAAACAACATAGATCTAGGATGCAAGATAAAACAATGAATTTGAAGATCGAATTACCCCTAGAATGATATCTGTGTAATTTTGTTGACTGTGAGGTAGATTCACTTCCAAATAAGCGAATTTGCTCTGTTGTGAGTGAATTCATTGTTTCACCATGAATCTTCTTGATTTTTATTAAAAAATAAGGTTTTACGTAAAAACGATTGAAAACATCGCAAAAATATCTAAAACTGAATTGCTTACAATGCTTAGTCACAATTGAACATCGTAAGGTGATGATGGAGAGGTAAAGTGAACAATAGTGAGTCGAGATCCAAAAATATGTCATCAAAAATTATTTCGCAGCCCTTCTTGCAGCACACACTTAGTTCACAAAACCCTTTTATCATAGAAAAATAAAAAACCAGAACTTAATCGAATTTCCGCCATCAGGGTCCGCTAAGATGGTCATATAGCTTAATTTATAGAATTTTAACTAGTGTAGGAGGGGGAAATCAATTAGTTAAAATTGGTCTACCATTTGACTGTTAACTCAGATTGGGCAAATTACCAATTCGAGAAGATTTACAGGCCAATTTTGGGAGTCGATGCAACATGGATATCGAGAAACAAATTTCATTAGAACATAATCTTGGTGGGTTGCCAAATTTAGGTAAACTACCAGATTTGGTAATTTTGCTCCTGATTGCACAAATTTTATCTAGAGTGAGTGAATTCACTATAGGGATGAAAATGCTCAAAATATAGTGAAATTGCTCGAAACAGAGCGAAATTGCTTGAAACACAACGAAACAAACAAAAATAAACACGTGTGAAAAAGGAGAGGGGAAGATGATGAAAATATAATTTTGGTGAGTTCGGGAAATTTGATGTGGATCAAAATTCTGTGTCTACAATTATTGATAAAAAATCATCCATTTGCATGATAGATGGTGCCAAAACCATGCACCATTGAATGAGGCCGTCAATGGAAGGAGATAAAGGTGGTGACACCACCTCATCCCTGCTCATGATCATTGTGAAGTAAATGACTTTTAGGACAAATAACCCAACATACTATTGCCAACAAAAAACTTATAATTTTTATCTCTTATAGGTATAGGAAATCTAAGTTAGAGAACCACTGGTGAATTGTGTACACTATATATTTGCACTTGGAATTTGTGAGACCCTGCACATTCCATGAGAGAAAATTCATTGAGATAAGGAGTCTAACAACATGTCCTCATTGTAAAGAAACTCCAATGCTTTAAAATGGTTGGTACCTTTAAAGTTAGGTCTATATCTCCCCAAATAAATGTTAGCAAGGTGAGGCCTCTTCACTGAAACAAAATATCCTAATTCCATGTCCCTCTTTGGGCTATAGGAGCAACATGAGCTTACAAGAGGAGACTAAGGAGGAGAGTTAGGCATGGTGTCATTTTTGGATACCACACTATCTGCACTTGAGGTATGACTCTATGGAGGCAATGATGCTTCTTTGGCCATCACCTCTGCTATTGAAGGGCCACCAACTAGCTATTTTTCACCTTCTTTGATGGCTATGAACTTGAAGTGATCATCATATTCATAGATGGTTTAGGATGAGAAGATTTAGCTAAGATAGCATGTTGATTTTTTGGACCTCCCACAATGGTCTAACCCTCCTCATTGGGTTGAGGAGTTGACCTAATTGGTTGTACAGGAGCTAGTTTTGGCCTATTACACAGTATAAGCATTCAATATTTTACCTTATGGTTATATGTTTGGCATTGGAAGAAATTGTGCAAGAGGTTAATATAGACCATTCTTTGTGAAATGATGGTCTCCCCAACTTTAATATTGATGAACTCTTTGAGGTCCCCAAACAAATCAACCTTTACACAAACCTACCTTTTCAAACAAGCATTAAAAAATATATTATGTTCAACCAAAATTACATGCCCTAAAACAACTACAATTTATTCCAATCCATACCATAAAGGAAGGGAAAGATTGGGGATATCAACCCAAACTAGGATCTTAGTTATTTTTTCTTTAGACAGAGAAATCTTGGGTCCACGATGAAAAACTAACAAAGATATCCACACGGACCATAGAATCTGATCATAGAAAACCTTCGCATGAGCAACATTGATAAAATAAAAGGAATAAACCCTTACAAAGGTTTCATACAAATCAACCTTGATGTCATGAGAGGCCCAAGCCATACTGACCCAAGCCCTCAAAATCAACTCATTGGAAATATGACCCACAAAATACCTAATTAGGGTAAATGATTCTAACCAACTACATGCATAATCAAATGATAGCAGAGGAAAATCAATATCAAGAGATGAGATATTACCTTCTGGGCATATTTCCTAGGATGTTTGATGGGCAACATTTTCCATGGACTTGTCACCCATGACGCTAGAGCTAATGCCTGGCCCACCATGGTTGAGAGCCATATACACCTTAAAAAACCCTAATAGACAACAAGAGAGGTTGCACACCAAAGACCTGCACTTGAGTATTTCATAGACTTACATAGAAAAATTAGTTCACCCGTACCTTGTTTTAGATGTTTGAGGACGAGTAGGGAAAGAGTGAATAAGAAGCTAGTGTAAGGAACAAGCCTCATCTCTTTTCCTCTAGAATTTGAAATTTTTTAAAATAAAGGATTCATATGAGAAAAAGCTAGGTAGCATGGTAGGAAAACCAAATTTGAAATCCCTAATTAGAAGCAAGGATGCCCTAATTGAAAGTATGAATTTCTAAGTTGGAGAGAAGAGGGAGAGCGAATATATGACAACTTCAATCTAGGTAACATATGTTAAACCAAAAGTGATTATCAAGGATGAGATTATAGAGCATGATATAATGGTTCTTAAAAAAGAGGGGTAATATGCAAATACCGCAAATATTAGCCAAAGTTTTTAGAGATTCAAAATTGGATCAAGTGGAAGTTGGGATTGGATCCATATTACTCCATGAATTTTCTTCCTTAAGGTTTTTTCCTTTCATGTTTTTTAGTTTAGAAATCAAGGATTAATTAATGGGTGGTAGCATATGGTCAAGGGGATGAGATACCCTATATTTAAGACCATAGAGGGATTTTTTCCAAGACAGAAACTATCAAAAATTTTAAAATATGGGTTAGGATTATTGGACTTCCATATCAACTTATTAATAAGGATGTTTTAAAAAATATTGGCAATACCCTAAGGAAGTTTGTCTAGGAGGGACCAACTACAAAGGAGAAAAAGCATGTTGTATATACCCAAATGTATGTCACTATAGATATTTTAAAATCTTTTCCACAATCCATTAAGATTAAATTTGTATTAAGAGAATGATATCAACAAGTGGAGTACGAAAACATTGTATTTTGATGTCAAAACTATTATGAGAATAAACACATGGCAAGAGATTACAAATTGAAAACGATGGAGAAAAAGATGAAAATTTTGCTATGAGACAAACATTAATATAAAGCAAGAAAATCGTATCATAATAGAAGCTAGGTCAAATCAAAGATTTTACACTCCCAAGAAAGTGACAAGAAAACCCCTTTGCATCATCAAATGACAAAGGCTACTATAGTTTAGTGAAATTAACCATTAGAAGAAAACATGACACAAGGGATGAGGTAGTACAATATGTAAGTTCAAATTTAGAAGGAACTAAAGGTGTAAAGGAAGATGTAGAGGAAACTTTTAAAACAATGGACACAAAATAGGTCAAGTTTATTCTTAGCAAATTGTCCTCATTTTCTTCAAATGATAACAAGAAGGGGGACTAAGCCCACAAATAAAACAAAAAGTGATAATGAAAATGATACCTTAGAATATTAGGGGCATGAATAAGATCCTTAAAAATGCAATATTAGGGAATTGACAAGAAATTATCGTAATCAACATATTTATGGAGAAGAAATTTGGTAATAGATATTTTAGCTATTTGTAGTCTTAATTTTATTTTGACAAAATTTAAATTATATAAGCCAATTGGTCAAGTAACATTTTGTTTGTCAATAAAACTAATATCAAAGAGTTAGATGGTAGAAACATAATAATTTGAGGAAGATAAAGAAAATCTTTAATAAAAAGATAAAAATAATTTTAATAAAAAGACAAACTAAATATGGTTTAATTAACAGGTCCGAGGTGTAGACCAATTGGTTCATCCAAACCCCATAAGGGGGGCGGAGGCCCAAGGTTCAAATTTTGGGGCCTCGTCGGAGTGAAAGCTTGTCCTTTTCCTGGTGCTTTCAGCGGCGTAAAAGGTTTAAAATGATTGTGGCATGGTGGTTATAGAGGTGGACTGCGCGAAGATCTGTGTGGTGGCTTCTGGGGCGGACAACGCAGAATACTGTGACGGCCATAAAAAGCTGAACAGCCTGTCCGGATTCGTGGCGGCTACCAATTCCACAAATAAATAAGCGGCTACCAATTCCACAAATAAATAAATAAATAAATAAATAAATAAATAAATAAATATATATATATATATATATATATATATATATATATATATATATATATATATATATATGGTTTAATTAACATAACAAACAATAACGAAAAGAATTATATGTTATAAAAAGAATATAAAGACTTTTGTGCTTATAGAAGTATTATATTTTAACGAACATGTAGTTAACCTTCTTAACTAATATGATTGTTTGCTCTTTAAAAAAACATCCCTAACTCGATTGAACACCGACAACCCATCCACAAACACTCACCCACTACCTAAAATTAATTAATAAAATTGAAGCTAAAGATCCCCACTTCTGCCTGATGTGCGCCGCTTTGTCTTTTCCCATGTCATTATCAGATGGGCTGATGATGCTGATGCCACACTTTTTATTTTTTTCTCTCCTTAATTTAAACCATCAGATAATAAAAATAATTATAATTTATATTAATAAATTTTATTTTAATTATTTTTTATTCTCCTTCCTTTGATTAAACTTTCATAAAGTTGTTAAATTTTAATTTAATTATTTTTTACTTTTCTTTGATTAAACTTTTATAAATAAATTGCTGATAATATATATATATATTTTTGTTAAATCTATAAGTTTTAACCAGTTTTTACCATTATTCTCTAAATTCCTATTCATATGCACTAGAAAGCACATCTCATAAGCCAAGCCAAGAGACAACCTCTCACCGGTTTTTGAAGAGCATGGAAACAATAGATGACGTAAAAAAAACATAATATGGCGTGTTGCAAGCAAATGAAGAGATTCCATTGTATATGCACGCGCCGTTCTCGTTTAAAGTGGGGTAGGGAAGTACAGGGAGGTTAGTGGACCTTTGACGAGGACCGGGAGGGGGAGAAAACTGGGAAGGGGACAGGGGGCGCAAGGGACATGAGAGAGTACGGAAGCGCAGCGTGAAGACGCGGCGGTGCCTGTCGCCGGATCATGATCGATGGATACGGCCCCTGCCGGTAAACACCCAAGGCGTCCGCCTGGTCGAAATCCGATAGTAACCGGCCAGTGCCGGTCATCACGAATCGACAGGAGGGCGGGAGTCGCGATCCTAATAATACAAGTGATTGAAATTTGTTCAAAGTGGGATTTCCCAAGCAGCACGACGTTTAACGAAGGACAGGGTTAAGTAGGGTTTTTTAATCTAAGCTAAACAGATGGTTAGTTTTCCTTTCGCTTGGGTTGGGCGGAAGATAGACCATTTGCATCGGTGACCATGAAGTGGAAGGCTGATCTCTAGCATTGGGAAGGTCCAACAGATTTTGCTTAGTTTTGCGTAGCTTTTTTTCTAGATTACTGTGCTCGTCAAGATCTCCTTTTTCTCTGGTTAAATTTGCACCAAATTATGAAGTGGCTGGAGTAGATTTAACGGTGCTAAACATTGGGATTAAGGCGACCGATGTCCAGGGTTTTGCCGTGGAGCTCAGATTGGAAATTGGGTGGCTGAGAAAATTAGAGGAGAGTGAGTGGTGGGTACAAGGGTTTATTTATTTTTGGGGGAGTGAAATGCATTGAAGTAGAATGGACTTTGGAGGGCACGAAGAGGAGATCGGGATGCCAATGCCGGTGAGCTATGATACAATTCATGAGTCCTCGAAGCTGAAGCTGTTGAGCACCGTCAGCAATGGCGGCGGAGGGGAGGAGATCCAGCAGACGTCGCCAGAGCCCGCTGGGGCCAAGAAGGGAGTTAGATATCGAGAATGCTTGAAAAACCACGCGACCAGCATTGGGGGCCACGCTGTTGATGGCTGCGGGGATTTCATGCCGAGCGGCGAGGAGGGAACGCTGGAGGCTCTGAAGTGTGCAGCCTGCGGTTGCCACCGCAATTTCCACCGCAGGGAAGTGGAAGGAGAGCCCTATTGCCTTTTCTGCAAGGATGGTAGTCGGAAAAGCCGAAGCGCCTTCTTGCCCATCACCCCCCACGGGCACGGGCACGCTCCCTTCGCCTTGCCGCTGCCCCCTCACATGGCGGCCTTCGGGTCTTCCTCTAGCGGTGGCGAGGCGGAAGAGCACGATCACATGAATGCCGCGGCGGTGCTAGGGATGGCCGGGGCGGCCATGGGAGGAGCGGCGGGGATGCCCATGAAAAAACGGTTCAGAACGAAGTTCACCCAAGATCAGAAGGACAAAATGTTCGCCTTCGCAGAGAAGCTCGGGTGGAGGATCCAGAAACACGACGAGGCGGGAGTGCAGCAGTTCTGTAATGAAGCCGGCGTGAAGCGCCATGTTCTCAAGGTCTGGATGCACAATAACAAGCACACGCTTGGGAAAAAAGTCTGAAGTTGCAGAAGAAATTCTGGCTCTTGTTGAATTTAGGTCGCCCCCAGAAGCCCACACACAAACGAGATCAGACGAAGTCGGTTAGTTTTTTTTGAAAAAAAAAAAAAAAGGCTATCGTCCCTCTTCCAGATTAGTTGTGTTTTCTCTCCCTCTTCCAGATTAGTTGTGTTTTTTAGCTGTCGCAATGAGGGAATTGCCTCCGCGACATTGTACTAGCTTTTTCGTTTGTACAGTAATTTCATGTCGGTAGGTGGCTCTGTAGCTTAAAGTCATATTTGCATTCGCTAAATACAAGAGTAGATCAAGTTCCTTTGTTGCTTATGATTTTCATGCATGAATGAAATTTCAATCGACATTATGCTGTATATATGAACGTGTATATTTCTATGGGATGGTTACTTACCCTTTTTAATATATAGACATGAATGGAAAATAATTTTTGTAGGTGTCTCTTATTCTGAAAGCGAATTGCTGTCGACGTGACAGTGAATTCGCAATGAGATTTGCATTCTGTGTTTTTGTGAAGGTGTTGTTCATCTGACAGTACACACCCACCAATCAAATCCGTTAGAATTGACAAAAAAAAAACCAAACGAGGGAGAGCTAGTTGTGAGTGGTGGGCGAGCGGTAGGAATTCCTGAGAGCGAGGAGAAATGGATTCTCAAGATATTCATGTCTGTAGACTGTTCCGATGAATGTGCGAAAGGACAGTCGAAAGGTTTCCTGGTGAGAAACTGTTGTCAGTGTGTGCGTCCATGCGTGGCGGACCCATTATTGTCTTAACCCAATTCACAGCTTGGGATTTCTGAATCTCACGAGATTAGATGAAGGTAGGGGTAGCTTTCGTAGGGAGAGAGAATGAGTGAGCCAGGGCATCAAGGCATGCGGGTATGTGCAGTGGTAGGTAGGATAGTACTGGGCTAATCTCCATCGCTAGTTTGAGGCAGTGTGGGTCCTAATTTGGCAGATAAAACTGTTGTCCTTCCTCTCTCTTTTTCTTCCTACCAGGACACGAAAACGTCAACTGCCAAAATAAAGGCAGAAAGCTGCAGGAGCGTATGTGCATGGAACCACAACTGAATGAATGAATGAAAAAATTTAAGATAAGAGGACAAAAACGACAAATTATGACAGTGGACATTGATGAGATAAGAAGGGATAAACGCTGCAGCAGCACCAGCCAATCCATGTGACTCCTGCTACGTACTTGTGTCTGCGAGTCTGACGCTACCTTCAGTAATTATCTGTAACGCTTTGGAGTCCCCCCTCCCTTTATTTCAGGTTTGCCATCATAATTTGTGCTTGATCCTTCATCTTAAATCTTGGGTAGGAATAGGTTATCACTGATCAGCACGGCTAATTTTTTCATCAAGAATTAGAACACAGAATATCATTTTGAGAAGTCGAGAAGTATGAAGTGGTGGATATCATGGCATTTGACTTGGTCTGTCTCAATTAATGGCTACAAATCACAACAATTTTATGTGGGGTGGAGGAATATTCAAGTTATCAGCAAGTCAGGAATATTGTCTACCTTGCTTGCGTCAGTCGTAAATACTTACTTTCCAAAGGCTTTACAGTTGATAGGCCAAACTAGCCTTTCATTTCTCTGAAGTGTGTTTTTCATTTGATCGTACTTCTGACTTTGAAGCTTTGAAGTCGAAATATATGCACCTAATTGCGAATTTTGTACATGTAAAACACAATGTAGGAGCCAATTAAAACAATCAGTAATACTTTCCTCCATGATTTTAAGGGAACCTGCCTTTATCTGAAATTGATGCTATACATGAGATGGTGTGTTTCTTATTCAAACCTTATGTATATTTCGTCTACTTAATCAATCTTGAGCTTTCTGATTCTCATTTTTAAGCTGGATTTGTACATCTATCACGAGTGAGTCTTCATTGCATCCACATTATTGTGTGCAGGAAAACAAGAAGGTATATTTCTTTAACGGTATTTATAAAGGATAACGCTAATAACGTAATATATAAAAATACAGAAAAACAAACAAAATATATAATATATATTTCTTACTAAAGAATAACCTTCATTATATATCCCTTACTGTAAAGTCTGAAATTTATTTTTAATTACTTAGTTTTTAACATCTACAAATTATAGTTTATATTAGTTTTTAAATATTTAGTTTTTAACATTTACAAATTATATAGGTTATATGAGACAACCTTGGTAGTCATTTCAATTTTATTCAAGTAATCTTTAACATATATGAGATGTCTAATATTTCCTGAATAGTGAATAGTCAACTAGGTAAAGGTAAAGTAGTTTTTAAAATCTAGAGGAACATAGGACATATGTTACTACCTTCATTGAAGGTCTTATTTAAGTGAGAGACAACCCTTGTAGACAATATCATTTAAATTTTATCCAAATAATCTTTAACATATATAAGATGTCTAATATTTCTTGAATAATCAACCAAGCTAAAGTAGTTTTTAAAATCTACATGATCATAGGACATACTCACTGCCTTCATTGAAGATTTTTATTTAAGTTTTTTTTGTTTTGATATATATGAAAATAAGTTTTTAACATTTGTATGAATCTAGGTTATATGAGACAACCCTTTATATAGGATGCTATTTATCTAATGTATGTTTATCTACATGACCATAGGTTAGTTATATGAGATAACTCTCATAAACAATGTTATTTACCTAATTTATGTTTATCTATATGACCATAAGTTATATAAGATAACCCTCATAAAAGTTATTTACCTAATATATTTATGAACTTTAGTATGGTGCACAGTTTTACCCTTTACCTTCCTTCTCATCTAAGTTCCAAAGTTTTACCTAATATATGTTTATCCATATAATCTTAGGTTCTATGAGATTACCTTCTCATAGAAGATGTTATTTGCCTAATATATGTTTATCCACATGACCATAGGTTATATAAGATGATATTTATAAGAGTTATTTACCTAATATATATTTATGAACTCTAGTATGGTGCACAATTCTACCTTTTATGGGATTCAAACCTTGAACCTTCTCTTCTAAGTTTCAAAGTTTTTTTTTTTGGAGTAATACTTATATACATCCACCATGGGGATTGAACCTGGGTCACATACCCATAATGCAAGTGGTGTCCTTGCCAATAGACCACACTCACGGGGATTAAGTTTCAAAGTTTTACTTAATATATGTTTATCCACATAACCATAGATTTTATGAGATGGCCCTCATAGAAGATGTTATTTACCTAATATATATTTATTTATCAAACTAAACATTGGTATGGTGCACAATTTTACCCTCTATTGTATTCGAACCTTAAACGTTCTCTTCAAAGTTCTAAAGTCTTCCCATTAGGCTACTCTAATTGTATAAAATCATTTTGACTATAATACATAAATGGCTTGGCAAGATTTGAACTTGAATCTCCTCCTTAATACTTGAGGGATATAACCAATTAAACTAATGTTATTTGATAGAATGGATAGTGCTTCAAACCAAAAATCCCTTATAAAAGGGTTATGCAAATATCTCTCACTCAACTAGCTAATAGACATACTTAATTAAAATAAGGCATATATAATTTTTAATGTATAATCTACAAAAAAAATAAAAAAATAAATAATAGAACTTATTAAACTATTATTTTAATTAGAATTATTAAGATATTATAAATAATAATTTAAACATTATTATATATATAATTTAATTTATATTTATAAATTTAATTTTAACTATTTAAAAAATAAAGTCATTTGATTAAATATTTGATTTTGAAATATTCTAAATTGAGTTCTTATGAATTTTAATAGCCAATTAAGTGCAATGAGTTTAAATGTATTTTAAAAGCAACTAAAACAATAAAATATTTTAGAGAAAAGTTGAGTAAGTACTAATATTTATAAATTTTAGTAGGTGAATGAGTTGTAAATGTATGTTTCTCTTTAATTTTATTTGATTATAATTGTTAAATAATAAAATATACTTATACAATTTTAAAATTTAAATCATTTAAGAAATATTTAATTTAGAATTTTAGATTATTAAATTTTTAATGAATTTACTAAAAGTAGAATCCAAAGCATTATGAATGTTAAAACTACATACAATTTTATGCATATATGAATTCTATAAATGGTTTTGAATATTTTAAGATTAAAAGTACATAACATACCAATTTAGTTGAGAATAAATCAATAATAAATTTTAAATATATTATGATTTGAAACATTAAAAAATTATATATAAGTTATACAATTGATATATATATATATATATATAATAGATAACAATAAGCTATGAGATACTATTATACCGTTTAAGGGTTTAAAATAAGTTATGGAAAATTAAGAATCCAATTGTAAGGGTGGACTTTAACCTTTTTTGAATTTGATAACTTTAAAGAGATTATCTTTGGAAAGGATGCAAGAAGTTTAGATTATTTTCTGAAGTTATGTGATACTATTATATTGTTTAAGGGTTTAAAATAAAAAATGGAAAATTAAGATTTCAATTACAAGGGTGGCCTTTAACATTTTCTAAATTTGGTAAATTTAAAGAGATTGTCTTTTATTTTCTTTGTAAACGAAGTAGAGTTTGTAGAAGAAAAATATTTCATAGGTAAAATTGTGTGATAAATTTATGAGTTTGAAATTACTAACAAAATTTAATGCAAATTATTCAAAGTTCAAAGAAAATTTAGGCAATTTTTAGCTAAAGTAGAACTTCATATAAAACATATGTATTTAGTGAATAAACATGTTAAAGTTTGTAATTAATAGAGAAACATATTATGGTTGGTTAATTAGAGATTTTGTAAATTTTAAGTTTGATTTGTTATCAAATATTTATCCTTTTATTTATGATCTAAAATGTAAATGATCTGCTTTGATATATTTTCCTTGCAAAGATTGTAAAGTCAAATTTTATTTCCCATCTAGGATGTCCAATAGCAATTTAGTTGAGGAAGAGGACCTACCCATCTAGGATGTCCAATAGCAATTTAGTTGAGGAAGAGGACCTAAAACAAGTAAGAAAGGAGATTAGAAAATGCTCCAAGAGTTATATTTTCTATTTTTTAACAAAAGTATAAGTTTCCTTGGGGTTTATCAAAAGATGATTTAGTCAACTTGGGATATAATATTTTGGAGCAAACAAAAGTCCCTTGTTCAAAATATTTTCCTTAGAAGAGTATTTGGTCACTTAGGGCCCTCCCTATGGCCTTGGTATTTCTTTGGTTAGTAACTCATATAGACAAAATCTCATAGGTGATAGTTTGCCAAGATGAGGATAACATAAATTTTTTAGTGTGCTTTATCATCTACTTTTTCATTGCTCTTTTACATTCTAATATTTGAATTTACTTTTCAAGAAAATTATAATCTATTGGGTTGCTCCATCAACATCAAAGATTTTATGGATATTAGATTAGCTTTTTGATGCCAAATCATGTACAATTTTGTGGAGAATTTGTTCTATTCGCTTTCTATGGCCTTGGTATTTTTGGTTAGTAATTCATAGAAAAAATCTTATAGGTGATGGTTTGCCAATATGAGGATAACATAGACCTTTTAAGTGTACTTTGTGTGAGTAGAATCTAGAAACATCATATCATCTAATTTTTCATTGTTCTTTTGCATTCTACTATTTGGAATTACTTTTCAAGAAAGTGATAATATGTTGGGTTGCTCCATCAACATCAAAGATTTGATGAATCTTAGATTAGCTCTTTGATACCAAATCATTTATAATTTTGTAGAGAAATTATTCTATAATTGTAAAGCCTTAGGAAAGTTGGTGTTTTTGACATATTAAAGAAAAACAATTTATTCAATTATTCATAATCATGTAGAACATCAATGAACAACTATGTAGAATTTAGGGAACTTCTTACAAGGATTAATATTTCTAGCGATATAGATAGATATATAATTCCAAAATACAAAATAAAAAATAACAACAAAATAAAATTAAACTTATGTATTGTATAATGCATCATATAAATTTAAATTTATTATAGAAATATATAATTTTAATTGGTTATATGAGATTGGAATATGTTTCATTTGTATTAAGTCATGATGTGTTATTATGTATAATTTTACAAGATTTGGACTATTGAAATATATTATATTATTTGGTACATGCTAATGTACCCCCATGGGACCTTCATGGTATATCTTGTAAATATTAGACTAGGGTTGAGTCTTAGATTAGAGTATGAGTAATATTTTATGTAATGTAATAATGTGTAAGAAATGCACAAGTGTTATGTAAGTGTGTATATGTAGGAAATGCACAAGTGTCATGTGAGTAAGTGTGCAAGTGTAATGTGAGTATATGTGCACAAGTGTCTTTAGATTAGAGTGTGCTAAGTGAAGAATCATGTCTAGGTGTGCATACAAGATAGAGTCATGTGTATGCAAGTGTCAAGTAGAGAAGCCAAGAGTCATGAGACTTGGCATAAGGAAAGGAATATTCAAGGCATAAGGAAAGGAATATTCAAGTAGACAAAGAGTCATTCTACATTGGCAATATATTACTCCATGAACAAACATAGTGAATATATCAAGATATAGTGAACGTAGAGAACATAGCAAGATATAGTGAGCATAATTATCATTATTGTAATAGAGTTTTGTGATACATTTGTAAGAGAAAGAGAAGTAATAAATACTGCATACATTTTGAGCAACTAATATTGTAAGTTGTGCTACATGCTTTGTACATGTATGATTCAGGCTATTTACATTCATATTTCTGCATATTAATGAATGTTAGTTGATATATTATAAGCCTTGATATACATATTAGTTTGCTCATATTATTTTGTTTACATCATTATCTTGATCTTGTTATATTACGACTATCTTATATTTGATCATGTGAAATTTATCCTATGAGTTTATATTAATATTAAGGATTCAAAAGCCATCAGTGGTATCAAAGCTACGATAAGTAGTTTTTTGCACAGGTTGAATTTGTTTAGTTGTGTATACAATTGATCATGTCCAGTTTGATAAAATTTATTGAGTCTATCTATTTTAAAGGGAGATAGACCTAAAATCTATTATAAAATCAAAGTAAGCAAAAAGGCTAGAGTCTTTCCACAATTGTAGGAACAACTAGTGAAGACTAGAACTTAGTTAAAGAGTATTTCCATGGTTGTAGAATAACCAATGAATACAAGGACTCAACTATTGGGTGAATCAATTTTAAGATAATTGATCATTATAGGAAAATAGCCAACCCAAGAGCCACATCAAAAGGTGAATTACAATAAACTATATCCAAGAGCTAACATAGAAGAGGAAACACAACAATTATTTTCCAAAGGTCAGTGCAGGAAGGAGAGTCACAATAATAATGTCTAGAGTCAATTAAAAGTTTTTATGCGATGTCCAAAAGAAGAGTAAATGAGCAGAGCTTGGTCTAAGACACCTCATTGATAGAGAAAGGTAACGTAACACGTATAGAAGATAGAAGCACCAAAGTGAAATGCTCTTGGCAAATGTAACATCCTCAATGCAATTCAAAACGTTAAGAAACCATAACATTATATTTTTTACGTACTTGAAGAGTAATGCTCAACTGCAAGCACATAACATTCGAGTGGGCTAATTAAAGAATAGGTGCATGAGTTGGAAGATGCATTTGAAAAGAATATAGTAAAGCAGACATGAATAGAGTTAGAGGTAATTTCAAAATTAGGTTTTTCAAAGCTTAAGTTTTTGGAGCGATAAGTTTTAGGTTTTATAAAGGTTTATTTTTAGGGGAATAAATTATAAAGTTATATTTAATTTATTAAGGAGTAATAAGGTAGAACATTATTAAAATATTTTATTAAGGATGAATTAGCTATTAAGTTAATGGAGGGATAAGTAGAATGCTAATTTAAGATTGGAGTTATAAGGCTTTATTAATAGTTTTTTATTTCTTAGATAAATCTAAAATTGATTTGATTTATTAGTTTTTTGAAATAAAATATTAGTGGTTTTTTTTTGCAAATTGATTAATTTGGGAGTGAAAAGGATTACAACATCAAACTTAGGAAAATTAAATTTGTAAAATTCATATTTCTTAGTTTCTAATATTTGGGAGACATAAGGACTTCTACTTCATAGGTTTTTCTAATTTAGAAACTTTGATTTATTTAAACTTAGAAGATACAAAAATGGATAAGTTATCAAGAGGAAATTTTCAACGTAGAAGATATTATCAAAATATAAAACCATATTCTTCAAAAGGAAAAGTTCAAGAACAAGGTACATCAAGTGAGCAACATCATATTCCTCAAAACTCTTATCAACAATGCAAAATAGTTTCAAGTAAAGCCAATCAAGTGATTCAAATAGAAAAATATCTTTGGTATATAGACTCAGGTGCTAGTCATCATATGACTGGTAATTTACAATGGTTTGATTGTTTGGAAGTCAAAGATAATTTCTATTTGAAATTTGTTGATGATAAGAGGTACCTAGTTCATGGAAGTGGTTGTGTAACACCTAGTGCACCATTTTCAGATTTTGTATTGAAAGATGTTATGTATGTTCCAAGGTTGTCAACTAATCTCATTTCAGTTACTAAACTGGTTGAAAGTAGAAGATCAATTGAGTTCAAATATATAAATGAGAACAATAAGTGTATTATCAAAAACCAAAATATAACAAAGGCTATACAATCAATTAAGAATGGGATATTTCAATTGGATTTTCTCAAGAGCATGTATTATTTCAAGATAACATTGTTGGATGTTCTAAAAGGCAAAATGCAGGAAATGGGATTCAAGAATCCTTCTATCAATGAAAGCATTGGGTGAATACAAAGTTCAAGATGATAAAACAACTGCGAGGATAATAGAAGATCACATGCATTACAAAGTAACTTGAAGAAAAAAGACCATGATTAAAGACTAAAGTCTTCAACAACCAAATAATGTAATACAAAGGGGGTGTTGGAGTATATTATATTATTTGGTACATGCTAATTAATGTACTCCCATGGCATCTTCATGGTACATATTGTAAATATTAGACTAGGATTGAGTCTTAGATTAGAGTGTGAGTAATATTTTATATAATGTAATAATGTGCAGGAAATGCACAAGTGTTATGTAAGTGTGTATGTGCAAGAAATGCACAAGTGTCATGTGAGTAAGTGTACAAGTGTAATGTGATTATATGTGCACACATGTCTTATATGTAAGAGTGCACAAGTGTCTTTATATTAGAGTGTGCTAAGTGAAGAGTTATGTTTAGGTGTGCATACAAGATAGAGTCATGCATATGCAAGTGTCAAGTAGAGAAGCCAAGAGTCATGAGACTTGGAATAAGGGAAGCAATAGTCAAGTAGACAAAGAGTCATTCTACAATAGATATATATTACTCCATGGATGCACATAACAAACATAGCGAATATAACGAGACATAACAAACATAACGAGATATAGTGAGCATAGTTATCATTATTGCAATAGAGTTTTGTGATATATTTATAAGATAAAGAGGAGTAATAAAAACTACATACATTTTGAGAAACTAATATTGTAAGTTGTGCTACATGTTTTGTACATGTGTGATTCAGACTATTTACATTCATATTTCTGCATATTAATGAATGTTAGTTGATATATTATAAGCCTTGATATACATATTAGTTTGCTCATATTATTATTTTTACATCATTATCTTGATCTTACTATATTACGACTATCTTATATTTGATCCTATGAAATTTCTCCTATGAGTTTATATTAATATTAAGGCTTCAAAAGCCATCATGGACATGGTCTCCACATTGAATGTTCAACCATTTAAAATTATTTAACTTTTTAAGGTTCACTATGTGATTGAAACATTGGATTATAATGTGAAACTCCTTCCTCTTTATAACTTGTACAAACCCAATCAACATAATCTTAATATATACACTTACCTTAAATTGAATGAACATAAACTCCTTCCTCTCTTTATAACTTGTACAAACCCAATCAACATAATCTTAATATATACACTTACCTTAAATTGAATGAACACAAACTCCTTTCTCTTTATAACTTGTACAAACCCAATCAACATAATCTTAATATATACACTTACCTTAAATTGAATGAACACAAATTATTACTATACAAGAATTAAAGATATTTAAACTAATAATTTTATTACTTGATTTTGTGTTTGATATCTATTTTTGAAAAATAAGAATACCTTGTTATGATAAATATATGAAGTACCTTTAAAATTTTAAATGTTAAACAAAATTTCAAACATAAAATGTTATCAATATCTTTTATTCATTTTTTTATCATTGTTAATAAATCGTTTGAAGAATAACATTTAAACTTCTCTTAATGTGTTGATTTTTTTTAAGTGAAAAATCCCTTGCGGAGCCGCCTTGGTCTGAGAGACCACGAACGGGGGTTCTACACCGTCAAAGTCACCCGGGGTCGCACCCGACCCTGCCCGCACCAACATTATCAATTGGATTTTAGATACCCAATTCAGCTTTTTGGTAGGGTGGAGATTTGAACCTGGGACCTCCCTTGGAGGATTGCCCTCTCCTCTCCAACTCACCTACAACACCTGGGTTAAAAAATAATTTATAGTGGAAAACACCCCTTTCGAGGTGCCACTTTCAACAGGTTGGGCATAGGAGGAATGGAGCCTTGTCGGCCTCTACCAGCACATAGGACATTCTTAACTATACCATATATCTGCAGGATGGATACAAGAGGAATGGAACCTAAGTCGGCCTCTACCAGCACCTAGGGCATTTACCACTGCACCACAACAAGCAGATTCTTAATGTGTTGATTGAAATATAATAGTAATAAAAAAATATATTTTCCATAGATTTATATAAATTATTCATTCTCTTGAATTTATTAACATTATTTATTACATTTAAAATTTTTATTAGATTTGAGTTTAATTATTTAAATTATTTTTAATATTTTTAAATAGATTCTATAATACATTAGGTTGTTTATATATATATATAGAGAGGTAGGTTGCTTATATTTTATAAAGATTAATATTTAAAATAAATTACATGTAATTTGTTTTAAATATTAATATTTATACAATATAAGCAACCCATTGCAATACAATGTTGCTTATATTGTATAAAGATTAATATTTAAAATAAATTACATGTAATTCTTTATTTTTAATAGGTTATAGGGGATTGAAACAATCCCATCCATATTACACTATTATCAATAGTGGTATTACACTATTTTTGTTTGTACTTATGCATGAATGAGTGAACAAAATTTTGATGTGATATCTTCTTTGAAAATAAAAGAATTTAATCTATTAAGCTAATACCATTTGATTGCATATAATTCTATATTAAAAATATTTAAATTTTAATTATTATATATCACTTTAATTTAATTTTTAATTTTTTCTTTATATTTTTAATAGGGTATTATGAATTTTAATTTATAATAGAATCACTAGATCTCATTTTTAATAGTGCACCCTGCTAAAACTTAACCCTTCTTTATAAAAATAATATATTTTAAGTACTTAAAATTTATTAAAATAATTATATTATATTTTTATAATATAAATATATATTTTAATAATATAAAATTAAATTCCTTTGAATTTAATTATTTTTTAAATATCTTTAAAAATCAAAGTGAATATATATTTCTTATATTTTTAAATAGCATACTAGATAATTGTTAATACGGATAGGTAATACTAAGAGGCTGATATTCACATAATTTTACTTGTAACAGTGTGATTTTTATATCCTCGTGAAGCATGTTGTTATCCTAATTTACCAAAAGCAAATGATATTTTTATCAATTTAATTTAATGTTCATTTGGTTTAAAATTTTCAATTTAAATACTTATGTAAGTAATACCTATGAAGTCATGGATAAGTTATTCCAAGTATTATATAAATTTCATCTTAAAATTTATTAAAAATCTTACATTTTTTATGAATATTAAAAATTTATTAAAAATATTTTAAAATATTTTTTTCCTTTTAAATATTTAAAAAATTAAACTCAAAACATATATTTTGTTAATATAATTTGATCACTTTAAATTAAAAATTTAGTGATATAGGCACATGGGGTGCACCACAATGGTTCGGGCTTTGGCTCTTCTTTGGGAGATCCAAAGTTTAAACTGCATCGAGGGCGAGTGTGTGAGGGGGTGGGTGTGTGGTGTCTTTGTGTTAAATTCTCTATTGATAAGTATAGCTCTCGGATTTACAAGGGGTCATGGTTGGGAGGAGATTGCTCAGCCCTATGCGTTGGTCATAGAGGTTTCTCACAATAACCAAATAAAAAAAAAATAGTGATATAGTATTTTAATTTTTTTATTTATAATTAAAATTTTATAAATATCATTAATATGGTTAAAGGGACCCAAATTCCAATTTGGAAAATCTCAAACCTATTGGAGGAAGTGTAGCCCAAACATTTGAAACCATCTAGTACCAACATGTGTTTAGGGAGGGTAACAATTCGGCTAATTTTTTGGCTAACCTAGACACCTCTTAAGATGACATCACCATTTGGAATATGGAGTTTCTGAAATGCTTAATCCAACTAGCTAATGATGTCAGAAGAAGGTAATTTTCTTGTTGCTTATTTGGTGGTCAGATTTCGACTCTATTCAAGGGGGATTTTGTGATACTTTTTAAATTTAAGGAACCATATTATTTTATTCAAACAAGAGGAGATATTGGCCTTGATGGGGTGGGAAGAGTGGAAACCGAAGGATGAAGAGCTGGGGAAGGAAGTTGGACCCAGTGGAACCAAGAACTAGGTTCTGGTTTCGGGTGGTTTATTGGAAATGTTTTGTCTTGTCCTTTTTGTTTTGTTAGTCTAGTTAGCTCGGCTAGGGCATTTGTTCTCCCCTGCATGGGTTTGAGCTACCTTAGACAGTCTCAGAATTTTAGGAGTATGTATGGAACTATTTTGGTAGCTTTGTTTGGGTTTGATCCTATGAGATCTCTAGATGCTAGTTTCTCATTTGGTGGCCTATAGACCTCCCTTAATATCTCAAAGTTGTGTGGATCCATTTTGTAAAAGGTTTGGGGTTCCTTTCAAAACCCTACTTCTATAAAAAAAAAATTATAAATATATTTTTTAATTGATTATATAGAATTGAAACATAACCACCTATGACTATATAATGATATTATAATTAAATTAATAATCATGTACATAGTAGTATTACATTCTAACCATGGTATTACAACAATTTAATAATTATGAATATACCTCTTAACAAAGTTAGAATCTAAATTTTCTCTTTAAATTTAAAATTTTTATTGAATTAAACTTATGTAAATTCTTTATCTAAATAATTATATATATATATATATATATATATATATATATAATATTTGATAGACTACAATGCATATTAATTGTATTGAATTAAACCTATGTAACTTTTTTTATCTAAATAACTATTTATTTATTTTTAGTATTTTTTTTGAATGAAATGAAAAATTTGTATTAAAGTATAAACATATCATACAAAAAGAGGGTTAGGTGGACAAATCACATCCAGAGCGTTCAACGCTTGCAAAAAGACAACCAAAAAAGTGCCACTTGTAAACAAAAGAGGCTGCCACCACAGCTACAAAATCGTCCAAAAACTAAAAGCCAAAAAATAAACATAGTCTAAAACATCATACCGCCAAAGGCGGGAGCACCAAGATCAACAGTTTCATAATTATGCATTAAAACCCAAAACCACCAAGCATTAACATCTCAAGGTGTTACGAAGTGGGAGGAGTTGCTTCGCCCAAATTATCAGGATCCTCATTATGGCGCCACACATTCTGGGGGATGTCTAGAGGCCACTTGGTTGGCTGATCATCGGCCATACCTTCTGCATTAACTGTAAGGTCGGTGCCAGTATCATTCCAGCCACCATTTGTGCCAATATCATTCCAGCCATCATTTCCTCCAACTACTCCATTGGTCCAAACATCACTCTGTTGAGAAGATATCAGGTAATCACCCCAACCACCACCATGGCGGGAAGAGCTCCATCCGCCTGAGCGACGAGTGGGAGTCCATGCATGCGGTCCCTACGATGCCTGGTCTTGCCTCTAATGAGGGGGACGACGATGCAGATGAGAGTGAGACCTTGGACGAGCATCGCGCTCAGGTGGTTCACAACTCATCGAACATGGGGCATTCCCCCAATGATCAATGAGCTCCTCCAAATAGCTGAGTTCTATTTGCACCTTTCTCGCCTGCACATTAATCTGAAGCCACACATCATAAAATATAGAAAGCTTATGAGCAATAATAAAATCAGAATACTGAGGCTTATCATTAAATACAATATCATTCCTGCATTTCTAGAGATGGAAAAGGATTTTGAGTCGAAATAAATTCCAAACTACAACAAGAGGCTCTAAAAAAATGGGCTTATCTCCAAGCAGGTTATGGAACCACTGTAAAGAGCTTTGAAGAAAAGGACTGAAAAATGACTCAATCCATGTCCATGCTTGTCGAGCTTTAACACAGTGCCAAAAAATATGCATAACTGATTCCTCCTCCCCACAAAAAGCACAAGTGGGATGAACAATACCAAAATGGGTAAGTCAATGACCAAGAGGAAGACCATGATACAACAATCTCTAAGAAAAACATGCTTGTTTGGGTTCCACATAGCTGGCCCAAAGCATTCGAAAACAATCCTGCCATTTAGCTTTGGAAGAGAACAAATCCCAGGGCTCATTAGCTTGGGAATTAAAAATTTAAGAAAATATTGTTTGATTATTTAACACCTTCTAAAAGTGCTTTTACATATATATATATATATATATATATATATATATACAAATTTTAAGAGAAATATGTTTATTTATCAAGCTTAGACTATGAATTAAGTATATTCTATTCATGTATATCATAGACACAAATGACATTTAAATTAAATGTCTTGATTTTGATTTAAAGTTCATTTATTCAAATGTGAATACAACTTGTGAATATAGTACTCAAAATATTTTTATTCTTACTCTCCTCTAGAAAAATAACAACTTTTAATAATATTGTTAAAATTTGAAGTAATTAAACTAGTATAGAGGGAAAAACTAGGGCATTAGTTGGGTAGCCGAAGAGATTTCTGGTTACTGTGGATTTGAAGACAAGATTGCTGCCCCAAGAGGGTCCAATGGGGACACCTCCGGATCCTCTTCTAGAGAGACATAGTTCTTTTGCAGATTTGTTAAAGGATAAATCTCCATCAAAGACTGAAGAAGCACAAAAAACTACATTAAAAATGCTCTTTACGGCTACTGGAAATAGATCAACATCTCAACGAGTTAATGGATGCTTGCCACAGTCATAATCAAGGCCAAAGATTGTCATTGAGCAAAGGATGGTTGAAGAAACAGTTTTATATAGAGCCAATCATGATTTGATCTACAAATTCATGGGTATTCGCCCTACCCTAAATTTTTTGCATTCCCGGGTCCGACAAAACTGGGAGCCTCTTGGTGAGTATTCTTTATGGTTTATTAGCAATGGATATTTTATTGTTAGTTTTTCTTCACTTGCCGATAGAAATAGGGCTTTCGAATCGGAAAAGAGGAATCATGGTCCGACAGGATTATTTGTTCAACCCTAGAGAGTGGGATTTGATCCTCGAATTGAACCCACCGTTGTCCCGGTTTGGATCCGTTTGTATGCACTTCCAATGGAGTTTTGGAGTGAGCAGGTATTGGAAATTATCGGTAATTCCCTTGGAAGACATTTGGGTGTTTCCAAAGACACAATAGAAGGAAACACAACTGTTTATGCAAGATTATGTGTGGAAATGGATCTTAGCCAGCCTCTACCGACAGAGGTGGAACTTGAACTTGCAGGACTATCTTGGATTCAACAACTGGATTATGAGGCATTGCCCTTCAGATGCAGAGTTTGCCACAAATATGGGCATTTGGCCCGATCTTGCCCAAATAATATGAACATAAAAATGGAGGCTCCTCTAGGAATGTCAAATCTTCCTAAGGAGGGTAAGTCAACAATCAACAAAGAACCAACGAATATTTCTCAGGGTAAAGAAGCACAGGGAGATGGTTTTGAACAGCCCAAAAGAAGGAGAAGGCAAAAGAAAAAATATGGTAAAGAGCAAACCCAACTCAAGCCCTCCAATAGGTATGAGATATTTAAGACACTAATGGACCAAGAAGAACAATTCATGGAAGGAGTGGATGGGAATAATGAAAATAATAACATCCATGTTCAAGCTCCTCTTTCATCTCCCCCCATCATAGAGCAGGTAATTGAGTACAATGAGTTACCGCAGTCAGAGAGTGTAGGGGCATTGATAGTGCATAACCAAGAGCAACCAATAATTAAGGATGTCAGCATGGGCATAGTAGAAAAGAATAGAGAAAGGCCAACTTTAGGGATAACTCATGTGGAAAAGAGATCAAAAAATAGCAACTCTCAAGGAGTGGGTAGAAAATCAAATAAGGAATTGATAGCAGCTCAAGGAGACAAACCGATCACTGGAGGATCGGTGAGGCCAATAGATTTTTACCGCTCTCAAGGTAACCAATGATTATACAATCATGGAATGTTAGGGGTTTAAATAGTAGAACCCATCAATCTGTTGTTCGAAGACTCTTAGAAAAATGTAAAACAGATTTTTTGCTTATCCAGGAGACAAAAATGTCGTTAGATCTTATGTGTAAAATAGTTAACATAATTTGGAGGGGTGCTGGTCATATGGAAGTGGCTGCCCAAGGTGCCTCAGGGGGGATAGTTACTCTTTGGAACTCTCTTGAATGGACTGCAATAGAACATATAGCTTGGAGGGGTGTTCTCACATCACATTTTAGAAATAATGTCACAACTGAACATGTTTTAATCACAAATTTTTATGGGGCTCAAAACCTAGATGGTCAGATGCATCAATGGAAAGTTGTGCATAACATGAGAGTCTCAAGGGAAGATTTAGACTGGATTATTGCTGGGGATTTTAATGCTAAATTATCCTCTAGAGATCAGGAAGGGGGAACCCCAATTTTGGACCCAGGGGATCGACTTATGATTGCCCAAGTCCAGGCATTACACTTGGTGGATATTAAATGCCCTGGAACCAACTATACTTGGACTAATAAGAGGAGGGAGCCACATAGCAGGAAGGTGAAGTTAGACCATTTTTTGGTTTCAGAGGAGGCATTTGTAAAATGGAATATAAAATTTCAGATTTTGGAGGGTCCAGTTTCAGATCACTTTCCCATTTTGTTGGAAGGAGGGATCAAGACAAGGCAACATCACAAACCATTTAAATTTGAAAACTTTTGGTTACAAAAAGAGGAACTTCGAAAGAAAATTCCACAGTGGTGGGAAGAAGGTCGCCCATCATATGGGACAACAATGTTTAGATTCCACAAACAACTTCATTATGTCAAAGATCAACTAAAACAATGGAGGCGAGCTAACAAGACAGACTTCCAGGTCCAAAGAGCTCCATTGGTGGCCAGATGGGATGAGGTTCAAAAACACTTTAGGGAAGGAACAATTACAGAGCAACTCAAAGAAGAGGATGATGCATTGCGTAAAGCGGTTGAGGACATTGACAACCAAGAGGAGACCTACTGGAAACAGAGAGCAAGAACCACTTGGTTATTAGAAGGTGATAAAAATACCAAATTTTTCCATCGGATCGCTTGTGCTAGGAGACAGATGAACAACATGGAAGCTCTTCAAGATGAGAACGGACACTCCTTTGATACAATTCCAGGTATGCATTTCCATTCAATGGATTATTTTTCTAAACTATTTAAGGAAAGTATGGTGCAAGATGAAGAGGCTCAAAAAGAAGTTATTGTTGTCATACCCTCTGTTATCTCTAAAAGAAGAAAATCAGACCCTACTTAAACCCATTGATAGAGAGGAACTGAAGAATGTAGTCTTTGGAATGAGCACCGAAAAACACCAGGTCCAGATGGCTTTCCAATTGAGTTTTTTAGGCCTTTTGGGATAACTTGGAGGAGGATATAATGGTTGTTATAGAGGAGTCCAAAGGTAGTAAAAGAATGCTTAAAGCATTAAATCATACTTTCATTACCTTAATTCCAAAAGGGGAGGAGGGGGTACATATTTCAGATTATAGACCTATTGCCTTATGCAATGTCATATATAAAATAATCACAAAGGTAATGGCTGAGCGGCTAAAACCTCTTCTACATAACATTATCTCCTCAGAGCAAGGGGGTTTTGTAGAGGGTAGGCAGATCTTGGATGGTGTGGTTCTAGCTCAGGAGGCAATCCATTCAATGCAAACATCTCGGTAATAGAGGAATGTTCATAAAATTAGATATGTCAAAGGCTTATGATAGGGTGGAGTGGAGCTTCTTGTCAAAGATGATGGCAGCCTTTGGTTTCTCTCAGGATTGGATAGAATGGGTCATGAGTTGTGTTTCTACTCCGACATACTCAGTGTTAATCAAGGGTCTTCCTTCGCAACCGTTTGGAGCTACTCGAGGCCTTCGTCAAGGAGATCCTTGCTCTCCCTATATTTTTCTCATATTGGCTGAAGGATTGGGTAGACTCATCTTGAGGAGAAGACAACAAGGTTTGCTAATAGGTATCAAGGTGGGTGAGGAAGTTTTGACTCACCTACAGCTTTGTGGATGACACAGGATTGGTGGGAGTGGCCAGCTTCAGGGAAGCAAGAATGATTAGAGATACACTTAATGTCTACCTTAGGGCTACAAACCAAGTCATCAATGATAAAAAATCCAAAGTGGTCTTTTTCAATCTTGATCAAAGGCTTCAGGACAGAATTTTAGAGATCTTGGGATTCACAAGGACTTATCTCCCTGTGGTATACTTGGGGGTCCCTTTGCATTTTAAAAAACTAAAAATAGATATCTGGAGGAATATTTTGGATTGTATCAAGGACAGAATTAATCATTGGTCTCACAAATGGTTAAGCTATGGGGGTAGATTAAATTTTTTACAATCAGTCATTCAAGCCATGCCAATTTATAAATTTTCTATCCTTGCTGCCCCACATACCATATGGAAAGAGTTGGACAAGATGGCTAGAAAATTTTTATGGGAAGGAGTAAAAGGAGAGAGGAAATGGGCCTTAGTAGGTTGGGATAAAGTAAGCCAGCCCAAGGTAAAAGGAGGTTTGGGACTGAGAAGATCAAAGTTAAATAATAAAGCTTTGGCTGGAAAGCTTTACCGGAGGTGGATTTCCCAACCAACTTCTTTATTCAAGAGAATCTTAACTAGTAAATATTTGGGACATGTAAACCCAAATGAGGTGGGTCGTTTCCCTTTGGATGGTAATGGATCCTTAGTGTGGTAGGCTCTCAAGTTAGGATCTCAGGTAGTAAAAGATAGATTATTTTGGAAAGTGGGGAGAGGGGAGAAGGCACGATTTTGGACAGATTCATGGGATCAATACCCACCTATCATTGTTGAATTTCCTGAATTGCAACCAATAAAAATAGCCATAGAAACCAAGGGATGGGTCCAAATTGAAAGTTATTTCAACACTAGTCAGCTGGGGATTATAAGTTTAAGCAGTTTAAGAAGTTGGATGAGTGGCCAATTTCAATCCCTCCGGATTTGACACCCATCATGACTAAAATCTTGGCAAAAATATTTCTCATAGGTAGAGACGAGGAGGATGAATTAGCTTGGGGCTATGGGAGCCTTGGTGTCTACATAGTGAAGGACGGATATGATAAGATCCTTCCAGAGCCTCCTCCTCATACATATCAAGTTGAGGATTGGAGAAAGATTTGGGTTGGCCGAAAGTAAACTTTTTTCCTCGGAAGTTCATGCATAATGGAATTCTTACTTTTGATAATCTCAGATGTAGGGGAATCATTGGTCCATATCAATGTGTTTTATGCTACAAGAGCGAGGAAACAGCTGATCACTTGATGTTTGAGTGCCCATTCACGCGCCAGATTTGGGAGAGATGGTTTTTATATTATAAAATTCAAGTTAATGGTGATTTGAATCGGATTAATATTTGGGAAAGATGGAAGAGGGGTAGATTTAAATCTAAAGCTCTTTGTATTGGTTGGGAGCTTGGATTAAACTTTATTTGGTGGCAAGTGTGGTTGGAGAGAAATGCTAGAATTTTTAGAGAAACTTTTTCTTCTTTAGATGGAGTTTGGCAGGTCATTTGGAGCAAAGTCACAGAAACTGTGGTAGTCTATGCTAAAGAGGAAACTCAAGTTGTTATTGGGGCAATGGAGAAGGAAGTTGAAGTGCAAGAGGGACAGGACAGAGCTAGTTGGAAACCACCCCTGAAGGTTGGATTAAAATTAATACTGATGGAGCTGCAAAAGGCAATCCGGTAGAGCTAGAATTGGAGTGGTTTGCCGAATCATGTTGGAAAAATGCTCTATTGGGAACTGCAAGGCTTGGGAAGAGCCACAAACAATGAAGCAGAAGCCTTAGCTATCAAATCTGCTTCTATTTGGGCAATAAAACAAGGTCATAGGAGGATAATCCTAGAATCAGATTCTCAAATAATGGTTGGAGCTCTAGATTGCATGAGGAACTTTGCTTTGAAAACATGGAGGTTGAGGATTCTTGTCACTCAAATTAAGGAATTATGGAGGGAATTAGATGATGTGATTCCAGTTTATGTGAGTAGAGATCTAAATAAAGTGGCAGACTTCCTGGCTAAGATGGGTACTGAGAAGGAGGTAGGGGTTCAAAGGGCACAGTGACATGACTATTGAGGATGAGATGATTAGGCAAGGTTGGTGAGCAAATCCAAGTGCTTAGCTAATTTGGATAACCATTCCATAAATACTATTTAGGAGATTTATGTTTCAATGTAGATCTTCTTTTATAGTTGTAAACAGGTGAACAATCATTGTAGAAATATGGTTTAAGAGATTTGGCTCCAATGCAAATCTTCTTTTACTGTTGTAAACATGTGTTCTCTCTGACTAAGGCTGGGAAAAGTCTCATCCCAACTTGTAAATGATCTTTGTTTTAATACAAGTTTTTTCAAATTATTTTTCAAAAAAAAAAATTAAACTAGTATAAATTTCAATTGTTTTGTTATTTTATTTGATATATAGTTTTATTTAATTAAATGATATTAAATTAAATATTAATATATAATTTATAATTTTTATAAAATATTTAAAAATATTTTTTAAGTGTTAGTTACTTTTATTATTTATTGAAATTTGAAGTAATCGAATTAGTTTATAAAACGTCCCAATTCACAAGGAAGAAGCTTATCCTCCAGCTACACCTATTTTCCAATAAGCATCAAGCAAGAAAAAAAGACTCAACCTCCAAAGGAGATTTTGAATTAGATCATTAATAAGAGTCGAATGGTTATTAAAGACCATCTAGTTAGTTCCATGGAAAATATTAGCACCTAATATAGTATTCTTGAAGCTAATAATGAAACAATCAGTGATAATCAATTATCTAAAAATGAAGATCATACAAAATGTGTTACAAGTAGATATTATCTCCTGATCGTGAAGAGCAAAAATGCATTCTTAGGTATTGCTGCTCTAAAGGAGGAAGGACCTATGCTATAGAAGAAAAACAATGAAAAGACTCATCGGCTATGAACTTCGTGACAACCCTAGGTTATGGACTATTTTTTTTGTTATGATTTGATGATAGCTAATTTTTTGTAAATTTTTTATTTTGGAAGTGATCTACTAATTTGTCATGTTTTGGAAGTTGTTTTGTTGATATGTTTTATTCTAAGGTTCAATTGTAGTAGTAAGTGGATGATAGTATTTTGTAAGACTATTACAGCATATTGTACTATCTTACACAATTTGATGTACAAGTTTGGGGACGAAAACCCCTTTTTAATCTAATAAAAAAAAATTGAACTAGTTTATAAGGGGTTGCAAATTTCATTTGTTTTGTTATTTTATTTGAAATCCAACTTTATTTAGTTAAATGATATTAAATTAAACATTAACATATGCTTTATAATTCTAATAAAAAATTAACAATATTTTAAAGTGTTATTTAATTTCTATTATTTTTAAAATCAAGTAAGAAAAAGGTATTTAGAACATTTAAGGTTAATTTTAAATTTTAATTTAGAAGTAAAGTGTTAAATTTCTTATTTTATTTCTCTTAAATTATATTAAGATTTATTTATATAAAGTTATTTTTTGCTAAAATTTAAAGATATCTATGTAAGTAATTGATATATTATATTCCTTTAAATTGTTGGTGTATATTGAATTAAGTAAAATGTATAAGAATAAGCCTAAGCAAATACACACAAAGTTATTTATTCATGATTTTGGAAGTTGATTGAAGGTGTTGGTGAAATTCAAGGGATGTCTCAAAATTTGTCTTTCAAATGTTAAAACATTATTTTATGTATGCCATTTCAGGATATTTACTTTTACCTAACAAAAATTATGGGTGTTCTATTTTTAATCCTACTATATCTTTACATGTATTCACTTATTAATTAAAATTTACTTATAATGGTTTGGGTCCTTGTATTATTGGAAGTTAGGCACATTGTTTCTTAAAGTTAAATTCAATCAAGTAGATACTAAAAGAGATTCAATAAGACCCTTATGCAATATAGCATATTTTGTACTCATTCATAAAGGATATTTTGGAACTTCACTTCATGCATTATGTTGATGGAATAAAAACTAGCAAGGAAATCAAAATTTTATTCTTTAGGATAGTTGGAACTTTACTGCCTTGGTAATGGTAATCCCTCTAATGACTACTCATCACTATACTAACCTTTGAACTAGAATTGTACACAAAAATCTCTAAATTTTATAAGAACTTGACTATTCTACCTAAATTTGGCTAAGCTTAGGAGGACACTACTTTTTGCAAGAGAAGGCAACACTATTATTAGCTCAAACTAAGTAAATATTTAATGATAATATATGAAGTGGGAAGGTTGGATTAGACACAAAAAAATAGGATCTAGGATAGGTAGGGATACTAGGATATTAGGTACACACCAAATCTAACTATATATGGAAAGTTTGAAATACTTAGAATGCAAATAAGTAGATAAAGTCAAATAGAGAGAAAGTGTAATGAAAAAACTTCAATAAATACAATTATATAAGTAGCAATTCAATAATGTGCAATAAAGATTCAATTATAACAAATAATTTAGATCTAGTTTTCATAGAATCAAATATATAAATAATTAGATTTCAAATTTGAATTAATACAAATCCTTAACCAGTTAGAGAGGGTGAAGTCTTATAGTCACTTAGAGAAGGATAACTATCATATGTGCCACAAAGATCACTAATATTTGAATATGAAAGATGATTCCAACTACAACATAACTCTTTATATTTATAGACTAAATCAACATTAATCCTAACCCTAATTCTTAAGGATCAACTATCTAAATATAGGGCTCAAGCTAATAAAAATAAAGATAGCCAATATGGCTATATTGGAGTTGTTGCATGGATCCCCTCAAAAGCTTATCCTTAAATCTAGAAAAGACTAGAATATGCTCTCAAGATTCCATGTAGAATCACCTTTTGGAAGGTCCTTCTACTTGATGAGAAACTCCTAAATTATGGTAAGACCATAGAAAATAAACTTTGGACTATAACACTACTTATGGATGGAGAGTGATTTGACCTTCTTCATTGATTACTTGAAGCTCTATCTAGGACTACACCTTTTAACCAATAATCTATTTGAAACAAGACACATGAAAGAAAGGATGGATGTCTTTTGGCCAATAACTGATATGCCACTTCATCAATGTGATGAACCACCTTGTAAGGACCATAAAATCAAGGAATTAACTTCTAACTAGACTTGATATTTAAAGACAATTGCTTATAGGGATGTAGGCACAAAAAGACCATATCCCCCATAGAAAATTATCATTCAAAACAATGTAAATACTACTATTGCTTCATGCAGTTCTGGGCCTAGGTTAGATTATATTTAAGAAGCTAAAGTATTGATGTTTTTTGAAGCCTTAATATTAATAAGAAACTCACAGGATAAATTTCACAGGATCAAGTATAAGATAGCCACAATATAATTAGATCAAGATGATAATGTAAATAAGATAATATGAGCCAACTAATATGTAAATCAAGGCTTATAATATATTAACTAACATTCATTAATATGCAAAAATATATGAATGTAATAGCTTAAATCATACATGTACAAAGCATATAGTACAACTTGTAATAGTAGTTTCTCATAAACGTATGCAATCTTTATTACACCTCTTCCTATTAAAAATGTATCACAAAATCTATTGCAATGATTCTAACAATGCTCTCTATACTTGCTATGCTCACTATGAATGCTATTCTCTTTTTTGAATACTATATATGGAGTAATATATAGCCATTATAGAGTGACTCTTAACTATTCCTTTCCTTATGCCAAGTCTCATCACTCTTGGCTTCCCTACTTAACACTTGCATATACATGAATTTATCTTGTATGCACACCTATACATGACTCTTCACTTAGCACTCTCTAATATAAGGACACTTGTGCACACTTATGTTGGCATTTTTGGGTTTGAGATCCTAGCTTCTTGTCTATGAGTTGTCATTGATGTCAAAAGGAACTGGCATTAATGTCAAGAGGATTTATTGGCTTCAAAGGTTGAAGATTCCAAAGAATTTTTTCTAGAAGATTTCGGAGAGATTCCATGTGGCAGATGAAAAGGTTTTTATCAAAACCATGGTAGGTTTAAGGGTTTTTATTAAAACCAGGTGGATGCATTAAGGGTTTTTCTCAAAACCACTCTCGACTTAATGCAAAGGTTGGAGACACTTATTAATTAAATAACTTAATTAATAAAACCTTTTTAAGGTTTTTTAATTAATTATTTATTTGATTTAGTGATTAAATTATTTTAATAATTTAATGGGTTCTCCACCTAAGGTCTAAGGTCTAAAAGACCTTTGATTATTTTTTAAATAATCAAAAGGGTTTCATAAACCCTAAAGTTGTTTCGAAGGTGCCAAAATAATATTAATTCGAAAAGTTCGAATTATCCTCCCATCGACGTCGTGCATAGCATGGAAGTTTGGCTATATAAGCCATAACCTATAGTCCAAAGCAATGGTGTAAAAGAAATTCGAATTGCGCAAAGGTTGGGAAGTAAAAGCTATGGCTATCATTTTTTTGCCACGTTTATCCGTCGCCAAAGGGTTAAGGAGAAGGAGACTCTTGCTAGCCTTCAAGATAGCGCCGTTGGCCTAGTGGCAATGACTATTCTGTGAAGGCACTTGAAGGGAGGTCAAGCGTTCGACTCCCATCGTGGAGTGTGAGAAGAGTTTTTGCGCTCCGATTTTTTTTGGAGGCACTGTTGACCCACGATTTTCGAAAGAATTTTTTGGTAAGGTTTTTTAAATAAAATCTGCATTTTGTTAAAGAAGAAGTGGTTGGGCAGATTTATTTAAAATTATTTTTAAGGTTAAATGCTTCTTTGGAGATATAAGGTTGATAGTGTGTGGTTGAGATTTTTGGCTTGATTGTTGAGTTAGATTTTCTTAGAAGCTATTATTCCTTGAGCATGGTTTAATTAATTTGGAGAAATAAGGTGTAAAAGGATATATTGTTTGTATGCTTTATGTTTTTGGTAGTTGACTTCTAAGGATTGGAGTCATAAGGTGTTTTATGGAATAAATATTTTTGTGGTTACTTTTATGATCTAACCCTAACTTGGTGGCAAAGTTGAGGGTGGTGTTGGTAACAAGTTGAAGAACTATCCTCTTCTTCCTCAAACAAAGGTATGGGCAACTTCTTCCATGTATATTGTTGATGGTGTATTTTATGAAATTGAGTTTGGAGTGAAAAGGTTGTCTACTAGGTATTCTTGTTGGTGTAAATCCTATTTTCTGGATATTGAAGATTGTTTATGCATTAAAATCATTGATGAGTTTTTGGGTGAATGCATAATTCTGGTTGAGGAAGAGGAAGCATTTTGCACTAGGGTTTATGTTAGTAAGTCTTGCTACTTGCATTGAGATGAAACCCTTAGTTGGCTGTTTTGAGATTGATGGTTGAGTTGCTTCCATAGAGGTTGTTTTGATCAAGTTAATGCTTTACTTATTTCATGTTTTGGGCTTACTCCATTGATATTGATTTGAGCAAGTTATTCTTTGCATTGGTGATTTATGTTGGTGGCTGTTTTGTTCAAATATCTTTGGAGGGAAAAGGATGTCTACTAGTTTCCTTTTCATGTAGTGATTGGTTGAATGCTTCAAGGTTAATGTTGAGTTGAATGATGTTGGTTAAACCTTGTCTATAAGCATTGTTGTTAAAGCCCTAATTGGTAGTGAAAAGATATTGGTTGTGGAAATAACATGAGTATCATTGTTATATGAGTTATTGCATGGTTGGCAATTGTTGAGTTGTGTTTCATGTTCTTGAGAAAAGCATACTACATCTATCTTATTATTTTGAGATTGAATTGAGATTGAGTTGAGATTTGAGATTGATATTGAGTTGAGATTGAGATTGGGAGTTAAGTATAGAACATATTGAGTCTCTAAACAATTTTATTTATGCTTCTATGAGGTTGATGAATCACATTGGGTCTCTAACAATTCTCTTTGTGGGTTCATGCTAAGCAAGTTTTTCTTGGTGAGCTTGCTGATTTGGACAGGTTCTAGTGAGGACTTGTGAGCTGATTTGGACAGGTTCTAGTGAGGACTTGTATTTGGATAGGTCCTAGCAGACGACGTGAGGACAGAGTTGAAGTGGTTCTTTGAGAAGAACCTGAGGATAGATTTGACAAGTCTTTGATAAGGCTTGTGTGCAGTAGAGATTGAATTTTTCAAGCTTTATGAGTTGAGCTTGGGACAGATCTGATAGAGTGAGGAAGACTTGTGCTGGACCAACTGACTGTGTTTAGTACAGGTTGATGAGTTTCTATGGAGGTGATCAGTGAGGACAGAGGTCTCTTGATGCTGAGCATTGAGGACAGGAGGTCTTATGTGGAAAGGAGTTCCACGTGCTAGCGGAAGAAGAGGCAGGTGATCTTCTGAAGTATCATTTCCAGAGTTGAGGGGAAGGTTTCTCTTTTGGGCTGAGGCTCATAAACATTGTAATTGGGAAGGATTCCCAAAGAACTTTGAGAAAGCTTTTAGAGAAAATATTTGAGTGGACGTAGCCCACCTTGGGTGAACCACGTTAAAATGGGTCTTCATTGTGTGATGTTTTCTGTGATGATTAACGCTATGATGATGCCACTGCTATCTAAAGTAAAAATTGATAAATGGTTAAGTCTTATACTGTTCACCCCCCCTCTCAGTATAAGTCTATGTTCAACTTACATATAATATACTTATGCACATATACACACATCACACTTGCACACTTACTCACATGATACTTGTGCATTTCTTACACATTATTACATTACATAAAATATTTACTCACACTCTAATCTAATACTTGACCCTAGTTTAATATTTACAAGGTGTACCATGAAGGTACCATGGGGGTACATCAGCATGTACCAAATAATGTAATATTCTCCAACACCCCCTATATTATATCATTTGGTTATTGAAGACTTTAGTCTTCAATCAAGGTCTTCTATATTCAAGTGATCTTGGGACCTATCTTTGCTTTGCTCTCTTTTTGTTTTCATGATATGCTACATTTCTATATCCTGATCAAATGAATTATTAGTATATTTCAAATTTTTTGAGATAAATTCATCTTCATTGAATATTAACTTTGCTGAAAGGATTTTGAATTCATTTTATTTAGTGGTCTCTTCTAATTCTTGAACTTCATGAATTTCTTGAGCTAGATGTCATTTTAATTTCCCTCTCTATATTATAACTAAGGTTGACTATATTGATACTAAGAAGGATACTACAATTAAAATTGTTGTCATTGTGGATTGTATTTAGTTTGATATTGTCTCTACTATACTAACCTATTTTTTTGATCACTTTGACTCATTCAATTTCCTTGAGACTGATTCTTGTTAGCTGTTGATGCTATATATTTAGTGAAATAACTACCACAAGGTATAAAATGAGCTTGCAATATTAAATATATAAAAAGACAATATACTAAGCATGTAAATAGCATGAGAAAGTTCTAAAAATACTTATAAATCAGCCATTAATGAAAGCTCACAAACATAGTACATTGCTTTGAGATGGAGTCTCAAATGCTTCATATTACATACATGCTCTACGTTGCATCTACTACTACTCTACCTTGTGCTCTCCAAAATTCTCTATTCATTCTCTCTATAAAGGCCTATATATAATGAGATGTGTCTCTTGGCCTTTCACCTACCTATGACTCTTCATATTCCTATTCTATGACTCATGTACACATGGACAAGCACATTTACATCATTGCACGTTCTAATAATACTTGTGCATTTATTACATTGCATAAAGTAAATACTAAAATCCTAATCTAAGACAAACTCCTAATCTAAACATGTACCCATGGTGGTACATTGGCATGTACCAAATAATGTAATATATTCCAACACCCCACTGTATTACATTATTTGGTATTGAAGACTTTTAGTCTTCAATACGGTATTCATCTTGGTTTTGGAACTTGAGATCTTCTTTATTGCTTTCTTTATATTATTCCCTGTTTGTATCCTGACCAAGTATATAATTAGTATCTTCATCTTGTTCCTTTATTTCACTTTGATTTGTATTCAGCTTGAAAGTATTTTCTATCATCTTCATATTTTATTTTCTGCCATGCTTCCTTTTCCTCCTCCTCTTCCTTCTTCTTATTCTTCTTCCTTTCTGCATTTTTACTAGTGATATATCTTCTTCATGGTGATTTAGTATATCATCACAATAGTATTGACCAAGATTAAGTATTTTATTGCTAGTATACTCATTTTGTTTCATATGAAGTATTTAAAAACAATTAATGATAGATATATCACCAAACATTCTTCTGATGTAAATATAACTATATTTTGAGTATTCCACCAAGCTTTTAAAAGTAATTCATGAAGATAACCAATTAATGTCATAAAATTTCCCTCTTTTGCTTCCTTGAGAAACAAAGAGAATATTTTTTTTACTAGTAGACAAATATTTTTATCCATCAAAAGTATCTATTAAGTTTTGTGAATAAAATTTCAATTCATGAAATAGTTCTTCACTATCGAATGCATTCCTCACTATTTCATCCATGCTTCTTCTACTTTAATATTTGAAGTGGAATTCCTTATAGCTCCCTAATATTATATATTGTGAATATTTTTGATAGAATCTTTTAATTTTTAAAGCCTTTGAAGTTGTCTACCTTATGAATTCCTAGTTTGAAGTATATGATCAAATACTATCTTTCAATTCTTCAACTTTTGTAGTGTGCTTTATAATTTATTATTTGTAATATTTCAAATCTCTAGGTAGTATTCCTTTTGTCTTCCTAGTATAAGATCAAATTTGATAAGATCTTTTTAATTTTTAAATTTTATAGAATCACTTTGCATATCCCAATTGTGGTTTTGATAAAGTGCTTAGCTTTATTAGTTTTCCTTTGAGTTGAATCTCTTTTATCTCCCTAATGTTCAACTACTATTATTCACATTATTTCCCCCTATTTGTGAATAGAAAGCTAAATATATTTTTGATGCACTTTCAATTGATATAATTTTCTATTTTCAAGGCTCTATAGTTGGATTTCTTATGTCTCATTAATTCGAGTAAGAGACTAATTCCAATGTAGTTTCCAACTTTATGTTTTGCTTCCTCTATATTTTAATTTTCAATAGTATAGATTCTAAATTTCAAGATATTTGAATTGGTGTTGAACTACTTATAACCCCATAATTGGAAATTTAGAAAACTAATGTATTTGCAAATTCAATATTTTAAGTTTTGTGTAGTAATCCTTATACCTCCAAGTTATATATTTTGCAAATAATTTAATACAATATGAATTCTAAAATTGATTAAAGTAATTTCAATGCTTATCACTTCAAATATCTTCCGATGTATTCAATACTTTATCTAATATTATGATTTATCACCTTATTTTTTCCATTATTCAAATAACCTTAAGTAGAAAAACTTAATTAATTTTATCCTTAAAATATGCCTTATACATCATTTAAAATTTGCAAAGGTTATGAATTAAATAATTCTTACATTCTTGTATATGAGACATGCCAAACTTGATTTTTTTTAACTCTACAACTTGCACTCAAAACATACTTCTCTCTTGTTGTAATTAATGTGTCTCCTTGCTCATTCAATTCAATATTGAGTTTGAATCTCCTGTACGCTTTCCAAGCTTCTCCAATGTGCTCAATTCTGATTTCCATGTGCTCCCTTCATTATACTCATGATATTTTTGGTCCATGCACTAATAGGAACCCTTTAGACATTACACCTTCCTTTAATCATGATTGGTGTTTTGAGTATCAAGTGCCAAGTGGCACCAAAAGTCTTTGCACTTCTTTTAATGTCTCTTGTGGTGCTCTACCCAACTTTATATTACTTAATGCTTGGCAGGAGTATTATAATTTATGGGCATGAATTTATTATGACTCCTTTAGCAATGCAAATGGAACATTGCTCTCCTCCAATGGAATATGTAACATCCTCTACATGGTAGATGACTTCTTAATGTTTAACCTTCCTTATCATGCACCTTATGTACCCTAATTTTTATTCTTTTATTTCTTGGCCTTCAATCACTCAAAACTCCTTTGTACTTACTAGCATTCACTAAGGTTCTTTCGACTGTTACTTATCCAATGCTCTTATCCTATGGTAGTTTCAAAAATGATGATTCCTTTATAACGAAGCTTGCTTCAACTTTGGTGGTGCTCACCTTACCCTAACTTCCTTCTTCTACAAGGTGGTGCCTCTTCGACTTCTTGATGGTGTTATGATGGTGCTAATGATGCTTATATTTTCAACACTTGTAATTTGATGATGTTTGTTCATATGCCACTAGCTATGATGCTATTGGTGGTAGTGAGACTATGCTCCTTCTTCTTACACTGGTGGTACAACCTTAGTGACTCAACCTTACAATATATGATGGTTTCCAAAGCTTTATGTTGGTCAACCAATGAATGTTTATCAATGCTCTACATTGCCTTCCTTGGTACAAATATCTATCTCCTTAATGGTATTTCTTATGGTAGTTCTTCTACTTCTTTGATAGCTTACCTCCACAAAATACTTAGCACACCTCTTGGTGTCTTTAGATACTAGAAATCTGCATTGCCTTTGTTAACTATTGACTCTCTTTATTTTTTTCAATAGACATTTGAAAAAATTTCACTTTGATGACTCTTATAGCATGCTTTGAAACTAATATTTTCTTCCCTTATAACTCCTTTATGCAATATCTAGATTTCTTTATGTTGTTGAAATGTGTAGGTTTGAAGATAACCAAGATGCCTCCTTTCTCTCCTTGGATACACTAAACTTTAGAGTTTTTCGATAACTTTAATGGCTCTAATATGGTGCTAATATAACCTTAAAATAAACGGGTTTAAATGCTTAAATAACAATATTTATAGCACCAATGTAGCATACCTGTTTGCAACTATTTTTTTCTGATCTTTGAAGATGTAAACTTGAGACCTTTCCTTTTGCTACTCAAATATGATGTCAAAAACTTAAATAATACTTTAATAACACCAAATTTCAAACCTTATTTTGGCCTCCTTTGTTGCAAAATTTCTTGGTGATTTGGTTCACCAATTTGCTACCATGATTTTGAGAATTTTGTAGCTTCAATTACTTAAGCTTTGCTGCCCTAAATTTATCAATCTTGCAACTCTACTTTCTACTCAAATGTTGCATTGAATTTTTTAGATTTGAACTAAAATACGAAATTAAGCGAAATTATTCTAAAATGCGAGGAGTCAGGAGGAATTCGAAGGAGAGGGGTCTGGTTAAATAGGCTAGGTAGAGTAACTAGAATAGGGGGATAAATAATTTATTTAGAATTTTCTTCCAAGTTGGGCATGATTGGCTAAATACGATCCCACATTTTCAGCACAGTTACACAGATAGGGATAAAAATCACTAAACTAAATCTGTCGCTTTTCTAAGTTTAATTTTATATTTCTGAGCAAGATCGTATGACGATCGTAAATATCGTACTACGATCGTCAAAGATCGTATGACGAAATCGTGCTACGATTTCGGAGATCGGACTACGATTTCGCTGATCGTAGTACGATCTCATCAATTAAACATGAATTTTGAGGTAATAAATGCAATAATTAATATTTTTAATATTTTTATCTTTTTATGTAAATAGGTCAATTTTAAGGTGTTACATTTTGCCCCCTGTTTAGCGCAATTTCGAAAGAAAATGTGTTAAAGAAAAAGTGAGACATGCTTTACGAGGGAGCAAATATTTATTGTGAATTTCGTTGATGAGTTTAAGTTTTAATGTAAATTGTTTTAAGGTATGATATTTATGGTACCCCCTTCGATTTTTTATGCCAAATTGGACATTTGGGTAAAAAACTCAAAAATTGAGAGTAAATAAGAAAAGGAAAAGTGAAATTTTAATTCATTTTCTTTTTACTGCTTCATTGTTCAGAGCTCTAGAGAAAAATATGGCAGGAGCTTCCCATCACGCTGATTTGGTCTAGGCTAGATATGGAGCACTCTGGGTAAGTGTTTCTTACTTTTTTAACTTAAATTTTGCATGTTTTTTCTTCAATTTAAATTTAAATTTGGTATTTTAGGGCATGACTACCGTTGCGTAGCCCTAGTTGCAAAATCGTAACAATTTTGCAAAAATGTATCGATTTCACAATATTGTATGTTGGCAATTTGAGTTATTTTATGTTGTCATTGATGTCACATGAATCATTTATGGCATATGGATCATTTTGAGTTTTGGCGGGCAATTAGTATTTTGGAAAGCATGAATAAAATTAGGATTTTTGTGAAAACGAGGGTAGGTAAAATAAAAGGTTTTATTTAAAACCATGGACGGCAGATTTGAAATGGGTTTTTCTTAAAACCCAGGTTGGCCTTTCGTTTTGTCGAAAAATGTGCCCCAGTGATGGAGATATTTAATTTTAAATATTTAGTTTAAATTTTAATATTCAAAATTAAAATTAAAATTAAAGTTAGCACCGACATTTAAAGAAAGAGGGAAAATCAATAATGTGCCGACGTCATCGAAAATGAGGAGAAGACTATATAAAGGGAGATCCTAAGGTTCATTTGAAATTAATCCTTGCTTGTGTTAATCGTTGGCTAAGCATCCAAAGAGAGCTCATGCGAAAATTGTTTTGAAAAGGGAGACAACGAATAAATCCAAGGTTGATCGAAAGCCCAAGACATTGTGGGCAGAGTGGCGCATTGGCAATTGGATTTTTGTTAAGGTGTGTGGTAGCGCTTTACGTCAAGGTTCAAATCTCCTTTACTGCATTCGAAGGCATTGGAAGGAAAGCGTTCGAAGCACTTTTGGTTTGCATGGAAGGGAGGAAGGACTTAAGGCACATCGTGCCTTTTCCTTTCAAATGAGCGGCTAGCTCATGTGGTAACCTTAGCTTGCGGTGTGTGCAAGTTGGGGGTTCGAATCCCCTTGAGGAGGTAACTACGTTTTGCTCTATTTTAATTTCATTGATGACCTAGGATAGGAGTTATAAGGGGGTTAAGGAATAATTAAAGTTTTTAATTAAACTTTATTTTTATAAGGGTTGTGATTATTATTTCAGAGGTGGATGAGTTGTTGATTTATTTTGATATTCATGAAATTGAAAATTAAGATTTAGGAGAAATAAGGAGTTGTTATAAAATATTTTTGAGAGCCTTATTGATTATTATTTTTGATAAGAGTTTTATTAAAAAGGACTTTGGTGGATGTGTTTATTAAGTTGGACGAAAAATATGTAAATTGAGTTATACTTTTCTTGTGATTATTATTTGAAATCCACTAATCCTTATTGAGATTGGAAAGGAAAGTTGTATTTAGTGTGGCAGATTTTGTGGACAACTTCTTGGCATCAAAAAAGGTATGGGCACATTCTCCTATTGATTTTTTATGGTGGTTAATTTCTAAAATATCATTGGAGTGAAAAGGATTGATTATGGTTTACTTTTCGAAAGTGGTTGGTTGAATGCTTCAAGGTTTTCTGGTTTGAGAGTTGTATTTAAACCTTATTTTATAAGAATAGTCATTGAAGCCCATTGGTTGTGAAAGAACTTGAAAAGAACATGAGTATCATTGTTATGTGAGATTTGTGGTTGAGCATTGTTGGAAATATTTGAGTTGGTTGATACATTCTTGGACTAGGGTGTTTGTGAGAAAGAGTAGTCCCTTGTGGTGATTGGTTGAGTTGAGATTTATTTGAGTTGAGTTGAGTTGAATATTGAGATTAGAACATATTGAGTCTCTAAAAATTCTCTTTATGCTTCTATGAGTTGATTTGAGTTGAGTTGAGTTGAGATCATTGTGGATCATTGTTGTCATCCATTGAAGAGTACATTGCCATTCATTGTTGAGTTCATCTTTGAGCTTTGCCTTGATATATTTGTGGATGATATTTGAGTGCTACTTGAGCATGATTTATTGAGCCTTTGAGAAGGCCTTTGTGGAAATTTTTGGGATAACCTTTGTGGATAGTTTTTGGGATAGCTTTGTGGACAAATTTGGGACAACTTTCTAGACAATTTTGGGACAACTTTGTGGACAGTTTTGGGACAGATTTGAGCAAGTTCTTGGTGAGCTTGCTAGAGAAGATTTGGGAAATTTCTTGGTGAGCTTGCTAGAGCATATTTGAAAAAGTTCTTGGTGAGCTTGTTGGAGCAGATTTTGGGCAAGTTCTTGGTGAGCTTGCTAGAGCAGTTTTGGACAAGTTCTATGTGAGCTTGTTATTCAGTTTTGGACAAGTTCTGTGTGAGCTTGTTATTCAAATTTGGACAAGTTATGTGTGAACTTGTTATTTAATTTTGGACAAGTTCTGTGTGAGCTTGTTATTCAGATTTGGACAAGTTTTGTGTGAACTTGTTATTGCCTAGCTTTGAGCAGATCAAATAAATCATTGTATTGGATAAGGATCCTTATTTTTGTGTGAAATATTATAAGGAGATTATATGGTGGAGTACCCCACATTGGGAGAACCACATTAAATCTTGTATCTCAATTGTGTATGGTGATTTGTACTCTTGCTTACTACTGCTATTTGAGTTATTAATGCACACTACTATATTTGGTTATTGCAATTAAGAACATTAATTGATATTGATTTGAAAAGAAAGTAAAAAGTGGTCTTATACTGTTCACCCCCCTCTTAGTATAGGCTTGTGTTCTTCATCGTATTGTATGATATCAAAGAAATCAATACGATTTTGTCAATATTGTATCGATTTCAACGATATCCTATGTTTATGATATCACAAAAAAAATATGATATTACTAGTTTTAATATGTTTTTGCACTGATTTATTCATCAAGTACTTTTAAATCCAATTACTAATTGTTTGTATTTTTGTGTTTTAATTTTGACATATGGCAGAATTAAAGAATAGGGAATGGAGGTATTATTCTCTTCAGGCTAATTTGGGTGCTCTTATAGACCAAAATATGGCATGCCTAGAGGTAGTGGGTCTGAAACATGTGTCAGAAATGCCATAGATCCTAGTGGATATGAGAATATTGATGGTTTTGGCTGAGAGGTGGTATCTATAATCATCCTATTTTTGGTTACCTATAGGAGATATGACTCTGAATTTGGAGGATGTTTGAAGGATTCATAGACTACCATTGAGGGGTGCTCATATAGCTACATGTCGCAACCAAGGCTAGGTGATGATGAGGTTGACAGGGGATCCTAGCTTCATGCTGAAGAAAGGCGGGGTTCCTCTTGAGAGGCCTGGAGCGATAGATAAAGTCTCTCGGTTGACTTTTCTATTGAGTGGTGTTGTGGGAGGCTTACTGTTATGTCACATCAGTGGGGTGCACTTGCCATGGACTTTGGTAGAGGTGGTTTGTGATATGAGGGACCAGAGTGTTTGGTTTGCTTGGGGTCCCTTCATTCTCTATAGGTTATACATATTTTTACACAAAGTGGTCTACAAGGATGGGAAGGGCCTAGTTTTGACCTCATTTCTACAGGTGTGGTGCTGGGAGCACATAGCTATCTAGAATCCTATAGGACTTCCTCTAGTTTGAGTGGCAAAAAGTGAGCCTGATGTAGAGGATGATAGATCTAGGGTCTTCTATTGGCCTCTACAAGGAGGATGTGGGAGACGGGTTAGCCTCGATATCATGAGGCGACTCCTAGATGATCTATTGGCAGATGACATTACATGGAGGCCTTGGAGAGGATTACCAGGATGGGATGAGGATACATTTGATATGGACCACATTAGGTGGACCATTTGGGTATAGATGCATGAGAGAGAGATAGAGTTACACCGTGCTGATCAGGTGCAATAATAGTTTGGGCTCCGATAGGATATTCCTTAGCATAGGAATATCACTTTTGCTAGATCTACTCGAGATCCTACTAATTTCAGTGGGACTCACAACTTGACTTAGTTTTTGGACCTTGAGCCTGATGATGCTCCAGTAGAGACAGTGGTTAAGTATGATGTTGGGATTATAGACATGTATCGATATTGGTATGCTCGCATCAGACCTATCTGGTTGACACCATAGAGGAGTGCAGTGTGAAAGGAAATTGATCAAGTTTTTAGGCAATGACATATAGCTAGTCAGTAGTAGCAGTCAAACACATATATATCTTTATGGATACAGGGTCTTCACACTCAGGGTGGACATTTGTCTCAGATGCGACAGGGCCAACGAGATAGACAGGAGAGGAGAACATCGCCCCAACAGGATAGGGGGGCATCCACTCATTAGGAGGATATACCAGGTTCACCTAGGAAGGGCAAGAGGGTATTAGAGGTGGGAGAGAGCAGTAGGATAGGTGACCTAGAGTTGGAGCTCACTCTATTGAGGGTAGAGACTACCACCTAGAAGACTAGGATCGAGACCCTAGAGGCACAAGAGGCAGGGTTGAGATCTAGGATTCAGGCTTTAAAGGCAGAGTTGGTGGAGGCTAGGGCACAATCAAGGTAGGGAGGTAGAGCTCAGGGAACTACAACTCCTACTCCTACATCTACACATATGACTCACTCTAGGAATAGTGGGTTAGGGGATGAGCTAGTGTGGTCTATACGATAGACTTCATTTTATCAAGCTCTATACTTTATGATCATACCAGCAAAGCAGAGACAATCTTTGCCTCCTAAGATTACGGATCCTATTAGGATAGGATCATCATCCTGCTCTACTTCTAGGGAGACTTCGTCTAGGATGACTACATACATAGTGGGTGGATATTTTCAACCTCCACCACCACCTGGTGGTAGAGATGATGATGCAATGAGCTCTAGGGGTTCTAGAGGAGTCTAGGGATGACTTAGTTGACTCTTTTTTAATTTTTTATGGCTTAGTATGCCAATGATAGATATTGTGGCATATCAGTCGACCTTATATTGTATATGGACTTTAATGATGATATATATATATATATATATATATATATATATATATATATATATATAAGATTTTATTTTATGTGACTTCAAGTGTTTTAATTAATTAATTTTGCATTTTAATTTCATATTTTGGTATTTATGAATGTTAATAATCATGCTTAAATAAATAATTTATATAAAATGATTTGATTTTTGAAGATGTGTTTTTGAAAAATATGTTTTTGTGTGATGATAAATTTTGATAGATTTAGCAATAGACCTCGAAGGATGTTGTGTTGTTATATGACTATTGGTGGAGTTCAAAGCTCGCTAAGTCATGAAGCTAATCCTGTTTGTGAGGAATATTTTGATATTGCTAAATAAAATGGTCGTATGCTTAAGAATAATCTTAAGGCTTTTATGATGAAAATAAGATATTTGATGTTGTTTTGGAACAATGTATTTGATAAATGTTTGTGAAATATATTTAAGCAAAAATTTGAAGGATGATTTGTGCTAGGCATAGAATTCCTAGATAATTACTTAGGAATTATACCATCATCATGAAAATCAAGATGAAATGCAGGATGATATAAATTTTGTGTATTCTTTTAAAATGTAAAATTAATGTTGGATAGATCATTATGTCACATGTTCAAAATATTTTTATAATAATTTTATAAAAAATATATGGAATCATTTTTGGGCATGAAAAATTAGAAAGATGACTTGCGCTAGGCATAAAATTCCCAAGTGTGAAATTTGAAGAGAAATAGTTACTTAGGAACTATACCATCATCGCGAAAATCAAAATGAAATGCAGGATGAATATTTTTAGTTTTGCAATATTATTTAAGATAAATTATTGTGCTATAATGATAAAATAATTTGTATAAATTAATGCTAAGGATTGATATTAATTATCTAACAAAATCCCAAAGAAATATTTTAACTTATTTCAAAAACAAATTCAAATTTATCTAGAACCAGTGTGTGAAAGGTGAATTCATTATTTATTTTGATTGTCATGATGATACAAAATCTCTCAAGGATCAAATGTGTGTGCTTTGTGAGGTTGATTTACCAATTTTGAGTAAGTTAATGATACAAGCGAACTTTTATGAACCAATGTGTGTGCAAGTGAAATGTTCATTTGACCATGATTTTGTGCATGCATTGGTACTGAACTACTATGTAAATAAAATTACCAAAAGCTAGCTAATCCATAAGCGAACATTGGTCTGTACAAAATAAGGTCACTAATGTGACAGACATATCGCCATGTGAAAGGAATTACCCAATGTCAAGCAAGTTGGGCACAAATCACCTGTTATGGGGCTTACCTCATGGTTTTCGAATAATTGAGAAATTCCAGGGATTCAAGTTCAATACCCCCTTCTTTTCTTCAAATTTTTGGGGTAGGAATTTCTTGTCCATTTTTGAACAAGGGGATTTTATTGCTTTGGAACATTTTTCTTGATTTTTCTCTTTTTATTTTTCTTTTTCTTTCTTTTTCTTTTCTTTTATTTTCTTTTTCGGGATACTTGCTCAGATTAGATGTAGAGCAAGGGATTTTATTCGGGTAGGGAGGAGCTTGTCCTTTTGCCAATTTCTCAATATTCTAGACCATGCACATGATAGGATAGCAAGGGAAAATTTTCACTTAAGGTATTAAGATTTACTATGTAGAATCACTTTGTCGAATTTTGCAACAAATCATTTTAAGATGTAAAGTGTGTTCTTGGTTCAAGAAGTAGCAAGATCATTCTCAAAACTCAAAATTATTTAATGAAGTAATAGTGTTCTTTGATACAAGAGAGATTTATAATCAAAATAACAAAATCAAAACTTATTAAATATGTGAAATTTTGGTGCATGGTTCAAGATAACTTTTGAATTTATCTGAAGTAAATTAAAATATAACTTGCAATATTTAGTAGATAATAAATGCGGAAATAAACTAATTTAATAATGCCTTGGAAATATTTTATGTAGATTTTCAGATTTTGTAATTTTTTTTAGTTGTTTTTGATAATATATTGAAATGCATGAGAAACATTATTTACAACTATGTACAATGATGAGAATTTTGGCTTTATGCATAATATCTTTTCAGATGCATAATATTCATGGGTTCCTTGAGATATTTTCCATCCAAGGTAGCCAATCTGTATGCACCTGATCCAAATTTAGTAGTGATGATAAATGGTCCAAGCCAATTTGGTTGGAATTTTCCTTTAAGATCTTTTCTTGCATTAGTATTTTTTTTATTTTCTTTTAAGACTAAATCTCCAACTTCAAAGGATCTATTGTGAACTTTCTTTGCATATGATCTTTTAAGTTTGTCTTGGTAGGCACGAAGATGCTCTAAAGCATGAATGCACTTTTCATCTAGAAGTTCCAACTGACTCAACCTGCCAGCACGATATTCATCTCCTACTTTGACATCTTGAAGTAGAAGAGCTAAAGAAGGAACTTCTAACTCAAATGGAAAAACTGCTTCAACACCATAAACCAAGACAAAAGGTGAAGCACCTATGGGAGTACGAACACTAGTTCGATAAGCCCACAGGGCAGGATATAATTGTATATGCCAATCATGACCTATTTTATTAACCAATATTTTTAGGATTTTGATCAATGTTTTATTAGATGCTTCAGCTTGGCCATTGCCTTGTGGATAATAAGGAGTAGACCATCTATGTTGGATTTTATATTTTTGACATAATTTCTTAACATATTTATTCTTAAAGCATGTACCATTGTCAGAGATGAGATTAGATGGAATTCCAAATCTGCAAATAATTTGATTAAAAATAAATTTAGAAACTTGAACTCCTGTGCAAGAAGCTAAAGGTATAGCTTCTACCCACTTTGTGAAATATTCTGTTGCTGTTATTATGAATTTGTGACCATCAAAAGAAACAAGATTGATTTTACCAATAATATCTAAACCCCATTTAGAAAAGGGCCAAGGAGAGGCTATAGCTTGGAGGTCCTGAGCAGGAGCATGGACAAGATCAACATGTCTTTGACACTTGTCACAATGATGCACATAATCATTGGCATCCTTTTCCATGGAAGGCCAAAAATATCCCATTCTAAGGAGCTTTTTAGCAATGGCACTTCCACTAAAGTGTCCTCCATAGGATCCATCATGGGCTTCACTTAAGGCTTTCTTAGACTCTTCTAGGTTAAGACATCTTAACAATATACCCTCAAAATATCTTCTATATAAAGTATTACCAACAATTACGAAGTGAACAACTCGCTTACGTAATAGCCTACGTTGGTTTCTATCTAGCCCTTCAGGGAAGGTCCCATTCTGCAAAAAGTTAAAGATATCTATATACCAAGGCTCTGGGGTAATCTCATTGATCAAAAATACATCTAATGGTTCTAAACAAGACTTAGAAGAAGCAGGTTCTTGGAGTTTGTAAATAATTATAGTAGCATACTCATCATCCAACTCCAAAGGCAACAGAGAAGCAACCGCAACCATAGCATCGATAACACGGTTGCTAGTTCTAGGAATAGCTTCTAAAGTTACTTTTTCAAACAATGATATAAGTTTAAGCACATATTCTTTATAAGGGTGGATTTTTTCATCTCGTGTCTAATAAAATTCATTGATTTGATTTATCACGAGCTGAGAATCTCCAAAAACTAACAAGACTTTAATTTTTAAAGCTAAAGTAGCTCGTAATATGAGGATTAGAGCATATAATGACGCAACTTCTGTGTAGAAAACACAACTGCTAGGCAAAGCTTTTCTAATGGAGTATATCTTGTTTCATAACTTATTAAAGTTCTACTTATATAATATGTGGCTCGTTCTTTCTTTTCATCATCAATTTGAGCCAACATAGCTCCAAGTGCAAGTTTCAAAGCAGAAATATATAAAATGAAAGGACAATATGGTCTAGGTGGAACAAGCACTGGAGGATTGAGAAGATATTGTTTAATGCTATCAAAAGCTTCTTGACATTCTTTATCCCATTGAAAGGAAATATTTTTCTTAAGTAATTTAAGAAAAGGTTCTGTTCTATCTGCCAATTTATCAATGAAGCGATGAATAGCTTGTAATTTTCCTTGTAAGATTCTTAATTCTGATATGTTTTTAGGAGGTGGTATATCATGGATAGCCTTAATATTTAGAGGATCTATTTCTATGCCTCGCATAGAAACAATAACTCCTAATAATTTCCAGATTTTACTCCAAATACACATTTGTCTGGGTTTAAACGTATCAGATATTCTCTTAATCTATCAAACACTTTTCTTAAATCATTAATGTGATCATCTTCTTTAGTTGAATGAGCTATAATATCATCTACATAATCATGCAAAATATCATACATCATATCATGAAAAATATATGTCATAGCTCTCTGATAAGTTGCACCAACATTCTTTAATCCAAAAGGCATTACTTTCCAACAGAACGTTCCCCAAGGAGTAATAAAGGTTATTTTAGCTTGGTCTTCAGGAGCTATTCTAATTTGGTTGTATCCTGAAAAACCATCCATAAGGGACAACATCCCACTCCTAGCTATAAAATCTATGATTTGATCCATATTAGGGAGAGGAAAGTCATCTTTAGGGCATGCAACATTAATATCTCTAAAATCCATGCAAACCCTAATCTTAGTAGCTTCTTTCTTAGTTACTGGAACAACATTCGATATCCACTCAACATAGTCAATAGCTTGTATAAAAATTACATTCAAAAGCTTTTCTAACTCACTTTTAACTAGTAGTGCTACTTTAGGATGCATTTTTTTGAGTTTTTGCTTTACAGGTTTAGCATCAGGGCGCACTACTAAATGGTGCATAACTACAGAAGGATCTAGGCCTGGCATATCTGCGTATGTCCAAGCAAAAACATCAGAATATTCTATAAGAAATTCAATATATAGCTTTTGTTTTTCTTCACTTAATTCTGATCCAATTTTGACCATGCGAGGGTTCTCTTCTGTCCCAATGTTAATTTTTATAAAATTTTCTACAACAATATTTAATTCTCTTTCAAATTTGGGTGGTGCGGGTGACACACCCATTTCTTGTAATTCTTCTAATGTGCATTTAGCTAACTCTTCTTGAGGAGTAGTAGCTTCTATATGAGCTATACATGGCATTGATCCATCAAAGAAGAATTTATTTCTTAGAACTTCATCAAGAGATATATCATGACAGATATCCCCTTCTAAACATTCATCCATAGAAGCAATCATTTTTGGGTAAACCATAGTCAACATATTACAAGTATGTATTCTTTTAAGAAGTTCTTTTTGTTCCATATACTCTTGATATGTTATAAGGTGGTCATCATCTTCATATGGGAATGGTTCTATTTTTGTAGGAATATAACCAAGACCACATCGGGCAGGCCATTCTTCGACCTCCAAAGGTTCTTTTATACCATTTTCATGAGGTCCTAAACCTTTACCTCTATAACCCATATTACACATCATTGGTTTTGATTTTATATATCCATTAGAGAAGTAACACTTAGCAAATCCATCTTGATCAATTGTAAATTCTACAATTGTAATTTTACCCCAATCATACCCTGCATATACAAAGTCACAACTCTTGATATGACAAATGCTTCCTTTCTTTGGTAAGCCTAATGTTCGGGGAGATGGTGGTAACTTAGATAATACCAAGGAATCTTGGGTAGCAAAATTAACCTCTTCTATAGTTGCAAGTATTGAAGATAAATCTGGTAATACTTCATCCGAAGTGGCATATGAAGTAGATGGACTATCCTCCTTAACTGGTTCTTTAGATGCTATGAATTTAAATATTGTGGACTCAGGAGGTGAGTCTGCTATTACAGATTTAGGAAATGGATTAGATATAGGCTCAGAAGGTGATGATGATAATGATGTAGAATTTGTTGATGTTGATGTTTTAGATTGTGTTTTTAATGATGTGGATTTAGAAGGTGATGATGATTTATACTTGGAAGGTTTTGATGATGAGGGTGTACTAGGATGAACAAAAGATATAGCAGGATAGAATGGAACTCCTATAGGTTCCACCATAGCACACATATCAAATGGCCTAGGATCACCATGAATGGTGACTAATTGATTTTTAAACTCAAATTTAACACATTGATGTAATGTGGAAGGCACTGCTCTCATTGCATTGATCCAAGGTCGACCTAAAAGAATGTTGTACGATGCAAAACAAGGTACAACAAACACAGTCGTATCCAAAATCCTTGGACCAACTTGCAATGGGATCTTCATGACTCCACATGTTTCTTGAGTTTCATCATTAAATGCTTTGATGATCATTTCAGTATTTTTCATATCTTCTTTCTTAAATCCAAACCTTTGAAAGAAATCATAGGTGCATATATTTAATGATGATTCATTATCAATTAAGACTCTTTTAACTCCTACATCTCCAATCAATGTTGTAATGTATAAAGGATTATCTCCATACAAACTTTGAGGAGGAATATCTTTATCACGAAAATCTATGAAATTTATTTCATCCAAAGTTACAGCATTTACTACAACATTAGGTTCAATATCTTCAGGTACCATCATCTTGCTTAAAGTTCTCATTAATTCTTCCCTATGTATAGAAGAAGTTCTTAAGAGATCCAAAAGAGATATTCTCGCTGTGATGGTAGCTAATTGTTCATTAATATCATATGGAGATCTTTGTTGTGAACTTGTCACATTATTTGCTTTAGTAGGAGCTTTTAATACAAATGGATTTGTCTTCTCATTGTGACTTTGATCTTGAGAATTTTGGTTTTGTGCTTGTTGTCTTGTAACAACTCCGATGGTACCTACAATGTTACTATGTCGTGGGTTACCAAAATGGGGTCTAGCATTTTCTGCTTGCTCATTTGAAAGCCATTGTTGAGATGATGGTCTAGTAGTTACCCTTCTTGGGAATGGTTCTTCTGGAACTAATAAATCTGTAATAGGTGTGACTTGATCTGATTCATACTCAGAACTATTTGAAGCAATCTCTAATTCACTTCCTGTTTCACTTTTTGTGTCACTTTCTAAGGATGCACTTTGGCAAATTTTTAGAGGTCTAATAGTGACTAGGGATTCAGTAGTTACACATGTTTTTTGCAAATCTTGATGTGGTAGAAAACTGCTAATAGTTCCCACATATCGAGTTGGATGAGGAACATTATGATGTTCTACTTGATTTATAACTTCTTTACCATGCTTTGGTAAAGGGTGTTGAAAGATATCCAAATTTTGATTTGCATTTTGATTTTGAGGTTTTTGTGTATTATTTTGAGCATCTCTTGGAGGGAAATTTTCTACTTCCATTTTTCCATTATCAATTAAATCTTGTATCATGTGCTTCAATATTTTACATGAGTTTGTTGCATGACCATCAACTCTATGGAAGTTACAATGTAGATCAACTCTAAATCCAGCTACGGTTGTATCAGGTTGTCTTACTTTAGGCAACCGTATCAAGCCTTGTTCCAATAGTTGAGGTAAAATCATAGTTAATGGCTGATTTAATCTTGTAAATTCTCTTGGTGGTTTATCAGGAACTTTTAATATAAATTTCTTTACAACTTCAACAAGATTAACATTTGAATTGTTTCTACTATCAGTAACTCCATCACCCACTACTTGTTTGTTCTTATATTGATTCTTAGAAGTTTTATCTTCATATTTCTTCTTAAATTGACCTCTTCTAATGAGGGCATCTTCTACCCTCCTTGCTAAATCAATAGCTTGATCAAAGGATGTTACTGTAGCAGTAGAAAGTTCATAAGATAGTTGTTCCTACAAATTACCTATGAATATGTCCAACATTTCATGATGAGGTAATGCAAAGTGTAATTTTCCCAAAAGTTGTCTCCACTTAGCCAAGAATTCAGCAAAACTTTCATCTTTTCCTTGTTTCAAGTTGTATAAATCCTTAATGGTCACATGCCTCTCTATATAGGCACTAAATTGGTGGACAAACATCTCTATTGTCTCCTCAAAATTTCTTAAATAATTAGTGGGTAACTGATAATACCACTCTAGGGCCATGCCTCCCAGAATTTTAGGGAACATCTTTAACAACAACAAATCATCATGAGAGACATCATGACATGCTATCCTAAACATGCGAAGATGCTCTATAGGATCTTCAGTTCCTTTATATATCGGGAGAACAGGCATAGGAAAATGCTTAGGATAAGGTTGAGCTACCACAATGGGATCCAGGGGTTGGCTACACATCTCTCTATAACTATAAGAGGGATGGTAGGGATCTATCTGGTCTAGACGTGAAGCTAACTATTTAACCATGGCTTCAAGTCCTTGTTGTTGTCCACCAAATTGGTTTTGTTGTATCATATTATTGTGTCTTTGATAATAAGTTGGTGTTGTTGTATAATTATTTCCAACTGAAACACTATTATGTAAAGTGTTTAGTAGGAGAATTATATGTTGTTGAGTTTTTTGTTGATAGTTGGTATTTTGTACTTGTTTAGCCTTTTGTTGCTGATTAAGAGCTTGAGAAAATATGGAAGAAAATGGTTGTTTCTATTGTTTAGAATTCAATTTAGTGTTTATAGCAACCATCTTAGATTATTGTGTCATTGGTTTTTAAACCTTTTGATTTAAAGGTATTATGTTTTGATGAGATGGTCCTGCTTGATTATATATTTCTATTGGGCATGTAAGGTAATGGATTTCCATTTATTCAAAAAGTGGCTGCTAAGGCTGCTTCCATAGAACCTTCTCTTGAATTATCCATTTGTACTTGCTTGACTAAATTCTCCTATATGATCTTTTATAAACTGAGTAAAATTTGCAATGGACTTAAATTTAACGTTTCCTTCTTCATCTACTTGAGGTTTATGATAGTAAACCTCTTCTTCTTTATCTTCCCATTATCACCTTCATCATTCTGAAGGTACATACTCTTCAATTAAGTGCTTTATCCTCAAGATTTTCTTGATCTTGTTCTCCTATATTCTCATGTTCTACTTGTTTTCCACTTCTTAATTTAGGCATCTTGTTTTAGAATATTTTATCTTGCAGATATATATAATTATATATATGTGCTTAATGGTTTGAGGTATATATTATATATATACCTAACTAATATATTATACTATGTTTTTGGGTTTTTATAGTTTTTGGATTGCAAACAACAAAGTAAACACAACTATAATATTATAGATATATTTTAATTTTCTTGAAAAAACCTATAGATATCATTAACAGGTTCTAGTTGGTCTGGTGACAGGTAGTGTTCTTCTTCAAACTGGAAGTTGGATTTTAGAAATTTTATGAAATGTGCTATAGTAATGCAATCAAATTCACAATTTGATGTATAAAAGTGTAATTCATGATAGTATTCTCGATAAAGCACAACTCTAGGAACTCTGTTAAATCTTCTCTTATCATCTAAAACAATCTCTTGAATTTCTACTCGTGATAGAAATTTATGTACTACTATTGCATTCTCAAGATGATCTTCAAAGGAATAAAGACTTGGAGAAATTACAACTCTCTTATCTGCTAGCCACCTATCACAGGCTCTTTGAAGGTCAAAGTAAAAAGGTGCACTATCGGGATCCAGGATTCTGGACAAGTCAAACCTTATGATTTTCTTAAGTTCAAGTTCTTTAGCTCTTATAATTTCTAACCTTCTCCAAATATCAGGGTATGGCACACTACCTAATGAAGAAAATTCTTGGTTTTCTAGTATTGTACTAACATTAATTCGAACAACTCTCCTTATGTTATAATCTACCATCTATAAAATGCAAAAATTATGTGATTTAAACTAATGCTTTTTGTTTTATTTGATTTTTTGTTTTTTTGTTTTTGTTTTTATTTTTGTGACTATTTAAAAATCATAAGAAATGCCTATGTTTCACGTCGGGTTCACCAAAGAATGTAGCCCAAAAATTCTCGCACTCCTTTCCTCAAGGCTAATGGATCCATGCCTTAGAGGGGAATGGGAGAATGGATGGTCTACACCTCAAGAGAGAGGTACTTGATCGTACCTTCTATATGGTGATTTTTTGATGAATTATTTTGGGTTCACCAGGAAACATTTATGGTTGTTTCCATGCCTAGGTTTTGGGATTTGTTTTGATGTGTTCCTTTTATCAAATCTCACATACACCTAGTTTTGGCCAATATGCAACTATTCTAATCTATATGCATGTTTGATTTAGATGCAAACAACAAAAATAATTTAGAAAGATAAATGCAATGCTTAAAAGTGATTTCAAATCCTTGCTTGCAGAAGTCTGCTAAAGTTTCTAATTTTTTAGTGTAATCCAGATTGTACACAATAGGTCAATATCGTACTACGATTTTACAATATCGTACTATGATCTGCAAGATCATACTACGAACAGAGATAGACTGTTTCGATTTTGGTAGGAACCAACAGATTCATGGGTAGAGGATAGAAAATAGAAAACACAGAATTCTATATATGTTTGTATGCATGATTAAGATCTAATTTCTAATGTTAAATGACTATGATAACATCAACTGATAAATAAATGCTTATAAACTACATGAAAATGTGCAATTACATGAGATTAGGTGAACTCTAGAAATGCAGATGCATAAATCTAATATTCTATGTAATAAAGAATGATAAATGAAATACTAATCGAATAAAACATTATCAAAATGTGCAAACCAGAGCTTGGGATTCACCGCCAAGCAAGTTACAGGTGATATCGTAGCCTGTAAAGCGAAATCGTATGTTGAACATGTGTGATCGTACACTGATGGCGTTATCGTATGCTTCCTATCTATGACAAAATCCTTCGATTTGCAACAATATCCTATGATCTACAATAGCGTCCTTCGATCTTGCACACAATAGCAAAATAACTAGAACTAAAATGCAAAATTAAGAAAAAGTATTCTAAAATACAAGGAGTCAGGAGGGATTCGAAGGATAGGGGTCTGGTTAAATAGGCTAGGTAGAGTAACCAGAATAGGGGGATAAATATTTTATTTAGAATTGTCTTCCAAGATGGGTATGATTGGGTAAATCCAATCCCACATTTTTCATACGGTTACACAGACAGGGATAAAAATTGTTGAACTAAATATGTTGCTTTTCTAATTTTAATTTTCTATTTATGAGCAAGATAGTATGATGATCATAAATATCGCACTACAATCGTCAAAGATCATATGACGAAATCATGCTATGATTTTGGAGATCGGATTACGATTTCGCTGATCATAGTATGATCTCATCGATTAAGCACAAATTTTGAGGTAGTAAATGCAAAAACTAATATTTTTCAATATTTTTATCTTTTTATGTAAACAAGTCAATTTTAAGGTGTTACAAGCTTCCTACAATAGCTAGGAAGAATATCTTATTTGGAACTGATCCAGTACTTGAAGTAACAAGTTCAAGATTGAAGAGTCCATATTAAAGAAAGAAGAGACTCAAGAGAAGTCCTCAGTAAATATTAAATATTGAAGATTCCAGATTGAATATTGAGAAGATAGAAAGAGGTCAAAAGAGCCCTATTGAAGATTGAAGAAATATGAGAGTCAAGAAAAAATAGTTCCATAGAATATTGAATATTAAGGAGACCCAAGAAGAATATTCCAATAGAATATTGAAGACTATAGATTGCAGATTGAAGAAAGTGGAAAATAGCTCTAGAAGGAGGAGACTCAAGAAAGAGGTCCTATTTAAGAACTTCTAAATTAGGAAGATAGAATATTGAAGATAGAGGAGGACTATGAAAAGTCCTACTAGATATTGAGAAGCTACGGAATTTGAAGACCCAAAAGAAGAGGTCTTAAGAAAAGTTGGAAGGAGGAAGAAGAAGAAGGTTAGAGAAACCCTATTGAAGAAGTTGAAGAAGTGGCCATTGGAGAAGATTTGAATAAAGCTCAAAAAAAAATATTGATAGCAAGGAGAAGCACTTGATAAAGAATAATTTGGGACAATTGTCACCATACAACAACAAGACCAAAAGGAAGAAGGATTTGGTAAGAATTTTGTTAAATTTTGGAGGAAACATTTAGATTCTTGAGAAAATGGCCAACAAATAGGCCCAATTTGAAGTCAAAAATCAACATGGAATATTGAAGGAGAAATAAGATAGAAGAGACCACCAAATTCGATAGGATAGCCACAAATTATTTGAAATTTGATTTACGAAGGATAAGATTATTGTTTTTACAACAGAAGTTGAAGAGTCACATGATAGAAAAATCAAGGTGACATAAAGCTATGATTTTAAGAATTTCAAGAGAAGTATTGGATAGCATAGAATATTATATTTAGGCAGCATTGAAAGCTACAAATTAGAGGAGTTTTCCAGCATATTTGAGAGAGTTTAGGATAAAACATATAAGGAGGAATTGGCTACATTAGAAGCTTAAAAAGTATAGAGTTTAGGACAATAAGAGGGCAGCAATTTGAGAAGCACTAATAGCTATAAATTTCAAATTCCAAGAGAACAAGTTTGGAGGAGAATTGGAGCCACAATAATCAGTTTTCAAGTAAATTAAAGGTAAAAATGCAGGTTACAGATCAGAGGGTTTTGTCATAGAAAGGAAGCATATGATATCGCCATCAGTGTACGATCACGCGCGTTCGACATACGATTTTGCTCTACAGGCTACGATATCACCTGCAATTTGCTAAGGGGCAAAACTCAAGCTCTGGCTTGCATATTTTGATACTATTTTATTCGATTAGCATTTAATTTATCATTATTTATTACATAAAATACTAGATTTATGTATTTGCATTCCTAGAGTTCACCTAATCTCATGTAAGGGCACATATTGTGTAGTTTATAAGCATTTAATTATCAATTCATGTTATTATAGCTATCTAATAGCCGAAATTAGATCTTAATTATTCTTATAAGGATCAGTAGAATTCTCAATTTTTTGTTTTCTACCTCTACCTATGAATTTGTTAGTTCCTGCCAAAATCAGAATAGTCTCTCTTTTCATAGTATGATCTTGCAGATCATAGTACAATCAAGTAAAATCGTAGTACGATATTGACCTATTGTGTACGATTTGGACTACACTCAAAAATTAGAAACTTTAGTAGACTAACGGATGCAGGTAAGGATTTGAAATCACTTTTAAGAATTGCACTTGTATTTCTGAATTCTATTTGCTATTTGCATCTAAATCAAACATGCATATAGGGTAGAATAGTTGCATTTTGGGTAGGACTAGATATATGCATGATTTGAATAAAAGGAACACATCAAAACAAATCCCAAAACCTAGGCATGGAAACAACCATAAATGTTTCCTAGTGAACCCAAAATAATTCATCAAAAAATCACCATTTAGAAGGTACGATCAAGTACCTCTCTTTTGAGGTGTAGATCATCCATTCTCCCATTCCCCTCTAAGGATCCATCAACCTTGAGGAAAGGAGTGCAAGAATTTTTGGGTTACAAAGCTTCTCAAATTTCTTTGAATCAACTCTTCTTTGCAATAAAATATTAGAAGATGATAAAGAAAATTATTTAAATCTAAAGATAATGAACTTAACTTGTTGATTTTTCAAACTAGTGGAATCAATGTTGTGTCCTAATCTTCACAAGTTTTTATACAACTCTGTGGAAAGGCTCTAGCCAAAAATAAATTTTAAATTTTTTGAAAATGAAATCTCCTATCTCCTCTCAATATTCTTATGGCTCTCCCTATCTCCTATCAATCTCCCTTGTGGCTCTGATACCATTGTTATATTTTGATGCTATATATTTAATGAAATTACTATCACAAGGTATAAAATGAGCATGCAATATTAAATATATGAAAAAGGACATATACTAAGAATTTAAATAGCATGATAAAATTCTACAAATATTCATAAATAAACCTTTAATGAAAGCTCACAAAAATAGTACATTGCTTTAAAGTGAAGGTCTCAAACACTCCATATTGCATACATGCTCTACATTGTATCTACTACTACTCTACCTTGTGCTCTTTAAAAATTCTCTCCACTCTCTCTATAAAGACCTATATATAATGATATGTGTCTCTTGGTATTTCACCTAATGAATCTTCACCTTTCCTATTCTATGACTCATGTACACATGGATAACATGCACATTTACATCATTGCATATTCTAATAATACTTTTTTTTTATTTGTGGAAAACATCCCAAAAGGGATGCCACTTTCGGGTAAGACCCAAGGAGGCAGGGGTATCCATCATATTCTAATAATACTTGTGCATTTATTACATTGCATAAAGTAAATACTCAAATCCTAATTTAAGACAAAATCCTAATCTAAAAATGTACCCATGGTGGTACATTGGCATGTACCAAATAATGTAATATATTCTAAAAATTCCTTGGATTATATCTACAAAAATTTCTGCTATGTCCTCTTTTCTTACATATCTTGAAGTCAAAGCAAGATTTCCTTGTGCATTTTATTTTGATACTAAGGCATTGTTAGTCATTTCATCTTAAGTATTATTTTCTACTTTATATTCTTGTAGAATTTTGACTAACTCATCAAATGAAGTATATTTGCTTAAAACTTGTAAAGATGTAACTAGATGCTTATAACTTTCTAGAAGAGTTCTCAATGTAACTTGAATAAAAAATTTATCTTCTACTTTTACTCCTAGATTTAATAGTTTTTCTTTGGAATATAACCAAGAAATATTTCAATACTTTAACCACTATTAACTTTTAAGGAATATAACTGAGATTGAAGATTGAAGATTGAAGATAGTAGCTTTATTTTCCCCTTTAAATATTTTGGCTAAAGTATTCCAAGATTTTGTAGAATCTTCTGCTGTACTTATATAAGGTTGTATTTAATAAATAATTGCAAATGTTATTATCATAAGTGCTTTGGCTTCACCATCTTCATATCTTTGAATTTATCTAACATCTTCAGTAGGTTTCATTTTTGCTCCACTAACTATATCGGAAAGTTTTTCAACTATTAAAATTGATTTCACTTTATTTTTCCATGAAAAATAATTTGTTCCTTTCAAAAGTTGAGATTTAGAAAGGAAAAAATTATTGATCGACATAGTAGTACTCATATAACCTTTGATGTAGACTACCGTATAACTCCCTAAGTTTAAATAAATCAAAGTTTCTAAATTGTAAAACTATGAAGTAGAAATCATTATATCTCCCTAATGCTAAGAAACTAACAAAATATGATTTAAAAAATAATAAATTTCCTAACTTTGATATTGTAATCATTTAATCAAAAAACTATGTAGAAACCTTATAACTCCAATCAATAATCCTACTTATCTCTCCACTAACTAAATAATTAATAACAAGTAAATTACCATTAATTATTTCTTTTCTAACTTATAACTCCTTAACTTAATAAATCAAAATATAAACTATTAATACCCTAAAACTTAAATTTAATCTTTCTAACTTATCTCTCTAACAATCAAGCGTTGAAAAACTTATCGAATTTTACCTATGTTTGGTGCTCACGTATTTTTCCTTTTGTATTGCTGAAATACCTTAACTGCATTGGGAAGAAGCCTAAGCAAATTATTTTATTCTATATGCTTAAGTGAAATATGGATTTGATGAATATCAACCTACGGGTGATTGGTTTCCAACATTCACTATTCTTTCAATACATGTTACATTGCAATGTTCAAACTTTCATCATTGCACCATAACACTTTATAAGTTTACATTCTATTGCATAATGTATCTATGCTCAAATTTACATATTTCTTCCTTTCCCAAGTGTTGGTTTCTATTCCACTCTTCACCTCACCATTCTACCACCTAATGACATTTTGAATCTCACTCACTATCTATGTCTCTTCGTTCTATGTCTCAAGTATCACTTACATCTCTTTATTATCCATAGATTATAATCTGAGCCTCAAGCTTCACTTGCATTATTCTAAGTCTCCTTTGATAGCTCATTGAATGTACACTTTCTTGGTAGCTCATTGCACTTGTATGGTTTCTCATTGATAGATTGCTAGATATGCACATGCCTAGTTGCTCACTATATATCATAGTTATTAGCACTCTTATACCCTAGTATCAAAATTTAGACATGAGTACTTCTACCTTTAGGAATAGCATAATAGTTTCTACCTTGTACTACCTTTAGGAATAGCACACCAATTATAATACTTCTACCTTACAATACTTTCTACCTTGTAGCACACTGAGAGAAAGTGCAACAATATCCTCTATTATACCTTTTGGTTACAATATCTTCTACCTGAGAGAAAAACACTCTCCTAACACTAAAATATTATTTGATTAACTTAATTTTATTTTTTTTAGATGATTCCTTCCTTGCACTAGAATTCACAGTGCTATGATATTTAGATGATGCCTTCCTTTGATAATGTTGGTTCAATGAACTATGACACTCTTTTTTTATCTTTAACTCTTGCTAATATTTTTACCTATATTCTAATATTTTTTTTGGTAAGTTAAATATTTTAATTATCAAAAGAGGGCATTTGAAAGGTGCCCCAACGCCTTGTACAACAACGAAACAAGAAGAGGAACACAAGAGGAACCCTGAAAGGAACACAACAAAGAGGCAAAAATCTTGCTACAACAAAAAGAAGCCATCCTCAGACAGAAAGGAACAAAAAGAAACAGGCCTACAACCAGCAGGACTAAACCAGACCAAAACCTTCAGACCGAAGGAACAAGAAAAAGGAGACAGACAGCAGGTGGAACCACATCCTCGCTTAGAGAGGAACGTCAGTATGCATAGGAGAAGCGGTAGCGGTATCCAACGTGGTATCCTTTGCTTCATCCTTCGATGCGTCCTTTGGAACATCCTTCAGAACATCAATGCAAGCTTCCTTTGCAATCTCCACCACGTCCTCATATTTGTCGTCACCCTTGGCATCAGAGGGACCCTCAACAATGGAAAATGTAGGAATATCCTCGAACGTATCACAAAATAACAGGATACTGAGAGCTTGGCGCTGATCCTTTAGCCTTGAAATTGCTTTACCGATGGCCATGTGGGTTGTTTCCAGATGATCAATTATGGTAGAGGTTGCCTGGACAACAAGTTTATGAAGGTATTTCTCCACAAGATCAGGTGAATTGGAATGGTCCTTTGTAGGTTTAACAAACGTGGAAGGAGGGGTTTCAAAAATTTCTTTAAGCTTGAGCCTTTGGGAACATCTAACAGGCGTACTCTCAACCTTGACCTTTTTTTTGATGTTGAAATCAGGAAGAGGTTTGTCATTTTTCTCCTTCCTCTTAGGTCTAGAAATTTTAGGACTGGGAGTTGAGGAAGAATTTTCTTCATCAGACTCCGGGACGGGGATGTTTCCTTTGGGGAATTTCAAAAGGAGAAATCTATACAGGACTTTAAAAATCCCTTGATGATAGGGCAAACCCTCCTCCTTTTTAGATCGGGTGGAGATTATGGTGTAATCTATGGACCAAAAGAGGGTAGCGGAAATGTTCATCATTTTGGCTTCGCAGAAGTGGTTTACGAAAGCCAAATGGAAACAACAGAGTTGGGATTTGGGATTATCAGAGGTAAGGTATTGCATGATAGGTTTTAGAATTTCTTTCCAGGGAGTGGAGAGATGATGATGGTACAGACCTTTCTTGACCATCTTGTGAATCGTCGAGGATTTCTCAAAATGCGTCAGCTCCACTTCCCAGTTATGTTTATTCCTTATGATCACCTTGTCATCCATAGGTTGTCCCATCAGGTCCACCAGCAACTCGATATTAATTTAAAATTCCACATCATGAATAGTAACCAGGCCCTTGTTCCAGGACTCAGCAAAGGCTTTTGTCACCTCCTCATCAACACCAAAAAACAACTTGAAAAAATCAATCAGCGCTCCTTTGTCCTTCCACATGTCTCTGACAATGGATTCAAGCTCGAACACCTCAGGCTCAATGAAGATGAGTTTTCCTTCTTTCATGGTTGCGGATAGAAAACAACGAGAAGGAAAACAAAAGGAATGGCTAGGGATAAACAAGACAGGCAAAGAAGAAACGCACTGATGGGTAAGCAGAGCATGCAAAGTGTCATATAAAAGGAAAGCATTGTTGCAGCTCTGGGTTTTGCAGGAAAGCCAAAAAGGATGCTTTGAAAAGGGAAAAAACCACCTGAAGGAACGAGATTGGCTAGGGTAGATAACAAGGCGGATTTTTAGGCATTGAATGTTGCGACAGATAGTCAAGAAAATCAACGTCAAATGAAAATGTTGACCATCGAGGATGCTCAGAAGACAAAGCCAAAAAGAGAGTCTGGCACAAGACATAGAAAGGATTGGGATGTTCACCCAATAAAGTCTTGGAACAATGCAACTGGCCAGACGGTGGAAGATGGTTCTCGATGAAACAAGATTGTGAATATCAAAACACATGGGAGAAGTATGATTAAAAATCATGCTAGGCTTTACCTTGGGATTCCAAGAGGATTCGGTTATCAAGAAATAGGTGCAAGCATGAATAAAGGTGGCGGGTAATTTAAAATTGAAACACAATGGGTCATGAGTCCAAATTTCAAAGTAAGGCATAGTCCTTGATGGAAGGGATAACAAAGGAATTAGGACATGAACCCAATGCTTCACGTGGAAGGCAGAATGTTGGGCAATGAACTGAATGAGATTTTCAAGATTCAACATGATTACCATTATTTTGATCACTTATGACAAGCTCTACCACCTCAGGAGGAAGAGTATCAATCCACGTCAGCAGTCCTTGGGCGTTAGCTCCAATATTTGCCAATCTGTCAACAACAGAGTTAGCCTCTCTAAAGGCATGTTGAACAATGGTGTTATGCTGCTGACAAAGGATTTGTTTACTTTCTTCCACAATTGTTCTAATCCTCCAACTGCTAGGTTTTGAAGTTTTTAAATAATTAATGATATTTAGAGAATCTCCTTCCACAATAATGTTCCCTGGAATGTTTTTGATGAATTGGAGGCCTCTCCAAATAGCTTTGGCTTTAGCGAAATGATTGGAAAGGAAGCCCAAAGGTTCGGAAAAAGCAAAAATAGAATTACCAGAATGATCACGTAGAATTCCTCCGGCTCCAGCATTTCCAGGATTTCCTTTAGTTGCTCCATCAAAGTTAAGCTTGACCCAACCAATCGGAGGAGGATGCCATTTAATGTTGGTCCTCGAAGTTGAAGGATTAACAGGTCTTGAAGTATCAAGGAATATGTTGCATGAATTGAGAATGAATTTCTCAAAATGAGGACAAGGAAAAGGATCAAAAGGGGCTACATGGACATTCTCCTTGGCATAGAGGATGAATTTATGAGCAATGATATCAGCATGTAAGGCTTTTTTGTCAAATATTCTTCTATTGTGTTCAAGCCAAATTTGCCATAGGTAATGTTGTAGGCAAAATTTCCAAAGTCCTTTAAGCACTGGGTTCTTGAAAGGATTGGGCCACTGAAGGAACAACTCGATGATGGAAGGTGGATGAGCCCAAACCAGCTAGAAATTAAGAAAAATCTTGCTTATCACCATTCTTGAAAAAGGACAAAACAAGAAAAGGTGAGAAGTAGATTCCCAATCAGAAAGACAGAGATAACATCTGTTAGGAAGAGGAATGCCCCTTTTGATTAGGTTTTCTGTAGTAAGGATACGATCTTGAATGCAAAGCCAAGAAAAGGAGGCAATTTTGGGAATCAAGTACTTGGTCCAAACCAACTTAAATGGAATAGGAGTTTCAATATTGTTGAGAGAAAGCAAATAAGATGATTTGACATAAAATTCTCTAGAATAAGTAGGTTCCAAAATAGGTTGGTCCTTAATATCACCAACTGGAATTTTGATAGAAGATAATTGAGCTTGCAAACAAGAAATTTATTCCTCATGGTTCAGGACATCAAGTCTTTTCTAGCACATGATACCATTGATATAGGATATGAAATTATAACCTAAAGGACCAACCAAATGTTTAGTTATGTTGATTATCCTTTTAAACATAGGAATTTGAATAAGATGACTATATCCAATCCACTCATCTTACCAGAATAAAATGGATTTGCCATTCCCAAGTTTCCATCGAAGTCCTTTTTGTAGAAGGGAGTGAGATTCATAGATGAATTTTCAAAAAATAGACCCAGTAGAGGGAACCTCACCATAGATAAATTTAGAGTCCTGAAGATATTTCCTTCTCATGATCTTGACCCAATCAACATTTTCATTGGAAATGAGTCACCAGGCTTGCTTAGCAAGGATGGAAAGGTTGAGAAGAAAGATACTTATGATTCCTAAACCTCCCTGGTATTTGGGTTTACAAACTTTGTCCCAAGAAACTAAATGGAATCTATGTTTGTTTTCCGATCCTATCCAAAGAAAGTAATTTTATTTTTTTTCCATTTTTTGGTAAACACTTGCAGGAGCTTTGAAAAAAGAAAGAAAATAGACAGGAATACTTTGGAGGTAGTCCATGGTGAGAGTGATTTTTACCTGCTTAGGACAGAATATTACCTCTCCAAGTGGAAAACATTTTTTGAAGTCTCTCGATAACATTATCCCATAGTATTTCTTTGGCATTCCCAATATAGAGAGGTAAGCCCAGGTAGGAAGAAGGCAAATTAGCTATGGAGCATTCAAGTATGTTGGCAATCATATTTTGTCTTCTTAAAGGAGTATTAAGAAAATATAATTTACTTTTTTGAAAGTTTATCCTTTGGCCAACAACTTCTTCATACAATAGAAGGATAGGCTTGATGATTTTAGCTTCACTGACAGAGGTGAAGGTGGACAACAGGGTATCATCAATAAATTGTTGATGAGTAATGGGATTGCACTGAGAGGTAACCTGAAGTCCAAAAATTAAGATTGCATATTTTGCTGCCAAGATTGATCTGCTAAGAGCCTCTACAAAAATAATGAAAATGAGAGGGGACAAAGCATCCCCTTGCCTTAATCCTCTACTACTCTGGAAATAACTTGTAGGTGATCCATTAATGAGGACATAAAACCAAGTTGAAGAAAAGCATATTTTTATTAATGAAATCCAATCAGAATGAAAGCCGAACTTATGTAGGATGGCAAGAAGGAAATCCTAGCTGAGTCTATCATAAGCTTTGTTCTCCTATATTCTAATATTGCTTAGGTAACTTTATATTTATTCCTTGATGACTCTACATCCTTCATGATTGTAGTTTTTCTCCATTGATGAATTTTATCAAATGCTTATAGGTTCTCCTTCTCTTGAAAGGAACGATGATGAGATGCAATCAAGGATCAAGACATTAAAGATACACCACATTAACTAGAAAACAAGAGACTAGAAATAACAGTAACAAGATAATGGAAGCTAAACAAGAACTGTAATATCATATATCAGAATGAAGTATAAAATACAATGGATAAGCCTTGCTTAAATAGGCAAGGAAGATCCACCACAACCATAGGATCAACAAAGATATAAGGATCAATATCCACCATACAAATAGGGAGGTGTGATATGATCCATAGATCTATAACTACCATGGGGAGAAAATATCTCAACCCTCCAAAAGTAATCAATGAGTGTAACTCCCTAGGAATCTAATAAATGCTAAATATCCCCATAATATATAAATAAGATAAAAAAATATCCACACATAAAGTGGGTGGGGAAATAAACTAAACTAATATAAAAATAAAGTACCTAGGTGAGCATGATCTAGAGTCTAAAAAATCTACTCTAACACCCCCCTCAAGTGAAGCTAGGGGTAAAAAATAAGTGGCATATCCATAGTATGAGTCCTGGTAACAAGAGTTGATTAGGTACTCATGTACAATGTGTATCTAGAAGCTTTCAAACCAGAAGGTGAAAAATCACATGGGAAAAAATCATCTTGCTAGAAAGAGAAGAAGAAGTAATAATGGAGCCAAGGAATGCTCCCAACACCCCCTAGGATGATGAGCTCCATGAAGAAGTCCTATGAAGAAGTGGATACCTCTGTGATGAATAATGTGATTGTGTCTCCCACAAGGAAGAAAGTAGCCATGTAACATCCACCAAATGTATTCCCAATCTAAGTGAGTCTTAGAATATGGGAATAAAATGTAGAATGATGACATATAATCCTCTTAAGAAATTCAAAGTGAAAAATATATCACCAATGAATTATAAAATGAATCTCCAAGAATGTAGCCCAAACCAACACCAAAATGAGGTTAACATATAGTCCAAACCAACATCCAAAAGATCAATGTGTATGAAACCATGAGTGTGTAAGAGTGGAAGATATGTCTAAAGATCATCCATCAAGGAAGAATCACCATTGTCCTACTACACAAGTGATGAATATCCCATGGAAGTAGCAAGAGAAATAAGTAGAGGCATAGAAGCCTCAAAAGAATCAACATGGTTTTCAAGATCTCCAAGTGAGATTCCAACTAAAGACAAAATATTTTTATCCAACTCCTAAAGGAGTACATCATCCAATGTGAAAGAAATAGGAGAATAAAATAGTGGACAAGGTAGCTCACTCAAATAAGGAAGGAACACCATAAAAGGGTCCTCAAAGGAAGAAGTACATGGGGGAGATACAATGTATACATCATCATCAAATAAATGAGTGAGCTCCTCATACATGTCAAGAAAATCACATGTGTGACACTCAATGAAGAGAGAGGCAACACCATCCAAGAAACCATCCATATGTAAGGATGTAACATGCCATGAAATATTTGTTTGAATATATTATATTATTTGGTACATGATAATGTACCATATTTGGTACATCATTATATTAGGATATTATCTTAGATTAGAGCTTGAGTATTTACTTTATGTAATGTAATAAATGCACAAAGTATTTTTAGAATGTGCATTGATGTAAATATGCATGTTGTCCACATGTACATGAGTCCTTAGAATAGGAAGATAAAGAGTCATAGGAATATGGAAGGCCAAGAGTAATATCTCATTATATAGGCCTTTGATAGATGAAAAAGAGGAGTGATAGAAAGTAGTACAAGATAGACTAGATACAATATAGAACTTGTATGAAGCATGGAGCATTTGAAATATTCATTTTGTATCAAGTTCCTATTTTTGTGAGCTTTCATTAGTGGCTAGTTCATGAGTTATTTTAGAATATTCTCATGTTATTTACTTATTATATTTCCATTATCATAGATATAAAATTGCATATTTATTTTACTTCTTGTGGTTGTATTTTCTTTAATATATAGAATCAAAAGCTAACAATGGTATCAGAGCACAAGGTGGATTGATAGGAAATAGAGAGAGCCAAAAGAGAGATTGAGAGGAGATAGGAAATCTTATTTTTATAATTTTTGAATTTGCTATTTGGCTAGAGTCTTTCAACAGAGTTGCAAAAAAACTTGTGAAGACTAGGAGTTAGCATAGATCTTTTTCCACTAGTTTGAAGGATAACTAGTGATGTTTATTGATTATAGAGATATAGATATTTGCATGGATTTTCTTGCTACTATCTAAAGTTTTTTGCTAAAAAAAATTAGTTCTCAGAAGTTGAGAAGCTTCCTACAATGGATAGAGAAGAATTTCATATTTGATTGCCTAAAAGTCTATGTGTTTTCCTCATGCAGGGATTAGTTCTTTGTTGTAGAAAAAGTAGAATATTGAAGAAAGAGGAGACTCAAGGAGAAGGTCTCATTGAAGAACTTCCAGATTTGGAATATATAAGATTAAATATTGAAGATAGAAGAGGACTAGGAAAAGTCCTATTGAATATTTAAGAAGCTATAGAATTTGAATATCCAAGAGAAGAGATCTCAAGAAAAGTTGAAATGAGAAAGAAGAAGAAGGCTAGAGAAGTCCTATTAAAAAGTTGAAGAAGTGGCCATTGGAGAAGATTTGAAGAAATCTCAAGAAAGAAGAATAAGAGGAGTAGCTCCTAAAAAGAAGAATTTGGGACAATTATCACCATCCGACAACAAGCCCAAAAGGAAAAAGTATTTGGCAAGAATTTTTCCAAATTTTGGAAAGGATTCTAGAAGACCTCAATACATTCATATTATTGAGAAGGAGGCCAGAAAATAGGGATTTGAAGTTAGAATTTGAAAAGTATATTAGAGGAGAAATAAGCTACAAGAGGCCACCAAATTTGAGAAATTTGAAAACTACCATTAAAGGCTTGAAGACTAATTTACGAAGGAGAAGAGTGCTAGTTTTTACAGTAGAAGTTTGTTGGAAATATTGAGTTGTCATTGATGTCAAAGGTGCATGATAGTCAAGGCAAAAATATTCCCCATGGTTTTGATGAATAGAAAGCAATGGACAAAATTCAAAAGCAAGGTATATCTCCAAAGTATTTTTCTAAGAGAAGGATTAATAATATTTAAATATCAAATTTAAATATTATGAATAAGGACAAGGTTTAAAAGGTTTTATTATAATTGCTTGAAAAATATTTAAAGACCACAAGAGGAGGCAAAGGTTTAAAGACAAAGATTTATTTCCAAGGGCCAAAGGTTTAAAGTTTATAATATTTAAATCTTTTAGATTTAAAATATTATAATCAAAAGAAGACTTAAAAAGAAAGAGCACCAAAATTTATTAGAAAGTCAAAAATCAAAAAATAAAATATGAGCACCGACGTCATTGTGAAAGGAGGCAATATGCATATAAATAATGCACTAAATATTGGTTTGGAAAAAGTGGATGAGCATGTGTTCGAATATCATTCATTGCGGTGAGTGTGAACGATAGAAAATAAGGAGGAGAAGCATAGCCCCTTGACGTCATCCATAGGGGTAGCCCAAGCAGTGGTTTGACTTGTGCCAAGTCGTTGCGAGGAAGAAGGTGTGAGGTTCGAAACTCATCGATGCTAGTTTTGACGTGTTTTATTGCCTTGGAGAGCACGACGAAGGAGACAAATCGGTAGTGCTACATATTTTGTTTCAACCGGGTGGCTAGCCCAGTTGGTCGTTGAGCTAGCACTAAGGCGCTGGGGGTAGGAAGGTCGTAGGGTCAAATTTGGGCAGGTTCTATTTTTCTTGGCAGAGTGAAAAACATTTTGGACAAAGGAGTGCTTCAAATATTTCGTGTTGCATTGTGGTTACTACCCACTGGGGTAGCCCAGCTGGTTACCAAGCCTTGGCTTGGGTGCTGCGTTGGTAGAGGTCACGGTTTCGATTCTCCTTGCGCTCGTAGGGCTTGTTGGTTGAGGTATGGGCACCAAAATTTTGATTTAATTTTTTTATGAAAGGATATAGTTCACTGGCCTTGTGTTGATTAAAATAAGGACAAAAATTTGTGAGAGAAGGAGATAGTCACTGGTTAGTTGTTGATTAAACAAAGGAAATTTTGTTTTTATTTTATCTAAGAAAAGGAGTTATAAGGTGTATTAAGGACTAGTTGAAAGTGTAATTTTTGGCATGTGAAAAATTAGATACAAGGTGGTTTTGGTATTGTTTGAAAAGTGTGATTATTGCATGTTAGAAAAGGGGATATAAGGTGTATTGTGGATTATTTGAAAGTTGTAACATTGCATATTTTAAAAGGAGATATAAGGTATTATTTTAAAGCTTTATTGTGCACATTTTTGGGAAGGTTAATGTGGATGATTTGAAAAGGAGATTTGCTAACCAGTTCTTGAAGTGGCACTAGAAAAGAAAATTATTTTGTTAAGATAGGTTTTGAAGGCACATCATCATCAAGGCAGTTTTAGAGGTATGGTGATTTAACTCCTTCTCTAGGTGGTTTTTGGTTGAAGAAAATATATTGAGTTGTCATATGTTTGGAGGCATAAGGATTGATTGTTTGAGCATTGCTTGGATTGAAATTGGGAAAGATCATAGATCATATTTATGAGAAAACCTATGCATTGTTTATGTTTGAAATTGGAAATAAATTGATGAAAGTTATAGATCAGTTTTGAGAGCAAACTTGTGCATTGGTTTTGAGTGATATTGGAAATGAAAGTGCAAGAGTTATAGATCAGTTTTGTGAAAGCAAATTTGTGCATCTTCATGATTGACTTTGTGAGTAGATGAAAAGAAAAGACTTGTGCATTATTCATGATTGATTTTATGAGTAGATGAGAAGGACTTGTGCATTGTGATTGGTTTTGAAGTAAGGTGCAACTCAACAATAACCAGGTCAGTTATCAAGTGTTAGACTAGAGCTACCTTTAGAATGCAATAAATGTGAGACATGTGAAAGTGACAGACTTAATAAATGTGAAGAACATATTGAGCATTTGTTAGTGCATATCATTCTCTATATGTTCAAGAGGTTAAATGAATTCTAGGTAGAATATGTCTAAAATGCTTTAGTTGAAGAAAGCACATTGAAGATTAGATAAAGCACTTGATGACATCATTATGCAAGGTTTGGGAATAGATGAACATTGTTTGTATACAAGATATGAGTAGGTTTGAGCAAGATCTATGAGTAGATTTGAGCAGGTTTTGATGAGAAGATTTGAGCAGAGTTGAGAGTAGATTTTGGTGAGCAAGCCTTGTGTGTAGGCTTGGAGCATATTGAGCAGGTTTGATGAGAAAATTTGAGCAAGCCTTGTGTGTAGGCTTGGAGAAGATTTGAGTAGGTTTTGGTGAGAATATTTGAGCAAGCCTTGTGTGTAGGCTTGGAGCATTTGAGCAAGACTTGTGTGTAGGCTTGAAGATTTGAGCAGGTTTTGATGAGTATATTTGAGCAAGCCTTATGTGTAGGCTTGAAGCAGATTTGAGTAGAGTTGAGAGTAGGTCTTAGAGCAGGTTTGAGCAAGCCTTGTGTAGGCTTGGAGCAGGTTTGAGCAAGCCTTGTGTAAAGGTTTGGAGCAGATTAGAGCAGAGGGGATTGAGGTCTCCTGTGGATAGAGGTCCATGAACCAGAGTAGAGGGGATTGAGGTCTCTTGTGGATAGAGGTCCATGAACTAGAGCAGAGGGGATTGAGGTCTCCTGTGGATAGAGGTCCATGAACTTGAGCATAGGGGATTGGTGTCTCCTTTGGGTTGGTGCCCATAAACATTGTAATAGGGAATTGATTCCCAAGATATTTGTTGAGAAAATTTATAAGAAATATTTTCTCCGTGGATGTAGCCCACATTGGGTGAACCACGTTAAATTTGTGTCTCTTATGTGTGTGATGATTTGTGCATTGTTTCATTATTGCAATTGATGATATTGGATAATACTACTTTGGAAAGAAAAGTAAAAAGTTTTATCTTATACTGTTCACCCCCCCTCTCAGTATAAGCTTGTGTTCTTCAATTGGTATCATAGAGGGTTCCTTCGTGAAAGCCTAACAACTTGAAGGTAGATCTTACAGGAACACAAATGGCACATCAAGAAGGGTTTTCATCAAACATGGCACCATTGTTTGATGGGACTAACTATGCTTTCTGGAGCATAAGGATGAAGACATTTTTTATGGCACGGGGATATGATACATGGCAATCAGTTGAGGATGGGTTCACACCACCTACAACTCCTCCCATAGATGCAAGTGGTAAGAAACCATATGAAAGTAATGCCAAGGCAATGAATGCAATTTTAAGTGGGTTATGTGAATCAAAATTTGTGAAAGTCATGCACTGCACTTCAGCAAAAGAAATGTGGGATAAGTTACAGAATACATATGAAGGAGATGACAAAGTTAAAATGGCAAAGCTTCAAACACACAGGAGGAAGTTTGAAGAATTGAAGATGAAATATGAGGAAAATATTGCTAGGTATCTACTTCGTGTTGATGAGGTGGTCAACACTATTCGTGGACTTGGAGAAAATATTGAGGAATCTACTATTGTTCAAAAAATATTAAGGTCACTCCCTATGAGGTATGATGCAAAGGTTTCAACAATAGAAGAGATGAAGGATCTCAAAACTTTAAGCATGGATGAGTTACATGGAATTCTCATAGCCTATGATATGAGGATAGAAAAATATCAAACATCCAAACGAGAGGTAGCATTCAAAGCTTCAAAGAAGGCAAAGGATAAAGAACTAGAATCAAGTGATGAATCAAGCAATGAAGAGGAGGTTAACTTTGTGAGAAGAAATAAGAAGGGTCCAAGAAAACACAAAAATATGTAGACTGTGAAATGCTTTAGTTGTGGTAACATTGGTCACTATGCAACTAATTGTCCACAAAATGGATATAGTAGCAGTGAAGAAGAAAAGGAATACAAGAAAAATAAAGAGAGAAAATTTTATCATGAAAAGAAAAATAGGTACGATCAAGGCAAGAATGAGAAGAAGATCTTTCAAAGGCACAAGAAAAGTTTTTATGTTGAAGAAGCAAGCAGTGCTTCCAGTGACAGTGATGAAAGTCTCTCTGATAGTGAGGAAGAAGAAATTCTATTTTTGGCCATAGAAGAGAAAGAAGATGCACCTATTATTGAAGACCAAGAAGAAGAGAAAGTTTCAGAATATGAAAAGGAAGCCACTATTGATATGGAAGAGGAACCTGTTATTGATCTTGAAGAATTGAAAAGGGAGAACTTAAGATTGAAAGCTCAAGTACAAGAGGATGAGAAGACAAAGGCAAAATTTCTACAAGATCTCACTGACTTAAAAGTTAAGGTTGAAGAGGCAAGGAAAGTTGAAGAAGGTATGGTTGAAAAATTAAAGGCAAAAGAGCTAGAATGTGAAAGACTAGAACATGAAGTTGACATTCTAAGGAAGGAACTTGAAAATTTTAATAGTAAGATATATCAGTTTAGGAAAAGCTCAAAATATTTGGATGATATTATCAAAACAAAGAGATCTCCATTTATGAAGACTGGACTTGGCTTTGAGGAAGGACAAGAAGTACAAAAAGAGGAGTCAAGCTCAAAATAAATAGAAGCATCAAAGAAGGTATTTAAAGAAGAATATAAGACCTGTATTGATGAGTTGAGAAGTGGAAATATCAATGAGGAAGAAAACAATGCACCATCAAGGAACAGGGACCAACACAGAAGAAGCAAAGGAAGAATCATGCGACCATATTCTCCAAGGCAAGATGAATACTTCTTCTAGGGTTATTGCTTCTCATGTAATCATTTTGGTCACAAAGCTATACATTGCAGGGTTCATGGTAAGAATGATTATGATTTCACCAAGAGAAACTTTAGTTCATTTGCACCTTTCAAGGACTACAACATCATGTGTTACAATTGCAACAATTTCGGGCATACATCTAGATGGTGTAGAACAGTGTTCTCCGGAACTTCCAAAGACAAGCAAGAAAAAGGATGCTCAAAATGTTCAAAAGGGTATGACTACAAAGGTATGGAAAAAGAAGATTGAAAAAGAAGAAGAGCATTGTAATTTGGGAGTAGCTTTACTCCCATTCCATAATTAATCACCTCAAGGAAAGGAGGTGGTGAGGGGGCTATGCTAAAGTGTCTTATTCTTAGCCCCAAGGAGCCCTTTGCCATTGATGTCAAAGGGGGAGAGAATTCAGTGAGGGGAGCGCTTCTCAAGGGGAGCAGTATTGGAATCCAGTTGCAGTAAAAGAAGATTTTTTTAAGGGTTGCCATCAATGACAAAAGGGGAGATTGTTGGAAATATTGAGTTGTCATTGATGTCAAAGGTGCATGATAGTCAAGGCAAAAATATTCCCCATGGTTTTGATGAATAGCAAGCAATGGAAAAAATTCAAAAGCAAGGTATATCTCCAAAGTATTTTTCTAAGAGAAGGATTAATAATATTTAAATGTCAAATTTAAATATTATGAAGAAGGACAAGGTTTAAAAGGTTTTATTATAATTGCTTGAAAAATATTTAAAGACCACAAGAGGAGGCAAAGGTTTAAAGACAAAGATTTATTTCCAAGGGCCAAAGGTTTAAAGTTTATAATATTTAAATATTTTAGATTTAAAATATTATAATCAAAAGAAGACTTAAAAAGAAAGAGCACCAAAATTTATTAGAAAGTCAAAAATCAAAAAATAAAATATGAGTGTCGACGTCATTGTGAAAGGAGGCAATATGCATATAAATAATGCACTAAACATTGGTTTGGAAAAAGTGGATGAGTGTGCGTTCGAAGATCGTTCATTACGGTGAGTGCGAATGATAGAAAATAAGGAGGAGAAGCGTATCCCCTTGACATCATCCACAGGGGTAGCCCAAGCGGTGGTTTGACTTGTGCCAAGTCACTACGAGGAAGAAGGTGTGAGGTTCGAAACTCATCGGTGCTAGTTTTGACATGTTTTATTGCCTTGGAGAGCACGACGAAGGAGACAAATCGGTAGTGTTGCATATTTTGTTTCAACCGGGTGGCTAGCCTAGTTGGTCACTGAGCTAGCGCTAAGGCGTTGAGGGCAAGGATGTCATAGGGTCGAATTCGAGTAGGTTCTGTTTTGCTTGGCAGAGTGAAAAATATTTTGGACAAAGGAGTGCTTCAAATATTTCATGTTGCATTGTGGTTACTACCCACTGGGGTAGCCCAGCTAGTTACCAAGCCTTGGCTTGGGCACTATGTTGGTAGAGGTCATGATTTCGATTCTCCTTGCACTCGTGGGGCTTGTTGGTTGAGGTATGGGTACTTGTTGTGGCTGCTCCAAAACTAACCCCACAACTTGGGGACCCACCTTTTATTTTTGGTTTTGAGTGATTTTGTTTATATTTGAGAGATCATATTGGATAGGTCCCTCTCCATGAAGATTGCAATGCAGTTGGTCAAGGTTCCTTAATTTGGAAGTCTCCTTGTCTTCTTGAAAGAAGTTCATCTCTTGAGTTTGATTGGAAATATATTTTCAGTGTCTTGCATCGCACATGCGTTTGGAGAATGTTTGTGTTCTTTGAGTTTAGTCTTGCAGGCTCTTATGCAGCTTGGTGTCCGATTTTACTGTTATGTTAGGGTTTGTAGGGTGTTGGTTAGCTATTTGATTTCCTCGTGTTTTGGTCTCTTTTGTTTTGTTTAAGAGATTGAATTATATTAGTTCAATATTTTAAAATAAATAAATATTATTATTATATATATTTTATGTATAATAATAATAACAAAAACAAGTATTAAAAGAAATAATAAAATATTTTGTTTTAATATATATGTATATACTTGTATATATATCTATACTTAAAATAAAAGAATAAAAAAAAATAATAATAATAAATAAAGAAAAGAAAAGAAATCGTGTGTGTGTATATATATATATATATATATATTATCATGTTAATATAATATAATATATAATAATATGATATAACATGGATGATAAAAGGCCTTTATATAAAGCAAGGTGATGTTATTGTGATTATCATTATGTCTAGAATTTATTAAAGGGATTCTAATAGAATTTGTCACATGCAGGTCCAGCATCGAACGAGGACGTGGCTCGTGGGACCCGGTACAAAGGTGATGACCTGGACGCGACATTAACATGAAATCAGACCAAATGATGCGGGGTGGATTGAAAGATGAATCGATGCGAAGGACATCGAATTTGATCGATTGAAAATTTTGGATGAAATATGAATATGGTTTCGTAGGGTTTCTATTAGCTGGATGTAAAATGAAATATTGATATAGGCCCACTCCGAAGAGAACCGCGTGATTCTATCGAAATACATAGATATGAAGGTTTTTATTTGAATTGACATTGAATTAATGTTTTATAATGTTTCTTCATAGGCGGATAACGTTTGAACATGGACGAACTCGAGGTCTACGCTTTCCCAATGAAGTCAGGTATATTGTGAAGAACTATTGCATTTTCCCAATGAAATCAGGTATATTGTGAAGAACTATTGCATTATCCCAATGACGACCATGAGCATATGATGACAGTGGGCTCCTGAAGACAAACACACACCCCATACGTCCAGAATGCGGTGAGGAGATTCAATGTAGAACAAACTCAGACGTATAGTGAGAAACCTACCCATCCGACATCGGGCCAGAATTCAAGAATTTGAGGAAGCCTACGGCATTGAACGCAGAGATACCAGTGAAGCAGTGAAGCTTGAACGTGGTAATAACAAAGGCCAAATGCTTAGAGGATGTGGACGATGTGCTAGTTTTTCTAGGGTAACATAGTGTAACAATGGGGACCCGTTTTTAGTGCCTTATCAGACCAAAACGTGGAGGGTATAGCAGAATCCCACAAAACCCTCTACGTGGTAACTTTCACCATGTTAGAGCAGGTGCAGGTAACGACCACGACATCAGTGTTAGGTGGTATTACTGAACTAAAGAGACATTCCACCAGTCCGATGCAAGATGCGAATGATGGCTAATACGACGAGACATCCACTGGAAATATGAGCGACATTGCGACATAGGCAGAGCGATGGGAGTATCCATTTGATGGAAAAAAAATTGAAAGTAGAAGAACAACATGGCAGAGATGGACAATCCACAAGTGATGCAATAATTGTTTCGAATCATAGTTGGAAGGTGGATAAAAACCGCCGCGTGATGCCATTCGAAATAAAAAATAATGTGTAAACCGGGAATGATTTGGACTCCTACGGTGAAATAGGACAGCTTGAGGTTGCTACAAAGACATACATGGGTGTTCTACACATGGTGAGGAGGTCCTACGGGGCAAGGAAGAATACGTCAGATTGAATCGACCAATCAACCTTAGTGGAGCAATGCCTGCGTGGAAGAAGCCATCGGTAGGTTGGAAGAAACAGGTGGTCGATTGGTAGCAGTGCATATGGTAACGCCTAGGTGTTCGATAGGCAAACAGTCACCCACCATGGACGTGGGTGAGCAAGGTTGGGCCCCTATAATGACAGGGTGTGTTAGGGAGTAACGCCCATGTCATAAACTTTATTCTTTTTACATACCAAATTAACACTATGGGGGTAGTATTTTAATACCCGCCCAAAATATTATATTCCATGCTAACTTTGGCTTTTATGTAAGTGATTTAAGAATAAATGTGCCAATATAGCCCATGTGTCGTTTGTTGAATGCAAGGCATGTGTATAATTAAAATACGTTACAAACCAGAACATTGTTGATACCCATGGAGCAAATGAAACATAGTAACATGTTTATTGAAAATATTATGAAAATGAAACTGCCGCCCAGCAGGAAGTGTAAAGAGTGTGGAGTAGGAAAATGGAAGGAAACAAAGGGTTTACCTTTAAAAAAAAGGAACAAGAAAATGAAAGCATGCATCATTTTTCTTTTAAATATCCCATCAAACGGAGGACTCAGGGGCTGGACCTTTTGAAGGCCAACATGCTACCAGAATGTAAAATGATAGATTTATTTTAATGCAAAAGCTTTCTTTCAGAAATTTAGATTTTGTTAGCAAGAAAGGAGGGGAAAATTTCTGCATGTTGGATTTAATTGTTTATCTTTCCTTTTTCAGTTTTTCAAATTTGTAGATGATGTCAATGCCATTTTGGGTTACATTAGGTGAATATTTGGAATCTGAAATTAAATTTTGAATCCTTAGGAGCTAGCACCTAACTTATTTTGATTGTGCAAATGCAGGTTAAATAAGGCTAGGTTGCATGTAAGGGTTTCTCACATCTTTGGTTTTGCAGGACGGGGTGCTATCAAACTGATGAAGCTTTGTATTTCTGCATTTTCAACATTTGATTTGTTACAGATTTTTGTTAATTTTTAGACATTAAAATAAAAATTAAAAAACTTCAAAATCAAAAAATATTTGCACGGTTGCGTAGAGTATACTTCGGAGTTTCATCTTGCACTTAGACGTTTTTGCTTTGAAGTCATTTCAAAATTTTAAAAATTAGTTGAAGTTGTTGTTTTATTGCCAGATATTTAAAATCTCAAAATTTCAAAATTTCCATTTTGAGGCCAAATTTGATTTTTCCAGTTTTATATTTCAATTGTAAGCATAAAATGAACTTCCCTTTACGAAAATTTCAATTTCATCAAAGGGGGGTTAGTTTTAATGACATTTCATAGCTACTATTTTTGGAACCTTAAATTACCTTCTCTTTATGAGAATTCTGATTTTATCAAAGAGAGGGAATTTTGCACTACATTGAAGGTTATTATTTTAAAGTATTAAATTGTTCTTCTCTATGAAAATTTTGATTTCATTTGAGAGGGATAATTAAAGTGACATTTTAAAGCCCTCATTTTAAGGCTATAAATTATTGTCTCTTTGTGAAAATTAATTTCACCAAAGAGGGATAATTTATTAATCATATTAAAGGCTATCTTAATCTCCATGATAAGAAGCTACATTTGAGGATCCTATTCATCATTTCAAATTCAAATTCATAGATAGATTTAATCTTCATTTTTAGGTTTTAAAGTAGGATTTAACGCAAGATAAAACTTGATTAAAATCCACTTAATAAGGGAAGATAAAATCTACCTTAAAATCCTCAAGATAAAAGGAACTAAGGTTACATTGTGGTCATATGAGGGCCAATTCACATTTACTTTTATTTAAGGTTTATGAACAATCATTAAAGTAGCATGGTAAAATAAACCAACACATGCCCCTTGTTTATAGTTACTTGCAATCACTAAGGTGTTCCTAGCATTGAATTGATACATTTTTATTGAGATTACTAATACACATATGCAAATGCTAACATGACAGAAACCTTGGAGAAGTTGTTTTTTTAACTTATTTGCACGAGAGGGTTTTGGGATCCAAACCCTAAGGGAGAGTATAATTTCAAAACTAGATAAAATTAACACTCAACAGACACCAAAATTTTGATTTATTTTTTTTTATGAAAGGATATAGTTCGTTGGCCTTGTAACTTTCACAAAAATCCTCCGCATGGTAAGTTTCACCGTGTCAGAGTAGGAACAGGTAACGACCACGGTGGCAATGTTAGGTGGTATTACTGAACGAAGGGGGTATTCCACCAATACGATGCAAGATGCAAACGATGGCTAATACAACGAGACATCCACTAGAACTATGAGTGACAACATGGCACAAGCAAAGCGATGGGAGTATCCGTTTGACGACAAAAAAATTGATGGTAGAAGAACAGCGTGGTGAAGATGGATAGTCCATAAGTGATGCAGTAATTGTTTTGAATCACAGTTGGAAGGTGGCTAAAAACTGTCTCATGATGCCATTGGAAATCGAAGATAATGTGTAAACTAGGAACGATTTGGACTCCTACAGCGAAACAAGGCAGCTTGAGGTTGCTACAAAGACATACGTGGATGTTCTACACACAATGAGGATGTCCTACAAGGCAAGGAAGAATACATTGAATTGAATCGACCAATCAACCTTTAGTATACCAAATACAAAGAGGAAGAATCCAATGTGGAATGAACATCGATTATCCCAAATATTTTGGCGATAAGTTTTCAATGATAGACGTCGGCTATAGTGGAGCAATACCCGCGTGGAAGAAGTCAATGGTAGGTTGGAATAAACATGTGCTCGATTGGTAGCGGTGCATATGGTAGCACCTAGATTTTCTATAGGCGGACAGTCACCCACCATGGACGTGGGTGAGCAAGGTTGGTGGCCCCTATAATGACATGGTGCATCAAGGAGTAACGTCCATGTCATAAGCTTTGTTCTTTTTACATACCAAATTAACACTATGGAGGCAGTATTTTATGAAAGCATGCAAAAAAATGGCATACCGATATGATGCAAAAAAAATAGATATAGATGCTAAGTCCTACGAATGCGATGAGCAATGCATGAAGGAAATGACGTAGAAACGAGATGTGAGCAAACAAAGTGGGGCCTCCTTTATTGATATTACTTTTAATATTATTACAATACATCCCCCATCTAGGGATAAAAATATTTGATACAATTTGTTACATTAATGGATGCCCGAAAGAAGCCCCACTTACAAGATCGGACGGTATGCTTCTAGCGTCTTTCGTGTGCCCACATTCGAAGTGGGCGGGCTAAAAGTTGCCACTACTTATGTCCATTTGTTCGTCGTTCCTTGCTACCCCTCTAGCATTCCTGGTGGTGAGATCCTACGCATAGAAAGACAACAAATATTTAATAGCATATGTGTATCTAGAAAAAAATGCAATCCCCAAGGCCTCCAACGGGCGCTTATGGAAGATCAGTGATAAGACTGATAAATTGATTACAAAATGATAGATAAATGTAAAGGACAACTTCTAGAATTGGTATCACCTAATTTTGCATCGAAGCGGCATCGAACGACCCCGTTATGCTCATTTGCCCATCGAGGGCCTCTCTAAAGCGAGCACTCCAATGTCCCACCTATACTTATCCAAATCACCTAAAACTCATGAGTTAGGCATTATATGTAATTCTAAGGCTAGATGCTCGAAATTTGCATATCCTACCCAGATTCTCCTGTATGTGATAGGGGTGCCCTACGAGCTAGTTAAAACATAAAATAATAAAACGATCGTCAAATCATGTCAGAATGAGTTCAAAATTTAACAGAGGCATTAGGATATCATCTGGGACATGTTGCAAAAATAACAATAATAAAATCATGTCTAATGTCTTTGGGGTGGGACGCTGGGGATTGTCGCAAAACCTGCAAAAAGTGACCTTGCAAATGTCCTTCCTAGAGGCCTCCAAAAATCTTGCAAACTTGTGGTTAGACTAAAAACAACATTTTGAGATGACCCAGAAGGTCAGATTTGGCATATTCTTCTCAGGTTATCTTGTATCCGAAGGCACTCCTTATAGGTTAGTAGACGCATAAAATGACAGAAACTAGGTCAAATCATGTCAGAAAGCAATGAAATTTGGACAACAGCATAAGTACATTAAATATAAAAGAATGCAAAAATAATAGTAGCAAAACCATGCATAGATTTCTAATCACTCCGGGGTGGGACGATTAGGACTATAGCATTTTGGGGGGCGCCCAAGGGTGGGACGCCAACTGTTTAGGGCCTAGTTTTGACACCAATCCAAGGGGGATGGGTCCAAAAACTCCTAGGGGGTTGTGTCGATGAGTTTGGAGTGGGATTATGGTCGATTGCTTGGGATTTTGGATTTGGATTGCATTCCTAGTGTTCACCCGATAACCTCTCTTCCAGAAGAGAGAGATTAGGGATGTAAGAAGCACAAAGAGGAGTGGGGGTATAGTTTGGCAACACTTCGTGGCTCCAAATGCTCCAGATCTATTCTATTTTTGGGGTGAGGAGGCTCACATTTTTATAGACCTAAGGGTCTCCTTTGAATGCGCATGCGAGGGCACCACTTGGCTCATTATGCCTTTTTGGGGGAGAGAAGATTCCTCCCTAATTAGGGCCTCCTTGATTGAGGCCTCCATGATTTGAAATGTTCCCTCGCAATTGCATGCCTTGAAGGTAGATTTAGGTGGCATATTTGGGCTGCCATTTGTCAAGGTTTGGCTTTTTCCAGTCAAACCTGCTAATTGTCCCACCCTAGAGTGATTGTTGCTAATCGTCCCAGGGTGGGACGAATAGGGAGCAAAGTTCTTAAAAGGTGCAAAACTGACCTCTGACCTTCCAAAACTAATTTGGGAGTGGTTAGGACCACTGTTTAACCTCTGGAGGCTGCCCTAGGGGGTATGTATGCCAATTCGGTCAGTGCTTGTAGTCATATAATCGGATTGGTGCTATTTTTGTGTTTATAGATGCCCCTTTTTGGGATGCGCTGTGTGTGGCACAGTGCTGAGCAAAAATAGATGACCAAAGCACTTAATGATTAGGTTTTCTCAATAACCTAACCAACTTTTGATGCCTCAAGTATAGAAAGGGCATGTATTCTTGAATCCTTGCTTTTGACGAGCTAAGGAGCTTAACTCAAGTGTAACCTTTTTCAGTGATGTGTACTTGATCTTGGATACTGTTCAGTCACGAATAGGCAAAGGGCACAACCTTTTGTTCGAGGAACCTTTTCTTCATGCTTCTAGAATACCAAGTGTTTGTTTAGCCTGTGATTATTGCTTTTTTGCTGCCCCAAGCAGGAGCGTGATTGTTGTTGTCAATGATTCTTTGAATGCATGTCATTTCCTTGATTAGGTGTGTATTTGTTGATTGGTGACTAAGTGTGACTACCCCCTCAAGCGACGAATCAATGAGGGAATGAAAAAAAATGAGAAAAGCGACGAGTCGCTTGACCCAAGATGATGTTTGTAAGGGTGCCTTCAGTTGTTTTCATTGAATGCTTATTGCAGTTTTCCAACCATCGGACCTATTTTTGGTGGGTTTTGACCCTTTGTTTTGATGCCTATTGGGGTAGAAATGATAAAAAATCCTCCTTCCCATGGAGCGGTTCGGCTATGATAGCCTTCTTAGGGAGTAGGATAGTGAGTATTTGTGACCCCGACGATGGTTTTTCATGCCATGAATGTCAGGTGCAAAGGCACATTTGTTCGACAGATTTATTGCTATTTTTGGTGCATTTTTGGGATGCAGTTTTTGTTACTTTATTTCTTGCTCTATAATTGTCCCAGGTGTTAGAGTAAATATTCCATCATTTGGATATTTTACCCTTTCCCTACATTAGGTAGATTTTATTTATCGCATGGTAAAAAGTAGCTTGTTACTTTTTACCACTAGTAGTTACTTTTACTAGGGTTATTTCCTAAATATCCTAGGTTAGTTATCATAGTCATTTTGACTACGTTAAGTAGGTTAGTGGTTAGCGCTTAATTAGCTAAGTGCGTAGTTGTACTATATTATTCCTAATACTATTCCTAGCTACCTAATGTACTATTTAAACCTTTGCATTCTAAATAAATGGTTAATGCTTTCGTACCCATCATTGGTATCAGAGCGAGTTTTTTCACCTCTGGTTCCTGTGAGCACGACCAAGGATAGGAAGCCCTTGTTCCACGTGGAGAAGGCGAGAGGACCTCTCGTTCCATTGGAGAAGGTGAGAGGACCCATTTTTGTTGCCCAAGGAAATCTTTTATGCCTAAGGCAGAGGAGGAGGAGCACTCGCCCAATTATTTTGGGACAATTATTCCCCCTCGCCCCACCTAAGCAAGAAACCTATAGGTATTTTTGAACTGCTTCTAGATCGGGAGGCCAGAGCCTACAACATCGAGCATGAATCTTGAGGCTGGGGTTATTAAACCCGCCAACATCCGACAGCCCACGCAGCACCTACACGACAGAGGGTCTGACCGCCCTCTCCTAGGACGCAGGTCACCAGCGACCAAGATCCATGAGGGTAGGAGGCCCTCTAATAACTAGTGGCTGCTAGTGCTGGCTACCCTCGTGGGTCTAGCGCACAGTCGGGAGGGCAGACACACCCTCCCAAGTGGGGACCAGACCTAAACTCAAGGGCAAGAGCACCCTCGGGTCTGACAAACACTGACAAGGGGACACCCCTATTAGGGACCTAACACCTGCACGATCCCCTATGGTTTGGACCAGTCAGTGAGGGTAGGCACGCCCTCTGCCAGATCCGATAATCGAGATCTGACGTTGGCAGACCGACATGATCTGACGCATACAGACCACATGGCACCCTAGCCAACCTACAGGAGACACATGGACTGACACTGACTAGACCGAGACCAGACATGTGGTAGATAGCCACTGGAAGATGAAAATACGAAGACATACATGACACATGGTAGACTAGCCATGTGTCATCGAACCTGACACATGGGTGACACATGGTAGACTGCCACGTGCCACCTGATTCAACCCGACTGTGACACATGGCGGCTTGACAACCGCACCACATGGTGGCGACCAAAAGGAGGGCGGGGTGACTACCCGAAGGCAGTCAATAGTCTAAGGGCTTGAACGCCCTTTTATTCCCCACCATATCCCCTACATGGGCGATGTGGGATAATTCCCACATTTTTCCCCACCCACACGAGGAAAGAAGGGAAAGGGAATTTCATTCCCTTCCCTTCACATCGGGCCCTGTAGCCCGACCGACAAGGGCGACCGAAGCTAAGGCTCCCGACGGGGTAGTCGGGAGTTCAAGCCCCGTCGGGGCAAAAGTATTTTTTTTACTTCGGATGGGTATCATCAAAAACAAAAGAAACAAGGTACTTAATTTTTTTAAGTTTTTTTTTTTAAATTAATTAAGTTTTAATTTATTAAATAGTAATTCAATATTATTATTTTTTTTTATCAAAATGCCTTTAAAACTAAAATAATTTTTACTATTTATAGATTTTACTTATATTAATTAGAGAAATCACATAAACTTAATATTTAAAAAAAAATAGGGGTTATATTTTTTGCAATTTACAAATTTTAAAGGAGCTTTTGTTTTTCTCCAAGGGAGAATATAAGACATAGAAGAGCACCTACTTTTATTGCAAATAAGAAAACCCTAAACTCTTCTCAAACTTGTTCAATTTGCACATATGAAAGGGGACAAAATCAAACACATTTGATTCTTTATTGCAAATTAGACAACAAGGAGACTGAATTTTTTTTGTAAAATTCAAAAGGCAAAGTGTGCATTTGTTTTCTTCAAGGGGGGATATAAGACATAAAATTGCACATTATTTTTTGCAAAAATTGAGAAGAAATTGTAACCTTGGTCCACAAAAACTAAGTTGTGTGTCGACTAGTTCTGGAAGCCTTCCAAATGCAGGTTGTGTCGACTTGTCTTGGAAGGAGTGCTCAAATTGTTCATTTTGCAAAATTCAAGGGGGAAGACAACATTGTATTTCATTTGCAAAATTGGAAAACAAAGTAGGAGACATAAAAGTATCATTTTTTGTACAACACAAAACACACATTTTGTTGCAAAAATTTAATAAGGTGCATTTTCGATTTTACTAGACACCTTAAATTGGCAAACTAGGTGATAAGAATTTTGAGGCCATTTCTTGTTTGATTGTTGCATCATTATTTTTGCAACTATAAGTCATATAATCAAGAACATCCATATCTCAAAATTTCACAAATTTGTGTACATCCATGCACATATTTAAAGCCAATAACACTTGATATTCTCTCCTAAATCAACAAAATCCCTAATTCACTCTTATTTGTTTGGCTTAAATTCCTCAAACTTTTCATCCTTCTTGAAGGGTGTTAAGGCAGGTGCCATTAAATATCTGTTTGAGTGAATTATATTTTGGTACTCTTTTAGGGTAATCAAAAGAAAGAACAAGTTTTTGAAAATAAGGAACCTTAAAAGTTGCAATCCTTTGCACTAAGGGGGGATAATTCCTTTCTTCCTTCAAACATAGATTTTGATAAGAGGGAAATAAAACTTGTAAAGGCAATCATAAAAGTAGAAGTAAAAAAAATTATACCTTTTATTTTAGACTTCATAATAGCAATCATGCTTGAAGTTCTTACAATAAGGAAGGATGATTTGGTGAACTTTTTTTACCTAGAAAGCATAGTTTTGCACAAATTGTAAAAATGAAAACCATGACACCATTCAGTGTTGGTTTCCAAACAAGCAAAACTAAAATGGCAAAGACACATCACATAAGCCATCTTTCTAGTGAAGTGTCTCATTCGAATTCTATTTCTGGTTCAAAGATAGCACAAGGAGTGCTCATTGCTAAAATAGTTTTGTAGAGGGGAAACAAATGTGTCCCTTGGGCAAAAGCACCATTTTCTCTCTCCTCTTTTTGGCTTCATAAATAACATAAGTATTTTGTTTGAAGACCTTGCAATAAGGGGTGCTTTTACCTATTTTAGGCTTCATAAATAGCAAATTCTAGGTGTTTGAAGTACTTGTAACAAGAGGAGCGACTTTTTGTGATGTAAAATTGTCTAGGAGGCAATATTTGTAAAATCCTTCACACCACTCTTGTATTGCACACTTTTTGCAATTGAGGGGGGATATCCATTTATTTTCTTCATTGATTTTTGTAAATAGGGAAGAAGACTTATAAGGGTGCATTTTTGGCTTCGACCGACACCTTAGTCACACTTCCTTCAGAAATTGAATACACTATGTTTTGCAACGAGAAGGGGGGAACTTATAAGGGTGCATTTTCGATAGCAACCGACACCTTAGCTACCTTATATTTTACAAATTCATATTGTAAATGAATGAACCTTGTATGAAGTGATCTATTCTACTACACCTAGTGATTGCAGTGGCTGGTTACCCATGCAAATTCGGTTAGATGATGTGATTACCATAAGGACATTTGTTGGTGTGAAGACAAAAGTAAGGAATGACCCACTTTTTGCTTAGGAGCAACCAGAGTACTATGACAGAGAAAAGAACCAGCAGATCAACATCTTCTTCATTGTATTGGGGCAGTTATATACTTTACCCAAATATTTTTGTATTAGAGGATATGTATTTATTACCCAAATAATGTAATAAGGGGGGATGTTAGAGTAAATATTCCATCATTTGGATATTTTACCCTTTCCCTACATTAGGTAGATTTTATTTACTGCATGGTAAAAAGTAGCTTGTTAATTTTTACCACTAGTAGTTACTTTTACTAGGGTTATTTCCTAAATATCCTAGGTTAGTTATCGTAGTCATTTTGACTACGTTAAGTAGGTTAGTGGTTAGCGCTTAATTAGCTAAGCGCGTAGTTGTTAGCGTTAGTTTAGGATAATATTTTATATTATTCCTAATACTATTCCTAGCTACCTAATGTACTATTTAAACCTTTGCATTCTAAATAAATGGCTAATGCTTTCGTACCCATCATTTTTTTTGGGGTACCCATCATTGGTGGAGTGTCCTACATCAGCTCCACTTATTATGAGAAGGGGTTAGACGTTATTGGCACAGTTGTATGAGGTTCGCTACCAAAAGCAGAATGGGATCGGGTGCAGTTATCTCTTGCAGTACTGGGGGTGGTAGCACATAGATGTGGAGCGGCCACAGGGTTTGCCTTGGACCACCCGAGGTGAGATGGTGGATCGAGAGATTGGATATGCCAATTTATGGCGGAGGTCAGAGGAGCATGGATAGAGTCGATGGTGGGCAGGTGACGTAGGTCACTATACTGATGCCTTCTCTCATCTAGTGCCAGGGCAGGTGTTCTAGCGGTCAGTACCTGGACTGTCCAACCTAGCCTGAGGCTAGAGAGTGGCTCCGACGTGTGTGCAGGGGTAGATGGTTGATTGGGTGACACGGGATAGAGCAGGAGTACTTCCCATATGTTTGAGTGATGTGACAATTTGGGGTGTGTCAGGGATTTCTTGGTGATCCCTTGATCTATCAACATCACGGTGATGAGAAGACTCTAGTCTAGCCTACCATTGAGTCACTGGGCGAGGGGTCCGATGCAGTTATTGATGTACCCAACGTGGACGATGTCGGGGTGACTATAGAGTATGACCGGTGGTGGATTATGTGGTGATGGCAGAGTGAGGGGCCTCTAGGAGGCATGGATACTATAGTAGTAGGAGGTGGGGGTGCAGAGGCACCGATGGAGGGTTGGGGGGCTTCGCTTGATGATGTTGACATGGTGGAGGTCGATGACTTCATCGATGATGGAGATGATTTGGGGGTTCTAGAGTAGTCGAATGTACAAGATGTCCCAGAGTAGTGGGTGCCAGAGCAGTAGGCCATCCCGGAGGTGCCCATGCCTCAGGCTATCTTAGGGGATGTGGAGGCTGGGCTTCATGCTGAGATAGCATGATTGGAGGGTCTCCTACGGAGATGGGAGGAGGAGCATAGAGATGCTTTGGTGGAGGTAACGCAGGAGAGGGATCTCCTACGGACTTAGTTGGCATAGTGGGATAGTGCATTGGCTATGTATCACCAATGAGATATGGAGTGGGGTCGGTACCGGATAGAGTTAGAGATAGAGGTTGTCCGCCTCGGTGGACAGTTGCATGTGCTTGATGGAGGTGGTTCATCACATCGTACGAGGGGTAGTGAGACTGAGCAGTCTACATCATCTCATCGCAGGTGGCTAGGTGAGGGTAGTGTTGGTGGGTAGGGTGCGAGGGCTGGCAACAGTCACCCTGAGAGGTCCCATAGGACCCATACTACTAGGGGTAGTTCCAGTCGCACCGATCCTACGTGATCATGGTGGCCGACTCCCTAGGCTTTGGGGATTTTGAGTTTTTGGTTTTTGTGAGGTCAGAGGACCTTCTTATTGTAGCCTGAGGGCATTTTGACTTGATATATATACATGACTCTTTTGGTTTGATTATATACTTGTCATGGTTTATTGTTCTTTATGCACATTTATTTATGTTGATGTATGCATATGCTATTATGACTGCGGATGATTTTAACTATATGATATAGATGTATGCATATGGAATGGATGGAATGATTTGTTGGTATACAAGTGGTGGCACCATAGACTATACAAGATTTACTGGCTTTCTATACTATGTGATTGCTTTATGGAATAACTTTTGCATTTGTAATATTTGTTTTGTATTTTTTGATGGTGATGTAAGTAATGAAATATACAACAATTGTTTTAGAATGTAGTTAAGGTTTTTCCGAGACTCGGATGCTTTAACTAACTAGTCAAGACTGTACATTATCTTACAAGACTTTCGAACAAGGTACGAATCAGACTTGAGTTTGACCAAGTTATTTCACATCCCTGTGTGTGCGATTGAGTTCGTTTATGTGGTATTCGTAAGGATACCACCAGTTCCAGGTAGGCTGTCCACCAAACCTGTACTGAGGATCACCTAATTAGCTCCACTAACTCCTTTGTTGTATTTAGTAGGATTAATCTACGATGCAATCTAGGATACCATAAGCTAGCTCGTCCACATGCAAACATTGGTCTACACACATGCAAAGCTAATGTGATAGACATATCGTCATGCATTTAGGATACCGCCATTGCCAAGTAGGCTATCCACCAAACCCGTAATGAGGATCACCTAAATGGTTTTTCAAATGCTGAGAATTCCAAGGATTCAAGCTCAGACGTCTTTCGGTTGTTCAATTTGTTGGGATACTTGCTCTCACATATAGTGATGAAAATCACTATTTATTTTGAGTTTTTTTTTTTTCTCTTGAGCAAGGGGTTTGATTAGTGGTGATAACCACTGTTATTTTTTATTGTTGCTTTTTGAGGATTTAGATTTTGAATTTTGATTTCAAAGTTGAGCTTGTGGGATTTTTGGCTTGTGAATGGCATTGATCCTTTAGGCCTTGGGGATGACTACCCATCCTTCTCAGGGGCATGTAGTACGAATCCTTACGACTTTGGGGATCAAAGGTGTTTGGGAATTTTGATGGTGAACTTTTGGGATTTTTCTTTGGAATGGTATTGATCCTTTAGGCCTTGGGGATGACTACCCATCCTTCTCAGGGACATGTAGTACGAATCCTTACGAATTTAGGGATCAAAGGTGTTTGGGAATTTTGATGGTGAACTTTTGGGATTTTTCTTTGGAATGGTATTGATCCTTTAGGCCTTTGGGATGACTACCCATCCTTCTCAAGGACGTGTAGTACGAATCCTTACGAATTTAGGGATCAAGGGTGTTTGGGATTTTTGATAGTGGTGAAAACCACTATTTATTTTGGGGAATTGGATGGGGAAGAGCTTGTCCTTTTGTCAATTCTCAGCATTCTTGAACCATTCGCATAGGGGGATGAGCAGGATAAATTTTTGCTCAAGGTACCCTAGACCACTTTGTAGGTTTCATCTTTCGTTCACACAACTTGGGAATTTTTATGTGTTTTAAGCTTGTGTTGGGATGCTATGTAACAAGGCATGATCCAAGTAAAACTCTACCTTGTAAAAATCGGTCTGACTTTGTACAACATTTGACTAGAAATCTAAAGACAACTGAATGACGAAAACCCTAAAGACATTAGAAGACAACTGACTATGATATGGCAAAAATGCGAATGGCGTTATTCTTGTTGGATCATTTACAAAATGGACAAATGTGGAAAATGATGGAATTGTCGAGTAATTACAGTCTATGGTGCGTTTGACATGTATGACCAACAAATATGCAATGTATGTATGCGATGCCTAATGCAACTTTTTTTTTGTGTTTTGATTTTTAAGATTATGCATGAAAGTGAGATGCAATTTTTTTGTTATTTTTGATTATCTGTTGTTTTTGAATATTCGTTATGGATGGTTTAACCCGAATGGGTGTGGACCAAGTGATTCTTACGGATCCTTGGAGGTTTTGACCAAAGGGATTATAGATACCTTTGGGGCATTTTGGGTGACCAAGCGATGGCGAGAACCCTTGGAGCTTTTGGTTTGACCAAAGGGATTATAGATACCTTTGGGGCATTTTTGGTTGACCAAGCGATTGTGGGAACCCTTGGAGCTTTTGGTTTGACCAAAGGGATTATAGATACCTTTGGGGCATTTTTGGGTGACCAAGCGATTGTGAGAACCCTTGGAGCTTTTGGTTTGACCAAAGGGATTATAGATACCTTTGGGGCATTTTAGGTTGACCAAGCGATTGTGGGAACCCTTGGAGCTTTTGGTTTGACCAAAGGGATTATGGATACCTTTGGGGCATTTTGGTTGACCAAGCGATTGTGAGAACCCTTGGAGCTTTTGGTTTGACCAAAGGGATTATAGATACCTTTGGGGCATTTTAGGTTGACCAAGCGATTGTGGGAACCCTTGGAGCTTTTGGTTTGACCAAAGGGATTATAGATACCTTTGGGGCATTTTGGGTGACCAAGCGATTGCGAGAACCCTTGGAGCTTTTGGTTTGACCAAAGGGATTATAGATACCTTTGGGGCATTTTTGGTTGACCAAGCGATTGTGGGAACCCTTGGAGCTTTTGGTTTGACCAAAGGGATTATAGATACCTTTGGGGCGTTTGGTTGACCAAGCGATTGTGGGAACCCTTGGAGCTTTTGGTTTGACCAAAGGGATTATAGATACCTTTGGGATATTTTGGGTGACCAAGCGATTGCGAGAACCCTTGGGGCTTTTGGAGTGGGCCATGGCTCTCTAAATGTTGAATGGCCTCAAATGACTGATGTTCAAGGGTTCTAGTTCCTTGATTCCTTCAAGAGAGGTGAGTCGGTATGTTCCAGGTCCTATTTTACTATCGATTACATAAGGACCTAACCAATTTGCCATGAACTTGTCCCTTAAATGGGGTGGCAAGTTAGAATTTTGTTGGTTCTCTTTTAAGACCAGGTCACCGACCTGAAAGTCCCTCAGGTGAACTTTCATGTTGTATGCTTTCTTAAGTCGCTCTTGATAGATACGTAAATGCTCGAGAGCATTGATGCGTCGTTCATCGAGTAACGTAAGCTGGTCTAACCGGGCCTGCCATGCAGTGTCATCATCGATGAACTCTTGCATTGATATGCGCAGGGAGGGTATTTCCAACTCGAGAGGCATGACTGCCTCGGAGCCATACACTAGCAAAAATGGAGTTGCCCTAGTGGGCGTCCGAATGCTAGTGCGATAAGCCCATAGGGCAAGTGGTATTTGGATGTGCCAATCCTTATGACTATCTGTGACCATATTTTTAAGGATGGCAACTAGCATTTTGTTTGACGCCTCTGCTTGCCCATTTGCCTACGGATAATAAGGTGTCAAAAAACTGTGCTGAATTTTGTACTTTGTTGTCAAAGCACGCACATCTTTGTTCTTAAATGACGTCCCATTATCCGAGATGATCTTGGATGGAATACCAAAATGACATATGATGTTATGTAAAATGAACTCCGCAATGCGGGGCCCAGTCGTAGAGGTAAGCAGAATTGCTTCCACCCACTTAGTGAAGTACTCTATGGCCGTTATGATAAACGTGTGATGACCTGACGATGTAGGGGAGATCTTTTCGATGAGATCTAAGCCCCACTACAAAAATGGCCAAGCCGATTGGATCGGCTGCAAGGCCTGAGAAGGTACGTGTGTCAAGTTAGCATGGTGTTGACACTTCACGCACTTCCGCACATATGCGCAACAATCTCGCTCTAAAGATGGCCAATAATAGCCCATGCAAAGAATGCGCTTTGCGATGGCCATACCGCTGAAGTGGCCACCGCATGTACCATCGTGCGCTTGGGTGATCGCCCAAGTGGACTCCTACTGGTCCAAGCAACGGAGGAGGATTCCTTCGTAGCTTCGATGGTATAAAATGTCTCCTAGCAAGACATGTTTTGCCGCTTTCTATTTGAATGATATTTTCATGGCATGCGACAATCCAAGTGGGAGGCTACCTAACTTGAGATAGTCTCTTATGGGTGTGTACCAATCCTGCTGATCAGAAACCTCGATGGTATGAACGGTCGATCCCTCTTGAAGTTCGTCCCTAGCAAAAGCTGAGCGGGAAAGAACTTGTAAAAATAGCGTTGTGTTGCTATTAAGAGGGGTTGGAGAGAACAAAGACCCCTAGTTGGCGTGATTCAGACTATCATGGATTCGAGAGAACCTATCCTGAGATGGTTCAATCTGGATCAGGTGGATTCCTGGCGTTATGTCAGAGCTTGCACGCTCCATCATGGATTGCGATAACATTTTGACTTGAATGGTTGTCATCTCACCAGAAATGTCTTGCGGGATTAGTGACCCCAAGGAGGCCATAGTGTCCGCAAAATGATTCGATGATCGAGGGAGTGCCTCGATGTCGTACCATTCAAGATTTGCCAGGAATTTATCCACAAGGGCTTTGTAGGCCTGCAGAACTGGGCATTTGCATTGGAATACCCCTTTCACTTGGTTGACAATTAACAGCGAATCACCAAAGATATTCAAGCGTTTGATGTTCATGGTGATGGTTGTCTGAAGACCTATGAGCAAGGCTTCGTATTCAACATTGTTATTGGTGCACGGGAAATCAAGTTTAAATGATAAAGGCATTGGAGCCCCTTGCGGTGTGAAAAACATGATTCTCGTGCCACCCCCTTGCTCACATTTAGAACCATCAAAAAATAAGGTTATGTCGGCTCGTGACTCAGGCTCATCAGAATCTGGCGATTCTCAGACATGGAAGACCCCATCATCGGGCAGCTCTATGGTCAGAGGCTGATCATCTTCGAGAGGAGCCTTTGCTAGTTGATCGATGATGACTTGACCTTTGATGGACTTTTGTCCAATGAATTCGATGTCAAACTCCATCAACAACATGATCCATTTTGTCGTGCGACTACTGTGATAAGTATGACTCATCATGTACCACAATGGATTCTCCTTAGACACAACATACGTCGTATTGCTCAACATGTAATGGCATAGCTTTTTGGTGGCAAATACCACCGCCAAGCATAGCTTCTCAACGTATGCATAGTTAAGTTCATAACTCGACCAGGGTGCGGCTAAGATAATAATTAGCCTGTTCTTTATGTAATTCATTTTTTTGGGCTAGCATGGCGCCCAGTGCCACCTCAGTAGCTGAGATGTATAAATAGAATGACACTCCTGGTCTAGGTGGTGCCAATACTGGCAGCGAAGCCAAGTATTGTTTGATGTCATCGAAGGTTGATTGGCACTCGTCATCCCAATGAAATGCTACCCCCTTGTGTAATAATTTATTCATGGGTCGGCACTTGTCAGATAACTATGCTATGAAGCGCTTGATCGACGTGACCTTACCCTGCAAGCTTCTGAGCTGCCTGATGGTGGTTGGGGGAAGCATTTCAAGGATTGCCTTGACTTTATTTGGATCTACCTCGATGCCTCATTTTGAGACTATGAAACCCAAGAGTTTTCTAGATGTGATGCCAAATACGCACTTCTTGGGGTTTAGCCTAACCTTGTGTTCGATGAGGCGATCAAGGATCTTGCGTAAGTCATCGAGATGATTTTGGCGCAAAAGAGATTTGGCCAACAAATCATCCATATAATCTTCCAAAGTTTTATGCATGTGATCGTGGAAGATGTATGTCATAGCACGTTGGTAAGTGGCACCAACATTTTTAAGGCCAAAGGGCATGACCTTATAACAAAATGTCCCCCAAGGCATCGTGAACGCCATTTTTAGTTGATCATCGAGATTGATACGAATCTGGTTGTATCCCGAGAAACCATCCATGAGGGAAAGCATTTCGTGGCTTGTTGTAGCGTCTACCAATGCGTCGATGCTAGGCAAGGGGAAATCATCCTTGGGACTCGCTTTGTTTAAATCTCAAAAATTGGTGCATATGTGAATCCTCCCATCAGGCTTTTTGATGGGTACCATGTTGGACAACCATGGTGGGTAATCTACGCAGATGACAAACTGTGCATCCAACAACTTTTGTAGCTCGTATTTGACCATTAAGGCCACTGTTGGGTGCATCTTACGTAGCTTTTGCTTGACTGGCTTGACTGTCGGATCAAGTGTTAGATTATGCGTGACTAGCTGCGGGTCTAGCCCCGACATGTCTTTGTAGGACCATGCAAAAACCTCCTTCTTCTCTTTGAGAAGGGCAATGTAATCGGCTTGCTCTTCGGGGGATAAACTTACCCCCAGCTTGATGATTTGTGGATTCATTGGATCAGAACCGATGTCTACGTCAATCGTCTCTTCGATTGACATGTGGGATCCGTCCTCCAACTGGTGTGGAGTTGGGATCAGGTGGATATCATTTGCTGAATTTAGATCTGCGTTGGGAATGTCGGGTTCCTCTTCAGCATGGAAGATATCCTGAGTCTGTCCTGGGGTGAAATGAAACATCTCATCGCAAGGCCAGTACTCTGATGGGGATGGTGGTGAGTCAGCATGATCCCAGTCTATGGCATCTAGGTCTAGATACAATGGTCATGTTGGATCGGCTGGATTGTGGATGGGGGTGGTTAAATCAATGGAGATCATGTTGATGGAATGAATTTGGTCTCCATTTCCATGTGGGTGTTGATTCAGACATCCTTGGTGATCCTTGTACCCCGGATCTGGCTCTGTGGGTACTGGCACAAAAGGATCGGCCCTATGTGCGGATAGAAGGATAGGGTCTACCCTTGGCACTAATGGCCCTATAGGGTCTCTAGGTGGGAGGTGCTCCCGTATGCCCGAAGTGGTGGATGAAGCACTTGGTTTAACTGTACTTGGTTTAAATGCCACCTATGCCTTGGTCCCATATTTAGATGTTCAAACATATCATCGATGTCTATGGGGTATTCTTGTTGCCTCATATGGTTGAGATATGCCATCTCAGTCTCATCCTCATAGTCGCTATCGGAGATCCATAGGCCTTCATTGGCTCCGACAACTATGTGCCCCTCTAGCTGGTATAGCCTCCCACTAGGCGTTTCTTGATCACTATCCTCACTCTCTATGAAAACTAGAAATCTGGCATGCAGGTAGTCGATGTTGAAGAAGATATTTGGATCTTCTTCCTCTAGTGGATCACTTGGCCTTATGGCCGGCATGGGAGGCTCATTTTGTTCGAGCAAGTTGATTTGGTCCCTTCTGGGTTGTTCCGCTCTCTACGGGAGGGCTGGATTCTCTAGAGGTAGCAATTGCCCGATTGGAACATTAAAGGGGAACATTGCCACGAAGTTCTCCTGATAGTCATCAATGGGTGTCACCTGCGAGTGATTGCTATCGGACTCAAAAGGGTCCCAAGGTGCTACCTCATAATCTGACTCATCTTCAGAAGACCCCCCTTGATCTTGTTCATATCCCTCTTGGAGGTTACTTCTTGAACTTTCCCCTTCCTCGATCAAAGGGGAGGGGTTGTTGAGGTCAACAAGGTTTGTTGTTAACAATGGGAGATAATCCCCCAATGTGTATGTTGTGTTGGGATTGGCATATGGATCTTGTGCCAACCCATCCCTGTTGCCTAGACCTAGGCCTTGCATGGTTTCTACCAAGATGTCGAGGGGCAAAGGGTGGTTGAACCCTACTCCTGATTTATCATATTGCATCTGGTATCTCGGTTGACAAAGAATGCGCATTCCTTGTTCGTATCTGCCCAATCCATATCCATGCCAATTACATTGGTCTAGGTATTTCAAGGCGAAGTCCGGGTTGGACAGATAGTCAACATTCTCAACAAATGGCTCTTCATCCTCTTCCTCTTGTAGGTAGGGTTCAATGTCGTTCTCGAGGCCCCCATATACAAAATTGGTCTGATTTGGCGGGTAGCCTAAAGGGACGATAGTGTCGATGGGGAGGCGAGGTCTCCCCATGTCTTGCATGGATTCGAGCATGGGTGTTGCCACAATATTCCACACTAGGTACTCCCCCAGGCCCGTATTGGCCATCTCAATGGTAATCATCGATGGTTGAGGGGGAGGGAATGGGAGTTCTCCCCGAGTCCACTCCATGTTGGGTGAACCAGGTGTCTCGACTTCCATTCGGCTGGGCACCTCTTCGATAGAGATGGTTGAGACTAATGGTGGTACCTCCTCTAGGGGCTTCTTCCCATTGTCCTTCGATGTGGCCACCATAGGTGGCATCATTGGTGAAGGAACAGACGATGAAGATGGGCCAGGTTGGTGAGTTGAGGGACTCAACAGTGAGGATGTAGGCAGAATCGGACCCTGTGTGGATGGATTCAATTGAAAGTCCAAATGTGTCGATGGGAGGGTCGATTGTGGCATCAGCTGCACCGCATTGCAAAACTTAAAGGGCTCTAAGTCTCACTGGGACTACATGTACTTGCCCTTCGTATGTGTATTTGAGGCATTGATGGGCTATCGAAGGGACACACTTCATGTCCCCGATCCAAGGCCGGCCTAGCAAGATATTGTAGGCCATCTCACCCTCAAGGATGTGACACAATGTAGGAATGGTCTTTTGTCCTACTTGGATGGGCAGGACAATTGTGCCAACCATCGAGCATAACGCGTCGTTGAATGCTCGAAGAGTGTAAGTGGATGCCACAATGTGGGATGCTGGCAGCTTAAGGTGTTTTAATGCCACTGTCATGATTATGTTGTTGGACGAGCTAGTGTCCAACAACACCCTCTTGAATGGAATCCCGTTGACCCATGCAATGACGTGTAGGGGTGGATCCACCATATCACCAGTCACCAGTTTTAGTTCATCTTCCCTAAAGGTTATGACTGGTTCTGTGCATTGTCTCACATGTCCCACGAAATTGTTGAAAGAATTGGCTTCGTGGGGTTGTAGCTCAATGGCTTTGAGTATCTCCATCAGAGCCTCCCGATGGGGCGGTGATTGTTGGATGAGCTCATAAATGGAGAGCCTAGCCGACGTGGTCCTTAAACTTTGAGTAAGTTTAGTCCGAATCGTGGCCACTGGTCTAGGTGGGGGAGGTTGCGTAGGGTGTTGTGGAGGTTGTGACATTGATGGAACATCTCCTGTAGCTGCAGTGGGTGCAGCCATGTTTGGGTATCTTTTGTTCCATGTCACGATGCTTATCATCCCTACGTATCCTTGCATGGGGTAGTTTTGTGTTACCTCGTTCACTTGTAAAGTCTTTGCCTATGCATCATGGGTAGGTAGGGGGTCTTTGAAGACCTCCATCTATTGGTTGCTCAGCACTACGGGACTATCTACCATGAGCATTTTGTTGTCTATCAAGTCCTGCACTAAGTGTTTGAATTTCCAACAAGTGGAGATTTCGTGTCCTTTCTATCGGTGAAATCTACAATATAAGTCTTCCCTATAGCCCTTGGGTTTTGGCATGTTGGGGTCTATGGGTCAACTTTCTGGCAAGTTTATCAGGTTTGCCATGAACAAGCGGTCAAACAAGGAGTCTCTAGACTCCGTGAATTGTGTGAATTGTCGCCTAGGGCGATGCTGTTGATTTTGCTCTTCTTTATGATTTTCCTTTTCATAGTTATCAAGAGGAACTACCTGATAATTAGCCTTTGGGGGCTGTGTCATTTGTGTAGGCTTTGGTATAGTTATGGCAACCTGATTGACCATGACGGGTTTCGGTTGCATGGGCCCAGTTTTAGCATTTTTGGGCCACTCTTTCTTGTGCGGCTTGGCAATCTCATCGTCTTGTATTTTGATCTCCTCAATTATCCTGGCTTGCACCAGGGCTTCTTCGAGGGTGGCATATTGTTGCAGCTGCAATAGCACGGAGATCGACCTTAAGCAACTCTTTGAAAACATTTGAGTCATGTCGGCCATGGGAGGGAGGTAAGGTAGCTTTGAAAGCAATGTCCTCCACCGATTCCCATAAGCGGCCATGGTCTCATCATCATACTGCTTAAGGCCAGCTAGGTCACTTAAGGATGCCTTCTTCTTGGTGTTGAAGGCAAAATGTTCAAGGAACGCGTCCACTAGCTGGTCTAGATTATTGATGCTATGCTTCGACAACTGGGTAAACCAATCCGAGGTAGGGCCTACAAACGTGGTTATAAACGTTCTCAGAAGCAATGCATCATTGTCCTGAATGCCAAAGCATTGACTCAAGAACCTTGTTACGTGCTCTTGGGCATCCTCATCCCCTCTAAAAATTGCCAATTGAGGCACTTTGAAGTGGTCGGGGTATGGGGGTGCCGGAACTGAAGGATGCACAGGGTGACTGCGGAGTTGGCATAAGGTGGGCTTTTGGGGCCCTGAAGTCTTAGTCTCCATAGACTCTAAGCGCTCTAGCAGTGCTTTGTATGCATCAGAGGATTTGATTTCCTCTTCTTTGGTTTGTTCCCATTGTGAATTGCGAGGAACTTGAGGCCTATGGAGGGGTAGCCGGATAGCGCCCCCTCTACCTTGGTAGGGCATTTCAGCCCGCTCTTCTTCTCGCTCAAATTCCTCATAGGCCTCTTGAGGAGTTTTTGGGCGTGACCTATAAACATGGATGGGTGCCCGAGGAAGGCGCCCATCATTGGTTCTAGGAGTGGCCTCCCGCTCAGGTCTAGGAGGTCTTGGAGGCAACGCTTGATAAGGTCGTGGAGACCTGTCTCATACTAAGGGGTTGTGCCTCTCATAAATTTTTGTCCTATGCGTGCGAGGGGTTGGAATCCTCTCATGCATAGTGTTCTGGAACAACTCATCTATCTGGCGCTGAATGCGCTCTTTGTTAAGATGATATAGTTGTTCTAACTATTGCTGATCTTGCCTAAGCTGCGTGATTTGCGCTTGGCGGGTGGCATGTTTGGCAAATGCCAAGTCGATTTGTTCTATCGTCCTAGGTCTAGGAGGCCTAGATGCCTCCCCTACATATCTATCTCGGTCGTGGTGATCCGAGATCTCTATGGGTCACTTTCCTCTGTCGAGGTTAGCAACATTCACCCGAGGCTTGGCCTCAATAGGTGATCTTGATAATCAGCAGGTGCGGAGGCGCATTGCTCCTACATGGTGTATTGCTCTTGAGGAATATACTGGTTTTCCTCGTGCTCCCTTTCGTACATGTGAAAGGGACGGGCGGAGTTGGCTCACCCTATCTGAAGAGCCTTGCGCTCTAGATTTGGCCTATTAGTTCTAACAGTAATGAGGGGTGGAGGAGGAATGATATAATCATGTGGGCCCTCCTTATGAACCCTATGCTGCTCTAGCGCTTCATCGCGTAGTGGCCACTCATAATGAGTGTCTAAGGGGGCCTTCCCATGTGTGTACTCCTCCTGAGAGGGTCTGTGTTGAATGGGAGTGCCCCTCAAAGGGGTGCCTCTATAGTCCTGTTCTGTAGTGGTATGGTGTGGACTATGTTGTGGGTCAGGCTGCCAAGGTGGTATAACCAAGTCCTTGGGGCTATAACGGAGGTGACTTGTGCCTCCTTGCATACTTTCCATAGCTTCTGCCCGTGATTGGGCTTGGCTACGGGTATACACCATGGTGGTGGTTTTTCTAAAAAGATATGTATATTTTTATCTCCTTTACAATTTTTATGCTATACCAAACAAAAGGGGACCACACAAACAAAGAAATGATTATCTTGTTTACAGATTAAATGTGTGTCCTAGATCTGGTTCAAGTGTGTTTGATTTTTGTTATGTAAATCTTGTAAAGAAAACTTTGTTATACATGCATAATGAGGGCTCTTGTATCTCCAAAATGGTCGCCCCTTCAATATACCATTGCCAGGCCGTTATACCGAACCTCTCAATATACCCACCCTTACGTGAGGGAAACTATTGGTACGCGAGAGTAGAACAGTAAGTGGAACATAGGCGGTACAAAAGGGGGATCGCTCTATTTTTGACACCTACCTTAGAAGACTTATCCTCATGCACGAGGAATCACCCCCGCTACACTTGGTCAGCTTTCATCAGGATTTACATCTAGCAACAATCACGATCAGGGTATATGTATGCAAAATCCAAGCCAAGGTGGTGATGAAACCCACCGTTGGTCTTGATCAAGTGTTGGGGTATTAAGACCAACTCCTTGATGTTAATTTTATTAGGTGGTGTGTGTGGTTCCTTTTAATTGTGTAAAGAAAGAAAACATACAGCAAAAGATGATTTTCACTAATGCAATGCTTTAAAGTACGTTTTATCTTTCAGAGACAATTAGTAGCAAAAAGGAAATCACAAAACCTAACTAGAACTGAAACCTATAATGAGGACTTGCCATTTGTGCAAGTATCATGCAAGCAAACCAGAGAAACATGCATTCCTAATCAAGTTCCTTCCATTTAATTTACTCTATGTTTTTATATTATTATTATTTTCTTTATTGCAAGAAAGGAAAACAAACTACTTAACCTTTCTATGCAAGTGTCTGAAAATAAAGCAAAGAAAACAGAAAATTGCAGAAACAGAAAGTAGAAAAACACAGAGGATGTTCAGAAGGCCTACCTCTTCTCTGTCTAAACCAGATGCCTCTGAGTTTCTGCTCAGAAAATGCATAGAGCTCTAATCATCCTAGGGTGGGATGAATAGTAGGTCTGCATTCATCATAGGGTGGGACGAATACGTATTCATCCCGGGGTGGCACGAGTAGCAGTCCAGTGCTCGAATGAGTAACACCTGCAAAGAAAAACCACAAAATTTGGATCAGAAACTTGATCCTAACAGTAGGGGATAGGGTCCCACCATGATCACCACTAAAAGCATGCAGAAAAATGGTGTACCGATATGATGCAAACAAAAATGGATATAGATGCTAAGTCCTATGAATGCGATGAGCAATGCATGAAGGAAATGACGTAGAAACGAGATGTGAGCAAACAAAGCGGGGCCTCCTTTATTGATATTGCTTTTAATATGATTACAATACATCCCCCCTCTAGGGCTCAGAACATTTGATACAATTTTTTACATTAATGGATGCCCGAAAGAAGCCACGCTTCCAAGATCGGACGGTACGCTTCCAGCGTCTTTCGCGTGCCCACATTCGAAGTGGGCGGGCTAAAAGTTGTCGTTGCTTGTGTCCATGTGTTCATCATTCCTTTCTACCCCTCTAGTATTCCTGGTGGTGAGATCCTATGCACAGAAAGACAACAAATCATTAATAGCATATGCGTATCTAGAAAAACATGCAATCCCCAAGGCCTCCAGTGGGCGCTTGTGGGATATCAGTGATAAGATTGATAAATCGATTACATAATGATATATAAATGTAAAGGACAACTTCTAGAATTGGTATCACCTAATTTTGCATCGAAGCGACGTCGGACGGCCCCGTTATGCTCGTTTGCCCGTCGAGGGCCTCTCCAAAGTGAGCGCTCCAATGTCCCACCTATGCTTATCCAAATCACCTAAAACTCATGAGTTAGGCATTATATGTAATTCTAAGACTACCCATATGCTCAGAATTTGCATATCCTACCCAGATTCTCCTGTATGTGACAGGGGCGCCCTACGAGCTAGTTAATACATAAAATAATAAAACGATAATCAAATCATGTCAGAATGAGTTCAAAATTTAATAGAGGCATTAGGATATCATCTGGGACATATTGCAAAAATAACAGTAAGGAAATCATGCACATATTTCTAATCACTTTGGGGTGGGACGTTGGGGACTGTCGCAAAACCTGCAAAAAGTGACCTTGCAAATGTCCTACCCAGAGGCCTCCAAAACTCCTGCAAACTTGTGGTTAGACTAAAAACAACATTTTGAGATGACCCAGAAGGTCAGATTTGGCATATTCTACCCAAGTTATCCTGTATCCGAAGGCGCTCCCTGTAGGTTAGTAGACGCATAAAATGACAAAAACCAAGTCAAATCATGTCAGAAAGCAATGAAATTTGGACAACAACATAAGTACATTAGATATAAAAGAATGCAAAAATAATAGTAGCAAAACCATGCACATATTTCTAATCACTCCGGGGTGGGGCGATTAGGACTGCAGCAGTTTGGGGGGCACCCGGGGGTGGGACGCCCACCGTTTGGGGCCTAGTTTTGACACCAATCCAAGTGGGATGGGTCCAAAACCTCCTAGGGGGTTGTGTCGATGAGTTTGGGGTGGGATTGTGGCTGATTGCTTGGGTTTTTGGATCTGGATTGCGTTCCTAGTGTTCACCCGATAACCTCTCTTCCAGAAGAGAGAGATTAGGGATGTAGGAAGCACAAAGAGGAATGGGGGTATAGTTTGGCAGCACTTCATTGCTCCAAATGCTCCAGCTTTATTCTCTTTTTGGGGTGAGGAGGCTCACATTTTTATAGACCTAAGGGTCTCCTTTGAATGCGCATGCGAGGGTGCCACTTGGCTCATTATGCATTTTTGGGGGAGAGAAGATTCCTCCCTGATTAGGGCCTCCTTGATTGAGGCCTCCATGATTTGAAACCTTCCCTCGCAATCCCATGCCTTGAAGGCGGAGTTAGGTGGTGGATTTGGGCTGCCATTTGTCAAGGTTTGACTTTTTGCCAATCAAACTCGCTAATCGTCCCACCCTGGAGCGATTGTTGCTAATCATCCCGGGGTGGGACGAATAGGATTCTAATCATCCCGGGGTGGGACGAATAGGGAGCAAAGTGCTTAAAAGGTGCAAAACTGACCTCCGACCTTCCAAAACTGATTTGGGAGTGGTTAGGACCACTATTTAACCTCTGGAGGCTTCCCTAGAGGGTATGTATGCCAATTCGGTCAGTGCTTGTAGTCACATAATCGGATTGGTGTTGTTTTGGTGTCTACATTTTAATACCCACCCGAAATATTATATTCCATGCTAACTTTGGCTTTTATGTAAGTGATTTAAGAATAAATAGGCAAATATAGCCCATGTGTCATTTGTTGAATGCAAGGCATGGGGATAATTAAAATACCTTACAAACCAGAACATTGTTGTTATCCATGGAGGAAATGAAACATAGTAACATGTTTATTGAAAATATTATGAAAATGAAACTGTCGCCCAATAGGAAGTGTAAACAACGTGGAGTAGGAAAATGGAAGGAAATGAAGGGTTACCTTTCGAAAACAAGGAACAAGAAAATGAAAGCATGTAATATTTTTCTTTTAAATATCCCATCAAACAGAGGACTCGGGGGCTGGACCTTTTGAAGGCCATATGCTGCCAGAATGTAAAATGACAAATTTATTTTAATGCAAAAGCTTTCTTTCAAAAATTTAGACTTTGTTAGCAAGAAAGGAGGGGAAAATTTCTGCATGCTAGATTTAACTGTCTATCTTTCCTTTTTCAGTTTTTCAAATTTGTAGATGATGTCAATGCCATTTTGGGTTACATTAGGCAAATATTTAGAATCTAAAATTAAATTTTGAATCCTTAGGAGCTAGCACCTAACTTATTTTGATTGTGCAAATGCATGTTAAATAAGGCTAGGTTGCATATAAGGGTTTCTCACATCTTCGGTTTTGTAGGATGGGGTGCTATCAAATTGATGAAGCTTTTAATTTATGTATTTTCAGCATTTGATTTGTTACAGATTTTTATTTTTTAGTTTTCCAACTTTTATTTTACAGATTTTTTTTTTAATTTTTAGACATTAAATAAAAATTAAAAAAATTCAAAATCAAAAAATATTTGCACGGCTGCGTAGAGTACACTTCGGAGTTTCATCTTGCACTTAGAAATTTTTGCTTCGAAGTCATTTCAAATTTTTAAAATTTATTTGAAGTTGCTATTTTATTGCAGATTTTTAAAATCTCAAAATTTCAAAATTTCCATTTTGAGGCCAAAATTGATTTTTCTAGTTTTATATTTCAATTGCAAGCATAAAATAAACTTTCCTTTACAAAAATTTCAATTTCGTCAAAGGGGGGTAAGTTTTAATGACATTTCATAGCTACTATTTTTGAAGCCTTAAATTACCTTCTCTCTATGAGAATTTTGATTTTATCAAAGAGAGGTAATTTTACACTACATTGAAGTTTATTATTTTAAAGCATTAAATTATTCTTGTCTATGAAAATTTTGATTTCATTTGAGAGGGATAATTAAAGTGACATTTTAAAGCCCTCATTTTAAGGCTATAAATTATTGTCTCTTTGTGAAAATTAATTTCATCAAAGAGGGATAAATTATCAGTCATATTAAAGGCTATCTTAATATCCATGATAAGAAGCTACATTTGAGGATCCTATTCATCACTTCAAATTCACATTCATAGATAGATTTAATCTTCATTTTCAGGTTTTAAAGTAGGATTTAACGCAAGATAAAACTTGATTAAAATCCACTTAATAAGGGAAGATAAAATCTACCTTAAAATCCTCAAGATAAAAGGAACTAAGGTTACATTGTGGTCATATGAGGGCCAATTCACATTTACTTTTATTTAAGGTTTATGAACAATCATTAAAGTAGCATGGTAAAATAAACCAACACGTGCCCCTTGTTTACAGTTCTTTGCAACCACTAAGGTGTTCCTAGCATTGAATTGATACATTTTTATTGAGATTACTAATACACATATGCAAATGCTAAAATAGCGGAGACCTTGGAGAAGTTGTTTTGTTTAATTTATTGCAAGAGAGGGTTTTGGGATCCAAACCCTAAGGGAGATTATAATTTCAAAACTGGGTAAAATTAACACTCAACAGGCACCCAAATTTTGATTTATTTTTTTATCAAAGGATATAGTTTGTTGGCCTTGTGGTGATTAAAATAAGGACAAAAAACTTGTGAGAGAAGGATATAGTCACTGGTTAGTTGTTGATTAAACAAAGGTAATTTTTGCGTTTATTTTATCTAAGAAAAGGAGTTATAAAGTGTATTATGGACTAGTTGAAAGTGTAATTTTTGGCATGTGAAAAATTATTTACAAGGTGGTTTTGGTATTGTTTGAAAAGTGTGATTATTGCATGTTAGAAAAGGGGATATAAGGTATATTGTGGATTATTTGAAAGTCGTAACATTGCATATTTTAAAAGGAGATATAAGGTATTATTTTAAAGCATTATTGTGCACATTTTGGGAAGGTTAATATGGATGATTTGTAAAGATGATTTGCTAACCAGTTCTTGAAGTGGCAATAGAAAAGAAAATTATTTTGTTAAGACAAGTTTTGAAGGCACATTTTCATCAAGGTAGTTTTAGAGGTATGGTGATTTAACTCTTTATGTAGGTGGTTTTTGGTTGAAGAAAATATATTGAGTTGTCATATATTTGGAGGCATGAGTATTGATTGTTTGAGCATTTCTTGGATTGAAATTGGAAAATATCATAGATCATATTTATGAGCAAACCTATGCATTGGTTATGTTTGAAATTGGAAATAAATTGATGAAACTTATAGATCATTTTTGAGAGTAAACGTGTGCATTGGTTTTGAGTGATATTGGAAATGAAAGTGCAAGAGTTATAAATCAGTTTTGTGAAAGTAAATTTGTGCATCTTCATGGTTGAATTTGTGAGTAGATGAAAAGAGTATACTTGTGGATTATGAATGGTTTTGAAGTAAGGTGCAACTCAACAATAACCAGGTCAGTTATCAAGTGTTAGGCTAGAGATACTTTTAGAATGCAATTAATGTGAGACATGTGAAAGTTATAGACTTAATAAATGTGAAGGACATGTTGAGCATTTGTTAGTGCATATCATCCTCTATATGTTCAAGAGGTTAAACAAATTCTAGATAGAATATGTCTAAACTACTTTAGTTGAAGAAAGTATATTGAATATTAGATAAAGCACTTGATGACATCATTATGCAAGGTTTGGGAATAGATGAAAATTGTTTGTACACAAGAATGAGTAGGTTTGAGCATGATATATGATCATATTTGAGCAGATTTTAATGAGCATATTTGAGCAAGCCTTATGTATAGGCTTGGAGCAGATTTGAGTAGAGTTGAGAGTAAGTTCTGGTGAGCAAGCCTTGTGTGTAGTCTTGGAGCATATTGAGAAGGTTTAGTGAGTATATTTGAGCAAGCCTTGTGTGTAGGCTTGGAGTAGATTGAGTAGGTTTGGTGAGCATATTTGAGCAAGCATTGTGTGTATTATTGGATCAGATTTGAGTAGGTTTTTGTGAGAATATTTGAGCCAACCTTGTGTGTAGGCTTGGAGCATATTTGAGCAGGTTTTGATGAGTAGATTTGAGCAAGCCTTGTGTGTAGGATTGAAGTATATTTGAGTAGAGTTGAGAGCAGGTCTTGGAGTGGTTTTGAGAAAGCCTTGTGTAGGCTTAGAGTAAATTTGAGCAAGCCTTGTGTAAAGGTTTGGAGCATATTAGAGCAAAGAGGATTGAGGTCTCCTATGGATATAGGTCCACAAACCAGAGCAAAGGGTATTGATGTCTCCTATGGATAGAGGTCCATGAACCAAAATAGATGGGATTGAGGTCTCTTTTGGATAGAGGTCCACAAACTTGAGCATAGGGGATTGGTATCTCCTTTGGGTTGGTACCCATAAAAATTATAATAGGGAATTGACTCCCAAGAGATTTTGTTGAGAAAATTTATAAGAAATGTTTTCTTTGTGGACATAGCCCACATTGGGTGAACCACATTAAATCTGTGACTCTTATGTGTGTGATGATCTGCACATTTTTTCATTATTGCAATTGATAGTATTGGATGATACTACTTTGGAAAGAAAAGTAAAATGTTTTATCTTATACTGTTCACCTTGAAGGTTCTAGCACAAATTTTAATAAAGAAATAATTAAAATAGCATCTAAATTAAGAGAATCACATTTAGAGTTTGAATTCCTTTTGAATTGGTATAGGGAATCCCTCTAATGGGTATAAACCAAATAATATATTATTTCACGGATGCTTATTTACACCCTCATAAATGAATATAAATATCTATCCTAGGGTTGTGAGGTTAAAAGACACAATGGTCCATAATTATAATAAGTGAATTAAATAAGGATTAATGGTTAGGATTAGAATCCTAACATGTCACCCTCCTTGAAAACATATTTGTCCTCAAATATCAAAGTGAGGAGCTTCATCGCTTGTTTTCCAAGTAGCATTTGCTTATGTTCTTGCACTATTTTAATATCATATTTTCATAAGCAGGGATATCGAGAAGGTGGAATAGTTAGTGGTGGATCATAAAAAAGAATAGGAGTGGGATGACGATGGGAGGGCAAACCTTGGGGTTCCTTAAACACTTTATAATGATGCATCAAAAGTGGTGGTAACATGTCTATAGTTGTCTAGTATTCCATAGAAGAGTCAACAAAAAAAGAGTGTGTAGGCACCTTTCTGCGTTGTTTTCAAATAGGTTTGACCATGTGGTGATAACTCATTATTGGTGAGGAATGTGGATGTAGTTCTTGTAGAGTGTATGTTTTTCTATCATTGGTCACTTTGTGTATGTCTACCTCATCCTTTCTTGATGCATTGATAACTTATGGCACATCAACCTTATTGTCTTCATTGTTGTGATCAAGTGCTTTGGTCATGTTGTGCAAATCGACCTCATTGTATTCATGGCTATGATAAGGTGTGTCGATAATTTCTTGCTCATTGTCATTATTTTCCACATCTTCCTTATCTTTCTCATCTTCCTCAAATTCCTCATCTTCCTTATCTTCCTCATCTTACATATCTTAAATTTTATCTTCAGGTGTATCCATCACCATTTCTACCTTGATCGCATTTGCATCGTTGGTTGAACTACAAGGAATAGTTGTATCCAAAATATATAACTTGGGTGTAATACATTGATGATTGCGTATAAATTTCTCATTGCAATGAAAACAAAGGTATTTTTCTCATCGTGCCTTCATTTTTGTGAAGTTGATACATTTAATGGGTAAGAGTTGGGTAAGTTTTGGGGTGGTGTAAATATTTTGTGATTTTGACATAGGTGGTTTTGTAATTTGGTCCTTCTATTGGTGGAACTCCTTTTGTATAGTATGATTTCTAAGTTCTTCCCTTCACCAGTGCACTTCCTGGATACATTCCTTAAAGGTAATGTCCTAGGATTTTCTATCATCGGCCATTGGTGTAGTGGTTGTTGGAAGTTGCCACTAAATTGTTGAAATCGTCACAAAAAACTGTCACAAAAAATTATCAACAAAATTTTCAAAATTCATCGTCAAAAGTTGGAAGCAAAAATTGTTGATAAAATTATTGCAGAAAGTTTTCAAGAAAAGTTGTAGAAAAAATCATCATCAAAAAATTGCGTAAAAAGTCGTCGACAATTTTCTCGTAAAAATCATCAACAAAAGTTGTTGAAAAGTTATCGACAGAAAGCTATTGGCAAGATTGTCCCAAATTTTTTTTGCAATTTTCTACAAATTTATCATCAATTTTATTGCAATTTTCATCAAATTATTGTCGTTAAATTCTCGCAATTTTTACCAAATTATTGCAATTTTTGTCAATTTCTTGATGTCAAATTCTTTTTCAAAAATGTTTAAAAAAAATTTGCTTTTATATATTATAAAAGTTAGTTTGGCAATTGCAATTTTCTTGTTGTTTTCAAAATTTGGTTTCCTTCTTTCTACTTTTGATTTGCAAAGTGTTTTCTTGCAAATGTTGACCCTCGTAACACATGAACCTATTGCAGATAAGGAGGAGAATTTGAGGATGGAAACACGTGGTGGAGCAGCATGAAGGCACAAAACAGAGGAAAATGGGTGTGTACTAGTGGTGAAAAGACTAGGGATATGATGAAGCACATGAGTGAAGGATTTGTTGGAAAGAAAGTGTGAGTACCAAATACAATATGTGGGGGTAGATTGTGAGGACAAGGTGATAGGCGAACAAGGTGACAATGAACAACAGTCATGATGCTTGGAATCTTGCTATTTATTATTCGAATTTTATCTTCTAGTTGGATATTCTTTGAAGTTGCCTCACCGAGACTTCACAAACCTATTTTACAATGACACCAGAATCCCTCACTCAATTTACGTTACAAAAATTTGTTGTTTTGGTTAATCACCTTGTGAGTGAGTGTGAGTACTCCAGTTTCAAATTAATTTGGTTGTGGGTGCTCGTACATTGATAATATTGTAAATAAATTTACTATATATATAAATACTGTATTGCACATCTTAGTTTGAAGGAGTAATTTATCTGTCTAACTCTTGAACGAAATGTAAGCATGAAACCGGTATGACCTACTAGAGTCTGCCCAATCGACAAAGACTAGTATGGGAAAAACCACCTAATGCATAGAATTTACCACCACGTATCATGTGTTTTATTGGGAGCTCAATAAGGTTGAATCTACGATGTAATTGGCCAATTAAACAACCTTACTAAAATTAATATATATATATATATATATATATATATATATATATATATATATATATATATATATATATATATATATATATATATATATATAGATAGATAGATAGATAGATAGATATATTACTGCCTACGAACTCTTTCATTTGGGAGTCTTATTTCACTTGGAATGTGAAATAATCGAGAGCTGAATATTTTAAAACTTTTCATGCTCCTAAAACTTTGTATGCTAAAATAACTCCTAGCCAGTTAATATTTTAAAACTCATTTTTCATAGGTGTATTATCTTGAACTTGGTTATGTTGAAGTTTTAAACAATGCACAACACTATACTCCCACTATCAAAAATGTAGTCACGGATGTTATAAAATTGGACTGTGAATGCTTCTTTGGCCAACACATGGAGGTATTTTATGAAAATAGGCAAAGTGAACGAGTCTCAAATTGATCAAGCTCTTGTAAATATTTTGTTAATTATAACATTAAGAGTCCATGTTGAATTGGTAACTCAACTTTAATAGATTGCAATTTAGGGTTTTGATAATTATATTATGAATTATTTGTTAGATCCTTATTTGTTCGATGAACTAAAATCATGGTGAACAGGACTACAAAGGATGATTATTTACTATGAAATGGAATATTCCCAGCACTGAGGAATTCCTTCAACTAGTGTGGCATTATCAGTTGCTACCGTCGGTATGATGTAATTTGGGTTTGTAATTTTATGATAAGAATATACTTTAAATTTGCTGGTTTGATGTTGCCACTTGCTAAACCAGACTCCTTTGTACTTGTTTGTTAGTTTATTATTCTTTTAGACCATATTGTGGATTGCTGGGTAGTTACATCGATGAGTATGGAGTCCTTAAGAGTGATTTGGTTATGGCAGTATTCCTCTATGTAGAACATATGTAATCCTTCACTAAATTGAGATGACACTAAACCGAGATGACGTCCAACCTAATGCATTTTTGATGAATTGTAATTTTTGTAAGTGTAGTTTTTAAGACTACACCAACCTAATCGATGTTTTTTATATATTAAGATGTTGACCTGATCAGTGCATCTCAAGTTTTGATGATGTTCACCCAATGAAAATAAAAAAAAAATATTTGTTTTGTTGTTGGAGATGTCATGGAAGCATCCTACAATAGTTGGAATATTGTTTGAAATATGCACAGGATTTAATAACTTCATAATTTTTAAATTTATATATCTATATCAATTTTGGAATTGCTTTTGTGCCTGTACTGTTTGGTGCTCTTTGCTATGAACTGGACTGTCAAATCATAGTTTGCAAGATGAATGATATCTATAGATACTATTGGAGAGATTAGTTGATATTGTTTTTCTAGAGCGTTGGTGAATCCTTGCACAACTTCCCAAGGATAATAGATTTCATACCAAATGGTAGAACCCTGAAGGTTCTAACACAAATTTTAATAAAGAAATAATTAAAATAGCATCTAAATTAAGAGAATCATGAAGAACACAAGATTATACTGAGAGGGGGGTGAACAATATAAGACCACTTTTTACTTATCCTTCTCAATCAATATTATGTAATGTAAAGATAACAATATCAACAGTAGTAATCAAAGCAATGCATAAATCACCACACACAATAGATACACCAATTTAACGTGGTTCACCCAATGTGGTCTACTCCATGGAGAAAATCTTTCATTAAAATTTTATCAATCAATATCTTGGGAATCCTTTCTCTATTACAATGTTTATGGACCTCTATCCAAAGGAGACACCAATCCCCTAATCAAGTTCATGGATCTCTATCCATAGGAGAACTCCTTTCTCCTTAGATATGACTGGTGATCTTCTAGAAGAACTATTTCCCATATTGCTTTGGCAAATGGATCTCTATCCACTGAAGACACCTGTCCTCACTTCCCTGGCTAATGGATCTCTATCCATTGGATACTTTCATCCTCTATACTCTGTCACCTTCAAATATTTATCTCAAATCTACACTAAACAAAGTTCTTCAACCTATCACAAATTTTCTCAATCTCTGTCTCTTTTCTGACACAAACTTATCCTTAAATATACACCAAAATCAGTCCTCAAATTTGTACTAAACATAGTCCTTCGATCTAGCACAAATCTATCCTCAATATCTATCCTCTGATCTGCACTAAATATAGTCCTTCGATTTAGCACTAATTTGTCCTCAATCTCTATCCTCAAACCTTAATTCAGAGCTTGAATTAATCACAAATCAAATCTACTAATTCTACCCCAAATATTAACTCAATGTTTGAACAAATCAATCAATCAACTCTACTCTCAAGTCTTCTCAAATACTTGTCTCAAATATACCTTGTAAGCTTCCACAAAATATCACACTAATCTATCCACAAGTCCTCTCTAGAACTTGTTCAAATATGCTCAACAAGTCCTCACTAGAACTTATCCAACTTTGCTCTCAATCTGTATTGTAATATTCCATAAAATATCACACAAATCTATCCATAAGTCCTCTCTAGAACTCATCCAAATCTGCTCAATATGTCCTAACTAGAACTTGTACAACTCTACTCTCAATCTATATTGTAAGCTTCCACAAAAGCTCACACAAATATGTCCACAAGTCCTCTCTAGAACTTGTCCAAATATGCTCAACAAGTTCTCACTAGAATTTATCCAATATCATAGAAACACAAGGAGAACTGTTAGAGACTCTATGTTTCACATTCATCACAATGCCCAATCACTTTCAATCACTCTTTTAGAAATATATAGAGAATTGTTAGAGACTCAATATGCTTCACACTCATCACAATGCTCAATCACTCTTTTAGAAACATATAGAGAATTTTTAGAGACTCAATATGCTTCACATTCACCTCAATGCTAAATCACTTTCACTCACTCTTTTAGAAGCATATAGGGAATTGTTAGAGACTCAATATGATTCACACTCAAAAAATCTCAATCATTTCAATCTTTCTTTTATTACAGAAACATATAGAGAATTTTTAGATACTCAATATGCTTCACATTCACCTACACTCAACCTCCCTCTCAAATCAATTCAGAATATAGAACAATTTATTTCATAGAACTTGAGCTATCAATTCACACATGCACTTGACTAGGCTCAACCAAATCTACTCAATCAATCACTCAATGAAATAATCCTTGCTCACAAATTCTATTCCAAACATATGAACACTCACTCAAATGTTTCCAACAATGCTTATCAACCAATCTCACATAACAATGATAGTCATGTTCTTTGAAAACCCTAGTTCAAGTTCTTCACTCAACTTAATCACTCTAACAACAATGCTTATAAAATAAGGTTTTATCAAGAACTCTCAATTCTAGAAAACCTTGAAGCATTAATTAAAAACACACTCAACAATGCTTAACCAAACAATCATTTTCACTCCAACTTTTCATTCACAACTTTCAACAATCACTCACTAGGAAGAATATGCCCATACCTTTTGTTGGATGTAAAGGTGCCTTTAGAAAAACCTATCTCAATCACAATTTCCTTCTTTCCAATTCCAATGGTTAGATACAACAATATCACTTGAACACTTTCTCAAAAATATTCATTAGACACAAGATAATCACAACTCAATTTATACCTTATTGCTTCATTTTAAAAATAACACTCATCATACCATACATGAAAAATAATTTCTTTGATACACCTTATAAACTCCAACTTAAAATAATATCCAACACTTCACAAACACCTTACAACTCTTTCCAACCATTAAATAAAATGACATCAAAAATTTAATTTGCATAACCCTTATAACTCCCCATGCAACCTTATAAACCAAATATAATGCAAAATTAATTTTTAATTTTTCAACAACCACTTCCAAAATTTTCAGGGCCTAAATTTCAAAGTATACCTTGCTTTCCCCAAAAAGGGGTTTCGGCGTGATTCGATCCACCGTATCCCTAAGGCCTAAGTGCCTTAGCGCTTGGGAGCCCACCGCGTGGGCTATAGTCCCCACGTGAAGGAAAAAGCACTTCCTCTACCTTATACCTCATGCACCTTTTGACTTCTTCAAAGTCCACTACTCTTTCCACTTTGTTGTAGCACGCATCACAAGAAATTCGTAATAATTTTTGAATGAAGGCATGGTAAGTTCTAAGGTGGGTGGATCCCCCTTTTTATACACAATTTGATTTTTCTCCCATGTTGACGCTTTTAGTAATTTGAATTAAAATTTAAATTATGATTTTAATAACCCACCTTTGGGTTAAAACATTAATATAAATTAACTTTATAATTTATATTAAAACTAATTAATAATTAATTTACATAACTTAGGTTAATTAAATTAAATTATAAATTAATTTATAATAAAAATCATATTAATTAATTTATAAATAATTTAAAACATCCTTTTATAATATTATAAAAATATTATAATATTATTTACTTGGGCATCTTCTTTTGCACTTTGGTCCACATCTGATCTCCTAAAATTGGGTTTTGATCAACTGAAATTGGAGAACCTGAAACTGATGTTGCCCACTGAACTGCCACTGACTGGTGCTGAAAGCCTGACATCAATGACCACTCACTCTTGACATTAATGAAAACTTATCTACTCAAAATGTCCAACAAATCACCTTTAGGGTTTAAATCCCTTTTGCATTGGTATAGGGAATCCCTCCAATGGGTATAAACCAAATAATATATTATTTTTCGGATGCTTATTTACACCTTCGTAAATGAATATAAATATCTATCCTAGGGTTGTGAGGTGAAAAGATACAATGGTCCACAATTATAATAAGTGAATTAAATAAGTATTAATGGTTAGGATTGGGATCCTAATACATGTGGATAGAGGTCCACGAACCATAATAGAGGGTATTGATGTCTCCTATGTATAGATGTCCACGGACTTGAGAATAGGGGATTGGTGTCTCATTTGGGTTGGTGCCCATAAATATTGTAATAGAGAATTGATTCCAAAGATATTTGCTGAGAAAATTTATAAGAAATATTTTTTTCGTAGACGTAGCCCACATTGGGTGAACCACATTAAAATGTGTCTCTTATATGTGTGATGATTTGTGCATTGTTTCATTATTGCAATTGATGATATTGGATAATACTACTTTGGAAAGAAAAGTAAAAAGTTTTATATTATACTGTTCACCCCTTTCTTAGTATAAGCTTGTTTTCTTCAAATTTAAAGAGTCATAGGACAAAAAATTGAAGTAAGATCTGGAAGAAATAGAAGGCAACAAATCAAGAAGATTAGGTAGCATTAGAAGGAGAAAAGAAAGATGTAAATTAAAGGAGTTAAGGACAAAAAAATCAAGGAGGAATTGGCTACATTAGAAGCCAAAAATTATAGATTTTAGAACAACAAGAGGGCAACAATTTGGGCAACAATTAGAGCTACAAAAGTGACAAGCTTGAGGAAACAATTAAGTAGAAAGGAGAGTTGCAAAATTATACATTCTAATGCTGCAAGTTAAAGGAGTTATAAAGATATGAATTGGAAGAGTTTATGATCTGATAGCAAGTAGAGCTACAAGATAGACAAATATTAGGGCAGAAAATTATAACGAATTGGAGCTTCTAATTTCACAAAATCGAGATAACAAATAGGTGAGTCAAATCACAAAGAAATCAAGCTATAGAAGGAGACCAAAAGGTATGCAATATTGGTGCAAAAATTTCATTATGAGCATTCATATTAACTTATTTTTAAGTCTTCAAAAGCATCATATTTGAGGTTTTAAATTTGCAAGAGGAAAGATATCAAGTTTATGTTTTCATGATTGGAGTAGAGTGCATTTAAAAGAGATAAAAACCTGTACAAAAGAAAGGAGAAGTTAGATATAATACAAGGAAAATAAAATATCAACTTCTTACTATCTATTGGAAAGAAAATAATCCAATGTTGTATAGCAAATATTGGCAAAAGTTTTGGTATAATTTAGAATCTTGGAGCCACCATAGAAGACATCACCAAGCATTGAGCCAAGAAGACGTGGCATAAGAATAGCTAAAGAATAAAATGCAATGTAAAAGAAAAATCACCATTATCACATATTGGTAAAAATGAGACACCATAGGAATAACAAAAAGGAGAGGTGTCATCACCATATTCGAGAGGATAAATCACCATTTCATGAAAACAATGGTGATAATTGAAATTACAGGGGGCAATAATTTGAAAGGCACAAGCTTGTATCTCATTAAGGTATGAATATAAGACAAAAAGTATCAAATCACCACAAAATAACAAGTTATAGTCACCAAAGCACCATTAGCAAGCAAAGCAGTGCAAGAGCAAAGGATATTCTATGTTGAAGGTTTTAAAACACTACATTGTCTTGAAAAAACCAACCAAAAATATTAACCAACATAAAGGAGAGACTTCATTCATAGAAAATGAGGTTAGTTGTAGTATCAAATGTTACTAAGTGAAGAAGGAACAATTTTATCATCAAATGAGCCACATTGAAAAGATATAGTACCTGTAGGAGCGTTACAAAGCAAAAGAGAGCGCTACATAGAAGATAGTGTATGAAAAAGAGTTAAAAAATATAACACCACGTGAAAGGAGCATTATAAGGGATAACATCACATAAAAGGAATGTTACAAAGTGAAGAAAAATACCACATGGAGAAGAGATAGTGCCCTAAAAAGTAGAGAAGAGATAAGGAAGTTAACACCACATGGAAAAAGAGACAATGCATTGGAATTAGAAAGAATTTTGCAAATAAGAAGTGCCATCACTTCGAAGGATAAGGATGTGAGGAGTTTTATCACCAAGTGTCACATTGCAAAAGATAAATTTAAGGTAATATCACACTTATTCATGCAATTAGAAGGTAATAAAAGAGAACCTAGAGCAATACAGTGAAGTGAAACCAACAACATAGTGTAAGGAGAACGTAACCAACATCATGTTGAATTTATTCAACAACATTGAATGTGCCAAAAGGGAGTGCAATTAATGCTATATCATAAGCATTGAATATGGAAGAGTGAACAATAATTTATTGCAAGTGCAAGTTGTAGAGGAGCAAAAGGAGAAATAGACCTCATACATAGCGCACATCTAAGTCAAGAAACTATTAAGATTTATTTAAGTTAAATTGCATTTTTCTAAAGTTAAATGAGGAATAAGGAACATTAATGCTAAGGTCAAAACTAGTTAATATTTATGCTTGAGATTAATTAGATAATTGGAGGTATAAGGAATTGCATTGATATATTATTTCCTTATATGCATTAGTGAAATATTTGAAAATATTTTTAAAACAAGAAATATTTAATTGAATATCATTTGAAATTACTTTATTCAAGCACAAGAAGTATTTGCAAATAACCGACACTTCCTTAACCCTTCCTCATTGGTAGTATGGTGTTGTAGATGATATATTTGGGGAGGGAGATCACTAATCCAATGTTCTGCCCCTTTCCTTACCCTGTGGTGGGATTTTCCTTCTGTTCCTGGGTCCTAGGATGGTTTTGGGTTCTTCCCTGGGACTTTCCCTGGGTTTTATGGGTTGTTCAAGATTTTTTCCTTGGATTGCCCAATTTTTCCTAGGCTTTTTTAGGTGTCTTCTTGACATTTTCCATTGGAGGATATTAAGTTGTGGAATGCTTGGGCTATGGGAAAGTGGATTCATGAGCAGTTTTGCACAATATCCTTTTTGTCTTGGGGAGGATCATGTTCTTTCTTATGTGACTCTGTTCTTTGGGATCAAAGTTGTAAGTCCAACAAGATTTTAGTTTCTTTTGTGGCCTTCTTGGGAGGGCATCTGGTTTCCTTGTTGCTATGTCCTTGCAGGAATTCCTCATATGTTTCCCTAAAGCTATTCATTGGCAATGCTAAAGGCTATCTAGGATTTTTGGCTACATCCTTTCTTTCTAGGCTCTATAATTTGTAGCTAGGCTTCCTCATGACTCCTTCCTCTTGGGTTACTTTGTAACTTTATCGTATTTTTCCTACGATGTGTTGTTCTCCTTCTGTTGCTTCCTCTGATGGGTTGATGTATTTAAATGCTTCCTTATTCACTACATGAGGACTTTGTGGCTTGAGGAGTTCTCCTAAATTTTTATCCACTTTATAGGATAGTGATCCATTACATGAGGATTTTATGGCCTAAGAAAATCCTCAGATTTTTGGTCCACCTTTTAGGCTCGCAAGGGATTCAATTTTTTCTCAGGTTGAGTGGTCCTATGGTGTCCTTGGTAGCTTTCTATCCTCATTTTGGTAGGATTTGTTGTATTTTCAATTTCTCTGCTCCACCCTTTGGAGTAGGGTGGTTTTTCTACAATTAACTAGTTTTCCCCTACATGGGAAGTTGTTTCTCTCTTGGTTTTGGGTTTCCCATGGGTGGTTTGGCATCTATATCCTTTTCCCACCCTTGGGATGTTTCAAATTTAAATTAATATGCCTATTTCATTTTCCCGCCTTTGGGAAGTTTCAAATTTGATTTTATGTGGGTTTTTCTGTTCTCTTCTACCGTCTTCTCTTTTCCCACCTAGTGGGCTATTCAATTTTTGTTCCACGCAATTTTACTCACTACGTTCCTGAATTATTTCCTGAAGGTGTTCCTAAAGGCTTTACTCAAGCTTTTCCTATTGTCCATCCTTGGACGTTTCCTATTGAAATTTTATGTAATCAGGTTTTGGGATCCTTGATAAAAACCCACTTTTAATTCAACTTAACTTACCAAAATGTTTTTTTTACAAATAACCCAATTTGAATAAAAAGGACTTTTACATAGAAATTGAAACATTAAATTTACAAATTTCCATAGTTTATAAATTTCTAATTAGGGATATATAATGAATTCAACACCAATTTAGATTATTGAAATTTAGAAATTATTCAATTGAAAATTGAAAGAAACAAAACATAGAGCTATTGAAAAGTTGGAATCCAACTTTAAAGTTATTGAAGATAGAAAATATTACCAATTGAAATTATATTAAATATATCTTTAGCTTTCTATTCATTCATAGGGAGAAATAAGGTGAAGAATAGAATTTGAACATTAGGGAGATAAAAGAGATTCAACTCAAGAACAACTTAGAAAGCTAAGCATACTATCAACACCATAGTACATTCAAAACACTTGCAAGATATAAAGTATTATAAAAAACTTAAGAGTTTGAAAGATCTTATCAAAATTGATATTATACTAGGAAGCCAAAAGGTATATTACCTAGATATTTGAAATATTACAAATAATAAATCACTAATAATACTGTCAAATCCATACTCAAAACATTTGGTAGACACAAGGTATTCTAAAAATTGAAAAGATATTATCAAATTTGATCTCTAAACTAAGGATTCATAAGGTAGACAAATTCAAAATATTTGAAAGATAAATACTAAAAGAGCTAAATTCGTCTGGAATAGTTTGTCTAGACGATTTCGTCCCAAAACCAAATTTTCATAATTAGCTTCTGTTTCAACAGCCTCTCCAACTTGGGCAGAAGCGTGTCTGCGTAGTTGGAGATTCCTCCATTGGAGATCTCCCAGATTGGGATGATCCCCAACCTCCTAACCTCCCCCTAATTCTATATAAACTGGGATTTTCTTAGTTTATCCCCCTGGCTCTCCTCCTGACTCTCTCCCTGGTTGATTTTCCCTGCCATTTAGCTTTGTTGTGTTAAGACGTCCTATCTACCATTGTTTGCACTCGTAGTTTTAAGTTTTCATTGCAGGTTTTCACTGTGCTTCAGTTGGAGGAAGCTCGGATCGTCGCAGGCGATTCCACATGATTTCGGACGATCCTGTCGAAGATCGGCGATGATCTCGTACGATTGGAGGTGATCTCGACTACAGTTCATATTGGGGGCAATCAGAGCCCTGAGTTTGCATTTCTCATCTTCCTTCCTCATTTTATTATGCATTAGCTTGATTATTTTCATTCTTGCATCCTGGAGTTCACCTCATTTAGCATAAATGCATGATAAAGTTAAAATAAGTTATTAAAACAATGCATTTCCTTTAATCTGCTATCTAGATTTATCAGTTAAGCATTTATACTATCATTTCTATCATTTTGCATTATTCTTGCAGTTGCATTTTTGGTTTTTGGTGTCTGTTTCTGTGATTGCAGGTTTCTGATGAATTCGTCAGATCGACGATGATCTTGTCTGATTTCAGATGATCGCCTATGATCTGGGATGATTCTATACAATTGCAGATGATCCTGTCATATTCGGGATGATCTGGACTCCTACAAGCTTCAGAATCTTCATCAGACATCCGAAATCGGGTGCATTCTTTCTCATTTAACATATTCCTGGTATTTAGGATTCATTCATGCTTTTTGTATTCATATAAATCGGCATCTTCATATAGAATAGCTTAGATTCATTTTGGCCAACCTAGGAATATGAATGATTGAGTATAAAATGAACACATCAAACCCATTCTCAACCTAGGCGTGGAAACTGCCACTCAAAGTTTCCTGGTGAACCCCACCATCCAGTCAAAAATTCACCCTTATACCCCTCCCCCGAGAGGCGCGACCTTCAAAGGGCCTCTCAGTCCGAGGTATTGTCCCATCCTTCTCGCATCCCCCTTCCGGGCATGGATCCTTTAGCCTGAAGGTAAGGGCACAAAAAATTTGGGTCAGTACATTTTGGTGAACCCGACGTGAAACTAAAAAACCTTTTGAAAACAATCAAAAAAAAAAAAAAATTATTATTAAGTAACATCTAGAATCATTAGACAAACAATTAAAGTTGCATGTCATATTTAGATGGTAGATTATAATAGAAGACGAGTTGTCATCATAAATGTTGAAAATCAATTAACGGCCATAGAGATTACTTCTGTACTTAGAGTACCTCAAACAAATAGGGTCCAACCTTTGTGGGACGAACTTGATAGGAGATTGGGTATCATTGAATCCAGATCTGTAGAACTTAGGCAAATTAAGAGGTTTGTCCTAGATAGAATCCTGGATCCTGATCAGGTAACCTTGTATCATGAACTTCAGAGAGCTTGCCATAGGTGGTTAGCAGATAAAAGAGCACTTGTGTCTTCAGAATTGTACACCTTTGAGGAATACCTTGAGAACGCAGTTGTAGTACATAAGTTTCTATCTCGTATAGAGGATCAAGAAGTCATTCTTATGGATAGAAAAATATGGAATAGAGTTCCTAGAGCTGTGTTATATCGAGAGTATTGCCATGAACTTTATTTTTACAGGTCAGAGTCCGAAACAGATCATATTACTATAGCACACTTTGTCAAATTCTTGAAAAACCATTTCCAATTTGAAGAGGAGCATTTCATGACTCTTGATGAACTTGATCCTATTAATGATATCCATAAACTATTTATAGAAAACTAAGTCATTCTTTTTACTATTGTTATTTTTTTGCAACTAGAATGCTATTTGTTATCTTTATAATAATATTATAAAACACAAAAACAAAAAAAAAAACAAAACAAAACAAAACATTTCCTTTTTATAGTAGGTATATAATTAAAATATATACCTCTCAAACCTATCACATATATATATAAGTATATATATTTGCTGAAATCTAAGTTTAAGCACAATGCCTAGACTTAGGAATGGAAAACAGACTGAAGAAGAAGAAGATTGGTTAGGAAAACCATTAAATAACCCAGATGTCCTTCCTGAAGATCAAGTTCAGGAAGAAGGAACCCTAGACCAGCAAGAAGAAGAGCTTGCTGTAGGAAATGAACATGAAGAAATTATTAGAGAGGAAGGATCCTCATCCCCTAAAATGTCTCCGGGAGGAGCTGTCACTTTTGAGAACATGGAACAATTCTGGAAGTTCATTAATACTAATATTGGTGTTCTTAATAGAGCAGTCCATATGGACAAGGATCGAATTAGTGACACTCAAGCAACCCTAGAAGAAGTATTTCACACATGCACTAATCCCTTGTCCTTTATTGATCAAGAAAGTGATCAAGTTGGACCATCCAATTTGGATATGGCAGCTATAATCTAGAACATGCAACAACAACAGGTTACCCAACCATCTAAAGTGCCTGTTAGCAAGCCTAGGGTTATTCCCGCACAAAAGAAACCATCATTTACTGCTCTATTTCGCCAAGCTATTGATCAACATACTTCAAATCAACAAAAGCCCAAAACAAAACCAAACACCAATTACCAACAATCTGGGATACAACATAATACTACTACAAATCTCCTTCATAATACTCTTCCTACCAACACTTTACATAATAGCAATATAGCATCTAATCCTTATGTCACACCGTCATACACTCATAAATCCCATACCTATGTCCCACCGAACCAATATGGTGGACAAACTAGCAATCTTGAAGCCATGGTGAAACAGTTAGTTTCCCGCATGGACCAGATAGATCCCTACCGTCCCTCGTACAATTATCGAGAGATGTGTAGTCAGCCTTTAGATCCTATAGTTGTAGCACAGCCATATCCTAAACATTTTCCTATGCCTGTCTTGCCCATATATAAAGGAACCGAAGATCCCATAGAGCATCTTCGTATGTTTAGGATAGCATGTCATGATATATCACATGATGACTTGTTATTACTAAAAATGTTCCCGAAAATCTTGGGAGGAATGGCATTAGAGTGGTATTATCAATTACCCACTAATTCTTTGAGGAATTTCGAAGAAACAACCGAGTCTTTTGTTCATCAATTTAGTGCCTACATCGAAAGGCATGTGACCATTAAAGACTTGTACAACTTAAAACAAGACAAAGATGAATGTTTTGCTGATTTCCTAGCTAGGTGGAGACAGTTGATAGGAAAATTGCACTTTGTGTTACCTTATAGGGAGATGTTGGACATCTTTATTAATAATTTGCAAGAGCAACTATCTTACGAATTATCAACTGCTACCTTGACCACCTTCGATCAGGCTATAGACTTAGCCCGAAGAGTGGAAGATGCTCTCATTAGGAGAGGACAACTTAAAAAGAAAGACGATGAGAAAACATCCAGAAATCAATATAAGAATAAACAAGTTGTGGGTGATGGAGTCACCGATAGCAGAAATATCGCTAATGTTAATGTTGCGAAGACAACGGAGAAGTTTATACTGAAACCTCCTGATAAACCTCCTCGAGAATTTACTAGGTTAAATCAACCTTTATCAACTATTCTCCCACAATTATTAGAACGAGGCTTGATTCAATTACCAAATATCCGGGAACCTGATCCAACTATACCCGGATACAGAGCTGATTTACACTGTGACTTCCATAGAGGACCTGGACACACTACCAACTCTTGTAAAATATTAAAACATAAAATACAGGACTTGATTGATAACAATGAGATGGAGGTACAAGCCTTTCAACCTAAGCAAAATCCTCCTAATAATGCTCAAAAGAACATCCCACAAAACCAGAATCAGAATGCCAACTAGTCATTGGACATATTTCAACATCCTTTACCAAAACATGGTAAGGAGGTGGCTAATCAAATTGAACATCATAATGTTCCTCCTCCTACCCGATATGTAGGAACTATTAGTGGGCATTTACCTGCTCATGAGCTGGAAATATTTGACACAACTTTATCCGTGGTCACAACTAGGCCTCTATACAATATCCAGATACCTGATCTCAGTGATACAGAATATGAGACTGAGAGTGATATGGAAATCACATCAAATCAATCGAATAGCTCTGAAGATGAATCAGATACTATTCACCCTATCACAAGTTCTATGGTTCTGGAAGAACCATTTCCAAGAAGAGTCACTACTAGACCATCCTCTCACCAATTACTTTCTAATGAGCAAGCCATAAATGCTAGACCAAGACCCATTCATCATCCATAGAATAATATTGTGGGTACCATCGAAGCTGTTACTAGACAACAGGCTCAAAACTCTCAACAAGATCAAATGCAGAATGATGGATCAACTCCATTTGTTTTGAAAGTTCCTAATAAAGGGAATCAGGCACCTAATGTTCAACCTAAACCTCCTTATAATATTAATGAACAATTATCAAATATTACAGCTAGAATTTCTCTTTTGGACCTTTTAAGATCTTCTCCTACACATAGAGATGAATTAATGCTCACATTAAGCCAGATGATGGTACCACAAGACATTCAACCTGAAGCCATGGCTAATACTATAATAACTCATGAAGTTGATTGTATTGACTTTCGGGATAGAGACATACCGCAACATAGTTTACATAAGGATAACCCCTTATATATTACTTGCCTTAATTGGAGATGTAGCAGTTAAACGAGTCTTGATTGATAATGGTTCATCTTTAAACATCTGCACTTTTGACTTCTACCAAATATTTGGGTTTAGAAGTGATGAAATGAAAAGAACTGATATGATCATAAAAGCCTTCAATGACGAAACACAAGAAACGTGTGGAGTTATTACCATTCCATTGCAGAGTTGGTCCGAGAACCTTGGATACGACCGTGTTTATTGTACATTGCCCTGCATCATACAATATACTCTTGGGTCACCCTTGGATCAATGCAATGCGAGCTGTTCCCTCAACTTTACATCAATGTGTTAAATTCGAATTTAAGAATCAGTTGGTTACCATTCATGGTGATCCTAGACCCTTTGATATGTGTGCTTTGGCAGAACCTGTTGGAGTTCAATTTTGCCCTGCTCTATCATCCACACATCCTAATTCTCATTACCCATCTAAACATGTGAAACACACACCCACAATGTCATCTACTTCTTCTCCATCAGTTCTACCTCTACATATAGCTCAACCATCTTCTGAACAAACCACATTAGGACCTAAGAAAGATCCTAATCCCACAACCAATGTCTCTTGTTCTACTCCTATAACTTCTATACCTATAATAGACCCATCCATCGACATCTCTACAACATCTACATCCACCAAAGGCATAGTTTCCACATCAGAAGATGTAGGAAATGTTCCTTCTACCTCTTATGCTCTTACTGACGAGCTCTTACCCGATTTATCTAAAATTCTTATATCAGAAGAAACAAATGCTTCTATGCAAGATTCCCTTATTTTAAATAATTTGCCACCATCTCCTCATACCTTGGGCCTCCCACAGCCTATGGGAAGTACTTACCAAGTCGGGAGCTGTGCTTTTATCTATAAGGGATATGACTGGGGTAGAATACCCAGAAACATCAAGACTCATTATGATGGATATGCTCGATGTTATTTTACTAATGAGTATATTAAAGCCAAATCTATAATGCTTAAATTGGGATATAAAGGGAAAGGTTTGGGACCTTTCCAGAATGGTATGAAAGAACCTTTTGAGGTAGAACCGTGGCTCGCCCGATGTGGTGTGGGCCTATTTCCTAGTAAGGGTCAGCCCTTCCCATTTGAGGATGATGACCATCTCATATGTTATCAAGATTATTTGGATGAGCGTGATGCTTTGCGTTTAACGAATAAGCCATTTACATGTAATATGCTATCTATAGCTTACCCTGAGATGATCGTTGAATCCGACGATGAGTTGGAGGGAGATATCTTCCATGATGTCTCCATTGAGGAATTATTACATAATGAATTTTATTTTGATGGCTCTATACCTAGTATAGCCCGACTTGAGGCCACGACTCCTCAAGACGAATTATCCAAGCTAACCTTGGCAGAATTACAAGAATTGGGCGTTTCACCCACCCCACCTAATTTTGAGAAAGATCTACACATGGAAGTAGAAAATGTCATAAAAATTAACATTGGAACCGAGGATAATCCTCACATAATCAACATTGGATCAGAATTGAGTCAAGAAAAATAGGATAAATACATTGCATTTCTTAAAGAATATGAAGATGTCTTTGCTTGGACATATGAAGATATGCCAGGTTTAGACCCTTCTGTAGTTATGCATCACCTAGTAGTCCATCCGGATGCTAAACCTGTTAAACAAAAACTTAGAAAAATGCATCCTAAAGTGGCCTTACTAGTCAAAGGGGAGTTAGAAAAACTCCTGAATGTTATTTTTATACAAGCCATTGATTATGCTGAATGGATCTCGAATGTAGTTCCAGTAACTAAGAAAGAAGCTACTAAAGTTAGGGTTTGCATAGACTTTAGAGATATTAATGTTGCATGCCCTAAAGATGATTTTCCTCTTCCCAATATGGATCAGATCATTGATTTTACTGCTGGGAGTGGAATGATATCCTTAATGGATGGATTTTCTGGTTATAATCAGATCAGGATAGCTCCTGAAGATCAGGCTAAAATAGCCTTTATTACCCCTTGGGGGACCTTTTGTTGGAAAGTGATGCCATTCGGCTTAAAGAATGCGAGTGCAACCTATCAACGAGCCATGACTTATATCTTTCATGATATGATGCATGATATACTACATGATTATGTAGATGACATTATAGCTCGTTCTATTAAAGAAGATGACCATTTAGATGACTTGAGAAAAGTATTTAATCGGTTAAGGGAATATCTTATCCGATTGAATCCAGCCAAATGTATATTCGGAGTTAAGTCTAGTAAATTATTGGGGGTTATAGTTTCTTTACGTGGCATCAAAATTGACCCTCTCAAGATTGTGGCTATCACTGATATGCCCGCACCCACAAATATATCTGAATTACGAAGTCTACAAGGTAAGCTTCAAGCCATCCGTCGCTTCATCGATAAGCTGGCGGATAAAACTGGACCCTTTCTTAAGCTTCTTAAGAAGGATGTCTCTTTCCATTGGGACAACGAATGTCAGGAAGCATTTGAACTCCTCAAACAATATCTTCTTAACCCGCCTGTGCTTTCACCGCCTAGACCTGATCGCCCATTTATCTTGTATATTTTTGCTTCAGATTTTGCCTTAGGAGCTATGTTAGCTCAACTTGATGATGAGAAGAGAGAGCGTGCTAATTATTACATTAGCAGAACATTAATTAGTTATGAAACCCGCTACACAACATTAGAGAAGTTATGTCTAGCAGTCGTATTTTCTACACAGAAACTACGCCATTATATGCTCAGTCAGAAAACTTATGTTATTGCTAAATCCGATCCCTTGCGGTATCTCATGAGTCGACCTTATTTATCTGGTCGCACAACAAAGTGGGTTCTTGCTCTAAGCGAGTTTGAACTCACGTTTATAGGACAGAAGTCTGTTAAGGGTCAAATCATAGCAGATCAATTAGTCTGTTGCACCCTTAGAGTCTACCCATCCCCTCATCATTGAGTTTCCTGACGAATGCCTTAAACTAGAGGCAGACCATCCGGAGCAATGGTCCCTATACTTTGACGGAGCCCGATGCATGAGTGGGGCTGGTGCAGGTATTATTCTAATATCTCCATAGAAACATCTTATACCTCTATCCTTTAAATTAACGTTTGCTTGTACTAATAACACTGCTGAATATGAGGCTCTAATCCTTGGACTACGAGCAGCCTTGGCACTAAAAATTAAAAATCTATTAGTTTTTGGTGATTCTCAACTTGTTATAAATCAAATTAATGATGTTTATCAGACCAGAGATGATAAATTGCGCCCATATAAAGCATATGTATTACAATTAATATCTTTATTTGATCAAGTTACCTTGGAAGCTATTCCTAGAACTAATAATCGTGTGGCTGACGCTATGGCTGCAACTGCATCTCTTTTACCCTTGGAGTTAGATGACGAATATGCTACCATCATTATTCGTCGACTCTAGGAACCCGCTTCAAATAAATCATGCTTAGAACCTTTGGATGTGTTTCTAATCAACGAAACTACTCCTGAACTTTGGTACACTGATATATTCAATTTTCTTCAAAATGGGACCTTCCCTGAAGGTTTTAATAGAAACCAGCACCGGTTATTGCGTAGACGAGCAAGTCGCTTCGTAATAATTGGCAATACGTTATATAGGAGATCTTTTGAAGGTATCCTACTGAGATGTTTGAATCTAGAAGAATCTAGATCAGCTTTGAGTGAAGCCCATGATGGATCTTGTGGGGGACACTTTAGTGGTAGCGCCATTGCTAAGAAGCTCCTTAGGATAGGATATTTTTGGCCTACCATGGAGAATGATGCACATGATTACGTGCGCCATTGCGACAAGTTCCAGAAACACGCTGACCTTGTCCATGCGCCTGCACAAGAACTGCAGGCTATTTCATCTCCTTGGCCCTTTTCAAAATGGGGCTTAGACATCATTGGAAAAATCAATCCTGTGTCATCTGATGGACACAAATTCATCATAACCGCCATCGAGTATTTCACGAAGTGGGTTGAAGCTATGCCCTTAGCTTCTTGCACTGGAACCCAAGTTTCCAAATTTATTTTTAATCAAATTATTTGTAGGTTCGGAATTCCTGCAAATCTCATCTCAGATAATGGAACTTGTTTCAAAAATAAATATGTCAAGAAATTATGTCAAAAATATAAAATTCAACATCGTTGGTCCACTCCCTATTATCCTCAGGGTAATGGCCAAGCGAAGCATCTAATAAAACATTAATTAAAATCCTCAAAATACTGGTCAATAAATCCGGCCGAGATTGGCACATTCAATTATATCCTGCTTTGTGGGCTTATCGAACTAGCGTTCGTACTCCCACGGGCACTTCACCTTTTGTTTTGGTTTATGGCGCTGAAGCAGTTTTTCCCTTTGAATTAGAAGTTCCTTCTTTGGCTCTACTACTTCAAGATACTGAAGTAGGAGATGAATATCATGCTGGTAGATTTAGTCAGCTGGAACTCCTAGATGAGAAGCGCATCAATGCTTTGGAACATCTTCGAGCCTACCAGAACAAGCTTAAACGAGCATACCTCAAGAAAGTTCATCATCGATCCTTTGAGATCGACGACCTTGTCTTAAAAGAAAATAAAAAAAATACTAATGCAACTAAAGATCTTAAAGGTAAATTCGAGCCCAACTGGCTTGGACCATATATTATCACTGCCAAATTTGGCTCGGGAGCATACATATTAGCTACCTTAGATGGTAAAGATCTTAAAGAACCTATGAACATTATGCATCTTAAACGCTATTATGCATAAATCTGGTCATTTCATCATTGTGTATATTGTTATTTTGCATATTGTTTCATTTTAGTAATTCATATAAAAATTTCAAAAATAGTAATATTATTTATTCTTTCAATTCATAAATTAAAACCAAAATATAAAAAACATCAAAATCATCAAAATCTTCAAAAACATTTTCTATTTTTTGCACCTGTCAATTCTTGAAGTATTGCAGTCATATTTTCAATTATTTTGGATAAATTAGCATTTATTTGGAATCCCGCACTTTCACACTCACATGAATAAATATCTTGATTTTATTTGGTATGATTATTAATCTCTCTTATATCAAAGTCCACAGTTGAATTAAATAAAGTTTTGAGCATAGAGAATTGATCTTGTTATTTACTTGAACCAAGTATACCTTTTCACATTAAAATGATTTCATTGCAAATTCATAATGATGCTACACAGTAGAAGTGGTTTCTTGAGCGAAAAGTTTCCCCTGCTATCCTATCATGCACATGGTCTAGAATCTTTGAGAATTGACAAAAGGACAAGCTCACCCCTGCCCAGAATAAAAATCCCTTGCTCTACAACCAATCCGAGCAAGTATCCCTAGTATAGGAAGAAAAAGAAAAAGAAAATCAAGAAAAAAAAGAAGCATTATTTCAGTAGCATTTTGTACCATCTCAGCAATATTTCAGCATTATCTCAGTATCAAGCAAAAATACAAAAAAAAAAAAAGAGAGAAAAGAAAAGAAAAAGCAAAAAGCAATAAAATCCCTTCCCCTACCCTTTGAAAAGAAAAGAAGGGTGAATGAGCTTGAATCCCTGGAATTCTCAATTATTCGAAAACTGTGAGGTAAGCCCCATAACAGGTGGTTTGTGCCCAACCCGCTTGGCCTTGGGTAACTCCTAGCGTGGTGATATGTCTGTTACATTAGCGACCTTCTTTTGTACAGACCTATGTCTGCTTATGGATCAGCTAGCTCTTGATGACCCGACTTACATAGTAGTCCGGTACGGTTACATGCATATAAATCATGGTCAACGAACACTTATTTGGTTAATTCAAATTACTTGTATCAAATTATCTTGCTCAAAATTGGTAAATGAACAATACAATTGCACACACATTTGTATTTGAGAGATTTTGTATCATTATGATAAATCAAGATCGGCAATAAACTCACATATGCACATGAGGGTTCCTTATAAATCTACATTTTGTCTTTGAGATAATTTAAAATATTTATGCAAATATTTTGGAATAATTTCATCTTCTTATTTGAGAACATCTGTTTAGTATAAAAACAATTACATACATTTTTTTTCAAAAATCCAATTTTTTTTCAAACCATACAATAAAGTCACGTTTATATATACTTTCGACTTCCGCAACGATGGTATAGTTCCTAAAACCTAAACTGGAATTTTATGCCTAGCGCAAGTCCTCATCTTATATATTTTTTGTTTATCTCAAAATCAAAAATCAATTATGCAATAAAATTATTTTTGGATTTCGCGATGATGGTATAAGTCTATACCTAACAATTCTATGCCTAGCGCAAACCATCGTTTTAATTTTATTTCCCATTTTTTATCCATAAAAGCATATGGCTTAAATCATTATGTTACACAATTGTGCTTTAAAAAGAACGAAAACTTTTTCTATTTCATTTCATTATGTCAACATTCAATTTTTTGCGACGATGGTATAATTCCTAGGCAATTGTTCAAATTTCTATCACACTTAGGAATTTTATGCCTAGAAAAAATCATATTTTTTAATATTTCATGCATAATATTTTCATGGAAATCTGAAAACAAATCCTCATCACCATCCTTTTTCATCATCACAACACAAAGTCTTAAGACAGTCTCTTAAGCACTCTTTTACTTTTAGCAATATTTCTATACTGGGATTAGCTTGACGACCTAGCGAGCGGCGACTCCATGAAATGGTCATATAACAACGACAATGTCCTTTGAAATTATTGTTAGAAGTCCCTTTATTTTTCATCAAATCATACCACAACCACCAATTTGTTTACATCAGATTATTTCATTTAAATTTCACAGCATGACATAAAATTATACTATTGCCAACGACATAATTACATGAATAATCAATCAACAATTCAAAATTTAAAGCATCATAAAACATATGGACAAGTCATATCACAAAAGATCATATATATATATATATATCAAAATTATGTACATCATATCAAAACTGGATCGGTATGCCACAATCTATACCCTGGCATACTCAATCCTCTCAAAAATATATAGTCTATAGTCAATGTGCAGCTAGTCTCGAGAAGCCCTCGAGCTCTCAGCCTCATCTCCTCTCCCACCCTGAGGTGGAGGAGGTGGCCCCATCAGAGTCCGTGTTGTGTCTCGGGTCCTCGACATCGATCATGAGGATGTCCTCGATGACCCCATCATGACCGGCTCCGCAATGCTAGCTGGCAGCGGTATCCTCTGCCCCTCTGGAACCACATGATAGTACAATCCCTGGTAGAACACGGTCTGAGCAATAGCCCATGCCAGATCCTGAGTGCTCACCCCTCCGCTCTGAGCCCTGAGTCATGTAGCCTCATCCTATAGTGTCTACACCTGAGCCCGAAGGTGGGCATTCTCTGCTCGGAGAGCCACCACCTCGTTGCTCTCCCCCACCTCGACACCCTTGCCCTTATCGAGCGATGGTGGCCTATCCCTCTATTGAGAAGGGAGTCCCTCCTCTCTCCTCTCTGGCTATTGTGGTCTCTTCGAAGCCTGTGGCACTCTTCGATGTCTCTCCTGAGGAGACCATCATTGCTCCCTCCCTCCGTGACTCCTCGCTGCATCGATGGCAGCCTGGCACCGCCTCCCCATCCGTCGCACCACAGCGTGCATCGGACCCTATGCCCTCATCATCCGAGGAGGGTGGATGCCTATGTACCAGGCATCATACCCATCTGTGACCCCAATGTCATCCCCATCCACTGGCTGAATGGGGGCATCATCAACATCCTGACTCTAGAATCATTGCATATCTAGAGCCCCGCTTAGTGTAGTATTATCTCGGATAGTCCGAGAGTACTCGTAGTCTCTAAGAGAAGGGATCCCCTATTGTAGACCGAACTGCCTCAAAACTCGGTCATAGCGGTGGAGCTCTACCTCTCCCCACTCCATCCTCAGCCAGAAGACTCGCTTGATGTGAGCCAACTCCTGTCCATCCTCTCCCCACCCTGGATGCTCTCTCCATGGCCTCCAGGTGATCTGGTCAGGGATGAGGTCATCTAGCAACCTCCGGGACATCGATAGATCTATCCACCGCTGTGACCCTCTCTAGAGCCACCAATAGAAAACCTAGGGTCTCTCACGGTCAACCCCTATTAGTGGAAGCCCTATCGGCCTCCGCATCGCAATGTGCTCCCAACACCAAACCTGTAGCAGCGATGTCAGTACTAGACATCGACCTCCCTTGTATACGACCCCGTATAGGATCCTATACAAGTGGCATAGTACAAAACTACCCCAAGAAAACCTGTAACCATGGTCTCTCATGTCGTAGACCACATCTGAGAGGAGCCATGGTAACCTGCATCCACTCTGGTGGCATAGTAGTAGGCCACCCACTACCCCTACCAAAACTTGAGTCAATCGAGATGCCCCAGGCATCTGCCTCAATGTCTCGATGTTCACTCCACCCTTCTCCAGGGTGAAGCTAGGGTCTCTGCATAGTCGCATCATGGCATGGCCCTGATTGGCCGTAAGAGTCATCAACCGCCCATGTATGGGGATCCTCAAGATCCTCCATACATCCTCTAGAGTGGGAGCCATCTCCCCTATTGGTAGCCGAAAGTAGGATGACCCCGGATACCACCTCTCTGCTAGGGCTGTCAGTAGCCCCATGTCTATAGGTATTTGTGGCATCTCTGCCACATGCTGTAGCCCAACCTCCGATAGTCGGTCTCGCTCCGCCTGATCGAGCGTGGCTACATCGTCTCTTAGACCCCCGTATTTCCACTCTTGAATTTTTAGTAATCCCCTCTACAAAATAAATAATAAAACAACAAAAATCATTAATAGATAATCATTAAAATCAGTTAAATCAATTTCATCTTATAAAAAAAAATGATATCATCCATTATTGGATGATATCGTACTAAATTAAGTCAAATCGTCCTTGGTAGGATGAAATCATCTCCGATTTCTCAACTTGGGGATCACCCCTTGTTGGACGGGATCACCCCTATTTCATCGATTTCACCCCTAGACGAAATCGATGATCTAGGGATGATTTCGATGAAATTGGAGATTTCGACAAAATTGGGATGATTTCATCCCGACGTCGTCGACGGCCTAAAAATGGCCATGATACCCCAAAAATAGTCAAAATTTAAATTAAAAATCACACAAATCAAATTAAAAACATAATGCATCAAGTTTAGATCCTTACCCGCAACCCACGTCGGACCTCTGTCGATCTGTGTGTCATTTCCACCATTTTTCCTGCAGAGCTCTAAAACAGCAAAAGTGAACAGTAACAATGAATTAGGGTTTTACCCTATTTTTTGTAATTTTATTTAAAAACAACTTTTTTTAAATTTTGCTTTTTCGTGCTTTTACCTCAAACGTTCGATTTGGGTAAAAACACGGAGGGGGCACCATAGTAAGCAGTTGTACGATTCGACCTAGAATCATCGTCTAAAAAAATGGAATAAATTTTTGCTTTCTCGTAAAGCGGGAAGAACTCGTCTTTAACGCATTTTCTTCAAAAAATTCGCTAAAGAGGGGGCAAAATGTAGCACCCTAAAATTGGCATAGTTAAACCCTTAGTAAAAAGATAAAAATTTGAATTTTAACCCCGAAACCGCCCGTTAACCGCTCACCCCATTTTTCATGCCATTTTTAGGAGTTGTTTTGACCGTTGGACGATATCGTCGTCGATCAGACGAAATCGTCCTAGATCGGACGAATTCATCTAGAATAGAACGTCCAGACGATTTCGTCCCAAAACCAAATTTTCATAATTAGCTTCTGTTTCAATAGCCTCTCCAACTTGGGCAGAAGCGTGTCTACGCAGTTGGAGATTCCTCCGTTGGAGATCTCCCAGATTGGGATGATCCCCAACCTCCTAACCTCCCCCTAATTCTATATAAACTGGGATTTTCTCAGTTTATCCCCCTGGCTCTCCTCCTGACTCTCTCCCTGGTTGATTTTCCCTACCATTTAGCTTTGTTGTGTTAAGACGTCCTATCTACCATTGTTTGCACTCGTAGTTTTAAGTTTTCATTGCAGGTTTTCACTGTGCTTCAGCTGGAGGAAGCTCGGATCGTCGCAGGTGATTCCACATGATTTTGGATGATCCTGTCGAAGATCGGCGATGATCTCATACGATTGGAGGTGATCTCGACTGTAGTTCATATTGGGGGCAATCAGAGCCCTGAGTTTGCATTTCTCATCTTCCTTCCTCATTTTATTATGCATTAGCTTGATTATTTTCATTCTGCATCCTGGAGTTCACCTCATTTAGCATAAATGCATGATAAAGTTAAAATAAGTTATTAAAACAATGCATTTCCTTTAATCTGCTATCTAGATTTATCAGTTAAGCATTTATACTATCATTTCTATCATTTTGCATTATTCTTGCAGTTGCATTTTCGGTTTTTGGTGTCTATTTTTGTGATTGCAGGTTTCTGACGAATTCGTCAGATCGACGATGATCTTGTCTGATTTTAGATGATCGCCTATGATCTGGGATGATTCTGTACAATTGCAGATGATCCTGTCATATTCGGGATGATCTGGACTCCTACAAGCTTCAGAATCTTCATCAGACATCCGAAATCAGGTGCATTCTTTCTCATTTAACATATTCCTAGTATTTAGGATTCATTCATGCTTTTTGTATTCATATAAATCGGCATCTTCATATAGAATAGCTTAGATTCATTTTGGCCAACCTAGGAATATGAATGATTGAGTATAAAATGAACACATCAAACCCATTCTCAACCTAGGCATGGAAACTGCCACTCAAAGTTTCCTGGTGAACCCCACCATCCATCAAAAATTCACCCTTATACCCCTCCCCCGAGAGGCGTGACCTTCAAAGGGCCTCTCAGTCCGAGGTATTGTCCCATCCTTCTCGCATCCCCCTTTCGGGCATGGATCCTTTAGCTTGAAGGTAAGGGCGCAAAAAATTTGGGTCGATACAATGTCCATCTATTTTTCTTATCGCCCTTTCTCTTGTCATTTACCAGGGACTACCCAAGGAGCACTATTCGTTGAGATTATTTCCTGTGAAACATGCTAGAGTTGGAGACTCTTACATCACTACAATTATGAAGGAGAGGAATTACCCCTTGTTACGTTATTCAAACCAGGGTTTAGTGTAATAAAATATCATATAAGATCCAAGCACCTTGCTAGTTTCTCCATATGTAAAAAACTTTTATATTAATGAAAATTCCAACTCTATCCTTGGCATCTCCTATGTTGATGATTTGTGTCTTCTTATTTATGTATTACTGCAATCAGAATATGTGAAGAATACTTTATTTCATTAGTTAAATAATTTTTGTGCATTACATTATTTGAATAAATAAAAACAAACTACTTCTTCCTTCTCTTTCCTTTCTAAATCACTTAATATCAATATGCTACGACTACCCAATGGACATGGCACTGGTATAGTATTTATATGCTTTGTTAATGATAGATTTGGTGACAAATAATTAAAATAATACCATTCTATCTGGTAGTGAATGGGTGATTGCACTATAATAGCAAATATACAGGCCCACTATTTGGGGTTTTCTTACCCAACCTGGTCTATTTAGAGCTCTCTAGGTAATCTATTCCTGGATCAAAGAGGTGGATCCATCAAAGTCCATAATACTCATTGTGATTTTTGAGTTTCTCATGATGTGATAAATCTTAGAAGGGTAAGCAGGAAATCTCCACAACAGTCCCCAACTTCAAAGGATATTGGATGTACCTTCTTATTGTAGGTACATCAAAGTCTTTTGTGACATGTTCTAAGGTGCTCTAAAGCATTGATACATTTTTATTCTAATATTTACAACTACTGTAAGTGACTTGAGTGATATTTATCTCCTACCAAAGAATATTGTAACAAGAATCTTAGAGAAGGTATCTCAACTTCAAAGGGAAAGACTACTTTGGTGCCATACCAAAGTGTATGGTGTTGCTTCGGTGGGAGTAGGCACACTTGTGTGATATGCTCATAAGGTAGGGTAGAGTTGCAAGTACCAATATTAGCTATTTTTTTTCACAAGTTTCTTAAGAATTTTGATTATTATTTTGTTGGAGGATTTGGCTTGTCCATTCCCTTATGAGTAGTATGGCATGGACCATATTTTTTGAATTTTGTATTTGGCACAAGTTTTGGCAACTTTATTATTTTTAAAAGGGTTGATCTTATATACAATTATGGTAAAAGGAATACCATTTCGGCTGATGATTTGATTTATAATGAATTTTGATACTTGAATTCCTATTGTGATGGATAGGGGCATTACCTTGAACCATTTAGTAAAATATTCTATAGCGGTGATGATGAACTTGTGTCCATTGGATGATTGAGGGTTGATCTTGCCTATGATATCCAATCCCCAAGAGGAGAAAGGCCATGGATATGTGGTCGGTTAGAATCCTTGAGAAGAGGTGTGAATAAGGTTTGTCATGTTATTGACACTTATCACATTTTTTTACATAGTTGTGAGAATCCTTTTCCATAGCAAGCCAATAATAGACCATTCTTAGGATTTTCTTAGCTATGGATAATCCATTAAAATATCCATCACATGCTCCATCATGGGCTTCTTTTATGATAGCTTGGGTTTCATTTTTGTTTAGGCACCTAAGGAGTATACCTTCAAAGGAGCATCGATATAGAATATCTCCAATGATGACATATTTGCAAGCTTTTAGCCTAAATTATCTATATTTATTGTGAGTTGAATCCTTTAGAGAATGTTACTTCCTTGAGGAAATTGAATATGTCTTGATACCAAGGTTGTTGAGGTGTAGACGTTTCAATGTTGCATATGTTAAGAGGTTGCAAGCATGATTCAATTGTGGAAGATTGGTTGATTGACCTTATGATAATAGAAGATTCTTCATATTCCAATTCTAAGGGTATGAGAGATGTTGCGGTAGCCATGGCATCAGCGTGATGGTTGCTAGATCATGGTATTTCTTCTATGGTAATTTGGTTGAAGCGAGTTTTCAACATGTATACAATATATTTTTATGGATTCAACTTCTCATATTTGGTTTTATAAGTATCATTCACTTTGTTGATGACCAGTTGTGAATCATCATATAATGCTAAGTTTTCAAAGTTTAGCTTTGTTTTGGCACTAATACCTAGGTTGATTACTTTGTATTTGACCGTATTATTAATATATGAGAAGAAAATTTTAAAGGATAGTGAGATGAGTTGTTGTTGTGGAGTAACTAGGACAATTATTTCCCTTGCACCTTTTGCGCATCTAGCTCCATCAAAATATAAGACCCAAGTTTCAAGCTCTTGGGTTTCTATTGAAAATATTGTTTCATATAGAAAATATATGTTTATGTGATGTTTTTATTCTAAAGGGGATGTGGCTAGTTAATCGCCTATGACTTACCCCTTTAGTGATTTTTTATTTATGAATTCTATATCGAATTCACTAAGGGCTATGACCCATTTTGTAGTTCTCCCTTATAGATAAGGTTTTGATATAAGGTAACATAGTGAATCTACCCTTACTAAGACAAATGTCTTTTGACTAAGCATGTAGTGTCTTAGTTTGAGAGACAAGAAGACAATTGCTAGGTAAATCTTCTCTAGTGGTGTGTAGTAAATTTCATAGTTTACTAAGGTTCTACTAATGTAGTGGATTGCTCTTTCTCAATGTTGTTCATCATATTGGGCTAATAAAGCTCCAAGGGCATGTTTGATAGTTGCCATGTATAACAACAATGGTTTATTCATATTTTGGGGTGCCAAGATAGATAGTGTCAAGAGAGGTTTTTAAATATTTGAAGGCTTCTTGACATCCTTCACCCCATTCAATTTTTATTCCCTTTAATAATTTGGAGAAAGGTTGATAATTATCTACAAGTTGCAATATGAATCTATGGATGGCTTGTAATTTATCTTGTAAACTTCATAATTAGGTTTGGTTTTTAGGTGGTGGTATATTTGTTATTTCCACGATTTTGGAGGGATCAACTTCAATATTGCGATGAAAAATAATGAATCCCAATATTTTTCTTGATGTTACCCCAAATATACATATTGGATTTTAGCTTGACTTTATAATCTCGTAATATTTCGAAGATAAATCTGAGATCTCATACATGGTTTTGCCTTTTCTGAGATTGGCCCAAGATTTCATCTACGTAATATTCAACATTTTTATGCATAAGATCATGAAATATATGTGTCATATCCCTTTGATAAATGTTTCTCTCACATTTTTAAGGCCAAATGGCATGACCTAATAATATAAGGTTCCCTAAGGGGTAGTAAAAGTTGTTTTAGATTGATCTTCTAGTACTATCTTGATTTGGTTGTAACTTGAGAATCCATCCATTAAGGACAACATCTCAGCCCTAGCAGTAGAATCCACTATCATGTCTATTTTTGGCAAAGGGAAATCATCCTTTGGGTAAGCATTGTTTATATCCCTAAAGTCAATATAAATTTGAAAGGATCCTTCCTTATTAGATACAAGAATGATATTGGATATCCAATCTGAATAATCTATGGCTTTTATGAATCTGACATCTAAGATTTTTTTCAATTCATCTTTTACTAAAATAGCAACCCTTGGATGTATCTTTCTTAATTTTTGTTTGATGAGCTTGACATCAAGATGTACTACAAAATAATGGACTACCAGTGAATGGTCAAGTCCTACCATGTCATCGTATCCCTACAAATATGTAAAAAAAATATTTTAATAGGTTTGTGTATTCTATTTGTTCTTCTTGGATCAATATTTTTCCAAGTTTGATAAGGCAAGGATCCTGGTCTGTTCCTATGTTGACTTCTATAGTCTCTTTGATTAAGGCTTGTGACTCATCCTTAAAATGGATAGGGGTGTCTATTATCCCTAAATTTTTGAGTTTTTGTAGATCCATAGATGTTTGTTCTAGTTCAGGAAGCTGAGCTACGTCTAATTTGAATATTTGTTCTAGAGATTCTTCTATATGGTGATCATCCAAAGAATATTCAATATTTTCTTTGATTGCTATTGATTCTGGATGAACTAATTCCAACATGTTAATGCTTCCAAATATTATAGTTTTGAGGGGTTTTTGATTGAGGAGTGACCATAGTTCTTGTTCGTCCTCCTCAACCAATTGAGAGCCTTGTATTTATTTTGAGTCATAATCCTTATCAACTTCTCCTAATATAGGAGAAGGTTCATTTTTTTGCGGGATGAATCCAATCCCACATTGTGCTGATCAAGGTTTGGCTTCTAGGGGTTCTTTAATGCCTTGTTCATAATTACCTAGACCTTTACCTTGATAACCTATGTTGGAAAGTATTTGTTTAGCTATGTAAAATAAAGGTGACATATAGCATGTGTCATATGTTCATTCACTAGGCATGAGGTTGCACCCTTGGATATTTTCATCAAGGGTAGTTCCTCCATGAATGAAAGTGCAAGATCCTATTTGGATTTTAATTCCTTTCCTATTTGGAAAAACTATATCATGAGGAGATAGAAATATGCTTTCTAATTCTATAAAAGGATATGGTTTTTGATGAATGAAGTTGATTTCATCGTTGGAAGAGGATGATTGGTGAATTTTCTCTAAGTTTATAAGAGGTTCTTCTAATTTTTTCTCTCCTTTATCTATTTTTTATTGACTATTTGACTTAGCTAGTTGTATGGAAGGGTAGAGATTAATCTCTTGTAATTCGATCAAGTTGCACATGGCAAGATGTTCTGGATATCCAGGGACATGGATAATCCTCCCTTGATACTCATATTTGAGATATTGATGCATGGTAGAAGGCACTGCCCTCATAGCGTGTATCCAAGATATTCTAAGGAGCATGTTATAGATTACGTCACATGATATGCTATATAAGAGGGTGTTTGGGACATGAGTTCTTACTTTGATAGGTAAATTAATATTACCAATTACTTCTCATTCTTCATTTTCAAAGGCCTTAATGATGAGGTTTGACTTTTGTAGGTCATTTTTTGTTAGGCCAAAATTTTACAAGAACTTGATATTGCATACGTTCAAGGCTAATTCATGGTATACTGACTCTCTTGATATATTTATCACCTATTTGAGCTATGATATAAATATGAGAATCTCCTAATATGGTTTTAAGAGGAGTATCTTCCTTATGGAAGGCTAATATAGCATTGGTAATTCCAATTAACCCAACCATGTTGGTGATGTCATTTGGAGATAAATCTTGAGGGACTTCTTATTCACTTAGGAGCTTCAAAAATATTTCCCTATGAGTAGGTGATGTTTTTAACAATTCTAGAAGAGAGATATTTACAGGAACCTCTTCCAGTTATTGATGAAGATCGAACGTGTGTAAAGTGTTTTGTGAAGGTGTAAGCACCAAAGGTGATTTATTAGGAAAATTGATCTTCATTCTTGAGATGACCAATGAAGGTTGTTCTGATGACTAATTCTTTTCTTGTTGCCTTGGTATGGCATGGGAAGACCTATATAAATGAATGGTGTCTATGAAGTTAGCTAATTTTAGATCATGCATTGGAAAGGGGTCTTGAAAAATTCTCGTACCTTTGTTAGGGTTTTCATTTTATTGAATGTTACTTTTTCTTTTTCAGTGAGGTCTTTAATGATGTTATTTAAAATTCTATATTTGTTGGTGGTGTGTCCTTCCATTCGATGAAATTCATAATATTCATCTTGCCTATACCAAAAATGGACTCCCTTGGATAGATCCCAAGGCCTAATAGGTATAATTTCTATTATTTTAGAATCAAGGAGTATTTTTAGCATAGATGTTTGAATTTGTCTAGTATTTGTATATTGCCTTTGGGGATTCTTTTCTCTTTGGATAACCAAATTTTGAGAAGCATTTGGAGTAGCATTTATGTTATTGTTTTGATGAGAGTCGGTCACACTGTCTCCTATGACATGTTTGTTTTTCTATTACCCCTTATTAGAGGTTTTTTCATCTTCTTTATTTTTATAGTTAAGTTGTCCTTGTATTAAGAGGATGACTTCTACTCTTTTAGTCATGTCGATGGATTCTTTTAAGGAGATTAAATTTTTCATTTCCAAGGGATATGACAATTGTTCATGAAGTTTTCATATGGAAATATGTAAGAGTTATATATGAGAAGGAATGTATTGAAGTTTTCCTACTAAACCTCTCCATTTGGCTAAGAAATCTGAAAATTTCTCATTCTTATATTTTTTAAGTTGATAAAGGTCATCTATGGTAACCTTATCTTCTATGTATATTGAAAATTGTTTAACGAAATCTTCCATAAGTTATTTGAACATTGATATGGAATGGCGATGTATTTGAAAATACCATTCTAGGGCTAAACTACTAAGACTTTTAGGAAATAACTTAAGGAGAAGTTTTAATTGTGGTTGATGTCACTACAAGCGATTTAGAGTAACCTTAGATGGTTAATGGGATGTTGCTTTTTGTTGTATATTTGAAACTTGGGAGTTTTAAAGTTATTTATAAATGGATGGTTGATGATGGTTGGATCTAATGGTTCATTGTAGAATTCTTCAAATGAATATTTTAAATTAGATGACCCTTGGAGAGAGGTAATTTGACATTCAAGTTATTCAAACTTGGAGTCCCTCTTCTTTAAGTCTAAGATTTTAGTGTTGATATCTTAGATATCATTTGATGATGGAGTTAATGATATTGTTATTAGTGGTTGCATTTGTGGTTGAGAAAAGGTTTACATCATGAAAGGCATGTTCATGAGAGTTGAAGAATTTTGACTTGATGTTATGGTAGTGTTGAGGTGCAATTTTGTCCGATCACAAAATCACCCAACAACTAGGATCTTGACAATCCTCTCTTGCAAAGAAAAGGGATATTTCTTCAAGGTCTCCACTTAATGTTTCAAATGTTAAGCATGTATGTGTAAATAAGTGCCTTAAAACTCTGTGTAGTTCGCAAGTGTTGTTAACAAGGGGCCTAGAAAATTAGGCAAATGATTTCACATGCATCATATAGTACACCTTTCATACCAATGTAGTCTAATGATGAAATAAAATCTATTTTATAACCTTAGAGTATACAAAATTTATTTCATCTCTATACTCCAACTATCTCAAAAAAAATGTTTTTAGATAAGTTTATCATAAAAGGAATTTAGCATTTTAATTGTATTTCACTTACCTTTTAAGATAATCAAAGTTAATGAAATATTGGTAAAATCAGTAACCTTTGAATATAATGATATATTATAAATTCAATTTCAAAAGTCCAACTGATAAAGAAATTTGTTCTGATCTCCAAAATATCAAAACAGGTGAACGGATGTTTCTTTGTCTTACCTTATTTATAATATAATAAAACCTTATTAATGGAAAATATTAGGGTTTGATATAATCCTAATTCATGAGCTTTGATTTTACAATAAAATAAAGTTCATGAATCAGCTTTTCTTGTATTATTTACCCTTTAAAATATTTATTAAATTAAATATTTTAAACATAAAGATATGTAACATTTGGATTTTTTAAAATGAAATAGCATTAAAATTATTTCCAAATTGAGTTTCTGAAAGATAGCAATCTCAATATTCTAACCTTATGATATGAAGGTTGAAATTGGGACTTTTACTTATCTGTAAATTTATCAAATTAAATATCAATTAACTTGATATTTAATTAATAAATTTATCAATAACCTAGTAAAGAATTTTTTTTTATTAAAACTTAAACTAGGTTAAGATAAATAAATAAAACCATTACAAATTAAATTAAAAAGGCTTTAATTGATAAGAAGCTAAATATATATCTGGATAAATTTAATTACAGACACTAACAAAATCACAAAAAACGTTGAACCAAAAACTATTATCTACCAATTGAGGAAAATGCGGAGCGGAGCGGAGGAGTTTTGAAAATTTTGGGCGGGAACTGCAGAGAAGGCACGGAGGGTTTGGGAAGGACCATCGAGATGGAATCAGGCGAGGATCCAGAGGAAGGGAGACCTTCGACGTCAGGTGGGGTTGTCCCTAGTGGGCTCGACCCTCCTCAAAAAGATCCGAACAAAGGGACCCAGATGGGCGTTGCGGGTCCCAGAGGGGGCCGATCTTTTGCGAAAACCCTGAAGGGTCGGGTGAGTGATTTCCTTTCATTCCCACCCCTCATTCCCATGAATAATAGGATAGTGGCTCCTTCTAATGTGATGGGCTCTTTTTTAGCCATGGAAGAGTTTTCGCTTGTGGGTAAGTTTCTGGGTGGAAGACCGGATATTGAGACTATTCGATCATGGGCTCTGACCAAATGGAGAACGGTGGGGAGTTTGGAAGTTGTTGCCCTATCCAGGGGTTTTTTTATCTTAAGATTTAATAACAAGGAGGATGCGAACCGCGTTCTAACTGGAGGACCCTGGTTTTTAGGGAAACGCAACCTTTTCCTCAGGAAGTGGGGGGAGGATTTCGACCCTAAAAAATAGAGTATCAATACTGCCCCTATCTGGGTTCGTCTTCCTAACCTACCAGCTCAGTTTTTCAATGAGTATTGGCTGCAAGGCATCGCCAGAGTGATGGGAGAATTGGTGTCCATATATCATGCAACCTTGGCTAGGACAAGGATGACACATGCAAGATTTTGCGTCAATGCTAATTTAGACTCTGAGTTGCCAAATTTTGTGGAGCTAGAGTACGACAACTACCTAAGAAAACAGGTGGTGGAATATGAAAATAGGCCAACTTTTTGTCCTGAGTGCAAAACCCAAGGCCATTTGCAAAATCAGTGCCCTAATCATGCAGATAGTAGAGAAAACCAAAATATGGAAGGCAAACGGGCCAATGAGAAAGGGTTTCCTAGGTACCCCCATCCAAATGGCGGCCCCGTGGGCAGAGGAGGGTTTAGGCAACCTAAAAATAACCATTTTTATTAGGAGAAGACAAAACAGGGGGCACGGCAAGGTCAGAGCAAAGGTAAGCAACTTCTCTCCGACGAACAAGAAAATAAGGTAAGCCCTAAAATTCCAAGCTCAAATAAGTTCAAAATTTTAGAGGATCTAATGGGAGAAGGGGAGAGCGAGGAGTTAGATGGAGGAAACCTGCAAGGTGAAATCCCTGAATCCCTAGTTTCCCCATCAAGGGCGGGTCCTACAATTCCCATAACTAAGAACCCCTCAAGCCCCCAGGGAGGGGCAAGGCAAAATCCTGCAGATTACAGAAAACGAGTGGAGGAGATTGAGTCCTCGAATTTAGTCCTTCCCACCATCTTAGCCAGGAGCCTGTCAAACCATCTAGAAGGTTCATCAGGAGAATACAGGAAACAGATGGAGGAGTTAGATTCCAGGATTGAGGTGGTAGAAATGAATGTTTTGGAGGAATGTGTTAGTCCGGTTCTACAACAGAGAGTTAATCCACCCTTTAGCCCCAAAAAGACCAGGAGTACTACTAAGTCACCCATTGACTATGGCAGTGAGAGAAAGAAGGGGAGGATTTCAAATGCAGAGCTCAACAGAATGAGGACTGACAATGAGATTGCCAGTGGCAAACAGAAAACACTGATACAACAAGTTATCCCAGGGCTTGAAGATAACAAATCAGGAAAGCCTCCCCAAGGGAAGGGGAAGGGGAAAAACTCTAAACAATCCAAATGAAGGTTCTCTCATGGAATGTGAGAGGCCTCAATGGCCAACCCACTCAAAGGGTGGTTAGTTCGTTAAGAAGGCAGTACAATCCAACAATTGTGTTACTGCAAGAAACAAAACTAGGCGAAGCCCAGTCAAAATCAATAGCAAAAAATATGTGGAGCCAAGGGGACATGGTGTTCAAACCGGCTAGAGGAGCTTCAGGGGGTCTCATGGTGTTGTGGGATCCTCGGGTGGTGGAAGGAAGCATCATCCAAGATGACGACAGGGTGCTGAGTGTTTTCTTCCATGACATTGACAACAATAGGTCGTGGATCTTCTCAAATGTCTATGCTCCCAATGATGTTCAAGGAAGAGCTTCTTTGTGGGAGTATCTGGGTAAACTGGGTGATGCTTTCCATGACATCCCGTGGGTGGTGGCTGGCGATTTCAACACGCCATTATACCCCTCGGACAAAAAGGGTGGTTCAGGGCTCCCAACCAGAAGCATGGAAGACTTCAATGACTTCGTTAATTCGAACCATTTGATGGATGTGAGACTAAGAGGGGCCAAGTATACTTGGAGCAATAGGCGAGCTGGAAGCCAACTGATCCAGGAAAGACTTGACAGGTTTTTCTTATCGAAGGAGGCAATTGTTGGGTTTGGAGACTCGACTTTGCAAACTCTTCCCAAAATTTCCTCTGATCACAATCCCATCCTTTTGGAGGTTCCAAAGTCAAATTCCTTCAAAAAACCTTTTCGTTTCTAGTCTATGTGGATCGGGCACCCGGAGTTAAGAGAAAATATTTCCAGATGGTGGCGACAACCCGTCCAGGGAAGTTCAGGCTTCAAACTTGCTCAAAAGCTGAAATTAGTAAAGGATAATCTTAGAACCTGGAATAAGGAGGTTTTTGGGAACCTGTTTGAGAACAAGAAACAAGTGGGAGAAAGGTTGCAGGTCATTGACAACTCCATACAAAATGGTTTAGGTGATGAAGCTACTAGGAAGGAGGAGCAAGCCAAGCTGTCAGAATATCACAATATTTTGGCTTGTGAAGAGATATACTGGAGACAAAAATCAAGGGCTTTATGGCTAAAGGATGGTGACTTGAACTCAAAGTTTTTTCATGTCACAACACTGAGGAACAGAAGTAATAACAAGATCAGAGAGCTGACCAAAGCTGATGGATCCAAAACCCAGGATCTGATGGAGATCAGAGAGGAAGTTGTTGCTTATTTTAGCTCCCTTCTCGAAGATGAATCCCAGTGTTTAGAGGAAGCCAAGGACTCTCTCCTCCAGTTCATTCCTAGCGTGGTTGATGAGGCCATGAATGGTAAGCTTCTTGCTCCATTCATCGATGAAGAAATCAGAAATGCTTTGTTTAGTATGGAACCTGAGAAGGCCCCTGGCCCTGATGGGTTCCCTCCTCGGTTCTTCCAAGTTTTTTGGGATATTGTGAGAGAGGATGTCATTTCTGCTATCCAAGAGTTTCAGGCTTCAAAACATATCCCGAGAGGGTTCAAGTCCACCTTTATTGCCCTGATTTCGAAGGGCCCATCTCCGGAGACAATGGCAGATTTCAGACCGGTTAGTTTATGTAACGTATCCTACAAAATATTAACCAAAGCCATGGCTAACAGAATGAAAGAAATATTGCCCCTCATTATTGACCCTGGTCAGGGAAGCTCTGTTCAGGGGAGATCAATTCTGGATGGTGCAATCACTGTCCATGAAGCCTTGCACTCTGCAAGGCAAACCAACAAGGAGGTCTTTGCTCTAAAGCTTGATATGAACAAAGCTTTTGACCGCATTAACTGGGAGTTCTTGATGGTTGTTCTTCTGAAGTTTGGCTTTCATCCTCAGTGGGTCAGGCTGATAAAAGAATGTATTTTCGAACCTTGGTTCTCAGTTTTGGTCAATGGCACGACAACTGGGTATTTCCAGAGTCATAGGGGGCTTAGACAAGGAGATCCGATCAGCCCAATGTTGTTCATTTTAGTAGCAGAGGCATTAGGTAGAACCATAAAAGTTGCTTGTACTGTTGGGTTAATCTCGGGGATTAAAGCCACTTCTCTCACCAACCTAGTTTCTCACCAACAATTTGTTGATGACACTTTGTTGTTGACTCACTCGTCAGTGGTTGAAGCCAGAAGGATTAAGCACATACTCCAACTCTACGAGGATGCGGTGGGATAGAAGGTGAATTTCAACAAGAGTAAGCTTTACTTCCTCAACACCCCAATCTAGAGACAAGCCAGAATAGCTACGATTTTGGGATGTTCGATAGCGACTTTTCCTACATCTTATTTAGGCCTTCCCCTTTTCTATGGTTCTCCGAGAGAGTCGATGTGGGATAGAGTGGTTGAAAGAATTCAAAAGAAACTGGTTGGTTGGAAAGGTCATCTATTATCTCAGGCCGGGAAGCTTACTCTCACTAAGGCATCCTTACAGAGCATCCCGGTTTATTTTCTATCTGTGTTTAAGGCCCCTACCAGAGTTTACCAAAAAATTGAACAGCTCCAAAAGAATTTTCTATGGTCTGGGTCAGAGGAAAAAAAGAGGTTCCACCTTGTGGGCTGGGGCAAGGTTTGCAGGCCAAAAGAAAATGGGGGGCTAGGACTAAGAAGAGTTGCTCACCTAAACACTGCCTTGCTTGCCAAACAAGCTTGGCATCTTATCAACAATGAGGAAAATGAGTGGACTACCATAATTAAAAGAAAATATCTTCAAGATACCGATTTCCTAAATGATTCGGTGCACGGTGGAGGGTCGACGTTCTGGAAAGCAGTCTTAACAAGTAGAGAGGTCATAAAGAAAGGCCTAAGATGGGTTCTTGGTAACGGGCAGAAGATCAAGTTATGGGATGACAGGTGGGCCAAGGATGAAGCTTTATCTCAGTTTCCTTCCCTTGCAAGGATCAAAAGAATCACAGAGGATCTCATAGGAAGGAAAGTGGCTGACTTCATAAGACAGGACAGAGGTAGGCTTATCTGGAAACAGATAAGGATTCAAGGCTTTGAAGCTGAATCAGAAGAACTCCAAAGCATCCTGCATCAACAATTCATTTCCATGAGACCTAAGCAGGATCATGTAATATGGGCAGCCACCGAAAATGGGCAGTTCTCAGTCAAATCTGCATATATGCTAATGTTAGATACCGAGGACCCCACACTCCAGACTCAGTTGGTGTGGGTCAAAAACCTTATTCCTAAAGTTGCTATGTTTTCATGGTTGGTGATCCAAGGTAGGATTCTGACGATTGACAACTTTTTAAGGAAAGGTATGATAATTGCTAACCGATGTTCTTTGTGCAGGGGTAATTGGGAGTCCACCCACCATATTTTCCTTGAATGCCCGATCTCTCTGAGTGTTCTCAATGGGTTGTTTCAAGCCTTTAGCATTTGCTGGGTCGGACCAGCTACCATCCTTGACCTCTTCCACCAATGGCCAAATCCCTTTGTTAGCCTTAGGCTAAGGTTTTTTTGGAAGATTTGTCTCCATCATTTTCTTTGGCAGGTGTGGCTAGAAAGAAATCATAGAGCATTCCATGAGTCCAGCCATGATGTCACCTCCATTACCAATAAGATTCTTACCTTTGCCCATGAAAACGTCAGCCTTATACCTTATGAAGATCGAAATCCTTCCCCCTGGGAGAGGCGGATCGCTCAATCCTTAAATATTACTCTAGGCAAGATACCTGTGTCTTTCAAGGTCAATCCCAGATTAGGTGTCAAGTGGAAACCGCCCCCGGTAGGTTGGTTCAAGCTCAACTTCGATGGGGCCTCTAAAGGTAACCCTGGCAATGCAGGGGCTGGAGGAGCAGTGAGAGATCATCAAGGCAAGTTGGTGATGGCCTTTTCTGAATGGCTGGGAACTAGGACTAACAACGAGGCGAAAGCAAGAGCGTTATGGAGGGGTCTTCAGTTGGCTCAGGAAATTGAAGGTAAACTTATTATCGAAGGAGATTCAATGCAGGTCATAAACCTTCTCAGCAATGGGAAAAATCCTCCGTGGTGGATTAAGACTGTCATCGAAGAGGCTAGGAGCCTTTACCATGCCAGGAACGATCGGAAGGCCCAACACGTTTTTAGGGAAGCAAATAAAACTGTTGATATCTTGGCCAATTTAGGGGTGGAAGCCGTTGGGTTGGTCATTTGGGAACATGGGGTCCCAAGTGAAGTGGCTAAAATTATTCAAAATGATCGCCAATGATGGTGAAGCCATGGGGATCGAAAAAAGGGAGAGCAGTTTCAATGTGGTTTTGTCAGTATTGCTTCGGTCCTTATTGTGACGGCTTTAGTTTTCTTTGCAACAGGGGAAGGTTCCAGGTGGATTGGTGGCTTCATGTTATGGGGTTAGGGGCAATGGCTGAGGCCAAAGACCGATGTCGCATTTTCGTGACTTGTTCGAGTTTCAGGAAAAGCAAATTTTAGCAAGTAAGGAAAAGTGTAGCGATTTTGTGACAGGTTGAGCAAGAAAGAAAGAGTGTCGCGATATCGTGACATGTTGGAAAAAGGGTCGTGATATCGTGACAGGTTGAGCAAGAAAGGAAGAGTGTCACGATTTCACGACATATAGAGCAAGAAAGGAAAAGTGTCGCGATGTCGCGACATGCTAGAAAGAGTGTCGCGATATCGTGACATGGAAAAAGTGTCACGATATCGCGACATGTCACGTTGTCGCGATCAAAAGAGAAGAGAAAAAGCATGAGGGAAAAAGTGTCGCGATATCGTGACATGATGAGCAAGAATGAAAGAGTGTCACGATTTCGTGACATGTTGAGCAAGAAGGAAAAAGTGTCACTTTTTGGCGATAAGTTAAGCTTGAAGGAAGAAGTGTCACGATATCGCGACATGTCGTATTATCGCGACCAAAAAAGAAGAGAAAGAGCAAGTGGGAAAAAGTGTCGCGATATCGCGACATGTTTTTTCGCGACTAAAAGAGAAGAGAAAGAGCAAGAAAGAAAAAGTGTCACGATTTCATGACATGTCGTCCTTTCATGGCCAAAAGAGAAGACCAAGAGCAAGAAGGAAAAGTGGCACGATATCGTGACACGTCGCATTCTCACGACCAAAAAAGAAGTGAAAGAGGAGGAAGGAAAAAGTGTCGCGATATCGCGACATGTTGAGCATGAAAGAAAAAGTGTCGCGATATCGGACATGAAATGTCACGATATCGCGACATGTCGCATTTTCGTGACCAAATGAAAAGAGAAAGAGCAAGAAAGAAAAAGTGTCATGATATCGCGACATGCAAGAAAGAGTGTCGCGATATCGTGACATGGTGAGCAAGAAGGAAATAGTGTCGCTTTTTGGCGATGTGTTGAACATGAATGAAAAAGTGTCGCGATTTCGTGACATGTCGGATTTTCGCGTCCAAAAGAGAAGAGAAAGAGCAAGAAGGAAAAAGTGTCGCGATTTCGTGACATGTCGGTTTATCGCGACCAAAAGAGAAGAGCAAGAGCAAGATGGAAAAAGAGTCACGATTTCGCGACATGTCATCCTGTCGCGACCAAAAGAGAAGAGAAAGAGCAAGAAGGATAAGTGTCGCGATATCGCTACATGTCGCATTATCGCGACCAAAAGAGAAGAGAAAGAGGAGGAAAGAAAAAGTGTCACGATTTCGTGACATGTTCAGAATGAAAGAAAGGGTGTAGCGATATCGCGACATGTCGCTTTTTCACGACCAAAAGTGAAGAGATTAAGCAAGAGGGAAAAAGTGTCGCGATATCGCGACATGTCATATTTTCGTGACCAAAAGAGAAGAGAAAGAGCGGGAAGGAAAAGTGTCGCGATTTCGCGACATGTCACTTTTTCGCGACCAAAAGAGAAAAGAAAGAGGAGGAAGGAAAAGTGTCGCGATATCGCGACATGTCGCAGTTTCGCGACCAAAAGAAAAGAGAAAGTGTTAGGAGGCGATAGTGTCGACTGCCTGTGTTCTAAGGTGTGTGTAATATTTTGTAAGGGTGTTGCTCTTTGTTGGTTGTGTGACCTCAGTAGGGGGCTAAGGACAGACTGTCCCTATTGAGATCATGTCCCGTTTCAGCGTTGTGCTATTTTTGTAATAGGTTTTGGGTCAACCTGTAAAACCCGGTTGTAATGAATATGTACCTTAATTACCAAAAAAAAACTATTATCTACAAGAATTCATATAGCACATAAATATCATGATGCCATATTCAAAGGAAACTTAAATTTGCAAATTATATGAAACATTTTACATATTCAAACCCAGACATTGACACAAGTTCAAATTCAAAATATCTCATATAATTGTCCCAATATTACATAGAAAACTTGGTTTTCTATAATTTACCTCTTGTATTTCTTCTTAGAGTAACGCTAGATTACTTCTCCTTTTTTGCCTCCTTTGTATAAAAATATCTGTCCATTTCTTCTTCTTCATAGAACTTATTTATAATTTTGAAACAATTAGTTCATCCAGTTTTTATGGTTTCACAACCAATTTCAAAATTGTTATCACAAAGAATTCGTACCTTCATAACACATTTTACTTCCTTATAACTCCTTTATAACAAATATTTACATTCAGGATATAACATTTTTTATGTTTTGAATGATAATATTCATCATTATTTGTATGTATGAATAATAAAACAAAATATTCAAATAATCCTTAACAACGTCTCCAATAAAACAACATACACATGATCATGACGATCTAATATTTTATTGTAAGCTTCTGGTAATAAAATTTTAAACCTTGGCATTTTCCCAAATCCATGCTATGTTGAAACAATAAAGATAACATGATATTTATAATATCCTGTAGTCTCTAGTGACTGTAATCCCCGATAATTGCAGCTTCTAGTTACCACAATATCAATATTTTTAGACAATTTCTTGAAATCCCATTCTTCGACACCTCCACGGCATCACATTCAATACTATGTCCTTCCAGAATCAATTAGTACATCTTTCAGTGCACATCAGCATTCTTATCCAATATTGTGTTCTCTGGCATCAAACTTCTTCGACAGTAATATTATACATCCCACTCTCCGACATGTGTATATACATAACATTATTCGACGATGATAAAGTTTTTTGATATCTTGCGATGAATTCTTCTAACATGAAATGGTAACCTATAACAATATTATTTAGTGATGACATTCTTGGGAAAATGCAACAGTAAAATCTAGTGATAGCGTATATTAACAGCAGCCTCGATATCATTTCCAGCAAGCCATGGCATTCTTCTCAGGTAGGTGATAATAATATTCTAATACACAAAAACTATTTGATTTACCCTAGACGGAACACACTGTATTACCGAGCTTGATTTCATCACATTCAATCAACCTCATAACATCGCCCACCTTAAAACATAATGAAACCAACATACACATCTCCACGCATCTCTTAACTCTGTCGGTAGTATAGGCTGAATGTGCCTTCTTGAGGATGCCCTGTAGACAATGTTTGGGTAATGATTCACACCTAATCCTTGCCAACCTTACCTCTCTTTTAATCACAAATTTATTTTTAGGGATATGCCATTGTCTCTTTTTTCTCCTTATACGCTATGCCTCAAATACCTGCAGACAAAAAAATATATTTTATTAGAATATTTATCCATTTAAATGTTTTAAATTATAAAAATCAAAACTTTATAATTTAAAACATTTAAATATATTAAAATTTAAACATTCTATTTTTAAAAAAATAAAGCAACCTATGCTAATTTAAAACATTTAACAAAAATATTCTATTTTAAACACAAAGCAACTTAATGCTAATTTCAAACATTTTACAAGAACATTCTAACTTTAAACATAAAGCAACTTTGAACCCAATAATTTAATGCTAAAAAATAATAAAAAGAACAATCACAAGTAAAAATAAAAAATGACTTTAACACAAACTAACATCAACTACACTAAAAAAAATTAAATACATGACAACTTTATGACTATACATAAAATAAAACATTAATAAAACATAATAACAACAAACAACATAAATAATAAAATAAATCAACACACATACAAACAAATTATGAATATTAAGTATTCATAAGACTTAAACATAAACATCAAGACATTAATTCTCAACTTTAATACTAAAACACACAATAATAACACAACATAAAAGATCATCTAAATTTTTTTTTGATAACACAACATAACATGAACATGGCACTAAGGGCACAATATTTAATTGAAAAGGACACAATTTTAGACCATAACCAACATAACCATATAATGATCCTACAAGTAAATTGATATCTTCAAATCATGGGGTGACCTATGCAATGCACTTTGTTGTGTGACCAGTCATATGAAAATGAATATTCCCAATATTCTAATGGTGACCATGGTGAACCACAAGCGCAAGCAATAATTTGAAACCAACTCTTCAAATTTCAAGTGGGTCCCCAAATTTTGGGGTCATTGTGAAGGACATCACAACAATGGCGACTCTGTTGGTCAATGTCCCTGGACATTTTGGACTCAAACACCAAACTCTGAAAACAAAAACCTGAAAATTAGAATCACGAACATCGATGAGTATCCAGAGAATATGAATAGACCAAAGCAAATATGAACTACCAGAATCATTTCAAGGATTTATGCAGGATATGATGTATTGTTGGTTGGAATCGGGTGACTTGTATTAATGATCATTTTAATGTAAACCTTTGTTTTGGCCATGCTTGTCATCGTACTTTAATCAGGGGTCCAATCATTTATACTCATGAAAATAAGATGATATGAAAATGATATGACGTAAGCTGAAACATGTATTGACAAAATATGAATGACATGTTTTATAGAGACTCAAACACTCTAGTACAATAAACAAACACACTAAAACTCATCTAACTCTCTTAGGACCAAATGTGTGTGTTGTGAGTTCCTTACCAGATCAAGAGCTCAGTTATGACCTTACTATCATCCAGAACCAGTGTGTGCGCAAGTGAGTTCATTACCTCATTTTGACCAAAATGATTAAACCTGTTATGAAAGAACCACAAGGCTAGCCTACCCGTTTGAATGATCAGAGGTCTTGATTTGCAACAAGACATGTCACCATGCATGAGCATACTCCACTGCCAGTCAAGCGTCTATAGCTCCGATGGAGGTTAACCCCATAGTCCATATTTTGACTTTTGATTGCTCGAATCCTGGGGACGACTACCCTTCCTTCTGACAGATGAGTAGTATGAATCCTTACGATCCAATGGTGAATGATGTGTTTAGCTTTTGATTTCTTGAACCTTGGGGATGACTACCCTTCCTTCTGATAGACGAGTAGTACGAATCCTTACGATCCAATGGTGAATGATGTGTTTAGATTTTGATTTCTTGAACCTTGGGGATGACTACCCTTCCTAACAGATGAGTAGTATGAATCCTTATGATCCATTGGTGAATGATGTAAATAGACTTAGAGCTTTGGGGAATTGGATTCTCAACCGAAGTATGATGAGAATTTGACCCTATCCTTACTACTCTAACTTCATTTGGAGTTTTCAAGTATTTGTGGTAAAAATTGAATTTTATGGACTATGTTGCATGATAGGACTGACAAGGATGTCCCTTTTCACCTTACACTTTCTTCCAAGGATGGTTTTGACCATTTTACCCAAAATGTTTTTAACATGTGTAAACTGTGTTTGGTTCCAGACGATTTCAACATCAGTCCCCGATTTCAAGACCCATTTAGTGTATATTGTGCAATGATCCTAAGAGAATCTGACATGCTTTTTGGTGGTTGCCTACCATACTAGAAGTGGTTGAGTGACTAAAACATTTAGGAATCCTGAAACTATGGTGTGTAAACATGAATCTTTTGTCTTTTACAATTTTGTTCAAAATGCCTTTGTGAAAGTGCCCCTGATTAAAGCAACATGACATTTTACAAAACCAATTAGCATATTTTGAATTTGATAAATGATCCTTTTATGGAATATGAAATATGAAGTGCGAGGATGATGTATGCAATATTATGAAGCATGTTTATGGAATACGAGTGCATGTAAGGATATGAAATTTTATGACAAAATTCCAGTTTTTCATACTTGCTTTATCTTTGTTCACATTCATAAGGACATAAATCAATACCTCATTTTCCTTTTTCCAGGTTTCACAGGTCCTCAAACTAGGTAGCTTTACCCTATTCTTGAAAGACTCACCTAAAATTATGCCAACTTGAAACACATTTAGTTAAGAAATTCCAACACGATCTGGCGAGGTTCATCTATCATTAAGCTCAACAACAAAACATTACAACAACAAATACAACAATGAACATTACAAAAACAAACACAACAACCAACACAACAATACAACAAATAACACAAGACACCAACACATCACACAACAAAAATGGTATATACAATAATGTACAAATAAGATTCATTCTCCTGTGTTTAAGCTTGAAAATAATGCTTTAGATGATGCCCATTCATAGGAAGCGACAAGTTCTCTCCACTTAAAGTTTTCAATCTAAATGCATTTTCTCCTAAAATTTCCAAAATTTGATATGGGCCTATCCATAAATTATCAAACTTCTGGTGATCCCCCCTTTTTTCATGTGCTTTATCCCACAACAACACCAAGTCAGATATTCAAAAAGCTTTTATAATTGCCCATTTATCAAACCAACGTTTTACCACATCCTGATGCTTACTAAAGTGAAGTAAGGCTTCCTCACATTTTTCATCAAGTTTAAGAAGATTCACTAAATGGGATTCAACTTTATCATCAGTTTCAAGGTAATATTTCATAAATTGCAAAGTTTGGAGCTTAATATTAGTGGGAAATAATGGATCCTGTCCATATACTAAATGATAAGGAGATGTTCCTATGGATTCTTTGATTCTGATCCTATCTACCCATAATGCAAATTTAAGTTTCGTATGCCATTCCCATGGATTATGTTCAAGCAACCTTTTAATGACTGACAACAAGTTCTTATTGGTAGATTCGATGAGACCATTACCTTGTGGGTAGTAATTCGAGGTAAACTTCAGACTTACCTTGTTGTCGTAGGCCCATTCTGCTAAATGAATGGATGCAAAGGCAGAACCATTATCACTAACAATAGCATTAGGTATACCAAACCGAGTGATAATGTTTTCTTCCAAGAATCGGACCATGACCTCTGCAGTGCAGTTCTTTGTTGGAATCGCTTCTGACCATCTAGTGCAATAATCGGTGGCAGTCAGAATGTACTTGTGTTGTGCAGAAGAATTCAGATTGATTTCTCCCATAAAATTGAGCCCCCATTGAGCGAATGGTCTTGATTCAATCATAGGCTGCAACGACATTGGTGCATTTCTCTCATGATTTGTAGCAACCTGGAAAACATGACAATGATGAACATTAGAATGTACATCTTTAAACAAATGGGGCCAATAATAGCCCACTCTCAAAATTTGATGTGCAGTTGCATTTGTGGAACCATGACCAGTACCAAATTTACCATGAAAATCATCTAATACCTATGAAGCCTCATTCTTATTAAGACATCGAAGATAAATACCTTCATGATTCTTTCTATACAAGACCCCTATTTTAATCATGAAGTTAGCGCATTTTAACCTCAGAGATCTTCTTTGAGTGGCATTTAAATTTGGAGGGGTTTTACCATTGAGAAGAAAGTACACGATGTCTTTGTACCAATCATCATTTGTGATTTCTTCCATCGTGTATTGATGACAGCTGATTTGGGGATCGATTTGAGCCAGGGTTTTGGATAATCCCTGACCTCGAACTATCTTCATTGGCTGGATTTCCAAGTCATATTCCTGCAATGTAGAGATCCATTTTCCTCGCCTTTCACCCAACTCATTCTGCAAATACATCATTTTAATTGCAGGGTCAGGTACTATTGCAAATACTTGACTATGCAAAAGATAATGTCTAAATTTCTTGACAGTTTTGAATAAGGCATACATTTGTTTGTCAAGAATTGAGAATCTCACCTCTGCATCTTTGAAAGGTTTGCTTACAAATGCAATTGGATTTTCAACATTACCTTCACTCTTTTGAGTGAGCACACTAGCAAATGAATGTTCTGAAGCAAATGAGTAAATGTAAAAGGGCTTCTTATAGTCTGGGCTTACCAACATAGGTGCTTTTGAAATTGCATCTTTCACATTTTGAAATGCATTCTTTGCTTCATTGCTCCAAGACATGTTAGCATCCTTCTTCATCATGTTATTCAATGGATTGACAATTTCAGCAAAACCAAAAATAAATTTACGTAAAAAATTAATCTTCCCAAAGAAAGATCTTAATTCTTTTTTGCTTCCTGGTAGCTGAATATTTTGTATGGCACTTATTCTTTTAGGATCTATGGATATGCCATCTTTAGAAATCACGTGACCCAATAATTTCCCTTATGTTAGGCCAAATATGCATTTTTTAGGATTCAGAGAAATTCCATGTTCTCTACATTTTTGTAAGACCTTCCTCAAATCCCTAACATGGTCATTTCTATTTTTGGAAAATACAGGAATATCATCAACATAAACAACAATGCATTTACCTATCAAATCTCGAAATGTGAAATCCATTGCTCTTTGAAATGTGGCACCTACATTTAATAACCCAAATGGCATTCTCCGATAAGCAAATGTTCCCCATTTGGTTGTGAAAGTTGTTTTCATTCGATCTCTAGGATCAATTAGTATCTGGTTGTATCCTGAATATCCATCTAGGAATGACATCATTTCAGATCCATTTACCATTTGTAATATGCTATCTATGGATGGTAATGGATAGTTATCCTTCTGTGAGGCTTTGTTCAAATTCCTAAAGTCAATGCATAACCTAATTTCACCAGTTTTCTTTCTGACAGGCACAATGTTAGCAACCCATGTAGAATGCCTAATTGGAAAAATGATCTTGGCATCTAATAACTTTTTAACTTCTTTTTCAATGAGAGGTTCTAGAAGTGGGTTAACCGACCTCTGTTTCTGCCTAAATGGTTTTGCATCTGGCTTTAGGGGAATTGTGTGAGTTATAATGTTTTGATTATATGTTTTGAGATCTTTATAACTCCACGCTATCACATCTTTGTAATATTTTAAAGCATGCATGATACCTTCCTTTTCTTTAGATGTAGTAGCTTTACTTATGAGAATATTTTGTGCTTCATTTGACTCACCAATATTATAAGCATCATAAGCATCTTGAGGTAAAGAAATCTTGCTACATTGTTTAGTTTTGTAACCTATATCGAAGAGTTTTTCTAAAGAAAGCATACCTTGAGGGATATTATTGACCTTAGTCATTTCTTCACTTTCGTTGATGTCCTCATGCAATATTTCATCCTCATCAATAACCTGGTTTTCAAAAATACCAGAGTTAGTTACAAAATTAAAGATATGCCTGTCACTCTCAAAAACTTGAAAATTATTTACATTATCTGGAACTGAGGGACAAGGCATGAGCTCAATCGTAAATTTTTTAAGCTTTTTATTATCGATTGGATTGAGCGTACCTACGGCAATGGCTAATGCATCTGCAACACGGTTGCCCTTTTGAGAAATCAAAGCAATGTTAAAGGCCAAAAATTCATCAATTAGGCTTCTAACTCTATTCCTATAATGGATTAATCTTTTATCATTGCAGGAATATTGACCCTTAACCTGTTTAACTACTAGCTGTGAGTCTCCTAAAACTTTTAAGCATTTGATACCCTTACTCAAAGCTAGTTGTAATCCACAAACCAATGCCTCATATTCTACTGAATTGCAAGTACAAGGGAATTGTAAACGATAAGCATGAAATGAGGTCTTACCTTTGGGGCTTATGAGTTCCACCCCAGCACCACTACCTTGCCTGGATCTGGATCCATCGAATTTTAATATCCAGACAATATTATTCTCTGCAAGTGATTCATTAGATATATCTTGCACTTCTGAATCCCTTGCTCTTCGATTATGTCCAAGGTGAATGTACCTAATTCTGTTTCAGTATACAGAATTTCATTTGTTCCTTTATTGTAATCTATGATAAGTTCTTTGAGTCGAGGCTCTCGCTCTACTCGAATTTGATTTGCCACTCCCTTCCAAGGTAGCCACATGTGTGAGAAATCTATTGAGAAGTAACCGTTCAAGTTCCTGCTCCAATCCCTGCTCAACAATAACCCATATTTAGCATAAATGTCAACAACTTGAATATCAATGTACTGCTGAATTCTGGGTTCTGATGCAATTTGAATGAAAATATTTTTCAACATACCTACCACATTCACCTCTGTTTTGTCTAATTGGACAACTATTTTTTTCGTCTTCGTAGGAGTGAGTCCTAATCTTTGGCAAACAGAGTATGGCATTACGTTACTTGATGCTCCTGAATCCACCATGCAATTGTGTACATTCTTTCCTGCAATTCGAACTGTTAGCAGAAAAGGTAAAGCTTCTTCTTTTTCTTTTTTAGCAAAATATTTAACCTCAGTAACATCATTGTTTTCTTTTGCTTCTTGAAATCCTAGATTTTGCATTAACAATTGTCTTTGTTCAGGTAACTGACAAGCATCATACAGATTAATGCTAGCCTTTGTTTTCTTCAAATCGTCAATAATGTTATAACTTGTAGATTCATCATTTTGGGTCTTTGACATGTTTTTTGGAATCACCTTTTCCTTTTCAGGCAAAGGTGGTGGAACAGGGTTGTTATTAGATTTGACATCAGGTGGCACGTTCAAATTCTTAGGAGGGGTAGAAGATGTGTTATAAAATTTACCTCTACTCCGTAAATGATAGCCATGAGTTGGCTTCTTGTATTTTTTTAGAGTGTGTACTTCTTCCACCAACTCATCCTCTTGTTCACTTTCTTCTTGTTCTTCAATTTCATCCGGTTCACAAATGTCCACTACAAAAGTTGAACTCTTACCTTTGCTTGTGCTAGCCTCATCCACATCATTATCTAGAACTAACTCCATTTTATTCAAATCCTGTTGAATGTAATTTGCAACACAACTAAATTCATTGCATTCTAATTCATTATGTTCATTTGTACCATGCAATCTACACCAATTATCGAACACTACTTCTGTGAGATTAACAATATTGGCTTTTGAGTTTGAGCTAGAAGCTCCATTATTGTTAGCCACAGGGGTTGGTACACCTCCATTATTTGGTCTCGTGTTAAAATGTTTAGGTCTTTGCATGGTATATCTTCGATTAGGTTGAACATTTTGATTATTTTGCTTCTGCATTTGTACCACATCATTACTCAACTTAAGGCACATTCTTTCTAAATCTGCTACTTTTTTGAGATCAGGAGTATCATTAGCAGATTGATTTTGGTTTTGAGTTGCAACATTTGGGTTTGGTGGAACATTTTGAATAGTTGGATTCAACCAACTAGAAGTGTTTTGATTTGACATGTTTGGTTGAGGATTCAACCAACTCTGATTAGGCACATTTTGATGAAGTGTCGTATTTGTTTGAGGCATAACATGGGGTAAATTTTGGTTATGTAACATGTTTTGATTTACCCATGGGTTAGAATTCATAGAATTTGTTTGATTTTGCATGTTTTGCATAAACATCGGATTACCCTGTTGCATTTGTAAATTTTGTAAATTTTGAGCGAACATGGGATTGTTTTGTGTTTGCAAATTCTGAAATTGATTCAAGTTTTGATTTGGGATGACATTTCCAAATGCATTAAATTGTGATGCATCATTTCTAGTTTTCTGTGCAGCATAATGACTTTCTAGCAACATTTGATTATTTTGTGGTGCATAAGCCATTTGATTTGGTATTTGAGGTATCATGTTTAACATTGGAGTTTGATTCATCAAAGCATTATTAATCATGGGTATTTGATTTTGCATACCTGGATATCCGATCGAAGGTAGTTGACCAAGCCCGCAACTCGAAGGCATCATTTGTTGTTCCACCAAAAGAGCTTCCGTGTATGCTCCTATGAGTGTCATTATTTATCCTGTTCTTCTGATGAACAATATCGTTAATGGATCCAATGATCCAAAATAAACTTGGATTGTGGTATCTTCTGCAACATTGTAAGGAGTAGTTAGTCATGAATACATTTTATGGAACCTAGTATTAAACATTCTCAAAGGTTCGTTAGGTTCCCTACGAGTAGAAGCAAACTGTAAATAAACAGTAGCAGGATCAATCGCAAGTTTAAACTGAGCAATAAAAGCATTTTTGAGCATATCCCATGATGTTATTGAATTAGCAGGTAAAGAAACATACCAATCATAGGCTATTTCATCTAATGTTAGAGGAAATAACCTACAAGCGACATCTTCATGTTCGATTTGCAGTCTAGATATGGCATCAATGTATGCTTGTACGTGTTCTTCCGCCATGCGAGTACCATCATGTTTATACCTTGGCAAGTGCTTCTCCACACTTTTTGGCAAGTCATGAGCAACACCTGCTATATTCAACGGACTTCGCTGATTACCCAACCATGCCAGGTTTCCTGCAGGTGCGACAACCATATTGATCTGTGGGGAGTTAACAAGTGCACTAGGACTAGCGTTAGGGGTATTAGGCAGAATCACAGTTTGTGTTTTACCTCGTCTATGTCTTTTAGTGGGTGATAGGCTCTGAAATATAGTAGACCCAGTTGACTTAGACCTAGTGATAATTTCCTTAGACTCCAGTTTATGTCTAAGTCTCACTAGCAAAATGTAATACTTGAAATGTTTAGAATAAATCAATATGATTAGGCAAATTCAAGTATATAATTTTGAGAAACAATAAATTGTATAAAAATGAAATCAAGTACCAGTTTTATCAGGCCCTCCTTCTAGCGCCAATTTGTTGAGGTGCAATTTTGTCAGGTCACAAAACCACTCGACAATTTAGAACAATTAAGTTCTCTCTTGCAAAGAATGGTATATATCTCCAAGGTTCTTATTTTGAGTTTCGGTGTATCTTATGTGTTCATAAAAACAGTGCTTGGAAAACTCGTTTGGTTTGCAAGTGTTGTTAACAAGGGGCTTGGAAAATTAGGCAAATGATTTCACATGCATCATATAGCACACCTTTCATACCAATTTAGTTCAATGATGAAATAAAATCTATTTTATAACCTTAGAGTATACAAAATTTATTTCATATCTATACTCCAACTATCTAAATAAATGTTTTTAGATAAGTTTATCATAAAAGGAATTTAGCATTTTAATTGTCTTTCATTTAACTTTTAAGAGAATCAAAGTTAATGAAATATTGGTAAAATCAGTAAACCTTTGAATATAATGATATATTATAAATTCAATTTCAAAATTCCAACTGATAAAGAAATTTGTTCTGATGTCCAAAATATCAAAACAAGTGAACAAATGTTTCTTTTTCTTGCCTTATTTATAATATAATAAAATCTTATTAATGGCAAATCTTAGGATTTGATATAATCCTAATTCATGAGCTTTGATTTTACAATAAAATAAAGTTCATGAATCAAATTTTCTTGTATTATTTACCCTTTAAAATATTTATTAAATTAAATATTTTAAACATAAAGGTATGTAAAATTTGGAATTTTTAAAATGAAATAGCATTAAAATTATTTCCAAATTGAGTTTCTAAAAGATAGCAATCTCAATATTCTAACCTTATGAAATGAAGGTTGAAATTGGGACATTTACTTATCTGTAAATTTATCAAATTAAATATCAATTAACTTGATATTTAAATAATAAATTTATCAATAACCTAGTAAAGGATTTGTCTTTATTAAAACTTAAACTAGGTTAATATTGTTGGCAATTTTGGGTACATTGCCTTTGCTCAAGTGTATAAGTTGTCATTGATGTCAAAAGGCATTTTTGTGTTGATATCAAAAAGAGTGTGATGTCAAAAATATCTTGAGAAGCTTCATAATGTTAAAGGGTTTTTATTAAAACCATGGTGACAAGGTTAAAGGTTTTTCTTAAAACCATTTGGACTCATTAAGGGTTTTTATTAAAACCAAGCTTAACTTAATGCAAAGGTTTTTACTTCTTGAAAAACCTTGAAGGTCCATGTTTATTATTAATAATTAAATTAACTCAAACCTTTGACAAGGGTCTAAGTTTAATTTATTATTAATAAAATAATAATAATTATTTTTTTAATTATTATTAAAGGGTCTTTCAACCCTTAAGCGACGAAAAAAAATAATTCTTTCGCCGATGTGTTGCCATCGTTGGAGGAGCACCGACGTCAAACAGTTAAGGAGAAATGGCTATATAAGTGGGGATGATTTTCTAAAGTGATGGTAACTCCGAGTAATGAAAATCGTAGCTTTGTGATCTTCGAGAAAGCGTTGTATTTCATTGAGAGTTGATTATCAATATTGAGTTGCCCAAGTAATTTCTTGTGTTTTCAGTTTGCGCTTTGACATCCGACAGATTGCGCTTCACCTACAATTGTTGGGACTGCACTCAAATTGTGTTTTCTGTTCACACTGTGTGGATGATTATTTTTGTTGCCCAGTAAGTTATGTTTTGGACAATGCTCACCAGTTTGCATGTGGCTTGAGGAAGACATTTACATTTTCTAGATTCTTGGCGTCAAAGGAAGATAAAATATAGGGCAACACTGTATTTTTTCATTGGGCACTTGTGACCCAATGGCGGTGGCATTTAAGTGAAGGTGCTATAAGGCAGAGGTGTCGAGTTCGATTCTCTTCGTTGGTAATTTCTTTTGGTCGCGGTGTGCAAAGGATAGTGGCTGTGAATGCGTTGGAGGTATAAGGTTAAGGTATCATATTTGCTTTGACATTGTTTTATTGATGCTTAATGTTTATGTGGAGTAATAAGGTGTAAAGAGGTTTTACTTTGTATGTATATTATACTTCTGGTGGTTTTTATTAAGTTGGAGAAATAAGGTGTTAATTTGGATCTTTATTATTGTATATTGTTGTATAGTTGCTAACTCTAATTGGTGGCAAATTGAGAGTTAGTGTTGTGACAGATATTGAGTTCTCCTTCTTCATCAAAGTAAAGGTATGGGCAACTTCTTCCATGTATATTGTTGATGGTGTATTTTATGAAATTGAGTTTGGAGTGAAAAGGTTGTCTACTAGGTATTTTTTGTGTAAAATCTATTTTCTGGATATTGAAGATTGTTTATGCATTAAAATCATTGATGATTTTTTGGGTGAATGCATAATTCTGGTTGAGGAAGAGGAAGCATTTTTTGCACTAGGGTTTATGTTAGTAAGTATTGCTACTTGCATTGAGATGATGAAACCCTTAGTTGGTTGTTTTGATATTGATGGTTGAGTTGCTTCCATAGAGGTTGTTTTGATCAAGTTAGTGCTTTACTTGATACATGATATTGGGCTTATTCCATTGAGTTGATTTGAGCAAGTTATTCTTTGCATTTGGTGATATTGTGTTGGTGGCTATTTTGTTCAAATATCCTTGGAGGGAAAAGGATTTCTACTTGTTTCCTTTTCTTGTGATGATTGGTTGAATGCTTCAAGGTTGATGTTGAGTTGAATGGCGTTGGTTGACTAAACTTTGTTTGATGAGCATTGTTGTTGAAACCCTAATTGTTGGTAAAAAGAATATGAGTATCATTGTTATATGAGATATTGCATGGTTGGCAATTGTTGGGTTGTGTTTCATATTCTTGAGAAAAGCATACTACATCTATCTTATTATTTTAAGATTGAGATTGAGTTGAGATTTGAGATTGATATTGGGAGTTAAGTATAGAACATATTGGGTCTCTAACAATTCTCTTTATGTTTCTATGAGATTTGAGATTAATACTGGAAGTTAAGTATAGAACATATTGAGTCTGTAACAATTATCTTTATGCTTCTATGAGGTTTATGAATCACATTGGGTCTCTAAAAATTCTCTTTGTGGGTTCATGCTATGAAAGTTTTTCTTGGTGAGCTTGCTGAGGTTTTGGACAGGTTTCGATGGGAACTTGTGAGCAGGTTTTGGATAGGTTTCGGTGGGGACTTGTGAGCAGGTTTTGGATAGGTTCCGATGGGGACTTGTGAGCAGATTTGGACAGGTCCTAGCAGAGGACTTGTGAGCTGAGTTTGAGAGTTCTATCAGAGAACTTGAGGACAAAGGTGCATTGGTTCTTTGAGAAGAACCTGAGGACATATTTGGCAAGTCTTTGAGAAGGCTTGTATGTAGAGGATTGATTTGTTCAAGAGTTGGACATATCTGACAGATAGAGGAAGACTTGTACTAGACCGACTGACTGTGTTTGGTACAGGTTGTTGAGTTGCTGTGGACGTGATCATAGAAGGCAGAGGTCTCTTAGGCTAAGCATTGAGGACAAGAGGTCTTCGGTGGAAAGGAGTTCCATGTGCTGGAAAGAGGTAGAGGTAGTTGATATTCTGAGGGATCATTTCCAGAGCAGAGGGGAAGGTATATCCTTTAAGCAGAGGCTCATAAATTCAGATTGGGGGAAGGTGTCTCCTTTGGGCCGAGGCTCATAAACATTGTAATTGGGAAGGTTTCCCAAAGAAATTTGAGATAACTTTTAGAGAAAATTTTTGTGGACATAGCCCAGGCATTCTGGGTGAACCACGTTAAAATTGGTGTCACTTTGTGGATGATATTGTGCATTGTTTTGATATTGCTTTGGGTATATTACTTTACTGTTTTGAAGTATAAAGGAAAAAGTAAAAATAGGTCTTATACTGTTCACCCCCCCCTCTCAGTATAAGCTTGTGTTCTTCAAAGATAAATAAATAAAACCATTACAAATTAAATTAAAAAGGATTTAATTGATAAGAAGCTAAATCTATATCTAGACAACTTTAATTATAGACACCAACAAAATCATAGAAAACATTGAACCAAAAACTATTATCTACCAGAATTCACACATCAGATAAATAACATTATGCCATATTCAAAGGAAAATTAAATTTGCAAATTATATGAAACATTTTAGATATTCAAACCCAGACATTGACACAAGTTCAAGTTCAAAATATCTCATATAATTTTCCTGATATTACATAGAAAACTTGGTTTTGTGCAATTTGCCTCCTGTATTTCTTCTTATAGTTATGCTAGATTCCTTCTTCTTTTCAGCAGCCTTCTCTATATAAAAATATCCGTCCATTTCTTCTTCTTCAGAGAACTTATTTATAATTTTGAAATAATTAGTCCATTCAGTTCCTATGGTTTCACAACCAATTTCAAAATTGTTATCACAACGAATTCGTACCTTCGTAACATATTTTCCTTCCTTATAACTTCTTTATAACAAAGCTTTATATTTGGGATATAACATTTGTTATGTTTTGAATGATAATATTCATCATTATTTGTATGTATGAATAATAAAACAAAATATTCAAATAATCCTTAACGACGTTTCCAATAAAACACCATACACATGATCATGACAATCTAATCTTTTATTGTAAGCTTCTGGTAATAAACTTTTAAACCCTGGAATTTTCCAAAATTCATGCTATGTTGAAACAAGAAATATAACATGATATTTATAATATCTCACAGTCTTTGGCAACTGTAATCCCCGATAGTTGCATCTTCTGGTTATTGTAGTATCAATATTTTTAGATAATTTCTTGAAATCCTATTCTTCGATCTGGCATCACATTCAATACTCTGTCCTTCCATAATCAATTAATACATATTTCAGAACACATCAACATTATTCTAAAAGACTACATTCTCTGGCATCAAACTTATTTGATAGTAATATTATACATCCCACTCTCTGACATGCGTATATACATAACATTATTTGGCGGTGATAAAGTTTTTTGATATCTAGTGGAAATGTCTTCTAAAATGCAATGGTAACCTGTAACAATATTATTTAGTGATGATGTTCTCGAGCAAATGCAACAGTAAAATCTAGTGACAACGTATATTAACAGCAGCCTCGATATCATTTCTAGCAAGCCATGGCATTCTTCTTAGGCAGGTGATAATAATATTCTAATACACAAAAACTGTTTGATTTACCCTGGATGAAACACACTATATTACTGAGCTTGCTTTCATCACATTCAATCAACCTCATAATAGCTCCCACCTTAAAACATAATGAAAACAACATGCACATCTCCATGTGTATCTTAACTCTGTTGGTAGTATAGGCCGAAGGTGCCTTCTTGAAGATGCCCTGTAGACAATGTCTGGGTAATGATTCACACCTAACCCTTGCCAACCTTACCTCTCTTTTAATCATGAATTTATTTTTAGGGATATGCCATTGTCTCTTTATTCTCCTTATACGCTATGCCTCGAATACCTACACACAAAAAAAATATTTTAATAGAATATATATCATTTTAAATGTTTTAAATTATAAAAATCAAAACTTTATAATTTAAAACATTTAAATATATTAAAATTTAAACATTCTATTTTTTAACAAATAGAGAAACCTATGCTAATTTAAAAAATTTAACAAAAATATTCTATTTTAAACACAAAGCAACTTAATGCTAATATCAAATATTTTACAAGAACATTCTAACTTTAAACATAAAGTAACTTTGAACCCAACAATTTAATGCTAAAAAATAATAAAAAGAACAATCACAAGTAAAACTAAAAATGACTTTAACACAAACTAACATCAACTACACTAAAACAAATTAAATACATGACAAATTTATGACTATACATAAAATAAAATGTTAATAAAACATAATAACAACAAACAACATAAAGAATAAAACAAACCAACACATATGCAAACAAATTATGAATATTAATTATTCATAAGACTTAAACATAAACATCAAAACATCAATTCTCAACTTTAATAATAAAACTCACAATAATAACACAACATAAAATATCATTTAAATTTTTTTTTGATAACACAACATAACATGAACATGGCACTAAGGGCACAATACTCAATCGATAAGGACACAATTTTAGACCATAACCAACGTAACCATATAATGACCCTACAAGTAAATTGATATATTCAAATCATGGGGTGACCTATGCAATCCACTTTGTTGTGTGATCATTCATAGGAAAATGAATATTCCCAATATTCTAATGGTGACCATGGTGAACCACAAGCGCAAGCAATCATTTGAAACATGTCTTCAAATTTCAAGTGGATCCCCAAATTTTGGTGTCATTGTGAAGGACGTCACAATAGGCAGGAGGGACTTGACAAAATTCCATGTTATGAGTAAATAATATTCATAGTATAGAATGGGTTCCTCATAGCAGGTATCCCCATAGATGTGGTTGGAGGTGTTGTAGAATAAGTAGGTGTAGCCATAACCATATTAAGACTTTCCAAGTTATTCTGAGTTTCATTGATTTGAGTAGTGGTTGATTTTTTATTAGAGTATTTGATGTTTTTGTGCATTGTGGTGGATTCCACTTATGCTTGTTATCTAATTTTATATTTAAGAACATATAAGATGATTTCCTTGTTTTGTTTGATATATTCTGACATGATCCATATTTTTATAGGATATTTATTTTATGATTAGTTCTTATTACCTAGGTGCTTGTTGTGACCAAGGGTTTACTTCTTGTTCAATTTGTCCATGAGAGGATGACCTCTCATGAGAAGCATCAAGTACACCCTTATTTTGGGTGTTGTAAGGATGTTGAGATATGGTTTGAAAGCTTGAATTTGAAGGGATTTAATTTATTATATTTTTGTTTCCAGAATACTTATTGCAAAGAAGAGAAGATGTTTGAGATCCTTATGTCACCCAGATAAGCATCCCTCCTTGTGACTTCCGCTAATACACTGTGATATAATTTCCAAATAAGATTGCTCCCCTAAGGTTCGTACTTCAGTTTACTCAAGGAATAGTTACCCTTCCCCCAATAGGATTAGAAATTGGTTATGTTCTTATTATCTTAATTTAATGTGATGTAAGCTAAGTAATCAAATTAGATGATATTTTTTAAGTTTAACAAATTTTTATCTTAGATAAGGTAAAATGAGTGTTCATGTTAGGTTAACCAAATATGTAGATGTGATAGAAAAACCTCGTGTTCTTTTTCCTTTAAGTCTAATTTAATGTCAAGTGTGCACGGGGGAGATTTGTTAGAATTTTTGCTTCCCCACTTGAGAGACTCTTTCTAAAGGAGACCCCAAAGATAAAAATATCATCAACACAACTAGACCCCTACTTAACACCTTTTCCTATGGTTGTGTGTAAGTTGATGTAATGCTTGTATTGTTGGTGTTTTAGGAGTTTAATCAAAACAAACACCTAATATTTTTGGATCTCTATCTATTGAACTATTTTTTAATCCTTAACAGTTATTTAAACCTAAATCATCAAGAATCATATAAATGCAATATGAAAGCTTAAATCACACAAATGCATACAAATAAGAGCTAAAATATATGCACTTCAAATTTTGAATTCTCTAGACTAAGGAGAATATGATTTTAGGGTAAAACAAGGAGAAATGCAATAAAAAATCTAGCCTAATGCAACTAAATGCTTTTTTTTTTTGCCTATGTACTTGAAAGTGATCAAAAGGTTAAATTTTAGTATAAGGTTCCTTAATTGATTAGTATTTTAATGTTTTGTAAAGAAATCAGAATGTTTTGTAAATAAATTGTAAAGTTTTGTAAACGATTAGGATTTTCTAGTTACAATTCCTTAATTTGCCAAAGTAAATGTGATTTCTACTTGCAAAATAGCAAAAACAAAAACATAACACAAAAAATAGAATTATAGAGCTAAGGAAGTTACAAGTGGCTAGATTACCTCTCCTAGAGCCTATTTGCCAAAATTCATCACTAAAAAGTACCAAATTTGTCATTGGTGCCAAATTTATGACAAGGGTGGCAAATTTGGTAAAATATACACAAAAAACTAAAACAAGTTAGGGTTTCCGATTTAAGGGGTCTATCTAAGGGCTGGATAGGGTAGAAACTTGTCCAAACAATTGATCAGATCCATTTTTAACAAGGAAATGAGTATGCTTACCTCCTCGGGTGGAAATTGGCTTGTTGCCAATTTCACTGTTGGGTCTGCTAAATTCACCACAGGCAAATTTGGTTTGAGTGGAAATTTTTTTTTAGTGTATTATGGTTGCCAAATATACCACTAACAATTCATGGTGATGAATTTGGTCATGGAATGGGTTTTTAAGAGTTTCAGAGGTTGATTTTGATGGATTTTGACTATGTTTTGGGTTGAAACTTAAGGGGAAGGATCCTAATATGTTTTTCAAGGCATTTGATTGAAAAAATAGAGGACTAAGCCGTAGAGACAAAGAATTTAAATTCTAAAATTAAAATGTATGTAAAGATAATAAAAATGCCCAAAATACTAGAAATCTGATTAAATGAGAGTGCAATGGAATGAAATATGGATACAAATCTGTTAGGAATACTCTTAATACCATTTGTTACTAATTTGAGTGTAAGATAAATAGATATTGATGTAAATTATTCACCAATTTAAGATCTAAGTAAATGCTTGTATAAATGCTTCAATGATAGTTTTGAACAGTCAGTGAGCTTGGTAGTAAAGAGCTTTTTGAAGCTAGGAAAAGGGATGTGAGATACAAAGTAGTAATGGCTTTGTATCATCAACACCATACCTTAAAAGGAGGAGGAAAATTTACTATGTAAATGTAATGCAAGACTAGAAGAAATTCATGGAAGGAAATGGTAAGTAAAAACTAGATTTATGCTTGTAAATGAAAATAGGTATTGAATTAAAAAAGAATGGATTGGAATGAAAATGTTAGTAAATTGTCAATATAAACCAAAAGACTATAAATAAAGGACAACAATATTTATAGTATGAAATATGTTGGAATATATCAAAATACCTTGCAAAACAAAGGATTATGACCAAGAAAATAGTGATGAAATGAATGCAAGTTAAAGTAAACCTACAAAAAGAGGGATTAGAAATGAAATAGAAGTGTTAAGATTAAAAGTAGGCTACCAAAACACTATTATAATGCTACAAAAACAATGTTAGAGGCTGCCAAAAACAAGGATTAGAACCCTACAAGAGAAGTTAGAGCATAGAATGTAAAATGCATTAAATAAATATAACAAGTGAGCAAGGCTACAACCTAGAGGATAAAATGCAATGAAGCTAAGGTGGGAGGAGAGAAGAAAGAAACTAGGAGAGTTCTCTTTCTTACCTCAAATGGTGGCCTCCTTACTCAAAAATACTCTTTGCCTTGATTGACTTGCTCTCAATGCTCATAAAATGCCCCAAATGCTTGATGAAAGCTTAGAAACACTTGAGAGAAAATCAGAAATAGTGAATTCTATTGAAAGAGAAAATGCTATAAAATGTGGCAAAGCTTTTCTACAATGAAATACCTTGTTGAATACTTGCCCCATGGCCTCCTTAAATAGAATTTGGAGGAGAATTGGGGGGAGAAATGGATAAGAACAATTCAAAATTGTTTCTTATGATGCATTTTTGGAGCATGCAGAATAAATGGCAAAGGTCAAAGAGAGCTCAATCCATGCTTCTCTGGTTAGTGTGGAAGAATCTTGACTATTTTTGCCAAATTCACCACTAGTGAATTTTGTGACTTGGGTGGTGAATTTGTTAAGGAGTTAAAATCTGACTTTGTGAGTTTAAAATTTGAAAAATTTCCTAATTTTCCATTGGAGAATTTTGTAGGAGTGGTAAATTTTGTCATAACTAATTTTGACCATTAGGAATTGATTTATGCAGTTTTGCCAAATGCGGCACTCAACTTGAAAAATTCTCCACTGGCAAATTTGGTCAAAGTGTAAAATTTGGTAAAGGTGAATGTGATGCCCAAAATGACTAGGAGTGTTTATTTTGAGATTTTGTAACATCTACAACTAATTTTGGGAAGTTTTTTGAGGTTTTGGAATGTTTGACTAATTTTGAGAAGTTGCAACTAGTCTTGAAATATTACAATTGGTGTGTCAAAATTGTGTGTCTATAGTATGTCTCCCACCATGTGAGAGCATGGCCACCTATTTTCAATCTAGCAAAGTTGATTTAATGTACCTATATATAAGACTTAGTACTAAATTAAACCTCCAATTTATTTAGCCACCCATCTAATTTTTTAGGATTTAACTCCCCTTCATAAGGTAAAATATCAATTTTGACCTCCATTTTAAATGGATCTACAGTAAAGGGTTGTGATGAGATATTCTTAGGCTATTTGGAGTGGGATCCTTCAACCTCCATTTTATCACCATTGGAAGCACTAGACTCAATCTTAGATTTTGAATCTAATTTTTTCTTTCCCTTCCTTGATTTCCTTTCTTCTTGAGAAAGCACCATCTCCATCAAGCTTTGGAGAGTGTTTTTCATTTAAATAAATATTCTCTTGAACTCTTTGTTGGACATTATTGGAGAGTTAGGTTTTGATTGATCTACCATTTTCACATGCCTGATCCTTCTTCTTCCAATATCTGGGTTGTGTGGGGTTAAGTCCTTTCCTTGAGATATTTTGTCTTGCATACACAGTTCTTTAGGAAAATCTTCTCTAATACCAAACTCGATCTGTAAAGAGCCAAAAATTGACTCTTTCCTCAAACATATCATAGATTTTACTTAATCCTTCAACTTAGGTTAGTAAAATATATCTATGCTTAGATTGTATGCTTTATATTGTATGTAATATATAATATACTTATAAAATTGAAATTAATACTCAGATATTACAAAAAATAAATCACACACACAATTATAAACTATAAGAGAACACAATATTTTCTAAAGTGGAAACCAAAATGGTAAAAACCACAGTCCAAACAAATTGGATAGACTATTATTGGAATTTAAAGTTGATACAAAGCATTACTGATATTTAGTTGGTTGTATTTATTAGCTTGTTCTCCCCAATATCTACTCTGTCCTCTTCCTCCTCAACCTCTCAGTTCTCCCACTATAGATGTGGTAATAAAACCATCATAATGTGTTTTCTGAAAATCCCTCATGATGTTTTTTGTAAATTTCTCTCACAATGTGTTTATATAAAGAAAAAAACCATCACAATGTACTCTACAAAAATACCTCACAATGTGTTGTGTAAAACATTGTTACAATATGTTATGAAAAAATATATCACAATAAGTTGTGCAAAAATCTTACCATAGTGTGTTGTGCAAAAATATGTCACAATCTATTGTGCAAAAATCTATTAAAATATGTTGTGCGAAAATCTATCACAATGTGTTGTGCAAAATTCTACCACAATGTGTTGTGTAAAAATCTTCCACAATGTGTTGCGCAAAATTTGTGTTGTGCAAAAATCTACCACAACGTGTTGTGCAAAAATATTGTACAATGTAGGTTCGAGGTGTAGACCAATTGGTTCATCCAAACCCCATAAGGGGGGCAGAGGTCCAAGGTTCAAATCTCGGGCCTCGTCGTATTGAACGCTTGTCCCTTTCCTGGTGCTTTTAGCGGCGTAAAAGGTTTAAAATGATTATGGCATGGTGGTTATAGGGGCAGATTGCACGAAGATCTATGTGGCGGCTTTTGGGGTGGACAAGCGCAGAATACTGTGGTGGCCATAAAAAATTGGACAGCCTACCCGGATTCGTGGCGGTTACCGATTCCACCATCTAAATTCAAAAAAAAAAAAATATTGTACAATGTATTGTGCAAAAATCTGCCACAATGTGTTATCCGAATAATTGCCATTTTTTTAAATAAGTATAGCTCCTTTTCTTAAATGAGGGTTGATATTTAAAACAATATCCTTTTATTAAATGAGTATTGGTATTTTCAACCAACCCCTTTTATTAATTATTCATATTTAAAACCCCCTCATTTAATTTTAGAAGTTACAACCACTTTTCTATCATTTTGAATAGCCCCTTTTTTGACTACCATAACTTTTTGTGTTAACCTCCATTTTATAAGAAAATACTCTAGAAATATAATTATCAAAATTATCTTTCTAACAATATCATTTTCATCCAATTTGGCCCAATAACAAAGAAGTTATGACCTTTTAAAGATGCCCCTATAACTAGTTTTGAACACATCGACCCATACATTCTAGGACTTTTTGGTTCACTAATTTGACCATAAATTTGGCCTCAATTGTCTATTTTGAGCTATTCAAAAAGTTTCAAAAATATCTTTCCAAAATGGACATCATAGAGCCATCCAAATTCATCCAACTTCCATGATTTTTTTCCAATATTAAAAAGCATAGACCTTACTATATTTATCCTCCATACTCTGTTCCAGCAAGTGTTGACTGCTCTGAAGGGAGGATTTTATATAGATCTCCTTACACACTTCCTATAGATGCTATTTTAATTGGTCTTCTAAACAAATCATAAGCCTATGAGAACCTTGATAATTTTTCAAAGGTCATGGATTCAACTAACATGTTGTAGTCCAATTATGCCCCTCTATCACAAGCTCTCATTACCTCAACATCCTCATCCTATATATCACTTGATCCAAGCCAATATCACCATACCCAAACCAATAATTCTTCACACCCTAGCAAATCAACCCCACCTACTTATTTCTGGTTTCCAAATCAATAAATTTTGTATGATGTTAACAATATAACAACCCTCCTTCAACCAATCCCCATTGGTGTGAACATTGAAATCCCCTATACTCCTCCTTCTACTCCTCTTTCTACAACTTTATTCTTATTTTTGTCTTATCCTTCGACCTCATATGTTTATAAATCTCAACATCCTCTTGCTCCTTCTTCCAATTATTATTATTTGTAGCAAGTACCCACCAGTGGCCCCTTGCAATCTTATCATCCTTCATACAACATTGTCATTCCTCAACACCCACCTCAAATTATAACTACCTTTACTCCTACTAATCCTCCTTTATGCAATCACAATACTTTCTTCACCTAATAACCCACATGGGCCTCTCATCTAGAAACCACATAGGCACCTTTACCCCCACCAAATTCTCAATAATAGCCATTGACACAATCTCTCATTCAAGCTCAAAAACCACCTAAGTAGTACGATTAATATCTTTCCAATCCTCCTTAATACCCCCCAAACCAATATCAGTAAACCTCTCCAATCCAACACTAGTACATTCCCATTCAAAATCAAACATTCATAGCTCCAAACCAATTCCCAATTGGACTATCAAGTCACTGCTCAACAACTACACAACCAGTAAAATCCTCCCCTTATTCATTACCAAATCATTATAACACCCAATTCATCTCCCTTAGGATCTTAATAAAATCCAATAAATAATATTTCACCTTCTCATCCATAATATCAACATCCTACATACCAAAACCCTATGCCCAACTAGTATCAATTGAATCTCTCCCACCCTCAAAATCTTACGACATAGCCTAACATACCTTCCACCTATAAACTCCCTTAGTCCACTCCAAATACACACAACCCTTATCAATAGCCATCCTAACTACCATCACCTTCTTACCTCATGCTCCAATATTTGTCCATTGGCCTAACCACCTACTTTTATGAGCTCCCACATTCCTATTATCCTCATTCTTACCCTCATTATGAGGTTCCCTATTATACCCTACCAGTTGAACCTACCCGACCCCCACTAATATCATAAGATAAAATTCAAATATTGGTTAGTCAAGTAAACTCTTTGGAATTATAGTCTATGAGTGTAGGCTACCAAAAACCCACTCTTGGTCAAATTCATATCTAGTCCATCCATCCCTCTCTCCTCCACCAGTCTAACCCTAATGCTTTGAACTTCCTAATTTAGAAAAAAATAAGGGGAAAGAGGACCCTAGAGAACACATGAGCAATTACATTACTGTTGGCTATCTCATTAGTGGAAGTGATCACCTCATGCTTTGCACTTTCCCTTTGTACCTAAAAATAATTGCCCTAGAGTGATATAATGGTTTACCCCAACATAGTGTTTATACTTTTGAGTAATTGGCCAACCTCTTCTTGGAGTGTTTTGCTCTTAATATTAAGAAGGTTACTTTGACAAACCTCACTAACCTCTATAAGTTTGTTGATAAATCTATATTGGACTATAAAACTTGGTGGAGGTTTGTATTGAATGAATTACCATTCTCCATTCCCCTCACTGAGCTCACTAGAATGTTCACTAGGAGTTGTTCAAAATATATTTCTCTATTGTTACAACTCTAGAAATATAGGACCTTCAAGGAAGATATAGTGCAAGCCAAAGTTATTGAGGATATTAAATTTCAAGAAGGTGATACTAAACTCAATAATAAAGAATGGACAAATAAGAATTCTAAGGGCAACACCAACACCTAATATAAATCCCTCCAAATAAATCAACTCATTATTAGTAGCTCAAGCCCCCATAATTCTTCACCTCAATACCCCTCCAATCCACCTTGAAAATTGAACTACCAAGTCCAACCACCAACACCCCAATATCAAATTCTCTTTTCATATTCCTAAATCTCCTCTTGCCCATTGCACCTTAATCAACCCCCTAGAAACTTCAACCTTTACTTAAACCTTTTTTAGCCATATTCCAAAGACTTTGTGAGGCCCAAGCAATCTCCCTACCCAAAATCATACCAAAATATCCTACCCAACCTAGATCTAAATATTATAAGGAGCATATATTATGTTTAACACCATCAGAAGGGCCATGCTATTAATGATTATATACAATTTAAACATTTGGTACAAAATATGATTAAAAGAAGGTAGATCCAAATTGATAAATCCCTTGCCCCTCCTAACCAAAACTTGAGGATATACCAATATCCTTTGCCACAACACAAGACATCAACTTATACCATGCCTTCTAACCAAGTTAATCGTATAAATAATATCCCATAGCACCAAGGTTTTTTTTGGCATGATTCATATTGTTACTAGAAACCAATGCTATCCTAATTGACAATCACAATCGATTGGTCCTTTCAATACTCCATCTCCTTCAATTGTGCCTCCTCCACTAATCATAGTTGGACCTTCTCCACCTAAACCAGTCATCCAAATCATGATATGAATCACCCATAGCCTCAAAATAACATTGGCTAAACTTCTAATCTATTACTTTATCCAATAATCTCCCTCACATAGAGAGGAATTAACGAACATTCTCAAAGTCATCGAACTACAAGATCAGGATCCTAATACTTTTTCCATATTTTTGGGAAATATATAGGTTTATATGGAGCTATAAATTACATTATATGACCATGAAATAAAAACCATACCCATAAAACCTCTATATTCATCCATGTACATAATGGCTTGAGTGGATGGCATCACCTTCAAATGTATCTTGGTTGAAATAGGCTCATCTATCAATATCATCACCTACACTACCCTTAAACACTTCAACTTGCCACTCTCCCACATAGTCACTTCCACATTTACTCTATGGAAATTTAATGATGCCTTATGTTTGAAACTTAGAATAGTAGTCCTCCCCACCAAAGTAGGGGTTTGGACTATCCATAATTTTTGTCATATCCTTGAAGGCAAGATGCAGTATAACCTACTCCTCGAGCAACCATGGATTCAAGATATGCAATGTGTGCCTTCAATGCTACATCTATACCTTAAATATGTCCATGAAGATCATGTCCATTTCATCCCAGTTGATGATAAGCCATTCAAATATTTCAATATGGTTGCTAATTCGCATGAGATACCCTTGGAATCTACCCATTTTGCTATCATATATGCCTAGTCTTATCAACCTTCCCAATCAAAAATAACTCAGGGTGCATCATCAAGTATCTATCCTCATCCCTAGTCTACCACTTTCTTTAAATATTCTAACCCACACCCTATGTAATCCTCTCTTAATCCTCGATCCTATCCATCATAACATTCTTATAATACCCCTCTTACCTAGCCTTATCCTTAATAATCTAGCCCTCTCTACCCTTCCTCTTTGGTGGTTGTTATTATACCTCTACCCCTAATGCTCATCTCCTCCCAACTCCTTCTTCTCCTCCATTTTTCTCTCCTCCCACCTCCATCCCTCAATCACCTAGGTCAACACACCCATGCACATATCCCCAACCTACACCTAACCAAGGTAATATCCCCTCCCTTGTATCTACACATGATTCTTCTACCTCCATCGAAGCCCCACCCATTTCTACCATTTATTTAGCATTGAAAATCCTTTTTACCCTTAAATATTCCCCCACTATTGTCTCATCATCACAAACCAAATCACTACCCTCCTCAAATACCTAATCATCCTTCATTCCTCTTCTTGAGCAATCGTTGTTAACCCCCATATTTTAATCCCCTACCTCACCTTGGCCAACACCTCCCACTTCAAACTAGATCATACTGACATCATCCTCTAATACTGCCAACTCCTTGTCACCCTCTCCACAATAATATACCCACATGGATGTCCATATGAACACCCCTAGAATAGGGAAATACCTTGTACACGATGTCATATTTACTTCTCTTCCTAGGATAGATTCAACCTAATATTTTTTTCATCCATGTAACCTACCTTTGACCATTGGTGCCATCATTTCCCTAGGTTCTTCATACAACCATACCAATTTTTTGTATGGGGGAATTGACACATCTATTGAACAAGCTCCTCCTCAAGATTTTGAACTGCCATTTTGTGCTAACATTGTCTATTTTTTAATCCATCTTCTACTTTGTGCCACATTCAACATTTCCATTGGTGTGGTTTTGGCCTAGGTTGATATTAGTAGGGAAAATGAATCCCTATAAAACCTTATTATTAGTTTTCTTGTGACAAATCAGGGTTAGGATATGATAAGAGATCTTTTATTGACCTCCTTGATGTTGATATCGAGCACCTCACTCTAGACCTTAAGTATGAGGAGGAGGAGGAGGAGGAGGAGGAGGATAAATATATAGACCTTAAATATGCACACCTAATACCCAAGGACATTTTACAAGTTACCATTATTCATACTAGCCCATCTAATATCTTGAAGGCTGAAAACAAGGATTACTTGGAACAACTTTCCATCACTTTTAATAGTTTGAAAGATGAGTCCTCTCCCATTGTTGCTATAATAGATACCCCAGATGATAAAAACCATTATATTTTTTTATTCCCCATACCACTCCCTATAATTTTATTATTATCCCTCCTAAATACCCTAACTTCCTCTATCAGCCTCCACCACCACCATTACAAGCCCTACCAAATCCCCATCCATCGATATTTGTCCAAATCCCTCCTAGGATTATGCCTGAGAATGCATATGCTTGCAGCTCTTCCCATTCATATCCTCAATTCAACATGATTTTTATTTACCTCTTCTCTCCTCTCTATCATCCAACTAATCCCTCTCATCCTATCTATATTAAACTAGATGCCATTGACTTTGACCACATTTCTTTCTTCCCTTATCCTAGTGACTTCTTTCCAACTAATTAGTTGTTGCACTATTCAAATAATTACATCCCTCTTCCTTCTTCTTTACCTACCTCTTTAATTTACAAGGTCGAAGTCATTGATATTGAGTTCCCCCTCTTCCTTAAAATGTTGTCAATGATATTCACCTCATCCCAATCCCTCACTAGCTAGAGGATGTGTAGCACCCTAAAATTGGCGCAATGAAATTGTAATAATTACATTCATCCTAGTAAATAATTTAAATTCAAATTTTAACCTCCCAAACCGCCCGTTAACCGTCGGGTAATCCGTTTCCCCCTTTTTCATGCCATTTTTAGAGGTTGTTTTGACCGTTTGACGATATCATCGCCGATCAGACGATATCGCCCCATATCTGACGATTTCGTCTCGGGCTAGGACGTCCAGACGATCTTGTCGCAAAACTGATTTTGCACAATTAGCTTCTGTTCCAACGGGCCTCTAATCCGGGTAGAAGCGTGTCTGCGCCGTTAGAGACCCTTCCCCATTGGAGATCTCCCAAATAGGGATGATCTCCAACCTCCTAACCTCCCTCCTAAGCCTATTTAATCCTAAGCCCTCCCCTTAGCACCCCCCTGGCTGATAATTCCCTGTAACCCGACTTCATACACGTTAAAACATCCTAAGTTTCCATTTGCATTAGTTCTATATCAATTTTGTTGTAGGTACATTACTGTTTTTCAGTCGGAGCAAGCTTACATCGTCGTCGACGAACCTGTTCAGATCGGAGGTGAACCTGTCGAATCAGAGACGATTTCGTACCAATGCGAGACGATTTCGACTGCAGTCAACATTGAGGCAATCAGTGCCTGAAGTTTGCATTTCTCTATCTTTTCTCTGTTATTTTATTCTACAATTAGCTTATTTTATTCAATATTTTATACTATTTTGCATTTTGGAGTTCACCCATCTAGATCAAATGCATGATTAAATCATAATTATTATTTAATTAGCATAATTCATTCCTGTTTCTATGTTTAAGTTTTAGTTTGATAGTGCTACTGTCATTTTATACTATTTCCCTCTGTTATCATTGTTGTATCTTCTATATTTTGCACCTATTTCTCTGATTGTAGGTCTCTGATGAATTCGTCTGATGAATTCATCAGATCTCAGATGATCTTGTCTGATCTCAGACGATCCTGTCAAATCAGAGGCGATCCTGACTGCTTCAACATCAGAATCTTCATCAGACATCCGGATCAGGTATTCTTCTTTTAATCTTCTATAATTTCTCTATTTTTTAGTTCTATTCTGCTTTTCTGTATTCATTTAATTTGCATCTGCATATAGAATAGCTTAGACGCATTTTGGCCAAACCTAGGATATGAATGCTTAAGGTTAAAAATGAACACATAAAACACATTCCCAACCTAGGCGTGGAAACTGCCATTAAATGTTTCCTGGTGAACCCACCATCCATCGAAAAATCATCAAAATACACCTCCCTTGAGAGGCGGGACCTTCGCAAGTCCTCTCGACTCGAGGTACCATGACATCCTTTTCACATCCCCCTTCTAGGCACGGATCCTATAGCCTGAAGGTAAGGGTGTGAAAAATTTGGAGCGATACATTTTGGTGAACCCGACGTGAATGCATTATAAACCTTTTGAAAACAAAAACAAAAAAAATATAAAACAACTAAAACATAGATGCATTTCAAATCCTTTCAAACTGATAAGTTGCATATTAGATGGTAGCTCCTAAGAAAATATTAGCAGTTACTATAAATGTAGAAAACCAATTGGCAGCCATAGAAGTCAATTCTGTACTTAGTGTGCCTGAAACAGATAGAAATCAACTCTTGTGGGACGAACTTGATAGAAGACTTAGTGTCATCTCATCTAGGTCAACAGAACTTAAGCAAATCAAGAGGCTAGTCCTAGATAGAATCCTGGATCCTCATCAACTAGTCTTTTATCATGAACTTCAGAGAGCCTGCCATAGATGGTTAGCTTATAGGAGAGCCCTTGTATCTTCAGAATTATTCACCTTCGAGGAATACCTCGAGAACGCAGCCATTGTACACCAGTTCCTAGGTCTTGTAGAAGACCAAGAGGTTGTTCTTACAGATAGGGAAATATGGAATAGAGTTCCTCGAGCTGTGTTATATCGAGAGTATTGTCACGAGCTTTACTTCTATCAACCAACATCTGAGACAGATAATATCACTATAGCTCTTTTCATTAAATTTTTAAAAGAAAACTTTCAATTTGAAGAAGAACACTTCATGACTCCTGAAGAACTAGAGCCCATTAATGATATTTATAAATTGTTTATAGAAAACTAGATTGTTACTTTCAGTCTTACTATTTCTTGCATTTATTGTATTGTTTGTCATCTTTACAATATTATTACAAAAACTAAAAAACATAGCAAAAACCAAAAACATTTCATTTTAAATATTGTAGTAGGTATATAATTAATATATACCTCTTAAAATTGTTGCATATATATATATATATATATATATATATATATATATTTGCTGAAATCAAAATTAAAGCACCATGCCTAAACTTAGGAATGGTAAAGAAACTGTAGGAGAAGAAGAAGATTGGTTACAAGATACAACTAGAGACCCAAATGTCCTTCCTGAAGATCCAATTCCGGAAGGAAAACTCTAGATCAACCAGAACATGACCTAGGTGAAGACAATGAACAAGAAGGAAGTGTTAAAGAGGATGGACCCTCATCCCCTAGAGTAGCTCCAGATGGAACTATTGCCTTTGACAACATAGATCATTTTCAGAAATTTCTCAATGATAATATTGACGCCCTTAATGTGGCAGTTCGTATTGATAAAGGGCAAATTAGTAACACTCAAGCAGCCATGGAATATATGTATGATGTGCGCACTAATCCCTTGTCTTTCATTGATCAAGAAAGTGACAAGGCTGGGCCATCCAATACAGACATGGTCACTATGATGCAAAACATGTCAAAACAACAGGTTACCCAACCTCCTAAGGAACCTGTTATTCAACCTAAAATCATTCCCACACAAAAGAAACCTTCCTTCACTACTTTATTTCGCCAAACTATTGAGCAATATGCTTCAAGTAAACAAAAACCTAAAACGAAGCCAAACACCAATTTTCAACAATCTAGAATACAACATAATACAACTTCAAAATTCCTTCATAACACCTTTCCTACCAATAATTTACACAATAGCAACATGGCATCTAATCTTCATGTCCCTCCATCATATACTCACAAAACTCCTATCAATGCCCTACCGAACCAATATGGGGGGCAAACTAGTAATCTGGAAGCCATGGTGAAACAGTTAGCTTCGCGTATGGACCAGATAGATCCCTACCATCCCTCGTACAATTATCGAGAGATCTGTAGTCAACCTTTGGATCCCATAGTTGTAGCTCAACCATACCCTAAGCATTTTCCCATGCCCATCTTGCCTATATATAAAGGAACCGAAGATCCCATAGAGCATCTTCGCATGTTTAGGATAGCATGTCATGATATATCACATGATGACTTGCTATTACTAAAAATGTTCCCAAAAAGTTTAGGTGGAATGGCATTAGAGTGGTACTATCAATTGCCCACTCATTCTTTGAGAAACTTTGAAGAAACAACTGAATCATTTGTCCATCAATTTAGTGCCTACATCGAGAGGCATGTAACCATTAAAGATCTATACAACTTAAAACAAGACAAAGATGAATGCTTTGCCGATTTCTTAGCTAGATGGAGGCAATTGATAGGAAAACTGCACTTTGTGCTACCTTATAGGGAAATGTTGGACATTTTTATCAATAATTTACAAGAACAAATATCTTATGAGCTATCAATCGCTACTTTAACTACCTTCGATCAAGCTATAGATTTAGCTCGAAGAGTAGAAGATGCCCTCATTAGGAGAGGCCAACTTAGGAAGAAGGATGATGAGAAAACATCCAGAAATCAATATAAAAACAAACAAGTTGTCGGTGATGGAGTCACCGACAAGCAGAAATGTTGCTAATATCAATGCAACGAAGACAACAGAAAAATTTATATTGAAACCTCCCGATAAGCCTCCTCGAGAATTTACTAGATTAAATCAACCCTTATCAACTATTTTACCTCAATTACTCGAAAGAGGTTTGATCCAATTACCACCTATCCGGGAACCCGATCCAACTATACCCGGATACAGTAGCTGACTTACACTGTGATTTCCATAGAGGACCTGGACACTCTACCAATGCTTGTAAAAGGTTGAAACATAAAATACAAGATTTGATTGATAATAATGAAATGGAGGTGCAAGCCTTCCAACCTAAACAAAACGCTCCTAATAATACTCAAAAGACCATTCCCCAAAATCAAAATCAAAATGCTAATCAAACATTAGACATATTTCAACACCCTTTACCAAGACATGGTAAAGAAGTGGCCAATCAAATCGAACATCATAATGTTCCTCCTCCTACCCGATATGTAGGAACCATTAGCGGACAATTACCTATTCAGGATCCTCAAATATTTGATACAACCTTATCCCTGGTTACGACCAGGCCCTTACATAATATTCCAACTTCTGATTCTAGTGATATAGAATCAGATAGTGAAAGTGAACTAGACATCACTTCAAACCAATCGAATAGTTCTAAAAATGAATCAGATCCTATTCAACCCATCACAGATGCCATGGTTCCAGAAGAACCATTTCCTAGAAGAGTTACTACTCGACCCTCTTCTAATCAATTCCTTCCTAATGAACAAGCCATAAATGCTAGACCGAGGCCAGTTCAACGTCCTCAATATAACATTGTAGGTACCATTGGAGTCGTTACCCGACAACAGGCTCAAAATTCTCAACAAGAATCAAATCAGAATGATGGATCAGTTCCATTTGTTTTGAAAAATCCCAATAAAGGGAATCATGCTCCTAATGTTCAACCTAAACCCCCTTACAATATCAATGAGCAATTATCCAATACTACAGCCAGAATTTCCCTTTTGGATTTGTTAAGATCTTCTCCCACCCATAGGGATGAGTTGATGCTTACATTAAGCCAAATGATGGTACCTCAAAACATCCAACCTGAAGCTATGGCCAATACTATCATCACTCGAGAGGTTGATTGTATTGACTTTCGAGGTAAAGATATCCCACAACACAGTTTACATAAGGACAATCCCTTATATATTACTGCTCTAATTGGAGATGTCGTTGTCAAACGAGTCCTGATTGATAATGGCTCATCTCTAAACATTTGCACTTTTGACTTCTACCAACGATTTGGCTTTAGAAGTGATGAAATGAAGAAAACTGATATGATTATCAAAGCTTTCAATGACGAAACACAAGAAACGTGTGGAGTTATTACCATCCCTTTGCAAGTTGGTCCTAGAACCCTAGAAACAACCGTGTTTATTGTACATTGCCCAGCATCGTACAATATACTTTTGGGTCGCCCTTGGATCAATGCGATGCGAGCGGTCCCATCGACTTTACACCAATGTGTTAAGTTTGAATTTAAAAATCAGTTGGTCACTATCCATGGTGACCCTAGACCCTTTGATATGTGTGCTTTGGCAGAACCTGTTGGAGTGCAATTTTGCCCCGCTCTGTCATCCACACATCCTAGTTCTTATTTTTCATCTAAACGTGTGAAACACACACCCATAACCTCACCTACTTCCCCTCCATTAATTTCATCCTCCTATATAGATCAACAATCTTCTAAACAAATCACTCTAGAACCTCAAAAAGATCTTAAATCTACAACCAATCCTTCATGTTCAATCCCTATAAATTCAAAACTTATAGATACATCTATCATCCCTTCCACATCTAAAGATATAGGGAATAATCCTTCTACATCTTATGCTCTTTTTGATGAACTTTTACCAGATTTATCCACAATCCTAATATCAGAAAAAACAAATGCTTTCATGCAAGATTCAATTCTTTTAAATAACTTACCGCCATCTCCTCGTACTTTGGGCCTCCCACAACCTATGGGAAGTACTTACCAAGTCGGGAGTTGCGCCTTCATTTATAAAGGATATGACTGGGGAAGAATCCCTTGGAATATTAAAACTCATCATGAGGGATATGCTCGGTGTTATTTTACCAATGAATATATTAAAGCTAAACCCATGATGCTTAAAATGGGATATAAAGGGAAAGGCTTGGGACCTTTCCAAAATGGCATGAAAGAACCTTTTGAGGTAGAACCGTGGCCTGCCCACTGTGGTGTGGGCCTATTTCCTAGTAAGGGTCAACCCTTTCCTTTTGAAGATGATGATCATCTCATATGTTATCAAGATTATTTGGATAGGTGTGATGATTTACCTCTTAAAAATCAATCATTTACATGTAACATGCTATCCATAGCTTACCCTGAAATGATTGCTGACCCCGATGAAGAGTTGGAAGGAGATATCTTCCACGACGTCTCTGTTGAAGAGATGTTACACAATGGATTTTATTTTGATGGTTCTATACCAACTATAGCCCAACTTGAGACCACTAATCCTCAAGATGAATTATCCAAATTAACCTTACAAGAATTACAAGAATTGGGCGTTTCACCCGCCCCACCTAACTTTGAAAGAGATCTACACATGGAGGTAGAAAACGTCATTAAAATTAACATTGGAACTGAGGATAATCCTCACATGATCAATATTGGATCAGAATTAAGTCAAGAAAAACAAGAACAATACATTGCATTCCTTAAAGAGTATGAAGATGTCTTCGCTTGGACATATGAAGATATGCCAGGTCTAGACCCTTCTGTAGTCATGCATCATCTAGTGGTCCATCCGGATGCTAAACCCGTTAAACAAAAACTTAGAAAAATGCATCCCAAAGTGGCTCTGCTAGTCAAAGGGGAGTTAGAAAAACTCTTGAATGTTGTCTTTATACAAGCTATTGATTATGCTGAATGGATCTCAAATGTAGTTCCAGTCACCAAGAAAGAAGCTACCAAAGTTAGGGTTTGCACAGATTTTAGAGATATTAACGCTGCATGCCCTAAAGATGACTTTCCTCTTCCAAACATGGATCAAATCATTGACTTCACTCGTCGGGAGTGGGATGATGTCCTTAATGGATGGATTCTCTGGTTATAATCAGATCAGGATAGCTCCTGAAGATCAGGCTAAAACAACCTTTATTACCCCCTGGGGTACCTTTTGTTGGAAAGTGATGCCATTTGGCTTAAAGAACGCAGGTGCAACCTATCAACGAGCTATGACCTATATTTTTCATGATATGATGCATGATATCCTACATGATTATGTAGATGATATTATAGCTCGCTCTATTATTGAAGATAATCATTTAGATGATTTGAGAAAAGTTTTTAATCGATTACGAGAATATCTTATTCGATTAAATCCAGAAAAATGCATATTCGGAGTCAAGTCTGGCAAACTATTAGGGGTTTTAGTTTCTTTACGTGGTATCAAAATCGACCCTCTCAAAATTGCGGCTATCACTGATATGCCCGCACCTACTAATATATCTGAATTACGAAGTTTACAAGGTAAGCTTCAAGCTATCCGTCGCTTCATCGATAAGCTGGTGGACAAAACTGGTCCCTTTCTTAAACTCCTTAAGAAGGATGTCCCTTTTAATTGGGACGATGAATGTAGAGAAGCTTTTGAACTTCTCAAACAATACCTCCTTAATCCACCTGTGCTTTCACCACCTAAACCTGATCGCCCATTCCTCCTATATATTTCAGCTTCAGATTCTCCCTTAGGGGCTATGTTAGCTCAGCTTGATGATGAAAAGAGAGAACGTGCTAATTATTACATTAGCCGAACCTTCATTAGTTATGAAACCCGCTACACAGCATTAGAAAAACTATGTCTAGCAATCATTTTTGCTACGCAAAAATTATGACACTATATGCTTAGTCAAAAAACTTATGTCATTGCCAAATACGATCCCTTAAGATATCTCATGAGTCGACCTTATTTATCGGGTCGCACAGCCAAGTGGGTTCTTGCTCTAAGCGAGTTTGATCTCACATTCATAGGACATAAGTCTGTTAAGGGTCAAATCATAGCAGATCAATTAGTCGCTGCACCCTTAGCGTCTACCCATCCCCTCATCATCGAGTTTTCTGGATGAATGCCTTCAATTAGAGGCAGACCATACCGAACAATGGTCCTTATACTTTGATGGAGCCCGATGCATGAGTGGGGCTGGTGTGGGTATTATTTTAATATCCCCACAAAAACATCTAATTCCTCCGTCCTTCAAATTGACATTTGCTTGCACCAACAATATTGCTGAGTATGAAGCTCTAATCCTTGGATTACGAGCTGCTTTAGCGCTCAAAATTAAACATCTGTTAGTTTTTGGTGATTCTCAACTGGTTATAAACCAAATTAATGAAGTTTATCAGACCAGAGATGATAAACTGCGCCCATATAAGGCCTATGTTTTACAACTAATGTCCCTATTTGATCAAGTTACCTTGGAAGCTATTCCTAGAACTTGCAACCGTGCAGCTGATGCTATGGCCGCAGCTGCATCTCTCCTGCCCTTGGAGTTAGATGACGAATATGCCACTATCATTATTCGTCGACTCCAGGAACCCGCTTCAAATAAGTCATGCTTAGAACCTTTAGATGTGTTTCTAATCAATGAAACTACTCCGAAACCTTGGTATACGGACATATTTGATTTTCTCCAAAATGGGACTTTCCCTCGCCAATTCTAATAGAAACCAGCATCGGTTATTACGTAGACGAGCAAGTCGATTTGTAATAATTGGCAATACCTTGTATAGGAGATCTTTTGAAGGTATCCTATTAAGATGTTTGAACTTAGAAGAGTCCAAATCAGCCTTGAGTGAAGCCCACGATGGATCTTGTGGAGGACACTTCAGTGGTAGTGTCATTGCTAAAAAGCTCCTTAGGATAGGATACTTTTGGCCTACCATGGAAAAGGATGCACATGATTATGTGCGCCATTGCGACAAGTGCCAAAAACATGCTGACCTTGTCCATGCGCCTGCACAAGAGCTGCAGGCTATTTCCTCTCCTTGGCCCTTTTCAAAATGGGGCTTAGATATTATTGGCAAAATCAATCCTGTGTCATCTGATGGACACAAATTCATCATAACCGCCACTGAGTATTTCACGAAGTGGGTTGAAGCTATGCCTTTAGCTTCCTGCACTGGCACACAAATCTCTAAATTCATTTTTAATCAAATCATTTGTAGGTTCGGAATTCTTGCAAATCTCATCTCTGACAATGGAACTTGTTTCAAAAATAAAGATGTTAAAAAATTATGCCAAAAATACAAGATTCAACATCGCTGGTCCACTCCCTATTATCCTCGGGGTAATGGTCAAGCGTAAGCATCTAACAAAACCTTAATCAAAATCCTCAAAATATTGGTCAATAAAACTGGCCGTGACTGGCACATTCAGTTATATCCAGCCTTGTGGGCCTATCGAACTAGTGTTCGAACCCCCATGGGAACTTCACCATTTGTTTTGGTTTATGGTGCTGAAGCAGTTTTTCCATTTGAATTGGAAGTTCCTTCTTTGGCTCTGCTACTTCAAGATACCGAAGTAGGAGATGAATATCGTGTCGGCAGACTCGATCAGCTGGAACTCCTAGATGAAAAATGCATCAATGCTTTGGAACATCTCCGTGCCTACCAAAACAAGCTTAAAAGATCATATGCTAAAAAATTTCGTCATCGATCCTTTGAGATCGGCGACCTTGTTTTAAAAGAAAATAAAAAAAATACTAATGCAACTAAGGACCTTAAAGGTAAGTTTGAGCCCAACTGGCTTGGACCATACATTATTACTGCTAAATTTGAATCAGGAGCATACAAATTATCTACCTTAGATGGTAAAGAACTTAAAGAACCCATGAATATTTTGCATCTTAAACGTTACTATGTATAAATTTGGTCATTTCATCCATGTATATATTTGTTCAAAATCACTATCTTGTATTTCTTTCAAATTTATAAATTCAAAAACACCAAAAACATTCATAATCATCAAAATCTTCAAAACTATTTGTTGCATTTATTTATGGCACTTGTTAATTTTTTTGTTCAAAAAAAAATAAAAATAAATAAATAAAAATAATGATAAAAATATAAAAACAACAATATTCTTGACTCTTTCAAAACCAAAACAATATAAAGAAGAAAGAGAGAGTCAATATTCTCAAAACTTCTCAAAAAGTATTTATATATATTTTCTTACAATTATTGCAGTTATATGTTTCAAATTATTTTTGATAAATTAGCATTTATTTGGAATCCCTCACTTGCACACTCAAAAAAAAACAAAAATAAATATCTTGATTTTATCTGGCATGATTACTAATCTCTCTTATATCAAAGTTCACAAAATTCAATTAAATAAAGTTTGAGCACAGAGAATTGATCTTGTTATTTACTTAAACCAAGCACATCTTTTCACAATAAAATGATTATATTTGTAATTTCCATGTTTTGCTACATAGTAGAAGTGATTTCTTGAGCGAAAAGTTTCCCCTGCTATCCTATCATGCACATGGTCTAGAATCTTTGAGAATTGGCAAAAGGACAAGCTCACCCCTACCCAGAATAAAAATCCCTTGCTCTACAGCTAATCCGAGCAAGTATCCCTAGCATAAAAAGAAAAAGCAAAGTTCAAGAAAAAGAGAAAAGAAAAATGTTATTTTATATCATTACAACAATATTTCAAGCACTATCTCAAAAATCAAGCAAAAATACAAAAGAAAAAGAAAAGAAAAAAAAAGAAAAGCAAAAGAAAGCAAAAGCAAAAGCAATAAAATCCCTTTCCCTACCCTTTGAAAAGAAAAGAAGGGTTGATGAGCTTGAATCCTTGGAATTCTCAATTATTCGAAAACTGTGAGGTAAGCCCCATAACAGGTGGTTTGTGCCCAACCCGCTTGGCCTTGGGTAACTCCTAGCGTGGCGATATGTCTGTCACATTAGCGACCTTCTTTTGTACTAACCTATGTCTGCTTATGGATTAGCTAGCTCTTGATAATCCGACCTACATAGTAGTCTAGTATGGTTATATGCATCTACATCATGGTTAATGAACACTCATTTGGTTTCTTCAAATCACTTGTATCATAGTATCTTGCTCAAAACTGGTAAATGAACATAGCAATTGCACACACATTTGTATTTGAGAGATTTTGTGTATCATTATGATAAATCAAGATTGGAAATGAATTCACATATGCACATGGGATTCCTTATAAATCTAACTTTTGTCTTCAAAATACTTTGAAATATTTTTTTGCAAACTTGTTTGGAATAATTCATTTTCTTATTTCAAGTACAGTTGTTTAGCATAAAGACAACTATATAATAGAAAAATCAAAATTCCTTTCAAAACTATACAATCAAAACATATATATCTGGTTGACTTTCGCGACGATGGTATAGTTCCAAAACCAAAAGTGGAATTTTATGCCTAGCGCAAGTCCTCATCTTCATATTTTCCTGTTTATCAAAAATCAACCATGCAATAAAACTATCTTTTCTTTGGATTTTCGCGATGATGGTATAAGTCTATACCTACATATTCTATGCCTAGCGCAAACCATCGTAACAATTTTTATTCCCCATTTATTTAAAAAATCATGAAAAACATATGACTTAAATCATTTTATTACACAAATTTTGCTTTTCAAAAGAATACACATTATCATTATTTCATGTCATTATGTCAACTTTAAATTTTGCAATGATGGTATAATTCCTAAGGAATTATCCAAAAAATTTATCACACTTAGGAATTTATGCCTAGCAAACATCATTTTAACATCATCTCATGCATACTATTTTTATGAAAATCTGAAAAACAAACCATCATCATCATCATTTGCACCATTGCACCAAAGTCTTAAGACAGTCTCTTAAGCACTCTTTTACTTTTAACAATATTTCTATACTGGGATTAGCTTGACGACCGAGTGAGCAGCGACTCCATGAAATGGTCTATAATAGCGACAATGTCCTTTGAAATTATTGTTAGAAGTCTCTTTTTATTTTTTATCACATTACATCACAAACAACCAATTTGTTACATCAGATTATTTCATTTAAATTTTACAAACATGACATTCAAAATTATAATTTTTCCAATGACATAATTTCATAAATCCTCAATCAAATCAATCAATCAAACATACAAGCATCATAAAAATATAAGCCACAAGTCATATGATCAAAAATACCTCATCTCATATATATATCACAAATATATGTACATCATATCAAAACCTGGATCGGTATGCCACAATATATATCTTGGCATACTCAATCCCCTCAATCAAATGTCCTTCGAGTAGTGTCTCGAGAGCCCCTCGAGCTCTCAGCCTCATCTCCTCCCCCGCCCTACGGAGGACGAGGTGGCCCCATCGCAGTATGTGTGGTACTATGAGTCCTAGTCGTCGATCGAGATGAGCTCCTCGATGACCCAGTCCTGATCGGATCTGCAATGGCAGCCGATAGTTGTACCCTCTGGCCCTCTGGCACCATCTAGAAATAGATACCCTGGTAGAATGCGGTCTGAGCAACCGACCGCATCAGCTCCTGAGTGCTCGCCCCTCCGCCCCGTGCTCTGAGGCATGCAACCTCATCTCTGAGCTGTGTAGACTCAGCTCGGTGGCGTGCAGCCTCATCCTGTAGAGTCTGCACCTGTGCCTGGAGACGGATATTCTTCGCCCAGAGAGTAGCCATCTCGCTACTCTCTCCTGTGTCAACACCCTTGCCCTTGTCGGGCGATGGTGGCCTCTCTCTCTATGGAGAAGGGGGTCTCTCCGCCCTCCTCTCCCGCTGTCATGGCCTCTCCTGCGCCTGTGGCCTCCTCAGCTCTCTCCCGCTGTGACCCTGGGCCACCTCCATAGCCGCCTGGCACCGCCTCCCTATCCGATGCACAACTACGTGTATCGGACCCTGAGCCCTCGTCATCCGAGGAGGGCGGATGCCTACGTACCAGGCATCATAGCCATCGGCTACCCCTGCGTCGTCCCCATCCACTGGCTGAATGGGGGCATCGTCCGAGTCCTGACTCCAGAAGCGCTGCATGTCTGGAGCCCCGCTAACTATGGTGTTATCCCGGACAGTCCGAGAAAACTCATAATCCCTGAGAGATGGGATCCCCTACTGTAGACCGAACTGTCACAAAACTCGGTCATAGCGATGGAGCTCCACCTCTCCCCTCTCCATCCATAGCCAGCAAACTCGCCTGACGCGAGCTAACTCCTGTCCATCCTCGGCCCACCCTGGGTGCTCTCGCCATGGCCTCCAGGTGATCTGGTCTGGGACTAGGTCATCTAGCAGTCTCCGGGACATCGAAAGGTCGATCCGCCGCTGTGACCCTCTCCGGAGCCACCAGTAGAAAACTCGGGGCCTCTCCCCGTCAATCCCTATCAGAGGAAGCCCTACCGGCCTCCGCACTGCAATGTGCTCCCAGCACCAAACCTGTAGGAGCGATGTCATCACCAGACATCGGCCGCCCTTGTACACGACCCCATGCAGGATCCTGTACAGTCGGCATAGCACAAAACTGCCCCAAGAGAATCTGTAGCCATGGTCTCGCATATCGTAGATCACATCTGCTAGCATCCATGGCACCCTGCACCCGCTCTGGTGGCACAGCAAAAGTCCACCAACCACTCCAGCTAGAACCCGTGTGAGTCTAGATGCCCCAGGCATCTGACGTAGTGCCTCGATGTTAACTTCGCCCTTCTCCAGGGTGAAGCTCGGGTCACCACACAATCGTCCCATAGCATGGCCCTGATTGGCCGTAGGAGTGATCAACCGTCCTTGTATGGGGATTCTTAGAATCCTCCATACATCCTCCAAAGTGGGAGTCATCTCCCCTGTAGGTAGCCAAAAATAGGAAGAACCCGGATACCATCTCTCTGCTAGGGTCGTCAGTAGCCCCATGTCTGTAGACACTTGTGGCATTTCTGCCACATGCAGTAAGCTGGCTCTGTGCCGCCTGATCCCGCTCCTGCCTGTGTAAGAGCGGCCAAATCATCTCTCAAACCTCCATATTTCCATTCCCTGCTCTTTAGCAAACCTCTCTGCAACATAAACAAAAAAATAAAAAACAATCATTAATAACAAACTCAAGTGATCAATAATGCAAGTTAAAAACAAGTTCAATTTAATCCAATGATGATATCGTCCACTATTGGACGATATCGTCCCAAATTTGAGCAGAATCGTCTCCGATTTCGCAAGCCGAAATCGTCCTTAATTTGACGAAATCGTCCCCCTTTCGTCGATTTCGCCCTTGGACGAAATCGATGAAATTGAGACGATTTCGAAATCGGGACGATTTCGTCCCGACGACGTCGACGGCCCAAAAACGGCCGCGATGCTCAAAATTTAATCAAAATTCATCTAAAAAGCATGTAAAATCAAATTAAAGCATTCTAAGTTAAGTCTAGACTCTTACCCGTAGCCCGCGTCGGACCTCTGTTGATCTGTGCGTCGTCTCCACCATTTTTGCTTCCAGAGCTCTAAAACCAGTAAAGTGAACAATAAAAATGAATTAGGGTTTTACCCTATTTTTCTTAATTTTATTCAAAAATAATTCAAAAATAATTTTGCTTTTTCGCGTTTTTACCTCAAACGTTCGATTTGGGTAAAAACACGGAGGGGGCACCATAGTAAGCTGTCGTACGATTCGACCAAGAATCGTCGCCTAAAAATGGGAATAATTTTTGCTTTCTCGTAGATCGAGAAGAACTCATCTTTAACGCATTTTCTTTGAAAAATTCGCTAAAGAGGGGGCAAAATGTAGCACCCTAAAATTGGCGCAGTGAAATTGTAATAATTACATTCATCCTAGTAAATAATTTAAATTCAAATTTTAACCTCCCAAACCGCCCGTTAACCGTCGGGTAATCCGTTTCCCCCTTTTCCATGCCATTTTTAGAGGTTGTTTTGACCGTTTGACGATATCGTCGCCGATCAGACGATATCGCCCTAGATCTGACGATTTCGTCTGGGCTAGGACGTCCAGACGATCTTGTCGCAAAACTGATTTTGCACAATTAGCTTCTGTTCCAACGGGCCTCTAATCCGGGCAGAAGCGTGTCTGCGCCGTTAGAGACCCTTCCCCATTGGAGATCTCCCAAATAGGGATGATCTCCAACCTCCTAACCTCCCTCCTAAGCCTATTTAATCCTAAGCCCTCCCCTTAGCACCCCCTGGCTGATAATTCCCTGTAACCCGACTTCATACATGTTAAAACATCCTAAGTTTTCATTTGCATTAGTTCTATATCAATTTTGTTGTAGGTACATTACTGTTTTTCAGCCGGAGCAAGCTTACATCGTCGTCGACGAACCTGTTCAGATCGGAGGCGAACCTGTCGAATCAGAGACGATTTCGTACCAATGCGAGACGATTTCGACTATAGTCAACATTGAGGCAATCAGTGCCTGAAGTTTGCATTTCTCTATCTTTTCTCTGTTATTTTATTCTGCAATTAGCTTATTTTATTCAGTATTTTATACTATTTTGCATTTTGGAGTTCACCCATCTAGATCAAATGCATGATTAAATCATAATTATTATTTAATTAGCATAATTCATTCCTATTTTTGTGTTTAAGTTTCAGTTTGATAGTGCTACTGTCATTTTATACTATTTCCCTCTGTTATCATTGTTGTATCTTCTGTATTTTGCACCTATTTCTCTGTTTGTAGGTCTCTGATGAATTCGTCGACGAATTCGTCAGATCTCGATGATCTTGTCCGATCTCGGACGATCCTGTCAAATCGGAGGCGATCCTGATCGCTTCAACATCGTAATCTTCATCGGACATCCGGATCGGGTATTCTTCTTTTAATCTTCTGTAATTTCTCTATTTTTCAGTTCTATTTTGCTTTTCTGTATTCATTTAATTTGCATCTGCATATAGAATAGCTTAGACGCATTTTGGCCAAACCTAGGATATGAATGCTTAAGGTTAAAAATGAACACATAAAACACATTCCCAACCTAGGCGTGGAAACTGCCATTAAATGTTTCCTGAACCCACCATCCGTCGAAAAATCATCAAAATACACCTCCCTTGAGAGGCGGGACCTTCGCAAGTCCTCTCAGTTCGAGGTACCGCGACATCCTTTTCACATCCCCCTTCCGGGCACGGATCCTATAGCCTGAAGGTAAGGGTGTGAAAAATTTGGAGCGATACAGGATGGTTCTTACATACTATTAGAGAAAACCATTGAAATTACCCTTAGCACTTACCCTGATAACCCCCAAATTATTAAACTTGGAAAGAGGCTATTGCCTAAATAACATCAAAATTTCATAGCCATTCTAAACGAGTATAAGTATGTTTTTGCATGATCTTACAAGGATATGCCCGGTCCTGACCCCAAGCTTATGGTCCACAATCTCATCCTCAATCCAAATGCAAATCCAGTCAAATAAAAAATCAAGAAGCTTCATCCTACTATGGCCCTTATGGTTAAAGAAGAGTTGCAAAATCTTCTTGATGTGGGCTTTATTTAGCCCATTGATTATCCTAAATAGGTCTCAAACATGGTGCCTAGTAAACCCAATTAGGGGATCCACATATGCACTGATTTTCATGATCTCAATAAAGTGTGTCTTAAGGATGACTTCCTTCTTACCAACATCGATACACTCATGGACACTATCACCAACCATGAAATGTTGTCTCTCATGGATGGTTTCTCTAGGTATAGTCAAGTTTGTGTTAATCCTAATGATCAACATAAGACATCTTTCACAACACCTTAGGGGATATTTTATTACAAAGGCATGCCCTTTGGGCTCAAAAACATAAGTGCCACATACCAACCAACTATTACTTATATTTTCCATGACTACATGCATAATATCATCAAATATTATATTGATGATCTTTTGGCAAAATCCCAACATTGACACGAGCATCTTGATGTTCTTTGCATAGTCTTTGATTGGCTTCTTAAGCATAATGTGTAGTTAAGCCCTAAGAAATGTGTCTTTGGTGTCATTTTAGGAAAACTCTTAAGGTTCATTATCTCCAAGAGAGGCATAGAGGTAAACCCTAGCTAAGTCAAGGCAATTTTGGAAATGCCACCCCTAAAACATTTCAAAGAGCTTCATAACTTATAGGACAAAATACAAGCACTCCATAATTTCATTGCCCAATTGTTTAACAAATACAAACCCTTTAATCAACTTCTATAAAATGAAATCTCTTTTAAATGGACACCATAATATCAGGAAAATTTTGATGCTATCAAGTGTTGTCACCTTACTTCCCCACCTATTTTATCACGTCCTAGACTTGGTATTCCATTCCACCTATACATATTTGCCACTGATTTTGCTCTTGAAACCATGTTGGTCCAAAATAAGGATGCCAATAATGAGTAAGTCATTTACTATATCAGGTAGACCTTGGTAAGTTATGAGACTAAAAATGCATATGTGGAAAAGCAATGTCTAGCTATCATTTTTGCTACTAAAAAGCTTCACCATTATATGCTCAACCACACCACATATATCATTGCCAAGGAAAATTCATTGCACTATATGATGAACTAAACTTACACAAATACTCAAAATACAAAATAGACTATGGTCTTAATAGAATTTGATCTTGATTTCATTAGTCAAAATTCCATAAAGGATCAGGTCGTTGTTAACGAAGTCATGGAAGCTTCGTTGCTAGATGACAAACTGCTCATGATCGAGCTTCTTGGTGACTCTGTATTCACTATAAAATAATAAAAAGCACATGTTGAACTCAAAGATGAAGTACAAATCACCCTTTTATTTGATGATTCTAAGTGCAATAAAGAGAAAAATATAGGAGTCATTTTATTTATACCATAAGGTGCCCCTATCCCCCTCTAGTTTAAACTCAACTTTCCCTACATCAATAAAAACCCTAAATTTGAGGCCCTTATATTAGGAATTTAGATTAAAATTTTCATGTGCATCAAGTGCATTAAAATAAAATCATTAGAAATTCCCAACCCATTGTAAATCAAGTCAAGGGGGTCCACCAATGTAAATACCCAGTCTTAAAGTCCTACAAGGAAATTGTTAACAGATTACTAGTGCACTTTGAATGGTATGCTATTGAAACCTCTCCAAGTTCATTTGATCACTTTGTAGATACAATGGCCATCCTTAGTTTCATTATTCCACAAAGCCATTTTTATAATGTTACTAATGTTCATGTCTAAAACTTTTTTCAATCAATCATTTTCCTTAAAGCATCTACGGATGAATGGAACATCCATTTTGTCCAAGAAGAGCCTTATCATGAGTGGTTTTATCATCTAAAGGAATTTTTTAAGCTTAGTAATCTCCCTACATATCTATCCCTAGCTGCAAAAAACACATTTAAACAAAAAACAACATGATATGCTATCTTGGAGGACGTGCTCTATCATCGTGGCTATGATGGTATCCCACTTCGATGTCTAGAATCATAAGAAGCACAATGGATGATTTATCAAGCATGTCTGGAAGCACATGTGGTGGCCATTTTAGTGGGATAGATATCACCAAATGCATCCTAAGCATGGGATACTACTAGCCCATCATGTAACAATATTGTTGTGCAGACATTAAGAAATGTATCAAATACCAATACCCTACCAACTTATCACATGTCACCTCACAAGATCTACAACCCATTCAGTCTCTTTGGCCCTTCTCCTAATGGGTCCTTGATCTTGTTGACAAAATTTCACCCCCCTCTTTGGGATAACATACTTTCACCATCACTAGTACCAAATATTTCGCCAAGTAGGTTGAAGCTATCCCTCTTACCAGTACAATCGGTACTTGCATTGTGGATTTCATACTCCATCACATCATCCATAATTTTGGTATCCCCTCAAAAATTATCTTTGAAAATGGACCCCCTTTCAAGAATAAGGATGTTTGATAACCTTGCAATAAATATCACATCTAGCATAGTTTCTCAACTTTGTATTACCCCCAAAGTAATGGCCAGACCGAAGCCACCAACAAGACTATCATTGTCATCCTCAAGAAAAATATTTAAAAAATCATAAATATTGGCACCTCCAGCTCCCTTTGTCATTGTGGTCTTATCAAACAAGCATTCATGCACCCACAAGGGTAATTTCATTCTCTCTAGTCTATGGTGTTGAGGCTATCATGCCTCTTAAATTGGATATTCCTTCCTTACATATCTTATCACAAGAATTCTTGGATGATAAAGTTGCACATCAATCATACCTCAATTAACTCACTCTCATTGATGAGTGTCAAATTAATTATCTTGACCATTTATGTGCTTATCAAATATCGAATCAAATGAGATTACAACAATAAAGTCCATCCACAAGAATTCTAGGTTGGCAACCTTGTCTTGAAAGAGAATAAAAAAAATTCTAGCCTCCCTCCTCATTTGCACAATAAATTCACTACTAAATGGCTTGGCACATTCATCATTAAACATAATTTTGGATCTAGAGCTTATAAAATTTTTACCCTTAAGTGGGTCAAGGAGCCTGAGCCTATCAACATCCTTCACTTGAGAGCCTTTTATGCCTAACTTATTCATGGTTGCCTTCCTTGTACATATGTCACAAAAAAGAAAACAAATACAAAAATTACATCATCACTTACTTTCTTCTTCCTTATTCCCCCTTATATTCCCCCATAACTTTTCATTTTTATCCAACCATTCTCCAACATCCTTTCTAAACAATGATTGATGAACCCTAGACTATGCACAAAGCTAATAACATGAAGATTATCCTAGAGGATCTTCATGAATGATTGGATGTAAATAAAGAGTATCCCTTACCCTCCATTTCTCTCCCCTTGTTGTGCTAGATAATTTTTATTTGGTTCATTCTATATTTATTCTTTCAAGCTCTTTCCATATTATTTTTCAATATCATACTTCCATTTCCTCATGTGCTTATTCAATCACCCTTTGTATAATCGATCTGTTGTTTTGGCCAATCTCAATTGACCCTCCTTAATAAAGGGTATATACATAGTCATGAATATGGTATTTCTATTTCACTTTCTACCCTCCTCTTTCATTCATTATTATACCTCTTTATCCTTGGTTGATGATTATTTGAAAGTTCTTTTTGATCACTCAACCATACCTAGTATTCCCTTCAATTTGCATTGAAATCCATCATGACCTTTGGAGATATTGTTGAGCAAGGTGTTGTGATTATTTTCAACACACTCAATTGGACATGGTTGGTGCAATGGTAATGTGTTCAAATATTGTACAAAAATATTTAGTGCTTTTGAGGACGTGTTCGATGCTCGAGTGAGGGTGTTGCAAGTGGTTTGTGCGAAATTGCAAAAGTTGTCAAAAAGTTGCAAAAGTTACAAATGTTGCAAATGTTGTTCATAAGTGCCAAAGGACTATGTTGGATAACCCAACACATTATTTGGAGTCTTTTTTAATAGTAGTGAGTGCAATCGCAGTGTTAGTTCAATTTTTGTATTGGTTGGTTGCATCGTCGACACTTTGATGGATGACTTTGTACATTGTTGGACACGCGTAAAATCTATGTCGGAGGCCATGTTGTTAGAGGTATATTAAGAAATCCATGAGGAATCAGAATTTGAAATTTTTACTAGAGGTAGTTGGATGTACTGAGAGAATAAGTTTTAAATTTTAGTCCAAACGGAGATCTAAGGAGGAAACGGTAATAGTTGCAAAATGGCTCCGGAGTAATTTTTCCAATTTCTAGCAGTTTTAGACGTGTAAAATCTGCATAAAAGGCCATATTTTCGGAGGTAATATGAATAATACATGAAGAGTTAAAATTTGAAATTTAAACTAGAGGTCAGTTTATCCAAGAATATATTTTTTAATTTTTAGCCCATTTGGAAATTTGAAGAGGTAGTTATAACTGTTACCAAAAGTCCTATCAGCTCTTTTTGATAATTTTTTGCAGTTTCTAAGAATATAACGGTGGAGTGGTGCTTTTATGTAACTAAAAAATAAAGAGCTACATTTTTTAATGTGAAGAATATATATGTTTTAAAAGAAAAGGGAGACGACAATTTTTTGTAGAAAGGATTGCTAGCGCATGTTGTGAAGATTTTTTTGGCATTCTGATTGAAAAATGTGCAAGGTGTGAGATTATTAGTGTGCAGGGTTGAGAAGATTAAAAAGGTTAGACAAAAGATTTTAGAGGAGAATATTTGTGAGCTAGACCACTCGAGGTCTTTTGATAGGATTTAAAACTTTTATTAGAGCTTTTTAAAAATTTTGGGTGGTGCTTTGCAATAGGGGTCAGTGCTCCTTGCAGTTGGTGCTGCTAAAGTCCAGGTTGGTTGGTGCCATTCCTTGTAGTTGGTTTTGCAAAAATATTGTAAAGACCAAACATTTTCGAGGTTGGATTTGGATGGGAGTCCAAACAGTCCATTGGCACAATGGTTTTTCCACATCAGATTTCCACTATAAATCTAGTATTATGTGATGCATGTTTGAGAGATTACTCGTTTTGATTTGATTTTGTAGTTAGATTAAATTTTTAATACACATTGATTCACCCCCCCCCCCAATGTCACGCTTAGTTCAATAATTGGCATATTAGAGTGAGGTTCCTGAACATGCTTAATCGGCTAGGGTGATCTTGGAAGTGACACAATGGCAAGTGGTGAAGGCTTCTCCTCAAATAAAACATCGTTATTCTATGGAACCAAATATACTTTTGGAGACTCAAAATGTAGACATATCTTTGTGCTTTGGGATACGATATTTGAGAATCAATAAATAGTAGATATACAATACCCTCTACTCATCCGACTTATGTTGCGGTAAAGAAACTATTTGAGAATGATTCAAAAGTTAAGAATTATATAATGTATGGATTAGATGATAGTGAACTGGTAAAATTTATGGGATGCAAGACCGCCAAGGAAATTTGGGATAAACTGAAGAGCATTCATGAAGGAGACGACAAGATTAAGGAAGTTAAACTGCAAATACAGAGCACAATTTGAAGGGTTGAAAATGAATGAATATGATAATATAGAGACCTACCTATTAAGATTAAATGAAGTCAACAATGCTATCAGAGGACTTGGAGAGAAAATCAAAGACTCGATAATCATAAAAAAGGTATTAAGATCTCTTCCTCAAAGGTTTGATTCTAAATATTTTGCAATAGAAGAAGCTAAGGATTTAAATACTCTTAATATGGATGAGATGCATGGTTCTTTGACTACTTATGAAATGAGAATAGGAAAAGCTAAATATATAGACAAATAATCTACCTTCAAAGCTCATAAAAATACAAAAATCAAACCAAATTTCGATGAAGATGAAATATAAGATGATATGGAAGCTAACTTTTTTTGAAAACTGAAAAGAGATAAAGGAAAATACAAGGGGAAATTACCATTCAAATGTTCCAACTATGGAGGTGTTGGACATTTTGTAGCTAAATGTCCGTACAATGAAAATAATAGCAATGATGAAGGATCATGTAGTGAAAGAGGCGACTAGAAAAAAGATGCCAAATTTTAGAAAAGGCAAATCCAAGAAGAAAATTTTCATTTCCAATAATTTTAGTTCATCCGAAGATAGCTCCAGTGAGAACCCTGAGGAAGAAACAAGTGAAGCTCTTTTCATGGCACTTGAAGAAGAAATGCTAAAATAAGAAGAGGAATTCAATGAAGAAGAAATAGATGCAAAAGTTAATCTGGAAGCAAAATTTGTTGCATATCTAGATAAATTGAAGGTAGAAATAAAAAGGCACAAGAAAACTTCAAGAAATCTTGAGGATGCAAATGAAATCATAGCAACTTTGAAGGTGCAAATAGAAGAATTCAGAAAGATCTTTAAATATCTTGAAGTGCAATTAACTATGAAAGTATAAAATTACAGCAAATTAGAAGAAGATATTATTGGTTTAAGGATGTAGTTAGAAGAGATGAGTCAGAAAATCAGTTCTTATCACAAAATTGAACGAGGTTCTATGAAGCTAGATGATATCATAAAGAACCAGAGAACTACACCCATTAGATTCGGTTTGGGTTTTGAAGAAGGAGAAACATCAAATAAACCAAAAGAAACCAATGCAAAATCTACAAATACTGAAGAAAAGAAAACACAAGATGATCAAGCAAAACTGAAACCAGTAATAAAATACAACAATGCAAGGCATGAGAATAAATTTGATAATGATGGCTTCACCAATATCGTGCATCAAATGAGAAGAGGATTCATGGCACCTACGACTACATGGCAAAGACCACAAACTAGGTTTAATTATTTTTTTTCTAGTTACTATTTTAAATGCAATGCTTATGGTCACAAGATTTTAGATTGCAAGTTTAATGTCGCACCAAGAAATTTTGTGAGTAAGAATTTCTTTGCACCATTGGTGGACTATTTTGTGGAATGTTATAAATGTCATAATTTTAGGCACATTGCAAAATGTTGTAGAAGTGTGTTTCCATCAAATCTTCTTTAGGAAAGAAGATTTTGGCCAGACTCAAGGAAACAAAACAAAATAATATCAGACAATCGTGATCAATCAACTAAAAATCATAAGACAATACAAGAATCTAAGGCAAAGGACAAACAAGTTTGGAAAGAGAAATAACAACCAAAAAAATACAAGGAGTCTTTAATTGTATAGAAAACATTCATGGCACAAAATAAACACACACCATGGATACTTGATTGTGGATGTTTTAGTCACATGACCGAGGACACAAAAATTTGAAAAATTGCAGCAATATGAAGGTGGCTCAGTCAAATTTGAAAACAATGATGAAGCTAAGATAGTTGGCAGAGGTACGATTAATATCAGCAACAAAAAAATCAAGTCAAAAGAAGTCTAGTTTGTGGTTGGACTAAAGCATAATCTGTTGAGTGTCAGTCAAACTTGTGATAGAGGTCATGATGTGATTTTTAAAAGGTAGGGATATGAAATAAAAAATGCAAACTATGGTAAATTGATAGTAGTTGGAACAAGAAAATCTGGAAATTTGTACACTCTCATAGAGACCTTAGAAGGATCTTACTTGCTTGGAAATGAAAGTGAAAATTGGTTGTGGCACAAGAGACTTGGTCATATCAGCTTTGACAATTTAGTAAAAATTAGCTCGAAGAAAGTGGTAAGAGACATTCCCAGCATTTCCAAGCCATCAAACAATATTTGTGCATCATGTTAGAAAGGTAAGCAAACTAGAACATCTTTTAAGGAAAAATAACACTATACTGGAAAACCATTGGAGTTGGTGCATACTAATTTGTGTGGGCCTATGAGAACTCAGAGTATAAATGGTGACAAATACTTCATGTTGTGCATATATGATTACTTCAGAATGACATGGGTACTATTCTTGAAACATAAATCAGAAGCCCTTGAAATGTTTAAAATATTCAAAAACTTGGTTGAAAATCAGAGTGGAAGAAGAATTAAATGCTTAAGATTAGATAGAGGAGGTCAATTCATTTTTGAAGAGTTTACATATTATTGTGAGAAATTTGGTATCAGGATACAATTTTCAACTGCAAGAACATGTTAGAATATGTAATGCAACATTGTGTAAATTATTCTTAGACTACAATATAAAGTCTAAAGAATAATATTTGAATTAGAATATAATTCTATCTTATGTAAAATATTCCCACCCAATTAATATATAAAGGGTGCTAGGAATATTTAATTTCTTGGAAAAAGTTATTTTCCTTTTCTAGCAAATATTAGAAAGTAACTAATCACTTTCTAATATTTGATAGATGCCACTTATCACATATCTCAAAGATTAGATTATGATAAAATTAGAAAGTAACTAAAGCACTTTCTAATTTTTGATAGATTGTGATAAGATTTAGGGTTGTAGTAGAAAAACTTCTTTTTAAATATGGGTGTTTTCTACTACATATTATCATATATTATCATATATATCTTGTCATATTGACTTGTGTTGTAGTTTATGTCGATGCATATTGTTGCATAACATTGAAGCATTCTTGTATCGTTGAATCATTGAGTAATATAGTGAGCTTCATAGTGGATGTTTTTTTTCTTCATTTGAAGTAGGGTTTTACCACTCAATATTTGTGTTGTGAGTTTACCTCTTTTATGTGTGATTGATCTTGTGGAGCATTCTTTGATCTTGGGGAGACTTTGCTTGTCTCACATTTGGTATCATAGCGGTTGGGATCTCCATCAAGTGTCTTCAATCCTTTGAGGTGAAAAATCCATTAAGGTATATTTTTTTTGCATGCATTTGATATTTGGGTATTTTATGTAAACTTATTTTACAAATCTACCATTAGGGTTTATAGATTTATTATGTTTTTAGATCTAGTTGTTAGATCTTTTGCAAACAATATTTTCATTTTAAATCTATAATTTTTTTTGGCATTAAGTTTTTGCTGGAAAGGTTTTTGGAGCCAAACGGACCCCATGGTTGCGTCTGGAAGACCCAAAAACCCCTATTTTCATATATAGTCATTTTTTTTTATTTATTTTAAAAAAACAGTCGGCTATATATATATATAAAAAAAAAAAAACAGTTTTGCTTTATAAAAAAAAAAAATAGTTTTGTTTTTAAAAAAAAAAAACAGTTTTGTTTTATAAAAAATAAAATAGTTTTGTTTAAAAAAAGAAAAAATTATTTTGCTTTATAAAAAAAAAAAATAGTTTTGTTTTTTTGAAAAAGTTTTTCTTTATAAAAATCTTTAAACTTTTTCATGCCATTTTTTTTATTAATAAAATAAATTTTATTAATTTAATTGCATTTTTTTAAGCAATTTTTTGTATTAAAAATTATTATTATTCTCCTTAAAATGCTATTTTTTTTTGTCTCACATTAACAATGGTTGTTTGTGAGTTTGATTTTTTTGCAAGGTTATAAAAGTATGTTTTGGAGTATACAAGGCAATTTCGGATCAACTTTTTCACTCTCTTCCACTATTTTTATTAATTTCTTCTAATCTATCTCCAATATTTGCTTGAAGCATACTGTAAATTAATGTAATTTGTATCTCTCATTATGAAAGTAAAAGAGAATGAAAGTGAGAGTGAGAGAGAGATAGAAAGAGAGAGAGAATGTGTTTGTGTTTTGCTTTGTTTCTCCACTATCTCTTGTTCATATTTCTTACATTTGACATCTCAACTAATCTAACTACTAACTTGCTACTAAACAATCTACTAACCAACTAACTTGAAATTTACTAATTTTTATATTAATAAAGAAGGTTAAAAATGAATCAACTTACTAACCACAACTTTAGTATTTGATTAAAATTTACTTAATATTGCAACACAGTTTATATTTGCTAAACACCTATTGAATCCAAAAGAATCCGCTCTATCGGTAGCAAGTCCTTTTCGGGTCCTTGTACTCGTACCCTTTTGGGTAGCTTGGTTGACCTTGGGTGAGAAGAATTTGCAATTCATTAGGCTATAACAAAACCTTAAAATGAACACTAACTTACTAACTTATTGACTATCTAACATTTAACAAATGTTTTATGGTTTAATTTAAGTTAGATTATTTTGTTGCAAGATGATTGTTATGGTTAGTTACCTTCTTTTTGCAAGTTAATCTATTGCAAGTTGATCTTGGTTTATTCAATTGCAATATGGTTATAGTTGTCTATTGCAAGATGGTTATAGTAGTTCATGATTATCTTTCATGATGATCAATCAACTATTGCCTTGGCTAAAAATCATGTAATGCATCAAATGACAATGCATGTTGAAATCCAAGACCATTTGATTAGAGAGAAGGTATTGGATGGGACTATTCAATTTGAGTATTTCCCATCATATTCTAATTCTGTTGATTTGTTCACCAAACCTTTCCCAAGGAGCAATTTTGTAAGTTGAGGGACTCACTTGGTTTGGTGAAGTTATCCTCAAGGGGGAATGAAGTGTAGTTACCCTTGTGTGATGCAAAATTCATCCTTATGAGGTGTTTTTTGCTATATATATGAGTTGATATTTGGTAGTATAATTATTTTTTGCATCTCTTTTGAACATGGTACTTTCTTGTTTGCCTTGTGCAACTTTTGTACATGTTACTTTGTAGATGGCATTGTGAAATTATGGTATATGATGCAATTGCTTTATGCGACTCTTTTACATGGTACTTTCTTGTTGCCTTGTGCAACTTTGTACATATTTTTATGTAGTTGGCATTATGCAATTGGTTTATCATGGTACTTTCTTGTTAGCATTTATGCTACTTTTGTACATGATATTTTATGGTTGTCTTTATGCAACCGGTGTGCACACTTTATTATTTTCATATACCTTATGCAACTCTTGTACATGGTACTTTTTTTTGTTAGCCTTGTGCTACTTTTGTACATGGTACTTTAGAGTTTGCATTATCATGGTAATCCTTGTTTGCTTTATGCAACTTTGTACATGATATTTTTTGATCAACTATATAGCACGTGACTATAAGTATGGCTTGGCATATTTTTGTGATGACTTATAGTTCACTATTTATTAGATCAGTTTTGTTATCATATTTGGATATTCATATATGTTGTGGTGAATATATTTATAATAATGTATCTAACTGATCTTATGTTGAGCTGCTTGTAGCTTGCAGGTACTTCCATTTGGGATTTTGTAGGCTTACTGAAGACACCCTTGTGATGTTTTCTTCTTTTCATTTGCAACCACTTATGGTTTATGGATGGCTTTGTAAGTTGCTTGTATCTGAAGCTACTCCGTTTGGGGCTTGCAGTCTCATTTTGGCCCATTTTGTATTGTTGCCTTATTGTAGACCATTCTTGGTCATAGAAGCTCATTGTAACTATATTACTCATTTGATTCTCATCCCCGTTTGTATATTTAGGGGGAGAATATTTCTTTGTCTCATAATTCCTTTCACCAATATTGCATTAAGGGGGAATTTTGGAATATGTAATACAACATTGTGTAAATTATTCTTAGACTAAAATATAAAGTGTAAAGAATAATATTTGAATTAGAATATAATTCTATCTTATGTAAAATATTCCCACCCAATTAATAAATAAATTAAGGGTGCTAAGAATATTTAATTTCTTAGAAAAAGTTATTTCCCTTTTCTAGCAAATATTAAAAAGTAAGTAATCACTTTCTAATATTTGATAGATTCCACTTATCACATATATCAAAGATTATATTGTGATAAAATTAGAAAGTAACTAAATCACTTTCTAATATTTGATAGATTGTGATAAGATTAGATTGTGATAATATTTAGGGTTGTAGTAGAAAATCTTCTCTTTAAATAGGGGTGTTTTCTACTACATATTATCATATCTTATCATATATATCTTGTCATATTGACTTGTGTTGTAGTTTATGTTGATGCATATTGTTGCATAACATTGAAGAATTCTTGTATTGTTGAATCGTTGAGTAATATAGTGAGCTTCATAGTGGATGTTTCTCTTCTTAATTTGAAGTAGGGTTTTACCACTCAATATTTGTGTTGTGGGTTTACCTCTTTTATGTGTGATTGATCTTGTGGAGCATTCTTTGATCTTGGAGAGACTTTTCTTGTCTCACAGAACACCTCAACAAAATGGTGTTTTGGAGATAAAGAATAGAGCAGTGCAGGAAATGGTTAGAACTATGATAACCGAGAGTAAAGTAGCTGATAGGTTCTAGAAATAGGTAGTCCATACAGTGGTCTACATACAAAATAGGTGCATTCTAAGGCCAAATGAAAGCAAAACACCATATGAAATGTGGTTTGGTAGAAAAGCGATAATAAAAAATTTTAAGGTATTTTCTAGCAAGTGTTACATAAGAAGAACTGAAGACAATCTTGTAAAATTCGAGGATAGAGCGTATGAAGGTATTTTTCTTAGATATTCTACTAAAATCAAAGCTTATAAATGTTATAATAAGAGGCTAAAAAAATTGTTGAAAGTGTTGATGTTAAAGTTGATGGAGGAGAACATGTAACTAGCAATGAAGAGAACTTCCCTATTTATGAAGAGATAATTTAAAGAGAAAAGGAAGAGAAGGAAGATGAGGAGTCAAGAAGTGAATCAAAAGAAGAAGAATTGGAGAAAGAAAAGAAATCCAAATCAATAACATGGCAAAAATACCATCCCCAAGAACAGATAATTGGAGACCTTGGAGTTGGTGTTTAGACAAGAAGAATAATAGCCAAAACTTACTCTATTTTGTCTAACATAGAGCCCAACAATATTGCAAAAGTAAGTAAAGATCAAAATTGGGTAAAGGCAATGGAAGAAGAGTTGAACTAGATTGAATATAACAAGACTTGGGATCTAATGCCAAGACCAGCAAACAAGAATGGGATTGGTACCAAATGGATTTTTTGGAACAAGCTTAATGAAGATGGATAGGTTGTAAGAAAAAAAGCAAGGTTAGTTTACAAAAAAATTGCACAAGTTGAAGGTATTGATTTTGAAGAAACCTTTACACTTGTAGCCAGGCTAAAAGCAATAAGGATGTTTCTTGCATTAGAGGTTGTTGTAAATAAGAAAAATATTTTCAAATTATTATTGTCCTTTACATAGATGATATCATTTTTAGAGTTTGCAAGGATGAGTTATGTAAATATTTTGCCAATAAGATGTAAAATGAGTTCGAGATGTCTATGATTGGTGAGCTTGCTTATTTTCTTGATTTAAAAATTAATTAGTTATAAAAAGGCATATTCATTTCTCAAATCAAATATGTGAAAGAGGTGTTAAAGAAATTTATGATGGAATATTGCAAGCCAATCAGTACTCCTATGACAACAAATTGTAAGTTAAGCAAGGATGATAAATCACCACCTATAGATCAAACCATATATAGATCCATGATTGGGAGCTTATTGTACTTGACTTCTACAAGACCAGATATTTTTTAGGCAGTGTGTATGGTGGCAATATTTCAGGCCAATCCTAATGAAACTCATGTTACATCGGTAAAGATATATTTTTGATATCTTAAGGGTACAATGGAGTATAGTTTATGGTATCCAAAAGGTAAGGACTTCACTCTTATTGCTTATTCAGATGCATATTGGGCAGGTTGTGTAGATGACAGGAAGAGTACCAGTGGTGGTGCATTTTATCTTGGTGACAATCTTGTGGCATGGCATTGCAAAAAGCAGGAATCAGTTTCCTTGTCCATAGTAAAGGCAAAGTACATTGCAGTGGCATCATCTTGCACATAGGTATTATGGGTGAAACAAACATTGAAAGATCTTGGCATTCATTTTAGTAAGCCTATTTCATTTATGTGTGACAATATCAGTGTAATTAATATCTCAAAGAACCCAGTTATGCATTCCCACACAAAGCACATAACTATTAGGTACCATTTCTTAAAAGAGAAATTTGCAGGAAAGGTCAAGTTGTATTTTGTTCCTATGATAGAGAAAGTAGTGGATATCTTCAAAAACCCATTGCCTAAGGAATTTTTTGAATATCTTCATAATAAATTAGGAGTGGTTACACTTCCCAAGCACTAGACTGCTATTAGAACCACATTCTCAAGGGGAGCAATTTTTTACTATTTTATATTTTTTCTCTTATTTGCAATTATTGCTTGGTACTAATTTTTTCTTGAGAATATTGTGTAAGGATGAGTTTGCAACATCCCTTTGTCATTGTTGTCCAAGTAGGAGAAGAGTTACAAGAAAATGTTCGTGTGTTGCCAACAATTCCAAAGGGGGAGATTGTTGAGCAAGGTGTTGTCATTGTTGTCAACACACTCAGTTGGACATGGTTGGTGCAGTGGTAAGGTGTTCAAAGCTTGTACATAAATGTTTGATGCTTTTGAGGACATTTTTGATGCTCGGTTGAGGGTGTTGCAAGTGGTTTGTGTGAAATTGCAAATGTTACAAATGTTGTTCATAAGTGCCAATGGACTATGTTGGATAATCTGACACATTGTTTGGAGTTTTGTTTGATAGTAGTGAGTTCAGTCATAGTGTTAGTTCAATGTTTGGACTGGTCGGTTGCATCGTTGGTACTTTGATGGATGACTTTGTACATTGTTGGATAGGTGTAAAATCTGCGTTGGAGGCCATGTTGTAAGAGGTATATTAAGCAATTTGTGAGGAATCAAACTTTGAAATTTTTACCGAAGGTAGTCGGATGTAAAGAGAGAATAAATTTTAAATTTCAATCCAAACAGAGATCTGAGGAGGAAATGATAACAGTTGCAAAACGGATCCGGAGCACTTTTTCTAGTTTTTGGCAATTTTAGACGTGTCAAATCTGCATAAAAGGTCATATTGTCAGAGGTACTATGAATAATCCATGAAGAGTTAAAATTTTAAATTTAAACTAGAGGTATTCTATTTATCCAATAATATATGTTTCAATTTTTAGCCCATTTGGAAATTTGAGGAGGTAGTTAGGACTGTTATAAAAATCCCTATCAACTCTTTTTGGCAATTTTGGCAGTTTCTAAGAATATAATGGTGGAGTGGTGCTTTTATGTAACTAAAAAATAAATAGTTGCATTTTTCAACGTGAAGAATATATATGTTTTAAAATAAAATTGAGATTATGGCTTTTTGTATAAAGGACTGCCATCATATGTTGTGAAGAATTTTTTGGCATTCTGATTGAAAAAATGTGCAAGGTGTGTGATTATCAGTGTGTAGGGTTGAGAAGATTAAAAAGGTTAGATAGAAGATTTTAGAGGAGAATATTTTTGAGCTAGACCACTTAGGTTTTTTTTTATAGGATTTAAAACTTTTATCAGAGCTTTTTAAATTTGTTAGGTTAGTGCTTGGCAACAGGGGTTAGTGCTCCTTGCAGTCGGTGCTGCTTATGTTCGAGTTGGTTGGTGCCATTCCATGCAGTTGGTGCTGCAAAAATATTGTAAAGACCAAATATTTTCAAGGTTGTATTTGGATGGGAGTCCAAATAGTCCATTGGCATAGTGGTTTTCCCACATCGGGTTTCCACTATAAATCCGGTGTTATGTGATGCATGTTTGTGTGATTGCTCATTTTGATTTGATTTCATAGTTGGATTAAATTTTTAATACACATTGATTCATCTCCCCTCTCAATATCACGCTTAGTTCAATAGATATGGCCCTTCCCTAGTTATCTTGAGCCTTCTCTAAGGTCCAAACACATTCTCACACCTTGAATCATAATTTTGAGTTAGGGTAGATGACACCATGACTAGCTATTATTATGATGAAAATGGTTTTCTCTACTCATCCTATCATGCACATGATCTGAATCCAAGAATATCTTATGTTCAAAAAACAAAAACAAATAAATAAAAAGAGAAATAAAATAAGAAATAAAGTCAAACATACATATATTTAGTTGGGATCCTTGGGCATTTTAGACATATCCACCAAGGCTATAGACACCTAGTTGGTAGTGGAGAAACATCAAAGGATCATGGGTCTCTCTCCATCAGGACTATAGATATTCACTGGTAGTGGAGTTTGCCCTCCATGTGGTGATATGTCTTTCATATTAATGATCTTATTTTGTATAGACCTATGTATACTCATGAATGAGCTATATTCTATTGTCTTGAACTACAAATGGTTAAGTCCAACCTCACTCAGAATTTGGTTAATGAACTTCACTATGCACACATAGACCCTTATGCACATTTATTACCTAGGATGATCTGTATCCTTCATCATTCTTGACTAGTCACTAAATGAACTTGATTGGTTCACTAATGTGTTTGAGTCTCTTAAAACACCTCTAGATACTTATCAACCTACGATATTTGAGGACCCCTCTTTCTCAATCCTCTCCTCTTCCTCTTATTCCCCCTTACCCTATCTTCACCACTTCTTCTATCTTCCTCACTCATCATTCCATGCTTTTTATAATGTGTATGCCCTTTATTAATGATCCTAATTATGCATTGTATTAAACATACACACCTATTTTCAACTCATTATGCTGCAAGCACTCCTCCACTATTCTATCTATCATATTCATCATACCATTTAGCATATATTTATAATCACATTCATAATTCATATAATCTAGCATTTCTATCTAATCACATTCATATATCATGCATCCAAAACCACAAACATTTCACACGCACACAAAGAGCCAATAAAATGGTACCTTTTGGTGCACTTTTAGTCACCAAATCCTAACTGACTACAATTCCACCCATCCAATATACTTCTTTTCAATTACCTTCACTCTGTTTTAGGTTCTCCTTCATATTTATCCATGCAAATTCCCTCTTCTAGTTCCTTTCATTCACATTTTTCATTTAACTCATGAGTGTTGATTGTCCCATCCTCCCCTCATTTATCACTTGAGATGAAAGACAAATCCACAAAAAAGTCTCAAAAAATCTTAAAATCAACCCAAAAGTCTCAAAACATCCCAAAAATTGGCCTAAAATTTCCAAAACATCATATCAAATCATTATCTCAAGCCCTTCTCTACTAGGGCAAAAGTGGAATCATCTTCATATTTTGCTCTCTTCCATTGGGACAAAGGTAGAACAATCAAATCATCACTAGCCCTTCTTTGTTGGGGTAAAAGCATAATCATATTCATTTTTCACCCTATTTCAATGGGGTAAAGTTAGAATAATCTAATCATCAACAACACAAGCCCTCCTATGTTGGGGTAAAAACATAATCATATTTATGTTTCACCCTCTTTCACTAGGGAAAAAGCATAATCATCTTCATCTTTCACCCTCTTCCACTAGGGTAAAGGAAAAATAATCAAATCATCAATAGCACAAACCTTTATCTACTAGGGAAAAGCAAAATCATATTCATCTTTCATCCTCTTATGCTAGTGCAAAAGTAGAATCATCTTCATATTTTGCCCTCTTTCACTAGGCCAAAGGTAAAATAATTAAATCATCAGATCATTACTAGCCATTATTTGTTGGGGCAAAAGTAGGATCATCTTCATCTTTTGACCTCTTCTATTGGGCCAAAAGCAAAATCATCTTCATATTTCATCCTCTTTCGCTAGGGCAAAGGGAAAATAATCAAAGCATCACCATTTACACTCGCCCTTATCTGCTAGAGCAAAAGTAGGATCCTCTTCATCCTTAGCTCTCTTTCACTGGGACAAAGGTGAAATCAACCAATCATTAGCAATTCTTATTTTAGACAAAATAATAAATCCTTCCAACCAATTCCATTGATATCATTAATTTTTACACCACATCGTGCTTACACATAACATAGTATAAAAAGGGGCATCTATAGACACCCAAAATATGTCAATTTTGAATGCACTAAAATCATTCTAATCAAACTCCCCAAATTCTCTCCAAAAAGTATCCAACTCCTCAAATTCCCCTTTGTCTTTCGTATTTTCCTCCAATTCACTCCTATTCCTTCCTCTAATCTCTCTTGGTCTTTGATTTCTCTCTAATTCTCTTAAATCTTCTCCAATTCTCTCTAATTCATTCCAAAACCCTAATTCCTTCAAATTTACCTCTAATCCTTTCCAAATTCCTCCCAATTTCCTCTAGGATTTTCAAATTTCTTCCAACTTCTTTGCAATTTACTTTTTTCCTCTTTACCCCTCCTTATTAATTTCTCTAATTTCCTTGAATTCTTCTAATTTCTTTTAAAATCTCTCTCTAACCCTTCTAAATTCCTCTTACATCGTAATTTATTTTATTTCCTCTAAACTTTCCCTTACTTCCCTCTAATTCTTCTATTTCCCTTAATCTCCCCAATTTTATTCTAATTTCTTTAAAATCCCTCTAAAATTTTCTTCATTTCTCTTATTCCTTTATAACTCTCTAATCCCCCCATTTTTTAACTCTTCTTAATTCTTCCAAATTTTCCTTCTAAATTCCCTCCCTCCTGATTCTCCCTCTAATTTCCTCTATTTTCTCTAATTCTCTCCTATTTCCCTTCACCTCCCATAATCCCTCCCTTAATTTTCCCCCAAATCCACCCAACACCCCACTATCCCATTTTTAGCAATTTAAAAATACTTCCAACCCCCTCCTCATGCCACTTAGCCCTCCATAGGATAATCTTCAATAAACCCCCACATACCCTTGTCTCCTCTCCTCATGCCACCTAAAATTCCACTAATCCTCCTTCCATACCACCTAACACCCCCACTATGGAATTTTAAATTTCCTTCCCATACACCCTTGTTTATCCTCCTCATGCCACCTAATCCCCCATGTAGGGAATCTAAACACCACACTTCCATGCCATTAAGCATGACACTTATAATATTTAGAAAAACATATTATTTAGCACCTTGAGGAGAATATTAAATTGGTTTCCATGCCAGTTAGCACTTCACGAGGGAATGTTAGACACACTTCCCTGCCATTAAGCATACCACTCGAAATATTTAGAAAAATATACTATTTAGCACCTCAAGGAGAATATTAAATTGATTTCAATTCCACTCAACACTTTACAAGGGAATGTTAGATACACTTCCATGCCATTAAGCATGCCACTCAGAATATTTATAAAAACACACTATTTAGCACCTTGAGGAGAATATTAATTTTTTTTCCATACCACTTAGTACTTCACGAATGAATGTTAGACACCCTTCCATGCCACCTCACCCCTCCTTTCTCACACCTAAAATTCTATAAAATACTTCTCATTTTCATTTGCAAGGGGGAAGAAATGCATATACCCTTATGTTTTTTAAATTCTATCAGAGATGTTATCTCCCTCTTCAAGTACTTAGTCTTGTGATTTTGAGTGTCTACCCAAGAGAAAATTATGCTTTGTAAGTTCTAGTTTTGGTATGCTTTTAGATTGTTCCAAGGCATGTTGAAATTTGTTATCTTATATTTTCATTAATATTTTTAATATGTAAATAGGTGCTGCTAACATCTTTGGTTTTTTGCATGTGTGTAGGCATTGGAAGTTCTACTCTATCATGGTGGTCACTAAAAAATCCACTAACTTTTTATTGTAGCAAGGAGAATTTTTTGTATAAACACCATTTGTTGTATTAAAAGAGACATTCATAATTTTTATGTTATAATACCCTAGAGGGCCATCCTTGTAAAATAAGGAAATATTTTGTAATAAAAAGAGTTATATTTATGTGTTTTATGTTATGGTACATTCTCTTTTTTACATTTCCATAGGAAGTTTAATTCACTTTGGAGTGTGTCATACTTGTAGGCATTCAATTTTGTGTAGAAAACCATGACTTGTATCCTTCAATCCTATAACTAGCCTAAGTAGTCCATATTATCTCAGTCCAATCTGAAGGTATTTACCCCTTGTATGCAATTGCACAAGTCACTAAGCATTTGCATCGGTGGTGCAAATGCAACGAGGGTGACCAATGCAAAAAACCACCAAATCAGATTTTCCCACCCAAAATGTGATTTTAAATGGTCAAATAGCATTTACACCAATTTGTTTTTGCACCTAGGTGCAAATGATACTAGCATAAATGCTTTGCATGATCAAAATCTGAGAAATATACCTCGTAGACATAACTCTACTCCCAACCTTGATCGTGCATGCTTCTTCCTTATTAATTTCTAATTTATATTAAATGTTGAACCTATAGAAACTTTCCTCCAAGAATAACCCATATAAAAACTATAAATAAACCCTACAATAGAAGGCAAAGGCTTTGAGAATTATTCTTACTTACATGTTACTAAAAATTTTCTTGAATACACTTAGCATCATACTTCCTATTTTAGTTAGTTGTATAGCTTCTTAGTCATTCTTCTTGAACAGGAATTTTATGAGCATAATACAACAAGAAAAGGGGATCATTAATCCATAATTTATAGAAAAGGGGTAAGGAGCTCACTCAAAATAGTTGTAAGGAGGCTCATCACCAAGCTTAGGTGATGTCATTTCTATCCTTCCATTATATTTTGACTTCTCTCCATTTTTATTTCTCTTTTCATGTAGTTTAATCAATTATTTGGTCTTATGTATTAACTAACATATTTCCCTAATTTTTTTAGTTTATTATTTCTAATAAATCTCTTTATGCACAATATTATTTTATTTCATTAGTTTAAATTATTTTTATATCATAATTTTATCCATTTATGAAATATTTGGCTATGTTTTAGGGAGACATTTATATTCTATCTTCCTAGGCATTTCCCTTCCATCACCATCTTGAGGAGCCTTTAATTTATTTACCTTATTCTACTTGTACCTCCTCCTTTAGCATTTTTATCATCCTAGTTGCAAGTGATAATGCATTTACAATTAATAGTTCTTCCCTATCTCTTCTTTCCTAAAATAGATTTATTCAGATATCCCTCTTATTGGATGACCCATATCTATATCCTAATTAAACATACTATGTTTAGCATCGTATCTCTCTTGTTTGCATGTCCTAAGCATTTATGCTTCCCTAGTTGTAGGAGGTAGCACATTTTTATCTATAGCCCTTAAATAGCCCTCTCCCCTAATAATGTTATTCCACTACCTCTATAGATAAAGGAACAACTCTATGAGGCATATCCCCTTTGCCTTTTAGCATATCTTACATTAGATCAATCTACATTTTTGTTATTAGTATTTGCACCAGTCTGCTTTACTCTAGGTAGTGAAAACATCATTGGGGTATGATCTATACACTTTCTTTCATTTCTACAAGCTTTCTTAAGTGACCAAGGGGTTTAACCTCTCAACTCAAAAAGTCTAATCACCTATCTTAGTTGGTTGGACACTCTTGATATCATCTCTATTGTTATTTTGTCTATTTTTGTAGGTTTCTTATTTACACCTGTTAATAGAATTTGCATCAAATGGATTGTAGCAATGCATTTAGACATAGATGGTGCATTTTTCTATAATATATATCAAGGTAACCTCTTTTTAGCATAATTTATGTCTAGTATTTTTATTTTTGTAGTATATTTTTTGTTACTGCATTTCTTGTTCTACTTCTATTTTTTATTGAAAATTTAATAAAAGGGAAAAATAGTAAAAATAACATATTTTCTTCAATTTTTACTTCTGTTTTAGGAAAGAAATCATAATAGTATATATTTTCATTTAAGGTAGTCTTATTTTCCTACATAATCTCACTTGTATGCCCTAACAATAAAAGACTCTTTACATTTCTTGTAATCATTTGAATCACAAAAATCATATAGTTAGGGTTTTTTTGATTGTATAATTTGTCTTCTTGCATATATTTTATTTTTTCGTTTTAGACTCCTCCTTGAGAGGCTTAGGTTTATATATTGAACCTTAGGTGTTATTCAAATTTATACATAAAACATAGTTTAGGATATGAACATAAAACATATTGAGGTAGACTGCCATATGATTAGGTCCTCTTCGGAAATGGATCTTGGAAATCAACCAATGTGTGGCTCACTATCTACATCTTTGGTGAACCCAACATGAATACACCCCATGGATCACTAAATATATTAAACCTATCCTTAAGAAAATATATAATTAATCTAAGCATAAGTAATACCATATAATATTGCTTGATTAGACTAGCTCATGAAAATCAAGATTAATAATTTATCCCTTTGCCACTATCACATATCAATACTAAGTCACATATCTAGGTGTGGTTGATCCATATTTGCATACCTCGGGGTATTTCCTCATGTATGGCCACATATATTAAGGGTATCAAGCCTCTTCCATATGTTTATGGATAACTCAAGAGGATATGTATATCAAATAGGTTTAGGTATATCAAGAGACCTTCCTAAGGTATATTGGTCAATTTGGTACTCAGAATTTTCTATCTTTATAATCAACATCAAAGTAACTAATAAACTATATCTTCCTAAACCTACTATATGGTCAAACATCAATATAATACCCCTAGTAGGGGTAACTATCATCCTCTTGTCCTCCTTTCCCAAAAAACCATGAATAAGAAAACCCATGGTCAAACCCTAATTTGAAGTGGAAGAACCCATGTAGAGAAATTAGCTTTTGAATTTGTAGATCACCTAAGGTACTATGTACAATAAAAAAAATATATTTTTAAATATCCTTAGATAAGATAATGATAATCAAAATAAGGAAGAACCACCCGAATCTCACCCTAGGATGTCACAAAAATAATGAACACTTAAACAATCAATCAACATTGCAAAACTAAATGAGAATGTTAACCAAGTAAGCACCTTTGGTTCTAATGTGTCTATTAATTTAATTGATTCTAACACTCCTCCCACTATTTCCATAGGTAGTAATATTCAAAGCATCACATTATCTTCCATAGATATTTTATGCCCTAAAGTAGCTACCTTTGTCCCCTCTTCTAGCATTCCTCTACATATTCCACCTCTTTCAAATCCTATCTCCACTAATCCTTTCTTACCAAGTGAATTAGGAATTAATTACGTGCCAATGCCTATGGTATCAAGTCGCATGCAACCACCCTTTGTTTTATTCCCTCAAATATCTCAAGCCTATGCCATCTTTAAATCCCTTCTAGTGCTACCACAAGCACCTTTGAATAAACCTTCATTTGGATATCAAAGCATAGACTATAAATTAGAACATATTGAGAAACAAGACTCTAAATTGAATGAGTTAGAATGACAAATATGCTCTCTTCAAGGGGCCTCAATTAGCCACAGTTACTCTTATGAAAAATTTTGTAGTCAACCTTTAGACCCTATGGTAACCAATTGCCCATTTTCATAAAAATTTGAAACACCAAAGTTTCAAATATATAATGACATGCAAGACCCTATTAATCATCTTAGACTTCCAAATTGCTTTTAGTGATGTCACTCATGATGAAATGAATCTCCTCAAGTTCTTCCCTAAGATCCTTAGTGGGGAAGCTTTAGAATGGTAATTTCAAATACCTTCTCACTCAATTAAAATCTTTAGAGATCTTATAGAAACATTTTTCAAATACTTTTCAATATACATTGATCAAAAAATAATTATTGATGGCCTTTTCCAACTAATGTAGGCCAAGGATGAAACTTTCACTAGTTTCCTAGATAAACAATGAACCCTTGTTGGAATACTTCAATATCCCTCCACTAAAGTAACTCTTGCATATCTTCATATGTAATATCCATGATCAATTATCCTACCATTTAGAAACTACTAATATCTCCTCTTTCAAATAAGTAGTAGACCTAGATAAAAGTGTAAAATCCACCCTCCTATGAAGGGGTAACTTAAACCTAAGAAAAAAGGTAAATTATCTTCCTCTAGCAATAAAGTATAATATAAAAATAAACATGTGGTGGGTTATGGTGTTACCGATTCTTTCCAAGCTAATAATGTAAATATGGCAATTACTACCACATCCTAAAAGCTTGTCTTAACCAAACTTAAAAATCTAGAATTTAAGTTCACTAATATAGACCAATATCAATACACTATTTTACAACAAATTCTTGAAGAAAAAACTATAGAACTTCCATAGATCAAACCTATAGACACCACCAAAGAGTTTCCTAACTAGTATCAATATGATGAACATTATGATTTTTGTTATGTTGATTGCCACAAAATCAATAGATGTAAAATTCTACATAACATTATCTAGAACCTTACAGATGATGATGGAATTTTTTTTAGTAATAGAAATAAAATAAAAAACCTCCTCTAATAAAGATCTGGAAAAATTCCAAAACCCTTTCCCCACCCACAACCAAAAATCCACTAATTATGTCCAAGGTCATAATATTATAGGTACAATTTATTTGGTTGCTTCATATGCTATAACTTGACAATAAACTAAGAATCATTCTTCTGAACAACCCTCTCAACCACCATTTGTCATTCCCCAAAAAAATAAGGAAGTTCCCTCTAATATACCTCTCTTAGTTCTTCAACCCATTTATGATACCTGAAACACTTTCAACCTTTGGCAAAAATTAGAATTTATGTCTACTAAGATTCCTCTTTTGGAAAAACTAAGAACCTCACCCACTCATAGGGACATATTGATCAAAATTTTAAGAAAACAAGTTCTCCAAGACCATCCTCCTAATTATATCATCAATATAGTAGGATCCATTCAATTTAATAGTGTTGTTATAGCATTCCACAAAACTAATATCCCTTCATATTTAATGTTAGGGGATTTACCCCTTTACATAATAGCATATATTGGTGAGAAAATCATAAATATTTCTTACTGATAATGGGTTGATACTTAAAATTTTAATGTAAAATTCCTTAGACATTTTAGATTAACCAAGCAAACATATATCATATTTTATCATTAGACCTTTTGACAATGAAGACTGAGAAGTCAGTGGTACAATAACTTTACCCCTCAAGGTAGGATCTTGGATCCTTAATTTTATTTTCTATGTCACCCCTTATGATGTGACTTATAATATCCTTCTTGGATGCCCCTAGATCCACACCATGAATGTCATCCCTATGATGTTACACCAATATCTTAAATATGAGTATCAAGGAAGGAAGGTGCACATCCCTAAACCCTGAATCATTCACTTATCATCAAATAATAGAGTTGAAGCAATATAAATAAACTATCTATCCATCCCTTCATTTGTCCTCATCATCTACCTTTTTTTAACCTTGTAAAAAGAATTATCAACCAAAGGATTTCCTTATTTATATAAGTTATGATAACCAGATCAACCTAATAATCAAAACAAAGATTCATTTTTGGACCTATCTAGCTCTATAGTTTGGATTTACCTACTAAAAAATGGAAATCCATACAAATAAGGATATGTTCATTCATTTTTTCTAGTAGTACTCACAAAGAATAAATGCATAGTAGTAATCCCTTCTTGATAGAATGACTATATGTGCCACACTATTTGTCCCTTGCATATCCAATCCCTAAAACATCTTAGCCAACATGGGATACTAGGGAAAGGGTTTAGGCCAACATGAGCAAGATGTTAAAGAACCATGCCAAAATCTAGCCAAGACATTGTGGGATAGTATGTATTCCTATTAAGAATGAACCCCTTCATATTCACTAGCATCAAAAAATGATGATGAAGTCAATTATTTCCTTAGAGAACCCCATAGATATACCATGTCCTTATATGAATCACATTAGATTAAGTAATATGAAAAATGGATTTGGTCCCTCCTTAACTTTGGTGCTTGTAGAATCACATATTTTACTAATGTCAACCTTTTAACCATTGTTCATACTAAACAAATATCTAGCTTAAACAAACCTGGGGAAGAAGAAACTCCCTATAGTCCTTTTAACCAAGATGATTCTTGTGTTGGGTGATCTCTTTCACCAACATTTGATCTTTCTTCTTCACAATAACCTAATATAGAACAACCATATCTAAGTATAGTTCATCTCAAAAACTTAGGGGTATCATAGGATGGATTACTTATCTTAAAAGAGAAGACCATGACAATTATATTGGCATTGAAGATAATCCTCGAATCTTGAAGCTAGAGAAAGTTTTAAATACTGATGAATGAGTAGAATATATTAAAATTTTAAAATATTTTAGTGATATTTTTCTTGGACTTATGCGTACATGCCTTGGATTGACCCATTCATTGTTGTCCATCACCTTGTTGTATGACTTGATGCAAAACCTATTAAACAAAAATTAAGAAATATGAATCCTAAGGTCACTCTCCTTATCAAATATGAAATCCAAAATCTCTTAGATCTAAATTTAATCAAAGCAATTGATTATTTTTATTATATCTCAATATCATTCCTATTTCCAAAAAATAAGACAAATTTTAATTTTACATTGACTTGAGAGACATAAATAAGGCTTACCTCAAGGATGATTTTCCTTTACCCAACATTGATATGATCATTAAATTTACTACTAGTTTCAAAATTTTATTCCTTATGGATAGGTTCTCAAGTTATTACCAAATTAAAATTCCTCCTGAGGACCAATCAAGTTCTAACTTCACCACTCCTTGGGGAAAATTCTACCATCAGGTCATGTCCTTTGACTTGAAGAATACTGGGGAAATATATTAGAGAGCAATGACTTATATTTTCCATTATTTAATGCATACAATTATGGAATATTACATGGATGACCTCTTAGGAAATTCCCTCAATATTGAGGACCATGTTTAGGACTTATATCACATCTTCAAGCAATTACAAGAATATAAGATTCATTTGAAACCTTAAAAATGCATCTTTGGAGTGACATCAAGAAAATTGATAATAATAATTGTATCTCATCAAGGAATTTAAGTAGACCCTACTAAAATATTGGCTATCGTAGATATGCCACCTCCAAGGAATCTTAAAATCTCTATATCCTTCAAGGTAAGTTGCAATCCACTCGCAGATAAGTGTCAACCCTTTTCTAGACTTTTAAGAAAGGAGACTAAGTTCAAATGGGATCATGAATTACAAAGCACCTTTTATGCTTTAAGAACATATATTTTGACACCTCTTATCCTTATATCTCCTAATTGATCTCAAAAATTATTTTTATATATCAACTACAACACATACCCTTGGGACCATGCTAGCTTAAAATGATAATTAGCATCAATAAAGTTCTATTTATTATATCAATATGGCATTTGCTAGTCATGAAACCTAGTATACATCATTTGAAAAAATATGTCTAACAATCATCTTTGCTTCCCAAATATTAAGACACTATATGATTAGTTAAAAACCTATGTTATAGCAAGGGTCAATCCCTTATGTTACCTCATGTCAAAAACTCACCTTTCTAGGAAAACTGCTAAATGGGTCATTGTCCTTAGCAATTTGATCTTGAATTCATCAGCTAAAATTTGCTAAAGGGATAAGTAATCATATATCAGTTAGCAGTAGCACCATTCAAATATAAACACCCTTTAGTTATTTTTTCTTCAATTAATCCATTCTCACTATAGACACGAAAGAGCCAAACTCTTAGACCCTCTACTTTTATGGTGCCCAATGTGTCAAAGTAGAAAGGATAAGAATATTCCTAGTAACCCACAAGAAAAACTTAGACTTTGTCATTTAAACTTTAATTTTCTTACACCAATAACATGGCATAATACGAGGTATTCATATTAGGACTTCGAGCTACAATAGCCCTAAAAATTAAGACTCTCATTATCTTTGGTGAATCCTAGCTAGTAAACCAAACTAATGGTGTTTACTAAATAAAATATGAAAACTAAGACCATAAAAATATATTGTCAATAAATTAATGGTCTCCTTCAATAAAATCACCATTGAGGTCATCCCAAAGTCAAGCAACTACCCTATATACACCATGGATACAACCACATCTCTCATTCATCTCAAACTAGAAGATAAATGGGACACCATTATAATGTGATTAGTTAAAGAGTTTGTAACTTTAGAATCTATCCAAATTCCTTTATATGTCTACATTATTGAATATCCTTCACCATAATAACCATGGTATCAATACTCTTTTACATTTTTGAAAAATGGAATTCTACCTAAGGGATTAAACCATAATGAGCATAGAAACTTTAGGCAATGTGCCTGTTGATATATCATCATCATAAATATTCTCTATCATCCCTATTTTTATGGAATAATCCCTAGATGTATAAACATAGAAGAAGCACAAACCATAATCAAAGAGGACCATAATGGATCATATGGTGGACACTTTAGTGGTCTATATATCACTATAAAACTCCTTATAATGGGTTATTATTGGCCATCCATATAAAAGGACACTTGTGACTATGTCAAGAAATATGACCAGTATTAAAAGCATGATAATACCATCCATGCTTCTTCCCAATAATTACAACCAATTGCTTCACCATGGCCCTTCTCCATATAGGGCCTTTATATCATTGGAAATATTAATGCACAATCATATGATATACATAAATTCATTATCATAGCCACTAAGTATTTCACTGAATGGGTCAAATCCATACCATTATCTATTGCCACTAGAATCCAAATATATAAATTCATCCTTAATCAAATTCTCTATTGCTATGGCATTCCATCTATCTTAATTTTAAATAATAGTACACATTTTAAGAATAAAGAAGTCCAAAATATCTATGTGAAACATAAAATACAACATAAATTGTCAACACCTTATTATCCCCGAGGCAATGGTTAGATAGAAGCATCCAATAAGACATTAATCAAGATCCTTAAAAATTGGTTAGTAAAATTGGCTAGGATTGGCACTTACAACTTTATCTAGATTTATGTATATATTGCACTAGTGTTCAAACCCCAGTGGCATGATACCCTATGCCTTGGTCTATGGAACTGGGGCTATCTTTCCTTTTAATCTTGATGTTCCTTCTTTGAGATTCTTACTTCAAGAATCCTCTATAGGAGATGAATATCCTCTTTTCTATCCTAATCAGCTAGATATTTTAGACAATAAATGAATTCATTCCCTAGAGCACCTACGAGCCTATCATAATAGGCTTAGATACAACTACAACAAGGTGTGATAGATATTTTGAAATTGGTGATCTAGTCTTTCAAGATAATCAAAAGAACACTAATATCAGCATTGAGTTCAAAGGTATATTCAACCCCAACTAGTTAGGGCCATTCATAATATTCACTAATTTTGGATCAAGAGCTTACTACCTAGCCATACTTGATGGCAAAGAACAAAATGAGCCCATTAGTATAATGCATCTTAAAATATATTATGCTTGAATATGCATGATTTGCTTGCTCATGTGCCTTATTACATGATTTTTTGTATGCATGATTACCTAACAATCATAACTACTTGACACACATGATTGATTACATGGTTTCCTAAGTTTACTCATTTTATACCATTGATTCAAGAGGTTTACAATTATATTGTGATGATCCTAGCTACCAAAAATATTTGTTTACATTGCATTTTCATTGGTTATATGATGCTAGTAGACTCTTATAGCCCCACAAAATTTTGCTTCTGTCAATTCCTCTATTTATTCTAAAATTCCCTTTTCTCTCAAATAATTTTCTTCTAAATTCCTTTAAATAGATTGGTGTATGGCTTGATCATTTGTAGCCCTAATGACCCTATCTTCTCTCACCAAAATATCATAGCAATCTCACTCTAAGGTTTACTAGGAAACTAATAAACGTTATTCCTATGTCACCATCAAAATAATTATGCTAAATAATCATCATTATCAAGCAACCATCAACTCTAGGTTGCCTAATAGGCCCTCAAAATGCCTAATATTATAAATATATTAGATCGTAATGCTTTGAAAACTTGTATTATGGTACTAAAGGGTATTTAAGTACATAAAATGTCTAATTTAGGCATAACAAAAACTCAAACAAATAGCTATAAGCTTATTATAGTGGTAAGGGCTTTGGCTTGTATCAATAATTGAATTGACTAGTTTCCAATATTCCTTGTGCATTGTCATATCTTTTGTTTGAACTAATTTCCATTTCAAGCTTTGATTGTCTCTTAATAGAGTGATATCAATCATTTTCTACTTCTTCTTTACATTTTCCATATATAAAAGGTGTTGTTTGCAGTATGAAATGTATTCATGCTTTCTTTGGTGTGTTATTTATGGTTGAATATTCAATTCCTATTATATTTATTCCTCATTCTCTTTACTATTTTAAAAAACATTTATTGATGGTAAAGAATCACATTCTGAATGTACATATTAACTCTTAGGTCCTTATTTTTTGGTTGTATTGTACAAATAATAGTTTGGATGATTTTAATACATCCAATAGTCTTGACCTATAATCTAATTTGAATCATACCAAACATTGTTGTATCATATTATTTCTACTTGTGTGACAAACACATATTTTATTCTTCTTGTTGAATTTCTTTTATTTTCTTCTTTGACTTGCATATTTTATCTTATATTACTTTGATGTGCCTTTCATTAATTCTGATTTTTTTGTTATGAAGATAACCTATTTTGTTTTTGGTTCATCTCTCATGAAGGTGATCCATTTTTTAATAGAATATACCAACAATCCTTCACAATATGTTCATTTCTTCCATAATGTTCACACATATTTTGCATGTTGAAAGTATATATTTGAGAATAATTTATCTAATTCTAAAATCTCTAAAAATTATTTCTTTATTGGAAGCATTGTGGAGATCTCATACCTATTTTAAATAGCTACTTTCCTCTTTGACTTGTAACTAGTAATAATTATTCTTCTTCTATAATATGTGAGGCCTCTACTTTTAAAGTAGGTTCAAAAACTTATCAAAGCTTGGTGTTTGCTTAGTAATATTTAATTTAGTAAAAAAACCATTATAATTTGTTGGGAGTTCTCTCAAAATAATAGGAATTAACATTTTATAAAATACTTGAATTACCAATGCTTGCAATGATGCTGGCAATTCTACAATTCTCCTCATGAATGATTCTAGTTTTTCTCCACTCTTCATATTTACACAATGGAGTTGGATTTGGAGGAACAAAATCTAATTTTTGATCTTATCTTCAAATATTATCTTCAACTTCTCGTATGAATCCTTGTTTGCGGTCATATCTCTAATGTATGCTTGGACCTTATATTCTACTCCAAGCATAATGATTAGTCTTTCTTTTCTATATGTATTTTCAAACTTTGTTTGTTCTCATCCTTCTATAGTAGGATATATAGTGCTTCCATATACTACTTAAGAAACTTCATCAAAATAAATTTATATCATGAGTTTGGTCTTCCAGGTAGCATAACTATTTCCCCTCAATGACTAGGAATCTGACAACAAAAATTTGGTGCTCCACTAGCCATGGTAATCTTTCACAAAATTAAAATATTCCTTATTTTATTGAGTCTACCTCAAAAAAATATTTCTAATGAGTATATATATATATTTTTCAAAATTGCAATAGATAATTATGTCTCACCAAGTAGGAATACTTCTTCCTCCATGAAATAATCCTTAGAATATTCCCTTATTTATATTTTTATTTTCACCTTTCAAATAATATTTTTCTTCCTTTCAAAAAAATTTAAAATAATAATCATTTCTTTTTGTAATATGCTTCTTTAAATAAAAAAAATGCTATTAAAACTTTGTTCCTTCTTTCTTCTTCTTTTCACAATGGATGTGAGGTAAAAATATGTTTCTTCAATATTTCTCATAACTAAATCAACTCAAGATATTTTTCTCTTACTTTTATATGTGTTATTTACTTTTAAAGACACATTTGGCTTAATCTCTTTTCCACTAAAACGTATTTAGATGCTTGATGTATTATTGTGTGTTGTGATTAATGTGTGTTTATCCTTATTGAATATAGAATATTTGATGTTATTCTAACATCGATTGATGGATTATAATTATCTTTGGGACAATGGTTTTTATCAAGGTACTTCTAAGTGCTTGTTCCAAATCTAATTGGGAATTGTTGCTCCAACAAGTGCCTTTTTTTTAAGTTTTCCTTGGTTTCTATTATTTGATTTGTTGTGATAGAATTTTTCTCTCCTTACATAGGTGTCTTTCTACTATTTTGCTTTTATAATTATAAATTAAGTTTACCAATGAGATTTATGGATCACATTTTTTCTAAGGAAGAGCTTCACTTGATTATATCTACATGGAATTTAAGTCTCGATGTGCAAACTTAAGTTTCTATGTCATATAGTATTTGAAGGCTCCAAGAATATTAGGGATTGAGATCACTAATTAAAATTTGAGGTGCTTTATTAATGTTGTGGTGGCTTTCTTTTGTACCCACTCATATTTACCAGTTGGTCAACTTTGCTCTTGTGCAACTTTCACAAGTCATTTCAATGTTCGAGCTTCTTCTTTTTTCAATATCCGAGATTCTTCAAATAATATTTTTTCCTCAAAATCTAGTATTTTTCAAATACATCTTTTATCTCACTTAGTTCCTTACTTTTGTTCTTTATATAGTGAATGCTCTTTTGTTGTTTTGTAAAAGCATGAGGTTCCTATTGAATACCTTCATTTCATGAGGTGTTTGCACCTTAGCTAATAATTTAATACTTTCTCTAAGTGATTATTACTTTTTTTTACTTTGTATGGGACACAAATATATTTCTAAACTTAGGCACTTTGGTTGATCTTTTTTCTTTCATGCAAGACTTGTTTTTTGTTCTTGTAATTTTATCTCTATCTTTTATAACTTGTATATGATTTTCTTCTACACTTTGTTGTGCCCCTTTGGAGATTGGCCTAGTTTTGAGTTTTATTTTTCTTATAGCTAGTAATATGGCTTCCTACAATTCCTTTTATATAAAAAACAATAGAGCTACCTACAATTATTGTTTAATAAAGATAATAATTGTCACCTTTAATGGTGGATGTAATTTCGAGTTATAATCCATTCCCTATTTTTTAGTTTTATTATTGCAATTTTCTAAAAAATTCAATGGCATATATGTTATATTATCCTTTAAGAGGCTTCTATGGTTCCTTTATTTTCTTTATTGAATCTACATGGTTGTTATCTATAGGATTTATGGCCTTTGGTCTTTTAAATGGTGATGTAACTATTTAAAACTTGAAGGATTTTTTTTTTTTGGCCTTTGGCAAGAGGTTTTTCACCCTAAAATTTTGTAAATGAGCCATGGAATTTTCCTTCAGGATCATAGTCTTATACAAGGTACTTTTACCCTCAAATTTTAAATTTTCCTCAAACAAAGTGCACCTTGGCTTTATCTATGTCAAAGCTAGAGGAGGATTAGAAGGATAATTTATTTTTCCTTCTACCTAATTTGATACCACATGTTATATATTAATAATTTGAATGTTTATATTATGACAATGAAGGGTATTTAAGTACATAGGATCCCTAATTTAAGTATAATAAACCCTCAAACAAATTTACAAATACCTTTTTCTATACTGCATGCATATACCTTATGATGGGTGGTTATACCACTTGACTTCTTACATGGTCTATGATATAGTAACTTGCTAACAAAATCCACAGCCTTACTTATTTACAATTCCTTATAGACCAACCATGGAATGGATTTATAAGGTTGGATATTTACTTGGCCTACCAAGAAACTACAAGATAGATCTATTTCTATCATCATAAACCTTGGTTTCCTAATACACCCTTGAAATTCCCATTCCTATTGATCCACTATCTATTAAATATATAAATATTTGTCTATCTACTAGGCACTAGATCAGTGGGGTTGGACCTTTCCATGGCCTATTAGGTAGCCATGAGAAAACTCATTATATCTCAACCCTCACCATGGCCAAAGTATTATTGATTTTTAGAATAGTAAATCAATGGTAGCTTTATTAAGAACTACTATCAATAATTAATTAATAAGTTAATGATTTAATGCACTTGCAACCATTAAGACTTTTTCCTCAGATCTCTCAATCATGCTCTCTATTTATTATCATCAAATAACAAACATACTCTTGCTCATACATCTACATTACCCAATAGACCATCAACAAAATTTGGACCTTCTATCCATTTCCTTGTGGATATATAGATGTCTTATACACGCACCAAATAACAGATTGAGAGTTTCACTATAAGGTAACCAGTCTATTGGGTAATTAAGAATACACAACTATCCTTCTTCTCCATCTTGCTATATTGCCTAGTGAACCACCAAGGGGCTCAATCCCCTCCATATCCAATATATTATGAATATGTAATTATTTATAGTGTCAATTAATGGATAGAGTGTTCCAACCCTCCATGGTTGGAATATTAGACAACCTAGACTAGTCTACTCGTAAAGTATATTTCCTAATATATTTGTGTTGCCTAGTAGATAACCTAGAGGTCTAGGTTCCTTATATCATATATCATACAAATATATAATTTCTTACAAGTGTGCTAGGTAATGGATATAGGGTTCCAAAACTCTTGGTAAGTACCTTGGAAAACTGCTTCTTACAAATCCACATTGCCTCATAGACCAATGAGAGGTTTGAATCCCTTCATCCAATACCTTCTGGATATGTAAATATTTACAAATGTGTTACACAATGGACAATGGGATTTGAACCTTTGATTGGTGAATTATACAATTAATATTATCCTAAATCATCATATCATACCTTTTATTTATTTTCATCAACTCAATTCAATTAGTTTCCATATACACCAATGTGGGTTCCAAGCCATGTGAACCACTATCTTACAAATACATAATTGTTTACAAATATTTCGAGTAATGGTACATGGTATTTGGTCCTTACAAGGGTTTATCAAGTAATGGAGCCTTTTGGTTAGCATACCAACCTATTCCAAGATATTCCTTCCTAAAAATTTTACTTTCCTTTTCAATCAACTTAAGTTCATTTGATTACCTCATACACCATTATGGAATCTAGGCCATATAAACCATTGTCTTGAAAATATATAATCGCTTATAAAAAAATTAGACAATGGTTCATAGGGGTTGGCCCTGAAAAGGGTCTATCTAGTAGCCAACCAACATCTAGTATATTTTTTCTCAATCATCCTTTATCTACTTATAGACCTTTAATAGGGTGGGATATGGTTGATCAGTACTTTCTGAATGCATAAGATATTATAAATACACCAAGTAGTTTATTAATCTTGTCACCATATCTCCTTGGTATATAAGTTATCTAGGGAACATCCATATTTACCATTAACTCATCCTCACCTACTTATAGTCCCTCAAGAGGATGGGACATGATTGGCCAATGATTTATAAATGTATAAGATCTTATGGATTTTCCAAGCATGGGATAAATCCTATCACTATCTTCCAATGACCTATGAGTTGGCTAGGTAACCATTAGTCAATACATATTCCTCTCATTCTCATAAATTTTTTTGTTCTACATACTTCATCTACATTTTATTATCACTTTATAGACCCTCGAGAAGGGTGGCTATTTCTAATCACTATTTCTTGCATATAAAATATTTTGTATACATGTTGGTCAATGATGAGAAATACCCTCTCTTCTTGATGGCCTATAAGACAGTTAGAATAGACTCCGCTCGAGTACCAATATATTTTATCTTGTTCCTTTGTCTAACAATAGGCACTTGTCATCATGCCACACTACTTTATAGACCTCCAAGAAGAATTAGTATTTCTAAACATTATTCTATGGATATATAATTATTTTTATATATTCTAGGTAACGGTTTGAAATAGCATTTCTTCTTAACATTCTACAAGGTCATTGGGTTATACCTTTGAGGCATATTATTGATTTTATTCAAAAATATATCTACATTTCATGCTAGCTAAGCGCTTGGGGATAATTGACCAAATATATGGCTTATTCCCTCCTTTATGTCTCATAAATTGATTCTCATCATTTTTCCATGCCTCCTTATATATTTTCATAGAGGGTGGATGTTTTCAATAATTACCTTACAAATGTATGACATATCATAAATACATTAGGCCATAGTCAAAAACATCATCCCTCCTTGATGGTCCATAATCACACCAATTCTATTAATTCTCTAAGCACACCTATGGGAAAGACTCTTATTTTTCCAATTGGGGGTATCTAATTACTTCAAGTATAAATTTCCTTCATATAACTCACTTATTATGCAATCTCTGCTTCACTTGACTAGTTTACAAAACCTTGAGAATTATTAATATTCCTAAATTTTGAGCAAGTTTTGGAAATATCCTTCCTTCTTGAAAACCTACAAAGTAGCCCAAAAAGGTATCCTCAAGCATATCCTTACTTTCACCTAAGACCAATTTTTCTTTAATTTTACCCTAGATGCATGTACAAGGACAAAATTTTCACTCAAATGCTCACCTTGTTTGGATGCATGTGCTAAGTTCTTATTCTTTGGATCATTTTTTTAGCATGGAGATTTTGCATTTTCATTTAAATTCTATATAGCATAGACATTTAAATTCCTCCTTGTACATTAATATTTTGAAGTCCCCTTATAGCATAAACATTAAAGTATCTCTTAAGCATATATATTTTAAAGTCCCACTATGGCATAGATATTTAAAGTCCCTCTTGGAAATATACATTTTGAAGTCCCCTTGTGGCATAGTACTTAAAGTTTCTCTTGGGCACAAAAATTTTGAAGTCTCCCTGTGTCATAAACTTTTAAAGTCTCTATTTGGCATAGATATTTTGAAGTCCCCTTGTGGCATAGACATTTTAATTCCTGCTTGGGCATAGAAATTTACTAACTAAAGTTCACCTATGGAATTTACTAACTGAAGTCCCCCTATGGAATTTACTAATTGAAGTTACCCTATGGAATTTATTAACCAAAATATTATTTATCTCTTTGCATGATTTTGTACATATTTCTAGACAATCAAGTCATAGTGTAAGTATTTGTCCTATATTTGGCTTTGAGATTACCTCTTAGGAATGATACATAAAGTTTGTATAGATTAAAAACATATTCTTTCACCCCCTATTAATTTGTCCTGTAATAGTATTTTAGACCACCACTTAGGGATGAAATAAAATTATGTACATATTCTTAGATATACATGCTTTGTACCGTAGTGTTTGTCCTTCACTAGACCTTTAGATCACTGCTTAGGAGTAAAGCAATACTTGTATATACTTTCAGTAATTTGAGTGCTTTTCCATCATCAGTGTATAGGCCACCACTCAAACATGATATAAGTTTCTATATCTTATAATAATTTATCCCTTATCAGGCCCTCAAGGCCATCGCTTAGGAATATGTTTTATAAGATCTACATTATTGGAATTTAGTAATATTGAACACTAATATTCCCCTTTTAGTTCAACATCATCCATGCTTCTTTTTTCCCCTTTATAGCTTAAATAAAATATCAAGGATGGCTAGTGATAAATTAAAGGGTCTATTGTTATAACATCACTATCTCTTTGCACACCATCCCATATTTCCCAAGAGAGGATCTTTCGTTATTCCTCTTAAATCTACTTCTATTTTATCCAAAATGCTACTTTTAATAGATGCATTGCCTAGTTATATAAAATTGGTGAATTTTCTCTATAAAAAGTCTTATTTATTTTAACACCCCTAATGCTCTTGCCTCTTTTTAATTGGAATAAACTCAATCCTTTCAATCCCAACTTGCTTATGGTACCCTTAACTTCCCTATAACCCTTCTCAATGTATTTTTAGTGTCTAAATATAGTTAGGTGGCACATTTACAACCAAAAAGGGCTTTATCTTTTTCTTACTCTCAATGAATTTTATATCTATCATGACATGCACTTGGTCCTAGTAGTATGGTCTCATTCACTGATTTCTTATTTTGGGTAAAAATCCATCCTATGCATTTTCATTGTTTGACTATGTAGACACCTAAAATACATCATGTGTAGGGGACTACTCATATGGGCATCCTAACAGACCATATGAATGATCTTGGATAATTCCAAGATAAAGTAGTCATTTTAACCACTCAATTGGGTTACTCAGCCTTATCCATGGTTTCCAGCTATAGCTAACAGAGCTAGCTATGCCTTAGAGTTGTGGCTAGCCCTAAAACTATTTTGAACTCCTGAGCCAAGCTAAATGTTGTTACAATGGCCATGGAGATGGTTTTTCAAGTGGTTTTAGATGAGGAAGCATAAAAAACCTTCCTCCTAGCTATTCTAACCTCCTAGTTCTTGATCTTGGCTTCTCCATGAAGCTAGACCAAGGAATTGAGAAGGATATAAGACCCCCCTTCAAATTATGGAAAATATTAGAAGAGTTTTGAATTAATCATAGTGAAGCTCTACCATATTGAGGAGGCATTTGCAAATCCTTGAGGAGTGCTTACTTGCTACCAATTTAGAAATCATGATTGCATTCAAATCTATGGGTGATTCAAGAGTCTAAGGAGATAAATCATACCAATTGAACCTCTTAGACAGCCAATTCAGAGAATTTATGTCACAAATCCATGAAATAACACAAAGGTGACCCTTGATAATTAATTTCCTTGAAGGAAATTGAATATCCAAGCCCTAATTACAAGAGCAATAACACTTTTGGCTTAGCCACGAATATCAACCATGGCTAACAGTGCCAATTTTACCTCAGACAAGCAATGAGGGTTTGATCTTTGATTTCCTTCATGTTAGCAGTAGATTTCCATTTCCAATTATGCAAATAGCCTACTCTAGTATATATTAACATTGTAGCAGACATTTTATGGATTAATTTATAATACTAGAGGTAGCTTTACCTTAATATTTGTTAGATTGGTTTATTTCAAGAATATTCTTAGATTAGATCCATTTCAATATTTTATTGCACATCATGTATTAGATTAATTTGATTTACTATTTTCTCAGCATTCTTCATCATAATTTAGGCATTTTGCAATCATCTTTATAAGTTTTCATGCTTTATTTTTATCTTTTTCATAATTTATGCAATTGTCTATTAAGTGCCTCATCAAGAGATGCCTCTTTTGCTATTAACCTCTTTTATGTTTTTTCTTGAATGTAGGTTTACAGGATCTAAGCATTTCAAGATATTCTTGGCAGCATATTCCTCCAATCACATGAGAAGAAGGTTATCTTTGGCCTTGAGTATTTCATGTCCATTCTGATGAGTCTACGGGTTACACCAATTCCCACTTAGGGGCCTCAAAATATTGTATCAATTGTATCAAGGATTTGGGTATCCCTAAGAGGGACATATTTGTAATTAGGATTTGGTAAATATTTAATAAAATAAACCTTACTTTCTTGTTAAATTCATTGTTGTCCATATTTTTATGCTTTAATGCTTGATTTTAATTGATGCACTAGTTAGGTGTATGCTTTTTAGATCGGTACATATGGTGATCATGGTAGGAAACCCAAAAATTATGTTGTAGATGACTAACTTACTGTGGTTTTTTGTTGCATATCTCAGGTATGCTTAACAACCATGGTGAACAGTCTCAGTCATGATTGATAGTTGTGGCTAACAGAGACTAAAAAATAGCAAATAGCTGAATCTATATCAGACTTGGATCTTAGGTAGGAGACAATTCTTTATGTTTTCCTGTGTCTGTATATGTCTTATTTTACTGAATGCAGTAGATGAAATTGGTCTAAGTAGAAAACATAAAGAAATATTAAAAGTAAAATTTTAGATTCTTCTAGGTTTTCTTCCAGTTTTTTCTAGGAATAGTGGACTTCTAATTACAATCTGCCATAGTATCCAATGTTCTAGGTTATGTTTGTAGATTTTTCTTTCTTGGGGCCCAATCAGTGGCCAATTTTATCATGTAAATGCATTCTATAAAATTTTATTTAGACAAATACATGCATCTTTCTGAATCTAAAACACTTTTATTCTAGGCATATAGGAAATATCATGTTTACTTTATGATGCATTTTCCTTTTTGCAAAGTTAAAATGAACACACACACATCACGCAACACTTAAACACTAGTGATTTAGAAGTCATATCCAACCACTAGTAGAGCTCAATGATGGTGGTAGTGATTTTAATCCATTGGCTCAACTCTCATGAACCTTGTACTATTGGCCAATACCAACTCTAATGTCTATCCTAACCATGCAAAATAGCATGCATTCCTCTTTGGAGGGGTGTATTGTTGCACACAGGGTGTTGGGTGAGGATCGATAGGACCTGTGTTCCCTTCCCAGGTGTGAATTTCATCTCCACATTTTAGGGGGTTTAAGAGATCGTGACTTTCATTATTGGTTGTTGAGCTACGAGAATATAGGTGAAAACCTTAAAATATTTGAGCATTACATCAACAATTTCAAACACGATGAGAATAGTTTATATTTTTAATAAATTTCAAACACATAAAACCAATGTAGGGCTCACAAAGAAATTGTGAAAGAGATAATCATCCTTGTCTGCTTTGTTTGCTTTAAAATATACATACATGATAATACACATCATGGGTAGAACATGGAGAGGCCAATCTCAGTACAAAATTGAGGTTGAGTCTAAATCTCCACTTAATGCACAACACAATGCATTGAACCCTCAATCACAAGATCCTCTCGAATGACATTCAATAATAATTAGAGGGGACAACTCTATGCATGGGGGTTCTCATCAGAATACCCCACCAAGAGGAGGTAATGTACACTCCTCACAAGATAGATCTGAGTATGGAAGATCCCAACATGGGGGATTTAAGCATGATAGCATATACTATGATTGTACACCTCATGGATCCACTTAAGAGTACATCATTGAGGAAGGAACTATAACCAAGTTTGTTCCCATCCATACTCAAGCTAAGGGTGGCTCAAGGCCCTCACTAGTTCAAAATAGATAAATAGAAGATCCACCCATTTAGGGGTAGGAAGAAAGGGCTACTTTAAAGCATAGGCTTGTACATACTCCAAACAACAATGAACTTGGTAAGTTCATATTTGATATGTCTAAGGTTGGAATCAATGGTATGCCACCGCATGAGTCATGGTGCACTAGACAACTGGATGGTCTTGATAGAGTCCTAGGGTAGTTAGGGTATAAACCCTTGATTGTTGACTCCCATTCCATGAGTTCTCATAGTGAGAGCATATGTTCTCAATGTATACTTTCCCTATTGATCTACGTGGGCATAGATAACAGACAACACCAGAATACGAATACCATCTATACAAACAAAGGCAAGAGTGTGGTAAACACATTTTTTGGAGGTCACACCAAAAAAAATACCTGAATAGAACAAATCCACCAAAGACCACATACGACTGATCTTATAGATTGATCATAAAAACTGGTGTCCAAACAAAGGTAGAAGATCTTCCAAGATCAATTGGAAAATGTTCACACGGGGTGTGAGAACCTCAAAAATCAGGATACTCAGAGACAGAGGTTGCTAAGGCAACATATTTTTTAGCAATGTATCCATGAGAAATGCATCCTTGATCAAAAGGATTGTGTTGAGAGAGAGTATCGATTAGCTTGCATTAATTTACCCCCTCAAAGTGAATACAAGGAGTGCACTCACAGATGAGCTACTTCGCAACCCTATTTGCAACCTGAGCACATTGAAACTCGTACTCGCCACATGACCCAAAACACGATGCAATGCTAAGCACTTTAAAATCATAGACGTACGTAGTATGAGGAAGTAGTAGGAATAGGAATATCCTAAGATCTCCTTATTCTATGTCGAATATGAGCCTAGTCCTCCACCTTGACAAAAGAAGATTTTACCTCCAAAGGCTCCTCAAAGACCTATTATAGAAAAGGAAATTCTATCTTCGAAAGTCTATCAGGTTCTTGCATACAAGGTCAGAGTAATTAAAAAACAAGGGATGACTTACCAAAATCCAACCTTGAACAAAATACACAATGAACCTTTGTGCCCTTCAGCACCCATTCCAGCGTATCTCGATCACTTTGAGATGCCAAAGCTGGAGAAATTTCAAGGAGAGGAAGATGCTCAGGAACATGTCACAAGCTTTATGGATATGTGCTTTTAGATAGAAATAAATTATGATCTATTTCTAAGGACCTTCATCACAACCCTTTTAGGCCTTGCTCGAAAGTGGTTCAATCAACTTAAGAGGTAAAGCATAACCACATTTGAACAACTAGACAATGCATTTATTGAATGCTTCTCCTTTGGCATCAAGAAGAAGGTAAACTTATCCGATCTGGCTACTTTAATGCAATATGATGATGAGTCAATCATGGACTATGCAAAAATATAGAGAAATTTAATGCCAAAGCTACCATTTCCATTCCAACCACAAAACTAACTTGGATGTTTACAAAGAGTTGTGTGAAGCACATCTCGTTACTATTGTAGCTATAACAATATCAAACATTTGAGAAGGCCTTTGCACAAAACAAGGTGATTAATGACATTAAGTTACAAGAGGGTAACTTGAAGAACATCAAAAATCAAAATCACCAAGCCAACCTAACCCATGTGAACCAAGTGGTGTTAAACCTCCAGAAAGGGGATAAGGGGTAATAATAGAATTATCAAGCCCAAATTCCTCTTATGTGATACAATTAGTGCAATAATAACAAGAAGGATAAGAATAAAGAGCAATGCCCTCCTCTCCAGTTCATCCCATTATCGAAATCGATGATATCAATATTCCATCAACTATGCAAGGCCAAGGCCCTTAACTTACCAGTGATAAAATTACAAGACCCTAAACAACCCAATCCAAAAGGGTATAGGGATGATATTTATTTCCCTTACCAAAAAATGAAGGGACATGACATCGAAGAATGTTATAGCTTAAAAAACGTGGTGTAAAATATAATAAAAAAGGGTGAGCTAATTGTGGACAATCCTTAGGCTCCAAATAACCAAAATATAGGGATCATCGAGAACCCCTTGTCAAATCATGAGCCACCAAGGAACAATGCTGGTCATGTGAATCAAGTGCAGGTCAAACCCCCAACTCAAGGATTCATAGGCATGGTCAATATTGTCACAAGAAAAGGGAGGTATGAGTGACCAAATCCATCTCCAAATCTAATCAGAGTGTAATTTGCACCCCCTCAAAGGCTAGCATAAAATTTTCCAAGCCCTCCAACTATACCGATGGTGACCATCAAGAGTAGGCTAGTTCAAATCCTACAAAAAACTCCAACAAAGATATTGATATATGAACTGATACAATAGTCTCCTAAGCACAGGGATACACTAATGGATATCTTAAGGTCGATTGAAGTGCATTCCTAAGACCCTGAAGCATTTACAAATTTTGTGGGACATGTGTAGCAGTGTAGTGAGCTAGTGATCTAATTTAATGATTAATGTCTATAGAAGACCCTCTGTTGCATATAATTATGTGTGTTAATCACACACCATTCAAATGAGTTTTGATTAACACAAGGTCATCAATCAATATTATAACTACCAAGGCATTGACATATCTAAATTTTTCGAAGTCACACATTGTACCTTCTACCTTCACCTTGAGAGCATTTAATGATGTGATATGCTCAACAATAGATGCTATAGTTCTTTTGATTCAGGTTGGAATGAAAACCATCTCTATGATGTGTCATGTGATAGAAGGTGCAATGTAGTATAACATCCTCCTAGGGAGACCTTGGATTAGAGAAATGTATTTCATTCCCTCAATTTTACATCAATGTATTAAATATATACATGAGGGACAAGTTTACATGGTTCCTTCTTATGCGGAGCCATTTAAATATGTGAACTTAGTAGATTTTCCTAGAAATTTCATTCTCCCCTCAATGCACCTAGATATATGACCGATGTTGCTAATAGAACATCCAAAAGATAAATTAAAAGGAGTGTGTGCAGGACCTTCCACAAAAACATCACAACTATCAGAGCACACAATAACAGCTTCAACAAAGCCTACGACATCCAAGATGCTTAGGTATGACAAGAAGCTTCAGATAGTTATGGGTGAAAAAGAGCCAAAGAAATCACCCAAGGTAGCATCTATTGAGGTTCCTAGTCCCATGGATGAAGGGAATGCTCAAAATCAAGTCGAGGAGGCACCTTATCCTACCTCGTCTACTTCTTCAGTAGGATCATCTACATTGTAGGTGACTATACATTTTGTTAATCATGGGTTAGCAGAGTATATAGTACATAACGTGACATTCACACTTTTTATTGAAATTGCACAGGACATGGGCTGACCTCAATCCCATCACTTTCTCATAGATATGGTGGTACCGCTAGGGGTGCCACCCAACCAAATTAATTTTATCTATGGAGTTTTTGACTAGTATAAAAATTGCACACCCATAGATGAGGATTATGGTGAACCATTCTTCATGAATGTTCATTATATGTATAACCCCAAGTTCACCTTGCACTATTTTCAAAGTTACCATTGGCATGGTTATGTTCTAGGCTTATTCGAGCAAGGACGTCGAACTCCATATGAACCATAATATCAGTTGCCAATTCGAGGATAAGATGAGCTTTTAGTAGTGTAGCACCCTAAAATTGGCGCAGTAAAACCTTAATAATTACAATTACTCTAGTAAATAATTCAAATTCAAATTTTAACCTCCCAAACCGCTCCCAAACCACCGTGTAATCCGTTTCCTCCTTTCCCATGCCATTTTTAGAGTTTGTTTTGACCGTTTGACGATATCGTCGCCGATCAGACGATATCGCCTCAGATCGGACGATTTCGTCTAGGCTAGGACGTCCAGACGATCTTGTCCCAAAACTAATTTTTCACAATTAGCTTCTGTTCCAACGACGTCTCTAATCCGGGCAGAAGCGTGTCTACGCCGTTAGAGACCCTTCCCCATTGGAGATCTCCCAAATAGGGATGATCTCCAACCTCCTAACCTCCCTCCTAAGCCTATTTAATCCTAAGCCCTCCCCTTAGCACCCCCTTGGCTGATAATTCCTGTAACTTGACTTCACACGCATTAAGACATCCTAAATTGCTATTTGCATTAGTTCTATCCAAATTTTGTTGCAGGTACCTTAGTATTTTTTAGCCGGAGCAAGCTTACATCGTCGCAGACGATCCTGTTCAGATCGGAGGCGATCCTGTCGAATCAGAGATGATTTCGTACCAATGCGAGACGATTTCGACTGCAATCATCATTGGGGGCAATCAGTGCCCAGAGTTTGCATTTTCTCCACTCTTTTCTGCTATTTTATTCTGCAATTAGCTAGTTTATTTATTATTTTATGCTATCTTGCATCTTGGAGTTCACCCATCTAGATCAAATGCATAATTAAGTTATAATTGTCATTAAATCAGTATAATGCATTCATGTTTCTGTTTATAATTTTCAGTTTGATATTGTTATTGTCATTTTACATTGTTTCCCTATGTTAGCATTGTTGTATTTTCTATGTTTTGCACCTATTTCTCTGTTTGTAGGTCTCTGACGAATTCGTCTGATGAATTCGTCAGATCTCAGATGATCTTGTCTCGATCCTGTCAAATCAGAGGCGATCCTGACTGCTTCAAGAATCAGAATCTTCATCAGACATCCGGATCAGGTATGACCTTTTAATATTGCTTAATTTCTCTATTTTTTGTCTTAATTCTATTTTCTGTATTCATTTAATCTGCATCTTCATATAGAATAACTTAGATTCATTTGGCCAAACCTAGGACTTGAATGTTTAAGGATAAAAATGAACACATCAAACACATTCCCAACCTAGGCGTGGAAACTGCCATTAAATGTTTCCTGGTGAACCCACCATCCATCAAAAAATCACCATAATACACCTCCCTCGAGAGGCGGGACCTTCGCAAGGCCTCTCAGTCCGAGGTACCATGCCATCCTTTTCACATCCCCCTTCCGGGCATGGATCCTATAGCCTGAAGGTAAGGGTGTGAAAAATTTGGAGCGATACATTTTGGTGAACCCGACGTGAATAACATTTACAGACATTTTTATGATTCAAAAACAAAAAAAAAAATATATATATATGTATACAAGAAAAACAAAAACAAAATCATCATTTCAAGTTTGTATGTTTTAGATTCAATTCTAAATAGTAGATATTAAATATTACTTTTAGAAGTACTAAAGAAACCATGAGTTTTTACTCAAATCAATATGAGCCCATCAGTAATGTTGGAAGAATTCAGCCAAATACATTTGTTGATTATGACCAACCTCATCCCTATTCAACATCACCTCCATCACACTCTTCTTATTTTTCATCCATAACCCAACAAAACAATCCCTTTTCCAATCCTCTTCATAACGATATTATCTATTCTCCCATATATCCATATTATGTCTATCAATCCACATATAATCCTCCACCACCATTTCAATATTCTTCTTTCAATACAACACATCCATTTCAACAAGAAAATACTTATTCTTCCAATTCTACCATGCACTCACCTCATACTTCGCAATCTTCCTATCATCATTCTACCCATAATAAAGAAAGTAGAGGTGAGAAACCATTAGGCCCTTTTATGACTGAACTCCTAAGGCACATATCAAAAACCTCTCGAAAACCTTCATCACGTAAATTTACTAAGCTCAATCAACCAATGGATATAATTCTCAAGTATTTACTTGATACAAATAAGATTGAACTCCCTTCCATAAGACAACTTGATACCACAGCAGATTGGTTTAAACTTGAGCTACATTGTGAATATCATAGAGTAGATGGACATATGACACAAAATTGTAAAGATTTAAGATGTGCAATTCAAGATTTGATTGATAAGGGTCTTTTTAATATAAAGGAATTACAATCTACAACTGATTATAAATCTCCAGTAAACAATCAAACTCCTACACAACAAATACCAATAATCAATCAAGACATGGGGATCTCCCAAGAACCCCTATTCAATTATCAACAACAAGAAACCAATCAAATATTGCATGTTAATGTGTCCCATCATGATGATATTATTAATATTGTAACAAAAACTACAAATGAGCAACCTCAAGTTCAATCAACTCAATCTGATATTCAAGATATGGATTCCTCATTTGACCAACCTTCAAAACTATCTTTGGCTCTAGAGAATGATCCAAAATGGAATGTAAGCATAGAAAGCTCATCTTTAGAATCAAAATCTCAATCTGAAATCCACTTTGATAGCCAACAACAAGTGATTAATCCTCAAGCAAAGATATCCCTTTTAGAAGTATTACAAATTTCTCATAAGGAAATTTTGTTCAAAATACCTAGCCAACAATTTGTTCCTCATCATATTTTCTCTAAGAACATAATTAATGGTGTAAACCCTCTTGAGGTTAACCATATTTCATTCTATGATGAGGATATTCCTTCCTCTACTCCACAAGAAGACTACTATCTTTACATTACAGGATCTAGTAAAGAAACACCTGTTAAAACTATCATGGTAGATAATGGCTCCTCTCTTAATTTATGCACTTATCAATTATTCCAAAAACTCAAATCAAAGGAAGAAGATCTTAATGAATCAAATGTTATTATAAAATCTTTTAACAATGAAATTCAAGAAGCTCAAGGTACTATAATTCTTCCCCTTAATATTGGATCCAAGATCCTGGATACTTTATTTTATGTAGCATATTGCCCTTCATATTACAACCTACTTCTCAGAAGTCCTTGGATTCATACGATGAGGGTTGTCCCTTCCACTCTTCACCAATGTTTGAAGTTTGAACTTGCAAATAAAATTGTTACCATACATGGTGACCCAAAACCATTTGAAGAATATTTAACGGTTGAAACATCAAGTTCTATACATTCTCTATTATCACAATTATCTTCTATCCATCACTTTTCTTCATCCATATATGATCATCCTTGTTTACCAAATAACATCCATGCATATCTTTCACATATGCTCCCTCCATCTTATCAAGACTTGGAATATAGTGATAAGAATGAAGAACCTTCTTATCCTTCTTACATTTTATTTTGTAACATGATCAATTTTACACATATAAAAGTCAAATCTTTTGCTACATTATTCTACATTATAACAAAGCTTTTGTTATCACTACCTTTTATTCATCACCTTTTGTTCTTACCTTCAACTCAACCAGATTATCCTTCAAAACCTCCTTTGATTTTGAAGCAACCTTAGACATGCTATACTCAAATAACCTTGTATAGTGTATATAGATCATCTTGTATATACCACCAATTTCAATTCATAAATTAAAATCAAAATACAAAAAAATCAAAATCCTCAAAATCTTCAAAAAAATACTAATGCAACTAAGGACCTTAAAGGTAAATTTGAGCCCAACTGGCTTGGACCATACATTATCACCGCTAAATTTGAATCAGGAGCATACAAATTATCTACCTTAGATGGTAAAGAACTTAAAGAACCCATGAATATTTTGCATCTTAAACGTTACTATGTATAAATTTGGTCATTTCATCCTTGTATATATTTGTTTAAAATATTTCAAAATCACTATCTTGTATTTCTTTCAATTTATAAATTCAAAAACACCAAAAACATTCATAATCATCAAAATCTTCAAAACTATTTGTTGTATTTATTTATGGCACTTGTTAATTCTTTCAAAAAAAATAATAAAAAAAAAAAACAACAATATTCTTGACTCTTTCGAAACCAAAACAACATAAAGAAGAAAGAGAGAGTCAACATTCTCAAAACTTCTCAAAAAGTATTTATTTATATATATCTTCTTACAAATGTTGCAATTATATGTTTCAAATTATTTTGGATAAATTAGCATTTATTTGGAATCCCTCACTTTCACACTCACAAAAATAAATATCTTGATTTTATCTGGCATGATTACTAATCTCTCTTATATCAAAGTCCACAAAATTCAATTAAATAAAGTTTGAGCACAGAGAATTGATCTTGTTATTTACTTAAACCAAGCACATCTTTTCACAATAAAATGATTATATTTGTAATTTCCATGCTTTGCTACATAGTAGAAGTGGTTTCTTGAGCGAAAAGTTTCCCCTGCTATCCTATCATGCACATGGTCTAGAATCTTTGAGAATTGGCAAAAGGACAAGCTCACCCCTACCCAGAATAAAAATCCCTTGCTCTACAGCTAATCCGAGCAAGTATCCCTAGTATAGAACAAAAAGAAAAAGCAAAGTTCAAGAAAAAGAGAAAAAGAAAAATGTTATTTTATATCATTACCGCATTATCAAGCAAAAATACAAAAGAAAGAGAAAAGAAAGCAAAAGCAAAAGCAATAAAATCCCTTTCCCTACCCTTTGAAAAGAAAAGAAGGGTTGATGAGCTTGAATCCTTGGAATTCTCAATTATTCGAAAACTGTGAGGTAAGCCCCATAACAGGTGGTTTGTGCCCAACCCGCTTGGCCTTGGGTAACTCCTAGCGTGGCGATATGTCTGTCACATTAGCGACCTTCTTTTGTACAGACCTATGTCTGCTTATGGATTAGCTAGCTCTTGATAATCCGACTTACATAGTAGTCTAGTATGGTTATATGCATCTACATCATGGTTAATGAACACTTATTTGGTTCATTCAAATCACTTGTATCATATTATCTTGCTCAAAACTGGTAAATGAACATAGCAATTGCACACACATTTTGTATTTGAGAGATTTTGTGTATCATTATGATAAATCAAGATTGGAAATGAATTCACATATGCACATGGGATTCCTTATAAATCTAACTTTTGTCTTTAAGATACTTTGAAATATTTTTTTGCAAATTGTTTGGAATAATTCATTTTCTTCTTTAAAGTACAGTTGTTTAGTATAAAGACAACTACATGCATAATCAAAAAGATCAAAATTTCTTTCAAAACCATACAATCAAAACATATATATATATATATATATATATATTATTGACTTTCGCGACGATGGTATAGTTCCAAAACCAAAATTGGAATTTTATGCCTAGCGCAAGTCCTCATCTTCATATTTTCTGTTTATTAAAAATCAACCATGCAATAAAACTATCTCTTTTTGGATTTCGCGATGATGGTATAAGTCTATACCTACATATTCTATGCCTAGCGCAAACCATTGTAACAATTTTTATTCCCCATTTATTTAAAAATCATGAAAACCATATGACTTAAATCATTATGTTATACAATTATGTCTTTTAACAAAAAGCATGCACATTATCACTATTTCATGTCATTATGTCAACCTTCAATTTTGCAATGATGGTATAATTCCTAGGGAATTATCCAAAAAATTTATCACACTTAGGAATTTATGCCTAGCAAAAATCATTTTAACATTATTTCATGCATACTATTTTTATGAAAATCTGAAAACAAACCATCATCATCATCATTTGCACCATTGCACCAAAGTCTTAAGACAGTCTCTTAAGCACTCTTTTACTTTTTAACAATATTTCTATACTGGGATTAGCTTGACGACCGAGTGAGCGGCGACTCCATGAAATGGTCTATAATAGCGACAATGTCCTTTGAAATTATTGTTAGAAGTCCCTTTTTATTTTTTATCACATCACATCACAAACAACCAATTTGTTACATCAGATTATTTCATTTAAAATCTTACAGCATGACATTCAAACCATAATATTTCCAATGACATAATTACATGAATCCTCAATCCAATCATCAAATCAATCAATCAAAACATTAAAAGCATCATAAAAATACATAAGACACAAGTCATATGATCAAAAAATATCTCATCTCATATATATATCAACAATATATACATCATATCAAAACTGGATTGGTATGCCACAATCTGTACCTCGGCATACTCAATCCTCTATCAAAAAATAATAAATACTATCATATCAATCTGTACAATGTCGTGCAGTAGTCTAGCCTCGAGAACCCCTCGAGCTCTCAACCTCATCTCCTCCCCCACCCTGAGGTGGACGAGGTGGCCCCATCGCAGTATGAGTGGTACTGCGAGTCCTAGTCGTCGATCGAGACGAAGTCCTCGATGACCCGATCCGGATCGGATCTATGATGTTAGCCGAAAGTGGTAATCTCTCCTCCTCTGGCACCATCTGATAGTATAATGTCTGGTAGAAAGTGATTTGGGCAATAGCCCATGCTAGCTCCCGAGTGCTCGCCCCTCCGCCCCGTGCTCTGAGGCGTGCAATCTCATCTCTGAGCTGTGTCACCTCAGCTCGATGTCGTGCAGCCTCCTCCTGTAGGGTCTGCACCTATGCTTGGAGACGGATTGTCTCCGCTCGAAGAGTCATTGTCTCGCTACTCTCCCTAATGTCAACACCCTTGCCCTTATCGGGCGATGGTGGCCTCTCTCTCTATGGAGAAGGGGGTCTCTCCTCCCTCCTCTCCCGCTGTCGTGGCCTCTCCTATGCCTGTGGCCTCCTTTGCTCTCTCCCTTCGTGACCCTGGGCCGCCTCCATAGCCGCCTGGTGTCGCCTCCCTATCCGATGCACAACTGCATGAATCGGACCCTGAGCCCTCGTCATCCGAGGAGGGCGGATGCCTACGTACGGGCATCGTAGCCATCGGCTACCCTCACGTCGTCCCCATCCACTGGCTGAATGGGGGCATCATCCGAGTCCTGACTCTAGAAGCGCTGCATATCTGGAGCCCCGCTGACTGTAGTGTTATCCCGGATAGTCCGAGAAAACTCGTAATCCCTGAGAGATGGGATCCCCTGTTGTAGACCGAACTATCGCAAAACTTGGTCGTAGCGGTGGAGCTCCACCTCTCCCCTCTCCATCCTTAGCCGAAAACTCGCCTGATGTGAGCCAGCTCTTGTCCATCCTCGGCCCACCCTGGATGCTCTCTCCATGGCCTCCAGGTGATCTGGTCTGGGACAAGGTCATCCAGTAGTCTCCGAGACATCGGTAGATCAATCCACCGTTGTGACCCTCTTCGGAGCCACCAGTAGAAAGCTCGGGGCCTCTCCCCATCAACCCCTATCAAAGGAAGCCCTACCGGCCTCCGCACTGCAATGTGCTCCCAGCACCAAACCTGTAGAAGCGATGTCATAACTAGACATCGGCCGCCCTTGTACACGACCCCATGCAGGATCCTGTACAATCGACATAGAACAAAACTGCCCCAAGAGAATCTGTAACCATGGTCTCGCATGTCGTAGATCACATCTGCTAGCACCCATGGTACCTTGCACCCGCTCTGGTGGCACAGCAGAAGTCCACCCACCACTCCGGCCAAAACTTGTGTGAGTCTGGATGCCCTAGGCATCTGACGCAGCGCCTCGATGTTCACTCCGCCCTTCTCCAGGGTGAAGCTCGGGTCACCACACAACCGCATCATAGCATGGCCCTGATTGGCCGTAGGAGTGATCAACCGTCCTTGTATGGGGATCCTCAGAATCCTCCATACATCCTCCAATGTGGGAGTCATCTCCCCTATAGGTAACCAAAAATAGGAAGAACCCGGATACCACCTCTCTGCCAGGGCTGTCAGTAGCCCCATGTCTGTAGAAACTTGTGGCATTTTTGCCACATGCTGTAAGCCGGCTTGAGCCAGCTGATCCCGCTCTGCCTGTGATAGAGCGGCCAAGTCATCTCTCAACCCGTCGTATTTCCATTCTCTACTCTTTAGTAAACCTCTCTGCAACATAAACAACAAAACAATAAAAATCATTAATAAAAACTCAAGTAATTAATAATGCAAGTTAAAATAAGTTCAATTTTATACAAATGATGATATCGTCCACTATTGGATGATATCATCCCAAATTTGAGCAAAATCGTCTCCGATTTCGCAAGCCGAAATCGTCCCTAATTTGATGAAATCGTCCCCCTTTCGTCGATTTCGCCCTTAGACGAAATCGGCGAACTTGAGACGATTTCGTCGAAATCGGGACGATTTCATCCCGACGACGTCGACGGCCCAAAAACGGCCGTGATGCTCAAAAATTGATCAAAATTCACCTAAAAAGCATGTAAATTCAACTTAAAGCATTCTAAGCTAAGTTTAGACTCTTACCCGTAGCCCGCGTCGGACCTCTGTCGATCTGTGCGTTGTCTCCACCATTTTTGCTTGCAGAGCTCTAAAAACCAGAAAATGAATAGTAAAAATGAATTAGGGTTTTACCCTATTTTTCTTAATTTTATTCAAAACACAATTAAAAACATTTTAAAATTTTGCTTTTCTGCATTTTTACCTCAAACGTTCGATTTGGGTAAAAACACGGAGGGGGCACCATAGTAAGCTGTCGTACGATTCGACCAAGAATCGTCGCCTAAAAATGGGAATAATTTTTGCTTTCTCGTAGATCGAGAAGAACTCATCTTTAACGCATTTTCTTCGAAAAATTTGCTAAAGAGGGGGCAAAATGTAGCACCCTAAAATTGGCGCAATAAAACCTTAATAATTACAATTACTCTAGTAAATAATTCAAATTCAAATTTTAACCTCCCAAACCGCTCCCAAACCGTCGTGTAATCCGTTTCCTCCTTTCCCATGCCATTTTTAGAGTTTGTTTTGACCGTTTGACGATATCGTCGCCGATCAGACGATATCGCCCTAGATCGGACGATTTCGTCTGGGCTAGGACGTCCAGACGATCTTGTCCCAAAACTAATTTTTCACAATTAGCTTCTGTTCCAACGACGTCTCTAATCCGGGCAGAAGCGTGTCTGCACCGTTAGAGACCCTTCCCCATTGGAGATCTCCCAAATAGGGATGATCTCCAACCTCCTAACCTCCCTCCTAAGCCTATTTAATCCTAAGCCCTCCCCTTAGCACCCCCTGGCTGATAATTCCCTATAACTTGACTTCACACGCATTAAGACATCCTAAATTGCTATTTGCATTAGTTCTATCCAAATTTTGTTGTAGGTACCTTAGTGTTTTTCAGCCGGAGCAAGCTTACATCGTCGCAGACGATCCTGTTCAGATCGGAGGTGATCCTGTCGAATCAGAGATGATTTCGTACCAATGCGAGATGATTTCGACTGCAATCAACATTGAGGCAATCAGTGCCCAGAGTTTGCATTTTCTTCATCTTTTTCTACTGTTTTATTCTGCAATTAGCTAGTTTATTTATTATTTTATGCTATCTTGCATTTTGGAGTTCACCCATCTAGATCAAATGCATAATTAAGTCATAATTGTCATTAAATCAGTATAATGCATTCATATTTCTGTTTATAATTTTCAGTTTGATATTGTTATTGTCATTTTACATTGTTTCCCTATGTTAGCATTGTTGTATTTTCTGTGTTTTGCACCTATTTCTCTGTTTGCAGGTCTCTGACGAATTCGTCAGATCTCAGATGATCTTGTCTGATAGCAGACGATCCTGTCAAATCAGAGGCGATCCTGACTGCTTCAAGAATCAGAATCTTCATCAGACATCCGGATCAGGTATGATCTTTTAATATTGCTTAATTTCTCTATTTTTCTGTCTTAATTCTATTTTTTGTATTCATTTAATCTGCATCTTCATATAGAATAGCTTAGATGCATTTTGGCCAAACCTAGGACTTGGATGTTTAAGGATAAAACTGAACACATAAAACACATTCCCAACCTAGGCGTGGAAACTGCCATTAAATGTTTCCTGGTGAACCCACCATCCATCAAAAAATCACCATAATACACCTCCCTCGAGAGGCGGGACCTTCGCAAGGCCTCTCAGTCCGAGGTACCACGCCATCCTTTTCACATCCCCCTTTCGGGCACGGATCCTATAGCCTGAAGGTAAGGGTGTGAAAAATTTGGAGCGATACAAGTAGCATCTCTTGATTGTCTAAACCTTAGTTTTGGGATGATGTGGATTGGAATCCTTATCAACCTAACCCTTCCTATATGATAAGGGGTAATAGGTTGGTGACCTATGTCTCTATTGAGCCACCTGAGATCTATCACAATAACATTATGATAGAGGTCAATCCAATAGACATTCCAAGAGCTGACTTGGATAATGAAAGTCATGAAGTTGCTGATGATACTGGCATGCAGATCCAAAATTTGGGTATAGCAATAGATACTAAATCAAAAGTTGCTTTTGAGGAAGTTCAAGCAGAGTCCATTTTTGAAAGTGATGAACCATATTGAAATTCTATAATATATGATGATGACCAATCCTTAAACAATGAATGATATGAGGATGAAAATGAGTTGGCCTACTTAGGACCTCTATATTTAATATATTTGTTACCCATGGAGATAGTGTATGAGAATTGGAGATCCCTCATTAATGATAGTGGCTGTGAAGAGAGGGTCTATCTTGGGCCTCACTATTTACATCATCATCATGAGCCGGTGGGCATCGATGAGATGTATCAATGAGTCTATCCTAGCCTATGCCTTAGAGGGAGACCACCCAACTTAGATATGATTTATCATATAATATTTCCTGATCCATCAATATATATGCAGCTCCTTAATCCCAATGATCCTAGTTTCCAATATTTTCATAGACCGAATCCAAATATCCCCATACCCCTAGAGCCACATATCGGGTATACGAATAGCATATATAACATAGAGTTGCACATATGTGGTCCTATATATATACTCCATTCCATAAATATGATGTCCATTAATTTGACCACTCCACTTCACAATCCAGTCGATCCTTCCAAACCATTTTGTCTTAATTTAGATGTTATCGATTGGTATCATGTTGATTCACCACTAAAGCTTGAAGATTTCTTCCCTAACAAATAAATATCACAACCTTTCCATTTTTTGCTAGGTTGTGCACATGATGTCTACAACCTTGAGGGAAATTTTTATGCAGGAATTTTAAACCCAGATGATAACATCCACTTGATTCCTATGCCTCACCATCTTGAGGAGGGATTGCATATGTTAGTAGAGGAAACCTTCGATGTGGATATTAGTGATCATTCCACTAATCCTAAGAAGGTTAAATTTGGAGAGATTCTATCTCCTGATGAGCATGCTAACCTCATCCTTCTACTAAAAGAGAGTCCTGATCTCTTTGCTTGGACATACAAGGATATTCTGAGACTAGATCCAAAAAATGGTTACTCATAACCTTTAACTAGATCCCTCTAAAAATTCTATCAAGTAGAAGCTCAAGAAGATGCATCCAATAGTTTCTTAAATGGTTAAATATGAGTTGCAAAAGTTGTTGAATGTAGAGTTCATTATCTCCATCGACTATCTAAAATGGGTATTAAACATGGTACCTGTAGAAAATCTTGATGGAAGAATTTATATCTATATGGATTTCAGATACCTCATCAAGGCAACACCAAAGGATTCATTCTCATTGCCCAACATAGATGCTCTTGTAGACACAACAGCAGGTCATGAGATGTTCTCCCTTATGGACGATTTTTCTAGTTACAACCAAATTTGGATTAAATTTGAATACCGGCATAAAACCATGTTCACAATACCATGGGGAAAATTTTGTTATAAATTTATGCCATTCAGCCTTAATAATGTGTAACCACCAAAAAGGCTCACACTCGATGTATCCTATTGCAAGAATTGACAAAAACACAAAATGCATACAAGAACAAGAAATTGACAACAAATAAATCAAGAAAAATACGCTTTATTCCATTATATTTGAAGCCAAACTCAAATTACAGGTACATCCCTCTTAGGGATAATCATTTTGATACAATTATTACAATAGGATGTAATTGTTTCCCTCTCAAGGGTAGGTGTGATTTCCAAGTGCCTTTCAGGGTGACACGAACTACTCTAGGGTGTCGATGACCCTCTTCTTTGCGTTGAGGAAGGAATTGTATGCTTTTTCTCTTTCAATACCTATTACCTATGCAATAAAGAAACAAAAAGAAGCAATTAGTAACAAAGGAGGCCTCTCTTGATGAGGCTTTGAAAGGAATCTTGCATAAAGAATAGCATGAAATCAAGAAAGCATGTAAAACTATCAATCTATGCAAGAAATGAGGAAATTGTAATATATCATGTAAAGAAGCATGAATCTAGCTAAGAAACATCCTAATTAACCATTAGAAAACTTGAATTGCATGAAACTAATCTAGATTAACAAATGCAAGGAAAGGTGAAGCAAATATACCTCTAATTCCTAAATTAACCGGTCAAATGTTTGCTAAAATGTAGATCTATGCTAGATTAAGCTAATTGCATGATTAAAAATGGAAAACTACTACTAAAATGGAGGAAGGAGAGCATCAAACCCTAGCCGTAGGTCTGAGGTGTAGTTGACACTGTTAACCATGGCTCAAAGCCATCGTTAAGATGAAAGTATCATTTCTCTTGCAACCAAGGCCAAAAACTCTCAAATCCTCCAAGGAATTGATGTTCAAGGGTCACCTCAGTGTTCTAGAATAGATTGGTGGTTGAATTCAATGGAATTAGAAATGGAGGTGTGTCAATTGTCAAGCTTGCTCCTCAAGCTCTTGAGATCTCCATTATTGCATGCATAGTTGTCATTGATCAATTGGACAACACTTTGTTACTCCTCAAGGGGATATGAAATTGCTCTCCAATCTGACAGGGCTCTACTATGTGCAATTTAGCTATTCTTTAGGATGGTTGCTCTCTAAAATTGGGGTATTTAAGTAGACTCCCAAAATCCTTGCTCTAGCTTCATGGAGAAGCCAAGAACAAGAATTGGCAGTTGGGAGGAAGCTTTTGGATGCTTCCCAGCCCAAACCACTCTAAAAATTGTTGCAATTCGGTTGTTGCAACTAATTTGACTCGGCTCTAGTCGCTCGAGTTTTTTATAGTGCTAATTGCATGTGTGTCAGTCATGGTCCCCAATTGGTAGATTGGGGGCTATAGCTGTCAGCTACGGTCAACACTTCTAATTGTGGGTGTCATCCGCGGCTAGCACTGACTAGGTAAAGATACCCCATTGAGTGGTAAAAACCACTGCTATACTTTGGATTTGTCCAAAGGTCTTCTATATGGTCTTCTAGCATGTCCCATATGAGTAGTCACCATCGACATGATGCATTTTAGGTGTCTATAGATGCCCCTTTTATGATGCATTGTGATATCGAACAACGCATGAGCAAAAATAGACCTCCTAAAATGATGCCAAAGTTTGCATGATGATCATTAGTATGATCAACATTAGATGCCCCAATCATGAAAAGAGCATGCATCATTGAATCATTACCTTCGATGAGTTGAAGAACTTGATTCTAGAAAGCTTAAGTCAAAATCCTAGCCTTGGTGACAATTAAGAGATAAGCTTAAGTCAAATCCTAGCCTTAATGGCAATTAGGAGACAAGCTTAAGTCAAATCCTAGCCTTAATGGCAATTAGGAGACAAGCTTAAGTCAAATCCTAGCCTTAATGGCAATTAGGAGACAAGCTTAAGTCAAATCCTAGCCTTAATGGCAATTAGGAGATAAGCTTAAGTCCAATCCTAAATTAGGAGACTAGCTGCCCAGTTTGCTTGAATTTGATCTTGATATTTTGATTATTTACCCCAAGCAAGGAGGGTGCATGATTATCTTTGAAAATTATTCTTGAATGAATGCACTTAACAATGATTCAGCATTTAATTGTTAATTTTAATTATGAATTTGATTATTATGACTACCCCCTCAAGCGACGAGTCGATGAGGGTAATGACAATTAAACGAAGCGACGAGGTCGCTTGACCACTATGAATGATCTAGAACATATTAAGATTTAGCATTTGAATTCTTGGCAAGGCCTAATCAGCTATGATTGCAACTATTAATAGTAATTGTATATTTCTATCCCATGGAGCGGTCCAACCACGAAGGCCTTCTTAGGGAATCGAGATGATAACAATTCCAATTATGCTTGTGTTGAATCACTATGTTCGATGATTTGTTGAATCGTGGTGATTTTTGATTTATTTAATTTTTTTGTTAGTTTTGAGATTTTTGAAATTTTGGACCTGTAGATATGCTTTAATGTCCAATTTAAAACTCCCTATGGTGAGTAAATATGTGCATTTAGGACTTGAATGAAAAGACCAAAGATTTAGACTTCTTTGGAGCTTTTGGGGATCGATATTGATAATGCCCCATTTGATTCTTACAAATGTTTTTGTTTTGATTTTATGTTTATGAGATGCACGTGGATGCAATACCTACATGATGATGTGATTATGCTATTGCAATGTATGTAATGCATTATTTACATGATGATAATCGAATGTAAATGAACCTATATGCTTTAATCACTTAAAACATAAGGAATGAATGTGATATGAGTTTAACAATCTAATGGACGACACCACCGAATGTGTAAAAATCATGAATGTAATTGCAAATCCTCATTACAATAATTTAATCAATTAATCACCCATATATGAAATGCAATGGTATGAAGCAGTATGATGCGAATGATATGATATGTCACTCTATTTTATTTTTGCAATTTTGAAAAATATGCACAATATAGTTAGTGGTCGTCTAGATATCATTTCTGATATCCATTCGGTATCTATCCTATATCTTGATTGTGCTTTATGTAATGATGTATCATAGATTCGATACTTTGTAGTTTGATGATTTGAATGACTTTATTCTATATGGTTTGTGATATTTGGTATTTTGTTGCTATTAGAGAAACTTTTGAGGTTTTCCATGAGACTCAAACACCCTAGTAGACTTCTCAAACATCACATACTAAATGTACAAGGCTTTTGTTGGACAAGGCTTTCATCATGAATGACCCAACTATTCATTACCCCTATGTGTGCATGTGAGTATTTTTAGATAGATCATAGGCATACCCCAGATGTCAGTCGAGACTCTTCCAACCCATATGTGAGATCGGGTTCCTCCTATGTTCATATCATCCTTGTTTCAGACTTGATTGGACTATAATGATAGACAACCCCAGGTACCCAGAGCTAGCTCATATTGCAAATTGATTAGGACTACCCCTCAAAAAATAGTCGGGACTCTTTCAACCCATTGCTGCGATTGGGGATCACCCAATAGAACTACTACTATGAAAGTAGGCAGGACTATTTCAACCCATTGTTACAATTGGGGTTCACTCTATGGATTTGAATGGTGAAAAATCTAGGGATTCAAGTTCTCACCCTTCTTTTCTTTTTATTCATAAGGATACTTGCTCATGTGTAGTGATAAAAATCACTGTTTTTCATGTTTTACTTTGAGTGATAAAAATCACTGTTTATTCCCATTTTTCTTGAGCAAGGGATTTATATAGTGCTTTTTATTCACTATGTCACTTTAGATTTTACTTGATTTTGATATTCATTTGATCTTTGATTTGAATATTGGGGGATTTTGACTTTTGAGATGTCAATTTGGGATATCGATTCTAGGATATCGATGTGGGGTATCAAACTTTGATGTTGATATAGGATGTTACTCTGGGATATTGCTCCTTTATTTGTAAGCAAGGGAATGTATGGGTAGGGGAAATCTTGTCCTTTTTCCAAGGTTCACCATTCTAGACCAAACTATTTGCAAGATAAGTAGGTAACAAAACCCATATCTCTAAATACCTAGGACCACTTTCGTAGCTTTCATCCTCCCTTACCTTAGCAAGATTTTAAATGTTTCCATTAGTGACGGGATCCTGATATGCCAAGTACTATCACAACTAGTGACCTCATCTACAAAAGAAAAGCAAGCTTTCTATGACGTCTGAGAAACCCACTAGGTATGGTTGAGTGACGAGAAAACTTTGGTATACACACATATCTCATAACATGTGTTGTGTATGAATGCAATGGATTATGATAAATGCAAAGGTGCATGATTGAAACACAAACGTGGTGTCATTTGTAAGACTAACAAACATGATCCATTCTACTACGGAATGCAATGGATGAAGAATGCCTACATGCAATGTGAAGCGCAATGCAAGTGAAAATGCAATGATGCAAATGAAATGCAATGTTGAAAATGAAATGCAAATGTTTTTGAATTTTTAATATTTTCCATTTTTTTTGGATTTTTAATTATTTTAATTTTTTTTGAATTTTGAGCTCTTATATTTGACCAAACAGTGAGTACATGCCTTTGGAGCCTTTAGGAGTGACCAAGCAATTTTTCAGAAAACCCCTGGAGCTTTTTGGGTTGACCAAAGGGACTATGGACACCTTTGGAGCTTTTTAGGATTGACCAAGCGATTCTTAAGAAACCTTGGAGCTTTTGACTAACATGACCAAGTGATTTTTTGGAATCCTTGGAGCCTTTTGGGATGACCGAGAAGTTCTAAACAAACCCTTGGAGCCTTTAACTGACATGACCAAGAGGTTTTCAAGAACCCTTGGAGCCTTTTGATGGGATGACCAAAGGGCTTACAGATGCCTTTGGGGCCTTTTGTGCATGTGTATGGATTTTGATATTTTCCATATTTTTTTGATGTTTTGATATTTGAATTATTTTTGCAATTCAAATATTTTATTTGAATGTTTTTTAATTGAAAATTTTCAATTATTTTTGAAATTTTAATTGTTTTGAATGTTTTTGAAATTTTGATATTTTATGATTTTTTTCCTTATTTTTATGTTTTTAAAGGGGAAAGTACGCTACCTTAAGTACCCCCAATGTGTGTGCCACTCAATGAAAGTGAGGAAGGTGTGATACCTTTAGAACCCTCACTTTGCTTCATTAATCATGATGTGGATGATGGGGAAGGTGTGACACCTTGAAGACCCCCAATGTGCATTGTGTTTGATGTGCTATGATTGGCTTGACTAGGAGGAGTAGTAGAAACTGATTCCCCCTATTGTGACATGCAATTGTTTGTATTGCCAATGTCCCATCGAGATGAGACAAGAGAAGGTGAAACATTGGAATATGCCACTGATTGCAAAGATTAATTTTGATAATCCTATTTATCTGTTACAACACTGATCATTCCCACAAATTCTTGGGGACGCATATTAATATGCAACTTATTAGATTGTTCAACTTGATTGACATGTGCTATGTTTACTTTATGTGCATGCAAGGGGTCTTGGAAGACTCCTATCCGAAGCTCTTGCCTCTTGATCATATCCTGCACTACATCTCTAAAGGGATAACATGTCTGGATGTCATGACCCCTTTGTCGATGGTAAACACAATATATATTTTCTCTGTGCACCTTTGATCTACGCTTATTAGGTTTCAAAGGATGTAACTCTAGAAGATTGATCCTTCCTGCCTCATATAATCGATCAAAGAACGATGCTAATGTCTCTAGAAAATAAGTATATTTTCATTGTGGCCGACGTTGTTGGCCTTGTATCTGATTCTTTTGCGTATGATTTTGGGCTAGAGGAGGCTGAACTTGGTAATTATGCTGCACTGGTATAGGTGGTGCACCCTACTTTGAGGATTTAGGAATACTCAAAACAACTTGATTGATTGGGGTCACATTTTGTTGGATGTTGCCACCTATAATATTCTTGTTTGGCCATTCATTTTTATGGAGTTGAATATCACCCTCCTATATCTTGATGTCTTCAATGACCTAGGCCTGTGCTTAGGCCTCCTTGAATGTTTGATACCATTGTAGTTGTAAGAGAAGTGAGATATGTTTCGAACAACTTCTCGTAAACATTCGAATGAGCTCTGTTGTGGGTAAAGTGAAAGGTAATTTTGACATCACCTTCCTCCATTTATTACCATACTCAATGACTGGCTCATCATCAAGTTGACAAAGGCTAACCAAGTCAGTCAATTTTATCGTTTCCTTAGCACTAGAGGCAAAACGTTACAAGAATGCATCGACTAATTGCTCAAATGTGTATATGCTATGATGTGGTAGATGATTATACCACTCTAAAGCATCCCCACTAATGTTGTCATGAAGGTTCTCAACATCAAGGGGTCATTATCTTGAAAATAAAAGCACATATGGATGAAGCTTATCACATGCTCTCGTGCATATTCATCATCTTCATCATCTTTGAACTTTTCAAGTTGAGGCATCTTGAAATTCGATGGGTATATCGGTGATGACATTGAGGGATGCAAAGGCTGATTTCTAAGCCGCTTTAGTGTGGGTTTTTGATAAACCAATCTTTGATTTTGTTTTTCAACTGCATTTATCCAATCAACTAGCACTTTGTATGCTTCTGACAAAATGATATGATCTTCATCTCATCACCCTTGGTTAGGCCAAGGAGGTCACTTTTGATGTTGAGGTGGATGATAAGTATAATCCTTAGGTACCTCATCATAATTGGATTTAGGGTAAGCATCTACTTCTTCTTGATGTTCCCACTAGGAATCTACATATGATTCCTCATCATATTGATCTTGGTACTATTGAGGAATATGAGGTTCATTATGATACCTAGATAATGGCCTATGATGTTGAACATGATTTTTGCATGGCCACGGTGAAAGATTCTGAAATTGCACTGGGCACCTTATGCGTTGTTGCATCCTTTGTGTGCTAGGCGTAAGCACCACTTTATGCAATGCATTTTGCACTTGCTTTTGTTGTATATTTTGTTGTTCTTGTATCTTTCATTGATACAAACTTTGTAGGTGTGCTCGTGGTGAGTCCACCCATTGTTGGTGGACTTAATTGTTGTTGATCCAATTGGGATTGATTCGTATGTTGTTGGTCAAGTTGTGGCCTCAGTGCTTGATGTGTATGATCCCATTGTTCAGTTGTATGGGGGCTATGTACCCTCGTATTTGAGATAAAAATGGGTTTATCATGTCTTTTCCCCCTAGTAGGATCTATCACTTGTTTTCCACACTCCTTAAAGGTTGCATTGACCTGATATTTTGAGTCATGAGTGGGCTCTGTATAGTTTGACGATGTAGAGCCACAACGTGGTTGCCCCATGTACTCTTCACAAGGAATAGGAGGATGACTTGGGTCCTCTTCCTCATCTATGAGAAATGATGCATACTCAAGCTCAAATGTAATCTTTGTATATTCAGGTTGCACAGAAGGCTCCCTATGAGGAGTAGGGGGGTGACTTGCTCAACTCGATGGGGTGTTTTGCTCACCCAAGCTAGGCCATGGTGTATGTTCATGATCACTTTATGATTGATGTATAGAGAAAGTTGGGATGTGAACCTATGGCATTGACCTACTAGGCTCCTCAGTGGATATTGTTCCTTATATAGAATTCTATCAAGGTGTTCCAGTCAGGAAGGTCTCCTGGAGGACCTGTGGGTGCCTCCCTAATAGGGCTATCTCAAAGGTTAGACCACTTATGGATGTTATTGATGCTATGATAAGACTTGGGATGCCATTCAAGGATGGCCATGTCCTCTAGACTAATATGAATATGTTCAGTGGTCATGGAACTTGATTCCCTCTCTATATTGGAGGTCTTGCTCACCATGGGAGGTCCCCCAACCATATAAAATTTTTTGGCTTCCAAAAAAGGTTATAAGTGTTATATATAAAAATTATCAGTGCGATGATCTGATAAAAATGAGCTATAACACAAAAATATGATTTTTAGGTCAAAATTTTGTATTTTTGGAATAATTTTTTGTTATAGCTCGTGGGGAAATGCTCACTTTTAGGAATTTTTAGGATATGAGCCCATGAGGGAAAATAGCCAATGGAAACCACACATGGGGAAAATTCCACACTCACCACCACTAAGCAATGCTCCCACGGGAGAGGATGGAGCATATTCCTGGGCCATGATTCGATCATTTGAGGGGCTGGGTCATGGTTCATGTGCATCCACTTGGGCATTTAATCCAAAAGCCTAATTCTTGATTTGCAAAGCTCTATGTGGGTGTTGTGCTTTATATACCACCATGAGGGCCATTGTGGAATAAATGTGGGATAATGGCTCAAGACTCTTGCAACATTGCTCAAGTTAATTTTTAATAATTTTTTATCTAATAAATAATAATACTAGGCAGTACGAGAGGAGAAAATAATGGACCATAGAATTAACTTGGGACCCATGAGGGAAAACAGACCAATGGAAACCACACATGGGTAAAATTCCACACTCACCACCATTGAGCGATGCTCCCACGGGAGAGGATGGAGCATATTTTTGGGCCATGATTCGCTCATTTGAGGGGTTGGGTCATGGCTCGTGTGCATCCACTTGGGAATTTAATCCAAAATCCTGCTTCCTGATTTGCAAAGCTCTATGTGGATGTTGTGCTTTATATACCACCATGAGGGCCATTGTTGAATAAATGTAGGATAATGGCTCAAGACTCTCGCAACGTTGCTCAAGTTAATTTTTAATAATTTTTTATTTAATAAATAATGATACTGGGTAGTATGGGAGGAGTGAATAATGGACCCTAGAATTAACTTGGGGCCCATGAGGGAAAATAGACAATGGAAACCACACATGGGGAAAATTCCACACTCACCACCATTGAGCGATGCTCCCACGGGAGAGGATGGAGCATATTTTTGGGCTATGATTCACTCGTTTGAGGGACTGGGTCATGGTTCACTTGCATCCATTTGGGCATTTAATTCAAATCATGCTTCCCGATTTTCAAAGCTCTATGTGGGTGTTATGATTTATATACCACCATGAGGGCCATTGTGGAATAAATGTGGGATAATGGCTCAAGACTCTTGCAGCGTTGCTCAAGTTAATTGTTAATAAATTTTTATTTAATAAATAATGAGACTTGGTAGTATAGGAGGAACAAATAATGAAACCTAGAATTAACTTGGGGCCCATGAGGGAAAATAGCCAATGGAAACCACACATGGGGAAAATTCCACACTCACCACCATTGAGCGATGCTCCCACGGGAGAGGATGGAGCATATTGCTAGGCCATGATTCACTCATTTGAGGGGTTGGGTCATGGTTCGCATGCATCCACTTGGGCATTTAATCCAAAATCCTGCTTCTCAATTTGCAAAGCTCTATGTGGGTGTTGTGCTTTATATACCACAATGAGGTCCATTGTGGAATAAATGTGGGATAATGGCTCAAGACTCTCACAGTGTTGCTCAAGTTAATTTTTAATAAATTTTTATTTAATAAATGATGAGACTAGGCAGTACAGGAGGAGAAAATAATGGACCATAGAATTAACTTGGGGCCCATGAGGGAAAACAACCAATGAAAACCACACATGGGGAAAATTCCACACTCACCACCATTGAGCGATGCTCCCATGGGAGAGGATGGAGCATATTGTTGGGCCATGATTTGCTCATTTGAGGGGTTGGGTCATGGTTCGTGTGCATCCACTTGGGAATTTAATCCAAAAGCCTACTTCCCAATTTGTAAAGATCTATGTGGGTGTTGTGCTTTATATACCACCATGAGGGCCATTGTGGAATAAATGTGGGATAATGGCTCAAGACTCTCATAGTGTTTCTCAAGTTAATTTTTAATAATTTTTTATTTAATAAATAATGAGACTGGGTAGTACAGGAGGAGTGAATAATGGACCCTAGAATTAACTTGGGGCCCATGATGGAAAACAACCAATGGAAATCACACATGGGGAAAATTCCACACTACCCACCATTAAGTGATGCTCCCATTGGAGAGGATGGAGCATATTGTTGGGCCATGATTCACTTGTTTGAGGGGTTGGGTCATGGTTTGTGTGCATCCACTTGGGCATTTAATCCAAAAGCTTGCTTATTGATTTAAAAAGATTTAAGTGGTTGTTGTGATTTATATACCACCATGAGGGCCATTATGGAATAAATGTGGGATAATGGCTCAAGACTCTCACAGTGTTGCTCAAGTTGATTTTTGATAATTTTTTATTTAATAAATAATGAGACTAGGTAGTATGGGAGGAGCAAATAATGGACCCTAGAATTAACTGGGGCCCATAAGGGAAGAAAAACCAATGGAAACCACACATGGGGAAAATTCCACACTCACCACCATTGAGCGATGCTCCCATGGGAGAGGATGGAGCATATTTCTGGGCCATGATTCGCTCATTTGAGGGGTTAGTTCATGGTTCATGTGCATCCACTTGGGCATTTATTCCACAATGGCCCTCATGGTGGTATATAAAGCACAACACCCACATAGAGCTTTGCAAATCGAGAAGTAGGCTTTTGGATTAAATGCCCAAGTGGATGCACATGAACCATGACCTAGCCCCTCAAATGATCGAATCATGGCCCAGGAATATGCTCCATCCTCTCCTATGGGAGCATTGCTTAATGGTGGTGAGTGTGGAATTTTCCCCATGTGTGGTTTCCATTGGCTATTTTCCCTCATGGGCTCATATTTTTAGGAATTTTTAGGATATTTTGAACCATGAAGAGTTAGGACCCAAAATTTTTGTGAGAGGTGCACAATGGTAAAAATAATACAACAAAACAAGTTTGGCAAGTTTTGGAGTAGTCTAGACCATTTTATGATCATTTTAGTGCATTTTTTCTCAGTTTTCGGCTTCAAAAATAGAGTAATCATAAAACCAAAATAAAATCTTCGTTATAGCTCTGATTTACATGATTCTTGAACCATTGGATACAAAATAAAAAAGTATATTTTTACTAATTTTATATTTAATAAATAATAAGACTAGGTAGTATGGGAGGAGCGAATAATGGACCCTAGAATTAACTTAGGGCCCATGAGGGAAAACAACCAATGGAAACCACACATGGGGAAAATTCCACACTACCCACCATTGAGTGATGCTCCCACGAGAGAGGATGGAGCACATTTTTGGGCCATGATTCACTTGTTTGAGGGGCTGGGTCATGGTTCATGTGCATCCACTTGGGCATTTAATCCAAAAGCCTGCTTCTCGATTTGCAAAGCTCTATGTGGGTGTTGTGCTTTATATACCACCATGAGGGTCATTGTGGAATAAATGTGGGATAATGGATCAAGACTCTCGTAGCATTGCTAAAGTTAATTTTTAATAATTTTTTATTTAATAAATAATGAGACTGGGTAGTATGGGAGGAGTGGATAATGGACCCTAGAATTAACTTGGGGCCCATGAGGGAAAATAGCCAATGGAAACCACACATGGGGAAAATTCCACACTCACCACAATTGAGCAATGCTCCCACGGGAGAGGATGAAGCATATTTTTGGGCCATGATTCGCTCATTTGAGGGGCTGAGTTATGGTTCACATGCATCCACTTGGGCATTTAATCCAAAAGCTTGCTTCCCGATTTACAAAGCTCTATGTGGGTGTTATGCTTTATATACCACCATGAGGGCCATTATGGAATAAATGTGGGATACCTGCTCAAGAATATCGCACCGTTGCTCAAGTTAATTTTTAATAAATTTTTATATAATAAATGATGAGACTCAGTAGTATAGGAGGAGCAAATAATGGACCCTAGAATTAACTTGGGGCCCATGAGGGAAAATAGAAAATGGAAACCACACATGGGGAAAATTCCACACTCAACACCATTGAGCGATGCTCCCATGGGAGAGGATGGAGCATATTGTCGGGCCATGATTCACTCATTTGATGGGATGGGTCATGGTTCGAATGCATCCACTTGGGCATTTAATCCAAAATCCTGCTTTTTGATTTGCAAAGCTCTATGTGGGTGTTGTTCTTTATAGACCACCATGAGGGCCATTGTTGAATAAATGTTGGATAATGGCTCAAGACTCTCGCAGCATTGCTCAAGTTGATTTTAAATATTTTTTTATTTAATAAATAATGAGACTAGATAGTACGGGAGGAGCAAATAATGGATCCTAGAATTAACTTGGAGCCCATGAGGGAAAATAGCCAATGGAAACCACACATGGGGAAAATTCCACACTCACCACCATTAAGCAATGCTCCCACGGGAGAGGATGGAGCATATTCCTGGGCCATGATTCGATCATTTGAGGGGCTGGGTCATGGTTCATGTGCATCCACTTGGGAATTTAATCCAAAAGCCTACTTCTCGATTTGCAAAGCTCTATGTGGGTGTTGTGCTTTATATACCACCATGAGGGCCATTGTGGAATAAATGTGGGATAATGGCTCAAGACTCTTGCAGCGTTGCTCAAGTTAATTTTTAATAATTTTTTATCTAATAAATAATAATACTAGGCAATACGAGAGGAGAAAATAATGGACCATAGAATTAACTTGGGACCCATGAGGGAAAACAACCAATGGAAACCACACATGGGTAAAATTCCACACTCACCACCATTGAGCGATGCTCCCACGGGAGAGGATGGAGCATATTTTTGGGCCATGATTCGCTCATTTGAGGGTCTGGGTCATGGCTCGTGTGCATCCACTTGGGAATTTAATCCAAAATCCTGCTTCCTGATTTGCAAAGCTCTATGTGGATGTTGTGCTTTATATACCACCATGAGGGCCATTGTTGAATAAATGTGGGATAATGGCTCAAGACTCTCGCAACGTTGCTCAAGTTAATTTTTAATAATTTTTTATTTAATAAATAATGATACTGGGTAGTATGGTAGGAGTGAATAATGGACCCTAGAATTAACTTGGGGCCCATGAGGGAAAATAGACAATGGAAACCACACATGGGGAAAATTCCACACTCACCACCATTGAGCGATGCTCCCACGGGAGAGGATGGAGCATATTTTTGGGCTATGATTCACTCGTTTGAGGGACTAGGTCATGGTTCACTTGCATCCATTTGGGCATTTAATTCAAATCATGCTTCCCGTTTTGCAAAGCTCTATGTGGGTGTTATGCTTTATATACCACCATGAGGGCCATTGTGGAATAAATGTGGGATAATGGCTCAAGACTCTTGCAGCGTTGCTCAAGTTAATTTTTAATAAATTTTTATTTAATAAATAATGAGACTCGGTAGTATAGGAGGAGCAAATAATGGACCCTAGAATTAACATGGGGCCCATGAGGGAAAATAGCCAATGGAAACCACACATGGGGAAAATTCCACACTCAACACCATTGAGAGATGCTCCCACGGGAGAGGATGGAGCATATTGCTAGGCCATGATTCAATCATTTGAGGGGTTGGGTCATGGTTCGCATGCATCCACTTGGGCATTTAATCCAAAATCCTGCTTCTCAATTTGCAAAGCTCTATGTGGGTGTTGTGCTTTATATACCACAATGAGGTCCATTGTGGAATAAATGTGGGATAATGGCTCAAGACTCTCGCAGTGTTTCTCAAGTTAATTTTTAATAAATTTTTATTTAATAAATGATGAGACTAGGCAGTACAGGAAGAGAAAATAATGGACCATAGAATTAACTTGGGGCCCATGAGGGAAAACAACCAATGAAAACCACACATGGAGAAAATTCCACACTCACCACCATTGAGCGATGCTCCCATGGGAGAGGATGAAGCATATTGTTGGGCCATGATTTGCTCATTTGAGGGGCTGGGTCATGGTTCGTGTGCATCCACTTGGGAATTTAATCCAAAAGCCTACTTCCCAATTTGTAAAGCTCTATGTGGGTATTGTGCTTTATATACCACCATGAGGGCCATTGTGGAATAAATGTGGGATAATGGCTCAAGACTCTCATAGTGTTTCTCAAGTTAATTTTTAATAATTTTTTATTTAATAAATAATGAGACTGGGTAGTACGGGAGGAGTGAATAATGGACCCTAGAATTAACTTGGGGCCCATTATGGAAAACAACCAATGGAAATCACACATGGGGAAAATTCCACACTACCCACCATTAAGTGATGCTCCCATTGGAGAGGATGGAGCATATTGTTGGGCCATGATTCACTTGTTTGAGGGGTTGGGTCATGGTTTGTGTGCATCCACTTGGGCATTTAATCCAAAAGCTTGCTTATCGATTTAAAAAGATTTAAGTGGTTGTTGTGATTTATATACCACCATGAGGGCCATTGTGGAATAAATGTGGGATAATGGCTCAAGACTCTCACAGCGTTGCTCAAGTTGATTTTTGATAATTTTTTATTTAATAAATAATGAAACTAGGTAGTATGGGAGGATCAAATAATGGACCCTAGAATTAACTTGGGGCCCATAAGGAAAAAAAACCAATGGAAACCACACATGGGGAAAATTCCACACTCACCACCATTGAGCGATGCTCCCACGGGAGAGGATGGAGCATATTTCTGGGCCATGATTCACTTATTTGATGGGTTAGTTCATGGTTCATGTGCATCCACTTGGGCATTTAATCCAAAATCCTGCTTCCCTATTTGCAAAGATCTATGTGGGTGTTGTGCTTTATATACCACCATGAGGTCCATTGTGGAATAAATGTGGGATAATGGCTCAAGACTCTCATAGCGTTGCTCAAGTTAATTTTTAATAATTTTTTATGTACTAAATAATGAGACATGGGTACAAGAACAAGAAATTGACAACAAATTAATCAAGAATAAATATGCTTTATTCCATTATATTCAATGTCAAACTCGAATTACAGATACATCCCTCTTAGGGATAATCACTTTGATACAATATTAAAATAGGAGTGTGTAATTTTTTTCCCTCTCAAGGGTAGGTGTGATTTCCAAGTGCCTTTCAGGGTGACACGAACTGCTTTAGGGTGTCGATGACCCTCTTCTTCGTATTGAGGAAGGAATTGTATGCTTTGTCTATTTCAATACCAGTTCCCTATGATCAAGAAACAACAAGAAGAAAATAGTAACAAAGGAGGCCTCTCTTGATGAGGCTTTGAAAGGAATCTTGCATAAATAATAGCATGAAATCAAGAAAGCATGTAAAACTATCAATCTATGCAAGAAATGAGAAAATTGTAATATAGCATGTAAAGAAGAATGAATCTAGCTAAGAAAAATCCTAATTAACCATTAGAAAACTTGAATTGCATTAAAATAATCTAGATTAATAAATTCAAGGAAAGGTGAAGCAAATATACCTCTAATTCTAAATTAACCAGTCAAATATCTGCTAAAATGTAGATCTATGCTAGATCAAGCTAATTGCATGACTAAAAATGGAAAAATATTGCTAAAATGGAGGAAGGAGAGCATCAAACTCTAGCCACAGGTTTGAGGTGCAGTTGGCACTGTTAACCGTAGCTCATAGCCAATATTAAGATGAAAGTGTCATTTCTCTTGCAACCAAGGCCAAAAACTCTCAAATCCTCTAACGAATTGATGGTCAAGAGTCTCCTATGTTTTCTAGAAAATATTGGTGGTTGAATTCAATGGAATCAGTAATGGAGGTGTGTCAATTTTCAAGCTTGCTACTCAAGCTCTTGATATCTTTATTGTTGCATGCACAGTTGTCATTGATCAATTGGACAACACTTCGTTACTCCTCAAGGGGATATGAAATTGCTCTCCAATCCGATAGGGCTCCGCTATGTGCATTTGAGCTATTCTTAAATATCTTTGCTCTCTAAAATTGGGGTCTTAAGTAGACTCCCAAAATACTTGCTCTAGCTTCATGGAGAAGCCAAGAACAAGATTTTGCAGTTGAGAGGAAGCTTCTGGATGCTTCCCAGCCCAAACCACTTTGAAAACTATTGCAATTTGGCTATTGCAACTGATTTAACTCGGCTTTGGTCACCCAATTTTATTATAGTACTAACCTTAGGTGTCAACCGTGTTTAGCATGTAGGATTTTTCTAACCGTAGGTATCAATTATGGTTAGCATGCAGGCTTTTGCTAACCATAGGTGCCAGTCGTGATTAGCATTGAATAGGCCAAGGAGCCCAAATTGAGTGGTTAAAACCACTGCTTGGTCTTGGAAAGGTTCAAGGTCATTCATATGGTTTATAAATGTGCCCATATGAGTAGTCACCATAGACATGATGCGTTTTAGTCACCATCGATAAACATGTTTGTTGGAGGTCACACCAAAAATGTTTCCTTAATAGAAAAATCCACCAAATACCACATACAACTGATCTTATAGATTGATCATAAAAATTGGTGTCAAAACAAAGGTAGAAGATCTTCCAAGATCAATTGGAAAATGTTCACACAGAGCATGAGCACCTAAAAAAATGAGGATACTCAAAGATAGAGGTTGCTAAGGCAACATATTTTTAAGCAATGCATGCATGAGCAATGCATACTTGATCAAAAGGAGTGTGCTGAGAGAGGATAGATTAGCAACCTGAGCACATTGAAACTTGTACTCGCCACATGGCCCAAAACATGATGCATTGATAAGCGCATGAAAATAATGGGTGTACATAGAATGAGGAAGTAGCAGGAGATGAATAGGAATAGAAATATCCTAAGATATCCTTATTCTAAGTGGGAGATAAGCCTAGTCCTCCACCTTGACCAATGAAGAGTTTACCTCCAAAGGCTCCTCAAAGACCTCTTAGAGAAAAGGAAATTCTATCAGGATCTGGCAGACAAGGTCAGAGTAATTGAAAAACAAGGGATGACTTACCAAAAGCCAAACTTGAATAAAATACACAATGAGCCTTTGTGCCCTTCAGCACCCATTCTAGCGTATCCTGATCACTTCGAGATGCCAAATCTGGAGAAATTTCAAGGAGAGGAAGATGCTCAGGAACATGTCACAAGCTTTATGGATATGTGCTTTCAGATAGAAATCAATTATGATCTATTTTTGAGGACCTTCATCACAACCCTTATGGGCCCTACTCGAGAGTGGTTCAATAAAATTAAGAGGTAAAGCATAACCACCTTTGAACAGATGGCCAATGCATTTATTGAATGCTTCTCCTTTGGAATCAAGAAGAAGGTAAACCTATCTGATATGGCTACTTTAAAGCAATATGATGGTGAGTCAATCATGGATTATGGGAAAAGATAGAGAAAGTTAATGGTAAAGCTACCATTTCTATTCCAACCACAAAACTAGCTTGGATGTTTACAAAGAGTTGTACGAAGCACATCTCGTTATTGTTGTAGCTGCAACAATATCAAACATTTTAGAAGGCCTTGGCGCAAGACAAGGTTATTAAGGACATCAAGTTACAAGAGGGCAACTTGAAGAACATCCAAAATCAAAATCACCAAGCCAAGATGAACCATATGAACCAAGTGGTGTTAAACCTCCAAAAAGGAGATAAGGGGTAATAATAGAATTATCAAGCCCAACTTCCTCCTGTGTGATACAATTAGTGCAATAATAACAAGAAGGATAAGAATAAAGAGCAACACCCTCCTCTCCAGTTCATCCCATTATTGAAATCAATGATATCAATATTCCATCAACTATGAAAGGCCAAGGCCCTTAACTTACCAGTGATAAAATTACAAGACCCTAAAAAACCCAATCCAAAAGGGTATAGGGATGATATTTATTGCCCTTACCACAAAATGAAGGGACATGACATCGAAGAATGTTATAGCTTAAAACACGTGGTGTAAAATATAATAAAAAAAGGTGAGCTAATTGTGGACAATCCTCAGGCTCCAAACAACCAAAATATAGGGATCTTCGAGAACCCCTTTTTGAATCACGAGCCACCAAGGAACAATTCTGGTCATGTGAATCAAGTGTGGGTTGAATTTCCAACTCAAGGATTCATAGGCATGGTCAATGTTGTCAAAATACAAGGGAGGTATGAGTGACCAAATCCACCTCCAGATCTTATTAGAGTGTAATCTGCACCCCCTCAAAGTCCAACGTAAAATGTTCCAAGCCCTCCAACTATACCGGTGGTGACCATCAAGAGTAGGCTAGTTCAAATACTACAGACAACTCCAACAAATTCATCGATATATGAACTGATACAACATTATCCTAAGCACGAGGAGATGTTCATGGATATCTTAAGGTCGATTAAAGTGCATTCCTAAGACCCTAAAGCATTTAAAAATTTTGTGGGACATGTGTATCAGTGTAGTGAGCTAGTGATCCAATTTAATGATCATGATATCAAAGTGGTCTCTACTACTATAGCAAACCCTTCACTGCATATAATTATGTGTGTTAATCACACACCATTCAAACGATTTTTTATTAACACAAGTTTGTCAATCAATATTATAACTACCAAGGCATTGACATATCTGAAGTTGTCGAAATCACACATTGTACCTTCTACCTTCACCTTGAGAGCATTTAATGATGTGTTATGCTCAACAGTAGGTACTATAGTTCTTTTAATTTAGGTTGGAATGAAAACCATCCCTATGATGTGTCACATGATAGAAGGTGCAATGCAGTATAACATCCTCCTAGGGAGGCATTGGATTAGAGAAATGCATTGTGTATCGTTCCAAATTTTTCACATCCTTACCTTCAGGCTAAAGGATCCATGCCCGAAAGGAGGATGGGAAAAGGATGGGACAATACCTCGGACTGAGAGGCCCTTTGAAGGTCCCGCCTCTCGGGGGAGGGGTATTAAGGTGATTTTTTGACGGATGGTGGGGTTCACCAGGAAACGTTTAGTGGCAGTTTCCACGCCTAGGTTGGGAATGAGTTTAATGTGTTCAATTTTAGATTTAATCATCCAAGTCCTAGGTTTGGCCAGATGAATCTAAGTTGTTCTATTATGAAAATGCAATTTAAATGAAGACATAAAATAGATTTAAACAAAAAACACAGAGAATAAATTAAGTGAAGAAATCCATACCTGGTTTCGGATGTCTGATGGAGGTTCTGATTTTTGAAGCAGTCAAGATCATCTGGAATTTGACAAGATTGTCTCTGATCTGACAGGATCATCTGAGATCTGATGAATTCATCAGAAGAATTTGTTAGAGACCTGAAATCAGAGAAATGGACACAGAATACAGAAAATGCAGCTATGCTGATAAAGGAAAATGATGTGAAATGACAAAATGATGTTAATAAGATAATCCCAAATAAAAATGCAAGTAAATTATCATGCTTTAATAGCTAATCATGATTTTATTATGAACTTAAGCTATATGGGTGAACTCCAAGATGCAGAATAGCAAAAAATAATAATAAACTGATCTAGATGCAGAATAAAACAGCAGACGAGAAGAGAAAAATGCAAACTCTGGGTAGTAATTGCCCCCAATGTTGACTGCAGTCAAAATCATCTTGAATTGGGATGCGATCGTCCGAGATTTGTATAGGATCGTCTGCGATGATCTGAGCTTGCTTCGACTGAAAAACAATGAAGTTCCTACAAACAAACTTAGAAAAATACGAAAGCAAATGGTGATTTAAGATGGTCTAATGCATGTAGAACTCGTGTTACAGGAAATTTCAGCCAGGGGGATGTCAAGGGGGGTCCTAAGGTTTAAATAGGCTTAGGAGGGAGGTTAGGAGGTTGGAGATCATCCTAATCTGGAAGATCTCCAATGGGGGAGGTCTCTAACGATGCAAACATGCTTTTGCCCAGATTAGAGACGCCGTTGAAACAAAAGCTAATTATGAAAAATCAGTTTTGGGACGAAATCGGTTGGACGTTCTGCTCTAGAAAAAATCGTCCGATCTGAGGCGATATCATCTGATCGGAGACGATATCATCCAACGGACGAAACAAACTCTAAAAATGGCACGAAAAATGAGGAAATGGGTAGCAGGCGGTTTGGGAGCGGTTTTGGGGTTAAAATTTGAATTTGAATTATTACTAAGGTAATTTTAATTATTTGCTAAGGTTTATTGCACCAATTTTAGGGTGCTACATTTTGCCCCCTCTTTAGTGAATTTTTCGAAGAAAATGTGTTAAAGATGAGTTCTTCTCGATTTACGAGAAAGCAAAAATTATTCCCATTTTTAGGAGATGATTCTTGGTCGAATCGTATGACAACTTACTATGGTGCCCCCTCCGTGTTTTTACCCAAATTGAACGTTTGAGGTAAAAACATGGAAAAGCAAAATTTTAAAATGTTGTTAATTATTTTTGAATAAAATTAAGAAAAATAGGGTAAAACCCTAATTCATTGTTACTGTTCAATTTCATTTTCTGGTTTCTAGAGCTTTGCAAACAAAATGGTCGAGATAGCGCATAGATCGACAGAGGTCCGATGCGGGCTACGGGTAAGGGTCTAACTTAGTTTAGAATGCTTTAATTTTTATTTTCTATGCTTTTTAGATTAATTTTAAATGATTTTTGAGCATCGCGGCCATTTTTGGGCCGTCGACGTCGTCGGGACGAAATCGTCTTGATTTCGTCAAAATCATCTCGATATCGCCGATTTCCTCCAAGGGAAAAATCTACGAAATGGGGACGATTTCGTCAAATAAGGGATGATTTCGGCTTGCAAAATCGGAGATGAATTTGCTCAAATTGAACTTGTGTTACTTGCATTTTTAATCACTGTTTTATTAATGATTTTTATTGTTTTGATGTTTATGTTGCAGAGAGGATTACTAAAGAGCAGAGAATGGAAATACAGCGGGCTGAGGGATGGAGAGGGGAGAGGTGGAGCTCCACCACTACGACCGAGTTTTGAGGCAGTTCGGTCTACAGTAGGGGATCCCATCTCTCAGAGACTACGAGTTTTCCTGGACCGTCCGGGATAACACTACAGTTAGCGGAGCTCCAGATATGCAGCGCTTCTGGAGTCAGGATGCGGATGATGCCCCGATCCAGCCAGTGGATGGGGATGACACAGGGGTAGTCGATGGCTACGATGCCTAGTACATAGGCATCCACCCTCCTCGGATGATGAGGGCTCAGGGTCCGATTCACATAGTTGTGCATCGGATGGGGAGGCGACGCCAGGCGGCCATTGAGGCGGCATAGGGTCACGGTGGGAGAGAGCAGAGGAGGCCACAAGCTCAGCAGAGGCCACGACAATAGGAGAGGAGGGAGGAGAGACCCCCTTCTCCATGGAGAGAGAGGCCACCATCGCCCGATAAGGGCAAGGGTGTCGAGGTAGGAGAGAGTAGCGAGATGGCTACTCTCTGGGCGGAGACTGTTCGTCTCCAGGCTTAGGTGCAGTCCTTGCAGGATGAGGCTGCATGACACCGAGAGGAGGCCACACAGCTCAGAGATGAGGTCGCACGCCTCAGAGCATGGAGCGGAGGGGCGAGCACTCGGGACTTAGCATGGGCTATTGCCTAGATCACATTCTATTAGATGCTATACCACTATATGGTACCAGAGGGGCAGAGGTTACCGTTGTTGGCCCATATTGCGGAGCCTATCATGATGAGGTCATCGAGGACATCATCACGATCAGAGTCTAGGACTCATAGCACCACATGGACTACGATGGGGCCACCTCGTCCACCTTAGGGCGGGGGAGGAGATGAGGCTGAGAGCTCGAGGGGTTCTCGAGGCTAGCTGCTACAGATTGTACTGCACAGATTGATACATAGTGCTTATTATTTTTGATAGAGGATTGAGTATGCCGAGGTACAGATTGTGGCATACCGATCTAGTTTTGAGATGATGTAGATATTGTTGATAAATATATAAATGAGATATTTTTGATCATATGACTTGTCTTATGTGTTTGTATGATGCTTTAATGTTTTGGTGTGATTGATTTGATGATTCATGTAATTATGTCGTTTGGAAATATTATGGTTTGAATGTCATGCTTTTAAAATTTAAATGAAATAATCTGATGTAAACAATTGGTGGTTGTGATGTGATAATTTGATAAAAATAAAAGGGGACTTTTAACAATAATTTCAAAGGACATTGTCGCTATTATAGACCATTTCATGGAGTCACCGCTCACTCGGTCATCAAGCTAATCCCAGTATAGAAATATTGCTAAAAGTAAAAGAGTGCTTAAGAGACTGTCTTAAGACTTTGTTGTGATGATGCAAATGATGATGATGATGATGATTTGTTTTCAGATTTCCATGAAAATATTATGCATGAAATATTTTAAAATGATTTTTTCTAGGCATAAATTCCTAAGTGTGATAAATTTTTTGGATAATTCCCTAGGAATTATACCATCATTGCAAAATTGAAGTTTGACATAATGACATGAAATAGAATAAGTGTTTGTTTGTTTTAAAGCATAATTGTGTAACATAATGATTTAAGTCATATGTTTTTGATGATTTTAAATAAATGGAAAATAAAATTGGTACAATGGTTTGCGCTAGGCATAGAATATTTAGGTATAAACTTATACCATCATCGCGAAATCCAAAGAAGAAAATAATAGTTTTATTGCATGGTTGATTTTTAATTTTTGAAAATAATCAAAAAATATGAAGATGAGGACTTGCGCTAGGCATAAAATTCCAATTTTGGTTTTGGAACTATACCATCGTCACGAAAGTCAAAAGTTATATATAAATGTAACTTTATTGCATGTTTTTGAAAATGATTTTGATTTTTTGATAATGCATGTAGTTGTCTTTATACTAAACAACTGTTCTTCAAAGAAGAAAATGAAATTATTCCAAACAATTTGCAAAAATATTTCAAAGTATCTTAAAGACAAAAGTTAGATTTATAAGGAATCCCATGTGCGTATGTGAGTTCATTTCCGATCTTGATTTATCATAATGATACACAAAATCTCTCAAATACAAATGTGTGTGCAATTGCATTGTTCATTTACCAGTTTTGAGCAAGATAATTTGATACAAGTGATTTGAATTAACCAAATAAGTGTTCATTAACCATGATTTAGATGCATATAACCATACCAAACTACTATGTAAGTCGGGTTATCAAGAGCTAGCTAATCCATAAGCAGACATAGGTCTATACAAAAGAAGGTCGCTAATGTGACAGACATATCACCACGCTAGGAGTTACCCAAGGCCAAGCGGGTTGGGCACAAACCACCTGTTATGGGGCTTACCTCACAGTTTTTGAATAATTGAGAATTCCAGGGATTCAAGCTCATCAACCCTTCTTTTCTTTTCAATGGGTAGGGAAAGGGATTTTATTGCTTTTGCTTTTGCTTTTTTTTGCTTTTTTTTTTTTCTTTTATTTTTGTATTTTTGCTTTTGATATTTGAGATAATGCTGAAATAGTGCTGAGATAGTACAAAATGATACTGGAATAATGCTTCTTTTTCTCATAATTTTGCTTGATTTTTCTTTTTCTTTTGCTTCCTATGCTAGGGATACTTGCTCGGATTAGATGTAGAGCAAGGGATTTTTATTCTGGGTAGGGGTGAGCTTGTCCTTTTGTCAATTCTCAAAGATTCTAGACCATGTGCATGATAGGATAGCAGGGGAAACTTTTCGCTCAAGAAACCACTTCTACTATGTAGCATAGCATGGACATTACAAATATAATCATTTTATTGTGAAAGGATATGCTTGGTTTAAGTAAATAACAAGATCAATTCTCTATGCTCAAACTTTATTTAATTGAATTTTGTGGACTTTGATATAAGAGAGATTAGTAATCATGCCGGATAAAATCAAGATATTTATTTTTGTGTTTGTGAAAGTGAGGGATTCCAAATAAATGCTAATTTATCCAAAATAATTTGAAAATATAACTGCAATACTTTAAGAAGAAATATATACAACAAATATTTTTGAGGAGTTTGATGATTTTGACTCTCTTTTTTTATTTTTATTTTAATTGAGGAATTGAAAGAGTCAATACTAATGTTGATTGTTTTTGTTTAAACTTTTTATATAAAATTTTTAAAATGAGACAACATGCAAAAAATATATACAAATGATGAAATGACCAAATTTTATGCGTAATATCGCTTAAGATGCATAATATTCATAGGTTCTTTTAAATATTTACCATCTAAGGTAGCTAATTTGTATGCTCCCGATTCAAATTTAGCAGTGATAATATATGGTCCAAGCCATTTGGGCTCAAATTTACCTTTAAGGTCTTTAGTTGCATTAGTATTTTTTTGATTTTCTTTTAAAACAAGGTCGTCGATCTCAAAGGATCGATGACGAACTTTCTTGGCATATGATCTTTTAAGCTTGTTTTGGTAGGCACGAAGATGCTCCAAAGCATTGATGCGCTTTTCATCTAGGAGTTCCAGCTGACTGAGTCTGCTAGCTCGATATTCATCTCCTACTTCGGTGTCTTGAAGTAGTAGAGCCAAAGAAGGAACTTCTAATTCAAAGGGAAAAACAACTTCAGCGCCATAAACCAAGACAAAAGGTGAAGTTCCAATGGGAGTTCGAACGCTAGTGCGATATGCCCACAAAGCTGGATATAATTGAATGTGCCATCGCGGCCAGATTTATTGACCAATATTTTAAGAATTTTGATTAAGGTTTTGTTAGATGCTTCTGCTTGACCATTACCCTGAGGATAATAGGGAGTGGACCAACGATGTTGAATCTTATATTTTTGGCATAATTTCTTAACATCTTTATTTTTGAAACAAGTTCCATTGTCTGAGATGAGATTTGCAGGAATTCCGAACCTACAAATAATTTGATTAAAAATAAATTTAGAGACTTGTGTTCCAGTGCAGGAAGCTAAAGGCATAGCTTCAACCCACTTCGTGAAATACTCAGTGGCGGTTATGATGAATTTGTGTCCATCAGATGACACAGGATTAATTTTGCCAATAATGTCTAAGCCCCATTTTGAAAAGGGCCAAGGAGATGAAATAGCCTGTAGCTCTTGTGCAGGTGCATGGACAAGGTCAGCATGTTTCTGGCACTTGTCGCAATGGCGCACATAATCATGTGCATCATTTTCCATGGTAGGCCAAAAGTATCCTATCCTAAGGAGCTTTTTAGCAATGACACTACCACTGAAGTGTCCTCCACAAGATCCATCGTGGGCTTCACTTAAAGCTGATTTGGATTCTTCTAGATTCAAACATCTCAATAGGATACCTTCAAAAGATCTCCTATATAAAGTATTGCCAATTATTACAAATCGACTTGCTCGTCTACGTAATAACCGACGCTGGTTTCTATTAGAATTGGCAAGGAAAGTCCCATTTTGAAGAAAATCAAATATATCCGTATACCAAGGTTCAGGAGTAGTTTCATTGATTAGAAACACATCCAAAGGTTCTAAACATGACTTATTTGAAGCGGGTTCCTGGAGTCGATGAATAATGATGGTGGCATATTCGTCATCTAACTCCAAGGGCAGAAGAGATGCAACTATGGCCATAGCATCAGTCGCACGGTTGCTAGTTCGAGGAATAGCTTCCAAAGTAACTTTATCAAACAAGGATAATAATTGCAAAACATATGCTTTATATGGGCGTAATTTATCATCTCTGGTCTGATAAACTTCATTAATTTGGTTTATAACAAGTTGAGAATCACCAAAAACTAGCAGATGTTTGATTTTTAGCGCCAAGGCAGCTCGTAATCCAAGGATTAGAGCCTCATATTCAGTAGTATTATTGGTGCAAGCAAATGTTAATTTGAAGGACAAAGGAATAATGTGTTTTTGTGGAGATATTAAAATAATACCCGCACCAGCCCCACTCATGCATCGGGCTCCATCAAAGTATAAGGACCATTGTTCAATATGGTCTCCCTCTAATTGAAGGCATTCATCAGGAAACTCAATGATGAGGGGATGGGTAGACTCTAAGGGTGCAGCAACTAATTGATCTGCTATGATTTGACCCTTAATAGACTTCTGTCCTATGAACGTGAGTTCAAACTCGCTTAGAGCAAGAACCCACTTTGTTGTACGACCCGATAAATAAGGTCGACTCATGAGATACCGCAAGGGATCATATTTGGCAATGACATATGTTTTCTGACTGAGCATATAATGGCATAGTTTCTATGTAGAAAATACGACTGCTAGACATAATTTTTCTAATGAGGTATAGCGAGTTTCATAACTGATGAGGGTTCTGCTAATGTAATAATTAGCACGTTCTTTCTTCTCATCATCAAGCTGAGCTAACATAGCTCCTAAGGCAAAATCGAAGCTAAAATATACAGGAGAAACGGGCGATCATGTCTAGGCGGTGAAAGCACAGGTGGGTTAAGGAGGTATTGTTTGAGAAGTTCAAAAGCTTCCTTACATTCGTCGTCCCAATTAAAAGGGACATCCTTCTTAAGGAGCTTAAGAAAGGGACCGGTTTTGTCCGCCGACTTATCGATGAAGCGACGGATGGCTTGAAGCTTACCTTGTAAACTTCGTAACTCAGATATATTGGTAGGTGCGGGCATATCAGTGATAGCCACAATCTTGAGAGGGTCGATTTTGATACCACGTAAAGAAACTAAAACCCCTAATAGTTTATCGGACTTGACTCCGAATATGCATTTAGCTGGATTTAATCGAATAAGGTATTCTCTTAACCGATTAAATACTTTTCTCAAATCATCTAAATGATCATCTTCTTTAATAGAGCGAGCTATAATATCATCTACATAATCATGTAGGATATCATGCATCATATCATGAAAGATATAAGTCATAGCTCATTGATATGTTGCACTGGCATTCTTTAAACCAAATGGCATCACTTTCCAACAAAAGGTACCCCAAGGGGTAATAAAGGCTATTTTAGCCTGATCTTCAGGAGCTATCCTGATCTGATTATAGCCAAAAAATCCATCCATTAGGGACATCATTCCACTCCCGACAGTAAAGTCAATGATTTGATCCATGTTTGGAAGAGGAAAATCATCTTTAGGGCATGCGGCATTAATATCTCTAAAGTCTGTGCAAACCCTAACTTTGGTAGCTTCTTTCTTGGTGACTGGAACTACATTTGAGATCCATTCAACATAATCAATAGCTTGTATAAAAACAACATTCAAGAGTTTTTCTAACTCCCCTTTGACTAGCAAGGCCACTTTGGGATGCATTTTTCTAAGTTTTTGTTTAATAGGTTTAGCATCCGGATGGACTACTAGATGATGCATGACTACGTAAGGGTCCAGACCTGGCATGTCTTCATATGTCCAAGCAAAGACATCTTCATAATCTTTAAGAAATGCAATGTATTCATCTTGTTTTTCTTGACTTAATTCTGATCCAATATTGATTATGTGAGGATTATCCTCAGCTCCAATGTTAACTTTAATGACGTTTTCTACTTCCATGTGTAGATCTCTTTCAAAATTAGGTGGGGCGGGTGAGACGCCCAATTCTTGTAATTATTTTAAGGTTAACTTGGAGAATTCATCTTGAGGAGTCGTGGCCTCAAGTTGGGCTATAGTAGGTATAGAACCATCAAAATAAAAACCATTGTGTAACAACTCTTCAACGGAGACATCATGGAAAATATCTCCTTCCAACTCATCATCGGATTCAACAATCAATTCAGGGTAAGCTATGGATAGCATATTGCATGTAAAGGGATTATTCTTTGGACACAAAGAATCTTGTTTATCTAGATAATCTTGATAACATATGAGTTGATCATCACCTTCAAAAGGGAAGGGTTGACCCTTACTAGGAAATAGGCCCACACCACATCGGGCGGGCCATGGTTCTACCTCGATAGGTTCTTTCATACCATTTTGGAAAGGTCCCAAGCCTTTCCCTTTATATCCCATTTTAAGCATTATAGGTTTAGCTTTAATATATTCATTAGCAAAATAGCATCGAGCATATCCATCACAATGCGTCTTGATGTTTCGGGGTATTCTTCCCCAATCATATCCTTTATAAATAAAAGCACAACTCCCGACTTGGTAAGTACTTCCCATAGGTTGTGGGAGGCCCAAAGTACGAGGAGATGGCGGCAAATTATTTAAAAGAATTGAATCTTGCATAGAAGCATTTGTTTTTTCTGATATTAAGAATTTTAGATAAATCCGGTAAAAGTTCATCAGAAAGAGCATAAGATGTAGAAGGATCATTCCCTATATCTTTAGATGTGGAAGGTATGATAGATGTAGATAATGTGGAGGTGTTAATAAATGGGTCTATAGGTTTTGAAATTATAGGGATGGAACATGAAGGATTGGTTGTGGATTTAAGATCCTTTTGAGGTTCTAGTGTGGTTTGTTCAGAAGATGGTTGAGTTAAATGTATAGGTGTAGTTGATGGGGTAGATGATGTTATGGGTGTGTGTTTCACACGTTTAGATGAAAAATAAGAATTAGGATGTGTGGATGACAGAGCGGGGCAAAATTGCACTCCAACAAGTTCTGCCAAAGCACACATATCAAAGGGTCTAGGGTCACCATGGATAGTGACCAACTGATTTTTAAATTCAAATTTAACACACTGATGTAAAGTGGAGGGAACCGCTCGCATCGCATTGATCCAAGGGCGACCCAAAAGTATATTGTACGATGTTGGGCAATGTACAATAAACACGGTTGTATCTAGGGTTCTAGGACCAACTTGCAAGGGTATAGTAATGACTCCACACGTTTCTTGTGTCTCGTCATTGAAAGCTTTGATAATCATATCCATTTTTTTCATTTCATCACTTCTAAAGCCAAATATTTGGTAGAAGTCAAAAGTGCATATGTTTAAAGATGAACCATTATCAATCAAGACTCTTTTAACAACTACATCTCCAATTAGGGCAGTAATATATAAGGGGTTATCCTTATGTAAACTATGTTGTGGGATATCTTTATCCTGAAAGTCAATACAATCGACCTCTCGAGTGATGATAGTATTGGACATGGCTTCGGGTTGAATATTTTGTGGCACCATCATTTGGCTTAATGTGAGCATTAACTCATCCCTATGGATAGGAGAAGATCTTAACAAGTCCAAAAGGGAAATTCTGGCTGTAGTATTGGATAATTGTTCATTAATATTGTAAGGAGGCTTAGGTTGAACATTAGACATATGATTCCCTTTATTGGGATTTTTCAAAACAAATGGAGCTGATCCATCATTCTGAGTTTGATCCTGTTGAGAGTTTTGAGCCTGTTGTCTGGTAACAACTCCGATGGTACCTACAATGTTATATTGAAGACGCTGAACTGGTCTTGGTTGAGCGTTTATGGCTTGTTCATTAGGAAGGAACTGATTAGAAGAGGGTCGAGTAGTAACTCTTCTAGGAAATGGTTCTTCTGGAACCATAGCATCTGTGATAGGTTGAATAGGATCTGATTCATTTTCAGAACTATTCGATTGGTTTGAGGTGATGTCTATTTCACTTTCAGTATCTGATTCTACATCACTAGGATCGAGAGTTTGAATATTATGTAGGGGCCTAGTCGTGACCATGGATAAAGTTGTGCCAAATATTTGAGGATCCTGAACAGATAATTGTCCGCTAATAGTCCCTACATATCGGGTAGGAGGGGGAACATTATGATGTTCGATTTGATTGGCCACTTCTTTACCATGTTTTGGTAAAGGATGTTGAAATATATCTAATGATTGATTAGCATTTTGATTCTGATTTTGGGGAATGGTCTTTTGAGCGTTATTAGGAGCATTTTGTTTAGGTTGGAAGGCTTGCACCTCCATTTCATTATTATCAATCAGATCTTGTATTTTATGTTTCAATATTTTGCAAGAGTTTGTAGCATGTCCAGGTCCTCTATGAAAATCACAATGTAAATCAGCTCTGTATCCGGGTATAGTTGGATCAGGTTCCTGGATAGCTGGTAATTGAATCAAGCCTCGTGCTAGTAATTGAGGTAGAATGGTTGATAAAGGTTGATTCAATCTAGTAAATTCTCGAGGAGGTTTATCAGGAGGTTTTAATATAAATTTTTTTGTTGTCTTCGTTGTATTGATATTAGCAACGTTTCTACTATCAGTGACTCCGTCACCTACAACTTGTTTGTTTTTATACTGATTTCTGGATGTTTTCTCATCATCTTTCTTTTTGAGCTGACCTCTCCTAATGAGAGCATCTTCTACCCTTCGAGCTAAGTCTATAGCTTGATCGAAGGTGGTTAAGGTAGCAGTTGATAACTCATAAGATATTTGTTCTTGCAAATTATTGATAAAAATATCCAACATTTCCCTATAAGGTAGCACAAAGTGCAGTTTTCCTGTCAACTGCCTCCATCTAGCTAAGAAATCAGCAAAACATTCATCTTTGTCTTGTTTTAAGTTGTACAAATCTTTAATGGTGACGTGCCTCTCGATGTAGGCACTAAATTGATGGACAAAAGATTCAGCTGTTTCTTCAAAATTTCTCAAAGAATGAGTGGGCAATTGATAGTACCACTCCAATGCCATTCCTCCTAAACTTTTCGGGAACATTTTTAGTAATAGCAAGTCATCATGTGATATATCATGACATGCTATCCTAAACATGCGAAGATGCTCTATGGGATCTTCAGTTCCTTTATATATAGGCAGGACGGGCATGGGAAAGTGTTTAGGGTATGGTTGTGCTACAACTATGGGATCCAAAGGTTGACTACACATCTCTCGATAATTGTACGAGGGATGGTAGGGATCTATCTGGTCCATACGCGAAGCTAACTATTTCACCATGGCTTCCAGATTATTGGTTTGCCCACCATATTGGTTCGGTAGGGCATTAATATGGGATTTGTGAGCATATGATGGAGGGACATGAAGATTAGATGCTATATTGCTATTGTGTAAATTGTTGGTAGGAAGGGTGTTATGAAGAAGTTTTGAAGTTGTATTATGTTGTATCCCAGATTGTTGAAAATTGGTGTTTGGCTTCATTTTAGGTTTTTGTCGATTTGAAGCATATTGATCAATAGTTTGGCAAAATAAAGCAGTGAATGAAGGTCTCTTTTGTGTGGGAATGATTTTAGGCTCAATAACAAGTTCCTTAGGGGGTTGGGTAACCTGTTGTTTTTGCATGTTCTGAATCATAGTGACCATATCTCTATTGGATGGTCCAGCCTTATCACTTTCTTGATCAACAAAGGACAAGGGATTAGTGTGTATGTTAAACATATCTTCCATGGCTGCTTGAGTGTCACTAATTTGTCCTCTATCAATACGAACTGCCATATTAAGAGCACCAATGTTATTATTGAAAAATTTCCAGAAATGATCTAAGTTATCAAAAGCAATAGTTCCATCTGGAGCCATTCTAGGGGATGAGGATCCTTCCTCTTTAAGATTTTCTTGTTGTTCATTTTCTTCAGCCAGCTCATCTTCTGGCTGTTCTAGAGTTTCTCCTTCCGGAATTGAATCCTCAGGAAGGACATTTGGGTTTTTTGTTTTGTCTCCTAACCAATCTTCTTCTTCTTCTTCAGTTTGTTTACCATTCCTAAGTCTAGGCATTGTGCTTAAATTTAGATTTCAGCAAAAAATATATATATACTTGTATATATATATATATATGCAACAAGCTTAAGAGGTATATATTTTAATTATATACCTACTATAGTATTAAAAATAAAATGTTTTGGTTTTGTTATGTTTTTGGTTTTTCTTGTTTTTTCTATTTTTTTTGTTTTTGTAACAATATTATAAAGATAACAAACAACACACTAAATGCAAGAAATAATAATAATGAAAGCAATGATCTAGTTTTCTATAAACAATTTATAAATATCATTAATGGGCTCGAGTTCTTCAGGAGTCATGAAGTGTTCTTCTTCAAATTGAAAATTTTCTTTCAAGAATTTGACAAAAAGTGCTATAGTGATATTATCTGTCTCAGATTCTGGTTGGTAGAAATAAAGTTCGTGGCAATACTCTCGATATAACACAGCTCTAGGAACTCTATTCCATATTTCTCTAATCATAAGAACGACCTCTTGGTCTTCTACATGACCTAGGAATTGGTGTATAACAACTGCGTTCTCGAGGTATTCCTCGAAGGTGAACAATTCTGAAGACACAAGAGCTCTCCTATAAGCTAACCACCTATGGCAGGCTCTCTGAAGTTCATGATAAAAAATGAGTTGATGAGGATCCAGGATCCTATCTAGGGCAAACCTCTTGATTTGTCTAAGTTCGGTTGATCTAGATGAAATGATACCTAGTCTCCTATCAAGTTCTTTCCACAAAAGTTGGTTTCTATCTGTTTTAGGCACACTAAGCACATAATTAACTTCTATGGCTGCTAATTGGTTTTCAACATTTATAGTGACAACTAGTCTTTTCTTAGGAGCTACCATCTAGACATGATATGCAACTTAGTAGTTTTCTAATGATTTTAAATGCATCTATGTTTTTGTTTTTTTTTTTTGTTTTCAAAAGGTTTTAGTTTCACGTCGGGTTCACCAAAATGTATCGTTCCAAATTTTTTGCACCCTTACCTTCAGGCTAAAGGATCCATGCCTAGAAGGGGGATGGGAGAAGGATGGGACAATACCTCGGACTGAGAGGCCCTTTGAAGGTCCCGCCTCTCGGGGGAGGGGTATTAAGGTGATTTTTTGACGGATGGTGGGGTTCACCAAGAAACGTTTAGTGGCGCTTCCACGCCTAGGTTGGGAATGAGTTTAATGTGTTCAATTTTAGCTTTAAACATCCAAGTCCTAGGTTTGGCCAGATGAATCTAAGTTGTTCTATTATGAAAATGCAAGTTAAATGAAGACAAAAAATAGATTTAAACAAAAAACACAGAGAATAATTAAGTGAAGAAATCCATACCTGGTTTCGGATGTCTGATGGAGGTTCTGATTTTTGAAGCAGTCAAGATCGTCTTGAATTTGACAGGATCATCTCCGATCTGACAAGATCGTCTGAGATCTGATGAATTCATCAGACGAATTCGTTAGAGACCTGCAATCAGAGAAATGGACACAGAATACAGAAAATGCAGCTATGCTGATAAAGGAAAATGATGTGAAATGACAAAATGATGTTAATAAGATAATCCCAAATAAAAATGCAAATAAATTATCATGCTTTAATAGCTAATCATGACTTTATTATGTACTTAAGCTATATGGGTGAACTCCAAGATGCAGAATAGCAAAAAATAATAATAAACTGACTAGATGCAGAATAAAACAACAGACGAGAAGAGAAAAATGCAAACTCTGGGCAGTAATTGCCCCCAACGTTGACTGTAGTCGAAATCATCTCGAATTGGGACGCGATCATCCGAGATTTGTACAGGATCGTCTACGACGATCTGAGCTTGCTCCGCCTGAAAAACAATGAAGTTCCTGCAAACAAACTTAGAAAAATACGAAAGCAAATGGTGATTTAAGATGGTCTAATGCATGTAGAACTCGTGTTACAGGAAATTTCAGCCAGGGGGATGTCAAGGGGGGTCCTAAGGTTTAAATAGGCTTAGGAGGGAGGTTAGGAGGTTGGAGATCATCCTAATCTGGAAGATCTCCAACGGGGGAGGTCTCTAACGATGCAGACACGCTTCTGCCCAGATTAGAGACGCCATTGAAACAGAAGCTAATTATGAAAAATTAGTTTTGGGACGAAATCGGCTGGACGTTCTGCTCCAGACGAAATCGTCCGATCTGAGGCGATATCATCTGATCGGAGACGATATCGTCCAACGGATGAAACAAACTCTAAAAATGGCATGGAAAATGAGGAAACGGGTAGCAGGCGGTTTGGGAGCGATTTTGGGGTTAAAATTTGAATTTGAATTATTACTAAGGTAATTTTAATTATTTGCTAAGGTTTACTGCACCAATTTTAGGGTGCTACACATTGCATTACCTCAATTTTACATCAATGTATTAAATATATACATGAGGGACAAGTTCACATGGTTCCTTTTGATGAGGAGCCATTTAAATATGTGAACTTAGTAGATTTTCTTGGATATTTCATTCTCCCCTCAATTCACCTAGATATATGACCGATGTTGCCAATAAAACATCCAAAAGATAAATTAAAAGGAGTGTGTACAAGACCTTCCACAATAGCACCATAGCTATAAGAGCACATAATAACATCTTCAACAAAGCCTACGACATCCAAGATGCTTAGGTATGACAAGAAGATTCAGATAGTTATGGGTGAAAGAGAGCCTAAGAAATCACCCAAGATAGCAATTGTTGAGGTTCCTAGTCCCATGGATGAAGATAATGCTTAAAATCAAGTCTAGGAGGCACCTTATACTACCTCTCCTACTTCTTCAGTAGGATCATCTACATTGTAGGTGACTATACATTTGGTTAATCATGGGTTAACAGAGTATATAGTGCATAAGGTGACATTCAAATTTTTTATTGAAACTGCACAGGACATGGGCTGACCTCAATCCCATCACTTTCTCATAGGGATGGTGGTACCACTAGGGGTGCCACCCAACCAAACAAATTTTATCTATGGAGTTTTTGACCAGTATGAAAATTTCAGACCCATAGATGAGGATTATGGTGAACCATTCTTCATGAATTTTCATTATATATCTAACCCCGAGTTCACCTTGCACTATTTTGAAAGTTACAATTGGCATGGTTAGGTTCTAGGCTTATTCGAGCAAGGGTGTCAAACTCCATATGAACCATAATATCATTTGCCAATCCGAGGATAGGACGAGCTTTTAGTAACATCTCTTGATTTTTTGAACCTTAGTTTTGGGGATGATGTGGATTGGAATCCTTATCAACCTAACCATTCATATATGAGAAGGGGTAATAGGTTGGTGACCTACGTCTCTATTGAGCCACCTGAGATCTATCACAATAACATTACGATAGAGGTCAATCCAGTAGACATTCCAAGAGCTAACTTGGATAATGAAAGTTGTGAATCTACTGATGATACTCGCATGTGTAGACACTAAAATGTGGTAAACCCGATTAAGCATCCACAAGCAATGATCAAATTGACATCATATGGCCCCTTGGGCAGCCCTCAGGAGGCTCACAGTGGTTCTAGCCACTCCGAAAAGGGTTTTGGAGGCTACCGGCCCAATTTTGGGAGGTTTTGGCCCAAAATTCACCACCGTCCCACCCTGGGATGATGGTAGATTCCCATCATCCCACCCTGGGATGGTGGTGAGCCCTCGTCCCAGGGTGGGACGGTGGTGAAGTTTGACCCAAAAAAGTTCAAATTCGGCCAAATGGCACCCAAAAACTGCCATTTGACCACCCAAACAGAGCATGCGAGGTAGAGGATAGGGAATCCTTATGACATCCATCTTTATGAGGGCCAAATTGGGAGATTCTCTTCCACACCCTGTGCATGCCTCCCATTTGACAAGTGGCACCTCCTGCCATGCATGCCCTTGCATGCCTTTTTGCACATGAGCCCCTTTGGGCTATAAAATGGGTTCCATATCCACACAAAATCATGGAGAGGAGTTCTAGGATATGCAATGGAGTGCTTCCAAGATTTCCCCTCACCTTATTGCACCTTTTTGCCCTCGAAATCTCCCTTTTGCCAAGGAGGTTACCGGGTGACTTCAAGAAGGTAATCCGAGCGTAACTTTTCCATCCGGGTGAATTTCTTCACCAAATTCGATGAAAACACACCTTAGGTTGTTTAGGAACATATTATAGTGGTTTGGTAACAAAAAGTGGCCATATTTTGTGGGTATCCCCTCCTAGGGTGCCCCCAAATAGTTGTAGTCACCATCGCCCCCAGGATGAGGGTAAATTATTAAGAAATTTCTTTACTATTTTTAATTATTTATTTTCTACATTATTCCATTATTCTAAAGTTCAAATTTCAAGTCATTTGGAGTTAAAATGAAATAGTTATAGCTATTTTTAAGTTTTCGTAGGCTCGTAGGGCCCATCCGAGCACCCTAGTTTGATGCAGGTGGATCCGGGATCCAATTTGAAAATATGATCATATGGGTTGTCTTGAAATGCCAATTTATGCATACTGACAAAATTTCATGAGTTTTGGATAAGTGCAGGTTCAATATTTTGTTGTCTTCCTTTTCATAGGTTGTAGGCGGGCGACGCTAAATCGAGGGGTCTACGGATGCAATTTCTGATATATTTTGGGTGATATCCTCCCAAAAAATCCTATTTAACATCTCTAAAAATTTTCAAGTCATTTTGATATCATTTGATGCACTTTTAATTCATATGCCATTTTGCCCCTATGGGGATTGCATGTTTTCACCATACACCCTTGCTATTTGACCCCTTTTTGCTTCCTTGTGTGTAGGTGCAGGTCCTCAGAAGGCTTTGGGAAGAAATATCAGACATCATAGAACCTAGATACAAGTAGCGGCATCATTGGCTCACCCACCTCGATTGTGGGTACGCGGAGAAACATTGGATGTGCACCGGATTCCATGAAAGACTTGGTCTTTGGGCACCCAATATTGTAACAATTGTATCACATTTTGAGCCCTCAAGGGGACTACTGTAACCTTGGATCGGATCCAACAAATTAATGAGAAGAGACTTGCTTTAATTCATTTCCTTTTGTTTGGTATTATTTCCTTTTCACATGCATGCTTCCTTTTTGATGCTCATGAGCGATATGGGGTAGATACACATATTTTTTTACATAATTTGGTGCACCATTTTTCCCTAATTCAGTGGTGATCATGGTGGGACCCTTGTCCCTTTTTATTTGGGTGAAAATTTGACTTCTTTCTTGCATTTTTGCCCTTTTTGTGTTGTAGGTGCTCCCCTCCCCACCCTGGAATGGTGGCAGAGGCTTTATCTAGCACACCCTAGGATGGTGGCTTCACCATCCCACCCTAGGATGGTGGTGGAGCTGCTACTCACCCCACCCTAGAGCGGTGGTGAAACAGAGATATTTCTGCCCAAAATTTTAGAATTTGGAGGCTTCAAAATGGACAAGGTAAGTGCCTAAACCCTCTGATTTTTTGCTATATTTTTAGAGACTATCAAAATTAGTTTTCTTTCTTCACTTGCTTGCATAGAAAGGTTAAAATTTGCATTTTTATTTTCTTATAACATCACATAGCAAAAGGTAGAAGAAAAATAAAAAAGAACTTGTAGTAGCAATGCATCTGTTTGGTTTGATTGCTTGTGGCTTACCCATTGGGTAAGTTAGCATGTAGGATTTGCATTCATAAAGTCAATTTGTAGGTTCCTTATCTTATTCTTCTGAAATTAAAATGCACCTATTGCATGCATTTAGTGAATAGTCATTGATTGCTTCTTTGCTTACTTTCTTGGATAATAATGAACCACACACACCACGATTCATGTAAACGCTAGTGAGGTGGACTTCATTACCATCCACTAGTAGAGTTCAAGTGATGGTGGGTTTCATCTCCATCCACTTGGCTCAAATCCCATGAACCCGATCCATCTTGCCAAGGCCGGTTCCAAGATCCATCATAGCCCATGGGTTATAGCATGCATCACCCTTCGAGGAGGTGTATCACAGACTACGGGTGAACTGGGTGAGGAACTGGTAGGACCTATGCTCCCTGGCCATGTGTGGACCTCATCACCACACATTATAGGTGGGATAACGCAACCTAGAGTTCATAGCCGGGTTGTCGAGCTATGAGTATACAGGTGAAATCCAATTGAACATGAGATTACAATCCAACAATATTTCAAACACGTGACACAAGGTCATTCTTTACAAAACAACACATCTGAAACACATAAAATAGTTTAGGGATTCACACTTAAAACTTAAAAGAGATAATCATCTATCTTATTGAGTGTTTCTTTCTTGTATACTATTTCATTAAGAATTTGTAAAGAAGATAATCACCTTGGGGTACTAATAGAGGAGCGCAATGGTGCGCACCCATAGCCAAGCCCAATCATGGGTGAAAGCTATGGAGAGTGGATTAGGAGACATGAATCATCTCTGATATAGCCCTAGGGACTTGGTTATACCTCCATGGTGAGCTTCCACTCCACCTAGCCCCAAGACAGTAGGGCATGAGCCTCATCTCCGAAGGGATCCTCTCTAGGACACCCCGAGGGATGATGAGCATTACTTGGGAGAGTGTTCCCGATATGTAGATATTTCACAGGCCTTCCTTGGTGAAAGGCAACTATGCACTGAGGTGCTAATAGATAGAGTGGTGCCATGCATCCACATACCCACTAGGGCTGACACGCCTAAGTAGAGGTAGGAGTATGACTTCACACACTGGCCGAAGCAAGTCGACATGACTCTACCTCCATGCCACCTTGATAGGATACAACAACTCTTGCAGCCCGATGGGAATGACACCCATCGATCTGGGTGAGCCAACTCAGCCCTACCTTTCCTCGTCCAAGAGGGAAGACATGAGGAGATCCTAAATTTTCCTTAGGAACAATATATTATGCATGCCCGATGTGCCTCTATGCCAGTTGAATGTAATGAACACATGTTCCAGCCTGAGCCTCAAGTCAATGTGGTGAACCTCGAGAGAGGCAAGCACCCTATGGAGAACACAGAGTACCTTGGACAAGGTCGACCCTAGGGTGAGACTCCTAGGCCTCCTAGGCCTCACACTATGGATCAAATTAGGCAAGTGGTTGTGAGATATATAGAATGCCAAGCTCAGTTCAAGCAGCTTCGATGGGATAAAGAGCAACTAGATCGCTTGCACCAGCTTGAGAAAGAAAGGATCGAACAGCAGACCAATGAGCTATTCCAAATAGAGAGAGGGTCCCTACCCCTAAGACACATAGGTAGGAGGTCCATCCGAGGCAACCCATGCTCATTCGAGAGAGGTCCTCGAGACCTTATCAAATGTTGCTTCCATGACCTCCTAGGCCAGATCGAGAGATGCCTCCTAGGCCAAACATAGGGTGCCCACCATGGGTAGATACCCCCATTCATAGGCCGCTCGAGAGATGCCTTACGGGGCTTATACTGAGCATGAGCCAGAAGTAGAATATGTTGAGATGCCTTACCGAGGTAGGGGGGATGACTTACCACCACCTCACCCTAGGTTGGAGGAGCCTAGACCTCCACCACAAGATGTGAACAAAGATGAGGAGATCAAGTCCTCAGGTCCTTACAAAGCATTGTTAGAATGCTTAGAGTCAGTAGAGAACAAGACCTCTGGGTTAGGATCTCAAAAGCCCACTATGCATCAATTGTATAGTCAACCTATCCATCCATCAGTACCTGTGCCTCCCTATCTAGAACAATTTAAGTTGCCTTAGTTGGCTACCTTTAAGGGAGAAGAGGATGTGCAAGAACATGTCACTAGGTTCTTAGGCCAATGCTTCGACATTCATGATGATGATGCTTTGCTTTTGAGGATATTTGTGACTACCCTCATCGGCCCTACCTTCGAGTGGTTTTACCAACTCCCTAAGCATAGCATCCATAATTTGGACCAACTTGCGGATGCATTCCTGGAGCGCTTTGCCTTCAATACCAAGAGGAAGGCAACGTTGGCCGATGTAGCTAGGTTAAAACAATATGATGATGAGTCAATAACAAATTATGGCAATAGATGGTGAACCTTGCTCGCCAAGCTGCCTTATCTTCTCCCCATGTCGGAGTTGACTCAGATGTTCTCCAAAAGTTGCTTAAAGCCAATCTCTTTGTTGCTACAGTTGCAACAATACCCCACTCTTGAAGATGCCTTAGCATAGGCTAGGATCATCGAAGAAATCAAGATTCAAGAGGGTGAGATTGTGAAGCCTCACAAGGAGTGGAGCAAGAACACTAAGAACACCCCAATGCAACCTAAGTCAGTAGTAGTAAATCAGGTTGCCATTAGTGTCCAGGGCTAGCGCCAACCATGCCACCTCAAAAGCCTAATTATCAGGCCACCCCTAGGAACTATGCCAAGGATAACCAGAATGGTCAAGGGCAAAATCAACAGCGTCACCCCAAGTGACAATTTACACCTATCTAACAGTCGACCTATCGACCCTAATGCACCTAAGCCCAAAGGATACAGAGAAGACCTATATTGCAAATTTCATAGGCAAAATGGGCATGATGTGCAAATGTGCTATAAATTCAAACATCTGGTGCAAGACCTAATTGATAGGAATGCCCTCCAGGTAGATAACCCTATCACACCAAACAACCAATAGATGGGGGTCTTTAAGGACCCCTTGCCTACCCACATGGAGTAGGCCAAACCAGTGCCCCAGGTGAACGAGGTTCACCATGCCCCTCCTAAGCAAGGATATGTTGGCATGGTCAGTATTGTGACAAGAAATAGGTGGTATCCAAGTCCAGCCACACCACCTATGGCTCAGAGTGATGTCCCTTCGACATCATAGCCTATACCACCTCCTGGACCGAGCCTCCCACCTAGGCCTGTAGTCACCATTAAGAGCAAGCTCGCTTAGAGCTTAAGAACAACATCTGCCTGGCTCTCCATCTATGAGCTCATCCAACAATCACAACCTCATAGAGAAGCCTTGATGGAGATCCTTAAGGCAATTGAGCTTCAGCCCCAGGAGTCTAACTCCTTCAACAACTTTGTGGGGCATGTGCGGCAATGCATGAAACTGGTAATTACTTTTTGAGAAGATGAACTTAAACTGGTTCCACATGATATGGTGGATCCCCCTTTACACATTGTCGCACGTGTGAATGGAACACCATACAAAAGAGTCTTGATAGATACTGGGTCTTCGAGCAACATCATAACTACAATAGCTCTGAAGCACCTGAAGCTTCCAACATCTCATATTGTCACATCTACCTACACCCTTCGAGCATTCAATGATGCCATATGCTCAATGGTTGGTACAATCATCTTACCTATTCAAGTAGGGGAAAATATCATCTCGATGATGTGCCACATCCTGGAGGGTGAGATGGCATACAACATTTTGTTAGGAAGACCATGGATCAGGGACATGAAGTGCATCCCTTCCATCGCTCACCAATGCCTCAAGTACACTCACGAAGGGCAAGTTCATGTCATCCCCATGGACCTAGAGCCCTTCAAGTACTGCAACATGGTGCAGCAGTTACCCGAGTCGACCTTGCCATCGATACATCTAGATTTTCAATCGAATAAATCTAGTCGAGGTTCGACCCCACCGCTATAGCATACCATGCCCTCCTCATCATCGGCCCCACCCTAGATGCCTAATACATCAGTGGATCCTTTGCCTAGGAACCCAGAGAAGTGGCCCATTGAGGAGGACCAACCAATCATATCCACTATCTCTACAGAGGAGATACTTAGCCCGGATGATGAAGAGACACCACACGAGGCAAACAATGAGCCGGATCAAGTCTCACTCTCATCCCTCTTCTATCCATAGCCCTAGGTTATAGTACATCTAGCTTCTACCGAATTGGGAGAGTACATGGTTAGGAATGTTACCACTACTCCTACTTTAGAGTCGATGCAAGACATGGGTAGACCCCATCTTCCCATAGGCACTATCGTACCTCTTGGTATTCCCCCTAATCAAATGAACTTTATCTATGGGGGCCTTGACTATGGCATCAAACCTTACCAACAATAGGAGGAAGATGAGGAAACCTTTTGGAGAGGATATTAACTACTTGTCTAACCCTAACTTCACCTTGAAGTACCTTGACCTATGCAACTGGCATGGTTATGGGTTAGGCCTGTATGAGCAGGGCACCAGAATCCCTTGTCAACCACAATATCAAATGCCCTATGACAAGTTAAGAGTGGGATGCAACAATCTATTGCCTCTAGATGTCCTCTTAGATAGCCTAAATCACTTGAATATAGGCTACGAGGGTGGGTTGGCCCAAGACCCTTATGCCAATCCCAATACAGTCTACTCCTTGGGAGATTACTTTCCATGGCTAGATGGGAACCCCATGATCCCTAGTGACATTCCCCCACATTTTGAGAGAGGGGAAGGGTCATGGAGTTGTCCCCATGTCTATGATGAGTCAGATCAAGGCACCTCATATGAGTGGACCTCAGAGGATGAGTCGGGTTATGAGGTAGCGCCATATGACCCTTTTGAGTCGGACAATGATCATTCACAAATTGTCCCCATTAATGACCAATAAGAAAGCCTCATACATTTGTTCCCTTTCCCTGATCCTGTTTGGTGGTAGCTCCTTCCTCCTGAAGAGCCGGTTCATCCGTAGGAAGATAGACCTCCTAGGGGGGAGCAATTAATTTACTTGAGCAGTTGGGTCCTCGGGAGCTTGAGGCACTACGAGATGAGAATGAAGGAATCCTCATCCATGATGATGATTATGAGGAATTAGCATATATGGGACCACACCTACCTGATCGCCCGATCCCAAGGGGCAACAATGAGGTTCCCATATATGATAGTGACTATGAGGATGAGACAGAGAGGGCATACCTAGGTCCTCATTATTTGTGACATCATCATGAGAATATTGACATAGATGAAGTCTATCATCAGTTACATGTTGGCCCATGCTTGAGGGCAAGGCCTATCAATCTAGGCCAGATTCATCATGAGGTCTTCCCTGACCCACCCACACACATGGAGCTCCTTGAGCCTAATGATCCCATCCTATAATCTATTCCTAGATAGGATCCGAAGATCCCCATTCCCCCAGAACCACATCTAGGGGTGAGAGATGACACCAATACATAGTCACATGCACGTGGTCCTAGAGAGCAGACACATTTCATCAATATGATCTCCATTGATTTGACCACACCACTCCACAACCCAACCGATCCTTCCAAACCACTCCATCTAGACCTAGATGCGATTGATTGGGATCACGCTGATTCACCCCCATCACCCTCTGAGTATTGGGCTTACGTGGATTGTTTCACTTCTCCATAGGACCAACTCATGATGTCTTCCATGCTGAGGAGGAACCCGAGGTTCCCATCAAAGATTTAAATCTAGCTAATGACATCCATTTGATACCTACTCCCCATCAGTTGGAGGAGGGGTCTCATATGTCAATCGAGCCTACGGTTGACAAAGATATCAGCTCAGATCCTAAAAACCCATAATATATCAAGCTAGGGGAAAGCCTATCCCCCAAAGAGCAAGCTGATTATATAGCCCTTCTCATAAAAAAGAAGGCAGCTTTTGCATGGTCTTACAAAGACATGTCGGGACTAGATCCAAATCTGGTCACCCATAATCTCACGCTTGACCCCACAGTCAAACCTATCAAGCAAAAGCTGAGAAAGATGCACCCAACAGTGGCCTTGATGGTCAAATATGAGCTACAAAAACTATTGGATGCCAAGTTTGTCATTTATATAGACTATCCACCATGGTTGTCCAACATGGTTCCCATCAAGAAGCCTGATGGGAGGATTCACATTTGCACCGACTTTTGAGACCTAAACAAAGTGAGTCCTAAGGATGATTTTCCTTTGCCAAGCATAGATGCCTTGGTAGATGCCACCATAGGACATGAAATGCTCTCCCTTATGGATGGCTTCTCTGGGTATAATCAGATTCATATCAACCCTGAAGACCAGCTCAAAATGGCGTTCACAATGCCTTGGGGGACATTTTGTTACAAGGTCATGCCATTTGGCCTTAAGAATTTCGGTGCCACCTACCAGCGTGCCATGACATATATCTTCCATGACTACATGCATAAAATTTTGGAAGATTACATGGATGACTTATTGGCGAAATATCTATTACGTCATGAGCACCTAGATGTCTTGTGCAAAGTCCTCGATCACCTTATTGAACATAATGTGAGACTGAATCCCAAGAAGTGCATCTTTGGCATCACATCTGGAAAGCTCTTGGGATTTATAGTTTCCAAATGAGGCATCGAAGTGGACCCTAACAAAGTCAAGGCAATCCTTGAAATGCCTCCCCTGACTACCATCAAGCAACTTCGTAGCTTGCAGGGGAGGATTGCATCCATCAAATGCTTTATAGCACAACTATCGGACAAGTGTAGACCCATGAACAAACTTTTACACAAGGGGGTCACATTCCACTAGGACAATGAATGTCAGGATGCCTTTGACACAATTAAACAATACCTAGCTTCGCCACTAGTGTTAGCTCCACCTAGACCAGGGGTGTCATTTCGATTATATATCTCAGCTACTGAGGTCGCATTGGGTGCCATGTTAGCCCAAAACAATGAATTTCATAAGGAACAAGCCACATATTATCTCAGTCGCACCCTGGTGAGCTATGAGATCAAGTACGCATACATAGAAAAGTTATGTCTAGCGATGGTTTTTGCTACCAAGAAGCTATGACACTATATGCTCAGCCACACTACGTATGTTGTATCTAAAGAGAATCCATTGTGATACATGATGAGTCATACTTATCATAGTAGTCGCACGGTGAAATGGATCATGTTGTTGATAGAATTTGACCTAGAGTTCATAGGACAGAAGTCAATCAAAGGACAGGTCATTGTTGATCAACTTGCAGAGGCTCCTCTCCAGGAGGACCAACCTCTTAGCATGGAGCTTCCCGATGATGGAGTCTTCCAAATATCAGAATCACCTGATTCTGATGAGCCTGAGTCACAGGCGGATATGACTCTCTTCTTTGATGGCTCCAAATGCGAGCAAGGGGGTGGCATGGGAATCATGTTTTTCACACCGCATGGGGCTCCCATACCCCTATCATTTAAACTCGATTTCCCCTGCACCAACAATAATGTCGAGTATGAAGCCTTACTCATAGGGCTTAAAATGGCTATCGCCATGAAAATCACCAAGCTCAATATTTTTGGTGACTCCTTGCTCATTGTCAACCAGGTCAAGGGAATCTTCTAGTGCAAGTGCCCAGTTTTGCAAGCCTACAAAGCCCTTGTGGACAAATCCCTAGCAAAATTTGAATGGTATGACATCGAGGCACTCCCTCGATCATCTAATCATTTTGTGGATACAATGGCCTCTTTAGGATCCTTGATTCCACAAGACCCCATAAGGGAGATGACAACCATTCAAGTCAAGATGCTATCACAATCAACGATTGAGCATGAGAGCACTCAAGCCATGCCAGAAGTCCACATGATTCAAATAGAACCTCATCAAGAGAGATTCTCACACATTCATGAGCACTTGAATCATGCCACTTGGGGGACTCTATTCCCCCAAACCCCTTTTGATAGCAACACAATGCTATTCTTACAAGTTCTATCCCAATCTGCATTTTCTCGAGATGAACTTCATGAGGGACAGGTGATTCATGCAATCGAGGCTTCCACACAGTAGGACTGGTCCACACCAATTAGAGAGTACCTAAAGCTTGGTAACCTCCCTCCTAGATTATCGCACACTACCAAAAGGACATTTAAATGGAAGGCAACAAAGTTTGTCTTGTTAGGAGACATCCTATACCATCGGAGCTATGAAGGAATCCTCCTTCATTGCTTAGAGTATCAAGAATCGACTTGGGCAATGGCCCAAGCACACGATGGTACTTGTGGTGGCCATTTTAGTGGCATGGCCATCACAAAGTGCATTCTTCGCATGGGCTATTATTGGCCAACTTTAGAGCGAGATTGTTGCGCATATGTGAGGAAGTGCATGAAATGTCAACACCATGCTAACTTGACACATGTACCTTCCCAGGCCTTACAACCGATCCAAGCGGCTTGGCCATTTTTGCAATGGGGGTTGGATTTAATCGAGAAAATCTCCCCTACATCCTCGGGCCACCACACATTTATCATCATGGCTATCGAGTATTTTACAAAGTGGGTGGAAGCAATTCCCCTTACCACTACGACAGGACCCCGCATAGCGGAGTTCATATTGCATAATATCATTTGTCATTTTGGTATTCCATCCAAGATCATTTTGGATAATGGGACATCATTCAAGAATAAATATGTGCATGCTTTGACAACAAAGTATAATATCCAACACAACTTTTTGACACCCTATTATCCACAAGCAAATGGGCAAGCAGAAGCATCAAACAAGACATTAATTGCCATATTGAAGAAAATAGTCAAAGAGAATCATACCGATTGGCATACGCAAATGTCGCTTGCCCTTTGGGCTTACCGCACTAGCATTCGGACACCCACTAGGGCAACTCCATTTTCACTAGTGTATGGTGCTGAGGCGGTCATGCCTCTAGAGTTAGAAATCCCATCACTACGCATATCCATGCAGGAATTTATTGATGATGATACTGCATGACAAGCTCACCTAGATCAACTTATGTTGTTGGATGAGCATCGCATTAATGCGCTTGAGCATCTACGTGTGTATCAAGAGTGGCTCAAAAGAGCCTACAATATGAAAGTCCATCTCAGAGACTTTCAGGTTGGTGATCTCATCCTGAAAGAGAACCAACAGAATTCTAGCTTGTCGCCCCACCTACGGGACAAATTTATGGTAAACTGGTTAGGTCCCTTTGTCATCACTAGTCAAATAGGGCCTAGAACTTATCACCTAGCTTCACTTGAAGGTGTCGAGGATCCTGAACCCTTGAACATCCTTCACTTGTGGCCATTTCATGCTTAGAGAGCACCCAAAAGGCTCCTAGCAGGTTCTCACCATCTAGGTCAAGTAAAAATGCTCCTAGACTATCTACGATCATCTAGGTCAACCCTAAAAGCCCCAAAGGCATCCCTAAGCCCTTTGGTCATAGCCAAATACCCCTAGGTAGTCATAGACACTTTTTAAGTGTCATTGCACATCTAGGTCACCCAAAAGGCTCCTAGCGGGTTCTCACCATCTAGGTCAAGTAAAAATGCTCCTAGACTATCTACGATCATCTAGGTCAACCCTAAAAGCCCCAAAGGCATCCCTAAGCCCTTTGGTCATAGCCAAATACCCCTAGGTAATCATAGACACTTTTTAAGTGTCATTGCATATCTAGGTCACCCAAAAGGCTCCTAGCAGGTTCTCACCATCTAGGTCAAGTAAAAATGCTCCTAGACTATCTACGATCATCTAGGTCAACCCTAAAAGCCCCAAAGGCATCCCTAAGCCCTTTGGTCATAGCCAAATACCCCTAGGTAGTCATAGACACTTTTTAAGTGTCGTTGCACGTCTAGGTCACCCAAAAGGCTCCTAGCAGGTTCTCACCATCTAGGTCAAGTAAAAATGCTCCTAGACTATCTACGATCATCTAGGTCAACCCTAAAAGCCCCAAAGGCATCCCATAAGCCCTTTGGTCATAGCCAAATACCCCTAGGTAGTCATAGACACTTTTTAAGTGTCATTGCACGTCTAGGTCACCCAAAAGGCTCCTAGCGGGTTCTCACCATCTAGGTCAAGTAAAAATGCTCCTAGACTATCTACGATCATCTAGGTCAAACCTAAAAGCCCCAAAGGCATCCATAAGCCCTTTGGTCCCCCCAAATGCCCCAATGGCTCCCAAATAAGCCCGTTGGTCACATGTGTATACATATCAATCAAAAATTCAAAAAAATCATCAAAACATCAAAATACAAAAACATTTGCATCGCATTGCACTTTCATACATACATATCCATCAAAATTTCAAAAATTCAAAAATATTGCATCACACCACATTGCATTTTATCATCACTTGCATTTAGGCATATTCATCATTAGCACTTTACATTTTAGAGTTGCGCATACATGTCTAGCACCATGATGGTACATTACTTACCACTCAAAATCAATGTCATGAAAGTACTCATAGTTCAAATACCACAATTAGCATTTTTCACCCACATTTTTCACATTTTCATAATCATGTCTATTCCCTTCACTTAGCCATTTGTTTTAAAAGAATGTCAATAGGGTTTTTGGTCACTCAACCATATCTAGTCTCTACTCAGATTTTGTAGCAGGCTAGCTTGATTTTTAGGAGGTAGAGTCTTGCATTGATTATGCCTTGCGTACATCATATCCCAAACACAATTAATCATTAACAATCTAAGTTTTGCACAAAGACAGATGAAATCCATGAAGTGGTCTAGGTTACCTTAAGCGAAAAGGTCATCCTGCTCATCCCCCTATGCGAATGGTTCAAGAATGCTGAGAGTTGGCAAAAGGACAAGCTCTTCCCCACCCAATTCCCCAAAATCAACAGTGGTTTTCACCACTATCAAAATTTCCAAACACCCTTGATCCCTAAAGTCATAAGGATTCATACTACACGTCCCCATGAAGGATGGGTAGTCATCCCCAAGGCCTAAAATATCAACACCATTCCACAACAAAATCCCAAAAGCTTCCCATCAACATTTCCAAACACCTTTGATCCCTAAAGTCGTAAGGATTCATACTACACATCCCTGATAAGGATGGGTAGTCATCCCCAAGGCCTAAAGGATCAATGCCATCCACAAGCCAAAAATCCCACAAGTTCAACTTTGAAATCAAAATCCTCAAAAAGCAACAATAAAAATAACAGTGGTTATCACCACTACTCAAACCCCTTGCTCAAGAGAAAAAGAAAAAACTCAAAATAAACAGTGATTATAGTCACTAAAAAGAGAAAAATAAACAGTGATTTTCATCACTATATATGAGAGCAAGTAATCCCAATCAATTGAATAACCAAAAAACACCTGAGCTTGAATCCCTGGAACTCTCAACATTTGGAAAACCATCAGGTGATCCTCATTATGGGTTTGGTGGATAGCCTATCCATCAATGGTGGTAGCCTCATGCATGATGATATGTCTATCACATTAGCTTTCGGGCGTATGTGTAGACCAATGTTTGCATGTGGATGAGCTAGCTTTGGTAACCTAGATTGCCTAGTGGTCTAGTCATACTTAGTACAAAACCTACGATGGTGGCATTCATTTGGTGATCCTCAATACAGGTTTGGTTGAGATCCTACTTGGCACTAGCGGTATCCTTATGCATCTCACAGGAATGAACTCACTTGCACACACAGGGATATGAAGTACCTTGGTCATCCTAGCAGATTCATACCTTGTCAAAAAGTCTTGCATGGTTAGTATACAACTTTTGATAAGTTGACTAGAGTGTTTGAGTCTCATGAAAACCTAATGAGCATTTCCTAAACAACATATCATTCATATCACTTCACCACATTCATTTCAATTACATTATTCACAAATCCATTATATAAAGTCTCATGACAACATTACATATGAGTTGGTGCAAAATACATCATCTATGGTGCTAGCATAATACAACATGTAGTCTACACATTGCATCCTCTAGATCAAGAAATCATCCATCTCAATATACATCCATGCATGTACAAAATAAAATCAAATCACAATCACAAAATATGCATACATAGGCATTCATCATCATTACATAAATCAAATTGCATACATTTGCATACATTTCATAAAACAATAAACACATGATGATAAACCACATAAAAATCTCATATATATATATGTTTTATATGTATGTGTATATGTATGGGATAAAAAGATACATCATGTTGCCCATCGGCTACAATAAAGTGAGTCCTCAGACTTCACACTGCTAAAACATCCAAAAACACAAAAAGAGTCATGCGAGCCACTACCATGGTCACGTAGGACCGGTACTACGACTCGCACTCCCACCTACAGTAGGAGTCCTCTATGAACTCCCATATCTACTACCACCTACCCTATCAGCTCTCCGCCTAGACCCTAGTGCCTCCAGCCTAGAGGAGGACTACCCTGTCCTACTATGGTGACTCTGGTATGACCCACTGGCACCTCCATCATCTCGTATATGCCCACCAAGGCATACTACCTCAGTCTCCAGCTCATCCGCATAAGCCTACCCCCATCGACACCATGCCTAGTAAGTCTCCACCATAGAATGGAGTCATGTCACCTCTGCCTATAGCCTAGTCACCTCCCCACTACTAGAATCCTCCCATGTAGGGCTTCGAGATCATAGTTATGCCTGAAGAGATGCTATCTCGGCCTGAGCCACCTATACCTCGGCTCGCTCTGCTGCTAGCTCTACCTATACATCATGCACCTATGTCCATAGGAGATCTCTCTCCTACCTCACCCTGAGTAGCTCATCTCATAGCTCTACCTCTATATCCCCTAGTGCCATCGATGGTGCCTACACCTCCTCATCCCCAACATCATCATCCCCCAAGTCACCTCGATCTCCTAAGTCTAGGAGATCCACATGCTCCCCTACCCTGTGTCCCTACCAATCACCTGCCTCACCCTGGTCCTCACCAAAAACATCCTGATGTGCCTCCCTAGCTGCACCCCTCCTCAGTGGCCCCTCTCCATGCCCCTGGCCTATCACCCACCAAGCATCATACTCCATTGTAGTCCCGACATCATCCACATCTAGAATATCCACTACAAGATCTGCATCCCATGCCACTACCTCTACCATCGGCCATGCCAATGTCCTCTCATCCCCATGATGTCGATAAGGCACCGGCTCACTAGGCACCCCCTAGCATAGCCCAAACTATCGCATCACCCAAGAAAAGGGAAGTACTCCCACTCTATGCCATGTCATCCAACTAACCATCTACCTCATCGCACCCTACGGAGCTGTACAGTAGCATCTACCCACTCTAGACAATCTTTATATGGCCTCCAGAATACCTGACCTACCCCAAGTCAAGCAAATAGATCTGCATAGTAGGCCACCTCACCTATGAATCATCGACTCTATCCCCTCTCCTAAGCCCTCTACCATAGGATACCATATCCTATCTCCCTATCTACTAGTTATGCTCGAGTCATCCAAGGTAGCCCCTATGGTCACCCCACAACTATGTGCTACCATCCCCAACACTACAACAAAAAGCTACACCCAATACCCTTCCACCAATGATAGCGGATCTCGTACAACTCATCATAGAGTTATGCCAATAGTGTAGTACCCCATGCCATCACCAGTGGCTCCGCCATAGTAGACCTCACCAACGCAAACACTATCTCCACTAGGTTCCATGGGAACCTCACTCTAGAAGAATCTAGTAGTAGCATATTGGAGATGAGCATCATGAGTAGTGTATGCCTCACCCCCAATACCTTCACCTCATGCCAGAATCCTACCAGCATACCACCCTTCAAGCAGTCCAACTCTATCATCTCTAGATCATAACTGAAGTACCTCTCGAGCACTGCCTATCTTCGATCTCATGGTGTCATGTAGATTAACCACCCTTCTATCAAAATCTGAAGAATCTGATAGACATCCTCTAGCATCACCATCATCTCCCTAGTGGGTAGGTGGAAGGTATTGGTGCATGGATCCCACAGATCAATCAGGGCAGTCAGATATGCATGGTCTCCTATGACAGCCTCTAATCGGGTCACCTGCTTGAGGTCGATGGCATCCAACCACTCCTAGTCCTCTATGGTCAAGGCATCCCTCATGGAATCAAAGAGAGTAGGTACTCGATATCGACTCCTCACCACCTGACAGGGATAAGCAACTCAATAATACACCACCAAAATGGCCTCGCATGGCCCCAAAAACATTCAAAAGAAAAGACTCAAAATGGCCCCTCTTTGAGGCCGATTTGTGGCCATTCCTCCTAGGAATGGCCCCCAACCCTATGGCCAACCCATCAAGGGATGGCCTATGACCAGCCCACACTAGCCATCCCACCTAGGGATGACTCCAAAAAATTGGGCTCAAAAAGGCCTTTCAGGCCATCAAAAATAGCAAAAACAATGCAAAATTGATCTACAAAATGCAATCTAATTGCACAAAAACATGGGTAAAACACAAAATTTGGTACATATCTCATAAATTAGGTTTAATTACCTACAATCTAGTGTGATATGCTTCCAAGCCAAAAACATACCATAAAAGCAAGAAAATCAACTCCTAACACTAGGAAAATGCAATAAGAGAGACTTGGCATACCTGTCTCGCACCGGCTCCTCCACTGGCTGAGTCCACCCACTGAATCATGGTGACTGTGGGATGAATTTTATAGTGCTCCACTACTCATAATCACTCTCCTACTCCTCACCTCTCAAACTGCCAAATAAAGCATGCAAAAATGAGCCTAACCTTCATATTTTGGGTTTATATAAAGATGCAGGGGTCACCACCATCCCAGGGTGGGATGAGCACACATTTGGCTGACCGTGCCACCCTAGGATGGTGGTAGAACATGCCCTCATCCCACCCTAGGACGGTGGTAGCAAAAATAGGCCAAAACAGCCCAAAATGACCCAAAACAGGTCCAAAACTGCACCAAAATAGCTCAAATTGGGTCCAAATTTCACATAGATCAAAATGCAACCCTGAGGATCCTAGGAGGGATGGAAAAGTTGTTAATTCATGCCCTAATAAGGCCATTGTGGCTGGACCACCCCTAGACATGCATTTTTCAGCTCCTTTCCTCCAAGAAAACTCAACAAAGTCACCAAAATCCTCTCCAAATTGCCCTATTTTTCAAGGGACAAAACTGAAGGTAAGCATAACACAAGTCAATTGGGTCAAGTGACTCATCACTTTTCTCATTGGTCATTCCCTCATTGACTCATCACTTGAGGGGGTAGTCATACTCAGTCCAAATCAGCAAGCACACACTCAATTATGCGAATGGCGTTCGTTCAATGAATCTTCGATAAAGACAATCACGCTCCTGCTTGGGGCAGCAAACAAGCACACAAAATCACATTATAACGCTTGAAATTACTGGCATCATGAATTCATAGGCCCTAAACCTTCATGATAGACAATTTTCAAGCATAAGCATGCTCATTCAATGAGTCAGAAGCAAGGATTCAAGAACACACGCCCTTTTCATGATTGGGGCATCTAAAGTTGGTTAGGTTATCGAGTAACCTTAATCATTCTACATTTTGGTCATCTATTTTTGCTCAGCATTGTGTTGCACACAATGCATCTCAAAAAGGGGCATCTGTAGACACTAAAATGTGGTAAACCTGATTAAGCATCCACAAGCAATGATCAAATTGACATCATATGGCCCCTTGGGCAGCCCTCAGGAGGCTCACAGTGGTTCTAGCCACTCCAGAAAGGGTTTTGGAGGCTACCGACCCAATTTTGGGAGGTTTTAGCCCAAAATTCACCATCGTCCCACCCTGGGATGATGGTAGATTCCCATCATCCCACCCTAGGATGGTGGTGAGCCCTCATCCCAGGGTGGGACGGTGGTGAAGTTTGACCCAAAAAAGTCAAAATTTGGCCAAATGGCACCCAAAAACTGCCATTTGACCACCCAAATAGAGCATGCGAGGTAGAGGATAGGGAATCCTTATGAAATCCATCTTGATGAGGGCCAAATTGGGAGATTCTCTTCCACACCCTGTGCATGCCTCCCATTTGACAAGTGGCACCTCCTGCCATGCATGCCCTTGCATGCCTTTTTGCACATGAGCCCCTTTGGGCTATAAAATGGGTTCCATATCCACAAAAAATTATAGATAGGAGTTCTAGGATATGCAATGGAGTGCTTCCAATATTTCCCCTCACCTTATTGCACCTTTTTGCCCTCGAAATCTCCCTTTTGCCAAGGAGGTTACCGGGTGACTTCAAGAAGGTAATCCGAGCATAACTTTTCCATCCGGGTGAATTTCTTCACCAAATTCGATGAAAACACACCTTAGGTTGTTTAGGAACATATTCTAGTGGTTTGGTAACAAAAAGTGACCATATTTGGTGGGTATCCCCTCCTAGGGTGCCCCCAAATAGTTGTAGTCACCATCGCCCCCAGGATGAGGGTAAATTATTAAGAAATTTCTTTACTATTTTTAATTATTTATTTTCTAAATTATTCCATTATTCTACAGTTCAAATTTCAAGTCATTTGGAGTTAAAATGAAAGAGTTATGCTATTTTTAAGTTTTCGTAGGCTCGTAGGGCCCATCCGGGCACCCTAGTTTGATGCAGGTGGATCCGGGATCCAATTGGAAAATATGATCATATGGGTTGTCTTGAAATGCCAATTTATGCATACTGACCAAATTTCATGAGTTTTGGATGAGTGCAGGTTCGATATTTTGTTGTCTTCCTTTTCGTAGGTTGTAGGCGGGCGACGCTAAATCGAGGGGTCTACGGGTGCAATTTCTGATATTTTTTGGGTGATATCCTCCCAAAACCTCCTCTTTAACATCTCTGAAAATTTTCAAGTCATTTGGATATCATTTGATGCACTTTTAATTCATATGCCATTTTGCCCCTGTGGGGATTGCATGTTTTCACCATACACCCTTGCTATTTGACCCATTTTTGCTTCCTTGTGTGTAGGTGCAGGTCCTCAGAAGGCTTTGGGAAGCAATATCAGACATCAGAGAACCTAGATACAAGCAGCGGTGGCATTGGCTCGCCCACCTCGATTGTGGGTACGCGGAGAAACATTGGATGTGCACCTGGATTCCGTGAAAGACTTGGTCTTTGGGCACCCAATATTGTAAAAATTGTATCACCATTTTGAGCCCTCAAGGGGACTTCTGTAACCTTGGATCTGATCCAACAAATTAATGAGAAGAGACTTGCTTTGATTCATTTCCTTTTGTTTGGTATTCTTTCCTTTTTGCATGCATGCTTCCTTTTTTATGCTCATTAGCGAGATGGGGTAGATACGCATATTGTTTCACATAATTTGGTGCACCATTTTTCCCTACTTCAGTATTTACTTCTGAAAAGGGTATGAAAAGGGCGTGTGTTCTTGAATCTTTGCTTCTGAATCATTGAATGAGGATGCCTAAGCTTGAATGTTGCCTATCATGAAGGGTCAGGGCCTATGACTTCATGATGCCAGTAATGTCAAGCATTATAATGTGATTTTATGTGCTTGTTTGCTGCCCCAATCAAGAGCACGATTATCTTTATTGAAGATTCATTGAACAAACAGAATTCGCATAATTGAGTGTGTGCTTGCTGATTTGGACTGAGTATGACCGCCCCCTCAAGCGCTGAATTGATGATGGAATGACCAGTGAGAAAAGTGATGAGTCACTTAATCCAATTGACTTGTGCTATGCTTACCTTCAGTTTTATGCCTTGAAAAAGAGGGCAATTTGGAGAGGATTTTGGTGACTTTGTTGAGTTTTCCTGAAGGAAATGAGCTGGAAACTACATGTCCAGGGGGTGGTCCGATCACAATGGCCTTATTAGGGAATGAATTAACAAATTTTCCATCCCTCCTAGGATACTTAGGGTTGCATTTTGATCTATGTGAAATTTGGACCCAATTTGAGCTATTTTGTTGTAGTTTTGGACCTGTTTTGGGTCATTTTGGGCTGTTTTAGCCTATTTTTGCTACCACACCACTCCACAACCCATCCAATCCTTCCAAACCACTCCATCTAGACCTAGATGCGATTTATTGGGATCACGCTGACTCACCCTCATCACCCTCTGAGTATTGGGCCTGCGATGGATTGTTTCACTTCTCCACAGGACCAACTCATGATGTCTTCCATGTTGAGGAGGAACCCGAGGTTCCCATCGAAGATTTAAATTCAGCTAATGACATCCATTTGATACCTACTCCCAATAAATTGGATGAGGGGTCTCATATTTCAATCGAGCCTATGGTTGATAGAAATATCAACTCAGATCCTAAAAACCAGTAATATATCAAGCTAGGGGAAAGCCTATCCCTCGAAGAGCAAGCCGATTATATAGCCCTTATCACAAAAAATAAGGCAAATTTTGCATGGTCTTACAAAGACATACCAGGACTAGATCCAAATATGGTCACCTATAATCTCACGCTTGACCCCACAGTCAAACCTGTTAAGCAAAAGCTGAGAAATATGCACCCAACAGTTGGAAATTTTGATAGTGGTGAAAACCACTATTGATTTTGAGGAATTTGGTGGGGAAGAGCTTTTCCTTTTGCAAAATCTTAGTATTATTGAACCATTCACATAGGGGGATGAGCAGGATGACCTTTTCACTTAAGGTAACCTAGACCACTTCATGGATTTCATCTGTCTTTGTGCAAAACTTAGATTGTTAATGATTAATTGTGTTTGGGATATGATGTATGCAAGGCATAATCAATGCAAGACTCTACCTCCTAAAAATCAAGCTTGCCTACTACAAAATATGAGTAGTGACTAGATATGGCTGAGTGAATGAAAACCCTACTGACATTATAAAAAAAATGGCTAAGTGAAGGGAATAGACACGATTATGGAAATATGAAAAACGTGGGTGAAAAATGCTAATTACGATATTTGAACTATGAGTACTTTCATGACTTTAATTTTGAGCGGTAAGTAATGTACCATCATGGTGCTAGACATGTATGCGCAACTCTAAAATGTAAAGTACTAATGATGAACATGCCTAGATGCAAGTGATGATAAAATGCAATGTGGTGTGATGCAATATTTTTGAAATTTTGAAATTTTGATGGATATGTATGTATGAAAATGCAATGCGATGTAAATGTTTTTGTATTTTTATGTTTTGATGATTTTTATTTTTGAATTTTTGATTGATATGTATACACATGTGACCAACGGGCTTACTTGGGGGTCATTGGGGCATTTGGGGGGGACCAAAGGGCTTATGGATGCCTTTGGGGTTTTTAGGTTTGACCTAGATGATCATAGATAGTCCATGAGTGTTTTTACTTGACCTAGATGACGAGAACCCGCCAGGAGACTTTTGGGTGACCTAGACATGCAGCGACACTTAAAAAGTGTCTACGAATACCTATGGGCATTTGGCTATGACCAAAGGTCTTATGGATGCCTTTGGGGCTTTTAGGGTTGACCTAGATGATCATAGATAGTCTAGGAGCATTTTTACTTTGTCCTAGACGGTGAGAACCCACTAGGAGCCTTTTGGGTGACCTAGACATGCAGCGGCATTTAAAAAGTGGCTACGACTGCCTAGAGGTATTTGGCTATGACCAAAGGGCTTACGGATGCCTTTGGGGATTTTAGGGTTGACCTAGATGATTGTAGATAGTCTAGGAGCATTTTTACTTGACTAGAGGGTGAGAACCTGCTAGGAGCCTTTTAGGTGACCTAGATGTGCAATGGCACTTACAAAGTGTCTACGACTACCTAGGGGCATTTGGTTATGACCAAAGGGCTTAGGTATTCCCTTGGGGTGTTTAGGGTTTACCTAGATGATAGTAGGTAGTATAGGAGCATTTTTACTTGAAATAGAGGGTGAGAACCCGCTAGGAGCCTTTTGGGTGACCTGGACGTGCAGTGGCACTTAAAAAGAAGCTACGACTACCTAAGGGTATTTGGCTATGACCAAAGGGCTTAGGGATGCCTTTGGGGCTTTTAGGGTTGACCTAGATGATCGTAGATAGTCTAGGAGTGTTTGTAATTGACCTAAAGGGTGAGAAATTGCTAGGAGCCTTTTGGGTGACCTAGACATGTAGTGGCACTTACAAAGTATCTATGATTGCCTAGGGGCATTTGGCTATCACCAAATGGCTTAGGGATTAGTTTGGGGCGTTTAGGGTTGACCTAGATGATCGTAGATAGTCTAGGAGCATTTTTACTTGACCTAGATAGTGAGAACCTGCTAGGAGCATTTTGGGTGCTCTCTAAGCATGAAATGGCCACAAGTGAAGGATGTTCAAAGGTTCAGGATCCTCAACACCTTCAAGTGAAGCTTGGTGATAAGTTCTAGGCCCCATTTGACTAGTGATGACAAAGGGACCTAACTAGTTTATTGTAAATTTGTCCCACAGGTGGGGCGGCAAGCTAGAATTTTGTTGGTTCTCTTTCAGGATGAGATCACCAACCTCAAATTCTCTGAGATGGACTTTCATATTGTAGGCTCTCTTGAGCCACTCTTGATACACATGTAGATGCTCAAGCGCATTAATGTGACACTCATCCAACAACATAAGTTGATCTAGGTGAGCTTGTCGCATAGTATCATCATCAATAAATTCCTACATGGATATGTATAGTGATGGGATTTCCAACTCTAGAGGCATGACCACCTCAGCACCATACACTAGCAAAAATGGAGTTGCCCCAGTGGGTGTCCGAATGCTAGTGCGGTAAGCCCAAAGGGCAAGTGGCATTTGCGTATGCCAATCGGTATGATTTTATTTGACTATTTTCTTCAATATGGCAATTAGGGTCTTTTTTGATGCTTCTGCTTTCCCATTTTCTTGTGGATAATAGGGTGTTGAAAAGCTATGCTGGATGTTATACTTTGTTTTCAAAGCACACACATATTTATTCTTGAACGATGTCCCATTACCTGAAATGATCTTGGATGGAATACCAAAATGATAAATGATGTTACGCAATATGTACTCCACTATGTGGGGTCCTATTGTAGTGGTAAGGGGAATTTATTCCACCCACTTTGTAAAATACTCGATAGCCATGATGATAAATGTGTGATGGCTTGACGATGCAGGGAAGGTTTTTCTGATTAAATCCAACCCCCATTGTGAAAATTTCCAAGCCGCTTGGATCGGTTGTAAGGCCTGGGAAGGTACATGTGTCAAGTTAGCATGGTGTTGACATTTCATGCACTTCCTCACATATGCACAACAATATTGCTCTAAATTTGGCCAATAATAGCCCATGCGAAGAATGCGCTTTGCAATGGCCATGCCACTGAAATGGCCACCACAAGTACCATTGTGTTCTTGGTCCATTGCCCAAGTTGATTCTTGATGTTCTAAGCAACGAAGGTGGATTCCTTCATAGATTCGATGGTATAGGATGTCTCCTAACAAGAAAAATTTTGTTGCCTTTCGTTTAAATGTCCTTTTGGCAGCGTGCAATAATCCAGGAGGGAGGTTACCAAGATTTAGGTACTCTCTAATTGGTGTGGACCAGTCCTACTATGTGGAAGCCTCAATTGCATGAATCACTTGTCCCTCATGAAATTCATCTTGAGAAAATGCATATTGGGATAAAACTTGTAATAATAGCATTATGTTGCTATCAAAATGGTTTTGGGGGAACAGAGTCCCCCAAGTGGCACAACTCAAGCACTCGTGAATATGTGAGAATATCTCTTGATGAGGTTCTATTTGAATCATGTGAACTTCTAGCATGGCTTGAGTGCTCTTACACTCAACAGCTGATTGCGATAGTGTCTTGAATTAAATAGTTGTCATCTCCCCTGTGGGGTCTTTTGGAATCAAATATCCTAAAGAGTCCATTGTATCCGCAAAATGATTAGATGATCGAGGGAGTGCCTCGATGTCATACCATTCAAACTTTGCCAGGGATTTGTCCACAAGGGATTTGTAGGCTTGCAAAACTGGGCACTTGCACTAGAAGATTCCCTTGACCTAATTGACAATGAGCAAGGAGTCACCAAAAATATTGAGCTTGGTTATTTTCATGGCAATAGCCATTTTAAGCCCTATGAGTAAGGCTTCATACTCGACATTATTATTGGTGAAGGGGAAATCGAGTTTAAATGACAAGGGTATGGGAGCCCCATGCAGTGTGAAAAAAATTATTCCCGTGCCACCCCCTTGCTCGTATTTAGAGCCATAGAATAAGAGAGTCATATCCACCTGTGACTCAGGCTCATCAAAATCAGGTGACTCTGATATTTGGAAGACCCCATCATAGGGAAGCTCCATGCTAAGAGGCTGGTCCTCCTAGAGAGGAGCCTTTAAAATTTGATCAACAATGACCTGTCCTTTGATTGACTTTTGTCCTATGAACTCTAGGTCAAATTCTATCAACAACATAATCCATTTTTCCATGTGGCTACTATGATAAGTACGACTCATCATGTATCACAATGGATTTTCTTTGGATACAACATACGTAGTGTGACTAAGCATATAGTGTCGTAGCTTCTTGGTAGCAAAACCCACTACTAGACATAACTTTTATATGTATGTGTACTTAATCTCATAGCTCACCAGGGTGTGACTGATATAATATGTGGCTTGTTCCTTATGAAATTCATTGTTTTAGGCTAACATGGCACCCAATGCAACCTCAGTAGCTAAGATGTAGAATTAGAATGGCACCCCTGGTCTGGGTGGAGCTAACACTAGTGGTGAATCCAGGTATTTTTTAATTGTGTCAAATGCATCCTAACATTCATTTTCCCAGTGGAATGTGACCCTCTTGTGTAAAAGTTTGTTTATGGGTCTACATTTATCTGATAGTTGTATGATAAAGCATTTGATGGATGCAATCCTCCTCTACAAGCTATGAATTTGCTTGATGGTATTCAGGGGAGGCATTACAAGGATTACCTTGACTTTTTTAGGGTCCACTTTGATGCCTCATTTGGAAACCATAAATCCCAAGAGCTTTCTAGATGTGATGCCAAATATGCACTTCTTGGGATTCAGTCTCACATTATGTTCAATTAGGTGATCGAGGACTTTGCGCAAGACATCTAGGTGCTCATGACATAATAAAGATTTCACCAATAAGTCATCCATGTAATCTTCCAAAATTTTATGCATGTAGTCATGGAATATATATGTCGCGACATGTTGGTAGGTAGCACCGACATTATTGAGGCCAAATGGCATGACCTTGTAACAAAATTTCCCCCAAGGCATTTTGAATGTCATTTTGAGTTGGTCTTCTAGGTTGATACGAATCTGATTGTACCTAGAGAAGCCATCCATAAGGGAGAGCATTTCGTGTCCTGCGGTGGCATCTACCAAGGTATCTATGCTTGGCAAAGGAAAATCATCCTTAGGACTCGCTTTGTTTAGGTCTCAAAAATTGGTGCAAATACGAATCCTCCCATCAAGCTTCTTGATGGGAACTATGTTGGACAACCATGGTGGATAGTCTATAGAAATTACAAATTGGGCATCCAACAGTTTCTAAAGCTCGTCTTTGACCATCAAGGCCACTGTTGGGTGCATCTTTCTCAACTTTTGCTTGACAGGTTTGACTATGGGGTCAAGCGTGAGATTATGGGTGACCAGATTTGGATCTAGTCCCAACATGTCTTTGTAATACCATGTAAAAGCTACCTTATTTTTTGTGAGAAGGGCTATATAATAGGCTTGCTCTTCTAGGGATAGGCTTTCCCCTAGCTTGATATATTGTGCATTTTTAAGATCTGAGCCGATATTTTTGTCAATCGTAGGATTGATTAACATATGATACCCCTCCTCCAACTGATGGGGAGTAGGTATCAAATGGATTTCATTAGCTGAATTTAAATCTTCAATGGGAACCTTGGGTTCCTTGTTAGCATGGAAGACATCATGAGTTGGTCCTATAGAGAAGTGAAGCAATCCACCATAGGCACAATACTCAGAGGGTGATGGGTGTGATTCAAAATTATCCCAATCAATCACATCTAGGTCTATATGGAGTGGTTTGGAAGGATCAACTAGGTTGTGGAGTGGTGTGGTCAAATAAATGGAGATCATATTGATGAAATGTGTTTTCTCTCTAGGACCATGTGCATGTAACTATGTATTGGTGTTATCTCTCACCCCCAGATGTGTCTCTAGGGGTATTGGAATCTCTGAATCCTATCTGGTAATAGACTATAGGGTGGGATTATTAGGATCAAGTAGCTCCATGTGTGTGGGTGGGTCAGAGAAGATTTCATGATGAATCTAGCCTAGATTGATAGGTCTGGCCCTCAATCCTGGGCCAACATGTAACTGATGATAGACTTCATCTATGTCAATGTTCTCGTGACAATGTCACAAATAATAAGGACCTAGGTATGCCCTCTTTGTCTCATCATCATAGTCATTATCATATATAGGAACCTCATTGTTACCCCTTGGGATCAGGCGATCGGATAGGTGTGGTCCCATATATGCTAATTTCTCATAACCATCATCATGGATGAAGATTCCTTCATTCTCATATCACAGTGCCTCAGGCTCTCGAGGTTCCAACTGCTCAAGTAAATTAACTGCTCCCCCCAAGAGTTCTATCTTCCTATGAAAAACCAACTCTTTAGGAGGAAGGAGGTACTGCTAAATAGGATCAGGGAAAGGGAACAAATGTATGAGGATTTCCTGTTAATGGGGACAATTTGTGAGTGATAATTGTTCAAATCAAAAGGGTAATATAGCGCTACCTCATAAACCGACATATCCTCTGAGGTCCACTCATATGAGGTGCCTAGATCTGACTCATCATAGACATGGGGACAACTCCATGACCCTTAACCTCTCTCAAAATATAGAGGAATGTCACTGGGGATCGCGAGGTTCCCATCTAGCCATGGAAAGTAATCTCTCAAGGAGTAGACTGTATTGGGATTGGCATAAGGGTTTTGGGCCAACCCACCCTCATAGCCTATATTCAAGAAATTTAGGCTATCTAAGACGACATCTAGAGGCAATGGATTGTTGCGTCCCACTCTCGACTTGTCATAGGGAATTTGATATTTTGGTTGACAAGGGATTCTGGTGCCCTACTCATAGAAGCCTAACCCATAACCATACCAGTTGCATAGGTCAAGGTACTTCAAGGTGAAGTCAAGGTTAGACAAGTAGTTGATATTTTCTCCAAAAGGTTCCTCATCATCCTCCTACTATTGGTAAGGTTTGATGCCATAGTCAAGGCCACCATAGATAAAGTTCTTTTGATTAGAGGGAATACCAAGAGGCATGATAGTGCCTATGGGAAGACGGGGTCTACCCATGTCTTACATCTACTCTAAAGCAGGAGTAGTGGTAACATTCCTAACCATGTACTCTCCCAATCTGGTAGAAGCTATATGTACTGTAACCTAGGGCTACGAATAGAAGAGGGATGAGAGTGAGACTTGATCAGGATCATTGTTTGCCTCGTGCGGTGTCTCTTCATCATTCAGTCTAAGTATCTCCTTTGTAGAGATGGTAGATATGATGGGTTGGTCCTCCTCAATGGGACACTTCTCTGGGTTCCTAGGCAAAGTATCCACTGATGTATTAGGAATCTAGGGTGGGGCCGACGATGAGGATGGTATGGTATGCTGTAGCGGTGGGGTCAAACCTCGACTAGTTTTATTCAGTTGAAAATCCAGATGTATCGATGGCAAGGTCAACTCGGGTAACTGTTGCACCATGTTGCAGTATGTGAAGGGCTCTAGGTCTATGAGGATGACATGAAATTACCCTTTGTGAGTGTACTTGAGGAACTGGTGAGCGATAGAAGGGATGCACTTCATGTCCCTAATCCATGGTATTCCTAACAAAATGTTGTACGCCATCTCACCCTCTAGGATGTGGCACATAGTTAAGATGATCTTTTCCCATAATTGAATAGGTAAGATGATTGTACCAACCGTTGAGCATATGATATCAAGACCCCAAGGTCTTACTAAAAAATTAATAAATAATTTAATATAAATGTAATCACAGGCCACTCAAAGGGGGCTCCCTTGTAATCACTTTGCCACTATAGGGGGCTCCCTCCTTATAATATATGCTTATTATTCTTCTTCTTGGATTATTTGATATGGATGGCCAACCTAATATATATATCTACCCTAAAGCTACATTGGTGAAGAGACATAATGTTTCACGTATGAAGAAACGTGATGGTTCACGTTATGAAGGGTTGTGATGGTTCACTTTATAAGTTAATAATATAATAATTAAATGATTAATAATACTAACTAATACTAACTAATAATGTTAGTATTGAGGATCCTAACATGCCACCCTCCTTAAAAAGAGCTTTGTCCTCAAATCTCAAAGTGAGAAGCTTTGTCATTTGTTTTCCAAGAAGGATTTGTGTAATTTCTTGGACTCTTTTAATGGCATCCTTTCATAGGCAGGGATATCGAGAAGGATGAAGCATTAGCGGGGGGTTGCCAAGAACAATAGTAAAATCTCCCTTAGGAAAATCCTGATGATGATGGGAGGGCAACCCTTGGGGTTCCTCAAATACTTCAGAATAACGCATCAAAAGTGATGGTAATGATTTCATATCCTTCTTTGGTTCCTTGGTAGAGCCAACAGAGAAGGAGTGTGTAGTCACTCTACGTTGGTTCCGAATAGGTTTGGTCATATGGGAAGAACTCACTATTGGTGAGGAAGGTATGTGTAGGTATTGTAGAGTGTATGTTTGGCTAGAATTGATCACTTTGGGTATGTCTACTTCATCCTTGCTTGGTACATCAATCACTTCTTGCACATTGACCTCATTGTCTTCATTGTAGTGAGTAGGTGCACTGGTCGCTTCAGACACAACTATCTCATCTGCTTGCTCTATGGAGATACAGGGATCAACTTCCTTCAATAAATACAATGTTAGTGTAGCACATTTATGGTGGGGTCCAAATTGTTCATCACAATTATCACAAAGTCCTTTTGCTCCTAGTTCCTTCATCTCCTCAAAGCTAAGATGTTTAATTTGTAAAGTTCGATTAGATTTGGGGGTTGTGTAAGTGCTTTGTGCCCTTCCATTATGCATAGGTTTGGGATCGATGTAAGTGGTCGATGATTTTTCCATATGTGGTTTCCCTAATTGTTGTTGTGCATTGATTTTATCTTCAGCTAATTTTTTCAATCCATAGTTCTGCATCATGGTATAGGGATTGAACCTTGTCACCTCCATTTTAATTTCCTCTTTTAATCCCCTAATGAAGCCATTGATGAGAATTGATTCATCCAATATTGTGCTGTGTTTGGTGATATCCTCAAACAAAGTTTGATACTCATGCAAAGAAGTGATTTGATGAAGATATTTGAGCAATTCCCACATGACTGGGTCCCACATGGCTCTGATACCAAATGGTAAGACCCCAAGGTCTTACTGAAAAATTAATAAATAATTTAATATAAATGTAATTGTAGGCCACTCAAAGGGGGATCCCTTGCAATTGCTTTGCCACTATAGGGGGATCCCTCCTTATAATCTATGCTTATTATTCTTCTTCTTGGATGATTTGATATGGATGGCCAACCTAATATATATATCTACCCTAAAACTATGTTGGTGAAGAGACATAATGGTTCACGTATGAAGAGACGTGATGGTTCACGTTATGAAGGGTTGTGATGGTTCAATTTATAAGTTAATAATATAATAATTAAATGATTAATAATACTAACTAATACTAACTAATAATGTTAGTATTGAGGATCCTAACAGTTTTATTCAGTTGAAAATCTAGATGTATCGATGGCAAGGTCAACTCGGGTAACTGCTGCACCATGTTGCAGTACGTGAAGGGCTCTAGGTCTATGGGGATGACATAAAATTACCCTTTGTGAGTGTACTTGAGGCACTGTTGAGCGATAGAAGGGATGCACTTCATGTCCTTAATCCATGGTATTCCTAACAAAATGTTGTATGCCATCTCACCCTCTAGGATGTGGCACATCGTCGAGATGATCTTTTCCCCTACTTGAATAGGTAAGATGATTATACCAACCATTGAGCCTATGACATCATTGAATGCTCGAAGGGTATAGGTAGATGTGAAAATATGAGATGCTGGAAGCTTTAGGTGCTTTAGAGATGTTGTAGTTATAATGTTGCTCGAAGACCCAATATCTATCAAGACTCTTTTGTATGGTGTTCCATTCACATGCACGACAATGTGTAAAGTGGGATCCACCATATCATGTGGAACCAATTTAAGTTCATATTCTCGAAAAGTAATTACCAGTTTCATGCATTGCCGCACATGCCCCACAAATTTGTTGAAGGAGTTAGACTCTTGGGGCTGAAGCTCAATTGCCTTAAGGATCTCCATCAAGGCTTCTCTATGAGGTTACGATTGTTGGATGAGCTCATATATGGAGAGTCGAGTAGATGTTGTTCTTAAACTCTAAGTGAGCTTGCTCTTGATGGTGACTATAGGCCTAGGTGGGAGGCTCAGTCCAAGAGATGATATGGGCTATGATGTCGAAGGGACATCACTTTGAGCCACAGGTGGTACAACTGGACTTGGATACCACCTATTTCTTGTCATAATATTGACCATGTCAACATATCCTTGCTTAGGAGGGGCATGGTGAACCTTGTTCACTTGGGGCACTGGTTTGGCCTACTTCATGTGGGTAGGAAAGGGGTCTTTAAAGACCCCCATCTGTTGGTTGTTCAGTGTGATAGGGTTATCTACCTGGAGGGCATTCCTATCAATCAGGTCTTGCACCAGATGTTTGAATTTATAGCACATTTGCACATCATGCCTATTTTGCCTATGAAATTTGCAATATAGTTCTTCTTTGTATCCTTTGTTCTTAGGTGGATTAGGTTTGATAGGTTGACTGTCAGGTAGATGGATCACATTAGCCACCAAGAGGCAATCAAACACTGAATCCAGACTCTTAAATGGGCATAAATTTTCACTTAGGGTGACGTTATTGATTTTTCCCTTGACCATTCTGGTTATCCTTGGCATAGTTCCCAAGGGTAGCTTGATAATTAGGCTTTTAAGGTGTTGCAACTAGCACTGGCCCTGGGAAACTAATGGCAACCTGATTTACCACTACTAACTTATGTTGCACTAGGGTGTTCTTAGTGTTCTTGCTCCACTATTTCTTGCAAGGCTTCGCAATCTCACCCTCTTGAATCTTGATTTCTTCAATGATCCTAGCCTATGATAAGGCATATTCAAGAGTGGGTTATTTTTGCAACTGTAGCAACAATGAGATTGTCTTTAAGCAACTTTTGGAGAACATCTTAGTCAAATCCAACATGGGGATAAGATAAGGCAGCTTAGAGAGCAAGGTTTTCCATCTATTGCCATAATTTGTTATTGACTCATCATCATATTATTTTAACCTAGCTACATCTGAAAAAATTGCCTTCCTCTTGGTATTGAAGGCAAAGCGCTCCAGGAATGCATCTGCAAGTTGGTCCAAATTATGTGAGCTATGCTTAGGGAGTTGTTAAAACCACTCATAGGTAGGGCCAGTGAGCGTAGTCACAAATGTCCTCAAAAGCAAAGCATCATCATCATGAATTCCGAAGCATTGGCCTAAGAACCTAGTGACATGTTCTTGCATATCCTCTTCTCCCTTAAATGTATCCAACTGAGGCAACTTAAATTATTTTGGATAGGGAGGAGTAGGTACTGATGGATGAATAGGTTGACTACACAATTGATGCATAGTGGGATTTTGAGATCCTGACCCAGAGGTCTTGTTCTCTACTGACTTTAAGGGTTCTAACAATGCTTTGTAAGGACCTGAGGACTTGATCTCTTCATCTTTGTTCACATCTTGTGATGGAGGTCTAGGCTCCTCCAACCTAGGTAAGGCGGTGGTAAGTCACCACCTTACCTCGGTAAGGCATATCAACATACCTATTTTTTGCTCATGCTCAGTATAAGCCTTGTAAGGCATCTCTCGAGCTGACCTATGAATGATGGTATCTACCCACGGTGGGTGCCCTATATTTGGTCTAGGAGGCATCTCCCAATTTGGCCTAGGAGGTCATGGAAGCAACATTTGATAAGGTCTCAAGGACCTCTCTCAAACAAGCATGGGTTACCTCGGATGGACCTCCTACATGTGTCTTAGGAGTAGGGACCCTCTCTCTCAAAGTTTTTTGGAATAGCTAATTGGTCTATTTTTTGATTCTTTCTTTCTAAAGTTGGTGCAAGTGATCTAGTTGCTCTTTATACTACCGAAGCTTCTTGAACTAAGCTTGGTTTTCTATGTATCTCACAACCGCTTGCCTAATTTGATCCATAGTGTGAGGCGTAGGAGGTCTAGGAGTCTCACCCTAGGGTTGACCTTGTCCAAGGCACTTTGTGTTCTCCATAGGGTGCTTGCCTCTCTCGAGGTTCACCGCATTGACTTGAGGCTCTGGATGGAACATGTGTTCATTACATTCAGCTGGTGTAGAGGTACATAGGGCATGTGTGGTATATTGTTCTTGAGTAAAATTTGGCATCTCCTCATGTCTTCCCTCTTGGACGAGGAAAGGTAGGGCTGAGTTGGCTCACCCATACTGACAGGTGTCATTCCCATCAGGCTACAAGATCTATTGTATCCTATCAATGTGGCACAAAGGTAAAGTCATGTCACCTTGCTCCGACCAATGTTTGAAGTCATACTCTTGCCTCTGCTTAGGCATTTCAACCCTAGTGGGCATGTGGATGCATGGCACCGCTATATATACTAGTGCCTTAGTGCGTAGTTGCCTTTCACCAAGGAAGGCCTATGAGATATCTACATATGGAGAACATTCTCCTAAGTAATGCTAATCATCCCTCGGGTGTCTTGGAGAGGATCACTTTAGGGATGAGGCTTATGCCCTGCTATCTTGGGGCTAGGTGGAGTGGAATATCACTAGGGAGGTATAACCAAGTCCCTAGGGCTATATCAAAGATTATTCTTGTCTCCTAATCCACTCTCCATAGCTTTCACTCGTGATTGGGCTTGTCTACAGGTGTGCACCATTGCGCTCCTCTATTAGTACCCCAAGATGATTATCTTCTTTACAAATTCTTTAATGAAATAGTACACAATAAATAAAAAACTCAATAAGACAGATAATTATCCCTTTTAAGTGTGAATCCCTAAATTGTTTCATGTGTTTTAGATGTGTTGTTTGTAAAGAATGACTTCGTATCACATGTTTGAAATAATGTTGGATTATACTCTTATGTTCAATTGGATTTCACCTATATACTCGTAGCTCAAAAACCCGACTATGAACTCCAAGTTGCGTTATCCTACCTATAATGTGTGGTGATGAGGTCCACACATGTCCAAGGAGCATAGGTCCTACCAGTTCCTCACCCAGTTCACCCGTAATATGCGATACACCTCCCTGAAGGGTGATGCGTGCTATAACCCACGGGCTATGACGGATCTTGGAACCGACCTTGGAAAGATGGATCGGTTTCATGGGATTTGAGCCAAGTGGATGGAGATGAAACCCACCATCACTTGAACTCTACTAGTGGATGGTAATGAAGTCCACCTCACTAGCATTTACATGAATCATGGTGTGTGTGGTTCAATATTATCCAAGAAAGTAACCAATGAAGTAATCAATGACTATACACTAAATGCATGCAATAGGTGCATTTTACTTTTAGAATAATAAGATAAGGAACCTATAAATTGACTTTGTGAATGCAAATCCTACATGCTAACCTACCCAATGGGTAGGCCACAAGCAATCAAGCCAAACAGATGCATTGCTACTATAAGTTCTTTTTTATTTTCCTTCTACCTTTAGCTATGTGATGTTATAAGAAAAGAAAAATGCAAATTTTAACCTTTCTATGCAAGCAAGTGAAGAAGGAAACTGATTTTGATAGTCTCTAAAAATATAGCAAAAAATCAGAGGGTTTAGGCACTTACCTTGTCCACTTTGAAGCCTCCAAATTCTAAAATTTTGGGCAAAAATCTCTCTGTTTCACCACCGCTCTAGGGTGGGACGAGTAGTAGTTCCACCACCATACTATTTTGGTATGGTGAAGCCACCATACCAAGGTGTGCCAGATAAAGCCTCTACCACCGTTCCAGGGTGGGGAGGGGAGCACCTGCAACACAAAAAGGGTAAAAATGCAAGAAAGAAGTCAGATTTTTTATCCAAATCAAAAGGGACAAGGGTACCACTGTGATCACCACTGAATTAGGGAAAAATGGTGCACCAAATTATGTGGAAAAATAAGTGTATCTACCCCATCTCGCTAATGAGAATAAAAAAGGAAGCATGCATGCAAAAGGAAGCAATACCAAACAAAAGGAAATGAATCTAAAGAAAGTATTTTCTAATTAATTTTTTGGATCTAATCCAAGGTTATAGAAGCCCCCTTGAGGGCTCAAAATGGTGATACAATTTTTACAATATTGGGTGCCCAAATACCAAGTCTTTCATGAAATATGGGTGCACATCCAATGTTTTTACATGTACCCACAATCAATGTGGGCGAGCCAATGCCACCGCTACTTGTATCTAGGTTCTTTGATGTCTGATATTGCTTCCCAAAGCCTTCTAAGGACCTACACCTATAGACAAGGAAGAAAAAAAGGATCAAATATCAAGGGTGTATGGTGAAAACATGCAATCCCCATAGGGGTAAAATGGCATATGAATTGAAAGTGTATCAAATGACATACAAATGACTTGAATTTTTTAGATATGTTAAAGAGGAGGTTTTGGGAAGATATCACCCAAAATAGATTGGAAATTGCACTCGTAGACCCCTCTATTAAGCACCACCCGCCTACAACCTATGAAAAGGAGGACAACAAAATATCAAACCTAAACTCTTCAAAAACTCATGAAATTTGGTCAGTATGCATACATTGGAATTTAAGGACAACATATATGGTCATATTTTCAAATTGGATCTCGGATCCACCTACATCAAATGCCCTGCGAGCCTGTAGAAACTTAAAAATAACATAACTAATTCATTTTAACTCCAAATGACATGCAATTTGGATTGTATAATCATGGAATAATGTAGAAAATAACAAATTAAAAATAGTAATGAAATTGCTTAAGAATTTACCCTCATCCCAGGGGGGTGATGGTGACTGCAACTATTTTGGGGGCACCCTAGGAGGGGATACCCACCAAATACGGTCATTTTTTGTTACAAAACCACTGGAAGATATTACTAAACTACATAAGGTGTTTTTTTGTCAAATTTGGTGAAGAAATTCACCTGAATGGAAAAGTTACACTCGGATTACCTTCTTGAAGTCACCCGATAATCTCCTTAGCAAAAGGGAGATATCGAGGGCAAAAATATGCAATAAGGTGAGGGTAAATCTCGACAGCACTCCATTGCATATCCTATAACTCCTCTCCAATATTTTGTGTGGATATGGAACCCATTTTATAGCCCAAAGGGGCTCATGTGCAAAAAGGCATGCAAGGGCATGCATGGCAGGAGGTGCCACTTGTCAAATGGGAGGCATGCACAGGGTGTGGAAGAGGATATCCCAATTTTTCCCTCATCAAGATGGATTTGATAAGGATTCTATGTTCTCTACCTCACATGCTCTGTTTGGGTGGTCAAATGGCAGTTTTTGGGTGCCATTTGGCTGAATTTTGACTTTTTTTGTGTCAAAATTCACCATCGTTCCACCCTGGGATGAGGGCTCACCACCATCCAAAGGTGGGATGAGGGGTGTCTACCCTCATCCCATGCTGGGGCGATGGTGAATTTTGGGCTAAAACATCCCAAAATTGGGCTGGTAGCCTCCAAAAACCTTTTTGGAGTGGCTAGAACCACTGTGAGCCTCCTGAGGGCTGCCCAAGGGGCCATATTATGTCAATTTGATCACTGCTTATGGATGATTAATTGATTTTACCACATTTTAGTGTCTATATATGCCCCTTTTTGATATGCATTGTGTGCAGCACATCGTTGAGTAAAAATAGATGACCAAAATGTAGAATGATTAAGGTTACTCGATAACCTAATCAACTTTACATGCCCCAATCATGAAAAGGCCGTGTGTTCTTGAATATTTGCTTTTGAATAATTGAATGAGCATGCTAATGCTTGAACATTGTCTGTCATGAAGATTTAGGGCCTATGACTTCATGATGCCGATAAATTCAAGCGTTATAATATGATTTTGTGTGCTTGTTTGCTACCCCAAGCAAGAGCGTGATTGTCTTTATTGAAGATTCATTGAATGAACACAATTCACATAATTGAGTGTGTGCTTGCTGATTTAGACTGAGTATGACTACCCCCTTAAGCGATGAGTCGGTAAGGGAATGACTAGTGAGAAAATCGATGAGTTGCTTGACCCAATGATACTTTAGCATGCAGATCCAAAATTTGGGTAGAGCAATAGATACTGAATCAAAATTTGCTTTTGAGGAAGTTCAAGTAGATTCCATTTTTGAAAGCGATGAACCATATTGTAATTCTGGAATAGATGATGATGAGAAATCCTCAAACAATGAATGATATGAGGATGAAACTAAGTTGGCCTACCTAGGCCCTCTATATTTAAGACATTTTTTACCCATAGAGATAGTGTGTGAGAATGGGGGATCCCTCATTAATGATAGTGGTTGTGAAGAGAGGGCCTATCTTGGGCCTCACTATTTACATCATTATGAGCCGGTGGGCATCGATGAGATGTATTCATGAGTATTTCCTAGCCTATGTCTTAGAGGTAGAAAATCCAACTTAGATATGATTTATCATATAATATTTCCTGATCCATCAGTATATATGTAGCTCCTTGAGCCTAATGATCCCAATTTCCAATCTGTTCATAGACTGAATCTGAATATCCCCATACCCCTAGAGCCACATCTCGAATATACGAATAGCATAGATAACGTAGAGTTACATACATGTGGTCCTAGAGATCTAATCTATTCCATCAATATGATCTCCATTAATTTGACCACTCCTTTTCATAATCCAGTCAATCCTCCCAAACCATTGTGTCTTAATTTAGATGCTATCGATTGGGATCATGCTGATTCACCACTAGAGCCTAAAGATTTCTTCCCTAACAAATAAATGTTGCAACCTTTCCATTTTGTGCTAGGTTATGCACATGATGTCTATAACCCAGAGGGAAATTTCAACACAGGACCTTTAATCCCAGGTGATGACATCCACTTGATTCCTACGCCTCACCAACTTGAGGAGGGATTGTATATGTCAGTAGAGGAAACCTTTGATGTGGATATCAGTGCTTATTCCACTAATCCTAATAAGGTTAAGTTTGGAGAGATTCTATCTCCTGATGAGCATGCTAACCTCATCCCTCTACTGAAAGAGAGTCCTGATCTCTTTGCTTGGACATACAAGGATATTCTGAGAATAGATCCAAAAAATGGTTACTCATAACATTTCACTAGATCCCTCTAAAAATTCTATCAAGTAGAATATTAAAAATATGTATCCAATAGTTGCTTTAATGGTTAAATACGAGTTGCAAAAGTTGTTGGATGTAGAGTTCATTATCTCCATCGACTATATGAAATGGGTATTAAACATGGTACCTTTAGAAAAACCTGATGGAAGGATCCGTATCTATACAAATTTTAGAGACCTCAACAACACAACTCCAAAGGATTCATTCACGTTGCCCAACATATATGCTCTTGTAGACGCAACTACAGGTCATGAGATGTTCTCCCTTATGGACGGTTTTTCTGGTTACAACCAAATTTGGATTAAAGTTGAAGACTAGCATAAAACCATGTTCACAATCCCATGGGGAAAATTTTGTTATAAAGTTATGTCATTTAGTATTAAGAATTTGTAACCACCAAAAATGCTCACACTCGATGTATCCTATTGCAAGAATTGATAAAAGCATAACATGGGTACAAGAACAAGAAATTGACAACAAATGAATCAAGAAGAAATATGCTTTATTCCATTATATTAGAATTCAAACTCAAATTACAGGTACATACCTCTTAAGGATAATCACTTTGATACAATATTAAAATAGGAGTGTGTAATTCTTTTCCATATCAAGGGTAGGTGTGATTTTCAAGTGCCTTTCAGGGTGACATGAACTGCTCTAGGGTGTCGATGACCCTCTTATTCACATTGAGGAAGGAATTTTACTTTGTCTCTTTCAATACCTACTCCCTATGATAAATAAATAAAAAGAAGCAATTAGTAACAAAGGAGACCTCTCTTGATGAGGCTTTGAAAGGAATATTGCATAAAGAATAGCATGAAATCAATAAAGCATGTAAAACTATCAATCTATGCAAGAAATGAGGAAATTGTAATATAACATGTAAAAAAGCATGAATCTAGCTAAGAAACATCCTAATTAACCATTAGAAAACTTGAATTGCATGAAAATAATCTAGATTAACAAATTCAAGGAAAGGTGAAGCAAATCTACCTCTAATTCCTAAATTAACCGATCAAATATCTACTAAAATGTAGATCTATGCTAGATTAAGCTAATTGCATGACTGAAAATGGAAAACTACTGCTAAAATGGAGGAAGGAGAGCATCAAAACCTAGCCATAGGTTTGAGGTGTAGTTGGCACTGTTAACCATAGCTCATAGCCATGGTTAATATGGAAGTGTCCTTTCTCTTGCAACCAACGCCAAAAACTCTCAAATCCTCCAATGAATTGATGGTCAAGGGTCTCCTATGTTTTCTAGAAAATATTGGTGGTTGAATTCAATGGAATTAGTAATGGAGGTATGTCAATTGTCAAGCTTTCTCCTCAAGCTCTTGATATCTCCATTGTTGCATGCACAGTTGTCATTGATCAATTGGACAACACTTCGTTACTTCTCAAGGGGATATGAAATTGCTCTCCAATCCGATAGGGTTCTGATATGTGCAATTGAGCTATTCTTTAGGATATTTGCTCTCTAAAATTTGGGTATTAAGTAGAATCAAAAAATACTTTCTCTAGATTCATGGATAAGCCAAGAACAAGATTTTGCAGTTGAGAGGAAGCTTCTGGATGCTTCCCAACCCAAATCGCTTTGAAAATCATTACAATTCAGCTGTTGCAACTGATTTGATTGGCTCTGGTCACCTGAGTTTGTTATAGTGCTAATCATAGGTTTCAGCCATAGTTAGCATGTAGGATTTTACTAACCATAGGTTTTAGCCATGGTTAGCATGCAAGCTTTTTCTAACTGTAGGTATCAGTTGCGGTTAGCACTGAATAGGCCAAGGAGCCCAAATTGAGTGGTTAAAACAACTGCTTGGTCTTGGAGAGGTCCAAGGTCATTCATATGGTTTGTAAAGGTGCCCATATGAGTAGTCGACATCAACATGATGCATTTTAGGTGTCTATATAATTATGGTTCCACATATCAGAGAGCCATGACATACATTTTCCATGACTACATGCACAAAATATTAGAAGATTATATCCATGCAGAGTTTCTCAGGAAGGTCTTCGATCACCTGATAGAGCATAATGTCAAGTTGAATCCCAAGAAGTGCGTATTTGGCATGACTTTAGGAAATATCTTAGGATATAAACCCTCGGTTGCTCAATCTCATTCTATGAGTTCTCATAGTGAGAGGACACGTAGGACTATTAGAGAACCAGGAGAATGCTCTAAGTGTTCTCAAAGTATACTTGCCCTATTGACCTATGCAAGCATAGATAATAGACAACACCAAAACACAAATACCATCTATACAAAAAAATGCAAGAGCATGGTAAAAATATTTGTTGGAGGTCACACCAACAAAGCTTCCTGAATAGAACAAATCCACCAAAGACCACATATGAATGATCTTATAGATCGATCATAAAAACTAGTGTCAAAACAAAAGTAGAATATCTTCCAAGATCAATTGGAAAATGTTCACACATAATATGAGCACCTAAAAAATGAGGATACTCAGAGATAGAGGTTGCTAAGGCAACATATTTTTGAGTAATGAATGCATGAGCAATGCACCCTTGATCAAAAGGAGTGTGCTGAGAGAGAGTATCGATTAGCTTGCACTAATTTACCCCCTCAATGTGAATACAAGGAGTGCACTCATAGATGAGCTACATTGTAGCCCTATTTACAACCTAAGCACATTGAAACTCGTACTCGCCACATGGCCCAAAACACAATGCAATGCTAAGAGCTTGAAAATCATGGGCGTACGTAGTAGCAGGAGATGAGCAGGAATAGGAATATCCTAATATCTCCTTATTCTATGTGTGAGATAAGCCTAGTCCTCCACCTTGACCAAAGAATATTTTACCTCCAAAGGCTCCTCAAAGACCTCTTAGAGAAAAGGAAATTCTATCTTCGAAGGCCTATCAGGCTCTGGCAGACAAGGTCAAAGTAATTGAAAAATAAGGGATGACTTACCAAAATCCAACCTTGAACAAAATACACAATGAGCCTTTGTGCCCTTCAGTGCCCATTCTAGCATATCCCAATCACTTCGAGATGCCAAAGTTGGAGAAATTTCAAGGAGAGGAAGATGCTCAGGAACATGTCACAAGCTTTATGGATATGTGCTTTCATATAGAAAGAAATTATGATCTATTACCGAGGACCTTCATCACAACCCTTTTAGGCCCTACTCGAGAGTGGTTCAATCAACTTAAGAGGTAAAGCATAACAACCTTGGAACAACTAGCCAATGCATTTATCGAATGCTTCTCCTTTGGCATCAAGAAGAAGGTAAACCTATTCGATATGGCTGCTTTAATGCAACATGATGATGAGTCAATCATGGATTATGGGAAAATATAGATAAATTTAATATCAAAGCTACCATTTCCATTACAATAACAAAACTAACTTGGATGTTTACAAAGAGTTGTGTGAAGCACATCTCGTTATTGTTGTAGCTGCAACAGTATCAAACATTTGAGAAGGCCTTAGTACAAGCCAAGGTGATTAAGGACATCAAGTTACAAGATGGTAACTTGAAGAACATCCAAAATAAAAATCACCAAGCCAAGCTAACACATGTGAACCAAGTGGTGTTAAACCTCCAGAAAGGGGATAAGGGGCAATAATAGAATTATCAAGCCCAACTTCCTCTTGCATGATACAATTAGTGTAATAATAACAAGAAGGATAATAATAAAAAGCAACACCCTCCTCTCTAGTTCATCCCATTGTCAAATCAATGGCATCAATATTCCATCAACTATGTGAGGCCAAGGCCCTTAACTTACTAGTGATAAAATTACAAGACCCTAAACAACCCAAGCCAAAAGGGTATAGGGATGATCTGTATTGCCCTACCACCAAATTAAGGGACATGACATCAAAGGATGTTATAGCTTCAAACACGTGGTGTAAAACATAATAAAAAAGGGTGAGCTAATTGTGGACAATCCTCAAGCTCCAGATAACCAAAATATGAGGATCTTCAAGAACCCCTTACTGAATCACGAGCCACCAAGGAAAAATTCTGGTCATGTGAATCAAGTACAGGTCGAACCATCAACTCAAGGATTCATAGGCATGGTCAATGTTGTCACAAGATAAGGGAGGTATGAGTGACCAAATCCAACTCTAGATATGATCAGAGTGTAATCTGAACCCCATCAAAGGCCATCATAAAATGTTCCAAGCCCTCCAACTATACTGGTGGTTACCATCAGGAGTAGGCTAGTTCAAATCCTACAGAAAACTCCAACAAAGTTATTGATATATGAACTGATACAATAGTCTCCTAAGCGCAGGGATACACTCATGGATATCTTAAGGTCGATTGAAGTGCATTCCTAAGACCCTAAAGCATTTACAAATTTTTTGGGACATGTGTATCAGTGTAGTGATCTGGTGATCCAATTTAATGATCATGAGATTGAAATGGTATCTACTACTATAGCGGACCCTCCACTGCATATAATTATATGTGTTAATCACACAACATTCAAATGAGTTTTGATTAACATAAGGTCATCAATCAATATTATAAATACCAAGGCATTGACATATTTGAAGTTCTCGAAGTCACACATTGTACCTTCTACCTTCACCTTGAGAGCATTTAATGATGTTCTATGCTCAACAGTAGGTGCTATAGTTATTTTAATTTAGGTTGGAATGAAAACCATCCCTATGATGTGTCACATGATAGAAGGTGCAATGCAATATAACATCCTCCTAGGGAGGCCTTGGATTAGAGAAATGCATTGCATTCCCTCAATTTTACATCAATGTATTAAATATATACATGAGGGACAAGTTCATATGTTTCCTTCTAATGAGGAGCCATTTAAATATGTGAACGTAGTATATTTTCCTAGACATTTCATTCTCCCCTCAATGCACCTAGATATATGACCGATGTTGGCAATAAAACATCCATAATATAAATTAAAAGGAGTGTATGCTGGACCTTCCACAATGGCACTATAGTTATCAGAGCACACAATAATAGCTTCAAAAAAGCCTACGACATCCAAGATGCTTAGGGATGACAAGAAGCTTTAGAACATTATGGGTGAAAAATATCCAAAGCAATCACCCAAGGTAGAAATCACCCAAGGTAGCAACTATTGAGGTTCCTTTTTAGGATTCTACTCCTAACCACCATACTAATCACATTATTAGCTAATTATTTAATCACTCTCTCTTTCACAAATGTTGTGACCTTTGATCACACCTTCACACTCGTAGAAATAGGCATTTCATTTGGTATAGTTGAGGCATCGAAGAATATAATTATTAATTAATTGTTGGGTTCCCCATACAATACAACATCGATTCCTTAATAAAATCGATTCCTTTTATTATTCTAGCATTATAATCAATCTTTCTCTATTGGGTTCACTACATCTGGATCAGAGCTAGTTCAATCCAATTTTTTTCCCCACACAGCCACCGTCTCCACTTTACGTGCCACCTTGTCATAAGTGAGTACGGGTCTACCTCACAACACCGTATTCCTCTGTGATAACACAGACCGAAAGCAAAATAAAAAATAGAGCTCCACCATAATATAAATTGCCGACATTGGCTATGAGTTCTGACGCAGCGATAGTGCAATAAGTAGACATAAACTCTAGAATTTTTTTTTTTACAGTGAACGAACAGGCTATCATAGTCTCTTCGGTGTCTACCTCACCAAAAGGATGAAACAGTAACCCAATATGACAGAAAATAAAAGCGAGAAGTTATAAAAAATTTGGAAGTATGGCTGTTGCAGACTAGCAGAGTGATTCGACCAAGCGCAGATTAAGAAAAATACGTCAAATCTGAAGAAATCATGAAAAAATTGGTCGCTTGCAAAGTTTTCTGAAAAAGACACAGGTTAACGATGGAATCATATAAAATTAGAGTATAAACTTAAGGTTTAAAATAAATTTTACCCACCGGCGGCTACGGTTCACGTCACTAGAAAAATTCAGCATCGAAGAAAGAACGAAGGTCACAAGAAGTGGCAAAGGATATTGCGAAAGAGGTCTCGAAAGAGGTTTCAAAAGAAATGAAAGAAGTGATGCAAGAAATGGCTGATGGAAGAATATATCACGACCCCAACCTACTTTTGCTACTTAATCTTGCCCACCTATGTCAAATCACATCAGTGAGGGTATATAAAATTTAGTTCCAGGATATCGCCAATCACATCATAGGGTTGGATGAATCAGTCCTCATAAGTGGGTTCATCAATGGATTGAAAGAAGAAATTAGAGTGAATATCATGATGTACACTCCTTGCACCCTACAGGAAGCCATTGGATTAGCCTTGTTAGCTGATGATACATTCAATGTTCAACGTCAACATGGGGAGAAACCTATTGATAAATCAACATTCACGCACACTATTCCAAAACACAAACCCTTGCCAGTTAAGTACCTTAGCCTACAAGAAATGGAGGAGCGATGAGCGAATGACCTCTGCTATACTTATGATGAGCAATTTGGGCCCCTTCATTGTTGTGCTACATAAACATTGTATTTATTGAATATAGTTGATCCCTGTCACTCAGAGGAAGAAGGTGAGGAAGATGTGCACAACATGACCAAAGCACCTGATCATAACAATGAAGGAAATGAGGTCAATGTGCAAGAAGTGCTCGATGCAACATGAAAAGATGAGGTAGACATCCATGTAGTAAACAATGAAGTCAAGACATACACTCTCAAAGAACTACACACAAGTTCATCGCAAATAGTGAGTTCTCATCGTATAGGCAGCCTGATTCAGAAAGGAGGCAAAAGAGTGAGTGCACCTTTATTTTCCCTTCATTCTACATAGGAAGAATCGGCTAAAGCGGAAGCCTACCGTCATCACAATTCTCCTAAGGAAGATTCTACTATTCTTTCTAGAAACCCCCCACTAATGCTTCGACCTTCAATATATCCTTGCCTTCAAAAAAGTGACATTAAAATAGTACAAGAACTTGCACAAATTCAACTGGGAAAACAAGCAACAAAGCTCCTTACTTTGAGCTTTGAGGACAAAGCTCTTTTTAAGGAAGGTGGCATGTTAGGATTCTACTCCTAACCACCATACTAATCACATTATTAGTTAATTATTTAATCACTCTCTCTTTCACAAAGGTTGTGACCTTTGATCACACCTTCACACTCGTAGAAATAGACATTTCATTTGGTATAGTTGAGGCATCGAAGAATATAATTATTAATTAATTTTTGGGTTCCCCATACAATACAACAACGATTTCTTAATAAAAGTGATTCCTTTTATTACTCTAGCATTATAATAAATCTTTCTCTATTGGGTTCACTACATTCCTAGTCCCATGGATGAAGGGAATGCTCAAAATCAAGTTGAGGAGGCACCTTAGCCTACCTCGCTTACTTCTTCAGCAAGATTATATACACTGTAGGTGACTATACATTTGGTTAGTCATGGGTTAGTAGAGTATATAGTGCATAATGTGACATTCACACTTTTTATTGAAACTACATAGGACATGGGCTGACCTCAATCCCATCACTTTCTCGTAGGTATGGCGGTACCACTAGGGGTTCCACCCAACCAAATGAATTTTATCTATGGAGGTTTTGACTAGTATGAAAATTGCACACCCATAGATGAGGATGATGGTGAAACATTCTTCATAAATATTCATTATATGTCTAACCCCGAGTTCACCTTGTGCTATTTTGAAAGTTACCATTGGCATGGTTACGTTATAGGCTTATTCGAGCATGGGCATTAAACTCCATATGAACCATAATATCAGTTTCCAATCCAAGGATAGGATGAGCTTTTAGTAGCATCTCTTGATTGTCTAAACCATAGTTTGGGGGATGATGTGGATTGGAATCCTTATCAACCTAACCCTTCCTATAAGAGAAAGGGTAATAGGATTGTGACCTACATCTCTATTAAGCCACCTGAGATCTATCACAATAAAATTATGATAGAGGTCAATCTAGTAGACATTCCAAGAGCTAACTTGGATAATGAAAGTCATGAAGCTATTGATGATACTGGCATGCAGATCCAAAATTTGGGTATAGCAATAGATACTGAATCAAAATTTGCTTTTGAGGAAGATCAAGCAGAGTCCATTTTTGAAAGTGATGAACCATATTGCAATTTTGGAATCGATGATGATGAGCAATCCTCAAACAATGAATTATATGAGGATGAAACTAAGTTGGCCTACTTAAGCCCTCTATATTTAATACATGTATTACCCATGGAGATAGTGTGTGAGAATGGGGGATCCCTCATTAATGATAGTGGCTATGAAGATAGGGCCTATCTTGGGATTCACTATTTACATCATCATCATGATTCGGTGGGCATCGATGATATGTATCGATGAGTCTATCCTAGCCTATGCCTTATATGGAGACCATCCAACTTAGACATGATTTATCATATAATATTTCCTCATCCATCAATATATATGTAGCTCCTTGAGCCCAATGATACCAATTTATAATCTATTCATAGACTGAATCCGAACATACCCATACCCCTAGAGCTACATCTTGGGTATACGAATAGCATAGATAACATATATTTGCACACACGTCATCCTAGAGATCTAATCTATTCCATAAATATGTTATCCATTAATTTGACCACTTCACTTTATAATCAAGTCGATCCTTCCAAACCATTGTGTCTTAATTTAGATGATATCGATTGGGATCATGATGATTCACCACTAGAGCCTAAATATTTCTTCCCTAAGAAAGAAATGTTTCAACCTTTTCATTTTGTGCTAGGTTGTGCACATGATGTCTATCACCCTGAGGGAAATTTTGATGCAGGACCTTTAAACCCAGCTAATGACATCCACTTGATTCCTATGCCTCACCATCTTGAGGAGGGATCGTATATATCAATAGAGGAAACCTTTGATGTGGATATCAGTGATTATTCCACTAATCCTAAGATGGTTAAGTTTGGAGAGATTCTATCTCCTGATGAGCATGCTAACCTCATACCTCTACTGAAAGAGAGTCCTGATCTCTTTGCTTGGATATACAAGGATATGTTGATACTAGATATAAAAAATGGTTACTCATAACCTTTCACTAGATCCCTCTAAATATTATATCAAGTATAAGATTAAGAAGATGCATCCAATAGTCGCTTTAATGGTTAAATATGAGTTGTAAAAGTTGTACATAGATTTAATTATCTCCATTGACTATCTGAAATGGGTATTAAACATGGTACCTATAGAAAAACCTGATGGAAGGATTCATATCTATACCGATTTTAGAGACCTCAACAAGGAAACACAAAAGGATTCATTTTTGTTGCCCAACATATATGCTCTTGTATATGCAACTATAGGTCATGAGATGTTCTCCCTTATGGACATTTTTTCTAGTTACAACCAAATTTGGATTAAAGTTGAAGACTAGTATAAAATAATGTTCACAACACCATGGGGAACATTATGTTATAAAGTTATGCCATTCAGCCTTAAGAATTTGTAACCACCAAAAAGGCTCACACCCGATGTATCCTATTACAATAATTGATAAAAGCATAACATGGGTACAAGAACAAGAAATTGACAATAAATGAATCAAGAATAAATATGCTTTATTCCATTATATTCGAATTCAAACCCAAATTATAGGTACATCCCTCTTAGGGATAATCACTTTGATACAATATTACATTAGGAGTGTGTAATTTGTTTCTCTCTCAAGGGTAGGTGTGATTTCCAAGTGCCTTTCAGGGTTACACGAACTGCTCTAGGGTGTCGATGACCTTCTTCTTCATGTTGAGGAAATAATTGTATACTTTATCTATTTCAATACCTATTCCCTATGATAAAGAAACAACAATAAGCAATTAGTAACAAATGAGGCCTCTCTTTATGAGGCTTTAAAAGGAAACTTGCATAAAGAATATCATGAAATCAAGAAAGCGTGTAAAACTATCAATCTATGCAATAAATGAGGAAATTGTAATATAACATGTAAAGAAGCATAAATCTAGCTAAGAAACATCCTAATTAACCATTTTAAAACTTTAATTACATGAAACTAATATATATTAACAAATGCAAGGAAAGGTGAAGCAAATCTACCTCTAATTCCTAAATTAACCGATCAAATATGCTAGATTAAGCTAATTGCATGATTGAAAATGGAAAACTACTACTAAAATGGAGGAAGGAGAGCATAAAACCCTAGCTGTAGTTTTGAGGTGTGGTTGGCACTGTTAATTGTGGCTCATAGTCATGGTTAAGATGAAAGTGTCCTTTCTCTTGCAACCAAGGCTAGAAAATCTCAAATCCTCCAAGAAATTGATGTTCAAGGGTTGCCTGTATTTTTTGGAATAGATTGACAGTTGAATTCAATGGAATTAGTAATGGAGGTGTGTCAATTGTCAAGCTTGCTCCTCAATCCCTTGATATCTCCATTTTTGCATGCACAATTTTCATTTATCAATTGTACAACACTCCGTTACTCCTCAAGGGGATATGAAATTGCTCTCCAATCCGACAGGGCTCTGCTATGTGCAATTGAGCTATTATTTAGGATCTTTGCTCTCTAATATTGGGGTCTTAAGTAAACTCCCAAAATACTTTCTCTAGCTTCATGGAGAAGCCAAGAAAAATATTTGGCAATTGAGAGGAAGCTTTTGGATGCTTCCCAGCCCAAAATGCTTTGAAAACCATTGGAATTCAGTTGTTGCAAATGATTTGACTCGGCTCTAGTCACTCGAGTTTATTACAGTATTAACCACAGGTGTCAGCCATAGTTAGCATGCAAGATTTTACTAACCACAGGTTTTAGCTGTGGTTAGCATGCAAGCTTTTTCTAACCATAGGTATCAGTCATGGTTAGCACTGAATAGGCCAAGGAGCCCAAATTGAGTGGTTAAAACCACTGCTTAGTCTTGAAAAGGTCCAAGGTAATTCATATGGTCTATAAAGGTGCCCATATGAGTAGTTGCCATCAACATGATGTGTTTTAGGTGTCTATAGAATGCTAGTGCCACATATCAGAGAGCCATGACATATATTTTCCATGACTACATGCACAAAATATTAGAAGATTATATCCATGAATTATTAATAAATTCATTGCTACATTTAGAGCATGCAGAGTTTATCATGAAGGTATTTGATTGCCTGATAGAGCATAATGTCAAGTTGAATCCCAAGAAGTGCGTATTTGGAAATTTGAACCAACGAAGGTCAAGGCCATACTATAAATGTGTCCTCCCATAAATATCAAAGAATTAAGAAGCCTACAGGGCAAAGTAGCATCCATAAAGTGATTCATCGCATAATTATTGAAAAAATATCAACCCATGAATTGGTTTCTATATAAGGGGTTCCCATTCAATTGGGATGAGGACTATCAAGTGGCCCTCATTGAAACCAAGAAATACCTAGCAACACCACTAGTACTAGATCCATCAAAACTAGATGTGCCTTTCCTGCTATATATATTAGCTACTGACTTTGCATTGGGAACCATGTTGACCCAAAAGAATGTGCAAGACAAAGAGTAAGTGATATATTACATCATTCGCACCTTGGTGAGTTATGAGCTAGGGTATGCATACATGGAGAAGTTGTATTTAGCAGTGGTGTTTGCAATGAAGAAGTTTCACCACTACAAGCTAAGTCATATGATGTATATGATATCCAAACAAAATCCTTTTTAGTATATGATGAGCAAGCATATCATAATACACATACTGTAAAGTGGATCATGCTATTGACAAAATTTGATTTGGAATTCATTAGCCAAAAGTCTATCAAGGGATAGGTCATAGCTGATCAACTGGTATAGGCACCTCTCGAATATAGTAGACATCTTGTCATAGATCTTCTTGATGATGTGAGATTCGCATTATCAGAATCTCCCAAACCTAAATAACTATATCACAAAGTTGACATGACTTTGTTCTTCGATGGTTCAAAGTGTGAGCAAGAGGGTGGTGTAGAAATTGTCTTCTTCATGCCACAAGGTGCTCCAATGTCCTTGTATTTTAAGTTAGACTTTCCTTGTACCAATAACAATGTTGAATATGAATACCTAATATTGGGTCTCCAAATAGCCATCACCATGAATATTAAAAGGTTAAACATCTTTGGTGATTCCCTTATCATAGTAAATCAAGTGAAGGGACAATTTTAGTGCAAGTGTCCTATCCTGAAAGCTTATAAGGATCTTGCTAACACTTATCTAGCCCAACTAGAATGGTATAACATCAATGCAATCCCTCATTTGTTGAACATGTTTGTAGAAACTATGGCATATTTGGGATCTTTAATCCCTCAGAATACCTCTACAAATTTTACTACCATTCATGTAAAGATGCTATCGCATGCCGCGATGCAATGTGAGGCCTTTGATAACAAGGAATGAATCAACATGATTCATATAAAACCAAACCATGAGCAGTTCTATAAAACCATATATTTTCTCAAGAATGTACCTTAGGATTATTTTATCTCGTAGGGTCCTACAGGGAATGACACTACCATTCACCACAAGTTTGTATCCTAGTTTGCATTCACACATAGGGAAACCCCAGGGGAACAAGTTATCTTGTCAGTTGAGGCAAAAGCTTATCAGGACTAGATGTCATAATTAAATGACTTCCTGAATCTTGATTTAATCTCTCAAGGATTATCACAAGTCGTGAAGTGCACATTCAGATAGATAGCGACAAACTATGTCTTGCTAGGAAACATCTTGTACTATCGAAGCTACGATGGAGTTCTCCTTAGTTATCTTGAGTCCCAAGAATTGGCTTGGGAAATTTTATAGGCTCATGATGGTACATACAATTGTCATTTCAGAAGTATGGCCATCATCAAGCACATCCTTTAAATGGGTTATTATTGGCCCACTATTGAGAATGATTGCATCATGTTTGTCAAGAAATACATTAAATATTAGCATCATACTAATCTTATGCACTTGCCATCATAAGCCTTACATCCCATTCAAGTGGCTTGGCCATTTTATCAGTGGGGTTTGGATCTAATCGGTAATATATCTCCCCCATCATTGGGATGACATACATTCATTATAATGGCTATTGATTATTTTACAAAGTGGATGGAAGCAATTCCTCTAAAAACGATAACTAGAGCATAACGATAACTAGAGCATGTATTACAGAGTTTATACTTCACAATATCATAAGTCATTTTGGGATACCATCCAAAATAATCTTGAATAATCAAATTTCATTCAATAATAAACTTGTGAGGGATTAGATGTCCAAGTACAACATACAACACATTTTTGTGACTTCTTACTATCCATAGGCAAACGGGTAAGCTAAGGCTTCAAACAAGACTGTGGTAGCCATATTGAAAAATACGGTACATGAAAATTATAAATATTGGCACATCTAGCTACCCATTGCATTATGGGCTTACAGGACTAGTATATAGATACCCACTAGGGCAACTCTATTTTCACTAGTATATGGTGTTGAAGCCATTATGCCCTTAGAGTTGTAGATTCCAACGTTACGCATTGCATTGAAAGAGTTCATCGATGATGACACTGTGCAACAATCTCACCTTGATAAATTGATTTTTCTTGATGAACATCTTGTGAATTCCCTTGAGCATCTTTGCATTTATCAAGAGTGCTTAAAAAAAGCTTATAATGGTAAATTCAATCTGAGAGACTTTAAAGTTGGTGATCCTATGTTGAAGGAGAACCAACAAAACTCAAACCTGTCGCCACACTTGCGAGATAAATTTATGGCCATCTGGTTAGGTCCATTATCATATCAGAGTATATTGGACTTGGAACGTATCACCTAACATTGCTTGAAGAGCCTAAACCTATCAACATCCTTCATCTTAAGTCATTCCATACATAATAATTCAAAAATATGGAAAAATTTCTAAATCCATAAATTTCAAAAAACAATAAAATCTAAAAATATTGCAAAATATTCAAAACTTCAAAATAATTTGCATAATGCATTTCATTTTGCACATGCATTCATGTAATTGCATTGCATTTAGGTATTTCCATCCATCGCACTTGCATTAGGATAGGTTGTGTTTGCAATCTTACAAACGACACCATATTTGTATTTCAATCATGCATCTATGCAACATCATCATCCATCACCCCTCTGATTAATTGTGTTTCTCAACACAACCCCTCTTGTTGTTATGAAGAATATACTAGGGTTTTCCATTCATTCAGCCATATTTAGTGATCTTCTCAAAAGTTTGTAGAAATCTTGCTTTGCTTTTAAGGATGAGGTCTAGTTTTGAAAGCACTTAGCATATCAAAATCCCATAACTAATCAAAATACATTAACAATTATAATTAGGATAATGAAGGACAAACACTATAAAGTGGTCTAGATCACCTTAAGTGAAAGGTTTTGTTACATACTCATTTGTGAGGTGCAATGGTCTAGAGTAGTGGTCATTGGCAAAAGGACAAGTTTCCCCCTACCCGAAGAAATCCCTTTCTTAAAAAAGGAACAAAATCCCAAAATTCAAATCAAATCCTTTGCTCAAAACAAAAGAAAAATAAGAAAAAATACAAAATACAAAATAAACAGTGGTTTTTTATCACTATACATGAGCAAGTATCCCAATAAATTGAAGAAAAGAAGAGGGTGAACCTGAATCCCTGGAATGATCAATACTTAAAAATCATAGAGTGATCCCCAATACAAAAATGGGTTGAATGAATCTCACCTGATATTGGGGTAGGTCTAAGCAATTTGCAAATGACCTAGCTTTAGGTAGCTTGCATTGCCGAGTGCTCTAGTCCAACTAAGTCCAAATATAGGATTGGGTTATCACGTGGTTATCCTCATTACAACAATGGGCTGAATGAATCCTGCCTGAAAATGAGGTAGTTTGATGTCTCATCTAATATATTCATTTTTACACATAGGGATAGTGAATATCTTGGTCTTTCATAGTGAAAAAATTATCTTTCAAAAGTCTAGTATAGTCATTATACCACTTTTGATAAGTCAACTAGGTTGTTTTACTATCATGGAAAACCTCAAAAATTCCCAAATAGCAACAAATTGCATCAATCACTCAACTATAAATTTATTTTTATGAGATTTTGTTTATTAAAGGGTGTTAATAACTAAGAATAGATACCAAATTTATATCATCAATTATATTTAGACAACCAATGACTATTTTTTGCATATCTTTTAATTTACAAAGACTTATGAAGAGAAACAATACATCATCTCATCTCACATATGGGTGTCTAACTGATTAATTCTTATGATAAGATTCATAAATTATATCATTTCATCTCCATTGGATTTTCAACTCATATTGGATTTATTCCTTATTTTTTAAAGTGATTAAAGCATATAGGTTCAATTACATCAGATCACATCATGTAAATAATGCATTGCATACATTATATCATAACATCATAAATTAAATGCATACAAGTAAATCAAATTAAAAGTACATTTAATATATAAAATTGCATCCATATGCATACATCATAGTAGTCCATATACACATCTAGATCACAAAATCTAGTCATACACACATCATCTATTTAGTGTGTTTCATCCATACATCGCATCAGATAGCATCAAATCAACATAACATATAATCACTGCATCCATATGCATCTCATAAACATAAAACCATAAATAAATGTACACATATAATGAGTCATAAATCAAATCCATATCATATAAATATATGTATAAAAAACAAATTACATAGGCATATGTCCAAAATGCCCATAGGCTACAACTGTGTAGGTCCTTAGACCTTACTCTAAAAAATAGTACATACAATCTCATAAGATATATACTAGCTATTATTTATGCCCCCTATCTATGAGGCTCACCCACCATATCCACCCTCCCTCTACATCTACCTCGAGCTAATACTTGTGGATATATCTGACCTATGATTCCTATGACTAGGCCATGTTGATGACTACCCAGTATCCTGTGTTTGGATCCATTGTGTCCCTAAAATAGTAGTCCTCTCGGGCACCTCACCCCTAAGAAGTATGATCTCACCCTCTAAGAGAGTGATGCAAACCACATCTTATGAGTTTTGTGTATTAGCCTCCATAATGAGGGCATGTGTAGACACCTAAATCATGTAAATCGGATAATACTGTCAGTGCATTACATATGCCCTCTTATCAACAACATATGGCCTTATTAGGCACCCCTCTAGGCTAGAAAAAGGCTTCCAAAACCCTCCAAAACTCAATTTGGAGGGTTCCTAGCAATCTGGGGTAGTTTTTTCACCCCTACTAGTGATCCTACCACCCAGGGATGACCACAGTTGGTGACTGTCCCACCACAAGACAACCATCAGCAACCGTCCCTAGGTGGGATGACCCCTAACTGAACCCTTGAAAAATTCAAAGGACACACTAAATGGAAATACAAGACTACCATTAATGCATCCAATCACCACATATTGATTTGGGACCTACTAATGGACTACAGGACAGTATATTGGGAGCCCCAAAGGGGTAACCTTCCCCTCAATAAAATGACGTAATTAGGACAATTGACATCACTTGCCTCGCATGGCAAAGATGCCATTTTTCCCTAGATTCCATTTTGAGATATAATAGAAGGCCAAAAACCTCATTCCAAAGAGGAGGAGAATAAAATTTAGAGCAATGAAGTGCTACTCATTTGAAACCACACCCTCACAAACCAATTTGAAACTTAATCTTGCCTACCTCTTGACCTTGAAACCCACTTCATTCGAAGGTGCTTTTAGGAGCAATAGGACCCAATTTACCAATAAAATAGCCAAATTGAAGGACAAATTGGCCCCATATGTCGAAAACACCCTCACCCTATTTTGAACCAATTACCAAGGCCATAGGTGACAAAAGTAAGATAGTTTTGTAACCATCCCACTTGGGGACGACTAGCAGTCATCCCATGGCACTCATAGGGATGGTCCCAAAATAGTAGAGAATTTTAGAGAATTTCCTCCATAGACCTCCTTAGGATGTCTATATGAACCTCTGGTCCAAATTTGAGGTCATTTGGAGGAGTTTTGGTTCAGGATTTGGAGTCCCCAATGTTGCAGGTCTACATGGCTCACCCCGGAGCGACCAGTAGTTCAACATAGTTTTGCATCAAATATTGCTTCCAAAACTAGTTATTATTATTTATATTATATTATAAGATTTTCATGCTTACTGTAGATTAGTTTTTTTGCACATATATCACTTTTATATTGTGATATTTTATGAGCATCATAAATGCTCATATTTTGTATACATTTTCTTGATTATTATGTGGCTGTTTAATAAGGATTGCATATGTTTATGAATTATTATAGAATTATTTGATGAAATTATGCATGTTATCTAATTCATGTATTTTTAGTTTTTTTGTGTGGAATTGTAGTTTATTTAATCATATTTGGATTAGTCGAGGTCTTTTCATGGACCTGGCACTTTGTTTCTTTCGGAATCAATGCAGAGAAGGTAGGCGCCTTCCTCTTTGAGGAAGGCACCAAACGTATGTAGGAACCTTCCTCTTCTAGGAAGGTGCAAATCATAAGTAGGCACCTTCATCTTCCAGGAAGGTTCCAAGCGTAATTAGGTGCCTTCCTCTTCTAGGAAGGTGCCAAGGAAAGACAAGTGCCTTCCTCTCCTAGGAAGGCACCAATAGAAGGCCAACGCCTTCCTCTTCTAGGAAGGTGCCAAAGGAAAATAAGTGCCTTCCTCTCATAAGGAAGGCACCGATAGGAAGGTTCCACTAGAATGCAAGTGCCTTCCTCTCACAGGAAGGCATCGACAGGAAGGCACCACTAGAAGGCAAGCGCCTTCCTCTCATAAGGAAGGTGCTGACAAGAAGGTGCCACTAGAAGGCAAGTGCCTTCCTCTCATAGGAAGGCGCCAACATAAGGTAAGGTGCCTTATGCATAGATAAGGCACCCGACATACTTAGGCACCTTCCTCATAGGTAAGGTGCCCCTATTCTTCACCCGTTGACCAAACAAGCACAACGTGGACAACAGAGACTGGTGCAGTTCCAACTCTACATCATGTAGAGTTAAATTGGGGATTGCACTGATGTATGAGAATGTCCTACCAATACTAGGATAAGCACAAACCAATTAGTGAACATGCCATCATTAGAAATGAATGCCAATTTTAGCAGACGCCAATCACATTTAGCAGACTATATTATTTTAGTCTGGAATGAATCGATTGTTATAACTTCTTTGTAATAGAAGATTTGCGGGTGTGCTATATAAACACACACAGACCTATCTAAGGGTATATAGAATATTTTGATAGTAAATGTAGAGAGATATACAAAGAAGCAATGTAATACTTTGATAATTATAATACAGTTCTAAGAGTTTCTAAGTGCGTGTTCAGCTGGGAGGAAGTTGCTGGAGCCTGGGCCCACTCCAAGCCAGTATTTCTTACCCTATTTTTCTTGTGTTTTTTAGATTAGTTTACCGCTTTTATAATATTGTTTATCACATTGTTATTCCTATTATTTCAATAGATTTATTTCCAAGAATGTGTGAATATTTACTTTCTGTAGATTTAATTGTTTTTACGTAAATTATTGAGGAGTTTATGAATGATTGATGACCATTGAAACACCTCCCAATAGTAGAACTAATAGACTCATCTCGAGTGGTATTGTAAGCAATATTGTTCAAGACCCTTCGCAAGTTTATGAAGCTCCTTGTGTTTATAAATTAAATGCATGGGCATGTGACAAAAGTAGGAAAGAAGTTAACCTTGTTTGGCCTACAACATTTTGGCATCGTTTCCGTGGAGAGGCATCTCAACTAGATTATTTACAATACCTAGAAACCTTCCATCTGACCTTGTATGAGTTCTTTGAGAAGAAGAGGACCTAACAATCGGTTTATAAAAACCAATCCATGAGAACCTGAGTCAGCCAAACATTCTGAATTTGAATTAGACTCACCTGACCCACCACCAGTAATCCATTGGAGTGAGGATCCATACTTTGTACAAAGTGCCTCCTCATACCATCAACTTGGGGAAGAACAAATCATCATAAATCCCCTATTTAATAGGACACCCTTAGAGGAAGCCTTGTTGTGGAAAGCTATAGAAGATCGGACGATAACACTAGAAAACCTTAGAGCCTTGACTTAGAAAATCTTAAATGACTGTAAGGCCATAAATACTACATTAGAGACCGTATTTCCTAAAAAAATAGTTGACCACGAAGAAGTCTCATCTGGATTTAGTTTCCTAATTGATGAAGGAGTAGGAGATACCAAAATGAAAAACATATCCCCTGCTCACCTTTCAACCTTCAAAGGATACCCAACTGAGGACCCTGACCTATTTTTATTTAAGTTTGATGTCTTATGCAGGTCTATGGACTACAAATCTGATACACAGAAGCTAAAACTCTTTCCTTCCACATTGTATGATGCAGCTTTATAGTGGTTCATCGGTCTAGGATACAGACACATTACCACTTGGGATCAAATGAAGAAGCTCTTTTTATAGCAATACCAAGATTTTAGGAGAACAAGAGACTCCAGAGAAGAGGTCTTGAGCATGACGTAGAAAGAAGATGAGTCTCTTGAGGAATACTAGGAGAGATTCAATTTCAATATTCAATGATCTCCTCACACGAAACTATCTGATAAGTCCCTCAAAAGAATCTTTTTGAGTGGACTTACCAATTAATCATTGGAGGCTCTTAACATGATTTCTAGAGGTGATGTCTACCAGCACGCTATGGAAGACATCCGAAAACTATGTCGGAACTACTCAAGAAGGAGAGGCAAGACCACTTCTAGAACCATGAAAGTGACTACTTCAGTCACGAAGATAGAAATAGGTAACATGCTAGAAGATTTAAAGAGCGAAATGCTCTCATATCTAGCATTGCAGATGGATACACTACTATTAGAGAAAAATAAGCAAGAAAATGAAGCAGCATTGGCTTATTTTTGTCCAAAATGTAGAGGGAAGCATGCAAAGAATGCATGCCTGAAGAACAAAGTTAGAGTATGCACAATTTGCAGGCTGAAACATAAAACTCGATTGTGCCCACAACTACCCAGTAATCAAGAGGATGTTGAAAGCATGGATGCCTATTTCATAGGTAATTAGAAGAGTTGGCCACAACCCCTTGCGGGTAATATACCAACCAAAATTTCGTCATATGGGGGAGGACCATACATGCCCCAAGGCCCACCTCAACCACCTAACATGGGATGGTGGGGGCCATAACCCTGGTCCAACGCATCCCCAGTAGCATTCCCAATCCAGCAGCCATGGATGCCATATCCATATCCTGGGCAGTAGTGGAGAGGCCACACTACGTGGAATTAGGCTCCACATAATGTAGCACCATCTCACCCTAACAAAATTTATCGGTATTTCCAGCACTGAGACCTGTGCAACTACCCGCATAACCAATGACAAATCCTAATAACAAGGTGAACTAGCCAGCATACAACGTGGAGGGTGAGATGTATTCGATGTACCATATTTAGCTTAGGTATGGTAGACAACTAGGAGTAGGAATGCCTCCACTGATAGAAGAGGAGAAAGAGGTAGGATAAACACCTCTTGTAGAAGAGGTGATAGAAGAAATGCCTAAGAGAGCAAAGGCTCCATTTCCCAACCGATTGCAAGAATAGAGGAAAGTAATGCAGCCAGAGTTCGATATCTTGTCTAGCTTGAAGAACCTCACCGTGATAATTCCATTATTTCAAGCCATCCGAGATGTTTTGATATATACCAAGGTGATAAGAGAGATGTGTCTAAGGAATCTAGGATGAAGAGCAACCCAGACTATCAATTTCATGGGTAAACTAGCAGATTTTATGATGGGCAAAACATGCCATCCTAAGTATGCAGACCTAGATATCCTGGTGTTGACTGTAAAAATTGAGGGACATTCCTTGTCTAATATGTTGGTCGATCTCAGAGCAGTCATCAATGTAATGCCTCAAGAGACCATGCATAGGCTATAGCTCATGAGCCTGAAACCCACTATGACAGTGTTGTAGCTAGCTGATCGATCGACCGTGGCATCGAAAGGAATATTGGAAGACATAACAGTGACAGTCAGTACATGGGAATCCCTAGCTGACTTTTTATTCTTGCAATCTAAAAATAGGTTGGGCGATTACCCGCTCATATTGGTAAGGCCATGGTTGGTAATAGCTGATGCTTACATCAGCTATCGAGATGGGTTGATGACCATCTATGATGGAAGAAACATTAAAATGTTGACTATTTCACCCCCAACGTAGTCCATCGACTCATTAGGAGAACCCATGTTGATCGAGCATGAAAATCCTAAGCTATCCATGATCCAGCCAGTGATGATGTTGGATGAGTTGGCAGAAGAAGATGAAGATGGTGCTATTATGGAGTTCCTCCATGGGGAGTCCTCCATATTTGCACCTGGATCATCGTTGGTTGGTGCCCAAAATGACCACGTTTAGTAGATACACGTCAGGCTAGGAAGAACATTGAATGTTAGTAGTGGGTTGACTCCCACATAATTGATGAAAGTAGAAGAGCTCCTGGTTAGAAACCAACAATAATTTTCATGGGATTACTCAGATATGAAGGGTATCAACCCAAATATCTATACCCATCATATATACCTATATGATCAAGCAACTCCAAGCAGGAAACCATAGAGAAGAATGAATCCAGCAATGAAATACATTATCAAGGAAGAATTGCAAAAACTCTTGACTACCAGATTCATCTTTCCAATTTCTAATAGCAAGTGGGTATCACCATTAGTGGTAGTCCCTAAAAAGAACAATAAATGGTGAATCTATGTGGACTATAGAGCATTAAACAAAGTGATCAAGAAGGACCACTTCCCACTCCTGATCATTGATCAAGTCTTGGATACACTCTCCATGAGGAAGTATTTCTCCTTCCTAGATGGATTCAGTGGATACAAATAGATATAGATAGGAGAAGAGGATCAGGATAAGACAACGTTCACCTGCCCATGGGGAACTTTTGCCTATCAGGTATTACCTTTTGGACTATGCAATGCACCTACCACATTTCAAAGGGCGGTGCTTAGCATATTTTTAGACATGATGGGATATGTGATCGAAGTATACATGGATGAATTCACTGTCTATGGAGAAACCTTTGATGAAGCAATGACAAACTTGGAAAGAGTGATCGAAAGAAGCAAGGGAAAAATTTGTCCCTAAGCAACGAGAAATGCTTTATGATGATGCAAGAAGGCATCTTATTGGGACACCACCTCTCCATATAAGGAATAAAGGTTGATAAAAGGAAAATTGAGGTAATTAGAGACCTACCCATCCCCAGAACATAGAGATAGGTGAGGAGTTTTCTTGGATCAGTCAGGTACTACCGGTGATTTATCATCGAATTCAGTCAAAATTGCAAAACCATTACACACTCTATTATCTAAATATGTGGAGTTCAATTGGATGGAAGACTACAAAGAAGTGTTTCAGTTGCTTAAATAGAAACTGATATCTGCACCAGTTTTAAGAGGACCAAATTGGTCCATACCATTCCATATCTACTGTGATGCATCCAACAATGCGATTGGAGTAGTCCTCGGACAGAAGGATGGCGAAGAATTTTACGCCATCTACTATGTCAGAAAAAACTTGGCAGGAGCCGAGCTCAACTACACGGTGACGAAGGAGTTCCTTGCAGTTATGCATGCCATAAAAAAAATTATGCCATTATATCATCAGGTATAAGGTATTTTTCCACACATACCATGAGGCCATCAGATACTTGATGAGCAAGCTGGCCATTGGTGGAAGAATTATCAGATGGCTCTTGTTACTGTAGGAATTCGACATCACAATAGTCAACAAATCGGGCAAAGACAATGTCGTAGCAGATTTTCTATCCAAATTGATACCAAAAGACCATATAGTAGTGGAAGACCAGTTTCTAGACAAACATGTTTTCACCATTAGTGAGCAAATCCCATGGTACATAGATATAGCCAATTACTTGGCCATCGAAAGAACCTCACCTGCTCTCTCTTTTCGAGAAAATCAGGCGATCATAGAGAAAAGTGCATCATTCCTATGGATTGATGGCCTCTTATTCAAAATAGGACGTGACAAGATTATAAGGAGATGTGTAGCAGAACAGGAGTTTGCAGGAGTACTCAAAGTGTGTCACGATGAACCATGTGGAGGACACTTTATAGGGAAATGAACTACCTATAAAATCCTATAGGCTAGGTACTTTTGGCCCACTCTATTCAAGGATGCAGCTGCGTACACCAGCAAGTGCGATGAATGACAAAGAGTGGGTAGACCAACCCATCAAGATGAAATGCCCCTCTAGCCTCAGGTACACCTGGAACCCTTCGATAAGTGGGGCATGGACTTCATGGGACCAATTAATCCACCTTCAATAGGGAGGAGGTTTATTTTGGTCTGTATAGATTACGTCACCAAATGGGTTGAAGTTCAAGTGTTGAGAGATTCAAAAGAAAGAACAGTCACCAATTTCTTATTTTCCCACATTTTTACACAATTTGGGGTCCTGAGAGAGATAACAACAGACCAAGGGCCTCAATTTACCTCCAAGTTGATCAAGGAGCTGATGGAGCAATACAAATTTTGGCACAATAAAACTACACCCTACCATACGCAGGCAAATGGGCAAGTGCAAGTTATGAACAAATGAAATAGAGAACATCCTGATGAAGATCATGCAACAATACAAAAAATATTAGGCTACACGGTTGTCGAAGGCAATCTAGGCGTATAATACCACATGGAAATCCACCACAGGCTTCACACCCTTCCAACTGGTCTATGGGAAGAGTGCGATGATGCCCATTGAATTTAAAATCAATACATTTAGGACAGCTTCAGAATTGAACTTGAGCTTGGATGACGCTCAAAAAGAAAGGATTCGACAGCTAGATTAGCTGGACAAAATCCGAATGGACGCTTTGCAGAGAACAAAAATCATACAAAAGCAAAGAAAGCGGTGGCATGATCGCCACATAAAACTGAAGCAGTTCCAAGAAGGAGAATGGGTGATGTTGTATGATTATCGGTTCCAAGAAAGAAAAGGTAAATTAATGCAAATATGGATGGGATCGTATGAGGTGGTAGAACTCATCAAGAATGGGGCAGTGCACGTTAGAACAATTTACGGTAGCAACACTGTGTTAACGGTCAATGGCCACTGACTGTGCCCCTATAATACATCTAAAATATTATAGGTGGAATCCATAATAGATGTGGGGGAGACCCCATCTTGTTAGATATAGAACAAACTCTTAACATGCGAAATGGTGGGCATGGAGGTGCTCACCAAAATCAGTTAATTTAGTTTTTTTCTTACGATGTGTTTTGCAGGGACGACGCCCGCATGCAAGCTGCAAGAATCATAATCCAGGGCCTAACAGGCATGGAATGCATCTAACTACCTTTATTTTTCTTTCTTTTCATTTGATTTTTTTAGGTATAGGACCTGACAACACGAGGAATAGGTATCTGGGAAACTAGGCCTAATTCGGGTTAGCATTCTGACATCGACACTCATAGGTAGAAGCTGAGGTAGCATGAAGCGAGATTGATAAGGCTTGATAACCCTTTCCCAGTCAATCACAACATGATTTCCAAGAATAAAGCACGTTTCGATAAGGTGCAGAAGAAGGCACCTCCTTATAAATAAGGCACCCAGCCAGAAGAAGGCACCTTCCTTATAAAGAAGGTGCCCAGCCAGAAGAAGGCACCTTCCTTATGAAGAAGGTACCCTACCAGAATAAGGTGCCTTCCTTATAAGGGTGCCCAACCAGAATAAGGTGACCCACTAGAATAAGGCACCTTCCTTATAAAGGTGCCTATCCAAAAGAAGGTGCCTTTCGTATGAAGAAAGTGCCCTACCATAATAAGGCACCTTCCTTATGAAGAAGACACCCCGCTAGAAGAAGGTGCCCCGCCAGAAGAAGGAGCCCTGCTAGAAGAAGGCACCTTCCTTATAAAGAAGGCACACAAAAAAAAGAAGCTCGAGGTGCCTTCTACATCAGGAAGGTGCATACAGACCGAGGCACCTTCCACCCCAGGAAGGCGCAGGTATACAGTGGTGCCTTCCACCCTAGAAAGGTGTAGATATTTAGCAGTGCCTTCCACATCAGGAAGGCACACCCATTTAGAAGCACCTTTTGTAGCAGGAAGGCATCATCATCAAAAGGGTGCCTTCCACCATCGAAAGGCACATCCAATCAGAGATGCCTTCCACCACAGAAAGGAGCATCCATTCAAAGAGCACCGACAACATCGAGAAGGCACCATATAAGCACCTTCCACATTGGGAAGGCACCATATAAGCACCTTCCACATTGGGAAGGCACCATATAAGCACCTTCCACATCAAGAAGGCACCACATAAGCACCTTCCACATTAGGAAGGTACCAAAGAGCGCCTTTCACGTACAACTAGCACTTAAGTCTCACGGACACCTTGATTGGAACAAAATCACCACATGAACGAGCGACATCAGATTACCATACCCCTCCCCCGAGTCACAAATAAATGAATCAATGCTCTTCATGACGCATGAAACACAAAATAAGGTATGCACATACTAACTCAAATATTTATATAATTATTCATAAATTATGCAGTACCAAAAAAATATTGTCGTCATAAAAAAATCATATACCCCCATGGTCGAAACCACGTTCCAATGATATGGCTTGAAAGGTGTACCCTAGAATTAAATGCTAAGGTTAGGAACCTTACCTATAAGAAGACACATTCCTAAAGAAGTAAGGACAAAAAAAAGAAGCGTAGCAGTAAGGGAAGGTGCCATGGGAGGAAGGTCGAAGAATCATGCGGTGAAAAATAATGAGCCGAGTGATACAAAAGGAATCAGGGAGATGGTAATAACACAATTCGAGGCTGAGGGATGGTTCAAATACTATACCCTAGTCAGTCAGGGCCAGGATATGGAGGAAACCAAGGAATTCACTGCCTCCTTGAGGGGCAATGTAGCTTAGGTGTGAGGGGTATAAATTTTGGTCACCCCCGAATACATCTCGTAGGCGACTGGATTGCCCCTCACAAGTGAATGCATATACAAATGCATACTACTGAATCCATACATCGAAGTGCTGCTAATAGGAGAAAATGTGCAGATAGATAAGGAAGGGCTACCCAAAATTAGCCTTCCCATGAATTTGTAGAAGATATTCAAGCAGGTTGCTTGATTCTTTATATGCATCGAGAAGTATACCCATTTGCACACTAACCATGTGTAGTTTCTAAATCACCTGGTGCATGGAAGGAAGTTGAACATGCCCTTCTACCTGGAAAATGCCCTAAAGGAAGAAGCGGATAGATACCAGAAGGGAGCACCGTTTGCCTTGGCCCACAATGGGCTGATATCAGCACTGGTCTACCATGCAAATGTGTAGAGGCAGAACCCCAACGCAGAGGGATATGGAAGCCAAGAAATATAATAGGATGCTATTGCCAAAATAGGGCAAGAAGAGGGAAGCCTTGCAAAGGAGATGGCAAGCCTGATTTCACAGAAGAAAGAGGGCATTCACCAATGCCTGAATGCATAAAGGAAAGAGGGCATTCCCTAGTGCTCGAGTATGAAGAGGAAGGAATGTCGCTTATTAGTAGTGAGGTCAAGTTTTTACCACTAGAACCAGTCCCTAAGAGGAAATGCCTACAGTGAATCCTCCTCTCGATAGAAGAAGAGAACGATCCAAAAGTCGACATGGCAGCCCAAACCCTCTAGGAATTGACAAACCAGAGCCCACAAGATGTAGGGACTTCTAGGAGTAATTATCAGGTCGACACAGCCTTGGAGGAAGCACTGGAGTGGCAGACCAATTACTAGATGGCCCAGTAAATTTTGGAGGATTACCAGAATGAGCATAGATGGGAATTGGAAGAACGAGAAAGATGAATCACCTAACTCGAGAAGTTGGTCCAGCAGTTGTGGGAGGAGAACCAACAACTCCAGGATAGGGGAACAAAAATAAGGGACACATCGACCCAAATTGACTGGGCAAGAGAGATCTTGACGAATTCTCCTACATTTGTAGAATGAGTATTCTCTTTGGGAGAATTTCGATCAGATGCCCGATAGAGCAGCCTGGAGGCAGAGGAGAATTCATCTGTTTTCAAGATTGAAAGGGAAATAAGTCCCACAATACCCCCTACCATCGACCTGAGTGATACAGAGCAAGACGAGGGCCAATAGCAGCAAATAGAACCAGGGTATAAGGAAGAACTCCCTAGACCTAAGGAAGAAAGAGAAGAACCTGAGGGGTCGACACAGGACAGACAGGGGGGCAAAGAAGCACCCCTAGAGATGGTAGCAGAGGTCCCCTAGAGTGAAGAAAATGCTCCAGGGACCGCATAGTAGGCCCCTTGGAGCCAGAAGATGTCCACCAAGGAGAAAGGGAAAACCCCTATTCGAGCCATCGCATTTTCTATAGAGGCCAAAGGAAAAGGGCCCAGGACGGCTTGAAAGAAGGCAAAGGTGACCTTCGTTGAGCTAGAAGAATATGGGTGGGATATACAGTCATTCGTAGAGAGCCAAAAATAGTTCGAACGACTACTCAAAGAGATGACAATAGCTAAGGAGACTAGGAAGGCAACCTCAAGGATGTAGGGGGATGTTGGTATCTACATCAATCCAGCAGAGGACAACCAGTTCTGGGAGATTTATGGGTCATCCCATGGATACTCCAAGATAAGAAGGTAGTTTGAATGATGGTGGGTATATGGCCCTGAATTGGAAGCCACTACCATTGCAAAGGAGAATGTAGGGCTTACTCTTAAAGTAGCCCGATTGTACAAAGCCCAAGTAGTTCATCTCAAGAGGGATAATTCAGATATCCCTCTTGTAGCGGTCAAACCTCCAGACACTGACCTATTGCAAGCTACAAAAGCTGCATTTTAGGTAGTAGAGATGATGCTAGCTAGATCACCTTTGATAGCGGCCAAGACAAGGAAAGCATAGTTGATAATAGCACCCATAGCCCCACATAGAAAAAGAGGAGCCACACCTCTAGATGCCAGTGCACAAAAGAGGTAGATACGGGCCATAGGTACAACCAGATCCACCAAGAAATGACAATGATGAGGGATCAATAGGGGTACCTACAATTTTGATGCCACGAGGGTGTGGCATATGTTAGGCATGGGCGGATGATGAGCATAAGAAATGCTCATATTTTGTATACATTTTCTTGATTATTATGCGGCTTTATAATAAGGATTGCATGTGTTTATGAATTATTATATAATTATTTGATGAAATTATGCATGTTATCTAATTTGTGTGTTTTTAATGTATTTTTGTGGAATTGTAGTTGATTTAATTAGATTTGGATCAGTCGAGGTATTTTCATGGACCTGGAACTTTATTTCTTTTAGAATCAACACGAAGAAGGTAGGCACCTTCCTCTTCCAGGAAGGTTCCAAGCGTAAGTAGGTGCCTTCCTCTTCAAGGAAGGTGCCAAGCGTAAGTAGGCACCTTCCCCTTCTAGGAAGGTGCCAAGGAAAGACAAGCACCTTCCTCTCGTAGGAAGGCACCAATAGAAGGCCAGTGCCTTCTCTTCCAGGAAGGCACCAAAGGAAAATAAGTGCCTTCCTCTCATAATGAAGGCATCAACAGGAAGGCACCACTAGAAAGCAATCACCTTCCTCTCACAGGAAGGCACCAATAGGAAGGCACAACTAGAAGGCAAGCGCCTTCCTCTCATAAGGAAGGCACCGTTAAGAAGGTGCCACTAGAATGCAAGTGCCTTCCTCTCACAAGAAGGTTCCAACAGAAGGTAAGGTGCCTTCTGCATAGAGAAGGTACCTGACATACTTAGGAACCTTCCTCATACATAAGGCACCCCTATTCTTCACCCGTTGACCAAACAAGCACGACGTGGACAACAGAGACTGGTGTAGTTCCAACTCTACGTCATGTAGAGTTAAATTGGGGATCACACCAACGTATGAGAACATCCTACCAATGCTAGGTGAAGCACAAACCAATTAGTGAACACAACACTGTTAGAAAAAAATGCCAATTTTAGTAAACATCGATCACATTTACCAAACTATCTTAGTTTAGTCTAGAATGAATCGACTGTTATAACTTCTTTGTAACATAAGATCTACGGGTGTGCTATATAAACACACATAGACCTCTCTAAGGATATATAGAATATTTTGATAGTAAATGTAGAGAGATATACATAAGAAGCATTGTAATACTTTGATAATTATAATATAGTTCTAAGAGTTTCTAAGTGCGTGTTCAGCTGGGAGGAAGCCGTTGGAGCCTGGGCTCACTCCAAGCTAGTATTTCTTCCCCTATTTTTCTTGTGTTTTCTAGATGAATTTACCGCTTTTATAATATTTTGTATCACATTGTTATTTATATTATTGCAATAGGTTTATTTCCAAGAATGCGTGAATATTTCCTTTCTGTAGATTTAATTGTTTTTACGTAAATTATTGAGGAGTGTATGAATGATTGACGATCATTGAAACACCCCCCAATAGTAGAACTAGTGGACTCATCTCAAGTGGTATTGTAAGTAATATTGTTCAAGACCCTTTGCAAGTTTACGAAGCTCCCTGGGTTGATAAATTAAATGCACGGGCATGTGACAAAAGTAGGAAATAAGTTAACCTTGTTTGGCCTACAACAATATTGACCCCCCCTTTCTTCATGTTTTTAAGGATTTTCTCTATGATATGTAGGTGCTACTGACTCTATTGAAATTGCATGTGTGTAGGTGCAGGTATTCTCAATAGATGGAAGGATCTAAGGAGTTAAGGAGCTAAGGGAACACTTCAAGAAAAAACCAAGATTGGCTCTTGGGCATGGGAAACAAGTTTCACAACTAGTGTTAAAAATTGCCTTAAAGGTTTCATCCCAAGGGACTAGATCCTTTGGTAAATTGTAAAATTTGGATGTATCACATTTATAAATCCATTAAGGGGATGTTTTATAAGCTGAAATTGAATCCATGAATCAATAAATGCAAGGATAAATCTACCTTTTTATTATATACTTCGCTTCATTTCACATAGATTACTTATTGCAAACTTCCCTTTGAATGCATGCTTTAAAAGTGGCATATACTTCTAATAAAGGCCCTTAAGGCGATATCATGAAATTTGTATCTTCAGTGGCGATCACGGTATCTAAGATTTTTAAATCTCCCCCTCTAGATGATCCTAATTTGAACCTTTTTTTTTTGTTTTCTCTATTGCAGGTACAGATCACTCTAGGCAGAAACGACCTCTCTGCTGCTCCATGGCACTGGGTGGGACGACCCCCAATATGTGATCGTCCCTACTTGGGATGACCATAAAACTAGAGGTTTTTTGCAAAAAAATTCAGAAACAACAAGTTCTAGGTTCATCTTTACACCCCTTTTCACTATCAATTTGCATATTTACTATCCAAAATAGTCATATTTTACATTTTCTTGTTTTCTCTATGCATAGAAAGGTTAGATATCCTCTTTCCCAATTTGTGCATTAATTAGATCACAAGAAATAAGGAAAATAATAGTAGACTTTCTACTTTTTGTCTAGTTTGACTGCTTGCCACTTACCCAAAAGGGGTTAAGTTCATATAGGTGTGCATTTTTGGTTTCCTTTTATGCTACTAACAATTCTGAAAGTAAAATGCACATTCATGCATTTAGTCAAAAATCATTGAGTGCTACTTTGTTTTCTTTCAAAAAATTTAAAAGGAACACACACACACCATGATCCACTTAAACATTGGTGAGTTGGACTTCATTCCCAACCACTGATAGAGTTCAATGACAGTGGGTTTCATCTCCATCCATTGACTCAAATCCTATGAACCTTGTTTTATTGGCCAATACCGACTCCAAGATCTGTCCTAACCATGTAAAATAGCATGCATTCCTCTTCAAATGGGTGTTGGGTGAGGATCGACAAGACCTATGTTCCTTGATTGGGTATAGATTTCATCACCATACTTTGGTTGGTTCACGTGACCAGAATTTCACTCCTGGTTGTCGAGCTACGAGTATATAGATGAAAACCACTTAAACCACAAAATATCAAACATGAGAAAAGTATTTTTTTTACAAATCAACACATATTTAAACACAAGAAATAGTTTAGGATTCACATCTAAAAAATTTAAAATGAGATAAACACTTTTATACTTGCATGTCCCTATTGTTTTTTTGTTTCAAATTCATATAAATTGTAAAGGAGATAAACACATAGTAGTTAGATTATATAGCTATGGTACGTACCCGTAGCTAAGCCCATTCAAGGGTAGAAGCTATGGATAATAGAGAAGAGGATATATAACGTCATCGCGTTGAGTCTAGGGATAGGATCATTCCTCCCTGGAAATCATCTACTCTTCCTAGTCGTAGAGCGATTGATAAGTGGATGGTTACTCCTAGAGAGTCAACTAGAGGATCTAGCTTATAAGGGACCCCTTCGTAGGGTACTCCTACAGGTCATATTCCTAGTTTGGGAAATTATATCCCTAATTCATATGCTACAAACACCTTCTTTTGAGAAGAGTCACCATGCAATGAGGTACCTCCACATAGAGCAATACCACACGTTCATGTGCCTACTCGATCCTCTACTCTTGATCATATATAGGAGCAAGAGCTCACACCTCGAGTAGGGTTGAACAATCATCTCAAGATTTCAAGTCACCCTACTCCAAGGTATCAAAATCATGAGTATGATACTCATCAAATTAGGAAACTTTATTCCACCTTACCTTACCTTGTTTACAAGGGAAGACCTGAGGAACATCTAGATTATCCTCATGAAAATGTGTCAATGAAAGCACATTGTGCCTCTACGCCAGTAGTCTTTCAAAAATATTTGTCTAGGAGAGAACCTCAAGTCAATGCGACTACCCTCGATCGAGGGAAGCATGTAATTGATCTCACAAAGCCTCCTGAACAGAATAGACAATGAGGTAATCATGCTAAGTTACGTAGACCTAATACAGCTGATCAAATTAATAATTTGGTCTAGAGATATGTTGATCGCCAAGCTGATTTTAATCAACTTAGGTTGGATAAACATCACTTAGATCTCTTAGAGCAACGATAGAAAATAGAGAAAGAAAAGCTTGAATGAAAAATTCAAGAAACTTTGCATCATGGAGCTATCACTCCAAGTATGCGTAGACAAGAGGCTCACCCGAGGCAACCAAATTTTCAACAAGATAGGTCTCCTATACCTAATCCTATGTTGCTTCCTAGACCTCATAGGCTTGAACAGAATGCATATGATAGGCCAAACATAGATCACCTTCAACAGGCATTAGTTCCTCCTTGTAGGCCCATACCTGAAACACCTTATGGGGCTTACGATGATTTGGAACAAGATGAGGATTATGTAGAAGCACCTTATGGAGGCATGGATGATGTCAATAAACCACCCCAACCTAGGATTAATATTCCTTGTCCACCTCTACAAGTTCAAAACAAGGAAGAGGAGATTAAATCCTCGGATGCGTATCAAGCTTTGCTTGCATGCTTAGAAATTATAGAAGGTAGGATAGCTAGCAATGGACTTCAAAAGCCTACTTTGCATCAGCTAAATAACCAACAATTACACCCATCCATTCCTTCCCTGGTCTATCTTGACCATTTCAAAATGCCCAAATTTGATAGATTCAAGGGCAAAGAAGATGCTCAAGAGCACGTTACTATATTTCTAAATTTGTGCTTCAACATACAAGACAATGATGCATTACTCCTAAGAAATTTCTTGAGTACCCTCATTGGTCCTGCCATTGAGTTGTTCAACCAACTTTCAAAACATAGCATCTACACATTTGAACAATTTACAGATGCATTTTTGGAACATTTCACCTTTAACACCAAAATAAAGGTGACATTAACCAACCTCACAAGAATGAAACAAATCGAGGATGAGATAATCACTAAATATAGAAACAGGTGGTGAACGCTTTTGGCTAAGCTACCTTATCTATTGCTAGTGACTGAATTAACTTGTTTTTTCTCAAAGAGTTGCTTGAAACCCATCTCTTTGACATTGCAATTATAGCAATACCCTACCTTGGAAGAAGCTCTAGCACAAGCTAGAAACATAGAAGAAATCAAAATCCAAGAGGGAGAAATAACAAAACCTCACAAGGAGTGGACAAATAATCCTAAGAATAGCTTGGCACCTGCAAAGACATCTATGGTCAATCAAGTGGCCATAAATATCCCTATGCCTCCTCAAGTTATGTCCCCCCAACAGGTGAACTATCAGGCTCAACCTCCTCCTATGAATTATAACAAGAATGGTACAACAAACCAGGGACAAAAACAATGTCGCCCTTAGCGATAATTTACTCCCATCACTGAATTCATAGATTCTCTTTTCGATCGGTTGTGGGATGCAAATATGGTTAATTTACTAGATATCAAACCCAACAATCCAAAAACAAACAAACTCCTTCATATATTTTGTGGGACATGTGCAATAGTGCAAAGAACCAGTCATACAATTTCATGAGCATGAGCTAAAAGAAATATCCAACGATGTGGTAGACCCTCCTTTACACATAATTGCATGTATAAATGAGATACCATACAAGAGAGTGCTTATAGAAATTGGGTCCTCAAGTAACATCATAACAACTAAAGCACTAAATAAATTTAAATTTCCAGCATCTCATGTTGTGGCATCAACTTACACTCTTCACTCTTTCAATGACACAATATGCTCTATTGTCGGTACCATAGTTTTACCCATTCAAGTGGGACAAAATATTATACCGACATTATGCCATGTGCTAGAGGGTGAGATGGCCTACAACATTTTTCTTGGAAGACCACGAATACGGGATATGAAGTGCATCCCCTCCATCATGCATCAATGTCTTAAATACACTCATGAAGAGCAAGTACATGTAGTATCTGTCAATTTAGAGCCCTTAAAATATTGCAAAATGTTGTAGCAGATGCCAGAGTCAACATTAACTTCAAATCACATAGATTTTTTATTAAATACACCTGATCAGAGTCTACCTATTCCATCACCTTCATCATCATCTACTCCATCCTCATCATCACCACCTTTAGAGAAGGCTTCAACATTGTCAAATCCTCCATCGAGGAACACGTCAAAGAGGCCTATTGATGAGAGCCCACCATTAGTTTCTACCATATCCATGGAGGAGGTTCCTTGTGTCATTAATGAGGAATTACCTCTAGAGGTGAACATTGAATCACCTCAAACCTCCATTCCATCTCATCTAGCTTCACCATCCCAGGTCATAGTCCAGATGTCTAGCACAAGGTTAGGAGAATACTTGGTGAGAAATATCATGAAATTTCCATCAGTGAATACAATGTAAGACATGGGAAGACCTCGTCTTTCCATATGTGGCATTGTACCTCTTAGTATACCTCCTACTCAAACAAATTTCATATACGGAGGTATAGAGTATGGAGCTCTACCCATTCCTTAGATAAATAACGATGAACCCTTTTATGAGGATGTAAATTATTTGTCAAATCTAGACTATGCATTGAAATATCTAAATCGATGTAATTGGTATGGTTTTGGTCTTGGCCTATATGAGTAGGGTAACCGTGTTCCATGTCAACCCCAATATCAACTTTCATATGATAGATTTGGGTTGAGAATAAATAAACCGATACCATTGAATGTCCTCACTGAGAGTCTTGAATACCTATGCCTAAGTCATTAGGCTAAACTTACCCATGATCCATATACTAATCCGAATCACGTTCATTCCTTGGGAGATCATTTCCCCATAGACATGACAGATCAAGGTCTTTCAAGTAATGTCGCCCAACCCCATGAAGTGGGGGAGAGCTCACACACCTTGCAATATAATAGTGAGGAACAAGACCAAGGTCCTCATCATGAATGGATGAGTTATGATGAAGATGATTATTGCATCGCACCCATTAACTGCCATAGCTCAGATGATGAATATGAGCACGTGTTCCCTTTGGATGACAAGGATGAATATTTTCCTTGTATGTTATTCCCTATCCAAGAACCCATATGATGCCATTTGTTGCCTCATGAAGAGCAGGCTTGCCCTCTTCCACACAGACCAGTGCTAGTTATTCCATTTCCATCTGATCCACACCCAAGAGTTATGAGACAACATCAGGTCTCTAAACCCACTCACCCTAGAGAAAGAGATCATGTATCCATCAACATGATTTCCATAGATTTAATGACACAATTGGTGACTCCAAATGACCCATACAAGCAATTGCATCTTTATTTAGAGGCAATTAAATTTGATCAAGGAGGTTCTTCACCATCACCCTCAGAGTATTGGCCTTGTGAGGAAATGTTACAACCATTTAAATTTTCTCCAATAACTATTCAAGATGTTTTTCAATCTGAGGTTGAGCTGAATTTCCTATGGAAGAAGTAAATCTAGCTAATGAAATTCACTTAATTCCCACCCACATCAGTTTGAGGATGGGTCTCACATGTCTATTGAGCCAAAAATTGACAAGTATATCGGTACAGATCCCGATAATCCCCATACCATTATATTAGGGGAAGACTTCTCCCTAAGTGAACAAGATGATTTCATAGCTACATTGAAAGAAAGGATAAAATATTTTGTTTGGTCGTATAAAGATATGTCAGGACTAGACACAAATATAATCACACATAATATTACATTAGACCCCAAGATCAACCTTGTTAAGAAAAATTTAACAAAAATGCACCCAACAGTAGCCTTAATGGTGAAAGATAAATTACAAAAGTTGTTGGATGCTGATATCATCATCTCAGTAGATTATCCGCCATGGGTTTCAAACATGGTTCCCATAAAAAATCCTGATGGGAGGATTCACATTTATACTAACTTTTGATATCTTAACAAAGCGAGTCCTAAGGATGAATTTCCCTTACCTAACATCGACCCGATGGTAGATGCAACAACAGGACATGAAATTTTATCTCTAATGGATGGATTTTATGGATATAATCATATTCATATTAATCTAGAAGACCAAATCAAAATGATGTTCACAACACCTTAGGGGACATTTTGTTACAAGGTCATGCCTTTTGGCCTTAAGAACGTTGGTGCTACCTACCAATGAGCCATGACATATATCTTCCACGACTACATGCACAATATTTTGGAAGATTACATGGATGATTTATTGGCAAAATATTTATTATGCCATGAACATCTCGATGTACTGTGTAAGATCCTAGATCACCTCATAGAGCACAATTTTAGACTTAATCCCAAAAAGTGTGTCTTCGGTGTCACATCTGGTAAAATTTTAGGATTCATAGTCTCCAAGAGAGGCATAGAGATAGATCCCAACAAGGTCAAGGTAATATTAGAAATGCCTCCCCAAAAAATAATTAAGTAACTACGTAGTTTGGAGGGAAAGGTCGCATCCATAAAGTGCTTCATAGCATAATTATCGGATAAGTGTCGACCCATGAATAAGTTGCTACACAAGGGGGTCTCATTTCATTGGGACGAGGAATATCAAAATGCCTTTAACAAGATAAAAAAATACTTGGCTTCACCACCTATATTGGCTCCACCACAACCAGGAGTGTCGTTATATTTATATATCTCAGCTACTGAGTTAGCTTTGGGTACCATGCTATCCCAAAAGAACAAATTTCACAAAGAACAGGCTACCTATTACATCATCTGCACACTGGTTAGCTATAAAGTTAGATACACATATGTTGAGAAGCTATGCGTAGCAGTGAACTTTACCACCAAAAAGCTACACCATTATATGTTAAATCACACCATATATGTTCTATCTAAATAAAATCCATTACCCTACATGATGAGTAGAACATATCATAATAGTCGCACGACTAAGTGGATAATGTTGTTGACAAAATTTGACCTAGAGTTCATTGGACATAAATCTATCAAAATACAGGTCATAGCCGATCAACTAGTAGAGGATCCTCTAAAATATGATCATCATCTAAATATAGAACTTCCTGATGATGGAGTATTTCAAATTTTAGAATCACCTGATTCTACAGAGCCTGAGTCACAAGCATACATAACTCTATTCTTCGATGGTTCCAAATCAGAGTGAGGTGGTGGTGTAGGTATCATGTTTTTCACACTGCAAGGGCCTCCCATACCTCTTTCATTTAAACTCTATTTTTATTTTACCAACAATAATGCTGAGTATGAAGCTCTCATCATAGGACTTCAAACGACAATCACCATGAAAATAACAAAGTTAAAAATTTTGGTGATTCCTTGCTCATAGTTAATCATGTAAAAGGGATTTTCTAGTGTCGATGTCCCATATTGCAAGCCTACAAAGCCCTAGTGGAAAAAATCTTGGTCAAATTTGAATGATATGATATAGAGGCACTCCCTTGTTCATCTAATTTTTTTGCGGATACAATGGCTTCCTTAGGGTCGCTAATCTTGCATGACCCTTTAGATGATATCACAACTATCCAAGTAAAAATGCTAGTGCAAGCTACGACTGAGCGTGAAGAGCATAAGGCTATACCAGTTGTTCACATGATTCAGATTGGTCCTTCTAATGAAAGGTTATCTCAACTACACCAATATTTGAATAATGTTAACTAGGGGACTTTGTTCCCTCACAATCCTTTTGATACTAGCACAACGCTATATCTCCAAGTTTGCTCTCAATAAGCGTTCGCACGAGACAAACATCAAAGGGATAACACGATTCATAATATTGAGGCTTATTCAAAGCAATATTGGGCCATCTAGATTAAATATTATCTTAAACTGGGTAATATTCCACCTGGATTGTTGCACACCACAAAGCAAGCATTCAAAAAAAAGGTGGAAAAATATATCTTAATAGGAGACATAATGTATCATCGAAGTTATGAAGGTATCCTCCTTCGCTGCTTAGACTCACAGGAGTCAACTTGGGCCATCACCCAAGTACACGATGGTACATGCGGTGGCCACTTTAGTGGCAAGGCCATCACCAAGCACATTCTTTGCATGGGCTATTATTGGCCAACTTTAGAGCAAGATTGTTGTGATTATGTTAAGAAGTGCGTGAAGTATCAAAACCATGCAAATTTAACACACGTACCTTCACAGGCCTTACAACCGATTCAATTAGTCTAGCCATTTGCACAATGGGGGTTTGATTTAATTGGTAAAATATCACTTGCCTCATTGGGCCATCACACATTTATCATAATGGCAACCAAATATTTTACAAAATGGGTGGAAGCAATTCCCCTTACCACAACAACTAGACCTTGCATTGCGGAGTTCATACTACATAACATTATATGTCATTTTGGTATTCCATCCAAAATAGTATTGGATAATGGAAAACCCTTTAAAAATAAGGATGTGCATGTGTTAAAAACAAAGTATAACATAAATCATAGCTTTTCCATGCCCTATTATCCATAGGCTAATGGGCAAGTAGAGGCTTCAAATAAAATAGTAGTAGTCATCTTGAAGAAAACCATTCAGGAAAATCTTAAATATTGGCATAATCAATCACCTCTTGCCCTTTGGGCCTATAGCACTAGTATTCGGATGCCCATTGGGGCAAATCCATTTTCACTAGTGTATGGTGTTGAAGCCATCATACCTCTATATTTAGATATTTTGTTGCTATGCATTTCCATGCAGGAATTCATCGATGATGATACATCTAGGTAAGCTCAATTAGATCAGTTAACATTGCTTGATGAACGACATGTGAATGCCCTCGAGCATCTATATTTTTATCAAGAGCATCTTAAGAGAGCTTACAACTTGAAATTACATCAAAGAGACTTTCAAGTAGGTGATTTAGTCCTAAAAGAAAACCAGCAAAACTCTAATTTGCCCTCCAATTTGCGAGACAAATTTACCGCAAACTAGCTAGGTCCATTCATAATTACACATTATATTAGACCTAGAACTTATCGTCTAAAATCCATCAAAGCAAATGAAGAGCCTGAACCCATTAATATAAGTCATTTGCAACCATTTCATTCTTAGAGAACCAATAAAATACCCTTAGGCAGTTGTAGACACTTTCTAAGTGTCGTTACCCGCCTAGGTTACCCTAAAGGCTCCTAGAAGTTTTTGGATCGGTTAGGTCACATAAAAAATCCCCTAGACTATCTACGATCATCTAGGTCAACCTTAAATGCTTCAAAGTCATCCATAAGCCCTTTGGTCATAACCAAATACCCCTAGGCAATCATAGACACTTTCTAAGTGTCGTTGCCCGCCTAAGTCACCGTAAAGGCTCTTAGCAGTTTTTGATTGGATAGGTCACATAAAAATCCCTTAGACTATCTATGATCATATAGGTTAACCTTAAATTCTCCAAAGGTATCCATAATCCCTTTGGTCACAACCAAATTCCCCTAGGCAATCGTAGACACTTTATAAGTGTTGTTGCCTACCTAGGTCACCCTAAAGGCTCCTAGCGGTTTTTGACTGGCTAGGTCACATAAAAAAGCCCCTAGACTATCTATGATCATCTAGGTCAACCTTAAAATCTCCAAAGGCATCCATAAGCCTTTTTTCACAACTAAATACCCCTAGGCAGTTGTAGACACTTTCTAAGAGTCGTTACCCGCTTAGGTCACCTAAAATGCTCCTAGTAGTTTTTGATTGGCTATGTCACATAAAAATGCCCCTAGACTATCTACGATCATCTAGGTCAAGCTTAAATGCTACAAATTCATCCATAATCCCTTTGGTCACAACAAAATGCCCCTAGGTAGTCGTAGACACTTTCTAAGTGTCGTTGCCCGCCTAGGTCACCCTAAAGGCTCCTAGCGGTTTTTGATCGGCTAGGTCACATAAAAAACCCCTAGACTATCTACGATCATCTAGGTCAACCTTAAATGCTCCAAAGTCATCCATACACCCTTTGGTCACATCCAAATTGCCCTAGGTAGTTGTATACACTTTCTAAGTGTCATTACCCGCCTAGGTCACCCTAAAGGCTCCTAGCAGTTTTTGATCGGCTAGGTCACATAAAAAAGTCCCTAGACTATCTACGATCATCTAGGTCAACATTAAATGCTCCAAATACATCCATAAGCCCTTTTGTCACAACAAAATACCCCTAGGAATTCATAGACACTTTCTAAGTGTCATTGCCTGCCTAGGTCACCCTAAAGGCTCCTAGCGGTTTTTGACTAGCTAGGTCACATAAAAAAGCCCCTAGACTATCTATGATCATCTAGGTCAATCTTAAATGCTCCAAAGGCATCCATAAGCCCTTTGGTCACAACAAAATACCCCTAGGTAGTTGTAGACACTTTCTAAGTGTCATTGCCCACCTAGGTCACCCTAAAGGCTCCTAGCGGTTTTTGACCGGCTAGGTCACATAAAAAATATTCCTAGACTATCTAAAATCATCTAGGTCAATCCAAAAAGCTCCAAAGGCATCTATAAGCCCTTTTGTCACCTTAAAATTCTCCTAGATAGTACATGATCATCTAGGTCAACCCGAAATGCCCCTATGCGGTCTATGATCATCTAGGTCAAGCTAAAACGTTCCTAGGCAGTCTACGACTATCTAGGTCAAACTTAAATGCTCCAAATGTTTCTATAAGCCATTTTGTCACCCAAAAAGCCCAAATGGAATTCATTAAACCCATTGGTAAACTTGTACATATATACACATATCACAAAATTACAAAAACAAAAAAAAATCATCAAAATAAAAAAATATTGCATTGTATTGCATTTTTCATCACTTGTATTATAATCATAGTTGCATTAGGCATACCCATAATTTCATTATGCATCATTCCAAATAGATCATATATGTCTAGAACCAGGTCTATACATTAGGCATATGGTTATAAAAAAAAAACATTCATTGTTATCATATGTCAGTTATACTACCAGTTTATATTACATATACCATTTACATTATATGTTTGTTTTTCGTCACTTAGCCACTGTTAGTAAAATAGAGTTAAATTTTTCGATCACTCAGCCATATATAGTTGTCTTATTATATTTTGTAGAAATCTAGCATGATTTTTAGAAGGTAGAATCCTACTTAGATAATGCTTGGTATACATCAAAATCCTAACACAATTTTCACATTAATAAATCCAAGTCTAGCACAAGGAAAGATGAAAACTATGAAGTAGTTTAGATTACTCTCAAGAAAAAAGGTTATATTGCTCATCCCCCCATGTGAATGGTTCAAAGATGTTGATAATTGATAAAAGGAAAAGTTCCTCCTTACCCAAAATCCCTTACCCTACACTGGGGTAAGTATCCCAAAGAAAGAAAATTAGTAATGATTATTATCCCCCCTAGTATTGAAAACATACATTGCCCTACATTGGGGTAGGTATCTCAAAGAAATATTCCAAAGAAAATAGTGATTATTATCACTCCCAAATATGCATAAGGAAACAGTGATTATTATCACTAGGAAAAGCAAAAAGAAACAGTGGTTCTCACCACTATTAAAATCCCTTGCTCAACAAATCAAAATGAGAAAATTTTCTTAAGAAAGTCAAATAAATGTAGGGACTCCGAAACTTGAATCCTTGAAATTCTTAGCATCATAGAACCATAAGGTGATCCTCATTATATGTTTGGTGTATAGCCTACGTGTGAATGGTGGTAGCCTCCTGCATGACGATATGTCTATCACTTAAGCAACTTGTTTAGGTATAGACCAATGTTTGAATGTGGATGAGCTAGCTTGTTGTAACCTAGGTTATATAGTGGTCTAATCCAACTAAGTATGAAACTCAGGATAATGAGACTCGTAGAATGATATCTAGTGTCTATGGGCTGAATGAATCCCATTTGCACTAGGGAAATCTTATGTGTTATCATGGTAATGAACTCACGTGCACACAAAGGGATATTGATTATCTTGGTTATCTTAGTAGGTGCATACTTTGTCAAAATATATTGTATAGTTAATATATGACTTTTAATTAGGTAACTAGAGTGTTTGAGTCTCTTAAAAACTATCAAATACAATCATATCACATCACATTATCCATTCCATTTTACATCATGCTATCACATGTTTGTCAAAATTACAATGTCCATCAAATAAAGTGTTATAATAACATGAAAATAATCAAGATAAATTTGTATAGGCTATGGTTCTAGCATATAATGCATCAAATAGTCATTGTAAATCCATCATACAAAAATTAAACCTAATCAAATCATTACTTTCAATCATACACATTTAAAAATTTTGTTTATTAAGTGATATTCATGATCTGGGATAGATACCAGTTAAATATTAGCAATAATATTTAAATGACCACTAACTATGTTATGCATGCATTTTAATTTAAAAAAGCATATAAATGAAGCATCCACATCTACATATCATCAAATCACATCATCGGATAAATACATGCATCCATGTTAGACATCCATCATAACATCATATAGCAAATACAAAAATTGCATTCATATCATAAAGCAGTAAAATGACATAATGATCAAAAGCTAAGTCATATATATGTCCATATATGTAAAAGCTAAAAGCTACATCATAGTCCATAAAATTCCCATAGGCTACAATAAAAGCGAGTCATCCGACTTCACAATCCAAAAAACCAAAAAGAACCATCAGAGTCCGTTGACCATGGTCACGTAGGACCGGTACCTTGACTCTCTCCTCTACTCTTAGTATGAGTCCGTCATGAGCTCCCCGACCTGCTCCCCCATGATCTACTACCTCTAGATACATCCATCCTCCAATAAGTACTTGAATCCCTCATTCGAGTAGACGAGTGTCTCATCCTTCTCCCCTGTCTATGTTGTGATCCAATAGCTAATGCCTAATCTGGTATGCGCCCCTTACAACACACTATCTCATCCTCCATGATATCCATGTAGGTGTGCTCCTCTTGACACCTAGTCTGATAGGTCGCTACTAAAACCTAGATATGTGCTAACTCCTCCTGCATCTTGGCTAGCTTACCACTACTAGACTCCCCATGGCTAGGGCCCAGTCTACCAACATGTGCCTAAAATGTAGCTATCATTGCTGCCTATCTCTCCATCTCCACCTATGCACTCTGCACCTATGCCTATAGTAAAGATCAATCACTTTATAGCTCTACAATATTAGCATCTCATGCTGCTAACTCTACCTATAAACCTTGATCTCCCAATTCTCCCTCATCAAAGCCAACTGGATCCTATACATCTATCAACTCCACCCTATCTACTGACACATGCTAATGCACAACTCACTCACCTGTGTCCTCATCCTCATCATCTAGAGACTCACCCAAACCCTCCTCATCTAGAGAAACCCTAGTGGCATCTGCTATCCTCATAGCTACATCCCCTCCTATTGGTCCTTCCCCTTGCCACTGTCGTATGACCCACCATGTGTCATACTCCTCTATAGTGCCCACATCATTTGAGAATGAGACTGCCACCTCAGAATCTGACTCATCTCCCAAATCCTCTACCATAGGCCATGCTAGATTCCTTTCATCACTATAATGATAATAGACCATTGGCTCACTAGGAAATCCCTGGCATAACCTAAACTATCATAGCAAATTATCATAAGAGTACTCTCTCTATGCCATGTCGCCCTATCACCCACCTACCTCACCAAACTCGATGTAGATGTTTCAAAGACTCATCCTAGGAAGGACAATCCTTGTAGGGTATCCACTGCCTTGAGCCATGCAAAAGCCTCTGCACAGTGCTCTACCTCCCTAGCATAGCATTAGCTATACCCTGACTCATGTGACCTCATCCATAGCTCTCTATAGCCAATCTCCCTGTCTGATAGCTCTACTTGAGTAGTCCACGGTAGTCCTCGTGGTCTCTCCACTACAATATACTGCCAAGTCCAATACTATAGTAGAAATCTATAGCCCAAAACCTTCTACCCATGAGAGTGGATCTCATATAGCTCACCATATAATTGTGCCAATAAAGTAGGATCCCAAGCCATCATTATCGGCTCCTCCTCTATGCAATCAACTAGGGTAATGACCAACTCTTTTAGGTTCCATGGAAACCTAGATCCTGAGGAGTTGGGTAGTAGCATATTTCTAATCAAGGTCATCATCAAAGTGTACCTAATTCCAAGCACACCCTCCTAGTACCATCTAGACACTAGAATCCCTCCACTAATCATATCAGTCAGGACATCCTCCCAACACGCGTCAAAGTACCTCCGCACTATGACCTCTTGTCACTCTATCAAAGAAGATACTATCTGGTGCCCCTCTATTAGAATACGTAGTATCTAATAGACATCCTATAGTGTCACTATCATCTTCCCCATAGCTAAATGGAAAGTATTAGTGTGAGGGTCCTATAGGTCTATAAGAGCAGTCAGATAGGCGTGGTCTCCCACCATAGGATCTAACTGCGTAACTTGATTCAGACTAATGGCATCAATCCAATGCCAAACTACACTAGTAAAATGGTCTCTATTGACCTAAAAGAGACTATGTACCCTGTACCAACTCCTAACTATCTTCTAATGTAAATCAGGGTGTCAAACAAGCCCTAAAAAAAATGTAAAATTTTGCTATAAAAACACTAACAAACACATAAAAAAGGGCCTTTTTTGGCCCATTTTTTGGCCGTCCCACATAGGTACAGCCCCTAATTTGGTATCCATACCACAAAGGTATGGCCACCAGTAACCGTCCCTCAAAGGGACGGTCCCCAAATAGGGGTAAAATAGGGTCTATTTAACCCTTAAAAATGCCCTAAAAACACAAAAAATTGATTTTTAACCCTAAATTTTGGAAAAAAAAGCATGCCTAAGGTTCAATTTTATGTATTTCAGTACTCCTAAGTTTATTAAATCATTTTTGTGGCTGTAGTCATGAAATTAGAGTAGAAATTACAAAAATTCAATAAAATAGGGCAGAGAAAAGCATGAAATCCATACCCATTTCGCACTGGCTCCACCATACGATGCATCCATTGGTTGGCTCATGTTGTGGGTTGATATTTCATTAGTTCTCCACTTTATAAAACTCTCTCCTACCTCATCTCCTCTCCAAATTCTCCAAGCAAGTTGCACAAATGAGCTAAAATGTCCCTTTTTGGCCTTTTATAGCTCCAAAAGAAGCCGACCATTCCTAGGTGGTATGAGTGCACTTTTGGCTGGTTTTACCACCATGGGACATTCATAAATACTTCTATAATCCCCCCCTAGTATGGTCATAAGAAAATTGCACTTAAAAACATCAAAAATATCAAAAAATGGGCCAAAAACCCACCAAAAACAAGGTAGATTGGGCAAGAAAATGAGAGGGATCTAGAATGAACCTATAATAATTTTGGATGCATAAAAATCCTCCATTTTAGTCCCCAAGAAGGCCTCCATGGATGTACCACCACATAGGAATTTAAATATTGGGCCTTTTGCTTTCAAAACTATTCATAAAAATAGTCAAAAATCACCTCCGAACATGTATATAGTACCATAGGTAAAATAAAGAGTTACCCTAATTAAGTCATATGTTTCAAGTGACTCATCACTTTAGAATTTTTAATGCCCTCATCAACTCATTTATTGAGGGGGTAGTCATCATAATGAAGTCAAAAATCGAATCAGCATTTAAACACTCAGAAGTGTAAAATTCCATGCATTCAAAAGAATCTTGGCTAAAGATAAATTTTCAAGCCCATGTTGGGGCAAATAATTAGCATAAGAAGAAAATTAAATAGTCTTGACCTCCTTGAAACCTTGGTAATTGACCCATGTGAAGGTTTACAAGAATACAAGGCACCAATACCTAGTATGCCCTAAGCCCCATAAGACTGTTACTACATCAAGGTGGAAAGGTATACATGCAATCAATCCTTCAACTATGTCAATAGAAAGGATTCCAAGAATGTATGCTTTTCCATAATGAAGGCATCCAAAGTTGATTATGTTAATGAACAAACTTGATAATGTGACAATTTAGTGATCTATTTTTGCTCAAAACTTTATTCCACATCGCGCATCCCAAAAATGGGGCATCTATAGACACCTAAATCATGTAAATCAGATAATACTATTAGTACATTACATATGCCATCTTATCGACAACATATGGCCTTATTAGGCACCCCTCTAGGCTATAAAAAGGCTTCCAAAACCCTCCAAAACTTAGTTTTGAGGGTTCCTAGTAGTCTTGGGCAGTTTTTGGGCCCCTACTAGTGACCGTCCCACCTAGGGATGACCACAGTTGGTGACTATACCACCTAGGGATGGCCATTAGCAACCGTCCCTGGGTGGGACAGCCCCTAACTAGACCCTTGAAAAAGTCAAAGGATGCACTAAATGGAAATCCAATACTGCCATTAGCGCATCCAATCATCCCAGATTGATTGGGGACCTGCTAATGGACTGTAGGCTAGTAGATTGGGAGCCCCAAAGGGCCAACCTTCCCCTCCTCAATAAAATGATGCAATTAGGACAAGTGGCATCACTTGCCTCACATGGCAAAGATGTCATTTGGCCCTAGATGCCATTTTGGGCTATAGGATGAGGTCTAAAACCTCATTCCAAATAGGAGGAGAATAACATTTAGAGCAATGAAGTGCTACTCATTTGAAACCACACCCTCACAAACCAAATTGAAACTTAATATTGCCTACCTCTTTACCTTGAAATCCTCTTCATTCAAAGGCACTTTCAGGGGCAATAGGACCTGATTTACCAATCCAAAACCAGCCAAATTTAAGTACAACTTGGACCCATCTATTGACAACACCCTCACCCTATTTTGGACCAATTACTAAGGCCATAGGTGACAAAACTAAGACGTTTTTGTAACCATCCCACTTGGGGACGACTAGCAGTCAGCCCATGGCACTCATAGGGACAGTCCAAAAATAGTAGATAATTTTGGATAAATTCCTTCATAGAACTCCTTAGGATGTCTATATGAACCTCTGGTCCAAATTTTAGGTCATTTGGAGGAGTTTTGGTTCGGTATTTGGAGTCCCCAATGTTGCAGGTCTACATGGCTCACCCCAAAGTGGCCAGCATTTTAGCATAGTTTTGCATTAAATATTGCTTCCAAATCTAGTTATTATTATTTATATTATATTATAAGATGTTCATGCTTACTGTAGATCAGTTTTTATGCACATAGATCACTTTTATATTGTGATATTGACCCCCCTTTCTTCATGTTTCTAAGGCTTTTCTCTATGATATGCAGGTGCTACTGACTCTCTTGAAATATCATGTGTGTAGGTGTAGGTATTCTCAATAGAGGGAAGGAGCTAAGGAGCTAAGGAGCTAAGGAAAAAATTCAAGAAAAACCCAAGATTGGCTCTTGGGCGTGGGAAATAAGTTTCACAACTAGTGTTAAAAATTGCCTTAAAGGCTTCATCCCAAGGGACTAGATCCATTGGGAAATTGTAAAAGTTGAATATATTACATTTATAAAGCCCTTAAGGGGATGTTTTGCACTCTAAATTTGAATCCATGAATCAATAAATGCAAGAATAAATCCACCTTTTTATTATATACTTCGCTTCATTTCACATAGATTACTTATTGCAAACTTCCCTTTGAATGCATGCTTTAAAAGTGACATATTATGCTAGTAAAGGCCCGTAAGGCAATATCGTGAAATTTGTATCTTCAACATGCAATATCCAAATATCTGCACTCACATCCAAAATTTCTAATCTTGGTATAATTGGAATGGCAGGACCAACCTAATAAGTTGAGGGACCTCCCCTCGTAGATCAAAGCAAGTCTCACTCTATGGTCATAGCATCCAACTAAGACCTGAGAAGATCATGTTGTCCAGTGACATTCTATATCTCTATCTTGGTAGTGGCAACATGTGCCCGAATAGCTATCCTCTCCTCATTGAATTCCCACCACTACACCTATTCCTATACCATATGATCTTGTGTTACCCTCAACTATGCCTATAGGGTAGCCACAAATGTATCCCTCTCTAGGATCTGGATCCCTATAATCTGTAGCCATGACTCCAATCTAGCCACCTGGTCCTAGAGCTATGATACCTCATCATCATGCTCTTCCTCACCCTCCTCCTTAGCCTAGGGCTCCTCCTCTACATATAGAGCCTTTCCCTAGCCACCATCTATCCTTTAGTGTACTCATCATCTATGAGGATCTGTTACCTCTATCATTACCCCATATCTAGCTCTGCCTAAAGGGCCACTACCCTGCCATAACCTGGTAGTCCACCAAGCATCATCATTTATTATGGTCTCAACATATGTAAGTCTTGAATCCTTCCAGGAATCATCCTAATTATCCAATAGATTCATTGTAGGCTAGGCTAAATATCTCTCCACCTTAAGGTGGTCGTAAATGACTAGCTTATATGGAATGTCCTGGTAGATCCCAAAATCCCTGGCGACATGTGAGTAGTAGAAAAAATCATGTATCTAGAGCTTGCACTCGAGGATCTATCTCTCACATTGTACCCACCTAATATAGTGGTCTACCTCCTCCCATGTAGGACAATACATGTATGGTCACCATTGTACATGCTTTGGTTGTAGTCTAGTCAATTGATCTAGGTAGTGTTGGAGATCCCCTACTCAGGACCTACTCTTGAAGCCCTCAACCTCCCTAGGCTAGTAGGTGGTAACACACTGATGCTCCCTATCAATGTATCTGATCTCTAGTGGAAGTCCTCCAGGTAAATCAATGGTGATGTGCTCCTACACCCATATCTGGAGTAGTATACTACAGATAATCCTAGTGTGGCTCTATTGTGTGATACGATACAACTCATCATAGAGTTGTGCAAGTAGAGAACTCCCCCAAGATAAAATCAATAGCTCTCATGTGGTGCACGCTAGTAGGTCCTATGTCCTAGCTAGGAGGTTCCAAGGGAACCTCACTTAGAAGTATTAGGTAGCATAATCTGTATGATCAGCTGTATTAATACGGATGCTCTTTGGGAGAAGATATTATGGTGGTACCAGTACTCAATATGCACACCGCCATGGTCAGAGTCCACCTACACCTCATCACTCCTAACATGGAAGATCCTCTCATAGACTACATCCTTCATCATGGTGGGTGAAGATGTGATGGCCTCACCATCAATGGGGATACAGAAGATGTAGTATACATCCTCCAATGTCACCATGATTTCACCTGTGGGTAGGTGAAAGATGTTGGTCCATGCATCCTAGTGGTGGTCCAAGGTAGTCATATAGGCCTAGTCAACCTGGATAGATGGCAATCATAATACGTAGCTGAAGCCTATAGCTTTAAACCAATATCACTCGATATCAATCAAGTTTTCATGGAGTTGGTAAAGGATATCATACTCCCTTGCTCTAGCAGTCAATATCTGAAGGGAGCAATAATAAAATTAATCAAAATTCCAAATACATAAAGAATGTACTAAAAAAATACAAAAAAAATCAAAAAATCCTTCAAGGAGGAAAATACAAGCATAAATGTATACAACACATTCACAAACATCAAAGCCTCACTTGGAAAAATTAAAAAAAAAACAATTAAATCAATTAAAACAGCAAAAAATAGAAAAATTAAAAAATTTCTAAGGTTGCTCAAACGCGGATTTGACCCATGGTTGATAGCAATGGTCATTTTTTTAACCATTTGAATTTGAATTCAACCACGACTGATAGTCGTGGCCCTCAATTTTCCAATTGGGAACTATGTCTACCACTCGCGGCTATAGGAAAGACCTCTTTTAGGGTCATTTTCCATCCTATGTAACCCCAAAATCTAAAAAAAATCAATTAACCCACCCCTTAAGCTAACCTAGTCTAACCTAACTAGGGTGAGGTTCGTTGCCAATAGTTTAGCGAGTTCCTTTAGCTCATTAATTAATTTTATTTATTTATAGGTTGGTAAATGTGAAAGTAAGGTTTGGAGGGCTACCTTTGTAGCATCGGATCTACCACTAGTGGAAGCTTCTGGTCAGTTAGCCATAGGTTCGGGTAGTTTGTGTCTAGTTCAACAACGTTCTGTATCAAGTTTTTAAACTCACCTCTCAAAGCTCTCTTGGCAGTTGTAGTGAATTGGAAAATAATGAATTGAAAATAACAAATTTTTATTTTATATTTCCAATTTGACCCTCGATCATGGTTGGTAACCGTAGGCATAGAATTAGGGTTTTTCAATCGTGGGTATCAGCTGCGACTAAGGAATTTGTAAAAATTAGCTACGTCTGACAATCATAGCTAGCATACAAACATAGATACCCTTAAAATTTCACCATGAGGGGCTTCAAAATGCAAAATAAAAAATATCTAATGGTTCAAAACCTTCAAAAATTTTAAAAATAACAAAAAAATTCATATAATTCAAAATCCAAATGTGCCTCGTATTCAATCATTTATTCTACACACTTGGTGGTTGCAATGATTTGTGATCCATGCAATACGATAAGATGATTAAGTCACCATAAGGATATTTAGGGAAAAATTAGTCATTTATCGAATTGAGATGTTTCAGTCTAGTACATCATTCCACATGTGCATGGAATGACATCAAAAGAACATTGCATGCTATGATGGAGAACCAATATTTCTCTATTCCTAGCATTAAAACTTCAATCTCGAAGAAGGCCACAGTGACTGAACTGTCCCACAAGAATGAGGATTTCTCTCAATTCTTCTATGATATTTTTAGCAGATCATCAAACATAGTGATTCAACACAAGCATAATTTGAATTTATATCATCTTGATTCCCTAATAAGGCCATTACGGTCGGACTGCTCCATGGGATAGAGATGTATAATTACTATTCATAGTTGAAATCATGACTAAATTAGGCCTTGCAAAGTAATAACAAAGTGTAAAAGTCTTCAATTGTTCAAATCAATCATGTGGGTCAAGCGACTCGTCGCTTCATTAATTGTCCTATCCTCATCAACTCGTCGCTTGAGGGGGTAGTCATAATATCAATAATCATAATTAAATTTAACAAGAGATCACTCGATCTTGTCAAATTGCATTCATATTATGAATCATTGCCAACAACTATCATAAGCTTACCCTATGCTAGGGCAAAAAGCAAATATGATAGTTAAGCTAGTAGCTCTCCACCTATAAAAATGATTGTAGCACTGACTACCTAATCTCCGTGGAGCTTGCAAATGCTTTGCAAATTAAGCCTTCTCTCAATTGGAAGAAATTATTCTAATATGTACATCATTTTTGGTAGGATTGGGCATCTAATGTTGATCAGACCAATGATCATCATTCGATCTACAACATGGTTTTACGATTTCTATTTTTGCTCAATGTTGTTTGTTCTCAAAATGCATCCTAAAAGGGGCATATGTAGACACCTAAAATGTGTCATGTGTAGGGGACTACTCATATGGGTAACCTAATAGACCATATGAATGATATTGAACCATTCCAATATAAAGCACTAGTTTTAACCACTCAATTTGTGCAAAGTTGGCATACTTAGCCTTAGCCATAGCTGACACCCGCAACTAAAAGAGCTAGATGCACCTTAGAGTTATGACTATACCTAAACTATTTTGAACTCCTGAGCCAAGCCAAATGTTGTTACAATGACCATGGTGATGGTTTTTCAAGTGGTTTCAGATGAGGAAGCATCCAAAACCTTCCTCCCAACTATTCTAACCTCTTGGTTATTGATATTGGCTTCTCCATGAAGCTAGACCAAGGACTTGAGAAGGCTATAAGACCCCCCTTCAAATTGGAGAAAATCTTGGAAGAGTTTTGAATTGATTGTAATGAAGCTCTTCAAAATTGAGGAGGCATTTGCAAACCCTTGAGGAGTGCTTACTTGCTGCCAATTTAGAAATCATGATTGCATTCAAAGCTATGGATAATTCAAGAGTCTGAGGAGATCAGTCATCCCAATTGAGCCTCTTCCACAGCAAATTTAGAGAATTTACATCGCAATTCCATGCAAGAACACAAAGGTGACCCTTGATCATCAATTCCCTAGATAAAATTGAAGATCCAAGCCCTGATTATAAGTGCAAGAACACTTTTAGCTCAGTCATGGCTATCAGCCATGGCTAATAGTGCCAACCATACCTCAAACCTGCAACAAGGGTTTGATATTTTATTTCCTTCATGTTAGCAGTAGATTTTGAAATCAGGAGCAAAAACATTAGTAGTTGTATTGATTTTTGAGGTGTTAAATACATTAATATAAGGCTAAAGATAGCCTTTGTTATTGATCAACTAAAATTTCTCCCTAACTGTGTAATATCTCAAAAAAATAAGATGTGCACTAAGATATCTAAATATGCCAATAAATGCTAGCTGACAAATGATAAAATATCACCTATGAGAAATGATAGCAAGAAAATAAAGTAATAAACTATATGCTAACATCCCCCCTTATTACATTATTTTGCAATACAAAGTGAGTTGCGAAAGAACTCAAACTTGATGCGTGCAAGGGCCTTGGTGAAAATATTCGCAACTTGATCACTGGTGGGAATGTATTGAAGCTGAATTTGATGCCTTGGAACCTCATCTCGAATGAAGTGATATTGTGTATCAATGTGTTTGGTTCATTCATGATGCATTGGATTCTTGACTAGGTTGAGAACACCTTGGTTGTCATAGAACAAGTGAATTGGTGATTTGGATGGATGATCCATACTTGTCAAGATGCGACGTAACCATATCGCCTCACACACTACTTCTCGTGCGATGTGATACTCTACCTCTGTAGATGAGATAGCAACCACCTATTGCTTCTTGTTGTGCCAAGAGACAGGACCAGATCCAAGATGAAAGATATATCCTGAAGTTGACTTGCGATCATCATATGATCCGGCATAGTCAGAGTCCGTGTATCCTTGCAAGAAGAATTTATCATTCTTCTTGTATTCTAGGCCATACTCAATAGTACCATGGACATAGTGAAGAACACATTTTGCTGCTTTCCAATGAGTGGTCTTAGGCTCCTACATGAACCTCGAAAGATAGTTGACAACAAACACAATATCTGGCCTAGTGTTTGTCAGATATATGAGACTCCCGATCAGCTATCGATAGAGAGTACCATCTATCTGAGGTGAATCATCATACCATGATAACTGAAGTCCTGACTCCATCGGAGTTGCCATTGGTTTACAATCAGTCATATGGTATTTTTCTAACAATGTCTTGGCATACTTTTTCTGGGTCACCTTGATGTGATGCTTCTTCTGGTTCACTTCCAGGCCAAGACAATAGTGGAGAAGTTCGAGATCTATCATCTCAAAATATTTGCACAAGTCACTTTTGATAGTAGCTATCAAAGATTTGGAGCTGCCTGTGATAATCAGATCATCCACATACAGTACAAGTAGCACTATCTCAGAACCTTATTTCTTGAAATAGAGATTTGCATCTGTCAGACTTCTCTTAAATCCATGTTGCATAAGGTGATCATCCATCTTAATATACCAAGCTCTGGGAGCTTGTTTCAAACCATACAAGGATTTGACCAATTTACAAACTTTTTGTTCTTGGCCTTCCACTTCAAATCCTTCAGGTTGGGCCATATAGACCTCTTATTTAAGATCACCATTCAGGAATGCACTCTTGATGTCCATCTGATGAACTTTCCACCCAAACTATGTTGCCATAGCACAAAGAACTCGAATGGTTGTCATCCGAGCAGTAGGTGCAAAAGTTTCCTCGTAGTCAATGCCTTCCTTTTGCGCATAGCCCTTTTCCACAAGGTGGACCTTATGCTTATAAATTGTTCCATCTACCTTGTACTTGACTTTGTACACCCATTTGTAGCCAATGGGCCTCTTTCCATGTGGCAGATCAACAAGCTTCCATGTCTAATTTTTCTTTAGAGACTTGTACTCTGTGTCCATAGCAGCCTTCCATTGTGGCTTACCAAGGGCATCTTGTACTGTTGCGGGTTCATGCTCATCATATGAAGACATAAACACCCTTTCATCATCCACATCCATATCTTTAGGTTCTATAGAAATTTCCTCAAAATATTGACAAAGTTCATCAACCTCAGTAGTCTCTGTTGCAACTTTCTCTTGATGAGCCATACTGCGAGTACGAGGTCTATTCAGAGTCATATCTGGTGGAGTGGATATCTTTGAGTCTCTGATAGTACTTTTATACCACTTAGGAATATTTTTCTATGGAGAAGAAGGAGATCCTCCCTTCTGTGATGAAGAAGGAGACTTCTCATCCTTAGATTCTACAAAATCTAGGTATATATCTGATGTGTTTTGTGATGTGAAAGCCTCATCAAAAACAACATCTTTGCTGGTATGAATCTTCTTGGTCAAGGGATCAATCAACCGATAACCCTTTGAATGCTCATCATATCCAAGAAGAACACATTGCAAGGTCTTCTCATCTAGCTTCTTCCTTTTCTCTTTGGGTATGTGCATAAAATCTTTACATCCAAAAACACGTAGATGAGATATGGAGGGTTTTCGACCACTCCATGCTTCCTATGGAGTTATTCCCTTTAGGGCCTTTGTGGGTGCCCTATTCAACAGATACACTACTGTGGTGATAGCTTCTACCCAAAAATATTGCTCTAGATGGGCTCCTGTTAGCATACAATGAACCATTTCCATGATGGAATGGTTCCTTCGCTCAACAACTCCATTTTTCTGAGGAGTATAAGTAGTAGTGAGCTATCTTTTGATCCCATGTGCGGTCAAATATGCAAAAAATTCTTTAGAGGTGAACTCCCCCCTCGATCTGAGCGGAGGGTCCTGATTGAAGTCCCTGACTCCTCAACAAATTGCTTGAATTGTTGGAAGTAACTGAAAGCTTCGGATTTTAGATGAAGAAAGAACACCCACATTTTTTGTGAGTAGTCATCTACAAACAACTGAAAGTACCTCTTGCCCCCAAAACTATTTGGGGTGAAAGGACCGCATAGATCGGTGTGAATTAACTCTAGAGGTTTCTTTGCTCGTGTAGAGCTCTTTTCAAAAGGTACTCTATGTTGCTTCCCTACCAAGTAGTTAGAGCACACTAGCAATGTAGAGGAAAGGGAGGGAAGGCCCTTTACCATCTCATATTTACTTAGCTCAAGTAAATATCTAGAACTGAGATGCCCGTATCTCCTGTGCCAAAGTGAAGTTGCCTCCTTTGTAGAGACTATCATGGCTACATGAGGGGTGGAGAGAGCATCCAATGCGAACAAGCCATGCTTGTATGAAGTAGTTGCAATGTTTTTACCCCTCTTGGTGATAAAGCAACGCTTCTAACCATCCTCAACATGAAAATCAACAACCATATTCTTGTCCAGGATTTGTGGGACTGACAACAAATTGTTTGCCAATCCTAGAACATAAAGGACTCTTTCAATTTGACACTTGCCATCTGGAAGGTTGATTAAAACTATACCCTCACCCTAAACCTTGTAGGTTTTATCATCAGCAATGGTGATAGGTTTTCCTTCCTTGGCTTCATATGTCGCAAACCATGACTTGTCACCAATCATGTGCTTACTAGCACCAAAATCAATATACCATAGAGGATCCTTTGGCTTGGAGGTTGTGGTAGTCATGAGCACCTTGTGTGCCCACTCAGAATCTGAGTCAGATTCTTCAACAACAACATTCACCTTTGGTTGCTTGTTTTTGTTCTGGGGTTTGTTTTGGCCCTTGTTCTTTGGTTGCTTATTCTTATACCAACATCGATTGGTGTCATGGGTATCCTTATCACAAATCTTGCAATAGCACTTCTGATGTTGAGGTTGTTGAGTTTGTTTTCCCTTATCCTTGGAAGAGGATCCTCCCTTCTAAAAATTACCTTTCTTCTTGGAGCCCTTCTTGTTGGAGTAGAGGGCGGTATTAGAAGCATCATCGTTTTGAAGTTGGACTGCCTCCTCAGTTTGAAGTAGATTGATCAACTCCACAAAGGTAACTTTTCTTTGTGAGACTTGAAGGGTAGTGATCAATGTTCTATATGAAGCTGGCAAAGCTCTGAGAATCACTGAAGTGAGGAGCTTATCCTCTACAATCTCTCCCATAGAATTCAATTTTGTCTTCAACTCGGCCACACGACATAGAAAGATGTCAACTGTCTCACCATGCTTCATACTCAAATTGTGGAGTTGAGTTTGAAGGTTAAGAATGGTGGAATCATTCTTACCCTCATAAATGGTCTTAAGGGCATCCCATGCCTCCTGACCATGTTCTTTGTCAGCAATGTGAGGTTGAATTTCATCTGACACAACTAGCAAAATGAGCACTCTGGCCTTACTATATTTCTTGTCAAATTCAATCATCTCTGCAGTTGGGCGTGTTGGTTGAGTTGATGTTGTTGATGGTGAAGGACGTGTTTCACTGCCTGAAACTATATCCCACAATTCTTCCATTTGTAGAATAGCCTTCATTTTTGTTCGCCATGGTATATAATTGGAACCTCTGAGTAACTGAGCATCTGTCATGTACTTGTGGATAGCAGCCATGATGAGGGTTCCTTATATCACCAAATGGTCCCCCTTTCTTTATACCTTTTCTAGGCCTTTATACCGAACCTCTCTATATACCCGCCCTTACGTGAGGGAGACTATAAGTACATGAGAGAAGAACGATACGTGGAACATAGGCGATACTGAAAGGGAATCATTTTTTTTATGACACCTACCATAGAAGGTCTTTCCTCATGCATGGGGCGTAACTTCCCCTAAACACTTTGGAAAGCACTTCGTCAGGATTTACGTCTAACAACAATAACGATTAGGGTATGAATGGAGTGAAAATAATGACAAAATGGTAAACTTATATCTCCCCGATGATTTATAGAGAACAAGCTCAGACGTCATTGTTGCAACTATGTTAGGCGATAGATACAGTAGCCCAAAGCATGACAACATTACCTGTAAGTGTGGGCCAGAGGTATCATAAATACCGAACACTATGATGCAAATAAATTTGCACGGATGGGTTCAATTTTTGGGGACTTAATTGTGCTTGATTTTACTTAATGTTGTAGTGCAAAAATAGAAATGGAAATGTAAATGCAACATACAACATAAAGTGCCCACAAAAAATGAATTTTTAGGTGTCGATCACTGCCAAAAATGCACCTAATTACAATGCCAAATTGCCTTTTCAAACTTGAAAAAATCACTCTCTATCCCCCCTTTTCATCCTGTGTTGTGAATTTTGCAATAAAATAGCATGAAAATGCCCCCCCTTGAGTTTGCAAAATGTGGGATGAAAAAAAATGTGTTTTTCTTTTTCAAAGGTATTTTTAAATTCAAGTCTGAAAATAAAATTAATTTCTAATGAATTAAAACTATAGTTTAATTAAATATAATTTTTCTTAAAATTATTTTATTAAAAAATAATTTAAGAAAAAATAAAATATTTAATTAAACTAAATTTTAAAACATTAAAAAAAAAATTAATCAAACTTAAATTAAAGAAAATTTGTATACTTTTTTCGATCGGTGGGACTTGAACCCTCGACCTATTGACCTTAATGCACCTTTAGCGGAGGCCTCCAACTGGTCAAGCTAGATCGCTAGCTAGGATGGAAGGGGAATTTTCCCCCCTTATTGCTTCAAATTTGAAGCAAAGGGAGGTGGTTCACCTATCGGTGTCACTTTGTGCTATCGAGCAACACATCTTATGGTGGCATTACCTCCTTCAAATTGTCGATGGCACTATCACTGCTCAGGCATGATGGTGCTGTGGAAATCCTTCATCTAAAAATAGTCGGGTGTAGTTGCTGTGATGAGCACCACCTCCACCTCAAACCGCAAACACCACATCCTATGGCTTAATTTGACATCTGCAATCATGATCATTTCATCACTCCAGCCACCGAGTGGAGCCTATGTTTTCACCATGGTAGTCTATCTAAAAATCCATGCAATTCTACCAATGGTGAATGAAAATGCTTAGAGAGCAGCTATATTCTATGATTTCCTCACTAAAGGAATGAATGATTTGTGCATCTAAAAAATAGAGAGCAAGCTTCTTCACATCTAATATTTTGCACATTCATCGATGTGAAAAATGATGATCATCCATCACTGTTGATCGAATGACCACAAAATATAATATTTCCCCACCATTTTAGCTACTAATTTTTTTTTACAGGCATGTCAGGAAAATTTCACACTTGCTACCAAAGATGGTCGTTGTGTCGTTTGAGATGAGAAATTCTCTAATACATGGGAATAATTATCCCAAATACATCACACGAAGATGTCAAAGTTGTTAAAAAATAAAATATCAACTATTGTTGAATCTTCACCTTGTGGTGGACATTACCTCCCTTTAACCTTTTTTTGGCTGCTCATATCCATGTCTAGATCCACGTCAGGTTTGTTCCAGGTCACTCGTCACATTGAAATGCATCTTAGGTCATATTGTTAGATCTCTATCAATTAGAATACTTGCAATTGACTAGCCCACGTGCTTCACACAATTGCATCAGGCTACTAGGGTCTCCCATCTAGCAGTCCATACCCTCAATATAGAGGAGTTCACCTTAGGCTTGGTAGGTCCCATGATCGAGTCACATTGTAAGTTTGGTAGTTAGGTTACTGAGGCTACACATTTCATCAGTCCTCCATATATGTGCATCTAGTTGTTGGCTATTGTAGTCAACTTGTGAAGTGTTAGGTTCGTATAGGTGTCAGGTGTCCTCAGTCCTCACATCACCACTTCAGTGGCTGTCCTTAATGAGTCTATTATCTGATTCAGCCTTCGTGTCTAGTCGAGCTGCATGTCCAGCATTCAGGTGTCCTTGATCCTTGTATCGCCACTTCGGTGGCTAGTTAGGCTACTCATAAGTCTAGGTACCTCAAGATGCATGCCCAAGTTGTAGGTCTAGCCCTACCTTGGGAAATATACCCATGTATAGATCTAGGTCAGGGTTATGAAAATTGAACCTCCAAACCTTTCGCTCTGATACCATGAATGTTGACGGAATGAACACTATTTCATTAAGAATAGTGTAATCAAGAGCGAAAACATTAGTAGTTGTATTGATTTATGAGGTGTTAAATACATGAAGCTAAGGCTAAAGATAGCCTTAGTTATTGATCAAATAAAAATCCCCCCTAAGTGCGCAATATCTCAAACAAATAAGATGTGTGCTAAGATATCTAAATATGCCGACAAATGCTAGCTGACAAATGATAAAATATCACCTAAGAGCAATGATGACAAGAAAATAAAGTAATAAAATATATGCTAACATATTTCCATTTCCAATTATGCAAATAGGCTAATCTAGTATAGATTAACATTGTAGCAGATATTTGATCGGTTAATTTGTGCTATTAAAGATAACTTTACCTTAATATTTGTTAGATTGGTTTATTTCAATAATGTTCGTAGATTAGATCCATTTCAAGATTTGATTGCACATCATGTCTTAGATTAATTTGATTTACTATTTTCTCAGCATTCTTTATCATATTTTAGGCATTTTGCAATCATATTTATAAATTTTCATGCTTTCTTGTTATCTTTTTCATCATTTATGCAATTTTCTATTAAGTGCCTCATCAAGAGAGGTCTCTTTTGCTATTAACCCCTTTTATGTTGTTTCTTGAACATAGGTTTATAGGATCTGAGCATTTCAAGGCATTCTTGGTAGCATATTCCTCTAATTGCATGAGAAGAAGGCTATCTTTGGCCTTGAGTAGTTTGTGTCCATTCTTAATAGTCTATGGATTACACCAATCCCCACTTAGGGACCTCAAAATATTATATCAAATTTTTCAAGGATTTGGGTATCCCTAAGAGGGACGTATTTGTAATCGGGATTTGGTAAATATTTAATAAAATAAATGTTACTTTCTTGTTAAATTCATTGTTGTCCATATTTTTATGCTTTAATACTTGATGTTAATTGATGCACTAGTTAGGTGTATGCTTTTTAGATCAGTACAGACTGCAATCAAGTGTCACATTTATCTCAATAAGAAATTTTTTCTTTTTTTGTTCCAAATACAAGTCAAATTATTGGGATACCATCCTAAGATCAATTATAGGTTCTATAGTCCTTTTAAATCATTGTTATCACATTTCATCAAAACACCAATCATCAAGTAAATAATAATTAATTAATTGGCTTTTTAGCCAAATTATCTCAAGTCTCAATATTCTAGATATTGAGTAGCCCTAGATATAATAGCAATCAATATATTGCATGGAAAAAGTAATTAATAATAATATGAATGAAAAATGACAATAACATGAATATAAATGACAAAAATCATTCATGCAAAAACATGAAGAAAACTTATAGTAGAATTTCTCAAAATATGTATACAAGCTTCAATATTAATGCTTGAATATAATATTCAATTTTCCATACATTTCATGGAGCTTTGTCTCCATTATATAACCTTATAAATGTGACTCTTCAATAATTTACTATTGCACTCCTCACATATCCAGGAGTTGCAACCTTTCTTATTCCATACATAAGATAAACCTCACATGTCCTTTGGCTTCTCACCTTGCCACTTGTACACATGACTATTGATTATCTATTTACTTGCACACTTGATTATATGACACTTGAAAACTCCTACATGCATACTTGATACTTTCACACTTTATTACACTACACACTTGAACATATAATTACATGACACTTGTGTACATCCTACACATATGCACCTACATAAAGGTGAAATATAAATCACACTCCCAAACTATAGAATAAAACTGTATTCCAATATTTACATTGTACCATAGGTACCATGGGTATACATTAGAAAGTACAAAATAATGTAATATTCTCCAACACCCTTTGTATTACATTATTTGGTTATTGAATACTTTAGTCTTCAATATCTAATTATATTTATTTTTCTTCTACTCACTAGTTTGGATTCTAGTGCTTATCTTCTTTTCTTTGACTTGCATTTTCTGTTAGAATTATTGAGTTGTCATTGATGTCAAGACAAATATCTTCAAGGGTGATTTAATATTTAAATCAAAATATTTAAATAGATATTCAAATATTATAATATTTAAATCATAGATTTAATATTATAATATAAAGGCAAAAAGAGTGGGCCGACTTGAAGTGAGTTTGAAATTCAAAAATTAAATATGCATGGGCCGACCTCCTTGAGCGCACCATACAAAAGTGAAATTAAAATTCAAATGTTTAAATGATGGGCCGACCTCCTTGGGCGTGAAAGACAAAGGAAAAGCATATTTATATGAGGCAATAATTCATTTTGCAAGGTGGTAAGAAAATCGAATATCCTTCGAGAGGAGAGCGAGCAGCGAGTAGAAGACAAGGGAGGAGAGGAGCGCAAGTTCGGAGGCATAGCAATGATCCAAAGGAGTTAAGTATTCTATTGTGCCCCTTTGGTTTCATCCATTGGGGTAGCCTAGTCGGTTGTCTAGCCCGTGTTAGGGCACTACGGTGCAGAAGGTTCGAGGGTCGAATCTCCTTGATGCCTATTTTGCTAAAGTGTTTGGTGTTCGAGATAGCGCAATGAAGGAATTAAGTATTTTATTGTGCCCCTTTGGTTTCATCCATTGGGGTAGCCCAATGGTTGTCTAGCCCGTGTTAGGGCGCTACGGTGTAGAAGGTTCGTGGGTCGAATCTCCTCGATACCTATTTTGTTGAAGCATTTGGTGTTCGAGATAGTGCAATGAAGGAGTTAAGTATTCTATTGTGCCCTTTTGGTTTCATCCATTGGGTTAGCCTAGATGGTTGCCAAGCCCGCGTTAGGGCGCTACGCTTCTAGAGGTCAGAAGGTCGAATCTCATCCACCACTTGCTAAGTTTTGTTGTGCAAGGTAAGGGTAAAGTTTTTAAATTAAATTTGATAAAAGGGAGATATAAGGTGTCATGTTATTATTATAAAGTTTTATTTTACAAGTTATTAAAAGGAGATATAAGGAGTCAGTTTGTTATTTATAAAGTTTTATTTTGCAAGTTATAAAAGGGAGATATAAGGAGTCATGTTGTTATTATAAAGTTTTATTTTACAAGTTTTAAAAGAGAGATATAAGGAGTCATGTTGTTGTTATAAAGTTTTATTTTATAAGTTTCAAAAGAATATCATTATTATTAAGGCAGATTTGGAAGGCATATACAAAAGGAAAATCATTTTGTCAAGGCAGATTTGGAAAGCACATGCAAAAGGAAGATCATCATTATTGAGGCAGATTTGGAGGGCACAGATTTGAAACAAGTCAAGACTTCAAAGAATAGAGTAAGAGGATTAAGGTCACATATTCACCCAAGCATTCAATTAACAAGGAAGGACAATTCAACCATTTCAAGAAGAAGAAAAGGTGCACATGATAGTGGAAGAAGAGCAAGGTATTAGCATCTCCAATTCAACACACAAGTAAGTTATCTAATGCTAGATTTGAGCTACCTTTAAAATGTAATAAATGTGAGATATGTGGAAGTGACAGACTAAATGAATGTGAAGAACATATTGACCATTTGAAGCTTTCTACACTAGTGCATATCATCCTCTATATGTTCATGAAGTTAAAATAATTTTGGGTAGAATATGTCTGAATTACTTTTAGTTGAAGAAAGCAAACTCAAGAAAAGGTGAAGAACTTGATGCCATTATTGATCAAGTTTTGGAGCAGATTTGAGCAGTATTTGTGAGCAGATTTTGAAGCAGATTTAAGTAGTATTTATGAGCAAATTTTGGAGAAGATTTGAGCAATATTTATGAGCAGATTTTGGAGCATATTTGAGTAGTGTTTGTGAGAAAGAATTGATGTTTGTGAGAATATTTGAGGATAGACCTAAGAAAAGTTTTAGACCAGATTTTTGAGTAGAAAGGGATTAGTGTCTCCTATGGATTGTTCAAAAAGAAGAGGATATGTCTCCTATGGATTGGTGTCCACAAACCTAAGCAAGGGGATTGGTGTCTCCTATGGATTGGTGTCCACAAACTTGAGCAAGGGGATTGGTGTCTCCTATGGATTGGTGTCCATGAACTTGAGCAAGGGGATTGGTGTCTCCTATGGATTGGTGTCCATAAACTTGAGCAAGGGGATTGGTGTCTCCTATGGATTGGTGTCCATGAACTTGAGCAAGGGGATTGGTGTCTCCTATGGATTGGTGTCCATGAACTTGTATAGGGGATTGGTGTCTCCTATGGATTGGTGTCCACAAACTTGTATAGGGGATTGGTGTCTCCTATGGGTTGGTGCCCATGAAATTTATTGAAGAAAAATATAAGCAATATTTTATCATGGTTTTCTCCCGAGAGGGTGTTTCCACGTAAAATATTTGTCTCTTATGTGTATGGTGATTTGTGCATTGTTTCATTATTGCATTGATATTATTTGAGGTTATTGCTTTGGAAAGAAAAGAGAAAATTTTTATCTTATACTGTTCACCCCCCTCTCAGTATAAGCTTGTGTTCTTCAATTGGTATCAGAGTAGGTTCCTTCATGAAAGCCTAACATCTTGAAGGAAGATCTTACAAGAACACACATGGCTTGCCAAGAAGGTTTTTCATCAAATAGAGCTCCATTATTTTATGGGACTAACTATGCTTTCTGGAGCATAAGGATGCAAACTTATTTGATGGCACATGGCTATGATATATGGCAATCCATTGAGGATGGGTTCACACCACCTACAACTCCTCCCACGGATCGAGATGGCAAGAAACCATTTGAAAATAATGCCAGGGCAATGAATGCAATATTAAGTGGGTTATGTGAATCAGAGTTTGTGAAAGTCATGCAATGCACCTCAACAAAAGAAATATGGGACAAGTTACAAAGAACATATGAAGGAGATGACAAGGTTAAAATGGCAAAACTTCAAACCCATAGGAGGAAGTTTGAATATTTGAAGATGAAATATGAGGAAGATATTGCAAAATATCTACTCCACATTGATGAAGTTGTCAACACCATTCATGGACTTGGAGAAAATATTGAAGACTCTAAGATTGTTCAAAAAATCTTAAGGTCACTTCCTATGAGATTTGATGCAAAGGTTTCGATAATTGAAGAAATGAAGGATCTTAAAACCTTAAGCATGGATGAGCTACATGGAATTCTCATAACCTATGAGATGAGGACTAAAAAAGATCAAACATCCAAATGGGAGGCCATATTTAAAGCTTCAAAGAAGACAAAGAATAAAGAACCAGAGTCAAGTGAAGAATCAAGCAGTAGAGAAGAAGCTAACTTTGTGCGAAGAAATAAGAAGGGTCCAAGAAAACACAAAGGTATGCATTCTATGAAATGTTTTAATTGTGGTAACATTGGTCACTATGCATCTAATTGCCCACAAGCTAGAAGTAGTAGCAGTGAAGAAGAAAAGGAATACAAGAAAAAGAAAGAAAGAAAATTTTATCATGAAAAGAAAAATAAGCATGATCAAAGCAAGCATGAGAAGAAGATATTTCAAAGACACAAGAAGAGTTTTTATGTTGAGGAAGCAAGCAGTTCTTCCAACAGTAGTGATGAAAGTCTCTCCAATAGTGAAAGAGAAGAAATCCTATTTTTGGCCATAGAGGAGAAAGAAGATGCTCCTATTATCAAAAACCAAGAAGAAGAGAAAGATCTAGAAAATGAAGAGGAAGCCATAGTTGACATAGAAGAGGAACTTGTTGTTGCTCTTGAAGAGTTGAAAAGGCTTAGAAAGAAAAACTCAAGATTGAAGATTCAAGTACAAGAGGATGAGAAGACAAAGGTAAAGTTTTCACAAGATCTCATTAACTTAAAAGTTAAAATTGAAGAGGTAAAGCGAATTGAAGAAGGTATGGCTGAGAAGTTAAAGGCAAAAGAGTTGGAATGTGAAAAATTGGAACATGAGGTTGTCTCTCTAAGGAAGGAAGTTGAAAAATCTAATGATAAGCTACAAAAAATATCAGGTTTGAGAAAAGCACAAAAATATTGGATGATATTATCAAAACACAGAGATCTTCGGTTATAAAGATTGGACTTGGTTTTGAAGAAGGTCAAAAGAAACAAAATGGGGAGTCAAGCTCAAAAGGAAGAGAGGCATCAAAGAAAATAATTAAAGAAGAGCCTAAGACCTATGTTGATGTATTGAGAAGTGGAAGCATCAAGGAGGAAGAAAACAAAGCATCATCAAGGAACGAAGTCCATCACAGAAACAACAATGAGAGAACCATGCGATAATATCCTCCAAGGTAATCAGACAGGTTTCAATATTTCTTCCATGGTTATTGCTTTTCATGTCACAAATTTGGTCATAAAGTTGTAAATTGTAGGGTCCATGCTAAGAATAATTTTGGCTTCACCAAGAGGAATTTCAATTCATTTGCACCTCTCATGGACTACAACATCATATGCTACAAATGTAATAATTTTGGGCATACAACTAGATGGTGTAGAACAGTGTTCCCTGAACTTCCGAAGTCAAGCAAAAAAGAGGATGGTCAAAATGTTCAAAAGGGTATGTCCTCCAAAGTTTGGAGAAAGAAAATAGAACAAGAAGAGGAGCATAGTAATTTGGGAGTTTTACTCCCATCTCATCATTGATTGTCTTAGTAAGAGCAGGGAGTAAGGGGGCATTGTCAAGTGTCTTATCTTACAGCCCTGAGGAGCCTTTGCCATTGATGTCAAAGGGGGAGAATTTTAGTAAGGGGGAGCAGCTTGTCAGGGGGAGCAATTTGTGATCATGTTTCAGTAAAGGATAGTTTCTTTGTAGGGTTGCCATCAATGACAAAGGGGGAGATTGTTAGAATTATTGAGTTGTCATTGATGTCAAGGCAGATATCTTCAAGGGTGATTTAATCATATGAGTTGTCATTGATGTCAAGACAGATATCTTCAAGGGTGATTTAATATTTAAATAAAAATTAAGATTAATATTTAAATCAAAATATTTAAATAGATATTCAAATATTATAATATTTAAATCATAGATTTAATATTATAATATAAAGGCAAAAAGAGTGGGCCGACTTGAAGTGAGTTTGAAATTAAAAAATTAAATATGCATGGGCCGACCTCCTTGAGTGCACCATACAAAAGTGAAATTAAAATTCAAATATTTAAATGATGGGCCAACCTCCTTGGATGCAAAAGACAAAGGAAAAGCATATTTATATGAGGCAATAATTCATTTTGCAAGGTTGTAAGAAAATCGAATATCCTTCGAGAGGAGAGCGAGCAACGAGTAGAAGACAAGGGAGGAGAGGAGCACAAGTTTAGATGGCATAGCAGTGATCCAAAGGAGTTAAGTATTCTATTGTGCCCCTTTGGTTTCATCCATTAGGGTAGCCCAATCGGTTGACTAGCCCGTGTTAGGGCACTATGATGTAGAAGGTTCAAGGGTCAAATCTCCTCGATGCCTATTTTGCTAAAGCATTTGGTGTTTGAGATAGCGCAACGAAGGAGTTAAGTATTTTATTATGCCCCTTTGGTTTCATCCATTAGGTAGCCCAGTCGGTTGACTAGCCCATGTTAGGGCACTATAGTGCAAAAGGTTCATGGGTCGAATCTCCTTGGCACTTATTTTGCTAAAGCATTTGTTGTTCGAGATAGCACAACGAAGGAGTTAAGTATTCTATTATGCCCTTTTGGTTTCATCCATTAGGTTAGCCCAAATGGTTTCCAAGCCCACATTAGGACATTACACTTCTAGAGGTCAGAAGATCGAATCTCATCCACCACTTGCTAAGTTTTGTTATGCAAGGTAAGGGTAAAGTTTTTAAATTAAATTTTATAAAAGGGAGATATAAGGTGTCATGTTATTATTATAAAGTTTTATTTTACAAGTTATTAAAAGGAGATATAAGGAGTCAGTTTGTTGTTTATAAAGTTTTATTTTGCAAGTTATAAAAGGGAGATATAAGGAGTCATGTTGGTATTATAAAGTTTTATTTTACAAGTTTTAAAAGAGAGATATAAGGAGTCATGTTGTTATAAAGTTTTATTTTATAAGTTTCAAAAGAAGATCATTATTATTAAGGCATATTTGGAAGGCATATACAAAAGGAAAATCATTTTGTCAAGGCAGATTTGGAAAGCACATGCAAAAGGAAGATCATCATTATTGAGGCAGATTTGGAGGGCACATATTTGAAACAAGTCAAGACTTCAAAGAATAGAGTAAGAGGATTAAGGTCACATATTCACCCAAGCATTCAATTAACAAGGAAGGACAATTCAACCATTTCAAGAAGAAGAAAAGGTGCACATGATAGTGGAAGAAGAGCAAGGTATTAGCATCTCCAATTCAACACACAAGTAAGTTATCTAATGCTAGATTTGAGCTACCTTTAAAATGTAATAAATGTGAGATATGTGGAAGTGATAGACTAAATGAATGTGAAGAACATATTGACCATTTGAAGCTTTCTACACTAGTGCATATCATCCTCTATATGTTCATGAAGTTAAAAGAATTATGGGTAGAATATGTCTGAATTGCTTTTAGTTGAAGAAAGCAAACTCAAGAAAAGGTGAAGAACTTGATGCCATTATTGATCAAGTTTTGGAGCAGATTTGAGAAGTATTTGTGAGGTTTTGAAGCAGATTTGAGCAATATTTATGAGCAAATTTTGGAGTAGATTTGAGTAGTATTTGTGAGCAGATTTTGGAGCAGATTTGAGCAGTGTTTGTGAGCAGATTTTGGAGTATATTTGAGCAGTATTTGTGAGCAAGATTTGAGGATAGACCTGAGTAGATTTTTAGACCATATTTGTGAGCAAGGGGATTGGTGTCTCCTGTGGATTGGTGTCCATGAACCTGAGCAAAGGGATTGGTGTCTCCTATGGATTGGTGTCCATAAACTTGAGCAAGGGGATTGGTGTCTCCTGTGGATTGGTGTCCACGAACCTGAGCAAGGGGATTGGTGTCTCCTATGGATTGGTGTCCATGAACTTGAGCAAGGGGATTGGTGTCTCCTATGGATTGGTGTCCATAAACTTGAGCAAGGGGATTGGTGTCTCCTGTGGATTGGTGTCCACGAACTTGAGCAAGGGGATTGGTGTCTCCTGTGGATTGGTGTCCATGAAATTGTATAGGGGATTGGTGTCTCCTATGGATTGGTGTCCATGAACTTGTATAGGGGATTGGTGTCTCCTGTGGGTTGGTGCCCACGAAATTTATTGAAGAAAAATATAAGCAATATTTTGCCATGGTTTTCTCCCGAGAGGGTGTTTCCACGTAAAATATTTGTCTCTTATGTGTATGGTGATTTGTGCATTGTTTCATTATTGCATTGATATTATTTGAGGTTATTGCTTTGGAAAGAAAAGAGAAAAGTTTTATCTTATACTGTTCACCCCCCTCTCAGTATAAGCTTGTGTTCTTCGTTTCCTTGCCTATCTTTATTTTACCTTTTCTAATAATTTTCTTCTAATTTTTTATTCTATTATTTTCTATATTATTCTTGATCATGATTTATGGTTACTCTAAATTCTTTTCTATTTATGTAGCCTATTTTTCTATAACATTTGTAACATCAATGCCTTTAAAACTTTTTGAAGATTTTTTTTTTTTTATCCTTTTCATAATTGTCTTCATTTTGATTTTTAATTAGAATTCTTGTTGTGAGAGCTTTAATTTTATTTCCTTCTATATATTTTTCTATCTCTTGAATTTGTTGGACTAAATTACCTTTTTTTATTTTCTTGTCTTGAGTGTAGTTGATGTTGTTGTTATTTTTGTTGACCACCTTGATAATGCGGCTGGTATTACCATGGATGGAAATTCTTAAAAGGTCTATTCATTTGATTTCCTTGGTTTAAAGAATTATGTCAACAAAAACTTGTATTATGACCCCCTTTTCTACATATGTGACAAAATATTTATTTCCATATAGATTGTGACTTTGAAGTTGTTGCAGTATTACTTGATACATTATCCTTAGATACAAAATCATTAGTCATTGCATTTTTGACTAAATTTTCAACCTCACATTCGTAAAGAATATTAACTAAGTAATCAATTGCTTTTTCCTTATTTAGTACTTGATAAATGTTTATAACTCTCTGGAAGTGATCTGAATGTAAATTGAACAAGAAACTTGTCTTCTACTTTTTCTCCCAAAATCAATAGTTTTGCTTTTATATATGCTACTTTTCAAAGAAAGAGTTCTATACTCTCTCCACTATTAACCTTCAAAGAATATAACTAAGTGTAAATTTTATATGGTTGCTTTATTATGTCCATAAAATATTTTATTTTATTCTCCCAAGCATCTGGAAAAGTTTCTACTCCACTTAAGTTATTTCATCAATTATCCCAAATGTAATCAACATAAGGGCTTTTGCATTATTTTATTCAAAAAAAAATTCTCTTTCACCTTCACTAGGTTTTTCTTTGTTCCATAAATTATTTTCTAAATATTTTATATAATAAGAATTGATTTCATTTTGTTTTTCCATGATGCAAAATTTGGGCCTTTCAAAAATTGAGATTTAGAAAGGAAAATTTTGTTATTTGACATAATGGAACTCATAGAAAAAACTTTAATCAAATTTGCAAATCAATAATTTGAAGTAGGAATCCTTTTATCTCCCTAATAGTTTATCAAATTTGCAAATTTTCTAAATCTTCAAATTTTGAATGTTTAAAAATCATTTTGGAGCATAAATCCTTCTCTCTCCTAAATCTAATTTACTATCAATTTTCAAAAATCAAGTTTTTGAAATAAATTTCAAAATTAATTTGAAAATATAAACTCTTAAATTTTCAAAAATATTGGAGTTGAATTCCTTTTAAATCCCAAATTTATATATTTTTAGTTCAAGTAAATTTGAATTCCTTTTAACTCCCACCTTTAGTTTTTGTAATTCTAAAGTCCCTAAGTCTTCAAACTTCAAATAGACAACCTTAGGACTTTATTCATGTGCCAAATATAAAAAAATTAAGGTAAGGTTGCTTACCTTTAATTTTTCCTACCAAATTAGGTCACACTATCCTCGTTGACCACATAACATTAGGAATGAAGGTACTCCAATTAAATGCTCTATCAAGGTGCTCTGCCCAATTATTCCAATGAAATGCTCATTGTTGCACCATTGGTTACTATTACTCTCATGTCTAAATGATTGGGCATTACACATGTAATATTTGGATTTCATCATATGTTAATGAAAATGTTTAAAATAGTTCATCTCATTTAGCTTGTAGTCTTCACCAATCTATGTGTTATCTCTCTATTTTCATAAATAGACACCCAAATTTTATTATAGATAATAACATGTTTAGACTAGGCTAGTTTGACTTGTCACCAGCTCATAGGTAACTCTCTAGTTATCTTCTTCTATATTTAAATCTTCATTCTCCTTTGGTTTGATTGCTCACAAATTTTACTTTTAATTTACTATTTATGAATGTTCCATATTCCAATTCTTTAAATGCTTTTAGACTCTTCATGCTCAAATTATGTGAGTGCTTATGGATATTTTTTGTCCTTGAATGCTTTTATTCCTTATGGAAATTTTCCATCCTCCAATTGTGACTTAGACCATTATAATATTCTAGTTATCCTTTAAATAATCCTATCAATTATGGGTGACTTAGATTATCACTAAATCAATCTTTGAATTTCCAAGCTTGTGACAATAGATAAATAATACCTTTGAATAGAGTCCTAGTATTTACTCATCTTACAACCAAATGGAAAATCTGACATATAATGAAACATATCTTAGATGTAAATATAGGAATACTTTTAATGACTCCATTTCATATATCAATATACAAATTCAATATTTTTAACAATATGAGTCTATGTTTCCTTCATGTGACTCTTAGTTTAAATTCACACCAAAGACTTCCCTTGATGCTGGCTTTAAAGACTACTCAAAGTATCTTTGATACCAATGTTGGATTTTTAGCCAAATTATCTCAAGTCCCAATATTCTAGATCTTGATTAGTCTCAAATATAAGAGCAATCAATATATTATATGGCTAAAATAATTAACAATAATATTCATGAAAATGATAATAATATGAATATAAATGGCCAAAAATCATTTATGCAATAACATGAAGAACACTTATAGTATATTTGCTCAAAATATGCATACAAGCTTCACTACTAATTCTTGAATATAATCTTCAATTTTCCTTACATATCATGGAGTTTTGTATCCCTTATATAACCTTAGAAAGGTGACTCTTCAATACTTGACTATTGCACTCCTCACATATCTGAGAGTTGTAACCTTTCCTATTCCATACATAAGATAAATCTCACATGTCCTTTGGCTTCTCATATTGCCACTTGTATACATGACTCTTGACTCTCTATTTACTTGTACACTTAACTCTATGACACTTGCACACTCCTACATGCATACTTGACACTTGCACACTTCTACATGCACACTCTAATACATGACACTTGTACACATAATTACATGACACTTGTGCATATCCTACACATAGACACTTGCATAAAGGGGAAATATAAATCACACTCCTAAACTATAGACTCAAAATAAATTCTAATATTTATATTGTACCATAGGTACCATGGGGGTACATTAGAAGGTACCAAATGATGGAATAGTCTTCAAAATTAATACCATAAAAATAATCACACACAACCATCACATCATCATCAGATTCATACAAGAAGGGAAGCAAAGAATCATGTATATATGTATATCTATATATCTATATCTATATATATATATATATATATCAAATATTTGTATACATCATCACATCAATACTGGTGTAACACAATAGAAAAATTTGATACACTTGGTCAAAACCATAGGATAGTGCACCACACAACATAAAATTGGTATACTTGTCCTCAAAAAACCTATAAATCTGGTAGGAAACCAAAAAAATGATAAGCCTTCAATAATAAGACCCAGTATCTCCATATATGGATGGTGTTGGTGGTAGTCGCGGTGGTGGCAATCCAATCATAGACCTTTATGATTGCTTGGTCATAGAACATGATTGAGATCTAATCCTAAATAGCATAGGAGAGGCTACCCTATAGTCTATAGGAATTATGACATAATATAAGGTATGATAATGTGTCACTCACAATACCTTTTTCCATGCATCTTATTGGGGATTATAGGCCTATGCTTGAGTCTACATTAGTTGGTTTAATAGCATATGCACAATGTCATCTCCATAGCTCTTAGTGTTGTGACCTATGCCATAATCATGTCCCACTTCATAGTCAATTTCTAGAGTGTTGAGAGATACAATAACCTAGACCTTATTAGATATCACCTAATCTATTTAGAATTACATTATGGCCAACTACTGCCTCATCCTTACCATCTCCACTTGCCTCTCATATAGCTTCATATCCAGTGCTTCCTAAAGGTTGCCTACCTCTCCCTTTTTCTTCCCCACTTGGGTGATAAAAATTTGTACCTATATTATCATGACCACTTTATTTTCTATCCATACCTCTATAGGACTCTATATTGGCCCTACTTCTATAGTCACTAGAGGTACCTCAACCATTGTAGATTGGTTAGGATCCATGATCACTACCATGCTTAGAATTATGGTACAACCCTTAATTGGGGCACATCCAATGACCCACTACCTTGAATTCCAAGAACTCCCCCTATCACTTCTAGTGGTTCCCTTAATATAGTTTGTCTATCCTATATCCACCTAGTCACCTATCACACATCCTACACAAAATACTGATCAATTAGCCTCCCCTTGGCTACCCAAGACATAGGTGTCACCTTCATTATCCTAAAACCAACATACCAAGGTCCATAATCCAACATAATGTCCACATCATCTTGGTCTAGGACCACCATGACTAGGTCATCCTAGTCAACCTCTATAAACTAGTGGGGTTAGGATACCCACCAAATTCAACCTCTTGTATGGTCTATTTATACCATCTTGGCTACCCTAGAATCCCTTATTGGACACTGAACTACCTTAGTACCTAGTCATATTGATGTAGCTTTGTATTTTCACATAGTCCTAGTAGACACCTAACCCTTCACACTTGAGCCAATTGATTTATGTCATCATACCACCCTAGTTGTCCCCTCAAGGGTGTAAAATAATCTAAGAGGGAACCAAGTCATCAAATTATATCCATGATGCCTCCAACAAGCCTCTCCTTGGCCACGTCTCCCTCTCTCAAACACATGGTCCCATATATAAGTTGGATATTCACTATCTATAATGATCCTTGGAAAACTTGATGGTTGCCCACTATTATGTGCTCCTAGTCCCACACCTAGAGCAATAAGCAATAAGTCAAGATCCACCCACCTTGGTAAACCAATTGGTGTAGCATATGGTATAATTGATCTAAAATTAAAGGGGGCCATACAAATATCACCTAGAAATCCTACATCATTCCTATCATGGGTTAGATTCTCCAATGCAACATCCTCTTATTGGGATCCCCAAGAACCAATTTTAACACTATGGTGCTCAAAAGCATAGTATGACAATCCACACCCCTCTAGAAAGCAATCTTACAATCCAATCCTAATTTGACCAACCAATAAGAAGGGTCCTTCATCAATATCTCTATAGCTCATCATTGGCCCCTTATCAGACTAATCGTAATGCTCTTGATGAGCATACAAAGAGTGTACCATACATATTTCTACATCATAGTCATATCCACTATAGGAAGTTGAAACAAGCCAGTCTTAGAAAACTATTTCTCCACCAAGATTTTCAATAATGATTTATCAAGTTTCACCTTGGGTATCAGTTCCCAATAGTATAGTCCAACTACGTTTAACAAACCATAGTCCTTAATATATAGGAACTCCATTAGCATATTCAAATCCTTTGGTCATTACTCCTTTAGCTCCAAGATACCATACCACGTCTACAAAAACATAAATAAGTAGCATCAATCATCTATTCCATCCACTCCAATAATTGTTTACCAATTATGCATTTGCATAGGGTAATGCAAACGCATCAGTTAATTGTAATAGTTTGTTAATCATTAAGGGTATATAAGGGAAGAAAAACAATGTAAATAATGGGATTTTTGAGCATTTTTTCAATATTTTCACTCAAACTCAGTTTTTTTTTAATTTCTTTTATTTTCTTTTACTTTATGTTTTTAGTTCTTTTATTTTTTTCTTTCTCTTTAAAAGGAATGTAGACATATAAAATGTGTCATTTCGAGGAGGCTCTCAAAAGACCTCCTTGATAACTTACACCAACCACCTTGGGTAGCCTCTGGGCTAATTTAGTGGTTTTCACCAGTAGTAGGTAATTTTCTCCATGGGAAGCCTAACTGTCTCGAATTGATATGGTCTCAGAGTTGTGATTATCTTGACCTGAGATGATCGCACAAAAATAAAATTAAAAATATAAAATAATATCAAGCAACTAAAACTACCTATTAAGTGCCACGTATGATTTGCATGCCAAAATCAGATGCCCTACATGAGGTAAATTCAAATTAATCACATGCAATCATTTAGTGGCATGCATTTGCTATTTCATGCAGACTATCCCTCTACTTTTTCATGTAGAGTTACCCTAACTGGAACTTTTCACAATTAGCCTCAAGCCAAGAGGTCTATAAAATGGTTCCCCCCTAGTTTTAAGGATCCCAAGGTTTTCAATTTGAAGCCACGAAGTGTTGTCAAAAATTTGCTAGGTAATCCCACTACCCAATTTGATATTGCAATATTTCCACCTTGTATATGAAACCACTTCTCCTTCCCTCGATCAATCATTCGCATTGCTCAGGTGATCATACATGCTATTTACTCACATCCATGATCATAGAAAATCACTTGAAATGACATCCTATGCAACCCTGAACATTTTTTGGCTCTAGTAACACCGAGACATAAGCCTACAACAGTGACCATCTCACTTCGATATGGTTCATAGATTAAACCATCTCGACCCAAGATGGTCTCAGATAGGCAACTAGTTTTTCTATTCCATGTTCATATTAGCTTAGATTTATGTCTTTCTAGTTTCTACATCAATTTAGAGTTCATTTTATACATGCATGCATCTACCTTTTATTTCATTTATTGTTTCTATATTCAATGTGGGTCCACCCTCGGTGGGCCTCGCACATACTATTGATTTTTTGTTATTTATTTGTGTGTAGGTTATAGGATTAAAGGATAGCAAAAGATTCTAAGATTTGAATCTCATGCGGTAGTCACAATAAACCCTCTCTTGAAACAACTATGCTAGCACGAAAATTTTGATATTGCTCCTAGAAAATTTTATTTGTGATATTGTAAACATTGTATCATTGGTTAAAATCCCATCAAGAATATTTTTGAGAAGCAACACACCACTTTGAACATAAAATTTTGATCTTTTGATAATTAAATTTTTTTCTCCGAGGGGACCCTCTTCAGGTATTTTGATCTTATTTCCAAATTTTGCTTTCATAAAGGTTTTAAATTTTGTCTACATCAACATGTCAAAATTCTTACCTAGAACATTGATCTCAATTGATTTTTCAAAATATTTGGACATCAATGGAATTGATTCAAATTACGCATTTCAGGAAATTTAAATTTTATTGGTTTTCCTAAGGTCCAAAAAAAAATCAAAATCAAATTTTAGGGTTCTTTAAAATCTTACCCTAATTCATCATATCTTTTGATAGTTTGAGGTGATTCAAATTTTAGGTGAAATATCTTGATATCCTCTTTTCAGTGGTACCAAATTTACCAATATTTAGTTGTAATTTCTTTTCCAAAAATAGCAGTTTTCAATTGCAACCTTTAAAATCATAAATGCTATATTTCTTGATACAGAATTATTATTGGTATTTTATTTATATATTTGGATACCCATTTGGCTTATTTAGAAGTGTAAAATTGTATCAAAATATGGGCAATTTTATTTTTTGCCTAAATTTTGCACTACAAGAGTTCACGAGCAAAATTCAGCTATCAAATTCCGATATGGACATCCTTGTTAAATTCCATTATCAAACATGGTCAACAAGGTGAAATCAAAAATTAAATTTTGGCCTAACACAAAGAAAAGAAATCACAGTTCAAGGCCTTGTTATTTTTTGCTCAATGATTTTTTCCATTCCTCGGTCAAAATGGTCAAAAGAAGGGAAACCTAAAATTAAACCATGGCTTATAATTCCTTTGTTATTTTTCGCTCATCCATTCTTTTCTTTTTTCTTCTCATTTATTCCTTTGCTTTTTTCCCGCTCCTTGCTAAAATCCGTGGTCAAATGGTCAAAAAGAAGAAAACCCAAAAGTAAGTTGTGGATTTTTACAAGGATTTAAACTTTTTCTTTTATTCCATATTTTTCCTTTATTATTATTTCCTTGTCTTTTTCCTTTGTTATTCTCTGCTCATTTTCCATTCTGCTCCTTCTCTCCTAAAAAAAAATCTTGGATTAGAACAAAGAAGATAAATAAAAAGCTCAAAGCCTTTGTTATTTTCCGCTCTCATCCACGCCTTTGTTATTTTTTGCTCATTTTTCATTATGCTCCTCACTCTCTAAAAATTAAATCGTGAATTTTAACTAAGGAAATAAAATTATTTGGAACCAAGGAAAAGCTTTAATTTCTTTTTTTCGTTCCAGTCATTCTTTAGGATTTATTTTCACTTCATTCTACTCCATTCATTTTTCCACTTCACGATTGAAAATGAAGGTATTAGAATTGATTTTTTAATATACTTTTTGCCCTAAAATTAAAAGAGCAAAACTTAAGGATATTTAAAAAAATTATTAATTTAAAAATAAAAAGGTTAAAACCTTACGAAAATTTAAAAAATTAATTAATTATTATATTAATTATCTAATATTTGTCTTTTTATTTTTATTTTTACAGGAAAATTAGTAGTGGTAGGAGTAATGGCAGATGTGATGGTAGACATGAAACTTCATTGCGAACCAGGAAAGAACATTGTGTAAAGATGAAAGATACGTAAAATTAATGATGGCTAGATTTTATAGAAGGAAGAATTGATGAGGCATAGCCGAAGTAGTTCACACCACATAGAAGCATCTACAATTGGCATAAAAGTAAAATGTCTATGCACAACCACTTTTTGACGAAGATAAAATCAGATTGTATCTTATCCATTTATGGCAAGATACTTGGGCAGATATTCAAAAATGGTTGGGGTTGAATTGGACCATTAAAATATGTTTTATTATGTAAAGCCCCGGTGGTGGGATTTTTATATTAGGGTTTAACTCCTTGAAAGCAAGATATTTTTAAAAATATCAGGGTATGTCCTGGGTCTATATATACTTCCTTTGAATGTAAAATCAGGATGCAAAAACTTGGAAATAAAGACTTCTAGTTATATTTGGTAAATTTGGCTTTGAATGTTTTATTCTATAGCTAAGGCTGGTGTTTGGACATCTTCCAAAACAACATGGCTAGTCACCTAATATTTTTTAGGTCATGATAAGTACACTATTTTTTTTTTCATCTCACTTAGGATTTATTTAATTTTATTATAAACCTGTAATTGTTGAGATTATGTTATGTTGTTGAGCTTCATTATGTTTTTTGTGTGCTTGAGGAAATTAAAGGCTTAAGGTTTGGTTTTGCATTCTAATTTCTCTATTCTTACTATGCTAGCTTGATTGCTAATAAGAAACACCAATTGGTGTGGACCCTCCTTTTGTTTGTAATTTTCTCTCTATCCCTTGTCATTTTCATACCATGCTCAAAGTGGAAGGTGATCTTAGAAAATTGGATACCTTCTTCATTTGATTTTGTCTTATTGTGAAGTTGAGAATTTTTATTAATATCAGTAGTTACAATGTGTAATCAGCTTATATATCCTCTCTTTTCTGCCATACCCTACTCTCTTTGCTTTTATTTTTGAAAATATCCATTTTTATGTTCTTTAAAATTATTTATTCATTCAATCTACTAAAATTCAAAGAGCTAGATCAATCCACTAATGCAAATCTGATAAATGAACTTGAAAAACCACCACCAAACAACAAAGACCAGAGGTTGAACTCCCTTGTAGGTAAAATAGGTAGTCACATAGGCTTTTTACAAGTGGAAAAGAGCGAGCACATTCAACCCAAACCTGTAACTCACACCTTGGATAATCAATTAGATCCTAAAGTGAGAGGTATTTATTCCTATTTATGTGTTACTTATGTCTCTTGTTTACTCTTCACATGATGTGCATGAAAGACCAATCAACACTATTTTAGTGCTAGAAGGAGGGCCCCATGAACCTACATATGGTGTTTATTAAGATAATCGGTTATGTTGTATTATACCTTTAGAATAACCAAGTACCACCCAAGATCTGGAGATATCCTTGTGTCTAAGTCTGAAGCCCCAAGGAGAATAAATCTTAGGAGATCTAAATATTTATCCAATATAGCATTGTTACTGCTTATGGTTCCCCCTGTGACTCAAAATCTTGTGATTAATCTAGTAGTCATGGCCAACTGGTTGGGTTCCACTACCTTGAATATCCTTGGTGTAGCCCATGATTTACCTAGGAATCCTAAGAAGTATATTCCCACTTACAAGTATGATGGAATCAAGATAGCAAAATAACACTTGGTAGCGTTTAAAAATGCTTTGAAACTATTGAATATGCAATATGAGGATGTGGCATGTAGGTTATTTCCTTTTACTCTCAAAGAGGAAGCATATGATTGATTTCTAAAACTCACAAATGACTCAATCACCTCCTGGGATGATCTAGAGAATTTTTTTGTATCCCAATTCGATCAAGTAATCGGTCCTGGTGTGCTATATCAATAATTCTCCAATATCAAGAGAGGGTTCGATGAAACCGTCACATATTTAAATGTGATATTTCAAAAGGATTATGGTAGAATGACTGGTCATTACATAAACAAGTGCAAATTTAGCCTTAGAAATATAAAAAAATGCCTTAGACCCAATGACCTTTGTTTTCCTCAAAAGAGATACTAATATCACAACATTGATAGAAGCTTACAAGGAGACTCTAATTCTTGAAAAACAATTAGGACCTCAACTTTTGAACAGTTCTTGGATACCCTTTGTTACATAAGAAACACCTATTTTGAATCATATTCCACATCATATGCTAATGCCAATGTGTCAATATCCTCCTAAAGAAACTCCATTACCCTTAACACACACTGAGCATGTATATAATACAAAGGAAGAACCTGATAAAGCAAGAGTTGAAAATTTTTTAAGGAAAGTCCAAAAATTGGCAAATGACTTCTTGAGTTTTAAGAGACAAGCTTCTAGGGGAGAATGATCTAACAAGTTTACTTATCAACGGAATAGATTCTCTAGACCTCAGTATGAAACCAACAAATATTACAACAAAATTAAGGGACCTGAAGTAAAAATTTATGACTTACCTTTACCCAATTGGTATAGGGTTCACAAGATATTGCAACATGGGGAATTAGATTATATTGAATTTTGTAATTCTTTTGAAGCTTTGTCTAGTGAGTTGAGTTCTTTTAAGAATCAGAGAAATGTTGATGGTTCTAGTTCATCCAAACATAGTGCTGCTATGGTTTTGGATTCATTCACTTTTCTAGATGAGTCAAAAAAAGTTGTGGAAATACCTATAGATGAAGTGCAAGATTTTCAATAGTTTAGAAGAGATAATTACAATCTCAAGAAAAAAAATGCAGAACCCAACACTACATATACACCTCTGAACAACTCTTAGAATATTCCTCTTTATCCTTCTCTAAATAATAATCCACCTCCACCTAAATGAGGAGATCTGAAAGCATGGTATGGGTTTGTTGCTCCACTCAACAAAGGATATAATCTGGTGGAGGATATAAAGAAATGAATGCTAACATCACCCTCCATGAGCTAGCTCAGATTACTGCACAGAGGGATAACTTGATTAAGACTTACTTTGGACCTTCTACTAAACATCAAGAAAAAGGGAAGAAAATGGCCAATGCAAACATAGCAATCTATAAAGAAAATATTGAATTTCCACATTTCCTGCTAATAGTTCGTATATTTGGGAAAAAATTGCATAACTACCTGGTGTATTATGGTGCTTCAACTAATGTCATATCTCTAGCCATTTTCCAGCAATTGGGGTTAACACCAGCAAAATCTGATAGGAGAGTCATTTAATTAGATAAAACTAAGGTCAAGGTGATAGGTGAAATTCAAGGTATGCACATTCAATTAGCATCTAAACTAAGAGGGCAACATAGAATTGACATCCAAGTGGTAGATATTCTTGTGGGTTATGGGATGCTTGTGAGTAAGGATTGGTCCAAATATTTTAATGGGTATTGGACCACTAATTTTTCACACACGTGGTTGCCTTGGAAAGGTGTAGTGAATCATTTAAGGATTGATAGAAATCCTAGGTATAAACACATGATAACCAAATGTAATGTCAAAAATGAGGTTGTTAATTTTATTGATGCAGATATTGGGGTTTATAATTTGACAATTGTAAAAAAGGTAAGATCAATTAAAGTTCTAACTGATCACAATAGTGACATTTGGACCCTTCATGTTGATGGAGCTAAATCCAAACAAGGTTCTAATATAGGGTCAATTCTCAAAGAACCTCACAATCAAGTATATTTCATGTCTTATCGCTTGTGATTTCCCTGTACACATAATTTGACCAAGTATGATGCATTAATACTAGGGTTGAAATTTTCTTTAGACAAAAATGTAAAAAATATCCAAGTTTTTATAGACTTGGAGTTAGTAACTAATCAAGTTAAAGGTATGTTTCAATGCAAGGCCTCTTACTTGAAGAGGTACAAACATAGATCTTGGGATCTCATGGATGACTTTAATGCTTTCAATCTAACACATATTCCTAGGGAAGAGAATTCACCCAAAGATATTTTAGCTTCATAAATTGCAAATCTAAAACCCTTAGAGGAATTTAAATTTTAAAACAATTCAATAGAGTTAATCTCTTGTCCTATTCCAAATAATGTAGATGCATTTCATGTATTTTCTGAAGACTAGCAAATTATAAATTTCTTACATAATACAAATGCATTTGGAAAAACTATAATTGATGATAGCAAAGGGATACTATGCTTGAATATTTTGACGATGAAAAAGGATTAATGAGACTAAAAAATAATAGAATTCCTAGGGGAGTGGTAGAACTTGAGAGGCTATTTGATAATGATCAAATTAAACAAAGAATAAATTCTATAAATCCTATTTGTATGATAGGAAATGAGACCGATAAATTGAATGTAGGTACTAAAGAGGATCCCAAGTATGTTCAATTAGCTAAAGCCTATGATCCCATAATAAAAAAAAAACCTTACTAAATTGCTTCAAAGGTATAAGGATGTTATGGCATGGTCTTATTGTATGAAGGTGAAAACCATGCATCTAGACCATTGCAAGCATGTAATAATCTAATAAATAGAAATCAAGTAACCATTTGCACAAATAAAAGATATCCAAGAAAATGGGGTTGCCCTTTTATTAAAAATGATAAATCTCGATTACAATAGCTCCCTCTTAGGGAGTCACTCAAATTGATACAATGTTTACAATAGTTGAGGCCCCTCAACGGGGAGAGATGCACTCAAAGGGTCTTCACTTCGACACCAATTTGCATGAGGGCTTACTAGATGCCTCCTTCTCCAATGTTCGGAGGGAATGTTTTGAATGTGGCTTATTCTCGGATAGATCTATTACCTGCATGCAAGGAAACAACAAGAAATATTAAAAGCATATGAGGCCTCTCGAGATGAGGCTTATTCCATAGATCTACAAGAAATAGTATGAAAGCATAAAGAAAGCATGAAAAAGCATAAATGGAAGCAAAAGATATCTATTACAATGCTTATGAACCGTGAAAATATGATAAAATAGTAAATCTAAACTAGGGTAAACTAATGATGCATAAAGGAAGGTAGGTCTACACTAGAAACTGAAGAAACTGCATCTCAAACCCTAGCCGCTATCGCTCAGGGTGGTTGTGCCTGCAGGCCACTATCGAAGACAGTGATCACTAACTATGATCTTTGCTCCTCGTATTCAGGTTCTGCGACTCAGAAATCCCTGGTTGAATTGATGTTCAAGGTTTGTTGGTGTGTCTAAACATGGATTTGCGAGTGAAATCTCTCGGATCTATAGCATATTGATGGCAAATGGATGATTTGCTTCTCAACCTTGTGGAAGCTCCATTGTTGATGGCATGCTTGGTGATCTGCAATCAGGAAGCACTTTGACGCTCCTCACAGGGCTATCAATTTGTTGCTCAATGTGGTAGGGCTTCGTTGCATAAAATTTTAGGATCCATACTTGTTCCTAGGAGGGTGCATATGTAGGCCTCCCAAATTCCAAATCTTGGCTTCTTGGAGAAGCCAAGATCCAGATTTGCATGAAACTGGCCATTGGAGGGAAAGGCCCAGTTCCAGACTTGCATGGGAGTGGTAGTTAGGAGGAACTCTGGGAGATTCATACCCAAAACTACTCGAATCCAATGCAATTTTAGTTACCATGCATGATTTGGGCCTGCATTTCATGGTCGACTTTGTCTCAGTGCTAGCCATTGTCCACAATAGTGGCTAGCTCGTAGCCACTCTGAGCTTTAGTGGCTGGGATGGTAGCCACTCTGGTTGATAGCGGTTACACCTGAATAGGTCAGAACTACCCCTAGTGAGTGGTTAGAACCACTACTAGCTCTTGGAAAGGTCCAAGATCATTGTCTGTAGAGGTGCCCATATGAGTAGTCTCCTAAACATGATGTATTTTAGGTGTCTACAGATGCCCCTTTTTGTGATGCATTGTGGGAAACACAGTGTTGAGAAAAAATAGACCACCTAAAGCCATATTGTAGGGTGTATGATGATCATTGATCTGATCAACATTAGATGCCCCAATCATGAGAAGGGCATGCATCTTTGAATCATTGCTTCCAACGGTATGGAAGGCTTAGTTTGCATAAGACTTTGAAGTCCACTAGAGTCTCGGGTCACATTGCTTAGCATTCACAAAGGACCAAAATCCAGATTATCAAAGGTTTAAATTAGCATATTTGCTTTTTCCCCAAGCAATAGGGTAAGCTTATGATAGTTGTTAGCAATGATTCATAAGACGAACATGATTAACTTGATTAAGTTATCAATTATTGATTTTGATTATGATTTTGTTATTATGACTACCCCCTCAAGCGATGAGTCGATGAGGAGAATACTAATGATAAAAGTGATGAGTCGCTTGACCAAGATGATTGATTTGGATAATTTAAGATGAATGCTTTTGTTGTTATATGGTAGGTCCTATTACAGGTGTGATTTCAACCATTAATAGTAATTGTACATCTCTATCCCATGGAGCAGTCCGACCACAATGGCCTTCTTAGGGAATCAAGATGATAGCAATTCGATTTAGCTTATGTTGAATCACTCGATGATATGCTAAAAATTTCATGGAAAAAAATGAAATGAATCCCTCATTCCCATGGGGCAGTCTGACCACCATGGCCTTCTTCGGGATTGAAGTGAAGCATTTCAATTCAATGATGAATAATTTGGCTCAAATGACCTTATGGTAATTTACTCATCTTGTCAGATTGCATGGAGCGCAAGTCACTGCAACCACCAAGTGTATAGGGTAAATAACTAGGTATGAGGTGCATTTGAAATTTTGATATTTTTGTAATTTTTGTGATTTTTGATGATTTTGGAATGTTAGATATGCTTAATTATCCATTTTAAGACTTCTCATGGTGAGAAATCTAATGCATTTATTATTGTTTTCTAGCCGCTATCAGTAGTAGTGGCCCAATTTTATAATTTCATGGTCGCTGTCCATGTTAGCAGCTCGCACTTCTCAACCATTGTCAATAATAATGGTTGCACAAAAACTAAAAAATATAAAAAGAAAATTAGGGTTTTGACTTTCATTATTTCTAGCTATCATTTTACAATTTGAGCTCTAAGGTGAGAGAGAGATAGTGACCTAGAACATTGATGATTTACTTGACACCATGGCAGAGCAAGGCGAGGCATCGACGAGTGGAGGAGTCAGAGCTTCACGGGTATTTCTCCAAACCCTAACTTGTTTATTTAACCGATAAAATGAACCAAACTAAGTAATCGGTAAATGAACCTCACTAAACTTATTGGTAATGAACCGCACCCATAGATAGGTTTAGAACTAGGCTAATTTAGGTGGGTTCCTCTTAGATTTAGATTTTATTTAATTTTTTGGATTTTTGGGTGAGGGCGGACGTCATTGGCATGCCACCTCACGATCACTATCACTCAGGATAGCCCCTAATTGGCAAAGAGGGGCCACTATCACTGAGGGTAGCTAGTTTGAATCCCAATGATCAAATTTTTAACTATTGGTAGCTAGCTACTATCGACATCGATGGATGCTATGGCAGTCATTGTCAGCGTGAGCGACTGCTAACCTTAGAATTGTTTTTTATTTTTTTATTTTTTTTGGATTTTTTTGGATTGATTTGATGATTTGACCTAAGGGCTTAAGTTCCTTTGGGTATTTTTGTTTTTTAGTGCAAGTGCATCTAATTTAGGCATGGATTTTATTGCATATTTTTTAGATGTTGACTACATGAGCTTAGGATCCTAGTTTGCTTGTGGAGCTTTTGTCTTTGATGGACGATGCATATTGGGCCTGGTTTGATGACCAAGGGCTTATGTATGTTATGAGGCTATTGATGATTATGTTAGACCAGGCCTACCTTACTGCTCTAGCCCATAGATGGGACTATCGAATGAACACTTTTCATCTCCCGACTGGTGAGATGACCATCACTCCCGAGGATGTATATAAGATCTTTAAGATCCCTTTTGATGGAGAGGCTATCATGTCTTCCCCCACTAATGCTAGAGATAGAGTCTTTTAGAGAGTCTTTGGAGATCATACGGGTGCAGCATTGGGTGACATTCGACAGAGTCCCTATGACTCGGTGGTATCAGGAATGAGTTTTCATGCGATGGTAGGCTATCTTGATGCATGTTATCTATAACATGCTTTTACTAGATACTTCAGGAGTGAGGTTCCCATGGAACCTCTTAGCTATGGTTCAAGATCTTATGGACACCCATGAGCTGATCATTATGGCTTGGGGGAGTGCATTGCTAGCCTAAGTTCTATGATGAGCTTTATTAGATTCAATGACATGGATGAGCTAGTGTTGCTTGTAGCCTACTTCTTCAGATCTAGGGCTGGGAGCACATCAAGGTAGACCACCCAGGAGGATTACCTTAGGATATCACTACCATAGTAGCATGAGCCCAATGCTACAGATCTAGGTGGCCATAGGAGTGAGAGGAGCAATAGATTCATCATCATGCAGGGGACTTGGTACACTATGCAGCTTCTATTACTAGTCTGTAGGCAAGAGATATTATATGGAGGCCCTATGTGGATTACCCTACATGGCTAGAGGTGGATAGATATTTGGATTGGATGAGGCATGAATGATGGATTATCGATCACAAGGGAGGAGTGAGAGAGTTCTTCCAGTACTCTTAGGTCACCAGGAGTTTGGGGTTCATAGGATATCCCTTAGAGCCAATATTATATAAGTGGATCTAGGTAGAGAGATATCTCTTAGTCCCTTAGATTACAATAGCATCAAAGGAGGTAGATCCTCCTATAATTGATGTTAATATAGTATATATTAAGACTAAGAGAGGTATACACTCAATGGTGGAAGATACAGCTATGTCATGGTAGTGGTAGCCTAGGGCGATATAAAGGTGAGGTAGCTACAAAGGATCTTTATGGGTGGTGAGTGAAACCCAGGATAGAGGAGGAGTGGGCCTAGGTTATAGGGGAGTAGGTAATTGAAGAGGAGGAGGAGGACGTGACTCCATAGGATTAGGAGTATACCCTCTTAGTAGAGCTACATCGCATAGAGGCCAAGCTACAAATAGCTCATCGATAGATCTTAGAGCAAGACTCATCTATAATGACTCTTCAAAATTAGGTTAGTGCACTATAGGAATAGATATTTGTAGGACAAATTATATGGAGAGGTTTTGAGGAGGATAGGACCACCCTCTAGGCACAGGTTGACGTAGCACATTTTAGGATTGAGAAACTCACTACAGAGAGATGCTCTACGATCATAGGTTGTACCGATCACTCCAACTGCTCAAGAGCTAGCAGGTTTCGACGTAGAGGCTAAGGTTAGGCACCTATAGGGGCTCTTAGAGGATTATGAGGCTCATATGTCGATAGATTCTAGGTATACTGTCTCTCTATAGCTCCAAATTAGGAGGCTATGTGGCACTCCTCGAGAGAGGTATACAGTAGGGGGCTCACATTAGAGTAGGTAGAGTGAGTCAGGGTATTCATCAGTGTAGCCTAGCCATAGGATAGGGACCCAAATAGAGAGGACCATAGGTACTAGCTCTAGACAGACTCATAGAGATGGAGTCGAGGGTGGAGGTGACCTAGGGGTGCAAGCCTAGTATGATTTTTTAGATATTGTATTATTTTTGAGTGTAAGGTCTGAGGACCTACACTATTGTAGCCTATGAGTATTTTTGTACCTCTATGTACTATTTATACACACATATATATATATATATGATATTATCTATTTTAGACTCATTATGTGTATCATGTTTTGCTTTTATGTTTATTTTGATGCACATGGATGTAATGCTTATGATCTTATGCTATATGATGTGATGTATTAATGACATGCACTAGCTAGATGATGGATGTATGATTAGATGATGTGATCTAGATGTGTAGATAGACTACTATGTATGCATATATGGATGCAATGGTGATTATTAAATGCATGTTTAATTTTATTTAATTGTTTATGCATTTATCTTATGATGTTATGATATGGTGAATGCAATGTATGTAATGCATTATTTACATGATGATGATCTAATGTAAATGAACTTGTATGCTTTAATCACTTAAAACATAAGGAATGAATGTAATATGTGTTTAACAATCTAATGGGTGACACCACAAAATGTATAAAAATCATGAATGTAAATGTTAAATCCTATCATAAGAATTAATCATTTAAGCATCCATATGTGATATGAGTTGATGTAAGATGTATGTTTTCCTTATGAGTTTCTATAAATCAAAAGATATACACAAAATAGTCAGTGGTCATCTAAATATCATTGTTGATATCAATCTGGTATCTATCCTACTTCATGAACACCCTTTAATAAACAAAAGTTCACAAGGAAAATTATATTTGATTGATGAGATGATTTGTTGCTATTAGGGAATTTTTGAGGTTTTCCATGAGACTCAAACACCCTAGTTGATTAATCAAAAGTTGTATAATGACCATACAGGACTCCTGAAAGATAAAGTTTTTGTTATGAAGACCAAGATATTCATTATCCCTATGTGTGCAAATGAATATATTAGAGAGACATAAGCCTACCCCAATGCCAGGCGGGATTCATTCAGCCCATTGTTGTATTGGGGATCACCAAATGCTCATCATGATCCTAAGTTGGACTCAGTTGGATTAGACCATTAGGTGATACAGGACACCTAAAGCTAGCTCTTTTTGCAAATTGCTTAGAACTACCCCAATGCCAGGTGGGATTCATTCAGCCCATTGTTGTATTAGGGATCACTCAATGGTTTAGGGAGATTGACCATTCCAGGGATTCAAGCTCTTCACCCCTTATTTTCTTCACATTTATTTGGGATACTTGCTCATGCTTAGTGATGAAAATCACTATTTATTTGATTTCTTTTGAGCAAGGGATTTATTAATCATTTTTATTTTGCTTTTGAATTTTTCTTTATTTTGGGTGAAAGCAAGGGATTTCTTTGGGTAGGGGGAACTTGTCCTTTTGTCAATGATCAAAATTCTAGACCATGCACATCACAAGATGAGCAAGTAAAAACCTTTCACTTAGGATGCCTAGTACCACTTTGTAGTGTTCATATTTCCCTTGTTCCAACTAGGATTTTAGTGTTTTGATTAGTGATAGGATTTTGATATATGCTAGGTACTATCAAAACTAGACCTCATATTCTACAAAATGAAGATAGCTTTCTACAAAATCTGATAAGATCACTAGGTATGGTTGAATGACCGAAAAACCCTAGTATATTCCTTATAGCAATAGGAAGGGGTTGTGTTGAAAAACATAGTTACTCACATGGGTTATGGATGAATGAGGATTTGAAGATGCATGATTGGCATACAAATGTGGTACCATTTGCAAGCTTGAAAACATAGTCTATCCTAATGTGAATGCAATGGATGCAACATGCCTAATGCAATGCAATTACATGAATGCAAATGCAAAATGTAAGATGCAAATGTTTTTGTATTTTAATGTTTTCAATTATTTTTGTGTTTTATGTTTTTTTTTACCAAAGGGCTTAAATACCTTTGGAGCCTTTTGTGAGTTGACCAAAGGGCTTATGATACCTTTGGAGCTTTTTGTGAGTTGACCAAAGGGCTTATGATGCCTTTGGAGCTTTTTGTGAGTTGACCAAAGGGCTTATGATGCCTTTGGGGCTTTTTTGAATATTTTGGATTTTGTTGCTTTTATGTGTAAAATACCTTCAGATGAAGAATGTTGAGAGGCTCAGGCTCTTCAACACCTTCTAACGATGTTAGGTGATATGTCCTAGGTCCAATATTCTCTGAGATGATATAAGGACCTATCCAGTTGGCCATAAATTTGTCTCGTAGGTGCGGTGGTAGGTTTGAATTCTATTGGTTCTCTTTGAGCATGAGATCCCCAACCTTAAAGTCTCTCAGGTGGACTTTATTGTTATAAGCTCATGTTAGATAATCTTGGTAAACATGGAGATGCTCAAGAGCATTGATGTGATATTCATCAAGAAGGGTCAATTGATCAAGGTGAGCTTGTCGTGTAGTGTCATCATCGATAAACTCTTTCAATGCGATGTACAATGTTGGAATTTCTAACTCCAAGGGCATAATGGCCTCAGTGCCATATACAAGAAAAAATGGTGTTGCCCTAGTGGGTATCCGCATGCTAGTTCTGTAAGCCCATAATGCAAGAGGTAACTGTAGATGCCAATCCTTATGATTTTATTTTACCATCTTCTTTAAGATGGCTACGATTATTTTGTTTGAGGCTTATGCTTGCCCATTTGCTTGTGGATAATATGGTGTCACAAAACTATGTTGAATGTTATATTTGGATATTAAAGCCCACATATTTTTATTCTTAAATGAAGGACCATTATCCAAAATTATCTTGGATGGGATCCCAAAGTGATAGATGATATTGTGAAGTATGAACTCCATAATTCATGGTCCTATCATTGATGTTAAGGGGACCGCTTCCACCCATTTTGTGAAGTACTCAGTGGTCATTAAGATAAATATGTGTCAGCCCAAATATGGGGGAGAGATCTTTCCAATTAGATCAAAACCCCACTAAGAAAATGGCCAAGCCACCTGAATGGGTTGTAAGGCCTATGATGGTAGGTGCATCAGATTCGCATGATGTTGACACTTAACGCACTTCCTGACATACTCACAACAATCCTTTTCCATGGTGGGCCAATAATAACCCATTCGAAGGATGCACTTGATGATGGCCATGCCACTAAAATGGCCACCACATGTACCATCATGAGCTTGTGAAATCACCCAAGCTAATTCTTGGGGCTCAAGACAATGAAGGAGGACTCCATCATAGTTTCGATGATACAATATATCTCCTAGAAAGACATATCTTATCACTTTTTGTTTGAATGCTCATTTTATAGCATGTGATAATCCTTATGGGATGATTCCAAGCTTAAGGAAATCTTGTAATTGGCATAGCCAATCCTGATAAGCTACAACCTCAATAGACAAGATGACTTATTCTCTCTATGATTCGATGTGCACAAATGTATATTGAGAAATAACCTTGTGGTGAATGATGGTACCATTCCCCATAGGACCCTACGAGATCAAAGACCCCCAAGGTGCCTTCTTTAGAAAGTCTCTAGCTTTATAGAACCACTCATGGTTTGGTTCTATATGAATCATGTTGACTGATTCTTTGTTGTCAAAAGCCTCATATTGCATCACTGATTGTGAGAGCGTCTTCACATGAATGGTAGTGAAATCAATAGATGGATTATGAGGGATCAAGGATCCCAAAGATACCATAGTGTCTACAAATATATTGGATGTGCGAGGGATTGCCTCGATGTCGTACCATTCTAGTTGGGCTAGATAAGTGTCAACAAGCTCTTTGTAAGCTTTCAAGATTGGACACCTACATTGAAATATTCCCTTAACTTGGTTAACGATGAGAAGGGAGTCACCAAAGATATTTAGCTTTTTAATATTCATAGTGATTGTTGTTTGGAGACCCAATATTAGGGCCTCATATTCAGCATTGTTATTTGTGCAAGGGAAGTCTAGCTTAAATGACAAGGGCATTGGAGCACCTTATGGCATGAAAAACATAATCCCTACACCACCCCCTTGCTCACACTTTAAACCATCGAAGAACAAAGTCATGTCAACTTTATTATCAGGTTCTTCAAGTTTGGGTGCTTTCGATAATGCAAATATTACATCATCAAGAAGTTCTATGATGAGAGGTCTATTATCCTGAAGAGGTGCCTCTACCAGTTGATCAACTATGACTTATCCCTTGATGGAATTTTGGCTTATGAATTCCAAATCAAATTTTATCAGTAGCATGATCCACTTTGCAATACGTGTATTATGATATGTCTTGCTCATCATATACTACAAAGGATTTTGTTTTGATATCACATACGTTGTATGGCTCAGCATGTAGTGGTGCAACTTCTTAGTCGCAAAGACCACTGCTAAGCATAACTTCTCTACGTATGCGTACCCTAGCTCGTAACTCACCAAGGTGCGGTTGATATAGTATATCACTTGTTCTTTGTCTTGCACATTCTTTTGAGCCAACATGGTGCCCAAAGAAAAATTGGTAGTAGATATATAAAGTAAAAATGGCACATCTAGCCTTGGTGGAGCTAGTACTAGTGGTATTACTAGGTATTTCTTGATCTCAGCAAAGGCTTGCTGACATTCTTCATCCCAATGGAATGGGACCCCCTTGTGTAGCAGTCGATTCATGGGTCGATATTTATCTGATAGTTGTGCGATGAAATACTTTATGGATGCTACTTTGCCCTGTAGGCTTCTCAACTCTTTGATGTTAGTGGGTGGGGCCATTTCTAGGATAGCCTTTACCTTTGTTGGGTCGAATTTGATCCCTCATTTAGAAATGATGAATCCCAAGAGTTTTCCTGAAGTTATGCCAAAGATGCATTTCTTGGGATTCAACCTGACATTGTGCTCTATCAGGTGATCGAAGACCTTTCTCAGGACCTCGATATGCTCTTCACGCAGTAATGACTTGGCTAGTAAGTCATCGATATAATCTTCTAGGATCTTATGCATGTAGTCATGGAAAATATATGTCATGGCCCACTGATATGTGGCACCAACATTTTTAAGACCAAATGGCATTACTTTGTAACAAAATGTCCCCCATGGAGTGGTGAACATGGTTTTGTGTTGGTCTTTAGGTTTAATCTGAATCTGATTGTAACCAGAAAATTCATCCATGAGGGAGAGCATCTCATGACCTATAGTTGCATCTACAAGAGCATCTATGTTGGGCAATGGGAATGAATCCTTTGATGTTGCCTTATTGAGATCTCTAAAATCCATGCAAATATGGATCCTTCCATCAGGTTTTCCTATAGGTACCATGTTTGATACCCATTCTAGATAGTCGATGGGGGTAATAAAGACTACATCCAATAGCTTCTATAACTCATTCTTTACCATCAAGGTGATGGTTGGATGCATCTTCCTAAGTTTTTGCTTGACCGATTTCTTTGTAGGATCTAGAGAAAGGTTGTGGACAACCAATTTTGGATCTAAACCCGACATATCCTTGTAGGTCCAAGAAAAGAGATTAGGTCTCTCTTTCAATAGAGGTATGATGGTGGCCTATTCTTCTAGAGATAAGATTTCTCTAAACTTAACTTTCTTTGGATCAGAAGGATCATCACTGATGTCCACTTTAAAAGTTTCCTCTATTGACATGTGTGACCCCTCCTCAAGCTGGTGAGGAGTGGGGATCAAGTGGATGTCATCCATTAGGTTTAAAGGTTCAACTAAATTAGGGTCAAAACTAACATGATAAACATCATGTGCATAGCCTAGTGCAAAATGAAATGGTTGTAGCATTTCTTCATTGGGGAAGAAATATTTAGGCTCTAAGGGTGAATCAACATGATCCCAATCAATAGCATCTAAGTTAAGACACAATGGTTTAGAAGGATCGGTTAGGTTGTGGAGTGGAGTGGTCAAATCAATGGAGATCATGTTGATGGATAGGATGGAATCTCTAGGACCACATGGGTGTAACTCTGCATTATTGATTTACCTTCCATACCCAAGATGAGGCTCTAGGGGTATGGGGATCATAGGATCTAGTCTATGGATAGATGGGAAGATGGGATCATTTGGCTGAAGTAGCTATCTAAATGTAGGAGGATCGAGGAAAAACCATACGATAGATTACATCTAAATTGGTTGGTCTTCCCCTGAGGTGAGGGCCAGGATATACTCTATGATACATCTCATCTATGTCAAATGGTTCATTGTGATGATGTAAGTGTTGAGGCCCAAGGTAGGCCATCTCGGTCTCATCCTCATAATCACTATCATCTATGAAATATCCATCATTCATATCCACTAGCATTATGAGGTGACATGAATGTCGAGGCCCTAGATAGGCCAATTTAGTCTCATCCTCAGACTCACTATGATCTATGATGTACTCATTCTCTTCTCACTCATAACCATAGCCTGGTTCATCCTCCCATAGGATGATTCCTGATGGGCTTGCCTCAAGAGAGAAATTTGGATGATACACAATAGGTGGTTCTATAGTGACCATGGTCACCAACCTATCATCCATGTAGCTTATGTTTGGGTGATAGGGATTCCATTCAATGTCTTCCCTAAACCCTAAGCTCAACCTATCTAGAGATGCTACTAATGAATCATCATAGCTTTGGATATGATATCCTAGGCTAGACCTATCAGTAGGTAACTGATATTGTGGTACAATGGGGTTTCATCACCCTTGCTCATATAGACCTAAACCATAGCCATGCCAATGGTTGCATTCAAAGTATCTAAGAGCAAACTCAAGATTGGACAAGTAATGAACATTCATGGTGAATGACTCATCCTCATCCTCTTCAATTTCTGAAGCATCATGGACACAATCCAACCTAGCATAAATAAAATTGGTCTAGTTAGGGGGATCCCCAATGGTACCACTATCCCTATGGGTAGGTTTGGGACTCTTGGTCATCCCATGTCTTGTGTAGACTCGATAATTGGAGTGAAAGTAACATTCTACACAAGATATTCACCTAGTCCTATATTAGCTAGGTGAACTATCACCTATGGTGTAGATGATGTTGATGATGATGTAGGTGAGGTAGGTTGAGGCACCTCCTCGACTATGTCTTGGGAATCTTCCTCCTCCATGGGATTTGGAATTTTTGCTATTGCTATGGTTGGGACTTCCTTAGGTCTTTCCTCCACCAAGGGTGCTTTTAGTTTCTGAGAGTCTTTTGCCTTAGATGTTGTTGGTTTCTTAGAAGTGCCAGTAGCTTTAGAAGCTGGAGGTGGCACCGATGTGGATGGGTCACCTCGCACTGATTTGGATTTTCTTCTTGGTTGTGTGGTAGGGGATGATGGCCTAATGTATAGGTGCATGGATGGAAGGACAAAATCCCTTGATAAGTCAACCTGATGAACATATTTGAATGGCTCTTCATCCGATGGTACCACATGTACCTATCCCTCATGCACATATTTAATACATTGATGCAAGATCGAGGGAATGCACTACATGTCCCTTATCCAGGGATGCCCTAGGAGGATATTATACTGCATGGCCCCCTCCAATACATGACACATCATAAGGATGGTCTTATGCCCCACCTGCATAGGTAGGATGATTGTACCCACTATGGAGCATAGTGCATCATTGAAGGCTCTCAATGTGTAGGAGGTAGGGATGATGTTTGACCTAGGGATCTTCAAGTGCCCTATAGCCTTGGTTGTTATTATGTTAATCGATGAGCCTATGTCGATTAAAACCTACTTGAAAGGTATGTCATTGATACACATGATGATGTGTAGAGGTGGGTCTGCTATGGTAGTAGGGACTACCTTTATTTTATGATCATAAAAATGAATCATGGGCTCTTGACACTATTGTACTTGCCCCACAAAGTTTGTAAATGCATCAAGGTTCTAGGGTTATAGCTCAATTGATTTCAATATTTCCATTAGGGTCTCCCTATGTCTGGGAGACTGTTGAATGAGCTCGTATATCGATAACTTAGTCGACATTGTTTGGAGACTCTGCATAAGTCTATTCTGGATAGTTATCACAGGTCACGTTGGTGGACCTGGAAGATTATTTTACACTAGCCTCTATTGAGGTGCAGCTAAGATATGAATAGGAGCCACTAGAGGCTCTGGTTGGTTGTATCATTGGTTTCTTGTAACCACGTTGACTATGTTGACCATTCCAATGAATCCCTGGGTGGGAGGTTCAACTTGGATTTGATTTACTTGAGCGCCCTAATTTCTAGGGGCTTCATGGTTTGGCAACAGGTTTCTAAATATGCCCATATCTCTATTTTTAGGTGCTAGTGGATTATCAACTTGTAGCTCACCCTTCTCGATCATATTTTGTACAATATTTTTGAAATCGATGCACACTTTGATATCATGCCCCTATTGTCTATGGTATGGGCAATAATGATCATCCCTATATCCCTTGGGCTTGGGATGGTTAGGGTCAATAAGTTGTACCTCAGGTAGTCTGAGTCTCTATGCCTCACTCAGTTGATTGAATATTGATGCCATCAATTCTGAAAAAGGTGTGAAGTAGTGAGGTGATCGACATTGCCTATTTTAGCCTTGGTTGTTATTTTGGTTGTAGTTGGTCGGGGGGTTGAGCCTGGTAATTCTATGGTTGTTAGCTATTTCCTCCCTTTGGTGCATTTAGTACAACTTGATTGACTAGAGTAGGCTTGGCCTACTATTGTTGATTTTGGTTGTTATGGTTGTTGTTCCAATATTTCTTGTTGTGGAGCTTAAGATCTCCTTCTTCAACTTTGATATCCTCTATCAGCTTGGCTTGTGCCAAGGCTTCCTCGAATGTTTCATATTATTGTAGTTGCAAGAGCAACGAGATGTGCTTAGTGCAACTCTTAGTGAACATTCGGGTGAGCTCAGTAGTGGGAACAAAAAATGGTAGTTTTACCATTAGTTTTCTCCATCTATTCCCATAGTCCATGACCGGCTCATCATCATATTGCTTTAGATTAGCCAAGTCGGACAAGTTTATTTTCTTCTTGATGCCAAAAGAAAAGTATTCAAGGAATGCATCCACCAGCTGCTCAAAACTGATGATGCTATGTTTGGGTAGTTGATTAAACCACTCAGTTGTTGCACCTGATAATGTCATGATAAATATTCTTAACATCAGGGCATCATTGTGTTGGAGCTGGAAGCACGCATTCATGAAATTGGTCACATGCTCTTGTGCATCTTCCTCTCCCTTGAATTTATCTAACCTAGGCATCTCGAAGTGTCTAGGATAAGCAGGACTTGGTACCGAAGGGCACAAAGACTGATTGTGTATCTTGCTTAGGGTTGGCTTCTGCCCAACCATATCTTGTTTCTCGAGAGACTTGATTCTCTCGATGAGTATCTTGTATGCCTTCGAAGAGATGATCTCTTGTTCTCAAAGGTTTACTCGGGGTGGTCGGGGAGGTAACTCTGCATTTTCCCACTTTGGGCATCTATATTCATCTCCCATGACTACGGATGAGGGTTCAGGATACGTCTGTTCCTGATCCTCCATTTCTACCTATTCTTGTTCATGCTCTACCTATTCTAGCTCTAGGTATTGTTGGTGTTTTGAAGCATGCTGTGATGTGTGGTGAGTGCATTCATCTACTTGTTTAGTGCATCTCTCGTGTTGAGAAATGACACATCTATTGGATTGGTAATACTCACTACCCATGTGTAGATTGGCTCGAGCCAGCCTATTTGCTTGTTCCTCATGCTCTATTTGCTCTAGGGTAAGTTTCTCCCTCAAGCACTACTCATTTAGGTATAAATGCCTTTTCCTTTGTGCTCATGCTTCCTCCTATTCGAGGATGTCTAGGCGCTCTTGTTCTGCATGTAATGCCTCCCTCTTGTCTTGGAGTAATTTTTCTTGATATTGTGCATCTTCATACAACCTATGCACATGGTCATATTGATCCACCACTGAAGGTCTATGACTCTATAACTCCGTACGAGGAGTCCTTATGGAGAGGCCCTTTGGAGGAGCTCCTACTATGCTTTTACCTCTGTCTATCAGGGCAACATGGTTAGTGTACAATGACCTATGTTTAGTATCCCCATGATCAGAAGTAGTGTGCATGCTATGGGGGTGCTTTGAAGCTTCCCCTGCTCATTAGTGTACCTCATTATTTTTTGGCTATGTGAAATCCCAGAAATAGAGTGCGTAGTAGCATTGCTTCTCTGATTTGGTCTCGAGAAAACCTGATCCAACTCATCAAGCTATCTGGATTTCCATGGCTGATCTCATGGAGTTCCATTGGCACCAATGAGATTGTGGTCTATTGCTATCCTACCACCTTCAGAGTGGCTAGGAGTTGTGGTGGGTCTACGATTGGATGTAACCCTTGTGTTTTACCCCTTAGTGGGCTGATCTTGCCTATGTCTATCATGTGAGGATTGGGGCCTTGAAGCTCCCTCATGTCTATCATGAGAAGAACCTGGATATGGTTCTCTAGCTGGGGTTTCTCGAGGAGTACCCCCATGGGTTGAGTTATCCCCCTGAGGCTCGCTGAACTTCATTCAATGGTATTCTATGTGGGTGGCTCAACATCATTGTTGTTGTGATTGTGGTTGGGTGGAGCGGTAGTTCCTACCTCGATGTTGGACCGAGGGTGGTTGCTCCACGTGAAGACCATGACAATGTGAAATTATATTTTGTGTAAATTTTAAGACACACAAACAAAGTAGACAAAATGTTTATCTCTTTTAAATGTTCTTGGTGTTCCTAAAATTGGTCTTGTGTGTTTCATATTTGTTGAAAACTTTAACTATTTCTCATCGTGTTTGGAAATTTGTTGATGAAATGCTTGTATAGTTTAATGGTTTTCACCTGTATGCTCATAGCTCGACAACCGATAATGAAATTCATGGTCACGTAAACCCACCAAAGTGTGGAGATGAAGCCCACACCCGGTCAGGGAGCACAGGTCCTGCCAGATCCTCACCCAGTCTCACCTGGTCAGTGTTATACCCTCCGAAGAGAAGTACATGCAAATTTTCCAGGCTACATCAGTTCTTGGATCCGGTATTGGCCAAATAGAATGGGTTCATGGGATTTGAGCCAATGGATGGAGATGAAACCCATCATCGTTGGACTCTATTAGTGGTTGGGTGTGAATTCCAACTCACTAATGTTTACATGTGATGTGGTGTGTGTTTGTGAAGAACACAAGCTTATATTGAGAGGGGGTGAATAGTATAAGATCAACTTTTACTTTTCTTTCTCAAATAATATTATCCATTATTATCAATGACAGTATCAATAGTAAATATTAAAATCAATGCACAAATCATCACACATAATAGAGACACCAATTTAGCATGATTCATCCATTGTGGGCTACTCCACAAAGAAAATATTTCTACTAAATTTTCTCAACAAATCTCTTGGGAATCACTTCCCTATTACAATATTTATGGACCTCTATCCAAAGGAGACACCAATCCCCTAATGCTCTGATTTGTGGATCTCTCTTCATAGGAGAACTCTTTCCCCTCTTATATGGTTCATGGAACTTGACCCAAGAGAACTCTTTATCCTCAACTGGTTCATGGATCTCTCTCCAAATAAGAACTATATCTTCCCATCTAGTTTTTGGATCACACTCCATAGGAGAACTCTTTCCCCTTGCTCTGGTTTGTAGATATCTATCCATATGAGAACTCTTTCCCCTTGCTCTGGTTTATGGATATATATCCATAGGATAACTCTTTCCCCTTGCTCTGGTTCATGGATCTCTATCCATAGGAGAACTCTTTCCCCTCTGCTCTAGCTTATGATCTTCTATAAGACTTATGCCCCCACTACTCTGGCTTGTGGATATCTCTCCATAGAAGACCTATATCCTCACTACCCTAGCTAATGGATATCTATCCACTAGAGATTGTTGTCCTCTGCTCTATCACCTCCAAATATTGCTCTCAACTCTATCTCAAATATGCACCAAAATTTGTTCCAAGTGTAGTACAAATCTGCTCTAACTTTATCTTAGGTCTAGCATAAATATTCTAACAAATCTATACCAAAATCTATCCTCAAGACTTAACACAAATCTTGATCCAATCATAAAATAACTCTTCTTATATATTCCCCAAGCCTTAACACAAGCTTGAACAAATTAACAAATCAACTCTACTCTCAAGTCTTCACAAAGACTTGCCTCAAATCTACCTTCAAGTCCTCTTTGGTACTTGCTCAAAAATTTAGCGCACCTCAAAACATGTACTCCATGCAAATCAAAATTGTGTTCACCACCTACCTAGCACCTTAGTCTTGGCTAGGCTACCACTTGGGCTACACACCCACATAAACACCATGATGCACTCACTACCCTTTGTACCTTCTTTTGCGCCAAAAAATTTGAAACAAAACACTTCCCTCTGCAGCCATCAGGAATCAAATGTGAGACCTGATGTCTGTAAATGCCTTACGCTGCCAAGCATTGCCACTAGGCCAACCACATGGTTGGTAATAGGGACATACACCCTTCTCCATTTATGCATCCACTATTATCCTTTAGATTTTATAAATAATAGACTTCATCTTTCTTTGCTCACAAAATTGGCATCAAATAATTTTATTAGCCCTTCGCATATGCATTTTGGAGACTTAACTTTTGTCTTCAAAAATTTATGGTATAAATACCATTTTTCTTCCTTGCTTGGACATTGGCAAAAATTAGATATTTAAATTTTATTCTTGGTGCCAAACCCACTTAGGGTTATAAAATTATTATAATATAAATATTATAATTATTTTATAATTAATCTTTAGGCTTCCTCTTAGCACTTTAATATTATAATAATAAATATTATAATATTATTTCCTTTGGGCCTAGATATTTCCTTTCTTCACTTTAGGCTTTCTCTTGACAACTTTAATATTATAATAATAAATATTATAATATTATTTCCTTTGGGCCTAGATATTTCCTTTATTCAAGGTGTTTAAACCAAATCTCTTGGGGTTAAAATATAAATATTTTAACCCTCCTTTTGTCAATTCCTTTGCACTAAGATGAACTGACTTTTGACATCAATGACAACATAACTACTCAAAATTTCCAAAAATATTCCTCTTTGTCATTGATGGCAACCCTTTTCCTTAACCATTCCTTTTTCCTTTTTCCAATTCTTCTACCTTGAGAAACTGCTCTCCCCCTAACTCAAACATCTCCCCCTTTTTCATCAATAGCAAAGGGAATCCTTTGGGGCTAAAGATAATACTCTTAGCTTAGCCCCCTCCCCACCTCCTGTCCTTGAGGTGATTAATTTTGGGGTGGCAGTATCTCTACTCCCAGCATACACTGCTCTTTTTCTTTGTCTACCTTCTTCCTCAGTTGATTATTTTGAATATACCTATTCTTGCTTATCTTTGGAAATTATGTTCTACATCACTTAGCCATATGCCCAATATTATTGCACTTATAACACTTAGTATTGTGGTTACTAGAAGGTGCAAATATCTTGAAGTTCCTCCTAGTGAAGCAATACCCATTCCTATCATGAACCCCACAATCAATTGCCTTATGACCAAAATTATTACAAGAGTAACAGTACCCTTGCAAGAGATATCCATTTCGTGAACTCCTCTTAGTGAAACCATATTCCTTATTTTCATGTGTTTTACACTGCATAGCCTTGTGACCAAACCTGTTACATGAGAAGCAACATCCTTTGAAGAAATATTTCCTTTGACCCATTGATCTCTTAGTCCTTTCTTCCCTATGATGTTTCATGTTCCATATATTCCTTATTTGTGCATTATTTCCTTCCTTGGTGAACCTTATATTTTTCAAATTATCCTCATAAGTCTCACTTTCTCCTTCACTCTCTTTTTATGAAACTTATTATTCTTTGGAGCTTGAGCTTGATTCCCCTTTTTGTGCTTCCAGTTTCCCTTATCCTTCTTCAAAAAAAAGTCTAGTCTTTTTTGATGAATATCTTTGTGCATTGATAATCTTATCCAATGTCTTTGAGCTTCTCCCAAACCTGTATAGCTTGTATTTAGACTCTTTCACTTCCTTATTTAGGGAAACTACCTCATTCTCTAATATTTCACATTATAAGAATTTTACCTCTAACTTTTCTTTAAATATACTTGTCTTAGCTATTGATTTTTTCAGATCTTGTATAATCTTTACTTTCTCTTCATCACATTCTTGAAATTGAGCCTTGAATCTTGAATTCTACATTTTTCAATTATTTTAGAGTAGAGATAAGTTCAACTTCTAGATCTACTACTCCTTCATTTTTTATTCTTCTTCTACTTATTCAAGAGCATCTTCATATCTTTCTGATTTATCTTCAATAGGATTACTTCCTTCATATTCTATTGCCAAGAAGAGAATTTCTTCTTCTTCACTATATGAGGATCTTTCATCACTATCACTTGAATTCTTGCCTATCTTATCTGCATAGAAGATTTTCTTATGTCTTTGGAAAAACTTCTTTCCATGCTTGCTTTATCCATGCTTGTTTTTCTTTTCATACCAATATTTTCTTTTTTCCTCTCTCTTATGATCTTGTTTCTCTTCACTACTACTACTTCCAACTTTTGGATAGTTAGATGCATAGTGACCATATTTACCATAATTGAAACACTTAAATATTTTAGTACCTTTGTACTTTCTTGAGTCCTTGTTTCTTCTACCATAGTTTACTTCTTCATCATTGGATGACTCACCACTTGAATTTGACTTCTTATGTTTTGTATTATTTACTACTTTTAAGGTTGCCTCTTTTTTGGGGATAGGATCCTTTCTTATTCTCATCCCATAAGTTGTGAGAGTTCCATGCAACTAATCCCTAGTCAAAGTTTCAATATCTCTTGTTTCTTCTATGTTTGAAACCTTTTCACTATACCTCATAGAGAGTGACCTTAAAACCTTTTGATAAACATCTGATTCTTCAACTTTAAACCCAATTCCTTGCATAGAGTTAACAACCTCATCCACACAAATTAATTATGTGGCAATGTCTTCCTCATCCTTCATCTTCAAGTCTTCAAATTTGTTCTTATGATTTTGCAATTTTACCATCTTGAACTTTTTGTCTCCCTCATATGTTTTATTCTACTTTTTCCAAATATCTTTTACATATTTATTTATAGGAGGACTAGTTGGAGGTGTGTACCCATCCTCAACTGCTTCCCATGTCTTATATCCTTATGCCATCAAGTTATTTTTCATTATTATGTGATAGAAAGCATAATTGTTCCCATTGAATAATGGTGTCTTATTTGCTAAAGATCCACTCTGAGATGCCATTTGTGTTCCTATATACTTTTCTTTCAAGATATTAAACTCTTCTGAAGGAACCTGCTATGATACCAATTAAAGAATACAATATTATACTAAGAGGGGTGAACAGTATAATATCAAATTTTACTTTTCTTTCTCAAATAATATTATCCAGTATTATCAATGACGGTATCAACAGTAGTACTTAAAGTAATGCACAAATCATCACACACAATAGAGAAACCAATTTAACATAATTCACCCAATGTGGGATACTCTATGAAGAAAATATTTCTACTAAATTTTATCAATAAATCTCTAGGGAATCACTTCCTTATTACAATGTTTATGGACCTCTATCCAAAGGAGACACCGATCCCCTAATGCTCTGATTTGTGGATCTCTCTCCATAGGAGAACTCTTTCCCCTCCTCTCTAGTTTGTGGAACTTGACCCAGGAGAAATATTTCTCATCAACTGGTTCATGGATCTCTCTCCATAGAAGAAATCTATCTTACCAGTTGGTTCATGGATCACACTCCATAGGATATCTCTTTCCCCTTGCTCTGGTTTGTGGATATCTATTCATAGGATAACTCTTTCCCCTTGCTATGGTTTTTGGATATCTATCTATAGGAGAAATATTTCCCCTTTCTCTAGTTTGTGGATCTCTATCCACAAGAGAACTCTTTCCTCTCTGCTCTAGCTAATGATCTTCTAGAAGAATTCTACCCCCACTACTCTGGCTTATGGATCTCTCTCCATAGAATACCTCTATCCTCACTACCTTGGCTAATGGATCTCTATACACTAGATACTATTGTCCTTTGCTCTATCACCTCCAAATATTACTCTTAAATTTGTCTTAGATCTGCGCTAAACTCTATCCCAAGTGTAGTACAAGTCTACTTTAACTCTATCTCAAGCCTAGAACAAATATGCTCATAAATATATACCAAAATATATCCTCAAATTTTTCCTCAAGCCTTAACACAAAGCTTGATCCAATCATAAATCAACTCTACTTAGATTTACCCCAAGCCTTAACATAAAGCTTGAACAAATCAACAAATCAACTCTACTCTCAAGTATTCACAAATAGTTGCTTCAAATCTACCTTCAAGTCCTCTTTGGAACTTGATAAATCTGCTCTCAAGTCTTTACCAAGAGTTACCTCAAATCTACCTTCAAGTCCTCTCTAGAAATTTTTCAATTTGTTCTCAAGTCTTCACCAAGACTTACCTCAAATCTGCCTTCAAGTCCTCTTGAGAACTTGCTCAATCTACTCTCAATTATTCACCAAGAATTGCCTCAAATATACCTTCAAGTCCTCTCTAGAACTTCCTCAATCTGCTCTCAAGTCTTCACTAATACTTGCCTCAAATATGCTCAAACACATGCTCAAAATAGCTTACAATATATTCTTAATAAATCTTAAATATTGCACACAATGCTATCAATTATTTTGTCTAATCTTAAAAGTAATTCCTTTAACTTGAAGCAGTTTAGACATATTCTTTTCAAAATTTGTTTAACCTCTAGAACATATAGAGAATTATGTACTCTATCAAAAACTCAATATATTCTACTCAATAACCCAGGTGTTGTAGGTGAGTTGGAGAGGAGAGGGCAATCCTCCAAGGGAGGTCCTAGGTTCGAATATCCACCCTACCAAAAAGTTGAATTGGGTACCCAAAATACAATTGATAATGTTGGTGCGAGCAGGGTTGGGTGCGACTCCCGGGTGACTTTGACGGTGTAGAACCCCCTGTTCATGGTATCTCAGACCAAGGTGGCCCCACAAGGGGTTTTTCACTTAAAAAAATATGTTCTACTCAATCATTAATTCTATCGTTTTCACAAATCTGATTTCTAATGTTTGCACATCCACTTTCAATATCATTCAAAATCAATGCTCAAGAATTTCACTCAATCGTCCAACTAATGAAACACAACTTGCTCACTAACTCTAGAAAAGAGTTTTTAAACTTTTTCAAACAAAGTGCACAATGTGGGTTTCAAAACCTAGCTCAAATAATCCTCAATCTCTATCTCAAATGTTATCTTAAATATTCACCAATAAAGCATATGAAATCTTACTCAATAATTTCCAACGATGCTTATCAAATAATCATTTTCACTCCACCTTGTATTTCACAAAATTCAATTCAAAAATACTTTAATCAAAGGATGATGTACCCATACTTTTTGTTTTGATGGAGATATATCTTCAAAACCTATTTTACTCACAACCAAATCCTTTTTCCAATTCTAGGTTAGATAGCAATAGTCTATCTCAAAATCTCCACAAGAATATTTACCTCAACAAATATTTCACCATACAAGAAATACAATAAAGTGTCAAGTCACAAATACACATTATCACTCCTTCCTTAAAAATAAATCTCCAATCAATAGACCATACACTCACTCGAGCAAAACAACTATAATGACAATATATCTATAGCTCCTTTTAATTCCAACTCAACATTAAATATTTCAATCCAAATTTTAACCTTCCAAACACTTAAATATTCTAACTCATAACAAATTTCAAATTATAATAATAAAGTCCTTTGTTTACACCTTATACTCTCCAATTCTTAACCCAACATACATTCCAAATTACAACAATAAAATTCCTTGCTTACACCTTATAATCTCCAATTATTAACCCAACATACATTCCAAATTATAACAATAAAATTCCTTGCTTACACCTTATAATATCCAATTCTTAATCCAACATACATTCTGTCTTTTCAAAATACATAACAATGATAAAAATTTTGAATCATAACTTAGCCATTAATCAAAAAATTTGTGTGCCTCAAAACATGTACTCCATGTGAATTGAACTCGCGTTCATCGCTTGCCTAGATCCTTAGCCTTGGCCAGGCTGCCACTTGGGCTATGTTCCCACATAAACACCATGATGTGCTCATTGCCCTTTGTACCTTCCACTAAGATAAAATGTTTGAAACAAAACACTTCCCTCTGCTACCATTAGGAATCGAGCGTGAGACCTGCTGTTCGCCAATGCCTTATGCTACCAAGCCTTGCTACTAGGCCAACCATGTGGTTGGTGATAGGGACATGCAGCCTTCTCCCTTTATGTGTTCATTATTATCCTTTAGCTTTTAAAAATAAAATCCTTCGTCTTTATTTTCTCATGAAATTCACATCAAATAATTTTATTAGCCCTTCGCATATGCATTTCGGAGACTTAACTTTTGTCTTCAAAATTTTATGGTATAAATACTATTTTTCTTCCTTGCTTGGACATCGATGGAAATTAGATATTTAAATTTTATTCTTGGTGCCAAACCCACTTAGGGTTATAAAATTATTATAATATAAATATTATAATTATTTTATAATTAATATTTAGGCTTCCTCTTAGCACTTTAATATTATAATAATAAATATTATAATATTATTTCCTTTGGGCCTAGATATTTCCTTTCTTCACTTTAGGCTTTCTCTTGACAACTTTAATATTATAATATTATTTATTTTGGGCCTAGATATTTCCTTTCTTTGGGGTATTTAAACCAAATATCTTGGGCTTAAAATATAAATATTTTAACCCTCCTTTTATCAATTCCTTTACACTGAGATGAACTGAATTTTGACATCAATGACAATATAACTACTTAAACTTTTCAATAGTTTTTCTTTTTAAACTTGTATGAAAAAGGAAATGCAACATAAAGCACTGGAATGTTGTTCCTACATGCTTAAATGAATGGTTCACTTTAAGAAAATGCATGTCGAATGCTACATGATGTTCAGAGAATGCATATTTTAATTATGATGAAATAGCCTCTAGTTGGGCCTCAAGCATGCAAACTCCTATGCACAACCTAGACCGCTGGAGACTAGGGCGGATTGCAATAAAAATTCTATTGTTCCTAGCAATGGCTAGTAGAAAAGCTAAGAGATTCTAAGAATTTAACCTTAAACTTTCTCTATGTTTTCTAATTAAACAAAATTTCACCTACTACATCCTTGGAATAAACACAAACAGAGAAATAAAAAATTGTAGAGAATTCCACCAACCTGGAATCCAAGTCTATTGATGTTCAGGTTGTCTAATGTTGCATGTTTTCTGCCAACTTCTATCACTCAGGGTGGCTCTGACTAGTTTTCTTCAAAAGTGGTTGAGCTCTGCTAGCCATTTTCAATCAGAGCGACTATACCTAAATGTAAAAAACATGAAATAGATCATAATTCAATGCAATTTTTGGGTGTCTTCACCTTGTTCGCCATCTGTACGAAGGTGAAAACCATGCATCTAGACTATTGCAAGCATATAATAATCTAATAAACAAAAATCAAGTAACCATTTGCACAAATAAAATATATCCAAGAAAATGGGGTTGTCCTTTTATTAAAAATGATAAATATCGATTACAATAGCTCCCTCTTAGGGAGTCACTCAAATTGATACAATGTTTACAATAGTTGAGACCTCTCAATGGGGAGATATGCACTTAAAGGGTATTGAATTCGACACAAATTTACATGAGGGCTTATTATATGCCTCCTTATCCAATGTTTGGCGGGAATGTTTTGAATATGTCTTATTCTCAGAAAGATCTATTACTTGCATGGAGGAAAACAACAAAAAACATTAAAAGCATATGATGACTTTCAAGATGAGGCTTATTCCATGGATCTACATCAAATAGTATGAAATCATGAATAGCATAAATGGAAGTAAAATACGTCTATCCCAATGCTTGTAAGCCATGAAAATATGATAAAATAGTAAATCTAAACTAGGATAAACTAATGATGCATAAAGGAAGTCATTTCTACACTAGAAAATAAAGAAACTTCATCTCAAATCCTATCTACTATCACTTAGGGTGGATGTGCTTCTTGTATCAGGTGTTGTGACTTAAAAATTTTTGGTTTAATTAATGTTCAAGGTTCATTGGTGTGTCTAAACATAGATTTGCAAGTGAAATATCTCGAATCTACAATAGATTTATGATAAATGGATGATCTACTTCTCACCCTTGTGGAAGCTCTGTGGTTGATGGTATGCTTGGTGATCTACAATCAAGCATCACTTTGACACTCCTCATAGGGCTATCAATGTTTTTATCAATGTTGTAAGGCTTCGTTTCATAAAATTATGGATCTATACTTATTCCTGAGAGGGTGCATATTTAGGCCTTCCAAATTCCAAATCTTGGCTTCTTGGAGAATCCAAGATCCAAATTTGCATGAAACTAACCATTTTATGGAAAGGCCCAGTTTCATACTTGCATGGAAGTGGCAGTTAGGAGAAACTCTGGAAGATTCACACCCAAAACTACTTTAATCAAATGTAATTTTAGTTACCATGCATGATTCAGGCTTGCATTTCATGGTCAACTTTGTCTCAGTGCTAGCCATTTTCCATAGTAGTGACTATCTTGTAGTTGCTTTGAGCTTCAGCAGTTGGGCTAGAAGCCACTCTCATCAATGGCATCTATACCTAAATAGGTCATAACTACCCCTAGTGAGTGGTTAGAACCACTGCTAGCTCTTGGAAAGATCCAAGACCAGTCATATGGTCTGCAAAGGTACCGATATAAGTATTCTCCTAAACATGATGCATTTTAGGTGTCTACACTTATAAATACTTAAATATTTTTAATCCAAAGGTTTTTACGCATATTATACCTTTGAAAGAGTTTTGTAAATCATTTTTAGAGAAATATATATGTGTTATCACCCTATTGAAACCTATCATTCTAAATGAGGTATAAAAAACTAGTGAGTGCTACCATCATTTTTCCTATTAGAAATTCTACTTGAGTAGCTAATTTAGTAAAAGTTAGAAAGAAGAATAGGAAAATATGCCTTTACGTAGATTTTAGAAACTTGAATAAAGCTTCTAAAAATGACAATTATCCTTTGCCTTCCATGGATAATGTATTATAGATTATAAATGGTTCAGAGATGATGTCTTTCTTGGATGGATTTTCTAGGTATAACTAGATATTGATAGATAGAAAGACAAAATGAAAACTACCTTCACAACCAAATGGGGAACCTTTTCTTACAAAATAATACCATTTGGATTAATAAATATTGGGGCCACATTTCAATGTGCAATGGATCATGCTTTCAAAGGTATCATGGGTAAATTTATTGTGGTATACATGGATGACTTGACTGTATTTTTCTAAATCTTGATTTGATCATGTCAAACATTTGGAGTCTATTTTTGACAAGTGTAGAGAATTTGGCATTTCTTTGAATCCAAAGAAATGTATCTTTTTTGCAACTAAGGGTAAAATCCTTGGTCACTTAAGAATAAAATAAGGCATTTATGTGGATCTCAAGAGGGCTGAAGCCATATCAAAGATACCCTTTTCCAATTCTAAGAAAGAGTTGAAATCATTTTTTGAGAAGATTAACTTTGTTAGGAAAATCATTTATGGATTCATTGAAATAGTAAAATCACTGAATGATATGCTAAAGGAAGCTACTCAAATTATCTGGTCAATAGAAGCCAAGGCAGAATTTTAAGAGATTAAATCTGCTATCCAACAAGCCCCAATTCTAGTAAGTCCAAATATTAGTGCATATTTTTACCTGTACTCTTTTGCTTCTAAGCATACACTTGCTACAATATTAAATCAGCAAAGGGAAATAGGAGAGCATCCTATTGCCCTCAAAAGTACCAATTTTAAGGGTACTGAATTGAATTACTCTTATTTGGATAAACAAGCATATTCCTTAGTGAAAGCGATTAAACAATTTAGGCATTATATTTTGAGGACAATATTTCATGCCATAGTTCCTGATCCAGTCGTGAAGTATTTATTAAGTCAAAATCAATGGGCTAAACTAAAAGGTAATTGGGTTATTAAATTATAGGAGTTTGACTTAGAGATTCGGCTTGCTAAATAGATTAGAGAACTTGGTCTATCATAGCATATTGTTGAGACACCTATGGGGATAGAGATTAAACTGGAATCCAAGTTGGATGATTGGTATGGGGATATCATGCATTTATTAAGCTTTAGAAATTGCCCACCTCATATGAATAGAAATAAGAGAAGATCACTAGAGTTAAAATCTTCTCATTTTATACTCAAAGAGGGTAAATGTAGCACCCTAAAATTGGCGCAGTAAACCTTAGCAAATAATTAAAATTACCTTAGTAAATAATTCAAATTCAAATTTCAACCCCAAAACCGCTCCAAAACCGCCTGCTACCCGTTTCCTCATTTTTCGTGCCATTTTTAGGATTTGTTTTGTCCGTTGGACGATATCGTCGCCGATCAGACGATATCGCCTCAGATCGGACGAATTCGTCTGGAGCAGAACGTCCAGACGATTTCGTCCCAAAACTAATTTTTCATAATTAGCTTCTGTTTCAACGGCGTCTCTAACCTGGGCAAAAGCGTGTCTGCGCGGTTAGAGACCTCCCCCATTGGAGATCTCCCAAATTGGGATGATCTCCAACCTCCCAACATCCTTCCTATGCCTATTTAATCTTAGGCCCTCCCCTTGACATTCCCCTGGCTGAAATTTCCTGTAACACGAGTTCTATTTGCATTAGACCATCTTAAATCACCATTTGCCTTCGTATTTTTCCAAGTTTGTTTGCAGGAACTTCATTGTTTTTCAGTCGGAGCAAGCTCAGATCGTCGCAGACGATCTTGTACAATCTCGGATGATCACGCCCCAATTCGAGATGATTTCGACTGCAGTCAACATTGGGGGCAATCAGTGCCCAGAGTTTGCACTTTTCCTATACCTTTCTGCTATTCTATTCTGCATCTAGTTAGTTTTATTATTATTTCTTGTTATTCTGCATCTTGGAGTTCACCCATATAGCTTAAATACATAATAAAATCATGATTAGCTATTAAAGCATGATAATTTACTTGCATTTCTATTTGGGATTATCTTATTAACATCATTATTATCATTTCACATCATTTTCCTTTATCAGCATAGCTGCATTTTCTGTATTCTGTGTCTATTTCTCCGATTGTAGGTCTTTGACAATTCTCGATGAATTCGTCGGATCTCAGACGATCCTGTCTGATTTCAGATGATCCTGTCAAATCAGAGGCGATCTTGACTGCTTCAAAAATTAGAACCTCCATCAGACATCCGGAATCAGGTATGGTTTTTCTCACCTAGCTTGTTCTCTGTATTTTCTGTTTAATTCTATTTTTTGTATTCATTTAAATCTGCATTTCATAATAGAACAGTTTAGATTCATTTGGCCAAACCTAGGATTTGAATGATTAAAGCTAAAATTGAACACATCAAACACATTCCCAACCTAGGCGTGGAGACTGCCACTAAACGTTTCCTGGTGAACCCCACCATCCGTCAAAAAATCACCTTAATACTCCTCCCCCGAGAGGCGGGACCTTCAAAGGGCCTCTCAGTCCGAGGTATTGTCCCATCCTTTTCCCATCCCCCTTTCGGGCGTGGATCCTATAGCCTGAAGGTAAGGGTGCAAAAAATTTGGAGCGATACATTTTGGTGAACCCGACGTGAAACTAAAACCTTTTGAAAACAAAAAAAAACATAGATGCATTTAAAATCATTAGAAAACTACTAAGTTGCATATCATGTTTAGATGGTAGCTCCTAAGAAAAGACTAGTTGTCACTATAAATGTTGAAAATCAAATAATAGCCATAGAGTTTAATTCTTTGCTTAGACTATCTCAAACATATAGAGTTCCACCTTTGTGGGATGAACTTAATAGGAGATTGGGTATTATTTCATCTAGATCAACCGAACTTAGGCAAATTAAGAGGTTTGCCCTAGATAGAATCCTGGATCCTCATCAACTCATTTTTTATCATGAACTTCGGAGATCTTGCCATAGGTGGTTAGCTTATAGGAGAGCTCTTGTGTCTTCAGAATTGTTCACCTTCGAGGAATACCTCGAGAATGCAACTATTATACACCAATTCCTAGGTCATGTAGAAGACCAAGAGGTCGTTCTTATGGATAGGGAAAGGTGGAGGAGAGTTCCTAGAGCTGTGTTATATCGAGAGTATTGCCACGAACTTTATTTCTACCAACCAGAGTCTGAGACAGATAATATCACTATAGCACTTTTTGTCAAATTCTTGAAAGAAAATTTTCAATTTGAAGAAGAACATTTCATGACTCCTGAAGAACTTGAGCCCGTTAATGATATTTATAAATTGTTTATAGAAAACTAGATCATTGCTTTCATTATTATTATTTCTTGCATTTAGTGTGTTGTTTGTTATCTTTATAATATTGTTATAAAAAAAAAAAAAAAAACAAGAAAAACCAAAAACATAACAAAACCAAAACATTTTATTTTAAATACTATAGTAGGTATATAATTAAAATATATACCTCTTAAGCTTGTTGCATATATATATATATATATATATATATATATATATATATATATATATATATATATATAGTATATATATATTTGCTGAAATCTAAGTTTAAGCACAATGACTAGACTTAGGAATGGTAAACAAATTGAAGAAGAAGAAGAAGAAGATTGGTTAGGAAAGAAAACAAAAAAATCAAATGCCCTTCTTGAGGATCCAATTCCAGAAGGAGAAACTCTAGAACAGCCAGAAGATGAGCTGGTTTTAGATGAACAAGAAGAAAATGTTAAAGAGGAAGGATCCTCATCCCCTAGAATGGCTCCAGACGAAACTGTTACTTTTGATAACTTAGATCATTTCTGGAAATTTTTCAGTAATAACATTGGTGCTCTTAATATGGCAGTTCGTATTGATAGAGGACAAATTAGTGACACTCAAGCAGCCATGGAAGATATGTTTAACATACACACTAATCCCTTGTCCTTTGTTGATCAAGAAAGTGATAAAGCTGGACCATCCAATATAGATATGGTCACTATGATTCAGAACATGCAAAAACAACAGGTTACCCAACCCCCTAAGGAACTTGTTATTGAGCCTAAAATCATTCCCACACAAAAGAGACCTTCATTCACTGCTTTATTTCGCCAAACTATTGATCAATATGCTTCAAATCGACAAAAACCTAAAATGAAGCCAAACACCAATTTTCAACAATCCGGGATACAACATAATACAACTTCAAAACTTCTTCATAACACCCTTCCTACCAACAATTTACACAATAGCAATATAGCATCTAATCTTCATGTCCCTCCATCATATGCTCACAAATCCCATATTAATGCCCTACCGAACCAATATGGTGGGCAAACCAGTAATCTGGAAGCCATGGTGAAACAGTTAGCTTCCCGCATGGACCAGATAGATCCCTACCGTCCCTCGTATAATTATCGAGAGATGTGTAGTCAACCTTTGGATCCCATAGTTGTAGCACAGCCATACCCTAAGCACTTTCCCATGCCCGTCCTGCCTATATATAAAGGAACTGAAGATCCCATAGAGCATCTTCGCATGTTTAGGATAGCATGTCATGATATATCACATGATGACTTGCTATTACTAAAAATGTTCCCAAAAAGTTTAGGAGGAATGGCATTAGAGTGGTACTATCAATTGCCCACTCATTCTTTGAGGAATTTTGAAGAAACAACTGAATCTTTTGTCCATCAATTTAGTGCCTACATCGAGAGACACGTGACCATTAAAGATTTATACAACTTAAAACAAGACAAAGATGAATGTTTTGCTGATTTCTTAGCTAGATGGAGGCAGTTGATAGGAAAACTGCACTTTGTGCTACCTTATAGGGAAATGTTGGACATTTTTATTAATAATTTGCAAGAACAACTATCCTATGAATTATCAATTGCTACCTTGACCACCTTCGATCAAGCTATAGACTTAGCTCGAAGGGTGGAAGATGCTCTCATTAGAAGAGGTCAGCTCAAAAAGAAAGATGATGAGAAAACATCCAGAAATCAATATAAAAACAAACAAGTTGTAGGTGACGGAGTCACTGATAGTAGAAACATTGCTAATGTTAATACTACGAAAACAACGGAGAAGTTTATATTAAAACCTCCTGATAAACCACCTCGAGAGTTTACTAGATTGAATCAACCATTATCAACTATTCTACCCCAATTACTCGAAAGAGGTTTGATTCAATTACCGACTATCCGGGAACACCGATCCAACTATACCCGGATACAGAGCTGATTTACATTGTGATTTTCATAGAGGACCTGGACATGCTACAAACTCTTGCAAAATATTAAAACATAAAATACAAGACTTGATTGATAATAATGAAATGGAGGTGCAAGCCTTTCAACCTAAACAAAATCCTCCTAATAATGCTCAAAAGAACATTCCCCAAAATCAGAATCAAAATGCTAATCAATCATTAGATATATTTCAACATCCTTTACCAAAACATGGTAAAGAGGTGGCCAATCAAATTGAACATCATAATGTTCCCCCTCCTACCCGATATGTAGGGACTATTAGCGGACAATTATCTATTCAGGATCCTCAAATATTTGGCACAACTTTCTCCATGGTTACGTCCAGACCCCTATATAATACTCAAACACCGGATCCTAGTGATGTAGAATCGGATACTGAAAGTGAAATAGACATCACCTCAAACCAATCGAATAGTTCTAAAAATGAATCAGATCCGATTCAACCTATCACAGATGCTATGGTTTCGAAAGAACCATTTCCTAGAAGAGTTACTACTCGACCCTCTTCTAATCAGTTCCTTCCTAATGAACAAGCCATAAACGCTAGACCGAGACCAATTCAGCGTCTTCAATATAACATTGTAGGTACCATCGGAGTTGTTACCGGACAACGAGGCTCAAAACTCTCAACAGGATCAAACTCAGAATGATGGATCAGCTCCATTTATTTTGAAAAATCCCAATAAAGGGAATCATATGTCTAATGTTCAACCTAAACCTCCTTACAATATTAATGAACAATTATCCAATACTACAGCCAGAATTTCCCTGTTGGACTTGTTAAGATCTTCTCCTACCCATAGGGATGAATTAATGCTCACATTAAGCCAAATGATGGTACCTCAAAATATTCAACCTGAAGCCATGTCCAATACTATCATCACTCGAGAAGTCGATTGTATTGACTTTCGAGATAAAGATATCCCACAACATAGTTTACATAAGGATAACCCCTTATATATTACTGCCCTAATAGGAGATGTAGCAGTCAAAAGGGTCTTGATTGATAATGGTTCATCTCTAAACATTTGCACTTTTGACTTCTACCAAAGATTTGGGTTTAGAAGTGATGAAATGAAGAAAACGGACATGATCATAAAAGCTTTCAATGACGAAACACAAGAAACGTGTGGAGTTATCACCATCCCATTGCAAGTTGGTCCGAGAACCTTAGACACGACCGTGTTTATTGTACATTGCCCCGCATCATACAATATACTCTTGGGTCGTCCTTGGATCAATGCAATGCGGGCTGTCCCATCAACTTTACACCAATGTGTTAAATTCGAATTTAAAAATCAGTTGGTCACTATCCATGGTGATCCTAGACCCTTTGATATGTGTGCTTTGGCAGAACCTGTTGGAGTTCAATTTTGCCCTGCTCTGTCATCCACACATCCTAATTCTTATTTTTCATCTAAACGTGTGAAACACACACCCATAACTTCATCTATTTCTCCTCCATTAATTTCACCCTCATATATAGCTCAACAATCTTCTAAACAAACCACACTAGAACCTCAAAAAGATCTTAAATCCACAACCAATCCTTCATGTTCCATCCCTATAATTTCAAAACCTATAGACCCATTTATTAACACCTCCACATTCTCTACATCTATCATACCTTCCACATCTAAAGATATAGGAAATGTTCCTTCTACCTCTTATGCTCTCACTGATGAACTCTTACCTGATTTATCTAAAATTCTTATATCAGAAAAAACAAATGCTTCTATGCAAAATTCCATTATCTTAAGTAATTTGCCGCCTTCTCCTCGTACCTTGGGCCTCCCACAACCTATGGGAAGTATCTACCAAGTCGGGAGTTGTGCTTTTATTTATAAAGGATATGATTGGGGAAGAATACCCCGAAACATCAAGACGCATTGTGATGGATATGCTCGATGCTATTTTGCTAATGAATATATTAAAGCTAAACCCATAATGCTTAAATTGGGCTATAAAGGGAAAGGCTTGGGACCTCTCCAAGATGGTATGAAAGAACCCTTTGAGGTAGAACCATGGCCCGCCCGATGTGGTGTGGGCCTATTTCCTAGTAAGGGTCAACCCTTCCCTTTTGAAGATGATGATCAACTCATATGTTATCAAGATTATCTAGATAAACAAGATTCTTTGTATCCCAAGAATAATTCTTCTACCTACAATATGCTATCCATAGCCTATCCTGAAATGATTGCTGAATCCGACGATGAGTTGGAAGGAGATATTTTCCATGATGTCTCCATGGAAGAGATGTTACACAATGATTTTTATTTTGATGGCTCTATACCTTATATAGACTTTGAGGCCACACTCCTCAAAACGAATTATCCATAAGAAAGTTCGTCATCGATCCTTTGAGGTCGACGACCTTGTTTTAAAAGAAAATAAAAAAAATACTAATGCAACTAAAGACCTTAAAGGTAAATTTGAGCCCAACTGGCTTGGACCATATATTATCACTGCTAAATTTGAATCGGGAGCATACAAATTAGCTACCTTAGATGGTAAATATTTAAAAGAACCTATGAATATTATGCATCTTAAGCGATATTACGCATAAAATTTGGTCATTTCATCATTTGTATATATTTTGCATGTTGTCTCATTTTAAAAATGTATAAAACTGTTTAAACAAAAACAAACAACAATATTATTGACTCTTTCGAAACCAAAAAAAAAAATATATAGAGAAGAAAGAGAGAGTCAAAATTATCAAACTCCTCAAAAATATTTGTTGTATATATTTCTTCTTAAAATATTGCAGTTATATTTTCAAATTATTTTGGATAAATTAGCATTTATTTGGAATCTCTCACTTTTGCAAACACAAAAATAAATATCTTGATTTTATCTGGCATGATTACTAATCTCTCTTATATCAAAGTCCACAAAATTCAATTAAATAAAGTTTGAGCACAGAGAATTGATCTTGTTATTTACTTAAACCAAGCATATCCTTTCACAATAAAATGATTATATTTGTAATGTCCATGCTATGCTACATAGTAGAAGTGGTTTCTTGAGCGAAAAGTTTCCCCTGCTATCCTATCATGCACATGGTCTAGAATCTTTGAGAATTGACAAAAGGACAAGCTCACCCCTACCCAGAATAAAAATCCCTTGCTCTACAGATAATCCGAGCAAGTATCCCTAGAATAGGAAGCAAAAGAAAAAGAAAAATCAAGCAAAATCATGAGAAAAAGAAGCATTATTTCAGAATCATTTTGTACTCTCTTAGCACTATTTCAGCATTATCTCAAATATCAAAGCAAAATACAAAAAAAAAAAAAAAAAAAAGCGAAACAAGCAAAAGCAAAAGCAATAAAATCCCTTTCCCTACCCATTGAAAAGAAAAGAAGGGTTGATGAGCTTGAATCCCTGGAATTCTCAATTATTCAAAAACTGTGAGGTAAGCCCCATAACAGGTGGTTTGTGCCCAACCCGCTTGGCCTTGGGTAACTCCTAGCGTGGTGATATGTCCGTCACATTAGCGACCTTCTTTTGTATAGACCTATGTCTGCTTATGGATTAGCTAGCTCTTGATAACCCGACTTACATAGTAGTCCGGTACGGTTATATGCATCTAAATCATGGTTAATGAACACTTATTTGGTTAATTCAAATCACTTGTATCAAATTATCTTGCTCAAAACTGGTAAATGCACAAAGCAATTGCACACACATTTGTATTTGAGAGATTTTGTGTATCATTATGATAAATCAAGATCGGAAATGAACTCACATATGCACATGGGATTCCTTATAAATCTAACTTTTGTCTTTAAGATACTTTGAAATATTTTTGCAAATTGTTTGGAATAATTTCATTTTCTTCTCTGAGAACAGTTGTTTAGTATAAAGACAACTACATGCATTATCAAAAAAATCAAAATCATTTTCAAAAAACATGCAATAAAGTTACATTTATATATAACTTTTTGACTTTCGTGATGATGGTATAGTTCCAAAACCAAAATTGGAATTTTATGCCTAGCGCAAGTCCTCATCTTCATATTTTCTGTTCATTTTCAAAAATTAAAAATCAACCATGCAATAAAACTATTATTTTCTTCTTTGGATTTCGCGATGATGGTATAAGTTTATACCTAAATATTCTATGCCTAGCGCAAACCATTGTACTAATTTTATTTCCCATTTATTTAAAATCATAAAAACATATGACTTAAATCATTATGTTACACAATTATGCTTTAAAACAATGCACATTGTTACTATTTCATGTCATTATGTCAAACTTCAATTTTGCAATGATGGTATAATTCCTAGGGAATTATTCAAAAATTTTATCACACTTAGGAATTTATGCCTAGCAAAAATCATTTTTTTAAAAATATATTTCATGCATAATATTTTCATGGAAATCTGAAAACAAATCACCATCATCATCATCATTTGCATCATCACAACAAAGTCTTAAGACAGTCTCTTAAGCACTCTTTTACTTTTAGCAATATTTCTATACCGGGATTAGCTTGACGACCTAGCGAGCGACGACTCCATGAAATGGTCTATAATAGCGACAATGTCCTTTGAAATTATTGTTAAAAGTCCCCTTTTATTTTTTATCAAATCACACCACAACAACCAATTTGTTTACATCAGATTATTTCATTTAAATTTTAAAAGCATGACATTCAAACCATAATATTTCCAAACGACATAATTACATGAATCATCAAATCAATCACATCAAAACATTAAAGCATCATACAAACACATAAGACAAGTCATATGATCAAAAATATCTCATCTATATATATATCAACAATATATACATCATCTCAAAACCGGATCGGTATGCCACAATCTGTACCTCGGCATACTCAATCCTCTATCAAAAATAATAAACACTATGTATCAATCTGTGCAGTGCAGTCTGTAGCAGCTAGCCTCGAGAACCCCTCGAGCTCTCAGCCTCATCTCCTCCCCCGCCCTGAGGTGGACGAGGTGGCCCCATCATAGTCCGTGTGGTGCTATGAGTCCTGGACTCTGATCGTGATGATGTCCTCGATGACCTCATCATGATAGGCTCCGCAATGTGGGCCGACAGCGGTAACCTCTGCCCCTCTGGTACCATATGGTGGTATAGCATCTGATAGAATGTGATCTGGGCAATAGCCCATGCTAGGTCCCGAGTGCTCGCCCCTCCGCTCCATGCTCTGAGGCGTGCGACCTCATCTCTGAGCTGTGTGGCCTCCTCTCGGTGTCGTGCAGCCTCATCCTGCAAGGACTGCACCTGAGCCTAGAGACGGACAGTCTTCACTCAGAGAGTAGCCATCTCGCTACTCTCTCCTACCTCGACACCCTTGCCCTTATCGGGCGATGGTGGCCTCTCTCTCCATGGAGAAGGGGGTCTCTCCTCCCTCCTCTCCCACTGTCGTGGCCTCTGCTGAGCCTGTGGCCTCCTCTGCTCTCTCCCATCATGACCCTGTGCCACCTCAATGGCCGCCTGGCGCCGCCTCCCCATCCGATGCACAACTACATGAATCGGACCCTGAGCCCTCGTCATCCGAGGAGGGCGGATGCCTACGTACCAGGCATCATAGCCGTCAGCAACCCCTGCGTCATCCCCATCCACTGGCTGAATGGGGGCATCATCCGCGTCCTCACTCTAGAAGCGCTGCATATCTGGAGCCCCACTGACTGTAGTGTTATCCCGGATGGTCCGAGAAAACTCGTAGTCTCTGAGAGATGGGATCCCCTGCTGTAGACCGAACTGCCTCAAAACTCGGTCGTAGCGATGGAGCTCCACCTCTCCCCTCTCCATCCTCAGCCAGCAGGTTTGCCTAACGCGAGCCAGCTCCTGTCCATCCTCGGCCCACCCTGGATGATCTCTCCAAGGCCTCCAGGTGATCTGGTCGGAGACAAGGTCGTCAAGTAGTCTCCGGGACATTGGCAGATCTATCCGCCGTTGTGACCCTCTTCGGAGCCACCAGTAGAAAACTCGGGGCCTCTCCCCATCAATCCCTATCAGTGGGAGCCCTACCGGCCTTCGCACCATGATGTGCTCCCAGCACCAAACCTGTAGTAGTGATGTCATGACCAGACATCGGTCGCCCTTGTATACGACCCCATGCAGGATCCTATACAATCGACATAGTACAAAGCTCCCCCAAGCAAACCTGTACCCGTGGTCTCTCATGTCGTAGACCACATCTGTCAGTAGCCATGGTACTCTGCATCCACTTTGATGGCATAGCAGCAGACCACCTACCACCCCAGCCAAAACCTGTGTCAGTCTAGATGCCCCAGGCATCTGGCGTAGCGACTCGATGTTCACTCCGCCCTTCTCCAGGGTGAAGCTCGGATCTCTGCACAGTCGCATCATCGCGTGGCCCTGATTGGCCATGGGAGTTATTAGCCATCCTTGTATGGGGATCCTCAAAATCCTCCATACATCCTCCAATGTGGGAGTCATCTCCCCTGTCGGTAACCAAAAACAAGAAGAACCCGGATACCACCTCTCTGCTAGGGCTGTCAATAGCCCCATATCTATAGAAACCTGTGGCATATCTGCCACATGTTGCAAGCCGACTTGAGCCAACTGATCTCGCTCTGCCTGAGATAGAGTGGCCAAGTCATCCCTCAGCCCATCGTATTTCCATTCCCGGCTCTTTAGTAATCCTCTCTGCAACATAAACAACAAAACAATAAAAATCATTAATAAAACAGTGATTAAAAATGCAAGTAAAACAAGTTCAATTTCATACAAATGATGATATCGTCCACTATTGGACGATATCATCCAAAATTTGAGCAAATTCGTCTTCGATTTCGCAAGAGGGAATCGTCCCTTATTGTACGAAATCGTCCCCATATCGTCGATTTCGCCCTTGGACGAAATCGGCGATATCGAGACGATTTCGACGAAATTGAGACGATTTCGTCCCGACGACGTCGACGGCCCAAAAATGGCCGTGATGCTCAAAAATCATTCAAAATTAATCTAAAAAGCATGAAATTCAAAATTAAAGCCTTCTAAATTAAGTTTGGACCCTTACCCGTAGCCCGCGTCGGACCTCTGTCGATCTGTGCGCTGTCTCGACCATCTTGTCTGCAGAGCTCTAGAAACCAAGAAAATGAACAGTAAAAATGAATTAGGGTTTTCCCTATTTTTCTTAATTTTATTCAAAAACAATTAAAAACATTTTAAAATTTTGCTTTTTCGCGTTTTTACCTCAAACGTTCGATTTGGGTAAAAACACGGAGGGGGCACCATAGTAAGTTGTCGTACGATTCGACCTAGAATCGTCGCCTAAAAATGGGAATAAATTTTTGCTTTCTCGTAGATCGAGAAGAACTCATCTTTAACGCATTTTCTTCAAAAAATTCGCTAAAGAGGGGGCAAAATGTAGCACCCTAAAATTGGCGCAGTAAACCTTAGCAAATAATTAAAATTACCTTAGTAAATAATTCAAATTCAAATTTCAACCCCAAAACCGCTCCAAAATCGCCTGCTACCCGTTTCCTCATTTTTCATGCCATTTTTAGGATTTGTTTTGTCCGTTGGACGATATCGTCGCCGATCAGACGATATCGCCTCAGATCGGACGAATTCGTCTGGAGCAGAACGTCCAGACGATTTCGTCCCAAAACTGATTTTTCATAATTAGCTTCTGTTTCAACGGCGTCTCTAACCGGGGCAAAAGCGTGTCTGCGCGGTTAGAGACTTCCCCCATTGGAGATCTCCCAAATTGGGATGATCTCCAACCTCCTAACCTCCTTCCTATGCCTATTTAATCTTAGGCCCTCCCCTTGACATTCCCCTGGCTGAAATTTCCTGTAACACGAGTTCTATTTGCATTAGACCATCTTAAATCACCATTTGCCTTCGTATTTTTCCAAGTTTTTTTGCAGGAACTTCATTGTTTTTCAGTCGGAGCAAGCTCAGATCATCGCAGATGATCTTGTACAATCTCGGACGATCACGCCCCAATTCGAGACGATTTCGACTACAGTCAACATTGGGGGCAATTGGTGCCTAGAGTTTGTGCTTTTCCTATACCTTTCTGCTATTTTATTCTGCATCTAGTTAGTTTTATTATTATTTCTTGTTATTCTGCATCTTGGAGTTCACCCATATAGCTTAAATACATAATAAAATCATGATTAGCTATTAAAGCATGATAATTTACTTGCATTTCTATTTGGGATTATCTTATTAACATCATTATTATCATTTCACATCATTTTCCTTTATCAACATAGCTGCATTTTCTGTATTCTGTGTCTATTTCTCTGATTGCAGAGGTCTCACGATGAATTCGATCGATCTCAGATGATCCCGCCTCGAGACGATCCTGTCAGATTCGAGGCGATCTGGACTGCTTCAAAAATTAGAACCTCCATCAGACATCCGGAATCAGGTATGGTTTTTCTCACTTAGCTTGTTCTCTGTATTTTCTATTTAATTCTATTTTTTGTATTCATTTAAATCTGCATTTCCTAATAGAACAGTTTAGATTCATTTGGCCAAACCTAGGATTTGAATGATTAAAGCTAAAACTGAACACATCAAACACATTCCCAACCTAGGCGTGGAGACTGCCACTAAACGTTTCCTGGTGAACCCCACCATCCATCAAAAAATCACCTTAATACTCCTCCCCCGAGAGGCGGGACCTTCAAAGGGCCTCTCAGTCCGAGGTATTGTCCCATCCTTTTCCCATCCCCCTTCGGGCGTGGATCCTATAGCCTGAAGGTAAGGGTGCAAAAAATTTGGAGCGATACAGTAAATTATATAGAGAAAATTATGTTGGCATATTCTTAATATGTATTGCTTAGGATGAGGTAAATAAAGTAATATCTAGTTTTCATGAGAAGTTAGAAGCAGGACATTATTTAGGTTCAACTATTGCACATCGAATATTAAGAGCAGACTACTATTGGCCTACATTGTTTAAATATGTGCATCATCATGTGAGAACTTGTCATTAGTGTCAAATATTTTCAACCAAGCATACTAACCTTTTGGGCACTTAATTGCATCAAGTTTTACTCAATACTATGGTTGTCTATCTTCCTACTTTCTATCCAGGCTTGCACCCGATAGCTACAACTCAACACTCAACATTGGATGGACCAAAATAGAGTTTTCGATCCAACCTCCAGAGTAGGTTGGTTCCTTGTCAACTTAAACAAGATGTTGACACAATTATGCTCACTTAGGGTTTGGATATTAGGGTAAGAAAATGTTAGGGTTAGAGAGATGTGAACAATAGTGGACGGATAGGCTAACAACATTGCACTACAACAAAAAGCTCCAAAAAACCAATTTAAAGACACATTACTCAGATCAACATTATCTCAAATTAAATGTATTTTCATTCATTAATGAACAGTAGAGAAATATTGTAGACAACAATTTCAATATCCAAACAATGATAATCCAAATAACAGAATTCACCACTATCTAGATTTTATAGAAATGTACTCCCTAACAATAAAGATCAAATCCAAAAGTAGATTTTAATTACCCTAACAACTAGTAATCCATTAATTTGGCACAAACTAACCATTTAAGTATTCACAAAAATGCAACTAAAGAATTCGAACCTCTGATATCAAATATGAAGATACAAGCTTTGAGGTGAAGATCAATGTAATGCTCCTTTCATTAGTCCTTGGGAATATTTACAGTAGCACAGGAAAACACACTAGAGCCGACCCTTTAAAAATGAGGGTTCGACCTCTACTTATAGTTTTGCAAAATTAAAAATAACAAGGAACATTACAAATATTAAAATTTGATAGCTCAGCAGAGAGTTCTTGTTGGCATTCTCTTACTGGTTCATCCTTCGAGAAACCCACTACAAGTGGACCACCATGGCAGCTCGAAGCCTCTGCAACTTGCTGGTCGTTTGATGCTAACTGGAGTTCTAGCCATTGGAGATTGTGTATACATCATCGATCCTTCTTGGAAGCCTTTTGCCACCATCGATCTGTAACCATCTTCTAGTTCTATCTTCTTGAAACCCTCGATGCTTTAGATTCCTCCTCCAACTGACTATTACAACTCTGGTGAAGAAATGCCTTTATATTCTTCAGATTCCTTAGCAAAATCTCCATCGTCGATCCTCCCCATCGTATGGCTATGATTTAATCTAATATAAGCTTGGTATAATGGTAGGGGAGAACTCAACACCATTCCGCTCTTAAAAATTGATGATATCATCTTTATACCTTAGAAACTATGGGACACCAATCCTAGCCTTAAATGCTTTGGAAGTTAAGCGGGATCGAATCCACTCCTCGTCCTTTCATTTTCTTTATTGGCCGTGAAACATTCACCAATCCACACAAAAAAGTTGATGACATCATCTCTCCTTCAAAACTTTATGGATTCCATTCTGGACCCAAGTAAGTACCTTGGCCTGTGAACACCATTCTGGACCTATTGCAATGCAAAGTGACTCTTCCTCCAATCCGCACTGACCTTAGAGTACATCGTTGCTTTTCATCATTCCGAAAAAGAGTTAGTCAAAATAGCCTTCATCATGGATCCACATCTACTATGTTCATAGCATTCCACCTTGTCACCATTCTGGGAAAAAATATTCTATGCATTCTCCGGAATCGGGCCTTCCAACACTTAGCCACTCGTAAGGTATTCAAAATATCAAGCGGTCGCCAATCCACACTTATTTTCTGCTGATGTCATCCTTCTCCAAAAAATTTTGCGGATTCGGGATGCGTCGCCAGTCTGGAGCCAAGAATATGGGAAATCTTGTGGAATCGCTCCAAGTGTGAAAATTTACCAAGTGTTGAGCGGACTCGTGGCTTTTGTTGTGGATCCACTCCAAAATACACTACAAAGTGTGCGGAATGAGAACTTCATGACTTAGACAAAATTTTCAAAATTTTCTCAAGTATGTGGCCATTTTGGGCATACATTCTGGCACCTCCCAGGTGGATTTGCTTGCAAAGCCATCGAACTCAGAGTCTTATCCATTGGGCCTTGGGAGTCAAAAAATACTCATCTTCAAAAATATGCTTTAAAGAATAACTTCCATATAAACACTACCCTCTCTCTGAAAATCCAATAATTTGCTTAGAGGGTAAAGGTTCATATAGAAATCATGCCAAAAACATCATGGCTCATCCACTTATAATGAGACTATACCAAAAATATAGGCCTGTTGCCATTATCTTCAAAAATCAGGCATAACTCTACTCCTCTTATAAGGCCTTATTGCAAAATGCCTTCACACAAAATCTATTGCTCTCTATGCCTCTGTAGGCTTCATGCCTTTATTGCTTATTTCTGACAATTGTTAGAGCAAAAAACAAAAATGCAAAACTCATGCATATGTACAAAAACAAAAAAAAACAAACTAAGTGTGGGCCCCTTCTGGGCCTATAATCGCTCCATCCTGCTCTTCTTCTTCATGGGCCTCTTCCTTCACCTCTTCTTCATTCTTCTTCTTCTTCTTCTTCTTTTGGAGAAGGTGGTTTCTGATTCCTTCCTCCAGAAGAATCACCAAATAGTTGAATCATCAATTTTAGAGATTGTAAAGCCTGTTTCTAGGCTGCTTCAGAGGGGTTTGATGTCTCTTTGAGCTGCTTATAAACATATTGTAATTCTCCAATGTCCTCATAATTAGCAACATTCCCTCTATTCACTAGATCTTCCATGAGATCTCTTAATCTGGTAAAATTAACAATTAATTGGACAACTTGCTCTTGGGGTAGTGGCTCTTCAAGAGAATCAATTCCAGATTCATTCTTCAAATCTTCATCAATGCTTTTTTGGATCTCTTCCATGGATAGCAAGTTGTGATCCTCCATCCATAGGCCTTTGAAGCCAACTTGAATCATTTCTTTATTTACATCGACAACATCCCTAATCACACCTCCAATCTTGTCAAACAACAACCAGGCTCTTTGAAGTGCCCTATGCTTCTTAACCATGATTTTGGTAGCAACTCTAGTGAGATTCCATTCTTTATTAGGAATTGGTTTAGCAGAATCACTGAGTCTGCTATCAACCAACCTATACATTTGTTCTACTAGAATCACCATAGGCTGCAACTCTCCGGTGATCTGATCTAGGTCTCTCTGAACATTGGGAAGTAGGCGGTTGGCCTCATCAAGAAAATCAATCATGAATTGAAGCCTTGAAAATTTCTCTTGGACTTCGGAGAGCATCTCTTTTCTAATCCTCTTCAGTTCAGTTTTAGAAAATCCAGAGGCCTTAGCCTTCTCTATTTGAAGCTGTTGCTTTAAACTCTAAATTTCTTTCGCTTATTCTTCATTCAACTTCTTTTGCTCTCCTAGTTGATCCTTGAGTTTATTGGCCTCTTGAAATTTTTCTTGCCAGCCCTTGACCTCCTTTTTCAGAGCCTTTTCAACTTCCTTTTGATTTCTCAGAGTCTTCTAAAGCTTTTCAATTCATTTCTCAAGTTTGCTCACCTTCTCTCTGAATATATCATTCTTCACATAGAAGGTGTCTAAATGGGCTCTAGCCATAATCAGTTCATCCTCTTCAGGAAGCTTATCAATATCTTCTGTGACCTCCTCCACTCGATAATCTTGGACAGTCATTTCAGTTTTAGGCTTATTTACAAGTGGAGTCATAGATCTAGATACTCTTTGCCTAGCCATTGGATCAACATACATACTTATTCTTGTGACAACCATCCTGCTGGAAGGCTTAGAAAGCTTCTCTACCCAGAAATCATTTGCTCTTTGTGTGGTTGCCTGCTCTTTTGGCAAAGTGACAGGACTTGAAAAACTAGCAGCCAGGGGAGATGAAGATACCAAAAATGAAAGGGCAGACTGAACTGCTGATAATGGGGGTGTGGGAGTACTCACAATAGTCTCTGTAATGATAGTGGACTCTATGACTACTATTGTTGTTGCTATTGGTAAACTCATAGGAACCGACACAAGACTAACAATTGGATGAATGGTGGTACTTGGAACGCTATGTCCCATTGATGGTGGTGGTGGTAATGATGAAGATGAAATGATGGGAGATGATGAAGTGGGAACCTCAGATGCTAGAAGTGGGATTTGGGGTGACTGTGGGGGAACATAAGTGACTTGTTCTTCAGTGACAACCAATGAAATATGGGGTGGACTATGAGAGGGAGAAGGTACCTTTGTCACATTTTCTTGACCAAAAAGGGAGGGATACTTCTTTGGGGATTCAGGAGGATGTAGAGGAGAAGAGGGATTAGAAATCATACCTTCACCTACAGATGTAGGGTGCTCTTGCTCTATTTCTATTTCTTGTTGTTGCTCTTGGTGAGTCAATTCTTCTATAGCAGAAATAGCTACCTCTTTTGCAATCTCTTCCATATCCAATCTCTACTTCTTTGAAACTTCCTTTTCCCTTCTCTCTGGGGCTCTTTTAGTTCTTCTGTGGATTAATTGAAAGGAAGCCATCTCACTCTCAGAGTCTTCTTCTGATATATCTCCTTGTACTGCTCCAGAAAGTAGGACTTGCTCAAAAATAGGACATAATTCTACTGATGTTGTAGGGGTAAAATAAAGGGGGTGAACCTGAAACTCTCATCCTTCTTCTTCCAATCAATATCTGTGTCTAGAGGCTGACCCCCAGAGCTAAGCGTTTAGGCCTAGATACTACTTCAATGACTGGAGTATTGATAGCCTTTTCACTAGAATATTACATTTTGCTCATAAGTTGAGCTCCCTTAGGAAACTTCTCCACTTGTTCAGTGGTAGGATGAAAAGTTTTCAAGACTTCAGCTGCTATCAAAGGAGTCTCCTGCTCCTCTACTAGAGCTTCTTGATCTATGGGTGGAGAGAGAGATTCAAAACTAGTTTGGGACTTTTGAACTATCAACACTATGTTCCTGATGTCCTTTTACCTCCAGGTTCTGATATTTTCATTATATCTCTTGGAAAACTCCTTATCAATCTTCATTCCAAACTTAGACTTAGGTTTTCCAATCTCAATCCTCATTCTCCACCAATCCGATATCTTTGCTACATTCCATTGTTCTTCTTCCTCAGCTTCTTCAACAACATCCTCCTCAAGTTGAGGGTCCTTTTTATTTGAGGGTTTTCCTTCAATGTCACTAATGGTGGCTTTTGTAAGCCGATGAATCTTCTTCTTATCAGGGTCATAATCAACAATATGCTCATAGAAATCCAACCATGGAGGTAGTTGACCCATTTTTGAAACATTCCACTCTAAAAGAGTGGTCTCATCATTATTTCTTCCTTGTTAAAAATGAGCCCTAGGCCTCTTTTCAAATTTATAAGCCTTTTCTCCATTTAGGGCTACATTTCTTGTAGTGAAGATACCATCAGGGTCATAACTCCATCTTTGGGGAATATAAAATAGACCTAACCTATCAAGGTATTGGTCAATTTGTTGACTCTACCCCTTCTTAGTGATGGTAATGTCCTCCATAGTGTAGTGTGTAAGCAAAGCTCTATTTCCTTCCAGAACCATAATTCAAATCAATGTATTCTCCCCCAAATATTCTAAGGTAAAAATCCTTTCTGTAACAAAATAGGGCAAGAGAAAAGGTTTTCCCTTAAATTTTTGAAACCTGGCGGTTCAAATGCATTTTGATTCCGTCGACACTTAGCAAATTTCATGCGTGAATTATCACCTTGGTTCCGCTCCATCATACTTTAGCTTTGAAAGGTCCCCGAATTGGAGATGCCTTTGTTTCTTTTGATATTTGGCTCTCTTCATCACATGGGATAAGAACACTTGCACCATTCTACAAGGATCTTAGTGTATTTTGATGTGGATTCAAAAATGCTCACCATTTCGAAAGATTTTACATACATTTGAGTGCAGAATGGAACATTGTTGGATACTTTGTCAACACTTAGTCATTTTTTGCAATATTTCCTTTTTCCAAGATTTTTCAAAGAAGACTGATTACAAAGTGCAGAAAGAAGTTAAAATACAAAGTGCAAAAAGAAGGGGAAATAATAATACAATGTATATACATATGTTACAATGAGCTCATATTTTACACATAGTAGAGCTTGAGATGAAAACCATTCACTAGAATCGGTTGTATGTTCCCCTCAGGATCTTCCAGCTGAAACACATTGGACTCCTTGGCTTCTACTATTTTGAAAGGACCATCCCAAAAAGAATCAAACTTTTCATGCTTGCCTGGCTTTGCTCTATCAACATTCCACCTGAGAACTGAGTCTCCAACTCAGAATTTTCTGAATCTGGCTTTCTTATCAAACCATGCCTTGATATCTAAGGAATTTTTTTGAAAATTGCCATATGCCTGAGCTCTATTCTCTTCTAATTGCAGTAAGTGAGTCAGCCTGGTTTTTACCGGATCTTCTTCTGATTCCTCCTCTGTATTGACAAGCTTAAGTGTTGGAATCTCCAAATGGATGGGTAACACTGCCTCCTTGCCATATACTAGTGCATAAGGGGAAGTCTTAATGGAATTTTTTATAGTAATCCTGTCTACCCATAGATGCCAACTTCTTTTATTTCCTTCAAGTGATTTCCTCAAAATTCTTAACAGGTTTTTGTTGGTGGATTCTGCAAGTCCATTACCCTATGGATAATAATTTGAAGTATTCTTAAGAGTGATGCCATACTTGCTGGAAAACTCAATATACTTGGCTCCTATGAAAGTTGGGGCCGTTATCACTCACCAAGGCTTCTGGAACCCCAAACCTTGAAATCAAATTTTCCATAAAATTGATCACAACATCTTGATCTGATTTCTTGGTAGGAATAGCCTCTACCCATATGGTGAGATAATCTATGGTAGTTAGGATAAAATTATGTTCTACTAAGGAATTGGGGTTGATGACCCCTATGAAGTCCAGTCCCCATTGTTGAAAAGGTTCTTCAACTTGTATGGGCTTGAGGGGGAATGAAGCATTCCTTGTCCTTCCAACATATCTCTGACATTTGTCACAGGCCCTGGTGATCCTGAAAGCATCAGTAAATATAGTAGGCCAATAATAGCCTGCTCTTATGATTTTCAAAGCTGTAACTCTCCCTGAGCTATGTCCACCAGCTGGTCCTCCATGGAACTCTTCCATGACCTTCTTTTGTTGATCATCTTTTAAGCACTTTAGAAGAACTCCATCCAAATTTCTTTTGTACAGGCCTTCTGGTAGTAATACATATTTTAAAGCATGAAGCCTATATCTCCTCCTTTGGGAAGCATTTATATTGGGGGGCATACTCCAGTTTGGAAATACCTGATCATCTGGTCAACCCAATCAGAGTCTACTGTTTGTGCTTCTTCCACCTGATCTTCATCTGTTGTTTGGCAAGCTATCATTTCTGCTAATGTTGCAGCCTCTATTAGACCTTGGCATAGGGCTCTGCCTCTTACCAACTTGGTGGGATGTATCTCTACATCATACTCTTGGATTTTAGTAATCCAACCAGCCCTTTTATCTCCTAGTTCACCCTGAAGGATAAAACTTCTTACATCTGGATGAACCACATATACCAGGGTCTTACTCTGTACCAAGTACTGCCTGAACTTCTTCAGTGACTTCATCACAACAAACACTTGTCTTTCAATGAAGTTATATTTGACCTGGTAATCATGGAGTGTTTGGCTCCAAAAGAATACAGGATGCTCTTCACCTTGATTATCCTTTTGAGTAAGCACTGAGGCATAACTTTCTTCAGCTCCATACGCATAAAGGATAAAATATTTACTAAAATCTAGATTTATCAGCACTGGGGTGGTTGCAATGGACTACTTGATAATCTCAAAAGCTTGTTTTCTGACTTCAGTCCACTTGAACTCAACATTCTTCTTGAGTAGCTCAGATATAGGCCTTACTTTCTGTGCAAAATCAGAAATGAATTTCCTGACAAAATTGATTTGGCCCAGAAAATACTGTAAGGTTTTCTTGTTTGTAGGCAAAGGGAGAGCAAGAATGGATCTGATTCTATCTGGATCTATGGCCATACCTTATTTTGAGACCACATGACCTAGCAACTTTCCTTCATGAACCGCAAAGAATGACTTCTTAGGATTGAGTGAAATACCAAATTCTTTGCACTTTTGAAAAACTTGCTCTAGGTGTGATAGGTGATCTTTCTTATCATGGGAAAACACAGTCATATCATCCAAATAAATCAGAATGACTTTGTTGATTAGTGCACCAAAGGCATAATCCATGGCTCTCTGAAATGTGGCTCCCGCATTGGATAGCCCAAAAGGCATTCTCTGGTAGGCAAATGTGCCCCATTTTGTGGTGAATGTTGTCTTATACTGATCTTCATCTTTCACCCAAATCTGATTGTATCCAGAGTAACCATCCAGTAATGAGAACCTCTCTATCCCTACCACTATCTATAAGATCTGATCAATCTATGGGAGGGGATAGTGATCTTTGAGGGATGCTTGGTTAAGATTTCTGAAATCTACACACAAGCGTATATCACCATTCTTTTTTCTTACGGGTACCAAGTTAGCTACCCAGGTAGAATGTTTTATTGGATATATGATCTTAGCCTTTAATAACTTTAAGAGCTCCTCTCTCATGATGGCCTCGATCCTTGGATTCACGGGCCTTTGCTTCTTCCTAAAAGGCTTTGCATCAGGCTCTAGCTCAATAGTATGTTGGATAACCTTCTTGTCATACACCTTGAGGTCTTCATATGACCAAGCCACAATATCTTGGTATTTTAAGCATAAGGCTTTGATATCTTCTACTTCCTCTGGTGAACATTTAATTCCAACATTGAGCTTCTTTTCAATACCGACTTCAACTTCTTTATAGATTTTTTCACCGACTTTCATGGCTTTGGTCTTTTTCCTGTCCTCATTGTCAAATAAGCTCTCTAGGGTGACCAATCCTCTAGGGATGTGGTTGTTCCTTAGTTGAATAACATCTTGTTGATCAATTTCTTCTAGATTTTCTTCTTGGATAGTGGAGAGACATGCTTCTCTTACCAGAAAGTCAATTATCTGTTCATCACTTTCAAAAACCTACCAAAAAATCTGTTTGTCTGGTACTGTAGGTCTGAAAATCATTTTGATTCCCTTGGCCTTCTTGATCCTATAGTCTACAGAAGGGTTGAAGTTAGCTCCCTTTGTTGCTAAGGAATCTGCTAGAGTGTTCTTTTCTCTGGGAACAAAATTTAAATTTAGGGCATCAAAGGATTCCATCAGATCCCATACCCTATTTCTGTAAGCTTTTAGGTAATGGTGCTTATTACTGCACCTGTTTCTTACCTGATGGACTATTAACTCAGAATCACCATATATGTTCAAAATATTAATGCCCATGCTTTCTACTTGAATCAATCCAAGACACAAGGCCTCATATTCTACAACATTATTAGTACATGACCATGTTAGTCTGTAGGCAAAATTCTTTGTCCCTTCTGATTGGGACTGTAGAACTACACCAGCTCCTGCACCATTTCTGCATTTAGCACCATCAAAGTGCATGATCCATGTTTCTTTCTCTCTCAGAGATTGATTGGATATAGCAGGGATTTTCTTCTCTAATTCAGTTGAGATACTATATGTTCCCATACCAGTTCCAAACTGACTGTAATCCTCTCTGAAAGGCAACTCATCCTCAATATCCAACTCCTCAATGTTTTCCACCAGCTCAAATTCTTCCAGGGGATTAATATTGCACATGTCTTCCTCAATATTTTCAATGTGATAAGCTACTAGTTTTTTAGGTGTTATCCTTATTCTCTTTCCTTTGAAAGGAATTACCATACTAGAATAATCCATGTACATACATCCACCTAGTTTTGTAGTAAACTCCCTTGAAAGGCATAATCCAAAGTAGGGTTCTAGGTCAACCACAACTATTTCTTGTACTATTGTCACCTCAGGGGCTCTATGTAGCCTCATTAAAACATCTTTTATGACTCCAACTATCTTAACAGGTGTCCCATCCAATTGTAATACTCCAGGACAAGATCGGGTATACTCCATACCCATCTCTTCATAGACTGCTTTAGGCATAACTGTAGTTGATGCTCCTGAATCTATCATACAATTTTGGACTACCCAACCTTCCATCCTCAGGGATATATAGAAAGGAGGGGGCTTATTCTTTAAAATAGTAGGTGACATTTCTTTCTTTTCTGATGGCATACTAAGGATTGTAGTGGACTACTTATCTTGTGGATACTTGTTGAGGGAAGCCTTAAGTAGATCAATCTGACCAGGAATGAACAGAGTGTCATACAGGCTAGCTTTTGATGGAATATTTTTCATCTCTTCAACAATATTATACTCAGATTTAGTCAGGGTAGGTCTTTCAAGCCTTCTTTCTGGCTCACCATATTTCCTTTTATACTATTGAGTGGCTTCTATTCTCTACCTTTTGGTAATAGAGGGGAATCTGAGCCTTTCTTGAGCCTCATATTTAGATTTTATTTGGTCTCTTTCAGTTTCCTTATCCAACCTCTTAGGAAGACTGTCTGTCTTCTCTTTACCCTTAGCTTGAGGGATGGGGAAAGTATCACTGCTTTGAGGAAGGGGATCAATTATTTTTTGAGAAGGGACTTGGAATTGCCCCATATTTTGGGGATCCACTTGTAAGGCTTTCTTTCTAGACCTTGTCATAACAGCAATTGGGCTTTCTTCATCCAGCTCTTTTCCAACCATGATTTGATCAGACTGCCATAACATGTTTACTCTCCCCTTTTGATTCCTTTCAGCTTGATCCATAGCTTGTTGAACATGGTGTTGGTACATCACACAAGACTGTGAGTCATGGGGATCATTGCATACTAAACACCAAATATTTGCAAGAGTAGTATCTGAAGAACATTCTGGCTCCTCATATGTTGCATTCACTCTAACCCCAATACTATTACTAGGACCAGGTCTCTGATATTTGTTCACATATGGAAACCTCCTCTATTGTGACCTTTCTTGGTCTCTCTTTTCCATCGAATTCATTCTATTACTCAGAGTTTTTAGAGTATTTTGTATATCAAGAATAGTAGAAAACTCCTGAGATGGTTGAGAAGGGAGGGGAGGGAAAGGAGTCATAGAGGATAATGGCTTTGGTTGAGGGATTGCATTCATTTGTGGAGATGGAGATGATAAAGAAAGAGGATCCATGTAAGAGGGGTTTGTGGATTGACTTTGGCTATTGGTGGTTTCTGAGTTGTAAGGCAACACAATTTTGGGGGGTAGTCTTCCCACATTAATTAGGATATTTTTAGCATGAACTGTTGCATTATAAACTTGGGGGAAGGTTTCTACTCCATATTGTTGTGTCTGTAGACCTAGATCTGATCCAAGGGCTCTAATATAATACATATAGGCCAAACATGTAGTTGGTCTAGCTGTGGGAGGTATTCTCTTCCATGTTCTACTGAATCTCAAATTAAAATATGAGACAGTTTCCTGCTGAGATTTCTGCATGGATGTAAATTGGTTAAGCAGGGAGAAAGGATCAATAGATTCATTAAATTCTTCTATAAATGGCTCAGCTAATGCTTGCCATGAAGTGATAGTGTTATCTTCTAGAGTTCTAAACCAATGTAATATCTTTCCTCTGAAGGACAGGGCTAGAATTCTTACAATAATATCCTCCTCTTTTATGTTGTGAATTGCTGCTAGATTCAAAATATCTTGATAGTGCTCATAAGTTGTCTTCCCAGATCCATCATAAGTGGGGATAGCTTTGGATACAACTTAGGGGATGGCATTCATTTGGGCTAATCTTAGGGGACCAATTGTATTCCAACTGGGGTATTTTTGTAATGGCTGATTAGGGGCCATATTTTGTGCCATATTTCCAGGTGTAGATCCTATTGGAGGGACTATTAGGTTAACTATAGGATTTTCCTCAGGAAGCTCTTCTTCTGAGAGGAAGTCTTGATTCAAACTTTGATAACAATAGACCCTCTATAAGGTAATTCACAATAGAAATAGGAGTTAGGGTTATTCCTTTTGAAAGACCTGGTATACATGAAAGGACACTGGTCTACAGGGATAATTATTTTTCTAGGTTTAAGGACCAGGGAGTCGCCAGGTGAACTTGCTCTTCTCCGCTTACAAGGTCAAGATAATTCACCAAATCTTGATTCCTTTGGGTTGAGATAAACAATAACTCATATGATGGGTTTTCATGTTCCTTGTGAACTGGTCCCATCGAGCATGCCAAAAACTATTGGGCACTGAATTGCATCAAGTTTTACTCAATACTATAGTTGTCTATCTTCCTACTTTCTATCCAGGCTTGCACCCGATAGCTACAACTCAACACTCAACATTGGATGGACCAAAATAGAGTTTTTGATCCAACCTCCAGAGTAGGTTGGTTCCTTGTCAACTTAAACAAGATGTTGACACAATTATGCTCACTTAGGGTTTGGAGATTAGGGTAAGAAAAGGTTAGGGTTAGAGAGATGTGAACAATAGTGGACGGATAGGCTAACAACATTGCACTACAACAAAAAGCTCCAAAAAATAGACTTAAAGACACATTACTCAGATCAACATTATCTCAAATTAAATGTATTTCCATTCATTAACGAACAATAGAGAAATATTGTAGACAACAATTTCAATATCCAAACAATGATAATCCAAATAACAGAATTCACCACTATCTAGATTTTACAGAAATGTACTCCCTAACAATAAAGATCAAATCCAAAAGCAGATTTCAATTACCCTAACAACTAGTAATCCATTAATTTGGCACAAACTAACCATTTAAGTATTCATAGAAATGCAACTAAAGAATTTAAACCTCTGATATCAAATATGAAGATACAAGCTTTGAGGTGAAGATCAATGTAATGCTCCTTTCATTAGTCCTTGGGAATATTTATAGTAGCATAGGCAAACACACTAGAGCCGACCCTTTAAAAATGAGGGTTCGACCTCTACTTATAGTTTTGCAAAATTAAAAATAACAAGGAACATTACAAAGATTAAAATTTGACAGCGCAATAGAGAGTTCTTACTGGAATATCTTACTGGTACATCCTTCGAGAAACCCGCTGCAAGTGGACCACCATGGTAGCTCAAAGCCTCTGCAACTTGTTGGTCATTTGATGCTAACTGGAGTTCTGGCCATTGGAGATTGCGTATACATCATCGATCCTTCTTGGAAGCCTTCTGCCATCATCGATCTATAACCATATTCTGGTTCTATCTTCTTGAAACCCTCGATGCTTCAGCTTCCTCCTCCAACTAACTGTTACAACTCTGGTGAAGAAATGCTTTTATATACTTCAGATTCCTTAGCACAATCTCCATCGTCGATCTCCCTCATCGTATGGCTACGATCTAATCTGATATAAGCTTGGTATAATGGGGGGGAGAACTCAATGCCATTCCACTCTTAAAAACTGATGACGTCATCTTTCCTGCCTTAGAAACTATGGAACGCCAATCCGGCCTTAAGTGCTTTGGAAGTTAAGCGGGATCGAATCCGCTCCTTGTCCTTTATTTTTCTTTATTGGTCGTGAAACATTCACCAATCCACACAAAAAAGTTGATGATGTCATCTCTCCTTCAAAACTTTTGTGGATTCCATTCTGGATCTAAGCAAGTGCATTGGCTTATGAACATCATTCTGGACCTATTACAATGCAAAGTGACTCTTCCTCCAATCCGCACTGACCTCAGAGTACATCATTGCTTTTCGTCATTCTAGAAAAGAGTTAGTCAAAATATCCTTTGTCATGGATCCGCATCTACTACGTTCATAGCATTCCACCTTGTCACCATTTCGGGAAAAAATATTCTGTGCATTCTTCAGAATCGGGCCTTCCAACACTTAGTCACTCGTAAGGTATTCAAAATCTCAAGCGGTCACCAATCCGCACTTATTTTCTGCTGACGTCATCCTTCTCCAAAAATTTTGTGGATTCGGGATGCATCGCCAGTCCAGAGCCAAGAACAAAGGAAATCTTGTGGAATCGCTCCAAGTGCAAAAATTTACCAAGTGTTGAGCGGACTCATGGCCTTTGTTGTGGATCCACTCCAAAATACACTACAAAGTGTGCGGAATGAGAACTTCATGACTTAGACAAAAATTTTCAAAATTTTCTCAAGTATGTGGCCATTTTGGGCATACATAACCAAGCTCTACTATTGCAACCTGTTATAATAGATAAATATTTCATGTAGTGGGGACTTGATTATGTGGGAGTGATGAACCTGAATTCATTAGTAGGGCACAAATATGTATTAACAACCACTAATTATTGTACGCGATGGGCTGAAGCAGCAACCACAATGAGGAGTACATCCCATGAGGTAATTGAATTTTTGGACATTAATATCATAACCAGGTTTGGAGTTCCTTTAAATTTAGTTTGTGATAATGGGCCAACTTTTTAGTCATTGGAATTTGTAAAATGGGTGTACTATAAGGGGATAGTCCTCAAGTTTTCATCCAACTATTATCCCCAGGGAAATGGATTGGTTGAGTCCACATATAAAAATATGATAAATGCCATTAAGAATTTTTATGTAGACAAACCTAGAAAATGGCATATATTGTTGAAGTGTGCACTTTGGGCCGATAGAATAAGACATAAAGAAGCTCTTAAAACTTCACCATTTGCTTTACTATATGGGACTAAACTAATAGTTCCAATTTTGATTAAGATGCCTACTTACCAGTTTGCTTTAGACTATTTTAATGATTATGCAGATGCATAATCCTATGTATTGGACTTTATTAATTTACATTATGAAAGGATTCAGGCCTTAGAGCATTTCAATCGGCATCAAGATACAGTTAAGTGTTAGTTTGATAAAAGAGCAAAAGTGAAGGCATTTAGACTTTCAAACCTAGTGCTTCTATGGGACAAAGCCCATGAAAAGAAAGGCAAACACACCAAGTTGCAGCATTTATGGATAGGGTCATACCAGACAACAAAAATTTTGGGTAATAATGCATTTTTTTTATAGGACCTAGAAAGTAATTTTCTAAACTTACCTGTCAATAATCAATATTTGAAACATTATTTCTTTGTTGTTCAATCTACTACATCATTTGAGTATTCATATAAGCCTTTGTACATATGTATATAAAAAATAGGGAGAGAAGAAGTAGTGTGTATTTAGTCTATTTTATCAGTATTAAGTAAGTTTTTGTTTTCCAAGTTATCCTTTTCTTTCTTCTTTTGGATCTTTGTCTCGGTTTCATGAATCAAAGCAGGATGATTTTGATAAAAGGATCATCTAAGTAGGGGGTTAGTGGTGATGCTTGTTATTTGGAATGATAGTAGAGAAATATTTTATATTATGTACCTTACCCACCACAACTATTTTAATTATAAAAGGAACTGTTATGATGTTTAGTAGGAGAACTCCTAGGGAATCCAAGAAAAGTTAGTCATGAGAGAAAAACTCTTATTTACAAAAGTCATTTTAATTAATCTAAAGAGGCTATTGGTGTCTAAGCTAAAATGGTTAGTTGATCGATTGTTTGGTTAATAAAATATCAGGGTAAATACAATTTTTAAAGCTTCAGTAAGTCTTCCTAGCTATCAAGTCTTTATTTAAAAAAAAAAATCTATATAAAGAAAAAAAGTTTCATAATAAATGGGAGATAGCCAATATTTTTAAAAGATAAATCTTAGACATGTTCATCAGGGCTATAGACACTCCATGGCTATGAACCAAGGTCTTAAAAAGAAATTTAAGAGTAACTTTATTAGGGCTATAAAAGGCTAAACTAGCAACGGATCTCTACTCGAATAACCCTATGCAATCCAAATAGTCTAGTTAATCCTCAGTAAGAATTCTAATTCATGGTCATCTTAAGATGAAGAATTTATACACTTGTAATCAAAAACTAAAGTTTTCTTTAAGTGATTTAACCTAGTATGTCCCTGGGAAATTTTGACAGACTAGCAGATAGTAGTTAAAAGCATTTTGAAAATCTTTGTGGTAAGGTATTGTACATGATTTAAATGGTTTCAAAACTAAAGTTCTAGGTTCCAAATAGTGCTACTATTTCCCCGTAGACGTTGCTATTTTTTGAGAAGCAACACATCCCACTGATAATAAAATTTTGATCTTTTGATAATTAATTTTTTTCTCCAAGGGGACCCTCGAGGTATTTTGATCTTATTTCCAAATTTTGCTTTCATCAAGGTTTTAAATTCTATCTACATCAAGATGTCAAAATGTTTACCTAGAACATTGATCTCAATTTATTTTTTGGAATATTTAGACATCAATGGAATTAATTCAAATTAAGTGTTTCAGGAAATTTAATTTTTAATGGTTTTCCTAAAGGTAAAAAAAAATCAAAATCAAATTTTAGGGTTCTTTAAAATATTACCCTAAAAATTTCTTCAAATTTGATTTCATCATATATTTTGATAGAAGAATCTGTTTGAGGTGATTCAAATTTAGAATGAAATATATTGATCTTGTATTTTCAGTGGTACCAAATTTTCTAGAATTTGGATGTAATTTCTTTTCCAAAAATAGCAATTTCCAATTGTAGCCTATGAACTTCTAAATGCTATATCTCTTGATCTAGAATGAATTTTTGTGTTTTATTTCTATATGTGGATATCCATTTGGAATTTTTAGAAGTGCATAAAATTTTATTGAAATATGAGCACTTTGAGTTTTCACCTAAATTTTGCATTACAAGACTTCATGGGTAAAATTCCGCTCTCAAATCCTGACATGGACATCCTTGTTAAATTCCACTATCAAATCTGGTCAACAAGGTGAAATGGCCATTCTTTGCTTTTTTCGCTCATTTATTCCTTTGCTTTGTTTCTGCTCCTTGCTAAAATTCATGGTCAAAATGATCAAAAAGAAGAAAACCCAAAAGTAAGTTGCGGATTTTTGCAAGGATTTAATATTTTTATTTTATTCCATATTTTTCTTTTGTTATTCTTAGCTCACCATTTTACTTTTTTATTTTCCACGCATTTTCCATTCATCTCCTTGCACTCTCAAAAAAAATTCCTGGATTAGAACAATGAAGAGAAATAAAAAGCTTAAAGCCTTTGTTATTTTCCGCTCTCATCCACACCTTTGTTATTTTATGCTCATTTTCCATACCACTCCTCACTCTCAGAAAATTAAATTATGGATTTTAACAAAGGAAATCAAATTATCTGGAACTAAGGCAAAGTCACGAATTTTTGCAAAGGTTTAATTTCTTTTTTCATTCCATTCATTTTTCCACTCCATTCTCCATTCTATGATTGAAAAGGAAGGCATTAGAATTGATTTTTGAATATAATTTTTGCCCTTAAATTAAATGATAAAACCTTAAGGATATTTTAATTAATTTAAAAATCAAAAGGTTCAAACCTTATGGAAAAAAAATTAATTAATTATTATATTAATTGTCTAATATTTGCCTTTTTATGTCTATTTTTGTAGGAAATTTTCTGGTGGCAGGACAATGGCAGATGTGATGGTAGACATGAAAATTCAATGCGAACTGAGAAAGAGAATCGTGTAAATATGAAAGATGTGTAAAATTAATGACTCGGCTAGTTTTTATAGAAGGAAGAATTTATGAGGCATGGCCGAAGAAGTGCACCCCATATAGAAGCATCTACAATTGGCATAAAAGTAAAATATATGCATACAACCATTGTTTGATGAAGATAAAATCAGATTGTATCTTCTCCATTTATGGCCAGATACCTGGGCAGATATTCAAAAGTGGTTGGGTTTGAATTGGACTATTAAAATACATTTTATTTTGTAAAAGTCCCAATGGTAGGATTTTTATATTAGGGTTTAACTCCTTGGAAGCAATATATTTAAAAAATATCAAGACATATCCTGAGTTTGTATATACTTCCTTTGAATGTAAAATCAAGATGGAAAAACTTGAAAATAAATACTTCTAATTATATTTCATAAATTTGGCTTCGAATGATTTATTATGTACCTAAGGTTGGTGTGTGGACATCTTCCAAAACAGCATGGCCAGGCGCCTAATATTTTATGGGTCATGATAAGTACACTATATTTTATTTTTATATCGCTTAGGATTTATTTAATTTGATTGTAAACCTATAATTGTTGATATTATGTTATGCTATTGAGCTTTATTCTATTTTATGTGTGCTTGAGAAAATGAAATATTTAAGGTTCGGCTTTGCATTCTAATTGCTCATTTCTTACTGCACTAACTTGACTATTGGTAAGAAACACCAATTGGTGTTGACCTCCCTTTTGTTTGTAATTTTAATCTATCGCTTGTCGTTTTCATCCCATGCTCAAAGTGGAAGGTGATCTTAGAAATCTGGACACCTTATTCATTTTATTTTGTCTTATTGTGAAGCTAAATAGTTTGATTAATATCAATAGTTACAATTTACAATTAGCTTAGATATCCTCTCTTTTTTGCCCTACCCTACTCTCTTTGCTTTTATTTTTGAAAGATCTATTTTTATGTTCTTTAAAATTATTTATTCATTCAATATACTAAAATTCAAAGAGCTATATCAATCCACTAATGCAAATCTAATAAATAAATTTGACAAACCATCACAAAAAAACAAGGACCAGAGGTCGAACTCCCTTATAGGTAAAATAGGCTTTCCAAAAGTAGAATAGAATGAGCACATTCAACCTGACCCTATAACTCACACCTTGGATAACCAGCTAGATCCTAGAGTGAGGGATTTCTTCTCATTTGTGTTACTTGTATCTCGTGTTTACTCGTCATAGGGTGTGCATGAAATACCAATCAATAAGGATCATATTGTAACACTTTGAAAAGACAAATATCAATCAATATAAAAAGATCTATTTTATTTCATGCAATCATAGTGTTTCATTATTGTTTACTTTATTTAGTGTGAGTTTCCTACTTTCATATGGTAATCACAATGGAATCTAGTCCCTATTTTTATAAATATAGGTTTTCTAATTAATTTTTGACTATTTTGTGTTTTTCATGCACTTAGGTTTTAAAATCTTTGCTCGAGATGGTCTTTATACTGCAACCATCTCAGCCTGAGATGATCTGTAATTAGAGGTTGGACTGTAGTAGATCTACCAATCTATAGTAAATTTAGGTTTTCAAGGTTATTTTTTCTATCTTTTTCTTTCCTATTTCTAACAAAAATAAAAATATACATTTATAGTAGACTTATAGAGATTTCAATTTCATGTCAATCAAACTATAACCATATCAGGTCGAGATGATCTTTATATGCAACTGTCTCAAGTTCAAGATGGTCCCTTGTCTACAACCATCTCAGGTCAAGATGGTCCTTTGAATGCAATCATCTCAGGTCGATATGGTCTTCTATATGTAATTGTCTCAAAGAGAGAGAGTCTCTATATACTATTTTTTGGTTTACCTATGATCATCATTCTTGGAATACTACATTCTAGGGTTAAAGTTTGCAATAATAAAAGTCATCGATTGTTGTTTTATTTTATTTTTTGTAAAAATAAAAGGAATCCACACACACTCATGAAGCACTTTTAAAACCGATCAGTTGGATTTCATCACCATCAGTCGATAGAAATCACACAACATGGGATTTCATCTCTCATTGCAGATTGGCCCCCTACACACCATAGTAGCCCCTACAAGTGGATTTTTGGCTTTCACCATTGAAAACTCCTCTACTTTTGGGTGCATCACAAAGTAGGTCAATTTTAGATACCCTTTTACCATAAGGCTTAATAATTTGTGGAACACAGTTGTTGTTTGTATCCAGGCATGCCTGAGTGTGAAGTGAAAGCCTAGCTGGGCAAGTAGCAATATTTAGGTAGCACGACCCCTTATTTTAGGGGGTATATTGCTTCCCTAAGGATACCTATTACCTATCAACTAGCATAGGAAGCCATTATTTTTGTTTTTTGTGTCACGTTCCTCGATAGGTGTCATGCACAAACCACCTTTTAGTAGTTTTCATTTTACTTGTCCTATTCATTTTAGGGATAGGATTCTGAAAACACACCAAAACAAAAAAAAATCAAAATTCAAAAATCAAGAAACAAAAAAAATAACACATTGATTATTTGCTTTGTTTGCTTTTTTACATATCTTAGAATGAACGGGTACACCATTTTATTTTCTTATGGTAGTGGCATGTAGTCAAGCTCAATCAAGAGTGAACACTGCTAAACCAAAACCAAAAATCATGGAACACTTTCAAATTGATCCAAAAGACCTTAGCATACCTAAGTGGTAACCTGATCAAAATGTGGACATCATTAATAATCCCATCGACCTTGATATATCGGGTTTTACTACTTAATATCCACCTATATGTCCTAATTACAATCATGACATAGATTATTCAAAACAAACCATCTTGTGTGCTATATATAGGGACAACTACTTTCAATATGAAGCACCTACGAAGTCCTTACCTCACATACGCATCCTGGTCTGACCTACAACTCCCCTAGATTAGGATCAGGAATGCATTCCATAACAAGACAAGAATGCTCAAGTGACCACAATTGAGCACTCGTGGATGAATCATGAATACGATCATGTGGATATGTACACCACTAGAGATCATAATAGGCCTACCATATCAACTCGTGCATGAAGGGAGGGTGATTTTGATGTTCCTTCTACATATTACCATCAATATCCTAGTTAGGTACATTGTGTTTTGGCACCCCCTAATTACACGAAACCTATCTTGCACCACAGATATTAAGTTAATGCTACCTCTCATAACCCTAAAAAATAAGTTATTGATATTTATAAGATTGAGTCACAAATTATACCTAGTCACATTACCAAGACATGTGTGAGTCACCCTCACACAACTAACTAGGTAAATCAATTTCACCAAGCATCCATGCCAAACCCTAATTATAAAAAGTAGTTACAGAGGATAATGCATTAAAGGTTTCCCATGCATGTGCATCAAAGATGACCTATACAACACCAACCACTTCACCCAACCCAACACCATCATCTTCCACATTGATAAATTCATAACCTTCCACATCGATCATACCCAAATATGCTTTGCACCCAACATCATTGACCATAACCTATCCATCATCAAGAATCTCATTCACCCCAACAATACCAATATCAATAAGAAGAGGAACTCTATGAATAACCCCAACAATAATATCAAGAACAAGTTGATACCTATCTTGAATCAAATTATGGTGAAGTTCCTATTGATCACACTTATCACCCACCACCTCAACATCAAAACCTACCACCTCCACCTAATAAAGGTTAGTGTAGCGACCCCGAGAATGCACGCACCGGTCCCTTTTTTTCTAAAACCCTACTTGCAATGCTTATTTAAAATACCAAAGATAAAATGGAAAGACAAGAGGAAAAAGCATATAACACGAAATAACAAAAGATGGATCTCTTTATTGATATTGAAGCTCGGTTACATGTCGGTCCCTCTTAGGGATACCCATTTTGATACTATAAATTACAAATAGGCAAGGAGTGCCCCTTCCGCGAAGAGGTGGTGCGCTTATAAAAGCTTCTCGGTTCCACACATGGAAATGTATGAGGGCTTACAGATGCCTCCTTCTCCAGGTCTATTTCCTAGAGGGATCCCTTTTGCTCTCGTATGTTGTAATCTTCGTTCGATGTACCTGTGGCCCTACAAGCAATGAAACAACAACACACATTTAGGTGTCCGAGATTGCCTCCCCGGATGAGGTTGTTAGTAATCAAAGAATGTAATGGAAATATGATAAAACTATGCCATGAAATCATGTAAATCTATGCTAATGATATAAGAAAATAGAATAAAAGATGCTATGTCTATCTAAGCCAAGCCTACGGGCCATTGTCCAAGACAACGGCCGCTAAAGTAAACCTTACCCTCTTTGCCCCAAAGCTATGGGTCAAAGACTGTAATCTGATGTTGAAGATAGTAGGTGTTATGCTCTTCGATTCATCAAAGCTCCGCCATACACGTGATCTCAAAGAGAACTTTTTGAGTCTTGAAAGCTCTCCTCAGGAAGATGTCTAAAGATCTCTGGATATCTGATTCTCTATCTCTTGGTGCTCTTAGGCTTGCACCTTTTATAGTGTGAAACCCTAGGTCTATGTCCAAGCCCTAGAAATGAATTTCTCATGCGTAGTGCAAGTTAGCATGAGAAGCTTTTGTCCATTGTCTATATTTGAAGGCCAGTTAACTAAATCTAACTGCCCACTTGAGTCTTCTATGCGAACTGGTCATTAGCATGAGAAGCTTTTGTCCTTTGTTTATGCTTGGAGGTCAGTTAACTTAAGTCTAAATGCAAACTCAAGTCTCCTATGTGAACTGGTCATGAAAAGGAATGCAAAGTCACTCCCGCTCACCTTTATTGCATGCAGACTACCACTTCCGCCCGAGATTGGGCTTGTTTGTCGGCAAACCGCTTCTTATGGCTTAGTCATTGTCATCTGCAGTGGCTACGATCTGGCCATTGTCATCTATAGTGGCTAAGGTCTGGCCGCTCTAGGCTTGAGCGGCTAGGATCTGGTCACTCTTGGCTTGAGTGGCCAAGCTTGGATGGCTTGAAAAGGCCCCAAATGAGTGGTGAGAACCATTATTGATGCTTGGAAAGTCCAATATTATGTCTTATGATCTTATGAGTGTGTCTATGTAAGTAGCTCCCCTAAGCATGACATGATTTAGGTGTCTACAGATGCCCCTTTTTGAGATGCGCTATGTGGAAAACACAATGTTGAGCAAAAACGTAGACTGATCTATTTGTAGGGTGTATGGTGATCAATGGTCTGATCAACATCGGATGGCCCAATCATGCAAGATGGTGTGCATCCCTTGAATCATTGCCTCAATGTTCGGAGGACTTAGCTCAGTGGCTTTTGCATGTTAAATTGCACTCGTTCCTCAAACTCAATCGGGTAGCTTCAGCTGCTACAACAATTTCGACTGGTAGGAGAGCTACAATTGAAGATGTCATGTCTGCTTACGTTCCCAGAAAACAAGGGAAATTTGTGATTTGTTGTATGCAATGATTCGAAGGATGAACATGATTTTGCTATGATCGAGTGATCTTTTGTTGATTTTTTATTATGATTATGTTGAAGTTTTGAACTACCTCCTCACACAATGATTTGGTGAAGAAATGACAATGAATGAAGCGACAAGTCGCTTGACCAATATGACTAATCTGGTTCCTTTCTAGCATTTGTTGCTTTTAATGGGCAATCCCACATCCAAGTGTGATTCCAATTGCTTATGATAATCATCCATCCCTATCCCGAGGAGCGGTCCGGCTATCAATAGCCTTCTTAGGGAGTTAGGATGAGTGATTCTGTTCATGCCTAAATTGTATCACTTTGACTTAATGTTTTTGATGTCATAGGGGAATTAGAATGACCCCTTCGCACCCGTGGAGCAGTCCGACCATCTTGATCTTCTTCGGGTTTGAAGGGTGACATATCGTAATTCCAAAATGAGTTGTTTTTGCCCCAAGTGGCCTTATGGTTGCCTACTCATCTCACCAAAATACATGGAGTGCAGGTCGCTGCAATCGTCGAGTGGATAGAGTAGGTAACTGGATATGAGGCCTGCTTGAGATTGTGATTTTATGTGATTCTTTTTGTTATTTTGAACATTCTGATGATCCTAAACCACCAAAGTGTGCTTATTTGTTGTTTTGTTATTCCCTCATGGAAGGAACTGCTTTACTTTGATCTGTGGGCCTGGCCGCTATTAGGTCCAGCGGCCTCTGAGTTCCTGCCTGTGGCCGTTGTCACCTTGAGTGGCCAAGAAGCTCGGGCCACTGACGTCAGTAGCGGCCAAGGCATAATTAAGGAAATATAAAATTTGCAATTCTAGGGTTTGACCTATCATTTTCACTATTGAAGATTCCATTTTCAGAGCTCTGGTGCAGTGGCGACGGTTGCGACTTCAAAACTTGTTGGTGCTGAGGACATGGCTGCACGGGGTGAGACATCAGTTGTTGGAGGAGCCGGAGCTTCTCGGGTATTTCTCTTCAAAACCCTAGCTCTCTTTTCTTTGTCTAAGTAAAATTGAACTTCACTAAGAAATGAGCAAAATGAACCTCACTAAACCTGCTGGCAATGAACAAACTCCGTAATTAGGCTTAGGTTCCCTTTTGTTATGGTGGGTTAGTCCCCAATTTTGCTATCTGTCAGTGGCTTCAACCTAGGTTTTTTTGAATTTTTTTAATTATTCACCTACTGCCGCCATTTGGGTGTTCTCAAACTTAGCTTAGTTTTGATGCTTGGGTAGGGGATTTGCTTTCCATTTTGTCTGCTTTCCCTCCCTATGTCATTTTTTTTAAATTATTTCATTAAATTTGTAATTTTTTTTTTTTTTGGCCAAGGGTTCATGGGTTTGCCATGTCGCCCCTTGGCCGCTGTCACTCAGAGCGGCTGGCTCTGAGCCATTGTCGCTCAGAGCGGCCAAGCTTGAATCCCAATGGTCAAAAATTTGATCATTGGGCCTTGGTCGTTGCTGCCTCCAGCGGCCAAGTTTCGACCATTGTAGGCGACAACGGCTAAAGCTTAAGCCCTATTTTTTGCATTTCGTGTATTGATTTTTATGATTTTTTTTTACTTTTGAATTTTTGCTTTGCTTGATTAGGTGCAATTTATTCTTCCTTTGCTTATATTTAGAGTAACTCGTACTCTTTTGCACCATTTTCATGTTTATTGTGAATTATGCCTTAGATGCACTATAGTTATGTTTTGTCTTTCTTCTACTTTGTTTAGATCCTCATTGCTCAAGCTCGGGACCCGAAGCTCCTGCTTGACTTGCTTCCTAGATTTGATGACACTGACTGGGAGTGGTTTAAGGCCCGTGGGCTACAGTACGTTATCAAGTTGCCCCATATTATGGCCGACCAGGCTTATCTTATAGCTTTAGCCCACCGTTGGGACCCATGGACCAACACCTTCCACCTTCCACCCGGTGAGATGACTATCATGTCGGAGGACGTGTACAGGATCTTTCGGATCCCATTCGATGGGGTGCCCATTGTTTCATCGGCCACTAATGATCAGGTGGTCATCTATGCTCGGGTGTTTGGAGCGCACTCTGCACAGGCCCTCCGAGAGACTGGGTTCGAAGGAGTATCTATCAAGGCTTGGTATGATGCTCATGTTTTCACAGCGAGGCATGTCATGTTGCTGATGGTGATCAACAATGTTCTTATCCCAGACTGCTCGGGTTTGAGGTTCCCTTGGAACCTCCTGGCGATGGTGCAGGACCTACTAGATAGCGAGGAGCCTATCATCTATGCATGGGGTAGATCACTATTGGCTCAGTGCTACGATGAGTTGTACCACATCCATCGATGGGGATGTGTCAGCATTACCTACAGCTTGCTCCTACAGGTTTGGGGATGGGAGCACATTAAGGTAGATCACCCTAAGGGGCTCCCGATCGAGATTACAACTATTGAGGCTCGAACATAGTGCTATGTTGCTAGATGGGCTCGAGAGCACGAGGAGCGTAAGAGCCATACTTTTGTAGGGGAGTTATCCCACTATACTGATGCTTTCACCAGACTATTGGTCGAAGATGTCATGTGGTGGCCTTACTATGAGTGTCCTGCTTGGGATGATCCAACTAGTTTTACTGCCAGGACATGGCATGAGTGATGGCTCATTGGCCGTAAGATTGCCATCTAGGAGTATTTCTTCTACTCTCAAGTTCTTCGTCAGTATGGATTGTAGTAGGATGTGCCCTTGATACCATTTCTATATTGATGCCTCATAGTAGAGAAGGACCTACCTCCATGATAGATCACAGAGCTTGCAGATGAGGAGGATGCCCTAGCCATAGACCCTACAATGGTTGGGGGAGTTATAGAGGCCTACTCTCAGTGGTGGGGTGATCGGATGTGGCATGGCATCGATAGCCTAGGATGCGAGGATGATGGTGGGGGTGATGGCATAGATCCGGTAGGATGTAGGGTTCGAGCCAGGACCGAGGTATGGGGCCAGTCGATAGAGCAGGTGGTAATAGAGGATCCTAACATTCTTGAGGAGGAGGAGTTAGAGCTCGAGGAGAGAGACTCTCCTCTGAGAGCATAGTTGCATGAGGTCGAGGCTGAGCTTTAGGCCACTAAGATCTAGGTACAATGGTGAGATGCTATGATTGAGCAGCTCTCAGCATAGATACAGGCTCTACAGGCTACTATTGGGGGTGGTGATGTCAGGATGTAGTTTGTTGTTCCTCCTTCTACACCATAGGAGGTTCCAATGGTAGGTTCAGGGGTAGATGTGGGATGACTTTAGTCTTTGTTGGATGAGCATGAGGAGCAGATCCGAGGACTTACGGATCATGTCACCATCCTTCAGATGTAGCTCAGGAGGCATGGGCTTGTCCCTAAGGATCCAATAGGTGTAGTTCATAGGTCAATGAGCGCTCTACCTCGGGGTAGTCTTCCACCCATCCTAGCCAGTGGACCCAAACTTCGACAGAGAGACCGATAGGCTTGCACCACTCGACTCGCGACACCGCCACAAGGGGAGGTGGCACCGAAGGAGGTGGTGCAGGGGGCTCAGGCCCGGTATTTGATTGATGCTCTACTTGGTTCTTGATCCATTTTTGAGGTTGAATGACCTACATGACTATAGCCCACGGGCATTTTTGTATATCCATTGGACTTGACACACATACTTTTATGATAGATTTGCTTTTTATGACTCATTATGTGTATCATTTTTTGCTTATGTTTTTGTTATTATTTTATTTTATGATATGATGCGATGATGGTATTATGATGATTTGATGAATATAGATGATATTTGAAGATGCTTAGATGGATGTGTAGATGCTTATATGATTTGATGATATGATGCGATGTATTTTGATGATGAATGATGAATTTATGATTGTATGTAAATGGATATTGCCTATATGTTTTATGATGTGGTTTATGGATGATTAATGACTTGTTTTTGTGGATGCAAATGTTATTGTTAAATGCATGTTTAATTTTTGCTTTAATTGTATGCATCTAACTTATGTGATGGAATGGTATAAATGAACATGTATGCTCTAATCACTTAAAACATACGAAATGCATATGACATTGACAATCTTAATGGGTGATACCACAGAAAGTAAAAAAATAATCATGAATTTAAATAATCACTTTTATCATAAGAATTGATTAAGTATTCATATATATGAGATGTAATGGTGCGTAATGCATTTTCTTAATAAGTTTCTGTAAATTAAAAGATATAAAGTAGTCAGTGGTCGTCTATATACTATTTCTAATATATATGTGGTATTTGTCCTACTATGTTGATACCCCCTAATTTATAGAATCTTATAAAGAAAGTGATGGTGTTAATGATGTTATGATTTGTTGCTATGTAAAAAATTTTGGGGCTTTTCGGAGATTCAAACACTCTAGTTCTCTATCAACAACTGTCTACTTACCATTTAGACTTTTGAAAAGTAAGGCTTTTACCATGGACCTAGTTTTTCATGATCTCTGTGTGTGCATGTGATTGTATATTTTGAGGTAGAACTCAAGCATTTCCTCCGATGTCAGGCAGGATTCTTTCAGCCCATTGCTAAGATCAGGGATCCTCAAGTGTTCATCTCATCCTTATGTTGGACTTAGTTGGACTATACCACTAGGCAATATTTGGTTACCTAAGCTAGCTCATCCACATTCAAACATTGGTCTACACAAATGCATGAAGCAGTTGTGGTAGACATATCATCATGCGTAAGGATTTCTCCTTTCGATTTTGTACAATGCTGAGAATTCCAGGGATTCAAGCTTTATTCCCTTCTTTTTGGCTTTGGATTTTTGCTCATATGTAGTGATGAAAATCACTATTTATTTTGATTTGATTTTTTTCTTTGAGCGGGGATTTTTTTGTAGTGATGATAATCACTGTTTATTTTTCTCATACGTAGTGATGAAAATCACTATTTATTTTGATTGATTTTTTTGAGCTTGATTTTTTTGTAATTTCTGAATTTATGCTTTGTGTATCGGATTTTTGCTTTTGAAATCTGGACTGTATGCTTGGCCTTTTGAATGTGTACTTTGCTTTGGTATTTTTGCTTATTTTGATTTAAGCAAGGGATTTGGATAGGGTAAAGCTTGTCCTTTTGCCAATTCTCAACACCTTTAAACCGGTTGCACAGGGGGATAAGCAAGGATAATCCTTTTCGCTTAAGGTAACCTAGACCGCTTTGCAGCTTTCATCTTTTCCTTGTACCAACTAGGATTTTAGTGTTTCAATTAGTGATGGGATCTTGAATATCCAAGGCTTTATCACAGCTAGGCCTTACCTTCTACTAATCAAAGTTGTTTTCCTCAAAAGTTGATAAGATTACTAGGTGTGGTTGATTAACCGAAAAACCTTATTTTATTATGTATAGCAACAAATAATGGTTGTGTTGAAAAACACAATTACACACATTTGGATGGAGTTATGGATATGATTGACTTGTGCGACAAACTATGGTATCACTTGTAAGGCTCTCATGACATATGCAATTGTAGTGGATATGAATATGTAATGCAATGATGTGGATGCAAGATGTGAGATGCAATTGTTTTTGTACTTTTGATTTTTATGTTGTTTTTGTATTTTTGTTTGATTAATTTGACCAAAGGGCTTATTATGCCTTTGGGGCTTTTGGTATTGATTTTGACCAAGCGGTTTGAATTACCCTTGGAGCTTTTGATTTGATGGGATTTGACCAAGCGGTTTGAATTACCCTTGGAGCCTTTTTGAATTGATTTTTGACCAAGTGGCTTGAATTACCCTTGGAGCTTTTTGATTTGATGGGATTTGACCAAGCGGTTTGAATTACCCTTGGAGCTTTTTTGAATTGATTTTGACCAAGCGGTTTGAATTACCCTTGGAGCTTTTTGAATTGATTTTTGACCAAGTGGTTTGAATTACCCTTGGAGCCTTTTGAATTGATGGGATTTGACCAAGCGGTTTGAATTACCCTTGGAGCCTTTTGAATTGATTTTTTTGAATTTTATGTTTTTATGATTTGTTTGTGTTTTTGACATATTTGAATGTTTTTGTGTTTTTATGACATATTTGAATGTTTTTGTGTTTATGTGTAAAATGCCTTTAAATGAATGATATTGAGAGGTTCAGGCTCTTCAACACCATCTAATGATATAAGGCGATATGCTCCAGGCCCAACTCTCTATGAAATCATATATGGACCTATCCAATTTACCATGAACTTATCTCGTAGATGCGGTAATAGATTTGAATTCTGTTGGTTTTCTTTGAGCACTAGATCTCCAACCTTGAATTCCCTTAGGTGGACTTTACTATTGTAAGCTCATGCAAGGTGATCTTGGTAAACATGGAGATGCTCTAAAGCATTGACTCGACATTCATCAAGAAGCATCAACTGATCAAGGTGGCCTTGTCACGTAGCTTCATCATCTATGAAGTCCTTTAATGCTATGCATAGAGTCAGGATTTCCAACTCTAGAGGCATGATGGCTTCAGTGCCATATACTAATGAAAATGGTGTTGCCCCAGTGGGCATCCGTATACTAGTCCTGTATGCCCATAGTGCAAGAGGCAACTGCATGTGCCAATCCTTGTGATTTTCTTGCATTATCTTCCTCAAAATGGAGACTATTATTTTGTTTGAGGCTTTTGCTTGCCTGTTTGCTTGTGGATAATAAGGCATTGAAAAATTATGTTGAATATGGTATTTTTTCATTAAAGCATGCACTTTTTTGTTCTTGAAAGATGGCCCATTATCCGATATTATCTTAGAAGGGACCCCAAAATGACTTATGATATTATGGAGTATAAACTCCGCAATCCTTGGTCCAGTTGTTGATGTTAAGGGGATCACTTCTACCCATTTAGTGAAGTATTCTATGGTCATTATGATGAATGTATGTCGGCATGAGGATGGGGGTGAGATCTTCCCAATCAAGTCTAGTCCCCATTGCGAGAATGGCCATGCTTCCTGGATGGGCTGCAAAGCTTGCGATGGTAAGTGCGTTAGGTTTGCATGATGTTGGCACTTATTACATTTCTTGACATACTCACAACAGTCCTTTTCCATTGTGGGCCAATAGTAACCCATTCTCAAGATGTGCTTAATGATGGCCATGCCACTGAAATGGCCTCCACATGTTCCATCATGAGCTTGCAAAATTGCCCAAGATGCTTCCTAGGGCTCAAGACAACGGAGTAATACTCCATCATATCCTCATCTGTAGAGGATTTCTCCTAGAAATATGTATCTTGTTGCTCTCTATTTGAATATTCACCTTTCAGTATGTGATAAACCTTGAGGTATTATTCCAAGCTTCAGGAAGTCTCACAGTTGGGAAAGCCAATCCTGATAGGCCACAACTTCTATAGAATAGACAACTTGCTCTTCCTGCATTTTTGAGGTAGTGAACATGGATTGAGGAACAACTCTATGGTATATGGTTGCACCACACTCTACAGGTCCTTGGGAGATCAAAGACCCCCAAGGTGCTGTTTGCAAGAAATATCTAGCTACGAAGGACCAATCCTGATTTGGTTCGATGTTGATCATGTTGACTGATTCTTGATTGTCAAAAGCCTCATGATGTATTGCTGAATGCGAAAGCACTTTTACATGAATGGTAGTAAAATCAGTAGATGGATTCTGAGGGATTAAGGATCCCAAAGAGGCCATGGTGTCTACAAATCTATTTGACGTATGAGGGATTGCCTTGATGTCATACCATTCTAGCTGGGCTAAGTAATTGTCAACAAGTTCCTTGTAAGTCTTCAGGAGTGGGCACCTACATTGAAATAGTCCTTTGACCTGGTTTACTATGAGCAAGGAGTCACCAAAGATATTCAATATTTTAATGCCCATTGCTATGGCTGTTTGGAGTCCCAGGATCAATGCTTCATATTCTGTGTTGTTGTTTGTGCATGGGAAGTCTAGTTTGAATGATAAGGGCAATGGAGTACCTACGGTGTGATAAAGACAATCCCTACTCTGCCTCCTTGTTCACACTTTGAACCATCAAAGAATAATGACATGTCTTTTTCTTTCTTAGGTTCTTCGAGTTCTAGCGGATCTGATAATGCAAAGACCGCATCATCAAGCAACTCTATGGTGAGAGGCTTGTTATCCTGAAGAGGTGCCTCTGCTAATTGATCTGCTATGACTTGTCCCTTGATGGAATTTTGGCTTATGAACTCTAGATCAAATTCTGTCAATAGCATGATCCACTTTGTGGTACGTGTATTGTGATATGTCTTGCTCATCATGTACTGCAAAGGATTTTGTTTTGATATGACGTAGGTCGTATGGCTCAACATGTAGTGTCACAACTTTCGAGTTGCAAAGACCACTGCTAAACACAACTTTTTGACATACGCATATCCTAGCTCATAGCTCACCAAGGTGCGACTAATGTAATATATGGCTTGCTCTTTGTCTTGTGTATTCTTTTGGGCTAACATGGTGCCCAGTGCAAAATCAGTAGCCGATATATATAGTAAAAATGGTATGTCTGGCCTTGGTGGAGCCAATACTGGCGGTGTTGCCAAATAAGTTTTGATCTCTGCAAAGGCTTGATGGCATTCTTCATCCCAATGAAAGGGGACTTCCTTGCATAGCAACCTATTCATAGGTCTGCATTTGTCTGATAATTGCATGATGAATCTTTTGATGGATGCTATCTTGCCTTGTAGGCTCCTCAACTCCCTAATGTTGGTAGGGGCGGCCATTTCTAGTATAGCCTTTACCTTTGCAGGATCTACTTCGATGCCTCTCTTGGATACGATGAATCCCAAAAGCTTGCCAGAAGTTATGCCAAATACGCACTTCTTAGGATTCAATCGGACATTGTGTTCTATGAGGCGATCGAAGACTTGTCTAAGGACTTCGGCATGCTCTTGCCGCAATAGGGACTTGGCTAGTAAGTCATCCATGTAATCTTCCAAGATCTTATGCATATAGTCATGGAATATGTATGTCATGGCCCATTGATATGTGGCACCAACATTTTTGAGACCGAATGGCATCACTTTGTAACAGAATGTTCCCCATGGAGTAATGAAAGCAGTTTTATGTTGATCTTCGGGCTTAATCCGGATTTGGTTGTATCCAAAAAAACCATCCATTAGGGAGAGCATTTCATGACCTGCGGTTGCATCTACAAGAGCATCTATGTTTGGCAATGGGAATGAATCCTTTGGTGTTGCCCTATTTAAATCCCTAAAATCCATGCAGATACAGACTCTTCCATCAGGTTTCCCTATGGGTACCATGTTTGACACCCACTCAGGGTAGTCGATAGGAACTATGAATACTGCATCCAGTAGTTTTTGCAATTCATTCTTCACCATCAAAGCGACGGTTGGATGCATTTTCCTTAGTTTTTGCTTGACTGGCTTCTTCATGGGATCCAATGAAAGGTTGTGAATGACTAACTTTGGATCTATCCCTGGCATGTCTTTGTAAGTCCAAGAAAAAATGTTTGGCCTCTCCTTGAGGAGAGGAATTAAGATGGCTTGTTCCTCTGGAGATAGACTTTCTCCGAACTTGACTTTCCTTGGTTGGGTAGGATCATCACTGATGTCCACCTCGAAAGTTGCTTCTATAGCCATATGTGACCCATCCTCTAGCTGATGAGGCATGGGTATCAAATGAATGTCATCGATGGGATTCACAGGACCTACTGACTCAGGTTCCAAACCAACATGGAAGACGTCATACGTACAACCTGATGCGAAATGGAATGGCTGTAACATTTCTTCATTGGGGAAGAGGTCTTCAGGCTCTATGGGTGAATTAGCATGATCCCAATCAATAGCCTCTACATCAAGATGCAATGATTTGGTAGGATCTACTGGATTATGAAGTGGAGTGGTCAAATCGATGGAGATCATGTTGATGGATGGGATGAAATCTCCAGGACCACATGGGTGCAATCTTGTCTCAAGGGTTTTCCTTCCATACTCGTGATGAGGTTCTGGAGGAATGGGAATTTCTGGATCTGGCCCATGAGTAGGGTGGACGATAGGATCATTGGGCTCTAATTGCTCTCTGAATGTAGGTGGAGGGGGGTTGACCATCCGATGAATGGCAGCTAGGTCAATAGGTCTTCCCAAAAATTAGAGATGAGGGTCTATGGCATGGAGTGTCACCTCTCTCTCTACTAGCTCGTTGACTTGCCACAAGTGGTGAGGTCCAAGATAAGCCATCTCGGTCTCATCCTCAAAGTCATCATCACTTATCCAAAAATCGTTAGCATTGGTATGCGGCCCTAAAACAAGGGGCTCATGTCTTGGCCCCAAGTAGGCCATCTCTATTTCATCTTCATATTCTTCATCACTTATGAAGAATCCATTTGCATTTGTCTCTCACCCCAAAGTCAGGGGTTGATGGCTTAGGCCTAGGTAAGCTCTTTCTGTTGAGTCTTCTGATTCATAGTCACTTTCATCTGATGTATATCCAATCTCATCATGGATGGACCATGTGAACCTTTGTAAATAGCGAGGCCCTTGATAGGCTAAGCCAAGTTGCGCCTCATCATCACTTGCTTCATATCCATTCTGCTCATCCCATGAGTTGTACCCTATTGGGGTGGAATCAATTGAGGTGTTTGGATGATAAGTTTTTGGAGGTGGTATGTTTACCATGGCCACTTGTCTATTGCTCAAATTTTCTATTCTTAAGGGGTGATAAGGAATGAAATCAATGTCTTCTCCCAACCCTATGCTTAATCTTTCCAATGCCACTGCAAGTGAGTCATCTCGACCTCCGCTATAATAGCCTAAGCCAAATCTATCGGAGGGAAGCTGATATAGTGGCTCGTAAGGCCTCCTACACCCCTGCTCATATACGCCAAGGCCATAGCCATGCCAATGGCAATGCTCAAAGTAGCTTAGAGAAAACTCAGGATTAGAGAGGTAACGAACATTGACTATGAATAATTCATCACCATCCTCTTCTATATCTGAAGACTTATGGGCGTAGTCCAGGTTGGCATAGACAAAATTGGTTTGGTTGGGAGGGATTCCAAGTGGAACCACTATTCCTACTAGTGGCCTCAAGTCTTTAGGCCTCCCTATGTCTTGTGCAGACTCAATGATAGGCATAAAGGTAATGTTCTACACAAGGTACTCCCCTATGCCTATGCTTGCCAAGTGTATTGATGCATGCGACGTGGATGACCCCACGGATGATACTGGTGAAGCAGGGTGATAATCACTATCTTCATCTTGATCTTGAGGATCTTCCTCTTCCATAGGACTTGGCATTTCAGCAATGGCTATAGTTGGCACTTCTTTGGGCCTTTCTTCCTTAACTAAGGGTGCCTTTAGCTTCTGATTATCTTTTGGTTTTGACGTTGATGGTACTTTAGAAGCATTGATTGTCTTGAGTGCACCAAGAGGTGTTGATGTGCATGGGTCTTTTCTTACCCCTTTGTCTTCGTTATCCACTTGTGTGGTTGGGGATGAAGGTGCCATGTATAGGTGAGTAGAAGGGATCATGAATTCTCCTAGAATGTCCACCTGATTAACGTATTTAAAAGGCTCTTCATCGGCTAGAACCACATAGACTTTGTTTTCGTGCACATACTTGACACACTGGTGCAAGATCGAAGGCACACACTTCATGGCCCTTATCCAAGGGTGCCCTAAGAGGATGTTATATTGCATAGCACCTTCTAAGACATGACACATCATGGGGATGGTCTTGTGCCCCACCTTGATGGGTAGGACTATCATTCCCATAGTATTGCATAAAGCATCATTAAAAGCTCTCAATGTGTAAGCTCCTGGAATGACATTGGTCTTGGGTATCTTGAGGTGCTCTATTGCAGTTGTTGTAATGATGTTAATCGATGAACCTGTATCGACCAAAACCCTCTTGAAAGGTAAGTCATTTATGGCCGCTACAATGTTTAGCGGAGGGTCTGGTAAGGCAGTAGAAACTGTCTTAATCTCATGATCATAGAATCGGATTATAGGTTCCTGGCATTCTTGCACTTGTCCCACAAAGTGAGTGAATGCATTCGCATCTTGTGGTTGAAGCTCAATTGTTCTTAAAATCTCCATTAGAGTCTCCCTATGCTTTGGGGACTATTGTATGAGCTCATAGATGGATAACTTAGCTGGAGTCATCTATAGGTTTTGCTCCAATCTACTCCGAATAGTTACCACAAGTCTCGTCAGTGGACCTGGAAGGTTGTCTTGCCTTTGCCTAGGAGTGGTTGGGATGTTCATGGGAGCTGCAGGAGGTTGCGGTTGACCATACCGCCTAGTCCTTGTTGCTATGTTAATGATCTCAACCATCCCAATGCATCCATGGGTAGGTATGTCAGCTCGAACCTGATTGACTTGGGCCCCTTGCTCTCGAGGGGCCTCATGATTGGGCAATGGGTTTCTATATATGCCCATGTCTCTGTTATCGGGAGCCAGTGGGTTGTCAACTTTGAGTTCTCCCACCTCAATCATGTTTTGCACTTGATGCTTAAACCCGATGCAAGCCTCAATGTCATGCCCCGATATCCTATGATAAGGACAAAATTGATCTTCCCTATATCCCTTTGGCTTAGGATGGTTGGGATCTATAAGAGGTATATCAAGAAATCTGATCCTCCTGGCCTCGCTCAATTGATTAAATATTGATTGCATTGATTCTGTCAGAGGCGTGAAATAATGAGGTGGCTTGCATTCTCAGTTTCTTCCCTGATTGTTCTTTTGGTCATAGTTGGCTGGTGGGGGATGTGCTTGATAGTTATGTGGTTGTTGTGCACCCCCATCCTTGGGTGTAGCTAATACGACTTGATTGACTGGAGTAGGGTTGCCCTGCTTCTACTTATACTTGTCATTCTTACCATTCTTGTTCCACTCATTTTTGTTTTGGAGCTTAATGGTTCCCTCATCTACTTTTATCTCTTCAATGAGCTTGGCCTGTGCCAAAGCTTCCTCAAATGAAGGATACTATTGGAGTTGTAGCAAGAGGGAGATATGTTTAGAACAAATTTTGGTAAACATGCGAATGATCTCTTCTATGGGAACGGAGAATGATAATTTTGCCATGATTTTTCTCCATCTATTCCCATAATCCATTACTGGCTCATCATCATACTATTTCAAGTTAGCCAGATCTGAAAGGTTCACCTTCTTCTTAGCACCAAAGGAGAAATGCTTCAAGAATGTGTTTACTAGTTGTTCAAAATTGGTTATGCTATGCTTAGGTAGTTGATTGAACCATTGAGTGGCAGCACCTAAAAATGTCATTATGAATGTTCTTAGCATGAGAGCGTCATTATCTTCAAGATGAAAATAGGCATTGATAAAATTGGTGACATGCTCTTGTGCATCCTCTTCACCTTTAAAATTTTCTAACCTAGGCATCTCAAAGTGCTTAGGATATGGAGGGCTAGGGATTGATGGGCACAATGGTTGATTGTGTATCTTGCTCAATGTTGGTGAGTTCCCAACTGCCTCTTGTTTCTCAAAGGTTTTCATATTTTCAGCAAGCTCTTGAAATGCCTTTGATGCATGGATTTCCTCCTCTTGTAAGCCTATTCGCATTGGCAATGGAGGTAACTCTCTATCCATTTGATTTGTTCCATTTTCCTCCCTCCTACGAGGGGACTCAGGATTGTGATCTTGGTTTGTTATGTTTGCCCTCCCCCCATTAGTTGGATTTCATTCATGATTTGGTGGGGGGTTTCATTGTGGGCTATCTTGTCTAGCATGCCTTTCCTTAGGTGAGTCAGTGTGTCTTGTTCTTTGGTGGTCACCACTATTTGTTGGTAAATTGTTAAGAGCTAGCCGCTCAGCTTGCTCTCTTAAACGTTGCTCATGTTGGTGCAAGAGTCTTTCTCTTTGTTTCTCTTGTTCGAGAGCTTCCACTAGCTCTCGCTCTTTGCGTAATGCATTTTCTAACCACCTCATTCGGTCAGTTTGTGTTGTCATAGAAGACTCATGTTTATCTGACTCTGTTCTTGTTGTCTTGACTCGCAGATTCCTCGAGGGGGTTTCTATTGTATCTGTACTCTTGCTAGTTAATGTGACTTGTTCAGTGTACTATTGAGTATCCCTATGATCAGACTCCATGCATCTTCTATGGGGTCACTCTAAGGTACCCCCAGACTAGGAGGTATGTTTAGAAGTCACAGTTCATGAGCTTCCAGATGCAGAGTTCTCAGTAGCTATAGTTCTTTGAGTTGGTTGAGTAGGAAATCGATCCAACCCATCTAGTTGTCTTGTTTTCCATGGCTGATCCCGTGGGGTGCCATTTACTCCTATGAGGTCATAGTCTATGGGAATATTTCCTTTTGTGTGAAGGGTTTCTTCTATATGATTCCCATGACTAGATGTAGCTCTAGTTTCCTGCCCTTCAGTGGGCAGACCTATTTCATATGTTTCTTGTGAGTCTTGAGGTGTTGCAATTCTTGTTTGCCTTCTTGATGAAGAGGGCTTGGTGGTAACATGCTTCCTCCATGTGGATGGAGATGTGGCAGTCTCATCATCCTTATGTGAAGAATGAGTCTTAGAACCTTCTTTATGTCCATGTGAGGAGGAAGCCCTTGAAGCTTCCTCATGTCTTTGAGATGTTTCTGTGTGTTTAGAGGAGGCCCTTGAGGTCTCCTCATGTCTCCTTGATGAGGATGGTTGTGAAGCCTCTTTTTGTTTATGTGACTTTGTTCCATGATGTGGTTCCTTACTTGGGGTTTCTCGAGGAGATCCCCCAAGGGTTGAATTATCACCCCTTAGGCTCATGGAACTACATCTCACGATCTTACGGGTAGGTCGTTCAATGTTACTATGACTCCGCCTATGGGCATGAATTGCTTCTGTCTCTCCCTCGGTATCAGACCGAGGGTGTTTACTTCTTGTTTTGACCATGTTGTTTTATGACTTGATTTTTTTGAGTTGCAAATTAGGAATGACCACACAATTCCAAACAAATGTTTATCTTGATTACCGATTTAAGTGTGCCCTAAACTATTTGGTGTGTTTTGATGTGTTGTTCTTTCGATTTCTTTGCTTTTGTTCTTGGATTAAGAATGAGAAGACTCAGCCATAGTGACAATCAAGTACACTCATGCCAAACATGATTTTCTCAAAAGAAGCTAGGGTACACCATTGAAGACCCAATGGAGGGTTCGCCTAGCTCTTCCACTCTGAACCAATGATTGTTCCAATAGTGGGAGACAGTTTGAACACAAGTAACTTAGTGTCACTATAAGTAAGTTTCTCAATCCATTTCTAGGAAGCTCTAGGGGGCAAACCAGTGGAAGGAGATGAATTCCAACGTCATTGGACTGAATTGAAGGTTGGTGATGAAATCCAACTCTCCAATGTTTAAATGAGACGTGCGTGTGTGGTGTTCATTTTAAGCTTGCGTAACATAAAGTGCATCATATAGCAGCAATGAGTCTTTCCTATATGCCTAAGTGAAAAAATACATTTCAATATTCAGAAAGATGCATGAACTACTATGATTTGTATGAGCACACTTTATCTCATGCAACTATGGCCTCTAGCAGGGCCTCAAAGCAAGCAAACAACATACAATGTCTAGCACATTGGATTCTAGGGCAAAATTTTTAGGCATAAGCCATTGTTCCTAGCAACGCCTAGTGGAAAATTTAAAAGAAGATCTAAGATATGCGAAATGCTTAATTCTTTCTTCTTTATTATTTCAATTTCCAAACATAAATGTGCTTTAAGTTCTCTATTTTGAACACACATAAGCAGATAGAAAGCTATAAAATATCAGGGAAGCTATACCAACCTTTGATCCAGCTCAGAGAGTCTATGTTTTGACCTCTACTGCACTCCAGTTCTAGCCGTTGTTGACCAGAGTAGTTGGTTCTTGGCTATTGTAGCTCAGAGCGGCTAGTTTTTGGCTATTGTAGCTTAGAGCGGCTAGTTTTTGGCCACTATAGCTCAGAGCGGCTAGACCTGCACACAAAATTAAGTTAGTTTTTTAGAAGAAAATGAAAAATTAGTGGTCGTCCCACCGTGATCACCATCTGTAGCGACCCCGAGAATGCATGCACCGGTCCCTTTTTTTCTAAAACCCTACTTGCAATGCTTATTTAAAATACCAAAGATAAAATGGAAAGACAAGAGGAAAAAGCATATAACATGAAATAACAAAATATGGATCTCTTTATTGATATTGAAGCTCGGTTACATGTCGGTCCCTCTTAGGGATACCCATTTTGATACTATAAATTACAAATAGGCAAGGAGTGCCCCTTTCACGAAGAGGTGGTGCGCTTATAAAAGCTTCCTAGTTCCGCACATGAAAATGTATGAGGGCTTACAGATGCCTCCTTCTCCAGGTCTATTTCCTAGAGGGATCCCTTTTGCTCTCATATGTTGTAATCTTCGTCCGATGTACCTATGGCCCTGCAAGCAATGAAACAACAACACACATTTAGGTGTCCGAGATTGCCTCCCTGGATGAGGTTGTTAGTAATCAAAGAATGTAATAGAAATATGATAAAACTATGCCATGAAATCATGTAAATCTATGCTAATGATATAAGAAAATAGAATAAAAGATGCTATGTCTATCTAAGCCAAGCCTGTGGGCCACTGTCCAAGACAGCGGCCGCTAAAGTAAACCTTACCCTCTTTGCCCCAAAGCTATGGGTCAAAGACTATAATCTGATGTTGAAGATAGTAGGTGTTATGCTCTTCGATTCATCAAAGCTCCATCGTACACGTGATCTCAAAGAGAACTTTTTGAGTCTTGAAAGCTCTCCTCAGGAAGATGTCTAAAGATCTCTAGATATCTGATTCTCTATCTCTTGGTGCTCTTAGGCTTGCACCTTTTATAGTGTGAAACCCTAGGTCTATGTCCAAGCCCTAGAAATGAATTTCTCATGCGTAGTGCAAGTTAGCATGAGAAGCTTTTGTCCATTGTCTATATTTGAAGGCCAGTTAACTAAATCTAACTACCCACTTGAGTCTTCTATGCGAACTGGTCATTAGCATGAGAAGCTTTTGTCCTTTGTTTATGCTTGGAGGTCAGTTAACTTAAGTCTAAATGCAAACTCAAGTCTCCTATGTGAACTGGTCATGAAAAGGAATGCAAAGTCACTCCCGCTCACCTTTATTGCATGCAGACTGCCACTTCCACCCGAGATTGGGCCTGTTTGTCGATAAACCACTTCTTATGGCTTAGCCACTGTCATCTATAGTGGCTATGATCTGGCCACTATCATCTACAGTGGCTAAGGTCTGGCTGCTCTAGGCTTGAGCGGCTAGGATCTGGTCACTCTTGGCTTGAGCGGCCAAGCTTGGATGGCTTGAAAAGGCCCCAAATGAGTGGTGAGAACCACTGTTGATGCTTGGAAAGTCCAATATTATGTCTTATGATCTTATGAGTGTGTCTATGTAAGTAGCTCCCCTAAGCATGACATGATTTAGGTGTCTACGGTTAGAGGTAGGCAAATTACATCATCTCATTGGAGGCCTACAAAGTGTTGACTGACCAAATAAATTCATTATAAAAGCAAGCCTTGGGCATGGGTTGTCAAAATCCCACATTAAGTTAGCTTAGCAATCAACCCCTCCATCCATTAATCCCTTCACTGCCATACCCACCATACTTTGTAGTACCTAACCTTGAGAAGTTCAAAGGTGATGAATACGTACAAGAGCATGTGACTAGCTTCATGAATTTTTTCTTTTATCTTCAAGATAATGATACCATAATGTTAAGAACATTTCTTATAACACTGGTTGGGGGTGCTTTGAAGCGGTACAATCATCTACCATGCCATAGCATATACATATTTGATAAATTAGTAGATGCATTTTTGAAATACTTCACCTTTAGCATTAGGAAAAAGGCTACCCTTACTAACTTGTATAACCTTCATTAATTTGAATATGGGTCAGTTATGATATATGGCAACAAGTGGAGAGCAATCACAACAATATTGTCCTTTACCTTACCTATCATGGAGCTAACTCGGATGTTCACTAGAAGTTGCTCAAAACAAATATCACTTTTATTGTAAATTTAGTAATATCAAAATTTCTAGGAATCCCTAACCCAAGCCAAGGTAATTGAGGACATCAAGGTCCAATAAGAAGACATTAAGCTTTGTAAGAAATAATAGCCTAGAAAAAATGATAAGGGTAATCAAACCCAAAAATAGACAGCTCTAGTAAACCAAGTTATTTTGAGTACCCCTAGACCCTCAAATTGAAACCCACCTCAACCACCAAATTATCAGGCTCAATCACCACCTACATAATATCATTCTCTACAACCACAAAATTAACAACCAATGCAACAACAGTGCCCACCTTACCAATACACTCCATTATCAAAACCTTTGGTGAATGTATTTCATTGGTTGTGTGAGGTGCAAGAAATCACTCTCCTTGAGATTCATCTACTAGACCTAAATCATTCTAAACCTAAAAATTATAAGGAGGATCAGTACTACATGTACCATAGATAGAAGGTTCATAACATTAGGTTATCCTACACCTTAAAAAATATAATGTAGGACATGATCAAGAGGCAAGAAATTCAAATAGACAATCCTCTTTCCATGAATAATCAAAACATGGGGGTCTATCAAGATCCTCTACCTCAACATGGACCAAACATAGCACCTATTATTATAGCAAAGCAACTAAAATAGATTAATCAGGTCCACACTGCCCCACCTAACCAAGTTTTTAATGGGAATTATTAACATAGTGACAAGGAATAGACGATATCCAAAATAACACACATAGGTTATGGACCCTTCCAATATCCCTTCAACGTCACAAGCATCATTTCAACCCATACCAATCATACCTCCTCTGCCTCATCAAGTGCGCACAATGAGAAATAGACTCACCCAAAGTCTTAAAATAGCCTTAGTGAAGCTCTCCATCTATGATTTTATGAAATAATTGTTGCCATATTGGGAATCTCTAATGGAGATTTTGAAATCAATTGAATTGCAACCCCAAGATCCCAATGCTTTTGTAAATTTTATGGGATAAATTCAATATTGCAAAGAGCTTGCAATAACCTTCCATGATCATGATATCAAGATCATACCTATTGACATTCTTGATCCACCATTGCACATCATATCTAGTGTATATAGAATTACGTATAAATGGGTCTTGATTTATACCAGCTCATCTATCAGCATCATCACCACCATCGTACTTACACACCTTAACCTTCTGCCATGGCACATCATCACATACACCTTCACCCTTTGATATTTTAATGGTGCATTGTGTTCCACTATTGGTATAGTGGTCCTTCCTATTAAGGTTGGACCAAATATTATTTATACACGTTGCATGTATTGGAAGGATCCATGCAATACAACTTATTGCTTGGTCGACCATGGATAAGAGACATGACATCTGTACCTTATATACTGCACCAAATCATAAAATATGTGCATGAAGTTCAAGACCACTACATCCCAATAAATTTGGAACCCTTTAAATTTTTCCACATGGTGTTGCATCCTCATGAGTCCACATTACCATCAACTCATTTGGATATCCAACCTATCATTCAATAATCCAATCATCCACCATAGACCTCAAATCCTTCATCATCACAATCATCATTGTAACTATAGTCATCAATATCCCTAAGAGCCCCTTCTAATTCATCAGACCCTCCCACAAGGAACCCTAACAATGCACCAATAGAATCCCCACCACCTGAACCATCACCACATACTACATCCACATCTAACTCATCCAATATACCACCCACACCTTCAATATCCACCATCTCCACTACATCCATCGCACAAGTTTTCTAGGGTGCATGAGTTATGCACCCATTTTTTTGCCTCACGCACTTTTCTCTTGAGTAGAGCGCATGAAGTTCCCTGAGGGCGCATGAGTCATGCACCTTGTTATATCTCACATGCTCCATGCCAAAGTGGAGTGCACAAAGTTCCTTGAGGGCTCATGATTCATGCACCTCATTTTGTCTCACGCGCTCTATGCCCAAGTGGAGCGTACAAATTTCCTTGAGGGTGCATGAGTCGTGCACCCCATTTTTTCTTGTATGCTCCGTGCCCAAGTGGAGCACACAAAGTTTCATAAGGGTGCATGAGTCATGCACTCAATTTTATCTCACACAATCCACTCTTGAGTGGATTGCACAAAGTTCCTCGAGGATGCATGAGTCATGCGCCCGATGTTGCTTTTGTGCGCTCCACGTAGGCTCGTGCACCTACTTTTAATAAAACATAAATGAGTATTAAAGGCACATGAATCTCATGTGCCCCATTTAATTAAGTCACATGCCTCATGAGCACACTCCATCCGAACCAATAAGAAGTAAGCAAGTGGACAGCTTAATCCCCACTCAGTAGGAATCCAACCATGCAGACCCAAGAAGCATCCAATCAGTATATGATGAGGAATTAATTTTGTGCTCTCAACTCTATGGCATGACAAATAAGAACTCTTTGGCCAATAAAAAAGCAGGTGCTCCACATAATGATATTAATGCAGGTGATTTAAGTAGAAGGTGGTGGATCTCCCTCGTGGTATTGACATGAATACATGCATGCAGAGTGAATTATTGAGGAATTGAGCACTGTTGTTTGAAATCACTCTCTGTTTATGAAGACCCACTCTCATGGATTCCACAATCATAGCTACAACTAGGGTACTAGATATAAAGGCTCAAATCGAGAAATTAATAGGGGCCTGGTAGGTAATGAAGAGGGTAGGGAGAGCCAAGGATTCAAAACCACTAATTGACCTACTAGATTCGAGCAGAGACATTATGCTATACCATCAGTGGGAAGTGGAGGGAATAACCATATGCATATTTAACCCTACTGAAGAATACAACTAGCACCACCCTACCCTATTGAGGCATTTATTTATGAGAGCATAGAGGGATAGCGACGAGTCAAGTCTCATCTGAAACAAATAGAATTCTAACATTGATAGATTGACCTATCCTAAAGTCTATCATTCTTCAGATCTTCTAGCATGGTTGGTAGTGGCCTATGACCCTAGGAATAGAACTATCAAGTACCATAAAAATTAGGTGGTTTTTAGATTAACGACTAATAGAATCAAGAATGTATTCAGGCTCTCTCCAAGAATACGCATTCTAGACCTCCCCACCTTGGCCCTACAATTCAATTTTATGCTTCACACCTCTCTCTCAAATATTCTATTAAAAATAAATATGAGGATGCCCTCTAGCTTCCCCATACACAAAAATATCCTCCATCCCTAGGTGCAAGATTACGTAGATATCATCAATTTGGTTCTAGGTACAAAAGACTTGGAGAACATCACAAAGGAGGTTTTGTTCCTAATATTTTAGTGCAACAAAATAGATAAAACACTTATGTACCAATGGGAGGAGGTCATCAACAACAATATGAATAAGGAGCTAATAGAATTATAGGAGGCCATATTAGCCAACAAAGAACAACTTCCCCCATTTTCTTACTACTCCTTCCTAGTTCACTTGGTCATTGGCCAGCTAGAGTAGTCCCATATTGTCAAGGTGGGCGATTTGGTGCCACCACAGTTCAGGATAGGTTCTTATGCATTCAGGAAGTATGCTCTAGCTATACGGCCTTCTTCAAAAATGACCTACCGATAATCCATGCTCATCTATGTGGGGAAGACCCTAACAGATTCGACATTGGAGTTAGAACATTTCTTCGTGAAGCTAAAGTAGGAGATTTCTTCTACACAAGAGTATTCTTATATCAGACTTTATGGGTCTAAGCTACCTCCAAATGCATTACTAAAGCACTACCGACATCAATAACTATTTTGTAAATAACTAGGTATATCATCGAGGAGGTCATAATCATATTCTTAAGGAAGAAGGGGAGTGTGTCATGGCTACCAATTCCTTGCACAATGGGTCCTTATACGTATCTAGGCCATTTTTCAATGTTGTGGGCCATCTAGAACATGGATACGTACTGCTTCCTAAAAATTACCTGGAGATATTATGATCCTGAGGGCCATCATAGGCATGTTATCACTAGCAATCTCACTCTCTTACAAGTCACACATAGGGCAAAATATTTTGAAGATGAAATGCAAAAGGCAATCAAGCAAGACCGATCGTTAGAATTTATTTGGAGAATGGACAGAAGACCTCACAGTAAATTGGAGGTAGTAGGGGATTATAGTTTTGACTTAAGGTTACACATGGAATTATTGGTATACAAGGTGATACTACCAGTCCCCGCTACTCTCCCACAAGAATTACTAAACCCCACCTTGCAGGTGGTCCACCAAAACTTAGATCTATTTAAAGTTATGATGAAAATAGTGGAAAAAACTTGATAAGAATAGGCAAGGCTCCCTGCGTCCTCCATATCTCTTGCTACCACTTCATCAAAAGTTAAATATTTGGTAGATTACTCCTCCCACAAAGAGTGTAGCCTTGCATTTTCAACATAGGCACTAATGTCTACATCCAATAAAATTGATTTGGTAATGGGCTAGCCCTCATTTTTTACTACCACCTTGGTAATCAATCAAGAATAATGTCCAATTCCCCCTAAGGCTCTAAATAAAATATAGGAAGTAGGGGGATTATCCAGCATACTCAGGGAGTATGAGATCCAGGAAAGAAGTCCCTCATAGTCCCCCACTAGGAAAAAGGCCAAAAATAGATCTTCTACCCTGAATATAGAAAATATCATGCTGACAAGAGTAAGGGATGCACTCCAATTCACCATAGATGAAGAGGACCAAATACAGGATATGGAGGAGCAAAGTTCCCCTAGCAAAGGAGTGAGTAGACCCTGAGGGACATCTAGACATAAAATGTTCGATGTATCCACTGCTATTTTTGACATTCCCCTACCACCAAGTCTAAAAGAAGCCATGATTGACCTTAGAAAAGGTGTAATGAGGGTAAAAGCTAGACCAATGGATATGATGAAATCACATGTGGCCTCCCAAGTGCAGGTGGAAGCAACAATAGAGAAATAAGTATCAGCTTTAAAGGCTAAAGCGGTTGAAGTAGAATAACTACATCTCAAAAGTACAACTACAGTCTAAGATCGATCAATTGAAGCAAACACCAGCTCCCTCTCAGGCCATCACTAAACATGCCAGTGACCACTTTGGGTCCATTGATGAATTCAAATAGGATATGAAAGATAAAATACTATAAAGGATGGATGATCTTTCATCAATATTTTATGATATTTATGCCATTAGGTACATTTTCGGCATCCTGCATGACCTGTTGTAGCAAGTCAATCAAAGAGTAAACTTGATATATCCTATGTACCAAAAATTCAAATAGAACTATGTGGATATCAACACGAGAGAAGTTACTTTGAGGTATGGTTCTACTTTTTTCTTTGTAGAATAATATGCCAAGGTTTTCATTTATCTGCAGAACAAATCAAATTGGCTTCGATGGGTCCAAGAAGTTGTTAGTGTTGATCAGGAGGTCGAATATGAACTAAGTGACTATGTATTTATGCTAAATGAATTCATCCAAGCTCCTGATATCAAGGAGTTCATGCTCAATAAGATACAAAGTTTTAAAATTGGTTAGGATATGAAGATGTCAAAATAGTTCAACTCTTTGGTGGAGATGGTAGACCGCCTATGTGTCTTCACTAAGAACACCATGGAATGGTCCAAAGAGTGGTTTAACTAGGTCATGCAAGATATCAACCTACTAACATTTGCTTTGACCTTCCATTATGAAGATTGGGTATATATCGACCACAGTCTACAGAATCCCAGAAGAGAAGAAGTGGGACCCAACTCACCAAAATAAGCCCACAAGCAAAGCATAGTGTAGCCACCTGCTCAAGATAGTAGGAAGGACATCACATAGCCTCAACCACCATCCATATAAGAAGAAGGGCATGGGCCACATGCCCATTTTTTATTTTATTATACTTTTGTAAGGGAAATGAGATCAGGCCAGATGGAAGGTTGATGTAGAAATAGTTACAGTCTTGCTCGAGCATTCAGTGCTATATATAGAAGACCACTATAGTAGAAGGAATGATCATAAAACCTCTGAGAGAAAATTTAAGCCCATGTATAACTGATGTAGGCAACAAATCCACCTCCTAGAAGAAGAAGAAGTGATCAAAGAGGATTTGCTTAGTTTTGACAATTTTGACAGTTTGTCAAGTTTTGTAAATCATACAGGTAGGGATAAACTATAAATCCAAGGAACCAAACCATACAATTGGATGGAAAAACTATACAAGGTAGTGGCAAATCATACAGGATGCACTGAAATTCATCCAAATGCATGGGAAATATAATTTTATGGTAAAATGGCGCATAGATTTGCAAACTAAGGTGTTAGACTTAGTAAAATGCTAATTTAATGAATTCGATTGTGCATCGGCAGTTGTAAATAACTAATTACCTCAGGAACCACTTAGAATGGCCTAGGAAACATTATATAAGGCCCTATTTTCAATTTTAGAGGTCTGATTACCTATGTAAGGAATACTAGTTATATTGTGATACATATATTGATTGTTCTAAGTTATTGCAAGTATAGAGATAGATTATCCACACTATAATTGAATCCATGATACATCAATGAGCATAATAATTTTTTTTTATTATTGTGTATGATTCTAGTATTGATGGATGGTGTTTTGTGGATGAATCTTGTTGCATGTGTTTTCTATTGAATATTGTAGGTTACTTTTATGCATTGTTGCAACTCCTTGATAGATATGAGCATTGGTGGACCCTGAGGACTGATATGTGAGTATAAAAATGTGTATAATAACATTGTGAACCCTATTGTATGATTTCTATATGTGATCAGTTGAATGGAATCTCTCCCAAGCTCTGTTACAATGATTGGTACATCCTAGAGAATGGATTAATTGGCATAGTAAAACCTTACAAAACATCCCTAAGAGATATTGAGGCATTAGAGTATCTGAGTGGGCATCTGTATGTACCATTAATTTTTGTCAATCGTACACAATATTCTGTACAAATCGTACCAAGTTGACTTACCCAATTTGGTAAACTAAACCTTAGAGATCAACTTACCCGATTTGGCAGTTTGAGGAAATCGACTTGAATATTTACAAATTTGTGTACGGTAGCTTCCAAAATGTATTCTCTCAATTTTTTTGAGTGTGACATCATACAATATAGGACACTGTATGATTTGATATCATACAGTGTATGCAATTGACATTCGTACAAGTTGATCATTGGGTGTAAGAGGGCAGTTTGAGGGATCTTACGACTATACGATTTAGTAACCAAGTTAGGTTTAGTATATTGATAATCCTCAACCTTAGAATACACCTCCTTTATGGTAATAATCCATCCTTGTGCTACAACTGTGTCTAATATTTTGTCGTATTTTCCTTTGTGTGTGCCTTTTCTATCTTCCTGATTTCACCCTTTCTTCTATCATTTCCAGGGATCGTTTGGGAAGCTTTGTCTACTGAGATCATTTCCTGTGGATGCACTATAGTTGGATAATCTTGCATCACTACAATCAGGATGGAGATAAATAGCTCCCTATTATGATATTCGAACAAGGGAAGCATTGTAGTCATTATCATATAAGACCTGAGCACTATACCAGGATTTTTATGTATATCATTTCATTTAATACAAATTCCAACTCTATTATTGGCAATTCCTATGTTATGGTCTATGTGTCTTCTCGTTTGCATGTTATAGTAATATAAATGTGTGAATGATACTTTCCTTCACTAGTTTACCATTTTTATTGATTACATAATTTGAATGAATTAAAATGAGCTAGTCCCTCTTTCTCTTTTTGTTCTAAGTTAACCACAAATCTAAATCTGCTACGGCTACCAAATGGACATGGCACCAGTCTTGTATTAACATTACTTGAATTGGTAACCAAAAAAATAATAATTAATATAATATCATCGAATCTTGTAATCTATGGGTGATTATGTCATTAATATAAATATTAAAGCCCATTGTTTGGGGTTTCCTTACCTGACCTGGTTTGTCTAGAGTCACATAGATAATATATTCCTGGGTCAAAGTGGTAGATCCACTAGAGTCTACAATATTCATTGTGGTTTTTAGGATTCCTATGATATGACAAAGCTTGAGGTAAATAGGAAATCCCCACAAAAATGCATAAAAAAAAACATTAACAATAACATAAAAATAAAACAAAATAAAATTACGAAATAACAAAAACAATTTGCATTTCACGTCACCATTGCATTGCATATCACCATGCCTAACATTCTGCATTTGATCATCTTAAGAATAGTCATGGCTTTAGCTAGTTGCATTTTTTTTGCATTACATTAGGCATTTTGTTCATCACAATTGCATCCATCTCATCGTTCATTAAGCATTTCGTATAGCATCATGTTTGTAGGAGAGTCACTTTTCTTGATGTAATCTCCTTTATCATGGGCATACACCATATTTCAGTATTCACATTTCTATATCGTCTATCCATCACTTGCTCATTCTCGAACAATTTTTATAATATCTCCAATAGGGTATTTCGGTAATTCAGCCATTCCTAGTTGGTGTTTCATATGTCATTATGAACCATATTGATGTTTGGTGATATAATATCACTTTGGTTGTACTTGATTTATTTTAAAATCCCAACACATGCTCATAATATTAATTACAATTTTGTACAAGGAAATATGACACTACAAAGTATGTCTTACCTCAAAAGTAAAAAATTTCCCTTGCTCTTCCTATCATGTGCATGGTCTAAAAAGTTGAGAATTGACAAAAGGACAAGCTCATATCCCCCCCAAAAAAATCTCCTTAGTACCTTACTTCTATACAAAACAAGCAAATCCTCAAAAGTAATAAAATTCGCTTTTGCTCTTCCACAAAATGAGCAAGTCACAAAAAAAATCCCTTTGCTCCTCCACAAAACAAGCAAAAATCCTCAAAATCCCATTAAAAAAATATAAAAATAAAAAATAAAAAGAGCTTGAATCCTTGGAATTCTTATTTTTTAACAACCATGGGGCGATCTTCATTGCTAGCAATAGGCTATAGATGCCTAACTAGCAATGGAGTAGCCTTACATATAGTAAAACGTTTGTCACATTAGCAACCTTCTTTTGTATAGAACAATGTCATATTGTGGTTGAGCTAGCTTTTGATGGCTTGCATTTAGAGTAGTTAAGTCCAACCAAGTCCAAAATTGGGGTAATGAACTTCACTATGCACACACAAGGATATTGAATATCTTGGTCTTCTTAGCAAATTTTTATCTTTTAGATGCTTGCATGGTTAGTATACAACTTTTGATTGGTCAACTAGGGTTTTTGAGTCTCATGAAAGCTTTATTGCTCCCTTTTGATCTCTCATTGTTCATAATCCATTATCATTGTGCTTCCCCATTGCATATCATTTATCGCTTAGAATTCATTCTAGTGTATGCCCTTGATGTTATTGTTTACATCCTGATTTATGGCTCTTATACATTCTATAGTGCCTATAATTAGTTTGTAATTACATCATAGAATCATCTATTATGTTCCATTAATTTAAGCATACATCCATAATTTGTATTAATTAAGTTATCATGTGTCATTAGTACATCATAGGTATACCTAGTCCTATGTATCGCCATATCAAAAAAAATTATTCATCTAACATAAATGCATCATCATATAAATATAGGCATACATCTAAACTCATATACCATTGCATTAATGCATACATTTCATCCATATACATAAACAAAAATCAACACAATAAATGCAATAAAAGAACATCTCATATGTATATCATAAATAATGAGTACACAATGATACAAAATTCCTTTAAGCTAAAATATAGTGGGTCCTCAGACCTCACATCCAAAAAAAAAGCTAATACATATGGGCCCAACTTAAGATGGCTATGCACCACTACTCTCACCACTGCCCTCTGCCTCATCTCTACGAGGGCTCCCTCGATCCACTAGCACCTAAATCCTGGGAAGCACTTGATGATACAAATAAAGAAACAATTGGTCTCATTAAAGGCTCACCTAATGCCCCACTCCACCAACTTTGTGATGAATAATAATAATATGGTCATGCTGGTATGGCAATATCATTCAGCAATAAAATGTTCTCCAGTAGTCATACATAATCTCGCTCCTACTCCAACTGGGTCATCAAGATAGTCAACCTTTGTCTACCCATAGGTATTTATAGTCTCATAGTCTATAGAGAGTCACACTCCATCCATAGAACATCTTGATCTACCATGATTATCTCTCTTTCCTCCTAAAGGCTCTGTACATGAGCCTATAAGGTGTCCCTCTCCTCTAACTAGCCTCACCATCATTATATGTTTGTCTTCCAGTGGCTATACAAATTGGAATGGGTTATGTTCTTGTCTATCTGCTACCCATGGAGGATATGCAACTTCTCTCTTAGAGTAGTAATATTCTCTAGAGGGTCAACCTCATTTGCCTCATCCCCACCATCACTCCGCATGGGTGTCTTGTACCCACGATAGCTCCTTGTGATGATGTTCTCACATTCATATCCACTCTATGATGAACTCATTGTTGTGAAATGTCATCTATTGCTACACCATTCACCTCATCCCTTCTATCTATTACCCCATAATAAAACAACTAGGCTACCCACCAAGAATCATACTCTACTATGGTCCCAATATCCTTCATGTTAGAATCTACCAAAGGCTCATCTGAATCCTCACCCACAAGCTCAACTTGTAGCCATGCCAATTGGGTCTCACTAGTCCTTTGCCTATAAACCATTGGGTCATCAGGGAAATCCTACCTTACCTTGAGCTATCAAGTTACTTATGAGCACTGAAGTACTCATTCTCTATCTTGTGGTGACTACTCAGCCACCTCCCTTGCCATACTTACCTCAAGTGCATAGCCTCCTTGACCTAGGTCGATGCTCCCTGCCATGGTTTCCATGTCAGTTATATTTATTGCAATCCTATAAATATCTATATATAGTGATCTATAATACCCTAAAATAGGTAGCTCTTTCCTTTCTGTCTCTCATGCAACCACTGCATCGCATAAGGAATCTCGGTATCCACTATATCTCTACATGCATCCCATGATAACCCACTAGGTCTGTTAATCATAAAATGCTCCCAACCCTAAATATTAGGAGGAAGTTGCACCCCAAGCCAAGTCATACCTGATGTATGATCTCATACAACTCTCCACTCATTTTCAATTAGCCTAAAGCTACACATTTTACCCATCCCATCCATTTATTACCATTTAATTTTAATGTGGATTTATTTTATTAATAATGAAAAGGTTCAAATTTTTGTTCTTACCTTCCTTGCACTAACTCCTATGCTTGTAGAGGCACCTGATGGGTACATAAGATCTATTGATTGGTATTCCAACAACACTTTATTGCACCTGAGCTATCCTCCTTCCCATCTCACTCTTCTCTCATCTCAAATGGTGAAAATGAGCATTTTCTCACAAAATCTGCTATTTATAGCTTTGCATGGTTGTGATCATCCAGGATGGCTGCGTGGCCTAGTGTGACCATTATAGAATCATATTTTCCTAGGGCACCCATCCTAACAATCCCATTTTTGTCAAGTGAGGCATTAACATCATCATTTTACATCTCCTCCATCAACTCGTCACTTGAGGGGGTAGTCAATAATCATAAAATTTGTATTTCAAAATCAAGTCAATAATCAAACACTCAAAAATAAAAATCATGTTCATCCAAGAATCATTACCAAAAATGATCATACACCCTCCTTACTAGAGCAAAATCAAAAAACTCAAACAAACACTTGGTATACCCAAATCCTAAATCATATAGACTAATAACATCTACCCATGGCTGAAAGTTTACCAATATCATATCAATGGTGTATTCAAAGCTGAGAGCCTATAGACTAATAACATCTACCCATGGCTAAAATATCACCAAAGATAAAACCTAAGTCCATAAATGTGTTGGAAGTAACGATTCAATGATGTGTGGCCTCTCCATGCTTGGGATATCTCATGTTGACTTTTTAAATTGACACTCATCGTCAATCCAATTATTTTAGGTCATCTACTTTTTCTTTTCATTGTGCTTTTGCATAAAGCATCCCAAAAAGGTGCATCTGTAGACATCTAAAATGCATCATTTTGAGGAGGCTCTCGAAATACCTCCTTGATAACTTACACCAACCACTTTGGGTAGCCCCTAGGCCAATTCAATGGTTTTCACTAGTAGGAAATTTTCCCCATGGGAAGCCTAACCATCTCGATTCGATATGGTCTCAAATTCGTGATCGTCTCTATCCAAGATGGTCGCACAAAAATAAAATCAAAAAGATAAAATAATGAGTAGCCGAAACTACCTATTAAGTATTGTACATGATTTTGTGTGCAAAAATCAAATTCCCTGCATGAGGTAAATTCAAATTAATCACATGCAATCATTTAGTGGTATGCATCTACTTTTTCATGTAGACTGTCCCTCTACATTTTCATGCAGAGTGCCCCTGACTAGAACTTGTCACAATTAGCCTCAAGCCAAGAGGTCTATAAAATGGTGCTCCCCCATTAATTTTAAGGATCCCAAGTTTTTAAATTCAAAGCCATTAAATATTATCAAAAATATGCCAGGTTATCTCGTAGCCCAACTTGATATTACAATGTTGCAATATTTCCACCTTGGATTTGAAATCGTTTTTCCTTCCCTCAAGCGATCATTCATATTTCTTGGGTGATCATCCATATCATTTACTCGTATCTACAATCATATAAAATCACCCAAAATAAATGTTGTTTGGCTCTGGTTATGCTGAGACACAGGCTCGCGACAGTGACCGTTTAGCCCCAAGATGATCTGAAGAAACCGTCTCGACCCAAGATGGTATTAGACATGCAATTACTTTTTATGTTTTATGTTCATCTTAGCTTAGATTTGTTTCTTTCTAGAATCTACATCACTTTAGAGTTTAATTTATACATGCATGCATTTATCTTTTATTTCATTTATGATTTTCAGATTTAATATGGGTCCAAACTCGGTGGGCCCTGCACATACTATTGATTTATTGTTATTTCTTTATGTGCAAGTTACAGGGTTAAAAGATAACAAAATATTCTAGGATCCGACTCTCATGCGGTGGTCACAAGAAAAACCCGCTCTTAAAACAACTATGATAGCACAAAGATTTTGATATTGCACCCATAAACTTTTATTTGTGATATTGTAATCATTGTATCGCTAGTTAAAATCCCCTCGAAGGTATCATATTGTAACACTTTAAAAATATGAATATCAATAAATATAAAAATATATATTTTATTTCATGCAATCATTTTGTTTCATTACTTTTTTTTATTGGTAAAAAGAGGTTTTGAAAGGGTCTCGTAACCTTTTACAAAGAGAAAAACATTACGAAAAGCTTCATAGAGGTAAAAAGAAATAGGAGCACCAGTCATGGCTGAGAACCTAGGATGATCCTACCACACTTAAGGAGAACAAAAATAGAAATACAAAAAATCCATGAACAATCCCACGTAGGGTCAAAAATAGCAAACCCAGAATTAATACCCACGCAGGGGTAGAAAGAACAAAATCCAAACCATCTCAAAGCCAACCCAACCTAGAAAGCCCAATTAGGCATTTACACTGTTCGGCCCATGGCCATTTTCTGTGATGCCAGATTCCACCAAGTTCTTGAATTCCTCAAGGATTTTGTATTGGTCCTTATATTCTTCTAGGAGGGCATCCGCTTGAACCAACAGAGAAGAGATGGTCTTGGCCACCCGCTCGAGGGCCTTGAGAAGATCCTAAATTTCTTGGAGATGCCCATGATCCGAAAGGTTGGGATAATTGGTTACCCAAGAGAATAACATAGGAGCTTGAGTAGAGGTACCCTCAATGGGGATAGGTTTCTTGGTCAGATTCTCCTTCTTGGGTTGGAATGATAGAGAATCGTCCGAAACTTCGTTGATGACTAGGGGAGCTTTTCATTTGCTGCAACCCACCTTGGCATGAAGGGGTAGCACCAGGGCTTAGACTTCTAAGAACCAAAGGTATACTTCACTCTGTTCATGGGATCCAGAGTGCAGTTGGGAGGAGAAGAAACTAAAGCATCTCCCCCAAAATCTCCCCCAAAGTTAGTAGGACCACTAGATATGAGCACGGGGCTGACAGGACCAGTAGCTCTACGATTCTATTCCATGAAAACATGGTTGAATAGGACAATATGGAGGTGCTTATTAAGGGGATATGAGTAAATATTATTTTTGATGTTTAACATAAACCTATACATAGACCTAAACATGTACTCAAGAATATTGATTATTTTCTTCCCTCGAAGGTGGTTCAAAAAAGCTAGATGAAAGCTTCTCAAAATTGCACCCAGGATATCAAGGGTAAAGTACTAAAGAATAGTGATCATGATAGTGTCCCAAGTCTTTAGCAGTGTCTCATTTACAATGCCCCCTTTCTCCTTTCCTAGGGACTCTTCTGTTGAGCAAGGTGTAGAAACAATATTGTCATTGTTGTCAACACAGTCAGACTGATCGATTGATGCAGTGGACAGGAGTTAAGAGGTTCTTCAGAGTATGTACAGTGGTTTTCCAAAATATAGAAGTGGCCCATATACTAATAATCAAAAGAAAAATCACAAGGAAGAAAAGCTGTCGCGATATCACGACATGTTGAGAAGAAAGAAAAGCGTCGCGATATCGCGACATGTTGGCAAGAAAGAAAAACTGTCGCGATATCGCGACATGTTGAGGAGAGAGAAAAACTGTCATGATATTGTGACATATTGAGGAGAGAGAAAAACTATCATGACATATTGAGGAGAGAGAAAAACTATCGCGATATCGTGACACGTTTGAAGAGAAAGCGCAAGAAAGAAAAATTGTCGTGATATCATGACATATTGAGGAGAGAGAAAAACTATCGCGATATCATGACATGTTTGGAGAGAAAGCGCAAGCAAGCAAAACTGTCACGATTTCATGACATGTTCGAAGAGGAAGCGCAAGCAAGAAAAACTGTCACGATTTCGTGACATGTTCAAAGAGAAAGCGCAAGCAAGAAAAACTGTCGCGATTTCGTGACATGTTCGGAGAGAGATAGTACGAAAGAAAAACTATCACAATTTCATGACATGTTGGAAGAGAAAAAGACAAGTAGAAAAAGTGTCGCGATTTCGTGACATATTGCAAGAGAAAGAGGAGAGAGAAAAAGGTGTCACGATTTCGTGACATGTTTCATTTTCGCAATCCAAAACGAAGAGAAAGAGGAGAGAGAAAAAGGTGTCACGATTTCACATGTTTCATTTTCGTGATCCAAAGCAAAGAGAAAGAGGAGAGAGAAAAATGTGTCACGATTTCGCGACATGTTTCATTTTTGCGGTCCAAAGCGAAGAAATATTGTACGGATGAAAAAGTGTCACGATTTTGTGACATATTGCAAGGAAGGTTGTACGGAAGAAAAAGTGTCGTGATTTCGTGACATATTGCAAGGAAGGTTGTATGGACAAAAAAGTGTCACAATTTCACGACATATTTCAAGGAAGGTTGTACGGATAAAAAAGTGTCACGATTTTGTGACATATTGCAAGGAACGTTGTATGGACGAAAAAGTGTCGCAATTTCACGACATGTTGCAGGAGAAAGAATCCGAGAGAAAAAGTGTCACGATATCGCGACATGTCGGGTTTTCACGACCCAAAGGCAAGAGAGAGAGTCCAGGAGAAGAAGTGTCATGATATCGTGACATGTCGCATTTTCGTGACTTAAGGAGGAGAGAGAAAGTAAGAAGGCAGAAGTGTCATGATATCGTGACAAAAGTAAAGAAGAAGAGTATAGAGGTGAAAGTGTCACGATATCGCGACATGTGTTTTCACGGGTCCAAATCCGAGAAGAGGACAAAGAGGCAGAAGTGTCATGATTTCACAACAGGTCACTTTGGCGTGAGCAAAGAAGAGAACCCAACCGAAATAAGATATGTAACAGTTAACTAGAGTTATACGGCAGTTACAGGTGCAGTTGGAGAAGAAATTCATGCAAATAAAATAAGAAGAGTTAACTAAAGTCAGTATGTCAGTTATAGGTGTAGTTACAGTGAAAACGCATGCATGCATAGAAAAGAAAGTGAACAGTCTCTAAGGAAAATACGAACAGTCGTGACCAAGAAGACAAACAGTCATGGTAAAGGTATATGTGTCAATTCGTTGCATGTAACGTAATGCCTACTCTATATATACAAAAGGAGTTACATATAAAAGGCATTACAATTGACAAGTGGCAGATGAGAATATGAAAGTAACAGTTACAATTGACAAGTGGCATATGAGAAATGAAAGAAGGAGTTACAACTGGAGTTACAAAGATTCAATATGGTTATAAAAGGAGGTCTATGTAGAGGATTACAAGCTATTGAAATTGAGTGAAAGTGCTACAAGAAGAGGGTTGAAAGAGAGCCACAAGAGTGTATTCAGCAGAGCAGTGAGAGCCATAAAAGAGCAGTAAGCAGAGCTTTAAGAGCGTGTGTGTTTTGGTGAATAGAGAGAGAGGTTGGGTTAGCAACAGACCGATCGGGGGTCTTGTATAAGCGAAGGCATTTTTATGTCAATCTGATAGTTTCAAAAGTACAGATCAAGTTGGTGCTTGAATTAGGGGTTGATGCTCCTTTCTGTAGGTGCAGATAAACTAGGGGTTGGTGCTCCTTCTAGTGGGTGCTGGTAAAGTGATTGTAAAATTGTATTTTGCAAAGGCAAGATTTGGACGGGAATCCAAGCAGTCATTTTTGAGGAGTAGCCAAATTGGTGAACCTCGTTACATCGTGTGTTGTGGAATGCTCTCTTGTTATATTTATTTTATTGAGTTTTAATTTTTTATTATTTCGGCATTAAGAGTTGAAGATTTAAGTTTTTAATAGCTACACTAATTCACCCCCCCTCTCAGTGTCATTGTGAGACTAACATCTTCTCTATCCCTAAAGAGGGCAAATTCCCCTTGAAGGGAATGCTTCTCCCAATTTATAATTTCTCCATAATTGGGGAGGCCAATGGCTTCGACCAGCAATTCCATTATGACAGTAAATCCCAGACCTCTAAGGATAACATATCCTCCATTCCATGAGTGAATGAAATCCAATGATAAATCTGGTTTATTTCTATTAAACAGCTACAAAAATTTGAGGAGGTCATGATCTTGAAAAATATCTTTGACCAAAGGGGTGAGCTGAAGGGAGGAAGGTTCAATTTAAGCCATGGTGGGAGATGAATGTAGAGCATAATAAGGAGGTTTAGGGAGGGAAATATGATGAAGATGAAAATATAGCAGAAATACAAGGGTGGAAATGAAGCTGGAGGAAGGACCTAGAAGGCACCAAAACACGGGGTGACACGAGACCCACATCATCCAAATCAAGCAAAGAGGCATAGGCATGGGTGAAAGGGTACACCAAACAATGATGAGGAATATATGGATATGGGTGTGGATGACACTAAGGCTGAAAAATAGGGTAATCTAGGTTAGAGATCAGTGAAAGGGGTAACCATCCTTGTTGGATAGGGGCACATGGCAAAGGTGCTTGAGGTGGTTAATGGTAATGAGGACCTTAGATTTGCTAGAATCAGGGAATTGTTTTTGACAAGGATACTCGATAGGGACATCAAACTAGAAAAGCAGATGAACCAACTCACAAGGAAAAACATTGGGCAGTGATAGGTCAGCATGCTTTGATTGTCAACAAGGGATAAAACAAGAAACCTTGAGAACCTCGAAACAAGGGTGATGACCAAAATAAATCTAGAAGAGTGGGAATTAGATGATATGGCCAAAAAATGATTACCCACAGTCTGTATTGGAGTCCCAATGATGAAAGTGAAAAACTTGTTGATAATTTCAATGGTCTGGGTGCACATTTCGAACTTAGGCAAAGAAAAACCTAGCAAGTTGTAATTCCAAGGGCATGTTTTACCAAGAAATGAAATTGGCCACGTCTTGGAAACAAAAATGAAGTTGTTGCTACATAAGTTGATATATGTGGGAATATGAATATGTGATGAATGAGCCCATTGGGAATATTGTTTATGGAGTAGCTAGACAGCCATCTGGCGTTAGGAACCCTTTTGACCTGTCGAATAGAGACAGGGTTTAGTTGGATGCAGTATCTATGAGATATCTTATTAAGTGAGGGTTGACCACTCAATAAAGTGCCCAGTCAAAGCCAATAGGACAAACCTACCATGCTCTGCAATAAATGACCAATAAAAAAGCTGAGATGAGAACGAGCTTGGAACCAATGAGGTAAAAGCTAGTTTCTGGTCCCGACACCCCAAGATTCACTTTTTGTTTATTTCAATGATATTGATGTCAGTGAGGGGTTGGGGGAAGGACCTTCTCCATATAGTGAGATTATGTTCGAAGATGCCCATATTTTATAAGAGTTCAACGACCTAATTTCCTTCCTTGTAGGTGTGGTTTGTCCTTATGTTCGAGAAGGAAAGCATCAGATGTTTGATTTCAATGATCATGTTGGAGATGTTCCACGTATATTATTTCATTATTGTTTACTTTTTTTGGTGTGATTTTACTGCTTTCAAGGAAATAAAAGAAAATAAAAAATAGAAAATGTATTATGTAAATATTTATATCTTATTAGATTTTCTTAGGGAAGAACTTCTAAGAAGTTATAAGACGATGATGAAGACAATTACACCAAATCCTTGCATGGATCCCAAAGGGTTGATGAAGATGAAAAAGAACTATGGCCACTTCTCAATGTAACACCTTATAAAAACATATACTTTGTTAATATCTACATGTTAATCATTGCCCACCTTGAACTCATATCTAATAAAGAAGAAAACAACATCAAATATTCTTGTGATCAAGATCACATTAAAGAATCCCTTAAAAAAATACTCAATCTAGACTCTACACAACTATCTAAAGCAAAATAATAATAATAATAATTTCAAAATAATTTAAGTAATTAGGGCTATTAGCCACTCCTCCTCACTTTGAGGATGAATCACAAATCTTAATCAAAGAAACAATAGGTCTCAACATTAGAATTGAGGGAAATCTTCGAATCTTGAAATTATAAAATGTTATATCCTAGAATGAACAAACATAATATAGAAATATTTTTAAAAAATTAAATGATATTTTTACTTGGACATATGATGACATGCCTATGCTTGATCCCTCATTAGTTGTGCATCATCTTGTAGTGCATCCAGATGCAAAGCCAATTAAAAAAACTAAGTGTAGAGGGGAAAAACTACCCTACTGCGTATAATTCCCCAAAAAAGGTTGGATCCGCAAGGAGGGAACATTTTGTGGGGTGAACCATGGGGGTATGTTGTACTCTACACTCGATGCTAGGGGGAAGGGTTCACCAGGAATGGTTTAAGGACTCACTCCAAGTCCTCAAGATTTCGGGATGGTTTGATGTATTCAATTTCAAGACAAACACCTAAGTTTGGCCTTTCTAGATCTAAGCTAGAAAAGATAAAGGACAATGCAGAAAATAGAATAATGCAGCTGAAAATAGAATGCATGCATACAAGAGCTATCCTGGAATGATTATTTATTTTGAATGCTCACTAACCTAGGGTTTATTTCAAAAAACCTTTAAAGCAAAGATACACAAGATAAATGCACAAAAATTATCCCTAGATGCAAGCTAAATGCCTTTCACTTTCAGATGCCTAAGAATCAACAATGAAACCATATTTTCAACCAATAGAATGAATAGAGCACTTATCTAGACCAGAGGTTGACTTTAGCCTTTTCTGCCTCTTGTCCAATGATATCAAGAATACCTGTTTCTGCAAGATCACTCATGAAACACTGAAAAATATAATTAGTATTAGGGGGTCTACTTAGGCCGCTATGTAACAGATAGCCAAGCCCCCTAGGTCCTTTTAGATGACCTTTTAATACAAAAGTAAAAATTGACCTTTGGATAATTAATCATAAATCAGAAAGATAGTAGTAGAGAACATAAAGAAAAGTACAGCAGTATGATCTAGAAACAGAATGGAATGCAATAGTGAAAGCAAAATCTAGAAATTGCCCTTGGTGTGCCCTAGGGAAAATCATCCTTTGCCTACAGTGGGTGCAATAATGTAGCAATGAAGTTGTTCCTTATCTGGATGGGGTGCGATTTCACTTTGTGAATAAATTTACCCTAATTAGGGTAGGTGAAGTTGTGCCTCGCTAATGCCAAGCATGATTTTGCTATAGACTAAAGAAAAATAAGAAGCGAATGCAGAAGATAAAATAAATGCAGACAACAAAGTAATCAAACCCTAATGGATGTCGTAGAAGTAGGCAGAAGAGACCCAAGTATCCAATCGGGCACTCTATCTCTTCGAGCTACACCACGGATCCACCAAGTCACACAGCCAAATCAATCCAATCCATGCAATAGAAGATCAATCCAAAATTTACACTTCGAGGGTTAGCTTGCAACAGAGAAAATAAATAAGAGTGAACTATAAATTTTGAGCTTAATCAATTTGCATAGAGATCGCACATTAAAAGTTTGCATAACACAATTGCACTTCTTGTTATGATTAAGCAAAAACATCCTTCCTTTTATAGACAAAATGGGAGGAAGAAAGCAGGCACAAATAAACTCACAACCGATGCCAAAACACGCGAGAGGGTTTAAACCTAGGTCTAAGTGGGCTCAAAAATAATAAAATAAAATAAATTTAAAAATCTAGGTTAAACAATGAAGTCGCACCCCGTCTTGACGGGGTGCGATATCATTGGGGCGAAGTCGCGCCTCGTAAAGACGGAGTGCAATTTCACTAAAAGGTAAAAAAATTAAAAAAGGAAGGCAAAGAGGTCTTCCCTTGCTCTTGGCAAGGGTTGAGGGCCTCTTAGGGGTACTAAGGAAGATTGCCCACTCAAAGTGGGTCAATTTTTTGTGTCTACATTTTACCCCCTCTTTGATGCATTTATGGCCTATTAAATGCATCAAAGAAAGGATGTAGACTCCTATGGGCAAGCATACAACAAGCACACAATAAGCACAAGGAAGGGGTGGCTAGGTTTGGGCAAAAGGGTGAGGCATTACTACCATTAATGCCTCTATGGCTAAGGTGCCCCCTCGAGTTTTGAAAGGAAAGAAATTCCCTTAAGAGAACTCGAAAAGGCAAAAGAAAAGAAAGCAAAAGATAGAAGAAACAACAAGCAAAGCAAAGCGAAGATTACTGGGTACAGGATGAATCTAATGCAACTAGTATGAAATGCATGGAAGAAAAGGAAGGGAAGAAGAAAAGAAGAAGAGAGAGAAAGAAGAGAGGAAACAGAAAACTATGAAGTGGAAGAAGAAGAAGAAGACAATGATAAAACTCCAAAGGTCAACCATTTGAAATCGAGAAAGAAGCTAAATCAGAACCCTAATTAAAGGGTGTTATGCTCAAAATATGGTCCATGTATGGAGTGAAGAACCCGCTATGGGTGTAGTACTCACTAAATATGGACCGATAAGTGAAGTGTATAGTGTAACCCGCTATGGGTGATTTCTCACTAGTGACTGTTGTGGGGCGATTACCCACTAGGATGTATGTCGAGGCCTACTGAAATGGCCAAGGAGCTGATCCTATAATGGGGTGTTGGACCCACTGAGTCAAAAGAGAGACATAACCTGATAGGGGTGTTATAGTGTATGCTAATATATGTGATGTGTATGTCAGTACTACCTGAGAAGGTGTATGTGCATGTATGTATGGACCGATCAATATGAGCATAACATAATGAGTGTGTGCATGTGCTAGAAGAAAATAAGAGGAAGAAAATGAGGAGCAAAAAAATTGTGTGTGTGCTCCCAGCTTGAAGTTTCAACTAATGAAAAATCAAGAGGGAGGAAATGTGTAATCAAAGAAGAGAAGAATGTATATCCTTATCTGAACAAAGAAGACAAAGGAGGAATAAGAATCATGCAAAAATACAAGGACATACCAAAAGAGGATTGCATTCCTTGACTTGGAGGAGAAAGATAGTGATCATTGTAAAAAACTTTCAAAGTCAAGGAATACAAGAAGAAGAGAGAAGAAGAAGAAAGACAAAGGAAGCAAAGAAGAGAAGAAGGGATGAAAATGCATGGGCCCTAGGTTGGGGCTTCGCTAGGCATCAAAACCCTAGTGAAAGTGCAATGCATGTGAGCTATGACCTAACTAGGTATCATCACATGCCATTATTGTGAATCCCCAAAAGCTATATGAACAAGCAGTCATGAGCAAGCAGTAGTGCAATGAATGACAAACAATATGCAAGAACATAATGTCAAATAATCATGCATAATATGATAGGTAGATGTGCATAATATGTCAGGCAAACATGCAATATGATCTAACTAAATGCATATGCAATATGAAAAGTAGATCAAGCATAATATATTTTTAAATGCATTATATTCATTGGTTCTTTAAGTTCTTTACCATCCATGGAAGCCAACTTATAAGCACTAGAACCAAATTTAGTTGTTACGACAAAAGGCCCTAACCAATTGGGCTAGAATTTACCTCAAAGATCAACACGAGCATTAGTGTTATTTTGGTTTTCTTTGAGGACAAGGTCCCCAATCTCAAAATAATGATTGTGAACCTTCTTAGAGTAAGATCGTCGGAGCCTATCCTGATAGGCTCACAAATGCTCTAAGGCATGGATGCACTTTTCATCCAGTAGCTCCAATTGGTGCAAACAATCTACATGAAACTCATCGCCGACCTCGACATCTTGCAACAAGATGTGCAAAGAAGGGATCTCTAGATCAAAAGGAAACACTACCTCAGACCCATAAACCAAGACATATGGTGAGGCCCCTATGGGAGTATGCACACTAGTACGATAGGCCCACAAGGCAGGATAAAGTTGAGTGTGCCAGTCACGATCGATCTTATTAACTAGCTTCTTCAAAATCCTGATCAAGGATTTGTTGGATGCTTCAGCTTGTCCATTACCCTAGGGGTAATAAGGGGTTGACCATCTATGTTGAATCTTGTACTTAGCACAAATATTACGGACATCCTTGTTCTTGAAAGGAGTGTCATTGTCAAAAATAATTACCAAAGGAATCCCAAACCTACAAAGGATCTGGTTGAAGATGAACTTAGAAACCTGAGTTCCAATCACCATGGCCAGAGGCATGGCTTCAACCCATTTAGTGAAGTACTCAGTCACAGTGATGATAAACTTGTGACCATCAGACGACATTGGGTTAACTTTTTCGATAATGTCCAATCCCCACATGGAAAAAGGCCAAGGGGAAGATATCACCCAAAGGTCTTGAGAAGGGGTATGGATAAGGTGATCATGGTGTTGACACTTGTCATATCACCGAACATAATCACATGCATATTTCTCCATGGAAGGCCAATAATACCCCATTTTAAGGAGCTTTTTAGCAATAGCATTGTCGCTAAAATGGCCTCCACATGAACCTTCATGAGCATCACTAAGAGCAAGTCGGGCTTCATCAGAGTTAAGGCATCATAAAAGGATACCTTCAAAAGAATGTCGATATAAAGTATTTCCAATTATAACAAATTGGCACGCTCTTTTGCACAATAGCTTACGCTGATTGTGATCTAAACCATCAGGCATTGAGTCATATTTAAGGAAATTAAATATGTCATTATACCATGGTTCATATGGGGAATCTTCGATGGTAAAACACTCTAGGGGATCTAAACAAGAACTCAAAGATGTGGGTTCCCAGATTTTTTGAATGATAATCGAAGCTTGATCATCTTCTAACTCCAAAGGGAACAAAGATGCAGTAGCAACCATGGCATCCGCATGGTGGTTTGAGGATCTAGGGATAGACTCTATGGTCACCTGCTCAAAGGAAGACAACAACTTGGTAACAATATCCTTATAGGGTTTAAGCTTATCATCCCGAGTTTGATAAACATCATTAATCTGATTAACCACAAGTTGAGAGTCACCAAAGACCAAAAGGACCTTAACTTGCAAAGCTAAGGCTGCTCTAAGACCAAGGATCAAAGCTTCATATTCTATAGTATTATTAGTGCAAGAGAAACAAAGCTTGAAGGACAAAGGGATGAGCTATTTTTATGGTGTAACTAGAATGACTCCAGCTCCAACACCCTTCATGCATCGGGCTCCATCAAAAAACAAAATCCAAGACTCGAACTCTTTAATTTCAACATTGAAGCACTCATCGAGAAACTCAACAATTATAGGATGGGAAACTTCTAGGGGAGCGGAGGCTAACTGATCAACAATCACCTAACCCTTGATAGCCTTCTGACCTATAAAGGTCAAATCAAACTCGCTAAGGGCCAACACCCATTTAGCAGCTCGACCTAATAGGTGGGGCTTAGACATCAAGTAACGCAAGGGATCAAACTTTGTGATTACTAACATCTTATGGCTAAGCATGTAGTGTCTTAACTTCTGATAAGCAAACACTATGACAAGGTAAAGCTTCTCTAAGGGAGTGTACCTGGTTTCATAGCTAACCAAAGTTCTACTGATATAGTAGATAGCTCTCTCTTTGTTTTCATCATCATGTTGAGCCAACATGGCTCCCAAAGCATGAGCGGTGGTCGCTATGTAAAGCAACAAATGCCTACTAGGCATAGGGGGAACTAAAATAGGTGGGGAGGTGAGATACCTTTTGAGGTTATCAAAAGATTTCTGACACTCAAAATCCCACCGAAAAACCACATCCTTCTTAAGAATATGAAGGAAAGGCTGACACTTATCGACTAACTAAGCAATGAACCGATGGATAGACTACAACTTACCTTGTAGACTACGGAGCTCGGTTAGGGTGCGAGGAGGAGGCATATCAATGATAGCTACTACTTTAGTAGGGTCCACTTCAATGCCTCACCTAGACACTATGAAACCTAACAACTTGCTAGATGTGACCCCAAACACACACTTAGCGGGTTTAAGATGAACTTTATATTGCCAAAGCCTTTCAAATATTCATCTTAAGTCATGGACATGATCCTTTCATTCTAAGGAACGAGCCAAAAGGTCATCCACATAGTCCTGGAGAATATCATGCATCATGTCATGGAAAATATAAGTCATGGCCCATTGATAGGTAGCTCCTGCATTCTTAAGGCCAAAAGGCATGACCTTCTAGTAGAAGGTACCCTAGGGGGTGGTGAATGTTGTCTTGGCCTGGTCCTTAGGAGCAATCATGATTTTATTGTAACCATAGAAACCATCCATGAGTGAAAGCATTCCACATTTGGCAGTAAAATCTATAATCTGGTCTATGTTGGGCAAAGGAAAATCATCCTTGGGACATGCTAAGTTAATATCCCAAAATTCGATACATACTCTGATTGTTCCTTCCTTCTTAGCCATGGGAATGATGTTGGAAATCCAATCAGAATAGTCGATGGCTTTTATAAAACCGACATCAAGGAGTTTTTGGAGCTCCTCCTTGATTGAAAGGGTGACCTTCGGATGCATCTTCCGAAGTTTCTTCTTAACAGGATTAGCACTAGGTTTAACTACCAAATGATGCATGATAAGGGAGGGATCAATCCCTGGCATGTCGGCATATGACCAAGCAAAAATATCCTGATATTCTTTCAATAAATTGGTCAATTGCTCTTGCTCATCCATGGTCAAGGCTTTGCCTAGCTTAAGGATTCTAGGGGCTTCCTCGGAACCTATGTTCACATCTATGGTCTCCTCAATAAGAATGGACAACTCATCCTCAAGAGGAGGTGGGGTAGGAATTACTCCTAATTTCTCAAGGTCCTCGGGAGACATAGAACCAAAGTCCATTTGAGAATTAGAAGACTCAACCTGTGCTGCGCAAGGGATAGACCCATCAAAGCCGATGTCATCCTAAGATAGAACCTCATTTATAACATATGACTCTGGGGTTAAGACCTTAGGAGAGGGAGGACCCTCATCCTTAACACTCCACTCTAGACCTTGGTGAGATTCCTCAAAGAGAATATCTAAACCAGAAGAGTCATATTGATCCTAAGATGAAACAATTATGGAAGAATTAGATGATGAGTTAATTTGAGCGAGATCCTCAGGTGAACAAAATTCAAATGGACGAGGATCACCCATGATAGAAATTATTTGGTTTTCAAATTCAAATTTTATGCATTGGTGAAAAGTAGAAGGGACAACCTTCATTGCATGAATCCAAGGCCGACCGAGAAGAATATTAAAATATGCAGGACAAGACACCACATAAAACATTGTTTTTAAAACTTTGGGTCCAACTCTAAGAGGGAGTAATATAGTGCCACATGCTTCTTGAGAACCATTGCTGAAAATTTTAATGATGTCGCTGGATGTAATCAAATATTCCTTCTTCAATCCAATTTTTTGAAAGAAATGGTGTGTACAAACATTAAGTGAAGAACCATTATCAATCATAACCCTTTTGATGAGAGTGTCACCAATGTAAGCAGTGATGTATAGCAAAGAATATTGTTGCACCTCTGAGGGAGCCATATCATTATCTGAGAATGTTAAATGAGGCTTTCAAAGGGAACTTATAACTTTTGTCATGTCACTAGGAGAGATATCTGGAGGTATTGGTTGTTGTTCCAAGACACTTATCATAGCTTCTTTATGGGCTTGAGAATTCTGTAGAAGTTCTAAAAGTGGAATTTTTGCTGAATCATCTATTTTCTGTACTATTTTTCCTGAAGTAGCTATTATCATTCCAACCATGTTATTATTATACTGATGTGGTACATTTTTATAGGATACTTGATTAGTCTCCTATTTAGTCTTATTTTGAGAAGACTAAAAACTGCTAGTATCAATACGACCTGCATCAATTAAATCTTGGACCACATGTTTTAATATTTTACAAGAATTTGTCCAATGTCCTTCTACCTTGTGATAGGCACAATGTTGATCTACTTTATACCAATGAGTTGTAGTATCTGGTTGTCTTATTGGAGGTAATTCTATTGCCTTAGCATCTAACAGTTGCTTTAAAACTGCTTCCATAGGGATATTAAGTCTTGTGAAATTCCTTTGAGGAGGTTTTTGAAGCACAATATTTTGTAGGCTATTATTGACATTATTAACAGGCCTACTATCACTATTACCTCCTATATGCTTAGTCTTAGGTTGAGACTTAATAGACTTATCTTCTTTAACCTTGAGTTGACCTCTCTTGATGAGAGCTTGTTCCACTTTTCTTGCTAACTCAATTGCTTGGTCTAAAGATGTGATAGTAGTAGTTTCTAAAGCATAAGATAATTGTTCTTGTAATTTTCTTGTAAATATATCAAGCATATATTTTTGAGACATAGGTTGTCTTAATCGGCCAACTAAACTCCTCCAACGAGCTAAAAATTCTAAAAAACTTTCCTCTTTACTTTGCTTTAAATCATATAAATCTCTCATTGTTACTTCCTTTTCAATGTAAGCACTAAACTGATGAACAAACATCTCTGCAGTTTTCTCAAAGCTTTTCAAAGAATAGTTGGGCAACCGATAATACCATTCTAATGCCACTCCAACAAGACTCTTTGGAAATGTTTTCAATAAAAGCATATCATCATAAATAATATCATGGCAAGCTATTATGAATCCTCTCAAATTTTCTATTGGATCTTCAATCCCTTTGTAGATTGGCAATATTGGCATAGGAAAATGCTTAGGATAAGGTCTAGCAGTGACAATAGGATCCAATGGCTAACTACACATTTACTTATAGCTGTATGTAAACCCTGATGGTTGAATCATATCCATTCTTGAAACCAATTGATTCACAATATTTGCCAAATTCTTTATTTTTGAATTATTATATATGTTCCCCCTATTCCTGAAGAACACAAGCTTATACTCAGAGGGGGGGGTAAATAGTATAAGACCACTTTTTACTTTTCTTTCCCAATATTATGCAATGTATAGATAGTAATATCAATAGCATTAATCAAATCAATACACAAATCACCCCACACAATAGAGACACCATAATTTATGTGGTTCACCCAATGTGGGCTACTCCACGAAGAAAATATTTCACTAAAATTTTCTCAATCAATCTCTTGAGAATCCTTTCCCTATTACAATGTTTATGGACCTCTGTCCAAAGGAGATACCAATCCCCTAAATCAAGTTCATGGATCTCTATCCATAGGAGACACCAATATCCTAATCTCTGCTCTAGATGGTGATCCTCTAGAAGACATCTGCCTCTACTACCCTTGGAAAGTGGAACTCTATCCATAGAAGACACCTGTATTCCTTGCTCTGGCTGGAGATATCTATCCTCAACTCTGTCACCTCCAAAGCTCTGTCTCAAATCTACACTAAACACAGTCCTTCGGTCTAGCACAAATATGTCCTCAATATCTATCTTTGATCTGGTACAAATTTATCCTCAAATATGCACCAAAATATATCCTTGAATCTACATGTAACACAGTCCTTCGATCTAGCACAAATATATCTTTAATCTCTGTATCTGATCTGGTACAAACCTATCCTTAAATTTGCACCAAACTCTATCCTCGAATCTGCACTAAATACAGTCCTTCGGTCTAGCACAAATCTGTCCTAAATATCTATCCTCAAGTCTTAACTCAAAGCTTAACTCAATATCAAATCAACTCAGCTGGATCTATCCCAAACCCTAACTCAAGGTTTAAAAAAATTAATCAATCAACTCTGCTCACAAGCCTTCACAAAGACTTGTCTCAAATCTACCTTGCAATCTTCCACAAAATCTCATACCAATCTGTCATCAAGTCCTCTCTAGAACTTGTCCAATCTGCTCAATAAGTCATCACAAGAACTTATCCAAATCTTCTCTCAATTTGTTGTAAGCTTCCATAAAATCTTACTCAAATCTATCCACAAGTCTTATCAAAGACTTGCCTCAAATCTGCTCAAAAATTCCACATTAGAACTTGTCCAATCTCATAGAAACATAAAGAGAAATTGTTAGAGACTCAATATGCTCTATACTCATCACAATTCTCAATCACTTTCAATCACTCTTTTAGAAACATACAGAGAATTTTTAGAGACTCAATATGCTTCAACTCAATACTCAATCACTTCCAATCACTATTTTAGAAACATACAAATAATTGTTAGAGACTCAATATGCTTCAACTCAATACTCAATCACTTTTTCATAAACATACAAAGAATTGTTAGAGACTCAATATGCTTTAACTCAATACTCAATCACTTTCTCAAATCAATTCAAAATATAGAATAGTTTGTTTTACGGAACTTTAACAATAACTTCACATATCCACTTGACTAGGCTCAACCAAATTTACACAACCAATCACTCAATGAAACAATCCTTGTTTACAAACCCTAGTCTAAGCATATGAACACTCACTCAAAATGTATCCAAAAATGCTCAACAACCAATCTCACATGACAATAATACTCATGTTCTTTTCAAACTCTAGTTCAAGTTATTCACACAACCAATGACTTCAACAACAATGCTTATGAAACAAGGTTTTAACAACAACTCTTTATTCCAGAAAACCTTGAAGCATTAACTCAACTCACTCAAAAGGAAACCCTAATCAAGTCCTTTTCACTCCAAAATTATTTTCAAAAAACCAACCAATCAACTTAATTATGGAATAATATGCTCATACCTTTTCTTGATGATGAAGGAACTTCTAAAATATGCCACAACCACAAACACCTATTTGCCAAGTTTAAAAGAAGTTAGAAACCTCTCCACAAAGATACAATGCAAATATCAAACCACACATACACCTTATCACTCCATCTTGAAGAAAACATCCATCAACATATACACAAATAATTGACCAAATACACCTTATAATCTCCTAATTAAAATAATATTCAATACCAAGAATAATATCAATACAATATCCTTTTCAAAATAACTCAATGGCAAGAAGTCCTCTCAACACTTTAAATCTTCAATAAACCAATGTGGCACAAATACTTTATTGAAAAATAAAGCTAACTCCTTATTCCTCCAATTCACCAAAAATAATGATTAATTAAAAACCTTTTTAACTAACCCTTTTAACTCCCTAAGACCTCATGTCAAACCTTAGGCATCATAAAAATATATTCAAAATTTTATTACCTTTGCCTTGGTGGGACTCGAACTCATGATGCAGCCTCAACCAGCACCCTAGCCACGACTCCAACCACCGTGCAAGCTAGGCGCTCGCTTAGGAATTAGAGAGCACCATGTGCTCTATAATGCTCCCCTTGTGCACCTAAGCAAAAAACATACACTGCTTCCTTCAACGTTTCAAACACAACCAAAACATAATGTTGCCATTGTAAATCGATCACAGGTCACTCCGCACCCAAGCACTCTAGTCTTTGTCCACTTGCCACTAGGTCATGTTGCCTAGATGGCTCTTGAATTTTGATGCTTGTCAATTTTATCCCTTATTCACTGGCACTTAAAACAATGTTCTTGTCTCTTTCTTCGCACGAGTTCTCACAACACATGATTGCACATTTTTCTTATTCGAGCAAAAGGATATCTAAATGCCTCTAAGGCATATAGTTTTTATATCAATTTCCACCTTCAAACTTAAACGTCGGTGCTTCAATTTTTAACTCATTAATTTATAAATTATTTAAATTCTTTAGAATTTAAATTTTATAAATTAACTTTTAAATCCCTTTGGCTTTATTAAAGCCTTTTTTATTTTACCACTTTGTATAAATAATATTTATTTATAAAATTTAAATTCAATTTGAATTTAAATATTTTATAAAATAAATATTAAAACTTCCTTGGGCTTTTATGAAAAACCTTTTATTTTTGCTCACCCATGGTTTTAATAAAAACCCTTCTAACTTATGCTTCCACATAATATTAAAAATATTATGAAGCTCTTTTGCCTTTAACCTTTGCATTGTTCCTCTTGACCTTTTTACATCAATGGTAGCTTGTCCCTTGACATCAATGACAACTTTTTTCCTTGACATCAATGACAACTTTGACTCAAAATGTTCAATAATTCCCTTGACTTAGGTTGTATATGTGAAGGTTGTTGTTATAGGTGGTTTCTTGTGAGAATGGAAGATTTACTTGTGGTGGAATAGAGGAAAAAATGTTAATATTAGAGAATGGAAGAGGAAATTGAGAGCCATTTTGAATGTTACTACTAGTCGAATGAATTGTTGAATTCATTCCAATGTTGGTGGTCATAGTAGTGGTATAAGTAGGTTGATAATTTTAATAGCCATGATTCAAATATTCACTCAAAGGGTTCTGATGTGGAATGTCGTTTTCAAGTAATGCTTCTTCTTCTAAGGCCATATCCAAGGCATGTTTGTGATACTTATACAAATTCCATATATGATCAAAATCCTTAAAGATGATATTCCCATTAGGATCTTGGATAGGATCAAGATGATTATCAATTTCTTCTTCTAGGTTATGATTCTATTTATCAATTTGATCATTCTCATGAAAAATCTCATCAAACCTTAGAAGTCTTCGTCCTTCCTCAAGGTCAAAAGCCATTGAGGAAAAGGGAGAAAGACAAGAAGAAGAACTAAGACCAAAAGAAACCTATGCACTAAAGCAAAAAGGAATTATCTTTTTAGATATTTGGCATGCAATTTTAATGATCTTGCTTATTTTTTAAAAATAAAAAGGAGGTGTTCACATCGGGTTCACCAAATATGTAGATGGGTAAAACTACCCTACCACGTACAATTACCAAACAAAAGGCTGGATCCATAGGGAGGGAACATTTTATGGGGTGAACCACGAGGGTATGTTATACTTTACACTAGGTGATAGGGGGAAGGGTTCACCAAGGTTGGTTTAAGTACTCACTCCAAGTCCTTAGGATTTCAATATGGTTTGATGTATTCAGTTTCAAGACAAACACCTAAGTTTGGCCTTTCTAGATCTAAGCTAGAAAAGATAAAGGACAATGCAAAAAATAGAATAATGCAACTGAAAATAGAATGCATGCATACAATAGCTATCTTGGAATGATTCTTTCTTTTGAATGCTCACTAACCTAGGGTTTATTTCAAAAAACCTTTAAAGTAGAGATACACAAGATGAATGCACAAAAATCATTCCTAGATGCAAGCTAAATGCCTTTCACTTTCAAATGCCTAAGAATAAACAATGAAATAAATTTTTCAACTAATAGAATGAATAGAGCACTTATCTAGACCGAAGGTTGACTTTAGCCTTTTCTGCCTCTTGTCCAATGATATCAAGAATACTTGTTTCTGCAAAATCACTCATGAAACACTAAAAAATAGAATTAGTATTAGGGGGCCTTCTTAGGCCACTGTGTAAAAGATATAGCAACAGTCAATCCCTCTAGGTCCTTTTAGATGATATTTTAATATAAAAGCAAGAATTGACCTTTGGATAAATAATCATAAATTATAAATACAATAGTAGAGACCAAAAAGAAAAGTATAGCAGTATGATCTAGAAGTAAAATAGAATGCAACGGTGAAAGCAAAATATAGACATTATCCTTGGTGTGCCCTAGGGAAAAATCATGCCTCACTTGGAGTGGGCATGATAACGCAGCAGCGAAGTTGCACCCTATTTGTATGGGGCGTGATTTCGCTTTTGTGAATAAATTTACCCTAATTAGTGTAGGAAAAGTCACACCTCTCTAATACCTAGCACAATTTCACTGTAGACTAAATAAAAATGAGAAGCGAATGCAGAATATGAAATAAATGTAGACAACAAAGTAATCAAACCCTCAATGGATATCATAGAAGCAGGCAGAAGAGACCCAAGTATCCAATCAAGCACTCTATATCTTCGAGCTACACCACGGATCTACCAAGTCACACAGCTAAATCAATCCAATCCATGCAACAGAATATCAATTCAAAATTTTTACTTTGGGGGTTAGCTTACAGTAGAGAAAATAAATAAGAGTAAACTAAAAATTTTGAGCTTAATCAATTTGCATAAATATCGCACATTAAAAGTTTGTATAACACAATTGCACTTCTTCCTATGATTAAGAAAGAGCATCCTTCCTTTTATAGACGAAATGGGAGGAAGAAAGCAGGCACAAATAAACTCACAGCTGATGCCAAAACATGTGAGAGGGTTTAAACCTGGGTCTAAGTAGGCTCAAAAATAATAAAATAAAATAAATTTTAAAATCTAGGTTAAACTGCGAAGTCACACCCCATCTAGACGGGGCGCGATATCGCTAGCGCAAATTCACGCCTCGTAAAGATGGGGTACGATTTCGCTAAAAGGTAAACAAATTAAAAAAGAGAGGCAAAGAGGTCTTCCCTTGCTCTTGTCAAGGGTTGAGGTCCTCTTAGGGACACGAAGGAATATTTACCACTCAAAGTGGATCAATTTTCCATGTCTACACTAAGAAAATGCATCCCAAAGTCACTCTCCTTGTCAAGGACGAGCTTAAAAAACTATTAGATGTTGGATTCATAAAAACCACAGATTATTTGAATTGGATCTCCAATATTTATCTATCACCAAGAAAGAAGGATCCATTAGAATTTTCATAGATTTTAGAGACATAAAAAAATAATGTCCCAATGATAATTTCCTTTTGCCAAACACATGCATAATAGTGGACTTCACTACAAAATCCAAAATGTTGTCTTTGATGGATGAATTTTAGGGGTACAACCAAATAAAAATTTTCCCTAAAGACCAATCAAAGATGGTCTTCACAACCCCTTAGGGAACATTTTTCTATCAAGTCATGTCTTTTGGCCTAAAGAATGTAAAAACAACATAACAAAGAGCCATGACATATATATTTCATGACCTCGTGAATGACATTGTAGAAGACTATGTAGGCGACCTCTTAGAGTATTCTTGCAAAAGAGAAGATCATATTCAATATGCATCTTTAAGAATTGTGAGAGTACAAGGTTCAAGTAAAATCCAAAAAATGCATCTTTGGGATAACATTAGGAAAATTATTAGGATTCATCATGTCCTATTGTGGAATTAAGGTGGATCCTACCAAAATTGTAGCAATAACAAATATTCCATCACCAACAAAACTGACTGAAATTTGTAGCCTCCAAGGATTCAAATTTTTATATTGCAATTAGCATACATATATCAACCCTTTTCTAAATGCTTTAAAAATATGCCAAATTTCATTGGGATAGTGAATTCCATAAGGTTTTTAAAACTTTAAAAACTTACCTCTTGACACCACTTGTTCTAGTGTCATCTTATCCAACCCAACCATTATTGCTATACATATGTACCACTAATCATGCACTTGGATCTATGCTAGCTCAATATGATGATCAACATTGAGAAAGGGCTATCTACTATATAAGTAGAATATTAGTGAATTATGAAACTTGTTATGCACCATTATAAAAATTATGCTTAGCAGTTGTCTTTGCCTCACTCATATTAAGACATTACATGCTCAACTAAAAGATATTGTAGCAAGGGTTGATCCCCTATAATACTTAATGTCAAAAACATACCTCTCAATGTGGACTAGCAAATGGATCATAGCCCTTAGTGAATATAACCTTAAGTTAATTAACCAAAATTCATTAAGAGGAAAAGTAATTATAGATAAACTTGCCATAAAACCTTTAGAATCAAAACATCCTTTGGACATGAGCTTCCCTGATGAAACAATTCTAACTATAGAAGCTCAAGAATCTAAATCTTGGATTTTATACTTTGACGGAGCTCAATGCATCAAAAGTGCAAGAACAAGAATTATCTTAGTTACCACACAACAACAACTCATACCATTATCCCTTAAACTTCAATTATCATGCACTAATAACATAGTGGAATATGAAGCACTCATATTGGATCTTTAAGTCATATTGAACCTAAAAATAAAGATCCTAATAGTATATGGTTATTCACAATTAGTGGTTTACCAAATCAATTGTATTTACTAAACCAAATATGATAATTTAAAGCCTTACAATAACATCATAGACAAATTAATGGCTTATTTTAACAAAATTACAATAGAAGCCATCCCATGATCTAGCAATTGCCATGAAGATGCTATGGCTACAACATCCCTCATACCCTTATAATTGGAGGACGAATAAGCCGTTATTGTCATACGATCAATAAATTAATCTACGATGATAAAATCATGCCTACAATATTTAGATATTTATACCATTGAATCAACTTCACCTCAAGAACTTTGGTATCAAAATTTTTTTTATTTCTTAAAGTATGGCACATTACATAAAGGATTAAATCGCTTAAAACATAAATATTTTAGACAAAATTCATTCAAGTATGTCATTGTAGGAGATATCCTATATTGACATTGCTTTGAAGGTATGCTTCTTAGATGCATAAAATCAAAAAAAACTCAAACAATCATTAAAGAAGCCCATTATGGATCGTGTGGTGGACACTTTAGTGGACTATAAATAGCCAAAAAACTTCTCATAATGGGTTATTATTGGCCATCCATGGAAAAAGACACTTGCAACTATATCAAGAAATGTGACAAATGTCAATGACATGATAACCTTGTGCGGGCTTCCTCATAAGAACTATAACCAATTACATCATCTTGGCTTTTCTTCGCTTGGTGATTAGACATAATAAGAAAAATCAATCCTTAATTATTATATGGACATAAATTTATTATCATTACCACTAAATATTTCACCAAGTGGGTCAAGGTCATGCCTTTATCCTCTACAACTGGAATTCAAGTTTTCAAATTCTGTTGGCAATTTTGGGTACCTTGGGTACATTGCCTTTTCTCAAGTGTAGATGTTGTCATTGATGTCAAGAAGTTCTTGAAGCAATTTGATTTGATATCAAGGAATTTGTGTTGTTGAAGGTTATTTAGAGCATGATCAGTGAGTTTCCAGGAAGTTCTTAGTAGCCCTTTTGCAAAGGATCAAGAAAAAGACAAGTAAGAAAAAGTATGCAGCAGGTTGGAAAAACTGTCGCAATTTCGCAACATGTTTGAGGAGAGAGAAAGTGCTGGAAAAACTGTCGCGATTTCGTGACATGTTTGAGGAGAGAGAAATTTTTGGCAAATCTGTCGCGATTTTGCGACATACTGGAAGAAAGAGAAGAAGTTGGCAAAACTGTCGCGATTTCGCGACATGTTGGCAGAGAAGGAGAGCCAGATGGAAAGTGTCGCGATTTCGCGACATGTCGCATTTTTGTGACTCGAAAAGTGCAGGAAGACAAAGAAGGAAAAGTGTCACGATTTAGCGACACATTTCCAGGGAAGTTGTACGGACGAAAAGGTGTCACGATTTCGCGACATAATGTAGAAAAGAGAGTTCGCAGTGTGAACTATCATGATTTCGCAACAAGTTACAAGAGAGAGAAAGTTACATGAAAAATGTCACGATTTCGCGACATGTTGAAAAGTTTGAAGAGAGGACTGTCACAATTTTGTGACATGCTGAAAAGCTCGAGGAGAGAACTATCACGATTTCGCGACATGCAGCAAAGGGAAGAGTCTGAAATGAGAAGCGTCATGATTTAGTGACAGGCTACAAATAAGTTGTACGGATGCAGAAAGTGTCACGATTTCATGATAGGTTGAAAAGAAAGCTTGCAAATGCAGAAAGTGTCATGATTTTGCGACAGGTTGAGATGGCAGCATTCGGTTGGAGAAAGTGTCATGATTTCGCGACAGAAACAGTTAGCAAGTCTTCAACAAAAGAAGAGTCATAATTTCACAACGAAGTCAAGAAGGAAGAGCTCGAAGGCGAAAGCGTCGTGATTTTGCGACATGTTCCAGTTTTGCGGGTGTAAGGCAGAGATAATCTCAAGGAAGTGAAAGTGTCACGATTTTGTGACATGTTTCGTTTTCGCTAGTGCAAGCAGAGAAGAAGGCCATGAAGTCAAAAGGGTCACGATTTCACGACAGAGTTGAAGATGATGTCAGCAGAAGCAGATGTATCGCGATTTCACAACAAATGCAGAGAAGAAGGCAATGAAGACTAAAGTGTCACGATTTCATGACAGGAGTGAATATGACGTTAGCAAAAGTTAGAAGTGTCACGATTTCACAACAAGGACGTTGTCAAGGCAGACAAAAGCAAAAGTGTCACGATATCGCGATAATAGCCAAACGAATGTGTACGGCTGCAAAAATGTCATGATATCATGACATGTTATAGTTTCGTGGCAGAAGCTACAGGAGAGTTGCAGAGGCGGTTGAAGCCGATAGAGTTAACTTTGAGCCGACAAAGTTAAATCTAGGCCGACGTTGTTTAGGGTTGTGCAGCCGACGGAGTATAGGGTTACAGCCAACCAAGATTGAGTGTTTTGATCTTGAAATTTATTCTATAAAAGGAGGGCTATTTTGAGTTTGAAAGCATAGAAAAAGTATCGAAATTGCACAAGTTAAGTCCACGGTGCGCAAAGAGCAGTCGTGTCGAATCGATCGAAGTGTGCGTTCAAAGTGTGACATTCACAGATAGAGTGCGAGGGAGAAGTTCGATCGTCGAGAAGCAGAGTGTGTGAATACTGTGCTGTTGTGGTTGTGCTGAGGTGCATAAGTTGAAGTGTGATCGAGTGTTGCAGTGTTTGCGTGTTCAGTGCAAAAGTTATTTTTGACCAAGTGCGGCTATAACAGAATAGAAAGAGATTTGAGGATAGACTTGTGCCAAACCAAAGGACTATGTTTGGTGCAGACCAAAGAAATAGAATCGAGGACATTTATGCTAGACCGAAGGACTGTGTTTAGTGCATATTCGAGGACTAGCTTTGCAGTGATAGAGTTGAGGACAGAGATCTCCAGCCAGAGTAGGGAAAACAGGTGTCTTCTGTGGATAGAGTTCCACTTGCTAATCGCAGAGGAGGTAGAGGTCTTCTATAGGATCACCAGTTAGAGCAAAGTTAGGGGAAGGTATCTCCTTTGGGTTGGTGCCCATAAACATTGTAATCGGGAAAGGTTTTTCCAGATTCTGAGTTCATAAAATTTAGTGAAAATTTTCCGTGGAGTAGCCCGCATTGGGTGAACCACGTAAATTGTTGTGTCTCTTTTGTGGATGGTATTTTGTGCATTGCTTTGATTACTGCTTTTAATACTGCTATCTATACACTACATAATTTTGATTTGAAAGTTGTTTTGAAGTAAAAGTAAAAAGTGGTCTTATACTGTTCACCCCCCCCTCTCAGTATAAGCTTGTGTTCTTCAAATTCATCATCAATCAAATCATTAGCTTCTATGGAATACCATCTATCCTAATTATATAAAATAGTACACCCTTCAAAAACAAGGAAGTCTATAAGATTTGTGCCAAGTAGAATCTTCCAACAAGACATTAATCAAAATCCTTAAGAATGTCAACAAAAATGGTCAAGATTGATACTTGTAACTATATCCTACCTTATGGGCATATTATAGTAGTGTGCAAACCCCTACATGTACAACACCTTATGCTTTAGCCTACGGTGCCAAAACAATTTTATATTTTAGACTTGAAACCCCTTCTTTGAGAGTCCTGCTATAAGACTCTTAGATTAGTGATGAATATCATCTAGGCCACCTTCATCAATTAGATATTTTAGAAGAAAAGTGCATTAATGCCTAGAACACTTAAGAACCTATCATAACATACTTTGATGTGCTTGTCATAATAAAGTATGTCCAAGGTCCTTTGAATTAGGGGACCTAGTTCTCAAAGAAAACTAAAAGAATGTCAATTCTAAAGATGGTCTCAAAGGAAATTTTGAACTTAATTGGCTAGATAATTTCATCATTATTTGTAAATTTGGCTCTGGAGCCTACCACCTAGTCATATTAGATAGAAAAAGACACAAATAACTAATCAACATAATGCATATTAAAATATATTATGCGTAAAACTTGTATGACTTGTCTGTTCATATGATTGATTTCATGATTTCTTGCTTGCATAGTAGTCTAAATTCATATTTACCTAGAATCACATACCTGATTGCATGATTTCTTGATTTGCTTCCTCATACCATTAAGTTAGGAGGATTTACGATGAAGTAACGGTAACCTTGCCCACCATTATAGACACTTGCATTACATTTGCAGGAGAAACCTAATGTTAAGTGGTCCTCCTCGTCCAACCAATCATTTGTTTTACCTATTTCTATCCCACTTTCTTATACTTTTCCTACTTCTCATCTATAATATTTCTTCTCTTCTTCTCCCTCTATTCGATTAAGTGATATATGATGTGATCATCCATAACCCTGATGACCTGATCTTACCCTTTCTTCTATCCAATTTTGGGCATCCAAATCTTACTTCAACTCTACTTTCTTCTACTTCCCTAATCCTATTTATCATATTTTTTCTCTTCTTCTCCCTCTATTATATTAAGTGATGTATGATGTGATCATCCATGGCCCTAATGACCCGATCTTATCCCTTTCTTCTATCCCAATAAAATCATCATAAATATTCATATTTGAATTCTTATATCTACCAAATATCAACATCATCACATCAACAAACCTTATTTATCATCAAATTTCATGATTATTTAATAAGCCCTTCTAGGGCATTGATTTCTTCCTTTGACATACTATAGTTCTACAATTTTTGTAGACATGTCATGTAGCATAGGGAGATTTAAATATCTTGGCATGACTTATCAAATATGTCATGACATTCTTTCATCAAATTCATCAAAAGTTGTTTGTCTAATGGGCCACTCAAGCTAAGAAGCCCTATTAATCTAATATCTTATAGGCCTACAAATATTTTTAATTCTTACCAAGCATTGGAGTAATAAGGTCCTCTTACTCACTTGGATTATTAAACAAGCATGCAATCAAAATCGAATCACATCATTCATGTGGCAATATAGTGGGGCCCCATGTATACCTAGACAAGCATACATTGTCTATCCATTTAAGCAATATTTCATACATACACCAATTAATGGATAAAGAACTTCATCCATCATGATTGGCACATTTGGCAACATTCCTATCACAAAATCCTTAAATCCCTTATATATCATCAACGTCCTTAGTTGCTCACATCCTACATCTCACATATGTGCAAATTTTTGTAGATACATTAGATGAGGGATATGAACATCCAAAGACGATAACTGATATACTAGGTATTCTAGTACACTATCATTATTAATATCTTAATCTTTTTATCACACAAATATGTAGCTAGTCATAAGGTCTAGGGTATCATTATCGTAGGCAAGACCTTTTATTCACTATATTTCAATTCCTTGTGAGTAGGGTGTATATTAAATAAAATGTCTCTACCACCATGATTGGTACACTAAGAAATGTACTTGCTACAACATTCTCAAACCACCTTATATATCACTAGGCATAATTGAGTTCTTCATTTTGATACTTTGTGTATATATAATTTTTTATGTGTGTGCTAGGCAATGAAATGTTGACCTCAAATACACTTGATGACATACTAGACAATTTGAGGAACAATCATTTCAATCAATTTCTTTCCTTAAACCATCACCGCATCCATTCATAGATCCATAAGGGTGTCAGTACGACATGATCAACACCTTGCATGAGTATAATAATTTATAATTATGCCAGACAATAGATCATGTAGTATCAATGCTCTTTGTTGGTCTATGTATTGATTGGGAACATATTCAAGCAATCAATTCCAAAATTTTCTTACCTATTCATAAAACACCAGAGGGCATCTAGATTTAATGATTAGCTCTTTTCATACCTACAATAGCTTATGAATGCGCCAAGATGTATATTATTAAATCCACGTGCTTTTTAATGGTTTATCAATAAGCTTGGGGATACTTCCATTCATCACCATAATGGCAAAAAAATCAGTTGTCATACCCTACCAATTGCATGTTTCTCTTGGAAAAGATATTATTTCTTGCCAATGTTATGTGTATATGTAGTTACTTGTACATGTGTCAAGCAAAGGCGAGGAATATCCTCTTTTCTAGGAAAAGCGTGCATTGGTATATTGTGACATCTTGACCTTGTTGTCATATCTCATCAATCCAATCACATGCATTTTCCTACAATTTCACCTTGCCCATTTATAGATCCTAAGGAGGTATTGCAACTTGATGATCAACACTTTGCATACCTATAATAGTTTATAAGTGTCTTGACGTAGTCATGTATGCCTGCATAATCCCTTGTATACTCTAAAAAAGACTTTGCTTTCCTCATAATCATTTGAATCATAAAAGATATATAGTTAGTTGTATATTTGATTGCATAACTTGTATTCTTGCATATTTTTTATTTTCTATTTTAGACTCCTTAAAAATCTTAGATTTAGATATTGAATCCTAAGTGTTGTGCAAATATATATATATATAACATAGTTTAGGATTTGAACATAAAACATATTGAGGTAGACCGCACGTGATTAGGTCTTCTTCGAAAAATGTCTTGAAAATCAACCCACACGTAGCTCATTGTCTATATTATCAAATCAATAAAATTAAAATTTTATATGCTTTACAAACTTGCAACACTTGATAGAATTTCATTGCTTATTTTAATTAATAGGAATCACTTTACTCTCATCTTAAGAGTTTGAAAAAAATAATATATATATATATATATATATATATATATATATATATATATATAATATTTTTTCTATTTTCCTTTGTTTTCTTTTTTAAAAAATAAAATGAAAAAAAATACATAAAATAAAATAAATAAAAAAGAAAAAGAAATTCTAAGTTTAAGTGAAAACATTGAAAAAAGTTCAAACGTACTATTTTCTACATTCCTTTTCTTCTAGATTCCCTACTCAAAAATTTCTTTCCAAAAGTCTTCTACATTCTTTTTCTTTTACATTTCCTTCCTTTTTGCTCAATTTTTTTTGCAAAAGTTTTATATAATTTTTAACAAAGTAAGGAAAAAAACAATTAACTTCTCTAAGAGCAAATTGTTCCAACTAAAGAGCAAACCACCTTAAAAATTTAAGGCAATTTTTTTTATTTTTGAGATCACTTGGGTATTCTGAGCAAATTACTACTCGGGCATCCTAAATGCCTAGGTAGAGGTGGTTGGCCAAGTAGAGAGGGGTTTTAAAACCCTCCCCTTCCCTCGTTTCTTCCTTTATTTTCCATAAATAAGCCATTTTAAATCCTCGATTACTGCTATAAAAGTGTAATAAAACCATGTCACCATGAATTACAATTATGACACTGTTTTGACACCATTCTTGCTGGATTATGGTAGTAAAAGCTTTAAATAAAGCACTATAAATGTATCCTTAATTTGTGATAATAAATTTTTTTTAAGTTAATATTTTTTATACACTTTTTTTTAGTGTGATTTTGTGAAGATTTTTTTAAAAAATTTTGTATATTAATTTTTTTTTTTTTTTTAAATTAAAATTTTTATTATAAATTTTATAAAAAAATAATATAATAAAATTATTCATATTTATTTAATAATTTAAATTTAATTTTTTTTTATTATTTTTTATAAAAACTCAGACATACTTTATACTTTATCACTAAATATATTAACAGGTTTTAATATATCTTATGGAAAAAATCTTACTTACACCTCTTCATGGGAATATGGCCTAAGTGGGTGAAAATTGAACCTTTTTTTTTTCCTTAAGGTTAATCACAACCAATTGGGGCTATGGCCTAAGTGTTCGGTGAGAATTGAATTTTTTTAAGTAAATTATAATTAAATGTATTTAATTTTTAGTGTGTGAGTGGTAGGTGTGTAGTGATTCTTTATTGATAAGTATAGTTTTTTAATTTTACCAAGGGTTATGGTTAGGAGGAAAGGTTTCTCACACTAACCATATAAAAAAAAAAGTTTAGAATTTTAAATAAAAATTTAAAGTTTAAATTATAAGAAATAAAATTTATATATTATATTTATTCCAATAACTGAGTAATAAAAAATTAAACATTTTTTATATAAATTTTACTATTATATATTAAATAAACATTTTTTATAAAAAGTATTTTTTATAATTTTATGTATTTTTGGTTGATTAATGAATATTTATAAATTTTAATTTATTGAATAAAAATAAAGTAACGAAACCACTTTAAAGAATTTAACACATCAATTTACAAACAAACACTCAACTTCTACCAACGGATCTATTCCCTTCTGATTTAAAAATTGGTGTCCTCTATTTTTGGTAGGTTGCCGTCGTTGTCTATACCCTGGAAGAATCCGATCTTAATGGTAACGAATCAACGATTCCCATTCCACTTCATTTCCGCCGGAGAAAACGACATATCCAGTTCGTTAACAACTGTAAGGGAATGGAGATGGCCTCTCGGCTCTATCTCATCTCCTCTGACACAACCCCTACTCCTACTCCTGTGGTCACCACAAAATATATTAACCTCAGGAAACCACGTGTCATCGCACAGCACACCACGTCCATCCCTGTGGGCTGTGGGCTGTGGGCTGCCTCCTCCACAAACCAAAAGTCAGGAGTAAAACCCCCGCGAGAGATATGCCGGCCCTTTTCCGGCAGCGTGACGTAGAAGTCGTTGATAACGAAAGTAAGGGGAAAAGAAAAACTCAGCGCCGGTCCCACGGTGCAGATGGCCAAGATCCGGCAAATCCCGATGGAAACTTCCAACGGCTGGTGACAGATGCGTGAGCGGCGAGCCCATCCCTTGTCGGGTTAGCGGGCATGTTCTCCGCCGTCCGATCGGTGATCTGAGGCCCCGTTAAGCCTGCGCATGATCGTACGGGCTCTGAGGCGGCGTGCTCGAAGCATAGAGGGAGACGGCCTCTCATTATTTCATCGTTCCCACTCGATTGGATTGACTAAAGCATCTCTACGCCGTTTCCGTCACTTCTTTAATAATAAAGAGAATACAACTATTTAGTTTCACAGGCTTACTCAGCCTTAGGTAGGTGGTGGCTGTAACCCACAACTTGGTCGCTTCACGACAAATCCAAATACTCCGCTTCACGATAAAGATTATGACAACAATTTTTTTATATTTTAGGTTTGTGTAAGAAATTTTACATCGAGGTTTAGGTTGAGCATCTTTATTTCAACTATGACTTTTTATAAAGAGAAGAGTTTAACAGAATGAAATATATAACCATATACACTCACACTCTCACATACTTTACAATTTAAACTTTAAACTTTTATTATAACAACAAATTTTATTACTATGAAAATGAAACGAGAAGAATCATTATTATTTGGAGTGGAGCTCAGTTGTCATTGCGATTAGCGCCACTCATTTCCGCTCACACAACAAGAAATATGCCACCACTTTGACTTGAACGCCGCGCACATATTCGCGATCTGATGATGCGATAACGATCGTGCTTGTCGGTATATATTTCTTTTTCTTTATACATTGTTTTTCCGAGATACATTAGAATTTTTTTGATAAATGATGTTGTTTATTTGTTATATAATTATTAAAAGAATATTATAAGTGAGGATGTTGTTTATTTAAAATATGTTTAGGGAATCTTTATAGTTTGTTGGGTAAAGATAAAATTAATGGAACCTTGATCTTTCAGGAATTAGAAGAGGACAACCTACCAACAAGGACTAGGTGGCTACCAACTATCCTATCCTTTTTAGACTTGAATTTTTAAACTTACATCTTTTAAATAAAATCCAAAAATTTACTACAATTTTATTTATTACAATTTTTTTTATTGAGTATATACTTCTTATACATATACATATCCATCGTGGAGGTTGAACCCGGATCATATACATATCCATCGTGGAGGTTAAACCTGGACCACATCACCACCGAACAATGCAAGTTGAAAGTTTTTACTATAAAACCTACTCATAATATACTCAAAATCTACTCTAATCTTTCAAGGTTTTTTAAGGCCAAGTCTAAGAGATTCATAATGGCTCGAAGAGACTCTACAGCTGCAACTTTCAAACTTATACCCATCAAAATTAATGGAACAAGATAATGAGAACTGAAGTAAGCCACTATTACGACAAGGACAAGGTGGTCATCATTTCTTCTACAGAATTAGTCCAACAATAGGTTGTCTATTTCCGTAGCTATTGTTATTCTAATTTTGTTATTAATTGTCTTTTCCTTTTATAGGATGGAAAGTAAATAATTATTAATATTTTTAATAGAATATATTTTTAATCTTGATAAAGGTATTATTAATATTTTCTAGTTAGATGATGGCAATACTAACCTCAAGTTAGTACTAATCTCCTTCACTCTAATTTATGTTTACCAAAGCGAGATAGGGGTAATAATGGTTGCACCATGATTTAATGCTACAATAAGATGCAATGCGATTTAAGTGATCAATTGTTTAAAAGAAAAGATAGTTGTCAATTTCTTTATATCTATATATATATATATAGATATATATATATATATATATATAAACATGGGATGTAGTTATAATTTTGCTAGCTATTAATTGTTTTTCTTTGATGAGAAGGAAAGTTAATTATTATTAATATTTTTTATATAGGATATTTTAATCTCCTCATGTGAGTTGAGTGTGCGCTCTTTTGATGATGGTGGTACCAACCCCAAGTCATGTTTACTTACGATAGGGGTTATAATGTTTGCACCTTGGTTTGAGGGTTTGTTGTGTTTAGGTAAGCTAGATAGGGTGTGACCAATTGTTTAAAAAAGAAAAGTAGTTGTCGATTCCTCTATCTATCTATCTATATATATATATATATATATATATATATATATATATATATTCATTTGGAACATGAGATGTAGTTATATCATGATGTAATTATGTCCGAGTTTGGTTAGTGATTGCTTGGTTTAGTTGGTTTGGATTAGTTTAAATTATGTTAAATAGTTGAAATTTAAAGTGCTTTAAGGCTTTGAATTAAGGGGTTATAATGGTTGCACCATGGTTTGACGTTAAGATAGGAGGCAATGCAACTTGACCCTGTGACCAATTGTTTAACAAGGAAAAATAGTTGTCAATTCCTCTAAATATTTATCTATTTATCTATCTATCTATTTATATATATTCAATAGATACATGGGATGTAGTTATATCATGATGTAATTATATCTAAGTTTGGTTATTGATTGCTTGGTTTAGTTGGTTTGGATTAGTTTAAATTATGTTAAATAGTTGAGATTTAAAGTGCTTTAAGGCTTTGAATTATCCTTTACATTCAAGATTTGAACTTTGATCTCCTTCTTAAATATTGAGGAATCTAGTCAGTTAAGCTAATGCCACTTCTGTCTATTTTTATTTATATTATTGTTTTAAATTATGCATCAAGAATTTAAAGGGTTAAATCTATATAATTAATTTTTTTATTAAAATAATATTTAAATTTAAATACAACATTTTTATAAAAATATAAAGGTTATTGTTTATTTTAATTTTTTTAATTTATTAAGAATTAAATTTCAAAATTTTCATAAAAGATGAACCTTATTAAGGTTTGAAGTTCAACCTAGCAAAACCACATTACATCCAATCAAGATCAACTTAAAAAACCTATACTATATAGTTTTAATATGTCATTTTAATATATTGTATTATTTATGTCGATTAACTTAACAAACCTATACTAAATAGTATTAATATATTATTTTAATATATTTTATTATTTATGTTTTGTTGTTTAATGAATAAAATTTTCAAGGTATAGTTTTGTTGGGGGCAGCCCCATGGTTTGAACTTTGCACAGTTACTAAAAATAGTGTGATGTAACCAACTCTCCTATGTATATAAAAAACTATATCAATAAATCATAGTATCTAATTTGGATGACCTAGATTTGAGATTGATTAATATACTTACATATTAATATGATGGAATTTCATTCTACATTAATACCTCCTCCTCTTCTCTCTCTATTGAAAATGATTAATAGTGTGGATGACCTGGATTTGAGAATGATTAATATACTTGCATATTAATATGATGGAATTTCATTCCACGTCAATACCTCCTCTTCTCTCTATTTATTGAAAATGTTTTACACTATACATGAAAAGGATAGGTCAGTTGGTAGTGATTGTTGGTGGACTCTAAATTGGAAATGCTTTACACTATACATAAAAGGGATAGTTTAGTTGGTAGTGATTGTATGTGGACTCTATTTCTAAAATGCTTTACACTATACATGAAAGGATAGGTTAGTTCGTAGTGATTGTGGGTGGACTCTATATTGAAAATGCTTTACACTATACATGAAAGTGATAGATCAGTCGGCAGTGATTGTAGGTGGTTTGATTCCCTCATTTCCCATTGACTTCGTCATTACTCAAAGTTCCCTAACATTACTCAAAGTTCCCTATACAATTAGGGAAAGGAAAATGCTTTACACTATTTTATTGAATTATTTTAAATCAATTTTATAGAATTAAAAAATTCAATCTATATTATAATGTAATCATATTATCATAATTTTAAAATTATAAAAAATATTTTATTTTTATTAAAATTAATTGTAATATTTTTTAATTATTAAAATATTATCCGCTCATGTAGAGGAGTTGGAGAGCAAGTGGGTAGTTAAAACTCTCCGGTTATCGAGAGGCCCAGGTTCAAATCTCTCCCCTCACATGTTACGGATATGTTGTATATAATGTTATGGATATGTTGTATATAAAAGGTTCCTCATCAAAAAAAAAAAAATGAATAAGATTTTTTTGATATTTTTCTATCTTCTGGGTCTCCTTTGGAAGAGGGAAGAAAGTAGAGAGGGGAGGGCTCTGGTCCCTCCCCTGCTCCCCCTCCCATGGCTCCTGGTTCCTGCCCAGCCCCTGGCTCAACCCAGGTCATCCCTCCCGGGGAGTGGTTGTTTGCAGATGATCTCCTGGGGGGAGATCCTTCTCCACTATCTGCGCCCCTCCTGGCCGGCTAGGGTTTCCTTGGTTGTTTTTTCGGACTGGTGCTTCCCAGGGATCCCTGTTTGGTTGGGGATCCCTTCCCTTTTTCCCTCAGGCTTCCCCCTGGGGTTTTTTGCAGGTTATTCGCGTGGATCTGGTCCCTTGCGTTTCTCGGTGCGGTGGAGGTGATGGTTTAGGGTTTGGACAGCTTCCCCCTTTTTCTTGTGAATCCTCGGCGGGCTCTGTGCTTGGACGGGATTCTTGGTCCCTCTGCTGGGATCCTCTTCTGTTTTCCTGGGGCGGGTTCCTTATGGTACAACTCTTTGGTCACTTCTTGATGGGCTGGATCCTCTCTGTGCTGGCTGTCGGCTTCCTACAGGATGGCTCTCGCTGAACGGAATGTTTTCCCGGTGGGCGGCTGGTTTCTCCACAGGGCGGGATCCGCAAAATCTGTCGGTTTTCCGCGAGGCGGGATCCTTTCTTTTCTGCTTGGTTTCCGGATGGCGGGATTTCCCTGTTGCTTCCCGCTAGGCGGGACTGTTTGTGGTGGTTTTGACTGCTTCCCGCGAGGCGGGATTTTATTGTAACGGTTTTTCTTTGCTTCCTGCTGGGCGGGATCTTCTCGATGGTGGTTTTTGGCTACTCCCCGCTGGGCGGGATCTCCAAAACTACTTTCTTTCTTATTTGTTTGTTTCCCGTTGAGAGGGATTGTTTCATGCTTACTGTTACCGTTGGGCGGGATTTCTGTTTTGGTGTTCAGTTTCAATGGATTGATGCCCTAGGCCCATTGCTTATGTAATCAGGTTTTGGGATCCTTGTTAAAACCCGTTGTAAATACAAACACTACTTACCAAAAAAAATATATATATAATATTAAAATTTTAAACCAATTATAGTGTGGTTGTGACCAACTCTCTTATGTTAGCCAATATATATATATATATATATATATATATATATATATATATATATAACCAATTATAAATATAATTTGATTTTTTTAAATGATAATATTTATATTATTATTTTATTTTATTTTTATTTATTTAACGTTCATTTAAGATTTTATTAAGTAATTTGTGTATTTAAAACAAAAACTTCAAAATATAATTTTTTTTGTTTTTTTTTTTAAGGATAAGTCATAGAAAGACTTTAGAGCTAATCCTTATCCTTGGCATACCTTAGAAATATGTAAAAGGCCCTTAAAATATTATTCAATCTATATTACATTGTAACCATACTATCATAATAATTTAAAATTATAAAAAATATTTTATTTTTATTAAAATGATATTAAAATTGATTGTAATATTTTTTAACTATTAAAATATAATATTAACATTTTTAACCAATTATAAATATAATATGATTTTTAAATGATAATATTTATAATACAATTTTTAATTATTTTTATTATGTTCATTTAAGAATTCATTAATAAATTTGTATATATTTAAAAAAAAAAACTTCAAAGTACACTTTATTTTTAAACGATAAGCCATAGAAAGACTTTAGGGCTAAACCTTATCCTTCGCCATACCTTAGGAATCTATAAAAGACCCTTAAGATATTTCAAAACCTTTCATTTACATTAGTTTTTTCTGTTTCAACAATACCTATCAATTTAAGCAACTATATCTATCTAGAATAACTTATAAGTCATTTGGAATAAGGTCACATATTATTTTAGCAACAATGCCTTCCTTGTAGGACAATAACTAGTGAAATGCTTATCCTAAAGGAAAAATGTTTGGACATTATTGCTAAAACAAAATAAAATACATTAAAAAATTAGCTTTTTGGGGGTAATTGATCTCAATATTGACATTTCAAGTTCCTGTTATCCTTTGAATGATAACAAGACCTATATTTGATTGGCATTGTTGCCTAGATGGATTTTTATAATAATAGTGCATAAATATAGAGCTTTTTGGGGGTAATTGATCTCAATATTGACATTTCAAGTTCCTGTTATCCTTTGAATGATAACAAGACCTATATTTGATTGGCATTGTTTTTTTTTTTTGAAAAAAATGAAAAACTTGTATTAATACAAAGAGCAATTACAAGCGGGAGAGAACACATCCCAACCAAGAACAACAAACAGCACAACAAGAGAAGAGCACAAAGGCAACCCAGCACAACACAAAGCAAAGAAGTCAACTGGGCACGAAAAAGCGACATGTCGCGAAATCGTGACATGTCGCGAGATCGCGACAGTCAACCCCGGCTCCCCCACTGCGGTGCCAACAGTCGCGAAAATGCGACAGTCGCGAAAATGCGACATGTTGCGAAATTGCGACATGTCGCGGAATCGCGACATGTCGCAAAGTCGCGACGACAGCACCCACCTGCAACCCTTCGACAAAAGTGTCGCGAAATCGCGACAAATTCACCATATGGCAACCAGAACGCAAAAGCGTCGCGATATCGTGATAGTTTTCGCCATTCCGCTGGAAAGCCAAAATTGTCGCGATTTCGCGACGGGTTTTCCTTATGACACCAGACCGCCAAAAGTGTCGCGATATCACGACGGTTTTTCCTTTCGGCGCCCAGTTCTCAAAACTGTCGCGATATCGCGACGAAATTTCCTCTCGGCGCCCAGTTCTCAAAACTGTCGCGATATCGCGACGAATTTTCCACTTTGCTCTCCATCTGCAAAAGTGTCGCGATATCGCGACAATTTTACCAGTTAGCCCCAAATTGCCAAAACTGTCACGAAATTGTGACAACTTAACCAAGCGCCTTCCCCAAGGGCCGCGATGGCGCGACATGTCACGAAATCACGACAAAAACCCGCCAAAGGCCGAGAGGGCGCAACCTGTCGCGATATCGCGACAAAAACCCGCTAAAGGCCGAAAGGGCGCAACCTGTCGCGATATCGCGACAGAAACCTTAGCATAAAAACACTGCACATCATTTCAAAAAACGTTCAAGGCCTTGTCTAATCTCTGCATCCTCCACCAGCATGTCACTGTGCAGCTGCATCCCAACCTCCCTTTCAGCACCCATCTTAGCAAGGAAATCGGCCGCCTTATTGAGATCTCGATTCACATAGACAGGTATCACATCATCTAATTCCCTCCAAAGCTCTTTGATTTGGGAAACTAAGATCCGCAACCTCCAAGCTTTCGAGACAAAGTTTCTCATACAATCAAGAGCACCCACCAAAATTTGGGAGTCAGACTCAATAATAATCTTCCTGTGTCCCTGTTTGGCAGCCCAGAAGGAGGCAGATTTAATGGCAAAGGCCTCGGCTTCATTGTTTGTGGCACATCCCAGACCCTGCAGTTCCCAATAGAGCAAAGACCCAGCATGATCGCGGCACACAACTCCAATTCCAACACTTCCCGGATTGCATTTAGCTGCTCCATCAGTATTGATCTTGATCCATCCTTCAGGAGGAGGTTTCCAACTACCACTCACCTGCCTTTGTTGAAAAATAGCTCCCTCGTCCAAAGGCTCAGAAGCAGACTGAATTTCCCCCTCGGTATGAATGGCAACCGTTTCCGCCACTTTGCTCCAAATGACTTGCCATATTCCTTCTAGAGAGGAGAAGGTTTCACGAAAAATACGGGCATTTCTCTCCAACCAAACCTGCCACCAGATAAAAAATAAACCAAGCTCCCAGCCAATTCGAAGAGCTTTGGATTTAAATCTACCTTTCTTCCAGCTTTCCCATATGTTGTTTCGATACAAGACCCCATTAGCCTGAAGTTTAAAGTGGGAGAACCAGCGCTTCCAGATCTGTCGTGTGAAAGAACATTCAAACATTAGATGATCCGCCGTTTCCTCCTGCTTATGGCATAACACACATTGGGAAGGGCCAATGATGCCTCTGAGTCTGAGATTGTCATAGGTGAGAATTCCATTATGCAAAAACTGCCAAGCGAAGAAGTTCACTTTCGGCCGACCACGGGGATGCCATATCTTTCTCCGAGTCATGAACCAAAAAAAAGTGTGGAGGGGGCTCCGGGAGGATCTCACCATATCCTTCTTTCACGAGTATAAACCCCAAGGCTTCCATAGCCCCGAGCCGGTTCATCCTCCTCATCTCTCCCGATAAGAAAGCCGTTACGCCAAGATTTTTCCCAAAGTAGGTACCAACTCCGGAGGGATTGGTATTGGCCACTCATCCAGTCGCTTAAAATTTATGATCTTGTAGTCCCCCAATTGACTAGTGTTAAAGTAGCTCTCAATTTGAATCCATCCCTTATCTTCTAAAGCAGATTTTATCGGTTGCAATTCAGGAAACACAACAATAATGGGAGGATTCTGGTCCCAGGAATCAGTCCAGAACCGAGCCTTATCCCCTCTCCCCACTTTCCAAAATAGTTGATCTTTGATGAGTTGAGCTCCAAGCTTGAGCGCCTGCCACACTGGTGATCCAAAACCTTCCAGTGGAAAGCGGACCACATCATTAGGATGGACAGAACCCAAGTATTTGCTAGAGATAATTCTGCTGAAGAGGGAAGTTGGCTGAGAAATCCACCTCCAGTACAGTTTTCCAGCCAAAGCCTTGTTAAACTTGGAGCTTCTTAGTCCCAACCCCCCTTTTTCCTTGGGTTGGGTAACCTTGTCCCAGCCAACCAAGGCCCATTTCCTCTCTCCCTTGGCACCTTCCCATATAAATCTTCTAGCCATTTTATCCAGCTCTTTCCAAATAGACTGGGGAGCAGCCAGGACGGAGAATTTATAAATTGGCATGGCCTGAATAATTGACTGCAAAAAAGTTAGACGACCCCCATAACTTAACCATCTATTAGACCAATGGTTCATTCTATCTTTGATGCCATCCAAAAGGTCCTTCCAAACATCTATTTTCAGTTTTTTGAAATGGAGAGGGACCCCCAAGTAGACAACTGGGAGAGAGGTTCGAGTGAAACCTAAAATCTCAATAACTTTGTCCTGTAACCGTTGATCAATATTGAAGAAGATCACTTTGGATTTATTGTCATTGATGACTTGATTAGAGGCCCGAAGGTAGACATTTAGAGTATCTCTGATTCTTCTTGCTTCCCTAAGGCTGGCCACTCCCACCAATCCAGTATCATCTACAAACTGTAAATGAGTCAAAACTTCAACCCCGACCTTAATACCCGTTATCCGACCTTGAAGTCTTCTTTTCGAGAAAGAGTCTACCCAATCCTTCGACCAAGATGAGGAAGAGATAAGGAGAGCAAGGGTCTCCTTGCCGCAATCCTCGAGAGGCACCAAAAGGAGGCGAGGGAAGTCCCTTGATAAGAACGAGTATGAGGGCGTAGAAATATAGCTCATGACCCAATCTATCCGATCCTGAGAGAAACCAAAGGCGATCCAACATCTTTGCCAAGAAGCCCCACTCCACCCTATCATAAGCCTTGGACATATCCAGTTTAATGAACATTCCTTTGTTCCCAGTTTGGTGCATTGTATGGATAGCCTCCTGAGCAAGAATCACTCCATCCAAAATTTGCCTCCCTTCAACAAAACCCCCTTGCTCTGGGGAAATTATATTATGCAGAATAGGTTTTAACCTTTCAGCCATAATCTTAGTAATTATTTTATAGATCACATTGCATAAGGCAATAGGTCTAAAATCAGATAAATGAACCCCCCATGCTCCTTTTGGAATTAAAGTAATGAATGTATGATTTAGAGCCTTGAGCATTCTTTTATTGGTTCTGGACTCCTCAGTGACAGCCAGAACATCTTCCTCCAGGGAATCCCAAAAGGCCTGGAAGAACTCAATAGGGAAGCCATCAGGACCAGGCGATTTACCGGTACTCATCCCAAAGACCACCTTCTTAAGTTCATCTTTATCTATAGGTCTAAGTAGAGCCTGGTTTTCTTCAGGAGAGATTATAGAAGGAATGACAGCAATAACTTCATCTTGGGCTGCCCCATCTTGCTCCATACTTTCCTTAAAGAGTTTTGAGAAATACTTCGTTGAGTGGGAGTGCATACCAGGAAGAGTGTCAAAAGAGTATCCATTCTCATCTTGAAGGAAATCCATATTATTCATTTGTCTCCTAGCACAGGCAGAGCGCTGAAAAAATTTTGTATTTCTGTCTCCTTCTAATAACCAAGTATTTCTTGCTCTCTGTTTCCAGTAAATCTCTTCTTGATTATCAATATCCTCAACCGCTTTGCGCAAAGCATCATCCTTGTATTTAAGGTTTTCGGAAATGTTTCCTTCCCTGAAATGTTTTTGCACCTCATCCCATCTGGCCAACAAGGGGGCCCGTTGGTGCTGGAAGTCTGATTTGTTAGTTTGCCTCCACTGTTTCAATTTACACTTGACAAATTGAAGCTGTTTGTGAAATTTGAACATTGCAGTCCCAAAAGGTGGGCGGCCATCTTCCCACCACTTAGGAATTTTTCTTCGGAGATCTTCTTTTTGCAACCAAAAATTTTCAAATTTAAAAGGTTTATGGTACTGCCTCTGTCATAGCCCCTCCCTCCGAGTACAATGGGAAAGTGGTCCGAAGCTGGGCCTTCCAAAATCTGAAATTTAATATTCCATTTCACAAATGCTTCCTCCGAGACCAGAAACTGGTCTAGTTTTACCTTCCTACTGTGTGGCTCTCTTCTCTTATTAGTCCATGTAAAATAAGTACTAGGACCTTTGATATCCACAAGGTGAAAGGCACGGACTTGAGCAATCAGAAGCCTATTCCCTGGATCCAAAACTGGGAAACCACCTTCCTGATCCCTGGCAGATAATTTGGCATTAAAATCCCAAGCAACAATCCAATCGCAATCTTCCCGGGAGGATCTCATTGAATGAACAACATTCCATTGAAGCCGCTGGCCATCAATGCTTTGAGCCCCATAGAAGTTTGTAATTAAAACACTGTTCAGCTATAAAAATATTCTTAAAGAGAGATGTGAGAACCCCCTCCAAGCTGTATGTTCTATTGCTATCCACACCAGAGGATTCCATAGAGTAACAATTCCCCCCGAAGCTCCTTGGGCCGCCACATCCATATATCCAGCGCCCCTCCATATTCTACTAGCAATTTTACACATAAGATCTAAAGACATTTTTGTTTCCTGAAGGAGCAAAAAGTCTGTTTTGTGTCTTCCTAAAAGTCTTTGAACAGTAGATTGATGGGTTCTCTTGTTTAAACCCCTTACATTCCAGGATTGTATAATCATTGGAAACCTTGGGAGCAATACGAGTCAATTGTTCTCACCGATCCTCCATTGATCAGCTTGTCCCCTTGCGCTACTATTAGATCCTTATTGGATTTTCTACCAGCTCCTTGGGAATTACTATTCTTAGACCTCTTTTCCACCTGGGTAATCCCCAACGCTGGTCTTTCTCTGTTCTTTTCTGCACTTCCCATGTGGACATCCTTAATAACTGGTTGTGCAGGGGAATGAATTACCATAGACCCTAGGTTCTCTGGCTGTAAAGTCTCAGGGGTATCAATCACCTGTTCTAAGACAGGAGTAGATGATAGAGGAGCATGAGAGTGGGTGTTAGTTTCCCCAGCATTCCCAACCACTCCTTCCATGACTTGGTCTTCTTGGTCTACAAGGGATTTGAAGATTTCATATCGATTGGTTGGCTTGGTTTGGGCCTGCTCTTTGCCATTTCTCTTTTTGTTTTTCCTCCGCTTCTGCTATTCAAAGCCATCTTTCTGGGCATCAGAACCCTGGGGGATATTGAGGGGTTCTTTGACCGAAGTGAACTTACCCTCTCTGGGGCGATTTGGCGCTCCCGACGGAGCTTTCACTTTTGTGGTCAGGCTATTTGGGTAGAACCTAGCCAAATGGCCATGCTTATGGTAGACTCTGCATCTGAAAGGTAAGGCTTCATAGTCTAGCTTCTGTATCCAGGTTAGTCCTGCCAACTCCAATTCCACCTCGGTTGGAAGTGGCTGGCTAATGTCCATTTCTACACATATTCTAGCAAATACAGCAGTGTTTCCTTCCATGGTATCTCTTGAAACTCCCAAAAATCTGCCTAGAGAATTACCAATCAACTCAAGGATCTGCTCACCCCAAAACTCCATTGGGAGAGCATACAGCCGTATCCAGACCGGGACAGTCGTGGGCTCAATGCGAGGATCAAAACCCACTCTCCACGGTTGGACAAATAATCCTACCGGGCCGTGGCTCCTCTTCTCTGATTCAAATGCTCTGTTTCTATCTCGCTAGAGAAGAGAAACTAATAATAAAATACCCATTGCTTATAGGCCATAGAGAGTACTCACCAATGGGCTCCCAGTTCTGTCTCACCCGGTGTGTAGAAAGTTCAGAGTGGGCCAAATACCCATGAATTTGCAGATCAGATCATGGGTAGCACGGTATATAATCGTATCCTCAACCAGTTTTGGTTCTATGACAATCTTTGGCCTGGACGCAGATTGTGGAAGGCAGCTATTAACTCTGTTTGCAGGTAAACCCTTTCCAGCATTCTTAAATAGCATTTGATAAGCACTGCGTTGAGCTTCATCGGAAGAAGATGCAGGGTTTTCTTTTAATTTATCAGCATATGAGATTTTCTGCCCATCGGAAGATCCTGGAGGAGACCCCATTGGGCCCTCCCAAGGCAACGAACAATCCTTCAAAGAAGTGTAGAATCAATCCACAGGAGGATCTGGAAGAAACTTCCAGCCGGAGACCCTGGAGCTTTGCCCGGTGCCTGCATAGAATGTTTCCCGCCAAAATGCCAGAGCTCAGAAAAAAACCCCTATTTGATTGGCATTGTTGCCTAGATGGATTTTTATAATAATAGTGCATAAATATAGCATCGATTGAGCTATTTTTAGCATCTTCCAATCATAAATGTTAAGTGTGTGGATAATCCACAAAGCTTCAAATCCTTGTTCTTTCTCCCCATAAGCCAATTCTTCCTTCCGATAAACCACTTGCAATCTTTCTACTTGCAAAACATTGTAGGAGAATGCTAAGAGGGGCAATAAGATCTTACACTATTGCTTAACATTACAATGCCTTTCTAGAATAACTTGTAAGTCATTTGGAACAAGGACACCCATTAACAGCAATGTCGTCCTTGTAGGAAAATGGCTAGCGACAATGCTTATCCTAAAAACAACAATGTTTATAGTAAAAACATTGTTGCTACAACAAAAGAAAAACACACAACTTTAGTTTTTTGGGGTATTTTGATCTTAATAATGACATTTTCAACCCAAGGAGATTAGAATTAGATGATGGGAGCATGTCTACAAGGAACCTCTATCTCATGTGCCACCACTAACATGTATCCCTAGACACATGATCACCTAAACTCAATACCACCACCATTGTGGGATAAAAATCTAAGACTAGAGGGATACTAATAGTGCTTAGATGATAGTGGTATTAAAGGACCATTGTATAGAGATGACAAGGCCACATAGGATGGATTGAGTGCTAGGATAATTTGGAGATCCCCATCCAAGTGAGATGTTAGATCTACTAAAGCTCATATGTTATAACTATAGGGAGAGAGTTGTATATAGGGCAAGTGGAATTCCATCATTATGATAATAAGAACCACCAACTATAGGATGATGCCTATAGTAAGATACCAAGGATAGGACCCCAATAACAAAGAGCATGAAAATTAAGGGTGGTTATCAAAGCAACCCCATTGTAACAAGTGTTGGTTGCCATAGTTTCTATGGAGATAAAGTTAGACTTACACTATCCCACTTATACAAGGGGATGAAGAGAGTTCATATTATGTAACAACTAAGAGCACAATGAGTAGAAAGGATGAAGTCAGGTGTTGTCAAGCAGGTAGTAGAGGAGGATGAAGCCAAGGTGATAGACATTATTGAGGAAGAAAATGATGAAGAAGAGGAGATTAAGACTAAAATCATTAAGATGGTCAAGGTCATGATTAACATAGATGACCTAGAAACTATAGATATAGAGATGATAGAGACAAAGGAGGAGGCTAGACTAGGAGGAGATACAATATGATAGGCCAATGATCTAGGTATACCCTTTACATGAAATCCCTTATGAATTTATTTTAATGTTATATTAAATAACTTTTATAGCTTAGAAAATTTGATTATGATGATGTATATAAATTTTGGTCTTGATTTATGATTACAAATCTATCCTACAATTGATAATATTTGATTGGATAAATATACTGATTGTCCTTTATTATTATCATAGATATTGATAGTGTATAAATGCATTTGTCTTCCATTGAAACTGAAAGGATGCCAAAGTATATTATAAATATTTATAGTCATGAACAACACCTTAATAATAACCTATGATAGAGAGATATGGAACTATGATTATGACAAGAGGTGAGGGAGGTTGATGACCAATTCCATATTTAGGAAAAATTATTAAGTAGCAATTGGTATAGGCCAACAAAGCTTAGTTGTCATATAAGAGGAGATAGTGAGATTACAAATTTCTATATCTATATGGACCTAATTTGGCAAGAGGACCCTCTAAATAATTTGAGCATCTAATAGTTAGTCAAAGACATGTTGCGATTGACATTTTTCAGATTCACTACTCTTGCAACCACCATGAAACCCATGGAGATGTATCTAGGATCATTGGCCATAAGGCTAATGTAAATAAGATGCTAGATAAATTAGGATTAAATCACTAGGTGTTCCATAATGTATCACCATATCATACCTTTTACACTAATATAGCTTTTGGTGAGATCTAGTTGATTCTCACATGGTTCATATACTAACATTATTATATATATATATATATATATATATATATATATATATATATATATATATATATATATATATATATATATATATAGTATGCTTTTCTTTTCTTGCTTAGTGTTTATGATTTTTATCTACTTCATTTTTCATGTTAATTTGGTTATGGGTAGCATGTTGCGTAAGATGAATAAAATTAAAAAACACCATGCCATAGAATAAGCTAATGTGTGTGAAAATGCTATCATAAAATTTTCAATCAATATTTGACATAAAATTGTAATTAAGATTCTTATTAAAATATCATCAACTTTGGCAAACAATAGTTGTAGCATAGTAAGAGCTAAAAATCCCTAAAAATTCTAGATATTATCACCATAATAATGGGAAATATACACACTATAGTGTACATTGAGCATGAAGTCCCATAAGAGAGAAGAAGGCATGTTGACCACTATAATATAAAAACTCATGCAGTATAGCATACTTAGGGCATGAAGCCCCATAAGAGGGAGAGAGAGAAATACATGCCCATCACTACAACTAGAGGCCTCTACTTGAGAGATAAAAGATAAAATCTAAAGATATTCAATGTCATCATACATGCCAAAAGCATGAAGTTCCTATAATAATGAATAATATGCATCTCTACTACAGTGGATGAGTTTACACACTATAGTGTACATGGAACAAAAAATTCATATAAGAGAGAAGTAGACATGCCTCCACTACAAAGGGTAAAATAAAAATTTTATAGATCTTTTGAAAAACAATGTTTGATTTTTTGTAAGATTTTTGAGATTTTTTAAAGAATATTTTTATTGAAAAATATTTTGGAATGTTGCCTTGGTGTTTGTGTTACATATCATATAAAATATAGTATAAGTGTGAAAGGGAATTTTATTTATGGAACTTAAATGAATTAGTGCTAACACAAAAGTCAAGCAAAGTGTAATGAACCAATTCGTTACTCCTTATCCCCAAATGTTTTTATTTTTTATTTATATATATAAGAATGATTGCCTTCTTACGACACAGACCTACTCCATAACTCAATATAGGCATATTCCATTTGGACTATAGCTTTCAAGGTAAATAGCTTCATGAGCTATAGAGACTTGATCAGAGTCTCTTTAAGTAGAAGTGATCAGATTCTACGAAACCCTCATACCTCACTTGGTATGAGTATGTTGGCCAAGCATACCGGTTTCATCCCCTTAAAAGGAGAAATCACCATTTGGCCCACCAAGACCAGGTGAATACCTTGAATATGGAGAACCCCACCAAGGGTAACCCATCATAGATGAAATAACCACACCCATGATTATTCCTAAGTCTTAGCTCCAATCCAATCCATCTAGAAAGGAGTCCTAAGACTATTATATCACTATCGTGATAAGTATCCATGGAACATATATCTTTAATCCTTCTTACACATTATTACACCTTTGACTAGGTAATCCCTCCATTGAATTCCTTTTTAAATGGGTATTACTAGTCCCATGTAAAATTTAATCCTTTAGTGTAGAGAGGAGGAACTATCTTGGTTAGTAAATCAGGGTCATTATGTCATCTTGAGAGTTTTATTCCAAAACCATATTGAGTGCATTTAATCCATGAAGCAAGATTCATTACATCATGTCCTTAGGTTTAAAGCATTATACAAAATCTTATTTTTAGAAGGATTTGTGTTCCATTCAAGAATAAGGATATAATGCATAAATCCAATTTTCCCCCTTAATATTTAGTTTCTACAACAAGAATATAAATGGTGTTGCATATCATTAATTACCCCTCAATGTTATAGTGAAAATTAGACAAATGCCATTGAACATTAACACATTTAAATACATCCATCCATAACATGAGATTGTTATAATAAATTGAATCATGATTACAAAAAGAACGAGATAATTGCATTACGTTAAATAATAAAATTTAAGTCTACACTTCTAGCATCCATACATATTTATCCTACTGAAAATTTAGCATACATTACACTACATCTAATATACATCATTCAAATACAACATCATAAATCATTTACATTTGAACATAATTGCACCATTCACAAGATATAATAAATCAAACCATAAGTAAAGTGACACAAGGATTTATCTTGGGAAACCCTTACGGGAAAAACCCAGCCTCGAAAATAATTCTTCCTCTTTTTCATAAAATTAAATGGTAACTTTTACAACTATAGCAGGGCATGTACCGACCATTCTCTTCCAAATATAGGTCGAGGTGTACAACAATTCTATTTTGACCTATTGATGTAATTAAGGGATCACCCAATCCCTTCTTTTATGACAATAATATCAAATTCACAATAACATTAAGGAACCTCTAGTTCCTAAGACATTTAACATCTTACATTGTTCATGAAAAGTCATTGGATTATATTTTGGAGATATCGTATTTCGAGGGAACCTTATAAACTCCCTCAAGAATGAATTCCAAATTCATTGGTACAAGGTTTATGAATTAAAGTCCTATAACTTTAATTCATAATAACCATTCTCATCCTAGATTAATAATCAAATATTTTTTTGCATTAAAGTAACTCAAGGTAAAATTTTATACTTCCTTCTATTAGGTTTAACATCAAAAGTGTAAGAATTCACTCCCAAATTCAACTAATATACTAATTTCTTATTATTGTAATGCCTACAAGAAATTCCTTAGAGGCTAGATATTTACAAAGGAGGCACATTAAATAACTATATCCACCTATGTCACTTATTTTCTAAATACTTTTAAATGCTTACCATCATCATACATGACAAATCCTTTAGGTTACATTTAGTAATCTAACTTTCCTTAAAATAAACACTTATAGAAATTTTCTAAGATAATCAATCCATTGAATGAACTAATACTTAAACCATCCTTAAACTAAGTTATCTTCTTCAATCTCATTATATCCACGACAAATAGATCTCTTATTAAAAAGGCCATGGTTGCCTTCCCTTGGCATTTTTCCTTATTAGATTGTGGTCTATGTTCTATATTATGAATAATATAAACTAGATACCATCTAGTCTATTTATTCTTTGAACTACTCCTTACACTACCTTTTTCCCTCTAACATTTTCTTGCCCTTATTAAGTCTTAATCTAATCAAACATTAGGAGCTTCCTTTATAGTTTTTATGGAAGAGGACACTTTGAAACCATTATTTACCACTAACCACTCTAGTTTAAGATAGAATCAACTCTTTTCCCAAAACTATACCAAAATTGACTTCAATATAAAGGACAATTCCTTCCACATTTTACTACCAAGTACCTCTTTCTTCAACAAGATTAATTATAGGGCAACACATTCTTAGTTGAAAATGAATCTCTAGTATTAATTTTGGAGTTGTCACATCTAATCATATCTATCGCACTAGCCTAGCAATAACACACTCCTACCCACCATCTAACCAATGGATAACTTCTTTTTCCATGCCAAGGCTTAACTCATGGTGAATGTGTCCACTAGTGGTTGGCTCTCTTAATAGGAAGGTCTATTATTAGTCATATTGTAGGTACGATTTACTTGAAGGTTCTCCTGCATCCACACTGTGTTAATTTGACAGGGTCGAGATTGAGTCTGGCGATTATTTTTGGGTAGTGGTAATCAAACCTAGGGCATCCAATCGAGGTATTGGTTCTTCCCATTTGAAGGATATGACTCAATTTTTGTGAGATTCCCTACCACGGACCATCGAATACAATGATATCACATGTGAATCTATGCCTATAGGAGAGATTTGACTATGGAATTTCCAAAAACCAATTTCTTCCTAAGGGATGTATACGACGTTGGTCTTGTGGGTAAATTGTTATCTCAATTGCCTGTTTGAGTGATCCAATGAACCTAATGTAAGTAGAGTTTTTAGTTTGTAGTAAAGTCATTGCCAACGGGTTATCGTAATCAATTCAGTTGTCCAGATTATGTTTATTTTTATTAAGCTCTTCTATTTGGGTGCCGAAGGAATAATAGAGGGATTTTCCTCCATAATTTGAGCATTCATAGAATGTAGATACAACAATACCCAAGCTTATTCAACCACTGGATTAGGTTTATAACTATTTTTCAGGAGGTTAGCCCATGGGTATGGTCATTTTGAAGCATTAGCACTGAAAATGGGGGTTTGCAGTTCAAGCCAGTGGCAAGGCAAAGTTCAAGCTTGTTATGTGCAAAACACAGAACCCTATAAGACCCTACTCAAAATGCCTTGAGCATACTTACCCCTTTATGATCTACTCAACCCACCAAATCGACAAGTAAGGGTCGTCAAAATTTGAAATAGAGAATGCTAAATAGTGTACCCTAGGAATAAACCGAATCAATCTGAGGGTCGAGACATCCCTACAATCATGCCTATTATGGCATTCAATAAGTAATTATTAAAGGAACCTAATGTTTAGGTAATCCTTAAGTTATATGCATCATGTGAGGCCTTTCATTTAATGAGTGAGCTAAGAGTTTCAATTCTCCTCGCCTCATTTAATCTGTGTCATCACTTGATTTAGAAAGTAAGTTTGAAACCCTCAAATCCAATGGATTGCCATAATCCATCATGCATATCCTATTTGAAGTCCAGTACATTGTTTAACTTTTAATGGTCGGTCAAACAGATACTTTTAGCTAAGACAACTATAGCGATGCCTCTTGAGAATCACAATAGGCCCTTCGAGGAATTGCTTCCCTCCGGTAGCGATGGATTACTTAGTTTCATGGAAAAACACGTCATTTCAGCACACAATATTGATTGTATTATAATCTCAGTTTATGATCCGCAAGGGACCTCCTATTTATAATAATAATAAAGTCATAATATCTACTAAGGTCTATATACCAAGCCTTTGGGCTAATGGTTAAGTCATCTCTAACCTATATATAGAGTTCTATAGCCAAACGTATTTATATATCATGATGATTGAAAGACTATACATCTTAATAAAATACACAATGAGGAGTGAAAAGGAGGAGTAAAAAAAAGAGGAGTCTGACCTGGTTTGCTCCCGAGTTCTTCCTTACTTCACTTCCCTTTTGACGCTTGTCTTATAGAACACTTTTGTGATTGACCTCATTTCTTATTTATAGCTTCCTAGTTTTTCCCATTACTATAATTAGAAAATCATTGGGTCTTCTAGTTTCTAATTCACCCCATGGGTGAAGAGCATACTCCCTAGACCATTAAGACTCCTAGAACCTAGATCTTAGATAGCCATTTCCTCCTAAAATGCCCTCTATTTATAGGTAAATTCTCCCCTCATGGGCCAAATAGTGGCCATATTATAATAATATTAAAAATATGCCTAGGACCATTATGACTTCATCATGTCCTTCAAGGGTTCTCTAGGGATGAGGTGAATGTCAAAGTTCCTACTATTGAGGCATAAGATAGTTTCAAGGGTGGAACTATTCTTGATAAGCCATGGGCTTCCTTTCATAACTCCCACCAATATCAGGTGTCCACATGAGTACTTCCCAAAAGGTAGGATGACCCTTAAGTTATTTAAAAATTCATTGGTCCTTTTTAGGCCCATCCACATAGGGTCCACTCAATATGCACCTACTTTACTATATGGTTATAATTTTGTAAAATATAATTCTTCAAATTTATCTTTTACTAGACCTCATAAATAGCCTTTAAATAATTAATATTTCCTTATCCCTTATAAAAATTATTTTATTATAATTTTTTGTAGGATTCTTTAGGGTCATGCCCCTTCTATTAGGCATTAATTGATCCCCCAAGATCAATTAATGTTCTTTAAATAAGGTAGGTGGGTAACGGGTCATGACATACACCCCATTTAGATTAAACATAGTCCTCTGTGTTTGAACCTATACCTTACAAAAGCACATTTGTCTAGCAAAAGCTAGCATTTATTCTGTTATTTTACAATCAGATCTTCTCTCATCTAGTACTTCAATCTTAATAGAAAGCTCCATCTTCCATCCAAGCGAGTACCTGGACCTGCAAAAATGCAAAATATCAGCAGTACCATGTTCTTGTAAACAATATAACATCCATCTTGCATATCAAAAAGTATTGAAAGCATCATCAATACACAATATTAATACAAAACTATAATTTAAACTCAATTCAAATTGCACCAACAATTGATCTAGAGAATTGTAGTATTAAAATTTTGCAAAATGATGTTACCAAGATATCATGAAATTATGCATTAGACATAGAAAGTCTTGTTAGTTTTATCAAAACTCCCACCAAGGAGTGTCACAGTATAATTTGGTTAACCTTTGGCACAAATTAACCTGATAAAATCAAATGCTAACAAAGATACAACATAATTTTAGAATCTCAATTCGGGATATTCACATATATCCTAATATGTATTTTAATGCCAGAGCATCCACCCAGATGTCTCCTGGTTTATGTCATTATAAAATCATGGAGAAGTCCCATACCTTCTCCAAGAATGGACACCAATCCATTCCTCATATTCCTTTTATTTCAACAGAATTCAAGATTCATGCATTCTTTTGTTTCATAAATTTACCACAAACAATAATATTCAGATAACCTTCAAACAAAAATATAAAATTCAAAAGGTGTTACTGTTTATGCCTCATCCTTGGCATTACTAGACTACTACAAAATAATAGCCTATAGAGTGGTGGTCTAAAGGACCTTAAGGTTGATGCTCCTGAGTTTGTTTTCCTCCTTGTATTGTGCTGGTACTTACGGCTGGGGATGGTGGTGGAGCTATTGTTCCAACAATCATTTGAAGCATACCGTGATTCATCAAGGCAACCAAACAAGATTCCAAGAATGCCACAGTGAATTCCTCCCTTTGTTGATGAAATTGGGGGTTTTCTATGAGCATGGCTGCCATCGTTGTTGCCCTCCAATTATTTCTTTGCAACCTCTCCGACTTGAGCTGATCTCGTTCTACGATGGCATCATCTCTTTATGTTACCAACCTTAATATTTCCTGTTCCCAGGCATCCTCCTGAGCATGTTGTACTGGAGACCTCCCCTTCATTGTTTTAAGGTGTTTCCTAATTCTTACCATGTTTATTGTGCCTACTAAACACTGGCGTTGTTCCAGATCAGTTTTCCCTTTTCAGGGTGTATGCAACAATAGATCGATAACCAAGAGCAGAAGAATCATGAAGCATGTTATAGGATTTACCCCGCTTAAAACTAATATCATCCAGGCGACTCCTGCCATAGATACAACCATGTTGGATGTCATGGTGTGTAACTTCTCCAATACTCAAATGATTGTAAGGTTAGCCCATATCGATTTTATTTGTGCATTTACCCATCATATCCTGACAATCCCGAGGTGAATCATTCATCTTTTGTGATACGTTCTTTTTCTTTGGCTTGATTGTCCTATGGATGATTTTGAGCTGACTAAACAAGGCACACCATGCCTGTTGCAATTTTTGATATGGCACGTGTCCTCTTATTTTTATGTGAAGTCCTATCATTGTCTCTTTTTCCTAGTTTCATTAATTTTTTTTATCGTGCCTTGTGATTTTAATGCTTAACATACATAAGCTTTTCATGATCAAAGACACATTGAACCAAATATATTTCAATTATAATTGACCAACCATATTGGCATACTTTTACATTTAGTTCTTGGGTTAGTGGTCACGGTTGGACCTATCATCTGTCAGTTCCCTAACTAAGTTTCCAGTTTGAGAGTCTGTTGGAGAAACCACTTGAGGAGTAGCTTGACCAGCTGCTTGAGTTGTATTTTCTTGATCACGTTGTGCCATAGCCACTAGTTGTATTGGAAGGAGTAAACCATGGCTTATAAGCACATCCATACAAGAAGTTAAGAACGCAGTCCGGTATATATCCCTTCCATCACGTAATTGCACATTCTCTGCTTGCAAGGTTGTCCCCTTAGTATCTCTCTAGTGTTGGATTTGTGTTAACTCCTGTCGAAGTTCCTCTCGTTCAGAGAGATGACTTCTTTCTCAGACTCCAAATTGAACCTTTGTTGTGCCCATTTGTCTACTAACTTTAACTGTTGAACTTCTAACCGATGAATTTGTTTCTTCAGTGCGTCTATCTCCAGGTGCATTTCCTTCACTGGTTCCTTCTCTCTTAGGCTGGATGGTCCTGCTCCGAGATCCAGCCGTTGGCGCACACATATTTTAGGAGATTCTTCCTCATTTTCCTTCCTAAGTGGGTATTTCCATTCTACGTATGTGGTTGTTTTATTACAATCGCTATCTTCACTAGAGTCTTTCTCTTGGTGTTGCCACTATGCAGACCACACAATTTTGTAGTTAGGGGTCATGCATGCATCATGCTCATCGGGTGTCCATACAGTATCATCAGGATCTAAAGCTAGTGGCTCTATTGGTGGAGGTGTCACGGATGATCGTCCCTTCCTCATGTAAACCATGGACAGATCTGGTATTCGTTGTGTGATACCAAATTGTTGTAATAACCGAGTATATTGAAAATACTCATATTGTTTACTGGTACATCCAATCAACCATCTTGCTCGTCTTACTCGGGCGAGTTGAACACCATCTTCTGCCCAAACTGGGCCCAATCTCCAGGGTCTCCAAATAACATCACGAGATTGCAGGTTCTCCCAAATAGAGTGAAATTGCTCTTTATTTCCTTCAATTGGTCTATAGTTAGACCATTCCTTTTTCTATTGCCATCTTAACGCATAGGGTCTCTCTGGCCCTATTTCTACTTTGTTAGCAGTGGTTACTGCACGTCCTTCTACCGGTACTCAGTATATTCTGTATACGTCTTCCAACGTGATAGTCATTTCTCCCGTGGGTAACTGAAATGTTCCTCTATCGGGATCCCATATTTTTTCTAGGGTAGATAAATAACATCTATCTATATGTATGGGCTCTAATCAAGCCGCTCCCTCAAATCCTACTTCTTTCAACCATTGCCAGTCACTTGCATCTAATCTATCCTTGGCATTCTGAAAGATCGTCTTCAAAGGATACCTTACCCTAATGATATTTAATGGCTGAATTCTTGATGTTTCGGTAGGATTGCCGCTATCGGTTCTGAAATTTTTAGAAGCCATAGCTCAAAGAGTATGTACCAACAGATCAACTAGCAGGAGTAAGATAATTACAAGATACACTATGATGTTTATCCCTGGGATTTCTAGTATTAATAAGGTAAACCCTAATGCAAGCAATATGATATTTATTGCCATGAATAGTGCTTAGGGTATTTCTATTTTTTGAGACTAAGATAAATTCTACACTATCTTCTCCATTCTATGATGTTGGGGATTTTACTCTAGTTTTATTCGTTGGATAGTGTTTCGAGGTCCATTTATTTTCGTAGATTCGTAGATCCATCAGATTGAATTATTGGTTCTCTTCCAATTCTCGAGGGAGTAATCTTCTTTCGATATGCATAGATCACATCATCATAACCCACGTGTCCTTTCCTAGGTTTGCATCACGTCCTATCATCGACCCTTTGATGACTCCAATGGATGATTTTGTACCTTATTTCTCTATTGGATAAATACGTCTAACACACGATACTTTCATTGTAAAGTGTACCCCCATTGACCCTATTATCATATGGTAAAAGAATTGATTCGCATTACCTTTTTTTTTTTAAACTATGGTGCTTGGGTTATACCGATTTTATATACATGGTTTTTCTATGCTACATACCACTATTTCGAAACTACACTTTAGTTTTCATATAAGTCATAATACCACATGCATGCCATAGCGACTAGCTTTTGGTTTAAATAACTTATCACCCCCTATTACTTTCAACCACCACCCGGGTGGCCGGGTGCATACCTTTCAAAAAAATTGGTAGAGCTGCATGTGGTGGTGACACTTGGGGTTCTAAGGCTTACTTGGAGGAGTTTCCTAATTCTCATATTTGGGGGGACTTATGTGAAGTTTCACCCTCCTTTCTCTCCTCCAACATAGCGGAGTTTCCAGTTATGGTGTTGTTGTTGGGCGACTTCTTCCGCCATTTCCTACACCTTAGCCTCTGGTTGGGAAAATCCCAAAGTGTATTGTAACATTGATCAAAATAAAGAAAACATTGTTTTATTTGAACTTCCACCAGTTAACTTTATGTGTGTATATCTCCTAAGGTTTCACTTTCAGTTATGACTTTAGTCATTGTCCAAATTGGTTGGAAAATCATAATTTCAAGTGAATCCTTAGTAAATATCAACCTTGACTCATACACCAGTAAATCTTAGAGATATAGACGTCGAGTAATTTCCAAAAAGAGTCTAAGGTACACCGCTTAAAATCCATGCAGGAGGGTTCACTTAGCTCTTCCACTTTCGAATGATTGAGGATCTACTCGTGGGGAATAGGAACTCAGACATCATTATCCCAAGCACTTACCAAGTGTATATTTTAGAGTTGTGGAATTTTCTCTCAAGTTTAGTTTCATGCCCCAAGTCTTTGCTAACCTAGACTTTCACTAGAGCCTATCAGTTAGCCTGGGCTCTGATACCAACTGTAACGAACCCATTCATTACTCCTTATCCATATATATTTTTTAATATATAGAAATGATTGCCTTATTACGACATAGACCTAATACATAACTCAAGATAGGCATATTCCATTTGGACTATAGCTTTCAAGGCAAATAACTTCATGAGCTATAGAGACTTGATCAAAGTCTCTTTAAGTAGAAGTGATCAACTTCTACGAAACCCTCATACCTCACTTGGTATGAGTATGTTGGCCAAGCATACTGGTTTCATCCTCCTTAAAGGAGAAATCACCATTTGGCCCACCAAGACCAGGTGAATGCCTTGAAGATGGAGAATCTCCACCAAGGGTAACCCATCATAGATGGAATAACCACACCCATGATTATTCCTAAGTCTTAGCTCCAATCCAATCCATCTAGAAAGGAGTCCTAAGACTACTATATCACTATCATGATAAGTATCCATGGAACATCTATCTTTAATCCTCCTTACACATTATTACACCCTTGACTAGGTAATCCCTCCATTGAATTCCTTTTAAATGGGCAATACTAGTCCCATGTAAATTTAATCCTTTAGTGTAGAGAGGAGGATCTATCTTGGTTTGTAAATCAAGGTCATTATGTCATCTTGAGAGTTTTATTCCACAATATGATTTCAACTAAACCATCTTGAGTGCATTTAATCCATTACATCATGTCCTTAGGTTTAAAGCATTATACAAAATCTTATTTTTAGACGGATTTGTGTTCCATTCAAGAATAAGGATATAATGCATAAATCCAATTTTCCCTTAAGATTTAGTTTCTACAACAAGAATATAAATGGTGTTGCATATCATTAATTACCCCTCAATGTTATAGTGAAAATTAGACAAATGCCATTGAACATTAACACATTTAAATGTTGGCAATTTGAGTTATTTTATGTTGTCATTGATGTCACATGGATCATTGATGTCACATGGATCACATTGAGTTTTGGTGGCAAAAGCACTTCATAAATAATCATTTATGATATTTTGGAGAGCATGGATATATACAGGGTTTTTGTGAAAACCAAGGTAGGAAAAATAAAAGGTTTTATTTAAAACCATGGATGGCAGATTTGAAATGGGTTTTTCTTAAAACCCAAGTTGGCTTTTCGTTTCATCGAAAAAGGTGCCCCGGTGATGGAGATATTTAATTTTAAATATTTAGTTTAAATTTTAAATTATTTAAAATTTAAATTTAAATTTTAAAATTAAAAATAAAAGTAATCCGTCGACGTCGTCGAATATGAGGGAGAAAACTATATAAAAGGATGCCTAAGGTTTATTAATCCTTAAGCTTGCTCTCGGGAATTAATGCGATTGTTGGAAAGCAAAAAGAGCCTGTGTGTTGAATTTGAAGCGTGTGCGAAAAAGGCTTGTGAAAGGTTTACGAAATTTTGGGTCTATTGAAGAAACGTTCATGGAGGATAACCAAGCGCGTAGGCACCTTTGGCCTAGTGGTTCATGCATTGTGTATGAAGTAGGAGGTCCTGCGATCGAGTCTCGTCGGGGATGCTTGTTGTGTTGAAACGCTCGAAGCGCTTTTAAGTTTTCGAAGGGCGCATAATATTAAGGTATTTATTTTGATTCGTGCCCCTTTGAACACGTGAGGGCGTGTGGCCCAATGGTGGCTTGGCCGTGGTTAAGGCACTGAGCAAGGAGGCATCGAGGGATCGAATCCCGTCAAGGACAAAGGCAAGTTAATATTTTTTAATATTTTATTTTTCTAAAGTTGCCCTAGGAGAAATAAGGGTTGTGATGCACTTTAGGAAAAAGAGAGATTTCTAGTGATTTTATTTTTGGAAGTATATCATATTATATATCATTGGAAAGCTTATTTCGAGGGCTATTTGATTAACTTGCTTAGAGGGAGAAATAAGGTGTGTGTAAAGAGATATTTCTGATTTTGTAAAGGGGTTCAAAAGTGAAGGTTGCTTTGTTCTTTTTCAAAGGGGATTAATTCTTTCATGAGGGGACATGGTGTATTTTATTGAGTAGGAGTAATAAGGTGTTATTTGGATATTATTGTTGTGTTATTAATCAAGATCTCTAACCCTTATTGAAAGTTGAAAAAGAAAGTTTGTTGAGTGTGGCAGATTTAGTGGACAACTAATAAGGCATCAAAAAGGTATGAGCAATATTCTCCATTGAATTTGTTTATGGTGGTTGATTTCTGAAATATCATTGGAGAGAAAAGGATTGATTGTGGTTTCCTTTTCGAAAGTGATTGGTTGAATGCTTCAAGGTTTTTTGGTTTGAGAGTTGTGATTAAACCTTGTTTTATAAGCATTGTTGTTGAAGCCCATTGCTTGTACAAAGAACTTGAACTTGAGTTAGAGGAGAACATGAGTATCATTGTTATGTGAGATTTATGGTTGAGTATTGTTGGAAATATTTTGAGTTGATTGATTCATGCTTGAACTAGGGTTTGTGAGAAAAAGTTATTCCTTGTGGTGATTGGTTGAGTAGAGTTGTTTGAGCCTAGTCAAGTGATTGTGTGAAGTGGTTGTTCAAGTTCCATGAAACAAACTATTCTATATTCTGATTTGAGTTGAGTTTGAGTTGAGAAAGAAATTGAGTTTGTGAATAGAACATATTGAGTCTCTAACAATTCTCTTTATGCTTCTATAATATTGAGCTGAGTTGAGATTGATTTGATTTGAGTTGAGTTGAGATTGATTTGAGTTGAGATCATTGTGGATCATTGTTGTCATCCATTGAAGAGTGCATTGCCATTCATTGTTGAGTTCATCATTGAGCCTTGCCTTCATAGATTTGTGGATGAGATTTGAGTGCTACTTGAGCATGATTGATTGAGCCTTTGAGAAGGCTTTTGGGATAGATTTTTGGATAGATTTGAGGTAACTTTTATGCATGATTGATTGAGCCTTTGAGAAGGCTTTTGGGATAAATTTCTAGATAGATTTGAGGCAGATTTTGTACATGATTGATTGAGCCTTTGAGAAGGCTTTTGGGATAGATTTATGGATATATTTTGAGCATATTTGAGCAAGTTCTTTGTGAGCTTGCTAAGCATATTTGAGCAAGTTCTTGGTGAGCTTGCTAAGCATATTTGAGCAAGTTCTTGGTGAGCTTGCTAGAGCATATTTGAGCAAGTTCTTGGTGAGCTTGTTGAGCAGATTTTGAGCAGTTCTTGGTGAGCTTGCTAAATAGATCAATGGATAGCCTATTTGAGCAGATCAGGATTGCCTAGCTAAGAAGATCAATGGATTGCCTAGCTAAGCAGATCAATGGATTACCTTAGCTGAGTAGATCAATGGATTGCCTACTTGAGCAGATCATGGATTGCCTAGCTGAGTAGATCAATGGATTGCCTTGTTGAGCAGATCAATGGATTGCCCACCTGAGAAGATCAATGGATAGCCTAGCTTTGAGCAGATCAAAGTAATCATTTGTATTGGGATAAGGATCCCTATTTCTTTGTGAAATATTATAAGGAGATTATCTTGTGGACTACCCCACATTGGGGGAACCACGTTAAATCTTGTGTCTCAATTATGTGTGGTGATTTGTGCTCTTGCTTACTATTGCTATCTATGTCATTAATGCACATTACTATATTTGGTTATTGCAATTAAGGACACTAATTGATATTGGTTTGGAAAGAAAGTAAAAAGTGGGTGCTATACTATTCACCCCCCTCTCAGTATAAGCTTGTGTTCTTCAATTGGTATCAGAGTGGGTTCCTTCGAAAAGGCTAACAGCTTGAGGGTAGATTCTACAAGAACACAGATGGCTTCACAGAATGGATCATCTACAAGTAAGGCTCCACTATTTGATGGTAACAATTATGCTTTCTAGAGCATGAGAATGAAGAACTACTTGATATCACAAGGATATGAGGTATGGCAGATGGTTGCAAAAGAGTATAAGGTTGAAGGTGATCCCGAGGTAGATAAGACTATCAAGAAATTGGTTGAGATCAATGCAAGGGCAATGAATTGTATTTTGAGTGGGCTACATGAGACAGATTTTGCAAAGGTCATGGTATGTAATTCAGCTAATGAAATGTGGACCAAGTTGTGGAATACCTATGAAGGAGATTCCAAGGTAAAGTTGGAAAAACTACAAACTCATAGAAAAATATTTGAGGAATTGAAAATGGAAGACTCTGAAGATATTGCAAAGTTTTTACTTCGAGTTGATGAGATTACTAACACCATGAGAGGTCTAGGATTTGAGATGAAAGAATCAGATGTTACTCAAAAGGTTTTGAGATCACTTCCCATGAAGTATGATGCAAAGGTTTCAGCAATAGAAGAAACAATGGATATCAACAAGCTAACAATGGAAGAACTACAAGGAACTCTCACAACTTATGAGATGAGGATAAGTAAGCATCAGGTTCCAATGAAAGAAATTGCATTCAAGGCTTCAAATAAAGGGAAAGATCCAGAGATAGATAGAGATTCAGATAATGATGAGGAAGCTAACTTCATCAAAAGGAAAAAGGACTTAAGAAATTATAGGGATATGAAGAAAGTCAAATGCTACAAGTGTGGTGATTTTGGTCACTATGCAAACAAGTGTCCACATGAAGAAAATAGTGATGATGAAAAATAGGGTCACAGAAGAAAAGAAGATGGAAAGCATAAGCATGACAAAGATGACAGATACAAGCAAAGCAGGTATGAGAAGAAGAAAAGTTTTCGTAAGACAAAGAAAACTTTCTACATTGAAGAAGCAAGTGATAGCTCAGATCATAATGATAGAGACAAGTCAGATGATGAAAAGGAAGAACATCTATTCCTAGGAATAGAAGGTGAAAGAGAACAATGCTTTGTGTGTGGTCAAAGAGATCACAGATCAGGATATTGCAATGGCTTCAATGATAGTGAAGATGAGATGACACATCAAGGAAACAGGCATGGTCAAAGAAATCATGAGAGTTTGTTTGCTATAGAAGATTATAATGATCTTAGTGATAGTGAAGATGAAGAAGGGTTTTTATATGGGATAAAAGAAGTAGAAGAAGAACATTCACTTCAAACAGAAGAAGTTAAACAAGAGAATATTATAAGAAATACAGAAGTCTCAGTTGATCTAAAGGAAGACTTCAATGATATCCATGAGCAACTACAAGAGGTTAAGGAGAATCTAAAAGAAGTGAGATGTTCCATACTTGAGAAGTTTGATCCATCACATGACTCAAAAGGTCAAGATATTTTCACTAAGAAGGAAACATGTATTTCAGAGACAATAAATATGGATGCCAATTTGCTATTTGACACAAATGAAGAGAAAGAAGAGGAAGGTTCCAAAGCACCAAAGGTCTCATATTTTAGGTTTGGGGAATCACACTCAAAAGGAAAGGAAGTTCTAAAATATGAAAGCAAGGAAGCACCTAAGATTTATGAAGAAAGTTCCAAAGTTCCTATGGCTCCAAACATCCAGTTTGGATCTTGTTTTGAGATAGGTGAATCAAGTTCAAGAGGAAAATAAATTCTTGAAAAGGAAAGCAAGGAAGAAATTAAGGAAGAGGATTTAGATACTACAAAGAAGGTTCAAGGATACAATGCACAAGTCAAAGATGATCACAAGGATAATGGTCAAGAAAGGTATGAGGAACCAAGGCATGAACAAAGGGCTTTTCAAGGACATTGTTTTTCTTGTAATGGATTTGGACACAGGGCTATACACTGCAGGGTCTATGGATCAAAGAAGTTTGATTTTTCTAGAAGGAACTTCAAAGGAAGAAGGTATGGTTTTCAGGGACATTGCTTCTTATGCAACAAGATTGGTCATAGAGCTTCTCAATGCAAAGAAAATGAGCAACATGGTTTTGGTTTTAGAGCTACACAATTCAGAAGTCATGGTCATAATGATTATGAAAATAGAACTTCACAATACAGGGTTCAGGAAAGGAATGGATATGGAAATTATTTCAAGAAAGAATTCAGGATATGGGCACCATCCAAAGGCTACAATATCAAGTGTTTTAATTGCAATAACTTTGGACATATTGCAAAATGGTGTAGGACTCAATTCCAAACAATTTCAAGGCAAGAAGGTCAAACAGGTTCAAGACAAGAAGATCAAGTAACTCATCAAGAAAAGGATATCAAAAAAATATGGAAGGAAGTTGACAGAGGAAAGAAACAATGTAATATGGGAGTAAAAGTACTCCCACCCCAAAATTAATCACCTCAAGAGAGAAGGTGGTGAGGGGGCTAAGCTTAAGAGTCATATATTTTAGCCCCATAGGTGTCCCTTTTGCCATTGATGTCAAAGGGGGAGAGATTTGAGTAAGGGGGAGAGCATTGAGTTAGGGGAGCAGCCTCCAAAGAGAGCATTGAGTTAGGGGGAGCAGCCTCCATAGAGAGTATTGAGTCAGGGGGAGCAGCTTTGATTCTCAGAGATGGTTTTTGCAGTGATTGTGGTGATTTGCATTAGAGGTGTTGCCATCAATGACAAAGGGGGAGATTGTTGGAAATTTGAGTTATTTTATGTTGTCATTGATGTCACATGGATCACATTGAGTTTTGGTGGCAAAAGCACTTCATAAATAATCATTTATGATATTTTGGAGAGCATGGATATATACAAGGTTTTTGTGAAAACCAAGGTAGGAAAAATAAAAGGTTTTATTTAAAACCATGGATGGCATATTTGAAATGGGTTTTTCTTAAAACCCAAGTTGGATTTTCGTTTCATCGAAAAAGGTGCCCCGATGATGGAGATATTTAATTTTAAATATTTAGTTTAAATTTTAAATTATTTAAATTTTAAAATTAAAAATAAAAGTAATCCATCGACGTCATCGAATATGAGGGAGAAAACTATATAAAAGGATGCCTAAGGTTTATTAATCCTTAAGCTTGCTCTCAGGAATTAATGCGATTGTTGGAAAGCAAAAGAGCCTATGTGTTGAATTTGAAGCGTGTGCGAAAAAGGCTTGTGAAAGGTTTACGAAATTTTGGGTCTATTGAAGAAACATTCATGGAGGATAACCAAGCGCGTAGGCACCTTTGGCCTAGTGGTTCATGCATTGTGTATGAAGCAGGAGGTCCTACGATCGAGTCTCGTCGGGGATGCTTGTTGTGTTGAAACGCTCGAAGCGCTTTTAAGTTTTCGAAGGGCACAGAATATTAAGGTATTTATTTTGATTCATGCCCCTTTGAACACGTGAGGGCGTGTGGCCCAATGATGGCTTGGCCATGGTTAAGGCACTGAGCAAGGAGGCATCGAGGGATCGAATCCCATCAAGGACAAAGGCAAGTTAATATTTTTTAATATTTTATTTTTCTAAAGTTGCCCTAGGAGAAATAAGGGTTGTGATGCACTTTAGGAAAAAGAGAGATTTATAGTGATTTTATTTTTGGAAGTATATCATATTATATATCATTGGAAAGATTATTTCGAGGGCTATTTGATTAACTTGCTTAGAGGGAGAAATAAGGTGTGTGTAAAGAGATATTTCTGATTTTGTAAAGGGGTTCAAAAGTGAAGGTTGCTTTGTTCTTTTTCAAAGGGGATTAATTCTTTCATGAGGGGACATGGTGTATTTTATTGAGTAGGAGTAATAAGGTGTTATTTGGATATTATTGTTGTGTTATTAATCAAGATCTCTAACCCTTATTGAAAGTTGAAAAAGAAAGTTTGTTGAGTGTGGCAGATTTAGTGGACAACTAATAAGGCATCAAAAAGGTATGAGCAATATTCTCCATTGACTTTGTTTATGGTGGTTGATTTATGAAATATCATTGGAGAGAAAAGGATTGATTGTGGTTTCCTTTTTGAAAGTGATTGGTTGAATGCTTCAAGGTTTTCTGGTTTGAGAGTTGTGATTAAACCTTGTTTTATAAGCATTGTTGTTGAAGCCCATTGCTTGTACAAAGAACTTGAACTTGAGTTAGAGGAGAACATGAGTATCATTGTTATGTGAGATTTATTGTTGAGTATTGTTGGAAACATTTTGAGTTGATTGATTCATGCTTGAACTAGGGTTTGTGAGAAAAAGTTGTTCCTTGTGGTGATTGGTTGAGTAGAGTTGTTTGAGCCTAGTCAAGTGATTGTGTGAAGTGGTTGTTCAAGTTCCATGAAACAAACTATTCTATATTCTGATTTGAGTTGAGTTTGAGTTGAGAAAGAAATTGAGTTTGTGAATAGAACATATTGAGTCTCTAACAATTCTCTTTATGCTTCTATAATATTGAGTTGAGTTGAGATTGATTTGATTTGAGTTGAGTTGAGATTGATTTGAGTTGAGATCATTGTGGATCATTGTTGTCATCCATTGAAGAGTGCATTGCCATTCATTGTTGAGTTCATCATTAAGCCTTGCCTTCATAGATTTGTGGATGAGATTTGAGTGCTACTTGAGCATGATTGATTGAGCCTTTGAGAAGGCTTTTGGGATAGATTTCTAGATAGATTTGAGGCAAATTTTGTGCATGATTGATTGAGCCTTTGAGAAGGCTTTTGGGATAGATTTATAGATAGATTTGAGGCAGATTTTGTGCATGATTGATTGAGCCTTTGAGAAGGATTTTGGGATAGATTTGTGGAAATTTACAGATTTGAGCAAGTTCTTTGTGAGATTGCTAAGCAAATTTGAGCAAGTTCTTGGTGAGCTTGCTAAGTAGATTTGAGCAAGTTCTTGGTGAGCTTGTGAGCATATTTGAGCAAGTTCTTGGTGAGCTTTTAGAGCAGATTTGAGCAAGTTCTTGGTGAGCTTGTTGGAGCAAATTTTGAGTAGGTTCTTGGTGAGCTTGCTAAAGCAGATCAATGGATAGCCTACCTAAGCAGATCAGGATTGCCTAGCTGAGCAGATCAGTGGATTGCCTAGCTGAGCAGATCAATGGATTACCTAGCTGAGTAGATCAATGGATTGCCTACTGAGCAGATCAATGGATTGCCTACCTAAGTAGATCAAGATTACCTAGCTGAGCAGATCAATGGATTGCCTTGTTGAGTAGATCAGTGGATTTCCCACCTGAGCAGATCAGTGGATAGCCTAGCTTTGAGCAGATCAAAGTAATCATTTGTATTGGGATAAGGATCCCTATTTCTTTGTGAAATATTATAAGGATATTATCTTGTGGACTACCCCACATTGGGGGAACCACGTTAAATCTTGTGTCTCAATTGTGTGTGGTGATTTGTGCTCTTGCTTACTATTGCTATCTATGTCATTAATGCACACTGCTATATTTGGTTATTGCAATTAAGGACACTAATTGATATTGGTTTGGAAAGAAAGTAAAAAGTGGGTGCTATACTGTTCACCCCCCTCTCAGTATAAGCTTGTGTTCTTCATTAAATACTTCCATCCATCAAATGAGATTGTTCTACTAAATTGAATCATGATTACAAAAATAATGAGATAATTACATTACGTTAAATAATGAAATTTAAGTCTACACTTCTAGCATCCATACATATTTATCCTACTAAAAATTTAGCATACATTACACTACATCTAATTTACATCGTTCAATTACAACATCATAAATCATTTACATTTGAATATAATTGCACCTTCACAAGATATAATAAATCAAACCACAAGTAAAGTGACACAAGGATTTACCCTGGGAAACCCTTACGGGAAAAACCCAGCCTCCAAAATATTTCTTCCTCTTTTTCATAAACTTAAATGGCAAATTTTACAACAATAGCAGGGCATCTACCGGACCTTCTCTTCTAAATATAGGTCGAGGTATACAACAATTCCATTTTGACCTATTGATGTAAATTAAGGGATCACCCAATCCCTTCTTTTATGGTAAAAATATCAAATTTACAATAACATTAAGGAACCTCTAGTTCCTAAGACATTTAACATCTTACATTGTTCATGAAAAGTCATTGGATTATATTTTGGAGATATCGTATTTCGAGGGAAACTTATAAACTCCCTCAAGAATGAATTCCAAATTCATTGGTACAAGGTATATGAATTAAAGTCCCATACCTTTAATTCATAATAACCATTCTCATCCTATATTAATAATCAAATATTGTTTTGCATTAAAGTAACTCAAGGTAAAATTTCATACTTCCTTATATTAGGTTTAACATTGAAAGTGTAAGTATTGACTCCTAGATTCAACTAATATACTAATTTATTATTATTGTAATGCCTACGGGAAATTCCTTAGAGGTTAGATATTTATAAAGGAGGCACGTTAAATAACTATATCCACCTATGTCACTTATTTTATAAATACTCCTAAATGCTTACCATCATCATACATGACAAATCCTTTAGGTTACATTTAGTAATCTAACTTTCCTTAAAATAAACACTTATAAAAAATTTCTAAGATAATCAAGCCATTGAATAAACTAATACTTAAACCATCCTTAAACCATCCTTAAACTAAGTTATATTCTTAAATCTCATTACATCCACGATAAATAGATCTCTTATTAAAAAGGCCATGGTTGCCTCCCCTTGGCATTTTTACTTATTAGATTGTGGCCTATGTTCTATATTATGAATAATCTAGACTAGAGACCACCTAGTCTATTTCTTCTTTGAACTACTTCTTACACTACTTTTTTCCCTCTAGCATTTTCTTTCCCTTATTGAGTCTTAATCTAATCAAACATTAGGAGCTTCATTTATAGTTGTTATGGAAGAGAACACCTTGAAACAATTATTTACCACTAACCACTCCAATTTAAGATAGACTCAACTCTTTTCCCAAAACTATACCAGAATTGACTTCAATCTAAAGGACAATTCCTTCCACGTTTTACTACCAAGTACCTCTTTATTCAACAAGGTTAATTATAGGGTAACACATTCTTAGTCGAAAATGAATATCTAGTATTAATTTTGGAGTTGTCACATCTAATCATATCTATCGCACTAGCCTAGCAATCACGCGCTCCTACCCATCATCTCACCAATGGATAACTCCTTTTTCCATGTCAAGGCTTAACTCGTGGTGAATGTGTCCGCTAGTGGTTGGATCTCTTAACAGGCAGGTCTATTATTAGTCATACTGTAGGTACGATTTACTTGAAGGTTCTCCTGCATCCACACTGTGTTAATTTGACAGGGTCAAGATCGAGTCTGGCGATTATTTTTGGGTAGTGGTAATCAAACCTAGGGCATCCAATCGAGGTATTGGATATTCCCAGTCAAATGATATGACTCAGTTATTGTGAGAGTCCTGACCACGAACCATCAAATACTACGATAACACATGTGAACCTACGCCTGTAGGAGAGATTCGACAATGGAATTTCCAACAACCAATTCCTTCCTAAGGGATGTAAACGATGCTGGTCTTGTGGGTAAATTGTTATCCCAATTTCCTATTTGAGTGAGCCGATGCACCTACTGTAAGTAGAGTTTTTAGCTTGTAGTAAAGTCATTTCCAGCGGGTTCTCGTAATCAAATCGATTGTCCATTCATGTTTATGTTTATTAAGCCCTTCTACTTGGGTGCCGAAGGAATAATAGAGGGATTTTACTCCATAATTTGAGCATTCACAGAATATAGACACAACAATACCCGAGCCTATTCAACCACTGGATTAGGTTTATAACTATTTTATCAGGAGGTTAGCCCACGGGTATGGTCATTTTGAAGCATTAGCACTGAAAATGGGGGTCTACAGTCCAAGCGAGTGGCAAGGCAAAGTTTAAGCTTATTATGTGTAAAATGCAGAACCCTATAAGGCCCTACTAAAAATACCTTGAGCATACTTACCCCTTTATGATCTACTCAACCTGTAAAATTGACAAGTAAGGGTCGTCAAAATTTGAAATAGAGAATGCGGAACAGTGTACCCTAGGAATCAACCAAAACAATCTAAGGGCCGAGACATCCCTACAATCGTGCCTACTATGGCATTCAATAAGTAATTATTAAAGGAACCTAATGTTCAGGTAATCCTTAGGTTCTATGCATCCTGTGAGGCCTTTCATTTCATGAGTGGGCTAGGAGTTTCAAGTCTCCTCGCCTCATTTAATCTACGTCATCACTCAGTTTAGAAAGTAAGTTTGAAACCCTCAAATCCAATGGATTGCCAAAATCCAATGGATTGCCAAAATCCATCATGCATCTCCTATTTGAAGTCCAGTACATTGTTTAAATTTTAATGGTTGGTCAAATAGATACTTTTAGCTAAGACAATAGTAGCGAGGCCTCTTGAGAACCACAATAGGCCCTTCAAGGAATCGCTTCCCTCCGGTAGCCATGGATTACTTAGTTTCATGGAAAAACACGTCATTTCAGCACACAATATTAATTGTATTATAATATCAGTGTATGATCCGCAAGAGACCTCCTATTTATAATAATAATAAATTCGTAATATTTACTAAGGTCTATATACTAAGCCTTTGGGCTAATGGTTAAGTCATCTCTAACTTATATATAGAGTTCTATAGCCAAACGTATTTATATATCATGATGATTGAAACACTATCCATATTAATAAAATACGCAATGAGGAGTGAAAAGGAGTAAAAAAAAAAGGATTCTGACCTGGTTCGCTCTTGAGTTCTTCCTTACTTCACTTCCCTTTTGACGCTTGTCTTCTAGAACATCTTCATGATTGACATCATTTCTTATTTATAGCTTCCTAGATTTGCCCATTACTATAATTAGAAAATCATTAGGTCTTCTAGTTTCTGATTCACCCCATGGGTGAAGAGCATACTACCTAGACCATTAAGACTCCTAGAACCTAGATCTTAGATAGCCATTTCCTCCTAAAATGACTTCTATTTATAGGTAAATTATCCCCTCATGGAACAAATAGTGGTCACATTATAATATTATTAAAAAGATGCATAGGACCATTATGACTTCACCATGTCCTTCAAGGGTTCTCTAGGGATGAGGTGAATGTCAAAGTTCCTACTATTGAGGCATAAGATAGTTTCAAGGGTGGAACTATTCTTGATAAGCCACAGGCTTCTTTACATAACTCCCACCAATGTTATGTGTCCAGATGAGTACTTCCCAAAAGGTAGGATTACCCTTAAGTTATTTAAAAATTCATTGGTCCTCTTTAGGCCCATCCACATAGGGTCCACTCAATATACACCTACTTTACTATATGGTTATAGTTTTGTAAAAGATAATTTTTCAAATTTATCTTTTACTAGACCTCATAATAAGCCTTTAGATAATTAATATTTCCTTGTCCTTATAAAAATTCTTTTATTATAATTTTTTTGTAGGATTCTTTATGGTCATGCCCCTTCTATTAGGCATTAATTGATCCCTAAGATTAATTAATGTTATTTAAATAAGGTAGGTGGGTAACAGGTCATGACATAAAGGATAAGCAAGAAGACTTAGGAGGTCATGATGCCCCTTACTAGCAAAAGGGAAAATCATGAAAGAAGAAGTAAAAAGCCATAAAATAAGTTTAACAACAATAAATGCCAAAAAAATAGATAAAAAACATCAAGAAACGTTAAAAAATATTAATATAGTTAGAGAAAGAAAATTTTAAGATTATTATCACCATTTCTTAGAACCTAAATTGTTGGACTGATTGCTATCACCATTTAAAGAAGAACTATTGTCAAGAAAATAAAATATTAAAAATGATACAACAAGCAAGTAAAATATGTGCAAAATATCAAGAATAGATATGCCACACACATAAATAAGTTTGTAAATTAGGTGGTGCAATACAAAAAGAGCAAAAATAATAGTTAAACAAGCTCAACAAGGAAAAAAAACAAAGTCAAGCAAAAACTGAAGAACACAAGCTTATATTGAGAGGGGGGTGAACAATATAAGACCAACTTTAACTTTTCTTTCCCAAACAATATTATCCAATATTATCAATGGCAATATCAACAATAGTAATCAAATCAATGCAAAAATCATCACACACAAAGGATATACCAATTTAGCGTGGTTCACCCAATATGGGCTACTCCACAGAGAAAATATTTCTACTAAAATTTTCTCAACAAATCTCTTGGGAATAAATTCCTTATTACAATGTTTATGGAACTCTATCCAAAGGAGACACCAATCCCCTATGCTCTGATTTGTGGATCTCTCTCCATAGGAGAACTCTTTCCCCTTTCTTTTGGTTCATGGAACTTGATCCAGGAGACCTCTATCTCCTCAACTCGTTTATGGATATCTCCATAGAAGAAATTTATCTTCCCAGCTGGTTTTTGGATCACACTCCATAGGAGAACTCTTTCCCCTTGCTCTGGCTGGTGATCTTCTAGAAGACTTCTGTCCCCACTACTCTAGCTTATGGATCTCTCTCCATAGGGGACATCTATCCCCACTGCACTGGCTAATTGATCTCTATCCACTAGAGACTGCTATCCTCTTTACTTTGTCATCTCCAAAGCTTGCTCTCAGATCTGTCTCAAATCTGCACCAAACTCTATCCCAAGTCTAGTACAAATATACTCTAACTCTGCTCATAAATTTACTCACAAATATGCACTAATATCTATCTCAAATCTGTCCCAAGCCTTAACACAAAGCTTGATCAATTTTGCTTAGATCTTCCCCAAGCCTTAACACAAAACTTGAACAAATAAAAACCGCTCTTAATGTTATCTCAAGTCTTCACAAGACTTGCTCAAATTTGCCTTCAAGTCTTCACCAAGACTTGCTCAAATCTACCTTCAAGTTCTCTCAAGAACTTGCTCAATCTACTCTCAAGTCTTCACCAAGACTTGCTCAAATATACCTTCAAGTATTCACCAAGACTTGCTCAAATATACCTTCAAGTCCTCTCAAGAACTTTCTCAAATTTGCTCTAGCATATGCTCAAACCTATTCTAACACATGCTCAAAATAGCTCACAAAATATGCTCAATCAATCTCAAATCTTGCACACAATGCTATCAAATGCTTTGTCTAATCTTCAAGGTAATTCCTTTAACTTGAAGCATTTTAGACATATTCTATCCAGAATTCGTTTAACCTCTAGAACATATAGAGAATGATGTACTCTATCAAAAACTCAATATGTTCTACTCAATCATTAAGTCTGTCACTTCCACATGTCTTACTTTTATTGCTCTTTTTAAAGATAGATCTAGTCTAGCATATGACACCTATCTTCCTGATTTGCACATTCACTTTCAGTATCACTCAAAACCAATGCTCAAGAGTTTCACACAATCATTCAACCATGAAGCACCACTTGCTTACAAACCCTAACCAAATGTTTCACACTTCTTTCAACAAAGAGCACAATGTAGGTCTCAAACCCTAACTCAAATAATTCATAATCTCTATCTCAAGTGTTCTCTAAAAATTCAACACTGAAGCATATAAAACTCGCTCAAATATTTCCAACAATGTTTATCAAAAAATATTTTTCACTCCACCTTATGTTTTACAACATTCATTCCAACAAACACCTCAAACAAAGGATGATGTGCCCATACCTCTTTGCTTTGATGGAGATATATCTTCAAAACCTGTCTCACTCACAATCAATTTCTTTTGTGCCACACCAAGGTTAGATAACAATAGTCTATCTCAAAACCTCCACATGAATATTCCCTCAACAATATGCTCAAGGAATTATGAAAATAATATTCTAGAATTATTCTCTAGTTTTCATGGACAATGCAAAAACTCTCTCAACAATTTCTCCTTTTTATAAAACAAGAATTACAATCAAATAACAAGACTCTTTACACCTTTTATCTCCACTCTTTCAAAATAATTTTCACTCCAATTTATTTTCAAAGATAAAAGAATTACAATGATACATAAACCAACTACACACTTATCACTCCAATATTATAAAATAAATCCATTAAAACCTTTAAAATAATGCAAAAATAATTCTCCTTATATCTCCTAAGTTTCAAATATAGGTCAAATAGCCAAAAAACATAGTGCATACCTTATAAACTAACCATGGTTCTTACCTTAGTCAATAAAAAATCTTTGCTTTTTCATGGACGAGAATCAACCCTCTGACATCAGCTCACCAAGTGTAGCGCTCGACCGCTTGCGCTAGCCAAGCAGTTGAGACTAAGCTTTAGTCTCACCACTTTATACTCGGTGCTTCCGATCTTAGCCAAAAATTAAAACATTCAACCGGTGCTAGGGAGAATCGAACCCCGAATCTTTCATCTACCAACAACCAATGCAGGACCCGCTTGTTGCTTGGGCTACCAACCCTTACTTCACCAAAAGCGCTTGCCACTTTTACTTTACTCTTTGCCTTCGTTCGACGAATGAGAAACTTCCACATTTCTCTTCTTACCTTCATTCTATTTAGTTCGCATGTAAATAGACTAGTTTTCATTCTAATCATCGCATTAAATTTTTCTTTCCTCCTTCTATATACTTCAAGGTGACTTTATAAACGTCGGTGAAAATAGATGTCTCCAATATTTTAAATTTGATTTTTGGTGCCTTAGCCAAATTCAAATTTAATTATTTATTAATATAATATTTAACTTTATGTTTATTTTAAATATTATTTAATTTAGTATTAAATAATACTTTTGCATGGGGTTTTCATCAATTCTTTTTCCCTTCTTTTTAATAAGCCCTTCTGGCTTAATTATTATAATATTTAGAATATTATAATATCTCATTTTCTCTTTAAAAGGGGTAATCTTTTGTCTTCAACATTTTAGCCAACATTTTTGGTTTATAATATAAAATATTATAACCAATTCTTTTACCACTTTGCTTGTACCAAAATGGACTTTGCCTTGCACCAAATACTTGACATCAATGATAACCTTACTACTCAAAATTTCCAATAAAAACTACACATAGAGGTGTTTTGCATGCATAGAGTTGTTAGGTTCTTTCTATACAATACCATGCATGTTTACAATTTGATTTCCCTAAACCCACAAAGTTCCTTGATGGTGTATGGGCCGATATGCTTCCAAATAAAGTTTTGTTTGTGTTTTGTATGTACATTATCAAGCTTGAGGAAAAGGTCCTCAATATTGAAATCATAGTAATAGACTTGTTATATTGATTAGAAACATGAATCTTATAGACTTTCTTGTGATTATGGGTATGAAGATGTTTCTAATCAAGCTTAGTGGGTTTGAAAAGGTTAGCCCCATGATACTCTTGATGGTATTCATCATGAATCAAGATATTATTTAAATAAACATATAAATAAGTTGATCTAACTTCAAGAGGTAATACAAATTCAATAACATATACCGAACAAAAAGGAGTTACCCTTGTAGACATCCAAATATTGGTATGGTACACTCACAATGTAGGATGTAACTTCAAGGGCCAATCTATTTTAGATTATTTCATGGTTTTCTTTTAGATGACCAAAATTTTCTTACTTGATTTTGTTTGACCATTTCCTTATAGATACTAGGGCATGAAAAATTGGTATTGATTTTTTTCTTTAGTTAATTCCCTTATTTCTTTATTTTAAAAGGAGTTCCCTTATCTAAAATTATTGTTGAAAGAATTCCAAAGTGACATATAATCTGATTGAAAATAAACTTTGGGATAATTTGAAATATTTTATTAGTCAAAGGTATGAATTCCATCCACTTAGTGAAATATTTAGTTATTGTGATGATATATTTATTCCCGTCTATAGATACATGAGAAGTATGACCCATAAGATCAAGAAGAAAAGTGGAGAAAGGATGAGAAGTCTTAATGAGATGACTAACTTGAGCATGAACATGTATTTTATCTTTATGGAACTAACATTTATTGCATCTATTGACATACTTTTTATTTTCTAAATAAACCCTTATATTGACATACTTAATTTCATTAGTTTCATAATTTTCCAAAGGTATCCAATTCATAAAATCTTATGGGCCTGAGATGGCCACTAAAGTGTTCATAATAGTACCATTTATGAACTTCAAACAAGGATTTGGTACTTTTGACTCTATGAGACAACGTAGAAGAAAACATCAAGGTTTTCAAAGTACAAGACTCCTCCTAGTAGTCCATATCTAACAACTCTCAAACATTTCAGGTTCTCTACTTAGCATTGGTATCTAGTGGATAGGTTTGATTGTACTGAAAATGGAGAATATATTTGGATAAAATATCATAAAGAGAAATCTGAAAATATATCATACTAATATTAATTATGTTCACAACCATAAAACCTTTAATAAGATAAATAATAGTTCCATAATGAACTTTCACCATAAAACTGGTTTTGTCAATGTTTACATATAATATAAATTTTACGGCTAAAGAAACCAAGGAGGCAACATCAATTTTTTTTCCTATTTAGGAATGTTAGATTAAAAATAAATCAAAACCATTAATGAGATATTTTGAAACTTAATTATAAGGGATAAAATATTGTGCTTTAACTAAATATTCTCCTAAAGTTTATTAGACCAAAATTTGGATACCACCTAACATTTTGATGGGTCAAATATTTATATTTTGGGTGCTAAGAGTTCTAAGATCAAGGTTTCATATTCTACTAGGTTATTAGTGATATAAAAAAACTCAAATATAATTCCATAGGAACAATAAGGCCAAAAGGTGATTTGAGAAATTTTTTTGTTCTTTTCCTACACTTATTTTTAATCCATCAAAGTGAATGATCCAAGTATTATGGATGTCCCCCAAAGGATCTAGTTCATTTGATGTATTATTCTTTTCTTTAGTTTTAGAATTATACCTAGAGTTAGAAGCTTCCTGAGATTGAAGTATAGATTTGTTCTATTTAGTAAGAGTACAAGTATTGGACTTTTGGATCAAACTAGAAGCAATGAATGAGGGGAAGATCTTAAAATCATTGGGGTATAAAAAATGATCATTATATTTTCATATGTCAAAGCTTATTTAAAGGTTTTTGGGAAAGGTAAGGTGCTATGATAAGCTAATCAACAATCACATATTCCTTTATTAACTTATGGATTATAATACAAATATAAAACTCTTGCATCATTGTTATCCATTTATCATATTGGGTGTCACTAGGGATGTAAGGGTTTTGGAGAAGGTGTCTTAGAGGATCTATGTTAATGACCATATAAGTGACTTGGTAAAAAATATCATGCCTTAAATTTTCACATGCAAAGTAAATAGAAAATCAATATTTATAAATGGGAGTGTTTTTAGCTTTTGTTAGAAGTATTATTTAACTTATGCAATACACATCATACTTATTATTGTTATCATCTTGTTGTATAAGTAGAACTCCCAAGGATACCTAAGTGTCTAAAGTGTATAAGATAAAAGATTGAATAGATGGATATTTGGGGGATTTAAAATAAATTTCTTGAATCCATGAAAAGCCTTATCACAACTCTTGTTCCACTTAAAATTTATATCTTTCTTAAGCAACTAGTTAAGTGGCCAAACTTTGAATGTCAACTCAAGTATAAATATTTGAATTATCCCAAAAAATTTCTAAAAGAATTTTATATTCATGATAGTGGTGAGACATAACATCAATGGAATTTATTTTTTTAGATCCACATCTATTCCTCATTAATATGCCCTAATATTTTACTACAAGTGACACCAAAACACACATTTTTAGGTTGAGCTAGACCTTGTAGCGATGTAGTTAGTCAAATATAATCTTAAGGTCATCTAAATGGTCAACACATTTTCTTTATTTACCCAAAATTTTATTTACATATGAATCTATAATATTCCTAATGAGGTTATGAAACACTATTTTTATAGACCTTTGATAAGTTACTCTAACATTTTTAAATTCAAAAGGTGTAAAATATAATAGAATATGCCCTAGGGTGTTGTAAAAGTTGTTTAGTTTGGTTTGTGGGGATGATCTAGATTTAATTATATCTAAAATACCCATACATAAGATACAACATCTTATTACCTATTGTGGAATCAAGAATAACATCTATTGAGGGTAGAGGAAAGTTATCCATTGGATAAGCTAGGTTAATATTTTAAAAGTTATAATAGATCTGGATAATATTATTTTCCATTTTATTAACTAAGACTATGTTAGACATCCATATTGAATAGTTAATAGGTTTAATAAATTTGACATCTAACAACATTTCAATTTCTATTTTGCACAATATCTTATATAATATGAGAAAGCCTTCATTTATTTCTCAAGGCGAGTAACATCCTCATATATCAAAATATTATGAACTACTAGATCCTCATTTATACTAGACATGTTTGAATATTACTAGTCCAAAAGAATATTAAAAGTCTTTGAGAAGGTTTGCAAAAATTACCTATCATTCTAGGGATAAATTTGACTTAGTCTTCACTATGTGTGGTAACTTAAGGATACCTATATCAACATGAATAGTGAGATCAACATTCATGAAATTTTCTTCTTCAGAATTGTTAGGAGAAAAAGGAAGGTTCTCAATATCAAAATTTATTTTAACTCGAAAAACATATTCTAAACATTTATGACAGTCCCACTTAAAATTAGATATTTTTAGAGATCCTTGCTTATGATATTAGTGTGGAATCTAATCTTGTCTAGAATATATAAATTCAAGGATAGCCTCATCATTAGGTAAGTAGGGAAAAAAATATAATATTTGGTATATCTATGTTTGGATCATTATATTGCCCATTTTCCTTTTAATCTAAATAAGTCTTTAGAGTGATTTTAGAAAGTGTGGAAAACAAGAATTTGTATCCAAAATAAGGCTCTATTTTCTTATACACTTTTATGAGGGAAGTCATGACTATCATAGATTTAAACTATAGAGAAAAATTTGTCTCAATAAGGAATCTAGCCAAATAATAAGTAGGACCAATTAACACCTTATACCAATGATATGACTATACATATAAATATAAAAGGTTTCAAGACATGTCAAATAATTATATAAAATTGAACAAACAATTTGGGTAGAATTTGAATTTTGTTGATAAGTGGATGCTAGCATCAATCATTTAAATGGTATAGTAGTGACAATGAAAAAACATGGAATTTGTTAGAGAATATTATATTATTTGGTACATGCTAATGTATGCACATGGTACCTTCATGGTACAAATGTAAATAAGTAATAGATTAGGGTTGAGTATATAGTTTAGATAAGTGATTTATAGTTCCTCTTTAAGTAAGTGTCCATGTGCAGGATATGCATAAGTATCATGTAAGAGTGTAATGTGCAAGATATGGACAAGTGTCATGTAAGAGTGTAATGTGTAGGATATGCACAAGTATCATGCAAGTGTGTATTGATAGAATGTGCACACGTTTCATGTATGTAAGCATCCAAATATGTAATGTGAGTATGTGCACAAGAGTCTTGTATTAGTAGTGCATGTAGGAGAGTAAGAGTCATGTAGAAGTGTGCAAGTGTCATAGAGTTAAAGTATGCATATAAGAAGAGAGTGAAAAGTGTAGTAGACAAGTGGAAATATGATAAGCCAAAGATCATGGGAGCTATCATATAGAAAGCAATAGTAAAGTATGTGAAGAGTCACATTACTATATCTATATTATGGAGATAAATCTCCATACAATGTAAGGGAAAATGGTCTATAGCGATCACCACATAGAAAGCATTGATAATAAAGCTTGTATATAGATTTTGAGCAATTTATATTGTAAGTATTCTTCATGCATGTACATGAATGATTTTGACCATTTACATTCATATTTGATATTATAAGTGAACATTATTTTATTATTATATTGACCTAGATATATATATATATATATATATATATATATATATATTTGATTACTCACATATCTAATTCTACTCTTGATTATTGATATTTTGACCTATAACAGTGTGAATTATTTATATTGGGACCTATGATATTTTGAGGTTGTAAGGCTTAAAAGCCAACAATGGTATCAAAGATACCACTTAACTCTATTTATTTTTGATAGAATTATATTTTATTAGCCACCATTACATTGGAGTCTATCCACTTTGAAAGTAGTGAAGACTTGGACTCTATTTTTGAAGGTCTAATTGAGTAGATATTGAGGGGACAAGTAAAATTCACCCTAATTTGGATGCTAGGGTATTTCCACTTGGTTCAAGAAAAACTAGTGAAGACTAGGACTCAACTTGAATAGATTGAGGATCAACTCAGAAGGAAGTTGAACATGCAGAGTTATTCAGTCACCCTAATATTGATTTTGGATTCTCTATAAAAGATGAGAGTCCTTTTTCTTAGGTGTGACCTAAGACATTGAAGATAGATTTTTGATATTGAGAAGCATCATAGGTTTTAGTGTTGGAATTATGTTGAATATTTTCCATGTTATTCAAGAGGGATTAACTCTAAAAGGAATTTACACTCTATAAACATTTCCTTGCTGGGGTTCGGGGTACGGGTACAAGGAATTTTTTTGGGGGGTTTAATCTATTTTTAGACCCATATGGGTGTTTTTGGGTTAATGTAATATCGGTCCATGGTTTTGTGCCCATGGTATTGTAAAACCCCTTCTTGTGTTGTTGGTATATAAAGAAGCACTTGCATGAGGGTTTGGTAATGAATTTGCAAGAAATGTAATTACAAGTGAAATTATATTATTGTATTGAAGATGGTCAAGTTTATACATAAGGAAATATTCTTACTAGGGATTTTCTCGAAAGGGTTTTCCAAGATAAATTCTTGTGTAATGTGTTCTTTTCTATTTTTTTTATTCTGCAATTACTTTTTTTTCTAGAATTTGTTTATCAAGGTATTATTTCTCTTCATTTGGTATTAGAGCTAGGTTTTAGATTTGTTCAAGGAATAAAGGTTTCAATCTTAGGATAAATTGATTCTTGAGTGAGAGCAATGCATGAAATAATTTGGGCAAAGAAAAAAGAAAGGAAGCACATGGGTAAAGATCAAAAAATTTAATGGATAAATTTTTGAGTTATAAAAACTCAAGATGGAGGATCAGTTGGTGGATTAAGATAAGTGGATCGTAGTATTGGGAGTAAATCCAACAAGAAAGACAGATGAGGAATGGCTAAAGATAAATAGTAAGGAAAGGATATCTATCATATTGTGCTTATTTGATTTAGTATTGTTGAATGCATCGATAGAGGCCATGACAAATTTATTATGGGAAAATTTAGGAGCACTATATTAGACAAAGTCGTTGGTAAATAAACTCTTTCTCTAAAAGAAGATGTATTCTCTTTGGATGAATGATGGCGACTCTGTAAATGAACATTTGAATGCTTTTAACACTATGGTAAGTCAATTAAACACTGTAGATGTAAAAATGGATAAATAGGAAAAGTGTATTACTTTACTTTATTCATTACCTAACTCTTAGGATAACCTAGTCATAGCTACCTCCAATACTACATATAAAATGAAAGTAGAGGATATAGTAAGAACATTGCTATATAATGAAATGAGATGAAAATATTTTGAGGATTATCATTAGAAGGATGCCTTAGTTATGAGAGGTCATTCTCAAGAAAGAAGCAAAAAGAAATCAGGAGAAAGGAAATCAAAATCTAGGGAAAAATCTATTATTCCTGACAAAAAGAAATGTTGGAAGTGTGGTAAAATAGGGTATTATAAAAGAGATTGTAGATCTAAAAATGTTGATGAAGGAACATCTATAGAAATAAAGACCACAAATGAAGATTCAAAGGACTTGTTTGTAGTTGCAACATGCTCAAGTGAATGCCATGACTCATGGTTGATTGACTTAGGTACTTATTTTCATATGACTCCTCATAGGGATGGGTTCTGTAAATATGAAAAGATAAATGGAGGTGAAGTCTTCTTGGGAGACAATTTGACACTAAAAATAATAGATCGAGGAAGAGTCGAATTGAGATTAAAATATGGAAAAGTTAAAACCCTTCCTAGTGTACTGCATATTCTAGGTTTGGCAGGGAATTTGATATCTATTAGTAAGATGAATGATGTGGGTGTGATTATGGAATTCAATAAGGATAGCTACAATATGGTTCATGGATACTTAGTGTTGGCAAGGGGAGTTCATATAGGAAATTTGTTCAAAATTGAGGCTAGCACTATAAGTATTGATTGCAATAACTCTTCAGTTGTAGAGGAAATTAATACGATAGAAGAAGCTCCAAGTATTCATGTAGCAAAGACAATGTTGTGGCAACACATGGGGTACATTGGTGAGAAAGACCTCCAAAAATTGAAAATAAAAGGTATGGTTGAAGGAATTTTTGATTGCCCATTAAATTTTGATTTTTTGTGAGCACTCTATTTTTGGAAAGCAAACTAGAGTTAATTTTCTGAGTAGTGCTACAAGATCTGAAGGAATTCTACATCTAGTTCGCAGTGATGTATTTGGAACTACAACAATACCATAATTAGGTAAATCCATCTATTTTGTTATATTTATAGATGACTTCTCAAGAAAGACTTGGGTATACTTTTTACCGTACAAATATGATATTTTCAATAAATTTAAAGAGTTCAAGACTTTTGTAGAAAATTATATAGAGAAAAATATAAAGGTTTTGAGAAGTGATAAATATTGTGAGTATTTATCTAGTGAATTTGAGTAGTTATGCAAGGACTATGGAATATAAAGGAATAGGAAAACTCCATATACTCTGCAACTAAATAAATTTACAGAATGGATAAACAGAACATTGATGGATAAGGCTAGAAGTATGCTAAGCGATACAGGGTTAGAAAATAAATTTTGGGCAGAAGTTGTGTTAGCTAATTGCTACCTCATCAATAGATCTACCTAAATTTGGTGGACAAAACTCCATATGAAGTGTGGACTGGTAAGAAACCCTCTCTCAGTCATATAATAGTTTTTGGTTGCAAAGCTTATATGTATGTCCCAAAAGAGAAAAGGACTAAGCTAGACTATAAATTTGAGAAATGCATATTTCTAGGTTATAGTACTAGTGTGAAAGGATATAAGTTGTGGAATCCAGAAACATATAAGATTACTTATAGTTGTAATGTGATCTTTAGAGAAACAAAATGGGTTCCAAAATAGGAAATGCAACCAAGTAAAGAACTAGAAATAGTTTAGGTAAAATTAGAATAATAGGAAGAACTTGTGGTAGAACCTGAATTATAGAGAGAGTCTAAAGAGGAATATTCGGAGGAAGAAGGTGAGGAGGAAGCTAAAGATGTAGAACTTGGAACTCCAATTTTGAGGAGATCAAATCGAGTGAGAAGACTCCTAGAAAGGTATAGCCCTTCAAATTTTTTTTCTACATTTAATTTATCAGTTACTGATGAAGAACCCAAGATTGTAAAGGAGGCACTTAAATCAAATGAGAATAAGTCTTGAAAAAGGGCTATGGAAGAAGAAATGGAGTCCCTAGATAAAAATAAGATATGGGACTTGGTGAAATTACTCCTTAGCAGAAAACTTGTTGGTTATAAGTGGTTATTCAAGAAAAAGTATAATATAGAAGGAAAGTTGGAGAAGTACAAAGCTCTCCTCGTAGCAAAATAATTTTATCAAGTTGAGGGAATTGAATTTGGTGAGATTTTTTTTCCTGTGGCTAAACTAACATCAATTATAGTTGTTTTGACTATTTTGCTACTTTTGATTTTGAAATAGAACAGATGGATGCAAAGACAACTTTTATACATGGTGGACTTGATAAAGACATATATATATATATCATAACCTGAATGCTTCAAGGTAAAATTTAAGGAAGACTTGGTATGCAAGCTGAAGAAGTCTCTTTATGGGTTGAAGCAATCTCCAAGTATGTGGCACCAAAAATTTGATAGGTTTATTTTGACACTTGGTCTTGGAAAAAACAAAGTAGATCCATGTGTATATGTCAAAAAAGAAGGTGAATTTTTTTTTATCATTGTATTGTATATGGATGACATGTTGTTAATTGGTAAACATAAGGAGATGATAAAGTTACTAAAATCTTAATTTTTTTATAAAATTGACATGAAGGATTTGGGTGCTAAAAATAATATTTTGGGTATGAAAATAATAAGGGATCATGCAAATAGAAATTTGTGGTTAAATCAAAGGAAATATATTGATTTGATACTATAGAGGTTTAGGATGCATGCTTGAAAACCAGTATGTACTCCATATCCGATTGTCAAAAGTTAGATGTTGAACAATATCCTAAAATATATGAGAAAACTGAAGAAATGCATCATGTTCCTTATGCTAGTTCTGTGGACATTCTGATGTATGCAATGGTCTGTACTAGACCTGATATTGCACATACAATGGGAGTAGTTAGTAGATATATGTCAAATCCAGAAAAGGAACATTGGACTACTGTGAAGAGGATCTTTAGATACTTGAGTGGAACTATAGATTATGCTATTTTTTATGAAGGAAAATTTGGAGACAATAATATTGTAAATCTACAAGGGTTTGTGCATGATAACTGGGTTGGAGATATTGATAAGAGAATTTCCACAAGTTCTTATGTGTTCAGGCTATTTGAAGGGGTAGTAAGTTGGATGAGTTAAAAAAAATCGGTTGTTGCTTTGTCCAGTACAGAAGTAGAGTACATTGCAACAACTCATACCTGTAAAGAAGCAATGTGGATACAAAGGATATGTTCAACAATTGAGATTAAGTAGAAGGCTGTAAGAATTAATAGTGATAGTCGTGTGGTGTTTTGGTAAAAAATCCTAGTTTTCACGATCAATCAAAACATATTGATATCAACTACCATTTTGTGAGAGAGATGCTTGAAGAGAATCGGATGATATTGGAGAAAGTTTATACAAAGAAGAATATTGTTGATTTATTAACAAAGGTTGTATTGGCTAAATAATATTCTTGGTGTAGATCTATGGGCACGATTGCTATTTATAGTTGACAATGGTGGTTATTAGCCCCTATGGAAATTATTCAACAAGTGTGAGAATGTTGGAATTATGTTGAGTATTTTCCATGTTATTCAGGAAGGGTTAACTCTGAAAGGACTTTACACTATGTAAATATTTTATCATCGAGGTTTCAGGCTAGGCCGGGCCTTGAGCGAGGGTACGGGGGTGGTAGCCCTTGTTTGGGAGTCTGAGGGTGTTAGCCCCTGGAGATATTTTCTATGGGGTTTAATCTATTTTTAGACTCATATGGGTGTTTTTAGGTTAATATAATGTCGGTCCATGGTTTTTTGCCCATGGTATTGTAAAAACCCTTCTTGTGCTATTGGTATATAAAGCAACACTTGTATGAGGGTTTGGTAATGAATTTGCAAGAAATGTAATTACAAGAAAAAAGCAAGTGAAAGGATATTATTGTATTGAAGATGATAAAGTTTATACAATAAGAAAATATTATTGTTAAGGATTTTCCCGAAAGGGTTTCCTAGGATAAATTCTTGTGTAATGTATTGTTCTTTTATATTTTTCCTTTCATTCTGCAATTACTATTTTTCTAGAATTTGTTTATCGGGGCATTATTTCTTTTTATTTGGGATATTGAGAAGCATCTAATATTACTGAGTATAGAGAAGATAAGAGATTGATAAGAATTTAAGCTTCCTAAGTACAAATATAGAGAATAGGCCTCCAAATATAAGGAAAATAAAAGCATAGAGAAAAGCTTAAGTTTTAGTTAATTAGATAACCAGAAAGATAAGGCTAACTGGAATACTACATTTACTATAGTCCTGGCCTTGGATTAGTTCTTCTAAAGAAGTATTCTTTGGGAACTATTTCTACATAAGAAGGTAGAGAGTCATAATCCTTAAGCACTACTATATAATGACTATCAAAAAGCCATAATGTGTTATCCTTTAGCTAACTAAGAGATATAAGCATGGTTGAAAAAGTAATAGAGTAGAGAAGACCTACAACCTCTATCCTACCTAAGTCCTATAAAGGATACCACAAGTACTAATAGAGTGTGTGTAGTTTAAGAAAATAGGAAAGCCGAAAGCACCATTTAAAGTGTCATTCATAGTAAGAATCAAGTAGAGAACAAAGCACCATTAGCAATAAGAGATATGCATAGAGGTGAGTACTATTTGAAGTTCCATTCAGAGAGACATTTTGGATGAGAGACATGCATTTACCAAAGCACTATTTTAAGCATCATTTAGAAAGGTATTATTATGATAGACATGCATAGACTTGAGTGCTATTCAAAGTGCCATTTAGAGAGGTATTCATACAAGAGATATGCATAGACCTAAGTGCTATTTGAAGCACCATATAGAGAGGTAATCAAACAAGAGTTATACAATATATAGGGTATGCCACCACTTAATATATTACCATCTAAAAGAAAATACATATAGAGCTTTGAGCATCCCTACGTACGATGTTTCCACCTGAGACAAGCTCCACCTAGATCTTCAAGTATTACCACTAGAGAATAGCTCCATCTAGAGCTTCGAGTATTGCCACCTAAGACAAGCTCCATCTAGAGCTTTGAGCATTGCCACCTAAGAAAAACTCCATCCAAAGCTTTGAGTGCTTCCACCTAAGAAGAGATCCATCCAGATCTTCAAGCATCAGCACTTAAGAAGAGCTTCAAGCATTCCATCTTTCAAACAAGCAAGCAATAGCAACAAAGAAAAAAATATACATAGAGCATAAAAGGAGTTCCAAGCATTGGAAGAAATGAAATGTTAGCCTAGTATATTAACCAACATTAGAATCATCATAGCATATTTTTTCTGACCATCACAGGTAATGTTCTATGTTACATTTCCAAAATTGGTGCATTATTAATTTTTGGAGGGAAAACAAAATTGGTTTATTTTTGAAAATAATTAAATGGAGCTCTAAGGTTTTCCACTTTGATATTTATGCACCTTAATTATTTAAAAGTTTGAATTTATATTTTAGTTATGGAGTGATAAGGATTACTACTAGGATTTAATTTTTTATAAGGTTTGAAAAAATAACAGTTCTTTTAAAGCTTTAAAGAATTGAAGACTTAAGATTTGAGTAATTTTTAATATTTGAGGAGTTAAAAAGATTTAAGATTTGATTTTTTAGTTTTTTAAAATATTTTGAAATTTGAATATTTTTTTATTTGAAGCTATTTGAAGGTTTTTAAAGTTTTTGAAGATCTTAAAAATTTTGAAATTTTGAAATTTGAAATTTTACAAATTTAATCCAGAAGGGGGTTAAAAGGATTTCTACTTCAAACATTTAGAAAAATTAAAATTTGAAAATTTCTTATTTGAGTTATTATTTAAACTTTGGGAGATATAAGAATTTCAAATTTAAAAGAAACAAGATGGATAAATGGTAGAGGAACATCATAGTAGAAATTATCAAAGTGCAAGACCATACTATATGAGAGGAATATTTCAAAATGAAAAATTGTATCAAAAACAAATTTTGAGTTCAAAGGGTAAAATCATAAAAAAGTTTTCAAAATTCTTATCAAATATGTGGGATACTATCACTTGAATCTCATTAAAAATTCAAAGAGAAAAATATGTTTGGTATATATATTTAGGTTCTAGTCATCATATGATTGGAAATTTATACTGGTTTGAGTCCTTAGAAGCCAAAGATAATATTTCACTAAAAATTGTAGGTGATAAGACTTTTCAAGTTTGAGGAATTGAAAGAGTAATTCCTAGCATGCCATTTTCAGATTTTGTGCTAGAAAATGTTTTATATATTCCTGGATTATCAATTAATCTGATCTCAATTGCTTAATAAGTTGAAAAGGGAAGAACAATGGAATTAAAACATACAAATGAACATAGAAAATGCATTATCAAGAAACAAAGTAAATCTAAATCTAAAAGGTCAATCAAGAATGAAATACTTTCCTTAGATACAATTGGATTCTCTTAAGAAAATATTGAACATTTATTACCTCAAGATCAAATTAATGAGAAAATGCTTATTTTTTTAGAAATACAAGAAATAAGAAATTTGATTAGGCATAGTCCAAGATTGTCTTACAAAGGTTACAAACATGAGCAATGGATGAACACAAGATTCAAGATGATGAAGAATATTCCAAAGAAGTAGAGGCTCATGCAAAATTACATGAATATTGAAGACTAAAGTCTTCAATAACCAAATAATGTAATACAAAGGGGTGTCAAATAATATTACATTATTTGGTACATGCTAATATACCCCCATGGTACCTTCATGGTACAAATGTAAATATGTAATAGATTAGGGTTGAGTCTATAGTTTAGATGAGTGATTTATATTTCCTCTTTATATAAGTGTCCATGTGCAGGATATGTACAAGTGTCATGTAAGAGTGTAATATGTAGGATATGCACAAGTGTCATGTAAGAGTGTAATGTGTAGGATATGCACAAGTGTCATGCAAGTGTGTATTGAGAGAATGTGCACAAGTGTCATGTATGTAAGTGTGCAAATATGTAATGTGAGGATGTGCATAAGTGTCTTGTATTAGAAGTGCATGTAGGAGAGTAAGAGTCATGTAGAAGTGTGCAAGTATCATAGAGTTAAAGTATGCATGTAAGAAGAGAGTGAAGAATTGTTGGCATTTTTGCCACATTGTTTTGATTTTTGATTATTCATGCTTAAACTGTTGAAGTTCTCACTCTTCTGTGTTTCTCTACAAGTTTTGATGCCAAAACAGCTAAGTCCGAAGACTATCGCGATATCGCAACCAAAAAATAGCATGGAGAGCACGGGTTCAAAATCGTCGCGATATCGCGACATGTCGCGTTATCGCGGGCCTTTTTAGGAGAGAGAATCCAAAGTCGGAGAATGTCGCGATATTGCGACGTGTTCCAAAATCACGGTCAAAATGGTCAACAGAGGTAGAACAGTAAAATTGTCGCGATATCACGACATGTCACGTTTTCACGACTTGCGATGGCCATGGAGTAGAATGATAGAAAAGGTCACGAAATCATGACATAATTGAGCAAAGGGCAATGTCAATGAACCTCGTCGTGAAATTGCGATAGAAAAATGACCAATGAGCAAAATGTAAAAACGTCACGATATCGCGACATGTCGCGTTATCGCGGTCAAGTTGAAGAAAAAGCATAAGGCATGAAAGGCATCGCGATTTCGCGACATTTTTGAAGATAAGGTCAAGCAAGGGGAAGACGTCGTGATTTCGTGATAGAAAGCAGCAACAGTAGAGAAAGCAAGGAAACATCATGATTTCGTGACATATTGTGGAGAAAAGGCTAAATAGAGAAAAATTTCACGATTTCGTGACATGTCTTGTTTTCGCGATGTGAAAGCGTGGAAAGAGCAAAATGGTACGAACGTCACGATTTCGTGACATGTTTCATTTTCTCTGCTTGTAAGAAGAGAAAGGCACAGAAAGTAGAAGTAGTCACGATTTCGCGACATGTCACATTTTTGCGACGAGAAGCAGTGAGAAAGCCGAAGAGAGAAAGATGTAGCGAAATCGTGACTTGTCACGTTTTCGCGGTTTGAAACAGCGCAAGGACAACATGGGGAAGAACATCACGAAATCGTGACAGGTCATAGTTTCATGGGAATAGAGCAAAGAGGGAGCAAAATAGTATGGAACGTCACGATTTTATGACGCATCACGTTTTCATGACCTAAGCTGACGAAGGAGAACAAAGAAGCCGAATACGTCACGATTTCATGACATGTTTGGTTTTCGTGACCCAAAATAGCAAAAGCGTACGGAGGAGAAAAACGTCATGATTTTGCGACATGTCGCATTTTTGTGACCCGTCACAATTTCATGCCAGGAAGCAGTTAAAAAAACCCGATGAAGTTTTGTGATTTCCAAGGATTAAAATCTCTCCAGGATTTAATGTTTTGCTGCTTTCCAATGTGTGCAAGATAAAAGAACGTGCTCAGGCCTGTAGTTTCGAAGCCACCAGAATTGAAGATACTCCATTATTCAAATCTTCTGTTCATGATTTTTTTCTAACGATCCGAGCATGCTCTAAGAATGACCATTTAATGAAGACGATCGGTTCCTTGTTTCATTCAATTTCTGATTTCTCCAAGGCTGGTTTAAGGGGATCATTTCCTTATTTTTGTTGCATATTTTGTGGATCTCGAGGAAGTCCGTTGCATGTTTTAAATCCTACAAAGAGGCAAGACCTCTATAAATATCAATGTATACCTCAAGAACAAGCATTGGGAGTTTGAGAGACATGTTGCATGAAAACATTCAGGTTCTCTGCGTAAATAAGATATATTTGGCCTCTAATTTTGCAAGCATCTTTCTATGTGATTTCCTTATATTTCATGCATTTCTCGATTATGCTCGTCATTCTAATCTGTTGTTAGATTTAAATTTTGCATCTGAGTTTGAATATTGCTAATGAGGAAGTGAGTTCTGGAATGCAATCCTGGAGGTTTTCTGCGTAAGGTCGTAAGTGGATTATGCTGTATTCTATTATTATATGTTGTTCATATGCTTGAGGTTAAATTATTGCTGATAATCTTTCCTCGATCCTACAAATTTGGCCTGTGGCTACATTTCCCATCTCTTTCTATAATTTCCCATTTCTTTTTGCATATTTCCTATTTCTTTCCTGTAACTCTAGTCTTCATCAAGCTTAGATTTAGTAAGGGAACCAGCCCTCTCTGGAGATTGGTCTGGGAGACATTTCTTTCTCCCAGCATTTCAATGTTGATCGGGTCTAGGGTGCATTTATTTTAAAATCCTTTCCTATGGCAGATTCGTGACCAATAGTTTTTGGCACGCTCGGTGGGACAAACTATTTCTATCTCAGAGAGATCCCATAGTATTGAGGGTTTAATGTTCGCCTTCATGCCATATAGTTAGAACATTTGGTGACTCTACAGTACCCAAAAGTCTCTGAACATGGATATAGTGAAAGCTGTACTTCATGATCACGAGATCGAAGTCCAAAAAAATTGAAAATCTTGTTGAGTTTTTTGAACTTGATAGCACAAAAAGAGGTGAACACTCTAGGTTGGTTTCCCCGTCACTTGCATCATCTGCCATATCCATACAAATCCCTGGTATTGTCACTAGTTTTCCATCTTCTCAGTCGCATCCACTAGTCCCAATGGCCCAGTATCCTCAACCCAGGCAGTTTTCAGCATGGAATAGTTCAGGAGCCTTGAATTTGCAGGCTCAAAATCTAGTTCCTTAGGCTGCTTTGAAAGCCTTGCCAACCTATGATGGTATTGGTAAGACTGCATATGAACATATTCATGATATAACAGACGAAGATGTGATGGTGAAGTTATTAGTACTATCCTTGAGAGGAAAATTGTTGTACTGGTACCGATCTCTACAACCAAGCACTATTGCATCATGGGATCAGCTAGGAGAACTATTAGTTAAGAATTTTCATGAACAGGCTGATCCATTTTCTTTGCTACATCAGTTTAACGTAATTTAGAGGCACCCGTAGGAGGCGATAGCAGATTTCAATGTTCGATTTACTAGAAGCTGGAAGCAAGTGCCTGAAGGTCTTTGTCCTACCCAAGAGCAAGCTACATTCTACTATCTTTAAGCATTCAACATAGACATTGGCTTGGCGATCAGGTAGTCCAATGTGATGACCTTCCTAAAATTATTCGAACAAGCACAAAAGGTGGAGGCAGACTTGATTGCAATCGGTAGGCTTCCTCTAAAGGTAGCAATGCCCATTTTACCTGATATTCCACAACATTTATATCCTAGTTCATTTTTGCAATCTATGTCTTCCATGTATCCTGTTCCATCATGGAGCTCCAGTGCACCTCAGATTGCACCCATCCCAGTTCCTCAGCTCCCTACTCCAGCAAATCCCTAGTTTCCTGCACCCAGCATTCTGCCATTCCCTGCTTCCACTTCATTCCTAGCATTATCGACGCTGCCAGCACCTTTGACCTTACCAACACCTCCTGTACCTGTAAATCCTGATCCTTATACGACACTCTTGCAAGAGGTAAAATCTGCAAATTCTACAATAAGAGCAATGGGCAATAAGATCACACTTATTGAAAGGAAGCAAGCTGAGCGAGATTTCCAGCCCAGGAGATTTTAGCCTCCGTCGATTACTAGAGAACAAGCTGCTTCAACAAGCAAAGCACCCGAGAAGAACCTGATTATTTTGGCAAATGAAGATGCAGTCCTTGCAAAAAGAACATATTGGTGTTCAACATGTAATGATCCACATGGAGAAGACACTTGCATGGTTCATTTGAATTATGTGCAGACATTGGCTGCTAGTTCTTTGGGAGGGCAAGTCAAAATGATCTCTGAGATAGGTCATAGCTTAATGGTTCCATCGAAAGAACAAGTTTTAGTTCTCACAAGGACTGAAAAGAAGCCTGTTACAGTAGATCCTGCTGAGCTAGAGCCATTAAAAGTGCCAGCTGATTTGACAAAACAAGTGAAAACTCTTATGCCAGTATCAAATCTAGATGCGCCTATTTTACCAAAATATCTTATTCCACACAGAGTACAAGAAAAAGCTACAGCTACACAGGCAAGATCGGAAGCAGAGGAACAAGAAAGAGAAAAGCTGAAGTACCCATCATTGACTAAAAGGTTGAGAGTAGAAGCCACTCAGCAGTATCAGAGTAGATATGATTCCCCCATTGAAAAAAAAGAATCTGCTATGGCTGCATACAACATTGTCAAAGAATTGAAGAAGATCCCAACTAAGGTTAGTCTTTATGATGCATTACAATTGCCTGGACAAGTAGATTTATTGCAAGAATCCTTGAAATCTGTGAAGGATAGTGAGAAGAGTCCTACCCAGACAATTTATGCTCAAGTGTTAACCACCTAAATCACTGATAAGAATAGACCACCCCCGTTTTATCTATCACTTTGAATGGAGGGTTGGATCATGCATAACTGCATGATTGATTCCGGTGCCGCTACAACTGTCATGCCAAAGGCAGTTTGCAAAGCCATGGGTATGGAATATACATGAAGTAGCCCTGGAGTCTTGCAGTTGGACGAGACTCCTATGAAAATAGTAGGTGTAATCAAGGATGTCCTAATTATTTTACACAGTATGTCTCAGATTACAGTCATTCAGGAAATAGTTGTGGTTGATCTAGAACCGTATTTCAGTATGTGCTTATCAAGAGAGTTCACTGCCAAACTAGGAGGCGGCTACCTTTCTCTGGATTATTCTCACCTAGAAATTCCTTTCAAAGGGAGAAGAATTTGGATTTATAATGAAAAGCCTTCCTCTTTTCATATAGAGAAGCTGGAAGAAGCAGAAAAGTTCACACAGCCTGTCAGCTTGCTAACTGAAGAACCAGAAGATCATGTTTTGATGGATGAACCTTGCTTAGAGGATGTGTTCTCAATGCTTGACTTTAATGCTATGTTGGAGACTGAGATTGGTTGTTGTTCCATTACAAAGCCTTAGAAGGTTGAACTGAAGATGCAAGATGATCAGAATTTTGTACCTGATCAATTCAGGACTCTGTACTTTGATGCTGCGAGCTTCACAGATAATGTAGTGAAAAAATTGGAGAGTGAACAATTGTAGATTTTTGGTGGTTCCGAATTGATTGTGAATCAAATTCTGAACAAATGCAGGCTAGAATCAGTAAGAATGGCGTATACGTCCTCTGTTCCAGAAGCTGCTATCATTAATGGAAGGACATTGGAGCATGAAGAGTCTGGAGATCAGCTGAAATACAATCAGATTTGGTCCGGTCACTGCAGGTTCACCGGATAATCACCTAAAACTGGGTTTGTGGTGGCGGCATGCCAATCATGTCATAAATTTTTGTATATATATAAAAAAAAAAAAAAATTGTTGAGTTCCTCTGCGCATACAGATTACCAACTTCGGCTCTTTTTGCATGCGAGCCTGCAGGTACGTTTATTTCTTTCTTTTTTCTTCTTCCTTCCCAACAGATAGTGGATTTTGTTATTTCTTCCTTCCCCTTCCTTATTTTCATCCCCTTCTTCACTCATTTATTTCTTCTATCGTCTGTAATTAAGCCACTACTGTTGTTTCTTTTCCCCCTCTGATATTCCCGTTTCTTCTTTTTCCTTTTCTTCTAATCCTTGTTTTCTTTTCAGCATTTATCTGCAGTTCATACCGCATTTTTCAATCTCATTTACCTTCATTTCATTATCCACTTTTTCCATCCCCGCAGCTGGTGATACAGTAGCTTCCTCTTTAGTTGCTGTATCTACCACTTCATTCCTTCCATTCTCACCATTCCATCATTTACTATTTCCATTCCATAGTCCTCACTCCTCATTCTGTTCATTTTCGTTTTGCCATCTCGGTGCTTTCATAACTGTCATGGAGATCTTTGAAGAACACAAGCTTATACTGAGAGGGGGGGTGAACAGTATAAGACCTCTTTTTACTTTTTCCTTCATACTTCAAAACAGTAAAGCAATATACCCAAAGCAATATCAAAGCAATGCACAATATCATCCACAAAGTGACAACAATTTTAATGTGGTTCACCCAAAATGGCTGGGCTACGTCCATAAAACTTTTCTCTAAAAGTTATCTCAAATTTCTTTGGGAATCCTTCCTAATTACAATGTTTATGAGCCTCGGCCCAAAGGAGATACCTTACTCCAATCAGAATTTATGAGCCTCTGCTCAAAGGAGATGCCTTCCCCTCTACTCTAGAAATGATCCCTCAGAAGATCAACTGCCTCTACCTCTTGCCAGCACATGGAACTCCTTTCCATCAAAGACCTCCTATCCTCAATGCTTAGCCTAAGAGACCTCTGCCTTCTATGATCACGTCCACAATAGCTCAGTAACCTATACTAAACATAGTCAGTCGGTCTAGTACAAGTCTTCCTCTATCTATTAGATCTGTCCAACGCTTGAACAAATCAATCATCTGCACACAAGCCTTCTCAAAGACTTGCCAAATCTATCCTCAGGTTCTTCTCAAAGAACCAGTGCACCTTTGTCCTCAAGTTCTCTGATAGAACTATCAAACTCAGCTCACAAGTCCTCTGCTAGGACTTGTCCAAATATGCTCACAAGTCCCCACCGGAACCTATCCAAAACTACTCACAAGTCCCCACCGGAACCTGTCCAAGACTGCTCACAAGTCCCCACCGAAACCTGTCCAAAAAATCAGCAAGCTCACCAAGAAAAAAAAACTTTCTTAGTAGGAAATCACAAGGTGAATTGTTAGAGACCCAATGTGATTTTTCAAACTCATAGAAGCATAAAGAGAATTTTTAGAGACTCAATATGTTCTATACTCAACTCCCAATCTCAAAACTCAAATCAAATAAACTCAGCTCAAACTCAATCTCAAATCTGAAAACTCAACTCAATATCTGAAATGGATAGGATAGAATGCTTTCTTTCAAGAACATGAAATCCCAACAATTGCCAACTATGCAAAGAATCACATAACAATGATACTCATGTTCTTTTCACCATAAATTAGGGCTTCAACAACAATGCTCATCAACCAAGGTTCAATAAACACCATTCAACTCAAAACACAACCTTGAAGCATTTCACAATCAACATCAGAAAAGGAAACAAGTAGAACTCCTTTTCTCTCCAATATTGTTTGAACAAAAAGCATCCACCAACTCAAATCACAAAGCACAAAACAACTTTTCAAATCATCAACAAGGGAGTAAGCCCAATACTTTAACCAAGTAAAGAATAGCTTGATTATTACCAATTTAATGAAAGCAAATGTCAATCTCAAATCTGCCCACTTAAGGTTTCACAACTTCACACAAGAAGCAATTTTAACCTTAAAACATCATGCTTTCATTTCCATAATCAACCAAAAGCACTCTCAACATTACAAGAAAAATTTATCCCTTATACACCTTATTTCTCCCTTATAGTCTTATCATAAATAAAATTTATCTCTCATAAGAATGCAATAAGATATTTCAAACAACACCTTCAAAAGAATCTTTTATCAAAATAAAACAAGCTTTAAACTCCTTATAACTCCTAAGTTGTTTTGCCCTCTAATAAACTTCCTCCATCCGCAAAATACACTTAGCAAAAATTAATTTTGAAAATACCTTGGCCAACATCAAAAATCACGCTATGGAGAAATTGTGCACAAATTCTAACACCACCTGCTGCGTCCACTTCACGATGAAAAACCCTTTCACGTTATTCGAATGCGGAACCTCCCATTCGGGTAGCGCGCCAACAACCTAGCCGCTACCGACGTGCTAAGGGCACCCGATGAGGTTTAAACCTCACGCTGTTAGCCTTGTTCCTTCTGTGCCAAGGATTAAATAAAACAACAATGCCTCCCTTTCTTCTGATGCAAACACGAAGACAAAAACCTTATGATAGATTTACGACAAACGGTGAGTACAAAAAAAATGAACAGTGGATTCACGAAAATGGCGAAGACACAGTCGAACAGAGATCATGAATTCACAACGAGCAAATCTTTTCCAAATGTGGATGGGATGATTCTTGATTTTCATTGAGGGAGATTTATATGCATTTTTACCATAAGCTCTTGACGTCGGCGAGGAGTTTAACACGTCGACAGAGGTCTTGGCTAGCGCCCACAATATTAAAACATAGCGCCATGGGTTAGGATAATTGCAAACAATAATTTAATATTTATTTAAAAATAATTAAAGGGAACGTTAACAAGGTTTTTAATTATTTAAATAAATACTTCCTCCTAGACCCAAATGCATTAAACTAATGCATCCACCTGTAATCTTTAAACCTGCCAACTTGGGGTTTACAAAAGACCTTTGAAACTATCATGCCGTAACCTTCATCAAAACAAATTATTTGACATCAAATCAAATTCCTTCAAAAGCTTCTTGACATCAATGACAACTTATACACTTGAGCAAAGGCAATGTACCCAAAGTACCCAAAATTGCCAACAATCTTTTTACAGCACCTAGTGAGCTAAGCCAAATACATATTTATTTGAGTTTTTTGTAAGTCAGCAAGAGTCGTTGTAGCAGTTCGCAGAGATTTTCCCCATTAGTCAACATTCTCTTTCTTGCTTCTCAGTTTTCTTGACTCTGTTGCCCAATGGATTAAGGCCTGGGATTCGTGCATACAGCAGAACTGTATACCCCGCGAGACGCTAAGAATGTTGGCATTTTTGCCACATTATTTTGATTGTTGATTATTCATGCTTAAACTATTGAAGTTCTCACTCTTATGTGTTTCTCTACGAGTTTTGATGCCAAAATAGCTAAGTTCGAAGACTGTAACGATATTGCGACCAAAAAACAACATGGAGAGCACGGGTTCAAAACCATCATGATATCGTGACATGTCTCGTTATCACGGGTCTTTTGAGGAGAGAGAAGCCAAAGTCAAAGAATGTCGCGATATCGTGACGTGTTCCAAAATCATGGTCAAAATGGTCAACGGAGGCAGAACAATAAAATTGTCACGATATCTCGACATGTCGCTTTTTCACGACTTGCGATGGCCATGGAGCAGAATGATAGAAAATGTCACAAAATCATGACATAATTGAGCAAAGGGCAATGTCAATGAACCTCGTCATGAAATTGCGACAGAAAAATGACCAAGGAGCAAAATGTAAAAACGTCGCGATGTCGCAACATGTCGCGTTATCGCGGTCAAGTTGAAGAAAAAGCATAAGGCATGAAAGGCGTCGTGATTTCGTGACATTTTTGAAGATAAGGTCAAGCAAGGGGAAGAGTCGTGATTTCACGACAGAAAGCAGTAACAGTAGAGAAAGCAAGGAAACGTCGCGATTTCGTGACATATTGTGGAGAAAAGGCTAAATAGAGAAAAATGTCACGATTTCGCGACATGTCTTGTTTTCGCGATGTGAAAGCGTGGAAAGAGCAAAATGGTACAGAACGTCACGATTTCGTGACATGTTCTATTTTCGCTGCTTGTAAGAAGAGAAAGGCATAGAAAGTAGAAGTAGTCGTGATTTCACGACATGTCACATTTTCGCGACGAGAAGCAGTGAGAAAGCCAAAGAGAGAAAGAGGTAGCGAAATCGTGACTTGTCATGTTTTCGCAGTTTGGAACAACTCAAGGACAACATGGGGAAGAACATCGCAAAATCATGATAGGTCATAGTTTCACAGGAACAGAGCAAAGAGGGAGTAGAATAGTACGAAACGTCACGATTTCGCGACGTGTCACGTTTTCGTGACCTAAGCTGACGAAGGAGAACAAAGAAGCCGAATACATCACGATTTCATGACATGTTTGGTTTTCGTGACCCAAAATAGAAAAAGCGTACGAAGGAGAAAAATGTCATGATTTCATGACATGTCACATTTTCACGACCCGTCACAGTTTCATGCCAGGAAGCAGTTCAAACGACCTGATGAAGTTTTGCGATTTCCAAGGATTAAAAGCTCTCCAGGATTTAATTTTTTGCTGCTTTCCAATGTGTGCAAGATAAAAGAACGTGCTCAGGCCTGTAGTTTTGAAGCCACCAGAATTGAAGATGCCCCCATTATTCAAAGCTTCTGTTCATGATTTTTTTCTAACGGTCCGAGCATGCTCCGAGAACGACCATTTAATGAAGACGACCGGTTCCTTATTTCATTCAATTTTTGATTTCTCTAAGGCTGGTTTAAGGGGATCATTTCCTTATTTCTATTGCATATTTTGTGGATCTCGAGGAAGTCCGTTGCATGTTTTAAATCCTACAAAGAGGCAAGACCTCTACAAATATCAATGTATACCTCAAGAACAAGCATTAGGAGTTTGAGAGACATGTTGCATGAAAACATTCAGGTTCTTTGTGTAAATAAGAGATATTTGGCCTCTGATTTTGCAAGCATATTTCTGTGTGATTTCCTTCTATTTCATGCATTTCTCGATTATGCTCGTTGTTCTAATCTGCTGTTAGATTTAAATTCTGCATCTGAGTTTGAATATTGCTAATGAGGAAGTGAGTTCTGGAATGCAATCCTGGAGGTTGTCTGCGCAAGGTCGTAAGTGGATTATGTTGTATTCTATTATTATATGCTGTTCATATGCTTGAGGTTAAATTCTTGCTGATAATATTTCCCCGATCATACAAATTTGGCCTGTGGCTACATTTCCCATCTCTTTTCGTAATTTCCCATTTCTTTTTGCATATTTCCTATTTCTTTCCTGCAACTCTAGTCTTCATCAAGCTTAGATTTAGTAAGGGAACCAGCCCTCTCTAGAGATTGGTTTGGGAGACATTTCTTTCTCCCAGCCTTTCAATGTTGGCCGAGTCTAGGGTGCATTTATTTTAAAATCCTTTCCTGTGGCAGATTCGTGACCAACAAGAATCTAGTACACAAATGGTAAGATGATAATATAAAGGTCATGGGAGCTATCATATGGAGAGAAATAGTCAAGTATGTGAAGAGTCACATTACTATATCTATATTATGAAGACAAATCTCCATACAATGTAAGGGAAACTGGTTTGTAGTGATCACCATATATCAAACATTGATAATAAAGCTTGTATATAGATTTTGATAAATTTATATTGTAAGTATTCTTCATGAATGTACATGAATGATTTTGGCCATTTACATTCATATTTTATATTATAAGTGAATGCTATTTCATTATTATATTGGCATGGATATATATATATATATATATATATTTGATTGCTCACATATATAATTCTACTCTTGATTATTGATATTTCAACCTATAATAGTGTGGCTTATTTATATTGGGATCTATGATATTTTGAAGTGGTAAGTCTTAAAAGCCAATAAAATTTCCTAAGTTTTTGAATTTAATAGAAATTTAAGGGAAGAAAATAGGCATCCAAAAAACTCAAACTTAATAGAACTAGATATATATTGAATAATATAAATAGTTAAAGGTATTATTGGCTCTTTAAATGGCATTGAATGTGAGAACATATAGAATTATTTGATGTATCTAATTTGACAAAATATTTTGAGAGAAAAATGCAACAAACTTATATATGACAAAATCAAGCTTAAATTTGATAGAGAAATTAGATATGATCACTATTACCTCTTTAAGTGGCAACAATAGCATGTGAAGAAATAATTTTTAATTTTTTTTCGTAGCATTAATTTTTGGGAGAATGTAGTGCCAATCCACTTTATCCTTGTTAGTTTATATTGTTAATTACATGATGTGATAGTTCAATTACGTTTGAATATTATAGCAAATTATGGAATAAGTAATGATAATTGAATGGCATTGTTTTTTTTTTGGATAAGAAATGTGTGGCTTCTATTGAGGGCCACTCCCATTACAAAAATAAAGTATTTCATTGCTCTCATTACATTTATATGAAGTTAATTAAACCATCTCCAACTTACCTTTCTATCAAAAATATTATTCATTTTTATTTCTATTAAAAAGATTCATCATCTTCCTTAAATTGCCAAGTTTCCACAATCAACTCCTTTATATCGTTTTTATTAAGAGATAAAATCTCACTCATATAAATGAATTCCAAAATTTAAATTTTTTCAAGATGAAATTCAACACTATGAATGGCTAAAATATTTGTTTCCCAGTTTCCATATCTATAAATATATTATCTTTATCAACCTAACAATTTCTTAATACCTTTTTTTTAAGGGTTCTTATTCATGCCCCTAATATTCCAAGACATTATGTTCATTGTTATTTTTTGTTTTTATTTGTAGGTTTAGCCTCACTTCTTGTTAACACTTGTGATATTTATTTTTGTATTTCCATATCAATATCCCTTTGGGTTTATTATTATTTTTTTTTGCTTCTTAGGCCTTCCTCTTTTTTTCATTCTCATCAATACTTTCATCTTCATAAATATCTTCAATATTCTCACATTGCTCATAGTAAGACTTATCATCTATAGGTTTTTATTGCTTTGAAGGATCTAAAGAGCAAGGAATAACCTCAAAAATATATTTTTCTTTATATTTCTCTAGAAATCCTAAAGTGCAAGCACATTCTTCTAAGGCAATCAACTTCTTATTTTCCCCTAAAAACCCTAAATTATTACGAATTTCCTCCATCCTAATTTCTTTATTATGAGGTCTGAGGTGTAGACCAATTGGTTCGACCAAATCCCGTAAAGGGGTAAAGGTCCAAGGTTAAAATCTCAGGCCTCGCAAAATTGAACACTTATCCCTTTCCTGGTGCTTTTAGCAGCGTAAAAGGTTTAAAATTATTGTGACATGGTTATTAGAGGGGTGGACTGCACGAAGATCTGTGTGGTGGCTTTCGAGGTGGACAACATAAAATACTATGGCAACCATAAAATCCAGACAACATTCCTGTATTCATGGCGGCTACCGATTCCACCATGTAAATTAAAAAAAAAAATATTCTTTATTATGCTAGTCTTTAAACCCTAAAGTTAAAGGGATAACCTCTACACCACTTTTATTTTTACTACTAGAAGAGGATTCTATACTATTTGAGGAAAATGAAGATGATTTACTTGGAATAAATTTGACCTCTTCTACCATCTGTGTTAGGATTTTCATCCTCATATCCCTTTGCACCTGTAATTCTTATTGAACTTGAACTTACACATTGTACTTTATCATCCTTTATAACCTTATTTGTTTCTTCTAATGGTTGATCCAAGTGAGCTATGTGTTAGAGTCTATTACATTATTTGGTACCTAGAAAGTACATTGTAAGAACCTTGTAATTATTATATAAATACTTTGTAAATATGTGGTCTGAAAGAGTCTTGTAAGTATTAGTAATTTAGTGTTTTGACATTTAGTAATCATTTGAGGTTTGTATTTACTAGAGAGTAAATAAAATATATTTCTCTTATGAGAAATATGAAGAGTTGTATCTCTTAGATGTTTGATAAAATAAATAATTTGTTGAATTTGACATGTAAAGAATATTTGAAAAGGCTATGTGTAGAGGAAGCATGTGATATTTATGTAATGAATGGAAAAACTATAGTACTTTAATAATAATGGAATACTAAATTTATCTACTTTGAATACTTGTGTATTTTACTGTGTGAAAACATCAATATTGATTTATTAAGAGAATATTACTTGAATGCTAATAGTGGTATTAAATCCACATGAGAGGGAGAGCCATGTTTAAGATAAACTAGGTTGAAAAGTACACCCATATTTGAGATAAGATAAGTTTGAAAAAAATGGGTTGAAAAGTGCACTCGAGTTCAAGTTCAAGGATGAATAGAGAACATAAGTTTAGAAGAGGTTGAGAAAATGCATGGTTGAAGTGGATATATGGTTGTGAGAGAAGCAACATTAATAAGAGCAATGTTGGAATCACATTTTTTAGTGAGAGTTCCAAGAGAAATGTGCCTATTCTATCTTTGAGGGTCTATCAAACGAGTCAAATTAACTAGGGACAATAAGTGACATGAACCTACAAGAGAGAAGACTGCTTGTGTAAGAGTGTAACCAAAGAACAAAGAAGACAAGATAAATAAGGAATGCATGAAGAGAAATGTTGGAGTGTCAATTTATTTGCTTTAGAAATGAAGCCAAATGTGGAGGAGGTTTTTTGAAATGGGCAACTACAAACCATGGACCATTGTTGGAGAACTAGCTGGAAGGAGTAGGTAAAAAATAAAATACCTAGAGATATGTTATGTGTACTTTATCTTTTGCATGTAATGACACGTGTCCTTGAAACTTGTGATGTTATCATATAGGTCTCATCCCTATATATTGTAATCATTTTGTATCAATATTATCTTATCATTCTCAATCCCAACATTACTGAAACTTGTCTTATTTCTAATTTGAGTTCTCCAACTAGAGTTATGTGTCTTCTGCATGACACTTGGAGTGGAGATTATAACACTTGTCAAATATCACTCATAGGCTTGATGCCTATATATTGTAACACATTTTTTCAATACATTTGTGCCTTTTACTTGGTCCCAACAAGATAAATAATGCACAAAGTAGAGAGATAGCCTAGTATAAATAATTGGAGGAAAAGTGTTTCCTAAGGTATAAAATTAATTGCCTAAGTTATATTTTAATTCACCTCAAAGACTTTATTTTTGAATGACAATGAATATTATATTATATAGTGTGCAACAAATTTATTTTATTAAAAATAAAGAAAAGATTAAAGATTTGATTTTATAAGGTGAATAAAGAAATATTCTAAGAATAATTAAATATTGAAAAAATATATTTTGAAGTGAAAGTGAAATATTTGGAAAGAAATTATTAAAAGGGAAGTAGGTTGAGAAAACAGATAAAATAACTTAAAGTGAGAAGAAGAAAATTAAAAGGAAGAAAACATTTAAAGAGAGTTGTTTGAAGAGAAAGAAAAACGAGTTGAAGAAGAACATTTTTTTTTTTGAATTTACATGGTGGAATCGATAGCTGCCATGAATCCAGGCGGTTGTCCGACTTTTTATGGCCACCACAGTATTCTACGCTGTCTGCCCTAGAAGCCGCCACACAGATCTTCATGCAGTCCACCCCTATAACCACCATGCCATAATCATTTTAAACTTTTTACGCCACTGAAAGCACCAGGAAAGGGACAAGCGTTCAGTCTGACAAAGCCCGAGATTTGAACCTTGGACCTCCGCCCCCTTATGGGGTTTGGATGAACCAATTGGTCTACACCTCGGACCTAAGAAGAACATTTTATTAAAAGAAAAAAATTAAGGAATTAAAAGGATTTCTACTTGATAATTAAAAGATTTTTTTCAAACTTGCCATCATCCAAAGCAATCAAAATATATCTTGAGAAACATTTTACAAACACCATAGAAAATACAAAAACTTTCTTTCAAGAACCCAATTGCTAAAAGAACCAAATTTCACCCCTTGGAAATATAATATGAAATCAATACTTATTGTGAAAAGCTTTAGGAATTAGTAAATGGAGAACAAAACATTCCAAAAAATGCCATAGGTAAATAGAAATATAAATAAGAAGATGAAAAAACACTCATTCTAATAACATTTGGCATATTATATTAGATTCAAGCACATATAAGTAAGGTGAAACATTAAAAAGTGCGGGGATAAACTATGCATTATATTTGAGGAAAATAATGAAGCTATTATTATGTACTTGCCATCACAATTGTATTTACTAAAAGTTCATCATGGAGAAAATATAGAATATTTTCTTAGAAGTGTAGAATAATCAAAATCAAAGCTACAAACTATGCAAAAGAAAGTGGAAGAAAACTTTCTTGTCCAAGTTACACTTAGAGCACTTACATAATATATTAAAACATTATTCGCATCTCTCCAAGTATTCAACAAAAATATTCCATTTGATGAATTGGTTAATGTTCTTCAAAAATATGAAATAGAAAACCAAGTAAGATATGAAATGACAAACAATGCTTTCATTTCAATAGAAATATTACCAACAAACTTGTAAACCTTATCATCATAGAATAAGTCTAAATAGAGAGGAAGATATTATCATATATATTATATAGAAGGACATACCACCTGATTTTATGGATATAACTCACTCAATGAATAAAATAAAATGCATAGAACTTTCCAAAGATATCAACATAGATATTATCTATCAAATCAATAATGATATACACAAACACGACAACAACATCCAAAATGGGAAAGTCAAAGAGGACACATGGTTCAAGAAGTACAAGAAACAAAGTATAATGATGAGGAAGAACATGAACCAACTCACAAAGCACTTATGGGAAAAATAATATATCCATATTTGATAATGACAAGTTCAAAGATATTCATGAGAATGCTAGATTTGATTATAAAGACTGTTTGGACCAAGTTGACAAATAGTGTATTGGTGAATTAAAGTCTTCCACTTGTGACAAGGATAATAATGATGTAAGTCACTCATAAATGATCAATAATTATAGAAATGACTTATTATATTCAAGTTAGGACAATGATGAACTTAAAAAGGACACAAAGGAAGTTGGATCCAAATAAAGATATATTAAAACAAGATAAACTAATGAGAATGATTATATGAAAGGAAATGGTGACACCAAATTTATAACATGAATTAACAATATTAGTGTTGTAATAGGGAACAATTGCATAGGTAATATTGAAAAAAAGATAAAGTTTATTATAAAGTAAACAAGGAACAATTAAAAAAACCTTTGATATGGATTAGGTGAGGTATATCAGACACTGCCTTTCATACACACTCATATTGGTAGTCCACATTGCATCTACATGGTGCCTCATTTTGGAGCATCTCCATAGCCTTTAGGATTCACACCAGCTTCCTTCCCTTTTGTACACATTGGAGGCCAATGCTTCTATGGTGGGGAGGAATGATAGGGATTAGGTGTGGTATATTTTATATAATAAACAATTATCTTTTAATGGTAATCTATTTTTAATTATGGTTGTTGTAACGGATAAAGATGCACCATAAAAATTGAATGCAACCTTATCTAAAATATGTGATGTATTACATATTTATAGACCTATGTTGTCAATGGAATACAAGTTTTTGGTTTGTCATTATTTTCCTTGTGCTTATGATTGTTGTTCCATTGGTACGATGACATGTGGGCTGGTTGGTGTGTCAAGGTGATCTGTGATCATTTGTGATTGGTATTGAAGATAAGATTGCCATACATCTGGTACAACAAAGCAAGTAACCCATATGTAAATTTGAAGAAAGAGTATAAGGGGATATTTTTGTAGGAGAAAATACTTCATTTTTTCGAATCAACCATCATTTCGAAGGACTATACAACCGTGCAACAATGCTATATTGAATTATCAAAGTAGGTCAAATACAAGCTTTCGAAAGTAGATCCATACTTCCAGAAGCTCACAGATACTATGGTCACCTGGATCGAGGCTTAGGATGAACTTAAAAAACCTTAGAAATATGACTCTACAACTTTCTGCATTTCTTGGCAACCAACTACCTATTTCGACCGTCCCACAACTTACATTCATTTTATGTCACTTGATCGGAAAGGAAATATCGTGCAGCCCGTAGTAGTTGTTGTTTCTCCCATGGCCTCCATTGCCACTGTTATCAATTTTTTTTATCATCGCCGACTGCTACTATTTTTTGACATTTTTCTAATGACATCACTAGCCACTCTATGACCATCGATCTGCCTTTGTTGTTCATTTTTGTCATAGATCTGCATTTTCTAGTGGTGTTTTAGATAATTCCAGCATCCACTTGTTTTCAACTATTTTTTGGCTTATACACGCCATTGTCATCACTTCCATCACTTGGTTGATCTCCCTCATGTGCCTCCATGGCCATCGCCTCTCATGCCATTTTCATTCCCAACACTCAATTTCGCATACCCAAGTTCCACCATGGAATCACCCATTTAATAAATTAAATTAATTAATTTTTAATTTAATTTAATTTTTAGAGCCATTTCCTCCATTTCAAACAATAAATTAAATTATTTTTTTAAAATTTAATTAATTAATTAATTTATTATTTTCACTGTTACCACTTTCATTAAAAGGTTACCCACCTTCATTAATGCATTCCATTTCATTAATTCATACCTTCATTAATGTATCATCCTATTTCATTAATGCATACCTTCATTAATGCACCATTCCACCTTTCATTAATGTCGTTCCATTTCATTAATGCATGCCTTCATTAATGCATGTGTTCATCATTAACTAAATTTACACCAATAAATTAAATTAAATTATCCTTAATTTAATTTAATTTCATGCAACCGCCATTTCCACTTGGCACCTTTTGCACACATGGTTCGAGAAATATTCCATTGGCATATTTTGGCACGTATTTCAAGGCATATTCTCTAACACTTTAGTTTTTGCTTTCTTCTACCATTTCGAGGGACCAATTTTAGCTATCCACCGACATAGCAGTGTTTATATTCATCGAAGAGCATTTTTCAATCCTGAATCATATTCAGTGTCAGATTTTGGTTTTATGAAGACATGTTCCAATTTATCATTTTGATCTTTGCTTTTTGTAACAAGAGTACATTTTTGGTTGTACCCGACACTCTTCAGCTACCCGTATTTCTCTTCCACCATTGTACGTATTGGGGACCAATGCTTCTTTAGTGGGGAGGAATTATAGGGATTAGGATATGAATTAGGTGTGATTTAATAAATTATAGTTGTTTATTTTAAATGTTAGTTGTTGTAAGGATTAAGGTGCACTGTTATCATTAATGCAACCTTATCCATTCCATGTCTTGTAAATGCCTATTTATAGGCATATGTTATCAATGGAATATAATTTTTTGGATTGTCAATTATGTCCTTTATCTATTGTAATTAATCCTATATCATTGGTATCAGAGTCTCCTCCAAGAAATCATTGTTCACACTCAAGTCCTCCTCATATCATGCCAAATGTGAAGTTTGTATTTATGAAGGTTCTCGAGATCCTAATATTTTGAATACTTGGATCCTCGACATGGATACCTGGTTTGACTATCATCAAACAACAGAGGATGATAAAGTTCCATCTGCCAAGCTAGATTTTTTTGGCATGGCTAAAGTCTTGGTAAGTGAATGCAAAATTGTCACCTAGGATGACATGGTCAAAGATTTGAAGGCCACATTTTATCCATCTCATTATGATGTAAATTTGCATATTCATTGGCTTCATGTTCGATAGGAATAGAATCAATCAGTTCAAGGTTATGTGAATCAATTCAATAGGTTGCGTGTTTTTTTACGCATTACTGATCTTGTAGATTCTATGATTTTGAAGTTTAAGAGTGGGCTTCTTACACATTTATTTTATGAGTTGAAATATACTTCATGCACCACACTTGATGATGTGTTCAACCATGCTTATCTTGCAGAGGAGAAGTTCATTGCACAGTTTCAAGGTCCTCGATACTTGTCTGGTGGATCCACAAATGAGTCTCATCAACAACAATAAGAACCAAGGCACTCTTCTTATTTCTCCTCTTCTTATAATAATATCACTTCTCATAATTCCCATGCTTCTAAGAAAATATTTCATTCTCCTTCTACTTCTTAACCATTCTATCGATATTGTAAAAGACTAGGGCATGACAAATATGCATGTCCCAAGTTATACAATTCTCATAAGAAGAATCTCATTGTAAAGTCTAATGAGGGAACATTTGATAACCCCATCAAGGCTACTGGTGAGGCAGAGATATATGAGGAGTTGAGGGGAAAATTGAATGATGTCACATTGATGCATCATCATTCCACAGCCCATGATCATGATCATTTATTTGTAACACGTGCACATTTGCTACATAATTTTATTGTAGACCGTATCATTGATAATGGCTCAGTAAAAATTTTTATTACGCAATACATTATTGATAGGCTTAAAATTCCCACCAAACCTCATCCCTTTCCATATACTCTTGTATGGAATCATGATAACAACACTTCACAGATCACCCACACGTGCTCAATTACATTTACTTTTGGTCCTAACTTCATCGATAGGGTCACTTGTGATGTGACACCAATGGATTGTTGTGGGTTATTATTAGTTAAGCCATATTAGTATGATAAGAGTGCTACTTATGATGCCTATCATAATACATACACTTTACAACATGAGAACAAATATTTTCTTGTTTGTAGTGTTCCACCCACTACACATTGGGCTTGCACTACTTTGCAGACGGTATGACCCATTGCTTTGATTTTTAGCACACCACAATAGCAGGACGTTCTACCACAAGTGTATTTTTCCACTTCATAGCACCTACATCAGGTTCCTATTCCTATTACACCTATAGTTCCTATTGTACCAATAGTTGTTCCTATTCCAACAATTGTTCTTGTGGTTCTCATACCTACTCATGTGGTTGCACCAACATCTCTTTGTGTTGCTCCTGCTCCAGTTGTAGCTCCTTCTCTAGATCTTCATTTGGTTCCCACCATTCCACATCCTACATCCTTTATATTGTAGAACTTTCAACATTCGATGGTATATCAAACACTACCATTCATACACACTCATATTTGCTGTCCACATTGCATCTACATGGTGCCTCATTTTGGAGCATCTCCACAGCCTCTAGGATTCACACCAACTTCCTTCCATTTTGTACACATTGGAGGCCAATGCTTCTATGGTGGGGAGGAATGATAGGGATTAGGTGTGTTAGGTGTGGTATATTTTATGTAATAAATTGTTATCTTTTAATGGTCGTCTATTTTTAATTATGGTTGTTGTAATAGATAAAGGTGCACTGTAAAAATTGAATGCAACCTTATTCAAAATATGTGATGTATTACCTATTTATAAGCTTGTATTGTCAATGGAATACAAGTTTTTGAGATTGTCTTATTATTCATTTGTTTTTTGTAAATGCTCCTATATCAACCTTGGATAAAAAAATGTTGGATCCTCAAAAGTTGTAAAATTTGTAGAGAAAATAATCAATCTCAAAAGTTTTGTCAAGAAAAGAAAAATAAAATCAATGTGCACTATGGATGGATAAATAGAATATAATAGAATAGAATTATAGAAATGGTAAAGTGTTTCTACAAAAATAAAAATAACTTGATAAGCATAGATTCATCCATAAATTTTCATACAATGATTATGCTCACAAAGAAACTAACACTTAAACATGCAAGAAAGAGAATATACAATTGATCTAGAAACTAAATACAGGTTAGAATTAGAAAGACAAAATTAGTACCCAAACAAGAGCTGGAAAATATGTTGGAGCCAAAGTCACTACCAGATTTAGAGTAGAAAGACCACTAGAATGGAAGATTGAAATAATACCAAATAATGTAATAGGGGTGTTAGAGTCTATTACAATATTTGGTGCCTTGCAAGTACTATGCAAGAACCTTGTAATTATTATGTAAATATTTTATAGATATGTGCTATGAAAGAGTCTTGTAAGTATTAGTCATTTAATGTTTGTCATTTATTAATCATTAGAGTTTTTTCTTTATTAGATACTAAATAAAATATATTTCTCTTATGAGAAATATGAAGAGTCATATCTTTTGGCTGTTTGAGGAGAATCGTTTGTTGAAGAGTCTTTGTAAAGGCTATATGTAGAGAAAGCATGTGAGATTTATGTAATAGATGGAATAAATAAATTACTTTATTAGTACTAGAATATTACATTTATGTGAATATAGTAATTTTATCTACTTCGAATACTTGTGTATTTCATTGTGTGAAAACTTTAATATTAATTTATTAAGAGAAATAGCTTGAATGCTAACACTATGGTGGCCTTTACCATATAATGTTGTAGATAGGCTTTCTTTACCTCTTCTTTTGGAGTGTAATATCCTTGATTTGATCTAAGCTTCTACTATTGTATAATTTCCTTGGTTAGTCTTGAAGTTTATCTCATTACTAAATTTTTTCTGTCTTTCTTCATAGTTTTCAATTTTCAAACTCTTGCTATGTGTCTAGTCTCATAACAATTATGACATCGAAATGCAATATATTCATAATCCACTTGTTGATTATAATATCTTGATTTAGATTTAATCTTAATGTATTGTGATAAAGATTTTGTAATATCCATAGGAACATATATTTGGGTATATATAGCATGCTTTTTCTCTTTAATAGTTATTCCTTATTTGATGAATTTTCCTAGGGTATTTTCAATATTCTTCAAAACATCCTTATTGATAAGTTAATATGGAAGTCCAAAAATCCTAACCCATACCAAAAGCTTTGTAGTATTTATTATATCAACATTTTTTTATTCCATGGTCTTAAATAAAGGGCATATATCTCTCGAAACCATGGGCTATCATTCATTATTTCATCCTTGATTTTTGAATTGGAAAATATGATGAGGAAAAACCTTTAGTAAGAAAATTCATAGATTAGATTTAATTAAATCACCACTTCAACTTGATCCAATTTGGGATCTCCAAAAATCTTGGGAAGGATATATGGAACTTACATATTAATACTCTTCTTTTCAAAATCATTACATCATGCTCAATCATCTCATCCTTGATAGTCACTTCTAGTGTAACATCTTCTACTTGGAATGAACTTTCCATATATTTTCTCTTCTACTTTTCTTCAATTTGGTAATCCATACTTCGAGCTAAAGCATCTTGATTTTTAGCTAGGGCATCCTAACTTTCTATTAGGGATTTTAAATATGACTTTTCGTCTATACTAGCTAGTGGGGCTCACTCTCGGCTCGCACTCCCTCCAAAATTATACTTGATCCTGGATCACACTTGCTTCTAGCTTGCACTCTCTTCTAGATCACATTCACTCCTATCTCTTATTTCTCTTGACATTCATTTACTTCAACAATTTTCTAGAAATAATATTCAATGTATTTGTGGTAAGGGTTTGAAGCATCGATGCACTTTAAATGAAGCTCTTTTTCCATAATTGAAGATATCAAGATTGTAAAAAAATTGAATCCTCATCCACTCTAAGCAATGTAGAATTTATTTATCATGTCTCCTCATCCCACCATACTTTACAACTACTAGGGTTTGCTATTTTAATTGAATGACATTGTTATTTATGATATTATAGATCATTATTTTGAGATGTTATGGTCACATTATGAATGATGAATGAATAGATTATACGGAAGGGATGCTTTTTTTAAGAGAATAAATTTATGGGAATAAAATGAATTCATGATATTTGATTTTAATAAATGCTATGACTCCACAGTGTTGATGAATTTTTAAGGGGATTATTTATTTTTGGTGATGTTTTATAGGGGTATATAGTCAAAGACTACCATGAGGAAAATAATACCTAAATGTTTGATTGAATGTGTATTATGTAAATATTCATGTGAACATGTTAGGTGTTGCTCTAATTTCCTCTTACTTATGTTCTTTATCTTGGAATGATTCATGTTGACATAATTAGTTAGTGTTATTGGTCTAGTGTGGATGATTCAATTTTATCTTTTTATATTTTTCTATGATTGTTTCTTAAGAAAATAATAATAAATAAAACTTATATGAAGAACTAAAAGAACAAAGGGGTATACATGGGAGATGATGGGTATAGGGGAGAGGTGTGATGAGGAGTGGAAGTGCAATAGGAGGAGGAATCATTGAGTACATTGTGGTAAAGATGAATATGAGGAAGAGTGATTAGTATAATAAAGAGGATATTTGATGGAAGAGGAGACACATATGATAGAGAAGGTAGATTTGTATAGAGGGGAGCATGTAGACTAGAGGAGTTCTAGAGGGAAGTGTGCAAACTAGGCACATATCTAGAAACTGTAATGATATTTTTAAGAATACTATAATCATCATTTTGTATATAATATGATATTTTTATGTTGTATGGTGTATTAAAATGTTTTTACACCTATGTTGTAATTCTAAGTATTTTGCAACTAGTTGTCAAATTCATATGTTGGCATCCCCTTTTATGGTTATTCCAAAATATTTCTAACCTTTTTGTTTGATCTCGTGGATCATTATTTTTCTTTTATTTTTATCTTTTATAGGTATTCATGATATTTTTAGTGCCCTTATAAAGACAAGAAATTTGAGATACTAAATGGGATATATAAGCTTATGGTGCAAGTAACATTGTATTTAGAGTATTTGGCATTAAATCTTTGTGGTTATGGTTATCTAATGGTCTTATAGTAAAATCCTCCAAAACTAGGGGCTTCATGTATGTTGGGATTGGTGGATGTGTATTTCTTATGTATCCTGGGAATGGTGGATATGTATTTATTATATATGTTGGGAATGGAAGGTATGCATTTCTTATGTGTATTGGGAATGGTAAATGTGATATTTCTTATGTATGTTGGGAGTGAATAAGGTATATTTTTATCTATATGTTGGGCATGTATATTAGGTTGAATGAAGGACATGATGAGGAGGGGAGGAGGATGATGGGAAATTATGGATCTATGCTATAGCTTCACTTAGGCTGTTTACACTTCATATATATTAGCTTACGATATGGATGCCTTAAATTTTGTTGCTATTGGTTATGGTTATTAGCAATAAATTATTTATCTTATTGTGTGATTTGGTATAAGGATGAAATATTATGGACAACATGTGGCTTTCTTTATGGCTATGTGTGCAATGTATTTGTATAATTAAACCAAAGCTAAACCTAGTGTCATTACAAGGTGTGTAGGTAGGGCTTGTGGATGGAAGCATGGCACAATCCATTCTCCAAGATGGGTTCTTATAGGATCCAACCATGGCCAATGGGATACGTATTTGAGATAAGATTCAAAGGCTATGTGGAATAGATTGCTCATTAATTTAATATGTATACTATGCAATTTCTATCATGAATAATAAAAAATGTGTTTTGTGATATTTTAAGGAATCTTGTTCAATTTTTATATGTAATTTCTATGACCATTAATTGTGGTAATATAGGGGATTAGATATATCTATACTATGATTATAGGGTGAAATATGTAATGAAAATACTATTCACATAGTAATAAATATTTAAATTTGAAAATCCTTTTCCTTTTCTTTCATTTATAAAATATCTTTTGTATTTGTGATCTTTATTATTGCACTTCTTTACACCTAAAAGAAAAAATGAAAAGATGTTTTAGTGGTTTGTCTTATTTTTAAAGGTATTTTAAACGTTAAAAAATAATATATTGTACTATTAATAGATTGATTTTATGATACAAAATTAGTAATGGTTTTGGTTAAAGAAAACTTTTTTACCTTGGAATAAAATAGATTCAATATTGAACCTTTTATGAATATTCTTAAGAAAACTCTATGATCAAAATATAGTAAATATTTCTAAAGGAAGTTAGTGAACCTATAGGTACAAATCAAACTTTAGAAGATTTAGATATCACATCAAGAAAAAGGGATAAATTAAAATAATAATTATATATTTAATATTTAGCAAAAAATTTAGCTCTCACCTAAAGGAAAACTGATCCACTAGAAAAATCATAGTAGCACAAAAAAACTATATATTTAATTAAAAATATATTTAAAAAAAATTACAATAATAAATTGAAAATAAAAAAATATGGATGTACGCCCTCACATGCATCCACCTAGGGGAGGCACTATGGGCACCAAGTCAACATCCCCGTATGCACCTACCCAAAACGAGGGTATCATGGATTCTAATAGAGCACTTTATTCATACCCCTATAAGGGAAAACGTGGAAAGTTTGTAACCCACATGCATTTGTCTTGGTTGGTGTTGAGTGGTAATTTTTTCCAATTGCAAAATCACCATCACAATCAGGTTTTTGATTAGAAAAACCTCTATTGCAAAGAAATAGAAATTTCTTCAAGGTTTCTTTTACTTAATTTGAGCTTGTAATCTTGTGAAGATGTATCAAATAGTGCTAGGAATACCTTAGTGATTTGCAAATAATTGTTAACAAGGAACCTATGTTGGTATTACTTTATTTTGCTATGCTATTGATTGTTCATGAAACTTAAAATAAAATAAAATATGATTAGCCTTCATATGAGCACGATGTAAATGTGATTTAATTTGTTTTATCTTGAAGTGTTTTAGGTAGATTTTATCTTCTTTTGTTAAGCATATTTTAAACAAGTTTTATCTTCTTTAAACCTTGCTTTGAGCATGAAACAAAAGATTAAAATCTATCTCTAAATGTGAATCTGAAATGATGAATGGATTCATTTAATGTTGCTTTGATGAATGAAAAGAAAATAAACTACATGGTTAACTTTAGAATGTAATGGCCTTGAAATGCCATATAAATTATCCCTCTTTAATGAAATTGTAATTTTCATAAAGAGAAGCTAATTTATTGCTTTAAATACAATAGCCTTTGAAATGTTGTATAAATTACCCCTCTTTAATGAAATTGTGATTTTCATAAAGAGAAGTTAATTTATTGCTTGAAAAAATGAACATACAAAGCTTGGAATTTGACTTGCCTTCAAAATATGAAATTACAAAACTCCTTTAAAAATGTGAACTTTGAATAATTTTTGTAATTTCGAATTGGCTTCAAAATAAAATCAAAATTGCTCTAAATGAAACTTTAAAGGTTATTCTTGGAATCCGTGCATTTATTTTTTGGAGTTTTAATTTTTTTCATATTTTTTGTTATATCTAAAAAATAAAAATAAAATAAAAAAGATAGGGTTGAGAAATAAAAATAAAAACCTAGAATATGGACCAAAAAGCTGAAAATGTTAAAGACAAACTACTATCAGTATATGGTACCCTATCCTGTAAAACCAGAGATGTGAGAATTTATGACTGTATGAATGTAACCTAATCTAATCTGAGCTACATTCATACGATCCAAATTACACTAGGTGCAATATTCTAAGGAAATGAACCAAAATCCATGTTTCTAAACCTTAAATAGTGCAACCATTAAAATTCATTAAACACGATATATAAGCCTAAAAAAACATGGAAGGGAAAGATAGACTGTTAGTTCAAAATATTCAAAAAAATATCTCCTCTAATTTTGCTTACAAGGTGCAAGTTTCTGCAGTATTTTGCATTAAAAACAAAAAAATACAGTCCTTGTTTTACACAAAATTTCCAGCTCTCTGTTAAAAAAAGTTCCAGCCCTATTTTTTGCCTTCGCATGGGTTTTAACATTTTTAGTGAAACTTTTCATTTCCCTTTTCGATTTGTTTGACCTTCATTTCATTTCATTTGGTCTTCCAACACATCTTTTCTTACATAACACTCTTACTGCTATGTACTTTGTATGGTTGGATATATTGAAATATTCTTTCATTAGTGCTAAAGTATTCATAACACCCCATAAAAGCACCCTAACTCATCCCACAAATGCCACATGGAGTCTGTCATTTTTCCTTATCCACCTTTGCATAAACCAATATCCCCCTTTCTGGGAAATCATTGACAAAGATGATAGAATTAATACACCAAGTCATTGCATTAAAATTTTAATTCAACATCCCTAAAACATAAAATAGGTTGTGGAGGCCTTAACTTATTGAAATTATCCCATACTACTATGATATCTGTTGAGGAGAATTGACCAATGTCCAATGATGAATGGGCAGGGGTTTTCTCGTCATAATCAAACATTTCATTGCCATGTTTGTGATTATCTTAAAATTTGGTGAACTTCCATTTCATCCTGATGATACTTGTGAATGACATTGTTGCTTCTATAGGGATTGAATCAAGTACCCATCCACTGTATCACTGCCATGAAACTTCACTGCGTGTAGGGGTTCGAGTTTGTACTCCATAGGCTGGTATTTCTATTTCTGCACTACTACCCTGACAATATCATTATTTACCGTCGATGGCTCGACCTCCATTTGTAGGTGCAAATTCCATACACATGACAACACATTTTAATCGATACCCATTATAGTATAATATGCATGTTAACCATTATCTTGGTTTGCAATTCTCTCCTGCACACAAACTGGCAATGCTAGCCCTTATTTTATCCATTGCTACTTTCTGATATGGACCTCCATGATAGCACAACACATCCACTACCTAAGAAAAATGGTCTCCTATATTTGTCCTTGTCCGAAGCACACCAGACATGTGAAGTACTGACTTCTACATCGATAGTGTTTTGTTCTTTGAACAGGTTCTCCAACTCACACAATACATCGGCTTCTCAAGGACCTTGAAACAATTTAGCATTATCTTCCCGTAGGATCTATGGTGGATGAAAGGCTTCCATGGAAGTCTTGTGACCCAGATACCCAATATATGTAGCACAATGAAATTGATCGTAGTGTCTCCTTGCTCAGCCTCACTCTTTCACCATTAATAGAATACTAAATCTCTGGTGCTGCCCATCACGTACCAGTATTAACAACATGGTTAATTATGTCCTTTTCATACAAATACATGACCGGTTCTTCCAATGAATATGGTGCATGGCTACAATATATAGCATATATATTTGACCTCCTAGACACATATTCAGTTATGTATATGGCTTCCTTATTCACCCATCCTACTCTGCACTACCCAATGCAAGCCCTTCAACTCTTTTGACCTAAAATGTGATGCTACTCTGATTATAGACGTTGTTCTCCATTTAAGTGACATCCGAATCCATGTCATTTCTATGCATGAATTCATTGCCTTAGGTCCACATCTTATTCCACGTCAATCACTTGACTGTGCCTGGTCATCATTATCCGCTTCCACATGGGTTTTAGTCATATACATATGGATATCCTCCACTTATGGTCTTATTTGGTTACTGTTCTTTTTTGGCTTCCCCTTATCCATGTGTAATACCATGTAATCTATTGTATCACACCATTAGAAGATCCTATGTCCAAACTGGCCATGTTCTCATAACCACATCATCAACTATGTTTGTCTAGTTTCACTGTCATAGTTGAGTAGCCAAGTAACATCGACGATGTCCGTTGTAATTAGCAATATGCCCATCACTGTTATTCACTTGATAGTCCATTTCATAGCTAGGTTGTGTATACTTTACCAGTATCGAGTGTCTATATCATACCACCAACTTGCATGAGGATTTGTACCCCCGCGTTGGCTCTCAAAGAATGCGCCTACACTGCCATTCGGGTTCACCTTAACAGTTGAACCACCTCTCCTTTAAACCTACAAATATTAATGGAAATTCCAAAAACCTTTAATAAAATCATAATATTAGAATACATACCAACACTAAACTAACATATAAAACAAAAATTAAAGAAATACTATTCTTTTATTTCATCTTATTCATTTTCAATTATTTAGTAAATATATATATATTTATTTTATTCTATTTTATTTATTTATTTATATATATTTTTATTTTTTTTGTTTATTCATATATAGGTTTAATTAATTTTAATTTTTTGAATTGATTTAATCCAAAGTGTTAAAATTAATTAAAATATTTCCAAGCAAACAAAAACAAAATAAAATAAACTAAAAGGCAACACCAAAAACCCACACTACGACCTTAAGAGGAAGGCCTTATGGAAATTATCGCTCAAAAAACAACTAGAATTTTCCAAAAAAATGAAATTTAAGGTGGGTTCCCAAATTTGGGGTAAGTTGTGCAATGGCCACAACAAATGGTGACTCTGCTAGGAAATGATCCTAAGCATTTTGGATGAAGAACCCAGTTTATAAAAACAAACAAACCAAAGATCAAAAAATATACATCATCAAGCAAAATCCAAAGAAGGTGGGTAGATAAATTCAAATGAAACACATGAACCCTTTGCTTTAGCTAAAAGTGTGTGAAAGTGATTGGCATCCTGGATTGGTATTAAAAAACTATATATTTAATTAAAAATATATTTAAAAAAATACAATAATAAATTGAAAATAAAAAAATATGGATGTACACCCTCACATGCGTCCATCTAGAGTAGGCACTATGGGCACCAAGTCAACATCCCTGTATGCACCTACCCAAAATGAGGGTATCATGGATTCTAGTAGAGCACTTTATGCATGCCCCTATAATGGATAAAGTGGGAAGTTGGCAAGCCATACACATTTGTATTGGTTGGGGACATGAGGGAGCATTAGGCTAGCTCCACACAGACCCCATACAGGTAGGGGAACCAACAAGTCAGCCTATGCATGTGTCCCTTAAGGAAGTGTATGTCAATATAGACGTTATGCATCATGCGAGTGCACACCATAGAGCGTAAAGACCCTCAAGATAAATCATGGGTGAGCAATGCTTCTCCATTATAAAACACACACACACACACACACACATATATATACATACTTACATACTACACACACATGATATGATCTAATTCTTGACATATTTTATGAAAATTATTGCCACCCTTTGTATGTAAATCAATGAATTGTTATGTTGGATGGTTAAAAATATATTTTTAAGATTATGGGTTTACCATGAGAATCTATATAGAAAAGTGAAAAAAAATATAAATCCAAAGGAAAATGGTCTATAAAAAAAGAGTAATTGTTTATTAATAAGAGGATACAAAAAATATGAGAATATATAATTGTTTATGTTGAGTAATAATTGGATGAAATTTTAAAATAAATTTATAGATTGTAGGGAGGAATTGAAAAAATGTTACATATAATCAACAATATAAAAAAATGACATTTATAGTGCATATAGGGAAATAAGGGAAGGCATTTATCAACAATTTTTAATGACTATAAAATACATGCATATATGCTTGCTTCAAATAAACGATACCCACACATACACATATGTAAAGTAGAGATTATGAGTAATAATTAATCAAGTGATTGACACAAGTAATTTAACTTAGATTTAATTCATAATTAAATTTTGAACATAAGAAGGTGATTCATTCTAAGTTAGTTGATCAAATCTAAAAAGGGGATACTTTAATAAATTACTTAGGGGTTCAACGAAATAATTCCAAACCATAAAAAATAATCATAGGTAATTTGAATTAAGGGCCTAAATGTAAATGTAATAACCCACCCCAAAATGAATCTTTTTCTTACAATTATAATTACTTTTAGTTTGAATTGTTGTTATATGCTTCTAGGGTAAGGTACTACCGATGGCCTTTGTTTTGTAGGTACATGTATTCGAATAGTCAAAAAAGGAAATGATGGTGGGTGAAAAATTTCACCTATGGTGATATATTCGCATTGGTAGGGATGAAAGAAGCCCTACCAACAAAACATTCACCAGTGGCTCTTGAGTACATGGAAGCTCAAATAACTGTATTCATATAGGTGCTTTATGAATGTATACCTTGCATGATGAGTATATATCTTGAATTTTGAATGCATGCTTTACTCTATACCTCTAATTGATTGAATGCTTACCTTTAACCTCAAGTGATAAGGAAAGTTCCATAAGTATGGGAGTTATTCTTGGTAGGCAAATGGTAACTTTATTGTCATCAAGTTGCCTATAAGAACAAAAGAATTGGAGGTATAGATGCAAGTGAAAGGATTTTTTGTATGTTTGTTGTTTTCCATCTACTTTGTTTTATTTTAAAAATTAATTATAAAAGGAATTGTTATAAATATATTAATTGCAAAAGAAAATATTGTAGCAATCTATTATGTGAAAGAAAATGTAAATAATAAAATACAACCATTTATGAAATATATAAGTAAATGTTATTAATAAAATAAAGTAAATGTTATTTATAAAATAAACTAAATAATTTAAATGGGATGGGAATTATCCTTCTATATATATTTAAATAAGAGTATAAATATAAATATAAGCCCTTGATTTATATAGAGATTTCTTCCATCCACATTTGAAATGTGGTAAAGACTTTGCCTATCCACTTGGCATAACGGGGCCATGGTGAGTGGGCCACCCACATGCACCCTTGCAACCTTATTTTCTCCTATAAATTGATCGGTTGAGGGTATACGTATGGTAGGAAAAATATAAAAAGAAGGAAATATAAGGAAGGGTGGTCGAGAGAAGTAGATGAAAGGAGATCTGCTAGTTAATTGCAGGTCATATCTTTTCCACCATTTTACAGTGAAGATACACTTTAATTCTGTTTGAAATTTGATGTTAAAATGCTTTGGTAGTTATGTTTTAAATGGATGGACATGTTGTCTTAGTATAAAAAAATGGAAGATCGGTTTAAATTATTCAATTAACATCCACTTTATGCAATATAAGAATGGTGTTATTTATTTCTATTTTCACAGATCAATTACTAGTGTGACTGAGTGACACACCTCATAAAACATCAAAACCAAGCCTTGTTGTAGACGATAGTAAGACTTGGGACTTGTGATGGTCATACAATTCAACTTGTAAATTCAATCTAAATTTACTAGGACTCTTCGCATCAGATGTATACCTATGCTAGCTATAATAGGAATTAAATTAAAATTGTTTTATTAATTAAGAAACTAAAATAGGAATACCTTAATTTAGAATACCATAGAAGATTTTATTCTGGATTGTTGTGTAAAAAAAAAAGAGATGATGTATGCCACGTCTTATTGAGAATGCACTTTATTTTATATATTGAAATAAATGATTATGGTTGCTTGTGTATGAAAAAAAGTTGTCCAAATGACGTGGGTAGATATTATGCATAATTTTTTTAGTGAATGATATTGTGTTTGTTAAAATTAAGTATGCATAATATAGCTGCATTGATTTTATGTCAAGTAGAACGCGTAGGGCATACATATTAGCTTTTTATTTAGTAAATAATGAGAGATAGCAATCACAAGATGCAAAATAATATAACATAAAGTAAATTTGTGATATGTCTAAAAATATACTATAAATAAAAAATATGGAAATGTATACAAAGTAGCTATGGAGGAAATGAACACTCCATGAATAAAGCTATTGCTAAAGAATGAGTTTTGAGCATATCACACTCCATAACATTACATCACACTCTACTACATCACACCACACTATTCTACACTACTTCCTACTTCTATATCATACTCTATGTCTATGGTCCTTTATATAGGAAAATAGGTTCCTTGGCCACCACTCTACCTAGCTGTGCAAGGGACAACTTGCAAATATACAAATTGCACATTGAAACTTGTGCATTTATTATATTGAATGAAGTAACTAGATAACTTCCCCCTAAAATAATATAATATCCTAAGTATATACCAAGAAAGGTACATTTACATGATCCAAATGATGTAATATAATCTATTTCTAACACCCCCCTGTATTACATTATTTAGATATTGAATATCTTCAATATGGATCTTCTTCCATCTGATAGCTTTGATTCTTCTATAGTTGCTTTAGTATTTAGATGATGTAAAAATAGGCTGAAACTGTAGGTTCTTCTTTCAATTGACTTTGTACTGTATTTCTCCTTATTTGGATTCATCTTTTTCTGCTGCTTCAGTATTCACATTATTGCCTTTGATATTTTTTAGTTTGATGTCCCTTGATGTCAGGTATTTTTGGTGAACAATTATTCTCATGATCTCACATGCCATGAGTGGATCTAAATAGGTTCTTCTTCTTTATTTTGTACCTATGTAAGACCTATTTCTCTGCTCTTCATAAGTATCAACCTTGAGATCAATGTTAGTAGATCCATCTGAAATAAGTTCTTGAAGATAACAATTTATTATTTGTAGTAATCTTCTCTCATAGCCCTTATAGTATCGGTATTTGAAATGATAGGAAAAATATGAGTGATTTATACCATCACAATATTTGCAAGGATGGAAACTCTAACAATTTGTTTTTCATGACCATATTGATTGACCATTTATCACATTATCCTTGAGTGCTCTTTTTCCTTGACTGTCCTAAGTGGGGTTTTTCAGGCCTTCAATATTTCTTGGGTTAAACTAGCCATCGTACTTGATTTTTTTGTCTAGTGGCCTTGCCCATTTTCAAGCCAAATACTTAGATACATGTGGAAAATTTGTCTCAATCACTATCTTTGGCAAGTGTGGTTAGAAAGGAACCATAGAGTCTTTAATGAGTCTATCCATGATCATAAAACTATCATTTCTAGGATCCTATCCTTTGCCAATGAGAATGTGAACCTTATCCCTTTTGATAGCCATAAACCTCATCTGCAGGAGACCACGATTGCTCAATATTTAAGCTTAACCTTGTTAGATGAGTGTGTGCCTAGAGTAGTCAACCCCAAAGCCAATGTTAAGTGGTCCCCACCTCCTACGGGTTGTTTTAAGCTTAATTTTGATGGAGAGGCTAAGGAAAATCCTGGAAAAGTAGGCACTGGTGGCATTGTACGAGATCATAATGGGAATATGATGCTTGCATTTTTTGAATATTTGGAAACAAGGATGAACAACGAAGTTGAAGCTAGAGCTATGTGGAGAGGCCTTCAAATGACTCAAGACTTAGAAGGCAATTTGATCGTAGAAGGAGACTCTATGCATGTTATAAATCTCCTCAATAATTTGAAAACACCTCATTGGAGGATTAAAACAATTGTTGAAGAGGCTAGGATCCTTTTCCAGGGAAGACAGGATAGAAAAGCCCAACATGTATTTCGGGAAGCTAACAAAGTTGTTGATAAGATGGCCAATTTGGGTGTCAATGGTGAGGGAATTTTCAAATGGGAACACGGTGTCCCGAGCGAAGTAGAGGAACTTATTCAACAATAATGCCAATAATGATAGTCAAATTTACCAATAGGGAAGTCACTGTAAGTTCGAAGGCTATGAGTATTCCCGTCTCTTTTTTGAAATGGAATCATAATAAAAATCATCTGAGCTGTCAGTATTGGTGGGTGCTGCTTGGAAATACCACAAAGACTAATGGGGATAGTCACATGTCAAATAACATGGCTCCTAGTCATCTTAGTAATTTGAGGTTGGTTGATAATCACAAGGCAGGAAAGAAATGACAATATAAGACTTCGAACCAAAGCCACGTGGACCACTAGATAGCCATCGCCATAAATCTATCCAACAGGTTCACTTCTCCAAGGCTGATTGGCCAAGACAGGATGTGGTCCCAAAGCATGTCATATACGAAAGAAAGTAATTACCAAAGAATTATTAAGAGTAACTATCAATACAGAGCTTGTGGGAGTTTTTTTCAGTACTCTACTATGTGTGTCTATAGCTTTTTGTTTCTCCACTATTTCAAGGAAGGGATCCGTGTTTGTTTCTTTTTTTGTAATTATTATGCAAGTTTGTTTTCTTGGGGTATACCCAAAATTTTGTATGGGAAGTTTCTTTTTGATAACAGGCTATGTGCCTTACCAGATGTAATGGCTTTAGCGGCATGTAGATTTTACATATATAGGATTCTTAGTAAGGACATGTTCATAAATAGCCCTGGGTTGATTTTTGTAAAAGGTTTTGGGTCAACCTGTAAAACCCGGTATTAATGCTATAGTATCTTATCTACCAAAAAAAATAGGTGCATAATAGAGATGATCTAACAACTTTTCTATTTTAGGAACATCATGTTTGTCTATCTCCTTAATACGATCTTCTAACCATATATGCACAATTGAAGCTATTCCATATTTTATTTTTGTATAAAATCTTGTTGATCAAATTTTTCCTATCTTGAGTCTCCTTTGATGTTAGATTCACTAGATGAATCTCCCTTTATATGGCTTTTAATTTTAGAAATTATTTCATATTGTATTGGTTCTTCCTTGTCTTTACCCTTTTCATCATTGTAATCCATCAATTTCTTAATCCATATTGGTATCTTCCTTATTCCACTTTTAAGAGTGTTGCTTAATGTGAATACAAAATGAAGCAACATCAAATACAAACTATGAAATGATAAATAAGCAAAGTAATACAATGATTGCACAATACAAATGAAATCTTTGTATTATTGCTAGTAGATATCAAGTGTTACAATCAGTGTACCCCAAATGTGAGGTTTTACACCGTTTATTTATTTTGATACAATTGTTACATGTACTAGGGTTCTCCAAAACCCTATTTAAAAATAATGTTGGTGTCTATGTGCTTGATTCGATCCCAAAATGTTGTGGATGGGCTTGTGTGTCCTATGCAGGACCACCCAAGCTTAAATAGCCTTCAATAAATATTGTTATTACACCTACACATAGCTAATAGTAACAAGGACTAGTAATATCTGTGAGGGCTCCACTACATGAGACCCTCAAAATAAATAAAATCACTAAACCCTAATATTGCAATGAAAGTTGTAAACAAATCATAAAAATGTAAAAATAAGTGTAATGAAATCTTACCTTTTTTTTTTTATTTGTGGAAAACATCCCAAAAGGGATGCCACTTTCGGGTAAGACCCAAGGAGGCAGGGGTATCCATTCCGCCAAAAATGCCCAGGACTCGGACCTGGCCTACCACCTTTGACATACTCAAGGAGCAAACAAACACACAAAACCAATTTAAAAATAAGTAAATAACAACAAAAATAATAAAATAAAATAAAAAACATGCTCCTTGAGTGTGTCAAAAACAAAAGCACAACCAAACACGCACAATAAGATAAAAGAAACCACAACACAAACCACATAGAAAAACACAAGAACCACATAACAAAACACAAACAAGACAAAAACAACAGAACACTACAAAGACATAACCCAAAAAAAACATGAAAAATAAACACAACCAAAACCTAAAAAATAAAAAAATAAAATAAAAATAAAAATAAAAAACAACCAACAATAGACAATAAAAAAAAACAAAAAACATAGAAAACACTCACACATAAAAACACGAAATAACACAAACAAAGAGAAACCCAAGAACAAGAACGAAAAAAACACAAGAACAATAAAAAAAAACATAAAAACAAAAAACAAAACAACAAAAACACAAGAACAACAAAAAACAACACAAAGAACACAAAAACAAAACAAAACAAAAAAACCCACCCACCTTAAAAAAACTAAACAAAAAAAACAAAAAGAAAAAGAAAAAGAAATAAAAAATGAACAAAACAATGACCTATCTAGACCAGAAGACTATTAAGGCAAGAATCAACAGAGGAAACAAAATAAAGAATAGAATGAGCTAGGGAACTAAAAAAAACTGAATGAACCAAAGAGAAGCAAAAAAAAAAACAAGAAGAAACTAGGTACCTTCGAACCGGAGCCATCCAAAGAAATGATAGAAAGAAGAGCTTCCCTAATTTGAGAAGCCCACCATATAGGAGGGTGGCCATAACAAGTAAGATCACCTTTGTCCAAAGCCCAATTAGCTAAAGCATCAACACTCTTGTTTTGATCTCTGACCACATGATTGTAATCAACTTTCAAAAATCCCATCTGGATTAACTGAATCTTCTCAATAATTCTTTTTATTCTCCAATCCACCTTATGATTCTTAGAAGGATTCTTCAAGAGATTAATCATAAGTTGAGAGTCGGACTCAACTAACACCTTTTCCCATCCAACCTTAGTAGCCTCCTGAAGGCCTCTGAGGATACCATACCCCTCAACAAGGTTATTGGAAAGAATACCCAAATTCTCAAGCAAAAGTAAAAACCAGGGAGCCATCCGAAAGTCTACCAATTCCTCCCACACTGGCTTTTCCAGGGTTCCCTCTAGAGGCTCCATCAGTATTGACTTTTCCAAAATCCTTAGGAGGAGGTTGCCAATTTCTATTCCTATCCATCTTACTAATACTCACATTCCCTTTAAGTTGGTTGCCCTTAGAAGGTTTAATCTTCAATCTTTGCATCACTTGATCCCATCTTTGGTGGGAGTTTTGGGGGTGATTAAGGAGATGATGGACTGATTCAACTAAGTTGGCTATGGTCTTTTGCCAAATATAGTGAATATCCTTCCTATCTTGATTAAAAATTTGGTTGTTCCTTTCATTCCAAATATTCCAAAGAAGAATGGTAGAACCCATCCAAACTAATAGCCTAATAAAATGATCAACACCCTCTTGATTAGGCCAATCCCTCCAAAGTTGTTCAAAAGTAAAAAAATTGGACCATTGTAAGCCAAGTAAAGTGGCCATTCTCCTCCATAGCTCAGAGGCTAAAGTACACTCAATAAAAATATGGTTGATATTTTCTACATTCTCTTCACACATTTCACATCTAAAAGGGCCATGAAAACCATGCTTCATAAGTTGCTCACCAAGTAAGCACCCTACGATGCAATAAAAGCCAATTAAAGAACCTCACCTTAGGCCAGAGCTTTTGAGCCCACAATCGAGAAAATATGTCAGAAGAATGGTTGGGATTATTATGGCATAAGGTCAAATAACCTTGAGCAACTGAATACTCACCCTTAGTAGTGTTGTTCCATCCAAAACAATCTTTTTCATGGGACCAAGAGAGGGATCTCATATGAAGGATGCCTTGGATATCTTGTCTTTGCCTTTCTGGGATTTGAATAGGCCAGTCCTCAATAGGGATCCAATATCTACCAACCTTTGAATTACCAGTATGGTACCGACAGTAATTAGCCACCTTTATCCAATTAGCTCGGTGAAGCTCCTCCATCCAAGGCCTCCAATCGGGAAACCGAGTTATCAAAGGCTTGTGACCATCCCAAGAATCTATCCAAAAATTTGCATGTTGACCATTATGAATGATCCAAAATAATTTTTTCTTTATCAAATCCTCACCAGTCTTAAGAACTGCTAAAATGGGAGAACCTTTGGTAGGAAGTTGATAGCGAACAAGGTCTTTAGGACTTTTGTTCTCAGCATATTTAGCATGGAGATTATTGGCCCAAAGAGCATTGGGGTTATGCAACATCCTCCAATATAATTTAGTAGCTAAAGCTTTGTTGTTATTAATTGAAGACCATAATCCTAACCCCCCTTCACTCTTAGGAAGACATAAAGTATCCCATTTCACCAAGGCCCATTTTCTTTTCTCCTTAGTACCACTCCAAAGGAAACGATGACTGATTTGATCCAATTCTCGAAGAACAACCTTTGGGATATTCAAAATGGAAGAAACATAAATAGGAATAGCTTGAAGGACTGATTTTACCAAGGTGATTCTACCCCCATAAGAAAGCCACTTGTTGGTCCACTTTCCAATTTTCTTCTTGACTTTGTCCAACAACCAATTCCAATATTTATTTTTCTGCCTTTGAATATTTATGGGAATACCTAAATAAGTGATTGGAAGAGAGGTCTTCTTATATCTTAGTTTATCCAAGACCATGGATTCCTGTCTAGCAGAGAGCAGTGAAAGAAAATAACTTTAGATTTGTCTTCATTGATCAACTGCCCAGATAGCCTTAGAAAAATAGCTAATGATTTGCTTAATATTAGAAGCTTCCTTAATCGTAGCTTTACCTAAAAGAGTAGAGTCATCCACAAATTGAAGATGAGAGATAGGTCTAGCTCCATGAGCAATGGTAACTCCCTCAAGGGTTTTGTTTTCCCTCTTTTTGGTTATAGTCCTACCCAAGCATTCAGCAAGAATGATGAATAAATAAGGGGATAGCGGGTCACCTTGCCTAATACCTCTGGAAGCTGGGAAAGACTGAGAAGGCCTGCCATTGATAAGAACTAAGTAGGAAACTGAAGAGATACATCCCATAATCCAATCCATCCAATCCTTAGAGAAACCAAATTGCCTCAAAACTTTGATAAGGAAGTGCCAATCCACTCTGTCATAAGCTTTGGATAAGTCTAACCGAATGAACATGGAAGGAGAATTTTGCATATCCATGGAATGGATGGCTTCCTGAGCAAGAACTATCTCATCTACTATTTGACGTCCTTCCACATAACCCCCTTGCTCTGGGGAAATAATCTTATGCAAAAGAGGCTTCAACCTTTCTGCCATGATTTTAGTAATGATTTTGAGAAGAACATTACATAAAGCAATAGGTCTAAAAGCTGAGATATGATCAACCTCTTGAGCTTTTGGAACAAGAGTAATATAAGTTTTATTGATAACCTTCAAAATTTCTTTGGCTTTCCTGGCTTCTTCCACCACCTCTAATAAATCAACATGAAGGATATCCCAAAACTCTTGGTAGAACTCAATAGGAAAACCATCAGGACTTGGGGTTTTCCCTTTTTGCATTTTAAAAACTACTTGTTGAAGCTCATTGATAGTAACAGGAGTAGTCAAAATAGAGTTCTCCTCAGAAGTGATAAGAGAAGGGATTGCTTGAAGAACATTATATTGTGAAGCTGAGTCAAGGGGAGTAGCAACAAAAATATTGGAAAAGTAATCAACAACAATAGAGTTCATGCCATCCCAAGTATAAACAACATCTCCAGAATCTGATTTTAAGGAAGAAATAAAGTTGTGAGATCTTCGAGCTAGAAGAGATTTGTGGAAGAAATTTGTGTTTCGATCTCCTTCTTTGAGCCATTGAATTCTAGATTTTTGCTTCCATAAGATTTCTTCTCTTTTTTCCCATTCCTCTAACCGAGTTGTGAGTTTAATTTCATCTGCACTTCTCTTCTCTGTGAGGCCATCTAAACGGATTTTCTTATTCAAATTTTCAATATGAGCAATAACTTCATGTTTTTTTTTATGAACATCCCCAAACTCTTTCCAGTTCCAAGTCTTGATTTTGGATTTAATGTATTGCAGTCTTTTGGCAAAATAGAACATCTTAGTCCCATGCCTAGGTTTACCTTCCTTCCACCATTGTTGCACATGAGGTCTGAAGGAAATGTCTCTAAGCCACATTAATTGAAAACAAAAAGGAGAGAAACTCACATTGGTTTTCCACATTTCCACCATGATCGGCCAATGATCCGAACCAGCATTATTAAGAGTCTTCACTTTAGGAATGTGACCATGGATTAAGAAATTTTCAGAGAGCAAAAACCTATCCAATCTCTCCATTATACAAGCTAAGCCTTGCCTTCTGTTAGACCAAGTCATAAGGCCATTATCTGGTTGGATATCCACAAGATGGAGGTTTGCAATATATTCACTCATGAGGTCAGTGCTTTTGTCCAAATTTCTATTTCCCCCCTTTTCTCATCTAGAGAGAGGATGGTATTGAAATCTCCTCCGATCAAGATCCAAGCTTTAGGAAAATGAGAGATAATATGAGTAATATCCTTCCACTGTCTTCTTTTTTCCTCCAAAGAAGTCGGAGCATAAACAATAATGTAGAGCATAATCTGGTTGGAATGTCTACTTTGAATAGCTATAGCCAACAAACCCCAACTGCCAACCATATGGTGAATAACTACCTCTTTTGGATCCCAAAGACAAGCAATGCCACCCGAAGTCCCTTGGGAACTGAGGGAAACCACTTTTCTAGTCGGCCAAATTTTCTCGGCAATTAAGTCCATATCCTCCATTGACATCTTTGTTTCTTGAAGGAAAACAAGATGTGGATGATTTACCCGAATCATTCTTCTAATTTCATTTTGTTTTGAAAGACTCCCTTTGAGTCCTCTAATATTCCAAGTGATGATCTTCATTAATACCAGGGCTAAAAAAGTTGGGAAGGGCATTAATCTTACCTTCCTCTACAAGATTTTCACCTTCTTTTACCATATGATATTGATTGGTCTTGCGACCTACTTTTTTATTAGAATCCATCTTCAATTTTTTTTCCCTGTTTCTTGACTTATTCCAATTGAATCTGAGATGGCTTCTAACCTTGAAGAATGCTCGTACACAGCCAAAATTTTACTAGATGGTTCAATGGAGTCTATATTGGGACTTGCATTATTTGAAGTTTTGACATTTGAAATATTGTTTTTCTTGTGTAAATTTTCTCCTTTTTTTTTCTGTTGAAAACCTTTGATTTGTTGGTTTGTCTCTGAGTTCTTCCCTTCATATTTAAATTGTGTTTCTAAGATTTTAGTTTCCATTATTTCCTCTTCCTCACTTGGGACATCATTTGTGGAAAGGATTTCAAACATATTAGCAGATGACTTTGATTGATCCTTCATAACTAGTTTTTTCTGAGTGTTCTTCTTCTTAGGTATTTGGAAACCTGCTGAGTTTATATCTTCTTTCTTTTGATCAAGAATTTTATTTGGGCAAGCACTGGCCAAATGACCATATTCATGGCAAATTCTACAACGAAAAGGAATGTTCTCATAGTCCACTACTTGCTCCCAAGTGTCTTCCCCAAATTGTAATGTGATCTTTTTAGGTAGGGGTTTGTCAAAATCCATTAAAACACAAATCCGAGCATAAATAATATGTTCAAAATTTTGAGTACAATCAGCAGTCATCATAAAAGTTCCTAAAGAGTTTCCAATTGAAGAAAAAATAGTAGGATTCCAAAATTCAATAGGGAGGCCAAAGAGTCTAACCCACATGGGAGCTATAGAAGGCATCTCTTCTTCGACTTTAAATTTAGTATGCCAGGGCTTCATGAAAAGCCCTGCCCTTCCAAAAAACCAAGGACCCCCTTGAAAAGTTTTCTCTCTATCTTCATTATTAGCAAATAAAACAAGAAAATAACCATTTGGATAAATAGAGATTTGTAACTCACCTTTAGTTTTCCAGCTTTTTGCAGCCCAGAATTTGAAAGCAGATAGACTCGGACGAAAACCCACGAACCGACAAATTAGTCCTCTTTTTTCCAAATCTTCAATGCCAGTCTGAATGTTACCCATATCAAGCTTAACAATAGGAGTTCCATCAGCTGCTTTAAGACATCCTGACTCTATTTTCCTGGGATCAATCTTAGGCATTCTTAGAGGTTTATGGGAAGCCCTAATATTGATATTAGCATTGGGCTGAGGCTGTCCACCATGAAGGGCATCCCTAAAATTCATTTTTGGGACTGAGTCTTCAAAATTCTTACCCTTGATAGGGGTTTTCACAGTAGAATTATTTTGTGGGTGCACCTTAGCACCAGATTCACTTGAGATATGAGCCATTTTTTGATCAACTACTTGAAACTTGTTTCGTGATCTCTTTAATCCTTGCCCTAGATGCCGTGGAAAGGTATGGTTTTCACTTTTCTTTTGTGCAGCAAATTGGAAGCCGTTGTCACTCAAGTTCACAGTATGATCTATTGAAAGACAAATTTCTAACCCATATTGTATCCCCTGCAACATTTCCTGCTAAAATATTGAGCATAAACCACAAAAATATTGGCCGCTAGGGCCCGAAGGCCCTAAAAACCAACCTCTGGAGCTGCTTGCACTCAACCCAGATGAAACCCTCGCATAGCCGCTTGCCAAATATGTCGTTCACACATAGGGATGTGCTAGGATCTGTGTTGCTCCAAATGATATGAAAATTGGTGGAGATGTTCTAGGGTTTTTCAGGCATCTACCCTCAAAATTTTAGCTCAATCCGAGTCCGGATGAGTGAGATATGGCCAAAATGAGTTCGGCAGTTTGGGCAGTCCTACGAAAAATGTCTCATCTATATTTTTCATTCCAGTCTATATTAGCCTTTGCTTCAACTTCAGAATTTGTTATTTCAAAATCTTACCTTGTTAATGAGTAGCTATCTCTAATTTTTTCTTATGTAAATACTACCAGTAAGGGTTATTAAGATTCCCTAATGGTGCTCAAGGATCATAGGGCTACAAATATAGGATGGGAAATGTCCATGGGTACTCGGTGATGACCAAAATGCCTAGAGGTGCTTGGTGGGCTCTAGTGGGTGCTATATAGACTCTAGTGGATGCTCTATAGACTTTGGTGGGAACTCAAGAAGCTCTAGGAGGCGTTATATGACTAAGGGAAAGTTCGTAGAACTAGATTTGGCTAACATGAGGTGGGCGACGATGGAGGTAGAATATGCGAATGATGATTATGAGGCATGAGGATGGAATGATTGGGCTAGGGTTTAAGACCTCCAAGGTGAGCTTAGGGATATTAGGGACTCAAAAGTGTTAGGGGACTTAGTTAGGGTTTGAGTTGTCAAAATGACTCCTCTTTATAATCTTCCCTTAGACATGTTAGGGTTTCGATGACATAATTTGAGTGGTCAAGATTAAAACATGAGGAAGGGTGGAGATTAAATCTGGGTAAGTTGTATGGATTAGATTAATGGATAATATTAAAAACATTATGGATGACTGGGATTAATTCATATAATTTTATATATATATTAAATATATATAAATATAATATATAAATTATTAATATTTAAATATATATTAACAAATATATATATATATATATATATATATATATCGTCGGACTGAACGCTTGTCCCTTTCCTGGTACTTTCAATGGCACAAAAGGTTTAAAATGATTTTGGCATGGCGGTTATAGGGGCGTACTATGCGAAGATCTGTGGGGCGGCTTCTGGGGTGGACAACGCAGAATACTATGGCGGCCATAAAATCCGAACAGACTGCCCGGATTCATGGCGACTATCGATTCCACCATGTTAACAAAAAAAGAAAAAACCAAAAAAAAAAAAAAAAAATATATATATATATATATATATATATATATATAATGGACAATGGGGATTGGGAAGCATGGATGGATGACAAGAGGCTATATTTTTGTGTCTACGGATTCCTCTTTTTGTATTGTGTTGCGTGAAACACAATGTGGTGCAAAAATACAAGACATATGGTTTAGCCTTATGCAGAAGCAAATTTCTTTCATTGAGATGCGAAGATGAACTTGGAGACAAAAGAATTTTGATTGTGTAGCTTGCCCCTAAATTAATAAATGAGTGAAGAATGAACCTCATGAGCCAACTAAAATATTTTTGTAAATGAATGTGCAAATTATGGATGTATGATGTAAATGTAGATGATATGAATGATGTAAAATGATTCTATTTTTGCCCTAAAAGAGAAAGGAAATTGTTGATAAATGCAAGTGAAAGATTCTATTTTTGTGCCAATAGAGAAAGGATTTTTTCCAAGTGTAAATGTCATAATCATATAAGATGTATCCCATTGTGGGAAAATTAAAGTCAAGTGTTGTTGCCCCAAGTTGCGGGTGATTCCATGTGGTTGAAGAATTTGTCTTTCGATGTCATTGAAATACAAAATGATAAAAATATAAAATATAAGGAACCAATCATCCTAGGATCAGATTATTACTAGGAGGCCACTCCTAGTTGACTCTGCACAATTCTTGATTTTTGAGGAGAATGATGTAATATGATTTATCCATATTTCAAGCCTATGGACAAGGCCATCAATGATAGCTATTGAGCAAATTAGTCTTGACATAGTCTCACTCATAAATTGAGGGATACAAAAAAGATTTTGTTGTTGAAAATGAGATATATGATTATGAACATGACCACGTGTCCTTATGGTGATTTATTCATCTTACCAAATTGCATGGATGCAAATCGTTGCAATCACCAAGGAGATAGAATAAACCACTAGATACGAGGTTCACTTGAATTTGTATGTGAACTTGGAAAATGTGAAAATATAATGATTTATGAATTAAAATAATGTGGAAATAAATATGTGATAATGATAAATGCATTTATTATTGAATTGAATGATTTTGTGAAATTTTACCTTGATTTGGGGCATTTTGAAGCAATTTTGGAAATTTTTATACCTTTTGGGTACAAATAAAAGTTAGCCATTCAAATCAATTCGTATTATCACAAAATTGATTTCAATGATGGAATGGATGATGAGAATTATGAAAATTATTGTTTTGTGAAAATTTGGACCATTTTGAAGCATTTTGTAACTTGTAATGTGATTTTATGCCTTTTGGTCGCAAGCAAAAATTATGTGTCCAAATCAATTTTGGGTTTCACAAAACATGATATGGTGATGAAAGTGATGTATGGATGTAATTTGGAAATATTTTGTGGAGGTAAGCTAAATTTTTAGATTATTTTTTATATTTTATCAATTTTGATGCCAAATGCTAATGGACGCCTACTGCATGTGTAAACGCATGCCAGAGTTTATTGTTATCAAAATGTAGGGATGTGTTTCAATGCACCTGGAAGTATCCATGGACATTTCAATGCACTTGAAACAACTATGAATAGCCTAAAAAAGGTAAATTAGGTTCATTCTTATGTTTGTGAATTTATGAAGCTGTGTATGAGGCAGTGAAGTGGAGTGGAGGGAGTGGATGAAGTGAAGGGAAGTGTTGCAGAAGCTATGGAGATGGTGGGTGCAGATGTGATAGTGGGAGAAGATGTGATTTTTTCTAAGTTAAATGCCTTTTAAGATCTTTGTTTTGTTCAAAAATTTTTGTTATTTTTTTTTTAAATTATGCAATGCATGTGACATTAGTATATTGCAGCTGAATATTTTAAAGCCTCGAAATTGGTTATCACCTCTCTTCCCTATGGTGAGGAAGGCATTGCAGGAGGACCAGTGGGAGTGGCTTGAGGATGTTGGTCTAGTAGGGATAACGAAGATAGATGTGGTGAGGGATGATGAGGGGTATCTCTCTACGTTGGTAGAGATATGGGATCCAGATAGGGGGACCTTTTAGCGCCCTACTGGAGAGATTACAATGATACTTGAAGATGTATACCACATCCTCAAGTTACCAGTTGAGGGCTTACGTGTCAAGGTTGGACATGATAAGGGATATGAGATGAGTTGTATGTTTGGAGATGGGTGGAAGGATGTGGATGTGATGGGTGGAGGTATAACATACTTGTACATGTATGTGGAAAAGAAGTTGGATTCTCTACCCACATTGGTGATGTTTGTGTTAGCCAACATCGTGGCCCCAAATAGTACTAGCTATCGATTCCCATAGAACCTTATTAGAATGGTGTGTGATATGATCGCTACACCTCAGGTATATGCATGGGCTCCTACTTTACAAGCGTAGTTATACCAAAATTTTTATTATGTGATGAGGCAAAGGCATAAGGAACTAGGGTATAGTGTGCTACTACAGTGTTGGGGCTAGGAGTATTTTAGTGTGGCTCGGCTAGTGGGATTGCCTACTGAGTCATGGGGTAGGAAGTAGCCCTATGTTTTGAGATGGTCAATGGTAGAGGAGTTTCAACTGAGTCGTCCTATTTAGATGAGTTAATGGTATTGGGATCTATGGGTAGGGTTGAAATTGACTCAGGTGGTATGGAGATCATGGTAAGGTGCCATGTGGACAAGTTATGGGGAGTAACTATGAAGGGTTTGGTAGGCTAGTTGGGTAGTTAGGAGGTATAAGAGTGAGGTAGAGTTGATACAGTTGTCATAGGTTTTGATGTAGTTTAGAATGAGGTAGGGAGTTCTTGAGGTGCCAGTGCTCTACAGGCATCATCGAGATGAGATGGGTATACCTTGTGCTAAGGTATAGAGGGTGACCTATGAGATTGACAAGGAGATGGACCTCCACAATGTGGATGATGCAAGGACTACTACGAAGTATAATACATGGTTTTCTATGCAGTCACCATGGGTACCGAGTCTGAAAGTGGATGGAGAAAATAGGGATGGGGATGAGGTAGAGGTCGAGGAGGCCGATGAGGCTCCTAAGCATTGGAGGAACATTTGATCTAGTAGTCAAAGGAGGTGGTCTAGGGGTACAAAATTGTAGGAACCTAGGATTGGAGGGGATGGAGGTGATGGGTATGATATGGAGGAGGTTTTTGATGGACCTCCAGGGTGTGGTTGAGGAGGATTGGGCTAGGCTAGAGTAGTTGGTGGTAGAGCAAGATGCAGTGATAGTGGATTGGGATGTAGTTATAATGGCTCAATATGCAGAGATAACTTGACTGTGGGTGAATCTAGATACATGGGAAACTACAGGTAGAGGTGAGGATAATATCATGAGGCTCTTGGTAGAGCTATGTGAGAGGAATCATCATTAGAGATATGATGTACTAGACCTTCAGGTTTGAGATGGATATATCCATTTGTTAGAGGATCGATTGATGGAGCACCATAGTGGGCTTCCAGAAACACCCTCCTCATCCATATATGGTTCTATTAGGCATAACGAGTCTAGGCATATCTCTAGGTCTAGGGATCCTTTGATGTTGTAGGGGTCCTCTCATAGGCGTTAACTAGTGCTTAGATGCACTTTTTGTATATGAGCCTTGGTTCTCCATTGTATATAGCCTTTGGTTATTAATTGTACATGTGATATTTATACATATATATACATGGCTTTTAATTTTGTGTTATACTTTTGTTTTTAATGCTTTTGTGTAAATGCTTTTGTGTGATGCATGTGTATATGGATTATGGATGATTAATGCAAATGATAATATATTATGAATGTAAATGTTCTAATGATCATTCATAGTTTAGATTTTTCTTGGCCATGTTTAGCATTGTTGTTTAATTAGGGGTACCAAACTGGTGGTATGGATATGGAAGACTCATGTAATATTATGGATGGAAGAAGACATGGATGTTGACATGGAAGAAGATATGGATGTTGATATGGAAAACTAATTGTTTTGAAGAGACTCAAACATACTAGTGGTATCAAACAAACTCACTAGATACTGGCTAATTTACCTAAGACCAAATATGTGTGTAGTGAATTAATTTACCAAATTATGAGCATGATAATGAATCAAGGTAATCAAGAACCAATGTGTGTGCAAGTGAGTTCATTAACCCATATTGAGTAAATTGGGTAAAACCTATTATTGATGAGACCAAGAATCTAGCTTATCCTTATGTGAGGTCAGAGGTCTCTTTGAAAGAGATGTGTCAGGCATCTATAGCCCTGATGGAGACTAGATCCATAGTCCAATAATTTTATCTCTAAGTTTTGGGGATGACTACCTAACCGTCTGATTGGAAATGTAGTACTATCCTTACAACTTGAGGATTAGTGGTGTGTGATGTGTAAAAGATTTAGAGTTTTCAAGATTTTTCCCTACTCTTTATTTTATTTTGAAATTGTGATAGTGGTGAAAACCACTATTTTTGTGGACTATGTTGCATGATGGGATAAGCAAAGGAATAATATTTTCACTTCAAGGTTCAACCCAAGTATGGTGTTATTTATCTTTGACACAAGATATTTTTAATATGTGTAATTGTGTTTGGTTGAAGAATGTTTTGGAGTAAATTCCCAAAATTCAATATTTTATTAATGAAAATGTGTCTTGGTCATAAAGAAAAATCAACATGCATTGGAGGTTTCTAGAAACACTAGGAGTAGCTGAGTGACCAAAAACACCTAGGAATTATTGACATGTGGTTTTGCAAATGATAATTTGGCATGGTACAACGAAATTGATGATGATTTGAAGGTGCCCTGATTAAGGCAACATGACTGTAGTAGACCAATTATTATCTAAACTGAATAAATGATCCCTAATATGAAATGTGAATGTATGAATGTGGATGTGAAATGCAATTTGTGAAATTAAGTGAAATGTGTGTAATACAATTTTGTTTTTGTGTAATAGCCATGTATATATACATATATAAAAATCATGTTATGCATAGAATGCTCTCAAGTGGATAAAATTAAGTGGTTCAAGCTCTTCAAATCCCTCTAGAATGACAAGCATATAAGTTCCTTTACCCACTTTTTGAGTAACAATGTATGGAACTAGCCAATTAGTCATGATTTTATCAAGAAGATATGGTAATTCATTGTTGTTTTGTTGATTCTCTTTAAGAACATGATATCCTACTTGGAATTCACATAGATGAACTTTGGCATTGTAAGGATGCTTTATGCGGTCTTGATAAACTAAAAAATACTCTAAAGCATTGACTCACCTTTCATCAAGAATTGTGAGTCGGGCAAGACATGCTTGTCTAGCAGTGTCATCATCTATGAATTCTTGCAATGAAATTCATGAGGGGATCTCAATCTCAAGAGGTATGATTTCTTCGGCTCCATAGACTAATGAAAATGGTGTTGCCCTAGTAGGCATGTAGATGCTTATCCGATAAGCCCATAATACCAAGGGAATTTGAGTATGCTAATTTCTATGATTTTATTTGACTAGTTTCTTGAGAATAGTAATTAAGGTCTTATTGGTATCCTCAACTTGTCTATTTTCTTATGGGTAATAAGCAGTTGAGAAATTGTGTTGGATATTATCTTTCTCGTAAAGTGCTTAAATATGCTTGTTTTTGAAATACTTACCATTGTCAGATATGATATTTCGAGGGAATACCAAAATGAAAAATTATATGATGAAGTATGAACTCCATAATTCTAGGTCCTATCGTAATGGTTAGAGGAATTACCTAAACCCACTTTGTGAAGTATTCAGTGGTTGTGATGATGAATGTATGTTTTACCAAGGAATGAGGTAATATTTTTCCAATTAAATCTAGACCCCATTGTGAAAAGGCCCAAAGGCTTCAAATAGGTTGTAATGCTTGTGATGGTACATGAGTTAAATTAGCATGCTCTTGATATTGCTTATAATGTTTGACATATGTGTAATAGTCACGTTCCATTGTGGGCCAATAGTAACCCATGTATAAAATATGCTTTACAATGGCCATTCCACTAAAATGACCACCACAAGTACCATCATGAACTTTAGCTATGGCTGTTTGTGCCTCAAAAAACTTAAGACAATGAAGAGAATTTTGTCATAACCACATCTATACAATAGTCCCCCAAGAGAGTAAAACAAGTTGTCTTTTGCTTGAAAGTGCATTTAGCAATCCATGTCATGTCAGACGGGAGTGTTCCAAACTTGAGAAAGACTATTATTTGGTTTGACCAAGAATAATATGGTTCTAAATGGATAAAGCAAATATCCTTTTCATCCTTAGATTCAGTACAGACATATTTCAGATTTAGAGGTCATTGTGACAATGAGTGCTTGTACCTCTCCTTTGTAGTTCTTTGAAATTAATGATCCAAGAGAGGCCATCATATATAAAAATCTATTAGTCAAACATGGAAAACTATCGATTTCATACCAATCAAACTTAGATATCAAGGACAATGCTACTTCATGGTAAATATTTATGGTAGGTTATTTGCATTGGTATTCTCTATTGATTTATCTAACAACAAATTGAGAATCATAGAATATCCTAATACACTTTATGCCCATAGCTATAACTGCTTGAAGACCTAAGATTAAGGCTTCATACTCTGCATTATTTTTTGTACATTGGAAGTCTAGTTTTAATGATAATGGGATAAGAACCCCATGGGGTGTATGAAACATAACTCCAATACCTTGATGTTTTTTACATTTGTGTGATATCGACGTCTTCTTTCAGAATGATATCTTCTTCTTTTTCAGTGACAGTTAATACTGAATCATATGGGAGATCAATAATCACGGGTTGATCACTAGGTAGTGGAGCTTCTATAAGTTGATCGACTATGACCTTATATTTAATGGATTTTTGACTAATGAACTCAAGATCGAATTCAGTGATAAGCATTATCCATGTTATGGTGCAGGTGTTATTGTAAGTGCAAGACATCATATAAAGTAGAGGATTTTTTGTAGCTATGACATATGTGGTGTGACTAAGCATGTAATATCTAAGTTTCTTAGTGGTAAAAACCACTTCTAAGCATAAATTTTCCATGTAAGCATATCTGGTTTCATAGCTTACCAATGTTGGACTAATGTAATAGACAACTTGCTCTTGATTATTTTTATTCTTTTGTGCAAGCATTGTCCCTAATGTAAAGTTTATTGCTGAAACATAAATATGGAAGGGGATCCCTAGATGAGGAGGAGTTAAGACTAGTGGAGAAGGCATGTATTGCTTAATTTCATAAAAAGCCTTTTGGCATTCATATATCCATGAAAATGTCACTCCCTTTTATAACATGTGATTGAATGGCCTACATTTATCACGAATTTGCACAATGAAATGAAGGATTGATTGAATCTTTCCTTGTAGACTCGTAATTCCTTCAAGTTTATTGGGGGAGGCATCTCCATGATGGCCTTGACTTTGTTTGGGTCCACCTCAATACCTCTTTTGGAGACAATGAACCCTAGTAATTTTCTAGAGGTAACACCAAAGACAAATTCTTGGGGTTCAACATTACATTATGCTATAGAAGTCAATCAAATACTTTTTTCAATACACAAATGTGTTCTTGTCGAGTTTTAGATTTTTCCAAGAGATAATCCATATAATATTTGATAATATTATACATGTAGTCATGGAATATGTATGTCATGGCACGTTGATAAGTGGCACCTATATTTTTGAGGCAAAAGTGCATCACCTTGTAACAAAAAGTCCCCCAAGCTGTAGTGAATGTTGTTTTATGTTGGTCATAAGTATTGATTCAAATTTGGTTGTATCCTAAAAACCATCCATTATAGAAAGCATTTTATGGCCAGCGTAGGTGTCGACAAGAGTATCAATGTTTGGAAGAGGAAAATCATCCTTAGGAAACGCTTTGTTTAGGTCTCAAAAATTAGTTCAAATGCGTATCCCCTCATTAGGCTTACGAATGGGTACCATATATGAAAGCCACTCAATATAGTCAATGGGGATAATGAAAACCACATCTAAAAGCTTTTTAATCTCTTCTTTGACTATGAGAGCCACAATACGATGCATCCTTTTAAGTTTTTTTTTACTGACTTAGCATAAGAATGTAAGGTAATATTTGGAAAACCAAGTTAGAGTCAAGGCTAGGCATATCCTTGTAGGACCATGCAAAAATATTCTTTTTGTTCTGAAGGAGAGCAAATAATTGCTCTTGTTCATATATGGATAAATTTTTACTAAGTTTGAAAATTTGGGGATTACATGCATTTGAACTAAGGTTCAAATTGATGGTATCTTCAATATATATGTGATAACATTCTTCAAGTTTATGGGATGTTGGGAATAGATGAATGAAATCTATAATGTCATCAAACTCTTTTGACTCAACCTTTTTATGTCTGCCTAGAAAACCTCAGTATCTAAAGGTGAAGGTGAAGGTGAAGGTGGAGGTGATGGAGGAATGTAGTTGGCTGAAGCCCTTAACAATTCCTTGGATAGGACAAATTCATAAAAGGATGGTGGTGAGGAAATACGGTCCATATCAATAAGGTTCATGTAAATTGGAATTGGCTTTGCCAAATCATATGGATTATGGAGTGGGGTAAATAATTCAGCAGGATTCATGTTGACTTAAGAGGAAAATAAAAGGTTGGTAAAGGTGAATGGATGGGTGGATCCCGTTTGCTATAATCGATGCTAGAAATATAGGAACCTGAATAAAAAAAAAGTAACACAAATGAATGCAATTGGTAAAAAGCCATATATATGCAATGCAATTGTTTTTTTTTTAATTTTTTTGTTTTTTTTTTATTTTGATTGTTTTTATTTTTATTTTTATTTTAATTATGTACATATATTACAAGTAAAATTATTGATGATGTAGATCAATGGAATGGAGGTGGTGGTTCACCAGTTGGTTCGACTCGCTCTTGTGGAAGAAGTAAGCAAATGATGGGTTGATGAATGGGAAACATTCAGAGGTAAAACTCATTCTATTCACTGTGTGGAATGATGGGGTATGATTCCTCATTAGATTCATCAAAATCTATTGACATGATGTCAAATTATTCATAGATTTCATATTCAGAGTCATCAATGTGATGGATATCTTCTCTTGAATTCAAATGCAAATTTTGAAAGGATTGTTCAAGAGAAGAAGTATATGAAAGTGGATGATAACCTAAAATTGAACGGTCATGCACTTCTCGATATGAAACATCGATAATCTTGTGCATTCCCTATTCATGCCATACTAGGCCATGTCCTTGCCAATCAACCATATGAAAATATTGGAATGGAAAACCTGACATATGCTGTATATTGGTAGGTGTTGGTTTCTTGGGTTCATCTAGGGTAACTAGATTGGATGATGAATCAAGTCCCCCATACATAAAATTAATGCTATTAGGTACTGAACCCATGTTATATACCACTATTATAGATAAGGGTGGATCACCTTGGTTGCCATAATCCTTAGCAGTTTGAATGTTGAGCGGTGTGACTGTGATGTCTTGGACCATATGTTCACCAATATCAGGATTAGTGAGGTGGACCTCAAATTGGTATGATGTGTATGTGGATGTGGAAGTGAATATGGATGACTCAGTATTGGATTGGGGCTTCGATAATGGGAGAGGTATGGACTGGGATGGTATCTCACAATCCATCAATTTGACTTTTGAGATATTGGCTGATGAGGATGGTGGTGGATTTGGTTGAGGTGGTTGTTGAATGGAGGATGATGTGGAATGAATGATAGTATATTATGATGTTGATGATGTGGATGATGTGGATTGGGTTTTACCACATGTGCATGTAGTCAAAGGTGATGAAGATGGAGGAATGGAAGTGGAAGCTTGATGTAAAGTGGTGATGGGTAGCTCCTCAAGAATAGGAGCTTTTGATGAAGATGTGGATGATAAGGTGGTTTATGATGTGAGAAAAATATGAGTGGAGGGCAACATGGATTCATAGGGGGTTGAAATTAAATTACAATACTTGAATGGTTCAACATCCACCATTATGCAATGTACTTGTCCCGCATGTACATATTTCAAGCATTGATGGAGTATCGAAGGGACACATCTCATTTCCATCATTCAAGGTCATCCAAGGAGTAAATTATACACCATGGACCCTTCCAAGATGTGAAACATGATATGCAACATATTGACCCCCACTTCAATGGGAAAAATTATAGTACCAATTGTAGAGCAGAGAGCATCATTAAATGCTTTCAAGGTAAAAGTGGATTTGGTGATATGATCTAGTGGAAGCTTAAGATATTGAATGGCTGATGTGGTGATGATGTTGATGTAGGATATGATGTCAATTAATTTTTTTTAAATGGATTTCCATCAATTTGAGCCATAATATGCAATGATAATCTACCGATTCCAACAATATTGGTTTGACCTCAAAATCGTAGAATGTGATAGAAGGTTTCATACATGTTTTGATACTCCCCACAAAATTGCTGAAGGCATTAGGATCTTCGTATTTAAGTTCAATGGAATTTAAAACATCCATTAATGCCTCACAATGTGGAGGCGATTATTGAATAAGCTCATATATAGACAATTTTACTAAAGCTATTTTTAGGCTAGTAGGTAACTAGATACTCAAGGAGATGATTGGCCTTGGGGGACAATTGATGGGATGAATGGGTGGATTTGGATGGCTTGGAATATGAATTGGTTGAGAAGGATTAGTGGAAATTTAGATTAGAGATGATGAGGTGGTAGGTTTAGGAGACATAATTGCCTCTAGTGCTATGGGGGGTTGAACAAGGAGGTTGGGATAGAACAAAAGGTACATCAATAACTTGTCGCAAGATCCACTTCTGATAGGCATAGAAAGAAATTATTGACAGCCTTTGTTCTTTAAACACAATGCAATATTGATAAATGTAAGGAGTAAAATGAAATAGTGAACTTAAGGCTTAGGTATCTTCATTGTGGCAATTTCTAATTCTAACAAAAAAAATCTCCTAGCAAGCTGAGCCTATAGCTTTAGAAGCTTACGTGAACTCATCTTCTCTCTATGTGTATTACTAGTGGAGTATGAAGATATCAATTAATTGGACAAATACCAAGAGAAAAATGTGAATTCCCCAAAATTTTTGGAGAAAAATATGGTGCGGTTAGAATTTCCAGAGAAAAAAATTTTGCAGGCCTGTCTCAGGCAATCACTATTAACCAATGCTATCGGTGCATCCTCCTAGGTACTCCAACAAAGCTTGAAATGATAAGGTGATTCTAATGAAGTGGTGGATGGTATCTATACATGAACACATCGATGGCAATGTTGATGTAGTCACAGGTCCATTGTGCATGAAATCATCTTCCACTCATATACGTTCGTCACTCAGGTACAATGATAGAGCACTATGCTTCTCCTTGGTAATGCACAATGAGCTATAATGGCATGCAAAAATCTCCTTGGCAATGCAGGCTATGTGATATGAAAAAATTGATCATGGAAAATAGAGGACTATGGGAGTGACTATGTCTTTGGATGCTGCAAAATTGCAAAAGGGTTTTGGACAACCTACGATGTTTTTGACCTACGTGTGCTTTCACCCATCGAACTTGGACTCCAAAACCATAATGAAAAAATAATGGGTAATGAGCATATTTGTGGGATATCACACACACAACTACGCTGGATACAGGGCAAATCCAAAAATATGGAAACCAAGACCATGGTTGTGCAAATAGATTCACAAAAAATCAACACACCTAAGCCCCATCCAAAAAAAATACACCATTTAGATCTGAGAAACACCAGGTCCTCTAAAAAATACTCTCAACAACACATTCTCACAAAAAAATAGGATGAAGGAGCTTCTAGTTTCTATTCCATTGTACAATGGAGAGCATACTCCCTAAATCCATAGACCACTAAACTTTCAATCCTAAAAAAAATTCAAACCCTAAGGGTCCCTACAAGTGGATCTCACCACTCTGATACTAGATGTTGGGATAAAACAAAAGGCACTATTGTATTCAAAAATATATTACAATATATAGGCATCAAGCCTATGAGGGATATTTGGCAAGTGTCATAATCTCCACTCCAAGTGTCATGCAGAAGACACATAACTCCAACTCAAACTGGAAATAAGACAAGTGGCAAAACTGAAGGAAGGCATAGTGCACATTAAAATAATATTCTAATAGTTGTTGTTGTGCACTTTGTTGTTTAGTGTGTTGTTGACCTTGGGTAACTATATGTATAACACCCACAAAACCTTGATATTGTTGCACATTATTGACTTGATTTGGAGGAATCTTGGTGTTATTACCTCCTATTGTTGGTTGCACCTCCTCATGATGAGGAAGTGGTATTTGATAAATACCAAGGTTTTGATTCTCTTGGGCTAAGGTACTATCAAGATTGATGGTCCCTAAATCAATGAGATCTTGCACTATATCTTTAAACTTGAAACAACTATTTATTTCATTCCCATTTTACCTATGATAATGTAAAAAAAAAATCCCCTATAGTGTTTTCTATGCTTGGTAGGATCATCTGGTTTAACCTTAGGTAAGAAAAGTTTGTTGATGTCATATAAATGATGGAATATGGAAGCATATGATTCAACTAATAGAGTGTACTGATGATTTTGTCAAATAGATTGTTGACATGGGTAGTTTTCTACAAATGGTACTATGTTTTGACTTGATTGAGATGTTGAAGGAATTGCAAGATATTCAATTAGTTGTGGTTGTTGTTGCACAAGTTGTTGTTGAGCCATTACCGGTTGACTCATGACCACTTGATATACTTGATTAGCTAGGTTGGCTTGGTTAGCTTGGTTTGGTTTATATTGGCAAAAATAAATACTTTTAAATTTGTCCTTTGTCATTCTTTATTTTTAGGCTTAAGTACACCTTCTTGGATTTTTATTTCCTCAATGATGCTAGCCTAGGCAAGAGCTTCCTCAAATGATTGGTATTTTTGTAATTGTAACAAAAAATATATGGGTTTTAAGCAAATCTTGGTAAATAGTCTAGTAAGCTCTTCCTTTGGTAGGGTAAATGGTAGTTTGGTAATAATGGCCCTCCAAAAATTGTCAAAATTATATATAGACTCATCATCATATTATTTTAAACCATATATATCATATAATGAGACCTTTTTTCTAACATGAAGGGAAAATATTTCAAGAAATTGATCAACCAATTGCTCAAAAGTATAAATACTATGGTGAGGCAAATGGTTGTACCATTCTACAACATATCCCCCCAATGTCTAAGGAAAAATTTGAAGCATTAGAGCATCATTATTTTGGATTCTAAAACATGAATGGATAAATGTGTTCACGTGTTCTCTAGGGTCCTCAGTTCCTTTAAATTTGTCAAATTTTAGTACTATGAATTTCATCGGATATGGTGATGATGATACCAAAAAATGGATTGGTCGATTGATCAACTACCTGAGTATTAGTTTCTGGTTCATAATACCAGGAGTGTGTTGTATCAGGATGCCAATCTATTGTTGCATAGCTTGGATTCTAGGGTCTTCCCTAGGTATGTGGAAGCCCTAAATTACTTGATAATTTTATGAAGATGGAGTATAAAGGTGTTGGGGTATGATGATATAATGATGGTTTGGTGGAGTGGATTAAAATTGATGATGTGGAGGTTGATGAAGAAATGATGTTGAATGTTGAAATGGAGATTATGTGTGGGGTCTATAAATATGATGATTTATGGGAATGGCATGGGTATGGGTTGATGGTGGTGTGGGGATGTAAACCATAGAATATTATGGTACCTATGATGGACTTTGGGTGACAAAGGTGGGTTGAGTAGAAACAGGTTGAGGCTTAGAATTAACCACCTACATTTGTTGTTGAGGACAAGACTAAGCATTCTCTCACTTCTTAAGAAATTTGTTAAGGTGTTCCCATACTTCATGTATTTCTATATTTGAGGTAGATGGCATGGATGTGGATGGAGCTGATGAAGTAGGTGGGGGATAAGTTGTAAAAGGAATTACAACTAGCTGGGTGACATTATATGAGGTGGATGCTGACATCTGTGAAGCAACATTGACATGTGCTTCATATAAAGGATTGCCATAGGTAGTGGTTTATGAAGGTGGAATGGAGGTACTTGGAGCACTTGAATGTTAAGGGATGGATGAATGATGGAAAGGTGTAGTTGATGCCTCAAAAAGAGGGTTTTTATACACCTAGGTAAGGTTCGAAGGTTGGGAAGAGGTAGGTTCCTACTAAAAAGAAGTATATTGCCTAGGTGATTTATGGACTGGTTCCGAGACATAGTTAGCAGATCTATAAAGAGCTTCCACTTGGGCCATGTATATATGGGTTATATGGTGGTCAATGGTAGGTAAAGATAATTCTATTTTTGAAATGGCCATGTGGAATAATTGTGTGGATGACACGATGAGTGAGTGACCCGCAGATAAATTTGAACAACTTATCTGTATCACACTAGTGGGGTTGACCATAGAAGTGGGGGGGAATGATGATGAACAATCCATTGATGAATTTTCTTGGTGGATGGAAATTTAATTCAATAATTTTGTTTGATTTCTAGTTAACACCATAAGCTACTAAACCAAATATGTGCAATGTGCAAGAAAGTAATGCAAATGAAACTTCACAAAATCAAGTAAAGAAACTCAATCCTATGTTTGTGCAACAGATGTGTCTTACCTCATTTTTTTATCTTGATTTTAATATTTTTTATGTGTTTTATGTGTTTTGATGTGCTAATCTAAATTATGAAGGGTTAAATCTATGGCTTGGATGGGTAATGAGATTCTTTCTAGTGATGAAGTCCAAAAAGTTCACTCATGGGTTCCCTATGGTGGCTAAGGGCAGATATTGATGGATGGAGATGAAGCCCACTATCGCCAAATATCAAGCAATGATTGGTGATGAAATCCAAATCATTAATTTTTAATGTGAAACGTGGTGTGTGATTTATTTTAAAGATTTATATTTTCTATGGTGTACATACAATGTCTGAAAAAAATTTACAGGCCTAAATCAAAAGCCAAAAATATAAATATTAAGTTCCTCAAAAGATGTAGGGTACATCGCTTAAGACCCACTTTGAACAGTGGAGGGTTCACCTACTCTTCCACTCTGAATCAACAAGGGATTCCAACAGTGGGAGTATAATTGAATATCCTAATTTATTTTCTACTTAGACATGTAAAAGAGGAACTCTTAACCCTATCATGCAAACTATTTTATGCAGTTCTCACTTCATATGAAAACAGTATGTAGAATATTGAGTACAACACAAAAGAAAACAAAAAAAATTAAATTTGAAATGTGATCTACGATGAATGTGTAAATGCAAGGCTACTCTAATGTGAAAAATGAATGCAAGTGCCTAAAAATGCAAATATAATATGATTTTTTTAACAAAAATTGATTGATGTTCTTTTTATCACTTTATCTATAAAAACATAAAAAAAATGAAGTAGAGGGATTAGAGTTTTGAAGTAGACTTACAGAAAATCCTACGTATCCTTTTACCACTGCGAAATGCACCCTAGAGCCTTTGGAATGCAGCAAGGCATTCACTAAGTGTTGTAGGGCACCCCTCGAGTGCCATAGGGTATTTACGCAACTTTTGGTCGACTTCTGCAACTCTTTAGAAACCCAAGTTCTACAAAATTTGTAAGAAAAAACTTTTGAAAACTTGCAAAATAGAAAATAGAAATAGAAAATTTGTAACAAATTAAGTTAGCATAGAGAACCCATAATGGGTCCCACCGTGATCACCATTTGTGAATACAAAATCAAGCAACACCAAATAAAAATTATGAAATGATAAATAAGCAAAGTAACACAATGATTGCATAATGCAAATGAAATATTTATTATTGTTGGTATATCTCAAGTGTTACAATTAGTGTACCCCAAATGTGGGGTTTTATACCACTTATTTATTTTAATACAATTGTTACATGTACTAGGGTTATCTAAAACCCTAGTAAAAAATAATGGTGGTGTCTTTGCACTTTATTTAATCCCAACAGGTTGTGGATGGGCTTTTGTATCCTATGCAGGGCCACCCAAACTTTAACAAACTTCAATAAATGTTGTTCTTACACTTGCACACAACCAAAAGTAATAAGGATTAGTAATATCTATGAGGGCTCCACTGCGTGAGACCCTCAAAATAAATAAAATCACTAAACCCTAATATTGCAATGAAAGTTGTAAACAAAGCATAAAAACATAAAAATAAGTGCAATGAAATCTTACCTTGTTAATGAGATACTACCTCTATTTTATTCTTACATAAATACTGCTAGTAAGGGCTGCAAAGATGCCCTAATGGTGCTCGAGGGTCATAGGGCTACATATTTGGGATGGGAAATACCTGCAGGTTGTTGGTGATGACCAGAAATGCTCAGAGGTGCTTGGTAGGCTTGGTGGGTGCTTTGCAAATTTTGGTGGGCACTTCATAGACTTTAGTGGGTGCTCAAGAAGCTCTAGGGGGTGTTTTATGGCTAAGGAAAAGTTCGTAGAACTAGATCTGGCTCGTGCCAGGTGGGAAACGACAAAGTCAAAATATGCGAATGGTGGAGATGGAGCGTGAGGATGTAAATAATTGGGCTAGGGTTTAAGACCTCCAAGGTGAGCTTAGGGATCTTAGGGAATAAAAAGTGTTAGGGGAATTAGTTAGGGGTTGAGTTATCAAAATGAATCCTCTTTATAATCTTCCCTTAGACATGTTAGGGTTTCGATGATACAATTTGAGTGGTCGAGATTAAAACATGAGGAAGGGTGGAGATTAAATTTGGATAAGTGGAATGGATTAAGGCGGATGGATGGCTAAGATTAAAAACCTAACAGATGGACAATATTAATTCATACATATATATATATATTTATTAAATATATATTAATATAATATATAAAATATTAATACTTAAATATATATATATATATATATATATATATATATATATATATATATATATATTTATAAAATGGACGGTGGGGATTGGGAAACATGGATGGATGACAAGTGGCTAGATTTTTGTGTCTACACTTAGCATGCTAGTAGTCATTTATATTACCTGTATTCCTTGGGATAGAGTAGTCTACATTATAACTCCCTACTCAGTGTCTATAAAATTCCAATTAATATAAGCTTGATTTGATAAAGCCTTTATTGATCCTTAGTTTTGTAGGCTTCCTTATTTTTTTTTATTTGTAGAAAACATCCCAAAACGGATGCCACTTTTGGGTAAGACCCAAGGAGTTAGGGGTATCCATTTCGCCAAAAACACCTAGGACTCAGACCTGGCCTACCACATTTGACATACTCAAGAAGCAAACAAACACACAAAACCAATTTAAAAATAAGAATAACAACAAAAATAATAAAATAAAATAAAAAACATGCTCCTTGAGTGTGTCAAAAACAAAAGCACAACCAAAAACGCACAATAATATAAATGAAACCACAACAAAAACCACATAGAAAAACACAAGAACCACATAACAAAACACAAACAAGACAAAAACAACATAACACTACAAGGACATAACAAAAAAAAAACATGAAAAATAAACACAACCAAAACCTTAAAAATTAAAAAAATGAAATAAAAAACAACCAACAATGGACAATAAACAAAAACAAAAAACATAGAAAACACTCACACATAAAAACATGAAATAACACAAACAAAGAGAAACCCAAGAACAAGAACGAAAAAAACACAAGAACAATAACAAAAAACATAGAAAAAAAAAAAACAACAACAAAAACACATGAACAACAAAAAACAACACAAAGAACACAAAAACAAAACAAAACAAAAGAACCCACCCACCTTAAAAAACTAAACCAAAAAGAAAAAAGAAAAAAAATGGAACATAACAGTGACCTATCTAGACCAGAATACTATTAAGGCAAGAATCAACAGAGGAAACAAAATAAAGAATAGAATGAGCTAGGGAACTAAAAAAAAACTGAATGAACCAAAGAGAAGCAAAAAAAAAACAAGAAGAAACTAGGTACCTTCAAAACTGGAGCCATCCAAAGAAATGATAGAAAGAAGAGCTTCCCTAATTTGAGAAGCCCACCATATAGGAGGGTGGCCATAACAAGTAAGATCACATTTGTCCAAAGCCCAATTAGCTAAAGCATCAACACTCTTATTTTGATATCTGACCACATGATTGTAATCAAATTTCAAAAATCCCATTTGGATTAATTGAATCTTCTCAATAACTCTTTTTATTCTCCAATCCACCTTATGATTCTTAGAAGGAGTCTTCAAGAGATTAATCATAAGTTGAGAGTCAGATTCTAATAACACATTTTCCCAACCAACCTTAGTAGCCTCCTGAAGGTCTCTGAGGATACCATACCCCTCAGCAAGGTTATTGGAAAGAATACCCAAATTCTTAGAAAAAGTAAAAACTAGGGAGCCATCTGAAAGTCTACCAATTCCTCCCACACTGGCTTTTCTAGGGTTCCCTCTAGAGGCTCCATCAGTATTGAATTTTCCAAAATCCTTAGGAGGAGGTTGCAAATTTCTAGTACTATCCATTTAAGTTGGTTGCCCTTAGAGGCTCCATCTTACTAATACTCACATTCCATTTAAGTTGGTTGCCCTTAGAAAATTTAATCTTCAATATTTGCATCACTTGATCCCATATTTAGTGGGAGTTTTTGGGGTGATTAAGGAGTTGATGGACCGATTCAACTAAGTTGGCTATGGTATTCTACCAAATATAGTGAATATCCTTCCTATCTTGATTAAAAATTTGGATTTTCCTTTCATTCAAAATATTCCAAAGAATAATGGTAGAACCCATCCAAACTAACTGCCTAATAAAATGATCAACACCCTCTTGATTAGGCCAATCCCTCCAAAGCTGTTCAAAAGTAAAAAAATTGGACCACTGTAAAGTGGCCATTCTCCTCCATAGATCAGAGGCTAAAGTACACTCAATAAAAATATGGTTGAGATTTTCTACATTCTCTTCACACATTTCACATCTAAAAGGGCCATGAAAACCACGCTTCATAAGTTGCTCACCAGTAAGCACCCTACGATGCAATAAAAGCCAATTAAAAAACCTCACCTTAGGCCAGAGATTTTGAGGCCACAATCGAGAAAAGATGTCAAAAGAATGGTTGGGATTATTATGGCATAAGGTCAAATAACCTTGAGCAACTGATTACTCACCCTTAGTAATGTTGTTCCATCCAAAACAATATTTTTCATGGGACCAAGAGAGGGATATCATATGAAGGATGCCTTGGATAGCTTATCTTTGCCTTTCTAGGATTTGAATAGGCCAGTCCTCAATAGGGATCCAATATATACCAACCTTTGAATTACCAGTATGGTACCGACAGTAATTAGCCACCTTTATCCAATTAGCTCGGTGAAGCTCCTCCATCCAAGGCCTCCAATCAGGAAACTAAGTTATCAAAGGCTTGTGACCATCCCAAGAATCTGTCCAAAAATTTGCCTATTGACCATTATGAATGATCCAAAATAAATTTTTCTTTATCAAATCCTCACCAGTCTTAAGAGCTGCTAAAATGGGAGAACCTTTGGTAGGAAGTTGATAGCGAACAAGGTCTTTAGGACTTTTGTTCTCAACATATTTAGCATGGAGATTATTTGCCCAAAGAGCATTGGGGTTATGCAACATCCTCAAATATAATTTAGCAACTAAAGCTTTGTTGTTATTAATAGAAGACCAAAATCCTAACCCCCCTTCACTCTTAGGAAGACATAAAGTATCCCATTTCACCAAGGCCCATTTTATTTTCTCCTTAGTACCACTCCAAAGGAAACAATGACTGATTTGATCCAATTCTTGAAGAACAACCTTTGGGATATTTAAAATAGAAGAAATATAAATAGGAATAGCTTGAAGGACTGATTTTACCAAGGTGATTCTACCCACAGAAGAAAGCCAATTATTGGTCCACTTTCTAATTTTCTTCTTGACTTTGTCCAACAACCAATTCCAATATTTATTTTTTTACCATTGAATATTTATGGGAATACCTAAATAAGTGATTGGAAGAGAGGTATTCTTATATCTTAATTTATCCAAGACCATGGATTTCTATCTAGTAGAGCAGTGAAAGAAAATAAATTTAGATTTGTCTTCATTGATCAACTGCCCAGTAGCCTTAGAAAAATAGCTAATGATTTGCTTAATATTAGAAGCTTCCTTAACTGTAGATTTACCTAAAAGAGTAGAGTCATCCACAAATTGAAGATGGGAGATAGGTATAGCTCCATGAGCAATGGTAACTACCTCAAGGGTTTTGTTTTCCCTCATTTTGGTTATAGTCCTACCCAAACATTCAACAAGAATGATGAATAAATAAGGGGATAGTGGGTCGCCTTGCCTAATGCCTCTGAAAGCTAGGAATGACTGAGAAGGCATGCCATTGATAAGAACTAAGTAGGAAACTAAAGAGATACATCCCATAATCCAATCCATCCAATCCTTAGAGAAACCAAATTGCCTCAAAAATTTGATAAGGAAGTGCCAATCCACTCTGTCATAAGCTTTGGATAAGTCTAACCAAATGAACATGGAAGGATAATTTTGCATATCCATGGAATGGATGGCTTCCTGAGCAAGAACTATCTCATATACTATTTGACATCCTTCCACATAACCCCCTTGCTCTGGGGAAATAATATTATGCAAAAGAGGCTTCAACCTTTCTGCCATGATTTTAGTAATGATTTTGAGAAGAAAATTACATAAAGCAATAGGTCTAAAAGCTGAGATATGATCAACCTCTTGAGCTTTTGGAACAAGAGTAATATAAGTTTTATTGATAACCTTAAAAATTTCTTTGGTTTTCCTGGCTTCTTCCACCACCTCTAATAAATCAACATGAAGGATATCCCAAAACTCTTGGTAGAACTCAATGGGAAAACCATCAGGACCTGGGGTTTTTCCTTTTTGCATTTTAAAAACTACTTGTTGAAGCTCATTGATAGTAACAGGATCAGTCTAAATAGAGTTCTCCTCAGAAGTGATAAGAGAAGGGATTGCTTGAAGAAAATTATATTGTGAAGCTGATTCAAGAGGAGTAGCAGTAAAAATATTGGAAAATTAATCAACAGCAGTAGAGTTCATGCCATACCAAGTATAAACATCCCTAAACTCTTTCCAGTTCCAAGTCTTGATTTTGGATTTAATGTATTACAGTCTTTTGGCAAAACAGAACATCTTAGTCTCATGCCTAGGTTTACCTTCCTTCCACCATTGTTGCACATGAGGTATGAAGGAAATGTCTCTACGCCACATTAATTGAAAACAAAAAGGAGAGAAACTCACATTGGTTTTCCACATTTCCACCATGATTGGTAAATGATCCGAACCAACATTATTAAGAGTCTTCACTTTAGGAATGTGACCATGGATTAAGAAATTTTCAGAGAGCAAAAACCTATCCAATATCTCCATTATACAAGCTAAGCCTTGCCTTCTATTAGACCAAGTCATAATGCCATTATATGGTTGGATATCCACAATATGGAGGTTTGCAATATATTCGCTCATGGGGTCAGTGATTTTGTCCAAATTTCTATTTCCTCCCTTTTATCATCCAGAGAGAGGATGGTATTAAAATCTCCTCCAATCAAGATCCAAGCTTTAGGAAAATGAAAGATAATATGAGTAATATCCTTCCACTGTCTTAGGAACTGAGGGAAACCACTTTTCTAGCTGGCCAAATTTTACTAGCAATTGAGTCCATATCCTCCATTGACATCTTTGTTTCTTGAAGGAAAACAATATGTGGATGATTTATCTGAATCATTCTTCTAATTTCATTTTGTTTTGAAAGACTCCCTTTGAGTCCTCTAATATTCCAAGTGATGATCTTCATTAATACCAGGGCTAAAAAATTTGGGAAGCGCATTACCTTCATCTACAAGCTTTCCACCTTATTTTACCATATGATATTGATTGGTCTTGTGACCTGCATTTTGATTAGAATCCATCTTCAATTTTTTTTTCCTGTTTCTTGACTTATTCCAATTGAATTTGAGATGGCTTCTAACCTTGAATAATGCTCGTACACAGCCAAAATTTTACTATATGGTTCAATGGAGTTTATATTGGGACCTGCATTATTTGAAGTTTTGAAATTTGAAAGATTGTTTTTCTTATGTAAATGTTTCTCCTTTTTTTCTGTTGAAAACCTTTGATTTGTTGGTTTGTCTCTGAGTTCTTCCCTTCATATTTAAATTGTGTTTCTAATATTTTAGTTTCCATTATTTCCTCTTCCTCACTTGGGAAATCATTTGTGGAAAGGATTTCAAACATATTAGCAGATGACTTTGATTGATCCTTCATAACTAGTTTTTTCTAAGTGTTCTTCTTAGGTATTTGGAAACCTGCTGAGTTTATATCTTATTTCTTTTGATTAAGAATTTTATTTGGGAAAGCACTGGCAAAATGATCATATTCATGGCAAATTATACAATGAAAAGGAATGTTCTCATAGTCCACTTCTTGCTCCCAAGTGTCTTCCCCAAATTGTAAAGTGGTATTTTTAGGTAGGGGTTTGTCAAAATCCATTAAAACACAAATCCGAGCATAATGTTTAAAATTTTGAGTACAATCAGTAGTCATCATAAAATTTACTAAGGAGTTTCCAGTTGAAGAAAAAATAGTAGGATTCCAAAATTAAATTTGGAGGCCAAAGAGTCTAACCCACACGAGAGCTAGAGAAGGCATCTCTTCTTCAACTTTAAATTTAGTATGCCATGGCTTCATGAAAAGCCATGCCCTTCCAAAAAACCAAGGATCCCCTTGAAAAGTTTTCTCTCTATCTTCATTATTAGCAAATAAAACAAGAAAATAACCATTTGGATAAATAGAGATTTGTAACTCACCTTTAGTTTTCCAGCTTTTTTCCGCCCAAACTTTGAAAGCAGATAGACTCGAACAAAAACCCATGAACCGACAAATTAGTCTTTTTTATTCCAAATCTTCAATGACAGTCTAAATGTTACCCATATCAAGCTTTACAATAGGAGTTCCATCAGCTGCTTTAAGACATTATGACTCTATTTTCTTGGGATCAATATTAGGCATTCTTAGAGGTTTATGGGAAGCCCTAAGATTGATATTAGCATTGGGCTGAGTTTGTCCACCACGAAGGGCATCCCTAAAATTCATTTTTGGGACTGAGTCTTCGAAATTCTTACCCTTGATAGGGGTTTTCACAGTAGAATTATTTTATGGGTGCACCTTAGCACCAGATTCACTTGAGATATGAGCCATTTTTTGATCAAATTCTTGAAACTTGTTTCGTGATCTCTTTAATCCTTGCCCTAGACACCGTGGAAAGGTATGGTTTTCACTTTTATTTTGTGTAGCAAATTGGAAGCCGTTGTCACTCAAGTTCACAGTATGATCTATTGAAAGACAAATTTCTAATCCATATTGGATCACTTACAATATTTCCTGCTAAAATATTGAGCATAAACCACAAAAATATTGGCTACTAGGGCCCGAAGGCCCTAAAAACAACCTCTGGAGCTGCTTGCACTCAACCCAGATGAAACCCTCACATAGCTGCTTTCCAAATATCTTATTCAAACATAGGGATGTGCTAGGATCTATGTTACTCCAAATGATATAAAAATTTGTGGAGGCATTCTAGGGTTTTTTAGGCATCTACCCTCATAATTTTAGCTCAATCCGAGTCCGTATGACTGAGATATGGCCGAAATGATTTTGATAGTTTGGGCAATCCTGTGAAAAACCTAGGGCCTTCAAGATCTTATATGTTTCATAATTTTTTCATATTTTTTGAGTCTCACTATTCAAGAAATTAGAAAAATTATATTCTGTAGGCTTCCTTATGACTCCCAAGTAATGTGAGTGTATACTCTTAAGGATTTTTAGGTTTTGAAGAAAGCTTATATTTTGTAACTTGATAATATTTGATAGATGCTGATATTACCAAGTTTTGTAGAATGCCTTATGACTCCTTAGTATGCTCTGCATAAGATATAGTGATTTTGTAAATTATAGTTCAATATTTAGTTGATTTTGTAATTTTTGTAAAAAATCAACTTCTAATATCCCTTATTGCTCCTATTGAACTAAGAACTTTTTCCAAATTTTAAAGAGGTTATAATGTTGGATCTTTTGTCTCATTTTGAGAAGTTTGAGATAATAATTTTATAAATTTCCAACCTTTGAAATACTATGATAAACCTTGCTTTTAAATAACCCTTTGGGAATTAATTGAAGTGTATCTAATTTTCAATAAATTAATTTGATGTAGTAACCCTTATGATTCCCTAATTTTTGGAAAATTAGACCACAATAATATTTTCAAAATATTAAATAATCTACCCCAAGTAGAATTTCTTATATCTCCTAGGTTAATTTACAAATATTATTTTACCTTGGTGTAGGCCCAAAATGGCCACATATGCTTAGAATATTTTTGAAAATTTTACTAAGGCATGAAAGCTCCATTCCGCACGCATTCCAGTATGTTTTGGAGCGGATCCACGACAAAGGTAAGAAGTCCACCCACACTTAGTCAAATTTTGCACTTGGTGAAAATCTGCATCGCGTCCCTTGTTTTTGGCTCTGGATTAGCAACAAAGGATTTGAATCCGCAAAAGTTTTTGGAGAAAGGTGACGTAAGCATAAAATTTGTGCGGATTGGCGATCGCTTTGCATTTATAAAATCTTTCAAAGTGGCTAAGTGTTGGAAGACTATTTTTGGAAGACTCATAGAGTATTTTGGCCCGGAATGGTGACATAAGGTGGAAGATGATATAAAGATGTGCGGATTCATGAAAAGGTAATTTTGTCTAATTCTTCAATGGAATGGCGACAAGTAATGTTTATCTAAGGCCAGTGTGGAATGAAAACATAGTTGTTTACACTATGGTGGGGCCGGAATTGAAATTCATGACTAATGCTCTTGTCTGGGTCCGGAATGAAATCCATAGGATTTTCAAGGGAAATGTGATGTCATCAGATTGTTTGTGCGGATTCACTACAACATCAACGCCAAAGGGAAAGAACAAGGAATAAGTGGCGGATTCTATCCCACCCTATTTACAATGCATTTTTATGCGGATTGGCATTCTGAGGTTTCTGAAGAATGGAGGATGACATCATCAAATATTTTAAAGCGGAATGGCACAGTGATCTCTTCCTATCATTTATCAAAGCTTACTTCAAATAGATCGTAGCCATACGATGGAAGAGATCGACGACTGAGAATTGTTGAGCAGAATGAAATAAAATAAAAGCTTTCTCGCCAGGATTGAAGAAAAGTTAGTTGGAGAAGGAAGTCGAAGCATCGAGGGTTTCAAGAAGATCAGAACCAGAGATGGTTGCAGATCGATGATGATGAGAGGTTTCCAAGAAAGATCCATGATGCAGATAAGATCTCCAACAAATAGAACTCCAGTTCGAACCAACAACCAACAAGTTGTAGAGGTTTCCAGTTGCCATGGTGGTCTACTTGCAGCGGGTTTCTCGGAGGATGAACCAGTAAGAGAATGCCAACAAGAACTCTCTACTAAGTTGTCAAATTTTAATCTTTGTAATGTTCCTTATTATTTTTAATTTTGCAAAACTATAAGTAGAGGTCGAACCCTCATTTTTAAAGGGTCGGCTCTAGTGTGTTTTCCTGTGCTACTATAAATATTCCCAAGGACTAATGAAAGGAGCATTACATTGATTTTTACCTCAAATCTTGTGTCTTCATATTTGATATCAGAGGTTCGAATTCTTTAGTTGCATTTCTGTGAATACTTAGATGGTTAGTTTGTGCCAAATTAATGGATTACTAGCTATTAAGGTAATTGAAATCTGCTTTTGGATTTGATATTTATTGCTAAGGAGTACATTTCTATAAAATCTAGATAGTGGTGAATTCTGTTATTTGGATTATCATTGTTTGGATATTGAAATTGTTGTCTACAATATTTCTCTACTATTCGTTAATGAATGAAAATACATTTAACTTGAGATAATGTTGATCTGAGTAATGTGTCCTTAAGTTGTTTTTTGGAGCTTTTTGTTGTAGTGCAATGTTGTTAGCCTATCCATCCACTATTGTTCACATATTTCTAACCCTAATATTTTCTTACCCTAATCTCTAAAACCCTAAGTGAGCATAATTGTGTCAACATCTTATTTAAGTTGACAAGGAACCAACCTACTCTGGAGGTTGGATCAGAAACTTTGTTTTGGTCCATCCAATGTTGAGTGTTGAGTTGTAGCTATCGGGTGCAAGCCTAGACAGAAAGTAGGAAGATAGACAGCTATAGTGTTGAGTAAAAACTTGATGCAATTTAGTGCCCAACAATTTTTGGCATGCCCGGTGGGACCAGTTCACAAGGAACATGAAAACCCATCATATGAGTTATTGTTTATCTCAACCCGGAGGAATCAAGATTTGGTGAATTATCTTGACCTTATAAGTGGAGAAGAGCAAGTTCACCTAGTGACTCCCTAGTTCTTAAACCCAAAAAATAATTATCCCTATAGACCAGTGTCCTTTCATGTATACCAGGTCCTTCAAAAGGAATAACCCTGACTCCTATTTTTATTGTGAATTACCTTATAGAGGGTCTACGGTTATCAAAAGTTTGAATCAAGACTTCCTCATAGAAGAAGAGTTTTCTGAAGAAAACCCTACAGTTAACCCAGTAGTCCCTCCAATAGGATCTGCACCTAGAAATATGGCACAAAATATGGCCCCTAATCAGCCATTACAGAAATATCCCAACTGGAATACAATCGGTCCCTTAAGATTAGCCCAAATGAATGCCATCCCCTAGGCTATATCCAAAGCTATCCCCACTTATGATGGATCTGGGAAGACAACTTATGAGCACTATCAAGATATTTTGAATCTAGAAGCTATTCACAACATAAAAGAGGAGGATATTATTGTAAGAATTCTAGCCCTATCCTTCAGAGGAAAGATATTACATTGGTTTAGAACTCTGGAAGATAACACTATCACTTCATGGCAAGCACTAGATGAACCATTTATAGAAGAATTTAATGAATCTACTGATCCCTTCTCCCTGCTTAACCAGTTTACATCCATGCAGAAGTCTCAATAAGAAACTATCTCAAATTTTAATTTGAGATTCAATAGAACATGGAAGAGAATACCTCCCATAACTAGACCAACTACATGTTTGGCCTATATGTATTACATTAGAGCCCTTGGATCAGAGCTAGGTCTACAGACACAACAATCTAGAGTAGAAACCTTCCCCCAAGTTTATAATGTAACAGTTCATGCTAAAAATATCCTGATTAATGTGGGAAGACTACCCCCCAAAACTATGCTACCTTACAACTCAGAGACTACCAATAACCAAAGTCAATCCACAAACCCCTCTTTCATCGATCCTCTTTCTTTATCATCTCCATCTCCACAAATGAATGCAATCCCTCAACCAAATCCAATATCCTCTATAACTCCTTTTCCTCCCCTTCCTTCTCAACCATCTCAGGAGTTTTCTGCTATCCTTGATATACAAAATACTCTAAAAACTCTGAGTAATAGAATGAATTCGATGGAAAGGAGAGACCAAGAAAGGTCACAACAGAGGAGGTTTCCATATGTAAATAAATATCAGAGACCTAGCCCTAGTAACAGTACTGGGGTCAGAGTGAATGCAGCATATGAGGAACCAGAATGTTCTTCAGATACTACTCTTGCAAATGTTTGGTGTTTAGTATGCAATGATCCCCATGACTCTCAATCTTGTGTTATGTACCAACACCATGTACAACAAGCTATGGATCAAGCTGAAAGAAATAAAAAGGGAAGAGTAAACATGTTATGGCAGTCTGATCAAATCATGGTTGGAAAAGAGCTAGATGAAGAAAGCCCAATTGTTGTTATGACAAGGTCTGGAAAGAAAACTTTACAAGTGGATCCCCAAAAAATGGGCCAATTCCAAGTCCCTTCTCAAAAAAGAACTGATTCCCTTCCTTAGAGTAGTGATGCTTTCCCCATCCCTCAAGCTAAAGGTAATGAGAGGACAGACAGTCTCCCTAAGAGGTTGGATAAGGAAACTGAAAGAGACCAAATAAAATCTAAATATGAGGCTCAAGAAAGGCTCAGATTCCCCTCCATTACCAAAAGGTAGAGAATTGAAGCCACTCAGTAGTATAAAAGGAAATATGGTGAGCCAGAAAGAAGGTTTGAGAGACCTACCCTGACTAAATCTGAGTATAATATTGTTGAAGAGATGAAAAATATTCCATCAAAAGCTAGCTTGTATGACACTCTGTTCATTCCTGGTCAGATTGATCTTCTTAAGGCTTCCCTCAACAAGTATCCACAAGATAAGCAGTCTACTACAATCCTTAGTATGCCATCAGAAAAGAAAGAAATGTCACCTACTATTTTAAATAATAAGCCCCCTCCTTTCTATATATCCCTGAGGATGGAAGGTTGGGTGGTCCAAAATTGTATGATAGATTCAGGAGCATCAACTACAGTTATGCCTAAAGCAGTCTGTGAAGAGATGGGTATGGAGTATACCCGATCTTGTCCTGGAGTATTACAATTGGATGGGACCCCTGTTAAGATAGTTGGAGTCATAAAGGATGTTTTTATGAGACTACATAGAGCCCCTGAGGTGACAATAGTACAAGAAATAGTTGTGGTTGACCTAGAACCTTACTTTGGGTTATGTCTTTCAAGGGAGTTTACTGCAAAATTAGGTGGATGCATGTACATGGATTATTCTAGTATGGTAATTCCTTTCAAAGGAAAGAGAATAAGGATAACACCTAAAAAACTAGTAGCTTATCACATTGAAAATATTGAAGAAGACATGTGCAATATTAATCCCCTAGAAGAATTTGAGTTGGTGGAAAACATTGAGGAATTGGATATTGAGGATGAGTTGCCTTTCAGAGAGGATTACAGTCAATTTGGAACCGGTATGGGAACATATAGTATCTCAACTAAATTGGAGAAGAAAATCCTTGCTATATCCAACCAATATCTGAGAGAGAAAGAAACATGGATCATGCACTTTGATGGTGCTAAATGCAGAAATGGTGTAGGAGCTGGTGTAGTTCTACAGTCCCAATCAGAAGGGACAAAGAATTTTGCCTACAGATTAACATGGTCATGTACTAATAATGTTGCAGAATATGAGGCCCTGTGTCTTGGATTGATACAAGTAGAAAGCATGGGCATTAATATTTTGAATATATATGGTGATTCTGAGTTAATAGTCCATCAGGTAAGAAACAGGTGCAGCAGTAAGCACCATTACCTAAAAGCTTATAGAAATAGGGTATGGGATCTGATGGAATCCTTTGATGCCCTAAATTTAAATTTTATTCCCAGAGAAAAGAATACTCTGGAAGATTCATTAGAAACGAAGGGAGCTAACTTCAACCCTTCTGTAGACTATGGAATCAAAAAATCCAAGGGAATCAAAATGATTTTCAGACCTGCAGTACCAGACAAGCAAATTTTCTAGCAGGTTTTTGAGAATGATGAACAAATAATTGAATTTTTGGTGAGAGAAGCATGTCTCTCCACTATCCAAGAAGAATATTTAGAATAAATTGATCAACAAGATGTTATCCAACTAAAGAACAATCACATCCCTAGAGGGTTGGTCACCCTTGAGAGCCTGTTTGATAATGAGGATAGAAAAAGGACCCAAGTCATGAAAGTCAGTGAAAAATCTATAAAGAAGTTGAAATCGGTACTGAAAGGAAGCTCAATGTTGGAATTAAATGTTCACCAGAAGAAGCTGAAGATATCAAAGCCTTATGCTTAAAATACCAAGATATTGTGGCTTGGTCATATGAAGACCTCAAGGTATATGACAAGAAGGTTATCCAACATACTATTGAGCTAGAGCCTGATGCAAAGCCTTTTAGGTAGAAGCAAAGGCCCGTGAATCCAAGGATCGAGGCCATCATGAGAGAGGAGCTCTTAAAGTTATTAAAGGCTAAGATCATATATCCAATAAAACATTCTACCTGGGTAGCTAACTTGGTACCTATAAGAAAGAAGAATGGTGATATACGCTTGTGTGTAGATTTCAGAAATCTTAACCAAGCATCCCTCAAAGATCACTATCCCCTCCCATAGATTGATCAGATCTTACAGATAGTGGTAGGGGTAGAGAGGTTCTCATTACTGGATGGTTACTCTGGATACAATCAGATTTGGGTGAAAGATGAAGATCAATATAAGACAACATTCACCACAAAATGGGGCACATTTGCCTACCAGAGAATGCCTTTTGGGCTATCCAATGCGGGAGCCACATTTCAGAGAGCCATGGATTATGCCTTTGGTGCACTAATAAACAAAGTCATTCTGATTTATTTAGATGATATGACTATGTTTTCCCATGATAAGAAAGATCACTTATCACACCTAGAGCAAGTTTTTCAGAAGTGCAGAGAATTTGGAATTTCACTCAATCCTAAGAAGTCATTCTTTGTGGTTCATGAAGGAAAGTTGCTAGGTCATGTGGTCTCAAAAGAAGGTATGGCCATAGATCCAGATAGAATCAGATCCCTTCTTGCCCTCCCTTTACCTACAAATAAGAAAACCTTACAATCTTTTTTAGGCCAAATCAATTTTATCAAGAAATTCATTTCTGATTTTGCACAGAAAGTAAGGCCTATATCTGAGTTACTCAAGAAGAATGTTGAGTTCAAATGGATTGAAGTCAGAAAATAAGCTTTTCAAATTATCAAGCAATCCATTGCAATAGCCCCAGTGCTGATAAATCTATATTTCAATAAATATTTTATCCTTTATGCGTATGGAGTTAAAGAAAGTTATGCCTCAGTGCTTACTCAAAAGGATAATCAAGGTGAAGAGCATCATGTATTCTTTTGGAGCCAAACACTCCATGATTACCAGGTCAAATATAACTTCATTGAAAGACAAGTATTTTCTATGATGAAATCACTAAAGAAGTTTAGACAGTACTTGGTACAGAGTAAGACCCTGGTATATGTGGTTCATCCAGATGTAAGAAGTTTTATCCTTCAAGGTGAACTAGGAGATAAAAGGGCTGGTTGGATTACCAAAATCTAAGAATATGATGTAGAAATACATCCCACCAAGTTGGTGAGAGGTAGAGCCCTATGTCAAGGTCTAACAGAGGCTGCAACATTAGCAGAAATGATAGCTTGCCAAACAACAGATAAAGATCAGATGGAAGAGGCACAAACAGTAGACTCCAATTGGGTTGACCAGATGATCAGGTATTTCCAAACTGGAGTATGCCCCCCAATATAAATACTTCCCAAAGGAGGAGATATAGGCTTCATGCTTTAAAATATGTATTACTACCAGAAGGCCTGTATAAAATAAATTTGGATGGAATTCTTCTAAAGTGCTTAAAATATGATCAACAAAAGAAGGTCATGGAAGAGTTCCACAGAGGACCAGCTGGTGGACATAGCTCAGGTAGAGTTACAACTTTGAAAATCATAAGAGTAGGCTATTATTGGCCTACTATATTCACTGATGCTTTCAGGATCACCAGGGCCTATGACAAATGTCAGAGATATGTTGGAAGGACAAGGAATGCTTCATTCCCCCTCAAGCCCATACAAGTTGAAGAACCTTTCCAACAATGGGGGTTGGACTTCATTGGGGTCATCAACCCCAATTCCTCAGTAGAACATAAGTTTATCCTAACTACCATAGATTATCTTACCATATGGGTAGAGGCTATTCCTACTAAGAAATCAGATCAAGATGTTGTGATCAATTTTATGGAAAATTTGATTTCAAGGTTTGGGGTTCCAGAAGCCTTGGTAAGTGATAATGGCCCAGATTTCATAGGAGCCAAGTATATAGAGTTTTCCAGAAAGTATGGCATCACTCTTAAGAATACTTCAAATTATTATCCATAGGGTAATGGACTTGCAGAATCTACCAATAAAAACCTGTTAAGAATTTTGAGGAAATCACTTGAAGGAAATAAAAGAAGTTGGCATCTATTGCTGGACCAAGCTCTATGGGTAGACAAGATTACTATAAAAAATTCCATTAAGACTTCCCCTTATGCACTAGTATATGGCAAGGAGGCAGTGTTACCCATCCATTTGGAGATCCCAACACTTAAGCTTGTCAATACAGAGGAAGAGTCAGAGGAAGATCCGGTAAAAACTAGGTTGACCCACTTGCTGCAATTGGAAGAGAATAGAGCTCAGGCATATGACAATTTTCAAAAGCATTCCTTAGATATCAAGGCATGGTTCGATAAGAAGGCTAGATTCAAAAAATTCCAAATTGGAGACTCAGTTCTCAAGTGGAATGTTGATAGAGCAAAGCCAGGCAAGCATGAAAAGTTTGATTCTTTTTGGGATGGTCCTTTCAAAATAGTAGAAGCCAAGGAGTCCAATGTGTTTCAGTTGGAAGACCTAGAGGGGAACATACTACCGATTCCAGTGAATGGTTTTCATCTCAAGCTCTACTATGTGTAAAATATGAGCTCATTGTAACATATGTATATACATTGTATTACTATTTCCCCTTATTTTTGCACTTTGTATTTTAATTTCTTTCTGCACTTTGTAATCAGTCTTCTTTGAAAAATCTTGGAAAAAAAAAACTTGCAAAAATGACTAAGTGTTGACAAAGTATCCAACAATGTTCCATTCCACACTCAAATGTATGTAAATTCTTTCAGAATGGTGAGCATTTTGAATCCGCATCAAAATACACTAAGATCCCCATGGATTGGTGCAAATGTTCTTATCCCACATGATGAAGAGAGCCAAGTATCAAAAGAAACAAGGGTGTCTCCAATCTGGGACCTTTCAAAGCTAAAGTATGATGGAGCGGAACCAAGGTGATAATTCATGCATGAAATTTGCTAAGTGTCGATGGAATCAAAAATGTCTTTAACCCACCAGGTTTCAAAACCAAAGCAGAGCCAAGCAGTAATTTTATGACCATGCCACATGGAGATACAAGAGAGATCCCTCAATCAATGCTAATGAACTCTCACTCAAACCAAAGAGTAGCCGAAGAGGCACAATGAGGTGGCAGCACAATTTGAATTTTTGGCCAATGAAAATTTAGAATGCCACCATTGAGCCACCAAGAAGGAATGAGTGGAAGTTGGAAAGTGTGCCAGTGGGTAGATCGCACAATAGCCACATTAATGGTGGAAGATACGCACACTCCAAGAAATAAAAGAACCAAAAAAGCACACTCGAAGTCCATTTTCTAGTCAATTGCATCCTCAAAGCAGTAAAGGGTGAAACGAGACTCTAAAATTTTTTGCTACAAATTATAGAGAACAAAGTCTTACTGCTATCAAAATGGCTCCTAAGGAAGTACTCACAGAGGCACAAAATATAGAGCAAAGTTGCAGGTACATGTGCATCAGACCAGACGAGTTGTAGATACAATGATGATGAGAGTAAGGAGGACCCTCCTAAGGATGAGTTTCAATTCCATATTTCTAAGGAAATCCAATGCGTCTGGCAAGGTACCATAGCTATAAAATATTTCTTTTTCTCCTATATCTATGATTCTACACATCATTGTCCTAAATTAATATTTTCTATGGTCAAATTCTATGATTCTAAAAATAAAGTCATAAAAACCTCTGAGGGCAAATCCCTATTCTCAATCACCAAAGAATTTTACCATAACTATTTATCATAGGAGTAGATCCTCCTTCAAAGCCAAAAACATTTAACATAGCAGAGCTAGCAAGGGTTATACTACATTAGAGACATGAGAAAATGAAAAATCATATAGAGATATGGCTTTATACTTAATTTCATTAGGATAAAGAAAAAATAAAATACCTAAGTTCCTATCCATATTGATGAATTTACAAACCTTGAACTATTTTCTATGTTGGCCTGCATGGAGGGTTTAGACTCTGATAGAATGGTATATGACTAGAAAATCACCATAGCCTATTGTATTTCTAATGAAATAATGTATGAGAAAGATGTTGGAGAAAAGGGGACTAGGGTGATTTATTTTGACTGGCCAACTTTTCTTGCATAGAGGATACATGAGCAGTTAGTAAGTATGAAAAGGGGCTCTGATGCTCCTAGTTTTAGGCATTGCTCAAGTCTGGTGTGGATGTTTTATGCTGCCACTAAGGATAGAATGCCTTGGATTTCGGTCAAGGACAAAACCAATGATGGGGAACCCTTGTCGGTTTATTACTGGACAAGTCACTTGAGAAGTAGTGAGTCTTATTATAGATTCAACTTGGAATTTCTTGGACCTACCTTAAAAATAATGTATGGAGAGTGCCCTAGATTACCACCCCTAGCTAAGAAAATTATGAGAGCAGAGGGTGCTGAAGAAGGAGATTGGTATTTTTTGATCGAGGGCACAGTTATTAGATTGTATGGTTTCATGGGAAAACCTTTTCTCCTACCCCATTTTGTTACAGAAAGGCTTTTTGCCCTAGAATATTTGAGGCAGGTAGAATATATTGATTTGAATTATGGTTCTGGGAGAAAGAGAAAATATTTTCTTACACACCGCACTATGGAGGATATTACCATCACTAAGAAGGGGTAGAGTCAACTAATTGACCAATACCTTGATAGGTTAGGTCTATTTTATATTTCCCAAATATGGAGTTATGACCCTGATGGCATCTTCACTACAAGAAATGTAGCCGTAAATGGAGAAAAGGCTTATAAATTTGAAAAGAGGCCTAGGGCTCATTTTGAACAAGGAAGAAATAATGATGAGACCGCTCTTTTGGAGTGGAATGTTTTGAAAATGAGTCAACTGCCTCCATGGTTGGATTTCTATGAGCAGGTTGTTGATTATGACCCTGACAAGAAGAAGAGTCATCGGCTTACAGAAGCCACCATCAGTGACATGGAAGGAAAAACCTCAAAGAAAAAGGACCCTCAGCCTGAGGAGGATGTTGTTGAAGAAGCTGAGGAAGAAGAATAGTGGAATGTAGCGAAGATATCATATTGGTGGAGAATGAGGATTGAGATTGGAAAACCTAAGTCCAGGTATGGAATGAAGATTGATAAAGAATTTTCCAAGAGGTATAATGAAAATATCAGAACCTGGAGACAAAAGGACATCAGAAACATAGTATTAATAGTGCAAAAGTCCCAAACTAGTTTTGAATCTCTCTCCTCACCCACAAAACAAGGAGCTCTATCAGAAGAGTAGGAAACTCCTTTGATAATAGCTGAAGTTTCAAAAACTTTTCATCCTACCACTGAACAAGTGGAGAAATTTCCTAAGGGAGCTCAGCTTCTGAGCAAAATGTAATATTCTAGTGAAAAAGTTGTCAGTACTCCAGTTATTGAAGTAGTATCTAGGCCTAAATGCTTAGCTCTAGGGGGTCAGCCTCTAGACACAGAAATTGACTAGAAGAAGAAGGATGAGAGTTTTAGGTTCACCCCCTTCCTTTTACCCCTGCAACATCAGTAGAATTACATCCCATTTCTGAGCAAGTTCTGCTTTCTAGAGCAGTGCAAGGAAATACATCAGAAGAAGACTCTGAGAGTGAGATGGCTTCCTTTCAATTAATCCATAGAAGAACTAAAAGAGCCCCGGAGAGAAGGGAAAAGGAAGTTTCAAAGAAGCAAAAATTGGATATGGAGGAGAGTGCAAAAGAGGTAGCTATTTCTGCTGCAGAAGAATTGACTCACCACGAACAACAACAAGAAATAAAAATGGAATAGGAGCACCCTACATCTGTAGGTGAAGGTATGATTTCTAATCCCTCTTCTCCTCTACATCCTCCTGAATCCCCAAAGAAGTCTCCCTCCCTTTTTGGTCAAGAAAATGTGACAAAGGTACCTTCTCCCTCTCACAGTCCACCCCATGTTTCATTGGTTGTCACTAAAGAACAAGTCACTCATGTTCCCCCACAGTCACCCCAAATCCCACTTCCAGCATCTGAGGTTCCCACTTCATCATCTCCCATCATTTCATCTTCATCATTACCACCACCACCATCAATGGGACACAACGTTCCAAGTACCACCATTCATCCAATTGATAGTCTTGTGTCGGTTTCTATGAGTTTACCAATAGCAACAACAATAGTAGTCACAGAGTCCACTATCATTACAGAGACTATTGTGAGCACTCCCACACCCCCATTGTCAGTAGTTCAATCTACCCTATCATTTTTGGTATCTTCATCTCCCTTGGCTGCTAGTCTTTCAAGTCTTATCACTTTACCAAAAGAGCAGGCAACCACACAGAGAACAAATGATTTCTGGGTAGAGAAGCTTTCTAAGCCTTCCAGCAGGATGGTTGTCACAAGAAGAAGTATGTTTGTTGATCCAGTGGCTAGGCAAAGAGTATCTAGATCTATGACTCCACTTGTAAATAAGCCCAAAAATGAAATGACTATCCAATATTATAGAGTGGAGGAGGTCACAGAAGATATTGATAACCTTCCTAAAGAGGATGAACTGATTATGGCTAGAGCCCATTTAGACACCTTCTATGTGAAAAATGATATATTCAGAGAGAAGGTGAGCAAGCTTGAGAAATGAATTGAGAAGCTTCAGAAGACTCTGAGCAATCAAAAGGAAGTTGAAAAGGCTCTAAAAAAAGAGGTCAAGGGCTGGCAAGAAAAATTTCAAGAGGCCAACAAACTCAAGGATCAACTAGGAGAGCAAAAGAAGTTGAATGAAGAACAAGCAAAAGAGATTCAGAGTTTAAAGCAACAACTTCAAATAGAGAAGGCTAAGGCCTCTAGATTTTCTAAAACTGAACTAAAAAGGATTAGAAAAGAGATGCTCTCTGAAGTCCAAGAGAAATGTTCAGGGCTTCAATTCATGATTGATTTTCTTGATGAGGCCAGCCGCCTACTTCCCAATGTTCAGAGAGACCTAGATCAAATCACAAGAGAGTTGCAGCCTATGGTGATTCTGGTAGAACAAATGTACAAATTGGTTGATAGCAGACTCAATGATTCTACTAAACCAATTCCTAATAAAGAATGGAATCTTGCTAGAGTTGTAGCCAAAATTGTGGTTAAGAAGCATAGGGCACTTCAAAGAGCCTGGTTGTTGTTTGACAAGATTGAAGGTATGATTAGGGAGGTTGTTGATATAAATAAATAAATGATTCAAGTTGGCTTCAAAGGCCTATGGATGGAGGATCACAACTTGCTATCCATGGAAGAGATCCAGAAAAGCATTGATGAATATTTGAAGAATGAATCTGGAATTGATTCTCTTGAAGAGCCACTACCCCAAGAGCAAGTTGTCCAATTAATTATTAATTTTACCAGATTAAGAGATCTCATGGAAGATCTAGTGAATAGAGGGAATGTTGCTAACTATGAGGACATTGGAGAATTACAATATGTTTATAAGCAGCTCAAAGAGACATCAAACCCCTTTGAAGCAGCCTAGAAATAGGCTTTACAATCTTTAAAATTGATGATTCGGTTATTTGGTGATACTTCTGGAGGAAGGAATCAAAAATCACCTTCTCCAGAAGAAGAAGAAGAAGAAGAAGAAGAAGAAGAGGATGAAGTTGTTATAGGTCCAGATGGGGCCCACACTTAGGTTACTTTTGTTTTGTACATATGCACAAGTTTTGCATTTTTTTTTTTTGCTCTAACAGTTGTCAGAAATAAGCAATAAAGGCATGAAGCCTAGAGAGGCACAGAGAGCAGCATATTTTGTGTGAAGGCAATTTTTTGCAATAAGGCCTTATAAGAGGAGTAGAGAGATGCCTGATTTTTGAAGACATTGGCAACAAGCCTATATTTTTGGCATAGTTTCTTTGTAAGTAGATAAGTCTTGATGTTTTGGCATGATCTCCATATGAACCTTTACCCTCTAAACAAACTATTAATTTTTTCAGAGGGTAATGTTTGTATGGAAATTATTCTTTAAAGCATATTTTTGAAGATGAGCAATTTTTGACTCCTAAGGCCCAATGGATAAGACTCTGAGTTCTATGGCTTTGCAAGCAAATCCACCTAGGAGGTGCCAGAATGTAGGCCCAAAATGGCCACATATGCTTAGAAGATTTTTGAAAATTTTACTAAGGCATGAAAGCTCCATTCCGCATGCATTCCAGTATGTTTTGGAGTGGATCCGCGACAAAGGTAAGAAGTCCGCCCACACTTAGTCAAATTTTGCACTTGGTGAAAATCTGCATCGCGTCCCTTGTTTTTGGCTCCGGATTAGCAACAAAGGATTTGAATCCACAAAAGTTTTTGGAGAAAGGTGACGTAAGCATAAAATTTGTGTGGATTGGTGATCGCTTTGCATTTATAAATTTTTTCAAAGCGGCTAAGTGTTGGAAGACTATTTCTAGAAGACTCATAGAGTATTTTGGCCCGGAATGGTGACATAAGGTGGAAGATGATATAAAGATGTGCGGATTCATGAAAAGGCAATTTTGTCTAATTCTTCAGTGGAATGGTGACAAGTAATATTTATCTAAGGCCAGTGTGGAATGAAAACATAGTTGTTTACACTATGGTGGGGCCAAAATTGAAATTCATGACTAATGCTCTTGTCTAGGTCCGGAATGAAATTCATAGGATTTTCAAGGGAAATGTGATGTCATCAGATTGTTTGTGTGGATTCACTACAACATCAATGCCAAAGGGAAAGAACAAGGAATAAGTGGTGGATTCTATCCCACCCTATTTACAATGCATTTTTATGCGGATTGGCGTTCTGAGGTTTCTAAAGAATGGAGGATGATATCATCAAATATTTTAAAGTGGAATGGCACAGTGATCTCTTCCTATCATTTATCAAAGCTTACTTCAAATAGATCATAGCCATACGATGGAAGAGATCGACGATTGAGAATTGTTGAGCAGAATGAAATAAAATAAAAGCTTTCTCACCAGGATTGAAGAATAGTTAGTTGGAGAAGGAAGCCAAAGCATCGAGGGTTTCAAGAAGATCAAAACCAGAGATGGTTGCAGATCGACGATGATGAGAGGTTTCCAAGAAATATCCATGATGCAGATAAGATCTCCAACAAATAGAACTCTAGTTTGAACCAACAACCAGCAAGTTGTAGAGGTTTCCAGTTGCCATGGTGGTCTACTTGCAGCGGGTTTCTCGGAGGATGAACCAGTAAGAGAATGCCAACAAGAACTCTCTATTGAGCTGTTAAATTTTAATCTTTGTAATGTTCCTTGTTATTTTAATTTTGCAAAACTATAAGTAGAGGTCGAACCCTCATTTTTAAAGGGTCGGCTCTAGTGTGTTTTCCTGTGCTACTGTAAATATTCCCAAGGACTAATGAAAGGAGCATTACACTGATTTTTACCTCAAAGCTTGTGTCTTCATATTTGATATCAGAGGTTTAGATTCTTTAGTTGCATTTCTGTGAATACTTAGATGGTTAGTTTGTGCCAAATTAATGGATTACTAGTTGTTAAGGTAATTGAAATCTGCTTCTAGATTTGATCTTTATTGCTAAGGAGTACATTTCTATAAAATCTAGATAGTGGTGAATTCTGTTATTTGGATTATCATTGTTTGGATATTGAAATTGTTGTCTGCAATATTTCTCTATTGTTCGTTAATGAATGAAAATACATTTAACTTGAGATAATGTTGATCTGAGTAATGTGTCCTTAAGTTGTTTTTTGGAGCTTTTTGTTGTAGTGCAATGTTGTTAGCCTATCCGTCCACCATTGTTCACATATTTCTAACCCTAATATTTTCTTACCCTAATATCTAAAACCCTAAGTGAGCATAATTGTGTCAACACCTTGTTTAAGTTGACAAGGAACCAACCTACTCTGGAGGTTGGATCAGAAACTTTGTTTTGGTCCATCCAATGTTGAGTGTTGAGTTGTAGCTATCGGGTGCAAGCCTGGACAAAAAGTAGGAAGATAGACAGTCGTAGTGTTAAGTAAAAACTTGATGCAATTTAGTGCCCAACACTTGGTAAGTTATCTCCTATGTATTTTTCTTTCATAATATAAAATTTTATCCTTGATTTTAAAACCTTATATTTACTTTATTTGAAAGTAATATTAAATGATATAAATTACTTACCTTAGCTCCTTTATCACCACACTTGAATGGATATGGATTCGGCTAGATATAACAACTGCAATACATAACCTTTGGCACTTAAGATGATGAGTGTGGATTGGGCCGATATTGTATTTAATGCTAGAGTAAAGAGCATTGTAGATTTGAGAAGGTTTGAACTTCTTTTCCAAGAGCCTTTAATGCTCCTCCTTCCTTCCTTCCACACTATGCTTCAGATGTGTTTTTCTATGCTTTTATCTATCGGATGCCTTTTACTGCACTATCTTCTCTTATTCACACTCTTCTACTTTGTGTTTAGATGCATTTTAAGGTGGTGAAGGCTTTGACAAGTTTCTAAAAGCATTAGGTACAAGCTCTCTCCTTTGTAATGTATCAGTCCTTTAGTAACACTCTGCTAGCTTCTTGATCGCCTTGTAATGCACTTCTTGCTTCTTGGTTGCCTTGTAACGCACTGCTAGCCTCTTGATCACCTTGTAATGCACTGCTAGCTTCTTTTTCACCTTGTACTGCATGAAAACTTGTGCGGGTGCTTGTAACTACTTAGTGAGTTTTATTGGATGTTAAGAAATGGATGGTACATTAGAGAATCCATTCCAAGTGGATTTCAACCTTTTTGCATGGAGTTATTTCACTGTAATGCTTCCAAGGAGAGTATAAATTCTTTTTGTATACCTCTTATTTACTTGCTATATTTCTTGAAATGCAAGCAATCTCTTCTTTTTTTGGTCAATTTTTGAGGTTATTTTGGAACTTCGAATGTCATTTTAGGTGATTCTTTTGGTGGACAATCTTCACCAAGCTAGCAACCTCTGAATATATCACCTTTTCTCCTTATTCCTTATTCCCTTCAATGTGCTCCTTTTACGTTGTTCGTCCATGTTGATTGAGGTAGAATCTACCATCTTTTGCTTGTAAAAGAGAGCTCCATTTTTGTCTATGTAAATGCAGATTGATGATTGACTAATATGGGCATTCCATTTTGTAGATTCATTCATCCAATATGTGAAGTGTGAGCCCCTTCAAATGGCTCCTGGTATCATGGATGAGGAGTGCTTGACGTTTGACATTTCTTGCTTGAAGTTCAGCCTTTCCTTCTTGATGTTCAACCTTTCTTGGCTGTATTTCCCTAAAATTTTTATGCCTTTAGCGGCACCTTCATTCTGCTTGTTTCCTAAAAAAAATGTACTGCAATACCCTATAATAATATATTCTTATTGCACCCTTTTTGCACTCCTTGCAGGTCTTGTAGTCTAATTTTGTAGCATATTTTGAATGCACAAATGAGGGTTTTGAGGATGTCCCTTTGGATAGACTCCTTGCCCTCTTTTATTGGATATTTAATGATAGATCCAAGATTTATAAATTCTATAGATAGAAGATTTTTTCTGTTGCACTTAACCCTGTAGTGCTTTGGATTTTGAGACTCACCATGTTTCAATATTTGAAGCTTCTTTTGGTTAGTTCTTATTCACTTGTACTAACCAATTTTAGTGGCTTCTATTGGCCACAATGAGTTGCAAATTTTTATGCTTTAAGAGTGTCTTTAGACACTTGATGCAAACTAGATTTTGTACCCTTCTCAAAAGCACACAACTAATTTCTTTTTGAGAGTAATAATAGTGCAAATGAATCTAATAATTTTCACTTTTAATGCACTAATAATTACACCTTATCACTCCAATCAACTCTCAAGATAATGCACTTTATCAATTTTCTACAACAATCAAGAATAATCTAAAATTAATCTTCAAGAATTATTCTACAATTATATTATAAGCAAGGTAGAAGGATCTAGTCTTCTTTTGCTTATCAAAGTAGATGATAGGTAGTTGATATATAGTTAGAATTTTTGAAATCTAATCAACTCCTAAAGTGCAAATGAACCTTAAAGAAACCTTTCTCTTTTTGCACTTTTTAATAGTATAATTCAATTCTCCTTATTGTAAATTTAATCCAAATTAAGGTGCTTAAAAAATATGATAAGTAAGCCACTTTAATGAATCTACTTGCACCAATAGTTTCTTACCTTTTTATGAAAGTCATTTTTGTTGCTTTTGTAGAGGATGTAGATCTTGGTGTCTAAGATCACCAAGTTTTTGCCTTGAGTAAGATCTTGCAGCTATTTGTAGGCCAATCTAAATAGATTCGTATTCACAAAAGGATGGTCTTGAACTCTCCTTCATGAGCCTAGTATTTTGGTGGAATGTTATCCTCCTTTTGCTATAGATTTGAAGAGATATTTGCTTATGAAGTGGTGCCTTTTTACTATGAGAGGCAATATCCAAATCTATTGGATTTGGTAGGCTTTTTATTTTTGAATCTTCCTTCAAGATTCTTGTCAAATTCTAACTTCAAATTGGATCTTCTACTCAAGATTATGAATATCTTGAGGTCTTATTATATTTGGCATTTCTTTCCAAATTCATCTTCTTGGGCTTGTTTTCAGATGGTGATAATTATCCCAAATATTTCACTATCTCCAATAGTGAATTTCTTCAATGAGTTCTCCTTGGAACTCTTTTGATGATATCTTTAGTAAGGCTCTCAAAGCCTTTTACTGGATTCTCATAGAGACTTCTCCAAGGCCTTTGATCTTGTAGCTATTATTATTCGAGAAAGACTCTCCTAGTCCTTCTTCAATGATATCTTCTCCTGATCTCTTTTACTTTAGGTTTGGATTGATTCTGAATAAGATACTCTCTCTATGTTTTTTTTAGGAAGCTTTTCCAACTCACCAAATCTCCCTATTCCTATAACAAAGTATTAGTACTGAAATATACTTTTGAATTAGATACTCTCTTATGGAGTCTTCTTAAAGATCAAGGGTTTTGTGGTCTTTTTTAGTATAAAGACTTATGTGGCTTTTTTTGTATCAAGGTTTCTATGGCCTTTTTTGTATCAAGGCATCCTATGGCCTTTTCTTCTAGATCAAGGCTACTATGACCTTTTTCTTCTGGATCAAGGCTAGTATGGCCTTTTATTTTGGATCAAGGCTTCTATGGACTTTTTTTATTAAGGCTTATATGGCCTTTTTCTTGTGAAGTTTCCAATCTAGCAATGGAGATCTCCTATCTCCTAACTTCACCATAATTCTTCTCTAGAAGTCTCTTTTGTAGTATTATTCTCTTGCAACAACTAATATCTTCACTATGAAGGCACTCCGAACTTCGAGCAATGAAGTTTAAATCTCCTAGCTTTCTATTGTAGGAGGTGTCCCAATCATTTGAGAATTAATTCTTTGCAATAAAAGAAACTTCAGGTAAATTTCTCCAGATCTCTTAGATGAGGTTCACTAGTTGATTCATCAAACTAGTGGATCAAATGTTGGGTCCTAGTCTTCATGAGTTTTCCCTTATAACTCTATGGAAAAACTCTAGCCATATGCAATCTCAAATATTTCAGAAATTGAGATTTATTTCAGTCCTTGTGAATTTCCCTAATTCTACCACCTAGACTCTTTTGAGAATTTTTGATAGTGACTGACCTAATGGCATGTCATGTTGACAAAAACTTAGGGTCTGTTAGAATAAGCAACAATATTATTCACGTCTGAGAAGGTTTAAATAATACATTTGCAGACTGAAATAGCCCGGAGGTTACGAAACCATCCGAGGCTAAAATAAAACCTGTTATAACAAATAACAAGTTCAGCCTAATTAATAAAATAATGTAATAACAAATATACGCTAACAAATATAAGCTAACATCCCCCCTTATTACATTATTTGGGTAATAATATAACTACTAGTTATACTAACATCCCCCCTAATTACATCATTTTGCAATACAAAGAGAGCTGCGAAACAATTCAAATTTGACATGTGCAAGTGCCTTAGTGAAAATGTTTGCAACTTGAGCATCGGTGGGAATGTGCTGAAGCTGAATTCGGTGCCTCGAAACTTCATCTCGAATGAAATGACATTGTGTGTCAATGTGTTTTGTTCTTTCATGATGGACTGGATTCTTGACTAGGTTCAGAACACCCTGATTGTCGCAAAACAAGTGTATTGGAGATTTGGATGGATGACCCATACTTGTCAGAATGTGATGCAACCATATCACTTCACACACAGCTTCATGTGCGGCGCGATACTCTACCTCTGTTGATGAAATAGCAACCACCTATTGCTTCTTGCTGTGCCAAGATACAGGACCGGATCCAAGATGAAAAATATATCCTAAAGTTGACTTACGATCATCAAATGATCCGACATAGTTAGAGTCTGTGTATCCTTGCAAGAAGAATTTATTGTTCCTCTTGTATTCTAGGCCATATTCCATTGTGCCACGAACATAGTGAAGAACACGTTTTGCTGCTTTCCAATGAGTGGTCTTAGGCTCCTGCATGAACCTCGAAAGATAGTTGACAGTAAATACGAAATCTGGCCTAGTATTGGTCAGATATATGAGACTCCCAATCAAATGTCGATAGAGAGTACCATCTACCTAAGGTGAATCATCATATCATGATAACTAAAGTCCAGTCTCCATCGGAGTTGCCATTGGCTTGCAATCAGTCATGCAATATTTTTCTAGCAATGTCTTGGCATATTTTTTTTGAGACACTTTGATGGAGTGCTCCTTCTGGATGAATTCCAGACCAAGACAAGAATGGAGAAGTCTGAGATCTGACATCTCAAAAGATTGACACAAGTCTCTTTTGACAGTAGAGATCATAGTTTCTGAACTCCTTGTAATGAGCAGATCATCAACATAGAGTACAAGCAACACTATCTCAGAACAATGTTTCTTAAAATAGAGGTTTGCATCTGATGGACATCTCTTAAAACCATGTTGCAGGAGGTGATTGTCCATTTTTATATACCAAGCTCGAGGAGCTTGTTTCAGGCCATATAAGGATTTGACCAATTTGCAAACTTTCTGCTGTTGGCCTTCCACTGCAAATCCTTCTAGCTGAGTCATATAGACTTCTTATTGGAGATCACCATTCAGAAAGGCACTTTTGACATCCATCTGATGAACTTTCCACCCAAACTGTGCTGCCATAGCACAAATAACTTGAATTGTTGTCATCCGAGCAGTAGGTGCAAAAGTTTCCTCATAGTCAATGCCTTCCTTTTGAGCATAGCCCTTTGCAACAAGACGAGCCTTATGCTTATCAATTGTCCCATATTCTTTGTACTTGACTTTATACACCCATTTGCAGCCAATGGGTTTCTTTCCATGTAGCAGATCGACAAGCTTCCAAGTTTTGTTTTTCATCAAAGACTTATACTCTGCATCCATAGCAGCCTTCCACTAAGGCTCACCGAGAGCAACTTGTACTGATGCAGGTTCAAGATCATCTATGGAAGACATAAACACCTTATCACTATCAATATCCATATCTTTTGTATCTCTTGCTGGATCTACAGAAAGTTCTTCAAAAGACTGACACAGATCATCAACCCTAGTATTCTCTATTGCAGCTTTCTCCTGTCGAGCCATGCTACGAGTACGAGGCCTATCCAAAGTCAAATCTAGTGGAGTAGATAGATTAGAGTATTTGATTGTATTTGTATACCACTTTGGATTCTTCTTCTTAGGTGTTGAAGAAGATCCAGAAGAACCTCCAACCTTTGATGAAGGAGATTTAACAACCTGAGTTTCCACAAGGTCTAGGTATACATCTGATGTGTTTACTGATGTGAAAGCCTCATCAAAAACATCTCTACTTATGTGAATCTTCTTGGTTAAGGGATCAATCAAACAATAACCCTTAGAGTGCTCATCATACCCAAGAAGAATACACTTCAATGACTTCTCATCTAGCTTCTTCCTTTTCTCTTTTGGTATGTGCATGAAAGCTTTACACCCAAAAATGCGTAGATGAGAAATGGAGGGTTTCCTACCACTCCATGCTTCCTATGGAGTCATTCCTTGTAGGGCCTTTGTGGGTGCCCTATTCAACAGATATACTCATTGTGGTGACAACTTCTGCCCAATATAGTTTCTCAAGTCTAGCTCCTGTGAGCATGCAATGAACCATTTCCTTGATGGAACGATTCCTCCTTTCAGCAACTCCATTTTGCTGAGGAGTATAAGCAGTATTTAACTGTCTTGTGATCCCATTTTCTTTCAATAATGCAGAAAATTCTTTAGAGGTGAACTCCCCCCCTCGATCTGAGCGGAGGGTCTTTATAGAAGTCCCTGACTCCTTCTCAACAGATTTATTGAATTGCTGAAAGAAGCCAAATGCTTCAGATTTCAGTTGAAGAAAGAATACCCACATCTTTCGTGAGTAATCATCCACAAATAACTAAAAATACCTCTTACCCCCACAACTTTTGGGAGTGAAGGGACCGCACAGATCGGTATGAACCAACTCCAGAGGTTTCTTTGCTCTAGTAGAGCTCTTTTCAAAAAGGCACTCTATGCTGCTTTCCTGCCAAGCATTCAGAGCAAACTAGTAAAGTGGTAGAAAGGGAAGGAAGACCCTTAACCATCTCATACTTAATTAGCTCAAGTAAGTAACCAGAACTCAAATGTCCATATCTCTTGTGCCATAGGGAAGTTGCCTCCTTTGTAGAGACTATCATGGCAACATGTGGAGTAGAGATAGTATCTAAGGCAAATAAGCCATGCTTATATGAAGCGGTTGCAATGTTCTTACCCCTCCTGGTAATAGAACAACACTTCTTGCCTCCCTCAAAACTAAAGTTCACAACCATATCTTTGTCCAGAATTTGTGTGACTGACAACAAATTGTTTTCCAATCCTGGAACATAGAGGACTTTATCAATCTGACACTTGCCATCAGGAAGAGTGACTCAAATATTGCCTTCTCCCTGAACCTTGTAGGTTTTATCATCAACAATAGTGACAGGTTTGCCCTCTTTGGCCTCAAAAGACTCAAACCATGATTTGTCACCAGTCATGTGCTTACTAGCTCCAGAATCAACATACCATATAGGATCCGTTTGCTTGGACACTGTGGTAGTCATGAAAACTTTGTGAGCTCTCTCAGAATCCGTGTCAGATTCTTCATCAGCAACATTCACTTGCTGTTTGTTCTTTTGTGGTTTGTTTCGGCCTTTCTATTTTGATTGCTTATTCTTATGCCAACATCTCTTTGTATCATGACCTTCTTTGTCACGGATCTTGCAATATCTCTTTTTTGTTGAGGTTGTTGAGTTTGTTTCTCTTTTGAATCCTTTTGTGAATTCCCTCCCTTCGAAAATTACCCTTCTTCTGGTTCTGCCCTTTCCTGTTGATGTAGAGAGCAGTGTTAGAAGAATCATCTCTCTGTAGTTGGCATGCTTCCTCCTCTTGAAGCATATTAACCAATTCTACAAAAGTAACTTTCCGTTGTGATACATGAAGGGAAGTAATCAACACCCGATAAGAATCAGGTAAAGCTCTCAATACAACTAAAGTAAGGAGCTTGTCTTCAATCGGTTCTCCCAAAGAATTCAACTTTGCTTTCAATTCGGAAACTCTGCAAAGAAAGAATTCAACTGTCTCACCCTGTTTCATGCTCAGACTGTGTAATTGAGATTGAAGAAATAGAATGGTGGAATCATTCTTTCCCTCATATATAGTATTAAGGGCATCCCATGCCGCTTTACTAGTTGCACAGTCAGCAATATGGGGTTGGACTTCATCAGACACAACAAGCAAGATGAGCACTTTTGCTTTACTGTCTAGCTTATCAAAGTCTCTTTGAGCATTAGATGGAGCTGTAGCACCAGCAATAGGTGCGTGTCGTGGCTACTGTGGTGGCTATGGCTGCAGCTCATTGGGAACGCAGCACAACGCAGTGCGGGGAGGGGGGGGCGGCCATGTTTGCAAGAATTTTTTTTTTTAGATAAAAAACTATTTTTTTATTTTAAATCCACTACGACGCAACGGGGGGTGGGGGGGGGCCTCCCTAAGTTCACACGAACGCGCGACGGGAGGGGGAGGGAGGTGGGGGGGCCTCCCCAACATCGTGCGAATGCGCGACATGTCGCGTCTGCATGACGGGAGTGGGAGGTAGGTGGGGGGCCTACCCTACGTCGTGCGGACACGTGACGTGTCGCATCTGCATGACGGGAGGGGGAGGGAGGTGGGGGGGCCTCCCCAACGTCGCGCGGACACGCGACGTGTCGCGTCTGCGCGACAAGAGGGGGGGAGGGGGGAGCACCCTCAGTCGCACGTGGATGCGCGACGAGGATTATCCTGTCGTGCATCTATGCGCGATGAATATTTAAAAAAAAAAAAAAAAAAAAAAATCTCTGCGACGCCGCGCGATTGCGCGCGGTGTTAAATTTATTTATTTATTTTTTAAACTTTGTTGCGGAACGTCGCACGATTGCGCGCGAAGTTAATTTAAAAAAAAAAAATTGCCTTCTCAGCACAGAAAGAAGAAAAAAAATTGCGGTCTCCCAGCACAGAGAAAAAATGCTTCCTCCCAGCTACCAGATGTTGTGTTCCCAGCAAACAAATTTACAGTCGCATGTCCCAGAAAGCGATTGCAAAAAGAATCTGCACAAGCTTGGATACCATGTTAGAAGAAACAATAATATTATTCACGTCTGAGAAGGTTTAAATAATACATTTGCAGACTGAAATATCCCAGAGGTTACGAAACCATCTGAGGCTGAAATAGAACCTGTTATAAAAAATAACAAGTTCAGCCTAATTAATAAAATAATGTAATAACAAATATACGGTAACAAATATACGCTAACAGGGTCAATGATAATGGTGGTTTTCCTATTGATATACCATAGCTTTGATACCACTGTTAGCTATTGATGTAGCAAGTAATGAGAGATAGAAATCACAAGATGCAAAATAATATGAGAAAGTAAATTTGCTAGATGAGTAAATATATACTATAAATAAAAATGATGGAAATATATACAAAGTAGCTATGGAGGAAATGAACGCTCCATGAATAAATCTACTAATCAAGAATGAGCTTTGAGCATATCACACTCCATCACATTACATCACACTCTGATACATCACACCACACTATTCTACACTACTTCCTACTGCTATATCATGCTCTATGTCTATGGTCCTTTATATAGGAAAATGGGTTCCTTGGCCAACACTCTACCTAGTTGTACAAGGGACACCTTGCACATATACAACTTGAATAGTGACACTTGTGTATTTATTACATTGCATGAAGTAACTAGATAAATTTCCCCTAAAGTATTATTATGTGCTAAGTATGTATTAAGAAAGGTACATTTACACGATTCAAATGATGTAATATAATCTATTTCTAACAATTAATTTATGTATGCGTTGAACCTGTGTGTTTTGTGCATTTGCTATGAATAATATAGCTTAAAAAATATATTTTATGCATTATATCCTAGAATATTGCATCCTAGGAATGAGCCATTCTGATCCCACTCAAATATAAGCTCAAATAATATGGTGATCGATTCAATTAGATAATTCACCACAATGCTGGTTGGATAGCATAAATTGCCTTGTAATGTTATATGTGTGAATTATTATGTTGTATTTTTCCTGACACACACATATAGTTGTGTTTTAGTATTTAACCTTATCCATATATTATGTAAACAAACAACTTCTATGTATGCACTTTGTATCTTATTCATCTATGTAAATATCATCACTATATTTGTTATTGCCTTGAATATGAGTCTTGTACAATGAAACTATGTATAGACTATAACATGCATTGCCAAGCACTATTTTATATTATACATTGGTATGTTTAAATATTTATTCACCAAAATTTTGCACTGTCACTCTCAAGCACACAATATTGACCTCTACAATTAAGTAAATTAGTGGTGCCATTAAAATCATGTAGATGTATTGTATAATAATATGAGTAGCACTATGCTTGTGAACATATGTGTTTTACTACAAGGTATTCTATTTTTCCACAAGATACTTGGTCGTGTATATAATATATTTTCATAACTGTGTGAGGATGCTAAACATTAATTAACTTATTGTGCTATGTATTATTACAAACATCTCACCTACACCGTCAATATTCTAGTTCTAGAATCACTTATATGAAAATAAATCAAGCACATAAATATTGGAGTACTCATGAAGATTCAATTAATGCATATAACTCAAAATAATGAAATATTATTGCATTATTGCATATATTGCCTTACCATTTAATTCTCACCATGCTACTTTATTTCTAAGTTATGATTTTATTTAGTTTTACTCTCTTTATTTTTAAGTTATGATTTTGTTTCGTTTTACTCTCTTTATTTTTAAGTTATGATTTTGTTTCAATTTACTCTCTTTATTTGTAAGTTATAATTTCATTTCATAGAAAAAACATTTTACTCTTAATTATAAAAGTTAAATAATATTTATTAAAATAATATAGTATTTTAGCAACATAAAAAAAATTAGGGCAATTGAAGATAAGAAAAATCTTATCTAAAGAACACCTTAAAATACGAATAAAAGATAACCTCTAAATCCTCATATGACTTTATAAGGAAAAAATTAAAATATAAAACTTAATAGGAACTAAGTTGTGTGAATTTTAGAGTGATTAAGCTTATTTTGAGGACAAAAATCCCATTATGTTGCATCGAATAATAGAAAACTTAGTAGAAATTTTATTATTAAACAAATGATTTATTAAAAATGAAGTTGATGACCATGCATTATCTTATGTTTATAAAAGTAGAAAATATTTTATTTAATATAGTGTATTTTGTTTCTCTTATACAAGTTAAGGATAGCAAAGGTTTGTTTTATGTTTGGAATTTACACTTATGTCTTAAATTAGATTACTTTAATTAATATGTCTAAAGAATCATAAAATTTCCATTATGAGATTGATGAATGTTTATGAGTGGGACAATTATTTATTTGATTAGTTTTATAAAGATTCAATCCTTAGGTTTTGTATAATATCTAGACTTAGGAAAATATTAGAATAGGAACCTTAACTATTGAACTAAATTACCTATTAAAACAAGTCACCCATTACCATTGGAATTACGAGTATGCAATCAATGTGATTTGTGAATGGTCGCTAAGGATAGGTGGAATGAGACACCTATATAGGTCATTGTATAAGTAGTATGGTGGTGGGCCTTGTATGATATTTTCAAATAGGGGATCTTTATGGGAGAACCATGTCTTCAAGATAAGATCTCTTGTTGAGGGGGAATCTTGATGGAGGATTTGGAACTCCACGATAAGATTCTATAGTGATTTAAAATGGGAAGAGTCACTACATTTATTTGTAATTTCATCAAGGAAATCATGATCAAATCTAAGTGAATGGCATGAACTTAGTTGCCTATGATGCTAGATATTAATCTAGGTGCATGGTCTTTAGTTAAGCACCATAGCATTTACGTAATAATCCTTACATGTTTGGCAATATATGAGTTGATCTATACTCGATCCTCCACTTAACATGTTAATGTAGGGAGATATGCATCCCCCTCTAGGTGATATGGGCCCTAGAGGATAACCCATGACATTGTTCTATATTCACCAAAAAAGAAGGTGATATAGATAGAATCACTAAAGGGCACTCCTTGCAGGATTTGATCAATCTTGTCCACTTGGGATGCCAACTAAAATAGTCAAATTTACAAATGTGGTACTTAATTCTATGTAATAATTACTAAAGGGTGCAAAACTAAACCTTAAAAAAATTTACTTTGTCAAACCATATTCCTAGTTCATCAAGACTACAGATGAGTCTGAAATATTACAACCAGTATGTAATTGATTGGATTGTCATAGTTGGTACCAGAGCCTAGGTTGTAATATTCCTAGGTTATAGGGACCAAGAAATTTTATAGTTAAAATTTAACCCTAATAAACTATAAAAATGATGTACCTCTTTTATACCCAGATAAAATAGCTCCAATGCATCAAGGTGGATCCTTTAAGAAATCTACATTATCTAATTAGGAAGAAGCTCCCACTCATTCATGAATATAGAGGTGATTATATGAAATAGATGAACCGGTCAAAGAGGAAGAAATATTGATCATAGTAGTTCAACAGATGCAAGAAAAAATGAGGCAACATAAGGAAGAAATAGAACAACAATGAGAATAATGACTAAACAATAGAGAATGATAGAAACTTTGATAAGATAAGTTAAGGGAAAAACCTTGAAATCAGACCTAAGAGGAGTCTAGACAAGAGCCCTGATAGACATGTAGAGTCTGGTAAGACTTGAGTCGGGGTAGAGCTAGCCCAAGATATGAAAAAAGTAAAAGTTTAGAAATTTGATGGAAAGGAAGATAGGGATGCTACTGAGAGATGGCTGATATATAGACCTTTTTTTCTATGAAGTATCTATCATCTAAATCCCAGAAAACTTGGGCTACCTTACACTTGTTGATGTAGGCTTAGAGTGGTGGAATACTTACATTCAGGGAAGGAAAATTAAATCTTTTGATTTAAAATGGGATAATTTTGTAGAGGAATTTAAGAAGAGATTCCAAACTAAATAGTTCTATGTTGAAAAATTTGAAGAATTTTCCACCCTACAATAGGAATCCATGACTATAAAAAAATATTATCAAAGGTTGTTAAGCTACTTAAGTATATTTTAGAATACAAAAAACAAGGAACTAAAGGTACAAAAATTCATTTTAGGGGTTCATCCCAAAATCAAAACCATCATAAATCTACTCAATCCAAAAAACTTGCAAAAATCTCATGATCTAGCATGATAGGAATAAAAAAACCATAAAACAATAAGGGCTTACTTTGGTTATCAAAAAATGACTAAAAAAGAGAAGGTTCTCAAGAAAAGAAAGATTCGTGTATTTATAAGATGGGATCAAAACAAAAAGTTCAAAGGGGATGATAAGGAAAGGTCTAAAATTGAAAATAAAAACAATGACAAAACTTACACAGATAGGAATATGAAGAGTCATCCAAGGAAGAATAATCAAAGGGCCAAATTTAAAAATATAAAACCTACACCAGGGAATAAGGATGCAGAAATAAAATTAAAAAGTAAGGCTCCTAAGCTAGGGTGTTTTGTATGTGGAGGACCATATTATGCAAACAAATATCCCTAGAGAGCCGACTGAAAGAAAGCATCTGATGATCATCCTCATTGAATTTATGCTACAATAGGTAATATCGGTCTAGATGGCCAAGCTACACGATTACTTATAAAAGGTAATTTTTTTGATAAAAATATAAATATTTTGGTTGATAGCGGTGCAACAGATGGTTTGGTTTCTTTTAATTTAGCCAAGGATATACTAGTAAGACTAATATTTTTGGCAAATGGGTGGAAGGTTGAGTATGGGTCAAGGCAAACCTTTTTTGCTAACCAATTTCTATTTGATATTTGCATATCCTTACCTAATGGAAGAATATATTGGCATCAGTATGTAACTCCCTTACATTCATTTAATATTATCCTTGGGATGGATTGGTTAAAAGACCATAAGGCCCTCATTGATTTTCAAGAAATATGGATAGAATTTATGAAAAAACCTAATCAGTGGATAAGGATTCACTGTGATTGAGATACCTTTTGACCACATCTATTGTTTGCATTACAAATCAAGAAATCAATTAAAAGACATAGGGAAGTCTATGTAGTCAAAATAAACAAGGATGATGAGAATGAAGCCTATAAGGAAATTTACAAGAAATTTACAATATTGGAAGAGTTTAAGGATGTCTTTCCAAAATACTTACCTAGAATTCCCCCATAATGAGAATTTGAATTCTCCATTGAACTTATAGCTGGAGCTGAACCCATTGCTAGATCACCCTATTGAATGACCTTGATTGAATTATAAGAATTAAAAGTACAAATTCAAGATTTTCTAGAAGAGGGTTTGATTAATCCAAGTGTATCATCTTGGGGAGCTCTAGTTTTATTTGTGAAAAATAAATATGGATCCCTAAGGCTATGCATTGAATACAAAATTCTTAATAAGGTAACCATTAAAAATATATATTCGTTGCCAAGAATTGATGATTTGTTTGATCAACTGGAAGGAGCTTCTATCTTCTTAAAAATTGATCTTAGATCTAGTTATCATTAGTTGAGGATCAGATAAGAATACACTCACAAGAAAACTTTTATAATAAGATATGGATATTATGAATTCAGAGTTTTACTCTTTGGGTTAACAAATACCTCGATAACATTTATGAATCTCATGAATAGTGTCTTTCAAGAACAACTTGATCATTTTGTGCTCATATTTCTATATGACATCCTGATTTATTCATGAAATAAAGAAGAGCATGATCAACATATCAAGGTTGTGCTAGATATACTAAGGAAAAATCAGCTTTATGAAAATATTTCTAAATATGAATTTTACACCTCTCAAGTCCAATACTTAGGACATTTCATATCTGTTGATGGGGTTGTTGTCGATCCTAAAATAATTGAGGTGACAATCAATTGGATATCCCCCACTAATCTAATAGATGTACATAGATTTATGGGAATGGTAGGTTATTATAGATATTTTGTAAAGAATTTATCAAAGATTTCCTACCCAATTACTAATATGCAAAGGAAAGGAAAATCTTTCAAGTTGACAGAGCAATGTGAAGAAGTTTTTAATGTTCTTAAGGAAAGGTTGACAATGAACTCAATTTTAAAAATACTTGATCCCTCTAAAACAATTATAGTTTGCACTAATGCCTCTACTGAAGGCTTGGGTGGGATTCTGACTCAAAATGAAGTAATCATAGCTTACGAGTCTCAAAATGTTAAAAAGCATGAGCTCAAATATGTTACTTATGATTTGGAGTTAGCAACTATAGTACATGCACTTAAGATCTGGAGGTATTATTTGTGAGGGAAACCCTTTGACTTAAATATAGATATATTGTGGAGAATTTTGGCTTCCCTTATAGATGTGTTACATCACAGAAATCCTTAGGCTCACAAGTAGTTTGTAGACTATGATGGATCTACCTCTTTTATATAGAAATAGATTATCAGCTTCACTCTAGATAGAACATATTAGGTAGGGATACCCTAAAAGTGAGCTTTAACATTAATTATTGAAGTCCATGCTCATCTAGATTGATGAAAATTATTTTATATTTTGTTATTTTTGACCAAAACTAATAGAAATTCCTACCCTAAGATTCAAGTGGTAGATTGATGCCTTGTTCATTGGGCAATTGTAGCATAGTTTATGTATCTCATGATTTTAGAATGAAAAGGAAGGGAGAAATAGTTCATTTACATTTATTTAAATTATACAATAAACATAAGTGAGTAAACCAACAAAGGAAAACATCATTCATATATTTAGATGTTGTAATATACAAATGAAAAATATACACACGATTGGCATGGGAATGCAAGATGTTGAAATTATATTTCAGAAAAAATATTACATATCAAAGCCCAGTAGAGTGCTTAGGTATCTGTGACTATGATTACATTATTTCCTCTATTCAAATAATGCAATAGAGGTATACAAATCTATATCCTAACTGTAGTGATATAAGAGCCTCCAAATTCATACATAACCACTGGAAATGATATCAGCTAGCATGACACTTCCTTGATAACTCCTATGCAAAATGGATGAAGAACATGAAGGACGAAAACAAGAAAAAGACATAATGAATAAAAAGTACAAAAAACCACTATGAAGGAACTATATTCTACCTCTTATAAAATGTTTCTCTCTTTAGCTTGATATCCTCCTTTGTTGCAAAATATTTTATTTATTACTTCAGGTAGTCAGGTTCTATTATAATGATTTTGATGTGGGACCTACATTTGGCATTATCTCCTACTACTTGCAGGCTGAACATGGCATGACAAAATGATAATTGTTTTACACTTTTTTCCTATCACTGCTCCCCCAATATATCAATGTTTTCGCTTCCCTGAGTGGTGGGCTCCACTATACCTTGGTCTACTTTGTTTTCTTCTGTACTAGGTCTTACTTTGTCTTGTTTGTCCTTATTTATTCCTTATTGATTTGAATCTTCTTCTTTTCCCCATTTTTCAAAGCTTTGTATTTTTTGGTCAATATACGTCCAAGCTTCTTCATGGAAATTCAAAGTAAACTTTAACATATTTGTATTTTACATAATTTTATTTACTTGACCCTTGGACCATGCCACATTGTCAAAAAAAATGTACAAGTGGTCAACTGATTCTCCTAGGAATTTGACTTGCCTAGCAAATTCAGTATCATGATTTTGATCATAGTCAAACTCTTGAATCCTATTGAGAACTAAATCTTAAATACTAGCCACCTGAAATAATTCATCCAAAGAGAACCCACAATCACTAAGTTCACTATTTATTTCCTCTTCTGAATGTGTTATTTCACTATTCCAACTACACCACTTCGATCTGTTCTTTAGGAAGATGGATTTTTTTGTAAATTATTTAGCAAATAACCTAATAGAGCCATCTCCTAATAAAAATTCTCCCTCACTTATTGCTATACAGTGTTCTTCAAACTTCATGATATATTGAGTTTACCCTTCCATTTTTTTGCTGCAACAAATTTCTTAGAATACTTGTAGTGTGTTTGATGGCATAGATATTGTAGAATAGTGCATTCAAATTGGTCATATTGCCTTGTATTTTTCTTATATCTTTCTTTAATTTCTCAATAAAGTTAGAACAATCTATATCCTTTGTTATGAATTGAGGCTTTGATTTCATAGTTGTATCCTAGGAAGCTGATAGTTGTTGTTTGAGGCTATCTATCTTTGCTTGTAATTGATCTATTTTTAGTTTTAATTGGTTTTTTGTTGTAGCTTTGGCCTTTAACCCTGTTACTTCATTTTCTACAACCTCCACTACTTATACTTGAAATACCACATTGACTTCATTATGTTAACATGACCTACTATAGCCATTATTACTTCTCTATTTATCTCTATTCAAGCTTCTTTTAGGCTTGGAGGTAGAGGGATTGTGATCATAGTGGAAGACACATCACATGTACTCTATTCTACTACTTTCTCAGCTCTACGCTATCCTTTTACAAGGTCTCTCCTTTAACTCATGTCTTGTATTTGCTATTCCTCTATAGTAATTTTTATTACCTCCTTTGTTCTTTACAAAGTGAAATTTTCCATACCTAAAATTGTAGCATTATGCCTAGACCTTTTTATTTTTGATGAATTGGAATCTTAGTCAATATTTGATACTCGCAGAGTATGTTTGATAGTCCCTCTACTTATTTAATCTTATTAAGTGCTTTGGCTAAGATTGGGTGTTCCTTTTTATTTATGACCAAAGAAAAAGAGATCACAAAAGACTAGCTAAATACAACTTTGATCTGTTAGAATATATTACATCATTTGCCTATGTTTAATTAATTTTGGGGGAAGTTATTTAGTTACTTCATGTAATGCATACACAAGTTTCAATATTGCAATCTGTATATATGCAAGGTTTTCCTTGTATAGCTAGGTATAGTGTTGGCCAAGGAATCCATATTCCTATATAAAGGGCCACATATCTCTACTTGAATGTATCACTTATTATTCATGTAATTATATTTTGCATTGTTTTGATCTCTATCTTGTGATGCAATGTAATGCTTCTAAATCTATTAGTGGTATTAGAGCTATGATAGATCAAGCTATAGTAGATCAATAGGAAAATCACCATTATCATTGACCCTAATTTTTTTGTCAACTTGATGTGCCATTAGACCAGTCACTGTCAAAAATTCTTAGAAGATTCTAGGTGGTAGAATTAGGGAGACCCACATGTGAAGCACTTGGGACAATTATCACCATCTGACAACAAGCACAAGAGAAGGAGAATTCAAAATATTCAAAATATTGAGAAGAAGAAAAATCCAATGAAGATCTCAAGATATTCAAAATATTGAGAAGAAGATCTTGCTTGAAGTTAGAATTTGACAAGATTAAGGCCACAAAATACAGGAGATTTGAATATTACCTTTCAAAAAAAGATGATATTGCTTTAGAGACATAGACTTATCCAAATATACAACAAAAGGAGAAGACTACAAGAGGAGAAAAAGACACCAAGATCTACATCCTCTATAGAAGTGGTAAAGGAGCTACAAAATCTTTTAAAAAAAGGTAAGAAACTATTAGTGCAAGTAGATTCATTAATTGGATTACTTATCAGATTTATTAAAGCACCTTAATCTAGATTAAAGTTGCAAAAAGGATATTTGTATTACAGTCTTCAAATGTGCAAAAAGAAAGGTTTTTTTTAAGGTTTATTTGCACATTAGGAGTTTATTAGATTTAAAAATTTCAACTATCTATAAACTACCTATAAAATACCTATTATCTACTTTGGAAAGCAAAAGAAGACTATATCCTAATATCTTGCTTATAAGAAATTTGCAAAATAATTCTTGAAGATTCATTTCAGATTATTCTTGATTAAGTTGCAGTAAATTGATTAAGTGCACTTATAATTTTTTGAGAGTTATTTGGAGTGATAAGGTGTAATTTTTAGTGCATTAAAAATTAAATATTAGTGGTTTTACTTGCACTCCTATATTACTCTCAAAAAGCTGTGTTTGTGTTCTTGAGAAAGGCACAAAATCAGAATTTTTCAAAAAGTGTAAATACACTATTGGTGCGCAAAAATCTGCAACTCATAGTGGCCAAAAGAAGCCACCAAAAAGGTTAGAATGATCCAAAACTTGGAGAAGAAAACAACTAACTAAAATCAGAAATAGAAGTTTCAAATATTGAGACTTGATGAGTCTCAAATCCAAAAGTATTACAGGGTTTGACGCAAGAGAAATAAAATTTAAGAAAACTACATCAAATAAAGAGCTTCTATCTAAGCTTAGATTTATCATAAAAGTATCCAAGAAAAAATGGGAAGGTGTATAAAAAAAGAGACAACCTCAAAACCCCTACACTGCATTCAAAATTCTACCACAAAACCAAAATTTCAGACTTGCAAAAGAAGTGCAAGGAAGGGTGCAATAAAGACATTCTATTCATAAATATTGGTACATTATATTTTATTTCTCTAATACATTCTACGTAGGAAAGAGAACAAATTTGAAGATGTCATAAAGGCACAACATTATCTAGAAGAGCATAGTCAAATACGAGCATCAAGAAGCCTCTCAAAAGGGCCTACATCGTGCATGAGCTGGACAATAACAGGTGACCTATAAATCCCAAGAAAGGAGGCACATTAATCGCTAAAGGGAACATATCCAAAAACACAAAAGCAAAGGAAATAAAAGTAAGTAAAACTAAAAACATACGTCCAAAGGAAGGAGCATTCAATACTACCATTGGAGCATCAAGAAGTCTCCACCATAGTGCTATCGTTCAAGCTCCACCAAAGCTCCTCCATATCTCCACCAAAGCACCACCACTAGCTTTTCTTGGTTGGAACCATCTCAGTGGCATCAAAATACAACCAAGAAGGTGGAAAAGTATGTAGAAAATATTACAAGGCATTATAAGCATAAGGGCATGCGAGTGACATTTTTCATCCTTCAAAGGAAACCCTAAACACTATCAAGGTACGTTGGATTTTCACACATGCGAGGAAGTGTTACAAGAAGAATTTGGTGCTCATAGACCACATGGAAGAGGATTTACATTCCTCCATAGGCATTATCATTCAGACATCACAAGAAGGAAGAAAATGCTTCAAACATTACACTTTTAATGGACGTCCAAGAAATCATTGAAGTATAACTGAAGTGACTTATTACTAGGTTGACCACCTATTAAAGGCTCCTTGGACTAGGAATGACACGATAATTCAACATAGCAATTCAACACAACAATTCAATGTAGTCTTCAACGCATTTACATCCAATATGTGGGAGTCATCATAGCATGGAAGCAAGGAGTAGAGCATTCAATGCTTTGGTCTGAATACAGTCAAAGTATATACAATCAACATTGCAACCATTACATGTCTAAAATTAGCATCAATTATTGCTTGGTATTAGGTAAGGTTTATCCCCAAGTTTATATGCTTTCATCTCTAGGGAGTTATAAGGTTGAATTTAGAGGAATATAATTATATTGAAAGCCATACCTCAAAGGGAATCATTTATCAAGTTAATATAACATTTGCAATATTAAACTTAGGAGTAATAAGGTTTTCTGTTGGAAATCAACCTTAAATACTTGCAAATATTATTGTGATCTATTTTTTCGAAAATTAGGGAGTTATAAGGGTTACTACATCAAACTAATTAATTTGGAAAATTAGATACACTTGAATTAAAGGGATATTAAAGAGATTTTTTATCAAAGCATTTCAAAGGTTGGAAATTTATAATATTATTGTCTCAAAACTTCTCAAAAAGAGAAAAAATATCCAACATTAAAACCTCTTTAAATTTGGGAAAAGTTATTAGTTCAATATGAGCAATAAGGATGATAGAAGTTGATTTTGGTATTTACAATACTTACAAAATAAACCAAAATTGAACTATAATTTACAAAAGCACTTTATATCTTATCTAAAACATACTAGGGAGTTATAAGGTATTCTAAAAAACCTAAAAATTTATATTAAGGAATTCAAAATAGCAAGCATGGATTATTGGTATATATATTCAGGTGCAAGTAAGCATATGATATGAAATATACATTGGTTCAAATATCTAAAGAAGATAAATGAAAAAATACTTGTTGTAGTAGATAACAAAACATATGAAGTAAAAGGAATATGAAATATTCCAGTAAATTTTAAGGATAGAAGAGGTGTGATAAAAAATGTATTGTATGTTCTAGGATTAATTACTAATATTATTTTTGTTTCTCAACTCATGGATCAAGATTTAACTATTGAATTCAATGTTCTCACTAGTAGAAAACAATGTCACATATCTAGATAGGGAAGAATGTGTAGACACCTAAAAGTTGCACATTCTCACTTATATATACTTTTACATCTACATACACACTTGTAGATTGACATAGGCTATCATAGGCCATTGTAGACCACCGTAGTCATTTTTAGGCTATCGTAGTCTTTCGTAGGTTCCTAAACCTACAAAACTAGGTAAAATACCTCCAAAATACCTCCTACCCACTAGGAGACCACCTATTAGCCCCCTAAGGAAACTTAATCCCTCCCTTAAACCTAATTAGCTCTCATGGGACCTTATACCTATATAAAAGTCTAATTAGGTTGATTAGTGATCTAATTCATCATTGAATTTCACTTAAATGCACTTTTTCACTTAAGTGAGTTTAATTAGGGTCCTAAGCCAAATTAGCCCTAAGCACATGAGATTAGTTAGGATATTTCCAAATGCCCTAACTAAAACCTAACCTAACCTAGGATCTAACTAACCTTAGTTAATCCTAACTCTTCCTCACACATGTGTGAGGAAGAGATATTTCCCTAAGGCATATGGGTTTGACACCTATCCAAACCCTAACTTAACCTCATCAGGATCTGACCCTAAGGTTGGTTTACCTAACCACCCTCCTGACCTTAGCATTTCCTATAAATAGGGGATCCCTCCCCTTATTCTATCTCTCTCTCTCCCTTTCAGCTACCATATAAAAACTTTGCCAAAATTAGTCTAGAATTGCATCTAATAAATATACACTATACAAACAACAAAGGAAAACATCAGACATCCATCTGGATATAAAGTTTGATCCCATAATGAGCAGAAGTCCAATTCATCATCTGACCTGCAAATCTGAGTTCCAATTCTCCCCTTACCATATGAATTAACCGTGCAACAGATCCAACTCAGCAAATTTAGGAAGTATGCTTTATTTCATGCTTTTATAGTGTTTTATGCATTTTTTACCATGTTTTAGCACAATTTTATTTCATGTATTTTTGTCTTTCATCAACAAGGGACTTGAATAAGGCAGGCCCCCAAACCATCTAACCATATTTTGTAGGCCTCACAGATAGGAGTAGGATATCACAAAACCAGTAAACTATCGATGGTCCGCAAGCCCACCTTCACTAAGGAGTCTTGAAAGAAGTCATCAGGATGTTTGATATTCATGAAAAGAATTGGGAGAATCACCTTTGTAACCCATGAACATTTTGAATGAATAAAAAGCGACATTATGAGCATTATATGTGTTTATGTATTTTATTTTATCAAATGACATCTTTCATTTGCTCCATTCTGGTATGACCAGTGGGACATCAAAAACCTCGAAAAAAGTCATCGAGGGTATCAAAGTCTAATCTAGAAAAATCAAACTTCAGCATAAGCCATCTTACACTTCAAATTACCACTTCAATTGCAATGTGCCAAATCAACCCTTCTCTAAATTACCACAAACCAATCAAGTGGTAGTAGCTTCTCTAGATTCTTCATCAATATTACAACCTCCTCCTGCACAATAATAGATGTTCATGGGCAAATATGATTAATTAAGATTCATCTCCAATCATGATTACAATGACAAATATCTCTTCTTTATATATCCATTTTCTTATTCTACTTTGAGGAGTCTACTACTAATATAATATAATATTATAATACAATCAACCTTGGATTATGTGTGGCTCATGCTAGCCCTTATACAATATAATAATATATACCCAAATATCTATTCCTAGATACCCTACCATGCCACCCTCCTTACAAATATTTCATCCTCAAAACATATGAAGAAACATGATAATATTGTTTGCTAAGCAATGTTAGCAACTGGTACCAATCTCGATCATCCATCCATCCAAGTGAAACATGTTGATGCTGGTATGCCATTTTGTTACTTGAGTATCCAAATCTACTTCATTGGCTCCATGCTTCTACTACTGTATTTTGATAACTTGAATAATGGATCCACTTGTTCCTTGATGTTGATGAACCGCTTTAAAAAATAGGATCACTATGCTTTCTCTGTTAAACTTTACCATAGTTGGTACCCTTATGATTCCATGTGGAACCATAATATTGCTGCATTGATCCATACCTCCAAGAATATTATCACTCATGGTGGTGTGGATGGCGATATGGTGCAACCTTAACTTGATGTTCTACCTTCTTTGACTTCTCAACCTTTGGCTTCATTGTTTTAAATTCTTCTACATATTGTTATTTCATGTTCCCTTTGTTTGGTGTGTCCTTGTGCTCTTCTATAAAAGCTTCCTTGGACTCTATTACTACTTTTTCCATGGACTCAATTGCTGCTACTTCTTCCGTGGACTTCGTTTCTACTACTGCCTTCCTGGATTCTATTTTAGGTTCTTCAATTTGTTTATCTACAACCACTTCTTGATTTTCCTTGGATCCTTTCTCCTTAAACTGAGAAATATCCTACAATATTATCTTCTTTTTCCTATACCATGACTTCATAAACTTATTTTGCACATTAATGTTAATAGTACCCAAAGAATCTAACCAAGGATAACCAAGAACAATATCCTCATCATCCATCTCAATAGCATAGAAATATAAATGTAAAACATATTTATCCATGGTAATCTTCAAATCTTCAAAAATATGAACATACTCACCCTCTAGCTTTATGTCCTTAATTTTTGTTGCTTGAACTTGCAACTTCTTATCCAAAGCAATATTAATAAAATTATATCTGCTACCAGGATCAATGGAAATAGTACCTATTCCTTTTGAATGCTTCCATGAACTTGTAAAATAGAAATTTTAGCTGAATTTAAACCTTTTCTATTCTTCTCTTGATTTTTTAAATCCAATGATGTGCCTTCTATATTCCTCTTCCTTGACATTTTCCTCTTTCTCCTTGAGTTATTTTATTTCTTTTTCATAGTCTTCATTCTATTTCCTGAAAACTTCCCAATATCCTTTTATTTCACTACGTTCATTTTGAATTCCCTGTAGTTTCTTTTTAAGGTCTTTGATGACATCCATTAGTCTATCTATATAATATGGGTCCCATTTACTCAAGAATGCATGCTCTATTTCATCCCAAGTGTATTCATTATTCATTTCTTTACAAAAATTTATCCACCAAGACCAAGTTTCCCTTTAATATATATACCAAGTATGGATTTCCAGAGAGAATTATTACGATATAGAGACCTAATTTTTTTCCACCATTCTCTAGCATAAATATCATTCTTCCCAAAAAAATATTGTACCTCCATAAGTTCACACCCCAATAATGCAAACTAGGGTTTCATAGAAATATATATATCCCCACTAATTTGAAGCTAAAATTCCACATAAACATTTAAATCTACAATTTTTCTTCCAAAAAAAAATAAATTGCAACTGATTTGCTTACCCAAACTAACAAATTTCATCTTTTGAAAAAATTTGTGAATTGAAAATTTATCACTACCCTTATTCTATATGGCTTACTTTAGAAGGTCGTATCTCCCTCAATACTACTTGGATTCCAACATATGACCACTCATTTTAAAACTCTTCAAATTATACATAAAATAATCCAAGAATCACCTGAATCGGATAAACTTTTGTAGAGATATGGCTTCTGAAACATGACACATTTTTCCAAAAACAATCTGCAAAATTTATCACTATCCTTGTTCCAGATGACTAATTTTAAAATATTATATATCCCTTAATACTATTTGGATTCCTTCTTATGACCACTCATTTTAAATCTCTTCAAATTTTGCATAAACTAATCCAAAAATCACTTGAATCGGATAAACTTTCATAGAGATATGGCTCCTGAAAGATGAGACATTTAAAAAAAAAAATTGCCTTAATTCTACAATTTCACACAAAAATATCCACTTTGCCAAAATCATTGCTCTGATACCACTTGTTGTAGAACTTTATTATTATTCACCAATATGCAAAAATATCAAATCATTCATCCACAAATAATTATTCACAATAACAATCCACAAATGAGAGAGATATAGAAGAGATATTTATCATTGTAATAATAACTCCACAAGATCTCCCAATATGTATATATAAATAAGAGATGTTTATCATTGTAATCATGATGATGGATCTTATGTAATCATATTTTCCCACGAAGTGGCCTATGGGAATTTTCCCTCTTAAGTGGCATCTGTCATCTTGGGATATCTTGTGGAGTTGTTTCTTATGTAAGGATTATTATTGGTGTTTCCCTACCTTAATTTTATTATCTATATTTCTCTCATTTGTTGATTTTTATTGTGGATAATGTATTGTGGATGAATGATTTGATATTTCTACATATTGATGAATGATTTATGTTAATGATAATAAGATTCTGCAACAACATCGAATATACCTTTTGTGTTTACCATTTCCAGTGTGGCCATGACATCCATTCTTATTGTACCTTTCATAACTTAGTCAAGGATATTATCAATCATAGTACAATTCAAGTTTCAAACCCCCTCACACCACAAAATCAAAATCTAGGTAATTATTAGAATCCATCACTTAAAAACAAGGGGACTAATCCTCATGAGACTTAACCCACTCAACAAGCCCAATCAAGGTAAGTCAATAATGTCCACTATAATCCTCCTTCCCATAGAGTGGTTGGCATGATTAGCATCACTACTCATAATCAACACTATCCACCACATTGGGATGTGCCCATTCCTCCACTTCCACCATCATCCACTTCCACTTTTCACCTTTATCCACCTACATAGCATTCCTTTTTGTTATGTTGCATTCACCATTCTTCCTTCCCTTATATCTTCTCCTCATTCCTCACTTCTTGAATTTCCTTTTCTTCTTTTCCATCATAATCCATTAAGCATTTCACTAAACATGTCAATTATCCCTTTCAAAAGGCTTGCACATTCATCACTTCCACAATAAGGGTCATATTTGACCAAAATTTTCCCCATAAAATCATCTTTAACTTTTTTAAAAACTTTACCATTGGATCAGACTCAAAAATATCTTTCTAATGGTATAAGTTTTGTCCAATTATGACATCATTTTGTCCCCCAAACTTCCAAAACACTATGTAGGGATAAAATAATCCAATTCGTAGGTGAACATGTGAACTTAGGTCTAATTCGTAGGTCACTTTATGAACTCAAGTTTAATTCATAGGCCACCCTATGAACTCAAGTCCAATTCGTAGGTTGCCCTATGAACCCTAAATTTTCTGTTCCATTATTCATATTATGCATAGCTATGGCCCTGTAAAACACTCATTTGCATTTTCTACCATTCATCACATCTCATTGTTCATCATTTTCAATCACATATTCATCATTCCACCATTCATTTCATCAACCTTCTATAATGGTTCTATCCATTTGTTCTACATTTTCTACAACTAGGGAATTTTCTCATCTCCTTCCAATCCATCATTCATGATTTGGAGGAGTGTCTCTCTTTCCACCACACCCTCCACATCTAGCATAGTTTCACTTCCTTGCATCCCTTTTTTCAAAAAATGGAGCAACTTCATCTTCCCCCCAACCATCATTCAAATTGAGGGTAACTTTACCCTCTCTCAAACCATCATTCAAAATTGGGGGTAATTTCATATTCTCGCAATCCATCATTTAAAACTAGGGGTGCTTTCATCTTCCCCTAATCCATCAGTTCAAAATGGGGGCAACTTCATACTCTCCCCATACATAATTCAACATGGGGGTAAATTCACCTTCTCCCCATCCACCATTAAAAACTGGGGCAACTTCATCTGCTCCCAATCCATTATTCAAAATTGGGGTAGCTTCACCCTCTCCATAATCCATCATTCAAAACATTGGGGCAATTTTATCTTCTACCCATTCATAATTTAAAATCAGGGGTAGATTCACCCTCTCCCAAATCCATCATTCAAAATTTGGGTAATTTCATCTCCTCCCAATCCATAATTCAAACACTGGGGAAAATTTCATCTTCTTCTAGGTCATCATTCACAACCAGGGTTGTACCTCCTTTCACTTTATCATTCAAAACTAACAAAATTCATCTCATTTCCATAAAATATTTATGACTGGGGGATTTTTCTCCTCCTCCTAAATTATTTTGCAATTCAAGGATTGCATTCCCTTTTCAGACCACTTCTATTCTTGGGAGAGGATTTTATCTCTTTCCAACCATAGTTCCCCTTCATGAAATTAATCCTCCTTGCACATTTGCACTTCACCATCTCTCATCTACTCATGATGGTGCCACCCAACATGACACTCACAAATAAATCACCATAAATCACATAATATTTCTAGATCCTCAAAAAAAGTATCATTTTGTTAAAGGTTGCACCCTTTACCATGTATCAACAACTCATTCAACAATAGGTTTTTATCATGAAACTCACCCTCATTACATCATAATCAATCACCAATTTCAAAAAGGTTGCATCATTTTTCTTGCCCTCATAAAATCAAATCAATTGCTAGGTTTAAAAGGTTGCATCCTTTTGTCAAAGGTGGTACCCTTTACCTCACACTCATCAAATCAAATCAATCACTAGGTTCAAAAGGTTGCACTTTTTACCTTGCCTTCATCACGATGTTTTTTCCAAACAACTAGGTTTCTCCAAAATCCTTAGTAAAATTTTAGAATATTCTTTTTAGAATCCCTTAGCAACCCAGGTTTCTCCAAAATCCTCAACAAAAATTTTGGAACATTCTTTTTAGAATTCCTTAGAAACCCAGGTTTCTCCAAAATCCTTAGAATTTTTTTTGGAATAGTCTTTTTAGAATCCCTTAGCAACCCAAGTTTCTCCAAAATACTTAGAAACAATTTTGGAACATTCTTTTTAGAATCCCTTAGCAACCTAGGTTTCTCCAAAATCCTTAGTAAAATTTTGGAACATTCTTTTTAGAATTCCTTAGAACCGAGGTTCTCCAAAATCCTCAGAAAAATTTTAGAACATTCTTTTTAGAATCTCTTAGCAAACTAGGTTTCTCCAAAATCCTCAAAAAAAATTGGATAGGTTTTTCCAAAAACCTCAACAAAACAATCAACACAAAGGTTTTTCCAAAAACCTTAGCAAAAACAATCAACACAAAGGTTTTTCCAAAAACCTCAGCAAAAAAATCAACACATAGGTTTGTCCAAAAACCTTAGCAAAATTTTGGATAGGTTTGTCCAAAAACCTCAACAAAAATATCCTAGCATAATATACTCTTATCCTATAATAGGTGTAGCATACACACAGTCTAGTGTAGTCTAGCCTAGCAATTTTTCACTTCTTGGTCCTCACATAGATTTTTCTTCAAGGGGTAACTTTCCTTGCTTGTACATTCTTGTACATTCGACATTGAAAACAACAAACATCCAAAAAAAATGAAAAAAAAAAATGCAAACAAATCAAAACTATCCATTGGCAATGTATCTTGCATTTCATTTTCCTCTTCCATCATAATCATCTACATCCATCAATCACGTTGATGACCATAAAATATTGGCATCTAGTTTGACTATTTCATGCATCCATCCACACCTTTTGGATTTGTTTTTGTACATGAAAACCCATATTTTGGGTACACCTTCTTGCATCTATTTATCTCACTCACTTTGCATTGTCAAAACACATTAGTCACATCCTCCTATACATTTTTAGGTATTTTATCGCATCATGTTGACATCACCCCTAGTCATGTTCTTTGTCCTCCTTGTACATAAGCATTCCATTGCTCGTATACATCATGACATTGACTCTATTCTTAGTTGCATGTTTACAAGAAGTATTTTTGTTTCTCAACCATTCATGGTTAGTTTAATCAACCTGTATCAAACATCATCAAAATCTATAGGATTTCAAGACTTTCTCTAGCTGAATCAAGTTTGTTCATGGACCACTCACACTACATCTTAAACAAATTTTGAGTCTAGGAAGGACAACACCTTATGTAAGCCTCAACATGTAGCGAATGGTTTCTCTTATACACCCTATCATTTGCATGATCAAAATACAACCTAGGGATAAACAAAGGGACAAGAAGCAAAAACAATAAAAATGAGTAGAATACAAAAGCCAATGCCCACAAAAAAAAGAAACAACAAAAAGAAAAAGAAAAAAGAGCATCACAAAAAAAATAAAATAAAAAATAAGAGGGGAAGAAAACAAAAGGAAAATCCTCCAATAGTACTACCACTATGCTTGACTCCATTTGGTCCTTCTATTTAACATAACATCACGGGATGATTTCCATAGAATGCGTGACCATACAACAATGATCAAGAATAGAAAAAATAAAAAGAAAAATAAATAAATATGGAAGAGAACAACATGGATGAAAATGCAATGGAGGAGATACCGCTAGTAGGTGGTTGTGTTTTTATTCATTTTTATTATTGTTGTTATTAATTTTGTATTTTTGTATTTATGTAATATCCACAATGGTATGCACAAAGAATGAAGAACTGGGATGAATGTGATTAAGCATAAAATGCTCAAATATGAATGATATTGAGGGGTTCAGGCTCCTCAATAACTTTAAAATTGGTAAGGTGATAAGCTCTAGAACCAAATTTGTGTGTAACGATGTAAGGGCCTAGCCAATTAGGCACAAATTTATCATGAATATGGCACGATTGGCTAGTGATTTGTTGGTTCTCTTTGAGAACCAGGTTTCTAATTTGAAATTCTTTTTGGTGTACCTTAGTATTATCGACACGTAAAATATGATCTTGGTAGATGCATGTATATTAAATAGCGTGAATACAATGTTCATCTAAGAGTGTCAATTGGTATAATATTACTTGACAAGCAGTTTCATCATCAATAAATTCTTGCATTGAGAATTGTAAAGATAAAATTTTGAGCTCAAGGGGCCTGATGGCCTTTGTGCAATAGATTAAAGAAAATGATGTTGTACTAGTTGGAGTGCAAATTCTCATTTTGTATTCCTAGAGTGCCAATGACATTTGATTATGCCAATCATGATAAGATGCTACAACAATTTATGAAGAATGGTGCATATGGTTTTATTGATAGCTTTGTCTTGACCATTACCTATCGGTAGTATGGGATAGAGAAGCTATTTTGGATGTTGTATTGATCACATAATGCATGAACATTTTTGTTCTTGCAATGCGTACCGTTGTTAGAGATGATTTTATAAGGAATGCTAAAATAACAAATGATATGTTGAGTAATGAAATCTACAATATTAGGATTTATCATTTGGATGAGAAGAATTGCTTCAACCCATTTCATAAAAAACTCTATAGTAGTGATGATTAATTTTTGATTGCTAGATGAGGCTGGTATAATCTTACCAATGAAACCCAAACCCCATTGGGAGAAGGGCCACATAGATTGAATGGTTTGTATCGCTTGATATGGTAAATGCATAATATTAGCATGTTATTGGAATTTGATACACTTTTTAACATAATCACAACAATAATGCTCCATAGTAGGCCAATAATAACCCATGCACAAAATACGCTTGGTGGTGGCCATGCCATTGAAATGACCACCAAAAGTACCATAATGGGAAGCTTGAATAATGTGTTGAGCCTCTTGTAGTTCGAGATAATGTAGAAGGATGTCATTATGGTTACGTTTATATAGAATATCCCCCAAAAATGTATAACATATTACTCTTTGTTTGAATGTGTGTTTATGAGTATGAGGCAGATCACAAAGAGGGATACCTAACTTAATATAATACTTGACTTGGTAAAACCAAGGATCATGAGGTTTAGCTTGAATAATATTGATGTCATTGTTATGAGAAGGAGCTAAAGTGGAAATAATGAAATTATATAATATTTTTATAGACACACGAGTAGTATCAATGTGTAGATTTTATGGTATTAAATACCCAAGAGAATATATGGTATCGATGAAATGATTGGTTGAGCATGGGGTAGCATCAATATTGTACCACTCTAATTAGAAAAGTAATTTCTCAGTGACTTTCTTATACTATAGGAGTATGGGGTATAAACATTACCATATTTTCTTGATTTGATTGACAATGAGAAGGGAATCACCAAATATTTGTAAGCATTTGATGCACATAGCAAGTGTTGTCTTAAGGCTGAGAATGAGGGATTTGTATTCAATATTGTTATTTGTACAAGGGAAGACTAGTTTGAATAAAAAAGGTAGTGGTTCCCCTTGTGGTGTTAAAAATACTATTCCTGCACCTCCCCCTCATTCACAGTGAGATCCATCAAAAAATAGGGTTAAGTTAGCTAATATTTTAGGTTCTAGGTATTGTTTAAGTTTAGTAGTATGAAATATTGAGTCATCAGGAAGCTCGATGAGGAGTGGTTTATCATCAATCAAAGGAGCTTTAATGAGATGATCAGCAATGACATGACCTTTTATGGATTTTTGGTTGATAAATTCAAGATCAAATTTAGTGAGTAGCATAATCCATTTGGCAATGTGACTATTGTTGTAACTTCTGCCCATCATGTAGTAGAGTGGATTATCAGGAGCTACAACATAAGTTGTATGATTTATCATGTAATGGTGCAACTTATGTGTAGCAAAGATAATAGAAAGGTATGATTTTTACATGTGAGCATATCGTATCTTGTAGCTCATCAATGTGTGGCTAATGTAATACATGGCTTGCTCACGGTTGATCTCATTTTTCTAGGCCAATAGTGTGCCTAACACAAAATCAATGGTAAATATTTACAGATGAAAATACTGATGTGGATGTGGTGGAGATAAGATATATGGAGAAGTGAGATATACCTTGATTGCATCAAAAGTAGTCTAATATTCATGGCCCCATTTAAATGCAACCTCCTTTGGAAAAAGATGATTGGATGACTTACACTTGTTGGAGAGTTGGGCAATGAAATGATGAATAACCTAAATTTTATCCTACAAGCTATGTAACTATTTAATATTGATAGGAGGAGGCATATTAATGGTAGATTTCACTTTGTGAGGATCAACCTCAATACCTCATTGATATATGATGAAACACATCTCTAAATATTTAATCATACATTATGTTCTAGTGTCATGACCCATCCCCATGGATCCTTTTTAAAAGGCTATTAATTAATCAGTGGGATCAATTAGTGCCTAACTAAAGGGGTCATAAACCCTAAAGAATTCTACAAAATTCTAACTAAAGGATTTTGTGAGGATTTAGGGAAGGATTAATTATCTTCCAAAGAAGATAATTTAATTAGAATATAAATAGAGCCTTGGTGAAATATGAATTAGAAAATTTTGCAAAAATTTAATAATATAATAAATTAGGTGTAAATAACCTAATTTTAATACAATTAGGTACTCACAAAATTTGTCCAATTTTTATTGGACTAAAAAGGACTCTAGAATTATTAAATAATATAATAATTATCCATTCCTCATTCTTGGCCTATTTTCATTAGTGGAAATTAGGTGGAGATTCTTTCCCTTATCACTAATAGTACTAAATTTACACCTAACCTATTCTCTAATAGTGCTAGTTTGTATTTATCCCCATGGAAAAGGGACACAAAACAAAACAAGGCCACCTACCTTATCTCTTTTGTGGACCCTCTTCTACTTTTGGGACTTTCTCTCTACAAGGGTTGAAATGTATTATTTGAAAAAAAAATATCTTTAATATTAAAATAATAAAACCACTATTTGGTTTGTGGAAGAGAAAGGAACCTCCATTAAAAATGAGACTAAGGAGAAAAGAAGGGGAGATAGATTTGGGAGAAAATTGGGAAAAAGGACAAGAGAAAGAGGTAACAAGAGTTCAAAAATGGAAGACTCGAAATATTTTAGGTTGGATATTTCATTATTTATAGTTGTCTTTATTTACTTATGGTTTCATTAAAGGTTTTAGAAAATATGACTTTGCTATCTGGAGTTAGAGCATATTATTTGAATGTGTTACATGGTATCATCAGGATTGTTTTATGGTCCAATTCGAATCCTTTAAGTTGGACCCATAAAATATAAGAATCACAACATTAGAATTTATATGAGAACTTAGATTGACTAACAATGCAATAGAAGATTCTTTTAGATGACTGTTGATTTTATATTATTAGGCTAAAAATATACTAGTATATAAATATGGTAAAGCCTTGATGTTAAATACCAAGGATTATCCCTGTTTAAGAGCACAAAGATTCTAGAGTTTCAGTATCGATTGAATTAACTTCATGCTCAATAAAGAAAATAATATCAATCTAGTTTCTAGCTTTGCTTATAATGCCCTCATATATTAGAATATTTAAACTTTTAGATTGGGAGTATTTACGTCGGTTTCAATGAATTAGGGCATAAAATGCTTATAATTGGGATTACACCATAATGACACTAGTTTGATTTTCAGAGAGAGGGACCTCTGTAATCACGTTTTACTCAAGCCTCATAGAACCATTAAAATCATTAGATCAACTGGTTTGAATATGAATTAAGGGAAAGTAGAGTAGATCATTCTGTAATCGGTTACAGTCCTATGCATGGACTCTTCCACATTATATACAACGAGGGTATATTATTCACCACAAGCCACACGATAGGTGAGCACCTAAGCTTGGGATGTCGAATTACAAGTGGTTATGCATAATAAGAGGGCATTGAATTGAGTAAAATTCATACACATATGTTCATTATTTAATATCTATATCCTACAAAGACCTTGACTGGTATATGTTTTGCCCCTGAATCAATGGCAATTTTCAACTGCGATTCAATGACTCAATACATCTTAGTTAGTAAGCAAACCAAAATCCTTGTCACTAGTATAATAACCTCTACTCCATATTTTCTTGATAGCTAGCTTTGGATCACAATCTCAAGCACCTGTACCATTTTTAAAACTGAAGTCTCTCTCTAGTATGTTGCTTCGTGATACCATAACAAGTGATCTTTGGTGAATCATACTTTACCCCTGCAAGATGACCTATTATATTTTAGGTGGAAAACATTTAGAAAATACCTTGTGGTATATAGCATCGAGCCATCAACTACTATGTAGATTATGTGAAGAAAATTACCTCTATTTGTCATTACAATTTCTTGCATGTAATTATCGATGCGCAAGCAAGGACAACCTTGTAATATAATAAATTAATGTCAAACAAAAGCTAGTAGTGATTTATAGAATGCCTTGGAATATATATTTCATCGTTGTTCAAACCTTGGTGACTTTGTCTCACTTTTGACCCTGCAACTCCCTATCTTGGTGTGAAATTGAATAGCATCCATATTCCTAAAGGCCTTTGCATCATTTTGTGAGAGATTTTATTTGTGATAATGAATATCCTATAATTTTGCAAAGGATCAATATTGGTATTATGAACATCGATGCATGATATTTTTCTAACAACGTTTGTGCTCGGGTAGGCCTATAAGGAAAGGAGTTACCTTTCCCTTTTTTATCCCAAACTTGATGTATGGCGGGCATGAAGCATGATTAAAATGAACTCGTTCCTCTAATAAAATGACCACCACTTGATGGTAGAGGTGGTCAATTAATGATGGCTAATCACTACTGGTTGAACATGCAGTAATAAAAATTTGAATTGTTGATCAAGTCTTGAATTAATTCATGGTTTATTCAATTCTTTGGATGATTGATGTGGACCTATTCAAATAGGGAGAATAAATTTTAGTAATAAGTATAAAAAATGATATAGGCTTATAGTGTCATGTGGTAGATGATAAATGTGCCAAATACCCACTACACTTGAAAATAGGGATTCCAAGGAATATATTAAACTATGTTGAGTATGACTTAACCGTTAGCTACTAGGCTACATCAAGGTTAAAAATGACCATTGCAAGATTAGTTATTAACCCCTACGACTGATAACCATATCTTGGTAGTCATTTGGGTGAAATCGCTTAGATGCCCATTGGGTCAATGTAAGCCTTAATATAGTTGTTGGGGGTCATTAAGGAAACACAAGTATATGTGGTTATAATCGTTGGACCATCTAGTAGACCTTCTTGCTTGGATTTATAGAACATTAAAGCTTAGACTATTATAGATTTACAAATTAATTTGGGTTTCTCATGAAATAGAATTTGGTAGAACTATTATAACTTTACAAGTAATTTAGAATTTCTCATGAACTAGAATGTTGTAGAATTACTATAAAATTTACAAAATAGTTTGGGTGTTCCTATAAAATTAGAATTTAGGAAGATTTTAATAGAATTAAGGGAAATGATAAAGGAGAAAAAGATAATAGACATGGTTTATTTCAAATAAAATAAGTAAATATCGTAGATAATATTGAAGAGGTAATTAGATTTAATTTAGTAAATAAATGAAAAGATGATTGTTTCATGAATTAAAGGTATGGAACTTTAATTCATTGAACGAAGGATTGATTGTGTATCAATCATGGAGAATGAATATGGAATTCATTCTCGAGGGAATTATGGGATTCCCTCTTTGCTAATTAATGAAGACTTCTCCTTAATATGTTTCCAATGACCATTCATAAACATGGAGGTATAATAACTTGAGAGTCTTCTATGTATTATATTGATGGATTAGAGAAATGAAATTGGTATTTTCTTATTTGCATCTTTATTTGATAAGAGAAAAACTGATCTCTTGTGATTATATAATTGATTTAGAAAAGGATCCAGAGATTCCTTTCAATTTTGTAATCATGACACTCTAATTTTATGAAATGAGATGAAAATACAAATTTTGGAGGCTGGGTTTATTCCTCGTGAGGATTCCCAAGATAAATACTATGTGGTTTTCTTTGTTATCTCATACAGATGTTGCATGTGTTGATTAAATAAATTATGAATGTTGCTTTTATTTCTAATGTGTTGTTGATTAAATAGATGGTGAATGTTGTATTTAAATTAGTATCAATGATTATTGCATGTTATTTACCTTTCAATGAGAAGTAGATTTAATGTATAATTGATGTGTAGACTTAGAGAATATGATGCAATGGATTATATGCTTTGCTTTGATGGTTGTATATGGTTAAGTAGTAGAATAGTAATGATGTGCTAATAAAAACTTATGGATGCTTTAACCTAAAAATGCTATAGTAATAAAAAAATGATAACCAGTTGGTATAATCCGAGTAGGAGCTTGGAGGGGTTGAAGCCCTAGATTGTAATTTATGCTTGAGTTGTAGCTCAGCAAAACCTTGCATTTTGAGTTGGTGCTCGAATGTATATGTGGAGTAGGTGCTCCCATGATGATGATAAAAATACCTTCTAGTAATAAGATTCATTAATTCAGATATATATAACCAAAGGGGATGCCTTAAATGAGAAAGATGATCAAATAAATATTATAAAAGGAAGATAATCATGCTTAAGATGATTATTCCAAGGCTTGTGTAAGTTTGATCACATGTGGTGATTTTTATTTTATCTTAGTGGCCCCATCATGGAGATGAGGGTAGGAACTAAGATTGATGATTAACCATTGGTGTGGTTACTTCATCTTCAAGGCATGTACTCATACCATCGGTGTGGTATGTAGTTTTTGTAGAAGCTGGTCACTTCTACTCAAGAGTGACTCTGACCAAGTCTTAATAGCTCTTGATAATTGTTGCCTTGTTTACTTACAATCCATTTAGAATAATTCCATATTATATCATGATTATGTCCCCTACTCCTTGGAAGATAAATAAATATGAAGAAAAAATTTGAAGTGGATGAGCAATAAATTGGGGTTGTTACATCTAGGAGGTGATCAAAATTTTTATGAAGGTCATCGATGTGTTGATGATTCTTTTTGGACATTGAAATTAGATCATATACATAATATTCAATAATTTTGTGCATGTAGTCATGGAAGATGTATGTCATAGCATGTTGATAAGTGGTGCCAATATTATTAAGGCCAAAATGGTATGCTATTATAATAAAAAATCCTCTAGGGGGTTGTGAAAGATATATTATGTTGATATGTAGTATTAACCTAGATTTGGTTGTATCCAAAAAATCTATTCATGAGGGACATTATTTCATGACCTGTTGTAGCATTAACCAATATATCAATGTTAGGAAGAAAAAAATTGTCCTTAGGACATGCTTTATAGTTTATTAAGATCCCTAAAGTCTGTACATATAAGAATACCTCCTTTTGGATTGGTGATGAGGATAATATTAGAAACCCATTTAGGATAATCAATTTGTTGAATGAATCCTACATCGAGAAGTTTTTGTAAATTCTCCTTGATCATCAAAGCAATTGTAGGATGCATATTTCAAAGCTTTTGCTTGACTAGTTTGGCATTATCATCGAGTGTAAGATTATGGATGACCAACTATGGGTCAAGACCAAGCATATCCTTGTAGGACCATGCAAACACTATCTTATATTCTTTTAATAAGGTAGTGAAGTTCTCTCATTCTACAAGTGAGAGACTATCAATAAGTTTAACTATGTGAGGGTTGTTTGGATTGTTGCCAATGTTGACATCAATGTTATCTTCCACAAGCATGTGGGAGCCCTCTTGGAGTTGAGCAAGAATGGGGATGAGATGCATATCATCATCAAAATTTAGGAGATTAAATCATCATCAAGATAAAAATTTGTATGATGAATATATGAGATATGGGATGGGGTGGATTAAAGAGAAGTATTTGTGGAGTGTATCAGATGTGGAGACAACAAAAATTATCAAGAAGAAGGTTTAGCAGAGATGTTATTGAAATAAATAAAATCTAGAGTGGTGGATATGATTTGATCAGGGTGTATTGGATAGCAGAGTGGATCAAATAAATTGATAGAGATCATATTAACTAAAATACTTGAATCTAGTGAGGGATAGAGTGCATGGAGGAAGAATCATATGATAAATAAGGGATGGGTTGGTTTAAGCAAGGATGCAAAACCATATTTGGGAGCAAGAGTGAGTTGAAGAATGATATACTCACCAACGATGATGTAAATACATGTATGGATTGATCGGTAATGGAGAAGGATGAGGGGTGGTATCATCTACGTGAGATGAAGTGAGTGAAAGCACATCAAAGTGATGGAATAGGTCTTCAACCACACAAGAAAAAGTAGGATCATAAGGTGGAGATTTGTGGAAGAAGGCAAATGGGATGTTGACTATGGAATGAGGAGAGGGGCAATATGCCTAAAAATTATACCCAAGCTTAGTGTCAAAAATATACTCTAAAAGATCAAGGGTAAGACTATGAAGTTCATCCTCTAATACAATGATGTCATCACAATAATAGCCCAAATTGGACTTGTCTTTGGGATAGCTAATAGGAGGGTTAAAAAGGGTACTAGATCCTTGTTCGTATCACCCCAATTAAAAACCATGCCAATTGAATCGTTAGAAGTATCACAATGCAAAAGAAATATTGGACATATGATCAAGATTACCACAAAAATTATCTTGTGGTGGTGGAGTTTTAGGGGCATCCATGTATGAATTAAAAACTCCATAGATGAAGTTGGTATAATTTTTGGGTGGACCAAGAGGAACAATGGCCCTGATGATCAAAGGTGAATTACGAGGGTGACCAAAGTTGTGTATGGATTGGATCATGGGTGGAGTAACATGAGCATTGTGTATGTCATACTCTCCTAGACCAGGATTGATCATGAGTATGGAAACATGAGGTAAGCTATAATTCTCTTATGTAGGAAAAGACCCCCCAATTGATAAATATGAATATGATTGTAACTCAGGAGAAAGCAGTATAGGATATGGATAAATTGATTGAGTGGATTGAGAGAGTTGAGCATCTAATCAAAGAGTTTGTTTTGTGCATTCAAGAAATTCAACTAGGATGGCCAATATGGTATGATTTTCATATGTGAATTAAGATGTGATATAAGAAGGATTCTTGTTAAGAGATGAGATGATGTGCAGGGAACGAGGAGTTGAAGGTGAGTGAGTTGGAGGTATAGGAGGAGTGGGTAGGAGAGGAGTGGTGTTAGTAGGAGAAGGATGTGAGTGTGAATATTTTGGATCATATCGAGGGTGAGAATTAGATAGGGTATGTAATAATGGAGGAGAGGTATTCAAGAGAGTTTCCAATGGATTTGGAAGTGACATTGATGTGGAGGATGTTGCATGAGGTCATATTGGAGTGGGAGTAAATTAAGTGGAAGATAAAGGTGGACCCGATGGAAGAGCAACAATATTACAAAAATCAAATAGATCATTGTCAATAGGGATGCAGTGGAATTGTCTATTGTGAATATATTTTAGACAATAATACAAAGTGGAAGGGACACACTACATTTCTCAAATTCATGGATGCCCTAGAAGGATGTTATATTGCATCTCCCCTTTGATGACATAACACAATGTAAAAATTGTATTAGCATTGGATTTTATGGGTGAGATATTAGAGCCCACCGTGGTATGCATAGATCCATAAAAGGATTATAGGTTAAGAGAAGTGTTTAAAGTCCCAGCAAGAGTTTCTCATAAAATTGAACAAGTCCAAAATAATTTCCTGTGGTCTGGGTCTGAAAACAAGCATTGTTTCTACCTTGTTGCCTAGGATAAAGTTTGTCAACCTAAATTTTTTGGAGGAATTGGACTTAGGAGACTTCATCTCCTAAATTTAGCTCTTTTATCCAAGTAGGCATGGCATTTAATTACTAATGTGGTGAGTCATTGGGCCCTCATTGTTAGACAAAAATATTTGTAGGGTATGAACTTCCTTAATGCTACACTTCCTTCCAAAGAATCTACCTTTTGGAAATGATGGGCAAAAATTTGATTTTTGGAATGATAAATGGATAATAGTGTTGGACATTTTGAGTCCCTAAGTCAAATTTGTCATTGATGTCAAGTTCCAGTGATAGCTCTCCTTCAATTCGAGTGCAAAGTTTAATAGAAGTTATAATGGGTTAAAATATATTTATTTTACACCCAAAAGAATGGGTTAGAAAATGGTTTTATTTCTCCTTTGGAAGCAGATGTATCCGAAGAATTGGAAGAATATAATATTATAATCTTTATTATAATATTTAACCAAGTTGGTGAAAAACCCAAATAAATTATTATAATTTTAATTATAATATTATTGGGTTTACAAAGGTCAATTAGTTATTTTTATAAACCCGAAGGTTGGGTTTTGAAAGGAAAAATATTTCAAAGCGCAAAGTTTAATTTTGATTAAACCCAAAGGTTGGGTTTAAATTAAAGGTATCGAAGCCTTTACCACCAACATCATGGAAGGAAGCATGGTGAGTGTTGACGTCATTAATGCAATGGAGAAGCATATAAATATGCCCAAATTCCTAAGTTTTATTTACCCTTGCTCTCAATTTTAATGTTTGGCATGCAAAGAGGAAACAAAGCTCGTGAGATTTGATTTTCATGGACAATGATTCGTTTAAGAAAATAAGTGCTGAGTGTTGAATCCCAACCAGGCAACATGGCCTAGTGGTGAGTGGGCAAGTGCAAAGGCATTAGTTTGCTATAAGTCCTGTGTTCAAGGCAGTATTGATTGGAAGCGCCCAAGGCGCATGTGGTTTTTGGCCAAGGCAAAGGGAGAACGTGCGTATTAGAAGCACATGGTGCTTTGTTGATAGCGAATGATCTTGGTAGCTCGTGCGGTGGTTGAGGTCGTGGTTAAGGCACTTGGCACATGGGCAAAGTGAGGGTTCGATTCCCTCCGAAGATGAGGTACAATTTTTTTATTTTAATTTTTATTAGTTGCCTAATGTTGGAGGAATAAGGGTGAATAATTGATTATTATTTTTGAATATACATTAAGGCATAAATTTTATGGTGAATGATTGTTGAGGATTATTTTGGAGGGATTGGCATTTGAGATTTATTATTTTAGGAGTAATAAGGAGTTTTAGTAAAGTCTTGATTAAATTCTTATTAAGACTTTTGAGCATTATTTTTGTATAAGAGTTTTTCTATTAAAAGAAGACTATGGTGAATTTTATTTTTGAGTTGGAGTAATAAGGTGTATTTTGGGTCATCATTTTGCATTGTGTTATTATTAAAGTCTTCTAACCCTTATTGAGATTGGAAAAGAGAAATTTGTGAGTGTGGCAGATTTGTGAGATCAACTCCTTGTCAAGAAAAAAGGTATGAGAAAATTATTCTTTGGTTGTGTTGGTTGATTGGCTTTCTTGAAAATTAAGTTTGGAGTGAAAAGGATTTGATTAGGGTTTCCTTTTTGAAAGTGTATGAGTTAATGCTTCAAGGTTTTTTGAAATTGAGAGTTGTGATTAAAACCTTGTTTGATAAGCATTGTTGTTGAGACCATTGGTTGAGTGAAGTGTTTTGAGTTAATGCTTCAAGGTTTTCTGAATTAAGAGTTGTGATTAGAATATTGATTTATGAGCATGGTTGTTGAAGTGAGTTGTTATGCAAAGAACTTGAACTAGGGTTTGAAAATATCATGAGTATCATTGTTATGTGAGATTTGTTGTTGAGAATTATTGGAAATATTTTGAGCTAGATGATACATGCTTGGACTAGGGTTTGTGAGAAAGAGTTGGTTCTTGAGTGATTGGATGAGTAGAGTTGATTGAACCTAGTCAAGTGGATGTATGAAGTGATTGTTCAAGTTCCATGAAATAAACTATTCTATATTCTGATTTGAGTTGTGAAAGAAATTGAGTTGTGAGAATAGAACATATTGAGTCTCTAACAATTCTCTTTATGCTTCTATGAGTTTGAGTTGAGAAAGTGATTGAGCTTTGAGTATAGAACATATTGAGTCTCTAACAATTCTCTTTATGCTTCTATGAGTTTGAGTTGAGAAAGTGATTGAGCTTTGAGTATAGAACATATTGAGTCTCTAAAAATTCTCTTTATGCTTCTATAAGATTGATTTGAGTTATGAAAGTGATTGAGAATTGAGTATAGAACATATTGAGTCTCTAAAAAATCTCTTTATGTTTCTATGAGATTGGACAAGTTCTGTGTGGACTTGTTAAGAAGATTTGAGGTAAGTCTTTGATAAGACTTATGGACTGATTTTGTGTGACATTTTGTGGAAGCTTATAATAAATATTTGGTTAAGTCCTAGAGAGGACTTATTGAGCAAATTTGGACAAGTTCTGTGTGAGATTTTTGATTAGATTTGCACAGGTTCTAGGTGGACCTATTGAGCATATTTGAGCAGGTTCTAAGTGGACCTATTGAGAAGATTTGAGCAGGTTCTGAGTGGACCTATTGAGCAGGTTATGAGTGGACCTATTGAGCAGATTTGAGTAGGTTATGAGTGGACCTGTTGAGCAGATTTGAGCATATTATGAATGGACCTGTTGAGCATATTTGAGCAGGTTCTAAGTGGACCTATTGAGCAGATTTGTGCTAGATCGACTGGACTATGTTTAGTGTAGATTTGAGTGGACTTGTGCTAGACTGATTGGACTATATTTAGTGTAGATTTGAGTGACTTGTGTTAGACCAACTTGACTATGTTTAGTATAAGAGTTAAATAGATTTATGCTAGATTGAATGACCTATGTTTAGTGTAAATTTGAGTGAGCTTGTTAAGAAGACTTGTGCTAGACCTACTGGACTGTGTCTAGTACAAGAGTTGAGCAGAGCTATGCTAGATCGACTAGACTATGTTTAGTACAAAATTGAGATAGATATTTGGAGGTGACATAGAAGAGATGACAATAGTCTCCAATGGATAGAGATCCATCAGCCAGGGTAATGAGGATAGGTCTTCTAAGTCGGGACAAGAGTCCTCAGTGGAGAGAGATCCACAAGCCAGTGTAGTGGAGGCAGTAGTCTTCTAGAGGATCACCAACCAAAGTAGAGGATAATAAGTTCTCCTGTGGATAGAGATCCATAAACCATATTTAGGGGATCAACATATCCTTTGGACAGAGATCCATAAACATTTTAATCAAGAAAGGATTCCCAAGAGATTAACTGAGAAAATTTTAGTAAAATATTTTCTCCGTGGAATAGCCCACATTGGGTGAACCACATAAATTATGGTGTCTCTATTGTGTGTGGTGTTGTGTACATTGTTTTGATTACTACTATTGATATTGCTATATTTACATTGCATATATTGGTTTGAGAGAAAAATTAAAAAGTGGTCTTATATTGTTCACCCCCCTCTCAGTAAAATCTTGTGTTCTTCAAACAGGACAACCTCTAATAAATGATCCTAACCTAGCAGTTTTGAAAGGCTACACTAACAACACCTTTGGTCAAAAAGTGTTCAATTTCATAAGTACTCAAAACAATAGGAAAATATGGAAAATAATCAGTAGTACAACCCATATTGAGGAATATAAAGAGCTACAACTACTTCTAAGCTCCAAATTCATACCCTTCGAAAGTCCTACAAATCAGATCTTTTGGGAATTCATTGAAATTGGGGATTTCTCTATGAAGATAGCTTACAAACTGCTAATGGCCCATGAAGAGCCCTTAATCGCTCTTAGTATTATTTTGCCCAAATTCCTCATTTCCAAAATAGCCCTTTTTTCTTGGGAGGACATTCAAGAAAATATTATTACCATTGAAAACCTTCTCAAGAGAGGTTTGGCCATCCCTAATAGATCTTTTCTATGCTTTTCTGATTTGGAATCCCCCTATCACCTTTTTCTTTCATGTGCATTCTCCTCATCTATCCCTCATAAGTTATTTTTGTTCTTCCACATCCTTTGGGCTGAACCTTGCTCTATTGTTGATCTCTTTGACCAATGGTTGAATCCTTTTCATAATATTCACCTTAAATTCCTGTGGTAAGTTTACCTTCATCATTTTCTTCGATAAGTCTAATTGGAAAGAAATCGTAGAGATTTCTCTAACAAGACACTAAGCCCAGACTATGTTTTGAAAAAAATACTTTTCTTTGCTATAGATAATGCTTCACTCTGTCCTCTTTAATCCCATACCACCTCTCGATTTAAGACTTCCTTGGGCCTCTCTCAATATTCCCATTGTAGATAATCACTTGAATCTCCCCTCTAATGTGAGGGCTCATTCTAAGTGGATTATCCCTCCTTCAGGTTGGCTCAATTCAAATTTCGATGGCGCTTCTAAGGGCAATCCTATATTAGCTGGAGCTAGGGGTATCCTTAGAGATAGTAGTGGTAGGGTCATCCTTGCCTATGTAATTTTTTTGGAAAATCAAACAAATCAGGTTGCTGAAGCCAAAGCCTTGTGGTGGGGCATTGTCCTAGAAAAATAATTTTCAGATAGACTCAAGGTCAAAGGAGATTATCTAATTATTATCAAATATCTAAATAATTTTAAAAGTCCCTCAAGGAGGATTAGGGACTATATTTATGAAGCTAGGTCATTAAGTCAAACATTTCAAGAGATTATTTTCCAACATGCTTTCATGGAAAGCAATAAATTTGTTGACAAACTTGCAAATATTGGTATCCATTCCACAAACTTGATGACTTGGAAAAGTGGCCTTCCTCAAGAGCTAATTGCTATTGTGGAGCTAGAAAAAATATCCTTAAATGAGAAAAAATTTGATGCAGGGCAAGATAGAATATCCTCAAATGAGACAAATGCTAACTTGGAGTAAGTCATATTTTCCACAAATGTATTGAATGCTTGTTGATTTTATTTCCATTTCCACCGATTCCCATGTAATCGTGAATGATGAGCTCCAATAATTTGGTGCATAACCCAATGACAAATCTTAGGGGCTTCCTTTCTCACTGAATTTTTGTAAAGGGCATCCTCTATGTAACCCTTAGTGTCTTTATTTTGTTCAAGGGTATCCTCTATTTTACCCTTTGTTTCTTTTTGTCTGTGTCTCAAGGGCATCCTCAATGGAATTTCTAGTTTTGAGGGAATGTGTTCCCTATCCTTGCTTTTCTAGTTTTACAACTATTTTAGCTTTCTGTTCTTTGTTGCATTCAGGTTTTGGGTACCTATTAAAACCCATGTTTAATTAAAATTATCAACCGATCAAAAAAAGAGGAGTGATGAGATGAGTGGGGGAATGCGTAAATAAGGGATAGTGGTTGTGGAAATGATGCTAATGGATGATAGTATATCAATGAGGACATATTTGTAGGTAACATCATTTATATAATCATGTATGTGGAGAGGAGGACCAGCTCCCTCTCCTATAATGTTTATGATTTCATGATGATATAAAATTATTGATGGTTGCATGCAAGTTTACACATTATCAATAAAGTTGATAAAGGCATTGGTATCACTTATTTCAATTTTTATGGAATGAATAATATCATTGAGAGCCTCACAATGAGGTTGGTACTTCTATAAAAGGTCATAGATAGAAATCATGTAGGAGCAATGCAAAGTTTCTAAGAAATACTACTACGAATAGTGATGATATATTGTGGTATAGTAAGAGGAATGGTTGGTATGGGTAGTGAATTAGAAGATGATATGGTGCAAGGGATATACCTATGTTCATTTTTTTATAGGGGATAGTGTTGATTGCGAGTAGTAACATTGATCATACACAAAAATACCTATTGATATGGTTCATGATTCACCTGACGAGATGCAACCTATGATGGAGGTGGATTTGTGTGAAAATTGGTTCCCCCATGTTCAAGTAGTCGGTTTTGATAGATGCCTAGATTTTAATTTTTATGGATGAGAGGTTTTGACACCTGAATGGCCCCTTGATAAATGAGGTCTTATACTAGATGATGAAAGATGTAATAAGAGTTAATGTCATGACCTCATTGTTGATGGTACTCATAAAATACTTACTCATTGTACCTACATGGTTTAGGATGATTGGGTTCATTGGATTTTACATATGGTAAAGCAATATGTCTAGTGTTGTAAAATATTTAGAATTAATTTGACAATGGTTTGGACAAATGCATCCAATTACGTGGTTGGTGAGGAGTGTGTGGGGTATAGGCCAGTGGTTGATTGGATGAAGGAGGTGGGTTTGTTTAGAAGAGCCTCTATTTTGGTTGAGGGTATTATTGATATGATGGAGGTTGTGCATTGAATACCACTTGATTCATTGCCACTTGATTTGTTTGTGGTAGTTTAAAAGTTCTAGGATAGGTAGTGTTACGTGTTAGAAATATAGTCTATTACATAATTTAAATCGTGTAAATGTACCTTCCAAGGTACATACTTAGTACAATAGATTAATTCAAGGGAAATTTATCTAGTTACTTTATGCAATATAATAAATGCACAAGTATCAATGTGAAAGTTGTATGTTTGCAAGTTGTCCCTTGCACAACTAGGTAGAGTGTTGGCCAAGGTTTCTATTTTGCCTATATAAGAAAAACCGCATACAGATAGATAATTAAACATAGAGAGAGTCAGAGACACAACAACTTAGAGGTTAGTACAATTCTATGTGGATCACCATCCAGTGGTGATGGGTGTAATGTAGTTTAGTAGCTTTATTAATGGAGTTATCATTTCCTCCATTGCTACATTGTAATAATTTATATAATTTCTATTTATTGCATATCTCATTTTTCTATTAGATTTACTTTATTTCATATTATTTTGCATCTCATGATTATTATCTCCTTGTGGTCATTACATCAAAAGCTAATAGTGGTATCAAAGCTACAGTAGATCTAGTTTGAGTAGATCAATACGGAAACCACCATTATCATTGAGTGTGAGTGTTTTGTCAACCTAACACATCATTGGACCAGTCACTATCAAAATATATCAGAAGAATCTAGGTAGTAGTATTAGGGAGTCACAAGTTAATACTAAAAGAAATCTTAGTTCTAGAAAATTTTGAGATTGCACTTGAATTGAGTCTTTCCACAGAGTTACAAGAAAAACTCATGAAGACTAGGACTCAACATTCAATCCACTAGGTTGACAGATCACCTAGTGAAGATCCAAGATATCTGGAACTTCCTAACTATTGCCCAAAGTTTCTTTTATTGTAGATAATTAATTCTTAGAGGTTTCAAGAGGAGGAAATAGCACAGGAAAGAGCCTCGAGGAGGGAACTGCGTAGTTAAGTCCATTACCTAGATATAGAGGAGTATTTGAGTAGTGAATACAAGGAGAACTAGGTTGATATAACAAGGATATCATTTATACAACATGGAGGAGATACATTCTAAAAGTGCTGGAGCAAAGAAGAAAATAAGAACCACCCATGGAGAAGAGAATTTAAGAAGGCTGGTGTAGCTGTGATAGTATAAGTGCCACCACACTAGAAAACCTTCTTTTATAACTATCTATTGTAGATTTTTCAAGCATATGATCCTACAAGTAGACTTTCCTATGTTAATGTGGGTAAGCGATCGATAAAGGTAGAGTTCACAATAGAGGCATTCAGAAGAACATTTGGATTGCCATAATATGGCATTGAGATAGTCAAGAAGTTTCTTGATCCGATTGAGACACATCATATCATCACTTCACTCACCAATGTGAAATCACTGAACGAAGCAAATATCTCGAGTGCAAGAACTTAAGGGATTAAATAGAGCTAGTTTATAGGGAAAGATTGGCCATGTGCCATGAATATTGTGATGGCTTGACTATCAGGATAAACATGAGCTACATATATGCCAATATGGATGGCTAAATATGTGGAAGGTATCAACAAAGAAATTCAGTACGATTGGGGTACCTATCTGGAGAAAAATATGCATGACGTGCTAATAAAGAGGTCAAAGAATTTTGGGATGACTTTCCATGCTATTGGATTATTATTGAATGTTCTCATAGAGATATGAATTAATTTTTATGCTTGAAAAAGCCTAGGAATATTTATGTAGGTAGGCCAACCATTCTATAGTGGGTAAAGCTAGTGCCAATTCAGAAGGAGACTCCAAATAAGTCTTGGGAAAATAAAACACCTAAGCAGTAGGCCACTGTAGTGCATGAGATTACTTCTTCAGAGGTGGAGGTACACCATCAAAGAAAAAAATTGGTAGTTGCACCCTGAACTAAAACAACAAGCACTTCAACAATGGTAGAAGGAGCAACCATCAGTTTAGGAAAGGAAAGAAATTATGGGGAGGCAATCTAGCCCAATACATATACGAAAAAAAAGACAAAGGGAAATAATGGCAAACAATTCCATCCTATAAAAATAAGTTGAGCCTATATAGGAGAATTAGCAAGAGGAAGGATAGTCAAACTCAAATAAGTTGGATTTACACAATTGGGATTGGGTAGAAATAGAGGATATGGTATAGTCCCCACATATTTTCCAATATACCTATCTCAAAATTTTGGATGATATAGAAGTGAGGTAAATAATAAAAGAAGTGGTAACCACTACATAGGAATTAAGGGATAAATCCAAGGTGGTAGTGGAAGCCTCAAAAGAAGAGTCGAGAGAGAAGAATAAGATTTTCTTCAGATTTATGATAGGAAGAGAAATGAATCAAACTAAATAGGGTGATGCACAAGAAGATATGAATGCATCACAGGAATAGGAAAATACTATTGTTGAAGAGGTCACAACAATGGAATTCTAGTAGAATCATAAAGAAAAATAGGTGATAGAAGAACAACATGTGGACTTAACAAAGCAAAAGGAAGTCTAGGAACCAACAGGGAAACAACAATCTCATATTGAGGTTGTTGATATTGAATAAGACATGGAGGTTGAAAGGAATGTAGGATAGACTCCATCGTAGAAAAATATAAAAATGGAAAAAGTAGTAATGGAGCTTGGAGGAAGCTTTGGTCACCACTTGGAAGAAGAGAAAGAACAAACTTCAACACATGAAGAACTACAGAGGATGTAAAAAAGCTACCTCCTAGAGGTACCATAGTTCTCAAATATTGAAATGAAGGAGGATGTGAAAAGGGTAGAATATTAGGTGGACCATTTATTCTCATAAATAGGTAATGCCATGGCTAGCACCAAACTACAATTTTATATTGGATACGTAGGAGAGTTAAAGCTATGGGAAGAAAAAGTGTTTATAAAATTAGTAAATATAACAAAATGGGTGAACAATGAGGATCGTACAAAGAGAATTGTTGATATTCATGTACAACACCCATTGAGGTTACCCAAGGAAGAGGTAACAATGATGTTAAGAAGATATGACTTACCAGACAGAGTGAGAGCCAACTACATTTAGCATCCGAGGTTGTACTTAGATAGAGCCAATTATTTGAATTAACCCTTGAATATAGTGGATTTGGAACATAAGAGGATCACATCAGGATTGTCTATCACTCTAAGGAAGTTGAACTTCCTAACACATTGGATAGAGTGGTTGAGTATAGGATTTGAGTAGATTTATCAGCTCAAGGAAGCTCAGAAAGAAGATATAGAGGCTACTCAAAAGGAAATGGTTGTAATGGAGGAAGAATTGCATAAGAGTAAGGTTGTGATAGAAGATAAGTTAAAAAAATTGGAAGAAGAACTGCTAAGTAATAAGGCTATTTTTGAGGCTAAAATTAGTTTACTATAAGAGGAGAAGCATCAGGTCTCAAAAACAGTAGAAGACATGATCAAGGAGTTGGAAGTTCAATTAAAAGCAAAAGAAGAATAGTTGTATGTAAAGGATGAACAATTAAGAACATAACTGGTAGTGCAGGATAAGAAGATAGAAGAGCTTACAAAGGATAATAAGTGATATAATGATATGATCTTGGAAAAGCAAATGCAATTGATGGTTAAGGAGGAGACTATTCATGCTTTGGAGGCTAATATTAATCACCATCTAAAGAACATTATAGACAAGAATGAAGAGTTATAAGTAGCAGATCAAACATAATTACATTTGTAGAAGAAGCTTAAGAAGAGTGCTACTGAGTACGAACAACAATTAAGGGAAGTCCTGAAGACTACCGAGGAGACAACCAACTAGCATGGTGTAAAAGTAGTAGAAATGGTTAATTATACAGTCAAGTTATAGAACCAATGTGTAATTCTTCATGCCTTGTTGGAATATAGTGAAGCCTTAGTCAAATAATATGAGACCCAGCTGAAATAGAAAGACGAATTAGTGAGGACATCGACCAAAGTAAATGGGAGGGCAAATGTAGGTAGTAAATCCACCTCCTAGAAGAAGTGACAAGAGGATTTGCCTAGTTTTGAAAATTTTGATAGTTTTGGCAAAATATACAAGTAGGAGTAAAATGTACAAGGAGGAGGAAAAAAGTACTAACTGGATGGTAAAACATACAAAGTGCAATGAAATACAATTTGAGTTATAATTGTGAATGAATTTGATAAATCATGTAATTAGACTTAGGAAAAGGGTGTAATTATGTATTTTGTTATACATGGGCAGTTATGAATAATGAATTACCTCAAGAACCACTTGTAATGTCTTGGGAAACATTATATAAGACCCCCTTTTCAATTCCATAAGTCTGGTTATGATTTGGTTTGAGTAGTCTGAGTATTGAATGTATCTATTGTGTGGAATTGTTGGTTATTGTATATCTTTGTGGACTCTATTAGTGATTGTATTGTAATAATGAATAGAAATGATGAAGAACCACATTTAATAATATTTTCTCATGTATTTTATGATTCTAGAATGATGGAGTAATGTTTTGCAGTATTTGGTTGTTGCATGTTACTTCCTTATGTCTATAGATGATGTTAATGCATTGCTATGAAGGATGGAATGGAACCAACATTGGTGTGAGCCTTAGGAATAATATATGATGAATATTATATCAAGAGGGACATCTTGAAGTCTGTTGTATGATTTCTAGATATTGCCATTGTGAGGAACTCTCTCAAACCCCAAGGATAGGACTTGCATGTTGGTAAGAATGGAGTAATTACCATTTCCAAACTACCCAAAACTTGTCTGAGAGATATTGGTATAGAAGAGTATCTAATATGACACCTTTATAAACTTTCAGTTTGTACAAACCGTACACCATATGTGCTACAAATCGTACAAAGAAAATTTACCTGATTTGGCAGTTTAGGCGATTGAGGAAAACTTACCCGATTTGGCAATATTGGGAAATTGAACAAATTAGTTACAAAATTGTGTATGATAGCTTACAAAACTGTATATGAAGGGATGGCTATGTGTAAAATTTTACAAGCACTGACATTGTATGATTTTCGATCGTCCAGTGGTATGATTTGAGTTCGTACAAGTTGTTTTGTGATTGCATATTGATTGTTGTGAAGATTGTATGATTGTACGATGTGGGTAATTGAGCAAGGGTAGTAAGTTGATCATTATAATCCCTAATAATCACTTAACCAATAAGAATACTACATAATTGTGCTACAACAACCATCCAAATGTATCTTAGATATTTGGATCCATTGACTTATATGTTCATGAGGAGAGCCCCATAGATCACAACTTTACACATGGTATATGGTCAAGCTTTAAATGTGAACAATAGGTAATACCTAAAGGTTTTGGTTTGGTTCAATTTACTTTAGTCATTAAAATAGGAGCTTATAATCAAATGCCATTAATAAATCAAGATCTTACACAACACCTTCCCATGCTAAATCCGCTACTAGGAGCCATGTATCCAGACCACCTCTCAATATGGCTCCCCTAAATCAAATGATGACCAATATGAACAATCAATAGACTATTCCAACATATTTGGATAAAAAGATAACCACAAACAATATTCTCAATCATACGCCTCCAACAAATAATCAAGTAGTTATACTTGCATTTTTGAATACATCTACACCTATGAATAATGTAGTAGGTTAAGCAGAACTAGGTCAACCTACTAATTTAAATCCTCAATTAGACAATATAAAAAGGATGGTTCAAAAACTGGGTAATGATATGCTTCAAATACAAAGACAAGTTCCTCAAAATCCAACTACAAATAATAACACTCAGAATAGAAATTTTGGCTTTCAGAGGACCAATAATCCGTGGAATACTTGCCCAAACAATGGAGGAGTTCCAAATCTTATTGGAAACTAAAACCAACCAAATAACAACCCAAATTCTTTTGTGAATTTTGTAGATATTGATTTTCCTAGTTGGTGTAGGGTCCATTCCATAGCTCAACATGGTGAGACTGATTGTCCAAAATTTAAAATTGCTTTGGATATTGTCCAAAAGGAGATGGAAAATTTGGAATTAGTGCCCACTAATGATAATATTGGGAATCAAGTTAATTAGAATGTAGGGAAAAATCTAGTTTTAAAAACTTATGAATGCTCAGGAGTCTATGAAGATGAATTGAATGAATACTTGGAAGAAGAGGTGCAAGCTTATCAATAGTTTCAAAGAGGCAACAATTATATGCTTAGGAGTAGAGGAAAAACACCAATGACTTCCACTATACCTCCTAACAAAACCTCCATCCCATTTTATGAACAAGCCAAAAAAAATATGATCCCACCTAAAGGACCTACAACATATGCTCCACCAAAACTTAACATGTCATTACCACAAGCAAAGAAAAACCTAGAGTGAAACAAGTATGGATACAATATCATTGAAGACCTTAAGAAAACCAAGGCAAATATTTCTTTGTTTGAGGTAGCCCAATTAACTAAACAAAAAGATGTAATACTCAAAAAAATATTTGGTCAAGGTAAAAGGGAATTAAAAAATACTATTGATGCTCATGTGGCAGTATACAAAGAGACGACATAATCTCCTCATTTTATTTTAACCATTAGAATTGTTGTTAAAAACTTACACAATTGTCTTATGGATTTAGGTGCTTCTAACAACGTGATGCCATATGCAGTTAGCCAAATATTAGGACTGACCCCTGCTCCCTCAAACAAGAAGTTTATTTAGCTAGATAAGACAAAGGTGAATGTGGTTGAGGTGTTAAACCAAATCCATATATAGTTAGATTTTGAACCTCAATTACAAAAATATATTGATATTCAGATGGTGGATATCTCAGATGTGTATGGGATGTTACTTAGTCGTGATTGGTCAAGAACCTTGAATGGTTATATGGAAATTGACTTCTCACATATGTGGCTTCCATGTAGAAGAATAGATAATTAGATATGGGTAGAAAGTGAGCCAAGGCTAAAAGATCTTATTACAAAGTATAAAAATGTTAATAAAATTTTATACACTGAGCCACAATTAGGAGTCTACACTATAGTAGTGGAAAGAAAATCCAAAGAGAATAATCTGGTAGTAGAGACCCCACCAAGAAAAGAAAAACTAATTGAATATCATTATTGACTCTCAAGTTTTATGGGTCAAAATGCAAACACGAAAATGGTGTTGGAATTGAATTGGTAAATCCCAAAGGTAAATCATATCTTGCAACTTATAAAATTTAATTTTTTTGCACCTATAATGCTACAGAATATGAGGCATTGATTCATGGGCTATAGTTTTCTATCAATAAGAGGGTTAAATGCATGCAAGTCCTAGGATATTTGATTTGGTGATCAATAATATGCAAAATTAGTATGCATTCTATGATAAATGTCTCTCAAATTATTACAACTGTGTTTGTAATTTAATCAAGAAATTTTATGCCTTCAATATCCAATACATTCCATGAAAGAAGAATCACACTGTAGATTCATTGGAAATAGCACCAAGTACCTTGGAACCAATTGCCCATTCCAATATAAAATGATTCTTGGTAAGCTAGTTGTCACTCCCTCCATACCAGATAACATCCAAAATTTCTAGGTATTTGAGGATGGAAAGCATATAGTTTATTTTATCACTAGCTCTAGCATATTCGAATCTTAGATCATAGATGAAGATAGAAATTATGTAGAGCTAGAGGAAGAGGGTGAATTGAATTTAAAAATAAACACCATTCCTAAAGGTATGGTCTCTTTGGAAAAACTATTTGATATGGATTACCAATATGGAAATCAATAGACCACTCCATATGAAAATGGATCATATGAAAATCATAATATAGGGAATGTTTAGAACCCCCAAAATTTTTTCTTGGGGAAAGCTTGCACTAAGGAAGAAAATGAAGAAATAATCTAAGCACTAAATAATTATTGGGATGTCATAACATGGAGATATGAAGATTTAAAGATAATAATCCATACCATTCCCTTGAAACCAGGAATAAAACATTTTTGTCAAAAGTAGAGGCCATTGAATCCTTTGCTAGAGCCCCTCATTCTCAAAGAAATACAAAAATTATTGGTAGCTTACATTATTTTTCGAGTAAGACATTCTACTTGGGTTGCAAATTTGGTATTTATTTGTAATAAGAATGGGAAAATTTGTCTGTATGTATATTTTAAAAATCTTAACAAGGCATCTAAGAAGGATAACTATCCACTCTCTTTCTTATATGAAATATTACAAATGGTGAATAGCTATCAGATGATGTCTTTCCTATACAGTTATTCAAGGTATAATCAGGTATTGGTAGCCCCCCAGGATAGGATTAAAACTACATTTACTACCAAGTGGGAGACATTTGCATGTAGGAGGATGTCATTCGGTAAAATAAATGTAGGGTTAATCTTCCAAAGGGTAATGAAAATTACTTTCAAGGATATTATTGGCAAATGCATTGTAATTTATATGGATGATCTTCTTGTATTTTCTAAGATGCATATAAAATATGTGGAAGACTTGAGGAAGGTGCTACAAAGATATAGAGAGCATGGAATTTCATTGAATCCAAAAAAATGCATTTTTTGAGTTAAAAAATGGAAGCTATTAGGGCATGTCATTTCAAAATCTAGTATTTCCACCGACCCCGATAGGGTTGAAGTAATTCAAAAATTCCTCTTCTCGAAAGTAAGAAAGAGCTGAAGTCTTTATTTGGCAAGATTAATTTTGTGGGAAAGTTTATTTCTAGTTTTGTAGAAATAGTTCATCCTCTAAATGCAATGCTAAAAAGGATGCCAAAATTATATGGACTGGAGAAGCTACTTTTCAAGAAACTAAAAAGGCAATTATGGAGTCTTCGGTATTAATCAATCTTGATTACATTCAACCATTTTATATTTATTAATATACATATAAACACTCAACCTCTGGTGTTTTGACTCAAAAGAAAGAGGTTGGTGATGAGAGGCCAATATATTTTGTAATGTTGCCATTGAAATATGCTTGAATAAGATATTCAACTATTGACAAACAAGCCTTTGCTTTAATCAATGATGTGAATAAATTTTGACATTATATCCTATACAGTAGAGTGTTTGTGATGGTGTTAGAACCAACTGTAAAAATGATGTTGATGCAAAATGAGTTAGGTGAATGTAGAGGGAAGTGGATGTCTATCTTGTAAGAGTTTGATTTGTAAATTCAGCCTATGAGAATTGTTAGAGGATAGGGATTGAGCAAAGCACTAGCAAAATTTGACCCTCAGATTTCATGCCAACAGTACTCTATGGAGGAAATTACAAATGATGAGTGGTATCATGATATTTTTTATTATTTTATAAATGGAGTATGCCTTGGTCACTTGAATTCCATCCAAAGGAGAGCACTGTGTCTCAAGAGTGCAAATTTCATGATCAAAGTAGGCATTTTATATCAAAAAAATCATGAGGAAATCTACTTGAGGTGCTTAAACAAGCAAGAAGCTACTGAGGTTCTCAAAGACTTTAATGGCAAGCATGAAAATGGTCATGGCTTTGGGAATGCCATGATGCACCAAATACTAATATTTGGTTATTAGTGGCCCCACATATTTAAGGATGCACATGCACATGTCCAAACCTGTTGTGTTTGTCAAATCATAACTCATCAAGAAAGGAATTCTCCCATGCCATTGCAACCAATATTTGAAGCTTGTCTATTTGCACAAAGGGGATTGGACTTTATTTGTGTCATTAATCCTAACTCATCAACCAATAATAAATTCATCTTGACTACCACTAATTATTGCACAGGCTGGACAGAGGCTTAAGCATTTAAAATTACACAATTTAGATTATGATCAAGTTCATTGAAGACAATATCGTAACCAGGTTTTGAATGCCTCATGCTTTGGTATGTGGCAATGGCCATGCTTTCTCTTATTTACAATTTGCTGAATGGGCCTACGATAACAAGGTAACTCTAAAATTTTCTTCTAATTATTATCCTCAAGGAAATGGATTAGTAGAGTCAACTACTAAAAACTTGTTGGAAATAATTAAGAAAATTCTAGATAAAAATACTAGATATTGGCATAATAAACTAAAATATGCATTGTAGTCATAAAGAACAAGGATTGAGTCTTCATTGGGCACATATCCCTATCATCTATGGTCAGGATCCTATATTTTCCACCAATATCAAGATCCTTACCTTGCAATTCATAAGAGAAAACTTAGAAGGATATGAAAAGGTAGAAGCCATGCTATTAAACTTGATTAGGTTGGATGAAAAAAAGGAAGAAGCACTACAACATTTAAATAAGCATCAAGAAGTGGTAAAATGATGGTTCGATAAGAGAGCCAAAATAAAAACCTTCAAAATTGTTGATCTAGTGCTACTGTGGGATAAAGCCTATGAAAAGAAGGGATACCATGGAAAACTTGACACTCTATGGTTAGGTCCCTTTCAGATATCTAATATTCTAGGAGATAATGCTTTCATATTGAAAATCTTAACAAGAGAAGATGTCTCGTTACCAGTGAATGGGTAATTTCTCAAACACTACTTCAGTGCCTAAGATTTTTTTGTCCTATTTTGTAAATATTTTTGTACACAATTGTCATTTTTATTTTTCTTTGGCTTTAGATTTATTTTATTTTATTTCAGTTTGCTAGTTTCATTTTGTTGGTTTTTTCAATTTTGTTCTATGTTTTTCTTGGGGTTGGTCTAAATCATCCAAGTGTAACTTGATTTTGGTTGCTCTAAGTTGGAAGGTTTCTGCATAATTTGGGGGTGAAATTCCTCATGCTGAGCTCATTGAAGCTAAAATTAGCTTAACCAGTTGTTTGAAGTTTATTCATTGTTTGGGATGAAGCAGATGAATCTGAAAGTAATGCAAAATGATGTTGCAGCTCCACATTGAAAACACACTTTAAGAAAAGTTCCAGGTCAGGAGAAATGAAACCATCATGGTTTAGTATTTTATTGTGAAGTCTATTCAAGTGTTTACCCTCCTATTTGCCATGGTAATCCCCAACCCGAAGTAGAACCTAGTGCTTATTGAAAATTTTGGTATAAAAAAAGGAGAGAATTTATGCTCAAACAAAAAATAAAAGGTTTGAGTTCTTGGGTGATTTAGACAACCTCTATCCAGGATATGAATGCTTTGTTGGAAGTAGAGAAAGGCCTAGAGTGGGATTAGACATAAATCCATTGAGGCTATAGATTCCTGGCTGGCAATGGAACAATCTCCAGGTAAATTCATGACATGTCTACCTATGTGACAAAACCCATCATAAGTAGACCAATTTTCGTTCAAGGGTAAACTAGACCATTTTTCCAAACCATGGTGGCAAATTTTAACCGATTTCGGAACAAAATGAACTCACATGCACAAAATTCTACTAAAATAAAATGGAGCATTACTTTCAGATAAAATTGCCTAACCCCAACCTTGGGTGGATGCAAAAGTTTTTGGTTTTGCTGATTTTGAAGTTTCTTTGTTTTTTAGAGAGGGTTCTTTCTATTTCCAAAATGCTCAGGATAATTATATAGCAGTTTCACCATTTGTTGTTGCACTTGCACAACACACCCCAATCTGGATTGGGGACCCACTTGAAAATTTTGGGTTTTGATTTCAAATTTTGTTTGTGTCGAGATTTTAATTTTTCCTTGCATATTTTTTAAAATTGCTTACATCAAGGTGTTGAGATTGCTTGCATAGAGCATTTTGAAGTGGATTGCATTGAAAATTTTGAATTTTGGCTCTTCAAGGTCATTATTTTGGATTAATATCTCAAAATATTGAATTTTAAAAGTTTATCCTAAGGTTTGAAATTAATTAAATTCAATTTTTAGGGTTCTTTGATTTTCACTATCTTGCCCTATTTTTTATGTAAATTTAAAATACCATATATTTTGAGTGAAATATTTGTTTTGGGTGATTCAAAGCCTGGTGGGACTATATTGAACTCATATTTGCAATGATATCAAATTTACAAATTTGCAGACAAGAAATTCTTTCAAAAAAAATAGCAGTTTCTCATTGCAGCGTGTGAAATTCTAAAGGCAATATCTCATGATCCATAACGAACTTTTGAGTTTTCTTAGCATATTTGGGTACCCATTTTGGCCCATTTGGACACAAAAAAATTTGTGAAATTCTGGGCACTTTCATTTTTGACCTATTTTCAAGCCACATGAATTAAGACGTAAAATTCATAAATTGTCAAAGCTCACCGGGTTCAATGGAAGAGAAGGGAATTTCCCTAAGTATTTTTAAATGGTGCGCAAATGAAATTTCTCTATTTTTTCATAAGGAAGTGTAAATAAGAATGCGCTAGAAAATGAGGTTTCATGAGAAAATGAGGTTTCAGGATAAATTCTTAAGCTTCTTTGTAAATGGAGCACAAACAAGAATGCATTGAAAATAAAAATGCGCTGAAAACAAAAATACGTTGAAAAATAAAAATGTGCTAAAAAATGAGGTTTCGTGAGAAATGAGATTTTGGGAGAAATTATTAAGCTTCTTTGTAAATGGAGCGCAAACAAAAGAATGCGCTGAAAAATAAGTTTTCGCAATAAAATGAAGTTAGGGAGAAATTGAGATTTCTTGGTTCCTTTGTAATGTGAGCACAAACAAGATTTCGCTACTTTACATAAATGCACGACGGATTCATTGGCACACCTTTCAATACACAAGGTGCACGCTATCTTGAATTTAGGTTAAATCCACAAATCTTTGCTTTTGCAAGAAATCACGCTCAACAAAAATGTGCACAACTTACAAAGGAGTGGGGAGGAATTATTCTCAACTTACTTTATATGGGAATGACATGAAAGCTCACTTAACCCTAACTTACACACAAGATATCGAAACAAAAATATGCTCAAATTACAAAGGAAGTTACGCGTAACTTACAAAGGAGTGGGAGAAACTTAAAAGCTACCCCGAAAAGGGATTTTTAGCAAAATTTTATTTTATTTGTAAAGTGAACGTAAACGAGTTTTCGTTATTAAATGAGGGCAAGTGAGATTTCTTTTTTCCTTTGTAAGTTGAGTGTAAGTGAGATTTTCATTGTATGCAAGTGGATTCAATTTTTCTTTCTAAGTCAAGCAACCGCAAGTGTTGAATATTGAATTTAATTTTTGCCCTAAAATTCAAAGCTCAAACCTTAAGAAAATATAAAAATTAAAAAATTAAAAAATTAAAAATAAATAAAAAAATAAAAATTCAAAACCTTAGGAAAATATAAAAAATTAAAAAATCAAAAGGTTTAAAACATTAGAAAATTTAAAAATAATTAAAATAATAGTAATATTAATGTTCTAACTTTCGCCTCCTTTTAAATTATTGCAGGATATTTTGCTGATGATTGTAGTAAATGATAAATATACTGGTAGACATGGATTTTAAATACAAATCAAGCAAAGTACAATCGTGCAAGGCGAAAGATTATAAAAGTTAATGATCAACCCAAATTTTGTGGGATAATGAAGAATTAATGAGGCATAGTAGTTTCAGAGTCCTTGAGCATCATGTGATTTGAAATATGATGAAGTATCTATTGCAAAGCTCATTGTAGATGAAGACATTATGAGGCATGGCCAAAGTAGTGCACATTTAATGGAAGCATGGTTGTAGCATGGCAGGAGATTTAATTTCAAGAAGTCCATCCTAGAATCAGAGGAAAATTAATTGCAAGATGTAATGCTAGGTGAAGGCCAAAAAATTGTATAAATAGTGGCTCACTAGACGGTTATAATGGTCTGAAACCATCTATTAGTTAGCTCTGTTTTAGATTTTTTGCTTTCTCTTTGTAGTTGGATGTTTTTTCAAACCAAGTTGCTATTGTTTTTAAGATCTACTCTTTGTAATCCATCAAAGTGGATGAACTTGAAACAATGTACTCAATAATTATATTTAATATAAGGCTTTGAGATTTATTGTGTCCAATATGCACATGCTGATGGTGGTTGCACTCAGTCCTTTTCATAGTCTATTATCCCTCTGAAGATTGCACCATCTCAAACCTAAGGTTGTGTGAATAATAGTCGATATTGGTTTAAATTTGGATTTTTTTTTTTTATCTCATCCTTCAACCTTTGATTTTTATTTGAAAATATTTTAGATTAGGAGTAGATTAGTATTCATTTGAAGCATTGAAGCTATTTTCTATAGCATATTCTAAGATTTTATATAGCTTCAATATAATCATTGCTTTCATATACATGATATATCTTAAGGGCAATGAACAATACTAAATGGGCAACCATTTTTTATAGCTTAAAATTTAACTTTGTTGTCCATTTTGATTCTACTTAGCTCATGTATGCGAAGATATATGTGTAGTAGAATTATTTTCATATAGTCAAGCATTTATTTTTCAAGCATTGTACTAGGAAATTTATATTTTTTAAGCATAACCAACAAAGGCCCCTTAAAAGGAATAATTATCATTGACCTCTAAGTCTATCCACACTGGCCAAGACCTGGCATACCCAAACCTTGGGGTAAAGATATTTCCTTTTCAAGAGGGAACATATCCCTATTCCAAGTAAGTTGACATGCCCTTGGTAATGTGTCATTTGCATGCTCAGCAAGTGTAACACATAGAATCTTTCCACCCTCAAAACTATTTTGGGTAAGAGTTTCTCGTGACCTCTGCAAGGTATGATGCAAATGTGATGAATATTTATGTTGATAGCTCCATAAAAAACCTAAAATATACACACAAGAACACTCACAATATATTAGTAACATTTGTAGAGCCTTTCATGATGATGCCCTTATTATGATGAAGAAATTGAAAAGAAATACTGAAATATGATAAAAATATGCATGATAAACAAAATTAAACTATGTTAGAATGCAAATGGAATGTTGCTAATCCTACTGTAATTAAGAAAAATAGTAAAATATATATCACTGGGAGGCCATCCTGAGGTAGAGTGGTCTGGACTACTTACCATCCTTGGGTAGGGCATCGGTGCTTGTGAGTCACCTCAAGGCAAGGCAATCACTAAACAACAAAATAAGTCCTTTGTGATCGATGTGGAAAACACCAAGATTGATTTATCAAATTGATTATTCAAGGGTCATGCTCTTGAAGCACAATTTAATTACAAAAATTAGCATAAAATAAGGATGTTGATGATGAAAGAGTGTTTAATTTGATCTTCAAGCTTCAAAACACTCCATTATTGCTCTTGAGAACTCCATGAATGAAATCCAATAATACTTTGTTGCATATGAGAGTAGAATCTCTCTAGTATTTAATCTAACATCACTTAATTATCATCCAATTGCTCTATTTTTCATAAATGCAATGTGTCTTCTTATAGATTTTCCAAATTGGAATCTTCGCTCGTGAGAGAATTCAAGAATCAAGAAACAATTTAGTTTAGGAAGATCAACTACGGATTCTAGAACCTTCTTGCTCTTAATAGTTGGTGCTTAGCTATCATCTAACTAATTTTTCTGCATCTTGGGATACTAAGTTTGTTATAGGAACGACTATCCTAGGGTAGGGCGACCATGACTATTGGCAACTCCATGGTAGGGTGACCTATGGAGGTCATCCCTGGGTAGGATGGTCCAGGCTGTAAAAGGTAATCTACCCCTGTTTGAATGGTGAAAACTATTTTTAAGCCCTAAATATACCCAAGGTGGATCATATGGACTGAAAAGGTGTCCATATAGTTAGTCTCCTCAAAATGACATATTTTAGGTGTCTAGAGATACCCCTTTTTGGGATGCGTTGTGTGAAAGCACAACACGAAGCAAAAATAGATAACCTAAAATTGAATTGAAGGTTGATAGATGTTTATTAATTTGATCAATGTTAGATGCCCTAATCATGGAAAAATATGCATCTTTGAATCATTACTTCTAATGAAGTTAAAGAGCTTAATTCAAGTAAACCTTTCGACGAGGCATACTTGATCTTGGTACACTATTCTAGTGCAAGAATACCAAGATATCTATTTAGTTAAAATTTTATCTTGTCATCTATCCCAAGCAAAAATGGCATGATTGTCTTTGGAAATGATTCATGGATGAACACAATTAGCATGATTGAGTATTTTATTATTTATTTTCATTATGAATTTTGTGATGTATGACTACCCCCTCAAGAAATAAGTCAATAAGGATATGGAAAGTGATGAAAGTGATGAGTCACTTGACCAAGATAACTTGCTTGAGTTTTGTAGATCTTGTACAACTGTGTAACATAGGAGAAGCCCATTATAACTAATTTTGATCATTAAGAATGATTTTTGTTAGTGAGTTCTCTTATGGTAATTTACTCATCCTACCAAATTGCAAGGACATCCAATCACTACAATTGCTAGGTTAATAGAGAAAATTACTATATATGAGATTCACTTGAGCTTTGTGGCTTGATATGACCAAAGGGGTTAAGTGCCTTTGGAATATTTTTGAAATGAATTTGACCAAAGGAATTAGGCATCTTTGAAGCTTTTTGAAATTGACCAAAGGAAATAGGCATCTTTGGGACCTTTTGAAATTGACCAAAGGAATTAGGCATCTTTGGAGCCTTTTGAAATTGACCAAAGGAAATAGGCATATTTGGGACCTTTTGAAATTGACCAAAGGAAATAGGCATATTTGGTACTTTCAAAAATTTAAACAAAGGAAATAGGCATCTTTGGGACATTTTGGAATTTATTTTGAGATAGCGAGGTAAAGGGTGCAACCTTTAAATCCTGGTAGTTGATTTATCAAATGATTAAATGCCATGTAAAGGGTGCAACCTTTTAATCCTAGCAGTTGTAGTGTTTGGATTGATTGAATGTAATGCAAAGGGCACAACCTTTTACAACCTAGAAATTGATTGGTTGATTGGTGATTGGATTGAATTATACCCTTGATCAGGAAGGCGTGCTACCTTGATTTATCGCAAGTTGGTTGACTGTTTGATTGATCATATAGGGAAGTGTGATACCTATAATACCCCAGTTGATGTTTAAAAATATTTATGTGATTTGAAATTGTGTTATTTTGAACCACTATATGTGGTTAAATGCCCAAATTGATGTTAATGATGCTTATAGAATATTTGTAACTTTTGCCATTTTTGGGCCATCCTAGGGTAAGAGGGTTGCCATATGCAAATTTTGAGGCCATCTCAGGGTAGGACGGTTGCACCAAAATGTGATCACCCCATAGAAAGCCAATATCAGAATTTGGAAAATATAAAAGTGAATTTTGTAAAATTTTAATGTCATTTTCACTACTGGAAGTGAGAGAAAATGTGAGGTGAGGTGGAGGAGAGAGTTTATGAAGTGAAGCATTATTGCAAATCCAACTAAAATCTACCATGGACCAACCTGAGGCATCGACCAGTGGAGGATCTAGTGCTAGGAAGATAGAAATATCATTCCTCTCTTGTTAGTTTTTAATGTAAAATGAACCTCATTAAGTAATGTGGTAAATGAACTTTACTAAACTATTGGTAATAAACCTCACATTAGATTAGGAAATCTAGATTAGGCTAGTGTAGGCTTAGATTTAATTTTTTTTGTTAAATTGTTGATGCTTTAGAGCATTTTTTGAATGTCGCTACAGGGCCATCCTGGATAAGGACAACTCCCCTTTGGTAGCTTGGGGGCTATCCTAGGGTGGGGCAGGCCCGTTCAAAAAACAATGGTCAATTTTTTGACCGTTGGGATGATTTTCCAAAGGTAGGGAAACCCCACCTATAGACTATATTAGGTTGAAGCAGTTGCATTTTGAATGTAAAATTATGAAGTTTTTGAAACTTTTTTCTTTGATTTTTGGATTTTGATTGATTTTTTTTGCTTGTTGAGCTTTAGTTATTGAGAGCTCGCTATAGGGTACCCACATTGTTTTAGGAGTTGGGGGGTTAACTCAAATTATGATTGGATGTGTTTTGAGGTGATTGGTCTCAAGCAAGTCATTTGCATACCCACTATGATGTTAGATCAGGCCTATATGATGGCCTTGGTTGATTTTTGGAATAGCCAGATGAACATATTTCATCTCCCTACTAGAGATATGATTGTAACATTTAAGGATGTGTTTCAGATATTTCATATTTCAATTGAGGGATACCCCATTACCTCCACTTCCCTTCTATAGTGGGAGAGAGTACTTCAAAGGATTTTTTAAGCACAGGTAGAGGTTGCACTATAGTGGATGGACCATGGTGGGGTATTGATTTGGATATGGTATGATTCCCAGGTATTTACTTAGAGATGCACAGTAATGATGTACGTCATCTTGAACATCTTACTGTCAGACTCTTAAGGAGTGAGGTTCACATGGAACCTCCTTGATATGGTCTAGGACCTGATCAAGTGCGACCCTCAGTAACTGATCATCATGGCATGGGGGAGTAATTTCTTGGTGCATCTATACGATGAGTTGTACTAGATACAACATCAAAGTCGATAGGGATTGGGCTATAATTTGTTCCTTCAGATTTGGATATGGAAGCACATTCAAGTAGATCCAATAGTGGTAATACTAGTACCACTACTGATATTGTATATGCAGCTCAATGGTGATAGGATCAAAAGAGGGGTTATATTTGGCCATAAGCAGGTAGACTATCTCATTATGTAGGATTCCTAGCAAGATTATGGCTAGATCAGGTGGTTTAGAGGCTCTACTTGTATTGTCCTCATTGGATAGAGGTCATGGCATACCTAGGAAATGTGAGGCACAAATAATGTCTTATTGGGCATCAAAAAACTAAGAGGGAATACTTCTAGTACTCTTGCATCAAATGATAGTTCAAGATCTATCAGAATGTCTCAGAGGATCCCATCATCTATCATCACCAAGGAGATGTTACACAGTTGGTGTGGCCTTGAGTGGAGCCACTAGAGGACAAGGAGGGTCCTATGGTAGCCAATAAAATATTAGCAGACACAAGGACCAGTGTAGAGTATGCTACTTGGTGGGTTACTCGGTTATGATAGGGAGTTGGGCCAATGGATAAGCCTACTAAGGTAGCAGTGGAGGAGGTAGTGGATGAGGTTGGATAATGAGTGCATCATCAAATAAATAGGGAGTGGGGTTAGCCCATATAGGAGGAAAATGAGTTGTAGGATGAGGGTGAGGGGGATGAATATGAACCTTCATATGAGGTGGCTTAGTTGAGAGTGCAAGTGCAAACCCTATAGGGGTAGCTGGATGAGCTGAGAGACTACCTTGGAAATAGTACAGATTCAGCTTAGTAGTGGGTAATAGATATGGATGGGAGTCTCTAAGGAGAGATATCTCCTCAAGGCCCAAGTATACACAATCAAGGAGAGATATACAAGATGATCGTTGAGAGGGATAAAGTGATAGTAGAGTGAGACACTCTATAGATATATATAGAAAACTGTATAATAGAGAGAGATGCCAAGGCAATAGAGCATGATGCTTTTTAGTTTTAGTTGACCACCATGATTGTAGGTCATGGATAGGTTGCAGTAGGTACGTAGACTACAGGAGATGTTGTAGGGTTGTAAGATGAAGTGGCTAGACTACAGGTCTTGTTTGGCCTATTGGAATATGTAATGCAACATTGTGTAAATTATTCTTAGACTAAAATATAAAGTCTAAAGAATAATATTTGAATTAGAATATAATTCTATCTTATGTAAAATATTCCCACCCAATTAATAAATAAATTAAGGGTGCTAGGAATATTTAATTTCTTGGGAAAAAGTTATTTCCCTTTTCTAGCAAATATTAGAAAGTAACTAATCACTTTCTAATATTTGATAGATGCCATTTATCACATATCTCAAAGATTATATTGTAATAAAAGAAAGTAACTAAAGCACTTTCTAATATTTGATAGATTGTGATAATATTAGATTGTGATAAGATTTAGGGTTGTAGTAGAAAATATTCTCTTTAAATAGGGGTGTTTTCTACTACATATTATCATATCTTATATATCTTGTCATATTGACTTGTGTTGTAGTTTATGTTGATGCATATTGTTGCATAACATTGAAGTATTCTTGTACTGTTGAATCATTGAGTAATATAGTGAGCTTCATAGTGGATGTTTCCCTTCTTCATTTGAAGTAGGGTTTTACCACTCAATATTTTTGTTGTGGGTTTACCTCTTTTATGTGTGATTGATCTTGTGGAGCATTCTTAGATATTGGGGAGAATTTGCTTGTATCACATGGTCAATATGATTCTTAGTGTCAGTTTGATGACACTTATATTCTACAACTAGAGGGTCAAGTGGCACTACTAGGTGGTACTCTACCTAATTGATTTACCACAGGGAGATCTCAGAGGAGCCGATGCAATGAGTCTGGGTAGTCGTCAGTGTAGCCTAGTCACAGGTCATCAACTAGGCTAGAGAGATTAGTGGTCAATGGCTTTAGTCAACATCACAAGGATGAGGTTGAGGGCAGAGGTGACTCTAGGGGTGCAAGTCTTGCATGAATTGTTTTATGTATTGATTCTTTTTGGGTGTAAGGTCGAAGGACCTACATGATTGTAGCCTACGAGCATTTTGTATCATGAGGTACTTTGATATTTCCATATATATATGTGATATTTTTTATGTATGTATCATCATGTTATTTGATTTTGATTTATGTGTTATATGTTATGGATGCATTGATGGATGTAATGCTTAGATGATAGATGTATGGATGCATAGATGTATGGATAGATGATGTATGTAGATGATGTACTAGTGTTAGATGCATGTTTTAGATTTGTTTATTTGATCATGAATATTATTCATGTTATTGATCTATCAAATCTAATGCTTATGAGATGTGCTAATTATTGTATGGATGTTCTAATGTAATTTTATGGATATATGTCTTAATTGATTAAAAATAATAAATGAATCTAAATGTATTTAAAAAACATTATCACAAGAGTTATACATTTGTATGTGAGATGAAATATGTGAAATGTAGAGGTTTTTCCCATAAGCTTTTACAAACTAAAAGGTGTGGATAAAATAGTCAGTGGCCATTTAAATATCATTGTTGATATTAACCCAGTTTCTATCCTATCTTATGAGGACCCCTTAATAAACAAAAGGTCATAAGGAAAACTATGACTGTTGATGATATGATTAGGTGCTATGAGGAGATTTTGAGGTTTTTTGTGAGACTCAAACATCCTAGTTGATTGATAAAAATTTGTATACTGACTACACAAGACTCTTGAAATATATAAGTTTGTTAAGAATACCTAGTTATTCAATATCCCTATGTGTACAAAGTGAATGTATTATATGAAATTGTTGGTCACGAATCCTCCTAGTCATATAAAATGCGCCCTAGACCTGGCCAACATTGAAAGGCTGAGAGAAAGAGAAGTCTCTCGGGCCAATCTCTAGAGAGGGCTGGCTCCCAAACTAATCTAAAACTGATTTTAAGGTAAGGGTTGGAAATAATAGAAAGATATGGAAATATGGCTGAAGTCGATAGTTGATAGGGAGAACAACCTTAGATAGCAAATAACCTCAAACTAAATCCCAAATATAAGCAACAACTGATTCTTAGAATGCACATACAGAAATTGGATCAGACATTGACCATAAGTTTACCTTCAATTATACTTCAAATGTTCAAATGAAAATATAGTCAAATTCAGAATAGCAGAATTCAAATTATATTTTAACACTGGACTAAGCAGAAGTGAATCACATAGAAAGCATCACATGAACAACAGTTTGGATCACCAACTCAAAAGACTCTAAGAACAAAGCAAAATGCACTTAGGATTTCTGCTTAAATTTTTGCAAAAATGTCCTCCTTTTCTTGAGATGTACATTAGTATTTATGGAGGCCTTCCCTCTCCCTTTCGCATCACATCATTTAAAACATAAAACATATTTTGAAGAGGGGATCCATAAAATATGCACTTGAAAAGAGAAACAATCCCCCTAAATCTGCCTCGAAGAAATCACATTCCCTGCTTTTATGGATCAAGTTTGAAAATAGGACGAAAACAAGGGACCATATTTCTTCATTAAATGACTATTCTCGGGGCATGCTTGAAGCGTTAGGAGATCACGAACAAGAGATTTTAATATCGGAGGCATATTTAATTTTGGTGGCATCAAAAACTGCATGATTTAACACATTCTCCCATCTTGCACACATAGGTAAACAACAAAACATTTAATCTTGGAGCCTCTTTGACCTCGATCTCAAAATCAGTTGGAGAGATTTTAAAACATTACTTTGTTTGATCCTCATTTTCTCCTTCTCCTTACGTTCTTCTATGCAATATGAAGAAAAATGCGAGTAGAACCTTATTGGGCCTTTGTTGTCGCTTCTGTCACGAAAATGCGACATGTCGCGATATCATGACATTTTTAACTTACTGCTTTCTCCTGTTGCCACCAGTCGTGAAAATGTGACATGTTGCAAAATCATGACAATATTCTCTCGCTTGGCCTTCTTTTTGTTCACTTCCATGAAAATGTGACAAGTCATGAAATTGTGACATTCTCCTCCATTTGGCTCTTGCGCTGCTTGCACTTTTGCAAAAATGCAATGTGTTGCAAAATGTGACAAATCGTGATATCGTGACATATCATGAAATCATGACATCTTCCTCTATTTGGCTATCATCTTCTTGCAAGTCCCAAAAATGCAACGTGTCGTAAAATCATGACATTTTCCCCTTGCTTGGTTCTTGTCTTCTTGCAAGTCACGAAATTTGCATTGTGTCACGAAATCGCAACGTTTGCCTTTTTTTTGTTCCTTCGCTGCTCCAAGTCACAAAAATGTGACATGTCATGAAATCGTGACATTTCGTACTTGGCACTGTCCTTTCTGCTTTCTCCCTGTGAAAACGTGACAAGTAACAAAAACGTGACATGTCACGATATCATGACAATTTGCTCCTGCCTTGTACTTTTCAACTTTCTCCCCATGAAAACGTGACATGTCGTGATATCGTGACAATTTTCTATCTTCTCCTTTGTTGCCGCTTCCTATCACAAAAATTTGACATGTTGCGATATCGTGACATTCCGTACCATCTTGCTCCTTCCTCGCTTTCCTTCCGTGAAAATGTGACATGTCGCGATATCACGACATTTTTCTTTGGCACTCCCCTTTGCTATTGTATGTCGCGATATCGTGACATTTTCCTATCACTTTGCTTTCTTGCCACCGTCTGCCATGAAAATGAGACAGATCACAAAAATTTGACATGTCGCGATGTCACGACAACTTTGTCGTTACTGCTTCCTTTGTTGTTTTCTAGTGCAAAAACGTGACAGGTCACGAAAATGTGACATGTTAAGATATCGCATCAGACACCGTAAAAACGTGATAGGTCGCGATATCGCGACATTTTTCACTTACTTTGCTTTAACACAAAACTTGTAAAGATTTTTGTTTTTTACTTATTATCCCTTTTGAGGTGCTTTGAGGGACAAACAGAGGAGTGAGTATCTCTACAATTTGTGCATTATTTTGCATGAACAGCAACAACAAAAAAAATGTGGCAAAAATGCCAACATTCTTGGCAGCTCTCGGGGTATACAGTTCTGCTGTATGCACGAACCCTAGGCCTTTATTCATTGGGAAACAGAGTCAAGAAGCTGGAGGAGAGGAAGAAGTGAGAGTTGGTTGATGTTGGATGTTTTTGTGGGCTGTTGCAACAAGGTCTTGCTGGTGCTCGACACTTAAAACAGGACTTTCAGTAGAAATTTGTGGAATAGTAGAACTTCCCTTATTCCTTTAACTACTACATTTTTCCTAGCTCGGTTGAGTTGGGTAATCACCAGGTGCTGTAAAAGGGTCTCCATGGAAGTGGTGAGAAGCACCTAGGTTGCAAAAATGGGAATGAATGGGGTGATGATCTGCAGATGTGCAGGCCATGGAATGGGAATGGTGAATGATGGAATGGTGGAAGATGGAGGAGTAGAAGCGATAGATACAACAACTGAAGAGGGTGCTACTGTGCTACCAGATGCTAGGATTCCATGAAAATAGATAATGAAATGGAAGTAGATGGGATGGAGAAAGCGGTGGGAACTATGGAGAAGTGCTCAAAATACAAAGGATTGGAAGAAAGGGGAAGTGAAGAAACAAGAACATTAGAGAGGGGAGTAGAAACAATAGTAGTGGCTTGATTATGTACAATGGAAGAAGGAGTGGGAGAAGAAAGGAATGAAAATAAGGAAGTGGAAGAAAGAAGTAGATCGAAGCCACTACCTGTTGGGAAGGAAAAGAAAAAGAGAGAGAAATAGACATACCTGCGGGCTCGTGTGCAAAAGGAGCCGAAGTTGATGTTTTTTTTTTTTTGTATGTACAAGGTAACACTGTGTTTCACATCATGAAATGTAGGATTTCAAATGAAAGCCATTCACTAAGATAGGAAGTGAATTACCTTCCAAGTCCTCAAGATAAAATGAATTTGCTGCACCTGTACTAGAAATATGGAATGGACCTTCCCACATAGCGTCAAATTTCTTATGCATCCCTAGCTTTGCCTTCTTTTTATTCCACTTTAAGACTAAATCACTGTTGTAATCACAATGACACTGAGAGGGGGGGTGAATCAGTGTGTTCTTTAAAAATTTCTAAAACATATGATTTTAGAACCAGCAGCAGTTTAAAGCAGATGAAAAGAATACTAAATGCATCAAGAAAGCATCACACATAACACAACAATTTTAACGAGGTTCACCAATGTGGCTACTCCTCAAAAAGACCGCTTGGACTACCATCCAAATCCAGCCAATGCAAAGCTACAACTTTACATAATCCTTTACCAAGCACCAACTGGAAGGAGCACCAACCCCTTAGCTTTATCTCGCTTCAACAGAATGGAGCACCAACTCCTATTTTTCCAAGCACCTACTGGAAAGAGGCACCAACCCCTTATACCAAGCTACAACTTGGAGAATAATAAAGATAATCAAAATGATACAATAAAACTTTATTCCTTACAGTCTGCTATTTTTTTGCATTCTGCTTCTGCGTAAAAACTCTTCGCACTGTCATCCATGCATTCACGATCTGCAGATCCGAACTACGACTTTGCACTCTACTCGATTACAACTTTGCATTCTTCTTGACCGAACTTCATGCAATCACGCTCCTCGCACTCGCACATTATCTCATTGCTATGCTCTCTTTACTGCAACTCCAAAGAACTATCACTTTGCTCACTCTCTGGATCGAAACGACTTGCTCTCTGCTTGACGCGAACTTGTTTCGCACATTTCACACTTCTCGCTTTCCTTTAACCTCGCAACAACCCCCTTTTTATAGAAGAGAATTCAACATCAAACATATTCGGCTGTAAATCAAAGACGTCGGCTGCAAACCCTAATGATGTCAACATCAAACCCTAGAATTTTTTTGGCTGCTTAAACTTTGTGATTGTCGGCTGCAAACCCTAAAAATGCCCATCGTAAAACCCTAGCAAATGTCGGCTTTGAAACCCTAAAGACGTCCACTGTAAAACCCTAGCAAATGTCGGCTTTGAAACCCTAAAGACGTCCGCTGTAAAACCCTAGCAAATGTCGGCTTTAAAACCTTAAGGATGTCCGCTGTAAAACCCTAGCAAATGTCGGCTTTGAAACCCTAAAGACGTCCGCTGTAAAACCCTTGACAATGTCGGCTTCAAACCCTAAAAATCGGCCTCGATTCAAACTTGTCGGCCTCAAACTCCTCTGCCACCTTCTTCTCCTTCCTGTAGCTTATTTCTATGAAATAGCAACACGTCGCGATATCGCGACACTTTTTGTGGCCGTACGCCTCCTTGACTTTGTCGTCACGAAATCATGACCCTTTTGGCCTTTGAATGCTTCACTTCCATTCTTGTCACGAAATCGTGACACTTTGATCAGTTGCTGACGTCATCCTCAATCTTGTCACGAAATCGTGACGCTTCCGGCTTCCAGCAGCTTTTCTTGCATCCTGTCGTGAAATCGTGACACTTTCAGCTTTTGCTGACGTCATCCTCATTCTTGTCATGAAATCATGATGCTTCCGGCTTCTGGCGCCTTTTCTTGCAACCTGTCGTGAAATCGTGACACTTTCAGCTTTCGCTGGCGTCATCTTCATCTTTGTCATGAAATCGTGACGCTTTCGGCTTCCGTACATTTTGTGCTTCATTCAGTAGCGAAATCGCTACAACTTAGTGCCTTGTGCTTTCAACTTTGCTTTTACCCGTGAAATATTGACTCGTAGCGAAATCGCTACACTTTTGTGCCTTACACTTTCGACTTGAAGCATAATCGCTGCACCTTTGAGTTCTGCCCTTCAGACCTGTAGCGAAATCGCTACACCTTCGTGTTGAGTATTTTCACCTTGTAGCGAAATCGCTACACCTTTGTTTTGTGCAACTTTTACCCGTAGCAAAATCGCTACACCTTTACTTTGTGCCTTTGCAACTCGTAGCGAAATCGCTACACCTTTACTTTGCGCCTTTGCAACTCGTAGCGAAATCGCTACATCCTTTTTACTTAACACTTTCTCCCTGCTTCTGCCCATGAAAATTCAACATGTAGCGAAATCGCTACAGTTTCTCAACTTAGCTTCTTGGCCTCCGACATGTCGCGAAATCATGACAGTTTGCCTTGCGCCTTCTCTGTCTTTCGACTTGTCACGAAATCGTGACATTTTTGATTGCGCCTTCTCTCTCTTTCGACTTGTCGCGATATCATGACATTTTCAATTGTGCCTTCTCTCTCCTCCGACTTGTCGCGAAATCATGACATTTTTGATTGCGCCTTCTCTTTCTTTCCTTCTCTCTCCTCTGACTTGTCATGATATCATGACATTTTCGATTGTGCCTTCTCTCTCCTCCGACTTGTCACGATATCATGACATTTTTGGCTGTGCTTTCTCTCTCCTCCGACTTGTCGCGAATCATGACAGAAAACATGTCGCGATATCGCGACAGTTTTCTAACTTGTCTTTTTCTTCGAATTTTTCTATCTTCTGCATCTGAATGACTTCTGATCTGTCTACCCACTGCATCCTTGGATCTAACTGCCTATGTTGACAACAATGACAACCTTCTTGCAACACCTTGCTCAACAATCTCCCCCTTTGGAATTGTTGGCAACACCTGTATACATTCCTGTAACTCTTCTCCCCCTTTGTCAATAATACCAAAGGGCTGCTGCAGACTCCCCCTGAGTCCATCCTCACTCTTCTCAGGCACAATTTGACTCTCCCTGAGTCCATCCTCAAATACTCAAATGCTCCCCCTGAGAAAGTGATCCCTGTAGCTAGTCACTTCTTAGGAAGTGTGACTACTCCTAATTTGCTTCGAAGATACTCAAATACTTCCTTGGGCAAAGGTTTTGTAAAAATATCTCGCTACCTGTTCCCGTAGTTGGGACATAGTCCAATTTAACTTCTCCTTCTGCAACTTTTTCTTTCAAGAAATGATACCTTATAGCAATGTGCTTAGTCCGTGAGTGCATTACTGGATTCTTAGAAATGTTGATTGCACTGGTGTTGTCACACTTTACTGATATTGGTTCACTAAAATTAATGCCTAGATCTTTCAAAGTTTGTTTCATCCACAAGACTTGTGTACAACATGTTGCTGCTGCAATATATTCTGCCTCAGATGTAGATAGAGAAACTGACTCTTGCTTCTTACTGTGCCATGCAACCAATCTGTCCCCCAAATAGAATGCTCCTCCACCGGTACTCTTTCTGTCATCAACACATCCAGCACAATCTACATCTGAATATGATATAAGAGTGAAATCTTTGCCTTTTGGATACCACAACCCATACTCCATGGTGCCTTTGAGATACCGAAAAATCCTTTTGACTGTTGTTACATGAGTCTCTTTGGGACTAGCCTGAAATCTGGCTACCATGCAAACTGCCTGTAGAATATCAGGTCTGGTTGCAGTTAAATATAGTAAGCTTCCTATCATTGATCTGTACATGGTTTGATCTACAGGTGGAGATTTGTCTTCTTTACTCAACTTGCAGCCTATTGTCATGGGAGTGCTGGACTAGCTTACAGTCCTCCATAGTGAACCTCTTTAGCATTTCTTTCACATATTTGATTTGGGAAATGAATATACCTTTCTCATTCTCGATTAACTTGTAGCCCCGGAAAGTAAGACAATTCACCAATCATTGACATTTCAAATTCATTCTCGCATCTTGTTTGCTAAGTCTTTACACGATTCATCTTTGTTGCTGCCAAATATGATATCATCCACATAGACAACAAGAACAATGAGATGTCCACCTTCTATTTTCACATATAGATTACTGTCCACTAAACCTTTCTTGAATCCCTGTTGAGAGAGATAATTATCTAGCCTAGCATACCATGCCCGTGGTGCTTGTTTTAATCCGTACAGATGCTTTCTTTAATTTGCGGACAAGGTTAGGATCTTCACCGATTTGAAAACCATCTCGGTTGTTCAATATAGACCTCTTCTTCAAGTTTCCCATTTAAAAACGCAGATTTTACATCCATCTCGATAAACTCGAAGTTCTTGTGAACTCGCTAGTGCCGGAAACATTCTAATAGCTTCTAGTCTGGCCACTGGTGCGAAAGTCTCTTCAAAGTCAATGCCTTCGACCTGTGCATAGCCTTTGCAAACCAGTCTTGCTTTGTTCCTAATGACCTGTCCGTCTTCATTTAATTTGTTTCGAAATATCCACTTGGTGCCGATTACATTCTTGTTTGCAGGTCTAGGTACTAACTCCCAAGTTCTGTTCTTTTCAATCTGATCTAATTCTTCATTTATTGCCTTCATCCAGCTGTCATCTTTGCTTGCTTCATCTATGTTTTTGGGCTCAATGTTGGATAAAAGAGAGTAATTACTTATTACTTTCTTTCTTGTCTGAATGCCAGCTGTGGGATCTCCAATTATTTGGTCTCTAGGATGATTTTTCTGCCAGCTTGCCCGTTTTGAATTTTCTGTTTTCTTGCATCTCTGAGTCATCTGATAAGTCATCTGTATCAGCCGTAGATGTATTTTCTGTGCCATGAACTTCATCACTTTCAATTACTTCTTCGTAGATTGGGTAGTTTTCTTGAAAATTAACTATTTGTTTCCTCCCTTCATCGAATTTAACATCTGCACTGTCCACAATTTTCTTGAGTCTCTTGTTGTAGCATTTGTAAGCTTTGCTATGTGGAGAATAACCAACAAAAACACCTTCATCTGCTCTATCTTCAAACTTTCCAAGGTTGTCATCAATTTTTCTGATGTAGCACTTACAGCCAAATACTTTGAGATGTTTTGTTGTTGCTTTTCTACCAAACCACAACTCATACGGTGTTTTGCATTCATGAGTTCTTAACATATACCTGTTTTGAATGTATACTCGCTGTGTGAACTGCTTCTTTCTAGAATCTATCTGCTATTTTGTTTTCTGCCAGCATGGTGCGTGCCATTTCCTGTATAGTTCTGTTCTTCCTCTCTACTACACCATTCTGTCTGAGGAGTTCTGGCTGCTGAATATTGTCTCCTGATACCATATTTTTCACAGTATTCTACAAATTCATTCGAAATGAATTCTCCTCCTCTGTCTGATCGCAAGCATTTAATCCTTTTCCCTGTTTCATTCTCGACTAGCTGTTTGAAGGTTCTGAACATTTCAAACGCTTCTGTTTTATCTTTTAGGAAGAATATCCATGTCATTCTGGAATAATCATCGATACACAACATAAAGTATTTGTCGCCGTTTATACTTTGAGTCCTCATGGGTCCGCATAAGTCCGTATGAATGAGTTCCAAAGGTCTCGCTCGTGTGATATTCTTTTGTTTTAAATGAAACTCTGGTTTGCTTTCCCTTCTGACATGAAGCACAAACACTGTTTGAGGGTTTCTTAATGGTTGGAATATCTCTTACTGCTTGTTTAGAGCTGATTCTCACCAAATTATCAAAACTTATGTGTCCAAGTCTCTTATGCCACAACCAGTTCTCTTCTTCTTGTCCAATGAAGCACATACCTTCTGAAAATTCTGAGAGTGTGTATAGGTTGCCAGACGTCCTTGAGCCGGTTGCTATCAATTTCCCGCTGTTTATTTTTCTGACTTCACAACCTTGCTTCTTGAAAACCACTTCATGTCCTTTATCACAGATTTGACTCACACTTAACAGGTTATGTTTCAAACCATCCACATATAAAACTTCTTCTGACTTGATTTTCCCTTCACTAATTTTGACCGATCCTTTACCTATTATTTTGGCTCCACCATTATTGCCGAACTTCACCGAACCACCCTCATACTTCTGTAGATTTTCAAATTTCTGTTTATCACCTGTCATATGACTTGAGCAACCACCGTCAAGAATCCACGGTACATACTTATTCTGAGCTCTAAACGTCGTCTCGCACTATTAAAGATTCCTGTTCTTTCTCGAGATGTTCTTTTTGTTGCCATTTTGTTTTAACCGTGGTGTTGGGTTCTAGCTGGGATTTCCCCTTTTTAGAGTCTTGCACATTTCCTTCAGAAGAAATTCTATTTTGTTTTGCCCTATACGGTTGAGTTCTTCTTTTCTGAGATTGATATGAAACAGAAATACTACGACAATTTCTCGGCAATATGCCCAAAGTTATGACACTTAAAGCACTCTACAGCATAACTCATTAGAGGAGCAAAAGCATTTCTACTAGTGACACTTCTTGGGCCTATATTGTATTTGCAGTCAACAATTTTATGCCCATAACCATTACATTTAAAATAGAAACCATAGAAATAATGATTGAACCCGAAATATGGTCTTGGCCAAGTTGTTGCAGGAGCCTTAGATCTTTTTTTCTTATGATGTGTGACCTTGGTGAAGCCATCAATGTCAGCTGCTATTTCAGGACTGGCATTACAGACTTTCTTTTGCCTGATTTGTTTTTCTTTCCACAGCCTGTTTCTTGTCTTTACTCTTTTTACTTTCAACATTGCTTGCCTTTGGTCCACTTGATGATTCTCCTTCAGTAAAGCCTAGACCGAATTTGATACCTGTGGATCTTTGATCGCTTAGAATTTTGTCCAGCTTCATCGAACTTTCTTCACGTTTTAAATGACAGCTGATTTTTTGATCCAGCTCTTGTATCTGTATTCGGAGACTAACATTTTCTTCTTCCAATTTGCAGCAGTAATCTATCTTCATGGTTACCTGTATTTCAAGATCTTCGGACATTTTCTTGTATTCTTCTGTCTGTGTTTTTAGACTGGCTATAATGTCATTTGCATCCTCAAGTTTCCTTAACAGTTTTTCATTCTTCCTTTTCTCAGATTTTCATTCCATAAGAGCAGACACCAGCTCACCCTCTAAATCAACTTCAGCCTCATCTTCTTCAATAGATACTTCAGAGTTCATTCCCTCTCTATTTTTTGTGTTTTCTGCCTCTTCTGATTCGTCTATTTCAAACGCCATAAAGAGAGCCTCACCTGTTCCTTCTTCAGAGTCTTCACTAGAACTGTCCTCTTGAAGATTCTGCATTTCGAGAGATAAAGCTTTTCTTTTTGAAATTGCTTTTTCTGAAGTTTGTTTTCTTCCTCCATTCACCTCTTTCTTGATGCTGAGTTTCTTCACCTTTGTTCTTGTCATTGAGAGGACATTTGATAGCAAAGTGTCCAATGCCTCCACAATTGAAACATTTGAAAGGTAGCTTTCCTTTGTATTTTCCTTTTCCTTTCTTCGACTTTCTTACAAAATTTGCTTCCATTTCATCCGAATCATCCTCTTCTTCGATTCTTGTTTTGTGCTTTTGCCTTTTAAGGCTTTGAAGGCTGCTTCTCTATCTGTGGGATTAGACCTTCCTATTCTCATTTCAAAAGCAGTCAAAGAACCATGCATCTCATCCATACTAAAATGATTTAGATCTTTGGCTTCTTCTATGGCAGAGACTTTAGAATCAAATCTAGGAGGAAGTGATCTCAATACCTTTTTCACGATAGCAGCATCGGTTAATTCTTCACCAAGACCTCTGATTGAATTGGTGATCCCATTGACTCTTTGCATGAAGGTCTCTATGTTCTCATCATTGTCCATCTTTAAAGATTCGTATTGAGCTCGATGTGCTTGAAGTTTGGCCTCCTTGATCCTATCATCTCCTTCATGAATGTTCTCTAGTTTATCCCATATATCTTTTGCTGATTCACAATTTATGACCTTGACTAGCTCACTGTCAACTAGTCCACACATAATAGCATTTCTTGCTTTTGAATCATATTCAAATGCCTTTTTACCAGTAGTGTCCGTTGGAGCGGTGGCAGGAGCTTTGTAACCATTAACTACCGCACCCCAGATGTCAAAACCCAAAGCACTGAGATATGTCTGCATTCTAATTTTCCAGAACGCATAATTAGTCCCATCAAACAATGGTGCTTTGTTCGAAGAGAATCCTTCACCACTTGCCATTGCGTAACTTCCAAGATCACCTTAGCTGTTTAAGCCTCTTCAGGAACTTGGCTCTGATACCAATTGTTGTAATCACAATGACACTGAGAGGGGGGGTGAATCAGTGTGTTCTTTAAAAATTTCTAAAACATATGATTTTAGAACCAGCAGCAGTTTAAAGCAGATGAAAAGAATACTAAATGCATCAAGAAAGCATCACACATAACACAACAATTTTAACGAGGTTCACCAATGTGGCTACTCCTCAAAAAGACTGCTTGGACTACCATCCAAATCCAATCAATGCAAAGCTACAACTTTACATAATCCTTTACCAGCACCAACTGGAAGGAGCACCAACCCCTTAGCTTTATCTGCTTCAACAGAATGGAGCACCAACTCCTATTTTTCCAGCACCTACTGGAAAGAGGCACCAACCCCTTATACCAAGCTACAACTTGGAGAATAATAAAGATAATCAAAATGATACAATAAAACTTTATTCCTTACAGTCTGCTATTTTTTTGCATTCTGCTTCTACGTAAAAACTCTTCGCACTGTCATCCATGCATTCACGATCTGCAGATCCGAACTACGACTTTGCACTCTACTCGATCGAACTTCATGCAATCACGATCTACAGATTCGAGTTACGACTTTGCATTCTTCTTGATCGAACTTCATGCAATCACGCTCCTCGCACTCGCACATTATCTCATTGCTACGCTCTCTTTACTCGCAACTCCAAAGAACTATCACTTTGCTCACTCTCCGGATCGAAACGACTTGCTCTCCCGCTTGACGCGAACTTGTTTCGCACATTTCACACTTCTCGCTTACCTTTAACCTCGCAACGACCCCCTTTTTATAGAAGAGAATTCAACATCAAACATATTCGGCCGTAAATCAAAGACGTCGGTTGCAAACCCTAATGATGTCAACATCAAACCCTAGAATTTTTTTGGCTGCTTAAACTTTGTGATTGTCGACTGCAAACCCTAAAAACGCCCATCGTAAAACCCTAGCAAATGTCGGCTTTGAAACCCTAAAGACGTCCATTGTAAAACCCTAGCAAATGTCGGCTTTGAAACCCTAAAGACGTCCACTGTAAAACCCTAGCAAATGTCGGCTTTAAAACCTTAAGGATGTCCGCTGTAAAACCCTAGCAAATGTCGGCTTTGAAACCCTAACGACGTCCGTTGTAAAACCCTTGACAATGTCGGCTTCAAACCCTAAAAATCGTCGGCCTCGATTCAAACTTGTCGGCCTCAAACTCCTCTGCCACCTTCTTCTCCTTCCTATAGCTTATTTTCATGAAATAGCAACACGTCGCGATATCGCGACACTTTTTGTGGCCGTACGCCTCCTTGACTTTGTCGTCACGAAATCGTGACCCTTTTGGCCTTCGAATGCTTCACTACCATTCTTGTCACGAAATCGTGACACTTTGATTAGTTGTTGACGTCATCCTCAATCTTGTCACGAAATCGTGACGCTTCGACTTCCAGAAGCTTTTCTTGCATCCTGTCACGAAATCGTGACACTTTCCTTTTGCTGACGTCATCCTCATTCTTGTCACGAAATCATGACGCTTTCGGCTTCTGGCGCCTTTTCTTGCAACCTGTCATGAAATCGTGACACTTTCAGCTTTCGCTGGCGTCATCTTCATCTTTGTCATGAAATCGTGACGCTTTCGGCTTCCGTACATTTTGTGCTTCATTCAGTAGCGAAATCGCTACAACTTAGTGCCTTGTGCTTTCAACTTTGCTTTTACCCATGAAATATTGACTCGTAGCGAAATCGCTACACTTTTGTGCCTTACACTTTCGACTTGAAGCATAATCGCTGCACCTTTGAGTTCTGCCCTTCAGACCTGTAGCGAAATCGCTACACCTTCGTGTTGAGTATTTTCACCTTGTAGCGAAATCGCTACACCTTTGTTTTGCGCAACTTTTACCCGTAGCGAAATCGCTACACCTTTACTTTGTGCCTTTGCAACTCGTAGCGAAATCGCTACACCTTTACTTTGCGCCTTTGCAACTCGTAGCGAAATCGCTACATCCTTTTTACTTAACACTTTCTCCCTGCTTCTGCCCGTGAAAATTCAACATGTAGCGAAATCGCTACAGTTTCTCAACTTAGCTTCTTGGCCTCCGACATGTCACGAAATCATGACAGTTTGCCTTGCGCCTTCTCTGTCTTTCGACTTGTCATGAAATCGTGACATTTTTGATTGCGCCTTCTCTCTCTTCCGACTTGTCGCGAAATCGTGACATTTTCAATTGCGCCTTCTCTCTCCTCCGACTTGTCACGAAATCATGACATTTTTGATTGCGCCTTCTCTCTCCTCCGACTTGTCGCGATATCATGACATTTTCGATTGCGCCTTCTCTCTCCTCCGACTTGTCGCGATATCGTGACATTTTCGATTGTGCTTTCTCTCTCCTCCGACTTGTCGTGATATCGTGACATTTTCGGCTGTGCTTTCTCTCTCCTTCGACTTGTCGCGAAATCATGACAGAAAACATGTCGCGATATCGCGACAGTTTTCTAACTTGTCTTTTTCTTCAAATTTTTCTATCTTCTGCATCTGAATGACTTCTGATCTGTCTACCCACTGCATCCTTGGATCTAACTGCCTATGTTGACAACAATGACAACCTTCTTGCAACACCTTGCTCAACAATCACCCACTTTGAATGTGCGATCAGTAGAACCTTTATGAAACCATTTTGAAATCGCCTGTGAATGCTTAGCAAACTCATCATAGGCCAAAGAACGTTGCTCTTCCAACTGCAACAACTGAGCCAATCATATGTTCATAGGATCCATATTCTCTTCATCATCCAGGAATTCCTTCAATTACTGTAAGGTAGGTAGTTCTAAATGAATAGGCAATATTGCCTCTTTCCCGTATACCAGGGAATATGGTGAAGTCTTGATAGACTTCTTGATCGAAATCCTATTTGCCCATAAGGCCTGATTCAGCAAAAGGTGCCAAGATCTCTTATTATCCCCCAAGGATCTCTTTAAAATCTGCAGCAAGTTCTTGTTTGTAGATTCCACCAAGCCATTCCCCTGAGGGTAATAATTAGAGGATGTCTTTAGAAAAATACCATACTTGTTTGCAAATTCTCCTAGCTTGGCTCCAATGAATGGAGTTCTGTTTTCTATGATAATGGCGTCAGGAATGCCAAAACGCGTGATCAGTCCTTCAATGAAAGTGATTACCACATCTTGATTTGCAGCCTTGGTTGGAATGGCCTCAAACCATCTTGTAAAATAATTAGTAGCCATCAAGATGTACTTGTGTTCGACTGAAGAGTTTGGATTAATGATCCTAATAAAGTCCAGCCCCCACTACTGAAAAGGTTCTTCTACTTGAATTGGATGTAGGGGCAATGGTGCATTTCTGATCCATCCTGTATACCTTTGGCATTTGTCGCAATATTGAGTAATCTTGAAAGTATCCACGAACAAAGTTGGCCAATAGTAACCAGCCCGAATAATATTTAAGGACATAGGCCTACCAGTGTAATGTCCTCCCGACATGCCAGAATGAAACTCCTCCAGGAGTCTAGCTTTCTCGGGTTCCTTAATGCACCTTAGGAGAACTCCAACAATGTTTTTGAAGAACAATCCCTCGGGCAACAATACATACCTATGAGCTTGTAGGCGAAACCTTCTCCGTTGTGAAGCAGTTAATTGTGGGGGACATCTACCCATTGAAAAGTACTCAACAAGGTTGTCTGCCCAATCTTGGCCTTCTGCAAAGATGTTCACTAGATTCCTTTCTTCAGCAGGGTCATTCACTTGATGATCAACTATCTCAGAGGCCGCAGTTTTTGCTAATTGCTGGCATAAGGCCTTACCCCACACCAACTTGGTTGGATGGATCTCAACATCAAACTCTTGAATTTTTGTGATCCATATGGCATGCTTATCGCCCATCTCACCCTGAATGATGAAGTTCCTTACATCGGGGTGGATGACGTAGATGATCGTCTTGCTCTGAGATACGAAGTGCCTAAAATTTTTGAGAGACTTCATGATAGCATAGACCTACTTCTCAATGAAATTGTATCTCTCCTCATGGGGTAAGATAACCTGGATAAGGAAAGCAATGGGTCTTTCATCCCCATCATCTCCTTTTTGTATAAGCACTGTAGCATAGCTTTCATCCTCTCCAACTGCGTACAGAATGAAGTCCTTAGAATAATTCAGATTGATCAACATAGGGGCTTGTGCAATTCTATCTTTAATCTCTTGAAATGTGTCTTTCCTCTGAGTTGTCCACTTGAACTCTGCATCTTTCTTTAATAGCTCAGTCATGGGCTTGACTACTCGGGCAAAGTCGGAAATAATTTTTTTGACAAAATTGATTTGCCCGAAGAAAGATTGTAACTCTTTCTTATTGGTAGGGAGCGATAGTTTCTTCAAAGCTTCAGCTCTTGATGGATCAATTGCCAAACCATTCTCTGAGATGACATGTCCCAAGAGCTTACCTTCCTTTACTACAAAAATGGACTTCTTTGGGTTGATGGAAATGCCAAACTCTTGATATTTCTCAAATATTTGCCTCAAATGAGAATAGTGTTCTTCTTGTTTGTGTGAAAATATAGTCATATCATCGAGATAGATGACAATGATCTTATTTAAAATCTCCACAAATGCGATGTCCATGGCCCTTTGAAATGTAGCCCCAACATTGGACAATTCGAATGGCATGCGCTGATAGGCAAAGGTACCCCACTTGGTTATGAATGCGGTTTTGTGCTGATCCTCATCCCTGACCCAAATTTGATTGTATCTAGAGAATCCATCTAGCAATGAAAAGCACTGAGCCAAAACAACAACATGAAGGATATGATCAATGCGAGGAAATGGGTAGTGATCCTTCAAGGATACTCGGTTCAAGTTTTGAAAATCCCCACACAGTCATATATCTTCATTTTTCTTATGGAACAAAACCAAATTAGCAATCCAAGTCGAGTGCTTAATCAGATATATAATATTGGCCTACAACATCTTCGTAAGTTTGGCCTTCATGAGGGCTTCAATCTTTGGGTTCATCGGTCTCTACTTCTGCCTAAAGGGTTTGACTCCTTCCAGCTTGATAGTGTGTTGAATGATCTCTTTATCATATCCCCTCAGATCCTCATAGCTCTAGGCCACGATGTCAGAAAACTCTTGACACAATTGTCTGATCTCTTGCAATTTAGTGGGAGTAGAACCAGTCCCAATTTTGATAACCTTATCAGCCTCCAACTGAAGCTCCATGTGTTCTTTCTCGTCGACCTCGATCCGATGCTTCTTGGACTGATCATTATGATCAAACAAGATTTCTAGATTAATGAGGCCTTTAGGAATGTGGTTATTCTGCAACTAAATCAAACCTTCAATTTCTTCATGCTCCAAGGTCCTTCCCTTGATGGTGGCAGATTCTTGAACCAAAAAGTTAACAATTTGCTCATCGCTATCGAATACTTGCCAAAAGGTGTCCTTGTATGGGATAGAGGGCCTATACACCATTCTCACTATTTTTGGCCTTCTCACCACCTGCTTGATTGGTGAAAAATTTACTCCCAAGGAAGCCAGCAGGTCAGCATGTCTATTTTGTTCTCATGGAACAAAATGTATGCTGAGAGCATAGAACGATTCGAATAGGTCCTAGACCTTGTTGCGATAGTTCTTGAGATAGTGGTGCTTGGACACACACTTATTGGTCACCTGATTGACAATCAGCTCAAAGTCACCAAAGATTTGCAACTGTCGCGCTCCAAGTTTCTTAGCCTTCTTGAGGCCTAGACATAAAGCCTCATATTCTACTGCATTATTTGTGCAGCTCCAGGTCAAACGATATGAATAGGATTTTTGAATACCAGAAGGTAATACTAGAACAATCCTATCTCCAACACCATTTCTACATCGTGCTCCATCGAAATAGAGCTTCCAGAGCTGGTCTTGACTTTCATCATTCTTTTCTTTAACCTTTTCAGGCTTAAAAAACACCCCAAGTCAGTTTCCATCATGGCATTGAAATTGTCCATGGAAAATTCATTTTCTGGGCGGAGCTCTTCCAAAGCTTCTTCCATTAAATCAAGCTCACAAAATTCTTCAGACATCATGCGCACTGAATTTGCTAACCTTTCCATTTCATTTATTCTCTCCACATGAAATGTGGAAGGCTTCTCATTGAAAATTTTCACCTTTTTGCCTTTATGGATCACCTCCAAATGAGTAAAATCCAAAGAAAGGTAACCCTCGAGTTTAGCCGTGAACTCTCAAGAGAGACACATACCAAAACATGGATCTAGGTCCACTACTATGATCTCCTGGATCACAGTAATCTGAGGCATGGCGTGTAGGGAGATAGGAACATCCTTAATTACGCCCACCGTCTTTACTGAGGTACCATCTAGCTGCAAAACTCTCATGCTAGTCCTTGTATATTCCATGCCTATGACATCATATACTGCCTTAGGCATGCCAGTAGTAGTTGCTCTTGAGTCAATGAGGCAATTATGCACCACATGTCCCTCCATTCCCAATGAAAGATAAAAAGGTGGTGGTCTATTCTTTCTGGTGACTGAAGAGGTCAGAGTTTGAGACATAACTACCTATGCTGGAGCCTTCCCATTACTTTGTGTGGTCTTCATGGATTCCTGTAAGAGATTCACCTATCCAGGCAGCTACAAGGTGTCATACAGACTTACCTTAGTTGGTATCCTTTTGAGTTCTTCGATGATGTTGTACTCCATCAAAATCAGCTCTCTCCCTCCACTAGAAGATTCAAATCTACTTCTATATTGTTGGGTGGCCTCCACTCATTGCCATTTAGTCAATGATGGATATCGCAATGTCTCTCTATCTTGTTCCTTTGTTTACGCTTGTGGCTAGGAGGTAGAAGCCTTAGCTTGCAACCTCTCTTTTGCTTGTGGAGGAAGCAAATCCTTCGACAAAATAGGTGGGTCTTGTTGTGGGGCTAGAGGATCACGAGTCTTTGCAGGTATTTATTGCTTTGTTGCTTGTTCAAGAGGCACTTTCAATGGCTCCATCTTAGCCAGATCTACCACCATTGGTTTCTTGCCATTGCTTTTCAATACTGCAATGTATTCCTCAGGAGACATTACGGAATTATGATCCACCTCTCGAATCATGTTTACACGGCTCCCCATAAGAACTTGTAAATAATTTTGGTGGACCATGCAAGTGGACTCATCATATGGGTCATTGCATGAAGAACACCAGTAAGATGGCTCATGTGAAACTTTAGAAGGGCCAGCCTCTTCACTTACCAGGATCGCTGAGTTCCTCTCAGGTACTTTCTCTATAACCTTGCTAGGAGAAACTTGCTCTCTAGTTACCACTGGAATAAATCTTCATGGCTGAAATTTCCTTTCTGCCTCTCTCCACTCCATAGATGTCATCTTGTTAGTGAGGGCTCTCATGGTCGACTGAATTTCTTACAAAACAACCAATTGAGGATATGGGCTTGAGGACACAGGCGGTGTCGGTAAAGGTAATGGAACTAGTGGAGAAGGTAATGAAGGAGTTGGAACTGGAGAGGTTAACTATGGAATGGGAATCATAGGTACCGAAGTTATGGGAGGATTCCATGAATATGAAGGGTACATGGATGGAGTAGTGTAATATGTGGAGGTTGCACCTGTAAACTGGTGTTGCGAAAGCTCAAGAAAAATGGGCATAGTCATTTTTGGAGGCAATTTCCCAATGGCAATCAGATCGGCCTCAGCCTTCTATGCCTGGGAATATAGTGCAGGAAAGGTGTGAACATTGTACATCCTAATTTTCATACTAATATCTGAGTGGAAATCCCTAAGATAGTAAAATGTCGCTTGGTCATTAGTAGGGTAGAGACCATCAGGAACTCTCTACCAAGTTTGGGCAAACCTAACATTGAAATCCACTATATCCTCTTGAGGATGCCTCTTGATATTAGTAAATTGATGCAATAAAGAAAATGGGTCCACTTGCTCATTGAACCCAGTGATTAGCATCTCTGCTAATTGATCCCATGAATTTATGGAGTTGGGAGACAAGGATCTATACCAGCACAAAATATTACCTTGGAGTGATAACTCGAGAAAATTTATCATGACATATTCGTCTGTGATATTATGAATTATAGCCAAGGATGCCACATCTAACACATGCTCATACATGGTATTTCTAGTCCCATCATATGTAGGCAAAGCCTTCAATGTTGTAGTAGGAACTGGATTTTGAAAAGGTAGGTCCAACGCTCCTGAATGGTTCCAAGCAGGAAATTGACATGGAGGAGGTTGTTGACCAGCCATTTTCACTGTAGGATTTGGATGTACTAGCAAGCTCACAAAATTACTGGGAGGAGTCATGGATGGCACAAACTGACCTGCTACCTATGAAGAGATAGCAAATGATGGGTTCACAAGACTTACCAATCTTGAGCGCTCCCTCCAGTTTTGAACATCGATCTCAAAGAATTCGATTGGGGCTTCCAATTATTTGGCTCTTGATCTCGTGATCATGAAGCAAAGATTTTCACCAGCTTCATGATTGGATATTTCTAGGTACTATATAGTCACCCCTAGCAGAGTCACCAGATGAACTTACAATCTCTGCTTTGAGGTCAAGACAGTTTTGATTATGGATCTTACTGAGACAAAAACAGTCTATCCCATCGGGTGTGCCAAAATATGGGACTTGTGAGTCCCACCGGGCGTGCCAAAAATTGGTGGTCATGAATCCGCCTAGTCATATAAAATGTGCCCTAGACCCGACCAACATTGAAAGGTCGAGAGCAAGAGAAGTCTCTCGTGCCAATCTTCGGAGAGGGCTGGCTCCCAAACTAATCTAAAACTGATTTTAAGGTAAGGTTTAGAAATAACAAAAAGAGATGGAAATATGGTTGAAGCCAATAGTTGATAGGGAGAACAACCTCAGATAGCAAATAACCTCAAACTAAATCCCAAAGATAAGCAACAACTGATTCTTAGAATGCACATACAGAAATTGGATCAAACATTGACCATAAGTTTGCCTTCAATTATACTTCAAATGTTCAAATGAAAACATAGCCAAATTCGGAACAGTAGAATTCAACTTATATTTTAACACTTTGACTAAGCAGAAGTGAATCACATAGAAAGCATCACATGAACAACAGTTTGGATCACCAACTCAAAAAACTCTAAGAACAGAGCAAAATGCACTTAGGATTTTTGCTTCAATTTTTGCAAAAAGGTCCTCCTCCTTTTCTTGAGATGTACATTAGTATTTATAGAGGCCTTCCCTCTCCCTTTCGCATCGCAACATTTAAAACATAAAACAGATTTTGAAGAGGGGATCCACAAAATATGCACTTGAAAAGAGAAACAATCCCCCTAAATCTGCCTCGGAGAAATCACATTCCCTGCTTTTATGGATCAAGTTTGAAAATCAAACGAAAAAAAGGGACCATATTTCTTCATTAAATGACTATTCTCGGGGCATGCTTGAAGCGTTAGGAGATCACAAACAAGAGATTTTAATACCGGAGGCATCTTTAATTTTGGTGGCATCAAAAATTGCATGATTTAACATGTTCTTCCATCTTGCGCACATAGGTAAACAACAAAACATTTAATCTTGGAGCCTCTTTGACCTCAATCTCAAAATCAGTTGGAGAGATTTTAAAAAATTACTTTGTTCGATCCTCATTTTCTCCTTCTCCTTATGTTCTTCTATGCAATATGAAGAAAAATGCAAACATAACCCTATTGGGCCTTTGTTGTCACTTCTATCGTGAAAATGTGACATGTCACGATATAGCGACATTTTTAACTTACTGCTTCCTCCTGTTGCCACCAGTCGTGAAAATACATGTCGCAAAATTGCAATAATATTCTCTCGCTTGGGCTTATTTTCATTCACTTTCGTGAAAACGCGGCAAGTCACAAAATCACGACATTCATGAAATTGTGACATTCTCCTCCGTTTGGCTCTTACGCTACTTGCACTTCCATGAAAATGCAACGTGTCATGAAATGTGACAAGTCACGATATCACGACATGTCTCGAAATCATGACATCTTCCTCTGTTTGCCTATCGTCTTCTTGCAAGTCACGAAAATGCAACGTGTCGCGAAATCATGACATTTTCCCCTTGCTTGGTTCTTGTCTTCTTGCAAGTCGTGAAATCATGACGTTTGCCTTCATTTTGTTCCTTTGCTGCTCCAAGTTGCAAAAATGTGACATGTCGTAAAATCGTGACATTTCGTACTTGGCGCTGTCCTTTCGGCTTTCTCCCCACAAAAACGTGACAAGTCACGAAAATGCGACATGTCACGATATCGCAACAATTTTCTCCTGCCTTGTACTTTTTAGCTTTCTCCTCATGAAAACGTGACATGTCACAATATCGTGACAATTTTCTGTCTTCTCCTTCGTTGCCGCTTCCTATCGCAAAAATTTGACATGTTGCGATATCACGACATTCCGTACCATCTTGCTCCTTCCTCGCTTTCCTGCCATGAAAACGTGACATGTCATGATATCGTGACATTTTTCCTTGGCACTCCCATTTGCTGCTGTATGTTGTGATATCACGACATTTTCGTATCACTTTGCTTTCTTGCCACCGTTTGCCACGAAAATGTGACAGATCGCAAAAATGCGACATGTCGCGATGTCACGACAACTTTGCCGTTACTGCTTCCTTTGCTGTTTTCTAGCACAAAAATGTGACAGGTCACGAAAATGTGATATGTCACGATATCATGACATTTTCTATGCTTAGTTTTTTTCCGCATCGGACGTCACGAAAACGTGAAAGGTCGCGATATCGTGACATGTCTTGATATCGCAACATTTTTCACTTACTTTGCTTTAACACAAAACTTGTAGAGATTTTTGTTTTTTACTTATTATCCCTTTTGAGGTGCTTGGAGGGACAAATAGAGGAGTGAGTATCTCTACAATTTGTGCATTATTTTGCATGAACAGCAACAACAAAAAAATTATGGCAAAAATGCCAACAAAAATATAAGACTACCTCATTTCCAAGAAGGTTTTATGCAACCCATTGCTGTAATAAGGATCACCTTATGGTCATCCTAATCCTTAGTTTGCATGTAGTTATACTAGACTACTAGGCAATACAAGCCACCAAAATCTAGCTCAATCATAAAATGACATTGGTTTATACAAAATAAGGTTTCTAATATGACATACATATTGCCACACATAAGGCTACTCCATTTCCAAGTGGGTTTCATTCAACCCATTGTTGTAATGGAGATCATATTATGGCTTTTGAATACTAAGAATTCCAGGGATTCAAGCTCATTGCCCCCTTATTTTCTTTTGATTATTTGAGATACTTGCTCATTTATAGTGGTGAAAACCACTATTCATTTTTTTTAGAGCAAGGAATTTTCCTAGTGATGAAAATTACTGTTCCTTTTATTTTGTTTTGGTAATTTGCTCATTTTTTTGGAAGAGCAAAGGGATTTCTTATGTAGGGAAGAGCTTGTCCTTTTTCTGATTCTTAGCATCCTAGACCATGCACATAATAAGATGAGTAAGAAAAATATTTTTCTTATGGTGACAAGGACTACTTTGTAGTGTCATCTTTCCTTGTTCAAACTTGGATTTTAATGTGTACAATTATGTTGAAAATTTGACATATGCAAGGTACTATCAAAGCGATAAATTTCCTTCTAAAAGCCAACTAGGGATGGTTGAATGAACGGAAATCCTAGTATACACCCTATAGAAACAAATTAGTTGTGTTGAAAAAATAGTTACTCACGAGGGAAATGTGAATGATAATGATATGTGGGATGTAAGGGTTTTCCCTACAAGCTTTTGTAAACTAAAAGGTGTACATAAAATAGTTAGTGGCCGTCTAAATATCATTGCTAATATTTATGTGATATCTAACCTACCCTATGAGGATCTCTTAATAAGCAAAATATCATAAAGAAAACTACAAATATTGATGATATATAAGGTTGGTTTGGAGATTCATGACTAGCATACAAACATGGTGTCATTCGTAAGAATGTAAACATGACTTGTCCTAATGCAATTGAAATGGATGATGATGCTCAATGCAACTAATCAATGAATGCAATGATAGGCATGATTACATAATGTAAATGTTTTTTAATTTTGATGTTTTGTATTTATATATTTATTTCTTTTATTTTTAGAAGGTGCGATACCTTAAGCACCCCCAACATGAGTGGTGGTCGATGAAATTTGGGAAGGTGTGACACCCTCAGAATACCCAATTTTCTTCATTGATTGTGATGTGGATGGTGGGGAAGGTGTGACACCTTGAATACCCCCAGTGTGTATTTTTCCTGATGTGATATGATTAGCTTGGCTAGGAGGAGTGATAGAAACTGACCCCCCATGTTGTGACAATGAATTTTGTGCAGTGCTAATGTTTGAATGGGATAAAACAAGTGAACCATTTGTACGAAGATCATTTTGTTCTATCATATCTTCCACCAAACTCTTGAAAAAGTAGCAATTAGGATGTCATGCTTGTTCATATGGTGATAGGTACAATAGAGGCTTTCACTATTTGACCCAGGTTTAAGTTTTCTCAGTTTGATTATGGATAATGCGATTGCATGTGCATCGTACAATTTTTAAAATAGGAATAGAGTGGTCATCAATAATTTGACATACTAGCGAGGTATCTTGTTAGACTTACGAGGATATGGTTGACCTTGGGGTTGCAAATGGAATGATATGGCTTGAATTGTGGTAGGCTGAGATGAAGCGGGTGAACTGTCTATAGGCAAAGCCTCCTTATCCATAATATCTTGGACCACATTTGTAAATGTACAACAATTATCAATGTCATGGCCCTCTACTCAATGATAAAGGCAAAAATTATCCTACCTATAACCCTTGGGCTTAGTTTTGTTTGGTTCAAGAGGGCATATTTCGGGTAAAGTAATTATCTTTGCTTCTTGTGATTCCTAAGAAATGGTTGACATGGGCCTAGATAATGGAGTCCAAGTGCGAGGCTGGCATCCTGAATGAGGTGGATGCGATGGATTAGTTTGGTGAGGTGGCAGGGTTGTGTGTATCTCAGTCACCTACCTAGGTTGCTCTGCTTATTTTTTTGTGTATGTAATAGACCATTAACTATGCCTTTTTTTTTATTCTTGGTAGTGAGAGGATTGTCTATTTGAAGTTGATTCTTCTCAAGCATGTCTTGTACTATATTTTTGAATGTGTAGCATGCTTGAATATCATGACCATTTTATCGATGATATAAATAGTATAAATTCTCTCTATGCACTTTAGATTTTGAGTGGTTTGGATCTAAGAGGTAAATTTCAGGTAAAGTAATGGTCTTCACCTCACATAATCTATTGAAGATCAATGTCAAAGGTTCAAGCATTGGCATGTGAATTCTAAGTGGACGACATTGTTGATTTAGCATTTGATTTTTTAGTGGTCCATTTTGTGTTTGTGGAGGAGGTAATTTAGCTATAGATGTGGTTTGCTTCTGGAGCTCCATGTTTGTGATATGATGCATGATTTGCTACAAAGCATCATTTTGGTGACCCATTTGTGTCTCAAATTTAGCTAGAAAATCTAGAATATGTTGTAAGACTAATGGGAGTGATGATTGAATAGTTGTTTATGGAATTGGGACAACTAATAGGTGAAGGAAGTGGATTAGATGCAGGTTCCAGAAGATAATTATGTGGATGTGAGTCAGAATTCCTCAATTCCTAAGGAGATGTGGATGCTTCATGATGATCATGTTTAGTAATTATGCCATTGTGCTCTTGTTTTTTACTTAGCTCATGCTATTTTTCCACCTTAGAGATCTTAGATTTGGTGGCTTTATTACCCCTATTTTGGTGTAACAGATACACCTGTTATTGTTTTTGTGAAGATGTTGAGTAAGAAGGGGTAGTTGTGACTAGCTTTTATGGTGGTAGCAGTTGTGATATAGAGGGAATTTTAGATGGAGCTACCAGTTGTGTGGATCAATTTGGAGAACCTTGGTTCCCTATCATAAAATTTATCATTCCCACGAACTCATGATAATATGCATTGGCATTTAGACAAGTCATGGATACCCCATCAACTTGTCTAGAGTGATTTACTTGTCCTCCATGTGTGGGTAATAAATCACGGATGGTATCGATGGGTGGCAACTTGTGCAGGGATCAACCTAAATCCTTGATTGACTTGATGATAGGTATAAATGTAATATTTTGCATTATGTATTCCTTGAGTTTAGAGTTGGTCAAGTGAGGTGTGACCTATGGTATGATGGATGTAGATGGTATGATATGATCTAATTCATCTGTAACAACAATGGGTTATTTCATTTTGGTAGGAGTGGGTAGGTACTTTACTAACATGTTGAATATTACTGTGGGAATATTTGTGGTTGGATTTTTTTACTCTTATTTTATTGGAGAAATTAAGGATGAAAAAGGAGTTATAGGAGATACTGATGGTAAAAATGATGATGGAGATAGTCTCATGACTAACTATGGGATTAAATCTAGACTTGGGATAAGATCATTAGGTTTAATGCCCAGGTGCATGGATGGTAGAATAGGCTCTTGCATATGATCCACCTTATTGTAATACTTGAAGGGATCTAGGTTGGCATGAACCACATGGACCTTGCCTTCATGAATGTATTTGAGACATTGATGCACTATGGATGGGATGCATTCCATTTACCACATCCAGGGCCTTCCAAGAAGTATATTATACTAACTTGCATCTTCCAAGATGTGGCACAATGTAGGCATAGTATTTTTCCTAACTTGAATAGGGAGGACTATCATTCCAATAGTGGGGTATAAAACATCATTAAACACTTGCAGGGTGAATGTGGATGTTGTAATGTAAGGAGGTGGAAGGTTGAGATGTTTCAGCGCAACTGTGGTAATAATATTTATAGTGGATCCCATGTCAATAAAAACCCATTTATAGGGGATATTTTTGATGCACACAATGATGTGCAAAGGAGGGTTAGGTATGTTGACGAGCACAAGTTTTATTTCATGATATTGAAAAGTTATAATAGGATCCTTATATGTTTGTATATATCCCATGAATTTAGTGAAAGCATCAAGGTCATGGGGTTGTAACTCGATCAAAATCAAAACCTCCATGAGAGTTTATTGATGCTTGGGGGATTGTTGTATTAACTCGCTCATGATCATATTGGCTAATGGTGTATGTGAACTTTGTATAGGCCTAATTTTTATTGTGACCACCGATTGAGTTGGTGACCTTTGGACGGGAGTCCAGGATGGTTAAGGCCCCAATGTAGAAGGCATGTAGACTTACCTACTAGGCCCCTCGATAGACCTATTATATCTGGTTGTGGCCTAAATTGGTGTTGGTTAACAAAATCATCCACTTGATCATGTGAATAACTCATTAGTGTTCCTCTTGCAGAGGTATCTTGGTGGTTGGATCCACTAGGTAAGGAGTTGGACTTGTGAAAACTATTATGGAATCATGTAGGAATGAGGAGATCCTCAAGACTATATTGGAGGCATCCAGGAGCTCTTTGTAAGTTTTTTTCTTGATTAAGCAAACAATAAAGCAAAATAAACAACGTATACAAAAATTATTATATCATTTAAAAATTTCTTTATGAGTCCTAAACTATTTGGTGTGTTTGATTTGTTGTTGCTTTTTCTTGATTGTTCACATTTTTTCTTTTGTTGATGATGTTTCTCATTTTAAGGGTTTTCACATACATGCTCTCACACATAGACTTGGTGATGAATTCCAAGCTGTAAAACCACCAAATTTTAGTGGTGAAGTCCAAAATCAATGACGGATATCAAGTCCTACCAATCCTCACCTTATGAAGGATCTTGGACCAGTATTGGCTAAAAATAGGGTACAAAATAACAACAAGCCAACGAGGTGGAGATGAAAGCCACCGTCGTTGATCTTGATCAATGGTTAGGTATGAATTCCAACTCATTGATGTTTAATATGATGTGTGGTGTGTGGGGGTTCATTTTATTTTAATGCAAAAATAAATTCTAGAAAAAAACATTCAATGTCTTTTTACTAACGCATAAATATAATGTTTGATTTCAGATTCCTAGGTAATCAATATTTTAATTTTAGAAATTTAAAATCACAAAACCCTAATATGATGTCAACCTTTATACAGGTAGCAAACACACAATCTACACAAGTAGATAGATATCATCTTTGTGTAGGAAAATTTGTAGTAGAGGTCGTATGACATAGGGATAGTCATAAACAGAGACCACCTGATCCATCGGCGATCAGAAATAGAGGTTGCCTGACATAGGGGCGGTCATAGATAAACTATCTAAAAATTGAATTTATTCTACAATTTCTCTACTTAAGCATGAAATTTTTATATTTATGTACTGAAAGCAGGAAAATGATAATAAAATGACTTACAGATGAAGCCTTAGTCTTTTGAAGGTTATGCTTCTTTGATTTTGTGATTTTGCTCTGGGGTCCATCTTAGGGTAGGATGGTTGCTACTGTTGACCATTCTTGTCCAGGATGGTGGTACCTGTAATTCAAGAAAATAAAGAAAATAGGTTTAGTAATGATATTGCGAAATGTGGAAATAGTCCACCACCGTGATCACCACTGTAGTATACAAAAATCGTACACCTAATGCAATTATATGAAATCAAATTGAATAACAAATCATGTAACCATCAAGATAAAGACAAGAAATAAAGAAATTTTGTCCTTATCATTAATATTGAATCATGTCCTTTAAAATGAGGTTACAATGATATCCCTTTGAGGTATTAAAACCAATTTGATACAATTTTATAATCAAGAAATATGGTAGGTATAACACGCAAAATATTTGCACCCTCAAAACAGATTTGGGGAGGAGTTTCTTGTGACCTCCGTAAGGTATGATGTAAATGTGATGAATCTTTATGTTGATAGCTCCTGCCAAGACTTGAAATATGCACACAAGAACACTCACAAGACATTAGTAGCATTTGTAGAGCCTTTCATGATGAGGCCCTTATTCATGATAAAGAAATAAAAAAGAAATACTAAAATATGATAAAAAGATGCATGATAAACAAAATTAAACTATGTTAGAAAGAAAATGAAATGTTGCTAATCCTACTATAATCAAGAAAAATAGTAAAACATATATCACCAGGAGGCCATCTTGAGGTAGAGTGGTCTATCCTGTTGACCATCCTTGGGTAGGGCGGTGATGCCTATAGGCCACCTTGGGGCGAGGTGACTACTGAACAGTGGAAGAATTCCTTTGTGATTGATATTGAAAAAGTCAAGATTTATCTATCAAGTTGATTTTTCAAGGGTCATGCTCTTGAAGCATGGTTTAATAATGTAAATTTGCACAAAATAAGGATGTTGATGATGAAAGAGTATTGAATTTCATATTAAACATTAAAAACACTCCATTTTTGCACTTAAGAACTCCATGACTAAAATCCAACAACACTTCATTGCTTATGAGAGTAGAATTTCTTTGGTATTCAATATGACAACACTTTGTTATCATCCAATTGCTCTATTTTTCATGAAGGCAAGGTGTCTTCTTATAGATTTTTCAAATGGAAATATTTTCTTATGAGAGAATCCAAGAATCAAGAAACACTTGAGTTTAGGAAGACCAACCACTGATTCTAGAACTTTCTTGCTCTTGATATTGGTTCTTGGCTATCATATAACTAATTTTTCTTCATCTTGAGAGCTTGATTTTACTATAGGTACGATCATCCTAGGATAGGGTAGTTGTGATTGTTGGTCGCTCTAGGGTAGGGCAACCTCTAGAGGCCATTCCTGGGTAGGATGGTCCAGGCTGCAAAAGGTAATATACCCCTATTTGAGTGGTGAAAACCATTTTTAAGCCCTAAAGTTACCCAAGGTGGGTCATATGGCCTGAAAAGGTGTCCATATAGGTAGTCTTCTCAAAATGATGTGTTTTAGGTGTCTACACTTGGAAATAAGTCAAGCAAGGAAAGGAGAGAAATTTGGAGCAAGGAAGCTCTAATTTTGGGCAAGGAGGAGTTCTTGCTATTGTATCATCCCTAAATCATTTTTATTTTCTAAATTCCTTATTCTTTTTCATGCATTACTCTCCTAATATCTATCCTTTCTAGCTTGTGTTTTAGCATGTATTAGCTTACATTTATTTTGCCTTTCTATTTTATGCTTCTAATATCTTCCTTGTAGGTCATATTGGATTTCGATCTTCATTTTAAATCACTAACATCTTCCTTGCACTCCCTTTTGGGTTCATTTCATTTTTTGCCTTCATTTTTAGTCACTAACCTTTTTATTGCAGGTTTTGTTTCATGTTATTTGCTTGGCATATCTTCATTTATTGTTGTTCTTTCCATTTACAAGCACATTTCTCTTTATTTGCAACATACTAATCATTTATATTTCCTCCATGCACATTCAATCTTAGATTATTCTCACTTGAAGGCATTAATTTAGTTACAAATATTTTTTGCATCCTCTTTTCATCATACATTGCATGTTCTTTTTCATATTTTCAACACACATATACATTCCTTTTAGCTCCAATTTTTTTGTGGTGTGGATACAAGACTATTATTTTCTTGTTATCTCACCAGAAACAACATATCATCATTCCTATTTCATACCCTTCAACTTTCTTGTTGTAGTAGATTGGTTAACTTTTGTAACAACATTCATATTCATCACATTTGCATTCTTTTACATTGCCCTTTCCTTAATTTGTCTTGGTTAAGAGTTAATTAGGTTGTCATATATTTTCCTAACCCTTTTTAACGTAGTCTTAGACCTTTTACATTGTCAAAATAATCTAATTTTGGTCATTTTGAGGATTATCCATCCCTCTTAAACATGCATTTAATTTAGTCATTAAATCATAAGATATTGTGGCTTAGATTCTAAAATTTGTGAGTTGTAGGTCTAAGAGACTCTTCATTCAACCTTACCATTGCATTGAATATCAAATTGACCAAAAACCAACTCAAAAACAATCCCAAAACACTCTCAGCCCCATTTTAGGTAAAAAATGCCATTTACTTTAACAATTGATGATTTTGACTCTTTGGAACACATAGAGCAAAAATACCACTCACTATTAAAAATGTCATCAGTATTATTACCACTCACTGGTGATTTGGATAGAGCTCTATTTCCATCCTATGAAGGTATTCATACTTAAATTTTTCATTAAAAAGGTGTCTGATAAGCTAATAAGATAGAAATACTACTTCACAGCACTCACATAGATCCCACAAAATAGAAAACCTAATTTTTATCTTCATCTTGCAGGTTTTTCAAAAACACCACTCATTGTAAAAAATACCATTGGCATTTTTGCCACTCTCGAGTAATTTTGATTAGGTTCTGAAAAGGTAACCTTGCCACTTGGCACCTCCCTAAACTCTATTTTTAGCATTTTTCTATTTTTGATCTCTATTTGCACATTTTGTCTACCTAAAATCACATTTTTTGGTCAATTAAGGAACCCTAATTTAGATCAAAATAATCTTTCTAAACACATTAATATTGGACAAAAATCAAAGAATACTAGATTAGGTCTAAATCCTTTCCTTTTACAAGCATTTAGGCAAGAATTCGAAATCATATAGTTGCATAGGCTAAATTATTTGATGCATCATCTATTGTTTGCCTTGAAAAATAAAACTCTCTTTTAGCATAGTTCAACATTCAAAATCGAAATCATACTAGGTTAGCTCTTGTATTCTTGCATTTTGTGTGTTTATACTTAGCATGCATTTTAGATGATCTTTACTTTAAGTTTGAACAAATTTTATCTTGATTAAATATTAATAAAGAGTCAAATTAACAATCCAAAATCTTAGGTGTTTGTTGAATAAACCCATTGAACACCATCAAGCATAACATTTACATTGACACCTTGAAAAACTACATTAAGTAGAGCCTCCTCGCATTGAAGATTCCCATATCACTGGGGTCTCCTTTGGAAAGAGATCCTCAAACATGGAAGTAGGTATATCCCAACATATTTCCTCCTATGCGTGTGTGAGGTTTTTGAATCTAAAAGATGTTATTCATCAATATTATTAAAGTCCTAGGTGTGTTTGTCAACCCAAATGTCATCATTGACCACTTATACAATCCCTTGTTCATTTTAAATGTAGTCTTGCACTCATATCCTTCTTTGATTTGAATTTGATGGTATCCACTCTTCAAATTAATTTCTATGAAATATTGTATCCACTCAATAGTCCATCAAGTCATCTATATCATGATCTTATTTATTGCTCAAGAGTCTATGCACATATGCCAATTTGCTCCTTTCTTGGGTCATAATATAGTTGGTCCTACACATGGGATTAAACTCTCTCTAATCTACTCCTTTTCTAATCGCTCTTGAACTTGTATTTTCATCTCTTTATTTTCCATAGGTGTCATCCTATAGGCTACCTTATTTGAAAAACTTGAGTCAAGTATGATGTCTATTTGATGACTAATGCTTCTCATAGGTAGTAACACATTAGCTATTTCTTATAAAATAATCTTAGCATATTCTTTTCATAAACCCTTCACTTCAAGTGGAATGTCCTCAATCCTATTTGCTATCCCATTTTCTATGATTTTAGCATTGAAAGAAAAACATGCGTTCCCCTTATTTATCTCCTTCAAGAATTATTTTTTGGATATCAAATAAAATTTTGAACTAGTATAACCTCTTTTCTATTTTTCTTCAATGGACTTAATGTGTACCTTTTGTTATCTTTCTCAATAGTGTAGGTTTTTACCCTTCTATCATGCACTACCTTTTTATCAAACTACCATGGTATTCCCAACAAGACATGACATACATCCATAGGCATAACATCACATAGGATCTCATCTCTATAAGAATCTATTTGGAAATCTACCATACATTGTTTATCTATCAAAATTTGATGTCTCTTTTGCAACCATGAGATCTTATACAAATTTGGGTGTTCAATCTTCTTCAACCCAAGTTTTTTTACCATATTTGTTAACACCAAATTATCAATTCTTTTGCTACCAACAATCACCTTACAAAATTTGCCTCCTCATTTGTAAATTATCATAAATAGATTCCTCCTTTGCTCAGTTTTAGGCACTTTATTTGTTGGTTTCAACAATACACTTTTCATCATAATAAATTCTCCTTGTTCCAATTCCTCCATGTGCTTTGATGAAGCTACATTTTCTTCATATGCTTGTGTAACATGGCTACAAGATTACTTTCCACACCTATTAGTTTTTTTTGTTTGAGGGTATTCATATGCCTATTGGTCAACTTCTCCATATCTATAATAATTTTTGAGGAATCCTCTACCATAACCTTCATCCTTTTGAGAAATCTCTTCTTTCTTTATTATTCTAAGAAATACTAGTTTCTTAATCTTACCTTTGTTTTCCTCTTCTACCATGGTTTTTTCCTCTTCATCTTGCATTATTTTGTCAGCTACATAACAAAATTTTCTTTGCCTTTATTGCATATTAATATACCTCTTTAGTGGTTCTAATTTGAATCATACTAATCTCATATTGTATGGACAATATTAGTGTGTTTATGTATTTTTCCACTTTCACCTCATCATCTTCGACATGACCTAATATTATGGTTAATTTATAAAACTCTTATATATCCTTTGACTTCCAACTCCTTTGTTTGATGTTTTGAAGTCTTCTAAACAATCCAATATGGTAATTTGTAGGTAAAAACTTAGATTTCAACTTGGACACAAATATTTTCCAAGTTTTTATTTTATCCTTCCCCTTTCACTATCTCTTGGTTTGGACATGATCCCAAAAAATTTAAGTATTCCCATTCAATCATATACACACAAATTTAACCCTCTTTGGATCCTCCATAGATTCATAATTTAATAATATCTCCACGTTTATTATCTAGTCTATCAATTATTTAGGATTCAAATTTCTATTAAAATTGGGAGTATTCATCTTTGGAGTATGTTCCATATTTGATATTTCCAAAACCAACCATTACTTTAATTCTTCTCCTTAATCTTCCCTCAAACTTCCACATGACCATTTTCCTCCTCTTCACTGTCATTAAGCTTCTTGATATGAATGTTCCTCCTTTGGGTTGTCTCAATTGCATATAATCTAGTGGTGATTCCTCTCATTAGTTTTCCTATATTCATAGGTTGGGGTCCTAGACCACACAATATTCCTCTTTTTTGTTGCACCATAGTACATATCACAACTAGCTCTAATACCAAATGATGTAGACAACATGAAAGAGTCTATACAACTCAAAGGATGTCCTTGTATAGAAGCTAATATCTTCTATGTATGATGATGCATATTGTATGATAGACCATTAGTATGGAATTTACATTGTATGGTAGTTTAGTTAGTCGTACAATAGTCTATAAATGTATGGTTGATTCAATGTTATGACACTCAAATTGTATGGAAAATTTATGATGTTCATATAAAAAATGCTTTGAATCATAAATCCTTCCTAATTGAATAGTATGTTCATTTGTTTGAACATCATTTATTGGAATGGTAAGATGATGTTCCTTGAGACAACAATCCTATAGTAGTTTACAAGACAATAGGTTTTATTGCATGAGATGGTGATAATGAGATACAACTCATTAAGTCAACAACATTAGTGATTGACCAGTTGGTTCTTTCACAATACTATAATTTTCTTTGTTGATATGGCTCTCATAGACCTTCATGATAACAAGTTTGATTCACAAATACTCAACCTCTTGGGATGGTACTCAATATCCCAAATTCTAACTTTTGGATTTCTAGATAAAAATTCATCCTATCTTTGTTTGGCAACCTACAAAATTTCACACATAAACTTTCCAATGTACAACTATACCAATCTACATATTCAACATTCATTCAAATCTTGAGGTAAATGGAAAATATGAATATATTTATTTTATTTATATTCCAATACAATAGAATGAAATAGGTAGTTATCCTAGATAGTAATGTAGAAATGTCTAAGATCCTTTTTCTTCTCCTCTATATTCTTCTCTAAATTTTGCATCCAATCTCCATAACCATCCTCTTTCTTTCTCTTCTCTAAATACATTTCTCCCCACTTAGCTCGGTGTCCCTCTTGAAATCCTCTATTTATTTTTAATTTGTTTTATGTGTATTTTATCCTTTCATTTCCACTTACACTTCCTTTTTATGCATTGGGGGGGGGGTAGCTAAATGGTTCACCAATTGTTACCTCCACCTCATAGATACTCCCACATCGATATTTATAACAACTTGATATTGTGATATTTGATAAAATTTTAAGGTTCACCTATGACATTAGAATCTTAGTTTAGAGTGCAAAATTTCTTAACCCCCACCATTTTTCCAAATCCCTTGGGAATTTTTTTAAAGGTATGCCCATGTGATTACAAATTTAGTTTAAAAAGTAAAATTCCATGCTCCCTACCACTTTTCCTAAGCCCAACAGGAAAAATAATAAGGATCACTCATAGGATTGGAATGTTCATTTACAATGTGAAACTCCTAACCTCCCATTGCTTACCCCAATCTCCTTAGCCCAAATGTTAATTTTCATCCATAGGATTTAAACCTCTATTTATGGTGTGAAACTCATCATTCCTCACCACTTGTCCTAGAACCCCTCGGAAAAATGTAAAGGTTCATACATTTGATTGAAATATTGGTATATAATGTGAAACTATTTTCTCTCCACTTGTTGGCATTTTTGCCACATTGAAATTTTGTTGTAAACTTTGTTTGAAATTTTCCAGTAAAACTTACAAATGCTTTTTGAGTGTTTTCACACATTGAATAATTTTTTGAAAATTTTCTAAATATCTTATGGGTGTAATTTCGGGTGCAATTCAAGTAAAATACTTTTTCGTTCCCCGAAATGATTTTTGCTCGAAATGATTTTTGCTCGAAATGGCTATTTAGCTCTCCAAAATGCCTTTTCACTCCAAAGTGTAATGAACATTCTTTCTTTTAGGTATTTTGTTAGTGAAACTATTCTACCAACAGTTTTGTTCTCATTAATTCTCAAAGAAATCAAGTTTCCAAGATTGACCCCACTTATGGCAGTAGAATATTTTCCCAGAAAAAGATTGGGGTAAAATTTCATTTCACACAGGATAAAAGTATTAAGTGCACATTCCAAGTGAAAGCTCGTTTCAAACGTAACTTGGAGAATTGAAGATAAAGGCCCATTTCGAGTGAAATTTCATGTTTTCAATGCAAATCTTCTTTGAAAAAGGATTAAGATTGATAAAGTTAATTCTTGTGGCAATATTATTGCTAAAAAATACTAGGTTTAAGTATTGCACTCTTGATTCTAGTGCAATATTTTTTATTTTCGAGGCACCGACCACTTATTGGGTATGCATTTCTAAGGCGCCACCATAGATATTGAAATTAGATCAATGATTTTTGCTAAAGCCTGATATGTCATGTGATAAAATCAGTAGATATTTTCTTTGGCATTTGCTCATTGGTTCATTGTTGTTGCCGAGGAGAGAGTTGTTGCTATTGGTGTCTGAATGACCGACACCTTGCCTCCACATGTATTTAATGAAAGAGGTGAAAACCTCTATAAATACTAATCAAATTTCCATTGTAAAGTAGGAGAGACATTTTGCAGAAAAACTTATCAAGTTCTCTACGTAAATAAGAGATATTTGGATTCTAATTTTGCAAGTGAATTTTTGTGTGATTTCCTTCTATTTTATGCATTTCTCTTTTATGCTCGTATTTCTTATTTGCTATTAAAATTTAAATTCTACATCTGAGTTTGAATATTACTGGTGAGGAAGTGAGTTTTGGAATGCAATCCTAGAGGTTATATGTGCAAGGTTGTAAGTAAAATATGTCGTTCTCTTTTATTATATGCTATTTATATGCTTGAGTGGAATTCTTGCTGTTAATATTTCCCCAATCCTACACCTTCGACCTATGGCCATATTTCCCTTCATTTTTGTTATTTCTAGTTTCTTTCCTGCAACTCTAGTCTTCAATAGTGTAGGATTTAGTAAGAGAGCTAGCCCTCTTTGGAGATCGGTCCGAAGGAATTTTCTCTTTTCCTTGGCCTTTCAATGTTGGCCGATTCTAGGGTGCACAAGTGATTATATATTTTACTTAGGCAGATTTGTGACCAATAGTTTTTGGCATGCCCGATGGGACCTTGAAAGTTTCACTTTCAATAGAATTGAGGTTGGATGTTTGCCTTCATACTTTATAGTTAGAACATTTTGTGACTCATAACTAACCAAAAGCCTTCAAACACTAAGACAATGAGAGTTGTACTTCATGATCACAAGATCGAAGGCCAAAAAATCTAAAAATATCATTGAGTTTTTGAACTCGACACCCAAAAATTAGGTGAACACCCTAGGTTGGTCACCCCGCCACTTACATCCTCTGCAACGTCCTCATAAATAACTGGTGTGTTTTTCATTCCTTCAATTCTAGCTAGTACTTCTACTAGTGTTCCACCTCCTCAATCGCACACACCAGTCCAAATGGCCCAAAATCCTCCATCAAGGTAGTTCTCAGCATGGAATAGTTCAGGAGCCTTGAATTTACAAGCACAAAATCCAGTACCTCAAGCTGATTTGAAATCTTTACCAACCTATGATGGTATTGGTAAAACTGCATATGAGCATATCCAAGATGTAGCTTCTTTGGCGATAATCCATGACATAAGAGATGAAGACGTGATGATAAAATTGTTGGTATTGTCACTGAGAGTGAAATTGTTGTATTGGTACCAATCGTTGCAATTGAGCACTATTATGTCATGGGATAAGTTATGGGAGTTATTAATAAAAAACTTTCATAAACAAGCTGATCCATTTTCCTTGCTGCACCAATTTAACGTGATTCAAAGGTATCCATAGGAGGAGATAGCGGACTTCAATGTTAGATTCATTAGAAGCTAGCATAGAGTTCATAAAGGTCTTTGGCCCAGTCATGAGAAAGTTGTATTCTATTATCTCAGAGCTTTTAACATAGATATTGGCTTGGCTATTCGATAGTCCAATGTGATTACATTCCCAGAGCTGCTCAAACAAGCATAGAAGGTGAAAGTAGACTTGATTGTAATAGGTAGGCTTCCCCCAAAGGTAATAATGCCCATCCTACCTGATTTTCCACAAAATTTGTATTTAGGTTTATTTTCATAGCCTATACCTTCCATGTATCCTTTTCCATCATGGACGTCAAGTGCACCTCAAATCGCACCCATTCTAGTTCCCTAGCTCCCTGCTCCAGCTATTCAGCAATTACCTACTCCAATATTTTCATAATTTCCTGCACCCATTTTATTCCTAGTATTACCTACACCACCAACACCCCCCCCTCCCTCTACCTTTATCGGTACCTCCTACACCCTCAAATACTGATCCTTACATGGCACTTTTTCAAGAGGTGAAATCTACTAATTCAGCTATAAGAGGAATGGACAATAAAATCATAGTTATTGAAAGAAAGCAAGTCAAGAGAGATTTCCAACCTAGAAGATTTCAACCTCTGCCAATCACCAGGGAACAAGCAACTTCAACAAGCAAGGTTCCTGAGAGGAACTTGACTATATTGATGAATTAGGAAGATGTCCCCGTAGATAGAACATATTGGTTCTCTACATGTAATGATCCACATGATGAGGAGACTTGTATGGTTCATTTGAACTACGTGCAAACACTAGCTGCAAGCTCTTCTGGAGGTCAGGTTAACATGATTACCGAAATGGATCACAACTTTATGGTTTCATCCGAATAAAAAGTCTCAGTTCTCACAAGATCTGGGAAGAAGCCAATCATAGTAGATCTAGCTAATATGGAATTGTTAAGGGTACATGCTGACCCGAAGATGCAAAATGAGAAGAAACAAGTACAAGCGAAAGCTCCCACTTCAACACCAAATCCATATTCACCTATTCTATTAAAATATCTTTTGCACCATGAGTGAAAGAAAGATTACAAGAAAAAGCCTCAACTTCATAAGCAAGAGTTGAAATAGAGTAACAATCCAGAGAAAAGCTCAAGTACCTATATTTGACTAAAAGACAAAGGGTAGAAGCCACACAATAATATATGAGAAAATATGAGACCACTAGTGAAAAGGAGTCGGGTACATCCGCATACAAAATTGTTGAGGAGTTGAAGAATATTATCGCTAAGGTTATTCTTTATGATGCATTACAATAACCTGGGCAAGTCGATATGTTATAATAATCATTGAAGTCTATGAAAGATAATGGGAAGAGTCCTACCCAGAAAGTTTTTGCTCAAACATTAACTACTTCAGCCACTGTAAATAATAGACCTCCCCCTTTCTATTTATCACTAAGGATGGAGGGTTGGATAGTGCACAACTGCATGATTGATTCTGGTGCTATGAAAACTATCATGCCAAAGGCAGTTTGTGAATTCATGGGTATGGAGTATACAAGGAGTAGCCCTAGTGTCTTGCAGTTGGATGGGGTACCCATGAAAATAGTAGGTGTAATCAAGGATATCCCCATTGTCCTACATAGGATGCCTTAAATCATGATAATTTAGGAAGTAGTTGTGGTCAATTTGGAGCCATATTTTAGTATGTGTTTGTCACGAGAATTCACTACCAAGCTAGGATGCTACCTATCTCTGGATTATTCTCACCTAGATATTCTCTTAAAAGGGAAAATAATCTGAATCTACAATGAGAAGCCTTCTACTTTTCATATAGAGAATATGGAAGAATAAGAAAAGTCCACAAACTCTATCAACATGGTAATTGAAGAATTTGAAGAACCTGATTTGATGGACGAAGTTCTGGATGAGCTTCACTTATAAGATGAGTTTTCAATGCTCGATTTTAATGCTATGATGGAGATCGAAATTGGTTGTTACTCCATTACAAATCCTGAAGAGGTTGAAGTAAATGTGCCTCATGATCAAGACTCTTTGCCTGATCAATTATGGAAGATGTATTTTGACAAAGCAAGATGTAAAAATGGTGCAGGAGTAGGGATTGTTCTTATTTCTCCCTCTCGAATACAAAAAATATATTCATACCAACTGAACTAGAGTTGTACTAACAATGTTGTCGAGTATAAAGCATTGTACCTAGGTTTGAAGAAAGCAAAAAAATTGGGAATTAAACAACTATAAATTTTTGGTGACTCTGAATTGATTGCAAATCAAGTAATGAACAAGTGCATCTCCAAGAAACATTATCTCAAGGTATACTACAACAAAGTTTAGGACCTGTTTGAGGCTTACACAATGTTGAATATTCAAGCCATCTCATGGGAGGAGAACAAGCACACTAATATTTTAGCATCTCTTGGTGCAAATTCTCTCTGATTGAACATGTAATGAGGAAACCTAAGACCGTGAGGTTAGTTTATAGACCTTTGGTCCTGGACAAGAACATGTATTGGCAAGTGTTTGAAATTGACGAGCAGATTGTAATTTTTTTTATAAGAGAAACAAGTACTGTGGAAGAGAGAACACTTTATGAGGAGGAAGCCAAAGGGTTGATTCAACTGAGGAATAATCATATCCCAAAAGTATTGATTGTGCTCGAAAGCCTTTTTGATAAAAATGATAGGGCCGATAAGCATATGATAAAAGTAGATGAGAAGGAGTACACTGAACTGGAGTTGAGTCCCCAAAAATCTATAAATATTGGGATAGATTGTACTCCAAAGGAGTTAAAACAAATCAAAGACTTGTGTCATGAATTTCTTGACACTTTTTCTTGGAGCTACCATGATCTGAAGGGATATAACAAAGATGCGATACATCATACCATTGAGCTACAAGATGGGGTGAAACCCTTTACACAAAAATAGAGACCAGTTAATACTAAAATCGAAGTATTGATGAAGGTGAAGCTGCTAAAAATGTTGGAGGCTAAAAACATTTACCCAATCACGCATTCAATTTGGGTGGCAAATCTGGTCCCGATATGAAAAGAGAATGGAGATATTCGCCTATGTGTTTATTTTTAGAATTTGAATCAAGCATCACTAAAGTATCATTATCCTTTACCCCAGATTGAGTAGATACTTCATGTGGTCATGGGAGCTCAGAGATTCTCTTTTTTGGATGGATTATCTAGATATAACCAAATTTGGGTCAGGGATGAGGACCAACATAAAATGACATTCACCATGAAATGGGGGACCTTTTCTTATCAGTGAATGTCGTTTGGACTCTCAAACACTGGAGAAAATTTTCAAAGGGAGGTGGACGTAGCCTTTGGTGAGTTGTTAAATCACGTTATTGTGATTTATTTGGATGATATGACTATTTTCTCTCACAATAGGGAGGAGCACGGTTCTCATTTAAGGTGGGTATTTGAAAAGTGTTAGGAATTTGGCTTATCCATCAATCCAAATAAGACAATATTTTTCTATAAATGAGGGAAAGCTCCTAGGACATGTTATTTCATAAAATGGCTTTGTTGAGGATAACTTAGGCTTATTCACTTAAGCCTAAGTTAATATATTATTTATTATTATTCCTATTTCTTGCACTTTGTATTCACGTGAGGCATAGTATACCCATGTTAGAAATAGGTTGTTAGCATGTTGTTAGATGTTAGTTAACTATTAGATATCTTGTTTGTCTTCTAGAAGTTAGTGGACATCCATAGTTAGCATTTTGTTAACTAGTAGTTAAGTGGTTGGCCATGTTTGGTAGATTGTTGCAACCACTTAACCTACGTGATATTCCTATGTAATCCTATATATTACTTGCATTTCATGAATAAAGTAGCTTCATACTTTGATCCTATATCATTGGTATTAGAGCCGAGGATATTTTTTTTTGCAGGAGGGAAGGCAAACTGCCACTTCACTACTAGGTACCTAGTGAGAGTGCTTGTGCATCAGATCCTAGGAAGGTGTTGACTGAGAGTTGAAACTAGGTGAAGATGAGGTAGCAGAGGGTAGCAATTATCCCTCCACCACTTATCTTCCTTGAAGGAGAAGTTGAGTTAATCTCAATAGTTCAAGTGGAGTTCGAATTGGAGCTTCAAATTGTATTAATAAAAGAGATTGTTTTTATAAAATATTCATAAATTTTGAATATTTTATTAAAAAAAATGGGCGCAGTTGATGACTGCAACATTGAGTGTAGACTGCAGTTACCGATTGGTAACCGATGGCCACCACTAGCCAGGTAGCCACTGACGTTCTGCAGCCAATCGGCCAGCCGACACCCGACTCCCAAAGACCGATAGCGACGACTACCGACCCTGACATCGATCACCAAGGGTGAGATATGATCGATGTCTGGAGCTAAAGGCTGCTAGGACCGACCCTCGACCATCGAAGCCCGGCCAGCACCGACCCGTGACCATCAAAGCTCGATAAAATTGCCAACATCGAACACCACTTGGCTGACGCAACCGGTGCCAACCACTAGTTGGCAGGAGACGGTTGCACATCCAGTAAAGGAGGTGACTATCCCCCACCCCAGTTCCCACACAGGCTAGGAGTGACCTGTTACCTGTAATTGGATGCAGGATGAGTCGTCATTGCCGAGCAGCCGTAGACCATAGTTCGATGAACCAGGCCACCACCGATAGAGGCAGAGAAAATAGTTGTCGGTGATCGTAGATCTATGCCGTCTCTGGCGAGTTGCAGTGACAAGAGATATTTTTTTTGTCTCCCACATCATAGAAAAAAAAAAACACAGCAGATTCTAGGAGGTGCAAAGAGTTCTAATGAGCACAAAGACGTTCCAGTGACTTATGGTTTTCCTGGCGCGAGGGCTGTTTTTTTGGCAGGAAAAATTAAAAAAATTGCAAGGGTTTTTAAAAAAAAATTGGCAACCGAAATTGTTTGACGGTGATGGACATCGTTGAGCAGCAAGGGGTGGCATAGTTTTCAGGCGGTCGTGCACCTTTTTTCGGTGAGTTCCAGATAGGTGGTCGTTTTTCGACAGTTGGCAGCGAAGATTCTTGGGACTTCATTTTCCCACATTGCCCATGCTTTGGGTAAGAAGGTGCTTAAAATCACTTGAGCACATATAGTGCTCATGACCACCATATGGTGGTAACCCTAGGCCATCTATAGGTGGTCGTATTTAGTGGCGAATTTGCCACCGACAGTTGTACTCGGGAAGTTAAACAACCCATTGCCCAATTTGACCTTGGAAGACAATAATTTATTTTTTTGGTGGGATTTGTTAGCATAAATTAGTATTCCATTCATTGGCATGTTAAAAGAAGCGCTCGTAGGCGCTCTCCAATTCTGGTGTCTAACCACCCAGGTGGTTAGAACAGTTTGTAACCACATGTATTTTCTATATCAGAAGATTAATGAGAAGATAACAATTGCTTCGTAATTTCATTATGGTACCAGAGCCACGGAGACAAGACGCAGACCAGACAGAGGACAGACGGGACTGACGCAGACGCAGACCAGACGGGACTGACCAGATAGAGGACAGACCGAGACTGATGCAGACGCAGACCAGACGGGAATGACGCAGACGCAAGAGTGACGCAGAGACCAGATGGGACTGACAATAGACCGGACTGACAAAGACGCAGAGACCAGACGGGACTGACAACAGACCGGACTGACACCGACGCAGACAGGACTGACGACAGAGGGAGCAGGCTTCGCGGATCGGGGCGGTTCGACGGAGGCAAAAGGAGGGGGGGTGGTTGCCCGAAGGCAACCGAATCTCCTATGTTCGTTGCGGGACATAAAAATTGTTCCACAGTGGCCGCATCGGCCATGTGGGACTAATATTTTTTTTCTACTCGCCCAGTCCCTACGCCTCTAATATCTCCTCGTGCCTGTTTCATTCCGTTGGGGTCGCTGGCTCCAGTGGTATTTGCGCTCGCTGTTTACCCGAAGGTTACGGGTTCCAGTCCCGACAGTGTTTTTTTTTGACGCTCTACGCGCTCTTGTGACGGCGGCACAGTTTTTTGACGCCCTCTGTACATTGTGACGGCGGCGCAGCAGTTTTGACGCCCTGCGCGCCCTTGTGATGGCGGAGATGACATTTTGACGCCCTGAATGCCGTTATGACGGTGGAGAAGGGGTTTTTTGACGCCCTGCCGTGCATTTGACACCTTCACATGGTGATTTGACGCCTATAACACTTGGTTTAGGTATTTTTTTTCCCATCTTGTCTCATTTGCAAATCAAAGGGGGGGGAGATCTCAGTTTCTTCACATTATTCATTTGCAAAGTTAACAGATAAAGGGGGGAAATCAACTTTATAGGAGATAAAATTTGTGGGCATTTATGATTGTTTTTTTTGCATTTAAATATTTTGTTTTCTTGCATTCACAATCATAAATTAAACAAAAGTATAAGACCCCAAATTTATACCCTATTTGTGCAATTTATTACACAACAGCGTTCGGTATTTGAGATACCTCTGGTCCACACTTACAGGTAATGCTGTTGTGCTTTGGACTACTGTATTCGCCGCCTAATATAGCTGCAACAACGACGTCTGAGCTTGTTCTCTATAAATCGTCGGGGAGAAATAAGGCAACCTTGGTTTTTTTTTTTTCCACTTCATACCCACATCGTGATTGTTGTTAGGCGTAAATCCTGACGAAAGTTTTTTTTTCCAAAGTGTTTAGGGGAAGTTACGCCCCACGCATGCGGAATAAAACTTTCTATGGTAGGTGTCATTAACAACACGATGCCCTTTCAGTATCGCCTATGTTCAATATATTGTGCTTCTCATATGTACTTATAGTCTCCCTCATGTAAGGGCGAGTACATATTGAGTAGTATACTGTTCATATATACCTATAGTTTCCCTCACGTAAGGGCGGGTATATGTTGAATGGTTACAGTATAAAGATCTGGCAGGTATAAAGAAAGGGAGACCAATTGGTGATATAAGGAACTTTCATAATGGCCACCATTCATAAGTATCTTTCAGACTCACAATTGTTGAAAGGTCCTAACTTTGTTCCATGGAAGACAAAGATGAAAGCCATACTTCAGTTGGAAGATTTATGGGATGTAGTGACTGGCACTGAAACACGTCCTACATCACCAGGAACAGATCAAGATGATTGGGATAAAAAAGACAAGAAGAGTTTTGTATTTATCTTACTTGCTACTACAGATGAGGTGCAGCCTCATATTTGTGATGCAAAAACTAGTAAGATAGCCTGGGATGCCCTGCTCACAGTTTTTGAAGGCAAGAATCAATCTTCTATCCTTCATCTTCAAACTCAACTACATAATCTCAGTATGAGTTCTGGAGAAACAGTTGACATATTCCTATGCAGAGTGGCAGATTTGAAAGCAAAATTGAATGCTATGGGAAAACCTGTGGATGATGATGTCTTGAATTCTGTTATCTTGAGAGCATTACCAAGTTCCTACAAGATGTTGATCACCTCTCTCAATGTTTCAGGTAGACAAGTCTCATTTGTGGAACTGGTAAACTTGCTTCGAGCTCGAGGAGGCAACTCAGGTCCAGAAAGATGACATGCCAGATAATGCTCTCTCCACTCAGCAAAGTGGTAAACAACAAGGCCAGTTTCAAAAAGGAGGTGCTTCTTCCAAAGGAAAAGGGAAGCAATCTCAGCAAAAAGATACAAAATATTGCAAAATTTGTGACATGAATAACCATGACACCAACAGATGTTGGTTCAAAAACAAGCAACCAAATGAGAGAGGTTCCCACAAGAAGGGCAAAAATAAGAAAAAATACAATAAGCATAAACAATCTAAAGGCCATGTAGCTTATGCTGAATCCAACTCAGAGTCACCTTCTCCTGATTCCGATTCAGATTCTGACTCTGAAAGAGCACACAAGGTGCTCATGACTCATACTTCGTCTTCTCAGATAGATGATGTATGGTATATTGACTCAGGAGCTAGCAAACACATGACTGGGGATAAATCATGGTTTAATACTTTTGTGGAGAAAGAGGGTAAGCCAGTCACAATTGTTGATAATCAGGTATATCAAGTAAAAGGAGAAGGGGATATTTCTGTGTCTCTTCCTGATGGTAATTGTCAAATTGAAAAAGTTCTCTATGTTCCAGGCTTAGCAAATAATCTACTTTCAGTCACTCAAATGTTGGATAGAAACATGGAAGTCGTGTTTCGAGTTGTCAATGGCAAGAAGAGATGTTTTATCACACATTGTGGTAAACATGTTGCCACCGGATCTTACAAACATGGCTTGTTTATTCTCGATGCTATTTCCACTCCCCATGTTGCTTTGGTTGCAACTACAAAGGAGGCCACCTCTCTCTGGCATCGACGGTATGGGCATCTCAATTCTGGATATTTGCTTGAATTACACAAATATGGGATGGTGAAAGGTCTTCCGCCCCTCTCATCTATCTTGCCGGTTTGCTCGGATTGCTTAGCAGGGAAGCAACATCGAGTGCCATTTGAAGCAAGCTCGTCTCGAGCTACAAAACCTTTAGAGCTGGTACATACCGATCTGTGTGGTCCTATGCCAACCAGCTATGGTGGGAAAAAGTATTTTCAACTATTCGTTGATGATTACTCACGAAAGATGTGGGTTTTCTTCCTTCAGTTGAAATCAGAAGCACTTCTCACCTTCCAACAGTTTAAGAAGCTTGTTGAGAAGGAATCAGGATGTTTGATAAAAACCCTCCGCTCAGATCGAGGGGGGGAATACACCTCTAAAGATTTTTCAGAGTTCCTTAAAGAACATGGGATAAAAAGACAACTGACTACAGCCTATACACCTCAGCAGAACGGAGTTGCAGAAAGAAGAAATCGTTCCATTATGGAAATGGTTCGATGTATGCTAAAAGGAGCACATCTTGAGGATCAATATTGGGCAGAAGCAGTAAACACAGCGTCATACCTCTTAAATAGAGCACCCACTCGTGCTCTACAAGGGAAGACTCCACAAGAAGCATGGAGTGATAAGAAACCTTCCATTTCTCATCTGAAGGTGTTTGGGTGTAAAGCATTCATGCACATTCCAAAACAGAAAAGAAGGAAGCTGGATGAGAAAACCCTGCCGTGTATTTTTCTTGGCTATGATGAGTACTCAAAAGGTTATCGATTGATTGATCCTAAGACCAAGAAGACACATGTGAGTAGAGATGTTGTATTTGATGAAGCTCCTACATCAAAAGACACATCAACAATTGTATACATAGATGATACAGAACCTAAAAAGGAAGTTCAACTTCCAAAGTCAACACAAAAAGTTCCAAAATGGTATACTAGCACTTTGAGAGATGCTAAGTTGAACTCCTTTCCAGATCTATCTCTTGATAGGCCATGTACTCGCAGTATGACACAACAGAAGAGAGCAGAAGCATCTACTTCAGAGGTTGACGAGCTTTGTCAACACTTTGATGATTTGTCAGTGAGTACCAAATATGACAGGGAAGAAGATGAGGATGAAGAAAAACTTTATATGTCTACATTAAATACAAATGAACCCACAACGGTTAAATCTGCCCTTAATCAACCACAGTGGAAACAGGCTATGGATGTAGAACATAACTCTCTTCTTAAGAATAATACTTGGAAACTAGTCAATCTGCCAACAGGAAAGAAACCCATCGGCTGCAAATGGGTATTCAAAGTAAAGTATAAGGCAGATGGATCTATTGATAAGCATAAAGCCCGGCTTGTTGCAAAGGGATATGCTCAGAAAGAAGGCATAGATTATGAAGAGACTTTTGCCCCTACTGCAAAAATGACTACCATTAGAGTACTTTGTGCCATGGGAGCTCAGTTTGGGTGGAAATTGCATCAGATGGATGTTAAAAGTGCCTTCTTGAATGGTGACTTACAAGAAGAAGTATACATGACTCAACCAGAAGGATATGAGGTTGAGGGGCAAGAACAAAAAGTGTGCAAGTTGATCAAATCTTTGTATGGTTTAAAACAAGCTCCTCGGGCATGGTATATCAAGATAGACAGTCACCTTGTGCAGCATGGTTTTATTAGAAGTCCTTCAGATGCAAATCTCTATATTAAGAAAAATGGTTCTGATATAGTGATTCTTGTACTTTATGTTGACGATCTGATCATCACTGGAAGCTCAGAAAAAATGATTGATTTAGTAAAAGATGACTTGAAGCAATCTTTTGATATGACAGATCTAGGACTTCTACACTATTGTCTTGGCTTAGAAATTACTCAACAAAAGTTCCATATTAGAGTAACACAGAAAAAATATGCCAAGACTTTAGTAGAAAAATATCGGATGACTAATTGTAAGTCAAAAGCAACTCCCATGGAGCAAGGACTTAAGTTATCCCGATATGATGAGTCACCTCAGGTAGATGGTACTCTCTATCGCCAGTTGATTGGGAGTCTCCTATATCTGACAAATACCAGACCAGATCTCGGTTTCTTGTAGGATATCTTTCAAGGTTCATGCAAGAGCCTAAAGTGAGTCACTGGAAAGCAGCAAAAAGAGTTCTTCATTATGTTCACGGTACTACAAATTATGGTCTGGAATATAGACAGAATAATAAATTTTTCTTACTGGGCTACATAGACTCAGATTATGCTGGATCCCTTGATGATCGTAAATCCACCTCCGGATATGTTTTCCATCTCGGATCTGGACCTATCTCATGGCACGATAAGAAGCGACATGTGGTTGCTTTATCTTCTACTGACGAGAATATCGTGCAGCCAGTGAAGCAGTCTGTGAGATCATGTGGTTAAGTCGCATTCTTACAGACATGGGCCTTCCAAAGAATCTTCCTCTTCATCTGTATTGCGACAACCAAGGTGTTTTGAATCTTGTAAAAAATCCAATTTTTCATGAACGTACCAAACATGTTGATACAAGATGTCATTTTATACGAGATGAAGTTCCAAAGCACCATATCCAACTTCACTACATTCCTACTGATGCTCAAGTTGCAGATATCTTTACCAAAGCACTTGGACGCATCAAATTTGAAAAGTTTCGGAATACAATTGGGATTTGCCAATAATGTAATAAGGGGGGATGTTAGCATAAATTAGTATTCCATTCATTGGCATGTTAAAAGAAGCGCTCGTAGGCGCTCTCCAATTCTGGTGTCTAACCACCTAGGTGGTTAGAACAGTTTGTAACCACATGTATTTTCTATATCAGAAGATTAATGAGAAGATAACAATTGCTTCGTAATTTCATTAGGATTTCCAAATTTTGGTGGGAAAAAATTGGCGGGAGAGTTCAAATTTGAAATTTCAAATTCAAATTTGACCTTTTTAGCATCAAATCAGCAAAAAGGAGAGCAAACTTCAAGAGGTGATATCTTTTCCGTTATTTGTCCGTTTTTGACCAAATGTTTTGCGTTCTTTTGCAAATTTTCTAAAGATTGCTAATTTTTCCTCCTAACCCAATTTGTGGCATTGTAAAAGGGCTAAATTTTGTCATTTTTAAGTGCTTACATTTTTGCAAATTGAGTTAATTTTTGTAAAAGCACTTTAAAATAGCCCTAATTTTGTAATTGGAGAGCAAAAGAAATTGTAAAATCTAGGCAATTTGGCTGCATAGGAAACTGAAATTGTTCCTAAGCCTAGATTAAGTTTTTGCAAGACCAATGACACTGAGAGGGGGGGTGAATCAATGTGTTCTTTAAAAACTTCTAAAACAATTAGATTATAAAACCAGCAGCAGTTTAAAGCAGATAAAAGAGATACTAAATGCATCAAGAAAGCATCACACATAACACAACATTTTAACGAGTTTCACCAATGTGGCTACTCCTCAAAAATACTGCTTGGACTACCATCCAAATCCAGTCAATGCAAAGCTACAACTTTACATAATCCTTTACCAGCACCAACTGGAAGGAGCACCAACCCCTTAACTTTATCTGCTTCAACAGAATGGAGCACCAACTCCTATTTTACTAGAACCTACTGGAAAGAGGCACCAACCCCTTAATTTGCCAGCACCAACTGGACAAATTGTTTACCAGCACCAACTGGAAAGAGGCACCAACCCCTTAATTTTCCAGCACCAACTGGACTTCAATATTGAATAAAAAAAATGTTTGACATATACCTTTGTTATTGCAAGACTCTAACTGGTCTACATCACCTTTGCAATCTCTATGCACTCTACTCTCTCTTGCACAATCACTTCACACAGTTTGCTGCACTGCTACAGCCAGACTTTGCAATCAACTTTGCCCTTCACGCTTCTCTGCACACTCTGCTTTCTCTGCGCACACGCTTCATACACTCTATGTCGTTTCAAATTCTGCTCTCTACTCAACACGAACTTCACTTTCACAAACACTATGCTCGCATTCACACTTTATCTTTACAACCCACTTTTCAAACTCGAAGTACCCTTGCTTTTATAGAAGAAGTTTTAGGAACAAACCCTAAAAGAACGTCGGTTGAGAAACCCTAGAATTTGTCAGCTACCAAACCCTAAAATCCATCGGCCCAGATTTAAATTTGTCGGTCTCAAACACTTCTTCCACCTTCGTCACTTTCCTGTAGCTTATTGTCACGAAATAGTAACATGTCGGCCCTTTTAATTTAATTTAATATTTTAATTTAAATTTTAAATAAAATAAAATTTAAACTAAATATTTAAAATTAAATATCTTCATCACGGGGCATCTTTTTCAACGAAACGAAGAGCCAACTTGGGTTTTAAGAAAAACCCATTTCAAATATGTTATCCATGGTTTTAAATAAAACTTTTTATTTTGACTGCCTTGGTTTTCACAAAAAACCTTTAAAATTTAAACTAAATATTTAAAATTAAATATCTTTATCACCGGGGCATATTTTTCAACGAAACGAAGAGCCAACTTGGGTTTTAAGAAAAACCCATTTCAAATCTGTTATCCATGGTTTTAAATAAAACTTTTTATTCTAACTGCCTTGGTTTTTTGTTTCTGTGCATCTATCATTTAAGGACTCATGATCTGACTAAATTTTAAACTTTATCCTCTGCATCTGAGTGACTTCTGAACTACCTGTCCATTGCATCATTAGATCTAACTGACTGTATTGACAACAATGACAATCCTCTTGCAACACCTTGCTCAACACTGAACTCCTATCCATTGTACTTTGGCTGCACCTTGTTGTTGAATAAACTCTTGTCCATTGCATCAATAAATGCATCTGATCGTGTTGACAACAATGACAATATCGTTTTTCTGCACTTTGCTCAACAATCTCCCCCTTTGGAATTGTTGGCAACACATGTGCAATTTTCCTGTAAATCTTCTCCCCCTTTGACAATAATACCAAAGGGTTGCTACAGACTCCCCCTGAGTCTATGCACAATATTCTTAGACACAAATTATTACAATTAGAAAATATTCCAAGCACGAACAAGAAGAAAAACAAATACACAAATGCTCCCCCTGAGTCCAAGACCACTTCATTTCACTGATTGACAACATCATGATAAGCATAATAGGCATCAATAAAATCAACAATGTGAATAGCAGCAATAACCAGTGAATGACACCATCACCGTCAACTTCACCAATATAACATGTGTAAGAACATGACTGAACAATTGTCTTCTATGCAACTACCCTCTGTTACCTTGCAGACTCAAACTTGTCCACTGTTAGTGACGGCATACAATAATCTTATATAGCCAGCTTTTTGTTCTGCAATGCCAGCAACATCTGCATACAACTTCACCATGCATCTTGGATATATTCTCAACAAGCTTGAACCTAATGACAACTATTTGTCTCTCTCTGCAGTGAGAATCCAGCAGGCTACCTCAATCCACTTTCAACTCTGTGCAAGTACCAAACACTGTACCATAGCACAACCAACATATTTTCTCAACCAATTAGGGCTTTAGCAACAATGCTTATAGACAAGGTTTAACCAACATCATTCAACTCAAGATTAACCTTGAAGCATTCAACCAATCACTACATGAAAAGGAAACTAGTAGACATCCTTTTCCTTCCAAAGGTATTTGAAAAAGACAGCCACCAACATAAATCACCAAGGCAAAGAATAACTTGCTCAAATCAAAATCAATGGAGTAAGCCCAAATCATGTATCAAGAAAAGCATTAACTTGATCAAAACAACCACTATGAAAGCAACTCAACTATTCATCACCGGGCTGGAAATCATTTGGCTGCTCATTAAAAAACTTTTTCTTCAATCTTCCCATTCAACATGCTGATTTCACTTTTGTCAATAGAATTGACAAGTGACTCACATCTGTACCAATTTTTGTCCAATACTGCAATTTTACTGCCAAATCTTACTTTCAACTATGCATGTCGGAAGAAGACATTTTGTCAAACACTTTATGGCCAACCATAGTGCACCTTACTCAGCCTCAAGCTTCTTATCCTTGGACTGGCATTAAATCAATAGTTAAAACAAAACTGTCTATGAATTAAATATATTCACCAAGGTTTCATGAAAGATTTGGCAATCTTCACATCAAAGAGTAAAAACAAATACATGTTGCTCAAAACACAAATACACAGCTAGGGCAAGCATTCTTTCGTTGAGCAAATTACCTGGACTATTATGATTCATAATTTTGAACAGTGGTATTAAGAATCATCAACAGTACAACAGTGACATATCTCAAAACTACCAATGGTTACAGCTCTCAAATTAAACACCACACTTCACGACATTTCCACAAACCACTATATAAACTGAAAAACACACTTTAACAACTATACAACATTAACCCGATTGCTTACCTTTCATCCTCAGATACCTAGACAAATACATAGGAGCATTAAAATAAAACTTTAATATTGCTCCTCCTGAGGATGTGCCATCTAGAGTTGCTTAGAGCAATGGCAGAGTAGCCTCCTTTAGTCCAAGGAGACACAATTTCCTTTCTTCTGTCTTTCTCCAGACTTTCCTGAACTTGGGCTGGGGTTTTTCAACAACATCCCTATTTTGCTCCTGTTCGTGAACTTGAACATTTCTCTTGTGGGGTTGTCTCTTGTGCATTCTTGATGGATGATTATTTTCTTTTCTTTTATGCACATGATATGTTCCTTATCGGTGTTGTCCTCTTTGTGTCTAATGAAATCTAGGGTTTTGCCTTAGATTAGATATAGAAGTGCTTGGACAGAACCTTGCTATGTGCCCTTGACCGTTGCATTTAAAACATTGCACATGTTTTATTCCCTGTCTGTATTGCATTTTATGTGTATGATGAAATCTATGGTATTGCCTTAGATTGGATACGGAAGTGCTTGAACAAAACCTTGCTATGTGCCCATGGCCATTACATTTAAAACATTGCACAGGGTGTTCACTCAAAAAAATAGAAGTATTTTTATCAGCATAACTCTTTGATCTATTGTTCAGTCCACAATAAATTACCTTGTGACCAAAGTGGTTGCATTTAGAACAATAGCCATAAAAAGCATTATTATTAAAAGAGTGAGAGTGAGAGAACCTCTTTTCCTGTGGTTGCTTTCTTTGTAGATCTTCTTTGATATTTTCTTCCTTTTGAGGATTCGACTTCAGACTTTTCTTGTTTCAATCCTTCAACCGAGGACTTCTTCTTCTCTCGCATATTTGGAGGATGAAGGTTGTTCAACTTCATATCCAAGACCAAACTTAGTTGTGGAGCTTCTTTGTTGATTTATCATTGTATCTAGAAACTCTGTGCTCTTCTCAAATTTGAGATTTATATTGGCCTCTTTTAGTTGTTTCTTCAATGAAACAATCTCTTCTTCTTGTTGGCAACATACAATCTCTTTCTCATTGATTTGATACCTGAGAGTTTCTTCACTCTTTTTGAACTCTTCTATTTTCAGCTCCAGATTGTTAACAACTTTGTTAGATTCCTCTTCATGTTTGCTGTATATACCAACTTTATTAATCATTTCTTCTATCTGCATTCTTAAACCGCCAATTTCTTTTTCTAGCTTGCTGCAATACTCTGTTTTCTTAGAAGATTGCATTTCAAGATCTTTAGAAATTTTCTTGTAATCTTCTACTTGAATTTTAAAGTTGGTGATTATATCTTCTACATCCTCAACCTTTTTACTCAAGTCTGAAATCAGTTTCTGTTCCCAATTTGCTTTTGCATCACTTCCTTCTTCATCACACTCTTGTTCTGAATCTGTTTCTTTATCAATTTTGAACGGATCATCTTCATCTTCACTGCTACTAAACCCATGGCACTAGCGTCCATTATGCCCGAGTTGACCACAAACAAAACATTCTCTACCTTGTGAGCAATCAGCTACAAAGTGACCGATCTTCCCACATCTAGTGCAAAACTTTATTAATCTGGCTTGTTCTCCACTGTTTGATTCATCTCTTGAATCTATTTTCATTCCCAAAGCAGCAACATTGAGATCATCTTCATTTTCTTTTGTGCCCTTGTGAGATTTCTTCTTATTGTGTCTTATGGTTTTGCTTTTGCCTTTCCTTGCCATTTGTGTTCTTGTAAGATCTTCCTTCAAGCTGTTAAACTTTTCGAAGGAACTTGGCTCTGATACCAATTGTTGTAATCACAATGACACTGAGAGGGGGGGTGAATCAGTGTGTTCTTTAAAAACTTCTAAAACAATTAGATTATAAAACCAACGACAGTTTAAAGCAGATAAAAGAGATACTAAATGCATTAAGAAAGCATCACACATAACACAACATTTTAACGAGGTTCATCAATGTGGCTACTCCTCAAAAAGACTGCTTGGACTACCATCCAAATCCAGTCAATGCAAAGCTACAACTTTACATAATCCTTTACCAGCATTAACTGGAAGGAGCACCAACCCCTTAACTTTATCTGCTTCAACAGAATGGAGCACCAACTCCTATTTTACCAGCACCTACTAGAAAGAGGCACCAACCCCTTAATTTGCCAGCACCAACTGGACAAATTATTTACCAGCACCAACTAGAAAGAGGCACCAACCCCTTAATTTGCCAGCACCAACTGGACTTCAATATTGAATTAAAAAAATGTTTGACATATACCTTTGTTATTGCAAGACTCTAACTGGTCTACATCACCTTTGCAATCTCTGTGCACTCTGCTCTCTCTTGCACAATCACTTCACACAGTTTGCTGCACTGCTACAGCCAGACTTTGCAATCAACTTTGCCCTTCGCGCTTCTCTGCACACTCTGCTTTCTCTGCGCACATGCTTCGCACACTCTGTGTCGTTTCACATTCTGCTCTCTGCTCAACACGAACTTCACTTTCACAAACACTATGCTCGCATTCACACTTTATCTTTACACCCCACTTTTCAAACTCGAAGTACCCTTGCTTTTATAGAAGAAGTTTTAGGAACAAACCCTAAAAGAACGTCGGTTGAGAAACCCTAGAATTTGTCAGCTGCCAAACCCTAAAATCCGTCGGCCCTTGTTGGTCTCAAACACTTCTTCCACCTTCATCACTTTCCTGTAGCTTATTACCGTGAAATAGTAACATGTCGGCCCTTTTAATTTAATTTAATATTTTAATTTAAATTTTAAATAAAATAAAATTTAAACTAAATATTTAAAATTAAATATCTTCATCACCGGGGCATCTTTTTCAATGAAACGAAGAGCCAACTTGGGTTTTAAGAAAAACCCATTTCAAATCTGTTATCCATGGTTTTAAATAAAAATTTTTATTTTGACTGCCTTGGTTTTCACAAAAAACCTTTAAAATTTAAACTAAATATTTAAAATTAAATATCTTTATCACAGGGCATCTTTTTCAATGAAACGAAGAGCCAACTTGGGTTTTAAGAAAAACCCATTTCAAATCTGTTATCCATGGTTTTAAATAAAACTTTTTATTCTGACTGCCTTGGTTTTCTATTTCTGTGCATCTATCATTTAAGGACTCATGATCTGACTAAATTTTAAACTTTATCCTCTGCATCTGAGTGACTTCTGAACTACCTGTCCATTGCATCATTAGATCTAACTGAATGTATTGACAACAATGAAAATCCTCCTGCAACACCTTGCTCAACACTGAACTCCTATCCATTGTACTTTGGCTGCACCTTGTTGTTGAATAAACTCTTGTCCATTGCATCAATAAATCTGTCTGATTGTGTTGACAACAATGACAATACTGTTTGATGCACTTTGCTCAACACATTTTGTAATCTTCCTAGTCTGGCATACATCCGAAATCAAATGGCTCATGACCTTAGAACAAACATGGAAAACCTCACCGAAGCAGTAGATATTTTGGCAGAAAAAGTGAGAGACATTGTTGTGCAGTTTAATCCTGGTGAACTCAAAATCCACCATAATCATGTAAACAAATCCAAATGTGAGGTTAAGATGTATTATAGATCTAAGGATCCTGATGTCTTATCTGCATGGATTTTGGATATGCAAAATTGGTTTGCTTATGCTGAAATTTTGAAGGATGAAAAAGCCACATTTGCTACACTAAAACTCATAGGTTTAGCAAAATTTCTCATTGTAGAAAGACAGAGCCATAATGCCACCATGACTTGGAAAGAATTAACTCAAATTCTAAAAAACACCTTATTTCCACCAAACTACCAAAGTGACCTCACTACCAAGTGGTATAGATTGAGGTAAACCTATGGAATGTCAGTTTCTGATTTCATTTTCCAATTTAATAGGTTGAGGGTATTGCTTGGTGTGAAATATTCAGAAGATGATTTGATTAATAAATTCACTCGTGGCTTGCAAGATCAGATTTTTAGGGAGATAAAATTCAATGTCTTCCTCACATTGGATGTGGCATTCAATCATGCCATTCTTGTAGAGGATAAAGTTGGTGCATATCAAAAGTCTCGTTCATCACAGGAGGGCTCTTGCAAATGTGGGAATCAGCATCAACAGAAGGTGAAGAACAATTCTCAATATTCCCCTCATTCTTCTTCTCCTCCCACTTCTCCTAAAGCACATTCTTCTTCCTTTCATGCTAAAGATTCTTCTTCTTCATTGTATTGTGACTTTTATAAAAAGCATGGACATGTAAAATCCAAATGCTATACTTTTGAGAAGTTTAAGAAGAATAAATCCCTAATTGTACAACCTACTCATGAGGAACCACAAGATGGTCCCATTTTTGCTATAGTAACAGAAGAAGAATATCCTATTTTAAAGGTTAAACTAAAAAAAGTTACCCTAATGTCTAATGTATTTTCTCAAGGGGGGCGTGACCATTTGTTTGTCACTAGAGCCCACTTGATGCATGATTTCTATGTTGATTGCATCATTGATAATGGATCACAAAATAACCTCATTGTGAAGTCCATTGTGGAGAAGTTGAAACTTCCCATCAAACCACATCACCAACCTTATGCACTTGGGTGGAAAGATGTAGACTCCACATCCAACATCACCCATACTTGCACCTTGACTTTTGCTTTTGGTGATAAGTTTGTGGATAAATTTAGGTGTGATGTTACAGATATGGATTGTTGTGGACTCTTTCTAGGTAAACCCTATCAATTTTATAGGAATGCTATTTATCATGCTAAAAAGAACACCTACACATTGGAGTTGCATGGTAAAACCTACTTGATACAAAGCACTACACCTACTTCCAATTTGATGTTGAGTTATAGGCAAGTAAGGAAGCCATTAAGTCAAGCACTCATTTTGGCTCCTACTAGCATTTGTCCCGCACAAAATGAAGAACAAGCACCACCTAAGGAACATGTAAAGGAATAAGTTTCACTCCCACATGATGAACAATCACAAGATCAAGTGGTTAAGGAACCCACCATTCTCACTCATGAGAAAGATACCATTGATTCCATTGGTATAATTTTGGGTACACCTACAACTACTGAACCACTTGTTCCACAAAATTTACCTTTGGCTTTGCCCACTCCCACCATTGCACACATGGAGTAGCAAGCTAAGGTTACTTCTCTTATCGAGCACTAGCAGAGCCTTCTAGGCAAGATACCATAGTTGTAGGAGACTCCATAGGGAATGGTGCAAAAGCATCTGAATCCTCACTCACCACAGGTTGGAGGCAGATTTTGGGTTCCTTTGGATGAGTGCCACTTTCTAGAGATACCATTTCAAGACCCTCTTTTGGTACCTGATCCTGTTTTCAGTCCTATAGCAGTAGTGGCACCTGATTGTTAGCTTCCGCTCATTTCAGGTAGAGTTTTCAAGATGAAGACTCATCACAATGGATAGGGTTATTCCACTACCTACCTTGTCGCTCGTCGCAGTCACTTTCCATACATGTCTCGCTGGATTCCTCACCATAAGATGGCCCATGACTTTCCACATTTTTTGAGAGCATTGGGGTCCAATGCTTATATGGTTGGGAGGAGTGTTGAGGATAACTTAGGCTTATTCACTTAAGCCTAAGTTAATATATTATTTATTATTATTCCTATTTCTTGCACTTTGTATTCACGTGAGGCATAGTATGCCCATGTTAGAAATAGGTTGTTAGCATGTTTTTAGATGTTAGTTAACTGTTAGAGATCTTGTTTGTATTCTAGAAGTTAGTGGACATCCATAGTTAGCATTTTGTTAACTAGTAGTTAAGTGGTTGGCCATGTTTGGCAGATTGTTGCAACCACTTAACCTATGTGAGATTCCTATGTAATCCTATATATTACTTGCATTTCATGAATAAAGTAGCTTCATACTTTGATCCTATATCAGGCTTAGCTATTGATCCAGCTAGAGCCCAAGATCTTCTAAAGCTTCTATTTCTAGCCAATAAGAAGGATTTCCAATCATTTTTTGGATAAATTAATTTTGTTCAAAATTTTATTACCGATTTCGCTCAAGTGGTAAAGCTGATGAAAGAGCTTTTAGAGAAAAATTCTAAATTTAAATGGACCAAGCAAAGAAATAAATCATTTGAGGAGATCAAAGAAAGAATCACTTGAGCTCCAGTCTTGGTAAACCCTGATTATTCCAAGGATTTTATCCTGTATGCTATTGGTGAGCAAGAAAGTTATGCAACGATACTTACATAGAAAGGAGATGATGAAAATGAACACCCGATTGCTTTCCTAAGCCAAGTCATCCAACCACATCAAGAGAAGTATAAATTCATTGAGAAATAGGTGTATGTGATAATGAAGTCTCTGAAGAATTTTTGGCACTTTGTTTCATAGAGAAAAACAATAGTTTGTGTTGTTCATCCAGATATCCGAAGTTTCATCATACAGGGAGATCTTGGAGATAGGAGAGTCGGATGGGTTTCCAAGATCCAATAATTTTATGTTGAGATCCGACCAACCAAAATTGTTTGAGGTTGAGCATTGTGCCAATAACTTGCAAAGAGTGCTACCTCAAAAACTATAATTTGTGGATATGAAGATGTAGTGGATAATTGTAATTTTGAAAATCATTCTGCAACTGATCAAGATTGGACAAAGGAGCTGATCGAATATTTTCATTTTGGAAGATGTCCTTCACATATTAATGCCTCACAAAGAAGGAGATTTAGATTACAAGCCCTCAAGTATGTATTACTACCAAATGGCTTGTTTCATAAGAATATTTATGGAGTTCTTATCATGTGTGTTAAAGAATTAGAGAAGGAGAAAATATTACAAGAATTTTATTCTATATTATCGGGAGGCCATTATGCAAGTAGACCCATGGCGTTGAATATAATTCGAGTAGGCTAATTTTGGCCCACTATATTTGCAGATGTCTTCAAATTCAATCAGAAGTGTGATAAGTGTTAAAGATATGTCGGTAGGACTAGGAATGCATCATTGCCCCTCCACCCAATTCAAGTAGAAGCACCATTTTAGTAATGGGGCCTAGACTTTATGAAGGTCATTGATTCTAACTCGTCTTTCAGCCACAAGTATATCTTGACTATGACTGATTACTTCACTAGATGGACCGAAGCAATTCCAACCAAGAAAGTGGATCAAGCCACGGTCATCACTTTCCTCGAAGGGTTGATTACCCGCTTTGGTGTCCTTGATGAAATCATAACTGATAATGGAACTCCTTTCATAGCCGCCAAAATTAGTGAATTTATGGGTAAGTATGAAATTTATTTGAAAACTTCATATAATTACTATCCACAGGGGAACGACCTAGCTGAGTCTACAAACAAGAACCTACTCAAAATTTTGAAGATAACCCTTGACGATAATAAGCAAAGCTAGCACCTACTTTTGAACCAAGAATTATGGGTCGATCGCATCTCGATAAAAAAATCTATCAATACATCCCCTTATTCCTTGGTATACGTTAAATAAGTGGTTTTACCTATCCATATTGAATTACCAGCCCTTCAAACTAGGCATTTGATTGATGATGAGAATGATGAGTCTGACCCTATGAACATGAGGTTAGCTCAACTTTTATAGTTGGAGGAAGAAAGGGAGAAATTGTACTAAGCCTTCATAGAGCATGTTGATATGATGAAGAAGTGGTTCAATAAAAATGTTTCTGAAAAGATCTTTAAGGTTGGCGATCTCATATTTAAGTGGAATGAAAAAAAGTCAAAGCCCGACAAATCACAAGTTTGAGGTAATATGGGAGGGTCCATTTCAGATCACAGGTGCCAATCAAGTTAATTCTTTTTATTTGCAAGATATGGATGGTCATGCATTGTCAATTCCAGTCAATGGTATTCATTTGAAGGCCTATTATCAGTGAAAATGGATATTGTGGATGTAAATATGTACATATTTTCATTTTACGTTTCTTTCTGGTTTTGATTTAAAAAAAAAGGAGAAAAAAAAAATGAAAAAGTGGTCAGAGCCCGGGACTTCCTAGGAGGTCACTCATCCGAGTGCTACTCTAGGAAGGTTATGCTTACCTAGGGAGTTCTTAAAAAATTAGAAAACCCAAAAAATCAACTTGGATGATGTGTTTTTTGGGGCCAATGTTCTGGAGGTGTATTTAAAAAAAAATGGCTTGCATTTGTTTTGGCCCTTTTCAGTTCATGGCATACCCTTACCTTGAAACCCCCTGCTTTTGGTTTTCTGCTACTGTTGTTTTCCAGCAACCTTCCCTACTGGAAACAACAAAAAAAATTAAAATTAAAAAATCCTGCCATTTCCCTCCCTACCAAATTTGAAATTTCAAAATTTCCCTCCATCCCTTTCCCGCCCAAAGATTTTTCCATCCCAAAAATTCCTCCATTCAATAAGCTTTTCTAGTCCCCGAAAAGCCCTTTCCTCATTCCAAAATTATTTTTCTTTTCTCCACTTTTCCCTCCTCTCCACTTCTATAAAAAAAAAACAATAACAATAAAAAAATAAGAAAAACCCACATGCATTCAAACCCTTCCATCGTTATTTTTTCCCACGAACCTCCATTTCCATACTGCACTACCCGTAATTTCCTCATATTTCCATTTATCACCCCATGTCATACACTTCGTCCACTCCTCACAATTTCCAAAGCTAAAAAAGCAACCACTTCTAGCACTTCAAGAAGAGGTGGTAAAAAAATAATAATAATAATAAAAAAATCATCATTGGAATGCATGTGGTGCCCATAAAATTAGCAATATTTCCAATGGATATACATGAAAATTTATAAATGACACCAACCCTTCTGTTTTGAATCAAATCATTTGCAGGGTTCCCATATAGAAGTCTTGCGAATTTATTTTGCTCCAGGTTTTGTCATTCTTCGCTGCATATTCAAAGAAATTCGAAGATGGGGAAGAAGGCCACAAAATCCAAGAACGTGAAGGTGCAAAAAAGGCATGAAATTGAAAAGAAGCAACACAAATATCGAGAAGAGGATGATGAAAATGTGGAACTAAAACCCTATGATGATCGCTTGGTGCATATCAATGATTGCAACATCACCAACAAAAGTGTGGAAAAATTATGTTTGGATGCCGAGTTTGCTGCACAAAATATATTTGTTGAAAGTCCCTGTACTATAGCATTTCATTCTCATCTCTTATGGTACATGTGTACACCTATGCACCCATGTCTCGAGCTGATCTGGGTAATCATGCAATGTTATAATACTAGTTCAAAAACTATCCAAAATACCTATGAAGAAGAGTTGTTGAATATTTTGGCTAGTTCCATACGGGATGCATTTGCTTGTGGTGCACAACCTCCATATTATGCCACATTTAAAAAGCTCAATTTTAAAGAAAAGGAAGAGAGGTATCGATCCATTATTCACATGCGATAGGTCATGGAGAACCAGTTATTGAAGACTCCATGATTTCAAGAATTGCCAAAATTGCCAGCGCCATTAAAGAATTTCAAGAGCCCATATTTGTATTCAATGCTAGCATGGCTGATGGGACTATCTTAAGATTCCATAGTGTAAAAGTGACAAGCATCATTGGTACAATGCATTTCACAAGTAGGGTTTTATGCTCTGATCACCATGACTACAACTCCAAACTCAATTTTCTTTGATTGGGAAGATTTCTTGGAATGGAGGATACACTCACAATTGTGAAAGGTACAAAGTGGAGAAGACATTACTTTCAGGTATTTTTACCTTTTGTCATGGTATTTTTTCTATCATATATTCATATGCACTCTCATTTTGACTTCATAGCAATAAAAAAGATAAATGAAATAGGAAAAGCATTGCCAGTATACTCATGGACTCAGAGTTTGTCAAAGAAGGAGTCCTATTATAATTTCAACATGATATTTTTAGGACCCTCCTTGGAGTTAATTTATCGAGTATGCAACAGAGTGCTCAGACCATGAAAGCATAAGTGGTTGATCAGAAAAGAAGTGATGTCTTTTTACTGACACAAGGCGTGGTAGTTAGAATGTTTGGTTTTATTGGTAAACCTTTTCTGCTGCCATATTTTACAACTGAAAATATTTTTCCCTTGGAGGTAGCCCGACAAAGTGATTTCATAAATTATACCTATGGGTTAGGCAAGGGAAAGAAAAATACATGTGTTATGCCTTTCAAGTTTGGTGATGTAACGGTTACTCAGACTGGGCAGAATTAATTAATTTCTGAGATGCTCTATGACCACATATTGGTTGAGCTTCCTCAATTATGGAAGTATGATCCTTTGGGTATTTTTTCCAGTCACATCAAGGCCAAGACTTTTCATTGTTGCCCCAGAGAAGACATCATACAACAAAGGAATAATATCGAAGGTCATGACCTTGAATGGCATGTGGAGAAGATGATGTCACTTCCTCCTTGGCATGATTTTTAAGATATGGAGATCGAATATGATCTGACAAATCATCTAGAGCAAGTTCCTCCTCCAGGTATATTTGAACAAATAAAGGTAAAATTGCCTGATTTGTCTGATGAGAAGATTACCAGTTGGTGGATCATGAGGGTTCACCAAAATAAGCCCAAGGTAAATTATCCATTGGTTATGGATGATGTATTTTTGATGATGTATGATGAACAATATGAAAAATACCAGCCCCTCTCCCTTTCTGATTTAGTTCCTAGAAGTATTAGCAGTACAGATAGAGAAGAAGATATAATATGACAAGAGGAGGCATCGAAAGAAGAGAGGATAACTATTGACGATTAAGAAGAAGAGCGACTTACATTGGAGGAGCAACTCCTACAAAATAAGAGGGGTGTAGCTATGAGAGTCCCTTTCCCTAACATAGTGAACAAACCCAGGAGTGGAGCCCTTTATGAGTTGAGCACCAAATCACTTCCTAAACCAACAATTGAGCCAATTGTTTCTTCAGATATATCTTCTTTGACTCAACTGGGACAATCAAGCCCAACGGTGATAATAATAGATCTAAACATGGATAAGGCAAGATTGAAAGGAGAGGATAATATTGTGGCACAAAAACATTCACCATCTGCTCAAATGATGTTAGAGCTCGCAGGTATGCATTTTCTTTCTTCTTCACTTTTTGATAAGCATTTGGTGACCACTGTCTTTTCATTTGTAGTTCCCATGTCTACTTCACCTACACTTATTGCATCCACCTCTTCCATTCCTATTTTTGTTCCACAGTCATAGGTCACCAATGCTTCCCTAGTTTCACCCATTCCATCCTTTTCTCTTTCCTTCAGTTCATTTGCGTCTGCTCCAAATCCATTTGCCCTTCCATTACCCTTTGTTTCATCTTCCATGCCTTCTCATCCTATTACTTCTATAACCACACAAGCCCCTCTTCGAGTAAGCATGGCTGAAGCACCCTCCACTTACATCCCTGTGGTTGAATAAAATCCTCAACAATCCCTTTTCTTGTCTTCCCCAATTTTTTTAGTACAAGAGCCGCTAGCTTCTAAGATGGAGTTGTTACCTAAGCACCCGATAGCAGAAAAAATTAGCAAGGCATGACAAAGTTCATCAAGATGGTTGAAGAATTGCAATAGAAAGGATGCACTAGCCATGGCAAAACCAATGAAGAAAGTAACTTTTGATCTAGTGGTGATGGATATGCACACGGTGACAATGGTTCCTCAGGTTCAGAAACCTCAAGGAGAAATGACGCCCATTGACTATTCATACCAAGCTGTCATCGAGGACCTCACAAATATGGATCTAGTAGAGCAAATGGGTACCATACAAGTGGCATCAAGTTTAATTTACCTGTAAGCCGAGCATTATAAGGATTTTTCATCTAGGCTGAAGCAAAGATCAGGGAGCTAGAGGAGGCCTTGGCAGCACAAAAGGCCAAATTGGATACTGTACAATATGAATCTCAACAGTGGTAGCAGTAGGAAATGCATTTCGAGGGTGAAATCATGGAGATCAAACATGTAGCTAATTAGTTATAGGTAGCAGAGTAAGAAGCACAATTGAATATCCAAGCCTTGTAGGACCAGCTCCAAAACTTGTAGAATCAGTTGGCAGTAAAAGCAATGTAATCTGTGACCCTAACCTAGGATAATATTAAAGAAGATCATAGTCAGTTGGTGACTAATTTTAGGAAGATGGCAACCAAGGCTACATTGGTTCTCATGTTCCTTCAGGAAGTACAGACAATTGTTTCATATGGTAGGCCTATAGTGGATAACATAGAGCAAGATTTAGAGCCAAAGTTGGAAATGGCCATGAAGATCTAGTCAATGACTCAACAAGTCTCCAGTTTTGTCCAATGAGTGAAATAGCCCATGATTGGGCAAGTGCCAAGATCACCTTGCACAAATTTTCTCCAATATGGAACTACTTAAAGAATGTCGTAAGCTGCAAGAGATATTTGAGCATGAGAGACACATTTTCTTGGTTCACTTTGAAACCATCGCAGCTAATGGTTTCCCTAACTTTGTTGATGATTAGGGGAATATTCTGGCAAAGAAAGACCTAGATGCATTATGGGTTGTTTTCATGGATGATACCTCAAATATTGATAACTTGGAGGAGCCCATAACTGAAGAGCATGTACTACCATTGATGAGAAAGTTCATTCGCATTGAGTCTGGATTACTGGAGCTTATCCAAAGAGCCAAATATATTTATCTATAAAAGGTTGAGACTTTTTGATATCTTGTGGGTACACTCAAATCTCGTGAGGTGATTACTATAGATGCATGGGCTGATGCAGTTGTAGTGTATGAATCCATAGCGACACATCTCAAAAATTAGGACAAAGCTGGTACAAGTAGCCGACCATCAGATGCAACTGATAGTGGGGACTCTGCACCCAATGAATAAAGGACTAAGATCGATTGCATCTAGACGAGCTGAATACCCTGTAAACCATAAAAAATGTTGGCATTTTTGCCACATTGAAATTTTGTTGTAAACTTTTTTTGAAATTTGCCAGTAAAACTTACAAATGCTTTTTGAGTGTTTTCACACATTGAACATTTTTTTGAAAATTTTCTAAATATTTGATGGGTGTAATTTCGGGTGCAATTCAAGTAAAATACATTTTCGTTCCCCGAAATGCTTTGTGTCCGAAATGGCTATTCTGCTCTCTGAAATACCTTTTTGCTCCAAAGTGTAATGAACATTCTTTCTTTTGGGCATTTTGTTGGTGAAACTATTCTACCAATAGTTTTGTTCTCATTAATTATCAAAGAAATCAAGTTTCCAATATTGGTCCCACTTATGGCAGTAGAAGATTTTCCTAGACAAATATTAGGGTAAAATTTAATTTCACACAGGATAAAAGTATTAAGTGCACATTCCAAGCGAAAGATCATTTCAAACGTAACTTGGCGAATTGAATATAAAGGCTCATTTCAAGTGAAATTTCATGTTTTCAATGCAAATATTCTTTGAAAAATGATTAATATTGATAAAGTTAATTCCTGTGGTGATATTATTGCTAAAAAATGCTAGGTTTAAGTATGGCACTCTTGATTCCAGTGCAATATTGTTCATTTTCAAGGCATCGACCACTTTGTGGGTATGCATTTCCAAGGCGCCACCATAGAGATTGAAATCAGATCGATGATTTTTGCTGAAGCCTGATATGCCATGTGATATAATCAGTAGATAATTTCTTTGGAATTTTCTCATTGGTTCATTTTTGTTGCCGAGGAGAGAGTTGTTGTTATTGGTGTTTGAATGGCTGACACCTTGCCTCCACATGTATTTAATGAAAGAGGCAAAAACTTCTATAAATACTAATAAAATTTCCATTGTAAAGGAGGAGAGACATTTTGTAGAAAAACTTATCAAGTTCTCTGCGTAAATAAGAGATATTTGGCTTATGATTTTGCAAGTGGCTTTAATTGTGATTTGCTTCTATTTTATGCATTTCTATTTTATGCTCGTATTTCTTATTTGCTATTGAAATTTAAATTTTGCGTCTTAGTTTGAATATTGCTTGTGAGGAAGTGAGTTTTGGAATGCAATCCTAGAGGTTATCTGTGCAAGGCTATAAGTAAATTTTGTTGCTCTCTTTTATTATATGCTATTTATATGCTTGAGTGTAATTCCTACTATTAATATTTCCCCAATCCTACACCTTCATCTTGTGGCCATATTTCCCTTTTTTTCCATTATTTCCAGTTTCTTTACCATAAATCTAGTCTTCAATAGTGTAGGATTTAGTAAGGGAGCCAACCCTCTTTGGATATCGGTTCGAAGGAATTTTCTCTTTCCCTCGGCCTTTCAATGATGGCCAAGTCTAGGGTGCACAAGTGATAATATCTTATACTTAGGTAGATTTGTGACCAACACCACCATTTTTTGAAAACCCATTGAGATTTTATATGTTAAGTTTCACCAATGAACCTTGGCTTATGGTGTAAATCTCTTTACTCATACTACTTACCATAAGTCTCACACACACACACACACACACACACACACACACACACATATATATATATATATATATGTATATGTATGTATGTATTAAAGTTCACCCATGTGATTAGAACCTTGGATTATAATATAAACCTTTTTTTTCCTCACTCCATGCCCTAAACCCAATGGATTTTTCCTATAATTTTAAGGTTCATCTATAGGATTGGAATTTTAGCTTATAAATATTCTAATTTCCTACTACTTTTTTTTTTTAAAAGCGAAAAACCCTTTGCAGGGAAACCTTGCTCTGAGGGACCATGATCAAGGGGTTCTACACCGTCAAAGTCACCCGACAGTCATGCCTGGCCCTGCTTGCACCAACATTATCAATTGGATTTTGGGTACCCAATTCAACTTTTTTGGTAGGGTGGAGATTCAAACCTGGGACCTCCCTTGGAGGATTGCCCTCTCCTCTCCAACTCACCTACAACACCTGGGTAATTTCTTACTACTTTTCATAAACATTATGGTTCACCCATTGGATTTGAACCTTGGATTATGATGTGAAACTCTGTGCTCCCCATCATTTTTTCTAAACCCCATTGCCTTTCATAATTTATTGTATTAACACTAGGTATTTAACTAATTTATTAAAAAAATTAAATATTTCAATCCTTATATATACTTTATAAATGGATAATATAGTATAGAAAAATTCATCCCTAACAAATAATTCATAAGGACTATTTTTATATATTTAAAATCTCCAAATTTAACCCAAGCATAAATGGATAATTTTTAATGTTTGAAAAAATTATTGGTGACCATGCATATATTTGGATTTAAATAGCTATTAAATTGATCAATAATCTTAGTTTAACCTAGAGGGGAAAATGAAATTAGATTATAAATATGAATATATACTAATCACTATCATGAATAAAATATGCATAAAAAAGTGACAATTCCTGGCTTAATGTGGGTGAGGGAAGAAAGCAGAGAGGGGAGGGCTCTGGTCCCTTCCTTGCTCCCCCTCCCCTGGATCCTGGATCCTGCCCAGTCTCTGGCTCAACCCAGGTCATCCCTCCCTGAGAGTGGTTGTTTGCAGATGATCTCCTGGGGGGAGATCCTTCTCCATTTTTTGTGCCCCTCCCAGTGGGCTCGGGCTTCCTTGGTTGTTCTGGTGGCCTGGTGCTTCCCAGGGATCCGTGTTTGTTTGGGGATCCCTTCCCTTTTTTCCCTCAAGCTTCCCCCTAGGGTTTTTTTACAGGTTATTCGCATGGATCTGGTCCCCTACGTTTCTATGAGCGATGTAGGTGATGGTTTAGGGTTTGACAGCTTCCTAGGGTCTCCATTGAGGTCCTCACAGCTTTGGGGGTGGTCTGGGGGGGCCTCTTTCCTCCTTTGCTTGTGAATCCTCGACGAGATCCTGTGGCTGCTGTTCTTCCCGCATGGAGGCTTCTTCATGCTGGTTCTGCTCCTTGGTGGACACCCTGGGCATCTGGTTTGGCCTTGGGGGGGCTTTCCTCTGCCTGGGCTGTTCCCATTCCCAGTCCCAGTTCCCTAAATCTGCTTCTATGCTTGGATGAGATCCTTGGTCCCTGCTACCGGGTTCCTATGGTTTCTACTGCATGTTTATTTCTTGGGGGGGTCTGATCTATGCACGCAGACCTTAGATCCCACTTGTATGGCTCCTTGGGATCCTTTCCCTATGACTGTTTTCCTCTTCCCACTCGGGATTCCTAGTCCCTGGATCCCTGTTTCCTTAACCTGCTTTCCTTGCTATTTTCCCAGGGCGGGATCCTCGTGGTGAAGTTGTCTGTGTGCTTCCCACTGGGCCGGATCCTGGCTCTCGGCTTCTTGCTGGACGGGATCCCCCTGTCACTGGGAGGAATGGCTTCTAGCTGGGCAGGATCCTCTGGGCGGGATCCACCTTTTTCGCTGGTTTTCCGTTGGGCGGGATCCTCTGGGCGGGATCCGCTAGGCGGGATCCGCCAAATTCGCTGGTTTTCCCGCTGGGCGGGATTTTCACCTTTTTGCTGGTTTCCCGGATGGCGGGATTTTCCTGGTGAAGTTTTTTTGATGCTTTCCGCTGGGCGGGATCTTCTCTGAGGTGGGTTTCTCTCTTTGGTGGTTTCTGACTGCTTCCCGCGAGGCGGGATTTTATTGTAAAGGTTTTTCTATGATTCTTGTTAGGCGGGATCTTCTCGTTGGTGGTTTTCAGCTTCTCCCCGATGGGCGGGTTCTGTTTTATTATTTAATTGTCTTTGGTGGGATCGTCTGCTATGTCAAAAAAATTTGTAATTCGGTCTGAGATGTGGTTTCCTGTCTCAACCTTGCAGCCCTAAAGGTGCTCTCCTTCTATTGTTATAAGGTTTTGGGATCCTCTTAAAAAACCCGCTATGTATATAATGTTACTTACCAAAAAAAAAAATATGCATAAAAAAATATTTTCTTTTAATGGTAAGGTAGTGTTTTGAAATGGTTATCCTAGCCCTTTTACAATAAAGATAGAACAAATACAATAGGTCACATCAAGCTATATAACTCTTTTGATGCCATTGGCATTTGACCCTCTATGTGGGATAAAGTACCCATATGTCTCAACCAATGAACCAAGGTCTCATTGATTATGCATTGACAATTATTAGTAGATACTAGCTCAAATTAATTTTCAAATATTAAAATCCATTAATATAAAATCATGTCTAATACATTAAGTTTTGTTAAGTTTCAAATATTTATTAGTTTTGGAAAGCTTTTTCTCACATATATAGATTTTATGGTAGATATTTAGCAAGTTTTGGGGTCTAAAGAGGGATAGAAAACCACTTAATGAATAAACTAATTACATTATATTATAATTAATAGTATGTCCTTCTAAAGTGAGATGAACCCTAAAGAACAATAAACTTTGATTTCCAACTAGTTGGATTACTTTATTATGCAAAGTGATATTTATCTCACTTTCATCCCTATTAGATAGTTTTAGACCCAATTATTAATAATGAAAAATAAACTTATTCTATCAACTTCAGGAGTTGCAATGTTTTTGACACTACTATGAAAATCTAAGAAAATAAAAATTTATCTATTATATGAAGGATTCAAAATGAATCCATCTTTAGCAAATATAAGTTTAAAAAAAATTGAGTTGAAGGGCCAAAATGAAGTCTATGTATCTTATAACAAATACAAAAGGTTTAGAAGAAAATAACTAATAATAAAAAATCACAAAAATATTACAAATCTAATTTTTTTATGAAGTGGTTTTTTATTTAAACAATATCAAATTTGATGTAAAAAACTTTATAACTTTGTTTTATGAAGTGGAATAAAGGTATGATTTTCTAATGTAATTGTTATTGTAAAATGTTTATTCACATAAGTCCATGGTGTTGAACTCATTTATGTGTTATTGTTACTATTTTACTCATTGTATTTGCTTCAAATTTCTTGGTACAAGGTTTTATATAAAAATTGCTAATTTGAAAAAGTAATTGCACTAGTTTAGAACTAAACCTAAATTATTATTTTCACAAGTCCAATTTGACATATTTTTTTTAATCTAACAAATATGTTAGATTATTGAAGTTAAGGGAATTAATCTAAGATAATATTTATTTATTTAATGCTAAATAATGTACAATGATGATCCTACATATGTTTGTATTTATAATAACTCTATAATTTAGATGAATAATGAACTTATGATTGTAGCACCCTAAAATTGGCGCAGTAAAAATGCAATAATTACATTCACCTTAGTAAATAATTTAAAATTCAAATTTAACCTCCCAAACCGCCCTTTAACCGTCGAGAAATCCATTTCCCCATTTTTTGCGCCATTTTTAGAGGTTGTTTTGACCGTTTGACGATATCGTCGTCGATCAGAAGATATCGCCCCAGATTTGACGATTTCGTCTGGACTAGGAAGTCCAGACGATCTTATCGCAAAACTAATTTTGCAAAGTTGGAATTTGTTCCAACGGGTCTCCAATCTGGGTAAAAGCGTGTCTGCACCGTTGGGACCCTCCCCCCATTGGAGATCTCCCAAATTGGGATGATCTCCAACCTCCTAACTACTCCCCTAAGCCCATTTAACTTCTAGGATTTTCCCTCCCCAACCCCTGGCTGAATTTATCTACGAATTGAATCCCTCTGCACTAAAACATCATAATCTTATTTTTGCATTAGTCCCATAGCAATTTTGATGTAGGTATATCATTTATTTTCAACTGGAGCCAGCACATATCGTTGTCGACGAACCTGTCCAGATCGGAGGTGATCCTGTCGAATTCAAGACGATTTCGTACTGATACGAGACGATCTCGACTGTAGCCCACATCGAGGCAATCAGTGCCTGGAGTTTTATTTTCTCAACTTTGTCTTTGTTATTTTATTTTGCAAATTAGATAATACATTCAGTTTTTATCCTATTTTGCATCTGGAGTTCACCCATTTAGCTTAGATTGCATGCTAAGTTTATGATCTGCCATTTAAGCACAGTAATTTGCATTAATTTCTATTCTTGAATAGTGTTTAGCATTCATATTATCATTTGGTGTAATTTTCCTCTGTTAGCATAGTGTTATGTCTTGCATTTTGCATCTATTCTCTTTTTTGCAGGTTTTTAATGGATTCGTCTGACGAATTCGTTAGATTGCAGACGATCTAGTCTGATTGTAGATGATTTTGTCGAATCTCAGACGATCGGGACTGCTTCAAAATCAAAATCTTCTTCAGACATCCGGATCAGGTATTCTCCATTTTCCTCCTGTAAATTCTCTATTCTCTGCTTTTAAATCTGTCTGTTGTATTCATGAAAAATTGCATTTTCATATAGTTTAATTTAGAATCATTCGGCCAAACCTAGGATGAATGCTTAAGATTAAAACGAACTCATTAAACACATTCCAAAACCTAGGCATGGAAACTTCCATTAAATGTTTCCTGGTGAACCCACCATCTGTCAAAAAATCACCAAAATACACCTCCGTTGAGAGGCGGGACCTTCGCAAAGTCCTCTCGTCTGAGGTACTACATCATCCTTTTCCCATCCTCCTTCCGGGCGCGGATCCTATAGCCTGAAGGTAGGGATGCAAAAAATTTGGAGTGATACATTTTGGTGAACCCGACGTGAATGCATCATAACCTTTTGAAAACAAAAACAAAAAAAACAAAAAAATATATATATATACAAGAAAAACAAAAACAAAATCATCATTTCAAGTTTGTATGTTTTATATTCAATCCTAAATAGTAGATGCTAAATATTACTTTTAGAAGTACTAAAGAAACCATGAGTTTTTACTCAAATCAATATGAGTCCATCAGCAATGTTGGAAGAATTCAGCTAAATACATTTGTTGATTATGACCAACCTCATCCCTATTCAACACCACCTCCATCACACTTCTCTCATTTTTCATCCTTACCCCAACAAAACAATCCCTTTGCCAATCCTCTTCATAATGATATTATCTATTCTCCCATATATCCATATTATGTCTATCAATCCACATATAATCCTTCGCCACCTTTTCAAAACTCTTCTTTCAATACAACACATCCATTTCAACAAGAAAATACTTATTCTTCCAATTCTACCATGCACTCACATCATACTTCACAATCTTCCTGTCATCATTCTACCCATAATAAAGAAAGTAGAGGTGAGAAACCATTAGGTCCTTTTATGACAAAATTCCTAAAGCATTTATCAAAAACTTCTCAAAAACCTTCATCACGTAAATTTACTAAGCTCAATCAACCAATGGATATAATTCTCAAGTATTTACTTGATACAAATAGGATTGAACTGCCTTCCATAAGACAACCTAATACCACAATAGATTGGTTTAAACCTGAGCTACATTGTGAATATCATAGAGTAGATGGACATATGACACAAAATTGTAAATATTTAAGATGTGCAATTCAAGATTTGATTGATAAGGGTCTTTTTAATATAAAGGAATTACAATCTACAACTAATTATAAATCTTTAGTAAACAATCAAACTCCTACACAACAAATACCAATAATCAATCAAGACATGGAGATCTCCCAAGAACCCTTATTCAATTATCAACAACAAGAAACCAATCAAATATTGCATGTTAATGTGTCCCATCATGATGATATTATTAATATTGTAACAAAAACTACAAATGAGCAACCTCAAGTTCAATCAACTCAATCTGATATTCAAGATATGGATTCCTCATTTGACCAACATTCAAAACTATCTTTGGCTCTTGAGAATGATCCAAAATGGAATGTAAGCATAGAAAGCTCATATTTAGAATCAAAATCTCAATCTAAAATCCACTTTGATAACCAACAACAAGTGATTAATCCTCAAGCAAAGATATCCCTTTTAGAAGTATTACAAATTGCTCATAAGAAAATTTTGTTCAAAATACCTAGCCAACAATTTGTTCCTCATCATATTTTCTCTAAGAACATAATTAATGGTATAAACCCTCTTGAGGTTAACCATATTTCATTCTATGATGAGGATATTCCTTCCTCTACTCCACAAGAAGACTCCTATCTTTACATTATCGGATCTAGTAAAGAAACACCTGTTAAAACTATCATGGTTTATAATGGCTCCTCTTTTAATTTATGCACTTATCAATTATTCCAAAAACTCAAAACAAAGGAAGAACATATTAATGAATCAAATGTTATTATAAAATCTTTTAACAATGAAATTCAAGAACGTCAAGGTACTATAATGTTTCCCCTCAATATTGGATCCAAGATCCTAGATACTTTGTTTTATGTGGCATATTGTCCTTCACTTTACAACCTACTTCTTAGAAGTCCTTGGATGCATACGATGAGGGTTTTCCCTTCCACTCTTCACCAATGTTTGAAGTTTGAAATTACAAATAAAATTGTTACCATACATAATGATCCAACACCATTTGAAGAATATTTAACGATTGAAACATCAAGTTCTATATATTATTTATTATCACAATTATTTTCTATCCATCACTTTTTTTTATCCATATATGATCATCTTTGTTTACCAAATAACATTCATGCATATCTTTCACATATACTTTCTCTATCTTATCAAGACTTGGAATATAATAATAAGAATGAAGAACTTTCTTATATTTCTGACATTTTATTTTGTAACATGATTAATTTTACACATATAAAAGTCAAATCTTTTGCTACATTGTTTTACATTATAACAAACCTTTTGTTATCACTACCTTTTATTCATCACCTTCTATTCTTACCTTCACCTCAACCAGATTATCCTTCAAAACCACCTTTGATTTTGAAGCAACCTTAGACATGTTATACTCAAATAACCTTGTATAGTGTATATAGATCATCTTGTATATACCACCAATTTCAATTCATAAATTAAAATCAAAATACAAAAAAAAAAAAAAATCAAAATCCTCAAAATCTTCAAAAAAAATACTAATGCAACTAAGGACCTTAAAGGTAAGTTTGAGTCCAACTGGCTTGGACCATACATTATTACTGCAAAATCTGAATCAGGAGCATATAAATTATCTACCTTAGATGGTAAAGAACTTAAAGAACCTATGAATATTTTACATCTCAAACGTTACTATGCATAAATTTGGTCATTTCATCCATGTATATATTTGTTCAAAATTACTATCTTGTATTTCTTTCAATTTATCCAAAAACATCAAAAACATTCATAAATCTCCAAAAATCTTCAAAAACTATCTATTGCATTTATTTAAAATTGTTTGCTCAAAAACTAAAATCAAAAATCAAAATCTAAAAACAGCTATATGCTTGACTCTTTCGAAACCAAAACAATATACAGAAGAAAGAGAGATTCAACATTCTCAAAACTTCTCAAAAGTGTTTATATATATTTTCTTACAATTATTGCAGTTATATGTTTCAACTTATTTTGGATAAATTAGCATTTATTTTGAATCCCTCACTTGCACACTCACAACAAATAAATATTTTGATTTTATCTGGCATGATTACTAATCTCTCTTATATCAAAGTTCACACAATTTAATTAAATAAAGTTTGAGCATAGAGAATTGATCTTGTTATTTACTTAAACCAAGCACATATTTTCACAATAAAATGATTATATTTGTAATTTCCATGTTTTGCTACATAGTAGAACTAATTTCTTGAGCGAAAAGTTTCCCCTGCTATCCTATCATGCACATGGTCTAGAATATTTGAGAATTGGCAAAAGGACAAGCTCACCCCTACCCAAAATAAAAATCCCTTGCTCTACAGCTAATCTAAGCAAGTATCCCTAGAACAAACAGAAAAAGAAAAATAAAAAATTCAAGAAAAAGAGAAAAGAGAAATGTTCTTTTATATCATTATAGCAATGTTCCAAGCATTATCAAGCAAAAGAAATACAAAAGAAAAATAAGCAAAATTCAAAAGAAGGCAAGAAAGCAATAAAATCCCTTTCCCTACCCTTTGAAAAGAAAAGAAGGTTTGATGAGCTTGAATCCCTGGAATTCTCAATTATTCGAAACCGTGAGGTAAGCCCCATAACAGGTGGTTTGTGCCCAACCTGCTTGGCCTTGGGTAACTCCTAGCGTGGTGATATGTCTGTCACATTAGCGACCTTCTTTTGTACAGACCTATGTATGCTTATGGATTAGCTAGCTCTTGATAATCCGATCTACATAGTGGTCTAATATGGTTATATGCATCTACATCATGGTTAATGAACACTTATTTGGTTTCTTCAAATCACTTGTATCATAGTATCTTGCTCAAAACTAGTAAATGAACAATGCAATCGCACACACATATGTATTTGAGAGATTTTGTCTATCATTATGATAAATCAAGATGGGAAATGAATTCACATATGCACATGGGATTCCTTATAAATCTAACTTTTGTCTTCAAAATACTTTGAAATATTATTTTATTTGCAACTTGTTGGGAATAAATCAAGTACAGTTGTTTTCACAAAGACAACTATATCATAGAAAAATAAAAAATTTCTTTCAAAACATATCATATATATCGTGTCGACTTTCATGACAATGGTATAGCTCCACAACCAAAATTGTAATTGTATGCCTAGCGCAAGTCCTCATTTTCATATTTTCTATTCATCAATAATCAATCATGCAATAAAACCTTTTTTTTGGATTTTCGCGATGATGGTATAAGTCTATACCTACATATTCTATGCCTAGCGCAAACCATTGTAACAATTTTTATTCCCCATTTATCAAAAATCATAAAAATAATATTACTTCATTATGTTACACAAATTATGCTTTTTAAAATCAAACCCATTTTCATTATTTCATATCATTATGTCAACCTTTAACTTTGCAATGATGGTATAATTCCTAAGGAATTATTCACAAATTTTATCACACTTAGGAATTTATGCCTAGCGAAAATCATTTTAAAATATTTCATGCATAATATTTTCATGGAAGGATGAAAACAAATCATCATCATCATCATCATTTGCACTATTGCACCAAAGTCTTAAGACAGTCTCTTAAGCACTCTTTTACTTTTCGCAATATTTCTATACTGGGATTAGCTTGACGACCGAGTGAGCGGCGACTCCATGAAATGGTCTATAATAGTGACAATGTCCTTTGAAATTATTGTTAAAATTCCCCTTTTATTTTTATCAAATTATTGCATCACAAACAAACACTTTGTTACATCAGATTATTTCATTTACAATGTTATAGCATGACATTCAAATCATATTTCCAATGACATAATTACATCCGATTATTAAATCAATCAATTAAAACATCTAAAAGCATCATAAAAATACATAACACAATACAAGTCATATGATCAAAAATATATCATCTTATATATCTCAAAAAAATATATACATCATATCCACCATTTCTGCTTCAGAGCTCTAAAAACCAGAAAATGAACAGTAAAAATGAATTAGGGTTTTACCCTATTTTTCTTAATTTTATTCAACAATAATTTTTTGCTTTTCGCGTTTTTACCTCAAACGTTCGATTTGGGTAAAAACACGGAGGGGGCACCATAGTAAGCTGTCGTACGATTCGACCAAGAATCATCACCTAAAAATGGGAATAATTTTTGCTTTCTTGTAGATCGAGAAGAACTCATCTTTAATGCATTTTCTTCGGAAAATTCGCTAAAGAGGGGGCAAAATGTAGCACCCTAAAATTGGCGCAGTAAAAATGCAATAATTACATTCACCTTAGTAAATAATTTAAAATTCAAATTTAACCTCCCAAACCGCCCGTTAACCGCCGAGAAATCCGTTTCCCCCTTTTTCGTGCCATTTTTAGAGGTTGTTTTGATCGTTTGATGATATCGTCACCGATCAGACGATATCGCCCCAGATTTGACGATTTTGTCTGGACTAGGACGTCCAGACAATCTTGTCGCAAAACTGATTTTGCAAAGTTGGAATTTGTTCCAACGGGTCTCCAATCTGGGCAGAAGCGTGTCTGCATCGTTGGGACCCTCCCCCCATTGGAGATCTCCCAAATTGGGATGATCTCCAACCTCCTAACTACTCCCCTAAGCCTATTTAACTTCTAGGATTTTCCCTCCCCAACCCCTGGCTGAATTTATCTGCGAATTGAATCCCTCTGCGCTAAAACATCATAATCTTATTTTTGCATTAGTCCCATAGCAATTTTGATGCAGGTATATCATTGATTTTCAACTGGAGCCAGCACCTATCATCGCCGATGAACCTGTCCAGATCGGAGGCGATCCTGTTGAATTCAAGATGATTTCGTACTAATACAAGATGATCTCGACTGCAGCCCACATCGAGGCAATCAGTGCCTGGAGTTTGCTTTTCTCAACTTTGTCTCTATTATTTTGTTTTGCAAATTAGATAATACATTCAGTTTTTATCCTATTTTGCATCTGGAGTTCACCCATTTATCTTAGATTGCATGCTAAGTTTATGATCTGCCATTTAAGCACGATAATTTGCATTAATTTCTATTCTTGAATAGTGTTCAGCATTCATATTATCATTTGGTGTAATTTGCCTCTGTTAGCATAGTGTTATGTCTTGCATTTTGCATCTATTCTCTATTTTGCAGGTTTCTGATGGATTCGTCTGACGAATTCGTCAGATTGCAGATGATCTAGTTTGATTGCAGACGATTCTGCCGAATCTCAGACGATCAGGACTACTTCAAAATCAGAATCTTCTTTAGACATCCGGATCAAGTATTCTTCATTTTCCTCCTGTAAATTCTCTGTTCTCTGCTTTTAAATCTGTCTGTTGTATTCATGAAAAATTGCATTTTCATATAGTTTAATTTAGAATCATTCGGCCAAACCTAGGATGAATGCTTAAGATTAAAACGAACTCATTAAACACATTCCAAAACCTAGGCGTGGAAACTGCCATTAAATGTTTCCTGGTGAACCCACCATCCATCAAAAAATCACCAAAATACACCTCCCTTGAGAGGCGGGACCTTCGCAAAGTCCTCTCATCCGAGGTACCGCATCATCCTTTTCCCATCCTCCTTCCGGGTGCGGATCCTATAGCTTGAAGGTAGGGATGCGAAAAATTTGGAGCGATACAATGATATACTTAAATAAACAAATTTAAATTTATAGTCATAATAAATTAAGAAATAATTTTTTTTACTTGATACTACTATAAATGTATAATAAATAACAAGGATTGTGACATTAAAGAATATCATACTCTAGTTTTGATAAGTGCAAGGAAAAATGTCATATTTTATGATATTAGTGTTATGGTTTCCAATAGAGGAATACGAAAATGTGTGTTATACATTATAGAGTTAATTATAAAGTTCTAAAACTATATCAATTGATAGTCAATTATTATCATTCCATACTCATCATAGAGTGGATGGTATTAGGCAACACAAATCATGAATAGATCCATAGATCATAAGTGTATCACTACTACTTTGTATATAAGCAAAAAGTGGACATGAAAAATGGGTATCTATTGCATGCATTTTGTCTCTAAGTATAATATATATATTAATAGTATAAAATTCATAATGATATAAACATAGAAATGAGAATCATATATTTAGATGAGTATTTTATATAAAATTATTTTATTTTGTTAGAATCAATTGCATGTTAAGATATTCATATATTAAAAGCCAAAGGTATTAGCTACACAAGAGTAAAACCAAAATAAATTCTATTGCTTAATATTAGACATACAAGAAGCAATGTTACAAAGATGAGAGAATTTTTTTTGAGGAGGAAACCACAAGGGAAATACCCCTTCATAAATTATTAGGAAGGTAAATGTGCAAATACTTGTTATGCAGGGTTACAATAAGGCACTATGAAAATACTCCAATTTAAAATGATGACTCTAATACATATTTGCACTTTACACATCTGATTCATATTTATCACCTTAAACTATCCCTACATCCCATATGTATTTATACAAGGATATGGAATAAAACAACTAGAAGCTTTGTATCATGAATTTTTACTTTCCTAGTTGCATGTGTCTCATTATCCTAAAATTACCTTGGGAATTTTGAGTCATTGTATCTTGGAGTTACATAAGAGGTGTCATTCTAAATAAAACTCACATGACATGTTATAGTTACATAATATTTTTTTTTTGGTAAGTAAATTTCTTCATTAATTACCGGGTTTTACAGGTTGACCCAAAACCTTTTACAAAAGTCAGCCTTCAGCTGAAGCTACGGATCCTAGTTATCCTAAGGATCTTCTATCCTCTACAACTACTAATCTTCCTAGCAGTCCTAGCCAGGTAGGCGACGTAAACATAGACCAAAACAATACAGGACCAACCAAGATGGGCAACCCACACTACCAACATTACAAAAGGAAAAGGGGACCTCAGCCCTAAGAGGATTACTTCCTCTAAAAAAACATCAACCAAAAATGATACCCCCCAGGACCCGAGGATCCTCATGCCTCATCTTTGACATCTTCCTCGAGCTCCTCTTCCTTTTCATCCTCTTCTTCCTCATCATCGTCCTTGGCCTCAAATTTTAGCATGTATCCTTCGTTGAAGATCACCTGAGTCATAGTGTCATAGTGCTCCTGCATTTGGTGGATGATGGTAGCATAAGATTTCAGAATGAACCATTTGAGAACCATGATTGTAGGTCCCTCATCGTCTAGGTCGCTAGCACTGGTTTTGGAACTGCCTTGGATTTGTTTGTTCTTGAGTCTCAATGAGGATCTCATTGGGGGTTCCTCAATCCTTAGTTTTTTCTTGGTCGTGCCCCCTCTGGTTATGGGCTCCCCCACTCTCTTCTTCACTAGAGACACAGATGAAGGTTTGTTGGTGCTTGGGCTAGCTCTTGCCCTCGAGCTTTCTGCCTGATGATCGGGTGATATCTCCTCGATGACTTGAGGTTTGGGATTAGGTGTCATGGCCAACACCCACTTATAGATTACTTTGAACAATCCTTGGTGCATCGGCATGGCAGACCCTCTCTTGCTATGATAGGCATTGATGGTGTAGTTCATCGAGTTCATCAGAAACTGAGGAATACTTATCGGGTTGACATCCCGAAAGAAGTTTATGAATGCATAGTGAAAGCTCAGCAAAGTCTTACTGGGATCCTCAGCCATGATAAACTCCATCATGTTTTTCATGACCCCATTCCATGGGGTGGGCAAATCCATTCTGGTGAGCCCATTCTTGGCTTCCTTGAAAATTTTTGGGTTGTCATGAAATTCCTTTAATTCCACCTCCCAGTGATGTTTTTGGCGATGGATGGAGCGACCTTTCACCATCTGACCAGTTACCACAGCTAGCATGTTCACATCAATGATGAACTCTCTTCCTCGTATCTCCACTTTGTCATCCTCCCAAGTGTCCATCACCGCCTGGGTGATATCTTCCTCCACCCTCGAGAACAGGTCAAAAAATTGGGTAAAACATCCGCTCAGTGAGGATGGCCTGAGCCACGGGTTCCATGATGACCATGCTCGGCTCAACGTAAGTCATCTTTCCTCTCGTAGTATTCTTCCTTATGATTCGTTCAGACTTTCTCAGGTTAACACACTATCGATTTCCTCTTTTGCTACTGCTGGGGAAGGAATAGGGTTTAAAGCCATGGTGGTAAGTTATGGGGTTTTCCTTAATTGGTGTGCCATCTTCGAAGATCCATCCCCCCTTTGCCACCTTGGATTTGTGCCAGTTGTCCTTGGATTCCAGTGTGTGATTCTGGTTGCCTTTGATTATTCGTAGATCAACACTGTCCTTAGGGAGATTACCATGCATTGGAAAGGACCGGTCGTAATCCTCCACCTATGTCTTCTACTTCCACATGTGATCTATCAGCCTTATCCGCCTCCCAACTACCTCCATGTCATTATGATTTGGATCCTCACTAAATACCATTATCACCATTTTTATTGTGCCTTCATCGACCTTTGTACTTTGCATGGACCTAGTCCAACCAACGTCCTCCATTTGGGCTTCACACCAGGTGGCCCTATCAGTCAACAACATCTGTTTCCTCGTAGTCCGCCTCTCATTGCAATGATTCTTTGTCTTCTTGAGATGCTTGCCAAAATTTGAAATTGTCGCCATCGGATTCTGCACATAATTGACCCCCGCCTTGTCGCCATAGATGTGGCCAATAATGTTGAATATTTTGACGTTGAGTCCCTAGAGGAGGTTGGTGGTGTGGGTCGGGATGTTTACCTTTCCATACCTTAGAATCCTACCCTTGCGGATTCCCCCATAAATCCTTTTCGAGGTATTTGAGAACATTGACCTAGGAATCAACTCCATATGATTAGGATTTTTTTGTAACGTGGCCTCATGATGCACATGGGCTACGTGGATATTGGCAGCTTTTCTACCACCACCCTTAGAGCATAGGTTGTCTATCATTGTGAAGGGTGAGATCAATTTCACGAGGCACATCACGTGTCCATGTAGTCAATCTGTTGGCCTCGACCCCTGCATTTGCCAATTTATCTGCTGATCTGTTGGCCTCACGGAAGACGTGGTGAGCCCTCTTTCCTTGTCTGGCCTCGAAAAGGGTCCTTGCCTCATGGATGATGGCTTCAATCCTCCAGGGTGGTTTTTTACCATTAGTTAAAAGGTTGATAATGATTTTTGAGTCTCCTTCCACCATCAGGTTGCCTTGGATCTCTCGAGCTAGCATTAGGCCCCTCCACAACGCTCTAGCCTCAGCCTCGTTGTTAGTTCTAGATCCTAATGGTTCAACAAAGGCCAAAATCATGTTTCCTTGATGATCTTTGATTACTCCTCTAGCACCCGCCCACCCCGAGTTATCCTTCGCCGTGCCATAAAAATTGAGCTTGGACCAGCTTGTAGGGGGAGGCTCCCAAATGATTCCAGATCTAGGATTAGTTTTTAGTACCAAGGAATTATCCTCCAATGGGATGCCTAGGGACAGGGCTAATTATTTTTTTGAAGGAAGGGTTCCTCTATCATCTGAAGGAAATATGTTGGTATTTTCTTTTGCAAAGGTGAGGATTCGGTTGAGGATGGTTTGAGAATTATGCTTGGACTCATTAAAGGCTCTATGGTTCCTCTCTAACCAAATTTGCCAAAGGAAGTGGTGCCAACTTATCCTCCAAAGGAACCTCAATTTTGGATTAACAAAGGGGAAGGGCCATTGTTGGAAGACTTCAGGGATTGAGGCCAGTTTAGCCCAAGAGATTCTAAATGCTTGGAAAAGCCCATCTAGGATCGAGGTGGTCACCGAGAATTCTAAAAAAAGGTGTTGAACTGATTCCCATCCTGCCCTGCACATGAAGCACCGGTTAGCAATAATCATTCCTTTAGTTAGCATTTGGTCAATGGTAAGGATCCTTTCTTGAATAACCAACCATGAGAAGAAATATATTTTGGGGATGAGGCCCTTTATCCAGACCAGTTGAGGTTGAAACTGGTTGTCTTCGTGATTGAGAAGTAAGTTGTAGGCGGTTTTGACTGAAAATTCTCCACTTTCTGTTTTTACCCACACTATATGGTCTTCAGTATTCCCTGTGGGTATGAGCTGCTGATGTAGAATATTTTGAAGCTCTCCGCACTCGGTCGACAAACCCTAGACCCTGATAGTCTACCATTTTGGGAAGTTCCTGTCCTGCCTTATGTAATCTGCCACCTGATGCCCTATGGATCGTTCCATGTGATATTTGAGCCTAGCCAAGTGAGGGTTGCTTGAAAGAGCCTCAGATCTGGCCCACCTATCTTCCCAAAAGTTTATTTTGTGGCCATTACCTAATATCCATCTGATCCCATTCTTGGCCAACTCTCTACTAGTGAGGATTGCTTTCCAGAAGGTGGATCCCCTGCTTACCAAATTTTCATTAAGGAAGTCTGCTCCCTGGAGGTATTTCCTCTTGACTATGGTTGTCCACTCATTTTCAACATTAGATAGCAGTCGCCAAGCTTTTTAGCTAGAAGCGTCGTATTTAGGAGAGAGACTTTCCTTAGATTTAATCCTCCATTAGTTCTAGGTTTGCAAAATTTGCTCCACCCAACCAAGTGGATCCTTTTTTTCTCTTCCATCCCAGACCAAAGGAATTTTTTTTGGAATTGTTTGATTTTTTGATACACTTTGCTTGGGGCTTTGAACATGGATAAAAAGTAAATAGGAATGCTCTGCAGGGAAGCCATGGTTAGCGTCACTTTCCCTACCTGGGATAGGAGATGGCCTTTCCATCCCGCCAACTTTTTTTGGATCCTCTCCAGAACGTTATTCCACATTGCTCCTTCTGGGGTTCCTGAGAATAAGGGCATGCCTAGATAGGAGGTTGGGAGGGATGCAGTGTGACATTCCAAGATCCTAGCAATGCTGGTTTGTATGGGAACAAGGGTATTGAGGAAATAGAGCTTGCTTTTGTTGAAATTCACCTTCTGGCCAGCAGCTTCTTCATACATCTTAAGAATGTGTTTGATCCTTTTAGCCTCCACCACTGAAGCCTGGGTTAGCAACAATGTGTCATCCACAAATTGTTGGTGAGTGACGGGATTGGTAGAGGAGGTCGCTTGAATGCCTAAAATGAGTCCTGCAATAGAGGCGGCCCTGATTGTCCTACCTAAAGCTTCTACCACAATGATGAAAAGCATAGGGCTAATAGGGTCTCCTTGCCTTAATCCTCTTTTGCTTTGAAAGTATCCTACCGTTGACCCATTCACCAAGACCGAGAACCAAGGCTTCGTAATGCATCCTTTGATTAGTCTAACCCATTGAGGATGAAATCCAAATTTTAGTAATATTGCATCCAGGAACTCCCAATTAATCCTATCGAAGGCTTTGTTCATGTCTAATTTTAGAGCCATGGTTGCTTTCTTTGTCTGAGCTGCAGTATGGAGGGCCTCATGGACCGTAATAACACCATCTAAAATTGATCTTCCTTGAACCGAGCTCCCCTGACTCTGGTCAATAATACCCGATAAAATTACTTTTAACCTGTTGGCTAACACCTTGGTGAGGATTTTGTAGGATACGTTACACAAACTGACCGGCCTGAAATCAACCATTGTCCTTGGGTTTGGGACTTTCAGAATCAACACTATAAATGTGGAATTGAATCCCCTAGGAATATGTGTTGAGGTTTGAAATTCCCTAATGGCAGCCATGACATCTGCACCCACAATGTCCCAGTAAGCCTGAAATAAGCGGGGTGGAAACCCATCCGGTCCAGGTGCCTTATCCGGTTCCATACTGAACAGGGCTTCTTTGACTTCCTCATCAGTGAAAGCCGCTATGAGAGAATCATTTGTGGACTCATCAATGAGTTGAGGTATGAACTGGAGAAGAGAATATTTTACCTCAACCTAATAGATAGTTTCTTCACCCAACAGGGTGTTGAAGTAAGCAACTACCTCTTCTCTGATTTCCTGGATGTTCTGAGTTGAGGATCCATCCACCTTAATAAGATTGTTGATTTTGTTATTGCTCCTGTTTCTTAGGGTGGAAACATGAAAAAATAATTGAGTTTGAGTCTCCCTCCTTTAACCACAGAGCTCTAGATTTTTGTCTCCAATAGATTTCCTCACAAGCAAGGATATTGTGAAACTCACTGAGGGTGTCCCTCTCTTCTAATATTGTTGCCTCATCATAGTTGCCATTCTGGATTTTGCTTTCAATCATTTGTAGTTTCTCTCCAACTGCTTTCTTATTTTCAAAAATATTGCCAAATACTTCTCTATTCCAGATTCTGAGTTTATCTTTAACCATCCTTAGCTTTTGAGCTAATTTGAATGAGGAACTTCCCTGACAAGGTTGCAACCACCATTCTTTGATTTGTTCCCTCAGGTCATCATGTTTAACCCACATTGATTGGAACCGGAATGGTTTTTTGAAAGGGTTGGCTTGAATGACCTCAAACAAAAGAGGGCTATGGTCTAAAGAACTTTTGGGAAGAGCCTGAAGTATAGAATCACCAAACATTGTGATGGCTTCCTTAGATAGAAAAAATTTGTCCAATATTTCCTGAATCAGTTGGCTCCCTAGTCTTCGGTTGGTCCAGGTAAATTTGGCTCCTTTTAGTTTGACATCCATCAATTCATTTATGTTTATGAAGTTATTAAAGTCTTCCATGCTTTTTGATGGAAGTCCAGATCCTCCCTTTTTGTCATACGGGTATAAGGGGGTGTTAAAGTCACCAGCAATCACCCAAGGAATGTTGTTGAAGGCTTGATTTAAGTGGCCTAGATGTTCCCATAACTCTGATCGTCCCTGGATAGAAGTTGGGGCATACACATTTGACATAATCCAAGATTTGTTTTGATCAGTATCATGGAATAGGACACTGAGCACTCTATCATCCGCCTGTAGCACAATACCTTCTAATTTGTTTGGATCCCATAAGATCATGATTCCTCCAGACGCTCCCATTGCCTGTTGAAAAGCAACTTCCCCTTGTTTCCAAATATTTTTAGCTATGGATGTTGATTGTATTTTGTCTATTTTTGTTTCTTGAAGAAAAATTATTGTAGGACTGAATTCTTTCCTTATTTATTTCACTACCCTTTGCTTCGGTAGGCCATTTAGGCCTCTCACATTCCATGAGAGAACCTTCATTTAGACGGTTTGTTATTTTTTCCTCTCCCCTTTCCTTGGACCAAAAGGGGTTTGTTTGTATTGCTATCGTCCTGACTTGGAATAGCTTGTTGTAGAAGTGTTTTTTGTTTGCCATTAGCAATTTCATTATTGATCCTGAGTCTATAATGTTCTGCAGTGGTCATCCGCCCTCTCTTTTTTTCGCTTCCATAATCGATAGGAGACTTGGTTGTACTTCTAGTTTTTTTTGGACTAAAGTGAGGAGGCATGGGTTCCCTCTCCTCGTTCTGAAAGGTGTCATCACCATTTTCAATATCCTCTTTACTTTGTCTGAGCTCCTAAAATTTAAGATCCTTGGTCTGAGGATTTCTCATTGAGGATTTTGTAAGGTTGGGGCTCCCTTGATAGGGGAAAAGTTATTGCAGAACTGGACTGGAAGCTCTTTTGATACCCACTGATTCAACAACCTCAAATATTGACTCCATTCCTTCTATATTTTGGCTGAAGTACCCCGGGTCCTATTTCATCCCGTGAGAGGATGTTTTGGGAGTTTTTAGAGCAATCATTGATGGGCCATATTTGGCAGGGGATTCTAGAGTTTCAGGAAACTCTATTTGGGGATTTTCCTTCTCACCCATTTCTTTTTCGGCATCAATGTTGGCTAAGACTTCGAATTTATTAAATATAGGATCCTTGTTACATACCTGAAGGTCCTTGACCTCCTCGCACCATTGTTTTCCTTTCTCCTAAAACTGGGGTTGGCCTGCATTGCCCTGATTGTCCTGGTTGGGCCTGATTGGCCTGTATCCTACAAAGGCTTGTCGAGATCCTTGGTTTGTAGGGATTCCTCTCCCATTTGTCTTGCTATATTGGGGTATGTTCATGGCTTCCTTTTTGGTTGATGAAATCGGGCATTGGTTCCTGAGATGACCCTGAGTTTTACATTCGCTGCAAAAAGCCGGCTTGTTCTCGTACTCCACCGGTTGCACCCTTAGATAGTCTCCATATTCTAGCTCCACCTGGGTCAGAAGTTTAGAGTCTAGGTTGGCATTCACGTAGATCCTGGCATGCGTCATTCTTGTCCTTGCCCTAGTCGGGTGATCTATGGCCACCAACTCTCCTATGGTTTTGGCTATGCCATTAAGCCAGTACTCATTGAAGAACTATGTTGGTAGCTTTGGTAGGCGGACCCAAATAGGTGCTATATTGATGTTTTGCTTGTCAGGATCGAAGTCCTCCCCCCATTGTCTGAGGAATAGGCTACATTTTCCTAAAAACCAGGGTCCTCCCATTAGTATTCGATCTACATCGACTTTGTTATTGAATATTAACATGAAAAATCCCCTCGATAAAGCCACAATATCTAGATTTCCTATAGTTTTCCATTTGGTCAAAGCCCAGGAACGTATGGTTTCAATATCTGGTCTCCCACCCAGGAACTTGCCAACTAAGGAGAATGATTCCATAGCCAAAAATATTTCCATGGTTTCAGCCGAGGCCTTTATCCTGTTGTTGTTTGGTATTAGAGGAGGTAAGTCGCCAGTCCCCTCCTTCCTTTTGCCTCTTAGCATTTCCAAGAAGGACAAGCCCTTCCTAGGGTCCCCCGTCCCCTGTTGGGGCCCTTTTTCTAGGAATTTGTCAGGAGGGTCGATCCCTCTTGCTTTTTTGAACTATGCGGATAGGGGATCCTGACCCCACTGCAATCTTTCTTGAATCAGCTAGCTCCCTATTCTTCGGTTAGTCCAGGTAAATTTGGCTCATTTTAGTTTGACATCCATCAATTTGTTTATATTTATGAAGTTATTAAAGTATTCCATGCTTTTTGACAAAATTCTATATCCTCCATTTTTGTCGAACAGGTATAAGGGGGTGTTAAAGTCACCAAAAATCACCCAAGGAATTTTGTTGAAGGCTTTATTTAAGTGGCCTAGATGTTCCCATAATTTTGATCATCCCTGGATAGAAGTTGGGGCTTACACATTTGACATAATCCAGGATTTTTTTTATCAGTATCATGGAATAGGACACTGAGCACCCTATCATTTGCCTGTAGCACAATACCTTCTAATTTATTTGGATCCCATAAGATCATTATTCCACCAGACGCTCCCATTGCTTGTTGAAAAGTAACTTCCCCTTGTTTCCAAATATTTTTAGCTATGGACGTTGATTGTAGTTTGTCTTCTTTTGTTTCTTGAAGAAAAATTATTGTAGGACTGAATTCTTTCCTTATTTATTTCACTACCCTTTTCTTCAGTAGGCCATTTACGCCTCTCACATTCCATGAGAGAACCTTCATTTAAACGGTTTGTTATTTTTTCATCTCCCCTTTCCTTGGACCAAAAGGGGTTTGTTTGTATTGCTATCATCCTGAATTGGAATAGCTTGTTGTAGAAGTGTTTTTTTTTTTGCCATTAGCAATTTCATTATTGATCCTGAGTCTATAATGTTCTGTAGTGGTCATCCGCCCTCTCTTTTTCTCACTTCCATAATCGATAGGAGACTTGGTTGTACTTATGTTTTTTTTGGACTGAAGTGAGGAGGCATGGGATCCCTCTCCTCATTCTAAAATGTGTCATCACCATTTTCAATATCCTCTTTACTTTGTTTGAGCTCCTAAAATTTAAGATACTTGGTCTGAGGATTTCTCTTTGAGGATTCTGTAAGGTTAGGGCTCCCTTGATAGGGGAAAAGTTGTTGCAGAACTGGATTGGAATCTCTTTTTATATCCACTGATTCAACCACCTCAAATATTCACTTCATTCCTTATAGATTTTGGCTGAATTACCCTGGGTCCTGCTTCTTCCTCTGATAGGATGTTTTGGGATTTTTTGGATCAATCGTAGATGGGCCAGATTTGGCATGGGACTCTAGGGTTTCAGGAAAATCTATTTAGGGATTTTCCTTCTCATCCATTTATTTTTCAGCATCAATGTTGCCTAAGACTTGGAATTTATTAAAGGTAGGATCCTTGTTACATACTTGAAGGTCCTTGACCTCCTCGCATCGATGTTTTTATTTCTCCTGAAACTAGAGTTGGCCTGCATTGCCTCGATTGTCCTAGTTGGGCTTGACTCACCTATATCCTACAAAGGCTTATCAAGATCCTTGGTTTTTAAGGATCCCTATCTCATTTGTCTTGCTATATTGGGGTATGTTCGTGGCTTCCTTGTTGGTTGATGAAATCGGGCATTGGTTCTTGAGATGACCCTGAGTTTTACATTCGTTGCAAAAAATTGGCTTGTTCTCATACTCCACCGGTTGCACCCTTAGGTAGTCTCCATATTCTAGCTCCACCTGGGTAAAAATTTTGGAGTCTAGGTTGGCATTCACATAGATATTGGCATGCATCATTCTTGTCCTTACCCTGGTCGGGTGATCTATGACCACCAACTCTCCTATTGTCTTGGATATGCCACTAAGCCAGTACTCATTAAAGAACTGTGTTGGTAGCTTTGGTAAGTGAACCCAAATAAGCGCTATATTGATGTTTTGCTTATCTAGATTGAAGTCCCCCCATTTTATGAGGAATAGGCTACATTTTCCAAAAAACCAAGGTCCTCCCGTCAGTATTCGATCTGCATAGGCTTTGTTATTGAATCTTAACATGAAAAATCCCCTCGATAAAGCCACAATATCTAGATTTCCTATCGTTTTTCATTTTTTCAAAGCCCAGGAATGTATGGTTTCAATATCTGGTCTCCCGCTCAGGAACTTGCCAACTAAGGAGAACTATTCCATAGCCAAAAATATTTCCATGGTTTCAGTCGAGACCTTTATCCTATTGTTGTTTGGTATTAGAGGAGGTAAGTCACCAGTACCCTCCTTCCTTTTACCTCTTAGCATTTCCAAGAAGGACAATCCCTTCCTAGGGTCCCTCAATCCCTACTGGGGCCCTTTTTCTGGGAATTTGTCAAGAGGTTTGGTCCCTCTCACCTTTTCTAATTGTGTGAAGAGGGGATCCTGACCCCTCTATCTCCTTCAGGCTACAATAGATCCTACCTCTGGATCCTCACCTTTCTCTAGTTCAAGATTCCCGCCAACCGCCAATACCCCTCCTTCCACTCCTCCATTGCTCTCCTTCCGCTCCTCCATAGCTCCTTCTCAGAGTATTTCCTTTCTATTACTAAACCTTGGTATCAATTCATATATTTACATAGGATATGTCAAGACAACTTCCTCATTTATAAATATGTGACATCACACTTGGATACTGTATGAGAAATATTCTTCCTAAAAATATTATATTCATGAGTAATAAATATTTATATAAGTACTAGATCTAAATTAAGGACAAATAAATATTAATCCTTAACAAAAGGTTACTAAGTTAAAGGCTATATGTTTATGGAGATTTCATATGAAGATGAAAAATATTAATACTATTAAGATGAATATAAACTATAAAATGCGGTCATAATTTGCTACTTTATATTAGTAAAAGACTAAAATAACTATGCATGCAAATATTTTATTTGTTTTAAAATTCTAATATTGATAATGTATATTACTTAGGAGTTCTATCTATCTCTTCAACCATTGGAGCCTAAAAATTTATATCATCTAGATAGATGGTGATCTACCTAACTATTACTTATGCACCCTATACCATAGCAAAATTAGATCAATATATTTGTATTTGAGAGACGTCTAGAGAGGCTAAGTTCTATTAGGACCTCACATCCTAATCCTTTTTATTGTAATGCAATTGTTTAGTTAGTAATGTGTGGAAACTCACTTTTGAATGTAAGGGTGATCTTTGATCATTAGGGTTAGGGATAGATAGATTAGATAATTATTTTGGATTTAATCTATTTTTGCATTGTAATATATTTTAGGTAGAGTTATTATTGGTCGTAAACCTAGCCTAAACCCAGGTGTTGTAGGTGAGTTGGAGAGGAGAGGGAAATCCTCCAAGAGAGGTCCCAGGTTCAAATCTCCACCCTACAAAAAATTTGAATTGGGTATCCAAAATCCAATTGATAATGTTGGTGTGGGCAAGGTCAAGTGCGACTCCCGGGTGACTTTGACGGTGTAGAACCCCCTGTTCATGGTATCTCAGACCAAGGTGACCCCACAAGGGGTTTTTCGCTATATAAAAAAAAAAAACCTAGCCTAACAAAAAATCAGAGGATATTTGTGCATCCATGGACCTACACCAATAATGAATGGCCATGAGACCTAGGGAAGTCTAGGTGATCTATATTTTGCGAAGGTTGATTCCTCAGTCCTAGCTACTATGCCTAAAATTGAAGGGAAAAAAGGGGTAGGAGAGAAAGGAAAATAGGCCATAACTAGAACTGACAAGGACAAGTACATCCACATCAAGACACATGCGCAACAAGCTAACACTGTGAGCAGAGATACAAGTGGTTTATCTAACAAATCAGCCAACCTTATCCTTAATTGACATTTAAAATTACTGATTGAAGGTGAATTCTAGAACCAGTGAGTGGGGTGTATGAATTTTAGGATGCAAAATTAGAGCACAACCACCCAAATAGCCTAAGAAAAAATGTAACCTAACCCAATATGAAATACAATTTCTAGAACTATAGAGTAAAATGCATGAAATCCATATAGCATAATTAGAGTGAAATCACTCAAAGATATTTAGAAAAAAAAATAGTTAACATTCAATAGAAATATATAAGGATAAATTTAGAGACCAAACAATAAAACACTTATATTTTTGAATATCATAAGCTTTACATATAAATTGTAATGGTTGAAGAGCCACCCTTTGGAATGCATTGCATTCCATAATATATAGACCTTACAATGATTGGAGCATTTAATATGGGAGAATATGGATGAGATGGTTGGACCATGCCAACAAGGGTAGTCATGCTGTGAATCTTCTCAAATCCTCTACGCTCTGAAAGCTAGTGGTGATCTTCTACATTTCAATCAAAGTGACTATTAGGAGAGAGTAAGAAACTTTTGCACAAATTTGAACCCTTTATCATTTTGCTTTATTAATGATTTTAATGGATTGTGCTTCCTTTACACATTTTGGAGGAATATTCACCATTAATGGTGCTATCAATTTTCTTTACTATATTAATAATCTTGGGAAACACCCTAGCCATCTCTTGGATAGCTATTGAATTCTTCTTTAAGTCAACCACCTACCATGTATTCAACATTGAGTCTGAGGAGGGCTCATTTTGTAGGACCATTACCAATTCTACACTTGTGCGGGGCTTTCGAGAGTAGGAAGACCTTTGGAATTTATCCATTACTTACTCATGATCCAAAAATTTACTCATGATGCATGGGGTGGATTTTTGAGATCCACTTGTGTCATGCTTCTAACACAAAACTTTGCCCTCAATGCAAGGTGAGTTCAAAGTTTTCATCTCAATTTTTTTCTTGGTCATAGTTTTGAGATCCTTCGAGATTAGGTGAAAGCCCACTCCTCAGTTGAGCCCTTAAACTTTGAACAAAACTCCACTCTTATGATAAGGTGGGGTTTTGTGTGCTACCTTAACCTGTTTCTATCCTGATTCTCTACTCCTATGATGGGGTAAGGTTTTGGAAACCACGTGGAATTTGTAATGGCCCAATTCTCTACTTAGCTTTATTACTTAGGAAAACTTAGAATTCCACCATCGAGTGGAATTTTAGGACATGCAAAGTGTTGATTGATATCTAACCTTTCTACCATTCTATTCATTATCCAAAACTCCTTCACTTTTACTACCACCTAGCCAACATCACCCATTGTATCCATGAAGATCTCCTTTCAATCATCAATGATTCAAGCACTTGATTCCCAAAAGATTTCCATACTAATTAAACCATCATCTTTGACAAAAGGAGCTAGTGGGTAAAGGCATGCAAAATTTTACCCACACTTATGGTGGCTCACAGGGGATTTCCACCTTGTGGGAAAAAGAAATATAGATGGTCCATCTTCTCTAAAAGCCATAATAAAAAAGGAATAATAGGAATGGGGACAAAAAGAACAAGTTGGATAATAAATTATCCAGGGACAATTTCAAGACATAGTAGGGAGACGAGTGATGGGGCTAGTGAAAACAAAACAAATAAATGAAGGGGCTAGTGAAAACAAAACAAATAAATGAAAGGGAAGGAGATCCTAGGGATATCCTATGGCACATTCATAGTTAATTACCTATTCCATGGAACATCCCCATAGATGACCTTACCATTAACATACTCTCCTATAGCCCAAGGCTACTTCAAGAATAGAAAAAATACCAGACACTTGTCTATCTTGCTATAGCCTTTCTTATTTATGCAATCCAGTACGGACCTCCTGAGCTCATTAGAATACATCTTGGGAACCTTTGATTGTGTTATTTGACTCATTACTTAGTGAATTATAAATATTGCTTATAAGGTATTTTATAGAGTGATTCTTCAACACTTCCCTCAAAAGATTTGGCTTGGTGAGAATATTTTTATTAGTACTTCCAAATTTTTCTTTTTTGATTTCTCCAGTTGATCTTATGATTTTGTGTCTAGGCTAAGATGATGCATGCATGTGCCTTGATGTACTTACTTTGTGGTATTTTTATCTTTCAAGAACATTATCCATTGGAATAAGGCATCACATTGAAATTAGAAAAAGAAAAGAAAAAAAAGGGGCAAGAACACAAATGAAGAGAAGTGATTTTGAAGAGAAGAGGAGCCACCTAGAATACCTATTACAAATTTAGTTGTAAGGATTTTGATAGTTTATCTAGTTAGCTACAACTTGCTAGAAATAGATGCCTTGTAATATTGGATCAATATTGTGAGAAGTGGAACTAGATCTCAATTATTTGATGAAGTATAAATAATACAATAGGGCCAGGATTAGTCCGGAGGTTGTGGAACCACCCGAGACCAATATAGGCGCAGTTGTAACAAATAACAACTAGCCTAAATTAATCAATTCTAACAATATAAGATCGTTAGGATCGAATTAATTAAAGGGAAAAATAAATATTGAAATATATTCTAACATCCCCCCTTATTACAATATTTGAGGAAACATATAACTACTAGCTATACTAGCATCCCCCCATTATTTTGAAATACATAGAGAGCTGCGAAACAATTCAAATTTGACACGTGCAAGTGCCTTAGTGAATATGTCTGCAACTTGAGCATTGGTGGAGATGTACTGAAGCTGGATTCGGTGCCTTGGTACTTTGTCTCGAATGAAGTGGCATTGTGTATCAATGTGCTTGGTTTTCTCATGATGCACTGGATTCTTAACAAGGTTCAAAACACCCATGTTGTCATAGAACAAGTGTATTGGAGATTTTGATGGAAGACCCATACTTGTCAGGATGCGACGCAACCATATCACTTCGCACATAGCTTCACGTGCGGTGCGATATTCTGCCTCTGTTGATGAGATAGCAACCACCTGTTGCTTCTTGTTGTGCCAAGAGACAGGACCAGATCCAAGATGAAACAAATATCCTGAAGTTGATTTACGATCATCATATGATCCGGCATAGTCAGAGTCCGTGTATCCCTGTAAGAAGAATTTGTTGTTCTTCTTGTATTCTAGGCCATATTCCATTGTGCCACGGACATAGTGAAGAACTCGCTTTGCTGCTTTCCAGTGTGTAGTCTTAGGTTCCTGCATGAACCTCGAAAGATAGTTGACAACAAATACGATATCTGGCCTAGTGTTGGTCAGATATATGAGACTCCCAATCAACTGATGATAGAGAGTAGCATCTACCTGAGGTGATTTGTCATATCGCGATAACTGAAGTCCTGATTCCATTGGTGTTGCCATCGGCTTGCAATCAGTCATGCGATATTTTTCTAGTAGTGTCTTGGCATATTTTTTTTGGGTCACTTTGATGTAGTGCTCCTTCTGGTTCACTTCCAGACCAAGACAGTAATGGAGAAGTTCGAGATCTGTCATTTCAAAATATTTTCTCAAATCCTGTTTGACAGTAGAGATCATTGTTTTTGAACTCCCTGTTATGAGCAGATCATCAACATAGAGTACAAGCAACACTATTTCAGAGCCTTGCTTCTTAAAATAGAGGTTTGCATCCGACGGACATCTCTTGAATCCATGCTGTAGTAGGTGATTATCCATTTTTATATACCAAGCCCGAGGGGCCTGTTTCAAACCATATAAGGATTTGACCAATTTGCAAACTTTCTGCTGTTGGCCTTCCACTTCAAATCCTTTCGGTTGAGTCATGTAGACTTCCTCTTGGAGATCACCATTTAGAAAGGCACTCTTGACATCCATTTGGTGCACTTTCCACCCATATTGTGCTGCCATAGCACAAAGAACTCGAATAGTTGTCATCCGAGTAGTAGGTGCAAAAGTTTCCTCGTAGTCAATGCCTTCTTTTTTAGCATAGCCCTTTGCAACAAGTCGGGCCTTATGCTTATCTATTGTCCCATCTACCTTGTACTTGAATTTGTACACCCATTTGCAGCCTATGGGCTTCTTTTCGTATGGCAGATCGACAAGCTTCCAAGTTTTGTTTTTCATCAGAGACTTATACTCTGCATCCATAGCGGCCTTCCACTGAGGCTCACTAAGGGCATCTTGCACTGAAGTAGGTTCAAGTTCATCTATTGAAGACATAAACACTCTATCATCATCAATATCCATATCTTCTGTATCTCTCTCTGGATCTACAGAAAGTTCCTCAAAATATTGACAAAGATCATCAACCCTAGTAATCTCTACTGTAGCTTTCTCCTGTCGAGCCATGCTACGAGTACGAGGCCTATCCAAAGTCAAATCTGGTGGAGTGGATAGCTTAGAGTCTCTGATTGTATTTGTATACCACTTTGGATTCTTCTTCTGTGGTGATGAAGAAGATGAAGAAGGACCTCCAACCTTTGATGAAGGAGACTTCTCAACCTTAGATTCCACAAGGTCTAGGTATACATCTGATGTGTTTTCTTATGTGAAAGCCTCATCAAAAACTACATCTCTACTGATGTGAATCTTCTTGGTTAAGGGATCAATCAATCGATAACCCTTAGAGTGCTCATCATACCCAAGAAGAATGCACTTCAATGTTTTCTCATCTAGCTTCTTCCTCTTTTCTTTCGGTATGTGCATGAATGCTTTACAACCAAAAATGCGTAGATGAGAGATGGAGGGTTTCCTGCCACTCCATGCTTCCTATGGAGTCATTCCTTGTAGGGCCTTAGTGGGTGCCCTATTCAATAGATATACTACTGTGGTGACAACTTCTGCCCAATATTGTTGCCCAATTCTAGCTCTTGTGAGCATGCAATGAACCATTTCCATGATGGAACGGTTCCTCCTTTCAGCAACTCCATTTTTTTGAGGAGTATAAGCAGTAGTCAACTATCGTGTGATCCCATTTTCAGTCAAGAATGCAGAAAATTCTTTAGAGGTGAACTCCCCCCTCGATCTGAGCGGAGGGTCTTTATAGAAGTCCTTGACTCCTTTTCAACAGATTTCTTGAATTGTTGAAAGAAGCCAAATGCTTCAGATTTCAGTTGAAGAAAGAATACCCACATATTTCATGAGTAATCATCCATGAATAACTGAAAATACCTCTTACCCCCACAACTGTTGGGTGTTAAAGGACCGCATAGATCGGTGTGAACCAACTCCAGAGGTTTCTTTGCTCTTGTAGAGCTCCTCTCGAAAGGTACTCTATGTTGCTTTCCTACCAAGCAGTCAGAGCAAACTGGCAATGTGGTAGAAAGGGAAGGAAGACCCTTTACCATCTCATACTTACTTAACTCAAGTAAGTAACCAGAACTCATATGTCCATATCTCTTGTGCCATAGGGAAGTTGCCTCCTTTGTAGAGACAGTCATGGCTACATCTAGAGTAGAGATAGCATCTAGGGCAAATAAGCCATGCTTATATGAAGCGGTTGCAATGTTCTTACCCCTCTTGGTAATAGAACAACACTTCTTGCCCCCCTCAACACTAAATTTTACAACCATATCCTTGTCCAGAATTTGTGTGACTGACAACAAGTTGTTCGCCAATCCTGGAACATAGAGAACCTTCTCAATATGGCACTTGCCATCAGGAAGAGTAACAAAAACTGTACCTTCTCCCTGAACCTTGTAGGTTTTATCATCGGCAATAGTGACAGGTTTGCCCTCTTTGGCCTCAAAAGACTCAAACCATGATTTATCGCCAGTCATGTGCTTACTGGCTCCAGAATCGACATACCAAATAGGATCCATCTGTTTGGATACTATGGTAGTCATGAGCACTTTGTGTGCTCGCTCAGAATCCATGTCAGATTCCTCAACAACAACATTCACTTTCTGTGGCTTGTTCTTTTGTGGTTTGTTCTGGCCTTTCTATTTTGGTTGTTTATTCTTATGCCAACATTTGTTTGTATCATGACCTTCCTTGTCATAGATCTTGCAATATCTCTTAGTCTGTTGAGTTTGTTGATTTTGTTTCCCTTTTGAATCCTTTTGAGAACTCCCTCCCTTCTAAAAATTACCCTTCTTCTTGTTTTGGCCCTTCCTGTTTGTGTAGAGGGTAGTGTTAGAAGAATCATCTCGTTGTAGTTGGCGTGCCTCCTCCTCTTGAAGCAAATTTACCAACTCAACAAAGGTAACTTGTCTCTGTGATACATGAAGTGAGGTGATCAACACTCTAAAATAATCAGGTAATGCTCTCATTACCACTGAGGTAAGGAGCTTATCATCAACTGGTGTTGCCAAGGAATTCAATTTTCCTTTCAACTCAGACACTCTGCAAAGAAAGAGTTCAACTGTCTCTCCATGTTTCATGCTTAGACTGTGTAATTGAGATTGAAGAAATAGAATGGTGGAATCATTCTTTCCTTCATATATAGTTTTAAGGGCATCCCATGCCGCTTTACTATTTTGATAGTCAACAATATGAGGTTGAACTTCATCAAAAATAGCAAGCAAAATGAGCACTTTTGCTTTGCTATCTTTCTTGTCAAAGTCTTTCTGATCAGCAGTTAGAGTTGTGGCTCCAGTTGAAGATGAAGGTCTTACTGTTGTTCCAGACACAATATCCCAAAGATCATCCATCTCTAGGATTGCCTTCATTTTGTTTTTCCATGGTGTATAGTTTGGACCTTTCAATAATTGATGAGCATCAGTCATTAGTTTTGCAGACATTGTGAAGGTTCCTTATAACACCAAATGGTCCCCCCTTCGATATACCTTAATGCCAGGCCGTTATACCATACAAAATACCCGCCCTTACGTGAGGGAGACTATAGGTATTTTGAAAAACCAGAAAAATTACCCGCCCTTACGTGAGGGAGACTGTAGGTAATTTTAATGATTATACGATACGTGGTACTTAGGCGGTACTGAAAGGGAATCACCTCGTTGATGGCACCGACCTTAGAAAGCCTTCAATCCTCATGCGTGGGGCGTAACTTCCCCTAAACACTTTGGATATCCGAACTTTCATCTGGATTTAAGCCTAAACACGAGAGTGATTGGGGTAGTGGATGGAGTAAAAAATAGCAAAATGGCAAACTTATATCTCCTCGACGATTAATAGAGAACAAGCTCAGACGTCGTTTTGGCAGCTATATTAGGCGACGAATACAGTAGTGCAATCACGACAGCTTTACCTGTAAGTGTTGGCCAGAGGTATCACAAATACCGAACGTTGCAGTGCAATAAATTGCACGGATGGGTTTTAATTATTTCGGGGACTTAGGGAGTGAATTTGATTTTAAATTTTAATGATGTAGTGCAAAGCAAGAAAAGAATGCAACATACAACATAAAAGTGCCCACAGAAATAAACCACTAGGTGTCGGGCGCAGCCAAAAATGCACCTTTACAATAATGCCAAAATTTGTTTTTTTTTTTCTTTTTTTCAAAAAATTACTCTCTATCCCCCCTTGATTTTTGAAAAAATACTCCCCCCCTTAAAAAAAAAATTGTCCTTTCAAAACATTTTTTTTTAAATATATATTTTTTATAACTAAAGTTAAAAAAAAAAAATTATCTCATATAGTAAAAAATTATTTGGTAAAAAATAACTTTAAACTATAGTAAAATAATGTAAAATTATATAATTTTAACCTTAGAAAAAAAATATTAAAAAAAAACTTTGAAAAAAACAAAAAAATTTATACCTTAACGTAGGGGGGGTCGGCGGGGTTTGAACCCGCGACCTCAGGGCTCCCGGAGCCCTTACCACTCGGCTCACAACCAGTGAGCCAGTGGGCTGATCCGAGACTAGATCTCGGTGCCCTCTCCCTTATACTGCAGCCACGACCCAAATAAGGATCGCGCGGCTGCTCGGCCACCTCGGCTCGGGCGGAGCTCGGCTCAGCTCGGGCGGAGCTTGGTCGGCGGGATGGGGCGGCAGCAGGGTGGCGCGCAGGTGACAAAAAAAAAAACTCAATTTTTTTTAATCAAACACTGCACAAAGTGATCACAGAGGATCACTGTATTCTTATAGAAATATTTAAACACCTTTCAAACCCAAAAAACTTCAGGAAATGCTCAAACCTGCTCCATTGAAGTTTTCCAGTGACGCCTTTCGAGAGGAAAAATTCTGCATGAGAGGGAATCCGATGACAAAAAACACATTCTAATCCAGCAAAAGTGCTCGGATTTCACCTCTATCTCCATGAAAAATTGTAGAATTAAAATCCATCGACCTCAAAGATAAGGAAAAATAGGTGGTGGCGAGTTTCGTTGATGCAGTGACGGATCTGTCGAGTACATGGGCGATTACAGGGAGGACCAAATGTCCCACATTGAAGGGGCAGTGAGGTTATATAGGGTTTAAACAAACCTGGACTCCGTAAAGGAGTATATCCTCTCGGGGACTCTCTCTTGAGAGGGCACGGACTCTCCTCCCGTGCGTGGGTAGCGGCCTTGGTGTTGGCTGCCTAGCTTCGACCCTCGTGTGATCTGTCGATCTTTCGACCCTCTCTTGCCTCTTGTGATATTTTGATCCGACCCCTCTTCCGACCGGTTGGTCGATCTCCCAAAAAAAAAATTGGGATTATCTTGGCACGAATTCCAATGGGAAAAAATTGGAATAATTGCCCCCCACCTTAAAAAAAATAATTCGCCTCTTCGCAGCTTCGCCCCCAAACAAACTCTGCCTCCAGAGCTTCGCTCTCAATGCTACTACAAGATCATTTAAAAAATGAGAGTGGCGGAGAGAGTGGTGGAGTGCTCTGATACCATGTGAGAAGTGGAACTAGATCTCAATTATTTGATGAAGTATAAATAATACAATAGGGCCAGGATTAGTCCGGAGGTTGTGGAACCACCCGAGACCAATATAGGCACAGTTGTAACAAATAACAACTAGCCTAAATTAATCAATTCTAACAATATAAGATCATTAGGATCGAATTAATTAAAGGGAAAAAGAAATATTGAAATATATTCTAACAAATATGATGTTAGCTACTATGTAGCCTTGCACATGCTACTTTTTATTTAATTATCAGCTATTTACACAAAACTACGATGTGATTCACATGCCCAATCTAGGGATCCTTTTGCTACCTATTCAGTGAACCTGTAGTGTCCAAACCAAATGATATCAAACTTAAGATTTATCTCATATCTAGTTTGACACTATGGTATACCACCATTAATTTCTCTAGAGACTTGTCCAGATCATATGCTTGGTATTAGCATCTTTGTACTATACCTATACACCATTCGTGTAGAGATTGGGTTTGCCATCCAGGTACATGCTTCAACTACTAACCCTTATGGGAGTGGGTACCAAAATTATACCTTGTATGGGTTGATATGTACCATCACCCATATATCATCCCTCTTGGAGGGAATGATAGCCTCAACCATGACCCAATCCTTACAATTTTTCCCAATTAGGTCCTCTTGGATCTAGGGTGCATCAACCAGGTTATAGTAGGGAAGTTTGTGGTATAGTCTCGGGTGGATTGTCTCTAATGTCACCACCTCACTTGAATTCAACCCAAGCTTATGCATAGGTTGTTTGGTAAACTCATTTCCTTGTTGGCTAAGAGGAACTCTTTTCTAGGGAGGTAGTATTGTGGGATCTACTTCAACTACCACTATTATGGTTGGCGTAGATAGTGATACATCATAATTTGACACAATTGCCCTCTAAGGGCTTCCCAATGCTCATTCTCCCAACTGTTTAATCCTTAAAAATATTTTTAGGTGACAATCCCATTCATCATGAGAAATAAACATTAATCATAATCTTGATCTCCTTACTTTTCATATGATAGAGTGTTAGGTTGTTGCTCTTTTGATTTCCAACCACTAAGGTCTTACTATTTATGTGATATATTTCTTTTTATGCTATTGAATTCATTGGTGAGCCAATTCATATTCATCCTCAGCTCTTACTACAGTTCTTATGCATTTCATGGGGGAATGAAGGAGGATTACCCTTTAAGGCTTGGTGTTGCACATGTATAGGATTTATGGAAAACATATTTTGGATTGAGGATGCATAAGACAAAAGAGGTTGGGGGGGGGTCCTTTCAAATAACTTCCCAACCTTGATCAATATTCTTTTAGCTTAGGATGCTTTATTGAAGATCTATGGTAATATATTTTCTCCTATTTGTTGAATCAGAAGACTAATGCTAGGATCAAAATATTACACATAGTATATGTAGGCTTGATAAGATTATGGCTTGGCCTCATGAGGGATGCTTCTCCATGTTATTATAAAGTGAACATTGAAATCAACCATGCTTTCATAATAAGCTTTCTTGATGAATTTGAGTTGGGTGAGTTAGTAAGAAGGGATCTGTAGAAGCATCAAATGTGTCGAGGGCTTCTTCTAGGCCTACCCATGTATGAATACTTTCATGCTCTAAATATTTGAACCATAGAAATTATCTACCTTTAAGAGATAGATCAAGGAGACAAATCATGATACCCTCAAAGTAATCCTATGAATGATGAACAAGAAGGCTACATCCTAGCAGTGTTCATATGTCATGCCTTCTATACCATCATATCTAGGTAGCATCTTCATGGCTATTGTGGGGATGATTTGTAGATTTGATATATTTAGGGGGCCTACATCATTCCAACAAGGATAGCTCTACTGAGCCATTGTAAGATTGATCTTTCAGATCTTCTAGTATTTTCTTTCAGGTTGGAGTCACCATATGAACATAACTTCTTCACTAGTGGTTAAGGTTTCTCATCAAATGAGTTCTCTAGGAAAGTAATATTTAAGAACAAATCAAGATAAAAATTGATCGTGAACCTTGATTGGTCCCCAATAGAGTCACCAATTTCTACTTTTTACTTCAAAGGCAACTAATTATAGAAATCTGGTTATTTGCATAATGGAGTCACCAAGTGAATAAATAGATTTTGCATAGAAAAGTATCACCAGACTCTTGATAATCAAATAATGGAACCTTAGTGTCCCACCAGGTGTGCCAAAAAATATTGGACATAAATTTGGCCTAAGAAAAAAAACAAGAGAGGATGTTTGTGCACCCATGGAGCTACGTCAACATTGAATGACCACAAGACCTAGGGAAGGTTGGGTAGTCTATCTTCGAAGAAGGTCGGTTCCTGAGTCCTATCTACTATACCTAAAACTAAATAGAAAAGGGGGTGAGAAAGAAAGGAAAATAGGCTCTAGATATAAATAAAGAGGATGGGTACGACCACATCAAGACATACATGATAAGATAACACTATGAGTAGAGATACAAGTAGTCTACCTAATAGATCAACCAACCTTACCCTTACTAAAAATTTAATACTACTAGTTGAAGGTGAATTCTAGAAAAAGTGAGTGGGATGCATGAAATCCAAGATGTATAACTAGAGCACAACCACACAACTAGCCTAAGCAAAAATAAACCCCAACCCAATATGAAATGCAAATTCTAGAACTATCGAGTAAAATGTATGAAATCTAGATAGCAAAATTAGAGCAAAATAACTCAAACAACTTTAGAAAAAATAAGCATTTAACATTCAAAGTAAATATATAAGGACAAATTTAGAGATCAAACAATAAAACACTTATATTTCTGAATAGCGTAAGCTTTACATATGAATTGTAATGGCTAAAGAGCCATCCTTTGGAATGCATTGCATTCTAGAATATATAGGCATTACAATGATTAGAGCATTTAAAATGGTAGATAGTGGATGATATGATTGGACCATACCAATAATGGTAGTTATGCTATGAATCTCCTCAAATCCTATATGCTTTAAAATATAGTAGTGATATTTTGCATTTCCAATCAAAGTGACTGTTAGGAGGGAATACGTAGCTTTTGCACAAATCTGAACCCTTGGTCATTCTACTTTATTAATGATTTTTATGAATTGTGCTCTCTTTGTGTATTTTTTAGGAATATTCACCATTAATGACACTATCCATTTTTTTACTACATTAATGATATTGGGAAACACCCTAGTCATCTCTTGGATACCTGTTAAATTCTTCTTTATCAACAACCTACCATGTATTCAACATTGATTTCGAGGAGGGCTCATTTTGAGGACCATTATCACTTATGGACTTGGATGGGACTTTTGAAAGTAGGTGGACCTTTGGGATTGACCCATTTCTTAATCCTAACCTAAAACTCTACTCATGATGTATGGGATAGGCTTTTGGGATCCACATGTGGCATGCTTCTAACCCGAAACTCTACCCTTAATGCAAGACAATTTTTAGAGTTTCCATATCATTGTTTTCTTGGGTGTAGTTTTGAGATCCTTTAGGATCAATAAAAATCCCATTCCTCTATCAAGATCTTAAAATTTGAATAAACATCCACCCTTATGACAAGGTAGGGTTTTGGATGTTGCCTTGACCTATTTTTGTCCTTATTCTCTGCTCCTATGATGGGGTAATGTTTTGAGAACTACCTAGAATTTGTAATGACCCAATTATCCACTCATATTTATTACTTAGGAAAACTTTGGATTCTACTATTGGGTGGAATTTTGAGACATGCAAAATTTTACTTGCCATCTAACCTTTCTGCCCTTCTAGTCATTGTCCAAAACTCCTCCACCCTTACTGCCACCTAGCCAACATCACCCATTGTATCCATGAAGGTCTCATTTAAATCATAAATGCTTCAAGGGATTGATTCTCCAATATTTTCCATACTAATGAAACCATCATATTTGAAAAAAGGAGCTAGTGGGTAAAGGCATGCAAAATTTTATCCACAATTATCTTTATATATTACATTATAAGAGAGATGAAGGCATTCTGAAAAAAATTGCAATTTTAAGGAGCATAGATTATAAAGGAGGTTACCCCCTCAAAGTAGCATATGATACCTTGTATTATATTCAATGCAATAAAATTAAATAATTTTATTCTATGATCAAGTTATAAAATTCTATTTCCATGTGAATTTATTTCTAGTTTGAGTTAATTTTATGCAAGTAGAATCCTTACATTTGAATTAAAGCTTGATCTAGGGATAGTTTATTGTGGAAACGAAGCTTCTATTTTAAGAAAAATTCTATAGCCACAATGTATCCATATTGATAATTTTTCTTTTCTATGTTTTCTTTCAATCCTTAATCTTTTATATTTACAAATTATTTTACATTCAATCAAGCCACTTCAATTTTTTACTCTTCCCTAGATTCATTAGATTAAAAACAATGTGTGAGGATCTACCATTATTTTATAAGATATATTTCCCATAAATAATCTAGTGGAATGAGGGGTGATTATAATATAATACCTAGGCCTTAAAAAACACCCATATATGGTTGTGAGCTTTGACATACCCTTGGGTATATATGAATATCCATCTATTAATAGGAAAATATTTCACCCATAGGAATATATCAGTCATTTGAGTTTCATGGTGAATTGGCAAGTGGTTGACCCCACAAAGATACTTTCATAATACCTTAGATATGAGCAATGTAGCAATGGGAATGGTGGAATCCTCTATATTTGGTTTCTTGAAATATCAAGTTAGATACTATCTACAAATGAGATAAGTATATCTACAAGCCCACAAACTATAAACAAGTGAAATAAGTATATTTATGGTCCTATAAACGAAACAATAAATGAACCTAACACATCCAAAAAGTTTCATAATAACCTTTTAGGAATACTGAGAATTTGATTTAGAAGACACCAAAATCCTAGCCTAACTAGAGTTTGTTTCAAAGAATATTTAAGATTTTGTAGAACTACTTTGTTTTTGTAAGGACTATTAGGAATATGGATAGTGCATTTCTAGAAAATATTCAAAAGTTTTCAAACCAAATAAACAAAGTAATTACATGATTTTTATAGGCATAAATTATAGGTATGTATTATAGGGATTTTTATGGGTAGGTATTGCAAGGATGTTTAGTAGGGCATTGAGCTATATGCAAAAAATTCTAGATGCATTATCTAATTATCCATAAAAAAAGAGTACCTAGTGATAAAAATCATCACTGAAGGGTGTTGTAACTAAGGGTCTAAGGCATGTGTAAAAGTAATAGCTACAAGGTAGTGATAATAGGATAGTTCTTTAGAAAAGTGAGTGTAGTGATAATAGGATAGTTCTTTAGAAAAGTGAGTGAAGAGATAAAGAAACTACAAGAATTAAGGGGTGAATATCAAATTTTTGATTAGAAAATATTGATTAATGGGATAAAAATATTGGACATGATGGAACAAGATATATACAATATTCAAACATTCACCACTTACATTTACAACACTATCTAGGAAGTATGAGAATGGTGAAAAAAACCATATTTACTAAACCCATAAGAAATCCATAAAATATCATGGGTGGAAAAATATCTTACCCATTGCACCTTATACCACAAAATTATATTTTCCCAAGTTTTATGGTGAATATCCTACTAGTTGGATATATCATATAAATCAATGGTTTAATCTAACATCAAATTGAGGATATTCTAAAAGTCCCTATAACCTCTTTCAACATGGAGAAAGAAGCAATACAATGGTACTGATGGTTTTATAAATTTAATGGAACAACACCTTTGTGGGATGAATTCTATAAAATTATACTCATCTAATTTAGACCTAGTTTATATGAGGATTTTCTAGGGTCTTGATAAAGCTAAAAAAAAATCACAATCCATGACTACTAAAATTAATTTAAAAATGAGAAGGGGCTCTGCAAGAGGCTTCCTATGAAAGTCTTGTTCCTTTTTCCTTCATCCCTTCCTCGGCCCTATCCTAGGTCATTGATCCTATCCTAGCTTCCTTGGAACCTCCTTTTCCCATCCTCTTCGGCTGGAAGGTATTGCAGATGATCTCCTTTGGGGGGGAGATCATTGTTCCATTGTTCTGCCCCTTTCCTTTCCCTATGATGGGAAATCCTTTGTTCCATTGTTCTGCTTCATTGTCCTACCCTTTCCTTTAGTGCCTGGGTTTTGGGATGGGTTTAGGTTTTCCCTAGGACTTTTCTTGGGATTTTTGGATCTTTCAGGGTTTTCCTTGAATTTTCCTTTTTTCTCAGGTTGTTTTTGGAAGTCTTCTTACATTTGTTCTTAGGGGATATTCAGTTGTGGATTTCTGGCTTCATAAGTATTTTTGCACAACATACTTTTGGTTGGGAGGACCACACACTTTATACTATGACTCTACTCTTTGGGATCGACGTGGTGGCTCTTGCAGGATTTCAAATCTTTTCATGTCTTTGGGGAGGCCTTTGTTCTTCTTGCTACTAAATCCTTTTAGGACTTCCTCTTCTCTGTCCTTGAAGCTACTTATTGGTGGGTCTGAGGAATTTTGGCTTCATGAGCAGTTTTGCATAGCATCCTTTCGGTTTTGGAAGAGGACCGTGTGCTTTCTACTGTGACTCTACTCTTTGGGTTCGTGGTGGTGGTTCTTGCAGGTTTTTAGTTCCTTTCATGGCTTTTGGGTTGGCCTCTACTTTTCTTGCTATTGAATCCTTGTAGGTTTTCCTTTTCTACATCCTTGAAGTTGTGTGTTGAAGGTTGTCTGGGATGCTTGGTTGCTTCCTTTCATTTTGGGCTCTATTTTTTGTAGTTGTGCATCCTTGTGACTCCTTCCTTTTGGGTTCCTATGGCACTTTCCTACCTTTTCCTTTAGATGTGTTGTTTCACTGTTGTTGTTTCCTCCTTTGGGTTGTTTTTTGAAGACTTCCATTTTTCGACTTAAGGACTTCGTAGCCTCGAAATTTCCTCTTGTTCCTATTTATTAGCACACCATCTTTCAGATTGTTGTTCCACTGCATGAGGATTTCGTTGCCTATGGAATTCCTCTTTTTGTTGTATCATTTTTTAGGTTGGAGTTCCACTGCATGAGGATTTCATTACGTGTGGAATTCCTCTTCATGATACTTCATATTTTAGGTGTTCTAGGGATTGGTTTTGATATTTTCCATCCCTAGGTGTTTCTTGTCCCTATTCTGGAAGGATTTGCAGTTTCCCTAGTGTGGAAAGCATTTTTCATTCGGGTTCTAGTTTCCCAAGGGTGGTTTCTAGTTTTCCCACCCTTGGGAGGATTCAAAATTCTAATTCAATTTCATTTTTGGAACCCGTGTCCCTTTCCCGCCTGTGGGATGTTTCAATTTATTTTTGGCTATTTGGGCAGTTTGGCTCCTTTTCCTGCCTTTATTAAGTTTCAATTTTCTATTTTTGCGCCTAAAGTTTCTTTTTTAGTTTTCTGGTGGGCTTTCTGTTCCTGCCTAAATTTCCTCTATAGGTTTCCTGGATCACATCCTGAAATGCTTCCTTTGCACCATCCTTGACAGGATCTTGTTTCAGTTCCTCTAGCACTTTCCTATTCTTGTTCCTTTCGGCTTTCCTCAAGCCTGTCCTGTTGTATTTCCTTGGTTGTCTAATTTTGATGTAATCAAGTTTCAATGTAATCAGGTTTTGGGATCCTTGATAAAAACCCATTTTTAATCTAATCTACCAAAAAAAATTAATTACAAAAATTGGTCAATAGAATAGGACTAATTGGGTCATTTTTTACAAGTTTCTTTGTCAATGGGATGAAATAAGAAATCTAAACTAATTTAATATTTTTCAATCCCAAGAATGTGATGGATGTAATTAGATGAGTGAAGTTGGCTTAGGATAAGTTAATAGTACAACATCCTGCAAATAAGTTGCTCTAATTATGAAAATTTCTAAAACCTTTAGTATCTCAAGGTGAATAAAATATAATCATACCCCTTAAAAAACTAATTGAGGTAAGAATGAAATATTTCCAAGATAAGGGCCTGTGCTATAATTATAATTAAAATATAGTATAGGTCATAAGTGCATTTGATAGAAGTTATACCTACTAGATGTTGAGTCAACCACTACCATCCCTAGGCTTGAGGCAGCCACAATAGCGTAGATGATGAACAACGTGATGTAATTGATACATTATAAGGTCCCACAACTAAGATATATTTGTAAGCCTTGGTAGGTATGACTATAAAAACTATGAGTGCATGGGTATTTCAAGAAATGTCCTTTAACTATTCTCATCAACACAAGTAGCACTCATAACTTCATTGATCCCAAGGTGGAAAAACAAGAAGACTACTACTTGTACCCATGCAAAAAATTTGAAGTCATGATAGAAAATAGAGGTTCTCTTTTCTATAAACAAAAATATTAGAATGTTACTATGGGAGACTATAATTTAAAAACCAATATGTTTGTGCTTCTATGAGGAGGGTCTGATATAGTCTTAGGTGATCAATGGTTACTCACATTAAGTCCTATATTGTGGTATTTTCTATAAATATGGATGCAATTCATAGTGGAGGATAAAAACTATGCTCTCAAAGGGTTGGTATATGGAATTGCAAGAGTCATTTGTTCTCACATTATGGAAAAACTATGTTAAAAAGGCACTTAGGGAGTCATGGATTAAGATTTTATAGTGAAATTTGTTGATAATGATCATATGGACCAATACTCAAAATTTTAAATACTTTTTAATAACTTTAGCTATGATTATGAGGAATTTACAAACAACCCCCATAATGTGCACATGATCATACCATACCGATTGTACAAGGGAATCCACCTTCCAATATCCATCCTTATTGATATCCTTCAATGCAATAATTAGAAATTGTGAAGCTAATACAAGAACTATTGAAAGTAGAAGTGATTAAATAGGTTATTAAAAAATGTAAAATATTTTGGTGCCACATAGAGGAGACACTTCCATCTCTAGGAACACTCCACCCATTATTTATTCTAGTAGCAACATGGTCTAAGATTTTTATAGATTTTATTAGGTGATTACCTAATATGATAGGCAAGTTAGTTAATTTGGTTGTTGTGGATCATCTCTCAAGGTGTTCCAAATTTTTTCTCTTACACATCACTACCTAGTTTACACCATTACCTAAATACTCATTGGTCAAATATTTTTACTCCCACAAACAACATCCTCTATAGTCTATGACTATGACAATACACTCACCATTAATTTTATAAAGGAAGTCTTCAAGTTATAAGAAACCCAACTAAATATGAGATCAACATACCATCTCTAGACATATGGATAAACTAAAATTATCACCAAGTTATTAGAGCCTTACTTATGATGTTTTTATTTGAAGTATTAGATGTAGTGGACCAAATGGTAGCCACTACCAACTCTCATCCTCTATATTATAGACAATCTCAACGGACCATATGAAAATAAGAGTTTTCTAAAGGGTCAATCATTCTCAAACTAGATTCTATTTTGTATCAATAATCATGACAACTATGCAAACAAAACATTATATATATTTTGGAGCAATAGTTTGGATTACATCCTAAGGTTGCCATGTGGGAACAACCATACCAACTTCCCCAAAAAAATTATTCTCATCCACTTTGAGCACAAAATTTATTTTTAAGGGAGAGGCAATGTTAGGACATCAAATTCTAACCCTTTTATTTTATTGTAATAGTATACTTAGTAATGAGTGAGCATCCCCTTATGTATGTAAGTATTAACCCTAATGAGTAGATTAGGATTATATAACTTAGATAGCCTGAGTTTTATCTATTTTTGAATTATAAGCTATTTTAGATATAGTTATATTTATATATTGTATTCTAATAGATATGAAGGTATCCTAAAGAAATTATATTTTAAAGGAGCATTTCTCATAAAGGATATTGCCCCCTCAAATCAATCTGTGATACTTTGTAAAATATTTAGTGAAATCAATAAAACAATTGCTATTCTATGTGAATTTTTTTTTGTTCTAGTTCATTTATGCAAGAAAAATCCTTACAATTTCCCTATTAATATAATTTATTATTTAAATAAAGGAAATTTTATTAGGAAATCAACTAGAAATTAAAATTTCAACTAAGAATTTGTGATCCAGTTCAATAATGAGAACCTATAAAATGACATAAACCCATTCACTTGATAGGAAATGCTAGCATTCAATTATCTATGAGAGGACTAATAGGAAGGAAATAAAACTAAATACTTCTATTAGAAACCATATACTATTTAAAATTAAGAGTATTTTGCATATATTTCAAGAAAACATATAATATTTAAAATTAATAAACATAAAAAAATACTAGTCTGGTTTTTCATACATTTCAAGAATACATTTTATTATGGATTGAATGGTTGATCAATCCCACTTGGATGAAGTATATTTAGTTCTTGGATCCAAAACACCATTATCTACACTACATGATTTTATTTTTCTCTAGAATTTTAGTTTTGTTATTTTGGCTATAAATCTACATCCACTCAAACTTCGCATCCAATATTCAAAACTACATCCTTCCATATTAAGTCATATATTTTGGCTTCCTTATGGATGAATATCTCTTATCTCACTTGGATATACAAATCACTAATAATTTTTATATTTTCATGATAAATTAAAATAAAATTCTTATCTAAATTATTTTTCATGAGTTAGTTGATTGATGGGTTTGTTGATATCATGTTGAGACTAGCCCAATTTGTAAATTATTGATTTTATTCATTAAGCTTTCTATAATCTCTCATGATTGTTTAGCTTGATAGTTAATTATGTTAGTTCATTTTCATAGATTTTTGTGAATAGTTTTTTAATATATTCATGTTATGTGTTGTGTATATCTTCTAGTGTATTTAGATTTTGTAGATGTTCAAATACCAATTTTTCTCATTTTCACTGAGTGAAGGTAGTATTTTCATCACTGACATGGGGATAATATTATATAATTATAGATTTAGTGGATCCTAGTGATCTCATACCAGATAGTTTTATTGTATGCTTTGATCATGTTACTATGGTTAAACCATATTTAATTTATAACATAGATAGATTTACCTTCTAGTTATTAGTTTCTAGGAATTCAATGGTGAAACATTTTTTTGCATTGATGATAAAATGGTTCTATATTTGATTAATATTTTAGTTATGATTGGAGGAATTTTAAATTTATTTTTTGGTATTTTATACTATTTGTCTTGGAACCACATAAACATATAGATTTAGGTTGTACTCCATGTGCCATCAAATTGCCAAAAAAATTTACTATTGACCCTCCTTATTTGTACACCTTAGACCAAAACAAGGTTGGATGAATTTGTGTTCAACAAACCTATAGAGGGCACTTGCTACCCAATTATATTTTATTTTTTATTAAAAAATTAAATGATCAATAAATATATAAATTTAAAAATGTAAGTGAGAATTTATGATCCAGTTCAATAATCACAAGAACCCATAAAATGACTACAATCCATTCATATTCACAAGAAATACCATCATTTAATCATATACAAGAGGGATAACAAGAATGAAATATAATTTGTAGCACCCTAAAATTGGCACAGTAAAATTGGAATAATTACATTCACCTTAGTAAATAAATTTAAATTCAAATTTAACCTCCCAAACCGCCCGTTAACCGTCGAGAAACCCGTTTCCTCCTTTTTCGCACCATTTTTAGCGAGTTGTTTTGACCGTTTGACGATATCGTCTCCGATCGAGACGATATCGCCCCGATTTGACGATTTCGTCCGGACTAGAACGTCCGGACGATTTCGTCGCAAAACTGAATTTGCATAGTTGGAATCCGTTCCAACGGGTCTCCAATCCGGGCAGAAGCGTGTCTGCGCCGTTGGGACCCTTCCCCCATTGGAGATCTCCCAAATTGGGATGATCTCCAACCTCCCAACAACTATCCTATGCCTATTTAACTCTAAGACTTTTCCCTCCCCAACCCCTGGCTGAATTTTTATGCAAATTGAACCCTTATGCTCTAAAACATCGTAATTCATATTTTGCATTAGTCCTATAGTCATTTCATTGCAGGTACACCACTGGTTTTCAGTCGGAGCCAGCACCTATCGCAGCCGACGAACCTGTCAAGATCGGAGGCGATCTCGTCAAATTCGGGACGATCTCGTACTGATGCGAGACGATTTCGACTACAGCACACATCGAGGCAATCAGTGCCTGGAGTTTGCTCTTCTGTCTTTTTTATCTGTCATTTTATGCTATAAATTAGATTGTTTATTCAGTTTTTATACTATATTGCATTTGGAGTTCACCCATTTTGTCTAGTTTGCATATTAAGATCATATTCTGCTATCTAAACACAGTGATTTGCATTTACTTCTGTTCTTGTATATTGTTCAACACTCATATTACTGTTTCACATAGTTTGCCCCTGTTTGCAAAATAGAATTTCTTGTATTTCGCATCTGTTTGCTGTTTTGCAGGTCTCTGATGAATTCGTCTGACGAATTCGTCAGATTGCAGATGATCCTGTCAGTTTAGACGATTTTATCAAATTGAAGGCGATTCTGTTGAATTGCAGATGATCCAGACTGCTTCAAGCTTCAGAAACTCCATCAGACTTCCGGATCAGGTAATCTTCATTGGCCTCCTACAAATTCTCTGTTTCTATTTTCCTTTCTATTTGTTGTATGCATTTAAATTGCATTTTCATGTAGTTTAAGTTAGAATCATTCGGCCAAACCTAGGATGAATGTTTAAAAATAAAACGAACTCATCAAAACTCATTCCCAAAACCTAGGCGTGGAAACTGCCGTCAAATGTTTCCTGGTGAACCCACCATCCGTCGAAAAATCACCAAAATGCACCTCCCTTGAGAGGCGGGACCTTCGCAAAGTCCTCTCGTCCGAGGTACCGCACCATCCTTTTCCCATCCTCCTTCCGGGCGCGGATCCAATAGCCTGAAGGTAGGGGTGCGAAAAATTTGGAGCGATACATTTTGGTGAACCCGACGTGAATGCATCATAACCTTTTGAAAACAAAAACAAAAAAAACAAAAATATATATATATACAAGAAAAACAAAAACAAAATCATCATTTCAAGTTTGTATGTTTTATATTCAATCCTAAATAGTAGATGCTAAATATTACTTTTAGAAGTACTAAAGAAACCATGAGTTTTTACTCAAATCAATATGAGTCCATCGGTAATGTTGGAAGAATTCAGCTAAATACATTTGTTGATTATGACCAACCTCATCCCTATTCAACACCACCTCCATCACACTCTTCTTATTTTTCATCCATAACCCAACAAAACAATCCCTTTGCCAATCCTCTTCATAATGATATTATCTATTCTCCCATATATCCATATTATGTCTATCAATCCACATATAATCCTCCACCACCTTTTCAATACTCTTCTTTCAATACAACACATCCATTTCAACAAGAAAATACTTATTCTTCCAATTCTACCGTGCACTCACCTCCTACATCGCAATCTTCCTGTCATCATTCTACCCATAATAAAGAAAGTAGAGGTGAGAAACCATTAGGTCCTTTTATGACGAAATTCCTAAGGCATTTATCAAAAACCTCTCAAAAACCTTCATCACGTAAATTTACTAAGCTCAATCAACCAATGGATATAATTCTCAAGTATTTACTTGACACAAATAATATTGAACTCCCTTCCATAAGACAACCTGATACCACAATAGATTGGTTTAAACATGAGTTACATTGTGAATATCATAGAGTAGATGGACATATGACACAAAATTGTAAAGATTTAAGATGTGCAATTCAAGATTTGATTGATAAGGGTCTTTTTAATATAAAGGAATTACAATCTACAACTGATGATAAATCTCCAGGTAAACAATCAAACTCCTACACAACAAATACCAATAATCAATCAAGACATGGGGATCTCCCAAGAACCCCTATTCAATTATCAACAACAAGAAACCAATCAAATATTGCATGTTAATGTGTCCCATCATGATGATATTATTAATATTGTAACAAAAACTACAAATGAGCAACCTCAAGTTCAATCAACTCAATCCGATATTCAAGATATGGATTCCTCATTTGACCAACCTTCAAAACTATCTTTGGCTCTAGAGAATGATACAAAATGGAATGTAAGCATAGAAAGCTCATCTTTAGAATCAAAATCTCAATCTGAAATCCACTTTGATAACCAACAACAAGTGATTAATCCTCAAGCAAAGATATCCCTTTTAGAAGTATTACAAATTGCTCATAAGGAAATTTTGTTCAAAATACCTAGCCAACAATTTGTTCCTCATCATATTTTCTCTAAGAACATAATTAATGGTATAAACCCTCTTGAGGTTAACCATATTTCATTCTATGATGAGGATATTCCTTCCTCTACTCCACAAGAAGACTCCTATCTTTACATTATCGGATCTAGTAAAGAAACACTTGTTAGAACTATCATGGTAGATAATGACTCCTCTCTTAATTTATGCACTTATCAATTATTCCAAAAACTCAAATTAAAGGAAGAAGATATTAATGAATCAAATGTTATTATAAAATCTTTTAACAATGAAATTCAAGAACCTCAAGGTACTATAATTATTCCCCTTAATATTGGATCCAAGATCCTGGATACTTTATTCTATGTAGGATATTGTCCTTCACCTTACAACCTACTTCTCCGAAGTCCTTGGATTCATACGATGAGGGTTGTCCCTTCCACTCTTCACCAATGTTTGAAGTTTGAAATTGCAAATAAAATTGTTACCATACATGGTGACCCAACACCATTTGAAGAATATTTAACGGTTGAAACATCAAGTTCTATACATTCTCTATTATCACAATTATCTTCTATCCATCACTTTTCTTCATCCATATATGATCATCCTTGTTTACCAAATAACATCCATGCATATCTTTCACATATACTTTCTCCATCTTATCAAGACTTGGAATATAATAATAAGAATGAAGAACTTTCTTATACTTCTGACATTTTATTTTGTAACATGATCAATTTTCCACATATAAAAGTCAAATCTTTTGCTACATTATTCTACATTATAACAAAGCTTTTGTTATCACTACCTTTTATTCATCACCTTTTATTCTTACCTTCACCTCAACCAGATTATCCTTCAAAACCTCCTTTGATTTTGAAGCAACCTTAGACATGCTATACTCAAATAAACCTTGTATAGTGTATATAGATCATCTTGTATATACCACCAATTTCAATTCATAAATTAAAATCAAAATACAAAAAAAAAATCAAAATCCTCAAAATCTTCAAAAAAATACAAATGCAACCAAAGAACTTAAAGGTAAATTTGAGCCCAACTGGCTTGGACCATACATCATTACTGCAAAATTTGAATCGGGAGCATATAAATTATCTACCTTAGATGGTAAAGAACTTAAAGAACCCATGAATATTTTACATCTCAAACGTTATTATGCATAAATTTGATTATTTCATCCATGTATATATTTGTTCAAAATCATTATCTTGTATTTCTTTCAATTTATTCAAAAACCTCAAAAACATTCATAAAATCTTCAAAAATCTTCAAAAATATTTATTGCATTTATTTAAAGCACTTGTAAAGTTCCTTTTGCTTTAAAAACAAAAATCAACATAAAAATCCAAAAACAGCTATATGCTTGACTCTTTCGAAACCAAAACAATATACAGAATAAAGAGAGAGTCAACATTCTCAAAACTTTCTCAAAATCATTATTTTCTTACAATTATTGCAATTATATGTTTCAACTTATTTTGGATAAAACTAGCATTTATTTGGCATCCCTCACTTGCACACTCACACAATAAATATCTTGATTTTATATGGCATGATTACTAATCTCTCTTATATCAAAGTTCACAAAATTCAATTAAATAAAGTTTGAGCATAGAGAATTGATCTTGGTATTTACTTAAACCAAGCACATCTTTTCACAATAAAATGATTATATTTGTAATTTCCATGTTTTGCTACATAGTAGAACTGATTTCTTGAGTGAAAAGTTTCCCTTGCTATCCTATCATGCACATGGTCTAGAATCTTTGAGAATTGGCAAAAGGACAAGCTCACCCCTACCCAGAATAAAAATCCCTTGCTCTACAGCTAATCCGAGCAAGTATCCCTAGAAAAAGAAAAAGAAAAAGAAAAAGAAAAGAAAAATTCAAGAAAAAGAGAAAAGAAAAATGTTATGTCAACAATGTTCCAAGCATTATCAAGCAAAAGAAAAATAAGCAAAGTTCAAAAGAAAGCAAGAAAAGCAATAAAATCCCTTTCCCTACCCTTTGAAAAGAAAAGAAGGGTGAATGAGCTTGAATCCCTGGAATTCTCAATTATTCGAAAACTGTGAGGTAAGCCCCATAACAAGGTGGTTTGTGCCCAACTCTGCTTGGCCTTGGGTAACTCCTAGCGTGGCGATATGTCTGTCACATTAGCGACCTTCTTTTGTACAGACCTATGTCTGCTTATGGATTAGCTAGCTCTTGATAATCCGATCTACATAGTAGCCTAGTATGGTTATATGCATCTACATCATGGTTAATGAACACTTAGTTGGTTTATTCAAATCACTTGTATCATAGTATCTTGCTCAAAATCGGTAAGCTGAACCATACAATTGCACACACATTTGTATTTGAGAGATTTTGTCTATCATTATGATAAATCAAGATTGGCAATGAATTCACTTATGCACATGGGATTCCTTATAAATCTAATTTTTGTCTTCAAAATACTTTGAAATATTATTTTGCAACTTGTTTGGAATAATCAAGTACAATTATTTAACAACATATCATATATATCTTATCGACTTTCGCAACGATGGTATAATTCCAAAACCAAAATTGGAATTTTATGCTTAGCGCAAGTCCTCATTTTCATCTTTTCTGTTCATAAAAAATCAATCATGCAATAAAACTATCTATTTTCTTTGATCTTCGCGATGATGGTATAAGTCTATACCTACATATTCTATGCCTAGCGCAAACCATTGTAACAATATTTTTTCCCAATTTATCAAAATTCATAAAAACCATATGACTTCATTTTATTACACAAATTATGCTTTTCAAAAGCAAACACATTTTTATTATTTCATATCATTATGTCAACCTTTGCATTTTGCAATGATGGTATAATTCTTAAGGAATTATTCAACAATTTTTATCACACTTAGGAATTTATGCCTAGCAAAAATCATTTTACAATATTTCATGCATAATATTTTCATGGAAATCTGAAAACAAACCATCATCATCATCATCATTTGCATCATCACAACAAAGTCTTAAGGCAGGTCTCTTAAGCACTCTTTTCTTTTAACAATATTTCTATCCCTGGGACTAGCTTGACGACCGAGTGAGCAGCGACTCCATGAAATGGTCTATAATAGCGACAATGTCCTTTGAAATTATTGTTAGAAATCTCTTTTTATTTTTTATCACATTTCATTACAACCAATCAATTTGTTACATCAGATTATTTCATTTAAAATATTTAAAGCATGACATCCAAGTTATAATTTTTTCCAAAACGACATAATTACATGAATCATCAATAAAATCATTACATCAATCAACTCAATCAATCAATCAAACATAAAAAGCATCATAAGCATCACATAAGACAAGTCATATGATCAAAAATATCTCATCTATATATATCAACAAGAATATATACATCATCAAAACTAGATTGGTATGCCACAATGCGTACCTCGGCATACTCAATCCTCTATCAATACAAGTATAATACAATATCAGTGGCAGTATCCCGCCCTCTAGCCTCGAGAGCCTCTAGAGCTCTCGGCCTCATCTCCTCCCCCGCCCTACGGAGGACGAGGTGGTCCCATCGTAGTATGTGTGGTACTGCGAGTCCTCGTCATCGACCGGGATGAGCTCCTCGTCGACCCTGTCTTGATAGGATCTGCTATGGAAGGTGGCAGCTGTACCCTCTGGCCCTTTGGCACCGCCTGGTAGTATAGCGCCTGATAGAATGCGGTCTGAGAAACCGACCGCAGTAGCTCCTGAGTGCTTACCCCTCCGCCTCGTGCCCTGAGACGAGCATTCTCGTCTCGTAGCTGTGACACCTCAGCCTGGTGCTGTGCAGCTGCATCTCGTAACGTCTGCACTCGAGCTCGCAGATGATCTCTCTCTGCCTGGAGAGTAGCCATCTCGCTACTCTCTCCAATGTCCACACCCTTGCCCTTATCAGGCGATGGTGGCCTCTGTGGAGATGGGGGTCTCGCCTCCCTCCTCTCCCTCTCCCTCTGTCGTGGCCTCTCCTGTGCCTGTGGCCTCCTCTGCTCTCCTCTGCCGTGACCCCGGGCTGCCTCTACCACCGCCTGGCGTCGCCTCCCTATCCGACGCACAACTGCGTGGATCGGTCCCTGAGCCCTCGTCATCCGAGGAGGGCGGATGCCTGCGTACCAGGGCATCGTAGCCATCGGCTACCCCTGTGTCATCCCCATCCATTGGCTGAATGGGGGCATCGTCCGCGTCCTGACTCCAAAATCGTTGCATATCTGGAGCCCCGCTAACTGTGGTGTTATCCCGGACAGTCCGGGAAAACTCATAATCCTTGAGAGATGGGATCCCCTATTGTAGACCGAACTATCGCAAAACTCGGTCATAGCGGTGGAGCTCCACCTCTCCCCTCTCCATCCGTAGCCAGCAGACTCGCCTGATGCGAGCCAGCTCCTGTCCATCCTCTGGCCACCCTGGATGCTCTCTCCATGGCCTCCAGGTGATCTGGTCTAGGACCAAGTCATCCAGTAGTCTCCGGGACACCGGTAGGTCGATCCGTCGTTGTGCCCCTCTCGGAGCCACCAGTAGAAGACTCGGGGCCTCTCCCCATCAACCCCTATCAGTGGAAGCCCTATCGGCCTCTGCATCGCAATGTGCTCCCAGCACCAAACCTGTAGGAGCGATGTCATAACCAGACATCGGCCGCCCTTGTATACGACCCCATGCAGGATCCTATACAATCGGCATAGAACAAAGCTGCCCCAAGAAAATCTGTAGCCATGGTCATGCATGTCGTAGATCACATCTGCCAGCATCCATGGTACCCTGCATCCGCTCTGGTGGCACAGCAGAAGTCCACCAACCACCCCAGCCAAAACTCGTGTCAGTGTAGATGCCCCAGGCATCTGGCGCAGTGCCTCGATGTTCACTCCGCCCTTCTCCAGGGTGAAGCTCGGGTCACTGCAGAGTCGTCCCATCGCGTGGCCCTGATTGGCCGTAGGTGTGATCATCCTCCCTTGTATGGGGATTCTAAGAATCCTCCATACATCCTCTAGTGTGGGAGTCATCTCCCCTGTCGGTAACCGGAAGCATGAAGAGCCCGGGTACCACCTCTCTGCTAGGGCCGTCAGTAGCCCCATGTCAGTAGAAACTTGTGGCATCTCTGCCACATGTAGTAAGCCGGCCTGTGCCAGCTGATCTCGCTCTGCCTGTGTCAGAGCGGCCAAGTCATCTCTTAATCCTCCATATTTCCACTCTCTGCTCTTTAGTAATCCTCTCTCGCAAGCATAAACAACCAAAACAACAAACAATCATTAATAACAATTTTAGCAATCAATAATGCAACTTAAAGATCAAAATTTTGCAATTGATGATATCGCCCACTATTGGCCGATATCGTCCGAAATTTGAGCAAAATCGTCTCCGATTTCGCGTGTCGAAATCGTCTCTAATTTGACGAAATCGTCCCTTTTTCGCCGATTTCGCCCTTGGGCGAAATTGACGAACTTGAGACGATTTCGTCGAACTAGGGACGATTTCGTCCGGACGACGTCGATGGCCAAAAACGGCCGCGATGCTCAAAATTCATCTTAAAATCTATTTACCAAGCATGTAAATTCAAATTAAATCAATCTAAACTAAGTTTAAACCCTTACCCGTAGACCGCGGCGGACCTCTATAGATCTGTGCGCTGTCTCTACCATTTTTGCTCCAGAGCTCTAAAAACAGTAAAATGAACAGTAACAATGAATTAGGGTTTTACCCTATTTTTCTTAATTTTATTCAAAATAATTCAACAATAATTTTTGCTTTTCCGTGTTTTTACCGCAAACGTTCGATTTGGGTAAAAACACGGAGGGGGCACCATAGTAAGCTGTCGTACGATTCGACCAAGAATCGTCGCCTAAAAATGGGAATAATTTTTTGCTTTCTCGTAGATCGAGAAGAACTCATCTTTAACGCATTTTCTTCGGAAAATTCGCTAAAGAGGGGGCAAAATGTAGCACCCTAAAATTGGCGCGATAAAATTGGAATAATTACATTCACCTTAGTAAATAAATTTAAATTCAAATTTAACCTCCCAAACCGCTCGTTAACCGTCGAGAAACCCGTTTCCTCCTTTTTCGTGCCATTTTTAGCAGTTGTTTTGACCGTTTGACGATATCGTCTCCGATCAGACGATATCGCCCCGATTTGACGATTTCGTCTGGACTAGAACGTCCAGGACGATTTCGTCGCAAAACTGAATTTGCATAGTTGGAATCCGTTCCAACGGGTCTCCAATCCGGGCAGAAGCGTGTCTGTGCCGTTGGGACCCTTCCCCCGTTGGAGATCTCCCAAATTGGGATGATCTCCAACCTCCCAACAACTATCCTATGCCTATTTAACTCTAAGACTTTTCCCTCCCCAACCCCTGGCTGAATTTTTATGCAAATTGAACCCTTATGCTCTAAAACATCGTAATTCATATTTTGCATTAGTCCTATAGTCATTTCATTGCAGGTACACCATTGGTTTTCAGTCGGAGCCGGCACCTATCGCAGCCGACGAACTTGTCAAGATCGGAGGCGATCTCGTCAAATTCGGGACGATCTCGTACTGATGCGAGACGATTTCGACTGCAGCACACATCGAGGCAATCAGTGCCTGGAGTTTGCTCTTCTGTCTCTTTTTATCTGTCATTTTATACTATAAATTAGATTGTTTATTCAGTTTTTATACTATATTGCATTTGGAGTTCACCCATTTTGTCTAGTTTGCATATTAAGATCATATTCTGCTATCTAAACACAGTGATTTGCATTTACTTCTGTTCTTGTATATTGTTCAACACTCATATTACTGTTTCACATAGTTTGCCCCTATTTGCAAAATAGAATTTCTTGTATTTCGCATCTGTTTGCTTGTTTTGCGGGTCTACGATGAATTCGTCGACGAATTCGTCAGATTGCAGACGATCCTGTCAGTTTAGACGATTTTATCAAATTGAAGGCGATTATGTTGAATTGCAGATGATCCAGAATGCTTCAAGCTTCAGAAATTCCATCAGACTTCCGGATCAGGTAATCTTCATTGGCCTCCTGCAAATTCTCTATTTTTGTTTTCCTTTATATTTGTTGTATGCATTTAAATTGCATTTTCATGTAGTTTAAGTTAGAATCATTCGGCCAAACCTAGGATGAATGTTTAAAAATAAAACGAACTCATCAAAACTCATTCCCAAAACCTAGGCGTGGAAACTGCCGTCAAATGTTTCCTGGTGAACCCACCATCCGTCGAAAAATCACCAAAATGCACCTCCCTTGAGAGGCGGGACCTTCGCAAAGTCCTCTCGTCCGAGGTACCGCACCATCCTTTTCCCATCCTCCTTCCGGGCGCGGATCCAATAGCCTGAAGGTAGGGGTGCAAAAAATTTGGAGCGATACATAATTGAATATTAATAGCTTATAATTCCCAAATTTTAATTTGCATACATTAGACAATAAAGTAGAAATTATACAAATAATGTAGATCAACCATTTATAGTCAAAAATAAATGAAATAATTTCTTCTTTGATTTTATTTAAATAAATGGGTTTGTTGACATCAACTTAATTTATGTATTAGAGTTGCTTTCTTAATTTCTTTGTTATCTCCTATATGTAAAGGGGTTTTATAGTGAATATTACCCACTCATCTATATAGATTTTGGCAAATAGTTTATCTACTTTTCATATTATTTAACTTGTCCAATAATAACTCAAAGATTTGGCGCCTCCTACTTATCTTATTAGGTGGTTATGGATGGGTAGGGTCCACCATGTATGCTTTTTTGTTCATGATGGTCTTGTGGGACCCATATCTTCTTTTGTAGACCCTTCTTTTCTTATTCTCAACTGATGACGTCATAGATGAGCAAATCTTATATTTTTCCTTCGTTTGTTTTAAACATATCTTAAAATTATCAATTTTTTAATGTCACTGGCCATTGACATTATACTATGATTACATTTTCACCATAGTTTTATGATAAAAAATTAGTCACCCCATGGATCGATGTTGATAGATGGACCATTATGATTGTAAACTTAGATATATATTTTTTAAATTTAAAAAAAAATTCAACTTGAAATTTTGCTTCCAAGGATTGATTTAGTATCTTAGGAATGGTCACTTTGGTTTCTCCTAATCGCTAGCACCTTACTAACTAAATTTATCTTTACTTTTGATGTTATAATATGATTTCAAATCGATTACCCAAGAAGAGTGGTGTTAGTCACTACAATAGTGTAAAAGTTTAAAAGTATCTATTCTAAATTATTTTATCATTGAAAATAATTTTTTTATAACTATAATAAAAATAAAATTATCAAAACATTATAAAATTTCTTTGTATCTATACTTATATTTTTATTTATATATAATGCATCTTTATTTTAAAAATTTATATAATATTTTAAGATATATTGTTCTAATTTTTTGGTGTAATAGTTCTTTGTAATGGGATCCAACCCAAAAAGTTATAAGATATTTATAATGCACCCATTTATAATATGAACCCATTCTAATATGATTATCATTCATTTAAACAAAATTCCAATATTATAGTGGATTATATCCCATGAACAATATTATTCAATATATGAAATAATATCATTCTCGATCCCATGGATGCTTTAAGTGAGAATACTATCTCAATTATCTATGGATGCAACTACTTGTATATTGAATGGGATATTCTCGTAAATCATATTTAGTTTTTAATATCTAATCAAACCAAACATCAACCAATGGATATTGACAATACTGAGTTTGATATTGCCAATGGATCTTAGACCCAGCTCAAGGCTGATTCTTGGGATAGAATCAGGGGGAAAGCAATTAAAAATGGAGGCTTTCACCCACCCTTTTTAGCCATTGTTGGCTGATAAAAAACCCAAATCCCACAAATAATTTTTTTATACTAGAACATAAGAGGATTGAATGGTCCCTCAAAAAGGCAGATTTTATCTTCTCTCAAGAAGTATTTGTCTTCAAATATCATCTTCATTCAAGAATCAAAAATTAAGAGCAACATGTTGAATGTGTGCATAAGTTTGTTTGGAATAGGGTGGGTTTTGTAGCGAGTTTTGCCACTGGGGCCTCTAGTGGTCTTTGTTATTTTTGGGACAAAAAAAATTGATGGCTTTGTAATTTATTCCTCTGATCGTATTATCAATTTGCAATTATTTTGCAAAAAGACTAACCTAATATGGGTTATGACCAATGTATATGCCCCTAATTATAGTCAGAGCATAAAAGCCCTTTGGTCATCCCTCCTTCATATTAGGGAGTGCTTTAAGGAGGAAGCCTAGATTTTGGCATGCGATTTTAATACTGCACTATTCCCACATAATAAAAAAGGTGGTAATGAGCCCTGTGAAAGGGATATGGAGGATTTTTATGATTTTATCAGTAACAGTGAGATGATGAATTTAGATCTGAAAGGATCTTGGTTTATGTGGAACAATCATCGCATAGGAAATCAACTGATTCTTTCTATATTATTAGGGTTTTTTGTCTAAGTAAGCTTTACCTTTTTTTGGCAATGCTTTGCTCTCTGCTTTACTGAAGGTGGGCTTTGAACATAGCCCTTTGTGGTTAGAATCCTTCCATCGGGGCATGTTCTTCCTAATATCCTTCCATTTTGAGGCTATGTGGTGTTCACATGTTGATCTCGAACAACGAATTATGGAATAGTGGTCTTTCGAGGTTCCTAGTGCGGGGATGCAACATGTGAATCTTAAACTCAAGCTTATAAAAGGAAAACTTAAAGCTTGGAATAAACATAATTTTGGAAATATTTTTTAAAGAAAATAGGATTTAAAAAGTCAGTTATTGGATATGCAAGATGAAATTGAAGAAAAGGGCTTCTCAAGTGAGCTAAGAAATAAGGAAAAACTGGTCCTGACCGATATCCATAACACTTTGGCCCAAGAAGAAATCTTGTGGAAACAGAAGTCCCAGGCCTTATGGCTGAAGGAAGGTGACAGAAACACAAACATTTTTCATGTTTCTACTTTAAGACACATAAGTTCCAACCATATCTAGTAAATTTTCAAGGAGGATGGGTCCAAATTTTTAGATATCCAAGAGATTTAGAATGAAGCTATTTATTTTTTTAGTTGTCTGTTAGGTTTGAAAGATGCAAGGGATGTGGAGGTAGAAAATTTTCTACTGCAGTCAATTCCCTTAGTTATGACACCTGATATGAACAGTTTTCTTGAAGCTCCCTTCCAGAATTCCTATTATAAAAGGCATTAATCCTACTCTAGCGATTGATCCTTTGTCCCACCATCAATTTGTAGATGATACCTTCCTTTAACTTCTTGCTTCGGTGGAGCAAGCTCAAGATACAAAAACCATATTATCTACTTATGAAAGGGTGGTTAGATAGAAAATTAATTTATTGAAGAACCTTCTATTTTCTTGAACACCCAGAGTACCGATAGAAGAAAATTGCTGATATTATTGGATGCAAGATAGCTTCCCTACCTAACTCCTACTTGGGTCTACCTTTGTTCATTGGTCATATGAAAAATAATCTTTGGGACCTAGTGGTAGAAATATTACATCATCACTTGGCCAGCTAGAAAGGCACTCTCTTAAGTCCGACTGGAAAATTTTTGTTGGTGAAGACGATGTTGAAAAGTATTCTAGTTTAATTTATGTCTTTGTTCAAACTACCCGTAAAAGTCCTGTCTAAATTGAAAAATTAAAAAAAAAATCTTATGGATAGGCCCTCAAGACCACAAAAAGTTCCATTTGGTTTCTTGGGATTAATCTTGTGTGAGGAAAGAAAATGGAGGTCTTGGGCTATGGAATATTAGGTTAATTAATGAAGTATTGATTCTCAAATAGGGCTGGAATGTGCTTAGGAATCAGGGACCTAATTTGATCAAGATCATAAAAGAGAAGTATCTTTCACATAATAAAAAATTATTTGCTAATAACATTACCCATGAAGGTTCTATTTTCAGTAAGATCTTGAGAAAACTCAGAATGAAGCTGCTCCTAGGTGCAAGGTGGGTGGTGGGAAATGGCTCTGTCATTAATTTTTGGTAGGACACATGGCTTCTTGATAGCCCACTTATCCTTAATATAGCTCTAGACCCTACTGTTGCTATTAACCATAGACTGAGTTGGTCTAAATTTGAATATTTCATTGAGTGGTAAGGGAACAGGAGGTGCTGGAAAAAAATTCCTTAAAGAGTATTTGAAAACAGGGAGGAAGCATTAGCCTAGGGGATCATTTGTAATCGTATTAGAATCTGTAGTCTTGTGAGCTAGAATATGGAGGACTCTCTCATTTGGAAAGCTGAAAGTGAAGGTTTTTACTCTGTTAGATCAACCTACCACATTTTTGATGTAGATCCTCAGTGTTGGTTTTTAAAGTTTGGCTTAAAAACCTGACTTTGAAAGTAAATATTTTTTATTGGTTGGCTATTCAAAATAAATATTTAATAGTAGAAAATATTCACAAGAGGGGGATGGTTCTGATCAATAGATGCTACCTGTGTGAAGCTTCAGAGAAAACTTGTTAGCATATTTTTTCTAATGTCTCTTCTCGATTTTAGTAGTTTCTCAAGTGTTGTCCACTCTGGATGTCAGTTGGGTTTTGCAAAACACTATCTATGATATGTGCCTATAGTGGACTTCTCCTTTCAAGTCCCCTCAGTTGGAAAAACTTTGGTATTTATTGCTCCCACATTTGTTTTGGAGCATCTGGTGGGAACACAATTAGAGAGATTTCAAGAATTCAAGGCATGATCCAGATCAGGTTTCTTCTAGAGATCTTGGAGCTACTATCGAGAATGTGTCTCATTGTTTCTCATATCTCAAAGCAGGTTATTTGGATCAAAGCCTTGTGGAGGCTAAAATTGGATTTCTAGCTTCTTGCAAGTCATCTAAACTGCCTGCTACCCCAACATGCTCAACCACCTCATGGTGCCCTCCTCTTGAGGGATGGGTCAAATTGAATTTTTATGGTGCCTCAAAAGGAAATATGGGCCCTACGGCTTCTAGTGGGATAATTAGAAATTCTAAGGGTGAGCTCATTGGTGCATACATAGAGAATATTTCTATCCAAACCTCTCATTTTGTTGAATTCAGGGGTCTCCTTCAAGGTCTATTATTGGTAGAAACACTTAAATATCAAAAAATAATTGTAGAAGGGGCTCTTTAAATCTATTAAATATTGCCAATTCTATTACCAAGCCTTACTAGAGTATTTTGAATATTCTAGCAGAGGTGTTTAGAATTATGAAATCAAGAGAGGAGTTCAAATTTTAGTATATTTATTGGGAAGGCAATAAGGTGGTGTATTATATGGCCAACTTAGGTCTTTCTCAACAAGACCTGAGGGTTTGGTTGGATAATTTCCTCCAAGACCTTGAATCTCTTGTTTTCGATGATCATAGTTAGCCACTGGTTGTGCGTGAGGCTTGGTATGGGAGTTCACTTTGTGGACTCTTTGCTAGATATTTTGTTTTATGCTTGATTGGATGGGCCATATTAATTGGTGATCTTCACAAGTCCCCTAACATTTTTTAGCTGACTATTGTTTTTTGGGCATCTTTGTGTGGATGTTGGTTAGAACTTTCTTGGCCTCGATCCTAATGGTATCCTCATTGTATGTTATTTTAGTGATATGGTGATTTTTTTTACTCTTGTGGTGATGTGGTGATGTGTTTATATGTACTGGAGGAAAAAAAATCTGCTCTTCTAGTTATATTATAGGTTGTGGTCTCCTTTGTCAATGGGATTTGGGACATGGTTAAAAAGAATATGGACATGGCAACATCAAACTAGCTCTGTTATGATGTTATTTTAGCAGTTGATGTCAGGTTATATTTTATGTTGGTTGTATGGGGCCCTCTCTATTTTATTTTACTAAGATAGGCATGATTCCTTTAGCTATTGTTACCCAAATTTTATGGTATTTTGTTTTTATGGGGCCCTCTATGTTTTGTTTTACTAAGAGAGGTCTGGTTCCTTTAGCTGTTGTTACCCAACTTTTATGGTATGTTGTTTGTATGGGGCCCTCTCTATTTTGCCTTGTTGAGGATGGCTTGTTATTCCTACCCCTTGGATGGTTTTAATTTAGTGTTGTATTTTAGTGCATTCTCATGCCATATCTCAGTTTATTGTAATAGGTTTTGGGACCTCAAAACCCCTTCGTTTACCAAATAAAAAAAAACAAACATCAGCCAATAAATCAACAATAACATTTTCGCTACATACATGTGAGTATTTCCAATGTTAGAGACAATAGCTATAGTTAACATCATCCTTGATAATTGAGTTTAATTTTTAGTGTATATTAAATTCTCTTCTTAAATCCATTACAATATCTAAGGTATCCCCTTCTATGTATTATATCAACCTTGTCCTTAATAGGGTTTTCATTGATTTCGTAACATTACTTGATTATTATCATAATTTTCTATATAGACTAGTGAAAGTTTTACTTTTATTTTTTTCTAAATACCCTCACCCCAACATTCTTTTATGAATTCTTTTTGAATCCTTAAGACCAAAATTTAATTTTTTTCAATCTTCCTTAGGATATTTTCATTTTATCTTTTTTTATATTTGCACATTGATATAGCATTATTATTAGGGTTTTCAAGCTTTAGTACTTTTTCCAAATAATGCTCCACTTATTACATTAGTCAATGTGTTCTAAAATTGTAGATACCATTCTTTCATGATTATTTTTTATATTTGAATATTGTAGCTTTTCTCTTCAACTACACATCCCAAAAACTTCTTGAAGGCACCAATGAACATAACTTTTAGAGAAGAGGGTACTTGAAGCATATTTTTTGTTGCATTAGTCTTCCATTTAGGTAAGAATTTGTCTAACGAACCCAAAACTCAATAAAATGCAACACTAAACTTTCTATAAAGAGAAATAGTAAAGCAATAATTGAGTGATAGTTTTTCATCATCAAGACAAGAACATTAAGGAGGTCCTTCATATTCTCTCTTATTTCAAGTGAATCTTTGGTCACATTTTATTTGAAAAGCCCAACCAGATGAAGGATGTCAATTTAGGAAACTGATTCTTTAATATGAATTTCCACCTAAGAAATATTTTCTTCCACTTTTGATACAATTAGGTACATGTATCTAACAACAAAGATTGATCTTGATTTTTTACCTTCCTATAATAACAATTCCTCTTGATGATATTAAGGAATTCTAAACTTAGGTAAATTTTAGTTAAAATAGAACTTAGTTATATAAAATCTCTTCAATAGGATTAATAAGTCATTTCCTTCTTTTTTCCATATCAATATAGCTAGCCATATTATTTCAAAATTGATTGATAAATACACCCCTAACTTAGTAACTACTAGGTTATTTGGATAAAGGATACCTTTTTACACCAAAAATCCTCATAAAATTCCATCTTATTACATAATCCCAATCTCCATCATAGACCAAGAACAATAAAATATTTGCATTCTCTCATAAGTTTATATATTTTAGAACCTATCAATAATTCTCTTAACTGTAGAAAGATCCTCTATTTATCTTCCATTTAGATATTTTCTTTGAATAAGTTTACTTCATAAGAATTATTTGTTTGTGAAACATCTCCACGATAATTTCATTTCTAATAATGAGTTTGTATAATTATTCAATCTCAACCTCAAATTAATTTTGCCCTTAGGATTATTAATCTTATGCCAATAAAAAAATATAAATTCCCCTCCTCTCTTTAATTATTGACCATAATATATTTGTAAATTTTTATTTATATTGGCTATACTCTTTAAATGTATCTAGCAAGAATACTATAGTGAATATTCACTAAACTTGGAAAACTTTGCCTTAAGAAGAATTTGAAATAAGGATAAAGTAAAGGAAAAATACACAAAAGGTGGAGAAAAAGGGATTGGATAAATACAAGAAGAAAAAAATCTAACTAAAATATAACATCACTTTACAAAAGATCCAATCAAAAGCAAGAGATAAAAGTTCTAACTACTTGTACATGGTCTTTAAAAAAAAATCTAAAAGACAAAGGGTAACAAAAAGTTTTGAAGGGTGCAAGAGAAGCAAAAACTTTCAAGCATTGAAATTCATAATTTTTTGAAGGGCATAAAGGGAGCAAAAATTCTAAATATCAGAGGTTGTTAAAGTTACAAATAAGGAAAATGAAAAAAAGTTTTGATGATTGAGTCACAAGTTGCAAAGATATTTCAAGGATGGATGAAGTAAAAAATTCTAAAAAAGTGGATCATCCAAAGAATTTTGATGAAAGAGTTTTGTAGGTCTTGTGATAAAGCTTCACCCTAGTCATGGAAGCTTATAAAATTTTGATGTAGGAAGGCAAGAAATTTTTTGAGGATTCTTCAATTGAAGATCAAATGGTCCACATTGTGTTAGAAAGCAAGGGATCTATGGATAAGACAAAATACTCTAGGGAGCAGAGCATGCAGAATACAAAAATAACTAACAAATAAGAATAGTATAACATGGCAAAGTAGCAGAAAAGAGGAAGACTAGATTGCATGACCAAGTGATCCCAAAGGATTTACTAATAGTGCACAAACCTTAAAAAGGTTAGCTAAAATAGATCAATGAGCTATTACTAAAAGTATTTAAACCACTTACTAGCATCACTTGGGCTCAAAATCTAGGAAACATAGTTGGCCTATTGAAAACAAAAGTATGGTAACCATAACAACAACCCTAGATCTAACAACATTGATTACATTGGGTGCTTGTGTTCAAATTTTAGGATCCCTATGATGGGAATTGAGAATATTAGAAATATATAGGCATCCAAAGTCTTAGAATTGATGATTCCATATCTTGAGGCCTTGAAGATATAAAATGACATCATACAAATTAGGTCAAGAGAAGCAGTAGAGAAGCCTAATCCAAATTCCTACAAACATTTTATAGGGAAAATATCTCCATTTTTATCTATTAAAATTGGTTGCATTGGAATTGTGTTGGTCACAAATCTAGACTAAAGGAGAGGTAAGGTTAGATAAGCCTAATGCACCCGTATACCTGCACCAACATTGAACAACCGTTGTGCCTGGGGAAGGCAGGGCGATCAATATTTGGAGAAGGCTGATTCCTTGGTCCTAGATACTAGCCTAAAATAGAGGAGGAAAGGGGATGAGAAATATATAAAAATGGTCATCACCATAACTAATAAGGATGTGTATAGTCCCATCAAGACACATACAGGACAAGCAAATGTTGTCGTAGAAAAAATGAGTGGATTACCTAACATATCAACCAACATTACTCTTACCTACACTCTATTCCCTCTGCTATAAGAAAATTCTAGAAAAAGTGAATGAAATGCAAGAAATATAGATAGCAGAATTATTGCATACACATTTAATAACTTTAGAAAAATAAACTCACAATATTTACACACACAAGTATGAGTCAATTTGGAGATAAAATAGTAAAACACTTGTATTCACTAAACAACATAAACTTTACATATCAATTGTAATGGCTAAATATACACCCTTTAAAATGCCTTGCATTATAGCATATATAGATTTTATAATATATACTACATTAAATATGGTAGGTGGTATATGAGACTATTGAGCGGCACCAACAGGGACAACCCTACTACGAATCCTTCTTGATTTTTTGTAATCTGCAATGAAAGGTAGCTACCATGAGTATGTCAGTTAGATTCATGAATCTAGACCCTTGATTAGATTATTTCTTTGAGAAACTCTATAAAACAATAAATTCCAATCATCTAATTTTGAGGGTAATAATTGCGCGAGGACATGGGTCTGGGTTGACTACTTGGTTGATGTGTGATTCGATCATTTACCACATTGGACACCAACATTCTTTAATGCATGTCAACCATTGTGCACCTTATTAAATGAAGGTGTGTGCCTTTTGGAGAGGTCCTTGATACTAGCGAGAGTTTGAATGTTGGGAAATACTTTTGGGTCCATCCACTGATTACATTGACCCAAAACTTTGCTAGCTATTATCTGCCTTCAATAGGGTAGGCCCTCAGACCTTCAATCCAACTTCTATATTTGGACACAATTTTGTGGACCACCAGAAAATAAAAAATGCTAAAACCTCCCCCACACCTCAAAATTTGATTATATTTCTCCTATCTCTAGGATAAAACTTTGCGAGCCTTCAAAATCATGCGAGAACCTATATCCCCATCGAGCTCTAGTATTCAAACAATTTTACACCCCATCACTAGGGTGGCATTTTAGGAGTTGAACCCAGTCTATCATCATCTCAATTCTCTACTCCTAGGATGGGTGAGGTTTTGGGAACCACCAAAAATTTGTGATGGCCCAATTCTCCACTTTTCTTGATATTTCTCCAAAAATCCTCCACCCTAACTACAACCTGTTCATCACCAGCCACTACATACATGAAGGCCTACCTTTGATAATGAAGGGTCTGGCTCACAAAAAAACTTAACACTCTAATTTAACCATAATCTTCTTCAAAAAGGAGCTAGTGGATAAGAGCATACAAAATTTTACCCACAATTATGGTTGCTTACAAGGGATTTCCACCTTGTGGAAATAGGAAACCTAGATGGCCCTTATTTTGGAAAAAAACACAACAATTAGGGAAGAATGAGGATGAGAATAGAAAGAACAAACTAGAGAAGAAAGCAGCCAAGGATGGCTACAAGACATAAAAGGGAGATATGTGATAGGGTGGGAACTATACTCATGATAAGGTAGAACACTATAGAGAAAGTAGTGGAGGTGAGACACAAGAAGAGAATAGGGGAGAGAGGTAGTTGTAGGAAGAAATAGAAACTCACTAACCGAAAGAGTTAAAGACTACAAGCACACAAGGGAGAGGAAGGGAGGGGTTAGTGATAATAAAACAAAGAAATGAAAGGTAAGGAGACCCTAGGAATTTCCCATGGTACATTTATAATGAATTATGAGTTCCACGGGACACCCCCATAGATGGTATTCCCATCAACATACTTTGCTACTACCCAAGGATAATTTAAGAATAGATAGAATTCTAAATATACCTATCTATCCTATTATAGCCCTTCTTCTTTATACAATATAGTAAGAATATCTTCAACTTATCAAGATGCATCATGGGACTCTCCAATCACACTCTTTGAACCATTATTTTATGAATTGATAATGTTGTAGAGAAGATCATTTATAGAGCAATTCTACCAGTTTGCCAAGATATTTAGTACCAATCTTTGAAATATTTGGCATGATGTGGATCCTAGATTGTACATATAGATATTGTTCTTTAGAGGATCTCAGTTGGTATTATGATTTAGTGCTTGTGCTAGAGTGATGCATAAATGCACTTGCTTTGCAATATCATGAATTTTTAGGAATATTATCCATTGGGTTGTGGATTCACAAAACAAAAATTGAAACAAAGAAGAGAAGCAAGTACACAAATGGGAAAAGTATTTTTTTGAAATAGGAGGCACCACTTGGGAAACCATTGTGCACTGGTGACATCCTAATTTCCTACAACCTCAACTCAAGATGATGTTTGGCACTGTGTGGCCTTGCCACACCCTTTATTTAACCTTTAGCGTATTTACACAAAATTATTGCATGATTCACACATCCAAGTGAGATATTTATGCAACCTATCTAATGAACCTGTATTGCCCAGACTATATGATGTCAAACTTGAGCTATTATTCATGCATTTTTTGGCATCACACATAAATACCATTAGTTGCATTGAATCTCAACCCAAATATTATGTTTGACCTCAAAACTCTCATACTTTGACCATATGTCAACTATGTGGGTATTGCCTTTACTGCCTTGGGTTGATATCTGATTGGTAATTCTTCTAGGAGTGGGTACAAAAACTATAATTTGTATAGGTTGGTATGTACCATAACCCATACCTCGTCCCTTTTGATGGGAATGATAGTCTCAACCATGACCTAGTTTTCATTATTTTCCTACTTGGGTCCTCTTGGGCCTGGGGAGTATCAACAATTTTATGATAGAGAACTATGTAGTTCAACTTGGCATGGAATTTTTCTACTATCATGACCTTGCTTGAGCTCAACCCAAGCTTACACATGGGTTGTTTGGTGGACTCCATATATTTTTGGCTGAGACGTAATCCCTGTTGAGGAAGTGGTATTGTAGGGGCTGCTTCAACTGCCACTATGGTTGGCATAGGTAGGGGTATGGTATTACTATACCCTAATTATCCTATGGGGGCTTCCCATTGCTCATACTACCTACTACTAAATACTTGCTAAGATAAATAGGTAACAACATTATTCATCATAGGAAATGAATAGTAACCAAAATCTTGATCTTCCTACCACCCTCTATTCTCCTTTGGTTGCATGTTTGGGTATTGCACTTCTTCATCCGAGAGCTTCCTCTTCATGTTGTTGACTCATTTTATCAACTAGTGGATTTTCATCCTTAGCTCTTATTGCATTTGTTGTATATTTTCATGGAGGGATGAAAGGGAATTGCCCCTCATGGCATAGTGTTGCATAGGCATAATCTTTATGGGCAGTGGATTTTGGATTAAGTATGCATAAGGTAGAAGATGTTGGGGGGAGGGTCTACTGTCAAAAATATTCCCAACCTAAATCAACATTCTTTCCTCTTGGGATACCTCCTTGAAGATCTATGGAAACCTTTTTTTTCTTGATTTTTGAATAAAGAGGCTTATGTCAGGTTTAAAGGTGTAAACATAATATATGAACACCGAAGTAGATGATAGCTTTGCCTCATGAGGTATCCTCTTCCATTTTATTGTGAAGCAGACATTGAAGTCAACCATGACTTCATTAAAGGCTCACTTGATTAATGTGAGGTGAGTAAACAGTAGGAATGGATCTACAAAAGCATCAAATGTGCTAATGAGAGCTTCTTCTAGGTCAGTCCATGTATGAATGCTTCCATATTCCAAAGTTTTTAACCATAATAATGCTCTCCCTCTAAGATACAAATCAAGGAGTCAAAGCATGATACCTTCAGAAGCAATATTGTGGATGACAACTAGAGAAGCAACATATTGATATTGTTCATATGTGGCACCCTCTATACCATCATAGCTTGGAAAGGTCTTAAAATATGCTTTAGAGATGATGTGTAGACTTGGAATATTCAAGGGGCCTACATAATTCCAAAAAGGATAGCTCTACTAAGTCATCATGGGATTGATCCTTCAGATATTCTAAGTTCTTCCTTAGGTTGGAGTCACCATATGAGCATACTTTATTTTCTAGTGAGGTTAGGGCTACTCATAAAACCTTGATTCCTTCAAAAAAATGGAGGGGCAACTGATCATGACATCTATATTTCTCGCTCAAAGGATTAGCCAAGTGATTTTGTAAGATATGAATAAATCAAAGTATCACCAAACTCTAATTTCCTTAAATGTAGAGACCTTTTGGGTCCGTAGTATATTCACCAAACACTACTTTACTTCAAAGGCAAACCATTATAGGAAACATGGTTTGATATGGAGCGGAGTCACGAGGTGAACATATAGATATTGCATAGCAGAGCTTCACTGAACTCTATATTGAATTAGGATATGAGACCCTTGGTCCCATTGGGTATGCTAAAAATTATTGGTCACAAATTTGGCCTAACAAAGAGGTGAAGTTGGAGAAGCCTGATGCACCCACAGACCTATGCCAACATTGAATGACCACTGTGCCTAAGGAAGGTAGGGCGGTTGATCTTCAGATAATGCCAATTCCTTGGTCCTAGATACTTGCCTAAAATGGGGGATAAAAGTGTGTGGGAAAGAGATAAAAAGTGATCATAGCTAGAACTAACAAGGATGGGTATAGTCGCATCAAGACACATGCATGGTAAGAAGATGTTATTGTAGAAAACACAAGTGGATTACCTAACAGATCAACCAACCTTACTCTTGCCTACACTTTATCACCCTCTATTGCAAGAAAATTCTAGAACCAATGAATGAAATACAAGAAATCTAGATAGCAAAATTATTGCATGCACATTCGACTAGATTTAGCAAAAATAAACTCACAACATTCACACACACAAGTACAAGAGTCAATTTGGAGACCAAATAGTAAAACACTTGTATTCATTGAAAAACATAAAATTTACATATGAATTGTAATGGCTAAAGAGCTACTCTTTGTAATGTATTTCATTCTAGCATATATATATATTACAATGGATGCTACATTATATACGATAGGTGGCAAATGAGACTACTAGGCGGTACCAGCAGGGATGACCTTGTTACGAATCCTTCTTGATTTTATAGAAATATACAATGAAAGGTAGATGCCATGAGTACACTAGTTATATTGCATGAATATAGACCCTTGATTAGCTTATGCCTTTGAGAAACTCTATTATACCATAAAATCCAACCATCTACTTCTAAGGGCAATAAATATGTGAGGAGACGGGTCTAGGTTGACTACTTGGTTGATGCATGATTTGATCAATTACCACATTGAGCGGGACACAAACCTTCCTTAATGCCTATAAACCATCATGCACCTTATTAAATGAAGGTGTGCACCTTTTGGAGAGGTCCTCGATACTAGACAAAGTTTGAATGGTGGCCAATATTTTTGGGTCCGTCCACTACTTGCATCGACCCAAAACTCTACCCACTATTTTTCACCTTCAACAGAGAAAGCCCTCGAAACTTCACTCTAACTTCTATTTTTAGATACAATTTTAGGGACCACCAAGAAATTATGAATGCTAAAACCTTCATTGTGCCTTAAAATTTTATTATCCTCTTCCATATATCTAGGACAGAAATTTGGGAACCTTAAAGATCAAGCGGGAACCTATATCCCTTCCTAGCTCTAGTATTCGAACATTTTTCTACCCCATCACTAGGGTAGTATTTTAGGAGCTGATCTTGATCTATCATTATCCTGATTATCCACCCTTGGTATGGACGGGGTTTTTGGAACCACCCAGAATTTGTGATGGCCAAATTATTTTCCTTTCTTGATATTGCCCTAAAACTCTTCCACCCTAACTATAATTTATTCATCACCAATCACTACATCCATGAAGGTATGCCTTTGATATTGAAGGGTCTGGCTCACAAAAAAAAACTTAACACTCTAATCTAACCATTGTCTTCATCAAAAAGTATATAGTGGGTAAGAGCATGTAAAATTTTACCCACAAATTGTAAATCATTGATTAGTTTCTTATTCAAGCCTCCAAGCCTTGTATGCAACCCTCCTTTCATTTTATTTTGTATAACAGTCTAGACCTTAGCCCTATGTTGTTTTGTGGTATGCTTTTGAGCCCTCTCTTCTAGAATAATTGTATTCTATATTATATATATAAGAAGTTATGACTATTGGAAATTTTTCTATCCCATTTCTTGTATACGCTTGTTCATAATGGTTCATGCTGAGAAGGGGAAGTGTTCCTTGTGCATTGTCTACAAACAATTCATGTGTTCATTTATCCTACTATTATATTTTAGAATAATATAATGATATTTTTGCATCACACCTTGTTAGCCTAATATTTTATTTTCCTCTATTTCCCATGTTTTTTCTTCCTCCTTTCCTCCATGCACCAAAAGCCTATTAGGTTAGGTTAGAGTAAGTGAACATTAAAAATCACATCATAGGAGTTGTCCTTGTAAAAAATATTGAAGGTAGCTGATCAAACCACTTCCTAAGATCTCATAGCTACCTTGTTGTGTTGCTACACACAAGGTATTATTTTTAGGTGCATTTGGCACCTACAATGGTTTATTGTGACAATTGGAGAAAATAATAGTTTATTGGCATGCACAATGGGTCATAAATGAATAAATTCATTCAGCCCCACTAATAAGAGAAATATGGTGGGTTGAGATATTGGTGAAGATATTTGCTTATCTTATTTATTAAAGCATCTAAATTTTTTCCTAGTGACTCCACTGAAAGCAAATACCAAGAAGAAGCCATTCAAAAAAAGATTGATATGTAGGTGAAAGTCTTAATCTATCTACTTGAACAACATATACAACATTCACCTAGAAAATATGCTCAAAATGAATAACCCAAAATTTTATGAGTGAAATACCTACTACCAAATCCTTTCTTACTACTAATCCTCAAGCATTGACTCCACCTCTCAATATAATTATAAGAAGAAGAGGTCAAGGCAAAAATATGCATGCTCAATCACCTAGAAGATTAATTATGTGGAATGATTGAGATCCACTGCAACCACTAGTTCCAACTACAATATGAGATGACATACCAACATATGTCTTCAAATATCTACCCTAATTTATTGTAAAGGAATTCACCACACCTTTGGATCATTTATAGTGAATGGCTAACCTATGTACACTTCACAATATTGTAGAGTAGAAAGTGGATCTAATATTGTTTGTGGTATCATTCAGATGCAAAGCACATGAGTGATATATCTCAATAAAAATATATTTGATTATTTTTTGGGACCAAATTTAGGCCCTATTTGTTGAAATATTCAAATAAAGGGTAGATGTAGTGTCTCTTTTAGAACAATTGTCAACTATAAAGAGAACACCAATGGAGACTATGGATAATTTCAATGTCCAATTTCATAAAGCATGGCATAGAATCACTGATGAGGTTTATCCCCTCCTAGGTATGGAATTTATATTTCAAGAAATTATATTAAAAAATATCTATGACAATAAAGGCCAAGGGGGGAAATTATTTTCTAAACGCTTACGGGATTTCCATCTAGGCAAAAAATGATATAATATAGATAGGACAGCTAGCCCCTAAGACCACTATACCTCTATTTTCTAATGTACAATGATCATATTAGCCACCTCAAATTTTTTATCCAATAACTTTCCAATAAACTTTGGCCATACCTATAGTCCCTATTTCCTTTCTTGCTTTAATCCTCTATTGTAGATAACATTAAGTTTAAGTCAATGAAAAGTTTGCTAAAAATAGTCTTTAATGATATTTTCTCCCTAAGGAGGCAAAAAAATACCTAGAAGTTTTAGTATTAAGAAAATCCAAGACCTCCTTTCCAACAAAAATTTTATGGAAATGGACCTTCTTATAATGGCTATCCAAGGCCCCAATTTTAGACCAATCAGGATGTAGACTAGGCATAGAGCCATAACCAACAAATGATGCTAGTTTTGATGCCTTTATATAAAATACCTCCTAACCTTACTAGGGAGATACTTCTCATAAAAAATAATTATGTGGAGTATTTTTTTGCATGGTACTACCCAAATTCAAATTCCTATCCTACCCAACTATATCCTAAAGAAAGCCCATAGCCATCCATTGTAATGTCAAGTGAAATGATACCTACTCAAGCATCTATGTCTCATTCAAGGTTTGAAGAAAAAGTGATAAACCATACCACCCCTACATCATCCTTCATTTAGTTTAGTGGTTTACCTTTAGAATAAATCTTAGTCACATAGCATGAAGAATAAGTGTATGCAATATCTAAAAAAATAGACCTTGTAGTATAAAGTAAGCCACAAATCTAATTAGACTATGTGATAAGAGCCAAAAATTAGGTATTAGAGGAGAAATAGATGAGAAATAAAGTTACCCCAAACATTTATATAATATAAACTATATAAAAGGGATTGTTTTCCCATAGTACCACCAAAGTAGAGTGCACCAAAACATTTGATGATTGGCAAATAGAATCAGCTAGTCAAAATAATACATGACCTAATTATAATTGGTAAAAATTCCTCAATCAGCTATGGATAGGTCCAAATCTTAGTCAATGTTTAGTATCCCTCAAAATATCAACTCACTTAGGTCATTCAATGTGATTGACTACTTGAATAAATCCATGGTGGTTATGCCTACATGGGATGTCTTATCTATCCCTAAACAAAAAGATAATCTAAAGGTACTATAGGAAGAATGGAAACTAGGATAGAAAAAGACACTAGAATTCCTAAAAATATATTTCCTATTATTAAGTAGGCCTAAACCAACTCCTTTTTATTTATACATAATTTACATAATAATTTGATCCATTATTGCATGATTTATTCTGGAGCAAGCACTTCAATCATGCCAAAAGGGGTGGAAAAGGCATTAGGTCTAAATTATCGACCAATAAATAAAAGGGTGGTGAAAATAGATAAAAATGTTGTTCACATATTGGTGGTAGTTGAAGGTCTTCCTTTCACCTTACAAAACTATCCGAGATTGATAGTAACCCAAAACATAGTAGGAATTGATCTTCATGTATATTTGGTATTTTTCTATCTAGAGATTTCACTAGTAGAATACAAGTCTTCCTATAGATGGATTGGTCACTAAATATTCTAAGATATCAAGTGTTGGAGAATATTACATTATTTGATACATGTTAATGTACTCCCATGGTAGTTATGGTACAATATATTAGAATAGGGTTTGGGTTTATAGTTTAGAAGAGTGATTTATATTTATCTTTTATGTAAGTGTCTATGTACAAGATATGCACAAGTGTCATGTATGTAAGAGTGTAAATGTGTAATGAGATAAAGTGCACAAGTGTCATGTAATTAAGTATGCAAATATATAATATGAGGATGTGTACAAGTTTCATGTACTTTGTATGCATGTAGAAATATAAGTTTCATGTAAAAGAGTGAAAGTGTCATAGAGTTAAGTGTGCATGTAAGGAGATAATCAAGAGTCATGTATACAAGTGGTGAAATGAGAAGCCAAAGGATGTGAGAGAGTTGTCATATGGAGAGAAATAGTCAAGTACTTGAAGAGTTATCTTCTATGGCTATATTATGTAGGCAAAGCTCCATGTTGTATATTGAAAGATCTGGATATTGTATGATTCATTCAAGATTTAATAATATTGTAGCTTGTATGTATATTTTGAGCAATTATACTATAAGTGTTCTTCATGTTATTACATGAATGGTTTTGGTCATTTCACATTCATAGTTTATATCCATTTCAATGATATTATTATTTATATTGACCATATTAATATTTTTATTGCTCTTATATTTGAGTCTACTCAAATATCTAGAGTATTGGGATTAAGATAATCTAGCTTAAAATCCAATAGTGGTATCAAAGCTAATTTGAATAGAATCTAATGCTAACATCAAAGGAAGTATTCAATGTGAAAATATATATTAAGAGTCATATGAATAAAATGTAGACTCAAATTGCTACAAGTTTTTAATTTACGTATAGATAGATTAATATATTGATAAAAATCCCAATTATTATTTTATGGAATCTTTCAAGTAAAAAAATAAGTGAAGACTAGAACTTGGATTGAAGATTGAGGGGAAAAATTAAAAGTCACCCTGATTTTTGAATTCTCTCTAAAGATAAAGAATCATACATTGAAAAATTTAGCACTTTATATTTTGGGTATATCTGACCGTGATTGGATAGTGCACACTGAAGTAAGTAGTCTCAATAATACTATGATAATATAGAATATATTAGGCATGGACCTAAAAAATAAGGAAAAATACAATTAAGGAAATCAAGAAGTTTATCCTAAGAAGAGAAGAAGAAAATAGAAGCATCAAAACTTCAAAATAAAATAAGAAAAGAGAAGCATAAAAATATTCCAAAGAAGTAGAAAAGAGAAGCATCAAAAGCTTCTAGAGAAGAAGAAAAGAGAAGCATCAAAGATTCCAGAGAAAAGAAGAGTAGAGAAGCATCAAGAGCTTCTAAAAAATAGAAAAAGAGAAGCATTATGAGCTTCCAAAGATATAAAACTATAATTAAGTGTGACCAAAAAGAGATAGAGAACCCAAACAGAAGGACCAAGATGACTGAAGAGGGATATTCTATGTAGACAAGCCAAGTTTACCAATATAGATTATGGGATCACCTGAATGCTATCTAAGTACTGGATTTTATCTAAGCTTTCAAAAGCCTCATAAATACCATCTCATATAAAAAGAGAGCAAAAATGTGATTGTCATCTCAAAGCAAAAGAGAGCAAAAGTTTGAGCACCATCTAGAGTTAAAGAGAGCTGAAGTCTGAGTGTCATATCAAGGCTGAAGATAGTAGAATTTTGAGTGCCATCTTGGAGCTAAAGAGAGAAAAAGTCTAAGTGTCATCTCATATCCAAAGAGAGTAGAATTATGAGTGCAATATGAGAATCTAAGATATTAGAAATTATAGTGCCATCACAAATATAAGGTGAACCATCTAAGAATCATTCTTTGACCTGTTCATTCTAAATATGTTGAACAAAAAGCTAATTGGTAGAATTATAAAGTAACACTTAAATTATGTGTTACATTATGGTGTAATTTTTCATATGGAGCAACATTGATTAAGGGCATTGAATATGTGAGTCTATTGTAGTAGTAAATGTTTTAGAACTAGCACAATATGGTCAAAATTAAGAGGAGGAAAAAGGTAAGTTGATTTACCTTTATATATCTTGATAATTAATTTTGGCACTAAATTTTAAAAGTTCTAAGTGAAGATAAAGTGAAAACTTAGGAATCTCGATTATTTTATGTAAGTGTTTATTTATCGACCAATAAATAAAAGGGTGGTGCAAATAGATAAAAATGTTGTTCAAATATTGGTGGTAGTTGAAGGTCTTCCTTTCACCTTACAAAACTAGTCAAGCTTGATAGTAACCCAAAACATATCAAGAATTGATCTTCACTTATATTTGGTATTTATCTATCTAGAGATTTCACTAGTAGAAAATGAGGCTTCATATATATGGATTGGTCACTAAAAATCCTAAGATATCAAGTGTTGGAGAATATTACATTATTTAATACATGTTAATGTACTCCCATGGTACCAATGGTACAATATATTAGAATAGGATTTGGGTTTATAGTTTAGAAGAGTGATTTATATTTCTCCTTTATGTAAGTGTCTATATGCAAGATATGCACAAGTGTCATGTATGTAAGAGTGCAAATGTATAAAGAGAGAAAGTGCATAAGTGTCATGTAATTAAGTGTGCAAATCTATAATATGAGGATGTGTACAAGTGTCATGTAATTTGTATGCATGTAGAAATATAAGTTTAATGTAAAAGAGTGAAAGAGTCATAGAGTTAAATGTGCATGTAAGTAGATATTCAAGATTCATATATGCAAGTGGTAAGATGAGAAGCCAAAGGATATGAGAGAGTTGGCATATGGAGAGAAATAGTCAAGTACTTGAAGATTCATATTGTATGGCTATATTATGGAGAAAAAGCTCCATGTTGTATATTGAAAGATTTGGATATTGTATGATTCGTTCAAGCTTTTAATAATATTGTAGTTTGCATTCATATTTTGAGAAACTATATTGTAAGTGTTCTTCATGTTATTGCATGAATGATTTTGGCCATTTTACATTCATAGTTGATATTATTTTGAATGTTATTATTATTTATATTGGCCATATTATATTTTGATTGCTCTTATATTTGAGTCTACTCAAAGATCCAAAATATTGGGATTAATATAATCTAGCTTAAAAGCCAACAATCATATCAGAGCTACTTTGAGTAGACTCTATTGTAATGACCCACCTTGTCATCACTAAAATATACCTCCATTGTCACCACTCAATTGTCTAGATTTTTTTTTTTATCATATCTATCATGAATGTCTTTCTAGTATATTTTGATAAGATAAGTTCATGATCTAGATGATGATGTTGCATCAGATAAATGAGTTTCCATTAACAGTTAACTAAAGTCCCACACCATTAGTTAATTCCATGCTCCATTTACCATTTGGTTTTGTTCATTAAGACATTGGTTAAGTTAATTGTTTAATAATTCACAATTAATCATCCTGTCATCATCTAATTACAATATCATGTGCTAAGAGTGACAATATTCATTCATAACTCTTTAAACCAAAAATAAATAATTAACACAACTACATTTACTTGTAACATTTTTCCATTACATTACATGATTGCATATCATATTCATTATAATAAATTAACACTCAAATCATCATCTCATGATACATCATTCACTCATGGTATTGAAAGAACAATAATAGTAATTCATACATAGCATTGAAAGTAACAACAATATGCACAAGATTAAACAATCCAATCCACAAGTAATTGACACAGTGTTTATCCTAGGAACCCTCAAGGGAATAAACCCAGCCTCCAAATATGTGCTTTCCTCATATTCATAAACTTAATAATGTCATGGTTACAATTATAGAAGGGCATCTACAGATCCCTTTTAATCAGTGCAAGTCTAGGAAGACAACTATTCCATTTCAAATTCATGATGTAAATAAGAAATCCCAATTATTTTCTCTAAGTTCCCATTTAACATTATGGTATTTGCCATACCAAAGGAACCATATGTTACCTTAAAATCTATGATGATGTAAAGAGATCTATTAAGTCCTTTTGGAGAAGTCTCATCAACTTTAGAGGAATTTCTTCATGAATTCCCTCAAGAATGAATTTCAAATTTATTCTTCATGATTTATTTACAATAAATCCCTTGTTAATAAATCTAGAGTCCCGTACCTTTAAATTCATCAACAATCGTTCCCTCAAATTCCTTAAGAATGAATTCCCCATTCATTCTTCTTAATTGATTTACAATCAATGACTTTACAAATATTGCTATTTCGATGTGCACTAGAACCTCTACAATTTCATCATTGGATTAGAATTCCCACAATCCTAATCATCATCTTGGCCTTACATCCATTTGATCAACTAAGGTCCCATACCCTTAATTAATCAAATAGCATTCTAATTCTTGTTCATTTAATAAACTAAAATTCCATTCCTTTAGTTATTCAAATGTTACTTGATAATTCATCAATCATATGCTATACAATTTTTATGTTGTAACTCCAATAGGATAGTTAAATCATTAGTAATTAGGTTCTCCCAAAAATTTAAACATTTCTCATTTAGTAATTACAAAACTTACCAAATTATTTCCCATTGTGTGAATACAAACTTTCCTTTCTTTCCCAAAAGACTATTCTTTATAAAATTTCCTTTCTCTTTCGAAAGAGGCTAATCACTATTATAATTAACCTTCTATGTCCACATCTAATAAATTTAAGTAGGAATCTCAATTACTTAAAATGGTTCTATACTACCAATCCAAGTGGATTGTGCTTCCATGAGTTTCCAAAACTTTTATTTCCTTTTCCAAAAACAATGATATTAATAAATTCTCCTAAAGCTAAATCCATATTATCCTATAAGGATTTCCTTATCACCCTTTTTATACTACTAAGGTTGACCCTATTATTTCAATAGCTTTTGAAGGCTCTCATAAGTTTCCCTATTCAGGTTATTAAACCAAAGTTATGAGCTTAATTACTTCCTAACTATATTCCTATATTTCCATATAGGATGGCTTCCATTTTTCAATGTCTAAAATAACCTATTAAGGGTAAATTCCCATTTATCTTTCTCATGGCTTAGGATTATATACCTAAAACTATATCCCTAAGTAAAGGGATCAATAATTTAAATCAACATCCTAACAATAATTCAAATGCGGTCAACATATTCATCCCAAGTGTAGGGTCAATGGTCAGTTTGAAAGCTTAGCTTGCATGACAAGAGGCAATACTAGCCCCTTTTTAAAATGGTTTGTTCGTTAATTGGACCCCCGTTAACAATCGTTTAACCATCAAATCATAGGACGACAAGATCAACTAATGACAATGATGATCCTAGTGATATGTGTCCAACACGTGGCCTCTACCAAAATCATCCTACTGGCCTCCATCTAGCTCCATTGGAGCCACGTGGAAAGTATCATGACCACTACGTGGTGGTTGAATGAACTATGGCCTTTATTTTTCTTTAAAGAGTTTTCAAACTTGGAATTTGCCTCATGTGGGATAAAAATGAACGAGGTTCATTGCGTGCCATAGATTAACACTACCTGGGGCATCGACTTTGATCAGGGTTTTATGGAAAATAGGAGGCAGCCATTAATTACAGTATTCAAGACTGCATTATTTTCTAATGAGTAGGGATGGTCTGCAAATAACCCAAGGAGCATTCATTAATATTTTGTAGGGGAGGTAGCAAGGTTTGTTCGAATTTGAAGCCAAAAAAATTATTTGAACCATAGGAGGAGATTTTAATGAGGTATTACTCAAATATTAGATGGTGTCAAGATGTCACTGAACCCATGAGACTATCATACACTAATAAACCTTTTGCCATGAACATAGGTTCACCCATCTACACGACTGTAGAGGTATGGTACTAATCAGTCTAGCAGTTCTTTTTGAGGCATGTGAGGTCCATTACCCAAGTAGGTTTTACTCCAATAGATGCATTGATCTAATCCACAAAACCCCTTTGTGCAAGAAAACCATCCGATCACCTGATTTTAACATTTTTGCATTGGAGAAATGATCGTCTAGTTTAAATTTTCTGCATGGGGCTATATCCCACATTTACCTTGTGGGTGCTTTACAAGTCTTATATAGGTTTTGAATCTCATTATGTAGTTTGACCACCACCCGGTGGTTGGGTGGTGGTGAAACTCCTAGAAGTAGGCAGAGGTGGTTATATTTGTGCTAATGATTAGGGTTTCTTGGTGATAAAGATCACCCACTTTTAACAGAGGGTCTTCGATTAATGCTATTAGTGATTAATTAAAATCACCCCCTTTTTTATCGAAGGTCTCCTTAGCTATCTAAGGCATAAAATCCAAATAAAATTTCCTTCCATTAAATAAGTAGATCGAAGGTCTAATTAATTGTATGAGATTACAGGTTTCATAATCTCTCTCTCAAAATGAAACTAATCATGTTCTCAACATACCCAAAAACATTTCCATATTAACCTAGAGGTTGTGAGATTATAATAATAATCAATCAAACAAAACTATGATTCACAAAACCTATAACATGTCTTTCTTAATAAAATATATCATAAAGTTTAATAGATCGAAAGGAAATAACCTGGGAAGGCCTAGCTTTCGAGTCTTCTCCACAAGCTCCCTTCTTAAGCTTGGCTTGATCAACCTTTCCTCCCGAGCTCTCTCCCAAAGGTTTCCTCCTTCAATTTAGGAAATCCTTCCAACATTCTAGTTTTTGATCCACCAAAGGTGGAGAGCATACTCCCTAGGGTTTTTCTATATTTTTTCCTCCCCCTTCTCCTCTAAGAGGCTCTCTATTTATAGGTGTTCCTTCTCCCGAAAGGCAAGATTCCCTCTGCTAGGCAATCCTTCCATTAATGCAGGGTAAGGATGATTTAATCCTATTAAATCCTAAGTGGGAATAAAGGTTGAATAGATTTAATCTCCACTAAGGCAGTGGTGCAGGCCTTATAAGATTCTAAATATTATAAGCCCTAATTTATTTTATGCCCACGTGCTTCCACCTCCTTGCTAATTAAATATAGAGGAAATAATCTAACCTTCCAACTCAATTATGCCATGAGGGAGGTTAGGATAGGCTTTTTGGTATTAAATAATACTAGTGCCTAATTTGGTCCAATCAGAATTGGACACCTATTTTGCATTCATATTAATGCAATTAATCTAATCCAACATAATTAATTAATATCAAACCCCAAATACTTTCCTACAAAATCCCCTAATTAGAGTTTTGTAGTAATATTTAGGTTAGCAACCCCTTATATAGGTATTAATTGATCCACATGATCAATTAATATTCCTTGAAAGGTTTTAAAAGAGAAAGGGTTGTGACATCTATTACTAACATCGGAGGAAGTCTTTGGTGTGAATGTATATATTAAGAATCACGTGAATAAAATGTAGAATCAAATTGTTGTAAATTTTCAATTTTTAGATAGATAGATTAATATATTGATTAGAATTAAAATGATTATATACTAAGATTTTTCCACTCAAAATATAAGTGAATACTAGGACTAGGCTTGAATATTGAGGGGATAAATTAAAATTTGCCCTAATTTTTGGGTTCTCTCTAAATATAGATAATTATATATTGAAAAATTTAGCACTTTAAATTTTTGACATATTTGACCATGACTGGATAGCACACATTGAAGATAGCAGTCTCAGGAAGACTATGATAGTATAGAATATCTTGGACAAGAACTGAGAAAAGTAAAAAATATATTATTAAGAAACTCAACAAGTTTATCCTGATGTCATGACCCCACCCTTGCAATACCCTTGTTGAGAAGATAATATAACTGGGTCTATTGTTTCAATGCCTAACATTATTGGGTGCTATAAATATGTAAGGATAAGATGTAATATCGGTTATGTTTAATGTTTATTAATGATTCTAATATTTTATGGTTTTGTACGGCTAATCGTACTTGCAAGTGGACAATGTCGAGTTAACAATTTAATATTCACCTTGATGATGCTTTTAAATTGTTTAGCCAAGGAATTTGATTGATATTATTTATGCATATAATAGTTGAAGGAAATTTATTAACCATTACAACATTAAGCTCATGATTTAATATTTTTCTTGGTATTAAATAAATTTTCTAAGAATTAGTTTAATATTGTTTAAATGCATAAAATGGATATGATTGAAGTGACTAACCATTATGATACTAAACTAGCACTTTATTATTTGATTTTATTTCATTTTAAAATCATTTAGCAAGAAGTGATTAATAGTTATTTTAAGCCTATGATGGTTACATTTAATGTCTTGGAGAATGAATTTGTTTAATAATTATTACACCTATAAAAGACTCCTTTGACTTTCCATTTGAAGGAAGTATTTCAAAATCATTAAAAGGATGACTATTTTGGAAGGGGAATTAATGGCCTCTTGTTAGCTAGACTAAGTAAGAAGGTTGGTATTAATGAAAAGCATGTCCCTACCATGTTGGAAAAAGGAGCATGATTTTTTTGGAAGAAATTCCATGTCTTCTTAGGGGGGTGCATTGGCTTTGGGAAGGTACATTAGGAGGAAAGAGAAGAGGGGATTTGAAGGAGGAAGGCAGACAAAGGATATGGATGAGAAAATAGGTTATATTTATTTTGGAACCCTTCTTTGCTTTTAAACTTTAGTAATTCCTTCATATCTTATTAGAACAAAAGAATATTTTCTTTTTGGAAAAGTAGATTTAGGTTGTTTTCATAGAATATTTCTTGTTCAACCGTCTTGAAAATCGACCCTCATATCTCCCTTGAAATAAGCCCTTGGTTTTATTTAACTAAGGCATTATAAAGGGGTAATCCTTTTGCCTTTATATTTTCTTTGTTTGGTGTATTTTTTTGGGGTGCTCTGTGTTGGATTCAAATTTTTTAGGACTCAATTGTAGCTTACATGGAGTTTGAGCCATGTGTAAGGAGTAAGCAATAGTATAGTTTTTTAAAGAGCCCATGAAAGGAGTAATTGAATATTTATTTTGATTAAGGGCTTGTGTAAATATTAATCATACTTGCTCTAGTATTTAGCACTTATTGCTTGAGTCTTTGGGCTTGCATCTTGGTTGGGTGCCTTAATATTTTAACTAGTACTGTGTCTTTGTGTGAAAGTTGATTTTTTCAAACTAGAAGCTTTTCTAAAATCCCTTCTCTTCCCTTCTCTTTGGTTTCATTTGAAGAAGATACCACTAATAAAAAATTAGCCTACATGGGAACAAAGGAGTTGGTTACATGGCATCTATAATAGGCTAGGTGGTATTTTATATTCTTCTACCGTCGTCCCTCTTTCATTGTGCTTGTAGATGTAGTAAATTTATGCTAGGTAGGTGGCTACTAGAGTTAAAACCCTTATACCATATTATGATCGACCTCAAGATGTTTGTTGATCCCTCTTGTTCACATTTGGTAGTGCATGTTTCAAACTAGAGGTTGTACTACCTTCCTTTGTTGCCTTGGTTGTCATTGCATTTGTCTAAGTTTTGGATGACATTTTTGTTATCACTATCACTAAATATGGGTTTGACCTAAGGAAGAACCTTAGGTTTTGAATTTAATAATTTTCTCTCATCACCTCCAACCACATGGGATACTCAGAATCCTGAGTGCACCCTAAAATGCACTTAGCACCTATTAATTTGTGTCCACAAAGTGGTGATCACCTAGTATTAGATACAATATTGTATTTACACGTAGACCTCCCATATCATTTGATCACCTCTAATGATCATCATCCTCAAATGACATATGGAAGTTGCTTGTTCGTTTGTGTTGGATCATTGGAAACAATTTATTTTAATTATGTGAATGGGATTAATCCCACATTGTAGGTGTGGAATGTGCCTTGTACCTTAAAGGGCTAAGTTTTTTACTTAGTAAGTGACCACCACTCGATGGTCAAGGGAGCCACTGAGTAGGGGTTATCCTATGCTATTTGGAGGTGCATCTGCTAGTGCATATGGCTTGTGCTATGACCTATTTGTTGATTTGTATGCTTTTTGACCAACTGACCCATTGAATTTGTATTTTGGCTTTGTGATGATTGATAACTATGGATTATTATGGTTGACCTATGTCAATAGACTTTGACCTATTGATCAAGGTACAAAACCTTTTAGAATAAAACTATGTGCTTTATATTTGTCTACCATTAAAAAAGGGTATATTTATTTAATTAGAATAAGTTCCTTTAAGCGATTTACTAACCTCCTTTTTTATCATATTGAAGGAGAAATGTATTAATGGTTAGCATAGCATGTGTAGACACATAAAATTGACCCACTTTGAGTGGTCAATCTTCCTTAGTGCCCTTAAGAGACCCTCACCCATTGCCAAGATCAAGAGAAGGCCTCTGTCCCTCCCCTTTTTAATTTGTTTGTCTTTTAGTGAAATCGTACCTCGTCTTTACGAGGCGTGACTTTGCGCTAGCGATATTGCGCCCCATCAGGATGGGACGTGACTTTGTTTTTTAATCTAGTTTTTTATTTTATTTTATTTTATTATTTTTTTAAGCCTGGTTAGACCTAGGGTTAAACATTCTTGCATGTTATGGCATCGGTTGTGAGTTTATTTGTGCATGCTTTCCTCCTTCTGATTTTGTCTATAAAAGGAAGGATGTTCTTACCAAATCAAAGACATGCAAAGTTTAAGTGCAAGTGTGATATGTGAACTTTTTATGTGTGATCTATATACAAATTATTTATAGTTTATTCTAATTTACTTTCTTTGTTGTAAGCTAACCCCGAAGTGCAAATTTTAGATTTGATATTCTATTGTGTGTATTGGATTGATTTACTGTGTGATTTGGTGGATTTGTGGCATATATTAGAGAGATAAAGTGTCCATATGTATACTTGGTTCTCTTTTGCATGCTTATGTGATGTCCATTAGGGTTTGATCACTCTTTTGTCTACATTTATTTCATCTTTTGCATTCACTTATTATTTTTCTTTAGTTTATAGAAAATCATGCCTAGCATTTACGAGGTGTGACTTCGCTTGCCCTAATTAGGTAAAAGTTATTCATAGAATCAAAATCCTACCCTGTCCAAGTAGGGTATGACTTTGTTGCTATGATATCGCACTCGATCCAAGCGAGGCATGATTTTTCCCTAGGGCACACTGGGGGCAATTTTTAGATTTTGCTTTCATTGTTACATTCCATTCTATCTCTAGATCATATTGTTGTACTTTGTTTTCTATTTTTTGTTGCTATCTTTCTGATTTATGATTAAATTTCCAAAGTTCAATTTCCACTTTTGTATTGAAAGGTCATCTAAAAGGACCTAGGGGGATTGAATTCTTCTAGATCTATCATATAGCGGCCTATGCAAGCCCCCTAATACTAATTTTATTTTTTAGTGTTTCATAAGTGATCTTGCAGGAACAAGAATATTTGATGTCATTGGACAATAGGTAGAAAAGGTTTAAATCAACCACTGGTCTAGAGAAGTGCTCTATAAATCTTATTAATTGAGAATATGGTATCGTTGTTGATTTATAGGCATCTGAAAGTGAAAAGCATCTAGTTTGCATCTAGGGATAATTTTTGTGTATTTACTCCTGTATATCTTTGCTTTAAAGATTTTTTGAAATAAAACCCTAGGTTAGTAAGCATTCAAAAGAAATAATCATTCCAAGATAGCTCTTGTATGCCTACATTCTATTTCCAATTGCATTATTCTATTTTCTACATTATCCTTTATCTTTTCTTGTTCAGATCTAGAAAAGCCAAATTTAGGTGATTGCCTAAAACTGAATACATCAAACAAACCTGAATATCCTGAGGACTTGGAGCGAGTCCTTAAACCATTCCTGGTGAACCCCTCCCCTTAGCATAGAGTGTAGAGTACAACATACCCCCGTGGTTCACCCCACAAAAAGTTTCCCTCTTTGTGGATCCAAACCTTTTGTTTAGGAATTGTACGCGATAGGGCAATTTTCCCCATATACATATTTAGTGAACCCGATGTGAACACCTCCTTTTCTTATAAACACTAAGCAATATCATTAATTATATTTGGAAAATATTTAAGTAATTTAGAATTTGTTAATGTTTTCTCCTATTTTTTTTTTCACTACTTCTAATGGCTCATATTCTTAGAAGTCAAAGGAAACAATTAAAATTTGATTATGTTCCTTTGAAGATGATCAAATTGATAGGGAAATCCCTAATATATATCTAGAAGAGCAAGAATATGTATATATGGAAACTGAATCTAATTTTGATCCTCTTGTTGAGCCTAATGGAAGTTTAGTATTTTCATCATTTGATCACATTTGGGAAATCATGAAAGCTCATAAGGAAAAGCTATTGGAATATGTGGAGCGAGAAGCTCATCTTGAAAAAGAGAATGCTACTCCTTCCCATCCTAATAGGTCTTCTTTGCTTCATAATGATATTCCTACATCTCAACCTTTGTATCAAAGTAGTCTGAAGGATCAAGTGACTTGTGCCAATACTAATACCACCAATGTTGGAAGGAATCTGCAAGTCCCTCTAACCAGTAGTGGCCCAAAACTTTATTCTCAATTTCCTCCTGCATCCTCTAACATCAAAACTATTGCTTCTATTCCACAAAATGTTAGCTGTCCTCAAATTTCCACATACAACCAAGGTATCCTAAGTTTAAATCTAATATCAGGGTTTCAACATGCTTACATTTCTCCTTTAGATATTCTAGGGAACACACATAGCAATCCAGAAATGCATAATTTAACAAGTGTTGTGAATCAATTGGTCTCAAGAATGGACATGATTCAACCGTAAGGGTTTACATACAACTATAGGGATATGTGTAGTTATCCAATGGATCCTATTTTTGTTGCCAAGCCTTATCCTAAGCATTTCCCCATGCTAGTATTTCCAATCTACAAGGGGACTGAATATCCAACAGAGTATTTGAGGGGATTCAGAATAGCTTGCCATGATCTTGTTTATGATTATATGCTTTTATTGAAAACATTTACAAAGAGTATTTCTAGAGTGGCATTAGAATGGTACTATTAGTTACCCAAATATTCTTTTAAAATATTTGAGAAGACCGCAAATATTTTTGTGCATTAGTTTATTGCTTATATTGAAAAGGAAGTGATTATGAGAGATCTATATGATTTAAATAAAAGTAGAGAGGAATTAAAAAAAAAAAAATTAGCTCATTGGAGAAGTTTAGTTGGTCAATTAAGACAAATTGTGTATTAGAAAGATATGCTTGATATATTTACAGGAAATTTACAAGAACAATTATCTTATGCTTTAGAAACTACTACTGTCACATCCTTAGATCAAGCAATTGCATTAGCCAAAAAAGTGGAACAAGCTCTCATCAGGAGAGGTCAACTCAAGGTTAAAGAAGATAAGTCAACTATATCTCAATATAAGAATAAACATATAGGAGGTAATAGTAATAGTAGACCTATTAATAATTTCAATAATAGCCTACAAAATATTATGCTTCAGAAACCTCCTCAAAGGAATTTCATGAGACTTAGTATCCCTATGAAATCATTTTTATAGCAATTTTTAGATGCTAAGGCAATAGAATTACCTCCAGTAAGACAACCAGATACTACAGCTCATTGGTACAAGGCAAGCCAATATTGCACTTATCATAGAGTAGAAGGACATTGGATGAACACTTGTAAGAAATTGAAGCATGTGGTTCAAGATCTAATTGATGCAGGACGTATTGATTTAGGAAATCTCCAATCAAAGAGTAGTCAAAATCTTGCTCAAAAAACTCTAACAATAAATCAAGATATGGGAACAATTAGCCAATAAGGTGGCTCACCAAGATGACTCCCTACGCCATAGTAATGTGGTTGGTATTTTGGTGGTAACCACAAGAAAATAGGCTCAAAATCAGCAACATCAACAAGGATAGAATTCAGTATCTCAGTCTAGTATAGTTTCAAAGGAAATCCAAAGAAAATATTTAGCTACAAGGATTCCACCTATAGTATTGAGACCACAGTCACAAGTTTCATTTGATATTTAGAAGCAAATAGCTAATACTCCAACAAAGATATCAGTGTTAGAACTGTTGCAGACTTCTCATGATCACATGAATGCTTTAATGAGATTTTACAACAACAATTTGTTGATACTGTAGGTTCTTTTGGGATACATCATATCTCATTTTTATATGATGATAAATCTTCCTCAAACTTGCATGAGGATTCATCACTTTACATCACCACACTTATTAGGGATACCCTTGTCAAGCGAGTGTTGATTGATAATGGTTCATCCCTCAATTTATGTACATATCAATTCTTTCAAAAATTTAGATTAAAAGAGGAAAGATTTAACAAAAATTGATATCATAATTAAAGCTTTCAATAATGAGTCCATAGAAGCCTGTAGTGTCATATCTCTCCCATTGAAAGTGTAGTGACCCCGGGACGCACGCACCACATATTTTTATGCTACTTGCAATGTATTAAAAACCCAAAATGAAATGGAAGACAATGAAAAGCATATAAAACAGAAATAACAAAGATGGATCTCTTTATTTGTATTGAAACCCGATTACATGTCGGTCCCTCTTAGGGATACCCATTTCGATACAATAAGGTTACAAATAGCCAAAGAGTGCCTCTTTCATGAAGAGGTGGTGCGCTTTCAAAAATCTTCCCAATTTCGTACATAAAAATGTATGAGGGCTTACAGATGCCTCCTTCTCCAAGACTATTTTCTAGAGGGATCCCTTTTGCTCTCGTATGTTGCAGATTTTGTCCAATGAACCTGTGGCCCTGTAAGCAATGAAACAACAACACACGCTTAGATGTCTAGGAATACCTCCTCGGATGAGGTTGTTAGTACTGAATATAACAAATGAAAGCAAGTGCAAATTAGACTAATTCTATGAGTGTGAATGAATGAAACAATGCTATGCTAATGATATACTAAAATAATGAATCTAATGTCTAAAACCCTAAGCTAATCCCGTGGGCCACTATCCAAGACAACGATCACTAAAGTGGCTCTTGTCCTCTTTACTCCAAAGCTATGGACCAAATCTTGTATTCGATGTTGAAATAATGGTTGCTATGCTCTCCAATATGTCAGAGCTTTGCCATACATGTGATCTCTAAGGGAACTCTCCAAGTCTCAAAATCTCTCCTCAATGACATGTCTTGATAAATTTCCTAGATAAAGATCTCTTAGATAAAATATGTCTCTCCTCTCTTCAAAGATCGATCCTTGGTACTCTTAGGCTTGCACCTTTTATAGTGTGAAACCCTAGGTCTATGTCCAAGCCCTAGGAATGAATTTCTCATGCGTAGTGAGAGTTAGCATGAGAAGATTTTTTGTCTTTTCTATGTTTGGAGGTTAGTTAACTGAAATATAACTGCCAACTTGAGTCTCCTATGCAAACTGGTTGTTAGCATGAGAAGCTTTTGTCCTTTGTCTATGTTTGGAAGCTAGTTAACTAAAGTCTAAATGCAAACTCAAGTCTCCTATATGAACTAGTCATGAAAAGGAATGCAAAGTTACTCCCGCTCACCTTTATTGCATGCAGAGTGCCACTTCCACCCGTGATTAGGCCTGTTTGTCGATAAAACTGCTTTTAGGGTTTAGCCGTTGTCGTCTGCAGTGGCTAAGATCTAGCCATTGTTGGCTTGAGTGACTAGGCTTGGATGGCTTGAAAATACCCCAAATGAGTGGTGAGAACCACTTTTGATGCTTGGAAAGTCCAAGATTATGTCATCTAATCTTATGAATGTGTCTATGTGAGTAGCTCCCCTAAGCATGACACATTTTAGGTGTCTACAGATGCCTATTTTTGTGATGCGTTGTGTGGAAAACACAACGCTGAGCAAAAACGTAGACTGATATGTTTGTAGGGTGTATGGTGATCAATGGTCTGATCAATGTTGGATGGCCCAATCATGCAAGATGATGTGCACCCCTTGAATCATTGCCTCAATGTTCGAAGGACTTAGCTCAGTGGCTTGGGCATGTTAAATTGCACTCATTCCTCAAACTCAATCGGGTAGCTTCAGCTGCTACAATAGTTCTAACCGGTAGGAGAGCTACAATTGAAGATGTCATGTCTACTTACATTCCCAGCAAACAAGAGAAATTTGTGATTATTGTATGCAATTATTCGTAGGACAAACACAATTTTGTTATGATCGAGTGATATTTTGTTGATTTTGATTATGATTATGTTGAAGTTTTGAACTACTTCCTCACACAATGGATTGGTGAAGAAATGATAATGAAGGAAGCGACAAGTCGCTTGACCAATATGACTAATCTGGTTCCTTTCTAGCATTTGTTGCTTTTAATGGGCAATCCCACATCCAAGTGTGATTCCAATTGTTTATGATAATCATCCATCCCTATCCCGAGGAGCGGTCCAACTATCAATAGCCTTCTTAGGGAGTTAGGATGAGTGATTCTATTTATGTTCATATTGTATCACTTTGGCTTAATATTTTTGGTATCATAGGGGAATTAGGATGATCCTTTCACACCCATGGAGCAGTTCGACCATCTTGGTCTTCTTCGGGATTGAAGGGTGGCACATCGTAATTCCAAAATGAAATGCTTTTGCCCCAAGTAGCCTTATGGTAGCCTACTCATCTCATAAAAATGCATGGAGTGTGAATCGCTGCAATCGCCAAGTGGATAGAGTAAGTAACTGGGTACGAGGCCTGCTTGAGATTATGCTTATATGTGATTTTTTTTGTTATTTTGGTCATTAAGATGACTTCCATTTATCAAAATGCATTTATTTGATGTTTTTGTTATCCCCCCATGGAAGGAATTTTCTTGTTATTTATCTATGGAGAAGGTCGCTGTCAGGTCCAATGGCCTCTGAGTCTCTACCTGTGGTCGTTGTCACCTTGAGCGATCACGAAGTTTGGGCCACTAACGCTAGCAATGGCCAAGGCATAATTTGAAAATATAAAAAATATGTTTTTAGGGTTTTGACCTGTCACTTTCATTTGCTATCAATTCACTTTTCAGAGCTCTGGTGAGACAATGACAGTTGCGATTTCTGAAGTTACCTGCATCGAGGACATGGCTGCACAGGGCGAGGCATTAGCTGTTGGAGGAGCCGGAGCTTCTCGGGTATTCTTTCAAACCCTACGCTCTTCTCTACTTTTTGGCTAAAACTAAACCTCACTAAGTAAATGGCAAACACACCCCACTAAATCTGTTGATAATGAACGAAATCCATAGTTAGGCTTAGTTTAGGTTTCTAAGTGGTGGGTTGGTCCCCATTTTTTTTTTTCATTTTTTTTTTATTTTATGGCCTAGGGTTCATGGGTTTGCCGTGTCGCCCTTCGACCACTTTTGCTCAAAGCGGCAAAAATTTAGCCACTATCACTCAGAGTGGCTAAGTTTGAACCCCAACGGTAAGAAATTTGACCATTGGGCTTTGGTCACTACTGTCTCCAACGGCCAGATTCTAGCCGCTATAGGCGACAACGACTAATCCCCTTAGCCAATTTTGCATAATTTTTTTGCTTTTTATTGGATTTTTGAACTACTTTTTAGCATGTGTTGCATGCCTAGGTGTTTTTATCCCCCCCTTATTTACTCATATTTAGGAGAGTGTCATATTTTTTTTATGTTTTATTAGGATTTATGCCTTAGATGCACTGTAGTTATGTTCCATATTTCTTTTGCTTTTCTTAGATCCTTACTGCTTGGGCTCGGGACCCGAGGCTCATGAATGACCTTCTACCTCTTTTGGATGACATGGATTGGAGGTGGCTTAAGGCTCGCGGGCTCTAGTATGTTACTAGACTACCTCATATTATGTCGGACCAGGCTTACCTTATGACTTTGGCCCATCGTTGGGACCCTCGAACTAATACCTTCCACCTCTTGACCGATGAGATGACCATTACACCAGAGGATGTGTATAGGATCTTTCGGATCCCTTTTTATGGAGTGGCGATTGTTTCTTCGGCCACTAATGATCAGGTGGCCATATTCACTCGGGTTTTCGGAGGGCATTCTAAGGATGCTCTCAAGGACACCAAGTCTAGGGGAGTTTCTATCATCCACTAGTACTAGGAGCATGTTTTCACGATGAGGCATGCGATGTTGTTGATGGTCATCAACAATATCCTTATCCTAGATTGTTTAGGGTTGAGGTTCCCTTGGAACCTCCTTGCGATGGTTCAAGACCTGATGGATAGCGAGGCGCTCATCATCTATGCATGGGGTAGGTCTCTATTGGCTCAGTTTTATGATGAGCTATACCACATCCACTAGAGGGGTCGTGTCAACATCACTTGTAGTTGGATTTTGTAGATCTAGGGATGGGAGCACATTAGGGTAGATCACCCTAAGGGGCTTCCTATTAAGATCATAACTGTGGATAGGTGGATGCAGTGCTATGGTGCTATATGGGCTAGAGAGAGCGAGGAGTGCAAGAGCCACACTTTTATAGGGGAGTTGACTCATTATACAAATACTTTTACTAGACTTTGGGCTAGAGATGTCATATGGTGCCCGTATCATGAGTGTCCTGCTTGGGATGACCCTGACAACTTTACTTCTAGGATGCGACATGAGCGATGGCTCATTGGCCATAAGGTTAACATCCGGGAGTACTTCTTCTACTCTCGGGTTCTTTGTTAGTATGGGTTGCAGTAGGATGTGCCATTAGTACCATTTCTATATAGGCGCATCAGAGTAGAGAGAGACCTCCCTCCCCGACAGGTTACAGAGCTGGCTGACGAGGAGGATGCCCTAGTTGTTGATCTTGGAGTAGCTGGTGGAGTTACAGATGCATTTTCATGGTGGTGGGGTGACCTGATGTGGCATGGTGAGGGTAGTCTAGGCCGAGAGGATGATGGCAGAGATGGGGCAGATCCATTGGGGTGCAGGGTTCATGCTAGGACTACGGCATGGGGCTAGTAGGTAGAGCAGGTGGTAGTGGAGGAGTAGGAGGTTCCTAAGGAGGTGGAGGAGGAGATGGAGCCTGAGGAGAGAGATTCTCCTCTTAGGGCACAACTACATGATGTGGAGGTCGAGCTCCAGTTGGCCAAGATACAGGTACAGTAGCGTGATGCCATCATAGCTCAAAGGGATACTACTATAGCATAGTTGTTAGATCAGGTATAGGATTTGCAGGCCACTCTGGGAGGAGCTACCTGGATGTAGGTTGTTGTTGCTCCTCCTACTCTTGAGGGTCCTTTGAGGGTAGCTCTCGAGGCTGAGATCAGTCGTTTATAGGGTTTTTTGGATGAGAGTGATGTTCAAATTGTTGAGGATGATGCCCAGATTACCACTCTCTCGAGGTAGATCAGGAGGCTAGGAGCCATCCCTAGGGAGAGAGGAGCCATAGGTGGGTCACAGGTCAACAAGAGTTCTATCATAGGGTAGTATTCCATTTGGCCTAGTCATGGGGCCCAGAATCATACTGAGAGACCAGCAGGGTCTAGCTCACACCATTCTCCCAGAGATCCATCTATAGGGGGTAGTGCTGCAGGGGGCATAGGCCCAATATTTGATTGATGGTTCACTTGGTTTTGATTCATTTTTGAGGTCGGCTGACCTATATGACTGTAGCCCATGGGTATTTTTGTATATCCATGGACTTGACACACATACTTTTTATGATATCTTTGCATTATGACTCATTATGTGTATCATTTATTGCTCATGTTTTTGTTGTTATTTTGTTTTATGACGTGATGTGATGATGGAATTATGATGATTTGATGTATATGTTAGATGATAGATGATATTGTATATGCTTTTATGGATGTGTAGATGCTTATATGATTTGATGATATGATGTGATGTATTTTGATGATGAAATGATGAATTCATGATTGTATGCAAATGGATATTGCCTATATGTTTTATGATGTGCTTTATGATGTAATGATGGGTGATTTGGTTTTTATGTTTATGGATGCGATGTTATTTGTTAAATGCATGTTTAATTTTTCTTTAATTGTATGCATCTAACTTGTGTGATGGGATGGTATAAATGAACTTGTATGCTCTAATCACTTAAAACATAAGGAATGCATATGACATTTGACAATCTTAATGGGTGATACCATAGAAAGTAAAAAAATAATCATGAATTTAAATAATCACTCTTATCATAAGAATTGATTAAGTATTCATATATGAGATGTAATGGTGTGTAATGTATTTTCTTGATAAGTTTCTATAAATTAAAAGATATAAAGTAGTCAATGGTCGTCTATATACTATTTCTAATATATATGCGGTATCTGTCCTACTATGTTGACACCCCCTAATTTATAGAATCTTATAGAGAAAGTGATGGTGTGAATGATGATATGATTTGTTGCTATGTAAGAATTTTTGGGGCTTTTAGGAGATTCAAACACTCTAGTTACCCTATCAATAGTTATTTATTGACCACTCTAGACTTTTGAAAAGTAAGGCTTTTACCATGGACCTGGATATTCATGATCTCTGTGTGTGCAAATGATTGTATATTTTGAGATAGAACTCAAGCATTTCCTCCAATGTCAGGCGGGATTCTTTCAGCCCATTGCTAAGATCAGGGATTCTCAAGTGTTCATCTCGTCCTAAGTTGGACTTAGTTGGACTATACCACTAGGCAATATTGGGTTACCTAAGCTAGCTCATCCACATTCAAACATTGGTCTACACAAATGCATGAAGCAATTGTGGTAGACATATCATCATGCGTAAGGATCTCTCCTTCCGGTTTTGTACAATGCTGAGAATTCTAGGGATTCAAGCTTTATTCCCTTCTTTTCTTCCTTTTGGCTTTGGATATTTGCTCATATGTAGTGATGAAAATCACTATTTATTTTTGATTGATTTTTCTTTGAGCGAGGATTTTTGTAGTGATGATAATCAATATTTATTTTGCTCATATGTAGTGATGAAAATCACTATTTATTTTTGATAAATTTTTCTTTGAGTGAGGTTTCTTTTAATCTTTGATCGTATCATTGCTTTGAAATCTGGATTGTATGCTTGGATTTTTGAATATGTACTTTGATTCAGGTTTTTGCTTATTTTGATTTAAGCAAGGGATTTGGATAGGGCAAAGCTTGTCCTTTTGCCAATTCTTAGCACCTTTAAACCGGTTGCACAGGGGGATAAGCAAGGAAGATCCTTTTCGCTTAAGGTAACCTAGACCGCTTTGCAACTTTCATCTTTTCCTTGTACCAGCTAGGATTTTAGTGTTTCAATTAGTGATGGGATCTTGAATATCCAAGGCATTATCATGGCTAGACCTTACCTTCTACTAACCAAGATTATTTTTCACAAAAGTTGATAAGATCACTAGGTGTGGTTGATTAACTGAAAAACCTTAGTATATTATGTATAGCAACAAATAATGGTTGTGTTGAAAAACACAATTACACACATGTGTTGATGGAGGTATGGATTTGAATGATTTGTGCGATGAAATTTGGTATCACTTTTAAGGCTCTCATGACATATGCGAATGTAATGGTTTTGAAAAATGCAATGCAATTATGTGGATGCAATATGTGAGATGCAATTGTTTTTGTATTTTTTATTTTTATGTTGTTTTTGTATTTTTGTTTAATTTGACCAAAGGGCTTATTGTGCCTTTGGGGTTTTTTGATTTTTGACCAAGTAGCATGAAGTACCCTTAGATATTTTTTATTTCGACCAAGTGGGATGGATTACCCTTGGAGATTTTTTATTGAAGTTGACCAAGCGGTTTGAATACCCTTGGAGCGTTTTTGATTGAAGTTGACCAAGCGGTTTGAATACCCTTGGAGCTTTTTGATTGAATTTGACCAAGCGGTTTGAATACCCTTGGAGCATTTTGAATTGATTTTGACCAAGCGGCTTGAATGCCCTTGGAGCATTTTGAATTTATTTTGACCAAGCGGCTTGAATGTCCTTGGAGCCTTTGATTGTATTTTGAATTTTTATGTTTTTATGATTTTTTTGTTTATTTATTTTTTGACATATTTGAATTTTTTTTGTATTTTTGTCATATTTTGAATGTTTTTTTGTATTTTATGTGTAGAATGCCTTTAAGTGAATGATATTGAGAGGTTCAAGCTCCTCAACACCATCTAATGATATAAGGCGATATGCTCTAGGCCCAACTTTCTATGAAATCATGTATGGGCCTATCCAGTTTACCATGAACTTGTCTCGCAGATGCGATGACAAATTCAATTTTTTTTGGTTTTATTTGAGCACTAGATCTCCAACCTTGAATTCCCTTAGGTGGAATTTACTATTGTAAGCTCACGCAAGGCGATCTTGGTAAATGTGAAGATGCTCTAAAGCATTGACTCGACGTTCATCAAGAAGCATCAACTGATCAAGGCGGCCTTACCATGCGACATCATCATCTATGAAGTCCTTTAATGCTATGCGTAGAGTTGGAATTTCTAACTCTAGTGGCATGATGGCCTCAGTGCCATACACTAGTGAAAATGGTGTTGCCCTAGTGGGCATCCGTATACTAGTCCTGTATGCCCATAGTGCAAGAGGCAACTGCATGTGCCAATCCTTGTGATTGTCTTGCACCGTCTTCCTCAAGATGGAGACTATTGTTTTGTTTGAGGCTTCTGCTTGCCCATTTGCTTGTGGATAATAAGGCATTGAAAAAATGTGCTGAATATGGTATTTTTTCATTAAAGCATGCACATTTTTGTTCTTGAAATATGGTCCATTATCCGATATTATCTTCGAAGGGACCCCAAAATGACTTATGATATTGTGGAGTATAAACTCCGCAATCCTTGGTCCAATTGTCGATGTTAAGGGGATCACTTCCACCCATTTAGTGAAGTATTATGTGGCTATTATGATGAATGTGTGTTAGCCTGAGGATGGGGGTGAGATCTTCCCAATCAAGTCTAGTCCCCACTATGAGAATGGCCATGCTGCCTGGATGGGTTGCAAGGCTTGCGATGGTAAGTGCGTTAGATTTGCATGATGCTGGCACTTAATGCATTTCTTGACATACTCGTAGTAGTCCTTTTCCATGGTGGGCCAATAGTAACCCATTCTCAAGATGTGCTTAATTATGGCCATGCCACTGAAATGCCCTCCACATGTGATGTCATGAGCTTGCGAAATTACCCAAGATGCTTCCTGGGGCTCAAGACAATGGAGTAATACTCCATCATATCCTCGTCTATAGAGGATTTCTCCTAGAAAGATGTATCTTGTTACTTTCTATTTGAACGTTCACCTTTCAGTATGCGACAAACCTTGAGGTACTATTCCAAGCTTTAGGAAGTCCCGTAGTTGGGAAAGCCAATCCTGATAAGCCATAACTTCTATAGAAAATATGGCTTGCTTCTTCTGCATTTACAAGCTGGTGAACACATATTGAGGAACAACTCTATGGTGTATGGTTGCACCACATTCCATAGGTCCTTGGGAGATCAAAGACCCCCAAGGTTCCATTTTCAAGAAATCTCTAGCTATGAAGGACCAATCCTGATTTGGCTCGATGTTGATCATGTTGATTGATTCTTGATTGTCAAAAGCTTCATGGCGTATTGCTGAGTGTGAAAGCACTTTCACATGAATGGTTGTAAAATTAGTAGACATATTCTAAGGGATTAAGGATCCCAAAGAGGCCATGGTGTCTGCAAATCTATTTGACGTATGAGGGATTGCCTCGATGTCATACCATTCTAGCCGGGCTAGGTAAGTGTCAACAAGTTCCTTGTAAGTCTTCAGGAGTGGGCACCTGCATTGGAATAGTCCTTTGACCTGGTTTACTATGAGCAAGGAGTCACCAAAGATATTCAATCTTTTAATGCCCATTGCTATGACTTTTTGGAGTCCCAAGATCAATGCTTCATATTCTATGTTTTTGTTTGTGCAAGGGAAGTCTAGTTTGAATGATAAGGGCAATGGAGCACCCTACGATGTGATAAATACAATCCCTGCTTCACCCCCTTGTTCACACTTTGAACCATCAAAGAACAATGACATGTCTCTTTCTTTCTTAGGTTCTTCAAGTTCTAGCGGATCTGATAATGCAAAGACCGCATCATCAGGTAATTCTATGGTGAGAGGCTTGTTATCCTAAAGAGGCATCTCTGCTAATTGATCTGCTATGACTTGTCCCTTGATGGAATTTTGTCTTATGAACTCTAGATAAAATTCTGTCAATAACATGATCCATTTTGTGGTACATGTATTGTGATATGTCTTGCTCATCATGTACTGCAAAGGATTTTGTTTTGATATGACGTAGGTCGTATGGCTCAACATGTAGTGTCACAAATTTTGAGTTGCAAAGACCACTGCTAAACACAATTTTTTGACATATGCATATCCTAGCTCATAACTCACCAAGGTGTGACTAATGTAATATATGGCTTGCTCTTTGTCTTGTGCATTCTTTTGGGCTAACATGGTGCCCAATACAAAATCAGTAGCCGATATATATAGTAAAAATGGTATGTGTGGCCTTGGTGGAGCCAATACTGGCGGTGTCGCCAGATAAGTTTTGATCTCTGCAAAGGCTTGATGGCATTCTTCGTCCCAATGAAAGGGGACCTCCTTGCGTAGCAACCAATTCATGGGTCGACATTTTTCTGATAATTACATGATGAATCTTTTGATGGATGCTATCTTGCCTTGTAGGCTCCTCAGCTCCCTAATTTTGGTAGGGGTGGCCATTTCCAATATAGCCTTTACCTTTGTAGGATCGAATTCAATGCCTCTCTTGGATACGATGAATCCCAAAAGCTTGCCAGAAGTTACACCAAATACACACTTCTTAGGATTCAATCAGACATTGTGTTCTATGAGATGATCAAAGACTTTTCTAAGGACTTCAATGTGCTCTTGCTACAATAGGGACTTGGCCAGTAAGTCATCCATGTAATCCTCTAAGATCTTATGCATATAGTCATGGAATATGTATGTCATGGCCCACTGATATGTGGCACCAACATTTTTGAGACCGAATGGCATCACTTTGTAACAGAATGTTCCCCATGGAGTAATGAAAGCAGTTTTATGTTGATCTTCGGGCTTAATCTAGATCTGGTTGTATCCAAAAAAACCATCCATTAGGGAGAGCATCTCATGACCTACGGTTGCATCTACAAGAGCATCTATGTTTGGCAACGAGAATGAATCCTTTGGTGTTGCCCTATTTAAATCTCTAAAGTCTATGCAAATACGGACTCTTCCATCGGGTTTCCCCATGGGTACCATGTTCGACACCCACTCAGGGTAGTCTATAGGAACTATGAATACTACATCCAGTAGTTTTTGTAATTCATTCTTCACCATCAAAGCGATGGTTGGATGCATTTTCCTTAGCTTTTCCTTGATTGGCTTCTTCATGGGATCCAATGAAAGGTTGTGAATGACTAACTTTGGATCTATCCCTGGCATGTCTTTGTAAGTCCAAGCAAAAATATTTGGCCTCTCTTTGAGGAGAGGAATTAGGATGGCTTGTTCCTCTAGAGATAGACTTTCTCCAAACTTGAATTTTCTTGGTTGGGTAGGATCATCATTGATGTCCACCTCAAAAGTTGCTTCTATAGCCATATGTGACCCATCCTCTAGTTGATGAGGCGTGGGTATCAAATGAATATCATCGGTAGGATTTACAGGACCTACTGACTCAGGATCCAAACCAACATGGAAGATGTCATATGCACAACCTGATGCAAAATGAAACGGTTGTAACATATCTTCATTGGGGAAGAGGTCTTCAGGCTCTATGGGTGAATTAGCGTGATCCCAATCAATAGCCTCTATATCAAGATGCAATGATTTGGTAGGATCTATTGGATTATGAAGTGGAGTGGTCAAATCAATGGAGATCATGTTGATGGATGGGATGAAATCTCCAGGACCACATGGGTGCAATCTTATCTCAGGGGTTTCCCTTCCATACTTAGGATGAGGCTCTAGAGGAATGGGAATTTCTAGATCAGGCCCATGAGCAATGCAGATAATAGGATCATTAGGCTCTAAGAGCTCTCCAAATGTGGGCAAAGGGGGATTGACCATCTGGTGAATGGCAACTAGGTCAACAGGTCTCTCCAAAAATTGTATGTGAGGTTATATGGCATGGAGTGCTACCTCTCTCTCTACTAACTCATTGAATTGTTGCAAGTGGTGAGGTCCAAGATAAGCCATCTCGGTCTCATCCTCAAAGTCATCATCACTTATCCAGAAACCGTTAGCATTGGTATGCGATCCTAAGAAAAGGGGCTCATATCTTGGCCCCAAGTAGGCCATCTCCATTTCATCTTCATATTCTTCGTCACTTATGAAGAATCCATTTGCATTTGTCTCTTGCCCCAAAGTCAGGGGTTGATGGCTCAGGCCTAAGTAGGCTCTTTTTGTTGAGTCTTCTGATTCATAGTCACTTTCATCCGATATGTACCCACTCTCATTGTGGATGGACCATGTGAATCTTTGTAAATAGCGAGGCCCATGGTAGGCTAAGCCAAGTTGTGCCTCATCATCACTTGCTTCATATCCATTCTCCTCATCCCACGAGTTGTACCCTATTGGGGTGGAATCAATTGAGATGTTTGGATGATAAATTTGTGGTGGCGGTACGTTCATCGTGGCCATTTGTCTATTGCTCAATTTTTCTGTTCTTAGGGGGTGATAAGGAATGAAATTGATGTCTTCTCCTAAACCTAAGCTTAATCTATCCAATGCTATTGCAAGAGAGTCATCTCGACCTCCAATATAATAGCCTAAACCAAACCTATCGAAGAGGAGCTGATATTGTGGCTCGTATGGCCTCCTGTGCCCCTGCTCATATATACCAAGGCCATAGCCATGCCAATGGCAATGCTCAAAGTAGCTTAGAGCAAAATTAGGATTAGAGAGGTAATGAACATTGACCATGAATAATTCATCATAATCCTCTTCTACGTATAAAGACTTATGGGCGCAGTCCAGGTCGGCATAGAAAAAATTGGTTTGGTTGGGAGGGATTCCAAGTGGAACCACTGTTCCCACTGGCGGTCTCAAGTCCTTAGGTTTTCCCATGTTTTGTGCAGACTCAATGATAGGCGTAAAGGTAATGTTCTGCACAAGGTACTCTCCTATGCCTGTGCTTGCCAAGTGTATTGATGCATGTGACGTGGATGACCCTACGGATGATACTGGAGAAGCGGGGTGGTAATCACTATCTTCATCTTGATCTTGAAGATCTTCTTCTTCCATAGGACTTGGAATTTTAGCAATGGCTATAGTTGGCACTTCCTTGGGCCTTTCTTCTTCTTTGACTAAGGGTGCCTTTAGCTTCTGATTATCTTTTGGTTTTGACGTTGATGGTACTTTAGAAGTATTTACTATTTTGAGTGCACCAGGAGGTGTTGATGTGCATGGGTCTTTTCTTACCCTTTTGTCTTTGTTATCCATTTGTGTGGTTGGATATGAAGGTACTACATACAGGTGGGTATAAGGAATTACAAATTCTCCCAGAATGTCCACCTGATGGACATATTTAAAAGGATCTTCATCGGCCAGAACCACATAGACTTTGTTTTCGTGCACATACTTGACACACTGGTGTAAGATCGAAGGCACACACTTCATGGCCCTTATCCAAGGATGCCCTAGGAGGATGTTGTACTGCATAGCTCCTTCCAAGACATGACACATCACAGGGATGGTCTTGTGCCCCACCTTGATGGGTAGGACTATTGTTCCCACAATATTGCATAAAGCATCATTAAAATCTCTTAAGGTGTAAGCTCCTGGAATGATATTGGACTTGGGGATCTTGAGGTGCTCTATTGTTGTTGTTGTAATGATGTTTATTGATGAACATGTATCGACCAAGACCCTCTTGAAATGTAAGTCATTGATTGCCACCATAATGTTCAGCGGAGGGTCTGGTAAGGAAGTAGGTACTGTATTAATCTCATAACCATAGAATCAAATTACAGGTTCCTGGCATTCTTGTACTTGTCCCACAAAGTGAGTGAATGCATTCGCATCTTGTGGTTGGAGCTCAATTATTCTTAAAATTTCTATTAGAGTCTCCCTATGCTTAGGGGAATATTGTATGAGCTCATAGATGGATAGCTTAGTCGGATTCGTCTATAGGTTTTTCTCTAATCTACTCCGGATAGTTACCACAGGTCATGTTGGTGGACCTGGAAGGTTGTCTTGCCTCTACCTAGGTGTGGTTGGGACATTCATGGGAGCTGTAGGAGGTTGCGATTGACCATACCACCTAGTCCTTGTTGCTATGTTAACAATCTCAACCATCCCAACGCATCCATGGGTAGGTATATCAACTCGAACCTGATTGACTTGGGCCCCTTGCTCTCTAGGGGCCTCATGATTAGGCAATGGGTTTCTGTATATGCCCATGTCTCTATTATCAGGAGCCAGTGGGTTGTCAACTTTGAGTTCTCCCACCTCAATCATGTTTTGCACTTGATGCTTAAAACTGATGCAAGCCTCAATTTCATGCCCCGGTATCCTATGATAAGGACAAAATTGATCTTCCCTATATCCTTTTGGCTTAGGATGGTTGGGATCTATAAGAGGTATATCAGGAAATTTGATCCTCCTGGTCTCGCTCAACTGATTAAATATTGATTGCATTGATTCTGTCAGAGGCATGAAATAACGAGGTGATTTGCATTCTCTGTTTCACCCCTGATTTTTCCTTTGGTCGTAATTGGATGGCGGGGGATGTGCTTGATAGTTCTGGGGTTGTTGTGCACACCCATCCTTGGGTGTAGCCAATACAACTTGATTTACTAGAGTAGGTGATGAGGCCCAAAAATGCCTCATTATTGCACAATGTTTGACTACCATATGATAAGTTAATTGCCAAATAGTTGACTAAAATATACTATTTGTTAAGTGTTTGCATGATTTTATGTTAGGAATACTATATCTCTGTTTTTGACTATTTTCAGCATTTTGTGACTGATTTTGCTTGATTAAGTAGCAAGTAAAAACATGCATTTCAATTAACCAAATGTGGTATGCTGATATCCATTAACTTCTCAATGGTTTTTGAATGTTTTCCTGCCCTTCAACTTGTTTCAAATCCACATTGAAGCCAAAATTTTAGGACTGTCATAAATCTGAAAATCTGAAAAAAATAGCCATATAAAAATCAGCAAGTTGTCACTTTATAGGAACACCTTGAAGTTGTCAAGCAAAGCATGAGGATATGGATGGAATGAGTTCAGAAGGACTACAGAAGACATCTGACCTATTTAGAAGCATTCCCACATGGTCTAAATAGGCAGCAATAGGGTATAACAGAGCAGGGACAATTGTGCAGCATTGTTGCACTATTTCAACATGGTTACTTGGTGAATGAAGTGTATAAATTCAGTAGCAACTTGATGTACTCCTTCATGTTGATATTTGAATAATTTTTCCATGTTCTAATTTGTTTGAATTTGCAAGAAATGCCAATATTTTACAACTGTGCAAGCAGAGTTGGAAAATGCAGTAATTTACCATGTAAATTCTAGCAAGCTACCAATGAATGGCAAGGCATGGAATTCACACATGGAGAGGAATGAAGGCTATTGCAATCTGATCCTGAGGGCTAATCCACCTGAGAAATGCAGCTAAAATCACTTGAAGAGCACACAGTTGGTCATTCCGAAGATCTTCGGATTGAACAGGTATCTTCGATTGAGAAATACAGTCTCTTCGGATTGAGAAATATAGTCTCTTCGGATTGAGCCACTTAGCTCCGGATTGAGAACAGAAAGTGCTTTTTGACTTTTTGACTATTTTTTGATGGTGGAAAAAGGGAAAGAAGGTTGAGAAGGTTAAGGGAAAATATCCCCAGCTTGTCTTTGTCGTCCTTGCCATCCAAAGCCACCATTCATGGAAAAAGATCAATTGATCCTCTTCTAGGATAAACCCAGAAATAATTGCAACATAATAGGAAGTTGTTTGCAAGATAGAAATGGCATATTCTGAAGTGGAGAAATATGTGTGAGATATTTCTAGACTCCTCCCATGTACTCCCACCACTGAAGATGCTTTCTAAGGGCCAATGACTACTACTGCAACACAAACTGTCCAGATTTGCATTTATTTTAGATCCAAAATTATTGGCAAATCACTGTAAAGTAGCACATAGGCTGATTTGAGCATGGGATATGTTGTAAATATTTATATAAATAACATAGCTCCCTCCTTGGTTGAGCCAGTTAGGAATTAGAATAGAGGAGAGTTTTCAATAGCAACAATTAGGACTGTACAGTAATTTTTTGTAACAGTTTTCAGCATGTTTTGTCATCAATAAAAGTGCAGTTATTTTATCATTTTTTATTCTGAGTGTTAATTAGTTAAGGAGTGCTTTTCACCTCCTTCTAGATCAGGAAGTATGGGCCCACTTTCAGATCTAGAAGGAGGATTTTTATGGTAGGTTTTAATCTGTAATTTTGTTGCATCGTAATTAACAGATTACTTGTCAAGTTTACTTTTCTTGTTTTAAGTTTGTATAATGTTCTTTATGTTTTCTATTATGTTTGTGTACAACATTTGTGTGTGTGTCAGCTGAAAAATTATATTAAGCATTTTTCCTTTGCTTTCCATGTTTTCCCTACTTTTCTATTTTAGCAACTTTCCATTTTTAGCATATTTCATTTTGTTGTCAATTCCTGTAGCAGAAGCTTGACGACCTTTTGTGGTAGGACATTGATAGGTGTTTTTAGCATAAGTTTCATTTACAAGCATCATTTCAATTATGCAAGAGTAACTAGGTTTCAATTCTGCAAATGTAACTTAGGATTTCATTTTAGCAACATTTAAATTCAACAATTTAAATTCTGCAAAAGTAGATTAGACTTTCAATTTAGCAATTCCAATTCCTGCAATTGTAGTTAGATTTCAATTCCTGCAACTTAGAATTAGTTTTTAGTTCCTGCAAGTTTCCATTCTATAGATTAGGTTTAGTGTGACACCAAAAGGCTAAACCAAATCTATCTCACCCAATAAATGCTTGAAATCTGAATGCCTGAATTGTACTCTGCCCTAGCCTTCTATCATAGACAACCTTGGACACCACCCCGGATTGATAAGATCTTTGAGATTTAATGATGTGCTTAATGACAATGCATCATTTTGGCATCGTTGTTGGGGAACACGGTGTTGTTAGAGGGTAAAAGTAGCCCAATAATTGTTAATTATACTAAATTGTGAACTTCAGAGTAAAATCTGGATAAATGATTGGTATTAGTAACAATTTTTGGTAAATTGCATTTCAGTCCATTTAGAAAACAAGCAACCACAGGGAGGTGATCTTCACACCTAGGGGTTAAATTGCTTATGTTTGAAATTCTTGATAAAAATTGAAAGAATTCATCATCCTCATTATCAAGAAACATAAGATCTCTTAGAGGAGCCATCTGCTAGTACTACCATTTTTATATCCATATCATCAGGGTAGTATAAACAAATTTGTACTAGGTGTTGGGAAGACATCATGGCAGATATACAAGACTATCCCTTGAACAAAACAATCATATCAGCTACTTGTAGCATTTGTTCACAAGGACATATCACTGATAAATGCCATTTACTTCCACAACTCAGAGATGCAAAATTTGTTGCCTAGTCTAAATTCTTCTCAAGGGAGATCCCAACAACAACAAACAAAGCAAGTAAAACCACTACCTCCAACCCAACCTGTGGTCAATCTGAATAATACAGGATAGGTAACCCCTGTCTATGTAAGTTGAGTCAGTTAAAAAAAAATCACAAAACTTTTGCACAATCAAAATAGAAGTTTACAGCTTAACAGTGATCCTAGAGTTTTGCCATTATTGCTTAAATATTGTTAGGGTTTTACCATGCTAAACCGTAACCTAACAATTCTTAGCCTACATCGACAATAGTTGATCTCATTAGAGGTGATCCTACCTGACAAGTAGTTGATCTGCTAAAGTTGTACACTTCTTGTCTTATTGTGCAAACCAAAAATACATCTTTTTTAGCCCAACCTGTGATCAATATGAATAATACAGGATAGGCAACCCTTGTCTATGTAGCTAAATATAGTAAAAAAAAACTATAGGAAATGTTATTGACTGCAACAACATCCAACTGTGCTCAAACAAGAACTTACCCTGAGCTTGAAGAGACAAAAATCAATGGAGATACACAGAAAACCTTTAGTCCAAACACACAGAAATTAGCCTTGGATAAAGGAGAAAAACTAGAAAAATTGCACATAGAAAATTTACTTCCATTGAACTCCTTAGTAAGAAATTACAAAGGGGTAAATTTTGTCCTCCTAGGAATGAAACAAATTGAAGTGCAGCCAAGAAAATTCTTGAACATTATTAGTTGGCTGAATTATAAACAAAAAGCAAAATTGTTGCTATTTTGAAACAATATTTCAATCCCTTTACATGGAATTACAAGGGTATATCAAGATTTTATCTTGATGTAAGCACTTAACATCTTTTGGGAATTGGTATTTAATTGTTTCAAGTACAGATTGACAAGATTTTGCAGACTAGGAGGCATGGACAACACTTGATTGAAGAAGTTTTTAGATATGGAGCAAGTGCTTCTTTCTCCCATTGGTAATTCATGGAGGATGTTAGTGGTGAATGGACATTGCCTTCGGGTATACCATGCACCATTAACTAAGGAGGAGTTCTTGAAGGAGATTCCATTGGATGTACACATAATGGAAGAGAATTTCTCTTCAATATCAGATTCAGAGTGATGATAAAAAGTTTGACAAAAAAAAAAAATACAAGAAAAGCAAAAAGAAGAATAGTCTTGTTTGTGAACTTCCTTCTTGGGTACAAGCAAGACAAGAAAAATTGAAAAAAAAAAAAAAAGAGAGAGAGAGAAAAAAAATTGCAGCAAAGGCATGTCCCACAAAATGGGGATACATGAGGACAAGCATCAATTTCAGCAAGGAAGAGGAACAATGGAGCCAATACTTCATTTCCAGTAATAAGGAGGCAATTATGATGTAAGAAGATTCTTATTGCTCATCTAGAAAGGAAGGTTGCATCAATGTTGCAGGTTTCAACAGAAAGAGATGGTGTTTTCATACAACAATTGACATGTTTTTGCAGAATAAGGATTGGTCTTATCCAAATAAGAGTGAGAGATGTTCTCTCTCATTGAAGCACTTGAAAAAAAAAAGGGACAGAAGTTGGTTGAAAACCAGAAATGGCAGCCTCTTCTGATGAAAAAAATGAAAAAAAAAGAGATGAAAAAAATGAAAAAAAAAAGGAAAGAAAAAAAATGATGAAAAAAAAATGAATAATTCAGTAGTGAAAACCTTCTTGGAGGCGCTACTGAGTTGGCTTGCATGAAAACCAATTTTTTGGCATGCATTGCCTTGTTGATCTACCCATCATTGTTCCACCATTGTACAAATCTCACACTGCACATGTGTTATGTTTATGTTTTCAGATAGCCTGCTAACAATCATCAAAAGCAACTTGTAAGGTGCATGACCAATTTTTAGGATAGTAAGGTATGTGTTTCTTGCATTTAATTCATAGTAAACATTTAGCATTTAGTGTATGATAATCGGTATTTGGCATAAACTATTCATACAATATTGGCAAGTTGAAAATGGAACATGTTCAAGATGTCAAGAAACACCCCCTTATGCCCTTAATTGCATGGAAATTCCAAAACTGTGCAAAAACCTGATTTTGGGACAGACATGGCAGCAATTCTATTTCAATTTGTAGGGCAAGTTTCAGAAGGAGAACTGCAAGTTTATATCTCACAATTGTCTGATAAATTGAAGGAGGATAATCAACAAAATGCACCTGAAGGTTCTATTTTAGTACTACTAGAATAAAACAACAACATACAAAACAAAGAATAACATCTAAACAAAAGGATGAAGAAGGGATTTTTGATGTTATGGAAGGCTTATACACTCTAGAGATGGGCCCACAATAGAATCTGTAGCTAAATTTTGCATAGGAGGTCATTTCTGCATTTTTTGATGCATCTTCGAATGAACAAGTCATATCTTTGAAATGAACAGACATATCTTTGAAATGAGCAGGATATCTTTGAAATGAGCAGAAACTATACCAAAATTGTTAAAAATGCTACAGAATAGCAAAAAGAGTAGGGTACATCAAATATTGAGGTTCATAAGGCTCTACCACAAGTAAGTACATCCCTCAAGCATTTCAAATCCAAAAATTTATCAATTTTGTTCAAAAGGTGCAAACAAAGAAATAAGCATTCAAGCTGAAATGTTGTTAAGAACAGAAAATTCCATCAGTAGTAGTGCATCTGCCAAATACGGTTCCATAATAAGACTATTGCAAGATGAATCACATGATATCAAGCCTTTAAGAGGTACCTTGCAGCACTAAAACTTGTAGAAAGATAGAAAAAGAGTCATACATGTGCTTAATTGCAAAATACTTGATATAGTGCAGCAAGGAGGAATTTCTCAGTTAGCAGGTAGCAAAGGATGTTGTTCACAAGAATAAAACATGCATATTACTATGGCCTACTAAGATGCATGAGGGCATGCATCAGTTCAAGTTGGGGGGGATGATGAGGCCCAAAAATGCCTCATTATTGCACAATGTTTGACTACCATATGATAAGTTAATTGCCAAATAGTTGACTAAAATATACTATTTGTTAAGTGTTTGCATGATTTTATGTTAGGAATACTATATCTCTATTTTTGACTATTTTCAGCATTTTGTGACTGATTTTGCTTGATTAAGTAGCAAGTAAAAACATGCATTTCAATTAACCAAATGTGGTATGCTGATATCCATTAACTTCTCAATGGTTTTTGAATGTTTTCCTGCCCTTCAACTTGTTTCAAATCCACATTGAAGCCAAAATTTTAGGACTATCATAAATCTGAAAATCTGAAAAAAATAGCCATATAAAAATCAGCAAGTTGTCACTTTATAGGAACACCTTGAAGTTGTCAAGAAAAGCATGAGGATATGGATGGAATGAGTTCAGAAGGACTACAGAAGACATCTGACCTATTTAGAAGCATTCCCACATGGTCTAAATAGGCAACAATAGGGTATAACAGAGTAGGGACAATTGTGCAGCACTGTTGCACTATTTTAGCATGGTTACTTGGTGAATGAAGTGTATAAATTCAGTAGCAACTTGATGTACTCCTTCATGTTGATATTTGAATAATTTTTCCATGTTCTAATTTGTTTGAATTTGCAAGAAATGCCAATATTTTACAACTGTGCAATAGAGTTGGAAAATGCAGTAATTTACCATGTAAATTCTAGCAAGCTACCAATGAATGGCAAGGCATGGAATTCACACATGGAGAGGAATGAAGGCTATTGCAATCTGATCCTGAGGGCTAATCCACCTGAGAAATGCAGCTAAAATCACTTGAAGAGCACACAGTTGGTCATTCCGAAGATCTTTGGATTGAACAGGTATCTTCGGATTGAGAAATACAGTCTCTTTGGATTGAGAAATATAGTCTCTTCGGATTGAGCCACTTAGCTTCGGATTGAGAACAGAAAGTGCTTTTTGAATTTTTGACTATTTTTTGATGGTGGAAAAAGGGAAAGAAGGTTGAGAAGGTTAAGGGAAAATATCCCCCAACTGTCTTTGTCATCCTTGCCATCCAAAGCCACCATTCATGGAAAAAGATCAATTGATCCTCTTCTAGGATAAACCCAGAAATAACTACAGCATAATAGGAAGTTGTTTGCAAGATAGAAATGGCATATTCTGAAGTGGAGAAATATGTGTGAGATATTTCTAGACTCCTCCCATGTACTCCCACCACTGAAGATGCTTTCTAAGGGCCAATGACTACTACTGCAACACAAACTGTCCAGATTTGCATTTATTTTAGATCCAAAATTATTGGCAAATCACTGTAAAGTAGCACATAGGCTGATTTGAGCATGGGATATGTTGTAAATATTTATATAAATAACACAGCTCCCTCCTTGGTTGAGCCAGTTAGGAATTAGAATAGAGGAGAGTTTTCAATAGCAGCAATTAGGATTGTACAATAATTTTTTGTAACAGTTTTTAGCATGTTTTGTCATCAATAAAAGTGCAGTTATTTTATCATTTTTTGTTCTGAGTGTTAATTAGTTAAGGAGTGCTTTTCACCTCCTTCTAGATCAGGAAGTATGGGCCCACTTTCAGATCTAGAAGGAGGATTTTTATGGCAGGTTTTAATCTGTAATTTTGCTACAGTAGAATTAATAGATTACTTGTCAAGTTTACTTTTCTTGTTTTAAGTTTGTATAATGTTCTTTATGTTTTCTATTATGTTTGTGTACAACATTTGTGTGTGTGTCAGCTGAAAAATTATATTAAGCATTTTTCCTTTGCTTTCCATGTTTTCCCTGCTTTTCTGTTTTAGCAACTTTCCATTTTCAGCATATTTCATTTTGTTGTCAATTCCTGTAGTAGAAGCTTGACGACCTTTTGTGGCAGGACATTGACAGGTGTTTTTAGCATAAGTTTCATTTACAAGCATCATTTCAATTATGCAAGAGTAACTAGGTTTCAATTCTGCAAATGTAACTTAGGATTTCATTTCAAGCAACATTTAAATTCAGCAATTTAAATTCTGTTATTTTAATTCTGCAAAAGTAGATTAGACTTTCAATTTAGCAATTCCAATTCCTGCAATTGTAGTTAGATTTCAATTCCTGCAACTTAGAATTAGTTTTTAGTTCCTGCAAGTTTCCATTCTACAGATTAGGTTTAGTGTGACACCAAAAGGCTAAACCAAATCTGTCTCACCCAATAAATGCTTGAAATTTGAATGCCTGAATTGTACTCTGCCCTAGCCTTCTATCGTAGACAACCTTGGACACCACCCCGGATTGATAAGATCTTTGAGATTTAATGATGTGCTTAACGACAATGCATCATTTTGGCATCATTTTCGGGGAACACGGTGTTGTTAGAGGGTAAAAGTAGCCCAATAATTGTTAATTATACTAAATTATGAACTTCAGAGTAAAATCTGGATAAATGATTGGTATTAGTAATAGTTTTTGGTAAATTGCATTTCAGTCCATTTAGAAAACAAGCAACCACAAGGAGGTGATCTTCACACCTAGGGGTTAAATTGCTTATGTTTGAAATTCTTGATAAAAATTGAAAGAATTCATCATCCTCATTATCAAGAAACATAAGATCTCTTAGAGGAGCCATCTGCTAGTACTGCCATTTTTATATCCATATCATCAGGGTAGTATAAACAAATTTGTACTAGGTGTTGGGAAGACATCATGGCAGATATACAAGACTATCCCTTGAACAAAACAATCATATCAGCTACTTGTAGCATTTGTTCACAAGGACATATCATTGATAAATGCCATTTACTTCCACAACTCAGAGATGCAAAATTTGTTGCCTGGTCTAAATTCTTCTCAAGGGAGATCCCAACAACAACAAACAAAGTAAGTAAAACCACTACCTCCAACCCAACCTGTGGTCAATCTAAATAATACAGGACAGGTAACCCCTATCTATGTAAGCTGAGTCAGTTAAAAAAAAAATCACAAAACTTTTGCACAATCAAAATAGAAGTTTATAGCCTAACAGTGATCCTAGAGTTTTGCCATTATTGCTTAAATATTGTTAGGGTTTTACCACGCTAAACCACAACCTAACAATTCTTAGCCTACATCGACAATAGTTGATCTCATTAGAGGTGATCCTACTTGACAAGTAGTTGATCTGCTAAAGTTGTACACTTCTTGTCTTATTGTGCAAACCAAAAATATGTCTTTTTCAGCCCAACCTATGATCAATCTGAATAATACAAGATAGGCAACCCCTATCTATGTAGCTAAATCTGGTAAAAAAAAAAAAACCTATAGAAAATGTTATTGACTGCAACAACATCCAACTGTGCTCAAACAAGAACTTACCTGAGCTTGAAGAGACAAAAATCAATGGAGATACATAGAAAACCTTTAGTCCAAACACATAGAAATTAGCCTTGGATAAAGGAGAAAAACTAGAAAAACTGCACATAGAAAATTTACTTCCATTGAACTCCTTAGTAAGAAATTACAAAGGGGTAAATTATGTCCTCCTAGGAATGAAACAAATTGAAGTGCAGCCAAGAAAATTCTTGAACATTATTAGTTGGATGACTTATAAACAAAAAGCAAAATTGTTGCTATTTTGAAACAATATTTCAATCCCTTTACATGGAATTACAAGGGTATATCAAGATTTTATCTTGATGTAAGCACTTAACATCTTTTGAGAATTGGTATTTAATTGTTTCAAGTACAGATTGACAAGATTTTGTAGACTAGGAGGCATGGACAACACTTGATTGAAGAAGTTTTCAGATATGGAGTAGTGCTTCTTTCTCCCATTGGTAATTCATGGAGGATGTTAGTGGTGAATGGACATTGCCTTCGGGTATACCATGCACCATTAACTAAGGAGGAGTTCTTGAAGGAGATTCCATTGGATGTACACATAATGGAAGAGAATTTCTCTTCAATATCAGATTTAGAGTGATGATAAAAAATTTGACAAAAAAAAAAAATACAAGAAAAGCAAAAAGAAGAATAGTCTTGTTTGTGAACTTCCTTCTTGGGTACAAGCAAGACAAGAAAAATTGAAGAAAAAAAAAAAAGAGAGAGAGAAAAAAAATTGCAGCAAAGGCATGTCCCACAAAATGGGGATACATGAGGACAAGCATCAATTTCAGCAAGGAAGAGGAACAATGGAGCCAATACTTCATTTCCAGCAATAAGGAGGCAATTATGATGTAAGAAGATTCTTACTCCTCATCTAGAAAGGAAGGTTGCATCAATGTTGCAGGTTTCAACAGAAAGAGATGGTGTTTTCATACAACAATTGACATTGTTTTTGCAGAATAAGGATTGGTCTTATCCAAATAAGAGTGAGAGATGTTCTCTCTCATTGAAGCACTTGAAAAAAAAGGGATCAAAGTTGGTTGAAAACCAGAAATGGTAGCCTCTTCTGATGAAAAAATGAAAAAAAAGAGGTTGAAAAAAAAATGAAAAAAAAGGAAAGAAAAAAAATGATGAAAAAAAAATGAATAATTTAGTAGTGAAAACCTTCTTGGAGGCACTACTGAGTTGGCTTGCATGAAAACCAATTTTTTGGCATGCATTGCCTTGTTGATCTACCCATCATTGTTTCACCATTGTACAAATCTCACACTGCACATGTGTTATGTTTATGTTTTTAGATAGCCTGCTAACAATCATCAAAAGCAGCTTGTAGGGTGCATGACCAATTTTAGGATAGTAAGGTATGTGTTTCTTGCATTTAATTCATAGTAAACATTTAGCATTTAGTGTATGATAATCGGTATTTGGCATAAACTATTCATACAATATTGGCAAGTTGAAAATGGAACATGTTCAAGATGTCAAGAAACACCCCCTTATGCCCTTAATTGCATGGAAATTCCAAAACTGTGAAGAACACAAGCTTATACTGAGAGGGGGGGGTGAACAGTATAAGACCACTTTTAACTTTATCTTTCAAAACAACTTTCAAATCAATAACATGCAGAATAAAGATAGCAGTAATAACAGTAGTAAAACAATGCACAAAATATAATCCACAAAGAGACACAACAATTTACGTGGTTCACCCAAGGTGGGCTACTCCACGGATAAAACTTTTCTTCTAAAAGTTATATCAAAGTCCTCTAGGAATCCTTCCCGATTACAATGTTTATGAGCCACAGCTCAAAGGAGACACCTTCCCCTAATTCTGCTTTGGCTGGTGATCCTCTAGAAGACCTCTACCTCCTATGCCCTTAGCAAGTGGAACTCTTTCCACAGAAGACACCTGTCTTCCCTACTCTGGCTGGAGATCTCTGTCCTCAACTCTATCACCGCAAAGCTGGTCCTCTTATCTGCACCAAAACATAGTCCTTCGGTCTGGCACAAATCTGTCCTCTTCCTCTTTTCTTTTCTGTTACAGTTGTACTTGGTCGAAACCAACTTTTCACAGTCTACGCAAACACAACAGCATCCGATCAACTTAAACTCTTTTGCGAAAACACAGCAGCACAGTCTTCGCACATACAACAACATAGTCTTCGCATGAACAACAGCACAGTCTTCGCATGAACCGTGCAAACACAATAGTATCGACTTTGTGCACTTTGTGTCCTTACAATCTCCTACACTTAGACGATTCGACGAAATGCACTCTTATACTGCAATCGATCTTCGCACTCTACTTTTTTGAAGATCGAACCTCACTGTCGCACTGCATCTACGAATGCCACTCTTCGAATGCACACTTCGATCGATACCCAAACTACTCAAACAACCCTCCTTTAATACTCATAATCTCAAGATGAAATCTTTGTTCTTAGTCGGCTGTTTTACCCTTCAATCACGTCGGCTGTAAAACCCTGTGCTGCATCGGCCTAGATTTAACTCTGTCGGCTTCACAGCCTCCCTAAATTTTTTGGCATGAAACTTCAACATGTCATGATATCGTGACACCTTTGCCTGTCGTACACCTTCTATAGCTTGCTGTAGCGATATCATGACACTTTGGCCTTTGTCGACTTCCTTTGCTCTTCTATCGAAATCATGACACTTTAGCCTCCAAACCTTCTTCTCTGCTTCTATCATGAAATCGTGACACCTTTGCCTCTTGCTGATGTCATCAGCAACTCTATCACGAAATCGTGACGCTTTAGACTCCAAAGCCTTCTTCTCAGCTTCTGTCATGAAATCGCGACACCTTTGCCTCTTGCTGACGTCATCTGCAACTTTGTCGCGAAATCATGACACTTCTTGCTTCTTCAACCTTTTCTCGGTTTGCACCAGCGAAAATGGAACATGTCACGAAATCACGACGCTTTCGCTGCCTTAAGCTCTTTTTTGTCAAAGGCCCACGAAACTGGAACATGTCACGAAATCGCGACGCTTTCGCTGCCTTAAGCTCTTTTCTACCAAATGCTCACGAAACTGGAACATGTCACGAAATCGTGATGCTTTCGCCAACTGCAAGCTGCTAACTCAACCTATCATGAAATCGCAACGCTTTCGCCAACTGCAAGCTGCCAACTCAACCTGTCATGAAATCGTGACACTTTCTGCATCCGTACAACTTCTTTGAAACCTGTCATGAAATCGTGACACTTCCTGCAACTCAACACTGCCAACTTAACATGTCACGAAATCGTGATAGTTTTTCCTGCTTCTCTCTGCCTTCTAACATGTCACAAAATCATGACAGTTTTGCCAAAACTTTCTCTCTCCTCAAACATGTCGCGAAATCGTGACAGTTTTGTCAAGCACTTCTCTCTCCTTCAAACATGTCGTGAAATCATGACAGTTTTGCCGAACTTTCTCTCTCCTAAAACATGTCACGAAATCATGACAGTTTTTCCAACTCGCCTGCAAACTTATTCTAACTTATCTTTTTCTTGATCTTTTGCAACTGGGCTACTCTGATTTTCTTGGAGACTTACTGACCAGCTAAAACCTTCATCAAAACACATTCTTTGACATAGAAACAAATTGCTTCAAGAACTCCTTGATATCAAAGACAACAACTACCAAGAACTCCTTGACATCAATGACAACAACTACTCTTGAGCAAAGGCAATGTACTCAAGGTACCCAAAATTGCCAACAATCTCCCCCTTTGTCATTGATGGCAAACCTTAACTAAAAACACATCTTTAAGAGCCAAAACTGAAATCACTCTCTTTGAAGTAGTTTTGCTCCCCCTGACTTGAAGCTTTCCTCTTCACTTGAAGCTCTCCCCCTTACTCATATCTCTCCCCCTTACTCAAATCTCTCCCCCTTTGTCATCAATGGCAAAGGGTCACCTTTGGGGCTTGGGACTAAGAATGAGTCTCTTAGCTTAGTCCCTCCCCCACCTCCTGATGAGGTGATTAATTCTGGGGTGGGAGTACAACTCCCAATTTCTCCCTTAGATACTCAAACGTATCTTTTGGAAGAGGTTTAGTGAAGATATCTGCAATCTGCTCTTTAGTAGACACATATTCTACCTTGACCTGCTTATCTTGCACTTTCTCCCTTAGAAAGTGATACTTGATGGATATATGCTTTGTCCTTGAGTGCATTACCGGATTTTTGGAAATACTTATGGCACTAGTATTATCACAAAATATGGAGATGGGTTGTTCATGCTTGACTTTGAAATCCTCCAAGGTGGTTTTCATCCATAGAACTTGAGTACACCCAGCCATTGCTGCTATGTATTCAGCTTCTATCGTAGATAAAGAAACTGAAGGTTGTTTCTTACTTAGCCAAGAAACCAAACTCTTTCCCAGAAAGAATGCTCCACCACTGGTGCTTTTCCTGTCATCATTACTGCCTGCCCAATCTGCATCTGTATAGGCTGTGAGAGTGAAATCATCACCTTTGGGATACCAAAGCCCAAAGTCCATAGTGCCCTTCAGATATCTGAATATCCTTTTAACTGCTATAACATGAGAATCTTTTGGAGTAGCCTGAAATCTGGCTACTAACCCAATAGCCTGCATGATGTCTGGTCTGGTAGCTGTAACATATAATAAACTGCCAATCATCGATCTGTACAATTTCTGATCTGCTGCTGGAGATTCATCATCTTTACTCATCTTGCACCCCGTAGTCATTGGAGTACATACAGGTTTGTTGTCCATCATCCCGAATTTTTTTAACATTTCTCTGATATATTTTCCTTGAGAGAGAAATATACCGTCTTTTGATTGAGCAATCTGAAGACCCAAAAAGAATGACAACTCTCCAATCATAGACATCTCAAATTCCTTCTGCATGGTGTTAGCAAAATCTTTGCACATCTGGGTATTATTTCCCCCAAAAATGATATCATCAACATAGACAACTACAATCAACATATCATTTCCTTTATCCTTTATATACAAATTGCTATCTGCCACACCTTTCCTGAAACCTTGCTCATGAAGGTACCTGTCAAGTCTTGAATACCAAGCCCTAGGTGCTTGCTTTAACCCATACAAGGCCTTTTTTAGTTTACACACATAGTCCGATTGATCTGATAGAGACACGCCTTCTGGCTATTCTACGTAGACTTCTTCATCCAAAACTCCATTTAAAAAGGCTGATTTCACATCCATTTGATACACCTTGAATGCTTTGAAACTTGAAAGAGCCAAAAACATTCTGATGGCTTCGAGACGAGCAACAGGAGCGAACGTCTCTTCGAAATCAATACCTTCTATTTGAGCATAACCTTTGCAAACCAACCTGGCTTTGTTTCGACAATCTTCCCATCCTCATTGAGTTTATTTCTGAAAATCCATTTTGTGCCAATGACATTCTTGTTCTTAGGTCTTGGAACTAAATCCCAAGTTTCACTTTTCTCTATTTGATTCAGCTCTTCATCCATTGCTTTTACCCAAAATTTATCTGCACAAGCTTCACTGAGATCTCTTGGCTCAATCTGAGATAATAAAGAAATATTTGTAGAATCGTGTGCCGAAAAGACTCTTCTTCTAGTTTGTCTGCTGTTTGGATCACCAATGATCAAATATTTGGGATGATGTTTCTGAACATATCGTGACGGAGTTTTGGGAAGCAGCTGTTATTTTTCTTCTTCTTCATCTGAAACCTCTCTGAATTCTTCTTGACAGATTTCATCACTGATTTCCTTGACAGGTTCTCTTATCCCTATCTTTTCATCAACTGTTACATTTATGCTCTCTACGACTGTATGCATTCTTTTGTTGAAGCATCTGTAAGCCTTACTTCTGCTGGAATAACCAAGAAAAATTCCCTCATCACACCTAGGATCAAACTTACCCAGATTCTGATCCTCCCTTCTGATGAAGCACTTACTCCCAAACACTTTGAAATGTTTCACTGTAGCTGGTCTTCCTTTCCACAATTCATAAGGAGTTTTGTGATGATTTATTCTAAGTTGGGCCCTGGTGATGATGTAAACTGTTGTACTGACTGCCTCTTTCCAAAAACCATCTGAAAGTTTCGACTCATTTAACATAGCTCTAGCCATATTTTCAATGGTTCTGTTTTTTCTTTCAACTACTCCATTTTGTTGAGGAGTTCTTGCTGCTGAATATTCTCTTTTAATTCCCTGTTGCTCACAGTATTCCACAAATTCATTAGAGGTGAATTCTCCTCCTCTATCCGATCTCAAGCATTTGATTCTCTTTTCAGTCTCATTCTCAATCATTTCTTTGAAAGCTTTGAATTTTTCAAAAGCTTTAGATTTTTCTTTGAGAAAGGTCACCCAAGTCATTCTAGAATAATCATCTATAAACAACATGAAGTAGCTTTCTCCCTGAATGCTCTGAGTTCTGGTGGGGCCACATAAATCAGTATGAATGAGATCTAAAGGTTTTGAAGAAGTATACCCTTTTGATTTAAAACTGGTTTTGGTCTATTTTCCATGTTGACAGGGACCGCAAATGGTGTTACGGGGCCTTTTTATTTTGGGCAAGTCTCTAACTGCTTCCTTGTTACTAATGTTGACAAGATTATCAAAGCTCAGATGCCCCAATATTTTATGCCATAACCAACTCTCATCCTCTTGAGTTAGAAAACACTTTTCCTTTTTTATCTCACTTAGCATGTAAAGATTGTTTGGAGTCCTTGTAGCACTAGCAATGAGTTTTCCATTTTTTTCTTTACGAATCTCACATCTATCTGAAAAGAAAGATACTATGTGTCCTTGATCACAAAGTTGACTCACACTTAGAATATTATGTCTTAAACCTTCTACATAAAGCACATTTTCAGTTTTAGATTTTCCATCCAAGCTAAGAGTCCCTTTACCATAGATTTTAGCAGACCTGTTATCTCCAAAACTAACCGTTCCTCTGTTTGTGTTTTTTAAGACCAGAAACTTATCTTTTTCACCAGTCATATGTTTTGAACAACCACTATCAAGATACCATTTCTCTGCTTTGTCTTGAGCATGAAAAGCAGTTTGAACTATCATAGACTTAGACTTGATCTCATTTCTCTTTTTAGCAGACTTTAGGCTAGATATATCCAAACTGCACATCTTTGCTATATGCCCAACATTCTTGCAATTATAACATATGACATTTTTATCCAAAAGAGGTGCAAAAGAGTTAACATTTTCCTTACTATGGCTATTCACGGATTTAATGCAATGTATAGCTTTGTGACCAAATTTCTTGCAAGAAAAACAGTAGCCATGGAAAGTATTATGTAACCTGCTTTGATGCCTTGGATGATTGTTCTTATTGTGACCAACTGGAATCCATCGTTCTTCAGGCTGAAGATTGATCTTGCTGTCTCTTCTTCCTGTCATGATTCTTGAGAACAGAACTCTCTTCCCTAAAAATCTTAAAGCCCAGAAGAGTTTACTTTAGAGATCGAACTTAACCTCTTCATCCTTTTCTAAAACTGTGTATTCTTCTGAAAGATCCTTCTCCAAGCTGTTATGCTTTTTCTGGAGAGACCTGCTCTGATACCAATTGAAGAACACAAGCTTATACTGAGAGGGGGGGGTGAACAGTATAAGACCACTTTTAACTTTATCTTTCAAAGCAACTTTCAATTCAATAACATGCAGAATAAAGATAGCAGTAATAACAACAGTAAAACAATGCACAAAATATAATCCACAAAGAGACAACAATTTACGTGGTTCACCCAAGGTGGGCTACTCCACGGATAAAAATTTTCTTCTAAAAGTTATATCAAAGTCCTCTGGGAATCCTTCCCGATTACAATGTTTATGAGCCACAGCTCAAAGGAGACACCTTCCCCTAATTCTGCTTTGGCTGGTGATCCTCTAGAAGACCTCTACCTCCTATGCCCTTAGCAAGTGGAACTCTTTCCATAGAAGACACCTGTCTTCCCTACTCTGGCTGGAGATCTCTGTCCTCAACTCTATCACCGCAAAGCTGGTCCTCTTATCTGCACCAAAACATAGTCCTTCGGTCTGGCACAAATCTGTCCTCTTCCTCTTTTCTTTTTTGTTACAGTTGCACTTGGTCGAAACCAAATTTTCATAGTCTACGCAAACACAACAGCATCCGATCAACTTAAACTCTTCTGCAAAAACACAGCAGCATAGTCTTCGCACATACAGCAACACAGTCTTCGCATGAACAGTAGCACAGTCTTCGCATGAACAACAACATAGTCTTCACAAACACAGCAGTATCGACTTCGCGCACTCTGTGTCCTTACAGTCTCCTACACTTAGACGATTCGACGAAATGCACTCTTATACTACAATCGATCTTCGCACTCTACTTTTTCGATGATCGAACCTCACTGTCGCACTACATCTGCGAACGCCACTCTTCGAACGCACACTTCGATCGATGCCCAAACTACTCAAACAACCCTCCTTTTATACTCATAATCTCAAGATGAGAACCTTGATCTTAGTCGGCTATTTTACCCTTCAATCACGTCGGTTGCAAAACCCTGTGCTGCGTCGGCCCAGATTTAACTCTGTCGGCTTCACTGCCTCCCTGAAGCTTCTGGCATGAAACTTCAACATGTCGCGATATCGCGACACCTTTGCCTGCCGTACACCTTCTATAGCTTGCTGTAGCGATATCGTGACACTTTTGCTTTTGTCGACTTCCTTTGCTCTTCTATCACGAAATCGTGACACTTTAGACTTCAAAGCCTTCTTCTCTGCTTCTATCATGAAATCGTGACACCTTTGCCTCTTGCTGATGTCATCTGCAACTCTGTCATGAAATCGTGATGCTTTAGACTCCAAAGCCTTCTTCTCAGCTTCTGTCGCGAAATCGTGACACCTTTGCCTCTTGCTGATGTCATCTGCAACTTTGTCATGAAATCGTGACACTTCTTGCTTCTTCAACCTTTTCTCGGTTTGCACCAACGAAAATGGAACATGTCACAAAATCGTGATGCTTTCGTTGCCTTAAGCTCTTTTCTGTCAAAGGCCCGCGAAACTGGAACATGTCGCGAAATCGTGACGCTTTCGCTGCCTTAAGCTCTTTTCTGCCAAATGCTCACGAAATTGGAACATGTCACGAAATCGCGACACTTTCTCCAACTGCAAGCTGCTAACTCAACCTGTCACGAAATCGTGACGCTTTCGCCAACTGCAAGCTACCAACTCAACCTGTCGCGAAATCGTGACACTTTCTGCATCCGTACAACTTCTTTGAAACCTGTCACGAAATCGTGACACTTCCTGCAACTCAACACTGCCAACTTAACATGTCACGAAATCGTGACAGTTTTTCTGCTTCGTCTCTGCCTTCCAACATGTCGCGAAATCGTGACAATTTTGCCAAAACTTTCTCTCTCCTCAAACATGTCGTGAAATCGTGACAGTTTTGCTCGACTTTCTCTCTCCTCAAACATGTCACGAAATCGCGACAGTTTTGCCAAAACTTTCTCTCTCCTAAAACATGTCACGAAATCGCGACAGTTTTTCCAGCCGCCTGCAAACTTATTCTAACTTATCTTTTTCTTGATCTTTTGCAACTGGGCTACTCTGATTTTCTTGGAGACTTACTGACCAGCTGAAACCTTCATCAAAACACATTCTTTGACATAGAAACAAATTGCTTCAAGAACTCCTTGATATCAAAGACAACAACTACCAAGAACTCCTTGACATCAATGACAACAACTACTCTTGAGCAAAGGCAATGTACTCAAGGTACCCAAAATTGCCAACAAAGCTGTGCAAAAAACTGATTTTGGGACAGACATAGCAGCAATTTTATTTCAATTTGTAGGGCAAGTTTTAGAAGGAGAACTGCAAGTTTATATCTCACAATTTTTTGATAAATTGAAGGAGGATAATCAGCAAAATGCACCTGAAGGTTCTATTTTAGTACTACTGGAGTAAAATAGCAACATACAAAACAATGAATAACATCTAAAGAAAATGATGAAGAAGGGATTTTTGATGTTATGGAAGGCTTATACACTCTAGAGATTGACCAACAATAGAATCTATAGCTAACTTTTGCATAGGAGGTCATTTCTGCATTTTCTGATGCATCTTCAAAATGAACAGTCATATCTTCGGAATGAATAGGTATATCTTCAAAATGAGCAGGATATCTTCGAAATGAGCAAAAACTGTACCAAAATTATTGAAAATGCTACAGAATAGCAAAAAGAGTGTGGTGCATCAAATATTGAGGTTCATAAGGCTCTACCACAAGTAAGTACATCCCTCAAGAATTTCAAATCCAAAAAATAATTCAATTTTGTTCAAAAGGTGCAAACAATAGAAATAAGAATTCAAGTTGAAATGTTGTTAAGAACAAAAAATTCCATCAGTAGTAGTGCATCTTCCAAATACGGTTCCACAATAAGACTATTACAATATGAATCACATGATATCAAGCCTTTAAGAGGTACCTTGCAACACTAAAACTTATAGAAAGACAAAAAAAGAGTCATACATGTGCTTAATTGCAAAATACTTGATATAGTGTAGCAAAGAGGAATTTCTCAATTAGCAGGTAGCAAAGGATGTTGTTCACAAGAATAAAACCTGCATATTACTATGGCCTACTAAGATGCATGAGGGCATACATCAGTTCAAGTTGGGGGGATGATGAGGCCCAAAAATTCCCCATTATTGCACAATGTTTGACTACCATATGATAATTTAATTGCCAAATAGTTGACTAAAATATACTATTTGTTCAGTGTTTGCATGATTTTATGCTAGAAATATTATATATATTTTTTGACTATTTTCAGCATTTTGTGACTGATTTTGCTTAATTAAGTAGCAAGTAAAACCATGCATTTCAATTAACCAAATGTGGTATGCTAATATCCATTAACTTCTCAATGGTTTTTGAATGTTTTCTTGCCCTTCAACTTGTTTCAAATCCACATTGAAGCCAAAATTTTAGGACTGTCATAAATCTAAAAATCTGAAAAAAACAACCATATAAAAATCAGCAAGCTGTCACTTTATAGGAACACCTTGAAGTTGTCAAGCAAAACATGAGGATATGGATGGAATGAGTTCATAAGGACTACTAAAGACATCTAACATATTTAAAATCATTCCCACATGGTCTAAATAGGCAACAACAGAGTATAACAGAGCAGGGACAATTGTGCAGCACTGTTGCACTATTTTAGTATAGTTACTTGGTGAATGAAGTGTATAAATTCAGTAGCAACTTGATGTACTCCTTCATGTTGATGTTTGAATAATTTTTCTATGTTCTAATTTTTTTGAATTTGCAAAAAATGACAATACTTTACAACTGTGTAATAGAGTTGAAAAATGCAGTAATTTACCATGTAAATTCCAGCAAGCTACCAATGAATGGCAAGACATGGAATTCACACATGGAGAGGAATGCAGGCTATTGCAATCTGATATTGAGGGCTAATCCACTTGATAAATATAGCTAAAATCACTTAAAGAGCACACATGTGGTCATTCTAAAGATCTTCAACTTGAACAGGTATCTTCGGATTGAGAAATACAATCTCTTCGGATTGAGCCACTTAGCTCCGGATTGAGAACAGAAAGTGCTTTTTGAATTTTTGACTATTTTTTGATGGTGAAAAAAGGGAAATAAGGTTGAGAAGTTTAAGGGAAAATATCCCCCAACTGTATTTGTCGTCCTTGTCGTCCAAAGCCATCACTCATTGAAAAAGATCAATTGATCCTCTTCTAGGATAAACCCAGAAATAACTGCAGCATAATAGGAAGTTGTTTGCAAGATAAAAATGGCATATTATGAAGTGGGGAAATATGTGTGAGATATTTCTAAACTCCTCCCATGTACTTCCACCACTGAATATGCTTTCTAAGGGCCAATGACTACTACTAGAACACAAATTGTCTAGATTTGCATTTATTTCAGATCCAGAATTACTGGTAAATCACTATAAAGTAGCACATAGGCTGATTTGAGCATTGGATATGTTGTAAATATTTATATAAATAACACAAATCCCTCCTTTGTTGAGCTATTTTGGAATTAGAATAGAGAAGAGTTTTCAATAACAATAATTAGGACTGTATAGTAATTTTTTGTAACAGTTTTCAACATATTTTGTCATCAATAAAAGTGTAGTTATTTTATAATTTTTTGTTCTGAGTGTTAATTAGTTAAGGAGTGCTTTTCACCTCCTTCTCAATTAAGAAGTATGGGCCCAATTTAAGATCTAAAAGGAGGATTTTTATGGTAGGTTTTAATCTGTAATTTTGTTATAGCAGAATTAACAGATTACTTGTCAAGTTTACTTTTCTTGTTTTAAGTTTGTATAATGTTCTTTATGTTTTCCATTATGTTTGTGTACAACATTTGTGTGTGTGTCAGCTGACAAATTATATTAAGCATTTTTCTTTTGCTTTCAATGTTTTCCCTGCTTTCTTTTTTAGCAACTTTTCATTTTTAGCATATTTCATTTTGCTATCAATTCCTGTAGCAGAAGCTTGACAACCTTTTGTAGCAGAACATTGATAGTTTTTTTTAGCATAAGTTTCATTTACAAGCATCATTTCAATTATGCAGAGTAACTAGGTTTCAATTCTGCAAATGTGACTTAGAATTTCATTTCAGCAACATTTAAATTCAGCAATTTAAATTCTGTTATTTTAATTATGTAAAAGTAAATTAGACTTTCAATTTAGCAATTCTAATTCCTGTAATTGTATTTAGATTTCAATTCCTGCAACTTAGAATTAGTTTTTAGTTCTTACAAGTTTCCATTCTTCATATTATGTTTAGTGTGACACCAAAAGGCTAAACCAAATCTATGTCACCCAATAAATGCTTGAAATTTGAATGTTTGAATTGTACTTTGCCCTAGCCTTCTACCGTAGACAACCTTGGACACCACCCCGGATTGATAACATCTTTGATATTTAATGATGTTCTTAATGACAATGCATCATTTTGGCATCGTTACCGGGGAACACGGTGTTGTTAGAGGGTAAAAGTAGCCCAATAATTGTTAATTATACTAAATTGTGAACTTTAGAGTAAAATTTGGATAAATGATTGGTATTAGTAATAGTTTTTGGTAAATTGCATTTCAGTCCATTTAGAAAACAAGCAACCACAGGGAGGTGATCTTCACACCTAGAGGTTAAATTGCTTATGTTTGAAATTTTTGATAAAAATTAAAATAATTCATCATCCTCCTTATCAAGAAACATAATATATCTTAGAGGAGCCATCTGCTAGTACTATCATTTTTATATCCATATCATCAGGTTAGTATAAACAAATTTGTACTAGGTGTTGGAAAGACATCATGGCAGATATACAAGAATATCCCCTGAACAAAACAATCATATCAGCTACTTGTAGCATTTGTTCACAAGGACATATCATTGATAAATGCCATTTACTTTCACAAATCAGAGATGTAAAATTTGTTGCCTGGTCTAAATTCTTCTCAAGGGAGATACCAACAACAAAAAACAAAGCAAGTAAAACCACTACCTCCAGCCCAACCTGTGGTCAATATGAATAATACAGGACAGGTAACCCTTGTCTATGTAAGCTGAGTCAGTTAAAAAAAAAAATCACAAAACTTTTGCACAATCAAAATAGAATTTTATACCCTAACAGTGATCCTAGAGTTTTTCCATTATTGCTTAAAGATTGTTAGGGTTTTATCATTCTAAACTGTAACCTAACAATTCTTAGCCTACATCGACAATAGTTGATCTCAATAGAGGTGATCCTACCTAAAAATTAGTTGATTTGCTAAAGTTGTACACTTCTTGTCTTATTGTGCAAACCAAAAATACATCTTTTTCAGCCCAACCTATGATCAATATGAATAATACAGGATAGGCAACCCCTGTCTATGTAGCTGAATCTGGTAAAAAAAAAAACTGTAGGAAATGTTATTGACTACAACAACATCCAACTGTGCTCAAACAAGAACTTACATGAGCTTGAAGAGACAAAAATCAATGGAGATACACATAAAACCTTTAGTCCAAACACATAGAAATTAGCCTTGGATAAAGGAGAAAAACTAGAAAAATTGCACATAGAAAATTTACTTCCATTGAACTCCTTAGTAAGAAGTTACAAAGGGATAAATTTTGTCCTCCTAGGAATGAAACAAATTGAAGTGCAGCCAAGAAGATTCTTGAACATTATTGGCTGGCTGAATTATAAACAAAAAGCAAAATTATTGCTATTTTGAAACAATATTTCAATCCCTTTACATGGAATTACAAGGGTATATCAAGATTTTATCTTGATGTAAGCACTTAACATCTTTTGAGAATTGGTATTTAATTGTTTCAAATATAGATTGACAAGATTTTGCAGACTAGGAGGCATTGACAACACTTGATTGAAGAAGTTTTCATATATGGAGCAGTGCTTCTTTCTCCCATTGGTAATTCATGGAGGATGTTAGTGGTGAATGGACATTGCCTTCGGGTATACCATGCACCATTAACTAAGGAGGAGTTCTTGAAGGAGATTCCATTGGATGTACACATAATGGAAGAGAATTTATCTTCAATATCAGATTCAGAGTGATGATAAAAAGTTTGACAAAAAGAAAAAAAAATACAAGAAAAGCAAAAATAAGAATAGTCTTTTTTGTGAACTTCCTTCTTGGGTACAAGCAAGACAAGAAAAATTGAAAACAAAAATAAAAAGAGAGAGAAAAAATAAAATTTGCAACAAAGGCATGTCCCACAAAATGGGGATACATGAGGATAAGCATCAATTTTAGCAAGGAAGAGGAACAATGGAGCTAGTACTTCATTTCCAGTAATAAGGAGTCAATTATGATGTAAGAATATTCTTACTGCTCATCTAGAAAGGAAGGTTGCATCAATGTTGCAAGTTTCAATAGAAAGAGATGGTGTTTTCATACAACAATTGACATGTTTTTGCAGAATAAGGATTGGTCTTATCCAAATAAGAGTGAGAGATGTTCTCTCTCATTGAAGCACTTGAAAAAAAAGGGACAGAAGTTGGTTGAAAACCAGAAATGGAAGCCTCTTCTGATGAAAAAAATGAAAAAAAGGGGATGAAAAAAATGAAAAAATAAAAGGAAAGAAAAAATTATGATGAAAAAAAAATGAATAATTTAGTAGTGAAAACCTTCTTGGAGGTGCTACTAAGTTGGCTTGCATGAAAACCAATTTTCCAGCATGCATTGCCTTGTTGATCTACCCATCATTGTTCCACCATTGTATAAATCTCACACTACACGTGTTATGTTTATATTTTTAGATAGCCTGCTAACAATCATCAAAAGCAGCTTGTAGGGTGCATGACCAATTTTAGGATAGTAAGGTATGTGTTTCTTGCATTTAATTCATAGTAAACATTTAGCATTTAGTGTATGATAATCGGTATTTGGCATAAACTATTCATACAATATTAGCAAGTTGAAAATGGAACATGTTCAAGATGTCAAGAAACACCCCCTTATGCCCTTAATTGCATGGAAATTCCAAAACTGTACAAAAACCTGATTTTGGGACAGACATAGCAGTAATTTTATTTCAATTTGTAGGGCAAGTTTCAAAAGGAGAACTGCAAGTTTATATCTCACATTTGTCTGATAAATTGAAGGAGAATAATCAGCAAAATGCACCTTAAGGTTCTATTTTAGTACTACTGGAGTAAAACAACATACAAAACAAAGAATAACATCTAAAGAAAAGGATGAAGAAGGGATTTTTGATGTTATGGAAGGCTTATACACTGTAGAGATGGGCCAACAATAGAATCTGTAGCTAACTTTTGCATAGGAGGTCATTTTTGTAAGGCATTATATTAAAATGAACACAATGAGATAATATTACAAATGAAACACGGTTACAATATATAGGCATAAGCCTATATTCAACACATGACACTTGTCAAGAGAAACTGACAAGTGTCAAGGTGAAGGCATAGTGCACTTTAACTCTAACATTCCCCCTTAAAGTGCACTATCCTAACTAAAGAAGAAACAAAATATCCTAACTAAAGAAGAAACAAAACAAGTCAACATTAGGTAACATTCCCCCTTAATGTTGACTTCTCTAAAACAACCTATCATCCTCGCTTATTATTGATTTGGTCTAGGCTCGTGCTCTTTGCGCTTGGATCTCCAACTGTGAATAATGCTAGATTCACTGTGTATACATCTCGGTCTGTTGCCTTAGGGTCAGCCACTTCCACGGGTCTGTTGCCACTAGGTCAGCCGTCTAAGTGCCTTAGGGTCATCATGGGTGCCTTAGGGTCAGCCACTTCTGGGTCTGTTGCCTCTGCAGGTCATCCTCAAAGGATGTTGCCTCTCGTAGGTCACTGACTAGATTCACCATGAGTATGAAATCCCTCCTCATGGTGAACTCAATCTAGAAGGTGTCGATCTCTATCGAAAATGCACCTAATACAAAGGAAAAACGAGCCATATAAGAGTGTCGGTGTTTGCCAAAAAATGCACTCAATACAATAAAATGAGCCATAGATCAAAATAGGAGGAGAGAAGAAGACAAGAAGAGAATCTTCTGAAGTGTCTTCATCTGTAGTCTTCAGAAGTAGATCCGAAAAAAACCTCAGATAGAGTCTAGGGTGTCTTTGTCTGTAGTCCCTAGTATAAGTGTCCTTATGGTGACCATATCATCCCACCGAAATGCATGGGTAACCAGCCACTGCATTCGCCAAGTGTATAGAAAATATCACTAGGTACAAGGATCACATATGAAATTACCTTGGGAGTGTCGGGTACAACCGAGAGTGCACTCCAAGGTATAAAAATTTGAGGCTGAAAAAATCAAATGAAATAGCCTCAAAATTACAATATGACACCACCATTGTGTCCTTCATGAAAAAACATTTCCAACGACTATAAATACCCCTATATTCCACCATCAAAGGGGCCTTCATATTTTGGAAAAAACATCATGCCTATCTAAGGCAAAAAATAGACAACATCGCTCAATGGCGGCATCGCTCTCAGGTGGAATAAAAACAGTCTTAAAATTTCCCTCGTAGGGGAATTATCTAGGCCTTCCACCTCCATTGCTATTTGGAAAAAAAAACTTTAAACAATGTCCAAGAATACTATAAACAGGCCATCTTGTCGGCCAATAAACAATTTCTCCACCATGGTTTTAAAAAAATTTCCCCCCTTGGAAAACTTCAAAGTTTGAAAAATAAATTTTTAGCCATGTGGGCATTTTCCACGCCACTTGTCATGTGGAACAAAAATAGGGAAATAATTAACACCCCATCTCTTCAAGTTAATCTCGTCATCTCCTCTGTAACGGCTCCCTGCGCAGAGAAATTACGTCAACTTGCAGAATGGCCACAAAGCTGTCAAGAGCTTCGGACTGTGTTGGTGCATGACGTCCATGTGGCCGCCAAATCTGTTCCTGGATAGATTTTCTCATGTCAAGATCCTAAATTTTTGTGACTGTTTCGACCAGGTGGAGAACGGGGACCTCCTGTTGGCAGCTTCGGCTTTCCGTCACTTGACGGCGCTGGTCATTGGTCACTTGACATCTGTTGCATGTATAGCCTGATGGATGCGGGGTTTCTTGGATTAACCTAGAATTGTGGTCACTTGACATCATTGAGCTTGTCAAGTTGTAGAAAACAGAGTATAAACTATCTGCTTCTTCACCAAATCTCCTCCGATCTGCCTCAAAAACATCTCCACAGATCTTTCAAGTTGCTACACGTCCGTGAGCTTTTACATATGCTGATAGGCTCTGCAATGGTGATTTAAAGTTCCAAAATTATTGCATGATGAATGTGACCACATCGTGAAGAAGCGACAAACTTCCAGATAAACTTCTACAGCAATAAACTTGAAAAACATCTAGCGCTTCCTGTACTCGCCCTGCTGCAAAGTACCCTCTCAGGATGATTAGTAATTCTTCCTCTTGGATTATGCCATGGTTTGACATAGGTGGATCCAGAGAAAAATTGGGATGTGATTGCCAATCTCATCAAAAAAAAAATTACTCCATGAACATTCACTCTTATGGTTTCAACGAGGCCGTCTGCTACCAAGGAACGTCAACAACTATTATTTTCCACATAAAATCAGATTTGCATGTTTTGAGGCATAGGTATAGAAATTTAACCGCCCGCCAAACTACCACAGGCTCAGCCTCAGTCCGCACAGGGGAGGGCCATGAAAAAAATAGCTACAGTCTCGCATAGGGCACCTTAATTTATAGAACTGGCCACTCTAGTTTCAGTTGATAGAACCTAGCAAATAATAAAATAGTATCAAAAAATAAGCACTACAACCTTCTTCCTCTTCGTCCACCCTTTATTCTGGTGCTATCAGTGGGAATTGGAGTCACATACTCTATGTGACCGATTCTCATGCCAGAACAAGCAAGAGCACGAAGAGCAGATTGCGCTCCAGGGCCAGGAGTCTTTGTCTTGTTTCCTCCTGTTGCACGAAGCTTAATATGCAAAGCAATTATACCCAGCTCCTTGCACCTTTGTGCAACATCTTGTGCTACAAGCATAGCAGCATAGGGTGTTGATTCATCTCTGTCAGCCTTGACCTTCATACCACCAGTAACACGAGCAAGCGTTTCTTTTCTAGACAAATCAGTCACGGGCACAAAAGTGTCATTGAAGGAAGCAAAAATGTGGGCTACCCCAAAAACATGTTCTCCTTCCCTCACAGCAGGTTTGAGAGTAACATTTTCCTCCTTGGGTTCTTTGACCTTCTTCTTTCCAGACATTTTAGAAATCACTGGATAAATGTAAGAGCAGCAAATCTCTGGTTCTGAGAAAATGAAATAAATTGCTGATTTGAAATGTGAGCACGCTCTAATTTTAGCACTATCGGCATAAGTTGTTTCCCGTGATCACAAAGTCCATGACAGTGTCTCGTAAGAAGTTGCGCCATTGTCGGAGGACTGCGATGGCTCCCGCTGCAACTCCTACGGCCAGAACTCCGCCCACCATGAAAAAAATTCGCAAAGTCCACCAAATGCAACCATGCGAAAGGATGCTCTCCTTCAACTGGTCATAGGAGGCCAGCTGCGACCCCGTCAAAGCAGCAGCAGCAATAGCACCAAAGTAGTTTGTGTTCAGATCGATGGCCTACCAAATATCTCTCCAAACAAGGGAGAAAAACAACAACACACTCAGATCTGTTTCGAAACCGGATCATCTCACACACCATTTGGAAAAAAAAAATTCCTAAAAATTATTTTCCAAACTTAAATTTTTTTTACCATCTGGTTTCTAATCCATCAAATGATGGAGAGCATACTCCCTCGGTAAAAAAATTAAGAAAATAGGGAAAACAAAAAAATGAGGGGGGAGGGAGGATTTCCATGAGGGAAATCCCCCCTCAAGCTCACAAGGCCAGAGAAATCCTGGAGCTCTGATACCAAATGTTAGGCCTTATATTAAAATGAACACAATGAGATGATATTACAAATGAAACACGATTACAATATATAGGCATAAGCCTATATTCAACACATGACACTTGTCAAGAGAAACTGACAAGTGTCAAGGTGAAGGCATAGTGCACTTTAACTCTAACAATTTTTGCATTTTCTGATGCATCTTCAAAATGAACAGTCATATCTTCGGAATGAATAGGCATATCTTTAGAATGAGCAGGATATCTTCGGAATGAGCATAAACTGTACCAAAATTGCTGAAAATGCTACAAAATAGCAAAAAGAGTAGGATACATCAAATATTGAGGTTCATAAGGCTCTATCACAAGTAAGTACATCTCTCAAGAATTTCAAATCCAAAAAATTTATCAATTTTTTTCAAAAGGTGCAAACAATAGAAATAAATATTTAGATTGAAATGTTGTTAAGAACAGAAAATTCCATCAGTAGTAGTGTATCTGCCAAATACGGTTCCACAATAAGACTATTGCAAGATGAATTACATGATATCAAGCCTTTAAGAGGTACCTTACAGCACTAAAACTTGTAGAAATACAGAAAGAGAGTCATAAATGTGCTTAATTGTAAAATACTTGATATAGTGCAGCAAGGAGGAATTTCTCAATTAGCAGGTAGCAAAGGATGTTGTTCATAAGAATAAAACCTGCATATTACTATGGCCTACTAAGATGCATGAGGGCATGCATCAGTTCAAATTGGGGGGGATGATGAGGCCCAAAAATGCCTCATTATTGCACAATGTTTGACTACCATATGATAAGTTAATTGTCAAATAGTTGACTAAAATATACTATTTGTTAAGTGTTTGCATGATTTTATGTTAGGAATACTATATCTCTATTTTTTACTATTTTCAGCATTTTGTGACTGATTTTGGTTGATTAAGTAGCAAGTAAAAACATGCATTTTAATTAACCAAATGTGGTATGCTGATATCAATTAACTTATAAATGGTTTTTGAATTTTTTCCTCTCATTCAAATAGTTTCAAATCCACATTGAAGCCAAAATTTTAGGACTGTCATAAATCTAAAAATCTAAAAAAAATAGCCATATAAAAATCAACAAGCTGTCACTTTATAGGAACACCTTGAAGTTATCAAGCAAAGCATAAGGATATGGATGGAATGAGTTCATAAGGACTACATAAGACATATAACCTACTTACAAGCATTCCCACATGGTCCAAATAGGTAGCAACATGGTATAACAAAGCAAGGACAATTGTGCAACACTGTTGCACTATTTCAACATGGTTACTTAGTGAATGAAGTGTGTAAATTTAGTAGCAACTTGATTTACTCCTTCATGTTGATATTTGAATAATTTTTCTATGTTCTAATTTTTTTGAATTTGCAATAAATGGCAATATTTTACAACTGTGTAGTAGAGTTGGAAAATATAGTAATTTACCATGTAAATTCTAGCAAGCTACCAATGAATGACAATGCATGGAATTCACACATTGATAGGAATGAAGGCTATTGCAATCTAATCCTGAGGACTAATCCACATAAGAAATGTAGCTAAAATCACTTGAAGAGCACACAGTTTATCATTCCAAAGATCTTCGGATTGAATAGGTATCTTCGGATTGAGAAATACAGTCTCTTCGGATTGAGAAATATAGTCTCTTCGGATGAGCCACTTAGCTCCAGATTGAGAACATAAAGTTATTTTTGAATTTTTGACTATTTTTTGATGATAGAAAAGGGGAAAGAAGGTTGAGAAGATTAAGGGAAAATATCCCCCAGCTGCCTTTGTCGTCCTTGTTGTCCAAAGCCACCATTCATTGAAAAAGATCAATTGATCCTCTTCTAGGATAAACCTAGAAATAACTGCAACATAATAGGAAGTTGTTTACAAGATAGAAATGGCATATTATGAAGTGGATAAATATGTGTGAGATATTTTTAGACTCCTCCCATGTACTCCCACCACTGAAGATGCTTTCTAAGGGCCAATGACTACTACTGCAACACAAACTGTCCAGATTTACATTTATTTCAGATCCAAAATTATTGGTAAATCACTGTAAAGTAGCACATAGGCTAATTTGAGCATTGGATATGTTTTAAATATTTATATAAATAACACATATCCCTCTTTGGTTGAGCTAGTTAGGAATTAGAATAGAGGAGAGTTTTCAATAGCAGCAATTAGGACTATATAGTGATTTTTTGTAACAGTTTTTAGCATGTTTTGTCATCAATAAAAGTGCAGTTATTTTATCATTTTTTGTTCTGAGTGTTAATTAGTTAAGGAGTTTTTTTCACCTCCTTCTAGATCATAAAGTATGGGCCCACTTTCATATCTAGAAGGAGGATTTTTATGGTAGGTTTTAATCTGTAATTTTGTTGTAGCAGAATTAATAGATTACTTGTCAAGTTTACTTTTCTTGTTTTAAGTTTGTATAATGTTCTTTATGTTTTCTATTATGTTTGTGTACAAAATTTGTGTGTGTGTCAGCTGAAAAATTATATTAAGCATTTTTCCTTTGCTTTCCATGTTTTCCCTACTTTTCTATTTTAACAACTTTTCATTTTCAGCATATTTCATTTTGTTGTCAATTCCTATAGTAGAAGCTTGACGACCTTTTGTGGTAGGACATTGACAGGTGTTTTTAGCATAAGTTTCATTTACAAGCATCATTTCAATTATGCAAGAGTAACTAGGTTTCAATTATGCAAATGTAACTTAGGATTTCATTTTAGCAACATTTAAATTTAGCAATTTAAATTCTGTTATTTTAATTCTGCAAAAGTAGATTAGACTTTCAATTTAGCAATTCTAATTCTTGCAATTGTAGTTAGATTTCAATTCTTGCAACTTAGAATTAGTTTTTAGTTCCTGCAAGTTTTCATTTTGTAGATTAGGTTTAGTGTGACACCAAAAGGCTAAACCAAATCTATCTCACCCAATAAATGCTTGAAATTTGAATGCCTGAATTGTACTCTGCCCTAGCCTTCTATCATAGATAGCCTTGGACACCACCCCAGATTGATAAGATCTTTGAGATTTAATGATGTGCTTAACGACAATGCATCATTTTGGCACCGTTATCGAGGAACACGATGTTGTTAGAGGGTAAAAGTAGCCCAATAATTGTTAATTATACTAAATTGTGAACTTCAGAGTAAAATCTGGATAAATGATTGGTATTAGTAACAATTTTTGGTAAATTGCATTTCAGTCCATTTAGAAAACAAGCAACCATAGGGAGGTGATCTTCACACCTAGGGGTTAAATTGCTTATGTTTGAAATTCTTGATAAAAATTGAAAGAATTCATCATCCTCATTATCAAGAAACATAAGATCTCTTAGAGGAGCCATCTGCTAGTACTACCATTTTTATATCCATATCATCAGGGTAGTATAAAAAAATTTGTACTAGGTGTTGGGAAGACATCATGGCAGATATACAAGACTATCCCTTGAACAAAATAATCATATCAGCTACTTGTAGCATTTGTTCACAAGGATATATCACTAATAAATGCCATTTACTTCCACAACTCAGAGATGCAAAATTTGTTGCCTGGTCTAAATTCTTCTCAAGGGAGATCCCAACAACAATAAACAAAGCAAGTAAAACCACTACCTCTAGCCCAACCTATGGTCAATCTGAATAATACAGGATAAGTAACCCCTGTCTATGTAAGCTGAGTCAGTTAAAAAAAAAATCATAAAACTTTTGCACAATCAAAATAGAAGTTTACAACCTAACAGTGATCCTAGAGTTTTGCCATTATTGCTTAAATATTGTTAGGGTTTTACAGCGCTAAACCACAACCTAATAATTCTTAGCCTACATCGACAATAGTTGATCTCATTAGAGGTGATCCTACCTCACAAGTAGTTGATCTGCTAAAGTTGTACACTTCTTATCTTATTGTGCAAACCAAAAATATATCTTTTTCAGCCCAACCTGTGATCAATCTGAATAATACAGGATAGGCAACCCCTGTCTATGTAGCTAAATCTGGTAAAAAAAAAAAAAACCTATAGGAAATGTTATTGACTACAGCAACATCCAACTGTGCTCAAACAAGAACTTACCTGAGCTTGAAGAGACAAAAATCAATGGAGATACACAGAAAACCTTTAGTCCAAACACACAAAAATTAGCCTTGGATAAAGGAGAAAAACTAGCACATAGAAAATTTACTTCCATTGAACTCCTTAGTAAGAAATTACAAAGGGGTAAATTCTGTCCTCCTAGGAATGAAACAAATTGAAGTGCAACCAAGAAAATTCTTGAACATTATTAGTTGGTTGACTTATAAACAAAAAGCAAAATTGTTGCTATTTTGAAATAATATTTCAATCCCTTTACATGGAATTACAAGGGTATATCAAGATTTTATTTTGATGTAAGCACTTAACATCTTTTGGGAATTGGTATTTAATTGTTTCAAGTACATATTGACAAGATTTTGCAGACTAGGAGGCATGGACAACACTTGATTGAAGAAGTTTTTAGATATGGAGCAGTGCTTCTTTCTCCCATTGGTAATTCATGGAGGATGTTAGTGGTGAATGGACATTGCCTTCGGGTATACCATGCACCATTAACTAAGGAGGAGTTCTTGAAGGAGATTCCATTGGATGTACACATAATGGAAGAGAATTTCTCTTCAATATCAGATTCAGAGTGATGATAAAAAGTTTGACAAAAAAAAAAAAAATACAAGAAAAGCAAAAAGAAGAATAGTCTTGTTTGTGAACTTCCTTCTTGGGTACAAGCAAGACAAGAAAAATTGAAAAAATAAAATAAAGAAAAAGAGAGAGAGAGAAAAATAAAAATTTGCAGCAAAGGCATGTCCCACAAAATGGGGATACATGAGGACAAGCATCAATTTCAGCAAGGAAGAGGAACAATGGAGCCAATACTTCATTTCTAGTAATAAGGAGGCAATTATGATGTAAGAAGATTCTTATTGCTCATCTAGAAAGGAAGGTTGCATCAATGTTGCAGGTTTCAACAGAAAGAGATGGTGTTTTCATACAACAATTGACATGTTTTTGCAGAATAAGGATTGGTCTTATCCAAATAAGAGTGAGAGATGTTCTCTCTCATTGAAGCACTTGAAAAAAAAGAGATAGAAGTTGGTTGAAAACCAGAAATGGTAGCCTCTTTTGATGAAAAAATTAAAAAAAAGGAAAGAAAAAAAAATGATGAAAAAAAATGAATAATTCAGTAGTGAAAACCTTCTTGGAGGCGCTACTGAGTTGGCTTGCATGAAAACCGATTTTTTGGCATGCATTGCCTTGTTGATCTACCCATAATTGTTCCACCATTGTACAAATCTCACATTGCACATGTGTTATGTTTATGTTTTCAGATAGCCTGCTAACAATCATCAAAAGCAGCTTGTAAGGTGCATGACCAATTTTCAGGACAGTAAGGTATGTGTTTCTTGCATTTAATTCATAGTAAACATTTAGCATTTAGTGTATGATAATCGGTATTTGGCATAAAATATTCATACAATATTGGCAAGTTGAAAATGGAACATGTTCAAGATGTCAAGAAACACCCCCTTATGCCCTTAATTGCATGGAAATTCCAAAACTGTGCAAAAACTTGATTTTGGGACAGACATGGCAGTAATTCTATTTCAATTTGTAGGGCAAGTTTCAAAAGGAGAACTACAAGTTTATATCTCACAATTGTCTTATAAATTGAAGGAGGATAATAAAAAAAATGCACCTGAAGGTTCTATTTTAGTACTACTGGAATAAAACAGCAACATACAAAACAAAGAATAACATCTAAACAAAAGGATGAAGAAGGGATTTTTGATGTTATGGAAGGCTTATACACTCTAGAGATGGGCCCATAATAGAATATGTAGCTAACTTTTGCATAGGAGGTCATTTTTGTATTTTTTGATGCATCTTCGGAATGAACAGTCATATCTTCGGAATGAACAAACATATCTTCAAAATGAGCAGGATATCTTCGAAATGAGCAGAAACTGTACCAGAATTGTTGAAAATGCTATAGAATAGAAAAAAGAGTAGGGTACATCAAATATTGAGGTTCATAAGGCTCTACCACAAGTAAGTACATCCCTCAAGCATTTCAAATCCAAAAAATTTATCAATTTTGTTCAAAAGGTGCAAACAATAGAAATAAGCATTCAGGCTGAAATGTTGTTAAGAACAAAAAATTTCATCAGTAGTAGTGCATCTTCCAAATACGGTTCCACAATAAGACTATTGCAAGATGAATCACATGATATCAAGCCTTTAAGAGGTACCTTGCAACACTAAAACTTGTAGAAAGATAGAAAAAGAGTCATACATGTGCTTAATTGCAAAATACTTGATATAGTGTAGCAAGGAGGAATTTCTCAGTTAGCAGGTAGCAAAGGACGTTGTTCACAAGAATAAAACCTGCATATTACTATGGCCTACTAAGATGCATGAGGGCATGCATCAGTTCAAGTTGGGGGGGATGATGAGGCCCAAAAATGCCTCATTATTGCATAATGTTTGACTACCATATGATAAGTTAATTGCCAAATAGTTGACTAAAATATACTATTTGTTAAGTGTTTGCATGATTTTATGTTAGGAATACTATATCTCTATTTTTGACTATTTTTAGCATTTTGTGACTGATTTTGCTTGATTAAGTAGCAAGTAAAAACATGCATTTCAATTAACCAAATGTGGTATGCTGATATCCATTAACTTCTCAATGGTTTTTGAATGTTTTCCTACCCTTCAACTTGTTTCAAATCCACATTGAAGCCAAAATTTTAGGACTGTCATAAATCTGAAAATCTGAAAAAAACAGCCATATAAAAATCAACAAGTTGTCACTTTATAGGAACACCTTGAAGTTGTCAAGAAAAGCATGAGTATATGGATGGAATGAGTTCATAAGGACTACAGAAGACATCTGACCTATTTAGAAGCATTCCCACATGGTCTAAATAGGCAGCAAAATGGTATAATAGAGCAGGGACAATTATGCAACACTATTGCACTATTTCAGCATGGTTACTTGGTGAATGAAGTGTATAAATTTAGTAGCAACTTGATGTACTCCTTCATGTTGATATTTGAATAATTTTTCCATGTTCTAATTTGTTTGAATTTGCAAGAAATGCCAATATTTTACAACTATGCAGTAGAGTTGGAAAATACAGTAATTTACCATGTAAATTCCAGCAAGCTACCAATGAATGGCAAGGCATGGAATTCACACATGGAGAGGAATGAAGGCTATTGCAATCTGATCCTTAGGGCTAATCCACCTAAGAAATGCAGCTAAAATCACTTGAAGAGCACACAATTTGTCATTTCGAAGATCTTTGGATTGAACAGGTATCTTCGGATTGAGAAATATAGTCTCTTCGGATTGAGAAATACAGTCTCTTTGGATTGAGCCACTTAGCTCCGGATTGAGAACAGAAAGTGCTTTTTGACTTTTTGACTATTTTTTGACTGTGGAAAAAAGGTAAAGAAGGTTGAGAAGGTTAAGGGAAAATATCCCCCAGCTGTCTTTGTCGTCCTTGTCATCCAAAGCCACCATTCATGGAAAAAGATCAATTGATCCTCTTCTAGGATAAACCTAGAAATAACTGTAGCATAATAGAAAGTTGTTTGCAAGATAGAAATGGCATATTCTGAAGTGGATAAATATGTGTGAGATATTTCTAGACTCCTCCCATGTACTCCCACCACTGAAGATGCTTTCTAAGGGCCAATGACTACTACTGCAACAAAAACTGTCCAGATTTGCATTTATTTCAGATCCAAAATTATTGGCAAATCACTGTAAAGTAGCACATAGGCTGATTTGAGCATGGGATATGTTGTAAATATTTATATAAATAACACAACTCCCTCCTTGGTTGAGCCAGTTAGGAATTAGAATAGAGGAGATTTTTCAATAGCAACAAATAAGACTGTACAGTAATTTTCTGTAACAGTTTTTAGCATGTTTTTTCATCAATAAAAGTGCAATTATTTTATCATTTTATGTTCTGAGTGTTAATTAGTTAAGGAGTGCTTTTCACCTCCTTCTAGATCAGGAAGTATGGGCCCAATTTCAGATCTAGAAGGAGGATTTTTATGGCAGGTTTTAATCTGTAATTTTTCTACAGTAGAATTAATAGATTACTTGTCAAGTTTACTTTTCTTGTTTTAATTTTGTATAATGTTCTTTATGTTTTCTATTATGTTTGTGTACAACATTTGTGTGTGTGTCAAATGACAAATTATATTAATCATTTTTCCTTTGCTTTCCATGTTTTCCCTGCTTTTCTATTTTAGCAACTTTCCATTTTCAGCATATTTCATTTTGTTGTCAATTCCTGTAGCAGAAGCTTGATGACCTTTTGTGGTAGGACATTGACAGGTGTTTTTAGCATAAGTTTCATTTACAAGCATCATTTCAATTATGCAAGAGTAACTAGGTTTCAATTCTGCAAATGTAACTTAGGATTTCATTTCAACAACATTTAAATTCTAGAATTTAAATTATGTTATTTTAATTCTGCAAAAGTAGATTAGACTTTCAATTTAGCAATTCCAATTCCTGCAATTGTAGTTAGATTTCAATTCTTGCAACTTAGAATTAGTTTTTAGTTCCTGCAAGTTTCCATTCTATAGATTAGGTTTAGTGTGACACCAAAAGGCTAAACCAAATCTGTCTCACCCAATAAATGCTTGAAATTTGAATGCCTTAATTGTACTCTGCCCTAGCCTTCTATCATAGACAGCCTTGGACACCACCCCGGATTGATAAGATATTTGAGATTTAATGATGTGCTTAATGACAATGCATCATTAGGGTTGCCCTATTTCTGCCTGTACTTATTATTCTTACCATTATTGTCCCAATATTTTTTTGTTTTGGAGTTTTATGGTTCCCTCATATACTTTTATTTCTTCGATGAGCTTGGTCTGTGCCAAATATTCCTAAAACAAAGGATACTGCTAAAGTTGTAGCAATAGGGAGATGTGTTTAGAGCAATTTTTGGTTAATATGCGAATGATCTCTTTTGTGCAAACAGAGAATGATAATTTTTCTATGATTTTTCTCCATCTATTCCCATAATCCATTACTGGATCATCATCATATTATTTCAGGTTGGCCAGGTCTAAAAGGTTCACCTTCTTCTTAGCACCAAAGGAGAAATGCTTTAGGAATGCGTTTACTATTTGTTCAAAGTTGGTATGTTATGCTTAGGTAGTTGGTTGAACCATTGAGTGGCAGCACTCGAAAATGTCATTATGAATGTTCTTAGCATGAGAGCATCATTGTCTTCAATATGAAAACATGCATTGATAAAATTGGTGACGTTCTCTTATGCATCCTCTTCACCCTTAAACTTTTCTAACCTAGGCATCTCAAAGTTCTTAGGATATGGAGGGCTAGGGATTTATGGGCATAATGGTTGGTTGTGTATTTTGCTCAATGTTGGCGAGTTCCCAGTTGCCTCTTGTTTCTCAAAGGCTTTTATATTTTTAGCAATTTCTTGAAATGCCTTTGAGGCATGAATTCCCTCCTCTTGTAGGCCTACTTGTGATGGCAATGGAGGTAACTCTCTGTCAATTTGATTTGTTCTATTTTCCTTCCTCCTATGAGAGGACTCAAGATTGTGATCCTAGTTTGTTATGTTTGCCCTTTCCCCACTAGTTGGATTTTGTTCATGGTTTGGTGGGTGATTTCATTGTGGGCTATCTTGTCTAGTGTGTCTCTTCTTAGGTGAGTCAGTGCATCTAGTTCTTTGGTGGTTATCATAATTTTTCTATAAATTGTTAAGAGCTAGCCACTCATCTTGCTCTCTCAAGCGCTGCTCATGTTAGCGCAAGAGTGTTTTTCTTTGTTTATCTTGTTTGAAAGCTTCCACCAGCTCTCACTCCTTATGTAATATATTTTCTAACCACCTCACATGGTTAGTTTATATTGTCATAGAAGACTCATGTTTATCTAACTTTGTTCTTGTTGTCTTGACTCGTAGATTCCTCGAGGAGGTTTCTGTTGTACCTATACTCTTGCTAGCTAATGTGACTTATTCAGTGTATTGTTGAGTATTACTATGATTAGAATCCATGCATCTACTACGGGGTCACTCTGAGGTACTCCTAGAATAAGAGATGCATTTAGAAGTCACAGTTTGTGAGCTTCCAAATGCAGAGTTCTCAGAGCTATAGTTCCTTGATCTGGTCGCGTAGGAAACTAATCCAACCCGTCTAGATGTCTTGTTTTCCATGGCTGGTCCCATGGGGTGCCATTCACTCCTATGAGGTCATAGTATACGGGAATATTTCCTTTTGTGTGAAGGGTTTCTTCTATCTAATTTCCATGACTAGATGTAGCTCTAGTTTCCTACCCTTCAGTGGGTAGAACTGTTTCATATGTTTCTTGTGAATCTTGAGGTGTTGCAACTCTTGCTTGCCTTCTTGATGAAGTGGAATTTGTGGTGACATGCTTTCTACATGTGGATGAATATGTAGTAGTCTCGTCATCCCAATGTGAAGAATGAGTTTTAGAACCTTCTTTATGTCCATGTGAGGAAGAAGCCCTTGAAGCTTCCTCATGTATTTGAGATGTTTCGATGTGTTTAGAGGAGGTCCTTGAGGTCTCCTCATGTCTCCTTGATGAGGATGGTTGTGAAGCCTCTTTTTGTCTATGCAACTTTGTTCCATGATGTGGTTCTCTACTTGGGGTTTCTCGATGAGATCCCCCAAGGGTTGAGTTATCACCCCATAGGCTTGCAGAGCTATGTCCCACGGTCTTACAGGTAGGTCATTCAATGTTACTACGACTCCACCTATGGGTATGAGTTGCTTCAGTCTCTCCCTCGATATTAGACCGAGGGTGTTTAATTCTTGTTTTGACCATGTTATCTATGAATTGATATTTTGAGTTGTAATTTAGGAATAACCACACAATACTAAACAAATGTTTATCTTGATTATCAATTTAAGTGTGCCCTAAACAATTTGGTGTGTTTTTATGTGTCATTCTTTTGATTTCTTGCTCTTGTTCTTGGATTAAGAAGGAGAAGACTCATCCATAGTGACAATCAAGTACACCCATTCCAAACATTATTTTATTGAAAGAAGCTACGGTACATCGTTGAAGTCCCAGTGGGGGGTTTGCCTAGCTCTTCCACTCTGAACCAGTGATGGTTCCAACATTGGGAGATAGTTTGAGCACAAGTAACTTAGTATCACTATAAGTAAGTTTCACGGTCTGTTTCTAGGAAAATATAGGGGGTAAACCAATGGAAGGAGATGAATTCCAACATCACTGGATTGAATTTAAGATTGGTGATGAAATCTAACTCCCCAATTTTTAAATGAGACGTGTGTGTGTGGTGTTCATTTTAATATTGCATAACGTAAAGCTCATCATATAGCAGCAATGAGTCTTTCCTACATGCCTAAGTGCAAAAGTATATTTCAATATTCAAAAATATGCATGAACTATTATGATTTGTATGAACACACTTTATTTCGTGCAGCTATGGCTTCTAGCAGGGCCTCAAGACAAGCAAACAATATACAATGTCTAGCGCGTTGGATTCTAGGGTGAAATTTTTGGGCATAAGTCATTGTTCCTAGCAATGCCTAGTGGAAATTTAAAAGAAGATCTAAGATATGTGAAATGCTTAATTCTTTCTCCTTTTATTCTTTCAATTTCCAAACATAAATGTGCTTTAAGTTCTTTATTTTAGACACACAGAGGCAAATAGAAAGCTACAAAATATCAGAGAGGTTGTACCAACCTTTGATCCAGCTTAGAGAGTCAGTGCTTTGACCTCTGCTACACTCCAATTCTGGCTGATGTTGACCAGAGTGGCTTATTCCTAGCTATTTTTAGTGGCAGCATCTAAATCTCTATTGGTCATTGTAGCTTAGAGTGGCTTATTTTTGGCCATTGTAGCTCAGAGCGGTTAGACCTGCACATAAAAATAGGTTAGTATTTAGGTAGAAAATGAAAAATTAGTGGAGGTCCCACCATGATCGCCATCTGTAGCGACCCCGAGATGCACGCACTGCATCTTTTTATGCTACTTGTAATGTATTTAAAACCCAAAATGAAATGGAAGACAGTGAAAAACATATAACACAGAAATAATAGATCTTTTTATTTGTATTGAAACCCAGTTACATGTCAGTCCCTCTTAGGGATACCCATTTCGATACAATAAGGTTACAAATAGCCAAAGAGTTCCTATTTTGCGAAGAGGTGGTGCGCTTTAAAAAAGCTTCCCGATTCCACACATAAATGTATGAGGGTTTATAGATGCCTCCTTCTCTAGGCCTATTTCCTAGAGGGATATCTTTAACTCTCGCATGTTGCAGATTCCTTTCAATGAACCTGTGGCCCTTTAAGAAATAAAACAACAACACATGCTTAGATTTCTTGGAATACCTCCTCGAATGAGGTTGTTAGTACTGAATATAACAAATGAAAGCAAGTGCAAATTAGACTAATGCTATGAGTGTGAATGAATGAAACAATGTTATGCTAATGATATACTAAAATAATGAATCTAATGTCTAAAACCCTAAGCTAAGCCCGTAGGCCATTGTCCAAGACAACAGTTGCTAAAGTGGCTCTCGTCTGCTTTGCTCCAAAGCTATGGACAAAAGCTTGTATCTGATGTTGAAATAATGGTTGTTATGCTCTCCAATATGCCAGTGCTTTGCCATACATGTGGTCTCTAAGGGAACTCTCCCAATCTCAAAAGCTCTCCTCAATGACTTGTCTTGATAAATTGCCTAGATAAAGATCTCTTAGATAAAATATGTTTCTCCTCTCTTCAAATATCGATGCTTGGTACTCTTGGGCTTACACCTTTTATAGTGTGAAACCCTAGGTCTATGTTCAAGCCCTAGGAATGGATTTCTCATGTGTAGTGAGAGTTATCATGAGAAGTTTTTTTTGTCTTTTCTATGGTTGGAGGTCAGTTAACTAAAATATAACTGCCAACTTAAGTCTCCTATGCAAAATGGTCGTTAGCATGAGAATATTTTGTCCTTTGTTAATGTTTAGAAGCTAGTTAACTAAATTCTAAATGTAAAATCAAGTTTCCTATGTGAACTGGTCATGAAAAGGAATGCAAAGTTACTCCCGCTCACATTTATTGCATGCAGAATGCCACTTTCGCCCGTGATTAGGCTTATTTGTTGGCAAAACTACTTTTAGGGTTTAGCTACTGTTGTCTATAGAGCTAGCCCAAATAGATTATTTTTCTTGTCCCTTTATTTCTTCAACAACTTCCTCATGTTCCTCATCTCAAATTTTCAAGCATTTTCAAAGTTTAAAAGTGAGTGAGGAACATAGGACCCATATTCTCTCCTCAGATCATGATAATCAGTTTCTTCAAGAGCCTCTTCTGGATCTAGCTAAGCTACCACCTTCACCTAGAACTATGGGCCTACCCCATAAGAAGGGTGAATTTGTACACTTTGGTATGTGTGCTTTTATCTTTGGGGTATGGCCTTAAAATAAAATCTTCATGGTAGCAACCCATATCTCAATGAGCTCTCTTTTGCTCAATGCTATCTCACTAACGACTATCCCCTTCCTAAGTAGAATTCAGTTAGCAGGTAGCAAAGGACGTTGTATTTTATATACAGATTAATCTAAATTCAGGTAGCAGGTAGCTTAAAAAGGGATGACACTTGCATAACATTTTATATACATATATATTACACCCCATACAGGATATTTATACATCCTAGCAGGTATTATACTATTCATGATCTGCTATTGGGTCATACTCTCTTTTGACTCATCAGGCTTAACACCCCATTATAGAATAATCTCCTTGGTCATTTTTAGCAGACCTCGATATAAATCCTAGCGGTTAATCACATCATAGCATTCAATAAGGGAGCAACCATCCATAGTGGATCAAAACTCCATACACTTGGTCACATTAAGGTAAGTGTTGTATCCTTAGAGGGTCTAGCAACTTTGCTTATCCGATCCATAATATCTGTCAACACTGGTTCATAGCGATCTATGATAGCCTTATATTTTGGGTCATTTGCTCTTCTTCTTTTCATATGGTTGACCTTTGGGCCTCTCTTCCTTCTTCTTCTTCTCTTCTTTTCTCTTATTTATTCTTCTTCTTTTATTTTCCTCTTCTTATTTCTTCTTCTCTTCTTTTCCTCTTCTTCTTTCTTCTTCTATTCCTTTTCCTTCTTATCTTCTTCTTATATTTATTTTCTTCTTCTCTTCATTTTCTTCTTCTTCCTCCTTTCTCTCTAGTTTTCATTGCTAGTTTCTCCTTCTGGTTTTCCCCTTATTCTTATTTTTTTTGCATTCATTTCACCCTTCATGTAGTGTGCATTAGGATAATTTACATACATAAAAACACTTAAATAAATAAAATAAAATAAACACATAAAATCATGCATTAAATCATTTACACATAAAAATAGATAAAATTTGCAGCTATGTATTACTCGTAAGACAAAAGAGTACATCATGTGAGGTTGGTGTACCACAATATAAAATTGGTACACTCAATCTAGGGATGCACATCACAATCAAAAATTGGTGTGTCATCTTGATCCATAGCCTAGCCTACCCTAGCTCTAAGAGTCAACTCCCTCTGGTCCTCCCTAGAGTGGAGGCAGCCTTAGCAGTGCCACCGACTACTGAGATGCCAATGGGGCTTGTGATCAAGACTGTGACCTGCTAGCTAATTGAAGAGATGGAGGAAACTCCATCCTCTACCATGGAGATACATCTACACATTAAGCCATCTCAAAAAATATGGACCTTTGAATGGCCATATCCAACCTATCATGAGTGTGTCGTAGCTCCACCCGAAGGAGCTGCATTACATCCCATGCTTGGCTACTCCCAATAGTATCCATCCCATCAACCTGAGCCCGTTTGTGATCCTCATCCACCTAGACTACCTATTTCTATAGTCAAGACACCTCTGCTCATGTAGTGTCCCTCTCCATCTATAGTTGGGCCACCTATGCCTGTAAAGAATCTAGATGTACCTACAACTCCTCTATGCCTTGGCTCTAGCCACCCACTGCCACCGATGTAGATGCCTCCCCAAGGTCTCTAGACCATGGCCTCTCTACCTATAAGGGGGCATCCCTCGTTCCTCTCTCTATGGTCCCTACTCCAAGGATGGTATCCTCCACCACCAAATCTGAATCCATATCATCCTTTGTCTAGGTGTAGCTAGGGCCTTTTGTGCCCTCTCTGTGGTCCTATGAGCTACCTATAGGAATACCCATTGCATTCCTAGGACCATCACCTAGCGTCTCTACACTGGTACAGGTGGTGAGATCCTCTAAGATGCAACCCATCTATACCACTACCTATACTCGATGGCCGCTCCTATCTCGTCTACCCTTGGGTCAATATAAGGAGGGTCATCGTGGTCCTCCTCGGTCCACCTAGTGAGGTTTGGCCTACCTTCGACCCCTAATAGATCTTGATTCACCCTTTGATACCAGTAGTCCCCCAGGTCTGGGATTCCCTGTAAGATCCTAAACTACCTCAAGACTCGATCAAATATAAGCACCTATGGATCTGTCCACTCTGACCTTAACCATTTGAACCTCCTCACCCTCACTAGTTCTATATTGTCCTCTACCCAACTAGGGTAAATCCTTCATGGTTTCTAGATGATCTGCATCTCTTGCAACTCATAGATCACCTGCATCGCTAGTGGTAGGTTCCCTACATAGGCCCTAGTGATCCTCTCCAAGGATTGAGGCCATCTGTATGTTGTTGGCTACTCTAGGTCGGGTAATGGTCCTGGAAGTGCTAATGGTCTCCACTCTGCAATGTTCTACCAACACCACACCTAGAGAAATATCGTACAAACTAGTCATGTACATCATTTATACACAACATTGTACAATGTCCTATATAAATAGGCCAACACATAAGGACCCCATGCAAAACAAACTCCCTATTATTGCATGTCTATAACTACCCCTGCTAGTACCCATGGCAAGTTTCATATGCTATTTTGGCAAGTTAGGAGACCTACCATCACCCCTACGAGTATCACGATCAAAGGATCTACTCTGTAGCGGCCAACTAGGTCGTCAAGTTCTATGGTGCCCTCCCACACCTAGTGGGTGAAGCCTGTAGAAAATTGTTGTGTTAAAGAGGCATTCCCTCGAGCCTTGTAAACCTCTCTCCCCCGAATGAGGATCCTCAAGATCCATCACATGTCCTCTAGTATGATGGTCATCTCCCCTATTGGCAGCTAAAAATTAGAGGACTCCGGATACCATCGCTCCACCAGGGCAGTCGGAATAGCCCTATCTATCTCGATCTATGGTATCCTCACCACGTTGTCCAGTACAACCACCTCTAGTATCATCCTCTCTACCTGCCCCAACACATATGGCTCTACTATATCCTTTGCCTACCACTCCCAAGTCTCAAGAATACGTAGCTATATTTAATAAACAAACACAAGAATTTAATCAATTTCATAATAAAATTCAAAAAACTTTTGATTTAGCATAAAAAAATTTAAATCATCCTTTGCACTTTGGTTTTCCTTGTTTCCTTTGGTTTCTTATTTTTTTTCTTTTTCTCTTCCTCTCTTTTTTTTTTTTTTCTTTTCTAAGTTCTCACAAAGTCATACCCCATTTTTAGGGCGCGTGACTTCACTTTTGCAAAGTCACATCCCCTATTTTTCTGGTGCAACTTCACGAAATTACACTTGGTTTTTCCTAAGCTTTACTTCACCATTTTTTTCTCAAAATAAAAATCATGCCTAGGCCGCAAAGTCACACCTGGGTCATGGCGTAAATTTTACCAATTTTTATGATGATTTTCAAAAAAAAATTCTAAAATCCTAATTACGCGAACTGAGAAAAAAATAGTGAAAAATAGGAATGACGATGATTCCTACCCATTTACGGGCCCTGACCTCACCCCTTGAAGTCGTCGCTCGATAAACTAAAAGTGCCATCGTTGTTTCTCTAGAGCCCTTTTCTTCTTCTCCTCACAGTAAAAGTGAATTAGGGTTTTACCCCTATTTTTTTTTTAAAACTCTATTTTGGGTTTTCTCTCTCCTCTTATTTTTTGCTTGTTGCCCATTATTTCTCTTCTTTCTTCTATTTCGAGTTCTTTCGAGTTCTTATGAAATATTAATTTTTCATAATCACTCGAAGGGGCATCCCAGCCTATAGATGAATTAATGTTCCTAATGGCTTGATTTACGTGTAAATTATAGTGTCCAAAATGACACCCTTTTTGCACCCCCCCTTTTATTCTAACCCAACTGTCCCATTTTTATTTGTAGTTCTTTCTTTTTCAGTGCGTGCCTACATATTTTCTTTGACATATTTACCATACCATAAATGCATCAAAGAGGGGGAAAAATGTAAACATGGAAAATTGACCCACTTTGAGTGGGCAATCTTCCTTAGTGCCCTTAAGATGCCCTCACCTCTTTCCAAGAGAAAGGGAAGGCCTTTGTCCCTCCCCTTTTTAATTTGTATATCTTTTAGATAAATTGTGCCCCGTATTTACGAGACGCGACTTCACACCAACGATATCGCATCCCATCACGACGGATCTTGACTTCACTGTTTAACCTAGTTTTTAATTTATTTTATTTTAATATTTTTTAAGCCTGCTTAGACCTAGGGTTAAACCTTCTCACATTTTTTTGCATCGGTTGAGAGTTTATTTGTGCTTGATTTCATCCTTCCAATTTTATCTATAAAAGGAAGGATATTCTTGCCAAATCAGAGACATACGAAGTTTAAGTGCAAGTGTGATATGTAAAATTTTTATGTGTCATCTATATGCAAATTATTTGTAGTTCATTCTGATTTACTTTCTCTACTGACAGCTAACCCCTAAAGTATGGATTTTAGATTTGATATTCTATTACATGGATTGGATTGATTTACTGTGTGACTTGGTGGATTTGTGGCATAGCTTGGAGAGACAAAGTGTCTGTTTGGATACTTGTTTCTCTTCTGCATACTTCTACAACATCCATTAGGGTTTGATCACTTTCTTGTCTATATTTATTTTATCTTCTACATTCGCTTATTATTTTTCTTTAGTTTGTAGCAAAATCATACCTGGAATTGGCAAGGCATGACTTCTGTTGCCCTAATTAGGGAAAAGTTATTCACAGAAGCAAAATCGTGCCCTGTTCAAGTAGGGCATGAATTTACTACTATGATATCATGCTCGCTCTAGACGAGGCATGATTTTTCCCTAGGGCACATTGAGGGTAATTTTTAGATTTTGCTTTCACTGTTACATTCCATTCTATATCTAAATCATACTACTGTATTTTTATTTCTATTTTTTTCTACTGTCTTTTTGATTTATGATTAAATTTCCAAAGGTCAATTTCTACTTTTATATTGAAAGGTCATCTAAAAGGTCCTAAATGGCTTGACTGCTACTAGATTTTTCATATAGCAACCTATGTAGGCCCCATGATACTAATATCATTTTTCAGTGTTTCATAAGTGATCTTGTAGGAACAAGAATCTTTGATATCATTGGACAAGAGGCAAAAAATGGTTAAATCAACCACCAGTCTAGATAAGTGCTCTATCAATATTATTGGTTGAGAATCTAGTTTCATTGTTGATTTCTAGGCATCTAAAAGTGAAAAGCATCTATCTTGCATCTAGGGATAATTTCTATGTATTTACTCCTGTATATCTCTACTTTAAAGGTTTTTTGAAATAAAACCCTAGGTTAGTGAGCATTGAAAAGAAAGAATAACTCTAGGATAGCTCTTGTATGCCTGCATTCTGTTTTCAATTACATTATTATATTTTCTTCATTTTCCTTTATCTTTTCTAGTTCAGATATATATTTTTTTGAATTTACATGGTGGAATTGGTAGCCGCCACGAATTTGGGTAGGTTGTCTAGCTTTTTATGGCTGCCATAGTATTCTGTGTTGTCCACCCCAGAAGTCACCACATAGATCTTCACATAGTCCGTCCCTATAACCACCATGCCACAATAATTTAAAACCTTTTACGCTGCTAAAAGCACCAGGAAAGGGAAAAGCGTTCAGTCCAGCGAGGCCCGAGATTTGAACCTTGGAACTCCGCCCGCCTTATGGGGTTTGGATGAACCAATTGGTCTACACCTCGGACCTAAAATTTTTGAATATTTTTTGATGAGGAACACTTTTTATGTACAACATATCCGTAGCATGTGAGGGGAGAGATTTGAACTTGGGCCTCTCGATAACTGGAGAGTTTTAACTACCCATTGCTCTCCAACTCCTCTACATGAACGAATCTAGTTCAGATCTAGAAATAACAATTTTAGGTGATTTCCTAAAACTGAATACATCAAACAACCCTGAATATCCCGAGGACTTGGAGCGAGTCCTTAAACCATTCCTGGTGAACCCTTCCCCTTAACACCAAGTGTAGAGTACAACATACCATCGTGGTTCACCCCACAAAAGGGTTCCCTCCTTGTGGATCTAACCCTTTTTTTTGGTAATTGTATGCAATAGGGTATTTTTATCCCTCTATAGTATGATTGATTATTGAATATGCAATACACTAGTGGATAGTATATTTCAAATGATGAGTTTGGAGGTAAAATATTGCATTTCATTTAATGGAATAGACTTGAATGTAATAGTGGATATTATGTTTCATTTTAATGGAATGGACTTGAAATATAATAGTGGATATTATGTTTTATTTTAATGAAATGAACTTGAAATATAATAGTGGATATTATGTTAATGGAATGAACTTGAAATATAATAAGGAATATTATGTTTCATTTTAATGGAATGGATTTGAAATATAATAGGGAATATTATGTTTCATTTTAATGGATTGGACTTGAAATATAATAGGGAATATTAGGTTTCATTTTTATGGAATGGACTTGAAATATAAGGGATATTATATTTCATTTTAATGGAATGGACTTAAAAAAAGAATGTAATAGTGAACATTGTATTTCGTTCTTAATTAGAATGAAGTGAGATATGCTAGTGGATAACATATTTCATAAGGTAGAAATATGCATTAGTGGATAATGCGGTTCATTTGATTTAATGAGTTGAAATATGTTAGTGGACAACATATTTCATGAAAAAAATTATGTAGTAGTGGATAATGTATTTCATTTAATTAGATGAGTTGAAATATGGTAGTGGATAATATATTTCATGAGCATTAGTGGATAATGTATTTAATTTGATTGAATGAGTTTAAATATGTTACTGGATAATATATTTCATGAATTATAAATAGACATTAATGGATAATGTATTTCATCTGATTAGATGAGTTGAAATATGTTAGTGGATAATATATTTCATGAGAATTAGTGGATAATATACTTCATTTGATTAGATGAATCAAAATATGTTAGTGGATAATATATTTCATGAGTTAGAAGTATACATTAGTGGATAATGGATTTTATTTGATGTAATAGTGTTTAAGAGGTACTTTGACTAAGTAGGAGAAGTTTCATCTCCTTCTCGGTATGATTGCATAGGTATTCATTTGAGAGGGTTATGAGATCCTCTATAATTATTTTGACATGTGCAATGTAATAGTTGACGTGTGGTTACAGTAGACTCTTAGAAAGGAGATATTCCTTTGAGCTTGGGATAAGGGGAGGAGATATCCTTTGGAGAATGAATGTGAAGTTCATTTTAGGGAATTATGGGGTTCCCCCATAGCTTTGTAACATGAGTTAAAGGAATTATTATGGTATTGGGGGTATGGGAATAATGATATTCTTATGTAATTATCTTTATGTAAATGTTTGGGAAAAGAAGAATAAATGGAATTCATTCGAGGGAATTATGGGGTTCCCTCATTGAGATGTAATATGAATTAAGATAACTATTCATGTATTGGGAATATAGTAACTATGGAGTTCTTATATACATGCATTTATGGATGTATTAAAAAGGAATTATGGGATTCCTTTTATATAGTTGTATTGATGGCAACTAAATTTATGAAATGAAAAGGATATTTTGAGGCTAGGTTTGTCATGTTAGGTTTTCCCAAGATACATGATGTGTCATATATGTTGTGATTATTATTATCTCATGATCTTACTCCTTATTGCTTTTTAAAGATAGTTTTTTATGGACTTGTTGCTCAAATTAAAGAGGGAGGATCATTGTTAAGAATTTGTGATTAAATACATGTGTTTGAAATATATACTCATTGATAATAATAATGGTTATGCTTATTGTTTAGTAGATTAGAAGAAATTTTGGAGAGACAAAGAGAGACAGATAGACTATGTACAATATGCTTAGTACACCTATATATATGAACTTATGTATGGTGTAGGGATAGTCTTATCCTTTTGATAGACTAAAAAGGATAAGATAGCTCATCATGGATATGAGATAGATAGCTTATTTGCATTACACTTAGTAAATCTATGTATACCGTCTTTTATATGGTGTAGATATGGGCATACGCCTTTTAATAGATTAAGAAAGGATAAGTTATCTCATCACAAATATGAGATGAACAACTTAATCATAGGGCTTAACATCGATGGACACCTGCATAGAATAACTTAAGGAAGGTGGGAATATGTGGATCCCTAATGAATGTATTAAAAAAAACCTCTCCCTCAAGTGGGTTTGTTATAGTTGGTATCAGGGTTCTAGGTATAATGAATTAGAAGCTTCCTTTAATAAGCTAAAGGTTGCTTAAGAATTGATCCTAGGAAAGGTAGTTTTACTTTGATATGGATCCATGCATGGAGTAAGTGTGACCATCATTATCAAGTGAGTGATAATGTGTAAGCTTACCTAGGAATAGTATCTTGCATAGAGCAAGAATAATCATAGCCATTATCAAATGAGTGATAATGAAATAAGTTAGTTTGAAAGGGTAAGGGACTAACTATAAGCAACTAAACTTGACTCCTCTGTAAATAAGCATAATGAAACCTTGTGATGAGGAAAGCATGAACCATGTTATTACTAGGAAGGTAATAATGGTTGTAACCAAGATGGCACCTTATGGGATACAAGTGTGAAGGCAACCATTAATAATTCAAGTTAGTTCTCAATAAAATATAGCTAATCATTGGAAGTACAATTGAAAGTAATTGTAGCTTACTAAAATGATAAAGGAAATAATGGAGAGAGTGCAAAAGTAAAATTGGGTTTCAAGAATCAAACAAGTTTCACTTTTGTACTTTTTAGGAACTTACCTTAGCTATCCAAAACTAGTAAAACCTAAGGATGGACCTAGACATAAATATGTTGTGGTGTAGTAACATCTGAAGGATTTACAATGGGCACCTTGATGACAAAATTTTAAAGTGGACCAAAAGAGAAGGAATTCTTTGGGAAAGATTCAGGTGGTGTAGCTAGAATCCTCTTTTCCAATCATGGAGGTTTGGATCTCATTCTTAATCTGGATTGGTGATGGAACCTTGAATGACTTTTGGGTGTCCATGTGAGGGATATCACATAGAGTGATGGTCACCTCAATCAAAATCATCATGGAAATGAAATTATTGAGCACCATAGTTTTCTCATGGTGTAATGTGTAAACTAAGATGTTCTTACACCTAAGTACTAGCTTAAAATATTACGATTAGTAAAGGAATTGGCGTCCCTTCTCTTGATTTATTGAGATATAATTAATTATTACATTGTGGTCAAGTTATCCTACATTTTTCAAGAGTGGTAGGAAATGGAGAGACCATATTAAGGTGTCCTTTAATCTATATGGGTATTGTACAAGGTTAACCCTATAAAACTATAGGAGAGTGATCACTCTTATCCACTTGAGGGATGTTTGTAGCATCTAGAACTTGAAAAGTGGTGAAACCTCTATGATCCTATCTGGTATATCGTTTGTGAACCTAAACTATGAAAAGAAAAGAAATTTCTATCCCCTCCCGGTATGGTTATATTTGGGTTGTTACATTCTCATCCAACTCCTTCGTGTGACAAGGAGAATTGGCATCCAAGATAAGAAAGAGAAGAAGAGGACCTTCTTAAAATCTAGGGCTAGCTAGGTATGATGAAGTTGAAGCTAGATATCAAAGGAAATTTTGAATAATTTTAATAAAGAGGTAGGAAATATTCATGATTGTGGTTTAGTCATTGCAAAAATAGATTGGACAATAGAGGGAACAAATGAACCAAAATGAGCAATTATTGGAAATAATTAATGATCAAGTTCCCTTTTGAGCGTAGGCAATAGGAGGATCCTACTACAAAATATTTTTGAAGATAAAATCTCATATGAAGGTAGAGATAGCCAAGGACCTGAAGAATATTAGGGTATCCAAATTGGTGATTTTAGTCGAGACATGGTTGTATGAATTGGAAATGAATCTCTTCCTTGAGGAATTATTCATTAGTAACCCAAATAGTAGGGTTACCCTTCATGTGCTTGATACAATTTTGGAATGGTTTTGACCAAGCCTTAATCAACATCCAAGATAGAATTCTTGATTGTTATACAATTTTTCTAGGGTTTGGTAGAATTCATTCTTAAAATTTATAATTTGTGAATTGATTTCAATGATCATGAGCTAGATTCTTGAGAGGAGTATGGGATCCTTTTAGATTAATCTAAATTTTGGTCAAACTTAATGGAAAGAATAGTGATAGAATCCTATTCTTAGTTATGTTTTGATCATTTAACAAGAAAGAATAGAGATGGGATTCTTTTCTAGTTAAATTATTGATCATGCTTAATGTGAAAAAAATAGAAATGGAATTCTATTCATAGGTTGGATCAATTCTTGTGGAAATAATAGGTGGGGAATCTATTCTTGAGAGTATTATGGGACCCCATATCTAAATTGAAAATGCATTTACCAAATTATGAGATTAGTAAACAATTGAAGGTACCTAAAATTATCTTAAGAGCAGATCTTAAGATTCAAAATATGGAAAAATGACCTTCTTCTAGTTAGGTATGAATGAGGATATTGTTGGATTTTTTGTTCAATGTTTAGAATGAAACCTTATATGGAGTAAGTGTGGCCATCAATATCATCAATGGATGATAATACTTTTGAAATAGCAGCTCACATGAAGTGTGGCCATCGATATCATCAGTGGATGATGATACTTTGAAATGACACCCTTACATGGAGTAAGTGTGGCCATTTATATCATTAGTATATGATTATGACATTTTGAAATGACACCTTGCATGGAGTAAGTGTGACCATTATCAGTGGATGATAATGCATGGAATGACACATTACATGGAGTAAGTGTGACTATTACTAGTGCATGATAATAAATTTGTATGGAATCTAACATGGAGTGAGCGATTCATTGACATTATCAATAGATGGTAATCTAAAGTTTAATTAATAATATGGAAAGCCATTTTTTATTTACAAATTTGAAGATCTAATAATATTTTTCATATTGCAACAAAACACACAAGATTGTATTTTGTCCAAGGGGGTAGTATGTCACAACCTGCCCTTGCAAGACCCTTGTTGAGAAGATAATATAACTGGATCTATTGTTTCATACCTAAAATTATTGGGTGCTATGAATATGTAAGGATAAGATGTGACATTGGTTATATTTTATGTTTATTAATGCCACTAAATTTGTATGGTTTTACAGGGTTAACCGTGCTTGTAGGTGGACAATGTTAAGCTAACAATTTAATGTTTGCCTTGATGATGCTTTTAAATTGTTTAGCCAAGGAATTGATTATTTTATGCATATAATGGTTGAAGGAAATATTACTAACCATTACATCATTAATATCATGATTTAATATTTGTCTTGGTATTAAATCAATTTGCTAAGAAATAGCTTAATATTGTTTAAATGCATAAAATGGTTATGATTGAAGTGACTAACCATTATGATATTAAACTAGCACTTTAATATTTGATTTAATATCATTTTTAAATCATTTAGAAAGAAGTGATTAATATTTTTTTAAGCATATGATGGTTGCATTTAATATGTCTTGCAGCATGAATTTGTTTAATGATTATTACACCTACAAAAGACTCCTTTGAATTTCCATTTGAATAAAGTATTTCAAAATCATTAAAAGGATAGCTATTTTGGAAATGGAATTAATGACCTCTTATCAACTAGACTCAACAAGGAGTCTAGCCTTAATGAAAAGCCTATCCTTGCCAGCTTGGAAAAAGAAGATAGGGAGCATGATATTTTTGAAAGAAAGTGCATTTCTTCTTGGTGGGGTGGGATGGCTTTAGGGGAAGCCACCATACCCTAGGGAAGGCACGTTAGGAGGAAATAGGAGGAGGGGGGTTCAAAGGAGGAAGGCAAACAAAGGAGACGGAGTAAATAATAGGTTGGATTTATCATGGAACCCTTATTTACTTTCAAACTTTGGTAATTCCTTCATATATTCTTAGAACAAAAGAATATTTTCTTTTCAAATAAGTAGATTCAGGTTGTTTTCATAGAATCCTTCTTGTTCAACTGGTCTAAAAATTAGACCTCATCTCTCCCTTGAAATAAGCCTTTGGTTTTATTTAACTAATACATTATAAAGGGGTAATACTTTTGCTTTTATCTTTTCTTTGATTGGTGTGGTTTTTTTGTGGGTACTCTATGTTAGATTTGAATTTTTTAGGAACTCGATTGTAGCTTACTTGGATTTGTATTCCTATGTAAGGAGTAAGCAATAATATGGTTTGTTTAAAATCCCATGAAGGGATTAATATAATATCAATTTCAATTGAGGGCTTGTATAAATATTAATTAGACTCACTCTTGGATTTAGCACTCGTTGATTTGATTCTTTGGACTTGCATCTTATTTGGGTGCCTTACTCTTTTAACTAGTACCGTGTCTTTCTGTAAAAGTTGGTTTTGTCAAACTAGAAGCTTTGCTAAAACTCTTTCCCTTCCCTTCTCTTGGTTTTTTTTTAAGAATATACCACTAATAATAAAGTAGCCTACATAGAAACTAAGGAGTCTATTACAAGGCATTTGTAATAGGCTAGTGTTGGTTGTGGAGCCTAATTAATTCGGAGGTCTAGATTTCAGCCGCACTTGGACCCACTCCATGAAGGGGGAGTGTAGGGGGTACCACCCCCCCTACTACTATCTCTACCCCCTTTGTGGGGGTTTTGAGGGTAGTTCCCCTGAAGACAAAAATAGATGTTTTTCTCTATGTAAATCTGGACCATTTATATTAGGTCACAGATCAAACGATGAATTTTAGGTGGGATTTTTTGCCCTAAAATTGTAATGCATTTTTATAAGAGGATGATGTATGATATCTTATATATTTTAATGTGCAATGTGCATAATTGTAATTTATGAAAATAGAGAAAAGGGGAATCTACAATAGATCTACTATAGGTTATATCTTAAAGTATGGAAAAAATGGTGCACCTAACAATGCTAAACAAGATGCATCTATCACTAGTGTCAAATAAACATTACAAAGGAAGCATTCAAGTAAGCATGATAAGATAAAACAATGCAATAAATGAAGTTATTCTTTATTCTTCGATGGATTAAATTATGGTTACATAAATATCCCCTTGAGGGCTCTATATTGATACACTTGTTACAAAAATGGTGCTCAAGGATCAAATCCTTTCAATAACTTGGGTGCACTTCCAATGTTCTTCCTCGCACCCACAATCGAATAAGGCGGGTCTATGATGCTGCTACTTTGATCTATGATATTATGATCCTATGCTCCTTCCTCATACACTATAATACTTGCACCTACACACAAGGAAACCAGATTTTGTCAATAGCAAGTGTGGATTGTGAAACATGCAAAAGCAATACATGCAATGAAAGGCTAGAAAGTGTAAATATGCAATGCGACCATCTAAAACAACTCCAAATGATTCGAAATTTTAGAGGCATGCATAAAATATGATTTTGGACTGATCTAATTAAAAACAATAAGGAATCCAGATTCGTGTCGATTACATGGTGTGCCTATTAAGCCTACAAAACACAAAATGGGTGATTTTTGGTCCTAAACATCTCTAAATCACACCAAATTTGGAAAAAATATATAAAATAATATTTATAGAGGACCCATGTAAAAATATTAGCAGAATTAATCAAATATTCATGTGCATATTCAGGTGAGCCAAGTGAACCTACAAAATAGTAAAAATGCAATAACTCACTCAATATAACTCCAAATTGCATGAAATTTGAACAGTAGGTTCTTAATCTACCCTATATAATATCTATTTAAAAATAGTAGGAAAATAATGCTTCAATATATAACCATCCCTTCCATAAAAGTTGGACAGTATGCCCGGATTTGGCGGCTACCGATTCCACCATGTAAATTAAATATATATCTATATATATATATATATATATATATATATATAACCATCCCTTGCAGGGACGGTGGTGACTATCACAGAATGGAGACCGTTCTAGGGTGGGATGACCACTATTTTTTTTTATTATTTGCCACCAATTCCTTTGTGAATTGGTCAAAACATCTCTCAATGGTGTTGTCATCAAATTTGGGAGTGAAATTCACTCAATCGGTTTGGTTTTGAAAATAAATTACGCCTCTTGAATCACTTGATAACCTCCTTCACTAGGTACATATTTTGAGGTAAAAAGGTACAAAAAGGTGAAGGGAAATCTTGGCAGCACTTCGTTGCTATATCTTAAAACTCCTCTTCATATTTTGGGTGGAAAATGAATCCACTTTATAGCCAAAAGATGCTCATGGGAAAATAGGCATGCAAATACATGTAAGGTAAGAGGCACCACTTATCCAAAGTTTAGCATGCATTGGAAGGGGAAGAGAATATCCCTTTTTGGCCTCCATTCTATAGCATATCATAAGGATTATGTGCCCTCAGTTCTGCATGCTTGAATAGGTAGGGTAAATAGCAGTTTCTAGGTGTCATTTATCCCAATTTTGACTTTTTATAGGCTAAAGACCCTGGCCATCCCACCTAGGGACGGTGGCTTATGACCATACCTAGGTGGGACAATGGTGATCTACCCTCATCCTTGGATGGGATGATGGTACCTATATGGCCCAAAACTTCCCAAAAGTGGGGTATAGCCTTCCAAAAGTGGTTAGGACCACTGTGTAACCTCCGAGGGCTGCCCAAGGGGGCCATATGATGTCAAATTAGCTATTTATTTTGGTTGCCTAATTGGATTAACATGATTTTAGTGTCTACATATCCCTTTGTGGTTTTCTAGATGGAATAAAAATGTCTGGTTATTTTCTTTGTGGACATAGCCCACATTGGGTGAACATGTTATATGACTCATGTATTACTTTATTATTCTGCATTTTATTTCTGTATTTATTTATTTATTGTATTTTATTATTTAATCCTAACAACTGGTATAAGATCCTAGGTTTTGAAAATGCACTTAAAAATGGGTTTTCCAGATTGAGTGGGAGCAATGGTAGAACAAGGCAAGTTTAGGGTTGAAAAATTTAATGGCCAAAATTACCAGCTATTAAAGATGTAAATCGAGGACTATATTTATTAGAAGGATATTTACCTACCATTAGGTGGAATAACAAAGAAGCTAGTGAAGCTATCAGATAAAAAATAGAAATTTATTGATACGAAGGCATTAGGAACAATACAACTATTCTTGGTAGCATTGGTGGCTTTCAACATTTCAAAGGAAAAGACAACGAAGATTTTAATGAATGCACTTGCTAAACTGTATGAAAAAACTTTAGCTTTGAATAAAGTATTTATTATGAAGCATTTAATTAATATGCAGATTTAAGAAGGTGGGTCTGTTACTGATCACTTAAATGAGTTTAACACAATTTCCAATAATTTAAATTATGTTGGAGTAAATTTTGATGATGAGGTTAGGGATATTTTGATCTTATTCTCATTGCCATAAAGCTGGAATGGATTGGTCATGGCTGTGAGTAATTCTATTTCTAGTACAAATACTTTAAAATTTTATGATGTTATTAGTGTAATCCTTAGTGAGGAAATGTTATGGAAAAGCACAAGTGAGACATTAGGTAATGCATTGAATTTTGAAAATAGGGAGAGACAAAATGAGAGAGAGGAAAGAGTCCAAGAAAACATGGAAATCAAAGAAAGGTAGATTCAAATTCAAAGGGAAGAAATTGGAATGTTGTCATTGCAGGAATAAAGGACACCTAAAAATATACTGTTGGACTTAAAAATAAAAATAGGAAGAAGAAAATGAGGGTAATCAGGAATCAAACATAGTCGGTGATGTATTGTAAGATGATTTAATCCTTTCACTAGATAATATTAATTATTATTTGGTGCTAAAATCAAGGGCTTCATATCATGCCACACCCCATTGAAAATATCTTCTAGATTATGCTCAAGGTGATTTTGAACAGGTCTATTTGGGTGATGTTAGACCATTTAAAATCATTGGAAAGAGTAATATATAGATAAAATTATCGAGTGGAAACCAATGGTTATTGAAAGAGGTAAGGCATATTCCTAATTTGACAATAAATATAATTTCCACAATATAATTGGACAATGAAGGATGTATAGTTACATTCTTAGAAAATTCATGGAAGGTTGCTAAAGGATAATTATTATTAGAAAAAGGAAAGAAGGAAGGTACATTGTATGTATGTACTGGTAATACTAATATTTCTATTGATTTAGCTTCTACAGGAATGGATACAGTTTTGTGGCATTAGGCTTGGGCACATGAGTGAGAAGGGGATGCAAATTCTCCACTCAAGGAATTTTTTGCCAGGTTTGAAGCAGGTTGTTTTGGAATTTTGTGAGCACTACATTTATGGAAAACATAAAAGAGTTAGGTTTATCAGAGTTGGAAAAGAAAAGAAGAGTGAAAATCTAGAGCTTGTGCATACATACATATGGGGACTAGCTCATGTATCATATCGTGGTAGCTCTTATTAATATGTTATGTTTATTGATGATGTAACTAGAAAAACTTAAGTTTATTATATTAAAAATAAATTGAATGTCTTTGATACTTTTAAGAAATGGAAAGCTTTGGTTGAGAATGAGATAGAAAATAAGTTGAAGTGTCTCATATTAGATAATGGAGGTGAGTATTGTAGCAAAGAGTTTGAAAGTTAATGTTCATACCATGGTATTCATAGAGTGAAGATGATTCCAGGAACTCCAAAAGAAAATGGTGTGTTAGAAAGGATGAATAGGACTATCATGGAACATGCTATGTGTATGATATTACATGTAGGATTACCCTTACAATTTTAGGTAGATGTTGTGGATACTAATATTTATTTAATAAACAGAGGGTCTTCAATTTCCTTAGATGGTGGATTCCATAAGAGGCATGAACTGGTAAGCCTCTTAACTATTCATTTTTAAATACTTTTGGTTGTGAAGCATTCATGCATATTGATAAATAAAATAAAACTAAAATTGAGTTAAAATACAAGAAGTGCACTTTCATTGGATATGAAGTTAATGATTTTGGTTATCATTTTTGGGATTATGAAAATAACAAAATCATTAGGAGTAGAAATATGGTATTCAATGAGAAATTCATGTATAAAGACCAATTGTAGCAAAATAAATAGGAAAAAGTAAACACAAAATACACGGTGCTTGATGAAATTAAAACTCCAAAGGTGCTAGAAAATCAACAACAACAACAGCAAGCACCTCAAACTCCTGCAAGTGTTGTTAGAAAATCTACCAAGATAAGTAGACCCCTTGATCACTACTCTCCTTCATTATATTATGTATTATTGTTTGAAACTGGTGAACCAAAAATATATGAAGAAGCGATGTGGGTAGAAACCAAGAAGAAGTGGAAGCAAGAAATGAAAGAGGATATGGACTCCTTGGCACACAATCAAACTTAGGATCTGGTTCGGTTGCCTGCACGAAAAAGAGCATTGTAGAATAAATGGGTTTAAAGGATAAAAGAAGAATATGGAGGTAAAAATAGGTATAAGACTAGATTGGTTGTAAAGGGGTTTGCACATAAGAAAGGTATTGATTATGATAAAAAAAATTCTCCCACTATTAAAATGACTTCAATTAGAATTGTTTTAAGCCTAGTGACTGTAGAGGATTTGCATCTTGAATAGTTAGATGTAAAAACAACTTTTCTCCATGGGGATTTGGAGGAAGAGATCTATATGCAGTAGCCACAAGGATATGATACCAAAGGGAAGGAGGAATTAGTATGTGGATTGAAAAAGATCTTGTATGGCCTAAAGCAAGCTCCAAGGCAGTGGTAAATGAAATTTGACATGTTTATGTCATAACAAGATTATAGTAGATGCTATTTTGATGACTATATTTATTTTAAGAGATTGGATAATGGTAACTATATTACCCTATTATTTTATGTAGATGACATGCTTATTGCAGAGTCTAACATGTAGGATATAATTGTGCTTAAAATAAAATTGGCAGATCCATTTGCAATGAAGGATTTGGGTGCTGCAAAGAAAATCCTTAGTATGAGAATAACAAGAGATAGGAAAAATTATAAATTAACATTGTCTCAAGGTGAGTACATTGAGAAGGTGTTGGAAAGATTTAATATGTAGGATGCAAAACCTGTTAGCACACCTTTGGCCAATCATTTCAAACTTACCAAAGAGATGTACCCTAAGACACAAGAGGAGATAGACTACATGTCCAAGGTTCCTTATTCATTAGTAGTTGGCAATTTGATGTATGCGATGGTGTGCACAAGGCCATATATAGCATATGCAGTGGGAGTTGTGAGCAGGTTTATGAGCAACCTAGGAAGAAGGCATTACTTTATAGTAAAGTGGATTCTTAGGTATTTAAGAGGTAATATCACTAAGATATTATGTTTTGGAGGTACTAACACTATTTTACAGGGATATGTTGATGCAGATATGGCAGGTGATATAGATAGCAAAAGGAGTACCATAGGATATGTCTTTATTGTAGGTGGAACTACAAAAAGTTGGATTTCAAAACTACAAAAGGTTGTTACACTTTCAACAATGAAAGCAGAGTATTTTACTATTACAGAGGCTAGTAAAGAGATTATTTGGCTATAGAGGTTTATGGAGGAATTATAAAAGAAGCGAGAGAATAACATATTATACAGTGACAGTCAGAGTGCTATTCATCTTGCAAAGAACTCAACCTTCCATTCCAAGACTAAACATATACATACCAAGTTATGGTGTCCTCTCTAACGAGTTATGGGGTTACCTTCAATTAGAACTAGAATCCACCGAGTGAAGGTTACCCTACACTAGTTGGAAGTGTATTTTTTGGTGCATGTGGCTCATGTGATGACCCATCTATTAATTGATATGCTTGTTGATCAATTGACCCATCATTAGACTTATTGACTTTATGTTTTGGCTTTACGATGATCGATGATTATGGATTTTTATGGTTGACCTATGTTGGTAGACTTTGACCTATTGATCAAGGTCCAAAACCTTTTAGAATAAAATCATGTGCTTTATTTTTGCCTACCCTTAAAAATAAGGGTATATTTCCTTAATGAAAATATGTTCCTTTAAGTGATTTAGTAACCTCTTTTTTTATTGTATTGAAGGAAAAATGTATTAATGGTTAGCATAATATGACTAATCATTGAATATTAAATACACTAGTGGATAGTACATTTCAAATGATGAGTCTAGAGATAGAACACTGTATTTCATTTAATGGGATAGACTTGAATGTAATAGTGGATATTATGTATCATTTTAATGGAATGGAATTGAAATATAATAGAAGATATTATGTTTTATTTTAATTAAATGGACTTGAATTATAATAGGGGATATTATGTTAATGGAATGGACTTGAAATATAATAAGGAATATTATGTTTCATTTTAATGGAATGGACTTAAAAAAAATGTAATAGTGGACATTGTATTTTGTTCTTAATTAGAATGAAGTGAGATATTCTAGTGGATAACATATTTCATGAGGTAGAAACATGCATTAGTGGATAATGTGGTTCATTTGATTTAATAAATTAAAATATCTCAGTGGACAACATATTTCATGAGGTAGAAATATGTTGTAGTGGATAATGTATTTCATTTGATTAGATAAGTTGGAATATATTAGTGGATAATATATTTCATGAGAATTAGTAGATAATGTATTTCATTTGATTGAATGAGTTGAAATATGTAGTGGATAATATATTTCATGAGCATTAGTGTATAATGTATTTCATTTGATTAGATGAATTGAAATATATTAGTGGATAATATATTTAATGAGTTGGAAGTATACATTAGTGGATAATGGATTTCATTTGATGTAACAATGATTAAGAGGTACTTTGAGTAAGTAGGAGAATATTCATCTCCTTATTATTATGCTTGCATAGGAATTCATTTTAGAGGGTTATGGGGTCCTCTCTAATGAGATGGTATGTGCAATGTAATAGTTGATGTGTAGTTACATTAGACTCTTAGAAAGGAGATGTTACTTTGAGCTTGGGCTAAGAGGAGGAGATATCCTTTGGAGAATGAACATGAAGTTGATTCAAGGGAATTATGGGGTTACCTCATAGCTTTGTAACATGAGTTAAAATAACTATTCTGGTATCAGGGATATGGGAATAATGGGATTCTTATGTATTTATCTTGATGTAAATATTTGGGAAAAGAAGAATGAATGTGTAAGTTATTTGAGGTGATTATGGGGTTACCTCATTGAGATGTATTATGAATTAAGAGAAATATTCATGTATTGGAAATAGAGGAACTATGGGGTTCTTATGTACTTGCATTGATGGATGTATCAAAAAGGAATTATGGTAATCTTTTTATATAGTTGTATTGGAGGCAACTAAATTTATAAAATGAAAATGAAATTTTGAGGTTGGGTTTTTCCTGTAAGGATTTCCCATGATACATGATGTGTCATGTGTGTTGTGATTATTATTATATTATGATCTTATTCCTTATTACTTTATAAATATAGCTTGTTATGGACTTGTTTCTCCAATTAAAGAGGGAGGATCATGGCTAATAATTAATTAAGAAATACATGTGTTTGGCATGCATACTCCTTGATAATCATAATGGTATGCTTATGTTTTAGTAGATTAGAAGTAATTTTGGAGAAGAGATACATATAGGCTATCCACAATATTCTTAGTACACCTACATAGATGGACTTATGTAAGGTGTAGGAATGGGCGTACCCTTTTGATAGACTAAAATGGATAAGATAGCTCATCATGAAGATGATATAGATAACTTATTTACATTATGCTTAGTGCACCTATATATATGATCTTATGTATGGTGTAGATATGGGCGTACACCTTTTGATGGATTAAAAAAGGAAAAGTTGGCTCATAACAAACATGTTGTAATCACAATGACACTGAGAGGGGGGGTGAATCAGTGTGTTCTTTAAAAACTTCTAAAACAATTAGATTATAAAACCAGCAATAGTTTAAAGCAGATAAAAGAGATACTAAATGCATCAAGAAAGCATCACACATAACACAACATTTTAATGAGGTTCACCAATGTGGCTACTCCTCAAAAAGACTGCTTGGACTACCATCCAAATCCAGTCAATGCAAAGCTACAAATTTACATAATCCTTTACCAAGCACCAACTGGAAGGAGCACCAACCCCTTAACTTTATTTGCTTCAACAAAATGGAGCACCAACTCCTATTTTACCAGAACCTACTAGAAAGAGGCACCAACCCCTTAATCCAAGCAACAACTTGGAAGACAATAATAAAAATTACAGAATAAAACTTTCACCTCAATTTTCATGGTCTGCTATTTTTTTGCATTCTGCTACTTCTGCGCAAAATGAGTCGCACTATTCCACCTCTTCTCTGTACTTCTTTGCACTCTCTGTTGCATTCAGATGATCAATCACTTCTATAAACTACACACTGTCACTTCAGACTTAGAACACAACTTCTGCACATCTCACTCTTATCTTCACACAAGTCACTCTACTCGCTCTTTGCACATTATCTTATCGCAACGCACACCTTACTGCAACTCCAAAGAACTATCACTTCGCTCTCATTCTGAATCGAAATGAATTGCTCTCTGCTCAACACGAACTTCACTTTCACAAACACTATGATCGCATTTGCACTTTATCTTCACACCCCGTCTTTCAAACTCGAAGAACCCTTGCTTTTATAGAAGAAATTTTAGAAACAAACCCTAGAAGAACGTCGACTGAGAAACCCTAGAATTTGTCGATTGCCAAACCCTAAAATCCGTCGGCTGTAACCCTAAGAATGTCGGCTACAAAACCCTAGAAATTGTCGGCTGCCAAACCCTAAAATCCGTCGGCCCAAATTTAACTTTGTCGACCTCAAACTCTTCTCCACCTTCGTCACCTTCCTGTAGCTTATTGCAGCGAAATAGTAACACGTCGGCCCTTTTAATTTAATTTAATATTTTAATTTAAATTTTAAATAAAATAAAATTTAAACTAAATATTTAAAATTAAATATCTTCATCACCGGGGCATCTTTTTCAACGAAATGAAGAGCCAACTTGGGTTTTAAGAAAAACCCATTTCAAATCTGTTATCCATGATTTTAAATAAAACTTTTTATTTTGACTGCCTTGGTTTTCACAAAAAACCTTTTCGCTTCTTGACATCTCGGGTTCTGAAGACTTCTTCTTCTCATTCTGAATTATGTTTTCTATTTCTGTGCATCTATCATTTAAGGACTCATGATCTGACTAACTTTTGAACTTTATCCTCTGCATCTGAGTGACTTCTAAACTACCTGTCCATTGCATCATTAGATCTAACTGACTGTATTGACAATAATGACAATCCTCCTGCAACACCTTGCTCAACACCGAACTCCTATCCATTGTACTTTGGCTGCACCTTCGTTGTTCAATAAACTCTTGTCCATTGCATTAATAAATCTGTCTGACTGTGTTGACAAAACTTTTGAACTTTATCCTCTACATCTGAGTGACTTCTGAACTACCTGTTCATTGCATCATTAGATCTAACTGACTGTATTGACAACAATGACAATCCTCCTGCAACACCTTGCTCAACACTGAACTCCTATCCATTGTACTTTGGTTGCACCTTCTTCGTTCAATAAACTCTTGTCCATTGCATTAATAAATCTGTCTAACTGTGTTGACAACAATGACAATACTTGTTTGCTGCACTTTGCTCAACAATCTCCCCCTTTGGAATTGTTGGCAACACATGTGCAATTTTCTTGTAAATCTTCTCCCCCTTTGACAATAATACCAAAGGGCTGCTGCAGACTCCCCCTGAGTCTATGCACAATATTCTTAGACACAAATTATTACAATTAGCAAATATTCCAAGCATGAACAAGAAGAAAAACAAATACACAAATTCTCCCCCTGAGTCCAAGACCACTTCATTTCACTGATTGACAACATCATGATAAGCATAATAGGCATCAATAAAATCAACAATGTGAATAGTAGCAATAACCAGTGAATGACACCATCACCATCAACTTCACCAATATAACATGTGTAAGAACATGATTGAACCACTATCTTCTATGCAACTACCCTCTATTGCTTTGCAAACTCAAACTTGTCCACTGTTAGTGAAGGCATACAATAATCTTATATAGCCAGCTTTTTGTTCTGCAATGCCAGCAACATCTGCATACAACTTCACCATGCATCTTGGATATATTCTCAACAAGCTTGAACCTAATGATAGCTGTTTGTCTCTCTCTACAGTGAGAATCCAACAGGCTACCTCAATCCACTTTCAACTCTATGCAAGTACCAAACACTGTACCACAACACAACCAACATCTTTTTTTTTTTCAACCAATTAGGGCTTTAGCAACAATGCTTATAGACAAGGTTTAACCAACATCATTCAACTCAAGATTAACCTTGAAGCATTCAACCAATCACTACATGAAAAGGAAACTAGAAGACATCCTTTTCCTTCCAAAGGTATTTGAACAAGACGACCACCAACATAAATCACCGAGGCAAAGAATAACTTGCTCAAATCAAACTCAATGGAGTAAGCCCAAATCATGTATCAAGAAAAGCATTAACTTGATCAAAACAACCACTATGAAAGCAACTCAACTATTCATCACCAGGCTGGAAATCATCTGGCTGCTCATTAAAAAAAACTTTTTCTTCAATCTTCCCATTCAACATGCTGATTTCACTTTTGTCAATAGAATTGACAAGTGACTCACATCTGTACCAATTTTTGTCCAGCACTATAATTTTACTGCCAACTCTTACTTTCAACTATGCATGTTGGAAGAAGACATTTTGTCAAACACTTTATGGCCAACCGTAGTGCACCTTACTCAGCCTCAAGCTTCTTATCCTTGGACTGGCATTAAATCAATAGTTAAAACAAAACTGTCTGTGAATTAAATATATTCACCAAGGTGTCATGAAAGATCTGGCAATCTTCACATCAAAGAGTAAAAACAAATACATGCTGCTCGAAACACACATACACAGCTAGGGCAAGCATTATTTCGTTGAGAAAATTATCTGGACTATTATGATTCATAATTTTGAACAGTGGTATTAAGAATCATCAATAGTACAACAGTGACATATCTCAAAACTACCAATGGTGACAGCTCTCAAATTAAACACCACACTTCACGACATTTCCACAAACCACTATATAAACTGAAAAACACACTTTAACAACTATACAACATTAACCCGACTGCTTACCTTTCATCCTCAAATACCTAGACAAATACATAGGAGCATTAAAATAAAACTTTAATATTGCTCCTCCTGAGGATGTGCCACCTGGAGTTGCTTAGAGCAATGGCAGAGTAGCCTCCTTCAATCCAAGGAGACACAATTTCCTTTCTTCTGTCTTTCTCTAGACTTTCTTGAACTTGGGCTTGGGTTTTTCAACAACATCCCTATTTTGCTCCTGTTCGTGAACTTGAACATTTCTCTTGTGGGGTTGTCTCTTATGCATTCTTGATGGATGATTATTTTCTTTTCTTTTATGCACATGATATGTTCCTTGTCGATGTTGTCCTCTTTGTGTCTGATGAAATCTAGGGTTTTGCCTTAGATTAGATATAGAAGTGCTTGGACAGAACCTTGCTATGTGCCCTTGACCGTTGCATTTAAAACATTGCACATGTTTTATTCCCTGTCTGTATTGCATTCTATGTGTATGATGAAATCTATGGTATTGCCTTAGATTGGATACATAAGTGCTTGAACAAAACCTTGCTATGTGCCAATGGCCATTACATTTAAAACATTGCACAGGGTGTTCACTCAAAAAAACTGAAGTATTTTTATCAGCATAACTCTTTGATCTATTGTTCAGTCCATAATAAATTGCCTTGTGACCAAAGTGGTTGCATTTAGAACAATAGCCATAAAAAGCATTATTATTAAAAGAGTGAGAGTGAGAGAACCTCTTTTCTTGTGGTTGCTTTGTTGTAGGTCTTCTTTGATATTTTCTTCCTTTTGAGGATTCGACTTCAAACTTTTCTTGTTTCAATCCTTCAACCGAGGACTTCTTCTTCTCTCGCATATTTGGAGGATGAAGGTTGTTCAGCTTCATATCCAAGACCAAACTTAGCTGTGGGGATTCTTTGTTGATTTATCATTGTATCTAGCAACTCTGTGCTCTTCTCAAATTTGAGATTTATATTGGCCTCTTTTAGTTGTTTCTTCAATGAAACAATCTCTTCTTCTTGTTGGAAGCATACAGTCTCTTTCTCATTGATCTGAGACCTAAGAATATTTTCAATCCTTTTGTTCTGTTCTACTTGCAGCTTTAGGTCAACAATAACCTTTTTATATTCCTCTTCACTTGTGCTGTATACATCATTCTTATTATCCAGGTGTGTCTTCAAGGCTTCTTCTGATTTCTTGGCCTTTTGAACTTGTAGGAAGAGATCTTCAATCTCATCCTCATATTATTCTAACTTCTTGGACAGTCTTTTGTTATTTTTCTTTTCTATACTCCACTCTTCAAGTGTAGATATCAACTCTCCTTCAAAATCTACTTCAGCCTCAAGATTTTCATCACAGACTTCAGGATTCACTTCTTCTACCTTTTTCGGTTCAAATTTATCTTCTACAGGAACTGAAACTGACTGGGATGCCTTTTTGGATGAGGATCTATTCTTCTTAGCGAAATAGTAACACGTCGGCCCTTTTAATTTAATTTAATATTTTAATTTAAATTTTAAATAAAATAAAATTTAAACTAAATATTTAAAATTAAATATCTTCATCACCGGGGCATCTTTTTCAACGAAATGAAGAGCCAACTTGGGTTTTAAGAAAAACCCATTTCAAATCTGTTATCCATGATTTTAAATAAAACTTTTTATTTTGACTACCTTGGTTTTCACAAAAAACCTTTTCGCTTCTTGACATCTCAGGTTCTGAAGACTTCTTCTTCTCATTCTGAATTATGTTTTCTGTTTCTATGCATCTATCATTTAAGGACTCATGATCTGACTAACTTTTGAACTTTATCCTCTACATCTGAGTGACTTCTGAACTACCTATCCATTGCATCATTATATCTAACTGACTGTATTGACAACAATGACAATCCTCCTGCAACACCTTGCTCAACACTGAACTCCTATCCATTGTACTTTGGCTGCACCTTGTTGTTCAATAAACTCTTGTCCATTGCATTAATAAATATTTTTGACTGTGTTGACAAAACTTTTGAACTTTATCCTCTGCATCTGAGTGACTTCTGAACTACCTATCCATTGCATCATTAGATCTAACTGACTGTATTGACAACAATGACAATCCTCCTGCAACACCTTGCTCAACACTGAACTCCTATCCATTGTACTTTTGTTGCACCTTGCTGTTCAATAAACTCTTGTCCATTGCATTAATAAATCTGTCTGACTGTGTTGACAACAATGACAATACTGTTTGCTGCACTTTGCTCAACAAAACATGAGACAAAAAACTTAATCATAGGGCTTGATGTCAATTGACACCTGTATAGAAAAACTTATACAAGGTAGGGATATGTGGATCCTTGATGAATGTATTAAAAAAATATCTCTCTCGAGTGGGTTGGATTTTTGGATTTGTTACACCTAAGAAGAGAAGAAAAAAGAGGCATTAAAGCTTCCAAAAGAAGAAGAAAAAAGAAGCATAAAATCTTCTAGAGAAGAGAAGAAAAGAAAATCATCAAAAGCTGTTACATTCCATTAATATACCTGATAGCTATATTACCACAAGATTTGATTATTAATACTTCCAAGTATTTTCATTATCAGATATCTATCTTTTCATTCATTTTCATCTACGCTATTCGTATCAAGCCTTTACGATGAGAGAGTGCCCAGCTTAAGTGTCCTGAGTATTAATATGAAATTCTAATTGGTTTCTCTATGCATCTGCATGTTTTTTTGAATATAGGTTGGATTGATTATTGATTTATTAAATAAAAAAGGAGATCTCACCTCCACGTGGTATAAGAGCAGTGATTCTGAATAACACCATCTTCCACTGGTCATTAAAGCAATATCCATCCTACAAATCATGAAAGTCTGATCGCCCACGAGAAAACAAAAAATAGCATCTTCATACAGCTATATTAGGTGGCCAATGCACAGTTGTGTGGGCATCAAACCTGCATCTACATTTCAGCATGTTCAATTCATATAGGGATACTAATTCAAGATAAATGCAACGCTGTCATAACGCCTTACCCACAGATGTTAATAGCATACTGCACAACACAACATCACTTCTTTTTGGCTTCTTCAACATCAGTAATCCACCTGCAAGAGCTACCAAGAAGAGAAGAGGGAAGGAAGCTAAAACTCTTTTCCTTCCAGGCTTGACGTCGAGAAATCATAGACAACCAGGTCGAATATCGTCGTCTGAAGCTAAGAACCAATCAACGCATATGATTCACAATAAATTAAAATTGCAAACTAAGGTATAAGGTTAAATTTATATTTTTTAATTTTTTGTCGGATCCTTTATCCCACATCCACTATAGGTTTGGCATAAACGTGTTTATATTGAGGAAGATGCACCTCATTTATTGTGACTTCGATCACATGGAGATCTTCCTTACCTCATGCATGACCTCCTATCGCCAATTGTGTCGTTCATTGTATTGTTCTGTTGGTTGTCGTGTCCCCTTTGATATCCCTTTCACTGTCGTGTCCTCTCTGCTATCCCTTTCATTCTATTGGTTGTCGTGTTCCTTCTACTGTCTTGTCCCTTACGTTTCATTGGAAGTCATGTCTTGTTAGGTCCTATTACATTGTCTTGTCCAGTCCTTCCAAAGCTATCCTTTGTATTGGGTCTTGTGTCTAGTCGCATCTCATGTTGAGTTTCATGTCCAGTTGTGTGGTCATTATCTATTGTATCTCAGTGTTGTATTGATTTTTATCCTTGTCATATCGGGTGTTTTTGTATCTCGTAGTTCATGTACCAGTTTCTCGTGTCTGGCCTATCATCATGTATCTTGTTAAAAATTGTTGTCAAGTAATTGAAACCAAAAGTCATCCAAAGTTGCTGTCAAGAAATTGTAACCAAAATTCATCAAAAAAAAATTGTTGTAATAGGTAAGTCAAACAAAACATTCAAAATCTGAGTCATAGTTGGAGCAACAGTTGAAGCAGAAAACAAACAATTTTTGTCACAAATTGACAAATTTTTGTAGAAATTTGAAGCTTAAATGCTCCTAAGTAGGATATTTTGGAAGGTGCATGAATAGAAGTTGGATCAAAGGATTTGAAGATCGATTAACAAGCTAAAAAACTCCCAAAAATAACACCAGAAGAGCTTGTCAAAGCCCAGGTACAAAAAATTCTCCTTCTCTATCCTGAATTGGTATTTTTAATCCGAGTTATCCAGTGGTCAGCAAAATGGCATCCAATTCTTCTCCAGATTCAGCACAAGAAAACATCACCCAAGTATACAGTAATCATCCAGTGCTTAATTATCAGTTAAAATATTTAATAGTAAATCTTCAGATGATGACTGCAAGTTTCAATGCATCTCAAAAACTACCCCAACCAAATCCTTCTAGCTCCAATCACTGGAGTATGAATGTCTACAATGATGACTACACACACCATAGAGGTCAAAATAGTCAATCCCTGACTCACAATGATCACCAAAATATTTAGGATAGGGGTAATGAAGAAAATATGGAGCAACAAAGAGGGTTTAACAAACCCTATCAAAATAACAACCAGAGATAGAGAAATAATGAGGAAAAAGATAGAAATAATTTTCACTCCCAACCAAGAGGTCCAATGGGAGTCAATCATCCATGCATTGATATGCCTACCTTTGAAGGCCAGGATCCACGTGGGTGGATTGCAAAAATGGATGGCATATTAGAATTTTATAAATTTATGGAAAATGACAAAGTCCCTTTTGCAGAAACCAAATTTGGCATTGAATCTTATCAATGTTTTACATGGTATAAACATGAGGAGCCCCAAAATGCATTATATTGGGATACTTTCAAAACAACCTTTCTTCACAGATTCGACAAAGGTCCCACAGGTTCATACATAGTACGATTGTTGTCACTTAGGAAAATAAGATCAGTAGGGGCCTATATTTCCAAATTCACCAGTATGCTTTCCTCTATACAAGACCTACCACAGGACGTGGTAGTAGCGGATTTTCAAAATGGATTAAAAGCACATATTAAAGTTGAGGTAGACCTACAAAATCCATCCAAGTTGGATGAGTGTATACGGATTGCTGACTTGGTAGAAACAAAGGCACACATAGGCTCATCCACACAATGTGATTCATATGGTCGATCTACATTCTGCAACAACTCTTTCTACAAAAATGATCAACCCTCATGGTACTTCTGCTACAAATGTCACACTCAACATAAAAAATATCAAGCATGTACACCACGACAAAATTTTCAAATTGAATATATCGACCAAGAAGAAGAAATAGAGGAGTACGATGCACCTGAGGATCTCCCAGTTGAGGATCAAAATGCACAAGATGAAGTTGTTGCTAAGGAAGATACCATGACTATTTCAGTACATGCTCTCATGGGGTTGTCATCCCACCATACAATCAAGGTGGCAGGTTTCATTTAGAAATAAAGGGTGATAGTATTAATTGATTTTGGAAGTACTCACAACTTCATTGATGCAAAACTTGCAAGGACATTGGAATTGCATGTATTTTCTTCTAATCAAGATCGGTTTCAAGTCAGAACTGCAAGCAGGAAAATTTCTCACTATCTAGGTAATACATCTTCAATTTCATTACAAATGGGTATGTATACTTGGCAAGGTCCTCTTTTTATTATGGAACTAGGAAATTCAGAAGTTATTTTAGGCATCGCATGAATGGAACAATTAGAAACCACAATGGGTTTTAACCACAAACATCGCTTTGTCAAATTGCAAGCCAATGGGAGGACTATTCGTCTTCAAGGATCATGTTACATTCCATTAATATAGCCGATGACTATATTACCATAGGATTTGATTATTAATACTTCCAAGTATTTTCATTTTTAGATATCTATCATTTCATTAATTTTCATTTGTGCTATTTGCATCAAGCCTTTACGGCGAGGGAGTGCCCACCTTAAGTGGTCTGAGTATTAATATGAAATTCCAATTGGTTTCTTTGTGCATCTATGTGTTTATTTGAATATAGGTTGGATTGATTATTGATTTATTAAATAAAAATGAGAACTCGTAGAAGTCTCTCTCCAAAATCTTCCAGAGAAGAAGAAAATAGAAGCATAAAAGCTTCCAAATAAAAGAAGAGTAGAGAAGCATCAAGAGCTTCCATAGAAGATAATAAAATAAGTATCATAATATGCCAAAGAAAAAATATTAAAGAGAGGTATAAGTTAAATTACATTTTTAGTGCCAAGTTTCTAGTCAACCAAAGATAGAGAACCAAATTAGAAGGACAAGACTGACAAAAGAGGTATATTTTACATATATAAACCAAGTGTACCAATATAGGTTATAGGATCAACTAAGAACTATCTAAGCACCATATTTTTTCTAAGCTACCAAAAGCTTCATAAGCACCATCTCATAGCAAAAGAGAGCAAAATTTCAAGTTCCATATCATAACCAAAGAAAGCAAAAGTCTAAGCCCCACCTCATAGTTGAAGAGAGTTAGAATCCAAGTGTAATATTAAATCCAAAGAGAGTAGAATTCGTAGCATCATCTCAAATCCAAAGAGATCAAAATTATGAGCATCATCTCAAAGCCAAAGAGAGAAAAAAGTTTAAGTTCCATCACAAAGAAAAATAGAACTATCTAAGCATCATTCTCTAACCCATTCATTCTAAATATGTTGAACAAAAATCTAGCCAAAAAAACTATAAAGTAACACTTAAATTATGTGTTACATTATGGTGTAACATTTCATATGGAGCAACATTGATTAAGGGCATTGAATATGTGAGTTTGTTGCAGTAGTAAATATTTTAGAATTAGCGCAGCATGGTCAATATTAAGAGGAGGAATTATGTAAGGTGAATTACTTTTATATATCTTGATAATTAGTTTTGGTGCTAAAGTTTAGAAGTCCTAAGTGAAGATAAAGTAAAAACTTAGGAATATTATTTTATAATTTGGAGATAAAAGGAATTCAACTATATAGAGAATAATATTTAGGTGGGAGTTATAAGGACTTCAACCTTATTGAATATTATATATATTGAATTTGATATTTGAAATTAATATTTTGCAACTTATTTCAAAATTTTGATTTTAAAAATAATTTAAATATTTATTAAATTTTGGACACAAGGTTTTCTACTCCAAATAGGAAATTTGAAAAATTGAAATTTACAGAATTGAAAAAATTAGAATTTACAAATTTAATTATTTGGGAGATAAAAGGTTTAGTACTTCAAAGGATTAGAAAAATTTAAACTTCCAAATTTATTTTTGAAAGTTTTTTGAAAGAGAGAAATTGCTATTTTTTGAAAAAGTGATTAAATTTTGAGTAATTAAGGAATACTATGGATATAATAAATATTCAAGTAGAAAAAATACATCCTCAAAAAATATGCAACTCATTTATGAAGAAAAAAAAGATAGAATGTCCTTACTATTACATCAATGGTTGCATTATTATTTTCATGAATACTAATGATTATGATTGTAACACTATGATTTGGAGGTAAGGATTGAAATATAATGATAGATATTATAATCATAAAAATTATAGTAATTGCAATATGATTAGATATATTGAAGCAAGATATTGAAATCTTTATCCAAGTAAATTTTGTGGAAGAAATAATCATTCTCCAACATTTTTTTGATATAAGGAAAACAAATATAAAAATATAGAAAATATATTATTGGTAAAATTAGACAATATTTATTGGTAAAATTAGAAAATATAGAAAATTGAACAAGCCAAAAGAAATGAATGTTTACCTCAGACAAAAACAATCCTAGTGCTAGAAATTGCAGAATAACTCCATAGCAGATGAGATTGTGTATAAATCCAAGCATACCTTAATATGCAAGTTTGTGGGACTCTGACCTTTTGCAAGGTTCTTGTACTCTTGGGCCAGAAAGCATTGGGCACCACAAAGGGAATTGGATATCTTCACATTATCGAAAGTATACTCTGTAGTTGAATTCACAATGATATATGACAAGGACAAAGCTTTCGAGGGAGGTCTATATAACATAGGCCCTGTAGGTCTATTCATGCAACCATGGTGACCTACTTTTGATCCTATAACTGAACCCTCGATAGCTCCAATTTGACTAAAATTATTTGCACTTCCTTTAGAATAATGGAAAGAAGAAATTTTGGAAATGATAGGTAATATCTTGGGCAAATACATAGGCAGATCAAGAGAATAAACAGAAGGAGGATCAGCAGTGTATACCAAAATTTGTGTGGAGATGGACTTGGGAAAACAATTGCCAACAAAAATTGACCTCAAAGTCAGAAGGAATATATGGAGACAAAAAATAGACCATGAATTTGTACCTTTCATATGTAGAGCATGTCATAAATATGAACATTTGGTGAGAGGTTGCCCCAAACTAGCCAAAGGATAGACAAATCCAGTGAATACAAACCCAGGAAACCAACCTTAGCAAAAATAAAATGAACAAGGATTTTAGACGGTTATGAGAAAAGGAACAAAAAATAATAACTAGGAAAGAGAAAGAAATCAGCAGAAGGGAGGAAATACAGATCAACGCCAAGAAGGAAGGGCTCCATCCAACAAATATGAGATCCTCAGGCTAGATGATCCAATGGAAGGAGAGGAACTATTGCACTCAATTCAAACAAAAAATCTTGAGAAACTAGTAGTAGAAGAGGTTCATCATCCACAACATACAAATATAGAAAAACAACAATACCTAAAAGTAATGAGAGGGGTAGAAGAAGGACAATCCATATAGGTAAAATTTGCATCAACCAAAGAACAACAAATAGAATATAAAGAGCAACCACAACTAGATACAAAAGGAGCTCTAATACTATATAATAAAGAGCCACATAAATCTAAGGATTTTATTATTGTAATAGTAGATAAAAATAGAGAAAATATAATCCTTGAGATACGTCAAATGGTGAAAAGACTAAAAATGCAAACTCTCAAGGAGTAGGTAGAAATACACAAACAAAAAATACAAGAATAGTTGAGAGAGGCAGGTGTGATTAAACCCATAACCAACTTCTACAAAATGGGTTCCCAATGATTATACACACATGGAATGTAAGAGGATTAAATGGTTGCCTTAGAAAATTGGTTGTTAAATGTATGATAGAAGATAACCAACTAGATGTGGTTTTACTACAGGAAACTAGAGCATCATTGGAAGTAATGCAAATAATATTCAAGAGATGCTAGAGGAATGGAGACTATGAGGCCCAATATTCCTATGGTTTCTCTAGGGAATGTCCACTTTATGGAACAAAGATATTTTTTAGAAGGTAGGAGTAACATAAGCTAGAGGGATCTTGATGACTAGATTGAGAGATAGAGAATCAAACTCAGTCTAGCTGATTATTAACTTTTATGAGATGAAGGAAGTGTAGGAAAAAAAACCCAATCGAAGTCAATCCAAGTATTAAAGAAGCTTACCCAAAATATAGGTACCTGGTGGGTGGAGACTTCAGTGCCAAGATGTCAGTGAATGACCAAGAGGGAGGCCTAAATCATCTCAGTGAGAAGGAAAAATTCCTGATTGTCCAATATAATAATTTAAATTTGATTGACATTCCACCTCTAAGATGTGGTACTACTTGGATCAATAAAAGGAAAAAATACCAAGCAATAAAATCAATATTAGATAGGATATTTATAGAGAAAAAAAATCACCAGTTATGGAGCTATCATTTAGAAATCATAAACTCGTTATCTTTCAATCATTTCCCAGTACATCTAAATATCACAAACATAATATGAAGAACATGAACTTATACTGAGAGGGGGGGGTGAACAGTATAATATAAAACCATTTAATAATTTTAATTTCAGATAGCAGTGGCATCAACATAACATTAAACAAGACAGAAAACATCACACATAAAAGACTCATTTTAACGTGGTTCACCCAAGGTGGGCTACACGGATAAAAATTTTCCTCTAAAAGTTATATCAAAACCTCTAGGAATCCTTCCCGATTACAATGTTTATGAGCCTCAGCCCAAAGGAGACACCTTCCCCTAAATCTACTTTGCTAGTGATCCTCTAGAAGACCTCTATCTCTTTTGCCCTTAGCAAGTGGAACTCTTTCCACAGAAGACACCTGTCTTCCCTGCTCTGGCTGGAGATCTCTGTCCTCAACTCGTCACAGTGGTCCTCTTTTCTGCACCAAAACACAGTCCTTCAGTATGGCACAATTCTATCCTCTTTCTTTGTTCTTTTCGACACTTGGTTTGGAAAACAATTCTTCACTGTCTGCACAACTACAATAGCACAGTCTTCTTAAACTATAGCAACATTCTCTTCTCAACTTATAGCAGCACTTGATCACTGTTAGTTCTTCACAACCGTTCGCAATTATAGCAGCATCTACTGTGCGCACTTTTCTTTCTATTACCCAAACTATGCGAACACAGTCACAATCACAACAAAATATTATCTGCACAGTCTTCTCATAAACAACAGCACATACTTCGTGTATACAACAGCACAGACTTCTACACTTAGAAGATTCAGCAAAACGTACTTTGATGCTGTAGTTGGACTTCGCTCTTTGCTTTTTCGATTGTGAACCTTGCTTGTCGCACTAACTCTGTGAATGCCACGCTTCGAAAGCACACATCAATCCACACCCAAAAATGCTCAAACAGTCCTCCTTTAATACCCACAATCTCAAGATGAAATCTTGTTCTTTAGTCAGCTGATCAATCTTTTAATACGTCGGCTGTAAAACCTTATCCTTCGTCGGCCAAGGTTAACTTCGTCGGCTTCAACCACCTCTGCTATCCTGTAGCTTTTCTCGTGCGAAGCTCAAACATGTCGTGATATCACTATGCCTTGGTCTGTCGTACACCTTATTTGGTTTGCTGTCGCAAAATCGCTACACTACAGCTTTTGCTGACATCATCGCAAATCTTGTCACGAAATCGCGACGCTCTAGACTTCACTGCCTTCTTCTCTGTTGCTGTCACAAAATCGTGACACTATAGCCTTTGCTAACGTCATCATGAAACTTGTCATGAAATCACGATGCTCTAGACTTCACTGCCTTCTTCTCTGTTGCTGTTGTGAAATCGCGATGCTACAGCTTTTGATAACGTCATCATGAATCTTATCGTGAAATCGCGATGCTCTAGACTTCACTGCCTTCTTCTCTGTTTCTGTCATGAAATCACGATGCTACAGCTTTTGCTGACATCATCAGCAACTCTGTCGTGAAATTGTGACACCTCTTGCTTCTTCATCCTTTTCTTGGTTTGCACTAGCAAAAATGAAACATGTCGCGAAATCGCGATGCTTTCACTGCCCTAGGATCTTTCTTGACAACTGCTCGCAAAACTAGAACATGTCGTGAAATTGCGACATTTTTTGCATCCGTACGACTTCTTCGAAACTTGTCACGAAATCGCGACACTTTTTGCCTGCTGTGCTTTTGCCTTCCTGCATGTCACGAAATCGCGACAGTTTTGGCCGAACTTTCTCTCTCCTCAACCATGTCACGAAATCGTGACACTTTTGCCCGCTTTGCCTCTGCCTTCCTACATGTCGCGAAATCGTGACTTTCTCTCTCCTCAAACATGTCACGAAATCGTGACAGTTTTTCCAACAGCCTGCAAACTTATTCTACTTTATCTTTTTCTGGATTTTTGGCACTGGGCTACTCTGATTTTCTTGGAGACTTACTGACCAAAAGAAACCTTCAACAAAAACACATCCTTGGAATTAAAAAAAAATTGCTCCAATAGTTCCTCGACATCAAAAACAACATCTACCAATAGCTCCTTGACATCAATGACAACAACTAAACTTAGGCAAGGGCAATGTACTCAAGGTACCCAAAATTGCCAACAATCTCCCCCTTTGTCATTGATGGCAATCCTTATCTAAAACACATATTTCAAGAGTCAAAACTGAATTCAATCTCTCCAAGTTTTGCTCCCCATGAATTGAAGCTTTCCTCTTCTCTTGAAAAACTCTCCCCCTTACTTAAATCTCTCCCTCTTTGTCATCAATGGCAAAGGGTCACCTTTGGGGCTTGGGACTAAGAATGAGCCTCTTAGCTTAGTCCCTCCCCCATCTCCCGATGAGGTGATTAATCTCGAGGTGAGAGTACAACTCCCAATTTCTCCCTTAGATACTCAAACGTATCTTTTGGAAGGGGTTTGGTGAAGATATATGCAATTTTCTCTTTAGTGGGTACATATTCTAGCTTGACCTGCTTCTCTTGCACTTTTTTCCTTAGAAAATGATACTTGATAGAAATGTGCTTCATCCTTGAGTGCATTACCAGATTTTTAGAAATACTTATGGCACTTGAATTATCACAAATAATAGGAATAGGTTGTTCATGCATGACTTTGAAATCCTCCAAGGTTGTTTTCATCCATAAAACCTGAGTACACCCAGCCACTGTTGCTATGTATTCAGCTCTGCTGGAGATAAGGAAACTGAAGGTTGTTTCTTACTTAGCCAAGAAACCAGACTCTTTCCCAGAAAGAATGATCCACCACTAGTGCTCTTCCTATCATCAATAATGCCTGCCCAATCTGCATCTGTATAGGTCGAGGGTGAAATTACCACCTTTGGGATACCAAAGCCCAAAATCCATAGTGCCCTTCAAATATCTAAATATCCTCTTGACTGCCATAACATGAGATTCTTTTGGAGCTGCCCGAAATCTTGCTACTAATCCAATGGCCTGCATGATATCCGGTCTGGTAGCTGTACTATATAGTAAAGTACCAATCATAGATCTATACAATTTCTGATCTGCTGCTGGGGATTCATCATCCTTGCTCAGATTGCACCCTCTAATCATTGGAGTACATACAGGTTTGCTATCCATCATCCCAAATTTTTTTAACATCTCTTTGATATATTTTTCTTGAGAAAGAAATATACCATTTTTTGATTGCGCAATCTGCAGTCCTAAAAAGAATGACAACTCTCCAATCATGGACATCTCGAATTCTTTTTGCATGGTGTTGGCAAAAACTTTGCACATCCGAGTATTATTTCCCTCGAAAATAATATCATCGACATAAAAAACTATGATAATCATATCATCACCTTTATTCTTAATTTACAAGTTGCAATCTGCCACGCCTTTCCTGAACCCTTGTTCATGAAGATACCCGTCAAGTCTTGAGTACCAAGCCCTGGGTGCTTGCTTTAACCCATACAGTGCCTTTTTCAGTTTACACACATAGTCTGGTCTGTTCTAAAAGAGACACACCTTCTGGCTGTTCTACATAGACTTCTTCATCCAACACTCCATTTAGAAAAGCAGACTTTACATCCATTTGAAACACTTTGAAAGAATTGAAACTAGACAGGGCCAAGAACATTCTGATCGCTTCAAGACGAGCAACAGGTGCAAACATCTCTTCAAAATCAACACCTTCGACTTGAGCATACCCTTTACAGACTAACCTCGCTTTGTTCCTGACAATATTTCCATCCTCATTAAGTTTATTTCTAAAAACCCATTTTGTGCCAATGACATTCTTATTCTTAGGTCTTGGAACCAAGTCCCAGGTTTCACTTTTCTCTATTTGATTTAGCTCTTCATCCATTGCTTGTACCCAAAAATCATCTGTACATGCTTCACTAAAATTCTTTGGCTCAATCTGAGATAACAATGAAACATTTGCAGATTCATGTGAAGAAATGACTCTTCTTCTCGTTTGCCTGCTATTTGGATCATCGATGATCAAGTCTTTGGGATGATGTTTCTGAACATACCGTGAAGGGGTTTTGGGAAGCACTGTTGTTTTTCCTCTTCTTCATCCGACACTTCTCCGAATTCTTCTTAACGATTCCATCACCGAGTTCCTTGACTGGTTCTCTTATTCTCGTCTTTTCATCTACTCGTCACATTTATGCTCTCTACAACTCGTATGAGTTCTTTTGTTGAAGCATCTGTAGGCCTTACTTTTGTTGGAATATCCAAGAAAAATTCCCTCATCACACCTAGGATCAAACTTACCCGGATTTTGATCTTCCCTTCTGATGAAGCACTTACTCCCGAACACTTTGAAGTGTTTAACTATAGTTGGTCTTCCTTTCCATAGCTCATAGGGAGTTTTATGATGATTGACTCTGAGTTGAGCCCTGGTAATGATGTGGACTGCTGTATTTACTGCTTCTCTCCAAAAACCATATGAAATTTTTGACTCATCTAACATTGCTCTCGCCATATTTTCAACAGTTCTATTTTTTCTTTCAACTACTCCATTTTGTTGAGGAGTTCTTGCTGCTGAATATTCTCTTTTGATTCCATGTTGTTCACAGTATTCCACGAATTCATTTGAAGTGAAATCTCCTCCTCTATCTGATCTTAAGCATTTGATTCTCTTATCAGTCTCATTTTCAATCATTTCTTTAAAAATTTTAAATTTTTCAAAAGCTTCAGATTTTTCTTTGAGAAAAGTAACCCAACTCATTCTCGAGTAATCATATATAAACAACATGAAATAGCTATCTCCTTGAATGCTCTGAGATCTGGTAGGACCACACAAATCAGTATGAATAAGATCCAAGGGTTTGGACGAGGAATACCCTTTCGATTTGAAACTGGTTCCGGTCCATTTACCAGTTTGACAAGGACCGCAAATGATGTTTTGAGGCATTTTTATTTTGGGCAAGTCTCTAACTGCTTCCTTGTTACTAATACTGACCAGATTATCAAAACTCAAATGTCCCAATATTTTATGCCACAACCAACTCTCATCTTCTTGAGTTAGAAGGCATTTTTATCTTTTTGTCTCGCTCAGCATGTAAATATTGTTTGGAGTCCTTGTAGCTTTAGCAATAAGCTTTCCATTTAATTCTTTACTTATCTCACATCTATCAGAAAAGAAAGATACTATGTGCCCTTGATCACAAAGTTGACTCACACTAAGCAGATTATGTCTTAGCCCTTCTACATAAAGCACATCTTCTGTTTTGGATTTCCCATCCAAACTAAGAGTTCCTTTACCACAAATCTTTGCAGACCTGTTATATCCAAAACTGACTGTTCCTCTGGTTGCTTCTTTTAAAGACAAAAATTTTCCTTTTTCGCCAGTCATATGTTTTGAATAGCCACTATCAATATACCATTTTTCTACTTTTTCCTGAGCATGAAAAGTAGTTTGAACTATCATTGACTTAGATTCTATCACATTCTTCCTTTTTGAGACCTCAAAGCTAAATTTATCCAAGCTGCACATCCTTGCTATATGCCCAAAATTCTTGCACTTGTAACACATGATATTTTTATTCATAAGAGGTGCAAATGAGTTAACATTTTCCTTACTATGACTCTTTAGAGATTTATTGCAATGCATAGCTATGTGACCAAATTTTTTACAGGAAAAACAATATCCATGGAAGGTATTATGTAACTCTGTTTTGATGCCTTGGAAGTTTGTTTGTCTTGCGATCAACTGGAATCCATTTCTCTTCAGAATGAAGATTGTTCTTGCTTGAAGATCCTGTTTCATACATGGTGATGCCATCCTTCTTTTCACATGTAAAATTTTGTCTGAGAGTTGACTATTCTAACTTTACTCTAAGAGACATAATCTCTCCTTCTAGTTTCTCACAATCAGCTACTTTTTATTTTAGAACTTCTGTTAGAACTTGTTCAATCTTCTTCCCTTCTTCAGCAAGAATTTTGAAATCTATAATATGTTGAGCCAATTCTGATCTTGCTATCTCTTTTTCTTGAAAATGCTACTTAAGAACAGAATTCTCTTCCCTGAGTTTCTCAAGCTTTCTCAAGGCCAAGAAGAATTCACTCTTGAGATCGAATTCAAACTTTTTTGAATTTACATGTTCCTCTGTTGGATCCTTCTCCAAGCTATTAGGCTTTTTTTGGAGAGACCCGTTATGATACCAATTGAAGAACATGAACTTATACCGAGAGGGGGGGTGAACAGTATAAGATAAAACCATTTAATAATTTTAATTTCAGATAGCAGTGGCATCAACATAACATTAAACAAGACAGAAAGCATCACACATAAAAGACCCATTTTAACGTGGTTCACCCAAGGTGGGCTACTCCACGGATAAAAATTTTCCTCTAAAAGTTATATCAAAACCTCCGGAATCCTTCCCGATTACAATTTTTATGAGCCTCAGCCCAAAGGAGACACCTTCCCCTAAATCTGCTTTGCTAGTGATCCTCTAGAAGACCTCTATCTCTTTTGCCCTTAGCAAGTGGAACTCTTTCCACGGAAGACACCTATCTTCCCTGATCGGTCGGAGATCTCTGTCCTCAACTCTGTCACAGCAAGCTGGTCCTCTTTTCTGCACCAAAACACAGTCCTTCGGTATGGCACAATTCTGTCCTCTTTATTTGTTCTTTTCAGCACTTGGTTTGGAAAACAATTCTTCACTATCTGCACAACTACAACAACACAGTCTTATTAAACTATAGCAACATTCTCTTCTTAACTTACAGCAGCACTTGATCACTGTTAGTTCTTCACAACCGTTCATAATTATAGCAACATCTACTGTGTGCACTTTTCTTTCTATTACCCAAACTGTGTGAACACAGTCACAATCACAACAGAATCTTCTCTACACAGTCTTCTCATAAACAACAACACATACTTTGTGTATACAACAGCACAGACTTCTACACTTAGAAGATTCAGTGAAACGTACTTTGATGCTGCAGTCGGACTTTGCTCTCTACTTTTTTGATTGCAAACCTTGCTTGTCGCACTAACTCTGTGAACACCACGCTTCAAAAGCACACATCAATCTACACCCAAAAATGCTCAAACAGTCCTCCTTTAATACCCACAATCTCAAGATGAAATCTTATTCTTTAGTCGGCTGATCAATATTTTAATACGTCGGCTGTAAAACCTTATCCTTCGTCGGCCAAGGTTATCTTCATTGGCTTCAACCACCTCTGTTGTTGTGTAGCTTTTCTCGTGTGAAGCTCAAACATGTCACGATATTGCTACGCCTTGGTCTACCGTACACCTTCTTTGGTTTGTTGTCGCGAAATCGCTACACTACAGCTTTTGCTGATGTCATCGCAAATCTTGTCATGAAATCACGACGCTCTAGAGTTCACTACCTTCTTCTCCGTTGCTATCACAAAATCGTGACACTACAGCCTTTGCTGATGTCATCATGAAACTTGTCATGAAATCGCGACGCTCTAGACTTCATTGCCTTCTTCTCCATTGCTATCGCGAAATCGCGACGCTATAGCTTTTGCTGACATCATCATGAATCTTGTCACGAAATCATGATGCTCTAGACTTCACTACCTTCTTCTCCATTGTTGTCACGAAATCGCGATGCTACAGCTTTTGCTGACATCATTAGCAACTCTATCGCAAAATCGTGACACCTCTTGCTTCTTCATCCTTTTCTTGGTTTACACTAGCGAAAATGAAACATGTCACGAAATCGCGACGCTTTCACTGCCTTAGGATCTTTCTTGCCAACTACTAGTGAAACTGGAACATGTCGTGAAATCGTGACATTTTCTGCATCCGTACGAATTCTTCGAAACTTGTCACAAAATCGTGACACTTTTTGCCTGCTGTGCTTCTGCCTTCCTGCATGTCGCGAAATCGTGACAGTTTTGGCTGAACTTTCTCTCTCCTCAACCATGTCACGAAATCGTGACACTTTTGCCCGCTTTGCCTCTGCCTTTCTGCATGTCGCAAAATCGTGACAGTTTTGGCTGAACTTTCTCTCTCCTTAAACATGTCACGAAATCACGACAGTTTTTCCAGTAGCCTGCAAACTTATTCTACTTTATCTTTTTCTGGATTTTTGGCAACTGGGCTACTATGATTTTCTTGGAGACTTATTGACCAACATAAACCTTCAACAAAAACACATCCTTAGACTTAAAAACAAATTGCTCCAATAGTTCCTCGACATAAAAAACAACATCTACCAATAGCTCCTTGACATCAATGACAACAACTAAACTTAGGCAAGGGCAATGTACTCAAGGTACCCAAAATTGCCAACATAATACCCTAGTACAAAAATTGTCCCTTCATATTTGAGAACTTTTGGATTTTAAATCAGGATTTACCAGAGTTAGTTCAACAATGGTGGCAACAAGGGAAAACAACATTTGGAAAGGCATAATTTCAGTTACACTCCAAATTGAAATATATCAAATGTAAATTGAAAAATTGGAGCAAATTCTAAAGATTAGATTTTCAGCAACAAAGAGCAGAGGTAGTTGAGATAATGCAAGGAATTACAAAAATAATTCATTTAGAACCCATTTCAGAGGAAATACTCTACCATAAAAAGGTCTTAATGCAGGAGGAAGAGGAGCTAGATAATAAAGAAGAAACCTATTGAAAGCAGAGATCTAGAATTACTTGGCTTCAAGAAGGATATAGTAATACAAAGTTCTTTCACCAGTCGACCATAGCTAGGAAACACTATAACCATATTGATGCTTTAAAAAATGTAGAAGGACTCCTAGAAACCACCACTTCAGGTATGCAAAAAGCAACTAATGAGAATTTCTCCACTTTGTTTACTGTATATTCACATCTATCAAAAAAATTCTAGGAGGAAATCTTGGGAAGTATCCCTAGATTAGTCTCTCAAGAGCAGAATGAGATTATGAAAGAGATCAAAGAAGAAGAGGTGAAAGAAATAATATTCTCCATGTAATCAGGAAAGACCCTATGTCTTGATGGATTAACAATAGAATTATACAAATATTTTTGGGATATTATAGGAGAATATATAACTAGATCAAAAGAAGAATCCAGATCCAGTGGTAGGATTCTCAAATTCCTTAACCATACTTTTCTAGCTTTAATTCCAATTACAGATCAATAGCCCTTTGTAATGTGATATACAAGATCATCACCAAGGTAATAGCCATAAGAATAAAATCTATTGAAGTAGGGAAAAATGGTGCACCTAATTATGAGCAACAATATGTGTATCTATCCTCTATAGCTTATGAGCATCAAACGGAAGCATGCATGTAAAAATGGAAGCAAAACCAAACAACAAGGTATGAAATGAAACAAGTATCCTTCTTATTAATTTGGTGGATCAGATCCAAGGTTACACAACAGTCCCCTTGAGGGCTCAAAGGTGATACAATTGTTACAAATTTTGGGTGCCCAAGGATCAAATCCTTCAAGAAATCCGGGTGCACATCCAGTGTCTTTCCTCGTACCCACAATCGAGGTGGGCGGGCCAATGTCGCCGCTGCTTGTATCTTTGATATTTGATGTCTTGTATTCCTTCCCAATGCCTTCTAGAAACCTACACCTACACACAAGGAAGCCAAAAGGGTCAAATAGCAAGTGCGTGTGATGGAAAACATGCAATCCCCACAGGCACCAAAAGACTAGTAAAGGGCATATATATTAAAAACATATCAAATCAACTCAGAATGACTTGAAATTTTATGGAGATGTTAAATAGGAGGTTTTGAAGGGATATCACCAAAAATAGATCTGAAATTGCATCCGTAGGCCCCTCGATTTTGCACCGCCCGTCTACAACCTACGAAGACCAAGACAAGCAATTCCTGCCCCTAAACATGTCCAAAACACATGAAACTTGGACAGAATACATAAATAAACATTTTAAGACTACCCATGTGGTTAGATTTTCAAAATGAGGTGCAGATCCATCTGCATGCACCTGGGGTGCCCGGATGGGCCCTACGAACCTGCAAAAACTTCAAAATACGATATCTCGGCCAATATAACTCCAAATTGCATGAAATTTGAACTGTAGCATCCTATGATAGTCTAGAATAATCCTAAAAAAATAGTAAAGAAATTGTGCACAGATTTCTCCTCATCCCTGGGGGACGGTGGTGACTGCAACTAATTGGAGGGCACCCCGGGGTGGGATACCCACCAATTCTGCACACCTTTTGCTACCAATCCCACTGGGGAATGGTCCTAAACACTCTAAGGGGTATTTTCATCAAATTTGGTGAAGAAATTCACCCGGATGGTAAAGTTATGCCCAAAAGACCCTCTTGAAGTCACCCGGTAACCTCCTTCGCTAAGAAGAGATTTCGAGGGAAAGAGAGCACAATAAAGTGAGGGGAAATCTCGACAGCACTCCATTGCATATCCTAGAACTCCTCTCTATATTTTTGTGTGGACATTGTATCCATTTTATAGCCCAAAGGGGCTTATGTGCAAAAAGGCATGCAAGGGCATGCATGGCAGGAGGCGCCATTTGTCAAAAGGGAGGCATGCATTGGATGGGGAAGAGAATCTCCATTTTTAGCCTCCATTATGAAGCATGTCATAAGGATTCAATGCCCTCTGACCCGCATGCTTCAATTGGTGGGGTAAATGGTAGTTTTTGGGTGCCATTTGTCCCAGATTTGACTTTTTCTGGGTCAAACTTGCTCACCGTCCCACCCTGGGACGATGGCTCACCACCGTCCCAGGGTGGGATGGTGGGAATCTGCCACCATCCCAGGGTGGGACGGTGGTGAATTTTGGGCCAAAACCTCCCAAAATTGGGCCAAAAGCCTCCAAAACCTCTCCCGGAGTGGCTAGAACCACTGTGAGCCTTCTGAGGGCTGCCCAAGGGGCCATATGGTGTCAATTTAGTCATTTTTTGTGGATGCCTAATCGGATTGACCATATTTTAGTGTCTATAGATGCCCCTTTTTGAGATGCGTTGTGTGCAGCACAGCGCTGAGCAAAAATAGATGACTAAAATGTTCAATGATTAAGGTTACTCGATAACCTAACCAACTTTAGATGCCCCAATCGTGGAAAGAGCATGCGTTCTTGAATCCTCACTTCTGACTCAGTAAAGACATTGGTCTTGGTTTCTCTTCAGCTTCCAGGTATGCTCAGGGGACTTATAACCCTAGGCGTTAGAGAAAACCAAGTATTTTGGTAACTTTTGAGGTTACCAACAGGCAGGTTCATCTGCACTGTTATGTGCTTAATTGAGATATTTGCTTGTTTTCTGCCCCAAGCAGGGGCATGATTGTCTTTGTCAAAGATTCATTGGATGAATGCAACTTGCATGATTGAGTGTTTAATTGTTGATTTTTTATTATGAATTTGTTAAGCATGACTACCCCCTCAAGCGATGAGTCGATGAGGGAATGACCAGTGAGAAAAGCGACGAGTCGCTTGACCCAGATGACGTTTGTTAAGGTTGCCTTCAGTTGTTCTCATTGAAAAATGGCACAGTTTTGAAAGGATTTGGATGATGCTATGGAGATTTCATGGAAGCAAAGAGTTGAAAACCTCCTTCCCGTGGGGCGGTCTAGCCATAATGGCCTTCTTGGGGAGTGAAGTAGTAACTTGTCCATGCATCCATGAGAAGTTTGCATTCCATCTTGACCCTGAATGAATTCCATCATATTTGACTTGTTTTGGTGGGTGTTGAACCCTTTTCTTTGGCTTTTGTGTTGTTTTGTTATTTTTTTTTTTGGTTTTTGATTAATATATATGTATGTATACTTGACCAATGGGCTTATTGGATGCCATTGGGGCATTTTGAGTGACCAAAGGGTTTAGGGATACCTTTGGGGCTTGTTTGGGTTGAGCAAAGGGTTTATGGAGACCTTTGGGGCTTTTGGTTGACCAAAGGGTTTATGGATACCTTTGGGGCATTTTGGGTGACCAAAGGGTTTATGGATACCTTTGGGCATTTTGGGTTGACCAAAGGGTTTATGGATACCTTTGGGGCATTTTGGGTGACCAAAGGGTTTATGGATACCTTTGGGGATTTTGGTTGACCAAAGGGTTTATGGATACCTTAGGGGCTTTTTGGGTTGACCAAAGGGTTTATGGATACCTTTGGGGCTTTTTGAGGCTCTTTCGACTCTTTTTGGATTTTTGGATGTTTAGCATTGTGAGGTCTAAGGACCCACTTTATTGTAGCCTACGAGCATTTTTGGAAACTATGATGTATTTTTTTTGCCCCATATATATATGAGATTTTGTTATGGTCATCATGTGTCTCCCTTATTTCTTTATGAGATGGATGCAATGTATGCATTTGCTTCTGTAGATGTGTTGGATGCTTATTATGTATGCATATGGATGCTTTTGTGATATGATGGAATGGTGATAAACATATATCATGTATGCATGTGTATTTGCTTTGATTTGATGCTATCTATATGCATGGATGCATAGTGAGATGAAATATGGGGTGATTGAAAAACATGGATTGTGGCTAATGATTTGACATACTATGTGAACACTATAGACTGTACAAAATACATTAACGCTCTTTGTTTTTGCTTTTTTTTTGTAATGGAAATGTGAAACCATTATTGCGATGTAAAAAATGGAGTAAATGATATGACATGTTTAAAGAATGTAGGTGAGGTTTTTAGGAGACTCAAACACTCTAGCTGATGTGATCAAAGGTTGTATACTGACTATGCAAGACTTTTTGACAAGGTATGAATCTGCTAGGATGACCAAGGTACATCATATCCCTATGTGTGCAAGTGAGTTCATTCCTATGAAACGCATAAAGATACCGCCATTGCCAGATAGGCTATCCACCAAACCTGGAATGAGGATCACCCTATGAATGTCACAATCCTGGGTTCTGTACTTAGTAGGACTAGACCACTAGGCAATCTAGGTTACAAAAGCTAGCTCATCCACATGCAAACATTGGTCTACACACATGCACGAGGCTAATGTGACAGACATATCATCATGCGGGAGGCTACCACCATTGCCAGGTAGGCTATCCACCAAACCTGTAATGAGGATCACCTAAATGGTTTGTCAAATGCTGAGAATTCCAGGGATTCAAGCTCAAGCTCCCTTATTTTCTTCAATTTTATTGGGATACTTGCTCATGGGTAGTGATGATAATCACTATTTTTTTGTATTATTTTTTCTTTGAGCAAGGGATTTGGGATTAGTGGTGCAAACCACTATTGACTTTGCTTTTGCTTTTTGCTTTTTGCTTTTTGAGGATTTTGATATTGAAATTTTGGGATTTATTTGATTTTGAATTTTGATTTGCTTTTGATTTTGAAATTTTGATATTTTTGGGATGGGGATTTGTGGGAATTGGGATTTTTGATAGTGGTGAAAACCACTATTTATTTTGGGGAATTGGGTAGGGAAGATGCTTGTCCTTTTGCCAACTCTCAGCATTCTTGAACCATTCGCACAGGGGGATGAGCAGGATGACCTTTTCACTTAAGGTAACCTAGACCACTTCATGGATTTCATATTTCTTTGCACAAAACTTGGATTATTAATGTTTAACTATGTTTGGGATTTGATGTACACAAGGCATAATCAATGCAAGACTCTACCTCCTAAAAATCAAGCTAGCTTTCTACAAAACCTGAAGAGAAGCTAGAAATGGTTGAGTGACCAAAAACCCTAATGACATTCTAAAACAAATGACTAGGTGAAGGGGTGGACACAAATATGGAATGTGAAAAATGTGGGTGAAAATGATAATTGCGGCATTGAACTATGAGTACTTTCACAACATTGATTTTGAGCGGTAAGTAGTGTACCATCATGGTGCTAGACATGTATGAGCAACTCTAAAATGTAAAGTGCTAATGATGAATATGCCTAAATGCAAGCGACGATAAAATGCAATGGGATGCAATGTGATGTGATGCAATATTTTTGAATTTTTGAAATTTTGATAATGTTTTTTTTGAAATTTTGATTGATATATATGTATGAAAGTGCAATGCGATGCAATGTTTTTGTATTTTGATGTTTTGATGATGTTTTTGAATTTTTGATTGATATATATATATATGTACCTATGACCAACGGGCTTATTGGGGGCCATTGGGGCATTTGGGGGGACCAAAGGGCTTATGGATGCCTTTGGGGCTTTTTGGTTGACCTAGATGGTTCTAGACCATCTAGGAGCATTTAGGTTGACCAAGCGGGATATAGGCACCCTTGGAGCATTTTGGGGTGACCTAGATGGTTCTAGATCGCCTAGGAGCATTTTAGGTTGACCAAGTGGGATATAGGCACCCTTGGAGCATTTAGGGGTGACCTAGATGGTTCTAGACCACCTAGGAGCCTTTTAGGTTGACCAAGCAGGATATAGGCACCCTTGGAGCATTTAGGGGTGACCTAGATAGTTCTAGACCACCTAGGAGCCTTTTAGGTTGACCAAGTAGGATATAGGCACCCTTGGAGCATTTAGGGGTGACCTAGATGGTTCTAGACCACCTAGGAGCCTTTTAGGTTGACCAAGGGATATAGGCACCCTTGGAGCATTTAGGGGTGACCTAGATGGTTCTAGACCACCTAGGAGCCTTTTAGGTTGACCAAGCGAGATGTAGGCACCCTTGGAGCATTTAGGGGTGACCTAGATGGTTCTAGACCACCTAGGAGCCTTTTAGGTTGACCAAGCAGGATATAGGCACCCTTGGAGCATTTAGGGGTGACCTAGATGGTTCTAGACCACCTAGGAGCATTTTAGGTTGACCAAGCGATATGTAGATACCCTTGGAGCCTTTTGTAACTTTGCTTACTTTGTGTTCTTAGGAGGAAGGTGCAATACCTTGTATACCCCCAAAATTTACTATGATTGATGTGATGTTATTGACTTGGCCAGGAGGAGCAATAGGAATTGACCCCCCTATTTTGGCAAGGAATCCTGGGTAATGCTAATGTCTTGAGGGGGTAGAATGAGTGACCCACTCATGGATAAAGCTCCCTCATCAATAAGATCTTGGACCTTGCATCTAAAAACATGACAAGTGCTAATGTCATGCCCTCTCATTCGATGATAGAGGTAAGAATGATCCTCCCTATATAGTTTAGATCTGGGTCTATTTGGGTTGAACAGGGGTATATCTGGTAAGACAATTGCCTCTGTATCTTGTAGGTTGTGAAAAATGGTCGACATGGGCTCAGATAATGGAGTCCAGGTATGACATTGATGCCTTAAACAAGGTGAACGTGGCTGACTCATTTTACGAGGTGATGAGGTTGTATGTGTCTCAATCACCTATTTAGGTTGCTCTTCTTGACTACCATCTATAGGTAACAGATGTTGCACTATGTCAATTTGTTGGTTGTTGATTTGAAGATCATTCTTGTCAAACATATCCTGTACCAGGTTTTTGAATTTAAAGCACCTATGCACATCATGCCCCTTCTGCCTATGGTATTTGCAGTATAGGTCTTTGTGATATCCATAGGGCTTAGGTGCATAGGGGTCGACAAGTCGACTCTCAGGTAAAGTAATTGCCTTTGCCGTGTAGAGTCGCTCAAATAGAGAGTCCCTAGACTCATTAATGGGCATAAATTATCGCTTAGGGTGACGTTGTTGGTTTAGCCCTTGATTTGTTTGAGACTTAACATTGGACTATGCAGGAGTGGGTTGGTCCTGACAATCAAGGGGTTGAGGTTTTGGATGACTCAACCGTAACTCAATGCTTGTGAGCCGATCCATGATCTATTGTAAATCATTCTGTTGGTGACTCACTTGTAACTCCACATCGGCTAGCCTATCCAAGATATGTTGTGGTACTAGTGGAGGTGATGATTGGATGGCTATTGAGGGAGTTGGATGGCAACTTATATGTGGTGGAGGTGAACTAGGTGTGGGAGCTAGGAGATAATTGATCGAGGGTGGATCAAAAGTCCCTAATGTCTGAGCAGATGTGGATGCTTCATGATGATTGGAGCTGGTGATTATATCCACATGTTCTTGTTCTTGATTTAGCTCATGCTCATGTTCCAACTCAGAGTTTTCAACTATGGTAGTTGGGTTACCCCCACTTTGGTCTAGGGGGTACATCTGCTCTTGATCTTGTGGAGATGTTGAGTGAGATGGAGTAGGTGTGACCGAATCCATCAATGGTATCTCCTATGGTATGGATGGGATGTTGGATGGAGTCGCAAGTTGCATAGATGGATTCAGAGGACTTTGGTTCTCTGTCATCACATTGATCATTCCCACAAACTCATGAGAAGATGCATTTACATTTGGACAAGTCATGGCTACCTCATCAACTTGTCCAAGGTGATTTTTTTGGCCCCCATGTTCGGAGGGTGCATCAAGAATGCTATCAATGGGTGGCAACTTGGTAGGGGGACTACCTAGATCCTTGATCGACTCGATGATAGGTGTGAATGCAATATTGGGTACTATGCACTCATCGAGTTCTAGGCAGGTCAATGGAATTGTGTCCTCCAACATGATAGGATTTGATTCATCCATATCAATAGTGGGCTCTTCCTCCTTTTTGGTAGGAGTGAAAAGATCTTTTGTAGGTGTATTGATGATAGCTATGGGAGCTTATGTAGCTGGCTCTTCTGATTCTTCCTTGCTTGAAGAGATAGAGGATGGTACTAGCGGTGGTGAAGGTAGCTTCACGACTAACCGTGGGGTTGAATCTGGACTCTGAATAAGGTCATTGGATTTAGTGTCCAAATGCTTGGGTGACACTATAGGCCTTTGTGGATGATCCACCTACTTATAATACTTGAAGGGGTCTGGGTCAACATGGACCACATGGACCTTACCTTCATCAATGTATTTAATGCATTGATGCACTATAGATGGAACACATTCCATGTCTCTTATCCATGGCCTTCCAAGAAGTATGTTGTACTGTCTTGCACCCTCCAAGATGTAGAACAATGTAGGCACAATATTTTGTCCAACTTCAACAAGTAGGATTATTGTGCCCACAGTGGAGGATAAAGCATCATTGAATGCTTGTAAGGTGAACTTGGATGGTGCAATGCGTGAGGGTGGAAGGTTGAGATGCTTTAGTGAAGTTGTGGTAATAATGTTTATTGAGGAACCTGTGTCAACCAATACTCGCTTATAGGGGAGCCTATTGATGCTTGCAATTATGTGCAGAGTAGGATCTGGTGAATTGGTAGGCATGGGTTTGACCTCATGATTTTGAAAGGATATAATAGGATTCTTGTACATTTGTATGTATTCCATAAAGTTGGTGAAAGCATCAGTCATGATGTTGTACCTCCATGGAATCCAAGACCCTCATGAAAGGTTCCCAATATTTGGAGGACTATAGTAGAAGCTCGCTCATGGTCACTTTGGCTGATGGTGCATGCGAACTTCGCACAGGCCTACTCTAGGTTGCTAAAACTTGTTGGATGGGAGTTCTAGGTGGTGAAGACCACGATGTAGAGGGAGTGTAGACCTCCCTGCTAGGCCCTTTGGAAGGCTGATTATATCTGGTTTGTGATTGGAATCGGTGTTGGCTAACCGAATAATCCACTTGATCATGTGGGTAATCCATTGATGTTCTCTTGGTAGAGGTACTTTGGTGGTCGGGTCTTCTATGTGAGGAGTGGACCTCACGACGACTTTCAGGGTGTCGTGCAGGAATGATGAGATCCTCAGGAGAATAGCAAAGGTGACTACTATCAGGGCTCCATGCAGGAGTGAGGAGATCCTCATACCTATAATGATGGTGCTCAAGGCCTCTCCTAAATTTTTCTACTTCACTAGCTCATGATCGAGCTCGGCCATGCATAGTTGTCATAATGTGTTGACTAGGCAAACCTTGAAGGAAACCCACACTAAAGAAAATTTTGACTTACAAAAAGGCTATAAGTGTTATATATCAAAATGATCAGTGCGACGAGCTGATCATAATGGGCTAGGTCTCCAAAATTTGATTTTTGGATCAAAAAATTGTATTTTTGGAATATTTGGCCAACCGAGGCCTGTGGGGAAATGCCCACTTTTGGGATTTTTTGGGAAATTTTGAACCGTGAAGAGTTAGGACTCAAAATTTCTGGGAGAGGTGCAGAAGGGTCTAACTAAGACAACAAAACAAATTTGGCAAGTTTTGGAGTTGTCTAGACCATTATATGACCATTTTAGTGCAATTTTTCTCTATTTTCGGCTTCAAAAATAGAGTAATCATAAAACCAAAATAACTTTTTTGTTATAGCTCCGATTTGCACGATTCTCGAAGCGTTGGATGCAGAATCAAAAAGTAGATTTTTTGAAACCCTATTTTTTGAAAAATTAGGGTTAGGGTTTGGTCCCAGATAACAAAGAAACACACAAAGCAGACAATATGATTATCTTTTTACTGATTAAATGTGTGTCCTAAACTGGTTTCAGTGTGTTTAATTTGTTGTTGCTCTTTTCTCTTGTTGTGGAATTAGAATGAGGGAACTCAACCAAAGTGGTGACTAGGGACACTAGTGCCAAACATGATTTCTCAAAAGAGTCTAGGGTACACCGCTTAAATCCCAGTGGGGGGTTCGCCTAGCTCTTCCACTCTGAAACAATATTTCCAATAGTGGGAGGTAGTTTGAACATTAGTGACCTATTCCATATTGAGAGAGTGCCCTATTCTATCTAAGGCATCTAGAGGGAAAGCTGGTGGAAGGAGGTGAAATCCAACGTCACCAGTATGAATTGGGGGTTGGTGATGAAATCCAACCTTACCAATGTTATAGTGGAACGTGCAAGTGTGTGTGGTTCCTTTTAATCCAAAGAAAGTAAGAAAAGAAGCATTCAATGATCATTCACTAAATGCATGCAATAGGTGTGTTTTAATTTCAAAAATCTAGGATAAAAGGAACCTACAAATGTCACTTATAGATGCAAGCCCTAAATGCTAACCTACCCATTGGGTAAGCCACAAGCAATCAAGCCATAAAGATGCATCGCTACTTCAAGTTTCTTTCAATTTTTCTTCTTCATTTTGTTGCTTTATGTTATAAGAAAAGTAAAAATATGAATTTTAACCTTTCTATGCAAACAAATGATGCAAGAAAAACCAATTTTAATAGTCTCTAAAAATGCAACAGAAAAACAGAAGATTTAGGCACTCACCTTAGCAGTTTTGAGACCTCCAAATTCTGGATTTTTGGGCAAAAATTTCTCTGTTTCTTCAATGCTCCAGGGTGGGATGATTAGAAGCCCTACCACCATACCAAGGTGGGATGGTGAAGCCACCATCCTAGGGTGAGCCAGATAAAGGTTCTGCCACCATTCCAGGGTGGGGAGGGGAGCACCTACAACACAAAAAGGGCAAAAATTGCAAAAATGAGGTCAGATTTTCACCCAAAGCACAAGGGACAAGGGTCCCACCATGATCGCCACTGAATTAGGGAAAAATGGTGCACCTAATTATGAATAAAAATATGTGTATCTATCCTCTATAGCTTATGAGCATCAAACGGAAGCATGCATGTGAAAATGGAAGCAAAAACCAAACAACAAGGTATGAAATGAAACAAGTATCCTTCTTATTAATTTGGTGGATCAGATCCAAGGTTACATAGAAGTCCCCTTGAGGGCTCAAAGGTGATACAATTGTTACAAATTTTGGGTGCCCAAGGATCAAATCCTTCAAGAAATTCGGGTGCACATCCAATGTCCTTCCTCGTACCCACAATCGAGGTGGGCGGGCCAATGTCGCCGCTGCTTGTATCTCTGATATTTGATGTCTTGTATTCCTTCCCAATGCCTTCTAGAAACCTACACCTACACACAAGGAAGCAAAAAGGGTCAAATAGCAAGTGTGTGTGGGAAAACAGCAACCCCCACCACAAAAAAAAAGAGAAACAGCACCCCAAAAAAGGCATATATATTAAAAATATATCAAATCAACTCAGAATGACTTGAAATTTTATGGAGATGTTAAATAGGAGGTTTTTAAGGGATATCACCAAAAAAATATCTGAAATTGCATCCGTAGGCCCCTCGATTTTGTGTCGCCTGTCTACAACCTACGAAGACCAAGACAAGCAATTCCCGCCCCTAAACATGTCCAAAACACATGAAACTTGGAAATAATACATAAATAAACATTTTAAGACAACCCATGTGGTTATATTTTCAAAATGAGGTGCATATCCATCTGCATGCAACTGGGGTGCCCGGATGGGCCCTACGAACCTGCAAAAACTTAAAAATATGATATCTCGGCCAATATAACTCCAAATTGCATGAAATTTGAACTGTAGCATCCTATGATAGTCTAGAATAATACTAAAAAAATAGTAAAGAAATTGTGCAAGTATTTCTCCTCATCCCAGGGGGACGATGGTGACTGCAACTAATTGGAGGGCACCTCGGGGTGGGATACCCACCAATTATGCACACCTTTTGCTACCAATCCCACTGGGGAATGGTCCTAAACACTCTAAGGGGTATTTTCATCGAATTTGGTGAAGAAATTCACCCGGATGGTAAAGTTATGCCCAAAAGACCCTCTTGAAGTCACCCGGTAACCTCCTTCGCTAAGGAGAGATTCCGAGGGAAAGAGAGCACAATAAAGTGAGGGGAAATCTCGGTAGCACTCCATTGCATATCCTAGAACTCCTATCTATATTTTTGTGTGGACATTGTATCCATTTTATAGCCCAAAGGGGCTTATGTGCAAAAAGGCATGCAAGGGCATGCATGGCAGGAGGTGCCATTTGTCAAAAAGGAGGCATGCATTGGATGGGGAAGAGAATCTCCCTTTTTAGCCTCCATTATGAAGCATGTCATAAGGATGCAGTGCCCTCTAACCCACATGCTTCAATTGGTGGGGTAAATGGCAGTTTATGGGTGCCATTTGTCCCAGATTTGACTTTTTCTTGGTCAAACTTGCTCACCGTCCCACCCTAGGTGCCCAAGGATCAAATCCTTCAAGAAATTTGGGTGCACATCCAGTGTCTTTCCTCATACCCACAATCAAAGTGGGCGGTCCAATGTCACTGCTACTGGTATATTTGATATTTGATGTCTGATCTTCCTTCCTAATGCCTCCTAGGAACTTGCACCTACACATAAGGAAGCAAAAATGGTCAAATAGCAAGTGTGTGTGAAGGGGTATATATATTAAAAATATATAAAATAAACTCATAATCACTTGAAAATTTATGGGGATGTTAAATAGGAGGTTTTTAAGGAATATCACCAAAAACAGATCTGAAATTGCATCCATAAGCCCCTTCATTTTGTGTCACCTGTCTACAACCTATGAAGACCAAGACAAGAAATTCTTGCCCCTAAACATGTCCAAAACACATGAAATTTGGACATAATGCATAAATAAACATTTAAAGACAACCCATGTGGTTATATTTTCAAAATGAGGCACATATCCACCTGCATGCAACTTGGGAGCCCGGATGCGCCTTGTGAACCTATAAAAACTTAAAAATATGATATCTTGGCCAATTTAACTCCAAATTACATGAAATTTGAACTGCAAAATACTATGATAGTATAGAATAATAATAAAAAAATAGTAAAGAAATTGTGCAATGATTTGTCCTCATCTCGAAGGATGGTGGTGACTGCAACTAATTAAAGGGCACCTCAGGGTGGGATACCCACAAATTTTGCCCACCTTTTGCTACCAATACCATTGGGTAATGATCCTAAACACTCTAATGGGTATTTTAGTTGAATATTGTGAAGAAATTCACCCGAATGGTAAAGTTATTCCCAAAAGACCCTCTTGAAGTCACCCGGTAACCTCCTTTGCTAAGGAGAGATTCCAAGGGAAAGAGAGCATAATAAATTGAGGGGAAATATTGGTAGCACTCCATTGCATATCATAGAACTCCTCTCCATATTTTTGTATGGAAATTGAATCCATTTTATAGCCCAAAGGGGCTCATGTGCAAAAAGGCATGCAAGGGCATGCATGGCAGGAGGTGCCATTTGTTAAAAAGGAGGCATGCATTGGATGGGGAAGAGAATCTCCCCTTTTAGCCTCCATTATGAAGCATGTCATAAGGATTCAGTGCCCTCTAACCCACATGCTTCAATTGGCAGGGTAAATGGTAGTTTATGGGTGTAATTTGTCCCACATTTGATTTTTTTGGGGTCAAACTTGCTCACCGTCCCACCCTGGAATGATGGCTCACCACCGTCCCAAGATGGGATGGTGGGAATCTGCCACCATTCTAGGGTGGGATGGTGGTGAATTTTAGGTCAAAACCTCCCAAAATTGGGCCAAAGGCCTCCAAAACCCCTTATGGAGTGGCTAGAACCACTATGAGCCTTCTAAGGGCTGCCCAAGGGGCCTTATGATGCCAATTTGATCATTGTTTATGGATGCTTAATCGGGTTAACCATATTTTAGTGTCTACAACTATATTACCAAATATCATATCTCTTGAACAAGGATGATTTGTGTATGGCAGACAAAAATTATATGGGATTGTAATAGCACAAGAAACTATACATCAAATGGGCCAAATAAAGAACAAAGGAATGTTCCTAAAGTTAGATCTATCCAAGGCCTATGATAGAGTGATTTAGGAATTTCTAAATAAAATTTTTCAAATATTTGGATTCTAGAAATATTGGATCAACTAGATACTTGAATGCATCTCCATAGTCTCATTTTTAGTGCTCATTAATGGAACGCCCTCCCCATTTTTCAAGGCTGATAGAGGAATTAGATAAGGAGACCCTCTCTCTCCATATTTGTTCATTATTTTTAGAGATGGACTGGGAAGACTCATACAAATAGAGAACAATATTACAAGAATTCAAATAAATAGAGATATAGCTATGACTCATCTAAAATTCATAGATGATACAGGATTATGGGGGGAAGCAACAATAAAAGAAGCAACCAGTATCAGAGAAATATTAGACTACTACACTGCAACCACTAGCCAACTTCCAAATGAAGAAAAATCTAAAGTTGTATTCTTTAATGTACATAAGATAATCAGATATTGGATAGAAAAAATTCTTAGGTTCTCAATGGCCTCGTGTCCATTAGATTACTTGGGAATTCCATTAACTAAAAAAGGCCTAAAAAATAATTATTGGAAATCCATAAAAGATAAATTTTTCTTAAAGTTGTCACACTGGTCTCATAGATGGTTAAGCTTTGGAGGTAGAGTCATACTTTTGAAGTCAGTATTACAAGCAATGTCAGTTTACAAATTTTCTATTTTAGAAGTCCCAAAGAGCATACTCAAAGATATGGATAAACTGATGAGAAAATTCTTATGGTAAAGAGCACAAGAAAATTAGAAAAATGCTTTGGTAAGCTGGGAGAAAGTCTATCAACCAAAGGAAGATGGAGGTATTGGAATCAAAGTTGTGTCAACAAACAACCTAGCACTAATAAAGAATTTTAACTGGTGGTGGATCATAAATCCATATCAGTTATGGAGTCAAGTTCTAAAAGCTAAATATTACCCTGCACACAAAATAGAGGATGTCCCACTATTTTTAGTTATAGATGTGGGATCAGAGATATGGAAAACATTCAAAAGAGGGGCCTCACTAATTAAGGAAGACTTACATTGGAAACTAGGTGATGGGAGAAAAGTCAATTTGTGGGATGATTCTTGGGAATTTCCCCCCCATTATAAAACAATACCTTGGCATTTGAGAGACTCTTCATAATCATGTCCAAAATCTTATATCTCAGTATCTCATCCCCCCAAGCCAACAACTAGTACCTTCAGAAAGATGGCAAAATTTGGACCAGTGGTTAGGTGAATAATGGAAAGCCGAAAAACATGAGCTGAAAGAAATCCTAGAAAAAAGAACATGTCTATGGAAATATGGACCTGACCTACTAGCATGGGGATATGGAAAAAAAGGCACTTACATAGTGAAATCAAGCTACCAAAAGTCTCACCAAAGTAGCAAGAACCAACCCCAAAAACAACATCTCTAGAAGGAAATATGACAACCAAAAGGTTGGCTAAAGGTTAATTGTTTTATATGGTAGGTTTCTCACAAAAGCATTATTACTCAAAAAAATATGAGGAGAAAGGGGTTCATTAGACCTAGTAGATGTGTACTATGCTTCCAAGAGATAGAAAATATAAACCACATCCTTTTTTATTGCTCCTATGATTACACAATATGGAATTGGTAGTATCCATATTTAGCCAAACAAAATGGTATCCTCCTAATGGTAGTAATTTTTGGGACTATTGGTCACATAACACCTTCAAATTCAAAACACTAAGCACAACTTGGAATTTAGGGATTGGCTTCATCTGTTGGAAAATATGGTTGGAATGGAACAACAAAATTTTTAAGGAGTAATTTTGTTCAGAAGAGAGGAATTGGGAGATTATGTTAAGGAAGTTATTAAAAATAGTGCAGACCAAAGTACAGGATGAATCTTCAATGACAGATGTAGAACAAGACATTTGGGCACAACTATGGAATCAAATGCAACATGAAAGCTATCGGGAATAGAAAAAATAACAAAGAGGGCTTTAGTAATTTTTTTTGTAAGAGGACATAAATAGTTAAGAAGGAGGTAAAGTTTAAATAATAGGGGATTCAGAGATCCTGGGCAGATAAAAGAAAATAGAAAAATGTATTTTGAGACTCGCCAAGAAAGGTAGGATATCAAAATGGATTTGTATAAGCTGGTCAGTTTTTTTTAATAAAACTTTTACCGTTTACTCAAAAAAACTTAGACAATCTTCTTCAAAGTCTTATTTTTGAAATAATTCCAATAATCATAAAATATGAATCTAGAAAATAAAAAGAGCTTATGAATATTAGAATTCAATGCAATGCAATAATAAGAGCAAAAGAAATATTCAATCATCTTTTGTCTAAGAATCAGATTAATGATGATTTGCTTGATTTAAAAAAATAAGAAACAATAAAATGCATTAGGCATAGTCCAAGATTATCTTGCAGCGATTAAAAAATAGAGGCAATGGATGAACACAAGATTAAAAATGAAGATAAATATTGAATACTAAAGTCTTCAATAACCAAATAATGCAATAAAAGGGGTTGTTGGAGAATATTGCATTATTTGGTACATGCTAATGTACCCCCATGGTACCTATGGTACAATGTAAAATATTAGAACAAAATTTGAATTTATAGTCCAGAAGAGTGATTTATATTTCCCCTTTATGTAAGTGTCTATGTGTAGGATATACACAAGTGTCATATATGTAAGAGTGTAAGTGTATAATGAGAGAAAGTGCCCAAATTTCTTGTAATTAAGTGTACACATATTTAATGTGAGGATGTGCATCAATTTCATGTATTAGGTGTGCATGTAGAAGTATACATGTCATGTAAAAGAGTGAAAGTGTCATAGAGTTAAGTAAACAAGTAAGTAGAGAGTTAAGAGTCATGTATGCAAGTGGCGAGATGATAAGCCAAAGGACATGAGAGAGTTTTCATATGGAGAACAATAGTCAAGTACTTGAAGAGTCATATTGTATGGCTATATTATGGAGGTAAAGCTCCATGTTGTATATCAAAAGATATAAATATTGTATGATTCATTCAAGCTTTTAATAATATTACAGCTTGTATGCATATTTTGAGCAATTATACTATAAGTGTTCTTCATGTTATTGCATGAATGATTTTGGCCATTTTACATTCATAGTTGATATTATTTTTAATTTTATTATTATTTATATTTTCCATATTATATTTTGATTGCTCTTATATTTTAGTCTACTCAAAGATCTAGAATATTTGGATTAATATAATCTAGCTTAAAATCCAACATCAAGATGAGACCAAAATAAAAATGTTGGTGGAGCTACTTCACATACATCATATTGAGTATCTACATGCAATAGGGATAAGAACTAATTGGACCTTCATAATTGATAAGGAGAAGTCTTTGTAAAAATTTTCTAAAAGTGAAGTACATCTCTTTGCTGCTCATGAGATGAAAGAAAAATTGCTTACTAAGATCTAGGAGTTTGGTCTTAATGAGGGCTTGGAGCTAACAAGAATGGGTTGAAGTAGAATTTCTTATATGAGTACATATTTGTATATACTAATAATATATATAGGTTTTGTAAAAATTACTTTGTATTTGGCTTTGGTTCCTCAAATGCATGAGCTCAGACCTCATTCACAAATGGCCAAATGAGGTATAGTGATCATGCAAGAAAGGAAAATTTCAAATAAAACTCGCCCTGTGAAGTCATTCTCTAAAACATGAAAGATCTCTCTAGTGTCAATTAATTTTCTAAATGAACTAATTCCATGGTCAAATTTTCTATCTCATGTAGCCAAAATGGCTAAGATGCAAATAATAAGAAAGGTTGGATAATGCTAAAAATGCTCCTCAAGACAAGTCATATTCTTATAGAATCACTAAGGAGGCTTCAAAAATACTGAGGAGTTCCAAAGGAAATCTACAAGATGAGTATGGAGCATCCTTCACAATGATCAAGTGTTACAACCAAATCTATGGCAAGCATATGTCATATTTGCACACACTAGTTGGCATTACCCACTCATGTGGCTAAAATAAGGTGATTAAGGGCCAAATAAAAAGTACCAAAAGAGGTGATGCCAAGAGAGATAATATCATAGTCCTCCACACATTTTTACTTTTCTAGCACCACCAAAATCTCTAAAGCACTCACTTCAAATAAAATTTGTAATACTTGGCATCTAGCTTATCATAGCAAAAGAGGTAAAAATTGAGTTGTTAGATAAAAAACACTTGGAAAAAGGGAAAATTTTAGCAACATGTCAAAAGTGGATAATATTTAAAAAAAAAAATTAGAAAACATCCAATCACATGGAGTGGCACATAAACCAATTTATCCCGATAGTCAAAAGAAGATAGTGGTATTTCCTTGCAACCAAATAGGGATTAAATCCCCATAAGTGCATGAATAACAAGAAATATAGTGTTGAGTTCTTAAAACATCCTCTTCCCAAGTTGTATTTATTTGCATCACAAAGCAATTGAAACCCATATAAAGCTCTCAAATGTAAATATAAAAGCAAATCTTCATAGATTTAGGTAGTCTACAATAGTTATGGAATCCAAAACGAAGAACAAGAGTGTGGAAACACTGTCAAAAGCCGCTACAAATTATTTCTCAACTTCAAAAGGAGAAACATATTCCCAAGCTACATGAAATTAGCCCCTAAAGTGCATAGAATATGTTGTTGAAAATATTATAAATCCCAAATTGTTAAAAGATACATAGAATTTAAGAGAGGATACGTATCAAAGGTACCTAAAGAGTGAACAAGAATTATTTTCCATAAGTATCTAGACTAGTTGCTTGGGTGAATATCTAATTCCTCAAGTTCATCCTTGTTATGAGTTGGTGGAAGCATGTGAATTACATTATGACTCCAACCTAAAGATGGTTATGACCTAGGATGATTGCTTTGAGGTAGTCATATCAAGAGAAGCTATACAATAAATGATACTAGTACCAAAGGGGTTAAAGCAAAATACAAAAATTACAAACTAGTAATAAATTAAGAACAAGGACAAGCTAAAATTCTTTAATTTAGAGCTCAACAAGTCTAAATATGCCATGCCAAAATTTTCCTTAAATATGAAAATATTCAATGAATATGCCATAAACACCTTAAGCATAAAATTATCCATTTTTGGTATCAAGGATTATAGAGAAGTGTCACAAGAAGAATTGAGAACCATCCATATTCTAATGTGTAGCCCAAACAAAAAACCTTATTCTTGACTACAGTGATTTTATAGCCCAATAGATCCATGAAGGGCTATCTAACTTCAAGGAAAATAAGATCTTTAGATATTGCTCACTCTTAGCCCATTTAGTGTTATTTTAGAATATATGGTTGTTTGGGAATTTGAAATTAAGAACTGAAGCTAAAGAAGGTCAATGAATGCTTATCCCCTTTTGGATGGAAATCCTCTATTGAAGCTCCTCATATTACCATTTTTTGGATAACTTTCGAGTACCAACATTGAGTGCAATTAAAGGATATAAAAATAAACATATTTAAAAATAAAATATTAGGATCCCATGGTTCCAAAATAAAGAAAATTGGTATTTCTTAGAGGATGCCACCATTGTTCATATTTATTTCCAAGATATGTGATAGAAAGAGTGGTTGGTATTGACATACTAAGATGGGAAAAATTAATTAATGCTTCCTATGGGAGTGGGAAAAAAACGTGGCATTCTATAAGAATTTAATTCAAATAAAAAGTATATCCTAAATAAAAAGAAAGACAACTAATGAACTAGAAGCAAAGTTGAAGGAATTAGGGTGTCACAACCCAGTTTCCTTGACCTTATTTTTTTTAACAACCCCTAAGAACTAATGGTATCACAAGAGTTCTATTTACACATTACTCATCCCAAGTTGTTATCCACTTATATTTATAGGTACACCCATCTCCACATCATGCATAATTCCATATATACGAGAGTGCTAGGTTTAAGGTATTAATTACCAAGCTATCCTTCTCATTTATCCTTTAATGAGCTAGTTCTTCTTATTTATATCTATTGAAAGAAGTATGCTATCCTTATCATATCACATAAGCCTTTCTATGTTAATTATAAGAGCATGATAGAATAAACTATCTCTCTCATCCACTGGATGAGTCAGTCATTCCAATATTGTGCCTATTACCATATCTATTTTGTGGTAACACTAATTCAGGTTTTTTCTCTAATTAAAGTTCTCTTTTCATTATTTTCTCATGGAAATATGCACATAACACAAAAAGGGTTCTTATTTTATCTCTATCTTTGATACACTTATAATTCCATATCGAAAAGCCTTTTTATGTTTTTCTAAACTTATAACAATAAGATCAATACATCGAAAAACACGTGAGCTTACTTTAAAAGATAATCACTTGCATTCCTTAGTTAAAGCCATGTCACTCTTTATATACTAAAGCCAACTAAAATAAAAACCAAAATCAAAATACAACAATATTTTAATTCATTTCCATCCATGGTTTATATACTAACTTTAAGCACATCCAAAACCACTTAGAAGAGTATAACATTTGTAATCAATGAGTATAAATTCCACATGATATTTTACATCAGATTCTAATTACAATTCCAAAGCTTCATCTACTCATAATAATCTACCCCATCCATTATTTGAAATTAGTCAACATAATAGAAGCCATTAATATCAAACAATTGCAAAGTAAAATCCACAAAAAAACGTACAACTCCAAATTTACCCTAGGAGAAAGCCCCGTAGGGAAAACCTATCTTCAATAGTCATTTTATTAATTCAAGGGTAGCTATTGTAATACATTGGAAGAATAAACTTCCTAAGATATCCATTATGTTGGACATTTTAAGTCCCTAAGCCAAAGTTGTCATTGATGTCAAGATGCCAGTGATAGTTCTTCTCCAGTTCAAGTGCAAAGTTCAATGGAAGTTGTAATGGGTTAAAATATTTTTATTTTACACCAAAAAGAATGGATCAGAAAATGGTTTCAGTTCTCCTTTGGAAGCAAATATATCCAAAGCAATGGAAGGATATAATATTATAATATTTATTATAATATTTATCCAAGGTGGTGAAAAACCCAAATAAATTATTATAATTATAATTATAATATTATTTGGTTTACAAAGGACAATTAATTATTTTTCATAAAATTCTAAGGTTGGGTTTTGGAGGGAAAAAATTTCAAAGCGCAAAGTTTAAAGAAAATTAAACTAGGAGTTGGGGTTTAAATGAAAATGCTTTCAAAGCCTCTATATTTTCACCGACGTCATCATGGAGAAACTAGCACCGACGTGTCCAATGAAAATATAATGCATATAAATAATTTTCCAAAACCATTGGGAAGTTACCCTTGCTCGAATTAATAAATCGGTGGCATGTGAAAAAGAGAGCTTGTAATTTACAAAAACATGGCAACAAAAGGCATAGAGGAGGAAGGTTCCATCCTCAAGTTTCATTGGGTAAGCGTGGCCTAGTGGTAGTTGGGAAAGTGCAAAGGCACTGGCAGTAAGGTGGTTGACGTTTTGAATCCCCGCGCACATTGTTTGGTGTGTTGTTTGAGGTACCCAAGGTGCACGAACTTTTTCTTGGAGGAAGATGGTGTGAGATTAAGAAGCACGTGGTGCTTATTTAATCTCAAGTGAGCACTTGGATTGTGCAGGGACTTTGGTTGCGGTTAAGGCACTTGTGGTGAGACGAGGTTGAGGGTTCGATTCCCTCCAAGGACAAGGTATTTAATTTTGATTTAATTTTTTTTAGTTTCCAAATGTTGGAGAAATAAGGGTGCATAAGTGATTATTATTTTTATACATTAAGGTTTGAAATTTATGGTGAATGTTTGTTGAGGATTATTATGGAAGGTTTGATATTTAAGATTTATGGTGAATGTTCGTTGAGGATTATTGTGGAGGTATTGATATTTGAGATTTATTATTTTAGGAGTAATAAGGAGTTTTAATAAAGTCTTATTAATTTCTTATTAAGAATTTTGAGCATTATTTTTGTATAAGGGTTTTTCCATTTAAAGAAGACTATGGTGAATGTTATTTTTGAGTTTCAGTAATAAGGTATATTTTGGGTCATTATTTTGTATTGTGATTTGATAGAAGTCTTCTAACATTTATTGAGATTGAAAAAGAGAAATTTGTGAGTGTGGCAGATTTGTGAGATCAGCTCCTTGTCAAACAAAAGGTATGGGCAAATTCTTCCTTGGTTGAGTTGGTTGATTGGCTTACTTAAAAATTAAGTTTAGAGTGAAAAGGATTTGATTAGGGTTTACTTTTTGAAAGTGTTTGAGTTGGTTGTGATTAAAACCTTGTTTTATATGCATTGTCGTTGAGATAATTGGTTGAGTGAAGTGTTTGAGTTAATGCTTCAAGGTTTTCTAAAATTGAGAGTTGTGTTTAAAGCCTTGTTTGACAAGCATGGTTGTTGAAGTGAGTTGTTATAAAAATAACTTGAACTAGGATTTGAAAATATCATGAGTATCATTGTTATATGAGATTTGTTGTTGAGCATTATTGGAAACATTTTGAGTTGGATGATACATGCTTAGACTAGGGTTTGTGAGAAAGAGTTGTTTCTTGAAGTGATTGGTTGAGTAGAGTTGATTGATCCTAGTCAAGTGGATGTATGAAGTGGTTGTTCAAGTTCCATAAAATAAACTATTCTATATTCTAATTTAAGTTGTGAAAGATATTGAGTTGTGAGAATAGAACATATTGAGTCTCTAACAATTCTCCTTATGCTTCTATGAGATTGAGTTGAGAAAGTGATTGAGTTTTGAGTATAGAACATATTGAGTCTCTAAAAATTCTCATTATGTTTCTATGAGATTGATTTGAGTTGAGAAAGTGATTGATCATTGAGTATAGAACATATTGAGTCTCTAACAATTCTATCTATGTTTCTATGAGATTGTACAAGTTCTATGTGGACTTGTTAAGCTGATTTGAGGTAAGTCTTTGAGAAGACTTGTGGACTGATTTTGTGTGAGATTTTATGGAAGCTTACAATACAGATTTGGTTAAGTCCTAGAGAGGACTTATTGAGAATATTTGGACAAGTTTTGTGTGAGCTTGTTGAGTAGATTTGAGTAGGTTATGAGTGGACCTATTGAGCATATTTTAGCAGGTTTTGAGTGGACCTATTAAGAAGATTTGAGCAAGTTATGAGTGGACCTGTTGAGTAGATTTTAGTAGGGTCTAAGTGGACATGTTGAGCAGATTTGAGCAGGTTCTGAGTGGACCTGTTGAGAAAATTTAAGCAGGTTCTAAGTGGACCTATTGAGAAGATTTGTGCTAGACCGACTGGACTATGTTTAGTGTATATTTGAGTGAACTTGTGCTAGAATGACTAGACTATGTTTAGTATAAGAGTTGAGAAAAGCTATGCTAGACCAACTAGACTATGTTTAGTACATAATTGAGATAGAGCTTTGGAGGTGATAGAGTAGAGAGGACAATAGTCTCCAATGGATAGAGATCCATCAACTAGGGCGGTGAGGACAAGTCTTCTAAGTGGGGACAAGAGTCTTTAGTGGAGAGAGATCCACAAGCTAGTGCAGTGGAGGTAGTAGTATTCTAGAAGATCACCAGCCAGAGCAAAGCAAAGGAGGAGTTCTCCTCTGGATAGATATCCACAAGCCATATTCAAGGGATCAACATCTCCTTTGGACATAGGTCCATAAGCATTATAATAGGGCAAGAATTCCTAAGAGATTATTTGAGAAATATTTAGAAGAAATATTTTCTCTGTGTATGTAACCCACATTGGGTGAACCACGTTAAATTGGTGTCTTTATTGTGTGTGATGATTTGTGCATTGCTTTGGTTATTGCTATTGATATTTCCATTGATTATATTGATTAATACTATTTTGGAAAGAAAAGTAAAAAGTGGTCTTATATTGTTCACCCCCCTCTCAATATAAGCTTGTGTTCTTCAATTGGTATTAGAGTTGGTTCCTTCAGAAAGGGTTTAACAGCTTGAAGGAAGATCTTGCAAGAACACAAATGGCAAAGAAAGGTAAAGGTAAAACCATAAGACACAAGAAGAAAAGAACACACATGGTAATGAAAGAAAAATAATATGAGTTTAATATTGTTGTGTTGAGAGGACAAATGGAAATAGATTCAAGAGATGAATCAAGCAGTGGAGAAAAGATCATATTGATAAATTTTTGTACTAGATGTGGGAACACAGGTCACCATGCAGCTTATTGTCCATAAGAATGTTTTGTTTGTGGTCAAACCGACCATGATGCAGGTTATTGTAATGGGTTTAATAGCAGTGAATATGAAGATTATATTATCGAAAATGAAATCTTAGAGATTGGTTCAAGAAAGGATAACAAGGAAAATCAAAATAGGTATGAAGAAGAAAATCTATTTTTAGTATTAGAATAAAATGCTCCTATAGAAGATTTAGAGAAATCCACTCTTAAGGAATTAATTGAATTGAAAAGAGAGAATTTAGAATTGAAGGGTCAAATACAAGAATATGAGAAATGTAAAACAAAGTTTCTACAAGATATCTCTGACTTGAGAGATAAGGTTGAAAAAGCAAGAAGAGTTGAAGAAGCTATGATTAAACAATCATAGGTAAAAGATATAGAATGTGAAAGGCTTATGATTACTCTTGAAGAATTAAAAATGGAGAACTCAGGATTAAGGGTTCAATATCAAGAATATGAGAAAGCAAAAGCAAGGTTTCTATAGGAACTCACCAACTTCAAAATCAAAGCTGAAGAGATAAGAAAATTTGAAGAAGGTGTGGCCAAAAAATTAAAGACAAAAGATCTAGAGTGTGAAAGATTAGAGCATGAGATAGTTTCACTAAGGATGGAAGTAAAAAAGTTCCAAGGACAAGCTATACAAGTTTGATAAAAAATCAAAGACATTTGATAGGATTATCAATGCACGAAGGTCATCAGTCACCATAACAGGACTTAGTTCTAAAGAAGAACAAGGGAAATAGGAAGAAAAAAAAGGAGATTCAAGCTCAAAAACTAGAAAAGAAGAAGAGTCAAAAGAAGTAAGTAAAATAGAGAGTGATACTTCTAAGGAGGAGTTGGACAATAGAAATTTCAACAAGGAAAGGAACAATGCATAAGTAAGGAACATATGGAACAGGAAATAGGCAGAAGAGACTAAGAGACCAATGGATTATAGGCAAGGTTTCTTTAATGGAAGATGTTTTTCATGACATAGGTTTGGGCACATGGCTTCATAGTGCATGACACATGAAAGACATGACTATGGGAATGGACAATTTTTCCATGGGTATTGCTACTCATGTAATCAATTTGATCACAAGGCAATAAATTGTAGGGTTCATGACAAAAGAGGATATGGCTTCACTAGGATAAATCCCAAGATATTTTCACCTGCAAGGAATAATAACATTAAGTGTTATAAGTGCAACAATGATGGTCATACAACAAAGTGGTGTAGATCAGACATTCTAGAATCAAGCAGGAACATGAATAGGAACATGAATATGAACAGGAACAGGAATATGAACAGGAAGAGGAACATGAATAGGAACAAAAACAGGAACATAAACAGGAACATAAACAAAAACATGAATGATGACAGGAATAAGAATGATGACACTAATAGAAACAATCAGAAAAATCAAAAAATTCAGAAAATAAGGGAAGAGGATAAAGGTAAAGAACAATGCCTTTTGGGAGTATAAATACTCCCACCCCAGAATTAAATACCTCAAAGGATGTGGGGGAGGGGCTAAGATAAGAGGCTCATTCTTAGTCCCGAGCCCCAAAGGTGACCCTTTGCCATTGATGTCAAAGGGGGAGAGATTTTATATGGGGAGATATTTTATATCTGAGAGAGCTTTGAGCTAGAGAGAGCAATGTCCCAAGGGGAGCAGAATAAAAAGAAAGGTCAGGTTTCAATAAAAAGAATGTGGGTTACCATCAATGACAAAGGGGGAGATTGTTGGACATTTTGAGTCCCTAAGCTAAATTTTTCATTGATGTCAAGATGCCAGTGATAGTTCTTCTCCAGTTCAAGTGCAAAGTTCAATGGAAGTTGTATTGGGTTAAAATATTTTTATTTTACACCAAAAAGAATGGATCAGAAAATGGTTTTAGTTCTCCTTTGGAAGAAAATATATCCGAAGCAATGGAAGGATATAATATCATAATATTTACTATAATATTTATCAAAGGTGGTGAAAAACCCAATTTGGTTTACAAAGGACAATTAATTATTTTTATAAAACCCTAAGGTTGGGTTTTGGAGGGAAAAATATTTCAAAGTGCAAAGTTTAAAGTAAATTAAACCCAAAGTTGGGGTTTAAAGAAAAAGGCTTTCGAAGCCTCTGTATTTCCATCGACATCATCATGGAGGAGCTAGCGTCGATGTCCCCAAAGCAAATATAATGCATATAAATACTTTTCCAAAACCATTGGGAAGTTACCCTTGCTTGAATTAATAAATCGGTGGCATGCGAAAAAGAGAGCTTGTGATTTACGAAAACATGGTAGCAAAAGGCATATAGGAGGAAGGTTATGTCCTCAAGTTTTATTGGGTAAGCATGGCATAGTGGTATTTGGGAAAGCACAAAGGCACTAGCAGCAAGATGGTTGACGTTTCGAATCCCCGTATGCATTTTTTGGTGTGTTGTTTGAGGCACCCAAGGCACATGACCTTTTGCTTGGCGGAAGGTGGTGTGAGATTACGAATCATGTTGTGCTTCTTTAATCTCAAGTGAGTGTTTGGTGAATTTGGCCATGGTTAAGTCACTTGTGGTGAGAGGAGGTTGAGGGTTTGATTCCCTCCAAGGACAAGATATTTAATTTTGATTTAAATTTTGTTAGTTGCCTAATGTTGGAGGAATAAGGGTGCATAAGTGATTATTATTTTTATACATTAAGGTTTGAAATTTATGGTGAATGTTTGTTGAGGATTATTGTGGAAGGTTTGATTTTGAGATTTATGGTGAATTTTTGTTGAGGATTATTGTGGAGGTATTGATATTTGAGATTTATTATTTTAGGAGTAATAAGGAGTTTTAGTAAAGTCTTATTAATTTCTTATTAAGACTTTTGAGCATTATTTTTGTATAAGGGTTTTTCCATTCAAAGAAGACTATGGTGAATGTTATTTTTGAGTTGGAGTAATAAGGTGTATTTTGGATCATTATTTTGTATTGTGATTTGATTGAAGTCTTCTAACCCTTATTGATATTGGAAAAGAGAAATTTGTGAGTGTGGCAGATTTGTGAGATCAACTCCTTGTCAAACAAAAGGTATGGGCAAATTCTTCCTTGGTTGAGTTGGTTTATTGGCTTACTTAAAAATTAAGTTTGGAGTGAAAATGATTTGATTAGGGTTTCCTTTTTAAAAGTGTTTGAGTTGATGCTTCAAGGTTTTTTAAATTGTGAGTTGTGATTAAAACCTTGTTTTATAAGCATTGTTGTTGAGATCATTGGTTGAGTGAAGTGTTTGAGTTAATGCTTCAAGGTTTTCTGAAATTGAGAGTTGTGTTTAAAACCTTGTTTGATAAGCATGGTTGTTGAAGTGAGTTGTTATACAAAGAAATTGAACTAGGGTTTGAAAAGATCATGAGTATAATTTTTATGTGAGATTTTTTGTTGAGCATTGTTGGAAACACTTTAAGTTGGATGATACATGCTTGGACTAGGGTTTGTGAGCAAGAGTTGTTTCTTGAAGTGATTGGTTGAGTAGAGTTGATTGAGCCTAGTCAAGTGGATGTATGAAGTGGTTGTTCAATTTCCATAAAACAAACTATTCTATATTTTTATTTGAGTTATGAAAGATATTGAGTTGTGAGAATAAAACATATTGAGTCTCTAACAATTCTCCTTATGCTTCTATGAGATTGAGTTGAAAAAGTGATTGAGTTTTGAGTATAGAACGTATTGAGTCTCTAACAATTCTCTTTATGTTTCTATGAGATTGATTTGATTTGATAAAGTGATTGAGCATTGAGTATAGAACATATTGAGTCTCTAACAATTCTCTCTATGTTTCTATGAGATTGGACAAGTTCTGTGTGGACTTGTTAAGCTGATTTGAGGTAAGTATTTGAGAAGACTTGTGGACTGATTTTGTGTGAGCTTTTATGGAAGCTTACAATACAGATTTGGTTAAGTCCTAGAGAGGACTTATTGAGAAAATTTGGACAAGTTCTATGTGAGCTTGTTGAGCATATTTAAGCAGGTTCTGAGTGGACCTATTGAGCATATTTGAGTATGTTCTGAGTGGACCTATTGAGCATATTTGAGTAGGTTCTAGTGGATCTATTGAGCAAATTTGAGCAGGTTCTGATTGGACCTATTGAGAATATTTGAGTAGGTTCTGATTGGACCTGTTGAGAAAATTTGAGTAGGTTCTGAGTGGACCTGTTGAGCAGATTTGAGCAGGTTCTGATTGGATATGTTGAGTAAATTTGAGTATGTTTTGAGATGACCTATTGAGAATATTTGTGCTAGACCGACTGGACTATGTTTAGTGTATATTTGAGTGAACTTGTGCTAGATCAACTGGACTATGTTTAGTAAAAGAGTTGAGCAAAGCTATGCTAGATTGATTGGGTTATGTTTAGTAAATTAAGACATATATTTGGAGGTGACAAAGCAGAGAGGATAGTAGTCTCCAGTGGATAGAGATCCATAAGCTAGGGCTGTGAGGACAAGTCTTCTGAGTGGGGATAAGATTCTTCAATGGAGAGAGATCCACAAGCCAGTGCAGTGGAGGTAGTAGTCTTCTAGAAGATAACCAGCCATAATAGAGCAAAGGAGAAGGAGTTATCCTATGGATAGAGATCCACAAACCAGATTTAGGGGATCAACATCTCCTTTAGACAGAGGTCCATAAACATTGTAATAGGGAAGGAATTCCCAAGAGATTATTTGAGAAATATTTAGAAGAAATATTTTCTTTGTGGATGTAACCCACATTGGGTGAACCATGTTAAATTGGTGTCTCTATTGTGTGTGATGATTTGTGCATTGCTTTGGTTATTACTATTGATATTGCAATTTATTATATTTATTAATACTGTTTGGTAAAGAAAAGAAAAAGTGGTCTTATATTGTTCACCCCCCTCTTAGTATAAGCTTGTGTTCTTCACAATAACAAATATTTTGGATATGCTCCATTATCTCTCGATATTTCTCCACAAGAAGCTAGTCTATCTCTTCACTGTAGGAGTTTTTATCAATCATTAGAGCTGGGATGCTCTAGATAACATTATTTCCATAAATGCATGAATATAGTTTTCTAATAGCTACACTCATTAAAACTTGGATTTAAATTAAGTTACCGAAGTTCTTTACCTTCAACACCTAAAACACCACATGTTATACCTTTCCAAAACAAATGATGCATCCAAAACTCCATATTATTATCATACAGATTAAAATAAGCACCATGTAACATAAATTAGAAAACACATAAAGAGTATCTTCTTTTATTTGCTACAAAATATGCTAAACTTTTCTAGAAATATTTATATGATAGAGTTCATTTATAGTCTACATTAACACTACATCACTCTCCCAGAACACACTATGAACAATGTTAATATAATTATTTAGCATATCATTAATGTATAGCATTGAGCCTTTCAAACATTTGACTCATCCTTACTTTTTTTGTAGCATTTCCTGTTGCAAAACCTTATTAAAGCTACTAAGCTATGTCAATAGCAATACACTTATAGGCTCACCCTACATGGAGTAATCTCAACGAGAACTACCAAACATTACCTAATCATGGTAACACAATAATGATCCTGGCACAAACACTATCATAAAAAATTGACTTCAATGTTGCTAAACAATAATTCATGAACGTCTTGGTTCTAACACCTGATATCTTCTAAAAAGTAATTCTAAAGGATCCTTCTTGGTAAAAGATAAATATCAAGCTCCAACATCTATATCATACACAGCTTTGCTCCACGGGTATTATCCATGCAAGAGCTAAAAACTTAGGTCTCACAAACATGTCTATCCAAATGTAAATAATGATAAGGAGGTTCTATGACTTAGACCCAAAACCTAACCACTTATATTGTGCTCTAAAACATCAAACCTAATTCCAAAATTGGTATACAAGATGAATCTCTGAAAATGAGTAAAAGCTATAAATATTATTGTTTAAAGGTTTCTTTTTTTATAAAAAATAACAGTGAGAACACATTCTTGTTTCTGGTATTCCTATCCCTAAGAACACAAAGCCAACCCCATCACTTTGGTCATAACACAACAAAATTCAAGTGAACATGACATTCACAGGGAAGCATACCATTATACCAACATCTACCTCATATTCTAACATCAAAACCTCAGCACATATCACTTTATTCCCTAGCATAATGGTTACCGTTGAGATTTCAAGCTTTAAAACAAATATAAAAAATATATTCTATGTAAATATCTACCAAAATTATCACCCGGATAAGGTAATGATATAGTTATACATCAATTATGCTATTTACTGATCCAAAAAATTTCTTTAAAACGTTAAAACAAAACTTAGTAACCCATTTTTAACAAAGAAAAGCATGTTTTTCTTTCCAAAAGGAAACTATATGTGAGCCAAATACGGTATAATAACTAAGATATACCAAAACAAAATATAGTTTCAAGAACAAACAACCTTCGCTTCCAAACCAGAGATATATGAAACTTCCTTTCTCGCACCTCTATCTTTTCCCTCTTTATCCTTTTTGTTTTTCTCTTCTTTTTTTCCAAAAAGGGAGTATCATACTCTTTTCCCCCACTCACTCCATTCACACCTGCTGAACATCATAATCCATCGTGCTTCCATTCCCAAAAACCATTCATGATCCACAATCACTTAGCTCAATATTTTTTCCTAGGTGATGGCCAAATGAACATCCTTAAAAGAGAAAGTGAGTTTTCTCAAGTCTTTACCATCGTTAGACTCCAATTTCGAAAACTACTAGAAACACATTTTATCATTCAAAAACTAATCTATATCCAAATTCTAAAATGTGAAAAAAGTAGTTTATTATTTAAATAAAATATCTTATAATATCATTTTCTAAAGACCTTCTGTCTCTAATGATAATTCTTTTCTTCCTTCCTCACTAAAACCTATTCTTGGATAGCATGGAAAATTATTTGAAAACATCATATTTTCATAAAACCCAGTTATAAAATAATTAATCAAACATCAACAAATGACATCATTTTTTAACAACATAAATATTTTGCACAACCAAATAGAAATTGCCAATCATTTTGTCAACAAATCACATAACAAGAACCTTGTTCATACAAAATAAATAATTTTCTAGGGGAGGGTCATGACATCGTGTTAGAAATATTGGATGATTCCTAGGATTATAACCTAGACAAAAAAATTGTTGCATGGCTAAAACATGTAAAGTTTTCCAAAACAATTAACCATCAATCCAAAGTAGAAGTTGAAGTTGTTGAAGTATAGGAGGATTTTTCTCGCTACTCCTAAGAGAGAAATTCTTGCTCTTTGAGCCTTAGAATAAATTATATGTAAGCTTATATAAAAAGGTAAAGGATGCCAACCCCACAATCCTAAATTCATATAACCAAGAATAATTCATTGTGAAAGTTAAAGTGGAGTAATAACAAGGTCATATCCTAGTGGATATTTCATCGATAAATTAATGATATTGAGGTACCTTTTGGAGGAATGGATCCAAATGAAGATCAATATTTCAACCAATACTATGATATTGAGCACATAGAAGAAGTGCCCTACTATGTGTAAAATAAAAATAAAGAAGCTATGAACATGCAATCACATCAAATAGAGAGGATTTGATTGCAAATAGCATTTCAATATCTCTAAGGATAACTATAGTATTATAGCCATAGCCTACAAATAAGAAAGAAACTCTCAAGAATAGGTCAAATCCCCCTAATAAAGTTAAGATTTATCCTTGAAATAAAATCACTAAAGGAGAAAGGAATCAAATTCTACCTCAAAATTCCCCTCTTAAATATTTTGTAGTGATTATTGAGTTGGTTGTCCAAATGTAGGAGGAAGTGATACCGATAGAAAAAGGCATGACCACAGTTTCAATATCCATTTTTGACATAGCAACCAGTCCTTTAATAACAAAATAAAAAGAAGATATACTCCAAGAGCTAAGCCTTTGGCCATAAATATTCCTACTTTTATCCCTTATTTTGATCCTATTAACAACTGATAGCCTCCACCTTCTCAAATTGTTTTGGCCCAAATGCCTGGCATCATAGCCATGTTGGTTTATTCTCTTCCAAGTTTTACTACAATATCCTCCATTTAAGAAGTAGTAAACTATCCATGCTATATTATTCTACTCTCATTGGTCCCTATTACATCTTTTCCTCCTTTAGCAGTCCCATTAATTAGATCTTTGACTATATTTTTCCCACCTTATAGAAAATAATAAGGATTGCAAGTAGTTATGCTAGGATTGAGTGAGCTATAAAAATAGCATAGGATTTAGTAGTAGATAATACAATACAATCAGAAGAATAAAGAAAAGCTAGTGCAATAACTAGTTACAACTTATATAATGAGACACTTCATCCCTCAAAAAAAGGTATTACTATTCACATAGAAAGACTCACTGGTATCAAAACCAAAGGATAAAATAATAGAGTAGGATTTGCAGGTGGCATTAGTAGGATTTGATCAAAAAAATCTTAGATTGAAGATAAAGTATAGCTCATGAATGAAGTTAGAAAGGTTATCCAATATGAGTATATTTTTTTTATCTAAAATTGGCAAAGGAGATAGAACTAGAGTATGTGAAGAATACCTAAAGTTAACCTCAATTAGAGACTAAAGTGTTCCAAGAAGTAAATTTTCTTACTAAATACCTAAAGGAGTAGCCCTTAGAATCTATTCTAAAATTGAAGGAAGAGCAGATCAAAAATATTGTAAATAGGCTTTCTAGCTAAGAAGCTCAATTTAATTAGTTGAGAGATAATCTCTAGAATAAATTAGAGGAGCTAAGGTAAAAGAATGATATTGAGAGCAACAAGGGACTAGGTGTCTGGTCAAGAAGATTAGAAATGCCTACTAGGGTGAGATTACTAACACCACAATAGCACTCTATATGCATTCAAATTTATTTATGCAACCATTGTTAAGAGTTGCCAAGTGATCCAAGAGATTAAGCATAACCTTGATAAAACCTCCATAAAGATAGTTGAAGCTAGAAGGTGATTAATCTCCTCCAAAAGGAGTGGTTGGCATAGCAATACAAAGCCCAAGTAGTTGTATCATTTTATACCAATGGGAAGTTCAAGAGTCACGAAGGGACTTCACTCTCCTTGGAGTAAACATGGTAGGATCTCCTTAGAGCAAGAATACATGTAACTATTGAGGTAATATAACGAGAATATTTTCCATTTTGAGGTATGGTTATACCCTCCTACTACAAATGATGTGTCTTGCATAATCAGACCATTAGCAACACTAAGGATCCAAGTGCATGAGGTCATAAATCAAATGAAGTACTTCTTACATGATGACTAATTAGAGCTCCAAGTTATCTATAGTCACTTCAACTAGGTCTAACACCCTTTAGAAGAATAATGAGGAGAAATTAAGTGTTGGATAATGATCTTATCAATGTTTTTTTTTGCATTCTCTTTCTATTCCTTTTGTATTCTTGCATACATTCTTTTTAAATTCTTTTATTCTTGAATTCATTCCTAAGGATAAATGAATACATTCTAGATTCTCCTTCATATAAGCAAGAAGGTCCCTATGAGTATTCACTACACTTAGGATATTTTACTTTATGAAGATTTCGAATGAAGACTAAAGCAAAGGAAAAATAGGTAGAAGGTGGAGAAAGAGGCATTGGATAAAGGCAAGACAATATTTTGACTAAAATATAGCATCACTTTACAAAAATTTTGGCCTAAAGTAGGAGGTAAAAGTTCTAAGGGCCTGTACATGGTGTTAAAAAAAATCTAAAAGATGAAGGGTGATGAAAATTTCTAAAGGGTATAAGAGGAGCAAAAAATTTTGAGCATTGGAAGTAAAAAAAAATTGAATTGTGTAAAGAAAGTAAAAATTCTAAAGATTAATTGCAAGGATTGGGACATAAATTTCAAAGAGATTTCAAGGACAGATGAAGTAAAATTTCCAAAAAATATGGACCATACAATGGAGTCCAATGAAATATTTTTACAAATATTTTAATTAAGTTTTAGCCAAGCCATGAAAGTTTATAAAAGACTAATATAATAAGACAAGAAAATTTCTAAGGACCCTTCAATTGAAGATCAAATGGTCCATGTTATTTTATAAAGCAAGGGCATTGTGGAGAAGATAGAATATTCTAGGGAGTGGAGCATGTAGAATGCAAAAATGGATGACAAAGAAGAATAGTTATTATGAAACAACGGGAAGGAGAAAGATCAAATTGCATGACCAAGTGATCCCCAAGGATTTACTAATGGTGTGCAAACCCCAAAAAGGGTAGTTAAACTAGATCAATAAGCAATTACTAAAAGGAGTTAAGACCGCCTATTAGCATCACTTAGGATAAACAATCCAAAAAATTGGTTGGCCTATTGAAGATAGAAAAATGGTAGTCACAATAGAAACAACTCTAAATGTAATAAAATTTATTACAATGGACGTCTATGTTCAAATTTTAGGATCCTTAGGGTTGCATTTAAGAATGTTAGTAGTATTTGAGCATATAGAGTCTCAGAATTGATGATTGTAGATCCAAAGAACTCAAAGGGATAAAATTATTTCATACATATTATGTCAAGACAAGTAGAAGAGAAGCCTTATCCAAATTTCTACATACATTTTAGAGGAAAATCTCCTCATTTTTATCTATAAATAGTGATTGTCTAGGCATTGTAAAGCATTGGTTAGTTGCTTATTTAAGCCTTTAGCCTTTGTATGTAACTATACTTTCATTTTATTTTGTATAACAATCTAGACCCTAGCCCTAAGTTGTTTTTTTGGACATCCTTTTGATCCCTCTCATGGCATAATTGTATTCCCTATTACACACACACACACACACATATATATATAAGAAGTTATCACTATTGATAATTATTTTATCCCATTTCTTGTGTATATGTGTATGTATGAGTATATGTGACTACTTACTTTTCTATATTTTTATATGTATGTTCTTGTACTTGAATATTCATGTTGATAAGAGAAAGTGTTCCTTATGCATTGTCTATAAATTATTCATGCATTCATTTATCCCACTATTATGAAGAAGAATCTAATGATCTTGGCACATCTTTCCTAGTTAGCTTAGGATTTTATTTTTCTTAGTTTCATATGGTTTTCTTCCCTTTTTAGGTTAGGTTAGAGTAAGCAAGAATTGAATATTGCATCATATAAGGATCCAACCTCATCAAAAACCTTGAAGGCAGCCCAATCAAGCTATTTCCTGAGCTCTTAGAGCTACCCTGGTGGGTTGCTTCATGCAAGGTGTAATTGTTAGGTGCATTTAGCCCCCACAATGGTTTATTGTGACAATAAAAGAGGACAACAAAGATATCATATAAATAGTGATATATTGAATATCAAAGGTTGTTAAAGTTCAAAAGGAGGAAATTGAAGAAAAGTTACAAGGATTGGATCATAAATTGCAAAGATCTTTCGACGATGGATGAAGTAAAAGTTCTAAAAAGGTGGACCATACAAAGGAGTCCGATGAAATATTTCTATGGATATTTAGCAAATTTTTATAAAAATCTAGTTTATGGAGGGAATAAATGTTTTGAGGACCCTTCAATTGAAGATCAAATGGTCCATGTTATTTTAGAAAGCAAGGAATTTTTAGAGAAGATATAAGACTCTAGGAAGTGGAGCATATAGAATGCAAATATGTCCAAAAAATAAGAATAATTCAACATGATAAAGCAATGGGATGGAGGAAGACCAAATTACATTACCAAGTAATCAGCACAAATCCCAAAAATTGTAGCTAAACTCGATTAATGAGCAATTACTAAAATAAGTTAAGACCACCTACTAGCATCACTTGGGATCAACAATATAGGAAAAGTGGTTGGCATATTGAAGATAGAAACATGGTAGCCACAATGCAACAACACAAAATATAAAAATATTGATTATAATAGATGCTTATGTTAAAATTTTAGGATCCTTGGGATAGCATTTGAGAATTTCAATAGTAGATAGGCATCTAGAGGCTCAAAAGTGATGATTCTAGATCTAGAGATCTCGAAGGGATAAAATGGCATCATACATATTAGGTCAAGGGAAGTAGTAGAGAATCCTTGTCTAAATTCCTACATATATTAGAGGGAAATATCTCCATTTTTTTCTATAAAGAGTGATTGTCTAGGCATTATAAATCATTGGTTAGTTACTTATTCAAGCCTCTAGGTTTTGTATGTAACTCTCCTTTCATTTGATTTTTTTTTATAATAGTCTAGACCTAAGCCTTGGGTTGTTTTGTGGATATGCTTTCAATCCCTCTCTTTTGGCATAATTGTATTCTCTATTATATGTGTGTGTGTGTAAATTTGTAACTATAAAAAAAAAAATTATCTTGTTTCTTGTGTATATGTGCATTTATGAGGATCCGTGACTAACTTTTATGTTCTATTTCTTATAGTTGTGTTGAAATTTTTATGCTAATAAGGATAAGTGTTCCTTGTACACTATATTCAAACAATTTATGCCTTCATTTATCCCACTACTATGTATAAGAATCTAATGATCTTGGCACATATTTCCTAGTTAGCTTAGGATTTTATTTTTCTTTGCTTCCTATGGTTTTTATTCTCCTTTTCCTTTATGCACCAAAATATTATTAGGTTAGGTTAGAGTAAGCAAGCATTGTAGATCACATTATACAAGGATACAACCTCATCAAAAACCTTGAAGGTAGTCCAATAAAGTCACTTTATAAGCTCTCAGATTTGCCTTGATGGGTTTCTCCATGCAAGGTGCAATTATCAGGTGCATTTAGCCCCCATAGTAGTTGACTGTGACAATAAATACATCATACAAATAGTGACATTTATAATATAAAAGGTTGTTAAAGTTATAAAGAAGTAAAATGAAGAAAAATTCCAAGAATTGGGTCATAAATTGGAAGGAGCTTTCTAGGATTGATGAAGTAAAAGTTCTAAAAATATAGATCATACAAAGGAGTCTAATGAAATATTTCTATAGATATTTTAATTTTTTTTTTACCAAGCCATGAAATTTTATAAAATTCTAGAGTATGAGTGCAAAAAATGTTTCGAAGACCCTTCAATTGATGATCAAATGATCCATTTTGTTTCAGAAAGCAAGGGGTTTGTGGAGAAGATAGAAGAATCTAGGGAATGGAGTATATAGATTGCAAAAATAACCAACAAAGAATAATAGTCCATTATGACAAAATAATGAGGAGGAAAACCAAATTACATGACCAAGTGATTTCCAAGACTTTACTAATGGTGCACAGACCCCAAAAAGGGTAGCTAAACTTGATCAATGAACTTTTACTAAAAGGATTTAAGACCACCTACTAGCATCACTTGGGCTCAACAATCTAGGAAAATAGGTTTGCCTATTGAATATATAAATATGGAAAGCATAATAGCAACAACACTAAATCTAATAACATTGATTATAGTGGGTGTCTATATTCAAATTTTAGGATCCTTGGGATGGCATTTGAGAATTCTAATAGTATCTAGGCATCTAGAGGCTCATAATTGATGATTCCAGATCTAGAGACCTAAAAGGGCTAAAATGAAATCATACATATTAGGTCCAGGGAAGCAGTAGAGAAGCCTTGTCTAAATTCTTACAAAATTTTTGGAGGAAAATCCTATAAATAGTGATTTTCTAGCCATAATAAAGAATTGGTTAGTTGCTTATTCAAGCCTCTAGACCTTTTATAAAACTCTCCTTTCATTTTATTTTGTATAATAGTCTATACCTAAGCCCCTAGGTTGTTCTATAGATATGTTTATGACCCCTCTCTTTTGGCATAATTATATTCTCTATTTTACATATATATAAGATGTGACTATTGTTAAATTTTTTGGTCTTGTTTCTTGTGTATATGTACATTTGTGAGGATTCGTGGCTACTTACTTTTCTATATTGTTTCTTGTATGTGCTTGTGTTGAACTATTCATGCTAAGAAGGAAATGTGTTCCTTGTGCACTATATTCAAATGATTCATGCATTCATTTATCCCACTATTATGCAAAATAATCTAATGATCTTGGTGCATCATTCCTAATTAGTTTACGATTTTATTTTCCTTGGTCTCCTATGGTTTTCTTCCCATTTTACTTTATGCACCAAAAGCCTCTTAGGTGAGGTTTGAGTAAGTTAACATGAAATATTTCATCACATAAGGATCCACATTTACATCATTGCATATTCTAATAATACTTGTGCATTTATTACATTGCATTAAGTAAATAATCACACCATAATCTAAGACACTCTCCTAATCTAAATATGTACCCAATATGGTACATTAGCATGTACCAAATAATTTAATATATTCCAACACCCCTTGTATTACATTATTTGGTTATTGAAGACTTTAGTCTTCAATATGGATCTTCATCTTTCATATGTTCTTCAACTGGATTTGGTTCTTGTTCTTCTTATTTAATTGGTATATGGATAAGTAATCCAAATTATTGTTGTCCTCTCATATTTATTTTTTTGAACCTTCTATTTTCTCATTGAATTTTATGATATATAGATTTTCCATTTCCTACAATTTGTTCCTCAAAAAATTCACTAGTGTTGTTTTGAACTACAACAATATCTTGTGAAATCTCAATTGATTCTAGAGCATATATATCATTGTGGATTGAACCTATAGCTTCTATATCATTTTTATTTATGATGAGACACTTATTTAATCCATTTATATATAAAATAAACCATCTTTTTCCTCTCTACCAATTTGGCTACTAGAATAAGATTTAATGTTGATCTAGGAACATACATTACATCATGTAACAAAAAATTTGGAAATGATGTACTAGGTGTTACACACCCATATCCATGTACAATATAGGTTTTACCATTTGCAATTTTCAATCTAAGATTGTTAGTGACTTCAAGGCAATCAAACCATTATAAATTTCCTATCATGTGGTGACTTGCACCAAAATCAATAAACCAAATATCTTTTCCATTTTGACTTGTAGAGTTATTTGTGCTTGAGGTAATTTTACATTTTTTATATGGAATATTGTATGAATTTTTATATTAAATCCTTTCATAGTATACTTTGTGATGATATGTTCCTCTTCCTAACTTATCCATTCTCTTAAGAATTGTAGTATTCTTTATGTCTCCCAATTTCTTCAACTTCTAGTATCTAACTTTCAATCCATAAAATATTGTAGTATATATTGTTTTCCTAATGTTTGGAAAACAATAGTCAAATTCTCTAGGTAGAATTCCTTTTATCTCCCTAGTATTTTGAATAGCTTTGATAAAATACTTAGCTTTCTAAGTTTCTTTTGAGTTGAATCCCTTTTGTTTCCCTAATGTTCAACTCCAAGACAAACACTATATTTCTCCTTATAGAAAGCTAAAGATAATTTTGATGCAATTTCAATTTTTGGTAAGGTTCTATTTTTAAGACCTTTAAGTTGGATTCTTTATATCCCTTTAATTTGAGCAAGAGAATAATATCAAGAGCAATTTTACAACTTTTCAAACAACTCTAGGTTGTGTTTCTTATACCATTCAATTTTCAATAGTATGGTTTCTAAATTTCAAGCACTTAAATTGGTGTTGAATTCTTTATAACTCTCTAATTGGAAATTTAGAAATCAAAGGTATTTGCAAATTTAATTTTTCAAGTTTTGTGTAGAAATCCTTATACCTCCAAGTTAATCTATTTGTAAATATTTCAATGCAATATGAATTTCAAAATTGAATAGAGTAATTTCAATGCTTCTTACTTCAAATATCTTCTAAGGTATTCAATACTTCTTCTAAGGTTATAATTTATCACCTTATTTATCCTATTATTCAAATAACCTTAAGTATAAAAGCTTAATTAATTTTATCCTAAAAAATATGCCTTATACCTCCTTTAATATTTGTAAAGGTTTTGGATTAAATATTTCTTACCTCCTTGTATATGAGACACACCAAAATTTGACTTGCTTTGACTCTGCAACCTATGCTCCAAATAGTCTTCTCTCTATATAATTAACACATCTCCTTGCTCATTAAATTTGGCCATTTGAAGTTTGACACTCTATATTTTCCAAGCTTTTCCAAGGTGCTCAAGTTTAATTCAATGCACTCCCTCTATTCTCTGTCATGCTTAGTTGAATGTGATAGTATTCAATAAATGTGCATACATCCTTTCTCTTCTTTTTAGGTGCTTTTTGAAATTAAATTTAAACTTTTCTCTTTCTCCTCATTTATTTTCTCTTTTCAAACTATTTTTTGTCCATGCATTTATAGGTGTCCTTAGATGTTGTGTCTTCCTCCAGTCATGATTGGCATTCTAGATTTCAAGCACCAAGTTGTACCAAATATATTTTGTTCTTCAATGATTGTTATTTATGGTGCTCTACCCAACTGATCTTCACTCAATGCTTGGCAAGAGCATTATATTTCTTGAGCTTGATGATATTATGACTCCCTAAACATTGTAAATGAAATATTTCTCTTCTCCAATGCTAAATATAATGTCCTCCACATGGCATATGGCTTCTTCAATGCTTTACCTTTCTTATGATGCTCCTAATGCACCCTAAATCAGTTCTATTGTTGCTTGGCTCTCAAGCATTCAAAACTCTCTTGTTCTATTCAACTTTCCAATATCTACCCAAGTTCTTTTGGCTGTCACTTCTCCAACGCTCTCCTCCTATGGTGGTTAAATATTTGCGATTCTTCTAACCTCTTTGGCTACAATTTCAATGTCCAATTATTCTTTTGTAATGGTTCTTACTTTAGATTTGGTGGCTCTTTAGTTTCGTGCACTCAAATTCTTCGATGTTTCACCTTTCCAAAGTAGCGTTACCTTCTATAATATATTTTGTATCATTTTTATGTTACTTTATATATCTAACACTGTGGATTTTATTTTCTATGGTGGATCTACCTTTCAATGGTGGGTCAAGTTTTCTAGGGTGGCTCCTCATCCTTCAATACAATGGTGCTTCTTTACTTTGGTGGCTCAAATTCGCTATGGTGGCTCTTCTATGCCTTTGGTGATTTGTCTTCACCAAAACTTTACAACTCTTAGCACATATCTCGGTGTATTAAGACACTACAAATCTATTCTACCTTTATTCACTATTTAATATATTTCTTTTACTTAATAGGACTTAGAAAAATCTGCACTTCAGTTATAAAAACAACATATGCTACTTCTAATTATCACTCCGTTTTAATAAGATTTTAACTTCTACCTTTGCTATTGTATTTTTGTTGATTTCAATATAATAATGAATTTTCCTTTCTTGGATTGAAGATACATAGATAAAACTAGATTTTACTCCTTAAATAAATCTAATATGGTGCTTTCAAAAATATTATAATTAAATAGTTTAAATGCCTAAATAATAAACTTTCATAACACCACTATTACACACATTTTAGCCTCCTTTTGCAGTTAGTCTTCTTGGTTATTTGGTTAACCTATTTGCTTTCTTGAATTTGTGAAATTTATAGTTCTTCTTTCTATTCAATTGTTGCCTCAAAAATATCAATTTTACACCTTCAATCCTTTTTGCTTTGTTTCCCTAAACTTGTCAATCTTGTAGCTTTGATTGTTGCTTATTTCTCCTTCAATTGTGTTGTCCAAGAGTGTCTAATTTTGCAACTATAACTATGTCCAATGCTCCTTGCAAGTCTCCCCTAAAAATGTCCAAAATGCAACTATATTTTCTCCTTCTAATGCTACCTAATATTGCAATTAAAATCTCTTGATTTGTTGCTCTCAAAACTCTCATTTATCCTTATTTATCTTGCTATGCAAAACAACATTCAATTCCTCAAAATTACTACCAAGCCTTCCTTGAATTGGATATTCAAGGGCTCTTCAAAATCTACCCAATTCTTCTTTAAATCATAGCTTTATGTCACCTTCAATTTGTTGTCTTGTGACTCTTCAGTTTTTTTTGCAAAATCAATAATCTTCTTTTTCACAAGTTAGCCTTCAAACCTTTAATGGTAGTCTTCAAATTTATCAAATATGGTGGTCTCTTCTAGCTACTTTCTCCTCCTTAGCTCTTACTATATTATATATTCCAAAATTATCTCTAACACTGGTCTCTTCCTCAATAATCTGAATGTCTTGAGATCTTCAAGATTCCTTTCTAAAATTTGAAAAACTTCTTACCAAATCCTTTTTCCTATTGGGCTTGTTGTCAAATGGTGAAAATTGTCCTAAAGTCTTCTTTTTAGGATCTTATCTTGCTTGCAATATTCTACCTTGATATTTCTTAAAATATTCTCCAATGACCACTTCTTTAACTTCTTCAATAGGGCTTTTCTAGCATTCTTTTTTTTCTCCTTCCAAATTTTGCTTGAGATCTCTTTTTGGTCAAAAATATGCACCTAATGAAAGGAGTTGTGCACCCATAGAATCAACCAACATTGAAATATTCCATGATAGTGAAGTCTTACAACCAATCTCCAGAGTAGGCTAGTTCCTTATGAGGTTCCAATTATTTTGCCTGGATTGGAAAAATGGGAAGAAAGAGATCTAAACTAAAAATTTTAAATATGAAAGGAGGGATCAACCGCGTAAATATATATATAATATTATAACTAAAAAATAAATGAAATGCATTTGAATCATCTAAGAGACCAGCCAACACATCTCAATATTCAATATCACATAATATATGATTGTGAATTCTAGAATTAATGAACCAACAATAAGAATCCATAACGCAAAACTAAAACTAATTCATTCATTAATTTTAGCAAAAATAAACAACCATAAAATACACACATACATGAAAGTGTTTGAAGGCCATACAATAATTCTTCGTATTCACCAAATCTTACATAAAAATTGTAATGGCTAAGATTCGACCCCCATAATGCATTGTATTCTCCTATTTATAGACAAGAGGTCCCTCCTCTTTTCCTTTGTCAGACATTTACATTACATTAATTAATGATGTGCCACCATATCGATGAGTCATTGAATTTTGCAAAGATTCTACACCTGATGGAACTTCTTAGGGGTACTTTTGCACCATTCGAACTGGTTGCATTAACTACATATATATTTCTCTTTAATCTACTTCCACTTTCGATGGCACTATTGTATTTCATGCATTGATACTTCTAGCCATGGTAGTTGGGCATAAATTTTATCTGCAACCTACCCCCTCTTTGAATGCAGTGCGCTGGAAGAAAATAAAATATTTGAATTTTCAAATTAGGTTCTATGGCGGGATCCTTGAAACTTCATCTGTTTACATTAATTTCACCCGAATTTGACCTATGTGTAGGGAAGGGCCCTAGGATGGTACTAGCTCTGGATATTCTTCCCTTCCTACCAAGTACTCATTCTAGATAGGGTTTGGTTTTTAGATTTATACTGGATGGGACTTTTGGAGCACTTCCTTTTATCAATGACTACTTATTTTACATCCTACCAACTTTATTTCGGTGATACTTTGGAGTCCTTCCACCCTCACTGCTTCTCTAAAAACCCGCTCTAGCTAGTGTGGGTCATTTGGATAGCTCCACCCTCTTAAATCTTCTAAACTCCCACCCTAGCTAGGGTGGGATTTTTGGGATCCACCCTAGATTTTTGATTCCCAAATCTCCACATGCACAACCTTTGATTTGGGTGGCACTTTATGGTGGGTGGTAAATATCTCATGGTCAAAACTTCCATCAAACACATGGAAAAACTATTGTTGGGGTAGGAATTTTGGAGATCCATCCAAGGTCAAGGATGCTAAATTATTTACCCACACTCTTGGTGACTTTTGGGACCTTTTACTTGTAAAATAAGGAGAACCCAGGAAAACCAAGATGGAAGCATCCTCCTGAATCGATCAAAATATTGAAAGAAAACTTGAAAATAACAAACAACCCTGACCACTATCCATTGGGCTATAGAGTTAACAAAACAGACATTCAAAAACATTGTTACGAGCCTGTAGAGGTATTCATATGCTTTCAAAAATCTATGGCCCCTCCTTTATCACTTAGTTGCTACTCTCACCCTCTAGAAGACTCTACATTTATAGGAATTTGAACCTTAAGGCTCTGACACATATGCCCCCAAACTTTAATAGTAGGGAGAGAAGCATTCTTAATTTTATCATTGATTTCTTCCGGCTAGAAAAGATCTTCGTAGGGAGGATCACGATAATTCTTAGCTACTTCCTATGTTTTAGCATAGAGATTAGATATCTTTAAGATCATATCCAATATTTTTTCTATTACCATCGGTTCTTCAAGCGTGGCAATTTTACTTTCATCATGTTGCAGGACCTCGAACTGATTGAGGAGATCTTGCTCCTTATGAAATTATTGGCTATTATCATAGAATACTAGAGAACCAAGATATTTGAGTGTAGCATTCATTATTTTCATCTTCTTTGCTTCTTTATTCAATGCAACAATGATCTCCTTGCCTTCATAGTATATGTCCATGACTGAAAGTACTTATTGCATGTGGGCTTTGATTTGATCCATTTTTCACTTTGAAAATTCTAGTAAGATAGGATCCACCCTTCTAAGAATTATCTTGATCACTAGAGCCTATGGACCCATGCCATGTACTATCTTTGCCTTGCTTGCTAATTGTATCTTTACCTCTTTGGAAATTGATAAGGCGTTTACTAGTCTTCATGGAAATGTGGATAACACCTTCAATGTTGCCTCCCTAATTCTACCCAGATAAATATTTTTGAATTTAACTATCCAGGCCTTTGATATCACTGATCCATAGGGAAATCTTCTTTTTTTAGATAGCTCAAAAATAATTCAAGGACTTCTCCATCTTTTGCAGCTTATGTTGAGCCTTGACCTCCTACTTCTTTAATATTTCCTGAGTGGTCTGCAACTTGGCCTTCAATGTAGAGATCTCATCCTTCTGCTATAGTATCTTTTGGGCAGGAGCCTTATTTAGGCCATCCTGGAGTTGTTTCACATTTTGCTCCAGAGCTCGTTGCTCTACCTTTTCTTGTTTGAGTTGTTCTAAATTGCGAATATTTTATTTACAAGTTTCAACTCCTTTTCCTCCTTTATATTCTACTAGAATAGTGTGTTAGCCTACACATGTAGGTTTCGAAGGGTTTGTACCTTAGGTATCTTTGAAATATCCTTAGTGCTTATTTGAAAGTCCTACTCTTTCTAACCCATTTCCACAAGGGCCATATTGACCTTTTGCATAGCAGTTATATCATGCATCTTTCCCTATATTGGATCAAACTCTAGATGGGTTGTGGGAACTTTCGGTGCACATTCTTTAGCTAATTCTTCCCACTACTGATCTTTCCATTTCCTCTAATTATCTTGAATGTTTTTCACTACAACATAAACCTCTAGTAAATCTTGTAAATATTCCTTTGAAAACTTCATGAAGAGTGGGGTAGTTAGGAAATATGGAAGGGGGGTGATTGGACAAGATGCCAAGGTGCGGGTTTGGAGTGAACTCATTGTCTCACTCCATTGCTCTATATTTGGCAATAACGGGGGTAGTTGAGACAACTGGGATGTACTAGGAAAAGGTATCTATTGAGTGATATTTTTACCTGATTACGAAAATACACTCACAGTTAAGATCCCATTAAGTAATCCTCTCTTTCAAAAAAAATATTGATTTCTCGAAGGTTCTATGTTAAAATGTGCTTGTAAATACTCAAAAATATTGTTGTAATGCCTCACAGATGCAAGTTACTATTAACAAGGGGCCTGTGATTTTGATATTTGATTTACATTGTGAAATGCTATTGTTCATGAAATTTGTTCTTCAAATGTAAGATTAATAATTAAATATTGCCAATAATCAACTTGCAAATATTTAATTTTAACCTTAGAAAATAATTTCAATTAAATTTTATCCAAATACTTTATGTTAAACTTTATTAATCATTATTTGGAAAATTTAATTGAAATTCTAATGTTTATTTCATAATGTGAAATGCAGCTAATTTAAGAAAATAAAACAAACATTTTTCGGAAATGTAAGATTTAAAACTTTTTATCAAAACTTAGGGTTTTGATTTTTAGTGAATTTGAAATTAAATAAAATGAAAAATTTTAAGGTTAGAGAAAAATAAAAATGAAACATAATTTAAATGCAGGTTATAATTAGAACTTCATCCTGAATTTGTAAATAGAAGTAATTCTAAATAAAACCTAATTTAAATAAATCAATATTAACAATTCAACCTGGTGTAATCTTCAAAAAAATAATTAAATATATCCAATCATTATCAAGTGAAAACACCTGCATATTTTCACTGTAAAAAAATCAATTAATTATGAAGCCTTTCTCTGACCAACCTGGAAGCAAACCTTTCACAAATCCTTATTCAATTTTTCAATCCTGCTTCTCCAAAAAAAAAAAAAAAAAAAATTGACCTTCTTCTAAGCTTTGAATGACAATTTATAATTTGAACCTTTCTATTTTTTCAATTTGTTCGTTTAGTTTCCTTACGATTTCTATAACCAGTTTCATAAATTTCTTTAATAGAAAATCATTCCCATATTTGTTTCCATTTACCTTTAATACAAAGAGATTAAATAATATTTCGTATATGAATCTCTTTCTATATACTTTTAAAACTCCGTGATTATTAGAAATCATAAACCACCAAACCACTTCACTATTCTTGCACCATTGTGTTTATTTAATAATGTACTCTTCAATTTATCGCTCCCATTCTGTATATATTTACTATCCCTTTTATGATTGAACCACAAGTGAGAGTAGCGAAGTTTTAGGTGCTTATATCTGACAAAAATATTCATCGACTCCATTAATCCATTTCTCATAAGACTGTAGTCTACCACATCAAACAAATTACCTTCACTCATATCCACAGTCCTAATACCCAATAATGATAAAAATACCATAAGACGTTTTAGTAAAACTTATACTGGTCAATTGATTTTGTGTCTAATTTGGAGTCTTCACCATATGGTATATAAATATGTTGAGAGGAGACCATTTCTTATTGCATTCATAGAATTTTATTTCCTTTTAAATCTTCCTCTATGCGAAAAAAATAGTAAAATCGATAAACCATTATTTTAGGTTCTGTCTACTAGACATCACATTCATAATTTTTATCCGTGATAATCAACATTGCTATCCATATGCAAATATGATGAAATCTGATTAAAATCTATGCATTATTTATTGCCTTCGATGTGCTATTTATGGTTCCTGCATCCACTAAATATAACCTAAATATGAATGAAATACAAATAACGAGTTAGCACTCAATATAACAAAAAATCGCCATCATGCAATTCTCATCCAAACTATCAAAGTACTTCTTCAGACCCAAATGAATGCTGCGCTCAATCCCATAAATTTGTGATAACTAGCCACAAATTGTCATCTAAAACAAATATTTTTTTGAAGCTTCTATGACCAATAATACCAAGAATTATTTTCCAACTGGTCGTTCGATTGCAGACTGACAACAACATACTATCCATTTGATTCTGGATTCATTTAGATTTCTTTCGTCGATGTGTTACAAATATTTGTTGTGTAGATATAACACATTTGTAGTAAAACTACAACCATGTTAACTATCTATAACTATCTATTGAGGACATAAATATATATGCTTTTGATTTTCATGTTCTTTAGAATACACTTAGTTTCAATGTCACTTTGATAAAATTTTCTTTGATGCCATAACTTTCAAAAACGACACGCTTCTCCTTTGCTGCACAATACCAAAAACTATCTGAGTATTTGTAATTGTGGTATAGATGAAAATCTGACCTGAATTATTTTAAACCAATTAAATATCACACTTTCACCCACCATGGATATAGGTGTTATCGGTATTATCCACGCAAGTGACGCCATTGACTATTCCTCTCATAAAACTTCACTAACAGATTTCTTGGACACTAGGAACCAAAAATTCATTCCATTCCCATTTGACTTCATTCAACTTCATTCAAGCCAAGGATGCTATGTATAAAATAATACCGAAACTTATTATGAAATGATGAACAACACCAACCTTACCAACAAGATTATCGATGTCAGTGGTGTTTACTGCGACAAGTTTCTGTATTGCCGAGAGTTCAAATGTGATGCCAACACTCAGAGGATTGTAGGAACTATCTCCCACATATTTCTCCTTCGATGTGCATTCACAGTGGGAACCTATTAATTATTTTCACTTGTCATCAATGGGATTTGCATCCGGTGCTTTGACTATTGATTAAAAATCAACTCTGTTATTATCCATATTTATTATCAAACTTTCATTCAAAACCATGGATTCAAAATAAATATATGACTATGTACCTACAATTAAAACCTGACTGTGATAATAAGAAATCTATAAATCCATAAAATCTATGCCATGTTAGAATATCTTCTAATGGTGATGTACACAACACAGTGTGCTATGTACACACTAACACTATCTGGTAATGTGTTTGATCACTATGTTTGGCAACGATGCAACATCAATATGCCCAGCATATTATCATCACCATGAAATTATCTTTACCACCTCCAGCATATTGTCATCACTATAAAATTCATTCAACAACTGCCTCCAAAAATTTGAGGAGAAAATATATTTTCAAACCTTTCATAATCCTTTTTGTCAATTACTTTTTATCCCACATGCACCCAGAAAATTGCGATGAAAAATTTATAATCACAAATGCCCACTAATCTTTAAGATGAGTAGTTCACCCTTAAACATGTGCCTCTTGACCATACTACACCTCATAATCCATGCCAGGTGTTGTTCGTGCTTGCACTGAGATTGCTTGCTCACCTCGAAAATATGTCATTTTTTTTTTTTTTAAAGGGTAAATATATTATTATCTCTTTTAAATATATTATTATCACGATATAACCTTTTATATTATTATCACGATATAACCTTTTACATAGCATATCGCAACATGTGAAGGGAGAGATTTGAACTTTTTTTAAATGTTTTAAATTATATTTTTTGATCATTTAAATTAATGTAATTTTAGGTTCGAGGTGTAGACCAATTGGTTCATCCAAACCCCATAAGGGGTGGAGGTCCAAGGTTCAAATCTCGAGCCTCATCTGGATTGAACGCTTGTCCTTTTCCTGGTGTTGTGCTTTCAACGGCATAAAAAGTTTTAAATGATTGTGTCATGGTGGTTATAGGGGCAGACTACGCAAAAATTTGTGTGGCGGCTTCTGAGACGGACAACGCATAATACTGTGACGGCCATAAAAGCTGGACAGCCTGCCCGAATTCGTGGCAGCTACCGATTTCACCATGTAAATTAAAAAAAAAAAAATTAATGTAATTTAGAACGTTTAAGAATAAAAACATTTTAAAATTAAAACATTTAAAATCATGATGAAAACCTGTAAACATTAAAAACACCTTTTCAATCAATTTTAAATGTTTTAAATTATACTTTTTGATCATTTAAATTAATTTAATTTAAACTTTTCAATTCAATTTTAAATTATATTTTTTAGTCATTTAAATTAATGTAATTTTAGGTCCGAGGTGTAGACCAATTGGTTCATCCAAACCCTATAAGGGGGGTGGAGGTCCAAGGTTCAAATATCGCCTCGCTGGACTGAACGCTTGTCCCTTTCCTGGTACTTTCAACGGCATAAAAAGTTTAAAATGATTGTGGCATGGTGGTTATAGGGGCGGATTGCACGAAGATCTATGTGGCGGCTTCTGGGGCGAACAACGCAAAATACTGTGACGGCCATAAAATATGGACAACCTGCCCAAATTCGTGGCAGCTATCGATTTCATCATGTAAATTAAAAAAAATAAAAAATTAATGTAATTTAGAACGTTTAAGAATAATTTTTTTTTAAAATTAAAACATTTAAAATCATGATATTAAGAATTTTAATGAATTTTAAATGATTTAATTTAAACATTTAAACTTTAAAACTTTTAAACTTAAAACATTTAATTTCATAATATTAAAAATGAATTTCAACCAAATATGAAGTAAAAAAAACAAAGATTCAATTATAATCAAACAAACAAAATCATGGAAACCCAAAACATCAAAATTTCAAAAAATTTAGTGAGTCTTCAATTTTTGGGTAAGTTGTGCAATGGTAACAACAATATCACCACAAATATGGATTGAGACAAGATAGAGGCTACGAATACATGATTGAAAGGTTGAAGTGGTGAAAACTCAAGTGATTAAAATCATGATATTAAGAATTTTAATGAATTTTAATTGATTTAATTTAAACATTTAAAATTTAAAACTTAAAACATTTAATTTCATCATATTAAAAAGGAAGTTCAGCCAAAAATAAGTAAAATAAACAAATATTCAATTCTAATCAAACAAACAAAATCATGGAAACCCAAAACATCAAAATTTCAAAAAAAATAGTGGGTCTTCAATTTTGGGGTAAGTTGTGCAATGGTAACAATAGTATCACCACAAATATGGATTGAGACAAGATAGAGGCTACGAATACATGATTGAAAGGTTGAAGTGGTGAAAACTCAAGCGACCTCTTTGGGAATGCATGCTAGGGATGAGGAGAGAGTGGAATAACCATGCAGGCAAAAAATTGTATCATCCTACTGATTTATGTTTGGGAAAAGGTAGGTGAGTGCTCTATGGATTCTAATGGTGGGGTTTGCTAAGGGTATGGTGAATAAGAATCTATTATTTCCATCATGACTTGTTCTCGCATCACCTTCAGGGACTCCTTTACCACTAGTTGCTTTTGAATCTTTCCTGAGGCTACCATTCCTTCTATATTTGGCACCTTTAGAGGTAGCTTTCACCCTTCACTTGGTGTTTTCCAATATTACGATGCATCAGGGTTTGGAGTGCCTTTACTCTTTCTACTTTTTTTTTTTTTTTGGTAAGTAAGAGAATATTTATGATTAACATCGGGTTTTAACTGGTTGACCCAAAACCATTTTACAAAATAGGGTCCACTGACCAACTGGACAAAGGCCAAGCCCTGAAAGTTTAAACTGACAACAAAAAGGGCCAAGACCTACTCTTCCAACAGAATACAGCCAAACTAAACTATGGAAGCCTAATATTATGGCCATCAGAAAAGAAAGACGCAAAATAGAACTAACAAAGACAAAATCCACTTTGAGCCTTCCAATCTAAAATTTTTCATTATCTATCACCATTGAGACTGCATGAGGAAGATTTTCAGTCCACGTGATCAAATTTGCTGCTACAATGCCTTCATTTGCTCTTTCTACTTGATTCAAACCTTTTGCGGTGGAGGATTCAAGGATTTATAAACTTCTAGCTCACTATACTTGGATAACCTGGTAACTCTAACTTTTGTTGAGGGCTTTGAAGGTAAATTTTTTTGCTCACTTGTTCTTGTCTTGGGTGGGCTTGTTGGTGCTTGGAGGTCACTTTGGACTTCCTACTCCTCATCATCCTTCTTTGAATACTTATCACTTTTCTTAGGGCTAGGTGTATCCTCCCTCCTTAAGACTTTAGGGGTGAGATCTTTTGCATCTTTCTTCTTTTGATCATCTCCATATTTCTTCTTTGCAAGCTTGAATTTGGAATCATACTTGCTGGAGAATTCCTCATCTATTTTTCCTAGGAATACTTTCTTGGCATCATCCCACTTATACCACATAATCCACCATTGTTCCACTTTATGCTCCATCCATTTCCTTTGCTAAATTATTTCTTGGATCAAATACTCTTTAATTAGCTGATCAGAATCTTTTTTGGGATTGAATGCTTTCTCATATGGATAGTAAAACCTCCAGCTTGTGATTTTAAAAATAAGTTAGAAGCATCACCTGATCTTTTTCTAGGTTTTTATAGTTCAAAACTTATTTGTTGGCCTTATTCACATGATGTTTGAACTATCATGGTCTATTATTATCTACTAGCCTAGCCTGCAGAATATTATTAGGATCATAATGTCATCTAGGAAACACTATAGGAATACCGAGGATGAACAATTTTTTGTCCATCTATTAAAACTGAATCTCCTCATTCTTAGGTAGAAGGATGATCTTGAATAATATTGATTGTAATAAAATTACCCTTTTTGGCTCCAAGCCCCCACTTTTCTTCAATGAAAAAAATCTTTCAGCATGCCTCCATATAGAAGACCCAGTCAGGGAAGAAAATAAGGGAACTCTAGGAATCCATGCAGTTGGATGAATGTTCCCTCCTCTAGGAAGTATCGTTATCCAATCTCCTGAGTATTGGTCCTTAAGAAGTCTTCTACATTTTTGGACACACACATATAGGTCTAGTGAATATATGCAAGGGCAAGCCCTAATAATTTCTTGTTGAACTCCAAATAGAAATTTTTCCTTCTAAGGGTATGTGTCTATTCCACCACTGGACATATCTATCCCTTTTCATTTTTATCTTGAATTTACATAGTGTGCTTGTCTCGAGGTATACTATGAAAGAATAACCAGGCAAGATGCGCCATGTACCAAAATTATTTGCTTTCACCACTTCGATAGTTTGCCAATTGCTTTTGTATATTTTTGGACAAGAAATATGCCCAATCGAACCTTATGGACTTGAAGGCGCATGAAACAACATATGCCATTGCCATTTTATGTGGGTGCACATCCTCATCAGATGGGAGATCCAATAGGATAGCTAGAAAGGACAAAATTTATTAGACTTCCTCCTTAAAATCTTTCATTGACCATATGTTATCCATGTAATAATATGGTAACTCACCAAGGGATTGAGCCACCCATTGCTTAGGGCCATCCTTGAGTAGTTGGTTCCACTGCTCGTCTATGTCTATAGCGATGACCCACAATTTCACATTACTTTGGAGCTCATGAGAAAAGGATATCTTGGGGAAGAACACCTCTCGAATAGCATAAACATTTATATGAAACAACACCTACCCTTCAAAAATTTACACCAAATCGATGGCTGAGTCATAGAACTCTAAAACGACATGAACCATATCAGGACAGGGGTGAACAAGGAATGCCATGAATGGGCTTAGGTGACTTCTCTAGGATACATCACCTGACAAAGTGCGATGAAAATTTTATATCATAAATACCCACTAATATTTATGACAAATATTTTACCCTTAAAACTGCTCCTCTTGACCATGCTACACCTTGTAATCCATGCTAGGCATTGACCTTGCTTGCACTGAGTCCGTTGGTTCACCTAAAAAATCATGTCACCTATCTCGAAAACCTGCAAACACTAAAAACACCTTTTATTAAAATTTTCAATCAGTTTTAAATATTTTAAATTATACTTTTTAACATTTAAACTAATGTAATTAAAACATTTAAGAATAAAAACATTTTAAAATTAAAACAATTAAAATCATGATACTAATTTTTTTTAATGAATTTTAATTGATTTAATTTAAACATTTAAAATCATCATATTAAAAATTAAGCTCAACCAAAAAATGAAGTAAAATAAACAAAGATTTGATTATAATAAAACAAACAAAATCATGGAAACCCAAAACATCAAAATTTCAAAATTTTTAGTGGGTTCCCAATTTTGGGGTAAGTTGTGCAATGGCAACAACAATATCGGTGTAGATGCAGATTGGGGTAAGACAGAGGCTGCGACTTCATGATTAAGAGGCTGAAGTGGTGAAAACTCAAGTGACCTCTTTGGGTATGCATGCTAGGGATAAGGAGAGATTGGAAGCACCATACGGGCAACAACTGGTATCATCCTACTGATTTGTGTTTAGGATAAGGTAGGTGAGTCCTCTATGGTTTCTAATAATGGGATTTTTTGATGGGATGGTGAACAAGAATTTACTATTTCCACCTTGAATTGTTCTCGCATCACCTTAGGGAACTCCTTTACAACTAGCTATTGCTTTCAAATATTTCTTGAGGCCACCATTCCTTCTATATTTGGGATCTTCAAAGGTAGATTTCACCCTTCACTTGCTGCTTGTCGAGACTAGGATGCATCAGGGTTCAGAGTGCCTTTCCTCTTTCTACTTGATTCAAATTTTTGCGATGGAGTCAAGAATTTCTAAACTTTCAGCTCACTAGACCTAGATGACCTGATAACTCTAACTTCTTTTGGGGTCTTTGCAGGCAAAACTTTTTGCTCACTTATTCTTATCTTGGGTGGTCTTGTTGGTGTTCGGAGGCCACTTTGGAATTCTTGCTCCTCATAATACTTATTTGAATACTCCTCATTTTTCTTAAGGCTAGGTGTATCCTCCCTCCTTACGACTTCAAGATTGAGATCTTCTGCATCCTTCTTCTTTTGACCATCTCCATATTTCTTCTTTGTAGGCTTGAAGATGACATCATATTTGCTGGAGAATTCCTCATATATTCTTCTTGGGAATATTTTCTTGGAAACATCCCGCTCACACTGCATAATCCACCATTGTTCAACTTTATGCTCCATCCATTTCCTCCACTTAATTATTTATTGGATCAAAGACTCTTTAATCAGTTGAGCATAATTCTTTTTTGGGTTGAATACTTTATCATATGGATAGCAAGACCTCCATAGTGTTCGCTTGCACATTTGGAACTTGGTTAGAGGCATCACCCAGTATTTCGATAGGCTTATATAGTTCAAAACTTATTCGTTGGCCTCATTCACATGATGTTTGAACTTTCATGGCCTACTATTATTTGCAATCCTAGCTTACAGAATATTATCAATATCATAGTGCCATCTGGGCAACACTATGGGGATACTGAGGATGAACAATTTTCTATCCAACTATTGAAACTGAATCTCCTCCTTCTTAGGCAGAAGGATGAACTTGAATAATATTGGTTGCAAGAAAATTACCCTCTCTTTGGCTTCAAGCCCCCACTTTTCTTCAATGAAAAAATCTATCAGCATACCTCCGTATTGAAGACCCTGTATGTGATGTATAAGGGAAGCAAATAAGGGAATTCTAAGAATCCATACAATTGGATGCATGTTCCCTCCTCCAAGAAGTATCGGTCTCCAATCTCCTACATACTGGTCCTTAAGAAGTCTTCCACATTTTTGGACAAACACAGACATATCTAGTGAATATACATAAAGGTGGTCCCTAATAATTTCTTGTTGAACTTCAAATATGAGCTTCTCCTTCTAAGGGTATGTGTTCATTCCACCGTGGGGTATATTTGTCCCTTTTTATTTTTGTCTTGAATTTGCATAGTGTGCCAGTCTCAGGTCATATTATAAAAGAATAACTAGGTGAGATGATTCATGTACCAAAATTATTTTCTTTCACCACTTTGGTAGTTTACCAATTTCTTTTATATATTTCTAGACAATAAATATACCCAATCAAGCTTTATAGACTTGAAGGCCCATGAAACAACATAGGCAATGACCATTTTATGTTGGTGCACATCCTCATCGAATGGGAGACCCAACAAGATAGCCAATAGGGACAAAATGGATCAGACTTCCTCAAACTCTTTCATTTATTGGATGTTATCCATGTAATAATATGGTAATTCACCAAGGTATTGAGCCACCCATTGCTTAGGGCCATCCTTGAGTAGTTGGTTCCACTGCTCATCTATGTCTATAGCTGTGATCCATGATTTCACATTACTTTAGAGATCATGAGCAAAGGATACCTTGGGGAAGAACACCTCTTAAATAACATCAATATTTATATGAAACAACACCTACCCTTCAAAATTTTGCACCGCATCAATGGTTGAGTCATAGAACTCTACAACAACATGAACCAACTCAGGACAGGGGTGAATAGAGAATGCCATGAATGGGCTTAGGTGAATTTTCTAGGATACATCCTCTAGACTGTTGTTGGGAGGTTTTACCACCAATATGATCACAAATTTATGGGTGATTCTTATCTTGCCCCTTATGGTTATTATAGTGTCTTTGAGCTCTTCATATGAGTCCTCTATTTTATTTTTAACTCTTGTTCTCTCCATTATCACAGAATATACTTCTTTAGAAATGGGTGGTCACCAAAAATTTGAACTTTCCCTCAACTTCAAATTTTCTCATAGCTCTTAACGTCACTCCAAAATTTGTATTAGCAAACCAAACAAGGTGAAAATGGGAAGACTAACTCACGTACTCTCTAACTTATAACATGGGATTGGTATTGTGGATAGGGTATTATCAGGATTGTTAGAGAGAACTTTCTCAAACCAAGGCAAGTATTTTTTAATTACACTTCTTCTACCAGTTAGTGCCCATGTATTTCCATTGGAAGGTGAACCATTAACCAATGAGGTGGCTACACCTGCTACTTTTGTTAGCCCAAAATGATGAGGTTTAGGTGCTTTCTAAATTAAAAATGTTAATTGTTGTGCCATCATAAATTTTCCATAGTCCCATTTGGTACAAGCAAATCAGGCACAAGACCCGTTGTTTATGATAGCCCATCGTTTACTTAGAATGTCATACCCTTTTCTTTCATTGTCTTTGGTAATTGTATTTGTGTGTATACTTGAGGCACACGCACTTGGCCAGTTATTATTTATCCAACCATTACTCCTTTGATACTCTTGGGATGTGAACCATCCTGTTCATTTGGTTGTAATTAAAACATTCCACTATCATTGCAATGGTGATTTGTATTTCCTATACCTCATATTGATGGTATTATTCATTTATTGGATCGATAAAAGGTGTTTCTAACACCATATTGGTGTGGAGTAGTTTCAACGCATATTTTTTTCTAAAAAAGGGAGAAAAAAGTTGGCTTCTCATGATCTTGGATGTGAATCTTGATGGTGGAACCTTAGAATCTTTGGGAATCATGTTGCATCCCACATGTCCATCCATCTCTTACCCATTATAGAACCTGATGTGTGGAAGATAATTTTGATATCTTTCACCCTTTTGCTTGCTTCATTTTTTTGCCTTATCCATTCATTGTTTTTTATTAAGGCAATATTGTTGTGGAGGGAGAAAAATTCCCTACTGTGTATAAAAAATACTGGATCCACAAAGTTAGAAATCCTTATGGGGTGAACTGCGGGGGCTGTGTTGTTCTCTACACTTGATTCTAGGGGGAAGGGTTCACCAAGAATGGTTTTAGGACTTTCTTTAATTCCTTAGGAATTTTGGGATAGTTTAATGTATTTAGTTTCAAATAATCACCTAAGTTTGGCCTTTATATATCTATGCTATGAAAGATAAAGGACAATGCAAAAATTATAATGTAAAATTACAAGAGCTAGCCTAATATGATTCTTTCTTTAAATGCTTGTTAACCTAGGGATTTATCCATAAAAACTTTAAAGAAAGGACACAAGATAAATTCACAATATTAAACCTAGATGCACACTATATTCTTTCACTTTTATATACCTAAGAATAAATAATCAAATCATATCTTCAACCAATAAAATAATTAGAGCACTTATCTTGACTGGTGGTTGACTTAGCTTTTTCTGCCTCTTGTCCAATGATATCAAAAATATATGTTTCTACAGGATAACTTATGAAACACTTGAAAATAGGATTAGCATTAGGGGATCTACTTAGACCACTATACAACACTATTTGGAGGTGCATCAGTCAAGCTCCCAAGGTCATTTTATATGACCTTTGGAAACAAAAGCAAAAATTGACCTTTGGAGAATTAATCATAAAATAATAATGCAACAATAGAGAAGCAAAACAAAAATTATGCTACCATACCCTAAATGCAATTTAGAAAATACTCATACAATCAAAATTTGATAGATGCCCCCAGTTTAGTCATAGGAAAAATCATACCTCGTAGATGGCAGGCAAAATAACACTATAGGAAAATTCAAGCTCCGTTAGAAGAAGGCACAATATCACTTCTATGAGTGAAAACCTTAAATTAGGGTTAGCAAAGTTGCACCTCACTGGAACAGTGCGTGATTTCACTTCAAAGCTATGAAAAATAAAAGATAAGTGTAGAACATAAATAAATATAGGAAACAAAGTGTGTACAACCTGATGGATGATGTAGAAGTAGGTGGAAAAGATCGAGGTATCCAAATGAGCACTCTCTTTCCTTCTACAATACGAATCCACCAAACCACATAACAATCCAAATCAATGCAGCAAAAGATCAAATCTAAAATTCACACTTTGGGGTTAGCTTGTAGAAGAAAAAAAGAAGCAGAGCGAAAGTAAGAATGCAAGCACTAATTAATCATAAGAATTTTGAGCTTAATTATTTCTAAGATCGATCACATGTATCTCTCTAGGAGTAAGATTAACCCCTCCTTTTATAGATGAAAATCAAGGTGAAAGAAGCAGGAAAACAAACACAAGTTGACACCAAGCACGCTAAAAAGGTTAAACCTAGGTTTTAATAAATTAAAACCCTAAAATAAAAAAAATCGTGCCCCATGTTGATGAGATACAATATTTCTTCTACAAAGTCATGCCCCATCGTAACCGGGTTTGATTTCACTAAAAGGCTAAAGAAAGGCAAGGTATGGGGAAAATAGGCTTACCCTTGCTTAGGGAAAGGGTTAGGGACCTCTTACGGGCTCTAAGGAATATTTCCCACTAAAAGTAGGTTAATTTTCTATCTACATTTACCCTCTCTTTGATGCATTTAAGGCCATGTAAATGCATCAAAGAAAGGTGTATAATCCAATGGGATAAAATGGAAAAAAACACACAAAATAAAAAGGAGTGGCCAGCTTTGGACAAAGGAGTGGTGCAAGAGGGGTACCACAGAAGGATACTCTGGAATATTGCACACTAGACGAGGCATTACTACCACTAATTCCTTTATGTCTAGGGTGTCCCCTTGAGTTTAAAAAGAAAATGAGCCTCCCTAAGAAACTCGAAAAGGTAAAGGAAGAAAGAAAATGCAGAACACAAAAACATAGAGAATAAAACAAGCAAGAAGCAAATCAAATATTATTGAGTACAACATGAATCTAATGTAGCTAGCATGAAATGCATAAAAGAAAGAGAAATATAGAATAAGAGAAGAGAAGAAGAATGAGAAGAATAAGAAAAAGATGCTCCAGAGGTCAACCATCTAAAATCAAAAATAACTAATGACCCATACCATGGAATTAGTGTAGGTTGCAAGGAACTAGTGTAGTTAGATACCATAGATCATTTTAGAAAGATATCTAGACCCGCTATAGATTTAGCACTTGCAATAGTGTAAAAATACATGTGGAATCTGACCCACTATGGGTGGTTGCTCCATTATTTATTTTTATGAGGTATTTACCCTCTAGGATGTATGTCGAGGTCTATTGAAATTGACCAAGGAGCTTATCCTATAATGGGGTGTTGAGTCTGCTGAGTCAAAAGATATTATGACCCAACAGAATTTCATAGATGATGGTATACCCAATAGGATGTATATGTATCCCATGTGGGGTGTAATATATAAATAAATGATATGCAAGTGTTATCCCAGATAAGGATCTTAAGAAGACTTTGTGAATGAAAGAATTATCATGATAAAGAAATTTAGAGAAGGAGAATAAAAAACTATAAGAAGGAAGGAAGAAATCCCTAGGGGAATATTTCTTGGCATCAAAGTCCTAGTGATAAGTGCAATGCATGTGATCTATGTCCTAACTAGGTATCATCACATGCCATTGTCACAAAGTCCTCGAAGATCTATATGAGCAAGCAGTCATGAACAAGACAAAATACAATTATGATAGGCAATCATGCAAGGTGTTCTTTAGATGTTAAGCATTCATGCAAGGATGATAAGAAACATTGCAATGTGAGAAAAAAAGCAGATGCCATGGGAATTCAAATGCAACTATATGAAATATCTTTTTATTTTATTTTTGTTATATAAAATTGAAATCAATGCAAACCCTAAATGCACCATTCATCTTATTAAAATTAATTAGCATGCCATGAGGTGTCAGATCAAAGATATCCCCAAGGAGTCCATTTTATTGATGATAAAAATCATGGAAAATTTCTTCCAAAGCCCTTATTTGGACATCCATGGCATGATAATAAAAACATCTTCTAACAACACCATTCTCTTTAGTAAAACAAATATTATATAAATATCCACCATTCTCTTGCATAGAAGCAGTGTCATATTTTAAAAAAACACAATAAATAATATTGCAATACATTAGCTTTGGAGGAGAAGCATGAATAATGCTTTTATTTTCTTCTATTATCATATTTTGATATTCTATATATTCTGCATAAGTCACAAGATGATCACATCCTCAAAAGGTAAAGGTTGATTTTTATTAGGTATAAAACCTATACCACATCTCCCAGGCCAAATCTCAACATCCAAAGATTCTTGAATATCTTTTTGTTGTGGTTCCAATCCTTTACCTGCATATCCCATACTAGATAGGATCTTCTTAGGAAAGGGATAATCATTAGTGAGATAACATTGAGCAAAAGAGCGCTTGCTAGGAGATGGGTTGCTACCACAAATATTTTCTTTGAAGGTAATTCCTTCAAATACAAAGGTACACATGTCAACATGTATAACATCACCCTTATTATGGGGTAAACCCATATTTTGAGGTGACAACGGTAGTTTGTTGAGATCCATAACATGCTCTTAAAGAAACTGATTATCATGATCCAAGGATGAAGAATAGGGTTGACGTTCCTCACTCACTTTTAAATTTTGAATATGCTCTAAAATTTGAGATGAGGAACATAGAGAATTTGATGAAGAAATAGAAGGACAAGAGTAAGATTCACATTGAACTAACTCTATATTGGAACATAATTTAAATGATCAAGGATCACCCAGAATGGTGATAACTTGATTCTTGAATTCAAATTTGAGACATTGATGAAAAGTAGAAGGGATGACCTTCATTGCATGAATCCAAGGTCACCCAAGAAGAAGATTAAAATATGTAGGACAAGACACCATGTAAATAAAAGTATCCAATATTCGAGGCCCCACCTTTAATGGAAGAGATATGACACCACAAACCTCTTGGGAATTATTATTGAAAGCTTTAATAAGGATATCATATTTTGTTAAATCTTCCTCTTTTAATCTAAATTTCTAAAAGAATTGATATATACACAAATAGAGAGATGAGCCATTATCAATAAAAACTCATTTGATAAGGGTATCCTTAATAAGTGTAGTGATGTAAAGTGATTAATCTCCATGTAATTTTGAGGAAGGTTTATCATCATCTACGAATGAGATATGATGTATCCCAAAATAACCTATGGCATAAACTATGGCATCAGGGGCGATGTACAGGGAAACATATTGTTGTTATAAAAATTCCAGTAAAGCATTTCGATGATCAAGAGAAGTTTATAAAAGATCTAATATTGATATTTTTGTTGGAGTATTAGCTAACTACTTTTGAATATCATATTAAATATGTGACTGTGGTATCAACACTATAGGTGGAATTCTTGTAGCTGAATATTTTCTCTGATTCTCCTTTAAAAATAAATTAGGTTGCAGTGTTGAACTCTATCCTTGCTAATTTTGAGCTTGTTTACTTGTAGTTACCTCAACCATACCAACCACATTACTATGGTGTAGAGAATCATCTTGATGGCTTCTTGTTGATCATGCTTTGGTAATGGATTATTGAATATTCCCATATCTTTATTTGTTGTTGGGGCTTGTTGAATAGAAGTCTGATTACTTAAAGTTTAGGAATTTCTTAAATCAATGCATCCTACATCAATCAAATCTTGAACCATATTCTTCAACTTATTACAATAAATTGTCCAATATCCTTCTACTATGTGATATGTGCAATATTGACCTACCTTATACCAATGTGTTGTAGTATTTGGTTGTCCTATAGGAGGTAGTTCAATTGACTTAGCTTCTAATAATTACTTCAAAATTACTTCCATAGGTATATTAAGTCTGGTAAAATTCCTTTGAGGAGGTTTATGAAGTATAATATTTTGTAGGCTATTGGTGACATTATTAATAGGCCTAATATCATTATTACATTCTGTAATATTATTATTATGTCAAGACTTAGTAGAATTTTCTTATTTATTCTTAAGTTGACCTCTTCTAATGAGAGTTTGTTCTACTTTTCTGGCTAACTCAATTGCTTGATCAATAGAGGTAACAATAGTAGTTTCTAGTGCATACGATATATGTTCTTGTAAATTACTAATGAATATATCAAGCATATGTTTTGAGACATAGGCTGTCTTAATTGACCAACTAAACTTCTCCAACAAGCTAAGAATTTTGAAAAGCTTTCTTTAATTTACTTCAGGTCATATAGGTCTCTCATTGTCACTTCCTTTTTAATATAAGCACTAAATTGATGAACAAACATTTTTGTAGTCTTCTCAAAGCTCTTCAAAGAATAGTTGGGCAATTGATAATACCATTCCAATGCAACCCCAGCAGGACTCTTTGGAAATATTTTCAATAGAAGCATATTATCATAAACAAGATCATGACAAGCTATCATCCCCTTAGATTATCTATTGGATCTTCTATCCCTTTATAGATTGGAAAAATTGGCATAGAAAAATGCTTGGGATAAGGTCTAGCAACAACAATAGGATCCAATGGCTGACCACACATTTTATTATAATTGTATGTAAATATTGAAGGTTGAATCATATCCATCCTCGAAACCAACTAATTCACTATATTTCCCAAATTCCTCATCTCTAAATTATGTGTTTTTCCAATATTCCCTTGACTTAAGTTGGACATGAGAAGGTTGTTGTTATATGTGGTGCCTTTTGAGAATGGAATATTAACTTATGGTGGAATAGAAGCAATAGTGTTGATATTAGAAGATAAAAGAGGAAATTGAAAGCAATTTTTGGTGCCATTACTAGTTGAAGGAACGAGTGGATTCCATCCAATGTTGGTAGTATTAGTAGTAGCACAAGTCACTTGGTTCTTTAGATTACTAAGATGCACATATTGAGATATGGGATTATCATAATTAAGCATAGGAGACCTAATGGGAGGAGAATCACTAGCATCCTCTTTTTAAATATGAGCTTCTTGTTCTACATATTTCAATAGCTTCTCCTTATGAGCTTTCATGAATTTCCAAATATGATGAAATGATGAGAAGACAAAGCTACCATTGGGTCCAGCATAAGAATCATGACTAGTTTTAGTTTCCATATATACCTCTTCTTGCTCTTGTGGACCTACATTAGGGTCTTCCCTATCAATCTGGTCATCTTCCAAAGGAACATAATCATATTCTAATTGTTTCTTCTGAATTCTAAGGAAAGGAGTTATTTAGAAGTAGTGAAAATAATTAGGAAAAAACACTAACACACAACTTGTTAATGATCTTGTTTAAAGTTTTTAAAATAAATGAGGTGTTCACATCGGGTTCACCAAAGATGTAGAGGGGAAAAATTGCCCTACCATGTATAATTCCTAAAAAATACTAGATTTGTAAAGGTAGAAAGCCTTATGGGGTGAACCATGGGGAATATGTTGTTCTCTAAACTCAGTTCTAGGGGAAAGGGTTCACTAGGAACGATTTTAGAACTCGCTCCAAGTCCTCAAAAATTTTGGGATAGTTTGATGTATTCAGTTTAAATCAATCACCTAAGTTTGACCTTTCTAGATCTATGCTATGAAATATAAAGGATAATGTAGAAATTAGAATGCAAGAATACAAGAGCTAACCTAATATGATTCTTTATTTGAATTCTTGCTAACCTAGGGTTCTATATAAAAAAATTTAAATCAAGGACACAAGATAAATGCACAATATTAACCCTAGATGCACACTATATGCTTTCATTTTCAGATGCCTAAGAATAAATAATTAGATCATAGCTTCAACCAATAAAATAATTAGAGCACTTATATTGACCTATGGTTGACTTAACTTTTTCTACCTCTTATCCAATGATATCAAAAATGATATCCAAAAGTCGTGCCCCATCGTAACTGGGTATGATTTCTCTAAAAGGCTAAAGAAAGGTAAGGTAGGGGGAAAAAGGCTTACCCTTGCTTAGGGCAAGGGATAAGGACCTCTTAGGGGATCTAAGGAAGATTGCCCACTAAAAGTGGGTCAATTTTCTATGTCTAAAGTATTTTAGATTCCATTGGTGGCTCCTTGCTTCCCTTTTCTCCACCCACAATGGGTGGGGTTCTTGGCTTGGCGGGTCATAAAGTTATATGCTATTTCTCCACCCCACCCATTTTTTTTGGCCTTGATTCTATCTTGCTTGATCCATCGAGGGTTTTCATTAGTGCAGTTGCAGTTGGGTTGGCATACCATATTTTAAATTATGTGTAAGCTTGGATAAAAAATATATTAAGCCACCATAAAATAAAATGAAATATTTCCAAAATACTTATACATCAATACCTTAAAAAAAAACACAGGGACAAAATAAATATTTACATATTATCATTCTAGGTCATGATTGAGACTAAGTGTAATGCTTAAGATACTGATCATTTAAAGGAATTGGGAGCAATATTCCTTCTAGGTCACATAACGAGTATGGATTTGAGTGCTTGGAGCTTTGGATGAGGTACGGGCCTGACCAAAAAAAATCAAACTTGTCATGAACACTTGGTTTTGCTTGATTAATATCCCATTTTAGATTGAGGTCTCCTTCACAAAATTTCTTAGATGTCACCTTTCTATCAAACCAAAGCTTGATAATATCTTGATGATGACACAAGTTATTGTATACCTTTTCGTGTTCTTTTAGTTGCATCAATTGTACTAGCCTTTTCTCTAGAGTTATGCATAAGGGATTGGACTCAAAATGTACTTGTACAAAAATGGTGAATCCTAATCAAAATCAAGGTGAATCATGAAGAATCCTAAGAAAATCAAATCGAGCATCTTCATACCAAAATTTGGGGTATTTGAAGACCTAAAATGTAAGGTCATATTTGGGGCCACTTTTGACCTATTAAATCATCTTATAACTTCATAAAAACATCACCATTAGATCAGGCTTGAAAATATCTTTCCAACGAGTACAAATATGCCTATGTTTGGATATATATTGTGGCAAATTGACCTTAAGAAAAAATTGATCCTAAATATTTTAGGTGAATGGGTTGATGTTAAGGGTCCTCATATTCGTCAATTTCCAATTTTGGAAATCCTAATATTCGCCCAATTTGTGAATATTCACCACTATGCATAACCCTACTTTTCTCCATGTCAAGAAATTATTCAACCTCTATCTCACTCATGAATTTGAGGGCTAGAAGGTCAATGTTAATTGGGAGAATCACCTCTTTTCCATAAACAAGAGCATAAGGTGATGTATTTAGTGATTTATTAGGCATGATTCTATACAACCATAGAACCTAATCAAGTAGGAGGTGTCATGTTTTGGGATTATGCTCTATATTATGCTTGATTATCTTCAATAGATTTTTGTTAGTAGCCTCCACTAGACCATTTCCTTGTGGGTAATAGTTTGAATATGCGTTCCAGTAGATACCATATTTTATAGCAAATTCCATGGTTTTGGCACCTATGAAATGGGTACCATTATCAGATACAATGGTGGTGGGGATCCCAAGTTTGGTTATCAGCCTTTCTAAGAAATCAATCACTATTTATTGATCAACATGCTTGGTGACTTATGCTTTCATCCATTTTGTAAAATAGTTAGTTGTTGTGAGAATATATTTGTGATAAGCTAATGAATTGGGATTGATGACATTGATGAAGTCCAATCCCCACTACTAAAATGGCTTTTCTACTAATACTAGCTGCAAAGGCATAGTAGCATGTTTGGCCTTTACAATAAATCTTTTACATTTGTCACATGCCCATACAAATTTGAATGCATCAAAGAAGATAGATAGACAATAAAATCTAACTCTCAAAATATTTGCTACTATGGTCTAGCCATAGTAGTGCCCTCCTGAGAATCCCCCATGAAATTATTCAAGAATTCTATTAACCTCTTTTGGTGGAATGCACGTCAAGAGTATCCCATTAATTTTTTTCTGATATAAGATATTATCAATCAATGCCTAATTCTTAGCATGCAGCCTATGTTTCCTTCTTTGTGATGGTGTTAATCCTTCTGGGCATCTGCCAATGTTGAAATAATGTGTCAAGAGGGTTAGAATTTTTTTTGATAACTCACACCTTTCTTCTTCTAAGACTGATATTGACATTTTAAAAAAATATTAGAGGTTGCAACTACATACTCTGCTAATTGTTGGAAAAGGGCTCTCCTCCTTATTAGTTTTGTTGGGCAAATTTCTATGTCAAACTGGTGAATCTTTGTTATCCATCTGGCTTGTTTGTCTCTCCATTCTCCTTGAATGACAAAAATCTAACATTTGGATGCACCACATACATAAGAATTTTGTTGTGGGAGATGAAATACCTGAATTTCTTCAAAGACTTCATGACCGTGTAAAGTTGTCTTTTAATAAAGTTATATATTTCTTCATGATCATGCAAAGTCTGGTTGAGGAAGGTAATAGGTCTTTCATTCCAATATTCTCACTTCTGTGTGAGGATAAAAACATAGTTTTCCTATGATCCAAAAGCATATAGAATTAAATATTTTGAATAATTTGAATTAGTGAGGACTAGGGCCTGTGAGATTGCTTCTTTGATATTTTTAAAATCCTCTTTTTGGGCATACGTACACTTGAATTCTACATTATATTTAGCATCTATGTTATAGGTTTGACTATTTGAGCAAATTCTAAATTAAACTTTTGAACAAAGTTGATCTACCTAAATAAGGATTGAAGTCCTTTCTTATTCATAGGAAGGGGTAAGTCTAAGATAGCCCTTAACCTATTTGGGTTAATAGCAAGCCCTATTTTAGATACAACATGTTATATTAACTTCACCTCCTACATTGCAAACACTTCTTTTATAGAATTAAGTGACATCCCAAATTCTTTGCATTTCTCAAAGTCCTAAGTAAGGTGTTGTATGTGGTCTTCTTTTTTATGGTAAAATGTAGTCATATCATCTAGATAGATGAAAATCACCCTATTGACTAGCTCACCAAATTCCATGTCTATTTCCCTCTAAAAAGTGGATTTTGCATTGGATAATCCAAATGGCATCTGTTGATAGGTGAAGGTTCCCCATTTGATGGTGAAGGTAGTCTTGTATTGGTCTTCATATCAGACCTAAATTTGATTGAATTCAAAAAATTCAAGCAAAGAGAAACTCTCCACTCTTGCTACTGTGTGCATTATCTGGTCAATCTATGGCAAGGGATAGTGATCCTTTAGGGAGACTTTATTCAAATTTTAAAAGTCAACACATAGCCTAATATCCCCATTCTTTTTCCTAACTAGAACTAGATTTTCAACCCAAGTTGAATGCTTGATGGAATATATTATCTTGGCATTAAGCAACTTCAAAAGCTCCTATTTCATCAAGGCCTCAATATTTGGATTGACTTACCTTTGCTTCTATCAGACCAATTTTGCATATGATTCCAACTCGATGGTATGCTAGATGGTATCCTTATTATAAACCTGTAGATCATCATATGTCCAAGAAATAATACCATCATACCTTTTGCACAACTATAGGATTTTATTTAGCTCTTCTTCTAAGCAATATATACTCATCTTCAGAGTCTTTCTTGGGTCCAAAAATATCTCCTTGGACCCTTTGCCATTAATCTTAATCATGTGATCCACTGGATGATCATTATTATCAAATAGGCTCTCCAGGGTAATTACACCTTTCGGTATGTGGTTATTTTTTAAATGAAGGAATCCTTCCTCTTCTTCTTCTTGAAATTCATCTTCCATAATTCCAGTTAAACAATTCATTTCCTGGATCAAGAAATCCATTATCTATTCATCACTTTCAAATACTTGCAAAAATATGTCTTTTTTTGGTATAAAAGGTTGGTATATCAATCTTATTGTCTTTGTCTTGTGTATGATGTTTGATATAGGGTAATAACTTGCTCCCATGGATGCTAGAGTGTTAGCATGAGTATTTTGGTCTCTAGGAATGACTTTGATGTTAAGGGCCTCAAAGGCCTCCAATAAGTACCAAACTCTATTTTTGTATGCCCTGATGTAATGTTGCTTACTCACACATTTCTTTGTAATTTGATTCACCACCAATTCAAAATTCTTGAATATTTAAAACTATTTAATTCCATGTTTCCCATATTTCTTAAGTCCTAGGCATAAAGATTCATACTTCATCACATTGTTAGTGTAGCTTCATGTGAGTTTGTAAGAGATTTTTTTCATCTCCTATAGGTGAAATTAGAACCACTCCTACTCCTACACCATTTTTACACCTTGCTCTATTAAAATATAGTTTTCATAGTTGATTTAATGCATTGGATGGATTAAGAGCAAATCCTAGTTTCTATCATAGCATTGAAGTCTTTCAAGGAAAATTGATCTTCAGTTTGAAGTTCCTCTAGAACTTCCTCCATCAAGTCTTCTTATCTAGTCATCATACCCACTATGCTAGCCTATTGATCTATTTCTTTAAATTTTTCTATATGTAATGAAAATTATTTCTCAGAGAAAATATTCACTCTTCTAGCTTTAAAGGGTATCTCCATGTGAGAATAATTTAAGGATAGGTATCCTCCTAATTTAACAGTAAACTCCCTTTATAGAGACATTCTAAAATATGGCTCCATATCTACCACCATGATCTCTAGTATGACTATGACTTGGGGTAGTCTGTGCAATACCATGGAAACATCCTTAATAACCCTTACAATCTTGATTGATGTATCATCTAACTACAAAACTCCAGGGTAGTTCCTTGTATATTCCATATCTATAATATCACACATGGATTTAGATAAAATTGTAGTTCCAACTCCTAAATCTATCATGCAGTTATGCACTACCCATCCTTCCATCTCCAAAGATAGATAAAACGAAGAAGACTTGTTCTTACCCACCCCCATAATGATACTTTATTTTGGTATGGTGGCGTTTTGTTCATATTTTGTATTATATTGAGCACTACCAAAAGTAGATTTATTTATCCAAGGATCATCAAGGCATCATACATGCTAATATTTAAAGGGGTCTTCTTTAGCTCTTCAATGATATTGAAGGTGGATATTACATGATACATCTCTTTATCTCTTTGATAGGGCTCATATTCACTATTGTATTCTTGGTTTGGTTCTATCAATTGTTGCTTCATCAAGGATGGGTACTATAATTTATCCCTAAATTCCTCTTGTGTATCCACTATCTTCTACTGCACTTCATTGGGAGTCATCTTCTTTTTCTACTACGTGACTGGTTTATGGATATAGGCTCTCTAAGGAGTTTTTTTTTCAAAGTACTTCTTCTCCTTGGTATCATTGGATATTTTTAGGGGATTGAATTCCTTTGGGTTTACTTGCAATGGCTTTATTCCTATTATAGTTAGGATAGAAACTTGTTCATTTGACAACACCATGAAATTGTGTTCACTTTCTTGGATCATATTAATATGACCTTTCAGATCCTTCTATATCCTTTCCATAGACACATTTTGCATATAATGTTGATGCATCATGCAAGTGTTTTCCACATGAGTATCATTACACATGGAACACCAATAGTCAAACTGGGATGTGGAAGAGGAGGGTTTTTCTTCTTCATTTGCAAGTATAGTGCTTGTTATTTCCATGGGCTTGCTAGTAGATACAACTTGGTCTCTGGTCACATATGAAAATATTCTAGGCTGGAAGTTTCTTTTTTCTTCCCTTCTCTTCATAAGGGTCATCTAATTGGTGAGGTTCTTCATATAATTTTATAAATCTAGCAAGATAACAATATGAGGATCTGGTGCTAGAAGTTCTAGAATTACAGAAGGAGCAGGGAGTGATGGCAATACGAGTATTGTTGGTAGGGTTGGAACCATTAAACTAGTGGTCCAAAGTGGTGTATTCATTGGGGGAGGAATTGCAGGATGAGATGGTGCTAAGGACATAGGCTATAGTAGATTTTAGAAAAGCTCAAGAACATTAGGTATTGTGGGTTTAAGAGGTAGTTGACCAATAGCAATAAGGAGCTTCTTAGCATTCATGGCTTCTTGAAATATTTGAGGAAAATTCAAAACATTGGATTACCTTATCATCAATAATAGATATGAACTAAAGGCTCTCAGGTAGTAATACCTAGGTTGTTCATTAGTTTGTCCAAGGTCCTTAGGGACCCTATGCCAGGTGTGGCTGAATTTGATATTAAAATCAACTATATTTTCTTGAGGATGATTTTGTATAGCGATAAACCAAGTGAGCATAGAAAATGGGTTAGTTTAATCATTAAACTCTTCTACTAATCTTCCCACCAGGTCCACCCATGAAGTAATACTTCCATTAGGGAGGGTCCTATACCAATACAACATTTTTTCCTTTAAAGAGATGAACAATAATTTGATCATGGTGTCTTCTTCTTAGATATTGTGAACAACAACTAGTGCCACCACATCATGATAGTGTTCATATACAGTCTTCTTGGTGCCATCGTATGTAGGTAAATATTTCAAGGCTATAGGAGGAATAGTATTTTGGTTGGTCAGGCTGAGAGGACCTATATTGTCCCAGGTAGGGTATACCAGGTTCTAGTTCTAATTTTTATTCTAATTTTGATTTTGGGCCATCGCTTCTATAGGGATAAGAGGCTATTCATAGTTTGAAACACTAATATCTTAATTTTATAAGAGTGTTAGGAGTAAGAGAGACTCAATATATGTAGGTAGTTGCCTTCTTATATAATATAGATCAAATAAATCAATAGGGTCTTCAGACAAACTAGCTTTGCACCTTGTAAACAAGAAATATTTACATTCCAAGGCTTTATGGGTTTTGCACTAGTAGAGTCGCTAAGTGATTAATAGATAATTGAGTATAGTAGAGAATCACCTAACTCTAAACTACTCAAGATGTGATACCTTTCATGTTCCATCAAGTGTGCCAAAAACTATAGGTCATAAATATGCACCTAATGGAAGAAGTTGTGCACCCATAGACTCAACCAACATTGAAAGACTCCAAGATATCGAAGTATTGCAACCAATCTCTAGATTATATCGGTTATTTATGAGGTTCTAATTATTTTTACTAGATTGGAAAAATGGGAAGAAAGAGATCTAAACTTAAACCTTGAAATATGGAAGGATAGATCAACTGCATCAAAATATATATAAGATTAGAACTGAAACATGAATGAAATACATTTGAATCATCTAATAGACCATCCAACACATCTCAATATTCAATATCACACAGTAAATGATTGTGAATTCTAGAATTAATGAACCAACAATAAGAATCTAGAATGCATAATTAAAACTAATTCATTCATTTATTTTTTACATAAATAAACAACCATAAATACACATATACATAAAAATGTTTGAAAGCCAAACAATAATTCTTCATTCAATATTCTCCAAATATTACATACAAATTGCAATGGCTAAGAGTTGACGCATAAAATAAATGTATTCTTCTATTTATAGACAAGAAGTCCCTCCTATTTTCTTTTACTGAATAGTTACATTACATTAATTAATTATGTGCCCACACAGTGGTGGGTCATTGATTTCTACAAATCTGTTGCACCTGATGGAACTTCTTAGGGTTACTTATGCACCATCCAAACTGGTTGCATTAACTACATCTATCTTTCTCTTTAATCAAATTTCATTTTTTATGGTGTTGCTATACTCCATGTATTGATACTTCTGGCCATGGTAGCTGGGCATTAATTATATCTACAACATGCCCCCTCTTTGAACACATTGCATTGGCAAGAAACCAAATATTTGAATTTTCAAATTAGATTCTATGGCAGGATCCCTAAAACTTTATCAATCTGCATTAATTTCACCTGGATTTGACCTATGCGTAGGTAGGGCCCTAGGCTAGAACTAAATCTAGATATTCTTCTCTTTCTACTAAGTACTCATATCATATAGGGTTTGGTTTCTAAATTTAGATTAGAAAAGACTTTTGGAGCACTTTCTTTTATTGATGGCTGCTTATTTTACACCCTCCCAACTTTATTCGGGTAGTACTTTGGAGTCCTTCTACCCTTTTGACCTCTATAAACACCCACTCTAGCTAGGATGATTCATTTATATAGCTCCACCCTTTTAAGCCTTCTAAACTCCCACCCTGACTAGGGCAAGATTTTTTGGAGATATCCTAGATTTTCAATCTCTCGAATCTCTACTACACAACATTTGATTTGGGTAGCACTTTGTGGTGGATAGTAAATATCTCATGGTTAAAATTTTCACCTGGTGCATGGCAAAAATATTTTTGGGGTAGGAATTTCAAAGATCTTCCCAAGGTCAAGGATGTTAAATTATCCGTCCCACACCTCTTCTCTTGGGTCTTCAAATTCTATAGCTTCTTAAATATTCAATTGAACTTGTAATATGTACAAAATATCTAGCACCTAAAGATTTATGAACTCAAATTGACAACATCATATAACCAATTTAAATCAAAAGAGATAACATAAATGGTGCTCGTCTTTATTCATATTTGCATATTGTATAAGAGGTTATAAAATATCCCTCTTAGGGATTAACCAATTTGATATGAATTACATCAAGGAACCAAATGATAAGTTTCTTCACAAAATATTTTTAATTTTCTAAAATTGATTATGGAGGGTTTTCTTAGCGACCTCTGCTTGATGATGCCAAGATTGAGGATTCTTTATGATGATTTTCCCTATGGAAATCTGAAATATGCACATATAAGCACTTAAAATAAATTAGTAGAAAATGTGGAACCTCTCAAGATGAGGTCCATTTCATGATAATCCATTGAAATGAAAATGTGTAAAACTATAAATAAATGCATGTAAAACTAAATGAAAATATGCTCAACTGTGTTAGAAACCAAATTGAATGCTGCTAAAGCTAATCTGACTAAGACAATAGAGAAAATCGAATATCACCACAAGGTCGTCATTGGCTAAAATGGCTATCTCTATTAGCCATCATAGGGTATGAAGGCTCTGCTTGTGGGCTGCTTTTGGATACAGTGACCATTGAATAGAGAGATTTTCCTTCTTTCTCAATGTGGGATGATGCTCAATTCGACTATCAAATGGGTTGATGTTCTTAGTATGTTCATGAGGAATGACTTAAATGTGGAAATGGGTATGATACAAAAGAATTGATGGTGAATAATGGTGAGATTCACTCTTTAAACTCCAATACACTTCATGGATGCAAATGCAAGCTTCATAACTAGATTTGAGAAACACTTTAATACTTATGAGAGAATGATCTATCTATTACTCAAATTAGTAGCATTTCATTGTATTTCTATTTGATTTTCAACTCTCTCTTTTTTTTCTAAAGTTTTTGGGGATCATTTATAGATTTTCCAATTGGCCATCTTATCTTGCAAGGGAATCCAAGATCAATATTTGATTAGGAGTTTGGCATCTCGAGCATTGCTTATGGAAGCTTCTCAAGGTTGGTTGCTATGCATAAGCTGCTTCGTAACCAATTTGGTTCTGCTCAGAGAGCCCAATTTTGTTACAGGTGAGGTCATCCTCGAGGGGCACAACCTAATCTAGGGGTCGTCATTGGGTCCAATGGCCACTAGGCAGTTGCTAAGGAGGATATTAACCCAAGGTGTAAAGGGTTAAATTGCCTTTCTTGAGTGGTTAGAACCATTTTTAGATCTTGGGAAGGCCCGAGATGGGTCATATGGCTTGCAAAGGTGTCCATATAAGCAATGTTATCAAAGTGACATGTTTTAGGTATCTATAGATACCCCTTTTTGGGATGTATTATGTGAAAGCACAACCTTGAGCAAAAATATAACCTAAAACCAAATTGGAAATTGATGTTGATCATTGATTTAGTCAATATAAAATACCCTACTCATGAAAGAGCATGCATCTTCGAATCATTACCTCCAAAAAAATGGTAGGCTTAATTTATGTAAAAATTTAATGAATCTAACAATAATTGGGTAGTGTTGTAAAACTACATGTTTAGATTACCAAAGACTTAGTTTATCATATTTTCTTTTTGCTCCAACAAATATGGAAGCTTATGATAGCTGTTAGAAATGATTCTTGGATGAATGCAATTAACATGATTAAGTTCTTGATTATAGACTTCGATTATGATTTTTATTATTATGACTACCCCCTCAAGTGACGCATCGATGAGGAGATGAAAAATGATGAAGGCAGTGAGTCGCTTGACCAAGATGGTTTGATTGAATTGACCAAAGATATAGGCTTTTTTGGATCTCTTGGAGATTTGACCAAAGTAAACTTAAGCATATTTGGAACCTTTTGAAATTTAACCAAAGGAAACTAGGCATATTTAGAGCCTTTCGAGATTTGACCAAAGGAAAATAGGCATATTTGGATTCTTTTTGAGATTGAGATAGCGAGGCAAAAGGACATAAAATTTTGGAACCTGGCAAGTGATTGATGAATTTATTGAATGCAAGACAAAAGGCACAACCTTTTGAAACCTGGAAAGTAATTGATGACTTTATTGAATGTGAGGTAAAGGGCACAACCTTTTAAAACCTGGCAAGTGATTTATAACTTGATTGAATGTGAGGCAAAGAGCACAACCTTTTAAAACCTGGCTATGGATTTTTTATGATTTGATTGAATGTGAGGTAAAGGGTGCAACCTTTTAAAACCTACCAATTAAAATTTTTGCATTGATTGAATACAAGGCAAAGGATGCAACCTTTTGAAATCGAGTAGCTGAAATATTGGAATTTGATTATTGAATTGAATCAGACCTTGGATTAGGAAGGCGCATTGCCTAAATTTTATCTATGTTTCTTGATTTTTTAATTGCTGATTTTGGGATTAATGATACAAATAATGCCCTAGTTGATGTTTGCAAATATTTGTTTGATTTACAATTTTGAGGTTTTGGACCAATAGATGGTATTATATATCTAATTTAAAGCTCATACAACTGATAGAATGACCAATTTTATTTCCATCTAAAGGCCATCCTGGGGTACAGTTGTCATGATATTCAAATTTTAGGGCCGTTATTGGGTACAATGATCACACTGAAATGTAATCACCCTCTAGGTGAGTGACTACCAATTTTAGAAAATATATAATTAATTTGGGTAATTTTTATTATCATTTTTACAATTGGTAGTGAGAGAAAATTGAGCTATGAGATGGAAGAAAGAGATTTTGACCCGGAACACTACCAAAATTCTGATACATCACCATGGTGAATCAACCAGAGGCATAAACAAGAGGAGGATTTAGATCTAGTAAGGTAGAACTCTCAATCCTTTTCTTGTAAATTGTGAAATTTAAAATGAACCTCACTAAGTAATGAGATAAAGGAACCCCATTAAACTATAGGTAATGAACCTCACCCTAGATTAGGAATGTATATTAGGATAGCTTAGGGGTAGGAAAATTTAATTTTTAGCCCTTTTAGGAGGGTAAATGTACCCATTTAGGTGCCATTGTAGAGTTGTCCCTGGTAAGAGTGGCTCCCCTTTTGTGGGAAGGGGGCCATCATGGGCAATGATGGTTGTGGTTAAATTCCAATGGTCAAAAAATTTACCATTGGAGATGGCCATCCCTGGGTTTGAAAATGGTGCCTGGAAGCCATTGGGACCCAAAGCAACCTCCAAATTTAGGAGATTTTTTTTATTTTTGGTTTAATTTTTTATCTTTTTTATTTGTGGGTTATTGGGTGTCAAAATTTGAAAGATCAAGATAGGGAGCCTAACTTATTCATAGAGCTATGATATGTGTTTAATGATGATTATTGGGAATGGTTTGAGATGATCAACATCAGATAGGTTGTGCGCATACTGCTTGTGATGTCAAATCAGTCTCATCTCAAAACCTTGGCTCATCAATGGGATAGCAGGACCAATAATTTTCATCTCTTGATTGACAAGATGACGATGACATTAGAGGATGTCTACTAGATTTTTAGGATCCCCATTAAGGGATTTGCCATTACCTCTACTCATATTCGATAGCAACTAAGGGTTCTACAATGGGTTTTTGGAACCAGAGCGGATGAGGCTTTGGCATATATAGATCATGATAGGGTCCTAGTCAATAGGTGGTATGCTACACACATATTATCTCATCACCAAGTAGTGGTAATGCATGTCATATCCAATGTGTTACTGCCAGACTCCTTAGGAGTAAGGTTCCTTTGGAACCTCCTAGACATGGTGCAGGACTTATTAGAGTGTAACCTAGAGTAGCCTATCATTATGGAATAGGGGAGCACTCTCTTAGCACAAATATATGACAAGTTATATGAGATACATCATCAAAAATGAGTGGGATTGGGGTATAGTTTTCTACTCTAGATCTGGGGTGGGAGCACATATGAGTAGATCGATCCATTAGGTTACAAGTACCCTAAGCACATATAGGGGATGATGATATTGGCTATGTAGCATGATGGTCATGGGATGAAGAGGTTGGCCAGAGTTGACCACATGGAGACATACTATCATATTACATGGGGTCCTTAGAGAGATCATAGTATTATCAGATTATATAGAGACCTTAATTGGATTACCTCGATTGGCCAAAGGCTACACGATATCTATCTAGATTTAGATGTAGTATATGGCTTATTGGATGCCATGGGGTTGAGCGAGAGTATTTTCATTACTCTCAAGTGAATCAACAGTTTGAGAGTGCTCAAGACATGCCAAAGGAGCTAGTACTCTATCATCACTGCAATTATAAGACATAATTTGAGTTACCTTGAGTGGAGGTATTATCAGATGAGGTAGACCCTATAGTGGAAGATACTGGCTTAGAGTACTTAGGGGCCATCGTAGAGTACTATACTTAGTTTATTACTTGGCTACGACATGGTAATGGTCCTATGGGTAGACCTATGATAGAGGTAGTGGAGGAGGGTGGCAGTGATGATGATCGATGCATTCATTGTAGTACAGAGGGTGATTGGGGGTAGGTTGTAGGATAGATAGAGAAGCCCTAGGTTGAGAAGGAGGGTGAGGTGTATGTCTCATCTGATGAGGTGGAAAAATTATGAGTATAGTTGTAGGTTGTACAAGTACAACTACAAATATCTCAGGATTAGCTAGTAGAGTGGGATACATCTCTCGCTATAGCTTAGAGCCAAGTAAGTGTAGGATAGTAGTTGTGGAGGGGGTATATTGAGGAGAGAGCTCTCTTCAAGTTCTAGGTAGTAACAACATAGACTACTATTGATAAGGTAATGATAAAGAGGGATACTCTATGCACACAATTAGCAGTTAGGATAGTGGAGAGGGATGCCAGGATAGTAGAGCAGGATTCTCTTTAGGTGTAGCTAGTAGCCATGATTAGATGTTAGGGTACAACTTCTACTTTGGATACTTAGGGACTAGTAGTATCGGGTGGAGATACTGAGATTAGGAGATTACAAAGACTACTAGATGAGAGTGTGGGCTAGTGTGGATCAAATGCAACATATATTATTACTCTAAAGATTCAGGTTAGGCTACATGGGAGTAATCTTCCAAAGAGGTCTATATCATGGGGCTATTAGTAGAGTAGGTGAGTTTGGGTAGTTATTAGTGTTATCCAATCACAAGTCATCAACTCGACTAGATAGATCAGTAGCCAGTGGTTCTAGGTAGCCTCACAGATATGGGGCTGAAGGTGGAGGTAACTCTGGGGGTGCAGGTTCCACTTGATGTTATGTCATGTCTTTATCATTTTGAGTGTAAGGTATGAGGACCTACATAGTTGTAGCCTATAGGAATTTTGTACCATGATGTACTTTATTTTTTCCACACACACACATATATATATATATGAACGATATCATTTTATGGCTCATTATCTATGTTTTATGCTTATGGATGCATTGATAGATGTAATGCTTATATGATAATGTGATGTTCCTTATGTGATGTATTAATGGAATGCAATAGTTAGTTGATGTATGATTAGATTATGTGATCTAGATGTGTAGATATACTATTATGTATGCTTATAGGAATGCAGTAGTTAATGTTAAATACATATTTTGATTTGTTTCATTGATTTATGCATTTAATTTTTGTTATATGATATGGTGGATGTAATGTATGTGTAATGCATTAATTTCATGTGGATGGTCTAATGCAAATGTACCTGTATGATTTAATCACTTAAGACACATGTTTTGATTTGTTTCATTGATTTATGCATTTAATTTTTGTTATATGATATGGTGGATGTAATGTATGTGTAATGCATTAATTTCATGTGGTTAAGAATCATGAATGAAATGAAATAAAAATTAATGTAATGTGTAATGAAATGAATGTAATGCAAATGTACTTGTATGCTTTAATAACTTATGACATAATTAATGAATCTATTTGTGTTTAACAAAATAATGGCAGACACCATAGAATGTATCAAAATCATGAATGAAACTGTCAATCCTTATCATAATAATTAGCCAATTATACATCCATATGTGAGATGAAATGATGTTATATATAGGGGCTTTCCCTATAAGCTTATGCAAACTAAAGGATATGCATAAAATAGTTAGTGGCCATTTGAATATCATTACTGATATGCATTCGGTATCTATCCTATTCTATGCACACCCCTTAATAAAAAAAAGTTCATAATAAAATTTGTTATTGTGTGATGATATGATTTGTTGCTAAGGAGATTTTTGAGATTTTCCATGAGACTCAAACACCCTAGTTGATTCATCAAAAGGTGTATACTAACTATACAAGACTCCTGAAAGATACAAGTCTATTCAGGAGACCTAAGTATTCATTATCCTTGTGTGTGCAAGGTGCATATATTAGATGAGGTATAAGACTACCTCATTACTAAGCAAGTTTCATTCAACCCATTGTTGTAATGAGGATCACCCTATGGTCATCATGATCTTGAGTTTGGATGTAGTTAGACTAGACTACTAGGTAATACAAGCCACCTAAAGCTATCTTATTCATAAGCTGATATTGGTCTATACAAAAGAAGGTCGCTGATGTGATAAATATATCACCATGTATAAAGTTACTCCATTGCCAGGTGGGTTTCATTCAAACCATTGTTGTAATGGATATCACCCCATGGTGTTTGAATATTGAAGATTCCAAGGACTCAAGCTCATTACCTTCTTATTTTATTTTTATTGCTTGGGATACTTTCTCATGCTTAGTGGTGAAAACCACTGATTATTTTTGTATTTTTATTTTATTTTCAAGCAAGGGATTTGCCTAGTGATGAAAATCACTATTTATTTTGTATTTCTTTGGGAATTTTTCTTGCTTTGTGTAAGAGAAAGGGATTTTTTGGGTAGGGGGAGCTTATCCTTTTTTCAATTCTCAACATTCTAGACCATGTGCATAATAATATGAGCAAGGAAAAACTTTCGCTTAAGGTGACCAGGATCACTTTGTAGTGTCATCCTTCCTTGTTTAGATTTAGATTGTTAATGTATAAAATTGTGTTGGGATTTTGATATATGCAAGGTACTATCAAAACTAGAACTTACCTTCTGAAAGCCAATATAGCTTTCTGTAAAATATGAAAAGACAACTAGGAATGGGTGAATGATAAAAAAAAACCTAGAATACACCTTATAGCAATTGATTAAATTGTTGAAGAACATATTTACTCACAATGGGGATATGAATGATATGTGGATTCATGATTGGAATACAAATATGGTGTCATTCATAAGAATGTAAACACAACCTTTCCTAGTGCAAGTGTATTTAATAATTATTCCTAATGCAATGCAATGAATGAGTGCATGTAATGAAATGCATGATAGCAAAATACAAATATTTGTGTTTTAATATTTTGTATTATTTTCTAATTTGTTTGGAATTTTGATGATTTTTGTTTTTTTTGTGATTTTTTATTATTTTATGATTTTAGGGGGAAGGTGTGATACCTTATGTACCCCCAGCATGTGTGGTGATTGATGAAAATGGAGAAGGTATGATATCTTAAGAATCCTAAATTTTCTTCATCGTTTGTAATGTGGATGGTGGGAAATGTGTGACACTTTGAAGAAACCCAGTTTGCATTTTATTTATTGCAATATAATTGACCTAGCTAGGAGTGGTAGAAACCACCTCCACCTATTGTGGCCTAAAATTTTGTGAGGTGCCAATATCTTGATGAGGTAAAATAAATAAACCATTTGTGTGGAGCTAATTTCATTCTATCATCTCTTCGACCACATTCTTGAATGAATAGTAGTTGTGGATGTCATGCCCATTTATACGATGATAGGTAAAATAAAGGATTTCATTGTGCGACCCAATTTTAGGTGTTCTTGGTTTGACTTCCAATAATGTGATTGCATGTACCTCATATAATTTTTGAAATAGGGCCAAAGTAGTCATTGGAAATGAAACGTACCAGGGAGGTAGCTTGTTATGCTTACAAGGATGTGGCTGACCTTGGGGTTATATATGGGATGATGTGGTATAGACTATGGTTGGCTAAAATGAAGTAGATGAGCTATCAATGGGAGGGGCCTCCCAATTGATAAGATTATAGACTGTATTTTTGAATACGATGTAATCATTTATGTCATGACCCTTCTATCGATGGTAAAGACAAAAGTGATCATCCATATAACCCTTAGGCTTAGTCCTATTTGTATTTTAAGGATGTATGTTAGGTAGAGTATTTTATTAGCTTCTTATAAATTTTGAAAAATAATCGACATAGGCTCACATAACGGAGTCTAAGTGTGATATTGACATTTTAAGCGAAGTGGACTAGGTAAACCAGTTTGATAAGGTGGTTGGACTACATGCATCTTAGTTCCTTACTGAGGTTGTTATACCTTTTTTTTGGTGTAGGTAATGACACATTTATTTTGCTTCCTTGTTGATCCTTAGCAGTGAGATGATTGTCTGTTTGAAGTTGATTTTAATCGATGATGTCTTGTATTTTTTTCTTAAAGCTATAGCATGATTGAATATCATGACCATTTTGTCTATGATATAAATAGTAGAACTCCTCTTTATATCCTTTTGATTTCAAATGGTTTCTATCTAAGGGGTTAACCTTAAGAAAATTAATGGTATTCATCTCGCATAATTGATTAAAAATTGATGTCAAATATTCGAATAATGGCGTGTGAATGAGAGGTGAATGATGTTCTTGCTTTTGCACTTGATTTTGTAGGGATCCATTTTGCATTTGTAGTTGAGGTGGTTTATCCTTGAATTTGAATTATTGTTGGAGTTCCATGTTTGTGAGATGATGCATGATTTGTTGCAAAGCATCATTTTGTTGACATATTTGTGTCTCAACTTTGGCTAGGCTATATAGAATGTGTTATAATACTAATGAGGATGATGATTGCATAGTTGTTGATAGATTTTGATGATCATTGGCAAATGGTGTAGGCGCATTAAGTGTGGGTGCTAGAGGACCCTTAGGTAGATGTGAATCACAAATTTTTATTATCTGAGAAGATGTGGATGTTTCCTAATGATATTGTTTAGTGGTTATGTCTACATGCTCTTATTGTTTACTTAATTCACGCCCTTGTTCCACTTTGGAGTGTTCAGCTATAACAACTTGAGTACCCCCATTTTTGATGTAAAGTATACACTTGTTCTTATTCCTGTGAAGGTATCATGTGGAATGAACTAGGTGTGACTAGTTTTTGTGGTGGTAGCACTTTTGATGTGAAAGTAATATTTAATGGAGATACCAGTTGTGTGGATTGATTTAGAGAAACTTGGTTCTCTGTCGTAACATTGACCACTCCTACAAACTCATGATGTATTGGCCTTTGGATAAGTCATGTATATCTCATCAAATTGTCTAGTGTGATCAGCTTGTCCACCATGTTTAGGTGAAGAATCAAGGATGATATTTATGGGTGGAAACTTGATAGGTGTTCGACCTAAATCCTTGGTGGACTCAATTATGGGCATAAACATAATATTTTTCACTATGTATTCTCTGAGTTCAATCTTGGTCAAGTGAACTATGACTTGTGATGTGGTGGATGCAAATGTTATGCTATAATTTACCTTATCCATAACCATCGTGGCTTCTTCCTTTTTGGTAGGAGTGGGCAGGTTCTCTACTGACATGTTCAAGATGTCATTAGGAATATATGTGGTTGACTTTATCAACTTATCCTTGCTTGGAGAGACCAAGGACAAAGGCAGGATGGTAGGATAAATTGATGGTAATGACGATGGTGGAGGTAGTTCCACAGTGAACTACAAGGTTGCATTTAGGTTCTGGATAAAGTCATTGAGTTTAGTGTCCAAGTGTTTGGGTGACACAGTAGGCTCCTGTGGATAATCCACCTGTTTGTAATACTTAAAATGGTTTGGGTCAATGTGAACCACATGGACTTTATCTTTATGTATGTATTTGATACGTTGATGGACTATTGATGGTACACACTCCATGGCTATTATCCATGTCCTTACAAGTAGTATTTTGTATTATATTGAACCCTCCAAAACATAACACAATGTAGATATGGTATTTTTTCCAACCTAAATGGGGAGGACTATTGTGAAAACCATGGGAGATACAACATCATTAAACACTTGCAAGGTGAATGTGGATAGCGCAGTGTGTGAAAGTGAGATGTTGAGATGTTTCAATGCGGTTGTGGTAATAATGTTTATTGTGGAACTCATATCAACCAATACCCACTTGTAACGTATCTTATTTATACATACGATGATGTGTAATGGAGGTTCTGGTATATTTGTAGGTACATGTTTGATCTTGTGATCCTGAAAAGTGATAATAGGATCTTTGTACATTTGTATATGTCCCATGAATTTTGTGAAAGCATCAGGATCATGGGGTTGCAATTCAATTGAACCCAAAATCTTCATGAGGGTTTCTCGATACTTAGGAGACTATTGTATTAACTCACTCATGGTCATTTTGGCTAATGGTATATGCAAACTTCATGTAGGACCACTTTTTATTGTGAACACCGATTAAAGTGGTGGTATTTGGATAGAAGTTCGGGACGATGAATACCGTGACATAGAGTTAAAGTGAACTTCCCTACTAGACATCTCGATAGACTTGATATGACTAGTAGTAGTCTGAGATCAAAATTCACTAATAGAATTATCCACTTGATCACGTGAACAATCCATTTGTTTTTTGGTGGTAGAAGTACTTTGGTGTTCTAATCCCCTATGTGAGATGTTAGCTTCACGATAACTATTAGGGCACCATGTAAGAATGATGATATCCTTAGGAGAATTGTGGATGTGACAACTATCAAGGCATCATGTGAGAATTGTGATATCCTCAAGGGAATAGTAGAGGTGATCAAAGTCTCTCCATAAATTTTCTACTTTGTTGGCTCATGATTGAACTTGGTATGCTTATTTATCATGATGCATTGATTAAGAAAATAGAAAAGAAAACAAATAAAATAGACAAAGTGATTATCTCTTTTACGGATTATTTTGTGTTTCCTAAAATTGGTCTGTGTTATGATTTGTTGATTTATTTACTTTTCTCTTGTTCGAGTTTTTGATATTATTGATGTATACTCAAGTTAAAGGGTTTTCACCTATATACTCTCACACACTAGCCTGGTGATGAATTCAAGACTATGAAACCTACCAAGACTTGATGATGAATCCCAAATACGATGAGGGAACACAGGTCCTACCAGTCCTCACCCAGTTTACTATGGTAAAAAATACACCCTCCGAAGAGAAATGCATGTTATTTTTCATGGCTATGATAGTTCTTGGAGTTGGCCTTGGCCAAACCGGGGTACGAAGATCCATAATGCAACCTAACAAGGAGGTGATGAATTCCACCATTGTTAGTCTTGATCAACAGTTGGTAGTGACTTCCAACTCATTGATGTTTAGTTTGAGACATGATGTGTGTGTGTGTGTTCTTTTTATTTAATGCAAAAAGTAAAATGCAACATAAAACAATCCATGATTTTTTGTAATGCATGAAAAGACGTTTCAAATTTTCAAATTCTAATAAAAATATTTTAATTTTTGAAAATTTTGAAATTCAACCCTAAATTAAATCAATCTTTAGATGGGCATCAAGCAAGCAAACCCAAAAAAGTAGTTTAAATAGGAGCAATCTCTATGTAATATGATCTACAAAAAAGGTCATCAGACATAGGAATGATCAAACAGAGGGGCTATTGTACCCTTGGGTGGCTAGTAGTAGAGGTTTCTATTCCCAACAATGGTCATAGCTAAAGATTTTAAAATTTTAAAAATTTACTTAAATTTCTCTATCATAGCTTGAAATATTACTTTTTCTATAAAAAACAGTAATTTCAGCACATAGATACTCACAAGTGTAGCCAACATTCGATGAAGATGTTGCAAAGTTAATTTTATGACTCTACTTTGAGGTCATTGGAGGGTAGAGTGATGGCCCTGTTGTCCATCATAGGGTAATACGTCTATGCCTATGAGTTTTTCTAGCTCAAAATGGTGGTACCTACAATTCAATAAAACAAGAAAACCACACGTTTGCGACAAATAAGGAAATTGTGGGAAGAGTCTTGCATGTGACCACCATTGTAATATGTACAAAAGATCTAACACCTAAATATTTATAAACTCAAATTGATAATATAACATCATATAACCAATGTAAAGCAAAAGAGATAAAAGAAATGGTGCCCTTCTTTATTCATATTTGAAAATTGTCTTTACAAGAGGTTACAAAATATCCCTCTTAGGGATTAACCAATTTGATATGAATTACATCAAGGAACCAAATGATAGGTGTCTTCACAAGATCTTTGTAATCTCCCAAAACTAATTATGGAGGGTTTTCTTAGCAACCTCCACTTGATGATGCCAAGATTAAGGAATCTTTATGATGATTTACTCTTGTGTAGACCAAAAATCTGCACACATAAGCACTTAAAAGAAGTTAGTAGCAAATGTGTAACCTCTCAATATGAGGTCCATTTCATGATAAACCATTGAAATAAAAATGCATAAAATAGTAAAGAAATACATGTAAAACTAAATGAAAATATGCTAAAATGTGTTAGAAACATAATTGAATGCTACTAAAGCTAATATGACTAAGAAAATAGAGAAAATTGAATGTCACCACAAAATCATCATTGGTTAAAATGGATAGCTTTGTTAGCCTTCATTGGGTATGATGGCTATGTCAATAGGAAGCTCTTGTACATAGCGTTCATTGAATAGATAGTTTTTCCTTCATGCTCGATGTGGGGTGATGCTCAATTCAATTGTCAAATGGGCTAATGTTCTTGGTGCATTCATGAGGAATGACTTAAAGGTGGAAATGGGCATTAAATCAAAAGGATTGATGACAAATAATGGTGATATTTAGTCTTCAAGATCCAATACACTTCATGGATGCAAATGTAAGCTTAAAAACTAGATTTGGATAGCACCTTGATTCTTATAATAGAATGATCTCTCTATTACTCAAACAGGCAATACTTTGTTGCATTTCTATTTGATTTTTAACTCTCTTTTTTTCCTAAAGTTTTTGGGGACCTTTTATAGATTTCCCAATTGACCATCTTAGCTTGCAAGGGAAGCCAAGATCAAGATTCAGTTAGGAATTTGGCATCCCAAGTTTCACTTTTGGAAGCTTCTCAAGGTTGGTTGTTATGCATAAGCTGCTATGTAACCAATTTGGTTCAACTTAGACATCCTGGGTTTGTTATAGGCGAGGCCATCCTCAAGGAGCACAACCCAATCCAGGGGTCATTATTGGGTCTAGCGGTTGCTAGGTAGCTACTAAGGGGGACAACAACCTAAGTTGTAAAGGGTTAAATTTCCTTGCTTGAGTAGTTAGAACCACTGTTAGGTCTTCGAAAGGCCCAAGATGGGTCATATGGCCTACAAAGGTGTCCATATAAGTAATCTTATCAAATTGACGTATTTTAGGTGTCTACAGAACGTTTCCTAGTCCTCTTCTATCTTCAATATTTAATCTTCCAAGTCTGGAAGTTCTTCAATGGGACCTCTTTCTTGGATATTATCCTTCTAGAGTTTATTTCTTCAATCTGCAATATATAGTATTCAATATTTTATGAGAACCTCCTTCTTGAGTCTTCTTAATATCCAATATCCAATATCCAATATTCTATGGGGATCTCTTTCTTGAATCTCCTTTTTTTTTAATCTTAAATAGGGCTCCTTTGACCTCTTTCTCTTTTCTCAATATTCAAGCTTCTATGGAGACTTTCTTCTTGGTTCTCCTCAATATTCAATGTCTATTTTTAATACAACAAAGAACTAATCACTGCACGAGAAAAGCACATAGAATTTCAAGCAATCAAATATGAAATTCTTATCTATCATTTGTAGGAAGCTTCTCAACTTTTAAGAACTAATTTTCTACATTTAAAAATTTAGATAATAGCAAAAAATTCATATAAATATCTAGATCTCTAAAAATCAATAAACTTTACAAGTTATCCTTCAATCTAGTGGAATGAGATCTACATTGAGACCTAGTCTTCACTAGTTTTTCTACTACTCTATGGAAAGACTCTAGCCAAAAATCAATTATAAAATATTTTAAAAGTGAGATCTACCTATCTCCTCTTAATATCTCTTGTGGCTCTCCCTATCTCCTATAAATCTACCTCGTGCTCTAATACAACTGTTAGCTTTTAATGCTAGATACTTAATGAGAAATCAACCACAAGATATAAAATGAGCATGCAATATTAGATATATGATAATGGTAATATACTAAGCATGTAACCTCTACCTCCTTGGGACTTACCCAAAAGTGGCATCCCATTTGGGGTGTTTTCTACAAGCAAAAAATATATACTAAGCATCTAAAATTCATAAGATGCTTTTGTAACTAATCATAAAACTACCATTAATGAAGGCTCACAAAAATAGTACAATAATATAAAATGGATGTCTCATACACTCCATATTTCTTACATGATATACATTGTATCTAGCATATTTGCCTTCATTATGCTCTCTCTTAGACTCTCACATATCAAAGGCCTATATATAATGATATGTAACTCTTGCTATTTCACCTACCTATGACTCTTCATATTCCTATTCTATGGACTCATGTACACATGGACAACATGCACATTTACATAATTGCACATTCTAATAATACTTGTGCATTTATTACATTCCATAAAGTAAATACTCACACCCTAATCTAAGATACTCTCCTAATCTAAATATGTACCCAAGATGGTACATTAGCATGTACCAAATAATGTAACATATTCCAACAATATCTTGAAGACTTGACTTTAGGAGTCAAATGTTCCTATAAATAGATGGAAACTTCCTTTTCCATCCTTTTCCCTTGACATTGAATATATTCAAGAGATTATTTCACATCTTGATATTTATTTTTATATAAAAACTACATGTCAAGATAAAATTTGGAAGGAACACAATACTTAACCTTTAAAAAAAATTTATAAAGGCTTCCTTGAACCTAGTTAATTTTTCAAATTAATAATTTTAAAGCTTAACATGAATTAAAGTCATTATTTTTTTTTCTATTTTATGTTAAGTCTTTAAATATTTTTCATAGGCTACATATTGCTTCTTTGTAAATAAAATAAAATAATTTAATTACATCTAGGAGACCAAAATAATCCATGAGACCAAAAGTTTTAATTCAATATGAAGTATGGTGTACCTCACTATCCCATTTTAGATTTAAACCTTGCAACTACTATTTAGAGTTTTAAATTCTTAACAACATCTAAGAAAAATGATAATAACAATATAAATTATTTACAAATTTTATTAAAAAAAAAAACTTAAACAAAATTTAAAATCTCAACATCCTCTTCTTATATTTTGGAGTATGTTTCTTCTACTATTTATTTTGATGATAAGTTTACCTATTTTTTCTATTCTCACTTATTCAAAAAGTTCTATTAACAAGTTCATTTTTAAAGTATCTCCATATGCATTCTTGATGTCCTTATAGGTTTCACATTCCATGACAAAATACTTTCCAGTATCCCTTGATCTTACTATGTAGAAGATACATATATGTGCTAACAATACCTATTGAAGTATTTTATATATACCAATTTTATATTTGAGTTGGTGTGAATTGGATCTTAGTTGTACTATAAACATTTTTCCTTCTATTTGATTTTTGTATCTATGTATTTATTTTGGTTGTTTTCGTAGTATGGGTTGAACACATTGGTGTAGTACTATTTTTTCCTTCCCAAATTGTTATCTAAATATTTTCTCATATGTAGATAAATTTCTTTGTTGGATTTTGAGACCTCGTAAAATTGAATTCTCCATTTTCCATTCATTTTTTTATTTTTTTTCATCATACCATGGGTTTATAGGGAAGATTTCATGTTTTTTTTCCTACATTTTAACTTTTTGTATGATTTTAATGCTTATTTAATTGTATCCATTAGTTTATTGCTATCAAAAGTATAGGTTTAAAAAATATGTCCCCTCTTTATTTCCTCTCTTTGCATGATATGCTTGAATGATTTTTTAAGAATTATTTAATTTTCCTTTATCATAGAGAAGTTTCCTGTTGTTTTTCCTTTATGATTTGAATATGTTCTTCTTACCCACTTTTCTACATTTGGATCTTTATGTACATTATATTGTGATAAAATTTTAGCACCATGGGAACTGCTTCAATCTCTAGTTCTTTTATCCTTGAAATAAATTTTAGAAAGCAAATAGCATAACCAACTACACTCTATCCATAATGTCTTTTACAAGTATATTTTCCATATTTTTGTCACGATTTTATGCCATTAGATATAGAAAATACCTCTATGCTACATAGTTTAAGAATTTACTCTCCAGAATGTGTGATGGGTCTTTTATTGTCATCCAAGCACCTCAACTAGTGGCAATCCAAATCTTCCTCCAGCCATAGCAGATTATCATCTATATTTTTGTTGATTTTTAAGGAGTTTTCTTGTTTATTTGTTTTCTTAGCATTATATTCACCAACTAAAACCACCTCTCCAACCTTTCTATATTTTGTGATGTCTTTTGATAGTGCCATATATGGATCCTTATGTTCTAAGCCATGTTTCTTATAAAACTTTGATTGTTGTGGAGCAAAATAACAAGTTGCAATGCTAATCAATTTGTCATTATTCATGATTTTGATTGTATACTATTCATTTGGGTCTTCTTTCTCAACCTATTTGAGTCTAACCTAAGTATTTTTTACTTAATATTATTGTTACTCCTTTGTTACTTCATTCCATACTAATACCATTTTGTACCCTTCACAATTTAGTATCTGTATCCATCATTTTTATGTGTTTCTATTAGTACAATTACATTATTTGCTTTAGCTATTGGCCCTATATAGATATATCTTCTCCATGGATATCCATGATAATTCCAACTCACCAATATTGAGTGTTCTTGATAGGCCCCAATTTCCTCTTTATTTGGGTATATTTCATTCATAATTTATGCTCCTATTTTTCAACTATACCTCTTTACGTTCACTCATTGCTATAAATCCTCTATTTTGTAGAACCTACCTTTTATCTCTTACACTAAACATTATGACTGATATTGGTCTAGCTTTCATGTATTCTCTTATTTTCTCAGTCTACATGCCTGATGAATTTTACTACTTCAATATAATTTATATAAAAAAAATCCCTTGTTAAGTTCCTTGTGTTATCTTATTCTCCATGCTCTTTCATTCCCTTAATCATGATGTTTATTGATCTATTTTATCTTTCTTTTTCTTCTAAGAATTAAATTATTATTTATTTCTTTGCTAAATCTCTTTTTTCCTTTGGCTTTATTGTTGGCATTTTTACTAGTTGTGCCCATGATCTAGTATTCTCTAATTTATTTTGTAGTTATTATTTTTCATCATGTTTGTCATTATTGTATGAATTTATTTTATTTGTACTATATTATCTTCATTTTATTTTCTTTTTTTTTGAGCTATAACTTAGTTTGAAGATAAGATCCCTTTGTAAAATATTTATTGTTACACAAGGCTATAATAGTGAATGATTTTAGTTCCACTAGTGATGTCTCCAATAGATTGATGAACTACTTGTTTCGAGATCATTTTTTTTATTTCATGATGAGACCTTGTTATTCTCTTATGACTAAGGTTAATTTCATCATTTCATGTTACAAAAACCCTATACATTATTCTAAAACTATTAGTCTATCATGAAATGGGCTAGCTATGGTATCAATTGATAAATTCAACTTAATTTTAATTGTTTTCACTTTGTCTCCTTTAAGTTGTGGGTTTGTCATTACCTTATTAAAAGAAGATAAAATATAAGAAAATAGAATCAAGTGGTGATTCAAGCAGTGATGAAGAAGCTAACTATGCGAGAAGAAACAAGGACTCAAGAAAGCACAAAGGTATGAATATTGTGAAATATTTTAATTATGGTAATTTTGGTCACTATGCATATCATTATCCAGAAGCCAGAATTAGTAGTAGTGAAGAGAAATAGGATCATAAGAAAAAGGAAGGAGGAAAATCCAGACATGAAAAGAAAAAAAGGTATGGTCATGTCATGCATGAAAATACGTTCTTTCAAAGGCACAAGACGAGTTTCTATGTTAATAAGGAAATCAAGGCTTCAAGTGACAGTGATGAAAGACTCTCAGATAGTGGAGAAGAAGAGATTCTATTTTTGGCAATAGAAGAAGAAGAAAATACTCCTATTGAAGATAAATTCAAAAAGTATGAAGATGCTCTTAGATACCAAGAAGTAGAGAAAGATTTAGAAAATGAAGAGGAAGACACAATTGATCTAGAAGCAGAACTTATCGTTGGTCTTAGATAATTGAAAAAGGTTAGAAAGTAGAATTCAAGAGTAAAGGCTCAAGTTCAAGAACATTATGAAGAAAAATAAAAGCTTCTACAAGACCTAACAAAATCAAAAGCAAAGGCAAGGAGATTTAAAAAGGTCATGAGTGAAAAATTAGGGGTAAAATAGTTAGAATGTGAAATATTAGAACATGAGGTAGTTTCACTAAGGATGGAAGTGAAATATTCTAGGGACAAGCTACATAGGTTTGGGAAAATTTCAAAGACTTTGGATAAAATTATCAATGCACAAAGATCTTCATCTATCAATACAGGACTTAGTTTTGAATAAGGACAAGGGAAACAAGAATAAGGGTCAAGCTCAAGATCAAAAGAAGAAGAAGGTTCAGAGGAAGAGAGTGAAGAAGAGATAAAGACTTATGCAGATAATTTTAAGAATAGAAGCTTCACTAAGAAAGAAAACAATACACAAATAAGAAACATGAATCATCACAGAGAAGGTAAAGAAAGGACTAAGAGAACAAAGGGTTCAAGATAATATTTCTTTAAATAACATTATTTTTTATGTAATCGGTTTGGTCACAAGGCTATGCATTGCAGGATTTATGGAAAGAAAAAGTATGGCCTCACAAAAAGGAATTTCAACTCTTTCAAATATGGACACTTCTTTCAAGGGTATTTCTACTCTTCTAATCACTTTGGTCATAAAGCAATCCACTGTAAGGTTCATGACATAAATTATTAAGGCTTCACCAAGAGGAACTTCAAGATATTTGCACCTTCTAAGAACTCCAAAATTAAGTGTTACAAGTGCAATAATCTTGGGCATAAGACCAAGTGGTGTAGAATAGAGTTTCCAAAACTTCTAGAAACATGCAATAACAAGGACACTCAAAAGGATCAAAAGGGTATGTTGAAAAAGAAGGTTGAAAAAGAAAAAGAGTATTGTATGCTGAGAGTAGAGATACTCCCACCCCAAAATTAATCACCTCAAGGAGAAGAGGTGGGGAGGAGGCTGAGCTAAGAGTATTATCTTTAGTACCAAAGGAGTCCCTTTGCAATTTATGTCAAAGGGGGAGAGATTTGAGTATTTGAGTAAGGGGGAGAGCATTCAGTTAGGGGGAGCAAATTTGGAATCCAATGGTCAGAAAATGAATTTTTAGAAAGGATTGCCATCAATGAAAAATGGGGATATTGTTGGAAATTTTGAGTATTTTGGTTGTCATTGATGTCAAAGGTAAAATGATTGAAAATCATATTCCAGGTTGAAATATTAAAATTGCAAGGCAAATACCTCCATTGAAAAAGATAGACAAAGTTCCTTTGAAAAAGGTTCAATTAATTACAAAGTTGAGGAAGTTTCCAAGGCAAAAGACAAAGGGTTAAAAGGATTAATTATAATATTTAAATTAAAAGTTTAAATATTATAATAATATTATTTGAATTTCCTATGGCACCAAAATTTAAAATCATTTTTAAATTGAAAAGTGTCGATGTCATTTTTCCTAAATCGAAGCACATATATAAGGAGGAATAAAAATAGTTTGGCAAGGTGTGTTGAAATGATTTAATTGACATTCGACATCCTATTCACAAAAGCAAGCACACGGTGACCAAAAAAAGGCATAGAGGAAAGAGATGCACATTTTTTAAACAAGAGGACAACATACGAGGTTTAAATAAAATTAGTCACGTTGTTGGTTTCAATCGAGTGGGTAGCTCAATTGGCAGGTGGACCCCATGTAAGGCATGGCACGAAGGAGGTTTCGAGATCGAGCCTTGGCAACGATAGGTTGTTCGTAATTTTTTTTTTCAATCGAAGGTCTATGACAAGTTTAAAGGAAAAATTGTGCATTGTGATTATTGTATGGGTAGTTAGCCCATGCGGTGCTCTAGCAAGCACTAGAGCACAGGCTCTGTGAGGTCGCGCATTTGAATCCCTGTGGTAGTAAGTTGGTAAGGGCAATTTTTTTATAAAGTTTGTTTTTTTATTTTAAGGAGTCATAAGGGTTAGGTGTTGATTAAGAGTGCCATAAGGATTGAAATTAATGATGCATGATTTTTGCTATTAGGGATTCATAAGGGTAAAATTTATAAAGTTTGAATTTGCACTTAGGGGGTTATAAGGGTGTAATTTAATAAAATTTTGAGAGTGCTTTATATAGTTTATTTTTGCAAAGTGGTTAAATGAAAAATATGTTTTGCATGCAAGAAAATGAGTAATAAGGTGTTATAATGGTTTGATATTTTATTGTAATGTTTGTATGGTGAAAGTGAGTTTAAAGATCTTTGATAATTATTAATGCCCTATATTTTGAGAACAAGAGAAGAATTATTGAACATAAATTTCATATTTCATTGAGCATATATTTTTGAGAAGGAAGTTCATGTGGATGGTTTGAGAAAGTATTTTGCTATCTAACCCTTGAAGTGGCACTAGAAAAATTAGTTGTTTGTGAGATATATTTTTGAAGACATATATCCATAAGAGCAAATTAAGAGGTATGGGCACATCATTCCTTATTTAAAGTGTTTTTTGAGTATTTGTTTGATTTAGTATTAGTACTTCATTGTTGAATGAATTTGGAAACATTTGGAATAGAGTTTGAGAACAAGTTGTGCTTCCATTGTTGAAAGAGATTGAGATATTTGTGCTATAGATTGTGAACTACTTGTTCTAGATTTGAAGACAAGTTTTTGTATCATTGTGAAACCTTTTGAACATTGGTTTGAGAGATATTGAAAGAAATTGTGAAAGTGTTTGAGATAAATTTTATGAGGAAAAATTGTGCATTAGTGTGATTTATCTTTTAGATAAAATTTGCAAGAAAGATAGACCAGTTCTGTGAAACAATTTATACACTATTTTGATTTGATTTGAAAGGGATTTTCAAGAGATTGAGATTGGATTAGTTGAGGACAAGAATTGTAAGTGTGAAGAACATATTGAGTTTTTGATAGAGCATATCATTATCTATATGTTCCAGAGGTTAAACGAATTCTAAGTAGAATTTTTCTATTTGAAGAAATATTTTTTGAAAGAGATTTAAGTTGTGTTTGTATGCAATATTTGGAAATATTTGAGTAGGTTTTGTGAGCAGCATTGAATGCAGATTTGAGGAAGTCTATTGAGAAGGCTTGAAGGCATATTTGAGCAAGTCTTTTTAGAAGGCTTGAAGGTAGATTTGAGTAAGTGTTTTGAGAAGAGTTGGAGGCAGATTTGAGTAATTCTTGTGAGAATACTTGGAGCAGCTTTGTGGCAGATTTGATAAAGTCATGTGAAGACTTAAGATAACATTAAAATAGATTTGTGAGTAGAGTTAGAGCAGATTTGTGCTAGACTTGTGACAAGGTTTGAAGTAGATTTGAGATATATTTGAGAGAAAACTTTGGAGGTGACAAGAGCAAAGAGGATAAAGGTATCCAGTGGATAGATGTCCATCATCCAATGTAGTGGGGATAGAGGTATCCTATGGAGAGAGATCCATAAGCCAAAGTAGTGGGGATAGAAGTCTTATAGAAGTTCACCACCTAGAGTAGAGGGGATAGAGTTCTCCTATGGAAAGAGATCAATGAAATAGAGCAAAGGGGAGAGAGTTCTCATGTGGAGAGTGTAGACACCAAAATAGCACCAATCCGATTATACGACTACAAGCACTGATCGAGTTGGCATACATAGCCCCTAGGGTAGCACCTAGAGGTTAAACAGTGGTCCTAACCACTTCCAAATCAATTTTGGAAAGTCAGAGGTCAATTTTGCACCTTTTAAGCACTTTTCTCCCTACTTGGCTCACCCTAGGACTATTAGAATCCTATTCGAATCCTATTCGTCCCACCCTAGGATGATTAGTAGCAATCATCCCAGGGTGGGACGAATAGCAGGTTTGACTGACAAAAAGTTAAACCTCGACAGGTCCACCACTTAACTGTGCCTTCAGGGCATGCAATTGTGAGGAACAACTTCAAATCAGAGAGATGGACTTCAGTAAAGCATGCCTTGATCATGGAGGCCTCATGCAAAGGGACTATAAATTATGGAAGAATATTCTCTCCCAAAAAAGGCATAGCAATCCAAGTGGTGCCCTCGCATGCGCATTCAAAGAGAGAGACCCCAGGTCTATAAAATGGTGAGCCTCATTACCCCAAAAGTAGAATAGATTGGGAGCATTTAGAGCAATGGAGTGCTGCAAATTTGTGCCTCCATTCCACCTTTATGCTTCCTACATCCATAATTTCTCTTTCGAAAGAGAGGTCATTGGGTGAACACTAGGAACACAATCCCGACCTAAAACCCAAGCAATTGACCACAATCCCACACCAAATTCATCTAAAAAAACCCCTAGGATGTTTTGGACCCATCACAAGTGGATTTGTGTCAAAACCAGACCCAAAACGATGGGCGTCTTGCCCCCAGGCGCCCCCCAAACTACTGCAGTTCTAATTGGCTCACCCCAGGACAATTAGAAATCCATGAAAAATTTCTCTACTATTTCTTTTGCATCATGTTATATGTGATTCACTTATGCTGCTTTATAATTTTCACTGCATGCTGATCTATTTTGAATGTATTTTTATCATTTTACGCGTTCACTATCATACAAGGAGTGCCTTCATATATAGGACAATCTAGATAGAATCTTCCAAATCTGACCTTCTGGATCATCCCAAAATTCTCCATTTTCCCTAACCCCAAGTTTTCAAGTGTTTTGGAGGCCTCTAGATAGGACATTTTGGAGGTCACTTTCGCATGTATTGTGACAGTCCTAATTGGATCACCTCGGGACGATTAGAAATCCACAAAAAAATTCTCGACTATTCCTTTTGCAATGTGTCCCTGATGGTGTTTACATTCTTCTATCTAAATTTCATTTCATTCTGATAATTTTTTATCACTATTTTAATTATTTCATGTATGCATTAACCGGAAGCCTTGGGGATTACATGTTTCCCTCCATCCGCATGTGCTATTAATCGTTTTCCATTTCTTTGTACATAGGATATCGACACCAGAGGAGTAGAAAGGAACTAATAATGTATTCATGCAAGTGTCAGTGATGTTTGGACCACCCATTTCGAATGTGGGCACACAGAATATCTCGAAGAGAAGCGTACCATCCGTTGGTGTAACAAAATTATATCGAATGCTTCGAGCCCCTAAAAAATGGGGGGGAACATATTATAACCAGATCACAAGCAATATTAATAAAAGAGGTTGCACTCCAGTTTTTCTTTACATCTCATTTCATTCATGCTTCGCTTTCCCTTTTTCATGCACTTAGCATTTCGTTAATACAACTGCTTTTGTTTGCATCGCACCCGGTGCACCTGTGCTTCCGTACCTTAGTGATTTTAGTGGTGATCATGGTGGGACCCTGTACCCTACTATTGGGATCAAGTTTTATCAAAATTTTATGTTTTTCTTGCAGGTGTTGATGGGCTGTCGTTAAGCACATCATTAATTCTCAATGAATTTGTCAATCCAGGGTGGTGTCCAAGGCTATTTACGAGAGAAATTTCAAGCAGGGTTGTAGTTCAGTTCATTTGGAAGTAGTAGGTATTATTGGTGTAATTTAATGTGTGTGGGTTTTGTGTCACTTCTACCCCTAAATTGCATAAATTGAACTTTAATCTATTTGCAAGAATGAAAACTAATTGCTAATTACATAAATGAAACCCTAGTTACAGTTGCAAGAATGAAATCTAATTAAATTGTAGAATTGAAACTCTAGTTATAGTTGCAAAATTGAAAGTCTATTTAATCTTGCAATAATTGAAATGAAGCATAAAAACTAGATCTTGTCAATGCTCTGTAACAGAAGGTCGTCAATATTCTATGCAAGGTTTTGACAGCAAAAACAAGAATGCAGGAAAATTACAGAAAACTTGTAAATTGTTGGAAATGGAAATTTGCAGTGAATTGGAAAGTTGATGGAAATGAAAAAAATAACCAGATATACCACTAATCATATCACAAAAATATTATGAACAAGAATTAAACAACTAGGAATATTAGTTGTGCAAAAGAATGAAAATGACAAGTTCACAACTTATTCTGCTGCAGTAAAATCAGAATAAAACCTGTCCATCAGTCCTCCTCCTAGGTCTAGAAGTGGCCAGACTCCTTTATCAGAAGAAGGTTTGAATTCTTCTTTAATTCTTACTCACACTCAGACATAACAAAATAAATGGAATGAAACTGCACTTTTATTACTTCAAAAACATAATTACAATTCTGCTAAAATTTGTTACAGGTCTGAAATCACTATTCTATTATCTCCCTATTTATTTTCTATATCCTCTATATAATAGCTCAACCTGGATGGGAGCTATATTTTATAGATGCCTAAAATCTAATTATAAATAGAAAATATGTTGTTCCTGATATCTTACAGAATTTCTTGGGTTTATCCTAGAAGAGGATCAATTTGATCTTTTCCATAAATGGTGTCTTTGGACGGCAAGGACGAAAAAGTTAGATGGGAGATATTTTCCACCACCAAAATTCAGTCAAAAAGTGATTTCTTTTCTCATTTCAAAGAAATTGTGTTCATTTCGAAGACATTGTGTTCAATCCGAAGACACTGTGTTCATTCCGAAGACATTGTGTTCATTTCGAAGATCTTTAGAATGACCAACTGTGTTGACTCCAAATGGTTTTGGCTACATTTCTCAGGTGGATTAGCCCTCAGGATCATATTGCAATAGTCTTCATTCTTCCTTGGATGTGAATTCCATGCCTTGCCATTCATTGGCAACTGGCTAGAATTTATATGGAAAAACCAATTTTTTGTTGCACAGTAATAAGTCTTTGTACTATTTGCTGAATTTAGAGAAACTAATGCTTAATGATCATCAAAATAAGACTAGTGAAGCGCTTCTATCAACCTAAGCATAACAAGATAACATAAAACTATATAAGAACTATTAAAAATTAGAATGTAATGTCCTTAACACTTCAATCATGCAAACAGTTAATACACAACATATTAAATCAACTTAACTAGCATATAAGATAATTCACAAGAGTTTTAGGCAGTTTTAACTATTTAAAACATGCTATAAATGAGTCTTATCTAGGCCTCATCATTCCCACCAACTTATATTAATGCATGCCATCATGCATTGCAGTGGGCTATGGAGTCACAAATGTCTATACTCATATTCCATGTTTCATAGAACAATTTAGTGCCTGTGTAATTTCTCATGAAGGTTTCTGAGTCATTCTTCAAACTGATCATCTGGTTGGGAATCATCTTCAAAATAAGAGGGAACCAGAGTAATGATGGTTGGAGGCCTAAATCTGAGACCTACCCAATAATGTTGCATAAAGGTATTTCTCTGGATTGAGAAGGCAATACCTTAGAATGTAAGGGCACTACTTCAAAGTGGAGGGGCACTACTTCAGAATGAGCACCTGTGTCTTCATCTTCCCTAGATAATCCAAGCAATAACTAAACCAAATCCTCCTCTTTATTTGATGTAGTTGATTGTTCGTCAACTTGTGACAACCTGCTTTTTAGTTTCTCCACTTTTTGCTATAATTCTCTAATTTTATTTTCATGTTTTTCAATAACATATTTTCTTTCCTCAATCCATATTATTTGTATTTTTATAACACTCTTGGATGATCTCAGTTGTTTTGTGATATCCACCTCCTCTTCTTCGTTCGACTCAGAACCTAATACTGACAAATCAACTGCATTTTGTTGCTCAACAACGATCTCATCCTTTGCTTCAGACCCCTACTCCTGTACAGGAGGTTCCATGAAATTATTTATGATTACATCCAAATTCTCAGTGGCTTGTTGCACTTCTATGACATCAGGGCTATCCTGTCTGGTCTTCTCTTCAATCATTTGTTCTTTTATCTCTTTTTTTTGGAGTCTTGCAGACCTCCTAGTCCTTAATGTATATTTTCTCTTCTTGCCCTGTTTTCTTATGGTAACAGGGGCTATAGGGATAGCTTCAGGCTCTTCACTAGGAAATTCACTCTCCTATTCTAACATATAAATAACATCTTTAGAAAAATGAACCCTCTTCTATTTTATTTTTTTGATGTCAGTTTCAGCCCTTCTCTTCTTAGTCTGTGAGGTTGATGATTCTAGAGAAAAATGCTTTGTTGCTTGCTTGGTGTGTTTCCTTCTCTGCAATAGCATTTTTTTTTTTAGCCCTTTCTTCTTCCTCATTAGCATATTATTTTTATAGAAACATCTGTATCCTCTCCTCCTTCATCTTCTTTTTCAAAAACTACATTAGTCAGGGTAGAATAAAACCTATTAAAGCTTCTAGGGTTTCCCCTAAAATGATGTTGGCACACCATTTTAATAAGACCATGATGATGAGGGATCATTTTTTCCTCTTGATATTTTTTTTCCATTCTCTGTAGTTATCGATGCAGGTATGCTAGAAAATTCACTCTAAATTTAGGTTGTTTGCTACCATGCCTGAGATGGTTTAAAATTTTGAAATGATGCCCTGACAAAATTACATACTACCCTTCACGGGTTGAAAATTCTAGTAACCCATGTGGTTACGTTATTCCAGGGTTCTTGTAGGCTGGCCCTTTTTCATTTTTCACTTCATTTCTCTATTCCGATGCTGAGAAGACTTCTCTCTTCTGCTACTACAGTCATCCGCTAGGTCACTGATTTCTGGTTTCTACAGAATTACAGGGTTTGCTCTTGTTCTTCTTCAAAAAGAACTTTTAATTTATTTATTTTTCCTTGTAATAATTAGCAAATATGTCTTCGAAAATAAAATATGATCCACTTCCTTATTATGTGCTCTGAACACCTGGCCATCAATCATTGGAAATCCTTGCCATCAAATTTTCTTTACTATTTTTAGCTCGTCCATTCTGCATGCAAATTTTCCCACATGAGTGGTTATTAGAAATGAATGGTGGTGGCATGTTTGTTGGTTATTTTCCTTGTGATTCTCGTACTTCCTCGATGGGTGCAAAATATGAGATGAATCTAACCACAAGCCAGCTGACATGTGTCAATGATCACATGGAGTAAAAAAATTATGCTGACTATGTCTTTTTCTCCCTCCTTGGATGCCACGTGGAAACAGACTGTTAAATATTCATTCCAAAGATTATGTTTCATTTCGAAGACTAAGCTAGGCATTTAATCTAAAGATAACCTCATTTCGAAGATAAACCTTCATTCCGAAGACACACCTTCATTCCAAAGATACCATGGTTATTGAAGATACAACAGTCATTCTGAAGACATAGCAGAAACCAATATTTTTCTCTTTCTCCAAGCATGTTTTGTTTATGCCAACTCTTATGAACACTTTTATACTAATGGTTAATTGTCATATACTATATATCAAATATTTACAATGAGAAAAGTGCAAGAAACATATATACCTAGTTAAAACAAGTTAATGCAAGTTTTGAAAGATGACTACTTTTGTTGATATTCTGCTGAGGCTTCCTGCAACACTTCAAAAACAAGTGCAGTTGGTGAATTTGTACAATGGTGACTCAAAAATTTTAAGGTTATGCATGCCAGAAAACTAGTTTTCATGCATACCAACTCAGTAGCGCCTTAGAAAAAGGTTTTCACTGCTGAGCTATTCATTTTTCTCTTTTTTTTTCTTTTTGTATTTTTGATTCTGATTGTGCCCGTGAAGGAATTCATGACTTCCCTGAAATCATGCCCATGAAGAAATTCATAAACAAAATTTATTCATCTTTTTGTTTTCTATTTTTTCTAATTTTTTTCTTTTTATTTTTCTTTTAATATTCAAAGATATGATCATTTGGAATATTCATAAGAAGAAGAAGCCTCTTCTTTCAAATGTAACTGTGTGAAATACCCAGCAAATTCCACCTTTGTTAGTGGTTTATGGTACAACTGTAAAATATGTCCATTCACCACTAATATCCTCCTTAAATCATCAACTAAAGAAAGTTGAACAAATTCATTCTCAAACTCCCCTGGTTCATCCTTGTTGCTCTTAATGTGATCATCATGCCACATTTTCCATTTTTGTTGAGTGAACTCTATTTGGTGAAGTGCTTCCAACCAAAGTTCATCAAATGCATTCAACTACAAAATTTGTTTTTTTTGTACCTACAAAAACTCAATGCCAACTGCTAAAGATGCATACAATGTTAATAAAGCATTAGGATGTTGCACCAATATATCAAACAAATTTGCTCCTTGGTTTTTAGTCAACCAACTATTGTTTTTCAAAGGTTGTTTTGGCTATATTTTAGTTTATTTTGTACGAGGCTGATTTGAATTGGTTCTTGGAGAATGATGCATTAATAAATTAAGAGAGTAATGATATGGTGGAAAAGAATGAAAAATTTGTATATGTTTACCAAAAACAATTTTTGAAAGAATTAACTTTGATAAATGATAATGAAAAGATGAGAAACAATAATGACATCCATGTGGTAAATAAAGAAAATGGTTTTGTACTAGAATGGGTGATAAATTTTTAGAATTATGTTTTTCATCAGTCTGTAGTAATTGCTGAACAATAATTAGTTCATCTTTAAAATATGAGTTTTGAACATTTTCAGCAAAAACAAACTTTTTGGAGGAATCCAACTCTTCTACATTTTTATTTACAACAATGGAGGCCAAAACTAAAGTATTCTTTTCATTTTCCTTATGTGTTCTAAGAAACTATGGGCTTTCTGTACAATCATACTTAGGTGTAATAAGTTTACCTGAAAGCAAGTTAACTAATTTTCCACCTTTTTGTATGGTTTTAGGATATACTTTTTTTTTTCTTGGTTTGCTAAAACACATTTCTTGAACAATCCTATTAATGATTGGTACAACTTGAGGTAAAGGGATTGTAACAGTTAAATGTTCTAATTCCTTTATCAAATATAATTGTGAAGATGTTATTTTTGATATCTCAAAATATTCAAAATATGATACTTTATTTGATGAGGTATCTTGTTCTTCCTGATGTTTTAGTGTGGATTTGTTTTCATGTTCATTCTTTTTAACTTCACTTTCTACACTGATAAGTGGAATAGGTTCAAGCAGTGGTTCACCTAAACACAACTGAGTTTGAACATAGTCACGAACATTTATTAGGGTTGTATTTTTTGATTCAACCATAGAGACAGGGGTTACTTGTTTAACATGATTTGGACTGACCACAGGTTGAGTTGAAAACATAGGTTGTTTTAATTTTTGTTGTTGTTGTCCACGATAGAAATTATGGATATAATTAGGTAACAAATTTGATTTTTGTTTTCGACAATGTTGCTACCCTTTGTACAAATTTTGATTTTGTACCCATTGATATCCTTGTAATTTTGGCTGCAACCATGGTGGATGTTGTTGATTCCATTGTTGTTGCATCCAACCATGTTGAGACCATGCTTGGGAGTATGCCAATGGTGGTTGACTCCAACATTATTGAAGTGGACCTGAAGCAGACCATGGCATATACCAAGGATTATTTCTCCAATGTGCAAGAAATTGAGAAGCATTCTGATATGGAAATTTATGAAAATTATTCACTTGTCCTTGTCCTACAAAATTGATTTTTTTCATAGGTTGAGACTGTTTTTCAAGGACACTTGTAAATTCTGGCAATAAACTACACTGATCTGTGGGGTGTCCTAATTGACAAATGCTACATGTAGCAGTTATAAATATTTTGTTCAAAGGACAATCATGAAGAGAGTGTTGTTTTTTACATTCTGAACAATAGATGGCTGAAGATTCAGTAGATTCATTTTTTTCATCTAATGTTCTATCATGTACTAAAATATTAGCCTCTTTCATGCATTCTTTCAAATTATGTTTTTCATTACCAATTATGTGTTTTCTATGCCTTAAATGAGAGTAATTTTTACAGATTTTAATAATTTCCTAAAATTTAAGTGCATTTGTATCTCCTCTTCCCAAGATATCCAATGCATCCCTAGATTCATCTTGTAGTCCCTTAAGAATATGACTTTGCAAATTTCAGGTTCAACACTTCCACATCTCTTATGAAAAAAAGAAAATTTGTCTAGATAATCTTCTAATATTTCATTTTCCTCTTGTTTCATTGTAAGAATTTCATCATTTTGATTCTTGACTTGATAATATTCTTTGTATATCTCCAAGAATATGTTTTCCATCTCATCCCAAGTTCTAATTGAGTCAGGTGCTAAGGTGATAAACCATTGTAGAGCTAACTCTTTAAGAGTGGAAGGAAATAGTTTGAGCTTTTGATTGTCATTAGTGTAATCATGAGCTTGACATACAATTTTAAACTCAAACAAAAACATATCAGGATCTTCGGATGTAATTCCCTTGAAATTTGGTAATACTGCAGGTGAAATGACCTTCATGGGAGCATTTTGATTAAGATCTAGTTGGATGGGATTTTGAAAAGTTCTGGTAGGTGCACTAGTTGCACTAGGGTGGAGCACATTGTTGGCTCTACCTTGATTCTCTTGTGAGCCTTCCATTGTAGGTTCCAAAAAATAATTATAAATCTTGTCAAATTTTCCTGATTGTATGGATTTTTCAAGAGAAAATGGTGTTGAACTACTTAATTTTCCTCCTTGTAATGATTTCTCAAAGGATATTGCAGTGCTGGAAGTGGATGATTGGGATTCTTTGAAAATTCCAACATTTTTGGAAATAAAAAATTTAGACATTTTTGACATAATTTCAACCTCTTGTGAAATTTTTCTTCTTATGGTTTCTTTATTATTTCCTAAATGGACTGAAATACAATTTACCAATAATAATTACTTATACCAGTCATTACATTCAGATTTTACTCTAAAATTCACAACTTAGCATATTTAATAATTATTGGACTGCTTTTCACCTTCTAACAACACCATGTTCCCCGGCAACGGTGCCAAAATGATGGGCTGTCATTAAGCACATCATTAATTCTCAATGAATTTATCAATCCAGGGTGGTGTCCAAGGCTATTTACGAGAGAAAGTTCAAGCAGGGTTGTAGTTCAGTTCATTTGGAAGCAACAGGTTGTATTGGTGGAATTGATTGTGTGGGGGTTTTGTGTCACTTATACCCCTAAATTGCATAAATTGAACTTAAATCTATTTTCAAGAATGAAAAGTAATTGCTAATTATAGAAATGAAACCCTAGTTACAGTTGCAAGAATGAAATCTAATTAAATTGTAGAATTTAAACTCTAGTTATAGTTGCAGAATTGAAATTCTATTTAATATTGCAATAATTGAAATGAAGCATAAAAACTAGATCCTGTCAATGCTCTGTAACAGAAGGTCATCAATATTCTATGCAGGGTTTTGACAGCAACAACAAGAATGCAAGGAAATTACAAAAAAATTGTAAATTGCTGGAAATGGAAATTTGCAATGAATTGGAAAGTTGCTAGGAATGAAAAGAATAACCAGATCTACCACTAATCATATCACAAAAACATTATGAACAAGAATTAAACAACTAGGAATGTTAGTTGTGCAAAAGAATGAAAATGACAAGTTCACAACTTATTCTGATTGCAGAAAAATTAGAATAAAACCTCGTCTGTCAGTCCTCCTCCTAGGTCCGGAAGTGGCCAGCCTCCTTTCTCAGAAGAAGGTTTGAATTATTCTTTAAGTCTTACTCACACTTAGACATAACAAAATAAATGGAATGAAACTGCACTTTTATTGCTTCAAAAACATAATTACAATTCTGCTGAAATTTGTTACAGGTCTGAAATCACTATTCTATTATCTCCCTATTTATTTTCTATCTCCTCTATATAATAGCTCAACCTAGATGGGAGCTATCTTTTATAGATGCCTAAAATATAATTACAAATATAAAATATGTTGTTTCTGATATCTTGCAAAATTTCTTGTGTTTATCCTAGAAGAGGATCAATTTGATCTTTTCCATAAATGGTGGCTTTGGATGGCAAGGACGACAAAGTTAGATGGGAGATATTTTACCTTAACTTTCTCAACATCATTATCCCATTTTCCACCACCAAAATTAATTCAACAAGCCAAAAAGGGTTTTCTTTTCTCATTTCGAAGAAACTGTGTTCATTTCGAAGACATTGTGTTCATTCCGAAGACACTGTGTTCATTTTGAAGACACTGTGTTCATTTCGAAGATCTTTAGAATGACCAACTGTGTTGACTCCAAATGGTTTTGGCTACATTTATTAGGTGTATTAGCCCTCAATATCATATTGCAATAGTCTTCATTCTTTCTTGGATGTGAATTCCATGTCTTGCCATTCATTGGCAGCTGGCTGGAATTTATATGGAAAAACCAGTTTTTTGCTGCACAATAATAAGTCTTTGTACTATTTGCTGAATTTAGAGAAAATAATGCTTAATTATCATCAAAATAATACTAGTGAGTGCTTCTTTCAATCTAAGCATGACAAGATAACATAAAACTATACAAGAACTGTTAAAAATCAAAATATAATGTCCGTAACACTTCAATCATACAAACAGTTAATACACAGCATATTAAATCAATTTAAATAGCATATAAGATAATTCACAAGAGTTTTAGGTAGTTTTAAATATTTAAAACATGCTATAAATGAGGCTTATATAGGCCCCATCAGGTGTGTTAACCTTTAAGGCGCTGGACTGTTGCTCGTGCCACACTATGACGAATACAGACTAGAATTCGTGCCACCCCAAGACGAATACAAATTCGTCTCACCCTAGGATGAATACAGACCTGCTATTTGTTCCACCCTAGGATGATTAGCTCTTTATACATTTTCTAAGCAAAAATTCAGAGGCATCTGGTTTGGGCAGAGAATAGGTAGGTTTTTTGAACATCCTCTGTGTTTTTCTGTCTCTATCTCTGTAATTTTTTTGTTTTCTTTGCTTGCATAGGGAAGTTTGTTGCATGTTTTATTTCTTTGTGCAAGTAAAAAGAACCCCACACACCACGTAATCATATTAACATCAAGGAGTTGGTCGTAAAACCCCAACACTTGATCAAGACCAACGGTGGATTTCATCACCATCTTGGCTTGGATTTTTGCATACATAACCCTGATCGCGACTGTTGCTAGACGTAAATCTTGACAAAAGCTGACCAAGTGTAGTGGGAATGATTCCCAATGCATGAGGATAAGTGTTCTATGGTAGGTGTCAAAACAGAGCAATTCCCCATCCATACTGCCTATGTTCCACATACTGTTCTGCTTTCGCGTACCAATAGTCTCCCTCACATAAGGGCAGGTATATTGAGAGGTTCGGTATAACGGCCTGGCAGTGGTATATTTAAGGGGTGACCATTTTGGAGATATAAAATCCCTCATCATGCATGAATAATAAAATTTTCTTTACACGGTTTGCACAACAAAAATCAAAACACACTGAACCAGATTTAGGACACACATTTAATCTGTAAATGAGATAATCATTTATTTTCTTGTGTGGTCCCTTTTGTTTGGTGTAGCATAAAAAATATTAAAAAAGATAAAAACATACATATATTATAGAGAACCACCACCATGTTCTACACCCATAGCCAAGCCCAATCATGGACAAATGTTGTGGAAAGTGTACAAGGAGGCACAAGTCGCCTCCATTATAGCCCTATGGACTTGGTCATACCACCTTGGCGACCTGACCCACAAAGTAGTCCACACTATGCAACTACAGAAAAGGACTATATAGGCACCCCTTTGAGGGGCACTCTTGTTCAACATAGACCCTATCAAGAGGAGTACATACATGGGAAGGCTCCTTAGATGCTCATTATGAGTGGCCATTGCGTGATGAAGTACTATAGCATAGGGTTCACAAGGAGGGACCACATGATTATATCATCCCCCCTCTATCCCTCATTACTGTTAGAACTAATAGACCAAATCTAGAGCGCAAGCCTCTTTAGACAGGGCGAGCCAACTCTGCCCTTCCATTTCACATGTACAATAGGGAGCACGAGGAAAACCAATACATTCCTCAATAGCAATACATTGCACAGGAGCAATGTGCCTCCGTACCTGCTAATTATCAAGATCACCTATGGAGGCCAGAGCCTCAGGTGAATGTCACTAGCCTCGATAGAGGAAAGTGACCCATAGAGATCTCGAATCACCATGACTGAGATAGACATGTAGGGGAGGCATCTAGGCCTCCTAAACATAGGACAACAAAATAAATTGACTTGGCATTTGCCAAAAATGCCACTCGCCAAGCGCAAATCATGTAGCTTAGGCAAGATCAGCAGTAGTTAGAGCAACTGTATCATCTTAACAAAGAATGCATTCAGTGCCAGATAGATGAGTTGCTCCAGAACACTATGCCTAAGAGGATTCCAACCCCTTACATGCATAGGACAGAAATCTATGAGAGGTGCAACCCCTTAGTGCATGATAGGTCTCCACAACCTTATCAAGTGTTGCCTCCAAGACCTCCGAGACCTGAATGGGAGGCCACCCCTAGAACCAATGATGGGCACCTTCCTTGGGTGCCCGTTCATGTTTATAGGGCACACCTAGAAACTCCTCAAGAAGCCTATGATCAATTTGAGCAAGAAGAAGAGCGGGCTAAAATGCCCTACCAAGGCAGGGGGCACTACTCGGCTACCCCTCCATAGGCCTCAAGTTCCTCGTAATGCACAACGGGAACAAACCAAGGAGGAAGAGATAAAATCCTTTGATGCATACAAAGCATTGCTATAGCACTTAGAATATGTGGAGACCAAGACTTTTGGGACCCAAAAGCCCATATTACGCCAGCTCTGCAGTCACCCTATGCATATTTTAGTTTTGGCACCCCCATACCCTGAACACTTCAAAATGCCTCAATTGGAAATTTTTAGAGAGGATGAAGATGCCCAAGAGCACGTGACAAGATTCCTAAGTCAATGCTTTGGCATTCAAGACAATGATGCATTGCTTTTAAGAATTTTTATAACCATGTTCATAGGTCCTACCTCAAATTGGTTTACCCAGTAGACGTGTTCCTTGAATGTTTCACCTTCAAAACCAAGAAGAAGGCATCATTAAGCGACCTACCTAGCCTCAAGCGGTATGAGGAGGAAACCATGGCTACTTATGGAAATTGATGGAGGACGTTACTTTCGAAGCTACCTTGCCTCCTTCCCATGGATGACCTGACCCAAATGTTCTCAAAGAGTTGCCTAAGGTCGATCTCTGTGCTATTGCAGCTGTAGCAATATGCCACCCTAGAAGAAGCCCTAGCACAAGCTAGGATAATTGATGAGATCAAAATTCAAGACAGCGATATTGCCAAGCCATGCAAGGAGTGGACCAAAAATGCCAAAATTGGGCCCACGTAACCAAAACCTGCCACGGTCAATCAAGTTGCCATAACTGTACCACCGCCTACAAAAATGACATAGCCCCCAAAGGATAATTATCAGGTATTTCCTCTTGCTAAGTATGAGAAGGAAAACCACAAGCAAGAGCAAAATTAGTAGCATCACCCTATGTGACAATTCACACAATTCACGGAGTCTAGAGACTCCTTGTTTGATCGCTTGTTCACGACAAACCTGATCAACCTGCTAGAAAGTCAACCCATAGACCCCAACGTGCCAAAACCCAAGGGCTATAGGGAAGATTTATACTATAGATTCCATTGGCAGAAAGGCCATGACATCTTTAGTTGTTATAAATTCAAAAACTTGGTACAAGACTTGATAGACAACAAAATGCTCATGGTGGATAATCCCGTAGCGCTGGGCAACCAACAGATGGACGTCTTCAAATACCCCTTACCTACCCATGATGTGCAGGAAAAAACTATACAAGTAAATGAGGTGACACAAAACTGCCCCATGCATGGGTATGTAGGGATGATAAGCATAGTGACATGGAACAAGAGATACCCAAACACGATTGCACCCACTGTAGCTATAGGATATGTTCCATCAACATCACAATCCCCAAAACACCCTATGCAACCTTCCCCACCTAGACCAGTGGCCATGATTCATACTATGCTTACTCAAATTTTAAGGACTACGTCGGCTAGGCTGTCCATCTATGAGCTCATCCAACAATCATCGCCCCATCAGGAGGCCCTGATGGAGATACTCAAAGCCATTGAGCTACAGCCAAAAGAACTTGATTCTTTCAACAACTTTGTGGGACATGTGAGACAATGCACCGAACCAGTCATAACCTTCAGGGAATATGAACTCAAATCGATGACTAGTGATATGGTGGATCCACCCCTGCACGTCATCGCATGGTTCAACAGCATTCCATTCAAGAGGGTATTGGTAGACACTAGTTTGTCCAACAATATAATCATGACTACGACATTAAAACATCTTAAGCTACCAATATCCCACATTGTGGCATCCACCTACACTCTTCGAGCATTCAATGATGCATTATGCTCGACGATTGGCACAATTGTCTTGCCCATCCAAGTAGGACAAAAGACCATTCCTATGTTGTGTCACATCCTTGAGGGTGATATGGCCTACAATATCTTACTAGGCTGGACTTGGATCAGGGACATGAAGTGTGTCCCATCGATAGCCCATCAATGCCTCAAGTACACATATGAATGGCAAGTACATGTAGTCCCAACAGACTTAGATCCCTTCAAGTTTTGCAATGCGGTGTAGCTGATGCCATAATCGACCCTTCCATCGACACATTTGGACTTTCAATTGAATCCATCCACTCAGGGTCCAATTTTGCCTACATCCCTATGGTTGAGTCCCTCAAGTAACTGACCTGGCCCATCTTTGTCGTTTGTCCCTTCACCAACAATGCCACCTATGGTGGCCACACCAAAGGACAACGGGAAGAAACCCATAGAGGGGGTGCCACCATCAGTCTCAACAATATCTACCGAAGAGGTACCCAGCAAAATGGAAGTCAAGACACCTAGTTCACCCAACATGGAGTGGACTTAGGAAGAACTCTCATTCTCTCCCCATCAACCATCGACAATTACCATCGATATGGCCAATACGAGCCTGGGGGAGTACCTAGTGTAGAACATCATGGCGACACCCACACTCGAATCCATGCAGGACATGGGGAGACCTCACCTCCCCATAGGCACTATCTTCCCTTTAGGTTACCCGCCAAATCAAATAAACTTTGTATATGGGGGCCTCAACAATGACATCGAACCCTACCTACAAGAGGAAGAGGACGAAGAGCCATTTGCTAAGAACGTCGACTATCTGTCCAACCCAGACTTCACCTTGAAATACCTTGGCCAATGTAATTGGCATGGATATGGATTGGGAAGATATGTACAAGGAATGTGCGTTCTTTGTCAACCAAGATATCAGATGCCATATGATAAATCAGGAGTGGGGTTCAACCACCCTTTGCCCCTTGACATCTTGGTAGAAAATATGCAAGGCCTAGGGCTAGGCAACAAGGATGGGTTGGCACAAGATCCATATGTCAATCTCAACACAACGTACACAATGGGGGACTATCTCCCATGGTTAACAAAAAACCTTGTTGACCTCAACAACCCTTCCCCTTTGATCAAAAAAGAGGAAAATTCAAGGGATAACCTCCAAGAGGGTTATGAACAAGATCAAGGAGAGTCTTCTGAAGATGAGACAACTTATGAGGTAGCACCTTGGGACCCTTTCAATTTTGATAGTAATCACTCACAGGTGATGCCCATCGATGATTATCAAGAGGACTTCATGGCAATGTTCCCCCTTAATGTTCCACTTGGGCAATTGCCACCTCAAGAGAATCCAGCCCTCCCACAGAGAGTGGAACAACCCGGAAGGGAACAAATCAACATGCTTGAAAAAAATGAGCCTCCCATGCTGACCATAAGACCAAGTGATCAAGAAACACCTAGTGGGAGGCTATACCAACAAGAAGAGCACATAGGTGTCAGAGTTAATGATGGCCTATGGATCTTCGATAGCGATTATGAGGATGAGACTGAGATGGCATATCTCAATCCCATGCGGAAATAGCAACACCCCATGGACATTGACGATATGTTTGAATAGCTAAACATGGGGCCAAGGCATAGGTGGCATTTAAATCAAGAATAGTTAAACCAAGTGCTTCATCCACCACTTTAGGCATACAGAGAGCACCTTCCATCCAGACACCCTATAGAGCCATCAGTACCAATGGCAGACCCTATCCTTCTATCCACACATAGGGCTTATCCTTTCGTGCCAATACCCATAAAGCCAGATTTGGGGCATAAGGATTACCAAGAATTTCTTAGTCAACACCCCCATGGTAATGGAAACCAAATTCATTTCATCATCATGATTTCCATTGACTTAACCACCCCCATCCATAACCCAACCAATCTAACATGACCATTGTATCTAGACCTAGATGCCATAGACTGGGATCACGTTGACTTACCACCATCCCCATCAGAGTACTGGCCTTGCGGTGGGATGTTCCATTTCACCCTAGGATAGACTCAGGATATATTCCATGCTGAAGAGGAACCTGACGTTCCCAATGTAGATCTAAATTCAATGAATGATATCCACCTGATCCTGACTCCACACCAGTTGGAGGACGGATCCCACATGTCAGTCAAAGAGACAACTAACGTAGACATCGGTTCTGATCCAATGAATCCATAAATCATCAAGCTAGGGGTAATTCTATCCCTCGAATAGCAAGCCGATTACATTACCCTTATCAAAAATAAGGAGTTTTTTGCATGGTCCTACAAATACATGGCGGGGCTAGACCCATAGCTAGTCATGCATAATATAACACTTGATCTGATAGTCAAGCTAGTCAAGCAAAAGCTATGTAAGATGCACCCAAAAGTGGCCTTAATGGTCAAATATGAGCTACAAAAGCTATTGGATGCACAGTTTGTCATCTACGTGGACTACCTACCATGGCTATCCAACATGGTACCCGTAAAGAAGCTGAACGAGAGGATTCACATATGCACCAATTTTCAAGATTTAAACAAAGTGATTCCCAAGGATGATTTCCCCTTGCCTAGCATCGATGCATTGGTAGAGGCTACAGCAGACCATGAAATGCTTTCCCTCATGGATGGTTTCTTGGGATACAACCAGATTCGTATCAATCTCGATGATCAACTAAAAACGGCATTCACGATGCCTTGGGGGACATTTTGTTATAAGGTCATGCCTTTTGGCCTTAAAAATGCTGGCACCACCTACCAACGTGCTATGACATACATCTTCCACGATCACATGCATAAAAATTTGGAAGATTATATGGATGATTTGTTGGCCAAATATCTTTTGTGCCCTAATCATCTTGATGACTTACGCAAAATCCTTGATCACCTCATCAAACACAAAGTTAGGCTAAACCCCAAGAAGTGTGTATTTGGCATCACATCTGGAAAACTCTTGGGTTTCATAGTCTCAAAATGAGGCATCGAGGTAGATCTAAATAAGGTCAATGCAATCCTTGAGATGCTTCCCCCAACCACCACCAAGTAGCTCAAAAGCTTGTATGGAAAGGTTGCGTCAATCAAGCGCTTCATAGTGCAGTTATCTCACAAGTGTCGACCCATGAATAAATTATTACACAATAGGGTAGCATTTCATTGGGATGATGAGTGCCAATCCGCCTTCGATGACATCAAACAATACTTGGCTTTGCCACCAGTATTTGCACCACCTAGACCAGGAGTGCCATTCTACTTATACATCTCAGCTACTGAGGTGGCACTGGGTGCCATGCTAGCCCAAAAAAATGAATTACATAAAGAACGGGCTAATTACTATCTTAGCCACATCCTGGTCAGTTATGAACTTAACTAGAATACATTGAGAAGCTATGCTTGGCAGTGGTATTTTCCACCAAAAATCTATGCCATTACATGCTAAACAATATGACGTATGTTGTGTCTAAAGAGAATCCATTACGGTATATGATGAGTTGTACTTATCATAGTAGTCGCACGGCGAAATGGATCATGTTTTTGAAAAAGTTTGACATCGAATTCATTGGGTAAAATTCCATCAAAGGTCAAGTCATCACCGATAAACTAGCAGAGGATCCTCTCAAAGACGACCAACATCTGACTATAGAGCTACCCGATGATGGGGTCTTCCATGTCTTAGAATTGCCAAATTCTGAAGAGCCTGAGTCACATGCTGACATAACCTTATTCTTCGATGGTTCTAAATGTGAGCAAAGGGGTGGCATGGGAATCATATTTTTCACACCACAAGGGGCTCTAATGCCTTTATCATTTAAATTTTATTTCTTGTGCACCAATAACAATGTTGAATACAAAGCCTTGCTCATAGGTCTTCATACGACCGTCACCATGAACATCAAATTCTTTAATATCTTTGGTGATTCGTTGTTAATTGTCAACCAAGTGAAAGGGGCATTCCAATACAAATGCCCGGTCCTACAGGCCTACAAAGCCCTTGTGGACAAATTCTTGGTAAATATTGAATGGTACAACATCGAGGCACTCCCTCGATCATCGAATCATTTTGTAAACACTATGGTCTATTTGGGGTCATTAATCCCACAAGACCCTTATGGTGAGATGAGAACCATTCAAGTCAAAACATTATCGCAATCCGTGATGGAGCATGCAAGCTTTTGACCTAACGCTAGGAATCCACTTGATCTAGATTGAACCATCTCAGGATAGGTTCTCTCGAATCCATGATAGTATGAATCACACCAACCAGGGGTCCTTGTACTCCTTGAACCCTCTTAATAGCAACACAATGCTATTATTACAAGTTCTTTCCCACTCATATTTTGCTAGGTACGAACTTCAAGAGGGATAGGCCATTCATACCATCGAGGTTTTTGATCAGTAGGATTGGTACATGCCCATAAGAGACTATCTCAAGTTAGGTAGCCTCCCACTTGAATTGTTGCATTCCATGAAAATATCATTCAAATAGAAAGTTGCAAAGCATGTCTTGCTAGGAGACATTTTGTACCGTCAGAGCTACGAAGGTATCCTCCTCCGTTGCTTGGACCAGCAAGAATCTTCTTGGGCGATCACCCAAGCGCATGATGGTACGTGCGGTGGCCACTTCAACGGTATGGCCTTCGCAAAGCACATTCTTCTCATGGGCTATTATTGGCCATATTTAGAGCGAGATTTTTTTGCATATGTGCAGAAGTGCATGAAGTGTCAACACCATGCTAACTTGACACATGTACCTTCTCAGGCCTTGCAGCCGATCCTATTGACTTGGCCATTTTCACAGTGGGGCCTAGATCTCATCGAAAAGATCTCCCCTATGTCATCAGGTCATCACACGTTCATCATAACGGCCACAAAGTACTTCACCAAGTGGGTGGAAGCAATTCTGATTACCTCTACGACTAGGCCCTGCATTACGGAGTTCATTTTACATAACATCATATGTCATTTTGGTATTCCATCCAAGATAATCTTGGATAATGGGACGTCATTTAAGAAAAAATATGTGTGTGCTTTGACAACAAAGTACAAAATTTAGCACAATTTTTTGACACCCTATTATCCACAGGCAAATGGGCAAGCAGAGGCGTCAAACAAAATGCTAGTCACTATTGACAATTTTGTCACATTTCTCAAGGGGTAGAAAAGAAACAAGTTTTGTATAGTGTTGTGTAAAGTTCTTTCTTTGTTATTTTTATTTTGAAAAGTTGCAGCAATTTTGGCTTTCAAAGCCACCCCCTTTGTATAAAAGGTAGAAAGAGAAAAAGCTTCGCTACCGAACAAACTAGAGAAAAGAGCTTCACCAAAGAAAATGAAACTGCTTCGCACTCGAAGTATTTCCAACACTACTTCGGGTGAAAATTTTGCGAAGTATTTCTGCCAAAGAAAATGCAAGAGGATCGACGAAAAGGGCTTCGATCCTGAAACATTTCGAACAACTACTTCGGCCAAGGCACCAGCGAAGCAGAATCTAAGGGAGCATCAAAGATTACTTCACCAGAAAGTTTCCGAAGCATCTACTTCAGGCCTCCTCACTCCCGAACCATTTCTACTTCGACGAAAAACCTAGCAAAGCACTCACTTTGGCTAGTTTTTTCCCGAAGCATTTTCAACCGAAGTTTTGGCAGCCAAGAGAAACGAAGCATTTTGAAGGCAGGAATGTATTTCGGCCGAAATCTCTCTAAACCATAATTTTGAAGAGGATCGCGATGAAGTACTTCTCCAAGGCATCAGCGAAGCAGTTTTGTCAGCAAAGCGGCAAGGACGAAGAAGACCATTTTGCGAAGGAGATATGCTTCGGCACTCCCCACCCCCAAAGCAGTTTTGCGAAGCTCAATCCTGCAAAGTACATATCAAAGAGGAGTTTTGCTTTGGCCCAGAACCATTGCAAAGTGAAGTGATGGATGAAGACTTAGCGAAGTGCTTCACGGGCACACGTTCCAAGCTGGGTATCTTCTCGAGGTGATCAAGTGCCTCATAAATGCAATTTTTCATGCCCAGCAAGCCCGCTGCTCATTTTTGGCAATCAAAAGCGAAGTATCAAGCCATGATGGAGAGCCTAGTGAGCACGGCGGCCACTCGAGCACTGCACCTAAATACCAAGGATGTCCAGACGGCTCATCAATGCACCTTTCCATGGTTGACCTGGTCACAGTTGCCAGTTTTGGTAACAGATTTGAAAGCTCAGTCGCGAGAGCTAAGGAAAGCTGAATTTTTAGAGCTCAAGGGCGTACTCTTCTTTACTATGTAATTATGATTGAAAGGCCTAGGTCCTCTATAAAAACCCAAGCATTGTAATGGAAATGGGGGAGAACTATCTACTAGAAAGTTGTTGTAACTTGATGTCCTACGATTAATACTAAGAGACTTTGAGCTCAATTCTTCTCTTTTATGCTGCCTTATGTACTTGATTCTTCTATCTCTTCCTATTTGTAGACTGAGATGCTAAACTTTGTGTTCGGTATGCGATTGGGGATAGTGTCCTAAAACTCATTCGAAAGGATACATAGGAGTAGATAAGTGTTGTATTGACTTTCTTTTATGTTGCCTGCCTTGCTTGGTTCTTCTATCTCTCTTCGTTTATATGTTGGATGCTAAAATTTGCGTCCGATGTCCGATCGGGGACATTGTCCTGAAACTCGTTTGGGAGGATACATAGGAAGGTGGATACCACATTTCTTTTGTTTCACTCTTGGTGTTCCTTGCTGCTATTCAAGTTATTTGTTAGCAATCGTGCTTCCTATTCTCTCCCACATTCAATCATCATCTTCTAACACTACTCTTTTTATTTCTTTTTCTAACCCTTACCCCTTTTTATTTCTTTTCCTAACCCTTACTCTATTTATCTCTTTCCTGCACTCTTGTCTCAAACCCCAAAAGTAGTTTAGCATAGGATCCGACCTTCTTCGAATATTTGCATGAGGGGCATCTCTTCCCCTCAGCATTTCAATGTTGGTCGTAGGTCTAGGGCACATACACTTACACCGAAAGTCCTTTCCTATGCAGATTTGATGACCAACAGTATCTGGCACGCCCGATGGGACCGACTGTGTCTATTTCAGAAAGATCCATAACCAGTCAAGGTCCCATATTTTAACATAAATCCCATTTCATCGGGGCCAATAGTTCTAATTAGTTCTCGATGTGACCCGATCAGTCTCACCTGACTAGTGGTAGTGAGGACTGATGCTCTCATTACCGAAAGACTAATAGCATCTGGTGACTCTGTTTACCCAAGAATCTTTAAGTTGTAAAGACCAATACCAAAATTTTGTGCCTTCATGCAAATGAGATGGAGAGTTAAGAATAAAGGAGAGGAAACCGAGTTCTTTGAGCTAGATATTGACACTTTTGGGGAACAATCAAGGTTGATCACCCCCGAGTTCCTACTGCAAGGAGCATCCTCTATTGACATACAAAGCTCAACTTCTGATAGTACAACATCTAGCTTTCCTCCCAATCCTCCCAACTCTTCGAAGCGTCCTAGCCCCTCTATTCCTATCAGTTGTCCTATTAGCAGTCAAGGGGGAGCTTCAAGAAATCTAGGAGCAAATATGGCACAGCAGCAACAACAACAACAACAACACATGCAATAGCCACCATCGTCCAAATTGTCTCCAGCATGGGATTCTTTGTCACCTCTAAATCTAGTGGGACAAGGACAAGTGTTGCCTACTGTCATAAAGAAAATCCCAATGTTCGATGGAATTGGGAAGACCACTTTGGAACACATCCAAGATATAATATCTCTATCGGTGATCCATGACATTACCGAAGAGTCGATTATGGTAAAGCTTCTGGTCCTTTCCCTTAGAGGTAAACTCCTCTATTGTTATATATCTCTACCACCTGGTAGTATTACGAGATGGGATCAGTTAGCTGATCAACTGATGGGAAACTTTAATGAATCCTATGATCCTACCTCTCTGCTGCACCAGTTCACTTCACTCAAAAGACATCCACAAGAGGAGATCATAGATTTCAATGTGTAGTTCGCTCAAACATGGCAGAGTGCCAGTTGGACTTTGGCCAACTGACAAAGCTGTAGCACTCTATTTCCTTTGGGCTTTCAACCCCGATATCGGGCTCATGGTAAGATATTCTAACATTAATACTTTCCCCGAGTTGTATGAGTTAGCTAAGAGAGCGGAGATGGATTTAATAGCTATGGGAAGCTCCTCCAAAGGATGTCGATGCCTATACTTCTTGAATTCCTACAACTCCAATATGCAAGTGCAGTCGCTTCATAAATCTCCACCACCCCCGCAATCCTGATTTCATCTTGGAATCCAAATCCTGTCATGTCTCAAATCACTACTCCATAGATCCATTTCCCTACATTTTCAACTCCATAGCCCATGGTCACTTCAGATTTTCCTGTGCTACAAGCACCACCTCAACTCCCTGCCCTGCCTCCAATACTGATGATGGCTTCCTTGCCAATCATTTTGAAAGCCGATGATATACAGAACAAAATTCTGTAGGAGATGCAGTCCCTAAACTCTACGGTTCATATGTTGTCAAATGACATGACCATTGTAAATAATAAGCAAGCGTAGCAGGAATTCCAATCGAGAAGACCTTATCCTTTGCCTGCACTTACCAAAGACCAAGTAGTCCAACAAGGGAAGGCTATGGCGAGGAATGCTGCAATTGATGAAGCTTCGAGCACTTCCGATTATGTATATTGGTGCTCTACATGCAACTATCCGCATGAAGAGAATACTTGCACCCTACACCAACACTATGTACAAACGCTGGTGAGCAGTAGCCACAACGGTTAGGTGAACTTCATTAGGCAGATGAGTCAAAACCTGGTAATCAATGAGGATGAGCCTATTGCAGTACTTACCAGAGGAGGAAGGAAGGCAATAGAAACGGATGCCACTCAGACGACTCTTGCAAAAGAGCAAGTTCAGCTCAAGAAAGGACAATCATATACTTCAACCCCGAGTGAAGCTTCTTCGCCTGCACCAGTCAAAGAAGAGGCTCAAAAGACCTCTGTCGAACCACCTCAGGCAAAAACTAAGGAGCAAGCTAAGGAAAATCTCAAGTTTCCTTCCCTCACCAAGTGGCAAAGAGTTGAATCTATAGAGCAATATCATACCTGGTACAAACCCAGAAAGGAACTTGAAGTGCTCAAATCTCCGACATACAACATCATAGAGGAATTGAAGAAGATCTTAGCCAAGATCAGCTTGTACGATGCACTACAACTACCCAGATAGGTCGACTTGCTACAAGAATCATTGAAGATAATTAAAGGAAAAGGGGTAGAACTACTTGCTCTTGTGTAGACTCTATCCACATCTATCACGAGGAAGAATATACCACCTTTGTTCTACCTAACCCTACAAATGGAAGGGTATATTGTACATAACTGTATGATCGACTCTGGGGCCGCCACAACATTCATGCCAAGGGTAGTCTATGGAGAAATAGGAATGGAGTATATGCGAAGCAGTTAGGGTGTACTCCAATTGGATGGGACTCCAATGAAGACCGTGGGAGTGATCAAGGACATTCTTATTCAGATACATAAGATGCCTCAGATCACAGTCATACAAGAGGTAGTTGTAGTCGACTTGGAGCCATATTTTAGTATGTGCTTGTCAAGAGAATTCATGGCTAAACTAGGCAGGTATCTATCTATGGATTACTCTCACCTAGAGGTTCCATTCAAAGGAAAGAAGGTAAAAATCTACAATGAAAAGCCTTCTTCCTTTCTTGTGCAGAAGATGTCCGAAGAAGAAAATAGCGAACCAGTGAATGCACTAGTGGAGGAGATAGAGCAGGTGGACTTGATAGAAGAGTCTCTTGTGCAATTGAGCTATGAAGATGAGTTTTCATTGGCAGACTTCAATGCCATGGTGGAGACCGAGATAAGGTGTTATGCGATCGCCAAGCCCAATAATCACTCCCAACCAAGGAATAGAACAAGTACCCAGGAAGAACTATGGAGGCTGTTCTTTGATGGTGCCCAATGTAAAAATGGTGCTGGGGTAGGGATTCTTCTAGTTTCACCATCCGGAGAGCAAAAAGAGTATTAATACCGGTTGACATGGAGTTGCACTAACAATGCAACGAAATACGAAGCATTATGCCTAGGAGTTAAGAAAGCTGACAAGTTAGGCATAAAGCACCTCCAAATTTTTGGAGATTCCAAACTGGTTTGCAACCAGATCATAAATAAGTGTACTTCAAAGAAGCATTACCTGAAATCATACCGCAATAGGGTATGGGACCTATTCGATTAGTTCGAATCTCTCAATCTGTAGTCAATCCCACGAGAGGTGAACCGACATGCCGATGTTCTGGCATCCATCGCATCCAGGTACTCTCCAGCAGAAGACATGGTGCATAAGCCTAGAGCTATGAGAATGATCTATAGGCCCTCTATCCTAAACAAAGAGCTGCACTGGCAAGTGTTTGATAATGATGAGCAGATTATAAATTTCATGATCCAAGAAGCCGCCATAGTCGAAGACCGAAGCTCTGATGAAGGAGAGTATGAAGGACTGATTCAATTGAAGAATAACCATGTTCCCAAAGGACTAATCACCCTAGAAAGTCTCTTTGATTGTAATTACCGAGCTCTCTCTCACATGATCAAAGTCCATGAAAAGCAGTATCAAGATTTGGAGCTCGAACTTGGGAGAGCAATAAAGGTGGGAACTAACTGCACTTCGAGGGAGATAGAACAAATACAAAATCTATGCAGAAATTTTTCCAACATAATTGCTTGGTATTATCAAGATCTCATGGGATACAATCGGTAGCTGGTTCAACACACAATCGAGTTGCAGGAAGGGGTCAAACCCTTCTGACAAAAGCAGAGGCCGATCAATCCTAAGATCGAGGTCCTGATGAAAGCTGAACTCCTGAAGATGCTCAAGGAAAAGATCATATATCCCATAAAGCACTCTTCATGGGTAGCAAACCTGGTCCCAGTCATAAAGAAGAATGGAGATATCAGGTTGTGCATGGACTTTCGCAATCTAAATAAGGCGTCCCTTAAGGACAACTATCCTCTCCCACAAATCGATCAAATTTTGCACTCGATGGCTGGAGCTCAACACTTCTCTCTACTCGATGGTTTTTTTGGATACAATTAGATTTGGGTCAGGGACGAAGACCAGCACAAGACGACATTCACCACCAAGTGGGGGACATTCGCTTATCAACGAATGTCATTCAGCATTTCAAATGCTGGGGCCACATTCTAGATAGCAATGGATCTTGCTTTTGGCAAGCTCCTAAATAAGGTTATCATCATATATATGGATGACATGATTGTTTTCTCCCGAAGAAGGGAAGACCACCCCACACATATACAACAATTTTTCAAAAAATGTCGAGATTTTGGCATCTCAATTAATCCAAAGAAGTCCATATTCATAGTCAGTGAAGGAAAGTTGCTGGGACACGCAATATCAGAAAAAGGCCTCGCTATAGATCCTGAGAGAGCCGAGGCTCTAATGAAGCTTCCACGTCCTGCAGAAAAGAAAGGACTTCAATATTTCTTTGGCCAGATTAACTTCGTGAGGAAGTTCATCCCCGACTTCGCCCAAGTCATCAAGCCAATGTCTCAACTCCTGAAGAAGGGCACCGAATTTAGCTGGACCGAAGAAATAAAAGAAGCTTTTGAAGAGATTAAAAATTGAATTGCTCAGGCGTCGGTCTTGATCAATCTAGACTATAGTCGAGATTTCATCATGTATGTCATAGGAGAGCCCGAGAGCTACACCGTTGTCCTGATGCAAAAGGGAGAAGATGGCGAGGAGTGTCCCATCACGTTTTTGAGTCAGGTGATCAATTCCCATGAAGAAAAGTATAATTTCATTGAGTGTCAGGTGCATGCAGTAATGAAATCACTAAGGAAGTTCAAGCAATTCATCTCCTAGAGCCGAGTCACAGTTTATGTCATTCACCCCAATGTGTGTAATTTCATTATCCAAGGAAAATTGGGAAGTAAAAGAGTTGGTTGGGTGAATAAAATACAGGAGTTTGACATTGATATCAAGCCCACAAAATTGGTTCACAGCCATGCATTGTGTCAAGAGTTGGCAAAAAGCACGATGGCCGAAGTAACAGAATCTTGGAGGGATGACTTACCAGTCGAAGAATGCTTCGCCAACTATGAAGAAGATGAGAAGGATTGGGTCGATGAGATAATATGCTATTTCAACATCGAAAAGTGTCCTTCACATCTAAATGCATCGCAACAAAGACATTTCAGGATGCGGTCCTCCAGATACACTCTGCGCCCCGAAGGCCTATTTTTCAGAAACATTGATGGTGTCCTTCTTAAGTGCATCAAGGATGATGATAAAAGGAGAGTCCTAGGAGAGTTCCATTCAGGACTATAGGGAGGTCACTTTGTAGGGATAACCACAGCCTTAAATATCATTAGGGCGGGTTATTATTGGCCCACACTCTTTGTCGATGCCTTCGTAGTTTGCCATAAATGTGAGCAATGTTAAAGGTTCACCGGTCGAAACAAAAATTTTGTAATGCCCCTTCATCCGATACAAGTAGAGGCACCCTTTCAACAATGGGGGTTGGATTTTATAGGATTCGTATCACCAAATTCCTCCATGAGACATAGGTTCATATTGACAGCAACAGACTACTTCACTAGGTGGGCCAAAGCGATTCCTACTAAACATGCGGATCAAGAGACTGTAGTCACCTTCTTGGAAGGATTGATCACCAGATTCAGCATCCCCAAAGCAATCATCACAAACAATGTCCCTGGCTTCACGGGTGCTAAAATCAATTATTTCCTCTATAGGTATGGGATATATCATAAAGTATCCTCCAATTATTATCCATAAGGCAATGGCTTGGCATAATCCACCAACAAGATTTTGTTGAGAATGCTATGGAAGCTCATAGAGATGAACAAAAGGACTTGGCATCTCCTTCTAGATCGGGCCTTGTGGGCCGATCGGATTCCTATCAAAAGTTCAATCAAAACTTCACCTTATGCTCTGGTCTATGGTAAGGAGGCCATCTTACCCATCCATATTGAGATCCCTGCATTGCAGCTGTTGGAAGTAGAAGATGGAGCTAGTCTAATGGAGAACAGGTTAGCTCAGCTACTACGACTAGAGGAGGATCACGAAGAAGCATACCAGGAATTCGCTAAGCATACTCAGGTCATCCAATATTGGTTCAAGAAAAAATCATCCGATCGCACATTCAATGTGGGAGACCTGGTATTGAAGTGGATTCTTGGAAGGCCAAGCCTAGAAATCATGACAAGATGGACGCATTTTTGGATGGGTCATTTGAAATCATGAAGGTAAACTCGGCCAATTCATTCATCCTTAAAGATGCAGATGGACAAGCTCTGTTGATCTCTGTCAATGGTCTTCATCTGAAGACTTTTCATCGCTAAAGACAATTCTTCTCTTCTCTTTAAAAAAAAAAAATGTGTATATAATTTGCATGTACATTCTCTTCCAAGATCACAAAGCCTAATAACACTTCCAAATCTTCTTCAAAGACTTCTGATGTGAAGTGGAAAGTACAAAAGTTTCGCTGTGAAGAAGGTAACCAAAGGCAAAATTTTGCGAAGTGGATTTCAAAAGGAGAGCTTCGCACCCGAAGTATTTTCTATGGCTACTTCAGGCTACATTCTTGCGAAGTGGATTATAAGGGGCTCCTTGGGAAGCATGTTACCCAAAAGGAGGCAGAACCAAAATCTGCGATCACCTTATCCCATCATCACAGCAGAAAGCCATGCCAATAGATGAGGGAGCAGAGGAGGAAGGAGGAGGAGGAAGCAATCACTTCAGCTAGTTTTCGCCCAAAACATTTTCAACAGAAGTTCTGGCAGCCAAGAGAAACGAAGCATTTTGAATGCAAGAATGTGTTTTGGCCGAAATCTCTCCGAACCACAATTTTTCAGAGGATCACGATGAAGTACTTCTCCAAGGCATCAGCGAAGCAGTTTTGTCAGCAAAGCGACAAGGATGAAGAAGACCATTTTGTGAAGGAGATATGCTTCGGCGCTCCCCACCCTCGAAGCAGTTTTGCGAAGCTCAATCCTATGAAGTACATATCAAAGGGGAGTTTTGCTTCAGCCCAGAACCATTGCCAAGTGAAGTGATGGATGAAAACTTAGCGAAGCACTTCACGGGCACATGTTCCAAGTCAGGTATCTTCCTGAGGCGATCAAGTGCCTCATAAATGCAATTTTTCATGCCCAGCAAGCCCGCTGCTCATTTTTGGCAATCAAAAGCGAAGTATCAACCCATGATGGATAACCCAATGAGCATGGCGGCCACTCGAGCACTGCACCCGGAGACCAAGGATGTCCAGATGGCTCATCAATGCACCTTTCCATGGTTGACCTGATCATAGTTGCCAGTTTTGGTAATAGATTTGAAAGCTCAATCATGAGAGCCGAGGAAAGCTAAATTTTCAAAGCTCGAGGGCGTACTCTTCTTTACTATGTAATTATGATTCAGAGGCCCGGGTCCTCTAAAACCCAGGCATTGTAATGGAAATGGGGGGGAACTATCTGCTAGAAAGTTGTTGTAACTTGATGTCCTGCGATTAATACTAAGAGACTTTGAGCTCAATTCTTCTCTTTTATTTTGCCTTTTGTACTTGATTCTTCTATCTCTTCCTGTTTGTAGACCGAGATGTTGAACTCTGTATCTGGTATGCGATTGGGGATAGCATCCTAAAACTCATTTAGAAGGATACATAGGAGTAGATAAGTGTTGTATTGACTTTATTTTATGTTGCCTTCCTTGCTTGATTCTTCTATCTCTCTCTATTTATATGCTGGATGCTAAATTCTGCATCCGGTGTGCGATCGGGGACAGTGTCCTAAAACTCATTCGGGAGGATACATAGGAATGTGGATACCACATTTCTTTCATTTCACTCTTGGTTTTCCTTGTTGCTATTCAAGTTATTTGTTAGTGATCATGCTTCCTGTTCTCTCCCACCTTAAATCATCATCTTCTAACCCTTACTCTTTTTATTTCTTTTTCTAACCCTTACCCCTTTTTATTTCTTTTCCTAACCCTTACTCTGTTTATCTCTTTCCTGCACTCTTGTCTCAAACCCCAAAATTAGTTTAGCATAGGAGCCGACCTTCTTCGAATATTGGCATGAGGGACATCTCTTCCCCTCGGCCTTTCAATGTTGGTCGTAGGTCCAGGGCGCATACACTTACACCAAAAGTCCTTTCCTATGTAGATTTGATGACCAACATTCACCATCCTTAAAGAGAAAATCATAGATAGTCATAAGTATTGGCACATTCAAATACCACTTGACCTGTAGGCTTATTGCACTAGAATTTAGAAACCCATTGGGGCCACTCCATTTTTGCTGGTGTATGCCTCCGAGGTAGTCATGCCTCTTGAGTTGGAAATACCTTCCCTGTGCATATCAATGCAAGAGTTCATGGATGATGACACTGCACGATAGGCCTGGTTAGACCAGCTTACATTGCTCGACGAATGTTGCATCCATGCTCTCGAGCATTTACATAACTATCAAGAGCGACTTAAGAAAACATATAACATGAAAGTTCACCTTAGGGACTTTCAGGTTGGTGACCTGGTCTTAAAAGAGAACCAAAAAAATTCTAACTTGCCACCCCATTTAAGGGATAAGTTCATGGAAAATTGGTTAGGTCCTTATGTAATCAATAGTAAAATAGGACCCGAAACATACTAGTTTGCCTCTCTTGAAGGAATCAAGGAACTAGAACCCTTGAACATCAGTCATTTGAGGCCATTCCACATTTAGGGAGCCATAGCCCACCCCAAAAGCTCCAAGGATTCCAACAATCGCTTGGTCAACCTAAAAAGCTCCAAGGATTCCAGTAATCGCTTGGTCAACCCTAAAACACCCCAAAGGTATCCCTAATTCCTTTGGTCAAACCAAAAGCCCCAAGGATTCTTGCAATTTCTTGGTCACCCAAAACGCCCCAAAGGTATCCATAATCCCTTTGGTCAAACCAAATGCCCCAAGGATTCTTGTAATCGCTTGGTCAACCCCAAAATGCCCCAAAGGTACCCATAATCCCTTTGGTCAACAAAAGCCCCAAGGATTCCCGCAATCACTTGGTCAACCCCAAAATGCCCCAAAGGTATCCATAATCCCTTTGGTCAAACCAAATACCCCAAGGATTCCTGCAATCACTTGGTCAACCCCAAAATGCCCCAAAGGTACCCCTAACCCCTTTGGTCAAGAGCCCCAAGGATTCCCAAAATCTCTTGGTCACCTAAAATGCCCCAAAGGTATCCCTAATCCCTTTGGTCAAACCAAAAGCTCCAAGGATTCCCAAAATCGCTTGGTCAACCTAAAACGCCCCAAAGGTATCCATAAACCCTTTGGTAAAACCAAAAAATCCAAGGGTTCCCACAATTGCTTCGTCAAAAACAAATATTCAAAAACAAACAAAAACAACAGATAATCAAAAATAACAAAAAAAAAATTGCATCTCACTTTCATGCACATTATTACAAAAAAAAAAAAACACAATAAAACAAAAAGAAAAGAAACACTGCATTAGGCATCACATACATACATTGCATATTTGTTGGTCATACATGTCAGAAGCACCATAGACTGCAATTACTCGACAATTCCATCATTCAGTCCATTTTGTAAAAATATCCATCAAAAATAACACCCTTTGCATTTTTGCCATATCATAGTCAGTTGTCTGCTAATGTCTTTAGGGTTTTTTTTTGTCATTCAGCTGTCTTTAGATTTCTAGTCAAATACTATACAAATTCAGACTAATTTTTACAAGGTAGAGTTGTACTTGGATCATGCCTTGTTACATAGCATCCCAACACAAGCTTAAAACACATAAAAAATTCCAAAGTTGTGTGAATGCAAGACGAAACCTACAAAGTAGTCTAGGGTACCCTAAGCAAAAAGTTTATCCTGCTCATCCCCTTGTGTGAATGGTTCAAGAATTCTAAGAATTGATAAAAGGACAAGCTCTTCCCCATCCAATTCCCCATAGTAAACAGTGGTTTTCACCACTATCAGAATAATTCAAATCACCTTTGGTCACTAAAGTTGTAAGGATTCGTACTACACACCCTTGAGAAGGATGGATAGTCATCCCCAAAGCCTAAAAGGATCAATGCCATTCACAATCAAAATTCCAAAATTCCACCATCAAAACTCCCAAAACACCTTTGATCCCCAAAGTCATAAGGATTCGTACTACATGCCCCTAATAAGGATGGGTAGTCATCCCCAAGGCCTAAAAGGATCAATGTCATTCCAAAGAAAAAATCCCAACCACCTTTAAACCCCAAAGTTGTAAGGATTCATACTACACATCCCTAAACAGGATGGGTAGTCATCCCCAAGGCCAAAAGGATCAATGCCACTCACAAGACAAAAACCCATGATCTCAACTTGTAAATCACAATGCCAAATCTAAAGGCAACAATAAAAATAATAACAGTGGTTATCACAACTACTCAAAACCCTTGCTCAAGAAAAAATAAAATAAAATACATAAATAAACAGTTATTTTCATCACTATGTATGAGAGCAAGTAGCCCAACAAGTTGAGAAATCGAAAGACGCCTGAGCTTGAATCCTTGGAATTCTCAACATTTGAAGAACCATTTAGGTGATCCTCATTATGGGTTTTGTGGATAGCCTACCTGGCAATGATGGTATCCTAAACACATGACGATATGTCTATCACATCAACTTTGCATGTGTGTAGACCAATGTTTGCATGTGGATGAGCTAGCTTATGGTAACTTAGATTACCCCATGGATTAATCTTCCTAAATACAACAAAGGAGTTAGTGGAGGTAATTAGGTAATCCTTAGTACAGGTTTGGTTGACAACCTATCTGGCACTGGCGGTATCCTTATGAATACCACATAAACAAACTCAATCGCACACACAAGGATGTGAAATAACTTGGTCAAACTCAAGTCAGATTCATACCTTGTTCAAAAGTCTTGTAAGATAAAGTGTAATCTTGATTAGTTAGTTAAAACATATGAGTCTTAGAAAAACCTTAACTACATTCTAAAACAATTATCATACATTTCATTACTTGCATCACCATTCGAAAAAACAAAACAAAAAAAATTACAAATGCAAAGTCATTTCATAAAGCAATCGCATAGTACAGAAAGCCAGTAAATCTTGTACAGTATATGGTGCCACCACCTGCATACCAAAAATTAATTCGTCCATTCCATATGCATACATCCATATAGTCAGAAACATCCACATTCATAATAACTATGCATACATCAACATAAATAAATGTGCATAAAAGAGCAATAAACCATAAAATCATCCAAAAAGAGATTCATGTATATATTAAGTCAAAAATACCCTCAGGATATAATAAAACGGTCCTCTAACCTCACAAAAAAATCAAAATCTCAAAATCCCCAAAGCCTAGGGAGTCGGCCACCATGATCACATAGGATCGGTGCAACTAGAACTACCCCCAGTGGTGTGGGTCTTATGGGACCTCTTAGGGTGGCTACTGCCAGCCCTAGCATCATGCCCACTAATGCTACCCTCACCCACCTGCTTGCAATGAGAGGAAGCAGATTGCTCAGTCTCACTGTCTCTCATTTAGCATGAAGATCCACATCTAGTGAGCTCAGGTAACTTTCCATTGAGGTGGATAATCTTAGCCTCCAACTCCACCCGAAATCGATCCCACTCCATATTCCACCGATGGTACGCAGCCAATGCGTCATCCCGTTGATCCAACTGAGCCCGTAGGGAATCCCTCTTGATTATGTGCTCCTCATCCCATCTCCACAGTAGATCCTCCAATCATGCTATCTCAGCATGAAACCTAGCCTCCATATCCCCTAGGACTACCTTCGACATGGGCATCTCTAGGATGGCATGCTGCTCTGGCACCCATTGCTCTGGGACGTCCTAGACATCCGACTGCTCTAGAACCCCTAAATCATCCCTAGTGAGGTCATCTACCTCCACCATATTTGCATCATCGAGTAGAGCTCCCAAAATTTGTTCTCAGGGAGTCGTTCGAATGGGCAGTTCATCTATTAGAATCTGCATAATCTAATACATGTCCTCCAAAGTCACCGTCAACTCCCCTGTTGGGAGATGAAAGGTGTTGGTGCGGGGATCACATCAATTGATCAAGGCAGTTAGATATACCCGATCCCCCACCATAGGCTCCAACCGCATCACCTTCTTGAGCCCAAGGGCATAAAGCCACTCCCAATATGCCATAGTTAGTGCCTCTCGGACATCAAAAAACACAGTCAGCTGGCGATGCCGACTCCTAACAACCTGCAAAACACAAACATAATAAAACAAAAAAAACAAATTAGGATTTCAACCTTAATTTAAACAAAAACATTTAAAACAAAGTACATACAAACAATTGTATAGATAAATTGTACAATAGAGTACAAAACATTCAAATAAATTGTACACCTAAAAAACAAAGTACAAGAAAAATAAAAGTACAGACAAACAGTACAACAACAGTACAGATCAGTCAAATAAACTGTACAATCAACAACAACAAAAAATCAACCAAAACAACAAATCATACTAGGGTTTTTAACCTTCAGTGTGAACAAAAAAATCAAATAAAACAAAACACTCATACTAGGGTTTTTAACCTTCAGTACGAACAAAAAAATCAATAATAACATAAAATTCATCCTAGGATTTTTTTTACCTTCAGTGTGAACAAAAAAATCAAATTAAAAAAAAAAAAAAAAAAGATATACAAATTTTAAACTAGGGTTTTTTTAATCTTAGTCTAAACGCGAAAAAAATACAAAACAAAACAAAACAAATTCTAACCTAGGGTTTTAACCTTAGTTTAAACAAAAATAACAAAATTACTAGGGTTTTAACCTTAGGCTAAAAACAAACAAAAACAAAAAAGTTTAACCTAGGGTTTAATCCTAGTTTAAATGAACAAAATTAAAAAAAAAAAACAAATCAAAACAAAAAAATTCAAACTAAGGTTTTTTTTAACCTTATTATGAACAAAACAAAACAAATAAAACCACAACATTCATCTAGGGTTTTAACCTTAATGTGACAAAAAACAATGATAAAATGCGAGTTTTAAAAAAAAATTCATATAAAAAAAAACAAAAAACAAGAAGAAGGAAGGAGCACCTATCAGTCTCGCCTCAGCTCCGCAACTCGAGGATCCAATCCTTGAACTCATGGTGTCCATAAAAATTTGGAAGCACTCCACTTCGCAAACTCGAACTCCTCCTCACAGCTCCAAATCGCCAGGAAAAACAATTGCAAATGAGCCCAAAACCTAGTTTTGGCCCTTATATAGGCTCTTAGGCCTATAATCGTTCCACCATGGGATGAGCACTCTAGTTAGTGCTCATCCCACCCTAGGATGATTACAAAACTGGTATTCATCCCACCTTGGGATGATTACAGAGCAAGAAAATAAAAAACAACCAAAATTGCATCCAAAATGCACCAAAAATAACAATAAAACTGTCAAACAAAGGCACGTTTATGCCTACGATTCATGGAATCCAAAACCAAAATTGGGGTCACAAATCCTCACTATCCTAATCCCTAATAATGCTACCATAGCTGGACCACTCCACGAGAGGACGATTTTTTGACAATTTTAGCCCCAATAAGCGTAAAAAAAAGGGTCAAAACCCACCAAAAAACAGTAATAAAATTTCCAAACAAAGGCGCATTTGCGCCTAACATTCATGGCATCCAAAACTGATTTTGGGGTCACAAATTATCACTATCCTACTCCTTAAGAAGGCTACCATAGCCATACCGCTCCATGAAAGGATGGATTTTCGATAATTTTAGCCCCAATAAGCATCACAAAAAGGGTCAAAAGCCACCAAAAAATAATAATAAAATTGTCGAACAAAAGCGCCTTTGCGCCTGACATTCATGGCATCCAAAACTGATGTTGGGGTCACAAAAGTATCACTATACTACTCCCTAAGAAGGCTACCATAGCTGGACCGCTCCACGGGAGGACTGATTTTTGACAATTCAATCCCCAAAAAGCATCACAAAACGGGTCAAAACCCACCCAAAAACAACAATAAAATTACCGAACAAATGTGCATTTGTGCCTGACATTTTTGGCATACAAAATTGATGTCGAGGCCACAAATTATCAATATCCTACTCCCTAAGAAGGCTACCATAGCTAGACTGCTCCATGGGAGGACGAATTTTTGACAATATCAACCCCAATAAGTGTCCCAAAAAAGGGTTATAACCCACCAAAAATAGGTCCAATTGCTAGAAAACTATAAGTGTTGAATGAAAAACAATTGAAGACACCCTTAAAAATGTCATATTGGGTCAAATGACTCATTGCTTTTCTCATTTTTGTCATTCCCTCATCGATTCGTCGCTTGAGGGGGTAGTCACACTTAGTCACCAAATAAAAAAAAACACACCCAATCAAGGAAATGGCATGCATTCCAAGAATCATTGAAAAAGACAATCACGCCCCTGCTTGGGGTAGTAAACAAGAAATAATCACAAGCTGATAAAACATTTGGCATTTTTGAATCATGAACTCAAGGTTCCTTAGATAAAAGGTTGCGCCCTTTGCCTATTCATGACTGAACAATGTCCAAGATCAAGTAACACCTCATCAAAAAATGTTAACACTTGAAGTAAGCTCCTTAGCTCGTCAGAAGCAAGGATTCAAGAATGCATGCCATTTCAATGCTTAGGGCATCAAAATTTGGTTAGGTTACTGAGAAACCCTAATCATTGAGTGCTTTGGTTATCTATTTTTTCTCAGCACTATGCCATGCATAACGTATCCCAAAAAGGTGCATCTGTAGACACTAAAATAGCACCAATCTGATTATGTGACTACAAGCACTGATCGAGTTAGCATACATAGCCCCTAGGGCAGCCCCTAGAGGTTAAAAAATGGTCCTAATAACTCCCAAATCAGTTTTGGAAGGTCAAAGGTCAATTTGGCACCTTTTAAGCACTTTGCTCCCTACTTGGCTCACCCTTGGATGATTAGAATCCTATTAGAATCCTATTCGTCCCACACTGAGACGATTAGCAGCAATCATCCCAGGGTGGGACGAATAGCATGTTTGACTAGAAAAAGTCAAACCTCGATAGGTTCACCACTTAATTATGCCTTCAAGGCATGCAATTGCGAGGAATAGCTTCAAATCAGATAGGGACTTCAGTCAAGCATGCCTTGATCATGGAGGCCTCATACAAGGAGACTCTAAATCAGGGAGAGAGTTCACCACCTCGAGTAGAGGGGATAGAGTTATCCTATGGAAAGAGATCCATGAACTAGAGCAAAGGGGAGAGAGTTCTCCTGTGGAGAGTGTAGACACCAAAATAGCACCAATCCGATTATGTGACTACAAGCACTGATCGAGTTGGCATACGTAGCCCCTAGGGTAGCCCCCAAAGGTTAAAAAGTGGTCCTAACCACTTCCAAATCAGTTTTGGAAAGTCAGAGGTCATTTTGGCACCTTTTAAGCACTTTTCTCCCTACTTGGCTCACCCTAGGACGATTAGAATCCTATTTGTCCCACCCTGGGATGATTAGCAGCAATCATCCCAAGGTGGGACGAATAGCAAGTTTGACTGGAAAAAAGTCAAACCTCGACAGGTCTGCCACTTAACTGTGCCTTCAAGGCATCCAATTATGAGGAATGACTTCAAATCAGAGAGAGGGACTTTAGTCAAGCATGCCTTGATCATGGAGGCCTCATGCAAGGAGACTCTAAATCAAGGAAGAATCTTCTCTTCCAAAAAAGGTATGGCAAGCCAAGTGGCACCCTCGCATGCACATTCAAAGAGAGAGACCCTAGGTCTATAAAATGGTGAGCCTCCTCACCCCAAAATGATAACAGAGTGGGAGCATTTAGAGCAATGGAGTGCTACCAAATTATGCCCCCATTCCACCTTTGTGCTTCCTACATCCATAATTTCTCTTTCGGAAGAGAGGTCATCTGGTGAACACTAGGAACGCAATCTCGACCCAAAACCCAAATAATCAGCCACAATCCCACACCAAATTCACCGACACAACCTCCTCAGAGGTTTTGGACCCATTCCAAGTGGATTGGTGTCAAAACCAGACCCAAAATGGTGAGCATCCTGCCTTCGGGCACCCCCCAAACTATCACAGTCCTAATTGGATCACCCTGAGATGATTAGAAATCCATGATGAATTTCTATGCTTTTTCTTTTGCATCATGTTATATGTGATTCACTTATGCTGTTGTTCAATTTTCACTGCATTTTGATCTGTTTTGACTGTGTTTTTATCATTTTACATGTTCACTAACATACAGGGAGTGCCTTCAGATATAGGACAATCTTGGTAGAATATACTAAATCTTACCTTCTGGGTTGTCCCAAAATGCCCCATTTTGCCTAACCCCAATTTTATAGGTGTTTTGAAGGCCTTTGGATAGGACATTCGGGAGGTCATTTTCGCATGTATTATGACAGTCCTAATTGGATCACCCCGGGATGATTAGAAATCCATAGTAGATTTCTTGACTGTTCCTTTTGCAATGTGTCCCTGATGGTGTTTACATGCTTTTGTCCAAATTTCATTTTATTCTGATAATTTTTTATCACTGTTTTAATTATTTCATGTATGCATTAACCGGAGGCCTTGGAGATTGCATGTTTCCCTCCATTCGTATGTGCTATTAATCGTTTGCTATTTCTCTGTACACGGGATCTCGATACTGAAGTGGCAGCAAGGAACTAATAATGTATTCATGCAAGTGACGATGATTTTTGGCCCACCCATTTTGAATGTGGGCATGCGAAAGATCCCGAAGGGAAGCGTACCATCCGTTGGTGTAAAAAAATTGTATCGAACGCTCCGAGCCCCTGAAAAGGGGGGGGGAATGCATTGTAACCGGATCACAAGCAATATTAATAAAAGAGGCTGCACTCCAGTTTTGCTTTACATCTTGTTTCATTCATGATTCGATTTCCATTTTTCATGCACTTAGCGTTTCATTAATACAACTGCTTTTGTTTGCATCGCACCTGATGCACCTGTGCTTCCGTACCTTAGTGCTTTCAGAGAGATATCAATGAATGAGAGAAAATGGTAAAGAGTTCTCCCATGGAGAGAGATCCATGAACCAAAGCATAGGGGAAAGAGTTCCCCTATGGAGATAGATCCACGAACGAAAGCAAATGGGAAAGAGTTCTCCTGGAGAGAGAGATCCATGAACCAAAGCAAGGGGATAGAGTTCTCCTATGGAGAGAGATCCACAAATTAGAGTATAGGGAATTGATGTCTCCTTTGGACATAGGTCCATAAACATTGTAATAGGGAATGATTCCAAAATATTTATTAAGAAAATTTAGAAGAAATATTTTCTCCGTGGATGTAACCCGCATTGGGTGAACCACATTAAATTTGTGTCTCCCATGTGTTGGAATATGTAATGCAACATTGTGTAAATTATTCCTAGACTAAAATATAAAGTCTAAAGAATAATATTTGAATTAAAAAATAATTCTATTTTATGTAAAAATATTCCCACCCAATTAATAAATAAAATAAGGGTGCTAGGAATATTTAATTTGTGAGAAAAAGTTATTTCTCATTTTTTAGCAAATATTAAAAAGTAACCAATCACTTTTTAATATTTGATAGATGCCACTTGTCACACATTTAAAGATAATATTGTGATAAAATTTGTCACAAATCTTAAGATAAGATTGTGATAAGATTTGTCACACATATCAAGATAAGATTGTGATAAGATTTCCTTTATTCAATTGCAATATGGTTATAGTTGTTTATAACCATATTGTAAATCTTATCTTGAGATTTTGTAAATATTTGATAGATCCACTTGTCACACATCTTAAGATAATATTGTGATAAGATTTGTCACACATCTCAAGATAAGATTGTGATAAGTTTTTTCACACATATCATGATAAGATCCACAAATTAGAGTATAGGGGATTGATGTCTCCTTTGGACATAGGTCCATAAACATTGTAATAGAGAATTGATTCCAAAATATTTATTAAGAAAATTTAGAAGAAATATTTTCTCTGTGGACGTAACCCACATTGGGTGAACCACGTTAAATTTGTGTCTCCCATGTGTTGGAATATGTAATGCAACATTGTGTAAATTATTCTTAGACTAAAATATAAAGTCTAAAGAATAATATTTGAATTATAAAATAATTCTATTTTATGTAAAAATATTTCCACCCAATTAATAAATAAAATAAGGGTGCTAGGAATATTTAATTTGTGGAAAAAAGTTATTTTCCCTTTTCTAGCAAATATTAAAAAGTAACCAATCACTTTTTAATATTTGATAGATGCCACTTGTCACACATCTCAAGATAATATTGTGATAAGATTAGGGCAATTTTAGGGTTGTAGTAGAAAAGTTTCTCTTTAAATATGAGTGTTGTCTACTACATCTAGTCATATCAAATTGATGCATATTATTGCATATCATTGAAGCATTTTTGTATTGTTGAATCATTGAGTAATATAGTGAGCTTCATAGTGGATGTTTTCCTTCTTCATTTGAAGTAGGGTTTTACCACTTAATATTGGTGTTGTGGGTTTTTCTCTTTTGTGTGTGATTGATCTTGTGGAGCATTCTTCTTTCTTGGGAAGACTTGTTTGTCTCACATTTAGTATCAGAGTGGTTGGGATCTCCATCAAGTGTCTTCAATCCTTTGAGGTGAAAAACCCATTAAGGTATATATATTTTTTTTAATGCATGCATTTGATATTTGGGTATTTTATGCATTTGATATTTGGGCAAACTTATTTTGCAAATCTGCCATAAGGGTTTTATAGATTTATTGTGTTTTTTTTATCTAGTTGTTAGGACTTTTACAAATGGTGTTTTCATTTTAAATCTATAAATTTTTGGCATTGAGCTTTTGCTAGAAGGGTTTTGGAGCCAAAAGGACCCCATGGTAGCATCCGGAAGGCCCAAAAATCCTATTTTCATATATTATTTGCCCTATTTTGGTGAAAAATAAATCTGAGGCAAATTTTTTTTATTTGGGGCCAAATGGCCCCCCACCCATTTTGTTGTACAGTCTGAATTTTTTTATTATTCTGTTTTTTAATAAAAAACAATCATTTAATAAAAAAAATAGTCATTTTTTATTATTCTTTTTTTTAATAAAAAAAAAAACAATCATTTAATAAAAAAAATAGTCATTTTTTTATTTTGTTTTTTAATAAAAAAATAGTCATTTAATTAAAAAAAATAGTCATTTTTTATTATTTTGTTTTTTAATAAAAAAACAGTCATTTAATAAAAAAATAGTCATTTATTATTCTATTTTTTAATAAAAAGAACAGTCATTTATTTTATTTTAAGACCTAATAGTCATTTTTTTTTGCATAAATTGAAATGCATTTTTTATTATTGTATAATGCAACTAGAATCCTTTTATGCAAATTTTGGCAAATTTTTAGTCAAATTGTCAAATAATTTAGACCTTATAGTCATTTTTTTTCTCACATTAACAATGGTCTTTTGTGATTTTGCTTGTTTTGCAAGGTTATCCAAGTATGTTTTGGAGTATACAAGGCAATTTTGGATCAAATTTTTCACTCTCTTCCCCCTATTTGTATTAATTTCTTCTAATCTCTCTCAAGCATTTGCTTGAAGCATAATGTAGAAATGTAACTTATATCTCTCAGAATGAAAGTAAAAGAGAATGAAAGTGAGAGAGAGAGAGAGAGAGAGAGAGAGAGAGAGTGTATTTGTGTTTTGCCTATTTTGCATCTCAACTAATCTAACTACTAACTTACTAACTTGCTACTAAAAAATCTACTAACCAACTAACTTGCAATTTACTAATTTTCATATTAATCAAAAAGGTTAAAAATGAATCAACTTACTAACCACAACTTTAGTATTTGATTAAAATTTACTTAATCTTGCAACACAGTTTATATTTGCTAAACACCTATTGAATCCAAAAGAATCTTCTCTATCGATAGGAAGTCCTTTTAGGGTCCTCGTACCCGTACCCTTTTGGGTAGCTTGGTTGACCTTGGGTGAGATGAATTGGCAATTCATTAGGCTATAGCAAAACCTTAAAAATAAACATTAACTTACTAACTTATTGACTATCTAACATTTAACAAATATTTTATGGTTCAATTCAAATTAGTTTATTTTGTTGCAAGATGATTGTTATGGTTAGTTACCTTCTTATTGCAAGTTGATCTTGGTTTATTTCCTTTATTCAATTACAATATGGTTATAGTTGTTTATTACAAGATGGTTATAGCAGTTCATGATGATGTTGATTATCTTTCATGATGATGTTCAACAATACAAGAATGCTTCAATGTTATGCAATAATATGCATCAACATGATATGATCAGATGTAGTAGAAAAGCTTCTTTTTAAATAGGGGTGTTGTCTACTACATCTGGTCATATCATGTTGATGCATATTGTTGCATAACATTGAAGCATTCTTGTATTGTTGAATCATTGAGTAATATAGTGAGCTTCATAGTGGATGTTTCTCTTCTTCATTTGAAGTAGGGTTTTACCACTTAATATTAGTGTTGTGGGTTTTCATTTTTTGTGTGTGATTGATCTTGTGGAGAATTCTTCGATCTTGGGGAGACTTTGCTTGTCTCACATTTGGTATCAAAGCGGTTGGGATCTCCATCAAGTGTCTTCAATCCTTTGAGGTGAATAACCCATTTAGGTATATATATATTTAATGCAACTTCATGGAGCATCAGGAAAGGCATGCTACCAATAATTACATGTTATGTGAAGAGTAATATTTATGTGTTAAGGTGATGCTCCTCCTAAAGTGTGTTTAGCAACTAATGTTTCTCCTAGTAGCAAGCTTTGGCACTTAAGGTTAGGCCATATAAACTATCAAAATATTCAAATGATGAAGTCCAAAAATTTGGTTGAAGGCTTGCCTAACATTTCACCTATTCATGGTTTGTGTGAAACATGCATCTTAGGCAAGATGAGCAAACAAAAGTTTGCAAAGGACAATTCAACAAGGGCCACACAAATTCTTCAACTCATTCATACAGATATTATGGGTCCATTACATGTTAGATCTCTTGGTGGTGCATCCTATATTCTCACCTTTATAGATGAATATTCAATAATAATCTTTGGGTATCTACTTAAGAATAAATCAGATTGTTTTGAGACATTCAAGGAGTTCAAAGATTTGGTAAAAAATAAAAAGGGAGCAAAGATCAAAATGATAAGAAGTTACAATGGAGGGAAGCACAATAACAATGATTTCAATGAGTTTTGTTCTTCTCATGGGATCAAAAGGCAGTTTACTTATCCATACACTCAACAAAATGGTGTTGTAGAGAGGAAAAATAGGATAATCATGGAGATGGTAAGATGCATGCTTGGTGACCACTTACCTCAATTTCTTTAGGGTGAAGTAGCCAGTACAACAATATACATTCTTAACAAGTGTTCTTAAAAATCAGTTGAGGGGAAGACTCCTTATGAGGTTTGGAATGGTAAGAAGCCAAATTTTTCACACTTAAGAGTGTTTGGATGTGATGCATTTTCATATATTCCTTCAGAAAAGAGGAATAAATTGGACAAAAAGTCTCAAAAATGCATCTTTGTTGGCTATGATGTAAAACATAGGGGCTACAGGTTATACTTACCTTCTTCACACATTGTATTTGTTTCAAGAGATGTCAAATTCAATGAAGACCTTCTTGAGTTAGAAAAGGGTGGGCCTTGTGTCAAAATGACCAAGTGGTTGGATCATTCTATGGATCCTAAAGAGAAAAATTTAGTTATCCAAAGGATAACTAGAAGTATGACCCTTAACATGTCTCTTATAGCTAATATAGAGAATGATCATGAGCCTACTTCTTACCAAGAAGCTTCACAACACTCTTGTTGGGTTGATGCCATGAAGGTTGAGATGGATTCTCTTCTAAAGAATAAAACTTGGGATCTAGTGCCTTATCCTAAGAAATGTTATTGGGAACAAGTGGGTCTATAGAATCAAGTACAATTAAAATGGAGAGATATAAAAGTATAAGGCTAGATTGGTTGCTAAGGGTTATGCTCAAAAACATGGCATTGACTATGATGAAACCTTTGCATCAATTGCCAAAATGCCCACTATTTGTCTTCTCATTGCTATTGTTGCTGCTCAAGGTTGGCAAATTTTTTAGCTTGATGTGAAAAGTGCCTTTCTAAATGGTGATTTGGATGTGGATATCTACATGAGTCAACCACAAGGATTTTTTGTACAAGGTAAGGAAACACTTGTGTGTAAACTAAAGAAAACCTTGTACGATTTGAAGCAAGCACCTAGAGAATGGTACATGAAGATTTTAGGTTACTTATTATCTCTTGGTTTTGATAAATGCTATTCAGATACAGATCTCTATGTGCTTAGGAAGCATAACTTGGTCATTTTAATTACTCTATTTTTTGATGACCTTGTTATGACTAGAAATGAGAATGAGGTATTTTTTGATTTCATCTCCAAATTAAATTCGGAGAATGAAATGACTGACCTTGGTCTTCTACACTACTATCTTGGCATGCAAGTTTATCAACATGAGGATTGTACCTTTTTTATTCAATTCAAGTATATTGAAGATCTTCTTAAGAGGTTTGATTTGGAGGATGGCAATCCTACTTCCATTCCTATTTATACAGGGGTTAAGTTGGAAGTAAGTACAAAATTTTAGTTGGTTGATGCTACATTGTATAGGCAGATCATTGGCAATCTTATTTATGTTACCATCACAAGGCCAAATATTGCTTTTGCAGTTGGTATGATGGCTAGGTTCATGCAAAAACCTTATATTGAGCACTTACAAGCTACCAAGAAGATTTTTAAGTACCTTTTAGGTACTAGAGATTTGGCACTCAAGTATTCTAGGCTTCCTTCCTTTGCTCTTTTTGGCTATGCTAATTCTAATTTTGGAGGGGATAGAATAGACAGAAAATCTACCACATCATATGTTTTTAGTATTGGGTCTGCAGCTATCTCTTGGTCTTCCAAGAAGCAAGATACAATTGCTCTTTCTACAATGGAAGTGGAGTATAAGGCTATGACAATAGCTACACAGGAAGCGGTTTGTCTTCGTACCCTCATGAAGGAAATTGGATTTGAGCAATTTGGTCCTTCACGTTTACTCTTCGATAATCAATTAGCTATTGCCTTGGCTAAAAATCATGTAATGCATCAAATGACAAAGCATATTGAAATCCAATCCCACTTTATCAGAGAGAAGGTATTATATGGGACTATTCAGTTGGAGTATTTCCCATCATCTTCTAATTGTGCTGATTTGTTCACCAAACCTCTTCCCAAGGAGTAGTTTTGTAAGATGAGAGACTCACTTGGTTTGGTGAAGTTGTCCTCAAGGGGAAATGAAGTGTAGTTACACTTGTGTGATGACAACTTCATCCTTATGAGGTGTTTTGTGCTATATATATGAGTTGATCTTTGGTGGTATAATTGCTTTTTGCATCTCTTTTGAACATGGTACTTTCTTGTTTGCCTTGTGCAAATTTTGTACATGTTACTTTGTAGATGGCATTGTGCAATTATGGTATATGATGCAATTGCTTTATGTGACTCTTTTACATGGTACTTTCTTGTTGCCTTGTGCAACTTTGTACATTTTTTTATGTAGTTGGAATTATGCAATTGGTTTATCATGGTACTTTCTTGTTAGTATTTATGCTACTTTTATACATGATATTTTATGGTTGGCTTTATGCAACCGGTGTGCATACTTTATTATTTTAATATACCTTATGCAACTCTTGTACATGGTACTTTTTTTTTAGCCTTGTGCTACTTTTGTACATGGCACTTTAGAGTTTACATTATCATGGTACTCCTTTTTTGCTTTATGCAACTTTGCACATGATATTTTTTGATCAACTATATAGCACGTGACTATAAATATGGCTTGGCATATTTTTGTGATGACTTATAGTTCACTATTTGTTAGATCAGTTTTGTTATCATCTTTGGATATTCATATATGTTGTGGTGAAAATATTTACGATGATGTATCTAACTAATATTATGTTGAGTTGCTTGTAGCTTGCAGGTAATTATGTTTGGGGTTTTGCAAGCTTACTAAAGACACCCTTGTGATTTTTTCTTCTTGTCATTTGTAACCACTTTTGGTTGATGGATGGCTTTGTAAGCTGCTTGTATCTGAAGCTACTCCATTGAGGGCTTGCAGTATAATTTTGAACCATTTTGTATTGGTGCCTTATTGTAGACCATTATTGGTCATAGGATCTCATTGTAACTATATTACTCATTTTATTCTCATTCCCATTTGTATCTTTAGGGGAGAACATTTCTTTATTTCATAATTCCTTTTCCCAATATTGAATTAAGGGGGGGTGCTGGAATTTGTAATGCAACATTGTGAAAAAAAAGAGGGGGAAAAAAAAAAGAAAAAAGGGGAAAGGGGAGTGTTGGAATATGTAATGCAACATTGTGTAAATTATTCTTAGACTAAAATATAAAGTCTAAAGAATAATATTTTTTTTTGGTAGATAAGATACTATAGCATTAATACTGGTTTTTACAGGTTGACCCAAAACCTTTTACAAAAATTAGCCTAGGGTTGTTGATGAACATGTCCTTACTAAGGATCCTATATATGTAAAATCTACATGCAGCCAAAACCATTACATCCGATAAGGCACATAGTCTGTTATCAAAAATAAACTTCCCATACAACATTTTGGGTATACCCTGAGAAAACACACTTGCATCATAATTACAAAAAAAGAAACACAAATCTCTTCCTTGAAACAATGGAGAAACAAAAAGCTGAAGACACACATATCAGAGTACTAAAAAAACCTCCCACAAGCTTTGTATTGATAGTTACTATTAATAATTATTTGGTAATTTTTTTCTTTCGTATATAACATGCTTTGGGACAACATCCCATCTTGGCCAATCAGCCTTGGAGAAGTGAACTTGCTGGCTAGATTTATGGCGATGGCTATCTGGTGGTCCACGTGGCTCTGGTTCGAAGTATTATATTGTCGTTTCTTTCCTACCCTGTGATTATCAACCAACCTCAAATTACTAAGGTGAATAGGAACCATGTTATCTGACATGTGACTATCTCCATTAGTCTTTGTGGTATTTCCAAGCAACATCCACCAAGACTGACAGCTCGGATAATTTTTATTGTGAGTCCATTTCAAAAAATATATGGGAATACTCATAGCCTTTGAACTTACAATGCCTTCCCTATTGGTAAATTCAACTATCATTCTTGGTATTCTTGTTGAATAAGCTCCTCTACTTCACTCGGGACACTATGTTCCCATTTGAAAATTCCATCACCATCGACACCCAAATTGGCCAGCTTATCAACAACTTTGTTAGCTTCCCGAAAGACATGTTGGGCTTTTATGTCCTGTCTTCCTTGGAAAAGGATCCTAGCCTCTTCAACAATTGTTTTAATCCTACAAGGAGGTGTTTTCCAATTATTGAGGAGATTTATAACATGCATAGAGTCTCCTTATATGATAAAATTGCCTTCTAAGTCTTGAGTCATTTGAAGACCTCTCCACATAGCTCTAGCTTCAGCTTTGTTGCTCATCCTTGTTTCCAAATATTTGGAAAATGCAAGCATCATATTCCCATTATGATATTTTATAATATCGCCAATGCCTACTCTACCAAGATTTTCCTTATCCGCTCCATCAAAATTAAGCTTAAACCAACCCGTAGGAGGTGGGGACCACTTAACATTGGCTCTAGGGTTGACTACCCTAGGCACAAACTCATCTAATAAAGTTAAGTTTAAATATTGAGCAATCGTGGTCTCCTACAGATGAGGCTTACGACTATCAAAAGGGATAAGGTTCACATTCTCATTGGCAAAGGATAGGATCCTAGCAATGATATTTTGATGATCATGGATAGACTCATTAAGACTCTATGGTTCCTTTCTAACCACACCTGCCAAATATAGTGATTGAGACAAATTTTCCACATGTATCTAAGTCTTTCGCTTGAAAATGGGCAAGGCCACTATATAAAAAAATCAAGCACGATGGCTGGTTTAACCCAAGAAATATTGAAGGCCTGAAAAACCCCACTTAGGATAGTCAAGGAAAAAGGGCACTCAAGGAAAATGTGATAAATAATCTCCTAATTAACCCTGCATAGATAATATCGATTAGTGATACAAATACCTTTACACATCATATTATCAATGGTTAGAATTCTTCCTTGGATAACCAACCATGAAAAGACTACAATTTTTGGAATTAATTTTTTTTATCCAAACTAAGTCCTTTTGGAGGACAAAATCCTCGTCATCAAGTAGAAGCTTGTAAGCTGATTTAATAGTGAACTGCCTATTTTTTCTAGGAGCCCAGGTCACTTGATCTTCCTTGGGTCTCATGGGGATAAACTATTTTTTTATAATGTTATAAAGATCATTTGATTTCGCTTGAAATCCCTGAATCCTTATTTATTTCCACTTCATTCTACCTCTGTCCTCAACCATATAATCAAAGACTTTATATTTGAATTAGAAAATAATTCTATTTTATGTAAAAATATTCCCACCCAATTAATAAATAAAATAAGGGTGCTAAGAATATTTAATTTGTGGAAAAAAGTTATTTCCCCTTTTCTAGCAAATATTAAAAAGTAACCAATCACTTTTTAATATTTGATAGATGCCACTTGTCACACATCTCAAGATAAGATTGTGATAAGATTTGTCACACATCTCAAGATAAGATTATGATAAGATTTGTCACACATCTCAAGATAAGATTGTGATAAGATTTGTCACACATCTCAAGATAATATTATGATAATATTAGGGCAATTTTAGGGTTGTAGTAGAAAAGCTTCTCTTTAAATAGGGGTGTTGTCTACTACATATGGTACTATCATGTTGATGCATATTGTTGCATAACATTAAAGCATTCTTGTATTATTGAATCATTGAGTAATATAGTGAGCTTCATAGTGGATATTTCCCTTCTTAATTTGAAGTAGGGTTTTACCACTTAATATTGGTGTTGTAGGTTTTCCTTTTTTGTGTGTGATTGATCTTGGAGAGCATTCTTCGATCTTGGTGACACTTTGCTTATCTCACATTTGGTATCAGAGCAGTTGGTATCTCCATCAATTTTCTTCAATACTTTGAGATGAAAATCCATTAAGGCATATATATATATATTTATTTTTAATGTATCCATTTGATATTTGGGTATTTTATGCATTTGATATTTAGATAAACTTTTTTTGCAAATCTGCCATTAGGGTTTATAGATTTATTGTGTTTTTTTCACACCATGTGTATGATTATTTATGCATTCCTTGGTAAAATAAAAGTTGATCTTATATTTGTAGACACCTAAAATTCACACATTTCTAGACCTACATACTTGTAGACACCTAAAAGTCACACATTGCTATACCTACGTACTTGTAGACACCTAAAAGTTGCACATTATGTAGACTATTGTAGATCATCCTAGATATGCGTAGATTTTTGTAGTAATGCATAGTCATGTGTAGATGGTCGTAGTCATGCATAGTCATGTGTAGATCATCGTAGATTATCATAGCATTGCATAGACTTCCACACACCACTTTGCTAGTTTTTAGGTCTAAAACCCTAATAAGTTAGCGAAATCACATCATAAATATTTCCCATGCATCGGGATACCTTCCATCAACTTCCCAAGGTGATACAAAGCCTATTTGCACTCAATTGAGGCCCCCATGAGCTATTAATTGGTAAAAATAATTATCAAGTCTATTCCTAAAATCTAATTTATTGTTGACTTCACTTAAGTCACCTTTTTAGGGCAAAATTGATTAATTAAACTCTTAATTATTAAATAACACTAATTTCACCCTCCCACATGTGTGTAATTAGGGTTAGTTAAGATATTTTCCTAAGAACCCTAATTGAGCCCTAATTTGACTTTGGACCTCCTAATCCTAATTAGACCTAATCCTTCCTCACACATGTATGAGGATAGGATATTTTCTATGGGTAATGTGAGGTTTCCACCTCACAAACCCTAACCTAACTCTAGTTAGACTTTAGCCTAGGGTTATTTTCCTTAACTCTTCCTCCTACACCTTTCCATTCTCTATATATAGTGGGCACAAACCCTCATTTATATCTCTCTCCAATTTATGTCCAAAGTATAGAAACTCTGCAAAAATACATACTGAAGCACAAAAAAGTAGATCTAAACTTGCACATCGACATTACAATAGCAAAGGGACCTCTCCACTAAAGGGTTTTTGTAGAATAATTCTCAAGGTTTGATTCACCCTCTACCCTATGAATCTGGCACCAGTTCACCCCCTGAGTGGTAAATTGGTTCTATAGGTCCCAAATCAGCTCATATTTGTGAGGTAAGATTTGCTTTATCATTTTATAAACTTTTGCATAGTTTTTTTTAGTTTTTGACATGCTTTTACCGTCTATTTGTCTTCCTAAAAATGGGGCCTGAATAAGGAAAGCCCCCTAATTAACTAACCCCATTTTATAGGCCTAGCGTAGGAGCAAGGTGGGAAAAAACTACCAATTACAACCCTACGGTGGTATGCAAGCCTATATACACTAAGGAACATGAAAGGAAGGCATCAAGCCTATTGTATTGTTTATGAAAAGAATGGATAAAGGGGAATTTTCCCCATTGTAACCTATGCACTATTTACATGAATAAAAATACATTTCCCTGAATAACATGTGTCATTAATATATTGTTATAAAATGCCACTTTTTGGCCATTTCATTATGGCACTCCCGATGGGACCCCCACAACGAATAGTGTCAGGTTAACTAGTTTTGCAAATATGATAATATCCTTTTTTTCTATGTTTTCTAGGTACTAAATCTGACTATCACAGAGATTTTCAAAGCCTTGGGAACCCTATCAAGCCTTCAGAATAGATATTTGGTGCGTTTAAACCCAATTTGTACCTACCCCATGAATCATATCTCAATTCGCCCTTAGGTAGTGAAGTCAACCAAACAATCTCAAAAGCCCCCAAAATTGTAGGGGTGAGTAGTACAAGATCTAATAAAAACATCCACAACATTAGAGACTAGGTATTCCTATGTATTTGCTCTGTGTGTAAATTTTTGGGTCCATGTAAAATGCTTACTAGTTAAGGCACAATAGCTAGTAACAAATTTCCTTTCTCTTTGCATTTCCATTTGGTTTAAGTATCACTGTAATTACAAAACCTGTCAAAATTCTAGCAACTTCAAATTTCAAAATCTCAAGTAAATTGTACTTTCCCCTTTTCTAATTTGCATGTATAAAGTTCTTATAATTGTTTGTTTATACTTGTATACATTTCCAATGCAATTACTACATGTTCTCACACATATTTAGGGTCACCTAAACCCCTTCTTTCACACCTTCATATTACATGTTTCTATGCTTTGAAAAATAGAGTCAACTTATTTTCCTAAAAGCATCTAGGATTAAGTTATTTGTTTACAAAAGGCATTTCATTCTAGTCCTTTATTTTCATAAAATGCATATAAGGCTAGATTTCAATTTGAAAAGGCAATTAGCTAGATTTCTTGTTTTACATAACATTGTTAGAAAAATAAAAACCCACACACATACACGTGGTATCTTAAAAAAGTGGTGAGATTGGACTTCATCCCCAATCCATCACTCAAGATTGGTGTGGTAGGTTTTTTACCCTCCACCAACTCACCCCACTACACACCTAACATCCCCATAGGAGTGGTTTTATGGGCCTCATCATCGAAAAACCCCCCACTTTTGAGATTGGGCTTCTGGATTTCATCACCAATTGTTACCTTCGAAGTGGGATAGGATTATATGCTTTCGTTCATAAGTCTTACATAATTAGTGAACACGATAACTGTTGTTATTGACTAAGCCCACTCAATGGTGAAGCAAAAGCATGGGTATACCAGTAGAAGGTCTTAGACCGTGCCACCTCTTCTTGTGAGAGGATACAACAAAATCACTTTAGCATAGTGGGTTCCCTACTTTTAGGATATCATTTTACTGCACCTTCCATACAGGTCACCATTCACACATTGTGATATCATTCTATTCTATGCATATTTGGTTGTTGTAGAAGCTTTGATACCGATGACATTCCTAATTTACTAGAGTATTCACTTCACTACTTGTGATAATACCTAGAGGTACCAACATCAAAACACACATAAACAAACAAAACACTTCTATTTACAACATTTAGAACTGATTCCAATCTACTGTTGTTTGCATAATCATAGACTAGTTTTAGCACATTACTGTTGAGAAGCAACACACCCCCACTGAAAAATAATTTTCCATCCTTTGAAAATATTGAGCTTTCATTTTGCAGTAGGGACCCTCTTGATGATTTTCAGTTTTAATCCCAGATTTTTACTTGCCTCTTTCTTCTTCAAGTTTTGCCTCGTGTCAAAGCATCCAAGTTTTCTTGCATTCCGGCTTTGTTATCTCGGACTTCACTTTTTACATGCTAGAATCATTCATGGGTAAAGAAAATCTTACACCGGTACGAAGAAAATGCAAAAAACATATAGATAAATTCATTAAAAATCAAAACTTTCCTTTTTTGGAAGTGTCGCGATATCGCGAAACTTCCAATTTTGAAAATGTCGCGATATCACGACACTTCCATTTATGGAAATGTCACGATATCACGACACTTTCCATTTTGGAAATGTCGCGATATCGCGACGTTCAAGTTTCGGACGAGGAAGCAAAGGAGAAATCGTAGCGAAATGCGACGTCGCGATTTCGCGACATGTCGCGAAATCGTGACAAGTTTTGGAGAGGGAAGCCGGAGCATAAGGACGTCGCGATTTCGCGACATGTCGCGAAGTTGCGAAATCGTGACGGGCCAAGTCAAAGGGCCGCAAGGAAGAAGGAGCCAAGGGTTGCGACATGAGGCAAAGCAAAACGCGAAAGCATGTCAAAAGCCAGCAAGAGGAATCGAACGAGAAAAGTCCTAAGGCAAGGAAGAGGTCACGATTTTGTGACATGTCGCAGTTTCACGGCCATAGTACGTAGAAGGTACAAGAGCCCTAAAAGTGTCACGATTTCGCGACGCCTTCGGGACATCGTGAAATCGCGACAAGAAACTAGTAAGGGAAGCCAAAGACAGCAAGAAAAAGCACAAGTCAAAAATGTGTCGCGAAATCAAAACACATTTTAGGGAAAGCGCCGAAGGCAAAAAAAGGCGCACGATTTCGCGACATGTCGCGAAATCGTGACATGTCACGTTTTTGCTGCATGGAAGCAGAAGGTTGCCGAGGAGGAGAATGGTCGCGATTTCGCGACATGTCGCGAAATCGCGACATGTCACGTTTTCGCGACCATGTTGGGAAGAAGAGCTGCCAAGGCCAGAGATGTCGTGATTTCGCGACATGTCGCGAAATCGCGACATGTCGCATTTTTGCGACCCTGGAAAAAAAGGGCCAGAAATGCAAGACAGCTAGAAATGGACACGTGTCGCGATTTTGTGACACGTGTCAAAGCACTACGGGCCACGTATCAGATTAATAAGGACGACATGCAAGTAAACTTTAGGGTTTTTAATCTGATTTAATAATTAAAGTTCTGATTTAATATTTTAAAAATACTAATCCGTCTTTTGTTCTTTCATGCAGGAAGCCATCTGTCACTTACGGGATAACGGAGAAAGGGCCATAAAGACAAAGTCGAATGCAAATTAATCAAAGACAACCATATTGAAAGAAAAGTTGCTGTGTCATCCAATTTTTTTAGATCTGGCTGCAAAGAGACTTTACGGTGACTAAGCAGTTGCCCATAGTGGAATATGTCGAGAATTGGCCGAGAAATGAAAATATATGCACACAGTTGCCAGATTTTGCCGGTGAATGCATTTAATGAAGATTTATGGCAGAATTAATGGCGTGCAGATATTTTCAACTCACGGATGGCTCTACGGAGATGAAATGTCGGAGAAGTGGTGACTCATCCAGCTTACCCGAGGGAATTAATGAGGGCATTTATTTACAGTTGCGGGTGAATGCAAGTGGCATTCGAATTCTATCTTCTCCATTTATGGCAACTGATTGCACTGATTTGCAGAATGGTTAAGTTTTATCCGGACTTTGTTTTAAATGGCTTTATATTGTAAAACCCGGGTCCTAGGGTTTGAGATGATAAGATTTAGGGTTTGAGAGGAAGATATTTTTGAAAAGATCAGGGTCTGTCCTGAGTCTATAAATACTTCTTCTCAATGTAATCGTAGGAGGCGGAGACTTAGAAATAAAAGGCTATTGAAGCAATTTCTTGCAAATTCTGTGAAATATTTTATTTCTGGACTTGGAGTTGATGTGCTTTTGTTTTCTGTGATAGCATGGCCAGGAGCCTAATCTTTTGCAGATTGTGATAAGTTCATTTTCTTTTGTTATCCGTTTCATTAAATTTTATTAGATATATGTTGTAAATCGGTGTTATCAAGATTAAATATGTTGTTAGGCTTCATTTGTTCTATTGTATACTAGGGAAAATTACAGATTTAAGGTTCAAGTTTGTTCTAATTGCTCTGTCCTCACTATGCGAGCTAGGCTACCGATGAAAGATATCAATTTTAACCGACTTCCCTTCGGTTTATAATTTTCTGTTAGATCTGTTCCATCTTTGCCTTGTGCTCTTAGTAGAAAGTGATCTTAGAAAGCTGGACACTTTCTTCTTTGATTTGTTCTGTTGTGAAGTCGATAGTATAAATAAAATTGGTAGTTTTGTTTTACAGCTTAAGTTTGATAAACTTCTCTTTCTCGCCTTACCTTAATCTCTTTGTTTTACCATGAAATGATCCATTTTTATTTTCTTTATTTGTCTTTTATTTAAATCTGTCGACCCATGAGAGCTAGATCAAAGAATTAATTTTAAATCGGATTGTCAACAAGTGACAACTTCCGAACATTACTCGAGCAAGTTCGGTGAGCCCGTTGTAAGGTACAGACAGTCCATATTGAAATCTATTCCGAAGTGGAAAAGAGTGAATTGACATTCGACCCGACTCTGTAACTCACACCTTGGATAACCAGCTAGATCCTAAAGTGAGTGGGATTTATCCCGTATAAGTGTTATCAGAGTTTTGTGCTCATTCTTCACAGGGTGTGTATGAAAGTCGGACCAACATTTAAAAATGGCGCTAGAAGGAGGGCTTGAACTTGCATTCTTAGTGTGCTTGAGTTGAGAAATATGACTGTATGTGGTACTTGACAAATGTTGTATTTTATCCAAGGTCTGGTAGCCAATTTTCCTTCCTCCTCAGCCTTTAAAATTTTGTTGTTTGAGTTTTGCCTGAACAGCAGAACTTAACACCAACATTTAAAAATGGCGCTAGAAGGAGGGCCACAGTGAACTCCGGTCAGTATTGTAAGTTGTCAGTACAGTATTTTAAGATTGCCAAAAAAGAAGACCTCAAGTTCAGTACTCTGTTAAGAACTGTAAGTTTGTAAGTGCTTGTGAAAAGCTGGATTCTACATACAGGGTAACAAGGTCCCACCCCAGAGCTGGAGAGCTCCTTGTCCCTGAATTAGAAACTCCGAGAAGAAGTAGCCTCAGAAGGGCTAAGTCTCTGTCAAAAACAATTTTATCACCGCTAATAGTTACCCCAACCACAACTCAGAATATCACTAACAACCAAGTAGTGATGGCAAATTGGTTGGGCTCCACTGCTTTGAATATTTCGGGTATTGCCCATGACCTAGTCCAGAAATCCGGAAAGATATCTCCCAAGATATAAACATGATGGGACAAGAACTGTAGAAGAACATTTGGTTGCATTCAAGAATGCTTTGAAATTATTAAATGTACAGCATGAGGATGTTGCCTGCAGACTCTTCCCGTTCACTCTCCAGGAGGGAGCTTATGATTGGTTTCTAAACCTCACTAATGATTCTGTCACCAGCTGGAATGACTTAGAAAAAGTTTTTGTGTCACAGTTCGGAGAAGTGATAGATCCTAGTATATTGTACCAGCAGTTTTCTGGCATCAAGAGAGAATTAAGTGAATCTATCAGGTCTTATAATGTTAGATTCCAGAAAGCTTATGGCAGACTTACTGGGTATTATGTACCGAATGCTGACTCGGCATTAGAGATCTTTAGAAACTCTCTTGATCCCATGACCTCTGTCTTCTTGAAGAGAGATCCCACTGTTACTAATTTGACGGAAGCTTATAAAGAAGCTTTGATTCTGGAAAGACAGTTGGGACCCCAACCATTAAATGCTCAGCAAGTTCCTCTGGTTGCACAAGCTGCCCCTGTGTTCAATCCCATTCCACATCAGGTAATGTTGCCAGTTTTTCAGACTCTACCATCAGCAAATCCATTGGCTGTAGCACCTGTTGAGAATGTACAACACCCAGGCAAAGAGGCTGACAATGCAAGAGTGGAAGAAGTCTCAAAGATTGTTCAGAAGCTGGCCAATGATTTCTTGAGTTTTAAAAGGCAAGTTTCTACTGGGGACAACTCCAACGAGATATTCATATCAACCAAACAGATTCAACGAGCCCCCATATGAACCTAATAAATATTACAAGGGCAAAGGCCATGATGTGAACATTTGTGATTTAGCTCTGCCCAACTGGTGCAGAATACATGCCACTTCACAACATGGGGAGTTGGATTGTCTGGAATTTTGCAATGCATTTGAAGCTTTGTCTGGAGATTTGATCTCCCCTGAAAATCAAAGAACTATTGATGGCCCAAGTTCATCCGGCCACAGTGCAGCTATGGTCCTGGATTCTTTCACTTTCCCGGATGAATCTGAGAATGTAGTTGAAATGCCTATGGATGAGGTGCAGGCTTTCCAGCAGTACAGAAGAGATAATTACAACCTGAGAAACAGGAATCCGGAGCCTAATACTACATCAACTCCTCCGGACAACTCTCACAATGTTCCTCCCGACCCCTCTCCAAGCAATAATCCATCTCCACCAAAAGGAGGGAATTTGAGAGGACCAGATGCTTTTGTCCCTCCACTTAACAAAGGATATAACATAGTGGAGGATATGAAAAATATTAAGGCCAACATTACTCTGCATGAGCTGGCACAGATTTCAGAGCAGAGAGACAATCTGATAAAAACATACTCTGGCCTCGCTACTAAACCTCGTGGACAAAGGAAAGAAAATAGCACATGCCAATCTAGCCATGTACAAAGAAAAAACTGAAGTTCCCCTTTTTACTAACTATCCGTATTTTTGGGAAGAACTTACATAATTGTTTGGTAGATTCAGGTGCATCTGCAAATGTTATGCCTTTGGCCATTTGTCAGCAGTTGGGTCTGACCCCAATGAAGTCTGAAAGGAGAGTTGTCCAATTGGACAAATCAGAGGTTAAAGTTGTTGGAGAGCTTCAAAATATTCATATCCAATTAGCATCTGAGCCAAGGGCTCAACATAAAATTGAAATTCAAGGTTGTAGATATCCCTGTGGGGTACGGGATGTTGTTGAGCGAGGATTGGTCGAGATCTCCGAACGGATACTTGGCAACAGATTTTTCACACATGTGGTTGTCGTGGAAAGGAGTGGCAAATCAATTACGGGTTGAAAGAGAACCCGGTACAAGCATACAATTACTGAGTACAATGCAGAGAATGAAACCGTAAATATTGCAGAGGTAGATATTGGAGTCTACAATTTAACAATGGGACAGATTAACAAGTTTAATAAAGCTCATCCTGTACATACTAATGAAGTCTGGACACTTCATGTGGATGGGGCTAGATCTAAACAGGGTTCTGGAACAGGGGCAGTCCTCAAAGGGCCTGAAAGTCAGACATATTTTATGTCTTACCGCCTACAGTTCCCTTGTACAAATAATTTAGCAGAGTATGAAGCTTTGATTTTAGGTTTGAAATTTGCTTTGGACAAAGGAGCAAGAAATATACAAGTTTTTACTGATTCAGAATTAGTGGCAAATCAAGTCAAGGGTAAATTCCAGTGTAAAGCATCTTATTTAAAAGGATACAAACATCGGGCTTGGGATCTTGTAGAAGACTTTGATGCTTTTAATCTGACACATATACCCAGAGAGCAGAACTCCCATGCAGATGTCTTGGCTTCTTCAACTGCAAGTTTAAAGCCATTGGAAGAATTTAAATGGAACAAGTTTTCAATTGAGTTAGTCCCTTGTCCTTCGGTTCCAAACAATATAGATAATTTTCAAGTTTTCTCCGATGATCAACAGATTGTAAACATTTTTGCAGAGTACTAACACATTTGAAAATGCTATAATTGATGAGGGCCAAAGGGATACCCTACTGGAACAGTTAGATGATGACAGGGGAATAATGAGGTTGAAGGACAACAGAATTCCAAAAGGAATGGTGGAGCTAGAGCGGCTCTTTGATGTTGACAAAATCAAGCAAAAGGTGAATTCTGAGGATTATGTGGGTGCCACAGACAGTGAGACTGAAAACCTGAACATAGGGACTGAAGAAGATCCCGGGCACATCAAGTTGGCTAAGAACCGTGATCCAAAAATAAAAAGAAGTATGATTGATTTTCTTCACAAGTCCAAGGATGTTATGGCCTGGTCATACAAAGACTTAAAGGTATTTGATCCTAAAGTTTATACTCATATTATACCTTTAAAAGAATTCTGCAAACCTTTCAGGCAAAAACAGAGGCATGTCAATGCTCTGTTAGAGCCCCTCATCCAGAAAGAAGTAGAAAAGCTATTGAGTGCAGCCATTATTTTTCCCATCAGGCATTCTACTTGGGTGGCCAATCTGGTGCCAGTCAAAAAGAAAAATGGAGAGATCCGCCTGTGTGTGGATTTTAGAAATTTAAACAAGGCATCTAAAAAAGATAATTACCCTCTACCTTCCATGGATGAGGTGCTGCAGATTGTCAATGGCTCGGAGATGATGTCTTTCCTGGATGGTTTCTCAGGGTACAATCAGATTTTGGTTGAGAAGGAAGACAGAATGAAAACTGCTTTCACAACTAAGTGGGGAACTTTTGCTTACAAGAGGATGCCATTTGGATTAATAAATGTCGGAGCTACATTTCAACGAGCAATGGATCATGCTTTCAAGGGCCTTATGGGTAAATGCATTGTTGTTTACATGGATGATTTAACAGTCTTCTCTAAATCTCGGTTTGACCATGTAAAACACTTGGAGTCTGTGTTTAATAAATGCAGGGAGTTTGGTATTTCTTTGAATCCGAAGAAGTGCATTTTTGGTGTAATAGAAGGAAAGCTCCTTGGGCACTTGGTCACAAAAGATGGCATTTCCATGGATCCGGGCGAGTTGAAGCCATATCCGGCATACCATTTCCCAACTCCAAGAAAGAGTTGAGGTCCTTCTTTGGAAAAATTAACTTTGTCAGGAAGTTCATCTCTCGGTTTTGCAGAGATAGTCAAGCCAATGAATGACATGCTAAAGCAAACTGCTCAGATTGTCTGGACCACAGAAGCTAAGACGACTTTCCAAGAAATCAAGACAGACCATAAAACAAGCACCAGTTCTGGTAAGCCCAGATTTTAGTGCAGATTTTTATCTGTACACCTTCTCTTCTGAACATACACTTGCTGCAGTTCTGACCCAACGGAGGGAAACCGGAGAACATCCAATTGCTTTCAAGAGTACCAATTTAAAGGGGGCTGAGCTGAAATATTCTCGTTTAGACAAACAAGCTTATGCCTTGGTGAGAGCGGTTAAGCAGTTCAGGCACTATATATTAAGAAGCAGAATTCATGCTATAGTTCCAGACCCAACTGTTAAATACCTTCTAAGTCAGAATGAATTGGGTGAATTGAGGGGTAATTGGGTTACAAGGCTGCAAGAGTATGACTTAGAGATTCGGCCTGCTAAATTGATCAGAGGACTTGGTTTGTCCCGACACATTGCCGAAGTACCTGTACGGGAAGAAGTTAATCAGTTAAATTTTGAATCTGATGACTGGTATGGGGATATTACTCATCTGCTGCAATTTGGAATTTGCCCGTCTCACTTGAACAGAACCCAAAGGAGAGCATTAAAACTGAAAGCTGCTCATTATCTCCTCAAAGCAGGTAATTTGTACAGAGAGAATTATGTCTGGCATTTTCCTAAGATGCATTTCTCCGAGTGAAGTCAGTGAAGTCATGTCCAGTTTTCATGAAAAGTTAGGGGCAGGGCATTCATCGGGATCTGCTACTACGCATAAAATATTGAGAGCAGGCTATTACTGGCCTACACTATTTAAAGATGCACATCGGCATGTAAGAACCTCGCCATCGATGCCAAACTTTTGCAGCCAAAGAGGCCAACCGGGCTCTCCCATTGCAACCTGTTGTAATAAATAAACCTTTCATGCAATGGGGACTTGATTTTGTGGGAGTGATTAATCCAAATTCTTCAGCAGGGCATAAGTATGTTCTGACAGCTACTGACTACTGCACAAGATGGGTTGAAGCAGTAGCCACCACAAGAAGTACAACTCATGAAGTGATTGAATTTCTAGAATCAAATGTCATAACTAGGTTTGGGGTTCCTCTGAATTTGGTGTGTGATAATGGACCAGCCTTCCAATCATTGGAGTTTGCAGAATGGGCATACCAGATGGGGATAGTTATCAGATTCTCATCCAACTATTATCCCCAAGGCAATGGACTATCTGAGTCCACAAACAAGAATTTAATGAATGCCATCAAGAAATCTATAGTAGATAAACCCAGGCAATGGCATACATTATTGAAATATGCACTTTGGGCTGACCGGATAAAATATAAAGTGGCTCTTAAAACTTCTCCTTTTGCTTTGTTGTATGGTACCCAGCCAATTGTTCCCATCTCTCTGAAGTTACCTACTTACCAATTTGTCTTAGACTATTTTGAGGATCAAGCTGATGCAGAGGCTCGTGTTTTAGATCTAACTAACTTGTAGGATGAAAGACTCCAAGCCCTGGAACACTTCAGTCGGCACCAAGAAACCGTCAAGCGCTGGTTTGACAAGAGGGCCAAAGTGAAAGCTTTAGACTGGCAGACTTGGTGCTTCTATGGGACAAGGCCCATGAGAAGAAGGGTAAGCATACAAAGTTGCAGCCACTATGGATAGGCCCCTACCAGATTGTTGAGATTCTGGGTAACAATGCATTTCGATTACAAGACCTTGATGGTAATTTTTTGGACCTCCCTGTTAATGGTCAATACTTAAAACATTATTTCTTGGTTGTTCCATCCAATGTATCATTTGAATGAGTCATAAAGAAGTTGTAACATGTGTATACATTGTAAATAACTCTGCAGTTTTATTTTGCTTTAGTTTAACTCTTAATGTCTCGTACGAGTTCTTTAGTTTGCTTTGTCTTTAGCTTATTTTAATTGCTTGTACTGTCTTTTAGTTGATTGCTTTAGTTTAATTTTAGTTTTCTGTACGTGCTTTCATTGTTTTAATTCATTCTACTCTTTTAGCTTTAGTTTTAACTGTCTCGTACGCTTTTAGTTGTTTTGTTTTAATTTGTTTTTAAATGTATGTGCAGTTGTCTTTTTATTTATTTAATCCTAATTTGTCTGTGCAATTTCAGTCTGTCTTGAAGTTCTGTATTTTATTTCCTTTGTAAATAACCCTGCAGTTTTAATTCCTTTCAGGTCTGTACATTTATGTATTCTATTTCCTGTGCTGTCTGTACAGTAGTTGTTTTATTTTAAAGTTCTGTATTTTATATTTTATTTAAGGTCTGTGCAGTTTATTTTCTTTGTAAATAGCTCGCAGTCTTGTTTTATTTCATTTCCTTTAATTGCTCGTACAGTTTTATTTTGTTTCCTTTGTAAATAACCCTGCAGTTTTGTTTGCTTGCTTGTACAGTTTTATTTTAAAGTCTATGCAGTTTTATTTTATTTTGTTCTTAAAGGCCCATGTTTATCCTTGGAGGTCTGTACAAAGTTCTGTGGCTTTTAAAAAAAAATTGTTCTTTAACCTTTGCCTGAGCATTCATAAAAGAAGTCAACCTTCCAAAAAATTGTTTTTATTCTGAGCTGATCAATCCAGTGTTCATTATCACAATTGTGAGATAGTCTGTTTGAACTGAACAGTGGAACTATTTTTTTAGTCAGAACAACAGTGGAAGGATGATTGGATTTTGTGTCTTGCTTGCCACAGTTGTTTTAATTATAAAGAAACTGCTATGCTGTTTGGTTGGAGGAACTCCCGGGGAATCCAAGAAAAGTTGGTTATAAGAGGGGACTATGATTCATGTAATTATTTGAGTATCCATAGAGGCTATCAGTGCCTAGGCTGAAGCAGTTCCAGATTGATGAAATATTAAAAGAAAATTGTTATTCTTTCTAAGGCTTTTCAGATGTTGATGTATTTCAAAAGAAAGAGATGTAAGTTGAATTGGCACTCTATTATTTCCAATATATATATAAAAAAAGAAAAAAAAAAGAGATAAAAAGAAAAAGAAAAAAAAGAGTTATATAATGAAAGAGGCAGCCAAGATTTCAAAAGATGTTTTTCTTCTACCAAGTTGTAGATTCTACCTTACAGTTGTAAATTTGGGTCGTGTAAATCTAAAGGGTAACTCTGTCGAGGCTGTAAAAGGCTAAACTAGTAAACAGAGCTCTACTCGGTTTCCCCTTTTTACAACCTAGAAAAGCTGATCAATCCAGAGTTCAACATTCGATCCAATCATTCTTGAAGAAAGTTTTATACCCTTGTAATTGCACATCAGAAATCTTCCTTAAGTAATTCAGCCTAGTATGTCCTTGGGAAATTTTAACAACTATCAGTTAGTAGTCAATTTATTTTGAAGAATATCTCGTGGCAAGGCTTGATGCATGGTCTATGTTGTTTTGAAACTAGAGTCCTGGGTTCTAAAATAATGCTACTATTTTACCCGTAGATATCGCCATTTGTTGAGAAGCAACACACCCCCACTGAAAAATAATTTTCCATCCTTTGAAAACATTGAGCTTTCATTTTGCAGTAGGGACCCTCTTGATGATTTTCAAGTTTTAATCCCAGATTTTTACTTGCCTCTTTCTTCTTCAAGTTTTGCCTCGTGTCAATGTATCCAAGTTTTCTTGCATTCGGCTTTGTTATCTCAGACTTCACTTTTTACATGCTAGAATCATTCATGGATAAAGAAAATCTTACACCGGTACGAAAAAAATGCAGAAAACAGATAGATAAATTCATTGAAAAATCAAAACTTTTCATTTTGGGAAATGTCACGATATCGCGACACTTCCATTTTTGGAAATCGTCGCGATATCGCGACACTTCCCATTTTTGGAAATGTCGCGATATCGCGACACTTCCATTTTTGGAGAATGTCACGATATCGTGACATGTTTCAAGTTTCGGCACAAGGAAGCAAAGGAGAAAACTGTCACGATGTTTTTGCAAAGGGAGCCCAGAGCGTACGGAACGTCGCGATTTCGTGACATGTCGCGAAATCGCGACATGTCGCATAATTGCGAAGGAATGACTAAGAGCGAAGAAAGGTTCGCGACATATCAAGACAAATCGCGACATCGTGACATGTCACATTCAAAGGAAGAAGGAGAAAACACAGAAATGACAGAGGAGGAGTCGCGATTTCCGACATGTCACGAAATCACGACATGTCGAAATGCGATAGGAAGAAAGTAAGGAAAAAATGAGAAATCAAAAAAGAAGTAAAAGACAAGAAGAAAAAAATTTAAGGCATGGAGAGGTCACGATTTCATGACATGTCACGAAATCGCGACATGTCGCATTCCGGGAAGGTACAAGAGGAAAGTGTCATGATTCGCGACTTTCGTGACATTCATGAAATCACGACAAGAAGAAGGGAAGCCAAGAAGAAAAGCTACTAAGTCAAAAATGTGTCACGAAATCGCGACACATTTTAGGGAAGGACGAAGGGGAAAAGGGTCGCGATTTCGTGACATGTCACGAAATCGCGACATGTCGCGTTTTCGCGGCATGGAAGCAGAAGGTTGCCGAGAGGAGAAATGGTCGCGATTTCGTGACATGTCATGAAATCGCGACATGTCGCGTTTTCGCGACCATGTTGGGAAGAAGAGCTGCCAAGGCAAGGATGTCGCGATTTCGTGACATGTCGCGAAATCGTGACATGTCGCATTTTCGCGACCCTGCCAGAAAAGAGCCAGAAATGCAAGATAGCTGGAAATGGACACGTGTCGTGATTTTGCGACACGTGTCAAAGCACTACGGGCCACGTATCAGATTAATAAGGCCGACATGCAAGTAAACTTTAGGGTTTTTAATCTGATTTAATAATTAAAGTTCTGATTTAATATTTTAAAAATACTAATCCGTCTTTTGTTCTTTCATGCAGGAAGCCATCTGTCACTTACGGGATAACGGAGAAAGGGCCATAAAGACAAAGTCGAATGCAAATTAATCAAAGACAGCCATATTGAAAGAAAAGTTGCCAATTGTGTCATCCAATTTTTTCAGATCTGGCTGCAAAGAGACTTTACGGTGACTAAGCAGCTGCCCATAGTGGAATATGTCGAGAATTGGCCGAGAAATGAAAATATATGCACACAGTTGTCGAATTTTGCCGGTGAATGCATTTAATGAAGATTTATGGCAGAATTAATGGCGTGCAGATATTTTCAACTCACGGATGGCTCTGCGGAGATGAAATGTCGGAGAAGTGGTGACTCATCCAGCTTACCCGAGGGAATTAATGAGGGCATTTATTTGCAGTTGCGGGTGAATGCAAGTGGCATTCGAATTCTATCTTCTCCATTTATGGCAAGTCGATCGCACCGATTTGCGGAATGGTTAAGTTTTATCTGGACTTTGTTTTAAATGGATTTATATTGTAAAACCCAGGTCCTAGGGTTTGAGATGATAAGATTTAGGGTTTGAGAGGAAGATATTTCTGAAAAGATCAGGGTCTGTCCTGAGTCTATAAATACTTCTTCTCAATGTAATCGCAGGAGGCGGAAACTTAGAAATAAAAGGCTATTGAAGCAATTTCTTGCAAATTCTGTGAAATATTTTATTTCTGGACTTGGAGTTGATGTGCTTTTGTTTTCTGTGATAGCATGGCCAGGAGCCTAATCTTTTGCAGATTGTGATAAGTTCATTTTCTTTTGTTATCCGTTTCATTAAAGTTTATTAGATATATGTTGTAAATCGGTGTTATCAAGATTAAATATGTTGTTAGGCTTCATTTGTTCTATTGTATACTAAGGAAAATTATAGATTTAAGGTTCAAGTTTGTTCTAATTGCTCTGTCCTCACTGTGCGAGCTAGGTCTGTCGGTGAAAGATATCAATTTTAACCGACTTCCCTTCGGTTTATAATTTTCTATTAGATCTGTTCCATCTTTGCCTTGTGCTCTTAGTAGAAAGTGATCTTAGAAAACTGGACACTTTCTTCTTTGATTTGTTCCGTTGTGAAGTCGATAGTATAAATAAAATTGGTAGTTTTGTTTTACAGCTTAAGTTTGATAAACTTCTCTTTCTGCCTTACCCTACCCTCTTTGTTTTATCGTGAAATGATCCATTTTTATTTTCTTTTATTTGTCTTTTATTTAAATCTGCTGACCCATGAGAGCTAGATCAAAGAATTAATTTTAAATCTGATTGTCAACAAGTGACAACTTCTGAACATTACTGAGCAAGTTCAGTGAGCCCGTTGTAAGGTACAGATAGTCCATATTGAAATCTATTCCAGAAGCGAAAAAGAGTGAATTGACATTCGACCCGACTCTGTAACTCACACCTTGGATAACCAGCTAGATCCTAAAGTGAGTGGGATTTATCCCGTATAAGTGTTATCAGAGTTTTGTGCTCATTCTTCATAGGGTGTGTATGAAAGTCGGACCAACAATTACATCACATATTGTTTAGCTATACATATCACTTCATTTATTCACACTTATATCAGACATAGTCAAGTACACACCATGCCAAGGTTATTCCTAAACCCCTTCACACACTACACATAGAATTATAGGATTTTATTCCTATGTAATTCTAAACCCTCACGATGCCATACATGTTTTCATGCCTATTGTCACTTGCAATCGGGTGCACGAGCAAGCACGCCTTATAGAGGAGGCATCTGTCAATTCTGCTAGTCAGTATCCACCCACTCCTTTGATCATGAAGTGGAAGATCATAGACACATCTGATCTACTCATAGGATCTGATATATAGTTCACACACACAATACCTCAACATGATACATCCACCCTAAGTGAAGCCTTAGCTACTTCACTCACAGAGGATTATTCGCATCTTTCATCCCCATACTCACCTAATTCACCCACCACATTCTACGACCATGTGATCTACACAGTGCCAAGACAGCCCCACCCATTCTTTATTATAGATGAGGAGGTCATACCTAATTCCCCTACCTTTGCACACCCATTTTTCTAGAGTCTATCTCAATAGCTATTTTAGAATGACTCCTCCCTCTTGAACCGTACACACTTGGAGGTCACATCATTCATCCCTACTATAGGAATGGTTTCTGATCCTTCTTCCTCTACCATAGGTACCTAGAGGTCAGCATTCCAAACTGTACAACAACAACCTTATCTACATGAACAAAAAACACCCCCTCAAACATCATACCCACACTCTTCCCAAGAGTACCAACCATCATCATCCCATTAGCATTTTTTAGAATGTTTGAGGATCTAACACAAGAACCTATTCAAACCCAAAATACCCAATGTCAACAATGACAACCCATAGTCAAAACTCACTTAGGATGGGACACAAGCAACACCTCCTATTCCAAAGCTCCTACTTCAGAAGCTTATCCTTCCCTCTTCATGGTATTCCCACCTACATCTCAGATCCTTGAAACGTATAATTTCTAATATTGCACCTTAACGGAACCAACCTTTAGGATACCTCCTCCTCAACCTTTCCAAGCATCAGCCACTAATATTAATCCTACCTATGAATCAAAACCCATTTCTTACACACCCACTTCCCTAGGCTATTCCACCCAGTTTAGCTTCACTACCGCCTATCCCCTAGGACACAGATAGGTTCCAACTTTTGACACCATACCTCGACCGTCCCTACCATCGATAGCACCGATACCTCCACTTCCACCTACTGGTACCATATTTTTCACACCTCCTCCTTTGTGGTCATCACATCCTATGACCCAACCATTACAACAGGCTCCTACCTAGCAGGAACCCATACCACAACAACACATGTCCCAATAATAGTATTATTATCCTCAACAAACATCTATTTTGTAGCCTAGTGTTCCACTAGCCCCTATAGTATATGCTACCCAATACCCAACATACCAAGACCAGCTAGAATAGTTCCCCTCACAATATGGGGATGAACAGTAGCAACCTCACTATACACCACACTCACAGGCTCAACCAACCTTATCTCAATCTCCTACACCTTTAACACCTGAAATTCAACTCCTTCAAGATGAATTCAAGATGTTGAACCTATGCACCACAGTATACGGGCCACAAAAACCATCCTATGATGAAATCTACAATGATCTAATTTATCCATACATTCCTATCCCACCTTATCCCTACCGCTTTGAGATCCCTGAATTTGATAGGTATAAAGATAAGGAGGACCCTAGAGATCAGGTTAGTAACTATCGCTCAACTTGCTACCAACTTCATAGCAGAAATCTCTTTATGTTGTGAAACTTCTCCCTCTCCCTTGCTAGAAAAGCCTTATATTGGTATAACATGCTACCACGACATAGCATTTATACCTTTGAGCAATTAGAAAACACCTTCTTAGAATATTTTTTAATTAACATCAAGAAGATAAATTTTTTTGACATATATGCCTTACGACAGGCTGATGACAAACCTATCACTAAGTTTGTATCTATATGGAGAGCGATCATTCATGACCTCACCCATAGCCTTCCTACCATAGAGCTAGTGACACTCTTTTCCAAGAGTTGCCACAAACACATCTCTACCTCTCTATAGCTTCACCAAAGCCACACCTTCGAGGAAGGCATTTCACAAGCAAAATTTATCAAAGACATTAAAGTCCAATCCAAAAAAATTAAGTTAATATCAAAGCCTAACTACAATTCAAACTTCCACTTTAATAGGAACACATCCAACCAACTATATCCTTGACCTCCATAAACCAACCAAGTGGAAGTTGCTACCTTAGCATCAGCACCAAACCCACCACCTTATGTTCCACAACAAAAATTATTTCAAACTAATGCAACTCCTGCACCTAGGCCTCAGTAATATCATGGCATATACCCCAAATATCCATAACATAACCTTACACTATTTTTTGAACCCTTAGCAACTATTTTCCATAGGTTACATGATGGTGGACATCTTCTACCCAAAATCTAACCATTAGATCCAAATGCACCTAAGCCTCGTGGATACAACAAGCAACTCTTTTGCCCAGACCATAGATAGCATGGCCATGACATCAAGTTGTGGCACTCCTTTCATGCTCAAGTATAGGATCTAATTGATAGGGTTACCATTCAGGTATCAAACCCTTTAGCCCTGCAAAAACAAAACCTAGGGATATTCTAGAATCCTCTACTAGACCATAGAGGAACCAATCCCCAAAGACCTCCAACCAACCCGCTAGGACCACCTCGCAAAGTGAATAGTGTCTAATGTGATCCTCCATCATGTGGAGTAGTAGGTATGATAAACCTTACCATGCAAAACCAATGATACCCATCATGCCAGACCGCACCTATTATGTCTCCACCTACCCAATTCACATCGCCACAGGTTTTCCAAACTCCTAGCACTATACCACCTCCAACTCAAAATGTGATTACCATTCGTGGTAGTATCACCCATCAATTGTGTAACACCCCTATGTGATTATCCATATTCGACCTTTTACAATAATCTCAACCCCACCACGAGGCATTGAATGACATTTTATGGTCTATATATTTGGAAACACATGATACAAATGCATTTGTAAATTTTGTAGGGAACATCCCGTGATACCTCCAACCATCCATTATTTTCCATGACCATGAGATAACAAAACTTGTAGGAGAAGGAGCGGATCTCCCTCTCCACAGACAAGCCAATATCAATGATATCACCTACAAGTGGGTCCTTGTTGACATGGGATCATCCATTAATATCATATCTACAAAAATCCTACACCATTTACATATATCGCCAACCGATTTCACCACACCTTTCCTCAATATGTGAGCATTCAATGGGTCCATGATACCTATGGTAGGATCCATAGTACTACCTATCCGAGTAGGTATTCATACCATTTCCATCCTCTTCTACATAATCCAAGAGGAGATGCAGTACAACATTCTCCTTGGTCAACCATGGATAAGGGATATGCAATGTATCCCTTCCATGCTACACCATTGCCTCAAGTATATCTACAATGGATTTGTTCCTTGCATCCCAACTAATGGGAACCCCTTTAAATTTTGTAACATCATAGATATCCTACCTGTAGCTTCCTTCTCATCTATGCAACTCTTCCCAATTTCTTCCCATCAGTCAGTTGGAGCATTGAAATCTGCTCCTACATATACCTTGTTACCCCAATATTCATAAATTACACATGCATCAGTGTCAGAACCATTAGCATCATCACCAGCAATACCCAATCCTATTACCATATTGTTCTTGCCTCCCATATTATGGCCACCACCACCATCCCAACCTTCATCCTCTATGAAATCACCTACAGTACTGAAATTGTAGCCATCGTCAACATCGTGCCCTATCACTTCACCCCAAGCATCCTCTTTGATGGAAGCACCTATACTCCCTACACTTTTTACACCTTCTCTTATTTTTTTCCATGACCTAGGTCATTTACTTTCTTGCATTGTCTAGAATCCACTCCATCACCTTCATAATTACCATAGGCCAATCACCCTATACTGGCTACTACGACCTAATGCCATGAGTGGGAGTAGTGAGCATCTCTCTTAGATGACCAATTGTTGCACCCTTCCAGTGCTACCATTAGAGACTCCCAAACTTCATCTTTGTCATTTGATTCAGATTTGCCATCTTGTGCACCAGAACATGCAACACCATGCATATCTATATTTATGAAAAACTCAGGTCTGGGGTATTACAATGTGTGTGATACCCATGTATGCCCACCTATCATACAGTTTGCCCAAGACTTCGGTTGCCCCTCAGGTTTGGTCTTAACCATCGAAATTGTAGTGCAATTAGAATCTCGTAAGAATCATACCACCTTTTTTTACGTCGAAGTCGACTTCTTTCTCCCGCCTATACCATCTCCACCGCCACAATCTAACTTGTGTGGTATTATCAATCACTTGGCTAATCCCTAATTTTCCTTACGCTACATTAGATGCTTTCATTGGCATGGATTTGGGCTAGGCCATTATGAGAAAATGTTACATGCACTCATAAATCCTCATGTTCAATACCCTAGTGATAAATTTGGCTTAGGTTATCACCCAACCACCATCCATACATTAAAATACGAGCTCCAAAAATGATTCTTGCATCCTTCCTTGCTCTTGACACACACTTTGGACTAATATATTGATATGGACATTTTAGAGGATACCCCCTCATCCAACTCCACCATTATAGTCCTTGGAAATTTCTTCTAAGAGCCCTCCATATCTGATACCACCTCGTCATGTTGTGTTGATGAGTTGACAAACCAATTTATTGCGTTATCCTTAAACACATACTATCCAGAGTACGACATGGTATACCCTCTATCACTAACATATTTAGCTTTGTTCCTACCTATACATCAATAACTTCAATGAGTTGCCACTCGACCATGATCTCCACCAATCATCTTGCATCCTTTGCTAAGCCTTTTAAGATGCTCATAGGTTATCAAGATGTCATCACCAGAATCTTCACCACCTACATCCCTCAGAGTGTCAATTAACATGGTCAAATTGGATCTCTTCTCTCCACTACAATACACACACCAATTGACATGAGACGATACGCTAAACCCCAATTTCATTGATCTTGACCACATCTCACCCATACTAGCACCCCAAGATTTCTTACTCTCACCACATATTCTATGTACTACAAATGCTCTGTCATCATCTGCACCACCTCATATACCGTAGGTCCACCACACAGACATCTACCTAGATGACGAATATGAACTTACCGAGGCCATCGATGACCTCCATCTTATCCCAATTCTAGAACAATTACGTGATGATTCCCACATGCTTATTGAGGAAACCATCAACGTTGACATAGTTGACGATCCTAAAAACCCTCATATAGTTAAATTAGTCACTAGCCTTGAAGAACACAAGCTTATACTAAGAGTGGGGGTGAACAGTATAAGACCACTTTTTATTTTTATTTCCAAAATAGTATTAATCAATATAATCAATGGAAATATCAATAGCAATAACCAAAGCAATTCACAAATCATCACACACAATAGAGACACCAATTTTAACATGGTTCACCAAATGTGGGTTACATCCATAGAGAAAATATTTCTTCTAAATATTTCTCAAATAATCTCTTGGTAATCCTTCCCAATTACAATGTTTATGGACCTCTATCCAAAGGAGATGTTGATACCCTAAATCTGGTTTGTGGATCTCTATCCACAGGAGAACTCCTTCTTCTCAGCTTCGGTTGGTGATCCTCTAGAAGATACTGCCTCCACTACACTAATTGTGGAACACTATCCACTTGAAGACTCTTGTCCTCACTCATAAGACATGTCCTTAATATTCTGGCTGATGGATATCTATCCACTGGATACTCTGTCCTCTTTGCTCATTCACCTCCAAAGCTTTATCTCAATACTATACTAAACATAGTCCAGTTGATCTAGCAAAACTCTTCTCAATCTCTTGTACTAAACATATTACATTTGGTCTAGCATAAATCTACTCAAATCTTACACTAAATATAGTCTAGTCATTCTAGCACAAGTCCACTCATATCTGCACTAAACACAGTTCATTCGGTCTAGCACAAATATGCTCAATACGTCCACTCAGAACCTTCTCAAATATTCTCAACAGGTTCACTCAGAACCTGCTCAAATATACTCAATAGGTCCACACAAAACCTACTCAAATATACTCAAAAGATCCACATAGAACCTGTATAATTCTACTCAATAGGTCCACACAAAACCTATCCAAATCTGCTCAACAGGTCCACTCAAAACCTTATCAAATTTTCTCAATAGGTCCACTTAGAACCTGATCAAATATGCTCAATAGGTCCACTCAAAACCTATACAACTCTACTCAATAGGTCCACACAGAACCTATCCAAATATGCTCAACAAGCTTACATAGAACTTGTCCAAATCTTCTCAACAAGCTCACATAGAACTTGTCCAAATCTGCTCAATAAGTCCTCTCTAGGACTTGCTTAAATCTACATTTCAATCTTCCACAAAATCTCACACAAAATCAATCCACAAGCCTTCTCAAATACTTATCTCAAATTATCTTAACAAGTCCACACATAACTTGTCCAATCTCATAGAATCATAAAGAGAATTATTAGAGACTCAATATGTTCTATACTCAATGCTCAACCACTTTCTCAACTCAATATCATAGAAGCATAAAGATAATTGTTAGAGACTCAATATGTTCTATTCTCAAATCTCAATCACTTTCTTAACTCAATCTCATAGAAGCATAACGATAATTGTTAGATACTCAATATGTTATATTTTCAAAGCTCAATCTCAACTCAAATCAGAATATAGAATAGTTTATTTTATGGAACTTGAACAACCACTTAATACATCCACTTGACTAGGCTCAATCAACTTTACTCAACCAATCACCTCAAGGAACAACCCTTTCTCACAAACCCTAGTCCAAGCATATATCAACCAACTCAAAATGCTTCCAACAATGTTCAAAAACAACTCTCACATAACAATGATACTCATGTTCTTTTCAAACCCTAGTTCAAGTTCTTTGCATAACATCTCACTTCAACAACAATGCTAATAAAACATTCTTCATTTAACAATGATACTCATGTTCTCTTCAAACCCTAACTCAGGTTTTTCACACAACCAATGGCTTCAACAACAATGCTAATAAAACAAGGTTTAATCACAACTCTCAATTCAAAAAACCTTGAAGCATTAATTCAAACACTTTTGAAAAGGAAACCCTAATCAATTCCTTTTCACTCCAAACTTAATTTTCAATCAAGTCAATCAACCAACTCAATAGAGAAGAATTTTTCCCATACCTTTTTGTTGCCAAGAAGTTGTCCACAAAATCTGCTACACTTCACAAAAACTCTTTTCCAAACTCAAATAAAGGTTAGAGTACTTCAATTAAAATCACAATGCAAAATATAAATTTAAATACACCTTTTTACTCCAACTTAATTTTCACACCCACCAAAGTCCTTTTAGAAGAAAACCCTTATCAAAAATAATAATCAACAAGTCTCAAAATAAATCTCAATTAACACTTTACCATAACTCCTTATACCTTCTAAAATATAACTCTCAAAATAATACTTTCCAAATAATAAAGCTCAAATAATTATCAACACTTCACCTTCAGAAATAATCACAACAACCTCTAATTAACAAAGTTTATTAAAAAATTAATAAACCTTATAACATCCTATAGACACCAAAACAGCACCAATCCGATTATGTGGCTACAAACACTGATCACACTGGCATACACAACCCCCGGGGCAGCCCCCAGAGGTTAAACAGTGGTCCTAACCACTCTCACAATAGTTTTGGAAGGTCAAAGGTCAATTTGGCACCTTTCAGGCACTATGCTCCCTACTCGTTCCACCCTGGGACAATTACAAATTGGTATTTGTCCCACCCAGGGATGATTAGCAGCATTCGCCCCTAGGTGGAGCGAATAGCAGGTTTGATAGGCAAAAGTTCAAACCTTGACAAATGGTAGCTCAGATCCACCACTTAACGCCTCCTTCAATGCATGAAGCAGGAGTGAGCATTTTTGAGCTCAAAGAGGTAGTCATAGGGGCAGTCATGGAGCCCTTAATCAAGGAGGAATCTTCTTCCTCCTAGCAAGGGATGATGGCCATGTGGTGCCTCTGCATGCTCATTCACAGAGACCCTTGAGTCTATAAAATGGTGAGTCTTCTCACCCCAAAGAAGAAACAGGTCAGGAGCATTTGGAGCAATGGAGTGCTATCGATTTACATCGTCACCCTTTTTCTTGTGCCTTTCACATCCTTGATCTCTCTTTTGGAATGGAAGTTATTGGGTGATTATTGAAAACATAAGGATATGAAAACAAAATAGAAATGCCAAGTGCGATATATGCAAAAGCAAAACGTAACGCTAAGTCCTACAAACTAAAATGCATGAGAGGAGAGAAACATAAACGAATTGAAACAAGATAGAAAGCAAATTCCAAATACAGCCCTTTTTATTAATTTGCTTTAAAATTGAGTTACAACACATCTCCTCCATTTTCGGGGGCTAGGAGAGTTAAGTAGGGCTCTATCACACCACGGATTGGTATGCTTTCACGTGCCCACATGTAAAGTGGGTGGGCCAAATGTCATCGTTGCTTGCGTGAATGCATCTTTGATTCCTTGCTGCTCCTCCGATGTCGAGATCCTATGTTCAGAGAAACATAAAGGGATTAGTAGCACCTACGGATGAAGTAAAACATGCGATCCCCAAAGCCTATGATTAATGCATTCATAAAATAAATAGAACGATAACTAAAACATATCAAAATGAGCTAAAAACTTGAAAGAGGCATGAGAAAATTACCAGGAAGGCACTGCAAAAGGAACAGTCAGGAAATTCACCATGGATTTCTAATCGCGTCGGGGTGGGACGATTAGACCTGCAACAAAATTTCAGAAAGCACCCTCCTAAATGTCCCATTCGGGAGGCTCCAAATCACCTATAAAGTTGGAGGTTAGGTAAAAAGGGGTATTTTGGAAAGACCCAGAAGGTTATATTTTTCCAATTCGGCCTCTATCGCCTGGAATCTGATGATGCTCCCTACATGTTAGTGAAAGCGAGAAATAACAAAAACATGATCAAAATTGCTCATAATAACATGAAATTTGAATAGAAGCCTATTTGAACAACCTAGAAACAAATGCAAGAAAAATAGAAATGAAATCTGCTATAGATTTCTAATCGCTCTGGGGTGGGGTGATTAGGACTGCAGCAATACGGGGGGCGCCCAGGGGTAGGATGCCCACCGTTTGGGGCCCGGTTTCGGCACCAATCCACTTGGGATGGGTCCAAAACCTCTTGTGGGGTATTATCGGAAAATTTGGATGGGATACTGTGGCAAAATATCAGGTTTTGGGTCCATATTGTGCTTCCAATAATCACCCAATAACCTTCCTTCCAAAAGAGAGATCAAGGATGTGAAAGGCACAAGCAAAAGGGTGACAACGTAAATTGGTAGAACTCCATTGCTCCCAATGCTCCTGACCTATTCCTTATTTAGGGTGAGAAGACTCACCATTTTATAGACTCGAGGGTCTCTGTGAATGAGCATGCAGAGGCACCACATGGCCATCATGCCTTTCTAGGAGGAATAAGATTCCTCCCTGATTAAGGGCTCCATGACTACCCCTATGACTGCCTCTTTGAGCTCAAAAATGCTCGCTCCTACTCCATACATTGAAGGAGGCGTTAAGTGGTGGATCTGAGCTACCATTTATCAAGGTTTGATCTTTTTCCTGTCAAACCTGCTATTCACTCCACCCAGGGGTCGAATGCTGCTAATCGTCCCTGGGTGGGATGAATACCAGTTTATAATCGTCCCAGGGTGGAACGAGTAGGGAGCAGAGTGCCTGAAAGGTGCCAAATTGACCTTCAACCTTCCAAAACTATTGTGTGATTGGTTAGGACCACTGTTTAACCTTTGGAGGCTATGTATACCAATGCGATCAGTGTTTGTAGCCACATAATCAGATTGGTGCTGTTTTGGTGTCTATAGATACCCCTTTTTGGGATGCGCTATGCATGGTGCAGTGCTAAGAAAAAATAGATAACCAAAGCACTAATGATTAGGGTTTCTCGGTAATATAACCAACTTTTGATGCCCCAAGTATAGAAATGGCACATATTCTTGAATCCTTGCTTCTGATGAGCTAAGGAGCTTAATTCAAGTGTTAACCTATTTTGGTGAGGTGTTACTTGGTCTTGGACATTGTTCAGTCATGAATAGGCAAAGGGCATAACCTTTTGTCTGTGGGAACCTTGAGTTCATGATTCACAAATGCCAAGTGTTTTATTAGCTTGTGATTATTGCTTGTTTGCTACCCCAAGTAGGGGCATGATTGTCTTTGTCAATGATTCTTTGAATGCATGCCATCTCCTTGATTGGGTGTGTATTTGTTGATTGATGACTAAGTTTGACTACCCCCTCAAGCGACAAATCGATGAGGGAATGACCTACATGAGAAAATCAATGAGTCACTTAACTCAAGATGAATTGTGTAAGGGTGCCTTTAGTTGTTTTTCTTTGAATGCTTATGCAGTTTCCCAACATTTAGACCTATTTTTGGTGGGTGTTAACCCTTTTTGGGATGCCATTTGGGGATGAAATTCTCAAAAATCCGTCCTCCCGTGGAGTGGTCCGGCTATGGTACCCTTCTTAGGGAGTAGGATAGTGAGGATTTGTGGCCCCGACATCTGGTTTGAATGACAATAAGTGCAGGTGCAAAGGCGCCTTGTTCGATAATGTTATTGCTATTTTTGGGTGGGTTTGGACCCTTTTTGTGACATCGTTTGGGGATGAAATTCACGACCATCCATCCTCCTGTGGAGTGGTCCGACTATGGTAGCATTCTTAGGGAGTAGGATAGTGAGGATTTGTGACCCCGACGTCTATTTTACATGCCAAGAATGTCAAGTGCAAAAACACTCTTATTTGGCAATTTTATTGCTATTTTTTGGTGATGTGGGGGCTAGCAGTAGCCGCCCTGAGAGGTCCCATAGGACCCACACCACGGGGGGTAGTTCCCGTCGCACCAATCCTACATGATCATGGTGGCTGACAACCTAGGCTGGGGGGTTTTTGTTTTTTTTCTTGGTTTGGCGATGTCAGAGGACCAACTTACTATAGCCTGCAGGCATGTTGACGATATATATATACATGATTGTTCTTTTTGGTTATACACTTGTCATGATTTATTTTTTCTGTTTATGCACATTTATTTAAAATGATGTATGCATGTGGTATTATAAATGTGATGTTTCTAATTATATGATGTATGCATATAGAATGAATTAAATGAGTTGTTGATAACTTGTTGATGGCACCATAGACTGTACAAGATTGATTGGCTTTTTGTACTTATGTGATGGCTTTGTGGAATGACTTTGCATGTGTGAATTTTGTTTTGGTATTTTTCATATTTTCTGATGTTTATGTAAGTAATGAAATGTACCAATTGTTTTAAAATATAGTGAAGGTTTTCTGAGATTCAGATGTTTTAACTAACTAGCCAAGACTGTATATTTATCTCACAAGATTTTTTTAACAAGGTACGAATTAGACTTGAGTTTGACCAAGTTATTTCACATCCCTGTGTGTGCAATTGAATTCGTTTATGTGGTATTTGTCAGGATACCGCCAGTTCCAGATATGTTGTCAACCAAACCTGTACTGAGGATCACCTAATTAGCTCCACTAACTCCGTTGTTGTATTTAGTCAGATTAATCTGTGGTGCTATCTAAGATACCATGAGCTAGCTCATCCACATGCAAATATTGATCTGCACACAAGTTAATGTGACAGATATATCGTCATGTGGTAGGTTTGCCACCAGTGACCGATAGGCTATCCACCAAACCGGTACTGAGGTTCACCTCATGACCTTATGAATGCTGAGAGTTCCAGGGATTCAAGTTCGACTCCCTTCTTTTCTTCAATTGTATTGGGATACTTGCTCTGCTATAGTGATAAAAATCATTGTTTATTTTTGTTTTTTCTTTTGAGCAAGGGCTTTGAATATTGCATGATGGGAATCACTATTGCTTGTGACTTTTGGTGTATGCACTTTGGTTTTGATGTCAAATTTTGGAGTTTTGACTTTTTGTAAATTTTTTTATGTTTGCAATTTTTTGAGAACTTGGGATTCTTGGGGAATTGGGTAGGGAAGATGCTTGTACTTTTGCCAACTCTCAACATTCTTGGGGTCATTCGCACAAGGGGATGAGCAAGATAACATTTTTACTAGATGGTATCTTGGATTGCTTTGCAGGTTTCATCTTTTTTTTACACAACTTGGGAATTTTTGAATGTGTTTTAGCTTGTGTTGGGATGCTACGTAACAAGGTGTGATCCAAGTGGGACTCTACCTTTGTAAAATCTATCTTACTTTGTACAGTTTTTAGCTAGAAATCTAAAGATAGCTGAATAGCAAAAACCCTAGATACATTAGAAGACAACTGACTATGATATTATAAAAAAATGTAAATGGCGTTTATTTTAGCTGCATTATTTTAAAAGTGGAAAAATGTGGCGAATGATGGAATTGCCCGTAATTACAGTCTATGGTGCTTGTGACCCGTATGATCAACAAATATGCAAATGTATGTATGGGATGCCTAATGCAGCTATTATTTTTGTGTTTTTTTTTAATTGATTGATTTTTGTGAGTATTTTGAGTATGCAGGAAAAAAGAGATGCAAAAGTTTTCTTTATTTGTTTTGATGATTTTGAGTATGCATGGAAATGAGATGCAAATTTTTGTTGGTTTTGATGATTTTGAGTATGCATGGAAATGAGATGCAAATTTTTGTTGGTTTTGATGATTTTGTTGTTTTTAAATTTTCTTTATGGTTGGTTCATTCCACGTGAGGACGGACCAAGTGATTCTTTCGGATCCTTGGATGTTTTTACCAAAGGTATTATGGGCACCTTGGGGGCATTTTAGGGTTGGCCAAGCGATTGTGGGAATCCTTGGGGCATTTTAGTTTGACCAAAGGGGTAATGGGCACCTTTGGGGAATTTTGGGATTGACCAAGCGATAATGGGAATCCTTGGAGCTTTTGGTTTGACCAAAGGGTTTGTGGACACCTTTGGGGTGTTTTAGGGTTGACCAAGCGATTGTGGGAATCCTTGGAGCTTTTGGTTTAACCAAAGGGTTTATGGACACCTTTGGGGCATTTTAGGGTTGACCATGTAATTATGGGAATCCTTGGAGATTTTGGTTTGACCAAAGGGTTTGTGGACACCTTTGGGGTGTTTTAGGGTTGACCAAGCGATTGCGGGAATCCTTGGGGCTTTTGGGGGGTTTGACCAAGTGATAATGGGAATCCTTGGAGCTTTTGGTTTGGGCTATGGTTCTTTTAAATATGGAATGGCCTCAAGTGATTGATGTTCAAGGGTTCTAGTTCCTTGATTCCATCAAGAGAGGCTAGCCGGTAGGTTTCAGGTCCTATTTACTATCAATCACATACGTACCTAACCAGTTTGCCATGAACTTGTCCCTTAGATGGGGTGGCAAGTTAGAATTTTGTTGGTTCTCTTTTAAGACCAGGTCACCAACCTAAAAGTCCCTCAGGTGAACTTTTATGTTGTATGCTTTCTTAAGTCGCTCTTGGTAGATACATAAATGCTTAAGGGTATTGATGCATCGTTCATCGAGCAACGTAAGCTGGTCTAACCGGGCCTGCCACGTAGTGTCATCATCGATGAACTCTTGCATTGATATATGCAGGGAAGTAATTTCCAACTCGAGAGGTATTACTACCTCGGAGCCATACATAAGCGAAAATAGATTTGCCCTAGTGGGCATCCGAATGCTAGTGCCATATGCCCAAAGAGCAAGTGGGATCTGAATGTGCCAATCCTTATGACTATCTACGAATGTATTTCTGAGGATGGTGACTAGCATTTTGTTTGACGCCTCTGCTTGCCCATTTTCCTACGGATAATAGGGTGTCAAAAAACTATGCTAAATTTTGTACTTTGTGGTCAATGCATGCATTTGAATTAACAACGAATCACCAAAGATGTTCAAGAATTTGATGTTCTATTTCCGTTCTCTTGCTCTGCCAATAGCGAATCACCAAATATGTTCAAGCATTTGATGTTCATGGTGATTGTTGTTTGAAGACCTATGAGCAAGGCTTCATATTCTACATTGTTTTTGGTGCATGGGAAATCTAATTTAAATGATAGAGGCATTGGAGCCCCTTGCGGTGTGAAGAATACAATTCCTGTGCCACCCCCTTGCTCACATTTAGAACCATCAAAGAATAGGGTCATGTTAACCTGTGACTCAGGCTCATTAGAATCTTGTGATTCTAAAACATGGAAGACCCCATCATCAGGTAGCTCTACAGTTAGAGGCTGATCATCTTCAAGAGTTGCCTCTGCTAGTTTATCGATGATGACTTGACCTTTGATGGACTTCTTTCCAATGAATTTGATGTCAAACTCTATCAACAACATGATCCATTTCATCGTGTGGCTACTATGATAAGTACGACTCATCATGTATCGCAATGGATTCTCCTTAGACACAACATACATCGTATTGCTCAGCATGTAGTGGCATAAATTTTTGGTAGCAAACACCACTGCCAAGTAGAGCTTCTCAACGTATGTATAGTTAAGTTCATAACTGACTAGGGTGCAGCTAAGATAGTAATTAGCCTGTTATTTGTGTAGTTCATTTTTCTATGCTAGCATGGCGTCCAGTGATACCTCAGTAGCCGATATGTATAAGTAGAACGACACTCCTGGTCTAGGTGGTGCCAATAATGGCATCGAAGCCAAGTATTTTTTAATGTCGTCGAAGGCTAACTGGCACTCGTCATCCCAATGAAATGCTACCCCCTTGTGCAATAATTTATTCATGGGTAGACACTTGTCAGATAGCTATTCTATGAAGTGCTTGATTGATGGGACCTTTCCTTGTAGGCTTCTGAGCTACTTGATGGTAGTTAGGGGAAGCATTTCAAGGATTGCCTTGAATTTGTTTGGGTCCACCTCGATGCCTCGCTTTGAGACTATGAAACCCAAGATTTTTCCAGATGTGACGCCAAATACGCACTTCTTGGGGTTTATTCTGACTTTGTGTTCAATGAGGTGATCGAGGATCTTGCTTAAGTCATCGAGATGATCTGGGCATAAAAGATATTTGACCAACAAATCATCCATGTAATATTTCAAAGTTTTATGCATGTGATCGTGGAAGATGTATGTCATGGCATGTTGGTATGTGGCGTCAGCATTTTTAAGGCCAAAGGGCATGATCTTATAACAAAATGTCCCCCAAGGCATTGTGAACACCATTTTTAGTTGGTCCTCGGGATTTATATGAATCTGATTGTATCCCGAGAAACCATCCATGAGGGAAAGCATTTTGTGACCTGTTGTGGCGTCTACCAATGTGTCGATGCTAGGCAAGGGGAAATCATCCTTAGGACTTGCTTTGTTTAGATCTCAAAAATTAGTGCATATGCGAATCCTCCCATCCGACTTTTTTACGGGCACCATGTTGGACAACCATGGTGGGTAATCCACATAGATGACAAACTATGCATCCAACAACTTTTGCAATTCGTCTTTGACCATTAAGGCCACTTTTGGGTGCATCTTACATAGTTTTTTCTTAACTGGTTTGACTATCGAATGAAGTGTTAGATTATGCATGACTAGTTGTGGATCTAGCCCCGGCATGTCTTTGTAGGACCATGCAAAAACATCCTTCTCTTTGAGAATGGCAATGTAGTTGGCTTGCTCTTCAAGGGATAGACTTACCCCCAGCTTGATTATCTGTGGATTCATTGGATTAGAGCCGATGTCTATGTCAGTCGTTTCCTCAACTGACATGTGGGATCCATCCTACAACTGATGTGGAGTTGGTATCAAGTGGATATCAGTTGTTGAATTCATATCTATATTAGGAACTTTGGGTCCCTCTTCAGCATGGAAGATATCCTGAGTTGGTCCTGGGGTGAAATGAAGCATCTCACCGAATGGCCAATACTCTGATGGGGATGGTGGTGAATTGATGCAATCCCAGTCTATGGCATCTATGTCTAGTGACAATGATTATGCTGGATCAGCTGGATTGTGGATGGGGGTAGTTAAGTCAATGGAGATCATGTTGATGAAATGATTTTGGTCTCCATTACCATGGGTGTGGTGACTCAAACTTCCTTGGTGATATTTATGCTCTAGATCTGGCTCTGGAGGTATTACCATGAATGGATCGACCCTATGTGTGGATAGGAGGATAAGATCTACCCTCGATAATGATATAGCTATAGGGTCTCTGGGTGGAAGGTGATCTCTGTAGGCCCAAAGTGGTGGATGTAGCACTTGGTCCAACTGTACTGGGTTTAGGTGCCACTTATGCCTTGGCCCCACCTGTCGCATATGATTGAGATAGGTCATCTCAATTTCATCTTCATAATCACTATTGGAGATCCAAAGGCCTTCATTGATTCCAACAACTATTTGTGATATGTGAGGCTCATCCTGCTCGAGCAAACTGATATGGTCCCATCAGGGTCATTCTGCTCTCTACAAGGGGACCTGATTTTCTTGAGGTGGCACTTGCTCGATTGCAGCATCCAAATGGAACATTGCCAAGAGGCTTTCTTGATAGTCATCCATGGGGGTCACTTGTGAGTGATTGCTATCTGATTCAAAAGGGTCCCATGGTGCTACCTCATATTCTGACTCATCTTCTGAAGATCCTTCCTGACCTTGTCTATATCCCCCTTGTGGGTGAGTTCTCAAACTTTCTCCTTTCTTGGTTAAAGGGAAGGGGTTGTTGAGGTCAGTAGGGTTGGTTGTCAACAATGGGAGGTAATCCCCCAATGTGCATGTGGTGTTAGGATTGGCATATGGATATAATGCCAACCACTCCTTATTGCCTATCCCTAGGCCTTACATGTTCTCTACCAAGATGTCTAAGGGCAGGGGGTGGTTGAACCCTACTCCTGATTTTTCGTATGGCATCAAATATCTTGGTTGGCAAAGAACATGCACTCCTTGCTCATATCTACCCAACCCATATCCATGCCAATTGCATTGGCCAAGATATCTTAAAGTGAAGTCTGGGTTGGACAAATAGTTGACGTCCTTAGCGAAAGGCTCTTCATCTTCTTATTCTTGCATGTAATGTTCAATGCCACTATCAAGGCCCCCATATACAAAGTTTGTCTAGTTTTGCAGGTAGCCTAGAGGAACAATAGTGCCTATGGGGAGGCGAGGTCTCCCCATGTTCTGAATGGACTCCAGTGTGAGTGTTGCTACAATTTTCTACACCAGGTACTCCCATATGCCCATATTGGTCATCTCAATGATGATTGTTGGTGGTTGAGGGGGAGGGAATGGGATTTCTTCCTGAGTCCACTCCATGTTAGGTGAACTAGGTATCTCGAATTCCATTCTATTGGGCATATCTTCAGTAGATATGGTTGAGACTGATGGCGATGCCTCTTCCAGGGGTTTCTTCCCATTGTCCTTCGATGTGGCCACTGTAGGTGGCATCATTGGTGAAGGACCAGATGCCAAAGATGGGCCTAATTGGGGATTTGATGGACTTAAAAATGGGGATGTATGTGGAATAAGACCCTATTTAGATGGATTCAACTAAAAATATAAATGTGTTGATAGAAGGGTCGATTGGGGCATCAACTGCACCACACTGCAATACTTGAAGGGTTCTAAGTCCGTCGAGACTACATGCACCTACCCTTCAAATGTATACTTTAAGAATTGGTGGGCTATTAAAGGGACACACTTCATGTCCCTGATCCATGGATGGCCCAGCAAAATGTTATAAGCCATCTCACCCTCCAAGATGTGGCATAATGTAGGAATAGTCTTTTGACCCACTTGGATGGGTAGGACAATTGTGCCAACTGTTGAGCATATCGCATCATTGAATGCTCATAGAGTGTAGGTGGATGCCACGATGTGAGATGCTGATAACTTTAGATGTTTCAATGCTGCTATTGTAATGATATTATTGGATGAGCTAGTGTCCACCAACACCCTCTTATATGGAATCCTGTTGACCCACGGAATGACATGCAGGGGTGGATCTGCCATGTCACCATTCACTGATTTCAATTCATCCTCTCTAAACGTGATGACTGGCTCGGTGCATCGCTTGACATGCCCCATGAAGTTTTTTAAAGAGTTTACTTCATGGGGCTACAACTCGATGGCTTTAAGTATCTCCATTAGAGCCTCTCGATGGGGCGATGATTGTTGTATGAGCTCATAAATGGAGAGCCTAGCCGATGTGGTCCTCAAACTCTGGGTGAGTTTGGTTTGAATTGTGGCCATTGGTCTAGGTAGAGGAGGTTGTGTAGGATGCTTTTGTGGTTGTGACGTTGTTGGCACCTCTCCTATAGCCACCATAGGGGCAGCTGTGCTCGGGTACCTTATGTTCTGAGTCACTATACTGATCATCCCTACATACCCCTGCATGGGACAGTTTTGTGTTACCTCATTGACTTGTAGGGTCTTTGCCTATGCATCATGGACAGGTAGGGGGTCCTTGAATACTTCCATATATTAGTTGCTTGGTGCCATAGGATAATCCACCGCCAATGTTTTGTTGTCTATTAGGTCTTGCACCAAGCCTTTAAACTTCCAACATGCATTAAGATTATGTCCCTTCTGTCGATGAAACCTACAATACAAGTCTTCCCTGTAGCCCTTAGGTTTTGGAGCTTTGGGGTCTACGGGTCGACTCTCTGGCAAGTTTATCAAGTTTGCCATTGACAAGCGATCAAACAGGGAGTATTTAGACTCGATGTAAGGTGTGAATTGTCGCCTGGGGTGACACTGCTAATTTTGCTCTTGTCGATGGTTTACTCTTTCATAACTATCAAGAGGGAATGCCTGATAGTTAGCCTTTGGGGGTTGTGTTTCTTGTACAGGCTTAGGTATGTTTATAGCAACCTGATTGACCGTAGTGGGTTTTGGTTGTGTGGTCCTTGTCTTGGCATTTTTAGACCATTCTTTCTTCTTTGGCTTGGCAATCTCGCCATCCTGAATCTTGATCTCCTCAATGATTTTGGCTTGTGCCAGAGCTTCTTCTAAAGTGACATATTGCTACAGCTGCAATAGCATGGATATCGATCTCAAATAGATCTTTGAGAACATTTGGGTAAGGTCGGCCATAGGAGGGAGGTAGGGCAGCTTTGAAAGCAACGTCCACCACCGATTCCCATAGGTCGCCATGGTTTCTTCCTCATACTTCCTAAGGTTGGATAGGTCACTTAGTGATGCCTTCTTATTGGTATTGAAGGTGAAGCATTCAAGGAACACGTCCACTAGCTGATCTAAGTTATTTATGCTGTGCTTTGGAAATTGAGTGAACCAATCCAAGGTAGGGCCTACGAATGTGGTTATAAATGTTCTTAGCAACAAAGCATCATTGTCCTGAATGCCAAAGCATTAGCTCAAGAATATAGTCATGTGCTCCTGGGCATCCTCCTCCCCTCTAAAGATTGATAACTGGGGTAGTTTAAAGTGTTCAGGGCAAGGGGATGCCAGCACTGACGGATGCACGGGGTGACCGCGGAGTTGGTGTAAGTGGGATTTTGGGGCCCAAAATTCCTAGTCTCCATAGAATCTAAGCACTCTAGCAGCACTTTATATGCATCAAAAGATTTAATCTCTTCCTCCTTAGTTTACTCCTATTGCGTATTATGGGGAACTTGAGGCCTATAGAGGAGTGGCCAGATAGCACCCCCTCTGCCTTGGTAGGGCATTTCAACCCATTCTTCTTCTTGCTCATACTCCTCATAGGCTTCTTGAGGAGTTTTTGGGTGAGACCTATAAACATGGGTGGGTCCCCATGGAGGGTGCCCATCGTTGTTCCTGGGAGTGGCCTCCTGCTCAGGTCTAGGAGGCCTCAGAGGCAACATTTGGTAAGGTCATGGAGACCTGTATCATACCAAGGGGTTGTACCTCTCATACAAATTTACCCTCTAAGTTCGAGGGGTTGGAACCCTCTCAGGCACAATGTTCTAGAGAAGCTCATCTGTTTGACGTTGAATGTGCTCTTTACTAAGGCAATACAGGTGCTCCAGCTATTGCTAGTCTTGCTCAAGCTACGTGATTTGTGCTTTGCAGGCGGCATATCTAGCAAATGCCAGTTGATTTGTTCCACCGTCTTGATTCCATGAGGCCTAGATGCCTCTCCTACACATTTATTTCGATCGTGATGATCTGAGATCTCTATAGGTCATTTTCCTTTGTCGAGGTGGGCGGCATTCACCTGAGGCTCTGGCCTCGGTAGGTGATTCTAATAGATAGCAGGTGCAGAGGCGTATTGCTCCCACATTATGTATTGCTCTTGAGGAATGTAGTGGTCTTCCTTGTGCTCCCTTTCATATGTGTGCAAGAGATGGGCAGAGTTGGCTTGTCTTGTCTGAAGAGTCTTGTGCTCTAGATTTGGCTTGTTATTTCTAACAGTGATGAGGGGTAGATGAGGGATGACATAATCATGTGGCCCCTCCTTATGGACCTCATGCTGCTCTAGCACTTCATCGTGTGGCAGCCACTCATAGCGAGTGTCTAAGGGGACCCTCCTATGTATATACCCTTCCTGAAAGGGTCTATGTTGAATGGGAGTGTCCCTCAAAGGGGTGCCTCTATAGTCCTGTTCCATCATGGTATGATGTGGACTATCTTGTGGGTTAGGCCACCAAGGTGGTATGACCAAGTCCTTGGGGCTGTAGTAGAGGTGACTTGTGCCCCCTTGTACACTTTTCATAGCCTCTACCCATGATTGGGCTTGGCTACGGGTGTACACCATGGTGGTGTCTCTCTACAAGCTATGTAGGTTTTTATATATTTTATGATTTTTATTCTACACTAAACAAAAAGGAACCACACAATCAAAGAAGTGATTATCTCATTTATATATTTAAAGGTGTGCCCTAAATCTAGTTTAGTGTGTTTTGATTTTTGTTTTGAATGCTTCATAAAGTACGTGTTGTTTGTTCATGCAATATGATGGCTCTTATGTCTCCCAAAGTGGTCACCCATTCAATATACCACTGCTAGGTTGTTATACCAAACCTCTCAATATACCTACCCTTACATGAGGGAAACTATTGGTACGCGAGAGCAGAATGGTACGTGGAACATAGGCGGTATGGAAGGGGGATCACCCTATTTTTGACACCTACCATACAAGACTTATCCTCATGCGTTGAGAATCACCCCAGCTACACTTGGTCAGCTTTCATCAGGATTTACGTCTAGCAACACTAGCGATCGGGGGTATGGATGCAAAAATTCAAGCCAAGGTGGTGATGAAATCCATTGTTGGTCTTGATCAAGGGTTGGGGTTTTACAACCAACTCCTTGTTGTTTAAATTACTGCATGGTGTGTGGGGTTATTTTTACTTATGCAAGGAAATTAAACATGCAGTAAAACCTTCCTAAGCAAGCAAAGAAACTAAAAAATACAGATAAAAAAAACAAAAAAATGACAGGAGGTATTTAGAACCCCTACCTCTTCTTTACCCAAATCGGGTGCCTCTGAGTTTCTATTCAAAAAGTGCACAGAGGTCTTATTCATCCCAAGGTGGGACAAATAATAGAACTATATTCATCATAGGGTGGGATGAATGCCCATTTGTCCCTAGGTGACACAAGTTCCAGATCTATAATCATCACAGACTGGAACGAACAGCAGTCCAGCGCTTGAAATATTGGTACCTACAAGCAAAAACAAACACTTTTGATCAAAAATTTGATCTCAAAATTAGAGGACTTGAGTCAAGCGACTCGTCGCTTTTCTCATGTAGGTCATTCCCTCATAGATTCATCACTTGAGGGAGTAGTCACACTTAGTCATCAATCAACAAATACACACCCAATCAAGGAGATGGCATGCATTCAAAGAATCATTGACAAAGACAATCACACCCCTGCTTGGGGTAGCAAAAAAGCAATAATCACAAGCTGATCAAACACTTGGCATTTGTGAATCATGAACTCAAGGTTCCCACAGAAAAAATGTTACACCCCTTGCCTATTCATGACTGAACAATGTCCAAGACCAAGTAACACCTCACCAAAATAGGTTAACACTTGAATTAAGCTCCTTAGCTCGTCAGAAGCAAGGATTCAAGAATGCATGCCCTTTCTATACTTGGGGCATCAAAAGTTGGTTAGGTTACTAAGAAACCCTAATCATTAGTTCTTTGGTTATCTATTTTTGCTCAGCACTGCACCACGCATAGCGCATCCCAAAAAGGGGCATCTGTAGACACCAAAATAGCACCAATCTGATTATGTGGCTACAAACACTGATCGCACTGGCATACATAGCCCCAAAGGCAGCCCTAAAAGGTTAAACAGTGGTCCTAACCACTCTCACAGTAGTTTTGGAAGGTTAGATGTCAATTTGGCACCTTTTAGGCACTCTGCTCCCTACTCGTTCCACCCTAGGATGATTACAAACTGGTATTCATCCCACCCAGGGACGATTAGCAACATTCACCCTTGGGTGAAGCGAATAGCAGGTTTGATAGGAAAAAGGTCAAAACTTGAAAAATGGTAGCACAGATCTACCACTTAATGCCTCCTTCAATGCATGGAGTGGGAGTGAGCATTTTTGAGATCAAAGAGGCAGTCATAGGGGCAGTCATGGAGCCCTTAATCAGGGAGGAATCTTCTTCCTCCTGGCAAGGCATGATGGCCACGTGGTGCCTCTACATGCTCATTCATAGAGACCCTCGAGTCTATAAAATGGTGAGTCTTCTCACCCCAAAGAAGGAATAGGTCAGGAGCATTGGGAGCAACGGAGTGCTACCGATTTACGTCCTCACCCTTTTTCTTGTGCCTTTCACATCCTTTATCTCTATTTTGGAAGGGAGGTTATTGGGTGATTATTAGAAGCACAATCTGGATCTAAAACCCAACATTTTTCCATAGCATCCCATACAAATTTATCTAAAATACCCCACAAGATGTTTTGGACCCATCCCAAGTGGATTGGTGCCAAAACCAGGCCCGAAATGGTGGGCGTCCTGCCCCTGGGTGCCCCCCGCACTGTTGTAGTCCTAATCGTCCCACCCTGGAGTGATTAGAAATCTGTAGTAGATTTCATTTCTATTTTTCTTGCATTTGTTTCTAGGTTGTTCAAATAGGCTTCCATTCAAATTTCATGTTATTCTGAGCAGTTTTGATCATGCTTTTGTTATTTCTTGCTTTCACTAACATGCAGGGAGCATCATCAAATTTTGGGTGATAGAGGTCAAATTGGAAAAATTTGACCTTTTGGGTCTTTCCAAAATACCTCATTTTACCTAACCCCCAAATTTGTAGGCGATTTGGAGCCTCCCAAATAGGACATTTAGGAGGGTACTTTCTGACATTTTGTTGCAAGTCTAATCGTCCCACCCTAGAGCGATTAGAAATATGTGGTGAATTTCTCGAATGTTCCTTTTGCAGTGCCTTCTTGGTAATTTTCTCATGCCTCTTTCAAATTTTTAGCTCATTCTTATATGTTTTAGTTATCGTTCTATTTATTTTACGCATGCATTAATCATAGGCTTTGGGGATCGCATGTTTTACTTCATCTGTAGGTGCTACTAATCCCTTTCTATTTCTCTGAACACAGGATCTCGACACCGGAGGAGCAATAAGGAATCAAAGATGCATTCATGCAAGTGGTGGTGACATTTGGCCTGCCCACTTTACATGTGGGCAGGCGGAAGAAAGCGTACCAATCCGTGGTGTGATAGAGCCCTACTTAACGCTCCTAGCCCTCGAAAAGGGAGGAGATGTGTTGTAACCTAATTTTAAAGAAAATTAATAAAAAAGGTTGTACTCAGAATTTTCTTTCTATCTTGTTTCAATTCGTTTATGTTTCTCTCCTCTCATGCATTTCAACCTGTAGGACTTAGCGTTACGTTTTGCTTTTGCATACATCACACTTGGCATTTTCATTTTGTTTCCATATCCTAAAATATAACTCTCAAAATAATACTTTCCAAATAATAAAGCTCAAATAATTATCAACACTTCACCTTCAAAAATAATCACAACAACCTCTAATTAACAAAGTTTATTAAAACATTAATAAACCTTATAACATCCTTATCACTCCAACCTTAGGGCATAACCATAAAATTAATTAACACAAAAAATGTACTTGCCTCAAGGGGATTTGACCCCACGTCTTGCCCTCATCGAGTGCCTTAGCCATGGCTAAGGTTGCCACATGAGCTACACACTCGTTCGCAAAGGGGGAAGCACCACGTGCTTCCTCTTTGTGCTTTCCTTGCCCACGTTTAAAAATGTGTGCCTTGGCGCTTCCACAAAAACTCCACCAAAAACTTCTTCGCAAGAATCGAATGCACGACCTCCGTGCTACCAATGCCTTCACGCTTTCCAAGCTACCACTAGGCCACACTACCCAATGTGAATTGGGGGTGGTCTCTCTCCACGTTATCCTGTACTCTCCTTTCCAAATGTTTTAACCACGAGCTCATTTTTCGCATGTGCCACTCAATAATCAATCGAGCAAGGATAGATAATAAACAACTTTGGGCATGTATTTATATTGCCCTTCCTCCTTTGTCTAGACATCGACGCTTTTATTGAAATGCATTACGTCGACGCTTTAAGGCTTCGAAAGCCTTAGTAAACCCAACCTTGGGTTTTAATAAAAATTACTTTTGGACTTTATAAAACCCCTTGCCTTATAAAATATTATAATAAGGATTATAATTATTTTATTTGGGTTTTCACCATGGCAATTTTAATATTATAATAACCACCATTATAATATTAATCCTTCGATAAAGTACCTTTAATATTTATTTATAAAATTTAAATTCATGCTGAATTTAAATAATTTATAAAATAAATATTATAACTCCTTTTAACTTCTGTCTTTTGCACTGTTTCCCTCGATATTTTGCCTTCTTGTTGGATATCAAATAACCATATTTGTCACCTTTATTTCCTGCTGAAATTACTAATGACCTCATCTGGTGACATCAATGACAACTTTGACTTAGGGACTCAAAATGTCCAACAATCTCCCCCTTTGTCATTGATGGCAACCCATATCCTTTTTACTGAAACCTGACCTTTCTTTTTCTTCTGCTCCCCTTGGGACATTGCTCCCCCTGGGACAATGCTCTCTCAAATATCAAATCTCTCCCCATATCCAATCTCTCCCCAATACACAAATCACACAAATCTCTCCCCCTTTGACATCAATGGCAAAGGGTCACCTTTGGGGCTCGGGGCTAAGAATGAGCCTCTTAGCTTAGCCCCTCCCCCACCTCCATATGAGGTGGTTAATTTTGGGGTGGGAGTATTTCTACTCCCTAAAAGCATTGTTCTTTACCTTTATCTTTTTCTCTTATTTTTTGAGTTTTCTGAATCCTCTGACTGTTTCTTTCCAAGTGATCATCCCTGTTCCTGTCATCATTCTTGTTCTTGTTCCTATTTCTGTTCTCATCCATGTTCCCATTCTTGTTCTTGTTCATGTTCCTGTTCATATCTATGTTCCTATTCCTATTCATGTTCCTGTTCATGTTCCTATTTCTGTTCATACCTATTTTTGGAATATTTGCTCTACACCATCTTGTTGTGTGACCATCATTATTGCACTTATAACACTTAATGTTATTATTCCTTGGAGGTGCAAATATCTTAGGATTTCTCCTAGTGAAGCCATATCCTCTTCTATCATGAACCTTGCAATTCATTGCCTTGTGACCAAACTCATTACATGAGTAGCAATACCCATGGAAAAGTTGTCCTTTCCCATATTCTTGTCTTTCATGTGTCCTACATTGTGAAGCCATGTGCCCAAACCTGTGACATGAAAAACATCTTCCATTGAAGAAACCTTGCCTAGACCCCATTGGTCTCTTAGTCTCTTCTACCTGTTTCCTATTCCATATGTTCCTTACTTGTGCATTGTTCCTTTCCTTGTTGAACTTTCTATTGTCCAACTTATCCTTAGAAGTCTCACTCTCTCTTTTACTTACTTCTTTTGACTCTTCTTATTTTCTGGTGTTTGAGCTTGACTCTCCTTTTTTTGCTTCTTGTTTCCCTTGTTCTTCTTTAGAACTAAGTCCTGTTATGGTGACTGATGACCTTTGTGCATTGATAGTCCTTTCCAAGGTCTTTGAATTTTCCTCAAACTTGTGTAGCTTGTCCTTAGAACCTTTTACTTCCATCCTTAGTGAAACTATCTCATGCTCTAATATTTCACACTCTAGATCTTTTGTTTTTAATTTTTTGGCCATACCTTCTTCAATTTTTCTTGTCTCTTCAACTTTGATTTTGAAGTTGGTGAGTTCCTGTAGAAACCTTGCTTTTGTTTTTTCATCTTCTTGAGCTTGAACCCTTAATCCTGAGTTCTCCCTTTTTAATTCTTCAAGAGTAATCATAAGCCTTTCACATTCTATCTCTTTTACCTTTGACTCTTTAATCATACCTTCTTCAACTCTTCTTGCTTTTTCAACCTTATCTCTCAAGTCAGAGATATCCTGTAGAAGCTTTGTCTTACATTTCTCATCTTCTTGTATTTGAGCCTTCAATTCTAAATTCTCTCTTTTCAATTCAATGAGCTCCTTAAGAGTGGCTTTCCCTTTTTCTTTTTCTGAAGCATCTTCTTTTTCTTCTATTACTGAAAGTAGAGTTTCTTCTTCATACCTATTTTGATTGTCCCTGTTATCCTTTCTTGAACCAATCTCTAGGATTTCATTTTCGAGAATATCATCTTCATCTTCACCGCTACTAAACCCATTACAATATCTTGCATCATGGCCAAGTTGACCACAAACAAAACATTCTTGTGGACAATAAGTCTGCATGGTGACCTGTGTTCCCACATCTGGTACAAAACTTTATCAGTCTGGATATTTCTCCATTACTTGATTCATCTCTTGAATCTATTTCCATTTGTCCTCCCAACACAACAATATTAAACTCATATTCCTTTTATTTCATGACCATAGGTGTTCTTTTCTTCTTGTGTCTCATGCTTCTACTCTTGCCTTTCTTTGCCATTTGTGTTCTTGTAGGATCTTCCTTCAAGCTGTTAAACTTCTTCCAAAGGAACCGATCTGATACCAATTGAAGAACACAAGCTTATACTGAGAGGGGGGTGAACAGTATAAGATCACTTTTTACTTTTCTTTCCCAAATAGTATTAATCAATATAATCAATGGCAATATCAATAGCAATAACCAAAGCAATGCACAAATCATCACACACAATAGAGACACAAATTTTAACGTGGTTCACCCAAATATGGCTACCTCCATAGAGAAAATATTTCTTCTAAATATTTCTCAAATAATCTCTTGGGAATCCTTCCCTATTACAATGTTTATGGACCTCTATCCAAAGGAGATGTTGATCCCCTAAATCTGGTTTGTGGATCTCTATCCATAGGAGAACTCCTTCTCCTCTACTTTGGCTGGTGATCCTCTAGAAGATACTACCTCCACTGCACTGACTGTGGATCTCTCTCCACTTGAAGACTCTTGTCCTCACTCAGAAGACCTATCCTCAATGTCCTAGCTGATGGATCTCTATCCACTAGAGACTCTATCCTCTCTACTCTATCACCTCCAAAGCTCTATCTCAATACTATACTAAACACAATCCAATCGGTCTAGCACAACTCTGCTCAATCTCTTGCACTAAACATAGTACATTCGGTCTAGCACAAATTTTCTCAAATCTTGCACTAAACATAGTCCAATCGGTCTAGCACAAGTCCACTCAAATCTACACTAAATATAGTTCATTCAATCTAGCACAAATATGCTCAATAGGTCCACTCAGAACCTTCTCAAATCTGCTCAATAGGTCCACTCAGAACCTGCTCAAATATGCTCAATAGGTCCACACAGAACCTGATCAAATCTGCTCAACAGGTCCACACAAAACATGTACAACTCTGCTCAATAAGTCCACACAGAACCTGTCCAAATCTGCTCAATAGGTCCACTAGAACCTAATCAAATCTACTCAACAAGTCCACACAACCTTCCAAATCTGCTCAACAAGTCCACATAGAACTTGTCCAAATCTGCTCAATAGGTCCACATAGAACTTGTCCAAATATACTCAACAAGCTCACTAGAACTTGTCCAAATCTGCTCAATAAGTCCTCTCTAGGACTTGCTCAAATCTACATTGCAAGCTTCCACAAAATCTCACACAAAATCAGTCCACAAGCCTTCTCAAAGACTTACCTCAAATCAGCTTAACAAGTCCACACAGAACTTGTCCAATCTCATAGAATCATAAAGAGAATTGTTAGAGACTCAATATGTTCTATACTCAATGCTCAATCACTTTCTCAACTCAATCTCATAGAAGCATAAAGAGAATTGTTAGAGACTCAATATGTTCTATACTCAATGCTCAATCACTTTCTCAACTCAATCTCATAGAAGCATAAAGAGAATTGTTAGAGACTCAATATGTTCTATACTCAAAGCTCAATCTCAACTCAAATCAGAATATAGAATAGTTTATTTCATGGAACTTGAACAACCACTTCACATCCACTTGACTAGGCTCAATCAACTCTACTCAACCAATCACCTCAAGGAACAACCCTTTCTCACAAACCCTAGTCCAAGCATATATCAACCAACTCAAAATATTTCCAACAATGTTCAACAACAACTCTCACATAACAATGATACTCATGTTCTTTTCTAACTCAAGTTCAAGTTCTTTGCATAACCAATGGCTTCAACAACAATGCTAATAAAACAAGGTTTAATCACAACTCTCAATTCAAAAAACCTTGAAGCATTAACTCAACCACTTTTGAAAAGGAAACCCTAATCAATTCCTTTTCACTCCAAACTTAATTTTCAATCAAGCCAATCAACCAACTCAATAGAGAAGAATTTTGCCCATACCTTTTTGTTGCCAAGGAGTTGTCCACAAAATCTGCCACACTTCACAAAAACTCTTTTCCAAACTCACATAAGGGTTAGAGGACTTCAATTAAAATCACAATGCAAAATATAACTTTAAATACACCTTTTTACTCCAACTTAATTTTCACATCCACCAAAGTCCTTTTAGAAGAAAACCCTTATCAAAAATAATAATCAACAAGTCTCAAAATAAATCTCAATTAACACTTTACCATAACTCCTTATACCTCCTAAAATATAACTCTCAAAATAATACTTTCCAAATAATAAAGCTCAAATAATTATCAACACTTCACCTTCAAAAATAATCACAACAACCTCTAATTAACAAATTTTATTAAAACATTAATAAACCTTATAACATCCTTATCACTCCAACCTTAGGGCATAACCATAAAATTAATTAACACAAAAAATGTACTTGCCTCAAGGGGATTTGACCCCACGTCTTGCCCTCACCATGAGCGCCTTAGCCATGGCTAAGGTTGCCACATGAGCTACATGCTCGTTCACAAAGGGGGAAGCACCACGTGCTTCCTCTTTGTGCTTTCCTTGCCCATGTTTAAAAATGTGTGCCTTGGCACTTCCACAATACTCCACCAAAAACTTCTTCGCAAGAATCGAATGCACGACCTCCGTGCTACCAATGCCTTCACGCTTTCCAAGCTGCCACTAGGCCACACTACCCAATGCGAATTGGGGGTGGTCTCTCTCCGTGTTATCCTGTACTCTCCTTTCCAAACGTTTTAACCATGAGCTCATTTTTCGCATGTGCCACTCAATAATCAATCGAGCAAGGATGGATAATAAACAACTTTGGGCATGTATTTATATTGCCCTTCCTCCTTTTTCTAGATGTCGATGCTTTTATTGAAATGCATTACATCGATGCTTTAAGGCTTCGAAAGCCTTAGTAAACCCAACCTTGGGTTTTAATAAAAATTACTTTTGGACTTTATAAAACCCCTTGCCTTATAAAATATTATAATAAGGATTATAATTATTTTATTTGGGTTTTCACCATGGCAATTTTAATATTATAATAACCACCATTATAATATTAATCCTTCGATAAAGTACCTTTAATATTTATTTATAAAATTTAAATTCATGCTGAATTTAAATAATTTATAAAATAAATATTATAACTCCTTTTTAACTTCTGTCTTTTGCACTGTTTCCCTCGATCTTTTGCCTTCTTGTTGGATATCAAATAACCATCTTTGTCACCTTTATTTCCTACTGAAATTACTGATGACCTCATATGGTGACATCAATGACAACTTTGACTTAGGGACTCAAAATGTCCAACAAGCCTCTCACCCGAGGAGCGCATCCTATTCATGAATTTCCTTCGTAAGTATATCCGAGTCTTCGCATGGTCATACAAGGATATGCTAGGACTCGATCCTGCCCTAGTAGTTCACAACCTTACACTCGATCAAAATGCCAAACCAGTAAGGCAAAAGTTATGATGCATGCACCCCACCATTGCATTATTAGTAAAAATTGAGCTCCAAAAGCTCTTAGATGTAGACTTCATAGTACCCATAGACTATCCTGAATGGGTCTCTAACATGGTCCCTGTACCCAAGCCTTCTGGCGGCATTCAAGTCTGTACATATTTTCATGATTTAAACAAAGCTTGTCCCAAAGACAACTTTCCTCTACCTAACATTGACTCACTCATCGATTCCATCATTGGCCATGAGATGATATCTCTAATGGATGGATTTTTAGGTTACAACCAAATCAAAATCAATCCTGTTGATCAACACAAGATATCATTTACAACCCCTTGGGGGACCTTTTGCTACAAGGTCATGCCATTTGGCCTTAAAAATGTTGGGGCAACCTACCAGTGCAATGACCTACATTTTCCATGATTACATGCACAAAATTGTGGAAGACTACGTAGATGATCTCATTGCTAAGTCCAAGAAATGCTCAGAACATCTTGAGGATCTTCATCGAATCTTTGACCGCCTTCTAGAACACAACATCCGCCTCAATCCAAAAAAGTGTGTCTTTGGTGTTACCTCAGGTAAAATCCTAGGATTCATCATCACCCAATGAGGCATTGAAGTCAACCCTAACAAGGTAAAAGCCATCACCGAGATGCCTCCACCTACTACCCTAAAATAGTTGCATAGTCTCCAAGGCAAAATCACCTCTATCCACTGATTTATAGCACAACTATCAGACAAGTGCAAACCCTTCAACCACCTCCTACAAAAGGGAGTAAAGTTTAAATGGGATGATAACTACTAGTAAGCTTTTGATGACATCAAAACTTATCTTACTTCACCACCAGTTATGTCACCCCCACATCCATAGCTACCACTCATCCTATACATTTCTGCTATAGATTTCATGCTAGGCACACTTCTAGCCCAAAATAACATGCTCGACAAAGAGCAAGCCATCTACTACATAAGTCGCACGCTAGTTAGCTACGAAGCTAGATACGGATACATGGAGAAACTATGCCTAGCTGTAGTATTCGCCACCCAGAAGTTACGCCACTACATGCTTAACCATACTACCTTTGTCATCACCCAAGACAATCCCCTCCACTACATGATGAACAAAAGCTACCACAATTCTCGCACAGCTAAGTGGATCATGCTTCTAACCGAATTTGACCTCGAATTTATTTCACAAAAGTCCATCAAAGGGCAAGTCATAGTGGACCAACTGGTGGAAGCTCCCTTGTTCGATGACCAACCCCTCCTCATTCAGCTCCCGGATGACTCCATATTTCACATAATAGAAGATGAAGAATATGTGGAACCAAAAATGATAGCCGACTTAACACTATTCTTTGATGGCTCTCGATGCATGCATGTTGGGGGTGCAGGCATTGTATTCTTCACACCTGAAGGTGAACCACTTCCTTTTTCATTCAAGTTGGATTTCCCTTGCATGAACAACAATGCAGAATATGAAGCCCTAATCCTAGGATTGAAATAGGCTCATTCCATGCACATCAAATGCCTCCACATCATAGGTGATTCCCTTCTAATTGTAAACCAAGTACAAGAGATCTGGCAATGTAATTGCCCAATCCTCCAACAATACAAGCACATTGCACAACAACTCCTCTATCGATTTGAATGGTATGACATCGAAGTCACGCCATGATCCTCCAACCATTTTGTAGATACAATGGCCTCCTTAGGATCATTAATCCCACAAAACCCAACATCAACAACCACATCCGTAACAATTCATACACTCACTCAATCTGCCATATCACCTACATCTCCTAAATATGATGGTGGCATTCATGTGGTCGATACCGAACCACATGACCCATGGTTTACGTAGATCAAATATTATATTAAACTAGGATTTCTACCATGCGACTTACCCCATGCTCAGCGTCGAGCATTTAAACAAAGAGCAATCCACTACACATTGTTGGGGGACATCCTCTATCACCATAGCTATGATGGCATGCTCTTGCATTGCTTAGAACCGCATGAATCTCAGTGGGTTGTACAAGAAACCCATGATGGTACTTGTGGTGGCCACTTCAGTGGCATGGCAATCACGAAATGCATCCTTCGCATGGGATACTATTGGCCAAATATGGAACATGACTATTGTGAATACGTGAAGCATTGCATCAAGTGCCAACAACACGTAAACCTCACACATCTGCCATCTCAAGCACTCCAACCAATTCAATCCATGTGGCCTTTCTCCCAATGGGGCCTTGATCTTATTGGACAAATTACACCTACTTCCTCCAACAATCATAAGTTCATCATCACTGCTACAGAATACTTTACAAAGTGGGTCGAAGCCATCCCACTTGTCCAAACCATAGGAGCAAAGATAGCAACATTCATCACAGATCATATCATATGTCACTTTGGAATCCCTTCCCAAATCATCTCTGATAATGGGAAATCCTTCAAAAATAAAACCATCCGAGCACTTTGTAGCAAGTTCAACATTCATCATAGCTTCTCTACCCCATACTACCCATAGGGTAATGGCCAGGCAGAAGCCATAAACAAAACAATTTGCTCCATCCTACGCAAAATAGTAGTAGAATCACATCGTGACTGGCACAACCAAATACCCCTAGCCTTGTGGGCCTATCATACAAGCATTCATACTCCCACTAGGGCAACCCCATTTTCACTTGTCTACGGGGCAGAAGCTATCATGCCCCTTGAGCTTGAGATACCTTCCCTATGGGTATCCATGAAAGAATTCATAGATGATGACACCGCCCATCAAGCCCACTTAGATCAGCTCACACTCCTCGATGAACATCGCATCCATGCCATCGAGCACACATGAGTCTACCAAGATCACCTTCATCATGCCTACAATAGTAAGGTACATCAATATGAGTTCCAAATCGATGATTTAGTCCTCAAAGAAAACCAACAGATCACAAGTCAGCCTCACCAACAATGAGACAAGTTTACCCCTAACTGGTTGGGCCCATTCATCATCACACACAAATATGGTTTAGGTGCCTATCGTTTGGCTAATCTTGAAGGCCTCGATGACCCTGAACCTATTAACATTTTACACCTTCATGCATTCAATGCCTAACACACACAAGCATCCACTATCACAAGTGGTACTCACCACTATGTACAAACACATCACTCACTAAGCACATCATGATAAATGCATGTTTTCTTACTTTACATATTTTACATGTACTTTCTCCTTTATGTCATTTTTATGTTGTTGGTATCTATTTTCCTTCTTGTAGGATCTACATCATTTACAACTACACCATCAACAATGAGACATGCCAACATCTACATACATCATCATGCAAGACCCTCCACCACCATAGACTGTACCAATCACATCGGTTGACCTAGCCCGACCACCAGCAACTCATCACACTAGGTGGTCTTCCCATTCCTCCCATTCGAACCATAACACTTCACCCTGATGCCTCTCACCTCACCATCGAGGTTCATCTTACTCACCCCATTCAGGAGACAATTAGGTCACCCTATCCTCTTTTGACAAAAAGGAGGAAACATCCCATCCCCGAACACAAGGGTCCCCTTCTCATTCACCTGAAGATACTATGAATCCTTATTCACCAACTAATTCCCCCCATCACCCTCTTGGAGCCTACCACCCTCCTAACAGAGGATACACTCCCCATCCAGCCCATCCTTCATGCCTACCGGCCCCACTCCCCAATGGAGAATCTTCTTATACCCAAGCCTTGCAAGCCCGCGTGGCCCAAGCTACCCAAGCTAGCCGTACACACATGCCCCCATCCCATTCGCACCATCATCCAGAGCCATCCCCTATGCCACCTATCCTTAAAATACCACCTTCACCACTACGAGGCCTACCTTTCCAACAAACTTCCCAATCCCCAAAGTCATTCTACTCTACCTCCTCATCATCATGACCTCATCCATTTTCCCATACATACCAAGCCACTCCATACACATTAGAATCTTGATCACCACCTTCCTCGACACCATCACCTCCACACCATGACATACAACATCTTCATTCCTATATCGAGGCTCTCGAGCTACAGATGAGCCATTATCATTGCCATGTTCATCCACGCTAGTCTCCCATGACCCGTGCATCCTCGCCTCCATGTAGATCCATTCCTCAACCTTGGATTTGACCCACATTGGACCCTCGACCTACATCTCCACTATCAGACCACCATTCATCCAGCCCCATTCACCTCCAGCGGAACCCTACATTTACCCCATGCCTATTCCATTCACTCCACTATCAAAAATATTTTACCACCTCATGCATCAGGGCCTTATTGATTTACCTGAGATTCAACCCATAGACCCCTCACATCCTAAACCACATAACTACCATGAGAACCAATATTGTATCTATCATCACCAACCAGGTCATGACATTGAAGAATATCAAACATTCGAGAACCTGGTCCACAACATGTTGCATGGCAATCGAACTCCATCACCTGAATGTTCCATCCCATTTAGTCGACTCTTGAGTCCTCCATGCCGCATCATCCCTAGAACTTTGCCATCACATGAAACATTGACAACACCAACTCGCTACATTCACAACATCTCCAATTACACCAACCATCGAAGTCCAAGCCATACCATCACTTCACCATCTCATTCTCGACCTGACCCATGACACTTCACCCATCAGTAGTTCCCGTATCTTGTTCTTTCTTTCTTCTTCTTCTTATTTCCTCGCATAGTTGTATGGTCATGCTTCGAGCGGCTACATACCTACGTTGATCTACCCCCTTCTTCTATTATCCTTTTGACTTTGGCAATCCCCTTTTCTTGTTGGTTGCCAAAGACTACTTCTAAAGTTCTTCTAGTTGTACATTCCACCTTCATCCATTTCCTCCTTTCGATATTACCGCATGCATCTAACATACTACAACTTATACACCTACTACACACACACCCCACATGTTGGGGCAACCATTATTACAACATCACACTTTTTGGTCATTATGATACACCATACTCATCTATAAATAAGTTTTCTAAACTTCTCCTTCTACACATCATAAATTTCCTCTTGTAGATATTGCATTTCCCCACTTGCATCATTTACATTACATCCATTGCACATATCCATATGTTTTTCATGTTAATTTCATTTTAAGTTTGTACATTCTTCCTCCAAAAATACACCTTCAATAGGAGTAATACATGCACTTGTTAGCATCACCACCTGGATGTCCATTCCCCCTTTTCAGGATTAGGGTATACATAGGTGTCATGTTAAGCTTTGACTACTTACTAGTTTAGTCAATCAAATGTCACCCCTAGCTAATAGGTTTTACATTCTTCTTATTCTTCATGAGGGTGCGACAACTTCCCTCAACCAACAAAAACAAAGAAGAAAAAAAAAAAAAAATTTTTCTAAAAAAAAAAAAACACCACATGGAGTAGATGTCACCATCTAGAGAATGGTTTCCCTTGCTCATCCTATCACTTGCATGGTCAACATATGACCTGGGGATAAACAAAGGGATAAGCATAAGCAAAAGTAAAATAATGGGGTAGAAAACAAAAGCCAACGCCCATAGAATAGAAATATTGAGAAAAAGAGAATAGAGAAAAAGAAAATAGAAAAAGAAAAGAAAAAGACAAAAAGAGCACCACAATAAATAGGTTAACAATAGATGAGGGGCAGAAAACAAAAGGAAAAGCCTCCTGATATCACCCATGTTATGCTTCATCACCTTTGGTCCTTAGGTTTAACATAACACCATGGGATGATTTCCATCGCTAGCAATAGGCTCCAAGAGCCTGCCTACCAGTGGAATAGTCTTACAAGTGGTGATATATCTATTGCATTAGCTATCTACTTTTGTATAGATCATTATTCACATATGGATGAGCTAGCTAGTTTGGCCATATCTACAATGGGTTAATCCTACCTACCTCAAAATGGATAAATGAACCTCACTCATTTACACACATAGGTCCATGACAGATTTTGAACCAGTCCGACTAGTTATGAGTTGCCACATAAACTCACATAGTTTGGAGTCCGAGATTTGATTGCCAAAACTACATTGGTCAAAGCCATTACATGTCTCCTATACCATCCTACATATCTGAGATAACGGAATGGATAACATCCACATAGGTACATGTAATGATACAAGTGCTTCCTCTTGCATATTTTAACATTCCCATACATGCATACATGCATCTATGTTACATAGATTCATCAAAGATCACATTATTGCATTTACATTACATGCTTCACATCAAATACTAAATCAAGGCATTCATCATGCATATACTATCTCACACTCCATCATTTACATTACATGCATTTACTCCAAATATCATTTCACATTTTATCACTTCACACTGCATTCAAAATAAAATCATGCAAGTCTACTCTACCGCATACTCACACTACAACGTGATAATAGATCTAAACCACAATACACATGAATATCCATTCATCATACATACTTACAAATCATGTTATGATATCTATGCAAACATAAAGAAAACACATTGCAAAACCATAACACATGTATATATAACAACCAAAATCAAAATGTATATATATATCATCCATCAAAAATACTCGTAGGCTACAAACTAGGACCATGCCCATCATCTATCATCCAAAATACCCATAGGCTACAATCAATAATAATCCTAACTACCACCAGGAGTCTCCCCACGTCCCTCATGGCTCACCCGCATCTCGATAGCTCTGCTCGACTCCGCCCTAGCTCCTATAACCTAAACCATAGTAGGTGGATCTCGCATCTCAACCCTAGCACCCACCCACTCCACTAAAGCAGCACTCCACTAGCTATGATAAGAAGGCACCCACACTCATGATCCTGACTCATCCTGAGTCACCACCCAACTATAATCAAGAAGTGTGATCCCATGCACTATCAGAGCAGACTCACACAATGATCTCTTCATCGACTCTACAACCAACAGACCCATCAGTCACTCAATACCTCGGGAAGCCTCCTCCTATGCCTACTGTTGGCTGAGCATATCGACCCTCATATACTCTATATCTACCCTATGCCTCTCCTCCTATAGGTGAAGTGCAGTATCCAACTACCAAACTCTATCTCATAGCCCTCGAGCCTCCTCCTCTACATCCTACCTCTCCTACACCTCGAAGGGAATCTCCTCCATATCCTCAAAAATACCAATATCAATGGTGTCATCCACACCATCCCTAGGTGGACCCGCCAACCTCCTCTACACCACCCATAGCAGCAACACCACCTCTCTCCTCTACTACCCCACCTACCTACCCCATAGCCATGTCAACATCTACAGGCACCTCCTCCACCCCCACTCCCTGAGTACTCGGTGTGCCACCTAAGCATCATTGCAACCACCATAAAGGAACCTCTCTCTCACCACCAACTACATCCTCCAACCTAGCCCGAGTCCCCCTACCTGCTCTCCTCTCTAGTGGAGGCACCCCACCATCTGGTGGCACCCACCGATCAATCACCCCCTACCAGGCTCCCAACTCTGCATCACCCACCAGGCCTCAAACTCTGGTGTCATCCCAACATTATCCACATTCGAGATAGTCATAGGTGGATCCCTCTCCCCAACCTAGGGTAGAACCATAGGATGCTCTCCCCTATCACCTCATCACCTAAAATACATGATAGGAGCCCCTAGAATATCCTATCATAATCCAAACTACCACCTCACCCAATCAAACTAGAAATACTTGGCCTACCGAGTATATCTCCCCACTAGCCATCTACCTTGATGAATGGCTCGCAACTGCTCACCATCCTCATCCCAGCTCACCCCACCCAACCAAGGCCTCCACTTAATGTCATCAGGTGTCAAGTCTCCAAACTTGACCCTCCACAACAAAGGATCACCCTCATGTGGCCTCTTAATACCCATCTCTACCTCTGTACTCCACCTCAAAGCATAGGGTAAATACTCCTTACCCCTAACATGAATAGGGTGAGGCAATAATGATGGCCTCTCAATGGCTATATGCTCCCAGGCCCATACCTACAACAAGGGAGTCCAACTCAAACCCGTCCGCCCACCGCGCACAACATCATGCAACTCTCTGTACACCTGGGCCAATAGTGTAGGTGCCCATGCAAACACAACCCTACGCTCCACCATGTCACTCACCATATCCAACATATTCTAGGTGAATAGTACCCCGAAAGTATCAGGTAAGGCATAGGTAGATATCATCATCATAGTTGCACACTGACGCTTAGATATCTTCTCCTGCAACCATAACCACTCATAATCCATCTTTGAAGCATCGATCTCCTACCATCCCTCACCAAAGAACCGCTCCAACACTACCGCCTTACTATCATTCAACGCTGCTCTAACTGGAACACCCTCAATCGGTAACTTGTAAATACGATAAACATCCTCTAATGTGATCGTCATTTCCCTAGTAGGAAAATGAAAAGTGTTCCTATCCGCATCCCATATCTCACATAATATGGATATATATGCCTGGTTGGCATGTATACTCTTACACTCCCATACACCCCGGAACCATATATCATCCAACCACTCGAGATCATCCTCATTGTTCATTGATTCATCAAAAGTACTCTTCATATTTCGAACACGATGATGGGGCTCGAGCATCTTCACCTGTTCATCCACAAACAAACACAACAAAACATACATTAGTCATCAATACAATGATGCAATCCAATACAAAAATCCATCAATCAAATTTACAAATTAAACTATTTAATTTGACACGCACTTCGAGACATAAATAGTGCACAAGTCACATATCAAAACATATCAACAAAATAGTCACATATTTGGATACCCATTTTGTCATTTCATGGCAAAAGTTTGAACAAATGCGATAAATAATACATATTTGGCTTCCAACAACCAAAAATAAAATTACCCACATACCCACTATGGCACGAAATTCAAAACACAATCAATTCATCCAACATACAAAAACAAAATACATTTTTGAATACCCATTTGCCCACTTCATGGTAAAAATGTTGACAAAATTCAAAAACAACATACCAATCAACACGGATTTCAAGGTCAATTTCACCACATAAACACCAAAATAGAACACACATCAATACACACAATACAAAAATAATAGTCACATTTTTGAACACCCATTTGCCCACTTCACGGTGAAAGTTCAAACAGATGTGGAAAATAGTACAAATCGGGCTCCCCACAACTCATTTTCAATTTAACACTACCTACATCTTGGCACGCAAATCAAAGGTAGGCCAAATGAAATCATCTACAAAAACAAATAACATTTTTGGATACCCATTTTGCCCTTCTACGGTGAAAGTATCATCGGTTTCTACAAATACTATCTCTAAGGTGGCAAATCTAACAGTCAAAGTTTACTACCTTACACCCAAAAACAACACATTCAGAAAACATGCCAAACGAAGGCACAAAAATATAACAGTCGCATAACGGGATACCCATTTCCTACTTTACCAGATAAAATTCAATAACATTCCAACAATAGTACCCCATTCCTCCAAAAATGGATGGTCAAACTTTACACCTACTCTACCCATTACCCGGTCAAACTGGCGCAAAAACAGGTCAAACCTAGAAACAAATCACATTTTTGGGTACCCATTTGGCTAGTTTTACACTATGTGTTCGAATTTCAATTAAAAATTGCAAAATTTTTCAAAACGAGATGAAAACCTCCCCCCCTAATTTACTTTTCTCTAGAAAATTAAAAACACAAAAAATGAGGTAAAGAAGAGCACTTACCACTGGATCCCCACGCCTACTACTGGCTCCAACTCGTCCTCTCACCATCCTTGCATCCGAACTCATCAACCGCCTCATCCACACATCGTCGAATACTCCTCTCGAATGCTCCATGCAGCTTGTCATCATCCAAATGAGCCCCTTCCAACTCAAAATTACCTTAAAAATACCTAAAACCCTAATTCACCCCCCGCCCCATGATTTAGGCCTAATTCACCCCCTGCCCCATGAATCAGGATCCAATTCACCCCCACCCCATGAATTGAGCATATGACCCCCAAATCTAGTCAAATTCATTCCAAAACCCTAGGAAATCATGCAAATGTCCTCCAAAACCCTAGGAACCTTCTTAAACTATCCTCTCACCTACTTTTTCACCATTTTTCATCATGCATTGGTATTCTATCAATCGTTGCATCACCAAATCACCACATTCCATTCACCTCATTGTTGATTCCTCGTTTGAGGGGGTATTCATATCCAAAGTCAGCTTTGCATGCAACCAACCAACTGAACATCCAAAAGCATGGATATCACATCTATCTACAAATTTTTTTGCTGAAGATTATCTTACGATTATAATCTCAATCCCAACCAGATATTTGTTATATCACGAGAGCTATGTGTTTCGATGGAGAAGTCAATCTAGCATTCATGTATGTCAAATACAAAATGAATGATACATTTGACGTAATCCTAGCGCAACATTTGGAAAAGGATTTCTGGCATTCATGATGCATAATGAATGACACGTTTGAATAATCCAAATGTCCCTTTAGCTCAAATGGTTTGACACTTGTCGCCATGTACTCATCAATCAATCAACAACAAATATTTGAATAGGCATTTGTTCTATTCATACTTTTGGACCATGTTGAACTAGTCGTAAAAGCAAAGCAGTCAAAAGTTGCCTACCCCAAGCAACTAGTATGACATCAAAAATGTCATACGGACTCAACAAAATCACTGCGTTGCATCCGCAATCATCCATTTCCATTTACCGGTATTGTTTTCATTGCATTTTATCCCTTTCCTCTTCTCCTCTTCTTCCTTCCTTCTTGGCTATCGATCAATGTTGTATGGTCACGCTTCGAGCGGCTACATACCTTTGATTGGATCCCATTCTTTTCACCTTCTCCCCCTGGATTCCCAATCAATGTTGTATGGTCATGCTTCGAGCAGCTACATACCTTTGGTTGGATTCCATTCCCTTTCTATCCCTTTTCCTCTACACAACCCTTCATATTTTTGTATTAAACTGTGTCCCACATAGTATAGTACAAAAAGGGGTAAAATGTAGACACCTAAAAGTCGCACATTGCTATACCTACGTACTTGTAGATCCTTTTGGACACTTGTAGGTTCACATAGGCCATCCTAGGTACCCCTAGGCTATTGTAGACCAATGTAGACTATTGTAGATCATCCTAGACATGTGTAGATTGTTGTAGTCATGCGTAGTCATGCATAGAGTCGTAGTCATGCGTAGATCATCGTAGATTATCGTAGCATTGCGTAGACTTCCACATACCACTTTGCTAGTTTTTAGGTCCAAAACCCTAATAAGTTAGCAAAATCACATCACAAACATTTCCCATGCATCGGGATACCTTCCATCAGCTTCCCAAGGTGATACAAAGCCTATTTGCACTCAATTGAGGCCCCCACGGGCTATTAATTGGCAAAAGCAATTATCAAGTCAATTCCTAAAATCTAATTTAATGTTGACTTCACTTAAGTCACCTTTTTAGGGCAAAATTGATTAATTAAACTCTTAATCCTTAATTAACACTAATTGCACCCTCCCACATGTGTGTAATTAGGGTTAGCTAAGATATTTTCCTAAGAACCCTAATCAAGCCCTAATTTGACTTAGGACCTCCTAATCCTGATTAGACCTAATCCTTCCTCACACATGTGTGAGGATAGGATATTTCCTATGGGGAATGTGAGGCTTCCACCTCACAAACCCTAACCTAACTCTAGTCAGACTTCAGCCTAGGGTTAGTTTCCTTAACTCTCCCCCTGCACCTTGCCATTTTCTATATATAGTGGGCCCAAACCCTCATTTATCTCTCTCTCCAACTTATGTCCAAAGTACAAAAACTCTGCCAAAATACGTACCGAAGCACAACAAAGCAGATCTGAACCTGCACATCGACATTACAATAGCAAAGGGACCTCTCCACCGAAGGGTTTTTGCAGAATAGCTCTCAGGGTCTGATTCACCCCTCACCCCATGAATTCGGCACCAGTTCACCCCTCGAGTGGCGAATTGGTTCTACAGGTCCCAAATCAGCTCAGATTTGGGAGGTAAGCTTTGTTTTGTCATTTTATGAGCTTTTGCACATTTTATTTTAGTTTTTAACATGTTTTTATCATCTATTTGTCTTTCTAAATATGGGGCCTGACTAAGGCAAGCCCCCCAATGAACTAACCCCCTTTTGCAGGCCTAGCATAGGAGCAAGGAGGGAAAACAACTACAAATTACAACCCCACGGTGGTACGCAAGCCCATCTACACTGAGGAACATGAAAGGAAGGCATCAGGCCTATTGTATCATTTATGAAAAGAAAGGATAAAGGGGAATTTTCCCCCATTGTAACCTATGCACTCTTTACATGAATAAAAATACATTTTCCTGAATAACATGTGTCATTAATATGTTGTTAGATCAAATGCCACTTTTTGGCCATTTCAAGACTGTTCACTTCCCCTCTCAGTATAAGTTTGTGTTCTTCATTAATGTTATATACTTAATGAGAAATCAACCACAAGATATAAAATGATTATGTAATATTAAATATATTATAATGGTAATATACTAAGCATGTAACCTCTACCTCCTTGGGACTTACCCAAAAATGGCATCCCATTTGAGGTGTTTTCCACAAACAAAAATATATATACTAAGCATGTAAAACTCATAAGAAACTTTTTTTAACTAATCATAAAACTACCATTAATGAAGGCTCACAAAAATAGTACAATGATATAAAATGGAGGTCTCATACACTCCATATTTCTTACATGCTCTACATTGTATCTAGCATATCTACCTTCACTATGCTCTCTCTCACACTCACATATCAACAACCTATATAATGAGATGTAACTCTTGGTATTTCACCTATCTATGACTCTTCATCTTCCTATTCTATGGACTCATGTACACATGGATAACATGCACATTTACATCATTGCACATTCTAATAATATTTGTGCAATTTATTACATTGCATAAAGTAAATACTCACACCCTAATCTAAGACACTCTCCTAATCTAAAGATGTACCCAAGATGTTACATTAGCATGTACCAAATAATGTAATTTATTCCAACAATATCTCGAAGACTTACTTTAGGAGTCAAATGTTCCTAGCAATAGATGGAAACTTCCTTTTCCATCCTTTTTCCTTGACCTTGAATATATTCAAGAGATTATTTCACATCTTAATATTTATTTTTATATAAAAATTACACGTCAAGATAAAATTTTGAAAGGAACACAATACTTAACCTTTAAAAATTTCTTATAAAGGCTTCCTTGAACCTAGTTAATTTTTCAAATTAATAATTTTAGCGCTTAACATGAATTAAAGTCATAATTTTTTTTTTTTTTTTTATGTTAAGTCTTTAAATGTATTCAAATATACATATTTTACTTTCAAAGTGAGTTACATACAAAATCTTAAAATTTTCTTGTAAAATGAGGATCTCTAAAATGTATGTATAATCAAAATTCATTGCAATGACGCTAGGTTCAAAGACCTTAGGTCCACTTTGCATGATTTTTTTTATTAAAAGAGAAAACATAAATATTTGATAATTTATTTAATTTCAAAGTGTGGATTTATGGGCTACAAATTGCTTATTTGTAAATAAAATGAAATAATTTAATTACATCTAGGAGACCAAAATAATCCATGAGACCAAAAGTTTTAATTCAATATGAAGTATGGTGTACCTCACTATCCCCTTTTAGATTTAAACCTTGTACTTTCTATTTAGATTTTTAAAGTCTTAACAACATCTAAGAAAAATGATAATAACAATATAAATTGTTTACAAATTTTATTAAAAAAAAAACTTCAAAAAAATTAAGAAGCCCAACATCCTCTTCTCATATTTTGGAGTATGTTTCTTCTACTATTTATTTTGATGATAAGTTTACCTATTTTTTCTATTCTCACTTCTTCAAAAAGTTCTATTAACAAGTTCATTTTTAAAGTATCTCCATATGCATTCCTGATGTCTTTATAGGTTTTACATTCCATGACAAAATGCTTTTCAGTCTCCCTTGATCCTACTATGTAGAAGACACATATATGTTGTAACAATACCTCTTGAAGTGTTTTCTATATACCAATTTTATATTTGAGTTGGTGTGAATTGGATCTTAGTTGTACTATAAACATTTTTACTTCTATTTAATTTTTGTATCTATGTATTTATTTTGGTTGTGTTCATAGTATGGGTTGAACACATTGGTGTAGTACTATTTTTTCCTTCCAAAATTTTTATTCCATGTGACAAGTCTAAATATTTCCTCATATATAGTTAAATTTCTTTGTTGGATTTTGAGATCTCATAAAATTTAATTCTCCATTTTCCATTCATTTTTTATTTTGTTTCATCATACCATGGGTTTATAGGGAAGCTTTCATGTTTTGTTTTCCTACATTTTAACTTTTTTTATGATTCTAATACTTCTTTAATTGTATCCATTAGTTTATTGCTATCAAAAGTATAGGTTTGAAAAATGTGGCTCCTCTTTATTTCCTCTCTTTGCATGATATGCTTGATTGATGTTTTAAGAATTATTTAATTTTCCTTTGTCATAGGGAAGTTTCCTGTTGTTTTTCCTTTATGATTTGAATATGTTCTTCTTACCCACTTTTCTACATTTGGATCTTTATGTACATTGTATTATGATAAAAATTTAGCACCATGGGAACTGCTTCAATATCTAGTTCTTTTATCCTTGAAATAAATTTTAGAAAGAAAATAGCATAACCAACTATACTCTATCCATAATGTCTTTGACAAGTATATTTTCCATATTTTTGTCACAAGTTTATGCCATTAGAGGTGGCAAATACCTCTATGCTACATAGTTTAAGAATTTCCTCTCCATAATGTGTGATGGGTCTTTGATTGTCATCCAAGTACCTCAACTAGTGGTAATCCATCTCTTCCTCCAGCCATAGCGGATTATCATCTATGTTTTTGTTTTCTTGCAGGGTTATGCATAAGGGATAGGCCCCAAAATATATTTATAAAAATTTTGCGAATCGGTTTCAAAATCCAGGTGAATAGTTTCAAAACACATGTAGAAGGTTCACTATTATTAGGGATAATGTTGAAAATTTAAACTTAAAATGGTCAAATTATTATAAAATTGGGGCAAATCGACCAAAAAATAAAATTGCACCTAGAAATTTTTGGCTAATGGACCCTGGTCAAGGGTCCCAAATATTAGCCAATTCCAAAATTTGAAAATCCTAATTTTAGCCAATTTTGCGAAAATAGCCACTATGCATAACCTTGCTTTCTTGTTTATTTATTTTCTTCGCATTAGAGTCACCCACTAAAACCACCTCTCCAACCTTGTTCTATTTTGTGATGTCTTTTGATAGTGTCATATATGGATCCTTATGTTCTAAGCCATATTTCTTATAAAACTTTGATTATTGTGGAGCCAAATAACAAGTTGCAATGCTAATCAATTTGCCATTATTCATGATTTTGATTCATGTATACTATTCATTTGGGTCTTCTTTCTCAACCTATTTGAGTCTACCCTAAGTATTTTTTTTTAATATTATTGTTACTCCTTTGTTACTTCATTTCATACTAATACCATTTTGTACCCTTCACAATTTGGTATCTTTATCCATCATTTTTATGTGTTTCCATTAGTGCAATTACATTATTTGCTTTAGCTATTGGCCCTAGATAGGGATCTCTTCTCCATGGATATCCATGGTAATTTCAACTCACCAATATTGAGTGTTCTTGATAGTTCCCAATTTCCTCTTTATTTGGGTATATTTCATTCATAATTTATGCTCCTATTTTTCAACTATACCTCTTTATGCTCACTCATTGCTATAAATCCTCTCGTGGAACCTACCTTTTATCTCTTACACTAAACATTATGATTGATATTGGTCTAGCTTTCATGTATTCTCTTATTTTCTCAGTCTCCATGCTTGATGAATTTGTCTACTTCAATAGAATTTATATAAAAAAATCCCTTCTTAGGTTTGTTGTGTTCTCTTATTCTCCATGTTCTTTCATTCCCTTGATGATGATGTTTATTGACCTATATTATCTTTCTTTTTTCCTAACAATTACATTATGATTTTTTTATTTGTTAAATCTCTTTGTTCCTTTGGCTTGATTGTTGGCTTTCTTACTAGTTGTGCCCATGATCTACTCTTCTCTAATTTGTTTTATAGTTCTTATTATTTTTCATCATGATTGCTATAACTTAGTTTGAAGATGAGATCCCTTTGTAAAATCTTTATTGTTACACAAGGTCATAATAGTAAATGATTTTAGTTCCACTAGTGATATCTCCAATAGATTGATTTGAACGATATATTTTGATATCATTTTTTTTATTCCATGACAAAACCTTGTTGTTCCCTATATATTCTCCTAAAACTATTAATCTATCCTAAAATAAACTACTTATAATATCAATTGATAAATTTAACTTAATTTCACATGTTGTCACTTTCTCTTATAAATTGTGGTTTACCATTACCTTATTCAAACTTTTCTAACAAATATACTTTAATAAGATTAATTTGGGCTCAAACAAGTATAAAGTTACCGTGACGGTGTGGTTATGCCTCTCTACGTGTATATCTAACTAGATTTTCCAAATTTAACATGTACATCTTTCTCTTTGTTCGTCTTCGTGAAGGGCCATTCCTTGCAAGCTTCGGAAAACATCTTTCATTTCCTATAATCTTAATATCTGTAACTACTTGGAAATAATTATAATTCCTGGAATCTCAATGTCCACGACTCATCATCTTCCACAAGAGACAAATTTGCTCTCCTTTACGAAGAAATCGTAGAAACTTGTACGCCTAGAAGTCTCTTTTCCCAATACCTCCTCTACTATACCACACTCTTGTATAAGCTCTTGCGTATCTCTCGTAGCTCTCATGAAGTCCACTGCATTCAAAGTCCAGGGGAAGAAGACCATGCAGTCCAGTTTTTTTAATTATTTAATTATTTTATATTAATTAATTCTTTACATAAAGATGGTTACAATCATTATTTTTAGTAACTGGTCAGGATTTAAATCACAGAAGTTGCTCCTAACAAACCTATTCATTTCGTTCTTGTTATCCACTTGGTGACCAGGCATAAGATGGAGACCACTGGTTTCTCCGTAGCATCACAGTTGATTTGACGCGCTACTCCCAACAAACTTATCCTTCTTGTTCTTGTTGACCCGCTTGTTGAGATGGAGACCACCAATAGTTGATTTGACGCGCTACTCCCAACAAACCTATCCTTCTCGTTCTTGTTGACCCGCTTGTTGAGATGGAGACCACCAGTCACTCCAAGCTCCCAACAAACCTATCCGTCTCATTCTTGTTGACCCGCTTGTTGAGATGAAGACTACCGCTCACTCCAGGTTCATACCATCATCATCGATCTGCTTCCAACAAACCTATTCGTCTCGTTCTTGTTGACCCACTTGTTGAGATGGAGACTACCGGTTGCTCCGGTTTCTACAATTATTGTTGATATGACGCACACTGCTCTCAACAAACCTATCCTTCTTGTTCTTGTTGACTCGCTTGTTGAGATGGAGACCACAGGTCACTCCGGGATCATTATCGTTGATATGCTCCCAACAAACCTATCTGTCTCGTTCTTGTTGACCCGCTTGATGAGATGGAGACTACCGCTCACTCCGAGTTCATACCATCATCATTGATCTGCTCCCAACAAACCTATCAGTCTCGTTCTTGTTGACCCGCTTGTTGAGATGGAGACAACCGGTTGCTCCGGTTCCTACAATTATTGTTGATATGACCCGCTTGTTGAGATGGAGACTACCGGTTGCTCCGGTTCCTACAATTATTGTTGATCTGACGCGCACTTAGAGGATTTGAAGCAGACTACCACTTTTGCAAAGGAAGAGTTTGAACCTAAATCTTTTGGTAAGTGCCTAACCATACCAATCCATCTAACCCTCCGAATATTAACCTGTGTAGTTCATTCAGACTCGACACAAGATAAGATATCATCAATTTGCCAGCATGGACAGACAGAGAGATAGATGTTCACACACTTGGTAAAGACATAGATTGTTACGTGAAAGAGTGGATTTCATTCATATGTCTACCTTGTACAATTAATGTTGCATTCGTTTCTGTTCCGTTGTTTCGTGTTCGATGGGGTTGCCATATATTAATTTTATGTTTTTTCCCATTTCGCCAGATATCGGGCCTCTTCTCGATTGCCCCCTGTCTCAAGCAACTTGTGTGGGAAACCGAAGCTTTTGGTTATCAGGGATTTCGGGGTTGCAGAAAACCAAACAAATGTTCCAAATAACGGTGGATGAACATGTGGCATCATTGCTTTCAGTTCTTGGTTCTTATTTCTTAACGGTCTCATCTTGCCTTAACGGTCTCATCTTGCCTTGCAAATCACCATGAATATAGCCCATTTCATGACTCATATGTTGTGATTCAATTGGCTGAAGATGCACCACTATAGAATGAGTTGCAGATGAATTTCGTGAGAATGAGTAGCACCCACTTGAGCTTAGGAAATGAATTATTTGTACCCATCTTGCAATGTCATGAAATAGCCTTATAAATCATATAGCCAGCTATCCCAGGGCTTGAGCTGCCACTTTTGGGTGAAGGCAATAAAATATTGGACATGGATGAGGAAGTGCTGATTAAGATCTTGAGAGAAGATCCTGTTGTGGGTGCAAACAAGGAGCTAATGTTTTTGGTGCAACAACATTTGGATCTCAGCTGTAGGACACAGAACTTATGTTTGGCACTGCAGAAATCTTTGAAAGAAGCCATAGACAACCAGATTACTATTGAAAGGGCTCTGAACATGCTGCCTGCTATGGAAGACCAAAGACTTCTGTCCCAAAAAGAGTGCAAGAAGATACTGGATGAGCTCAAGGTCTTTATCTCGGCTGCAGAGCGTAGTTATTTTGGAGACAAGATCTGCTTGGAGGAGTTTCGAACCGTGCACGTCAAGCACCTAGAGATGCAAAGCAAGCTTGGGATTCTAAAGAAAAAGCTTGACAAGAAAGTAAAGTACCTCAAGGGATTGATGAAGGGTTGTTCTCTTGTAGCTTCTCTTCTAAAAGGCTTGATCGGCACGTATACTCAACCCTCTTTATCAGATTTTTATGGAGGTCGATGGTTCAAATCCCTTGCTTGCTATCAGGGTGAAGTGGGTTTAGTAGAAAACATGAAATTGGCAACCTTCTCGGGTTGCAAGGATCTGGAGACCATGAAGGTGCTGGTGGATCGTCTCCAAGGTGAGATGGGAAGAATTGTTGCGAGCATTGAATTTGGGGAGAGGCGTGCTAATTGTTATGCGCTCCTGTTGGCGATGGAAAGGATTCGGAGGCAAAAGGCTGGATTCCTGAAAACAGTGGAGGATATAGAAAAACAGACAGAAGTTTTCAATAAGACGGTCTCGCAGGCTCGAACTGTTGTTTGGCAGAAAATAGTTACAGGAAGACATCCATTGATGGAGAACTAATCTTGTGCTTGGTGAAATTCCAGGAATGTAATTATAACTGTGTATACCAGAAGCCATGGCCGCCATCCTGGGCTGGTTCAGGCATTTGGATTCTATGCTATTCTTCCATGTACAGTGTCTCTTGCAGAAGTGAAATTTGGTTACAAAGTACAGAATATCCAAGTGTAGAGATGGATGTAAGCAATAGCTGAATTATTTGTATATAATAGTATGCATTTTTCTTTAACCAGTGATTTATACGCAACATATCTGAAAGTTTGACTTATGAATATTTTTTCTGTTATTATATAGATTTGGTTTGCGTATGGGTCTAAAAAAATAAAAGTATAAATAAATATAAATGTGAACCTGAATAATTTTGTACTGTAAGGTTGATAGGTTCTTTTATATGCTTATAACTTAAGTGGTGTATTTATTTTTGGTAAAGGTTTATGTTATATTTATTGTGTGACCTATTTAGACAGTCATCTTTTTTTCTTTTTCTTTTATTTTTTCGAGTAATATTTCTTATACATATTTACTATAGGGATTGAATTCGGGTTACATCACCCATAATTAAATTTAAAATAAAATTTAAATAACCCTTCAATATTTTTAAATAAATATTAAATAATTAATATTTTTTTTTTGAGAAATTTGAAAAAACTTGTATTAAAACAAAGAACATTTACAAGTTGGGATGAGACTTTTCCCAGCCTTAGTCAGAGAGAACACAAGATTACAACAATAAAAGAAGATTTGCAATGGAGCCAAATCTCTTAAACCATTACCTAGCTAACAGGGGAGTCGGCGAATCTGACATTCAAGTGTGGAGAGACTCCTTCCCCATTGGCCTAAGGCACGATCCTACAAGTTTCAATGTTTGCACAATGTGAGATGTTGCCAGGGGGATCGGTTTGGTCTGTTGATGCAACTTGTCGCGAAATCGTGACACTTTTTCCTTCTTCTCCTTTGGCCGTGAAAATGCAACATGTCGCGATATCGCGACACTTTTCTCTTTTGGCCGCGAAAATGCAACATGTCGCGATATCGCGACACTTTTTCCTCTTTTGGCCGCGACGTTGCAACATGTCGCGATATCGCGACACTTTTTCCTCCTTTGGCCGTGACGATGCAACATGTCACGATATCGCGACACTTTTTCTCTTTTGGCCGCGATGATGCAACATGTCGCGATATCGCGACACTTTTTCTCTTTGGCCGCGACGAAGCAACATGTCACGATATCGCGACACTTTTTCCTCCATTGGCCGTGACAATGCAACATGTCACGATATCGCGACACTTTTTCTCCTTTGGCCATGACGTTGCAACATGTCACGATATCGTGACACCTTTTCCTCCTTTGGCCGCGACGATGCAACATGTCGCGATATCGCGACACTTTTTCTCTTTGCCATGATGATGCAACATGTCGCGATATCGCGACACTTTTTCTCTTTTGGTCGCGACGATGCAACATGTCGCGATATCGCGACACTTTTTCTCCTTTGGCCACGATGATGCAACATGTCACGATATCACGACACTTTTTCTCCTTTGGCCACGACGATGCAACATGTCACGATATCGTGACACTTTTTCTCTTTTGGCCGCGATGATGCAACATGTCACGATATCATGACACTTTTTCTCTTGGCCACGACGATGCAACATGTCACGATATCATGACACTTTTTCTCCTTTGGCCATGACGATGCAACATGTCACGATATCATGACACTTTTTCTCCTTTGGCCACGACGATGCAACATGTCACGATATCGCGACACTTTTTCTCTTTGGCCACGACGATGCAACATGTCACGATATCGTGACACTTTTTCTCCTTTGGCCGCGACGATGCAACATGTCACGATATCACGACACTTTTTCTCCTTTGGCCGCGATGATGCAACATGTCACGATATCATGACACTTTTTCTCCTTTGGCCGCGATGATGCAACATGTCACGATATCGTGACACCTTTTCTCCTTTGGCCTCGACGATGCAACATGTCACGATATCGTGACACCTTTCCTCCTTTGGCCACGATGATGCAACATGTCATGATATCGTGACACTTCTTCTCTTCTAGCGACGTTGCAACATGTCATGATATCGTGACACTTTCTCTCCTTCGACCACGACGATGCATCTTGTCACGATATCGCGACACCTTTTCCTCCTTTGGCCGTGACGTTGCAACATGTCACGATATCGCGACACTTTTTCCTCCTTGCTTTCTCCCTTTGCTTTGGACCACGAAAATGCAACATGTCGCGATATCGTGACACCTATCTCCTTGTGGTGTTTTGCTTTTTCTTTGATCTTTAGCTCATGGGCCTCTTCGGTCTTCTTGGAAAACATGCAAAAAAAGTTAGTTCTTCTAGTTGGTTCCTCTGGGCGCCTTTACCTTAGGTGGCCCCTACTATTTTTAGGCTATCTCGATCTACTACCATCATTCTTCCCCTTTGCCTCCCTCTTCGGAGGCCCACGACTACTTTGTACAAGGTTCAGGGACCTTTCAACACCCTGCCTAATCACCTCATCCTCAATAGCCATGTCACTGTGCCACTGAACCCCTACCTCCTTCTCAGCACCCATCTTAGCCAAGAAGTCTGCCACTTTATTTAGATCTCTACTCACATAAACTAGAATCACATCATCTAATTCCCTCCATAATTCCTTAATTTGAGTGACAAGAATCCTCAACCTCCATGTTTTCAAAGCAAAGTTCCTCATGCAATCTAGAGCTCCAACCATTATTTGAGAATCTGATTCTAGTATTATCCTCCTGTGGCCTTGTTTTACTGCCCAAATAGAAGCAGATTTGATAGCTAAGGCTTCTGCTTCATTGTTTGTGGCTCTTCCCAAGCCTTGCAGTTCCCAATAGAGCATTGTTCCAACATGATTTCGGCAAACCACTCCAATTCCAGCTCTACCCGGATTGCCTTTTGCAGCTCCATCAGTATTAATTTTAATCCAACCTTCTGGGGGTGGTTTCCAACTAGCTCTATCCTGTCCCTCTTGCACTTCAACTTCCTTTTCCATTGCCCCAATAACAACCTGAGTTTCCTCTTTAGCATAGACTGCCACAGTTTCTGTGACTTTGCTCCAAATGACCTGCCAAACTCCATCTAAAGAAGAAAAAGTTTCTCTAAAAATTCTAGCATTTCTCTCCAACCACACTTGCCACCAAATAAAGTTTAATCCAAGCTCCCAACCAATACAAAGAGCTTTAGATTTAAATCTACCCCTCTTCCATCTTTCCCAAATATTAATCCGATTCAAATCACCATTAACTTGAATTTTATAATATAAAAACCATCTCTCCCAAATCTGGCACGTGAATGGGCACTCAAACATCAAGTGATCAGTTGTTTCCTCGCTCTTGTAGCATAAAACACATTGAGATGGACCAATGATTCCTTTACATCTGAGATTATCAAAAGTAAGAATTCCATTATGCATGAACTGCCAGGCAAAAAGTTTACTTTCGGCCAACCCTTGGACTGCCAAATCTTTCTCCAATCCTCAACCCGATATGTATGAGGAGGAGGCTCTGGAAGGATCTTATCATATCCATCCTTCACTGTGTAGACACCAAGGCTCCCATAGCCCCAAGCTAATTCATCCTCCTCGTCTCTACCTGTGAGAAATATTTCTGCCAAGATTTTAGTCATGATGGGTGTCAAATCCGGAGGGATTGAAATTGGCCACTCATCCAACTTCTTAAACTGCTTAAACTTATAATCCCCCAGTCGACTAGTGTTGAAATAACTTTCAATTTGGACCCATCCCTTGGTTTCTATGGCTATTTTTATTGGTTGCAATTCAAGAAATTCAACAATGATAGGTGGGTATTGATCCCATGAATCTGTCCAAAATCGTGCCTTCTCCCCTCTCCCCACTTTCCAAAATAATCTATCTTTTACTACCTGAGATCCTAACTTGAGAGCCTGCCACACTAAGGATCCATTACCATCCAAAGGGAAATGACCCACCTCATTTGGGTTTACATGTCCCAAATATTTACTAGTTAAGATTCTATTGAATAAAGAAGTTGGTTGGGAAATCCACCTCCAAGAAAGCTTTCCAGCCAAAGCTTTATTATTTAACTTTGATCTTCTCAGTCCCAAACCTCCTTTTACCTTGGGCTGGCTTACTTTATCCCAACCAACTAAGGCCCATTTCCTCTCTCCTTTTACTCCTTCCCATAAAAATTTTCTAGCCATCTTGTCCAACTCTTTCCATATAGTATGTGGGGCAGCAAGGATAGAAAATTTATAAATTGGCATGGCCTGAATGATTGACTGTAAAAAAGTTAATCTACCCCCATAGCTTAACCATTTGTGAGACCAATGATTAATTCTATCCTTGATACAATCCAAAATATTCCTCCAGATATCTATTTTTAGTTTTTTAAAATGCAAAGGGACCCCCAAGTATACCACTGGGAGATAAGTCCTTGTGAATCCCAAGATCTCTAAAACTCTGTCCTGAAGCCTTTGATCAAGATTGAAAAAGACCACTTTGGATTTTTTATCATTGATGACTTGGTTTGTAGCCCTGAGGTAGACATTAAGTGTATCTCTAATCATTCTTGCTTCCCTGAAGCTGGCCACTCCCACCAATCCTGTGTCATCCACAAACTGTAGGTGAGTCAAAACTTCCTCACCCACCTTGATACCTGTTAGCAAACCTTGTTGTCTTCTCCTCAAGATAAGTCTACCCAATCCTTCAGCCAATATGAGAAAAATATAGGGAGAGCAAGGATCTCCTTGATGAAGGCCTCGAGTAGCTCCAAACGGTTGCGAGGGAAGACCCTTGATTAACACTGAGTATGTCGGAGTAGAAACACAACTCATGACCCATTCTATCCAATCCTGAGAGAAACCAAAGGCTGCCATCATCTTTGACAAGAAGCTCCACTCCACCCTATCATAAGCCTTTGACATATCTAATTTTATGAACATTCCTCTATTACCAGATGTTTGCATTGAATGGATTGCCTCCTGAGCTAGAACCACACCATCCAAGATCTGCCTACCCTCTACAAAACCCCCTTGCTCTGAGGAGATAATGTTATGTAGAAGAGGTTTTAGCCGCTCAGCCATTACCTTTGTGATTATTTTATATATGACATTGCATAAGGCAATAGGTCTATAATCTGAAATATGTACCCCCTCCTCCCCTTTTGGAATTAAGGTAATGAAAGTATGATTTAATGCTTTAAGCATTCTTTTACTACCTTTGGACTCCTCTATAACAACCATTACATCCTCCTCCAAGTTATCCCAAAAGGCCTGAAAAAACTCAATTGGAAAGCCATCTGGACCTGGAGTTTTTCCGGTGCTCATTCCAAAGACTACATTCTTCAGTTCCTCTCTATCAATGGGTTTAAGTAGGGTCTGATTTTCTTCTTCAGAGATAACAGAGGGTATGACAACAATAACTTCTTTTTGAGCCTCTTCATCTTGCACCATACTTTCCTTAAATAGTTTAGAAAAATAATCCATTGAATGGAAATGCATACCTGGAAGTGTATCAAAGGAGTGTCCGTTCTCATCTTGAAGAGCTTCCATGTTGTTCATCTGTCTCCTAGCACAAGCAATCCGATGGAAAAATTTGGTATTTTTATCACCTTCTAATAACCAAGTGGTTCTTGCTCTCTGTTTCCAGTAGGTCTCCTCTTGGTTGTCAATGTCCTCAACCGCTTTACGCAATGCATCATCCTCTTCTTTGAGCTGCTCTGTAATTGTTCCTTCCCTAAAGTGTTTTTGAACCTCATCCCATCTGGCCACCAATGGAGCTCTTTGGACCTGGAAGTCTGTCTTGTTAGCTCGCCTCCATTGTTTCAGTTGAACTTTGACATAATGAAGTTGTTTGTGGAATCTAAACATTGTTGTCCCATATGTTGGGCGACCTTCTTCCCACCACTGTGGAATTTTCTTTCGAAGTTCCTCTTTTTGTAACCAAAAGTTTTCAAATTTAAATGGTTTGTGATGTTGCACTGTCTTGATCCCTCCTTCCAACAAAATGGGAAAGTGATCTGAAATTGGACCCTCCAAAATCTGAAATTTTATATTCCATTTTACAAATGCCTCCTCTGAAACCAAAAAATGGTCTAACTTCACCTTCCCGCTATGTGGCTCCCTCCTCTTATTAGTCCAAGTATAGTTGGTTCCAGGGCATTTAATATCCACCAAGTGTAATGCCTGGACTTGGGCAATCATAAGTCGATCCCCTGGGTCCAAAATTGGGGTTCCCCCTTCCTGATCTCTAGAGGATAATTTAGCATTAAAATCCCCAGCAATAATCCAGTCTAAATCTTCCCTTGAGACTCTCATGTTATGCACAACTTTCCATTGATGCATCTGACCATCTAGGTTTTGAGCCCCATAAAAATTTGTGATTAAAACATGTTCAACTGTGACATTATTTCTAAAAAGTGATGTGAGAACACCCCTCCAAGCTATATGTTCTATTGCAGTCCATTCAAGAGAGTTCCAAAGAGTAACTATCCCCCCGAGGCACCTTGGGCAGCCACTTCCATATGACCAACACCCCTCCAAATTTTGTTAACTGTTTTACACATAAGATCTAACGACATTTTTGTCTCCTGGATAAGCAAAAAATCTGTTTTACATTTTTCTAAGAGTCTTCGAACAACAGATTGATGGGTTCTACTGTTTAAACCCCTAACATTCCATGATTGTATAATCATTGGTTACCTTGAGAGCAGTAAAAATCTATTGGCCTCACCGATCCTCCAGATGATCGGCTTTGTCTCCTTGAACTGCTATCAATTCCTTATTTGATTTTCTACCCACTCCTTGAGAGTTGCTATTTTTTTATCTCTTTTCCACCCGAGTTATCCCTAAAGTTGGCCTTTCTCTGTTCTTTTCTGCTATTCCCATGCCGACATCCTTAATTATTGGCTGCTCTTGGTTATGCACTATCAATGCCCCTGCACTCTCCGACTCGCGGTAACTCACTGTACTCAACTACCTGCTCTATGACGGGGGAGATGAAAGAGGAGCTTGAACATGGATGTTATTATTTTCATTATTCCCATCCACTCCTTCCATGAATTGTTCTTCTTGGTCCATTAGTGTCTTAAATATCTCATACCTATTGGAGGGCTTGAGTTGGGTTTGCTCTTTACCATATTTTTTCTTTTGCCTTCTCCTTCTTTTGGGCTGTTCAAAACCATCTCTCTCGTGCTTCTTTACCCTGAGAAATATTGGTTGGTTCTTTGTTTATTGTTGACTTACCCTCCTTAGGAAGATTTGACATTCCTAGAGGAGCCTCCATTTTTATGTTCATATTATTTGGGCAAGATCGGGCCAAATGCCCATGTTTGTGGCAAACTCTGCATCTGAAGGGCAATGCCTCATAATCCAGCTGTTGAATCCAAGATAGTCCTGCAAGTTCAAGTTCCACCTCTGCTGGTAGAGGCTGGCTAAGATCCATTTCCACACATAATCTTGCATAAACAACTGTGTTTCCTTCTATTGTGTCTTTGGAAACACCCAAATGTCTTCCAAGGGAATTACCGATAATTTCCAATACCTGCTCACTCCAAAACTCCATTGGAAGTGCATACAAACGGATCCAAACCGGGACAACAGAGGGTTCAATTCGAGGATCAAATCCCACTCTCCAGGGTTGAACAAATAATCCTGCCGGACCATGATTCCTCTTTTTTGATTCGAAAGCCCTATTTCTATCGGCAAGTGAAGAAAAACTAACAATAAAATATCCATTGCTAATAAACCATAAAGAATACTCACCAAGAGGCTCCCAGTTTTGTCGGACCCAGGAATGCAAAAAATTTAGGGTAGGGCGAATACCCATGAATTTACAGATCAAATCATGATTGGCTCTATATAAAACTATTTCTTCAACCATCCTTTGCTCAATGACAATCTTTGGCCTTGATTCTGACTGTGGCAAGCATCCATTAACTCGTTGAGATGTTGATCTATTTCCAGCAGTCGTAAAGAGCATTTTTAATGCAGTTTTTTGTGCTTCTTCAGTCGTTGATGGAGATTTATCCTTTAACAAATCTGCATAAGAACTATGTCTCTCTAGAAGAGGATCCGGAGGTGTCCCCATTGGACCCTCCTGGGGCAGCAATCTTGTCTTCAAATCCACAGTAACCAGAAATCTCTTCGGCTACCCAACTGATGCCCTAGTTTTTTCGCATCACACTTCCAGGTATCTATTCTTTTTACCTTTGAGTTCATTAAATAATTAATATTAAATTTAAGAAAAGGTGATAGTATTTGGGTTAAAGTTTTTGAAAAAAAATTATATATTGTAGAAATTCATTGTAGAGATGGAAAAGTTTAAAATGATTAAAATTATAGTTTTTTCTACATTTTAAATAATATTTAAAGTATTAAATAATATATTAAATATTAATATTTAACTAAAAATATTAGAGATGGCATGATGATAAGGGTATTAGTTGATTCTACTTGAGAATTTTGTATATGTGTATGCCCTCTCTTATAATTATGGGTCCTAAAATCAATGATAAATGGAAGGTGATTTTTTTAAGGATATTTTGATGATTTTTTTAGTTTTAGAATATGGAAATCTAAGTCTTCTATGGCGAATACACTTTTAGCTTTAAGGATTTTGCATTGTTAAATATCTTAATTCCTTTTAGCTAGGTTGAGGATGATTGTAAACACTTGTCATTTGAAAAGACCTAGAACTATGAACCTTATTTTCTAGTCTTATAGAGTTGCCAGGATGATCTAGGATAGGGTGTAAAAGGATTTATTTTCTATAATTGGTAGGAATAGCATGTGGAAGGACATTTTTTTAGGGTTTATAATGTAATTTGTTTATATTTTTGTAACATTTAGGCAATTGGTCATTGTCCATATTTTTATGAAGATAATATTTCTCTTAATATATAGGTGGATGCTATAGTTATAGAGTTGAAGGAGCTTTCTCAAGTTAATGGAAATGCTATTATACACTACAAGATATTGATTTTAGCTTTTGAGTCTTAGATGAGAGCCAACAATGGCATTTTAGAGGACATGAAGGAGAAGAATGAAGATAAATTTGACAATGATTATGTGCTATAGTTGGTCACTATCAAGGTCAAAATTTTAGACATTATGCAAAATTTGGACCTTATAACTCCAAAAAAACCAATTTGAGAGTTTTCTCTTTTGTTATGATTTTGGAACTTCTTGAAAGTTATTTTGTACTAGGGTAAGAATTTAATATGTTTTATGCCTCTATTTTTGTCTATTATGCAAAGATTTGTCTTTGGATATATAAGTTTTCTAATGCTTTATGCTTGTTCTATTTTAGTTAAGTATACAAGTCTTTGGTATTGATAGTTGTATCTTATTTAGTTCATTATCAATACAAAAATATTGAATTGAAAAGAAGATGATGTGATTTAACTAGTCTTAGAATATTTTAAGTAATCATAATATATGTTAGAAATTTAGATAAAAATATGAAGAAGCTTTTAAAAACTTGTGAGCAACACATGCATAAGTATTTATTTTTATTTTATGATAGAAAAATTAAATGATGCCCTTCTTGTTTGTTTTACTAGGTTTCATAGTAATGATGATAAGATTATTTAAAGAAGGAGATAAAGATCCTTAGAGAATATAGGTAAATTTGAAAGTTTATAATACTTTTAGCCTACTTGAAAAAGATTAAGATGATGTAAAATATTATTCTTGACATAACATAAATAATTTTAAAACTCTTTTTTATATATTTTAATTTTGAATTGTGAAATAGCCAAAAGTTTACATTTTATCTAATAACACAATAAAGACACATGCTATGCAGGAAAATGTATTTTATTCATGATAAGATTTGCATAGGTTACAAATGGGAAAATTCCCCTTTATCTTTTCTTTTCACAAATGTTACAATAGGTCTGATGCCTTCTTGTCACGTTCCTCAGTGTAGATGGGCTTATGTACCACTGCAAGGTTGTAGTTGTTGTTGTTTCCCTCCTTGGTTCTGTGATAAACCTACAAAAAGAGGTTAGTGGGTTAGGGAGTTTGCCTCAGTCAGTCCCCATAGTAAGAAAGACAAATCGACTCATAAAACATGATAAAAACTAAAATAAATGATGTAGAACCTCATAAAAAAATCAAATGAAGCTTACCTCCAAGATTTGGGTTGATTTGGGTGAGGAGATATTAGGGTTAACTAGGATTAATCAACTCTAGGTTAGATATGGAGTTATGTTAGGATTACCTAAGAAATATCCTAACTAACCTAGGGTACACACATGTAGGAGGGAGGAATTAGGGATAATTAGGTATTAAGGACCTAATTAATCTTTTTATCCCTAAAAGTGAGCTTAAGTGAAGTCACTTTAAAATTAGATTTAACAATTGACTCAATTAATACTTTTGCCAATTAATAGCCCTATGGAGGCCTCAATTAAGCATAAAGGAGTCTTGTATCGCCTTAGGATGCTGGTGGATGGTTTTTTGATTCATGGAAGGTGTTCATGATGTGATTTAGATAGTTTATTAGGGTTTTGGACCTAAAAACTAGTGAAGTGGTGTGTGGAAGTCTATGCAATGCTACGATAATCTAGAGTGATATATGATAGTCTACGCATGTCTATGGTAGTCTACGCATATCTACAACATTATACATATGTCTAGTAGAATCTAGAATAGTCTATGTTGGTCTACGATATCCTAGGGATATCTAGGATCACCTATGTAAACCTACAAGTGTCCAAAAGGATCTACAAGTATGTAGGTATAACAATGTATGACTTTTAGGTGTCTACATTTTGTCCCTTTTGTACTATATTGTGTGAAATACAATTTAATACAAAAATGTGAAGGGTTTGTGTAGAGGAAGAGGGATAGAAGGAGAATGGAATCCAATCAAAGGTATGTAGTCACTCGAAGTGTGACCATACAACATTGACTAGGGATCCAGGGAGGAGAAGAGAGGAGAATGGAATCTAATCAAAGGTATGTAGCCGCTCGAAGCGTGACCATACAACATTGATCGATAGCCAAGGAGGAGGAAAAGGGATCCAATCATGGAGAGCCAACCATAATATTATCAAGCTAAGAAGGAAAAAGGATCCAAGAAAAGAGGCTCGAAGTGTGACCATACAACATTGATCGATAGCCAAGAAGGAGGGAAGGAGAAGGAGAGAAGAAGAAAGAAATAAAATAAAATGGAAACAATACCGGTAAATGGAGATGGATGATTGTGGATGCAATGCAATAGTTTTTCTGAGCCTGTATGACATTTTTGATGTCATACTAGTTGCTTGGGGGAGGCAACTTTTGATTGCTTTGCTTTTATGACCAGTTCAACGTGGTCCAAAAGTACGAATAGAACAAATGCCTATTCAAATATTTGTTGTCGATTGATTGATGAGCACATGGCGACAAGTGTCAAACCATTTGAGCTAAAGGGACATTTGGATTATTCAAAAGTGTCATTCATTATGCATCATGAATGCCAGAAATCCTTTTCCAAATGTTGCGCTAGGATTACGTCAAACGTATCATTCATTCTGTATTCGACATACATGAATGCTAGATTGACTTCTCCATCGAAATGCATAGCTCTCATGATATAACAAATATCTAGTTGAGATTGAGATTATTTCATAAGATAATATTCAACAAAAATTTTGTAGACAGATGCGATATCCATGCTTTTGGATGTTCGATTGGTTGGTTGCATGCAAAGCTGACTTTGGATATGAATACCCCCTCAAATGAGGAATCAACAATGAGGTAAATGGAATGTGGTGATTTGGTGATGCAGTGATTGATATAATACCAATGCATGATGAAAATGATAAAAAAGTAAATTAGAGGACAATTTGGGAGATTTCCTAGGGTTTTGGAAGAAATTTGCATGATTTCCTAGGGTTTTGGAAGAAGTTTGATTGATTTTGAGGGTCATAAGCTCAATTCGTGGGGTGGGGGGTGAATTGAATCCTAATTCATTGGAGGATGAATTGGACCTAAATCATGAGGCAGGGGGCGAATTAGGGTTTTAGGTGTATTTAAGCCAATTTGTGATTTGAAATGGCTCATTTTGATGGTAGGGAAGTTGGAGAGTGAGTGGGAGGAGCATTCGGCAATGCGTGGATAGTGCGGTTGGTGATTTCGAGAGAGAGGATGATGAGAGGACAGAGTGGAGCTGGTAGAAGGTACGAGGATCCACCGATAAGTGCTTTTATTTGCCTTGTTTTTCATTTTTTTATTTTCCATAGAAATGTGAATTAGGGGGGGAGGTTTTCATTTTATTTTTAAAAATTTTGCAAATTTTAATTAAAATTGAAATATAAAGTGTAAAACCAGCCAAATGGGTACCCAAAAATGTAGTTTATTTTTAGGTTTGACTTGTTTTCACGTCAGTTTGATCGGGTGATGGGTAGAGTAGTTACATAGTTTGACCGTCCATTTTTGGAGCGATGGTGTACTGTTTTTGCAATGTGGTTGAATTTCATTCGTAAAAGTGGGAAATGGGTATCCACTTTTGTGACTGTTATTTTTTTATACCTTTGTTTGGCATGTTTTCTGAATGTATGGTTTTAGGGTGTAAATTGGAAAACTTTGACTATTAAATTTTCCACCGTAGAGACAGTATTTTTAGGAACCATTGATACTTTCACCGTAAAAGGGCGAAATGGGTATCCAAAAATATTACTTGTTTTGGTAGATGATTGTATTTGGCGTGTGTTTGATTTACATGCCAAGATGTGGGTAGTGTTGAATTTGAAATTTGTTGTTGGGAGCTTGATTTGCACTATTTTCAATATTTGTTTGAACTTTCACCGCGAAGTGGGAAAATGGGTGTTCAAAAATGCGACTGTGTTTTTGATATTGTGTGTTTTGGTGTATGTACCATTTGGATGTATTTGTGGTAACATTGACCTCGAAATTTGTGTTGATTTGTATACTATTTTTGAATTTTGTCAATATTTTCACCATAAAGTGGGCAAATGGGTATTCAAAAATATACTTTGTTTTTGTATGTCTGATGGATTGACTTGGTTTTGAATTTCGTGCCATAGTGGGTATGTGGGTAATTTTGTATTTGACTTTTGGGAGCCAAATATGTACTATTTTTCACATCTGTTCAAAATTTTACCATGAAATGGTAAAATGGGTATCCAAATATGTGACTATGTTTTTGATATGTTTTGATATGTGAATTGTGCATTATTTTATGTCTCAAAGTGTGTGTCAAATTAAATAGTTTAATTTGTATGTTGGATTCGTGTGATGATTGAGTTTTATTGGATTGCATCATTGTGTTGATGGCTAATGTATATTCTATTGTGCTTGTTTGTGGATGAACAGGTGAAGATGCTTAAGCCTCATCATCGTGTATGCAAGATGAAGAGTGATTTTGATGAGCTTATGCAAAATGAGGATGATGAGGCATGGTTGGATGTCGTGTGGTTGAGAGGTGTTTGGGAATGCAAGAGCATTCATGCAAATAGAGCATACATATCTGCATTATGTGAGTGATGGGATGTAGATCGTAATACTTTTCATTTTCCCATAGGGGAAATGATGATTACGCTAGAGGATATATATAGGATCTATAAGTTACCTATTGAGGGTGTTCCAGTTAGAGCAGCACTAGATTATTCTAAGGAGGTTGTACTAGAGCGCTTCTTTGGTGAGGGGTGGGAGAAGATAGATGTTGGGAAGATGGATTATGAGTGGTTATGGCTTAATAAGAAGATATCTAATTGCTAGTGTGCAGTGATGATGATGATTTCTACCTATGCTTTACCTGACACTTTTGGGGTACTATTTACCTGGAACATGTTGGATGTGGTGAGTGACATGGTAGAGCAGAGCATTGTATTTGCATGGGCACCTGCACTACTAGCCTAGGTATACAGAGAGTTGCATGATGTTGTGCATGTTGGATGGAAGGGTTTGAGTTGGACTCCCCTACTATAGGTATGGGCATGGGAGCACATATCCATTGAGAGGCCATCACTATTGCCTCACCCTACCCATGTTGAGGGTAAGGAGTATTTACCCTATGCTTTGAGATGGAGGATAGATGCAGAGAAGGGCATTAAGAGGCCACATGAGGGTGATCCTTTGTTGTGGAGGGTCAAGTTTGGAGAGTTGACACCCAATGATATTAAGTGGAGACCTTGGTTGGGTGGGGTGACTTGGGAGAAGGACAATGAGTAGTTGTAGGCCATTCATCAAGGATGTTGGGTGGTTGGATGATATACTCGACAAGCTGAGTTCTTTCAATTTAGTCGAGTGATACGATAGTTTAGGTTACAGTAGGATATTCCAGAGGCTCCTGTTGTGTATTATAGATGACAAGGTGATAGGGGAGAGTGGTATGTGGTCCTATCATGGATCGATGAGAGTGATCCACCTATGGTTATCTCATATGTGGATAATACAGGAAAAACACCATAGTTCGATGCCTAGTGGGAGATGTAGAGTTGGGAGCCTGACAGGGGTGTGGTTGATCTATGGGTACCACTTGGTGGTGGGGTACCTCCAATGGAGAGGAGAGTAGGTAGAGGTACTCAAGATAGGTTAGAGGAGAGAGCTGGTAGTGAGAGGGAGGTTCCTCTATGATGGTCTCGACGACGATTGGATGGTTCTTCGAGTTCACAAGGAGCGGGAGTGGGGGAGGTTCCCGTGATCATTGAGATGGATCCTATGGAGGGGGGCATGGCCATGGGACAAGTAGTTGGGGCAGTAGAGGAGGTAGGCGGGCCCACTATGATGGGTAGTGTGGATGACACCATTGATGTTGGTTTTTTTGAGGATATGGAGGAGATTCCATTTGAGGTTCAGGAGAGGCAGGATGCAGATGAGGAGGCACAACTACTACGTGATAGGGTTTGTCAGTTAGATACTGAGCTTCACGAGAAGGAGGAGAGTCACAAGATAGAGGTGATAGATCTAGAGGAGTGGTTGATATACATGGAGAGTATGGGTGAGACCTCTCTGATGGCCGCTAAGGCTAGGTATGCCAAGGTGGTAACGGAGATGGAGTAGATGAGGGTAGATATGGCTAGCCAATAGTAGGACAAGAGGAAGCTTCATAGGCTATTGAGAGGGTTACTGGGCTACTGGATATAGAGTCTAAAAAGAGGTCATTGTGTGAGGTTGCTCTGATGATGCGTGGGATTGCACTCCTTGATTATTACTATGCGATGTACCAGTTTGGATCATGATCATGCATACGACCACCTTCATAGCATAGCTAGCATAGTGATGCTTTGGTAGAGCATATGGGCACTAGGACTAAGGTACGAGATATGTTACTAGGTGCAGATGTAGTCGTTGGTTCAATGATGGTGATATCTTCTATCGAGGTTCAGGCTTCAAGGGCCAAGGCAAAGTCTAGAAGAGTTGTAGAGGTTCAAGTGAGCCATGAGGGGAGTGGGGAGACTCCTAGTGGTAGTTAGGGTGCTCATGATTGTAGCCTACGGGTATTTTGGATGATGGATGATGGGCATGGTCCTGGTTTGTAGCCTACGGGTATTTTTGATGGATGATATATATATATATATATATATATATATATATACCTTTTGGTTTTGGTTGTTATATATACATGTGTTGTTATTATGGTTTGAAATGTGTTCTCTTTATGTTTGTGTAGATAGCATAATATAATTTGTAGGTATCTATAATGCATGGATATATATGTGTGATATGGTGTAGATCTATGATCGTATTGTAGTATGAATATACTATAGAATAGTATGCATGATTGTATTTCGAATGCAATGTAATGTGATGTAATATGAAATGTAATTTGTAGTGAATGCATGTAATAGAAATGTGATGATGCAATGTGAGAGAGTGTATGTAGGATAAATGCATTGATGTAGTGTTTGATGACTCTAGGTAACATAGATGCGTAGATGCATGTATGAGGGGACTAAAATGCACCAAGGAAGCACTTGTATTGTTGCATGTACCTATGTGGATGTGATCCATTCCATGATATTAGATATGTAGGATGGTATAAGGCATATGTAATGGCTTTGACCAATGTAGTTTTGGTAATCAAATCTTAGACCCAAAACTATGCAAGTTTATGTGGCAACTCATAACTAATCGAGCTGGTTCAAAATATTTCATGGACCTATGTGTGTAAATGAGTGAGGTTCATTTATCCATTTTGAGGGAGGTAGGATTAACCCATTGTAGACATGGCTGAACTAGCTAGCTTATCCATAAGCGAACAATGATCTATACAAAAGTGGGTAGCTAATGTGGTAGATATATCACCACTTGTAAGACTATTCCACTAGTAGGTAGGCTCTTGGAGCCTATTGCTAGCAATGGAAATCGTCCCATGGTGTTATGTTGAACCTAAGGACCAAAGGCAATGAAGCATAACACTGGTGATATCTGGAGGATTTTCCTTTTGTTTTCTAGCCCTCATCTATTGTTTACCTATTTATTGTGGTGTTTGTTTTCTTTTCTCTTTTTCTGTTCTCTTTTCCTTTTCTCTTTTTTTTTGTCTCTGTTTCTTTTTTCTTTTTTTTGGTATGGGCATTGGCTTTTGTTTTTTGTCCCATTGTTTTACTTTTTCTTATGCTTATCCCTTTGTTTATCCCTAGGTCGTATGTTGACCATGCAAGTGATAGGATAAGCAGGGAAAACCATTCACTAGATGGCAATATCTACTCGAGGTGTCATCTTCCCTAGACTCAAAATTTTTTTAATGTGTAACCTGTTGTGAATGGTCCGTGAGAGAAGTTGAACCAGCCTAAAGAACCATAAGGAGTATGTAAAACCTATCAGCTAGGGGTGACATTTGATTGATTGAACTAGTAAGTGGTCAAAGCTTAGCACGACACCTATGTATACCCTAATCCTAAAAAGGGGGAATGGACATCCAGGTGGTGATGCTAACAAGTGCATGTATTACTCCTATTGAAGGCACATTTTGGGGGAGAATATACAGACTATAAAAGAAATTAAAATGAAAAACATATGGATATATGCAATGGAGGTAATGTAAATGATGCAAGTGGGGGAATGCAATATCTACAAGAGGAATATTATGAAGTGTAGAGGGAGAACTTATCTATAGATGAGTATGGTGTATCGTAATGACAAAAAATGTGATGCTATGATAATGGTTGCCCCAACGTGTGGGGTGTGTGTGTAGTAGGTGAATAAACTATGAGTTGTACAAATATATGTAATAATCACAAAAAGAAAGAGGATGTGAGAGTAGGATGTACATATGGAAGAAGTAAGAAGAAATAGGCTTTGGTAACCGGTAAGATAAGGGGATTACCAAAATCCAATGAAGATAGAAGAGGGGAAGTGGATCAGCGTAGGTATGTAGTCACTCAAAGCGTGACCATACAACTATGCAAGGAATTAAGAAGTAGAAGAAGAAAGAAAGAAGAATATGGGAACTACTAATAGGTAAAGTGGCATGGATCAGGTCAGGAACGGGATGGTGAAGTGATGGTACGACTAGGACTTCGATGGTTGGTGTAGTTGGATATATTGTGAATATAGCAAGCTAGCACTATCAAGGTTTCACGTGGTGGTAAAGTTCTAGGGATGATGCGGTGTGGAGGACTCAAAAGTTGGCTAAATGGGATGGAGCATTCAGGTGATGGAGTTTGATCACCATGCAACATGTTGTGCACCAGGTTCTCGAATGATCGGTATTCTTCAATGTCATGACTTGGTTGATGATGATAAATACAATATTGGCTCTCATGGTAATTACGTAGTTTAGGATGTGAGGGGTCTATGGGCTGAATTTTTGGTAAGTCAAGAAGACCTTGATGCATGAGGTGATAGAAAATTTTTGATAATAGAGTGAATGGAATAGGCATGGGGTAAATGTAAGGTTCCACTAGAGGTGAACGGGGGTGGATGAAGGGAGGTCTAACGATGGAGGTGCAGGTCGAGAGTTTGATGTGGGTCAAATCTGAGGTCGAGAAATGGATCTGCATGGAGGTGAGGATACACGGGTCATGGGGGACTAGCGTGGATTAACATGGCAATGGTAATGGCTCATCTATAGCTCAAGATCATTAAGAAAGGAAATAAGATGTTGTATATCATATCGTGAAGGTGATAGTATCAGAGAAGGTGGTGATTGGGATCCCAATGTGTATGGAGTGGTTTGGTATGCATGAGAATATGGATGAGATCATGATGATGAGGAGTGGAATGACCTTGGGGATTGTAAGGCTTGTTGAAAGGGTAAGCCTCATAGTGGTGAGGGTGGTGTCTGGAGGATAGGTGGTATAGGATATGGCTCTAGATGATGGCGAGTGTGGGATGGAGGCATGTGTGCATGGGCAGCTTGGGTATCTTGAGCCGCATAGGCTTGTAAGGCATGGGCATAATAAGACTCCTTGCTAGGGAGTGGGGATAGTAGGCATGAAGGATGGGTTGGATGAGGAGTGTATCCTTTGTTAGGAGGGTATTAAGCTCCTAGAGGGTGGTTGGGGGAATCAGTTGGTGAATAAGGGTTCTTGGTATCTTCATGCGGATGATAGGGAGACCCTTGTGTTTGGGGATGGGATGTTTGCTCCTTTTTATCAAAGGAGGATAGGGAGACCTATTTGTCTCCAAAATAGGGTGAGTAAGATGAACCTCAATGGCGAGGGGAAAGGCATCGGGGTGGAGTGTAATGGTTCAAATGTGAGGAATGTGAAGACCTCCTAGTATGAAGGGTGACTGGTGGTTAGGCTAGGTCAACTAGCGTGATCGGTATAGGTGGTGGCGGTGGAGGGTCCTGCATGATGATGTGTGTATGATGTTGTATCTCATTGCTGATGGTGTAGTTGTAGATGATGTAAATCTTGCAAGCAAAGATAGATACCAACAACATATAAATGGCAACAAAAAAGTAAAAGTGCATGTGTATTGTAACATTTAAAGTAAAAGAGATGCATGTATAGTGATGTGCCTAGTAGGTGATGTGTTTGTGCATAGTAGTGTATACTACTTGTGATAGTGAATGCCTGTGTGTTAGGTGTTGAATGCATGAAGGTGTAGGATGTTGATAGGCTTGGGTTCATCAAAACCTTCTAGATTAGCCAAGCGATAGGAACCTAAACCAAATTTGTGTGTGATAATGAAGGGGCCCAACTAGTTTGGGGTAAACTTGTCTCACTGTTGGTGAGGTTGAATTGTGATTTGTTGGTTCTCCTTGAGAACTAAATCACCAATTTGGAATTTGCATTGATGTACCTTACTATTGTAGGCATGGTGAAGGTGATCTTGGTAGACACATGTGTGCTCGATGGCATGGATGTGACGTTCATCGAGGAGTGTAAGCTGATCTAAATAGGCTTGGCGAGCAGTGTCATCATCAATGAATTCTTTCATGGATACCCTTAGGGAAGGTATCTCAAGCTCAAGGGACATGATAGCTTCAGCCCCATAGACAAGTGAAAATGGGGTTTCCCTAGTGGGGGTACGAATGCTTGTACGGTATGCCCACAAGGCTAGGGGTATTTGGTTGTGCCAATCACGATGCGATTCTACTACTATTTTGTGTAGGATGGAGCAAATTTTTTTGTTTGTGGCCTCTACCTGGCCATTACCCTATGGGTAGTATGGGATAGAGAAACTATGTTGAATGTTGAACTTGTTGCAAAGAGCATGGACGATTTTGTTTTTGAAGGATTTCCCATTGTCAGAGATGATTTGGGAAGGGATTTTAAAGCGACATATGATATGGTCTGTTATGAATGTCGCTATCTTTGCTCTTGTGGTTTGGACAAGTGGGATGGCTTCGACCCACTTTGTAAAGTATTATGTGGTAGTGATGATGAACTTATGATTACCTGAGGAGGCAGGTGTAATTTATCCAATAATATCTAGGTTCCATTGGGAGAAAGACCACATGTATTGGATAGGTTGGAGTGCTTGAGATGGAATATGTGTGAGGTTTGCGTGTTGTTGGCACTTGATACAGTGCCTCACATACTCATAATAGTCATGTTCCATTTTTGGCCAATAGTATCCCATGCAAAGGATGCATTTCATGATTGCCATGCCACTAAAGTGGCCACCACAAGTACCATCATGGGTTTCTTGTACAACCCACTGATATTCATGAGGTTCTAAGCAATGCAAGAGCATGCCATCATAGCTTTGGTGATAGAGGATGTCCCCCAACAATATGTAGTGGATTGCTCTTTGTTTAAATGCTTAGTGTTGAGCATGTGGTAAGTTGCATGGTAGAAATCCTAATTTAATATAATATTTGATCTGCACAAACCATGGGTCATGTGGTTCGATATCGACCACATGAATACCACCATCATCTTTAGGAGACGTGGGTGATATGGCATATTGAGTGAGTGTATGAATGGTCACAGATGTGGTTGTTGATGTTGGATTTTGTAGGATTAGTGATCCTAAGGAGGCCATTGTGTCTAAAAAATAGTTTGAGGATCGTGGAGCGGCTTTGATGTCATACCATTCAAATCAATAGAGGAGTTGTTGTGCAATGTGCTTGTTGTAGGCCCAAAATGGCCACATACTTAGGAAAATTTTGCAAATTTTGCCTAAGTTGTAAAGTCCTCATTCCACACACCTTACAGTGTATTTTGGAGCGGATCCACAATAGGAGGCATGAGCCCGCTCGACACTTAGTAAATTTTCATGCTTGGAGCGATTCTAGGAGACTTCTTTTGTTTTTGGCTCTGGACTGGCGACGCGTCTCGAATCCACAAAAGTTTTAAGAAGAGATGATGTCAATGATAAAAAAGTGTGGATTGGTGACCGCTCGATATTTTGAAATACTTCACGAGTGGCTAAGTGTTGGAGCACCCGATTCCGGAGAACCCATAGAGTATTTTCACCCAAAATGGTGACAAGGCGGGATGTTATGAGCAAAGTAGATGCGGATTCATGACAAGAGGTGATTTTGACTAACTCCTTTCTGGAATGGTGACAAGGCGAGATGTTTTATTCTAAAGATAGTGTGGAATGGAGGAGTCACTTTGTACTATGATGGGTCCGGATTGATGATCATATGCCAATGCACTTGCTCAATCGGAATGGAATCCACAAAAGTTGTAAAGAAAGGATGATATCATCGATATTTTTGTGCGGATTGATGGATACTTTATGGATAATGAAGGAATCTAAAGAACAAAGAGTGGATTCGATTCCACTTAGCCTTCAAGTCATTTGGAAGCCGGATTGGTATTCCATAGTTTCTAAGATAGAAGGATGACGTCACCAACATTTTTAAGTGGAATGGCATTGTGTTCTCCCTACCATTATAAAAAGCTTATATCTAGATGGATCATAGCCATACGATGGGGGAGATCAAGTGGAGAATTGTGTCAAAGAATCTGAGGTATTTAAAGGTAATTCTTCACCAGCATTGTAATAGTTAGTTGGAGAGGAAGCTGAAGCATCGAGGGTTTTCAAGAAGATAGAACCAGAAGTGGTTATAGATCGATGGTAGCAGATGGCTTCCAAGAAGGATCGACGATGATACATAATCTCTAATAGACTGAACTCCAGTTTGTGCCAAGCGACCAACAATTTGTAGAGTCCCCGAGCTGCCATGGTGGTCCACTTGCAATGGATTTCTCGGAGGGTGTACCAGTAAGCAAATGCCAGCAAGAACTCTCTACTGTGCTATCAAATTTGAATCTTTGTAATGTTCTTTGTAATTTTAATTTTTGCAAAAACTATAAATAGAGGTCGAACCCTCATTTTTAAGGGTCGGCTCTAGTGTGTTTTCTGTGCTACTATAAATATTCCCAAGAGCTAATGGAAGGAGCATTACATTGATCTTCACCTCAAAATTTGTATCTTCATGCTTGATATCAGAGGTTCAAATTCTTTAGCTGCATTTTTATGAATACTTAAGTGGTTAGTTTATGCCAAATTAATGGATTACTAGTTGTTAAAGTAATTGAAATCTGCTTCTGAGATTGATCTTTATTGTTAGGAAGTGCATTTCTATAGAATCTAGATATTGGTGAATTTTGTTATTTGGATTATCATTGTCTGGATATTGAAATCGTTGTCTACAATATTTCTCTATTGTGCATTAATGAATGAAGAGTCATCCAATTTGTGATAATGTTGATCTGAGTTATGTGTCTTTGGGTTAGTTTTTTAGAGCTTTTTATTATGGTGCAATGTTGTTAGCCTATCCATCCACTATTGTTCACATTTCTCTAACCAACCCTAACCTTTTCTTACCCTAACCTTCAAACCCTAAGTGAGCATAATTGTGTCAACACCCTATTTAAGTTGACAAGGAACCAACCTACTCTAGAGGTTGGATCGGAAACTCTATTTTGGTCCATCCAATGTTGAGTGTTGAGCTGTAGCTATCGGGTGCAAGCCTAGATAGAAAATAGGAAGATAGACAGCCATAGTATTGAGTGAAAACTTGATGCAATTCAGTGCCCAATAGTTTTTGGCATGCTCGATGGGACCAGTTCACAAGGAACATGAAACCCATCAAATGAGTTACTATTATCTCAACCCGAAGGAATCAATATTTGGTGAATTATCTTGACCTTGTAAGTGGAGAAGAGCAAGTTCACCTGGTGACTCCCTGGTCTTTAGACTCAAAAAATAATTATCCCTATAGACCAGTGTCCTTTCATGTATACCAGGTCTTTCAAAAGGAATAACCCTAACTCCTATTTTTACTATGAGTTACCTTATAGAGGGGCTATTATTGCCAGAAGTTTAGATCAAGATTTCCTCATAGAGGAAGAGCTCCTAGAAGAGGATCCTGTAGTCCATCCAATAGTTCCCCCAATAAGACCTACAACCAAAAATATGGCACAAAATGTGGCTCCTAATCAGCCATTACAGAAGTACCCCAGCTGGAACACAATCGGTCCTCTCAGATTAGCCCAAATGAATGCCATCCCTCAAGTTGTATCTAAAGCTATCCCCACTTATGATGGATCTAGGAAAATAGCTTATGAGCACTATCAAGATATCTTGAACCTGGCAACAATCCACAACATAAAGGAAGAAGATATTATTGTAAGGATTCTAGCCCTGTCCTTCAGAGGAAAGATATTGCATTGGTTTAGAACCTTGGAAGACAATACTATCACTTCATGGCAAGCGTTAGCCGAGCCATTCATAGAGGAATTCAATGAATCTATTGACCCATTTTCTCTGCTTAATCAGTTTACATCCATGCAGAAAACTCAGCAAGAAACTATCTCAGATTTCAATTTGAGATTTAGTAGAACATGGAAAAGAATTCCCCCACTACTAGACCAACTACATGTTTGGCTTATATGTATTATATCCAAGCTCTTGGATCAGATTTAGGGCTACAGACACAACAATCAGGAGTAGAAACCTTCCCCCAAGTTTATAATGTAGTAGTTCATGCTGAAAATATCCTAATCAATGTCGGAAGACTTCCCCAAAAATCATGTTGCCTTACAACTCAGAAACCACTAGTAGCCAAATTCAATCCACAAAGCCCCTCTTACATAGACCCTCTATCTTTATCATCTCCATATCCACAAATGAATGTGATCCCTCAACCAAAGCCTATACCCTCTACAACTCCTTTTCCTCCACTTCCTTCTCAATCATCTCAGGAGTTTTCTGCTATCCTAGATATACAAAATACTCTAAAAACTCTAAGTAATAGAATGAATTCAATGGAAAAGAGAGACCAAGAAAGGTCACAACAGAGGAGATTCCCATATGTAAACAAATATCAGAGACCTGGTCCGAGTAATAATACTAGGGTCAGGGTGAATGCAGTATATGAGGAGCCAGAATGTTCTTCAGATACTACTCTTGCGAATGTTTGGTGTTTAGTATGCAATGACCCCCATGACTCATAGTCTTGTGTGATGTACCAACACCATGTTCAAAAAGCTATGGATCAAGCTGAAAGGAATCAAAAGGGGAGAGTTAATATGTTATGGCACCCTGATCAAATCATGGTTGGGAAAGAGTCAGCTGAGGAAAGCCCAATTGTCATTATGACAAGGTCTGGGAAGAAAGCCTTACAAGTAGACCCCCAAAAAATGGGGCAATTCCAAGTCCCTTCTCAAAAGAAAGTTGATCCCCTCCCTCAGAGTAGTAACACCTTCCCTATTCCTCAAGCTAAGGGAAAAGAGAAGACAGATAGTCTTCCTAAGAGACCAAAAAAGGAAACAGAAGGAGACCGAATGAGATCTAAGGATGAAGATCAAGAAATACTTAGGTTCCCCTCTATTACTAAAAGACAAATATTAGAGGCTACCCAAAAATATAAAAGAAGATATGGTGAGCAAGAGAGAAGGCTAGAAAAACTCTCCTTGACTAAATCTGAATACAACATTGTTGAAGAGATGAAAAGTATTCCATCAAAAGCTAGCCTGTATGACACTCTGTTCATCCCTGGTCAGATTGACCTGCTTAAAGCTTCCCTCAACAAAAATCCTCAGAATAGGTTGGCCACTACAATCCTTAGTATGCCATCAGAAAAGAAAGAGATGACACCTATTGTTCTAAATAATAAGCCTCCTCCTTTCTATATATCCCTAAGAATGGAAGGTTGGGTAGTCCAAAATTGTATGATTGACTCAGGAGCATCAACTACAGTTATGCCTAAAGTAGTCTATGAGGAGATGGGTATGGAGTATACCCGATCTTGTCCTGGAGTGTTACAACTAGATGGGACACCTATCAAGATAGTTGGGGTCATTAAGGATGTACTAATGAGGTTGCATAGAGCCCCTGAGGTGACAATAGTGCAAGAAATAGTTGTGGTTGACTTAGAACCCTATTTTGGATTATGTCTTTCAAGAGAGTTTACTGCAAAGCTAGGGGGATGTATGTACATGGATTATTCTAGCATGGTAATCCCTTTCAAAGGAAAGAGAATAAGGATAACACCTAAAAAACTAGTAGCTTATCACATTGAAAATATTGAAGAAGATATGTGCAATCTTAATCCCTTGGAAGAATTTGAGCTGGTGGAAAACATTGAAGAGTTGGACATAGAGGATGAGTTGCCTTTCAGAGAAGATTATAGTCAGTTCAGAACTGGTATGGGAACATATAGCATCTCAACTAAATCAGAGAAGAAAATCCCTGCTATATCCAACCAATATCTGAGAGAGAAAGAAACTTGGGTCATGCACTTTGATGGTGCTAAATGCAAAAATGGTGCAGGAGCTGGTGTGGTCCTACAATCCCAATAAGAAGGTACAAAAAATTTTGCTTACAGACTGACATGGTCATGTACTAACAATGCTATAGAATATGAGGCCCTATGTCTAGGATTGATACAAGAAGAAAGTATGGGCATTAATATTTTGAATATATATGGTGATTCTGAGCTAATAGTCCATCAAGTAAGAAATAGGTGCAGTAGTAAGCACCATTACTTAAAAGCTTACAGAAATAGGGTATGGGATTTAATGGAATCTTTTGATGCCCTAAATTTAAATTTTATTCCCAGAGAAAAGAATACTCTAGCTGATTCATTAGAAACAAAGGGAGCTAACTTCAACCCTTATGTAGACTTTGGAATCAAGAAGGCCAAGGGAATTAAAATGATTTTCAGACCTGCAATACCAGACAAGCAGATTTTCTGGCAGGTTTTTGAAAGTGATGAACAAATAATTGATTTTCTAGTGAGAGAAGCATGTCTCTCCACTATCCAAGAGGAGAATTCAGAAGAAATTGATCAGCAAGACATTATCCAACTAAGGAACAATCATATCCCAAGAGGGTTGGTCACCCTTGAGAGTTTGTTTGATAATGAGGATAGAAAGAAGACCAAAGCCATGAAGGTCAATAAAAAAATCTATAAAGAAGTTGAAGTCGGTATAGAAAAGAAGCTCAATGTTGGAGTCCGATGTTCACCTGAGGAAGCAGAAGATATCAAAGCTCTATGCTTAAGATACCAAGACATTGTGGCTTGGTCATATGAAGACCTCAAGGTGTATGATAAAAAGGTTATCCAACATACTATTGAGCTAGAGCCTGATGCAAAACCATTTAGGTAGAAGCAGAGGCCATTCAATCCAAGGATCGAGGCCATTATGAGAGAGGATCTCTTAAATTTATTAAAGGCTAAGATCATATACCCAATAAAACATTCTACTTGGGTAGCCAATTTGGTACCCGTGAGAAAAAATAATGGGGATATACGCTTGTGTGTGGACTTTAGAAATCTGAACCAAGCATCCCTTAAATATCACTATCCTCTCCCTCAGATTGATCAGATATTGTAGGTAGTGGCAGGAGCAGAAATATTCTCACTATTGGATGGTTACTCTGGATATAACCAAATTTGGGTGAAAGATGAAGATCAGTATAAAACAACATTCACCACAAAATGGGGTACATTTGCCTACCAGAGAATGCCTTTTGGGTTGTCCAATGCAGGAGCCACATTTTAGAGAGCCATGGATTATGCCTTTGGAGCACTGATCAACAAGGTTATTCTAATTTATCTAGATGACATGACTATGTTTTCCCATGATAAAAAAGACCATCTGTCACACTTGGAGCAAGTTTTTCAAAAGTGCAGAGAATTTGGTATTTCACTCAATCCTAAGAAGTCATTCTTTGCAGTCCATGAAGGAAAGCTACTAGGTCATGTGGTCTCAAAATATGGCATGGCCATAGATCCAGATAGAATCACATCAATTCTTGCTCTTCCTTTGCCTACAAATAAGAAGACATTGCAATATTTCCTAGGCCAAATCAATTTTGTCAAGAAATTCATTTCTGATTTTGCACAGAAAGTAAGGCCTATATCTGAGCTACTCAAGAAAAATGCTGAATTCAAGTGGACTGAAGTCAGGAAATAAGCTTTTGATATTATCAAGCAATCCATTGCAACAACCCCAGTACTGGTAAACCCATATTTTAGTAAATATTTTATTCTTTATGCATATGGAGCTGAAGAAAGTTATGCCTCAGTACTCACTCAAAAAGATGATCAAGAGGAGGAACATCCTATGTTCTTTTGGAGCCAGACACTCCATGATTATCAGGTCAAATACAACTTTATTGAAAGGCAAGTATTTGTTGTGATGAAGTCACTAAAGAAGTTCAAGCAGTATTTGGTACAGAGCAAGACCCTGGTATATGTGGTTCATCCGGATGTAAGAAGTTTTATCCTGTAGGGTGATCTAGGAGACAAAAGAGCTGGATGGATTACCAAAATCTAAGAATATGATGTAGAAATACACCCCACCAAGCTAGTGAGAGGTAGAGCCTTATGCCAAGGGTTAACAAAAGTTGCAACATTGGCAGAAGTAACAACTTGCCAGACAATAGAAGAAAATCAGGTCAAAATAATACAAACTGAAGACTCTGATTGGATTGACCAGATGGTTAGGTATTTCTAGAGTGGAGTATACCCCCTTAATCTAAGTGCTTCCCAAAGGAGGAGATACAGGCTTCATGCTTTGAAATATGTATTACTACCAGAGGGCTTATACAAAAGAAACTTGGATGGAATTCTTCTAAAATGCTTAAAGGATGACCAAAAAAAAGGGTCATGGAGGAATTCCATGGAGGATCAACTAGTGGACATAGCTCAGGTAGGGTTACAGCTTTAAAAATCATAAGAGTAGGCTATTATTGGCCCACTATATTCACTGATGCTTTTAAAGTCACCCGAGCTTGTGACAAATGTCAGAGATATGTTGGAAGGACAAGGAATGCTTCATCCCCCTCAAGCCCATTCAAGTTGAAGAGCCTTTTCAACAATGGGGGCTAGATTTCATAGGGGTTATCAACCCTAATTCCTCAATAGAGCATAATTTTATCTTAACTACCACATATTATCTTACCATATGGGTAGAAGCTATTCCTACCAAGAAATCAGACCAAGATGTTGTGATCAATTTTATGGAAAATTTGATTTCAAGGTTTGGAGTCCCAGAAGCCTTGGTGAGTGACAATGGCCCAACTTTCATAGGAGCCAAGTATATTGAGTTTTCCAGAAAGTATGGCATTACTCTTAAAAATACTTCAAATTATTATCCACAAGGTAATGGACTTGCAGAATCTACCAACAAAAACCTATTAAGGATTTTGAGGAAATCACTTGAAGGTAATAAAAGAAGTTGGCACCTATTGTTGGACCAAGCTCTATGGGTAGACATGATTACTATTAAGAAGTCCATCAATACTTCCCCTTATGCACTAGTATATGGCAAGGAGGTAGTGTTACCAATCCATTTGGAGATCCCAACACTTAAGCTTGTCAATTCAGAGGAAGAGTCAGAAGAAGATCCTATGAAAACTAGGTTGACACATTTGCTGCAATTAGAAGAGAGTAGAGCTCAGGCATATGATAGTTTTCAAAAGCATTCATCAGACATTAAAGCATGGTTTGATAAGAAATCCAGATTCAGAAAATTCCAAGTTGGAGACTCAGTTCTCAGGTGGAATGTTGATAGAGCAAAGCCAGGCAAGCATGAAAAGTTTGATTCTTTTTGGGATGGTCCTTTCAGAATAGTAGATGCCAAGGAGTCCAATGTATTTCAGCTAGAAGATCCAGAGGGAAACATACAACCGATTCCAGTGAATGGTTTTCATCTCAAGCTCTACTATGTGTAAGGAGTGAGTTCACTATAACATATGTATATACATTGTATAATTATTTTCCCTCCTTTATGCACTTTGTACTTTAATTTCTTTCTGCACTTTGTAATCAGTTTTCTTTGAAAAATATTGAAAAAAAAAAAATTGCAAGAATGACTAAGTATGGACTAAGTACACAACACAGTTTCATTCCACACTCAATTCTATGTGAAGCCTTCTGGAATGACGTGCGCTCTTGAATCCACATCAAAATACACTAATATTCCCATGGAATGGTGAGTCGATGGTCAAAAGAGAGCAAAAGGCATTCCCAATATAGGAACCTTTCAAAGCCAATGCAAGTCGGAGTGGAATCAAGATGGAAATTCATGCCTAGAATTTTCTAAGTGTTAGTGGACCCAAAAGCCTCTTAAGCCATCGATTTCAAAATCAAAGTGGAGCCAAGCAATAATTTCAACCGTGACACATGGAAATCAGAGAGTGATCCCACATTCAATGCTAACGAACTCATACCATAACCAAAGAGTAGCCGAAGGGGTGCAGTGAGGTGGCAACACAATTTGAAATTTTGACCAATGAAAAGATAGAATGCCACCATTGAGCCATCGAAGGGAATGATTAAAAGTTGGAAAGTGTGCCAACGGTGAGGTCATGTAGTAGCTGCATTAATGGTGGAAGATACACATGTTCCAAAAAATAAAAGTGACGAAAAGCATACACAAGGCTCATTTGGTAGCTATTTGCATCCCTAGAGCGGTAAGAAAGTAAAGTGATATTCTGAAGAATTTACTATGAATTACAGAGAGAACAAAGTCTTACTACTATCAAAATGGCTTTAGAAGATGTTCAAGAGTTTGAAACTCTAGAGAAGAAGGTGGTGGCACCATATCTTGACAAGGCCAAAGTCGTGGCAGACACAAAAATGGTCCTCATAGAAAGAACGAAGCTAAGGAGGAACGTGAATGATAGATACAAGAAGAGAGTTACTTTGGTTATGGAAGGTAGATGTGCTATCCTTTCTTATCTCTCTTTTTATATTTATGATTATGTTCATCCCTACCCTGAGTTGATAGCTACAATAGTTAAGTTTTATGACCCATTGGCTAAAGTAGTAAAAACCTCTAAGGGTGAAACCCTTTTCAATATCACCACCTCCTTTTATCATAGAATCTTTGCCCTAGGGTCTGACCCACCAGTAATACCAAAGCCATTTAGGGTCACTGAGCAGACTGGGTTTTACTCCATGGAGAAGCGAGCTAATGACGATGAGTCATTTAAAAATTGGGTTTATAAACAACTCAATACTAAGTCCAAGGAAAAATTGCCTGAGGTCCCTATCTCTATTGACAAGTTTGTAAACCCCATCCTATTTTCTATGTTGGCTTGCATGGAGGGTTTAGACTCTGACAGAATGGTACATGGCTGGAAAATTATCGTAGCTTACTATATTTCTAATGAAATAATGTATGAGAAAGATGTGGGACAAAAGGGGATTAGGGTGATTTATTTTGACTGGCCAGATTTTCTCGCACAGAGGATACATGAGCAGCTAGTAAGTATGAAAAGGGGCATTGATGCTCCTAGTTTTAGGCATTGCTCAAGTCTAGTGTGGATGTTCTATGCTACCACTAAAGATAGAATGTCATGGATTCCGATCAAGGATAAAACCAATGATGGGGAACCCTTGCCGATTTATTATTGGACAAGTCATTTAAGGAGCAGTGAGTCTTATTATAGATTCAATTTGGAATTTCTGGGACCTGCCCTAAGAATAATGTATGGTAAATGCCCTAGATTGCCACCTTTGATTGAGAAGATTTTGAGAACAAAGGGTGCAGAAGAAGGAGACTAGTATTTGTTGACTGAGGGTACAATAATCAGATTGTATGGTTTCATGGGTAAACCTTTTCTCCTACCCCACTTTGTCATGGAGAGGCTTTTTGCCCTAGAATATCTGAGGCAGGTGGAGTACATTGATGTGAACTATGGTTCTGGGAGAAAGAGGAAGTCTTTACTTACCCACCACACTATGGATGACATTACCATCACCAAGAAGGGGCAGAGCCAACAAATTGGCCAATACCTTGATAGGTTAGGTCTATTTTATATTCCCCAAATATGGAGTTATGACCCTGATGGCATTTTTACTACAAGGAATAAAACCCTAAATGGACCTAAGGCCTATAAATTTGAAAAGAGGCCCAAGGCTCATTTTGAACAGGGCAGAAACAATGATGAGACTGCTCTTTTAGAGTGGAATGTCTCAAATATGGGTCAGCTACCTCCATGGTTGGATTTTTATGAGCAAGTTGTTGATTTTGACCCTGAAAATAAGCCAAGTCATCAGATTACAGAGGCTACAATTAGTAATATTGAAGTTGAGTCAGCAAAGAAAAAGGATCCTCCACCTGAGGAAGAGGCTATTGAAGAAGAAGAGGAAGAAAAGGGACCATGGAATGTAGCAAAAATAATAGATTGGTGGAGAATGAGGGTTGAAATTGGAAAGCCTAAGTCCAAGTTTGGAATGAAGATTGATAAAGAATTTTCAAGGAGATATAATAAAAACATTGGAACCTGGAGACAAAAGGATGTCAGAAACATAGTATTAATGGTTGAAAAACCCCAATATGGCTCTGAATCCCTCCCTCCACCTACAGATCAAGAGGCTCAACTAGAAGAGCCAGGAACTCCTTTGACAATAGCTGAAGTACTGAAAACATTTCATCCTACCACTGAGCAGGTGGAGAAGTTTCCTAAGGGGGCTAAGTTGATGAGCAAAATGCAATATTCTAAGGAAAAAGTTATCGATACTCCAGTTATTGAAATAATATCTAGGCCTAAATGCTTAGCTCTAGGGGGTCAGCCTCCAGACAAAGATATTGACTAGAAAAAGAAAGATGAAAGTTTTAGGTTCAAACCCCTGTCTTTTACCCCTGCAACATCAATTGAATTACATCATGTTTTGAGCAATCATTACTTTATGGAGTAGTGCAAGAAAATGAATCAGAAGAGGAATTTGAGAATGAGATGGCTGCTTTTCAATTGGTTCATAGAAGGACTAAGAGAGTCCCAGAAAGAGAGGAAAGAGAAATTTCAAAGAAACAAAAATTGGATATGGAGGATATTGCTAAAGAAGTAGCTGATTTTGCTATGGAAGAATTGATTAATCAGGAGCAACAGCAAGAAATAGAGATAGAACAAGAGCACCCTACATCAGTAGGTGAAGGTATGGCTTCTAATCCCTCTTCTCCTCTTCATCCTCATGAGTCCCCAAAGAAATATCCCTCCCTTTCTAATCAAGAAGATATGACAAGAGTACCTCCTCCCTCTCACAGTCCACCACATGTGTCATCAGTAGCCATTGAGGTACAAGTCACTTATATTTCATCACAACCACCTCAAATCCCATATTTAGCATCTGAGGTTCCCACTCCATCATCTACCATCACTTCACTTTCATATTTTTCATCACCACCATCAATGGGACACTACGTTCCAAGTACAACCATCCATCCAATTGTTAGTCTTGCATCGGTTTCCATGAGTCTACCAGTAACAACAATAGTAGTTACAGAGTCCACTATTGTCACAGAGGCTATTGTAACTATATCCTCACCCCCATCATCAGTAGTTCAGTCCACCCTTTCATTTCTAGTGTCATCATTCCTCTGGATTCTAGTCTTTCAAGACCTATCACTATATCAAAAGAGTAGGTAGCCACTCAGAGTATAAATGATTATTGGGTAGAGAAGCTTACTAAGCCTTCCAGTAGGATGGTTGTCAGAAGAAGAAGCATGTATGTTGATCCTATTTCTAGATAGAGAATATCAAGATCTATGACTCCACTAGTGAGCAAACCTAAAACTGAGATGACTATTCAAGATTATCGAGTGGAGGAGGTCACAGAAGATATTGATAAGCTTCCTGAGGAAGATGAGCTAATTATAGCCAAAGCCCACTTGGATACCTTCTATGTGAAAAATGATTTAGTTAGAGAGAAGGTAGACAAATTGGAGAAACAGGTTGAAAAGCTTAAGAAGAGTCTAAATAATCAAAAGGAAGTAGAAAAGGCTCTGAGAAAAGAGGCTAAGGGTTGGCAAGAGAAGTTTCAAGAAGCCAATAAACTAAAGGACCAATTAGAAGAGCAAAAGAAGTTGAATGAAGATCAGGTGAAAGAAATTCAAAATTTAAAGCATCAACTTCAGATCGAGAAAGCTAAATCTTTAGGATTTTCTAAGAATGAGTTGAAAAATATTAGAAAAGAGTTGCTTTCTGAGGTCCAAGAGAAATGTTTAGGGCTTCAACTTATTATTGATTATCTTAATGATGCCAGCTGCCTACTCTCCAATATTCAGAAAGAGCTAGATCAGATCACTAGAGAGTTGTAGCCTATGGTGATTCCGGTAGAACAAATGTACAGGTTGGTTGATAGTAGACTCAATGATTCTACTAAACCTATTCCTAATAAAGAATGGAATCTCACTAGAGTTGCTACCAAGATAGTGGTTAAAAAGCACAGGGTGCTTCAAAGAGCCTGGTTGTTATTTGATAGGATTGAAAAGGTGATAAAGGATGTTGTTGAATTGAATAAGGAAATGATTCAGGTTAGCTTCAGAGGCCTCTGGAAGGAGGATCACAACTTGTTATCTATGGAAGAGATCCAATAGAGCATTAATGAGAATTTGTAGGATGAATCTGGAATAGATTCTCTAGAAGAGCCACTACCCCAAGAACAAGTTGTCCAATTGATCATTGATTTTACTCGATTGAGAGATCTCATGGAAGATCTGGTGAATAGAGGGAATGTTGCTAACTATGAGGACATTGGAGAGCTACAATATGTTTATAAGAAGCTCAAGGAAACATCAAATCCCTCTGAAGAAGTCTGGAAATAGGCTCTACAATATTTGGAATTAATGGTTCAGTTGTTTGGGAATACTTTGGAGAAAGAAGTCAGAAAACACCTACTCCAGAAGAAGAAGAAGAAGAAGAAGAAGAAGAAAGAAGAAGAGGTCATGGAAGAAGGGGAGCTGGATGGATCGGTTACAGGCCCAGAAGGGGCTCACACTTAGTTCATTTTTATTTTGTACATATGCATGAGTTTTGTATTTTTGTTTTGACTCTGACAATTGTTAGAAGTGAGCAATAAAGGCATGAAGCCTACAGAGGCAGAAGAGCAACAGACTATATGTGAAGGCATTTATTGAAATAAGGCCTTATAAAAGGAGTAGAGTTGTGTCTAGTTTTTGAAGACAGTGGCAAGACCTATATTTCTGACATAGTCTCTGTATGAGCGAGTAAGTTCTATATATTTTTGGCATCATTTCCATATGAACCTTTACTCTCTAGGCAGACTGTTAAAATTTTTAGAGAGTAGTGTTTATATGGAAGTTATTCTATAAAATATGTTTTTGAAGATAAATATGTTTGACTCCTAAGGCCCAATGGATAAGACTCTGAGTTCGATTGGCTTTGCAAGCAAATCCACCCGAGAGGCGCCAGAATGTAGGCCCAAAATGGCCACATACTTAGGAAAATTTTGTAAATTTTGCCTAAGTTATAAAGTCTTCATTTCACACACCTTACAATGTATTTTGGAGTGGATCCACAATAGGAGGCATGAGCCCACCCGACACTTAGTAAATTTTCATGCTTGGAGCAATTTCGGGAGACTTATTTTATTTTTGGCTTCGGACTAGCGATGCATCTCGAATCCACAAAATTTTTAAGAAGAGATGATATCAGTGATAAAAAGTGTGGATTGGTGACCGCTCGATATTTTGAAATACTTCACGAGTGGCTAAGTGTTGGAACGCCCAATTCTAGAGAACCCATAGAGTATTTTCACTCAAATGGTGACAAGGTGGGATGTTGTGAACAAAGTAGATGCGGATTCATGACAAAAGGTGATTTTGACTAACTCCTTTTCAAAATGGTGACAAGAGGGATGTTTTATTCTGAAGATAGTGTGGAATGGAGGAGTCACTTTGTACTATGATGGGTCTGGATTGATGATCATATGCCAATGCACTTGCTCAGCCGAAATGGAATCCACAAAAGTTGTAAAGAAAGGATGATGTCATCGATATTTTTGTGCGGATTGATGGATACTTTGTGGATAATGAAGGAATCTGAAGAACAAAGAGTGGATTCGATTCCACTTAGCCTTCAGGTCATTTGGAAGTCGGATTGGCATTCCATAGTTTCTAAGATAGAAGGATGATATCACCAATATTTTTAAGTGGAATGGCGTTGTGTTCTCCCTACCATTATAAAAAGCTTATATCTAGATGGATCATAGCCATACGATGGGGGAGATCAATGGTGGAGATTGTGTCAAAGAATCTGAGGTATTTAAAGGTAATTCTTCACCAACATTGTAATAGTTAGTTGGAGAGGAAGCCGAAGCATCGAGGGTTTTCAAGAAGATAGAACCAGAAGTGGTTATAGATCGATGATAGTAGATGGCTTCCAAGAAGGATCGACGATGATACATAATCTCTAATGGACTGAACTCCAGTTTGTGCCAAGCGACCAACAATTTGTAGAGGCCCCGAGCTGCCATGGTGGTCCACTTGTAGCGGATTTCCTAGAGGGTGTACCAGTAAGCAAATGCCAACAAGAACTCTCTACTTGTGTTGTCAAATTTGAATCTTTGTAATGTTCTTTGTAATTTTAATTTTTGCAAAAACTATAAATAGAGGTCGAACCCTCATTTTTAAGGGTCGGCTCTAGTGTGTTTGCCTATGCTACTATAAATATTCCCAAGAGCTAATGGAAGGAGCATTACATTGATCTTCGCCTCAAAATTTGTATCTTCATGCTTGATATCAGAGGTTCGAATTCTTTAGTTGCATTTCTATGAATACTTAAGTGGTTAGTTTGTGCCAAATTAATGGATTACTAGTTGTTAAAGTAATTGAAATCTGCTTCTGAGATTGATCTTTATTGTTAGGAAGTGCATTTCTGTAGAATCTAGATATTGGTGAATTTTGTTATTTGGATTATCATTGTCTGGATATTGAAATCGTTGTCTGCAATATTTCTCTGTTGTGCTTTAATGAATGAAGAGTCATCCAATTTGTGATAATGTTGATCTGAGTTATGTGTCTTTGGGTTAGTTTTTTGGAGCTTTTTATTGTGGTGCAATGTTGTTAGCCTATCCATCCACTATTGTTCACATTTCTCTAACCCTAACCTTTTCTTACCCTAACCTTCAAACCCTAAGTGAGCATAATTGTGTCAACACCCTATTTAAGTTGACAAGGAACCAACCTACTCTGGAGGTTGGATCAAAAACTCTATTTTGGTCCATCCAATGTTGAGTGTTGAGCTGTAGCTATCGGGTGCAAGCCTGGATAGAAAATAGGAAGATAGACAACCACAGTATTGAGTGAAAACTTGATGCAATTCAGTGCCCAACACTTGTATTATTAGATAACTAGGCAATTACATTGATAGATATCTTGCACTTGGTTTAGTATTAAAAGGAAATCATCTATGATGTGTAGGCATTTGATATGCATTGAATGTGCTTGTTTCAATTCGAGGATTAGGGCTTCATATTCCACGTTGTTGTTCATACAAGGGAAGTCCAACTTGAATGAAAATGGGAGTGGTTCACCTTCAGGTGTGAAGAATACAATGCTTGCACCCTCAACATGCATGCATCAGGAGCCATCAAATAATAGATTCAAGTTAGGTATCATCTCTAGTTCAACATATTCTTTGTCTTCTATTATGTGGAAGATGGAGTGATTGGGGAGCTGAATGAGGAGAGGTTGATCATCGAACAAGGGAGCTTTCACAAGTTGGTTTGCTATGATCTGCCCTTTTATGGACTTTTGTGAAACAAATTCAAGGTCAAATTTAGTTACAAGCATGATCACTTAACTATGCAGGAATTATGATAGCTTTTATTCATCATGTAATGGAGGGGATTATCTCGGACAATGATGAAGGTTGTATGATTGAGCATATAATGGCATAATTTCTAGGTGGTGAATACTACAACTAGGCATAGTTTCTCCATGTACATGTATCTAGTTTCATAGCTAACTAACATGCATCTTATGTAGTATATGGCTTGTTCTTTGTCGAGCACGTTCTTTTGGGCTATAAGTGTACCTAGCATGAAATCTATAGCAAAAATATACAAGATGAGTGGTAGCTGTGGATGTGGGGGTGACATAAATAGCAGTGAAGTAAGGTATGTTTTGATGTCATCAAAAAATTGTTGGCAGTTATGATCCCATTTGAAATTTACTCCCTTTTGTAAAAGGTGGTTGAATGGTTTGCACTTTTATGATAGTTGTGCTATGAATCAGTAGACAGAAGTGATTTTGCCCTAGAGGCTATGTAATTGTTTTAGGGTAGTGGGTGGGGAAATATCAGTGATGGCTTTTAATTTACTCAAATTGACTTCAATGCCTCGTTGGGAGACAATGAATCCTAAAAAATTTCCTGAAGCAACACCAAAGACACACTTCTTTGGGTTAAGGAAGACATTGTGTTCTAACAAGCGGTCAAAGATCCAACAAAGATATTCAAGGTGTTTTGAGCATTTCTTGGATTTAGCAATGAGGTCATCTACGTAATATTCCATGATTTTGTGCATGTAATCATGGAAAATGTGGGTCATTGCGCACTGGTAGGTTGCCCCAACATTTTTAAGGCCAAATGGTATGACATTGTAGTAGAAGGTCCACCAGGGGGTTGTAAATGATATCTTGTGTTGATCAACAGGTTTGATCGTAATTTGGTTATAACATGAGAATCCATCCATGAGGGATATCATTTCGTGGTCCATAATAGAATCAACAAGTGAGTCAATGTTAGGTAGGGGAAAGTTATCTTTAGTAAAAGCTTTGTTTAAGTCACAAAAATCTGTGCAGATGTGAAATTTACCAGATGGCTTTGGTATGGGGACCATGTTAGAGACCCATTCAGGATAGTCTATGGGTACTATGAAGACTACATCTAAGAGCTTTTGGAGCTCAATTTTTACTAGTAGTGCAATGGTTGGATGCATGCATCCTAACTTTTGCCTTACTAGTTTGGAATTTTGATCAAGTGTGAGGTTGTGAACTACTAGGGTGGGATCGAGTCCTGGCATATCCTTGTATGACCATGCAAAGACTCGAATATACTTGCGAAGGAAAATTGTGAATAAAATGCATTCCTTGGATGAGAAGCTGACAAATAATTTAACTATGTGATGGGTTTTAGGATCGTCACCTATGTCAACGTCAATGGTTTCCTTGATAAGCATGTGGGAACCATCATGCAATTGTTCTGGAATTGGAATAATATGGAGTTTGTTGATGGCCTCAAAAAAATTGTATTCATCATCTAGGTAAATATCCATGTGATTCACCTATGATATGTGAGGTGGTGCAAATGATGAAGGGACATTCACAACATGGAATACGTGTGGTGAGAGTAGGAAATATCAGGGTGTTGGTATAGGTGAGATATGCATGAGATCGATGAAGTTGGATTTTGGTGTATCATCTCATGTTGGATGGTGTGTGTATAGTAGTGGAGAGAAAAGATCCACCTTGACCATATTAACTGATGTTGTGGGGGATGTGGGTGGTGAAGAGTTTGGTGATGCCAACTCAACAACCTGTGAGCATCCTAAAAGGCTTAAAGGAGAGTGAAGGATGACCGGTGAAGACCATGGTAGAGTGGTAGCTCATTGTATTTGTCGATGTATAGGTAGGAACAGAGCTAAATATGTTGATGATGGTGGTGGGGATGTCATGTCCTATTTGGGAGAATGAGCATTCAAGGATAGGGCCACAAATTGGATCATCAATTCATCAACACAACATGAATATGTGTTGTCGAAGTCAGGTGATTCTTTGAAGAAATCACATGGGATTGTAATGGTATATTGGGGTGACAGAGTGTCTTCTAGGATATTTATGTCAATGTACTCTTCCAAAGTGTACATTGGAAGAGGATAAGGATGCAGGGAAAGATCCTTAAGTTCATCCTCTAACGTATGGATGGTAGTTTAGTGATAACCTAAGACAAATTTTTTGGTAGGGAATTGGATATGAGGATTAATGGGTGTACACAACCCTTGCTCATAACGGCCTAGTACAAACCCATGCCAGTGGAAACACCGAAGATAGCATAATTCAAAATAGGGATTAGCTAGGTGATCAATTGTACCACAAAGTTAGATTATGGTGGTGGAGATACCATAGGTGGGAGTGAGGAATCAACTCTGGCGTAGATAAAGTTGGTATGATTATCGGGATATCCTAGTTGTATGATGGTTCCAATAGTCAATATTGAGGTTGAGGGGTGACCAAAATCTCATGTGGATTAGATGATAGGTGGATGTACACAGGCATCACACACATTGTAATCCCTTGGACCTGAGTTTATAAAAAAATATATATGCATGGTGTTGCATGCTCTGGTGAACGAGGTGGTGAATATGAACCAGATGACAAAGGTGAAGTCTAGGATTCTCTAATGGTAGTAGCAAAAGGGTGTAGTAGTTGGTCATCTAAGTGATATGTTCATTGCTCCCACTCATGGAATTTTGTTGTGGTAGCTTGTATGCGATGATTGGCCTATGGGAATTACGAGGGTAGAGGAGTAGGTATTGTATTAGGAGGTGAAGTCAATATCTAGATCTCCAATGTTCTTCAATAGAGAGGTGCATGGTGGTGCAACTTATAAAGAGAAAAAAAATAGTATTCTGTAGTCTTCCTTTGGAAGAGGAAACAAACAGTATTTTGGACTCTTCCTTTGGAAAAGAAAAACAGTTTTTTGGACTCTTCCTTTGGAAAAGAAAACAAACAGTTCTTTGGACTCTTTATTTGGAAGAGGAAACGAATAGTTTTGATTTTTTCTATAAAATGGGAATGAACCCTTGCATGTAAATGATTAATGAATGTAATTATTTCAAAATCAATAAAAGATCAAGCTGCCATTACCTTGTGGTTTTTACTGCACATTATAGGTTTTCCATGTAAAAACTGTGTTACTATTTTTTTCTGTGTTATTGTGTTTTTCAGCTTACACATATTTTTGCTATATTTTCTAGCATCTGGTATCAGAGCCTAGGGTTTTATATGAGTGGGAGCTGCAAAAATTACTATAAGTGTAACCAAGTTTGAGATTGAAAAGTTTGATGGTAGTAACTTCACCTTATGAAAGATGAAGGTGGAGGATTTGTTGGTTCAAAATGACCAAGCCCTAGCCTGGAAAGGGGTCATGAGTAAACCAAGCAGCATGAAATGTGAGGAGTGGGCAATGCTGAATAGGAAGGCAATTTCTACAATCCATATATGCCTATAGGACCCTGTATTTTTCAATTTTGTTGAAGAAAAAACCATGGAAGCCCTTTGGAAGAAGATTGAAAAGTTGTATGAGACGAAATCTACAACAAATAAGGTTTTTCTGAAAAAATAGCTTTACAGCCTAAGGATGAAGGAGGGCTCATCTATGGTAGATCACTTGAATGAGTTTGATATCCTTATCAGTAAACTGGTTTTAGTTAATGTGAATATGGAGGATGAGGATAGAGCTATCACCCTTATTTGTTCCCTCTTAGATACTTGGGATCATTTGGTGATGACCATCATTAATTCATCATCAAGAGCTCTAACTTTTAATGATGTGGTAGCCACTTTATTTGCAGAAGAGTTAAGGCAAAAAATATCTTTGGAACCCTCAACCAATGAATCCCTAGCTATGAGAGGTCAATATTTCAATAAGATTCAACAAAGTAAATCACAATCCAGATCTAAGTCTAAATGATGCAAGCTAAAAGGGAAGTTATGGAATTATGGGAAGCCAGGGTACTCAAAGAAGGACTGTTGGTAGTTAAAAAAGGAAAAAAAATGGTGAAAACCAATTTCATCCTTCAGCTAAGGCCAATACAGTAAATTCTAGAGAGTCGACAACATGTGAGGCTTTCTGTATCATCAACATCAGATCTATTTTATATACCTGGGTTTTGGACTTGGGTGCATATTTCCACATGTCTCCTCACAGAGACTGGTTTGACAAATATTAGCCATATAGTGGTCATAAGGTCTACTTGGGTGATGATCACCCTTTAGAAATTGTAGTAAGAGGGGATATAAGTATCAAGATGGATGATGGTAGAGAAAGGATGTTATGTGATGTGCGACATGTTCTAGATTTATGAAAGAATTTGCTCTTAATCAAGATGATGGATAAGCTAGGGTATTTTGTCACTTTCGGTAACAACAATTACAAAATTACCAGAGGTGTTATTGTAGTAGCAAAGGGAGAATCTTATGGGACCCTATATCGTGTATATGGTGATACGGTGACAAACCATGCAACAATAACAACTTTAGTTTAGGATGCAGTAATGTTATGGCATCAACGCCTAGGCCATATGAGTGAAAAAGCTCTAAAAATTCTGTATGATAGAGGTATTATTTCTAGGATTAAGTCTTGCAATTTAGACTTGTGTGAGCATGTATTTTTGGTAAACAAAAGAGGGTTTGGTTTACTGCAATCCCTGGTAAGAGTTTTGATTTTCTACAACTTATACATTCGGATATATTTGGACCAGTCTCCACTCAGTCCTTAAATAGTGCCATCTATTTTTTGATATTTATATATGATTATTCTAGGAGAGTGTGGGTTTATTTTCTAAAGAAGAAGTCGGAAGCTTTGCAAAAATTTAAAGAGTTCAAAACTTGAGTAGCAAAAAGTTTGAGCAAGCCTATTTTATGTCTTAGGTCAGATAATGGGGGTGAATATTGCTCCAAGGAATTTGATAAATTTTGTACGTAGGAAGAAATTAAGCACCAGAAGACTGTACCATATACTCCACAACAAAATGGTGTGGTTGAGTGGATGAATTGCACAATCATGGAATGTGCAAGAAGCATGCTCAGTGCATCCATGTTGGATAAAAGGTTCTGGGCAGAGGCTATTAATACAACTGTTTACCTCATTAATAAATCACCTACAACTGCATTGGATGGACAGATTCCAGAGGAGGTTTGGTGTGGTAAGAGATTTTATTACTCTCATTTGTGTACCTTTGGTTGTGATGCATTTGCCCATGTGCCTAAAGAAAAAGGGTCCAAACTTGACCTGAAGTCAAGCAAATGTATTTTTATTGGCTATGGAGATGCAGTAAAGGGGTATAGACTGTAGGATCATACTACCCACAAGTTAATTATTAGCCAAGATGTTATTTTTGATGAAAAATCCATGCAAAGGAAGGAGGTACAGAAAACACCTAATGTTGTACCAGTTGAAGTAGACATGAACGAAGATGAAAATGAAAATTAGCATTCTGAATTTTTTTACCAACATGCTGAATTTTTTGACCAGCATGCAGAACAACATGCAGAACAACAAGTAGAATAGCAAGTAGAGCAACCACAACAGTCATAATACCAAGAACCACAATCAACAGATAATTGGGTTAGAATATCTACACGTCCACAAAAGTGTTTGGAAAGGTATTCTCATGTCTATCAGTCCTCTTTTGCTTTATTAACTGATGATGGTGAGCCTAGTTCATTTTAGGAAGCTAGAGAGTCTGAGAATACAAAAAAGTGGAGGAAATACATGGAGGAAATCGAGGCACTTCACAAGAATAAAATGTGGGAACTTGTGGATCTCCCACTTGGAAGAAATACTGTTGGAAACAAGTGGGTGTACAAAGTGAAGAAGAATAGTGATGGGTTGTTGGAACACTATAAAGATCGCTTGGTGGCAAAAGGCTATGTGCAGAAGTCAAGTATTGATTTTAATGAAATTTTATCTCCAGTTGTGAAGATGACTACTATTAGAGTTCTACTTGCACTTGTAGTTGCATAGGATTTAGAACTGGAGCAACTTGATGTAAATACTACTTTCTTGCATGGTGATCTCAAGGAGGAGATTTATATGGATCAGCCTAAGGGCTATGAGGAAAGCAGCAAAGAGCATTTGGTTTGTATACTGAAGAAATATCTGTACAGGTTGAAACAAACGCCAAGGATGTGGTACAGGAAATTTTACACCTTCATGAAGAGCCAAGGTTTTAGCAAGAGTGAAGCTAGCCATTGTGGATACTATAAGAGGTTTGATAATGGTAGTTTTATTATTTTGTTGTTGTATGTTGATGATATGCTGGTTGCAGGCCCCAACATAAAGAAAATCATTGATCTTAAGGCTCAGTTGGCTAGGACATTTGAAATGAAGGATTTAGGAGCAGCAAACCAAATTTTAGGGATGAAGATACACAAGGACAAAAAAGGAAGAAAGATACGGTTAAGTCAAAAGTCATATATAGAAAATATTCTACAGCGCTTCGATATACAGAATGCAAAACCAGTTAGTACCCCACTTCTTTCAAACTTAAAATCGTCTTCCAACCAGTGTCCTAGAATAAAAGCAGATAAGACAAGCATGTATCATGTACTGTATTCTTCAATAGTAGGAAGCTTCATGTATGCCATGGTGAGCACCAAACCAAATATTTCCCAAGCAATGGGAGTAGTTAGTCGGTACATGGCAAATCCTAGTAAGGAGCATTGGAATGTAGTGAAGTGGATATTTAGATATTTAAGAGGCACTTTAGATGTTGCTATTTACTATGGATCATATATTTTGCAAGTTAAAGGTTTTGTGGATTTTGATTATGGTGGATATAGAGATGGGAGAAAGTCCACTACAGGATAACTTTCACTCTTGTTTGTGGAGCTGTGAGTTGGGCATCTAAGTTGCAGTCTATGGTGGTTTTATCAACCACTGAAGCAGAATATATTGAAGTGACTCATGCCAGCAAAGAGGCAATTTTTCTAGAGCGACTATTGGGTGACTTCAAGGTAATACAGGGGAAAATTATGTTGCATTATGAGAGCCAAAGTGTTATTCAGCTAGTGAAGAACCCAACATTCCATGATCGCATGAAACACATTGATGTCAAGTACCACTTTATAAGAAATGTGGTAGAATAAGGTAGGATCTTGGTGCATAAAATTGACACTGAAGTAAATCCTACATATATGCTTACTAAGTCGGTCAAGACAAAGAAGTTTGAGTGGGGCAAAAATTCTCTGGGCTTGCTGAAAATGTGATAAGGGCAGCATTGGGCAATAGGCACTTGGATGGAAAAACATAGGCAAATAATTATTGTATATCGACTTCAAGTGGGAGAATGTTAGGATGTGAATTCAATATCTAGATCTCCAATGTTCTTCAACAGAGAGGTGCATGGTGGTGCAGCTTATAAAGAGGAAACAAATAGTATTATGTATTATTCCTTTGGGAGAGGAAACAAACAGTATTTTGGACTCTTTCTTTGGAAGAGGAAACAAACAATTTTTTGGAATCTTCCTTTGGAAGAGGAAACGAACAGTTTTTGGACTCTTCCTTTGGAAGAGGAAACGATCAGTTTTTGCTTTTTCTATAAAATGGGAATGACCCATTGCATGTAAATGATGATTGAATGTAATTATGTTGAAATAAATAAAATATCAAGCTGTCATTGCCCCATGGTTTTTCCTATACAATTTAGGTTTTCCACGTAAAATTTGTGTTACTTTTGTTTCCAGTGTTATTGTGTTTTTTTGCTTACACATAATTTTGCTATATTTTCTAACATACTGGACTATGTGAGGAAGTGAATGACCTAGGTCATGGATGAAAAGTAAGGGAAGATGTGCATGGTGTAGGGAGAATAGGTGCTTCCATAGAGGAGGATAATTGAGGTGGAGAGATATGGTGTGATGTGGGTTATGATGGTGGTTGTGGCATCAAAAGTGAGCTTGTAGAAGATGAAGGTTGGGATGGTAGTGGTGGCCATAATATAGGAGGTGAGAATGATATGGTAGTGGGGTTAGGCACTACATATGATGGTGCTAATGGTGCTGACATTGAGGTGTGTGTCCTTGATGAGAATGGGGGTAACAAGGTAGATGTAGAGGAGGATGTTGATGACCCGATTGACTTGTGGGAGGAAACTGAGAATAGTTGCAGGGATGTAATGGACAAGTCCATTATGGACGTACTCAAGACAATGGTGTAGCATGGAAGATACACATTGCATATCCTTGATCTATGGATGACCAAGGAGGATGTTGTACTACATATCCCCCTGTATTATATGGAAGAGGATGGAAATAGTACAAATACCAACTCATATGGGTAGGACTATGGATCCTACTGTAGGTCTCATAGAGCCATAAAACATGCGTAAGTCAAGTGAAGGCATGGCAAAGTGGGCTGGTGGAATGTGCAAATGGTGTAGAGTTTCCATAGATATGATACTAATGGATGATCCTGTATCAATGAAGACCCGCTTGTAGGTGGTCATTGATAGTGGCTTGTATGTGGAGAGGGGGATTGGTGATGCAAGAGCATCCGGTGACAGCAAGGCAATCTTGCATCAACCAAATTTTCTAAGTATTTTGTATTTTGTTTTATTTCTTTTCTTTACCAAGGCAAAGGTTTTGTCGCGAAATCGCGGCATCTAAAGGAAATTAAGGCAAGTCAGAAGTTTTGTCGCGATATCGCGACGTCGCGATATCGCGACGTTATTTGGAAGCTAAGGCACGGAGGGAGTTTCGTCGCGATATCGCGATGTTTTTTTGAAACTAAGGCACGGGGGAAGTTTTGTCGCGATATCGCGATGACCAAAAGGCGAAGGCAAAGGCGAAGGCAGAAGTTGAACCGAAGGGCGAAGGCAGAAAGAACCTAAGGCAAGGCAGAGGTTTTTGTCGCGATATCGCGACGTCGCGATATCGTGACAACAGAAGGAAAACCAAGGCGAAGGCAAAAGCTGTCGCGATATCGCGACACAAACCGAGGCAAAGGGCTCGCAGGTGGAATGGTCGCGATATCATGACCAGTTGAAGACAAATCAAAAATGGACACGTGGACAGGCCACGCGCATGGGAAAAGAGACAGCGGTTGCAGATAAATATTTTGACAAGGCGACGGTTGCAGGCCATGGGCATTATGGATGAGACAGTGGTTCAGAGGAACAGTCTGACCAAAATGGTGGTTGCAGGGCAAGGGGGGTCTTTAATGCAAGCTTCCATAGCGGATCGGGGCAGTTGCCCATTGATGGAAGGAAATTTGAAAACTTGGCAGAGGAAGCGAACTTTCATATTTTATTTCATGAATTCGATCAGGTGGGGGCATTAATTGCCTAGAGGGTCGAGACCTCGATAAAAACTCGAAAAATTGTAAGGGAAGGGATGGTGAGTTCGAGATTGAGAGGGGGAAGAATTATGCCGGTGGACGGTATTGTAAGACTGTGTTAAGCAATTTACAGAGAAATAATTTCAAGTTTTGTTGTGTGAATCTCGGCTTGCCATCAAGTGGTATCAGAGCGGGAGCTCCTGAGCGTGTAACAGATCGCCGGAAGAGAGGCAGTTACACCAGGATCTGTGGAAGGATTTGTAAGGGAAGAAAGAAAAATGCCTCCACGAAGAAACCGTGGTGGAGTAAGAAATGTGGTGCCGACAGAAGACTTTCGAGCTTTGCAGAGGCAAGTTCAGGCCCTGCAAGAAGAGCTACGCAGAAGGCACGAGCCCGGAAGGGATGAGGGAAGTGAAGACGAAGTTGATGAAGAAGAAGACCAGTTTGAGGAAGAAGAAGAGGTTGTGGATCCTGCACAAGCCAAGTTGTACAAAGCCATCTCTCAGATTGGAAAGCAACCAAAAATGGAGGTTTCTACATATTCTGGAAACCTAAATCCAGAAGAGGTGATTGACTGGATAAATGACCTAGAAGAATATTTCGAATATGAGGAGGTTGAAGACCCTAATCGGGTCAGATTTGCTAAGACCAAGTTGAAGGGTCATGCCAGCATCTGGTGGAAGGGAATACAGCTGGAAAGGAACAGAAGAGGGAAGGAAAGAATAACAAGATGGGATAGAATGGTGGAAAAGCTGAAAAGATAGTTTATTTCGATAGATTACGAGTTGGATCTGCTAAGGAAAATGCAGAGTTTGAGACAGACAAACAAAACTGTCCAAGAATACACCGAGGAGTTTTACAAGATCTCTATTAGAACTGGACATTTAGAGGCAAACAAGGAGAAGGTGGCCCGTTATATCAATGGGTTGAGACTCGGTATCCAAGAAGAGCTGAGCCTAGTTCGGGTAAGCACCATTGAGGATGCTTACCAGTTTGCCCTAAAGGTGGAAGAAAAGCTGAATAGGCGGTTTGAAGGCAAGCAAAGAGGAAGGGGCCGTGGTGGAAGAACTGGTGGGAGAACCAATGGAGAAAAATACAAAGATCTGAAGAAGACTGGTGAAGCCAGTAGTAACCAGGATCAAAGGGAAGAGGATATTTATCAGCCCCGTGATCAGAACAGCTACCCAAGAGGACGGGGTGGATCTGGACGAGGGTTTGGAAGAGGAGTATTTCGTGGGACCTGTTTCCACTGTGGTGAAGAAGGACATCGAGCATTCGAGTGTCCACAACACCGAGAAAGGACGAACAAGAGGCCTGAGGGTCCAGCCAGAGCTGCTGTGGCAGAGGAAGATGCTGGATCTGAACATTCTAAAGAAGCAGAGAGAGGGGAAGCAATGATCGTAAGGAGAGTCCTGTTGAATGAGGAGAAGGACACAGATCAGAGGAGAAGCTTATTCCGCACAAGGTGTAAATGCACGGGTAAGATTTGCAATATTATTATTGACAATGGTAGCACGGATAACCTGGTTTCAGAAGAAATGGTTACCAAGTTACAGTTAGAGAGGAAGAAGCACCCGCATCCATATCGGGTCACGTGGTTACAGAAGGACCATAGGGCTTTGGTCAGTGAGCAATGCTCCGTTAAATTTAATATTGGGAATTATTGTGATGAGGTCCTGTGCGACATCCTGCCTATGGATGCTTGCCATCTGTTGCTGGGAAGGCCCTGGCAGTTCGATCGGAGTGCAGTGCATGACGGCCGTGCCAACACCTACTCATTGACGAAGAATGGCGTGCGCCATAAGCTGAAGCCCGTGAAGGAGGCGGATGAAAAGGTGTGTAACAGCTCCAGAATCTGTTTAGTTGAAGGGAGAAAATTTTTGGACGGTTTGAAGCATGAACATTTGTGTTATGCAATAATTCCTAGAGTTAGGGAGAAAGAATGCAAAGATACCCCAACAGAAGTCCTAGATCTGTTGGAGGAATTTCCAGATATTGTGTCTGATAATGTGCCTGAGGGTTTACCCCTAGTAAGGAAAATCAGCCACCATATAGATTTGGTGCCAGGATCGAGCTTGCCAAATAAAGCTGCACACAGAATGACGCCTGTAGAAACTGAGGAGTTAAACAGGCAGGTCCAGGAGTTGCTGGAGAAGGGACTGATTCGGGAAAGTTTGAGTCCATGCGCAGTACCTGCAGTGCTGGCGCCAAAGAAATATGGAGAGTGGAGAATGTGTATAGATTCTCGAGCCATCAACAAGATCACAATAAAATACAGATTTCCATTGCCAAGAATGGATGACATAATGGACTGTTTAAGTGGAGCCAAGTACTTCACCAAGATTGATCTCAAGAGTGGTTACCATCAGATCCGTATCAGAGAGGGAGATGAGTGGAAGACAGCCTTCAAGACCAGAGAGGGCTTGTATGAGTGGTTGGTCATGCCATTTGGGCTATCCAATGCACCAAGTACCTTCATGCGGCTGATGAATGAGGTACTGAAAGAATTTTTAGGAAAATTTGTCATTGTCTATTTAGATGACATATTAATATTTAGCAGAACCCTGGAGGAACACTTGATGCATATCAGAAGGGTTTTTGAGAAGCTACGGGAGGAGCAATTATTAATAAATCTAAAAAAGTGTAATTTTGTAAAGAAGGAGTTAGTGTACCTGGGATTTGTAATCTCAGCAGAAGGTCTAAAAATGGACCCAGAGAAGGTGAGAGCTATCATGGAATGGCCTACCCCGAGAAGCACAACAGAGGTAAGATCATTTCATGGTCTAGCCAGCTTTTACAAAAAATTCATTAAAAATTTCAGCAGCATTTGTGCACCCCTCACAGAGACAATGAGAGGGGATAAGAAAGAATTCAAGTGGACCTTAGGGGCTGAAAGGAGCTTTGATGCATTAAAGAAAAAGGTCACAGAACAGCCTATTTTGGCACTTCCAGACTTTAACAAAGTATTTCAGGTGGACTGTGATGCTAGTGGCAGTGCAATAGGGGTTGTACTGAGTCAAGAAGGTAGGCCTATTGCTTATTTTAGTGAGAAGCTAAATGATGCTCGGAAAAAGTATTCAGTTTATGACCAAGAATTTTATGCTATAGTTCAGGCTCTAAAGAAGTGGAGGCATTATTTGTTGCCAAAAGAGTTTGTTCTATTTACTGATCATCAGGCATTACAGTACATTAACAACCAAACAAAACTGAATCAAAGGCACTTGAAGTGGGTTGAGTTCCTCCAAAGCTATACCTTTGTGTTGAAGCACGAAGCAAGAAATCAAACAGAGTTGCAGATGCCTTAAGTAGAAGGCAGAATTTGATGATTGAAATGACAGTGGAAGTGGTAGGATTCGAAGAACTGAAGGGTCTTTATCCTGAAGATCCTGATTTTGCAGAAGCCTGGACGGCTTGCTTGGCACCTGTTACTGTGGACAGGACAAAATGGTTGGATTTTCTAATCCAAGATGGAATGTTATTCAGGGGAAGTAAATTATGCATTCCAAGGAGTTCCATGCGGGAGAACTTAATCAAGGAAAAGCACAGCGGGGGACTGGCTGGACACTTTGGTCGGGATAAGACCATTGCCCTGGTGAATGAAAATTACTACTGGCCGCAACTTCAGCAAGATGTGAAGAAGTTTGTGCAAAGTTGTAGAATATGCCAAATGGCAAAGGGCGGAAGATAGAACACTGGATTATATCAGCCGTTACCTGTACCTGAGAGGCCATGGGAGGACGTCAGCATGGATTTCATCCTTGGATTGCCAAGAACACAGAGGGGAAATGACTCTGTATTTGTAGTGGTTGACAGATTTTCCAAGATGGCACATTTTATTCCCTGCCAGAAGACAAGTGACGCGGTTCACATTGCAGGGTTGTTTTTCAAAGAAGTGGTACGACTTCACGGTCTACCAAAGAGCATTGTTTCTGACAGAGATACAAAGTTTGTTGGTTATTTCTGGAGAACCTTGTGGAAGAAGTTAAAGACAGATCTGAAATTCAGTTCTGCATACCACCCGCAGACTGATGGATAGACAGAGGTGGTAAATAGAAGTCTGGGTAATTTATTGAGATGCTTGATAATAGACAAACCCAAGGGATGGGATTTAGTTTTACCGCAGGCGGAATTTGCATACAACAATTCAGTCAATAAGAGCACAAATAAATCTCCATTCCAGATCATATATGGAAACAGCCCGAGAAATGTGTCTGAACTGAGAAAGTTGGATAAAGGAGAAAGGCGCAGTGCCGAGGCAGAGGAATTTGCGGAACATATGAAAAGTCTGCATGAAGAAGTAAGGAAACAAATTATAAAAATGAATACTCAATACAAGACAAGAGCAGACCAGAAGCGACGGTTCAAAGAATTCGAAGTGGGAGATGAAGTCATGGTCCATCTCAGAAAAGAAAGATTTCCTGCCAAAACTTATAACAAATTAAAGATGAAGAAGTTTGGGCCATGCAGAATACTAGAAAAACGGGAGTCAGGCAATGCATATGAAGTGGAATTGCCAAGTTGGCTTGACATTTCACCTATTTTTAACATTTCAGATTTAGTAGAATACCATGAGGGAGAGAGTACGGAGGCACCAAGTACAGAGTTTCGGCAAATTCCAGCATCTACTCCAACCACAGACGAGGTCGAGGAAATATTAGACGCTCGTGAAGGCAGAAGCACCAGGAACAAACAGTACTCAGAATATTTGATAAAGTGGAAGGGCAGACCTATAGAAGATGCAACTTGGTTGTCGAAGACAGAGGTTGACCGCCTGGGTCTTCCCCTAACAGAACATAAGTGAGGAGCACTTCTCATTTTACCCCGGGTGTCTGATGCAGGAGCATCCGGCGACAGCAAGGCAATCTTGCATCAACCAAATTTTCTAAGTATTTTGTATTTTGTTTTATTTCTTTTCTTTACCAAGGCAAAGGTTTTGTCACGAAATCATGGCATCTAAAAGAAATTAAGGCAAGTCAAAAGTTTTGTCGCGATATCGCAACGTCGTGATATCGCGACGTCGCGATATCGCGACGTTTTTGGAAGCTAAGGCAAGGGGGAAGTTTCGTCGTGATATCACGACGTTTTTTGAAACTAAGGCACGGGGGAAGTTTCATCGTGATATCGCGACGACCAAAAGGCGAAGGCGAAAGTTGAACCAAAAGGCGAAGGTGGAAAGAACCTAAGGCAAGGCGGAGGTTTTTGTCACGATATCGCGACGTCACGATATCGTGACATCGCGATATCACGACAACGAAAGGAAGACCAAGGCGAAGGCAAAAGCTGTCACGATATCGCGACGTCGCGATATCGTGACACAAACCGAGGCAAAGGGCTCATAGGCAAAATGGTCGCGATATCGCGACATGTCACGATATCGTGACATGTCGCGATATCGCGACCGATTGAAGACAAATCAAAAATGGACACGTGGACAGGCCACGCGCACGGGAAAAGAGACAACGGTTGCAGATAAATATTCTGACAAGGCGACAGCTGCAGGCCATGGGCATTATGGATGAGACAGCGGTTCAGAGGAACAGTCTGACCAAAACGGTGGTTGCAGGGCAAGGGGGGTCTTTAATGCAAGCTTCCATAGCGGATCGGGGCAGTTGCCCATTGATGGAAGGAAATTTGAAAACTTGGCAGAGGAAGCGAACTTTCATATTTTATTTCATGAATTCGCTCAGGTGGGGGCATTAATTGCCTAGAGGGTCGAGACCTCGATAAAAACTCAAAAAATTGTAAGGGAAGGGATGGTGAGTTCGAGATTGAGAGGGGGAAGAATTATGCCGGTGGACGGTATTGTAAGACTGTGTTAAGCAATTTACAGAGAAATAATTTCAAGTTTTGTTGTGTGAATCTCGGCTTGCCATCAATTGGCTTCTTCTCCTACAAGTTCTATTATCTCATGGTCATGGAAAATAATGGATGGCTAGAGGCATCACGGGATTTTCCCTACAAATTTTACAAATGCATTTGTATCATACATTTCTAAATCTATAGAACATAAAATGTCATTCAACACCTCGCGGTGGGGTTGAGATTGTTGTAAGAGGTCAAAAATGGATAATCGCATAGGGGAATTACATAATTTATGGGTGAGGCTACCATGAATTGTGATTACATTTTGGGGTGGAGGTGGTATAGTGCTAGGAGTTTGGCAGACCTTTGGCGATGTGAATTGGGCAGGTGGGGAGACAATAGGTGTGGTTTGACATGATGTATATCATTGGTTTTGCATGGTAATATTTATCATGCCGACCACACCACACGATGGAGGATCACATTGGATACTATTCACTTGGCAAGGTAGTCTTGGAGTATTGGTTGGAGGTATTTGGGGTTTGGTTCTTATATGGTTAGGTGGAAAATTTTGGAATATCCCTAGGTTTTGGTTTTGTGGTGCCAAAGGGTTCTATATATGAATGGTACCCCTATCGATTAGATCCTGCACTTGAGCATAGAAAGAGTGACACAACTCGATGTCATGGTTGCATTGTCTGTGGTACAGACAATAGGATTGCTCATTGTATTTGCAAGGCTTAGGTATATTTGGATCTAATGGTCGAATATCGAGTAGAAGGATATGTCCACCCTCATGTAACCTATTTAAAAGGGTTGGTAAGGATTTGGATAATTGTGTAAGGTTATGTTGTGGACCTTGTGGATGCATTCCATGAGACTTCTGAGGCCTAGGTGGGGAAGGCGTGTTGGTTTGAAATACTTGTTGTGGAATGTAAGGTGGTGGACTTGGTGTGAGTGCTAGGGTAGTAGCTGCCACTTGGTTGGTTTGTGGAGACCGAGGATAAGGTTGGTTGGGTGTGTTTCTATTAAAATAGAAGTTTGAACTGTAGTTAGGCTTTGATCTTAAATTTATTTTTCTAGATTGGAATTTAATGTCTTCAATAACCTTTTCCTATGAAATGGCTTCCTCAAAGGTGTAACTTTAGTGAAGCTATAGAGAGGTAGAGATGTGTTTGTGGCAACTATTGAAAAAGAGTGTCACTAGCTCCATAGTAGGGAGGCTATAGGTGAGATCATGGATGATCACTCTCCATCTGGAGATAAACTCAGTGATAGGTTCGTTGTCATCCTATCGTAAGGTGTAGATGTCTAAGAAGGTAGTCTTAGTTTTGATATTAGTGGAGAAGTGATCTAAAAAGGTGTTTGCTAATTGTTCAAATGTATAAAGGCTATGCCATGGTAGCATGTTATACCAATCTAAAGCTTATCCTACAAGGGAGAGAGAGAAGGTATGCAACATAAGGGGATTACTACTATGAAGTTGGTAGCAAGTTGAGCGATAGTTACTAACATGCTCTCTGGGGTTTTCCTTACCTTTATACTTATCGAACTTTAGGATCTCAAAGTGGTAGAGGTAAAGTGGGATAGGAACGGATGGATGAACTGAATCATTACAAATTTCATCATAGGATGGTTTTTATGGCCCGTAGCTTGCAATGCATAGGTTTAACATCTTGACTTCCTCTCGTAGGAGTTGAATTTTAGGTGTTAAATGTGTGGAGGATTACGCTAGGGTTTTTTGAGCCTGGGAATGTGGTGGATAGTGAGGTTGTTGTTGTTTTTTCCCACATTATGGAGGGAATTTTTCCAGGTGGTATTGGTATGATGGGTATTGAGTGGTATATAATGTAGGGGCTAGTGGGATACTAGGTTGTGGAATATATTTTTGTTGGGGGCAATAATATTTTTATTGGGATGTGTGTTGTTGTGGCATGGGTTCCTGATGGGTAGGAACTTGTTGTAATGGTTGGACCATAGGAGGTGATGACCATGAAGGAGGAGGTGTGAAAAATGTAGCGTCAATGAGTGAGAGTGGGGGTATCGATGCTACTGGTGCTAGGGACGATTGAGGTAAGGTATAAAAAGTTAGGACCTATCTCTATCCTAAAGGATGAGCAGTGGTGAAGCTAAACTATGTGGAATAGCCTAGGGAAGTGGGTGTATAAGATATGGGTTTTGATCCGTAGGTAGGACAAATATTAGCGGTTAGCACTAGGAAAGGAGGAGGATGTATCCTAAAGGTTGATGAAGGTAGGGATATAGTGAAGGATTGGTCATTGTACACTCTCGGGACCTAATATATAGGTGGGATTGCAAAAAAAAAAGAAGGGTAATCTTCTAAAGTAGGAGCTTGGGAAGATGCCTTGGTGTCTGTATCCACTTTTGATTAAATTTGGGTTGTTTTTTGTCACTATTGACATTGGCTGACTTGGATTTGGAGAGGTTTCTATGATAAGTTCTCAAACATTGTGAAAAATGGCTACTGTGATGATGATGGTTGGGACTCTCAAGAAGAGTGTGGGTATAATTTTTGATGGGATATTTGTTGTTCCTGTAGATGAGGTTGTTGTTGCACAGTTTGGAATGCTAGCCTCTGGGTACCTATGATAGAAGAGGAGGGGTCAAAAATAATTCCTACTATAGGGGCAAATTATGTGATCTTTGGGTGAGTACGATTCAATAGGGAGGAGTCATTCTCAAAAAGGAATTGAGATAGACTTTAAAAAAAGGGGTGTGCAAAGGTAGGGGAAGTAGGTGTGACCTCTTAATCTATGGTAAAGAATGGATGAGTTTGTCCTGATGTCGTGTAGATCACATGGTCATAGAATGTGATCAGTGGATTAGATGAGGATGGGGATGAAAGAAGTAGATAATATTCTACAAGTGATGTAGCGAAGGCTTCACTCAAAGTGGGCATCTTATCTTGAGGCATTGTGTGTGTATACTACACATCAGACCATATGAGTAAATCAAATATGTGTATGGCCTTCCCCTTCATGATAAAAGGAGTAGGAGGGGCCTGACTAGAAGAGGTTGTAGGTACTTCCTCTATAAGGTGTGCTTGATCGCATGCTCGACTATGGGTGATAATAGGTATGGCAACATATGTTGTGTCATGAAGGTTTAGGACTATGTAGGAATTAGAGTCTATAGTTTTAAGTTTGCTGTGTGAAGGGATTTTGGGACTAACCCTATATGGTGTAGATTCAAATGTGTCTAATATAAAAGTAAATCAATGATTTGTTGCATTTATCTCAAACAATAAAGTGACAAGTGGTATATTGTGCTGAAACCAGTTTGTGATCATGTAAATAGCGGTAAACTAGAATCGATTCTAAATGATGAAAATAAAAGTGTTTTTTTTGTGTGTGTGTTTCGATGTTGGTACTATTGACAATTTTGTCACATTACACAAGGGGTAGAAAAAAATAAAAAAAAAATTTCCTTTTGCAAGAGTATTTCTTTTCATTTGTAAGTATTTCAGCAATTTTGGCTTTCCATGCCACTCCCTTGTACACATAATGAAGAAGAAAAGCTTCGTTGCCAAGCAGGCCAAAGAAAATAGCTCCAAAGTGCCAGCAAGAAAAGTGTTGCAATATCGCGACATGTCACAAAATCGTGGCTCAAAGCGACTAGGCAGAGCCAAGGAGAAAAGCCGTCGTGATATCGCGACATGTCGCAAAATCGTGGCCGACAGCAAGAAGAGGCGCCAGGGCGAGAAAGTCGTCACGATATCGCGACATGTCGCAAAATCACGACCGACAACAAAGAGGCAGAGCCAAAGAGAAAATCCGTCGCGATATCGCGCATGTCGTGTTTTCACGGCTAACAGCGAGAAGAAGCACCAGGGCAAGAAAGTCATCGTGATATCGCGCATGTCGCGTTTTTGTGGCCGATAGCGAGAAGAAGCGCCAGGGCGAGAAAGTCATCACGATATCGTGCATGTCACATTTTCACGGCCGACAGTGAGAAGAAGCACCAGGGTGAGAAAGTCGTCGTGATATCGCGCATGTCACATTTTTGTGGCCGACAGCGAGAAGGAGCGCCAAGGCGAGAAAGTCGTCACGATATCGCGCATGTCGCATTTTTGCGATCGATAACAAGGAAAGAGCGTAGCAAAGAAAAGTTGTCACGATATCATGCATGTCGCATTTTTGTGATGCAACAAGAAGAAACAAGTTGAAGGCAAGAAAATGTCACGATATCGTGACATGTTTTTTCATGACGGGCATGCGCTTCAAGCTGGGTATTTTCCCGAGAAAATCAAGTACCTCGTAAATGCATTATTTCTTGCCTGATAATCTCGCTGCTCTTTTTTGGCAATTGGAAGCGAAGTGTCAGTCAAGCATGGTGGCCCCTCGATCACTACACCCAGAAATCGAGGACACTCAGATGGCTCATCATGGCACATTTCTACGGTTGACCCGATTACAGTTGCCATTTCTGGTAATGGATTTGAAAGCTCGGTCTCGAGGGCCGCGAGGAGCCGACTTCTCAGATATCAAGAACATACTTCGCCATTCTGTGTAATAATGACTCAGAGGATCGGGTCCTCTATAAAAACCCAGATTTTATAATGTAAAATGGGGGGGAACTTTCTGCTAGAAAGCTGCTATAACTTGATGTCCTGTGATTAATACTAAGAGGCTTTGAGCTCAATTCTTCTATTTTATGCTGCCTTCTGTGCTTGATTCTTCTATCTCTCTTTGTTTGTAGACTGAGATGCTAAACTCTGCGTCTGGGGTGCAATCAAGGACAGTGTCCTGAAACTCGTTCGGAAGGATACATAGGAGTTAGAAAAATGTCATATAAGCTTTCTTTTATGCTGCCTGGTGGGTCATGGTTTCTGTTATTCCCTTGTCTTAATCGTTGTTACTCTGAACCCTGAATTCCAGCAAGAGATAAAGGAGAACCCTGTGAACTCGTCCAGAGGATACATAGGAAAGCGAGTATCACGTTTCTTTCATTCTTGGTGTTCTTTGCTGCTATTCGAGTTATTAGTGAGTGATCGTGCTTCCTGTTCTTCCCCACCTTGAATCATCAATCTCTAACCCTTATCATTTTTATTTCTTTCTCTAACCCGAACTCCTTTTATCTCTTTCCTGCACTCTTATCTCAAATCCTAAAATTAGATTAGTATAGGAGTCGGCCTTTCTTCAGAGATCAGCACGAGGGGCATCTCTTCCTCTCGGCCTTTCAATGTTGGTCGTAGGTCTAGGGCGCGCAAACCCACCGAAAGTCCTTTCCTATGTGGATTTGATGACCAACAATTTTGGCATGCCCGATGGGACTAACGTCCCATATTTTCATAGACCTCAAGCCCATCTTCACCGGAGCCAATAGTTCTAACAGTTCCTGGTGAGATCCGGTCAGTCTCATCTTCTAAGTGGTAGTGAGAATTGATGCTATCATTACCAAAAGACTCCTAGCATCTGGTGACTCTATTTTACCCAAAAATCTCTAAGTTGTAAAGACCAGTACCTTCATGCCAAAAGTCTCATGTTTTAAGAAAGCTCGAGTTTGGTGAATCTCTGGCTTGTCTATATCTGTCAAAATCACCTGGCGACTCCGATTGAGCTGAAGATCTAGATTTCCTGGTCGTAGGGACCTTTCAAATCTGAAAGAAGATATCTCGAAGGAATCAAGGTTAGGTGAGCAGCCTTGACCTCACAAGCGGAGAAAGTATGCTCACCTGGCGACTCCGACCTAGTGGCGAGGACCGTGATCTCTGTAGGCCACTGCTATAATGGAGAGGGTGTGTTATCCCAGCTGGGATGTTTATAACCCTCTAAATCTTCAAAGTTACCATGAAATTCCCAAATTCATCTTGAAAAATGTGCCAAAATATGATGGCACTAAGGGAATGGCCCTAGAGCACCTTGAACATCTTGTTGATTTAGGGTCCATCTATGACATACTCCATGAAGATGTCATGATCAGGCTCCTGGTCCTGTCTCTGGAAGGAAGGGCACTGCAGTGGTATAGACTGCTCGGGCGTAAAAGCATCTGCTCGTGGTATGACTTAGGGGGAGCACTACTCGAAGATTTTGATGGCTCCTAAGACCCCTTCCAATTATAAAGCATACCTCATCAAGAGGTAGACCAAAGAGAGGAGCAGATCCAAGTGGTAGCGCCTGAGAGCAAAGAGGGCACATTTTTGCACCCTTTTTGTGTCCCAGTGGATAGCACACAGACATTCAGCCAGAGCCCATTAGGCATGCCTCATCAAGAAGCTGAACCCGAGGAGGCCCTAGAAGATCACTCTTTGCTGGAGGAACCCTATTACCCCATCAGAAGGATGGAAGAACCTGTACCTAGCCCACAGTTAGAAGATTCTTCAGTATGCTGGTATTGGTTCCAGCCCCTGCCCTAGCCAATACCCCAAGAGGCCCCTCATGCGACAAACTTCTTCGCCACATCTTTCATCAACAGCGCGGGTACTGGCAGGAGTGATAACTCACTACGCTGCTTCCTATTTGCAACATGGACAACTTCGGGAAGAAGCCAGCTAGACTTCAAAGATCAATTGAAGTTCAATCTGATCTGGTCCGGGCACTGCAGATTCATCGGATAGACACCCGAGGCTGAGTTTGTGATGGTGGTATGTCTGTCATGCCACAAATTTTGTATAAATTGTAAATAATCCAGCTAGTAAATAAGATCCGAAAGCACTAAGGTTGCTTAGGAGATTAGGCACAAACAAAAAAATATATGTTGTCAATGGATGATCATAGAAGAAGATAATGACTCTGTTGCCCAATGGATAAAGGCCTGGGATCTCTGCATTCAGACTAGCAAAATGCCCCGCGAGTTGCCAAGAATGTTGACAATTTTGTCACATTACACAAGGGGTAGAAAAAAATCAAAAAAAAATTCCTTTTGCAATAGTATTTCTTTTAATTTGTAAGTATTGCAGCAATTTTGGCTTTCCATGCCACTCCCTTGTACACAAAATGAAGAAGAAAAGCTTCGCTACCAAGCAGGCCAAAGAAAATAGCTCCAAAGCGCCAGCAAGAAAAGCATCGCGATATCACGACATGTCACAAAATCGTGGCCGACAGCAAGAAGAGGCGCCAGGGCGAGAAAGTCGTCGCGATATCATGACATGTCGCAAAATCATGGCCAACAGCAAAGAGGCAGAGCCAAAGAGAAAAGTCGTCGTGATATCGCGCATGTCACATTTTCATGGCCGATAGCGAGAAGAAGCGCTAGGGCAAGAAAGTCATCACGATATCACGCATGTCACATTTTCGTGGCTGACAGCGAGAAGAAGCGCTAGGGTGAGAAAGTCATCGTGATATCACGCATGTCACGTTTTCACGGCCAATAGCGAGAAGAAGCGCCAGGGTGAGAAAGTCATCGTGATATCGCACATGTCACGTTTTCATGACTGACAGCGAGAAGAAGTGCCAGGGTGAGAAAGTCATCGCGATATCGCGCATGTCATGTTTTCATGGCCAACAGTGAGAAGAAGCGCCAGGGCAAGAAAGTCGTCACGATATCGTGCATGTTGCATTTTTGCAGCTGACAATGAGGAGCGCTAGGGTGAGAAAGTTGTCGTGATATCATGCATGTTGTGTTTTCGCGACCGACAACAAGGAAAGAGCGTAGCAAAGAAAAGTTGTCGCGATATCGCGCATGTCACATTTTCACAATGCAACAAGAAGAAACAAGCTGAAGGCAAGGAAATGTCGCGATATCATGACATGTTTTTTTGTGATGGGCACGTGCTTCAAGCCGAGTATTTTCCTGAGACAATCAAGTGCCTCATAAATGCATTCTTTCTTGCCCAATAAGCTCACTACTCTTTTTTGGCAATTGGAAGCGAAGTGTCAGTCAAGCATGGCGGCCCCTCGAGCACTACACCCAAAAATCGAGGACACTCAGATGGCTCATCATGGCACATTTCTACGGTTGACCCGGTTACAGTTGCCATTTTTGGTAATGGATTTGAAAGCTCGGTCTCGAGGGCCATGAGGAGCCGACTTCTCAGATATCAAGAACATACTTCGCCATTCTGTGTAATAATGACTCAGAGGATCGGGTCCTCTATAAAAACCTAGATTTTATAATGTAAAAGGGGGGGAACTTTCTGCTAGAAAGTTGTTGTAACTTGATGTCCTGTGATTAATACTAAGAGACTTTGAGCTCAATTCTTCTCTTTTATGCTGCCTTCTATGCTTGATTCTTCTATCTCTCTTTGTTTGTAGACTGAGATGCTGAACTCTACATCCGGGGTGCAATCAAGGACAGTGTCCTAAAACTCGTTCGAAAGGATACATAGGAGTTAGAAAAATGTCATATAAGCTTTCTTTTATGCTACCTGGTGGGTCGTGGTTTCTGTTATTCCCTTGTCTTAATCGTTGTTACTCTGAACCCTGAATTCCAGTGAGAGAGAAAGGAGAACCCTATGAACTCATCCAGAGGATACATAGGAAAGCGAGTATCGCGTTTCTTTCATTCTTGGTGTTCTTTGCTGCTATTAGAGTTATTAGTGAGTGATCGTGCTTCCTGTTCTTCCCCACCTTGAATCATCAATCTCTAACCCTTATCATTTTTATTTCTTTCTCTAACCCAAACTCCTTTTATCTCTTTCCTGCACTCTTATCTCAAACCCCAAAAGTAGATTAGTATAGGAGCCGGCCTTTCTTCGAATATCGACACGAGGGGCATCTCTTCCTCTCGGCCTTTCAATGTTGGTCGTAGGTCCAGGGTGCGCAAACCCACCGAAAGTCCTTTCCTATGTGGATTTGATGACCAACAGGTACCTCCTAAGTAGTATCATAGGTAGTGGAGTGAATACTCTAGTAAATCGAGAATGTCATAAATATCAAACCTCTGAAAACACCCAAAGATGCACATAATAAAACAATATCACAATGTGTGAATGGTGACCTGTCTGGAAGGTATAGTAAAATGACAATCTAAAATGGGGGAACCCACTATGCTAAAGTGAATTTACTAAATCCTCTCACAAGAAGAGGTGGCATTGTCTACGACATGCTAGGTATGGTCAACAACCCCATGCTTTCGCTTCACCCTCGATTAGGCTTAGTAAAAAATGATAGTTACCATCCCCACAAATTATGTTAGCCTTGTGGACAAAGGCATCTAATCTTATCCCACTCCGAACGTAACTTCTGGTGATGAAATCCAAGAGCCCAGTCTAAAAAATGGGGGGTTTTTCTATGCTAAAATCCGAAAAATCTCTCATATGGATACTAAGTGTCTAAGGAGGTGATATGGTGGAGGGTACTACTCCTACCACACCAGTATTGAGCGATGGATTTGGGATGAAGTCCAATCTCACCACTTGTTTAAAATACCACGTGTGTGTATGTGGGTTTGTGTTTTGTTAATGATCTTATGTAAAATAAGAAATATAACTAATTACATTTTCAAATTAAATTCTAGCCCTAGATGCATTTTTTTAAAGCAAAATACTAGAATAATCTAATCCTAGATGCCTTTAGGAAAATAAATTGACCCTATTTTGTAAGACATACAAACAGGCAATGTGAAAGGTGTGTGAGTAGGGGTTTATGGAACCCTAGCTTTCTAGCACATGGAAAAGATGTAACATGGATTTATATAAGGATAAATAGTCAATATTACATTAAACATGTATAAAGAAATGCAACAAGAGTGCTTTACCCAAAGGGTTTGAGAGACAAATGTGCAAAACACTAATGCAATATAAATAAGAGAAATCTAAGATTTATATATACAATAAGAAATTAACAATTTGCTTTGAAGGAATAAAGAAGAGGGGATTTGGGAACCCTGATTTTCAAAAGCATGGAATAGATTTACCTTTGGCTTTTGTACAAAAGAATGAAATCTAACATTTCTTTAAGAAAAGTGTGCAAGGAGCACTTACAAAATCTTAATCCTAAATCTGGACTTTAGAATTAACGATCTAAAATATTTTTGTAATGGAAATGAATGCTATGGAGAAAATAAGCAATGGAAATCTTATGCTACATGTGACTTAGGCAAAGAAACTTAAAATTTACAAAAAAAAATACAAAATCAAACTTGTTGGTTTTGTGCAGGTTTTTGCACCTAAAGTGAATTTCCTAACATGATGGGTATGCAAGAAAAGTGAAATTTACCAACTATATTGATGCTTTAATTAGTAAATTATTTTGCACCCATAAATTACAAAAAAAAAAAAAATTGTGAAATACCTGGACTCTGATGCTACAGATGGTTTGGTTAACTCTTCTGCTACTCACCCCTGCAATTTTAGAGGTTTCTAAGGCTGCCAAGTTGAATTCACCACATGAGGGGTGAATTGAGATCTGGTTCATGGTGTGGAGGGTGAATCAGGTTTGGAGACCTCAGATATCTGTTATGAAGGCCTAAGGTGGTTCCTAGGGCTTTGGAGGTCTCTATATCAGTCAGATATGGTACCTGCAAAACACAAAAATAGAGGATAATATCATATTTGTAAAACAATCATTCCAACACTATCCATTGTGGGGGTCCCATCGGGTGTGCCAGAATAAAATAGCTAAAAGTTTACATTTGATCTAATAACACATTAAATACACATGCTATTCAGGAAAATGTATTTTATTCATGATAAGATTTGCATAGGTTTAAAATGAGAGAATTTCCCTTTATCCATTCTTTTCAAAAATGTTACAATAGAACTAATGCCTCTTTTCACATTCCTTAGTGTAGATGGGTTTGCGTACCATCTTGGGGTTGTAGTTTTTGTTTGTATATCCTTGGTTATGTGATAAACCTATAAAAATGGGTTAGTGGGTTAGGGGGATTGCCTTAGTCAGGCCCCATAGTAATAAAGACAAATTGAATCATAAAAAATGATAAAAACTAAAATAAATGATGCAAAACCTCATAAAAACATCAAATGAAGCTTACCTCCAATATTTGGGTTGATTTGGGACCTGTAGAACCAATTTTCCACCCAAGGGGTGAATAGGTGTCGGATTCGTAGGTCGGGGGGAAAATTTGACTATAACTATTGTTCTTCAAAAATCCTTTGGTGGAGGAGTTCCTTTGCTATTGTACTACTGATGTGTAGGTTCATATTAGTGTTAATGTGCTTCTGTACATATTTTTGTAGAGTTTTTTTTCTTTGGACATAAGTGGAGAGAGAGATAAATGAAGGTTTGGGCCCACTAATTATAAGAAAAACCAAGGTGTAGGGGGGTATTTAGGAGAATTAAGCCCTAGGGTGAGATACCTTAAAGTTTAAGTTAGGGTTTGTGAGGTGGCATCCTAACATTCCCTTGAGGAAATATCTCATCCTCACACATGTGTGAGGAGAGATTAGGGTTAACTAGAATTAGTCAACTCTAGGTTAGATATGGGGTTAGGTTAGGGTTTCCTAAGAAATATCCTAACCAACCTAGTGCACACACATGTGGGAGGGAGAAGTTAGGGATAATTAGGGATTAAGGACCTAATTAACCTTTTTATCCCTAAAAGTGAACTTAAATGAAGTCACTTTAAAATTATATATAACAATTGACTCAATTAATACTTTTGCCAATTAATAGCCCTATGGGGGGTCTCAATTAAGCATAAATGAGTCTTGTATCACCTTAGGAGGCTATTGGATGGTTTTATGATGCATGTAAGGTGTTTATGTTGTGATTTAGGTAGTTTATTAGGGTTTTGGACATAAAACTAGTGAAGTGGTGTGCGGAAGTCTACGTAATGCTACGATAATCTAGAGTGATCTACGATAGTATACGTATGTCTACGGTAGTCTATGCATATCTACAGTAGTCTACACAGGTCTAGGAGGATCTAGAATAGTCTATGTTGGTCTACGATAGCCTAGGGGTATCTAGGATCACCTATGTAAGCCTACAAGTGTCCAAAAGGATCTATAAGTTTGTAGATATAGCAATGTGCGACTTTTAGGTGTTTACAAATTGAAAAGAAGAAAATAACACAACTTTATTAATGTAAAAATATTTTAGATAATCTTAATATATCATAGAAATTTAATTTAAAGTATAAAAAAGCTTTTTAAAATTGATGAGCAGCTCATGCATATATATTCATTTTCTTTGATGATAAACAAATTGAATAATACACTTTATCTTGTTTACTCTATTAGAATACATAATGATGGTGATAAGATTATTAAAGAAATGGACAAGGAAATTAAAAGATATAGGTGCTTTTAAAACTTTTATAGTACCTTTTGCCTTCTTAGTTTTTTAGTTTTGTGAATGTTATATGAAATATTTTTGATAAAAATTGATAGTATGCAAGTGTATTATTTTCTTTAAAATAACCTAAAACATATTGGAAATGTGATATTGAGAAAAAATGTACAGATGTATATTTTGTATTATGTCAATTAGGTAGTGGAATATGTAACTAAAGACTATAGTTGTGAATATTTTGTCATGTAAATTAGGTAGTAAAGCTTATAATTAAAGAGATGTAAAAACTATAGCTATGCATATTCACCACAAAAAAAATTATGCTAAGAAAAGGAACATATTTCACATTTGGAATTAGAGTGATTACTAGTTTTGGGTTAGAGTGAGGTTGAGTACTTGATATTTATAACCATTGACCATGGCCAATAATAAATCCCTTTCTATTCCAAATTTTAGTGGGCAATATTATGACTTCTAGATCATTAATATGAGAACTTTGTTGACTAGGAAAGATATTTGGGATATTTTTAAGGCTAGTTATGATGAGCCAATAGATTTTTCTATTATCACATATAATTATAGACAAGCAAAGGAGGCAAAGAAGAAAAAATATTTGGTGTTGTACCATATTTATTTAGCTCTATACAAAAGTTTTTTCTAAGGATTATCGATAGAAAATCGACCAAAGATGTTTGTAAGGTTCTATAAGAGGCTTACCAAGTCAATGACCAAGTGAAAGTGGTCAAGCTAAAAACCTTAAAGAGAGAGTTTGAGAACTTGAAGATGCAAGAATATGATAGTGTAAGTGAATATTTCATTAGAGTAAAATATGTGATTAGTAAAATGTCCATTCTTAGAGAAATAATGAAGAATGAAGTTGTGAAAAAAGTGCTAAGAACTCTAACACCAAGATGAAACCATACCACCATATTTATTGAAGAGAGTAACTATTTGACAACATTGGAATTTTATCATCTTATTGGTTCTCTTATGTCACATGAATAAATATAAGAGACAACTTTGGTGAAGTTGAAGAGAATTCTTTTGTCTTAAAGGTAAAAGTCTCAAAGAGTTATGGTACTAGAACAAGCAATCAAGGATAAGGTATAGGATAGAATCAATTTTTTTTAAGAGGAAGAGGGGTAATAATAGGAAACTATGCTACTAGAGGAAGAGGAATACTTGAAAAGAGAAATTTCCAATGCTACTATAGCAAAATATTCAACACCAAAACACATACATGAAAATGAACACTTATAATAAAAATAATGCTTCTTTTGTATTAACACAGGGGAGCCTTAGTCTCCCAAATTTTACAATGCTTCATGCCCCAATGTTTGGGTATGAGTATTACAATACCTTATTTTTACAAAGTAAAAGTTCTCAAATAATGATCTTCGGTTCTCCAAACAATTCAACTGGTGTCTTTCGCTCCTCTGCTATAGCTCCAAGGGTGAGTGGGATTTCTTATTTTAGATGTAGGGCCACTCCTAAGTTCAATAGCTCTTTCAAATACCTGTATCTTGTACACATGGAAAGCATATAATATTCAGTAGCATCTACAAATATAATCAATAATAAATATAGATGAAACCCTAATTGCAAACATAAAAGTAAAGATATGGGAAACAAAGAAATAAAAATCGAAATGCCTTGCTGACAAATTGAAATATTACTAATCTATGATGTTCATGAATTTCTCTACATTCTGGGTAATTGTGGACGTACAATTGTAGTTTTTCAACTATGGTAGGGCAGTTAGGCAACCGTGGGAGGGTGGTTGCAACTATGTAACCACTGATGAGTGATTGAGGTTGGATGGTAGAAAACTCCAATAAGGGGCTCTAGGGCTTCAAATTTCTGATGTGTGCAAACCCCTGGCATGATTTAGGTATCCTGAGAAGATTTTCCAGATTCATTAAAATGTGGGAAATAAGATACTATGCAAGATTTATACACCTAAGTTCAGACTTAGGTATATAATTTTATTATGTAGGGTTGTGATGTGGGATGAAAAATAAGGTTTTGTGAATACCTAGGTTTTGGTATCTAGGTTTTGATAGTCGATCAACTCATATAAGCTCCTCTTCCAAATGATCAACCCCTTATTATAGAGCTTCTAGATGATTAAGTATTTTATGTCACTGTATAAGAAGAACTAGTCTCTCATGAGGATGATTTTAACATCACTCTCATATTTGATGGGTCAAAGTACAAAAAAGGACAAGGTGCTAGAGTTGTATTTTATACACCCAAAGTAATTCCAATTCCTTTATCATTCAAACTCGAATTTCCATTCACAAATAAAAAAGTAGAGTACAAAGTCCTAATATTAGGGCTTCAGTCAGTCTTAGCTATGGGTATTAAGCATATACACATTTTTTGTGATTCCCAAATTTTCATCTACCAAGTAAAAGGAACTTACCAATGTAAAGAGCTAGTCTTGAAACAATATCATGAAGTAGCAATGAAATTGCTAACAAATTTTGACTGGTACAAGATTTAAAACTTGACTCCTTTGACTAATAGTTTTGTGGATGCAATGTCTTCTTTAGGATAATTATTTTCTAAGAATGAATAATGGAGAAGTACAACGACTTATCATCACAACAATGTCCAAATCCACAATCGTATGAGCAGAATCTGAAGGTGAGAAGAATATTTGTTTCATCCATGTAGAACCATATGAATATTACATTGATAAAATAAGAGACTTTCTCAAGTTTGAGACCCTCCTATCAGATTTTATGTGAACTCCAAAGAGAACGTTTAAACAAAAAGTAGCTCGTTACACTCTCTTGGTGGATGTATTGTATAGACATGGCTATGATGGAGTCTTACTTCGATGCCTAGATCTCGTAGAGGTACAAAGAGACATAACTAAAGCCCATGATGGTACTTGTGGTGGCCACTTTAGTGGAATGGCCATTGCAAATTGTATTTTGTGCATGGATTATTATTGGCCCACTATGAAAAATTATTTTTGTCAATATGTGAAGAAATATTAAAAATTTCAATATCACGCCAATTTGACTCATGTACCATCACAAGCATTACAACCCATTCAAAGCCTTTGGTCCTTTTCACAATGGGGCCTAGATTTGATTGGAAAAATTTCACCTACCTCTTTAGGACAACATAAATTCATCATAACTACCATATAATACTTCACAAAATGGGTCTAAGGAATCCCAATGACCATTACATCTGGACCACGAATTGTAGACTTTATACTCTAGCACATTATATGTCATTTTGGGATTCCCTCAAAAATAATTTTTGACAATGACAAGTCTTTAAAAAACAAGTATGTTAGAGCATTATGCAACAAGTACAATATCTAACATATTTTATTAACTTCTTATTACCCATAAGCAAATGGATAAGCTAAAGTGACCAATAAGACCTTGATAGCCATTCTCAAGAAACTTGTTAAAGAAAACCATAAATATTGGCATACTCAAATACCCTTGGCATCATGGGCTTATCGAACACGCATCTGAATGCCAATAGGGGTAACTAAATTTTCATTGGCCTATGGAGCTAAAGTAATCATGCCTATTGAGCTCGAGATCCCTTCTTTACTAGTTGCATTACAAGAATTCATGGATTATGACACAACTAGAAAAGCACATCTTGAGCAACTTACATGCCTTGATGAAAGGAAATCAATACCTTAGATCATCTACAATTATATCAATATCACATCAAGTGTGCCTATAACATAAAAGTCCATCCTTGTGAATTCCAAGTAGGATATCTCATTCTTAAAGAGAATCAACGGAATACCAATGCATTACCACACTTAAGAGATAAATTCATGGATAATTGGTTAGGTCCATATAGTTTTAAGAAAAATTTGGGTCCAAGAACATATAAAATTGTAAATTTAGAGGGAAAATTGGAACTTGAGTCATTAAATATTATACACCTAAAGGCATTCTATACATAGTACAGTTTATACATATATACATATACATGGCTAAAAAAAATAATACAAATTCATATCATTTCATGCATCCATACATGCATTTCATCTACATTACATAGATGCATTTTAGACATTTGTTCATACTATTCATCATATTAGGGATCATTTGGTCAATTTGGATGATCTCTAGTCTACTATGTCTTGTTGCCTTAATCAGGGGCACCTTATATCAAATATTACTTATCACCCCATAAATCGCAATAATTGGAAGCTTTCCTTATGATCTTTTGATGATTAAGAGGTTCACATAAACTAATATAGATACCACATAATCATTAGAAATAATGATTATACGACCACTAACTATTTTGTGTGCAACTGTTAGCTTTCAAAATATTTTAGCGAAGGTATCACAAAATATTACATAGCACATTAGTCCATAATAAAAATCCAAATGTTTTCAATCACTCAGCCATTCCTAGTATTTTGAGCAACCTCAATTAAAAATAAAAAAATATTTAGATGCAATAAGTTGTTCCTAGTTAATCAAATTTTCTCTTGGACCATGCACATCAAAACACATTAAAACATTGTGAAGTGTAGGAATGATGAAGTCATGAGTTGCTATTGCCATAAAGTAAAAAATTTTCCCTGTTCATCCAATTATGCACATGGTCTAGAATGCTAAAGAGTTGACAAAAGGACAAGCTCCCCCTTCATCCAAAAAAACAATCCCTTGCTCTTCATCAAAGCAAGCAAGTATCCCAAAAAATTTTACAAAAGCAATAAAATTCATTTGCTCTTCCTCAAAATGAGCAAGTATCCCAAAAAAAAAGAATCCCAAAGAAATACAATTACCTTGCTCCTCAAAATAATCAATTATCCAAAAAATAAAAATGCATGTTGCTCCTAAACAAAAATGAGTAAAATAAAAAATAAAATCCCCAAAATCCAATGCAATAAAATAAGGGAAAGGATATTGAATCCTTGGAACTCTTAGTGTCTCAAAAATCATGGGGTGATCCTCATTACAACAATGGATTGAATGAAAATTGCCTGGAAATGGGGTATCCTTATGCATGGCACCACATATATCACATTAGTGACATTATTTTATACAAATCTATGGATTCTCATGTATGAGCTATCTTGGTGGCATAAGTTACAATTGATCAGTTTGACTTTACTCATAATAAGAAAGAACAATCACTGCACACACAATTGATCCTTGGGAAATTTGAAACCACTAGGACAACCTTAGCATCATGAAGATATGTGAGATACATAAACAAGTTTGTTTGATATCACTAGGATGTTTGAGTCTTTGCAAAACAACTCTAGATATTTTATCGAAAATATCCCACATCATTTCCACCATTACATACAATAATGCATTCCACTTATAAATACCACATCTCAAAGCCCATGATTAAGTAATGAGAATATAGTTGATCAAGTAAAAATCCATAACATACCAAATAATCATTAGAACATAACATTCATCATTTATTCCAACAATCACCACATCATTTCATATGCATCCATACATACAATAAAACAAAAAGTGCAATACAAATGATAACAATAAAATCCATGTATATGTATATATATATGAATTGCATAGTACAAAAATTACCCAAAGGCTGTACATTGAGGCTCATAAACAAAATTGAAAACTACAAAAGATGTAATAAGTGCTACTAGCTAGCACCACCATGACTCCTATAATGACCGTGAGGTGATCCCTATGAACCAGATATATCATGGAAGCTAGGAACCCGATATCATGAACCACTAGGCCTAGACTCGCTTTTCCTGCTAGAGCCCAAAACTAATGATAAAGGTAGTAGAGGTAGTGGAATATGATGATGAGCTAAAGTATCCTCAAGCATCCCAATATAGGTAGCCTACCTTTGAGAAGTAGTCAAATCTAGAGCCTGGCGCACCTCTCATTGAGATATCTTAGCACGAAGATCCATAATCATAGAAGCATCCCCACCTCTACTAGGTCCACTTCATAGCCCACCCACCTCGCTCTGTAGTTGAGCTATCTCAACATCCCAAGCCATCACCACCCCTTATAACCTTGTTATCTCTACATCATGAGCCTCTATAGTCATCCCCAAGATACCCTACTCAACCTAGATAACTTCTCACTCCTCCTTAGTGCGGCATGAAGGATGATATAGCCCTCCATCACCCCCATCACCTACATATCCTCCAACCCTAGCCCTAGTGTCTATAGGTTGCACCTCTACTACAACTCACCCCTAATCCTAGTACCTCGATGATGTTTCTTCTATTGAGAAGCCTACTCACCAACATCTTGCTCATCACCATTAGCCACATCATCCATGACCTAGATAGGTGACCATGGAGGCTGTGTAGAAAACCAAGGATTATAGTAAAATATCATACTAGTATCATCTACATATAGTATATCAACCACTTCATAATTTTGGCATCATCCACAGTCCAAAAGTTAGGAGTGATTGAAAGAGACTCAACTCATCACCTTGGTGCCTGTACATAATAGGAGCATAAGGAGCTTCCTACACCAAGCAAAACTATTGCATCACCCATAATAATTGGATGAGCTCCATATATTGCCCATACCAAACAACAACCCACCTACCTCACCTAACCTACCAAAGCTTTGTTGCATCACTATACCAAGCCAAACCTCACCAAGATCACCAATAGATGTCATCGCTAGTTAGAGCACCAAATATGTCATGATACTCCTATCCACTATGGATAGGGTGACTATATGAACTCTCCTCACTGGTACACTAGTAAAGAACACAAGGAAATGAGTGATACCACTTACAAGGTAGACCCTCTGGATGAGAAATCCTAATGTGCTCGTAGGCCCACAACTTAAGTAGCAAGCTACATTTGAGTCCCTTCTGCTATTGTGTCTTCATATCATAAAACTCCACATACATATGGTATAGTATATTATGATCCCATGAAAAAATTTGAGGCTCAGCAATCATATCCAAAACAAGCCTCACCTAGTTCCAAGGGAACTAGTATCCCATGCTATTAGGCAACATGTTGCCTATAATGTACATAAAAAACATTGGAAGTGCACCTAAATTTCCATCCTTAAACAACCAAATATATGGGATCCCACCCTTATTGTAGTCTATATTCCAATCATTCCCATAGATAGGCCTCAACTCATGCTCCTTGTCATGGCCCACCTAGATTGGTGTGCCCTCGATAGGAACATGGAAGATGCGGTAAACATCTTCCAGGGTGATAGTCAGCTTCCCTATCAAAATATGAAATGACCCCTTATCAAGGTCCCATATCTCCACTAGGGTAGACAAGTACTTCTCATTTGCCTACATAGTCTCAATATGCCCACAACCATCCAACCCCATAACCTGCAGCCACTTTCAGTAATTTTTCTATAAGTGACTTCCACACCCGGGAAATAATGCAATGTGATCAATGTCGAGCCTCAATAAATTTAACTTGCAAAAGAACAAAATAAAATCCATATCAATGCAAAAAAAATATAAAACATAAAACATCAAAAACATGTTCGTGTATTTTTATAAAAAAAAAATTATACCATCCCCTCTTAGTGTTTAAAAAAAAAGAAAAGAAAAACAATAATCACCCCTCCAAAACAACCAAATTCATCATTATCATCATCAACACCACATGCATAATCACAAACATCATCATCATCATTAAGTGACCCTTGTATCTAGTGACTTATCCTACATACCTGGCGGTTGCAATGACTAGCAATCCATGCAATCCGGTAGGATGGGTAGGTCACCATAAGGACGATTATTCGCAATCATCCAAAATCATCACATATGGCATTAAATAAGCTAGGTATCTTAAAATTTGAATGTGGTTTTTTTCAAGCTAATTTGTACAAGGTTATCCTAATCCCTCTTCTTTTTTGTTACAATAGCAAAAAACACTCATTCATAATTTGGTAACAATCACTGAAACCACTGCAAGTGTTGAATTCATAAAGCACATGGTTCCTAACAATAGGAATTCTTATAGTTGCATACGCACTCAAACTCCCAATGTGGTTGGTGATTTTACCATGACATTTTACACATCATCAAAACCAAAGGTAAATTTGCAATAACAACCATCCCAAACTTGGGGTATCCAACTTGATCTTCAATGTCACACAAATTGCATACATCACATCCACCTCCTTTCATCATCCACATTTGGTAAATTATCTCATGGATTTCATTATTTACCCATTCGCCAATTGAGAGGTAAGCAAACAAATAAAAAAATCCAAAAATTAGTCATTCATGAGCATCGGGAATATTTGAGTCCATTTGTCCATCCAATAAGGACAAGTGTCTCTTCTTTTTGCTTTACATTGTGTTTTACACAAAATGGTACAAAAGGGGTATCTGTAGACACCAAAATATAGGCATTCACAAAACCTCATTTTGTATTCCACATGACAACCCTGTATAGTAAAACTATATACCTAAGTCTAAACTTAGGTGTATAAATCCTGCACATTATCCTTTTTTTTATAGATTTTAATAAATATGGAAAATTTGCTTAGGATACCCTACCTAATCACTAGATATGTGTTCTAGCCATCACTACCCCATCCATTTTCACATCTAACACACTCATGTCCCCCTTTTCCCTTCACATAATACATCTCATACACCTCACTCCACTTGCACTCACTCATTAGCCACATCCCCCAATTAAGTGAGATACCCTAGGTGACTCACTATAACTACCCCTTCCATTTGGTAGCCCTGGATTTCCACTTGGAAATCCTAGCTTGCCATCTTCATTTTTCCTCCAAAATCCAAAATGACCTATAAAAGCAACCCAACCCCATCAACCAAAGGAGGTCGATAACCAAAATCACACCAGGAGTTCACATGCATCAAATATTCAAATCCCTAGAGTATTTTCTTGGAGTTTTTTTCCATCCAACCTCAACTGCCCAGCCATAGTTAAAAAGTCACAATTGCCCTCCAATGGTATCCCAAATGCCCTCCTACAGTTGACCAACCATATTTTTGCATCTGTTGTTACCTAGAATGTAGAGAAATTCATGAACGATGCAGATTAGTAATATTTTCATTTATCAGCAAGGCATTTTGATATTGATTTCTTTGTTTTCCACATCTTTACTTTCATGTTTGCAACTAGGGTTTCATCTCTATTTATTATTGATTATGTTTGCAAGTGCTACTGACTTGTTGGTGCAAAAACCATCACTGGAGGAGCAGGAGGTATGTTCGGATATCCTCGATCAATATTGAACAATCGCCTAGTTTGGGAGAGGCAGGGATAGTTGATCTTTGTAGAAGGTTAGCTTCTTCGGTTCGAGCTACCTATGTCACAAAGGGAGAAAGGGGAAAAGGGAATGAGAGAGAAATCAAAGGGAGGTCATGGCTAGAACTAACAAGGATGAGGTATGACTGCATCAAGATACACTCATTCGACATCATTGATGCAAACAATAATGGATTACCTAATAGATCAACCCATCCTATATTTACTTCTCATTTAGCCCAATGGGCAAGGGCAAATTTTGGAACTAGCGGGAGGGTGCATGAAATCCATATAGTATAATTAGAGCACTCCCAACTGATTGGATTTAGTAAAAATAAACCTCGATGTCCAGTTATGGATGCAAATTCTAAAACCACCTAACCAAACCCATGAAATCCAGATAGCAAAATTAAGTGAACAAGCTCAGATAGCCATCGCAGAAATAAACATCCACACAAGAAAAAATAGAAGCAAAGACATATTGAGAGACCAAATAATGATACACTATTATTTACAAGGTAATGAAGAATTACATATAAATTGTAAAGGCCATAGAGCCACCCTTTGGAATGGTAAGCATTCCACTATTTATAGAAAATTTTACAATGAATTCAAATTCAAGCATTAATGGCATTCGGTGGGAATAATCACGTTGGAATGATCAAAATATTTATCGATGCTCTTCTCTTTATAATAATGGCAACTATTTGAAGGAAGTTAGATATTCCTGTATAGATCTAGGCCCTTGATCAATCCTACCAGACCTGTTTAAGTAATACATTCCATCTACTTTTCCCTTTCAAGCAAATCATGATTGTTGTAGGCTTCATGTACTTCCAATTGCTCTTTATCAGCTTGTACCAAGGTAGTTGTGATTATTAATGATACATCTTAATCCTTTCAAGGATTTTGATATTATCTATAGTCAGGGATGCTCCTTCATATGCCACCTTTCCAAACTTTCACTCATCACTTCTTCATGGGGATAGAATATTGGGCTCAAACTTTTAATGCCACTTTTCGAAAGTTCTATCCAACTTTTGGGATGGGAACTTGGGACTTGTGATCACTGTGCTATAGTTTTATTCTTTTGTTCAAGTAATTGGGATCCCAATATTCCACAATATAGTTAGGGTAGGTATTTGGAGTCTACCTTTGAGCATGACCCTTCCTATTATTTTATTCGATTATAGACTTAGATATTTGTTCTGTTGCTCATCCACTTAGTATCTGGAATTAACTTTTGCTGCTACTACTTCAAAAATTTATTGGCCCTAAGATTTCATCATCCTCAAAGAGGAAAAGTGGGTGAGGAGATACAAAATTTCACCCACACTCTTAGCGACTTACAAGGGTTTTCATCTTGTGAAAATGGGAACCCAGAAAGAGAAGGAGATATAACATTTGAAACAAAGTGAGAATATAAGAAGAGAACAATGGAAAGGAAAGGAAAACATGCAAGAAGTAGGGGTAGAGGACAATGGTAAGGAAAGGAGATCCATAGAAATGGTATGGAGATGACAAGCATAGAAAAAACTATGGCAGATAAGAGTAGCAGGAAGACAAGCAATGGAAACAGTACGCAAAAATAAAAAATGAGAACAAGAAGACACAAAAGGAGGAAGGGGAGACCAGGAAATAGTTGAAAAAATAAGCATTTATCATCAATCCAAAGAAATGTAGGTAACAAATGGAATGAGAAGGCGAAAAGGGAAGATGGAGAAATGGGGAGATACGAAGGGAAAAACAATCCGGATCTTGTCAAGTGAAATTGATAGGGTGCAAACCTTTTTCCATGAGGCACTCTCTTAGATTAAATCTATTTAAAAGTAGCCTTCCAAGGATCTGAGATGATGAGTCCCAAAAATGTATATTTTTATACACTATTAAGGGGCATCATTACTAGTTTAATTAGCATGTGAGATGCATTTTTATATAACTTATGCATATAATTGATAGAAAAAATGGTATTATGCTTGATTGGTGTTTTTAGTGGGAATTGTGTATAAATGTAGGTTTTGCTACTAATATGGTGTTTTCCAGTCTACATCCACTTGGACCTGGCATACTTTTGCTTTTAGAGACTAAGGCATGAGATCATGTGCCTTCCTCTTCAAGCAAGGTGCCCAACATAAGTAGGTGCCTTCCTCTTCAAGGAAGGCACCCAAAAAAAGTAGGTGCCTTCCTCTACAAGGAAGGCACCCAACATAAGTAGGTGCCTTCCTCTTCAAGGAAGGTGCCCAACAAAAGTAGGCACCTTCCTCATCAAGGGAGGCGCCCAACAGAAGTAAGTGCCTTCCTCTTCAAGGAAGGCATCCAACAGGAGTAGGCACCCTCCTTCCTCATGAAGATGGCACCTCCATTCCTCCATACTTTGCAATATTGACCAAGCCAACTTTAACCGGTTGACCAATGGGCTAAGGAGGAGGTTGCACGTGAAGAAAAAAAGGAGATATTTTATTTTATTTACTATTATTAAAATAGAATGAACACTTCTATTATTTGATTGGCTGGATACCTTTGTAACGTGAGCATTATTATTTCACACTCACGGATGAACCAAGAGCAACGATTTTTCTAGCGATCAATGTGGGAGATATTCTATTTTATACAATATTATTAAAATAGAATAACGCATCCATTATTTTCTACCAGACATATTCTGTTATGATAAAATAGAACACGCCTGATTTATCCTGCAAGAGGGAAAAATTAGTGTGTGATAGTTTTAATTAAAATATGGTTGTTATAATTGAATGGATGCAATATTCATTGCATATCTATTGTAACTGCAAGTCTGAAATATACTTTCCTAAATTTGTAATAGAGGAAGGTTGTGCATTGTATAAATGCACAGGTATTCCTTGAGAGAAAGAGGAAATTTTATGGAGAAATTATTCTATTTTATTTCTTGTCAAATTTATTAAGAGTGTAATTCCTCTTATCTGAGCAAGCTCTACGCAACTAGCTGGGTGGACTATCTGCGGGAGCTTGGGCCCACTCCCTGCAGTAGTCCTCCCCTATTTATTTCTGTTATTTATTTTCTATAGATTATTTTATTGATTTATTTCTTGCTTTATTTAATTTAGGTGTGTGTTTTTATTTTCAGCATTTTATTTCCAACATTGTATTTTATTTATTTAAATTCTTCACACTTAGTTTATTTAGTTTGGCTGAAATTGGGGTTGGTTGCATGTTTTTTCCATCCAGTTGCTTTTACAGCTCTACTAGGGTTTGATGAGGAAAAACTACTCTTCTAGGGTTTGATGAAGAAAAACTGCTCTACGGGGATGGCAACAACTTTTGAAGGAGGTATAAAAAATTAGAGGAATGTCGTGATGGCATCGGGTCCGGCATAGAGAGTGCATGCCAGTGATATTTTTTTATTTGAAAATGACTGGAAGGAATAGGATTTTCTAGTGCATGTCGGGAACTGCTTGTTAAAGAACAATGGATGTTTAGAATGATGTGAACCCAAACCAGTTCTAGTGGTTCAACCAGACTCGATGGCGGAATATGTGGAGTATCTAACCAAACATGCCCTTATTGGCAAATTTTTGGGCATCCAAATTTCTCTCCCCTTTGTGGAGGCTTGGTTCAGGAAGACTTAGAATCCTGAAGGCGATGTGGAGGTGATGCTGAGTGCAAACAATTATTTTATGGTGGTTTTCTCTTGTATTGTAGATTGTAACAAAGCATTTGAAGGGGGTCCTTATTTCTATAACCAAGTGGGACTCTTTCTTAAACCCTGGCATGTGGGTTTCAACCCATCAGAGGAGCGACCGTCGTAGGTTCTAGTATGGGTGTGACTTCCATGGCTCCCGTTGGAATTCTAGAGAACTGATATCTTGCATAAGATTGCCCTTCTACTTGGGAAGATGGTTGGACCATCATAATAGAAAATGGATAAAAAGGTAATATTTGTTGCTCGTATTTGTGTTGAAATTGACTTAAATAATCCTATTCCAGATTCTATTGAAATACAATTTGGATCAACTACATGGGTTCAAAAACTTGACTATGAAGCTCTTCCATTTTGTTGCCGGATTTATCATGAATATGGCCACCTACAAAGAAAATTCCCTAAGTTTGTCTTGTCTGTGGCTTCAAATCCTGGGCCCTCTCGGTATGGGAAAATTTGGATAAAGGAAAAGCCCCGATAAAGGAAGGGGAATGGGGTAAGGAAGATTTTGTTTCGGTAAAAGCCTGAAATAGAGGACGAAAGGCAAACAAAGACCTTAAGGATAGCCAGCTAGATGCTCTACTCAACCATTTTGAAATATTAGATGATCTTGATCAGTGCATGGAGACACCTGAAACATCGCTACTTGATGCAAATATAACAAGGCTGAATCGGATGTCTCTTCTTGAGGGGGAACTTAAGGAATCAGATATAGGGGGCTTAAATGAAGAACAAAGGGCTGACATGGTTGGGTCAAGGCCTATAAGGGAAACTATTTTGGAAAGTGGTACAAATTTAGTTATGCCCTATCCTACTTAGGCACTGATGCAGTCATCCTTGGACTGCAAAACTCCTACGGTGTTGGGATTGCAACAAAAAATAATTAAAAAAAAGTTTTTCGGATAAGAATATGAAGGTGGGTCGGAAGAAGGACCAGGATAAAATTAAGTTAATGGGGGAGACTTTGGTGGAGTCAGGCTTGTTGAGAAAATTGGACTCCCATTTTTATAATCCCTAAAAATAATTATCCTCTCATGGAATGTAAGGGGGTTGAATAGCATCCCTAGATAAAAAGTTGTTTGTGATTTGGTTCATGTGCATTCTCCGGATGTGGTGTTTATTCAGGAGACTAAATTGGATACTGATAGTATGTTCAATATTACTCCCAAGTTATGGAGAAGGGGGTAATGCCAGTATATTGGTGCATGTGGATATGTTGGTGGCATTGCTTGTTTATGGGATCCGATTAAGATATTCTCTCTTACTTGGATTTCCAGTAGATGGTCTATTTTAGTGGTCAGGCATGATAATGAATCTGGTGAAATCATCCTACTTACAAATGTGTATGCTCCTATTTATTACAATGGTAAAGTAAATTTGTGGAAGCACATTTGCTTTGTGAGAAGTTTGGTTCCCCTGTACCCATGGATTTTGGCTAGATACTTCAACTCTATCACTTGTATAGAGGAGAAACATTTTGGGGTGGACCATCTTGAGCCTTTTTATTTTGTCTTCAGCGCTCATATCCAGGCCCTAAACTTGGTTGACATCGTTTATGGTTGACATCAAACCATATAATGAGATATTTACTTGGCACAATAGAAGGTGTGGGGAAGCTTCCATCTCAAAGAGACTGGATAGGTTTTTGATATCCAGTTATTGGATGGGTAATAATAGAGGTGCTAGTTCTATGATTCTAGAGGGTATGGGATCTGATCATTGGCCTATCAAACTCTCTGCTTTGGAGCTAGGGCTAAAAAAGAATCTCTCCTTAAGTTTCAAATTATATGGCTTCATGATATTAAGCTTCATGATTTCATGTGAGGCTGGTGGACCACTGGCAAACCTCCTCATGGCTCCGCTATGTATTCCTTTATGAAGCGACTACAATTTGTAAAACATAAATTGAAGAGATGGAATAGACTAGATTTTGGGAACCTTTCCTTGGCTAATATGGCAGCTTAGGAGGATGGAAGAAGCTTCAAGTAAGATTAGATATCAAGGATTCATGAAGGAGATTCTTGTTGAGGAGTCTGAGGCTATAAAAGACCTTGCTGAATGGGAACTGAGGGAAGAAATTTTTTGGAAACAAAAAGCTCAAGTAGATTGGCTTCAGCAAGGGGATAGGAACACAACCTTTTTTTATAACTCAGTTAAGGCTCACCATAATGGTAACCTGATTACCTCTCTTGTGAATTATCAGGGTGCCCTATTCTCTTCTTTCAGAGATATTTCAGAAGAGACTAAGAGGTATTTTTCCTCTCTCTTCAGGGAGGACTCCCTATCAGATGATGATAATGAAAAGCTTATTCTAAACTGTATTCCAATGATTGTTTCTAGAGAGATGAATGAGCACTTGATGGGTCCAATTTCCCTTGAGGAGTTGGAAAATGTTGTATTCAAGATGAAAAAAGGAAAATCCCAGGCCCAGATGGATTCCCGATTGAGTTTTATCAGGAGTTTTGGGATTTAATAAAATTTGATATTTTGGAGGTGGTCCATGAGTCCCAAAAGAACAAATAGATGATAAGGGCCCTAAATGCTACCTTTGTTGTGCTTATACCCAAAAAAGAGAGAGAAAATTCCTTGGATATGTTCAGGCCTATTGCTCTATGTAATGTTGTGTATAAGATCATCATAAAAATTATTGCTGATAGGATGAAGATATGGTTGAGAAAAATCATCTCTGAGGAGCAAGGAGGGTTTGTTGCTGGCCAAAAAATATTGGATGGGGTTGTTATTACTATAGAATTTATTCACTTGATGGAAACTTCTAAGGAGAAAACTATGTTCATTAATTTGGATATGGCGAAAGCCTATGATCAGGTCAGATTGTCCTTTCTTCAAAAAGTTCTTGCTGCTTTTGGATTTGAGGAGGAATGGATTAGATGGGTGATGAGTTGTGTTTCTTCTTCCTCATTCTCTATTCTTGTTAATAATGAACCATCAGATCTATTTGAGGCCTCAAGGGTATTGAGGCAAGGATATCCTTTATCTCCTTATTTGTTTATCATTATGGCAGAAGGGTTGGGAATATTGCTCAAGTCTCAATTCATGTAGGGTCTCATTCAGGGGTGGAAGTGGGATAGTAGTTTGCCACCTCTTTCCTACCTTCAATTTGTTGATGATACTACTTTGTTGGGAGTTGCCACTATCAGGGAAGCTAGCAATATTAGACAACAGGGTTATGCGTAAGGGATTAGGCCAGAAATTTATTTATAAAAATTTGGCGAATTGGTTTCAAAATCCAAACGAATAGTGTCGAAACACATGTAGAAGGTTCACTATTATTAGGGGTAATGTTGGAAATTTAAACTTGAAATGGTCAAATTATTATAAAATTGGGGTGAATCGATCCCAAAATAAATTTGCACCCAAAAATTTGTGGCTAATGGACCCTGGTCAAGGGTCCCAAATATTAGCCAATTCCAAATTTTAAAAATCCTAATTTTAGCCAATTTTGCGAAAACAGCCACTATGCATAACCCTCTTAGACAGTCTCTTGACATATATCTTGGTGCTTCTGGACAATTGATTAATGAGGACAAGTCTTCTATTTTCTTCTTCAATACCCCTCCTCTTATTCAATCCAGGATTTATCACATTATTAGATTCCACATTGGGACTCCCCCCTTCATTTATATTGGTATTCCAATTTCATCTCACCCTCTACCTAGATCTTCTTGGCAATCTATATTTGATAAGTTTAGAAGGAAGGTGAATCATTGGAATTTCATATGGCTATCCATTGCATGTAGAGTGTTGATTTTAAAATATTTTGTTCAAGATTTACTCATTTATAGATGTTTTGTACAAATAGCTCCCTCTCACTTCATCAAGGACATGGATGCTTTGTCAAGATAATTTTTATGGTCTAGAAAACTTGATCAATATAAATGGAGTTTGGTTAGGTGGGATTCTATATGTAGGCCAGTGCAAGAGGGAGGCCTTGGGTTGCGACAGATAACTCTTTTTGGGTAGGCTTTGGTTGCAAAACTTTATTGGATATGGTGTACCTCTCAAGATCAGATTTGGGATAAAATATTATCTTGTAAATACTTGAGAGGTATTTTTGAGGCTGAAATCCCTAGAGTCAGCTTGGTTGGGAAAGTTTTAGTTATCTGGGACACTCTTAAAAAGGAGCTAATTTAATCAAGTAGGGTTTGTTCTGGATTTGCAATCAGGTATCAAATGCTCTTTTTTGGGATGATTCTTGGGATGGCCACCCTCCTATCTTGAATCAGTATCCTAGGTTACACTCCCTAAGAAATTTTTTTCTTATAGGCAGTCTAGTCTCGTGTGGAGGAATTTAAAAAAATCCAGTATTTTAGAAATATGGAGATGTATAGGTGGAAATATCCACAAGAATGGCCCCAGGGGGGACTGGCCAAGAACAAAGAGGTGCTTGCTCTTATTATTACAGGTAGGCCTTGTTATTCATTGAGGGGTAAATATATTCTGGCTTGGAACCCTAATCCTAACGGAACCTACTCGGTAGCCTATGGTTATCAGGTTCTCGATAAGAAAAAGTATGGGAGTCTTCCTATCACTTGGTGGAAAAAGGTGTGGAACAAATTTTCCTGGACAAATGTAACTTCTTTCTCTGGTTGGTAGCTCGTAATAAATGCCTCACTTGGGATAATGTGAGGAAGAGGGGATTTTAGGGTCCCTATTTTTGTGTCCTTTGTATTAAGAATGATGATGACTCTTCGGGTGGCTTGGAATTTGGGCCCTTATTGCATCATCTAGCAAATTTGGCTCTAACAGAACCAACGCATATTTTAGGGCAGTTATTTGGTTGTTCAAAATATCTGGTAAAAGATCCTATATATGGTTCAGGAAACCATCCATAGCAAATGTGATGTGGACCCTCTTTTAGATTCTAGGGAGGAGAAGGTACAACAAGCCCTTGGTCTCTTTGGGGATGGTGTGAAATCTTCTAGCCCTAGTAGGGTTCCTCAGTTCATCAAGAAGGTTAGGAGAGATGGTAGGTAGGGGCCACCCCCTAGAGGAGTTTTAAAAATTAATACTGATGGATCGTCTAGGGGTAATCTTGGACATGCTGGCATTGGCGATGTTGGGAGAGATTCTATTGGTGGTGTCAATTTTTTCTTTTCCATTTATAAATGTGTTCACTCTAACAATTTTATGGAAGCTCTTGCAATTCTTGAGGCCTTACGAAGGGGGTTTTCTCTTGGTTGGCATAGGATTATCTATGAGTCTGACTCTCAAATTGTGGTTAATATTTTAAATAGTAAAAGGGTGGAGGAAGTTAATTGGCAGTTGGTCTCTATAGTCGTTTAGATTCTCAGAATGAGTGAAGAGTTCAAATTTATATCCTTTGTGCACATTCCAAGGGAATGGAATGTGGTTGCTGATTACCTAGCCAAAAGGGCTTCTGAGCTACTGGATCCTTGGAGTATCGATAATTGGGAGAGTCTCCCATCTGGGGACTCTCAATGCCTGTGGGAGTTGATCCACAAGGATGTACAGACTTAATGTGGTTTATTCTTGTTGTCTTTTATGGGTGTCATTATAGTCTAGTGGTTATAGCCTATTTGGTTATTTATTTGAGTCCTGGTTGGAAGCTCAGTTGTACTCTGTAATCCATACTTTTTATCAATAAATTTTTACCCCTTTATTTAAAAAAAAAAAGTTTGGCTGAAATTGAAATGCACAAACATCCCCCACCAAACTAAATAAGGTACAATCAGATTTATTCCCCAAAACTGTAGGCATATACTATGTGTGACACTCATAAGTTTATGGAATTATTGGATTGATAATTTATGGAAGAGAAATGAATGTTTTCCCGAACATAATTTTTGCTCACCATTTTGGCGCCATTGTCGGAGAGTGTCTAAACTGTTGTGTTTTGATTTACATGTTAGATAAAAATCATATTTAAAATTACCTGTAGATCTTTTACCTGAGAAGTGTGAGTCCACAAAGGGCCTTTTTATAAGGCCAAAAATAATTTTTGGCACAGTCAGAGCCAAATCCCATAGACAAATGTTTGCATTTTCTAAGATTCTCAAGTAAACGTGGAAATGAACCTGATGTACCATATTAAGTGTAGAAGTAAAAATAAAATGTGTTGTTGAAAAAATTAGAAAAAATATGGCATTGAAGGATTTCCATCATATTTTCAATGGTTTCAAGAAATCAACGAAATAGCACAACCCAGGTATGATAGTTGAAAATATTTAGGGAAGTGTTTCTACATAGAAACCATTGGAAAATTATGCCTAGTTCTAACGATAAAAAAAATAATTTACAGGCTTGAAATTTTTGCAATGTATTGGTAAATGTTTCTTAATGATGAAATTTATAGCAGGAAAAATGATAGAGCAAATTTTTTAAAGAACATATTGTTATGAAGTATGCTCTTCACTTGCGCTTAAGGCGACCTGGTGAATCAGAAACTAGCATGTGTTATTTTTATATTGTTATGCCATGTTTTCTCCAAGTTGCCAATGTGCAAATAGTCATTTTCCAACCTACACATTTTGCCATTATGTTGAAAAATTTGGTTTCAAGGTCAAAAGGGTAAATTGCCCTTCTCATGCTACAACACATCAAACTATTTGATAATAAAATTGATGATTTTCTAGAAGACTAGTTTAGATGTAGGCATGGGGGAGACCCCACCTTCATCATTGCCACCAACAATACAATGAACACTGTTTACAATGTTCATGAAGAAAAAAATATATCTTCTGCTGAAAAGGCTCCAAGTTAAGAGCAAATAAGAAAAAAATATAGATTTTTATTTTGCCACTTTTTGGAAGAGAGTATCATATTTCCCGAGGACTAGCTTGGTCTAGAAGGGAAATGATAAATCTCCAACCGGTAGCTAAATAAAGCAGGAAAATAAAAGTTTTATTTTGTGTTACTTGTTGGAAGAGAGTATCTTCTTTCCCTAGGACCAGCTTGGTCCAAAAGGGAAATGAGAAATCTCCAATAAGCTACTAAATAGAGTAGGGGAGGAGCCTGTAATCAGAAGATGAAAAAAAAATTTAAAAAAAAAATTATTATTAAAAAAAATATATATTAGTTAGAATTTTATTTTAATGCTTTAGTTTAGATTTTTCTTTTATGTTTTGTAGGACAATGTGAAGTGCGAAGTAGACAAATAAGGAGGTGTCTGTGAAGATTTCATGAATTTATAATTATATGTGGAATTTGTAATAGCAGTATATGAAGTGTCTCGTGTACCTAATCGTGTAACATCCAATCTAACAAGTGAAAGCTAGCAGAGTTTTGCCTTGGAAACATTGGCACTTGAAGGTAGGCTAAGTAACCCTAATCAAGTGAAAGGCTTCTAGCCCAAGGTGCTTGTGAAACTTTGGGAAATTTTTGTTGCAAGGTGTGTTACTGTTACAACCCGAATAACTAAAGAGCGGAGTCAAAGATGCTACACCAAGTGCAAAGTAGAGTTCTGAGACAACGTTCGAGTAACGATCAATGGGCTCCATTAACACTCACATCACATTTGCAAGAGTGGATCAGACATCAGCATGGGGGAGACCCCATACAATACCAATAGCTTCGATGAATGTTCAATCATTTGTTAAAATTAAAAAAAAAAAGAGAAAAAAAAGAGAGAAAAAAGAAAAAAAAAGAGGGAAAAAAAGAAAAAAAAGGGAGAATACGTGAAAAAAAAAAGAAAAAAAATGAAGTGAAAGATGCCTTGATCATCAAGAAGGCAAATTCCGCATGAAGAAGGCACCATACAATGGATACGCCTTCCGCATGAAGAAGGTGTCATACATTGGAGGCACCTTCCGCATCAAGAAGGTGCCATACATTGGAGGCACCTTCCGCATGAAGAAGGCACCATACATTGGAGGTGCCTTCCGCATTAGGAAGGTACCATATATTGGAGGTGCCTTTCACATCAGGAAGGCGCCATACATTGGAGGTGCCTTCCTCATGAAGAAGGTGCCATACATTGGAGACATCTTCCGCATCAAGAAGGCACCTTCCACAGCAAGCAAGTGCCTTGACATCTAGGGTGCCTTGATCCATTTCCTGCACTTGGGTGGTTCGATGGCACAAGGGACAAAAAAAAAAGGAATAAGTGATGAGGTGCCTTGATGGCATACATTAGAGGTGCAAAAATAAAAAATGCATAGAACATATCCTACTTAGCATAAAAATTGTGTTCTTATTGCTTTGCAGGAAATCATGAACCAAATGTAAGCTACAGGCATCCTGAGAGCCAGGGCCTAACAGGCACAGAGTCATGACTCATGTTTTCCTACTTTCATGTGTTACAGGTAACCGTGCCCTCTGAATGGAATATGAAGGTATCCTAAAATCTAGGGCCTCAGGCATAGGCATGATTCATGTTTTCCAATTTTTGTGTGAATAGTTTCACAGGATATGATCGTGAACACAATCTAGGCTTTTAAAGGTTCCCACATTATCAAACTATAGGAGATTATGCTGATTATGAAACACATCAAAATCTTGATTCATCATCGCCATAGTGCTCTTTAAAAAAATGCTCTTCTTCTTCACCTCGGGAGAGCGGAGAGCTCCCCAGGTTTCAAAAGGGCGCCTCTCCCCCCCACCATTTAAAAGGGCAAAAGGGGGGTTTTTAAAAATAGAGAGCCTCTATAATATAAATAGACGACGATGATATCCACAAGGACAATCAGATGATGATGCTACTCTCTGGAGAACAAGAACCAGAGACCTTTCTGAAAAGCTAAAAAACTTAAAAGGGAATGGATTCTTTCTTTAGATGTGACTTTTATTTTATTTCAAAAGGGCTCCCCTCCCCCACCATTTTAAAGGGCCTTTTTGAGGGCCTTTTTAAAACATGGGGGGCATCGTTTGAAGGGTTCTTGGGGTTCTTGAGATAATGGAGAGGGCTCGCTTTGGAAATCTTAAGGAGAGGACTCCCCCTCTGTTTTAAAAGGGGCCCTCTCTTATATAAGGTACTCGACCTTAATCAATAAGTCGAGGTCACTTATGTACTCTTGAGGGGGAGGGCTCTTAAGATCTACATGAATTTCTTGCCTTTAATAGTCGATCTCCTTTAATATAATAGCCGCCTTTTAAATTAAACATGGGGGGCCGCCTTTAAAAGCTTTTAAATTAAGCTCCTTTAATTTAATTTAATAAGGTAATAAGGGGTTGTTTTTTAAGGCCCTCAACCCGTTATAAGGATGGAGAGTGCCTTAAGAGTGCTTATCTAAAAGCTATCTTTCGGAGTTGTTGTTAATACGTATATAAAACGACAGACTCAACCTTAGAGTTCTAAAGTCCTCTCTATTTGAAATGAAATCTCGGTTAAATCGATTCTTTTAAAGGCTATCGATTCCTTTTAAGAGCCTTTTAAATAGAGGGTAATAACTTAAGATACCAGTTCTCTTTCGAAGGGTTCAGTTCTCTCTGTTTCAAAAAGGGGGCCCGGGGCTTTGCCATTTAAAGGGCCCTGAAAAGCCCTCCCCCACCCCACATTGAAATTGAAAAGGCCCCAAAACCAAATAAAATAAAAGTCTTTTATTTTAAAGGGCTTTTTCAAATTCAAAGCTGTTATAAGGATAGAGAGCCTTTAAAGGTTATGGCCCTCCCCTCTTAAAAACCTGGGCTGGGGAGAGCTCTCCTCTCTATTTTAGGGTAAGGTAAGGTAAGGCTAAGGCTCAGCCTTTCCCTAGCTTTTACGATCTCCTTCATCCTTTAAGACATCTATATCATCGTTTAAGACATCTATAAGACATCTATAAAGGAATCCTAGAATCCTAAAAGGGATTTATTTAAGGCCATCTACTAATTTAAGGCCATCTAATCTGAAAGGGCCATCTAATCCGGGCAAGAAGAAGCGGAGAAGTAAGCCGGTCGGGAGGATTTACGACTTTACCTTCGGGGCTTCCGAATGGGAGCAAGGACTTATCTTTTATCTTTCAAATGGAGGCAAGGAAAGGGAAAGGTTTCCCGGTCTCCCTTTTTGAGGAGTCCGACCGGGCCCCCTTTCCTCCGTCGGGATCTATTTCCCCCGTTTCTTTCCTTTCTCTATCTGCATCCCGTTTCTTTCCTTTCTGTATCTGCATCCCCAATTCGAGAATCCCTAATTCGAGCTATCTACTTCCCTAATTTGAGAATCCCTAATTTCCCTTCCCTTACTTTCTTTGCTAGATTTCCCTTCCCTTACTTTCTTTGCTAGCTGGTGATGAGAATCAACTTTTAGGGTAAGGCCTACTAAATTAAACGGCCGAGCGAGCCGCTTTATTCCAGGGCTCGGCCTTCACTCCGGATTTAAACTCGAATTCAAACTATTTAGTATTGATTTTGAAGGAGGCCTCCCTTCGGTCGGGGGCCTCGCTTTGCTCGGGAGGCATCATCGAATCGAATCAAACAAATGGAATATGAAGAATGTAATTGGACTTATCGATCTCACTCTTAATAACTCTTTAAGATGAGATAGTGGGAGAGTGGCCGAGTGGTTGAAAGCGACAGACTGTAAATCTGTTGGAGGTTTCCTGCGTAGGTTCGAATCCTGCCTCTCCCAAAACAGTGTTTCCCTTTGTTTTATGTTTCCCTTTGTTTTATTTTTCCCTTTGTTTTAAAAGGCGGGGATGGATAAAAACCATCATCGACTAAAAAGAAGGATTTCCCTCCCTGGAGAGATAGATTTCCCTCGATAAAGATCCCCTCGACCTTTAGTTTAGTTGTGCCCATCCGTACCCATCTGCCCCTATCTATCCATCTGCCATTCATAATCAGTCTCTATCTATCTGTCTATCTGATCCATCCATCTAGTTGTATCCATGTACCTGCTACCAAAGGGTTTAAAAGCCTCTTTTTTAGGCACTCGACCCAAGTCTTATAGGGGAGAGCTGGGAAGGGGATTAAACTCTTCCCTATAAATCGATTTGAGAGTCTATTTTATCGATCAATTCGCTAGTCCTATTACGTATATAATACAGCGAATGGGATCCTATTTTAAAAGGCAGTCGAATGACTTTTGTTTTGAAGGGTTCTCCGATCTTTTAATAGAGGGGAGAGCGGTCGAGTGCGGGGATCGAGGGGGCCACTCGTCAGCTGGGATAGAAAGGCGATACGGTCAACTCGATACCTCTTTGAATTTCAAGGCTGTCGGTGCAGTGCCCCATCACCTTTGGTAGAGGCAGAGGTAGAGGGAGAGGTAAAGGTAGCCCTCTCCCTTAAGAGTGCCCTTTGAATAGCCTAGCCATTCCATTAAATAGCCTAGCCCCGCCATTCCATTAAATAGCCTAGCCATTAAAAGGCTACCTCGTCAATCACAAACCGCTTTTTTTGGTCCTCAAAGATGAGATCAACCTGATTTTGGATAAAAACTCAACCTTGAAAAGATAGGAAGAGGAGAAGGAAGGATACTTCCGAAGGCACGAGATAAGACCCTGACCGACCCTCATGATCGATAGTAATTTTTGTACCATCGATCGATTCATGTATGCCGCTCTCAGGATAGGGGGAGCGGCTAACCCTATATGAGAGAGGTCTCGGCGTTCTATACTCGCTAGATCCCGTTCGTTATAGGTGGGGGCGGGGGCCGTCATTCCTTGACAGACCAGCACCCTTGTCATTTTAAACCAGGGAAGATTCCCAGCTGCTCATGTAAAGTCGGCTTAAACTAGGCCTAACAGATGTGACATCCCATGCCCTGCAATTAGGAGTGCAGTAAAGTGGAAAAGGCACTTAATTCCCACCAAGAAGAGAGTGCCAAAAATCAGTCCAGTACAATTGTGCCTTTTTTCACCTGGAGGAAGACACCAATAAGCAATTTCTTCTCCCTTGGATGGGGGTACCTGTTGTTTAGTGTGGGACCTGACATTCAGAGGGCTGCAAACCTGTTGAGTAGAGGGACCTGTTGCTGGTGATGAGGGCATTACCAATTTAAGTGGGAGATAATAAATAAATATATATATATATATATATATATATATATATATATATATATATATATATATATATATATATATTATAGCTATGACGTTGGATTTTTTAAATCCACACCTACAAAAGAAGGAAGAACAACAATGATTAATGGTGTGGAGGAAGAAGGCAGCCAGAGAAAATAAATAAATAAATAAATAAAATCTCCAGGAGCACCAATGTGAAGACGTCTCACATCACGTGCATCATATACACCAGGTTCTACGAAATTCATCCAGGTATATATATTGATTTTTTTTGTTAATTATGTGTATGGTTATATTAAAAATAATCTCCATGCTAAAACATCAGTAGATGCTCCCTTAAATTATTCTTATCAAAATCTCCCATAGAAGTTCCAACGTATGACATGCCTCGGATGAAAAATATTACTACCTCGAAATGGAAAAAAATAGAAAAAGCTATGGCATTCACGTGAATAGAGTTGACCTTGTTTCATTTGTGCATCATGAAAATATTCGGACGGTGAATTGATTGGTGGAACAACGGAGTCACAATCCGAGATATTTAATAAAGGGAGCAGTGTGGACTAATTTTCATTGAGTTCAAGACAAGAGGAGGCCCGAATCCACAATCTAGAGAAAAAGAGTGGCTGACGTCACTTATGGTGCTATCCGCAACAAAGGAATGTGAGCGGATTGCAATATGCTAATTTAAAGAAGAAAAAAAATATAGTGGATTTGCAATCTGCTTTGACTTGCATAAAAGGACGAGCAAAAGAAAATTCTAAATCTGTGTGCAATTTTGTAGCAACACCCAATGAAAAAAAAACACATTATTCAATGGAAGAAAAACACAACAATGCTCAATAAAAGGACCAACAAAGAAAAATAGAACTACTAAAGGCCATTTTAAAAAAAATGGTCATCCTACGAGAGGTATAACCTCAGATTTTGGTTCCACGAGGGCATGGCACATGTTAGGCATGGGGGGATGATGAGTCCCAAAAATATACATTTTTATACACTATTAAGGGGTATCATTACTGGTTTAATTAGCATGTGAGATGCATTTTTATATAACTTATGCATATAATTGATAGAAAAACCGATATTATGCTTGATTGGTGTTTTTAGTGGGAATTGTGTATAAATGTAGGTTTTGCTACTAATATGGTGTTTTCCAGTCTACATCCACTTGGACTCAGCATACGTCTGCTTTTAGAGACTAATGCATGAGAGCAGGTGCCTTCCTATTCAAGGAAGGCGCCCAACAAAAGTAGGTGCCTTTCTCCTCAAGGAAGGTGCCCAGTAGAAGTAAGCACCTTCATCTTCAAGGAAGGTGCCCAACAGGAGCAGGCACATTCCTTATAAGGAAGGTGCCCAACAGGAGCAGGCACATTCCTTATAAGGAAGGTGCCCAAAAAAATTAGGTGCCTTACTCATGAAGAAGGCGCCTCCATGCCTCCATACTTTGCAAGATTGACCAAGCCAACTTTGACTAGTTGACCAATGGATTAAGGAGGAGGTTGCACGTGAAGACAGAAAGGAGATATTTTATTTTATTTACTATTATTAAAATAGAATGAACACTTCTATTATTTGATTGGTTGGATACCTTTATAACATGAGAATTATTATTTCACACTCACGGATGAACCAAGAGCAACGATGTTTCCAACGATCAATGTGGGAGATATTCTATTTTATGCAATATTATTAAAATAGAATAACGTATCCATTATTTTCTGCCAGACATATTATGTTATGATAAAACAGAACACGCCTGATTTATCCTGCAAGAGGGGAAAATTAGTGTGTAACTATTTTAATTAATATATGGTTGTTATAATTGAACGGATGCAATATTCATTGCATATCTATTGTAACTACAAGTCTGAAATAGACTTGACTAAATTTGTAACAGAGGAATGTTGTGCATTGTATAAATGCATAGGTCTTCCCTGAGAGAAAGAGGAAATTTTATGGAGAAATTATTCTATTTTATTTCTTGTCAAATTTATTAAGAATGTAATTCCTCTTATCTGAGCAAGCTCTACGCAGCTAGCTGGGTGAACTATCTGCAGGAGCTTGGGCCTACTCCCTACAGTAGTCCTCCCCTATTTATTTTTGTTCTTTATTTTCCATAGATTATTTTATTGCTTTAGTTATTGCTTTATTTAATTTAGGTGTGTGTTTTTATTTTCAGCATTTTATTTCCAGCATTGTATTTTATTTATTTAAATTCTCCGCACTTAGTTTATTTAGTTTGGCTGAAATTGAAATGCACAAACATCCCCCACCAAACTAAATAAGGTACAATCAGATTTATTCCCCAACACTACAGGCATATACTATGCATGACACTCATAAGTTTACGAACTTACCAGATTGATAATTTATGGAAGAGAAATGAATGTTTTCCCGAACATAATTTTTGCTCACCATGAGACATTCCAAGAGCAGATAGATTGCCATTGATTTTTTCTTCTCTTTTCCTAGATATTCTTTTTTACATATTCTAGCAATGATCCTCTTTTACTAATTGCTATCCACCAAGAGGCCATTCTATTTCAATTGCATTTTCTAGTCTACACATAGGGTGCTATTTATCGCATACTCACTTCACCTTGTACCTATGTTTGTGAGTCCCAAGGATTCTTGTTGCAACTCTCGAGGGTGAGATAAGAGGCTGATAGTTATTGGATGTATCCATTGGTATAGGTATCACAACAACAAATAGAAGAATAGAAAACTAGGAAGACATCATTGAGATGGAGGAGGAATGTTATATTTCCAAGAAAAATTCTTGGGGAACCTTTTTCTGATGCTTTTGAATGATTGACTAGGTCATAACATTCTACTAGATCAAACTCCTTATAAAACTCAAAAAACATGATGACACCTCACAAATGGGTATGCGTAGGGCATAGCTTTGTTTACTTGCCATATAAATACAATGTTCCAGGCACGCCTTAGCCTAGGATTTCTATGCTATTCATCCTTTGAATTTACAATGGCCAGATCAAATTACACAAAATTTGAGACTTTTCTTGTATAGGCACTGTCCACATAGGCTCAAAATTATGACAAGATTGCAATTCATCTTGCTTTTCCTGAGCTCTTTTGTGCTCAGGCCCTCAAAACTTAAGATGAAAATTACTTTTGCCATATTACTACACCTTTCGAGCAATGACCTATCAGGGGACATGTTTTCAAGACTGACCTATTGCACCAATCCCATGGGCAAATCCTTCTCTTGTGATGTCCCCATTTCCTTATCTAGCATGAGCTCTGAAGAGGAGGTGCTTATGCAAGGCTTTGGTGGCTACTACTCCCCTACTAATACCTACACTAATCTGATGCCTTACTCATAAAGTTAGTGAAGTATATTTTCCCTAGATTGGTACAGGAGGATTACCATATCAGGTATGAAGGCTCGACTATAGAAAATATATGCTTAGGTGAAGGACGAAAGGAGTATACTAAGAATCTTCTTCCACCTACTACTAAAATGGACATTGAAGTCCACCACACTTTCAAGAGGGTTCCTCTTGATAAATATGAACTGATTTAGTAGCTAGAATATATCCTCGAGTTTTCCAAATGCATCTAGGAGAGCTTTATCCAAATATGCCCATGCGTATATGCTCCCATGCTACAAGGTTTTATACCAAATCCATGCTCTGCCTTTCATAGATGCAACAAGTAGTCTGATCATCACATATTCATGCATGATATTGTGAAGGGTGGCCAAGGAAGCCACATTTTCCAAGTGCTCCTTCACACATCCACTGATGCCATCATAACTTGGTAGGAATTCTAGCATAGTTTCAGGAATATCATGCAGATAGGGAAGGCTAAGGAGACCATGGTCATTCCATCTTGGACAACTTGGATAGGTCATTAAAGCACCTGTACCTTAGATATTTTGGATTACATCGTTATATCAAAGTCACCAGATGAGCATACTTTCTTTGCTAGCAAGGCCAAGGTTGCTCATATAATTGTGGGCCCTTCAAGAGATGAAAAACTTTTCAGCACAAGAAGGCAACTGATCTCATGATCTACAAATATCACACATTCAAAGTTTCTAGGTGATTTGCAAAGATATGGGAAAATCAAAGTATCACCACACTTTGATTTCTTAAAACATGGAAACTCAATGAGTCCCCAGAATGACCCTTTTTTACTTTCCATGTGTGCAGGAGATAGGTAGTTGAAATATCTATTGAATCTAGGAGTGGCCCTACATATAGGATACAAAAGCCCACTCACCCTTGGAGTGAAAGACACCAATTTATTTTTTTGGAGAACCAAAGATTATTATTTGAGCACTTGTAATTTATAAAAAGAAGGCATTGTAATACTCATCCTCAAATATTAGGGCATGAAGCATTGTAAAATTTAGGATACTAAGGCTCCCCCATGTTAATACAAAAGAAGCATTCTTTTTATTTTAAGTGTTCATTTTCATGTATGTTTTTCAGTTTTGAATATTTTGCTACAACTACCACTATAAGGTATGGACATTTTGAAAAGGAATGTAGATTAAAAGTTGTAAACAAAGGGAAAAGAGTAATTTATGTAAATGAGAATGAAAACGTTTTAAGAAAATTGTTCTTATCCAATGACAAGGCTGAAAATACTCTTTAAGAGACTTTTTATCTTGATTCTGGTTGTTCAAACCACATGAAGGGAAATCAAGAGTTGTTTGCTATTATAGATGAGTAATTCAATACCAAGATCAAACTTAGTGATAACAAGTTTTTAAAGGTGGAAGCAAAAGGCATAATGGACATAAGTGCAAAGTAAGGTAAAAAATAAATTCATGACATTTATTACATTATTTATCTTAAGCATAATTTTTTGAGTGTTGGGCAACTTTATGAAAAGAATTATAGAGTTGTTTTTTATGATAAGAAATGTATCATATATGAAAATAACCATGGGAACAAAGTTGTTACTATTGTTTCCATGACAAGCAATCAAATATTTTCATTTTAAGTTTGAAGGTAATGGTAGCATCTTGTCAACCATTAATATTTAAGATAAGAACTAGTTGTGGCACTTGAGGTACGACCACTTAAACTTTCAAAGTTTGAACTTGAATTTTAAAGAGACGAGTTTTCATTTTCCCAAAGTTGAATATCACAAAGAAGTTTGTGAGGGATGTGTCAAATGTAAGCATACTAGAGAAAGGTTTCCAAGATAAAAAGTATGGAGGACCCAATAACCACTCCAATAAGTTCATTATGATATTCATGGCCCAATGTAAGCCAAAAGCTTGTGTAAGTCATATTATTTTATTACTTTTATTAATAGTTTTTCTAGAAAGTGTTGGGTATATTTTTTTAAGAATAAATATGATGCTTTAGATGTTTTCAATATCTTTAAAGCCTTTGTATAAAATTAAGTGGATATAGAATTTAGTATTTAAGGACTGATCATGATTGTGAGTATTTTTCAAGGTTGTTCATCCAATTATGTGATAATAATAGAATCAAGAGGTAACTCACAACTACCTACACTCCTCAATAAAATGAGGTGGTTGAAAGAAAGAACCAGACTAGGAATTGAGCAATTATTTTTGGGTTGACGTAGTTGCTATATTAGTATACATTTTTAGTAGGAGTCCCACAAGTGCTTGATAATATGACTCCTTATGAAGCATGGTATGAAGAAACCCAATGTTAATAATTTTAAAAAATGGACATTTATACTAAGTTCATGTTGCTAATGAGAAAAGGAAGAAGCTAAATACAAAAAAATATATTTGCATTATTGTTGGATATTATGAAAATATAAAATCTTATAGGCTCTATAATCTAAATAATAATAAAGTGGTGGTTTATAGAGATGTGATTTTTAATGAACGGGGAGCATATGGTCATCAAAGAGGCCAATTTTGTAAGACCATCGATGTTAGGATTGGTAGTGTTTATGATTAACAACCCACTATTTTGCCTAACCCTCCATTAAGTATGCCAAATAGTCCTTCAAGTAGTTCTTCAAGTAGTCCTAAGGAGATTTTATCAATTTTCCAAGTATTTAACCACTTATTATTGATCTCATGAAGACTAAAAATGGGAAGAGAATTATTCAAGCTCACCCACCAAGTCAAATTCTTGATAGCAATTTTAGAAGGAGGCTTGAAAGAGGCCAAGCTCAAGAAGTTGATCAAGTTGTTTCAACATTATAAAGTTTGCACATATATGGAGATGATGAAAAAAATCCTAAAGGTGAGTCAGTTAATTATGCTTTGATGTCTCAAGTTGAGTTTGAACCTTCTTGTTTTGAATATGCTTGCACTAATGGTGTATGGGTGTAAGCAATGCAATAAGATATCAATTTAATTCAAAATAATAATACTTGGGAGCTTATGAGACTTCCAAATGATGAAAAATATATGGGTTTCAAGTGGGTCTACAATACCAAGTATAATAATAATGGCAGTATTGAATTATATAAGGCTATATTTGTTGTTAAAAGATTCACACAAAGGTATGGAATTGATTATGAAAAAATGTTTGCACCTATAAAGGCAAGAAAAAATAATAATAGCCATTGCTATGGCATCCCAAAATATATGGTGTGTGCATCACCTAGATGTAAAAAGTACCTTCTTGAATGGGTACTTAGAAGAAGTGTAAAACCAAAATTCTAAACCCTGATAGAGATGTATTTCTCTCTCTATATATATATATATTAATACACCTAATTCCTTACATTTAAACAAGTTGAAAATCGAATTCTAAACTACAATATAATCCCATATTATATTGCTTAACCACCTAACCCTTACTAAGGCACATCCATCCCTACACCTTACATACATTCAGCTATGTAAGTGCACTAGGTGCAAGTACATAGTTCACAAGTTGTCTCTCTCGCTATCCACTATGAGCTAACTTGTCTCATTTCAGTATATTGAATAGAGCATACTAAATACCATACTCTACTTAAGTCCATATAAGTAGGTATTTGTGTACGTAAGACAACTATTTTTATCATCTCAACGATGAGCTAGTCACCCACCAATTACCTCTTCCATTTTTTACTCTTGTGGAAATTATGTTACAGGTATCCACTTAGATCTAAAGGTTTTCTAATTCACGATCCTACTATTAAACACGTAGAATTTACTTTCCCTACATATATTTGCATAACCTATTTACCCCACCCATCAAGGTCCTTTATGATGGTTTGGGATTAGTGCTCTATTCTTGACTATACAATGATAACTATTTGCTATAAAACAAGACACTTTTTAATCTATAAATATTATTAACCAGCAAATGTTAATTCTCCCATAGAATAGAATTCCTTAATTTCAGGCCATCTTACACTAGGATTATAAAGGATTCTCCAATTTTTAATAGTACATCTAATTCTTAAATTTTAGCAAAGCTTAGCAAGCATAACTTATATTCATTCCATGGAATTCATGCCAGAATTTTATTACTCAATAATATAAACAATGCAACCATGATGATACATTTTTTATTAAAATATTTAAATCCATAATCAATAATATTACAACATAATACCATCACCAAGAAATAGTCACCACATAAAGTCACAACATCACAATTACCCTGGGAAAACCTTGAAGGGAAAACACAACCCCAAACTAAAATCTTTATTAATCTCAAAGTTCGTTCTACATATTGAGACAAGGTCATTTCATTAAGCCATTTTCCAGTAGCAAGAGTCTCACAAATCTTATTAATTTATATTGTCATTTTATCCATTTAAAATCATTGAAACACAAAGTATTCTAGCATAGAGAAACACCATCTCTACCTCTAATTTTCCTTCTCATGAATCTCATTTCCCTTCATTATTTCTTAAAGGGATTTAACTCTGAAACATAAGTATAAGAATATTTCCACCAATTGGGTCAAAATAGCCCAAAACTCTTTCTCTAGATTTGGTTCGCAATATAATTCCATCTGGATTGGTTCCATGATCAAATTTCATTAATCGGTACTACCAGATAAGAGCATTGCTTACAAATATTCTCATGCTAGTCAAAGTAATTACATTTTCAATCACCGCTATTCCACGTTTATTTGAATAATTAGATTTCATTTTTACAAAAAAATGAATATATTCTCAATACCAACAATGACAATCAATTTTTGAATAGAACATTAAATATTTACCTAGGAGTATTTAAAAAAAATGAAATTAGAAGAATGATTTAGATAAATCATCCACATCTTGTTTTCCTTCAAGAAACAAAGATGTCGATAGAGGATATGGACTCAATTACTAGTAAAATTTGGATAGCTAGAAAAGTGGTTTCCCTAAGTTCCCATCCCAGGGGAATTATGGTGGCATTGCTTGTATTTGGGACCCAAACGAAGTAGTTATTCACCATATGGTTGGCAATTGGGGTCTTTTGGCTATAGCTATTCAAAGTAGACATTCCAAATAAATTATGCTCTGCATTATTGTTTATGCTTCGACTACTTTGGAGGAAAAAAGAATATATTGGAAGGATATAACTTATATTATCTCTTATCTTCTTGAAGCTTGGATCTTGATCGGAGGATATTTCAATACCATCATCTCTTTGGATGAGAAAATGGGGGGAAATAGAAATTTGGATAGAAGCACTGATCTCATGAGCAAATATATTGTGAACCTCCATCTTGTGGACATCCAACCATATAATGGCCTTATAAATTGGTCTAATAGAAGGCAAGGCTTAGCTTGTATAATGGAGATATTGGATAGGTTTTTGCTCTCTGAAAATTTCTTAATCCATGGTCACATTCCTAAATTGAAGACTCTTAACAATGCTGGTTTGGATCACTAGCCAGACATGGTGGAAATGTGGAAAACCAATGTGAGTTTATCTCCTTTTTATTTTCAATTAATGTGGCTCAGAGAAAGTTTCTTTAGGCCTCATGTGCAAAAATTGTGGAAGGAAGGTAAGCATAGGTATGGGACTAAGATATTCTATTTTTCCAAAAGACTACAATACATTAAATCCAAAATCAAGATTTGGAACTGGAAGGAGTTTGGGGATGTTCATAAAAAAAACATGAAGTTATTTCTCAACTTGAAAATTTGAATAATAAAATCCATTTAGATGTCCTCATAGAGAGTAGAAGTGTAGATGAAATTAAACTCACAACTCAGTTAGAGGAATGGGAAAAAAGAGAACTCTTATGGAAGCAAAAATCTAGAATTCAATGGCTCAAAGAAGGAGATCGAAACACAAATTTCTTCCAAAAATCTCTTCTAGCTCAAAGATATCACAACTTTATTTCTTCCCTGAAATCATATTCTGGAGATATTTTCTACACTTGGGATGGCATGAACTCTATTTTTGTCGATTACTTTTCCAATATTTTTGCTGCTACTCATGTTGACTCAGCTTCTCGACAAAATTTTCTTCAAACAATCCCTTCTCTTATCAATCCTGAGGAGAACTCTATTTTTACTGCTCCTGTTACTATCAATGAGCTTCAACAGGTAGTTTTTGAAATGCAAAAAGGAAAAACCCCAGGTCCTTATGGTTTTCCCATTGAGTTCTACCAAGATTTCTAGGATATCCTTCATGCTGATTTATTAGAGGTGGTGGAAGAAGCTAGGAAAGCCAAAGAAATTTTGAAGGTTATCAATAAAACTTATATTACTCTTGTTCCAAAATATCAAGAGGTTTATCATATCTCAACTTTTAGATCTATTGATTTATGTAATGTTCTTCTCAAAATCATTATAAGATCATGGCAGAAAGGTTGAAGTCTCTTTGGCATAATATTATTTCCCCTAAACAAGGAGTTATGTGGAAGGGCATAAAATAGTATATGAGATAGTTCTTACTCAGAAAGAGATCCATTCCATGGATATGCAAAAATCTCCTTCCATGTTCATTAAGTTAGAATTATCCAAAGCTTATGACAAAGTGGATTGGCACTTCCTTATCAAAGTTTTGAGGCAATTTGGTTTCTCTCAGGATTGGATGGATTGGATTATGGGATGTATCTCTTTAGTTTCCTACTTAGTTCTTATCAATGGTAGGCCTTCTCATTTGTTCCCAAATTTCATAGGTATTAGGCAAGGTGACCCGCTATCTCCTTATTTATTGATCATTCTTGTTGAATGCTTGGGTAGGACTATAACAAAAAAGAGATAAAATAAAACCATTGAGGGAGTTATCATTGCTCATGGAGCTAGACCTATCTCTCGTCTTCAAATTTTTTATGACTCTACTCTTTTAGGTAAAGCTACATTTAAGGAAGCTTCTAATATTAATAAAATCATTAGCTATTTTTCTAAGGCTATTGGGAAATTGATAAATGAAGATAATTTTAAAGTCATTTTATTTCACTGATATGATAGATAGGAATCCATTGTCTTGGATTAATTAATATATAATAATACCTCCCTTCTGATCACTTATTTAGGTATTACCATCAATATGAAAAGGAAGAAAAAAATATTGGATTTGGTTGTTGGACAAAGTCAAGAAGAAAATTGAAAAGTGGACCAATAGGTGGCTTTCTTCCAGGGATAGAATCACCTTGGTAAAATAAGTCCTTCAAGCTATTCCTAGTTATGTTTCTTCCATGTTAAATATCCCAAAGGTTGTTATTTGTGAACTAGATCAAATCAGTCATCAGTTCTTTTGGAGTGGTGCTAAGGAGAAAAGACAATGGGCCTTGGTGAAATGGGATACTTTATGTCTTCCTAAGAATGAAGGAGGATTAGGATTTCAGTCTTATTTTACATAAAAACAAATCTTTAGCTACTAAATTATATTGGAGGATGTTGCATAACCCTAATGCTATTTGGGCCAATAATATTTGTGCTAAATATGTTGAGAACAAAAGTCTTGAAGGCCTTATTCACTATCAATTACCCACCAAACGTTCTCCCATTTTAGTAGTTCATAATACTGGTGAGGATTTGATAAATAAAAATTTATTTTGGATCATTCATAATTATCAATAGGTAAATTATTGGATATATTCTTGGGATGGTCACAAGCATTTGATAACTTAGTTTCCCGATTGGAGGCCTTGGATGGAGGAGCTTCATCGAGCTAACTGGATAAAGGTGGCTAATTATTGTCGGTACCATATTGGTAATTCTAAGGTTGGTAGATATTGGATCCCTATTGAGGATTGACCTATTAAAATCCTAGAAAGGTAAAGATAAGCTATCCAAGGCATCCTTCATATGAGATATATCTCTTGGTCCTATGAAAAATATTGTTTTGATGTAACAACACTACTAATGGTGAGTATTCAATTGCTCAAGGTTATTTGACCTTATGCCATAATAATCCCAACTAATTATTTGACATATTTTCTCAGTTGTGGGCTCAAAATATTTGGCCTAAGGTGAGGTTCTTTACTTGGATTTTATTGCATTGTAGGGTGCTTACTGGTGAGAATCTTATGAAACATGGTTTTCATGGCCCTTTTAGATGTGAAATATGTGGAGAGAATATAGAAAATATTAGCCATATTTTTATTGAATGTACTTTAGCCTCTGAGCCATGGAGGAGAATGGCCACTTTACTTGGCTTACAGTGGTCCAATTTTTTTTTACTTTTGAACAAATTTTAAGGGATTGGCTAAATAAGAGGGTGTTGATATGTTTATTAGGTAGTTAGTTTGGATGGGTTCTACCATTCTTCTTTGGAATATCTAGAATGAAAGGAATAGCCAAATTTTTGAAGCGAAGGAGGAGCAAAAATGGTAGGCAAGAATTTTGAACCAACGGAAGGAGAAAATCCAGAGGCAGGGCAGAATTCTGTAGCTGGAAAGGAGAAGGATTCCCTGTCAGCTCAGTTCAAAAATGCTAAAGGTACATATCCTCTAGATAAACCCTCATACAAAGGGTCCCACTGGGGTTCGGGAGCTGGCAACAAGGGACCAACCTTGTTGGAAATGCTGAAAGGGAAAAATAAGGATCTAGTCAGTGAACTACCATCCCTAATACAAAATAGTAACAGGTTAACTGTGCCAGTGGAGATTATGGAAAGATTATTGGATATGGAGGCATCATCCTTAGTTGGCAATTTTTTGGGAGGAAGTCAGGATATTGAGACTATTTGCTCATGGGCCACGACAAAGTGGAAAACTTCAAGAATCTTAGAAATCGTAGCCATGTCAAGAGGATTTTTTATGATAAGAGTCAACAACAAAGATGATGCAGAGTGCATCTTGACATGAGGACCTTGGTTTCTAGGAAGGCGTAGCCTCTTTCTGAGGAAGTGGGGGGAGGATTTCAACCCTGATAAGCAGAACATTAATATAGCACCCATTTGGGTTTGCTTACCAAACCTCCCGACCAGCTTTGTTAATGAGTACCGGCTTAGTGGCATAGCAAAGATGATAGGAGAGCTCATGGAAATATACCATTCAACCCGGGCAAGGACTAGACTGACGCATGCCAGGATCTGTGTAAATGCAAACTTGGATTCTGATCTACCTTCTCAGGTGGAACTAGCATATGGAGAGTTTCTAAGGATTCAGCCTGTGGAGTATAAGAACAAGCCAACATTTTGTAGCGTGTGCAAAACCCAGGGCCACCTTCAAGCCCAATGTTTGACAATAACTGCAAAAAATGAAGCCACGAGTGAAGGTTTTTTGGGGAAAGCTAATGGAAGAGGGATCCCAAAGTTTCAAGGACCGCGTCTTAACTTGGAAAGATACATACAAGTTAAGAATAACTAGGCTGACCACGCTAACACAGAACTTGCAAAAATCTAGGAGAAAGGAAAGCAACATAATGAGGGAGGCAAAAATCATAAGGCATGTAATAAAGATCACAGCTTGAACATGTTTGATATCCTAGAAAATCTAGAATTTGAAAATGAAAACAGTAAGGATGATACCATCAGTGTCAAGTTTCCTGAAACCCTAGACTCCCCATCCAAATCGATACCATCCACAGCTATGACAAAAAGCCCCAAAAGCTATGCTCAAAATGAAGAAAAATTGCCAGGTTATTTCAGTTTAAACATGGAAAACATAGAGTCAAGATTCGAAGTTGTGGAAACAAGAGCCAGGAATGTAGCTCCTAATCCGGTAGTGGAGCAAATTATCCCTTATCATACGATCCCAATGGTAAAAGGTTCCTTGAAGGAAAGCCTCCTGTTTAGAAACTTGATAGGAGAGGTGAACCAAAACAAGGCTGAGGATGAAGAGGGAATTAAAAACCCCCAAAATGAGGAAGAAGGTTCAAGCCCTAGACTATCATAGTATATGCCCCCTCCTTTCAGTCCAAAACAGACTAGAAGCACTACCAAGCCTCCGATAGATTATGGAAGTTAAATAAAGAGAGGGAGAATATCTACAACAGAGCACTATGGAGTGAGAATAAATGAATAAATTGCAAACAAAAAGCAAAGAACATTGTTACAGCAAGCTATTCCTAGCCAGGATAATAGAAAAATTGACAAACCCCCTTTGGATCAGGGAAGGGGGCAGGGAAAAAATATCAAATAGTCTAAATGAAGGTTCTCTCATGGAATGTGAGAGGCCTAAACGGCCCACCAAAACAAAGGATGGTGAAGTCTATAAGGAAGGATTGGAATCCTACTATTATTTTTCTTCAAGAAACCAAAACAAATGCGGCACAATCAGCACTTATAGCTAGAAGGATTTGGAAGCAAGGGGAAGTGGCCTTTCAACAGGTGAGAGGAGCATCTGGGGGCCTCATGATCTTATGGGATCCTATTAAAATAGAAGGAAGTATTATTCAAGCAAATGAAAGAGTCTTAAGCGTATTATTTCATGATTTTGATACTAATAAGAATTGGATTATGTCAAATGTTTATGCCCCCACCTCTATCCAAGGGCGGTCTAAACTATGGGAGTTTTTGGGGCATTTGAGCCAAGATTTTAAAGAAATTCCTTGGGTGATTGGGGGAGATTTCAATATCCCCCTTTACCCATCTGATAAGAATGGAGGATCTAGGTTACCCTCAAGGAGCATGGAGGACTTCAATGAATTCATTAACACAAATGAATTGATGGATGTAAGACTAAAAGGAGCCAAATTTACATGGAGTAACAAGAGGATAGGAAGTCAGCTGATTCAAGAAAGGTTGGACAGGTTTTTTTTATCCAAGGAAGCTACAACAATGTTTGGTGATTCAGCGTTACAAGCCCTTCCTAAATGCGCTTCAGACCATAATCTTATTCTATGGGAGGCATTTCAGGCTAACTCCTTTAAAAATCCATTCAAATTTCTATCAATGTGGGTTAAACATCCGGACTTCAAGAAACGAATAGAGGAATGGTGGCAGTAGCCTATCCAGGGAAGTGCTTCCTTCAAACTATCTCAAAAACTTAAGATGGTGAAAAACAACCTTAGAATATGGAATAAAGAAGTCTTTGGAAATATTTTTGAGAATAAGAGAGCAATGGGGGAAAAACTAAGAATAATAGAAAGCAAAATCCAAAATGGAACCTATGATGATGCGACAAGGACTGAAGAGAAGGAAACCCTTTGTGAGTTTTATAATATTTTAGCTTGTGAAGAGATGTATTAGAGGCAGAAATCAAGGGCATTATGGCTAAAGGAAGGGGACTATAATTCAAAAAATTTCCATGTTACCACATTGAGCAATAGAAGCAACAATAATATTAGAAATTTAACTAAGGTGGATGGATCCTCAACTCAAAACATTCAGGAGATCAGGGACGGAGGTCGTTAATTTTTTTAGTTCATTATTGGGTGAAGAACGGGCCTGTAATGCCCAAGCAAAGGACTCTCTCCTTCAATTCATTCCACAACTCATTGATGAAATGATTAACGAGTCTCTTACAGCAGCTTTTTTAGATGAAGAGATCAAGGAGGCTTTGTTTAACATGGATCTTGACAAAGCTCCTGGGCCGGATGGGTTTTCACCGTGATTTTTCCAAGTTTGTTTGGGATATTATTGGAGCAGAAGTTATTGCTGCAATCAAGGAGTTCCAAAGTTCAAATAATATTCCAAGGGGTTTCAATTCAAATTTCATTGCTTTGATCCCTAAAGGCCCCAACCCCAAGACTATGGCTAACTTTAGGCCGGTTAGCTTGTGTAATATATCCTATAAAATTTTGTCCAAAGTTTTAGCCAACCGTTTGAAGAAAGTTCTACCGGTTATCATTGATCCAAGTCAAGGAAGTTCTGTACAAGGAATATCAATCTTAGATGGAGTTATTACTGTTCATGAGGCTCTTGGTATAGCCGCTCAAACTAAAAAAGTAGTCATGGATTTAAAGTTAGACATGAACAAAGCTTATGACAGGATAAATTGGGAATTCCTAGAGGTAGTTTTATTAAAATTTGGCTTCAACATGAAATGGGTCAAGTTAATAAGAGAGTGTATTTCTAAGCCTTGTTTTTCAATTTTGGTTAATGGGTCTACTGCAGGTTTTTTCAAAGCAAATGTGGTCTAAGACAAGGAGATCCCATAAGTCCTATATTGTTCGGCATTGTAGCTGAGGCCTTAGGAAGAACCATTAAGGCAGCAGCGGTTGCTGGACTCATATCAGGTATCAAGGCCACGTCGCTAACTACCCCTGTGACACATCAACAATTTGTTGATGATACATTTCTATTGACTTTGGCTTCTATGGTTGAGGCAAGAAGGATTAAAAATATTCTCATAATGTATGAAGAAGCGGTTGGATAGAAAGTGAATTTTGATAAGATCAAACTTTATTTCATCAATATCCCCATTCCTAGGCAAAACATAATAGCAAGGATCATGGAATGTCATATTGCATCCCTTCCTCCCTCCTATTTAGGTCTTCCCCTATTTACGGGGAAACCTAAAGGATCAATGTGGAACATTTGGAGAGGATCCAAAAAAGCTAGCAGGTTGGAAAGGACATATGTTATCTCAAGCAGGCAAAGCAGTTTTAACTATGGCTTCACTTCAAAGTATACCCGTTTACTTCCTATCAGTCTTCAGAGCTCCCAGTAAGGTGTATCACAAAATTGAGCAGCTTCAAAAAAAATTCTCTAGTCAGGGATTGAGGATAATAAAAAGATCCATTTAGTATGTTGGAACAAGGTTTGCAAACCTAAAGCTGATGGGGGGTTAGGATTGAGGAGAGTTGCTCATCTCAATACAGCTCTGTTAGCCAAACAAGCATGGCGATTATTGACTAAGGTCGATAATGAATGGACTACCATAGTTAGGAGGCTCCAAGGTGTGAACTTCCTTAATGACAACTTAGCAAGCATGGGGTCTGCTTTTTGGAAGGTAATCCTCACGAGCAGGGATATTGTCAAGAAAGGTATTATATGGATTCTAGGAAATGGGCAAACAATAGACTTTTGGAAGGATCGGTGGGTGAGAGCTGAGGAGTTATCCCAGAATCCTTGTTTGGCTAGGATTCAAGAGCATATGGAGTAGCATATTGGGAAGAAGGTTGCAAATTATATGTGGCAGGATATAAATATCAACAGGTGGAAACACATCAGAGTACAGGGTTTTTAAGCGGAATCTGAAGAGCTTTATAACATTTTAACTCATCAAATCATTCTCTCTGAAGAGGATGAAGATCACATTGTTTGGGTTGAGACTGAAAGTTGTGACTTCACAGTTAAGTCGGCCTATAATTTTCTTCTCAATGTGGAAGGTCAACAATTTCAATCGAGTTTGGTTTGGATCAAAGGCTTAATTCCTAAAATATCCTTTTTTTCATGGCTGGTGATTCAAGGAAAAATCCTCACTATGGACAATATGTTATCCAAAGGTATGGTTATTTCTAACCGTTGCTACATGTGCAGGGCAGGATGGGAGACAACCCAACACTTGTTTCTGGAGTTTTCGATAGCGGAGTCCATCTTGGATGAACTTTTCCAAGCCTTTAGGATCTCGTGGGTTAAGCCTGCTCTTATATCCGAAGTGTTCCATCAATGGCCTCAACCATTTGTTAGCCTAAAACTTAAGTACCTATGGAAAATCTGCTGGCATCATTTTCTCTGGCATATTTGGCTAGAAATGAACCATAGAGCCTTTAAGGATACCATTCAAAACCCAAAAACCATCCTCAATAGGATTATTTTCTTTGCGAAAGAAAACCTTAGCACCTTAGTGGATGAGAACCACTCAATTCTTCCCCAAGAAAAACAATTAGCTCAGGCCTTAGGTATTGAGGACAAACCTTCCATTCCTTTGCCCAATCCCAAAAATGGGATTTCTTGGGAGCCACCCCCCAGGGTTGGTTTAAACTAAATTTTGATGGTGCAGCCAAGGAGAACCCGGGAAGAGCCGGAGCTGGAGGAATAATCGAGGATCATCAAGGAAATCTGGTCAAGGCCTTCTCTAAACCATTGGGAATTAGAACTAATAACGAAGCATAAGCTAGAGCCCTTTGGAGAGGGTTGCAAGTAGCCCAAGCAACTCAAGGTAACTTGATGATTGAAGGTGATTCTATGAACATCATCAACCTGTTAACCAATGGCAAAAAACCTCCATGGAGAATCGATGGAGTCATCCATGAAGTGAGGATCCTTTTTGTGGCAAGACAAAATAGGAGGGCTCATCACGTGTATCGTGAGGCCAATAGGTCAGCTAAAAAATTAGCCAACATAGGTGTTGATGTTGGTAGTTTGGTGACATGGACATAAGGTGTGCCACGTGAAGTGGAAAACATTATTAGTCATGAAAAGAAACCTGCCCGTTAAAGAGAAAGATGAATGTGTGTTTTTTCCCCATGGAGCTGGTAATAACTATGGGGTTTCCCTCTAAATCATACCAAATTGGAAATGAAGGTAACATGGTGTAATCCTTGGAAGATTCCAACAGAGAATAGGAAATGGAAAGCAACAGGTTTCACAAGTGCAAAGTTCCAAACTTCAATTCCTGTCAATGTAAGTAATGTTTACAGTTATGTTTAGGTATGGGTGTGCTTTTTTAGTAAGGTGTTGTAGGGGATTCAACACAATTTCTGGTAAGAAAGTTTCAAGGATGACTAGGATCTACAATCTCAGCAGAAGGCTGGATATTGTAATAGGTTTTTGGTTAACCTGCAAAACCGGGTAATTAATGAAGACTTTTATTTACCAAAAAAAAAAATTAATCAATATAGGAAGGATATTCATTATATTTGGCAAAATACCATTGCCAACTTAGTTGAATTAGTCCAAAAACTCCTTAATCACCCCCAAAACTCCCACCAAATATGGGATCAAGTGATGCAAAGATTGAAGATTAAATATTCTAAGGGAAAACAACTTAAAGGGAATTTGAGTAATTGTAAGATGGATAGGACAAGAAATTGGCAACCTCCTCCTATGGAGTTTGTAAAAGTCAATACTGATGGAGCCTTTAGAGGGAACCTTGGAAAATCTAGTGTGGGAGGAATTGGTAGACTTTCATATGGCTTCCTCGTTTGTACTTTTGCTGAGAATTTGGGTATTATTTCCAATAACCTTGCTAAGGGGTATGGTATCCTCAGAGGCCTTCAAGAGGCTACTAAGGTTAGATGGGAAAAGGTGCTAGTTGAGTCTGACTCTCAACTCATGATTAATATTTTGAAGAATCCTTCTAAGAATTATAAGGTTGATTGGAGAATAAAAAGAATTATTGAGAAGATTCAATTAATCCAGATGAGATTTTTAAAAGTTGATTACAATCATGTGGTCAGAGATCAAAACAAGAGTGTTGATGCTTTAGCTAATTGGGCTTTGGAAAAAGGTGATCTTACTTGTTATGGCCACCCTCCTAGATGGTGGGCTTCGCAAATAAGAGAATCTCTTATTTATATCATTTCTTTGGATGGATCCAGTTCTGGAGGTACCTAGTTTCTTATTGCTTTATTTTTGCTTCTCTTTGGTTCGATCAGGGTATTTTAGTTCCCTAGCTCAAACTATTCTTTCTTTTGTTTCCTTTGTTGATTCTTGCCTTAAAAGTATTTTGGTCTAGAAAGGTCATTGTTGTGTTCAATTTTTTTCTTTTTTCTTTTTTGTTTTTTTGTTTAGTTTTTTGAGGTGTGTGTTTTTTCGTTTTGTTTTGTTTTTGTGTTGTTTTTGTATTTTGTGTTTTTTTGTGTTTTTTGTTATTGTTCTTGTGTTTTTCTTGTTCTTGTTCTTGTGTTTATTTATGTTTGTGTTAATTTGAGTTTTTGTGTGTGATTTTTTTCTATATTTTTTGTTTTTGTTTATTTTCTGTTGTTGGCTTTTTTTTTTTTTTATTATTATTATTATTTTTAGGTTTTGGTTGTTTTTGTTTTTCATGTTTTTTTTGTTATGTCTTTGTAGCATTCTGTTATTTTTGTCATGTTTGTGTTTTATTATGTTGTTCTTGTGTTTTTTTTATGTGGTTCGTGTTGTGGTTTTTTTATCTTATTGTGTGTGTGTGTTTGGTTGTGCTTTATCTTTTTGACACACTCAAGGAGCATGTTTTTTATTTTATTTTATTATTTTTATTTATTTATTATTATTTTTAAATATTATTGTGTGTTTGTTTGCTCCTTGAGTATGTCAAAGGTGGTAGGCCAAGTGTAAGCCCTGAGCAATTTTTAAGGGAAATGATACCCCTGCCTCCTTGGGTCTTACCCGAAAGTGGCATCTCTTCTAGGATGTTTTCCAAAAAAAAAATATTTACCTTCGTAAACGAACGAAGGATTCCATTTCACTTGTCCAAGAGTAAACAACCATTCCACTCTTCCACAAAAACTATGAGGAAGTTTGTTGTCTCTGTAATTAAACTGGGCTTATTCCCTACTAAATCATAATCAAATTGATACACAACAGTGTTAATTCAATTCTTCATTCACTCACTACTGACAAAATTTTGAAAGGTCAATCGTATTACTTCATGGTGGTTCTATTACAACTACGGGTTCCTAGATTCATGGAGGATTAGAAGAATTTAATAATCACTAAAGTAGACCTACTCTTTTCTTGAAATACACCTTGATCTCCCAAAAGAGATTTGCAGCAGAGATTGTTGTTTAACTAAGTTTGGTTAACAAAATATGTTAATAAAGGAACTCCTATTACTCAAATTAGGTATTACCATAGCCTCTTTACCATCATGGACCAAAACTATGATTACTTATCCACTAATATACCTGATATACTATTGGTATAACTCATTTATAAGTTGGTAGCATAACCTAATGGAAACATCATGGGCTTAATTCACTAGAGCTCACAACAAAGAACTATGGACACTGCTCTCCTTGATTTCAATGTGAATCTAAATGTCCTTTATTTCTTTCATTGGGTATATAATTTTTAGAAACTCTACAGACATATAGAGATGCATCTCTGTGTCTATGATTTTTATTGTTAGCAGGAAACTTAACAAGAAAACCAGTTTATATTTTTAGCATTCTATCACAATTCAGAACTGCTATAACAATATTCTAACATGGTTATTGAACAGAAAAAAACTATAAAAACAAAAATCATTTCCTTCATTCTATTCTAACGTTAATCTGGATAACATCCGTTTTCCCAAAAGACTTATCAATGTCCATATAAAATGCAGGAACATCTAAACTTACTCAGTCTTCCTACGGAGTTCTATTTCCAAAAGGTGTTTTGACATATACTCTGACAACCTTCTACACTCAACAAACAAGATGATAAACAACATAAAGCATCTATCCTTTCTGACTGTTAAAGGTTTTTGTTTAACAAAACAAATATCTTTACTATTGCATCTACAAAATTGTAAACAAAGAGGTTTATATCCTCCAACCTGAATATATCAATAATACAGTTGAATCTTTTTGGAGTGCACTGTGAGTCTTCTACAGGTGTTTTTTTCATTTTCTTTATTTTTCTTCAAGTCCTCTACTCTCTATCCAACCCCTCTTCTCTCCATCAAGCTCCTCTTCTCTTCTACCTAGGATATCGTCTATCCCCCACTCCTCCATCATAATCATCCAACATTGTTGTGTATTGCTCTCTCTACCCCTAAACAATCATGACACATGATCTTCTAACTGGGTGTCCCAAAAGTGACGGACAATCAAGTAACCATAACAACAAAGAATATTAAGCCTTCTTAAAGCCATTATCGTTGGCTAGATTGGAATTTCTAAAAATACTAAGAACTCATTTCTTTTTGAATTAAATTAAATCAAGTTTTCCAAAAGATATAAAGAATAGTAGTTCCTTTTCCAATACACTCATTAAGATTTTTACTTAATGAATGTCTTCTCAAATATCTTGTTCAACTGAGGTGAACATCAAAAAAAGTTTTCAAATTAAATATTATGAAAATTCTTAATTACTAAAAACTCCACAACCTAGCAATAATTTCTTCTCATTAACCAACCATAACATAATTGAAATATATTAAACAAACTACCAATATCAACTAGTATATATTCAAAACCTTATATACATACTCATGCAAATTCATGATATCCATCTACAAGGAAATAGTATTTATTTGTGTTATTCCTAAGATTTTCCATGAACAAGACATCATATCATTTTTTCAACTATTGGCTTCCCATTCTTGGTGATAGTTCCATGACAACCTATTCCCGTAAGCACACAAATCCATTAGCAACATCATTATTTCCTAACTAGTTAAACAATATATATATATATATATATATATATATATATATATATATATATATATATATATATATATATAAACTAGTCAGGAAATAACAAATCATTCCATCGATAACAACTTAACAAAATATAAGTCCATCCAAGTAAAAAGTCTGCCAAGGGAGGGTCATGACAAGGGATGCCAAGAGAATCTTGAAGTATGTGAAAGGCACTCTTGATTTTGAATTCATTATTATGAAACTAGGGAGGTGGAGCTTGTTGGTTTTAGTGACTCTAATTGGGGGAGTAGCTTGGATGATCAAAATTTTACTTCTAGTAATATTTTTTATCTTGGATCTATACTAATCACATTAATCTCAAAGAGGTAAATATCAATTGCTATTTCCTCCATAGAATTTGAGTATATTACAATCATTTCAACCAATGCACAAACCTTGTGGCTTAGGAAGGTATTGGAGGAGATTGGTAAGAAGCAATGTTATCATATAGTAATTTTTGTGATAGTATAGTTATAATTCAATTGGAAAGAATATCATCCATCATAATAGGTCTAAACACTTTTTTTTGAAGTATTATTTTGTCATGGATATGGTATAAAATAAAATAATAGAGTGGAAGTGTTGTAGCACTCAATAGCAACTTGTTGATGTGTTCACCAAATGAGTTACCAAAGCTTTGTTCTTAAACTTAGAAATAGTCTTGTGATACCTCTCAGCATCAAGGGGGGAATGTTAGAAATGTGATGCTAAGAAAAAAATGCATTTATACATATTCTTTGTCATGTTAGTTAGGTAGTGAAATTTCTAACTAAATATTGTAGCTATGCATATTCATTGTCATGTCAGTTAGGTAGTGGAATTTGTAACTAAAGTTTATAACCATGTATATTCTTTGTCATGTCACTTGAGTAGTGGAATTTGTAACTAAAGACTATAGTTGTACATATTATTTGCCATGTCAACTAGGTAGTGGAATTTATAACTAAATATTGTAGCTTTGCATAATATCTATCATATTAATTAGGTAGTGGAATTTGTAAGTGAAGGGAAGTAAAAATTGTAGTTGTGCATATTTACCAAAAACAATTTGTGCTTGGAAAAAAAGTATATTGCATAAAATATGGCTCCATGGAAATGTAAGAAGTTGCAACCCTCTTATGTAGGAAACTTAGATAAATATTATTCTTGGGATAATCAAAATGTAATATTCCATCCTACCATAAGTTTTAATTTATGGTTGTGATTCCATATATATGTTGTCAAGACAGAGCTTACCAATCATGTATGCTTCTAAATATAAACATGGGAAAATAAGTGATTTCTCAATCTAACAAAAAATAAGTTACTTGAAAGACATAAACAAAAAAATTAAGTCCTATCTATGGATTAGGTGTTTACAATATAAATCTATTGACATGAAGAAATGCTTTTCTTAGCAAGGATCTTGAAGAGTGGAAAGTAAATAATGTTTCCCTTATGCTTGAATGATCTATGGGCTTGGCTAAATTTTTGATATTATATTATGCATTAGATCACATGTGCTCTTAATAATTAAAAGAAAATTAATATGGATTCTATATATTCATAAGTATATACCACAAGATCATGCAAACATATAAGCATTCACTGAGAGGAGTGATGTGTGTAGGTTTGAAGTTTTTATCATAGACATTGCTTCAAGATAAAGGCCTAAAAGTTATGAGAGACATGCTAATGAGGTAAAAATTGTAATGACATTTTATCTTTAAATCCTTTTGTTTCATATGAAAGTTATAAAAATAAGTAATTTGAAAAACATAAAAAAATAATATCAAGTGTTAATTATTTTTAACCTAAATTCTTCTTACTTCAAGTTAATAGCTAAAAATATCACTTTCATGGCATTTGTTTTTACTTATTTAAATTTATGCATACATTTCATAGGAAATCTTGTATCTTTAATTAAACAATTTATTTTGCGTGAATTTGAACAATTGATATGATTATTGCCTTAACATGCAAAGAAATTAAGGGAAAGAAGCAATTGACAAAATCTTCTAAGTTATCTTCTTTCTTTTTTCTAATGATGACTATAGTATTTTTATGATGTTCTTCATGTAGAAACTTGATGAACTAGCTATTGCACAAGCTTTGATTCTCTCATGTGCTTAGGTATTGAATAGGATTTTCTATTCTGGTTTGAGTTTTAAAAACCTTTATAATTCTTAAATATGTTATATTCATGTATGTGCAAGTTATTCTACATCCCATTAATATATAGAATTGAATGTAGCACCATAATGAAAAGTAGTAATTTTTTGAAATAATACATGAACATTCTACACGTTATGAAGAAAATGAACACTTATCAAATCAATAAAGTGCACATAAGTTCAAATAAAATTTTCATTTATTATATTCCTATGTGTTTTTAGTCTTCTCATTTTTATCAATTATTCATAACAAAAGGGCCAGTTAATTAAAAAAATGATTTCAAGAACTCTTCAAAATTTTGTCACATTATACTAAAAATTAATTCAGGATTATGGATATAAATTCATTACAAATTATTAACCATGCAAAACCAAACTCCACTATTGCAAAATCCAAAAAAATATATCTATTGTAAATTCCAATAATTTTTCATAAATGTCACCTCATTTTGAATTTCTTTTTATTTATGTTTGACATCGTGAACACATGCCACTTTATTATTTTTTATCTTTTTCTTTTTAAATTAGAAGTACAATATAGAAAAACAAATTTTATCCCTAATTCCATGCATGTTATTTGTCTATGTTTCCACTCAATTATATTTTTGAACAAGCTATTTTTTTATATATTATTTTTAGGTAAGGGAGGGGATAAAATTACATTAGGTTAAACTTTCATGTATCAATTTTTCATAACCATTAAATGTAATATATTTACTATTATCTTATTTGGAATATATTTCAAAAAATTTGATTAATTTCACTAGTAGTTGGGTTGTATTGAAACTTTTTGAATTATGGTAGATTTTACATCAAAAGTTTTATTACATACTTTTTTAGAAGGGTATGTGGTAAAACCCCTTGAGGCCCCCATTTTGTTGTCCCTCACATTTTAGGGATTCAAAAATATCGAAAATAAAACTTTCCCAAACATCCCCATTTTTTTTAGACTTAGGGGTGGTCATCCCAAAAATATCATAGGAAATTTCAACCCATCCATGAAGTGGGACCATCCTAAGATGACATCTTCAAGATGCCCAAATATCATTGAGATGCCATGAGCATATATTAAAGGTATCCATAGAATATTGAGATGCCCAAGCATCTCTTGGACACCTTGATGTACCTTGGATGCTTGGGATATTTCAAAACTATCATCAAGATAACTAAGCATCTTAAAATACATCTACAACACTTAGAGATTTTAAAATATACAATATAAATATAAATTTATCCAACATTCATACATAAAATTTAATAAAGAAATTATTATAATAATGTTAATACAATCCTACCAAAGCAGTCATAAATGCATGTTCAAGTCTTATAAGATACATTAAAATATAATGAGTCTACCAAATAAGTATAATGCATAGATATTATGGATTACGGATTACGTAAATATATACATAGATATGCTAAAATGAATTAAACATATTTAACAAGCCTTTTAATAAAAATATTTAACAATATCATAGAAAAAAAATTTATTGATAGAGGGGTTTTGAAAGGACCCAACAAATTTAACAAAGAGAAACAGGTGTGAACCCAACTAGGATCAACACCGAAAGCCAAAAAAAGTAAAAAAGCATCTGATAAAACCTAGCCAAACCATCCAAAAAGATAAAAGGAAATCCTAGCAGTTTCCAACAAAACCAAAAAATTAATTGGAGAAACCATGAAAAAAAACCATGCAAACCATGAACAAAAACCATGGAAACCAGAAACATTGACCTACATCTCAGAATTCTCATGAGGAATCAAAATACCATGCAGGAAGTGATTAGTTCCATACTAGAGGCAAGGGAGTCTCATTTGGCGTCCAATAGGCTTACTTAGACCACCATACTTGTTAAAGTAAATAAATTCCATCACCATGGTTTACCTCCACGAGTCCCACTGGGAAGTCAGACCGTTAAAGGCAAAGGGATTCTTCTAGAACTCCTTTATTTGCAAGTAAATATATTATTTTATTTCCTTCTCTATACATAAGTTGGATAATGATGTTTGCATATGTACCCATACCCAGTAAGCTTTTGCATTCATTAATTATATTGTGAACACTCCACGACGGGACTTGATTTCCTTTGAGTCAATTGATAGCAAGCATGGAATAACCTTCAACAATAATGTGGTCACAATCAAACTCCTACATAATTATTAGATCTTGGTACATGGCTCTCACTTCTGCAAGGTTGTTGGACTAGATTCCAATATTATCCTCATAAGAAAAGATTATTTGACCCCTATCAAATTTGATAATGCCCCTAGAATTGGCCATCCCAAGATTCCCTTTTGCCATGCCATAAAAATTTAGTTTTAACCAACCAACTAAAGGAGAAATCCACTTAATAATAGATCTATCAATGCGATTTTGGGAGGCCAGAGAAGAATTGCATTTAAACTTGAAGATATTAAACAAGCAAGTTTCAAGGCCAGGTTTAGGGACTTCAGATGTAGAAACAAGTTGAGCATTCTTCAAGGTAAGAGTGATGACATGATGGAAGATAGACCAATGATTATTTCTCAAACCATTAAACACTATATTATTACACTCCAACCATACTTGTCACAGGTAATGATGCAGACAAGTGGACCAAAGAAACTTTAGATGGGGATTAGAAAAGGGATTTGATCATTGTTCTAACAATTGGTAAAGGGATGATGGCTGAACCCACACAATGCTAAAGATATCAAAGAGGTATTTCAATATGCCAATGGAGAACGAATATTCCAAGAAAAATGAAAGGTTGACTCCCAATTAGACATATATAGAATACAACAATTGGTGATGTACATGCCTCTTTTAATGATATTATCAATAGTTAAAATTTTATTTTGAGAGGTAAGTCAAAAAAAGAAACTCACCTTTGGAATTAAGTTTTTAATCTAGATAAGCTTTACGTAGGCCCATGAATATGTTGGAGGATCTTAAATGTGATATGTAGTTTTGACTGTGAATTGACCATCCTTGTAAAGTTTCCAAACATTAGTATCTATGGACTAGATGCTTGGAATGACACAGACCCTTAACAGTTTTGATATTTCTATTGTAGAATTTTTAAGTTCATTGCTAATGTTATTGGTAGGAATAATTTTCCATTGTCTGTAGTTGGATGTTTGAGAAATTAAATTAGCCACTATATCTCCAAATAGTTGGTCTTTGATAGATTTCAAAATGGTAAGACTTGGCTCATTTATTAGCATATGATCCTTTAGCTAGGAGTTTTTTCTAGAATTTAATATTCTTGCTAGATCCAAGTCACCACATTTGCATTTTTTGATAATTTCTTTGGTATGGATGACCGAGTTCCAGAAGTGAGATTCGCTAGGGATGGGGAATTCTTCCAATAAGGAATTATGTTGGAGATATTTACCTTTAATTATATCCATCCATGAGGCTTGAGCTCTTTGGAAATTTTCCATCCCTGTTTGCCCAAGAGGGCCAGGTTAATTTGGTGAAATTTCCTAAAGCCTAGTCCACCTTTATCTTTCTTAGAGCAAACTTTATCCAAGCTACTAGTGGTAGTCTATTACAATTTTCATTCACAGATTAAAGGAATTTTCTTTGTATTTTCTCAATATTCTCACATATTGAGGCCAGGATTTTGAATACAAACATGAAGAATATTGGAATGCTCTAAAAGCTTGCTTGAACAAGAGTTGCTTTGGTAGCTTGACTCAACAGGGATTTTTTCTACCTAGCTAATTTCTTGAGAGTTCTATCAATAACATTGTTCCACATCACGTCTATTATATTATCGTGAAATAAGGGTATGCCAAGATATATAGAAGGAAGAATTGAAATGATGCATACCAATATTATTGCTATGTTTTATTACCTATGAATAGGGGTGTTTAGAAAATATGTTTTGCTCTTGTCAAAATTGACCTTCTAACCAACAACTTCTTCATAGAATTTTAAGATGGTTTTGATAATTTTTGCTTCAATAACAGAAGAAATGGTGGCCAAAATTGTATCTTCTACAATTTTTTTGTGTGTAACAGCCTTAGACCTTGAAGATAGCTTGATGTCAGAGAGGAGACCAAGAGATCTCACTTGTTTGAGGGATATTCCAAGGACTTCGGCCATAATGATGAAGAGGAATGGAGAGAGCGGGTCCCCTTGCCTTAAACCTCTTGAGATCTTAAAAAAACCTATCGTAAAACCATTAACAAGGATAGAAAACTAGGCAGAAGTTAAAATTTTTTTAATTAGGGCAATCCACTCATCATGGAATTTGAATTTGGCAAGGATAGCAAAGATAAATTCCCAAGATACCCGATCAAAATATCTATTCATATTAAGTTTCAAGAAAAGACCAAGTTTCTTTCTCTTGGAAACTGAGTGGATGAGTTCATGGTTGTTATTATACCATCAGTGATACATCTCCCTCAGAAAAAGATCCCTTGGCAATTATCTATAATGGTTGGGAGTGCTTATTTGAGCCTATTAGCAATGAACTTTGATATGAGCTTATAAAATACATTGCAGAGACTTATTGGTCTAAAATCATACATGGATTTGTTGTTTTGGGATTTGGGAATGAGCATAAAGAATGTTGAGTTAACATCCCTGGGTAATTATTTGTTCCATTGGAAATCTAGAATAGCTGCAGAAATATCTTGGCCCACTATATCCTAGAAGTGCTAGAAGAACCTAGGGGGAAAGTCGTCATGTCTAGGAGCTTTATTGGGTTGTATAGAAAATATTGCATCTCTGATCTCATCACTGGTGAAAGCTTTTAGGAGGTTGTCATTAAAATCTTGAGATATAAGAGTTGGAATCTTTTGCAAAAGAGCAATTCAAGCTTGAGGTTGACAAGGAGGGCAAGGCCCTAAAATATTTTCAAAGTGTGACACAACCTCTTCCCTGATATCATGAATGTTGGAGGTTATTGTCTCATCACTTCTAGACAATTGTCTAATTTTATTATTGCTTTCATGTCTGAGTGTGGACGTGTAAAATAATTTGGTGTTGGAATCACCTTACTTTAGCCATAGGGCATGGGATTTTTACCTCCAAAAAACCTCTTCCCTGTAAAGGATGCTATGATAATCTGATAAGAATTATTTTTCTCTTTGCCTTAGATTAGTTTCCAAACTTCCATTTTGAATATTGCTTTCTACAAGATTCAACTAATCAACAATATCTTGTTTGGCTTGGAAAATATTCCTAAAAACTTCAGTGTTCCATACCTTCAGGTTATTTTTGATAAAGCATAGTTTTTTACCAATTTGAGCTATGGATGATCCTGAAAAAGACTTACTCCACCATTCAAAAATGCAGTTCCTAAGCCCCTCATATTGTAGCCACATTGATTCAAATCTGAAGGGTGTTTTGAAGGTCGAGTCTTACCTATTTTTTTCCAAGACTAAAGGACTGTAATTTGATCCATTTTTGGAAGAGAGTGAAGGGTGGCATCATAAAAAAATTGGATTGCTTCCTTGGACACCAAAAATATATCAAGCCTCATTTGGTTGATTTGGTTTCCTATTATTTGGTTACTCCAAGTATATTTTACCCCTTTTAACTGAATGTCCACGAGTTCATTCTATTCCAAAAATTCATCAAATTATCCAAAGCACCTAGATGTGATGGGGTTCCCTCATTTCTTATCTGAAGTATAGAGTGGGCTATTGAAATCACCTGCAAGCATCTAAGGATGATTCTAGAATTTGTTTCTCATTTGGCTTAAAGTGTTCCACAAGGCCCTACGACCTCTCAGATCATTGGGAGCATAGATGTTTGACATGATCCATAGAGATTGGGTATCTTTGTTATAAAAAATAATATTGATTACTCTTTTTGAATTGGAGATGAGTCTGCCTTCTATAATATCTAGGTTTCATAGAAACATGAGGCCACTAGACAACCCACGCACTGGACTATAAATGAAAGCACTATATTTCCACATAGACTTAGCAATTTTATCACTATTGTCCATATCAGTTTTAGTTTTCTACAATAAAATAATACTGGGTTTTTTTTCTTTTCTCATGGACCTAACCAATATTTGTTTGGACTGCCCATCGAGACCTCTCACATTCCATGAGATAATATTCATGTATGGTTCCTTGAAGAAGATTCTCCCTCTCTGCTAGATGTTGGAGGAGGTTTGAATCATTTTCCATAATCTACCAGGACTTTAGTATTTGACTATTTTGTAAGATATGATATGATAGTAAGCTGGACACCATTAGCAATATCATTCTCAGTTTTCTTGCACCTTGTTTCTTGACTAGTTGGCCTTCCTTTATTTTTATCACTACCTACATTAGCAACCAATTTATTTTGGCTCCTTGTCACCTATTTGGGGGAAAATAACAATTATTTAAGAATAAGAAAATGGGGGGAATCATTGATGAGTTTTAGAGACTCGTTGGACAATGGAAAACCCTATGGTCCCAACCTAGTAGGGGACTGATTTCTATTAGGGGTAGCATCTATTTCTTATATAGGATTAGCAAGGGCTTCATCCTATGCTCTTGGAGTGACTCCAAAAGTAATTGCTTCACAACCATTTTCCTCAACTTCATGGATAGCTTCAGCATTTGATTTGGTATCAAGGTTGTTTATATGCAAGAAGGGATTGAGATTTTCAAATAGTGAACGTACTTGAGTGGGTGTTTCTTAAGTCATTACCTAAGAGGATATTGATTGCTTGCCCTTGTCACCTTGGTTATTATTTAGGGTATAGTGCATCAGTTGTATATTACCTACCCATTCCTGCCTTGGAACCCACCCTTCAACTCTTTTTTGAGCATAGGACATTGATTTCTAAGATGCCCTTGCTTTTTGCACTCAATACAAAAAGTTGATTTATTTTTGTATTCAATAACTTGAAATTTGTGGTATTCTCCTGTAATTAGGTCTACACATGTGGTAAGATCAAAATAAAAGTTAGTTATTACACAAATTCAAGTGTATGTAAGATGTGATCTAGATTTTGTTACCAAGTCAATGGAAATCAATTCTCCAATTGTATGGGCTATACCCTTAAGGATTCTTGCATGCCAAAACTAAGATGGTAATCCTAGTAATATGACCCATATTGGTACCACGTTGATGCTTTGTGTCTCAAGATCGAAGTCTTACCCCAACTATGTAGGAAGATACTTCTTTGATCGAAAAAAATGGCCCTCTAGTGAGAATATGACTAGTATATTGGGAATTCTTTAGTGTGATCATAAAAAACCCACTGGGACAGGAAACTAGTTCCATATTGCCTATAGGCCACCATTTCATGAAGGTCCATTTTTTAATAGACTTGATATCAGGTTGTGCTCCTAAAAATTTGTCTACAAGCGATAAGGATTCCTAGAAAATTAAGGGAACCATGACTTCAAGTGGAATAATGACTTCCCTGCAAGACACCATAAGAGTAATTGAGTCTTGTGAGGTGAATCCCATTATATTGTAGAGTTTATACACAAAGGAAATGGAAGGGGTGTTCTAAGGTTGAGCTAGCGGAAGGCCCCCCCTACACCTAGGACATTCGCACATTTGACCGAAGCAACAATATGCTTTGCACTGCCAGCATTCTCTGACCCATCCTCACTGACATCCTCTTCTCTGGTTCCAACCTCCATGGAATTCAAACTTTTATGCATCACTGCTCTCCATTATCTCCATCCACAATATAATTAGAGTTGTTATAAACTTGAAAATCTTGTTATAGACATTGTAGACATGTTCTACAATATCATAGAACATGTCTACAATACCTATAACAAGATTGACAAGTTTATAACAACTCTAAATATGATCTATAACAAATATTTCATTTGTAGAGTAATTAATTTTAAACATGACCTCCCAATACAATCCCATTAGGTAGTTTATTGTGCTTTCCTATTGAATATTTTTAAAGTCTAACATGGTTTTATTCCAAAAAAAAATTATAAAATACATATAGATATTTGTATTTCCATAGTCAAAAGAGATAGTGAATATTAGTTATTTTATTCAACCAATAAATCCATTAGGTCATTCATTCAAGCAATACCAAGCACGCTCACTTTTCATACGCCCTTGTAAAAGCATTGAGAAATTAGTTTTACTTTCATTTTGTTTATGTAGTTGGAAATTACATTATTGTTTATAGTTGAATTGAGAATCGTAATTACCTATAAAATTTAAATTTTATTGTTATACGAATGAGAATGTTTGATGGTTATGTGATGTTCATCATTTTTTATGCTTTTATATTATTTCTAATTCATAAATTCTTATGCTTTTACATTATTTTATCTTACAGATCTTTAAATTTTATTTTAAATTCTAATCCAAGGCCTACACAAACATATAAAAGTTGTCCACCATTTGTCTCACTACTATCCCGAATTTTGGGATCAAATCCATGACATCCTAGAGATGCATCCCACAATTCCTCCTCATCTCCATCCTAAAATTTCTATTGAACATCGAGTACATGGTAAATAAAAATTGGGTATCCTATGCCCAAAAGTTTAAATTCTTGGCAAATAAATAATTTTGTAGGGTCTTTTTCTTCTAGTGGATTGTTATGTGATTGAAAATTTAAAATTTATATACCCAAGAATTTAAAATATAGATCGCACCAAATTTTTAATAATAACTTTGAAAACACCTTATTAAATTTACATTTTAAGTTTATTTATATAATAAAAATTTGTATGAACAAAAAAATATTACTTAGATATTAGTCATGAACATAACATTTTAGTTTTCACAAAAAAATTTATAATTACTTTTAAAATTTCAAAAAAAAAGATTTTAGTTTCGTACATGTAAAAATATTCTAAAATCTTGTAAAAACCATAAATCTCCCTAAATTTTATAGTCTATAATCATAGAATATTTTCTTGGGTAAATGGGTGCTTTAAACACGAAAAATAAACATATAAATGTAAAGCTCTGTAGTTTCATTTCTTAAGAATAAATTTGATTCAAATAGTCAATATGTTTGGTTAATTCGTTTGGATTATGTTCTTGATTTCCTATCTTCACTGTTATTCATAAAAACAAAATAAAAATTACAATGAAGAGATTACAAGGCTAGACCACCATTTTTCATTAATGTTCAAGTATAAATTATTATCCTATGGAATGATAACTCGTGGTTCATAATTTTTTTTTATGATAATCTTGGTTGTAAAATCAATGTTTTCATTCATTTAATTTGGTATTGGCCATATTTGCATCAAGAGAGGGTAATTGCTACTTAATAGTAAAAAATAAGAAAAATAGTGTTATTTAATTATAATTACATTTAATTATTTTTAAATAGTTTTATTTTTCGATAAATATTTGATTAAAATGTTTTCATTTTTCATAGTAATTTTTTTAATAATTTAATATCCTTTTGAGTTTAATCTTTTCTTTGTTCTTGCTTTGAGGTTTTTTTTTTTTTTTCCGTTCTCATAAATTTTTCAATTCTTCTAGATTATTCATGGTAGAATTTATGATTTATAGGTTTATGCTAATGTAAGAGCCTAAAGCACAAATGATATTCTTAAAAATACTTATTTATGCTAACCTAGAAACACTAAAGTAAAATCAACATCCTTCATAGTGCTTAGTTTCAATATGCCTTCATATAAAAACCTAAATTCTCATGGATATCCTTGACAATCCTTTCTTTATTTATTATGTTGATCTTAAAAGCCTAAAATTATAAAGAATAAACTCTATACTACTCTTGTTTTATTGCAAGGAGAGGATTTTTTTACTACTTGAAAAAATAAGATGATTTCATTCGATTAAATATGGCCTCTTCTTTATTTAAAAATTTGCCATTGAGTTTTCCTTTGTACCTTATATTCCTTCTAAATTCAAATTTATACATTATAGTTCCTCATTCCTTTTGTACTTATTTATTTTAATTATTAATACAAGTGGGTTGTGATGGTCTTCAATATTTGAATATCCAAAGGGACTTTTTCACTTTTTTAAGTGGAAAATCCTTGACCTAATTTATATATTTTTTACAATATATTCTTTTTGCTTTATCTTAAAGTTGATTTCATGATAAAAACATCTCATCTCTTTCACCCTTAATTTTTACTTTTCAATATCTTACCATGTGTCCTTTCTTGTAACATTTGTGGTATCAAAATGTAATCTTTATATAGACAATTTGTTGCTCCCATCCTCTTATTTCAAATTTTATCGTAATAGATTTTAGCAAATACTTTAAAATATCCATGGAAATATATATCCAAGCATATACAACATGCTTTTGTTACTTAGTAGTTAGTCCCTTATGGATAAACTCCCCTAGAATATTACCACTATTCTTCAAAAATGGTTGATTGATAAAGTAATATAGAAGTCCAAAAAGCATATCCCACATGTTTAAATGATTTTCATCTCTGTAAAAAATTCTTACTCAACAATATTTAATATAGAACTTCTCTCCCTGTAAATCATGGATCATCATGCAATATTTTACCCTTCATTTCTAAACTAGAGAAGATGATGAGGAAAAATCATTTTGGAAGAAATATTTTGGAGTAATTTGATATTAATTCCCACTTTTATTTGATTCAATTTTGAATATTTGAGAAACATACCCAATACTTGTGGAACTTATATATTGACCCTCTACTTTTAAGAACAATCATATTGTTATCAATTAATTCATCATTGGTAATTACTTCTACTTTAACATTTACTTTTTATAAGGATTATCATGGACTCCCTCTTCCTCATCCCCAACTAGGTCATCCATACTTTTAATTAAGGAATCCTTATTTCTAGTTAGGGCTTCTATAAATAACTTTCCTTCCATGAAACCTAGATTTTCTCTATAAGAATCCTTTATTTTATTTTAAACTTTCAAAGATCTAGAATGATAATATATGAGCCTTGCTCATTGATTTCACTCAAGATCTCTTCTTGCACTTGCTCCTTACTTACAACTTATTAATATTTGACCATTCTAATATGGATTTTTAAATTAATAGAATTTAATTTCATTTTTATCTTTAAAAAGGTAAAAAAAATGAAAGGAAGACATTTTCCAATGATGTTCTTCCAACTCTTAATCACATGTTTGATATAAAAAATTAATACTTGTTAATAATTCAAAATATCATAGAGTGAGTGTGGGCCAAGAGAAAGTGTGATTTAGACGAGCCTCACCTTTTCTTGTTTTAGATTTTTGAAAAGAATAGGGAGAGAGTTTCAATAGAAAGCAAGTGCAAGTAGAAATGAGGCTCACATTTTCTTGCTCCAAATATTTGGAAAACTTCAAAAGAAGGAAAACTTATAAAAAAAGATTCATAAGAGGAAATGTTGGACAACATGAAAGGAAAGCCATACTTGAAAGCCTTAATTGGAAGTAAATATGCTATATTTGAGATAGGATGAGCAACAAATATATGGAAATTCTAATCTGGTAAGAAAATATTATGCCAAAATTCATTATCATAGATGAGATGACCAAGCAAAATAAAATGGTTCTCAAAAGTAGAGGGTTAATACACAAGTTTTATTGATACTAGACAAGGTTTTGGAGATCCAAAATTTGATCAAGTGGAAGTGGGAATTAAATTCAAGTTACTCCATGATTTTTCTTCCTAAAGTTTCTTTCCTTAGTCATCTATTTTAGTCTAGAAACTATGGATAAAATAATGGGTGTTGGTCCATGTTTTAGGGTGAGGGATTCCCTATATTCAAGACTATTGAGTGAGAATTTTTTTGTGTGGGTTAGGACTTTTTTATTTTTATATCAACTTATTAATAAATATTTTTTGAATAATATTGGCAATACATTAGGGGTAGTTCATATATGAGGGACTCAATACAAAGAAGCAAAGATAAGTTATATCTAGATATGTGCTATGGATATTTAGAACCTCTACCATAATTCATTAAGATTAAATATAGATTATGAGAATGAGGTCAACAATCAGATTATAAAAATATTATTTTTTGATGAGATAAATGCTAAAAGACTAGGCACATGGAAAATAATTACAAAGTGGAAACTATGGAGAAAGAGAGAAAATTTTGGTCATGACACAAAATTCAAGATGAAATAAGGAGATCATATTGTACTAGATGCTATGTTATATCAAGGATATTCCATTTCCAAAAAAAGGTAAATAAAGCCTATCTATAGTATTAGATGATAAAGGTCCATATTAGTTCATTCAAATCAATCATTTGAAAAAATAAATATTGATAGAAGGGATGAGGAAGTGCAAGTGCAAGTTTAAATTTAAAAGGAATCAAAGGTGTAAAGGACGATATGGAGGAAAATGTAAAATAAAAGAGGAAAAACACGTAATTTTACTCTAGGTAAACCATCCTTATTTTCCTTAAGTAGTGTAAAATCCTCTACTTGAAATAGAAATGGAAGTAGTGTAGAGGTTATCCCTTGCACTTTAGCATTTCAAGAGCAACACAATAAATAAATGAGGATGACGACTATCCATAGATATTTAGGATATTCTAGGGAAGCATAATAACTAATCACTATGAAGGAATGTATTTGCACTTTATGTTTTCTAGGTAATGTAAAAAAGAGAGTGCTTTTGAGGTTATTCCTTACACTTTAGATCCTTCAGAGCAAGACAAACCTACAAATGATAAGTATCATTATGAATAATATAGAAAAATTGAAGGGATTGATGAGTATGAAACTGTTGGTAGGAATTTAAAAAGGAGAGAAAGAGCCAAGAATAAAACATAAGGAGAAAAGAAAATTCATAGGAATATTGGTATAAAAAAACAAAAGAAAAAATCTCAAGTTTTATAAGAAGTAGGGCTAATACCACAAATAAAAACAAAAAAATTAAATTAAATGATATCTTGGACTATTAGGGGCATGAATAAGTCCTATAAACAATATGCATTATTAAATTGATAGGTTGTTATCATGAAGATGTTTATAGAAAAAAAAAATAGGTATCAAATATTTTAGCTAATCGTAAAATTGATCTTCATCTTGAAAAATTAAAATTTTAGAAGGCAAATAGTTGAATGAAATTTTATCTCTTAGTAGAATTGATATCAAGGATTTGATTTTATTTTTAATACATAGGAGAATTGGTAATAGCATTGAGTTACGCCACTATAAACCATAGTTCACTAGTTTGGACCTTGTACCTTCCTAAAGAGAGGCCAAAGCCCTAACCACTTGTCAAACAAAAGAAAATTGAGTTTACATGGATTTTTATGAGGTATCCTTATCCCCTCATATCAGGGTTTGAAATTAGGTCTCCTAGGTGAAAATCCAAGGACTTGGGTCTCGTGAGTTGGTATCAAGGATTTGATTACATAAACATAATAGGTTAAATAAGATGAAAATGTTTAATAGAAAATAAAACGAAAAATATGGTTGATAGAAAGTTGGATATGGTTTAAAATTAACTTTAAACCAACACAATAAAACCAATATAATATTTTATTATTTTGATGAGAATGAGCCCAATAAAAACCACACATAACTTATTAAAAAAAATTCTTAAATCACTCAGAGTTTTTTCATAAATAAAAAGTAAATTTAACTTATAAAATATGCGGGTATTACAAATATCAAATCACCTTGTTCTCATTATGTGTTGGGAGAGAAACTTAAGTCATGTTATCCACCTATCAAATGCACATGCCTGAGAGAAGCTTAAGTTATGCTATTTACCTATGGAATGCATATGCCTAGGGTTATGCATAAGGGGTTGGATTCAAAACGTACTTGTAAAAAAATGGTGAATCCTAATTGAAATTAAGGCAAATCTTAAGAAAATTAAATCAATCATCTTCACACCAAAATCTGGGGTATTTGAAGCCCTAAAAGTAAGGTCATATTTGGGGTAACATTTGACCTATTAAATCACCTTATAAATTCATAAAATACCACCATTAGATCGGGATTGAAAAGATCTTTCCAAAGAGTACAAATATGCCTATATTTGAATATATATTATGGTGAATTGACCCTAAGAAAAAATTGATCCTAAAATTTTTAGGCGAATGGGCGACGTCATGGGTCCTTATATTCGCCAATTTTCAATTTTGAAAATCGTAATATTCACCACTATGCATGACCCTGTATATGCCCTATCTTCTCATTGTATGTTTGGAGATAAGCTTAAGTTATGATATCCACCTTTCAAATGCACATGTCCTATATCCTTTAGATTAAAATCTTAAGCCTCTTACATAGACTACCTAAACCTTCATTGGCATGCTCCATTAACTATTATAATATTTTTTATATGGGATATTGACCCTTTAGAAAATCAAATTGGAGTAGTCTATCTTTTTTTTTCCTTAAAAAAATCTATAACTTCCATTTCAGTTTGAAAAAAAATTACAATGAGAAGGGTATTTTATACCCTCATATAAGCCTTACTAAATCAGACATGCTACAATAAAAACATAATGTTGCAAATCTTTAGCCATCTTATAGAGTTCCATTTTGGTACTTCAACCCTATAACCATTAGTCATATTTCAAATATGACCTTAATTATCCAAAGACAAAAATGAAACATGAAAGGTATCCTAAACCATAACTTCTATCAAAAGGAAAAAAGTATCAAAATGATATAGACTATGGTGGAATCTTAGTCTCATACACTACTCCTTTAACCAAGTACCAATTGGAATATCCAAGACATCTTTTGATAGATCGTCTACTCCCTTATTTAGTTCTCTATAAATATATTTATAAAATATCTCTATAAATAATTCTTATAGTAATTTCACTTGCTTGTAATAAGGCCTAAGTATCAAATTTTGCATCCCTACTAAACCTGAAGCCCAATCAACCACCAATTTTGAGTCACCCAGTACTTGAAGTTTTTTTATTCCCTATTCCACTACCATTCTTAATAAAAATATCAAATCCTTCCACTCTGCTACATTATTGGTGCCTTCACCAAGACCTACTTTGAAAGTGAATTTATGGTTTTCATCCTAATATAACACTCCTCCTACCCCACATCTATCTAGATTGTCTTGACAAGATCCATCAAAAAAAGCCCAAGATTTTGTAATATCCATTGTTAAAATTTTAACCTCTCTTACAACCAATATTTTAAGGAATTTTTTATGCCTTCATTAGTATATTTTATTTGAGCTTGAACTTGTATATGTAGAATTTTCTTTCTCTCAAACAACATAGAATTTTTTGCTAAACTTAAACCCCATGCCACTATTAATGAAATGGACCTGTATTCGTTTAGATCTTTGTCTTTGAACCATTTTTGCATATTATCTAACAGATTCCTTGTTGGCCACTATCTCTTCCCCTTAGTCATGGGTAGAACATACCTTCACACTCATATCATAAAATCATAGTGAACTAGTAGGTGATCTATTATTTATTCTTCGCTTTTACACAAGCTAAATTAACTTGGACCCTACTGAGACCTCTTTTGTAAAATATTCTATGTTAATGCCTTCTTAGCTAGATCCAACCAAGAAAAAATATGATTTTCAAGGGTCCTTTCACCTTTTAAATATTGCTCCACCACCAAAGGACATCCTCATTGTTATCTTCAAACATTGCCTTGTATCCTTTTTTAGATGTAAATTATCCACTAGTTGGGTTCTTTGACCATACTAAAGAGTCTTCTTCTTGTATTGGTCCTATAAAATCCATTGTCAGATCCCCTGTATGCTTGCTCCATTACTCAGCTTCATTTTCTTCCAAAAGTAATTCTTTTGTTGAAAGCTACCCATGATTCCATAAATTTATTTTATCCATAGAGGCTACATCTGCTAATACTTTGAACTCCTATCTATTTAAATGTTCTATTAAATTTTGATATATATGGTAATTCCCTCCATTCTCTAGCCAAGGGTATTTTCCTAGCCTTACTTTCTTTCCATTTCCTATTTTTCAAACCAAAAAATTGTCCACTAATGAAAAATCCTTCACTAATGCTTTCCAAATGATAGTTGCATTGGTCACTAGCTTGATAGGAAGTTTAATCCACTCTTCAAATGACATGGAACCTAAATATTTCTCTTGGATAACATCATGCCATAATCCTTTATTAATTACCAATCTCTAAATACTCTTGGTAGCTAGTACTTTCCTGAAGTTATGTATATTCTTAAGTCTCCATCATCCTACTGATTTAGGTTTGGCTATCTTACACCACTTAACCAAAGGCATTGGATTATTCTCCCTTATTCATATCCAAAGGAAATGGAAGCATTTCTTCCTTATAATTTCCATTATTTTAACAAAAATATAATTCATAGAGTGCCAAAATACTAGAACGACTTCCAAAACTTATTTAACCAATGTTAAATGACCTCTTAACCATAACCATCTACTACACCATGAAGTTGCCTTTTCTTCAACTTTATTGTATAACAAAATTCAATCTTGGTATCCATAATTATTTGGCTTTAGTATAAACCTTTAATATTTTAGATCTTTGCCAAAATCAATTGGATTGAAGTCAAAAACCCTTACCACTACTTTTTCTTGTCCTGGTTGTAGATTGTAAAAAGCTACATATGTTTTCTAGAGGTTTATTTACATTCCTGTGGTAACACAATATAATTCTAAGAACTCTTTATATTTTAGTGCTTCTATTAAGGTACCATTTATAAATAGGAGTATATCATCTACAAATAGTAAGTGAATCCCAACCAAAGAGTTTTCCAATTTAATACCTTTGATCATGCTAAGTCTTTTTTGTTCCTTAATCATTCTACTTAGCCCTTCAACCACAAGTAAGAATAATAAGGGTGATAGGGGACATACCTGTCTCAAAAATATAGAAGGCTTGAATAAGCTAGAAGTTGAAGCATTAATTAAGGAAACAAAGGAAGTAGAATTAATACACCCCATTACCCAATTTACAAAGGGCACACTACAACCAATATGAATTAATATAAGCCTAATATACAACCAAAAACCCTATCAAAAGCTTTTTCTAGATCAAGCTAAATTATCATTGTTTTTTGCTTCCTTAATTTAAATAAATGAATTATTTCCTTAGCAACACCTATAGCTTCATGTATTTATCGTTTACTTAAAAAATAAACTATTATTCTGAGGTGTATGAAAAAACCCCTTTTAACCTCATAGAAATAATCTTGGAGATGATTTTATTGAGATTATTACACAATGATATGGGCTACCCAAAATATTATGGGTTATCCTTCTTAGGAATCAAGGCCAGGAAAGTTGTATTGATAAACATGAGTACCTGCCTAGAATTCCTTAATTCATCAACCACCTTTAAAAGTTCTTCTTCCAACAACTCATAAAAACCCACATAAAAGTCAATGGTCCTAGACTCTTCCCTTTCTAAAATGATTTAAGTATTGTTTATAGCTTCTCCTTAGTGACTTCTATCAACAAAGTCTCTTTAACTCCATCATTGACCATCTTATGTAGATAAAGTGCTAGCTTAATGATTTCTTCAATATTTGATCTATTGGGTTCTTGATAAATTTTCTTAAAGTGGGATACTCCTAATCCTACTATTTCTTGAAACCTTCTCATATTTCTTCCATCCTCTCCTTTCATATCCTAGATTGTATTCATCATTTTTTTTTTTTGCATACTTTTGAAATAATTTTGTACTCTCGTCCTCATGTTCAAACCAAAGTGCTCTACATTTCAACCTCCACTTTGCATATTTGCATTCTAACAATTATCTCTTATTTTTTTCTAAATCCTTTACATACAAATTCTCCTTGTTTGAAAAACCCTAATTGCCTTTGTGACTATATAACTGATTTAATTTAGATTCTATGTGTACTATCTTTATCTTTGCTTTCCAATATTTACCTTTGCTCCATGTGATTGTAGCAGATTTGATTCTCCTCAAATTTTTAGAAAATTGAAACATAGTTGTCTCTTCTATTGTTAGGTCAATATATCTCCACTCATATTTTATTATATTTATAAATTCCTCATATTTCAACCAAATAGAATTGAACTTGAAAGGTCTTGATGGTTTCTTTTGATGCTTTTCTAATTGTAATAAAATTGATTAATGATCCGATCCCCCACCTTGACCTATTTAAGACCTTAGTATTTTTTCTTTATCTATGAGATTTTCAAACAGTAAAAATTTATCCAACATTCTAGAAATACATTTTCTAGTAGTTCTTTGATTCCTCCAAGTGGACACTAATTTAATAGGTTCTACATCATACAATCCTGCATTCTAGTTTTTTGGTAGGAAACATTCAACAAGGGAGTCCATTCTGGCCTCCTCTCCCCATATTTTTTCTCTTTTAGTTACAAATTTTAAGTCCACTCCAACCACTATATTTCCCTTTTAATAAGTCTTGTATAAATATTATTTCCAAAATTACCTTCTACTACCGTAAGGACCATACAAATTGACTATAAAAATTAACTTACCTATCTCCATAGAATGTAAGTCTATAACCATACATGCCTCAATATAAAACTTATCAACTAGCTAGAAGGAGGAATCCCCTCCTGTTACATTTCCCCCTAATATCCCTTTTGAGTTTGACCCTATAAAGTTCCAATTTGGTAGGAGAGAGATGAGTATGAATATTGCTTTTTTTGCATCCAACATAGTCTCCTAGATTAAAATTATATTTGGTTTATGAATTTTAAACAAATACTTTAGGGATATTTTTTATGAGAGGTCCCAAGCCCTCTAACATTTAAAGAGAAAATGATCATTGATACCCTTTTCATTGGGGTTGTCTTGCTCTAAGAACCCCAACTATAGATTTTTGTTTGCCATATAAAATTTCCTTCTCAACTTTTCTTGTGCAATTTTTAAGTAGGATTTCCTTCCTATTGTAAACTCTTGAGATTGAATTATCTCAAGACCCAAGCCCCCTAATACTTGACCATACCCAATATCTCCTTTACCTTTTTTCATGGATCTTAGAGCATATCTACAAAAATATGTCCTTGCATTATGGGTATTTGGAGGAGTTTGTGGGGAAGATATCCTAATAGGGTTATTTAAGCCTTGATTGCTTCTTTGACCTAAAATATATCTAGGTAAAGAGGGTAAGAACTTAGAAAAGTTTATAACTTTTTCCTCTATTTGTTCTAAGTCCTTGATATCATCACTCTCTTGAAATATCCTATCTAAATTATGGTCTATCAAACCCTCCATATAGGAGCTTGGCCTAAGATAAGATAATATATCAAGTTTATCATTATAAGAATTCAATCCCCCATCCCAAGAAAAAGAAAAATTTAGGTTTTGTTGGTTACTTGATAAAATGCCTCCATATGCTTTGTTAGTTGTAGGTGTGGTCTATCTTCCCTCATAGAAATTTGACCTATTACAATTATTGAAAATCAACTCTTTATCCTTTGACTGGACATTTATAATAGTATGTGGGGCAGCCAGGATAGAGAATTTATAAATTGGCATGGCCTAAATGACTGACTGTAAAAGAGTTAATCTACCCCCATAGCTTAACCATTTGTGAGACCAATGATTAATTCTATCCTTGATACAATCCAAAAGATTCCTCCATATATCTATTTTTAGTTTTTAAAGTGCAAAGGGACCCCCAAGTAAACCATTGGGAGAGAAGTCCTTGTGAATCACAAGATCTCTAAAACTCTGTCCTGAAGCCTTTGATCAAGATTGAAAAAGACCACTTTGGATTTTTTATCATTGATGACTTGGTTTGTAGCCCTAAGGTAGACACTATGAGTATCTCTGATCATTCTTGTTTCCCTAAAGCTGGCCACTCCCACCAATCCAATATCATCCACAAACTGTAGGTGAGTCAAAACTTCCTCACCCACCTTGATACCTGTTAGCAAACCTTGTTGTCTTCTCCTCAAGAAAAGTCTACCTAGTCCTTTAGCCAATATGAGAAACAGATAGGGAGAGCAAGGATCCCCTTGACGAAGGCCTCGAGTGGCTCCAAATGGTTGCGAGGGAAGACCCTTGATTAACATTGAGTATGTCGGAGTAGAGACACAACTCATGACCCATTCTATCCAATCCTAAGAGAAACCAAAGGCTGCCATCATCTTTGCCAAGAAGCTCCACTCCACCCTATCATAAGCCTTTGACATATCTAATTTTATGAACATTCTTTTATTACCAGATGTTTGCATTGAATGGATTGCCTCCTGAGCTATAACCACCCCATCCAGGATCTGCCTACCCTCTACAAAACCCCCTTGACCTGAGGAGATAATGTTATGTAAAAGAGGTTTTAGTCGCTCATCCATTACCTTTATGATTATTTTATATATCACATTGCATAAGGCAATAGGTCTATAATCTAAAATATGTACCCCCTCCTCCCATTTTGGAATTAAGGTAATGAAAGTATGATTTAATGCTTTAAGAATTCTTTTACTACCTCTGGACTCCTCTATAACAGCCATTACATCCTCCTCCAAGTTATCCCAAAAGGCCTGAAAAAACTCAATTGGAAAGCCATCTGGACCTGGAGTTTTTTCGGTGCTCATTCCAAAGACCACATTCTTTAGTTCCTCTTTATCAATGGGTTTAAGAAGGGTCTAATTTTCTTCTTCAGAGATAACGGAAGGTATGACAACAATAACATCGTTTTGAGCCTCTTCATCTTGCACCATACTTTCCTTAAAAATTTTAGAAAAATAATCCATTGAATGGGAATGCATACCTGGAAGTGTATCAAAGGAGTGTTTGTTCTCATATTGAAGGACTTCCATGTTATTCATCTGTCTCCTAGCACAAGTAGTCCGATGGAAAAAATTGGTATTTTTATCACCTTCTAATAACCAAGTGGTTCTTGCTCTCTATTTCTAGAATGTCTCCTCTTGGTTGTCAATGTCCTCAACCGCTTTACGCAAGGCATCATCCTCGGATTTGAGCTGCGCAGTAATTTTTCCTTCCCTAAAGTGTTTTTGAACCTCATCCCATCTGGCCACCAAGGGAGCTCTTTGGACCTAGAAGTCTGTCTTGTTAGCTTGCCTCCAATGTTTCAGTTGAGCTTTGACATAATGAAGTTGTTTGTGGAATCTAAACATTGTTGTCCCATATGCTGGGTGGCCTTCTTCCCACCATTGTGGAATTTTCTTTCGAAGTTCCTCTTTTTGTAACCAATAAATTCTCAAATTTAAATGGTTTGTGATGCTGCTCTGTCTTAGTCCCTCCTTCCAAAAAAATGGGAAAGTGATCTGAAACTGGACCCTCCAAACTCTAAAATTTTGTATTCCATTTAACAAATGCCTCCTCTGAAACCAAAAAATAGTCTAAATTTACCTTCCTGCTATGTGGCTCCCTCCTCTTATTAGTCCAAGTATAGTTGGTTCCAGGGCATTTAATATCCACTAAGTGTAAAGCCTAGACTTGGGCAATCAAAAGTCGATCCCTTGGGTCCAAAATTGGGGTTCCCCCTTCCTGATATCTAGAGGATAATTTAGCATTAAAATCCCTAGCAATAATCTAGTCTAAATCTTCCCTTGAGATTCTCATGTTATGCACAGCTTTTCATTGAAGCCTCTGACCATCAAGGTTTTGAGCCCCATAAAAATTTGTGATTAAAACATGTTCAGCTGTGACATTATTCCTCAAATGTGATGTGAGAACACCCCTCCAAGCTAGATGTTCTATTGCAGTCCATTTAAGAGAGTTCCAAAGAGTAACAATCCCCCCTGAGGCACCTTGGGTAGCCACTTCCATATGACCAACACCCCTCCAAATTCTGTTAATTGTTTTACACATAAGATCTAACGACATTTTTGTCTCCTGAATAAGCAAAAAATTTGTTTTACATTTTTCTAAGAGTCTTCGAACAACAGATTGATGGGTTATACTGTTTAAACCCCTAACATTCCATGATTGTATAATCATTGGTTACCTTGAGAGCGATAAGAATCAATTGGCCTCACCGATCCTCCAGTGATCAGTTTGTCTCCTTGAACTGCTAGCAATTCCTTATTTGATTTTCTACCCACTCCTTGAGAGTTGCTATTTTTTTATCTCTTTTCCACCTGATTTATCCCTAAAGTTGGCCTTTATCTATTATTTTCTGCTATTCCCATGCTGACATCCTTAATTATTGGTTGCTCTTGGTTATGCACTATCAATGCCCCCACACTCTCTGACTGCGGTAACTCATTGTGGTCAATTACTTGCTCTATGATGGGGGGAGAAGAAAGAGGAGCTTGAACGTGGATGTTATTATTTTCACTATTACCATCCACTCCTTCCATGAATTGTTCCTCTTGGTCCACTAGTGTCTTAAATATCTCATACCTATTGGCGGTCTTGAGTTGGGTTTGCTCTTTACCATATTTTTTCTTTTGCCTTCTCCTTCTTTTGGGCTATTCAAAACCATCTCTTTGATCTTCTTTACCCTGAGAAGAATTGGTTGGTTCTTTGTTTATTGTTGCCTTAGCCTCCTTAGGAAGATTTGATATTCCTAGAGGAGCCTCCATTTTTGTGTTCATATTATTTGGGAAAAATCAGGCCAAATGCCCGTATTTGTGGCAAACTATGCATCTAAAGGGCAGAGCCTCATAATCTAGTTGTTGAATCCAAGATAGTCCTGCAAGTTCAAGTTCCACCTCTATCGGTAGAGGCTGGCTAAGATCCATTTCCACACATATTATTGCGTAAACAGCTGTGTTCCCTTCTATTGTGTCTTTGGAGACACCCAAATGTCTTCCAAGGTAATTACCGATCATCTCCAAAACCTGCTCACTCCAAAAATCCATTGGAAGTGCATACAAACGAATCCAAATCGGGACAACACTGGGTTCAATTCGAGGATCGAATCCCACTCTCCAGGGTTGAACAAATAATCCTGCCGGACCATGATTCCTCTTTTATGATTATAAAGCCCTATTTCTATCGGCTAGAGAAGAAAAAATAACAATAAAATACCCATTGCTAATAAACCATAAAGAGTACTCACCATGAGGCTCCCAGTTTTGTCGGACCCAAGAGTGCAAAAAATTTAGGGTAGGGCGAATACCCATGAATTTATAGATCAAATCATGATTGTATTTGTATAAGACTATTTCTTCAACCTTCCTTGGCTTAATGACAATCTTGGGCCTTGATTCGGACTATGGCAGGCATCCATTAACTCGATGAGCTGTTGATCTGTTTCCAGCAGCCGTAAAGAGCATTTTAAATGCAGTTCTTTGAGCTTCTTCAGTCTTGGATGGAGATTTATCTTTTAACATATCTGCATAAGATCTATTTCTCCCTAGGAGAGGATCCGAAGAAGTCCCCATTGGACCCTCCTAGGGCAGCAATCTTGCCTTCAAATCCACAATAACCAGATATCTCTTTGGCAACCCAACTGATGCCCTAGATTTTCCCTAGCTCTAGAAACCCTATTTCATCACTTCCCGCCTGCTTGCTTCCATCAAAAGTTACTTAAAGATAGATTTTTAAAAATTTCAACCTATCTTACAACCTTTAATTTTGGGGATTTTTTTATGCCTTCATAAGTATATTTGATCTGAGCTTGAACTTGTATAGGTAGAATTTCCTTGCTCTCAAACAACATAGAATTTCTTGCCAACCATAGACCCCATGCCACTATTAATGGAATGCACCTGTATTCCTTTAAACCTTTGTCTTTGAACCATTGTTGCATATTATCCAATAGATTCCTTGTTGGCCACTGTCCCTTCCCCTTAGTCATGGGTAGAATATACCTCCACACTTCTCTCAAAAAATCATAGTGAACTAGTAGGTGATCTATTGTTTCTTCTTCCCTTTTACACAAACTGCATTGACTTGGACCCTACCAGGACCTCTTTTGTAGAACATCCCATGTTAATGCCTTCTTAGCTAAATCTAACCAAGAAAAAATATGATTTTCAAGGGTGCTTTCACCTTCCAAATCCTGCTCCACCACCAAAGGACCTCCTCATTATTATCTTCAAACATTGCCTTGTATCCTTCTTTAGCTGTAAATTATCCACTAGTTGGGTTCTTTGACCATACTAAAGAGTCTTCTTCTTGTCTCAGTCTTATAAAATCCCTTGTCAGATCCCTTGTATACTTGCTCCATTGCTCAACTTCATTTCCTTCCAAAAGTAATTCTTCTACTGAAAGCCACCCTTGATTCCATAAATTTATTTTGTCCATAGAGGCTGCATCTGCTAATACTTTGAGCCCCTATCTATTTAGATGTTCTATTAAATTTTGAGATAGCTGGTAATTCCCTCCATTCCCTAGCCAAGGGTCTTTTCCTAGCCTTACTTTCTTCCCATTTCCTATTTTCCAAACCAAAAAATTGCCCACTAATGGAAAAGCCTTCACTAATGCTTTCCAAATGATAGTTGCATTGGTCACTAGCTTGATAGGAAGTCTAATCCACTCTTCAAATGACATGGAACCTAAATATTTCTCCTTGATAACCTCATGCCATAATCCTTTACCAGTTATCAATCTCCAAAGACTCTTGGTAGCTAGTGCTTTCTCGAAGTTATGTATATTCTTAAGCCCCCATCCTCCTATTGATTTAGGTTTGGCTATCTTACTCCATTTAACCAAAGGCATTGAATCCTTCTCCCTTCTTCCTATCCAAAGGAAATGGAAGCATTTCTTCCTTATTTTTTCCACTATTTTAACAGGAATATAAGCCATAGAGTGCCAAAATACTAGAATGGCTTCCAAAACTGATTTAACCAGTGTTAAATGACCTCCTAATGATAACCATCTATTGCACCATGAAGTTACCCTTTTTTCCACTTTATTGTATAACCAAATCCAATCCTGGTATCCATAATTATTTGGCTTTAGTATAAACCCTAAATATTTTAGACCTTTGCCAAACTCAATTAGATTGAAGCCAAAAATCCTTACCACTACTTCTTCTTGTCCTGGTTGTAGTCTGTTAAAAGCTATATCTATTTTCTAGAGGTTTATTTCCATTCCTGTGGTAGCACAATATAAATCTAACAACTCTTTATATTTTAGTGCTTCTCTTAAGGTACCATTTCCAAATAGGAGTATATCATCTACAAATAGTAAGTGAGTCCCAACCAAAGAGTTTTCCAATTTAATGCCTTTGATCATGCCAAGTATTTTTTGTTCCTTAATCATTCTACTCAACCCTTCAACCACAAGTAAGAATAATAAGGGTGATAGGGGGCATCCCTATCTCAACCCTCTAGAAGGCTTGAAGAAGCTAGAAGTTGAACCATTAATTAAGACAACAAAGGAAGCAGAATTAATACATCTCATTACCCAATTTACAAAGGGCACACTACAACCAATATGAATTAATATAAGCCTGATGTACAACTAACTTACCCTATCAAAATCTTTTGCTAGATCAAGCTTAATTATCATTGCTTGTTGCTTCCTTGATTTGATTAAATGAAGTGCTTCCTGAGCAACACCTATAGCTTCATGGATTTATCTTTTACTTAAGAAACCAAATTATTCTTCTGAGAAGGTGTCTAAAAAACCCCTTTTAACCTCATAGCAATAATCTTGGAGATGATTTTGTAGAGAGTATTACACAATGATATGGGCCTATACTCCCCAAAATATTTTAGGTTATCCTTCTTAGGAATCAAGGCCAAGAAAGTTGTATTGATAGACCTGAGTACCTACCCAGAAGTCCTTGATTCCTCAACCACATTTAAAAGGTCTTCTTCCAACAACTCATAAAAACCCACATAAAAGTCAATGGTCCTAGACTCTTCCCTTTCTGAAATGATTTAATTATTGTTTGTAGCTCCTCCTTAGTGAATTCTATCATCAAAGTCTCTTTAACTTCATCATTGACCATCTTAGGTAGATAAAGTGCTAGCTTAATGATTTCTTCAATATTTGCTCTATTGGGTTCTTGATAAATTTTCTTAAAGTGGGATACTCCTAATCCTACTATTTCTTGAAACCTTCTCATATTTCTTCCATCCTCCCCTTTCATATCCTAGATTGTATTTATCATTTTTCTTTGTTTTGCATACTTTTGAAATAATTTTGTATTCTCATCCCCTTGTTCCAGCCAAAGTGCTCTACTTTTCATCCTCCACTTTGCATCTTCCCATTCTAACAATTCCCTCTTATTTTTTTCCAACTCCTTTACCTACAAATTCTCCTTGTTTGAAAAAACCTCATTGCCTTTGTGACTATATAACTGATTTAATTTAGATTCTATATCCACTATCTTTGCCTTTACTTCCCAATATTTACCTTTGGCCCATGCGATTGTAGTAGATTTGATTCTCCTCAAATTTTTAGAAAATTGAAACATAGTTGTCTCTTCTATTGTTAGGTCAATATGTCTCCACTCATATTTTACTATATTTATAAATTCCTCATCTTTCAACTAGATAGCATTGAACTTGAAAGGTCCTATTGGTTTCTCTTGATCCTTTTCTAACTATAAGAAAATTGGTGAATGATCAGATCCCCCACCTTGATCTATCCAAGACCTTAGTCTTTCTACTTTAGCTATGAGGTTTTCAGACACTAAAAATCTATCCAACCTTTTAGAAATACCTTGTCTTCTAGTTCTTTGATTCCTCCAAGTGGGCACTAATTTAATAGGTTCTACATCACACAACCCTACATTCTAGATTTTTTGTAGGAAAAATTCAGCAAGGGGATCCATTCTAGCCTCCTCTCCCCATATTTTTGCTCTTTTAGTTACAAATTTTAAGTCCCCTCCCACCACTACATTTCCTTTTAATAAGTCTTGTATAAATAATTCTTTCCAAAACTACCTTCTACTACCATAAGGACCATACAAATTGACTATAAAAATCAACTTACCTAGCTCCATAGAATGTAAGTCTGTAACCACACCTACCTCAATATAAACCTTATCAACTAGCTAGAAGGAGGAATTCCATCCTATTACATTTCCCCCTGATCTTCCTTTTGAGTCTAACCCTACAAAGTTCCAATTTGGTAGGAGAGAGATGAGTATGGCTATTGCTTTTTTTGCATCCAACATAGTCTCCTAGATTAAAATTATATCTGGCTTATGAAGTTTAAACAAATACTTTAGGGCTATTTTTTTATGAGGGGCCCCAAGCCCTCTAACATTTAAAGAGAAAATGATCATTGATACCCTTTCCCTTGGGGTTGTCTTGCTCTAAGAACCCCAACTATAGATTTTTGTTTGCTAGATAAAATTTCCTTCTCAACTTTTCTTGTGCAATTTTTAAGTAGGATTTCCTTCCTACTATAAACTCCTGAGATTGACTTGTCTCAAGACCCAAGCCCCCTAATACCTAACCATACCCAATATCTCCTTTACCTTTTTTCATGGCTCTTAGAGCATATCTGCCAGAATATGTGCTTGTATTATGGGGATTTGGAGGACTTGGTGGGGAAGAGATCCTACTAGGGTTATTTAAGCCTTACTTGCTTCCTTGGCCTAAAATATCTCTAGCTAAAGAGGGTAAGAACTTAGAAAATTTTATACCTTTCTCCTCTATTTGTTCTAAGCCCTTGATAGCACCACTCTCTTGAAATATCCTATCTAAATTATGGCCTATCAAACCCTCCATATAGGAGCTTAGCCTAGGACAAGATGATATATCAAGTTTATCATTATTAGAATTCAATCCCCCATCCCTAGAAAAAGGAAAATTTAGGTTTAGGCTTTGTTGGTTACCTAATAAAATGCCTCCATATACTTTATCAGTTGTAGGTGTGGTCTCCCTTCCCTCATAGAAAGTTGCCCTATTACAGTTGTTGGAAACCAACTCTTTCTCCTTTGACTAGACATTGATGATAGTAAACCTTTCTTTAAGTGATTCAAGAGTCTTGAATGGGTCCTCCTCTATCTGAGCTTTGGTTACCACTACCTCTAATTTTTTTGACTAGAAGAACCTTCAACTTCCTTCTGTACAATCTCTTGCCCTCTTCTCTTTTCCATTTCATAATCTACCTTAAGATGACCATAATGATGATAATTACTACATCGAAAAGGCACCCCGATGTAGTCAAGCTTCTATAAGAATATCCAATTTCTTGATACGAACTCCATGGTCTTCGGAAACCCTAAACTGAGATCAAGCTCCACTAAGATATGAGCTACTATTTTATGAATACCATTTAAGTTTTCCATGTCTACTCCAAGGAAAACTCCTAAGGAGTTCCCAATCTCACGTAGCATTCTTTCATTCCAAAATTCAAGGGGCAAAGAGGGTAGCTTGACCCAGATAGGATGGGTATTAGTTTTCTCAGAGCATGGATCGAACCCAGGAGTCCATAATTTTAGATTCAAAACATTGAGCCCCCAACTCCATCTTCCATTTTTTATGATTCTAGCATCTTCTACCTTTTGGAAGACAAAAACCATCCAACCCTTCGTCATCACATGAAATGTAGGAGTATAGCCCAAAACTTCCAACTAGTTATTTTTTATCCAATCTCGTAGAGTTTTTGGTTTCATGGAGTGGCCCATAAATATTCCTACCAAAGCCTTGTCCTTTAGTGATAAAACTTGCTCTAGCATTAGATCCTCACCTACAACCATTCAGACTAGCTCCTTCCACAACTTTATACAATGTTTTTGTTTTCCTCCTTTTTTGCTTAGTTTGTTTATCTCCTAATTTGGTTGGACTACCCTTCAATGTTTCCTCTAGTTTATTTGGCAACACTTCCCTTTCTTCATTGCCCCCCTTGTATGCCCTAGGTTTAGGGTTTGAAGCTGAATGGACTATCAGGCATGGGTCTGAGTCAAGTCCTCCATGTTCTTTGTCCCCCTTATACCACAAGTCAAAAAGTTCTTCCTTAGAGAAAAAATTGAGGCCTTTGAATATTCCTCAAGCTCTTCACTATAGTCTACTGCATCTTCTTCATTCATCATTGACTTAGTTGTCTTGCCATTGTTAGTGATCAGTGGGCTAAGTCTGTACTGGTTGAGAGTTCCTACCAAATTATTTTTAAAATTTCCATCCTCCCCTCTCCTTCTTGGCTCTATTGACCAAAGTCCAATGATGAGAGCCTCATTTTCTTGAGTGCAAGCAATTGCTATTTTTTCCAGATCCTAATGGTCACCCTTTGCCATGCTTTTGCGATGATGATGGCCCCATCCTTGACACTATCAATGGCCCTGCCAATACCATGTTGTCATCTGGCACTTCCTTCCTTGGCCTCCCCTACTTCCTCTCATTTATGACTTTTAATTGAGCTATGACTTCATCCAAAGTCGATGATGGTGGTGTCTCCTAGGATGATGTTTCCTATTGTGAAGCTAGTGATGATAATGTATGCTATGATGGCCCTTTCTATTATGAATCTAATAATGACATCATCTATTATAATGGACTTGTTTTTTGTGGATATGGAAATATCATTGTCTATTGAAATAGCCATGTTTATTGTGAACTTGATGATGGCATCATCTTATCTTCAAATCCTCACTACAAATAGTTCTCCAAGTCCTATCTCCTATGATCATCAACAAAAAAACCCTTTTATTTCTTGATAATCCTCAAACTAGGGTTTGATCTCTACCACTTGATTCAATTAATTTTTGTTTAAACTCTATGACTACTTTTGAAAATCTATCTCCTGCCTCTTTGCACTAGGGTTTGATCTTTAAGGCTTGCTTCAATTTTTTCTTTGCCTACTTCAAAAAATATATTAACTACCTCATCGTTTTATTTAGAAAATATACCCCCTACCTCATAAGAAATATGTTGCCTACCTCCTCACACTAGGGTTTGATCTTCAGTTTCTGCTTCATTTTTTAATCTCTCTGCTTGCTTCAAAAAAATTGTTGCCTACTTTAGAAAACCCACCTCATACCTTAGAATAAATTCATTGCCTACTTTATTTTTTTTATCTCTTTGCTTGCTTCAATTTTTTCAAATTGAATTAGTATATCCACAAACACTCAACCACTACCAACCAATGCATCCCTTTCTAAATAACCAACACAATATTCATTACTTAACTCGTTTAAAAATACACTTAAGAATAGTAAATATAATAACAAGACCAAGTTATTTATAAATTTAATAATCAATGTTTATTCTTGAGTTTATTATTGCCTTGGATTTTTTTTAATCATTTCAAAATTATATGTAAAAAGAATTTATTGACTTTGCAAGCTATTTTTTAAGAATCTCCAAATTTAATGGAGGATAAATGCTTAAAAATATGTTGAATTATTAATTTTTTACTTTTATTTTTTATTTGTGGAAAACATCCCAAAGGGGATGCCACTTTCGGGTAAGACCCAAGGAGGTAGGGGTATCCTTAATTTTTTACTTTTATATATAAAATAGAAATAATAAATCATTTTGTAAATAAATATACTTTTTTATAAAAATATATATATTTTTTGTAAATGAATATATTTTTTTTCAATGATTTTACATAGGTTTTTATGAGTGGTCCCAGTACCAATCCCGATCCCCTCATATTAAGTGGGTTTTCAACCTTGGACCTCCCAAAGAGAGGCCAAAGACCTTACCACTACAGTAAGCTTGTAGCTATAAATAAATATACTTTTTTAAATATGCTAACTTTGTTTTTTACAAATAAAATAAAAATAATAATTTTTAAATAAACATAATTTTGGTGGAAGACCATGATAACATAAGAACAAAGGCCATAGATTAGTAACTATTAAACATGAGGTTAAAATATTGATTATTTTAATATATTTAAATTCTCAAAGTTAAAATTTTGTTAGTTTTTTATTAGGTATAAAATATTTTACATTGCAAGAAAGGTGACTAGAGAAATCCCAAGCCACTTAAAATAAGATAAAGCCACAAGAAGAAGGTTACCAGAGAAACTAGAAAGAGGAGCTAGAAAACGATCCGACAAATTAAGACCCAAGAAATAGAGAACAATGTTGGATCACATCCGATGGTTAAACGAACTAAGAGATCTACAAATCCAACCCTCATAAATTTCTTGCACTAGCCTAAACAAATTTAAATTCAACATTACAATACAACTTCCCACCCAAGCCAAGAAACACATATAAAAATTAAATTTAAAAATATTAATTCCCACCCATAAAGGAAACGTATTTCCATGGGTAACACACCAAGGAGCCAAGTATTTTTTTAAATAAAAACTCTCACCAAAATATTTGTAACATGGATTGAGATCTAGCTTTCCTAGAACATCAACCGTTGGGCAAACAATCAAGAACTACCTAACCACATGTTCAACAAACACGGTCTAGAAAACAACTTGACCAGACCAACCATTGTTGTCGAGAACTCACGCACAACTATCAAAGTGATTTACAATATTTTCCAATCTAACACACATGATACAAAGGGGGAAATCCGCCCAAAACAATAGGACCCAAGTAACTGTCACCTTGGAACTGAAATAGGACTACTAAAAACCTACATATCTAACTTTACAATCAACAAAAAGACAACAACCTAGAGAAGAGATCTTGAAGGAATACCCAAAGGGTCCTCTCCCAAATTGAATTTGAGCTTGAAAAATATCCAACAAAGTAAAGTTTGCTCAGGATCCATAAAAAGATCCAACCATTACAAGATCTAGAAAAGCTTTGGATTTGCATAGGGATCCTTGAAGCCAGTCAAAGCAAAACATGGACCAAAAGATAATCTTAGTTTTTAATTAGTCTTTTTTATTTTTTATGTATTAATGTGTTGTAGATCATATTAAAATCATATATTTATAAATTTATACTATTATATGATTAAATATATATTATTATTATTATCTCAAAAATAATTTCTAACTTTTGTTTCAAATTTTGTAAAAGAATACAATGATATGTATGTTTTATACCTTTATATAAGTCTCACTAAAACAACCTCGTTTAGAACTATTCGAGAATATCCTGCTAATGACTCAATTTATTTTTAAAAGTCTATCAAACTTGTTAATGTTGCAAGCCTTCAGACATCTTACACAATGTCATTTAGGTACTTCAACCCTATAGGAATAAATAATATTATAGATATAACCTTAATTATCAAAAGATATCAAATATATTATTAATATAAAGCTATAATTTTTAAAGGTAATTTTTTTTTTAATTTTAGAGAGTGTAATGAACTTCATTCAACATTTAAGTGTTATAGATGTCTTCTCGGTTTGAAACCATAGTCTCCCAAATTGAGGTAGAGCTCTAAACCATTCAAGTTATCCATATGAAAAATTTGTTATAGTTTATAAATAATATTTAATCACAATTATTAATCTAATAAATAAAAAGGAAATGATTACATTTTAAATTTATTAAATATTTATTTTGAGTTTTGTATATCACATTCAAAATAACTTTAATTACAATTTTTTTCATAATTTAATAAACAAAATAAACATTTTTATTAACATGCAAAATATATATATATATATATATATATATATATATATATATATATATATATATATATATATTATTAGTAACGAGTTTTATAAGGGACCCAAAACCTTATATACAAGTTGTAAGGAGGATCCCGTGAAGGTTCGAATCCCTACAAAACAAGCCAAAATTGGGCCAAACGCATGGTCCATAAGCCAAAAAAACAACTTAGATTATTACAACACCGTCCATGGGCACAAACAAAAAGTGTGAGGTTCTACAACCTATCATTCTTTTGCAAGTGCCAATGTGCCACCTTGGCATATCAGTGTAATAAGGTCCCACAATTCGCCTCGCATTGTGAGCCATCGTGATCCTTGACATCGTGGCACTATTCAACATTAGTAACTACAAGTTCACTACAAGAATCAATGATGCATTGGGGAAGGTTGCCCTGCCACATCACCAAGGATTGGATAGTTAACCCAAAGTTTACCATTGTATATGTGCCCGATTGCCTTCCCTATACATGTGTTGAATACACATGTTGTTAATCGCCCTTAACTGGACAATGGACTCTTCGATGATTGGTTGCACATTCCAAGGTGGATGTGAGACCTCTTTCAAATAATTTATAGTATTTAACGAGTCTCCCTCGATTATCAGGTACTGGATATTGAGCTCGATAGCCATTTGGATGCCTCGAAAAGCTGCTCGAGCTTCTGCAAAATTGTTAGATTGGACTCCAAGTTTTTCTGCATAAGCCAGGATGAGACGACCTCTATCATCCCTGATTATGCCTCCACAACTCGCATCATCGGGGTTGCCTTTTGATGCACCATCAAAATTTAACTTGAACCATTGAGGGGGAGGGGGAATCCAAGAGACAAGGGATCTGTCCACAACAGCCTGGGAATGACCAGAAACCTCAAAAGATAGGTTAGCATAACGTGCCACTTGAATCTCAAATGGTGATGAAGGAAAATCCTCAGAAGACATGATATTGGTATTTTCGGAGGCAAAAGTCACAACTCTCAAACAGACCGACTTTGGATCTAGGGACGAAAATAGAAAAGCTCGATTATTTCTTTCCAACCAAATTTGCCACATAAAATGAGGAAGAATGATCGACCACCAAAACTTCAGGCGGGTGGACTTAAAGGGGTTTGACCACTGGGTAATAAGATCACTGATAGACTGAGGAGCAACCCAAGAGATGGAAACATTTGATAGGATCATGGACAGGACAAGGCCAGAAAAGGGGCACTCTAGAAACAGATGATTAACTGACTCCCACGCATATTTACATAAGTAACATCTATTGGGCAGGATCATACCATGGGTTATCAAGTTATCGGTGGTGAGGAGTCTATTTTTTGTTGCTAGCCAAAAAAAATGGGCAATTTTTGGAATAAGGTTTTTGATCCAGATACTATTGGAAGGAAACCAATCATCTTCAGGTTCATTCATAGCCATATATGTGGTCTTAACTAAGAAATTTCCAGACTGACTAAATTGCCAAAAGAGAGTATCAGGTGGCCTGGTACTTGGGATCAAGTGAGTTCGAAGACGCTCGGCTAAATGAAGACGAGTAGAGCGAAGCTTAGGGGAATCTAGGTCAACAGGGATGTCAACCCAGTGAGGGACCACAACTTCATTATTGATGAAATTCTCAACTTTGGGACCAAAAATCAGATCGATGATAGGTTTAAGAATACTTACAGACTGATCTCGAATCAAGGGTTGAGTTGTAATCCATGAGTCTTCCTAGAATCTTATTCGTGATCCATCTCCAAGCTTCCAGCGTCCACCTCTTTGAATGATAGATCGGTTTCAGCACATCGAGTTCCAGAATGCAGACCCAACAGGCATGAGGGAATTGTCCATCAGTGACCGTTGCCTGAGGTATTTGTTCTTAACAATGTCAACCCATTGGACTGGGTAGTTAGACACTATCTTCCAGGCCTGTTTTGAAATCATAGCCATATTCATTTGGTGAACCCTCCTCAGACCAAGTCCTCCCCTGCACTTTGGAAGGCAGACCTTATCCCAAGCAACAAGGGGAAATATGCTTTTATTCTCTACTCTCGACCATAGGAAATTCTGTTGAAGTTGTTCAAGCTTATTACATACAACAATCGGAGCTCGAAACAGGGACATAAAGTATATTGGCACACTCTAAAGACACGATTGGACTAGAGTGAACTTCCCTGTGCTGTTGAGTAGGGCTCCTTTCTAGCCAACAAGCTTCTTCATAACCCTCTGAATGACACCATCCCACATCCTCACAGATGGTTGTCCTTGGAATAAAGGAAGGCCAAGGTAAGTTGTAGGCAGTTCAGCAATGGCACATCCTAGGATCTGAGCTATTCTGACCTGTCTATCAATCAGAGTATTGATGAAATAAATGCTACTTTTCAAATAATTTACTCTTTTTCTAGCAGCCCTCTCATAAGCTTCCAATATAGATTTGATAACTCTAGCTTCAGGGATACTGGAGAGGTTGGCTAAAATTGTGTCATCAACAAATTGTTGATGGGACACTAGAGGTAGCCCGGTTGAAGCCTTGATCCCTGAGATGCCACCCTCGGAGCATGCTGCATTAAGTGCTCTTCCTAAGCTATCCGCCACAAGGATGAACAGGAAGGGTGACATCGGATCCCCTTGCCTTATTCCCCTTTTGCTCCTAAAATATCCTGCAGCTGCACCATTCACTATGATAAAAAACTAGGCAGAGGACATGCATGCTTTAATCAATCTAATCCATCTATGGTGAAAACCAAACCGGGATAGGACATCAGTAAGAAACTCCCAAGAAACTCTATCAAAAGCTTTACTGATATCTAATTTTAAGAAGAAACTTGGGGACCTATTGACCGTGACAGTATGGATAAGCTCATGGACAGTGATCACACTATCCGTAATGACCCTTCCTTGGACAGAGTTGCCCTGACACTTATCAATGATTTTAGGCATAATGAGCTTCATTCTATTCACCATGGATTTAGTAAGGATTTTGTATAACACGTTGCACAAGCTGATAGGATGGAAATCGGACATGGATCGACATTCATGATATTTCGGGATAAGAGCAAGGAATGTGGAGTTCAGCTCTCTAGGGACAAACTTGGTTCTTTGGATTTCTAAAATGGCTTCACAGACATCATCTCCAATGATATCCCAACAAGATTGAAAAAACTTAGGAGGGAAACCGTCAGGGCCAGGGGCTTTGTCAGCTGTCATTGAGAACAAAGCTTCTTTAATTTCATCACAAGAGAATGGTTGCAACAGGAGATCATTATCAACTTGAGACACTAGGGATGAGATGTGTTGAAGAAGGGATTCTGACACCTCTACCGGGCAAGCCTGAGATGGGCCCAGGATATTACAAAAATGTTCCACTGCCTCATTCCAGATTTCTTCGGGGTCTTCAATCAGCGATCCATATTCTCTATGGAGGCATCTGATCTTATTTTCTCCTCTATGTCTCATTGTGGTGGCGTGGAAAAACTTTGTGTTTCGGTCGCCTTCCCTAAGCCACAAGGCTCTGGACTTTTACCGCCAGAATATTTCTTCCCTGGCCAACAAGTTATGAAATTCACATAACAGTACTTTTTCCTACCATCAAACTTCATCAGTAGCATTGCCATTCTGAACCAACTTTTCTATTTCTTTTAGCTGGGAGCAAATTACTTGTCGTGATTCAAAAATATTTCTAAAAATCTCCTTATTCCATTTCTTGAGCTGGAGCTTAAGGATTTTGAGCTTCGTACAGACTTTAAAGACACTCGTACCATCAACAGGTTGACTCCACCACTCAATGATTTTTATCTTGAACTCCGGATGCTGAAGCCACATGGACTCAAACCTGAATGGAGGTCTAAAATTCTTATCCAGCCTAGAAACTTCTAAGAGAAGTGGATTATGGTTAGAGGCTACCCTTGGAAATGATGACAAAGTAGCATCGCCAAATATCGGGATTGCTTCTCTAGATATTAGAACTCTATCAAGTCTCATTTGTATGAGTTGGTCCCCTACGCACTGGTTAGTCCAGGTAAACAGAGAATCCCGGAGCTCAACGTCCATGAGTTCATTACAGTCGATGAATTCAGCAAAATGCTCATAATTCTTGGGAGTAATTGGGGCACCTCCAGCTTTGTCAATGGGATACAGTGGGTTATTAAAGTCACCTACCACCATCCATTCATGACAGGGAAAATATGAATGCATCTATGTGAGACTGTCCCACATTCCAAGCCTATCGCTAAAATTATTTGGAGCATAAACATTGGTTAGAACCCACTATTTCTTGGTTTCATTACATTCAAAGAGGACATTGATTACTCTATCACTCTTGGATATCAATTCTATAGTAACTTTCATTGGATCCCATAGGCACAACAACCCCCCTGAAGCACCATGGGTAGAACTGCCTATAAACTTGCAATTACTCCACACAGATTTGACCACCTTGTCTGTATTTGGGTCTTCCACCTTTGTTTCCTGGACAATGAATATTGAGGGTCTCATTTCCTTTCTTAGAGAAGAAAATACTCTTTATTTTACCACCCCATTGAGCCCTCTGGAATTCCAAGATAGGACCTTCATTTGCATGGCTTAGAAGTGGATTTCTTCCCCCCTTTCACTTGTGGGGGTTTGGGTCTTTTACCTTCTTCCTTACTCATCTCTTTGGGTGGAGATAGTGAAGATAGCAATGTTGTTTGGATGCCACTAGCTATGTCATCCACCATATGCTTTTTTCTAGAATCTATGTTGGGTGGCCGACCCCGTCTCCTCTCTACACCCACATCACATTGGGGCTTCTTATGGCTTCTAGTGTTGTTCATGGGGGGCTTGAAGGTTCACTTCCACCCGAAGAAACAACAACGAGAGAAGGGGAGCCATGAGAAAAGGCTTCAATGACATGACGTCCCTCCTACAAAGGGGAACAAATAGGGAAATGTGGAAAAGGGAGGAAATTTGAGACTAGTGGGGGGAAGCTGGATTAGAAGGAGAAGCCAGTGGGGAAGAGAGCAGGGGTGGGCGTGTGGAAGTTGGCCTTACAGGAGAAGCCAATGGAGCAAAGAGCAGGGGTGGGCAAGGGGAAGTTGGCTTTACAGGAGAAGCCAATGAGGAGGAGATAAGTTTGATTTTGGCCAAGGGTTTGAGGGGGGAGGGGAGGGGGGAGGTGAGAGTGGAGTCAACAATAGCTATGGCCGAGAGTGGAGAGGGTTTAGATGGGACTGGGGAAGGGGCAGGGATAGTGGAAGGCCGAGAGGAGGAGGGAGGAAGAGGTTCAAGAGGGTTTGGCATGGAAACTTGGGGAATAAAGGGTTCAGGAGGAATGCCTTGATTCACAAGGGATGGATCAGGATGGGGAAGTTGTTCGACTACAAACCCTTCAAAAGGAAGTTCACTATCTTTATCTGTGAGAATTTCAAACTTATTAGCAGAGAGAGAAAATACCTCATGGGTACCGCAAATTTGTCCTTTGGATGATGATTCAGGTGGAACTTCTTTTTGCTTTCCTTTCTCCTTCCATAGATCCAGACTATGGTCCTCTTTTCGATTGAAATTTTTAGGGCATCTCCCACCAGGGCGAGCTCCACGGGAATCCTTCTTGAGGGACGGGCACAACTCCTTGGAATGGTCCTGACTCTTACAAACACTGCACATTGTCTCCCTTGGCTTCAAAATTTTCTTTTCCATGGGGTATTGAGACTTTAGATGCCCTTGCTTCTGGCATCCCGTGCAAAATGTGGGTTTATTCTCATACTCGAATGTCTACCTCCAAAGATATGACCCATAAGTTAAATCGATGTACATCGGGAGCTGAGAGTCCAAATTTGCCATTACACAAAAATGGGCATAAGGCATTCGGGACTATGCTTTAGTTGTTGGGTCAAAGGCTACCAGGTCACCAACAACACGTGCAATGCTTCTAATAAATTTCTCATCCCAGAACTAAAAGGGGAGCTCGGGTAGTCTGACCCAAATAGGGGCCAGATTAATACTCTACGTCCCTGGGTTAAAACTAGGGTTCCATCGCATAACGAACATGGGTCTTCACTCGAAGCACCAGGGCCCTCTCGTCAATATTTGAGTTGTATCGTTCATGTTTTTCAGCCATATGAGGAAAAACCCACGAGTCAAAACAACAAGTTCCATGTGGCCTTCAGGCTTCCACTTGGCCACTGCCCAGCGATGGATAGACTCGATGTCGGGTCTCGATCCTATGAACTTTCCAACTAAAGATAGGGATTTCTTGCTCAGAACCTCTGTCATGACGTCTTCAGGGAAGTTCAGCTCTTTGCAGTCGTCAGAGAGGGTACTGATGGTCGAAGAGTCTGAGAGGCCCTGATGGGTATTCCTTCTGACTTTATCTACAAATGAAACATTTGGACCTTGAACTGGGCCCAGTCTCTCACATGGGGCCCCATGAAGGCTGAAACCGTCGAGGGATCTCCGAGGAGTTCTTCTGCGACATCCTCATCAGTTGTCCCTTCTTGCCCATCGTCTTCCTCGAGAAGACCAGAATCAGACCCCCCATGACTTGACCCGTGACCACCACCAGAGCTACCTCCTTTCTCGCTTCGACCAGGTTCAAAAATCTCTCGCTCTGCTCCATTGTGCTCTGCTCCGTCACGCTCCATTCGCTCCCGTTTAACATATATATATATATATATATATATATATATATATATATATATATATATATATATATATATATATATATATATATTTATTAATGGGTTATATGAGATTGAAATAGGCCTATTATAACCACATGCATTTGCTTACAATTATGCATATGCAAGATTTCATCTTAAATTTCTTCTTAAAAAAAAAATCTAACCAATTAAACTCATACCATTTGGTGAAGAAATTATTCATATTATTATTTTTTTTAAATAAATGAAACAAATAAAAAACATAAAATTTTAATTTTAATATCATCAAAGCAAAGAAACTATATAATTTTTTTTAACATCTCTTTATAGATTCATCTCAAAATAAAAACATACATAATATTATTTATGTCTATTTAAAAGAACTTAAATAATATTCTTAAATATAGATTATGTTAAAAATTTAACAAAATAATCTTTTGATATTAAGGTCAATGTCATATAGGAGGTTTCTAAAGAAGATTGCATTTATCAGCTATAATGTTTTTTATTCTTATATAAATCAATCAAACCAATTACGTTATTAAATGGAGTTCTTTTCATATAGTGTAATTAATATAAAAAACAAAAACATTATTTCTATCCATAAAAATAAAAATAAGATATATTTTTAATTAATTTAAACAAATGAAAGGTGTAAATAAGCTCCCACTAAAAACTTTTTGGAAAACCAAAATGTTTTTTTTTGTTATTTTTGGAAATAAACTTTCCTAGATTAAAAAAAAATCCATTAATAATGAATTAAAATAAAAACAATTGTAGGTGTAAACTATGATCCTTTCCACAAGTCTAGAATCTCCATACTCAAGCTACGGTTGTGAAGGACAAGTTTCTTTAAATTGAAAAAAGAAATGCAGTTTGGACATAAAACTATGGAAACATAAGGAATTCAATTTGGATGCAAAACAGACCCTTCCCTTATAAAAGCACATAAAGTTAGAACACCATGACCTTTATTCATTCTTACAACTTTTGTTTCCAGAAATTTTTTAACTTAAACCAGTGATGATATCCGTTTCATATATTATTAACAAACTAGGGTAACAAAATTTACCATTCTTACAACTTTTGTTTCCAGAAATTTTATAACTTAAACTAGTGATGTTATCCGTCTCATATATTATTAACAAACTAAGGTAACAAAATTTGCTTAAAAGACAAAAACATGCAATACATAAAAATTATTTTAAAGCACTAGAAATAAATATAAAAAATTTAAACAAGGGAAAAAATTCTTATCTTAAAGATAAATGAATGCATCTAGATTTAAGTTAAAACACCATGATCTTTATTCCATTCTCTTTTTTTTTTTTTTTAAGTATTACTTCTTATACACATCCATCATGGGATTGAACCTAGGTCGCATGATAATGCAAGTGGCATCCTTACCAGGAGACCACACTCACAGGGATTCCTTTATTCCATTCTTACAAATTTTGTTTCCAGAAATTCTATAACTTAAACAGTGATGATATCCACTTTCATATATTATTAACAAACTAGGTAACCAAATTTGCTATTCTTACAACTTTTATTTCCAGAAATTCTATAACAACTTAAACCAGTGATGATATCCATTTCATATATTATTAACAAACTAGGGTAACAAAATTTGCTTAAAAGACAAAAACATGCAATATATGAAAATTATTTTAAAGCACTAGTAATAAATATAAAAAATTTAAACAAGGAAAAGCTTTCTAATCTTAAACATAGATAAATGCATCTAGATTTCAAGAACTAACATCATTATCTCTTTGTTGATAGATCTCCCAATGTTTTTGATATGAATATAAGGCTTGGTGTATTAATGGAATAAAACTATGACATAAATAGAGGAAATGGATCCTCTTTATTTGGTTGAAGCATTATTTACCTTTTCTTTATTTTATGTTTATCTATTTTACTTAATTACATGATTTTTGTTGATGGTAAAATCAACAATAGCGAGACCAAGAACCTTAAAAAACCTCCTTTTTATACACAACCTATTGATCCAGATCTAATAAGATTAATTCATAGGTCTCTATAGATTGATACATGTCTTCAAAAGTTTATGTTAGGAAATTTTCCTTCATATATAATCCATTGGACCAAATCTATTAAGAACAATATGCTTTTAGTCGTATCACAAAAATCATTCAAAAGGTCATGGGATGATATTTAAAATAATATGAGATGATGGTTTTGGTTATTGTCATACCATACTACCATAAAAAATGCATCTCAATGATTATTAGCATTAAATCTAGCATGGATCCACTCTAACTAGACTTCACACTACCTAAAAAGGTTCAAGTTAATCATAAGTATGAGTAAATCTAAGTAACTTTAATATCTTTGTATCCACCCACACAATCACAATTCATAAAAAAAATGGATACCCCATTGCACATGGCATCTAAATCAAAAATAAAATACATGTAATCCATTAAGAAGTCAAAGAAAATATTTAATGTTGCAATGATATTATCTTAGACAAAACACTATATAAACCTTAGAGATATTTAAAAATTATAATATACATGAAAAATGGATATAAAATATAAACTAAAATAGAATAGAAAGATGACAATAAAAAATAATATGCTAAAAAATTATTCATAAAAGTCCAAAAATAATGGCCAACTTCCATATCATCCTCACCATCATCATTCACATATTTATCATCCTACTTTTCATTTCCTATAGTACTATTCTTTGTTGGCAATTTTGGGTACTTTGGGTACATTGCCTTTGCTCAAGTGTATAAGTTGTCATTGATGTCAAGAAGCTTTTGAAGGAATTTGATTTGATGTCAAATAATTCGTTTTGATGAAGGTTACGGCATGACAGTTTCAAAGGTCTTTTGCAAACCCCAAGCTGACAGGTTCGAAAGAAAGTAAGTTGGAAAAGTGTCGCAATATCGTGACATGTCGCATTTTCACAACTTAAGCAGGAGAGAGAAAGCAAGTTAGAAAAGTGTCACGATATTGCGACATGTCGCATTTTCGTGACTTAAGCAGGAGAGAGAAAGCAAGTTAGAAAAGTGTCGCGATATCGCGACATATCGCAGTTTCGCGACTCAAAGAGGAGAGAGGTTGTACGGACGAAAAAGTGTCACAATTTTGCGACATGTTACAGGAGAGAGAGTCCAAAAGAAAAAGTGTCACGATTTCGTGATATAATGCAGAAGAGAGAGTCCGTAGTGTGAATTGTCACGATTTCGCGACAAGTTTGAAGAGAGAGAAAGTAACATGAAAAGTGTCACGATTTCGTGACATGCTGCAGAATTCGAAGTGAGAACTGTCGTGATTTCGCGACATGATGTAGAGTTCGAAATGAGAACCGTTGCGATTTCATGACATGCTGCAGATGAAAATGTTCCAAGTAAGAACTGTTGCGATTTCGCGACATGCAACAAAGGAAAGGTTTCGAAATAATAAATGTCGCAATTTTGCTACATATTGAAGAAAAAGCGTACGGATGCAGAAAGTGTCGCAATTTCGTGACATGTTCCATTTTCACGGGCGTAAGGCAGAGAAAAGCACAAGGCAGCGAAAGTGTCACGATTTCACGATATGTTTTGTTTTCGCTAGTGCAAGCAGAGAAGAGTGCAAGGAAGCGAAAGTGTCACGATTTCACGATAGAAACTGAAAGCAGGTCTTCTATGGGATAAGTGTCGCGATATCGCGACAAAAGCAAAGTTGATGCTGACAAAGAAAAAAGTGTCGTGATATCGCGACAAGAGCTTAGTTGAAGTCGTCAAAGGCTGAAGTGTCACGATATTGTGACAAAAGCCAAAATAAAGTGTACGGTTGCAAAGGTGTCGCGATATCGCGACATGTTGTAGTTTTGCAATAGAAGCTACAGAAGAGTTACAGAGGCAGTGAAGCCGACAAAGTCAAATTTTAGCCAACAAATATTAGGGCTTGCAGCCGACGAAGATTAGGGTTTGATTTTGTTATAACAGCCGACTAAGATTAAAGTTTTCATCATGAAAATTATGTTATAAAAGGAGGGTTGTTTGGAGAGTTGAGGAGTGATTGAAGGTGTAGTTGAAGTGCGACGTTCCCAGATAGTGCACAGAGCAAAAAGTTCCATCGCTGAGAGCAGAGTGCAAAATTTGATCGTAGTGTGCAGAGTGCATTTCGTCGAATTTCTAAGTGTGAAAGATCGCAAAGGAAGCAGAGTGTGCGAAGACGGTGTCGCTATGATTACGCAGAGGTGCAAAGGTTGAAGTTCGATCAAGTGTGGCTGTGATTGCGCAAAGAGAGTAGAGGGCATAGAGAGCACAAAGGGCAAAGTCGAATGCGAAGTGCTATTGCTTGAGGACAGAGGTGCATTGGTTCTTTGGGAAGAACCCGAGGACAAATTTGGCAAGTCTTTGAGAAGGCTTGTGTGCAGAGGATTGATTTGTTCAAAGTTGGATAGATTTGACAGACAGAGGAAGACTTGTACTAGATCGATCGACTGTGTTTGGTACGAGTTGCTTGAGTCTGTTGTGGACGTAATAATAGAAGGCGAGAGGTCTCTTAGGCTAAGCATTAAGGACAGGAGGTCTTTGGTGGAAAGGAGTTCCACGTGCTGGCAAGAGGTAGAGGCAGTTCATCTTCTGAGGGATCATTTCCAGAGCAGAGGGGAAGGTATCTCCTTTGAGTCGAGGCTCATAAACATTGTAATTGGGAAGGATTCCCAAAGAACTTTGACATAACTTTTAGAAAAAAAAATTGTGGACGTAGCCCAGCCATTCTAGGTGAACCACGTTAAAATTGATGTCACTTTGTGGATGTTTTTATGCATTGCTTTGATATTGCTTTGGGTATATTGCTTTACTATTTTGAAATATAAAGGAAAAAGTAAAAAGGGGTCTTATACTATTCACCCCCCTCTCAGTATAAGCTTGTGTTCTTCATTCTCACCCTTGTCCTCATCCTCACCAAGCTCCTCATTGTTATCATCATCCTTTACAACTCCATCTCCATATTCAAAAATTATCATCATCCTTGCAAAGCTCCTTATAGTTATCATCATCCTTTACAACTCCATATTTATTTTTAAATTTTAATGAAACAGTAAATAAGGTTAAATAAGTCTATTATAATTGCATAATAGATCATATTTTAATAAGCTATGTGTGGCTTATATTGGGACCACTCCCATTACAAAATAAAACATTACATTACTCTCATTACATTTTTAACAAGTTAATTAAATCATGTCCATCTTTGCCTTTCTATCAAAGATATTATCCATCTTCCTCAAATAGCTAATTTTACATAATCAAATCTTTTTATTTAAGGAACTAACAATAAGAACAACCTTTACATGACACACAACTCTAACAGATAGAAGGAAAACAAACATAACAGTCATCCATTAAATATGAAATTAGATTGATTATTTTTCTTCTATAGTAGAGGTTCTTCCTCCTTTAGAGTGGCAAGATCTGAGAATGCATTTTTGCACTTCAAGCTCATGAGGTAATATCTAGTTGTAACAAATTTTGTAGAATCTTCATTTTTAAAAAACTAACCATCACCAATTATTTCATAATTAGATTCAAGAATATTATCTAAGGTGCTAATATTTTCCATTGATCCATCTAGATGGTCTTTATTAACCATTTGAATTTTATCAATGATCTAATTCAAATTCTTATTTTAGAATTGAGTCTTTTGTTGCTCGCATGATTCCTGCTAGACAATTGGTGCATTTGGAGGATCAGCTTCTTTCTTTTGATCTGGAATATTTGAATAATTTGAATCATTTACATGTTGGGTCTTCTCCTCCACCAAGGAGGAATTAGAGCATTATCAGATGATTAGGCATATTTTCTTTAGGTGGCCATATTACTAACAGTCATAACATCTGATCAAGGGCTACTCCACCCAACACACACACAATACTCAAATCATAGAAAAATTTAGTAGAAACACATCTGATTTATTTCATTGAAATGGAATTTACATAAGCCAAAATTACAAAGCTGTAAATCACAGAAATCAAAGTTATAATACTATGGCCACAAGGCCGATTTTAACCCAAGACCAAAATCGACTCGAAATTCGAAAGTTGGAGCTACGATCTGTCTTCTCGTGCTGTCTTTTGGTGATCCATATTCCTCCTTTAATAAATCCCATAGAGCATTCTAGAAATCATAAATCCCCTTTTCTCACCCAAGGAGATATTCATCTGAAATTTGAAATTTTCATTTTCCACCCAAAAAGATATTCAAATTTGAATTTCGGTGGCACAACTTCCTAGGACCGTAAATTTTGACTCGGGGGTCTGTTTGACCTCCGTAAGATATCGTTGGAAATCTTGTGAAGAGATATATAGTACCTTAATCAATGTACCATCCATTGAAATCAATTTCATCCCTCAAAAATAGCCTCTAAGGTCTTCATATTTTATTTTTAAGTTATTCTGGAAAAATTTCTCAGGACGAAAACTTTAATATCTCTCAAACCATTTAGGGTATTGGGGTGATTTTTCCACCAAAAGTTTAATTTTTCAATTCTCTTACTTTGGGTAAATTTTCAAACCCATATGTGTCCATTTAGGCCAACTTACTAAAAATAGTCGGTGACTATTTTCCATCTTTTTGGACTCCTGACTGACTTATACCTCCTAAGTTTCATCATGGACCTGAAAACCACTAAAGAAACTACAACCAAAAGATAAAATACAATTTATTTATTTTTGGTGATGGAAGATTGCCCTTACACCACTGGATGCTCCTACATCAACATCTTAGGGAGAAGTTTTCATATTCAATATTTTGGATCCATTCCCCTTTGCTTGAGGAGATAGTAATGGATTGAGGCCCAAGAACTAAAACATCCATCCAAACAACCAATATTGCTTTACTCATTAATTTTACTAGACAAATTTTCCTTTGTTTGGGCATCCATATACTAAAATGCACCAATGGCATTACCGAATTGGTGAATATCTTCTCTCCTAAAAAATCCATAGGGAGAGCATAAAAATTTACTTAGACTGAGAAGCCATTAACTTCTTCTGTAAAGGGGTTGAAACTAGGAGTCCAAGATCTTATATAGACATATTTTTTCTCGAAAAACTAATTATATCTATAATTCATTACCCTATCTTTATCTGCTAGACTAGAAAATTAAACAAAAAAAATTGGGTAGGAAAGTTACTTGGAATTTTGTATTGGTCCACCAATATTTAATGTATCCTTTGAGCTCCTCTAGGCCTAGTCTTTTGCCCTTGAGTTTGTAGATAATTGTTTAAGCTTCATGATCAATCAGATCCAACCCAAATTCATCCTCCAAAATCCTGATAGAGGGTAGAGGTTCATCCACCCACGAACCTAAATATCCTTGAGAGATATTTCTTTTGATCGAAGAGGCTTTCTCATATACTGAAGAGATAGTCTATGAATAACCCTCTTCCTTCAACACTTGACTACACCTAGGGTTTGCATCCCTTTCATGAAGACTGTAGCCAAATTTGTTGCTTTGTTCCATCACTTGACTACACCTAGGTTTTACACCCCTTTCCAATTACATGATCGATCTTTAATTGTACACTATACAGGTTTTTTATAACAAACTAGTATTAAAATAAATTAATATTATTTTGTTTTAATAGTTAAAATATCTTTTATTATTTTTTTATTTTTACCTCTATTTATAAGCTAATATTTGGGCCTTACAAAGGGTCATAGCTGGAATGAGAATGCTTAGCCCTAAGCATTGGTCATAAGGGTTTCTCACACTATCCAAATAATAAAAAATGTCTTTCATAATTATACTACTAATTTTAAATTATGATATTAAAAAATATATGTTTAAATTATAATATCAATAAGAAGATTTTTTAGAGCTAAAATAATCTTAGAACACAAAATAAGGATAAATTTATTTCATGGTTTTTATTATTCTCTACAACTTCATTATCAAAATAAAATAAAAATATTGTTTTATTATAATAATAAATAGTATTAATGTTTTAATGTGTCGTAGGGACACCCTAGTGGTATTTCTTGAGGACTATTATCCACGCTACCCAAGTTCGAATCACAGGTACCCTTTATACCCACAAGAAGTGTGGTCCTTAGATGTGCCACCCATTGTACTTCACCTTCAACCAAAAATAATAATAATATTTTAATGAGTGCATGAAAAGTATTGTAGGGACACCCTAGTGGTATGTTGTTGGACTATTATCTAGGCTACTCAAGTTCAACCCATTGTACTTCGCTTTCAACCAAAAAAATAATAATATTTTAATGAGTGCATGGAAAGCATTGTAGGGACACCCTAATGGTGGTCCTTAGATGTTCCACCCATTGTACTTCACCTTCAACCAATAATAATAATATTTTGATGAGTGCATGAAAAGTATTGTAGGGAAACCCTAGTGGTATGTTGTTGGACTATTATCTAGGCTACTCAAGTTCAACCCATTGTACTTCACCTTCAACCAAAAAAATAATAATATTTTAATGAGTGCATGGAAAGTATTGTAGGGACACCCTAGTGGTATGTTGTTGAACTATTATGTAGGCTACTCAAGTTCAAATCATGGGAAAGGAGGCCCCCGTTGTGCATGAGTGTGGTTTTGCATGTGTGTGGCCCAGTTGTGCCACCCATTGTACTTCGCCTTGCTTCAACAAAAAAAAAATGAGAAAAAAATGAGTGCATTGAAAGTCTTAATAATTTTGATTATATGCATATAAACATTTGTTTAGCAAATCAATATTAAATTATATTCATAATTTTAAATAAGTTTTTTATTTTGTTATAGTTATATTTGGTGTTTTAAAACACATGATTTTCCACAAGTAATCGTGTTTCTCGTGAGTTAAAAAACCTATCAAGTTTTTTTTTAAATCTTAGGCTAAGAAACTCGCCTTGAGTTTTTAAGTTCTTGGTGATTTCATATTGAAACTTGCATGAGTAGAGGCAAGGGCAGATTTTAGCGTTGTCTCTCATTTTTTTCCACTCTTCAACATAAGGAATGATATTGTAGAAGGTTAAACCACTCCAAACAATGAATCAAAATTGTTTTTTGGGCTAAGATCAAAGATTGGACATCAACATAAAGAGATTTGACATTGATTTTATGACTTTTTCCAAGGTTTTTTTAATCCCCAAATGAAAATAGGATGTTTTTTCAATTTTTTATTTTTTAGTTCTTATCAAATTAAAATCCTAGGCTAGGACTACTATATTGTATTTTTTAAAATTTATTTGGTTCCCCACCCCAAAAAAAATTTAGAGTTATGTTAGTTTTTTTTCAACTTTTTTTTGTTTGCTATTTTCATAGATGTAGTTATATTGTAAGTCTTTTTTGTTTATTTTTAAAACATGTAGGCTAGGACATTTGATTAATGCCTTTTATTTTAATTTTCTCTCCTGTTAGGAAATAGATATGGCTTCTTCGCGTGAGGTTTCTAGAACCATCATGGGCAACAATGATCCTCCTACAAGTGGAACCCAAATGACTCCATTACCAAACCCAACTCAAAACCTAGGAAGATATCCAATGTAGAAGCATGGGATTAGAGGAAACTTACCAAACTAGGTGCTATATAAATTATGTGGCAAGGACATGCGAGGAGGCATCCATCATCTCAAATTCCATTTGATTGGGAAACTAGGGAAATATGTGGATCCCTGCCCTAAAGTAGATAAAATGACTAAAGCTGAGGTGAAGAATTTTATGTGCAACAAAGAGGCCAAGTAAATATAACATAAATTGGCAAGAACTATAGTGGAACAAGGAGTGGGACCATGAGTCTCCTTTTATGGGGATGAGGTCAAACTACAATATTTCCATGTTGTTAGGAATTATTACATCATAGCCCATGTGATAAGGCAAGTGACATAACCACCCCTCACAAGTTTTACACATGTAGTATAGGACAAGGTAGTTACAAGTTTTGTTGAAGGTTTTTTATGCCTAAAATAGACATCTTATGTATTTAAATATCTATCACTTCCATAATACAATCATTGAAGCATTTATTTTTAACATATGGTATCAAAGCAAGAATAAGGAAGAAATAATTCTCCTTCTCAAAATATAAGTAACATTGAAAAAATCTCAAAACGTTAAATTTCTCAAAGATAAAGTGCAAAAAACTTCAAACAAAGGAAGATATTGCACAAAAATTCCAACAAGGAAAATAAGAAAACATAAAACAAGAAAGGTAGAAGTTGTGTGATCCACATAATTCAAGGTCTTTTGCAAAAAAATCTATGCAATAGTGTAAGCTCTAGTTTCATGTGAAGATAAGAGTTATGGAACAACAACTTTATCCTTATCACAAACAAAATATATTCTAAATTAAGAGAAATATTTGAAAGAGCATGAAGTGGAAATCTTCACATGAAATGAATGCTCAAAATTGAGCATCCATATTTAACAAGCAACAAGAAGAAGAAATAAGCAAGTTGAATATTTGAACAATAGATAGCTTATGAGAAGAATAGTGGGTATAACTCGTGTTACAACATAACAAACCACATCAAGGCTAAATATATAAATAGTTTAAAAAGAAAGAAGAAAGTGGACAAATACTTGAAGTCTTGATTAGAAAAATGTTGCAAGAAAGGAGAATAAAAGGAACAAGCAAAATATCATATTCAAACAATATTCTTTAAAGGATATGATTGAATATCCTCACAAAAGCATATAACACAAGAAAGCCTAACATGATATAAATAAATAAAAAATCAATCAAATTTTGCTCAAAAGCACATTGGATGTAAGAGAGAACCTTTCTAATCTATTCCATAAGAATTGCATCTTCATTTCTAGGTGATAAAATTTCAAGCACTATATGAGATATCATGAAAACATTAGAGCAAAAGATAAAACACTAGCTAGATGTCAAAAATATATACCTAAACATCTGGATGATCACCCAAACATTAGAGCACTTATCCAAACATCATAATGCTCATCCAAACACCTGCCTAGAAGAAGAAACACTTACCTATAGATAAGGCACATTACAAGAATGTCCCTATTACAAATCATAACCCAAAAATCCTCGAGTAGAAGGAAAGAAGAATGAAGGACCTAGGCATTACATGCATTTTCTTGAGAATGGACTAATTAAGAAAAAAGACAATTATTCTCATTTCTCATTTGCAAACATCAAACAAAGATATTTAGAAATATTCCCCTAAGGTAGTTCCAAATATTTTGAATGCACAAAATCAGCCAATACATGTTCTAAAGAAAAATACAAGTGCAAAGGTCAAAGGCCTCTTTAATTTAATCTTCATCAAGAATGGAAAGATAATATTCAAGTTTAAAAATCTCATTTTCATAGTGGAAGAAGAACAAAGGTACATAAATTTGAAGAGTTGCTTTGATTAAAAGAAAAATAGAAAGAATAAATATTATTCTTTTAAGAGAGCATTCATTTTCAAATAAGAAGAGAGAAGGAAAATTGTTTACCTTCATATTTATTTTATTCAACAAGACAATTTTCTCATATTTTAAAACATCAATATGAGTTTGAGTATAGGCTTATATGTACTCATCCAAAAGTAATTTTTGAGGCTAATTCAGTGAAAAGAAGATATTAAAATTTTATGAAAGATTACTATGGCTACTAGAGCATCTAAAATATTATCGCTAGATTCTCAACTATTGAGGGGAAATAACTATAATACCTAGAAAATGAAACTCAAAATGTAGCTTTAGTTTGAAAAAGTATGGCAAGTAGTATATGGGACTAGTAATCATCTTAAAGAAGCAAATAAATACCAAATAAAGTTTGACAAGGTAGATAAAAATACAAGACTAATCATTATGTTTGGATTAGTAGATGATGTCCAAACATAGATTCAATATTTAACCATGATCAAAGATGCAAGGGAGAAGCTAACAATAGTATTTGAAGTAAAGAATCAAAATCAAATTTGATTCCTCCAAAGTAAACTATATTATCTGAAGATGAAAGGTAGAGAAAAACCAAAATTGTTTGTGAGAATAATAGCTTAGATACGAGCATAATTGCAAGTACTGTTTCAATTAATTTAATATATCGTCCATAAAAATACATGTTTTTATGAAAAGATTAGATATCACTAAGAAAACACCAAGATTTGAAAATTTGGTAAACCTACTTCAAAAAGTAGAGGCCTCACATATAGTGGATGAAGAAAAACAATTACTAATAATCAAATGAGAAAGCAACTATTCAAAATATGCATGAGACCTCCATAGTGCTTCCAAAAAGGAAACAATTATCAAGGACATCAAAATTAGAAAAATGATTCTCAAAGAAACACTTTTCACACATAAAGGATGTGTGAATATTGTGGTGTAAACAGACACATCATGAAGGAATGTTAGCATAATTCATTTAAAATAGATCATTTTCACAAGATATGAACTAGCAGCAAGATATGTCATCTTTAGAAAAACAAAATTATAATTGGAGAAAGGTGTAAAAAAATAATATAGCTAAAGAGAATCAAGTAAAAGAAGAAAAATATCAAGAACATATGTTTTTCACACAATTAGAGCTTGTTGGAGTATATTACATTATTTTATATATGGTAATGTACCTCATGGTACCTTCATGGTACATTTGTAAATAATAGATTAGGGTTGAGTCATAGTTTAGAGTGTGAGTTATATTTCCCCTTTTATGTAAGTGTGAATGTGCAAAAAATGCACAAGTGTCATGTGAGTTAGAGTGCAAGTGTAAGTTGATTCTATGTGCACAAGTATCTTATATGTAAGAGTGTAAATATGTACACATGTATCTTATATTAGAGAGTGCAGATATAAGTGTAAGAGTTATGTATAGGTGTGCAAGTATTATAGAGTCAAGTATTCATCAAGTATGCAAGTGGCAAGTAGATAAGCCAAGAATTATGAGACTTGGCATATAGAGAGCAATAGTCAGGTATCTAAAAAGTCATATCACTATGGATATATTATGGAGATAGTGCTCCATATCACTAGCATCACAAGCATAAAGATCATTATTATAATATAAAATTATAAGATAACGTGGAGTAAGCTTGTATACATTTCGAGCAATTAATATTGTAAGTTATTCTACATCCATAGTACATGTAGGATTCAAGCTATTTACATTCATATTTCAGCATATTGCTGAATTTCATTTGATTTATTATAAGCCTTGATATACATATTAATTTGCTCATATTATTCTACTCATATCATTATCTTGACCTTATTATATTGTGGCTATTTTATATTTATTCCTATGATATATAACCTATGATATTTTATGGTAGTATTAGGCTTTAAAATCAATCAGAGATAACAATATAATAATGTTTGGTGTGACTCCAAACATATTATAGGTCAATAAACTTGGATGAATTCAGATCATTAAAATTATTATACAATAAAAGTTTCATTAGTTTATCACTACAATCCAAGGAAGCAATCGAAGGTAACATTTCCTAGATACAAAGGGAACTATTACAAGCATAAGCCATGGGATACCCCCATAACAAACAAGTTCATTGCATTTTGTAATAAATATGGTATATTCAAAGTTAATTTTTTCTCTACTCATTTTTCCAAGTACAAGGAAAAACATTTGCAATATGAACGACCTATTGTCAATAAAGCTTTAAAGAAGCATGGGATTGCTTGCAAACTAGATATATTTGAAAGAATATTATCTATTTTTTCAACTTGAACAAGATATCCATACATAATTATCAAAGCATAGGATCTCGTAAGACTCTTATCAAGAAGTGTATTGACACTATAAGTAATCAAGATGTATTGTGATCTCATCAAGATCGATAATATAATATGATATAAAGAAATATTTGTTAGACAATGATAGGAGTTTTTAGTCCTAAATGATTCAAATTTAAAACTTATAAATCACTTGATAGGTTGCTATATTCTAGCTCAAGAATTTTTTTTGGTAACTATGGGATCATTCAAAGGACTAAAACAAGTATATAGAATTGATAAAGATTACATTCAAAATTTACATCCCATTTATCATATCACATAACTTATGTTAAAAGGGAAACTTGTAAAGAATACAAGAATCGATCATAATGAAAAGCAAACAAAGGTAAAGTAGCAAAAAAAGCCATGCATAACTTCCATTCCATCATATGTAAACCAAAAATTAGTGGTCAATCAATTCAGTAAGTGATATTATATGCATGGTAACACATGCTTCACTTGAATACATTAAATGAAACACATAATCCATGTATTGATTTCAATAAGCATTAAATATTTTTTTATAATAATTATATTTTGGAGTGCATGATTGGTGAAACCGGATACTTCAGTGTATCAAAGTAGTAAGTCTAAATTAAGGGGAAGAATTTCTCTCTTAAATTCCAACATCACCCTAAATATTATTCAATTTTTATAAGCTAAAAATATAGCTTTGACTATGATGCAATAAGGGGGAAATGCTAACAATTATTACATCATAAGGCAAGTGCTATAACCACCCCTCACAAGGTTTATGCATGTAGTATAGGACAAGATAGTTACAATTTTAGTTGAAGTTTTGTTATGCCTAACATAGGTATACTATGTATTTAAATACCTATTACTTTCATAATGCAATCATCAAAGCATTGAGTTCTAACACATGTCACAGTCAAATAATTTATTCTTAGTCCTGGTGAGGTAGTGCTAGTGGGAGTGGGAGAGGTGCAATATGAGGAGCTGGTACTAGAAAAACCATCATTTATGATACTGTATTAGGGAGGGACAAGGCAAAGGAGGTAAAGACAACCATAAAATGTTTTTGTTAATATTGCAATATTTCCTTTAACTCTATGAAAAACCTTATTGGGAAGCCTTAGTGAAGGTATTGAGTGAGTTTGGAAAAGGATTAAATACACCTTCAACCCATGAATTAAGTGGACTATTGTTGGAGTGTGTCATTGACATGAGTGCTCTTATAGAAGAGCAAAGGATGGTATGAACGAAAAAAGGTTGAAACATTTTTTCACATGGATGGATGGATGCAAGAAATTGTACACTCTTGAACTTCATGGTGGATTTGGATGGATCCATGGTCTTCCTAAATTTGGTTTATGTCTCACAAGAAGTAAAGAATACATAGTTATTATTCAAATTGTTGGAGGAGATTGTGGTAGACATAGAAGTGGAAAATGTTACCCAAGTAGTGATGGACAATGTAGTAGCATATGTATCTATAGGTAGACTTATTTAGAAGAAGTACCTCTTTATATTTTGGATCTCATATGACACCCATTGCATTGACTTCATGTGTTAGGACATTGACAAAATATCATGGGTGAAGACCATGGTAGAAGAGACGAAAAAAATTACATGGTTTATCTATAACCATACATGGGTGCTCAACTTGATGACATTATTTTCCCAAGGCCCATTCATCACTTTGTAGAGACTTTTATTAGCATCACCCACTTTGAAGTAGATGTTTGTGTCCAAGGAATGGGATGCCTCATAGTTTTATGCTAAAGAGGAGGAACAACAAATATCAAGGCAAGTGTATAATAATCCACTTTTGAGAGTGTTCAAGAAATTATTAAGGTAAATTACAATTTGCTTGTTGAGTTCAAATTTAAATTTCAAAATCTTAATTTATACTTGAGTGTTACTTTTTGAAAATTTTAGCATTTATTGTTTAATTACATGTGACTAAACCCTTGGTAAGGGTTCTTCACCTTGTATATGGTGAAAAATTGGCCATGAAATATCTTTATGAGGCAAAAGATAGAGCCAAAGAGGTCATTCATCATTATTGTTGTGGCAACCTACACAAGTATGAAGTAATTAGCTATATTTTTTAGAAAAGGTGGATAAATCGACTATGTCAACCAATTCATATCGTGGGGTGCTTCCTGAACCTCAATTTTTTTTATTAAACATGGTGGAATCAATAGCTACCACAATTATCCATGCTTTTTAACCCTATAATTACCATGTCATATCATTTTAAACCTTGTAGGCCACTGAAAGCACCAGGAATACAGATAAGTGTTCAGTCTAATGAAGCCTAATATTTGAACCTTGGACATCTATTCCCCTTATGTGGTTTTACCAAACCAATTGGTCTACACCTCAGATGAACCTCAAAATATTTTATAGTAATAGCCTATGCAGTAATTAAGAGGTCTAAGAAGAGTTTTATACGTGTGTAAAGAGGATGAAAAATAAGCCTAATAAATATTTCTGTATTTCTATTGAGTTGTAACTATATAAGGTTGTAGAAGGGAGCTTATTTATGTCTCCCTTTGCTAGAGAAGTAAGATCAAGCTTATGATAAAGTAATGCATTTATTATAAACTGATACTTTGAATATTATCCTTTTTGTAGATTTATGGTGGGAGGACTATGGCTCCAAAACACCTACCCTATAGAGGATGGTTGTTTACATCTTGAGTTAGCCTTGTAGCATTTTTGGTTGTGAGTGCAATTTATCTCTATTTAATATCATACATACCAAAAAGTGCAACAAGTTGAGCCAGAAGTGCATCAATGACCTTGTGTTCAAGCAATACAATCTTTGACTTCACACAAGATAAGTAGAAACTAGTGAATCTTATGATGTAATTCAATTGGATGAGCTAGATCGACTATTGATTGGATTGTTGAGATTTCTATGGATCCATAGTTTACTATAGAGGACATTGAGACACTTGAAGAAGTAAAATATTTAAGAGGATTAGAGGAGATATACCATGATGATACCTGTCTTGAATAGCCACCAATTCACCCACTAGTTCATAGCCAAAGGTCAACCATCAAGTGCAAGGGAAAGAAAGAGAAAATAAAAAGTAGTTTAAAAACTACTTTATATTTCAAATTGTTGCAATATTGTACTTGTCATTTGGGTTGAATTACTTATTCATAAACTATAATTGTACTCTTTGCAACAAATGTAAAATTAACTTTTTGGCTTTCCAATTGTTGATTTTTTATTTTATGTATTGAAAAAATTTCTTTGGTTTTTATTTTGTTGATTTTTTCCCAAGCTGCTAGAGACTCTCCAAAATTAGATTACCAATTTTTTTTGAGTTGAGAATTTTAAACTATGATTATATCAAAAGAAGTATTTTATGACTTCACTATTTAAATAAACATATTTTGAAAATATAAAATTGCTTTAAAACATCTTATAAATTAGAAAAAATATTAAGAACTAAGTTAAAAAATAAACTCAAAATAAAGAGACAATGATAATAAACTCTAGTAAATCAAACCTTTTTTTGATTGGTTGATAAAAATGATTTTGAAAGGTAATGAAACTTTTATTATATTTATTATTTAATATAAAAAAATTGGTTAGTGTGAGAAACCTCTACAACCAACGCACAGGGCTGGGCAGGCTCCCACAACTATGACTCTTCCTACGTAGAGCTATGCTTATCAATAGGGAATTAATTTATTAAATTGTGTGAATTAAATGATCTAAAATGTGTTCTTAAAGTTTAGACCAATTTAATTGAAATGAAGAGTTTGACATCAAAAATATTTAAATCTAATGAACCTTAACATTTTAATTAAATATCATCGTTAAACAATTATTGTAATATTATTATATAATAATCATATACAAATCATAATAATCACTTTTAAAATACTATACCACCATAAGTAATAATAATGAATGTTTGTTCTTACATAAAATTGTGTTAAAATTTTATAATAATAACTAATTTATGTATAAAAAAAAAAACTTATTAAAAAAACATTAATAATTAAAAAACATATATAATACCAAATAATAAAAAAAAAACATATATAATAACTTTTTTTTTTAATATTTATTATGTATTCACGATATAACAGTTACATAACATATCCGCAACATGTGAGGGAAACGATTTAAACTTGGGTCTCTAGATTTTAACTGGAGAATTTTAACTACCCACTTATTCTGCAACTCCTTATAAATGGCTTCTACCTAGAACAGGCATGGAACGGGAAGCTGTGTAAGATTGATCGATTTGCAATGTGATTTCCGGTGCTATGTTTCAAACTTTTAAAACTTTAAATGAAGTTTAAGATTAAAATTTATATATTAAAAAATAATATAATATATATAATAATAATATATTCTTATAAACTTAAAAAATTAAGTTAATATGAAGGTTTATATTGAAGTTAAGATTTTAATTTACAAATAAAAATAAAATTACAAATGCATATACCGAAAAACCCATTGAGCTTTTGTATTCATAAAAGATAGATACAGACGCACAAAAGATTTAAGAAAATTATTTTAAAACTACATGAAGAAAATTTCTTTATCACAAAGAAATTCAAAGTCCTGATTATGGAATTCCATAGAAACCCGCTGTCAACTGTCGAACATAGCTGACTATAGTAATGATCTGGGCCAATCTACCAATCTACGTATAAAAATATGAACTATGAACTAAATATGACCAAAAACCATCCAGGTATCTGCGAAGCAAAAATACCGTACGTATATATAATGTCAATAAACAAATTGGATGCTCCATAACAAGCAAGACCCGATGCAAGAGGCATCTACCATCATAAGTTTTACACGGGCTTTTTGCATGGCTTTATGGTTATCCTGTCCACTCGGATCTTTAATAAAGGAAATGTTTCAGACAGCACTATCCCTCTGGCAGCCCCAGGGTCTTCTGTTTCCTGCTTTTTTGCGTTTTGCTTGCATTTCGATATGCAATAAAGGAAAGATTGATTGGCAAGAGGTAGCTAGCTAGTTATGTCCAGCTCTCTAAAGCATTTTCATCTCTTTTTTTTAACAAAATCTAGTTCACTAATAACTACAAAAGAGATCTTCAACAGTTTCAAACTTTGTGGATAGCTTTTTTTCATAGGAAAAGCATAGGAGTCACAAGAGGGTTCTGTCTTGGCTATGAAAGCAAAATGGATGAGGGTGTAGTGAAAATCATTCGAAATCACTGGCCTGAAGCAGAAATCGAACAGTCCTCCCATATGGGCGGCGCCTACAAGATTCGCCTTCCACTCCCTGCCAACAAGATGGAAGGATACGAAGACCTGAGAAAAGCTCTGAAAGAATGTGGGGCTAAGCCGGTGTGCGTCTCTTGTCAACAATCCAACACAAAGTTCAGATATTTCGACAATAATTCTTCGAGGGTTTTACAAGCGAGGTACAAATGCCTTGACTGCAGAGTGCACTTCACCTTGGGTGGAAAACACCATGCGAAAGATCAAAACACCAGCGTTACCCAACAAGCTAGAAGGTTGAAACGAGCCATGGACGATGCACATTCTTCCCAATTTGCAAAACGAATGAGGCCATGCTCGGATTATATATCCAGCTCAAGCGCAAGTTTAGAAGATTATATACCCAGCCCAAGCACAAGTTTAGATACAGTGTTTCATAACAATATTGTCCAAAATCCTCAATATTTGGCATTGGGTGATCATCAATCTCAATACCCCACACATTATTACAAAGAGCAAGAGCAGGAGGAAGTTTTACGCCAGCATCAGCAGCAACATCAGTATTGGAATCAGTTTTTGCAACCCAATGATGAGACCAACTTGTTTTCTTCCAGAATAGATATCACTAATATCAGCAGCGGCAGCAGGAGTAATCTTGTTCTTCCTATGCGATTGAACAGTGCCCCTCCTGCTGCAGGGCCACAATACCATTATCGGCCTGTCATGGGAAGAACATCGCCATCATCGTTGAGTTTTCAGTATCCTCCTGGTTCTGATAACGTATTTAATCCCTATGGGTATGTGTTGCAGAGGGATATTCCACTGTCGAGATCGCAACAATTTCTGCAAGATTTGCATATGTCAGCATCACTTCAACAGAGAATTGGCAGTTATCATCATCATCATCATTATCATGGTGGCATTTCAGAGAATGTAAGTCAGGTTGATAAGGAGAAAGGAATCCATTCTTCAGGCGAGGGGAACATCGTAGCAGTAGATGGTCAAGGCGATGAACTGAAGGCCCTCCTTAGTGCCGGGACAGATTATGCTGCTGATACATGGAAATTACAATACGAAAAGAAGTGAATGGTACCATCTCAATACAATTCTTTTCTTTTTTCTTTTTGGGTATGTTTCAGTCATTAACTAGAAAAACGGCTTAGTAGTACTTTTGCTTTCTATATAAGAGTTATTTTTGTAAGTAGACTGTGACTATTCATGAACTCATTTAATTTCAAGTTTTCCATATTTAATCAAAAGCCCATACTGGCTATTTCAAATTATTTAAATTGCTTGTAAATAGACTTGCAACGCCGAGAGGAGAGTAGAAATTATTTTCAATATTGACAAAGATACAGTTTACATCATTTTTCTATAACTTTAAGAAATAGTATTGAAGTGGAATGTGATTACATTAAAACACTGAAAATAATGAAAAAAACATGATAATAAAAGAGAAAATAATAATTTATTTATATATATATAATAATTTTTGTTTTCATATAAAATTTGGATTATTAAATTATGTTTATTATCATTTCAATTTTTTTTTTATTTTTTAAAAGTAGTTTAAAAAATTTATTATAAATAAATAATGCCAAAATTTATATTTTAAGTTTATTTTGTTTTATATAATTTATTTGATGTTAGAATTTTCATTATTTTTAATATGTTAGAATTTTGTTCCACTTTAATACCTCTCTATATGTATATGGCTTTTGGTGGCATAAAAGTAAGGTTAGTTCTTGTGCCTTTAAATTCTTATATTCTGGTGTATAGATATAGTTATATGCATGGATTGATTGTGTAATTGATTTTTATTATTTAATATAAATAAAAATATAGTTTTATAATTAATTTATATAAAAATTTTAAATAATTTAAGTTAATTAGAGACTTTCTTTCTTATATTATTGGATAAAAAATTTATCATTTTAAATAGGGATCTACATATTCTATGTTTTTTTTAAACAATTTTTATATATTATTTTTATTTTTATCAATTCAAATAATGCATATAAATTTAAAAAAAATAATAACTTTTTAATTATATTTTTGTACAATTATTATAAGGATAAAATTTATTAAAAATAAACCACTAAATTATAAATAAATAAATTTGATATCAAGTACTAGAAAAAGTTCATGAAAAAGTAAAAAAAAGATATTATAGGGTGCAAATAGGACCTATGCTTAATATTGGATAACCTTATATAATAATTATAGACAAATAAAAACATTATTAAAGCAATTCAAAATAGTCATTCAATTCACATGGAATAATTTGGATATTTGAGTCTTAAGCAAGTATGGTCAATTCATTAAAAAGTTCTTATGGCACCAAGGATTTAGTAGATATTATTAAGTATACCATCTTCAGGAATATATAAAATTCTTGAACTTTATTAGAAATAGGCGATATTGTCCATGTCAAGACACATGAACTCTTGGTAGGCTATGCATTGTTTCCATGTTTATCATGATCTTTTGCACATGTTTTCTCAGCCATAAAACACAGGGTATTTTAAAGTGTATATACAATATTAATGGTATCACATAAGATATTAATAGAATAATAAAAAATTGGTTTAGTTTCTTAATAATAACAATTTTAGTTTTATAACCTTAATGACTATCCAGCTGACAATGAGTGTGAGCCATGAGTGAGCCTTACCTTTTCTTGTTTTAAATATTTGGTAAAATTTAAGAATTAAAGGATGTTTTTGATAAAAAGCTAGGTAACATGGTAGAAAAGTATTTTTTGAAAGTCCTACTTTCAAGTATGGATGCATGGATGTCCTAGTTGGAAAGAGGAAGGTCGAATCTATGGAAAAACTTATCTAGGTAATAGATTACACCAAAAGTGATTATCAATGATGAGTTGATCACTCATGAGATAACAATTCTTAAAAGTAGAGGGTTAATATGCAAGTTGCATGGATACTTGCCAAGTTCTTTGAGGATTCAAATTTGGATCTAGTAAAATGAGAATTTATTTCAAATTACCCCATGATTTTTATTTTAGAATGATCTTTCCTTATCATATTCTCCAATTTGGAAATCATGGATAAAATAATGGGTGATGTTCAATGGTTTAGAGGGAGAGATGCATTATATTTAAGACCATGACGTGATATTTTTGCGGATATAGAAACTATTAAAATATTTTCTTGGACTTCCATATCCACAACAAAGGAGTTATTTTCTATAATTTTTGGTATATTAGCACTTAAATCAAACTCTCAAACCTTATAATTTTTTTGTCCAATCAAATTTAGCCATTAATGCAATCAAATTAGATATTTTCTTCTTCAATTGGTGAATTACAAATTGACAAGCTAATTAATACGCACACACACATACATATTTTTTATAGGTTTAAAGTTGATGAGGCTTGAACCCATAACCTTCCTCATTCAAACTAAAGAACATACTAATGCACCATGCATACCTTTAAAGGATAGAGAGAAATATGATAGTAAAAAATAATATTAAATTTAGCTTATCTTGAAATAAAAGAAAAAAGGTTAGGGTTGAGTTTTGTAATCAAGACATGATTACCATAAGCTTTATTACCAACCAATATGCCAAGAGCACTATTGGAGATGGTTGAAGGTCCTTTTACCACATGTTTACACATAAGCCATCCTTCACATGGAAAAGGACTTTTTTCAAAAAAAAATGCTTCTAGGGATTGAACCATCAACCCATACACAATAAGGAAGCCATCCAACTATTGTGCCATTAAGACTTGATTGGATATGAGGATAGGATAATTCTATTTTGATATATCTTGAGGAGAGATTGTGTATAGAAAATGATATTGTCAAAATTCAAATTGATGATATAATGCTAGCAAAGAATAGATCCAACCTTTGCATCACAATATTAGGTTAGAGGGAATCTGTAAGATCCACATTTTAGCAATGTATGCCCACTTCATCAAAAAATATTTCCAATGCAATAGCCAAATTTTAGAGTTTTAAATATGTGATATTTACCTCAAAATCCATCAATCATATCGTTGTACCACTCTCTCTACTACAAAAAAGGGTTGGTAAAAATCACCTCAAGGTAAGAGATAACATAAAGTATGAAGAAGAGAAAAAATGATATAAGCAATATTGAAAACTAAGTCCTTCCAACTAAATCCAACTACCTCTACCACTATGTTATCCTTACCATTTTATTCACTCATGTAATACCTAAATTCAAGGAAGCGCATTATAGAGCCAATGTGCAGAGCAGATGAAATTGAAAATATAAGGGCACAAGTTATTTGGTAAAGAATAATGGTGCCATACATAATTCAAAATTTAAAATTAAAAAAATAGAATTAGAACTTACAACCAATATCTTCAATTGCCTAAAAGTTATTTTCATTGATGAATGGCATAGGCATAGCTCTAGTCCTCACTCTGATACCATGTTCAAATTCCTAATACTTTCTATAAACTTTCTAAAATATGCATCCATCATAATAATATGTAGACAAGAAGCATGAGTGAATTAAAGATAGCAATAATAAATAAAGTATAGAGATAAATGATATGAATAGAATAGAAGGTAGGTGTCCATAGGTATCCTAATATTTTATCTTTTATTCACACTTGTAATATAAATGAACGCTCATTGATGGGTCTTTATAGTGATACCAAAAGCCCTAATGAGTAGTTAACCTTAAGATAACATTGACTTGACTTTGAGGTTAACTTACAATAATAAAATAATAATAAATTACACCCTTTAATCAAGGTTATCCATAAAGGTGGATTAACCAATATCACTAAGGGTGAAATATGAAATAAAAGGTTCCCTTAGGTTTATATGAACATACTTGTAGGCTTACATAAGTGATGCTCAAAGGATTTACATTAAGAATTTCCATAGTATTACATATACACTTGCCTATAGGATACATTAATGGTGCTCATAAGCACTCATTTCATAATTTTTACCTTGGACTAATAAGATCAAAATACACATATTTTAACATCAATAAGAAGGTTTTGAAGAATAATGATAATACTCTAGGGGAGATCATATAGGGGGGACCAACTATTAAGGAATGAAGGCATATTATATATATCCATAGATGTGTTGCCATATATGATTTAAAACCTTTTCTACATTCTATTATTATTAAATATAAATAAAAATAATGATAATTCGAATATGAAAACATTGTGTTTTGATGCCATAGATGTTATAAAACTAGACACTTGACAAGATATTACAAATTCAAATGATAATGAAAAAAAAATATAGGGCATGATACAAACTTCAATATAAATTAAGGAGATCATACCATAAGATAAGATGAATTAGATTGAGTATTTTCCACTCTCAAAAAATGGTAAAGAAATCATGTCTAAATCACCAAATGGTGAAAGCCATTATGATTTACTTGGATTAATAATTATAAAAAATATAGAAGGACAAAAGGGATGAGAATATATGTGCACAAGTTCAAATTTAGGAGCCATTAAAGGTGCAAAGGAATACTAGGAGGTAAATTTTAAAGAAAAGCATGTGAAAGATGTGAAGGTTAATCCAAGAAATTTATCTTCACTTTTATTTAGTATAAAATCCTCTCATTATCCCTTGCACTTTAGGGTTACAATAATAACATAATAAATAAATGACCCTAAAGGATATCCATATAAATTTAGGGGTTTTAGGATATTATAAGAAAATAAATACTATAGAGGATTGTCCTTACATTCTAGTGTTTCTATGATAACATTTAAGGTTTTTAGAGTATCATAACAAGTAACTACTATGGAAGATCATCGTTGCACTTTAGGATTTTAGAGGTAACATAAATAAGAAAGTGTTATGAGGATATTCCTACCACTTCATCTTCTCAAGGGAATCATAAACCTTTAGAACATAAGTCTCATTATGAACAATATGAAAAAATAAAAGAGATCAATGAATATTAAATTATTGGTGGGAATGGAAAATGGAGATGAAGATGCTAAAAGTAAGAATAAAGAGAAGAAAAAATAGAGGGTAATTGATTTGGAAAACCAGAAATAAATATCACATGTGCTAACAAGAAGTAGGGTAATCCTACAAATAAAAACAAAAAGCAATGATGAAAATAGTTTCATGGAATATTAGGAGTATGAATAAAATTTCTAAAAAGAAGTTAAGGATATCCTTATAGTATTGAGTTTATTTTAATGTCGGAAATTAAATTAGGTAGTGAAGAATGTAAAGATACATTCAAAAAAAATGAAACATGGAAAACTATATGATAGTTTAATTTATAGAGCTTTCAAAAGGATTGTAACAATGTTGAACAAAAACAATTGTGATGTACAACTACTAGAAGTAAAAATTAAGGGTTATGGATATATTTTATAGGAAAGAGGAATCAAATATGGAATTATGAATGTATATCCTCTAACTATAGCTACTCCTCAAAAAAGTTGTTAGAAGGATAAGAATATATTTTTAAATGCAATGATGATTCATAATGGTGATCTATGGATTCTTGGAGGGATTTCAACATAGTTATAACTCCTTTAAAAAATAAGGATGGTACAACTAAATGATCTAAATCAATATAATAATTTTTTTATTTATCAATTTAAATGGCCCTTGGAATGATATTCCTTTAGTCTTTCACCATAAATGGGATAATATATGCATTGAGCAAACTCATATTAAAATCCTATTAGATAGATTTTTGTGATTCAATACATGCAAAAATAGTATACAATCTCTTTAGATATTTTATTACATGTAGGATCACAACACAAACCCATTCTCATGAGGTTTGATTTACTCAATAATGGTCATTTAAATCTATTTATATTTTAGTCTATGTGGATCCAAGACCCTAATTTTATTCTAAGTGGTTACATTCTAAAGGAATGAAGCAAAGTTTGAAGGATCATATATGTACATGTTTGTTCAAAAGGGCAAATATATAAAAGGAAAAATGAAGACTCGAAACAAAATATTTTAATAACATATTTAAAACGAATAGATAAAAATTGTAAAAGATAATACAAATCAATGGAATGGTAAAAAATTATTGTGTAAATTGCTTTTATATTATCATAGTGTAAGCCAAAAATTAACAACACCAAATAAAGTAATTTATCAAAAGTGAACAGCACAATATTTACACAAAATAAAAGATCTTATTAATAAGGAACTCAAGGAATCTGGATCTCCAAAGTGTATAATATATATGCCCAAAATATGGGGTTACAATACACTTTATTGGTCTTGATACAATATTACAATATTGAGGGTTACAAAACCCTCATTTACAAGAATGATTGGTGTCTTCAAAGCTTTTCTTTTCTCCAAACAAGTTGTGGGTGGGCTTGAGTATCCCTATGGGGCCACCCTAGCTACAACAACCATCAATAATATGATTCTTATACCTAAAAATAAATCAAAACATAAAGGAGTCAAAAGCATATGTGAGGGATCCACAGTGTGAGACCCTTTGTAAAAGCAAATCTACAAATTCTAGTCCTACAAATAATGAAATACAATTTGAGTACAAAAAAATGTAAGATGTGATGCAATGAAATATTCTACCTTGCTAAGAATACCTGATTATTCTGATCCACGCTTATGCTTCTGTGATATGATGGTGTGTGGAATCTTGAAAGCATTCGAGGGTTTGTCGATGGTAAACCAGAGGTTGGGAAATGCTTAGAGTATTTTAAAAGGGTTGTGAATGTCCTGCAACATTCTTGGAATACTCAACAACATTCATGGGATGATAGGAGGTGTTTGGGGATGATGGGGAAGTGTTGCATATCCTTAGATCTAGTTTGCAAGGATTTACAATGATGGTAGAGGAGGATATAGCAGCGATGAGAAGAGGATATGCTAGCTGAATTCTAGGGTTTGGATGGAGAGGAAAAAAGGGCTATGATTTTCTCTGATCAAACCTCTAATTTATCAATCATTTAATCGCTTAACCCTCATTCACAAAAGTGAATAATATTTTATAACTTACCTTCAACATGTTAGGGTTTCAATGACACCAACGAGTGACCAAGATTAAATCATGATGAAGGGATAATATTATAAATTTTACATGTGACATGGATCAAGTTAGATGGATGGTTGAGATTAAAACGTAGTGGGCGACTGAGATTTATTTACATATATATATATATATATATATATATATATATATATATATATATATATATATATATATATAGGGTTTCAACGACACCAATGAGCGACCAAAATTAAATCATGATGAAGGGATAATATTATAAATTTGACATGTGACATGGATCAAGTTAGATGGATGGTTGAGATTAAAACGTAATGAGCAACCGAGATTTATTTACATATATATATATATATATATATATATATATATATATATATATATATATATATATATATATATATATATATATATATATATATATATATATATATATAAAATAAATAAATACACATATAAATAAATAATGGATGGTTGTGATTGGATAATATGTATGGATGACAAGTGGCTAGGTTTTGGTTTCTACAAATACCTCTTTTTGTATCATGTTGCATGAAATACAATGCGATACAAAAATAAGAGACACCTAGTTTGGTGAAGTAGATTTTTTTCCTTGGAGCGCACGAAGATTTTTGAGACAAAAAATTGTTCGTGTAGCTTACCCCCTCAATTGGTGAATTTTTCAAGAACAAATCTCATGAGCCAATTGACAAAATTGTGGGTGATAATGTAAATGTGGGTGTATGATGTGCGAGTGTATGATATAAATGTGGGTGTATGATGTGTTCTATTTTTACCCCAACAGAAAAGGGGTTTTTATCAATTATTGTGGATGATGTGAATGCTATAAATATGGGTCACATATATGATGATGCAATGATTTATTATGTTCTTTCCCTAACAAAAAATGGGTTTTTACCAATGGTGTAAATGTGGGTGTATAATGTATTTTGTTTTGCCCCAACAAAAAGAGGTTTTTGGCCAATTGATGTGGATGATATGAATAATGTAAATGTGGGTATCCCGATGTGGGAAGTCAAAATAAAATTTGGTTACACCAAGTTTGGGGTGGTTCTATGTTGTTGAAGAATATGCTTTTTTTGTGTCATTGAAATTCAAAATGATGAAAATTCATAATATTAGGAATCAATCATCCTATGATCGGGTGATTACTAGGAAGCCAAACCTAGTGGATATACGTAATTCTTGCATGTTAAATGAAATTATGTAGTATAAATTATCTATATTTTAAGCACCATGGGCAAGGCTATCAATGACATCTTTAATTAATCTGAGCATAGTCTCACTCAAAAAATGAGGGACCAAATAGATTTTAATTTCAAACAAGAGAATGGTGAATGATGAGCAAGTGTCATTATGGTGATTTACCCATCCTACCAGATTGCATGGATAACTGATCGATGTAACCGCTAGATGAAATAGATTAGACCACTAGATACGAGGTTCACTTGGATGATATGAATGATGTAATGTGAGTGATGTAGTGTGTATGATGGTGTGAATAGTGCAATGAGTGATTTATGCTTTTATCCCAATAGAAAAGGGGATTTTGATTGGATGATATGAATGAAGTAAATAAATGTGAATAAATAAGCATCCTTATGGTGATCTACCCATCTTACCTATGTGCATGGATAACCAATCACTGCAATCGCTAGGGTAATAGAGTAAACCACTAGATACGAGGTTCACTTGAAAATGTGAGTGGAATTGGAAAATGTTAAATGGAAATGAAATGATAAATGAATTTGATGATTATGAATGGAAATGTATGAATAAAAATACATTGATGAGTGAATTGCATGATTTTGTGAAATTTGAAATTGCTTTGGAGCATTTTTGAAGCAATTTTAGATAATTTTGTGACTTTTGGTCGTAAACAATATTTAACTGCCCAAATCAATCCATGTTATTCCAAAATGTGATAAAAGGGTGTTATTAATGATTAGTATTATGAATTTTAGAGTTTTGTGAAGTTTTGGGTCATTTTGAGGTTTTTTGAAGATTGTTGAACAATTTCTCAACTTTTTATCACAAACAAAAAATAAGCACCCAAAGCAGTTTGGACTTTCACTAAACATGATGTGATGATGAAATGGATGCATGTATGAATTTTGAGGTGATTTTATGAGGGTTTTCTATGTTTTTGGAGCCTTAGTAGCATTCTAGAGCCAAACACTGGCCATCATTCATGGCAGGCCTAGATGCGGGAGGGTGTTCACCATCTTGCAAACACTAGGAGGTATTTAAGTGTGCTTGGAAAACACCCTAGAGCATTTAAGTGCACTAGAAATAGCTATATAAGGTCAGCAAGGGTAAATTTGGATTCATTCTTGCATTCAAAGGTTCGAGAAGCAACGTCTAAAGGAGAGTGAGTGAGTGAAGGAGTGAGTGTCTAAAGGAGAGTGAGTGAGTGAAGGAGTGAGTGTGGAAGAGTGAAGTGATGGTGCTGGAGGAAGTGGATGCGGAAGTAGGCATGGAGGTGCAAGTGGTTGAGAAAAGTGCCCTTGGCACTATTGTTTGGATTTGAAAAAAAAATTGTGCAATAAATGTGCTAGTTATGTGCTTGTGCTTGTGCTTGTTGTGTTGTGTTGTAGTTGAGGATCTTGGAGGCTCATCACTAGTTCTCACCTATCATTTTGGGTATAAGAAATATCTTATGGAAATCCAATTGGGATAAGTTGTAGGAGATGGGATTGGCTGAGGTTTTACAAATAGAGATGGTAAGGGTTGATGAGGGGTACCTCTTTGCCTTAGCAGAGAGGTGGTCTCGGATAGGGGTACCTTCCAGTTACCAACTGGAGAGGTGACAGTGACACTAGAATATGTATATTGCATATTTTGAGTGCCAATGAAGGGATTGCATGTCCAAGTTGGACATGATAAGGAGTATGAGCTGAGGTAGATTTTTGAAGATGGATGGAGGGGTGTGAGTGTGAAGGGTGGAGATATAATATATTTGGCCATGTATGTCAAGGAGTTGGAGGTATTGCCCAACTTGATCATGTTCCTATTGGTCAACATATTGGTACCTAATAGAACCAACTATCGATTCCCATGGAGCCTGATTAGATTGGTGTACGATATGATCGATGACCCTTGGGTATATGCATGGGTACCTACTCTGCTATTTTAGATATATATGGAGCTATATTGTGTGAGGAGATAGGGGTGGAAGGGGTTAGGTTACAGTGTATTACTATAGTGTTGGGTTGGGAGCACTTTAGTGTGGCTCATCCTGTGGGCCTACCTTTCAAGGAGTGGGATAGGGATTAGCCCTATGCTTTGAGGTGGTAGGTGTCTGAGGAGGTGCAACTGAGTCATCCTAGCTATAGTGTCCATGAGTATAGGTATATATGGGTAGGCTTAACACCATATTAGGTGTGTTTGATACCATGGTAGGATGTTAGGTGGCCCAGTGATAGAGAGTAGCTATGATGGGTGAAGCAAGCTAGATGGGTGGTTGGGCAACATGGGAATGAGGTGGAGCTAATCCAGTTCTCTGAGTGCTATAGTAGTTTGGATTGAGACAAAGATTTCCTGAGGCTCATATGCTCTATAGGAGTTGATCTAATGAGTCAAGCCTAAATTATGTGGAGATGTGGAAGGTAAATTATGAGGATGATGAGGAGATAGATCTTCATGATGTGGATGATGTTGAGACCACTACAGACTATAATATATGGTTCACTTCATAAATTCCAAGGGTACCAAGTTTGATGGTTGATGAGGGTAGTGGTGATGAGGACGAGGTCATGGAGGAGGCATAGAAGGTTCCTCGATGTTAGAGACATCATCGATCCAATAGAGGGATGTAGGTAGAGGATACAGTAGAGTAGGATCCATATATTAGAGTTGATGATGGTGGTAGATATAAAGTGACCTCTAGGTTGGAGTGAGGGGAAGTGGATGAGGCTTGAGGTTGAGGAAATTAGCTTCGATAGGTGGTGGCAGAGTTGGATGTAGAGATAATTTAACTATGGGTGGAGCTGGATACACAGGAGGCAGTCAGTGGAGGTGAGGATATGGATTAGAGAGTTTCTCATTAGAGGCATGATGTACTATGCCTTTGATCTCAAGATAGGTATATCTAGTATTTGGAGGATTTACTTATGTAGCATAACATTGGACTTCCAGATTGATCCTCTTCTTCCATAGCGGGTTTTGCTAGGCATAGTGACTCTAGGTCTAGGGCTCCTTCAGGGTCACAAGGGTCTACCTATGGGCATTAGCCAGTTCTTAGATGCACTTTTTGTAAATGATCCTTGGTGGTCCATTGTATATAGCCTTTGGGTATTCATTATACATGCTATTTTATATAGATATATATACATGGCTTTTACTTTTGTGTCATGATTCTTGTGTGGATGTTTGTGTGAATGCATGTGTAAATGTAATGGATGACAATGTAATTATGATGTGTATGTTTAATGATGATAATGCAAATGGACTAATTCTCTAATGATCATTTATAGTTTAGATTTTTGTTTGACCCTATGTATCATTGTCGTTTAATCAAGGGTACCAAAATAGTGGTATGTGGAATAGAATATTCATGTAATAATGTCGTTATAATATGGATGGTGTTGTGGCTTATGTATGACTAATTTTGAAATTGTTTTGCAGAGACTCAAACATACTAGTGATTTCCAACAAACTCACTTTGTCTAATTTCTCTAAAGCCAAATGTGAGTGCAAATGAATGTTCAATTACCAAACTATGAGCATGGTAGTGACTCGAGTCAATCAAGAACCAATGTGAGTGCAAGTGAATTCATTAACCCATCTTGAGTAAATTGAGATGAAACCTATCATGGAGAAGACCAAAAAGCTAGCTTGTCCTTATGTGTGTTCAGAGGTCTCTTCAAGAGAGATGTGTCACCACACATGAGTATACTCCACTACCAATAAAGCATATATATCCCCAGTGGATATTATCTCCATAGACCAATTATCTAATATTGAATCTTTGGGGATTCAGACTACCTAACCATCTAGATGAAAATGTAGTTCTATCCATACGACTTGAGGATTTGTGGTGTGTGAATTGAAAAAGTGTTAGATATTTGGGGAATCAAATTCTCAATTGAAGTGTGATGAGAATTTTGCCCTATCCTTCCTACTCATTCGTTTATTTTTTAGTGCAGTTAGTGGTGAATACCACTATTTTTATATTGGACAATGTGCATAATTAGACTAGTGAAGATAACTTTTTTGCTTTGAGATTCAACCCAATCATGGTTTTATATCTCTTTGATACAAGATGTTTTTAATGTATTTGATGTGGTTGGTTCAATATTATTAGATTCAATTCCCATAACTCAATATTTTCTTAGTGAAATATGCATTGGTCCTAGATAAAACTCGACATGTATTAGAGGTTATTTGAAACACTAGGAGCAGCTGAGTGACTGAAATCTCCTAAGGGGGATGAAGTGATAGTGCAAATGGTAAATTCGCTTTTAAAATGGTGTAATAAAATAGATGTAAACTTGGGGGTGCCCCTGATTAAGGAAACAAGATTTATTGGAGCAATTATTGTCTAAAATTAACAAATGACCCCTAATATGGTGGATGAAATGCATCAAAATGATAATGAATGTGATTGTGTAAAATGAATATGTGAAATGTAATATGTATAAATGTAATGTGTATGAATGATGTTTTTGTGTATTAGCCATGTATATATATACATATGTAAATCACATTAAACATAGAATGCTCTCAAGTGGATGATATTTAGTGGTTTGGGCTCTTCTTCTCCCTCTAGACTAACAAGTCTATATGTTCCTTGATCCACTTTTTGGGTGATAATGCATGGACCTAACCAATTAGCCATGAATTTATCATGGAGATGCGATAATGCATTAGTGTTTTGCTAATTCTCTTTAAGGGCAAGATCTCCTACTTGGAATTCACGTGGATGAACTTTGGTATTGTAAGCATTCTTGATATGATCTTGGTATACTCATAGATGTTCCAAGGCATTGATTCACCTTTCATCAAGGAGTGTAAGTTGGTCAAGATGTGCTTGTCTAGCAGTGTTTTCATCTATGAATTCCTATAATGAAATATCTAGTGAGGGGATCTCAAGCTCAAGATGCATGATTGCTTCAGCACCATAGACCAATGATAATGGTGTTTTCCTAGTAGGCATGTGGATGCTTGTTTGATAAGTCCATAATGCCAAGGGTATCTAAGTATACCAATCTTGATTATTTTCTTTGACTAGTTTCTTGAGAATAGCAATCAAGGTCTTATTGGTTGCCTCAGCTTGTCCATTTATCTATGGGTAATAAGGAGTCAATGTTGGATATTATACTTTTGTAAAGTATTCAAACATCCTTGTTCTTGAAATACTTACAATTGTTAGAGATGAATTTTGAGGGGATACCAAAGTGAAAAAAGATATGTTGAAGTATAAACTCCACAATCCTAGGTCCTATCATATTGGTTAAAGGGATTGCTTCAACCCAATTAGTGAAGTATTTAGTGGCAATGATGATAAATGTGTGTTGTCCCAAGGAATGAAGCAAGATCTTACCAATAAAATCCAAAACCCATTGTGAAAATGGCCAAATACTTTGAATAGGTTGCAATGCTTGTGATGGTACATGAGTTAAATTAGCATGTTACTAACATTGTTGGCATTTCTTGACATAATTGCAATAGTCGCATTCCATGGTGGAACAATAATAACCCATGCATAAAATGCACTTTTCAATGGCCATTCCATTAAAATTACCACCACAAGTACCATAATGAGCTTCTGATATTGCTCTTTGGGCCTCTGTAGGCTCAATATAATGAAGGAGAACTCCATCATAACCACGTCTATACTACACGTCCCCCAAGAGAGTGAAATGAGCTACCTTTTATTTGAAATTAGTAGTACATAACATGTCTAATGGGAGTGTTCCAAACTTGAGGAAGGATTTTATTTGGCTAGACCAAGGCTCATATGACTCTACGTGAAGGAAGTAAACATCCTTCTCATTTTTAGATTCAGCACAAGAAATTGCAGATATAGAGATCGTTTTGACAATCAATGGTTGTACCGCTCCTACGAAGTTTTTTGGAATAAATGATCCTAGAGAGACCATAACTTCTACAAATATATTAGTCAAACATGGTAAGCTATCGATTTCATACCAATCAAATTTGGCAAGCAATTTCATTGCTACTTCATTGTAAAGTTTTAAGATTGGTTCTTTGCATTGGTATTCTCCATTTACTTAATGAACAACAAGTTGGGAATCACCAAATATCCTGATATGCTTTATACCCATAGCTATGGCTACTTTAAGTCATAATATTAAGGCTTCATACTCTACATTATTATTTGTGCATGGAAAATTGAGTTTGAATGATAATGGAATTGGTACCCCTTGGGGTGTATGAAACATGATTCCTGCACCTTGTCCTTTTTTGCACTTAGAACCATCAAAGAATAGTGTAATATTGACATATTCCTTTAGAATGACATCTTCTTATTGTTTAGTGACGATAAATACCGAGTCATCTAGGAGCTCAATAATCAAGGGTTGATCACTAGGAAGTGGAGCTTCCATAAGCTGATTGGTTATAACCTAAACTTTAAGATTTTTAACTGACAAAATCAAGATCAAATTAAATCAGGAGCATTATCCATTTTCAGTGTGAGTGTTATTGTAAGTGTAATACATCATGTAACATAGAGGATTTTTGTGAGCTATGACATATGTAGTGTGACTTAGCATGTAATATCTAAGTTCCTTAGTGGTAAAAACCACTGCTAAGCATAGTTTTTCTATGTAAGCATATCTAGTTTTATAGCTTAACAATGTTCAACTAATGTAGTAGAAATCTTGCTCTTGATTTTTTTTGTTATTTTGAGCAAGCATTTTCCCTAATGCAAAGTCCATTGTTGAGACATACAGATGAAAATGGACCCCCAAGTGAGGAGGAGTTAAGATTGGTGCAGAATTCAGGTATTGCTTTATGTCATAAAAACCTTTTTGGCATTCATCTATCCATGAAAATGTGACCCCCTTCATAGTAGGTGGTAGAAATTCCTGCATTTTTTTGAGAGTTGTGAAATAAAATGATAGATCAATTAGATATTTCCTTGTAAACTATTCAACTCTTTTAAATTTGTTGGGGGAGGCATCTCCATAATGGCCTTGACCTTGTTTGGATCCACTTAAATACCTCTCTTGGAGATAATGAATCCTAGTAGTTTTCTTGATGTGACATCGAAGACAGACTTCTTGGGGTTCAACCATACATTATGTTCTAGAAGTCAATCAAAGACTTTTTCCAAGACATCAATGTGCTCTTGTCGAATTTTAGATTTTGCCAAGAGATCATCCACATAATATTTTATGGTCTTGTGCATGTAATCATGTAATATGTATGTCATGGCACATTAATAAGTAGCACCTACATTTTTGAGGCCAAATGGTATCACCTTGTAACAAAAATTCCCCCAATATATTGTGAATTTTGTTTTATGTTGGTCATCAGGATTGATTTGAATCTAGTTATATCCTGAAAAACCATTTACTAAAGAAAATATTTTGTGGCCAATGCAAGTGTCCATAAGAGTATCAATGTTTGGTAGAGGAAATTTATCCTTGGGACATGCCTTGTTAATATCTCTAAATTTTAATTCAAATTTGTATCGCTTTGTTAGTCTTATGAACAGTACCATTTTTGAAAGCCACTTAGGATAGTCAATGGGTTGAATGAAACCCACATTTAATAGCATTTGAAGCTCTTATTTGACCATGAGGGCAATGGTAGGATGTAAATTTCTTAGTTTTTGTTTGACTAGCTTAGCTTCAATATACAAGGTTAAGTTGTTAACAATCAAGTAGGGTCAAGACCAGACATGTCTTTATAGGACCATGAAAAATTGTCCTTATTTCTCTTGAGAAGAGCGATCAATTGCTCTTGTTCATCAGCGGATAAAATTTTGCCAAGTTTAATGATTTATGGATTATTTGTGTATGAACTAAGGTTCACATCAATGGTATCTTAAATTGACATGTGAAAACCTTCGTTAAGTTGATGGAGCATTGGGATTAGATGAATTTCATCAATAATATTATCAAACTCTTATGGCTCAGTCTCTTCTATGTCTACCTAAAATACCTCGATATCAAAGAGTTAAGGTGAAGGTGAAGGTGGAAGAGGAATGTAATTGGTCAAAATTCTTAATAATTATTTTGAAAGGATGAATTCAGATAAGGATGGTGGTGAAAAAATCTGCTCCATATCACTGAGGATAATGTCAATTGGAATTGGCTTTGCCAAATTGTATGGGTTATGGAGTGGGGTGAATAAGTCAATAGGATTCATGTTGACTTAGTGGGGGAATGATGGTTGAAAATTTGAGGGGTAGGTTGGTCCTGTATGTTGGAATTGGTGAAGGAACCTTGAGATCCTGAAAAACAATAAGCAACACATGTGAACACAATTGAAAAATGCCATGCACATGCAATGCACAAAAAAATTATTTTGTTTTTTTGATTGATTTTTTTATGTACATATATTACATGATTTTTTGGTGAAAATGGATCAATGAAGTGGTAGTGGTGGTTCACCGATTTGTTTAGCTCACTCTCTTAGGAGAAGCAAATGAAATATGGGTTGGTGGATGGGGAAAATTTTGAGATAATACTCATCCTATTTGGTGAATGGAATTATTAGGTCATATTCCTCATTAGGTTCATCCAAAGCTATCGATATTACATCGTATTCTTCTTAGAGTTCATCCTCAAAGTCATCATTGTGATAGGTCTATTCTTCATGCTCTAGATTGAATCATTAAAAATATTGTTCAAGAGAGAAATTTTATGGATTAAATACTAAACCCGAACAGTCATATTCTTCTCAATATGGAAGTTTGATGATGTTGTGCATGCCCTGTTCATGCTATCCTAAACCATATTCTTTCCAATTAACCCAATGAAAGTATCATGATGGAAAACATGACATGTGTTCTATATTGGCAAAGGAAGGTTGTTTGGGTTCATCTAGAGGATTTTGATCAGACGATGATGTTGGCAATTTTGGGTTTGAGATCCTAGCTTCTTGTCTATGAGTTGTCATTGATGTCAAAAGGAAATGACATTAATGTTAAGAGGATGTGTTGGCTTCAAAGGTGGAAGATTCCAAGAGAATATTTTTAAGAGAATCCGGAGAGATTCCATTGGCAATGGTTTTTATTAAAACCAATGGAGGTTCTCTTTATTATTTATTTAATTATTATTTAAAACCCTTCAAGGTTTTAATTAATTAATTATTTAATTAATTAAGGGAGAAATTATTTTTAATTTATTAAAAATACTTTAAGGGTTTTTAAACCCTTTAGAAAGCAAATTTCGATTAAATTCGAAATTACTTTTCTTTGCAACCGACGTGTTCTAAAGTCCACGTATGGACTATAAATATGAGAAGGTTCCTAAGGTTAAACCCTCTTGGAAAATCGAAGGCAATTAATTGGTTTGGCTGCGATCGAATGTTCTGTTTACGCTGCGAAAGAGGAGAGCTCGTGGTTTGAAAAGCTTTCGGAAAGCTTGACCGTTTATGTGGAAGGAAGTCCGTCTTGGACTTCGTAAGCCCCTTGTGGGCTAGTGGCAGCGAAGGCTGCGTTTGGGCCTTGCGTAGGCGGAGGTCCGCGTTTCGATCCCCACGGAGGGAGCTGTGCATGGATTAGTCACGTTTTTATTAAAACGTGTTTTGTGCCGCGAATTTCGGATTCTTCAAGGGCAGCCATTATAAGGTGTGATTATTTTCTTGATATGATTTTTGGCATTGTTTAGCATTGTTTAAAAGACATAGGAGAAATAAGGGGATATTTCTTTGGTTGTATTTTTGAGATTAGTCTTTTGCTATGCTAAATTTAAAAATGGAGATATAAGGTGTAAGTTTTGGTTGTTGTGTTTTTGGCTTCTTTGGTGGTTGTTTTTAAAGAAGAGGAGCTAAAAGGTGTATTAAGGAAAGTTTTTATATATGCTCATTTATCTTGGTTCTAACCCTAACTTGGTTGGAAGTTTGAGGGTTGTGTGTGGTGACAACTTTAAGGATCAATTTTCTTCTACTCCAAAAAGGTATGGGCACATTTTCCTTATGAGTATGATTGGTGTATGTTTTTCTGAAATAAGGTTGGAGTGAAAAGGTTTTCAACTAGGTTTCCTTTGGTTGGGTGTAAATCCTATTTTCTGGTTTGTTGAAGACTTCTTATGCATTGTTATCCTTGATGAGAGTTTTGGTGAATGCATAATTCTGGTTTGAGGTAGTGGAAGCATTGTGCACTAGGGTTTATGTTTGTGAGTCTAGCTACTTGCATTGAGTTGGTGGAACCCTTGGTTGGCTGTTTTGAGTTTGATGGTTGAGTTGCTTCCATAGGGGGTGTTTGACCAAGTTTTTGCCCCCCCTGTCCCTTGTTATGGGGGCCCCCCCCCTGGGGGGGGTGGGGGGAGTTTTCCCCCCCTTGGGGGGGTATTGTGTTGGTGGCTGTTTTTGTTCAAATATCTTTGGAGGGAAAAGGATTTCTACTTGTTTCCTTTTCTTGTGATGATTGGTTGAATGCTTCAAGGTTGATGTTGAGTTGAATGGTGTTGGTTGACTAAACCTTGTTTGATGAGCATTGTTGTTGAAACCCTAATTGATGGTGAAAAGAACATGAGTATCATTGTTATGTGATTCTTTGCATAGTTGGCAATTGTTGGGGTTTCATGTTCTTGAAAGAAAACATTCTATCCTATCCATTTCAGATATTGAGTTGAGTTTTCAGATTTGAGATTGAGATTGAGCTGAGTTGATTTGAGTTGAGTTTTGAGATTGGGATTTGAGTATAGAACATATTGAGTCTCTAACAATTCTCTTTATGCTTCTATGAGTTTGACAAATCACATTGGGTCTCTAACAATTCACTTTGTGATTTCCTACTAAGAAAGTTTTTCTTGGTGAGCTTGCTGAGTTTTTGGACAGGTCTCCAGTGGGGACTTGTGAGCAGCTTTTGGACAGGTTTCGGTGGGGACTTGTGAGCAGTTTTTGGACAGTTTCGGTGGGGACTTGTGAGAGATTTGGACCCTAGGTCCTAGAAGAGGACTTGTGAGCTGAGTTTGATAGTTCTATCAGAGAACTTGAGGACAGAGGTGCATTGGTTCTATGAGAAGAACCTAAGGACAGTTGGCAAGTCTTTGAGAAGGCTTGTATGCAGAGGATTGATTTGTTCAAGAGTTGGATAGATCTGACAGACAGAGGAAGACTTGTACTAGACCGACTGACTGTGTTTGGTACAGGTTGCTGAGCTACTGTGGACGTGATCATAGAAGGCAGAGGTCTCTTAGGCTAAGCATTGAGGACAGGAGGTCTTCGATGGAAAGGAGTTCCACGTGTTGGCAAGAGGTAGAGGCAGTTGATCTTCCGAGGGATCATTTCCAGAGCAGAGGGGAAGGTATCTCCTTTGAGCAGAGGCTCATAAATTCTGATTGGGGAAGGTATCTCCTTTGAGAGAGGCTCATAAATTTTGATTGGGGAAGGTATCTCCTTTGGGCTGAGGCTCATAAACATTGTAATTGGGAAGGATTCCCAAAGAACTTTGAGATAACTTTTAGAGAAAAGTTTTGTGGATGTAGCTCAGCCATTCTGGGTGAACCACGTTAAAATTGGTGTCACTTTGTGGATGATATTGTGCATTGCTTTGATATTGCTTTGGGTATATTGCTTTACTATTTTGAAGTATAAAGGAAAAAGTAAAAGAGGTCTTATACTGTTCACCCCCCTCTCAGTATAAGCTTGTGTTCTTCAATTGGTATTAGAGTGGGTGCCTTCGAAAAGTTTAACAACTTGAAGGAAAAGCTAGTAAAGAACACAATGGATCATTCAAGTGGCAATGCAACACCTATTCTTGATGGGTCAGATTTTGGTCTTTGGAGTGCAAGGATGAAGGTTCATCTAATGGCACTTGGGAATGAGGTTTGGGAAGTGATTGAAGATGAGTACACTATTCCTGAACATGGTCCTAATACTAAAGAAGAAAGGCTCCTACATCACAACAATTCAAAAGCAATGAATGCAATCCTGAAAGGCTTACAGAAAGCAGATCTCACCAAAGTGATTCACTGCAAGACAGCTAGTGAAATGTGGAATCAGCTTGAAGGTGGTTCATACAGGTGATACAAATGTCAGAAAGGCCAAGTTGAGACACTTCAAAGGTATGTTTGAACAACTCAAGATGAATGATGATGAAAATATTAGTGACTACATGCTTCGTATGGATGAGGTTGTTAACTCCATGAAAGACTTAGGTCTTGAGCTTGCTGAAAATGATGTTTGTGATAAGATTTTAAGATCTCTTCCTAATAGATTTAGTGAAAATATTTCTTGCTATTGAGGAAGCTAAAGATTTGGATAAGTTGAAAAAGGATGAGCTCCATAGTATACTTGCAAGCATTTGAGTTGAGAACTCAAGTGAAGGTTGATGTCAAGAAAGAGGCAGCTTTCAAGGCTACCAAGGAATCCAAGGGTAAACAACTTCAAGATAGTGATGAGTCTTCTAGTGATGAAGAGGCATATTACAGCAAGAAAGGCAAGTTCTCTAGAAAGCACAAAAGTATGAAAAATATAAGATGTTTCAATTGTGGAAAGTTTGGTCATTATGCTACTAACCGTATTGTTCCCAAGAATGAAAGTGATGAAGATAAACAGGATTCTAAGAGCAAGGATTCTGAAAAGCACAAGCATCACAGGAAAAACAAAGATGAGCACAACAATCAAGGAAAGAGGTATTCTCACAAGCACAAGAAGAGTTTCTACCTAGACAAAGCAAGTAAGTGTTCTAGTAGTGATAGTGAAAGTTCTTCAAGTGATGATGAAAATGAGATGTTGTTCATATGAGAAAAAGAGGAAGAACCGAAACATAGATTCATTATCATGAAATGTCTTAGATGTGGAAATTTTGGTCACCTTGAGGATGATTGCACAAATAATGATTTGGTTTCTAGTATGTATGAGGATGCTTCAGAAAACTATAAGGAAGATGCATGTATGGTTTTTGAAAAGGGTAGCACCTCTAGTGATAAGAAATCTGAAAAAGGCTTTGATGATTCAAAAGGCAATCAAATAAAGGATCTTGAAAGTGAACTTATTAGTGCTCTTAGTGTTTTGAAAAAGGAAAGAAAGAAGAATGCTAGACTCAAGGATAAGTTAGATGAATGTTGTATGGAGAGAGATGATCTTATAGAAAGTCTTGACTTCTCTATAGCTAAGACACAAGAACTCAAGGATGAGTTAGAGTCTAAGGTTCTTGAGTATAATGAGTTAGAACAGAAAATGGCTTCTTTGAAAGAGGAAACTAAAGAGTACAAGGATAAGCTTTACAGGTTTCAAGATAGCTCCAAAAAGGTTAAGTCACTCATCAAAGGTCAAAGAAAGACAACAGATAAAACAGGCCTTGGTTTTGTTAAGCCACACAAGGAACAAGTTGGAGAGTCTAGTAAGAGACTCCAAAAGGAAGAGAGTTCTGATGAGGAAAGTATTTCAGAAAAGGAGTCCTTGAGTGATAGATGCACAGAAACAGAAAATAGGAAACAGAAAAAGGGGAGAAAGTTTACAGGACCTAGAAGGTCATTTACAGGAAAGTTTAATGGCAGATGTTTTGCTTGTCACAGGTTTGGTCACATGGCTTCACATTGCATGACTCAAGTAAGGAAGGTAAATGACAGTTTCAGAGGTGGTAATTTCTTTCAAGGGTATTGCTACTCTTGTAAACAGTTTGGGCATAAGGCAATTTTTTGCAAGGCTAATAACAGGAACAGGGTTAGTCAGAACAGGTGGATTCAAAGAACAGGTATGCCTAAAAGAAATAACATTGTTACTTGTTATAAGTGCAACAATGAAGGTCACACAGCTAGACAATGTAGAGCTGAACTTCCAAGGTACAGGAACAGGAACAGTGGTATGAACAGGTCCAAGGATCAAGGCATGGATAAGAACAGGAATGATAACAGGAACAAGAACAATGACAAGAATAGGAACAGGAATATGGACAAGGAGAACAAGAGAAGACATGGTAAGGCAGCTATAGACACTGATGATGATCAGTGCCTATTGGGAGTTTTACTCCCACCCCAAAATTAAACACCTCAACAGGAGGTGGGGGAGGGACTAAGCTAAGAGGCTCATTCTTAGTCCCAAGCCCCAAAGGTGACCCTTTGCCATTGATGACAAAGGGGGAGAGATATGAGTAAGGGGGAGAGCCTCAAGACAGGGGGAGCTGTTTATGTTGAGTTTCTGTGTTGTTGAGAAGCATGGTTTGCCATCAATGACAAAGGGGGAGATTGTTGGCAATTTTGGGTTTGAGATCCTAGCTTCTTGTCTATGAGTTGTCATTGATGTCAAAAGGAAATGACATTAATGTTAAGAGGATGTGTTGGCTTCAAAGGTGGAAGATTCCAAGAGAATATTTTTAAGAGAATCCGGAGAGATTCCATTGGCAATGGTTTTTATTAAAACCAATGGAGGTTCTCTTTATTATTTATTTAATTATTATTTAAAACCCTTCAAGGTTTTAATTAATTAATTATTTAATTAATTAAGGGAGAAATTATTTTTAATTTATTAAAAATACTTTAAGGGTTTTTAAACCCTTTAGAAAGCAAATTTCGATTAAATTCAAAATTACTTTTCTTTGCAACCGACGTGTTCTAAAGTCCACGTATGGACTATAAATATGAGAAGGTTCCTAAGGTTAAACCCTCTTGGAAAATCGAAGGCAATTAATTGGTTTGGCTGCGATCGAATGTTCTGTTTACGCTGCGAAAGAGGAGAGCTCGTGGTTTGAAAAGCTTTCGGAAAGCTTGACCGTTTATGTGGAAGGAAGTCCGTCTTGGACTTCGTAAGCCCCTTGTGGGCTAGTGGCAGCGAAGGCTGCGTTTGGGCCTTGCGTAGGCGGAGGTCTGCGTTTCGATCCCCACGGAGGGAGCTGTGCATGGATTAGTCACGTTTTTATTAAAACGTGTTTTGTGCCGCGAATTTTGGATTCTTCAAGGGCAGCCATTATAAGGTGTGATTATTTTCTTGATATGATTTTTGGCATTGTTTAGCATTGTTTAAAAGACATAGGAGAAATAAGGGGATATTTCTTTGGTTGTATTTTTGAGATTAGTCTTTTGCTATGCTAAATTTAAAAATGGAGATATAAGGTGTAAGTTTTGGTTGTTGTGTTTTTGGCTTCTTTGGTGGTTGTTTTTAAAGAAGAGGAGCTAAAAGGTGTATTAAGGAAAGTTTTTATATATGCTCATTTATCTTGGTTCTAACCCTAACTTGGTTGGAAGTTTGAGGGTTGTGTGTGGTGACAGCTTTAAGGATCAATTTTCTTCTACTCCAAAAAGGTATGGGCACATTTTCCTTATGAGTATGATTGGTGTATGTTTTTCTGAAATAAGGTTGGAGTGAAAAGGTTTTCAACTAGGTTTCCTTTGGTTGGGTGTAAATCCTATTTTCTGGTTTGTTGAAGACTTCTTATGCATTGTTATCCTTGATGAGAGTTTTGGTGAATGCATAATTTCTGGTTTGAGGTAGTGGAAGCATTGTGCACTAGGGTTTATGTTTGTGAGTCTAGCTACTTGCATTGAGTTGGTGGAACCCTTGGTTGGCTGTTTTGAGTTTGATGGTTGAGTTGCTTCCATAGAGGTTGTTTGATCAAGTTATTGCTTTACTTGATTCATGATATTGGGCTTACTCCATTGAGTTGATTTGAGCAAGTTATTCTTTGCATTTGGTGATATTGTGTTGGTGGCTATTTTGTTCAAATATCTTTGGAGGGAAAAGGATTTCTACTTGTTTCCTTTTCTTGTGATGATTGGTTGAATGCTTCAAGGTTGATGTTGAGTTGAATGGTGTTGGTTGACTAAACCTTGTTTGATGAGCATTGTTGTTGAAACCCTAATTGATGGTGAAAAGAACATGAGTATCATTGTTATGTGATTCTTTGCATAGTTGGCAATTGTTGGGGTTTCATGTTCTTGAAAGAAAACATTCTATCCTATCCATTTCAGATATTGAGTTGAGTTTTCAGATTTGAGATTGAGATTGAGCTGAGTTGATTTGAGTTGAGTTTTGAGATTGGGATTTGAGTATAGAACATATTGAGTCTCTAACAATTCTCTTTATGCTTCTATGAGTTTGACAAATCACATTGGGTCTCTAACAATTCACTTTGTGATTTCCTACTAAGAAAGTTTTTCTTGGTGAGCTTGCTGAGTTTTTGGACAGGTTTCAGTGGGGACTTGTGAGCAGATTTGGACAGGTCCTAGCAGAGGACTTGTGAGCTGAGTTTGATAGTTCTATCAGAGAACTTGAGGACAGAGGTGCATTGGTTCTATGAGAAGAACTTGAGGACAGTTGGCAAGTCTTTGAGAAGGCTTGTATGTAGAGGATTGATTTGTTCAAGAGTTGGATAGATCTGACAGACAGAGGAAGACTTGTACTAGACCGACTGACTGTGTTTGGTACAGGTTGCTGAGCTGCTATGGACGTGATCATAGAAGGCAGAGGTCTCTTAGGCTAAGCATTGAGGACAGGAGGTCTTCGATGGAAAGGAGTTCCACGTGCTGGCAAGAGGTAGAGGCAGTTGATCTTCTGAGGGATCATTTCTAGAGCAGAGGGGAAGGTATCTCCTTTGAGCAGAGGCTCATAAATTCTGATTGGGGAAGGTATCTCCTTTGAGTAGAGGCTCATAAATTTTGATTGGGGGAAGGTATCTCCTTTGGGCCGAGGCTCATAAACATTGTAATTGGGAAGGATTCCCAAAGAACTTTGAGATAACTTTTAGAGAAAAGTTTTGTGGATGTAGCCCAGCCATTCTGGGTGAACCACGTTAAAATTGGTGTCACTTTGTGGATGATATTGTGCATTGCTTTGATATTGCTTTGGGTATATTGCTTTACTATTTTGAAGTATAAAGGAAAAAGTAAAAAGAGGTCTTATACTTGTTCACCCCCTCTCTCAGTATAAGCTTGTGTTCTTCAATTGGTATCAGAGCTAGGTGCCTTCGAAAAGTTTAACAGCTTGAAGGAAAAGCTAGTAAAGAACACAATGGATCATTCAAGTGGCAATGCAACACCTATTCTTGATGGGTCAGATTTTGGTCTTTGGAGTGCAAGGATGAAGGTTCATCTAATGGCACTTGGGAATGAGGTTTGGGAAGTGATTGAAGATGAGTACACTATTCCTGAACATGGTCCTAATACTAAAGAAGAAAGGCTCCTACATCACAACAATTCAAAAGCAATGAATGCAATCCTGAAAGGCTTACAGAAAGCAGATCTCACCAAAGTGATTCACTGCAAGACAACTAGTGAAATGTGGAATCAGTTGAAGGTGGTTCATACAGGTGATACAAATGTCGGAAAGGCCAAGTTGAGACACTTCAAAGGTATGTTTGAACAACTCAAGATGAATGATGATGAAAATATTAGTGACTACATGCTTCGTATGGATGAGGTTGTTAACTCCATGAAAGACTTAGGTCTTGAGCTTGCTGAAAATGATGTTTGTGATAAGATTTTAAGATCTCTTCCTAATAGATTTAGTGAAAATATTTCTGCTATTGAGGAAGCTAAAGATTTGGATAAGTTGAAAAAGGATGAGCTCCATAGTATACTTGCAGCATTTGAGTTGAGAACTCAAGTGAAGGTTGATGTCAAGAAAGAGGCAGATTTCAAGGCTACCAAGGAATCCAAGGGTAAACAACTTCAAGATAGTGATGAGTCTTCTAGTGATGAAGAGGCATATTACAGCAAGAAAGGCAAGTTCTCTAGAAAGCACAAAAGTATGAAAAATATAAGATGTTTCAATTGTGGAAAGTTTGGTCATTATGCTACTAATTGTACTGTTCCCAAGAATGAAAGTGATGAAGATAAACAGGATTCTAAGAGCAAGGATTCTGAAAAGCACAAGCATCACAGGAAAAACAAAGATGAGCACAACAATCAAGGAAAGAGGTATTCTCACAAGCACAAGAAGAGTTTCTACCTAGACAAAGCAAGTAAGTGTTCTAGTAGTGATAGTGAAAGTTCTTCAAGTGATGATGAAAATGAGATGTTGTTCATATCAGAAAAAGAGGAAGAACCGAAACATAGATTCATTATCATGAAATGTCTTAGATGTGGAAATTTTGGTCACCTTGAGGATGATTGCACAAATAATGATTTGGTTTCTAGTATGTATGAGGATGCTTCAGAAAACTATAAGGAAGATGCATGTATGGTTTTTGAAAAGGGTAGCACCTCTAGTGATAAGAAATCTGAAAAAGGCTTTGATGATTCAAAAAGAAATCAAATAAAGGATCTTGAAAGTGAACTTATTAGTGCTCTTAGTGTTTTGGAAAAGGAAAGAAAGAAGAATGCTAGACTCAAGGATAAGTTAGATGAATGTTGTATGGAGAGAGATGATCTTATAGAAAGTCTTGACTTCTCTATAGCTAAGACACAAGAACTCAAGGATGAGTTAGAGTCTAAGGTTCTTGAGTATAATGAGTTAGAACAAAAAATGGCTTCTTTGAAAGAGGAAACTAAAGAGTACAAGGATAAGCTTTACAGGTTTCAAGATAGCTCCAAAAAGGTTAAGTCACTCATCAAAGGTCAAAGAAAGACAACAGATAAAACAGGCCTTGGTTTTGTTAAGCCACACAAGGAACAAGTTGGAGAGTCTAGTAAGAGACTCCAAAAGGAAGAGAGTTCTGATGAGGAAAGTATTTCAGAAAAGGAGTCCTTGAGTGATAGATGCACAGAAACAGAAAATAGGAAACAGAAAAAGGGGAGAAAGTTTACAGGACCTAGAAGGTCATTTACAGGAAAGTTTAATGGCAGATGTTTTGCTTGTCACAGGTTTGGTCACATGGCTTCACATTGCATGACTCAAGTAAGGAAGGTAAATGACAGTTTCAGAGGTGGTAATTTCTTTCAAGGGTATTGCTACTCTTGTAAACAGTTTGGGCATAAGGCAATTTTTTGCAAGGCTAATAACAGGAACAGGGTTAGTCAGAACAGGTGGATTCAAAGAACAGGTATGCCTAAAAGAAATAACATTGTTACTTGTTATAAGTGCAACAATGAAGGTCACACAACTAGACAATGTAGAGCTGAACTTCCAAGGTACAGGAACAGGAACAGTGGTATGAACAGGTCCAAGGATCAAGGCATGGATAAGAACAGGAATGATAACAGGAACAAGAACAATGATAGGAACAGGAACAGGAATATGGACAAGGAGAACAAGAGAAGACATGGTAAGGCAGCTATAGACACTGATGATGATCAGTGCCTATTGGGAGTTTTACTCCCACCCCGAAATTAAACACCTCAACAGGAGGTGGGGGAGGGACTAAGCTAAGAGGCTCATTCTTAGTCCCAAGCCCCAAAGGTGACCCTTTGCCATTGATGACAAAGGGGGAGAGATATGAGTAAGGGGGAGAGCCTCAAGACAGGGGGAGTTGTTTATGTTGAGTTTCTGTGTTGTTGAGAAGCATGGTTTGCCATCAATGACAAAGGGGGAGATTGTTGGCAATTTTGGGTTTGAGATCCTAGCTTCTTGTCTATGAGTTGTCATTGATGTCAAAAGGAAATGACATTAATGTTAAGAGGATGTGTTGGCTTCAAAGGTGGAAGATTCCAAGAGAATATTTTTAAGAGAATCCGGAGAGATTCCATTGGCAATGGTTTTTATTAAAACCAATGGAGGTTCTCTTTATTATTTATTTAATTATTATTTAAAACCCTTCAAGGTTTTAATTAATTAATTATTTAATTAATTAAGGGAGAAATTATTTTTAATTTATTAAAAATACTTTAAGGGTTTTTAAACCCTTTAGAAAGCAAATTTCGATTAAATTCGAAATTACTTTTCTTTGCAACCGACGTGTTCTAAAGTCCACGTATGGACTATAAATATGAGAAGGTTCCTAAGGTTAAACCCTCTTGGAAAATCGAAGGCAATTAATTGGTTTGGCTGCGATCGAATGTTCTCTTTACGCTGCGAAAGAGGAGAGCTCGTGGTTTGAAAAGCTTTCGAAAAGCTTGACCGTTTATGTGGAAGGAAGTCCGTCTTGGACTTCGTAAGCCCCTTGTGGGCTAGTGGCAGCGAAGGCTGCGTTTGGGCCTTGCGTAGGCGGAGGTCTGCGTTTCGATCCCCGCGGAGGGAGTTGTGCATGGATTAGTCACGTTTTTATTAAAACGTGTTTTGTGCCGCGAATTTTGGATTCTTCAAGGGCAGCCATTATAAGGTGTGATTATTTTCTTGATATGATTTTTGGCATTGTTTAGCATTGTTTAAAAGACATAGGAGAAATAAGGGGATATTTCTTTGGTTGTATTTTTGAGATTAGTCTTTTGCTATGCTAAATTTAAAAATGGAGATATAAGGTGTAAGTTTTGGTTGTTGTGTTTTTGGCTTCTTTGGTGGTTGTTTTTAAAGAAGAGGAGCTAAAAGGTGTATTAAGGAAAGTTTTTATATATGCTCATTTATCTTGGTTCTAACCCTAACTTGGTTGGAAGTTTGAGGGTTGTGTGTGGTGACAGCTTTAAGGATCAATTTTCTTCTACTCCAAAAAGGTATGGGCACATTTTCCTTATGAGTATGATTGGTGTATGTTTTTCTGAAATAAGGTTGGAGTGAAAAGGTTTTCAACTAGGTTTCCTTTGGTTGGGTGTAAATCCTATTTTCTGGTTTGTTGAAGACTTCTTATGCATTGTTATCCTTGATGAGAGTTTTGGTGAATGCATAATTTTGGTTTGAGGTAGTGGAAGCATTGTGCACTAGGGTTTATGTTTGTGAGTCTTGCTACTTGCATTGAGTTGGTGGAACCCTTGGTTGGCTGTTTTGAGTTTGATGGTTGAGTTGCTTCCATAGGGGTTGTTTGATCAAGTTTTTGCTTTACCTGTTTCTAGATTTGGGGCTCCCCCCCTGGGGGGGTTGGGGGGGGGTTTTTTTTTTTTTGGGGGGTGTGGGGGGGGGGTTTTGTTCAAATATCTTTGGAGGGAAAAGGATTTCTACTTGTTTCCTTTTCTTGTGATGATTGGTTGAATGCTTCAAGGTTGATGTTGAGTTGAATGGTGTTGGTTGACTAAACCTTGTTTGATGAGCATTGTTGTTGAAACCCTAATTGATGGTGAAAAGAACATGAGTATCATTGTTATGTGATTCTTTGCATAGTTGGCAATTGTTGGGGTTTCATGTTCTTGAAAGAAAACATTCTATCCTATCCATTTCAGATATTGAGTTGAGTTTTCAGATTTGAGATTGAGATTGAGCTGAGTTGATTTGAGTTGAGTTTTGAGATTGGGATTTGAGTATAGAACATATTGAGTCTCTAACAATTCTCTTTATGCTTCTATGAGTTTGACAAATCACATTGGGTCTCTAACAATTCACTTTGTGATTTCCTACTAAGAAAGTTTTTCTTGGTGAGCTTGTTGAGTTTTTGGACAGGTTCTGGTTGGGACTTGTGAGCAGTATTGGATAGGTTCTCGTGGGGACTTGTGAGGTTTTGTTTGACAGTTTCGATGGGGACTTGTTAGCAGATTTGGACAGGTCCTAGCAGAGGACTTGTGAGCTGAGTTTGATAGTTCTATCAGAGAACTTGAGGACAGAGGTGCATTGGTTCTATGAGAAGAACTTGAGGACAGTTGGCAAGTCTTTGAGAAGGCTTGTATGTAGAGGATTGATTTGTTCAAGAGTTGGACAGATCTGACAGACAGAGGAAGACTTGTACTAGACCGACTGACTGTGTTTGGTACAGGTTGTTGAGCTGCTGTGGACGTGATCATAGAAGGCAGAGGTCTCTTAGGCTAAGCATTGAGGACAGGAGGTCTTCGATGGAAAGGAGTTCCACGTGTTGGCAAGAGGTAGAGGCAGTTGATCTTTTGAGGGATCATTTCTAGAGCAGAGGGGAAGGTATCTCCTTTGAGCAGAGGCTCATAAATTCTGATTGGGGAAGGTATCTCCTTTGAGCAGAGGCTCATAAATTTTGATTGGGGGAAGGTATCTCCTTTGGGCCGAGGCTCATAAACATTGTAATTGGGAAGGATTCCCAAAGAACTTTGAGATAACTTTTAGAGAAAAGTTTTGTGGACGTAGCCTAGCCATTCCGGGTGAACCACGTTAAAATTGGTGTCACTTTGTGGATGATATTGTGCATTGCTTTGATATTGCTTTGGGTATATTGCTTTACTATTTTGAAGTATAAAGGAAAAAGTAAAAAGAGGTCTTATACTGTTCACCCCCCTCTCAGTATAAGCTTGTGTTCTTCAATTGGTATCAGAGCGGGTGCCTTCGAAAAGTTTAACAGATTGAAGGAAAAGCTAGTAAAGAACACAATGGATCATTCAAGTGGCAATGCAAGACCTATTCTTGATGGGTCAGATTTTGGTCTTTGGAGTGCAAGGATGAAGGTTCATCTAATGGCACTTGGGAATGAGGTTTGGGAAGTGATTGAAGATGAGTACACTATTCCTGAACATGGTCCTAATACTAAAGAAGAAAGGCTCCTACATCACAGCAATTCAAAAGCAATGAATGCAATCCCGAAAGGCTTACAGAAAGCAGATCTCACCAAAGTGATTCACTGCAAGACAGCTAGTGCAATGTGGAATCGATTGAAGGTGGTTCATACAGGTGATACAAATGTCGGAAAGGCCAAGTTGAGACACTTCAAAGGTATGTTTGAACAACTCAAGATGAATGATGATGAAAATATTAGTGACTACATGCTTCGTATGGATGAGGTTGTTAACTCCATGAAAGACTTAGGTCTTGAGCTTGCTGAAAATGATGTTTGTGATAAGATTTTAAGATCTCTTCCTAATAGATTTAGTGAAAATATTTCTGCTATTGAGGAAGCTAAAGATTTGGATAAGTTGAAAAAGGATGAGCTCCATAGTATACTTGCAGCATTTGAGTTGAGAACTCAAGTGAAGGTTGATGTCAAGAAAGAGGCAGCTTTCAAGGCTACCAAGGAATCCAAGGGTAAACAACTTCAAGATAGTGATGAGTCTTCTAGTGATGAAGAGGCATATTACAGACAGAAAGGCAAGTTCTCTAGAAAGCACAAAAGTATGAAAAATATAAGATGTTTCAATTGTGGAAAGTTTGGTCATTATGCTACTGACTGTACTCGTTCCCAAGAATGAAAGTGATGAAGATAAACAGGATTCTAAGAGCAAGGATTCTTAAAAGCACAAGCATCACAGGAAAAACAAAGATGAGCACAACAATCAAGGAAAGAGGTATTCTCACAAGCACAAGAAGAGTTTCTACCTAGACAAAGCAAGTAAGTGTTCTAGTAGTGATAGTGAAAGTTCTTCAAGTGATAATGAAAATGAGATGTTGTTCATATCGGAAAAAGAGGAAGAACCGAAACATAGATTCATTATCATGAAATGTCTTAGATGTGGAAATTTTGGTCACCTTGAGGATGATTGCACAAATAATGATTTGGTTTCTAGTATGTATGAGGATGCTTCAGAAAACTATAAAAATTCACTTTGTGATTTCCTACTAAGAAAGTTTTTCTTGGTGAGCTTGCTGAGTTTTTGGACAAGTTCCGGTGGGGACTTGTGAGCAGTTTTTGGATAGGTTCCGATGGGGACTTGTGAGAGCTTGATAGGTTTGGGGATTGTGAAATTTTGGATGGGTTCCGATGGGGACTTGTGAGCAGATTTGGACAGGTCCTAGCAGAGGACTTGTGAGTTGAGTTTGATAGTTCTATCAGAGAACTTGAGGACAGAGGTGCATTAGTTCTATGAGAAGAACCTCGAGGATAAATTTGGCAAGTCTTTGAGAAGGCTTGTATGCAGAGGATTGATTTGTTCAAGAGTTGGATAGATCCGACAGACAGAGGAAGACTTGTACTAGACCGACTGACTGTGTTTGGTATAGGTTGCTGAGCTGCTTGTGGACGTGATCATAGAAGGTAGAGGTATCTTAGGCTAAGAATTAAGGACAGGAGGTCTTCGATGGAAAGGAGTTCCACGTTCTGGCAAGAGGTAGAGGTATTTGATCTTCTGAGGGATCATTTCTAGAGCAGAGGGGAAGGTGTCTCCTTTGAGCAGAGGCTCATAAATTCTGATTGGGGGAAGGTATCTCCTTTGAGAAGAGGCTCATAAATTCTGATTGGGGGAAGGTATCTCCTTTGGTCCGAGCCTCATAAACATTGTAATTGGGAAGGATTCCAAAAGAACTTTGAGATAACTTTTAGAGAAAAGTTTTGTGGACGTAGCCCAACCATTTTGGGTGAACCACGTTAAAATTGGTGTCACTTTGTGGATGATATTGTGCATTGCTTTGATATTGCTTTGGGTATATTGCTTTACTATTTTGAAGTATAAAGGAAAAAGTGAAAAGAGGTCTTATACTATTCACCCCCCCTCTCAAGTATAAGCTTGTGTTCTTCAATTGGTATCAGAGCGGGTGCCTTCAAAAAGTTTAACAACTTGAAGGAAAAGCTAGTAAAGAACACAATGGATCATTCAAGTGGCAATGCAAAGCACCTATTCTTGATGGGTCATATTTTGGTCTTTGGAGTGCAAGGATGAAGGTTCATCTAATGGCACTTGGGAATGAGGTTTGGGAAGTGATTGAAGATGAGTACACTATTCCCGAACATGGTCCTAATACTAAAGAAGAAAGGCTCCTACATCACAGCAATTCAAAAGCAATGAATGCAATCCCGAAAGGCTTACAGAAAGCAGATATCACCAAAGTGATTCACTGCAAGACAGCTAGTGAAATGTGGAATCAGCTTGAAGGTGGTTCATACAGGTGATACAAATTTCAGAAAGGCCAAGTTGAGACACTTCAAAGGTATGTTTGAACAACTCAATATGAATGATGATGAAAATATTAGTGACTACATGCTTCATATGGATGAGGTTGTTAACTCCATGAAAGACTTAGGTCTTGAGCTTGCTAAAAATGATGTTTGTGATAAGATTTTAAGATCTCTTCCTAATAGATTTAGTGAAAAGATTTCTGCTATTGAGGAAGCTAAAGATTTGGATAAGTTGAAAAAGGATGAGCTCCATAGTATAATTGCAGCATTTGAGTTGAGAACTCAAGTGAAGGTTGATGTCAAGAAAGAGGCAGCTTTCAAGGCTACCAAGGAATCCAAGGGTAAACAACTTCAAGATAGTGATGAGTCTTCTAGTGATGAAGAGGCATATTACAACAAGAAAGGCAAGTTCTCTAGAAAGCACAAAAGTATGAAAAATATAAGATGTTTCAATTGTGGAAAGTTTGGTCATTATGCTACTAACTGTACTATTTCCAAGAATGAAAGTGATGAAGATAAACAGGATTCTAAGAGCAAGGATTCTGAAAAGCACAAGCATCAAAGGAAAAACAAATATGAGCACAACAATCAAGGAAAGAGGTATTCTCACAAGCACAAGAAGAGTTTCTACCTAGACAAAGCAAGTAAGTGTTCTAGTAGTGATAGTGAAAGTTCTTCAAGTGATAATGAAAATGAGATGTTGTTCATATCAAAAAAAGAGGAAGAACCGAAACATAGATTCATTATCATGAAATGTCTTAGATGTGGAAATTTTGGTCACCTTGAGGATGATTGCACAAATAATGATTTGGTTTCTAGTATGTATGAGGATGCTTCAGAAAACTATAAGGAAGATGCATGTATGGTTTTTGAAAAGGGTAGCACCTCTAGTGATAAGAAATCTGAAAAAGGCTTTGATGATTCAAAAAGCAATCAAATAAAGGATCTTGAAAGTGAACTTATTAGTGCTCTTAGTGCTTTGAAAAAGGAAAGAAAGAAGAATGCTAGACTCAAGGATAAGTTAGATGAATGTTGTATGGAGAGAGATGATCTTATAGAAAGTCTTGACTTCTCTATAGCTAAGACACAAGAACTCAAGGATGAGTTAGAGTCTAAGGTTCTTGAGTATAGTGAGTTAGAACAAAAAATGGCTTCTTTGAAAGAGGAAACTAAAGAGTACAAGGATAAGCTTTATAGGTTTCAAGATAGCTCCAAAAAGGTTAAGTCACTCATCAAAGGTCAAAGAAAGACAACAGATAAAATAGGCCTTGGTTTTGTTAAGCCACACAAGGAACAAGTTGGAGAGTCTAGTAAGAGACTCCAAAAGGAAGAGAGTTCTGATGAGGAAAGTATTTCAGAAAAGGATTCCTTGAGTGATAGATGCATAGAAACATAAAATAGGAAACAGAAAAAGGGGAGAAAGTTTACAAGACCTAGGAGGTCATTTAAAGGAAAGTTTAATGGCAGATGTTTTGCTTGTCACAGGTTTGGTCACATGGCTTCACATTGCATGGCTCAAGTGAAGAAGGTAAATGAAAGTTTTAGAGGTGGTAATTTCTTTCAAGGGTATTGCTACTCATGTAAACATCCTGGGCATAAGGCAATTTTATGCAAGGCTAATAACAGGAATAGGGTTAGTCATAACAGGTGGATTCAAAGAACAGGTATGCCTAAAAGAAATAACATTTTTACTTGTTATAAGTGCAACAATGAAGGTCACACAACTAGACAGTGTAGAGCTAAACTTCCAAGGTATAGGAACAGGAACAGTGGTATGAATAGGTCCAAGGATCAAGGCATGGATAAGAACAGGAATGATAACAAGAACAGGAATAGTGACAGGAACAAGAACAGGAATATGGACAAGGAGAACAAGAGAAGACATGGTAAGGTAGCTATAGACACTGATGATGATCAGTGCCTAATGGGAGTTTTACTCCCACCCAGAATTAAACACCTCAACAGGAGGTGGGGGAGGGACTAAGCTAAGAGGCTCATTCTTAGTCCCGAGCCCCAAAGGTGACCCTTTGCCATTGATGACAAAGGGGGAGAGATTTGAGTAAGGGGGAGAGCCTCAAGACAGGGGGAGCTATTTATGTTGAGTTTATGTGTTGTTGAGAAGCATGGTTTGCCATCAATGACAAAGGGGGAGATTGTTGGCAATTTTGGGTTTGAGATCCTAGCTTCTTGTCTATGAGTTGTCATTGATGTCAAAAGGAAATGGCATTAATGTTAAGAGGATGTGTTGGCTTCAAAGGTGGAAGATTCCAAGAGAATATTTTTAAGAGAATCCGAAGAGATTCCATTGGCAATGGTTTTTATTAAAACCAATGGAGGTTCTCTTTATTATTTATTTAATTATTATTTAAAACCCTTCAAGGTTTTAATTAATTAATTATTTAATTAATTAAGGGAGAAATTATTTTTAATTTATTAAAAATACTTTAAGGGTTTTTAAACCCTTTAGAAAGCAAATTTCGATTAAATTCAAAATTACTTTTCTTTGTAGCCGACGTGTTCTAAAGTCCACGTATGGACTATAAATATGAGAAGGTTCCTAAGGTTAAACACTCTTGGAAAATCAAAGGCAATTAATTGGTTTGGCTGCGATCGAATGTTCTGTTTATACTGTGAAAGAGGAGAGCTTGTGGTTTGAAAAGCTTTTAGAAAGCTTGACCGTTCATGTGGAAGGAAGTCCGTCTTGGACTTTGTAAGCCCCTTGTGGGCTAGTGGCAGCGAAGGCTGCATTTGGGCCTTGCGTAGGCAGAGGTCTACGTTTCGATCCCCGTGGAGGGAGTTGTGCATGGATTAGTCACGTTTTTATTAAAACGTGTTTTGTGCCGCGAATTTCGGATTCTTCAAGGGCAGCCATTATAAGGTGTGATTATTTTCTTGATATGATTTTTGGCATTGTTTAGCATTGTTTAAAAGACATAGGAGAAATAAGGGGATATTTCTTTGGTTGTATTTTTGAGATTAGTCTTTTGCTATGCTAAATTTAAAAATGGAGATATAAGGTGTAAGTTTTGGTTGTTGTGTTTTTGGCTTCTTTGGTGGTTGTTTTTAAAGAAGAGGAGCTAAAAGGTGTATTAAGGAAAGTTTTTATATATGCTCATTTATCTTGGTTCTAACCCTAACTTGGTTGGAAGTTTGAGGGTTGTGTGTGGTGACAGCTTTAAGGATCAATTTTCTTCTACTCCAAAAAAGTATGGGCACATTTTCCTTATGAGTATGATTGGTGTATGTTTTTCTGAAATAAGGTTGGAGTGAAAAGGTTTTCAACTAGGTTTCCTTTGGTTGGGTGTAAATCCTATTTTCTGGTTTGTTGAAGACTTCTTATGCATTGTTATCCTTGATGAGAGTTTTGGTGAATGCATAATTCTGGTTTGAGGTAGTGGAAGCATTGTGCACTAGGGTTTATATTTGTGAGTCTAGCTACTTGCATTGAGTTGGTGGAACCCTTGGTTGGTTTTTTTTTTCAAATATCTTTGGAGGGAAAAGGATTTCTACTTGTTTCCTTTTCTTGTGATGATTGGTTGAATGCTTCAAGGTTGATGTTGAGTTGAATGGTGTTGGTTGACTAAACCTTGTTTGATGAGCATTGTTGTTGAAACCCTAATTGATGGTGAAAAGAACATGAGTATCATTGTTATGTGATTCTTTGCATAGTTGGCAATTGTTGGGGTTTCATGTTCTTGAAAGAAAACATTCTATCCTATCCATTTCAGATATTGAGTTGAGTTTTCAGATTTGAGATTGAGATTGAGTTGAGTTGATTTGAGTTGAGTTTTGAGATTGGGATTTGAGTATAGAACATATTGAGTCTCTAACAATTCTCTTTATGCTTCTATGAGTTTGAAAAATCACATTGGGTCTCTAACAATTCACTTTGTGATTTCCTACTAAGAAAGTTTTTCTTGGTGAGCTTGCTGAGTTTTTGGACAGGTTCCGGTGGGGACTTGTGAGCAGTTTTTGACAAGTTCCAGTGGGGACTTGTGAGCAGTTTTGGACAGGTTTCGGTGGGGACTTGTGAGAAGTTTTGGACAGGTTCCGGTGGGGACTTGTGAGCAGATTTGGACAGGTCCTAGCAGAGGACTTGTGAGCTGAGTTTGATAGTTCTATCAGAGAACTTGAGGACAGAGGTGCATTGGTTCTATGAGAAGAACCGGAGGATAGATTTGGCAAGTCTTTGAGAAGGCTTGTATGGAGAGGATTGATTTGTTCAAGAGTTGGACAAATCTGACAGACAGAGGAAGACTTGTACTAGACTGACTGACTGTGTTTGGTACAGGTTGCTGAGCTGCTATGGACGTGATCATAGAAGGCAGAGGTCTCTTAGGCTAAGCATTGAGGACAAGAGGTCTTCGGTGGAAAGGAGTTCCACGTGCTGGCAAGAGGTAGAGGCAATTGATCTTCTGAGGGATCATTTCCAGAGCAGAGGGGAAGGTATCCCCTTTGAGTAGAGGCTCATAAATTCTAATTGGGGGAAGGTATCTCCTTTGAGCGGAGGCTCATAAATTCTGATTGGGGGAAGGTATCTCCTTTGGGTCGAGGCTCATAAACATTGTAATTGGGAAGGATTCCCAAAGAACTTTGAGATAACTTTTAGAGAAAATTTTTGTGGACGTAGCCCAACCATTCTGGGTGAACCACGTTAAAATTGGTGTCACTTTGTGGATGATATTGTGCATTGCTTTGATATTGCTTTGGGTATATTGCTTTACTCTTTTGAAGTATAAAGGAAAAAGTAAAAAGAGGTCTTATACTGTTCACCCCCCCTCTCAAGTATAAGCTTGTGTTCTTCAATTGGTATCAGAGCGAGTGCCTTCGAAAAGTTTAACAACTTGAAGGAAAAGCTAGTAAAGAACACAATGGATTATTCAAGTGGCAATGCAACACCTATTCTTGATGGGTCAGATTTTGGTCTTTGGAGTGCAAGGATGAAGGTTCATCTAATGGCACTTGGGAATGAGGTTTGGGAAGTGATTGAAGATGAGTACACTATTCCCGAACATGGTCCTAATACTAAAGAAGAAAGGCTCCTACATCACAACAATTCAAAAGCAATGAATGCAATCCTAAAAGGCTTACGAAAAGCAGATCTCACCAAAGTGATTCACTATAAGACAACTAGTGAAATGTGGAATCAGTTGAAGGTGGTTCATACAGGTGATACAAATGTTAGAAAGGCCAAGTTGAGACACTTCAAAGGTATGTTTGAACAACTCAAGATGAATGATGATGAAAATATTAGTGACTACATGCTTCGTATGGATGAGGTTGTTAACTCCATGAAAGACTTAGGTCTTGAGCTTGCTGAAAATGATGTTTGTGATAAGATTTTAAGATCTCTTCCTAATAGATTTAGTGAAAATATTTCTGCTATTGAGGAAGCTAAAGATTTGGATAAGTTGAAAAAGGATGAGCTCCATAGTATACTTGCATCATTTGAGTTGAGAACTCAAGTGAAGGTTGATGTCAAGAAAGAGGCAACTTTCAAGGCTACCAAGGAATCCAAGGGTAAACAACTTCAAGATAGTGATGAGTCTTCTAGTGATGAAGAGGCATATTACAACAAGAAAGGCAAGTTCTCTAGAAAGCACAAAAGTATGAAAAATATAAGATGTTTCAATTGTGGAAAGTTTGGTCATTATGCTACTAACTGTACTATTCCCAAGAATGAAAGTGATGAAGATAAATAGGATTCTAAGAGCAAGGATTCTGAAAAGCACAAGCATCACAGGAAAAACAAAGATGAGCACAACAATCAAGGAAAGAGGTATTCTCACAAGCACAAGAAGAGTTTCTACCTAGACAAAGCAAGTAAGTGTTCTAGTAGTGATAGTGAAAGTTCTTCAAGTGATAATGAAAATGAGATGTTGTTCATATCAGAAAAAGAGGAAGAACCGAAACATAGATTCATTATCATGAAATGTCTTAGATGTGGAAATTTTGGTCACCTTGAGGATGATTGCACAAATAATGATTTGGTTTCTAGTATGTATGAGGATGCTTCAGAAAACTATAAGGAAGATGCATGTATGGTTTTTGAAAAGGGTAGCACCTCTAGTGATAAGAAATCTGAAAAAGGCTTTGATGATTCAAAAAGCAATCAAATAAAGGATCTTGAAAGTGAACTTATTAGTGCTCTTAGTGCTTTGAAAAAGGAAAGAAAGAAGAATGCTAGACTCAAGGATAAGTTAGATGAATGTTGTATGGAGAGAGATGATCTTATAGAAAGTCTTGACTTCTCTATAGCTAAGACACAAGAACTCAAGGATGAGTTAGAGTCTAAGGTTCTTGAGTATAATGAGTTAGAACAAAAAATGGCTTCTTTGAAAGAGGAAACTAAAGAGTACAAGGATAAGCTTTACAGGTTTCAAGATAGCTCCAAAAAGGTTAAGTCACTCATCAAAGGTCAAAGAAAGACAACAGATAAAACAGGCCTTGGTTTTGTTAAGCCACACAAGGAACAAGTTGGAGAGTCTAGTAAGAGACTCCAAAAGGAAGAGAGTTCTGATGAGGAAAGTATTTCAGAAAAGGAGTCCTTGAGTGATAGATGCACAGAAATAGAAAATAGGGAACAGAAAAAGGGGAGAAAGTTTATAGGACCTAGAAGGTCATTTACAGGAAATTTTAATGGCAGATGTTTTGCTTGTCACAGGTTTGGTCACATGGCTTCACATTGCATGACTCAAGTAAGGAAGGTAAATGACAGTTTCAGAGGTGGTAGTTTCTTTCAAGGGTATTGCTACTCTTGTAAACAGTTTGGGCATAAGGCAATTTTTTGCAAGGCTAATAACAGGAACAGGGTTAGTCAGAATAGGTGGATTCAAAGAACAAGTATGCCTAAAAGAAATAACATTGTTACTTGTTATAAGTGCAACAATGAAGGTCACACAACTAGACAGTGTAGAGCTGAACTTCCAAGGTACAGGAACAAGAATAGTGGTATGAACAAGTCCAAGGATCAAGGCATGGATAAGAACAGGAATGATAACAGGAACAAGAATAGTGACAGGAACAGGAATAGGAATATGGACAAGGAGAACAAGAGAAGACATGGTAAGGCAGCTATAGACACTGATGATGATCAGTGCCTGTTGGGAGTTTTACTCCCACCCCAGAATTAAACACCTCAAAATGAGGTGGGGGAGGGACTAAGCTAAGAGGCTCATTCTTAGTCCCAAGCCCCAAAGGTGACCCTTTGCCATTGATGACAAAGGGGGAGAGATATGAGTAAGGGGGAGAGCCTCAAGACAGGGGGAGCTGTTTATGTTGAGTTTATGTGTTGTTGAGAAGCATGGTTTGCCATCAATGACAAAGGGGGAGATTGTTGGCAATTTTGGGTTTGAGATCCTAGCTTCTTGTCTATGAGTTGTCATTGATGTCAAAAGGAAATGGCATTAATGTTAAGAGGATGTGTTGGCTTCAAAGGTGGAAGATTCCAAGAGAATATTTTTAAGAGAATCTGAGAGATTCCATTGGCAATGGTTTTTATTAAAACCAATGGAGGTTCTCTTTATTATTTATTTAATTATTATTTAAAACCCTTCAAGGTTTTAATTAATTAATTATTTAATTAATTAAGGGAGAAATTATTTTTAATTTATTAAAAATACTTTAAGGGTTTTTAAACCCTTTAGAAAGCAAATTTCGATTAAATTTGAAATTACTTTTCTTTGCAGAAGACGTGTTCTAAAGTCCACGTATGGACTATAAATATGAGAAGGTTCCTAAGGTTAAACCCTCTTGGAAAATCGAAGGCAATTAATTGGTTTGGCTGCGATCGAATGTTCTGTTTACGCTGCGAAAGAGGAGAGCTCGTGGTTTGAAAAGCTTTCGGAAAGCTTGACCGTTTATGTGGAAGGAAGTCCGTCTTGGACTTCGTAAGCCCCTTGTGGGCTAGTGGCAGCGAAGGCTGTGTTTGGGCCTTGCGTAGGCGGAGGTCTGCATTTCGATCCCCGCGGAGGGAGCTGTGCATGGATTAGTCACATTTTTATTAAAACGTGTTTTGTGCCGCAAATTTCGGATTCTTCAAGGGCAGCCATTATAAGGTGTGATTATTTTCTTGATATGATTTTTGGCATTGTTTAGCATTGTTTAAAAGACATAGGAGAAATAAGGGGATATTTCTTTGGTTGTATTTTTGAGATTAGTCTTTTGCTATGCTAAATTTAAAAATGGAGATATAAGGTGTAAGTTTTGGTTGTTGTGTTTTTGGCTTCTTTGGTGGTTGTTTTTAAAGAAGAGGAGCTAAAAGGTGTATTAAGGAAAGTTTTTATATATGCTCATTTATCTTGGTTCTAACCCTAACTTGGTTGGAAGTTTGAGGGTTGTGTGTGGTGACAGCTTTAAGGATCAATTTTCTTCTACTCCAAAAAGGTATGGGCACATTTTCCTTATGAGTATGATTGGTGTATGTTTTTCTGAAATAAGGTTGGAGTGAAAAGGTTTTCAACTAGGTTTCCTTTGGTTGGGTGTAAATCCTATTTTCTGGTTTGTTGAAGACTTCTTATGCATTGTTATCCTTGATGAGAGTTTTGGTGAATGCATAATTCTGGTTTGAGGTAGTGGAAGCATTGTGCACTAGGGTTTATGTTTGTGAGTCTTGCTACTTGCATTGAGTTGGTGGAACCCTTGGTTGGTTGTTTTGAGTTTGATGGTTGAGTTGCTTCCATAGAGGTTGTTTGATCAAGTTATTGCTTTACTTGATTCATGATATTGGGCTTACTCCATTGAGTTGATTTGAGCAAGTTATTCTTTGCATTTGGTGATATTGTGTTGGTGGTTGTTTTGTTCAAATATCTTTGGAGGGAAAAGGATTTCTACTTGTTTCCTTTTCTTGTGATGATTGGTTGAATGCTTCAAGGTTGATGTTGAGTTGAATGGTGTTGGTTGACTAAACCTTGTTTGATGAGCATTGTTGTTGAAACCCTAATTGATGGTGAAAAGAACATGAGTATCATTGTTATGTGATTCTTTGCATAGTTGGCAATTGTTGGGGTTTCATGTTCTTGAAAGAAAACATTCTATCCTATCCATTTCAGATATTGAGTTGAGTTTTTAGATTTGAGATTGAGATTGAGCTGAGTTGATTTGAGTTGAGTTTTGAGATTGGGATTTGAGTATAGAACATATTGAGTCTCTAACAATTCTCTTTATGCTTCTATGAGTTTGACAAATCACATTGGGTCTCTAACAATTCACTTTGTGATTTCCTACTAAGAAAGTTTTTCTTGGTGAGCTTGCTGAGTTTTTGGATAGGTTCTAGTGGGGACTTGTGAGCAGTTTTTGGACAGGTTCCGGTGGGGACTTGTGAGCAATTTTGGACAGGTTTCGGTGGGGACTTGTGAGCAGTTTTGGACAGGTTTCGGTGGGGACTTGTGAGCAGATTTGGACAGGTCCTAGCAGAGGACTTGTGAGCTGAGTTTGATAGTTCTATCAGAGAACTTGAGGATAGAGGTGCATTGGTTCTATGAGAAGAACCTGAGGACAGATTTGGCAAGTCTTTGAGAAGGCTTGTATGCAGAGGATTGATTTTTTCAAGAGTTGGACAGATCTGACAGACAGAGGAAGACTTGTACTAGACCGACTGACTGTGTTTGGTACAGGTTGCTGAGCTACTATGGACGTGATCATAGAAGGCAGAGGTCTCTTAGGCTAAGCATTGAGGACAGGAGGTCTTCGGTGGAAAGGAGTTCCACGTGCTGGCAAGAGGTAGAGGCGGTTGATCTTTCGAGGGATCATTTCCAGAGCAGAGGGGAAGGTATCTCCTTTGAGCAAGAGGCTCATAAATTTTGATTGGGGGAAGGTATCTCCTTTGAGCAGAGGCTCATAAATTATGATTGGGGGAAGGTATCTCCTTTGGGCCGAGGCTCATAAACATTGTAATTGGGAAGGATTCCCAAAGAACTTTGAGATAAATTTTAGAGAAAATTTTTGTGGACGTAGCCCAACCATTCTGGGTGAACCACGTTAAAATTGGTGTCACTTTGTGGATGATATTGTGCATTGCTTTGATATTGCTTTGGGTATATTGCTTTACTATTTTGAAGTATAAAGGAAAAAGTAAAAAGAGGTCTTATACTGTTCACCCCCCCCTCTCAGTATAAGCTTGTGTTCTTTAGATGAATCAACTCCCCTATACACAAAATTGATTTTATTGGGAACTAAATCCATATCATACACTACTCCTATAGATAAGGGTGGGTTGCATGGGTGGCTATAATCCCTAGCATTTTGGATTCTTAGTCATGTAACTATGACATATTGAACCATGTATTCACCAATACCAATATTGGTGAGGTGGACTACCACTTGTGAGGATGTGGAGGTGGATGGAGTGGATGTGGAGGTGGAAGGATCATGGATGACTTGTGACTTTGATAGTGGTAGGAATGTGTGGTGAAAGGGCATCTCACAATACATTATATCAACTTGTGATACATCTGCTTGTGTGCATGAATACGGATTTGGTTAAGGGGTTTTATGAATTTTGGATGATTTTGATGTGATGTAATGGTAGTGGGTGTAGGTTGGATGAGTGATGATGAATTAGTGATGATGGATGGTGTTGATGTTGATGTTGATGATGTGGACGATGTGGATTGGGTTCGATCACATGTACATGTATCCGATTGTGATAGAGGTGGGGGTGTGGAAGTGGAGGCATGATGTGGGGTAATGATGGGTAACTCCTCAAGAATGGGATATTTGGATGAAGAAGTAGTGGATGATGTGGTGGATGGAATTAGGAATAGGTGGGTGGATGGCAATGTGGATTCATAGGTATTTGAGATAAAATTGTAATATTTAAATGGTTCAGTGTCTGTTGGTATGCAATGAATTTATCCCTCATATACATATTTTAAGCATTGATATAGTATATAAGGGACACATCTCATATCCCTAATCTATGTTAGTCTTACAATGGCACTGAGAGGGGGGGTGAATCAGTGTAGTTCTTTAAACTTAAATTCACAACTCTTAAAACTAAAATAATGAAACCTTAAAACCAGATAAAGCAAGTATCACAAGAGAACATCACACAACACAAGATTTAACGAGGTTCACCAATTTGGCTACTCCTCAAGAATGACTGCTTGGCCCCCAATCCTGGAAGGAGCACCAACTACACCCAATTTATCTGCACCAACAGAAAGGAGCACCAACCCCTAATTTACTAGCACCAACAGGAAGGAGCACCAACCCCTGATTTACCAACACCAACTGGAAGGAGCACCAACCCTTGATTTACCAACACCAACTGGAAGGAGCACCAACCCCTGATGCCAAGCACCAACTTGGACTTCAATTTGAATCTATAAGTTTGATAGTAAGATACCTTTGCTTTTGCAAGACCCTGACTGGTCTTCTTCACCTTTGCATTTTCTACACTCTCCCTTTATTTTTTCACTCTCCTCTCTCTACGCAATCACTTCGCACACTTTGCTTCATATCAAACTTCATGATCATCTTCTCCCTTTTGCACACTCTACTCTCTTTGCAAATTTTGCACTTAGCACGATTCGACATGACTTGCTCTCTTTGCACACTTCACCATCATCTCGCCGCTTCTACGCTTTCTATGCTCTTACGACCACATTTCACACTTTGACACGCATTCGATGACTTATGCAATTTCGCCTCACAAAACTTGCACACATCAACATCATTCAAATCTCCAAACAACCCTCCTTTTATAACAAAATTTTTGTGATGAAAACCCTAATCTTAGTCAACTGTAAACCCTAATCTTAGTCGGCTTTCATAACAACTGTAAACCCTAATTTTAGTCGACTGTCATCGGTCTTCATCGGCTTCAACTCAACCACAAAAATACATGTCACGATATCATGACACTTTCGCTTTCTCTCTCTTTCTCCTTGCTTTGGCCGAAAATACATGTCACGATATCGTGACACTTTTTCTTTCTCTCTTTCTCTTTGCATCGGACCAAAAACTACATGTCGCGATATCGTGACACTTTTTCTCCTTGCTCTTTCTCTTTGCATCGGACCACAAAAATACAACATGTCACGATATCGCGACACTTTTTCTCCTTGCTCTTTCTCTTAGCTTTGGCCCACAAAAACATGTCGCGATATCACGACACTTTCGCCTCCGTACTCTCTCTATTCTTTTGTCGCGATATCATGACACTTTTGCTTCCAAAGACTTCGACTTTGCTTTTGTCATGATATCGTGACACTTCTACCTTCGAAGTCTTCAACTTAGCTTTTGTCACGAAATCGTGACACTTCTGCTTTCATACTTAGCTTCTTTGCTTTTGTCACAAAATCATGACACTTCGCCTTCAAAGTCTTCTTCTCTGCTTTTGTCATGAAATCGTCGACACACTTACTTTCTTTTGTCATAAATCATGACACTTCGCTTCTACTTTACTTCTTTGCTTTTGTCATGAAATCATGACACTTCTGACTTTGAAGTCTTGCTTTCTATTTTTTTTGTGAAATCGTGACAGTTATGCTTTCGTACGCTTCCTCTCTTTCTTTTGTCATGAAAATGTGACATGTCGCGAAATCATGACACTTTTCAAACTTGCTTTCTCTCTCCTATTTTAGTCACGAAAATGCGACATGTCACGAAATCGTGACACTTTTCCAACTTACTTTCTCTCTCCTATTTTAGTCACGAAAATGCGACATGTCGTGAAATCGTGACACTTTTCCAACTTACTTTCTCTCCTATTTTAGTCGCGAAAATGCGACATGTCACGAAATCGTGACACTTTTCTTACTTGTTCTCTTTCTTCGAACTTGTCGCGAAATCGTGACACTTCTTCCTGCTTTCTCTTTTTCTTCCAACATGTCACGAAATCGCGACAGTTTTTCCACTTGCCTTTTTCTCTTCCAACATGTCACGAAATCGTGACAGTTTTTCCACTTGCCTTTTTCTCTTCCAACATGTCGCGAAATCGTGATAGTTTTTCCACTTGCTTTTTCTCTCTCTTCCAACATGTCATGAAATCATGATAGTTTTTCCTGCTTTTTCTCTCTCTTCCAACATGTCGCAAAATCGTGACAGTTTTTCCTACTTTTTCTCTCTCTTCCAACATGTCACAAAATCATGACAGTTTTTCTTGCCTGCTGTATATGTCGCGATATCGTGACACTTTTCTTACTTGTCTTTTTCTTTGATCTTTTGCATATGGGCCACTTCGGTCTTCTTGGAAAATCACTGTACATACTCTGAATAACCTTTGAACTCCTGTCTTCCGCATCTGAATAGCTTTTGAACTTCCTATCCACTGCATCAACAGATCTATCTGACTGTGTTGACAACAATGACAATATTGTTGTTGCACCTTGCTCAACAATCTCCCCCTTTGGAATTGTTGGCAACACATGTGCAATTTCTTGTAACTCTTCTCCCCCTTTGACAATAATACCAAAGGGCTACTACAGACTCCCCTGAGTCCATGCACAACATTCTCGGGCACAATTTATTACACTTAGCAAAAATCATGAACATGAGCAAAAAGATAATCAAATACTTAAATGCTCCCCCGAGAATGTGATCCCTGTAGCTAGTCAATTCTTGGGAAGTGTGACCACTCCCAATTTATTGCGAAGGTACTCAAAAACTTCCTTGGGCAATGGTTTTGTGAAGATATCCGCTACTTGCTCTGTAGTTGGAACAAAATCCAACTTAACCTCACCTTTCGCAACTTTCTCCTTCAAAAAGTGATACCTGATAGCAATGTGTTTTGTGCGTGAATGCATAACCGGATTCTTGGAGATGTTAATGGCACTGGTGTTATCACACTTAACTGATATTGGCTCACTAAAGCTAATACCAAGATCTTTCAGGGTTTGTTTCATCCACAATACCTGCGTACAACATGTTGTCGCTGCAATATATTCTGCCTCTTCGTCGATAAAGAAACTGACTCTTGTTTCTTATTGTGCCACGTGACCAATCTGTCTCCAAGATAGAATGCACCTCCACTGGTACTCTTTCTGTCATCTACACATCCTGCCCAATCTGCATCTGAATACGAAATAAGGGTGAAGTCTTTACCTTTCGGATACCATAACCCATACTCCATAGTACCCTTGAGGTACCGAAGAATCCTCTTCACTGTTGTCACATGAGTCTCCTTGGGATTAGCCTAAAATCGTGCTACCATGCATACTGCCTGCAAAATATCTGGTCTGGTAGCTGTCAGGTACAGTAAGCTCCCAATCATAGATCTGTACATGGTTTGATCAACAGGTGGAGATTTGTCATCCTTGCTCAACTTGCAACCTGTCGTCATGGGAGTGCTAACTGGCTTACAATCCTCCATTGTGAACTTTTTAACATCTCTTTCACATATTTAACTTGAGAAATAAATATGCCCTTCTTATTTTGATTAACTTGCAACCCGAGGAAATACGAAAGTTCACCAATCATTGACATTTCAAATTCTTTCTGCATCTTATTTGCTAAATCTTTACATGACTCATCTTTGTTGCTGCCAAATATGATATCATCTTTCTTAAACCCTTGTTGAGTGAGATAGTTGTCTAGCCTTGCATACCATGCTCGGGGTGCCTGTTTCAAGCCATATATCTTCAACTTACAAACCAAGTTGGGATCATCACCAAGCTCGAAACCATCTGGCTGCTCAATATAAACCTCTTCTTCAAGCTTCCCATTCAAAAACGCTGATTTCACATCTGTCAAAAAAATTGTCAAGTGACTCACACTTGTACCAACTTTTGTCCAACACTGTACCGACACTACAATTTTATTGCCAACTCTGTGCAAGCATCAAACACTGTACCACAACACCAACCAAATCCCTTTTTACATTTTCAACTTGGTCTATGTTTTCTACAGTCACCGCTGGTCACACCTTACTTTCAACTGTTCGAATCAGGAGACAACATTTTGTCAAACACTTCACGGCCAACTATAGTGCACCTTACTCAAACTCATACTTTTGGACCTCGGATAGGTATGATTCACAAAGCAAAGTTGCTCATCTTGATGAGCTAAACATGAATCAATAATCAGACTTCAATATTTTTCACCACAACATCATAATAGATCTAACAATCTTCACGTCAATGTGTAGTTCAAATACACACTGCTTTTATCGAAACACATATATGCGGCTAGGGCAACATTCTTTCACTAACCAAATTATCTGAACTGTTATAATCCTTAACTTTGGACAGTGGCAGTAAGAACCATCACTAGTACAACAATGACATATAGCAATACTACCAATAATGACAACTCTCAATTTAATCACCACCCTTCACGACACTTCCACAAACAACTACATGAACTGAAAACACACTTCGACAACTATACGACAACTTCCCTGACTACTTGCCTTTCATCCTCAGGTAATCAAACAAATACATAGGAGCATTAAAATGAAACTTCAAGATTGCTCCCCCTGAGGATGTGCTACCTGGAGTTGCTTAGTGCAATAGCGGAGTAGTCTCCTTCAGTCCAAGGAGACACGATTTCCTTTCTTCTATCTTTCTCCAAACTTTCTTGAACTCGGGCTTGGATTTTTCAACTACATCCCTATTTTGCACCTTTTCGTGAACTCGAACATTTCTCTTGTGTGGTTGTCTCTTGTGCATCCTTGATGAATGATTATTTTCCTTTCTTTTATGTACATGATTTATTCCCTCGTCTGTGTTGCGTTCTTTGCGTCTCGATGAAATCTACTATTTTGCCTTAGATTAGATACAAAAGTGCTTGGACAAAACCTTGCTATGTGCCCATGACCATTACATTGAAAACATTGTACATAGTGTTCACTCAGAAACGCAGATGTATTTCTACCAAAGATAACTCTTTGATTTATTATTCAATCCACAATAAATTGCCTTATGACCATACTCGGTTGCATCCGAAACAATAGCCATTAAAAGTATTATTATGAATAGAGTGAGAGTGATAGAACCTCTTTTGTTGTGGTTGCGTTGTCTGTAGATCTCCTTTGATATTTTCTTCCTTTTGAAGATTCAACTTCAAACTTTTCTTGCTTCGATCCTTCAACAGTGAACTTCTTCTTCTCTACAGAGTTGGAAGATGAAGGTTGTTCAACTTCATATCCAAGACCACGCTTATCCGTGGAGCTTCTTTGTTGGCTTATCATTTTATCTAGCAACTCTGTGCTCTTCTCGAATTTGAGATTTGTATTGGCCTCTTCTAGTTGTTTCTTCAATAAAACAATCTCTTCCTCTTGTTTGCAAGAACCAATCTCTTTCTCATTGATCTATGACCTGAGAGTTTCTTCAATCCTTTTGAATTCTTCTACCTGTACTTTCAAACTGGTTATTATTTCATTTGCATCCTCAAGCTTTCTTGAGATTTCCTTATTCCTTTTTCTTTCTATCTTCAATTCATCCAGAGCTGCAATTAGTTCCTCTTTCAAATTTATTTCTGCATCAATTTCTTCTTCATCACATTCCTGTTCTTTTTTTGTTTCTTCTTCGAGTGTCATGAAAAGACCTCCACCTATTTCCTTTTTAGAATCATCCTCTAGGACTTCATTAACTCTCAAGATATATGCCTCTATGTTCTCATCGTCATTCAACTTTAAAGCTTCGAACCGAGCTTGATGTGTTTGTAACTTGGCCTCCTTGATCTCATCGTCTCCTTCATGAATACTCCTCAGTTTGTCCCATATTTCTTTTGCCATTTTACAACTCATGATCTTTACCAGTTCACTGTCTACTAATCCACACCCGATAGCATTCCTTGCTTTTGAGTCATTCTCAAATAGATTCTTATCGACAAGCATCGGTTGGAGGAGTGATGGGTATTGTGTATTCACCATCTACTAAATCCCAGATGTCGTATCCCAAAGCACAAAGATATGTCTCCATCCTGATTCTCCAGACCACGTAATTAGTTCCATCAAACAAAGGTGCTTTGTTTGATGAGAAGTCTTCAACCTTTTCTGGTTCAATTTTCTCTTCCACAAGAACTGAAACTGATTGAGATGCCCTTTTGGAGGAGGATCTATTCTTCTTACCCATTGCGTACTAATCCAAGATCAACCCTGACTGATTTAGCCTGAGAAGGGAACTTGGCTCTGATACCAATTGTTAGTCTTACAATGGCACTGAGAGGGGGGTGAATCAGTGTAGTTCTTTAAACTTAAATTCACAGCTCTTAAAACTAAAATAATGAAACCTTAAAACCAGATAAAGCAAGTATCACAAGAGAACATCACACAACACAAGATTTAATGAGGTTCACCAATTTGGCTACTCCTCAAGAATGACTGCTTGGACTACCATCCAAATCCAGCCTTTGCAAAGCACCAACTTTACAATCAATTTACCAGCACCCACTGGAAGGAGCACCAACCCCTTATTTATCTGCACCAATAGAAAGGAGCACCAACCCCTGATTTACCAACACCAACTGGAAGGAGCACCAACCCCTGATTTACCAACACCAACTGGAAGGAGCACCAACCCCTAATGCCAAGCACCAACTTGGACTTCAATTCTGAATCTATAAGTTTGATAGTAAGATACCTTTGCTTTTGCAAGACCCTGACTGGTCTTCTTCACCTTTGCATTCTCTCTCCCCCCTCCCTCCCCCCCCCCCCCCCCACTTAGCATGATTCGACATGACTTGCTTTCTTTGTGCACTTCGCCATCATCTCGTCGCTTCCACATTTACCTCAACCTCAAAATCTCCAAACAACCCTCCTTTTATAACAACATTTTATGATGAAACCCTAATCTTAGTTGTAAACCCTAATCTTAGTCGGCTTTCATAACAATTGTAAACCCTAATTTTACTTGGTTGTCATCGGTCTTCATCGGCTTCAACTCAACCACAAAAATACATGTCACGATATCGCGACACTTTCATTCTCTCTCTTTCTCCTTGCTTTGGCCCTCAAATACATGTGCGATATCGCGACACTTTTTCTTCTCTCTTTCTCTTTGCATCGGACCAAAAAGCTACATGTCACGATATCGCGACACTTTTTCTCCTTGCTCTTTCTCTTTGCATCGAACCGCAAAAATAAACATGTCACGATATCGACACTTTTTCTCCTTGCTCTTTCTCTTAGCTTTGGCCCACAAAAATACATGTCATGATATCATGACACTTTCGCCTCCATACGCTTTCTCTATTCTTTTGTCATGATATCACGACACTTCTGCTTCCAAAGACTTCAACTTTGCTTTTGTCACGAAATCGTGACACTTCTGCCTCCGTAGTCTTCAACTTAGCTTTTGTCATGAAATCGTGACACTTTTGCTTTCGTACTTAGCTTCTTTGCTTTTATCATAAAATCATGACACTTCTGCCTTTGAAGTCTTCTTCTCTCTTTTGTCATGAAATCGTGACACTTTCGCTTTCGTACTTTACTTCTTTGCTTTTGTCACGAAATCATGACACTTCAGCTTCGAAGTCTTGCTTTCTACTTTTGTCATGAAATCATGACAGTTTGCTTCCATACGCTTCCTCTCTTTCTTTTGTCACAAATATGTGACATGTCACGAAATCGTGACACTTTTCAAACTTACTTTCTCTCTCCTATTTTAGTCATAAAATGTGACATGTCACGAAATCGTGACACTTTTCCAACTTACTTTCTCTCTCCTATTTTAGTCGTGAAAATGCGACATGTCACGAAATCGTGACACTTTTCCAACTTACTTTCTCTCTCCTATTTTAGTCACAAAAATGCGACATGTCACGAAATCGTGACACTTTTCTTACTTGTTCTCTTTCTTCGAACTTGTCGCGAAATCGTGACACTTCTTCCTACTTTCTCTTTTTCTTCCAACATGTCGCGAAATCGCGATAGTTTTTCCACTTGCCTTTTTCTCTTCCAACATGTCACGAAATCATGACAGTTTTTCCACTTGCCTTTTTCTCTTCCAACATGTCGCGAAATCGTGATAGTTTTTTCTGCTTTTTCTCTCTCTTCCAACATGTCACGAAATCGTGATAGTTTTTCTTGCTTTTTCTCTCTCTTCCAACATGTCGCGAAATCGTGACAGTTTTTCCTGCTTTTTCTCTCTTCCAACATGTCACGAAATCTGATAATTTTTCTTGCTCGCTATATATGTCGCGATATCGTGACACTTTTCTTACTTGTCTTTTTCTTTGATCTTTTGCATATGGGCCACTTCGGTCTTCTTGGAAAATAATTGTACATACTTCGAATAACCTTTGAACTCCTGTCTTCTACATCTGAATAGCTTTTGAACTTCCTGTCCACTGCATCAACAGATCTATCTGACTGTGTTGACAACAATGACAATACTGTTGCTGCACCTTGCTCAACAATCTAGGGGTATCCAAGGAGTACATTGTAATCCATGGACCCCTCCAAGATGTGAAACATGGTATGCAGTATTTTTTCCCCCACTTTGATGGGTAAAACAATAGTGCCAACTGTGGAACAATGAGCATCATTGAATGCTCTTAAGGTGAAGGTGGATTTGGTTATGTGTGATGGTGTAAGATTGATATGTTGAAGGGTGGATGTGGTGATGATGTTAAAATAGGATCCAATGTCAATCAAGACTCGTTTAAATGGATTTCCATCAACTTGAGCCATAATGTGTAATGGAGGGTCCACCAATTTTGATGAAATTAATTTAATTTCAAAATCATAGAATGTAATGGAAGGCTCCATGCACATTTGGATACTCCCCATAAAATTGTTGAAGGTATTAGCATCTTGATATTGAATTTCAATGGGTTTCAAAATTTCCATTAATGCCTCATGATGTGGAGGAGATTATTGTATTAGCTCATATATAGATAGTTTGGCTGAAGCCATTTTGAGGCTAGTTTTCAGTTGGCTACTCAATGAGATGATGGGTCTTTGTGACCGGTTTGGAGGATGAATTGGTTGTGATGGATAAATTGGAATGTGTATTGGTTGGGATGAATTGGAAAATAAATGGAGGGGTGATGGTGAATTGGAAATTTGTTAAGGCATACTTGTTTAAGGTGCTATAGGAGGTTGAACTGTTTTTTGTTGTTCATTTTCTCTATTAGTGCTTCTTTGACCATGGGTGACTACGTGAATAGCCCCCATAAAACCTTGATACTATTGGATGTGGTTAACTTTATTAGGAGGAATCTTAATGTTTGATAACCCCTATTATTTGTTGTTGTTCCTCATGATGAGGAAGTGGCGTTTGGTATATACCAAGGTTTTGGTTTTGTTGGGCCAAAGGACTATCAAACTTGATGACCCTTAGGTCTATTAGATCTTGCACTACCTTTTAATGTGAAGTAATTTTAAATATTGTACTCATTATATCAATGATAAGGGTACAATAAATGTTCCCTATAATTTTTGTTGTGTTTTGTTGGATCATTGGGTTTAACCTCAGGTAAAGCAAGTTGATTTGTTTCATACAACCTACAGAATATGGATGCATATGATTTAGATAGAGGTGTGTATGTATGATTTTATCGGATATATTGTCGATGTTGGTGGTTTTCCATAGTTGGCACTATATTATGAATTTTTTGGGATGGGAGAACCACTTGAAAGGAAATTTGTTGCAGTTGTTATTGCACTAGTTGTTGTTGTTGTTGAATCATTACCGGTTGACTCAAGACCACTTGGTTTACTTGACTTGGTTTTGATTGGCCAAAATTATTACCTTTAGTTTGGTGGTTATTGTGCCATTATTTTTTCTTTGGTTTTATCTCACCTTCTTGGATCTTTATCTCTTCAAGTACACAAGCTTGGGTGAGAGCTTAATCAAATGTTTTGTATTTTTGTAACTGTAATAACAAGGATACGGGTTTTAATAAAATCCTTGTGAACATTCATTTCAATTCCTCCATTGGTAGAGAGAATGACAACTTAGTAATAACTATCCTCCAATGATCTCTAAAATCATAGAATGACCCTTCTTCAAATTGTCTAAGGTTTTACATGTTAGTTAATTTGGTTTTCTTGTGAACATTAAGGGAAAATCTCTCCAAAAACTTATCTACCAATTTTTTAAATGCATATATATTGTTATTAGGCAGATGATTATACCAGTCTAGAGCATCTCCTCCCAATGTCTGAGGAAACTTTTTGAGCATCAAAGCATCTTGATCTTAAATTAAAAAACATGAGTGTATAAATATGCTTATGTTCTCTCTAGGGTCCTCAGTCCCCTTAAATTTGTTAAATTTTGGTACTATGAAGTCTACCAGATATGGTGATGATGGTACCGAATAATGAATGGGTTTATTGATTAGCTATCTCAAGGTAGGCTTTTGGTACATCATACTAGTACTATGCATCATCAAGCTATCAATGTGTTTTTGTATTGCTTGGATTTTAGGGTCTTCCCCATGTGTGTAGAAGCCCTGTAATGTTTGATTATTGTGTGGAGGTGGAGTGTGTGAAGTGGTGAATGGTTGATATGAAATGTGAATTCAATGACCAAATGGATTGAATGGTACTTGGTGATGTTGGCCATGTAGTTGAGCTTGGTGGTGGAATTATTATTGTTGGTGAAGTGGGGATGAGGTTTGGGGAAAGTAAATGTGTTGCACTGTGGAATTTGAATGGATGTGGATTAATGGAGGTGTGGGGATGTCATTCATCCAAAGATGGCTACCTCCACGGAGAAAATATTTCTTCTAAATATTTCTCAAATAATCTCTTGGGAATCCTTCCCAATTACAATGTTTATGGACCTCTATCCAAAGGAGATGTTGATCCCCTAAATCTGGTTTGTGGATCTCTATCCATAGGAGAACTCCTTCTCCTCTACTTTGGATGGTGATCCTCTAGAAGACGACTACCTCCACTACACTGGCTTGTGGATCTCTCTCCACTGAAGACTCTTGTCCCCACTCAGAAGACCTATCCTCACTACCCTGGCTGATGGATCTCTATCCATAGGAGACTCTATCCTCTCTACTCTATCACCTCCAAAGCTCTATCTCAATTTTGTACTAAACACAGTCCAGTCGGTCTAGCACAGCTCTGCTCAATCTTGCACTAAACATAGTTCATTCGGTCTAGCACAAGTCTACTCAATAAGCTCACTCAAATATACACTAAACATAGTCCATTCGGTCTAGCACAAATCTTCTCAACTCTTGCACTAAACACAGTCTAGTCGGTCTAGCACAAGTCCACTCAAATCTACACTAAACATAGTCCAGTCGGTCTAGCACAAATCTGCTCAATAGGTCCACTCAGAACCTACTCAAATCTGCTCAATAGGTCCACTCAGAACCTATCCAAATCTGCTCAACAGGTCCACATAGAACCTATCCAAATCTGCTCAATAGGTCCACACAGAACCTACACAAATATGCTCAACAAGTCCACACATAACTTGCTTAAATCTGCTCAACAGGTCCACAGAACATGTCCAAATATGCTCAACAAGTTCACATAGAACTTGTCCAAATATGCTCAACAAGCTCACATAGAACTTGTCCAAATATTCTCAATAAGTCCTCTCTAGGACTTGCTCAAATATGTATTGTAAGCTTCCACAAAATCTTACACAAAATCAGTCCACAAGTCTTCTCAAAGACTTACCTCAAATCTGCTTAACAAGTCCACACAGAACTTGTCCAATCTCATAGAAACATAAAGAGAATTGTTAGAGACTCAATATGTTCTTTACTCAATGCTCAATCACTTTCTCAACTCAAATCAATCTCATAGAATCATAAAGAGAATTGTTAGAGACTCAATATGTTCTATACTCAAAACTCAATCACTTTCTCAACTCAAATCAGAATATAGAATAGTTTATTTTATGGAACTTGAACAATCACTTCATACATCCACTTGACTAGGCTCAATCAACTCTACTCAACCAATCACTTCAAGAAACAACTCTTGCTCACAAACCCTAGCCCAAGCATGTATCATCCAACTCAAAATATTTCCAATAATGCTCAACAACAAATCTCACATAACAATGATACTCATGATCTTTTCAAACCCTAGTTCAAGTTCTTTGCATAACAACTCACTTCAACAACCATGCTCATCAAACAAGGTTTTAATCACAACTCTCAATTTTAGAAAACCTTGAAGCATTAACTCAAACACTTCACTCAACCAATGATCTCAACAACAATGCTAATAAAACAAGGTTTTAATCTCAACTCTCAAATCAGAAAACCTTGAAGCAATAACTCAACCACTTTTGAAAAGGAAACCCTAATCAAGTCCTTTTCACTCCAAACTTAATTTTCAATAAATCCAATCAACCAAGTCAACCAAAGAAGAATTTGCCCATACCTTTTTGAATGTCAAGTAGTTGACCTCACAAATCTGCCACACTCACAATTACTTCTTTGCCAATCTCAATAAGGGTTAGAGGATAATTTTCTTCAACAAAACATATCACAAAAATAATATCAAAATTACACCTTATCACTCCAACTTAAATAATAATCAATATCCTCACAATAGTCACAAAAACCCTTAATTCAAAATAACATACTACCCACAAAGTCTTAACCTTTCAATATTCCACAATAGCAATTTTAAGACTTAAAAATAAAAATAGAATTCTCCTTATAACTCCTAAAGGTAATTCTCAACTACCACAACTTTATCACAAAGCAACCTTTCCAAACTCAACCACTAAACAACCTTATACCTCCAACTTAGGCATTTAATTAAAAATAAAATAAAAAATATTACCTTTGCCTTTGGAGGGAATCGAACCCTCAACGTTGCCCCCTATGAGCACCTTAACCATGGCCAAAGTCGTCGCATGAGCCAAGCACTCATTGAGATTAACGAAGCACCATGTGCTTCTTAATATCCACTCTCTCCTTCCACCTTGGCAAAAGAACGTGTGCCGTAGGCGCTTCACTCAACACACCTCACGATGCACCCATCGTGATTCGAACACGAATTCCCTTGCAAGCCAGCGCTTTCATGCTTTCCAAAATGCCACTAGACCACGTTGTCTTATGCAACTTCAAAAATTGAAGCTTCCTCCCTTCAACACTTTGTTGTCACATTTTTCGCATACACTCACGAGCTCTTTCTTTCGCAAGCCAATATTTTCACTTTAGAGCAAGGATAATAAATTTGAACTTTAGGCATAGTATTTATATGCTTCTTCCACTACTTTGAAAATGTCGGCGATTTCCTTGTTGTCTTCTATGATGTCGACGGAGATCATAAAGGCTTCAAATGCCTTTGGTCTTAAACCCAACCTTTGGGTTTATTAAAATATCTTTAGACTTTATAAAACCCACTTTTGCCTTATAAAACATTATAATAAGAATTATAAATATTTTATTTGGGTTTTCACCATGGCACATTTAATATTATAATAACCACTATTATAATATTATACCTTTGATAAAGTACCTTTAATATTTATTTATAAAATTTAAATTCACACTGAATTTAAATAATTTATAAAATAAATATTATAACCCCTTTTTAACTTCTGTCTTTTGCACTATTTCACTTGATCTTTGGCCTTCTTCCTGGATATCAAATAACCATTTTTATCCCCTTTGTTTCCTGCTGAAATATTTGGTATTAATGATGACTTCATCTGGTGACATCAATGACAACTTTGACTTAGGGACTCAAAATGTCCAACAATCTCCCCCTTTGTCATTGATGGCAACCCATACTCTTCTTACCGAAACCTGACCTTTATTTTTCCTTTTGCTCCCCTGGGACATTGCTCCCCCTAGCTCAATGCTCTCTCAAATATCAAATCTCTCCCCAATACACAAATCTCTCCCCCTTTGACATCAATGGCAAAGGGTCACCTTTGGGGCTCGGGGCTAAGAATGAGCCTCTTAGCTTAGCCCCTCCCCCACCTCCTTTGAGGTGGTTAATTTTGGGGTGGGAGTATTTCTACTCCCAAAAGGCATTGTTCTTTGCCTTTATCCTCTTCCTTTCTTTTTTGAATTTTTTGATTCTTTTGATTGTTTCTATCCGTGTCATCATTCATGTTCTTGTCATCATTCATGTTCCTATTTATGTTCTTATTCTCATCCATGTTCCTATTCCTGTTCCTATTCATGTTCTTGTTCTTGTTCCTATCATCATTCTTGTTCCTGCTCCTGTTCTTATCCATGTTCCTGTTCCTATTCATGTTCTTGTTCCTGTTCATATTCCTATTCCTGTTCATACCTATTTTTGGAATATTTGCTCTACACCATTTTGTTGTGTGACCATCATTATTGCACTTATAACACTTAATGTTATTATTCCTTGGAGGTGCAAATGTCTTAGGATTTCTCCTAGTGAAGCCATATCCTCTTCTGTCATGAATCCTGCAATTCATTGCCTTGTGACCAAACTCATTGCATGAGTAGCAATACCCATGAAAAATCTATCCTTTCCCATATTCCTATATTTCATGTGTCCTGCATTGTGAAGCCATGTGCCCAAACCTGTGACATGAAAAACATCTTCCATTGAAGCTTCCTTGTCTTGACCTCATTGGTCTCCTGTTCTGATTGTTGTTCCATCTATATCTTTTTTGTGCATTGTTCCTATCTTTGTTGAACTCTTTATTGTCCAACTCATCCTCTGATGTCTCACTCCCTCTTACACTATCTTCTTCTGATGTATCTTCATCTGAAGTTTCTTCTTCTTCAAGACTTGAAGTAGACTTTTCTTCCCATTTCTTTTGTACTTGTTTAGAACCAAGACCTATCTTGTTTGTTGCTCCTCTTTGTATCTTGACTATTTTATCCACACTCTTTGCACTATTTACATACTTGTATAGCTTATTCTTGGAGTCTTCTACATCTTCCTTTAGTAGAGCCACTTCTTGTGTTAACTTCTCACATTCCAAGATCTTTGCTTCTAACTTATCTTTGAACTTCTTTGCCTTAGCCTTTGATTTTTCTAAATCCTCTATGAGCAATAATATTTCTTCATCACATTCTTGAAACTGAATTTCAAGCTTAGAGTGTTGCTTTCTTACCTTATTTACCGTGTCAAGGGCATAGATGAGTTCTCCCTTGAGATCATAACCATTCTCTACTGAATAATCCTCTATTTTTTTACCTTTGTCCACATCATTACTTTATTTTGGCTTGTCTTCTATAGGATCACTCACTTCTTCTTCTAATGCCATTAGAAGATTTTCATCTGGTCTTTCAAGTGCATCTTCATAGTCATCATCACTGAAACTATAACCATCCCTTGTGCAATCATCTTCAAGATGTCCAAATCTACCACATCTAAAACACTTGAGAATAAGCTGAGTCTTTTTCTTAACTAGTTCTTTCTCTTCAATCATAAATAGGACTTCATCTCTATCATTGTCTGAAAAGCTAGCATCACTATCATTTGAGTACTTACTTGCATTATCCGCATAGTAGCTTCTCTTTTGTCTTTGGAAGAACTTCTTTCCTTGTCTGCTTTGTCCATCCTTGCTTTTCTTTTGGTGCTTGTATCTTTCTGATTCCCTGTACTTGTGATCCTATTTTTCTTCACCATTGTTGTTCTTTGGCTCTTTACAATCTGTTGCAAAATATCCATACTTTCCACAATTGAAACACTTAACAGATCTTAGATCTATGGGTCTTCTGGAACCTTTATCTCTTCTACCATAATTAGCTTCTTCATCACTGGATGACTCACTACTTGATTCTGACTTCTTACCCTTTATCTTCTTGTTCGCTTTGAATGCAGCCTCTTTCGGAGGGATAGGATATTTTGTTCTTATCTCAAAAGTTGTAAGCATGCCAAGTAAATAATTTCTTGTCAGACAATCACTATCAATTGATGTTTCTATAGTAGAAACCTTTTCATTGTACCTTTTTGGAAGAGTTCTCAAGATCTTATCACAAGCATCAGATTCATCGACCTTCATTCCAAGACCTCTCATCTCATGTACAAGTTCATCAATCTTACTGAGATAGTCATAAATGTTTTCATCATCCTAGATTCTTAGGTTTTCAAATTCTCCTTTGAGATTTCTGATCTTAGCTTTCTTGACACCTTTATCTCCTTCATATATGTTATGCAGTAGTTCCCACATTTCTTTTGTTATTTTACAATCCATAACCTTCATAGATTCTGATCTATGCAATCCTTTTATAATTGCATTCATAGCTCTTGAATTTGCATGCATTAGAAGCTTACCTTCCTTATCTATAGGAGGATTGACTGTTGAATCATATCCAAGTTCCACTGCATCCCAAACTTCATTACCAAGTGCCATCAGGTGAAATCTCATTAGCATACACCAATACAAGAAGTCACTTCCATCAAATACTAGTATTGTATTATTGATGGACCCATCCCTTTGATCCTTTTGATCCATTGTGTTCTTGACCACTTTTCCTTCAAGCTATCAAACTCTTCTGAAGGAACCCACTCTGATACCAATTGAAGAACACAAGCTTATACTGAGAGGGGGGTGAACAATATAAGAGCACTTTTTACTTTTCTTTCAAATCAATATTATGCAGTGTATAGATAGCAGTATCAATAGCAGTAATCAAAGCAATGCACAAAACACCATACACAATAGAGACACAAATTTAACGTGGTTCACCCAAATATGGCTACCTCCACGGAGAAAATATTTCTTCTAAATATTTCTCAAATAATCTCTTGGGAATCCTTCCCAATTACAATGTTTATGGACCTCTATCCAAAGGAGATGTTGATCCCCTAAATCTGGTTTGTGGATCTCTATCCATAGGAGAACTCCTTCTCCTCTACTCTAGCTGGTGATCCTCTAGAAGATGACTACCTCCACTACACTGGCTTGTGGATCTCTCTCCACTGAAGACTCTTGTCCCCACTCAGAAGACCTATCCTCACTACCCTGGCTGATGGATCTCTATCCATAGGAGACTCTATCCTCTCTACTCTATCACCTCCAAAGCTCTATCTCAATTTTGTACTAAACACAGTCTAGTCGGTCTAGCACAACTCTGCTCAATCTTGCACTAAACACAGTTCATTCAGTCTAGCACAAGTCTACTCAATAAGCTCACTCAAATCTACACTAAACATAGTCCATTCGGTCTAGCACAAATCTGCTCAACTCTTGCACTAAACATAGTCCAGTCAGTCTAGCACAAGTCCACTCAAATCTGCACTAAACATAGTCCAGTCGATCTAGCACAAATATGCTCAATAGGTCCACTCAAAAAACCACATAGAACCTATCCAAATCTACTCAATAGGTCCACACAGAACCTATCAAAACTATGCTCAACAAGTCCACTCAAAACCTACATAAATCTGCTCAATAGGTCCACACAGAACCTATCCAAATATACTCAACAATATCCACACAGAACTTATCCAAATCTGCTCAACAATCTCACATAGAACTTGTCCAAATCTACTCAATAAGTCCTCTCTAGGACTTGCTCAAATATGTATTGTAAGCTTCCACAAAAGCTCACACAAAATCAGTCCACAAGTCTTCTCAAAGACTTACCTCAAATCTGCTTAACAAGTCCACACAGAACTTGTCCAATCTCATAGAAACATAAAGAGAATTGTTAGAGACTCAATATGTTCTTTACTCAATGCTCAATCACTTTCTCAACTCAAATCAATCTCATAGAATCATAAAGAGAATTGTTAGAGACTCAATATGTTCTATACTCAAAACTCAATCTCAACTCAAATCAGAATATAGAATAGTTTGTTTTATGGAACTTGAACAATCACTTCATACATCCACTTGACTAGGCTCAATCAACTCTACTCAACCAATCACTTCAAGAAACAACTCTTGCTCACAAACCCTAGCCCAAGCATGTATCATCCAACTCAAAATATTTCCAACAATGCTCAACAACAAATCTCACATAACAATGATACTCATGATCTTTTCAAACCCTAGTTCAAGTTCTTTGCATAACAACTCACTTCAACAACCATGCTCATCAAACAAGGTTTTAATCACAACTCTCAATTTCAGAAAACCTTGAAGCATTAACTCAAACACTTCACTCAACCAATGATCTCAACAACAATGCTAATAAAACAAGGTTTTAATCTCAACTCTCAAATCAGAAAACCTTGAAGCAATAACTCAACCACTTTCGAAAAGGAAACCCTAATCAAGTCCTTTTCACTCCAAACTTAATTTTCAATAAAGCCAATCAACCAAGTCAACCAAAGAAGAATTTGCCCATACCTTTTTGAATGTCAAGTAGTTGACCTCACAAATATGCCACACTCACAATTACTTCTTTGCCAATCTCAATAAGGGTTAGAGGATAATTTTCTTCAACAAAACATATCACAAAAATAATATCAAAATTACACCTTATCACTCCAACTTAAATAATAATCAATATCCTCACAATAGTCACAAAAACCCTTAATTCAAAATAACATACTACCCACAAAGTCTTAACCTTTCAATATTCCACAATAGCAATTTTAAGACTTAAAAATAAAAATAGAATTCTCCTTATAACTCCTAAAGGTAATTCTCAACTACCACAACTTTATCACAAAGCAACCTTTCCAAACTCAACCACTAAACAACCTTATACCTCCAACTTAGGCATTTAATTAAAAATAAAATAAAAAATATTACCTTTGCCTTTGGAGGGAATCGAACCCTCAATGTTGCCCCCTATGAGCGCCTTAACCATGGCCAAATTCGTCACATGAGCCAAGCACTCATTGAGATTAACGAAGCACCACGTGCTTCTTAATCTCCACTCTCTCCTTCCACCTTGGCAAAAGAATGTGCGTCGTAGGTGCTTCACTCAACACACCTCACGATGCACCCGTCGTGATTCGAACATGAATTCCCTTGCAAGCCAGTGCTTTCACGCTTTCCAAAATGCCACTAGACCACGTTGTCTTATGCAACTTCAAAAATTGAAGCTTCCTCCCTTCAACACTTTGTTGTCACATTTTTTGCATACACTCACGAGCTCTTTCTTTCGCAAGCCAATATTTTCACTTTAGAGCAAGGATAATAAATTTGAACTTTAGGCATAGTATTTATATGCTTCTTCCACTACTTTGAAAACATCGGCGCTTTCCTTGTTGTCTTCTATGACGTCGGTGGAGATCATAAAGGCTTCGAATGCCTTTGGTCTTAAACCCAACCTTTGGGTTTATTAAAATATCTTTAGACTTTATAAAACCCACTTTTGCCTTATAAAACATTATAATAAGAATTATAAATATTTTATTTGGGTTTTCACCATGGCACATTTAATATTATAATAACCACTATTATAATATTATACCTTTGATAAAGTACCTTTAATATTTATTTATAAAATTTAAATTCACACTGAATTTAAATAATTTATAAAATAAATATTATAACCCCTTTTTAACTTTTGTATTTTGCACTGTTTCACTTGATCTTTGGCCTTCTTCCTGGATATCAAATAACCATTTTTATCCCCTTTGTTTCCTACTGAAATCTTTGGTATTAATGATGACTTCATCTGGTGACATCAATGACAACTTTGACTTAGGGACTCAAAATGTCCAACAAAAATTTGCTATTTGTGATTGTTTTCCCATGAGTAATTGGTTGAGGTGTTGCCATGCTTGTTGTAGGCATTTTCTAAATCATATTGTGTGGTTGTGGTTGCAGTGGATGTGGGTGAGATGTGAATGTTGGTCATGTTGGTTGAGGTTGGTGTAAGATAAGTTGTGAAAGGAATAACAACTGACTGGGGGTGGTTGATGGAATATACGAAGCTGCATTTACATGTGCTTTGTAGGATGGATTTGGTATAGGTAGTGGTATAGGTATATAGTATGGAGGTGATTTGGCTATGTTGTGGTGGGGACATGTGATGTGAAGGTGTGGATGTGATCTCAAAAAGAGGGTTGGTGTGAACTTGGTTGAAATTTGTGGGATGTGAGTGAGTAAGTTCCTACTGAGAAGAAGGAACTTGGATGTGTGGAATGTTAATTTGTTCTAATACAAGATTAGTTGATCTTAGATAAGCTCAAACTTTCTCCATATCTATCTATGTCGTGCAGGAATCTGTGGGTGTGTAAGGCTTAATTTTTGGGATGGATGTATGAATGGCTATGTGCATCATATCAGCATTCAAAGTGAACATAGTATGTGAGGGTCTTGGAGATAAACCAAAATGTCTTGTTTGTGTTGGGTTGGTTGAGTAATAAGTGGAACACTCCATGGATAATATTGGTGCTTGGCTCATAGTTTTAGCTTGATTTTTGGTTAAAACCATAAGTTATAAGCAAGCAGGGATAAAAAATGTGGGGATGTGTGTGAAAATGTGGAATGGCAATGAAAAACACACATAATCAAACAAACAATTTAATCCTATGTCTTACAATAAAAATGTTTTTTGTAGGGTTCGTGTGTTTTGATGTGCAACCCTAAGCCTACACTACTATGCAGGGTGAATTCCTAAGTTGGATGAAAAATGAGGATTTTCTTGGTGATGAAATCCATAAAAATATCTCACAGGTTTCTAAGGTATCTATGGGATAAGACTTAGGATGGATATGAAGCCCATCATCACTAGTCTTGATCAATAGTTGGTGATAAATTCCAACTTACTGATGTTTAATGTGAAATGTGAAAAAGTGTGTGATTCCTTTTTTTTATATATGGTGTTCATACAATGCTAAGAAACTCTCTTTCACTCAGCAAAGATAGTGACCAAGAAAATTAATACCAAATTCCTCAAAATAATCTAGGGCACACCTTTTAAGATCCACCCTGAATCATCAAGTGATTCCAATAGTGGAGGGTTCGCCTAGTTCTTCCACCATGAATCATCAAGTGATTCCAACAGTGGGAGTATATTCAAGTATCAATAATTTTTTCCAACTTATAAAATTAAAAAGTGATCAAATTTAGCGTAGAATGCAGCTACTTATGCTTTTTTGTTTTATTGCAATCAACATACAAAGTAAAAACACCACAAAACAACAAAATTTTGAATTTAATGTGATGAGTGTTCTAATGTAGCTAAGATGAATGCAAAAGTGCAGATATATCCTATGTGTAGAATATATGAAGTGATATTTATAAATACCTATAATGTAATATGCACTACTTTTTAAACATAAAATAGATATCTTCCTTTTAACTTCTCTTTAAAAAGTAAGAAAATGAAGGTGGGGTTTGATCAAGGCTTACCAGGAAGCCTATGTATTTATTTCCAACTCTCTTGGATGTGTTGTAGAGTCTCTTGAATATGGTGAGGTGTCTCTTGGACTTGGTGGCACATCCCTCAAATGTGGTAGGGCATCCGTGCGAACACAGATTGAATCCTACAACTCCCAAAAACCCTAGTTTCATGATTTTTGCATGATCGAATCTCTAAAAACTTGCAAGAAAAATAAAAAATATAGATAAAATATATTGATAAGGTATATTAAAATAAGAAACCCTTTATGGGTCCCATCGTTATCACCATTTTGTAAGCTAAAAATGAACAACACCAAATAAAGTAATTTATCAAAAGCAAATAACACAATATTTGCACAAAATGAAAGATCTTATTGATATGGAAATCATAGAGCCTGGATATCCAAAGTGTACAATATATATACCCCAAATATGGGGTTACAATGAAATTTATTGCTTTTTATACAATATTACAATGTTGAGGATTACAAAATCCTCATTTACAAGAATGAATGGTGTCTTCAAATCTCATATTTGCTCCAAACAAGTTGTGGGTGGGCTTGAGTATCCCTATGGGGCCACCCTAGCTACAACATCCATCAATAATATGATTCTTGCACCTGTAAACAAATCAAAACACAAAGGATTCAATAGCATATGTGAGGTCTCCATTGTGTGAGACCCTCTATAAAAGTGAATCTACAAACCCTAGTGTCGCAAATAATGAAATGCAATTTGAGTACAAAAAAATGTAAGATATGATGCAATGAAATAATTTACCTTGTTAAGAATACCTAATTAATCTAATCCACTCTTCTGCTTCTATGATCTAATGGTGCACGAATGCTCGAAAGTGTTTGAGGGTTTATGATAAATTGGAGGCTGGGAAACACCTTGAAGCATTCTGGAAGGGCTATGAATTCCCTACAACATTTCTAGAATCCTCATAAGCATTTTTTGGATGCTGGGAGGTATTCAAGGGTGATATGAAAGTGTTGCAGATCCTTATATCTGGTTTGCAAGGTTTTATAGTGATGATGGAGGAGGATATGATGGTGACAAGGAGGGGATACGCTAGCAGAATGTTAGGGTTTGTATGGAGAGGGACAAAGGACTCTTATGTTCTCTAATCAAACCTCTAATTGATAAATCACTTAACTACTTAACCTTCATTCACAAAAGTGAATGATATTTTAGAACTCTCAACATGTTAGGGTTTCGATGACACCAACGGACGATCAAGATTAAATCATGATGAAGGGCTAAGATTATAACTTTGACATGTGACATGGATCAAGTTAGATGGATGGTTGAGACTAGAACTTAATGAGCGACTGAGATTTATTTACATACATACATATATATATATATATATATATATATATATAATATATAAATAAATACACATATATAAATAAATAATGGATGATTGTGATTGGATAATGCGGATGGATGAAAAGTGGCTAGGTTTTGGTGTCTACACATAGTATATTGAAAAAGGAGGAGCCATATTAGTCCTAAGGATGTAGGGAGATATGGATTAAGGAAGGTCATAGAAATACAAAATTATTATGTTACAACCAAATCAAATTTATTTTTTTCTCATATTAAAAATATTCCAAGTCCATATGGAAGAAATATTGAGGAAGAAATATTGAGGAAGAAAAAAATATTAGGAAAGAAATAATTAGATATTTCAAAGATATTCTATTACATGTTGGGCGAGATAAACTTTTATAAAATATTCTATTAATTATCACATAGAAATAAATTGAAATATTGACAAGGAATATCAGTATGGAAGAGATACATGAGGTAGTTTTCTCTTTCCATATTAATAAGGAACTTAGCCTCGATGGATTTCCTATAACATGTTAGTAAATCACCACTATTCTCATAGGATCTCAATATCAATATATCCCACAAATTCATAAATTCATCCAATAAAAATATTGTAAAATATCTCACTAAATATTATTGATAAAATCTACTTTAAGAAATGCATAAATGCAATGCTTATTCGATATATTACAAAATTTTATCTCCAATATATACACACATGAGACTCTTCACATTCACATAACTCTTGACCTTTACACTTACATAAACACTTCATCTTCGCATACTCACGAGAGATCCAACTCTTCACATTTCTCAAATACATAGTAATAAATCTCGCATATTTACATAAAGATAAAGCCTCTCATAATTGTTCATATGTCGTCACTTCTAAACATGACACTTCACTCACATAAATAAAACTTACTAACATGACATCTCATAAAAATAACTCCACATTTATTTACATGATACATAATTCACACTTAACAACATGACACATACTATAGACTCAAATATTAAACACATCCTAGACTAAACTATTTATGTGGTCCTTGCATTAATATTGTAAGATACCAAATAATGTAATACCTCCAACACCTCCCATATTACATTGTTTGGTATGATGGTTTTTTTTCATCAAGTGCTTTTGATTCTTCTTCTTGGTCTTGGTCTTGGTATTTTTACTCTAACTTGGATACTTCTTCAAGTTCTAACTCTATCCCTCTAAGCTATTTCATGTTCCCGTCACACTTCTCAATATATCATCACAATAATATAACTCATGGCTTAAGCCATTATTATCTTTGTTGTTGTCAAACTTGTTATCAAATGTAGAATGTAACAATTTATTTACCTTTCTATTTACATGTTCTATTTTATCATATCTCTATTTAGTCTCAATTTATTTTGTGTATTTTTCATGTTGATCATGATCCCTGTTAGTATTTGAAGACTCCAAATTATTGCTAACACATTTTGTATCAATACATGTCTTTTGTACATTCTTTTCCAATTTTTAAGTCATATGCTCTATCTATTCCATGAACATGGTCATGACATTTATTTGTTGTCATATCATTTGTGTCATAACTGATATCTTTCATCACAGGTTTGTTCTTCAAGCTTTTAATCAATTCTTCTTGCCTTTTATTCTTGTCTTTAAGAACTTCTAGAGAGAGTAATGCCATATACGTTATTTTTCCTATATCAATAGGTAATGTAATAGCATATTTAGATTCTTCATTTGCTTCGATAAGCTTTGAGCTTAAATAATTACCAAATATTACAATATTTTCATCTTTGGATTCTTTGAAAATTTGTTGTAGTCCCCTCTTTAATTTTTTTTTTTTTGGTAATTATAATAATAGATTAATTGTGGGTTTTTATAAAGGATCCCAAAACCTTATGTACAAAATCAGCCTTGCTAAAAGATATTTCATGCCGGATGGCTGGGTAAATAGAGCAGTTCGTAAAAAATATAGGGAAATACAAAATTCTCGAGGGCCCCAGAAGATGCGGATAGTCCTGGAAATCTTGATCTTGAAATACATTAAAACAGAATAATAGCCGAAGACAATATATCAACAAACTTTGGGAGAAGACCTATGATACAAATTCTTCATCATGAGGGAATATCTGCCTTGGCCAAACTATCCACCTTGGTTGGGAAACGAGAACGCCAAACAACTAGGCACATGGTCATTAGTCCTTTTTTGGCCAAGTGATTCGCCACCCAGTTACCTTCTCTATAGATGTGCCCCGCCTCCCACTTGGTGCATCGAGAGAGGAGCATCCTAGCCTCGAGGATGATATTCAAGACCCACCACGACGGGTCTTTGGAGCCATGAAGGTAGTTGATAATGTTTAGAGAATCGCCTTCAATAATTAAAGGCCTAGGATCATTCGATATGACCTGCAACCCTTTCAACACACCACGGGCTTCGACAAAATGATTGGTCTGAGGACCCAGATTTTCACAGGCCAAGATCAACTTCCCATTATGGTCCCTGACAAGCCCCTCGGAACCATCGGGCCTCGGGTTGCCTTTAGTAGCCCCATAAAAATTAAGTTTGATCCACCCCAAAGGAGGTTTGGTCCAAGTGACCTCCCTGCGGCCATTCACTGAGTCAACTCTGGAAGAGGAGCCAAGGTCCAGTCTTTTGAAAATAATTGCCTCCCAAGGATTGTGAGGGTGGGAGCTGGGAATAGTTTTTGAATTCTCGACAGCAAAGGATAAGGCCCACTGGGCAACAGAGGAAGCCATTCTAGGGATCTTGCCAAAGACTCTAGCATTACGCTCCAGCCAAATTTTCTAGATGGAATGGTGAAAGGCAGCCTCACAAAGGAATTAGAGCTTAGAATTCTTAAAGGGCTTGTGCCATTGGAGGAAGGAATATTTAAGGGAGTGAGGGAAGCACCAAAGTACTTGGAAGGAAGACAACACATAGCTTAGGACCGAATGGTAAAAGGGGCAATGCAAAAATAAGTGATTGGATGTTTCACAGTCAGCTAAGTAAAGATAGCACCTGTTGGGAATTGCAAGGCCTTTCTTGTGGAGATTTTCTATGGTAAGGGATTTTTTATAAAAGGCAATCCAAGCAAAGTAATTTATCTTAGGAATAATCCCTTTCCTCCAAATTGCTTTCCATCGGGGGTCCACAGCATCCTCACACGACAGAAGATCATAAGCAGACTTAATAGAAAACCTCCCATCCTATGTGTTGCTCCAAATAATTTGGTCGTCTCTTATGATCGAAGGAATTAACACCGATTGGAGGACACTGTACAAGAAATTCACCTCATTATCAAACCCATCCATCATCAAAATTTTCCACTGAGTGGAAAGGGAACTCTGGTCAATGCAATCTGAAACCTTGAGATGACTGTTTGGATCAATCTGGGCCCTCAAGCCAGCCAAGTTCTGATTTACAGTGAGAGCTTCATCTGTAGCCCACCTATCTCTCCAAAAAAGGATCATGGATCCATCCCCCAAGATCCAATGAGCACCCCTGTTAATCACTAAACGGCCCTGAAGCATCGTCTTCTAGAAAGCCGAAGCTTCATGAGGAGACTCAGCTTCCAGGAGAGAATTCTCCCCAAGATACTTTCTTTTAACTATATTGACCCAATCCGTCGGTGCATTAATAAGAATTTTCCAAGCATGTTTCACAATTAATGCAGTGTTCATGAGCTTGGATCTTTTCAATCCCATGCCCCCTTGGTCCTTTCGAAGGCAAACCTTATCCCATGCCACCAGAGGAATTCTAGATTTTTCTTCGCTGTCAGAGTAGAGAAAATTCCTTTGAATTTTCTCGATTTTGGAATGGATAAACACAGGAATCATGAAAATAGACATGAAATAGGTGGGAATTACTTGAATACAGGCTTTGGTGAGGGTTTCCTTCCTAGCTTGAGATAGCAATTTGCCTTTCCAAGTGCTGAGTTTCTTATGAAGCCATTCCAAAATCGAATTCCAGATGTTCCCACCGCCTCACCCATTGCAAACTAGCGGCAACCCCAAATAAGTTGTAGGCAGGGAATCAATAGTGCATTCGAGGATTTTGGCAATGCGAATTTTCCTACGCAGAGGGGTATTAACAAAATAAATTTTGCTCTTCAAATAATTAACTTTTTGGCCAAAAGCCTTCTCATACCGGGACATAATGCGCTTGATAGATTTGGCCTGAGTGACAGACGCTCGAGTGGATATGAGCATTTCATACACAAACTATTGGTGAGTGATAGGATCAACTCTGGAAGTAGGTAGAATGCCAAAAATCTTGCTTCAACGGAGGGCTTCATTCAAAGACCAGCTAAGGACCTTTGCCAAAAGAATGAATAAAATAGGAGACAGAGGATCACCTTGTCTGAGGCCGCGAGCACTCTAGAAGAATCCAACGGGGGACCCATTGATCAGCACAAAAAAGGATGGAGTGGAAATGCAACTGTTCACAAGGTCAATCTAGTGATGATGGAAGCCCAACTTGCAAAGGACAGCACAGAGGAACCTCTTGTCCACTCTGTCAAAAGCTTTATTCATGTCTAGTTTAAGGAAAAGCACAACATTCTTGGAACATTGGGCAGTATGGTTTCATGAATAGTAATGATGTCGTCAAGGATGTTTCTACCCTTAATGGTGATCCCCTAAGCTGAACCTACCAAAGAGGGGAGGAGGGATCTCAGACGACTGGCAATGGTCTTGGTAAGAATCTTGTAGAAACATTGCAGAGGCTTATGGGACGATAGTCAGAAAAACTTTTGCAGGCGGGTGACTTAGGAATGAGAGCTAGGAAGGTAGAGTTGAGATTCGTATGGATGGATCTTGATGCTTGGATTTCTAAGATAGCCTCACAGACATCAGGCCCCACAACATCCCACATAACTTGAAAGAATCGAGGGGGGAACCCATCAGGCCCGGGGGCCTTATCTGGTTGCATGGAAAAAAGAGCATCCTTAATCTCAAAATGGGAAAAAGGTTCTAGGAGTTTAATACTTGCCTCATGGGGGACTTTGGTAGGGAAATTAGCAAGCAAGGATTTCTAAACTTGGAGGACACTATCAGGAGGAGCACCTAGCAAATCTTGGAAGAAATCGACTACTTCGCTTCGAATTTCCTCAATCTCCCTGGTAGTGTGCCCATCCTTACACAACACCTGTCTGATCTTGTTGGCCCCCCTGTGTCTCATGGTAGATGCATGGAAAAACTTTGAATTTGAATCACCACTCTTTAGCCAGAGATCCCTAGACTTCTGATGCCAAAACATTTCCTCACTAGCAAGAATGGAATGATAGTCCACCAGGAGGCTTCGTTCCTCCTCTCTGAGGCCTTCAGAATACCCTTCGACCTCCATATTTTCCTCTAAACTCTTCAAGTGCTCATAGATGGACCTTTTAGACTCAAAAATGTTGCCAAAAACCTCCTTATTCCATGCCTTTAAGTTATTTTTAATCATCTTAAGTTTTAGGGTCAGTATTTTGGATGTTGAACCAACCACCGTCACCTGCCACCATTCCGAAACCAACTGTTTGAAATCCTTATGGGAAATCCACATGGACTCAAATCTGAAAGGGATCTTAAACCTAGGCCCGCCAGTGGCCTCTAATAGAATGGGATTATGGTCCGACCTGATTCTTGGCAAAGCTGAGAGAGTTGCAGCACCGAGGAAGGGAATAGCTTCATGGGAAATGAGGAACCAGTCAAGCTTGACCTGGATGAGATTTCTCCCAATCCTCCTGTTGCTCCAGGTGAAGGATGCCCCCTTAAGTTTGATGTCTAGTAGATTATTGGACGAAACAAAATCTTTGAAATCCTCCATGCTACGACTGGCCAGCTCAGTGCCTCCCTTCTTTTCAGAGGGATGAAGAGGGCAATTGAAATCCCCTCCCACAACCCATGGGAAGTCACTAAAACTTTCCCTCATCAGAGAGATGGTTTTCCATAACTTAGCTCACTCCGAAGCAGAGTTCAAGGTGTAAAAATTGGTCAAAATCCATGAAAAATTATCAACCTTGGAGTGAAACAAGACATTGATAGTCCTGCTAGAAGCCGATAGAAGACTACCCTTGACCTTGTCAGAGTCCCACAACACCATGAGACCGCCTGCAAAACCTATTGCAGGGCTGGAAAGGAATTTGGCCTTGGCCCAAATGGCCCTGGAAACCTTGACAGAGGTAGAGGCATCAGACTTAGTCTCCTACAAAATGAGGATGGATGGGTTAGACTTCTTTCGGAGATCGGCCACCACCCTATGTTTGGCCGCTCCATTAAGACCTCTCACATTCCATGAGAGGATTTTCATCTAGACATTTTAAATACTTTCTTGCCTCCCTTTCCCTACTGGATGGGAGGTTTTGGGATAGGTGAATCACCCACCAAGGAGTCAGAATATTCTTGAAAAAGCAACCGTTGGGATCCATTTGCAATGTCTGCTACTATTTTCTTATCCCTTCTTTGTTTGTTAGGAGGTCGCCCCTATTTTATTTCACAGCTGAAATCCACCCCTTGCTTCCGACTTCTAGTGTTTCATGGACTAATGTTGCCATGTTGTTCGTCCCTCTTGCCCAGCAAATACTCTTCCAAAAGGGACTCGAGAGGTTTCTGGTTTTGAAAAATAGGGGAATCAGCCTGAGCAGACATACGGGAAGGAGACTGATCCTTTTCCACTTGAGGTTCTAGTTGGGAACTTGCATTGCATAGAATGGTGTTCGACTCAGGGAGAACCCCAGAAGGATCTGGAGACTCAGGCACTGTCGCTACAGGGTGTTTCGATTGTTTTCCTTCTTGCTCCGGGGGGTTTCCAGAAGCCCCACCCTTCATCCCCGACTTTTGAAGAGGACAATTTGACTGAAGATGCCCCTGGGAACTACACCGGGGGCAAAATGTTGATCTATTTTCATAGTTAATGACTTGCTTATGAAGAACGGAGCCTCCAGACCGAAGAGTGATGGAGGATGGAAGGTTGGGAACTACATCCGCTAGGACACAGAAGCGAGCTTGGACAAATCTGGTTTGGGCCTGAGTGGGAGGGTCAATGGTGACCAACTCACCAATGGAACGGGTGATACCCCTGATAACATTTTCATGCCAGTAGAAAAGGGGAAGGTTTGGCAGCCTAACCCATATTGGGGCAATATTAATACTCTGGGTTTCGGGGTTAAAATCCATCCCCCACTTCCTGAGAAAGAGACTCCTGTGTCCCAGAAACCAAGGGCCCCCAGCCAAAATTTTACAGTAATCCTCCGCATTATTCAGCCTAATTACGAAAAAACCTCGGGATAGGGCAGCCAGCTCCATATGACCCGAGGTCCGCCATTTTCCTGTCGCCCACCTGTGGATGGTCTCCATATCGGGATGCCCTCCAATAAACTTCCCGATTAGGGTAAATTTTTGAAATTTGACGAAACTTGATAGGATTTCCTCCGGGATGTCCAGTTCATCCCTAGAAGAAAAGAGGTCCTTAATGAAAATACCATTTGGGGTTTCAGAAGTCATTGCCTCTGCATATGATTTCTATTGGCAGTCTCTCCATTTGTCATGCAGATCCTTCTCGCGTCTGCCTCTATCTTCGGGTAACTCCGTTGAGCCTCCATTCTTTGACTACCCTCCCTCCGCCTTGCTGCGGCCCTCCAACTTGCTGGTTCCCAGGTTCACAGTGATGATGCTCCCTCTCCCATGCCCTCCCACCATTACCTTCCCGCTCATCGCTGCTCCTTCCTCAGCCTACAATATTTTGAGCGCCTCCCTCTTTAATTTTAATGATATATCTTTTTGTTCTTTAATATTTTCATAATATCTTCGAGTGATGTGCATTAAATATCTATTATTTTTCTTTATTTAATTTTCATGATGTGTTTCTTGTCTGTGATCAAAGTCTTGTTTTCTCCTTCTCTATAATCCTTTTATTCACACAAATTTTTCTTCAAATTTCCTTTTTTATATAATTCCTTGTTACTCCCAAGTTAATTTTCTTTTATTATTCTTATTCTTTCTTCAATAATCTCCTTTCAATTAATTTCTAAATTTCTTTCCTTAATTTTCTCTTTAATTAATTTTCCTTCAATATTCAATGTAGCAATCTTTGTATAAATCCTTGTATCTCCAAATTTAATTATCTTCAATCTTTAATTTTTATTCTTTCTTCAATATTTTCTTCTTCTTCAATATTCAATCATCAATTTTCTTCAAACAATTTCTTCTTTTTCAATTCAATTTTCCTTCAATCACTAAATTATTTCTTCTCTCTTCAATTTATTTTTATTCTTCTCTTCTTCAATCTCCTTAGTTTAAATTTTCTTTCTTAAATTTTAAATTTCTTCTTTAATTCATCTTTGATTTTCTTCAATTCAATTTTTTAATATTCAATTTCAAATTTTCTTTTCCTTCAATATTTCAATTCAATTTTTCTTCAAATACTTTTCACTTCTTCATTCAATAAATTTCTTCTTCTTTAAATTATTATAACTCCATTTAATTAATTTCTTCTTCTTATAACTCCTTTAAATTATTTTTTTTCAATTTTTAATCATTCATTGTTCAATAATAAATTTTTATTCTTCTTATAACTCAAAATTAATTTCCTTCAATTTTTCTTCAATTAACAATTCCTCTCTTCAATATCTTTAATTCACATATCAATTCAATTTTCAATTATCCCAATCCAATTCTAATTCATTCTTTTTCAAATTTCACTTAAATTATTTTCCTTTCCAAACCTTATAATATTTCCAACTCTAATATGCATAGTCAAGTAACTATTTGGGAGATATTTGTGTTACCTAAGAAACTGGCATTTTTTATTTTTGACACCTTTTGGACATAAAGCTTATGTTCTGCTTTCATCTATTTCACTTGGACCAGTTTTTGTGTTTAGATGCTTCCTTCTCAAGTAGTCGCAAGTTTTTTCCTCAGACACTCTCCTCAGGTTTTGCACTCTTCATTCCAGACTACCTTTCTAAAAATATTCTTGGTCCTGTGTTCCAAACAAGCACTTCTTCCTCTTAGGCATGGATGAGTGTTTAATTTTTTGGATGGTTATCTCCTTAATATATGTCTACTCTCTCCTTATATAATTTTAGCTATAGTCACTACTAGACTCAATATATGGCTTTCTCCTTCAGCTACTTACAACCTCATCTCTTCAATGTTTACTACCAGGTGCTCATAGCATGATAGTCATTTCTAGACTATAAACATGGTTCTCTTATTTATCTATTTATAAAAGGATTCCTTCCACATAATGTGGCTCTCAACTAGATCATGTAGACATGCTCTCAACCAATTTTTAATGTTGCTTTTACCAATAAATTTTTCTCCTTGCCTCCTTATCATATCTCACCTTCAATAACTTAGAGTGTAACTTGTCAACCTACTTTCCTCAAATATAGTTTTTCTTCAAGTGCACCTTTGTGGTAGTACTTTGTGGTAGTACTTTTACTTGGGCCAAGGTAAATTTGATTTCTCTCCACCATGGAAGTCTAAAATTTGTGGCTTTGATACCATTAATAGCAAATCACAACTATTCTCACAGGATCTCAATATAAAATAATCCGACAAATTCATACATTCATTTGATAGCAATCACACAATAAATCACTAAATATTATAGAGAAAATCTACTTTAAACAATGCATAAATGCAATGTTTATTCGATACATATTACAAAGCTTTCTCTTTAATATATACATACATGAGACTCTTTGTATTCACATGAATCTTGACCTTTACACTTACATAAACTCTTTATCTCCTCATACTCAAAGGATATCTAGCTCTTCATATTTCTCAAATACATAATAATAAATCTCACATATTTACATAAAGATAGTCTCTCATGATTTTTCATAACTCCCCACTTCTAAATATAACACTTCACACACATAACTCACACTTATAAATATGATACCTCACAAACATAACTCCATATTTATTTAGATGATACATAACTCACACTTAACAACATGACACATACTATAGACTAAAATATTCAACACATCCTAGACTAAACTATACACATGATCCTTGCATTAATATTTTAAGGTACGAGATAATGTAATACCTCCAACATAACATTCCTTTAGAAAAACAAGATTTGTTATAGTGTCGGATACAATTGAAGGTGCTAGGAAAAAGAAGGGTACAATAAGTGAAATAAATGAAATCTTTATTAGAGTGGTTCCCAAGAAAAGCAAGACAAAATATTTTTATATTTTTTTGTTCAATAAGACTTTGCAATATGATCTATAAGATCATTTTAGAAATTATGCCAAAATTTTTGAAAAGCATTCTAAATTATATTTATTTCATAGAAACAAAGTGGTTTTTGGTAAAAAAAATCTTATTGATGTAATCATTCCATCGAAGTCCATACATTATTTTCATTCCATAAAAGATTCTAGTATGCTTATGGAATTATATATGAACAAACCATATGATAGGGTTTGCTAGATTTTATGCATGATGTTCTAAAAAAAATTGTTTTAATTAAGGTTGGTGTGAATGAATTAAATGTTGTTATAGCACTCTAAAATATTTTATTTTGACCAATGGATCCCATTTTGGATCATTTAAATCATCTTGTATAATCTACCAAATATATTTATTATTATTTTAGAAGCATTGGGAAGAGCTTTCTCAAAGGTAAAATAAAATAAAAACCAAAGGTATATAGGTTGCAATAAATGCTCCCTTTGAATAACATATCCAATTTGATGGTTATACTTTTCTTTTGGGACATCCCTTAGTCAATAATACCATGAAGTTTAAATCAATATTATTCATCTTGTGAGAAGACTTCTAGACTGTAGGTTACTACTACAAAATACATGATCTTTTCATTAACATTGCCTTAGATTTACATTTGATTATTATGGATATTTTAGGATTTAGAATTGGAAAATTTTCATCAACATATTTAGGAATTTCTTAATATAATTAAGGAAAGAAGGATCTTTGAGATAAGTTTTTATAGAATGAAATCCTATTTGGAAGGTTGGAAAGGTAAATTATTAACCATGGTTAGAAAGCTACAACTTATAAAGACTAAATTGTAATCCATCCCTATATATAATTTCACTTTCAAAAATATCAATGTTTATAGCATCTAAATTTGACAAAATTTAAGGAAATTTTCTTTGGAAGGATGTGAGAAAAATTAGGTTTCCTTTTTATAAGTGGGATAGGATTTGTAAAAGAAAGAGTATGGGAGAGGTAAGCTTAAATGATTTTAGTATTATGACTTTGAAATTAAGGGAAAAGCTTGGCTAGAAATTATTTAAAAATATAGAAAATATCTAGGAAAATTGCCACTTTAAAAAATGTATAGGTTCTCTTGATGAAATGAAATCATTCAGGAAATGAACCCTATCAAAAGGATCCTTAACATAGAAATTCATATAAAATAGTTTGCAATTGATCAATAAATATATTAGTTGGTTAGTTATTAAGAGGGGTTCTATAAATTTTTATTTAATTCTTTATTCAAGTTTTATCCTCCTATTTTTATCTAAAATGATAACAATTGGCTCAAGAATGTCTATCTTGTAAAGGTCCAAAGGTAAAATATTATATTAACATGAGCAATAACTCTACATCATGGATTTTTATTAGCAATCTAGTTAAAAAAAGAAGAACTCAAAGAAACAATGGATGAGCTTTAAAGATACTTGAAGAGTTTTATTTACCCATTTTTATACAAAAAGTATGAGTTGGTTTAAAATTTATCAAAACATAGTAGATACCTAGTCAAGTTAGGATATGAGAATTAAGAGTAATCAAAATATCCTACTCCTAATGATATCTCCTGGAAGAATGTTTAGTCACTAAAGACACTTTGTAAGGCCTCAACATTCCTTTGGTTATTACTTCAAAGTAATATCATTATAGAATAGGGTCTACAAATAATTGGATATAATGGACCTTCTAGGTGTTGTGTGAGAAGCATATAAAAAAATAAAATTATTTTATTCTTAGCTATTATTTTCTTACATTGTTTGGGGTTGATTTTTTAAAAGTATAAGTATACATTGATATCTCTTTCAACATTGAAAGAGTCAATGAAATATTGGATTAAAGCTAAAGCATTATACATTCTATGGAGGATTGGTCCCATCATTATTTGTTAGAATTTATGGATTGAAAGGAATATTAGAATTTTAAAAAATAAGTCTTGAATACATACCCAAGTTTGAAACCATATTATTATCTCTCTTGTAAAATATTTATAGACATGGTGCTCATAATGAGAAATATTAAGTATAGAAAAATAGATGTTGGTCTCTTGGTTATAGGATTTGAATATCAATCTATGGTATAATAGAAATGTGTAAAGTTGGGGTTTATAAAAATTAATTTTGATGGTGCTTCCAAAGTAAATCCAGAAAATCTAGTGGACATGGTGTTTTTCAAAAATGTTGAAGGAAAATTTCTCCTCACCTACTCAAAATCATATGAAATTTCATCTAACAAATATGTATAGGGTAGGATACTTCTATGGATAAAAAATACAACTAAAAAAATTAAATATTATTTTAAGTTAAAAATATTAATAAATTGTAATTAATGATATTGATAAAAATTGATGTGGGGATTAGATAAAATATTTATTTATATTTTTGGCAAAAAATACTAAATTTTATTCAAAAAAAACAAGATTACATAGTCACGAGATCTTCCATACATGGTTCACAACCTAGAAGTGCCTCTAGATATACATACCTCTAATCTCATGAAGGCTAAATACATAATTAGATAATAGACAAAAATTACACAAAAAAGCAATGCTACACCAAATCACTAAATGACATATCAAATTAGGACTCCTCAAAACTGCAATAAGACAAAGCCATTAGTTTATTTTCCATGTGTAGACACCAAAATCTAGCCACTTGTCATCCATCCACATTATCCAATCACAACCATCCATTATTTATTTATATATATATATTTATATTTATATTTATATTTATATTTATATATTTAATATAAATATTTTATATATTTATATTTATATATTTAATATAAATATATATATGTAAATAAATCATAGCCACTCATCATGAATTAATCTTAGCCATCCATTTAACTTGATATGTGTCATTTATCAAAGTTATAATCTTAGCCCTTCATCATTATTTAGTCGTGATCGCTTGTTGGTATCGTCAAACCCTAACATGTTGAAGGTAAGTTATAAAAGATCATTCATTTTTATGAATGAAGGTCAATGAACAAAAAGGTTAAGTAGTTGATTAGTTAAGCATTCATTCAGCTAGAAACCTCCATCCATAATTGTCCAAATGCTAGAATTTTTCTAGCACTCTTCCCCCTTCACCATCATCGCATCCTCCATTTCTATCACCCAAAACCCCTGTAAACTATATCTAGTTTTGCAACACTCCCTCATCACTCCTGAATGCCTCCTTGCATTTCATGAATGTCACTGAGCATCTCAGGAAAACTGCAAGGCATTCACAACCCTTCCAAAATTCTCCAGGATGTTTCCCAGCCTTTGATTTGCCATCGATAAAACTTTCAGATGCTTTCAGAAAAAAAAAAAAAAAGCATGGATTAAAAACACAAGTATATTCTTGACAAGGTAAAATATATCATTACATTACATATTACATTTTCTTGTATATAGCTTACTTTTTTTTATTATTGGTAAAGAGAGTTTTGAAAGGATCCCATAACCTTTTACAAGAAAAGGTTGGGAGAAGAGATACCAACCACAAAATAATTGAATAAATAGAATATTTATGGGCTATTGGAGAAAAAAAACTAAAATAGAGAAAGAGAAGCACATGCATGAGCAAGAGAGAAAGCCACATCAACTAATAATAGAAGCCCTCGCAGGGATAGCAGGGAAAACCTCAAAGGTCAACACAAAAATGAAAAGGGTTTTTTCAAAAAGGAAAAAACCCTGCATCCAAAAGAAAATGATTTTTTTCAAAAATGAAAAAACCTTGCATCCAAAAGAAAAGGTTTTTCCCACATAGGAGAAAACCTTAGACTTACAAGGCCAACCACAACTAAATCAGAACTGACCGTAGATGAAATAGGACCACCCATAAAGATGAAATAGGACCATCCACCAACCAAAAAGGGACCATTCGCACTGGAATCAGGAGTAGTCAAAAACCACATAGGAACATCCACAAATGAAACAAGATCATCCACCACAAAATAGGGACCATCCAAAAACTAGCATAAGTTCATCCGCAAAATAGTCTAGGTCCATCGGTAAAACAAACTGGACCATCCATAAAAGCCCCATGTGAACTCCTAGAGAAGAAGGTGAGGCACAGTCAAAGACAAACCATGGAAGGAGGATGCCTATATTAGTAAGAAATCCTAACCCTACCACTAGCAAAGAAACCATAGAATCCATTTGCCATACATGGTCCCCCCTAAGACCAAAAAATATGAGAAGGAATCCAAGAAAAATCCTGGACACGAGCCCCTAAATGCCAGCTATGGGAAACACTCAACTATGAATCTGCAGCCTCCCCAAGCCTAGAGAAGTTAGTGAATGACCACCCTAAAAAACAAAATAAAGAAACACATCCATCAGAAACCTTGAAATACCAACCATGAACTATGAATAATGGAAAACTCTCAACTGGGAACAAAAATTCCTCCCCCAAGCCCAAAAACTAGTGAAAGGCCATATCAACAAGTAGAACGAGCAAAAAAAAGCCACCAGAAACCCTAAGCCACTAGCCACTAAATGCAAACCATGAGAACCACTCAGTTGAGAACAATCAGGACCTTCCCCAAGTCTAGAAATTAGTGAATGATCCTTCTAGGAAGCAAAATGAAAGAAGCTAGATCCTACTTTGAAGAAGATCCAAGCCCCACACTGATACCACCAACTAGATTTATCCGATCATGCAACACCATCCAAGAAGACTTCTTGGAACACCTCAAGAAGAAATATAGAAGGTCCTGGAGACCCTCCAGTCACCAAGTAGTAGCAAGAAGGGCAAGAAACCCTAGGAGAACTAGGAAATCTACTTGGAAACCTTATTATAGTGATAGATCTGTTAAAGATCCCTAGGAAGAGCCAAGGAGGGATCGAGAAGATGAAGAAGTGACCTCCAAACCATAACAGGAGGTATCTTACTCCTACACCAAGGTATCTCCTAAGTGTGCTTTAGATCTACCAAAAGAAAAGAGATATTTAGCTTACATTTCACCATTGTAGCACTTAGCATTTATAGATCTATTGTTCAAATGGTCTCACATAGTGGAGCCCTCACATACGCTATTGACTCCTTTATATTTTTATTTGTTTATAGGTACAAGAATCATATTCTTAATGGCTATTGTAGCTAGGGTGGCCCCGTAGGGATACTCAAGCCCATCCACAACTTGTTTGGAGATAAAACAAATTTTGAAGACACTAGCATTCTATGTAAATGAGGGTTTCAAAACCCTAGCATTGTAATATTGTATAAAAAGAAATAAAGTGTATTGTAACCCTATATTTGGAGTAAATACATTGTATAATTTTAATATCTAGGTTCCTTGATCCATTAACAAACAGATTTATCATTTTGTGCATTCATTATGTTGTTCACTTTTGATATACTACTTTATTTGGTGTTGTTCATTTTTACCTTATAAAATGGTGATCACGATGGTATCCATAAAGGGTTTATTATTTTAATATACCTTGTCAACATTTTTGATCTATGTGTTCTATTTTTGTTGTAAGTTTTCAGATATTTGATCGCATGAAAATCATGAAACTAGGGTTTTAGGAGCAACAAGATTTGATATGTGGTCACACAGATGCCTCACAATGTTTAAGGTATGTCCCACCATCTCTTAGAGAAGTCTCACCATGTTAAGGAGACTCTGCAACACATTTAGGAGAGTTGGGAAGAAACAAATAGGCTTCATGGTAAGTCTGGATCAAACCCCACCTCCATTTTTTTTTGCTTTTTAAAGTGAAATTGAAAAGAAATATCTATTTTCTATTTAAAAAGCAACATATCTTGCATCTTAGGCATTTAAAAATATTTCTTCATATAGTTTTTCACATAGCTAGATCTGCACATGTGCATTCATCTTAGTTATATTAGAACATCCATTTCACTAGATTCAAGTATTTTTTTCTATTTTATGGTGTTTTTACTTTTTACTTTATGTGTTGCAATAAAATGAAAAGGTATAAGTATCTACACTCTAGGCTAAAGTCTCCCACTTTTATTTCTTTTAATTTGGAACAATTTATTGGTACTCAATCTTACTTCCACTGTTAGAATCACTTGATGATTCAGGGTGGGAGAGCTAGGTGAATTCTCCGCTATTGGAACCACTTGATGATTTAGGGTGGATCTTAAGACGTGTACCCTAGGTTCTTTTTAGGAACTCAATATTAATGTTCTTGGTCACCAATTTGACTGAGTAAAAGAGGGTTTCTTGTCATTGTGTGAACACCATAGATAACAAATATTTAAAATGAATCACACACTTTTGCATGTCTTACATTCAACATCAGTATGTTGGACTTCATCACCAACTACTAATCAAGACCAATGATGGTGGGCTTCATCTCCATTTGTTTTCTTGCCCCATAGATTCCTTAGCAGCCCGTGAGAGGTTTTTTTGGATTTCATCACCAAGAAAATCCTCATTTTCTATCCACCTTAGGAATCCATATTGCATAGTAGTCTAGGCTTAGGCATCCATATTGCATAGTAGTCTAGGCTTAGGCACATCAAAACACACAAACCTCATAAAAAAATCAAAATAAAAAATAAATTATTGCAAGACATAGGATTTTATTGTTTGTTTGATTATGTATGTTTTTCATCGTCATTCCACATTTTTACACACACCCCCACATCTACTACCCTTGTCTTACTTATAGCTTATGGTTTTAACCAAAAATTAAGCCAAATCTATGAGCCAAGCACCAACTCATCCATGGAGTGTTCCACTTCTTACCCAACCATTTATGTGGCTAACCAAACTAGCCTAGCATAGACAAGCTATTTTAAAATGTCTACATCACCATCTCACATAGCATTCACTTTGAATTCTAATATGATGCATAGATACATTCACACTACCATCCTAGAAATAGAGCCTTCCACACCTATTGATTCCTGCATCACCTATGTAGACATGGAAAATTTTGAAGCTTGTTTAATGCTAACCAAATCGGTCTTAGAATAGCTTAATATCCCACATAGCCAAGTTCCTTATTCTCATATAGAACTTTCTAACTCACATCACACCAACTTCATCCAAATCCACACTAATACTCTTTGAGTTATCATTCGCACCTTCACATCATGTGTCCCCACCACAACATAGCCAAATCACCTCCACCCCATATACCTACACCACTACCTATACCAATCCACTCTACAAAGAACAAGTCAATATTGCTTTGTAGATTTCATAAACTACTCCATCAACCATTCCTCACTCGATTGTGATTCCTTTCACAACTTTCCATCCACCAATATCTACCAACATTGCAAACATCTACACTTCACCCACATCTACTTCCACCACATCCACACAATTTACTTCAAAAAATACCATACAGCAAGCATGGCAACACCTCAACCAATTGCTCAAGGGATAGAAATCACAAATAGCAAATTTTAAACCCCATTCCATGCAAAACCAACACACCTTCTTCACCTTAAATCTATCTTGGATATCATAATATTCTATGGTTTCCATCCCCACACCTCCATTAACCCACATCCACCTCAATTCCACAACACAACACATTCACATTCCCCAAGCTTCACCTCCACTTCACCAACACCAATCCTTCCACCACCAAGCTCAACAGCATGCCCAACATCATCAAGTACCCTTCAATACATCCAACTATCAACTTCACATTTCATCTCAACCATTCACCACTTCACACACTCCACCGACACAATCATCAAATAATTCAGACCTTCTACACACATGGGGAAGACCCTAAAATCTAATAAATGCAGTAACATATTGATAGCTTGATTCTGCATACTCCTCGTATGATGTACCAAAAGCCTACCCTAAGACAGCTAATCAATCAACCTATTAATGCTTTGGTATCCTTATTGCCATATATGGTAGACTTCACAATACCAAAGTTCGATAAATTTAAAGGGACTAGGGATCCTAGGGAGCACATAAGCACATTCATTCACTCATGCTTTCAAATTCAAGATCAAAATGCTTTAATGCTCAAAATATTTTTTTAGACATTGGGGAGAGATCCATTCTAATCATCTACTCATCATAGCATTTACACATTTGAACAATTGGTAGATAAATTTTTGGAGAGATTTTCCCTTAATGTTCGTAATAAAACCACATTGACTGGCCTATACAACCTTAGACAATTCAAATAAAAGTCAGTCTATGATTTTGGAAACCATTGGAGGGTAGTTATCACTAAGTTGCCATTCATCCTACCAATGAAGGAATTGACCCAAATGTTCGCAAGGATTTTCTTAAAACCCATCTCCTTGTTATTACAACTATAAAAATATAGAACGTTTAATAAAGCTCTCACCTAGGCTCATGTAATTGAATTTTACAACCCCAAGAAACGGGAACCTAGTCTACTTGCTGCATAATATAAAAAATAAAAGACTAAAAATGTGTAAAAGACACATAAGTAAAAAAATAGAAAGATCTCTTTTATTAAATTCTTTTGAAAATCTGGTTACATATCGGTCCCTCTTAGGGATACCCTTATTTGATAAAATTATTACAAGCAAAGGTAAAGGCCCCTCGCAAAGGGGATGGTACACTCTACAGGCCTCCCGAGCTCGCACATGAACTTGTATGAGGGATTATAGATGTCTTCTTCTCCTTATTTTTTGGAGGGATCTAACATTTTAAACACTTTGGCTTGGTCCTGTAATCTGTATCTTGCGTACGAGAAACAATAGTAGGATATCAGTAGCATGGGTAGCCTCTCGTGATGAGGCTTTATTAGAAAATTTGTGAAGCATGATATGTAAGCATAATAAGATCAAAATGCAGCAAAACTTAATGATAAATGCATGGAAAACTCAGGAATAATAGTGCAAATACTTTAAGGAAACTATATCTATGCTAAAACTAATTAACAAAGCAAAAAGCACTGACAGATCTAAGCTAAAACTTGGAAATTAATGTCTAAAATCCTAGACTATACATGCGGGCCAATGTCAAGGACAACGACCACAAAATAAAATATTTTTTTTCATGAACCAGGGGTTGTAGCACTAGATTCCTAGTCTAAATTGATGTCCAAGGGTCACCTTTGTATCCATACATTGATGGAAGTGAATAACATCTTGATCTATATGCTTGGATGGCTTGTAATCCTTGCTCACTCGGATAGCACTTCTCTACTTGTCAAAGGGTATGGAATCATTTTTTAATTTTCTAGGGCTCCACTACACAAAAATTATGATATTCATGATATTTATTTTTCTTGGAAGGATGCATATGTAGACATCCCAGATTCAAATCTAGATCTAGATCTTGGCTTCTTGGAGAAGCCAAGATCCATATCTTCATGTAACTAACCATCCAATGGGGAAGTATTAATCACAAATTTGCATTAAATAGATAGTTATAAGGAACTCTGTGAGATCCACACCAAAAATTGCTCATAAAAAATGCAAGTGCAGTCAGACTACGTGATCTAGATTTGTATTCATGACTAGACTGTGTTTCAATTCTAGTCATTGTCTAGAGCAGCGGCTAGGTGTGGCCACTCTCAGATTTAGTGGCCAGTGTTGGTAGTCACTCTAATTGATAGTATCTAAGTCTGAATGGGCTAGAACTACAATTTTTGAGTGGTTAGGACCACTTCTAGCTCTTGCAAAGGTCCAATATTGGTCATATGGTCTCTGAATGTGTCCATATGAGTAGTCTCCTAAACATGATGTGTTTTAGGTGTCTACAGATGCCCCTTTTTGGGATGCATTATGGGAAAACACAATGCTGAGCAAAAATAGACCACCTAGGGCCACATTGTAGGGTGTGTGATGATCATTGATCTGATCAACATTGGATACCCCAATCATGATAAAAGGTGCAAATCCTAGAATCATTGCTTCCAACAGGATGGAAGGCTTAAATTTAAAAAAGCTTTCACGTATCCATCAGGTTATCAGGTAGCTTTAGTGCTACTATAGGTCTAAAAGGAGGAGAGCTACAAGCTAAACTGTCATATTTGCTTTTTTTCCCTGTAAAGGGTAATGTTATGATATTTGTTGGGAATGATTCATAAGATGAACATAATTTGACATGATCGAGTGATCCTTTGTTGATTTTGATTATGATTGTTGATATTATGACTACCCCATCAAACGATGAGTCGATAAGAGAAGGAAAATGAATAAAGTGGTGAGTCACTTGACCAAGATGAATGATTTGGATCTTTTCAAAAGGTTTGATTTTTATTGGCAGATCCTATGTTAGGTGTGATTTCAACCATTTTTTGTAATTGTACATCTCTATCCCATGGAGCGGTCTGATCATAATGGCCTTATTAGGGAATTGAGATGATAGAAATTTCATTCAAGCTTTTTTTGAATCACTATGTTCAATGATTTGTTAAAAAACATCCAAGAAGAATTGAAATAAATCCTCATTCCCATGGGGTAGTTTGGTCATCATGGCATTCTTCAGGATTAAAGTTTTAATTTTATGATTGCAGTGTTAAAGAGAGATCTTTTGGTTCTCCACCATGGTGTGTGATGTCCTTTTAGTGCCATTTAGCATCTCAATTTGAGCAATGACTAATTTTCCCCAAATGACCTTATGGTAATTTATTCATCCTATCGTATTACATGGAGCGCCAGTCACTGCGACCGCCCAGTGTATAGAATAAATAACTGAATACGAGGCACATTCGAGATTGTATTGTTATGTGATTTTTTTATTATTTGTGGATTTTATATTGTTTTTAATTTCTACTTTATTTTATTTTTTGGTATTTATGCAATTTTTGATTTCTTTGGACCGATAGGTATACTTAATGGCCCATTTTGTGTTTCTTCATGGTGAGAAATTATGTTTTTATGTATTATTTATTTGAAGCCGCTATTAGCAGGAGTGACCCCCATTGCAATTTTTTGATCACTATCAGTGTCAGTGACCAGAAAGTACAAGACACTGATGCCAGCAGTGGTCGAGGTATAATTAAAAAATATAAAATAAAAAATTAGGATTTGACTTTTATTATTTTCCAGTTGTCAAGTTAGCTTTTGAGCTCTGAGAGAGAAAGAGTGAAAGTGATCAAACGTTGATGAGACTACTCGATGTGATGGCAGACTAGGTGAGGTATCCATGAGCAGAGGAGCTATATCTTCATCGGTATTTCTCTTAACCCTAGCCTACTATTTGCTTTATTGGATAAAATTGAACCTCACTAACTAATCGATAAATGAACCAAATTAAACCATTTGGCAATGAAGCAAACTAGTCAATAGGTCTAGGTTTAGCTTAATTGTAGTGGGTTTATCTTTTTTTTTTTTTTTTTAAATTGATGTTTTTGTATCAGGGCGGTGAAGAAGCATGAAAAACGACACGCCTTGAGGGTTCATTATTGAAATGTAAAAGAAAATTTAAACAAGCATTCAAAGGGAAATGTGCATAAAGATGTAAATGTCTAATATATTGCAAAATATAGATTGTTTGAAGTAAAAATTGGGGTTTCTCCTTGTCTTTTATTAGTCCATAATATTCAATAATATTACAATACATCCCCTTGAGGGCTTCATAATTTGATACATCTCAATTTACAATTTTCTAAAGGGATCAAATCCCTCCATGAGCTTGATGGTGTGTTCTAGTGTTCTTATCACAACCCAAAATTGAGAGCTAATATTGGGCCTATATTTATGTACCTCTTAGCTCCTCCTAATACCTAGAGTACCTACACCTACACACAAGATAATGAAACAGATTAAAAGCATATGTGTTTATTGATTTATAACTAGGAAAACATAGAAATAATGCATCTGGAAATACCAAAACTTATTTGTAATAAATAAAAACACTTACAAATGACTTACAATTCTAATATGACATTATTAATATGTTTTTAGAAATATATAAGCATGAATTTAAAGGAAATTGTGAGCAAAAATAGTGGCCATCCCTGGCAGGGACAACTAAACCTGCAATCACCAAACTCTTAATTGACCTATCAAAACTACTCAAAACTTGACCAAAATTGAATGCAAGGCTAATCTAAACATTTAGAAATTATCTATGGTGGAATTGCACTAAAATTACTAACTATTTTATGACCGTCCCTAGTAGGTGCAACTACCACTAATGGTCGTCCCAGGGTGGGATGGTTACCAAACTGAGTGGAATTTACCACCAATTCTAAGGGGATCTAGTTTGGAACTCTCCTAAATGTTGTGTTGGAAAATGTGGTCAAATTGCTCTCCAATTTGATAGGTTTTAGAATGGAATATATGTATTTTATAATACTCCTGAAAGCACCTTCGAATGAAGAGGGTTTCAAGGAAAATACTAGGTAAAATGCAAAGCAAAAGTGAGGGTAGAATTGGGCAGCACTTTGTGGTCTATGCTTCAACTCTTCTCTCTCTAAAATTAGGTGAGAACACCTCAATTTATAGCCCAAATATGGCATAGTAGAAAAAGGTTCAAGTTTTGGCATGCAAATCATGTGTCACCACTTTTCAATTCCCTTGCCATGCATTGATGGAAGAGGTTGCCCATTTGGGGCCTCCAATTTGGAGTATCTACTTTCAATGATAGCCTCCAAATCTATTTTGTATGATTGAGCATGGAAATGGTAGGAATTGATTACCATTTCTCATTCTCTTTGACTTTCACAAGGTTTGTTTAGGGATCGTCCCACCCAGGGATAATTTTGGGTGACCATCCTTAGGTGGGACGGTCAATTTTTGTGACCGTCCCAGGGTGGGATGGTCTGTGATCCAAAACTTCCCAAAACTGGTGGAAAACTTCCCAAAAGTGTTCTGGATCCTTATTTTACCCTATAGGGTTGTCCAATGGGGCCATATTATATCTATAAGAGTGGCACAAGTGGTGCATTAGTAGTCTTATCCGATTTACATGATTTTAGTGTCTATAGATGCTTCTTTTTGGGACGCACTATGTGCAACAAAGTGTTGAGCAAAAACAAATGACTAAATCATTAAATTATTGATGTTATTCATTAATCTAACCAAATTTATATGCCTCCATTGTGGAAAGAGCATACATTCTTGGAATCCTTGCTTTTGACATGGTTGAAGGATTAATTTTTGTATACCTTTCAACCACGATGTAATTTCAATTGTAGGGGCTTAGGGTATACTAGGTCTTGGTGCCTTGTGTTCTTGTAAGCCTTTACATGGGTAAATCCCAAAGGCTTCAAGGAGGTCAACCCCTTGTAATTTTTTTATGCTAATTATTTGCCCCAGCACAAGCTTGAAATTTTATCTTTGGCAAAGATTCTTTTGAATGTATGAAAATTGCACTTTTGAGTGTTTTAGTGTTTATTTGATTTAAGAGATAATTATTATGACTACCCCATCAAACAATGATTCAATGATGGTATGACCAATTATAAAGTGATGATTTGCTTGACATATATGACTTAATTGGGATAACCATCTATTTTACCCATTGTAATATATACCTGTTTTGCTAGGATTTTTTATTGTTTTGATGAGCATTCCTGGAGATAAAAGGCTAAAACATTCATTCTTGTGGATTGGTCTAGCCATAGAGGCATTATTCAGGAGTGAAATAAATACTTTTAAAGCATCCATAAGTACTTTTTATTTAATCTTGATCCCTGTTGATTTTTGACCATTTTTACCATGTTTTTGGGGGATTTTTGACCTTGTTTTTTATGGTTTTAAGTTGTTTTAGTGAAATATTTTGGTGACCATAATAGGGGGGTGAGTACACATTTTATGACCATCCTAGGGTGGTATGGTCATCCAATTATGTGATCATCCCACCTAGGGGCGGTCGGACTCTTTTGGTTGCTATTTAAGCCCAAAATGGGGCAAATGAGCTCATTTTTGCATTATGCTTTCAATAATTGGAGAGGTGAGAGGTATGAGGGTGATTTATTGAAGTGTATAAATGCAAAAATATCTACCCAACAACATGATCCAGCCATAATATGCGATAGGCGGTGGAGCTGGTGTGAAATGGGTATGGAACACATTTCCTCCTCTTCTCTACTTTATTGTGAAATCGTAATTTCTGTTGCATTTTTCATAACACACACTAAATCATGGTTAAGGAACCCTAATAATAGTTTAATTTATGAATCTTAGCTTTTATTTATAATTTAAATGCATAACATTTTTATTTTATGCTATTTTTTATGCTTTTTAGGGCTATTTTAGGGCTATTTTAGGGGTCAAATTGACCATATTTTAGCCATTTTTGGAGACCATCCATGGGTGGTACGGTCACTTGTAGTCATCCCTTTGTGGTATTTTTACTGAATTGGGGGTCATCCCTAGGTAGGATGGCCAAAAACTGGGGCAAAAGAGGCCCTTAGTCATTTTTTTGGTATTTTTAAGCTTTTTTTAATGCATTTTTAGTGCATTATTGACAAGTTGGTTTACTCTATCAGATAGTGAAGAGTTGGTATAGGGTTTTGAATCTCTTTCAGGTCTCTAGAGATATTTTTACTAATGTGGGTTGGTTATGGATTTATGTCATTGGCCTAAAGCATGTTACGCGGTTGGAGCCCATGGTGACCAATCGCGCCTATCTAACTGCATTGATAGATTTATGGGACCCTTGTACTAATACTTTCCACATAGCTATGTGGTAAATGATAGTTAATTTAGAGGATGTATATCATATACTATAGGTTCTTATATATGGGCATCCTACTGTATCTACTCCCACAAAGTTATGATAGGTCGTGCTGTGAAGGTATTTTAGGGGATGTTGGGAGGATGCAACGATCGATCTTATCAGTGAAGGAATACTAGTGGTATCATGGTTTGAGGCTGATGTGCTTAAGATTAGGTATGCTTTATTGATAACTTTGATCATCAACATGCTACTTCTAGACTCTTTAGCTGCCAGGTTCCCTTATAACCTTATAGAGTTGGTTTTCACCCTTGTGGAGTGTACAGAAGAGGAGCCTGTAGTGATGGCTTGGGGTCCTACATTATTAGCTCAGTTATATGAGGAGTCATATAAGATCTACTCTCATAGTCAGAAGGTATTGGGCTATAGCTTCTTGCTATAGGTTTGTGTTGGCAATTTTGGGTACTTTGGGTACATTGCCTTTGCTCAAGTGTATAAGTTGTCATTGATGTCAAGAAGCTCTTGAAGGAATTTGATTTGATGTCAAATAATTTGTTTTGATGAAGGTTACGACATGACAATTTCAAAGGTATTTTGTAAACCCCAAGTTGGCAGGTTTAAATATTACAGGTGGATGCATTAGTTTAATGCATTTGGGTCCAGGAGGAAGTATTTATTTAAATAATTAAAAACCTTGTTAAGGTTCCCTTTAATTATTTTTAAATAAATATTAAATTATTGTTTGCAATGGGTTATCCTAACCCATGGTGCTATGTTTTAAGATTGTGGGTGCTAGCCAAGACCTCCGTCGATGTGTTGAACTCCTCACCGACGTCAAGAGCTTATGGTAAAAATGCATATAAATCTCCCTCGATGAAAATCAAGAATTATCCCATCCGCATTTTGAAAAGAGTTGCTCGTTGTGAATTCATGATCTACTGTTTGATTTCTTCCTTGCTATGATTTCATGATCCGTTGTTCAGATTTCTTCTCCGATTGTGTCTTCACCATTTTTGTAAACCCGTCGTTCGACTGTGTCTCCGTAGTTTTCATGAATCCACTATTCATTTTTTTGTACTCGTCGTTTGTCATAAATCCGTCGTAAGATTTTCATCTTTGTGTTCATGTCAAAAGAAATGGAGGCACTGTTGTTTTATTTAATCCTTGGAACAAAAGGAACAAGGCTTACAGCGTGAGGTTTAAACCTCACCGGGTGCCTTGGTGCATAGGTAGCGGCTTGGCTGTTGGCACGCTACCCGAATGGGAGGTTCCACATTCAAATAACGTGAAAGGGTTTTACATCATGAAGTGGACGCAGTGTGTGGTGTTAGAATTCATGTGCTATTTCTCCATAGCACAATTTTTGATGTTGGCCAAGGTACTTTCGAAATTAATTTTTACTAAGTGTATTTTGCAGATGGAGGAAGTTTATTAGAGGGCAAAATAGCTTAGGAGTTATAAGGAGTTTAAAGCTTGTTTTATTTTTGATAAAAGATTCTTTTGAAGGTGTTGTTTGAAATATCTTATTGCATTCTTATGAGAGATAAATTTTATTTTTGATAAGACTATAAGGGAGAAATAAGGTGTATAAGGGATAAAGTTTTCTTGTAATGTTGAGAGTGCTTTTGGTTGATTATGGAAATGAAAGCATGATGTTTTAAGGTTAAAATTGCTTCTTGTGTGAAGTTGTGAAACCTTAAGTGGGCAGATTTGAGATTAACATTTACTTTCATTAAATTGGTAATAATCAAGCTATTATTTACTTGGTTAAAGTGTTGGGCTTACTCCTTTGTTGATGATTTGAAAAGTTGTTTTGTGCTATTGTGATTTGAGTTGGTGAATGCTTTTTTTTCAAACAATATTGGAGAGAAAAGGATTTCTACTTGTTTCCTTTTCTAATGTTGATTGTGAAATGCTTCAAGGTTGTGTTTTGAGCCGAATGGTGTTGATTGAACCTTGTTTGATGAGCATTGTTTTTGAAGCCCTAATTGATGGTGAAAAGAACATTAGTATCATTGTTATGTGATTCTTTGCATAGTTGGAAATTTTTGGGGTTTCATGTTCTTGAAAGAAAGTCTATCCTATCCATTTTGAATTTGAGTTGAGTTTTGAGATTGGGAGTTGAGTATAGAACATATTGAGTCTCTAACAATTCTCTTTATGCTTCTATGAGTTTGACAAATCACATTGGGTCTCTAACAATTCACCTTGTGATTTCCTACTAAGAAAGTTTTTTTCTTGGTGAGCTTGCTGAGTTTTGGATAGGTTTCGATGGGGACTTTTGAGCAGTTTTGGACAGGTTTTGGTCGGGACTTGTGAGCAGATTTGGACAGGTCCTAGCAGAGGACTTGTGAGCTGAGTTTGATAGTTCTATCAGAGTACTTGAGGACAGAGGTGCACTGGTTCTTTGAGAAGAACCTAAGGATAGATTTGGCAAGTCTTTGAGAAGGCTTGTGTGCAGAGGATTGATTTGTTTCAGCGTTGGATAGATCTGATAGACAGAGGAAGACTTGTACTAGATCGATTGACTATGTTTGGTACAGGTTGCTGAGCTACTATGGACATGATCATAGAATGCAGAGGTCTCTTAGGCTAAGCATTGAGGATAGGAGGTCTTCGGTGGAAAGGAGTTCCACATTCTGGCAAGAGGTAGAGGCGATTGATCTTCTAAGGGATCATTTCCAGAGCGAGAGGGGAAGGTATCTCCTTTGAGCAGAGGCTCATAAATTTTGATTGGGGGAAGGTATCTCCTTTTGGCCGAGGCTCATAAACATTGTAATTAGGAAGGATTCCCAAAGAAATTTGAGATAACTTTTAGAGAAAAGTTTTGTGGACGTAGCCCAACAATTTTGGGTGAACCACGTTAAAATTGGTGTCACTTTGTGGATGATATTGTGCATTGCTTTGATATTGCTTTGGGTATATTGCTTTACTATTTTGAAGTATAAAAGAAAAACTAAAAATAGGTCTTATACTGTTCACCCCCCCATCTCAGTATAAGCTTGTGTTCTTGAATTGGTATCAGAGCGGGTGCCTTCAAAAATTTTAACAGCTTGAAGAAAAATCTAGTAAAGAACACAATGGATCATTCAAGTGGCAATTCAACACCTATTCTTGATGGGTCAAATTTTGGCCTTTGGAGTGCAAGGATGAAGGTTCATCTAATGGCACTTGGTAATGAGGTTTGGGAAGTGATTGAAGATGAGTACACTATTCTTGTATAGGGTCCTATTACTAAGGAAGAAAGGCTCCTACATTACAGCAATTCAAAGGCAATGAATGCAATCCTAAAAGGCTTACAAAAAGTAGATCTCACCAAGGTGATTCACTGCAAGACAGCTAGTGAAATGTGGAAACAGTTGAAGGTGGTTCATACAGGTGATACAAATGTCAGAAAGGCCAAGTTGAGACACTTCAAAGGTATGTTTGAACAACTCAAGATGAATGATGATGAAAATATTAGTGACTACATGCTTCGTATGGATGAGGTTGTTAACTCCATGAAAGACTTAGGTCTTTAGATTTCTAAAAATGATGTTTGTGATAAGATTTAAAGATCTCTTCCTAATATATTTAGTAAAAATATTTCTGCTATTGAGGAAGCTAAATATTTGGATAAGTTGAAAAAGGATGAGCTCCATAGTATACTTGCAGAATTTGAGTTGAGAACTCAAGTGAAGGTTGATGTCAAGAAAGAGGAATCTTTCAAGGCTACCAATAAATCCAAGGGTAAACATCTTCAAGATAGTGATGAGTCTTCTAGTGATGAAGAGGCATATTACAACAAGAAAGACAAGTTCTCTAGAAAGCACAAAAGTATGAAAAATATAAGATGTTTCAATTGTGGAAAGTTTGGTCATTATGCTACTGATCGTACTATTCCCAAGAATGAAAGTGATGAAGATAAATAGGATTCTAAGAGCAAGGATTCTGAAAAGCACAAGCATCACAAGAAGAACAAAGATGAGCACAACAATCAAGGAAAGAGGTATTCTCACAAGCACAAGAAGAGTTTCTACCTAGACAAAGCAAGTAAGTGTTCTAGTAGTGATAGTGAAATTTCTTCAAGTGATGATGAAAATGAGATGTTGTTCATATCAGAAAAAGAGGAAGAACCAAAACATAGATTCATTATCATGAAATGTCTTAGATGTGGAAACTTTGGTCACCTTGAGGATGATTGCACAAATAATTATTTGGTTTCTAGTATGTATGAGGATGCTTTAGAAAACTATAAGGAAGATGCATGTATGGTTTTTAAAAAGGGTAGCATCTCTAGTGATAAGAAATCTGAAAAAGGCTTTGATGATTCAAAAAGCAAAAAAATAGAGGAAGATATAGAGGAAGGTGAAGTAGATCTTTAAGGTGAACTTATTAGTGCTCTTAGTGATTTGAAAAAGAAAATAAAGAAGAATGCTAGGCTCAAGGATAATTTAGATGAATGTTGTATGGAGAGAGATGATATTATAGAAAGTCTTGACTTCTCTATAGCTAAGACACAAGAACTCAAGGATGAGTTAGAGTCAAGGTTCTTGAGTATAGTGAGTTAGAACATAAAATGGCTTCTTTGAAAGAGGAAACTAAAGAGTACAAGGATAAACTTTACAGGTTTCAAGATAGCTCCAAAAAGGTTAAGTCACTCATCAAAGGTCAAAGAAAGACAACAGATAAAATAGGCCTTGGTTTTGTTAAGCCACACAAGGAACAAGTTGGAGAGTCTAGTAAGAGACTCCAAAAGGAAGAGAGTTTTGATGAAGAAAGTATTTTAGAAAAGGATTCCTTGAGTGATATATGCACAGAAACAGAAAATAGGGAACAAAAAAAGGGGAGAAAGTTTATAGGACCTAGAAGGTCATTTATAGGAAAGTTTAATGGCAGATGTTTTGCTTGTCATAGGTTTGGTCACATGGCTTCACATTGCATGGCTCAAGTGAAGAAGGTAAATGACAATTTCAGAAGTGCTAGTTTCTTTTAAGGGTATTGCTACTCTTGTCAACAGTTTGGACACAAGGCAGTTTATTGCAAGGCAAATAACAGGAACAGGTTTGGTCAGAATAGGTTTGGCTAGAATAGGTTTGGTCAGAACAGGTTTGGTCAGAATAGGTTTGGTCAAAACTGGTGGATTCAAAGATCATGTTTACCTCAGAGAAACAACATTGACAAGTGTTTCAAGTGCAAAAATGAAGGTCACATAATCATACAGTGTAGAGCTGAAATTCCAGAATACATGAATAGGAACAGTGGCATGATCAGGTCCAAGGATCAAGGCATGGACAATAACAAGGATGAGAACAAGAACAATAACAGAGACAAGAATAGGAATATGGAAAAAGAGTTCAAGATAAGGCCCAGAAAGGAAGTTATAGATGTTGATGATGATCAATGCCTAATGGGAGTTTTATTCCCCCCCCAGAATTAATCACCTCATCAGGAGGTGGAGGAGGGACTAAGCTAAGAGGCTCATTCTTAGTCCCGAGCCCCAAAGGTGACCCTTTGCCATTGATGACAAAGGGGGAGAGATATGAGTAAGGGGGAGAGCTTCAAAGTGAAGAGGAGAGCTTCAAGTCAAGGGGAGCAAAACTTCAAAGGAATATTCTCAGTTGTGGGCACAGTTGGTCAGTTGTTAGCATAGTTGGTTTCAGTTTTGGCTCTTGAGAAGTGTTTTCAATAAAGGTTTGCCATCAATGACAAAGGGGGATATTGTTGGCAATTTTGGGTACTTTGGGTACATTGCCTTTTCTCAGGTGTATAAGTTGTCATTGATGTCAAGAAGCTCTTGAAGGAATTTGATTTGATTTCAAATAATTTTTTTTTATGAAGGTTACGACATGACAGTTTCAAAGGTCTTTTGTAAACCCCAAGTTGGCAGGTTTAAAGATTTTAGGTGGATGCATTAGTTTAATGCATTTGGGTACAGGAGGAAGTAGTTATTTAAATAATTAAAAACCTTGTTAAGGTTCCCTTTAATTATTTTTAAATAAATATTAAATTATTGTTTGCAATGGGTTATCCTAACCCATGGTGCTATGTTTTAAGATTGTGGGCGCTAGCCAAGACCTCCGCCGACGTGTTAAACTCCTCGCCGACATCAAGAGCTTATGGTAAAAATGCATATAAATCTCCCTCGATGAAAATAAAGAATTATCCCATCTGCATTTTGAAAAGAGTTGCTCGCTGTGAATTCATTATCTACTGTTTGATTTCTTCCTCACTATGATTTCGTGATCCGTTGTTCGGATCTCTTCTTTGATTGTGTCTTCGTTGTTTTTGTAAACCTGTCGTTCAATTGTGTCTTCGTAGTTTTTGTCAATCCGTTGTTCATTTTTTTGTACTCATCGTTTGTCGTAAATCCGCCATAATATTTTTGTCTTCATGTTCATGTCAGAAGAAATGGAGGCACTATTGTTTTATTTAATCCCTGGTGCAGAAGGAACAAGGCTAACAACGTGAGGTTTAAACCTCACCGGGTGCCTTGGCACACTTGTAGCAGCTAGGTTGTTGGCGTGCTACTCGAACGGGAGGTTCTGCATTCGAATAATGTGAAAGGGTTTTACATTGTGAAGTGGATGCAGCGGGTGGTGTTAGAATTCGTGTGCAATTTCTACATAGCACGATTTTTGATGTTAGCCAAGGTACTTTCGAAATTAATTTTTGCTAAGTGTATTTTGCGGATGGAGGAAGTTTATTAGAGGGCAAAACGGCTTAGGAGTTATAAGGAGTTTAAAGCTTATTTTATTTTTGATAAAAGATTCTTTTGAAGGTGTTGTTTGAAATATCTTATTGCATTCTTATGAGAGATAAATTTTATTTTTGATAAGACTATAAGGGAGAAATAAGGTGTATAAGGGATAAAATTTTCTTGTAATGTTCAGAGTGCTTTTGGTTGATTATGGAAATGAAAGCATGATGTTTTAAGGTTAAAATTGCTTCTTGTGTGAAGTTGTGAAACCTTAAGTGGGCAGCTTTGAGATTGACATTTGCTTTCATTAAATTGGTAATAATCAAGCTATTCTTTACTTGGTTAAAGTGTTGGGCTTACTCCTTTATTGATGATTTGAAAAGTTGTTTTGTGCTATTGTGATTTGAGTTGGTGAATGCTTTTTTTCAAACAATATTGGAGAGAAAAGGAGTTCTACTTGTTTCCTTTTCTAATGTTGATTGTGAAATGCTTCAAGGTTGTGTTTTGAGCTGAATGGTGTTGATTGAACCTTGTTTGATGAGCATTGTTGTTGAAGCCCTAATTGATGGTGAAAAGAACATGAGTATCATTGTTATGTGATTATTTGCATAGTTGGAAATTGTTGGGGTTTCATGTTCTTGAAAGAAAGTCTATCCTATCCATTTCATATTTGAGTTGAGTTTTGAGATTGGGAGTTGAGTATATAACATATTGAGTCTCTAACAATTCTCTTTATGCTTCTATGAGTTTGAAAAATCACATTGGGTCTCTAAAAATTCACCTTGTGATTTCCCACTAAGAAATTTTTTTTCTTAGTGAGCTTGCTGAGTTTTGGACAGGTTTCGATGGAGACTTGTGAGCAGTTTTGGACAGGTTTCGATGGGGACTTGTGTGCAGATTTGGACAGGCCCTAGCAAAGGACTTGTGAGCTGAGTTTGATAGTTCTATCAGAGAACTTGAGGATAGAGGTTCACTGGTTCTTTGAGAAGAACCTGAGGACAGATTTGGCAAGTCTTTGAGAAGGCTTATGTGTAGAGGATTGATTTGTTCAAGCGTTGGATAGATCTGACAGACATAGGAAGACTTGTACTAGATTTACTGACTGTGTTTGGTACAGGTTGCTGAGCTGTTGTGGACGTGATCATAGAAGGTAGAGGTCTCTTAGGCTAACCATTGAGGACATGAGGTCTTCGATGGAAAGGAGTTCCATGTGCTGGCAAGAGGTAGAGGCAGTTGATCTTCTGAGGGATCATTTCTAGAGTAGAGGGTAAGGTATCTCCTTTGAGCAGAGGCTCATAAATTCTAATTGGGGGAAGGTATCTCCTTTGGGCTGAGGCTCATAAACATTGTAATTGGGAAGGATTCCCAAAGAACTTTGAGATAACTTTTAGAGAAAAGTTTTGTGGACGTAGCCTGACCATTTTGGGTGAACCACGTTAAAATTGGTGTCACTTTGTGGATGATATTGTGCATTGCTTTGATATTGCTTTGGGTATATTGCTTTACTGTTTTGAAGTATAAAAGAAAAAGTAAAAAGAAGTCTTATACTGTTCACCCCCCCTATCAGTATAAGCTTGTGTTCTTTAGTTGGGTAATGGTAGCATATTGCTATGGAGTGACCACAAGGACTACCATGGACTACCCAACCAGAGCTAGTTGATAGGGAGATTGGTTATGCGATGCTATGGCAAAGGGCATGTGAGATAGACTAGGCCTATCAACATGCTGGGTAGGTGGAGCACTATGTAAAGTCTTTTGCATGTCTTAGGGTAGTAGATATTACATGGAGACCCTATAGGTATTGTCCTACATGGAGTGATGCTGAGACACAACTATGTCGAATGTGACGAGGTAGGTGGCTAATAGGGTGACATGGGATGAAGTGAGAGTACTTCCCTTATGCTCACATTCTATGATAGTTTAGGTTGCACCAGGGGTTACCTAGGGATCTGATTATCTATCATCATTGATATGATGAGAAGACTCTTTTCTAGCCTATTTTTGATGCATTAGGAGAGGAGTCAGATCTTATGGTAAAGTTTTTTAAGTTGGACAACACTGGTACGATAGAGGAGTATGACTCTTGGTGGGTTACATGGTAGTGGTGAGGAGAGGGGCCACTAGGAGGTATCTAGGGATGCTCCAAAGGAGTAGGATCAGGATGAGTACCTATATGATGAGGAGGCAAACATAGGAAAGTGATATATGTGTCATCATGTAGCAAAGGATAGGGTGGATCTTATTGATGTATAGGATAACTGGAATTTGATGGGGATGACCTTGGGGATCAGGGTATGCAGGCATAGTTAGAAGCACAAGATACCACAATTACATAGCTATGGGGTGATCTCAGTAGGGTGTGATGAGATTTTATAGATGAGAGAGATCTACTATAAGTACAGGTGTAGAGTGCACAGGTTAAGATGGAGAGGTAGGCAACTTTGATAGCTACTCTTTAGGAACATGTTGGAGTAAATATCCCTAGCCATGGGGAGTCCAGTATTGACGAGGTAGCCAGGATGCAGGAGGATATGACACATCTCCAGGGTTTAGTTTCAACCTACCAGATGTGGTTCTGATAATAACAGACATATACTGACATGCTAGAGGATGAGATAGTGTACCTTAATGGGTGCATACCATATCGGGTATTGGTCATTGTATCACAACAGAGTCATAGGAGTGATACAGGGTAGTCATATACACATGTGAGGCCTCCTAGTTATACAAAAAGGTTGGACATGCCTAGGGGAAGTAGATCTTAGAGCTTGTAGTGAACTCCTACTAAGGGTATAGGAGAGAGTCACGGTGTCGATCCTATGTGACCATGGCTTGGATACTTTGATAGCTTTTTTTAGATTTTTGGTTTTTTTGGAGTGTGAGGTTTGAGGACCCATGTTTATTGTAGCCTACGGTCAACTTATGGACTAGTGATGTAGCTTTTGACTTCATACATATGGATATATATATGATTTTGCTTTGATCATCATGTAACCTTTTACTACTTTATGATATGTATGCTATGTTATGCTTTATGATGCTTTTGATGAATGCCTATCATGTATGCATGTATTTTATTATGATGTGATAATGCAATGATATGAGATGCAATGTAAATGCATAATGAAATGGATGATTTGATTTAATTTTGTATGATGGATTTATGATGACTATTTGACACATTATATGCTAGCACCATAGATTGTACAAAATGTATCTTTATTATTTTATGTTATTATGACACTATGTAATGGCTTTTGTAACTTTGAAAAACATGTGACAGCATGATGTAAAATGGAATGAATAATGTAATCTGATATGATATGTTTGGGAGTTTTTAGGATATTCAAACACTCTAGTTACCTAATCAAAAGTTGTATAATAACTATGCAAGACTTTTTAACAAATTATACATCTTCTAATATAACCAAGATAATCAACATCCTTGTGTGTGTGTGATTTCATTACTATGATAATGCATAAATTTACCCTAGTGCCAAACAAGATTGATGCATCCCATCTGTACTAGAGATCATCCTACGAGTCTCATTATCCTGAGTTTTGTACTTAGTTGGATTAGACCACTAGGTAATATAGGCTACAAAAATCTAGCTCATCCACATGCAAATATTGGTTTGGACACAAGCAAGTTGCTTATGTGATATACATATCATCATGCATAAGGATACCGCCATTTCCAGGTAGGCTATCCACCAAACTCGTAATGAGGATCACCTTATGGTTCTCTAATGCTGAGAATTCTAGGGATTCAAGTTCAAGGCTCCCTTATTTTATTTTAAATTTGAATATTTCAAGGGATTTGCTTATTTTTGTTTGTTGAGTAAGGGATTTTGGTAGTGGTGAGAACCATTATTTATTTTTGCTTTTTCTTAATGGTAAAAACCACTGTTTCTTTTTGCATATTGTGAAGTGACAATAATCATTGTTTAGTATTTTCTTTTGGATACTTGCACCAATGTGAGGCAAGGAATTTTGGTAAGGAGGAACTTGTCCTTTTTTCAATTCTTAGCATATTTTAGCCATTCGCATAGGGGGATGAGCGAGATAATATTTTTCACTTAAATTAACCTAGACCACTTTATAGTTTCATATTTCCTTGTGCTAGACTTGGATTTATTAATGTGAAAATATGTCAATATTTTGATGTATACAAGGCATAATCTAAACAAAATTATAACTTTCTACAAAATTTGAAAAGAAAACTAGATATGGCTAAGTGACCGAAAAACTTTAACTATGTCTTACAAACGATGGCTAAATGATGGTAAATAGACATGCAATATGGGGTGTAAATATAAATGGTAAATTGTAATGTGAATAGGTGGTACAACTAACTTTCAACAACCTTGATTTTGATAGATGCCTAATGTACAGACCTGGTGCTAAACATGTATGAGCCACTTCTAATAATGCATAATGCAATGGTGTATATGCCTAATGCAATTGATGTTGAAATGCAAATGATGATAAATGCAATGCAATGCGATATTTTTTGTGTTTTTGAGATTATGATGATGTTTTGTATTTTTGATAAGTATATGTATATACAAGTTGACCAATGGGCTTAATGAATGTCATTGGGGCTTTTTGGGTGACCAAAGAGCTTATAGACACCTTTGGGACATTTTGGGGTGACCTAGATTATCGTAGATCACCTAGGAGATTTTATGGTGACCAAAGGGCTTATAGATGCCTTTGGGGCATTTTGGGTTGACCTAGATGATCATAGATTTCCTAGGAGTATTTTATGGTGACCAAAAGGTTTATATATGCCTTTGGAGTATTTTGGGTTGACCTAGATGATCATAGACCATCTAGGAGCATTTTAGGGTGACCAAAGTGAAGAACACAAGCTTATACTAAGAGGGGGGGTGAATAGTATATGACCACTTTTTACTTTCTTTCCAAACCAATATAAATTAATTTCCTTAATTGTAATAATAAAATATAGTAGTGTGCATTAATAACTCAGATAGTAGTAGTAAGCAAGAGAACAAGTCACCACACACAATTGAGACACAATATTTAATGTGGTTCCCCCAATGTGAGGTACTCCATGGAGAAAATATTTTACTAAAACTTTCTCAATCAATATCTTTGGAAATCACTCCCAATTACAATGTTTATGGATCTCTGTCCAAAGGAGATGTTGATCCCCTAATTTTAATTTTGTGGATCTCTTCCACAGGAGAACTCTTTCCCCTTCTGCTTTGTCTATGTGATATTCTAGAAGACTCTGTCTCTCTGTTGCACTTACTGGTGGACCTCTCTCCACTTGAAGACTCCTCACTCAGATCTGTATTCAACTATGTTGAATGTTGGATCTCTATCCAATGAGACTCTATCCTCTGTACTCTATCACCTCCAAATCTCTGTCAATGGGATCACATAGAACCTACTCAATAGGCTCACATAGAACCTGCACAATAGGCTCACATAGAACCTACTTAACAATATCACACAGAACTTGTCAAATCTACTCAAGCAAGCTCACCAAGAACTTGCCCAATTCTGCTCTAGCAAGCTCACAAAGAACTTGCCCAATTCTACTCTAGCAAGCTCACAGAAAACTTGCCCAATTTTGCTCTAGAAATCTCACCAAGAACTTGCCCAAATTTTCTCTAGCAAGCTCACCAAGAACTTTCCCAAATATGCTCTAGCAAGCTCACCAAGAACTTGCCCAAATATGCTCTAGCAAGCTCACCAAGAACTTGCCCAAATCTACTCTAAACTCTGTCCACAAATATATCCACAAAACTATCCCAAAACTTGTCCACAAATCTGTCCCAAAACTATCCCAAAACTTGTCCTCAAATCTGTCCCAAAGGCTCAGTAAATCATGCTCAAGTAATACTCAAAATGAACTCAACAATGAATGGCAATCTCAACTCAAATTAACTTCATAGAAGTATAAAGAGAATTGTTAGAGACTCAATATGTTCTAATCTCACTCTCAACCCAAATCAATCTCAACTCAACTCATAGAAGCATAAAGAGAATTTTTAGAGACTCAATATGTTCTAAACTCACTCTCAACCCAAATCAATCTCAACTCAACTCAAATAAACTCATAGAAGCATAAAGAGAATTGTTAGAGACTCAATATGTTCTAATCTTACTCTCAACTCAAATCATAATAATGGAATAGTTTGTTTCATAGGACTTGAACAATCACTTCACACATCACTTGACTAGGCTCAATCAAATCAACTCAACCAATCACCACAAGGGACAACTCTCTCTCACACAAACCTAGTCCAAGTATGTATCAACCAACTCAAATTTTTCCAACAATGCTCAACTACAAATCTCACATAACAATTATACTCATGTTCTTTTATAACTCAAGTTCTTTCACAACCAATGTGCTTCAACAACTATGCTAATAACACAATGTTTAAACACAACTCTCAATTAAAAAAACCTTGATGCATTCAACCAACCACTTTCGAAAAGGAAACCACAAACAATCATTTTCCCTCCAATGATATTTCAGAAATCAACCACCATAAACAATCAATAGGAGAATGTGCCCATACCTTTTATGAATCCAAGAAGTTGTCCATAAAATCTGCCACACTAAACACAACTTTCCTTTGCCAATATTCACAAGGGTTAGTATATCACAAAATAATCAACATTACTCCACTTTTCAATAATCATCACCAAGGCATTTAATTGCACAACTTCCTTATCTCTCCTAAAACCACTTGTACCATAAAATAAAATAAATCAAAACATTGCATAACCTTTTCACTCCCAAAACCACTTATACCATAAAATAAAATAAATTACAATATTGTATACCTTGTCACCTCATGAAATAATTAATCCTCTTGAAAAAGAACAAGGTAAACTTCACTTTTGGAACCCCTTTGCAAAATTAGAAATATATCTTTATACACACCTTATTTCTCCTTCTAAATAAGTTAGTCAAATAGCCCTCAAAATAAGCTTTCCGACGATATATAATATGCCCCATTTCTAAAATAAATTGAAACCTTTACATATATATGCCACCCTCCATTAATTTCACATAGGTCGGCCCTCCATTAATTTAAACTTAAACTTTAAACTTTAATATCTTCATCACCAGAGGTCCTTTTTTCGATAAAACAAAGTTCCACCTTGTATTTTAAGAAAATACCTTTCCACATAAGCCCACCATGATTTTAAATAAAACCTTTTATTTTTCCTACCTTGGTTTTCATAAAAACCCTGTAAATAGCCATGCTTTCAAAAATATCATAAATGTTTATTTATGAAATATTTTGGCCACCAAAACCAAATGTGATCCATGTGACATCAATGATCCATGTGGCATCAATGATAGCACAAAATGCCTCAAATTAACTCAAATTTCCAATACAAAGAGCTTATAGATACCTTTGGGGAATTTTGGATTGACCTAGATGGTCATAGACCACCTAGGAGCATTTTAGAGTGACCAAAGGGCTTATAGATGCCTTTGGGGCATTTTGGGTTGATCTAGACAGTCATAGACCACCTAGGAGTGTTTTGGAGTGACCAAATGGCTTATAGACACCTTTGAGGCATTTTAGATTGGCATAGATGGTAATAGACATCCTAGGAGCGATTTAGGGTGACCAAAGAGCTTATAGATACCTTTGAGGAATTTTGGGTTGACCTAGATTGTCATAGACTACCTCAAAGTGTTTTATGGTGACCAAAGGGCTTATAGATGCCTTTGGAGCATTTTGGGTTGACCTAGATGATCATAGACCACCTAGGAGTGTTTTAGGGTGACCAAAGATATTATATATGCCTTTGGAGCATTTTGGGTTGACCTAAATGGTCATAGACCGTCTAGGAGTGTTTTAGGGTGACCAAAGGGCTTATAGATGCCTTTGGGGCATTTTGGGTTGACCTAGACAATCATATACAACCTAGGAGCATTTTATGGTGACCAAAGATCTTATATATGCCTTTGGGGTATTTTGGATTGACCTAAATATTTATAGACCACCTAGGACCATTTTAGGGTGACCAAAGGGTTTATAGATACCTTTAGGGAATTTTGGGTTGAACTAGATGGTCATAGACCTCCTAGGAGAATTTTAGTTTGACCTAGATAATCATAGACTACCTAAGAGTGTTTTAGGTGCTCTAATCATGGAAATGTCGTAGATGACTAATATTCATTGGTTTAGGCTCTTCACTTCCTTCGATGGATGCTAAGTGATAAGTTCCAAGTCCAATATGAATTACAATGATGAATGGACCTAACCAATTTACCGCAAATTTATCTCATAGATGGGGTGGAAAATTTGAATTTTTCTAGTTCTCTTTTAGAACTAAATCACCAACCTAAAAGTATCTTTGATGTACTTTCATGTTGTAAGCTCTCATAAGGCATTCCTAATAAATACGTACATGCTCAAGAGCATTAACACGTCGTTCATAAAGCAATGTTAATTGATCTAAATGAGCTTGCCTAGTGATATCATTGTCAATGAATTCTTGCATAGAAATGTGCAAATAATTAATCTCTAACTATAAAGGCATGATAGCCTTAGTACCATACACTATTTAAAATGGAGTTACCCCATTGTGCATCTGTATGCTAGTGTGATAGGCCCAAAGGGCAAGAGGTAATTGATTGTGACAATATTTATAATTTTCCTTGATAATTTTCTTCAATATGGCAACTACTATCTTATTGGATGCCTCTGCTTTCCCATTGGCTTGTGGATAATAGGGCATGGAAAAAATATGCTTTATGTTATACTTTTTTGTTAATGCACACACATCCTTATTTTTGAAGGATGTCCCATTATCCGATATTATTTTGGATGGAATACCAAAATAACATATGATGTTATGTAGCATGAACTCTTTGATGCGAGATCTAGCCATAGTGGTAAGGGGGATTGCTTCCACCCATTTTATGTAATTACTCAATAGCTATTATGATAAATGTGTGATAGCCTGAGGAGGCGAGTGATATTTTCCCAATTAAATCAAACCCCTATTGTGCAAATGGCCAAACCGATTGAATCCATTGTAAGGCCTATGAAGGTACATGTGTCAAATTTACATGATGTTGATATTTTATGCACTTATTTACATAAGCATAGCAATCTTGCTTTAAATTTGGTGAATAATATCCCATGCGAATAATGCACTTAGCGATGGCCATGCCACTAAAGTGGCCACCACATGTACCATTGTGTGCTTGGGCAATGGACCAAGCTAACTCCTATGAGTCTAAGCAATGAAGGAGGGTACCCTCATAGCTTCGATGATACATTACATCTCCTAATGAGACATACTTTGATGTCTTTTTCTTAAATGATTATTTGCAGCATGCGACAATCCAGGAGGAATATTTCCTAGTTTTAAATAATATTTAATTTGTATGGCCCAATATTTCTTTGAAGAAGCCTCAATTGTATGAATCACGTAATCCTTTTGAGGGAACAGAGTTCCCCATATAATGTTATTCAAGTAATTGTGTAGCTGAGAGAATTGTTCATGTGAAGGTTCAATCTGAATCATGTGTGATGAGCACCCTTCTATGCTCATATTTTTTTATATGTACTAACATTTTTTGTGTGGCAGTATATAATGAGTTGTATATTTTTATGAAATATTATGTATGTATTTAATAAAATCATGTGTATTATCTAATCCAGGCATGAAATGTGTTTTGTGTAGTTATTTCCTATATTTTGTCATCTTTTGATCAATCGAGGTCCTACATGGACCTGGCATGGTTCTACCCAATCATATGAAGGCATACAGAGGTAGGTGCCTTACTGAAGTAGGCACCTTACTCAAGTAGGTGCCTTACTAAAGTAGGCACCTACCTTACTGAAGTAGGTGCCTTACTAAAGTAGGCACCTTACTTAGGTATGCGCCTTACTGAAGTAGGCACCTTACTGAGGTATGCGCCTTACTAAAGTAGGTGCCTTACTAAAGAAGGCACGTTACTGAAGTAGGTGTCTTCCTTGAGTGAATGCCCAAATCATGCGCATTGACCAAACAGCTAAAGAAGGACCCCGATAACCATCATTCTATTGAAGTAAATGAACAATATTTCATTTATTAGAACCAGTATAAATAATACATTGTAGAGCCCAGATTAGCTCGTAATCCTAGGATCTAATCAATAGCTTAGGTCTAAAATAAAATAATAAAAATAGACCAAATATTATATATGCTAACAATAGCGTAACTAACCTAGGTAGTTAACTAACTACCCTATAAATAAAGTAATAATTAAGAATTACTATAGTAAATCTAACATCCCCCCTTATTACATTATTTATGTAATTTAAAAACTACTAACATCCCCCCTGATTACATCATTTGGTAATACAAAGAGAGCTATGAAACAATTCAAATTTGACACGTGCAAGTGCCTTAGTGAAAATGTCTACAACTTGAGCATTGGTGGGAATGTACTGAAGCTAAATTTGGTGCCATGGAACTTCGTCTCGAATTAAGTGACATTGTGTGTCAATGTGCTTGGTTCTTTCATGATGTATTGGATTCTTGACAAGATTCAAAACACCCATGTTGTCATAGAACAAGTGTATTGGATATTTTGATGGAAGACCCATACTTGTTAGGATGTGACACAACCATATCACTTCACACACAACTTCACGTGTGGCGTGATATTCTGCCTCTGTTGATGAAATAGCAACCACCTGTTGCTTCTTGCTGTGCCAAGAGACAGGACCAGATCCAAGATGAAACAAATATCCTAAAGTTGATTTACGATCATCATATGATCCAGCATAGTCGAAGTTCGTGTATCCCTATAAGAAGAATTTGTTGTTCCTCTTATATTCTAGGCCATATTCCATTGTGCCACGTACATAGTAAAGAACGTGCTTTGCTGCTTTCTAGTGTGTAGTCTTAGGCTCCTGAATGAACCTCAAAAGATAGTTGATAGCAAATACGATATCTGGCCTAGTGTTGGTCAGATATATGAGACTCCCAATCAATTGTCGATAGAGAGTACCATCTACCTGAGGTGAATCATCATATCACGATAACTGAATTCTTGTTTCCATCGGAGTTGACATTGGCTTGCAATCAGTCATGCGATATTTTTCCAATAGGGTCTTGGCATATTTTTTTTGGGACACTTTGATGTAGTGCTCCTTCCGCTGACTTCCAGACCAAGACAATAATGGAGAAGTCTGAGATATGACATCTCAAAATATTGACACAAGTCTCTTTTGATAGTAGAAATCATAGTTTTTGAACTCCCTGTAATGAGCAGATCATCAACATAGAGTACAAGCAACACTATTTCAGAACCTTGTTTCTTAAAATAGAGGTTTGCATCTGATGGACATCTCTTAAAACCATGTTGCAGTAGGTGATTATCCATTTTTATATACCAAGCTCGAGGGGCTTGTTTCAAACCATATAAGGATTTTACCAATTTGCAAACTTTCTACTATTGGCCTACCACTTCAAATCCTTCTGGTTGAGTCATGTAGACTTATTCTTAGATATCACCATTTAGAAAAGCACTCTTGACATCCATTTGGTGTACTTTCCACCCATATTGTGCTGCCATAGCACAAAGAACTCGAATGGTTGTCATCCGAGCAGTAGGTGCAAAAGTTTCCTTGTAGTAAATGCCTTCTCTTCGAGCATAGCCCTTTGCAAAAATTTGGGCCTTATGCTTATCTATTGTCCCATATACCTTATACTTAACTTTATATACCCATTTGCAGCCTATGGGCTTCTTTTTGTATGGCAGATCGATAAGCTTCCAAGTTTTTTTTTTCATCAAAGACTTATACTCTACATCCATAGCGGCCTTCCATTGAGGCTCACCAAGAGCATCTTGCACTGATGCAGGTTCAAGATCATCTATGGAAGACATAAACACCCTATAATTATCAATATCCATATATTTTGTATCTCTCTTTGGATTTATATAAAGTTCCCCAAAATATTGACACAGATCATCAACCCCAGTATTCTATGTTGTAGATTTCTCCTGTCGAGCCATGCTACGAGTACGAGGCCTATCCAATGTCAAATCTGGTGGAGTGGATAGCTTAGAGTCTTTGATTGTATTTTTATACCACTTTGGACTCTTCTTCTGAGGTGTTGAAGAAGATGAAGATGGACCTCCAACTTTTTATGAAGGATATTTATCAACCTTAGTTTCCACAAGGTCTAGGTATACATCTGATGTGTTTTCTGATGTGAAAGCCTCATAAAAAACTACATCTCTACTAATGTGTATCTTCTTGGTCAAGGGATCAATCAAACAATAACTCTTAGAGTGCTCATCATACCCAAGAAGAATACACTTCAATGTCTTCTCATCTAGCTTCTTTCTTTTCTATTTTGGTATGTGCATGAAAGCTTTACATCCAAAAATGTGTAGATGAGAAATGGAGGGTTTCCTACCACTCCATGCTTCATGTGGATTCATTCCTTGTAGGGCCTTTTTGGGTGCCCTATTCAATAGATATACTACTGTGGTGACAGCTTCTGCCCAATATAGTTGCTCAAGACTAGCTCCCGTGAGCATGCAATGAACCATTTCCATGATGGAACGATTCCTCCTTTCAGCAACTCCATTTTGTTGAGGAGTATAAGCAGTAGTTAACTGTTGTGTGATCCCATTTTATTTCAAGAACTCATATAATTCTTTAGAGGTGAACTCCCCCCCTCGATCTGAGTAGAGGGTCTTTATAGAAGTCCCTAACTCCTTTTCAACAGATTTCTTGAATTGTTGAAAGAAGCCAAATGCTTCAAATTTTAGTTGAAGAAAGAATACCCACATATTTTGTGAGTAATCATCCACGAATAACTAAAAATACCTCTTACCCCCACAACTATTGGGATTGAAGGGACCGCACAGATTGGTGTGAATCAAATCCAGAGGTTTCTTTGCTCTTGTAGAGCTCCTTTCAAAAGGCACTCTATGTTGTTTTCCTGCCAAGCAGTCAAAGCAAACTGGTAAATTGGTAGAAAGGGAAGGAAGACCTTTTACCATTTCATACTTACTTAACTCAAGTAAGTAACCAGAACTCAAATGTCCATATCTCTTGTGCCATAGGGAAGTTGCCTCCTTTATAGAGACTGTAATGGCTACATGTGGAGTAGAGATAGCATCTAAGGAAAATAAGCCATGCTTATATGAAGCAGTTGCAATGTTCTTACCCCTCCTGGTAATAGAACATCACTTCTTGCCTCCCTCAACACTAAAGTTCACAACCATATCTTTGTCCAAAATTTGTGTGACTGACAAAAAATTGTTTGCCAATCCTGGAACATAGAGAACTTTGTCAATCTGACACTTGCCATCAGGAAGAGTGACTGAAATAGTACCTTCTCCCTGAACCTTGTAGGTTTTATCATCAGCAATAGTGACAAGTTTTCCCTCTTTGGCCTCAAAAGAATCAAACCACGATTTGTCACCAGGCATGTGCTTATTGGCTCCAGAATCAACATACTAGATAGGATCCATCTGCTTGGACACTGTGGTAGTCATGAGAACTTTGTGGGCTCTCTCAGAATCCATGTCATATTCTTCAATAGCAACATTCACTTGTTGTTATTTTGTGGTTTGTTATGGCCTTTCTATTTTGATTGTTTATTCTTATGCCAACATCTGTTTGTATCATGACCTTCTTTGTCATAGATCTTGCAATATCACTTTTTCTATTGAGGTTGTTGAGTTTGTTTCCCTTTCAAATCCTTTTGTGAATTCCCTCCCTTCTAAAAATTACCATTCTTCTGGTTCTACCCTTTCCTGTTGATGTAGAGGGCAGTGTTAGAAGAATCATCTCGCTGTAGTTGGCGTGCCTCCTCCTCTTGAAGCATATTAACCAATTCTACAAAAGTAAATTTCCATTGCGATACCTGAAGGGAAGTTATCAACACCCGATAAGAATCAGGTAAAGCTCTCAATACAATTGAGGTAATGAGCTTGTCATCAACTGGTTCTCCTAAATAATTCAACTTTGCTTTCAATTTAGACACTCCGCAAAGAAAAAATTCAACTATCTCCCCCTATTTCATGCTTAGAATATGTAATTGAGATTGAAAAAATAGAATAGTGGAATCATTCTTTCCCTCATATATAGTATTAATGGCATCCCATGCCTCTTTACTATGTTCACAGTCAGTAATATGGGGTTGAACTTCATCAGACATAGCAAGCAAAATGAGCACCTTTGCTTTGCTGTCTTGCTTGTCAAAGTCTTTTTGAGTAGTATATGGAGTTGTAGCACCATCAATAGATGAAGGTCTTGTTGTTGCTCTAGATACAACATCCCATAAGTCATCCATGACTAGGATAGCCTTCATATTTTTTTTCCATGGTGTGTAATTAGGACCTTTCAACAACTGATGAGAATCAGTCATTAATTTTGCAAACATCTTTGAAGGTTCCTTATAACACAAATTGGTCCCCCTTTCGATATACCTTTTTCTAGGTTGTTATACCGTACAAAATACTCACCCTTACATTACGGAAACTATAGGTATTTAGAAAGATAAAAAAAAATCACCCGCCCTTACGTGAGGGAAACTATAGGTAATTTTTAGAGATCATACGATATGTGGTACTTAAGCAGTACTGAAAGGGAATAGTCTTGTTGATGGCACCTACCATAGAAAGTTTGCAATCCTCATGCATAGGGTGTAACTTCCCCTAAACACTTTGGATTTCAGAACTTTCATTAGGATTTATGCCTAAACACAAGAACTATTAGGGTAATGGATGGAGTAAAAAAATGCAAAATGGCAAACTTATCTCTCCTCGATGATTTATAGATAACAAGCTTAGATGTCATTTTGGTAGCTATATTAGGCGGCGGATACAGTAGCGCAATCACGAAAACTTTACCTATAAGTGTTGGCTAGAGGTATCACAAATACCGAACGCTACAATGCAATAAATTGCACGAATGGGTTTTAATTATTCTGGGGACATAGGGAGTGAATTTGATTTTTTTAACTTTTAATGAAGTAGTGCAAAACTGAAAAAAAATGCACCCTACAACATAAAAAGTGCCCACAGGAATGACCCACTAGGTGTCGGGCACATCCGAAAATGCACCTTTACAATAATGCCAAATTTGCTTTTCAAAAAAATTACTCACTTTCCCCCTTTGATTTGTGAAAAAAAATACCTCCTTTTTTAAAAAAATCTCTCAACAAAGGATTTTGATAATTATTTTATAGCTTTAAAGTTTAAAAAAAATATTAATTTTAATTTATATAGTTAAAAAACCATTAAAAAATAAATTAAAATTTAATTTTAATTTATAAAGGTTAAAACAATGTAAAATAAATTAAAATCAATAATTAAATTTAACTAAAGAAAAATAATTAAAAAAAAAAACATTGAAATTTTTTTTTGTACCTTTTCTTTCCAAGGGGGGGTCGGCGGGATTGGAACCCGCGACCTACAGGCTCCCTGAGCCTTACCGCACAGTCCACCACCAGGTGGACTAGCGGGCTGATCCGAAAGGATCAAGGACCCCTCCTATTTAAGGAGGGTCCCGAAAGCCCTTCCCCTGCACGGCCGCCTGGCCACGGCTTCCTCCGTGGCTAGTGGCAGTGGTAGGATGGCGACAGGGCATCGCGCGGTGGCGTCTGCTGTAGGTGGTCGTGGCTACAGGCGACGGCGTCTATTGTAGGTGGTCGCGGCTGTAGGTGGCACCTGCTTCGCATGACATTGCCTGCATCATGCATCGTGCATGACGTCGAGGGAGGGTGGGGGGATAGTGGTCTAGGGAATCACACAATGCAGGGGGGAGGATCTATGGAAGTGCGTGCATAGGAAAAAACATGCACAACAAACTATGTGCGTGGGAGTGCGTGCACCAAAAAAAAATTTAAATAAATTTTTTTTCTTAGACCAGCGCTGAAAAAAAAAAATTATCTTCTAGCAATCTTTTGCTGCAAAATATTTTCCTTAGACCAGCTCTGCAAATATCATTGCCGCCTCCTCTCTCTCTCAGACTTCTGGCTCTGATGCCATGTTGAAGTAAATGAACAATATTTCATTGATTAGAACCAGTATAAATAATACATTGTAGAGCCTAGATTAGCTCGTAATCCTAGGATATAATCAACAGCTTAGGTCTAAAATAAAATAATAAAAATAGACCAAATATTATATACGCTAACAATAGCATAACTAACCTAGGTAGTTAACTAACTACCCTATAAATAAAGTAATAATTAAGAATTAATATAGTAAATCTAACACATTCCATGTTATCAATAGGAAATTGTTGATGAATGAGTTGTCCTAGCCAGTGTGGATGGACGCGCAAACACTCTCAAATCAAAACCATAACTCATATGATTGCAAGTAAATAATGAAGATGTTTATCATCGTGCACCAGCTATAGTAACTAGGCTATCCCAATTTAGACTGTAATTGGGATGCCTATTGTAACAAAACTGCAACAGGAAGTCCTGTGTGTGGTATATAAACACACAGACTTCTCTGTAGTAGGGGGAAGCATTCTAGAACATTATTTCTTGTAATCTATTTTGCATTATTAATAAATCTTGAGTGTTCTTTCATCAGCGTGTGGTTTTCATGAATTTTTGGGTAGGATCTGCTGGAGCTCGGGCCCACTCCAATCCAGTATTCATCCCCTATCTCTTAGTCATTTTATTTCATATATTTAATTTTGTATGTGTAGTATATTCATTCCTAGATTAATTTAATCATTTTAGAAGTTGTGTTCTTTTTACAGTAGGCATATTATTATTTTCAAAGTGGTGTGTTTAATTTCATGTATTTCATTTATGTTTAAGTTTTTTTGGTGTGGACGAATCAACCGCTGCTTCACAAACACCCCCCAATTATAGATAACCAAATTCATATTCGAGTTGGTAATGTGAGTAGTTTCAATCATGGCACTTCTAAAGTCTATGAGCTCCCAAGTTGACAAATTAAATGCGAGTGTTGTGATGAATATACGATAAAATTAATCGTTTTTTGGCACCCAACAATGTGGACATCTAGTGTGGCGTTATGCTCATCACGCTTAGTCACACATTGTGCTAGAATTTTCACCTGATTATTCATGATATCATTTGAAGGGTTTTGTGGGATTAGTGACCCTAATGAGGCCATCTTATCCATAAAATTATTAGATGAATGAGGGAGTGCCTCAATATCATACCATTCAATATTTAAGAGAAGTTTGTCTACTAGGGCTTTATAGGCTTGCAAGACTAGGCACCTACACTGGAATATCCCTTTAACCTTATTAACTATGAGCAAGAAATCATTGAAAATGTAATGTTTATATTTGTTATTTTCATGGCGATTATCGTTTGAAGGCCTATGATGAGGGCTTCATACTCAGAATTTTTATTGATGCATGATAAATCGAGTTTAAACAAAAGAGGTATGGGAGACCCTTACAATATGATAAACACGATACCTATGCCACCTCCTTACTTGCACTTAGAACCATCAAAAAATAGAGTTATGTCAGCCTTTGGCTCAGGCTCTTCAGAATCAGGTGATTCTAATACATGAAACACTCCATCATCGAGAAGTTCTATATTGAGAGGTTGGTCATCCTAGAGAGGAGCCTCTACTAGTTGATCGGCTATGACCTATCCTTTAATTGATTTATGTCCAATGAACTCTAGGTCAAATTCCATCAACAACATTATCTATTTCATCATGCGACTATTGTGATATGTTCGACTCATCATGTATCACAACGGATTTTCCTTAGATACTACATACATGGTATGATTGAGAATGTAATGGCATAGCTTTTTGGTGGCAAATACCACTGCTAAGAATAGCTTCTCAACGTATGCATATTTTATTTCATAGCTAACTAATGTGTGGCTAATACAATATGTATCTTGTTCTTTATGAAATTCATTCTTTTGGGACAACATGGTACCCAATGCCAACTCAGTAGCTAAGATATAAAGATAGAATATCATTCTTGGTCATGGATGAGCCAATATGGGTGGTGAAGCTAGGTATTATTTGATATCATCAAAGGCATCTTGACATTCCTCATCCCAATGAAATGAGACCCCCTTGTGTAACAACCTATTCATGGGTCAACACTTATCCTATAATTGCGCTATGAAGTTTTTATGGATGTGACCTTTCCTTGCAAGCTACGTAGTTGCTTAATAGTTGTGGGGGGGTATTTCTAGGATTACCTTGACCTTATTTGGGTCTACTTCTATGCATTGATTAGAGACTATGAATCCCAAGAGTTTAACAAATGTGATACCAAATACATGCTTCTTGGGATTAAGCCTAACATTATGCTCAATGAGGTGATCTAGAACCTTACACAATACATTGACATGCTCATGGTGCAATAGATATTTTTCTAATAATTCATCCATGTAACCTTCTAAAATCTTATGCATATATTTGTGGAAGATATATGTCATGGCTCGTTGGTAGGTGCAAAAGAGATTTTTCTAATAATTCATCCATGTAACCTTCTAAAATCTTATGTATATAGTTGTGGAAGATATATGTGATGGCTCGTTGGTAGGTGGCGCCAGCATTCTTAAAGCCAAAATCCATGACCTTATAACAAAATGCCCCCCAAGACGTTGTGAATGCCATTTTTAATTGCTCTTATAGATTAATACGAATTTGATTATATCCAGAGAAACCATCCATAAGGGATAACATTTCATGTCATGTTGTGGTGTCTACCAACGCATCAATGTTTGGTAAGGGAAACTCATCCTTAGGACTCACTTTGTTGAGATCTCTAAATTTAGTGCAAATGTGAATCCTCCCATCAGGATTTTTGATAGGTACCATGTTTGAAATCCAAGGTAGATAGTCTATTGAGATGATGAAATCAGCATTTGATAGATTTTTCAATTCATCTTTCAACATTAAGGCTATTTTTGGGTGCATCTTATAAAAAAATTTCTTAACTAATTTGATCTTTGGATCCAGTGTAATATTATGTGTGACTAGATTTGGGTCCAGTCCTGGCATGTCTTTATAAGACCAAGAAAAAGCATTTACCCTTTCTTTCATGGCTTTTGTGAACTCATTTTGTTCAGCTAGATATAGACCTCCTAGCTTGATAATATGGAGATTATCAGGATCTGTACTGATATCCCTATCAACTATTGGCTCAATTGACATATGATACCCATATTCCAACTGATGTGGAGTAGGAATCAAGTGAATATCATCATCTAGGTTTGCTTCATTCATAGAAAATTCATGTTCAGTGTTAGCTTGAAAAACATCCTGAGTAGTTCTTGGAGAAAATTGAAATGGTTGTAACATGTCCTCACAAGGCCAATACTATGATGGTGATGGGGGAGAATCTCCCATATCAAAGTCAATTGCATCAAGGTCAAGGTGCAATGAATTTTATGGGTCATTTAGATTTATCAATGGTGTAGTTAAATCTATGGAAATCATGTTGATGGATACATGATCTCCCATCCAAGTGCGAGTGGATCTAGAGACCTGATGTAGTCTCGTAACTCATGGGGGAGGTTATGGTGGAAGTGGAGTGAATGGAAATGGCTGATGCAGAATATGGCAAGCCTACTCTTCACATGGCAAAATTTGGTATCAGATAAGGTGTTGGATGGGGAATAACATGTGAAGATAATACTCATATTCATCATCCAAGGGGAACACTTGCTCATGTTCATCATCTAAGATCAGATAGTTTATGGGTGCTACGCCATAGTCTTCTTTATCATAAATCATTCATTCATGATGAGGACCTTGATCCTCTTCCTCATTATCATATTGCAATATATGTGAGCTCTCCCCCACTTCATGAGGTTGATAAACATCACTAGATAACCCTTGATCTGTCATGTCTATGGGAAAATAATATCCCAATGAATGAATGTGATTCGGATTGGCATATGGATCGCATGTAAGCTTATCCTTATAACTTAGACATAAGTGTTCTAAACTATCTATGACAATATCCAGCGGTACTGGCTTATTGTGTCCCAACATAAATTTATCATAAGGTAGCTGATAATTGGGATGACATGGGATATGGGTACCCTACTCATATAATCCTAAACCAAAACCATACCAATTATAGTGATGTAAATACTGTAATGCATAATCAGGTTTTGACATATAATTTATATCCTTAGAAAAAGATTCATCATATTCTTCTTTCTGAGGAGTTGGCAAGCCTCCATACTCTATACCCCCATATATAAAATTAGTTTGATAGGGAGGTAGTCCAAGAGGTACGATTCTACCTATGGGAATACGAGATCGCCCATATCTTACACCGTCTCTATAGATGGAACTATTGTGACATTTGATCTTCTTCTTTCTAAGGAGTTGGCAAGCCTCCATACTCTATACCCCCATATATAAAATTAGTTTGATAGGGAGGTAGTCCAAGAGGTACAATTCTACCTATGGGAAGACGAGATCACACCATATCTTAAACCGTCTCTATAGATGGAACTGTTGTGACATTTCTCACTAGATATTCTCCTATCCCTATATTGGACATATGCATTGTGATCTAGGATGGTGAAGATGGATGAGATAACTATAAGGCTTGAGGTGACTCAATGTGAACCTCTTAAGATGATTCCTCATTTACTAAATAAGGAAGCTCTTCTGTGGATGTGGTGGAAATGAGAGGTGAACTCTCATCAATTGGCCTCTTCGACATGTTCCTTGGTGGAGGATATGATGATGTCGAAGGCATCTCTAAAGTTTCCAATGATGAGGATGGAATGGATGAAGATGTACATGGTGAAATGAAAGGTAATGGTGAAGTAGGTAGACCTTGAACAAGTGTATTCAATTGGAAGTCTACATGAGTTGAAGGTAACGTTGACTCTGGCATCTGTTGCACCATATTGCAGTATTTGAAGGGATCTAAATTTGTAGAAACTACATGCACCTACCCTTCATAAGTGTATTTGAGATATTTATGCACAATGGACAGGACACACTTCATATCCCAGATCCAAGGTCTACCTAACAATATGTTATAGGCCATCTCACTTTCCAACACATGATATAATGTTGATATGGTTTTTCACCCCACCTGAATAGGTAGGACTATAGTACCGATGGTAGAGTATATCATGTCATTGAATGCATGGAGTGTGTAAGTGGATGCAACAATATGAGATACCGGTAATCCTAGGTGTTTTAATGCTTTTGCTGTTATTATATTACTTTATGAACTAGTTTCTATGAGCACTCTATTGTATGGTACATCATTTACACATGCAATGATATGCAAAGGAGGATATACCATGTCATTTGTTATTGTCTTAAGATCATGCTCATGGAATGTTATTACTAGTTCCTAGAACTATTGCAAATGACCCATAAAATCAATGGAGTTAGACTCCTATGGTTGCAACTCTATTGACTTTAGAATATCCATCAAAGCTTCCCTATGCGGAGGGGATTGTTGAATTAGCTCATAGATGGATAATCTCACTGATATTATCCTCAAGCTCTGTGTGGGAGACCTTGTACTATAGGTGGTGTAGGCCATGACGTAGTTGGAAAATCACTCAAAGTTATAGGTAGTACAACTTGGGTTGGATATTGTCTATTCCTAGTCACAATACTTACCATCCCAACATACCCTTGCAAAGGGGGTGTTGTCTTCACCTCATTCATTGGTTTAGCAGGCATTGCATGTACCTCATGAGTTGGTAATGGGTCCTTGAATATACCCATATTCTGATTGTTAGAGGCTACTAGAGCATCCACTTGAATCTCATGTCTCTTAATCATATCCTATACTAGGTGCTTAAAATTGTAGCACGTTGGTAAATCATAGCCACTTTGTTGATGATATTTGCAATATTGATCCTCTCGACATCCCATAGGCTTTGGTTTACCTATATTCAGATCGATGGGCTTGATATCTGTAAGATTAATCATTTTTTCAACCCACAACTGATCAAATAGGGAATCCATGGATTCAATAAAGGGAGTAAATTATTGCTTAGAGTGACGTTGTTGGATCTAACCCTGATTCCCTTGACCATTACTATTATAGCTCATGGGAGGAGGTTGGGCTTGATAGTTCACCTTTTGAGGAGGCATATCTTGTGTAGGTCCAGGGATATTTAGCACCACTTGATTGATCATTGTCAGATTTTGAGGTATCGAGCTACTTTTAGGGTTATTTTCCACTCCTTTTTTTGAGGCTTAGCTAATTCTCCCTCTTGGATTTTTATTTCCTCTATATTTATAGCCTATGCAAGAGCATCTTCCAAGGTGGAGTATTGTTGTAGTTGAAATATTAAAGAAATGAGTTTCAAGAAACTCTTTGAAAAAATATGAGTTAACTTGGATGCTAGCAATAGATAAGGTAGCTTAGCCTAAAACATTCACCACTTGTTTACATATTCAGTGATCGATTCATCGTTGTATTGCTTTAATCCCATGAGGTATGTTAATGTCACCTTTATTTTGGTATTAAATGTGAAAAATTCCAAAAATACGTCAGGGAATTGTTCAAATGTGTAGACGCTGTATTTTAGAAGTTAGTTGAACCACTCAATAGCAAGACCAAAGAGGATACTTATAAAATTTCTTAGGAGCAATGCATCATTGTCTTGTATGCTAAAGAACAGATTTAAAAATCTAGTAACGTTCTCTTGAGTATCTTCTTCCCCCTTAAATCTATCCAATTTTGGCATTTTGAAATGCTTAGGATATATCAGGGAAGGAATGGATGGGTGTAGCAAATGACTATGCAACTGATGCAAGGTGGGTTTTTGAAGCCCATTCCCCACGGTCTTACCTTATACAGTTTCTAAGCATTCAAGCAAAGCTTGATATGCATCTAAGGATTTAATATCCTCTTTTTTATTTTGAATCCTTAGAGGTGGATGAGGAATATTAAGTGAATTTTGGGGTGGTTTATTGTCATCATCCACACCTCCAAAATGTGCTTCTACATAATCTGCATTTTGTTCCAAGTCATCGTAAGCCCCATAAGGTGTTTCAGGCATGGGTCTACAAGGAGGAAAAAAAGTCTGTTGAAGGTGATCTATGTTAGGCCTATCATATGCATTCTTCTTAGGCCTAGGAGGTAACATTGGAATTAGTTCTAGGAGACCTATCTTGTTGGAAATTAGGTTTCCTTGGGTGAGCCTCCTATCTACGTGTATTTCGAGTAGGAACTCCATTACGTAAAGTCTCTTGAATTTGTCATTCAAGCCTTTCTCTCTCTAACTACTATCCTTGCTCTGAGAGATCTAGGCAGTGCTTATCAGAGCTAAGTTGATTAAACTTGGACTGGTGGTTAGTATACCTCTTTACTAACTGATTGATCTAAACAACTGTATTAGGTCTAGGTGTCCTAGCATTGTTAACCTGATATCTATCTTTTTTAGGAGGTTTCATGAGATCTATTACAAATTTCCTTGATTTAGAGAGGCCGCATTTACTTGAGGCTCACCCTTAAATAGATGTTCTTGATAATATACTAGTGCAAAGGCACATCGTGCTTGCATGGACACATGTAAGTGAGGATAATCTAGATCCTCCTTAGGTCTTCCCTCATAAATGAGGAAATATAGGGTGGAATTAGCTCACCTATGGTGATGAGTATCATACTCATAACGATGTTGGCACCTTGGGGAAGGGTAGTTTGTAAGCATAATATAATCATTCAACCCTACCCTAGGTGATAAGTCTTGATCCTGCACACCAGTGTAAGGAGTAGATCGAGCAGGCACATGAATGCATGGTATTCCTCTATGGGGAAGCACCTCATTGTGTGATGACTCTTATCTAAATAAGGCATTAGAAATATCTATATTAGAAAAATGATTCTCCAAAGTGGGACTATTACCTGTAGGGGTACCCCGTGTAGGATTCCCTTATTGGCTAGGTCCCCTTCTTACTATTTTATGACTAACCATCCATTCATCTACCACTAGACGATTAGGGATATGATTTCCTAATTTTGGACTATCACCTATGGGGGTGTCTTGCATGGGAGTCCCTTTTTGGCTAGGTCTCATTTTAGCCTTCTAGGGCCAAGAAGAGTAGGTGGTCACCAAGGAGGTATGACCATGTCCTTGGAATCAAGGCAGAGATGTTATATATCCTCTTCCCTACTCCCTACAATGTCCACCCTTAAATGGGCTTGGCTACAAGTATATACCATAGCTATGTACTCTAGACTACTATATGATTATCTCCTTTATCATTTTTATGAATTTGAAACAAACAAACAATAGAAACACACAAGAATAGAAGTGATTATCTCTTTTAAGTTTTTTAGATGTGAATCCCTAAACTATTTGTTGTGTTTCAAGATTTATGCTTTTGTAAATAAAATTCTTCATGTGTTTGATTTTCGTTGATGTAATACTCAAAATTTTAAGTGGTTTTCACCTATATACACATAGCTCGACAATCGATAATTAAATTTTGGTCACGTAAACCAACCAAAGTATGGTGATGAAATCCATAACTAATCATGGAGCATAGATCCTGTTAATCCTCACCCAACACCCCGTGCGTAGCGATACACCCCTCCAAAGAGGGATGCATGCTATTTTTTATGTTTAGGATAGATCTTGGAGTCGGTAATGGCAAAAAATATAGGGTACATGGTATTTGAGTCAACGGGTGGAAATGACAGCCACTGTCATTGAACTCTATCAATGGTTGGGTATAAATTCCAACTCACTAACATTAAATAAAAATGTGGTGTGTGTTTGTTCATTTTAAAATGATTTAAATAAAACAATACAATATTCAATGATGATTCACTAAATGCATGAAAGTACATTTTATTTTTAGAATCGTTAGTATATATAAAAGGAAACCACAAAAGTTAACAAACTATATGAACTTAACCCTTTTGGTAAGTTGCAAGCAGGCAAACCAAACAAAAAGCATAGATAATATTATTCATTTTCCTATTTTTCTTGATTTTATTAATGTAAAATTTATAAGTATGATATCTAACCTTCACATGCACAAAGAGAACAAGAAAAACTAATATTTAAGCTTATTTGAACAATATAAATACAAATTGAAGGTTTAAAAAGGTGTATTTTTTGACCTGAAACTTGTTGTTTTTGCAAATTTTTATAGATTCTCTCTAGTTTTGTAACTATCCTAGGGTGGGATGGTTGCCAATTTGGGGGCCGTCCTAGGGTTTTTCACCTATGTGGCCATCCCTGATAGGTTCAACTAGCAATTTGGGGCTCGTTTCTGCTCAGAACGGTCAAAACCTACAACTTGCAAAATAGAAAAAGGAGGTCAAAATTGACAAATTCAAAGGGGATAAGGAACAAATTCAACCACCATGATCACCACTGAAGAAGCATAAAAAAACACACCTTGAGGGTTCGTTATTGAAATGTAAAAGCATATTTAAACAAGCATTCAAAGGGAAATGTGCATAAAGATGTAAATGTCTAATCTATTGCAAAATATGGATTGTTTGAAGTAAAAATGGGGTTTCTCCTTGTCTTTTATTAATCCATAATATTCAATAAGATTACGATACATCCCCTTGAGGGCTTCATAATTTGATACATCTCAATTTACAATTTTTTTAAGGGATCAAATCCCTCCATGATCTTGATGGTGTGTTCCAGTGTTCTTCTTGCAACCCACAATTGAAAGCTAATATTGGGCCTATCCTGATGTACCTCTTAGCTTCTCCCTCATGCCTAGAATACCTGCACCTACACACAAGATATTGAAATAGATTAAAAGTGTAGCGACCCCGGGGAGCACGCACTCTACTCTACTTGTAATATTATACCGAAATGAAATGAAAGACCATGAAATGCATATAACACGAAAATAACAAAGAGAGATCCTTTTATTTATATTAAAACCCGGTTACATGTCGGTCCCTTTGAGGGATACCCATTTCGATACAATGAAGTACAAGTGAATAAAATATCCCCTTTCAAAGGGGTGGTGCACTTTCAAATGCTTCCCAATGATGCACACAAAACTGTATGAGGGCTTACAGATGCCTCATTCTCCAGGTTTGGTTCCTAGAGGGATCTTTGTGCTTTTGAATATTGTGGATTTATCCGATGAACCTATAGCCCTACAAGCATAGAAACAACAACACATGCTTAGATGTTCAAGATTGCCTCCCTAGATGAGGTTGTTAGTGATGAATAAACTTAATGGAAATAAATGCAATGAAACTAGTACTATGAATACAAATAACTGAAATAAATCTTATGCTAATGAAATGAAGGAGAAAGCAGAATAAAAGAAACTATCACCTAAACCTTAGACTAGGTTACGGTACATTGTCCAGGATAGCAGCCGCTAAGGTGAAATCTCCCTCTATTGATCCAAAGGCTATGGGCTCAAGTCTGCTACTAATGTTAAAATGATTACCTTATGTGTTCAGATTTTCCCTCTAATCCGATAGGGCTTCGCTACAAGAATTGATCTCCAAGGGAAGCTCTCCAAGTCTCTAGAAGCTCTCCTCAATGATCCAACCTGTTCAAAATTCTGATATGTGATGTTCTCTCTCTCTCTTGATTGATAAAAGAAGGTCCCCTAGTGCTTTTAGGTTTACTCCTTATAAAGTGTGTGAAACCCTAGGTCTATGTCCAAGCCCTAGGACTGAATCCCTCATGCGTACTAGAGGTTAGCATGAGAAGATTTTGTCTTTTCTATGTTTAAATGCTAGTTAATTGATGTCTAAATCCATACTTGAGTCTCTCATGTAGACCGGCTGTGAGGAGGAATGCAAAGTTATCCTCGCTCAGCTTTATTGCATGCAAACTACCACTTCCACCCAATATTAGGCTATTTTGATAGTAAATTGCATTTTAGGGTCTAGTCGCTATTGTTTGTAGCGGCTAGGAATTGGTTGCTCTAGCCTATAACAGTTAATATTTGGTTTCTCTAAGCTACAGTGACCAAGATCCAACCGCTATGGTTCATAGCGGCCAGGCTTTGATGGGTTAAAATTTCCCCAAATGAGTGGTGAAAACCACTTTTGACACTTGGAAGGTCCAAGGTCTAGTCACATGATCTATGAATATGCCCATGTGAGTAGTCTCCTTAAACATGACATGTTTTAGGTGTCTATAGATACCCCTTTTTGGGATGTGTTGTGAGCCAAACATAGCGTGGAGCAAAAAAGTAGACCACCTAGGGCCATATTGTAGGGTGTGTAGTGATCATTGATCTGATCAACATTGGATGCCCCAAGTCATGGGCTGAGGGGCATCTACTTTTTTGTGAGTTGACCAAAGGGCTTATGATGCCTTTGGGGCTTGTGTGAGTTGACCAAAGGGCTTATGATGCCTTTGGGATTTGTGTGGATTGACTAAAGGGCTTATACCCTTTGGGGGATTTTTGTTTGACCAAAGGGCTTATCCTCTTTGGGGCAGTTTGGTTTGACCAAAGGGCTTACACCACCTTTGGGGCTTTTTGGTTTGACCAAAGGGATTATCCCCTTTGGGGCATTTTGGTTTGACCAAAGGGCTTATCCCCTTTGGGGAATTTTAGTTTGACCAAAGGGCTTATCCCCTTTGGGGTATTTTTATTTGACCAAAGGGCTTATCCCATTTGGGGCATTTTGGTTTGACCAAAGGGCTTATCCCCTTTGGGGCATTTTGATTTGACCAAAGGGCTTACATCCTTTGGGGAATTTGTTAATTTGACCAAAGGGCTTACGTACTTTGGGGCATTTGTTAAGTTGACCAAAGGGCGTACACTCTTTGGGGATTTTTATGAATTGATTGCTTAATTGTTTTATTTTTTATTAGGAGAGGTATGATACCAGTAATGCCCTAGTTGATGTTTAGAAATGTTTTTGTTTTGATTTTATGTTATGGATGTAATGATGGATGCTATACCTAGATAATGATTTGATTTTTCTATATGTATGTAATGTGCTGGTGACATGTGCTAGCTAGATGATGGATGTATGCTTTAGATGGTATGATCTAGATGATGATGATGGATGCATATGTGGATGCATGTTTAATTTTGGTGTATTGTATGCATCTAACTCATGTTGTTATGATATGGTAAATGAAATGTGTGAAATGCATTATGATGGTGATCTAATGTACATGAACCTGTACGCTTTAATCACTTAAAACATAAGAAATGCATATGATATGATTTTAACAATCTAATTGGTGACACCACAGAAAGTATAACAACCATGAATGTCAATAATCATTCTTATCATAAGAATTAATTATTTAAGCATCCATATGTGAAATGTAATGGCATGGAATGTATGTGCTTTCTTGATAAGATTTTGTAATTTAAAGGATTCAAAATAGTTAGTGGTCATGTAAACATCATTTCTGACATCTATTCGGTGTCTAGCCTACTTTTTTAATACCCCTTAATTCACAAAATATCATAAAGATAATTGATGATGTGATTGATGATATAATTTGTTTCTATGTGGGAATTTGAGGCTTTTCTTGAGACTCAGACATTCTAGTTACCCTATCAACAGTTGCATACCGACCATACAGGACTTTTGAAAAGCGAGGCTTTCGTTATGAACCTAGATATTCATTATCCATGTGTGTGCAAATTAATGTATTTAGATAGAACTCAATCATTTCCTCTGATGTTAGGCGGGATTCTTTCAACCCATTGCTAAGATCGGGGATCCTCAAAGTGTTCATCTGATCCTTATGTTGGACTTAGTTGGATTATACCACTAGGCAGTATTGTGTTACGTTAAAGCTAGCCCATCCACATGCAAACATTGGTCTACACAAATGCAAGAAGCTATTGTGGTAGACATATCGTCATACGTAAGGATACCACCATTGTCAAGTTGGTTGTACACCAAACCTGTAATGGGGATCACCTTCTGGTTTTGTACAATGCTGATAATTCCAGGGATTCAAGCTCTATTCCCTTATTTTCTTCATTTTATTTGGGATATTTGCTCATACCTTAGTGATGAAAATCACTGTTTATTTTAATTGATTTTTTTCTTTTTGAGCAAGGGATTTATGTAGTTATGATAATCACTATTTGCTTTGTTTTTGTGCTTTTGAGTACTTTTGAATTTGTTTGGGAATCTTGAATTTGGTTTGTTTCAGGATTTTTTCTCGTTTTGATTTAAGCAAGGGATTTAATTGGGTAGGGCGAAGCTTGTCCTTTTGCCAATTCTTAGCACCTTTAAACCGGTCGCACAGGGGGATAAGCAAGGAAAATCCTTTTCACTTAAGGTAACCTAGACCACTTTTGTAGCTTTCATCTTTCCCTTGTACCAACTAGGATTTTAGTGTTTCAATTAGTGATGGGATCCTGAATATACAAGGTATTATCACAACTAGACCTTACCCTCTACTAATAAAGGTGGCTTTCTACAAAATCTGATAAGAACACTAGATATGGTTGAATGACTAGGAAACCTTAGTATATTTCTTATAGCAACATAAAATGGTTGTGTTGAAAAACACAGTTACACACATGGATGCATGGATGAAGATGGATTTGAATATTGTGATTATGATACATACTATGGTATTTTTTGCAAGAATATGATCATAACATACGCAAATGCAATGGATATGCATGTTTGATTTAATGCAACTATATGGATGCAGATGTAAGATGCAAATGTTTTTGTTTTTATGATGCTTTCAATTGTTTTTGAGTTTTGATTATTATGCATGTTTTTGAATTTTTTATTTTAAATTATTTTTGTGCTTTTATGTTTTGCTTTTGACCAAAGGGCTTTAAGATGCCTTTGGAGCCTTTTGTGATTTGATTTGACCAAAGGGCTTTAAGATGCCTTTGGGGCTTTTTGTGAATTGACCAAAGGGCTTTAAGATGCCTTTGGAGCTTTTTGTGATTTGACCAAAGGGCATTAAGATGCCTTTGGAGCTTTTTGTGATTTGATTTGACCAAAGGGCTTTAAGATGCCTTTGGGGCCTTTTATTTTTTTTTTGACCAAAGTGTTTTAAGATGCCTTTGGAGCCTTTTGTTTTTTTTTTACCAAAGGGTTTTAAGATGCCTTTGGAGCATTTTGTTTTTTTTTGGTTTTCTATTATTTTTTTGTGATTTTGAAATTTATGAATGTTTTTGAGTTTGTTTTGATGTCTTGACCAAAGGGCTTATTGTGCCTTTGGGGATTTTTGTGGGTTGACCAAGTGGCATGAAGATGTCCTTGGAGCATTTTGATTAATTTGACCAAGTGACATAAAGATACCCTTGGAGCATTTTTTTATTAATTTGAATTTGACCAAGCAGCATAAACATGCCCTTGGAGCATTTTTGGTTAATATGACCAAGTAGCATGAAGATGCCCTTGGAGAAATTTTGATTAATTTGACCAAGCGGCATGAAGATGCCCCTGGAGCATTTTTGGTAAATTTTGACCAAGCGACTTAGAGACGCCCTTGGAGCATTTTTGATTAAGGTGACCAAGCGACATGAAGATGCCCTTGGAGCATTTTTGATTAATTTGACCAAGTGGCATGAAGATGCCCTTGGAGCATTTTTGATTAATTTGATTTTGACCAAGCGGCATAAAGATACCCTTGGAGAATTTTTGGTGATATTTGATCAAGCAGCTTAAATATGCCCTTGGAGAATTTTTTATTAAGGTGTCCAAGCGACATGAAGATGTCCTTGGAGCATTTTTGATTAATTTGACCAAGTGGCATGAAGATGCCCTTAGAGCATTTTTGGTAAATTTTGACCAAACGGCTTAGAGACACCCTTGGAGCATTTTTTTATTAAGGTGACCAAGCGACATGAAGATGCCCTTGGAGCATTTTTGATTAATTTGACCAAGCGGCATGAAGATGCCCCTGGAGCATTTTTTATTTATTTGAATTTGACCAAGTGGCATAAATATACCCTTGGAGCATTTTTGGTGATATTTGACCAAACAGCTTAGAAATGCCCCTGGTGCCTTTCGTTCTTGGATTTTACTATTTTTTGATTTGTTTGTATTTTTATGTTTTGTATTGTTTTTGTATTTTATGACATATATGAATTTTTTTGTATTTTTGATATATTATGGGGTGGGAGGTGTGATAACTTAAATACCCCCAATGTGTGTGCCACTCAATGAAAGTGAGGAAGGTGTGATACCTTCAGAACCCTCACTTTGTCTCATTGAACTTGATGTGGATGATGGGGAAGGTATTTTACCTTTAAGACCCCCAATGCACATGTTGTCCACTATAATGTAATCAACCTGCTTAGGAAGAGTGATAGAAATTAACTCTCCCAATTGGGGCATGGACCTCTACGGGGTGCCCCTATCTTGATGAGATGAAATGAGTGAACCATCTACATGGAGCTCATTTCATTCTAATAGGTCTTGGACCACAATATTGAATCCATGGCAATTGCAAATGTCATGGCCCTCTATTCGATGGTAGATGCAGTAATGGTCCTCCCTATAACCCTTGGGTTTAGCTCTGTTTGGGTCTAGAGGCTTTATGTCGGGTAAGGTGATGACCCTAGCTTCCTACAACTTTTGAAAAATATCAGACATAGACTCATTTAAAGGAGTCCAAATGCATTGTTGTTTCTTTGATTGTTTAGCATGCTTCATCCTGGTATGAGGACTAGGTTGAGCCCTAGGTATGTCACTTTCTAGCTCAAGGGCCTCTTCTTACCTTTTCTATGCAAGTGATGGGTGGTTGACTATGGTCACTTGTTGGTTGACGATTTGAAGTTGCTTTTTGTTGAGTATGTTGTGTATTATGGCTTTGAAACCTCGACATGATTGAATATCATGACCATTTTGCCTATGATATAGATAGTGTGACTCTTCCTCATACCCTCAAAGTTTAGGATGATTTGCATCTAAAGGTTGCACCTCCAGTAGAGTTATGGCATTTGTGGTAATTAACCGATTGAAAATCGATAATGCAAGCTTAGGCAATGAGGGATGCTTGCTAGGTTGCTAAGGCGGTCGAGTTGGTGCTTGCTCTAGTTGAGGATTTTCTTGTGGATGCATAGGAGGTGGTTTGATATCAGATGAGGGTGGCTTCCATAATTCTAGGCTCTCAAGCTGGTTCATGATAAAGTGAAATGCCTCATTTTTTTATCTGTTTGGGCCTCTATGTTATAGAGATGATTTTGCATATGCTCCAATACTAATAAGGCTCCCATGTGTATTTCTAGCGATTGGTTTGAAATACCATTGTCTACTGAAGGAGGCAAAATAGCGGGTGCTAAAGATCGACCAAACAACTCTAAGTCATCGATTTCCTTCCTTTGAGTCAATGTGGAGGCTTCATGATGACCCATTTTGATAGTGGCATCCACATGCTCATGCTTATTACTCAGTTCATGTTCATGTCTTACTTGGTGGTGTTGAACTATGTCAACTTTGGTACCTCTAGTCTGATGTGGGTAAAATACATGTTCTTGTTCTTGAGGAGGCATCATGAGAAGTGAGTTAGGGGTGACTAAAGCCAATGGTTTTGATCCCTTCAATGGGGAAACAACATCTAATTGCTCCACATATTGGTTTATCTAATTTATATTCACTTGGTCCTTTGCCTTGATATTGACCATTGCCACAAACTCCTAAGAAGGCACTTTTTCTTGTGTCTCATCAACCTTCTTGTAATACTTGAATGGCTCAGGGTTGTGGGGGACCACATAAACTTGTCCTTGGTGTATGAATTTTATGTTTTGGTGCACTATGGAAGGTATGCATTCCATATCTCTAATCCATGGTCTACCTAGAAATATATTGTACTACCTCTCACCTTCAAAGATATGGCACAATGTAGGTATCATCTTTATCCCAACCTATATAGGTAGGATTATTGTGCTAATTGTTGGGGAAGTAGCATCATTGAAGGCCCTCAATGTACATGTTGTATCCTTAATGTGTGAAGGTGGCAGATTTAAATACTTCAAAGTTGTAGTTGTGATGATGTTGATGGATGACCCAGTGTCAATCAAGAATCTCTTGTACGAAATTTTATTGATGATTACTATGATGTGGAGCGGATGATCAGGTTCATCTTGAGAGATTGTCTTAATCTCCTGCCTATGAAAGGCAATCACAGGGTCCTTTTGTAAGTGCATTGAACTTATTATTGGTATAGACTATGATAGATTATCATCTTTAGTTAACTTTTTTAGTATGTTGGGATGATCAAGGTATCTTTTGCTTATTATTGTAGTATTGATCATACCGATAAAACCCTCATTAGGCGAGGCTATGTGCACTTAATTGACGTGCTCAACTTGATTATTGTTGGCCCCATGATTGGGAGGAAATTTTTTGAATATGTTGATGTTTTATAATTCATTCTTATCCAACATATCCTGCACTATATTCTTGAACGCAAAACAATCTTGGATATCATGGCCATTTTTACGATGATAAACACAATAGAGATCTTCCCTATACCCCTTAGGTTTAGGGAAATTAGGATCTAGGATGTGCTCCTTAGGAAAGTTTAAAAACTTGTCCTCGAGAAGGTGGTTGAAAACTAATGCCAAAGATTTAGGCAATAGCGTATAGTTATGAGGGGGTTGTTTCTGTTTACCCCTACCTTGATTTTTTTTGCACTGGTTGTAATGCACAGTAGGAGGTTGAGCCTGATAGTTTTCTTGTTGTTGGTTCTGTGCTACTTTTGGAACGTTTAACATAATCTGGTTGATGTGTGTAGGTTTGGTCTATTGTATTTTATGTTGCATGCTCTCGTTCCATTCTTTCTCACTACAAAGCTTTAGGTCTCCTTGTTCCATATTTATATCTTCAATAAGCTTGGCTTGAGCCAAGGCTTCTTCGAATGTATCATACTGTTGTAGTTGTAATAGTAATGAGATGTGCTTGGCATAGCTTTTCATGAACATTCGAATTATCTCTTTGATAAGGATGGAAAATGATAACTTTACCATGATATTTCTCCATATATCCCCATAATCCATGACTGGCTCGTCATCATACTACTTTAGGTTGGCTAGGTATGATAGATTCACCTTCTTCTTAGCATCAAAAGAGAAATATTTTAAGAATGCATTCACTAGTTGTTCAAAACTGGATATGTTTTTCTTGGGCAGTTGGTTGAACCATTGAGTGGTAGCCTGAAAATGTCATAATGAAGGTTATTAACATAAGAGCATCTTTATCTTCAAGATGAAAACATGCATTGATAAAGTTGGTAACATGCTCTTGTGCATCCTCTTCACCCTTAAATTTTTCTAACCTAGGCATATCAAAGTGCTTAGTATATGTAGGGCTAGGAACTGATGGGCACAATGGTTGGTTGTGTATCTTACTCAGTTTGGTTGGTACCCAACCGCATCTTGTTTCTCAAAGAATTTGATCTTCTCAGAGATTGCCTGGAATGCCTTTGAGGCAAGGAGTTCCTCTTCTTATAGGCCCACTCATGGTGGTAATGGAGGTAACCCTCTATCCATTTGACCTTCTCTATTTTCTTCCCTCCTACGAGGGGATTTAGGATGTTTCTGATCTTGATCTATCATGTTTTCCTTTTCCCCACCAGTTTGATTTTGTTCATGATTTGAGTGGTGATTTCATTGTGGACTTTCTTCTTGCCTAATGCACCCTTTGTTTGGTGAGGCAGCATGTTCATATCTTTGGTGATCATTACTATTTTCTTGTAGGTTGATATGATCTAGTTGCTTAGCTTTTTCTCTTAATTTTTTCTCATGTTGGAGTAAAAGCCTTTCTCTTTGTTTGTCATGCTCGAGATCTTCCACTAGCTCTCACTCTTTACGCAATTTTTAGGAATTTTTGAACCATAAATATTTAGGACTCAAAAGTTCTGGAAGAGGTGTCCCAGGGGCTAACTAAGACAACAAAACAAATTTGGAAATTTTTGGAGTTGTCTAGCCTACTTTATGACTATTTTAGTGCAGTTTTTCCCTATTTTTAGCCTCGAAAATAGAGTAAAAATAAAACCAAAATAACTTTTTCGTTATAGCTCCGTTTTGCATGATTCTCGATCCGTTGGATGCAGAATCAAAAGTAGACTTTTTTTCCAATAAATCTCCCTAAAAATTAGGATTAGGTTTTGGTCCCAAATAACAAAGAAACACACAAAGCAGATAATATGATTATCTCTTTTATGGATTAAATGTGTCCTAAAACTGGTTTCACTGTGTTTAGATTTGTTGTTGCTCTTCCTTTATTACTCTTGCTTTGGATTTAGAATTAGAGGACTCATCCATAGTGGGAACCAAGAACACCCATGCCAAACATGATTTTCTCAAAAAGAGACTGGGGTATACCGCTTAAATCCTAGTGGGGGGTTTGCCTAGCTCTTCCACTCTGAACTAATTATTGTTCCAATAGTTGGAGATAGTTTGAACATAAGTAACTAGTACCACTACAAGTGCCTCCCTCCATTCTAGGTTATTTAGGGGGTAAGTCGGTGGAAGGAGGTGAATTCCATCATCACCAACCTAAATTGGGGGTTGATGATGAAATCCAACTCCCCAATGTTTAAAATGATATGTGCAAATGTGTGTGATTATTTTTAGATTTTGAAATAGAAAGAAATGCATCAACCAACATTCATGACTATTTTCCTACAATCCCTAAAAAGAACATTTCATTTTCAGACAAATGCATCTATAACTAGTCTATATGATTTTAATGCACTCTCCTATTTTGTGATGAAAATAGCCACTGGTTGGGCCACATGCAAGCAAACCAAAACAAAATGGCCTAGAACGCTAGAGACTAGGGTGGACCTTACAGGTAGAGGTTTGTTGTTCATAGTAGTACCTAGAGGAAATCTAAAAGAAACCTAGGAAATGCAAAATGCAGTTTTTATTTGTTTTTTCTTTTATTTTCCCTAATTAATCTATGTTTATGTTTGTTGTTTCTGGAAATCAAATGTAGATAGAAAATTAGAGAAATACCAAGAAGGGATACCAACCTTGAATCTCGCTTAGATGATAGAAATTCTACCATCTTTTGCACTACTTTGTTGGTCTTTGTTGATTAGAGCGGCTGATTTTTGGTCGCTATCAGCAGGAGCAACTGATTTTTGACTGCTATAGACCAGAGCGGCTGATTTTTGGCCGATGTAGACTAGAGCGGCTAAACCTGCATACAAAAATATGAATCAGTAAAGTGGTAGAGAATAAAAACTTGGTGGGGATCCCACCGTGATCACCATCTGTAGCTACCCTAGGGAGCATGCACCTCTACTCTACTTGCAATATTATACCAAAATGAAACGAAATACCATGAAATGCATATAACATGAAAATAACAAAGAGAGATCATTTTATTTATATTGAAACCTAATTACATGTCATTCCCTCTGAGGGATGCCCATTTCGATACAATGAAGTACAAGTGAATAAAATGTCCCCTTGCAAAGGGGTGGTGCACTTTCAAAGGCTTCTCGGTGACGCACATGGAACTGTATGAGGGCTTACAGATGCCTCCTCCATGTTTTGTTCCTAGAGGGATCTTTGTGCTTTTGAATTTTATGGATCTATCCAATGAACCTGTAGCCCTACAAGTATAGAAATAGCAACACATGCTTAGATGTCTGATATTGCCTCCTCGGATGAGGCTATTAGCGATGAATAAACTTGATGGAAACAAATGCAATGAAACTAGTACTATGAATGCAAATAACTAAAATAAATATTATGCTAATGAAATGAAGGAGAAAGTAGAATAAAATAAACTATCACCTAAACCCTAGACTAGGTTGTGGGCCACTATCTAGGAAATCGGTCGCTAAAGTGAAATCTCCCTCTATTGATCCAAAGGCTATGGGCTCAAGTCTGCTACTAATGTTAAAATTATTACCTTATGTGTTCAGATTTTCCCTCCAATCCGATAGGGCTTCGCTACAAGAATAGATCTCCAAGGGAAGATCTCCAAGTCTCTATGAGCTCTCCTCAATGATCCAACCTATTCAAAATTATGATATGTGATGTTCTCTCTCTCTTGATTGATAAAAGAAGGTCCTCTAGTGCTTTTAGGTTTTACTCCTTATAAAGTGTGTGAAACCCTAAGTCTATGTCCAAGCCCTAGGACTGAATACCTCATGCGTACTGGATGTTAGCATGAGATGCTTTTGTCTTTTCTATGTTTAAAGGCTAGTTAACTAATGTCTAAATCTAGACTTGAGTCTCTCATGTAGACTGGCTATGAGGAGGAATGCAAAGTTATCCCCGCTCGGCTTTATTGCATGCAAACTACCACTTCCACCCAATATTAGGCTATTTTGATGGCAAATTACATTTTAGGGTCTAGTTGCTATCATCTATAGCAACTAGTAATTAGCTTCTCTAGTCTATAGTGGCTAAGGTTTGGCTGCTCTGAGCTACAACAGACAGGATCCAGCCTCTCTGGTTCATAGCAGCTAGGCTTGTATGGGTTAAAATTGCCACAAATGAGTGGTGAAAACCACTTTTGACACTTGGAAGGTCCAATGTCTAGTCACATAATATATGAATGTGCCCATGTGAGTAGTCTCCCTAAACATTACATGTTTTAGGTGTCTACAAAAAGCATATGCATTTATTGATTTATAACCAGGAAAACATAGAAAGCATGCATCTAGAAATACCAAAACTTATTTGTAATAAATAAAAACACTTCCAAATGACTTGCAATTCTAATATGACATTATTAATATGGTTTTGGAAATATCTAAGCATGAATTGAAAGGAAATTGTGAGCAAAAATAGTGGTCATCCCTGGCAAGGACAACTAAACCTACAATCACCAAACTCTTAATTGACCTATCAAAACTACTCAAAACTTGACCAAAATTGAATGCAAGGCTAATATAAACATTTAGAAATGATCTATGGTGTAATTGCACCAAAATTCCTAACTATTCTTTTGTCATTCCTAGCAGGTGCAACTACCACTATTAACCATCCCAGGGTGGGACAGTTACCAAACTGAGTGGAATTTACCACCAATTCCAAGGGGATCTGGTTTGGAACTTTCCTAAATGTTATGTTGATAAATATGGTTAAATTTTTCTCTATTTTTATAGGTTTTGGAATGGAATAGGTGTATTTTGGAATGCCCTTGAAAGTGCCTTTGAATGAAGAGGGTTTCAAGGAAAATACTAGGTGAAATGCAAAGCAAAAGCAAGGGTAGAATTGGGTAGCACTTTGTGGTATATGCTTCAACTCTTCTCTCTTTGAAATTGGGTGAGCACACCTCAATTTATAGCCCAAATAGGTCACAGGAGGCAAAGTGGTAAGTTTTGGCATGCAAGGCATGTGTCACCACTTGTCAAATCCCTTGCCATGCATTGGTGGAAGAGGTTGCCCATTTGGGACCTCCAATTTGGAGTCTCTAATTTCAATGACAGCCTCCAAATCAATTTTGGATGATTGGGTATGGAAATGGTAGGAATTTATTGCCATTTATCATGCCCTTTGACTTTTTCAAGGTCTATTTGGGGACCATCCCACCCAGGGATGATTTTGGGTGACCATCCCTGGGTGGGATGGTCATAAATATGTGATCCAAAACTTCCCAAAACTAGTGGAAACCTTCCCAAAAATATTTTGGAGCCTTATGTTACCATATAGGATTTCCCAATGGGGCCATATGATTTCAATAAGAGTGGTGCAAGTGGTGCATTAGCAATATTATCCAATTTACATGATTTTGGTGTCTATAGAGGACGTCGTTGGTGTGATGCCTCATGGTCGCTGATGACCAAAGCGATCCCTAATTGACCAAGAGGTGTCACTACTACTGTTAGTATCTAGCTTGAATTCCAATGATCAATTTTTTTACCATTGGTGGTTGGCTACTGTCGGCTTCAGCGACCACTATGTGGTCACTCTTGGTGTGAGCGATCGAGCTATTTTATGGAAAAAACAAATATTTTTTGAGTGATTAATTAATTTTTTTAAGTTTTATAAGTGTAGATTTTGATTTTTTTGAATTTTTAGGTGCATTTAGCCATTGTGTTTGTAGCCTTAGGCTATCTTAGGTTAATTTTACACCGTTTTGCATTTTATTACTCTTTTTAGTTTTTATTTACATTTAATTTAGGCATTTTTAATTTGCACCTTTAGCTCTTATTTGCATAGGTTCAGGACCTTACTTTGCTCGTGCATCTTCTGCACCAAACATATGACACTAATTGGGCTTGTCTTTATGCCCACAGACTCCAATATATCATGAGGCTATCAATGATTATGTTAGACTAGGTCTATCTTACGGCCCTGGAACATAGGTGGGATTCATAGATGAACACCTTCCATCTCCCTACTGGTGAGATGACTATCACTCCGAAGGACATATACATGATCTTTCGGATCCCTTTTGATGGAGTCCCTATTGTGTCCTCTCCTACCGATATTAGAGATGCTATCTTCATGAGGGTATTTGGAGATCATGTAGCCACAACATTTGGTGACTGTCATCATGGAAGTATCTCAGTGGATCGATGGTATCGGGAGGATGTCTTCCCATGGCGGTAGGCTGTCTTGATGCATGTCATATGTAACATGATTTTACCTGATTCTTATGAAGTGAGGTTCCCATAGAACCTCCTAGCTATGGTTTAGGATTTTATGGATAGTGATGCACGTATCATTATGGCTTGGGGAGCACACTGCTATCTTAGTATTATTATGAGATTTATCAAACTCAGTAGTGGATATGAGCTAGCATTGCTTGCAACCTACTTCTATAGATATGGGGATGGAAGCACATCAATGTGGACCATCCAAGAGGATTTATTATTAATATTACTACCATTGCAAAGGTGGCATAATGTTACAAAATGCAGTTGGCCTCAAGAGTGAGAGGAGTGATGGAGTCGATGTCACGCAGGGGACCTAACCCACTATGTAGCTACCCTAACTAGCCTTTAGCCATGAGATATCATCTAGAGGCCTTATCATGAGTGAAATTCATAGTCAAAGGTGGATATATTCATAGCTTAGAATAGGTATGATCGATGGGTGATCACAAGGAAGGCATCAGAGAGTTTTTCCATTACTCCCAGGTGCTCCACCAGTTTGGCATACAGTAGGATGTACCCTTGAAGCTAGTTTTTTATAGGCAAGTCACTGTAGAGAGGGATATTTTACCACCCCATGTTGTAGTAGTTTTAGAGTACGAGGATTCTCATGTAGTTGATATCGATATAGTAGATTCTAGGGTTACTGAGGCGTATAACCAGTGGTGGGTTATGTAGCTATGGCAGTGCAATGGTAGCTTAGGTCAAGATAGGGATGAGGATACCGTAGAGGATCTAGAGGGGCACTGATGGCAAACCTGGATAGAGGACTAGAGGTAGTACATGGAGTAGCATGTTGCAAATAAGCAGGTCCTAGAGGAGGAAGAGTTGGCTCTAAAGGAGCAGGAGTCTCCTCTCTGGACTTAGATGCATAGTATAGAGGTCAAGATTTAGGTAGCTCTCACTCAGGTCTTATAGCAGGACTCCACTGTTGCTACTCCCCAATCTCAAGTTAGGGATTTTAATGAGGAGAGGGCCACTCTCTAGGCATAGAATGATTTGACACATATCATAATAGATTAGCTTACTATCGAGAGAGATGTTGCCTGAGGATAGGTTATGCCAGTTGCTCCAACTATACAAGGACCCATAGTTTGGACTCAAGGGCTAAGGTTAAGCACATACAGTTGATTATAGAGGAGGATGCAGGTCAAATGACTTTAGATGCTACTTATATTATATCCCTACGGTCCTATATTAGGCTATTAGGTGGCATTCCTCAAGAGTGAGATATAGTAGGAGGCTCACAACATAGTAGGAAGAGTGCATCAAGGAAGTCATCAATGTAGTCAAGCCATAGGACCAGGATGCAGATAGAGTGGATTATCGGGACTAGCTCCCATCATACTCACAAGAATGGAGCTAAGGTTGGAGGTGAGCTAGGCGGCATAGGTGTAGTTTGATTATTATGATGGCTCTTGTATTATTTTTTAGTGTAAGGCCTAAGGACCTACACTATTATAGCCTATGGGTATTTTTGTACCTCCATGTACTTATTTGACACATTGTACACTCATTTATATATATGATGTTATCTGTTTTAGACTCATTGTATGTATCATGTGATTGGTTTTATTGTTATGTGATTTTTATGAAATGCATATGGATGCAATGTCTATGATCTTATGCTATGTGATGTGATGTATTGATGACATGCTCTAGCTAGATGATGGATGAATGCTTAGATGTTGTGATCTAGATATGTGGACGTACTTATTATGCATGCTTATATGGATGTACTAATGCATGCTTAATTTGTTTTAATTATTTATGCATTTAATCTATGTGCCATGATATGATGGATAATGTGATGCATTAATTATATGGGAATAATATAATGTAAATAAACCTGTATTTTTTAATCACTTAAAACATAAGGAATGAATTTGATATGAGTTTAACAATCTAATGGACGACACCACAGAATGTAAAACAATCATGAATGTAACTGATAACTCTTATCATAATAATTAATCAATTAAGCATCCATATGTGATATGAGATGATGTGGTATGTATGTGCTTTCTTTATAAGATTTTGTAAATTAAAATATTTGTACAAAATAGTTAGTGGCCATCTAAATACATTGCTAATATTTATTTGGTATCTATCCTATTCATGAACACATTTTAATTAACAAAACCTCATAAAGAAAGTTGTTGATTTTATTTATTATGTGATTTATTGGTATGAGGTACTTTTTGAAGTTTTCCATGAGACTCAAACACCCTAGTTACTTCATCAAAAGGTGTATATTGACCATATAGGACTCATGAGATATTAAGGACTTGTTATGAATACCAAGATATTCACTATCCTTGTGTGTGTAAATAAATAAATTAGATAAAACATAAGGATACCCCGATGCCAAGCAGGATTCATTCAGCCCATTACTGTATTAGGGATCCTCAAATATTTATCCTGATCCTAAGTTGGACTCAATTGGACTAGAACATTAGGCTATACAGGATACCTAAAGCTAGCTTTCTTACAATTTGCTTAGAACTACCCTAATGCCAGGCGAGATTCATGTAGCCCATTTTTGTATTAGGTATCACTCAACGGTTTTTGGAGATTGACCATTCTAGGGATTCAAGCTCTTCACCCCTTATTTTCTTCACATTTATTTGGGATAATTGCTCATGCTTAGTGATGAAAATCACTGTTTATTTTGCATTTTTATTTTCTTTCAAATAAGGGATTTATGTAGTGATGATAATCACTGTTTATTTTGATTTTGAATTTTTCTTTGTTTCAGTATTTTTTCTCATTTTGATGAAAGCAAGAGATTTCTTTGGATAGGGGGAGCTTGTCCTTTTTCCAATGATCAAAATCCTAGACCATGTGTATCACAAGGTGAGAAACTAAAAACCTTTTGCTTAGGATGCCTAGTACCACTTTGTAGAATTCATCATTTCCTTTTTCCAACTAGGATTTTAATGTTTTTATTAGTGATAGGATTTTGATATATAGTAGGTACTATCAAAACTAGACCCCATCTTTTTCTAGTGAAGATGGTTTTCTACAAAGTTTGATAAAACCACTAGGTATGGCTAAGTTACTGGAAAACCCTAGTATATTCCTTATAGCAACAGGAGGGGTTGTGTTGAAAAACATAGTTACTTACATGGGTTATGGATGATGATGGATTTTGAAGATGCATGATTGAGGTACAAACGTGGTGTCGTTTGTAAGATTGCAAACATAACCTATCCTAATGGAACTTCCATGGATGTAAATGTCTATATGCAATGCAAATACATGACTAAAAATATGAATGTAATATGCATAATGCAAATGTTTTTATATTTTTAACGTTGTCCTTTATTTTTAAGTTTTTATTATTCTGAATGTTTTTTGAACTTTTGACTTTAAACTATTTTTGTGCTTGTGTGTTTTGTTTTTGACTAAAGGGATTTAATATGCCTTTGAGGCTTTTTGTGAAGTGACAAAAGGGCTTTAATATGCCTTTGGGGATTTTGTGATTTGCCCAAAGGGATTTAAGATGCCTTTGGAGCTTTTGTGTAGTGACCAAAGGGCTTTATGATGCCTTTGGAGCCTTTTGTGATTTGACAAAAGGGCTTTAAGATGCCTTTGGAGTATTTTGTGATTTGACCAAAGGACTTTGAGATGCCTTTGGAGCCTTTTATGATTTGACCATAGGGCTTTAATATGCCTTTGGAGCCTTTTGTGAGTTGACCAAAGGGATTATGGTTCCTTTGGGGCCTTTTGTGTTGTGACCAAAGGGCTTTAATATCCTTTGGGGCCTTTGTGATGTTACCAAAGGGTTTTAAGATACCTTTGGGACATTTTTTGTTTTGACCAAATGGCTTTAAGATGCCTTTGGAGCCTTTTGTGATTTGACCAAAGAGCTTTTGATACCTTTGGAGCATTTTTTTTTTGCATTTTTCTATTGTTTTTGCAGTTTTCTATCGTTTTTGCAATTTTGAAATTTTTGAATGTTTTTGATATTTTGATATTTATTTGAATGTTTTTGTGTTTGTTGGTTTTATGTGTAAAATACTTTTAGATGAATAATTTTGAGAGGCTCTAGATCCTCAACACCTTCTAATTATATTATGCGATATGTCCCAGGTCCAATCTTCTTAGAGATGATATAAGGGCCTATCCAATTGGTCATAAATTTGTCTCATAGATGCGGCAAAAAATTTGAATTTTGTTGGTTCTCTTTAAGCACAAGATCCCCAACCTTAAATTCTCTCAATAGTACTTTATTATTATAATATCATGTTAAATGATCTTGGTAAATGCGAAGATGCTCAAGTGCATTGATGCAACATTCATCAATAAGGGTCAACTGATCAAGTTGAGCTTGTCGCGTAGTATCGCCATTGATGAACTCTTTCAATGAGACGTGCAATGTTGGAATTTCCAACTCTAAGGGCATAATGGCCTTAGTTCCATACATAAGTGAGAACAATGTTGCCCTAGTGGGCGTCCGCATGCTAGTCCTATAAGCCCATAATACAAGGGGTAATTGCAGATGTCAATCCTTCTGATTTTCTTTTACCATATTCTTTCAGATGCCTACTATTGTCTTGTTTAAAGTTTTCACTTTCCCATTTGACTACAAATAATATGGTGTCACAAAACTGTATTGAATTTTGTCTTTGGACGTTAAGTCCTATACATTTTTGTCCTTGAATGATGGACCTTTATCTGAGATGATCTTGAATGGGATCACAAAGCAACTTATGATATTATGAAGTATGAACTCTACAATTCAAGGACTAATCATTGATGTTAAGGGGACTGCTTCCACCCACTTGGTGAAGTACTCAGTGGCCATTAAGATAAACATGCGTCAGTTCAATGATGAGGGAGAAATATTTCCAATTAGATCAAAATCCCACTAAGAAAATGGCCAAGCCGCCTGAATGGGCTGTGAGGCCTGAGATGGTAGGTGCATCACATTTACATTATGTTGGTATTTAATGCATTTATTGGCATACTCGCAGTAATCATTTTCCATGGTGGTCTAGTAGTAGCCCAGTCGAAGGATGTGCTTAACAATGGTCATACCATTGAAGTGGCCACTGCATGTACCATTGTGATCTTGTGAAATTATCAAAGCTAATTCTTGGAGCTCTAGGCAATGAAGGAGGACTCCATCATAGCTTCAATGATACAATATACCTCCTAGTAAGACATACCTTGTTGCTTTTTATTTGAATGCACATTTTTTGGCATGCGATATTCCCTGTGGGATGATTCCAAGTTTCAATAAATCTTGTAATTGGGATAGCCAATCCTAATAAGCTACAATCTCAACAGACAAGATGACTTGTTTCTCTTATGATTCAATGTGCACAAATGTAGATTGAGAAACAACCTTGTGGTGAATGGTGGCACCATTCCTCGTAGGACCCTACAAGATCAAGGATCCCTAAGGTGCCTTCTTTAGAAAGTCTCTAGCTTTATAGAACCACTCATGGTCTTGTTCATAATGAATCATGTTGACTGATTCTTTATTGTTGAAAGCCTCACTCTGCATCACTAATTGCAAGAGCATTTTTCACATGAATGGTAGTGAAATTAGAAGATGGATTTTGAGGGATTAAGGATCCCAAATATGCCATAGTGTCTACAAATCTATTTGACATGCAATGGAATACCTCGATGTTGTACCATTCTAGTTGGGCTATATAGATGTCAACAAGCTCCTTGTAATATTTTAAGATTGGATCCCTACATTGAAATAGTCCCTTCACTTTGTTGACAATGATAAGGGAGTCACCAAAGATGTTTAGCCTTTTAATCTTCATAGTGATGGTTTTTTGGAGACCCAATATTAGGGCCTCATATTCGGTGTTGTTTTTCATGCAAGGGAAGTCTAGCTAATATGAAAATGATATTGGAGCACCTTGTGGTGTGAAAAACACAATCCCTGCACCACCCCCTTGCTCACGCTTTGAACCATCAAAGAACAAAGTCATGTTAGCTTTATTTTTAGGTTCCTTGAGCTCGAGTTCTTCTGATAATGCAAATATTACATCATCAAGAAGTTCTATGGTGAGATGCTTGCTATTCTAAAGAGGTGCCTCTACCATTTGATCAGCTATGAATTGTCCCTTGATGGACTTTTGGCTTGTGAATTCCAAGTCAAATTATGTCAATAACATGATCCCCTTTGTAGTGCATGTATTATTATATGTATTTCTCATCATATACTATGAAGAATTTTGTTTTGATATCACATACGTCTTATGTATCAACATGTAGTGGTATAATATATTGGTCACAAAGACCACTACTAAGCATAGTTTTTCTACGTATGTGTATCCTATCTCGTAGCTCACCAAGGTGTAGCTGATGTAATATATCGCTTATTCTTTATCTTGCACATTATTTTGAGCCAACATGGTGCCCAAAGCAAAATTGATAGTGGATATATATAGCAAGAATGGCACATCTAGTGTGGGTGGAGCTAATACTGGCGATGTTGCCAGGTACTTTTTTATTTTAGCAAAGGCTTGATGACATTCTTCATCCCAATGAAATGGGACCCCATTGTGTAGCATTCGATTTATGGGTTTATATTTATCTAATAGTTGTACTATGAATCACTTTATGGACACTACTTTGCCTTGTAAGCTTATCAGCTCATTGATTTTAATGGGTGGGGCATTTCCAGGATAGTCTTTACCTTTGTTGGGTCTACTCCGATGCCTCATTTAAAAACAATGAATCCCAAGAGCTTTCCAGAAGTTACATCAAAGATGCATTTCTTGGGATTCAACCTGACATTGTGCTCAATCAGGTGATCGAAGACCTTTTTGAGGCTCTTAGCATGCTCTTCTCGTAGTAATGACTTGGCCAGTAAGTCATCGATATAGTATTCTAAGATCTTGTGCATGTAGTCATGGAAAATGTATGTCATAGCCCATTGATATGTGGCACCAGTATTTTTAAGACCAAATGGAATTAATTTGTAGCAAAATATCCCCCATGGAGTAGTGAATGTAGTTTTATGATGGTCTTTAGGTTTAATCGGAATCTGATTGTAACCAGAAAAACCATCCATGAGGGATAGCATCTCATGACCTATAGTTGTATCTACAAGAGCATCTATGTTAGGCAACAAGAATGAATCCTTGGGTGTTGCCTTGTTGAGATCTCTAAAATCTATGCAAATACATATTCTTCCATCAGGTTTTCCTATGAGTACCATGTTTGATACCCATTTTGGATAGTCAATGAGAACAATAAAGACTACATCCAACAGTTTTTGCAACTTGTTCTTTAACATCAAAGTGATGATTAGATGCATCTTACTGAGATTTTTCTTGATTGGTTTCTTTGCAGGGTCTAGTGAAATACTGTGGAAAACCAATTTTGGATCTAGTCCCAGCATATCTTTGTAGGTCCAAGCAAAGAGACTTGGTCTCTCTTTCAATAGAGGAATAATGATGGCCTGTTCTTCTAGAGATAAGCTTTCTCTAAACTTGACTTTCTTTGGATTAGATGGATCATAATTGATGTCCATTTCAAAATTATCCTCTATTACCATATGTGACCCCTCCTCAAGCTGGTGAGAAGTGGGGATTGAGTGGATATCATCTGCTTGATTTAAAGGTTAAAATGAATCATGGCCAAAACCAACATGTTAAATATCATGTGCACATCCTGGTGCAAAATGAAATGGTTGTAGCATATATTCATTAGGGAAGAAATATTTAGGCTCTATGGGTGAGTCAGCATGATCCTAGTCAATAGAATCTAAGTTAAAACACAATTTTTTCAAAGGATCTACTGGGTTATGAAGTGGAGTGGTCAAATCAATGGATATCATGTTGATGGATGGGATGAAATCTCCAAGACCATGTGGGTGAAATTTTACATTGATAGTTTGCCTTCCATACCCAATATGTGGTTCTAGGGGTGTGGGGATCTTAGGATCTAGTCTATATGGACAGATGATATGATGGGATCATTAGGTTAAAGTAGCTCTCTAAATGCATGTGGATCTGGGTTGACCATGCGATAGATTTCATCTGAAGTGAGTGGTCTTCCCCTAAAGTGAGGGCCATGATATATGGTGTATAGTATCTTATCTATCTCAAAAATTCAATTGACTTGATGTAAGTGATGAGGCCCAAGATAAGCCATATCTATCTTGTCCTCATAGTCATTTTCATCTATGAAGAGCCCCTAATTCCTGTCTAATGGAATTGGGTATTGACCTGAATCTTGAGGCCCAAGATAGGCCATTTTAGTCTCATATTCATAGTCACTTTCATCTATGAATAATCTATTGCCTATCTCCACTAGCCCTGCGATATGGCATGCATGTATAGGCCTAAGGTAGGCCATCTCAATTGAGTCCTTTAACTCGTATCCACTCTCATTTGTGATGTATCCACATTCTATGTTACCTAAGAAAGCAAGGTTTTTCAAATACCAAGGCTCATGATAGGCCAGTCTGGCTTCATCCTTAGACTCACTTATGACATACTCATTCTCTTCTCACTCATAACCATAACTTGGCTCATCCTCCCATATGATGATTCCTGATGGACATGCTTCAAGAGAGAAATTTGGATGATACTCATCAGATGGTCCTATATTGACCATAACCACCCATCTGTCATCCAAGTAGTTTATATTTAGGGTTTGATAGGGATTCCAGTCAATGTCTTCCCTGCATCCCAAGCTTAGCTTATCTACGGTTACTACCAATGAATAATCGTGGCTCTGGATATGATATCCTAGACCAAACCTATCATTAGGTAGTTGGTATTACAACTAGAATAGAATCCAATGCCCTTGCTTGTATAGACCTAATCCATAGCCATGTCAATGGCATCATTCAAAGTATCTTATAGCAAACTCAAGATTTGATAAGTAATGAATATTCATGGTGAATGGTTCATCCTCATATTCTTCATTATCAGAAGCATTATAGGCATAATTCAAACTAGCATAGATGAATATGGTTTGGTTAAGGGGGATCCCTAATGGAACCACTATCTCTATTGGCAAATTTGGGACTCTTGATTGATGGGCATCAAAAATGCCCATATTTTATATACATTTTGTTGATTATTATGCGGCTGTATAATAAGGATTGCATATTTTTATGAATGATTATATAATTATTTGATGAAATTATGTGTGTTATCTAATTCGTGTGTTTTCAGTGTGTTTTTGTGGAATTGTAGTTGATTTAGTAATATTTGGATCAGTCAAGGTCTTTTCATGGACCTGGCACTTTGTTTCTTTTAGAATCAATGTAGAGAAGGTAGGCGCCTTCCTCTTCCAGGAAGGCACCAAGTGTAAGTAGGCACCTTCCTCTTCCAGGAAGGTGCCAAGCGTAAGTAGGTGCCTTCCTCTTCCAGGAAGGCACCAAGGAAAGACAAGCACCTTCCTCTCCTAGGAAGGCACCAATAGAAGGCCAGCGCCTTCCTCTTCCAGGAAGGTGCCAAAGGAAAATAAGTGCCTTCCTCTCACAAGAAGGCACCGACAAGAAGGCACCACTAGAAGGCAAGTGCCTTCCTCTCATAAGGAAGGTGCCACTAGAAGGCAAGCACCTTCCTCTCATAAGGCACCGATAGGAAGGCACCACTAGAAGGCAAGCACCTTCCTCTCATAGGAAGGCACCAATAGAAGATAAGTGCCTTCCTCTTCTAGGAAGGTGCCAATGGTAGTAAGGCACCTTCCACATAGAGAAGACACCGACATACTTAGGCACCTTCCTCATAGGGAAGGCACCCCTGTTCTTCACCCGTTGACTAGAAAAGCATGACATGGACAATAGCGATTGGTGTAGTTCCAACTCTATGTCACGTAGAGTTAAATTGGGGATCGCACCAATGTATGAGAACATCCTACCAATGCCAGGTGAAGCACAAACCAATCAGTGAACATGCCACCGTTAGAAATGAATGCCAATTTTAGCAGACGTCGATCACATTTACCAGACTGTCTTAGTTTAGTCTAGAATTAATTGAATGTTATAACTTCTTTGTAATAGAATATCTATGGGTGTGTTATATAAACACACATAGACCTCTCTGAGGATATATAGAATATTTTAGTAAGTGTAGAGAGATATACAGAAGAAGCATTGTAATACTTTGATAATTATAATACAATTCTAAAAGTTTCTAAGTGCATGTTCAGCTGGGAGGAAGCTGCTAGATCCTAGGCCCACTCCAAGCTAGTATTTCTTCCCCTATTTTTCTTGTGTTTTCTAGATTAGTTTACCAATTTTATAGGATTGTCTATCGCATTGTTATTTCCAGTATTACAGTAGGTTTATTTCCAAGAATGCATGAATATTTCCTTTCTGTAGATTTAATTATTTTTACATAAATTATTGAGTGTATGAATGATTGACGACCATTTGAAACACCCCCCAATAGTAGAACTAGCGAACTCATCTCAAGTGGTATTGTAAGAAAATATTGTTCAAGACCCTTTGTAAGTTTACGAAGCTCCCTGGGTTGATAAATTAAATTCACGGGCATGTGACAAAAGTAGGAAAGAAGTTAACCTTGTTTGGCCCGCAATATTTTGGTGTCATTTTCGGGGAAGCATCTCAACTATATTATTTACAATACCTGGAAACCTTCCATCTGACCTTGTATGAGTTCTTCAAGAAGAAGAGGACCTGACGGTCATTTTATAAAAACCAATCCACCAAAACCTGAGTCAGCCAAACATTCTAAATTTGAATTAGACTCATGCGACCCACCACCAGCAATACATTAGAGTGAGGATATGCATTTTGTACAAAGTTCCTCCTCATCCCATCAATGTGGAGAATAACAAATCATCATAAATCCTCTATTTAATAGGACACCCTTAGAGGAAGCCCTGTTGTGGAAAGTTGTAGAATATTAGATGATAACACCAGATAACCTTAGATCCTTGACTCAGAATGTCTTAAATGACCATAAGGCCATAAATACTGCATTAGAGACCGCATTTCCTAAAAAAATGGCTGATAATGAAGAAGTCTCATCTAGATTTAGTTTCTCGATTGATGAGGGAGTAGGAGATACCAAAATGAAAAACATATCCCCTGCTCACCTTTCGATCTTCAGAGGATACCCAACTGAGGACCCTGACCTATTTTTATTTAAGTTTGATGTCTTATGTAGGTTTGTGGACTACAAATATGATACGCAGAAGCTAAAACTCTTTCCTTCCACATTGGATGATGTAGCTCTATAGTGGTTCATCGGTCTGGGAGACAAACACATTGTCACTTGGGATAAAATGAAGAAGCTCTTTTTAGAGAAATACCAAGATTTTGGGAGAGCAAGAGACTCCAGAGAAGAGGTCCTGAGCATGACACAAAAAGAACATGAGTCTCTCAAGGAATACTGGGAGAGATTCAACTTCAATATTCAATGATCTCCTCACACGAAACTATCTGATAAGTCCCTCAAAAGCATCTTTTTGAGAGGACTTACCAATGAATCACTGGAAGCTCTTAACATGATTTTTGGAGGTTTTTTCTACCAACATGCTATGGAAGACATCTAACAACTATGCCAAAACTACTCAAGAAGGAGAGGCAAGACCACTTCTAGAACCATGAAAACGACTGCTTTAGTCACAAAGACAAAAATAGGTAACATGCTGGAAGATTTAAAGAGCAAAATTCTCTCATCTCTAGCATTGCAGATGGATACACTACTATTAGGGAAAAATAAGCAATAAAATGAAGCAACGTTGGCTTATTTCTATCCAAAATGTAGAGGGAAGCATGCAAAGAATGCATGCCCAGAGAACAAAGTCAGAGTATGTGCAGTTTGTAGGCTAAACCATAAAAATTGATTGTGCCCGCAACTACCCAGTAATCAAGAAGATTCTAAAAGCGAGGATGCCTATTTCATAGGTAATCATAAGAGTTGGCCACAACCCCTTATAGGGAATATGCCAACCAGAATGTCGTCATATGGGGGAGGACCATACATGCCCCAAGGCCCACCTCAACCACCTAACATGGGGTGGTGGGGGCCATCACCCTAGTCCAACGCACCCCCAGCAACATTCCTAAACCAGCAGCCATGGATGCCATATCCATATTCTGGGAAGCAATGGAGAGGCCACACTGCATGGAATCAGACTCCACATAATGTAGCACCAGCTCACCCCCAACAAAATTTACCAGTGTTGCCAACAGTGAGACCTATGCAGCTACCCATACAACTAATGACAAATCTAAATAATAGGGTGAACCAACCAACATACAATGTGGAGGGTGAGATGTATCCGATGTACCATATTCAGCTTAGGTCTGGTAGACAGCTAGGAGTAGGAATGCCTCCACTAGTAGAAGAGGAGGAAGAGGTAGGAGAAACACCTCTTGTAGAAGAGGTGATAGAAGAAACTCCTGAGAGAGCAAAGGCTTCATTTCCCAACCGGCTACAAGAATAGAGGAAAGTAACGAAGCCAGAGTTAAATATCTTGTCTATCTTGAAGAACCTCACCGTGATAATTCCATTATTTCAAGCCATTCAAGATGTTCTAATATATACCAAGGTGATAAGAGAGATGTGTCTAAGAAAGCCAAGACGAAGAGCAACCCAGACTATCAATGTGATGGGTAAACTAGAAGATTTGATGATGGGCAAATGTGCCATCCTAAGTATGCAGACCCAAGCAGCCCGATGCTGAATATAAAAATTGAGGGGCATTCCCTATCCAATACATTGGTCGATCTCAAAGCAACCATCAATGTAATGCCTTAGGACACCATGCAGAGGCTACAACTCACAAACCTGAAACCCACTACGACAGTGCTACAGCTGGTCGATCAATCGACCGTGGAACCAAAAGGAATGTTGGAATATGTAATAGTGATAGTCAACGCATAGGAATACCCAGCTAACTTTTTAGTCTTGCAATCTAAAACTAGGCTAGGCGGTTACCCGCTCATCTTGGGAAGGCCATGGCTGGCAATAGTCAACGCTTACATCAGCTATCAGGATGGGATGATGACCATATTCAATGGATGAAACATTAAAAGGTTGACTATTTCACCCCCCACAGTCTGTCGACTCAGTATGAGAACCCATGTTGACCGAGCATGAAAATCTTGAGCTATCCATGATCCAGTCGATGATGACATTAGATGAGTTGGCAGAAGAAGATGAAGATGGTGCTATTGTGGAGTTCCTCCATGGGGAGTCCTCCATCTCTGCACCTAGATCGGCATTGGCTGGTGCCCAAGATCACCATGTTCAGCAGATTCACGTTGAGCTAAGAAGAACATTGAATGTCAGCAGTGGGTTGACTCCCACGTAATTAATGAAAGTAGAAGAGCTCTTGGTTAGACACCAACATGAATTTGCATGGGATTACTCATATATGAAGGGTATCAGCCCAAAAATTTGTACCCATCGTATATACCTCGATGATCAAGCAACTCCAAGCAGGCAACCACAGAGAAGAATGAATCTAGAAATGAAAGACATTGTCAAGGAAGAACTGCAAAAACTCTTGACTATCAGATTCATCTATCTAATTTTTGACAGTGAGTGGGTATCACCATTAGTGGTAGTCCCTAAAAAGAATAGTAAATGGCAAATCTATGTGGACTACAGAGCGTTAAACAAAGCGACCAAGAAGGACCACTTCTCGCTCCCGTTCATTGATCAAGTCTTGGATACACTCTCAGGGAGGAAGTATTTCTCCTTCCTAGATGGATTCAGTGGATACAACCAGATCCAGATAGGAGAAGAGGATCAGGATAAGACAACATTCACCTACCCATGGGGAACGTTTGCCTATCGAGTATTACCTTTTGGATTATGCAACACACCTGCCACCTTTCAAAGGGCGGTGCTTAGCATATTTTTAGACATGATGGGAGATGCGGTCGAAGTATACATGGATGACTTCACCGTCTATGGATAAACCTTTGACGAAGCAATGACGAACTTGGAAAGAGTGCTTGAAATAAGCAAAGAAAATAATTTGTCCCTGAGCAATGAGAAATGCTTTATGATGATGCAATAAGGCATCATACTGGGACACCACCTCCCTATAAAAGGAATAAAGGTTAATAAAATAAAAATTGAGGTCATCAGAGACCTATCCAGCAACAGAATGCAGAGAGAAGTGAGGAGTTTTCTTGGATCAGCTGGGTACTACCGACGATTTATCATTGAATTCAACAAAATTGCAAAACCACTGCACACTCTATTATCTAAAGATGTGGAGTTCAATTGGATAGAAGACTGTGAAGAAGCATTTCAGTTGCTTAAGGAGAAATTGATATTCGCATCAGTTTTAAGAGGACCAAATTGGGCCATACCATTCCATATTTATTGTGATGCATCCAACAATGCGATTGGAGTAGTCCTCGGATAGAAGGATGGTGAAGAATTTTATGCCATCTACTATGTCAACAAAAACTTGGTAAGAGCTGAGCTCAACTACACGGTGACGGAGAAGGAGTTCCTTGCAGTTGTGCATGCCATAAATAAATTATGCCATTATATCATCGAGTATAAGGTATTTGTCCACACGGACCATGCGACTATCAGATACTTGATGAGCAAGCCAGCCATTGGTGGAAGAATTATTAGGTGGCTCTTGTTACTATAGGAATTTGACATCATAATAGTCGACAAACCAGGAAAATACAATTTTGTAGCAGATTTTCTATCTATATTGATACCGGTAGACCATATAGCAATGGAATACCAGTTTTCAAATGAACATTTGTTCACCATTAGTGAGAAAATCCTATGGTACATAGATATAGATAATTACTTGGCCACCGAAAGAACCTTACCTGCTCTCTCTTTTTGAGAAAAGTAGGTGGTCATAGAGAAAAGTGCATCATTCCTATGGATTGATGGCCTCCTATTCAAAATAGGATGTGACCAGGTTATAAGGAGATGCGTAGCAGAATAGGATTCCTCAGAAGTACTCAAAGCATGTCACGACGAACCATGTGGAGGACACTTTGTATAGAAATGACCTGCCTACAAAATCCTACAGGCTGGGTACTTTTAGCCCATTACATTCAAGGATGTGGCTGCATACGCCAGCAAGTGCGATGAATGCCAAAGAATGGGTAGACCAACCCATCAAGATGAAATGCCCTTTCAACCTCAGGTACAACTGGAACCCTTCGATAAGTGGGGCATGGACATCGTAGGACCAATTAATCCACCTTCAATCGGGAGGAGGTTTATTTTGGTTTGTACATATTACATCACCAAATGGGTTGAAGTTCAAGCGTTGAGAGATTCAAAAGAAATAACAGTCACTAATTTCTTATTTTCCCACATTTTTACATGATTTGGGGTCCCTAGAGAGATAACAACAGACCAAGGGCCTCAATTTACCTCCAAGTTGATCAAGGAGCTAATGGAGAAATATAGATTTTGGCACAATAAAACTACACCCTACCATCTGTAGGTAAATGGGCACGTGGAAGTGACGAACAAAGAAATAGAGAAAATCCTAATGAATACCATGCAGCAACATAGAAAATATTGGGCTACATGGTTGTCGGAGGTAGTCTAGGCATATCATACCATGTGGAAATCCACCATAGATTTCACACCCTTCCAACTGGTCTATGGGAAGAGTGCGATGATACCCATTGAATTTGAAATCAAGACATTGAGGATGGCTTTAGAATTGAACTTGAGCTTGGATGACGCTCAAAAAGAAAGGATTCGGCAGCTAGATTAGCTGGATGAAATCCAAATGGATGCTTTGTAGAGAACGAAAATCATACAAAAGCAAAGAAAGTGGTGGCATGATCGCCACATTAAACTGAAGTAGTTCCAAGAAGGATAATGGGTGTTGTTGTACAATTCTCGGTTCTAGGAAAGAAAAGGTAAATTAATGCAAATATGGATGGGATCGTATGAGGTGGTAGAGCTCATCAAGAATGAGGCAGTGCACATTAGAACAATTAACGGCAGCAACACTATGTTAACGTTCAATGGCCACAAATTGTGCCCCTATAACACATTTGAAACCTTACAGGTGGAATCCATAATAGACATGGGGGAGACCCCATATTGTTAGATCTGAACCAAACTCTTAACATGCGAAACAATGGGCATGGAGGTGCTCACCAAAATCAGTTAATTTAGTTTTTTCTTTTAGTGTGTTTTGCAGGGATGACGCCTGCATGCAAGCTATAAGCATCCTAATCCAAGGCCTAACAGGCATGGAATGCATCTAACTACCTTTATTTTTCTTTCTTTTCATTTGCTTTTTGTAGGTGGAAGACCTGACAGCATGAGGAATAGGTATCTGGGAAATCAGGCCTGATTCGGCTCAGCATTTTGACACCGACACTCATAGGTAGAAGCTGAGGCAACGTGAAGCGAGACTGAGAAGGCTTAATCATCCTTTCCTAGTCAATCGCAACATGATTGCCAAGAATAGGGTGCCTTCCTTATAAAGAAGGCGCCCAGCCAGAAGAATGTGCCTTCCTTATAAAGAAGGCACCAAGCCAAAAGAAGGCACCTTCCTTATAAATAAGGTGCCTAGCTAGAAGAAGGTGCCTTCCTTATAAATAAGGCACCCACAAAAAAAATAGGTGCCTTCCATGGCTGGAAGGTACCACACAAAAAAAAAAAAGCCCGAGGTGCCTTCCACATCGGGAAGGCGCATACAGACCGAGGCGCCTTCCACCCCAGGAAAGCACAGGTATTTAGTAGCACATTCCACATTAGGAAGGTGCACCCATTCAGAAGAACCTTCCATATCAGGAAGGTGCCATCATCAAAAAGGTGCCTTCCACCACCGGAAGGCGCATCCAATCAGAGATGCCTTCCACCATCGAAAGGCGCATCCAATCAAAGAACACCGATAACATTGGGAAGGCGTTGATGTGCCTTCTACCATCGAAAGGCACATCCAATCAGAGAACATCAAAAACATTGGGAATGCACCATATAAGCGCCTTCCACATCGGGAAGGCACCACATAAGCACCTTCCACATTAGGAAGGTACCAAAGAGCACCTTTCGCATACAACCAGTACTTAAGTCTCCCAGATGCCTCGATCGAAACAAAATCACCACATGAACGAGCAACATCAGATGACCATACCCCTCCCTCATGTCACAAATCAGCGAATCAACGCTCTTCATGATGCATGAAACACCAAATAAGGTATGCGCATACTAACTCAAATATTTATATAATTATTCATAAATTATGCAGTACCAAAAAAAATATTGTCGTCATAAAAATCATATCCCCCCATGGCCGGAACCATGTGCCAATGATATGGCTCAAAAGGTGTACCCTAGAATTAAATGCTAAGGTTAGGCACCTTCCCTATAATAAGGTGCCTTCCTAAAGAAGTAAGGACAGAAAAAATGTAGTAGTAAGGGAATGCGCCATGGGAGGAAGGTCAAAGAATCATGTGGTGAAAAATAATGAGTCGAGTGATATGGAAGGAATCAGGGGGGTGGTAAAAACATAGTTTGAGGCTGAGGGATGGTTTGAATACTGTACCCTGGTCAGTCAGGTCCAGGATATGGATGCAGCCAAGGAATTCACTACCTCCTTGAGGGGCAACGTAGCTTAGGTGCGAGGGGTAGAAATTCTGGTCACCCCCGAATACATCTCGCAAGCGACTGGATTTCCCCTCATAGGGGAATGCATGTACAAAGATGGACTGTTGAAGCCATACGTTGAAGTGCTACTGCTAGGAGAAAATGTGTAGATAGATAAGGAAGGGCTACCCAAAATCAGCCTTCCCATGAATTTGTATAAGATATTCGAGCATGTTGCTCGATCATTTACATGCATCAGGAAGTATACCCATTTGCATGCTAACCATGTGTAGTTTCTAAATCACTTGGTGCATGGAAGGAAGTTGAACATGCACTTCTACCTAGAAAATGCCCTGAAGGAAGAAGTGGCTAGGTACTAGAAGGGAGCACCATCTATCTTGGCCCACCATGGGCTGATATCAGCACTGGTCTGCCATGTAGAAGTGCAGAGGCAAAACTCTAATGTAGAGGGAGATGGCAGCCAAGAAAGGCAACAGGATGTTGTTGCCAAAATAGGGTAAGAAGAATGAAGCCCTACAGAGGATATGGCAAGTATCGGGCAATTGGCATTGCCCTATTTCATGAAAGAAAGAGGGCATTCACCAGTTCCCAAATGCATAGAGGAAAGAGGGCATTCCCTAGTGCTCGAGTATGAAGGGGAAGGAGCACCGCTTATTAGTAGCGAGGCTGAGTTCCGGCCACCAGAACTAGTCCCTAGGAGGAAACGCCTGTGATGACTCCTCTCGATAGAAGAAGAATAGAATGACTCGAAAGTTGATGTTGTAGCCCAAACCCTCTAGGAATTGAGAAAAAAATCAGATCCCACAAGATGCAGGGACTTTCAGGCCAATTACGAAGCCTTGGAGGTAGCACTGGAGTGGTATACCAATTACTGGATGGCCCAACAAATTTTGGAGGACTACCAGAATGAGCATAGAGGGGAATTGGAAGAACGAGAAATATGAATCACCTAGTTTGAGCAGCTGGTCTAGCAGTTGTGGGAGGAGAACCAGCTACTCTAGGATAGGGGAATAGAAAGAAGGGATGCATCGACCCAAATTGACTGGGCAAAAGAGGTCTTGATGAATTCTTCCATATCTATAGAATGAGTATTCTCTTTGAGAGAATTTTGATCGGACGCCCGACAAAGCAGCCCGAAGGTAGGGGAGAATTCCTCTATTTTTGGAATTAAATGGGAAATAAGTTCCACAACACCCCCTGTCATCGTCTTGAGTGATACAGAGCAGGATGAGGGCCAACAGTAGCAGACAGTACTGGGGGATAAGTAAAAACTCCCCAGACCTGAGGAAGGAAGAGAAGAACCTGGGGGGTTGGCACAGGATAGACATGGGGGTGAAGAAGCATTCCTAGGGACGTCAGCACAGGTCCCCCAGAGTGAGGATAATGCTCTAGGGACCACAAAGCAGGTCCCTCGAAGGGAGAAAGGGAAAACCCCTATTTGAGCCACCGTATTTTTTGCAGAGGCCAAAGGAAAAGGGCCCAGGATGGCTTGAAAGAAGGTGAAGGTGACCTTCATCAAGCTAGAAGAAGATGAGTGGGATATGCAATTGTTCACAGAGAGGCAAAAATAGTTTGAACAGCTACTCAAAGAGATGAGAGTAGCTAAGAAGACTAGGAAGGCAACCTCAAGGATGCAGGGGGACTCTGGTATCTATGTCAATTTGACAGAGGACAGCCAGTTTTGGGAGATTTATGGGTCATCTCGGGTACGTCCCTCCATGATAAGAAGGTATTTTGAATGATGGGGGGTATATGGCCCTAAATTAGAGGTTGCTACCATTACAAAGGAGAACGTAGGGCTTACTCCTGAAGTAGCCCGATTGTACAAATCCCAAGTAGTTCATCTTAGGAGGGATAATTTAGATATCCCTCTTGTAGTGGTTAGACCTCTGGATGCTGACCTATGGCAAGCTGTAGAAGCTATATTTAAGGTAGCAGAGATGACACTGGTTCGATCACCTTCGATAGTGACCAGGATGATGAAAGCACAACCGACAGTAGCACCCACAGCTCCACATAGAAAAATAGGAACCACACCTCTAGATGCCAATGCGTAGAAGATGCAGACACGGGCTACAGGTATAGCTAGATCCACAAAGAAATGACAATGATGAGGGTTCAATAGGGCTACCTACAATTTTGATGCCATGAGGGTGTGGCATATGTTAGGCATGGGGGGATGATGAGCATCAGAAATGCTCATATTTTGTATACATTTTCTTGATTATTATGCGGTTGTATAATAAGGATTGCATATGTTTATGAATTATTATATAATTATTTGATGAAATTATGCATGTTATCTAATTCATGTGTTTTCAGTGTGTTTTTGTGGAATTGTAGTTGATTTAGTCATATTTGGATCAGTCGAGGTCTTTTCATGGACCTGGCACTTTGTTTCTTTTAGAATCAATGTAGAGAAGGTAGGTGCCTTCCTCTTCTAGGAAGGTGCCAAGCATAACTAGGTGCCTTCCTCTTCTAGGAAGGCACCAAGGAAATTCAAGTTCCTTCCTCTCTCAGGAAGGCGCCAATATAAGGCCAGTGCCTTCCTCTTCCAGGAAGGCACCAAAGGAAAATAAGTGCGTTCCTCTCACAAGAAGGCATCAACAGGAAGGCACCACTAGAATGCAAGTGCCTTCCTCTCATAAGGAAGGTGCCACTAGAAGGCAAGCACATTCCTCTCATAAGGAAGGTGCCAACAGGAAGGCGCCACTAGAAGGCAAGCGCCTTCCTCTCACAAGAATGCACCAACAGAAGATAAGCACCTTCCTCTTCCAAGAAGGTGCCAATGGCAGTAAGGCACCTTTAGCATAGAGAAGGCACTCGACATACTTAGGCACCTTCCTCATAGGGAAGGTGCCCTTGTTCTTCACCCGTTGACTAGACAAGCACGACATGGACAACAGCGACTGGTGCAGTTCCAACTCTACATCATGTAGAGTTAAATTGGGGATCGCATCGATGTATGAGAATGTCCTACCAATGCCAGGTGAAGCACAAACCAATCAGTGAACACGCCACCATTAGAAATGAATGCTAGTTTTAGCAGACGTCGATCACATTTACCAGACTGTCTTAGTTTAGTCTGGAATGAATCAACTGTTATAACTTCTTTGTAATAGAAGATCTATGGGTGTGCTATATAAACACATGCAGACCTCTTTGAGGATATATAAAATATTTTAGTAAGTGTAGAGAGATATACAGAAGAAGCATTGTAATACTTTGATAATTATAATACATTTCTAAGAGTTTCTAAGTGCATGTTCAGCTAGGAGGAAGCTGCTGGAGCCTGGGCCCACTCCAAGCCAGTATTTCTTCCCCTATTTTTCTTATGTTTTCTAGATTAGTTTACCACTTTTATAATATTGTCTATCGCATTGTTATTTCCAGTATTGCAAAAGGTTTATTTCTAGGAATGCGTGAATATTTCATTTCTATAGATTTAATTGTTTTTATGTAAATTATTGAGGAGTGTATGAATGATTGACAACTTTTTGAAACACCCCCCAATAGTAGAACTAGCAGAATCATCTCAAGTTGTATTGTAAGCAAATCTTGTTCAAGACCCTTCTCAAGTTTACAAAGCTCCCTGGGTTGATAAATTAAATGCATGAGCATGTGACAAAAGTAGGAAAGAAGTTAACCTTGTTTGGCCCGTAACATTGATCATCCCATATCTTGTGTTGACTTGATAATGGATGTGAAAGTCACATTTTGTACAAGATATTCACCTAACCCTGTGTTGGCTAAGTGAATTGTCACTTGTGGTGCAGATGATGTTGTTGATGAAGCAGGTGAGGTATGTTGAGGTACCTCCTCGGCTATACCTTAGGAATCTTCCTCCTCCATGGAATTCAAAATTTCCATAGCTGCTATAGTTGGAATTTCTTTAGGTCCTTCCTCCACCAAGGGTGCCTTTAGCTTCTGAGATTCCTTTACCTTGGACATTGTGGGTTTCTCAAAAGTACCAATAGCTTTAGATGTAGGAGGCGGTGTCAATGTAGATGGGTCACCTCACACTGATTTAGACTTACTCTCTGGTTGTGTAGTAGGGGATGAAGGCCTTATGTATAGGTGTTTTGACATAAGTATGAAGTCCCTTGACAAGTTGACATGATGCACATATTTAAATGGCTCTTCATCCAATGAAATCACATGTACTTGTCCCTCATGATCATACTTGATGCATTGGTGCAATATTGAAGAAATGCACTACGTATCCCTTATCCAAGGATGTCCTAGGAGGATGTTGTACTACATTACCCCCTCCAATACATGACACATCACAAGGATGGTATTATGTCCTACCTTTATAGGTAATATGATAAAACCCACTATGGATCAAAGTGCATCATTAAAATATCTCAGTGTGTAGGAGGTTGGGATGATGTTTGTTCTAGGGATTTTTAAGTGCCCCATAGCTTTTATTGTGATAATTTTAATCAATAATCTTATGTCGATCAAAACTTGCTTAAAGAGTATGTCATTTATGGACACGATAATATGTAGAGATAGATCTACCATGGTAGTAGGGACTACCTTGATTTCATCACCATAGAAATGGATTACAAGATCTTGACATAGTCGTACCTTCCCCATAGAGTTTATGAATGCATCAGGGTTCTAGGGCTATAGCTCAATTGATCTCAATATTTCTATTAAATTCTCCCTATGTCTTGGGGATTGTTGAATAAGCTCATATATTGATAACTTGATCGATGTCATTTTGATATTTTACACTAGTCTGCTCTAGACAGTTACCACAGGTTATGCTAGTGGACCTGGAGGATTATTTTATACCTGCCTCTACTAAGTTGTAGTCGAGATATAAATAGGAGCCATGGGAGGCTCTAGTTGGTTATATCATTAGATTATTATCACCATATTGACTATCTCAACCATTTTGATGCATCCCTAAGTGGGAGGTTTGACTCAAAATTGGTTCACTTGAGTGCCCTGATCTCTGGGGGCCTCATGATTAGACAACGAGTTTCTAAATATGCCCATATATTTATTGTAGGGTGATAATATATTTTCAACTTTTAGCTCACCATTTTCAATCATATTTTGTACAACATTATTGAATCTAATACATATTTTGATGTCATGCCCCTGTATTCTATGATATGGGTAATATTGATCTTCCCTATATCCCTTAGGCTTGGGATGGTTAGGGTCAAGAAGTTGCATCTTAGGTAGTCTAATTCTTTATGCCTCACTTAGCTGGTTGAATATCGATTGCATCAACTTTGATAAAGATGTGAAATAGTGAGGCATCTGATATTCCTTATTTTGACCTTGGTTGTTCTTTGGGTTGTAATTGGATGATGGGGGCTGAATCTAATAGTTCTACAATTGTTGGCTATTACCTCCCCTTGGTGCACTTAATACAACCTGGTTGACTTAAGAAGGCTCGACCTACTTTTGTTTATTCTTGGTGTGGTTGTTATTGTTCCAGTTCTTTTTGTTTTAGAGCTTAAGATCTCCTTCAACCTTGATGTCTTCTATTAGCTTGGCTTGATTCGAGGCTTCCTTGAATATTTCATACTATTGCAGTTGTAGTAGCAATGATATGTACTTTGTGCAAATCTTGATGAAAATTCGGGTGAGCTCTGTAGTGGGAAAAACAAATGGTAATTTTACCATTATTTTCCTCCATATGTTCCCATATTCCATAAATAGTTCATCATCATATTGCTTTAGGTTTTCTAGATCAAACATGTTTGCTTTCTTCTTGATGCTAAAAGAAAAGCATTCAAGAAATTTATTCACAAATTTCTCAAAGTTGATGATGTTATGCTTAGGTAGTTGGTTGAACCATTTGGTTGCTATGCCTGACAATGTCATGATGAATATTCTCAACATTAGGGTATCATTATGTTCAAATTGGAAGCACACGTTCAAAAAAATCATGACATGTTCTTGTGAATATTCCTCTCCTTTGAATTTATCTAATTTGGGCATATCAAAGTACCTAAGATATGTAGGACTCGGTACTAAAGGGCACAATGGTTGGTTGTGAATTTCACTCAAGGTTGGCTTCTACCCAACCACATCCTATTTCTCAAGATATTTAACTCTCTAAGCGAGTATTTTGTACACCTTTGAAGAAATGATCTCATGTTATTGAAGGCTTACTCACAATGGTCAAGGAGGTAATCCTATGTCTGCCCGATTAGGGCATCTATATTCATATCCCATCACCATGAATGGAGGTTCATGATATGTCTACTCCTGATCTTCCATCCCCGCATATAATTCATTAATTTGTGTCTATTCTAGATCTAGACATTGTTTATGCTTTGAGGTATGGTGAGTGTGCTCATCTCTTTATCTAGTACATCTCTCATGCTAAGAATCTACACATCTATCATATTGGTATTTCTCACCACCTATGTGTAAGTCAGATCAAGCCAACCTATCCACTTGCTCTTCATGCTTTATTTTTTCCTCTCTCAAGTGCTATTCTTGAAGGCAAAAATACCATTTCTTTCATGCTTCTTCTTGCTTGGGGGCTTCTAAACGCTCATTCAATGCTTCCTCCTTGTATTGGAGTAGCTTCTTTTGATACTGCACATCCTCATATAGACTACACACATGGTAAAATTGATTTACCATTGAATGTCTATGACTTTGTAACTTTATGCAAGGAGTATTAATGGATAGGCCCCTTATAGAGGACCTTGCTATGTTTTTGTCCTTGTCTATTAGGTTGACTTGCTCTCTATAGAGTGATCTATATTTTGTATCCCCATGGTCGAAGGTAGTACAAATATTGTGGGGATGCTTTGAAGCTTCCCCTAGCTCATTGGTGTACCTTATAATTATGCTACATGAACTTCCTAAAATAGAATGTGTGGTAGCAATGCTTATTTGAGTTGGTATCAAGAGAACTCAATCCAAATCATCAAGTTGTATGGTATTCCATAGTTGATCCCATGGATTCCCATTAGCCCCAATGAGATCATGATCTAGGGGTGTCCTCCCATCCTTCGAGAGGCTAAGAGGTGATCTCGATATATGATTGGGTGTAGCCCTTATGTTCTACCCCTCATTGGGCTAATCTAACCTAAGTGTATCCTATGAATATTGGAGCCTTGCAACCCCTTCATGTTTGTGTGAGGATTGGGGCCTTGAAGCCTCCTAACGTCTATGTGAATATTGGGGCCTATATGTCCCCTCATGCCTATGAGATGATTGAGGCCTTGAGGCCTCCTCATGTCTACATGAATATTGAGGTCTTGAAGCCCCCTTATGTCTATGTTATTATGGAGGCCTTGAGGCCTCGTCATGTCTGTGTGATGATGGATACCTTGAGGCCTTCGCATATCTATGTGATTTGGGAGGCCTTGAAGCCTTCTCATAGTTGTGTTATGAGGGAGACCTTGAGGCCTCCTCATGTCTATGAAATGAGGGAGGCCTTGAGGCCTCCTCATGTGAATATTAGGGCCTTGATGCCCTCGCATGCCTATCATGAGAGGAACTAGGATATGGCTCTCTAGCTGGGGTTTCTCGAGGAGTCCCTCCATGCGTTGAGGTATTAGCCCTAAGTATTTTTGAACTTTGTTCAACAACATGGTGGGTGGGTGGATCAATGTCATTGTGATTGTGAGTGTGTATAGCATCAGTTTCTACCTCAGTGCTGGACCGATGGCCATTGCTCTGTGTGTAGACCTTGACAATTATGAATTATATTTTTATGTAGATTTTATAACACATAAAAAAAGTAAAAAAGTGTTTATCTCCTTTAATTTTTCTTGGTGTTCCTAGACTGGTTTGGTGTGTTTTCAGATTTATTGATAGCTACAATCTAACTCTCATCATAGTTTTGCATTTTTTTGATGATATACTCATATTATTCAAGTGGATTTCACCTATATACTCATAGCTTGACAACCTGTAGAGAAGTTTTGATCATTATCCAACAAATAATTTGTGGTGATGAAGTCCACACATGGTTAGGGAGCACAAATCCTCTCGATACTTACCCAGTTCACCTGCAATCAGTGATATACCTCTCCAAAGAGAGATACGTGCTATATCCCATGGGTTATGATGGATCTTGGAAATCGATATTGGCCAATATCAAACTTGTATGAGGGATTATAGATGCCTTCTTCTCCTTTTTATCTAAAGGTATCTGACATTTTAAACACTTTGTCTTGGCCCTGTAACCTGTATTCTATATACAAGAAACAATAGTAAGAGATTAGTAGCATTGGTAGCCTCTCATGATAAGGCTTTATTAGAAAATCTATGAAGCATGATATGTAAGCATAATAAGATCAAAATGTAGCAAAAATGAATGATAAATGCATGGAAAACTTAGGAATAATAGTGCAAATGCATTAAGGAAACTAGATCTATGCTAAAACTAATTAACAAAGCAAAAAGCACTGACAGATCTAAGCTAAAACTTAGAAAATAATGTCTAAAACCCTAGGTTGTGCCTACGGGCCACTATCAAGGACAACGTCCGTGAAATGAAACTTTTTTCTTCGTGAACTAGAGGTTGTAGCACTAGATTCCTAGTATAAATTGATGTCCAAGGGTTTCCTTTGTGTTCATACACTAATTGGCGATGAAGAACATCTTGATCTAAATGCTTGGATGGCTTGTAATCCTTGCTCACTTAGACAACACTTCACTACTCCTCAAAGGGGTATGGAATCACTCTCCAATTTTCTAGGGCTCCACTGCACAAAAATTATGATATTCATGATATTTTTTTTCTTGAGAGGATGCATATGTAGACCTCCTAGATTCAAATCTAGATCTAGATATTGGATTCCTAAAGAATTCAAGATCTAGATCTACATGCAACTGACCATCCAAAGGGGAAGGATCAGTCATAGATTTGCATTGAAGAGGCAGTTAGGAGGAACTTTGTGAGATCCACACCAAAAAATACTTGTAAACAATGCAAGTGTAGTTAGACTGCATGATCTGGGACCGTATTCATGACTAGACTATATTTTAGTGCTAGTCATTGTCCAGAGTAGTGGTTAGGTGTGGTTGCTATCAGCTTTAGTGGCCAGTGTTGGCAGCCACTCTGATTGATAGCGATTGAGCCTAAATGGGCCAGAACTCCACTTTTTAGTGGTTAGGAGTATTTCTAGCTCTTGGAAAGGTCCAATATCAATCATATGGTCTTCGAATGTGTCCATATGAGTAGTCTCCTAAACATGACATGTTTTAGGTATCTACATGAAGAGATAAAAATCCAAGAGAGTGAGATAAAACAAAATAAAAAGGAATGGCAAAGTAAGGGTCAATCAAAAGGAATTTATTATTTCTCAAGTGGTCTTGAGTCAGCCTACAATGACTCAACAACAATAACAACCATAAAAAATATTCTATCAAGTAGTTCCCCCACCTCAAAAACTTCATAACATAGTGCCAACTATGAAAAACTACCAACATCAACAATTTATTCCATAAAATTCCACTTACACACCCTTGCCAGAATCATATGCATCCATCTACCACAAGTTGTATGACACAAATGAGCTTGTCTTTCCTAAGATTAAACCAGATGATCAAACCAAATTCAACAAGAGCTATAGGGAATATTTATTTTTCCCTTATCATCGGTAGAAGGGACACAACATTAACAACTGCTTCACATTCAAATATATGGTGGAAGACCTAACAGACCTAGGGCCCATCAAGTTTGATAGTCTCTTGGCCGAACAAAATCAAAACCTTGGTATATACTAAATGCCACTTCCTCATTATGAGGAACAAAAATAGACAATAGGGGGTCAAACATTAAGACTCCTAATCAAGTCAATCATGTACAACAATATCAAGGTTTTGTAGGGGCTATTCATGTAGTCACCCAAGTTCAAAGAAGCACATATAGACAAATTAAAAAACAACAGGTAGTTCAACCTCCTATAGCACCACAAGAAAATGTGTCTCAACCACGTACCAATTCATCATCATCCATACATTTTCTATAAATTCATTCCAATCTATCCATATTCCAATTCATCCATAACAACCAACTCATCCTCCAAACCATCCATAAAGACCCATCATCTCACTGAGCATCCAGTTGATGACTAGCCTCAAAATTGCTTTAGCTAAACTATATATATAATCTCATAAAACAATATCCCCCACACCATGAGGCATTAATGGAAATTTTAAAATCCATTGAACTTCAATCCCAAGACACTAATGCCTTCAATAATTTCATGGGGAGCATTCAAATGTGCATGGAGCCTTCCATCACATTCTATGATTTTTAAATCAAATCAATCTCATCAGAATCGATGGACCCTCCACTACATATTATGGATCAAGTTTATAAGAAACCATTTAAATGAGTTTTTATTGAAATTGGTTCCTCCATCAAAATCATCACCACATCCACCCTCCAACATATAAATATTTCACCATCACACATAACCAAATCCACATTCACCTTAAGAGCATTCAATGATGCTCTTTGTTCCATAGTTGGCACTATCATTTTACCCATAGAAGTGGGGGTAAAAACATTGCATACCATGTTCCACATCCTAGAGGGGTCCATGGCTTACAATGTACTCCTTGGATGCCACTATATTAGTAATATAAGATGTGTTCCTTCCATACTACATTAATACTTAAAATATGTGCATGAGGGAAAAATTCATTACATACCAACGGACATCAAACCATTTAAGTATTACAATTTTATCTTAAATCCCTATGAATACACACTTCCATCCATCCACCTATGCCTAACCCCATCAATCACACCACCCACAACTTCTTTATCCAAAGCTTCCATTAATGATGAGCTACCCATCACCAACCCACATCAAGCTTCCACTTCTACACCCCCACCTTCATCACAATCAACTACATGTACATGTGGTCAAACCCAATCCACACCATCCACATCATCAACATCAACATCATCCATCATCACTAATTCATAATCACCCATCCAACCTACACCCACTACCATTCCATCCACATCAACATCATCAACCATCCATAAAACCTCTCAACCAAATCCATCTTCATCCACACCAGCAGATGTCTCACAAGTTGATCTAACAAACTCTGATATGGACTTTGAGATGATATTTAACCATACATCCCTCTCACTTTCAAAGCCACAAGTCATCCATTATTATGCATTGTCATTAATAACATCATTAAATCTCAAAGATCTTATCAATCCGGGGTGGTGTCCAAGGTGGTCTACGATAGAAGGCTAAGGCAAAGTACAATTCAGGCATTCATATTTCAAGCATTTATTGGGTGAGATAGATTTGGTTTAGCCTTTTGGTGTCACACTAAACCTAATTTGTAGAATGGAAACTTGTAGGAACTAAAAACTAATTCTAAGTTGCAGGAATTGAAATCTAACTACAATTGCAAGAATTGGAATTGCTAAATTGAAAGTCTAATCTACTTTTGCAGAATTAAAATAACAAAATTTAAATTGTTGAATTTAAATGTTGCTAAAATGAAATCCTAAGTTACATTTGCAGAATTGAAACCTAGTTACTCTTGCATAATTGAAATGATGCTTGTAAATTAAACTTATGCTAAAAACACCTGTCAATGTCCTACCACAAAAGGTCGTCAAGCTTCTGCTATAGGAATTGACAACAAAATGAAATATGCTGAAAATGGAAAGTTGCTAAAACATAAAAGTAGGGAAAATATGGAAAGCAAAGGAAAAATTCTTAATATAATTTGTCAGCTGACACACACACAAATTTTGTACACAAACATAATAGAAAACATAAAGAACATTATACAAACTTAAAACAAGAAAAGTAAACTTGACAAGTAATCTATTAATTATGCTACAACAAAATTACAGATTAAAACCTACCATAAAAATCCTCCTTCTAGATATGAAAGTGGGCCCATACTTCCTAGTCTATAAGGAGGTGAAAAGCACTCCTTAACTAATTAACACTCAGAACATAAAATGATAAAATAATTGCACTTTTATTGATGACAAAACATGTTGAAAACTGTTATAAAAAATTACTATACAGTCCTAATTGTTGCTATTGAAAACTCTCCTCCATTCTAATTCCTAACTGGCTCAACCAAAGAGAGAGTTGTGTTATTTATATAAATATTTATAACATATCCCATGCTCAAATCAGCCTATGTGCTACTTTACAGTGATTTACCAATAATTTTAGATCTAAAATAAATGCAAATCTGGACAGTTTATGTTGCAATAGTAGTCATTAGCCCTTAGAAAGCATCTTCAATGGTGGGAGTATATGGGAGAAGTCTAGAAATATCTCACACATCTTTCTCCACTTTATAATATGTCATTTATATCTTGCAAACAACTTCCTATTATGTTGTAGTTATTTTTGGGTTTATCCTAAAAGAGGATCAATTGATCTTTTCCCATGAATGGTGGATTTTGGATGGCAAGGATGGCAAATACAGCTGGGGGATATTTTCTCTTAACCTTCTCAACCTTCTTTCCATTTTTCCATTGTCAAAAAATAATCAAAAAGTCAAATAGTACTTTTTGTTGTCAATCCAAAGATAACTGGCTCAATCCGAAGAAACTGCATTCTGTCAATCCAAACATGTCTACTCAATCTGAAGCTCTTCGGATTGACTATTTGTGTGGTCTTCAGGGGATATCAACTAATTTTTTTAAGTGGGTTATCTCTCAGGAATTGATTGCAATAGTTTTTATCCTTCTCCATGTGTGAATTCTATGCCTTGCTATTTATTGGTAGCTGGCTGGAATTTACATAGTAAACTGCTGCATTTTCCAGATTTATTGCACAGTTATAAAATATTGGCATTTTTTGCAAGTTCAAAAAATTAGAACATGGGAAAATAATTCAAATATCAACATGAATAAGTACATCAAGTTGCTACCAAATTTATACACTTTATTCACCAAGTAACCATGCTAAAATAGTGCAACAGTGCTGCATAATTATCCTTGCTCTATTATACCCTGTTGCTACCTATTTAGACCATGTGGAAATGCTTCTAAATAGGTCAGATATATTCTGTAGTCCTTCTAAACTTATTCCATCCATTTACTCATGCATTGCTTGACAAATTCAAGGTGCTCCTATAAAATGACAACGTGTTGATTTTTATATGGTTGTTTTCTACAGATTTCCATATTTAGAACAGTCCTAATAATTTGGCTTCAATGTGGACTTCAAACAATTTGAAGTGCAAGAAAACATTCATAAACCATTATGAAGTTAATGTATATCAACATACCACATTTGGCTGTTTGAAATGCATATTTTTATTTGCTACTTAATCAAGCAAAAGTAGTCACAAAATGCTGAAAATAGTCAAAAACATAGATATAATGCTCCTAACATAAAATCATGCAAACACTTAACAAATATATATTATAATCAACTATTTGGCATTTAACTTAATAATATGACAATTTTTATATGTCAAACATAGTGTAAAAATGAGGCATTTTCAGGCCTCATCATCCCCCCCAGCTTGAACTAATGCATGCCCTCATGCATCCTAGTAGGCCATAGTAATATGCTAGTTTTATCCTTGTGAAAAACATCCTTTTCCACCTGCTACCTGAGAAATTTCTCCTTGCTGCACTACATCAAGCATTTTTCAATTTAAGCACAGGTATTTCACTTTTCTACAACCTTGCAAAAAAAAATTCAATCAATTTTTTTTCAATTTTTTTATTCTATTTTCTTTTCTTTTCTTGCATATCTTTTTTTTTATTTGCAACTTGCAACTTTTTGACTTCTACACTTTCATCCTTCAATATTGCAATTTTTGCAACTACTACAATTTTAACACTTTTTTTGCCCTTCTACAAGTTTTAGTGTTGCAAGGTACCTCTTAAAGGCTTGGTATCATGTGATTCATCTTGCAATAGCCTTATTGTGGAACCATATTTGGCAGATGCACTACTACTGGTGAAATTTTATGTTCTTAACAACATTTCAGCCTGAATGCCTATTTCTATTGTTTGCACCTTTTGAACAAAATTGATAAAATTTTGATTTTGAAATGTTTGAGGGATGTACTTACATGTGGTAGAGCCTTAGGAACCTCAATATTTGTTGTACCCTACTCTTTTTACTATTATGTAGCATTTTCAGCAATTCTGGTACAGTTTTTGCTTATTTCAAAGATATCTTGTTCATTCCGAAGATAACTTGTTTTATTCTGAAGATTCATCCAAAAATGCAAAAATGACCTTCTATGCAAAAGTTAGCTACAAATTCTATTTTAGATCCATCTCTAGGGTATGTAAGCCTTCCATAACATAAAAAATCTCATTTCTATCCTTTTTTTTAGATGTTATTCATTACTATTTTATTGCAGTAGTAGTAAAATAGAATCTTCAGATGTTCCCATGCAACTAAGCGCAGAAGGGGGTGTTTCTTGACATCTTAAACATATTTCATTTTCAACTTGTCAATATTGTATGAATAGTTTTATGCCAAATACCAATTATCATACATTAAATGCTAAATACTTACTATGACTTAAATGCAAGAAACACATTCCTTACTGTCCTAAAAATTGATCATGCACCTTACAAGCTGCTTCTGGTGATTGTTAGCAAGCTATTTGAAAACATAAATATACATGTGTAGTGTGATATTTGTACAATGGTGAAACAAGGATGGGTGGATCAACACGACAATGCAAGCTGAAAAACCAATTTTCATGCAAGCCAACTCAGCAGTGCCTCAAGGAGGTTTTCACTACTGAATTATTCATTTTTTTTCTCTTTTTTTTTTTTTTCTTCTCTTTTTTTTCATCTCTTTTTTTCATCAGAAGAGGCTGCCATTTTTGGTTTTCAACCAAGTTCTGTCATTTTTTTTTCAAGTGCCTCAATAAAAGAGTGTCTCTCATGAGGCTACAATGAGAGAGAATGTCTCTCAATATTATTTGGATGAGAACAATTCTTATTCTGCAAAAACATGTCAATATTTGTATGAAAACACCATCTTTTTATGTTGAAATCTGTAACAATGATGCAACCTTCCTTTCTAGATGAGTAGTAAGAATCTGCTTATGTCATCATTTAACTCCTTATTGCTGGAAATGAAGTGCTGACTTCATTGTTCCTCCTCCATGCTGAAATTGATGTTTGTCCTCATGTATCTCCATTTTGTGGGACATGTTTTTTTTTTTTTTTTTTCTATTTTTTTTTTTTTTCTCTTTTTCATACTTTTTTCTTGTCTTGCTTGTGCCCATGAAGGAAGTTCACAAGCAAGTTTTTTTTTTTTTTTTGTCAAACTTTTATCATCACTCTGAATCTGACATGGAAGAGAAATTCTCCTCCATTATGTGTACATCCAATTGTTCACCTCAAGAACTCCTCCTTAGTTAATGGTGCATGGTATACCCGAAGGCAATATCCATTCACCACTAACTTCCTTTGTGAATCACCAATGGGAGAAAGAAACACTGCTTCATATCTAAAAATTTCTTCAATCAAGTGTTTGTCCATGCCTCCTAATCTGCAAAATCTTGTCAATCTGTACTTGAAACAATTCAATACCAATTCTCAAATATATTAAGTTCATACATCAAGATGAAATCTTGACATACCCTTGTAATTCTATGCAAAGAGATTGAAATATTATTTCAAAACAACAAACAATTTTATTTTTTGTTCATAAGTCAACCGGTCAATAATGTTCAAGAATTTCCTTGGCTATACTTCAATTTATTTCATTCTTAGGAGGACAAAATTTATCCTTAATGGAAGTAAATTTTCTATGTGCATCTTTTCTAGTTTTTCTCCTTTATCCAAAGCTTATTTTTGTGTTTGGACTAAATGGTTTTCGTGTATCTCCATTGACTTTTATCTCTTCAAGCTCAGGTAAGTTCTTGTTTGAGCACAGTTGGATGTTGCTGCAGTCAATAACATTTCCTACAATTTTTTTTTACCAGATTCAGCTACATAATAGGGGCTGCCTATCCTATATTATTCAAACTGATCACAGGTTGGGCTAAAAAAGACAATTTAACTAAACATATTTTTGGTTTGCATAATAAGATAATAAGTGTACAACTTAGCAGATCAACTACTTGTTAGGTAGGATCACCTCTAATGAGATCAACTATTATCTTTGTAGGCTAAGAATTGATAGGTTGTGGTTTAGTGTGATAAAACCCTAACAATATTTAAGCAATAATGGCAAAACTCTAGGATCACAAACTTCTATTTTGATTGTGCAAAAGTTTTGTGATGATTTTTTTTTTTAACAGGGTCAACTTACATTGACAGGGGTTGCCTGTCCTGTATTATTCATATTGGCCACAGGTTGGGCTAAATATGGTGGTTGATTTACTTACCCTATTTGTTTTTGTTGAGATCTCTCTTTGAGAATAATTTATATTAGGCAACAAATTTTTCATCTCTAAGTTGTGGAAGTAAATGGCATTCATCAATGATATGTCCCTATGAACAAATGCTACAAGTAGCTGATATGGCTATTTTATTCTAGGGATAGTCTTGTATATCTATCATGATATATTTTCAACACCTAGTACAATTTTTTTTATACTACCCTGATGATATGGATATAAAAAGGGCAGTACTAGCAGATGGCTCTTCTAAATTTTTTAAGAGATCTTATGTTTCCTGATAACGAGGATGATGAATTCTTTCAATTTTTATCAAGAATTTCAAACATAGGCAATTTAACCCCAAGTGTGAAGATCACCTCCCTGTGGTTGCTTGTTTTCTAAATGGACTGAAATGCAACTATCAATAATTATTATTTATACCAGCTATTACATTCAGATTTTACTCTGAACTTCATAACTTAGCACAATAATAATTATTTGACTATTTTTACCTATAACAACACCATGATCCCTGAAAATTGTGCCAAAATTATGCATTGTCATTAAGAACATCATTAAATCTCAAAGATCTTATCAATCTAGGGTAGTGTCCAAGGCTGTCTATGATAGAAGGCTAGGGCAGAGTATAATTCAGGCATTCAGATTTTAAGAATTTATTGGGTGAGACAGATTTGGTTTAGCCTTTTGGTGTCACACTAAACCTAATATATAGAATGGAAACTTGTAGGAACTAAAAACTAATTCTAAGTTGTAGGAATTGAAATCTAACTACAATTGCAGGAATTGGAATTGCTAAATTGAAAGTCTAATCTACTTTTGCAGAATTAAAATAACAGAATTTAAATTGTTGAATTTAAATGTTGCTGAAATGAAATCCTAAGTTACATTTGCAAAATTTAAACCTATTTACTCTTGCATAATTGAAATGATGCTTGCAAATGAAACTTATGTTAAAAACACCTGTCAATGTCCTACCACAAAAGGTCATCAAGCTTCTGCTACAAGAATTGATAGCAAAATAAAATATGTTGAAAATGGAAAGTTGCTAAAATAAAAAAGTAGGGAAAACATGGAAAGCAAAGGAAAAATACTTAATATAATTTGTCAGCTGACACACACACAAATGTTGTACACAAACATAATAGAAAACATAAAGAACATTATACAAACTTAAAACAAGAAAAGTAAACTTGACAAGTAATCTGTTAATTTTGCTGCAGCAAACTTATAGATTAAAACCTGCCATAAAATTTTGAAAGTGGGCCCATACTTCCTGATCTAGAAGGAGGTGAAAAACACTCCTTAACTAATTAACACTCAGAATAGAAAATGATAAAATAACTACACTTTTATTGATGACAAAACATGTTGAAAACTGTTACAAAAAATTACTGTACAGTCCTAATTGCTACTATTGAAAACTCTCCTCTATTCTAATTCCTAACTAGATCAACTAAGGAGTGATATGTGTTATTTATATAAATATTTACAACATATCCCGTGCTCAAATCAGCCTATGTGCTACTTTACAGTGATTTGCCAATAATTCTGGATCTAAAATAAATGCAAATCTGGACAGTTTGTGTTGCAGTAGTAGTCATTAGCCCTTAGAAAGCATCTTCAGTGGTGGGATTACGTGGGAGGAGTCTAAAAACATCTCACACATATTTCTCCACTTCATAATATACCATTTCTATCTTGCAAACAACTTCCTATTATGTTGTAGTTATTTCTAGGTTTATCCTAGAAGAGAATCAATTGATATTTTCCCATGAATGGTGGCTTTTGGATGGCAAGGACGACAAAGATAGCTGGGGGATATTTTCCCTTAACCTTATTTCCATTTTTCCATCGTCAAAAAATAATTAAAAATTCAAACAGTACTTTTTGTTGTCAATCCGAAGATAACTGGCTCAATTCGAAGAAACTACATTATGTCAATCCGAAGATGTCTGCTCAATCTGAAGCTCTTCAAATTTACTATTTGTGTGGTATTCAGGTGATCTCAACTACTTTTCTCAAGTGGGTTATCTCTTAGGAACTGATTGCAATAGTTTTTATCCTTCTCCATGTGTGAATTCCATGCCTTGCTATTCATTGGTAGCTGGTTGGAATTTACATGGTAAACTGCTGCATTTTCCAGATTTGTTGCACAGTTGTAAAATGTTGGCATTTCTTGCAAGTTCAAAAAATTATAACATGGGAAAATAATTCAAATATCAACATGAATAATTACATCAAGTTGCTACCAAATTTATACACTTTATTCACCAAGTAACCATGTTGAAATAGTGCAACAATGCTGCACAATTATCCTTGCTCTATTATACCCTGTTGCTGCCTATTTAGACCATGTGGAAATGCTTCTAAATAGGTCAGATGTATTTTTTAGTCCTTATAAACTTATTCCATCCATTTACTCATGCATTGCTTTACAAATTCAAGGTGCTCCTATAAAATGACAATGTGTTGATTTTTATATGGTTGTTTTCTGTAGATTTCTAGATTTAGAACAGTCCTAATAATTTGGCTTCAATGTGGAATTCAAACAAGTTGAAGGGTAAAAAAAAATTCATAAACCATTATGAATTTAATTTATATCAGCATACCACATTTGGCTGTTTGAAATGCATATTTTTATTTGCTACTTAATCAAACAAAAGCAGTCACAAAATGCTGAAAATAGTCAAAAATAGAGATATAATGCTCCTAACATAAAATCATGCAAACACTTAACAAATATATATTCTAATCAACTATTTGAAATTTAACTTAATAATATGACAATTTTTATATGTCAAACATAGTGTAAAAATGAGGCATTTTTAGGCCTCATCACATGAACCTTCCACCTCCACATCCTCATAAGTAGTAGTCCACCTCATTAATCCTGGCATTGGTGAATATGTGGTCTGATATGTCATAGTTAAACTACTAAGCATCCAAATTTTTAGGGATTACAATCACCCACGTAATCCACCCTTACCCATAGGATCGATGTATGGTATGGTTCCAACACCTAATAGAATAAATTTTATGTATGGGGGTTCGATTCATCATTTGATCCACCTCCCCTAGATGAACCCAAGCAACCGATCCATGCCAATATTGAACACATGTCAAGTTTCCCATCACAATACTTTCATCAGGTTAATTGGTAATGCTATGATTTAGAATTACATGAATAGGGTATGCATGACATCATCAAACTTCCATATCTATAAGTGCATGATCGTTTTGGTTTAGGATTTAATCCACAATATTCCTCTCTTGAGCAATATTTTCAATGCTTCAATCTAGAGCATGAAGAGGAAAACTATCACAATGGTGACTTGGAGGATGAACTCTATGAAAAATATGACATCATATATATAGCTTTGAATGAATCTGATGAGGAATCTACCCTAATCATTCTATTCACCAAATAGAATGAGTCTTATAGTAGAATATTCCCCATCCATCAACCCATATTCCATTTTCTCCTCGCAAGGGAGTGAGCTAAACCTACTGGTGAACCACCACTACCATTTCATTGATCCATCTTCACTAAAACATAGTGTAATATATGTACATAAAAAAAATCAAAATAATAAAAAATAAATCTTTACATTGCATGTGTATTTTATCAGTTGCATTTACTCGTGTTGCTTGCTATTGTTCAAGATTTCAAGGTTCCTTCACCAATTCTGGCATACCAGGACAACCTACCATTCGCATTGCCAACCACCATTCCCCCACTAAGTCAATATAATTTTTTTGACTTATTTACCCCACTCCATAGTCCATACAATTTGGAAAAACCAATTTCTTTTGACATAAGCCTCATCAATATGGAATGGATTTATTTTTTTTAATTTTTTTTTTTTAAGCGAAAAACCCCTTACGAGGCCGCCTTGGTCTAAGAGACCACGAATAGGGGGTTCTACATCATAAAATTCACCCGAGGGTCGCACCTAGCCCTACCCGCACCAACATTATCAATTGGATTTTGGGTACCCAATTCAGCTTTTTGGTAGGGTGGAGATTCGAACCTGGGACCTCCCTTGGAGGATTGCCCTCTCCTCTCCAACTCACCTACAACACCTGGGTAATATGGAATGGATTTCATCACCACCATCCTTATGTGAATTCATTCTTTCTAAGGAATTTTTAAGAGCTTTAGCTAATTACATTCCTCCACCGCATTCACCTTCATCTTCACCTTCACCTTTGGATCCTAAGGTTTTCCAAACAGACTTGGAAGATATTGAGTCATATGAGTTTGATAATGTCATTGATGACATTCATCTTATTCCAACACCACATCCTATTGAGGAAGGTTCACACATGGCCATTGAAGAGACTATTAATGTGAACCTTAGTTTAGACATAAACAATCCATAAATCATAAAACTAAAAAATTTTATCTACTAATGAACAGGATCAATCGATAGCTCTCCTCAAAAGGAAGAAGGGCATATTTGCATAATCCTATAAAGACATGTCTGGTCTTAACCCTAACTTAATTTTCCATAACTTAACCTTACATCCTAATGCTAAGCCAGTCAAACAAAAATTGAGACATCCTAGCATTGCCCTCATGGTTAAATAAGAGCTTCAAAAGCTATTATATTTGGGTTTCATTCAACCCATTGACTATCTTGAGTGGCTTTCAAATATGGTACCTATTCGCAAGACTAACGAAGAGATACACATTTGCACTAACATTTGATATCTTAATAAAGCATTTCCTAAGGATGACTTTCCTCTATCGAACATCAATACTCTTGTCGACACTTTTTTTGGCCATGAAATGATTTCCTTAATGGATGGTATTTTAGGATATAACTAGATTATGATCAATCCTTATGACCGACACAAAACAACATTCACAACACCTTGGAGGACTTTTTACAAGGTGATGCCCTTTGGCCTCAAAAATTTAGGTGCTACTTATCAATGTGCCATGACATACATCTTCCATGATTACATGCATAAGATCATTGAAGATTTTATGGATGATCTCTTGGTATAAAATATAAAACTTGAAAAGAGCATATTGGTGTCTTAGAAAAAACAATTCATCAACTTATAGAGCATAATGTAAGGTGGAACCACAAAAATAGTATCTTTGGTATCACCTCAAGCAAACTACTAGGATTCATCATCTCCAAGAGAGGCATTGAAGTGGACCCAAACAAATTCAAATCCATCATGGAGATGTCTCATCCAAAAAACTTGAAAGAGTTGCATAGTTTAAAAGGAAAGATCCAATCAATCCTTTGTTTCATTGTGCAACTCTCTAACAAATGTAGGCCATTTAACCACCTCTTACAAAAGGATGTGGCATTTTCATGGATAGATGAATGCCAAAAATATTTTGATGACATTAAAAAATATCTAGCTTCTCCACTAGTCTTAGATCCTCCTTTCTCGGTGGTCCCCTTCCATATTTATGTTTCAACAACATACTTTGCATTAGGAACAATGCTTGTTCAAAATAATAAAATCAACCAAGAGCAAGCTATCTATTAAATTTATTGAACAATGGTAATCTATGAAACTAGATATGCTTACATAGAAAAACTATGCTTAGTAGTGGTTTTTTCCACTAAGAAACTTAGACATTACATGCTAAGTCACACCACATATGTCATATCTCATGAAAATCCTCTACTTTACATGATGTCTCACACTTACAATAACACTCGCACTACAAAATGGATAATGCTCCTAACTAAATTTGATCTTGATTTCATTAGCCAAAAATCCATTAAAGGTCAGGTCATAGCTGATCAACTTGTGAAAGCTCCACTTCCTAGTGATCAATCCTTGATTATTGAGCTCCCAAATGACTCGGTATTTACCATAACTAAACAAGAAAAATATGTCATTCCGAATGAAGATGTCGATATCACACTCTTCTTTGATGGTTCTAAGTGCAAAAAATAACAAGGTGTAGGAGTCATGTTTCATACACCCTAGGGGGTATCGATTCCATTATCATTCAAACTCGATTTCCCATACACAAAAAATAATGCAAAGTATGAAGCCTTAATCTTAGGTCTTCAAGCAACCATAGATATGTGCATAAAGCGTATCAGGATATTTGGTGATTCTCAACTTGTCATTTTTCAAGTAAACAGAGAATACTAATGCAAATAACTAGTCTTAAAACTTTACCATGAAGTAGTAATGAAATTGCTTGCCAAATTTGACTAGTATAAAATCGATAGCTTTCCACATTCAACTAATATATTTGTATATGTGATGGCCTCTATAGGATCATTGATTCCAAAGAACTCCGTAGGAGAGCTATAGCCACTCATTGTCACAACAATATCTAAATCTATAATTGCCCATGCCGAATCTAAATATGTGAAGGATATTTACTTCCTTCACACAGAGCCATATGATTCTTGGTCTAGTTTGACATGTCACAAAATGCTAAATGAACTTTCAAACAAAAGGTAGCTTGTTTCACTCTCTTGGGGGACATGTTGTATAGACATGGTTATGATGGAGTCCTCCTTCATTGTCTTGAGCCTACAAAGGCCCAAAGAGCAATATCAGAAGCTCGTGATGGTACTTGTGGTGGTCACTTTATTAGAAGGGACATCACAAAGCACATTTTATGCATGGGTTATTATTGGCCCACCATGGAACATGATTGTTGCACCTACATCAATAAATACCAACAATGTTAGCAACACGCTAATTTAACTAATGTACCATCACAAGCATTACAACCTATTCAAATTATTTGGCTATTTTCACAATGGATTTTGGACTTGATTGGTAAAATCTTACCTCCTTCCTCAAGACAACACACATTCATCATCACAACCATTGAATACTTCACTAAGTGGGTTGAGGCAATTCCTTTAACCAATATGACAAGACCTATGATTATGGAGGTTATACTTCAACATATCATCTGTCGCTTTGGTATTCCCTTGAAAATTATCTCTGATAATGGAAAGTATTTCAAAAATTAGAATTTTCTATAAAATTGTAAAAAATATAATATCCAATATAGTTTCTCGACTCCTTATTACCCAAAAAACAAGTGGATAATTTGAGGCAACCGATAAGACCTTGATTGCTATCCTCAAAAAACTAGTTAAATAAAAGAATCGATATTGGAATACTTAGATCCCCTTGGTATTATGGGTATGTTTAATAAGCATATGCACACCTACTATGGTAACACCATTCTCATTGGTCTATGGTGCCAACGCCATCATGCCTCTTGAGCTTGAGATCCCCTCATTGCAAATTTTATTGCAAGAATTCATAGATGATGATACTGCTAGACAAGCACATCTTGACCAACTCACACTCCTTTATGAAAGGTGAACAAATGACTTGGAGCATATATGAGTATACCAAGATCATCTCAAGTGTGCTTACAATGCTAAATTTCATCCACGTGAATTCTAAGTAGGAGATCTTGTCCTTAAATATAATCAATAAAAAACCAATGCATTACCGCATATTTGTGATAAATTCATAGCTAATTGGTTAGGTCCATACATTGTCACCCATAAAGTAGGTCAAGGAACATATAGACTTGCCATTATAGAGGGAGAAGAAGATCTCAAACCACTAAACATCATCCACTTGAAAGCATTCTATGCTTAAGGTGATTTACATATGTATATATATACATGGCTAATACACAAAAACATCATTCATACACATTGCATTTCACACATTCATTGTCATTCCGATTCATTTCATCCACCATATTAGGGGTCATTTTTTAAGTTTAGACAATAATTGATCCAATAAATCTTGTTGCCTTAATCAGGGCACCCCCAAGTTCACATCCATTTCACTACAATATTTCACAATTCTATTTACCATTTGCACTATCACTCCATTATCCCATACCCTTAATTTACAAATAAACTACTTTCATATTTATTTATTAAATCAAATTCAACTACTTTAATCCATAAATAAACCCTTTTCCTTCATTCTATAAATTAAAGATCCATACCCTTAAGTTACAAAACAAACTGCTTTCATATTTTTTTATTCAGTCAAATTCAACTACTTTAATCCATAAATAAACCCTTTTTCTTCATTTTATAAATTAAATACCCATAACCTTAATTTACAAAACAAACTAATTATTTATTTATTTAATAAACCAAAGTCATCTACTTTAATCTATAAATAAACCCTTTTACATTTTAATAATCCTCTTAAATTTCTCTTAATACTTATTTAAAGCTAAGTAACTAAAGAAGACTCTTATAACATAAATTAATGTTTTCAAAAGCAATCAAATGGAACACTAACAAGCACATCATCATACCCACTACACGTGCTCAACAATGTAACTCACAATAGAGGTGAATGACCACTATGGTCCAAGGTAACCACATGCCTTCGCGACCTAAGATATGGTAGAAAGAGATAAGGATAATTGGCAGCTACAAACACCCACACAGGTGGACATCCTTGCTTGAGAGTGATGGTGGCCTCTTTAATTTATAGGCCTTAAGGATATGGTAGATGGCTGGGAGGTAAAATATCCATCCAACACTTACAAAATTTTCTTCATATGGAAATAAAACTATGAATTGCCAAACAACAATGTGGGAATAATTTTACAGGTGACTTTGGTTTGACAAGATCCAACTTACAAGGCAGCATAGCCAACATGGTTTTACATGATTTGCTATAACTTAACTCACTCAACTCCTAACTTACTTTTGGAGTCCTCCAATATCAACATGCTAACAACATCTTAAAGGGAAATAACCCACAATATACACCATGATAACATAATCAAAAATACCTAGATGGCAATTTTATAGGGGAAGCTCATATGCAAGCATAGAGGAGGGTTTTAACATAATATAACTTCTCATTTTCACACAATCAAAAAACTGGCAAAATTAAACCAATGAAAACCATAAAGTAAGAATGAACAAACACTATCATTTCAAATGGAACAACATTTATAACCCAACCTGGTATATTGACTACTTCCTTTGAGGTTGATTCGATGGTGTTGTCCTAGCTTGGTGCTTTCTAGATTTCTCCTCTCCACTATTGTTGTTCTCTGCCTTACCTTCCTTCTCCTCAACTAGTCATCGTCTCCTCACACAACTACACAACTCTCCCTTATTCCTCTACATACCACCACCCATCATAACTTCTTCTACTACCCAACGTGATGGCTGACCAAGATAATATTATTAAAAAAATTAGATAATATCCATCATAAATGGAACTCCTTTCAACGTTGACAAGCACTCCTCCCACCAACTCGAACATCCACTTGTCAGACGTTCGAATGGAAAATACATTTTATTGAATTAACATAGAATTTTATTATTATATGAATAATATTTTATCAACTACTAATTATAATATAGACTCTCTTACTATTATATAATCAATATTATAAAAAAAGATCCAAAAAAATCCAACTATGGTTGGAAAATAGCAATGATTATGAATAAACAAAATACTGCACTTTATTTTTTTATTGATATAAAGTGAAATGAAGTAAATGTAAGGTGTTGTTCATGGGAATGGTCCCATCGAGCGTGCCATTTTTTAGAGAGGAGAAACCACCATCGAACAAGTAAAATACCAAGACAAAGAAAGCAATATATACAATGGATTTTATTAAAAATATATGATTTTACAATACAACATGAAGCTCTTTATCTTTTGCAATTACAAATTAGTCCAAGAGGGCTTTTACAACAAGGATGGTGTTGTTGTTTCTCTACCATAATCGAATGTGATCAGGAGACATTGTATGAGTGTGTGAAGGTGTAGGAGCTTCCAAGGGCTACTGTAAATGAATGAAAAACCTGCACATAGCTAAGATAAAATAATTTAGTAGATAAATGGGCCCACCTAATTTGGGCCTTTGTTCATACAAAATATAAACCATAGTAAATAAAATATAACTGCTGCTAAATGAAACTAGAGTGCAAGAAACACAAAAAATATACTTGTTAAGCATTTATATATGGTTGAGGATCTTGTTGTGTGATTTATTCCTTGTAAAAGGTATGATCATATCTAGGGAGGTCATAAGCAGTAGGCAAGACCATATCAGTGGAGGTAGTCTTGAGACTATGACTGTAAGCTATAAATGATCAAACCCAAGAACTTTTGAGCATGTGAAATGGGGTCAAGAGGATCTCAAGACAAGGGTAGTTGCTATAGGTAAGTACGAAATTGTCTAAGGCAAGTGTATAGATGGATTTTGGTGGTATAACACTATCTCAAATGGGATCTCTCCCCTTGGACATGGCTATGGGTACTTATAGGAATTTTAGGGTTGGGTGAGTGGGATGCCACATGGGCTCCACTTAGCTTCCACATGGACAAGATAGGTGAGAAAAATTCTAGAAGGTGATGAGGTGGAAGGGTTCATTTAAGTGATATATAAAATGGTGGCCTAGGGGAAGGGAAGCTAATTTTAAATTAGTTTCCTAAGGCACATGGGGAGCGTGGGGGTATTTTAAAATTGCCAAAATATTTATGTGGTCGTCCTATGACCAGGTGGAGTAAATACGCTTCTAGATTTATCATTATTTTTAAATTTAAAATTACTTTTTATAGCTTGGAAAAAGTGCATGGAGGGGTGCAATATTAATGTGGGAGATTTTTTAATATTAAAAAGGGGCAGATTTTCTAGGCTTCTAGATAATTTGTAATAAATGAATTGCCTTGAACATTGTTTATTTTGGATTAAGGGGATTTATATGTATTTATGTTAGGATCCCATCCCAAAATTATTTTGTAATTCTCATTTTCTTATGTAATGACCCACTTCCAACATGAGGAATTCCGTTATAATGTTATTTTATAATACTTACGTATGTGGAAATTAAGGCACCTAGCCAAGTGGTGCCATCTCATGTAACCGTTATCAATATTGTAATAGATGTTTGGTAGAATATTCTAGCTCAAGTGGTATTTTGCATGTAAGCCAACTCTTGAGCCTTTAGGTAGGGTTGCATGCAACTTTTTCTTTAAAATACATGAATCTATGTACGAATGTATCTTTTTGCAACTTAATGAAATATTGAAGGAGGTTGCCCCTCGAAGAGGCTTGTAATTTTGAGTTATTTGTGATATTGTTCTAATTCGACAATTACTTTTTGCATAGTGTTATTCTGTTATTTGATGTATTTTAGTTATTTTCTAGTATTATGTGTGAGTGAGTTTTATTTTAATTGTAGGTTCCTAACAAGTGGTATCAAAGTGCTTTCCAAGGATGAGTTCTACTATGATTGCAAAAATTATTACTCAACTATTTATGCCTATTAGATATAATTTCATGTGTTTTTATTATGTTTTCCTTTATTTAAAAACCAAAAAAAATAGCAAAAACCAAAAAAAGCCAAAAAATATTATTCTTTTTTTTAGTATTTGAGTCGAGGGTTTTAAAATGTCATCAAGGATTTGTCATTTTTGGCTAATCTAGATAGCCCATAAAGTATCTAGTGAAATGAGGGGTTATCAGACTCCAATACCCAAGCCTCAAATAGCACTCATGCACAGAATTGAGCTTCCATGCATCTTTGAGTGTATCGGGAGACCATTTTAAGCTTAAACAAAATTTTATCTAGTAGGAAGCTTTTTGACCTTGTATCATCCATAGTCCACAAGACACAACATCCTAGATGGTTACCCTCTCGTATTGTCAAAGATACAAATAGTATGCTCAAGGGTATGTGTAGAATCCTCCTTGGGTAGTGGCCTAAAATATTGGCCTGAGCACTATTGTTTTTTATTAAGGTATAACATAGGGCCTATGGGTATTAGATACTACTCTACCTAGTATACCCTGGTTCTATCAAAAACTTCAACCTACAAAAACAAAATCTCCCTGTTCTACTGAACCTGCATTCATGATCTCTAAAAAGTGAGCATACTAAGAAGGACTTTCCTATCATAGAAGAACAAAATTACATGTACCAAATAGGCAGGATAGATTCTACAAGTGTATATCATAGTCTAACATATTCTAGTACCATCTAGGTCAGTGGTAGTAACAGTCAGGTCAATGATAGTAATAGTTAGGTCGACATTGATAATAACGTTAGTGTTAGTAACTGCATAGTACAAAGGATCCCAAGGTTAATGATGTGAACAATATCAATAATTTTAGTATATATGATATGAATAGAGATAGGACAGTGATAAGGTGGTTAGTCAATAGAACACATACGTCGAAGATAGTGATCCAACATCCAACTTTTGAACTGTCCCTCTAAATCAAAAATCGCCCACACTAGTAGACTCATCAAAATAAAGGATAAAATAAAATCTAGGGTGCCCAGAATTTGTGTTGTGGGATATAGATCATTGTGACTATATTTTTGAGGTGATCATTTTGATATACAACACCCAAGCACTTTTTTTGATTCCTTACTAAAAATAGTAACTCCTAAAATTACACATCTATTTTTAGTAATTCGATAAAATAGGTTCAAGACTATCCAAAATCGTTGATGGCACTCATGGACATCAAAAGAGATAGATCAAGTCACCTCATTATTGGAAACCCTACAAATCACCATTGATGGCATGCAAATATCAAATCAAAACATGATGGCAGAGCTTCAAAATTTTAGATATGATTACTGTAGGCCCAAAATGGCCACATATTTAGAAAAAAATTTCAATGTTTTCCAAGGCATGAAGGAGCTTGCTCTACCTCATGACATTATTTCAGCACAAAATGTTCTATCACATGATCAAATTGGTCAAAGTTTACACTTATCCATTTCAAGATCATGGGCCATAACACAATTTTTGTTTTGATAAAGTTCAATGGTTCACAGCATGCTCCATCTTGTGTGGCATGGAACATTGTTCCATCCCATTGTCAACATCAGTCAAATTTGATGTCACCACTCTTATAATCATGGATTAAAACATATCACCACTCTTATAATCATGGATTAAAACATATTGCTCCATCCCATACAAGTTGAAGAGTATTTCATGTTGTCATGGCACAGTACGCATTGCTCCAACCCGTGGTCAGAGAATTCAACATTCATGAAGGTGGATACCAAGGAGAAAACCAATACAATGCTCCATCCCATGTGGCTCAAAGCAAATTTTTATGTCAAAGTATTATTTTCTCCAAATAACGGTTAAATTGGTTAAAATATGTGAAAATCATTTCTAAGAAGTGGGCTATGATATGTCTCTATGTTGTGGAGCTACTAGTAGTGTTTGAGATTTGAACTTAGTCGTCCATGAGTGGATCAATGATCAATTTGTTTTGATTATCTCCAAGGTGCATAAAGGTAAAACTTCTATAACATGAAATGGTTTATCCAAGTGAACCAGTAGGTGAAGCGTCGAAGAGATCAAGAACCAAGAAGCAAATATAGTTGAATATCTATGGTTGGATAGCCCCTACAAGAACAATGAATAACTTGGATTACAGTTTTGATAGCTTGGAGCCAAACACCATGAAATACCAGCAAGTTATAGAAGTCAAGTTGTAGATAAGCACAAGATCGCACGTTTTCTTCTTTCATCAAAGATAAATAAGAGGTTGCTACCTCAGCACCTAGTTGATCTGGCGTTTCATTTTTCTTGTAATGTTCCACCTTCTTTCATTTTTTCAAGCATGTAAAACTATAAATAGAGGTCGAACCCTCATTTTTTAGGGTTGGCTCTAGAGTGTTTGCTTGCCCTATTGTGTAAATACTTTCTACAAATCAATAGAAGGAACATTACTTGGATGTTTATCTTAGACTGGTGTCTTCTATAATATTTGAGATATTCAAGCTATGAAATGCTTTTTTGCTACTATTGCTATGCTTATTCTATTCTACTGATATTGGATTGCTAGCTTAGAGTATTTTGAAATATTTTATTATTGAATCTATACTTGCAAGAGTTTATTTTTTGTTAAATTGGTACTAATATTATTTAGCTATATTAGATTATTAATATATTTTATGTTTGAAATAACTTCTTGAAGTATGTCTCTATTTGTCTAAAATGATGAAGACTATCTATTTTGAATGCTATTGATTACAAGTGTGGGACAATGGAAATTGATTGTCAAAGGGTTATCTTGTAGATGCCTATGTTGTTATCTTTATCTAGCCACTATTTAATTGTTTTTTTTTTATAAGTAGCATTATATTTACAAATGGGTTTTTTGAGAAGGGACCCAAAACCTTATTTACAGAAAAAGCCGAAGCTAAAGGAAGTACCACCGCCTGAATCTAATCCCAGGGCCGGAGTCCGGGGCCCGGGGCCCTTTTTTTTTTTTTTTTTTCCTTTTTTAACAGGTTTTGAAAGGATCCCAAAACCTTTTTACAACAGGTCAAAAGATCAAACCTAGGTTCAAAAACAAACCCTAGGACATATCCCACCCAGTGAGAAAATCCGAAAAAGGGATGAAGTTGACAAATCCCGTCTAAGCGGGAAAAAATAGTAAACCCTAAAATCTCGTCTCAGGGAAAAAACAAAATTATTTGGAAAATCCCAACTAGTAGGAAAAGGAGCAAACCCTAAACCGGCATAATTGAAAAATCCCGCCCGACGGGAAAACCAGCAGGATTGGAAAACCCGCCCCGCGGGAAAAAATAGTAGGAGCAGAACAACCCGCTCAGCAAGGAAACCAGCAGTAGCTGGAAGAGAAGGATCCTGCTCAGCGAGAAATCTGCCAAAGGAACAAACCCCTGCCCAACAGGAGGCCCAAAGCTGGGAAGCAAAAAATAAGGGAGGGACAGGGAAGATGTCCCACGAGCGCCCGGGGCTGGAAAGGGAACCTTGGCCAAGACGAAAGTAGCGGAAGACCACTGAAACGACCAGCAAGAGAACAACCAGCCCCATCCATGCCTGGAGGAGACAGAAGCCTAGGAGACATAGCTGCAGGTTTGGCCCCCCCCAGGGCCCAAAGGGCAGACTACAGAAACCGAGGGTCCACCTCAAGACCAGACAAACCCCAGATCTACACGGAGATCCCGAAGGCAAAGGCAACCTGGAGCAACTGAGGAAGGGCCTCATATGCGGGAATAGGCCCCCCCAAGGCCAAGAAAGAGCACATGAAGATCCCCAAGTGGCAACCAGGAAACCAGAACCAACCCTCTTTTAGCAGCCGCCCTTGGGCAAGCTGAAAACCTACCAAACCAAGGAACTCGGGCCCAGAAACCATAGACCCTGCCAAGCAAAAGCAAACCAAGCAACGGGAACCCTGAGAAAACACGGGATCTGGAAAAGCAGGGCAAGAGAGTGCCCGGGGAGGGGGGCAGGGGAAGGGGAAGAGGGACAAGAACCACCCCGCAACGGGCCCAAACGCACAGGATCCACCCAGCCCAGGGACTAGCCCACCCAGGAGCCAGCCCGCACGGGAACCACCCCGTCCAGGGGCCATCCCGCATGCCAGCAACCCGCCCGGGGTCCAGCCTAAACAGGGACCAAAGATGAACAGCTACCAGCACCCGCAGAAGCACTCCGCGCAGCGGCCAAAGAAGACAGCCAGCACAACACCCCCAACCGCACAGCTGCCAGCCAGAACAGGAACCACCCCGCCTAGCATCCACCCCGCACCGAAGCTTGTCGGTGCAGCAGACGTCCACCATAGCAGCCAACCCGCCCAAGCGCCGCCTCGCCCTAACCCGGCCCCCCCTGCAACATGACGAAACTAGGTTTTCTCGCAAGCAAACCCTAGCAGAGCGCCAAAAAACATCCAGGATCACCACTATTTAATTGTTACTTCCTAACCCTAAACCCATTTATATCCCTATATCTTAAACATTTAACTATTCTTAAAGGAGTCAACACTCTATCAGTTGACAAGGAATAACAACCTACTCTAGAGGTTGGATTAGAGAAATATTCAATCCATCCAATATTGGTGTTTGGACTATGACTAGTGGGAAAACACCTAATCATAATACTAGAAGATAAGAGTCATAGTTTCAAGTTTTTCTTGATGTTAATTTGGATACCAATAGTTTTGGCACACTATGTGAGACCCTATTTACAAGAAAATTAGCTAACCCACCCTTTTATTTTATATTTTACCTTTTCTCGGAGGAATCTAGATTTAGTGAATTGTCTTAACCTTTTTAAGTGGTAAACAATAAATTCACTTAGAAAATTCCTAAATGCAATAAACTAGAAATCCATTATGATAGCTCATAATATTTCATGAATACTAGGTCATCTGCAAAGAACAACCCAGATTCTTTTATCTATTATGAGCTCCCTTTGAGAGGATCCACCATCATAAGAAATTTGAATCCAAATTTCCAATAATATGAGACTCCACCAGAATTACCCCTTGAAGTGCCTCCAAGGCCACCTCCAGCAAGAAAAGTACCTATAAATATGGCTCATAATGTGAATGTGGATCCAAACTAGCCCCTATAGAAATACTCTAGTTGGAATATAGCTAGTCCCCTAAGTCTTGCCCACATGCATGATATCCCTTAATCTATATCCAAATCCATACCTACCTATGATTGATAAAGCAAAACTACTTACAAGCATTACCAAGATATCCTAAATCTAGCAGCAACTCAACATAAAAAATAAAGATGTCATTGTTCGAATCCTAGCCCTATATTTTAGAGGAAAAATCCTACACTGGTTTAGGATCTTAGAGAACAATAGCATTACTTCATGAGCCACATTAGCATATCCCTTTGTAGAATATTGCAAGGAGTCTGTTGATCCCTTTTATCTCTTAAATTAGTTTACATCCATGCAAAAACATTAGCAAGAGTTAGTTTCAAACTTCAATCTAAGATTTAGTAGAACCTGGAAGAGGATTCCACCTGAAGCTAGGCCAGCTACAACCCTTTATTTTATGTACTATATTAGAGCCCTTAGGTCATATCTAGGTTTACAAACTCAAAAATAATGGGTATACACCTTCCCTCAAGTCTACAATATAGTTGTGCAAGTTAAAAATATTCTCATCAATGTAGGAAGATTACCCCTAAATCTGTGATGCCCTACTGCTTTGACATTCCCAATGTCTAAAGTTAGACAACTACATCTTCTTACATGGACCCTCCTTCTTTGTCATCCTCACTTCCTCAGATGGCTCCAATACCTCTCCCCAAAGTACCATCTACTTCAATTCCTTTTCCACCACTTCCATCTCAAGCACCTCAGGAATCCACTATGCTTCTTGATATTTAGAGTACTTTGAAAACACTCAGTAACAAGATGAATTCAATGGAGAAAAGAGATATAGAGATATATCAACAAAGGATATTCTCCTATGTTAATAAGGATCAAATACCTGGTACCAATAATAGTACAAGGATCATATTTAATGCAATTCAAGAAGATCAAGAATATTCTTCTAAAACCAGTCTTGTGAATGTGTGGTGCCTTGTATGTAATGATCCTCATGATTTAGATTCATGCATTATGTACCAACATCATGTGTAGCAAGCCATGGAAAAGGTAGATAGGAACCAGAAAGGTAGAGTTAACATGCTTTGGTAACCAGATCATATCATGGTTGGGCAAGATCTTTATGAAGAAGGACCTATTTTTGTCATGAAAAAATTAGGAAAGAAGACATTGCAAGTTGATCCATAGAAGATGGGTTAGTTTTAGATCCCTTCCCAAAAGAAGAAATATCCCCCTCTACAAATTAGTGATAAATGTTCTATTCCCCAAGTAGCTAAAAAGAGGGACATGGTTCCTAAAAGCCAAGAAAATGAGATCAATTTTCCTAGGTGATATCAAAGAAAATGACAAATAAATGATGAGATCCAAAAATGAAACACAAGAAAAGCTAAGGTTTCCTTCCATAACTAAAATATAAAGGATCAAAGCCACACAAAAATACAAGAGTAAGTATGGTGAACCATAAAATAAGTCTAATAATTTTCCTTTATGAAAATCAGAGTATAACATTGTAGAAGAGATGAAAAGAATCCCTTCTACGGCTAGCCTCTATGATACTCTCTTCATTCCTGGTCAAATAGATCTTTTTAAAGCTTTTTGAGTAAAAATCCCTAAGAAAAGTAGACTACTACCATCCTTAGTGTGCTTTCTAGGAGAGATAATATGTCTCCTACTACTTTAAATAACAAACCCCCTCCCTATTATATTTCTTTGAGGATGTAGGGTTGGATAGCCCACAAATATATGATTGATTCAGGGGCCTCTACCATAGTTATGCCCAAAATATTTTGTGAAGATATGGGTATGGAGTATACTAGATCTTGTCCAGGAGTTTTGCAGTTGGATGGGACCGTAGTTAAGATAGTTAGAGTAATAAAATATGTACTAATGAGGTTGCATATAGCCTTGAAAGTGACCATGGTGTAAGAAATTGTAGTGGTAGATCTTGAGCCTTATTTTAGCCTATGCCTTTCCAAATAATTCACTACCAAGTTGAAAGGATGTATGTACTTGGATTACTCTAGCATGCTAATCCCTTTCAAAGGAAATAGAATAAGGATAACACCCAAGAAGCCTATGTCCTATCACATTGAGAAGATTGAAGAAGACATGTGTAACCTCACACCCCTAGATGAGTTTCAACTAGTAGAAAGTTTTTAAGAGTTAGAGGTTGAGGATGAATTGCCATTCAGAGAATATTACAGTCAGTTTGGGATAAGAATTGGCACATACAATTGTTAGAAAGGCGAAACCTTTCGTTCTACCAAAAGCTCGAACTGGAGGTAGCCGCTACAGGCCAGGGCTTTAACTTACGGGAGGCGGTTAGTCCATGTCACGATTCTCGAGGAGGGACGCTGGCGATTAGTCCAAAAATCCCCCCCAGCGTTACCCAAAGGGAATCGAACCCGAGATCGGCTCTGATACCAATTGTTAGAAAGGTGAAACCTGCCATTCTACCAAAATCTCGAACTGGAGGTAGCCGCTACAGGCCAGGGCTTTAACCTACGAGAGGCGGTTAGTCCATGTCACGATTCTCGAGGAGGGACGCTGGCGATTAGTCCAACAACAATATTTCTTCAAAAGTAGAGAAAAATATACTTTCTATATCCAATCAATCCTTAAGAGAAATAGATACTTGGACCATGCATTTTGATGGTGCAAGATGCATAAATGGAGCTAGTATCAGTGTAGTTTTACAGTCTCCATCAAAATGTGTAAAGAGTTTTACATACATATTGACATGGTCCTGCACCAATAATGTTGCAAAATATGAAGATTTGTGCTTAGGTCTAATGCAAGTAGAGAGCATGGGTATCAAGATACTAAATATATATGGTAATTTTGAGTTAATAGTCAATCAGTTAAGGGGGATATGTAGTAGTAAGCACCATTACTTGAGGACATACAAAAATAGGGTATGGTATTTGATGGAATCCTTATATACCTTAAATATTCATTTTATTCCTATAAAATAGAACATATTGGCTAACTCCTTGGCATTTAAAGGATCTAATTTCAATCCTTCTACAAATATGGGAGTTGTTAAGCATAAAAGGATCAAAATGGTTTTCAAGCCCGCAATACCAGACAGACAGATTTTCTAGCAGGTCTTTGAAAGTGATGAATAGATCATTAATTTCTTAGTAAGAGAGGCTTGCATATATTCCGTTCAAGAGGAAATCCCTAATGAGATAGATCAACAAGATGTTATCCAATTAAAAAACAATCATATCCCTAAAGGGTTGGTCACACTGGAAAGCCTCTTTGATAATGAAGATAGGAGGAAAACCAAAGCGATGGAGCTCAATGAAAAGATCTATAAGGAGATCGAGATTGAGAAAGAAAAGAAGCTCAAAGTTGGTATCTGATTTTCTTAATAAGAGGTAGAGGATATCAAAGCCATATACCTAAAATATCAAGATATTGTGGTCTAGTCAATTAAATATCTAAATGTTGGAAATAATGTTTATTCCATCATTTGGGTTATGTAAATATATCCTCCAAGATACATACCTATATTACTTCATGTGCAAGTTATCTAGTGAACTACATGCAATGTCTCCTGCTACTTTAAAGAACAAACCCCTCCCTTTTATATTTCTTTGAGGATGTAGGTTTGGATAGCCCACAACTATATGATTTATTTAGGGGCCTCTACCACAATTATGCCTAAAATAGTCTATGAATATATGGGTATGGAGTATACCAGATCTTGTCCAGGAGTTTTTCATTTGGATGGGATAGTAGTTAAGATAGAGTAATAAAATATGTACTAATGAGGTTGCATAGAGCCTTGAAAGTGACCATGGGGTAAGAAATTGTAGTGGTAGATCCTGAGCCTTATTTTTTCCTATGCCTTTCCAAATAATTCACTGCCAAGTTGAAAGGATGTATGTACTTGTATTACTCTAGCATGGTAATCCCTTTCAAAGGAAAGAGAATAAGGATAACACCCAAGAAGCCTATGTCCTATCACATTGAGAAGATTGAAGAAGACATGTGTAACCTCACATCCCTAGATGAGTTTCAACTAGTGGAAATATTTTAAGAGTTAGAGGTTGCAAATGAATTACCATTCAAAGAATATTATAGTTAGTTTGGGATAGGAATGGGCACATACAACATTTCTTCCATAGTAGAGAAAAATATACCTGCTATATCCAATCAATCCTTAAGTAAAATAGATACTTGGTCCGTGTATTTTTATGGTGCAAGATGTAGAAATGGAGATAGTATAAGTGTAGTTTTGTAGTCTCCATCAAAATGTGTAACAAGTTTTGCAAGCAGATTAACATGGTCCTACACTAATAATGTTGCAAAATACGAAGCTTTGTGCTTAGGTTTAATGCATGTAGAGAGCATGGGTATCAAGATACTAAATATATATGGTAATTTTGAGTTGATAATTAATCAGTTAATGGAGATATGTAGTAGTAAGCACCATTACTTGAGGGCATACAAAAATAGGGTATGGGATTTGATGGAATAATTTTATTCCCTAAATATTCATTTTATTCCTAGAAAATATAACATATTGATTGACTCCTTGGCAGTTAAAGGATCTAATTTAAATAATTCTACAAATATGGGAGTTTCTACGAATAAAAGGATCAAAATGATTTTTAGACCTATAGTACCAGACAAAATATTTTCTGATAAGTCTTTGAAAGTGATGAATAGATAATTGATTTCTTGGTAATATAGGCTTTATTATCTACTATTTAAGAGTAAATCCCTAATGATATATATCAACAAGATATTATCCAATTAAAAAACAATCATATCCCTAGAGGGTTGGTCACCCTGGAAAGCCTCTTTGATAATGAAGATAGGAGGAAAGCTAAAGTGATGGAGATCAATGAAAATATTTATAAGGAAATTGATATTGATAAAGAAATGAATCTCAAAGTTGGTATTTGTTGTTCTCAAGAAGAGGTAGAGGAGATCAAATCTCTATACCTAAAATACCAAGATATTGTGGCCTGGTCATATAAATATCTAAATGTTGGAAATAATGTCTATTCCATAATTTGGGTTATGTAAATGTATCCTCCAAGATACATACCTAGATTACTTCTTGTGCAAGTTATCTAGTGACTACATGCAATTTAATAAATGGACAAGTATCCATGTGCAAGTTGTACATGTGAAAGGTGTCCTATACACAGCTAGATAGAGTGTTGCACAAGCATCCTATTTTGTATATATAAGTATTGTCTCTTAGATAGACAGAAAGGATAGCTGGGAGATGTGGATTATGTTTCACACAATTTACTGGTGATGGATATGATGTAGATCTGTAGCTTTTTAATGGAGTGCTCACTTCCTCCATAGATACATTGTAATCTTATATTTGTTTTATATTTTAGCATACTTTAGTCATCTAGAAAATTGACTTTCTTGTATGTTATTCTACATCTTATGATTGTTATCTATCATGGATCATTCATCAAAAGCTAACAATCGTATCAGAGCCATGATATATCTGGTTTATGCAGGTCATTAGGGAACCATCATTTTTGGTTAATTTGAGAGTTTTATCAAACTGACACGTTATTGGACTTGCCACTGGTAAAATATCTTAGGAGTATCTAGGTGTTATATTTTGGGAGAGTCACAAAAATAGGACAAAAAGGAATATTAGTTTTAGAAATTACTGAGATCACTTTCATCTAGATTCTTTTCCACAAAGTTGTCATGAAAACTCGTGAAGACTAGGACTCAGCATTTCAATCCACTAGATTGATAGATCAACTAGTGAAGATCATCCAGCTCATCTAGAATTTTCTAACTGGTGCCTAGAGTTTCTTTTGTTGCAAGAAATTAATCCTCAAAGGATTAGGACTCCTCCTATGATAGAAATCTAGGAGACTCCAAGTTTGTTGCCCAACAGTCAGTGTGCCCTCATAGTGTAGAGGTTATTTCATCGTGCAAGAGAAGAATAGTATAGAAGAAGACTTCTAGTGAAGGATCATGGTGAATATAGGAGACTAAATATCTCCATTATTGGATTGCAAAAATCCACACTTGAAGAACATGATACAAGATCCTTGATACAGAAAGGCCATAGAATCCTTGCAATAACAGGCCACAAGAGCCTTGATACAAAAATACCATAGAAACATTACAGAAGAAGCCACAAAATTCTTATATTGAAAAGACCACATAAACCTTGATATTGAAAAGGCCATAGGAGCCTTGATACTGAAAGATGCAATAGGAGCCTTGGTACTGAAAAACACCAAAGAAGCATTAAGATCAAAATAGTCCACAAAATCCTTAATCTTGAAGAAGAATCTGAGAAGAATATATGATTTAGAAGCAAACTAAATATTTTAGTATTAATATTCTTGTTGTAGGAATAGAAGATTCACTGAGTTGGGAGACTTCCTACAAGAAATTTAGGAAGAGCATCTTCTTCAGAATCAACTTAATCTTAAATTAAAAGAGAAAATATCAGAAGATCTCATTGAAGAACTTCTAGTCTTGGAAGAAGAAGAAGAAGAAGGACTAGGAGAGTCCTACTTGAAGCCAAAATAAGCAGAATCAAAATATCCAGGAGAATATATCACCACCAACACTTCTAGAAGTATAAGGTTTAAGAAAATGTCTAAAGGAAGACCATCAGAAGCTACCATATCAAAGACCTTGAGATGGTCTCATTGAGCATCCAAGAAAGGCTAGGAGTGAAGAACACAAGCTTATACTGAGAGGGGGGGGTGAACAGTATAAGACCTCTTTATACTTTTTCCTTTATACTTCAAAATAGTAAAGCAATATACCCAAAGCAATATCAAAGCAATGCACAATATCATCCACAAAGTGACACCAATTTTAACGTGGTTCACCCAGAATGGCTGGGCTACGTCCACAAAACTTTTCTCTAAAAGTTATCTCAAAGTTCTTTGGGAATCCTTCCCAATTACAATGTTTATGAGCCTCGGCCCAAAGGAGATACCTTCCCCCAATCAGAATTTATGAGCCTCTGCTCAAAGGAGATACCTTCCCCCAATCAAAATTTATGAGCCTCTGCTCAAAGGAGATACCTTCCCCTCTGCTCTGGAAATGATCCCTCGGAAGATCAACTGCCTCTACCTCTTGCCAGCACGTGGAACTCCTTTCCACCGAAGACCTCTCGTCCTCAATGCTTAGCCTAAGAGACCTCTCGCCTTCTATGATCACGTCCACGATAGCTCAGCAACCTGTACCAAACACAGTCAGTCGGTCTAGTACAAGTCTTCCTCTGTCTATCGGATCTGTCCAACTCTTGAACAAATCAATCCTCTGCATACAAGCCTTCTCAAAGACTTGCCAAATTTGTCCTCAGGTTCTTCTCATAGAACCAATGCACCTCTGTCCTCAAGTTCTCTAATAGAACTATCAAACTCAGCTCACAAGTCCTCTGCTAGGACCTGTCCAAATCTGCTCACAAGTCCCCACTGGAACCTATCCAAAAACTGCTCACAAGTCCCCACCGGAACCTGTCCAAAAATTGCTCACAAGTCCCCACTGGAACCTATCCAAAAACTACTCACAAGTCCCCATTGGAACCTATCCAAAAACTCAGCAAGCTCACAAAGAAAAACTTTCTTAGTAGGAAATCACAAAGTGAATTGTTAGAGACCCAATGTGATTTGTCAAACTCATAGAAGCATAAAGAGAATTGTTAGAGACTCAATATGTTCTATACTCAAATCCCAATCTCAAAACTCAACTCAAATCAACTCAGCTCAATCTCAATCTCAAATCTGAAAACTCAACTCAATATCTGAAATGGATAGGATAGAATGTTTTCTTTCAAGAACATGAAACCCCAACAATTGCCAACTATGCAAAGAATCACATAACAATGATACTCATGTTCTTTTCACCATCAATTAGGGTTTCAACAACAATGCTCATCAAACAAGGTTTAGTCAACCAACACCATTCAACTCAACATCAACCTTGAAGCATTCAACCAATCATCACAAGAAAAGGAAACAAGTAGAAATCCTTTTCCCTCCAAAGATATTTGAACAAAACAGCCACCAACACAATATCACCAAATGCAAAGAATAACTTGCTCAAATCAACTCAATGGAGTAAGCCCAATATCATGAATCAAGTAAAGCAATAACTTGATCAAACAACCTCTATGGAAGCAACTCAACCATCAAACTCAAAACAGCCAACCAAGGGTTCCACCAACTCAATGCAAGTAGCTAGACTCACAAATATAAACCCTAGTGCACAAAGCTTCCACTATCTCAAACCAAAAATTATGCATTCACCAAAAACTCTCCTTAAGGATAACAATGCATAAGTAGTCTTCAACAAACCAGAAAATAGGATTTACACCTAGCCAAAGGATACCTAGTAGAATACCTTTTCACTCCAACCTTATTTCAGAAAACATACACCAATCATACTCATAAGAAGAATGTGCCCATACCTTATTGGAGTAGAAGATAATTGAACCTTCAAGTTGTCACCACACACAACTCTCAAACTTCCAACCAAGTTAGGGTTAGAATAAAAAGAAATGAGCAATAATATAAACTTCCTTTATTACACCTTTTAGCTCCACTTCTTTAAACACAACCACCATAACATGCCAATAAATCAACAATCAGAGACTCACACCTTATACCTCCATTTTTAATTTTAGCATAGCAAAGAATAATCTTAAAAATACATCCAAAGAAATATGCCCTTATTTCTCCTAAGCTTTTATTCAATGCTAATCACAAAAGCCAAAACTCATAAAATTTAATCACACCTTATAAATCGTTGTCCAAGAAAATCTGAATTTCGTGGCATAAAGACATTTTAATAAAAACGTGTGTTACTCTAGCAAAGCACCCCCGTGAGACTCGAAACGGTGACCTCCGCCAATGCAGCGCCCAACAGTAGCCTTCGCTGCCACTAGCCCACGTGGGCTACGAAGTTCACAAGTGAACTTCCCTCCACTTCACCCTCGAAAAAACTCCCGAAGACTTTTCAACCGCACGTGCTTCTAAGTCTTCCTTCGATCGCAGCGAATACAGAGCACAAACATCGCAAATTGCATTCGAGGAATTTCGAATTAATTAGCCTTCCAACCTTAGGAGTTGGAGAATAAATAGTCTCTTCGAAGACACCTTGACGTCGGTGGAAATAAAGACCATTTCGAAATTAATCAAAAGTCTTTTCAAAAAGGGTTTAAAAACCCTTAAATAATTTTAATAAATTAAGAATAAAAAAAGGTTTAAAAACCTTTAAGTATTTTTAATAAATTAAAAATAATTTCTCCCTTAATTAATTAAATAATTAATAAAGAGAACCTCCATTGGTTTTAATAAAAACCATTTAACTTGGTTTTAATAAAAACCCTATCCAACTTGGTTTTAATAAAAACCGGTTTGGTTTTAATGAAAAACCCTTGCCAATGGAATCTCTCTGGATTCTCTTAAAAATATTCTCTTGGAATCTTCCACCTTTGAAGCCAACACATCCTCTTAACATTAATGCCATTTCCTTTTGACATCAATGACAACTCATAGACAAGAAGCTAGGATCTCAAACCCAAAATTGCCAACAATCTCCCCCTTTGTCATTGATGGCAAACCATGCTTCTCAACAACACAGAAACTCAACATAAATAGCTCCCCCTATCTTGAGGCTCTCCCCCTTACTCAAATCTCTCCCCCTTTGTCATCAATGGCAAAGGGTCACCTTTGGGGCTCGGGACTAAGAATGAGCCTCTTAGCTTAGTCCCTCCCCCACCTCTTGATGAGGTGATTAATTCTTGGGTGGGAGTAAAACTCCCATTAGGCACTGATCATCATCAGCATCTATAACTTCCTTGCTGGGCCTTCTCTTGAACTCTTTGTCCATATTCCTATTCCTGTCACTGTTCTTGTTCTTGTTCTCATCCTTGTTCTTGTCCATGCCTTGATCCTTGGACCTGATCATGCCACTGTTCCTATTCTTGTATTCTGGAATTTCAGCTCTACACTATCTGATTGTGTGACCTTCATTGTTGCACTTGAAACACTTGACGATGTTGTTTCTCTGAGGTAAACCTGATCTTTGAATCCACCAGTTCTGACCAAACCTATTTTGACCAAACCTGTTCTGGCCAAACTTGTTCTGACCAAACCTGTTCTGACCAAACCTGTTCTGGCCAAACCTGTTTTGACCAAACCTGTTCCTATTATTTGCCTTGCAATAAACTGCCTTGTGCCCAAACTATTGACAAGAGTAGCAATACCCTTGAAAGTAACTAGCACTTCTGAAACTGTCATTTACCTCCTTCACTTGAGCCATGCAATGTGAAGCCATGTGACCAAACCTGTGACAAGCAAAACAAACTTTCCTTTAATTGACCTCTTAGGTTCGAAAACTTCTTCTTCTCATTCTGAATTCTATTTTCTATTTTTGTGCATCTATCATTCAAGGACTCCTTTTCTGAAATACTTTCCTCATCAGAACTCTCTTCCTTTTGGAGTCTCTTACTAGACTCTCCAACTTGTTCCTTGTGTGGCTTAACAAAACCAAGGCCTATTTTATCTGTTGTCTTTCTTTGACCTTTGATGAGTGACTTAACCTTTTTGGAGCTATCTTGAAACCTGTAAAGCTTATCCTTGTACTCTTTAGTTTCCTCTTTCAAAGAAGCCATTTTCTGTTCTAACTCACTATACTCAAGAACCTTAGACTCTAACTCATCCTTGAGTTCTTGTGTCTTAGCCATAGAGAAGTCAAGACTTTCTATAAGATCATCTCTCTCCATACAACATTCATCTAACTTATCCTTGAGTCTAGCATTCTTCTTTCTTTCCTTTTTCAAAGCACTAAGAGCACTAATAAGTTCACCTTCAAGATCTACTTCACCTTCCTCTATATCTTCCTCTATTTGTTTGCTTTTTGAATCATCAAAGCCTTTTTCAGATTTCTTATCACTAGAGGTGCTACCCTTTTCAAAAACCATACATGCATCTTCCTTATAGTTTTCTGAAGCATCCTCATACATACTAGAAACCAAATCATTATTTGTGCAATCATCCTCAAGGTGACCAAAATTTCCACATCTAAGACATTTCATGATAATGAATCTATGTTTCGGTTCTTCCTCTTTTTCTGATATGAACAACATCTCATTTTCATTATCACTTGAAGAACTTTCACTATCACTACTAGAACACTTACTTGCTTTGTCTAGGTAGAAACTCTTCTTGTGCTTGTGAGAATACCTCTTTCCTTGATTGTTGTGCTCATCTTTGTTTTTCCTGTGATGCTTGTGCTTTTCAGAATCCTTGCTCTTAGAATCCTGTTTATCTTCATCACTTTCATTCTTGGGAATAGTACGTCAGTAGCATAATGACCAAACTTTCCACAATTGAAACATCTTATATTTTTCATACTTTTGTGCTTTCTAGAGAACTTGCCTTTCTTTCTGTAATATGCCTCTTCATCACTAGAAGACTCATCACTATCTTGAAGTTGTTTACCCTTGGATTTCTTGGTAGCCTTGAAAGCTGCCTCTTTCTTGACATCAACCTTCACTTGAGTTCTCAACTCAAATGCTGCAAGTATACTATGGAGCTCATCCTTTTTCAACTTATCCAAATCTTTAGCTTCCTCAATAGCAGAAATATTTTCACTAAATCTATTAGGAAGAGATCTTAAAATCTTATCACAAACATCATTTTCAGCAAGCTCAAGACCTAAGTCTTTCATGGAGTTAACAACCTCATCCATACGAAGCATGTAGTCACTAATATTTTCATCATCATTCATCTTGAGTTGTTCAAACATACCTTTGAAGTGTCTCAACTTGGCCTTTCTGACATTTGTATCACCTGTATGAACCACCTTCAACTATTTCCACATTTCACTAGCTGTCTTGCAGTGAATCACTTTGGTGAGATCTGCTTTCTGTAAGCCTTTCAGGATTGCATTCATTGCTTTTGAATTGTTGTGATGTAGGAGCCTTTCTTCTTTAGTATTAGGACCATGTTCAGGAATAGTGTACTCATCTTCAATCACTTCCCAAACCTCATTCCCAAGTGCCATTAGATGAACCTTCATCCTTGCACTCCAAAGACCAAAATTTGACCCATCAAGAATAGGTGTTGCATTGCCACTTGAATGATCCATTGTGTTCTTTACTAGCTTTTCCTTCAAGCTGTTAAACTTTTCGAAGGCACCCGCTTGATACCAATTGAAGAACACAAGCTTATCCTGAGAGGGGGGTGAACAGTATAAGACCTCTTTATACTTTTTCCTTTATACTTCAAAATAGTAAAGCAATATACCCAAAGCAATATCAAAGCAATGCACAATATCATCCACAAAGTGACACCAATTTTAACGTGGTTCACCCAGAATGGTTGGGCTACGTCCACAAAACTTTTCTCTAAAAGTTATCTCAAAGTTCTTTGGGAATCCTTCCCAATTACAATGTTTATGAGCCTCGGCCCAAAGGAGATACCTTCCCCCAATCAGAATTTATGAGCCTCTGCTCAAAGGAGATACCTTCCCCCAATCAAAATTTATGAGCCTCTGCTCAAAGGAGATACCTTCCCCTCTGCTCTAGAAATGATCCCTCGGAAGATCAACTGCCTCTACCTCTTGCCGAGCACGTGGAACTCCTTTCCACCGAAGACTTCCTATCCTCAATGCTTAGCCTAAGAGACCTCTGCCTTCTATGATCACGTCCACAGTAGCTCAACAACCTTGTACCAAACACAGTCGATCGGTCTAGTACAAGTCTTCCTCATGTCTGTCGAGATCTGTCCAACTCTTGAACAAATCAATCCTCTGCATACAAGCCTTCTCAAAGACTTGCCAAATCTATCCTCAGGTTCTTCTCATAGAACCAATGCACCTCTATCCTCAAGTTCTCTGATAGAACTATCAAACTCAGCTCACAAGTCCTCTGCTAGGACCTGTCCAAATCTGCTCACAAGTCCCCATCGGAACCTGTCCAAAAATTGCTCACAAGTCCCCATCAAAACCTGTCCAAAACTGCTCACAAGTCCCCACTGGAACCTGTCCAAAAATTGCTCACAAGTCCCCACTGGAACCTGTCCAAAAACTCAGCAAGCTCACCAAGAAAAACTTTCTTAGTAGGAAATCACAAAGTGAATTGTTAGAGACCCAATGTGATTTTTCAAACTCATAGAAGCATAAAGAGAATTGTTAGAGACTCAATATGTTCTATACTCAAATCCCAATCTCAAAACTCAACTCAAATCAACTCAGCTCAATCTCAATCTCAAATCTGAAAACTCAACTCAATATCCGAAATGGATAGGATAGAATGTTTTCTTTCAAGAACATGAAACCCCAACAATTGCCAACTATGCAAAGAATCACATAACAATGATACTCATGTTCTTTTCACCATCAATTAGGGTTTCAACAACAATGCTCATCAAACAAGGTTTAGTCAACCAACACCATTCAACTCAACATCAACCTTGAAGCATTCAACCAATCATCACAAGAAAAGGAAACAAGTAGAAATCCTTTTCCCTCCAAAGATATTTGAACAAAACAGCCACCAACACAATATCACCAAATGCAAAGAATAACTTGCTCAAATCAACTCAATGGAGTAAGCCCAATATCATGAATCAAGTAAAGCAATAACTTGATCAAACAACCTCTATGGAAGCAACTCAACCATCAAACTCAAAACAGCCAACCAAGGGTTCCACCAACTCAATGCAAGTAGCTAGACTCACAAATATAAACCCTAGTGCACAAAGCTTCCACTATCTCAAACCAGAAATTATGCATTCACCAAAAACTCTCCTTAAGGATAACAATGCATAAGTAGTCTTCAACAAACCAGAAAATAGGATTTACACCTAGCCAAAGGATACCTAGTAGAATACCTTTTCACTCCAACCTTATTTCAGAAAACATACACCAATCATACTCATAAGAAGAATGTGCCCATACCTTATTGGAGTAGAAGATAATTGAACCTTCAAGCTGTCACCACACACAACTCTCAAACTTCCAACCAAGTTAGGGTTAGAATAAAAAGAAATGAGCAATAATATAAACTTCCTTTATTACACCTTTTAGCTCCACTTCTTTAAACACAACCACCATAACATGCCAATAAATCAACAATCACGGACTCACACCTTATACCTCCATTTTTAATTTTAGCATAGCAAAGAATAATCTTAAAAATACATCCAAAGAAATATGCCCTTATTTCTCCTAAGCTTTTATTCAATGCTAATCACAAAAGCCAAAACTCATAAAATTTAATCACACCTTATAAATCGTTGTCCAAGAAACTCCGAATTTCACGGCATAAAGACGTTTTAATAAAAACGTGTGTTACTCTAGCAAAGCACCCCCGCGAGACTCGAAACGGTGACCTCCGCCAATGCAGCGCCCAATAGCAGCCTTCGCTGCCACTAGCCCACGCGGGCTATGAAGTTCACAAGTGAACTTCCCTCCACTTCACCCTCGAAAAAAACTCCCGAAGACTTTTCAACCGCACGTGCTTCTAAGTCTTCCTTCGATCGCAGCGAATACAGAGCACAAACACCGCAAATTGCATTCGAGGAATTTTGAATTAATTAGCCTTCCAACCTTAGGAGTTGGAGAATAAATAGTCTCTTCGAAGACACCTTGACGTCGGTGGAAATAAAGACCATTTCGAAATTAATCAAAAGTATTTTCAAAAAGGGTTTAAAAACCCTTAAATAATTTTAATAAATTAAGAATAAAAAAAGGTTTAAAAACCTTTAAGTATTTTTAATAAATTAAAAATAATTTCTCCCTTAATTAATTAAATAATTAATAAAGAGAACCTCCATTGGTTTTAATAAAAACCCTATCCAACTTGGTTTTAATAAAAACCGGTTTGGTTTTAATGAAAAACCCTTGCCAATGGAATCTCTCCGGATTCTCTTAAAAATATTCTCTTGGAATCTTCCACCTTTGAAGCCAACACATCCTCTTAACATTAATGCCATTTCCTTTTGACATCAATGACAACTCATAGACAAGAAGCTAGGATCTCAAACCCAAAATTGCCAACAAGGAGAGCCTTGCTAAAGATCAAGAGAGTTATTTGAGAACTCATTGGATAAATCCACTATCTAGGTGAAGTTCCTAATAGTGAAGGACTTGGTATAATTGTCACCATTCGACAACAAGACCAAGAGGAGAATTTGGCAAGGAGTGCCAAATATGAGAAGAATAAATTTGGCAAGGAGTACCAAACCCTAGAAGAAGATCTTGGTTGAAGTCAGAACTTGAAAAGAGAACTTGAAGATAGAAGAAGGTCATAAAATATTGGATATTTGAATATTTCCTCTCATAGAAATAAGACACCGCACTAGAGACATAGACTTATCCAAATGTATAGTAGAAGGATAACACAAGAGGAGACAAGACACCAAATCCTAAGCTCATAAAAGAAAGTTCAAGACCATCATTTGGTGAAGAAGGAGTTATGTAGGACATCCTACTAGAAGTAGCAACTTGGTGGTTCTAGACACCAATGTCAACATACTCTACAAAGGTGGGAGAAGAGCTACAGAAAAGGTATGCAACTTATGGTGCAAAAATATTCATTAATTTGAACTACTTATTAAATTTATTAAAGCACTTGAAATTGGATTAAAGTTGCAAAAAGGAAATTAGATCTCAGTATTTTAAAAGAGCAAAGAAAAAAAAAATTTAAGGATTAAATTGCATGATTTTTAGGAGTTTATTAGATTCTAGATTATTTTCTATCAACTACCTATTATCTATTATTGAAAAAAATACTAAGTCCTACAACATTGATTATAGTGAAATTGCATAATAACTCCTAAATATTCTGTAGACACCAAAATCTAGCCACTTGTTGTCCATCCATAAATTTTCACCACATTTATCCAAGGTTCACTATGGTATAATAGAGGGCCTATGTTATTACATACTCCTCTGCCTATCATACCCTGGTTCTATCAAAAACTTCAACCTACAAAAACAACATCTCCCTGTTCTACTTAACTTGCATTCATGATCCCTAAAAAGTGAGCATACGGATGACTTCCCTATCATAGAAGAACAAACTTACATGTACCAAATAGGTAGGATAGAGTCTACAAGTTTTTATCATAGTCTAAAATATTCAAGTACCATCTAGGTTAGTGATAGTAATAGTTGGGTCAGTGATAGTAATAGTCAGGTCAACAATGATAGTAATGTTAGTGTTAGTAACTGCATAGTACAGAGGATTCCAAGGTCAATGATGTGAACAATGTCAATAATTTTAGTATATATGATACGGATAGAGATAGGATAGTGATAAGGTGGTCAGTCAATAGAACACATAGGTCGAAGACAGTGATCCAGCACCCAACTTTTGAACCATCCCTCCAAATAAAAAATCAATCACACTAGTAGACTCATCAAAATAAAGGATAAAAAAAATTGAGGTGCCTAAAATCTATGGTGTGGGATATATATCATCGTGACTATCATTTTTAGGTGATAATTTTGATATATAACACCCAAGCACTTTTTTGGACTCCTCACTAAAAATAGTAACTCCAAAAATTACACATCTATTTTTAGAAATTTGATAAAATAGGTTCAAGACCATCCAAAATGGTTGGTGGCACTCATGGACATCAAAAAGAGATAGATCAAGTCACCTCATTGTTGGAAACCCTACAAAACACATTGATGGCATGCAAATATTAAATCAAAACATGATAGTAGAGCTTCAAAATTTTAGAGATGATTAGTGTAGGCCCAAAATAGCCACATATTTCAAAAAAATTTGCAATATTTTCTAATACATGAAGGAGATTGCTCTACCTCATGACATTAGCTTAGCACAAAATGTTCTATCCCATGATAAAATTGGTCAAAATTTACACTTAGCCATTACAAGATCATGGGCCACAGCACAATTTTTATTTTCATAAAGTTCAACGGTTCACAACATGCTCCAGCCTGTGTGGCATGGAACATTGTTCTAGCCCATGGTCAACATCAGTCAAATATGATGTCACCACTCTTAGAATCATTGATTACAATACATTGCTCCATACCTTGCAAGTTGAAGAGTATTTCATGCTATCGTGGCATAGTGCGCATTGCTCCAACCCATGGTCAAATAAGTCAACATTCATGAAGGAAGATCCCAAGGAGTGAACCAATGCAATGCTCCATCCCATGTGGCTCAAAGCAAGTTTTTACATCAAATTATTATTTGCTCCAACTAACAGTTAAAATGGTCAAAATATTTGGAAAGCATCTTTGAGGAGTGGGCTACGAAATGTCTCTACACTGCGGAGCTACTAGTAGTGTTTGAGCTTTGATCTTAGTCATCCATGGATCAATGATCAATTTGTTTTTATTATCTCCAAGGTGCATAAAGGAAAAACTTTTGTAACATGAAATGGTTGATCCAAGTGAATTAGAAGGTGAAGCATCGAATAGGTCAAGAACCAAGAAATAAAGGTAGTTGCAAATATATGGCTGGATAGCACCTACAAAAACAATGAACAACTTGGATTACAGTTTTGATAGCTTGGAGCCAAACACCATGACAGACTAGCAAGTTGTAGAAGTCGAGTTGTAGAGAAGCACAAGATCACACATTTTCTTCTTTCATCAAATATAAATAAGAGGCTACCACCTCAACACCTAGTTGATCTGGTGTTTCATTTTTCTTGTAATGTTCCACCTTCTTTCATTTTTTCAAGCATGTAAAACTATAAATAGAGGTCAAACCCTCATTTTTTAGGGTCGTCTCTAGAGTGTTTGCTTGCCCTATTATGTAAATACTTTCTACAAATAAATTGAAGGAACATTACTTGTATGTTTGCCTTAGACTGGTGTCTTCTGTAATCTTTGAGAGATTCAATCTATAAAATACTTTTCTGCTACTATTGCTATTCTTAGTCTATTCTATTGATATTGGATTTCTAGCTTAGAGTATTTTGAAATATTTTATTATTGAATCTATACTTGCAAGAGTTTATTTTCTATTAATATTGGTACTAATATTATTCTTCTATATTGTATTATTAGTATCTTTGATGTTTGAAATAACTTCTTGAAGTATGTCTATGTTTGTCTAAATTTATGAAGACTATCTATTTTGAATGTTATTAATTACAAGTGTGGGACACTGGAAATTGATTGTTAGAGGGTTTTCCTATAGATGCCTATGTTGTTAGATTTATCCGGCCACTATTTAATTGTTACTTCCTAACCCTAAACCCATTTATATCCCTATATTTTAAACATTTAACTAAGATTAAATGAGTCAAAAATCTATCAGTTGATAAGGAATACCAACCTACTCTAGAGGTTGGATTAGAGTAATATTTAATCCATCCAATGTTGGTGTTTGTATTGTGACCAGTGGGTGCACACCTAATCAAAATACTGGAAGATAAGAGTCATAGTTTCAAGTTTTTCTTGATGTTAATTTGGATACCAATAGTTTTGGCACACTCGGTGAGACCCTATTTACAAGAACATTAGCTAACCTACCCTTTTTATTTTATTTTTTACCTTTCCTAGAGGAATCAAGATTTAGTGAATTGTCTTAACCTTTTTCAGTGATGAACAATAAATTCACTTGTCAAATCCCTAAATATAAGAAACTAGAAAACCATTACGATAGCTCATAATATTTCATGAATACTAGGTCGTCTGCAAAGAACAACCTAGATTCTTTTATCTATTATGAGCTCCCTTTGAGAGGATCCACCATCATAAGAAATTTGAATCCAAATTTCCAATCAAATGAGACTCTGCCATAATTACACCCTTAAGTGCCTCCAAGGCCACCTCTAGCAAGAAAAGTACATAGAAATATGGCTCATAATGCGAATGTGGATCCAAACCAGCCCCTATAGAAATACCCTAGTTGGAATACAGCTAGTCCCCTAAGGCTTGCCCACATGCATGATATCCCTCAAGTTGTATCCAAATCCATACCTACCTATGATGTATTAAGTAAATTGCTTACAAGAATTACCAAGATATCCTAAATATAGCAACAATCCATAACATAAAAAATGAAGATGTCATTGTCTGAATCCTAGACCTATATTTTAAAGGAAAAATCCTACACTAGTTTAAGATCTTAGAGAACAATAATATTACTTCATGAGCCACATTAGCAGAGCCCATTGTATAATATTTCAAGGAGTTTTTTGATCCCTTTTCTCTCTTAAATCATTTTACATCCATGCAAAAACATCAGCAAGAGTCAATTTTAGAATTCAATCTAAGATTTAGTAGAACCTGGAGTTGGATTCCACCTGAAGCTAGGCTAGCAACAACCCTTGATTTTATGTACTATATCTGAGACTTTAGGTCAGATTTGGGTTTACAAACTCAAAAATAATGGGTATACACCTTCCCTAAAGTCTACAATATAGTTGTGCAAGCTAAAAATATCCTCATCAATGTAGGAAGATTACCCCTAAAACTGTGATGCCCTACTGCTTTGACATTCCTAATGTCCAAAGTTAGATAGCTACATCTTCTTACATGGACCCTCCTTCTTTGTCATCCTCATTTCCTCAGATGGCTCCAATCCCTCTCCCCAAATTACCATCTACTTCAATTCCTTTTCTACCACTTCTATCTCAAGCACCTCAGGAATCCACTATGCTTCTTGATATTTAGAGTACTTTGAAAACACTCAGTAACAAGATGAATTCAATGGAGAAAAGAGATATAGAGAGATATCAACAAAGGATATTCCCCTATGTCAATAGAGATCAAAGACCTAGTACCAACAATAGTACAAGGATTAGAGTTAATGCAATTCAAGAATATTAAGAATATTCTTTTGAAATCAGTCTTGTGAATGTGTGGTGCCTTGTATGTAATTATCCTCGTGATTCAGAGTCATGCATTATGTACCAACATCATGTGAAGCAAGCCATGGAAAAGTTAGAGAGGAACCATAAAGTTAGAGTTAACATGCTTTGGCAACCAGGTCATATCATGGCTGGGCAAGATCTTTATGAAGAAGGACCTATTTTTGTCATGAAAAAATTAGGAAAGAAGGCATTGCAAGTTGATCCACAAAATATGGGTCAGTTTTAGATCCCTTCCCAAAAGAATAAATATCGCCCTCTACAAATTAGTGATCAATTTTCTATTCTCCAAGTAGCTAAAAAGAGGGACACAATTCCTAAAAGCTAAGAAAATAAGATCAATTTCCCTAGGTGATGTGACAAAGAAAATTACAAAGAAAGGATGAGATCCAAAAATGAAACATAAGAAAAGCTAAGGTTTCCTTCCATAACTAAAATATAAAGGATCAAAGTCACACAACAATACAAGAGGAAGTACGATGAACCATAAAATAAGTCTAAGAATTTCCTTCAAGAAAATCATAGTATAACATTGTGCAAGAGATGAAAATAATCCCTTCCAAGGCTAGCCTCTATGATACTCTCTTCATTTTTGGTCAAATAGATTTTTTTAAAGCTTCTTTGAGTAAAAATCCCCAAGAAAAGTAGAATACTACCATCCTTAGTGTGCTTTCTAGGAGAGATAAGATGTCTCCTGCTACTTTAAAGAACAAACCCCATCCCTTTTACATTTATTTGAGGATGAAGGGTTGGATAGCCCACAACTATATGATTGATTTAGGGGCATCTATCATAGTTATGCCCAAAATAGTCTATGAAGATATGGGTATGGAGTATACCATATCATGTCCAAGATTTTTGTAGTTGGATGGGACACTTGTTAAGATAGTTGGAGTAATAAAAGATGTACTAATGAGGCTTGATAGAGCCCTGAAAGTGACCATGGTGTAAGAAATTGTAGTGGTAGATCTTGAGCCTTAATTTGGCCTATGTATTTCCAAATAATTCACTGCCAAGTTGAAAGGATGTGTGTACTTGGATTACTCTATCATGGTAATCCCTTTCAAATGAAATAGAATAAGGATAACACCCAAGAAGCCTATGTACTATAACATTGAGAATATTGAAGAAGACATGTGTAACCTCACACCCCTAGATGGGTTTCAACTAGTAGAAAGTTTTGAAGAGTTAGAGGTTGACATGAATTGTTATTTAGATAATATTACAGTCAGTTTGGGATAGGGATGGGCACATACAACATTTCTTCAAAAGTAGGGAAAAATATACCTACTATATCCAATCAATCCTTAAGGGAAATAAATACTTGGACCATGCATTTTGAAGGTGTAAGATGCATAAATTGAGCTGGCATCAGTGTAGTTTTATAGTCTCCATCAAAATGTGTAAAGAGTTTTGCATATAGATTGACAAGATCCTGCACTAATAATTTTGTAAAATACGAAGCTATGTGCTTAGGTCTAATGCAAGTAGAGAGCAAGGGTATCAAGATACTAAATATATATGGTAATTTTTAGTTGATAGTCAATCATTTAAGGTAGAGATGTAGTAGTAAGCACCATTACTTGAGGGCATACAAAAATAGGGTATGGGATTTTATGGAATCCTTTGATACCCTAAATATTCATTTTATTCCTAGAAAATAGAACATATTGGCTGACTCCTTGGTAGTTAAAGGATCTAATTTCAATCCTTCTACAAATATGGGAGTTGCTAAGGATAAAAGGATCAAAATGGTTTTCAGGCCTGCAGTACCAAAAATATAGATTTTTTGGCAGGTCTTTGAAAGTGATGAATATATCATTGATTTCTTGGTAAGAGAGGCTTGATTATCTACCATTTAAGAGGAAATCCCTAATGAGATAGATCAACAAGATGTTATCCAATTAAAAAACAAACATATCCCTAGAGCATTGGTCACCCTGGAAAGCCTCTTTCATAATGAAGATAGGAGGAAAGCCAAAGTGATGGAGATAAATTAAAATATCTATAAGGATATTTAGATTGATAAAGAAATGAAGCTCAAAGTTGGTATTCATTATTCTCAAGAAGAGGTAGAGGAGATCAAATCTCTATACCTAAAATACCAAGATATTGTGGCCTGGTCATATAAAGATCTAAATGATGGAAATAATTTCTATTCCATGATTTGGGTTATGTAAATGTATCGTCCAAGATACATACCTAGATTACTTCTTGTGCAAGTTATCTAGTGACTACATGCAATGTAATAAATGGACAAGTATCCATGTGCAAGGTGTCCTATACATAGTTAGATAGAGTGTTGGACAAGCATCCTATTTTGTATATATAAGGATGGTCTCTTAGATAGACAAAAAGGACATCCAAGAGATGTGTATTATGTTCCACACCATTTACTAGTGATGGATATGATGTAGATCTATAGATTTTTTAATGGAGTGCTCACTTCCTCCATAGCTACATTGTAATATTTTATCAAATGTTTTATATTTTAGTCATCTAGAAAATTGAATTTCTTGTATGTTATTCTTCATCTTGTGATTGTTATCTCTCATGGACCATTCATAAAAAGCTAATAGTGGTATCAAAGCCATGATAGATATAATCTATGTAGGTCATTAGGGAACCACCATTGTTGGTTAGCTTGAGAGTTTTGTCAAACGGATGTGCTATTGGACTTACCACTGGTAAAAGATCTCAGGAGTATCTAGGTGGTAAATTTTGGAAGAGTAATAAATATAGGACTAAAAGGAATCTTAGTTTTAGAAATTACTGAGATCATTTTCATCTAGATTCTTTTCCATAGAGTTGTCATGAAAACTCGTGAAGACTAGGACTCAACATTTCAACCCACTAGATTGATAGATCATCTAGTGAATATCATCCAGCTCATATAGAATTTTCTAACTGGTGCCTAAATTTTCTTTTATTGTAGGAAATTAATCCTTAGAGGATTGGGACTCCTCCTATAATATAAATCTAGGAGACCCCAACTTTGTTGCCCAAAATTCAGTGTGCCCTCATGGTCAAGAGGTTAGTTCATCGTGCGAGAGAAGAATACTATAGAAGAAGACTTCTAGTGAAGGATCATGGTGAATATAGGAGACTAAAGATATCCATTACTGGATTGCAAAAATCCACAGTTGAATAACATGCCACAAGATCCTTGATACAGAAAGGCCATAGAAGCCTTGCAAGAACATGCCACAAGAGCCTTGATATAGAAATACCATAGAAGCCTTACAAAAGAATCCACAAAAGTATTATATTAAAAAGACCACATAAGCCTTGATATTTAAAAGACCACATAAGCCTTGATATTGAAAATGCCATAGGAGCCTTGATACTTAAAAAGGCCACAGGAGCCTTGCTACTAAAAATACCATAGAAGCATTAACATCAAAATAGGCCACAAAATCCTTAATTTTGAAGAAGAATTTGAGAAGATTATATGATTCAGAAGTAGATTAAATATTTTAGTACTAATATTCTTGTTGTAGGAACATAAGATTTAGTGAGTTGGGAGACTTTCTACAAGAAATTTAGGAAGAGCATCTACTTCAGAATCAGCTTAATCTTAAATTAAAAGAGAATATATCATGAAAATATCTCATTGAATAACTTCTGGTCTTGGAAGAAGAAGAAGAAGGACTAGGAGAGTCTTTCTTGAAGCTAAAAGAAGCAGAATCAGAATATCTAGGAGAAGATTTCATGACCAACACTTCTAGAAGTAGAAGGTTGAAGAAAATGTCTAAAGGAAGACCATTAGAAGCTACCATATCAAAGACCTTGAGAAGGTCTCATTGATCATCCAAGAAAGGCTAGGAGAGACTTGCTAAAGATCAAGAGAGTTCTTTGAGAACTCATTGGAGAAATTCACTATCTAGGTGAAGTCCTTGATAGTGAAGGACTTGGGAAAATTATCACCATTCGACAATCCCAAGAGGATAATTTGGTAAGGAGTGCCAAATCTAAGAAGAAGAAGTTTGACAAGGAGTGCCAAACCCTAGAATAAGATCCTTCTTGAAGTCAGAACTCAAAAAGAGAACTTGAAGAAATAAGAAGCTCACAAAATATTGGAGATTTGAATATTACCTCTAATAGCAAGAAGGCACTGCCCTAGAGACATAGACTTCTCCAAATATATAGTATAAGGAGAACACAAGAGGAGAACAAGCCACCAAATCCTAGGCTCATAAAAGAAAGTTCAAGACCATCATTTGGTGAAGAAGGAGTTGTGCAGGACATCCTACTGGAAGTAGAAACTTGGTGGTTCTAGACACCAAGGTCAACATACTCTACAAATGTGGGAGAAGAGCTACAAAAAAAGGTATTCAACTTATGGTGCAAAAAGATTCATTAATTTGAACTACTTATTAGATTTTTTAGAGCACCTGAAATTGGATTAAATTTGTAAAAAGGAAATTAGATCTAAGTCTTTTAAAAGTGCAAATAAAAATAATTTTTTTTTAAGGATTCAATTGCATGATTTTTAGGAGTTGATTAGATTCTAGATTAGTTTCTATCAACTACCTATTATCTATTATTGAAAAAAAAAATACTAAGTCCTACAACATTGTTTTTAGTGAAATTGCATAATAACTCCTCAATATTTTGTAGACACCAAAATCTAGACACTTATTGTCCATCCATAACTTCTCACCACATTTATCCTAGGTTCACTATGCTATAACAGAGGTCCTATAGGTATTACATACTCCTCTACCTAGCATACCCTAGTTCTATCAAAAAATTCAACCTACAAAAACATCTCCCAGTTCTACTGAACCTGCATTCATGATCCCTAACAATGAGCATACAGATGACTTCCCTATCATGGAAGAACAAACTTGCATGTACCAAATAGGTAGGATAGATTCTACAAGTATCTTAGTCTAAAATATTTTAGTACCATATAGGTTAGTGGTAGTAATAGTCAGGTTAGTGATAGTAATAGTTAGGTCGACAATGATAGTAACGTTAGTGTTAGTAACTACATAGTACAGAGTATCCCAAAATTAGTGATGTGAACAATGTCAATAATTTTAGTATAGATTATAGGGATAGATATAGGATAGTGATAAGGTGGTCAGTCAATAGAACACACAGGTTGAATCGTCTCTCCAAATAAAAAATTGACCACACTAGTAGACTCATCAAAATAAAGGATACAAAAAATATGGGGTTCCCAAAATCTATGTTGTGGAATATAGATCATTGTGACTATCTTTTTGAGGTGATAATTTTAATATATAACACCCAAGCACTTTTTTGGACTCCTTACTAAAAATAGTAACTCCTAAAATTACACATCTATTTTCAGTAATTCAATAAAATAGGTTCAAGACTATCCAAAATGGCTGGTGGCACTCATGGATATCAAAAAGAGATATCAATTCACCTCATTTTTGTAAACCCTAAAAATCACCATTGATGGCATGCAAATATTAAATCAAAACATGATGGCAGAGCTTCAAAATTTAGAGATGATTACTGTAGGCCCAAAATGGCCACATCTTTAGAAAACTTTCGTAATATTTTCTAAGGCATGAAGGAGCTTTCTCTACCTCAAAATTTTCTATCCCATGATCAAATTGGTCAAAATTTATACGTAGCCATTTCAAGATCATGGGCCACAACACAATTTTTTTTTGATAAAATTCAATGGTTCACAACATGCTCCAGCCTGTGTGGCATGGAATATTTTTCCAGCCCATAGTCAACATTAGTCAAATGTGATGTCACCACTCTTATAATTATGGATTACAACACATTGCTCCATCCCATACAAGTTGAAGAGTATTTCATGCTATCATGGCATAGTGCACATTGCTCCAACCTATGGTCAAAGAATTCAACATTCATGAAGGAGGATCCCAAGGAGCGAACCAATGCAATGCTCCAACCCATGTGGCTCAAAGTAAATTTTAATTTAAAAGTATTATTTGCTCCAACTAATGGTTAAAATGGTCAAAATATGTGGAAATAATTTTTGAGGAGTGGGCTACGACATGTCTCTATGCCACAGAGCTACTAGTAGTGTTTGAGCTTTGATCTTAGTCATCCATGAGTGGATCAATGATTGATTTGTTTTTATTATTTCCAAGGTGCATAAAGGGAAAACTTATGTAACATGAAATGGTTGATCCAAGTGAACCAGTAGGTGATGCATCAAAGAGGTCAAGAACCAAGAAATAAAGGCAGTTGCAGATCTATGGCTGAATAGCACCTAAAATAACAATGAACGACTTGGATTATAGTTTTTATAACTTGGATCCAAACACCATGAAATACCATCAAGTTTTACAAGTTGAGTTGTAGAGAAGCACAAGATCGCACATTTTCTTCTTTCATAAAAGATAAATAAGAGGTTACTACCTCAGCACCTGGTTGATATGGCATTTTATTTTTCTTGTAATGTTCCACCTTCTTTCATTTATTCAAGCATGTAAAACTATAAATAGAGGGCAAACCCTCAATTTTTAGGGTCGGATCTAGAGTGTTTTCTTGCCCTATTATGTAAATACTTTCTACAAATCAATCGAAGGAACATTACTTTGATGTTTGCCTTAGATTGGTGTCTTTTGTAATCTTTGAGAGATTCAAGCTATGAAATGCTTTTATGCTACTATTGCTATGGTTAGTCTATTCTACTGATATTGGATTGCTAGCTTAGAGTATTTTGAAATATTTCATGATTGAATATATACTTGCAAGAGGTTCTTTTTTGTTAATATTGGTACTGATCTTATTTTTCTATATTGGATTATTAGTGTCTTTTATGTTTGAAATAACTTCTTTAAGTATGTCTCTATTTGTCTAAATTTATGAAGACTATCTATTTTGAATGCTATTAATTACAAGTATGGGACACTAGAAAATGATTTTTAGAGGTTTTTCCTATAGATGCCTATGTTTTTAGTTTTATCTGGCCACTATTTAATTGTTACTTTCTAACCCTAAACCCATTTATATCCCTATATTTTAAAAATTTAACTAATATTAAATGAGTCAAAACTCTATCATTTGACAAGGAATACCAACCTACTCTAGAGGTTGGATTAGAGAAATATTTAATCCATCCAATGTTGGTGTTTGGATTGTGACTAGTGGGTGAACACCTAATCAGAATACTGGAAGATAAGAGTCATAGTTTCAAGTTCTGCTTGATGTCAATTTGGATACCAATAGTTTTGGCACACCTGGTGGGACCCTATTTACAAGAACATTAGCTAACCCATACTTTTTATTTTATTTTTTACCTTTTCCTATAGGAATCAAGATTTAGTGAATTATATTAACCTTTTTAAATGATGAACAGTAAATTCACTTGACAAATCCCTAAATGCAAGAAACTAGAAAGCCATTATGATACCTCATTATCTTTCATGAATACTAAATCGTATGCAAAGAACAACCTAGATTCTTTTATCTATTATGAGATCCCTTTGAGAGGATCCACCATCATAAGAAATTTGAATACAAATTTCCAATCAGATGAGACTCCACTAGAATTACCCCTTGAAGAGCCTCCAAGGCCACCTCCATCAAGAAAAGTACCTATAAATATGGCTCATAATGTGAATGTGACTCCAAACCAGCCCTTGTAAAAATACCCTAGTTGGAATACATCTGGTCCCCTAAGGCTTACCAACATGCATGATATACCTCAAGTTGTATCCAAATACCTACCTACCTATGATGGATCAAGAAAAACTACTTACAAGCATTACCAAGATATCCTAAATCTAGTCACAATTCATAACATAAAAAATGAAGATGTCATTGTCTGAATCTTGACCCTATATTTTAGAGGAAAAATCCTACACTAGTTTAGGATCTTAGTGAACAATAGCATTACTTCATGAGCCGCATTAGCAAAGCCCTTTGTATAATATTTCAAGGAGTCTTTTGATCCTTTTTCTCTCTTAAATTAGTTTACATCCATGCAAAAACATCAACAAGAGTCAATTTAGACTTCAATATAAGATTTAGTAGAACCTGGAAGAGGATTCCACCTAAAGCTAGGCCAACTACAACCCTTGATTTTTTGTACTATATCAGAGACCTTGGGTTAGATCTAGGTTTACAAACTCAAAAATCATGGGTATACACCTTCCCTCAAGTCTACAATATAGTTGTGCAAGCTAAAAATATCCTCATCAATGTAGGAATATTACCCCCTAAAACTGTGATGCCCTACTACTTTGAAATTCCCAATATCCAAAGTCATATAGCTACATCTTCTTACATGGACCCTCCTTCTTTGTCATCCCTACTTCCTTATATGGATCCAATCCCTCTCCCCAAAGTACCATCTACTTCAATTCCTTTTCCACCACTTCCATCTCAAGCACCTCGGGAATCCACTGTGCTTCTTGATATTCAGAGTACCTTGAAAATACTCAGTAGTAAGATGAATTCAATGGAGAAAATAAATATAGAGAGATATCAACATAGGATATTCCCCTATGTCAATAGGGATCAAATACCTGGTACCAACAATAGTACAAGGATCAGAGTTAATGCAATTCAAGAAGATCAAAAATATTCTTCTAAAACTAGTCTTGTGAATGTGTGGTGCCTTGTATGTAATGATCCTCATGATTCAGAGTCATGCGTTATGTACCAACATCATGTGCAGAAAGCCATGGAAAATATAGAGAGGAACCAGAAAGGTAGATTTAACATGCTTTGGAAACCATATCAGATCATGGTTGGGCAAGATCTTGATGAAGAAGGACCTATTTTTGTCATGACAAGATCAAGAAAGAAGACATTGCAAGTTGATCCACAGAAGATGGGTCAGTTTTAGGTCCCTTCTCAAAAGAAGAAAGATCCCCCTCTACAAAATAGTGATCAATTTTCTATTTCCCAAGCAGCTGAAAAGAGGGACACGGTTCCTCAAAGCGAAGAAAATGAGATCATTTTCCCTAGGCGATATGACAAATAAAATGACAAATAAAGGATGAGATCCAAAAATGAAACACAATAAAAGCTAAGGTTTCCTTCCATAACTAAGAGATAAAGGATAAAAGCCACACAAAAATACAATAGGAAGTATGGCGAACCATAAAATAAGTCTAATAATTTACCTTTAGAAAAATTAGAGTATAACATTGTGGAAGAGATGAAAATAATCCCCTCCAAGGCTAGCCTCTATGATACTCTCTTCATTCCTGGTCAAATAGATCTGTATAAATCTTCTTTGAGTAAAAATCCCTAAGAAAAGTAGACTACTACCAGCCTTAGTGTGCCTTTTTAGAGAGATAAGATGTATCCTGCTACTTTAAAGAAAAACCCCCTCCCTTTTATATTTCTTTGAGGTTGGAGGGTTGGATAGCCCGCAACTATATGATTTATTTAGGGACCTCTACCATAGTAATGCCAAAAAAAGTCTGTGAAGAGATGGATATGGAGTATAGTAGATCTTATCGAGGAGTTTTGAAGTTTGATGGAACACCAGTTAAGATAGTTGGAGTAATAAAATATTTACTAAGGAGGTTGTATAGAGCCTTGAAAGTGACCATGGTACAAGAAATTGTAGTGGTAGATCTTGAACCTTATTTTTGCCTATTCCTTTCCAAAGAATTCACTGCCAAGTTGAAAGGATGTATGTACTTGGATTACTCTAGCATGGTAATCCCTTTCAAAGGAAAGAGAATAAGGATAACACCCAAGAATCCTATGTCCTATCACATTTAGAAGATTGAAGAAGACATGTGTAACCTCACACCCATAGATGAGTTTCAACTAGTAGAAAGTTTTGAAGAGTTAGAGGTTGAGGATGAATTACCATTCAGAGAATATTACAATCAGTTTGGGATAGGAATGGGCACATACAACATTTCTTCAAAATTAGATAAAAATATCCCTGCTATATCCAATCAATCCTTAAGGGAAATAGATACTTGGACCATGCATTTTGATGGTGCAATATGCAAAAATGGAGCTGGTATCAGTGTAGTTTTACAGTCTCCATAAAATGTGTAAAGAGTTTTACATACATATTGACATGGTCCTGCACTAATAATGTTGCAAAATATGAAGCTCTGTGCTTAGGTATAATGCAAGTAGAGAGCGTAGGTATCAAGATACTGAATATATATGGTAATTTTGAGCTAATAGTCAATTAGTTAAGGGAGATATGTAGTAGTAAGCACCATTACTTGAGGACATACAAAAATAGGGTATGGGATTTGATGGAATTCTAATATACCTTAAATATTCATTTTATTCCTATAAAATAGAACATATTGGCTAACTCCTTGGCATTTAAAGGATCTAATTTCAATCCTTCTACAAATATGGGAGTTTCTAAGGATAAAAGGATCAAAATGGTTTTCAAGCCTACAATACCATAAAAACAAATTTTCTGGAAGGTCTTTGAAAGTGATGAATAGATCATTGATTTTTTGGTAAGAGAGGCTTGCTTATATTCCGTTCAAGAGGAAATCCCTAATGAGATAGATCAACAAGATGTTATCCAATTAAAAAACAATCATATCCCTAGAGGTTTGGTCACCCTGGAAAGCCTCTTTGATAATGAAGATAGGAGGAAATCCAAAGCTATGGAGATCAATGAAAATATCTATAAGGATATCGAGATTGAGAAATAAAAGAAGCTCAAAGTTGGTATCTGATATTCTCAAGAAGAGGTAGAGGAGATCAAAGCCATATACCTAAAATACCAAGATATTGTGGTCTGGTCATATAAAGATATAAATGTTGAAAATAATTTTTATTCCATCATTTGGGTTATGTAAATGTATCCTCCAAGTTACATACCTAGATTACTTCATGTGCAAGTTATCTAGTGAACTACATGCAATGTAATAAATGGACAGTGTCCATGTGCAAGTTGTACATGTATAAGGATGGTCTCTTAGATAGAAAGAAAGGACAGCCGAGAGACATGGATTGTGTTCCACACCATTTACTGGTGATGGATATGATATATATTTGTAGCTTTTTAATGGAGTGCTCACTTCCTCCATAGCTACATTGTAATATTTTATATGTTTTATATTTCAGCATACTTTAGTCATCTAGAAATTTGACTTTCTTGTATGTTATTTTGAATCTTGTGATTGTTATCTCTCATGGCTCATTCATCAAAAGCTAACAAGTGGTATTATAGCCATGATAAATCTAATCTATGCAGGTCATTAGGGAACCAGCATTATTGGTTAGCTTGAGAGTTTTGTCAAACTGACGCGCTATTAAACTTACCATTGGTAAAATATCTCAAGAGTGTCTAGGTGGTAGATTTTTGGAGAGTCACAAAGATAAGACTAAAATGAATCTTAGTTTTAGAAAATGCTAAGATCATTTTCATCTAGAGTCTTTTCCACATACTTGTCATGAAAACTCATGAAGACTAGGACTCAGCATTTCAATCCACTAGATTGATAGGTCATCTAGTGAAGATCATCCAGCTCATCTTGAATTTTCTAACTGGTGCCTAAAGTTTCTTTTGTTATATTATTTTAATCCTTAGTGTATTGGGACTCCTCCTATGATAGAAATCTAGAAGAATCCAAATGTTTTTCCCAACAGTCAGTGTCCCTCTTAGTGCAAAGGTTAGTTCATCATGCGAGAGAAGAATACTACAAAAGAAGACTTCTAGTGAAGTATCATGGTGAATATAGGAGACTAAATATATCCATTACTAGATTGTAGAAATCCACACTTGAAGAATAGTCCACAAGAGCCTTGATACAGAAAGGCCATAGAAGCCTTGCAAGAACAGGCCACAAGAGCCTTGATACAGAAGGCCATATAAGCCTTACAAAAGAAGCCACAAAAGTCTTATACTCAAAAATACCACATAAGCCTTGATATTGAAAAGGTCATAGGAGCCTTAATACTAAAAAATTCCATAGGAGCCTTGGTACTGAAAAAGGCCATAGAAGCCTTAACATCAAAATAGGCCACAAAATCCTTAATCCTGAAGAAGAATTTGAGAAGAATATATGATTCAGAAGCAGACTAAATATTTTAGCACTAATATTCTTGTTGTAGGAATAGAATATTTAGTGAGTTTGTAGACTTCCTACAAGAAATTTAGGAAGAGCATCTACTTCAAAATCAGCTTAATCTTAAAGTAAAAGAGAAGAGATCAGGAGATCTCATTGAAGAACTTCTAATCTTAGAAGAAGAAGAAGAAGGACTAGGAGAATCCTGCTTGAAGCCAAAAGATGCAAAATCAAAAGATCCAGGAGAATATATCACCACCAACACTTCTAGAAGTATAAGGTTGAATAAAAGATCTAAAGGAAGACCATCTGAAGCTACCAGATCAAAGACCTTGATAAGGTCTCATTGAGCATCCAGGAAAGGCCTTGCTAAAGATTAAGAGAGTTCTTTGAGAACTCATTGGAGAAATACACTATCTAGGTTAAATCCATAATATTGAAAGACTTGGTATAGTTGTCACCATTTGACAACAAGTCCAAGAGGATAATTTATCAAGGAGTGCCAAATCTAAGAAGAAGAAGTTTGGCAAGGAGTGCAAAATCCTAGAAGAAGATCATGCTTGAAGTCATAACTCAAAAAGAAAACTTGAAGATAGGAGAAGCTCACAAAATATTGGATATTTAAATATTGCATTTCATAGCAAGAAGGCACCACCCTAAAGACATAGACTTCTCCAAATCTAGAGCAAAAGGAGAACACATGAGGAGAACAAGCCACCAAATCCTAGGCTTGTAAAAGAAAGTTCAAGACCATCATTTGGTGAAGAAGGAGTTGTACAAGACATTCTACTAGAAGTAGCAACTTGGTGGTTCTAGAAACCAAGGTCAACATCCTCTACAAATGTGGTAGAAGAGCTATAGAAAAAGGTATGCAATTTATGGTGCAAAAAGATTCATTAATTTGAACTACTTATTAGATTTATTAGAGTACCTGAAATTGGATTAAAGTTGCAAAAATGTAATTAGATCTCAGTATTTTAAAAGTGCAAATAAAATAAAATAAAATTTAAGGATTAAATTGCATTATTTTTAGGAGTTGATTAGATTCTATATTAGTTTCTAACAACTACCTATTATCTATTATTGAAAAAAAAATACTAAGTCCTACAACATTGTTTTTAGTGAAATTGCATAATAACTCCTCAATATTCTGTAGACACCAAAATCTAGACACTTATTGTCCATCCATAACTTCTCACCACATTTATCCTAGGTTCACTATGGTATAATAGATGTCCTATGGGTATTACATACTCCTCTGCCTAGCATACCCTAGTTCTATCAAAAAATTCAACCTACAAAAACAACATCTCCCTGTTCTACTGAACCTGCATTCATGATCCCTAAAAAGTGAGCATACAGAGGACTTCCCTATCATGAAATAACAAAATTGCATGTACCAAATAGGGAGGATAGATTCTACAAGTGTCTATCATAGTCTAAAATATTACAATACCATCTAGGTCAGTGGTAGTAATAGTCGGCTCAATGATAGTAATAGTCAGGTCGATAATGATAGCAACGTTAGTGTTAGTAACTGCATAGTACAGAGGATACCAAGGTCAATTATGTGAATAATATCAATAATTTTAGTATAGATGATAGGGATAGAGATAGGACAATTATAAGGTGGTCAGTCAATAGAACACACAGGTTGAAGATAGTGATCCAGCACCCAACTTTTGAACCCTCCAAATCAAAAATCGACCACACTAGTAGACTCATCAAAATAAAGGATAAAAAAAAAATTGGGGTGCCCAAAATCTATGTTGTGGGATATATATCATTGTGACTATATTTTTGAGGTAATAATTTTGATATATAACACCCAAGCACTTTTTTTGACTCCTTGATAAAAAAAGTAACTCCTAAAATTACACATCTATTTTTAGTAATTCAATAAAATAGGTTCAAGACTATCCAAAATGGTTGGTGGCACTCATGGACATAAAAAAGAGATATATCAAGTCACCTCATTGTTGGAAACCCTACAAAGCACCATTGATGGTATGCAAATATCAAATCAAAACATGATGGTAGAGCTTCAAAATTTTAGAGATGATTACTATAGGCCCAAAATAGCCACATCTTCAAAAAAAAATTGTAATATTTTCTAAGGCATGAAGGAGCTTGCTCTGCCTCACAATATCATCTCAGCACAAAATATTTTATCCCATGATCAAATTGGTTAAATTTTATACTTAGACATTTCAATATCGTGGGCCACAACACAATTTTTGTTTTGATAAATATCAATGGTTCATAGCATGCTCTAGCTTGTGTGGCATGGAATATTGTTCCAGACCATGGTCAACATTAGTCAAATGTGATGTCACCACTCTTATAATCATGTATTACAACATATTTCTCCATCCCATGCAAGTTGAAGAGTATTTTATGTTGTCATGGCATAGTGTGCATTGCTCCAACCCGTGGTCAAAGAAGTCAATATTTGTGAAGGAGGATCCCAAGGAGTGAACCAATGCAATGATCCATCCCATGTGGCTCAAATAAAATATTTACATCAAAGTATTATTTCCTCCAACTAATAGTTAAAATCATCAAAATATGTGGAAAGCATTTTTGAGGAGTGGGTTACGACATGTCTCTACATCGTGGAGCTACTAGTAGTGTTGGAGCTTTGATCTTAGCCATCCATGAGTGGATCAATGATCAATTTGTTTTTATTATATCCAAGGTGCATAAAGGTAAAACTTTTGTAACATGAAATTTTTGATCCAAGTGAACTAGCCGGTGAAGCGTCGAAGAGGTCAAGAATGAAGATACAAAGGTAGTTGTATATCTATGGCTTGATAGTACCTACAATAAAAATGAATGACTTTGATTATAGTTTGGATAGCTTGGAGCCAAACACCATGAAATACCAGTAAGTTTTATAATTTGAGTTGTAGAGAAGCACAAGTTCTACAAATATAGGATTTGCTAAGGACAAAAGGATCAAAATGGTTTTGAGGCCTACAGTACCAGATAAATAAATTTTTTGGTAAGTCTTTATAATTGATGAACAAATCATTGATTTCTTGGTAAGATATGTGTTCTTATCTACCATTCAAGAGGAAATCCCTAATGAGATAGATCAACAAGATGTTATCCAATTAAAAAACAATCATATCCCTAGAGGGTTGGTCACCTTGGAAAGCCTCTTTGATAATGAAGATAGGGGGAAAGCCAAAGTGATGGAGATCAATCAAAAGATATATAAGGAGATCGATATTAAGAAATAAAAGAAGCTCAAAGTTGGTATCCATAGTTCTCAAGAAGAGGTAGAGGAGATCAAATCCCTATACCTAAAATACCAATATATTGTGGCCTGGTCATATAAAGATCTAAATGTTGGAAATAATGTCTATTCTGTCATTTGTATTATGTAAATATATCCTCCAAGATACATACCTAGATTACTTCTTGTGCAAGTTATCTAGTGATTACATGTAATGTAATAAATGGACAAGTGTCCATGTGCAAGTTGTACATGTGCAAGGTGTCCTATACACAGTTAGATAGAGTGTTGGACAAGCATCCTATTTTGCATATATAAGGATGGTATCTTAGATAGACAAAAAGGACAATCGAGAGACATGGATTTTGTTCCACACCATTTACTAGTGATGGATATGGTGTAGATCTGTAGATTTTTTAATGGAGTGCTCACTTCCTCCATATCTACATTGTAATCTTTTATATGTTTTATATTTTAGCATAATTTAGTCATCTAGAAAATTGACTTTCTTGTATGTTATTCTACATCTTGTGATTTTTATCTCTCATGGATCATTCATCAAAAGCTAACAGTGGTATTAGAGCCACGATATTTCTAATCTATGCAGGTCATTAGGGAACCACCATTGTTGGTTAACTTGAGAGTTTTGTCAAACTGACGCACTATTGGACTTATCACTGGTAAAAGATATCAAGAGTATCTAGGTGGTAGATTCTAGGAGAGTCACAAAGATAGGACTTAAAGGAATCTTAGTTTTAGAAAATACTGAGACCATTTTCATCTAGAGTATTTTCCATATAGTTGTGTTGAAAACTCATGAAGCCTAGGACTCAACATTTCATTCCACTATATTGATAGATCATCTAGTGAAGATCATCCAGCTCATCTAGAATTTTCTAACTAGTGCCTAAATTTTTTTTGTTGCACAAAATTAATCCTCAGAGGATTGGGACTCCTCCTATGATATAAATCTAGGAGACTCCAAATTCGTTTCCTAATGGTCAGTGTGCCCTCATAGTGCAGAGGTTAGTTCATAGTGTGAGAGAAGAATACTGAAGAAGAAGACTTCTAGTGAAGGATTGTGGTGAAGATAGGAGACTAAAGATATCCATTACTGGATTACAAAAATCCATACTTGAAGAATAGACAACAAGATCCTTGATACAAAAATGCCATAGAAGCCTTGCAAGAACAGACCACAAGAGCCTTGATACAGAAAGGCTATAGAAGCCTTACAGAAGAAGCCATAAAGTCTTATACTGAAAATACCACATAAGCCTTTATATTGAAAATGCCATAGGAGCCTTGATACTAAAAAAATCCATAGGAGCCTTGGTACTAAAAAAGACCATAGAATCCTTAACATCAAAATTGGCCACAAAAGCCTTAATCCTGAAGAAGAATTTGAGAAGAATATATGATTCAAAAGCAGACTAAATATTTTAGTACTAATATTCTTATTGTAGGAACAAAATATTCAGTGAGTTGGGAGAGTTACTACAAGAAATTTAGGAAGAGCATATGCTTTAGAATTAGCTTAATCTTAAAGTAAAAGAGAAGAGATCGGGAGAATATCTCATTAAAGAACTTCTAATATTGGAAGAAGAAGAATAAGAATGACTAGGAGAGTCCTACTTGAAGCCAAAAGAAGCAAAATCAGAATACCCAGGAGAAGATCTCACCACCAACACTTCTAGATGTAGAAGGTTGAAGAAAAGGTCTAAAGGAAGACCATCAGAAGCTACCAGATCAAAGACCTTGAGAAGGTCTCATTGAGCATCCAAGAAAGGCTAGGAGAGCCTTGCTAAATATCAAGATAGTTCTTTGAGAACTAATTGGAGAAATCCACTATCTAGGTTAATTCCCTGATAGTGAAGGACTTGGAACAATTATCATGATTCGATAACAAGCTCAAGAGGACAATTTTTCAAGGAGTGTCAAATATGAGAAGAAGAAGTTTGGCAAGGAGTGCCAAACTCTAGAAGAAGATCCTACTTGAAGTCAGAACTTAGAAAGAGAACTTGAAGATAGAATAAGCTCATAAAATATTAGAGATTTAAATATTACCTCTCACAGAAAGAAGGCACCACCCTAGAGACATAGACTTCTCCAAATCTATAGCATAAGGAGAACACAAGAGGAGAATAAGCCACCAAATCCTAGGCTCAAAAGAAAGTTCAAGACCATCATTTGGTGAAGGAGTTGTGCAGGAACTCCTACTGGAAGTAGCAACTTGGTGGTTCTAGACACCAAGTTCAACATCCTCTATAAATGTGGGAGAAGAGCTACAGAAAAAGGTATGCAACTTATGGTGCAAAAAGATTCATTAATTTGGACTACTTATTAGATTTATTAGAGCACCTAAAATTGGATTAAAGTTGTAAAAAGGAAATTATATCTCAATATTTTAAAAGTGCAAAGAAAAATAAAAAATTTCTAAGGATTCAATTGCATGATTTTTAGGAGTTGATTAGATTTTATATTAGTTTCTATCAACTACCTATTATCTATTATTGAAAAAAAAGACTAAGTCCTACAACATTGATTGTAGTGAAATTGCAGAATAACTCCTAAAGATTTTGTAGACACCAAAATCTAGCCACTTGTCATCCATCCATAGTTTCCCACCACATTTACCCATTATTTATATATATTTGTTTAATATATATTTAAATAATAATATTTTATATATTTTATTTATATATATTTAATATATATATATATATATATTTATATGAATTAATCCCAGCCATCCATCATGATCTAATCCCAGCCATTCATCCACCTTAATCCATGCCACATGCCCAGATTTAATCTCCACCCTCCATCATGTTTTAATCTTGACCACACAAATTGTGTCATTGAAACCCTAACATGCCCTAGGAGAGATTATAAAGAGGAGTCATTTTGATGACTCAACCCCTAAGTCCTAATCCAAGCCCTAAGTCCTAATTCCCTAAGTCCTCAAGCATCCAAGCATCCTCACCACTTCCATCTTCCATCGCTCACCATCTCCTTCGCATCCATCATTGCCCACCTCGCATGAACCAGATCTACTTCTATAGATTCTATTTCACTCCTAGAATGCCCCTTTGAGTTCCCCGAGCACCTCTAGGTGCCTCCTACCATCATCGAGCACCTATGGGTACCTCCTACCATCACCAAGCACCTCTAGGTACCTCCTACCATCATCGAGCACCACGACATTCACAACCCTAGTTCTATAGTCCTACTACCCCTTGAGTGTCGCTAGGGCATCTACGCACCATTTTCTACAACAATGAAGATCAGAAGACAATCAATAAGACAAGGTAATTATTTATTGTATTATTTTATATTCTTATTATTTCTTATACTTCATTTTTACAATCTAGGGTTTAGTAATCTTATTATTAAGGGTCTCACGCAATGGGAGCCCTCACAGGTATTATTAACTATATTGTTTTTTTTGTTTGAATCTAGGAATCATATTCATTGGTAGTTATTGAAGCTAGAGTGGTCCTGCATAGGATATCAAAAATCCCACTCACCTCTATTGGGATCAGATCGAACGTGAAGACACCACCACTATTTGTTTACTAGGGTTTCGAAGAACCCTAGTGTATTGTAATCATTGTATCAAGCATAATAAGCTTTGTAACCCCATATTTGGGGCACATTTTATTGTAACATTGAAGATCCACCGACATTATAATAAAATTTTATTTCATTGTGCAATTTTATGTGTTACATTGCTTATTTAATTTTATAGTTCATATTTTGGTGTTGTTCAATTTGCATTCACAAATGGTGATCATGATGGGACCCCAAAGGGTTCTATATTTTAAATTATCTTATCACTAACTTAGGATTTTTTATTTTCATTTTGCAGGTTTTTAAAAAACATATCACGAATTTCGTAGAATCAGTTTCTAAAAATAGGAGTTGAAAGGTGCTAGATGCCCTGCGATGCTCGTGGGACATTCAAGAAATGCCTAGGTGCATTTCATAAGTACCTAAAGGTATTTCATAGAGAGGAAGAACAATACATAGGCTTATCTATAAGTCTACCTTAAAACCCTAACCTCTCTATTTTACATATTTTTATGTTTTTACAGATTTACTATTAAAAAGAACATCATTAACAATATATTAAAAACAAGCATTTTAATCTGCATTTTAGGCATTATAATAGTTTTTGCATCCATATTCATTCACACATTTCACATTTCCAATTAAAATTTCACTATTTTCTAGTGTGCTGCAATTAAAACCCTACATTTTATTTTCATATGAATTGTTAATTGCATGAAATAGTCTACATTTTAGGGTTAGGAATTTCTCCTTTTGCTGGTCTAAGTAGGAACAACATTAGTATATTGAAAGTACCCCCACATTTGGTGATTCAAGGTGGAAGAGTAGATGAACCCTCCTCTATTTAGAGAGCGGTCTTAAGTGGTGTACTCTACTTCTTTTGGGAAAATTAATATTTCTGGTGTTGGCTTCTAATTTAGACTAGTGAAATTAGTTATTCCTGACATTGTGTGTACACCATAACAAACTAGAAATATTAAAAGGAATCACACACAACATGCATCACTTTAAATAGTAATGTGTTGGATTTATACACCTGCTTGGTTTCATCTCCATCCACCAATATCTACCCCTAGACACTTTAGGACACCCCTGAGCAAACTTGCTAGATTTCATCACCAGTAAGAATCTCATTACCCATCCAAGCCATAGTTTTTACCCATTTTAATTCATATTAGTGCATCAAAACACACAAAACAAAAAAAAAACATTAAAACGAGATAATCAAAGAACAAAGGTAAGACACATTTTGTTGTATAAACATAGGATTGGATTACCTATTTGATTTTATGAGTTTTTCATTCCACATTTTATTTTCCAACACATTTTATATTTGGTTCATTAGTTTATGGTATTAACAAGAAATCAAGCTAAAATAATGAATCAAATATCCACCAATCAAACCACTTCAGCAATGGAGTGTTCATCATCACCTTCCACCACCACTTCCATGATCAATCCCCCTAGTGTGATACAAGTAAGTCATTCAAATTTATTTGTAGGTCCATCACACACTGTGTCATCCACATCATTTCACATGGCCATTCCACAAATAGAATCATCTTCACCAACCATTGACCATCACATCACCCATATAGACATGGCACAAGTGGAAGCTCTTTTGAAATCCACTAACTATGTCTTAGAGTCAGTCCCTAACTCACCTAGACATGATCCTTCTTTACAATAGGAACTTATCTCCTCCCAACCTTCAAGCCTTACCCAGGTGTACAATAACCCTCTTTTTGAGGTATCTACTACACCTTCCCAACATTTATCCATACCACAATCATCATGTGCCCAAAGCACATCCATCCCATCCTCATACACCTCAATCTATGGTAACCCCTTGTATGAAGCACATGTTAATGTTGCTTCACAAGTGCCCATGTCCATGCCATCTAGTGTCTCCCATCAAGTTGCAATTCCCATTGTAACTTACCCCCCACCTACCTCATCAATCCCATCCACATCCACTCCATCAACCACTGATATGGAAATACATGAGACATGGGAACATCTCAACAAATTGCTTAAGAAGTGATAGAATGCTCAACAACAAGTTCAGGTGATCAACCCTAAGCCTCAACCTATTTCCACTCAGCCCATATTTGTTAGCCAAAGTCCATCTTGGGTACCACAATATTCTATGGTTTCCATTCCAACACCATCGCCAACCCATACCCATTCTATTCCCATTGGCCAACCTATCCAAAGCCCTCATACATCATCTCCATATCTTCATTCACAATCATTCCTTCATCAACCCCATTATCATCAACATCAATCCACTCTACCAAGTCATCATCACCTCATTACACCTCAACATCTTTCCACCTCACCATCACAAAATCATCAAGTGATTCAAGGTTTCCACATTCCTGGGGAGGACCCTCGAATCTAGGCTATGCAACAACAGATTGATAGTTTGATGCAACATACTCCTAGCATGATAAACCAGAAGCCTACCCTACATCAACTGATCAATCAACCAATTCATCCTTTAGTACCATCACCGCCATATCCGAAAGATTTCACAATACCAAAGTTTGATAAATTTAAAGGGATGGAGAACCCTAAAGAGCACGTGAGCTCATTTGTTCATTCCTACTTTAGAATTCAAAGCAATGATGCTCTAATGCTTAGAACCTTCCCTCAAACATTAGGGGGAGATGTTGTAGAATGGTATAACCATTTTCCCAATCATAGTATTTATACTTTTGAGCAATTGGTTGACCAATTTCTTGAAATATTCTCCCTCAATATAAGAAAGAAAGTCTCATTATCCGATATCTATGATCTAAAATAATATGATGATGAGTCTATCTATGAATTTGGTAACCGTTGGAGGGCCGTTATCACCAAATTGCCATTTGCCCTACCAATGGAGGAGTTGACCCGATTGTTCACTAAGAGTTGCTTAAAACCCATCTCTTGGTTATTGCAATTACAACAACATAGATCATTTGATGAAGCTCTTGCCCAGGCTAGCACAATTGAGGAGATAAAAATCCAAGGAGTGCTTAAGCCTAAGAAGAAATAATGGAAAAACAAGGGCCAATATAAAGGAAGTTATTCTAGCCAATCAAAATCCAATCAGGCCAATCCGACCAATTCATCCAATCAAGTAAATCAAGTGGTCATGAGCCAGCCAGTAATGGCTCAACAACAACCCATGCAACAACAACCATGAAAAATTGAATATCATGTGGTTCCCTCAACTACTCAATCAAGTCAAAACATAGTGCCAGCTATGGAAAACCGACCACATCGATAATCTATTTGACAACCCCATCAATATACCCCATTGGCTGAATCTTATACCTCCATTTTTTATAGGTTATATGACACAAATCAACTTCCCTTACCTGAGGTCAAACCTGATGATCCCGCTAAACATGGTAAACACTATAGGGAGCATTTATTTTATCCTTATCATAGATAGAATGGGCATGATATCAATAACTACCATCAATTCAAAGATAGAGTGCAAGACCTTATTGAGTTAGGAGCTATCAAGCTTGATAGTCCTCTAGCTCAACAAAATCAAAATCTTGGGATTTTTCAAACACCACTTCCTCATCATGAGGAAGCACAACCAACAATAGGAGGGTCAAATACCAAGACTCCTCCTAATCAGGTTAATCATATTCAACAATACCAAGGTTTTGTGGGTGCTATTCATGTAGTAACCCGAGGTCAACAACAATGCTCCAATCAACAAAATGTTCAGCAATAGTCTATTCAACCACCCATACCTCCATAGGCAAGTGTGTCTCAACCTACCACATCATCATCTCCCATCCAATTTTTTCCAATCCCTCCCAGCCAATCCATATTCTAGCCCATCCATCTCAACCCATTCATCCTTCCAATCATCCATCTAGGCCAATCATCTCATTGAGTAGCCGGTTAACCACAAGCTTAAAAATAGCTTCAACCAAACTATCCATATATGAGCTAATCCAACAATCTCCTCCACATCGTGAAGCATTAATGGATATTCTAAAATCCATTGAACTTCAATCTCAAGATGCTAATGCATTTAACAATTTTATGGGGAATATTCAAACATGTATGGAGCCTTCCATCACTTTCTATGATTTTGAGATCAAACCAATATCATCAGAATCAGTGGACCCTCCATTACATATCATGGCTCAAATTGATAGGAAGCCTTTCAAAAGAGTTTTAATTGATACCAGCTCCTCCATAAACATCATCACCACATCTACCCTTCAACATCTCAAGCTTCCACCAGACCACATCACCAAATCCTCATTCACCTTGAAAGCATTTAACGATGCTCTCTACTCCATAGTTGGCACTATTGTTTTGCCCATCGAAGTGGGGGTCAAAATATTGCATACTATGTTCCACATCTTGGAAGGGTCCATGGCATATAATGTACTCCTTGGATGACCTTGGATGAGGGAAATGAGATGTGTCCCCTCCATATTACATCAATGCTTGAAATACGTACATGAGGGACAAGTACATTGCATACCAACGGATGTTGAACCGTTTAAGTATTGCAATTTTATCTCAAACCCCTATGAGTCCATGTTACCTTCCACTCATCTATTCCTCACATCATCAACCACTTCATCATCCACCCCATCCATATCATCATCTAAAGCCCCTATTCCTGAGGAGCTTCCAATCACCAATTCACATCAAGCATCCACTTCCATACCCCCATCTTCATCACCATTGACTACATGCACATGTGGTCAAACTCAATCTACATTAGCCACATCATCAACATCATCCACCACTCTTTCCACATCATTGTCAATTCAACAATCCACCCAACCAAATCCATCTTCATCCACATCAACCAATGTCTCACAAGTCAAAATGATGGATTGTGAGATACCATCAGCCAACCATGAGTCAGTTCCATCCACATCCAATCCATCCACATCATCCCAAGTCGAGGTCCACCTCACTAATCCTAGTATTGGTGAATATGTGGTCCAAGACATCATAGTCACACCACTCAACATTCAAAGTGCTAAGGATTACGATCACCCACGTGACCCACCCTTATCTATAGGAGTGGTATATAACATGGGTTCAATGCCTAATAGCATTAATTTTGTGTATGGGGGACTTGATTCATCATCCAATCTAGTTACCCCAGATGAACCCAAATCACCAACACCGACCAATATACAACATATGTCAAGTTTTCCATCCCGATATTTCCACATTGTTAATTGGCAAGGACATGGCCTAGGATGACATGAATAAGGAATGCATGAGATTATTGATGTTTCATATCAAGAAATGCATGACCATTCAGGTTTAGGTTATCATCCACTTTCATCCACCTCTTCTCTTGAACAAGATTTTCAAAGATTAAATTTAAATTCAGGAGAAGATATCCATCACATAGATGACTCCAAAGATGAGATCTATGAAGAATTTGACCTCATGTCAATAGCTTCTGATGAATCTGAAGAGGAATCAGACCCCATCATTCCACACACGAACAAGATGAGTTTTACCTCAAAATATTCCCCATCCATCAACCCATATTTCACTTGCTTCTTCCACAAGAGTGAGCTGACCCAACCAGTGAACCACCACCTCCATCTCATTAATCCATCATCATCACCATTTTATTTGTAATATATGTACATAACAAAAAAAAAAAAAAAATATTTTGCATGTACATTGCATTTATTTGTGTTGCTTGTTATTGTCTAGGTTTAACAGAGTTCTAGCATTGGTTCTACCAAATAGGATCCATTCCATTCACCCTTCCAACCATCCATTTTCCCTTTAAGTCAACATGAATCCTATTGACTTATTTGCCCCCCTCCATAATCCATATAATTTGGCAAAGCCAATTCATATTGACATGAGTCTTATTGATATGGACCAGATTTCCTCACCACCATCCTTTTTGAGTTTATCCTATCCGAGGAATTGTTAAGGGCTTCAGCCAACTACATTCCTCCATCACCTCCACCTTCACCTTCACCTTCACCTTCAGATCCTGAGGTTTTCTAGGTAGACATAGATGAGGATAAGTCAGAAGAGTTTGATGACATCATAGATGACATTCATCTAATCCCAACTCCCCATCAACTTGAGGAAGGTTCTCACATGTCTATTGAAGATACTATCGATGTGAACCTTAGTTCAGATGCAGATAATCCCCAAATTGTCAAACTTGGTAAAATTTTATCCAAAGATGAACAAGAGCAATTAATTGCTCTCCTCAAGAGGAAGAAGGGAATTTTTGCATGGTCCTATAAAGACATGCTTGGTCTTGACTCTAATTTGGTTGTCCACAATCTCACCTTAAACTCTAATGCTAAGCCGATCAAACAAAAACTTAGAAGGATGCATCCTACTATTGCCCTCTTGGTCAAAGAAGAGCTTCAAAAGCTTTTAGATGTGAACTTCATAGTTCCTATTGATTATCCTGAGTGGCTCTCAAACATGGTACCCATTCGTAAGCCTAACAAGGTGATACACGTTTGCACTAATTTTTGAGATCTTAACAAAGCGTGTCCTAAGGATGATTTTCCTCTTCCAAACATTGATACTCTTGTCGACACCTGCATTGGCCATGAAATGCTTTCTCTCATGGATGGTTTTTTAGGATACAACCAAATTCGAATAAATCTTGATGACCAACACAAAACAACATTCACTACACCTTGGGGGACTTTTTGTTACAAGGTGATGCCCTTTGGCCTCAAAAATGTAGGTGCCACTTATCAACGTGCCATGACATACATCTTCCATGATTACATGCATAAGATCATCGAATATTATGTGGATGATCTCTTGGAAAAATCCAAAACTCGACAAGAGCACATTGGTGTATTGGAAAAAGTCTTTGATCGACTTCTAGAGCATAATGTAAGGTTGAACCCCAAGAAATGTGTCTTTGGTGTTACCTCTGGAAAACTACTAGGGTTCATTATCTCCAAAAGAGGCATTGAGGTGGACCCAAACAAATTCAAGGCCATCATGGAGATGCCTCCCCCAAAAAATTTGAAGGAATTGCATAGTTTACAAGGAAATATTCAATCAATCCATCATTTCATTGCGCAACTTTCTGACAAATGCAGGCCATTCAATCACCTGCTACAAAAGGGGGTGCCATTTTCATGGATAGATGAATGTCAAAAAGCCTTTGATGACATTAAGCAATACCTGGCTTCTCCACCAGTCTTAGCTCCTCCTCATTCGGGGTCCCCTTCCATCTGTATGTTTCAGCAATGGACTTTGCATTAGGGACAATGCTTGCACAAAAGAATGAAAACAATCGAGAGCAAGTTGTCTATTACATTAGTCGAACATTGGTAAGCTATGAAACCAGATATGCTTACGTGGAAAAATTGTGCTTAGAAGTGGTCTTTGCCACTAAGAAACTTCGACATTACATGCTTAGTCACACCACATATGTCATAGCTAGAGAAAATCCTCTGCGTTATATGATATCTCACACTTACAATAACACCCGCACCGCTAAATGGATAATGCTTCTCACTGAATTTGATCTTGAGTTTATTAGCCAAAAATCCATTAAAGGTCAGGTTATAGCCGATCAGCTTGTGGAAGCTCCACTACCTAGTGATCATCCTTTGATTATTGAGCTCCCAGATGATTCAGTATTCACTATCACTGAACAAGAAGAAGATGTCATTCCAGAGGAAGACATCGATATCACACTATTATTTGATGGTTCTAAGTGCAAAAAAGGTCAAGGTGTTAGAGTCATGTTTCATACACCCCAGGGGTGCCTATCCCCTTATCATTCAAACTAGACTTCCAATGCACAAACAACAATGTAGAGTATGAAGCCTTAATATTAGGTCTTCAAGCAGCTATAGCTATGGGCATTAAGCGTATTAGGATATTTGGTGATTCTCAACTTGTTGTCAAATAGGTAACCAGAGAATACCAATGCAAAGAGCCTACCATTAAGCTTTACCATGAAGTAGCAATGAAATTGCTCTCTAAGTTTGATTGGTATGAAATTGATAGTTTGCCATATTTGACTAATAGATTTGTAGATGTGATGGCCTCTCTTGGATCATTGATTCCAAAGGATACCTTAGGAGAGGTACAACCCCTCATAATTACAATGATCTCTAAATCTGCAATTATTCATGTTGAATCTAAGGATGAAAAGGATGTTTGCTTTATCCATTTGGAGTCATGTGAGCCTTGGTCAAACCAAATAATAGCCTTTCTCAAGTTTGGAACACTCCCATCAGATATGTCATGGACTGCTAAATGCACTTTCAAGAAAAAGGTAGCTCATTTTACTCTCTTGGGGGACGTGTTGTATAGACATGGTTATGATGGAATCCTCCTTCATTGTCTCGAGTCTAATGAGGCACAAAGAGCCATAGCTGAAGCTCATGATGGTACTTGTGGTGGTCATTTTAGTGGAATGGCCATTGCAAAGTGTATTCTATGCATGGGTTATTATTGGCCCACAATGGAATGAGATTGTTGCACATATGTCAAACATTGTAAGCAATGTCAAGAACATGCTAATTTAACTCATGTGCCATCACAAGCATTACAACCTATTCAAAGCCTTTGGCCCTTTTCACAATGGGGTCTAGATTTAATTGGTAAAATATCACCTTCTTCCTCGAGACAACATACATTCATCATCACAACCACATAATACTTCACAAAGTGGGTTGAGGTAATTCCTCTAACCAGTACGATAGGACCTAGAATTGTGGAGTTTATACTTCATCATATCATTTATCATTTTGGTATCCCCTCAAAAATCATCTCAGACAATGGTAAGTCTTTCAAGAACAAGGATGTTCGAGCACTTTGCGAGAAATATAATATCCAACACAGTTTCTTGACTCCTTATTACCCACAAGAAAATGGACAAGTTGAGGCTACCAATAAGACCTTAATTGCTATTCTCAAGAAACTTGTTAAAGAAAATCATAGAGATTGGCATACACAAATTCCCTTGGCATTATGGGCTTATCGAACAAGCATCCACATGCCTACTAGGGCAACACCATTTTCATTGGTCTATGGAGCCGAAGCAATCATACCTCTTGAGCTTGAGATCCCCTCATTGCGAATTTCATTGCAGGAATTCATAGATGATGACACTGCTAGACAAGCACATCTTGACCAACTCACACTTCTTGATGAAAGGTGAGTCAATGCTTTAGAGCATTTACGAGTATATCAAGACCACCTAAAATGTGCTTACAATGCCAAAGTTCATCTACATGAATTCCAAGTAGGAGATCTTGTTCTTAAAGAGAATCAACAAAATACCAATGCATTACCGCATCTTCATGATAAATTCATGGCTAATTGGTTAGGTCCATACATTGTTACTCAAAAAGTGGGTAAAGGTACTTATAGGCTTGCCAGTCTAGAGGGAGTTGAAGAGCCCGAACCACTTAATGTTATACACTTGAGAGCATTCTATGCATAATGTGATTTATATATATGTATATATACATGGCTATTACACAAAAACACATTACATTGCATTGCATACATTTCATTAACACACTTGCATTTCACAAAGTTTGCATTAAACACATTTCATTTCATAAGTTGCATTTCATACATCACATTCACAACCACATTTCATATTAGGGATCATTTATTTAGTTCAGATATTAATTGGTCCAATAAAGTCATGTTGCCTTAATCAAGGGCACCTTCAAACATCATCCATTTCATTACATCATTCCATAAAGTCAAATTATCATTAGCAAAGTCACATTTCCATAATTCCTAGGTGTTTTTGGTCACTCAACCACTCCTAGTATTTTAAGAAACCTCCAAATACATGTCGAGTTTTCTTTAGGACCAAGACACAATTTTCACTAAGAAAATATTGAGTTCTGGGAATTGACTCCAAAACATTCTTGAACCAAACACAATTTCACATCTTAAAAACATCTTGTGTCAAAGAGAGATAACACCATACTTGGGTTGAACCTCGAAGTGAAAAGGGTAATCCTTGCTTGTCCCATCATGCAACATAGTCCACAAAAATAGTGGTTTTCACCACTATCACATTCTTCCAAATAAAAGATAGAGTAGTAAGGATAGGGTACAATTCTCATCACACTTAGGTTGAGAATCCATTCCCAAAGCTCTAAATATTTCATCACACACCACAGATCCTCAAGTTATAAGGATAGTACTACATTTCTAGTCATATGGTTAGGTAGTCATCCCCAAAGCCTAAAGATCAAATTCTTGGACTATGGAGCTAGTCTCCACTAGAGCTATAGATGCTTGACTAGTAGTGGAGTATGCTCATGCATGGTGACACATCTCTTTTAAAGAGACCTCTGACCACACATAAGGACAAGCTAGCTTCTTGGTCTCATCCATAATATGTTTCACCCAATTTACTCAAGATGAGTTAATGAACTCACTTGCACACACATTGGTTCTTGATTACCTTGAGTCATTACCATGCTCATGATTCGATAAATGAATTCACTGCACACACATTTGGTCTTAGAGAAATTAGAGAATTTAGTGAGTTTGTTTGATATCACTAGTATGTTTGAGTCTCTACAAAATAGTCAGTTTTCCATATCAACATCCATATCTTCTTCCATATCAACATCCATATCTTCCTCTTCATGAGTCTTTTCACCCCACCTACCACCAAGTTTGGTGCCCTTGATTAAACAACAATGCTAAAACATGGCCAAGAAAAATCTAAACTATGAATGATCATTAGAACATTTGCATTCATACACATTATCACTTGCATTAATCATCCATATACACATGCATCCACAAAACATTCACACAAAAGCATAACACAAAAGTAAAATCCATGTATATATATATATATCACATATACAATGAATTCCCAAAGGCTATATACAATGGAGCACCAAGGCTCATATACAAAAAGTGCATCTAAGCACTAGCTAATGCCTATAAGAGGACCCTATGACCCTGAAGGAGCCCTAGACCTAGAGCTATGCCTAGACTCACTAGGCCTAATAGACCCAGATATGGATGAGGAGGGTGGATCTAGAAGCCCAATATCATGCTCCATCAATCGATCCTCCAATAACTAAATATATCCATCCCAAGCTCGAAGGTGATGTACATCATATCTCTATCTATGACTCCCCTCTAGCAGCTCTACCTAGAGCCTCATGATCCTATCCTCACCTCCACCTACTATCGATCATACCTCTAGCTCCATCCATAATCAAGCTATCTCTACCTCCTAAGCCACCTCCCTATCCTCATAGCCAAGCTATCTCTATATCCCAATGCTATCATAGCATCTCGCTCTACCACCAGCTACTCCAACCTCACCCAATCATCCTCACTCTAACCAAGAGGTCCATCTAAAACCTCCTCCCTATCCTCCATATCCCCTCCATCTCCTCCAAACTCTAGAGCCTACTCTATATCCTCCTAGTCTACCTCCTTCAACTACTAGCTCGAAGGTGCCTCCGATGCTTAGGAGCCTCATCAACATCCTCAACCTCATCCCCATACCCATTACCCCCATCTACTATTAGACTCGATACCCATGGTGGCTGAGTCATGAACCATGCATCATACTCCTTAGTAGTCCCTACATCATCCACATTAGAGAGATCCATCTCCTCATCATCCTCATAAGTAGTCCTCCATACCTCAACACAAGGGAGACCTATCTCATCCCGATGATGCCTATAGAGCATGGGTGCCTCAAGAACCCCCTACCTCAATCCAAACTACCATAGCACCCATGAGAACTGGATCAGCTCCACCTCCTTCGTATGCCTCCCAACCACCCATATAGCCTATCGCACCCATCATAGATGCTCCCCATCACCTATCCACATGGCACCTCACCATGGCCTCCATACCACCTAAGCCACTATCAATCCAACCCATAAATCCCTATACCACTAACTCATCCAAATAGGATGACTCAATTGCACCTCCTCTACCACTACCACCTCATCGCATAGGGCTACTCCCTATCCCATCCCCTAGCTAGTAAACCCATAGGTCGAGCCACACTAAAGTGCTCCCAACCCCAGCATTATAGTAGCAAACTACAACCTAGTCCCTAGTACTTCACCTCCTCACCTCATATAGCTCCTAGTACAACTACACCAATAAGGTAGGAGCCCATGCATACACCTAAGGTGTAGTGATCATATCACACACCAACCCGATAAGGTTCCATGGGAACCAAAATACTATTTGAGGCCACTATGTTGGCCAACATGAACATCACCAATGTGGGTAGGGCATCCAAATTCTTGTCCACATACATGGACAAGTATGTTATCCCTCCACCCATCACCTCCACATCCTCCCACCATATCTAAACATGTGACTCAACTCATGCTTCTTATCATGTCCAACCTCAACATGCAAGCCCTCCACTAGCAACTTGAGGATGTGGTATACATCCTCAAGTGTCATAGTCACCTCTCTAGTAGGGAGCTAAAAATCCCCCTATCTAGATCCCATATCTCTACCAAGGAAGAGATATAACCCTCATCCACCCTCACCACATCTATCTTAGCTACCCTAGCTAGCCCAATAGCCTCCAACCACTTCCACTCATCATCCTGCAATGCCTTCCTCACCCCAAGGATGAGAGGTGAAAACCGATGTCGAGCCTCCAAAATATTTAACTACAACACAACACAAAGCATTAATGTCAAATACATTGCATTATTTCAAAAAAAAAAAAAAAAAGATTCAAAAGCACTTACCTTGGCAAAGTGCACACCTACTCCCGCATCTACTCCATCCACCACCATAGCTTCTAAAGCTCACACCACTCACTTCACTCCACTCCCTTAGATGCAACTTCCAAAATTTATGGATGCACAAATGAGCTTGATTTCCTCTCTATAGGTCTTTTATAGTTATTTCAGGTGCACTAAAATACCCATGGGTGCTTCCTAGTGCATTGAAGCACCTCCCTACATTTGGAAAAGTGCCAAACTCGTAGGATTTGCAACAAAAAGCCCATCGATGTTTGGTGTCAAAATTGACAAAAAGACACAAAATAATCCAAAAAGGTAGCTTACCTCCACCAACATCATTCCAAATTGCATCCATACATCAATTTCATCATAATATCATATTTTGTGAAAATCCAAATTGATTTGGATTCATAATTTTTGCTTGCAACCAAAAGTCACAAAATCACATTATCAATTTACAAAATGCTTCAAAATGGTCCAAATTTTCACAAAATAATCATTTTCATCATCAATTCCATCATTGCACTCATTAACACATCATCTTCCAATCATTGCATTCATACATTTTCCAAGTTCACAAATTTCAAGTGAACCTCGTATCTAGTGGTCTATTCTATCTCCTTGGCGATTGCAATGATTTGCATCCATGCAATTCGATAAGATGAATAAATCACCATAAGGACACTTAGCCATCTTCATCATCAAATATCTCATTATTAAAAAACAAAATCAATTTTGGTACTTCACCTTTAGAGTGAAACTATGCCAAGACCAATTTGCTCAAAAGTTATCATTGATGGCCTAGTTTGTGGGGCTTGAAACATGGACAAAATCATAACTCATCATTCATTTTTACATTGACAATCATCATAGAGATAGGCACTAGCTAGGGTGATTGGTTCCAATTGTGGGAATTATCCGATAGTCACTAGTAGGCCCTCCAAGGTTGACTCTTTTTCTTTTATTGCATTTTCATCACCTTGCATATCAATGATGCCAGAAGGCACATTCTTCAATAGCATGGAATCACCCCAAACTTGGGGTAACCACATTTGAATTTGATTTTCCCACAATGGGATACATCTTACATGATCATGGCATCACATTTCTTTATTAGGGCAAAAATAGAATCAATCACTTGCATTTTTCAACAACCCCCTTCCACCGTTGGGGCAAAAATGACATCACATTTACATCATTCATATCATCCACAATTACACCATGCATTTCACATAATCATTTGCACAAATCTATCAATTGGCTCATGAGATGCATCCATCACTCATTCACCAATTGAGGGGGTAAGCTACACAATCAAAATTCTTTTATCTCCAAGTTCATCTTTGCATTCCAACAAGAGAAAGTTGCTTCTACATCAAGCCAAACCAGGTGTCTTGTATTTTTGCACCACATTGTGTTTCATGCAACATGGTACAAAAAGGGGCATCTGTAGACACCAAAATCTAGCCACTTGTCATCCATCCATAGTTTCCCACCATATTTACCCATTATTTATATATATTTGTTTAATATATATTTAAATAATAATATTATATATATTTATATATATTTAATAAATATATATATTTATATGAATTAATCCCAGCCATCCATCATGATCTAATCCTAGCCATTCATCCACCTTAATCCATGCCACATACCCAGATTTAATCTCCACCCTCCATCATGTTTTAATCTTGACCACACAAATTGTGTCATTGAAACCCTAACATGCCCTAGGAGAGATTATAAAGAGGAGTCATTTTGATGACTCAACCCCTAAATCTTAATCCCTAAAACCCCTAAGTCTCAAAGTTTCCCTAAGTCCTCAAGCATCCAAGCATCCTCACCATTTCCATATTCCATCACTCACCATCATCTCTGCATCCATCATCACCCACCTCGCACAAACTATATCTACTTCTATAAATTCTATTTCACTCCTAGAACACCCCTTTGAGTTCCTAGAGCACCTCCTACCATCATCGAGCACCTTTGGATACTTCCTACCATCATCGAGCACCCATGGGCATTCACAACCCTAGTTCTGTACCCTACTACCCCTCGGGTGTCGCTAGGGCATCTACACACCATTTTCTACAACAACGATGAAGATCAAAAGACAACAAGTCAGCATGAGACAAGGTAAAATATTGATTGTATTTATTTTAGTATTCTTATATTTTCTTACATATTATTCTGCAACATCTAGGGTTAGTAATCATATTTTTAGAGGGTCTCACATAGTGGAGCCCTCATAGGTATTATTGACTCTTGTTGTTGTTTTTTGTTTGCAGGTGTAGGGATCATATTCATTGGTAGCTATTGAAGCTCGAGTGGTCCTGCATAGGATATCAAAAAGCCCACTCACCTCTATTGGGATCAGACCGAACGAAGACACCACCATTATTTGTTTACTAGGGTTTCAGAGAACCCTAGTGTATTGTAATCATTGTATCAAGCATAATAAGCTTTGTAACCCCATATTTGGGGCACATTTTATTGTAACATTGAAGATCCATGAGCAATATAATAAAATTTTATTTCATTGTGCAATTTTATGTGTTACATTGCTTATTTAATTTTATAGTTCATTTTTTGGTGTTGTTCGATTTGCATTCACAGATTTATTTTAGGTTATTCTTGATTAGTTGCAGTAGATTATTAGTGCATTTCTTTGAGATTTTATTGGAGTGATAAGGTGTAATATTAGTGCATTAAAAGAAAATATCTTGTACTATTATACCACTCTCAAAAAGAAAAATAGTTTTGTGTTTCCTGAAAGGCACAAAGTCTGATTTGTATGAAGTGTCTAAAGATATTATTGAAGCACAAAAATCTGCAACTTGATGTTGTCAATAGAAGCCACCAAAATGGGTTAGAATCCTCCATATTTGGAGAAGAACATAACTAACCAAAAATGGATATATAAGCTTATGAAAGTGAGACTTGGTGAGTCTCAAAATAAAAAGCATTACAAGTGAATGCAAAAGAAAAAATGCAGAAATTTTGCATCAATTAAAAGAACTTTTATCTATTGTTATTGAATATTGGACTTGTTATCAAAATTTTCCAAGTAAAAATGGAAAGGTGTATCTATTGTTAAAGATAACCTCAAACCCATACGTTGCAAGAAATCTACCACAAAACCAGAATTTAAAAATTTGGAAATAGAATGCAAAAGAAAATATATTAAAAACCTTATTATACAAAATATAATACATTATCTTGCACTACTCTAATATGGTTTTTGATAGCATAAGTGTGGATTTGAAAGTACCATATTAGGGAATGTTTTCCTACAGGGAAAAGAACAACCAACAAAGTCTAGACGTCATCACTCTTCCTCCAAAGCTATAAGGAGCCATTCAAGGGCTCATATTGGATGTATGTGCCTATAGAATAAAAATCTCATTTCATATCATCCATGAGCCACATTTACATAGACAAGAGAGTGCAAATCAATCTCAAAAAGGACATCAAAATAGCAATAGGAAAAATAATGCATTTGGAGGCATAAAATAAAGGGATAAAGGTGTTACATTCATGGTCTCAATATTGGAGAAGACCACTCACCAAAGGAAGCATCTAACTATCATCCAAGATTCATAGTGCATCGCCCATCCATATTTAAAAAATAAATTTTGCTTGCTACCCAAGCAACATTGCAAAGCAAGAAAGTTATGGAGTTATAATCTCCATCTTCGAAGGTGTTACAAGAATGGTCTCCATGCAGAAATGATACTTGGCATTCTAGTCATAATTCCTCTCAATGTTCTAGAGACTTCTACGAAGGAGTTACAAGCAAAGGTGTGTCACTTGGTATTCTTCACCATCTTCACACAAGGGCCTATACATTTTCAAGAAGCATTGGATAAAGTTTCTGGAGCGTTACATAAAGAAGAAGCACTCACTCGTAACGGATGTGACACTTGTCACAATACCTATTATCAACATTTCTTAAAAGGCATATTTTAGTCCAAGACCAGCATGCAGGAGTTAAGCACAATCAAGACATTCAAAGGAGGAACGTAACATAGTCAAAGTGTGAGAGAAATAGTAGAAATTTTTGAACTACAATGTGGAAGACAAAGGGGAAGGAGCATTAAAAGCTCCCCATTTTTGGAAGGTCAACAATTCAGTGTCTACATACAACATTCACGTCTAGCACTCCATCAAATCTCCATTAAACCAAGTGCTCAAGGTACATTTTAGATGCCATTATATTCAACCATGGAAAGCACCAAACATCAAGGAGATATTGTGTATAAGGTAAGGTCTAAATCCCATTGATTATTGCTTTCATAAGTTGGAGTTATAAGGATTATAAACTAAGGTTAAAACTTAGGTTTTGGAAAGCTACATGGGTGACTTATCTTATTATTTTAATATTTGCAATCTTAATTATGAGGAATAAGGAATTTAACTTGGATTAAACTTTATTGCAAATATTATTATCATTTCTCTAATTTTCTAAACTTGGGAATCATAAGGGTTACTCCATCAATTTTATTCTATTTAGAAATTAGAAATAATCCAAGGGATATAAAAGAGGTTATTAAGGGATTTTATTAAGGTTGTATAAATTTATTTTTACTTGTCTTAAATATCTAAAAAGGGGATAAAATAAGTCCAACATCAAAACCTCTTCAAAACTAAAATAGTGCTTAGTTCAATTAGGAGTAATAAGGTGTTAAAAGTTGATTTTTGATTCTTGCAAAACTTGTACAAAATCAACCAAATTTGAACTATATTCTTACAAAAGCACTATAGCATACTTCAAAACATTAGGGAGTCATAAGGCTTGATATTAGGAAGTTTTGAAATGGCATATAACAAATTCTTTATAGCAGAATCTCAACTTCTCAAGGATCCTAATTATTTTTCTTGGAAAAATAAAGTGAAAGCAATTTTAGTATATGAAAAACTTTGGGATGTTTTCAAGGGTTAAACTCATAAACCTACCACGAGAGAAGCAAAAATCCTAAAGTTTAAATATAATGATTCAAAGGCCTTAATGATAATAATTTTTTCTATCACTGATGAGATTCAATCATATATCAGTTCAACCAAAACATCTTCAAATGTGTATAAGCCTAGTAGATATTAAAAGGAAATTGTTAACCTTAGGTGAAACGGTTAAATATAAACTTATTATCAAGTAACCATGAGAGCACTTCCAGACAACTATAAGAATTTGGTAACATCTTTGCAAGCACTAAGTAAAGATACGTCTTTTGATGATTTAGTCAATATACTTAAATAATATGAAGTAGAAAATACTTGAAAGATAAAATGACTAACATTGCATTGGCCTCAAAAGATAGCCCATAGGGAAATATTGCTTCTACAGCATGAGGATGGAAAATATGGCATTTTCATATCTATAGAAATAAATGACACAGTATCAGCTATTGCATATATAATCCCATAAATTAAAACCAAATAAATTAGACAAATCATGGGAATCAGTTTAAGCTATGACAATATCAAAGTAACCCTCATTAGCAGCAATTTCAGTGACCTAGAAATTATCCTCAACTTGAATAACATAAAAAAATCAAAAAGGTCACTTGGTTTAGAGGATAGAAGAACTTGAAGAATTGGAAGAATCCACAGAGGATTTTTGAAATGAAAGCTCTATCAGCAAATGGAACATACTACCGAAACACTAACTATTTGCTTGAATAGGTTACAAATAATGTAGAAGAGGAAGACTACAAAGACCAATTACAATATGAAGAGAATTCATATTGAAGACTAAAGCCTTCAATACCCAAATAATGTAATACAGAGGGGTTTTGGGAATAATGTCTATTTCATTATTTGGGTTATGTAAATGTATCCTCCAAGATACATACCTAGATTACTTCCTGTGAAATTTATCTAGTGACTACATGCAATGTAATAAATGGAAAAGTGTCCATGTGCAAGGTTTCCTATGCATAGCTAGATAGAGTTTTAGGAAAGCATCCTATTTTTTATATATAAGGATGACCTCTTAGATAGAAAGGACAGTTGGGAGATATTGTTAGATAGTGTAGGTTAGTAGATTGTGTTCCACACCATTTACTAGTGATGGATATGATGTAGATTTGTAGATTTGTAGCTTTGTTAATGGAGTGCTCACTTCGTCCATAGCTATATTGTAATCTTTTATATGTTCTATATTTCAGCATACTCCATTCATCTAGCAGATTTACTTTCTTGCATGTTATTCTGCATCTTGTGATTCTTATCTCTCATGGATCATTCATCAAAATCTAACACTAAAGGTATATGACAAAAAGGTGATCCAACATACTACTGAGCTATAACCAGATGCAAAACCTTTTCGATAGAAGTAGGGGCCTGTGAATCCTAGAATTAAATCCATAATAAGAGAGGATATGCTCAAATTATTGAAGGCTAAGATTATATATCCAATTAAACACTCCACATGGGTGGCTAACTTGGTTCTTGTAAGAAAAAAGAATGGAGACATCCGTCTATGTGTATATTTTAGGAATATCAACTAGGCATCATTGAAGTATCAGTACCCTCTCCCTCAGATTGACCAGATTCTACATATTATTGTAGGAGCATAAATGTTCTCATTGTTGGATGATTTCTCTAGATATAATCAGATTTGGGTAAAATATGAAGATCAATTCAAGATAACATGTACCACCAAATGGAGAAATTTTGCTTACCAAAGGATGTCCTTTGGTCTATCCAATGTAGGAGCCACATTCCAGAGGGCTATGGATTATGCCTTCAGAGAGCTAATCAATAAGGTCATTCTCATATAACACTTGGAGCAATTATTTAAGAAATATAGAGAATTTGGTATCTCTCTTAACCCAAAGAAGTCATTTTTTTGTAGTCCATGAAGGGAATCTATTGGGGCATGTGGTTTCTAAAGAAGGAATGTCTATTGACCTAGACAGAGTGAATTCAATTCTTGCTCTCCTCTTGCCTATGAACAATAAAGCTTTACAATCTTTCTTTGGGTAAATCAACTTTATTAGGAAGTTCATATCTAACTTCATTCAAAAAGTAAAACCTATCTCAGATTTGTTGAAGAAAAATGCAGACTTCATGTGGACAGAAGCAAGGAAATAGGCATTTGAAATCATTAAATAATTTAATGCCACTGCTCCAGTTCTGGTAAATCCTAACTTCAGAAATAATTTTATTTTGTACGCTTATGGAGCTGAGGAGAGCTATGCATATGTGCTTACTCAAAAGAATAATGATGGGGAAGAACACCCCATATTTTTCTGGAGTCAAACTCTCCATGAATACCATATCTAATACAAATTTATTGAGATACAAGTATTTGCAATTATAAATTCATTAAAGAAATTGTAGGCAATACTTGGCTCAAATTAAAACTTTGGTGTATGTGGTTCACCCAAATGTAAGAAAATTTATTGTACAAGGTAAACTTGGATACAAAAGAGTTGGTTGGATTACTAAAATCTAGGAGTATGATTGATATGTAAATCCATCCTACCAATATGGTTAGAGGTAGAGCATTGTACCAAGGGTTGATAGAAAATATAGTTGCAGAATAAATGTCAACTTTCCAACCACCAATAGAAGATCATACTAAAGGTTTTCAATCAGAAATTTTAGACTAGGTTGATCAGATGACTAGATACTTTCAAATAGGAATTTACCCTCAAGGTCTTAACCCATCACAAAGGAGGAGATATAGGCTTCAAGCCTTGAAGTATGTCCTACTCCAAGAAGGGTTATATAGAAGAAATCTTGATGGAGTCCTCCTAAGATGCTTGAAATATGATCAAAAACAAAAGGTCATTAAAGAGTTCCATGGAGGGTTATCTGGAGGATATTTTTCAAGAAGGATCACAACTTTGAAAATTATTAGGGTAGGCTATTACTGGCCTACTATATTTATTGATACCTTCAAGATAACAAGGGCATGTGATGAATTCTAGAGGTATGTGGGAAGGACTAGAAATGCATCATTCCCCCTCAAACCTATCCAAGTAGAAGAGCCTTTTCAACAGTGGGGACTGGACTTCATTGGAACAATAAATCCCAACTCCTCAGTAGGGCATAAGTATATCTTAACTACCATAGATTACCTTACCATATGGGTAGAAGCCATTCCCACAAAGAAATCAGATCAGGAAGTGGTAATTGATTTCATGGAGAGCTTGATCACAAGGTTTGGTATCCCTAAAGCTATAGTAAGTGACAATGGTCCAAATTTTATAGGAGCTAAATATATTGAGTTTGCCAGCAAGTATGGTATAACTATAAAAAAATCTCCAACTACTATCCTCAGGGGAATGGATTAGTAGAGTCAACTAAAAAATGCTTAGTATTCTAAAGAGATCACTAGAGGATAACAAAAGGAGTTGGCATCTGATTTTAGAATAAGCTCTATGGGTAGATAGGATTACCATCAAGAAATCTATTAAGACCTCTTATGCGTTGGTGTATGGAAAAGAAGCAGTCCTACCTATTCACTTAGAATTACTAGCTCTCAATTTGGTAAACATAGAGGAAGAGCCTGATCAGAACCTAGCTGAAACCAGATTGACCCATCTACTCTAGTTGGAAGAAAAAAGGACTCAAGCATATGAATATTTCCAGAAGCACTCCTTTGACATTAAGGGATGGTTCGACAAGAAGGCTAAATTCAAAAATTTCAAAGTAGGTGACTCTATTCTAAGGTGGAACGTAGAGAGAGCCAAACCAGGTCATCACCAAAAATTTGATTCTTTCTGGGATGGTCCTTTCAAGGTTGTTGAGGTTAAAGAAAGCAATTCTTTCCAGCTCTAGGATCTAGATGGAAACATTCAGCCGATCTTGGTTAATGGATTCCATATGAAACTCTACTTTGAGTAAGATTTCATTTAATGTAACATATGTATATACTTGTATTATACTTTTCTTTTATTTTCTAAAGTTTTCTGTATAGAAAAAAATGAAGGCAGTTCAGCGGTTCACAACACATTGTGAAAACAAGAAGCAAATATTACCAATGATAAAATGTGCTCTATCCCATGATGTGCTCCACGCCATGCTCAAATAAGTAAATATGGCCATGGGCTACAACATGTGCTCCTTACTTCCCTTAAAAAATAATAAGATAAGAAAATATCGCAAGTTCCAAGCGTGTGCTACATCATGACCAATCAACGAATAGCCCAATGTTTTCTACCACCAGGCCACCCATATTTCAAATTGAGAAGTGTGCAATGGGTAGTTATCCATCGACCGCATTAATGGTGGAAGGTATGCATGTGGGAGTATTTAAACTCAAATTTCAATCACCATTCATTTTGCAAGCAACATCTACTTACCAAAAAGAGCTAAGGAAGTGGTGAGACGAAGCTATCAAGTACATAAAAGAGCAAATACCCAATGAATTTTCTTAAAAAATGGCATAAAAAGTAGCTCAGGAGGATGTACAACAGGCGACTATTGAGTTAGAATGCTATATTGATAAAGCAGAAGTAGTGGTCGACACTGGGTTGACATGAACAAGGAGAACCAAGCTCAGAAGAGACATTGATGATAAATTCCAAAAGGGTGAACCCATGTCAATTCAAGGTAGTTGTGTTATTCACTCCTTTTTATCATTTTACATCTGTGATTTTGTGCATCCCTACCCTAATTTAATATCAACTATTGTCAATTTTTACAACCCTAGGGAAAAAGTAGTAAAGATATCCAAGGGCAAAATACTATTTAACATAACTTCTAAGGCCTACCTAGATTTTTTTCCATAGGTGTAGATCCCCCTGCAAGACCTAAACCCTTCAACATAGTAGAGTAGGCCAGGTATTACTTCCTGCAATGGCATGTTCATGAAGGAGAGCCTTTTAGGAAGTGGGTTTACAGCCAATTCAAAACTATCAAGTCTAGGAAAACTTTTCCAAAAGCCCCAATCACCATTGAACACTTTTCTAACCCAAAGCTTTTCACCATGTTGGCCTACCTAGAGGGTCTAGACTCTGAACTGATATGTAAGAGATTGGAAAATAGCCACTGTGTATTGCATTTCCAATAAAAAATGTACAAACCTAAAGCAGAGGAAGAAGGCATCAAGCTGATTTATTTTGATTGGTCAGCCTATCTCTCCAAAAGAATGCATGAACAACTGGTTAGGATGAAAAAGGATTCAGAGAACCCCTCCTTTGGCATTGTTCGAATATGATATGGATGTTCTATAGTGTCGTAAGACACATGATGCCCTAGATTCTAGTTAGGGACAAGAATGATAATGGAGACCCTATTTTGGTTTATCATTGGATCGACCATTTGAGGAATACAGAGTCATACTATAGATTCAACTTGGAATTTTTAGGGCCAACTCTAAAAGTCATGTATGGATAATGCCATAGACTACCACCTCTTGCATCGGAGTTTGGGGGGGGAGGGAAGAGGGAGATTGGTATATCCTCATAGAGGGAACTATCATTAGACTCTATGGTTTCACTGGTAAACCCTTTCTGCTACCTCATTTTGTTACTAGCAAGTTGTTAGCACTAGAGTATTTAAGGCAAGTAGACTTTATCAACATCAACTTTAGCACTGGTAAGGGAAGAAAAGGGACTCTGATTTATTCTTGCAATGTAGATGATATAAAAATAACTAGAAGGGGTCAATATGAGTAAATTACTCAATACTTGGAGATACTAGGTCTATTGTACATTCCACAGAGATGGAAATATGACCCTGATGACAAGTTCTTGCAAAGGAATATTGCCCTAAATGTAGAAAGGGCCCTCAAATTCAAAAAAACTTTGAGGCTTGATTTTGAAAAGGGTATAAATAATAAGGAAAATGCTCCATTGGAATGGAACGTTAGTAAAATGGAACAACTGCCCCCATGGAGATATTTTTATGAGCAGATAGTTGATTATGATCCTGAGAAGAACAAAGATCACCAATTGAAAAATTCTAAGATTAAATAAATGGAGAAGAAATATGGTTGGGATAGTGGTAAAGTTGTAGAATGGTGGTATATGAGAGTTGAAATAGGTGTAAAAAAGGCTAGATTTGGTCTATCAAGCAGATACTAATTTCTCTGAGTGGTATGAGAAACATATAACAACCTAGAAGGCTAAGAATGCAAGGAGCTTGGTATTAAGTTATAAGAAAATAGAAGTAAAAAGAAAGTGAAAAAACCAAGTGTCATCAGATTCTTCTTCACCACCTTCTCAAGAGGAAGTACAAGAGGATGTGATAGATGCTCCATCAATAGTTGAAGAAGCCCCAAAGGCATTTGAGCCTTCACAAGAGCAATTATAGAAATATTTTATGGGTGCTCAAATTATGAGCAAAATGCATTACTCTGGTGGTGAAGCAGGAAATACAAAAGTATTTAGGCAATGAAAAGGCTAAAACACTTAGCCCTGGGTGGAGAGCCTCCTCTAACTGACATAAATTGGAAGGAAAATGATGACAATTTTGTATTCACCCCTGTGAGTTTCACCACTGCAGCTGTAGTAAAGTCAACCTCGATCATTGAAGTTGCATTACAGGAAGCACAATATGAGGAGAATACAGAGAATGATAAGCCTACAATATCTATGGTTTTCAAGAGAAAGGCTAAGGATTCAGTAGGGGAAGCCCAGAAGGAGGTCTACAAGAAACAAAAAATGGATCAAAGGCAAACTACTGAACAAATCCATGTATTAGTAGTAGAGCAACAAGTGCAGTAGATGCAACAACAAAATGTAGAGGATATTTTCAAACAAACTACTTCGATAGGCGAAGGTATGATTTCTATCCCTTCCTCTCCTCCTCTATCCCTAAAATAAAATCCCTCCCATTCTCAAGAAAAAGTGGAACAGAAAGCACCCTCTCCCCCTCATAATTCACCACCTTCTTCATCGGCTATTACAGAGGGTCAAACCAATCCATCTCCTCCACATTCATCAGAAATTCTAGCAACATCATTGTCCATTATTTCATATCCACTCCCAAATTCATTACCATCAGTAACATCAGAAGGGCAACTTCCTTCATCTTCCCCAACTCATTCCATGATCATAACATCTACCATCATGTCCTTCCCAGTTGCAACTTCTACAATAAGTACAAACTCCACTATCCTCACAACCACTCCCCTTTCATCAGCATCTGAGTCTATCCTCCCTTACCTTATAGCTACTCCAACCTCTACAAATCATCCCATAGTAGCCTCTTTGCAGAAAGGAAAGGAGGTTTCATAGAAAATTCAAGATTTTTGGGCTGATAAATTGTCTAAGCCTTCAAAGCAGATGGCTAAATAGAGAAAAACCATGATTGTTGATCCAATAACAAGGCAAAGGATAGCTAGATCCATCACTCCTCTTGTAAGCAAACTAGAAGAAGACATGACTACAAAATATTATCATCTAGAGGAGCATACAAAGGATATTGATCAATTGCAGGTGGAGGATGATTTGGTTATAGCAAAGGCTCACCTTGAAACTTTCTATGTCAAGATTGACATTTATAAGGAGCAATGTGGAAAATTGGAAGAAAATATTGAGAAGTTGGAGAAGATAGTTAGTAATTAAAAAAATGTGGAGAAAGTTGTGAGAAATGAAGTCAAGAGCTGGCAAAACAAATATCAGGAGGCCATAAAACTTAAATACCAAGTTGAAGAGCAGAAGAAAAAGAATGAAGCTCAAGCCAAAGAAATACAATATTTGAAGCATCAACTTCAGATTGAGAAGGCCAAAGCTACAAGATTTTCAAAAGGAGTAAAAAAGGTCAGAAAGGAGATATGGTCTAAAATCCTTGAGAAATATTTAGAAATCCAACTTGTAATTGACTATATGGATGATGCAAGTCATTTACTACAAGCTACCAAAGAAGATTTGGATAAATTCACTAAGGAGCTATAGCCCATGGTGATACCAATAGAACAGATTTTCAAGCTATCTGAAAGCAGATTCAGTGAAGTTGCCAAGCCTATTCCTAGCAAGGCATGGAATACTTCTATATTGGTCACTAGAATTGTGGTTGATAAGAATAGGTTGCTCTAGAAGGGTTGGTTACTATCAGATAATATTGAGGGCACACTCCAAGATATTGTAGATATTAACCAAGAAATGATGCAGTATGGTTTTGGAGGACTTTGGGTTGAAAATAATGCCTTGTTAATAGAAGAAGATATCCAAAATAATGTAGCCTCAATCATCTAGGATGAATCTGAGATAGATGCTTGGGAAGATCCGATTGACCAAGAGCAGGTCTCTCAAATGATAAAAAACTTGACTAGGCTCAAATATCTAATGGAGGACTTGGTGAACAGGGGTAATTCTATGACTTATGACGAGACTTCTAAGTTGGAGTATATTCATAAGTGGCTCAAAGAAACAACCAACCCTACTGAATCAGCCTGGAGCCAAGCACTACAGACCCTAAAATAGATGATCCAGTTGTTTGGAACAGTTCTAGAGCCTGAAGATAAGTAGGAGACTTCCCAAGAAGAAGAAGAGGTTGAAGAAGACCAAGAAGGTGATAATGAAGAAGAGAAACAAGAAACAAGTGAAGAGAAAACTCACGGAGGAAGAACAATCAAAAAAGGTTGCTAAAGACACTGAAGAGGTACAAGATGAACAACTCAAGGGGTAGAATCAACAAGAGAATGAACAAGAGTAAACAACCTTGTAGCGAAAGTGGACTTAAGCATTTTTGTATTCATGTGTATATTTTTATATATTGTTTTGATTTTGACATTGTTAGAGAACAGTCATAAAGCATGAAGCTTGTAGCAAAACATGAAAAAACCATGAAGATATTTTGTTCAATCTGGCTAGGGTTATAAAAGGGAACATAGTTTCATATAGCTAGACTGAGGCTGTGTTCATGGAAGGAGTTACAAATTTTATTGTTTCTAGCATGATTTCCATATGAACCTTTACCCTCTGAGTATCTTCACAAATGTCCTAGAGGGTGATGGCCATATAGAAGTTATTCTATGAAACATAGTCCACTAAAGATTGAAGTCTATATTTTCCTTACATCTCCTCTACTTTCCCACTGCATATACTTCCTTTATTTTCACTCCATACATATCCCCTTTTTCTGATAATTTTCCCTTCATTTCATCTAGCTACCCTACTGTTATCTCTCTTCATCATTTTTTGACTCCTAATGCCCAATGGATAAGACTCTGAGTTCTTAGGATTTGTGAGAAAAACCCCCTAGGAGGTGCCAGAATGTAGGCCCAAAATGGCCACATCCTTAGAAAAATTTTGCAATATTTTCTAAGGCATGAAGGAGCTTGCTCTACCCCATGGTAGCGGCTCAATGCAAAATGTTCTATCCCACAATCAAAGTGATCAAATTTTATACTTAGCCATTTCAATATCGTGGGCCACAACACAATTTTTGTTTTGATAAAGTTTAGTGGTTCACAACATGCTCCAACCTATGCGACATGGAACATTGTTCTAGCCCATGGTCAACATCAGTCAAATGTGATATCACCACTCTCAAAATTATGGATTACAACACATTGCTCCATCCCATGCAAGTTGAAGAGTATTTCATGCCACCGTGACACAACGCACATTGCTCCATCCCATGATCAAAGAAGTCAATATTCATGAAGGAGGATTCCAAGGAGTGGGCCAGCACAATGCTCCATCCCATGCGGCTCAAAGCATATTTTTACGTCGAAGCATTATTTGCTCTAGCCCATGGTCAAAATGGTCAAAATATGTGGAAATAATTTTTGAGGAGTGGGCTACGACATGTCTCTACATTGTGGAGCTACTAGTAGTGTTCGAGCTTTGATCTCAACCATCCATGAGTGGATCAATGGTTGGTTTGTTTTGATGATCTCCAAGGTGCATAAAGGTAGAACTTCTATAACATGAAATGGTTGATCCAAGCGAACTAGCAGGTGAAGTGTCGAAGAGGTCAAGAACCAAGAAACAAAGGTAGTTGTAGATTTGTGGCTAGATAGCATCTACAAGAACAATGGATGACTTGGATTATAGTTTTGATAGCCTAGAGCCAAACACCATGAAATACTAGCAAGTTGTAGAAGTTGAGTTGCAGAGAAGCGCAAGATCATGCATTTTCTTCTTTCATCAAAGACAAATAAGAGGCTACCACCTCAGCACCTGGCTGATCTAGTGTTTCATTTTCCTTGTAATGTTCCACCTTATTTCATTTTTTCAAGCATGTAAAACTATAAATAGAGGTTGAACCCTTATTTTTTAGGATCGACTCTAGAGTGTTTTCTTGCCCTACTATGTAAATACTTTATGTAAATCAATAGAAGGAACATTACTTGGATGTTTACCTCAGACTGGTGTCTTCTGTAATATTTGAGAGATTCAAGCTGTGAAATGCTTTTTTGCTACTACTGCTATGGTTAGTCTATTCTATTGATATTGGATTGCTAGCTTAGAGCATTTTGAAATCTTTCATGATTGAATCTATACTTGCAAGAGGTTCTTTTCTATTAATCTTGGTACTGATCTTATTATGCTATATTGGATTATTAGTATCTTTGATGTTTGAAATGACTTCTTGAAGTATGTCTCTATTTGTCTAAATTGATGAAGACTATCTGTTTTGAATGTTGTTAATTACAAGTGTGGGACACTAGAAATTGATTATCGAGGGTTTTTCTATAGATGCCTATGTTGTTAGCTTTATCCGACCACTGTTTAATTATTACTTCCTAACCCTAAATCCATTTCTATCCCTATATTTTAAACATTTAACTGAGCTTAAATGAGTCAACACTCTATCAGTTGATAAGGAATACTAGCCTACTCTGGAGGTTGGATTAGGTGTGCACCCGTTGCTCACAGTCCAAACACCAACATTGGATGGATTAAATATTGCTCACAATTTCAAGTTCTTCTTGATATCAATTTGGATATGATGCATGTCATTAATAGCATCATTTAATCTTATGATTTATCAATCTAGGGTGGTGTCCAAGGTTGTTTACGATAGAAATTTAGGGTAGAGTACAATTCAAGCATTCAAATTTCAAGCATTTATTGGGTGAAACATATGTTGGTTTAGCCTTTTGGTGTCACACTAAACCTAGTCTGTAGAATGGAAATTTGCAAGAATTGAAAACTAATTATAAGTTGTAGAAATTGAAAATTAACTATAAGTGTATGGATTTAAAATTGCTGAATTGAAATCTAGTTTACTTTTGCAGAATTGAAATAACATAATTAAAATATTGCTAAATTGAAATCCTAAATTACACTTGCAAAATTGAAACCTATTTTACTCTTATAGAATTTAAATGATGCTTGGAAATAAATCTTATGCTAAAAACACCTGTCAATGTCCTACCACAAAAGGTCGTCAAGCTTCTGCTACAGGAATTGACAGCAAAATGAAATTTGTTGAAAATTGAAATTTGTTGAAACATAAAAATATGGAAACATGAAAAGTAGAGGGAAAAGGGGAAAACACAGGTATAATCTAATTTTTCATCTAACACACACATTCGCTGCACAAAAAAATAATGTAAAACATAAATAACATCACACAAACTTAAAATAAGAAAATGAAATCTGACAAGCAATCTGTTAATTCTACTACAGCAAAATTACAAAAAAAAATTTCATAAAAGTCCTCCTTCTAGGCCTGAAAGTGGTCCCAATATTCTTAATCTAGAATAAGATGGAAAACTTTCTCTTTAGCTAATTAACACTCACACTCACTCATGAACAAAAATTAACAAAAGAACTGCACTTTATTTCTATTAGAACTATTACAGAAAATGTTGCACTATGTTATTTGCTGCTACTAACTACTCTCCTATCAACTAATCCTAATAGCTCAACCAAGGAGGGAGTTGTGTTATTTATAATAAAATATTACAATGTATCTTGTGCTCAAATTAGCCTATTTGCTATTTTACAATGATTTGCCAAATAATCTACAACTGAATAAGTCTTATTTTGGATAGTTTATGTTGCAGTAGCACTCATTGGCCCTTAGAAGGCATCTTCAGTGGTGGGAGTACATTGGAGGAGTCTTATAAATATCTTGTACACCTGTCTCTTCCTTAAAATATCATTTCCCTACTACTTTAGGCATTCAAATATCTTTTAGACTCAAACTGGCATCTTTTCCCCCTTATTTCGAAGATCTTCGGAATATTAGGAGTAGAAATAGGATTTATGCTCAGTTGTAATAAAAATTATTAATAAAGCAAGTTTAATTGCATAGGACATATTCCCTATCCCTTAGAAATAATTTCCAACTACTGTCATCATTTTATGTTGACAATTTCTATGACTTCCTTTATAATTGCATAATTTTGATTTTTGTATGTTTTTCCAACTGTTCCTGCTTTTCAGCCTTTTGTCTTGTTGCTCCCATTTTTACTGCATGTAAATTATGCTAGGTGGATCAAGAGTCATCCCTAACCTCCCTCAACTATTTCCAATAATTTTCACATGACTTGGTTGATTAATTCCCTGCCCTGACATTCATTGGCTAATGGTTGGAATTTATTACTGCATTTTCCAGCTCTACTGCACAATTGTAAAGTTTTGGCATTTCTTGAAAATTCAAACAAATTAGGATGTGGTAAAATCATTCAAATATTTAACATGAATTATTACATCAAGTTGCTACTGAAGTTATACACTTCATTCACCAAGTAACCATGCTAAAACTATGCAATAGTGCTGCATAGTTGTCTCTGCTCTATTATACCCTATTACTACCTATTTAGACCATATGGGAGTGCTTCTAAATAGGTGAGACATCTTCTTTAGTCCCTCTAAACTCATTCCATATATTCCCTTATGCTTTTCTTGACAAATTCAAGGTTCTCCTATAAAGAGACAGCTTGCTGATTTTTATATGGTTGTTTTCTACAGATTTCCATATTTATGATAGTCCTAAAAATTTGGCTCCAATGTGGATTTTAAACAAGTTGAAGAGGTGGGGAAACATTCAAAAACCATTGTGAAGTTAATGGAAATCAGAATACAATAGTTTTCTAATTTAAATGCATGTTTTATTTGCTACTTAATCAACTGAAATAGTGCATAAAATGTTGAAAATAGTCAAAAACAGAGATATAGTATTCCTAACATAAAATCATGCAAACAATTAACAAATAATATATTCTAATCAACTATTTGGCAATTAAATTTGTTATGTTTGGTAATATGGCAATTTTTATATGTCAAACATATTGTAAAAATGAGGTATTTCTAGGCCTCATCAGGATACCAACAATTACGATACCTCCAAAACCTACATCGAAGAACAACTTGCAAATGTTGAGTCCAAATTGCAAGGTGTTCCAAGCAATTCTGAGTACCATACTGAACAATCACATTCTAATAGAGGTAAAAATAGGGCAACATATGACTCTAACCCTTTCTATGATCATGAACCTACCTTTAAGATGCCTAAATTAGACTTTCCTAAGTTTAATGGGAAGGATGTAGATGGGTGGTTATGTTGTGTTGCTCAATTTTTTAAACTCCATGATGTCACTATATATTATAGAGTTCAAATGGTTTTCTTCAACTCGAAATATGAATCTTTATGGTGGTACCAATGGTTGCAAAACACTACCCCTAATCCTTCTTGGGAAGACTTTGAGTCTCAATTACTCACTCACTTTGTCCCTAGTGAGTATGATGATTTACAGGAGCATTGAAAAAGTTGAAACAAACTTTGACAGTTCATGATCACCAAATATAATTTGAGAAATTGGACAACAAAACCAAGGGATTGAATGAAGGGTTCTTTATGAGTTGTTTCATTAATGATTTGAGGGAATATATCCAAGTTGAGGTCATAATTTTTAAACCACAATCCATGATGCAGGCTATCAAGTTGGCTCATTTGGCCGAATCCAAATTTTTATCTCAGAGGTGGATATCTAAATTTCCACCCTCTTTCTCTCCTAGACTCCAAAATCATAATGAACAGAAAATTGTTGCACCCAAACATCTAACTACCACATAAATGGATGTGTGACACGTCAAAAGGTTGTGCTATAATTGTGATGAAAAATTTTCTCACAAGCATGGATGCACCAAAAAGAAATTTTTCCCCATAGATGTTGATGAGCCTGACACTAGTGATCAAATTGATGATGACAGAAAACTAGTAGAGGAACCACCGCAACCAGAGGAAGAATGCCAAGAAGAACCATAGGTCAAAATTTCTATTCTTACTCTTGTTGGCATTGATACTCCCCAAACCATGAAAGTTATGGGAAATTTCAAAGGCCTACATATTACCATCATGATTGATTTTGGCAGTACAAACAACTTTATTGATACTCGCATTCCCAAGCAGGTAAATTATTACGTACATGCATGTAATTCCTTTGAGGTTATGGTAGCCAATGGTAGGACCTTACCTTGCAAAGGTAAATATCATAATGTTAAGGTAAAAATTGAGGACTAAGAGCTCAAAAAATATATGTTTATGCTTCAAATAGGGGGATGTGATATCGTGTTGGGAGCTCAATGGTTGGGCACATTAGGAACCATATCATGGAACTTTGTCAAAACTTTGGATGTAATTTTCACAGCATGGACAGTCTCACACTCTCCATGGCTCAAAATAAGGGCCTTCATAGATTATTAGTTTAAGCCATATGAGGAAGTTGTTAAAAAGTTATCTCAAGGTGTCATAGCTCAGATATTTGCGATCCAACCTCACCCTTTTGAGGATGATTCTATTCTTGCAGATTTGTAACTTATTTTGGCTAAGCATAATTCTATTTTTTTTAATCATCTGAATTACTGCCTCATTTCTCTCATGACCATGTTATTCCTTTTTTACTTGGCAATGCATCACCCAAAATTAGATCGTATTGGTATCCTCATGCTATTAAATCAAAAATTGAGAAGTTAGTACAAGAATTATTAAAATTTAGTGTCATCCAACCAAGCAACAATCCTTAATCTTCTCCAGTTTTATTGGTGCACAATAAATATGGGTCATGGTGGTTGTGTATCAATTACTGTGAGCTCAATACACTCACCATAAAATATAAGTTTCCTATTTCGATGGTGGATGAGTTACTTGATGAACTACATGGGACTATGTACATTTCAAAATTAGACCTTTTCTCTGGGTACCATCAAATCAAGCTCAAGGATGAGGATATTCCTAAGACTGCTTTCTATACTCATGAAGGTCTTATGAGTTTTTGGTGATGCCATTTGGCTTAACTAATGCTCCTTCCACTTTTCAAAGCCTCATGAACAATATTTTTCACCCATTCCTTCAAAAAGTCATCCTAGTTTTCTTTGATGATATTTTGATGTATAGTCGCTCCTAGGAAGAGCATCTTGTTCATGTAGATCAGACTCTATAGTTGGCACAACATCAACTCTATGTTAAGTGATCCAAGTGTTCTTTTGGGTTAACAAAAGTGGAGTACTTAGGACACGTTAAAACCAAGGATGGCATCAAAGTTGACCCCAAGAAGATCCAGGTGGTTCAAGAATGGCTAAAACCTCACACTCTCAAGGGTCTTCAAGGATTTTTAGGACTTAGAGGTTATTACCATAAATTTATTCATAACTATGGTAAAATTATAGCTCCTCTTACTTCCATGTTAAAGGACTCTTTTACTTGATTGGGACCCGTTGAATAGGCTTTCCTATATTTGAAGCATACTATGACCACCACTCCCATCTTAGCCATGCTAGATTTTTCCAAATCTTTTGTCATTGAAAGTGACACTTATGGTCATGGTATTTGTGTAGTATTGATGCAAGACGGGTGGCCATTGTATTTCACTAGTAAATCTCTCTCCAATCGTAATTTGGTAAAATCCACTTATGCCAAGGATATGATGGCAATTCTACATGTGGTAACACATTGGTGATTATATCTCATTGGGTGTTATTTCTCCATTAAAATTGACCATCAAAGTCTCAAATATTTTTTGGAGCAACGGGTTGCCACCCCCGAACAACAAAAATGGATCTCTAAACTCATGGTTTATGATTATGATATCATATATAATAAGGGCAAGGAGAATATTATGGTTGATTCTCTCTCTCATCAATTTGAGGTTCTCTATATGTTGTGTGTCATTTCATTGCATATTCCTCAATGGATCGATTCTTTGCATTAGAAGGTACTTCAAGATTTTTATTTGTAAACTTTGGTTTCCTCCTTACACACTAAGCCTACTTCATGCCTGGGCTACACTTGGTATGGCTATGATTTATGTTACCACCAATACCTTTTTGTTCCCCACACATCTCCACTTTGAGAAATTATCATGAAAAAACTGCATGTCACCCCATCTGCAAGCCATTCCAGATTTCTCAAAATATATGAACGACTTAAGCGTATGTTTTTTGGAATGGTATGAAAAAGGAAATTCAAGATTTTATGGTGGCTTATGATACCTATAAACATATGAAATATAAAATTATGCGTTATCCAAGCACTCTTCAACCCTTGCCCATTCAAAACCAAGTTTGGACTAATATTTCAATGGATTTTATTGAAGGGTTACCTAATTCCATAGGTAAATATGTTATCTTCATGGTAGTGGATCATATTTCGAAGTATGCTCACTTTTTTTCCCTCTGCCATACTTACACAACCTCCACCATTATCTAAATTTTCCTTGATTTTATGTTCCACCTTCATGGTATGCCTACCTCCATTGTGTCCAATCATGACCTAAACTTTACTAGTCATTTTTGACAAGAATTGTTTAAGTTGTAGGGCACTCAACTCAAAATAAGTTCAGCATATCATCCACAAATAGATGGCCAAACTAATATTATCAACAAATATTTGGAGACATACCTTCACCACTTTGCATCTGATCATCCCACTTGATGGACGAAGTGGTTTCCTTTGATTGAATGGTGGTACAACACTTCCTATTACATAGAAACCAAGATTACCCCTTTTGAGGAAGTTTATGGGCACCCTCCCCTCATGCCTTCCTCTTACATCTTGAGAAACTCCAAGGTCCATGTAGTCAACACTATTCTTAGTCAACGCGTTGATGTCCTCCATTAGCTGAAGTTGAATTTGGATGTGGCCCATCATTGGATGCACCAACAAGTTGAGCAACACCATTTTAAGCATAGCTTTTATGTGGGTGATATGGTTTTCCTTATCTTATAGCCATAAAAATAGTCATCCCTCCAACTTCATAGGTGCCAAAAACTTGCTATGAAATACTATGGGCCCTACTAGGTTTTACAATAGATTGGTGCCACAATGTAAAAATTGGTCCTTCCACCTACCTCCAAGATCCATCCTATTTTTCATGTCTCCTCTCTCAAAAATATTGTGTGCACTCAGGTATAGGTTCATCTACACTCCCAGAATTGGTTGAATAAGGTTCTATCTTGCTCAAGCCTTAATAGTTATTGGATCATTGGACTCGTATTCTTTGCAACCACACCATTCCTGAGGTCCTTGTTCAGTAGTGTGGACTTTAGCTATAAGATGCTACATGGGAGTCTCTCCACTAGATCCAACACCAGTTTCCTCATCTTCAACTTTGAGAACAAAGCTTTTTGAAGGAAAAGGACATGTTAGTATCCCATCCTAACATTATTTTGTAAACCTCATTTGCTTATGTAATGACCCACTTCCAACATGGGGTATTCCATTATAATGTTATTTTATAATACTTTATAACGTATGTGGAAAGTAAGGCACCTAGACAAGTGGTGCCATCTCATGTAACCATTATCAAGATTGTAGCTGATTTTTGGTAGATGATTCTAGATCGAATGGAATTTTGCATGTAAGCCAACTCTTGAGCCTTTAGGTAGGGTTGCATGCAACTTTCTCTTTAAAAGACATGAAACCATGTACAAATATATCTTTTTACAAGTTAATGAAATATTGAAGGAGGTTTCCTGCTCGAAGAGGCCTAATATTCTAAATTATTTGTGATATTGTTCCAATTATGTCATTACTTTCTGCACTGTGTTATTCTGTTATTTTATGTATTTCAGTTATTTTTCAGTATTTTGTGTGAGTGAACTTTATGTTAATTTGCATTGTTATTATTTTATTTATTTTTATCATTTTGTATGTAGGAGGGGCCATAAATGAGACTTATTATGGTGATGTAAATTATGATTAATTAGAATAATGCATGTTTTAATTAATTACTAGTGGCATATGGAGATTACTAGGAAACATTATTTTATTTTGGTATTTTTTGTGATTTTTGTTATTTTTGTAGGTGTAGGAAATATGTTCAAAATTTGATTTTATTATTTATTTTTAATACGTGGTGCATGGCTAAGGTTTTTTTATGCATTATTAGGGAATTTATTTTTAATTTATTATATTATCAAAACTATTAATTTTCGATGTCTACACATTATTCAGTAGATAAGTTTTGACCAACAGGATATGGAGTACATACTAGTTTACAACCATGCATCCTAAACCTCTATAGTATCAAATCAACATATTTTCTTTGATTTAACCACAAATTTCTATTTGTACAATCCCTTATTATTTTCATACCCAAAATAAATTTTGCAGCACCCAAATCCTTCATGTCAAATTCAAAAGATAATTGAGATTTTAGTAACTTTATCATCTCCTTATTGTTACCAATTAATAGCATGTCATCCACATACAAAAAAATGATAACAAAATTTTTCACTTTCTTTTTTAAAATACATACATGGATCTACTTTGATTTTTCCAAGCCCAAGTGTCAAAACAAACCTATTAAATTTTTAGTTCCACATTCTTGGAGATTGCTTCAAGTCTTAAAGAGACTTTTTCAACTTACATACAAAGTCCTCCTTACCTTTTACACTAATGCAGTATGGTTGTGACATATATATGTCTTCATCAAGTTCACCTTTTACCATGTAGTAAGTATCACAACCAAAAACCCTTGTACGATTGAGAGAGTGTTTCTTACCAGTCCACACTTCTTATGGATTCTTGTCCACCAAAGTTGATGAGGTAACAAGTAGTTAACATGACTTCAATCCAAAATTTCCTTTCTAACCTTGCATCACTTAGCATACTTTTGGCTTTATCCATCAATGTTCTCTTCATGCATTCTACAACTCCATTATATTGTGGATTATATGGAGTTGTTTCCTACTTTTCTATTCTACAATCCTTGCAAAACTACTCAAATTCATTAAAGCAATACTCACCGCTATTGCCACTTCTTAAAACCTCTATATTTTTCTCTATTTGATTTTCTACAAGAGCCTTAAACTCTTCAAATTTATTGAAAATGTCATATTTATTCCATAAAAAATATACCTAGGTCTTTCTTGAAAAGTCATCTATAAATGTAACAAAATAGATAGATTTACCTAACAATGGTACTTTTGTAGGTCCAAACACATCATTGTGAACTAGATGTAAAATTCCTTCAAATCTTGTAGCACTACTAGGAAACTTAACTTGAGTTTGCTTTCCAAAATCACAATGCTTGTAAAAATTTAAATTTAATGGGTAATCAAAAATTCCTTTAGCCATACCTTTTAGTTTTAATGTTCAAAGGTCTTTCTCACCAATAGGCCCCATGTTTTGATGCCACAACATTATCTTCACTACAAGAATACTTTGAGTTTCTTCTACCGTATTATTATACTCTATGATTGAAGAGTTGTTGTAATCAATACTTATAGTGCTAACCTCAAGTTTGAATAGATTTCCTATATGAATTCCCCTTTCCAACACCAAGACTCCACAAACCATATTGTAGCTATCCTTATCGAATGCCACAATCATACCCACATCATTCATATTACTCAAAGATATCAGATATCTTGCCAAACCTAAAATATACAACACACCAAGAAGGGTTTTAAATTTTTCCATATTTAAACCTCAATTTGACTCTTCCTCAGCCAATTATTTATATGTTGAATTATCTCCCAATAAGACTTCCCCTCCATTTATATTGTTATATTCATATAACCCCTCCCTATGTGGATTCATATGAAAGGAAACACCTGAGTCAATCAGCCATGAGTCATGGAATTCACTTGAGCACACTACAGCTAAGAATAATTCCCTTGAATCTTCATTTGTGGTCTTTATTTCTGTATAAGTTCCTTCATTAGATGATTGACTATTATAATCCTTTTTAGATCTGCAGTCTCTTTTATAATACCCTTTTTTATCACACTTCCAACATTTTCTTTTTTGGAGCAACAAATTTACCCCTAGATCTCGATTTTTTCTCTTGATTTCTTTTTACTTATTTCTTGAGAATAGTCTCTCACAACCAAGGCATCCTTTTGATGATAATCCTTAGAATATTTTCATATCATTACCTCAAATAGCAGTAGTATTGGTGATAGTCTTAACTAGATTATCCCACGAATCAGGTAATGAACAAAGTAAAGTAATACACTTTTCCTCTTCATCTATTTTTACTTCAACAGAGTTTAATTGACTTACCACAGTGTTAAAAGCATTTAGATGTTCAACCATAGAGTCACCATCATTCATTCGAAGTGAATGCAACTTCTTTTAGAGAAATATTTTATTTACTAGTGACTTTGTTTGATACAAAGTTCCTAGCTTATCCCATAATGACTTTGTCATGGTCTTTGTCAATACATTCAAAAGTATTGAATCATATAAGCACAATTTGATAGAACTCCTTGCTTTTCTATAAATATTTAGCCAATCCTCATCTATCATTGATGTTGATTTTGTTCCCAAGATCGTAATTCATTGATCTCTATCAACCAATAGATCCTCCATCTTGAGTTTTTATAACTCAAAATTTTATCCATTAAATTTTTCAATCTCTAGTCGTGTGCTTCCCATCATTTTTATTCACCTAGATTATTTCATGTATGGCTTCCACTCAATAATTAATTTATCACAAGGCTAAAACCTTTACTCCTTGAAAAAATCTAAAAAACCTAGCTCTAATACCAAATGAAGAGCAAAATGCATCAATAAATAAAATCTAGAAAATGAGTAAATACATAATCAAAGGAAAAAAAGAATATAATAGATACACACTTAACACGGTATTTCATCTGGGAAACCCTTACGAAAAAAACCCAAAACAATAATATCTCCTTATTGTATAAACTTAACCATCTCCACTACAATAATTTGTATCTCTCATCTCTCTTCAAACCCTTATGCAAGTGCAATTAAATAACAATATAAACGAATTTTATAATACCATGGGAAAAAAACCATGGGTTCAAATATTTAACCCTAAACAATCCATTTGAATCTAAAAATAGATTAAGAAACCCTAAATATTTTTTGAATGCTACCACCCCCAAAACTTGGCAAGGATACATGAAAAGTGTCCAATACCTTTTAGAGTTAACCCCACCAAAATAACATGGAAAATATTCAGCATATTTCCAACATTCCTCTACCTACCTTGAATGTATTCCACCATTCCAAGGCTACATCTTGAATATGAAGGGTTGCCTATATATTTTAGATCTCTGTATTGAGTAATTCTTCATGGAAAAATAAGTTTCCAACTCATTTAGCCAAGATTTTGCAGCATCACCCCCTTCTTTCCCATTAAATTTAGGTACATTGACATTCTTAAGGTCCTTGGCAAGCTCAAACTTAATCCAAGCTTTACCCTCATGGATTATTCTAGCAGGGTTCTCTTCTTGTCTACATTTTATATTTTAATATTGGGTTCCTAATTAACTAGTGTTTCCAACATTTTTATTGTTTCTCAATTTGCTCTTGAAGCAACTTAACCACTGAAGTAAGGTTTTCCATCCTCTCACTAGAATACACTATTAATCCATATTTCTTCTAGGGATGAGCTGTAACTTCCTCTTGTATAGCTGACCTCAACTTATTAGAAAATCCTCCTCTAAAAATGTGTCATCTCCTATCCATAAAAAGGAGTTGGATAAGTTATAATTTCTCCAAAATTGTACTTTCTAAGTTTAGTTAGTTTCATCTTCCCATGAACTAACTTAGACCATTATCACTTGTTTGATAATTATCATGGTCATACTTGCCTACCTGTAAGGTATCATCTCTTATAAGACCATTATCACTCACTTGATAATAATCATGGTCACATTTGCCTCTCCACAAGGTGTCATCCCCAATAAGAAGTACATTCTAGGATTTGTATTTCCTGGTCTAACCAATCAATACAACGTGCAGTACCCATGTTGTCCCAAATTAACTTAATATTCTTAGAAGAGTAATCATCCTCAAAGTAGCACATCAAGTCAAGGTTCAACCTAGGTTATCTCCATTGAATATTCTAGTCCTATGACCTAGGCTCTGATACCAACTGTAATAACCCACCAACTCGACCTAAGGGAGATATTTTTTCAACAAGGATTAACTCACAAAGAAGACCCAATATTTTTTATCAATATTAAGGCATAACCATATTTTGAGTTCATTATCCCTATATATGACACTCAAGTGGATAGGAGTAGCCAACTTCTCGTACTTCTAGGGTTTACTTTTCTAAACCTCACCATTTATAAAATATGCCATCAGTGGTCCCTCCACTTTTCCTATACCCTCACTGATATAGAACAACTTGACCATGGTGTAGGGATTATCCTTTAAGGCCCATAACACCTAAAGGGGATGCATATTCCCTAACTCTACATAATTCCATCTATGTAGGATTATTCTAGCATGATGCCTTAGTGATTAGTTAGCTTTACCTCATTGTGAGCTAACTAAGACCATTACCACTCACCTAGTAATGATCATGGTCACTCTTATCTCATCACAAGGTGCCACCACTATATTGTCTTATGAATGATCCGATGGATTCCCCTACACCAATCCTCCATTATGATTACTAAACCTCACTGTTATAAATACATCCAAAACTTACCACTTAGGACTTCTCCAAGCCTCACCACTAGGACTACCCAAAAGCCTCACTACTTTGGGCCACATGAGCCTCACTGTTTAGGGTGTATCATTCACAAATACCTAGTTATTGCCTCATATTAACTCAACCAGGAATTGGGTACATCTTGACTCAAGGGTTTTTAATATGGCTCTAGTTTCATACCCAAAAACCCTTTTCCAAAATCCAAGAGTCTTAAAATTTTAAAAGAAATAAACATCTCTCCCAAAAGGAAATAAAGTGTTATATTAAATCATAATTAAATTCAATATAACACATTGCTAAAGACTAGGAATTGAATACTTTTTGAATCATAATACTAGTATTTAGCATTTTCTTTATTTACAATGGAAAGCCAAAATCAACATCTAAAAGTGTAACAGTCCTCCTTGGCAAAACATTTTATAGACAATTAACTATGTATTGGTCTGAATGTTTTAATAGCATAGCTTTATTTTATGTTGAATGATTTCATTATTTTGAGCAAGGAATATGTTATTGCTGATGAAATTATGGGTGCAAGACCATGTGCTCTCTTTGGTGGGACCATATGGGTGAACCACCTATAAAGAGAGATATTTAGGGAAGTTATGGTTATTACTTGCTCATCGATAACTCAAGGTAACAAAATACCCTTCATATAGATGCATTGCATTCTGATTGTTTTCTTGCTCACACCATTGGGCCAGGAAGTTACTTGTGCAACGAGTCTTCTTAATAGGTTGGTGATAGCATTATACTATCTTAAAGGAGACCATCTACTTAGGGATAAAATAATGGTGTGATTCTTTTTGTTCATGGTATGCATAGATTATTGTTGAATGGTAACATTAATACTTTAGATTCATTAAGTGTTAATTAGAGGATAAAATTGATACTTCTAAATTATTAAGTAACGAAATGTGGCTTTAATATTTTAGATAGGTAAAGTATTTAATGTATTGTTGACATTGGATTTTTAAAGAAAATCAATGTCAAATACCAGAAATAAAGCTAATGTGGGATTTTAATTTGATTAAGCAATTCTTTTGGTTAAATTTTAATTAAGGAAGGAGGTATTAATTAATGCCACCCCTTTTGGTTTGATTAAGGAATGCTTTGGTTTCAAAAAAAATTAGGGTAACTCGTATTTCGAGTTTTTCTCTTTAAGGTGGCTCGAGTCTTGGAAAACACTTTCTTGGGTGTTTCTTTCATGCTTGCCTCCATGCAAGATTATACCTTTTTGCTTAAATCTTGTGTGGGGTGGGTGAGAAGAGGAGGTTATCAATTTTTAGGAAACAAAATAAGGGAGATCAAGGTATGAGAAGAGGGAATTATTTTAGAGTAGTGACATCTATTTCGAGATGTATAGAAAGCTAGCAAACCAGGTGCTTTCATTATTATTTGTTTTTAGTATGCTTTGGTTATTTTATGATGGTCTTTTTGACTTTGGTTTAACTCCCCTTTCAATACCTTAGTTCATTTCTAGCCTATGATTTTTCATATATGTCTAAGTGATCAATCTTTTCCTTTGATGTTGGTTCATTCTCTGCATAATATTTCTTTGGTTGTATGGTTTCTTTTGGCATGTTCTCTTTTTGATGCTTGGTTTCACCTAGTAAGGTTTAAAGTACTCTTATATGCATATTTGTTATCCTTAGCTTCATAGATCCAAGCTATAATTTGGCATTTGTGCTCTATTACCTTAACCTGTGGCCATGCTTGTAAGCTTGTAACCCGATAGGAGTTGCCTTGGCTAGGACTCAATTGTGTTGTGTCTCAATTTTTTTGAGCTATTTGATTGCCTGTATGAGTTACCTCCCTACACTTGTATCTATAGCTTGTATATATTTTGCTTGGGATTAAGTGTTGATTGTGGCTCCTGTGTATTTATGTTGATGGTGGATGCTTTTTTATTCTCCTTTTGTTTTGTATTAATAGGTTAAATTAGGAGAGCATTCATATTATTATATGGTTGCTTTTATTTTTAAAAGAAATAATCTTAGGTTATGAGAGACTCTTATATTATAATGTTGCTTCTTTATAAATGTTGGATTGATGAGAGATATATCATTTATTTATGGATCATTAAGAGAGAAGCAGGTTTATTTTTTAGAAAAAAAAAATTATTAATATATGCTTAAGTTTACTTTATCTTTTGTAGAATTGTTTTGAAAAAAACAAAAAAGGGTGTATATTCTTTACCTTATTAATATAGTAGTCATAGAATGAATCATTGAATGTGGTTTAGAAAGAGAAGATATGATGATTCTCGAGACTCTTGTGGGTCGGGTGATCATTGTAAAAGAAGTATGAGTTTCTCTTTGTTAAATGGATACTTGCATGTTGATTTTGAAAGAGAAGCTAGGATAATGATTCTTGAGACATGTGTGAGTGAAAGGATCATTATAAAGAGAAGTATGGGATTATTTTTGGTTAGATGGATATTTGTATGTTGGTTTTGAAAGAGAAGCTATTATAATGATTCTTGAGACTTGTGTGAGTTAAAGGATAATTATAAAGAGAAGTATGAGATTCTCTTCATGTTGGCTTGTTCTTATTATTTTTTATGTATTGTTGTTTGCATAGTAGAAAAGGCATGATTTAAGTTGTATTACTGTAACACATAGAAGTCACAATTCCAAAACTAAAGAAATATAGTTGAATGATTTTTATTGATTTAAAAGGAGGTTACAAAATGGACTCTTTTCTCAATATGAATGTGGTGCATTTGATGATGTATTTCAGTGCCCTCAATGTAGATGGGTTTTTTGTATGTGTGCCATCACTTGGATGTCTTTCGGTGTGGTTGGCTTTGGATACGTGCTTGATCTACCCATGATCAGGGTAGACCAGGCATACATGACTACGTTGGCCCGATGTTGGGATGCATGGACCAACACATTTCACCTACCCATAGGTGAAATGACTGTGACACTAGAGGATGTTTACCGGATCTTTAGGATCCCGATCGATGGGGAGCCCATCACCTCCACTCCATTCACCAGCAGAAGAGCTATTTTTGATGCCATATTCGATGGGCGCAGCGAGGATGCTCAGACCAGGATTGATCATGGAGGCGTCCATGTCGGATATTGGTAGGAGAAGGGCATCTTCTCAGTTTGAGAGGTCATCTTCATGCACTTAGTCATTCAGATTGTGCTTCTAGACTCCTCGAGCATGAGGATCCCCTAGAACCTCCTGGCCATCGTCAAGAGAGTTACTCAGAGTTCTACATGATGGCCTTTGCTCCTAGCATGGGGGAGCACGCTGCTAGCTCAACTATATCATGAGTTATATCAGGTTACCCATAGGAGTTAGGTTGGCATTAGTTGTAGCCTGCTGCTTCAGATCTGGGGTTGGAAGCACATTCGGATCGAGTGGCCCACAGACCTACCACTCAGGATTACTACTATTCCTATCGCACACCAGTGCTATGCAGCATGTTGGCCTCATGAGGAGGAGGGGTTCCAGAGTAGGTCTCACGTTGGGGACCTAGACCACTATATTGCTAGATTTGCACAGCTTCGAGTGGATGATATAGAGTGGCACCCATACATGGATTGCCCCGCATGGTAGGAGGCTAGCGAGCGGCTATGCTAGGTGAGGAGGGACAGGTGGTTACTCGACCGCAAGGCCAAGATTCATGAGTACCAGTACTACTCACGTATCCTGCACTAGTTTGGGATTGTTCAAGATATTTTGGTGCTTCCTATTATCTATAAGCACCTAGTACTAGAGAGATATCTACCATGGGTCCAATCGACACTGCTAGGGGATGAGGATGATGACTTCCAAGAGTCGAGCATGGATAGGGTTGGCACCACCATAGAGTATGACACTTGGTGGTCACTTCTATAGTGGCGAGGAGAGGGGCCCCTCGGCCGGATAGATGACGGAGTAGAGGTTGATCCAGATGGGCACAACGTGCGCCAACGTACCAAGGGTGGATGGGGCATAGAGGCTGCCATAAAGGAGGCTCCTCAGGTTGAGGTAGAGGAGGACACATCTGAGGAGGGTGAGGCACCTCTTGACAGTAAGATTGGGTAGCTGAGAGCCCAGATTGCCACCCTCCAGAGCTAGGTTGGGCAATTGCAGACTCAGATTTTGCAATGGGATACATCTATCACCACTCTAGAGGTGAAGCTAGCATGAGGTGAGAGGTAGTAAATGGGGTAAGGAGGAGAGGATAACTCTCAGGCATCAGAGCTACCACTATATTCATAGCTCACTAGCTGCGGGATGTGACATAGGCATAGTTGAGTGCCATGACTACGGAGAGGGACCTACTAAGGGTAGTGATGGGGGGGCCCTCTGCTACATAGGCTATGATGATACCTTCTACAGCACCATCTTCTTTACTACCAGTAAGTCATGACCCCATGGCAGAGATCAAGAGGCTTCATTCCCTCATGGAGGAGGGTAACGAGCGAGATACAATGTGTGTAACTCGCATCTCCCAACTAGAGGGCCATATCAGATTGATAGGTGGGGAGGTACCAGAGGACACCCACACTATAGGGTCCTAGTGGACCAGGTCCAGGACCAGGGAGACAGGGCAGTCTTCTGCCAACTCTAGTCATAGGACACATAGGACTGAGAGGACTCATAGGTCCTCGAGTACTCATGGTGCTAGCTCATAGAGGACTCACAGGGATGGTGGAGGTGATGGAGGTGCCTCACAGACTAGGGGTATAGGCCCTTAGTACAGATCTCAGAGATACTTTATTGTACTATTTTTGAGTGTAAGGTCGAGGACCTACATAGTTGTAGCCTACGGGCATTTTGATATACCCTTGATGTACTCTTTTTGGACACACACACACACACACACACACACACACACACACACACAAATATATATATGAGATTGATCATTTTGGCTCATTATGTGTACTTGTTTATTTTTTATTTTATGTTTATGTTATGCACATGGATGCAGATGTTCATATTGATGTTATGCTTATATGATGTGATGTATGGATGACATGCACTAGATAGCTATTTAATTTATGATGATGATGATATGCAGTGATCTAGATGCTTAGATGTGCTATTTATGATGGATGCATATGGATGTGATGTTTACTTTTAAATGCATATTTAATTTTGTTGTATTGTATGCATTTAATTTATGATGATGTCACGATATGTTGGTGTAATGTATGTAATGCATTATTTACATGATGGTAATCTAATGTAAATGAACTTGTATGCTTTAATCACTTAAAACATAAGGAATGAATGTGATATGTGTTTAACAATCTAATGGATGACACCATAGAATGTGTAAAAATCATGAATGTAATTGAAAATCCTCATTACAAGAATTTAATCAATTAATCACCCATATATGAAATGCAATGATATGAAGCGGTATGATGCGAATGATATAATATGTCACTCTATATTCCTTTTGCAATTTGAAAGATATGCACAATATAGTCAGTGGTCGTCTAAATATCATTTTTGATATCCATCCGGTATCTATCCTATATCTTGAAAACTTTGTGCTCAATGTAATGATGTATCACGGATTCGATACTTTGCAATTTGATGATTGAATGACTTTTATTTTTGATGGTTTGTGATATTTGGTATTTTGTTGCTATTTAGAGAAATTTTTGAGGGTTTTCCATGAGACTCAAACACCCTAGTTGACTTATCAAAAGTTGTATACTGACCAAACTAGACTTCTGAAATGTAAGGCTTTTGCTAGGATAGGCCCTAACTATTCATTATCCCTGTGTGTGCAAATGAATATATTAAGATAAGGCATAAGCATACCCCGATGTCAGGTGGGATTCTTTCAGCCCATTGCTAAGATTGGGGGTCCGCAAATGTTTATCCAATCCTAGGTTTAGATTTTAGTTGGACTAGACCACTAGGCGATACAGGACACCTGAAGCTAGCTCTTCCACATTCAAACATTGGTCTGTACATAAGCAAGATGCTAATGTATCAGACATATCATCATGCATAAGGTACAATAGTGCTGACAATTCCAGGGATTCAAGTTCACTCCCTTCTTTTCTTCAATTTTTTGGGATACTTGCTCATATAAAGTGATAAAAATCACTATTTATTTTTGTACTTTAGTGACAATAATCACTATTTATTTTGTACTTTCTTTTTTTTTTCTTGAGCAAGGGATTTGATACTGATTTTTCTTCCTTTGTACAATTTGTCTTCATTTGACTTGAATTTTTGGAATTTTACATTTGATAATTTGCTTCAAAAACTTCCTTTGGGGATTTTACTTTGGGGAACTATTTTTGGGATATCGATTTTAGGATATCGATCTATGATATCAATATGGGATATCAATCTAGGATGTCGATCTATGATATCGATCTAGGGTATCAATATTGAGGATTGATGTGGGATATCACTCTAGGATATTGCTCATTTTAACGTAAGCAAGGGATTCTAGGTAGGGAATAAACTTGTCCTTTTTCCAATTACCAACATTTCCCATACCATTCGCATAGGGGATAAGCAAGAATAACTCTTTTCACCTCAGGATACCTGGTCCTACTTCATGGCTTTCATATTCCCCTAGTCCTTATTAGGATTGTTTAATTTGTTGATTAGTGATAGGATTATGATATGCTAAGGGCTATACTAACTAGACCTCAACTACAAAAGCAAAGCAAGCTTTCTATCAACTCTTGAGAAGACCTCTAGGTATGGTTGAATGACCGAAAAACCCTAGTATATTCTTCATAGCAACAATATGGGTTGTGTTGAAAAACATAATTACTCACATGAATGATGGATTATGATAAATGTAGAGGTGCATGATTGAAACACAAACGTGGCATCATTTGTAAGACTGACAAACACAATCCATTCTACTATGGAATGCAACGGATGAAGAATGCCTACATGCAATGCAATGATGAAATGTATGTGGAACATGAAATGCAATGATGCAAATGAAATGCAAATGTTTTTGGATTTTATGCTATTTTTCTAATTTTTATGGATTTTGAGCCTTTATATTTGACCAAACGATGAGTACATGCCTTTGGAGCCTTTAAGATTTGACCAAGCAGTTTTAAAAACCCTTGGAGCCTTTAAATTGACCAAGCAATTTTTTAGAAACCCTTGGAGCTTTTAGGATTGACCAAAGAGATTATAAACACCTTTGGAGCTTTTAGATTGACCAATACTTTTAGAAACCCTTGGAGCCTTTTAGGATGACCAAGGATTTTAGCAAACCCTAAAGCCTTTTAGGATGACCAAGTAATTTTAGAACCCTTGGAGCTTTTAGGATGACCAAGCGATTTTAGACCTCGAGCCTTTTGGGATTGACCAAGCAGTTTTAAGCAAACCCTTGGAGCCTTTTGCTATACTCTCAAGCATAGAACGCCTTAATATGGATGATGTTGAGAGGTTCAAGCTCTTCAACACCCCCTAGCGATGTTAGGTGATAGGTACCCAGACCAATATTTTTAGATATGATATAAGGTCCTAGCCAATTAGCCATGAATTTGTCTCGCATATCAGGCGATAAATTAGAGTTCTATTGGTTCTCTTTCAGCACAAGATCCCCAAATTCAAAGTCTCTCTGATGGACTTTGTTATTATAAGCTCATTTTAATCACTCCTGATAAATGTGGAGATGCTCCAGGGCATTCACGCGATGTTCATCAAGTAGCGTCAATTGATCTAGGTGAGCTTGTCATATGGTGTCATCATCAATGAACTCTTTCAATGTGATGCACAACATTGGAATTTCCAACTCTAAGGGCATAATGGCCTCAGTGCCATATACTAGTGAAAATGGAGTTGCCCTAGTGGGTGTCCGAATGCTAGTCCTGTAAGCCCATAATGCAAGGGGCAGTTGGATATGCCAATCTTTGTGGTGTTCTTGTACCATATTTTTCAAGATGGAAACCACTATCTTGTTTGAGGCCTCAGCTTGCCCGTTTGCCTACGGATAGTATGGAGTCACAAAATTGTGTTTGATTCTATACTTAGACGTCAAAGCTCTCATAGTTTTGTTCTTAAATGATGTTCCATTATCCGAAACTATCTTGGATGGAATCCCAAAATGACATATGATATGCTCGAGTATAAACTCTGCTATGCGAGCTCCAGTTATCATTGTTAAGGGTATTGCTTCCACCCACTTTGTAAAATACTCAGTAGCCATGATAATAAATGTATGTCGACCCGATGATGGGGGAGAGATCTTCCCGATGAGATCAAATCCCCACTGAGAAAATGGCCAAGCCGCTTGGATGGGTTGTAAGGCCTATGATGGCAAGTGCGTAAGATTAGCATGATGCTGACATTTGATGCATTTCTTGACATACACATTGCAATCCTTCTCCATAGTGGGCCAATAGTAACCCATTCGAAGGATGCGCTTGATGATGGCCATGCCACTGAAATGGCCATCGCACGTACCATCATGAGCTTGTGAAATCACCCAAGATGCCTCTTGGGGCTCTAGACAATGAAGGAGAACTCCATCGTAGCCTCGTCGGTACAAAATATCTCCTAGCAAGACATATTTAGTCACTTTCTGCTTGAATGTGCATCTTGCGACATGCGATAATCCCTCTGGGATCAAACCAAGTTTTAAGAAGTCTTGGATTTGTGACATCCAGCTCTGGTAAGCCTCAGCTTTGACTGCCAAGATGACTTGCTCCCCCTGCGTATCTACATGTGCAAATGTAGACTGGGAAACAACCTTGTGGTGAATGGTAGTACCACTCCCCGTCGGACTCTGAGAGGTTAATGACCCCTAGGGTGCCTTCTTCAGAAAGTCTTCAGCTCTGCAGAACCATTCAACTTTTGGTTCCATGCTAATCATGTTGATTGACACTTTATTATCAAAGGCTTCACGCTCCGCTATAGGATGCGAGAGCATTTTAACATGAATGGTAGTAAAATCGGTAGATGGATTCTGAGGGATTAAGGATCCCAAAGATGCCATGGTGTCTGCGAACCTATTTGATGAATGAGGGATTGCCTCGATGTCATACCATTCCAACTTAGCCAAATATGTAACAACAAGATCTTTATAAGCTTTTAACATGGGACATCGACACTGAAAGAGTCCCTTAACTTGGTTGACTATGAGCAAGGAGTCACCAAAGATGTTTAATATTTTAATGTTCATGGTGATGGCTGTGTGGAGGCCCAGAAGTAGGGCTTCATATTCAGCATTGTTGTTGGTGCAAGGAAAGTCTAATTTGAATGACAAGGGCATTGGAGCTCCTTGCGGCATGAAAAACACTATTCCTACACCACCCCTTGCTCGCACTTCGAACCATCGAAGAACAAGGTCATATCAACATTATTTTTTGGTTCTTCAGGTTTGGGAGCTTCGGATACGATGAAGACCACATCATCCGGAAGCTCAATGGTAAGAGGCCTACTATTTGATAGTGGTGCCTCAACCAGATGATCAGCTATGACTTATCCCTTAATGGACTTTTGGCTTATGAATTCTAAATCAAATTCTATCAGTAGCATGATCCACTTTGTAGTACATGTATTATGATATGTCTTGCTCATCATATACTACAAAGGATTTTATTTTGATATTACATATGTCGTATGACTTAGCATATAGTGCCATAATTTCTTTGTAGTGAACACTACTGCTAAACACAACTTCTCCACATATGCATATCCTAGCTCATAACTCACCAAGGTTTGGCTAATATAATATATGGCTTGCTCTTTGCCTTGCACATTCTTTTGGGCTAACATGGTCCCTAATGCAAAGTCGGTTGCCGATATATATAGCAGAAATGGCACATCTGGCCTTGGTGGAGCTAGCACTGGCGGCGTCGCTAGGTATTGCTTGATTTTAGCAAAGGTTGCTTGATAGTCCTCATCCCAGTTGAATGGGACCCCCTTGTGTAGCAGTCGATTCATGGGTCGACATTTATCCGATAATTGAGTGATAAATCACTTTATGGATGCTACTTTGCCCTGAAGGCTTCTTAATTCCTTGATATTTGTGGGGGGATGCATCTCTAGAATAGCCTTGACCTTTGTTGGGTCAACTTCGATGCCTCATTTTGAAATGATGAATCCTAAGAGCTTTCCTGAAGTTACGCCAAATACGCACTTCTTAGGATTCAACCTGACATTATGCTCTATCAAGTGATCGAAGACCTTCCTCAGGACCTCCGCATGCTCAGCACGTAGTAATGACTTAGCCAACAAGTCATCCATATAATCCTCTAGGATCTTATGCATATAGTCATGAAAGATATATGTCATAGCCCATTGATATGTGGCACCAACATTTTTAAGGCCAAATGGCATAAATTTATAACAAAATGTCCCCCATGGCATTATAAACATGGTTTTATGTTGGTCTTCGGGCTTAATCCGAATTTGATTGTATCCAGAAAAATCATCCATCAAGGAGAGCATCTCATGACCTACGGTTGCATCTACAAGAGCATCAATATTCGGAAATGGAAATGAATCCTTTGGTGTTGCCTTATTCAGGTCTCTGAAATCCGTACAAATACGGATCCTTCCATCAGGTTTTCCTATAGGCACCATATTGGATACCCATTCCGGATAGTCGATGGAAATGACAAACTCTACATCCAACAACTTTTGCAATTCATCTTTCACCATTAAGGCTACTATTGGATGCATCTTTCTAAGCTTCTGCTTGACTGGCTTCTTTGATAGATCTAGTGAAAGGTTATGGGTAACCAATTTTGGATCTAGACCAGGCATATCTTTGTAAGTCCAAGAAAAAATATTAGGTCTCTCTTTCAGTAGAGGGATGAGGGTGGCACGCTCATCGGGAGTGAGACTCTCTCCAAATTTAACCTTCCTTGGATTGGTGGGATCATTATTGATATCCACATCGAAGGTTTCCTCTACTGACATGTGTGATCCCTCCTCAAGCTGATGAGGCATAGGGATCAAGTGGATGTCATCTGTTGGGTTTATAGGTTCCGCATTGGAAGCATCCTCAGCATGATAGACATCATAAGCATAGCCTAGTACAAAATGAAATGGTTGCAGCATTTCTTCATTAGGGAAGAAATCTTCAGGCTCAACAAGTGAGTCAGCATGATCCCAATCGATAGCATCTACATTAAGATACAATGGTTTGGATGGATCGGTTGGATTATGGAGTGGAGTGGTCAAATCAATGGAGATCATATTGATGGAATGGAATTGATCTCCAGGACCACATGGAAAAACATCTACATCATCGATGCAGCTCCCATACCCGAGATCTGGCTCTAGTGGCACGGGCACAAATGGGTCCTCTCTATGTGAGCTACGGATGATTGGGTCCTCTCTATGCACTGATTGCAAGATTGGATCATTTGGCTCAATGAGCTCCATGTACATAGGTGGGTCGAGAAACACCATGTGATAGATCACATCGAAGTTTGGTGGTCTTCCCCTAAGGTGAGGGTTGAGATTGATCTCTTTACACATATCCTCAGTCGTATAAGGTGCATTACGATGACGTAGGTAGGGAGGTCCTAGATAGGCTCTCTCTATTTCATCCTCATCATCACTATCATAATACAATCCTTCCCACTATCCACTGGTATGGGATGCTCTGGAAAATATGGCCCCATATAGGTTATCTCCTGATCGCTATCATCACTATCTAGAAAAATTAGGTATAAACACCATAAATACGATACTGCTTCATAAATCAGCTCAACCTCATCCTCCAATTGATCATCGGGTGAGGAATCACTTTCTTCCCCAATTTTTGTTTTCTCTTGGTAAATCATCTAGACCAACATCCACCAAGATATCCTCATGATATGTCTTAGGTGGTTCTATGGTGATGTAAGACACCATCCGATTATCCCTCCAAAAAGTGGAAGGAATAGGGTGATAAGGATTGAAATCTACTTCACCCCCCAAACTAAGGTACAGGTGGTCTAAAGATGCTGCAAGAAAATCATCATATCCTTGTATTTGTAACCCTAGCCCAAACCTATCAGTTGCCAATTGATAATGTGGCTCAAGTGGAGTCCTACATCCTTGCTCAAAAATACCAAGGCCATACCCATGCCAATGATATAATTCAAAAATATGCATGGAATATTCAGGGTTGGATAGGTAACGAACATTCACTATGAATGGTTCATCATCATCTTCATCCATGGGCGTTCGAGTAGGAAGTTGATCCAGCCCAGCGTAGATGAAGTTCATTTGATTGGGTGGCTCTCCCAATGGCACTACTGATCCAACCAGAAAATGATGAGCATGGGGTCAGCCCATCTCTTGTGCAGTCTCTAGGATTGGTCCAAAGGTGACATTCTACACAATATATTCACCTAACCCTGTGTTGGCCAAATGAATAGTCACCCATGGTGCGGATGACCCTGTTGATGATGCAGGTGAGGTAGGCTGAGGTACCTCCTCGACTTTATCCTAGGCTTCCTCTACTTCCATGGGAGTGGGAGCCTCATTGGCGATTGGTTTGGGCACATGCTTCTTTTCCTTTTTGCCCATTTTTACCTTTAGCTTCCTTTCATCCCGAAGCATTGTTGATGCAGTCGATTTCAAAGAAGTTGTTGTAGTGTGCTCGGATCTATGTGATACAGATGTCGATGGTTGAGCATGCACTTTTTGTTTACCTCCTAGATTCTTAATCGATGATGTTGGCCGGACGTCTAGGTGCATTTATGGGAGTATGAAACCCCTTGGCAAATCAGCTAGGTTCATGAATTTGAAGGGTTCTTCATCTGACGACACCATGTGAACCTGTCCCTCATGAATGTATTTTACACATTGATGTAGTATGGAGGGAACGCAATGCATTTCTCAAATCCAAGGCCTCCCAAGAAGGATGTTATATTGCATGGCACCTTCGATCACGTGACACATCATGGGGATGGTCTTTAGGCCCACCTAAATAGGTAGGATGATTGTGCCAACCGTCGAGCATAGCGCATCATTAAACGCTCTCAATGTGAATGTGGTGGGCACAATATGTGACTTGGGCAGCTTTAAATGACTTAATGCCTTGGTCGTTATAATATTGATCGATGAACCAGTGTCGATCAAGACCCTCTTGAATGGCATGTGATTAACACATGTGATGATATGTAATGGTGGGTCAATCGTATCTGTAGGAACCATCCTGATTTCATGATCATAGAATTGGATCATAGGTTCTTGGCACTATTGTACGTGTCCCACAAAATTGGTGAATGCTTGAGCATCCTGGGACTGCACCTCGATGGACCTCAGAATGTCCATGAGAGTCTCCCTATGCTTAGGGGACTACTGTATCAGCTCATAAATAGACAACTTCATAGGAGTTATCTATAGGTTTTGAACCAACCTGCTTCGTATGGTCACCACCGGTCTAGTTGGTGGGCCTAGAATATTCTGAACTGGTCATTGATTCGGCGTAGCTTGTATCCTGATGGGAGCATGAGGTTGATTTGGCTGCTCATACCTCCCATGTCTAGTAACAACATTAACCATACCTACGAACCCCTGGGTAGGTGGTTCGACGTGCACTTGGTTGACCTGGCCAACGTTGTTGCATGGTGCCTCATGGTTTGGCAATGGATTTTTATAAATCCCCATGTTTTGGTTGTCGAGTGCCAATGGATTATTCGGCACTATAAGCTCACCTTTATCGATCATATTTTGCACTATATGTTTGAAGGACCAACACACTTCGATGTCATGGCCCTTCATGCGATGGAAGATGCAAAATAGATCATCCTGATACCCCTTTGGCTTGGGTTGGTTAGGATCGACCAGCTTAATCTTGAGCAACCTGATTGCCTTAGCCTCACACAATTGATGGAATATCGATGTCAATGATTTCATCAAAGGCATGAATTGGTGAGGTGGGCATTGTTCCTTATTTTTTCCCTTGTAATTATTCTTGCACTACTCATATTGCATAGGAGGAGGTTGGGCCTGATAATTCTACTTTTGTTACCCCTTATCCTCTCTTTGGAGGTTTAACACCACCTAATTGACATGGGCCTACTTGCCCTGATGTTTCATGGAGCTCTTCTTGTACCCCTCCTTCCTATTTTTGAGCTTCAAGTTGCCCTCTTGCAACTTGATATCCTCAATTACTTTGGCTTGCACCAAAGCTTCCTCGAATATCTGGTACTACTGTAGTTGCAACAATAACGAGATGTGCTTGGCACAACTCTTCATGAACATCTAGGTCAGTTCTATAGTAGGAATGGGGAATGGCAACTTTACCATTAATCTCCTCCACCTCTTTCCATATTCTAGGATTGGCTCATCATCGTGCTGAGCTAGCACAACCAGATCGGAAAGGTTAGCTTGCTTCTTGATACCAAAAGAAAAGTGTTCAAGAAAGGCATCAGCCAGTTGCTCAAAACTGGTGATACTATGCTTCTTCAGCTGATTAAACCACTCTCAAGTTGGGCCTGAGAGGGTTGTGATGAATGTACGCAAAAGCAAGGCATCATTGCTTGCAATCTGGAAGCATATGTCCAAAAATCTTGTGACATGCTCTTGCATCTTCATCACCTTTGAATTTATCTAGCCTGGGCATGTCAAAATGCTCAGGATATGTTGGAGTAGGCACCGAGGGGTCCAAAGGCTCATTATGAATCTTGCTCAATGTCAGCTTTTGAAAAGTCATGCCTTGCCTCTCGATTGCTTTCACTTTCTCTGCTAAGGCCTTATAGGCCTACGAGGATAGAAAGTCCTCCTCCCTAAGCTGACGTGGGGGCGGTCTTGGAGGTACATTCTTCCTCTATCGAGGTGGAGGACGTTGATCTTCCTCCTCCTCAACCTGGGAGCTTTTAGGATATCCATGATCGGCTCCATCTCCCTCTTCTTCCTCATATTATCTTTGCCTCTGATCTTCGAATGGTGGTGGTCATTCTCTTTGTTGGGCACTGACATGAGTGTGAGCATCTCTACGCTCCTGATGCATGTCGGCTTGTGAAAAATCCTTCCTATGAATGTGCTCTCTATGCTTAGCATGAGTGAATAAACCAGCCCTGGCTAGCCTATCCTCTTGTTCTACATGCTCCTTTTGGGCAAGGATGTGTTCCTCATGCATACGTTGCTCATATAATCTTTGTCTAATGAGCCTTTATGACTGAAGATTCTCATCTTCAATGTGTTGCCTCTCTACATGAGCATCCTCCAATTGATCTTGGAGGAGTTGTCATCTCTGCTCGGATACCAGTCTATGTGATCTATCAATGTGATCGATCATAAGAGGCCTCTGGTATGTGTGCTCCGTGTGAGCGACCTTATGGGTTCTGTACCCATTTGATGGATTCGCTACGCTTTTGCCTTTGTCCATGAAGATGGCATTGGCATCATGTTGAGTCCTATGTTGTGTGCCACCATGCATGGATGGTGGATGTGAACCATGAGGGTGCTTGGAAGCCTCCCCATGTTCTCTGGTAGTCCTAATAGTGCTCCCGCTATGCTCACTCAGAGCACGAGTGGGTGGAGCTGAAGGCTTGTAGCCTAACTGCTCGAGGATGCTACCTAAACCATCCAACTATCTAGATCACCAAGGCTCATGCGGTGGTGTACCATTGGCTCCCACCTTGGATATGTCGATAGTGATCTTGCGAGGTTCACTACGTGTGGGAGTGTGAATAGGCCTATGCTCAAAAGTGGGCCTATCTGCATACCCCTGAATGGGTGGATCTCGATCTCTTCTATACTCTAAAGTTGGAGGTATGGAACCTCCTATAGACCTAGTACGTAGGGGTACCAACTTGGCCCCTTGTATGACATACTCATCGATCGATCCCATGGATGCACGTGCACTACGATCTCGATAATGGCCTCCGAGTGGAGCACCCTCATGCTGAGAGGCTCCATGCTCTATCCTATGTCTAGAAGAGTGTACAGAAGCTCCTCTATTAGGGGTACGCTCAATGGTGTCCCCTCGTGTCGAATTGTCTCCTCTGATGCTCATCGAACGATGTTTGGGAAGCGCATGTGGGTGAGGGTTCGACACATTTTGTTGTGAATCTAGTGGGGCTTGGTCAATGGCATCAGGCTTAAGCCTTTGTTGACCTCCTCGTGTCTCCACCATGGTGCACCTAGTGTCTAGATTTATCTTTTATTATGCAAACAAGGTATACAATGGTGATTATCTTGAATTAAATTTTAAATGTGAGCCCTAAACTATTTGATGTTGTTTCATGATTTGTTGTATCAGTATTAGAAACTCTTATCATGTTTGAAAGCTTGTTGGATGATAATCTCAGTTTAATTGGCTTTCACCTGTATACTCATAGCTCGACAACTTGGCTATGAACTCCAAGTCACGTAATCCAACCTATAATGTGTGGTAATGAAGCCCACACATGGTCAAGGAGCACAGGTCCTCCCAGATCCTCACCCATTTTCACCCAATCAATGTCATACCCTCCGAAGAGGAGTATATGCAAATTTTCTAGGCTACGAAAGGTTCTCGGATCCGATATTGGTCTAGAACATAAGGTACATGGGATTTGGGCCAATGGATGGAAATCACCTCCACCGTCGTTGAAACCCTACTAGTGGTTGGATGTGACTTCCAACTCACTAGCATTTACTTTGGAACATGGTGTGTGTGGTTCTTTTTAATTTGCATGAAAAGAAAAATGCATCATACAACATCCATGCTCATTTCCTACATGATATGCATAAAAAGAACTTTTCAAATTCAAGAAATGCAAGCTACATACTACATGACCTTTTGACAATGCAACTTACGATGTAAATGGCCTCTGATTAGGCCTCAAGCATGCAAACCAACACACAAATTATTCTAGCACGTTGGATTCTAGGGTGGACTGCACTCAAAGGTCCATGTTCCTAGCAAGCCTAGCTAAAACATAACAAAATTGAAATCCTAGGACCTAATTCAGTTTCCTTTTTTATTTAAGGTGTCCTAATTAAATTTCATTTTACACATTCTAGAAAAACACAAGCAGTGAAAATAGAGACAAAATTAAAAATAGGACCTACCTCAGGTCCTCATCTGATATAGCTTTAACTCCCTATTATCTGTTATGTCAGCTATAAACCGTAGCTCTATCATGCGGTTGCTACTATAGACCGCATCTTGAAGTCATGGGCCAACAATGAGACCATAACTATCAACCATGGTTTGCACCTGATATCCAAAAACACAAAAGGTCAGAAATCAGAGGCTAAAAATGTGGAGTTCCATCATGATCACATTGTGACCACCAAAATGGCCTCACACCTATGCTTCCTACTGCGTAAAATGAAATAAGAGAAACAAAGTAGATGCATGCAAAATTGACAACAAATGGGAAGAAGAAAAACACTTTTATTCCATTATAAAGAAGCCAATTCCGATTACAATTACGTCCCTCTTAGGGATACCATTTTGATACTCTTATTACAATAGGAAAAGCAATGTTCCCTCTCAAGGGTAAATGTGAGTTTCAGGCCATTCGGGGTGACACGAACTGCTCTAGGGTGGAGTTGACCCTCTTCTTCACATTGAGGAAGGAATTGGATGGTTGAATCTCCTTTGAATCTGCTTCCTATGGTCAATAAACAACATAAAAGCATTAATAGCATAGGCAGCCTCTCATGATGAGGCCCTTTAAGGAATATGAACATAAAGATGCCATAACACTAATAAAATCAAGAAAATGAATAAAGCATGTTAAGCCTATGCAATACTTGAAAATATTAATTGAAACATATAAATAGAAAGTACAACTATCTATCTAATGGATTGATTGCATGAAATGAAGCATGATAACATGAAAATGAGCTAATTATGTCCTATTTGCCATAATGAAGTAAACTTGATGAAATCCCTAATTCTATCAGTTAGAGTCTCTAAAATGCTAAATAAACCACTAAGATGCTTAATCTAACCTAATGAAATATAATGCAAAAAGAACAGTAAGGAGATCTTTCACCGATTGCAAATCATGGCTCAAATGAGTGGTCTACACTGTACACCGTGGTTGTCAGCCATGACGAGCAACAAAGTAGTTTTGCCCTCCAAATCTAAGGTTGTGGGCTTGATCCTCCTTGTCAAATTGATGGTCAAGGGTCGCCTTGATGTCCTCTGACTGGTTTGGTGGTTGAATTGCACAGTTGGGCCTCCGTTTGCCTGAATTTGTGTTTCTTGGCATTCTAGCTCCTTAGGGCATCCATGGCACAAATTGACATGATGCTTGATGAATTGGCAAATGAATGGCAACAAAACTCTCTCAATACACTCAGGTGAGTCTACAATCCGATAGGGCTTCACTACTTTAATCTCCAATGCACACTTGATAGTTTACCCTAATTTGAAGGGGTACTTATAGGATTACCCAAGGGCTAGGGGTGGCTTCATGGAGAAGCCAAGATCAAGAAGAGGTGGTTGGGACAGTTGGATTGGAAGCCTCTAGAATATTCTATCCTTCAACTACCTTCTTCTAGAACAAATGGTCGTTCAAACCGATTTGGCTCGGATGAAGGCCAACTGAACTTCAGTTCTAGACCATGAGTGATAGTTGCGGTCTAGCCTATAAACCATGGGTGTCAGTAGTGGTTCAGACTGTAGACCATAGGTCTCAATAGTGGTTTGAGCTGATTAGGCCAAGGAGCCCAAATTGAGTGGTTAAAACCACTGCTCTATCTTGGAGTCTATCCAAGATCTTCCATATGGTCTTGTAGCATGTCCCATATGAGTAGTCACCATCGACATGATGCATTTTAGGTGTCTACATGACTGTTTGGACCTACAAAAATGGATTAGTGCATTTGGGGACCTATCATTGATTAGATCCCATGTTTATGAAGATAAAAATGACATTGAAATGAAAGGAAACATGATAAAAATAGGAAATAAAGTTGTAGAAACTATCTAGAACTGATACTTACCTTATCTGTAGTTGTAGGATTGTTATAAACTAGGTTCGCATGGTGATGTGCGAACCTCTAGCTCAGGTTTGCATGGTAGTATGTGAACCAAACTGTATTCAATTTTTGTTGTATATTTGGCCTCATAATGAGCTCCTAGTACTATTGCTTGATTATCATAGGTGTAAAAATGATGGGGGATGGTTTGGAGTGATTTCTATAGATTTTTTGTAGGTACACCAAAAGAGCAAGAGTTATTTCATGGTGAAAATGGTCATCTATTTATAGAGTGGGCCAAGGCTAGGGGGTGAGGTGTCCTTTATGAGGTGGCATGAACCTTAGGTTAGATTCCAACCATGGTGAGGTTAAAAGGATGAAGTGGAAGGTGAGTCATTCCTTCATATGCCCTAAAGAGAAATCTAGAAATATCCTAGGTGCACACATGTGTGAGCAAGGGTTGAGGTTAACCCTGATTAGGTAAATTCTAGGTTAGGTTGTGATTAGGTTAAGCATATTTTAAATATCTTAACTAAGTTATGGGTGCACACATGTGTGAGGATAATATTAGGTTTAATATTGATTATTCCTAATTAATCATGTTTAATTCATAAAGTGCACTTTAATGATAAAGTGATTTTTAAACTAGGATTAGGGTTACCATGATTAGGCTTTTTGAAGGAGGTTGCATGAGGACCATGATTAGGTGTAGGAAATGGTTTATATGGCCTAAAGGGGCTTAGGGATAGCCCTTTTGTGAATTCAAGGTGTTTTGGGATCAATTAGTGTAATTTTGTAAGGTTTTGTAACTTAATTAATCTTGGAGGAACTTACGGCCAAATACGACTTTTAGGTGTCTACATTTGCTCCTTTTGTACTATGTTGTGTAAAACACGATTTAGTACAAAAATATGATGGAGGAAGGTGATGAAGTGATTGGAAAGATGAAGAATTTATGGGTGGATGAATGTGGATGATTACAAAAGAAACACGATGATAAAACAGGTGGATTTACGATTTAGTACAACACTTTGTAGTATTGTACTGGTTGCTTTTGGGGGAAACTTAATATTACTTTGTTCTTGTGATCAATGCAAGATGTTCCAATTGTGAATAGAACAAATGCCTTTTCAAATTTTTCTTTTGATTTATTGATGAGCACATGATGACATTTGTTAAATCATTAAAGTCACGAGGTGAGGGCATATCAGGTGTAGCATTTAGAAAATTGTCTTATGCATACCACTATAAAGAATGGAATCAAGACATGTTCGTTAAGTGCATGATGTTTGTGGTTTATAAAATGTTTAATTGGGATTGGATTTATATTGAGATAATATTTAGCAAAAGTTTTCTTAAACAGATGTAATACCCATGATTGGATTTTTGGTTGTTTGATCGCATGCAAAGTGAAGTTTTTATTTTGTTGTATGAATACCCCCTCAAGCGATGAATCGAAAATGGAGTGGATGAAAAGTGATAGTGAGTTGATTGAAAGAAGATGATGGTAAAAAAAAGTGAAAAATGAGGAAAACAGGGATGAAAGAGAAAATCTAGAAAAGTCAGAAAAACAATGAGGATGGCATGGTAGGGGTTGGTTCGTGCAGTAGTACGCGAACCAAGTTTGCATGTGTGGGTACGAACTAGGTTCACACATGTGGACATGAACACATGAAATTTGATAAATTAAAACCCTTTTTCATGTGCACGAACGTCATTTATATTGCACAAACTTTGGAGGAGAGAAGTAAGAGAGAATTTATTAAGTGGAGCACTATCAAGATATCGAGTCATAGCTTAGAGATGGTGAGTAGACATGCTAGCATGAGTGGTGGGGGTGTTGTACCACCAGTAAGTGCACAAAAATCTTAGCTATTTTATTTGCATACATTTTGAAAAGTACAAAAATGTATGTATGAGTGAATGTGTGTTTACATGTACTATTTGACTGAAATGTATGCACAAAGTGTAAAAAATGGCCAAATGGGTATTCAAATGTGTCCTTCATTTTTTGTTTTTGACCGTTAAATTTTGATGTTGACCCCAGGCTTGTATTGTGTGCTTGTGAGAGTTGACTTTGTTTTTCTGCATGTCTGGTGTGTTGTTTTTGACATAGAAACAAATTTTTATTGTAAAAGGGCATAATGGGTATTTATAAATGTCGTTTGTTTATCATTTTGATAGTTTGATTGTGATGTTTGACTTGTGTGTCATGTTGCATGTTTGCAAGATTTGACTCTATTTTTCTACGTGTTTGGTGGGTTTACTTTGGGTTTTGAGTGAATTATTACCATAAAAGGGCATAATTGGTATCTAGAAACACCGTTTTTTATCGTTTTGATAGTTGGATTGCAATGTTGATGTATACCTCATATTGTGTGTATGTGAGGGTTGATTATGTGTTTATGCATGGTAGATGTATTTTTTTTGGATTTTGAGCAAAGTTTCACCATGAAAGGGCATAATGGGTATCCAAAAATGCCCTCCATGGAAGGTTCGCATGGCGGTGTGCGAACTAGATTCACATGTGTAGGTATATGTGGTGAATTTTTCCATGTTAAAATGATCATGAATTTATATACATGTGAAACTGATGAGGAATTTGTGTGATGTGTTGAAATGAATGCAGGTGAGGAAGATTGAGTCATGGCATCACATGTAGACTTTGAGGGGTGTATTAAGGGAGGTGTGGACAAAGGAATATGGGGAGTAGATGGGCACCGTGGGCTTGAAGGGCCTATGGTAGTTGCATAGTGTGCATGCAAACAAGGCCTACATATCAGCCCTTTATGAGATGTGGGATCCAAATAGGAACACCTTTCATCTCCCAACAAGGGAGATGACGATTATGTTGTAAGATATATATAGGATATATCAGTTGCCTATAGAGGGTGTCACAGTGAGGGTGGTAGCATATGGTGTATGTGATGAGATATTGTAGCAAATATTTAGTGCCAAGTGGGGAGAGGTACAGCATGATAAGGCAGTGGATTATGAGCATTTATTGGAAGAGCAAGATGTTATCCAACTACCACTGCATGGCGATGCTCATGATAGCAAGCTATGCTCTACCAAATAGTTTAGGGATGAAATTCCCCTGGAATATGATGGGCATTGTTTGTTATTTGGTGGAGTGAAGGTAGTGTTTGAATGGGTACCCATGTTACTAGCACAGGTGTACATGGAGTTGTACGATATTGTGAGGGTAGGGCAATTTCGACTGATTTTTAGCTTGATATTGTAGGTGTCGATGTGGGAGCATATCACAATGGAGCATTTATCTCAATTATTATATAAGGTGCATGAGTTGATGGGGTATTTTGTACCCTATGCCTTGAGTTGGCGTACAAATATGGGATGCAAGTGAAGCAAGGGCATGAGGGAGATGGTCTATTTTGGAGAGGGATATTGGATAGGTTATATCCCAAGCATATCTTGTGGAGACATTGGAGGGGCGAGGTTGTATGGGATGGGGATGAGGAGCAGTAGAGTAAGATCCATCAAGGGATATGGTTAGTGGGTGGTATCAGTGGTAGGTTGAGTACTTCCCTTTCAGTAGAGTGATGCGTCAATTTAGATTACAACGGGGGCAATAGTGCCTCCCTTGTATGTGTCAAGAGATCTGTTGATGGTTATTTCAAACGTGGATGATGTTGGTATGACTTAAAATAATGATGTATGGTGGGTGCCATAGGGGTGGCAACCAGGAGTCAGGGTAGTAGATGGATGGATAGATCCAGTGGGAATATTAATTTCAATTGATGTACAGGCACCATGAGGAGTTGTACATGTGCCAGATGCGAAGTCAATGGAGGAGGTGGAGGAGCCTCTCTAATGATAGAGGTAACATTAGGATGATGTAATAGGATCTCCTAGGGTTAGGTCATCGAAGAGATAGGAGGGTGGTGGATGCCATCTATTGGATGAGGTTGTGCCAATGGAGGAGGAGATGGAAGAATTGGTGTCAGATGTGATGTTTGATTTTTAGTATGTATTAACCACTCAAGATGAGGTGGCACTATTATTGGAGATAGTGTAGGATTTGGAGGGAATATTGATCGAGAGTGAGCTAGATTGGGCCATGGAAAAAGCAGGATTGGTGGAGGAGAGGTGGAAGGTAGAGGAGAGGCTAGCAGAAGCTATGAGAGAGGTGAGGTAGTTGGCCATAAATAGGGATACATTACGGATAGATCGTGATGAGGTGAGGGTATAGCTTACAATTGAGAAGGTGAGTCATGTAGAGAGTATTGGGTAGCTACAACATCAGGTATAGGAGACTATGGTTGTATAAGATAGGGTGAGAGCCAATATTGTAGGTCTACAAGAGAGTGTGCAGTGAGAACAGGAGGTACAAATAGATATTGGTGTAGTGCAAGCTACAGAGGTAGAGGTAGCATTCATGTACAAGGAGATAAAGAGATATCAACAGGTGTAGGAGGAGTTAGAGGGAGTTAGGTTAGCAGGCAAGCAGGCCAAGGTCAAGGTAGTAGGCTTACGAGTCGAGATAGATCATTTGTAGTGAGCAAACACAGACTTGAGTGGGATGTATGCAAATGAGGCATCGATAAAGGCAATATGTGAGGTATGATTAACTATGTATGATCATGGGCTCCCTAAGTACATAGGATCATGATCGATATTGTGATATCACACACATTCATAGTAGATTCAATGGAGTACCCCTTCTATAGTGTCGAGATAGTAGAGGATGGCAGTGCCAACAACCTCACAGGTTATAGGGGGTGCTCCAGAGTCGAGTAGGGTGGCTAAGGAGCAAAGAGTAGAAGCAACATCGACAGCATAGGAGGAGAGCAAAGATACTCCTAGTGGGAAGCAAAGGTGGGATAGTCTGTTAGTTTTGTAGAGTGAGGTGGTGTCTAGGAGGTTTACCAGGAATATATGTTATTTACACTCGATTTTGTAGCCTAAGGGCATTGATGACCAAATATATATACATGTATGTTTTTTTTTATGGTTTTTATGTACATGTATTATGGATTGTGTGGATGAATGAATAGCATAGGATTGTGTGTATGAAATATGGTAGATGTATGTGAATGTAAAATGTGAGAATGGATGGGTATGTAGCAATAGGTATGAATGAATATGAGAAATGATATCTTTGTAGATTAGGAATAATCAACAATAATTTAGTGAAGATAAATTAATCTGATCGGATGTAGAGAGGAAAATGCATGGGGGTCAAATGAAACAATTAATGTGTGTATGTGTATGATGAAATACATGTAGGAAGCACTTGTATCATTTCAAAACCAGTGGTAATGTGATTCATTTTGTTATCTCAAGGATGTGAGATGGCAAGGGAGCATTTTGTAGTATATTTGACTATTATAGTTGTAGTAATCAAACCTTGTGAAAAACTGAATAAGGTACAACAACAACTCATAACTATCTTGATTGAATGGAAGTCTATCATGGACCAATGTGTGCAATGAGTGATGTTCATTTATCCATTTTGAGGGAGGTGGGACTAACCTATTGTAAACCTGGCCAGAATAGCTAGCTCATCCATAATGGCACATAGTGATCTATACAAGAGAAGATCGCTAATGTGATAGATGTGTCACCACTTGTAAGACTGTTCCACTACCAGGCAAGCTCTTGGAGCCTATTACTGGTGATGAAAATTGCCCTGTGATGTTATGTTAAAATTGAAGGACCAAAGGGATTCAAGCAATTTGGTAGTACAATTGGAGGTGTTTCCTTTTGTTTTTTCCCCCTCTTCCTTTTGATTCTTTTTTGTGGTGCTCTTTTCTTTCTTTTTCTTTTTTTTGTGGGCGTTGGCTTTTGTTTTCTGCCTATTTTTTTTGTTTTTGATTATGCTTGTCCGTTTGTTTATCCCCAGGTTTTAGTTTTATCATGCAAATGATAGGATGAGCAAGGTAAACCATTCACTAAATTTTGATGTCTATGCAAGGTGTTGTTTTCCCTAGACTCAAAATATGCTTACAATGTGAAATGTGTGAATGGTCCATGAAAGAAACCAAACCAACCAAGGGAAGTTATGAGAAGCATGAGAACTTGTCAACTAGAGGTGACGTTTGATTAGATTAAATTTTGAATGGTCAAATCACACAATACTCTATCCTATCCATAATACTAAAAATGGGAGTGAATATTCGAGTGGTGATGCTAACAAGTGTATGTTTTAATCCATCATGAGTGCATTTCTATAATGAGAATGTACAAGTATGGATATGGATACAAAGGATATAGATGTGTATATGCAATGGGAATAGCTTGAAATAAATTTGTATGTAGGAGAATATGAACAAAAGGAATGGAATTAAAATGGAATGAGGGTGAGAAATTTTATTAATGAGGCAAATATGCAAAAATAAGGTGAAAGAGAAGGAAGAACATTAGATGTAGTTACCCCAGCATGGGGGATGTGTAGGAAGTGGAAAATATGAATATAAAAGGAGAATGTGTGTGATTGACCATATCAAGAAGAGTGACATGTACAAGATATGATGAATAAAAGCAAAATTTTATGAAGTAGATTGGAAGGAATGAAGGAAACAAAGAAGGGAGGAAGAAGAAAAGAAGGAAAAAGATGGAAAATTCAACACATGTATGTAGCCACTCAAAGCATGACCATACAACAATGCAAAATATGAAGAAAAAGGGAAATTCAACATAGGTATCTACCCACTCGAAGTGTGACCATACAATAGTGTGAAATAACAAGAGGAAGGGATATTTATTATAGGTATGTAGTCGCTCAAAGTGTGACCATACAACAATGCAAAATAACTAGAAGGGAAATGCAGTGCAGGTATGTAACCGCTTGAAGCGTGACCATACAACAAAGTGAAATAATAAGAAGGTAAATGAAGAAGGTAGAGGGATAGAATAAGGACATGAGTAGTGGTAAATCTTGGGTCATGGATGAATAGGCATAGTGGCAATGCTACTAGTGTCCTAATAGGTTGTGTGATTGTGTATCTACTGGAAGTATTGGGGTGTGGAAGTGAACGATGTACATGATGGAGTGGAGTAGGGCACGAGATGAGGTGGGATGCTCTAAACTCCATTGGGAGAGGTGACATGCTTGAAATATGGTGTATCTTTCCCATCCACCATGTTGTGGATGAGGCATTCAAAAATGCAACACTTGTTAATATCATGCCCTAGCTAATGATGGTAGACATAGAATTGATGTTCATTGTATCCCTTTGGTTTTGGGTGATGTGGATCATTTGGTTTGATATTATGTAGAATAAGGAGCCCTATATGAAGTAGTTTGTTAAAGGTGTGAGAGAGGCTCTGAGAGAATATGCACGGGGTGAATGTAAGGTGTAGGAGGTGACAATCGTAGGAGAGATGGGTTAGGTGGGGGTGGGTGGACTACCGACCTCGACTTTGGTAATTTTGCATGTAAGGATGAGGGACATGTATGGAAGAGTTTAATGGAGGATTAGATGTACCAGAATGATGAGCAGGTGAATGCATCGACAATTAACTAAGTGTAACTCGAGATTGCTAAGGTAGGTGAGAATGTATTGGAGGTCAATGGGTGGAGGAGATGGTATCGAAGCAGAAGGAGAATGGGAACCCTATGGGATGGGTGAATTTGGATATAGTCATAGATATGAAGAAGTACAAGATGAGGGAGGTGAAGACAGGTGATGGTGATGTGGTGGTGGATGGGATTGGAGGTGTCATGAGGAGAGGTGGGGTTCGCGATGGATATGGGGAGTGATGACATCGATATGGGTATGTACGTGATGGGGAGGTACAAGAAATATGTTGGGAAAGGTCCTGGTCATAGGGTGAAATCCCATTGGCCAGAGTTAAATGTAACCACGAGGATTAGGGAAAAGTAGGTGGGTTCCCTGTGTTGGGAGGAAAGGAGACAAAAGAAGTGCATTGAGTCGAAGAAGCAGGTATGTATGGGTTTCTCATTGATGAAGGTGGGAAGATATGTGTTCCTCATGTTTGGGTAAGAGGAGAAGGAACGTTCCCCCACATTTGCAAAGAATGAAATGGTGACATTATTGTTATTAGAGCGATGAGAAATAGGTGAATCTCTATGATCATGAGAAAGAGGAAGGATTGGAGTGTCATGGTCTGTGTGGGAGGATAAATATGAATTACAAACATGAATAGAGTCAGACGACTTTGTATGTCTCGGTGAGGTACATAGTGAAGGAAGGGGCAGAGAGAAGTCCTACATGATAGGCTGAAGGTATGCTATGATGTAAATTTGGCATGATGTGTCCCAACGAAGGTGGTGCGACTAGTGATAATAAATCTGCAAGACAAAAGACATAAATAGCATAAAAATGATATATAAAAGAAAAAAAAAAAAAATTGTGTAACAGAAAGTGAGGAGTGTGTGTCTGGTGTAATAAGCATTATGAGTGCACCAAAGATATGATATATACAATATGACTACAATAGTATGTACAATGATTAGTGAATTAGACCTAAAATAGTTAGGCATTGAATGCACGAAGATGCATGATGTTGGTGGGTTTGATTTCATTCGAAATTGGCCAATCGATAGGCCCTATAACTAAATTTGTGTGTGATAATGTAAGGACCTAGCCAATTGGATGCGAATTTATCATGAAACAAGTGTGTTTGATGGTATGAATGTGACATTCATCCAAGAGGGTCAATTGGTCGAGTTTGGTCTAACAAGTAGTATCATCATATATGAAGTATTTCATGGATATGCGTAAGAAAGGTATTTTGAGCTCTATGGACATAATGGCTTCAGCACCATAAACCAGAGAGAATGGTGTTGCCCTAGTGGGGGTGTGATTGCTCGTTCAATAGGCCCATAAGGCCAACACATTTGATTATGTCAATCATAATGAGACTCTACAATAGTCTTGTGAAGGATGGCACAAATGATTTTGTTGGTATCTTCTGCTTAGTCATTACCCTAAGGGTAGTATGGGGTAGAGAAGTTGTGATGGATGTTTAAATTGATGCACAATGCATGGATATTCTTATTTTTTCCAATAATATCTAAACCCCATTACGAGAAGGGCCACATGGATTGGATAGGTTATAGTGCTTGTGAAGGTAAGTGTGTGATATTAGCATGTTGCTAACACTTGATGTATTACTTAACATACTCACAACAATCATGCTTATTTTTGGTCCAATAGTATCCCATGCATAAGATGCGCTTGGTAATGGCCATGCCACTAAAGTGGTCATCGCAAGTCCCATTTTGGGTATCTTGAACCACTCGCTGAGCCTCATGTGATTCAACGTAATGTAGAAGGATGTCACCGTTACTGCATTGGTAGAGGATGTCCCCTAACAATATATAGTGAATCACCATTTTTCTTGAATGCACGATGATGAGTGTGTGGTAAATTGCAAGGGATAAAACCTAACTTGATGTAATCCTTAATTTGAGAAAACCAAGGATCATGTGGCTCGACGTGGATGACATAGATGCCATCATCGTTGGTAGGGTGTGAGGATGAAATGGTATATTATAATTTGGTATGAATAGACACATACATTGTGTCAAAGAGTGGATTTTTTGGGACAAGGGAGCTAGAGAAGTCATGATGTTAGAAAAATGGTTAGAAGAGTGTGGGGTGACCTCAATATCATACCACTTGATCTAGGCGAGTATTTGCTAAGCAATTTTCTTGTACTATTGAAGTATAGGGTAACGAAATTGCCATAATTACTTGACTTGATTAACGACAAGGAGAGAGTCACTAAAGATCTGAAAACATCTAATATTCATATAAAATATTTTATTTAAGATGATAATGAGAGCTTCGTATTCGACATTGTTATTTGTATAGGGAAAATCTAATTTAAAGTATAAGGGGAGTGGTTCCCCATCAGGTGTGAAAAATATGATCCCAACACCCCCAATGTGTATGCAATGGGAGCCATCGAATAACAATGTCAAATCAGTTGGTGCTTCTGGTTCTACATATTCTTTAGCTTCAGTAATGTAAAAAATAGAATCATCAGGAAGCTGAATGAGGAGTGGTTGGTCATTCGGTAACGGAGCCTCAATGATTGATAAATGAATTCAAGGTTAATTTTAGTAATGAGCATGATCTATTTGGTGGTACGATAGTTACGATAACTCTTATTCATCATGTATCATAGGGGTTTATCATGAGCGATCACAATGGTTGTATGGTTGAGCATGTAATGGTGTAATTTTTGTATAGCAAAGACTACAGCCAGGCATAACTTTTCCATGTAAGCATATCGTGTTTCATAACTAGCCAAAGTGTGACTAATATAGTATATGGCTTGCTTGTGATTGAGCACACTCTTCTAAGCCAATAATATTCCTAATGCAAAATTAATGGTCAAATGTATAGGAAGAACGGCAATTGCTAATGTGGTGGAGATAGAACTAGTGGAGAAGTAAGACAAGATTTTATTGCTCAAAATCTTGTTGGTAGTGAAAATCCCATTTGAAGGTGACCCCTTTTTACAAGAGGTGGTTAAATGCCTTACACTTGTTAGACAATTGGGCGATGGAGCAACGAATTGCTTGTATTTTGCCCTACAAGCTACGTAGTTGCTTGAGATTCATAGGGGGAGTTATATCGAGATTATCTTTGACTTTGTTGGGATCGACTTAAATGCCCCATTTAGAGATGATGAATCCCAAAATATTTCTTGAAGTAATACCAAAGATACACTTATTTTTGTTTAACCGCATATTATGTTCAAGGAGATGATCAAAGATTTTACGAAGGTCTATGAGATGTTGTGAGTGCTCTTTAGATTTTTTAATAAGATCATCAATGTAATCTTCCACAATCTTGTGCATGTAGCCATGGAAGACTTATGTCATAGCGTACTGGTAAGTTTCTTGGATATGTAGGTGGATGATCAGCTAGTAAGTTGCTTGGATATCAATGAGGAACATGCTTATAAGTGATGTCATTGATGGTTGCTTGGATATGTAGTGGAGGATCAACTCCCTTGCCTATGATATTGATAATTTCATGATCATGGAAGCTAATCGAAGATTGCATGCATTGAGGTATGTTCCAAATAAAATTTGCAAATGCATTGGTATCATTCGTTTTGAGTTCAATGGAGCAAATAATATCATTTAAATCTTCACGATGACAATGAGATTCTTGTAAAATATCAAATACGGATATTCTAACTGAAGCATTATGTAACTGATGGGTGAGACTACCATGAATAGTTATGATATTATGTGGTAGAGGGGTGAAACATTTTCTATTGTGAGTGAGTGAGGAGAAGTAAATGGTGGTGGAGGTGAAGGAATGGGGGCATCCTAACATGATGGATAATATTGATTATGAGTAGTGAGGTTAATCATACCAACCACTCCCCATGAGGGAGGATCATGGTGGACATGATTGACTTGCCTTTATTGGGTTTGTTGCGTGGGTAGAGACCTTTGAGGATTATTTCCCTTGTTTTTAGGTAATGGGTTTTGATAAATACCCAAATTTTTATTTGCTGGTGCAAGGGGGTTCAAAACTTGGATAGTACCACAATCAATAATATCCTGTACTAAGCTACAAAAAGAGCGACAAGATCCTACATCATGGTCATGTTATTGATGGTAAGCACAAAGGATTGCTCATTGTACTAACAAGGTTTGGGTTCATTCAGGTCTACGAGTTTAATTTCGAGTACGGTAATATGACTAGTATCAAACAACCTTTGGAATAGAGCTGGTAGAGGCTTAGAAAGTGGAGTCCAATTATGTTGTGGATATTAAGGATGAATATCGTGAGCTTGTTGTGGGTTAGATAGAGAAGACGCACTAGTATGAAATAAATATTGTTGTGGAGGAGGTTGTGAGATCAATGAATAAGCTAGAGAGGCTATTGTTACTTGATTTGTTTGTGGTGGTTTGTAAAAGGATGGATTCATAGTGTTGCGATTGAAGTGGAATTTTGAGGGGTAGGATGTCTTCTACCAAAGTTTGATTTTACCATATTGGACCTTAACGTCCTCAATGAATTTTGCCTAAGTGATGGCTTCATCAAATATGCAATTTTTATGCAATTTCAAAGGCATAGAAATGTGATTGTGACAACTTTTAGCAAACAGTGTGACGAGCTCAACATATGGGAGACTATAATCTAGGTCATGAATGACTGATCTCCACCAAGAAACAAAGTCTGTGATAGGTTTATCATCAGCCTATCATATAGCATAGGGGTGTAGTATTCCTAGTGGGGAGGTGATTTCTAATGCCTAATATGGTCAATTTACTAATCCCAACTTGTTTACCAAATCGTACGACCGTACGGTCTCTAAAACTACTAGTTTACGCCCAATGAACAACTTGTACGGAAGCCAAATCGACACACTGTACGGTCCAAAATCATACAGTGATGGAGCTTGTATGATTCCACACTCAACCAATCCTTCAGGTTCGGTTTTTCAGGCTTTCGTACACAGTTTTGTAACTCAACAAGTCGAATTTCCCAAACTGCCAAATCGGGTAAGTTTCTTCCAATCGCATAAACTGCCAAATCGGGTAACTATCTTTTGTACGATTTGTACGGAATCTGATGTACGATCTGTACGAAATGAAGGTACATCCAAGTGCCAAATTGGATACTCTAATGGACCAATCTCTCTCAGATAGGTTTTGTAAGGGTTTAATGTAGTAATTAATCCTTTTCCAGTAACATGCAAAACATATCAACGGGGCTTGAGAGAGTTGCAAATCCAATGGCGATGCCCAAAAATCATACAAGGTTCAATACATCTCCCTTGGGATTACCATCATTCCATATCATTCCACAAAGCTACACCAGTGCCGGTTCCATCCATTATTCCACAACAATGCATAAATTAGCCAAAACAATCAAACAAAAGTACATGCAACAGAACTAAACCATCAATTGCTATTCAACCATTCCAGAATCGTACAACACGTGTGAGAAGCCATGAGTTCTGATTATTATTCATTTCTATTCAGTAATGACATACAATCCTTTTCTCAGAGCATAGTCTAACTCCTAACACTTGCTAGATTAACCAGAAGAATCCAACTCTATCAGATTATATTCAATATATGTCCAGACCATCAAAATAAAAAATGGGGCCTTATATAACATTGCCTAAGCCATTCCAAAGTGGTTCCTGAGGCAATTAGTTATTTACAACTACCCATGCATAATAGAATGCATTAATTAAGACTTTTACTAAGTCTAACACCTTAATAATCAAATACATGCGCAATTACAACCTGAAATTACATTTCCTATGCATTTCACTTCATTTCATTGTGCCTTGTACGATTTACCTTTGCCTTGTATGGTTTTCCTTCTTGACTGTATGATTTACAAAATTTGTCAAAACTATCAAAATTGGGCAAATCCATTTATCACTTCTTCTAGGAGGAGGATTTACCACCTACATCTGCCCTCCCCTTTACTTTGGTCGGTGTCCTCATCGACTCATCCTTTTGTTTTAGTCATGCTTCATAATCCGTGACCACCTCTTTCAAGTCATTCACTTGGGATTGAAGAATTGCATGTTCATTCTTCAACCTGGCTGCATAGTTTCCCATTTCCACTACTTTCACCCCATGGTAATTTGCTTTCTCTTTGGTAGTCTTCAAGAGTTCCCTCATTTTCTTTTCATGATCAGTGGCACTCTTCTTCAAATTCTCCTACAAATGAGCTTCTATTCAAGTTGCCACCTGAAGCTCCTCATTCTTCTCTATAATGGTCTTCAGGTGGTGGTCAACATCAACTTCTAAGGCATGAACAATATCTTCTCTAGCCTTCAATTGTGCTTGCTTCTCCAGGACCATATCATTATATATTTTGTTGTCCTTCATAAGCTCTTCTATCTTCTTGGCCTATGCCACCATTTTCTCATATTTTTTAGCCAACTATGTTTTCACCTATTCATCCTTTGCTCTGAGTTGAGCCTCCAACTCCTTTATCCTATCTTCTACCATTTGTGAGACCTATCACTTCTCTTCTTCAAGTGAGCTAAGTCTGGCCTCAAAATCAATTCTGGTGCTTAGCAGTTCTTCTTCCAATTTCTTTATTTTCTCCTCTATCATAACCTTACACTTTTGCAATTCTTCCTCCATTGCAATCATTTCCTTTCGAGTGGCTTCCATATCCTCCTTTTGAGCTTCCTTGAGCTGATAAATCTACTCCAATCTGATGCTCAACCACTCTATCCAATGTGTTAGGAAGTTCAACTTCCTCAGAGTGATAGCCAATCCTGTAGTGACCCTCTTGTGTTCCAAATCTATTATATTCATGGGACAAGTCGGATGATTGGTTCTATCTAGGTACAACCTCGGATACTGCCTGTAGTTGGTTCTCACTCCCTCTAGCAAGTCGTCTCTTCCCAACATCATGGTTACCTCTTCCCTGGGTAACTTCCATGGGTGTTGTACATGAATGTCTACAATTCTCCTTGTACGCTCCTCATTGCTCACCCATTCTATTATCTTCTCCAATTCGAGAGACACTTGTTCCTCCCACAACTTCAATTCTCCCATGCATCCAATACAAAACTATAATTTGGTGCTAGCTATGGCATCGCCTATCTGTGAGAAGAAATATTCCACATCATCTTCTACTCCCTACACTACCTCCTCAATTTTGATCTTGTCGAACTATGGTACCTTCAAAAGGTAACTTGTTTGCATTCTCCATAGTTCCTCTTCTGTAGGAGCTTGTTCTTCCTCCTCTTCCATGTGGTGGCTAGAGCTTCCCCCAAGCTCTAGTAGTGCTCTCTCTATATTTATATTTTCTCTTGGTGGAGTCTATTCCACTATCTTCTCCACCTCCATATCATCTTCTATATTCACAATCTCCTACTGAGATTGTTGTTGCTCTATCTATTCCTGGGCTTCTTTCTATTCAATGGAGCCCACATGTTGCTCTTCAATCACCTACTCTTCTTCCTAATTCTATTGTGTCTCCATTATTGTGACTTTTTCAACAATAGGTTCTTCTTGTTCTTGTGATGCTTTCACCTCTTCTTGCACATCACTTGGATTATTTTATTTTGAACTTCCCCCCATCACAAATTTGAAATGGGGCTTCTTCTTTTTCCTAGACTCTTCCTCTGAGGCTTCCACTCTCACTTTAGTTTCCTCATTTTCCTCCTGAGTAGTGGCTACCACTTCTTATGCTATCTACCCCACCTCTATATCCTCCCATAATTTTGAAGAGTCTAAAATTTCAAATTCATTATGCTAGAAGATTTGTGGGGATTCTAGTATCTTCTCTACTTCTACCCAATTCCACTCATGCAGATCCAACTTCTCCGAGTCTGACTATCTCTTTTCCTCTTATTGATCCTTCTATACAGTCTCAATTTATTTTTCTGGAGTAAGATTCTTTACCATTCTTTCCCATTGTCTCCTTGTCCTTATTTGTATTGGGTTAGATTACCTCCCCATAATTTCCTCCCTTTCCTAAACTGATGGTTGCTCCTACTATCATTGCTGCATTGCTTGTTGCTCTAGTTCAGGTTCCAACCTCCTAGGCCTTTTTCTTGAGGGTGTACATCCTTGAAGAAGTATCCTCCTATACCTCAATGGCCTATTACTCCTTTGTTCGAGACTTCTCTAGAGTCTCCTTCTAAATAAGTACTAACTTTACCCACCTCAAAATGGTTGGCTATCCTGCCCTCACATTCCTAGGTTCTATCAAACCTAGAAAGTGGATTCCCATTTCTATAACAACATTTAATAACAATCCAATGGCATGGAAAGTCATTCCAAAATTCTTCGATCTTTTCATCAGTACTTCATGCATATTTCTTTCTAGATAGGTACCCCAATCATACTTGATCCCTTTGGTAATACCTTCTACATACTGAGCCATCCATATTGGCATCTCTATAGCTCATGTATCTCCTGATAGTCGAGCCATCACAGTATTCATAGCACATGGCCAATCATTTCCTTTCAACTGGATCTGTTTAATTCCTTGAGTCCCTACACCCGAGATCTTTGCATCAGTCGATGACTTCACATTGGTAAATGAAGTGATGATTCGATATGTCTCAATCAGATCAACCAACTTCTTAACTATCTCTATGTCATATGCTGGCAATCTGAATGTCTTCCTAAATGCATCCACTATAACTTCTATTCTCACCGACCTCTTGCCCACATTGACAAAGGTAGTTCTGGTTGTAGGATTATACGCCTGAACCATCTACAATAGATAATTGTAGAAGAAGGTCTTCTGGTGTGGTGGCACTTGCGCTATTACAGCTACACCAACCTCCTCAAACTATTTTCTCCAAGGGTGGTTCTTGTTCTATTCATTATTCCACCACCTCCTGCATGTTTCTCCTCCATGTTGTACGAATGTTATATTCATTATTTCCACCTGACCTTCCTCAGGTCCACTACTCAGATCCTCATCTAGATCTAGAACATGTACCTCACTCCTCAATTCCCTCCTCAGAAGTCTTTCTTGTGCCATCCTCTCCTCTCGATATCTTGGTGGTGTTCTCCTTCTATCAACCCTCCAATACCTCTGACCTCTCCATGACCTATATCCTCCTCTTCTCCAAGGATGAGTACCACGCCAATCATGGGACTAAAACTATCACCCTTGGTACTACCATGACCATGACTCTCTCTCATGTAGAGGTCCTAGTGATCATTCCACCCTATTGGCTACAATTCTTCTTAACCGGTATCCAAACTCTTTGGCTAAAATCATTTTCTCGCCATACCTCTAATTATCTTGCTACTCAAACATCACCAATTCTACAATTAGAAGTGTCTCAAAAATCATACAATCTACTACAAATCATACAATATGCTCTTCTTCTTACTCCTATACGATTTCCTTATGAGCAACCCTTCTAGATCGTACAATCATTCAATCTATCACTATTCGATCTTCAAACTATTTAATTTTCTACAAATCATACAATTATAGCCTAAAATCATATAAGGATATACTACTCCATACAATATCCCTCTCCAACTACTCCCCTTCATTGAATCCATACGATTTTGTATGATTTGCTCAAAATGGCTAAAAACTAGCCCAAAATCGCACAATATTCTTCCTGAGACCATACACTCTATCACAAAATCATACAGTACATCTTTTCAAACCCTTATCCACCTAAAAATCATATTTTTCACTTTCCTTCTATGATTTCTCTTTGACCCAGTTGTCGAAATGCCTCGATCTATCTTTTCAATGCTTTTCGGGAGCAATTTTCCAATTTTTCCACCCTTGGCACAATTTATCCCCAAAAATAAAAAATTTGGCTATCAATTATGGTTGTACAGTCTACTCCTTTCCTTCCTCCATCTTCTCCCTTTCATTTTTGGCCACTTTTGTCAAATTAGGGTTTGTAACTTCCTTTTCCTTACAATTTCTCTGCTTCGGCTCCAATCTACCACTTCTTCAAACCCTAATGTACATTTTTCAATGACCTAGTTCATGTTTGGATATCATCTACTACAAACCCTCCTTTATTTCTAGCTGAACTCAAATTCTTCCTTCAATGGAGTCAAACCCTCACTTTTTCTCCTTTTTCCTTCTCCAGTTTGATTTCTTCGAATGCGAAAAGTCTCCCTAGTGCGAATTTGAAAATGGGTCACAAATTATTGTAGCTTACTAGTGAATTTTAATGCCCATGTAGTTGCCTCCATTCAGTTGCATGCTTGTCACCTTCATTCTCCTAAAAAATTTGAACTCTTCTTTGTACGGTTTTAAAAATTGCTAAGGTAAGCCTTCTATTTAAACTATCTCCAAACCCTAACCGCTCAAATTTTAAAATTGTACCATTTTGCATGTCTCTTCATCTTCCTTACCTAGATGATTGACAACTCATCACTTTCCATGCGATTTTTAACTTTTTCCTGCTCTTTTTCGACAACTCATCGATCCACACATGCGAACATTTAATGCGACGGTTGAAAATCGTACATTATGCCTAAAATCGTACATTGTATGACCTAAATCATACAACATGCCTTCTTGTATGATTTCCAATGTACTTTTTCCAATTTCACTTGTACGATCTCTCATTTATGCTTTTTGACTTCAAAAATTGGCTTGTACGATCTATCACTTGTGCTTTTTCATCTTTAAAAATTGATTTGTACAATCTATCACTTAGAGAAATTTTGTCTATTTTCTCTCTTGAAGAGGTCATCATTTCTAGTTTTCAACCCACTTCCTTCCTAATTGCATCCCAAGGGATTTTCACAATTAAGGCATTTTATTTTATTTTATTTTTTTTTTTTTTTTTTTTTTTCCTAACCTATTTACACTTACCATCATGGAAATCGTACAATGACATTCACTTGTACGATCCCATCAAATTCTTCTCTTGGAGGTTCGACTATGATATTCTGAGTGGTTGTGTCACCTCGATGCCACTTGCTCTCTAGATCGATTCATATCCACTTGTGATGTTACTAAATTCCCTAGCCTTCCCATACCATGTGTACAATTTGGAATTGTACAATTGCAAGCTGGAGTATCTTCACCTAGTGTCCTTTCCTCTTGTCGCACAGGTGATTGATCCCATGGTAGCGGTGTCCTTACTACTCTACTATCATTCGAGTGACTTATCCACCTATCCCCTCGGATCAATTTTAGCTCCAGACTTGGTGATCAGATCCTTAGTTGTCCCTGGTTCCTTTCATCTACAAAATGTACTCTTCCTCTACCACAAGGCCTCTCCCACGTGAGTGTCTTCCCCATCCTATTCCTCTTGACATCGGGTTTCTCTATGCCAATGGTGATTCCTCCATTTCTTGGAGTAATCCTCTACCACCTACCACTCTTTGAGGTCCTCATCAGATTAGTGGTGGTCATCCTAATGGATACTACCTTGCAAGGCTAGGTAAGATTCCTCTCATCCATGGTAACCCTCATAGATTCCTTATCTAATTCATACAAGCTAAAGGTGTATCTCCTAACCATCTAGGAGTAGGGGGTCAAAACCTTCCTCATCCTCTTCCTCCTCTAATTGTAACATCACCTTGTCCTTGCTCACTTCATAGTCGAATACCTCCTCCCATTCCTAGCTGAAGCCTTAGGGGTCCTTCTCTATTCCTTCCTCCCATTGCTCGATTATCAAGAGTTATCTCTACCAACTCAATGTTGGCTAGTGGACTTCTACTTCTTCTTGTACTTGGTGACAATTATCATAGTGCTCTAATTCTATGATCTGCACATGCTAAGTGATATCTCCATATTATTTCCTCGAAGCTTCTTTGTGGAGATGAAGTTGCCAAGACCTCTCTATATGCATCAAAAAGTCTATCTCAGAACTTGAGTTATTCTGATTCTCTTCTCTCTATTCCACCCAATATATTGGTAAATTCATCAGTCTCTCCAATATTTATACTTCTCTCCTTTGTCTTCTCAACTATCGATGGGCTATTATATATGCTTGTGGATCAAGGTTGGTTTGATTCTCCTGTGATCTCCCTAGTTGTCGTTGTGTGGTTGTACATGTTGGGGGATCATGATTATCTCGAGGATTCTAGGGGTTCCCTGAGCAATCATCATCATCACTACTTTCTATGCTAGGTTCCCTTACTAGCCAAGGCATTCCTTCATTACTAGAGTCACTCAAATCCAATCATGCATGGCCTTATGATTCAGGTGATGTAGTTGCTTCCTCAATATCTCACCACAATATTTTTGCATCTTCATTCATCATTGGTGGATCACTTGGTGGTACTTGCAAACTTGTGCTCGCTCCATCATTTCTTACACTACTTCTTGGAGTTATCCCCCATCATCCTCAGGTTCTCCTTCTAGCTCTTGTAGCCTAGCTATTCTTTGTTCATCCAATCTTCATATTGTACTATCCAATTCCTAGATGATTTGTTCTCTCAACCTTACATTATGACCTCGCAACGTCTAGTATTCTTCTTGTAGTTGTTGAGTCTATAATCACATTCTCTACTATAATAGCCCTATCTAAGCCAATGGAGTAAGTCCAACCAATTCTTCATCGATGGTCTCATTCCTATCTTCTTCCAAAACTTCCATTTCAAAGGTGTCCACTCTATCCTCATATCATACTATTAACCGTATCCTTCTTCATCCTTCCACTTGTTGGGGTAGTTCTCTATGCTCCACCCAAGGATACATCATATTTCTACTTACTTGGGGTGCTTCTTCTTACCTTCCCCTATTTTTAGGTAATAGTACTATCTCTTGATGTCCTCTTTCATTTGGAGGAATCCATTCTTCATCTTCCTCTTCTACTCATTCGATCCCATCCACAAATCTGACATGCACTCACAATCTTCTTCTTTCTTTGGGTCGAGGTGCCAACTCTTGTTATTCTATGGTTGGTCATGTCTCCTCCCTTCTATAAATAAGTGTGTGAGTCCCATGTCAGGCTCCTCCTATGATGGACCTAGCTCATCTTGAGTCCTTAGTTGAGCTTCTGCTCATCTTCATCATTCAATCTCTTCTAAAGAAATGAATAAGCATTGTACCTTGTAAGGCTTCAACTTTGAGCCATTTACAATGTTGGGTACCTCCATCCCATTCAAGTTCTATAACTTGACTACTCCATTATTCATTACTTCAACCACTTTATAGGGACCAAGCCATAACATCTTCAACTTATCGAGCTTGATTTCCCTCTTTCCATTAAACTTTAGAACCAAGTCACCCGGACTAAGTTCTAACTTCCTCAAATGTTTGTCATGCCATGCCTTCCTTATTTTTTGAGCTACCTCAATCACCCATTGTGCCATGAATCTTATTTCATCTAATTTGATCAGTGTTGTCAGTCACTCTTCCAAACTTTCTTGATCACCCAAGCGATGCTCTACCGTGACTCTCAAACTTGGTATCAAGAATTCGATTAGCACCACTACCTCCTATCCATACATTAATTGGAAAGGTGTATGCTCTATTGTAGGTTTAAAATTTGTTCTATATACCCACAAAATAGATGGTAGCCTTTCCTCCCAATATGCTCCCTCTATTCCATAGGTTTTATACAAAGTAGATACCAGGACTTTATTTGTTGCTTTTGCCTACCCATTTGCTCTGGGATAATACGGACTAGACAATGAGTGCAAAATCTTGAACTTCATTGTCAGTATTTTGATGATTTCATTGACAAAGTGTCCTCCTCGATCACTTGTGATCTATAGTGGAATACCAAATCTTGTGATTACCTACTCGTACAAGAATCTCATTGTACTTTTTGTTGAGTTATCAGGTAATGCTCTCGCTTCAACCCATTTTGTCAAGTATTTCATTGCTACTACGATGTATCTACACTTCCTTCTTTGAGATGTCTTCAATGGTCTGATGAAGTCTAATCCCCACCTTTCAAATAGTTCCTAGGGTTGTGATGGATGCAATGGCATAAAGTCCCTCTTTACCGGCTTTCCTACTCTTTGACAAGTATCGCATGCTTTCACATACTCTTTCGCATCATTATACAGTGTGGGCCACCATAGTCCAGCTAGTAATATTTTCCTAGCTATTGCATCTGGTCCCATGTGCCCTCCTACTAAGCCTTCATGAGCTTCTTTCAATGCTACTTTGACTTCTTCTTCCATCACACATCTTCGTAAGATACCATCACTTCCCATATTATACAACAATCCTGCTATCAACTGGAAGGGTGTTGACTTCATGATCACTTTATTTTTCTTGATTGTCATCATTTCTTGTGGCAACTCACCTATGGATAGGTACTAGCCAATCAACTTGTACCATGATGGAACAACATTGATGGTGAATAATTGTGCATCCAAGAATTCATCCGAAACTCCTGTTCCTATAGGCTCTCCTGATCGTATCCGAGACAACTGGTCTGCAATGACATGCTTCTTACCAGGTCTCACTACTACTCAGAATACGAACTCCTGTAGGGTGATGAGCCACCTACTGACCCATCCTTGTATCACCAGTTTATTTATCAAGTACAATAGAGCTTGGTGATCGACATAGAAAGCAAAGGGATTTACCAATAGGTAATGCCTAAAATTTTGGACTGCATATACCATTCCCAAAGCTTCTCTTTCTATTGTACTATAATTTCTCTCTAGCCTTGACAATAGGTGACTAGCAAAGAAAATAGGTTGATCTAGCCTAAACTATCCTTCTTGTGCTAAAGCACATCCAATTGCAAAATTTGAAGCATCAATATGGACATGGAATTCCTTATCCCAGTTTGGGAACACCAAAATTGGGCTACTCACAAGCTTAGCCTTCAACTCCTCAAAGGCTCCTTGGTGCTCCTCTATCCATCTGAAAGGAACATTCTTCTTCGTCAATGAATCCAATGGGTAGGATACATGTGCATAATTCCTGATAAACCTTTGATAATATCCCATCGATCCCAAGAAGGTTTTAAGTGAACTCACATCATATGGTTCTTCCATGTGTAATATCACATGGATCTTATCAAGGTCTATTTTTAATCCTTCACTGCACACTATGTGTCCTAAAAATTTCCCATATGGTACCATCAGGTAGCATTTCCTAGGATTTAATGATATCTGTGCATTTTTACACCTGCTCATACATTCACTGAGGGCAGGAAGATGCTCCTTGATCTTCCCATAAATGGACCAATCATCCAAAAATGCTTTGAAGTTCCCTATTGCCAATTGATCAAATATATACAATATGATGCACTGAAATGTAGTTGGGGCATTACAGAGCCCGAATGGCATTCGATTATATGCATAGATGCCATTCTCCATAATAAATGTGGTCTTCAACTTATCCTCCTTGGCTATACTAATATGATTGTAGCCCAAAAACCCATCCAAAAATGAATAGATCTCATGTCCTGTGACTTCCTCCAAGATAGAATCTATGAAGGGAATAGGGAAGGGGTCCTTGATAGTTACTGCATTTAGACTTCTAAAGTCCATGCATATTCTGATTTTGTCCACTTCCTTCTTCAAGGTGATCACTATAGGTGATACCCATTCACTAGTTGTCACCCTGAAGATGATTCCTACCTCCAACATCTTTTCTATCTCTGCATTCACTAATGCAACATACTTTGGGTTCATTCTATATGGTCTCCTCCTTACGGGTTGTGCTCCAGGCATTAGTGTAATCTTGTGGACACATAACTCAGGTGGTACTCCCTTCAAATCCTTATATATCCATGCAAAGACATCCTTATATTCCAAGAATATCTTAAAAGCCATTACTTTCAGTACAGGGTTCCAATCATCACCATAGTGAATCATCCTAGGTTCCTCCTCCATTCCTAGATTGATGTCCACTATCCGAGGTCCTTCATATTTGATATTATCTAGCTCACTCACTACTTTCTCTACATTCTTTGGGTGTGTCGATCTTGTATCAATCTCTACATCTCCTACTATATACTCTACAAAACTTTTTGGGAATATCCATTTCTCTTCTACCTCCTTCTTAGGTTCCTGGCTGACTTTTGGTTCATCTTGTTTTTCCTTGATCTCCTCTGAATCAATACAGAGGTAGTTGGGCTGAAAAATTTTATACTCCTCCATTTTCCAATGAAGAAGTCCACTATCAGATCTAGCTTCATCTTCACTACATTCATCCAGGTACAACATTCCTTCTCCATCAAGTTCATACCCTTCATCTCCTAAGGAATTTTCTAATTCATCCATCATAGCTACATCCTCACTAACTTTTTGATTAGCTAGATTAATCATATATTTATGTTGTCCCTTCTTGAAAGTGATCTGATTCTTTCCCTAGTTGTGATTAACTTTGGCTACTCATAGCCACCCTCTTCCCAATAGAGCATCATATGCAGGCTTCTGCATTGTAATCACAATAAAATCCAAGACAAATTCTTGGTCAGCTATCACCACTTGTTGTGCTGTCAAGACTCCCTTTGTCTCGATACCATACTGGTCAACACCATATAATCAAAAGCTCGATGCCCATAGAGATGGAGCACCTAATTCTAGCCAGGTTCTTTCAGGTAGCACATTGACGTTGGATCCTCCATCCATAATAACTTGTGTCAATTTGTGCCCTAGGATCTCCATATGAACTAATATGGGTTTCTTTCCCACATCAATCATCAATATAGTCAGATCCATAAATTGATATTTTCTTTCCTTCTCCTGAATCGGTTGGCTCTGCACTTCCATCACCTTATGCGGTTGTATTTCTTCCACCATTGCTTTCTGCAATGCTGGAATAGCTTCCAATAGGTTCGACACTTTAATCTCTACTATAGTGTCCAAGACCTATGCTGCCAGACTTTGCACAATCACCTTCTCTTCTGATGGCTTTTTTAGTTCCTTTTCTTCAGCTAACTTCACTTGTTTAGCTTTTTGTGCTTCATCTTGTAGTATTTTCTTTGCTACTTGCCAGCACTGCTTTTCCTTTGTTGGCTCTGGATACTTATCCTTTTTAGCCTGATTTCTTGTCATGGCTAAAACTTCTTGGGTTTCCTCCTTAACTTGAGGAACCTCAATGTCTAAATAATTTACATTCTACGGGTTACTTGAACTCACCTACTTTGGGCAATTTGCTTCTTTGTGGTTCCCTGGACCACACCACCTACACATATGTGTAGTGCTTGCTTGCGGTGTTTCCTGCCTCTGAGGTGAAGGATAATTTTTCGCAAAATGCCCCCATTCTTGGCAATTGTGACACTGTATGATCGGCCTCCCTTTCGAGTCATACTACAAATGGCTCTGTCCTCCTTGTCGATTGCCCTGGTTTGGCCTTCCACCTTCCTCCTATTTCTATAACCACCACTTGTTACCTATTGCCCACCTCCTAGGGTCTTCTGCTTCTCTTCCTGCTCCTGGATTGTCAGGATCTATGGATGTACTCTTGCATTATATGGACATAGCATTACCTCGTGTCCCATCACATTATAGATGTGACAATAGTCATTTCATGGACACTTTACATTTGTATGCCCTTCAGTTTTGCATTATGTGCACCAAATGTCATTCCTATCTAGTTTTTTCTTTTGTTCTTTCATGATCTTATCGAACTCCTGATGAAATGATGCTACTATCCTCTGTATAGTGTCATCTTCTCCACTATCTAAATCATTAGACTTGGGGTGAGACAAAATTCCTGTATACGTCTATTTCGATTCACTTTCAAAATTATTTGCATGCTTCACAACTTCTTCATACATTTTTGATGGTACTACCTTCATATTTTTCTTATATTTTGGTAGTAATCCATCAACAAACCACCACTTTACCAAGACATCTGCCAGAGGCATCTGCATCTTATCTACTAACTGCTTTAGTCTATGGTTGTATGATTTTACATCTTCATCCTACTTTTGCTTCATCATGCAAAGCTCAGTAACAATGTCTCCATCATCCTTCAAAGGATGGAATTCTTCAATGAATTTCTCCTTCACTTGAGTCCAAGTCTAAAAATCTATCGTATTTTCCCTTTTTAGATACCAATCGATCGCCAATCCTCTCAAGGTAGCAGGAAATAAAGTTACCCAATCATCTAGTCGATCTACACCATTTGCCCTCCAAATGGTTATACAAGTTCTGATATGTCTTGTGGGGTCTTCCTTACCCTCACCTATAAAAGGTGGACATCTCTGCTTGGCTGCCTTATTAGCCATCTTCGGAGAATCATCACTATCACTTGAGGTCTCCCATGGAATCTCTATCTGATTCCTCCTTGGGGGTGTCTTGCTACAGTCATCATCAAAAGTTTCTATCTGAGGTATCTTATTTTATCCCACCAATCATTGACCAAAATCACGTGCATCTTCACTCCATGACCTCCTTCACTGATGTGAGGGAGATGGTCCTGGTCCTTCCTCCTGAGACCTCACGCCCTGTTGCTCTGGTGCCTGACTCCCATCCTCTACACTACCTTGCAACCCTTCCATCACTTTCTCAGGTGTCACCATCCACTCTCCATCCTCCTACACTACCTTTCTATCAACTCATGCCTCTACGCTAGGTGGTTCTAGTACCTCCTCTTCTATTTCTATCAACAACGCCTCAAAGTCTCCTTCTTCGATGTCCAAACTTGCTCTATTTTTGGTTCATGTGTACTATGGTCTGAGTTACTTGCATTATCTCTTTGAGAAATCCTCATGCTCCTTCTTACTATAATTTTTTCTCATACTTCCCATCTCCTACACCTTTGTACACTGGTGTCTATCATTCACCTCCAAATTTGTAGTATTCTTTCTTTGTCAATTTGACCCATTTTAACAAAAATGCTAGATTCGATAAGGCAACGATACCAAATGTAGCATAGGGGTGTATTATTCCTAATGGGGAGGTGATTTATAATGCTTAATATGGTCAATTTACTAATCCCAACTTGTTTACCAAATCGTACGACCATACGGTCTCTAAAACTACTAGTTTATGCCCAATGAACAACTTGTACGAAAGCCAAATTGACACACTATATGATCCAAAATCATACAGTGATGGAGCTTGTATGATTCCACACTCAACCAATCCTTCAGATTCAGTTTTGCAGGCTTCCGTACACAATTTTGTAACTCAACAAGTCAAATTTCCCAAACTACCAAATCGGGTAACTATCTTCTGTACGATTTGTACGAACTTTGATGTATGATATGTATGAAATGAAGGTACATACAAGTGCCAAATTGGATACTCTAATGGACCAATCTCTCTCAGATAGGTTTTGTAAGGGTTTAATGTAGTAATTAATCCTTTTCCAGTAACATGCAAAACATATCAACGGGGCTTGAGAGAGTTGCAAATCCAATGGTGATGCCCAAAAATCATACAATAAGGTTCAATACATATTCCTTGAGATTACCATAATTCCATATCATTCCACAAAGCTACACCAATGTTGGTTCCATCCATTATTCCACAACAATGCATAAATTAGCCAAAACAATCAAACAGAAGTACATGCAACAGAACTAAACCATCAATTGCTATTCAACCATTCCAGAATCATACAACACATGTGAGAAGCCATGAGTTCTGATTATTATTCATTCCTATTCAGTAATGACATACAATCATTTTCTCAGAGCATAGTCTAACTCCTAACACTTGCTAGATTAACCAGAAGAATCCAACTCTATCAGATTATATTCAATATATGTCCAGACCATCAAAATAAAAAATGGGGCCTTATATAACATTTCCCAGGCCATTCCAAAGTGGTTCCTGAGGCAATTAGTTATTTACAACTACCCATGCATAATAGAATGCATTAATTAAGACTTTTACTAAGTCTAACACCTTAATAATCAAATACATGCGCAATTACAACCTGAAATTACATTTCCTATGCATTTCACTTCATTTCATTGCGCCTTGTATGATTTACCTTTGCCTTGTATGGTTTGCCTTCCTGAATGTATGGTTTACTCCTACCTGTACGATTTACAAAACTTGTCAAAACTATCAAAATTGGGCAAATCCATTTATCACTTCTTCTTCTTCTGGGAGGAGGATTTGCCGCCTACATGTCACAAGTTGTAAACACAAAAAAATTTCATCTTTTTCTTGATGTTGATGGAAAAGAGTTCAATAAATAATTTATCCAATTGCTCGAACATGAATAGGCTATGGCATGGAAGCAAGTTGTACCAATTAAGGGCTTGTCCTCCAAGTGAAAGATCAAAAGTACACAACATGAGGGGATCACTGTCATGAAGCTGGTAGCATACGAAGCGGTAATTGTTGATATGTTCTCAAGGATCATATTTACCCTTGTATTTCTCAAATTTTGGAATATCAAAATGATAAGGGCAAGGAGGAATGGGAATTAAAGTATGAATGGGTTTGTTGTACAACTCGTTATATGTGGGTTTTTGGGACCCGTAACTAGTCATGCGTAGATCCAACATCTTAATTTTTTGTTGTAAGAGTTGAAGTTTAGTTGATGGGGGTGCAATAAACAATGATAAAATGGTGGAAGTTTGAGAATGAGGAGGGTATTGCAACTACTACTCCTCCCATTATAAAATAGGAGTATATTGAAACTTTTCCTATGGATGTTGTTGCTAGAAGGTGTGAAATACGGGAGTAGATAAGATAATATATTATGGGGAAGACATCTACTATGAATGGAACAATTGTGGCTGGGAAGCCTATACCCAGTGCTCTAGAACCAACTGTGATGGTTGCATGAATAGTGTGGAATACCAGGAAGGAGGTGATGTAAATAATGTAGGCATAGTGGATTGTGGTGGGGGAAGTGGTGTCTGAAGAGAGGAAGAAGGTGGAGTACAAGATGATGTACCAAAATATATGAGCTATTTTGGACCAGATGAGCAATGAATAGAAAACTTGGGTTAGGCAGAATAGCATGGGAGATTGGCGAGATAAGATGGGTAAAGTAGATTATAAGAAGAAAAAGGAATGGAAGGGGAAGCCTAAAATGGATGAGATGGAGGTAAGAAAAATGTGTAAGTGGATGAGGGTGGAAGTGGTGTGGAAGATGGCATGGCATACATCTTGGAATATAGGAATATAGGTGGTGGAAGTGATGAAGGAGTGGTGAATGTATCCATAAACGGTTGTGAAGATGAGACTTGTTGATGTTGTGATAAAATGAATTATTGTGATTGGATGGTGGTTGTGATGTTTGAGATGAATATGGAAGATATGAGTGTTGTGAAGGTGGTTTGTGTGGTGTGTGTGAGGCATATGTATGGGATAACGTAAGTGAGGTGTAACATTGTTGTGATGATGATTATTGTGGGGTTTACTGTGATGAAGGTGCATGAGTGCCAAAAGTTGAGGATTGCGGATCTAAAATCATCCCTATTATGGGAGTAGATGACGTAGTCTCAGAGGGGGGACGATAAAGCAAATAGGGATCATCCCCAAGATGAGAATGATATGGATTCTAAATAAATGGATGAGAAGATGTGGGTGAAGTAGGTGGAGTCTCTTCACCAATAACAAGAGATGAAAATGGAACTCCCAGTGTTGTGTAGATAACATGATCACAAAATATAGAAGGTGTATTAAGTGAAGGGGAATGAGGGTGAAGAGGATGATCCTCACCAATGGGTGTGGTAGGCATGTTACTTGATATAGAAGTCTCACCTTGGGTCATGGTATGTGGGTAAGATAGTTTGAAACTAGTGAGGAGATCAGGTATGATCGTGGAAGGCTCCCCCGTAAACTGAGAGGGAGTACTAGATTGGTTGGTAGCAATATGGGCAACCTCCTCAATAAGGTATGCTTTCTCGCATGCCTAACTATGAATGAAAATAAGCATGGTGATGTATACCATGATTGAGTGCCTAATACTATTCAAAAATGAAAATCTAAACTAGTGTGTGTTCAATGCAAAATTTTGTGTGTTTCTGTGTACTGGAACAAAGTTCACATACTACTGTGTGAACCTGTGCTATGATAACCTGGTTTGCACACTATTGTGCAAACTTAAAATAAAGGGTAAATCTGATAGAAAAATGATAGTGACGGACTATGTATATCTAGTATGTGGGTTTGCTAGCAAGTGAATGTGTTGAAACCATTTTTTGTGAAAGTGTAATACAAGAACGTAACTAGAATCAATTCTAAGCAAATAAAAGCAAATGTTTTTGTTGTTTTGTGTGTTTTGATGATAGTACCTACTCTAGGACATGACACTGGAAGTGAAGTGAAACACTAAAAAGGAATATCATTGGCATAGAACCTCTTACAGCACCCAAGGGTGCATAAGATAGAACTATGTCTCAACAGGCGAGTGATGACTAAATGGAAGGTACAATAAAAATATATCCAAAATGGAGGAACTCAAAATGATCTAATGAGTCCAAATATTCTCATGAGAAGAGGTAGAACTGTCTAAGACCTACTACCGATATATCCATGCTTTCACTTCACCCTCGGGTGGGCTTAGCCAAGAACGATAGTTACATGTTCATGAATTGTATGAGCCTTGTGAAAAAATGTGTCTAATACTTTCCTACTCTGAAGGTCCCTTTAAATGATGAATTCTAAAAAACCAGTCTCAAGAATAGGGATCTTCTGGTGATGAAGTCTGAAAAATCGCTCTTAGGGGCTACTATGGTGTCTAGGAGGTGAGTTGGTGGAAGGAGATGAATTCCAACGTCACCTGTCTTGAGTGGGTATTAGTGATGAAGTCTAATATTACCGCTGTGTATGAAATGTGAGTGTGTTATGGTGAGTTGACTATTGATGATATGAAAGCAAATCTAGCTAAATACCTTTTCAAGAGAAACTAAACCTAGATGCCTTTTGAAATTGAAATCTATTCTAGAAAGCTTGAAAGTAATCAAAGATGAGATGCTTGGAAAAAGAGATTTGAAATCTATCTAGGTGCATTGGAAAGAAATCCAAAATCTGATCTAATGCTTTGAAAAGAGATTTGAAAATTTAATGTAGGTGCTTCTTTGGAAAGAGATTTGAAAATTAAATCTAGGTTTTTTGAAAGAGATTCAAAAATTTAATCTAGTGATTGTTGAAAGAGATTTGAAAATTTAATCTAGGTGCTTTGAAAGAGATTTGAAAATTTAATCTAGTGATTTTTTAAAGAAATTTTAAATCTAATCTAGTGATTTGAAAAGGAATTTGAAATTTAACCTACTGATTGTTGAAAGATATTTGAAAATTTAATCTAGGTGCTTTGAAAGAGATTTGAAAATTTAATCTAGTGATTGTTGAAATAAATTTAAAATCTAATCTAGTGATTTGAAAAGAAATTTGAAATTTAACCTAAGGATTTGTGAAAGAAATTTGAAATCTAATCTAGTGATTTGAAAATAAATTTGAAATTTAATCTAAGTGTGCTTTTGAAAGAGATTGGAAGTGATTTGATGCTTTTGAAAGAGATTGAAAACCTAATCTAATTCTTTTGAAAGTGATTTGATGCTTTGGAAAGATATTTGAAAGTTATTTGGTGATTTTGAAAGATATTTTAAAGTGATTTGATGCTTCTAAAAGAGATTTGAAAGTGATTTGATGCTTTTGAAAGTGATTTGGTGCTTTGGAAAGAGATTTGAAAGTGATTTGGTGCTTTTGAAAGAGATTGAAAACCTAATCTAATGCTTTTGGAAGATATTTGAAAGTGATTTGATGCTTTTGAAAGAGATTTGAAAGTGGTTTGGTGCTTTTGAAAGAAATTTAAAAGTGATTTGGTGCTTTTGAAAGAGATTTGAAAGTGATTTGATGCTTTTGAAAGAGATTAAAAACCTAATCTAATGTTTTTGAAAAGGGATCTGAAACTAACCTAATGATTTTGAAAGAAATTTGAAACATGATTGAGTGCTTTTGAAAGAAATTTGAAATCTATCTGATGCTTTTGAAAGAGATTTGAAAGTGATTTGATGCTTTTAAAAGATATTGAAAACCTAATCTAATGCTTTTGAAAAGGGATTTGAAAATAACCTAATGCTTTTGAAAGAGATTTGAAACATGATTGAGTGCTTTTGAAAGAAATTTGAAATATATCTAATGCTTTTGAAAGGGATTAAAAACTAACCTAGTGATTTTAAAAGAATTTTGAAATTTAATCTAAGCGTTGTTGAAACAGATCTGAAAATTTAATCTAAGTGTTTTGAAAATAAATTTGAAATTTAATTTAAGTGTTTTTTAAAGGAATTTGAAATCTGATTAGGTGCTTTGTAAAAAGAAATCTGAAATCTAATTTAATGTTGTTGAAAAACCATCACTCTAAGTAAAATACTTGATGTCAAGTATACTAGATGATCCTGCTTGTGTCTATATTGTCTTGTGAAGCAACAAAAATAGATATCCCACTATAGGGACCTATTCTGAGGCAGTTTTGTAAGGTTCGTGTGGTGGTATGTGAACCCTGTCTATAGGTTCGCATGACGGTATGTGAATTAGGTGTAGAAGGTTGTAGCTTCGTAGTAGAAGGCCTAAAGTGTATCTCAAGGCTGTTATGGATTCTCCTCTAGATTTATAGTGCCTGCAACATAGAAAAGTAGAGCATAAAGTAAATTAGATAGCAGTGGAGCTAATATAAAATAATTTGTGGGGGTCCCACCAGGTGTGCCAAAATGCAACACACGGAAGTCACCATTCCAAAACTAATGAAATCTAGTTGGATGCTTTTTATTGATTTAAAAGGGGTTACAAAATGGTCTTTCTCTCAAAAAATATTTTCCTCTTTTCTCAATATGAATGTGGTGCATTTGTTGATGTCTTTCGATGCCCTCAATGTAGATGGGCTTCTTGCGCATGTGCCATCGCTTGGGTGCTTGAAAATGTCCTTTTGTACCTATTTGGGCTTGCAAAAATGGGTTAGTGTGTTTGGGGACCTATCATTGATCAAATCCCATATTTATGAAGACAAAAATGACATTGAAATGAAAGGAAACATGATAAAAATAGGTAATAAAGTTGTAGAAACTATCTAGAACTGATACTTACCTTATTTTTAGTTGTAGGGTTGTTGTAAACCAAGTTTGCATGGTTATGTGCAAACCTCTAGCTCAGGTTCACATGGTAGTGTACAAACCTAACTATAGTCAACTATTGTTGCAAATTTAGCCCCGAAATGAGCTCATGGTACTATTGCTTGATGTCTAGTAGGTGTAAAATTTATGGAGGATGGTCTAGAGTGATTTTTGCAAAGTTTTGGTAAGTAAACCAAAATAAAAAGAGTTATTTCATGGTGAGAATGTCCATCCATTTATAGAGTGGGCCAAGGCTAGGGGGTGAGGTGTCCTTTGTGAGATGGTATGAACCTTAGATTAGATTACAACCATGGTGAGATTAAAAGGATAAAGTGGAAGGTGAGTCATTCCTTCATATGCTTTGAAGAGGAATCTAGTAATATCCTAGGTGCACACATGTGTGAGCAAGGGTTGAGGTTAACCCTAATTAGGTAAATCCTAGGTTAGGTTGTGATTAGGTTAAGCATCTTTTAAATATCTTAACTAAGTGATGGGTGCACACATATGTGAGGATAATATTAGGGTTAATCTTGATTATTCCTAATTAATCATGTTTAAGTCATAAAGTGTACTTTAATGATAAAGTGACTTTTAAACTAGGAGTAGGGTTACCATGATTAGGCTTTTTGAAGGATGTTGTATAAGGACCATTATTAGGTGTAGGAAAGGACTTATATGGCCTAAAGGGGCTTAGGGATAGCTCTTTTATGAATGCAATGTGTTTTGGGATAAATTAGTGCAATTTTGTAAGGTTTTGTGACTTAATTAATCGTGAAGTATGAACTTACAACCAAATGCGACTTTTAGGTGTCTACAGTTACATTTAAAGTTTTCCTAATCCCTAAGTATCTCTTATAATTCATGAGCAGATTTCCTATCAAGAAGATACTACCTATATTTCTAAGGCTTAGAGATCCTTTGGGGATGGCTTCATAAGCTCTATAAATGTTTAGCTATTGAAAAAGAATCAAAGGCTATGTAAAGGAATGCTTTGTTCAAAAAGTTTTGTAAAGTTTATTATTGTATAAATTAAAATATTATGTTTTTTTAATTATGTTATGGGTTTTGTACTTTAAGGTGTGTTCAAAAATCTTTTCCATGGATAGATAGTAATGAGTTCTTTCAATTTCTAGAATGCATCATTATGATAATTGGATATCTTGTGTCAAAATATGTATGTTAACAAAAAGGATCCTTGAAGTTTTATTATAAGAATTTGTGTTATGTGCAAGTTGGCTCTGTTTCAATATTAATCTTTATTATCAATAGCAGCATGTTGGTTTATGAAGTTGCTTTATAAGTGCTTTAATACTATGTAATATGTAATTATTCATTTTAGAATTATTTTTCAATGCAATATTTGTTAACTTAGGAAGGGTGGTTAGAAATACTATTGTAAACTGAAATATAAGAAATCCCAATCCTAGGAGTTGTGTGGATACAATAACTAGGTAAATAGGAGTCTTAGAAGGAGTTGTGAGAATGTTGTAGCTAAGAAATCATAAACCTAGAAGGATTTGTGTGAATACTAGCTAGGTATCTTGTGAATTTTTGCACCTTGAATGAGTAGGATCGGGTGTATCCCAACTAGAATTTTATGGAACCATTCACAAGTTAGTAGTGGTGATCCCTTGAATGTGCAATATCGGGTGATCATGTTAGTTTTCAACGAAGTGGAAATGACCTTAGTTAGCCAATGAAGGTGTGGTAACTAAGCACCAAGGCTCTATGCTTTATTAACCTACCTAGATGGACTTAGAGTTGGGTTAGGGAATAAACATCCCCCTTTAAGTGTTATGGACCTTAAAGGATAATCCCTACATCATGGTCACATGGTCCTATGTCGATGAGGGTATGGGAAATGTGGGGGGACCACTTTTGGCATCCTTCTAAATGTGTAGGTTTAGTAAGGTGAACCCTAGAAAACATGAGAGTTGGCCACTCCTGTCCATTGAGTGTCATCTATAGTGACTAGAAACTCAAATGTGGTGAAGCCTTGAATGTTGAGATATGTAAAAATAAAATGTTTCCCCTTGCGAATCCTTTCTTGTAATCATTCTTTTCAAAAAGCATTTGGGTTGGTAGATTTGGGTTGTTGCAAAAATAATCATCACCATAATCCATCAATTAGATTATATCAAATTCCCATCAATAATACATCATTTCCATTATTACAAAAACTATTTATTTACAAGAACTTAACACAAAAGAATAACATCACTTAATCTTCCTTTGAATAAATCTCAAATAATGTAACAAAAATATTTACATGACATCCTTTCCTTCATTAAAAACTTACATAACAAAATTTCCATTTAATATACTTTCCAAAATATTCTCATCCCCAAATTATAATAATACATTTCCATACAAGTGGTCCCTAGTCTTCTTTTCCAAGGTCTTCCCTTTGATAGAGCTTATTACATGAACATTTGAGAAGAAATTTAGGGATCAGGACAACTCTTGAAAATGCATATGCAAGCCTAACATGCACTATGCAAGTATATAATAATGCAATAACATACCAAGCAATTTCTATTGCAAAACATTGAGGGAATCCCATACTTCCATCAAAGTGGATTTCTTAGCTACTCAAGCCTCATCCATTTTTTTAAATAATAATATATTCCCATTATAGAATAGCTACTACGTTGCTCATTTCTAAATTGAACTATTTCTTTAAACATGGAATATTGCTTTACCAATCAGCCAATTTATTATCTTTTTTTTTTCATAATACAATAATGACTAGCAATCCACTAATTAATCAATAATAAAACAAGAGCCTTCAATATTAAATAATATTATCCTAATAATATATCAATACCATTGATTAAACAAATAAATCAAAACTTATAAATATTAATCCACTTAAAATAAAAAGAGCCTTCTAATTCATAGGTAACAATAGAACCTAATAATTGATAATTCTAGCACATGATAAGAAAGATAATAATGTTTCCTTTAATGTAAACAACACTACGCCTATCAAGATATAAAAACTGGTTGAAACACTCTAAACAATCCATGCCCTACCTTCAGCTAAAAAGGAGAATACCATAACCAAAAATTAAAGAAGCTTAAATAAAGCTTTACCAAAAAATAGGTTTAAATGAAACTCCAAAACTAGTTATAATGTCAGGTAATAATGACACAAGCAATAAGAATACACACTAACTCCTCCATGACATATGGATGCACCAAAAAATCATGCACTAACTCCTCCATTTTTGCTTCTTTTCTTCTTGTGTCTCATGGTTCCATTCTTGCCTTTCTTTGTCATTAGAGTACTAATCCAAGATCAACCCTAACTGATTTAGCCTGAAACGGGAACCTTGCTCTGATACCAATTGTTATACTTAGTATGGCACTGAGAGGGGGGGTGAATTAGTGTAGCATTTTGAAACTTTAAATTTGTAACTCTTAATGCTAAAATAATTAAAACTTAAAACCAGAAACAACAAGCATAACAAAAGAGCATCACACAACACAAGATTTTAACGAGGTTCACCAATATGGCTACTCCTCAAAAAGAACGGTTGCTTGGACTACCATCCAAATCCAGCCCCTTGCAAAGCACCAACTTTACAATTATTTACCAACACCCACTGGAAGGAGCTACAACCCCTTATTTATCTGCATCAACAGAAAGGAGCACCAACCCCTGATTTACCAGCACCTACTAGAAGGAGCACCAACCCCTGATGCCAAGCTACAACCTGGACTTCAATTTTGAATGTTAATGTTTGACAAGAAAATACCTTCATTTTCACAAGATCTTGGTTGATCTAATGCTTACTCGATCTCTTTCACTGTTCGTAGGATACACGCATCTGCTGCACTGCTACAGCCAAACTTAGCGATCGACTTTGCCCTTTGCGCTCTTTGCACACTTTGCTTTTTCTATGCACACACTTTGTGTTGTTCCAACCGAACTATCATCTTTGACCTTTTCACACTCTACTCTCTATGCGCATTCGCAACCGCACTTTGAACAACTCGACATGACTCTTCGCTCACTCTACGCACTTTGCCATCATCTCGCCGCTTCTATGCTATCTATGCTCTTACGACCGCATATCGCACACTTTGATACTCACACAGATCGACACACTTCAACGACACAACCAACAACTCTCAAATCTCCAAATAGCCCTCCTTTTATATTAGAAATTTCAAGATGAAAACCCTAATTGTAGTTGGTTGATAATGCAGATGCAAACCCTAAACTCAGTCGATTGTTAAACCCTAATCTGAGTCGATTATCATTGATCTTTGTCGGCTTCTACCCATCGATCAATGAATTCATTCTAGATAGTCCTTGTAACCGCCATATTGCCTTTTGATCACTCTTCTTATTTGGCTGCATTAATTCACTCTGTATCTGCCTCTGTAAATGTTGTGGTGAAGTCAGTCCACTATTATGCTTCTTACTGCAGTCGGGTTCTTCTTCTTGTTGTGCGCTAAAATGACCTGTCACAAAATCATGACATTTTTGTCTCTGAAGCTTCCTTTGTTGTTGTAGCCATGAAAACACATGTCACGATATCACGACACTTTTATCTTCGTACACTTTCTCTATTCTTATGTCATGATATCGCGACACTTCTTCCTTCGTAGGCTTCACTTTTTGCTTCTGTCATGATATCGCGACACTTCTGTCTTCATAGCCTTCGACTTCCTTTTTGTCATGATATCACGACACTTTTGCCTTCAAAATCTTCCTCTCTGCTTTTGTCACAAAATCGTGACACTTCAACCTTTGAAGTCTTCAACTTAACTTTTGTCGTAAAATCGTGACACTTCTATCGTTGAAGTCTTGCGTTTTGTTTTTGTCATGAAATCGTGACACTTTTTGCATCCGTATGCTTTCTCTACAACTCGTCATGAAATTGCAACGCTTTCAGCTTCCATACGCTTTCTTTGCAACCCGTCGTGAAATCGTGACGCTTTTAGCTTCCGTACGCTTTCTTTGCAACCTGTCGCAAAATCGTGACGCTTTTAGCTTTTGTACATTTTCTTTACAACTCGTCGTGAAATTGTGACGCTTTCTGCTTCTATACGCTCCTTCATTTCTTTTTTCGTGAAATCGTGACACTTTCGTTGCCTTGTGCTTTTCTCTGCCTTTCGCCCACGAAAATGAAACATGTCACGAAATCGTGACACTTTCGTTGTCTTATGCTTTTCTCTGCTTTGGGTCGCAAAAACACGACATGTCAAGAAATCGTGACTCTTTGTCCAGCTGACACTCTCTCTCCTCTTCCAGTCACGAAACTATGACAGTCATGAAACTATGACATGTCGCGAAATCGTGACGCTTTGTCCAACTGACTTTCTCTCTCCTATTTTAGTCGCGAAATTGTGACACTTTATCTTTCTTTTATAGCATGTCGTGAAATCGTGACAGTTCTCACTTCAAACTCTTTCCTCTGTAGCATGTCGCAAAATCATGACAGTTCTCACTTTGAACTCTTTCCTCTGCAGCATGTCACGAAATCGTGACAGTTCTCACTTTGAACTCTTTTCTGTCTTTCGCCCGTGAAAACGGAACATGTCACGAAATCGTGATGCTTTCTACATCCGTACTCTTTTCTATATTTCGTCCACGAAAATGGAACATGTCGCGAAATCGCGACACTTTCACTTCCTTGTACTCTTTTCTGTCTTTCGCCCGCAAAAATAGAACATGTCACAAAATCACGACACTTTTACTCCTTAGCGCTTTTCTTCCCTTCGGGTCACGAAAACTCGACATGTCGCGATATCGCGACACTTTTTCTCCTTAGCGCTTTTCTTCTCATCGGGTCACGAAAACCCGACATGTCGCGAAATCGTGACACTTTTTCTTGCAAGCTCTTTTCCCCAAAACATGTCACGAAATCGCGACAATTTTCAATTGCTTGCACCTTATTTCTAAACATGTCACGAAATCGCGACAGTTTTTCCACTTGTCTTTTTTATCCAACATGTCGCGAAATCGCGACAATTTTTCCTGTTGATTCTCTCTCCTTCAATATGTCACGAAATTGTGACACTTTCACCTGCTGCTTCTTTCTCTTCCAATATGTCGCAAAATCACAACATTTTTTCTTGCATTTTCTCTCTCCTCCAATATGTCGCGAAATCGTGACATTTTTACCTATAGCTTCTCTCTCTTCCAATATGTCACGATATCATGACATTTTTTCTTGCACTTTCTCTCTCCTCCAATATGTCGCGAAATCATGACAGTTTTACCTGTTGTTTCTCTCTCTTCCAATATGTCACGATATCGCGACACTTTTCTTACTTGTTTTTTTCTTTGATTTTTTGCATATGGGTCACTTCAATCTTCTTGGAAAAGCACTATACATACTTTGAATTGCTTCTGAATTTCCTGACCACTACATCTGAATAACTTCTGAGCATCTGAACTTCCTGTCCATTGTATCAACTGATCTATCTAACTGTGTTGACAACAATGACAATACTATTACATATTCTGAACAGCTTCTGAACTTCCTATTCACTGCATCATGACTATGTTCACTGCATCAACTGATCTAACTGTCTGTGTTGACAACAATGACAATACTATTACTGCACCTTGCTCAACAATCTCCCCCTTTGGAATTGTTGTCAACACATATGCAGTTACCTGTAACTCTTCTCCCCCTTTGACAATAATACCAAAGGGTCTGTTGCAGACTCCCCCGAGTCCATGCACAACATTCTCAGGTAGAAAATTTTACACTTGGTAAAAATTAAAAACATGAGCAAAAGATAGACAAAATCACAAATGCTCCCCCTGAGAATATGATCCCTGTAGCTAGACAATTCTTGGGAATATCTCTCACTGGTCTTTTTGAGCTGATTTAACTAGATTGTCAAAACTGATATGACCGGACCTCTTTTGCCTGAACCAAATTTCTTCTTCTTGTCCAATCAAGCAGACTCCTCCTTCAAAAAGTGATACCGGATAGCAATATGATTTGTGCATGAATGCATAACCGGATTCTTGGAGATGTTAACGGCACTGGTGTTATCACACTTAACTGATATTGGCTCACTGAGGTTAAAACCAAGTTCTTTCAGGGTTTGTTTCATCCACAAAACCTGTGTACACCATGTTGTTGCTGCAATATATTCTTCCTCAGCTGTTGATAAAGAAACTGACTCTTGTTTCTTGTTGTGCCAAATGATCAACATGTCTCCAAGATAGAATGCACCTCCACTGGAACTCTTTCTGTCATCAACACATCCTGCCCAATCTGTGCTTGTTTACTGAAAAACAATCTACAAGCCTTCTCAAAGACTTGCCTCAAATTTGCTCAACAAAATCTGAACTCTTTTTCGAATTGCTTGGAATTATTCCTGCAAACAGACCTCACTTGTACCAACTTTTGTCCAACACTGTACTGACACTGCAATTCCATTGTCAATTCTGCAATTCAACTATGCAAATCAGGAGAGGACATTTTTTCAAACACTTCACGGCCAACCATAGTGCACCTTACTCAACCTCAAACTTCTTAACCTCAAATTGGCATTTTATCAATAGTTAAAACGAAACTGTCTGTGAATTGAATATTTTCACCAAGGCGTCATGAAAGATCTAACAATATCCACATCAATGAATGGAACAGATACACGCTGCTTTTATCGAAACACAAATACGCAGCTAGGGCAAACATTCTTCCACTAATCAAATTATCTGAACTGTTATAGTCCATGGCTTCGAACAGTTATAGTAAGAACCATCAACAGTACAACAATGACATACAACAATACTACCAATGGTGACGACTCTCCATTTAATCTCCATCCTTCATGGCACTTCCACAAACAACTATATGAACTAAAATAAACTTAGACAACTATAGTGCAACTCCCCCTTACTACTTGCCTTTCATCCTCAGGTTAACCCAACAAACATATAGGAGCAATAAAATAAAACCTTTTTCAGATTGCTCCCCCTGAGGATGTGTTACCCGGAGTTGCTTAGTGCAAGAGAGGAGCAGTCTCCTTCAGTTCAAGGAGACACGATTTCCTCTCTTCTTTCTTTCTCCAGACTTTCTTGACCATGGGCTTGGGTTTTTCAATTGCTTCCCTATTTTGCACTTTTTCGTGAACTCGAACACTTCTCCTGTGTGGTTGTCTCTTATGCATCCTTGAAGAATGATTATTTTCCTTTCTTTCATGCACATGATTTATTCCCTGTCTATATTGCATTCTTTGCATTTGATGAAATCTATGGTCTTGCCTTATATTAGATACATAAGTGCTTGGACAAAACCTTGCTATGTGCCCATGACCATTACATTTAAAACATCGCACATAATGTTCACTCAGAGACGTAGATGTATTTCTAACAACATAACTCTTTGATCTATTATTCAATCCACAATAAACTGCCTTGTGACCATAAAGGTTGCATCTAAAACAAGTAGCCATTAAAAACATTATTATGAATAGAATGAGAGTGATAGAACCTTTTTTGTTGTGATTGCTTTGTTGTAGATCCCCTTTGATGATTTCTTCCTTTTGAAGATTCAGCTTCAAATTTTTCTTGCTTCGATCCTTCAACCGTGTACTTTTCCTTTTTTGTATATTTGGAAGACGAGGGTTGTTCAGTTTCATACTTTTCTTGCTTTGATCCTTCAACTGTGAACTTCTTCTCTGTATATTTGGAATATGACTGTTGTTTAGGTTCATATCCAAGACCACGCTTATCCATGGAGCTTCTTTATTGGCTTATCATTTTGTCTAGCAACTCTGTGCTCTTCTCGAATTTGAGATTTGTATTGGCCTCTTCTAGTTGTTTCTTCAATAAAATAATCTCTTCTTCTTGTTTACAGCAAACCGTCTCTTTCTCATTGATCTGCAACCTGAGAGTTTCTTCAATCCTTTTGGACTCTTCTACTTGCAGCTTTAGATTACTAACAACTTTGTTAGATTCCTCTTCACGATTGCTACATACGTCGATTTTATTATTCATCTCTTCTGTCTGCATTCTTAAACCATCAATCTCTTCTTCTAGCTTACTGCAATACTCTATTTTCTTGGTTAATTGCATTTTGAGATCTTTAGAAATTTTCTTGTATTCTTCTATCTGTACTTTCAAACTGGTAATTATATCTTCTGCATCCTCAAGCTTTTTACCCAAAGCTAAAATTAGTTTCTGTTCCCAATTTGCTTCTGCATCACTTTCTCCTTCATCACATTCCTGTTCTGAATCTGTTTCTTTACCAATTTTGAACGGATCATCTTCATCTTCACTGCTACTAAACCCATGGCACTGACGTTCATTATGACCGAGTTGACCACAAACAAAACATTTTGTACCTTGTGAACCTGCATCATGACCGAGTTGTCTCTTGGCCTTTTCTCCATTGTTTGATTCATCTCTTGAATCTACAGCAACATTGAATTCATCTTTATTTTCTTTTATGACCCTGTGTGTTCTTTTCTTCTTGTGTCTCATGGTTCCATTCTTGCCTTTCTTTGCCATTAGAGTACTAATCCAAGATCAACCCCGACTGATTTAGCCTAAAACGGGAACCTTGCTCTGATACCAATTGTTATACTTAGTATGGCACTGAGAGGGGGGGTGAATCAGTGTAGCATTTTGAAACTTTAAATTTGCAACTCTTAATGCTGAAATAATTAAAACTTAAAACCAGAAACAACAAGCATAACAAAAGAGCATCACACAACACAAGATTTTAACGAGGTTCACCAATATGGCTACTCCTCAAAAAGAACGGCTTGCTTGGACTACCATCCAAATCTAGCCCCTTGCAAAGCACCAACTTTACAATTATTTACCAAGACCCACTAGGAGCTACAACCCCTTATTTATCTGCATCAACAGAAAGGAGCACCAACCCCTGATTTACCAGCACCTACTAGAAGGAGCACCAACCCCTGATGCCAAGCTGCAACCTGGACTTCAATTCTGAATGTTAATGTTTGACAAGAAAATACCTTTGTTTTCACAAGATCCTGGTTGATCTAATGCTTACTCGATCTCTTTCACTATTCGTAGGATACACGCATCTGCTGCACTGCTATAGCCAAACTTAGCGATCGACTTTGCCCTTTGCGCTCTCTGCACACTCTGCTTTTTCTATGCACACGCTTTGTACACTCTGTGTCGTTCCAACCGAACTATCATCTTTGACCTTTTCGCACTCTACTCTCTGTGTGCATTCGCAACCACACTTTGAACAACTCGACATGACTCTTCGCTCACTCTACGCACTTTGCCATCATCTCGCCGCTTCTACGCTATCTACGCTCTTACGGCCGCATATCGCACACTTCGATACTCGCACAGATCGACACACTTCGACGACACAACCAACAACTCTCAAATCTCCAAACAGCCCTCCTTTTATATTAGAAATTTCAAGATGAAAACCCTAATTATAGTCGGTTGATAATGCAGATGCAAACCCTAAACTCAGTCGGTTGTTAAACCCTAATCTGAGTCGGTTGTCATTGATCTTTGTCGGCTTCTACCCATCGCTCAATGAATTCATTCTGGACAGTCCCTGTAACTGCCATACTGCCTTTTGATCACTCTTCTTATTTGGCTACATGAATTCACTTTGTATCTGCCTCTATAAATGTTGTGGTGAAGTCAGTCCACTGTTATGCTTCTTACTGCAGTCGGGTTCTTCTTCTTGTTGTGCGCTAAAACGACCTATCGCGAAATCGTGACATTTTTGTCTCTAAAGCTTCCTTTGTTGCTGTAGCCATGAAAACATAACATGTCACGATATCATGACACTTTTATCTCTGTACACTTTCTCTATTCTTATGTCACGATATCGTGACACTTCTTCCTTCGTAGGCTTCACTTTTTGCTTTTGTCATGATATCGTGACACTTCTGTCTTCATAGCCTTCGACTTCCTTTTTGTCGCGATATCATGACACTTCTGCCTTCAAAATCTTCCTCTTTTCTTTTGTCATGATATCATGACACTTCAACCTTTGAAGTCTTCAACTTAACTTTTGTCGCGAAATCGTGACACTTCGTCATTCATAGTCTTGCACTTCCTTTTTATCGTGAAATCATGACACTTCCTGCATCCATATGCTTTCTCTACAACTTGTCATAAAATCATGACACTTTCAACCTTCCTTACACTTTCTTTGCAACCCGTCGTGAAATCGTGACACTTTCACTTTCGTACGCTTTCTTTGCAACCTGTCACGAAATCGTGACACTTTCAGCATCCGTACACTTTCTTTACAACCCGTCGTGAAATCGTGATATTTCTCGCTTCCAACACTCCATTTCTTTTGTCATTATCCCTTTTTTTTTAATACATGTCATGAAATCGTAACACTTTCCCCTTTCTTTTCTCTCCTTAGGTGCAAAACATGACATGTCATGAAATCGTGACTCTTTATCCAGCTGACACTCTCTCTCCTCTTCGTCGTGAAACTACGACATGTCGTGAAATCGTGACGCTTTGTCCAGCTGACTTTCTCTCTCCTATTTTAGTCACAAAATCGTGACACTTTATCTTTCTTTTGCAGCATGTCGTGAAATCGTGATAGTTCTCACTTCGAACTCTTTCCTCTGCAGCATGTCACGAAATCATGATAGTTCTCACTTTGAACTCTTTCCTCTACAGCATGTCGCGAAATCGTGACAGTTCTCACTTCGAACTCTTTTCTGTCTTTTGCCCGCAAAAACGGAACATGTCACGAAATCGTGACGCTTTCTACATCCGTACTCTTTTCTGTCTTTTGCCCACGAAAATGGAACATGTCGCGAAATCACGATGCTTTCACTTCCTTGTACTCTTTTCTGTCTTTCGCCCACGAAAACAGAACATGTCGCGAAATCGTGACACTTTTACTCCTTAGCGCTTTTCTTCCCTTCGGGTCGCGAAAACTCGACATGTCACGATATCACGACACTTTTTCTCCTTAGCACTTTTCTTCTCATCGGGTCATGAAAACTCGACATGTCGCGAAATCGTGACACTTTTTCTTGCAAGCTCTTTTCCTCGAAACATGTCACGAAATCACATTTTCTTTTGCTTACACCTTCTTTCTAAACATGTCACGAAATCGTGACAATTTTTCCACTTGTCTTTTTTATCCAACATGTCATGAAATCGTGATAGTTTTTCCTGCTGATTTTCTCTCCTCCAATATGTCGTGAAATCACGACACTTTTACCTTGCTTCTCTCTCTTCCAACATGTCACGAAATCGTGACATTTTTTCTTGCATTTTCTCTCTCCTCCAATATGTCATGAAATCGTGACATTTTTACCTGCAGCTTCTCTCTCTTCCAATATGTCGCGATATCGCGACATTTTTTCTTGCACTTTCTCTCTCCTCCAATATGTCATGAAATCGCGACAGTTTTACCTGCTGCTTCTCTCTCTTCCAATATGTCGCGATATCGCGACACTTTTCTTACTTGTTTTTTCTTTGATTTTTTGCATATGGGTCACTTCAATCTTCTTGGAAAAGCACTGTACATACTTTGAATTGCTTCTGAATTTCCTGACCACTACATCTGAATAACTTCTGAGCATCTGAACTTCCTGTCCATTGTATCAACTGATCTATCTGACTGTGTTGACAACAATGACAATACTGTTACATATTTTGAACAGCTTCTGAACTTCCTATTCACTGCATCATGACTGTGTTCACTGCATCAACTGATCTAACTGTCTGTGTTGACAACAATGACAATACTATTACTGCACCTTGCTCAACAATCTCCCCCTTTGGAATTGTTGTCAACACATATGCAATTACCTATAACTCTTCTCCCCCTTTGACAATAATACCAAAGGGCTGTTGCAGACTCCCCCTGAGTCCATGCACAACATTCTCAGGCAAAAAATTTTACACTTGGTAAAAATTAAAAACATGAGCAAAAGATAGACAAAATCACAAATGCTCCCCCTGAGAATATGATCCCTGTAGCTAGACAATTCTTGGGAATATCTCTCACTAGTCTTTTTGAGCTGATTTAACTAGATTGTCAAAACTGATATGACCGGACCTCTTTTGCCTGAACCAAATTTCTTCTTCTTGTCCAATCAAGCAGACTCCTCCTTCAAAAAGTGATACCGGATAGCAATATGATTTGTGTGTGAATGCATAACCGGATTCTTGGAGATGTTAACGGCACTGGTGTTATCACACTTAACTGATATTGGCTCACTGAGGTTAAAACCAAGTTCTTTTAGGGTTTGTTTCATCCACAAAACCTGTGTACACCATGTTGTTGTTGCAATATATTCTTCCTCAGCTGTTGATAAAGAAACTGACTCTTGTTTCTTGTTGTGCCAAATGATCAACATGTCTCCAAGATAGAATGCACCTCCACTGGAACTCTTTCTGTCATCAACACATCCTGCCCAATCTGTGCTTGTTTACTAAAAAACAATCTACAAGCCTTCTCAAAGACTTGCCTCAAATCTGCTCAACAAAATCTGAACTCTTTTCCGAATTGCTTGGAATTATTCCTGCAAACAGACCTCACTTGTACCAACTTTTGTCCAACACTATATTGACACGACAATTCCACTGTCAATTCTGCAACACTGCAAGCTGTTCTCTTTCAACCGTGTAAATCGAGAGAAGACATTTTGTAAAACACTTCACGGCCAACCATAGTGCACCTTACTCAACCTCAAACTTCTTAACCTCGGATTGGCATTTTATCAATAGTTAAAACGAAACTGTCTGTGAATTGAATATTTTCACCAAGGCGTCATGAAAGATCTAACAATCTCCACATCAATGAATGGAACAGATACACGCTGCTTTTATCGAAACACAAATACGTAGCTAGGGCAAACATTCTTCCACTAATCAAATTATCTGAACTATTATAGTCCATGGCTTCGAATAGTTATAGTAAGAACCATCAACAGTACAACAATGGCATACAACAATACTACCAATGGTGATGACTCTCCATTTAATCTCCATCCTTCATGGCACTTCCACAAACAACTATATGAACTAAAATAAACTTAGACAACTATAGTGCAACTCCCCCTTACTGCTTGCCTTTCATCCTCAGGTTAACCCAACAAACATATAGGAGCAATAAAATAAAACCTTTTTCAGATTGCTCCCCCTGAGGATGTGTTACCTGGAGTTGCTTAGTGCAGTAGAGGAGCAGTCTCCTTCAGTTCAAGGAGACACGATTTCCTCTCTTCTTTCTTTCTCTAGACTTTCTTGACCATGGGCTTGGGTTTTTCAACTGCTTCCCTATTTTGCACTTTTTCGTGAACTCGAACACTTCTCCTATGTGGTTGTCTCTTATGCATCCTTGAAGAATGATTATTTTCCTTTCTTTCATGCACATGATTTATTCCCTGTCTATATTGCATTCTTTGCATCTGATGAAATCTACGGTCTTGCCTTAGATTAGATATAGAAGTGCTTGGACAAAACCTTGCTATGTGCCCGTGACCATTACATTTAAAACATCGCACATAATGTTCACTCAGAGACGCAGATGTATTTCTAACAGCATAACTCTTTGATCTATTATTCAATCCACAATAAATTGCCTTGTGACCATAAAGGTTGCATCTAAAACAATAGCCATTAAAAACATTATTATGAATAGAATGAGAGTGATAGAACCCTTTTTGTTGTGATTGCTTTGTTGTAGATCCCCTTTGATGATTTCTTCCTTTTGAAGATTTAGCTTCAAATTTTTCTTGCTTCGATCCTTCAACCGTGTACTTTTCTTTTTCTGTATATTTGGAAGACGAGGGTTGTTCAATTTCATACTTTTCTTGCTTTGATCCTTCAACTGTGAACTTCTCCTTCTTTGTATATTTGGAAGATGACTGTTGTTTAGGTTCATATCCAAGACCACGCTTATCCATGGAGCTTCTTTGTTGGCTTATCATTTTGTCTAGCAACTCTGTGCTCTTCTCGAATTTGAGATTTGTATTGGCCTCTTCTAGTTGTTTCTTCAATAAAATAATCTCTTCTTCTTGTTTACAGAAAACCGTCTCTTTCTCATTGATCTGCAACCTGAGAGTTTCTTCAATCCTTTTGGACTCTTCTACTTGCAGCTTCAGATTACTAACAACTTTGTTAGATTCCTCTTCATGATTGCTACATACGTCGATTTTATTATTCATCTCTTTTGTCTGCATTCTTAAACCGTCAATCTCTTCTTCTAGCTTACTGCAATACTTTGTTTTCCTGGTTAATTGCATTTCGAGATCTTCAAAAAATTTCTTGTATTCTTCTGTCTGTACTTTCAAACTGGTAATTATATCTTCTGCATCCTCAAGCTTTTTACCCAAAGCTAAAATTAGTTTATGTTCCCAATTTGCTTCTGCATCACTTTCTCCTTCATCACATTCCTGTTCTGAATCTGTTTCTTTACCAATTTTGAACGGATCATCTTCATCTTCACTGCTACTAAACCCATGGCACTGACGTTCATTATGATCGAGTTGACCACAAACAAAACATTCTGTACCTTGTGAACCTGCATCATGACCGAGTTGTCTCTTGGCCTTTTCTCCATTGTTTGATTCATCTCTTGAATCTACAGCAACATTGAATTCATCTTTATTTTCTTTTATGACCCTGTGTGTTCTTTTCTTCTTGTGTCTCATGGTTCCATTCTTGCCTTTCTTTGCCATTAGAGTACTAATCCAAGATCAACCCCGACTGATTTAGCCTGAAACGGGAACCTTGCTCTGATACCAATTGTTATACTTAGTATGGCACTGAGAGGGGGGGTGAATCAGTGTAGCATTTTGAAACTTTAAATTTGCAACTCTTAATGCTGAAATAATTAAAACTTAAAACCAGAAACAGCAAGCATAACAAAAGAGCATCACACAACACAGGATTTTAACGAGGTTCACCAATATGGCTACTCCTCAAAAAGAATGGCTGCTTGGACTACCATCCAAATCTAGCCCCTTGTAAAGCACCAACTTTACAATTATTTACCAGCACCCACTGGAAGGAGCTACAACCCCTTATTTATCTGCATCAACAGAAAGGAGCACCAACCCCTGATTTACCAGCACCTACTGGAAGGAGCACCAACCCCTGATGCCAAGCTGCAACCTGGACTTCAATTCTGAATGTTAATGTTTGACAAAAAATACCTTCATTTTCACAAGATCCTGGTTGATCTAATGCTTACTCGATCTCTTTCACTGTTTACAGGATACACACATCTACTGCACTGCTACAGCCAAACTTAGCGATTGACTTTGCCCTTTGCGCTCTCTGCACACTCTACTTTTTCTATGCACACGCTTTGTACACTCTGTGTCGTTCCAACCGAACTATCATCTTCGACCTTTTTGCACTCTGCTCTTTATGTGCATTCACAACCGCACTTCGAACAACTCGACATGACTCTTTGCTCACTCTACGCACTTTGCCATCATCTCGTCGCTTCTGTGCTATCTACGCTCTTACGACTACATATCGCACACTTTGATACTCGCACAGATCGACACACTTCAACGACACAACCAACAACTCTCAAATCTCCAAATAGCCCTCCTTTTATATTAGAAATTTCAAGATGAAAACCCTAATTATAGTCGACTGATAATGCAGATGCAAACCCTAAACTCAGTCAGCTGTTAAACCCTAATCTGAGTCGGTTGTCATTGATCTTTGTCGGCTTCTACCCATCGCTCAATGAATTCATTCTAGACAGTCCCTGTAACCGCCATACTGCCTTTTGATCACTCTTCTTATTTGGCTGCATGAATTCACTCTGTATCTGCCTCTGTAAATGTTGTGGTGAAGTCAGTCCACTATTATGCTTCTTACTGTAGTCGGGTTCTTCTTCTTGTTGTGCGCTAAAACGACCTATCGCGAAATCATGACATTTCTATCTCTGAAGCTTCCTTTGTTGTTGTAGCCGCAAAAAAAAAAAAAAGCTACGATATCGCGACACTTTTATCTCCATACACTTTCTCTATTCTTATGTCACAATATCGCGACACTTCTTCCTCCGTAGGCTTCACTTTTTGCTTCTGTCATGATATCACGACACTTCTTTCTTCATAGCCTTCGACTTCCTTTTTGTCGCGATATCATGACACTTCTGCCTTCAAAATCTTCCTCTCTACTTTTGTCATGAAATCATGCCACTTCAACCCTTCGAAGTCTTCAACTTAACTTTTGTCATGAAATCATGACACTTCTGGCATTGAAGTCTTGTGTTCTATTTCTGTCATGAAATCGTGACACTTTCTGCATCCGTATGCTTTCTCTACAACGCGTCGCAAAATCGCAACGCTTTCAGCTTTCGTACGCTTTCTTTGCAACCCGTCACAAAATCGCGACGCTTTCAGCTTTCGTACGCTTTCTTTGCAACCTGTCATGAAATCGTGACGCTTTCAGCTTCCATATATTTTCTTTACAACCCGTCGTGAAATCGCAACGCTTTCTGCTTTCGTACGCTCCTTCATTTCTTTTGTCACGAAATCATGACACTTTCGCTGCCTTATGCTTTTCTCTGCCTTTCGCCTATGAAAACAAAACATGTCGCAAAATCGTGACACTTTCATTGCCTTGTGCTTTTCTCTGCTTTGGGTCGCAAAAACGCAACATGTCACAAAATCGTGACTCTTTGTCCAGCTGACACTCTCTCTCCTCTTCCAGTCGCGAAACTACGACATGTCGCGAAATCGCGACGCTTTGTCCAGTTGACTTTCTCTCTCCTATTTTAGTCGCGAAATCATGACACTTTATCTTTCTTTTGCAGCATGTCATGAAATCGTGACAGTTCTCACTTCGAACTCTTTCCTCTACAACATGTCACGAAATCGTGATAGTTCTCACTTTGAACTCTTTCCTCTACAGCATGTCATGAAATTGCGACAGTTCTCACTTCGAACTCTTTTCTGTCTTTCGCCCATGAAAACGAAACATGTCACAAAATCATGACGCTTTCTACATCCGTACTCTTTTCTATCTTTCGCCCACGAAAATGGAACATGTCACGAAATCGTGACACTTTCACTTCCTTGTACTCTTTTCTGTCTTTCACCCGCGAAAACAGAACATGTCGCGAAATCGTGACACTTTTACTCCTTAGCGCTTTTCTTCCCTTCGGGTCACGAAAACCCGAAATGTCGCGATATCGTGACACTTTTTCTCCTTAGTGCTTTTCTTCTCATCGGGTCACGAAAACCCGACATGTCGCAAAATCGTGACACTTTTTCTTGCAAGCTCTTTTCCCCGAAACATGTCACGAAATCACGACAGTTTTTCCTGTTGATTCTCTCTCCTCCAATATGTCGCGAAATCGTGACATTTTTACCTTTTGCTTCTCTCTCTTCCAATATGTCACGAAATTGTGACATTTTTTCTTACATTTTCTCTCTCCTCCAATATGTCGCGAAATCGTGACATTTTTACCTGTAGCTTCTCTCTCTTCCAATATGTCGCGATATCGCGACATATTTTCTTGCACTTTCTCTCTCCTCCAATATGTCACGAAATCGCGACAATTTTACCTGTTGCTTCTCTCTCTTCCAATATGTCACGATATCGCGACACTTTTCTTACTTGTTTTATTTCTTTGATTTTTTGCATATGGGTCACTTCAATCTTCTTGGAAAAGCATTGTACATACTTTGAATTGCTTCTGAATTTCCTGACCACTGCATCTGAATAACTTCTGAGCATCTGAACTTCCTATCCATTGTATCAACTGATCTATCCGATTGTGTTGACAACAATGACAATACTGTTACATATTCTAAACAGCTTCTAAACTTCCTGTTCACTGCATCAACTGATCTAACTGTCTGTGTTGACAACAATGACAATACTGTTACTGCACCTTGCTCAACAACTCTGATATAGTATAAACGAGGAGAGCTAATCCATAAATAAAAACTAGAGAACATCCATAGAATTTAGTTGGAAATATCACTGTAGGTTGAAAAAGTAAAATATTTAATCTAAAACTACCAATGAATGCACCAAGAATGCTTGATAGATTTAACCTTAATGCTTGTTAGGTTCTCTTGGAGGATCACATCAAGATTTAACCTTAATCTTAAGCATGCATTATGCGTCCAAACTACAGGAAAGGATGTAATCCTCCAAGAGCACCTAACAAGCTGCATTGCTACCTTGGCTATTTTGATAATATTTAAGCAACCTAAATATTTGCACATGACTTCTACCTATGGTTTCCAACTATATCTAATTGTTTTTTAAAACATAGGTCCAAACAGTAAAAAATGGCCATTCCAGTTTGGTTGAAAATAAACCTAAAGCTCTGCATTGCTTTGGAAATGACATTTTCCAAAGATACCATTATAGATGTGGAAACGTTGGAGAAAAAATCTATTGAAAAGACTTTAAAACTCAAACAAAACAATTCTCTAAGCAAAGCAAAACAAAGACATATCTCTTTTCCAAAACAAATTCAAACAATAAATAAATCCATTCACTTATATTTTTACTTAAGAGAAAGTCAAGCATGCATCTTGCTACATGAGTAATTATTGGAGCTACATCTCATTCAAAAATTTGCAAAGCAGAAACAAAAACATTTCTCCAACAAGACAAAACATGAAATACCTCCTTCGCATTGTTCCTTTTCCTTGTCAAGTCATTCTCCCAACAACAATTCTTCTTTTCCTCTTATTCCAACCACCACTCCTCATTCAGAAATTCCATCTTAAGAGGAGAAGAACCCTCAAGGAGAAATCCAAGAGTCATAACTCTTTCTTGCATCTTACGAGGCATTTTAAAATAATGTTTCCAATACTACGTTTCCCAAAGAATAATTCCAACTTATACATTTTATAAATATATATTAAGTATATCCCTTTTCTTAATAGAGTTTAATCTATTAAGATAACATATACTAACATTCTTTTAAGCAAACATTATTAATTTATTTTTTTTAACGCTAGTGTTATTTAAATAAATTAATTGTTCACCATAAAAAATCAATCTAATTAATATTGAATGTTAATAGTAACCATTAACATCGATATTTAATACTTTAGGTGTTAATAATACTACTATTAATACTTTGTTTGATGATCCTTAACCAAACAATTTCCATACATAAATGCATCCCAATGACAAACTACATATCTAAGATGTAAGTCAACATTATGCACAAACACTACTTTTTTTTAAACAAGAGGTTTTATGATAACTACAACGTTATCACCTACCTACTAAGGATGGCTCTTTTGCTTAAATAGCAACCTCCTTGCTTGAAGATGCATTTTTAATCAAACATATGCAAATGCATCTATATGAGGGTTTTCTTTTACCCTTGAGTTGTCAATGAGAATTCATCCATCATTTCCTTTTTTCTCTCAACTCTTGTGGTTGTCCCATACCAATCCACTCATGAGAGTATTTGGTCTTGCAATCACAAATTTCATCAATAGTACCATATTCTAAAATTAATATAAATCAACTTTAAAAAGCATAAAGCACAACTATCAACTCATGTTGATAAAATAAATTAATATTATGCATTTGATATCCACACATTAATACATAAATCCACAACAAGGAAAAGTCCTACAGGGTGGGCCATTATAGAAAAAGGGATTGTACTTGAGTCCCTATCCTTGACAAATCACAACTCTCTTCTTTAGAGAATGATAGTTTACAAACATATTCAATTCTCATCTCAATTGAGTTGCTATAGCTAGAAACCTACATCATTTTACATAAAATGTTTGAATTCTTTATTTTCATTTTTTGAAACTTTTTCAATTTTCTATGTGAATACAAATATTTCAAAATTCAATATCCTTCTTGATATTTTTCTATAGCAGCCTTCACAACACCAAAACTTCATCTCTATTATATATGCATTGCATCTTAGTAGAGAAATATTTCCAAAATAGTGTACTATCATAGCCCATTTTACTAGATCTGGATTGTTAGTTTCCTTCCTGAAACACAAGTGCAACCACAAAAATTGTAATACATAGTTTATATGAAAGCACATAAATGTTATAAAATAAGCAGATATTACCAATGGAAAACATTAAAGTAAATCTTAATCAATATTTGATTCAAGCAATCAACATTTTATTGTCAACTTTAGCTAAACTTACTAGTTCCTCCAACCAAGGAAAATAGAAATGTTTATGATCCTTAAGTAAAACCCCTCTATTGGCTAGCCTATATACACATTTGTTTCCTTCCCTTAATGTATGAGTAAACCTGATTTCTTCAAACTCTATAGCAAGGTCTTGAATTTCCACAATTATCTCATGTATGTTCCATGGAGACTTTACTTTATTCAAAATTTCATTTATTACTATGAGTGAATCACCTTCCATCCATACTTTGTTTCATTTCATTTGTTTGCATATTTTAACCCTTCCAAAGCCGCCCAAGCTTCAACTTCATTATTTATCTTAAATCCACTATTCAAAGCATAATGAGACAATCTCTCTATTATTTTTAATTATTCCTCCTCCTCTTGCCAATCCTGGATTTCTTTTAGATGCTCCATCAATATTCAATTTAACCAAATCCACATTTGGTGGTTTCTATTTTATGTTATTTGTCTTCTTTTTGCTTCTCTTGTAATAATTTCATTTAATGACTTGACTCCATATATCAAGGCTCTCTCCTTCTAGATTAGGGATTGGGTGAGTTTATAAGATTGGTTTAGACTCCTCTATGGCTAAAAAAATCTTCCTTTTCATTACCTCTAAACAACTTTCCTTTCCTTTAAATATTCTTCTATTTATTTCTAGCCATATAGTCCAAAGTATTGCATCTTTTGATTTATCCTAGATTGTCTGTAAGGCATCAGTGCTTTGTCATTGCTCTAACCATTTTTCAATTATTCCATTCATCACCATGCATTTACCAAACATATTAAGAATCTATTGCCATAGTTTCTAGACTGTTGAGCAGTGTCCTAAGAGATGGTTTATACTCTCCTCTTCCATTTTACAAAGAACACATTTTGAGGAGGTATGAAAACCCCTTTTCATAAGGTTATCCCAGGATAAAATTCGTCTATGCCCTACTAGCCAAACAAACATTTTAACTTTAGGATGCTCATGTTATCCCAAATATCTATTTATATTCTTGTGATATTCCTATTTTAATGGTGCTTTATATTATATCCACTTATTTTCATGTATTCTCTTGAGTTATTCAACTCCCAAATCAACTTATCCTTGGCTCCCCTCAAAATAAATATTGTTGTTATCTTTCTACTCAACTGCCTCCTAGCATCAATATCTTGTATACTTGTAAAAAAATCTTCTTTCCATTTGTATTTTCCTTCCTAATACTTGTACAAAATGTTTGAAATCCTATCACCATATTTATATTGAAGTAATATCATCTATGGAATCAAAATTGAATCTAGATTAAGTGTTTTTTTATCACACCAAGTATCCATCCAAATAGAAATATTTTCTCTAGTCCCCACCACCCATATTAAACCTTTAATCACTAGATCAATTGATTTTTTAAAATTGTTCCATAGTGCAGAATAATTTGGTAGAGTGAATGTAGTAAGCATTAAGCTTGAGTCATTGGGTTCAACATACTTATGTTAGAGTATATTACATTATTTTGTACATTAGGTTTAGTATTTACGTTATGCAATATAATAAATGCACAAGTGTGCATAATACTCAATAATGCAAATGTGCATATTAGTCCATGTGTACATGTGTCATAGTCTAGGATGGATAGTGAAGAGTCATATTACAAGTGTACAAAGGAGAGCCAAGAGTCACAGGATATGGAAGAGTCATAGTCATCCAAGAGTCATTGTAGAAATTCTATTTACACATGATATAGCTTTGAGTTGAGTGACGCATACTTGATACTTTCCAAGAATTGTACTATTTTTATGAGCTTCCATTAATGGATATTATAGAGTTATTCCATAAGTCTTTTATGTTGTTTATATCTTTCTTAGTTTACCATTATCTTAATTATAACATTGGTTGTATTTTCATGGAATTATTTAGCTTCAAAAGCCAATAGTGGTATTAGAGCCACAAGGGGATTTGATAAGAGAGAGGAAATCTCCATTACAAAGAATTCGAAGAATAGGAAGAAGGCTAGAGAAAGCCTTGTTGTAGAATTGAAGGAGTGGTCATTGGAGGAGATTTGAAGAAATCTCGAGGTAGAAGATTGCAAGCAGAAGAAACTCTTTAAAAGTGGGAATCACATCAAATTTGGGATAATCATCGCTATCCAATGACAAGCCCAAAAGGAAGAAGGATTTGATGAGAAGATTGCTAAATTGTGAAGGAGAAGACTACTGAATTTGAAGAGTTGTAGGATAGCAAGTTAGAGATTTTTTGAGTAGTAGAAAGGTTGGAAAATTTCAGCATTTGGTAATAGCTATTTGTAAAGGATAAAGAGAAGTTTCTAGATAGTTTTTTTTAAGAAAGGAATAACTACGAATTTCAAATATTTTGGGCAGCATTTGATAAGAGACAAAGCATATTTTTAAGAGCGTTTTTTAGAAGGAAAAGGTAGTTTATTGGCAAAATTTTGTAAAGAGAAGAGCTACATATTTTAGTATTTTTTAGTAGCATTTGGAGTAAAGCTACATTTTTTGGAGTTTTGGACAACGATATTGGACATCGAAACAGTGAGCAAGAAAGCAAGCCATAAAAGAGAGAGAAAGAGGACTACAATTTAAATGATCAAAGTGCATATTGTTTGAGCATTTGTAAGAGTGTTTATATTAAACTTGCAAGCATTATTTTTAGAAGTAAAACAACAAGAAAGGAGGTGTTGGAGTCTTATTTTTAGAGCTGAAATCCAAGACATCACTTTCACCATTAAACCTACACAAAGTTGTAGAAAAATACAAAGTAAGGAAAAGAATAAAATTTAATAAGATCTGAGTATAAAGTAAAGATAAGTGCAGTCAGAGACAAGTAAATCAGGAAAGGAGGAACATAGCAAAGGGAGTCCAATCATCGTTAGAAAGAGAGATTGAAGCACCAAAGAGGAGCCAATAGCTAAAATGAAGCGATGAAGAACTGAAGGGATAGGAAGCATGAATCGTCTAGCGAAAGTCTAGAAGTTGAGTGAGTACACGAGTGCTTGAGTGCCATGTTTGGTGAAAGCAAAAAATAGAGTCATTTTTACTAGGTGTAGGGAGTCATTAAGTATAGTACATAAGGATATTCTATTTATTTATCTTCAAGCAAGTGGCACCATTTTCTTACCATAGACAAGTAGGAGAGATCTATAGTTTGAATCAACTCGACACCTATAGTAACACAACATCATTATGAAGAGACTACAACAATGCACGACTTATGGAGTGCTCACCATACTAGCTCCTTCAGGGAAATGAATCATCAAAAAACAAGATCGGTCGTTCTTTTTGGTGTGTGTTGATAGGGTTTCATCATTGGTAGCAACCTCAAATTTTTGTATGGATAAAGAAGTGGTGCATTACAGTCATCCATAAAGGTTGAATATGTTGGAGTGCTTATGATACAACCAATGAGAAAGAGCAAGTGTTACAACGACGTTAAGGCAAATTGAAATCTTATGCAAATCCATTATATAAAGCACAACGAGTGTTCATTTCATGTACAGTTGTCCATATTGAGGAGAATCATTGCCTGCCTAGAGGAGAGGTGTAGGAAGGAGGTTTCAGATCAATTTGAAAATTGATTTTCTTACCATTTTTGGATCCATTGCTTACTGGAAGAGTGTAACGGGTATCACAGTCCCGACGTCTAGTGAAATTGCCACATTGAATGGCATTTGCATTGCCATGTGGAATATGCTCCTGGTGAATGGTGCATGGTTTGAGGTTAGAAATACATGAGACATCTTTCTATTCATCTTCCAACCAAACGAGGAGATAATAAAGTTTGGTTGAAGCCTTCGCCTATTAAGCTTCTTAAATGAGGTAACACGTTTTTAATATTTGGGTTAGAAAATTAAAAAAAAGGAGGATTATTTTAGAACGTTGGAGAGATAAGGATATTTTAATTTTTTGATATCTTATAAGGTTATTTAATTACCATGGAGAGTAATAATGTTTAGAATTAATATTCAATTAAGTTAGGAGCAATAAGGGATAACATTTAAATTATTCTAGGGTTGAATTTAGTTAATTTATTATATTATTGTTTAATTAAATTAATGGAAGGATAAGGTAGATAACTGAAGAATTAAAATCTTAGAAGCACTATTAAACAAAGTAGAAATATTTTAAAAGTTTTTGAATTATTTTTTAAATTGAAATTATATAGCAATTAATTTAAGATTGGAGGAATAAGGTTTTCTACATTAAATTATGAAATTTTACATTTCTAAATTTATAATTAGGGAGCCATAAGGAAGTCAACACCAAATAGTTTTTTGAAATTTAGAAACTTAAAATTTATCATTCATAACCTAGGGAGCTATAAGGTAGACAACTTCAAAGGAACATGGCAAAGAGAATGCAAATAAACAAGAAAACAAGTGTTACAAAATTAGAGACAGAGAAACTAGAACTTCATGAGTTGACATAATTAGTTGAAGAAGAAAACCTATATCCTCAAGAACTAATTGACCTTGGAGCGAATTTAGGTTTTCTAGAAGAAGAAATTTACATTCAAAATGACCCACTAAGAGAAACTACAAAACAGTTACAATTACTAAGAGAGTGCACACCAAAGATAGAAAAAATTGAAAACCAAGAGAATACATCTATGAAGAAAAATCAGGTTTTACAATCAATCATGAAAGAGGCCAAAAATAAAAAGTTTTCAACACTAGAATATTATTTAAACTTAGAAATTGGTGAAGCAGAAACAAACTCAAAAAATGTTTTCTCACTACCTAATGATATAGGAAAAGTAATGTATATAGCATTACTTTCTAATGTGATTCTAAAGGACAAGAATAGAAGATACGAGGACATAATTAAAGAATTGAAGAGCAAATATATTGATGAAGCAAATGCTTTGAATAGTAGAATTGTCGATATTATTAGTGAAGCAAAAAAAGAAGATTATTCTACACTTCAAAAATGCATACAAAGTGTTCTTAACAATGCTAATGATTGCTATGAAGACTTTGTTACTATACCTACCAATCTATGGAGAATAATCTACAAAGGAATCGTCACTCTTAATATTTCCAAGATGAGAGAACAAGAAAAGGTTGAAAAGGTAAAGAATAAGATAGAGATGAAAAATGCTTCTACTAATACAAATGATCTAAGGCCTTTGATGGTAGATTCATGTTGCAATACTATGGAGTCAAAATCATTGATGATTGATGCATCTTGTAACACTAATAATTTAGAAGAATTTGTTACTAAGATTGATGTTATATGTGATACAAGTGATTTAAATTGCTCAAGAAAAGTTTATGCTACTAGAATTGATGCTGATGCTCAGGATCATCTAATAATTGTATTAATAATTTTGAAATACATACTAAAAATTTTGATTCAAATTTGATGAGGCATGAAGATACAGGTTCAGAAAAGCATGAACATGAAATGAAAGAACCAAATGCACCAGAAAGTAGCTCAAATTATGGAAACATTGAATACACAGGTCAGATCATCAATAATAAGCAGGAAACTAAATCAGTAATAAAGATTGACATGAACAATTGCTATAAAGGACATAATGATCAAAGGGATTCAGTAACAGAAAACAAGTGCATTCATTGTAGCAGATATAGACATAAGGTAGAGAGATGTTGGAATCTCCATAGTTGTAAAATTTGTGGAGGAACTAATCATTCTCAAAAACATTGTTGTGTTGGCAATTTGAGTTATTTTGTGTTGTCATTGATGTCACATGGATCACATTGAGTTTTGGTGGCAAAAGCACTTCATAAATAATCATTTATGATATTTTGGAGAGCATGGATATATGCAGGGTTTTGTGGCACAAGAGGCATATAATATTTAATTTTTAAATATTATATTAATGGTTTTTATTAAAACCAATGGTAAAGGTTTTTATTTAAACCAATGGCAAGGGTTTTTATTAAAACCAATGGTAAAGGTTTTTATTTAAACCAATGGAAAGGGTTTTCATTAAAACCATTGGAAATGATTTTTCATTAAAACCACTATGCAAAGACTTCTCCAAATAATTATTGATGAAATTGTTTTTCAAATAAAACCTAGGTGCAACAAGTTTCATGGCCAAATTCAAAAGAATGGAGATATCCCAATTCAAAGTTAAGAGGTGAATTATTAAATTTTTATTTAATAATTCTAAGGTCTAAAGTTGAATTTTATTATTCACCGACATGCAATGGTTGGGGAGATTAATAAAAAAATTTGACGTCATTCGAAGGCATGAAGGTACATATAAATAAAAGATAAAACCTTTGTTTATAATAGATTGGGAATAATTGCGCATGAGTGAGAATCGTCGGAAGGGGAGCAGCAAAGAAATAAAGAAAAATATTTTTCATTTGAGAGCAAGGTCAAGGAGACAATACGGGAAAGTGACATCACATAGGATCCTATAGCGCAGTTGGTAGTGCACAAACTTTGCACAAGGCAGGTTCGTTGTTCGAATCCTACCAGGGGCAAAGTGTTTTGCTAAGGAAGGAAATTTTAGTTTTCAGATTTGAGTGCAGGCAAATTTGGGTGTTTGGGATTAAATCCCAACATGGGCTGATGCCCATGTGGTAAGTGCTTCACAGCGCTAAGTGAGAGGAACATATTTCGACTCCTACAAAGGTGTGAAGGTGCATTGTTTTTTTGGCAAGGCATTAACGATTTCGAAGATGGTGAAGGCACGTTAATTTTTTGCAAGGCATTAACGATTTCGAAGATGGTGAAGGCACATTAATTTTGGCAAAGGAATTTCATAAAAAGGTATTTATCTCTAGCGCATGGTAATATTTGATATTTCCAAAGTTTTGATGCATTGAAAATCATTTCTATTATAACTAGGGAGTTATAAGGTATTTAGTAAAAATAAATGATTTTTGTATGTGCTTAGGGAGTTATAAGGTTTGAAGTTAAATATTTGTGATTGTTGTATGTGGAGTTATAAGGTGTGGAATTAAAAATAAAAACATAGGTGTTTGTTGTATGTATTAATAAAAATTAGGGAGTCATAAGGATGGAAAGTGTTGAACTTGTTATATGTTCTAATGCATGATTTAATTATGAAATTAAACTAGGACGTTGAGACCTAGTTAATTTCCATCTTGAATTAGAAGACATGGACATGAGTTAGGGTTTGAAGTTGAAGATAAATTGCTTGATTATGTGCCTTGGCTATTAAGAAGAAGCGGATGAATTAGAAAATCAATTTTGTGGATAAAATTGATGTTTGAGTTCATTATTGCTTTAGTGGAGTTCATTGAGAGTATTGCCATTATTGAGGAGGTTTTTGCCATTGCTTGAGGATATTATTGTTGGTTACTTGTTGAGTACATTGCCACTATTTGAGACCATTGAGGATATCATTTGCTAGTCACTTGTGGATACATTTATCTTTCATTTTAGGAGATCATTGTTGGCTATTTGAGAGCTCTTTGCTTGAGGGAGTTGTGCTATTTTCTTGAAGAGCTTATTGATATTGCATGAGGGATATATTATTGAGAAACTATTGCTATCTATGTTATTAATGCTCACTGCTATATTTGGTTATTGCAATTAAGGACACTAATTGATATTTGTTTGGAAAGAAAGTAAAAAGTGGACACTATACTGTTCATCCCCCCCTCTCAAGTATAAGCTTGTGTTCTTCAATTGGTATCAGAGTGGGTTCCTTCTGAAAGGCTAACAACTTGAGGGTAAATTCTATAATAACATAGATGGCTTCACAGAATGGATCATCTACAAGTAAGGCTCCACTATTTGATGGTAACAATTATGATTTCTTGAGCATGAAAATGAAGAACTACTTGATATCACAAGGATATGAGGTATGGCAGATGGTTGCAAAAGAGTATAAGGTTGAAGGTGATCCCGAGATAGATAAGACTATCAAGAAATTAGTTGAGATCAATGCAAAGGCAATGATTACATTCTGAGTGGGCTACGTGAGACAAATTTTGCAAAATTCATGGTATGTAATTCAGTTAATGAAATGTGGACCAAGTTGCAGAATACCTATGAAGGAGATTTCAAGGTAAAGTTGGCAAAACTACAAACTCATAGAAAAATATTCGAGGAATTGAAAATGGAAGATTCTAAAGATATTGCAAAGTTTTTACTTCGAGTTGATGAGATTGCTAACACCATGAGAGGTCTAGGATTTGAGATGAAAGAATCAAATATTACTCAAAAGGTTTTGAGATCACTTCCCATGAAGTATGATGCAAAGGTTTCAATAATAGAAGAAACAATGGATATCGGCAAGCTAACCATGGAAGAACTACAAAGAACTCTCACAGCTTATGAGATGAGGATAAGTCAGCATCAGGTTCCAATAAAAGAAATTGTATTCAAGGCTTTAGAGAAAAAGAAAGGGAAAGTTTTAAAGACAGATAGAGATTCAGATAATGATGAGGAAGCTAACTTCATAAAAAGGAAAAAGAACTTAAGAAATTACAGGGATATGAAGAAATTCAAATGCTACAAGTGTGGTGATTATGGTCACTATGCAAACAAGTGTCCACATGAATAAAACAATGATGATGAAAAACAGGGTCACAGAAGAAAAGAATATGGAAAGCATAAGCATGACAAAAATGACAGGTACAAGCAAAGCAAGTATGAGAAGAAGAAAAAAAATTTTAAGACAAAGAAAACCTTCTACATTGAAGAAGCAAGTGATGGTTCAATTCACAGCAATGAAGACCAGTCAGATGAAGAAGAATGTACATTCTTTGGAATAATTGAAGAAAGGCAAGAACACCTATTCCTAGGTATTCAAGTTAAATAAGAGGATATATCTATCGAAGAAAGACATGAAGAGCTTATTATAGCCATTGAGCAAGCAAACAGGTACAAGAAGGGTCTAAGAATACTAAAATGCTTCATATGTAGAGACTTTGGGCATTTAGATGATGATTGCATGTACTATAATAATTGTAACAGGAAAAGTTTATTTGTGGAAAAAGAAAGCAACAGTTCCAGTAATAGTTGTAGCAGCAGTTCTAGTGACAATTCCAGCAGCAGTGACGATGAAGAAGAGGAATCCACAAAACAAGAAAATAAAATTAGGAGATTGAAAAGGAAAAATTCCGAGCAGAGGGAGCACTAATTATGCAACATAAGACGAAATGCAACGCTTTAAGCCTATGCACAAAAACGAAGAAAAGAGACAATTTGAAAATGAAAGAAAAGATGTAAAGAAATCATAGCCCTCTTTATTCAAATATCTTATCCTCGGTTACATAGACGTCTCCTCCCTTTTTGGGGGCTAGGAGCGTTAAATTTGTATTTGTTACAATATGTGACTTAGTCTTCCTCTTTTTGCGTGCCCACGATTGCAATGGGCAGGCCAAGATGATGTCGTCGCTGATGTCGATGAGTTCTTCACCTCCGCTGCTTCTCCTGCGAACAAAGAAACAACCAAGATGTCAATAACACCTGCTACAAGTGAAAAGTGTTCATTCTTCTAAAATCATCAAAAGATGCATGCAAACATTTATCTAAAACAATAAACAAAATGATTCTAAACAGCCTGAAAACTTGACAGAAGACAGAAAATGTTACCAGAAGGCCACTGCCACTGAGACACCGGCCAATCCGCCTTCAATCGGAATTCGTCCCTGGGTGGGACGATCTTTGACTGCAATTCATCCCCCGGGTGGGACGAATTCTGGAATTCATCCCTGGGTGGGACGATCTCTCGATCGCAATTCGTCCCCGGGTGGGATGAATTCTTCCGTGTTGAAGAAGTCGACTCGTCGCCGCTCCAATGTCGATTCCCGAGACCTGCAAAATGCCTCCAAACAAGGGGGTTATGTAATTGGGGCCATTTTGGGACGACCCAGATGGTCGGATTCTCCCAATTTTGCCTCTACCCTCGGGAATTTGATCTCGCCACTTGCAAGTCAGTGAAACAACAAAGCGACACAAAACATACTAGAATCTAACCAAAAGTTACGAAATTGCAGCTGTGAGTTAACCAAACATAATAACACAAAATGCAACCTGAAAAAGTAATCTAGAATGCTCTAAAACCTAGAAAGTGCGGGGGTGCCCAAGTGGGCCTCCCACCGTTGGCACTTGATTTCGGCGCCAATCCACTAAGGATGGGCCCAAAACCTCTTAGGATTGGGGGGGTCGATGAATTGGTTGATTCAGGTGTCCATGTGTTGGATTTAGGTCCGATTCAAGCTTCCAAAAGCCACCCAACAACCTCCCTTGCAAAAGAGATTGGTGGATGTGGGAAGGTGAACCAAAAGGGATACAAGTGGGTCTTCAACTCGACAACACTTCGTTGCTTGAAAACTCCTTCAACCTGTATATTTTGGGTGAGAAAAGTCCCACATTTTATAGACCCATGGGGTCTCTTTTGGGAGGGAAGCACAAATGCCATGTGTTGGTCATAGGTGCCATGTGGCAATCTTGTCTTCCCATGAGGGAGGGGAGTCCTCCGTTGACTTGGGCTTTGATAAATGCCTTTTGTGACAGTCTTCTAATGGCCCCTCTGTCCACCTACACACGCGTGCGAGGCAGGAGTCATCAACTGACTATTCTGGGTTGCCACTTGGCGCCATTTGTCTTTTTGCCCGTTAAGCTTAGAATTCGTCCCACCCAGGGACGGATTTAGAATTCGTCCTGGGGTGGGACGAATTCTATTTTGAATTCGTCCCTGGGTGAGACGAATACTCGGCAAAGTGTCCAAGTGTGCCAAATTGCTTCTTGACCTTACAAAATTGCCATGAAAGTGGTTAAGACCACTGTTTAACCTCTGAGGGCTGCCCTGGGGGCTGTGTTTGTCAAAGCGATCAGTGTTTGCAATCACATAATCAGATTGGTGCTGTTTTGGTGTCTACACCAGTAATAGTTGTAGCAACAGTTCTAGTGACAATTCCAGCAGCAGTGATGATGAAGAAGAGGAATCCACAAAACAAGAAAATAAAATTAGGAGATTGAAAAGGAAAATCAAAAGGCTTGAAAATAAGGTTCATGAAAATGAAAAGGTCAAAATAATGCTTAATCGACACATTCAAGATTTGGAAAAAGAGCTTCAAGAAACAAAAGAGCTTGGCATCACTATTTTTGAGAAATTGAAGAAGAAGAAAGAAAGATGTAATCAGTTAGAAGAAGAAGATCAGAAATGTGTGGGGACCTACATAAATGAGTTAGCATGATTTCAAAGAAATTCAAAAACTCTGGATAATTACAACGAGATCTATTTATAAAGACAAGGCTTGGCTATGAAGAAGGAAAATAAAAAATAAACACACAGAGACCTCTATTTGTATCAAGAGGCTATAGAGATGTGTGCCAATTTGCTATTTGACACAAATGAAGAGAAAGAAGAGGAAGGTTCCAAAGCACCAAAGGTCTCATATTTCAGGTTTGGGGAATCACACTCAAAAGGAAAGGAAGTTCTAAAAAATGAAAGTAAGGAAGCACATAAGATTCATGAAGAAAGTTCCAAATTTCCTATGGCTCCAAAAATCTAGTTTGGATCTTGTTTTGAGATAGGTGAATCAAGTTCAAAAGGAAAAAAAAATCTTGAAAAGGAAAGCAAGGAAGAAATTAAGGAAGAGGAGTTAGATACTACAAAGAAGGTTCAAGGATACAATGCACAAGTCAAAAATTATCACAAGGATAATGGTCAAGAAAGATATGAGGAACCAAGGCATGAACAAAGGGCTTTTCAAGGACATTGTTTTTCTTGTAATGGATTTGGACACAGGGTTATACACTGTAGGGTCTATGGATCAAAGAATTTTGATTTTGCTGGAAGGAACTTCAAAGGAAGAAGTTATGGTTTTCAAGGACATTGCTTCTTATGCAACAGGATTGGTCATAGAGCTTCTCAGTGCAAAGAAAATGAGCAACATAGTTTTGGTTTTAGAGCTACACAATTTAGAAGTCATGGTCATAATGATTATGAAAACAGAACTTCACAATATAGGGTTTAGGAAAGGAATGGATATGGAAATTATTTCAAGAAAGAATTTAGGATATGGGCACCATCCAAAGGCTACAATATCAAGTATTTTAATTGCAATAATTTTGTACATATTGCAAAATGGTGTAGGACTCAATTCCAAATAGGTTCAAGACAAGAAGATCAAGTAACTCATCAAGAAAAGGATATCAGAAATATGTGGAAGGAAGTTTACAAAGGAAAGTAACAATGTAATATGGGAGTAAATGTACCCCCAACCCAAAATTAATCACCTCAATAGAGAATGTGGTGGGGGGCTAAGCTTAAGAGTCATATATTTTAGCCCCATAGGTGTCCCTTTTGCCATTGATGTCAAAGGGGGAGAGATTTGAGTAAGGGGGAGAGCATTGAGTTAGGGGGAGCAACCTCCAAAGAGAGCATTGAGATAGGAGGAGCAGCCTCCATAGAGAGTATTGATTTAGGGGGAACACCTTTCATTCTCAGAGATGGTTTTTGTAGTGATTGTTGTTATTTGTATTAGAGGTGTTGCCATCAATGACAAAGGAGGAGATTGTTGGTAATTTGAGTTATTTTGTGTTGTCATTGATATCACATGGATCATTGATGTCACATGGATCACATTGAGTTTTGGTGGCAAAAGCACTTCATAAATAATCATTTATGATATTTTGGAGAGCATGGATATATGCAAGGTTTTGTGGCATAAGAGGCATATAATATTTAATTTTTAAATATTATATTAATGGTTTTTATTAAAACCAATGGTAAAGGTTTTTATTAAAACCAATGGTAAAGGTTTTTATTTAAACCAATGGAAAGGGTTTTCATTAAAACCATTGGAAATGGTTTTTCATTAAAACCACTATGCTAAGACTTCTCCAAATAATGATGGATGAAAAGGTTTTTCAAATAAAACCTAGGTGCAAAAAGTTTCATGGCAAAATTCAAAAGAATGAAGGAGATATCCCAATTCAAAGTTAAGAGGTGAATTATTAAATTCTTATTTAATAATTCTAAGGTCTAAAGCTGAATTTTATTATTCGTCGATGTGCAATGGTTAGGGAGATTAATAAAAACCGTCGACATCATTCGAAGGCATGAAGGCGCATATTAATAAAAGGTAAAACCTTTGTTTATAATAGATTGGGAATAATTGCGCATGAGTGAGAATCATCGAAAGGGGAGCAGTGAAGAAATAAAGAAAAATAATTTTTGTTTGAGAGCAAGGTCAAGGAGACAGTGCAAGAAAGTGATGTCATGCAGGAGCCTATAGCACAGTTGGTAGCGCACAAACTTTGCACAAGGCAGGTTCACTGTTTGAATCCCGCCAGGGGCAAAGTGTTTTGCTAAGGAAGTAAATTTGAGTTTTCAGATTTGAGCACAGGCAAAGTTGGGTGTTTGGGATTAAATCCCAACGTGGGTTGATGCCCACATGGTAAGCACTTCACAGCACTAAGTGAGAGGAACAGATTTCGACTCCCGCAAAGGTGTGAAGGCTCATTGTTTTTTTGGCAAGGCATTAACGATTTCGAAGATGGTGAAGGCACATTAATTTTTGGCAAGGCATTAACGATTTCGAAGATGGTGAAGGCACATTAATTTTGGCAAAGGCATTTCGTAAAAAGGTATTTATCTCTAGCGCATGGTAATATTGATATTGCCAAAGTTTTGATGCATTGAAAATCATTTCTATTATAACTAGGGAGTTATAAGGTATTTAGTAAAAATAAATGATTGTTGTATGTGATTAGGGAGTTATAAGGTTTGAAGTTAAATATTTGTGATTGTTGTATGTGGAGTTATAAGGTGTGGAATTAAAAATAAAATAATAGGTGTTTGTTGTATGTATTAATAAAAATTAGGGAGTCATAAGGATGGAAAGTGTTGAACTTGTTATATGTTCTAGTGCATGATTTAATTATGAAATTAAAATAGGAACTTGAGACCTAGTTAATTGCCACCTTGAATTAGAAGACATGCACATGAGTTAGTATTTGAAGTTGAAGACAAATTGCTTGATTATGTGCCTTGGCTATTAAGAAGAAGTGGATGGATTAGAAAATCAATTTTGTGGATAAAATTGATTGCTTGAGTTCATTATTGCTTTAGTGGAGTTCATTGAGAGTATTGTCATTATTGAGGAGGTTTTTGCCATTGCTTGAGGATATTTTTGTTGGTTACTTGTTGAGTACATTGCCACTATTTGAGACCATTGAGGAGATCATTTGCTAGTCACTTGTGGATACATTTATATTTCATTTGAGGAGATCATTGTTGGATATTTGAGAGCTCTTTGCTTGAGGGAGTTGTGCTTGTTTCTTGAAGAGCTTATTGACATTGCATGAGGGAGATATTATTGAGAAACACTTGCTATCTATGTCATTAATGCACACTGGTATATTTTGTTATTGCAATTAAGGACACTAATTGATATTGGTTTGGATTGGAAAGAAAGTAAAAAGTGAGCGTTATACTGTTCACCCCCCCTCTCAGTATAAGCTTGTGTTCTCCATGTTGGTACAAAGAAGATCACTTCTTTGATTGGATGTATACAATGACAAGAAACTTCATAAGTGGATTTTATGAAGGTATAAATATGAGCACAAGAAAGGTATGAACTTCTTCGTAACAAATTCAGATGGAAACCAGTGACAGTGCCAAAGTCAGAATATAGGGTCAAATAAAAAGATGAAGCTCGAGCAAAATACCAGATGCAAAGTGAGTTAAAGAATGAAGATCCACATTGAAGATAAGTCTCCAATAACCAAATAATGTAATACGAGGTGTTAGAGTATATTACATTATTTGGTACATTAGGTTTAATATTTACTTTATGCAATATAATAAATGCACAAGTGTGCATAATACTCAATAATGTAAATGTGCACATGTCCATGTGTACATGTGTCATAGTCTAGGATGGATAGTGAAGAGTCATATTACAAGTGTACAAAGGAGAGCCAAGAGTCACAGGATATGGAAGAGTCATAGTCATCCAAGAGTCATTGTAGAAAGGCTATTTACACATGTTATAGCCTTGAGTTATGTGACACATACTTGATACTTTCCAAGCATTGTACTATTTTTGTGAGGTTCCATTAATGGCTATTTGATGAGTTATTCCGAAGTCTTTTATGTTTTTTATATATTTCTTAGTTTGCCATTATCTTAGTTATAACGTTGGTTGCATTTTATTGGAAGTCTATAGCTTCAAAAGCTAACAACTTAGATGAATTTTTACCCATTGTCTTTGAATCTCTTTGTACAATTTTCAAAATTAATTTTCCCTTAAGAGTTAATTTTACATCCATAAGAAATATTAAACCAAGACCTCCCCTAGTTTTATCATCACACACCTTGCTCCATTTCACCAAAGGAAATTTCCTTTTATCATGTAATATTGAACACAAAAAATGATCGCATAATAAAGATTAAACTTTTTCTATTGATTTTGGCTTAGTATACAAGGACATATAATAAGTTGGAATCATTTGTAAGACTATTTTAATTAATTTCACTCTTCCTGCTAATGATAACCATATACCTTTCCATGTCAGTATTTTATTTTGAACTTTACTATTAACTAGATTTCATAATTCTATCCTCATTCTCCCCTCAAATAAGGGCATCCCTAGATAAGTTGTTGGTAAATTTACCTCCTCCATTTGAATTAACTTGCATATCCCTGCTTTGATTTTAGTTGGGGTGTTTAGGAAATAAATTTTGGATTTTGTCCTATTAAACTTTTACCTTGATGCTCTTTTGTATTCCTTTAATAAGTTATTCAAAGTTTTGGCCTCGTTTATTCTTTCCATCCCCAAAAGGGTTGTATCATCTACAAATTGTTGATGGGTGATGTTGTCGATGTTATTACTAGCCTTAAATCAACTTGTAATCCCATCTCTATAATCCTTCTTCAAGTTCCTACCCAAAACCTCTGCCATAATAATGAACAAATATGGTGATAGAGAATCTCCCTATCTAAGGCCTCTCTTGGTTGTAAATGATTTTGTTACTAACCCATTGACCATCACTAAATTATGCATCCTTCTTTTCTGAAATCGGTAAGATATGTTGCATATATTTTATAAGGTATGTATTGTTTTACCCTAGAATGTTCCACTGCCACCAATAAAGAATCCTTCACTATATCCCAATTATGTTGATAGAATGTTGCAAAGAGCCCATTTGGACCTGGGGATTTATCATTATTAAAAGAGAAAATAGCTAGATGAACTTCTTCCAAAGTAATAGGCTCCATTAGTTTCCTCTTGTCTTCATCTATTATAACTGAAATAACTTCTTATAGAAGTTTATCATTAAGAACTTCAAACTCCTCTAATCCTAGAATATTTTGATAAAAATATCTTGCCTCCTTTCCTATTTAACTCTAGTCTTCAATCCAAACCCCTTCTAATGATTTATTTCTACTACTTTTTGATGATAATATTTGTACTATAGCCATCCTATAAAAATACTTTGTGTTTTTATCTCCTTTTAACCAAGTTTATCTTGATTTTAATATCCCTTATTTCTCTTCCTTACTCAAAATATTATGATATTCACTAACTCCCTTTCCTCCGAGCTTGGATTATTATGATCACCTTTTTGGAATTTTGAAAATTCATATTTGAGTACTTCTTTCTTCTCAAAAATATTTTCAAAAGTGTTCTTGTTCCATTCTTTTAATCTAGATGTCATTGATTTAATTTATTTTGAAAGTGTATACAACCCACCATTTCCTAAAGAATTCCATGTTTGTGCTATCATATTAACAAATTGAGAATGATCTTTCCACATCTATTTGTATTTAAATTATGATATTTTTTTAATTCACTTACCACCATTTTAACTTTTATTGGCCAGTGATCCGAACCAATCCTTTTCAAGGTATCAATTTTAGTACAAGTCGCTTCATCTAGCTAGTGATTTGAGAGAATGGATTTATCTAATTTTTATACGATTAGGTTTTGACCTCTCCTATTATTGGTCCATGTATAGTCATCTTCTTCAAAATCAACCTCCCTGAGATTATTTTTTTGAATAAAAGTTGAGAAATCTCTCATACTTTGGGTTAGTTTCCTAATTCCCCAAAATTTTCATCTAGTTTATTTATGGCATTAAAATATCCTATGATCATGAATTAGGTTTCTTGGTCTTTACTTCTCATAAAATCTTCAATACCACTCTAAAATTCTAATCTGCCTGACTAAGTTGTAGGTCCATAAACATTGATAAGGATGAAATGAATATGTGCAAAGAAGCATGTGACTAAAGAGGGTATCCAATGCCTAGTTTTATGAATGGTTACATAGGAGGTTCTAATAGGATTCCAACAAGTTAGAATGTTCCCTGTCGCTCCTTCAAAATCTATAGCATCCTATACACATCTCAACCATACTACTTTCATAGTTTTGGAAAGTTCTTTTACCATTTTCGTTTCTTGGATACAAATAATATCGGTCATTACTTAAATAAAGGTCCTTGATACATCTTTTCTTTGAGGGGACATTAGCACCCCTTATGTTCCATGATATGGTAATCATGTATCATTAGGGGCTACTGGCCCTACCTGCGAATTACTAATATCATTTTGTTGTTTGATAAAGAGAAGTTAAACCAGCTTAGTTTGTGCTCCTTTCTCTATGTTTGCTCTTGCTTCCCTGGGTCTTGCTTGAAAATTTGAGGGTTTTCCTCTTTTTGCCTTGTCTGTATTAAGAGTAGGTCTTATTATTCTATTTATTATCCTTTCACAACTTTCTTTTTCCTCAAATTTATCCTCCTGGATCTACTATGGAAGATTTTGACTTGTCTTGCTCATTTTTTTGTATTTGCTTATTAATGGTAGAGGTATTAACATCTAACAGTGCATTTTCTTTACCAATTTTTTTCTCTTGAATGGTGCATGATACTTCAAGAGAATCTTCAAAATCTGATTTGACACATTATTTAGATTCATCGAAAATGTTCGTCCCTAATCAAGATCATACTGAATAGACGATTCCTTGTTAATATGTTGAACATGTTGTATTGTGTCCTATAAGTTTTGATATAATTTTTCTTCATAAGCTAAAGCCTCAAAAGAGTTGGTATTTCTTCCAATATACTTCCTTACTGGTCTCCACTGTTTCTTTGCTTTCATTTGTCTATTTTATTTTTTGAAAGTTGAAAACCATCCTCATCTATATTCATTTGTAAATTTCTCTTGCAATTTTCTACATATGATTTTGTAGGACTCTTCGTAGGGCATGATCTCTGAATATGCCCCACATCATGACATCTTTTGCATCTAAAAAATATGTTTTCATAATCAATCGTTTGGGTCCACATCTTATCCCCATACTTAAGAATGATTGATTTTGCTAAAGGTTTACTTATATCAATCATGACCAATATCCGAGCATAAATAGCCAAGAATCCATCTTTTGTTGTTTTTTAAATCTCAAAGAATTCTCCTAGAGTGTTGCCTATTTTCTTAAAGGTATCCGTTTCCCAAAACTTAATGGGTAACCTATACATTCTAACCTAGACTAGTACTAGGGATAGATTTACATTTTCAAGTGAAAAGCCTTCATACTAGAAGGTAAGGAAGAGTCTTGCTCTTCCCATAAACCAAGGATCCCATTTTAGGATTCCCTCTTTCTTCCCTAGAAAAAAAAATGGCTAGGAAGAAAACTTTGGAAAGAAAAGATAGAATCACTCCTGGAGACTTCCAACTCCTATCAATCCATTTTCTCAAGGCTAAAGCCCCTATCCAATACCCATTAAATTTACCAAAAATCATCCTATCTTTGAGTAGTAAGGATCGATCCTATGTGGTTTTCTCACTAACCTCTACTACTAGAGATGATTATAAGGATTTAGCTATAAATCAGTCCATGGAATGAAAACTAAAACTCAAAATCTACTAAAATTTACTAGAATATCCTATATTGAATATAATATTTGATAAAAAAATATAATAATTTGCAAGCAAAATTTCTAAGATAAAGAAGGGAAAAAGAAACTTAGCTAAAAAATTCTATGCCCAAAAAAAATGTCTTGCCTCATTGAATCTCTAACCCTCCATTGCTCCTCCTATCGTCCAAATCGTGGCTGACAAATATTTGTAATTTTGTTTATCACGACTTGAAAAATCATCACTACCCTTGTTTCATAATACTAACTTCACAGGGTCGTATCTCCATCAACATTAATTGAATTCCTTCATATGACCACTCATTTTAAAGCTAGTCAAATTTCGCATAAAGTGGTCCAAGAATTAGCTGAATCAGACAATATTTCGCAAATATATGGCTCCTAGAAAATGATATATTTTTTAGGAAAAAATTGCCATAATCCTTCGTGAAATTGATATATACTTTCATGATAAATTAAAATATATTTTTTTTGCTTGATACGAGAGTTGGTTACAACCACACTATTTTTAGTAGCTGACAAGCATAGAGTTCAAACCACAGGGCTGCAATCCACCAAACCTATTCTACCTTGTTGTATAACCCGACGTGAAATGGACCGCCGGATGCTCGAGATTCATACCATCGTCATCAATCTGGCACACACTCAAAGGATTTAGATCAGACTACTACTTTTGCAATAGGCTTCCCCCAAAATTTAAACATGAATCTTTTCTTAATAAATACCCAACCAAACTAATGCTCACCAATTGTTTTTAATCTTTATTTAATCTATCTTTTTTATAATTTTGTTGGTAGATAAATACACTCTATTGAATATATATAATTTTTTTAACACACTCAAACCCTCCCCTAATTTTTTCAACACATTCAACCTAAGACCCCACACACTAAAAAAAAAAAAAAACCATCGTGTAAACCGTACAATGAATGAAAAATCTAATTTTTCTTTCTTAAAAAATTACTATAATTTTAAGTTTTTTAACATAACAAAAATATTTTATTAAAAATATAACTATCATATAACTTTATTTTAATTTACCTTCAAAGGTTAAGTGGATTGATAAAAGTTTGACTGACCAAGTACTTACGAAGAAGAGACCTAGGTTCAAACCTTGGGGGTATGGATTGATAAAGGCTTGATTGGCCAAGTACTTATGAAGAAGAGACTTAGGTTCAAACCTTGGGGGTACACTGCCAGCTTTAACAAAGGTAATAGTATGTTTTGAATCTTCTGAGTGTACGCCAAATCGATGATAATATGAACCCCATGCGATCGGTGGTCTCCATGTCATACCGGACCAACAACAATGAGACGAATAAACTTGTTAGAAGAAGCCTTGTGGTTTAAACCCACAAGACGACCATACCAATAACAATATGAATCCCATGCAACGTTTTTTGCAGTTCAAAATTCAGAATGCTCAACATGTTGAAGGTTTAAAAGGGGCTTTTCATATCGAGGACATTGTGGGCCATCCCAGCAAGTTTAAAATCAGAGGTTGTATCTTGTTAAGAGGATTTGAGAGGCTTGGAAGACTATTGGTTCAGTTGTTTACTAGGCTTATATGGAAGAACGTAGGGGCTGGGTTCTTCCGTATAGATCTATTTGGGTTTGGAAGAAGAATGAAGTATATGCTTCAAAACTCCTTGCCTCAGATGTAAGAGGCTGATTAAAAAAGGAATTGTGAAATGGTTGGATCTATGGGATTCAGGGGTTGGAGGTTGGGTCAAGTGGACTGATTTATGCAGTAAGTTTAAGCTGAAATATTTTGACAGAGATGTTATTATTCAAATTTAATCTCTTCTTTTGTCGGAGAAACATTTTAAATTAAATGGTGGGTTGTCGGGTCCCATATGGCACGACTGGCGTTGGAGTTTTCATGGTATTATTATTTATTATAAATATGGCAAGATTTATAGAGCTCTTTTGCCTAAGGTTTCCTTGCATATTGTGTTGAATAGGCGTTGGGGGATTGTTTGTCTTGAAAAGAAATGGAAAATGATACTTGCCCATATATGGAAGTTCAGGATAGCTCCTCAACTCAGAGTCTTCTTATGGTTATTAATTTTTTAGGGTATTCACTATAAGGCTAGATTGGTAAAATGGATGAGGATTTCAGATCAATGCAGTAGCTGTGAAAGAAAGAAAATTATCAAACATATCTTTTGGGACTACAAAAATTCAAAGAAATTTTGGAAGAACCTCGAGTGGACATATTTCCCTATTCTCAAGGATCGGTTTAGCTGGAAAATGGTTTTGTTTGGTGATGATTTTGGTTGTCCTTGACATCTATTGGGTGTGTGGACTACCATTAGAGCAACAAATATGTATGCTATATGGAGGGCCAGGTGCAGTTTGGTCTTCAAGGATGAAGCACTTAGTGCTTCAGAGATTGCTTCTAGGGCTGTTATTGATATCCAGGATCAATGTAGAGCGTTTAAGAGGCTTATGATAAAAGACATTAAAGATTGTTCTACTCAAGACAAATATTATTTTTGGATGTCCTTGAGTAGGTTTTTGTAATCTTTGTATCTGCGATGTATTATGAATGAATGATTTTAATTACGTCCATGAGACCCAAATATGGTCTATGGGACCTCAAATATGGAAGTACAATTACTCAAATCATATCATATGATCTTTAATATCTTTGAGAAGGTTGTTCCTTCTCCTACTAATTTGGGTTAACAATTCCTCAACTTTTTTTATTTTACTGTCTTTAAATAACTCTACCATAGACCTGTTTCCAAGTGTTTCTTTGTATTTGCCTCGAATATCTGAAAAACTTGGGCATTTATAGATGAAATGTTCCTCTGTCTCTACTATCCCTGTGTTGCATATAGTACATATTCTTTCTTCCCATTGTTCTTTGGGCATTGTCCATCTCCCTGTTTCACATCTAAGCCTATGAGAGCTAGTCCTTATCTGAGCAATGAGGATTTTGTCCTTCCACTTGATTTTAGTGCCTATATACATTTTTTCCTTGTGGTCATACGTTGGGTTAAAATTTGCAATATAATATTGTCTTTTCTTGCTTGCATTTTTTTACATTCAACTTTTGAACTTTCCATTCACATAATTATTGTCTTTGTTGACATTTGGGCATTCATTTATGTTGATTTCCCAACGTTTCATCCATTTCTGATTTTGTTTCATCCATGTATTCTTTCGCCTATGTAACTCTTCTTCCCTAGCTGCCCTAGGTCATTTGTCGTTTTTCATGTTTTCTATTTTTTCAAGTAACATAACAACTTGGTCATAGCAATTGTTTCTAAAGGGAACATTCTAGTTTCATCTAGAATAATTTCATAAGGGGTTGTGGCCTTAATTTTGAGAAAATTTGTTATTAGATATTTTTGAATCCTTTCTATTTGCCTCCATTTTGCATTTGTTGTGCCACTAGCCCACACCTCGCAACCATACAACAAAACCGGTGTAACAAGTAGGCCAAATAAGATCTTGGTGGTCTTCCAGTACCACAACTCGACATTCCTACACCTATTTTGAAGTGCATATAATGCTCTCCAACCACTTTGAGTTCTTTTCATCCTACATGTATTCCAATTAAGTTTTTCAAGAAAGTCTATGCCCAGGTATTTGTATTCTACTACTACCTCAAGCGGTTCTCCCGCAAACTGAAATTCGAGTTGTTGCTTCTTTTTTGCTGAAAAAATCATAATTTTTGTTTTGCTTGTGTTCACCTACATCCCAACTTCCTTACAAAAGAGTTCTAGAGCTCGAAGGTGATCTTCTAGATCTTTGGCTATTTTGGCCACAAGAATTACATCATCTGCATACATGAGGAGTTTTACCACATATTTGGCTAAGTGCACACCCTCTCCCCCAAATTTGTTTATCCATTCTTCTAACTTGTCAATGTACAACCCAAATAAGGTCGGAGATAGAGAGTAACCTTGTTTGACACCTATGTCACTAACAAAACATTTAGATAACCCTTCCTGTGTTCTGATTCTAGCCTTTACATGCTCATATAGTCTGTGAACTATTGCCTTGTAATTTTGTGAGCATATTACATAGTCTATTACACTTTGTCCCTTATATGTTTTGCATGTATACTTTCCTGAATTTTTCCATTTGTTCATCTCGTTGCAAATAATCAAGTTGTTTATGCTGCAGAAGCTTAACAACTCTTCTCCATATTGTGTAATAGCCCCATGCTCATCTTTTGAAGTCCTGGTCCACTATTGATTTTCCTCTTCTGGCATCCAAAGAGGATTAATCTCAATATTTTTGCTACCTTCTAGAATGTTAGCTTGTTGATTTGATGTCCTTACATTGAAATCTCCAATTAATATAATCTCCCCCAACTTAGTGTATATCGAAATGTCTCTTTTTAGAGAGGAGTATGGGTCTTCTCTATTTTATTTATTTATTTTTATTTGTGGAAAACATCCCAAAAGGGATGCCACTTTCGGGTAAGACCCAAGGAGGCAGGGGTATTATGGGTCTTCTCTATTAAGGTCATGTTTCTTATAGAATTTAAAATTCTTGGGAGCAAAATAACATGTTGCTATGCTAATAATTGACTTATTTTCTAGGATCTTTATCTAGATGTACTATTTGTTGTCATCTTGTTTTTCAATTTTAATGACCCTATCCCATTCCTCTTTTATTAAAACCATAATACCCCCATGCCCTTTGCCATTTTCCACTACTTTATTCCATATTGCTATTTTTTTGTATCCCACAAATTCTGGAGTCCTACATCCATTGTGTTCATGTGTTTCCATCAGTATGATTATATCTTTATCTCTAGCAATGGGCCCTAACCCGAGTCCTCTTCTCCAAGGGTAGCCTTTACAGTTCCAACTTACCATCGTAAGATGTTCCTAGGCGAGCCATACTCCCTATTTGTTTTGGGTTTGTTTAAATGTGACATATGTCTTTCCATTTCTTAAATATGCCCGTTTAGTAATATAAGTAGTATTTATTCAAAAAAATATATATGAATCCTATGCAACCGGTGGTCTCCATCTCATACCGGGCCAACAACAATGAGACGAATAAACTTGTTAGAAGCAAAAGCAACCCTATGGTTTAAACCCTGCGCTTGCTAGTTACTAAAAATAGTGGTTGTAACCAACTCCCTTATGTAATAAAAAAAGAACTCTCTTAATTCATCTTTGTAAAATTATAAATAACTTAAAATATTTACTTGTTATTTTTTAATGCACTCAAACATTTACCTAATTTGAACTTAATATCTTTTATAACTACCCAAAAACATACCAATATAATATCTCTTTCAAACAATATTTATTAATTTTATTTTTTATATAATTTTTTTTATACATAAAGGAATAGGTAACTATCTTTCCTTTTTGAACAATCCATTACAAGGTCAAGTCGCATTGCCTTTAATCGTAGCGTTAAATATGATGCTACCATTATAACCCCTATTTTGCCTCAATAAACGCAACCCGGAGTGAGAGACCCCGACGACTCGAGGTTAGTACCGCAGTCATCAAGCTGACATACACTCAACGGACTCAGGTCAAACTATTACAGATTAAACATACCCCAGGTTTTACAATTTTAATCTATTAATAAATATATTAAAATATCTAATCATTACAATTTTGTTTAACAAAATTTTAATATATTATTAAAATAAAAAATAATTTTAAAACAAAACCAAGTTTAATATATATTTTTGAATGTCTTGGGAGGGTTTGGCTCTTTTGGGAGATCTGAGGTTCAAACGGTAACGTGCGACATGTGCTCTCGACCTTACAAGAAGTTATGGCTGAGAGAAGACATGCACTCTCGATCGTAGAAGTTTATCATATTATTCAAATAAAAACAATCATATGATTGAGAGAAGACTGATCGACCATCCCTATACATCGATTGTAGAAGTTTATTATACAAATAAAAAAAATCACACTGTCCAAATACTATTCAAATAAAAAAAATCATATGACTGAGAGAAGACTGATCGACCATCCCTATACATCGATTGTAGAAGTTTATTATACAAATAAAAAAAAATCACACTGTCCAAATTCTTAACTCAAATTAAATTAGTGTGACTACCTATTAAAATAGTATACCTAAGAAATTTTATGTTAATTAAAAGTTAGACCTTTACATTTAAAAAATATATATTTTATCATTAATTAACCCGTACGTGGTACTTTACCTATTTGTAACCTAAATTAAAGTAAAAAAGTAGTTGCCGGGTTAAGAATTACAATGTATTTATTTAATCTTCCGAGACTTGGCTCCATCACCTGGAAAAGTTAAGCTGCTTTCTTATCCACGAAGGAAAATTAACTTAAGGACTAAGCAAATATTTAATAACACGTTTTCGTAGGGTTGTCTCATTTATTTTTACACATTAAAAAATATTAAATTTATTAATTAAAAATATATAATAATATAAATATTTAATTTATTTTTAAAATAAATAAATTTAATTAATTAAATTAATATCATTTCTTATATAAATATTTTAATTTTAAAACTTAAACTTGATGGATGCAAACTTCTATTTTTATATGTTTTAATAAGCAGCGGGAAAAATTAACCCAAACGCGTTGCCGTAACCCTCTCAACAAGGCATCTCACCGTCAGACATATATACATTGTACATACACCCAAAGTACCTTACAGCCAAATTGAAAGATATATATACATTGTATATACACCCAATGTCCCTTACAGCCAAGTTGAAAGACGTATATACATTGTATATACACCCAATGTCCCTTACAGCCAAGTTGAAACCCAAGTAAGTTCGGGCAACGAATTAAATCGTTGTGCATTCATTCGCTTGAACGATTGACGGGCGAGAAAGCAAAGCGAGATTCTTTGGTAGATTGATCGATTCAGATTGCGAGGCTCGGTTATCAGAGATAATGGAACAAAGCGGCAAGAGAGAAAAACCCGAAGCAGAAGAAGAGCAGGGATCCTATGTTCAAGTGCCGCTTTCGGAAAATAATAACAGCAATGTAAATGGAGCAGAGGGAGGGCACACCGGGGACTATGCGCCATATCCAAAATTGAATCCAGAGGACGTGGAAGGGAACCGGGGCGGGGCGTGGACGATGGGATCGCCTGCAAATCCTTCAGCCCATCCCGCCAATCAGCAGGCTGCCACGTGGGTTGCCGGCCAACACCAACAACAACAACAGCATGATCCCTCTGCTCCTCCTCCCCCACAGGGCAATCCATACATTGCCGCAGGTGCCGCCCCTCCTCCTGCGAAAGGTAAGTTGTTATTCTATTCCACTTGAGTAAGTACAATTTGATTGGGTCTAACAGTGAAAGCTTTGGAAAAGGTTCGAATCTAAGGTTCAAATCTGAAATATGGTAAACAACATCATTCTTAATAAATATAATGTATAGGCTTCTCACCTCATGGACTTTAAAAACTGCTTTAGAAACTTATCTAAAACAATTTGACTGGTAGGTGGGGCACTTGCTTACTTCAGTAATGGCCTAGGATAAAATCACCGAGCTTATGCTAAATTTAAAAAAATATTATTCAATTATGGGTCGCTAGTCGATTGTGTGGTGTTAGCAGTGGCAATGGCAATGCAACAATGTGTGTGTTGATCGAAGGGGATTTACCAATGAAACAGTCACTATTGAATTTCAATTATGTGGTATTAACAGTGATGATGGCAATGTGATAGCGTGTGGGTTTGGTGTTTTGTACCCTCTTTGGAATCAAAAGGGGTTTACCAATATAGAATGAGATTACCCTTTCTTATTTAGTTATCTATGCGAAGAATAGATTTTAGCAGAGAGGGCATTGCCAAGGAAAGTTCTGTGCAAATATGGTATTTTGAAAGTTTGCTCTTTGGATGCCCCCTTTTGTTTCATTCTTTTCTTATTGGAGCAATTCAAGTTGTGATTTTTATCTATTGCTGATATTTAGTTTACCCTTCAAGTGATTTCTTTGTCAAATGTCTAGTTGTATCATGTTTGTGCTTTTTAGTGCTTGATCTTGCATTTTTCTGAGAAGCTTTTGGTCTATTATGGGGTGTGTAGACTTGTTTCCACTAACTTTTACTACTGTGTTGTGTAATTTGATGAGTACACAAATGGGGGAAGAATATGCGGCTATCTTCCTTGTTTGGGTATATACCTGACGTTGAAATTCATCAAACATATATCTGGGTCAATGTTCGATTGTTGTTTTAGTTTCGGGAGGACGCTAACTTGAAGTGATCATTTGTGTTTTTAAATTATCTGAACAAGGAACAAATAGAATAGTTATAACGAGTGAGTTATGCTATGATTTAAGTGAAGAGGTATGATGTAATCATGCAAGACTTTGCCTATTATAACACTCATGAAGTATCATTCCATTTATATTTATTGGACATCCTACCATTGCTGTAACCTGGAATACCACCTCAGATTGCATCTAGATATAGAGATGGAAGACATGTGGAGATATATCAGATACTACTTGAGATGCCTGAATGGCTCTGGATATCTCTGTCTATTGATTTGATATCTCTTGAGGAACCTGCAGGGTAGTCTAATAATCAATAGAAAAGAGGAACTAAACACTTGATTTTTGTCTGTCCAGGACCCAAGAGAAGTATTAACCACACCCGTAGCCTTCCCAAATCCTCAGACAATCAATATCACAATTCACAACCATATATGTTATCATCTTTTCAGTAGTTGAAAATATCTGAAAATTGTTTATTACAAATTTGGAAAGTTTTAATTCATGCGAATAGTTTATATAATACACTCCTCTATACCCATTTCACTTCCCTCCCTCTCAATTCCTGGTGATTATGCATGCCATTCCTTTATTGGGGGCTGCCCTGAAGGTAATGAAGCACCTTCTTGTGCATGCTTCCACTAAACATCTTCTAAACATTATCTTCATTCCTCTTTTTTCTGTTCTTTACATTCTCATTCCCTTATTTCTGCATTTTGATCGCTTTTCTGATTCCTTTATAAGAAGAATTTGTTTTGTGCTTGCTGTCGATGAGATGGTTGATCAAGCCTTTGAATTTGGTATATGACCTTATGTTGACATCCACCAAACCTTGTGTTTAGACAAATCCCAATTCCATAGTTACCAACTCCTGGCAGATCTTGATCAAATCCGGATCAGACCAACTTTACAAACTGTCCAAATTAAACAAAATCAATCAAATACTCTTTTAAGCCTTATGAATCCTATGGGGAAATATATCAGGAACCTAATGGAACTTTTAAAGGAATCATAAGTGCATCTCCATATTTTAAAAGAGAACTAGTTTCTTTTGACAGTGTCCTAACCATGAAGGAATCTTCTGTAAATTTTTGTGGAATTTAAGGAGATTCAAGAAGGAAGGCAAGCAAAGACTTAGTCCCAAGAAAGTAAAGAGTTGAGTGAAGAAAGTCTTCATTGGAAAATTGAAAAGGGACTGAAAATCCGTGGTTTTTCTCAAAACTTATATGGCAGGTAAATGATTCCAAAATGTTTACACCTGCCAAATGGTGCTTCCCATGCCAAAATACAATTGATTTTAATTTGTATGGGATGGGAAACATCCAACAACCTGTAAGAGCAATAGAGAAAAGCATATAGCTTGCAAACAAGAAAGAAAAGCCGAGTCTTATGACCATGTAGCTCTTTTATTTTACAAATTTGTTCCATATGAAAGGCTAAACCATATTAAATTGTGTCTGAACCTCTTGTCCTCATTCATTCAAATATTTGCCTTAACACTTAGAAGAAATGTTTGTATTTGTCAAGGATACAAAGTACTAGGATGAAGTATAGTGCCTCTGCTAGAGGCCTCATGATTATGTTGGAGACTTTGCTAATTATTGGACTGTAATTCTGGTGGAAGTTTTAGTTAGTGCATTGTATCAGGGATCAGATAGCACTATTGGATATATGCCTATTTTGGAGACTGCACACAATGGAAATTTTTATCTTTGATATAAGGAGATATGTGTTGAAATGTTTCAAGACTCTGCTGTTTGTGAATTGAATTGTAATCCGAGGAATGTGTGCCCATGGCCACCTGTTCTATGATGCAATCGTGATGTCTGTTTGACTTTGTTGTATGAAGGTTTAATTTGACCTGTGCTTAGTCTGCATGAGCCAAAAGCATTTGCCTACTTTGTTTAACCGACAGGGGATTCACTTGTTAGTATGTTTGGTTTTTGAAACACAATTTTGGTATTGGGCCAAGACAATTTTTTTCCTTTGGAGCTAGAATTATTCTTGGGGACATAACTTCTCTTAGAATACCCAAAACTACTAGAAAATAATTTTACTAAAAAGTACGGATCCCGGAGACTTGAATGGTACAAGATGTGATTATGTTTGATAAAAATTAACTGCCAGTTTGGGTAGTTTAAGCCATTGAAGGAAGACACCAAATCATTGCTTTCTACCTTCATAGTTGCTCCTCTAGGAAAGGATTCTCAACAATTGGATGTTGTGGGAGCAAAAATGAGTTAAGAAAACAAAAAACACGCTGTATGCCCATACATGTACAAGAGCAGTGGAAGAGATCATGTATGTTACGTCCAGGGAACTGTTGGCATATGTACAACTGGTAGTTGAAAGTTCTTGCCACACATAAGTTCAGGGAAATTTTAATGGGCCATTTATAGATTTCATTTATAATTTATTTGAAGCAATTGGATCTGAAGTAGATGCATAGAGATCCCGAGTTCTTTTATTGAATATTTGAATTTTGTACTAATCCTCTGGTTATAGTGGGGAATACTTTTAAGGATTATTGCTATTGGATAATCTATTCTTTTGTAGCAAGCGGCTAATGTTTTTTTGAGTTCTATGAAGGAGAATTTGGTTTTATAATTACATTTCAATTGAAAAAAAACCATGAATATGATGGGGGAAGGATTGTTATGGTTTTACATTTATGTAATTGTTAACAAATTTATCCATGACAGAAATTCTGGAAGGAGTTTTTGCATGAAGGATTTCAAGGATTCAGAGGCCAAATGAAGATCTAGTTGAAATTGTAGAGGCGAATTTGAAAGGATTGCCATACTCAAGCAACACTTAGGTAGCTGAAAGGGATTGGGGTTCACTTGCTTGTTATATACAGATACACTTTAAACCAGGAGGTTCAGAATTTAGACATGTGGAAGATGATGCATGCACATGAACATGCATGTTAATGCCTCTTTGCTAGGCATATGTTGTTGAACTTGCTTTTATTTTGGGAGCTTTTTTTTGTTTGAGAAAATATTATTTTGTTTTTCTTTCTTGTAAATCAAGAAAAATAAATTTATTCTTAGGCAAGCCTTTAAGGATGTAACTCTTTAGTAAAGAAGGTAGGCACTAGAAAGAGATAGCCTTGGAGTTTTGGTACTACAATGTTTTGTAATTTTAATTGGGTGGCCATAAATTCAATTGGTTTAAATCATTGTCACCAGGTTCGTCAGAACCTGGACTAGGAGTCCAAATCAGATTGAACTGGTTCAGTTCGGTTCAGTTCTGTTTTTTTTTAATTTCCTTTTTTAATTTGCAAAGTTTTTTATACATTCGAACATAAAATATGGCTCATAAAATATAATTTATATATTTATAAAGTATAAAATATGGAAAAATCTAAATTGTTCTTTGTTTTTAGCATATATTTATATTTTTTTTATTAATATATTGTATGGGTGTATATAAATGTTATATATATTAGTTATCCGAACTTAACCAATCCTCCCTGAAAAAACCAAACCTTCAAACTTTTTGGCCTTCTGAACCTCCGAACTGAACCGTGCTTGGTAACTATGGTTTACATTTTACATTTCATGGCAAGTTTTGTTTTTACAAGTTTGTTGCAGGTGCATTCAATCCTTTAAGGAAAATGTTTAGTTCAAGGGAAGGATCTTGTAGGATTTTCAAGCAATAACCTAGAAACAAGGAAATAAATTAAGCAAACAAGGAAACATGGAGAGTGCATACTTCACATAAAAATTGCCTCAATAGTTCTTAGTTAGCGATAATGGTACTTTGTGGATAGTATGCAGTCCTTAGCTTATGTGAGAAAGACATGCCCCTTAGTTTGAGTATTAAAATTGAGGAAGTTGCTTGATTTTGTACACTGGTTCACTACATTGCAGCTCTTGATAAAGTTTGATTAAGTGGGACTATGTTTGATTCATCATTCAGTTTTCCCCCTCCTTCCTTTGTTTGACTAAAAATTGGATTTGTTGTATGCTCGCAAGATAAGGATTCCTTGACATCATATAAAATAACATAAGTTAAAATTATCATTTAGTTTTTTCAAGTGGTGTATACATGCGTAGTCACTTCTGGATGTTGTTAAATGCATATAGATCTGTAGTGTCACTTGATGTCTGTGCTTCTTGAGAGTATATGTGGAAGGTTTCATGTGCCTGGCTGTACAACAAGTCTCTTACTTGTTGAGCAAATTAAATTTTGAAAGGTTTTCTGGTGCGTAATAGTAGGGTGCTTATGCTACATGTGGCTCTTCAAGATCTAACAGATGGAGAGTGTACTGGGATGCTTTCTAGATCTAACACATGAGACATTACCTATTAGATATATGATAACATTGTGGTTGATGATGTTAACACCTTTGATTGTATGGCTGAGGTGGCTAGGTTCCAATAAACTCTAGTCTTGCTCGTTGCTGTGATCACTTTTGGAACTCTAGTATGTCAAGACAATATTTGGTTGTGCACTCCTATCTCTTGGCAAAATATTCTCACAGAGTGAATCAAGGCATCATCATTTGAGTTTTACAGAATGCTATTTGCCAAATGATGTCCGTTAAATAAAGAACCAGTCAAACCATGCTTGTCAACTCATTAAATTTAGATCTTAACAGTAAATATGGCAAACAGCCATGTTTTCTCAGATGTAATAATTAAAGATGTATGTATTGACCTTGTTTTGTTGGAACATACCTCAGAGCTGCTTAAGTTAGATCTGATCAATGGGACAATATTATTATAAGTTTATTAGACATAACACACATATATGTTGAACTATAGACATTGAGCAAGAAGTATGCGTGGAAGATCTAAGCATAGATTTTATATACTATAATCTAGTTAGTGTAAGTCAACTTATTATTTTATTATGTACTTATTTTTCTTTGAATCATACAGTCGACTTATTTTAAGATCATTTCATGATTCCATTATATATGTTTTACTGTTGGATTATGCAGGTCCACTTATCTTACTCATGACTGCTTTTAATCTCAAAAGTATTTTTCTGAGCATAATATTGTATTGATTTAGTGTATTTGAGATTTAATCATTAGAATTAAAACAGAAACGAAAAGATATTGGCATAAGTATAGTGACATTTTTTTTTTTAAATTAAATTTTGGTGGAAGTTTGCTTCTTTTTATGTCTGCAAATGGAGAATTGATCAGTGATTTGGTCTTATGTTTGAAAGAGCTGAATTGTTGCACCTGGTCAGTGTAAACAATTCTCCTTATGTGTGTTCAAGTGTCTCTGGAATAGAAAAATTTCTCATCATCAGGATCTCTTCACTTTTGAGGAAAACAAATTGATAACTATTTACTTTTGTATTGAAGGGGTATGTCACAATTAAGGATTGCGACCCTATTCAAAAGGCCATAACAAGCTTGATTTCTTACCTTCATCCAGGTTCTGTTGAAACGGTTCGTGATACTTTAGGCAGATGGGGGAAGAAGGTTGGTGAGGCCACAAAAATGGCAGGGGACATAGCTGGAAATGCCTGGCAGCATTGTGAGTCTCACATTTAATCACATTTCTTGATCTTCCAAGATTTGAATTTATCCTCTCTAGTTTTTATGCTTAAATAGGTAGTGTTGACGTCTGCCAGATTATTATTATTATTATGGTTGATATGCTAATTTACATTTTCTTGAGTGCTTATATGGAGCGTGTTTGCTCAGATTTACTTACTAACTGATTGGTCCAGCCTGCTGTTGATGCTTTCTGCTCTCTTAGAAACCTATATATAAGAAATATTTACAAATAGCCATTTTTGAGTCGAGAATAAGACAGTTAGGCTTTAGAAACATGAAAAGATACTTTTATATTCCATGTTCTAGTTTGGGTACAATCTTCATAGTGGTTTGATTTTTCAGGGATCAATTATTTATTTGGTACATAACCTCTTTTGAATATAGATCGCTGTCTGTTTTAGATGTTGATGTTAACATGATAATCTTGTTTTTCTCTATACCCACTCCATAAACTCAGCAGGTAATCAGCAGTGCATTAAATGACTCATCTTTGTCTGCCAGGCAATCACTGAATGATATAGTCTTTATCAATTGAAAAGAATTCTTGTTCCATGATGTGAATGCTTTTGCTGCTGTATAAGTCAATTTATCTTGTAAGAAAACAACAGAACAAGTGCCTTTGAACGTTTACGCGTTCCCTCTACTACATGAAACAACTTGTGATATTTTTCCCAGTACATCAGAATGACTAGTTTTTTTGTTCTTTTCTTTTTCTATCAGTGAAAACAGGTCCTAGTTTTGCAGACACAGCAATGGAGAGGCTTGCTCAAGGAACCAAAGTGCTTACTGAAGGAGGCTATGAAAAAATATTCCGCCAAACATTTGAAACTCTACCTGATGAACGACTGCAGAAGACATACGCCTGCTACTTGTCAACTTCTGCTGGGCCCGTTATAGGAACACTGTATTTGACCAACGTGAAGATCGCTTTTTGCAGTGACAACCCTCTTTCTTACAAGATCAATCCAGATAAAACTGAATGGAGTTTTTACAAGGTATGACCCTTTGACTAGTAATTTCATTTTAAATTGAATTCAGAAATATGAAACTGGATGAATGATTCTGGCCTAAGCATTTTTTAAGTTTAATTGAACTCCTTTGGTTATTGGAAGTAAATTGACAATCTATCTGTTAGTCTCACAATGACACTGAGAGGGGGGGTGAATCGGTGTAGCTCTTTAAAACTTAAATCTTCAACACTCAAAGCCAAAACAATGAAAACATAAAACCAAATAAAGCAAGTATAACAAGAGAACATCACACAACACAAGATGTACCGAGGTTCACCGATTTGGCTATATCCCCGAAAATGACTGTTTGGACTCCCATCCAAATCCAACCTTTGCAAAGCACCAACTTTACAATCAATTTACCAGCACCCACTGGAAGGAGCACCAACCCCTCTACCAAGCACCCACTTGATTTTGATATTGATAATAAAATGACATATATGAATGTCTTCACTGAAACCAGAACCCTCTATGGTCTGTAAGCTCAAAATCTAAAACTGTCTATTTCACCCAGTATAACATCCCTCTCTTTGCAGTACTCAGAATTGAATCTTCTCTTCTCACAAAAAAAACTTATCGTTCTCTTAGCTCGTTCTGCCAATTGCTAAACGCTTTCTGGGTATTGGGCAGCACTTTGTCTGCGAACTCCTCTCAAAATTTCAGCCAAAATGGATGTCATATGAGAAAGTTATGCCCAAAATACTGAAGTGACGTTTTTCACCTCTCTCCAAAAATCACGAATTTTCACTCTTTATTTTTCTCCACACACACTTCTCTCTTCAATAAAAGTCCCCTCTTTTCAATAAAATCCCTTGTCACTTAAAAAGCACTTTTCAATAAAATCCCTTGTCACTTAAAAAGCACACACTTGCATTCTTTTTCCCCTCTCAATTTTAAAAAGATTTTCTTTAATGAAGCTTTTTAAAACAATATAACTTCTTTTTTTTATTTTGAGAAGGCATTTCGTCAAACATGTCACATGCAAAGAATTGACACCTTACTCGTTCTCTTACTTCGGAGCCACGTGACACCTCAAACCAAAAACGAAAGATGCTCTATTTGATGCCTTGAAGGTGTAACAACATTGAAACCGAAACTCTAGCGACTCTGCAAGGTCGAAACGGCCAACTGAAGGATTTTGCACAAGTGGAACAAATTGACATAAAAGTGACCTGTACCGTTTTTGCAACAATCATAACTCTCACCTCGTAACTCTGTTTTCTCTGAAATTTGAAACGTAGAATCTCTGCAATGCTGACTACATCCAGTCCGAATATCGCTGCATAACTCCTTACGGTTCGCATGTACCACCTCCACGAAAACTACTGTTGACACACTTTTTCCAAAAAGAACGTTTTTGTGACAGTCTTGCAACGCTTGTAACATTCGCCTCGTTTCTCCATTTTGGTGGAAATTTGGAACACATGTTCTTGAAGATAACGACCACCTCCAGTTCAAATTTCACTATCAAATTCTTCTTGGTTTGCTCGCAGCGCTTCTGACAAAACTGCCCTGTACAACCACTTGTCAAATCATCCGCCAAGATATCTGAAACGTCACCTCCAACGCTGTTCTGGACTGTTTCCTGACATGCTGACATGTTCCAAACTGATCCATCCTGTCCAACTGCACCTGTGACGACTTTTGCAATTTTTTGACAACTTCCTGACGATTTTTTTAACTTTTGTAAATTTGCACGAACAACCTGTAACAACTTCACCCGAACATCAAAAACATCCTCATAAGCATTGAACATCACTGTACATACTCCGAACAACCTGCGAACAACTGTCCATTGCATCAACCTGTCCATCTGAGTGTGTTGACAACAATGACAATACTGTCGCTGCACCTTGCTCAACACAATCTTCATTTCCCATGACCATTGATTAAGTGTATGGCAATCTTAGAACATGGGCTTGGGAAGCATCCATGGATAACCATGTCAGTGTATCTATGATGCGAGTTAGCACCATATGTGGCAATGTAGTTACTGTAATAGAATAATTCTTGTTGGTTGAAGTCAATAGTACTATTTGGCCAGTTTGGTTTACAATCGTCTTAGCATTTAGGCTTCATGAAACATCAATATCTTTTGAATCTGTTCAGCCTTATTCACCCTTTCATAATATGGATATTTACATTTTTTAGAGCAAGAGTTTTTATTGTTTAATGATTAGTAAGCTTACAGGCTACTAATATGGATCTAAAGATCATCTTGTGCGGTTGTTTCTAGATGAGTTTAATTTGTGTGCAAACTTGATTACTGTGCATTTTTGGTTTTGTCCTGTGGGACCTTGTTCCTTAACTATGACCACACTCATGATAGCTTATTCTTCATGGTCTTGGGAGGCATCCACATATAACCATGTTAGTGTATCTTAATAGATTGATCGATTCAAAATATGATGTGAATTAGCATCCTATGTGGCAATGTAAGTATTGCAATAGAACGATTCCAGTTATTGAAGTTAGTGTTTGACCAGTTCGGTTGAGAATCATTCTTAGCATTTATTCTCCATTGAAACACTAACATCCTATGAATTTGTTTGGCCGTATCACCCTTTAACAATTTGAGTCTTTACATTTTTATTAGAGTAAGATTTTTTATTGTTTTTATGATTAGTAAGCTTATGTGCTACTAATATGGACCTAAGATCATCTTGTGTGGTTGTTTCTTGATGACTTAAATTTGTGTGGAAACTAGATTACCGTACACATTTATGGTTTTTGTCCTATGGGACCTTGTTCTTTAACCATGATCACACTCATGATAGCTTTTCTTCATGGACTTGGGAAGCATCCATAGATAACCTTGTCAGTGTGTCTTAACAGATCATCAAATCAAAATATGATGTGTATTAGCATCTTACTTGGCAATGTACTTGTTGTAATGGAATGATTACTGTTGTTCCTGTTGTTTGAAATTAGTCTTTGGCCAGTTTGGTTTAAGAATCATTCTTAGGTGTAGGTCCCATCGAAATACAAACATCCTATGAATCTGCTCTGCATTTTCACCCTTTCACAATTTGGGTCTCTGCATTTTCAGAATTTATATTATTTTTATGATCAATAAAATATATTGTTGATTCCTTGTGTGTAGTTTTCTCACTCTCTTAGCTAAGGTTGTATTATTCAAAGCATGTAATTCTGAATTCAAAGAATCACTGGTGTTTACTTATTTATTATTTTGCAATAACAGCTTCATGGAATCTAAATATGCTATTTATGCTTTTTGGATATGGACCATTCTACTATAGAAAATAGCCTGTGAACAGATTTGCAATTATATCTGCTACTTCATACATCCAATCTGTTCCACCTTGGATGTTGTGTCCATAGATACTAGATTTCCCTATTGGTAGTAATAAAAGTGTTGAAACTCTCCACAAGTCTGCAAAAACTTGCAAGTCCACGAGTCAGGTGACTGCAGATGAGTCTTTTTGACCCTATAAAAATCTCTCTTTCTAGAATCTGCTGTCCACACCAGCTGCCCTCCCCCCCCCCAAAAAAAAAAAAAAAAAAAACTATCTGACAAGTCTTTGCCAACTTTTACCCCAAGCCGAAGTCTGGGTCAAAAAAAACAGGGTTACTGGTTCCGAGTCGAGACTCTATGGGTAGTAGCAGTTTCTAGAACATATGGCAGAATCTCATTTCTTCTAGGTATTCTTTCAATTTTTTTGTGAAAATATTTTCTTTTAATTGCACTTTTGGATCTTGCTTGCTGCTCATTCTCAGTTAACATTTCTTACATGCCTATATTCCACATGCTTAGAGTATATTAGAAACCATTAGCAGTATTTCCCCTGTATTACAAATATATGTTGTGCCAAAATATTTATAAACAAATGTTAAAATAATGAGTTATATCATTATAATTTATTATGAAATTATTGGTAAGATTTAAATTCTGGGTGCATTTACATTGCACCTGCCTCTCAGAAGCAACGCTTTGTTGTTGAAGAAAAGTATTTACACAAGGCCAACTGAAAATATGTACGAGTATCTTTCAAATTTTGAGAGCATTATTAGCTTTGTTTGAGCCCTCCAACTTGATTTCAACTTTTACCCCAAGCCGAAGTCTGGGTCAAAAAACAGGGCTACTGGTTCTGAGTCGAGACTCTTATGGGTAGTAGCAGTTTCTAGAACATATGGCAGAATGTCATTTCTTCTAGGTATTCTTTCAATATTTTTGTGAAAATATTTTCTTTTAATTGCACTTTTGGATCCTGCTTGCTGCTCATTCTCAGTTAACATGTCTTAGATGCCTATAAGATTATATTAGAAACCATTAGCAGTATTTCCCCTGTATGACAAATATATGCTTGTGCCAAAATATTTATAAACAAATGTTAAAATTATGAGTTATATCATTATAATTTATTATGAAATTATGGGTAAGATTTAAATTCTGGGTGCATTTACATTGCGCCTTCCTCCTCAGAAGCAACGCTTTGTTATTGAAGAAAAGTATTTACACAGGGCCAACTGAAAATATGTATGAGTATCTTTCAAATTTTGAGAGCATTATTAGCTTTGTTTGAGCCCTCGCAACTTGATTTCAACTTTTACCCCAAGCCGAAGTCTGGTTCAAAAAAACAGGGTTACTGGTTCCGAGTCGAGACTCTATGGGTAGTAGCAGTTTCTAGAACATATGGCAGAATCTCATTTCTTCTAGGTATTCTTTCAATATTTTTGTGAAAATATTTTCTTTTAATTGCACTTTTGGATCCTGCTTGCTGCTCATTCTCAGTTAACATGTCTTACATGCCTATATTCCACATGCTTAGAGTATATTAGAAACCATTAGCAGTATTTCCCCTGTATGACAAATATATGCTGTGCCAAAATATTTATAAACAAATGCTAAAATTATGAGTTATATCATTATAATTTATTATGAAATTATTGGTAAGATTTAAATTCTGGGTGCATTTACATTGCGCCTGCCTCTCAGAAGCAACGCTTTGTTGTTGAAGAAAAGTATTTACACAGGGCCAACTGAAAATATGTACGAGTATCTTTCAAATTTTGAGAGCATTATTAGCTTTGTTTGATCCCTCGCAACTTGATTTCAACTTTTACCCCAAGCCGAAGTCTGGGTCAAAAAAACAGGGTTACTGGTTTTGAGTCGAGACTCTATGGGTAGTAGCAGTTTCTAGAACATATTGCAGAATCTCATTTCTTCTAGGTATTCTTTCAATATTTTTGTGAAAATATTTTCTTTTAATTGCACTTTTGGATCCTGCTTGCTGCTCATTCTCAGTTAACATGTCTTAGATGCTTATATTCCACATGCTTAGAGTATATTAGAAATTTAGAAACCATTAGCAGTATTTCCTCTGTATGACAAAAATATGGTGTGCCAAAATATTTATAAACAAATGTTAAAATTATGAGTTATATCATTATAATTTATTATAAAATAATTGGTAAGATTTAAATTCTGGGTGCATTTACATTGCGCCTGCCTCCTCAGAAGCAACGCTTTGTTGTTGAAGAAAAGTATTTACACAGGGCCAACTGAAAATATGTATGAGTATCTTTCAAATTTTGAGAGCATTATTAGCTTTGTTTGAGCCCTTGCAACTTGATTTCAACTTCGTATCTGTTATTGCATTCGAGTCTGCAGCAACCTCTACACTCGGTACTACAGAGGGTGTACTTATCATAATATTCATAGATGTCTTACTTGGTTTCAATGCAGTTGCCATACTATGACATAATGCCAATAGAAAGAGATACCTTTTTTTGGCCATTTTCTTTATTGTATGCATTTTACATTTTAGAAGTATCACAAATATCTTTGTTAATGCTGATAATTTTTGTATCTTAAGTTAAGGAATAGTATCTGGAAGGCTGTGTGTTGCTTGGGCATTTGAATTGAGATTTATGGAACATTGGAAGACTAATTCATCTTTTCATCATGGATAGGTGATTCTACCTCTTAATCAACTCAAAACTGTCAATGCTTCGACAAACAGATCAAACCCTGCAGAGAAATACATTCAGCTAGTGTCCACTGATAACCACGAGTTTTGGTTCATGGGTTTTGTGAACTATGACAAAGCAAAAAAGAACCTGCAAGGAATTCTAAAAAACGAGGAGGGTGCTCAGCTGTCTTAGTCGTTTTAAGGTGGCCTTTCTGATGATGGTTAATCAATCTTAGAATACTTGTATTATCTTTGTTAATCTTATGTATAGTTTTAATCTCAAGCATCATTTTTTTGGAACTTTATGGCTTCCGGTTCCCATATGGACCAACAGTTGTAGAGAGTACTGATTTGGCATTATTGTACTTATCTTTCTGTGAGGAATTTCTTCAACGGATAGAAGACTTTCCTAGGTGTGCAAATTATTCATGCTATATATTCTGGATGTTGTGGCTATACAGTGCACTAGGAATCTGAGGAAAATTGTTCTATATTTGATAAAAGAGGACATGAATTTACAATGTGGTGATCCAGAAAGTCTCATTCAGATTGTTTGCAATAAGAATCATATGTATGTCTTTTATGTGTTTCTTTTAAAAAGAGTCGCGTAAGATCTTATTAACCCCTAGATGGTTGATACATTAAATCTATCTCTAGGGTATAATGTTTGTAAACAAAGCGATCAATTCATTTACTTCTCATGCAATGCAACTGATGTTTTAGATATTTAGTTATGAGCGCACATAAGTAAGCTAGAAAACATTAATTTATTTATTTTTCATGTAGTAAAATATGTATAGATGATTTATAGGCTTGGATTTGATTCTTCTCTTTTTACATAGTGGAATTTTGCGACTCTATTATGAATTAGTGTAGATATCAACTTGGAACTTCCGAGTCCAAATATATTTAAAATTCAAAGAATCTCTTCTTCCTTGAACTTCATAATTCTATGGATGTTTTTTAATAAACAATATTTCTAGTGGAACAAACTTTTGGTCTTGTAAGATATGCAAAGCTTTAGTTACCCATGCAAAAAAATTGTAATATTTACTTTGGAGCTTAATCAATAAATGTTACAATTGACTTGCAGTTTTTTGGCATGTCATATGTATGCATGATTGTGATATAAAGATTGTTGTCTTTTTTACATAACATTTCTATTTAAAAAATAATGCAGATTATAATCATTCATTTAAAAGTTTGCATTTATTTTAGTCTTTAAATCAAACAGATTGGGATTATCACTTGTAATAATGACACTATTGATATGTACAATAACAGTTATAGAGTTAAATGAAAGTGAATGTACAAGTTTATGTCAAGATAATCATGTGTACAGCCTTCTGAATATTTGACAAGTTGAGCTTGCATAACATCATATAAGTGTCCATGTACGGTTCACTGGTATTTAACGTAAGGATTGTTAGATGTGCAACTCATTAAACAAAGCAATAAATATATTTCATTAATTTGCCATTTGCATTGAGTGAAACTAAGAGTTCATATGTATTTATTTTTGCTACATGTGTGTATGTTTTCCTATAATCTATGCTTTTGATTACGTTCTTTAGCCACTAACAATGTTTTATGAAAATTACTTCATTTGAATTGAACCTAGTTTTATACATTTCTTTTACCAGATAACATCCTTCGTTGTAGGCACTTGCATTAACTATTAAGATTTTGCTCCATTTAGGATGCCACTTGGCTAATCAAATGCAGATGGTTCATTTGATGTCATTTCCTTTTTAACATCCGTAATTTATTTGTTGCGATGGTGATTTGATATGCTTTGTTGTCTATTTTGTTATATGTTTCATTCTATTAATTTTTTAATAATTTATTTGTATGTTTGATATAGAAACTTTTTTATCATGATAGGGTTCATCTATGAGAATGAGTTTTCATAGTTTAATTTTTTCAAACAAATTTTAACTAGAATAATTTCTCACTAAATATTATAATCTAACTGCTATTCATTTTGTTTGGGTATTTGATTATATTGAAATTGCTATTTATATAGTTTTCAAATTACAGTTGTAAAAGCAAATAGAAATTTAGAACACCAAACAGCGACTGTTCATGGAACTTACTGGACATGGTAATAACATAAAAGCATTTGCTGGTGGAACTTATTGGACATGTTAATAACATAAAATGAGTCTGACAGGACGAATTTTGTGGAGGAAAACAAGGTCAGTGAAAAGAAAAGATAATAGAATGAGGCAGTGGGCTATAGTATTGTTGGAGGTCTGTTTAGCGCGGTTTGGGTTCCACTAAGAACGATCTTTTGATCAATATCTGATATTTGGATTCCACCAAGAACAATCTTTGGTGAATAGCTGATATTATCAACGGATCAGTCTAATGGCACTAGCGACTCCACTATACCAAATCATGACTGCAAGGGGAGGACATGAGTGGGACGTTTCAGTCGTGACCCATTGCACACGTTTTTCTGCAATCTACGCTGCTCTCTGGCTAGGTTAACTCGTCACCTGCATTGAGGAAGATGTTAGAGGACTCTCCCTAGTTTATTTATATTCTAGCTTGTGCTCTATATCACAGGATTCAGCGAATTTTGGCCTTGATGTTCTAAATTCGTCGTATTTTAACATATAGCCAATTTAATTGTTGAAGTTCGGCCATAAATTTTGTCCAAATCAAATGATAATGTCTCAGGATTCGAAGAATTTTGTCCATGATGTTTGAAATTCGTTCGCAGCTAATTTAATTGTTGATGTTCGGCCATAATTTTAGTCCAAATCAACCATAAATTCAGTCAAGTCAAATCATATTTGATATTTATTAAAATAATAATTTATCGATATTCTTTTCTACCGTGTCATCATTGCTGTATTATTTTCTATGCTTGTTCGGTCATAATTCTAGTCCAAATCAACCATAAATTCAGTCAAATCAAATCAGATTTGATATTTATTAAAATAATAATTTATCGATATTTTTTTCTACCGAGTCTTCGTTGCTGTATTATTTGCTATGCTAAAATGGTCAAAACAGAACATATTTACATTAAATTACCAGTCTAAAATTTATTCCAAATTTTTTTTTTTTTTTACACACTAAATTACTAATCTAAAATTTATACCAATTTTTTTTTGGTTAAAGAAAAGGTTGAGTATACATCTAGTGGTATAATTAGGGTCACACTTCTTAGGGGCATAGCAATAGGAAGCCTTCCTTTCTGGAACTAAGGTAACCAAGATGAAACCTCGATATACAGTTGACATAATTTTGAATTTACATTAATAACAAATTTATTCTAAATTTAAAAACTCCATTACCCTGACAAGACCTAATTTTGAATTTAGGTTAATATCAAATTTATTCCAAATTTAAACACTCCATTCTTTGGGTTGGTTTTAGCAAGCGATCTACCAAGAGTTTGTTAAATCTTTTGTCCCAAAATATTTGCAAGATTTGGCACTTGCCTTACCTTACATTACCAACCTAATAATTTTTTTTTAGTAAGTTATATGTGGCTTCTATTAGGGGCCACTCTCATTAAAATACCAAAATATTATATTTGTTATTATGTCAATTAAACCATATACAATATGTTTTTTTTATCATTTTTTTTCTATTAAATATATTTTTCAACTTTCTCAAAGTGCTATGTTGCCATAATCAACTCCTTGACATCATTTTGATTAAGAGATGGAGATCAACACCACAATTGACATAATTATTTGCTACCCGATTTTCTTTTCTATAAATATGCTCACACTTCCAAGAGATTGCCTCTAGTAATAGGTGATGAACATCATCGATAATATTATTCGGTCTCCACATCCATTTTTGTTAATTTGTGAATCCCTCTCAATTGAAATATATATCCTTATTTTTTCTATTGGAATTTTAATCCTTGTAAGAAATGCCCTAGCCTATGCATAGCTGTTAGTTGAAATTCCATATGATTCTGAGTAAGTGAGGAGAATTTTGCCTTCACTATTTCTAAAAACACCACCTCCACAAGATTTTCTTGGATTTCTTTTAGAAGCACCATCAAAATTAATTTTGATAAACTCAAATTTTGGACATTTTCATTTTACCCTAGATTGAAGTAGATCCTTTGTTTTAATTCCATTATTGTAGATGACTCTTCCATGTATGTTCAAATCACGTAGTCAAGTTATTAGCACCTATTTTTTTTGACTTGTGACTTCCCATGATGACCACCATATTTGTAGGCATTCTGCAAGAGAGGTAATAATCTAGTTCCAAACTTGGGCATGATTTTGAGCTTTATTTTCAAAAATTCTATTATTCCTTTCAAGCTAAAAATTCAAACAAATAATGATAAGACCAATCCTCTAAAGAATACATAATGCTTTAACTTTGAAATAATTAATCCAACATTTCATCAACTCTTTCAATGTTAATGGAGCTACCCAATATAATTTCATATTTTTTAAAAAGTAACCCCAAATGGTGTGAGCAAAGGGACAATGAAGAAGTAAATGGTCTAATATTTCTAAATCCTTCTCACACAAGGCACATCTAAAAGGTCCATAGTATCCTCTTCTTTGTAGACTCTCTCCTATAATAATCTTACTTTGAACTACTAACCAAAGGAATGTTGAAGGCTCAAGGAGAGCCTCTAATGATCAAACATTCTTTCAAGGATCATATTTAGAAGGAGGAATTTTTTAAATGCTCTAAATCCTCATATCCCAACTTAACCAAGTATCCACTATCCTCTGATAAATTCCAAATCAACTCATCCTTTCGTGTAAAGATCGACAAATAAAACTCTTGAAGCATCTTATGAAGTTCATTTACAATTTGTTTGATTTCCTCTCCTTCAACTAGGTTACTAAAAGAAATCCATGATCTGGAGTTGTTGCTCATATTAATATAATCTTTGACCTTCGTACCTTTACATGCTAGGCATGCTTGAGCTAATGGTTACCATTTTGAGTTAGAGATAAGAGGTTAAGGCTTCAACTAAGCATTAAATAAAAAAAATGCAAATTGTGTAACTCCCCTCATTGACTAACCATCTAAAACGTTTCTTTATCAATTGCAAATTATCTGATATGAAGTTCCACGTTGACGATCCTTTGGTTAGGGTTCTTTTCCAAAATAATTTCATCACATCAAGAGAACCTCCATATTTTTGAAGTAATATTTTTGCCCAATTATTTCTTTGATCTTTGAATAATCTCCATCCAAGCTTTGCCCCTAATGCCAAACTCATAAGTCTACAATTCCACAAGCCTCTCCTCCAATATTCTTTCCTTTGCAAACCCTATCCCACTTACAAAAAGGAAACCTATTTTTTTTCTCACAACCTTTCCATAGAAAGTCTCTTTGAATTTTATTAATTTTTGATGTTATACCTGCTGGTAATCTTGAAAGTGTCATCATATAAATAGGGATAGATTGCAATCTAGTCTTTATGAGTTGTAGCCTTCTTGTGATGGTTAAGATCTTACATTACCTTCCCAACCTGCCAAACAAGTTTTCATTCTAACGAAAAAGAGATCCAAAGCTCCTTTTTATTTCATTTATGAGACAAAGGAATACCAAAGTAGGGTGATGGAGAATTTTCAATTTTAAACCCTAGAATATTCACAATAAAATGTTGTAAATCTAGGGTAGTACTAATGAAAAATATTGGTTTTGGTAGTAATAACCAATTGTCCAGTAGCTTTCTCATAGCATGATAATATTGATTTAAACTCCACGGCCTCACTGGCTAAGGGATGACCCAAAATAAAAGTATCATAAACAAATTAAAGATGAAATTTTGAGGAACCATTTTTTACCTTTGATTTTTTCTTCCATTTTTACCTTTGAGAAAGCTCTCCTTAATGCTTCCACAAGAATAATGAATAGATAAGGAGATAGTGGATCACCTTGATGAAGTCCACAAGATGACTTGAAGTAACCAACAAAGAACCATCTAGAAAAAATGAGGGTCTTGGCACCATATAGACTAGAAGCAAAATGGCTTTGGATGACCATTATTAGGCAAATTACAAGTCAAAAGATTGGGTTTGTGATCTATTTCTACTCGTAATAAAATATCTAAAGAGATTGTATACTTTTTTTGCAACCATTTATTGGATAACAAGAATCTATCCAATATTTCTTTTATATGAGTTTACCCAATGCATATATTATCCCATGTATATTGAAAACTTGAAGGACTAACATCTTAAAGATCATTTGAATTGACAAATGAAAAAAAATCTTGCATTGATTTAGACCATCTTGGAATACCATCCTTAATTTAGCTTATCTACCTCCATTGCTTTTAATTTGACTCTAACATCCATATCTGCTTGGTTTTTAGGCATATCTCATAGGCTGGTTGGGAGTTTTACTATTGTGCTTCATTGTGGATTACAAAACCTTTGATATTGGGACTTATCCCAAAGAACAAGCTTCTTTAGTGCTCCTTTGGCTATTTGTCAAGACTTTTGCTGAATGGAGCTTCACATAAGTCTCGATCATTAAGAGTTCTTTTAACTTGTTTCTCATGATCTAGATAAAGCTATGATTATCGATTATCAGGATTTCACCTTGGTCGCAAGTGGGTAGTGGAGAACCACTACAATTTTGGCGGCTCACAGGGCCTTCTAGATTGCTTGAAAGAGAACTCAAAATTACCTTTATCCTTGGGCTTAGAGTCAAAATTTTGATCATTCCTACAAAAGAAAACACAAAAAACTAAAAGAAATGTTAATAAACTATGATGTTATGTGGAGATTCTGGCAAGCACTCCCTCAATATCTACCTAGCGGTATACATAAGCGCGAAACATCACAAATTGGCTATATTTAGAATTTTCAAAAATTTTATATTTGCTAATTTTGGGACCTTTCACTAGGGTCCATTCGCTTGAAATTTTTGGGGTGGAATTTTTTTGGGATCGATTCGCTCGACGTTGACAATAATTATCCTATTTCTATTTTAATTCGCCACACTTCCACCCAATTCCATGGACAATTCACCTTCAAATTATAAATAATTTTATTTTTTCGCATGATTCGCCACATATACTACCCATATAAATACTGAAGGGGGTACCGATAAACATACATCTAAAACACTCTAACTCGAAAATAGCTCTAAAGCAATGAAAAAACTATTGTCAGTCGACATATTTATCAATTGGTTGTAGGGTATTATCAATCAGAAGACACTGATTGATTTCATAAACTTGACAAGGTTGCAAAGGAATGCTTCTCAACATTAACTGATTTGTTGTAGAGGAGTGTCATTCGGTATATGTTGATCGGTTATAGAAACCAAGGTGAATCGATTTTGGAGGACAACCTCTCAATATAAATTGATCTATTGTAGAGGAGTGTCAATCAACATAAGTTGATCGGTTGCAAAGGAGTTCCACTCGGTATAAGTCGATCGATTGTAGAGGAGTGCCAATCGGTATTAGTCAATCGGTTGCAAAGGAGTGTCGATCGATATAAGCTGATCGGTTGTAGAGGAGTGTCAATTAGCTGTAGAGGAGTGTCAATCAACATAAGTCGATTGATTGTAAAGGTGTGTCAATCAACCTAAGCCAATTGGTTGCAGAGGAGTGTCAATCGACATAGGCTGATCGGTTGTAGAGGAGTGTCAATCGATATAAGAAGATAGGCTACATATTGTTATTGGACTATTTTTTTTAAAAGTGAAAAACCCCTTGCAGGGCCACCTTGGTCTAAGATACCACGAACAGGGGGTTCTACACCGTTAAAGTCACCCGGGGGTCGCACCCAGCCCTGCTCGCACTAACATTATCAATTGGATTTTGAGTACCCAATTAAGCTTTTTGGTAGGGTGGAGATTCGAACCTAGGACCTCCCTTGGAGGATTGCCCTCTCCTCTCCAACTCACCTACAACACCTGGGTATTGTTATTGGACTATCACATTCTTAGAATTGTTATCAATTATTGCCGATCGATTGCAAATATTTTGATAGTGATGATCTATTGCAAAGGACTACCCCTCGACACATACCGATTGGTTGCAACAGATTGTCGATCATCAAAAATTGATTGGTTGCAAATATTTTGATAGTGTGACGATCTGTTGCAGAGGATAATCTGTTGTAGAGTATTGTTAATCGATCGTGATCGATCAATTGTAGTAACATTAAAGCGACTATCGATGATAGAAAGTTGTGACGATTGTGACAATAAATAAATGGAAATATTCCAAAAATCAATGTGTTTGTTTTGTTTTGGATAATCTCTAGCAATAAATTTGACTTAATGCCTACTTGTTGTAGCCTTGTTACTTCTTTTTTAACCTTTGTTAGTTTCTTTAGAATTGCTAGGTAGAGTATTCTTCTTCCATAGTTTTGTTGTCCAAAATATATTTTTCTTTAGTTTCATAGGCAACATAGATGCACTATATGCAACTGTGGTAGACAAGTATCCATGTCATCTTGTTGTGTGCTAGGAGCATTTTTATTGTTAGAGACTGCTTCTTGTCTGTTAGAGTATGTTTTCTTAGCGTTGTTTTGATTTGTTGTTGTTCTCTAAGCACGCAGGTAGAGGTCATTCTAGAGGGCAACACAGGTTCATCTGAAGACTCAAATTATTTATGGAATTATAGTTTAACCTTGATTATTTAAAAACATAAATTATTATTAAGGGAAGTATGCAATTTTCCTTCAATTTCATATTCATTTCCTCACAGCTAAAGATATTTCTTTACAAATACAATACCACCTACTAAATATGGAAATAACGGAGGCCAATCTTCTGGTAAAAAGGCAATTCTAAAATATTTTACACAAATATCAAAATGCAGTGAGGCATCCTCATCTGCACAACATGCAATTACAAATACCTTTTACCATAAAATCATTACTTTTTATCCGTTATTATTAAATATAAAGCCTTTATTTAGTATTAGAAAAATGATTGTTTACTTATCTACCTCTTTTTAAATGCTTTGTAAAATTGTATTATGTAATTCTTTAAAATAGTACCTTTTTACATCCAAAAATGATATAGAACACCAAACATTGAATGCAGTAAACACTGTCAACCTTGATATGCATCCACTCGAAGATATTCCAATGGATGATATGAGACCACATGATAATTTTATTAATAACGACATTCAACAACCACTTCATGTGATGCCTAATACAGACACATCAATCGAAAAAGAAAATGATAGTACAATTAAAATGCAGACCTCTAGGGAATATTGTAGTAAAAAATCTAAACATCAAAAGACAAGCGAATGGACTATTGGAAGGGATTTTAAAAATGAATGGGCACGATTATACCCCTTTATTGAGCGAGATGAGATAGAGAAAGTGTGTAGATGCGTTATTTGTAGTTGGAAACTAGGAAAAGATCATTTGTTACAAAATAAGAAAGACACAATAGAAAAATATTATGGGAAAGTTTATGTCAAAGAAATACAAAGTGATGGAACAATTAAGAAATATCATAGGTGGAAGGATGCATCAGAATGTGTGCATGTCAGATATGCACTTGAATACAAAAATATAATGAAACATCAACAAACTCTTGATGAGAAGGGTGGAACAATCCTGACCCAATTTAAAAAAATTAATAAGACTGTATAAGCCTCAAAACATTTGCAATTTACTGTTGTATACAGTATTCTAAAAAAGGATCGATCCATGTCTGATTTTGTTGATTATAAACAAATATTTCAACTAGTCAATGTACAGAACCTTACTAGTTCCCATTGGTCAAATCAAAGTGGTTGGGAAATAGAAAAATATCTATCATTGGTTGAAAAGGACCTAAGAGAATGTAAAACAAGCCAAATTTATTTCACTTTCCATTGATGAGATAAAGAATGTTAAAAACACATATTGGATTTGCATACATGTTTACAAATTCCAAAATCATTTGAGACAACCTCATTTGCTAGCACTGCATAAGATGATAGAAAATTTTAATGCAGAAAATATTTACATGTTGTTGTAACCAGTTTAAAGGATATTGCTAGAATGGATGAAAAAGAAATTGCCACAAAGTTAATTTGTGTTGGATCTAATGGTGCAACTACAATGTAAGGACAAAGGAACAGTCTTTGTGTTAGACTTCAGACATTAATTATCCCAATTTGATTCTCATTCATTGCATGACTTATCGAATGAATATTGCATACAAAATTATGAGCATATTTGAAAATGTAGCCAGAGTGGAAGATCTTATCTATGAAATACACTTTTACTTTTCATGCTGTCCACAAATATTTGTAGAGTTTCAACAGTTTTCTCTGGGTGTAACTAAAGACAAAAAATTATTAAAAGATGTGGACACCAGGTAGATTTCATTGTTTTTTCTTGCAAAAGGGGTTTTTTAAGAATATCAATCCTTAGTGGGATTTATGTATGCACATCCTAGGGATGTTGATAAGTCAAAAGATTTGCTATTTTGTATGACTAACTTGGAAACTCTTCTTACATTATGTGGTATTCTTCCATTGTTGCAAGAAATGAATTCTTTGATTAAACTCACACATGAAAGAGTATTTTATATTGTTGATTTCATCGGGATGAGAAAACAAACATGTATGCTTATTGGTAAGATTTACTTATCTGGAGAAAATTTTAAGGATCCTTTGTTTGATAGTTGGAATACATTAGTTCAAGTCAATGATCCTAACAACTTTTTAAAGTTCAACATCAATGATAATCTTTGTATTATATCCATGGAAAGATGATTTCTTGATATCATTATGAAAAGCGGTTATATACACTTACAGATAATTTTGAACAAGTGTCCATAACACATTGCAAATTCGATGAGGTTTTGGATAGTACTAAGAATAAATTGAAAATAATTGAAAAAACATGAACAAGTGAAATAAGAGATCGTTTTCACAGATATTAGGTGTTTTAGGCCATAGCTAATGTTAATACCATATTGTGGAATCCTTGCCTTGACCAAAATAGTAAAAGTGAGTTGTTTGTAAAATATATGGGCACTCTTATGACACGTTTCTCTAAATATGTGGAAGTAAATGATATTCAAATCAATGGTATTCTAAACAAAGAACTTCTGAGAAAACAATAAACCAATTTTAGAATAACAATAGTTAATCAAATTGCACATTTCAAAAACCCACATGAGACTGGTTCCATCATGTGTTTGTCGCAAAAATTGTATCCAAGCAGTGTCTTACAAGAAACTAAGTGAATATTTTATTTTATATGAATTAATATCAAACATTGATTTTACGATATGTTGAAGACAAAACGGTTTTCAGTGCACTATATTTTGTTAAATCTAAAGTTCGTAATAGGTTGGACAAAAATTTAGAAAATTGCTTGAGAATGTATGTGTCATTGTACGAGTTGAATAATTTTACCTATGACAGAGCTTTGACATATTGAAAGTCCGTAGCAGATAAAAGGTCTCACTAATATTTTTGATAATGAGAATAATGAATCAGCTTGCAGTGATGACATTATGGAAATGGAAAATTCATAAAGGATTCCTGGTTCTTTTGGATAAGTCGAAAAGACTGTTTCAGCTTCTAGCAATGTAAATTTTCAATGAGTTAAAAAAATTCATATTATCAATGATTTTTTGGATTTGATATTATTTGTAAAATTTTAATGATTTAAAAAATTTCATATAATCAATGATTTTCCGTATTTGATATCATTTATAAAATTACAATGATTTAAAAAATTCTATAATCAATGATTTCTCGTATTTTATTTTTAGTGTTATTGACTTTCTATGTTGACAATATTTTATAATTTATGCTTTAGCTTTGAGTAAACTAGAAATTTTAAAACCATGCATGCATACATAATTGGTAAATATTTCTTTTACAAAGTGTTGTATGTAATCTAGAATAGTAGAAAGCACAATGCAAATAGCATAAATTTCAAGTTACGAAAACAACAATACGATATAAATGAAAATAGAATGAAATCCAAGTTATGGAAATAGCACAAGACAACTCTCAATATTATATCATAGCTTTGTTATTGAATTAGCTGTCTATGTTGACAAAATATTATGATTTATGCTTTGACTTTGAATAAATTAAAAAATTTTAAACCATGCATGTTTGTATCATTAGTAAATATTTCTTTTAAAAGGTATTGTATGTACTCTAGAAGGCAAAATGCAAATAGCATATTACTCTAGATATGGAAATATAAAAATAATATAGCATAATACACAAGACAATACTCATTTTTATATCAAAACAAGATTGAATTTGAATAAAATAAAAATTTAAACCCATGCATAGATATATCCTCTAAACTCAAGCATAATTAAATCAACATAATACTCAATTTATGAAAATAACACACAAATATAAATGCAAATAGTATAATAGTCAAGTAATAACAACAAATATCTTGTTTTCAAACAAAAACAAATCATAAAATTATCTTTTTGATAAAATCAAAATTTTAAAAGCAATAACAGAACTAGGTTGTCCTTTGGCTTTTCATTCCTTAGATGGGGGGCTAGAGGTAGTTTCAACTTCTTTTCCCTTTTTCGCTGCTTCCACATTCTGTAGTTCAAGGGGTCCTCTCTCAGGCTAGTTATCAGTCCTATCTATTGCTCCAAAACTGAAAAGGAAGTTCTCTACACTTTTCAAGCCTTCAAATAGGGTGTTTTCCTCTTTCCTAGCATCTTCGAATATTGGTGTAAGAACTTCTTTACCCTTATCCTTAAGCAGAACATTAGGATCCAATTCATTTCAGATAATAATATTTCTAAAAGTGTTGTTTTGTTGAACTACTTCCTAAGCTCTTTTTCATTGCCATAGAAGCCATTAAGAAATCCTTTGCCATCTGGAGATAGTCTTGCAAGTTTTGAACCTACTTCCTCATATTATCAAACTTTATCTGCAAAAGAAAAAATAAGTAGTCAACAGACATTTACAATTTAAAAAAGAGAACAAAAAATTTAGAACACATTAGTCTAACCTCGACAACATTCCTTGCAGCTACAACAACAACAACCATTTTCTTATCACATACCCATTCATTAAAATAAGCTTGGGCTTCAGCATTTAAGTTCTCTAATTTGTTCAATATAATGCTTAAAATTTCATCATTGTAAGATGTTGTAACCTTCATCATGCCAAATTTAGCTTGATGTAGTAGAGCATCAAGCCTTTCTGATTCATTTTCAACTAAAGAAAAAAAGTTATCTTTTTGAATTTTTTTTAATTGGGCATTTATTTCCTTTATCAAAACTTTGGTCCGATACTCCCATTGTTTCATTTATTTTACATTTGGAACTAGAGAATATTTAATGGTTTCTTGAACAATAACAAAAACTAATTCATTTTCAAAAAAAATTAATTTTTCATCCTCTGGTAGAGGATGAACCTGAGGGGTGCTAGTTTTTTTAGGAGGAGACGGACTTGAACATTCTGCTCCTATTTCATTTTGAGGATCTCAAAGTAGATCTCTTACTTGAAAAATAGTGGGTATGTTGCCTTGTAAGAAGAAATCCTTATCAAGTGGAGGATTATCTAACCCAACACGAGAAGCTTCTTGTAAACCTGTAAAATTACCAAAAGATATATTTTTGAATCCTAAAAATTTCTTGGATGTTGTTCCCTATGGCCTATATGGAAGATTATATTTTACACCCTAGAACCATTATTGATCTCGTATTTGAGGTTGACGTGGTGGAGGACGGAGCACCATTGACTATTGTTTTCCATGATAAAATTGTTGTTGAGGACCTTAAAAAATCAAAATAAAAATTGTACGAGGGGAAGAGGAGAATAATTTTATGCAGAGCAACCAAGAGCTTAGAATTTTATTTCAGAGGGAACCAATTCAATTCCACCCAAAACCATGGCATCATCATATGCTACTACCAAGAAGAGCCCTTTTGAGGAAACCCAAGTCAATAGCCATTTTCAAGACAATGCAAATAAAATTGTTGATACGATTACCACCTTAAAGGAGAATTCCTAAATGAGGATGGAGGTAGAACAAAGGGTCGCTAAGTGCATATCATCCTCGAGCCCAAATGTGATAGTGGTAAGTTTATTACTGTCTTTTTACATGTGTGATTTTGTACATCCATACCCTAAACTCATCCAAGTTATCGTGGTTAATTTTGAACTTAAGTAAAAGAAATTATAGAGCGTCAAGGGTAAAACCTTGATGCATTTTAAAGCTCAGTCCTTCAACAATGCTTTCGCCCCAGGAGTAGAACCAGACTCAAGAGCCAAAGCATTTTTTGCTAAGGCCCAAGCTCAATATTATTCCCTAAGTAAGCATGTCGAAGGGGGAAGAAAATTTCTAAATTGGGTAGCTAGATAGCTAAAGGAAACATGGAGTGGTAGTACCCTACCTTTGATCCCCATAAAATTGGAAGAATTCAAAGACCTAGAACTTTACTCCATGCTAGCCGTAATTGCTAGTTTACAGTTGAATAGACAGGTGTATATTTGGTAGATAGTTGTAGTCCACTACATCTCCAACCCAAGAAATTATGAGTCTTCTGGATACAACAACAACCCGATATTCTTTGATTGACCTCAATACTTAGCAGTTTTGTCTCAAAAATACCTAAGCTGAATGAAAGCAAAGGAGGGGTCCTAATTCAGATATTATTACCATTTGGCTTGGCTTTTATTCTACTTTAACCAAGAAAAGTTATCATTTATTCCTACACAAAGAGAAAATCTTGATGGATCCGCTCGACCCATCTATAAATGGACGAATGCTCTAAGCAAAGGAGAGTCTTTTTATAATTTCAATAGAGAATTCCTAGGACCAGCTTTGAAGTTGATAAAAGGAGAAATACCTAGAATTTCCCAATTAGAAAGAGATATTTTGAGGAAGAAGGGCAAAGAGGAAGGTGAATTGTGTATCCTAATAGAAGGGACAATCATTCGTATATATAGTTTCATTAAGAAACCTTTTGTCCTACCTTACTGACATTGAGAATTTTTTTTCTCTTGAATATTATCGCCAGAAGGATTATACTAACATCATATTTGGAATAGGCAAGGGCATGAATTACACCTACACCTATCCATTAAAAGTGAGTGATATAATGGTCAATAAAGGATATCACAAAAGCATTACCAGATACATGCGAGAAATGGGTTTAGTAGAGCTCCCTCACAAATGGAGGTACAACCTAGAAAATAAGTTCTCTGAGAAAAAAATAGGTTCAAAAGAGCTCTCCATCCCCACAGTGAGAAATTCAAAAACAACTATGAAATATTTGAATTAGAGTGGGATGTTCAACATATCGAGACACTACCCCCTTATGTAGAGGGAAAAAAACTACCCTACCGCATACAATTTGTTGGACTCTAGAGCATACTTTAGAGTATCTTCCCTAAAGTATATAGGTTCTAAATATTTAAAATTCATTTAAATATAGTTGCACCAACTTTACTATTTGAGAGGAAATCAGTTTTGTTGTGAGAGCATATAGGGAATTGTTTAGAGTGTTTCTAAACATAGTAGGAGCAAGTAAGATCTCCATAATAGTAGAGATTTCAAACTGATTGGAGTGCTATAAAAGCATTGTAATTTCTTATGATTATGAATATAATGAGCATATTTTCTCATTTTGGTATCAGAGTAGGTTTTCTCAAACGGATCAAAACCTGTGGAGAGTGGTGTGAAGAGATCTGAAGCACGCACTTTGTCAGAGAAACTCAAGTGGCCAACACTCAACAGAGTTGCAAGGAAGAGCTCGAGTAAATCATTAATATCTCATGCATCCTGAGGTATTTTCTTATGAAATTTTGAGGGTTGTTATATAATTGTATAAAGAGGATTCAGTCAAAATTTCAGGTGATTTGGAGCTAATTTTCTGATTTTATTAGCATTTTGAGTTTTTCAATAAAATGGTTGTATAAGGTGGAAGACAAGGTATTTGCTTCTCAAATTTTGGGAGAAATATTATTTAGATAAAATAATAATTCAGACAAAATTTCAGGTCATTTGGATCTGTATTGATCGATTTGTGTGAATATTGATTTTTTCTTCAAAAATCCTAGATCCAGAATTGTGATAAAAAGGGAAAAAGTAAATGATCACATATTTTTCACCTTTGCGAATTTTCTTCTAAAATTTAGAGGGTTTTCATATTATTGTCTCAAGAATACAGAGTTTAATTTTCAGAAATTTTGGAGCTGTATGGATTGATTTATGTGAAAAACATTGAGGTTGTCTCAAAAACACTCTAAGATCTAGAAAGGGCAAAAGTAAATTGATCACATATTTCTCATTTGTGTGAATTTGCTTCTGAAATTTAGTGGATTTTCAGATACGTATATCAGAAGTCTACAAGAAAAATTTTAGTTTGTTTCAATCAGTATTGGCTGATTTATGATAAATTTGGTGCTTGAGACTTTGGTAAATAAAAAGAAGCATGTATTTTTGCAATTAGAGGTTAATTCTGAGAGATTGACTTAACAGGTTGAGTCAATTGAGTAAAAGAAGATCTGTTGTTGTTATTTATTGCAAAAAAATTGTATTATAAGCTATCTACATTATTCCAAAGTTTTTTTTATTAGCATCAATGGCTGCCAATAACAATCTTCCCATTCCTGAATTTAATGGGTTAGATTACGAGTATTGGTCCATCAAGATGAGGACCTTACTTATTGGAAAAGGGCTATGGGATATAGTTGAAGAAGGTTATGCAGAACCTGCATATTGGACAACCTTGAGTGCAGCAGATAAAACCAGCAAAAAGGATGCCCAAAAGAAGAATTCATCTGCCCTCTATCATCTTCAAGCTGCTTTGGAGAAGAGCATCTTTCCAAGGATTGCTTCCTGTTTATCAGCCCAAGAAGCATGGAAAGCCTTGAAGGATAGTTATCAAGGTAGTGATCAGGTGAAGCAAGTGAGGCTTCAAACCTTGAAGAGGGATTTTGAAAACTTAAAGATGCAAAATGATGAAAATGTTGGTGATTATTGTATTAGAGTAAAATCCATTGTAAACAAAATGCAAACCCTTGGAGATGACATCAAAACTGAAGTAGTGGTGAAGAAAGTGTTGAGGACACTTCTTCCTAAATGGAACCATATAGCTATCATTATTGAAGAGTCTAAATATTTGTCTACTTTATCTTTTGATGCTCTAATTGGTTCCTTGATGTCTCATGAAGAAAGATTGCAGGGTGCTACATCTACAAGCTATGGAGGTGATGAGAAAGCATTCTCATCCAAAGAAGGTGATAATGCACAAGGAAGAGGACAAGGACAAGGAAAAGGAAGAGGCCAAAGGAGAGGTAAAGGAAGAGGACGAGGTAGATCAAGAGGTGGCAATCAAGGAAGAGGAGGTGACAAATCAAAGAAATCTTGTTACAATTGTGGCAAGGTTGGTCACTTTGCTAGAGATTGTTGGTCCAAGACTTCTCAAGATGGGAGAGGTCAATATGGAAACTATGGAGAAGAGGAAGGAGCTTCTTCAAATATGTTCCTCACCTATGGAAAATCAGATCAAAATCTTAATGAAACTTGGATTTTGGATACTGGTTGTTCCAATCACATGAGTGGCAAAGAGGAGCTCTTTGCTACAATGGATTCCTCCTACAAATCAAAGATCAAATTGGGAGATGACAAGGCACTACAAGTTGAAGGTATTGGAGCCATGGAGGTTCCAACAAAAGAAGGCACCAAGAAGGTAAATGACATCTATTACACCCCCAAACTCCAACATAATTTGCTTAGTGTTGGACAAATGATGGAGAAGAACTATAGGCTTGTTTTTGATGAAGGAAAATGTGTCATTTTTGATAAAAACAATTGTAATAGAGTTATTACACAAGTACCTATGACAAATAATAGGTTGTTTCCTCTTAAGTTTGGGGAACAAGGAGGTGCTCAACTTGCTAGTGTAGCTATTGCTAATCCAAGTGTGCTTTGGCACTTGAGATTTGGTCATCTTAATTTTGCAAGCTTGAAATTGTTGACTTCTCAAGCTATGGTGAGTGGACTTCCGAAAGTTGATGAACACAAGGAAGTGTGTGAAGGGTGTGCTTTGGGAAAGCACTCAAGATCCAAGTTTCCAAGAGGACAAGCATGGAGAGCTAGCCATCCACTCCAATTGGTGCATTCGGACATTTGTGGTCCAATGCAAACCAAAAGCATTGGTAACAACTCTTACTTTCTCACTTTCATTGATGATTTCTCTAGGATGTGTTGGATTTATTTTTTGAAAACTAAAGATGAAGCTTTTGATTGTTTCATAGATTTCAAAAATAATGTAGAGAATCAAAGTGAGTTTGTTGTAAAAAGTCTCAGGACTGATAGAGGAGGAGAGTATTCTTCAAATGCATTTCTAAAATATTGTAAATATTGTGGAATAAAAAGGCAATTCACAACTGCCTACACCCCACAACAAAATGGTGTGGCTGAAAGAAAGAACCACACTATAGTAGAAATGGCTAGATCAATGCTGCAAACTAAGCATCTAAGTAACATGTATTGGGCTGATGTTGTTAGAACTAGTGTTTACATTTTGAATAGGAGTCCTACTTCTAGTTTAGATGGGATTACTCCTTATGAAGGATGGTATGGCAAAAAGCCAAATGTAAAACACTTTAAGGTTTTTGGTTGTCTTGCATATGCCCACATTCCTGATGAGCAAAGAAAGAAACTTGACCCCAAAAGTCAAGCATGTATTTTTGTTGGATATTGTGAGTCTTCCAAAGCATATAGGCTCTACAATCCCAAAACACATAAAATTGTACTCTCCAGGGATGTAATTTTTGATGAAGGGGGAGAATGGGGTCATCAAAAACTTTTTGTTGATGATGGATCTCATGATGCAAGTTCCTCTCAAGTGCAGCCCAAAAATAGCAAAGGAAGTCCTCCAAGCCCAAGTATGAGTACTACTTCAAGTACAACAGATGCTACTCCAAGTCCTTCTCCACAAATATCAGTAAGTTCTTCACCAATGGATATTGATTCTCCATCAAGAGGTAAAAGAACACTTCAACACCATCCATATTTTCAAATGTTGGATAAGAATTTCTAGAAAAGATACACTAGAAGTCAAGCTAGTGAAATGAATGCAATTTTGAAAAGACTTGAAAATCTGCATATGTATGGTGATGATGACTCCCAAGAGCCTAAGGGAGATGTAGTCAATTATGCTTTAATGACTAGTGTAGAGCTAGAGCCATCTAGCTATGAAAAATCAAGTGCTCATGATGTATGGCAACAAGCCATGAAAGAGGAAATGACCTCTATAAAAAAGAATGATACTTGGGAGCTAGTGGAGCTTCCTAAGGGCAAGAAATGTGTTGGATGCAAATGGGTCTACAAGACCAAATTCAATGCTGATGGAAGCATTGAAAGACACAAGGCAAGACTTGTAGCAAAAGGGTTCACTCAGAAGTATGGGATTGACTATGAGGAGACCTTTGCTCCTATTGCTAGACAGGAGACAATCAGATCAATACTTTCTTTGGCTGCCCACAAAGGGTGGAAAATTCAGCACATGGATGTAAAGAGTGCCTTTCTCAATGGGTACTTGAATGAAGAGGTTTTTGTGCAACAACCTCAAGGATTTGAAGAACAAGGTAAGGAGCACCTTGTCTACAAACTAAAGAAAGCATTGTATGGACTCAAGCAAGCACCAAGAGCATGGTACTCACGCATTGATGGCTACTTTCAAAGGTATGGATTCACTAGGAGCAAAAGTGAACCTACCCTCTACTACATGAAACAAGGTAAAGACATTCTCATTGTATGCTTATATGTGGATGATCTAATATTCATGGGTAGTAGTGCTAAGATGAATGAGGAGTTCAAACACTCCATGATGAAATAATTTGAAATGAAAGATCTAGGTTTAATGCATTACTTCCTAGGCATGGAGGTACATCAAACAGATAAAGGGATCTTCATATGTCAACACAAATATGCTCAAGATATGATCAAGAAATTTTCTATGGAGCAATGCAAGTCTCGTTGCAACTCCAACGGGTCATGGGATCCAATTGAGCAAAGATGATGGAGCACCAAAAGTTGACATGACCACTTACAGGAGCATGGTTGGGAGTCTAATGTTCCTCACCAACACAAGGCCTCGATATTCAATATGTTGTTTCTCTTGTTTCAAGGTATATGGCTGATCCATCTGAACTTCATCTACAAGAAACTAAAAGAATTTTGAGATATGTAAAGGGTACATTGGATTTTGGGATCCATTACCACAAATGTAATTCTGTAAAATTAGTTGGCTTTAGTGATAGTGATTGGGGCAGCAATATAGATGATAGAAAATCTACTTCAGGGAATTGTTTTAGTCTTGGGTCAGGACTAATTACTTGGAGTTCCAAAAAGCAAACAGTTGTAGCATTATCATCTACTGAAGCTGAGTACATAGCCATCACAAATGCTAGTACCCAAGCTTTATGGTTGAGAAAAGTTCTTGAAGAAATTAGAGAGAAACAAAGTGGTCCTACAAGATTGTATTGTGACAATATGAGTGCCATCCAATTGGCACATAATCCTATCCACCACAAATAGGTCAAAGCACTTTGACATGAAGTATCACTTCATTCGAGACATGGTGGAGAAACAGGTGATTGAGCTACAACATTGCAGCACTTTGGACAACATAGCGGACATCTTCACCAAAGGAGTTGCGAAAGCTCAATATATAAAGTTGAGAGACTGTCTAGTCAGTCCTCTCAACTTTAAGGGGGAGAATGTTGGACTCTAGAGCATACTTTAGAGTATCTTCCCTAAAGTATATAGGTTCTAAATATTTAAAATTCATTTAAATATAGTTGCACCAACTTTACTATTTGAGAGGAAATCAGTTTTGTTGTGAGAGCATATAGGGAATTGTTTAGAGTGTTTCTAAACATAGTAGGAGCAAGTAAGATCTCCATAATAGTAGAGATTTCAAACTGATTGGAGTGCTATAAAAGCATTGTAATTTCTTATGATTATGAATCTAATGAGCATATTTTCTCATAATTCTCAAAAATGTTAGAATCACAAAGGTAGAAAGCCTTATGGGGTGAACCGCGGGGGCTGTGTTGTTCTCTACACTCTATGCTAGAGGGAAGGGTTCACCAGGAATGATTTTAGAACTCATTCCAAGTCCTTAGGATTTTGAGATGTTTGATGTATTCAGTTTTCAAGCAATCACCTAAGTTTGGCCTTTATAGATCTATGCTATAAAATATAAAGGACAATGTAGAAATCAAAATGCAAGAATACAAGAGCTAGCCTAATATAATTCTTTCTAACCTACGGTTTTATCCAAAAAATATTTAAAGGACACAAGATAAATACATAATATTAACGCTAGATGCACACTATATCCTTTCACTTTAAGATGCCTAAGAATCAATAACCAGATCATATCTTCAACCAATAAAATAATTAGAACACTTATATTGACCAGTGGTTGACTTAGCTTTTTCTGCCTCTTATCCAATGATATAAAAAATTCTTGTTTCTGCAAGACAACTTATGAAACACTTGAAAATGGAATTAGCATTAGGGATTCTTCTTAGGTCACTATGAAATAATGCTTGGAGGCACAACAGTCAAGCCCCTTAGGTACTTTTAGATGACCTTTGGAAACAAAAGCGAAAATTGACCTTTGGAGAATTAATTATAAAACAACAATGCAAAAATAGAGAAGCATAAAAAAAATTATGCTATCATGCCCTACGTGCAATTTAGAAACTACTCATGCAATCAAAATTTGATAGATACCTCCATTTCAATCCTGGGAAAAATCACACCTCGCATATGGTGGGCGTTATAACACTACAGACAAAGTCGTGCTCCATTAGAATGGGGTGTGATATCGCTTCTATGAGTGAAAACTTCAAATTGGGGTTAGCGAAGTCATGCCTTATCGATATAGGGCACGATTTTGCTTCAAAGACACAAAAAATAAAATATAAATGTAGAGCATAAATAAATGCAGGAAAAAAAGTGCGCACAACCTGATGGAAAACGCAAAAGTAGGCAAAAGAGATTGAGGTATCCAAATGGGCACTCTTTTTCCTTTTGCACCACAACACGAATCCACCAAACCCACACAACAATCCAAATCAATACAACAAAATATCAAATCTAAAATTTACACTTTGAGCTTAGCTTGTAGAAGAAACATAAAGTAGAGCGAAAGTAAGAATGCAAGCACTAATTAACTATAAGAATTTCGAGCTTAATTATTTCTAAGATTGATTGCATGTATCTCCTCTTAGGGTGAGATTAACCCTTCCATTTATAGATCAAAATCGAGGTGAAAGAAGCGGGAAAACAAACACAAGCTGACGCCAAGCATGCTAAAAATGTTAAACCTAGGTTTTAATAAATTAAAACCCTAAAATAGCAAAATCATGCCTCATGTCTATGGGGTGCGATATCACTTATGTGAAGTCGTGCACAGTCATAACTAGGTGCGATTTCACTAAAAGACTAAAGAAAGGCAAGGTAGAGGGAACAGAGGCTTACCCTTGCCTAGGGCAAGGGTTAGGGACCTCTTAGGGGCTCTAAGGAAGTCTTCCCACTAAAAGTGGATCAATTTTTCGTGTCTACATTTTTTCCCCTCTTTTATGCATTTAAGGCCAAGTAAATGCATCAAAGAAAGGATGTAGGCACACTTATTGGAATATGACAACAATAATAAATGAGATGGCCAATTTAGAAGAAATGGATGGTGTAAAAACAATGTCATTCTAGACACTTTCTTATTTTACACGTAAATCAAGGTATTAGGGACATTAATGCCTCTATAGGCTAGGGTGCCCCCTCAAGTTTTTATGAAGATGACATATCTCATAAAAACTTGAAAGAACTGACACAAAAGAACAAAGAGAGAGAAAGAACGAAAATCAAAGAAAAAAGGTAACAGGCAGAGCTTAAAAGGGTGAAAAGGAGTAAAACCCTAATTCATTTTCACCACGCGTTGGCAAAGAAAGGGCTCTAGGGAGAAAAAGAAATGGTGTTATCAGTTTATCGAGCAGCGATCACGAGGGGTGAAGCCAGGGCACAAGAGTGGGTAAGTACCAAATTCCTCCCTCCTGATACACCTTTTCCTCTACTTTTTATGAATTTTAGGCATAATCTAGGGAATTTCACCGTTTTACATGGCAATTTTTGCACTTGAATAGGACACAATTTCATAGCTCGATTGTGATTTCATTCCAGGTGAAGCGGAATGAAATCACGCCTAGGTAAAACCTAGGGTGACTTCACAAAATCGTGCCTCCTAGAATGGAGGGCGTGATTTCACCAAAAATTGGAAAAAAGGAAAAAAAAAGCAAAAACAAACACAAGAGGAAAAAGAGGGAAAAAAAGCAACTACAAAGTGCGAATTACAAAATTATGATCAATCTTTGTGTTTTGATTTGAAATTATAGATTTTAATTTTTAATTTTTATTTTAATTCATGAAACTGATTGAATTCGATTTGTTTGTGAATGCAACTAGGTATTCTCGAGAGTCGAGAGTGGAGGGTAGGGGTTCTAGCAGAGTTGGATGAACTGGGGCTAGCAGAGATGGCTTGGCTAGAGATGGTGGGGCTAGATCACCTAGAAAGGATGCCTCACATTGAGACAGATAGGGATATGCTGACAGCCTTGGCAGAGAGGTGCTACTCGAAGTCCTCTAATATCTAGTTACCTATAAGAGAGCTCACTGTCACACTAGAGGATATGTGGAAGATTTTGTAGATCCCTATTAGAAGAGCATCAATTTATAGAGTGTGGAGACAGGTGGCCACACTGCAGTGGTTCTCAATAGGGTTTACTCACTACGTGTGAGAGAGCACCATATTAGTTGATGAACTAGTGGGTCACTACGGGGTAGATCCTCTAACCATCATGCTTTGTGGGGTTACAGTTGGGCTATTGATGTGCCATACCAGTAGGCAACACTTACCATGGGTGATGGTAAGAGTAGTGGTAGACATGCATGATTAGATGGTTCAATTCGCATGGGACCCATATATGTTGGTCCACCTATATAGGACATTATACATTGTGTATAAGCAGTGTGTAGGATTAGTGTATATGATATTTCTCTAGGTGTGTTACTAGAAGAACATCATGGTATGGACACTAAAGGCACTACCAGGACCACTACCTAGCTCAGAGCAACCAATAATATACAGGTCGTTGAGGTCCCTAGAGAGGACTGCAAGGGCCTATGCAAAGAATCTACCACTAGTGAGGTGGATTATTGATAAGCTTCGGGAGGTGAATATCATCGGTAGGTCATGGTAGCTTCACCTTAGGTGGACAGAGGACAAGATAGAGCTATCCAGGATGTAAAGGATTAGGTGACTAAGGTCAGAGAAGGGAGAGTCAAAGATCTTTAGGTTTGATCGAGTACTTTAGTAGCACATGATCTTACAAGGAGTCTTGAACCTGGGGGACTACTAGTACTACAGGGTGACCTAGGACCCAGCAAGGGTAGGATATGAACCAAACCTCACCAAGTGGACCAAGGATTATATGGATGATCCTATTTACGTTGACCCAAGGGTAGAAAACATAGGAGTGGCTATCGGGTACATGCGATGGTATAGAGGAGTTATGCCCCAAAGCATATTTTTGTTGATACTGATATAGAGATGCTAGGTGATGGATCTAGGCATATAGTGAGCATTTTGAGAGGTAGATAATCAAGCCACAAAGAGGGTATAGTAGATTCCCACCACTCTAATATAAATACCAGCTCATGTTCATATCCTGGTGGTAGAGGAGGTCATCCAAGTGGTAGGGACTGGATATGGGGGGTGAGGTATGACCCCATAAGCTGGGAGGCTACATATCAGATATCTTGGAGAGGCCTCCATATCTACAACAATTATTGGTGAGATCCAAGAGAGGAGGGAGATAGAGGAGCTACGAGCACATGTATCCTCTCTACAGAGCCAGATGACCCAGATCAAAGTGGATAGGACCAGGAGGCTAGGCTAGAGGAGATGTAGAGTTTACTAAGCACCACAAATGCTAAGAGGGATTCAACTTGATCAGAGACTGATTGAATCCAGAGAGATATGGCTCATCTATATGGAGAGCACCAGAGAGCCAGGGTAGAGGGGATGGCTGTCATTAAGAGAAGCCAGGCAGGTGGCACGGTGTAACTTCTTTAGTTGGAGTTGCAGTGGATGGAAGAGAGGTTAGAGATATACCTTCAATGGGCTATGTTTTAAAATATGATTTACTGTATAGTTGTCCCACTAGGTTAGAGGATACCACTTCCTTCATCCATGGAGTCAGCAAGAATATTGTGATCTCGATCATGAATGACATCAATATCACGATAGTCTATGTCATAGCCCAGGTTGCCTCCTCCTCAGGAGGGGCCAGAGGGAGATGGCTCTCATAGCTAGGATAGAGAATACTAAGGATTGAGATGATGCACCATTTTTTAGATTATGGTGTACATATTTAGGTTGAGTGTACTGAGTTTAGATTGTGGTACACCAACCTGACATGGGAACTATGTAATATTTTTCTCTCGAGTAATATATAGCTGCTTTTATTGCTTTATTTGTGTGTGTAATGTATTTTTATTTAATTCATATTTTCATGTATGCAAAACTATCTTAATGCAAACTATATGAAAATGGATGGATGCAAAAGAAGAAGGAGAAAGACAAAGAAGACAAATGAAAGAAGAGGAAGAAATAAGGAGACAAAATAAGAAGAGAGAAAAAGAAGAAGAAGAAGGGGAAGAGAAAAAGGAAGAAAAGAAGAAGAAAAATTCAAAGGTCAATCATTTTAAAAAGAGAATAACTGATGAACCATAGCATAGAACTAGCATAGGCTACAAGGAACCAGTGTAGTTAGATACCATAGATCATTTCGAAAATAGAGCTAGACCCACTATAGGTTTAGCACTTGCAGATATGTAAATAGATGTGTAGATTCTGACCCGCTATGGGTGGTTGCTCCCTTATTGACTGCTATGAGGCATTTACCCATTAGGATGTATGTCGAGGTCTACTAAAATTTACCAAGGAGCTTATCCTATAATGGGATGTTGAGCCTACTAAGTCAAAAGAGAGTATGACCCGATAGAAGATCTTAGATGATGTAATACCTACTAGGATGTATAAGTATCCCATGTGGGGTGTAATATGTAAATAAATGATATGCAAGTACTATCCTAGATAGGGATCTTAATAAGACTTTGTGAATGAAAGAATTATCATGATAAAGAAATTGAGAGAAGGAGAAGAAGCAATCATAAGAAGAAAGAAGGAAGAAATCCCTAGGGGAGATCTTTCTAGGCAACAGAGTCCTAGTGGGAAGTGTAATGCATGTGATATATGACCTAACTAGGTATCATCACATTCCATTGTCACAAAATCCCTAAAAATATATATGAGCAAGCAGTCATGAACAAGTAATAATACAATTATGACAAGTAATCAAGCAAGGTGTTCTTTAGATGTCAAGCAATCATGCAAGGATGATAAGCAACAATAAAATATGAGCAAGCAAGCGGATGCAATGAGAATACAAATGCAACTACATGAAAGAAATATTTTTTTTAGATATAATTGAAATCAATGCAAAATCTAAATGCATCATTCATCTTATTAAAATAAATTAACATGCCATGAGGTGTTAGATCGAAGATATTTCTAAGGAGAACATTTTATCTATGATAAAAATTATGGGAAATTTCTTCCAAGGCACTTCTTTGGACATACATGGCATGATAATCAACACGTATTCTAACAACACCATTCTCTTTAATAAAATAAACATTATAAAAAGATCCACCATTCTCTTACACATAAGCAATGTCATACTTAAAACAAACAAAATCAATCATATTACAAGACATTAGCTTTGGAGGAGAAGCATGATTAATGCTTTTATTCTCATTTATTATCATATTTTGATATTATATATACTCTACATAAGTCACAAGATGATCATCATCCTAAAAAGGTAAAGTTTGATTTTTATTAGGTATAAAACCTATACCACATCTCCCAGGCCAAATCTCAACATCCAAAGGTTCTTGAATATATTTCTGTTGTGGTCCCAATCCTTTACCTGCATATCCCATACCATATAGGATCTGCTTAGGAAGGGGATAATCATTAGTGAGATAACATTAAGCAAAAGAGCGCTCACTAGGATATGTGTTGCTACCATAAATATTTTCTTTGAAGGCAGTCCCTCCAAAGACAAAGGTACATGTGCCAACCTGTACAACATCATCCTTCTTATGAGGCAAACCCATAGTTAGAGGTGACAGTGGTAGCTTGGTGAGATCCAAAAGAGGCTCTTGAAGCAACTAATTATCATGATCCAAGGATGAAGAATAGGGTTGAAATTACTCACTCACTTTTAAATTTTGAATATGCTCTAAAATTTGAGATGAGGAACATGGAGAATTTGCTGAAGAAATATAAGGAAAAGAGTAAGATTTAGATTGAGCTAACTCTATATTTGAACAGAATTCAAATGGTCGAGGATCACCCGAAATGGTGATAACTTGATTCTTAAATTCAAATTTGAGACATAGATGAAAAGTATATGGGATGACCTTCATTTCATGAATCCAAGGTCACCCAAGAAGAATATTAAAAGATGTAGGACAAGTCACCATATAAAACAAAGTATCCAATATTAGATGGCCCACTTTTAATGGAAGAGATATGACACCACAGGCCTCTTGGGACTTATTGTTGAAAGCTTTAATAAGGATATCATATTTTGTTAAATCTTCCTCTTTTAACCCAAATTTATAAAAGAATTGATACACACACAAATTGAAGGATGAACCATTATCAATCAAAACTCATTTGATAAGGGTATCCCCAATAAATGTAGTGATGTAAAGCGATGAATATCCATGTAAGTTTGAGGAAGTTTTATCATAATCTGAGAATGAGACATGATGTATCCCAAAAAAACCTATGGCATCAACTATAGTATCAGGGGTGACATATGGAGAAATAATTTTTTTTATTAAAGCATTTCGATGATCAGGAGAATTTTACAAAAGCTCTAAGACTGATATTTTTGCTGGAGTATTAGATAAATACTTTTGAAGATCATATGAAATCTGTGACTGTGGTCTCAACATTATAGGTGGAATTCTTGTAGCTGAATATTTTCTCTGATTTTCCTTTAAAACTGAACTAGGCTACGATGTTGAACTATGTCCTTGCTGATTCTGAATTTTTTTCCTTGTAGTTACCCCAACCATACCAACCACATTACTATGGCGTAGTGAATCACATTGATGGGCCACTTGGTTGGATGCTTGTTGACCATGCTTTGGTAATGGATCCTTGAATATCCCCATATATTGATTTGTTGTTGGGGTTTGTTGAATAGGAGCCTGATTACTTGGAGTTTGAGAATTTCTTAAATCTATCCTGCATCAATTAAATCTTGAACCACATGCTTCAACTTCTTACAAGAATTTTTCCAGTGTCCTTCTACTTTATGATATGTGCAATATTGACCTCCCTTATACCAATGAGCTATAGTATCTAGTTGTATTATAGGAGGTAGTTCAATTGCCTTAGCTTCTAACAATTGCTTCAAAAATGCTTCCATAAGTATATTAAGTTTGGTAAAATTCCTTTGAGGAGGTTTTGAAGTAAATTTTTTTATAGGCTATTAGTGACATTATTAACAGGCCTACTATCGTTATCACCTCCTATATGCTTACTACTATATTGAGACTTAGTAGAATTTTCTTATTTATTCTTAAGCTGACCTTTTCTAATGAGAGATTTTTCCACTTTTCCTGGCTAACTCAATTGCTTGATCAAGAGAGGTAACAGTAGTAGTTTCTAGTGCATATGATATTTGTTCTTGTAAACTAATGAATATATCAAGTATATCTTCCTGAGACACAGGTTATCTTAATAGGCCAACTAAACTTCTCCAAAGAGCTAAGAATTATGAAAAATAAAATTTACTTTTCTTTAGGTCATATAGGTCTCTCATTGTCACTTCCTTTTCAATATAAGCACTAAATTGATGAACAAACATTTTTGCAGTCTTTTCAAAGCTCTTTAATAAATAGTTGGGTAACCGATAATACCATTCCAATGCAATCCCATCAAGACTCTTTGGATATATTTTCAATAGAAGAATATCATCATAAACAAGATCATGGAAAGCTATCATGAATCCCCTTAGATGATCTATTGGATCTTCTATCCCTTTATAGATTGGTAAAACTAGCATAGGAAAATGCTTGGGATAAGGTCTAGCAACAATAATAGAATCCAATGGTTGACTACACATTTCCTTATAATTGTATGTAAACCTTGAAGGCTGAATCATATCCATCCTCGAAATCCACTAATTCATTATATTTGCCAAATTTTGTATTTCTGAATTATGTGTGTTTTCCACATTCCCTTGACTTAAGTTGGACATGAGAAGGTTGTTGTTATATGTAGTGCCTTGTGGGAATGGAAAATTAACTTGTGGTGGAACATAAGAAATAGTGTTGACATTAGAAGATAAAGGAGGAAATTGAAAGTAATTTTAGGTGCCGCTACTAGTTGGAGGAATAGGTGGATTCCATCCAATGTTGGTGGTATTAGTAGTAGCACAAGTCACTTGGTTCTTCAGATTACTAATATGCATAGGTTGAGATGTGGGATTATCATTATTAAGCATAGGAGACCTAATAGGAGGAGAAGGAGTAGCATCCTCTTTTTTAAGATGAGCTTATCATTCTACATATTCCAATAGCTTCTCCTTATGATCTTTCCTGAATTTCCAAATATGATCAAATGATGAGAAAACAAAGATACCATTGGATACAGTGTAAGGATCAGGATTGGTTCCAGTTTCCATATCTACCTCTTCTTGCTCTTCTAGACCTACATTAGGGTCTTACCTATTGTTGGAGCTAAATTTGACTCAAAATTTGAAACCCCCAAATTTAAATTTTTGGTTTCAATCAAAATGCTAAATAATGCTGGTCACTATTTCATTTGGTGTGATTCAATTTTTTTTTTATGGGTTTATTTGATAAGTTTAACCTTGGTCATTAATGTGTGCCCCTTTTAATAATGTTCAATTATCTTAATAAGAGTTATGGCAAAATTTTATTAATCATACCATTAAAACAAGCCAAGCAAAGATCTTCCTAAAATAAAGTCTCCCTTGGGCCTAAATCAAATGATAAATCATTAAGTCCTAAAGTCCAAAAAGAAATTATCAAGGTTTAATAAAAAGGGCCATGGTCTAAAAACCTGAAAATCTAAGCACAATATTAAAATCCAAAACATAAGGTTTGAAAAGGGGTCATAATCAATTTTTAATTAAAACTAAGGGTATGTACCCCCTCTCATTAAAAGTCGAGCATCTCTCAATCGCATCTAAGGTTGTATTCGCTTCTTCCTTAACCTAGAGGTGATGCTTTAACAAGATAGTCGACATATAGTTTGATCGGGTCAATATGATTATTTTTAGAGAGCATGCCTTAACATAGGTTTAAAATTTCATGCACCTCCCTGACCATGCAGATTTGACGACATTGCCCTATTGGGGTCAAGATCTAATGGATGCGCTTCATTCAAAAAATTATTTCATCTGAAAGCCTAAGTATTATATCATTTACTTTGATTAAATTATTAAAGTGCTTAAGAGATCTACGATAGTGATTAAATATGTTTTAAATTAATGGTTGTGTTCATTTTAAAATACTAACGTCGGAGAAGGAAATAAATCTATGGTAGCAAAGGTTCACGCCAAGATCTAACGGTTGCGATTGGATTTAAGTCAAATTAAGGAGAAAAAATCACACAAGATCTAATGGTAGTGCTCCATCGAGCTCAAAGATCAATAGACACGCTCCATTACTCGATTTATTATATCATTTGAAAAGCCTAAAGCAAAAAAAAAGAATCGATAGATGCGAAAGCCCTTATCAAGATTTGACGGTAGCGGATAAGTCAAAGTCAAACAAAGGGATGGAATAAAACAAATATGATGGTCATGCTTCATCCAAAGAAGAACAACATGTGTGATTAACCTCAAGAACATAAACACCCTCATGTAGATCAATGGTCATGGTATGTTTCAAGCCAATCCAACGGTAATTATCCCCTTTTAGGCTTAATCAAAGGTTATAATCATATGCCCCTTGATAACTAACCCTAAAAGTTGAAAAAAAATCAACAACCACGCTGACGTTGATCGAGATCCAACAAACATGTCGAAATCAAAACCTAAATGATGAAATGATTGCAGGACATCTAACAGTAGCGCTTCATCAAAGAGAAATCAAATGGATGTGCTTGACTTAATAAAGCATCCCGATATAAAGTTTAAATGCTTGAGTACCATGGTTACGAAGATCTGACGGTAGCACCCATCTATGCCTATCTTCGCCCGGATCCAACGATGACATATTGTTAAAATAATCAAAGGTTAACTCATAAGGGTTTGGGGGAAAAAATAAATAAAAGGCGTTTTCCGGGGGGAGAAAAACACTCAAATAATTTTTTTAAAGGGGGGGGGGGGGGGTATACCCTCCCCCCCCCTTTTTTCTTAACCCTCGGGGGGAGGGGGGGGACGGGCGCCGGCCCCCCCCCATTTAGGAGGGGGCGGGGGGGGGGGGGGGGGGGGGGGAACAACACACAGTGTCTTGGTTTAATGTATTGGTGTTTTTCTTTAGCTTATCCACGCAGATGAAGAGTGGGGGTGTGTTGGTGTATATCATAAATATAATAAGATAAAAAAAGATAGTGTTATGGCTGGGGCGAGCACAAGAAATAAATTTTTAGTTTGTTTGTTTTTTTTATAATTCTCCGAAAAAAATAATCAAGCATGTTCTTGGACATCAAAAGCTGCATTAATCCTCCTCAAGATCCGATGGTAGTGCACAAGTCAAAAGTCCAAGTAATGAAATGATCACGGATATCTTCCAGTAAATCTGATGGTAGCGCTCCATTGGGATTAAAAGGATCCGACGATAGTGATCGAGTCAATGTCAAAATGATAAGATACAAGCAGGGCTAATCTAATGGATATCTTATGACAAATCTAATGGATGTGCTCTCTCTCAAAGTAATCCAATGGCGGTGCACACTTCAAAGGTAAATCAAATGGTTATGAAAGATCCAAGGCAGCGATGGAACAAAGGTTGATCCAATGGCTGCGCTCAATCATGGTTATTCAGGGAAACTTAGGATATCCAAGATAATGACAGGCACTCACATCAAGAATCAAATCTTATGGGGATCCCTAGGATGATTGTTGCCCAATTAAAAGTGTAATCGATCCCTAAGATTTAATTATCGTTCGGGGCCAAGGTGGCACGAGGTTCAAAATGGAGGCCACCCCTATCACACGTCATAGCTCCACGTCGAAGAAGAAGAAGCTTCAATGACCAATAGTGAAACTTTAAATGATTGTAGGTACACAAACCAAAGAACCCAAGGACACATAGGATGAAGGACATTACCCACCATCAAAGCCCAACTTCGAAAGGAATGTGTTGGCAAATTTCCTTTGGCCAATTTTAAAAAGAAGTTGGTGACGCAGTATTAATGACAAAATGTGAGAGAATATTGAACTCATTTCACCACCTAGTAATTGAGCTCACAAAATCGGTCAATTTACCACCCTGGTAATCTAAGAGTAGAAATTGATACGCAAGAGGTAGAGAGAGGAAGAGTTTCGAGCTTTTTTAGAGAAACCAGACTCACTACCGTGGGTACAATGGCATCTTGGGGAGACATATTTGTACCCGAAGACACTAGAGAAGCAGTGAAATTCATTACAGACCGGTCACCATACTCTGAGATTTTTGGACCGCCTGTACCCGGTAGCACAATGTATGAATTCACTCAAAAGTGTGGAGCTGATAAGAAACCTACTCCAACACAATAGTACGAGATCGACAATGCATGTATCAAGAGTTTTGCTCATGTGATGGAGAATGATAGTAGGACCCCATGGATAATGGCTGACCTATTTCATAAAGCCCGGAGGTTACAATACAAGGGTTTCCCTAGAAGTAACAGATGGAATAGTAACCTCGGGAAGTTGATATGTCTGAAGGTTTACTTCTCCTCGGATTTAATGGCGTGGTTGGTAGTGGCATATGACGAAAGGACTAGAACATTTCGAGATAATAAGAACTGACCAGTATTCAGCATCAAAGTCAAGCACATCAAGAAAGTCTTCAATTTGATAGAGTCTACCACCTTTTTGGTACAATGGGTAATTGAACATCAATCCCGAATGTTCACAGGATTAGAAGTTTTTAAATCTTTGTTTGATACAAATGAGAAAATAGTTAATCAATTCCCAATTAGGAAGACTACTTTTAAGCCATGGGTCCAAGATTTTTGTGATATGATAAACATAGTCTTAGGGGTACAGGATCTCAGTGTAGTGAGTAAAAGAGTTTTGTATTTAGTAGCACAGAGCAATTAGGCACATAACACCCCAATCTATGCATGGGAGCTAGAACTGAGTAACCAAATACATGAGCAAATGGTAGAATTGAAAAAGGTCATTTTTGAACAAAGACAAGAGATGCCCTATTTTTCACAATACTCAATTTTTATCCACCTGATAGCGGGGCAATTAGGAGAAGAAGCCCAAAAAAGAGTAGAAGTCATTAACAGCCCTTCCATGTCCAGACCAATTTTTGGAGAATGCATGAAGGATGGACCCACTTGGGCTGGTTCTATGACCATTTTATGGTAGAAATCCATTGGACTTTAACCGGCATGCTCCTTGAGAGGCTAGGGCCAGGAGTAAGGGCTTTTATCAAAGAAAAGGATATTGGGGATTTCTTTTTCTCAGAAGGGTTCACTTATATCAGGCTCTATGGGGCCAAAATTCCCCCTAAGTTATTACCGATGTATTGTCCATTATCCCTAGCAGCTCTAGAGTTATGTAGGTAGGTGGCAGAGGAAGCCAAGATGAGACTAGTGAAGAAACATGGTAAAGTCCCTTGGCTCAATGTCCCCTATCACTTTGGGGACTATATATTTGTTGGCTACCCTGCACTGCTCAAGGGAATGTTTGATTTAGATACTATGGACTTCGATGAGATAACTTGGAGGTTTTATGAACCAAAAGGAATATATAGTAAAATGATGGAAAAATGAGAGTATGCTCGAATACAACATCGAAAGGATGCTTATGAAGAAATATTATTGGAAGCTATGGAAAAAGGGGCAGATTTATAGGTTGTATGGGATGATTTCCCTCCTAAAGATAGGGGCAACACACAAATTCATGAAGCCTATGATTACCCTACAGAATTGAGAAGGCTTCGAGAAATTTTAGTGGAATCTGTAGCACCTATTTTACCAGGAGCAGCTCAAGCAATCAAGGAAGACCCCTTATTGGAGTTGATAGAAGAACAAGGTATTGATCAAATGGAGGTCACTGTAAATACTGTAGACATAATAGAACAATAGGTCAGGCCTCCCATAGATGATCATCTCAGAATAGAGGCAGCACCAAGCACTTCCCAAGAGGTTTCCAAAAACCCAAGCACAGCTAAAGGGAAAGAAATTATGACCACACCTGTTCAGAAATATTCTCTCCTAGAACAGGCTATAATTCCCATTTTTGACAGAGTATTAGTTGTAACAAGTGTGAATAAATTGGCACCCATGGCCATCCCTACCTCTTTAAAAATAAAAGGATAGGAGATTAAAGTTCCATTAGTAATAAGGATGAATATGAGAAGAACTGGTGGATTTGGGGGATTTTTTCAAAGTCACAAAGTGAAGAATCAAACAGAGATAACCACTGTAGAAAAGAAGAAGCCTAAATTGAATTTACCTTCAAAAAAGGTTTTGTTAGAGAGGTCATATGAGCAAAATACCTTTACTGTTGCAGATGAACAGGAATTACAAGTAGTGGCAGGGATGGGAAATATAGGAGAACAACTTACAGATGAACCATGATTAGAAACATCTGTATCAGATATAGCAAAGGTAAATCTTCCTGCCTTGCAAGATCCACTTGTCTTCAGAGTCAATGAGGAGACCGAGGGCTCATCAGTACTAGGAAAAGAAGGTGAAATGGTCAAAGTTGTCAAGGCAATGCAAAATCAAACCATGGACCAACTAGTCGAGAAAATTGTAGAATTAAGGAATCAATTGAAAAGAGAAGAGAAGGAAAAAGCTGAAATGAAAGCATTAATAAATAAACAACAAGAAGAATTGGCACAAAAGGATACTCCAAAGGCACAACCCCCTTCAGTGGTAAGGATTCATAATCATGCCTATTATCTAAATGCAATGAAGAAGGACATGTCAATGAAAATACAAGTTCATGCCAAAGGGCTCACCGAGATGTTTAGGCAGATTAGGGTGATTCAGATAACTGCTCGAGAAATACAAATATTGATATAGGAGAAGGAAGAAGACTTCAAAGTCATTCATCCTACCCTTGATTTAATAGGAGATAATTTTGAAGAGTTGCAGGGTCAAGAGATAATAACAAATGATGGCAGTAAAATCCAGTTCAATTTTGAGTTCTTGAAAGCGGCCATGTTTGGGGTAAACCAAGAAAGGTGGATCAATGTTGTAACTAAAATGGATAATCTGATAGAAGATGCAATAGGTAAAATGGCAGATATTGGTCTATCCTTAGACAAATTCTTGGAAGCCCCCAGTATAGAAGAGCTACTCAAGCATACAATAGAAAAATTTGATTGTGAGTTAGATGATGAGTTAGAAATGACTAGACAATCTACCTTGTTGGTGAATACTGTGGAGATGTTGCTCTTCCAATATGAGAGAAACAAGCCCATTCTTGCCATACAAAAAAATAGAATTTTGCAGGAAATGAACATGCTAAGGTTTGTTGCAACCTTTGACACAGAAGTTTGGGAACTAATCAGCAAACAAATACAATGGCTGCAACAAGGTCAAAAGGGGAAAAAGGTTGAAACATATAGTCAACATCCTAGGAATAAGTTCAACTCTTCCAATTAAACAAGGACCTATGCCAACAGAAAAAGTCTCCAAAGCAGCAGAAGAGTCAAGTGCTCAAAGAGGGATAGTTCAAGAAAAATAGTTGAAAAGGAAGTAGTGGAAGAAAGAATAGACTCTCCCAATACCACCATCACTGGTTAAAATAAGCTAATGTTTGAAAAGGTCAAAGAAGAGTGTACAACATAAACAAAAAGAGATAGTGGAAGCCAATTGTACCAGTTTTGAAGATCAACTCAGAAGGTGACAAGTGTAAGGCCAGGATTGAAACCAGAATAACAGATTCAAGAACTCAGCCTATAAAAAGAAGCAGCTAGGTTCAGAATCATCATCAAGCAATTAGAGAATAGCATTTTTGCTAAGAGGTATACTTGAGTGCCCTTTAGAGTTGTGTTGTTGTATCTCCTTTTTGTGTCTATTTTTCTCATTCATTCTTCTTTCTTCCCTTTACTATGCAGGATTTTGATAGGAAAGTGCTCAAGAAGTTGAGATTATTTCCTGTCCTATTGAGCCTGAGATTCAGAGACTCTACTATTACCATATTGGAACAAGGAGAGTAGGAGAGACCTGTTACATTATTTGAACAGAGTCTTCTTCATTGTATTGATGTATTTCTTTGAGAAAAATAGATTTAAAAGGCATCCTGCCCACTTTGCATGTAATATTTTATGAAATCAATACAATTATGAGTTTCATTCCTATTATATCTTTGTCTTGGTACTGTGTGTCACTATGTAATGGATTACATTATTTGAATGCATTATATACATTTCTTTCATTGGTCAAATTTTAGTTTTATTACGATATTCGAATAAGTCTAAGAGCGCCAATTTTCTTTTCCCCCTTCTCTCTGTTCATGTCAAAATTGTTGTTAAATTGCTATAACAACCCAATGAATCTAGGCACCGATCTACATAAGGCATAACAAATGGTTATTTTCTTGCTTGGTCATTTTAATACATATAGTGTTACATTAATCTGGAGCGTGTAATCAATGTTTTATCATAGAATTACCACTGGGGTTTCCTTACCCATTCTGTAGTTTTCCTTTAGCAATAGTCATTTTTTATCAGAACTAAGAGGCAGGTTGACCAGAGCCTGTAATAGCTCGTTGGTTTCAAATGGATTTTTTGTAGCGTGACAATCGAATCCTATGGATGCAAGAATTGGTTCCAATAATTTTTTGGCACCGTTTTTGGGGAGAATTTTTACATTCTAAGCCTAGATTTCATGACATTTATTTTAAAAATGAGTAGCCAATAGGAATAAAGAACTATTGCTTTGATTTTCTATGATTTGTATGTTCTTTATTTCACCCATGGTTTTCAATTTTGATTTTCTTTACATTTCTTTATTTTCTTGAAATTCTTACGTTTCTTGATTTTCTTGAATTATCCCAAGAACCGACTCCTGTGAGGATGAGTGTTAATATCAAGCATTCTTGATAAAGTATACATTGTTCTTTCTGCACCCCGATGTTGGCGACTCTGTCTGAACGAACCCAAAAGATAAAATAAAAAAGGAAAGAGTAGAACGTGTTGGTGAACACCAGGAGAAGCGGTAAGGAGCTATTCCCGAAACTCGAGAATCCAGAGGTATTTATACATAATCAGAAAACTCCACTTTTCAAGAGTACTGCTTATAATAGTAGATCAAATTCTAGCGGTAAAAAGTACGTAAAGAAAAATAAAGATCAGAATACTTTTACTATTGATATCACTGTAGATGAAAATTTGAATTCTACTATAGAAGATACATGTGATTATTCTCATTGTCCAATTAATAGTAATACAAAGGTAGATAATCCATTAGATTATATTCAGGCTACCTAAACCCATATTATTATAGGTACTTGTTATGAATTTGAATTCTACAATAACAATGGCCCAGGCTAATGTTCATTTATGGAGAACTAATAGATATAGGCCTTTTATGTTACCAACAAATCTTAATGCCTTACCTAATAAAGCTCACAAATACCTTCCAAAATTCTTAGGAAATAGTGCAGTAACTGGAGAAGATCATATCAAGAGTTTCTTGTATGCGATGGATAGTCTAGAGGTTGAACATGAAGATGTAGTCTTGAGACTATTTTTATAGACTTTAGAAAAATATGCTAGAGAGTGGTTCAATTCCCTTCCTGACAATGATATCCCAAACTTCACCAAAATGGAAGTTGTGTTTCTAAAGAAATATGGTGAAAGGAAAAATGAACAATCTCTGTTAACTGAATTAGCCACCATGAAGAAAAAAGAGAATGAGGTTGTTAGTGACTTTAACAGAAGATTTTCAAAGACTAGGAACAAAATCCCTGCCAACCTTAGGCCTAGTGATATTCAGTCTATTTGTTTTTACAAGAATGCTTTTCAAGGAGAGTTTAACTATGAGTTGAGGCAAGAACAAGCCACTACCATTGATGGTTGTATGGAAAAGGCAATGGATATAGAAAGAAATATGCTTGATAGTGGTAAGATGAAGCCTTATTCTCTAGAAGTCAACCTACCTGATAGAAAACCTAAAAGAGTAGCATTTGATATACAAAGAAGAACTGAAATTGATCCAATGGAGAAATTGACTAGTCAAATGACTGAGATGCTCAATAACATGAACAACAAGATAGCAAGAATTGAAATAAATAATGGTAATAATGGTGAATCATCACAAACAGAGTGACCTCATGTTGATAATCATCCTCCCTTTAAAAAAAACTTCAATAGGAATTGGGGAAACAACAATGGTTCTGAAGAAGGAAATAGGAGTAGGAATAATGGTAACAATAGCTAGAAAAATAGAGATTCTGACAGAGATCAGAATAGTGTTCCTAACCCCATACCATCTGCCAATGTAGCAGAAGGCTTTCCCTATTTTTTCTCTACTTGTGATGCACCTCATAACCCTGATGCATGTGGAATTCACCTAAGTGACCAACGCAATGTAGATTTACATGTTGAATCAGAAGAGGATATAAGAATCAATGCTTGTTGGTCTATTGAAGATGAATCCAGAGAAAGGTTGTTTGAAGAAGATATGGATAAATATGCTTCAAATCATCATCCTCAAATATTAGTAGCTGAAGGAACTAAAATCTTGCAGAAATCACATGAGTCAAGATATGACAAGATGAAGCAAGGGAAATTAATCCCCACTGCTCAAGAAGTTGAAGAATTAGAGGCTACCCATACATTGAATTTAAGAAACAGGACTATCCTAGACAAGATAGAGAAAGCCTCCACAAGTGAAACAAGAAAACAAACTTTCACAAATAAGAATATTAGTAAAGAGAGAACTGATAGAATCCTCAAAAATATTACTCCTGAAGTAATAGAATTAGAGGAAGAGATTCCCAAAGAAGAAAGTAATAAACCACTAGATATAAAGAAGATAGAATTTGATGTTGGGTCAGAACTCAGTAAACAAAAGGTTAACATCACATTTGGAGAACTTATGAAAGTTCAACAATACAGAGAACAAGTCTGCAGAGCATTTGGATTAGTGGAACAAAAAGAAGACCCAACTTGCCATGCTGCTAGACAAAATCAACATGATACAAGATCACCATCCTCTATCAGACCCTTCTATGTATCATTAAGGTATAACTCAGATGAAGGAGAAAGGTATGTCATCCATAATTGCATGCTAGATAGTGGAGCCTCACACAATATCATGCCCAAATTAATAGCTGATCAAATGGGATTAATCTGTACTAGAGATTCTACCCCTATTTTAGTAATGGATAGCAGACAAATTCCTTGTGTAGGGGTAATAACTGGATTGTTGGTTTTCTTAGATCAACACCCCAAAAAGGGCATAGTCATGGATGTTGCAGTAGTTGATGTTGACCCATTCTTCTCACTATTACTCAGTAGACATTGGGCAGAACAACTGGGAGGTTCAATTCAATTGGACTGGTCCTATGCTACAATCCCAATATCAGATAAGGAGAATATAATTTTACGAAGAGAACCATTTAACAAGCACTCCGTAGAGTTAATTCAAATAGATGAAACAATGATAAACTTAGTAAACTCTATGGAAGAAAAAGGGATGGGAGTTTACTCCATATGGCACAACCCATTCCTGGTGGAAGTACCAGAAGCAAAGAACATGGATCCAAAAGTTATGAAAATAGTAGATGCTGAATCAGATAGAGTATTAACCCAAGAAATGTGGACCATGTCTTTTGATGGAGCTAAATCCCAATCTGGAGCAGGTGCAGGTGTTAATTTGACTGATATAAAAGGAAATTACCTTGGTATTCCTTACAGACTAGAATTCCCTTGCACAAACAATGTAGTTGAGTATGAAGCTTTACTACTAGGGTTAAGGAAAGTAAAAGAATTAGGTATTAACTACTTGACTGTAACAGGGGATGCAGAGCTTATTATACAATAAATCAAAGGTAAATATCAGACCAAGCATCCTAGGCTTAAGCAATATAAAAATGCAGTATTGGAAGAAATTGATAAATTCTTAGCTTTCAATATCTCATATATTCCAAGAGAACAAAATCATGTTGCAGATATTTTAGCTGTAAATGCCTCAGGTTTAGATCACCCAGAGATAACTACAGAATATATGGATAGATTCCCAACTATTTCAGTCTATAAGCCTTCTGTGCCAGATAACATAGTCTATCTACAGGTCTTTCAAGATGATATAGATATTAAAGATTTTATGACTCTGCAAAATCAATATGCAGATGTAATCTATGATGAAAAGGATGAAGATAAGCTAAAAGACCAAATAGGAGAGCCAGTAGAAGTAATCCAATTGAAAACTAATAGAATACCCAAAGGATTGGTTTCTCTAGAAAGTCTATTTGATGATTTTGACAAAGCTTATAAGCCTTTACGTAGAGAAGTAATATCTGAAGACATTAACATTGGTTCAATGAAAGAACCTAGAATAGTGAAAGTAGACATGGCCTTACCTGCTAAAGAAAAAGCTGGATATATCAGTTTCTTAAAAAAGAACAAAGAACATTTTGCTTGGACTTATGAAGACCTTAAAACTTTCAAAATAGATGTAATGACACACATAATACCCTTGAAAGAAGATTCCAAACCATTTAGATAGAAACAGAGGAAGTACAACCCAACTCTACACCCAATAATGCAAAAAGAGGTACAAAAATTGTTGGATTCCAAAATAATCAAAAAGGTAAGATTTTCTTCTTGGATATCCAATTTAGTACCAGTCAAAAAAAAGAATGGGGATATTAGACTTGTGTAGATTTTAGAAATTTAAACAAGAGTTCTTTAAAAGACAATTACCCATTACCCAACATGGAACAATTATTGCAAGCAGTAGTTGGCTCAACTAGATTGTCTCTGTTAGATGGATTTTCTAGGGTACAATCAAATTTAGATAAATCTAGAAGATAGACATAAGACAACATTCACTACACCTTGGGGCACATTTGAATATTTAAGAATACCTTTTGGACTAATGAATGCAGGTGCTACATTTTAGAGAGCAATGGATTTTACCTTCAAAGGATTAATGTTCAAAATAGTAGTTGTCTACCTGGATGATATCACAATATTTTCTAAAAATCCAGAAGATCATCTAGAACACTTAACTATAGTTTTTGCTCGGTGCAAGGAATTTGGAATTTCTTTAAATCCCAAGAAATGCATATTTGGGACTACACAAGGAAATTTGTTAGGTCATATAGTTTCAGAAAAAGGAATAAGCATTGACCCAGAAAGAATTGAAGCTATTTCCAAAATTCCCCCTCCCAAAAATTTAAAAGGTGTTAGGTCATTCTTTGGCAAGATAAATTTTATTAGAAGATTTGTTCCAAATTTTGCAGAGATGACCAAACCCATAAATGATATGGTTAAGAAAACTGGAGAAATAAAATGGATAGTAGAGAATATGGAAGCATTTAACAAAATCAAAGAAGCCATATCAACCACTCCAACCCTAAGCTGCCCTGACTATTTTAAATATTTTAACATCTATTCATACGCATCTGAACATTCAATTGTTGTAGTTCTTTCACAAAAATATGATGAAAATAATGAAAGGCCAATAGCCTTCATGAGTTCAGGATTGAAAGGAGCACATCTTAAATACACCTTGCTAGAAAAACATGCTTATGCAGTCATCCAATATTTAGAACACTTCAAAGGTATATTTGGCTCAAATAAGGTTTACTGTTGCATCCCTTTTATAGCAATAAAAGATATTTTTTCTCAATCAGAGCCATTAGGAAGACCAACAAGATGGATGGTAAAGCTTCTGCAATATGATGCTGAATTCAAAATAGTTAAAACTATCAAAGGACAAGGTTTGGCTAAATTGTTGGCTAACAAAGAAGAAGAAGGATTTGAAAATGTTCTCACAATAGATGAGGCATATGATGTCAGAAGAATCAATAATACCGAATGCAAATGGTATGAAGAAATTTTGTCATACCTACAAACCCTTTCATTCCCTAAAGATATGTCAACAAACAGAATGAGGTCAGTCAAGCTTCAAGCCCAGAAATATTATATACAAGATGGTGTGCTATATTGGAAACACCCTGATGGAGTATTATTAGTCTGTTTATATGAAAGTGAAATCCCAAAAATAATTAATGAATTTCATGATGGTTTATGTGGAGGACATTTTGCTCCAAGAGCCACAACTAATAAAATTATGAGAGCAGGATATTATTGGCCTTCCATTTTTAAGGATATATATAAATATGTTAGGAACTATCATAACTGCCAAGTTTTTGTAGGAAAAAAGTAGCTAGCAGCCATGCCCCTCAAGCCAGTAATCATTGAAGCACCATTCACCCAATGGGGCATTGATTTAATTGGAGAGATCAAGCCTAATTCATCTGGCCAACACAAGTGGATCATAACTGCAACAGATTACTTTACAAAGTGGGTAGAAGTTGCACCTCTGAGAACATCCACTACTGCCACTATCATCAAATTCTTGGAGGAAAACATTCTGACCAGGTTTGGAGTTCCTCAAAAACTAGTTACAGATAATGCACAGTATTTTGTTTCATATGAAATGGTAGAGTTTTGTGCTGAATATGGAATTGAGTTATCCCATTATGCTAATTATTACCCCCAAGGAAATGGTCTAGCTGAGTCATCAAATAAGAATGTAATAACTAGAATAAAAAGGTCATTAGGTAAGAACAAAAGAGGGTGGGACAGTGAACTTAAATTTGCTCTATGGGCTGATAGGTTGTCTATTAAAAGAAACACAGGAAGAACCCCCTATGAGATGGTATATGGAGAGAAAGCCTTATTACCTTCAAGAATAGAAAAATTGGCACTTTCCCTCTTATTGCAAGACCATGAAGACCCCAATCCCTTACAGAGAAGGCTTGACCAAATTGTCCTATTAGAAGAGCAAAGAAGAGAGACCCTTAATAGAATGATGGAACAAACCCAGAAAACCATGAAATTGTTTAATAAGAAAGCCAAGGGTACTCCTTTTTCTCAAGGAGATATAGTCATCTATTGGGATCCTAAAAATGATAAGCATGGTGAAAAGGGTAAATTTGAACCTAAATGGATTGGTCCATACCAGATAGCCCATGTTATAGGGCAGAATACATACAAGTTGCAGACTTTGCAGGGAGAAATAATGGCTATCCCTATTAATGGCCAACACCTCAAAATGTACAATCCTTGTTGAAGGTGAAATATATATATATATATATAAGAAAAAGAAAGTGGAAAAACAAAAACCCCAAAAATAGAGTGATGTATTTTGTTATTTTGTGTACTAGATAAGCTTTTCTTTTGTTGTTAGCATAATTCTGAGTTTGTTGTACACATGATATTCTTAGTTTGATGAGTATACATTACTATTGATTCCACCAAAAACAATAAGAAAAAAGGAGATTTATTTTAGACTCTGATGAGATTTACAATTTTTCAAATATGAGTGTTTATGCAATGGTTATCTGATATGAGATAAAACAGAATGAAAATAGAGTTGATTGAAACATCATGTCAAAGCCTCACATTACAAATGATACTTAAGGTGACTTCAAAGGTCCAAAGAACCGAGTTATCTTTGAGAGGGTGGTTGAGCTAAAAATCATTACACTCATCCTTTTAGCCAAAAACTAATCCTCAACTCAGGCATACTCTTTGCACAATTTGCTTATATATCCAAGTACTTCTCAAACGAGAAAGAAAAATAAAAATAAAGTAAATTGAGTCACTGCCTGAGATATCTTGGAAAACCTCTACCGGGGCTATAGATGCTTGACTAGAAGTAGGGTAAAACCGGATGGGATTAGAAGCAACTCCATCGGGGCTATAGACGCTTGACTGGCAGTGGAGCCCTACAGAATGGTGAAAATTTTTAAAGAGTGAAATCACATATTAGGCTTAACTATTTTGCTCAGATATGGCAAAGTTCTGAAAGACTTAGAAATCAAAATAAATGCACAAACACACACATGGGCTTAAACATGATGGAGCAAATAGTTTTGACAAATTTTGTGTAATCATATCTTATAACTTAGCTAGAACAAGCATTACAATATATCTCAAAAGCTCATATGTTTCTAAAATTTTGGCCCTATTTTTCCAAAAAGTGAATAAAAGGAAATTACAGTTTTTCAATACTCTATTACTTTGATGTCCTATCATTTGTACAGTTTTTCAGTTTTAAAATTGTAATGTTTTGTTGTTTTTAAGTTTTGCTTAATCAGTCTTGATGATTTGAATTTTTATCCAAAATTGCAATAAAACCAGGAGATTCTGTGGTTCTCAAGTGCCTCATGTTTTCAGCACATTGTCCCAGTCAGAGCCTATGTTGGAGCCAAATTTGACTCAAACTTTGAAACCCCCAAATTTAAATTTTTGGTTTCAATCAAAATGCTAAATAATGTTGGTCACTATTTCAGTCAGTGTGAGTCAATTGATTTTTCATGGGCTTATTTGATAAGTTTAACCTTGGTCATTAATAATGTGTGCCCCTTTTAATAATGCTCAATTATCTTAATAGGGGTTATGGCAAAATTTTATTAATCAGATTTTTAAAACAAGCCAAGCTCTGATCCTCCTAAAATAAAGTCTCCCTTGGGCCTAAATCAAATGATAAATCATTAAGTCCTAAAGTCCAAAAAGAAATTATCAAGGTTTAATAAAAAGGGCCATGGTCTAAAAACCCAAAAATCTAAGCACAATATTAAAATCCAAAACATAAGGTTTGAAAAGGGGTCATAATCAATTTTTAATTAAAACTAAGGGTATGTGCCCCCTCTCATTAAAAGTCGAGCATCTCTCAATCGCATCTAAGGTTGCGTTCGATTCTTCCTTAATCAAGCGATGACGCTTTAACAAGATAGTCGACAGATAGTTTGACCGGGTCAATATGATTATTTTTAGAAAGCATGCCTTAACCTAGGTTTAAAATTTCATGCGCCCCTCGACCACATAGATCCGATGGCAGCGCCCTATTGGGGTCAAGATCTAATGGATGCGCTTCATTCGAAAAATTATTTCATCCAAAAGCCTAAGTATTATATCATTTACTTTGATTAAATGATTAAAGTGCTTAAGAGATCTACGGTAATGATTAAATATGTTTTAAATCAATGGTTGCATTCATTTTAAAAGACTAACCCCACAGAAGGAAATAAATCAATGGTAGCAAAGGTTCACGCCAAGATCTAACGGCTGCGATTGGATCCAAGTAAAATTAAGGAGAACAAATCACACAAGATCTGATGGTAGTGCTCCATCGATCTCAAAGATCAATGGACGTGCTCCATTCCTCAATTTCTTCTATCATTTGAAAAGCCTAAAGCAAAAAAAAAAAGAATCGACGGATGCGAAAGCCCTTATCAAGATCCGACGACAACGGATAAGTCAAAGTCAAACAAAGGGATGGAACAAAACAAATCTGATGATCGTGCTTCATCCAAAGAAGATCAACGGGTGTGATTAACCTCAAGAACATAAACACCCTCATGCAGATCAATGGTCATGGTACGTTTCAAGCCAATCCAATGGTAATTATTACTTCGAACAAACAAAGGTAAGGTTCAGGTTAAATTTTAATTAAACCAAGGTAAATCAGGCTTAACAAGGGTCTAATGCATCAGGTAATTATCCCCTTTTAGCTTAATCAAAGGTTATAATCATATGCCCCTTGGTAACTAACCCCGTAGGTTGAAAAAAATCAACGGCCGCACCGACGTTGATCGAGATCCAACGGCCGCATCAAAATCAAAATCTGAATGACGAAATGATTGCAGGACATCTAACACTAGTTCTTCATCAAAGAGAAATAAAATGGATGTGCTTGAATTAATAAATAATACAAATATAAATTTTGAAGGCTTGAGTACCATGGTCATGAAGATCCGATGACAATGCCCATATCCACCTATCTCCATCTAGATCCAACGGTGGCACGTTGTTAAAAATGATCAAAGAACTAAAGGTTTGCAAAAACAAAAGCAAAAGGAAAAAAAACACAAAAAAGTAAAAAGGAGGGAAAAAACCCCCCTTAAACCCCCCCCAGGGGGGGGAGAGAAAAAAAAAAAAAAAAAAAACAAAAAAAAAAAAAAAGGTTCTTGGACATCAACGGTTGTGTTAATCCTCCTCAAGATCCGACAACAACATGCAAGTCAAAAGTCCCAGTAATGAAATGATCGCGAATATCTTCCAGTAAATCTGATGGTAGCGCTCCATTGGGATTAAAAGGATCCGACGGCAGCGATCGAGTCAATGTCAAAATGATAAGATACAAGCAGGGCTAATCTAATGGATATCTTCAAACAAATCTAACGGATGCGCTCTCTCTCAAAGTAATCCAATGGTGGCACACACTTTAAAGGTAAATTAAATGGTTATGAAATATCCAAGGTAGTTATGGAACAAAGGTTGATCCAACGGTTGCGATCAATCACGGTTATTCAGGGAAACTTAGGATATCCAAGATAATGATAGGCACTCACATCAAGAACCAAATATTATGGGGATCCCTAGGACGATTGCTACCCAATTAAAATGTAATCAATCCCTAAGATTTAATTATCATTTTAGGCCAAGGTGGCATGAGGTTCAAAATAGAGGCCACCCCTATCACATGTTATAGCTCCACGTCAGAGAAGAAGAAGCTTCAAAGACCAATAGTGAAGCTTTAAATGATTGTAGGTACACAAACCAAAGAACCCATAAACACATAGGATGACGGGCTTTACCCGCCATCAAAGCCCAACCTCGAAAGAAATGTGTTGGCAAATTTCCTTTGGTCCATTTTAAAAAGTAGTTGGTAATATAGTATTAATGAAAAACATGCGAGAATATCGAACTCATTTCACCACCCAGTATTTGAGCTCACATAATCGGACAATTTACCACCTCGGTAATCTAAGAGTAGAAATTGATATGCAAGAGGTACAAAGAAAGGAAAAGTTGAGTTTTTTTAGAGAAATCAGACTCACTACCGTGAGCATAATGGCATCTTGTGGATATGTCTTTGCACTCGAAGACTCTAGAGAAGCAGTTAAATTCATTATAGACCGGTCACCATACTCTGAGATTTCTGGACCACCTATACCCTGCAACACAATGTATGAATTCGCTCAAAAGTGTGGAGCTAATAAGAAACCTACTCTAGCACAACAGTACAAGATCGAAAATGCATGTATCAAGAGTTTTTCTCATGTAATAGAGAATGATAGTAGGACCCCATGGATAATGGTAGACCTATTTCATAAAGCCCAGAGGTTACAATACAAGGGTTTCTCCAAAAGTAACATATGGAATAGTAACCTCGGGAAGTTGATATGTCCGAAGGTTTACTTCTCCTTGTTGGAAATTTGAGTTAATTTGAGGTATTTTATGTTGTCATTGATGTCACATGGATCATTGATGTCACATGGATCACATTTGGTTTTGGTGGCCAAAATATTTCATAAATAAGCATTTATGATATTTTGGAAAGCATGGCTATTTACATGGTTTTTATGAAAACCAAGGCAGGAAAAATAAAAGGTTTTATTTAAAACCATGGTGGGCTTATGTGGAAAGGGATTTTCTTAAAAGCCAAGGTGGAATTTTGTTTCATCGAAAAAGGACCTCCGGTGATGAAGATATTAAAGTTTAAAGTTTAAGTTTAAATTAATGGAGGGCCGACCTATGTGCAATTAATGGAGGGTGGCATATATATATATATATATATATATGTAAAGGTTTCAATTTATTTAGGAAAGGGGGCATATTATATATCGTCGGAAAGCTTATTTCGAGGGCTATTTGAATAAATTATTTAGAAGGAGAAATAAGGTGTGTGTAAAGAGATATTTCTGATTTTGCAAAGGGGTTCCAAAAGTGAAGTTTGCCTTGTTCTTTTTCAAGAGGATTAATTCTTTCATGAGGTGACAAGGTATGCAATATTGTGATTTATTTTATTTTATGGTATAAGTGGTTTTGGGAGTGAAAAGGTTATGCAATGTTTTGATTTATTTTATTTTATGGTATAAGTGGTTTTGGGAGTGAAAAGGTTATGCAATGTTTTGATTTATTTTATTTTATGGTACAAGTGGTTTTAGGAGAGATAAGGAAGTTGTGCAATTAAAGGCCTTGGTGATGATTATTGAAAAGTGGAGTAATGTTGATTATTTTGTGATCTACTAACCCTTGTGAAGATTGGCAAAAGAATTTTGTGATTGTGGCAGATTTACAAAGAGGTTTTTTCATCTTCATAAAAGGTATGGGCACATTCTCCTATTGATTGTTTATGGTGGTTGATTTCTGAAATATCATTGGAGGGAAAAGGATTGTTTGTGGTTTCCTTTTCGAAAGTGGTTGGTTGAATGCTTCAAGGTTTTCTAAGTTGAGAGTTGTGTCTAAACCTTGTTTTATAAGCATAGTTGTTGAAGCCCATTGGTTGTGAAAGAACTTGAGTTAGAAAAGAACATGAGTATCATTGTTATGTGAGATTTGTGGTTGAGCATTGTTGGAAACATTTGAGTTGGTTGATACATACTTGGACTAGGGTTGTGTGAGAGAGAGTTGTCCCTTGTGGTGATTGGTTGAGTTGAGTTGATTGAGCCTAGTCAAGTGATGTGTGAAGTGATTGTTCAAGTCCTATGAAATAAACTATTCCATTATTCTGATTTGAGTTGAGAGTAAGATTAGAACATATTGAGTCTCTAACAATTCTCTTTATGCTTCTATGAGATTGACTTGAGTTGAGTTGAAATTGATTTGAGTTGAGTTGAGTTGAGTTGAGATTGAGATTAGAACATATTGAGTCTCTAACAATTCTCTTTATGCTTCTATGAGTTGAGTTGAGTTGAGTTGGGTTGAGAGTGAGATTAGAACATATTGAGTCTCTAACAATTCTCTTTATGCTTCTATGAGTTGAGTTGAGTTGAGATCATTGTGGATCATTGTTGTCATCCATTGAAGAGAACATTGCCATTCATTGTTGAGTTCATCTTTGAGCTTTGCCTTGATAGATTTGTGGATGAGATTTGAGTGCTACTTGAGCATGATTGATTGAGCCTTTGAGAAGGCCTTTGGGACAGATTTGAGGATAGTGTTGGGACAGATTTGTGGATAGTTTTGGGCAAGTTCTTGGTGAGCTTGCTAGAGAAATTTGGGCAAGTTCTTGGTGAGCTTGCTAGAGCATATTTGGGCAAGTTCTTGGTGAGCTTGCTAGAGAAGATTTGGGCAAGTTCTTGGTGAGCTTGCTAGAGAATTTGGGCAAGTTCTTGGTGAGCTTGCTAGAGCAGATTTGGGCAAGTTCTGTGTGAGCTTGTTAAGCAGATTTGACAAGTTCTATGTGAGCTTGTTAAGTAGGTTCTATGTGAGCCTATTGAGCAGGTTCTTAGTGAGCCTATTGATAGAGCTTTGGAGGTGACAGAGTATAGAGGATAGAGTCTCAATGGATAGAGATCCAACAGCCAACATAGTTGAAGACAGATCTGAGTGAGGAGTCTTCAAGTGGAGAGAGGTCCACCAGTTAGTGCAGTAGAGAGATAGAGTCTTCTAGAAGATCACATAGCCAGAGCAGAAGGGGAAAGAGTTCTCCTATGGAAGAGATCCACGAACTTGAGATTAGGGGATCAACATCTCCTTTGGATAAAGATCCATAAACATTGTAATTGGGAGTGATTCCCAAAGAGATTGATTGAGAAAGTTTTAGTAAAATATTTTCTCTGTGGAGTAGCCCACATTGGGTGAACCATGTAAATTGTGGTGTCTCTATTGTGTATGGTTTATATGCATTGATTTGATTACTACTATTGATATTACTATCTTTACACAACATAATATTGAATTGGAAGAAAAAGTAAAAAGTGGTCTTATACTGTTCACCCCCCTCTCAAGTATAAGCTTGTGTTCTTCAATTGGTATCAGAGCGGGTTCCTTCGAAAAGGCTAACAACTTGAGGGAAGATTCTACAAAGAACACATATGGCTTCACATAAAGGATTATCTTCAAATAAGGCTCCATTGTTTGATGGTAACAATTATGCTTTCTGGAGCATGAGAATGAAGAACTACTTGATATCACAAGGATATGAGGTATGGCAGATGGTTGAAAAAGAGTATAAGGTTGAAGGTGATCCCGAGGAAGATAAGACTACCAGGAAATTGGTTGAGATCAATGCAAGAGCAATGAATTGTATTTTGAGTGGGCTACGTGAGACAGATTTTGCAAAGGTCATGGTATGTACTTCAGCTAATGAGATGTGGACCAAGTTGAGGAATACTTATGAAGGAGATTCCAAGGTAAAGTTGGCAAAACTACAAACTCATAGAAAAATATTTGAGGAATTGAAAATGGAAGATTTTGAAGATATTGCAAAGTTCTTACTTCGAGTTGATGAGATTACTAACACTATGAGAGGCCTAGGTTTTGAGATGAAAGAATCAGAAGTTACTCAAAAGGTTTTGAGATCACTTCCCATGAAATATGATGCAAAGGTTTCAGCAATAGAAGAAACAATGGATATCAACAAGTTAACAATGGAAGAATTGCAAGGTACTCTCACAGCTTATGAGATGAGGGTAAGTAAGCATCAAGCTCCAATAAAAGAGATTGCATTCAAGGCTTCAAAAAAAGAGAAAGGGAAAGTTTCAGAAATAGATAGAGTTTTAGAAAATGATGAGGAAGCTAACTTCATCAAAAGGAATAAGGACTCAAGGAATTTTAGAGATATAAGGAAAGTCAGGTGCTACAAGTGTGGTGATCTTGGTCACTATGCATACAAGTGTCCACATGAAGAAATCAATGATGATGAAAAATAGGGTCACAGAAGAAAAGAAGATGGAAAGCATAAGCATGACAAAGATGACAGATTCAAGCAAAACAGGTATGAGAAGAAGAAAATTTTTCGTAAGGCAAAGAAATCTTACTACATTGTAGAAGCAAGTGATAGCTCAGATCATAATGATAGAGACAATTCAGATGATGAAAAGGAAGAGCATTTATTCCTAGGAATAGAAGGTGAAAGAGAACAATGTTTTGTGTGTGGTCAAAGAGATCACAGATCAGGATATTGCAATGGTTTCAATGATAGTGAAGATGAGATGACACATCAAGGAAACAGGCATGGTCAAAGAAATCTTGAGAGTTTGTTTGCTATAGAAGATTATAATGATCTTAGTGACAGTGAAGATGAAGAAGGGTTTTTCTATGGAATAAGAGAAGTAGAAGAAGAACATTCACTCCAAATAGAAGTTAAACAAGAGGATAATGTCTCAGTTGATATAAAGGAAGACTTCAATGTTATCCATGAGCAACTACAAGAGGTTAAGGAGAATCTAAAAGAATTGAGATGTTCCCTACATGAGAAGTTTGATCCATCACATGACTCAAAAGGTCAAGATATTTGTACTAAGAAGGAAACATGTATTTCAGAGGCTATAGAGATGGATGCCAAGTTGCTACTTGACACAAATGAAGAGAAAGAAGAGGAAGATTCCAAAGCACCAAAGGTCCCATATTTCAGGTTTGGGGAATCACACTCAAAAGGAAAGGAAGTTCTAAAATATGAAAGCAAGGAAGCACCTAAGATTTGTGAGGAAAGTTCCAAAGTTCCTATGGCTCCAAATATTCAGTTTGGTTCTTGTTTTGAGATAGGTGAATCAAGTTCAAAAGGAGAAGAAATTCTTGAAGAGAAAGGCAAGGAAGAGGTTTTAGATACTACAAAGAAGGTTCAAGGATGTAATGCACAAGTTGAAAATGATCATAAGGATAATGGTCAAGAAAGGGTCTATGGATCAAAGAAGTTTGATTTTTCTAGAAGAAACTTCAAGGGAAGAAGGTATGGTTTTCAGGGACATTGCTTCTCATGCAACAGGATTGGTCATAGAGATTTTCAGTGCAAAGGAAATGAGCAACATGGTTTTGGTTTTAGAGCTACACAATTCAGAAGTCATGGTAATAATGGTCATGAAAACAGAGCTTCACAATACAGGGTTCAGGAAAGGAATGGATATGGAAATTACTTCAAGAAAGAATTCAGGACATGGGCACCATCCAAAGGCTACAATATCAAGTGTTTTAATTGCAATAACTTTGGGCATATTGCAAGATGGTGTAGGACTCAATTCCAAACAGGTTCAAGGCAAGAAGGTCAAACAGGTTCAAGACAAGAAGATCAAGTAATTCATCAAGAGAAGGATATCAGAAAAACATGGAAGGAAGTTGATAGAGGAAAGAATCAATGTAATATGGGAGTAAAGGTACTCCCACCCCAAAATTAATCACCTCAAGAGAGAAGGTGGTGAGGGGGCTATGCTTAAGAGTCATATCTTTTAGCCCCATAGGTGTCCCTTTTGCCATTGATGTCAAAGGGGGAGAGATTTGAGTAAGGGGGAGAGCATTTGAGTTAGGGGGAGCAGCCTCCAAAGAGAGTATTGAGTTAGGGGGAGCAGCCTCCATAGAGAGTATTGAGTCAGGGGGAGCAACTTTGATTCTCAGAGATGGTTTTTGCAGTGATTGTGGTGTTTGCATTAGAGGTGTTGCCATCAATGACAAAGGGGGATATTGTTGGAAATTTGAGTTAATTTGAGGCATTTTATGTTGTCATTGATGTCACATGGATCATTGATGTCACATGGATCACATTTGGTTTTGGTGGCAAAAATATTTCATAAATAAGCATTTATGATATTTTGGAAAGCATGGCTATTTACAGGGTTTTTATGAAAACCAAGGTAGGCAAAATAAAAGGTTTTATTTAAAACCATGGTGGGCTTATGTGGAAAGGGATTTTCTTAAAATCCAAGGTGGAATTTTGTTTCATCGAAAAAGGACCTCCGGTGATGAAGATATTAAAGTTTAAAGTTTAAGTTTAAATTAATGGAGGGCCGACCTATGTGCAATTAATGGAGGGTGGCATATATATATATATAAAGGTTTCAATTTATTTCGGAAAGGTGGCATATTATATATCGTCGGAAAGCTTATTTCGAGGGCTATTTGACTAACTTATTTAGAAGGAGAAATAAGGTGTGTGTAAAGAGATATTTCTGATTTTGCAAAGGGGTTCCAAAAGTGAAGTTTGCCTTGTTCTTTTTCAAGAGGATTAATTCTTTCATGAGGTGACAAGGTATGCAATATTGTGATTTATTTTATTTTATGGTATAAGTGGTTTTGGGAGTGAAAAGGTATGCAATATTTTGATTTATTTTATTTTATGGTATAAGTGGTTTTGGGAGTGAAAAGGTTATGCAATGTTTTGATTTATTTTATTTTATGGTACAAGTGGTTTTAGGAGAGATAAGGAAGTTGTGCAATTAAAGGCCTTGGTGATGATTATTGAAAAGTGGAGTAATGTTGATTATTTTGTGATCTACTAACCCTTGTGAAGATTGGCAAAAGAATTTTGTGATTGTGGTAGATTTACAAAGAGGTTTTTTCATCTTCATAAAAGGTATGGGCACATTCTCCTATTGATTGTTTATGGTGGTTGATTTCTGAAATATCATTGGAGGGAAAAGGATTGTTTGTGGTTTCCTTTTCGAAAGTGGTTGGTTGAATGCTTCAAGGTTTTCTAAGTTGAGAGTTGTGTTTAAACTTTGTTTTATAAGCATAGTTGTTGAAGCCCATTGGTTGTGAAAGAACTTGAGTTAGAAAAGAACATGAGTATCATTGTTATGTGAGATTTGTGGTTGAGCATTGTTGGAAACATTTGAGTTGGTTGATACATACTTGGACTAGGGTTGTGTGAGAGAGAGTTGTCCCTTGTGGTGATTGGTTGAGTTGAGTTGATTGAGCCTAGTCAAGTGATGTGTGAAGTGATTGTTCAAGTCCTATGAAATAAACTATTCCATTATTCTGATTTGAGTTGAGAGTAAGATTAGAACATATTGAGTCTCTAACAATTCTCTTTATGCTTCTATGAGATTGATTTGAGTTGAGTTGAGTTGAGTTGAGTTGAGATTGAGATTAGAACATATTGAGTCTCTAACAATTCTCTTTATGCTTCTATGAGTTGAGTTGAGTTGATTTGAGTTGAGAGTGAGATTAGAACATATTGAGTCTCTAACAATTTTCTTTATGCTTCTATGAGTTGAGTTGAGTTGAGATTGCCATTCATTGTTGAGTTGATATTTGAGTGCTACTTGAGCATGATTGATTGAGCCTTTGAGAAGGCCTTTGGGACAGATTTGAGGAAAGTGTTGGGACAGATTTGTGGACATTTTTGGGCAAGTTCTTGGTGAGCTTGCTAGAGCAGATTTGGGCAAGTTCTTGGTGAGCTTGCTAGAGCAGATTTGGGCAAGTTCTTGGTGAGCTTGCTAGAGAAGATTTGGGCAAGTTCTTGGTGAGCTTGCTAGAGCAGATTTGGGCAAGTTCTTGGTGAGCTTGTTAGCATAGATTTGACAAGTTCTGTGTGAGCTTGTTAAGCAGGTTTTATGTGAGCCTATTGAGCAGGTTCTTAGTGAGCCTATTGATAGAGCTTTGGAGGTGACAGAGTACAGAGGATAGAGTCTCAGTGGATAGAGATCCAACAGCCAACATAGTTGAAGATAGATCTGAGTGAGGAGTCTTCAAGTGGAGAGAGGTCCACCAGTTAGTGTAGTAGAGAGACAGAGTCTTCTAGAAGATCACATAGCCAGAGCAAAAGGGGAAAGAGTTCTCCTGTGGAAGAGATCCACGAACTTGAGATTAGGGGATCAACATCTCCTTTGGATAGAGATCCATAAACATTGTAATTGGGAGTGATTCCCAAAGAGATTGATTGAGAAAGTTTTAGTAAAATATTTTCTCCGTGGAGTAGCCCACATTGGGTGAACCACGTAAATTGTGGTGTCTCTATTGTGTATGGTTTTTGTGCATTGCTTTGATTATTGCTATTGATACTGCTATCTTTACACAACATAATATTGAATTGGAAGAAAAAGTAAAAAGTGGTCTTATACTATTCACCCCCCTCTCAGTATAAGCTTGTGTTCTTCGCTCCTTGGATTTAATGACGTGGTTGGCAGTGGCGTATGATAAAAGAACTAGAACATTTCGAGATAATAGGAACTGACTAGTATTCAGCATCAAAGTCAAGCACATCAAGAAAGTCTTCAACTTGACAAAGTCTACCATATTTTTGGTGCAATGGGTAATTGAACATCAATCCTGAATGTTCACAAGATTAGAAGTTTTTAAATATTTGTTGGATATAAATGAGAAAATAGTTAATCAATTCCCAATTAGGAAGACTGCTTTTAAGCCATGGGTCCAAGATTTCTGTGATATGATAAATATATTCTTAGGGGTATAGGATCTCAATGTAGTGAGTAAAAGAGTTTTATATTTAGCAGCACAAAGCAATCAGGTGCATAACACCCCAATATATGCATGGGAGCTAGAACTGAGTAACCAAATACATGAGCAAATGGTAGAATTGAAAAAGGTCATTTTTTAACAAAGACAAGAGATGCCCTGCTTTTCATAATACTCAATTTTTATCCACCTGATAGTGGAGCAATTAGGATAAGAAGCCCTAAATAGAGTAGAAGCCATTAACAACCCCTACATCCAGACCAGTTTTTGGAGAATGCATGAAGGATGGACCCACTTGGGCTGGTTCTGTGACCATTTTATGGTAGAAATCCATTGGAATTTAATCGATGTGCTCCCTGAGAGGCTAGGTCTAGGAGTAAGAGATTTTATTAAAGAAAAGGAGATTGGAGATTTATTTTTCTCATAAGGGTTCACTTATATTAGGTTCTATGGGGCCAAAATTCCCCGTAAGCTATTACCGATGTATTATCCATTATCCCTAGAAGCTTTGGAGTTATGTAGGTAGGTGGCAAAGGAATCCAAGATGAGACTAATGAAGAAACATGGTAAAGTCCCCTGGCTCAATGTCCCCTGTCGCTTTGGGGACTATATATTTGTTGGCTACCCTACACTGCTCAAGGGAATGTTTGATTTAGATACTATGGACTTCGATGAGATAACTTGGAGGTTTTATGACCCAAAAGTGATATACAATAAAATGATGGAAAAATAGGAGTATGCTCGAATACAACATCGAAAGGATGCTTACGAAGAAATATTATTGGAAGCTATGTAAAAGGGGTAGATTTACAGGTTGTATGAGATGATTTTCCTCCTAAATATAGGGGCAACATATAGATTCGTGAAGCCTATGATTACCCTAAAAATTTGAGAAGGCTTCCAAAAATTTTAGTGGAATCTGTAGCACCTATTTTACCAGGAGCAGCTCAAGAAATCAAGGAAGACCTCTTATTGGAGTTGATAGAAGAATAGGATATTGATCAAATGGAGATCACTATAAATATTGCAGATATAATAGAACAGGTTATGCCTCCCATAGATGATCATCTCAGAATAGAGGCAACACCAAGCACTTCCCAAGAGGTTTCCAAAAATCCAAGTGCAGCTAAAGGGAAAGAAATTGTGACCACACCTATTCAGAAATCTTCTCCCCTAGAATAGGCTATAATTCATTTTTTTGACAGAGTATTAGTTGTAACAAGTGTGAAGAAATTGGTACCCATGGCCATCCTTGCCTCTTTAAAAATAAAAGGACAGGAGATTAAAGTTCCATTAGTAATAAGGATGAATATGAGAAGAACTGGTGGATTTGGGGGACTGTTCCAAAGTCACCAAGAGAAGAATCAAACAAAGATAACCACTGCAGAAAAGAAGAATCCTAAATTGACTTTACCTTCAACAAAGGTTTTGTTAGAGAGGTCAGATGAGCAAAATACCTTTACTGCTATAGATGAACAGGAATTACAGGTAGTGGCAGGGATGGGAAATATAGGAGAACAACTTACATATGAACCATGATTAGAAACATCTGTATCAGATATAGCAGAGGTAATACCCTATAATATCCACTTATCTTTAGAGTCAATGAGGAGACCGGGGCTCATCAGTACTAGGAAAAGAAGGTGAAATGGTCATATTTTTCAAGGCAATGCAAAATCAAATCATGGATCAATTGGTCAAGAAAATTGCAGAATTAAGAAATCAATTAAAAAAAAAGAGAAGGAAAAAGCTAAAATGAGAGCATTAATAAATAAAAAATAGGAATAATTGGCACAAAATGATACTCCAAAGGCACAACCCCCTTTAGTGGTAAGGATTTAGAATCATGCCTATTATTTAAATGCAATGAAGAAGGACATGCCAATGAAAATACAATTTCATTCCAAAGGGCACACCGATATGTTTAAGTAGATTAGGGTGATTCAGATAACTGCTCGAGAAATACAAATGTTAATACAGAAGAAGGAAGATGACTTGGAAGTCATTCATCCTAACCTTGATTCAATAGGAGATAATTTTGAAGAGTTGCAGGTTCAAGAAATAATAACAAATGATGGCAGTAAAATCCAGTTCAATTTTGAGTTCTTGAAAGCAGCCATGTTTGGGGTAAACCAAGAAAGGTGGATCAATATTGTAACTAAAATGGATAATCTGATAGAAGATGCAACAGGTAAAATGGCAGATATTGGTCTAGCCTTAGACAAATACTTGGAAGCCCCCAATATAGAAGAGCTACTCAAGCATATAATAGATAAATTTGACTGTGAGTCAGATGATGAGTTATAAATGACTAGACAGTCTACCTTCTTTGGTGAATACTATGGAGATGCTGCTCTTCCAATATGAGAAAAACAAGCCTGTTCTAGCCATACAAAAAAATAGAATTTTGCAGCAAATGAACATGCTAAGGTTTGCTGCAGCCTTTGAAACAGAAGTTTGGGAACTAATCAACAAAAAAATACAATGGCTGCAACAAGGTCAAAAGGGAAAAAAGGTTGAAACATATAGTCAACATCTAGGAACAAGTTCAATTCTTCCAATTAAACAAGGACCTGTGTCAACGGAAAAAGTCTCTGAAGCAACAAAAGAGTCAAGTGCTCAAAGAGGGATAGTTCAAGAAAAACAATTGAAAAGGAAGTAGTGGAAGAAAGAACAAACTCTCCCAATACCACCATCATTGGTTAAAATAAGCTATTGTTTGAAAATTTCAAAGAAGAGTGTACAACATGAACAAAAAGAGATAGTGGAAGCTAGTTGTACCAGTTTTTAAGATCAACTCAGATGGTGATAAGTGTAAAGCTAGTATTGAAACCAAAATAACAAATTCAAGAACTTAGCCTATAAGAAGAAGCAGTTGCGGTCAGAATCTACATCAAAAAATTAGAGAATAATATTTTTGCTAAGAGGTATACTTGAGTGCCCTTTAGAGTTTTGTTGTTGTATCTCCTTTTTGTGTCTATTTTTCTCATTCATTCTTCTTTATTCCCTTTACTGTGTAGGATTTTGATAAGAAAGTGCTCAAGAAGCTGATATTATTCCATGTCCTATTGAGCTTGAGATTCAGAGACTCTACTATTACCATATTGGAACAAGAAGAGTATGAGAGACCTGTTGCATTATTTGAATAGAGTCTTCTTCATTGTATTGATGTATTTATTTGAGAAAAACATAGTTAAAAGGCATCATGCCCACTTTGCATGTAATATTTTATGAAATCAATACAATTCTGAGTTTCATTCATGTTATATATTTGTCTTGGTACTGTGTGTCACTGTGTAATGGATTACGTTATTTGAATGCATTATATATGTTTCTTTCATTGGTCAACTTTTAGTTTTATTACGATATTCAAATAAGTCTAAGAGCGCCAATTTTCCTTTCCCCCCTCTCTCTGTTCATGCCAAAATTGTTGTTAAATTGCTATAACAGCCCAATGAATCTAGGCACCGATCTACATAAGGCATAACAAATGGTTATTTTCATGCTTGGTCATTTTAATACATATAGTGTTACATTAATCTGGAGTGTGTAATCAACGTTTTATCATAGAATTACCATTGGGGTTTCCTTACCCGTTCTATAGTATTCCTTTTGCAATAGTCATTTTTATCAGAACTAAGAGGCAGGTTGACCAGATCTTGTAATAGCTCATTGGTTTCAAATGGATTTTTGCAGCATGATAATCGAATCCTATGGATGCAAGAATCGATTCCAACACCTATCAATATGGTCATCTTCCAAGGGAACATAATCATATTCTAATTGTTTCCTATAACTTCTAAGAAAAGGAGCCATTTAGAAGTAGTGAAAATAGTTAGGGAAAAACACTAACACACATATTTTAATTTTTTAATAATTTTCAAATAGAATTAATGATCTTGTTTAAAGTTTTCAAAAGAAATGAGGTGTTCATGTCGGGTTCACCAAAGATGTAGCAGGAGAAAACTACCCTACCGCATATAATTATCAAAAATGTTGGATCCGTAAAGGTAGAAAGCCTTATGGGGTGAACCGTGTTGGCTATGTTGTTTTCTACACTTGATGCTAGGGGGAAAGGTTCACTAGGAATGATTTTAGGACTCGTTCCAAGTCCTCAGGATTTCAGGATGTTTGATGTATTCAGTTTTCAAGCAATCACCTAAGTTTGGCCTTTCTAGATCTATGCTATAAAATATAAAGGACAATGCAAAAATCATAACGCGAGAATACAAGAGGTAGAATAATATTATTCTTTCTTTGAATGCTTGCTAACCTAGGGTTTTATCCAGAAAACCTTTAAAGCAAGGACACAAGATAAATGCACAATATTAATCCTAGATGCACACTATATGCTTTCAATTTCAGATGCCTAAGAATCAATAACCAGATCATATCTTCAGCCATAAAATAATTAGAACACTTATATTGACCGTGGTTGACTTGGATTTTTTTACCTCTTATCCAATGATATCATAAATACATGTTTCTGCAAGACAACTTATAAACACTTGAAAATTATATTAGCATTAGGGGGCCTGCTTAGGCCACTGTACAACAATGATTAGAGGTGCGACAGTCAAGATCTCTAGGTCATTTTATATGATATTTGGAAACAAAAGAAGAAATTGACCTTTGGAGAATTAATAATAAAACAATAATGCAATAGTAGAAAAGGAGAAAAAATATGCTATCATGTCCTAAATGCAATTTAGAAACTACTCATGCAATCAGAATTTGATAGATGCCCCTAGTTCAATCTTGGGTAATTTCATGCCTCACAAATGATAACCATGATAACGCTACATGTGAAGTCATGCTCCATCATAATGGGGTATGATCGTGCTTCTGTGAGCAAAAACCCTAAATTAGGGTTAGCAAAGTTGTGCCTCGTTGAGACAGGGCACGATTTCGCTTCCAAGACATGAAAAATAAAAGATAAATGTAGAGCATAAATAAATGTAGGAAATAAAGAGCACACAACCTGATGGATGATACAAAAGTAGGTAAAAGAGATCGAGGTATCCAAACGGGCACTCTATTTCCTTTCGAACTACAAAATGAATCCACATAGTAATCCAAATCAATGTCACAGAATATTAAATCCACATAGTAATCCAAATCAATGTAGCAGAATATCAAATTCGAAAGTTACACTTTGAGGTTAGCTTGTAGAAGAAATAGGAAGCAAATCAAAAGTAAGAATGCAAGCACTAATTAACTATAAGAATTTTGAGCTTAATTATTTCTAAGATTGATCGCATGTATCTCCTCTTAGGGTGAGATTAACCCTTTCTTTTATAGATGAAAATCAGGGTGAAAGAAGCAGGAAAATAAACACAAACCGATGCCAAACATGCTAAAAAGGTTAAACCTAGGTTTTAATAAATTTAAACCCTAACATATCGAAATTGTATCCTGTATCGATGAGTTGTGATACTGCTTTTGTGAAGATGCATCCCATCGTAACCAGGTGTGATTTCGCTAAAAGGCTAAAGAAAGGCAAGGTAGGGAGAACAAAGTATTACCCTTGCCTAGGGAAAGGGTTAGGGACCTCTTAGGGGCTCTAAGGAAGATTGCCCACTAAAAGTGGGTTAATTTTTCGTGTCTACACCCTGGAGAGACTTCTATGATAAAGTGGTAGATTATGAGCTAGAAAATCACCCAATGCATGTTTTTATAGAATATGATGTTAAAGCTTTGGTGAAAAGAAAAACTTAGAATTATGCAAAGTTGTTTGAATTTTGGAAAATACGGGGAGAAATAGATACCATAAACTCCAAGTATCCCATAAAAACTCATAGAATGTTCGAAGACTATTATTATTCACATGCTGACACCTGGCAGGGGATCAAAAAGTTTCTAGTGCTAAGATTCAAGAGGTCTACTAGACCAACAAAAGAGGTAAGTAACGAATAGGCCATCAGGGCAAGACTAAGGCCTTTCACCATTCGAACACCCCCATCCTCCCCTCAATGGACTAGGAGTACTACAAAAGATATCCCCATTGGGAAGGGCAAACAGGTTGCTTTCCAATCCTCAATAGGGGAATTACAAACATATGGGCTAGGTGCTCATCTGATGCAAATGCAAGGGTACCAAGGGGGAGGATTGGGTCCTAATGACTCGGGTAGTGTAGGACCTATCTTGGTTGACCAAAGACTAGAAATATTGGCTCTAGGAGCATCTTCTAAGGGTTATGTGGAACCTAGGTACAGAGGTAATCAAGAGCAAATCATATCAGGGACTTATATGGTTATATTCACATATTCTACCTTCCCTCAATGACAAGAACAACCTAGTGCTTCACAATCATATAGTCAAGAGCCTATTCAAATAGAGAAATATGTGGTAGACATCTCTGGGTCATAATATGTGGTAGCCCTTTTTGTAATGCCTCATGGAGAGGAACAAGAAATAGAGGAAAGAGGGATAGAAGAGGAGCATATTTAGGCTCCATAAAATGAGCAATCAAGCATAGTTCAAGATGCACATCAGTACCCACCAAGGGATCCATGTATGTTTTCTATCTCTTCTCCTAACCCTTCACCTCTAAATTACCAAGAGAACCTCCCCTCCCATTTTTAAAGTCATGTCTCATCAGTAGAGGTTCCCCCTCTTGTATCACCCCATGTTGTTACAACCATATCAACTCCATCCATACAACATCCATTATTTTCCATTGGAACCCCACTCCCACAGTCACAAGAACCCTCCACAATTCCATCCACCATATCGGTAGGTCCATAAATCACAACATCACTCCCTCCCCCTGAATTAGTAGAGGCCATGATAACTACTCCTTCACACCAAGAATCCACTATTTTGACCTCTCCACTCAACCCTGTAAGTTTGGGGCCATCTTTGATCATTGTATCTATTCCCATCACTGACTTTATTGCATCTTAACAATACAGAACAGAAGAAATTATCTTCAATGTAGCAGCCTGGTGGACTGAGCAAATGACAAAGTATTCTAAAGAGATAGCATGAAAAATAAAAACTACAATCATTGATCCAGTGTCCAAAAAAGGACAAAGGACACTATCACTCCAAAAGTGAAGAAACCAAGAAGGGAGATGACTCTGGAAGACTATGATATGGTCAAGAAAACTATAGATATCATGCAACTACTAGATTCTGATGAGTTTGTAATAGAAAAATCTCACATGGATATGATATTCTTGCAAGGAGATGTTAGAAGAGAGGAAAATAAAGAGCTAAAACGAAGAATTGAGCAACTAGAGACCTCTCTCAAAGAATGTGAAGACTTGGTCAACTCTCTCAAAGATGAGGTCAAAGAGCGGTAATATAAATATAATGAAATAGCTAATTTTAGAGAACAAGAAGAGGGCCTCCATGCCCAAGTAATGGCTCTTATAGAGCAAAAAAATAAGCTAAATCATCAATTATTGTTAGAAATAGCCAGACTTGTTGGGTTTTCCAAAGAAATCATAAAACAAGCTTGAAGAAGGGTATGGTCAGAGATCAAAGTAAAAAGCACATAAGCCAAGTCAGTCTTTGTATTTTTGGATGAAGCCTCAAAGGAATTGGTAAGTGCAAGGATTACCCTTCAGAAAGTAAAAATGAGCTTCAACATAAGATAGCCCCAACAAAAAATATTTTTAGGCTAGCAAAGACTAAGTCTAGAGTCATGATCAGACTCATTTCAAACAGAAAATGGTACATAGCTAAGGGAATATCCAAGGATATCTTGGACAAAAATAAGTTGTTATGGAAAGGTCTATAATTGCTATTTAAACTTGAGGAGAAGACTAACAATATGATGAGCAAACTCTCCCACCTTAGGCAGTTGGGATTCCTTGACTACTTTGGAGAAGATCATCAATTTATCGAAGAAGTAGTACTATCAAGTTGTATAGATTCCATAATATAATATGACTCTAAAATAGAAGGATGAACTAAACCAATCTAGCAGGAACAAGTAATCCAACTGATCGATAACTTGATAAAAGTAAAAGATGTCATCTATAAATTGGGAAAAAATGATTCTGAACCATCCCACAAGAGATTGTTCAGCCTACAAAGAATCCATAGGAACATATCATTGATGTCTAAAATTCCAAAAAATATATGGGAACAACCCTTGAGTGAACTAATCCATGTTACCCAACTACTTAGTGAAGAATATGATGATGATATCAATGCTACCGCAGAGGAAAGTGAAGGATGAGTCTAATAAAAATAGGTCTGATGATGAAGACCATGAAGAAGGGAAAGAGCAGATTGACGATAAAGTCATAGAATATGAAGAAGATGATGAAATTCATGAAATCATCCCAAAAAAACCAAATATCAAAGTGGTTCACCTTGGAGAAGAAGATGAAGGAGAAGAGTAGAATGGATGAATAGGTCTAAACAAGAGACCTATCATAAACACATTTTTGATGAAATTTTAGCAGTATGACAATAGTCGAGAAATAAATAAAGCATGAAAATGTACAAAGCCTCACGCTCATGGCATAGAATATTTCTAAGAAACAACCTATAAGAGAAACCCTCTTGAGAATTGAGAATCATATTTACCTCACAAATAGTTTCTTCATAACTATCAAATGATGGATGTTTTTTCTCTAATCAAGACATTGGTAGTTATGAAGGAGCAATTTTTTAGCCATGATGCTGAGTCTAAGTTTACCATTCATTTCCCTCTATATCATTTCACAAATACCTACCCACTCCACTCCCCCATCTATTTCCATGCATCTTGAATCACTCCTTTCATCTCATTCCTATTTTCCATTCCATAAATCGTTCATCCCATCGATTCTGTAAACCCAATGAATAAGGCTCTGAGTTATCAAAACCTTATAAGCAAGATTCCCCAGGAGGTACCAATAATGTAGGCCAAAAAAGGCTGCATTCATACTTAGACCAAAATTTTGCAAAATTTGGCTAAGTATGTAAGGGGGATGCAAAAGCGCGACAAATCACCCAAAGCTAAGAAGCGCTGAAATCGATTCAAAAGTGAGAAGGCTGGAAAAGGGGTATGCTTCTCAGTTTCCTTTGTACTTATTGTGCAAAAGTGAAGAGCATTTAAAAAAATTGAAAAGTGTTGTGCAAATATGAAAAGCGAGAAAGCACTGAAATCAAGTTAAAAGTAAGAAGTCTAGGAAGACCATACTTCTCAACCTTCCTTGTATCAATTGCGTAATCAAAAAATATTGGAAAGAGCCCAAAGATGATAAGCACTAAGAATAAAGAAGTCACATAAGTCATGCTTCTCGATCATCTTCACATAAGTCATGCAAGCCAAAAAGCATCGAGAAAAGGCATAAATTGAGAAGTGCCAAAAAAAATGAAAATATAGAAGAAAAAAAAGCCACACTTTTCCTCCTTCGCATGAGCCACACAAACAGAAAAGCACTGAGAAAAGTATAAAATTGAGAAGTACTAACAAAAGGTAAAAATAAATAATAATGAAAAGTCATGCTTTCCTTCATTCGTTGCCATTGCACAAACAATAAACGGTACTCTAGTCGTCTGACGGACAGATTTACGACCATAATTAAAATTCTACCTCCCTCAAGGATTTTCGATGAAATTTTGCATGCATAATCTAGAAAATATGGAAAATCTGAAACTAATGCTAGAGAAGCCAAACAAAAATCAGTTACAACCCAGAACCTTCCATAAGCATCATGTTGAACCAGATTCAGTTGAGAGATCGACGGAGAGAAATTGATTCTAAGAATCGCCAACGACAACAATGGGCTCAACCAAAAGGTTGTTGCAATAGATTTAGGAGGTCATAGTTGGTGGGAATCATGAATGGCAAGTGGTTAGAGAAACCACAAGAAAATCAAATCTCCTTGTAATGCTTGAGAGTAAAAATTACTATTGTAAAACCTATAAATAAGGATAGAAACCTCCTTCCAAATGGTCGGCTCTGGAGTGTTTTCTTGCACCACTATGTAGTTCTTTGCAAATTGATGAATAAAGCATTACAAGGGATGTTTACCTCAAATTTGTGCCTATGTTGAATGGTGGACTTGATATTACCTCATCTTACTACTATGGTTAGTCTATTCTGTTAATTTGAAAATCTAACTTAGAGTAGATTGAGTTAATTGTTTCTGCATACATGTTTATCGAGAATTTTATTCCTATTAAATCAAGGTATTGATCTTATTCTGCTAAAATTGGATAATCAATATTTCTATATATTTGAAATAATTTTGTGAATATGCAAAACACCATTTCAATAGCGTAACTGCATAATTTTTTAATGTTGTTAATCCTCTAGGATGCTTTTTTGAAATCATTTTTTAAAGGACATTGTGTGGTTATCTATGATGTTAGCTTCACTCGACCAAATTAAAACTATTCTTTCTAACCCTATCATTTATATTCTTAACTTCACTATAATTGAGCTAAATAGAATCAACACTCAAAAATTTGATAAGGAGTCAGCCTTATTTGGAGGTTGAATCAAAACAGTTTGGTTATCCCAATGTTTAATCTGGGTTGTGATCAGCGGGTGCTCACCTTCAAATCCCAATATATGATAATCATAGTTCTAGCATGAGCTAGATCAAAAACTAGACTACAAGAGGCTTCCAAACGCTGATCATATTTTTTAAGGGTTTTGTGAAGTTATTTTGTAGGATAAAAGCCTGTGGGATATTGTTGGACACAAGATAAAGCTTGGAACAACCATCAAATTAGATAAGTGCTCTAATAGATCTTTAGGTTGTTTGTTTATTGTCTTTTATTCATTTTTGTTCAAAATATTAGTCTTTTATTCATTTTTGTTCAAAATATAGATCACAGGTGAGAAAAAACATTTGATTAAATTTATAGACATTTAAAAGGATAAAAGCATAGAGTGTACATCTAGGTTTTTAACCTTGTTTGTCCATTTCTCTTAGACCCTTGATCAAAGGTTTTATTTTGCAATCCTAGGGTTAGTAAATATTTAAATTAAAGAATAATTCTAGGGTTATATATTGTCTTCTTGCATTTGTATCTTGAATTGTTCTTCCCCTTTTATATTATAGTTTTAGAAATTCTAAACATAGGTGCATGCTTAATTAACACATCCCAACATATTCCACCCTTAACTTGGATTGAGTCCTAAAATCATTCCTGATGAACCCCTCCCCCAGTTGCCCACCTGAGTGTAGAGTTATAACATACCCCCATAGTCATATTAAGGGTAAACTATGGATCCAACCTTGAGAATTATACACAGTAGGGTAGTTTTTCCACTCTACACCCTTACCTTCATATCCCATATTATATAGGATTTGCTTACGAAGTCGGTAATCATTGGATAACTAATAATGGTAAAAGGTTCACTCTATTGGAAAAGGATTGCTACCATGTCCCTTTTCTCCATGGGATGTACCCACATAGCCAAAGGTACACATACCTATTTGTACTACTTCACCCTTTTTATGGGGTAAACCCATATATTAGGGTGAAGGTGGTAGATGAGCTAAATATATAAGAGGACTTTCGATGAACTGAGTGACTTCATCTTATGATGAGATTATGATTGGTGGTTTCTATCTTATTTTAAAGTTTTCAAACTCCTTGGTGATTTTGGATGATGAGAAAAATAAGATGTAGAAGTAGGAGGAAGTTTGTGAAGAGAAACAAAAAGACATAAATTGATTTTATATTGAGCTTGCTCAACCATTGAACAATATTAGAGTGGATGAGGGTCACCCAGAATGATGATAAGTTGATTTTTAAATTTATATTTTAAACATTGATGAAGAGTAGAAGGGATAGCCCTCATGGAATGAATCCAAGGGAGTCCAAGAAGAATATTAAAAGATGTTGGGCAATATACCACATAAAACAAAGTGTCTAAGATCTTGGATCCTATCCTAAGGGGAAGGGATATGCAACTACATGGGCTCTATTATTTTTTACCCCATCACCAACTACATGCTTGTTCTTATATTGGGTTTTCGTTGATATTTCCTCTTCTTTCCTAAGTTTGAGTTGGCCTCTTTGAATAAGAGCCTTCTCTACTCTTCTTTCCAAATCTACTGCTTGTTCGAAAGAGGCAATGGTTGTTGTTTCTAATTTATATGAGATATGCTCTTGCAAGTTTCTAATAAAGACCTCTAGCATGTATCAATTAGGTAGGGTGTATCTTAATCATCTAACTAAACTTCTCCATCGAGATAGAAAATCTGAGAAAATTTCATCTTTACCTTGTTTCAAGAGGGGAAATCTTGGAGAGTTTCTCCTTTCTCAACATAAGCTCCAAATTGTTGGACAAATAACTCAGCTATTTCTTCAAAAATTCTTAATAAATGGTACTGTAGTTGATAATACCATTCCAAAAGGATCATAGGGAACGTTTTTAGTAACAAGATATCATCAGACATGTTGTTATAAACATCCTTAAGTGTTTTATAGGGTCCTCTATTCCCTTATAAATTGGTAAAATTGGTATTGAAAAATGCTTGGGATAGGGCCTAGAGGTTACCATAGGATGTAAAGGTTGATTGCACTTTTCCTTATAGTTATAAGTGAAACTTGGAACTTGAAGTGTATCTATTCTCAATGTCAATTATTTCACTATACTTGTTAGACTTTGTATGTCTAGATTGTTGTTGTGCAATGCAAAATGGGGTGTTGCTTACATGTTTATCCCAAGGTTATAGGTAGTCTATTGAAAGGGAACTTGGTTAACATTGTTGTGGTATGGGATGTTTTGTGTAGTATCGTGTTGTGGAAAATAATTTGGAGGAACAAAAGAAGGAATGTTAAGAGGAACATTATTCAAAGAAGGAATAAAATGAGAGATATTAAATGTTATTATGGGGTATACCACTAGTTGGAGGAGGTTGCTAAATTCTCCCCATGTTGATGGTTTTGTAGTAGCATTCATTGGTTTATGGAATAGATTAATATTATGAGAATATTGAAACAAAGGATTGATGTGAATATTGAGAGGAGAATTGATTTGATGATGAGACGTTCAATCTTCTTCAAAGTAGATGTCTCTATACAATGCTTCATTTAGGACTTATCTATTTTTCCTAAATAAATTAATGAAATTATTAGGTGATTTGAAGGTGAGTTGACCGTGAGGTCCTTCAATAGGATCAAAGTCATCACCAGTCTCTATATCCTCTTCTTCTTCTAGATTGGGATTCTCCCTATCAACCTGATCATCCTCATGGCATAGAGGATTCTCTTCTGGCTCTATCATATTTTTCTTACTCCTAAGGCTTGGGGACATAGGATTAAGATAAAGAGAAAGAAAGAAAACCTAACACAAAAACACAAAGGATACAAAAAATTATTAACTTTTTGATTATTTTTTCTAATATATGCAAACAGATATAAATGATTTTGCTTATAGTTTAAAAACAAAAACAAAATGAGATAAAGGGAAGGGGTTTCCTAAATGGACACTAAGGACATGTTTCATGTCAAGTTCACCAAATATGTAGAGGGGGGAAATATCAACTATAGATGATTCTCGATGAATCCATTGGGAGCTAAGGTAACTATGGGGGTATTGTTATCTACACTCGGGGGCTTTGAAAATTGGAGGGTTCACATGGAGTGGTTTTAGGATTCACTCCAAGTTTGGGATGGAGTGTTTGTTATGTTTATTGAAATACACCTATGTTTTTTCTTTGAATATGAATTAAACTATAAAGAAATGAAGAAAAATGTAGGGCAAAAAATGATGTAGGCAAACAAAATATTATTCCTAAAATGATTCTTTATTTTAATGAAGATTAGCCTTAACATTGTGAGAAATAAACTTTTCTTTATTTTATTTTATCCTTTCAGCTATAAAATATATATAGGAGACACAAACACATAATAAAACAACCTAAAAGAGCTATCAGAACACTTACTTAATCCAATTGTTGATTCTATTCAAATTTGTGCTCCAAAATTCTTAATCGTGAATTTGATCAAAAACCTAAAAAATTCAACAAAAACTTGGAAAAATTGGTTAGTATTTAGGAACTTGCTTAGGCTGCTATGTGACTAATATTTTAGGTGCAACAGTCAAGTCCCCTTGGTTATTTTTAGATGACCATTCAAATATGAAAGTGATTGGTGACCTTTGGAAAACAAGCAAAACAAGATGTAGTAGCATAAAATAGTGAAGATATGATGCAAATAGAAAGAATGTAATATAATCCAAGCATACAAGAAATGAGCTAGGATTTTTAGGAGTAGAAATTTACCCCCAAATGCTAGTAACCAAATTTGTGCCCCATAATGGTCAATAACAAATTTGGAAACAAAGACAAAATGGAAAACCCAAGAATTTTTTTGAAATCGTGCCTCGTAAGGACAGGGCATAAATTTTCAACAAAGCTTTTATCTGATCTATAAATGCAAAACAAAATATTAATGATCTAAGAAAACTAATAATGCAAGAAAAACCTGATTAGCTTGTGGTGGAAGAAAATGGGGCAATGAAAGAGTGAAGGTAGCAACAAAAATGGTAGACCTCTTCTTGCACAAGATCTATCATCAAGGCTCCTCCACTTGCTCCCCAAAAGTAGCTAATCACAATAAGCACATAAGCAAAGTAGAAATAGAACATTTCAAAAGCAATTAATCCTTGAGAGCATAAAAAATCACTTGCAATCATCATGAGGGATGGATAAGATTCTCAAATTTGGCTTGAAAAAGGGAGTCCAATCCTTCTATTTATAGGAGGTTTGGAGGGGTTTAGGTGGGAAAAAAAAATAAAACTTGGCCTAGGGTTGACATCACAAAGAGTTGACATAGGACTAGGGTTTTAAGAGGAAAAATCCAAGAGTACTAAATTTGTGCCCCATCTTGGATGATTGCAAATTCAACAAGGCTAGGAGAAAAAGCCAAACAAAAGGGAAAAAATGAGCTCAAACTTACACTTAGCAAATTTGAGCGACTTCAAAGGGATCAAAGAGAAAATTAACTCATTTGGATTGGTCCATTTTTTGTGTCTACAGATAATGATGAAAAAGGTAAGAATTATGCTTGATGGTGCAAGGTTAACATAAGATATGTGGGCAAAGGTTATGGACATTGCATGTTACCTATATATCAATCACCTACATCAACATTGGTTGATAAAACTCCATATAAGGTATGGATTGGTAAGAAAATATTTTTTAATTATGATGCTTATGTGCATGTTTCAAAGGAAAAAAGAAGTTAGTAAATAAAGTAGAGTAGTGTATCGGTTATAAAGATGGTGTAAAAGGCTATAAACTTTGAAACCCAAAAACTAGGATAGTTGTTTATAGCTGAGATGTAATCTTAAAAGAATTTAAAAGTGTTCCCAAATAGGAAGAACAACTAGGAGAGGAAGAACCAGATCCTCAAACTCTAGTCTTGAGAAGATCGGCTCAAGAAAGAAGGAAATAAAAAATATATAGTACACCTTATTTTTATTCTACTTTTGTTTTATCTATTACTAATTATGATCCTAGAACTATTAAGGAGGTAGTTAATTCAAATGATGATAAATTCTAGAAGGCCATGGTTGATGAGATAAAATATTTAGATAAAAATAAAACATGGGATTTGGTGAAGTTGTCTGCTAGAAGAAAACCAATTGGTAGCAAATGGGTATTCAAGAGGAAGTTTAATGCATAATGTAAATTCGAGAAGTATAAAACTTGCCTGGTAGCAAAGGGATATTCCCATATACATGGCATTGATTTTGGTTAGATTTTCTCCCCTAATGTTAAACTAATTTCTATTAATTTTTTTTTTTTCTATTATTATTGCATTTGATCCAGAAGTAGAGCAAATTGATGTGAAGATAGCATTCCTAAATTGAGATATAGAAGAAGAAAACTATGTCTCAACTAGAAGGTTTTATAGTAAAAGAAAAGGAAAACTTGGTATGCAGGTTGAAGAAATATTTGTATGGTTTGAAATAATCACCTTAAATGTGGTATCAAGAGTTTGATACTTATGTATAAGGACTTGGTTTTTCAAGAAGTAATGATCAAGTAAAGTTGTGACAACTCCAGTTGTTACTACTCATCCACTTCTTTTTTATTCATATATATTTATCTTCCAAATAGTAGGGGATATAATCACGATCTAAGATGGACTTATTCCAAGTGGACTGTAAGTAAACAAGGCAACAATTATCAAGATCTATTAAGACTTGGTCAAAGTCACTCTTGAGTAGAAGTGACCAGCTTCTACAAAAAAAACTCCATACCACACCGATGGTATGAGTACATGCCTTGAAGATGAAGTAACCACACCAATGGTTTATCATAAATCTTAGTTCCTACCCTCATCTCCATGATGGGGCCACTAATATAAAATCAAAATCACTACATGTGATCAAACTTACACAAGCCTTGTAATAATCATCTTAAGCATGATTATCTTCCCTTATCCCTCATAAGATTTATTTTATCATATTTCTCATATAAGGCATCCCTTTGGTTATATATCTGAATCAATAAGTCTTATTTCTAGGAGGTATTTTTATCATCATCATGGGAGAACCCACTTCGCATCTACATTTGAGCACCAAATCAAAATACAAGGCTTTGCTTGAGCTACACTAAAGCCTGAATTACAATCTAGGGCTTTAACCCCTCTAAGCTCCTACTCGGATTATACCAACTGTTATCAATTTTTCTTTTATTACTATAGTGTTTTTGGTTAAATCATCCATAAGTGTTTATGAAGTGATTAGCACAACATACTTCTATTTACATTATCTTTTAATTCTTAACCATATACAACCATTAAATTATAGAACCCATTACATTATAATCCTTGAGATTACATATCAAATATACGTAATAAACAACATCTCATTGAAAGGTAAATAACATATAATGACTATTAAAGTAAAGCATACAATCCATTGCAACATACTCTCTAAATATACATTCTAAATTGGAAGAAAATAATGATTAATAAGCATTTTCACATTCATCTAAAATATTGTTTCATCTATTTTTGCATGATTGTATAATCATTACATCATAAGCAAATAACATCTCAATACCATATCAAATATTCTAGTTACAACATTCATAATCTATTTAATCAACACATTGGAAGTAAATGTAACATTCATAGGAAATAACAAAGCAAACCACAAATTAGAGTGACACAATATTTATCCTAGGAACCCTCATGGGGAATAAACCTAGCCTCCAAAATATGTATTTTCCTCTCATTCATAAACAAAGAATGTAATAATTACAATATAGAAAGGCATCTCATGGATCCTTTCCTAAATCATTTATATAATTACAATAGATCAATTTGTCTCTTATGTAATTAAGGAAACACTGATTTCCTTTCTCTAAGCCATCAACATTTTACATAAGAATCTCATAAATTCTTAGATCTACATGTTTATGAATGGTCATCGAAGTTCATATTAAGGAATATTCGTTAATTAGCAAAGAGGGAATCCCATAATTTCCTCGAGAATGAATTCCATATTCATTCTCCATGATTGATACAATCAATCCTTTGTTCAATAAATTAAAGTCCCATACCTTTAATTTATGAAACAACCATTCTTTCCTATTAAGTTTTCGAAGTTAATTTCCTTTTTATTATAAACTATATCTCCTTCAATATAACTTAATTAAATTAAACCCATTCACTAGCAATTCAATTTTCAATCATGTATAGCTTTAACAAGCACAAGCGTTTTATCCAAAAGGACAGTATATAACTAATTCCAATATGACAATTTAATACCACCATTTCTAATCAATAATTAATTTACCAAAATTCTTCAATATTTAGCATAATTTTTCTTTCAAGGAATTAATCTGATAAGTTTTTGCAAATAAAATAAACTTCTCTTTGAATTTGTTTTCATTACTTGATCTCTAATACTTATCATCCAAAGTATACATATAGGTCTACTTCACTTTAGGAAACTAGTAAAAAGAATTTGGTCATATTTATCTTCAAGGTCCATCCAAATTCGTCTATAATTAATCTAATAGACATGCTTTGTTTTAAACTAATGGCCAACATTTGACATTTTTGGCTATGCAAGTTTAACAATCCAATGGTCATGATAAAGGTATGTAAGTTTGGTCCCACTAAGGATTTAATTATTAGAGTCCAAATCAACTGGCAATAAATCTTTAGATAGGAACCCACCATCATAGCCATGTGGAAGACATTAGTAGGTCAACAAGCAGTATTTAAGGGTTGATATGGGTCAAAGTGTGGACGGTCAACAGAGGTCAACATAACCAATCCCAGTGCCCTAGCGCTTGGCTTACTTAAATAGAGAGCTTTGGTGACTAAAAAGCAGACTTAGGCTCACCCTGTAACTCATTTGGGATAATTTCCCATAACGTTTATAAATAAACTTGCTTCCTGCCCTTCACCCAAGTCATTCAAGCAGGTACTACAAAGTTTGCCACCTAACAATCATAAAGAAGCCATACATCACGATTTCCACAGGTGTGTTCCATATGGTTAGCAGGTGGACTAGAGTATGTAAAACAATTTCATATTAATAACACACTTGTTGACACAAACAAATGACAATGCAACCAATTCTAAACTCTCTCATGTGTCCAAGCGCACGACAAGGCGATACAAGGAATCAATGGTCTTGGACGTGACTTAGTCCAGCACTAAGGTGTATTGATTTTATTTAGCAAAGTTTTACGGTGCCTCCAAGGTGAGATTTACGACATCTGAAAGCATGGTGATCACTAGAGGATTATAGCTTTATTACAACATCCTCTACAACTCATGACAAATAGTTTTGACCAATAAAACCATATATAGGCATTAGTACAAAAACATACAATCTACAAATGTAGAGCCAATAAACCCCCTTAGTAAAACATTATTAGGTAGGTTACAATGTCTCGAGGGATGGTTTTCAGAAGCCTGAAGCAATGCAGGAAGGGCTCTAAACTATCAATACCTGATCACTAATGCCAAAATGAAATGATTTAAGGGCTTCAACTTTATTTTTGTTAAATCTACTATTTTTTTGTAGGTTTGATCATTGTACAGGAACGTCAGACTGAATGGTTGCAACAACTATGCATCAAAGTGCAACAATGATCTCATAGAGCATCTTTTTTATGACCCAATAAGAAAGTCTTATAGGCTTAACTTTATCCCTTCATCAGTCCATATCGTAGGAATAATACGCACAAGTCATGATTAATCAAATGTCCAATTTTGCTAAACCATATCAGGATGGTTTGATCACGGGTCAGAGGTTTAGGTTTGATATTTCTAGATCATCTTTGTTTACATCACATGCTCAACATCAACATGAGCATCCTTACAAAGCATACTATTGAATAAAATAAGATATATACAAAGGATTTTAACATGGACAACTCTAATCGAATAGGAGACAACTAGAGTAGAGGTCAACACAATCAAACAGAGTGGAAAAATATGTCCATACAATATATAATTATCACCAATTGCATCCAATTAAGCACCATAATTTTGCTATGAAAACTATGGGTTATTTCATAAATATAAAATCATTAATAGTGGAGCAAAGAACCCCCAAACTCAATTTCCTGATAGGCTTTGGATTATTCTGTCTTCTCTTACTTGTTTGATTCCTAATTCTCCTTGGATGTCTTCACCCTTTTCGTTTCTCAAGTCATCCTTTCTTCATCTTACTAATCTTACAAGAATACCTCTTTCTACAACTAAGAAATTTCTCAGAGCCTTATGGTTTTTGATCCACCAAGGTGGAGAGCATACTCCCTAAGCTCCCATATTTCCTCCTCCCTTATCTTCCCAAGAGGCACTCCATTTATAATAAAACTTCTCCTCTCATGAGCCAAATAGTGGCCTTATTATTTTAATATTAAAATATACCTTCTTCAAATAATACATTTCAACCCATGTGGAGAGAAGGTCCCAAAAGTAGAAGAGGGTCCACAAAAGAGATAAGGTAGGTGGACTTGTTTTTTTGTGCCCCATATGGTCCAAATACAATAAATTCATACCTAATTAAAAATAGAGGAAAGAATCTCTCTTTTCTCTCCACAAACCAGATTAGGCCATGAAAGGAATAAGATAATATTTAAACATTAAATAATACTAGTGCCTAATTTGGTCCAATAATAATTGGACATTTAATTGCATTCAAAATTAAAGTTAATTAACATAATCAATCATGATTAATTAAATTTCAAGACTAACTACTTTCTTCCAAAACCCTTCAAAATCCTTTAATTGGAATTTTGTAGAATTCTTTAGGGTCTATGACCCCTTTTTGTTGGGCATTAATTGATCCCCATGATCAATTAATATCCTTTTGACAAGGTTCGAGGGAAATGGGTCGTGACAAAATTTGATCATTGTGTGTACATGTTGGAACAAAATCTGCCTTCGGTTAATAGTGTTGCGCCTTAGACTTTGCCAACATTGAATAGACAGACCTTGCTTGAGATCATCTGTCTAATCTCCAGAGAAGGCTGGTTCCTTTGAGTTTTTTAGAGGAAAGGGAAACAAGAGATAAGGGAAATATAGCCGAAGCTAGAACTTTTCTCATGGTACAGATTAGACAACAACTAAAAAATGATGATGCAGATTACTATCTTCAGAGTTTCTTTATATCTTCCTATAGAAAACATGAATTCTTGAGTGCGATTTTAAATGTTCGTCTAAATACATGTAAATATCTTTAATATTCAACTCTAGAGATAAGGTTTATACATGCACAGTTCAGATTTCAGAACAGATACATTATAAAACTTAAAATGAATAAAAGTTAAAAACCAGATACATACACTCGCATACAAAATTTTAGAAGCCAGAGGAAGAATATCTCTTATTGCTTGTAATCCAAGTAACATGTACATCAAGTCCGTAAACGTCCAAGAGCCGACCCTTTTCATGATCGACTCACTCCTATTTATACCCTAAAAAGAGTATCTTCTACTATGTACATTTAATTTCCTCAATCAATTACAAGTAATTATCTGCAGTTTCTAAGAATATACAATGGATTTCCCGTAGATTAGATAGATTTCCTTATGGCTAAATTCAGATGAGCTTGTTATTATGCAATCATCCAGTGGACCTGCCATGTTATAATCAAGCGACCATTCTTCAGAAATCAGCACATGATGTCAGTGCATGCCCCAGTTGCCAAAAATATACTCTGTTTCTCTACAGCGTGTATGTCGCGAAATCGTGACATTCTACCTTTGTGAAGCCTTCTTTACTTTTTTCTTTAGCGAAAACCTAGACATGTCACGAAATCGTGACACTCTTGTTTCTCTGCTTGTCTGCCCTTCTTGAGTCATGAAAATGCAACATGTCACGAAATCGTGACATTTCTATGTCTTCAGCCTGATTCTTCTTTTTGCACCGCAAAAATTGACCATGTCGCGAAATCGTGACACTTTCGCCTCCTTAGCTCTTTGTCTTGGTTTTGACCAAAAATGTGACATGTCGTGAAATCGTGACACTTCCGCCTCCTTAGCTCTTTGTCTTGGTTTTGCGAAAACGCGACATGTCACGAAATCGTGACACTTTCACCTCCTTGCTCTCTCTTGTTGCTTTTGTCGCGAAAAAGGGACATGTCGCGAAATCGTGACACTTTTAGTCTCTTTAGCAGTTTTGCTATTCTTCTGGCGAAAATAAGCCATGTCACAAAATCGTGACATTCTCCCTGACTTCTACCCTTTTATTGATGGACTTGGCAAAAATGGGCAACGTCACGAAATCATGACTTTTTCCTCTACTTTCCCTCTTTGCTATTTTTCATCGTGAAAACTCGACATGTCGCGAAATCATGACACTTTTCTTCCTTAGTGTATTTTGCTTTTTCTTTGTTCTTTAGCATATGGGCTACTTCGGTCTTCTTTGAAAATATGCAAAAAAGGTGCATCAGCCATTTTTTGTAGTTAGTCACTTTTTGACTAACATTCTTGGCGCATTCCAGGGGATTTTTTGCTCACAAAAATAAATAGAAACCAGGCCTTCATCCATTGGGAAACGGAGTCACCAACACAATTGCGAAAAGTAAAATTTCAAGTGAAAAAGCAAAGATAAAAGAAAAAGAATGCACTTTGGAATATAAGTGATCTTTACCTTATCAAAAAATTTTCTACCGCTTAGTGACTTAACTTTTTTGAGGAACATAAAAGATTCAATTTTGAGAGCTGGTCCCGACTACGGTTGCTAGTTTCGACCCTGATGTTTAGATCTTCTGATTTTGTCCATTGTTGTAATTACCTCTTGATAAGTTTTGCAAACTCGGTTCCAGTATTCATCTTCTAAATCAGAAGAATCAATGAAAAGTTGATATACATACTGCAACTCCTCCACTTTATCATAAGAAATGATCTTTTGCCTTAAAATTAGTTCTTGTAAATAGGCTTTAATCTGTGTCAGCCTCTGGATCATCTCCATGACCTATGTTTCTTCTATAGGTTCCTGCCAGCCGTCTATGTCTATTTCATCCTCAACAAAAGCTTTTATTGATGCTTTGAAAGGACCTCTTCCTTCAACACTTTTGAACCATCATCCCAGAGGTAAGGAAGCCCATTATGGATAGCCAAATCAAGGTTTTGGAGCAACCCTTTCACTTCATCTTCAAGCTCCTACAGAAACTTATTTCCCTGTGCTATCAATTTAAACTTTCTAAAGAAGTTCTTTGCTACGATTTTAGCTTGAGACCAGGCTTCGCTTCTGAGCTTGGCTTCCATGCTTCCTGGCATCTTTTCTGACAAAATCTGAATTTTAGTAGTTGCATCTTCTCTTTTCAATAAAAATGCTTCGGCAGCTCCAAATTCATATTTTACTACTTCAGTAGTTTCCTTTACTTTAGCTAAATACAATAATAAAGGTCTAGCCTTTAATACTAAAGATAACAAATCTTTTAACAATTCTTTCCTCATTTTCTTTACTTTATCCTTTGAAAATCTGGAAGGAGCATTTTGTTGTTCTACCAACTATTGTTGTAGTTGTTGTATCTATGTATTCAATGCCTGAATCTGAGCTTCTACCACACTCAACTTTTCTTTACATTTTGCCACTTCACTAGCAGTAGCACTGAATTTACCCTCCCATTTTTTAGCTTCCAGAGTAAGAGCCTTCTCTGCTATTTTTTGTTCTTTCACCACAGTCTCTAATTCCTTCCTCTTCTCCTTTTCCTTTAAAAACATTTCTTGATAATGTCCTCCCTGTAAGTATATGGTCCCAAAATGTGCTTGGGCTTTCACCCACTCATCTTGCATAGGCAGTTGAGATATATCTTCATTTATCTCTTCTGCTTGGTAATCTTCCATAGTCATTTCTCCCTTTGATTTCTTAGTAATAGGAGTTAACTTCAACTTCTTCCTCTGCATACTAGTTGGGTCTAAAGCAATGATTTCTCTTACAGTAGCCAGTGCTTTAGAATCCTCAGCTGAATGTGAAGTCCACCAATCTAAAGCATTCCTGCTTACTTTTTTCAGATTTTCAATCTTGGCCATGGTGGAGTGTGACTCAGTCCCTTGAGAAGTTGTAACTCCAGCTGTCGGGATGTCAATGTTGGGGAGAAAAGGAATGGGAGCAACTACGGATCCAACATTTAGCAGATTCTAGGAAGATGTTGCCATTTCTGGGAGAACAAGGTAATTTTTTGGCAAGAACATTATACTTTTGTTGATTTTAGAAAAGGAGGGAGAATTACAATGGGAATGAGTAGGAGAATGAGAAGAAGAAAGTAAAGAAAACATACATATTTCCGGTTGGATTTGTTGTTGGTGTTCTTCTTCTTCTTCATGTTCACTGATGATCATTTCTTCACTCTGCGCTTTGTCTTTATCAGGAGTTTTATTTCCCTCATCACTTTCATCCAAGTTTATAATCTGTTTCTCCTGTTGTTGTCCTACCATCAAGATTTCTTTTTTAACCGAAATTTGTTTTTTATTTTCACTATTTTGGCTCTCTTGAGCCGAACTGGGTGGGCCGCGTGAGACTTCCTTCTGTGAATTTTCATGCTCAACTTCCTGAGCATCTGCATCCATGTTTTCTTCAATCATATGGTCTTGTTCACCTTCTTGAGTCCTTTTCCCTGAGTTGTCTTCTGTATCTTGAGGCTCTTGATCACTAGAAGAAGTTTGAATAATATTCTTGTCTTTTCTTCTATCAACCATCATTTTCAATTTTCTCATTCTTTCTGCTACGGGTTCATCAGATTATGTACCCGAGTCCGCAGGTGGAACGAATTTTACAATTCTTGAGGAATGATGTCTTGACGTCAGAGTATCTGCCCCAAGTGCTAGACGCTTCTCTCTTTTTGTTACTAGAATAGGTTCAACTCTCCCCTGTCCTTCTTTGCCCAACCCTTTTCCATCATAACCCATTTTCAACATCATCTGGGCGGCCTTCGAACTATAAGTCTTTCCTTGCTCTTCAGTAAAAACCTCTTCTATTGATCTTTTCCTAGATGTCCTAGGTTTGGTCTGAACAAGGGGAAGATTCTGAGCCTCTGCAATTTCTTTTCCTTTACCAGCTTCGGGCTGCTGGGATTCCTCAGGTGGCTGGGATACTTCAGGTTGTTGAGATACTTCGGGAGTAGAAGAATGACTACCTCCTATGCTTGGAGGGATTCTAACAGGGAAACTTCCTCCCCAGGAGTCATGGTTTTCATTATACCGAGGTTCGAACAGATTGTCATTTTTGGTGGGGTATCTCGATGAAATCGAATTTGTCTGGACTCTCATTACCCACCATTCCCGAATTTTAGCCACATCCCAATCTGGCCTATTCTTCTGAATCCTGGTGATTTTACCTTTCGTCAATTGATGAGCTTTTATATTTTTTGGGTCAAACTGAACAATTACTTCATAAAAATCATGCCAAGGAGGCAAAGGCTCCATATTTTCTATGTGCCACTCCAGGGGTTCATCTTCTATGTTATTTCTATTTTCTTCAACATCATCTCTGACTTTAACATGAAATTCTTTAATCTATGTTTTATTCAAAATGGATTGTCTCTCGACAAATCTGTTCATGGGATCATATTTCCATCTTTGCGAAATCTCAATAAGCCCCAATTTTCTCAAATACTCTGCTATCTGTTCATTTTGCCCCTTTCTTGAAATAGTAATTCCTTCAAAACTAAAAGGCATATTACAGGTACCGGTTTTCCCAATTCCAGTCCCGAATTTGACATTAATGCTTTCTATTTGCCTAACATATTCTAAGGCAAAGACTCTATCAGTCACATAATGAGGAAGTAAAAAGGGTTTGTCTATAAACCCATACAATCTGATGCATACTCCTTGTGTTAGAATAAACCAATCCCCCTCCTCTACAAACTTGGTTTGCAATACCTTTTCCACTTTGGGGGTCAATCTTGTTATTTTTCCATACATGATTTTTAGCGTAGGACCCAAAAATTCCCTATTGAAATCATAATATGACTCGGATTTGTATAACACATTGGTCCATTCATACATTGGTAAGATTTCTCCCTTCTCATTCTTATCATTTTTTGAAATGAAAGCTAACTCTTGAGACATAAAGTAAAAGAATAACCACACCAAATATGAAGTGTATCTGAATGAAAACTGGGTTCCAACCTTCAATGCCGCCAAACCCTCATGAATTTCTGCACTTAAAAACTCAAGCCGATCAAAGAAAATAGGTTTCACACTCCTGCTCATAACAATCGAATCGTACATTCTAGGGTTCGACAAACATTCTACTATAGCCACCTGCCACTTCTGAACCTTTTCATCATTTTTTAGTCCAGCAATCATGGCCAGGATGGAATATAGTTCAGGATTTTTAAAAGTTGCCATGTCAATTGGGGGTTCTGGTGGATTTACCCCTTCCGGAAGATCTTTTATCTAAGTGGCTAGGAAACCCTTCACCTTTTTGGATGAGCCAAAATATGTAGCCTATTCTAAGGGGTCAAAATTCTTAGGTTCTAAGAAAGGGACATGGCCCGCAACAAAAGCAGAAACAAAAGCATCTTTGGATAGAGAAAACAGAACCTTCCCTAAAAAATCTCTAACCTTTCTCTCCTTTTCATCATAGAAATTTGCAATTGCCCTTACCAATTCTGGGTAGGGATGAACAGGAATATATACATACCAGTACAAGAAAGAATGGTATGCAAACATTGAAGGAGAAGACAAGAAACCCTAGTCGCTACCCGGTTCTTTATATTGCTCCGAATCTCCGTCGGGTCCTTCCATGTTATTATTGTATCTACAATTTGGGAGTCTCTATCAATAAAACCAGCATTGTTCTCCTCCCTTATTTTTACTACCGAAGTAGTCGGGGGTGATGAGGTAGATGCTACCTAGTTCTTCGCCTTCTTAGGGGCCATTATGAATTATCAGGTACACAGACTTTGAACTTCTTCTGATTGCTTCACAACTCCTTCCTCACTATGCTATAGTGTGGTGGTATAAAAGTGGTTGGCGAGATTTTTGGCTTTTCAAGCATTACAGAGATAGTTCCTCACTTCTTTTTCTTCTTCAGGAGTTTCGAGCAAGTTTGCAAATGGTGAAATGCCTTTCCAAATCCTTGAATTTAATTTTATGTAGCTTGAGAGGACATGCAAAATTAATGCATTAAATGACGGTTGGTCGATTTGATTCGTCCATATTTCTTTGGTTTTCGTTCTCGCCACCTTCCTTAGGAAACTCCTAAAAATGCTCGTTGGCTCATTAAAAACCCACTTGGGGACTAGGAATTATCCCATGCCAAAAAAGATGCTACCTGACAGATTAATTATCTTCTTCCACTGAACCCCGGGCACGTGGTTGCTTAGAAACATTCGATGATGGATCTTTAGAAATATTTTGAGAAGCACACATAACATATTTCAAAACATTATTTTACTCATTCCCTCTTGCCGACTCTCAGGCGACCACGCGGCAGCTCCAGATTTGAAAATGCAAAATAACAAGGGCGGACTTTTCCCTCCAGATTTTATTCAAAATGTCGGACTCTGATAGTCCTCAAAAATGATTCTTATTAGGCCGCGAAAAGGGAATATTTACAAAACTCAAAACTTATAATATATTGTACATATAATGGTGATCTGTCCCTTTTACTGGAAATATAATTTTAGGTGAAATGCATTCACCGTGATGGGTAGAACCCATCCATATTGATATTTTAACTGGAAGGCATTGAATTGCTTTTATGAAATAATTTCAAATGGCCCCTCCCAGAACGCGTCAAACTTGTCATGATGTCCTGGTTTCGCTTTCTTGACGTTCCATTTTAACACCAGGTCACCTATTTTGAATTTCCTGAAAGTGGTTTTCTTATCGAACCACCCGACTATTTTCAACATATGTTTTTGATGATGATTGTAGGCCTGTTCCCTAGACTCTTCTAGCTGCAGAAGTTGCATCAGTCGGGCATCCATTGGATGGCCTTCATCTTCATTAACTTGGTTTAGCAATTTCAACGTGGGTATCTCCATATGAATCGGCAAAACAACCTCTTTGCCATAAACCAAAGCATATGGTGATGTATTGATTGATTTCTTGATTGAAATTATGTCGGCCCATAGGGCCTGATTCAAGAGTGAGTGCCAATTCTTCTTATTATCCTCTAATGTTCTTTTCAGGATTCTTAAAATATTCTTATTAGTAGACTCGGCTAATCCATTACCTTGTGGGTAATAATTAGAGGAAGTCTTCAGGTAAATTCCATATCGATTGGAAAATTCGATCATCTTTGCACTAGTGAAAGGAGATCCGTTATCTGTAATCAAAGAGTCTGGTATGCCAAACCTTGTGATTAGACTCTCGACAAATTCTATCACCACTTTCGAATCAGCTTTCTTTGTGGGTACTACTTCTGCCCACTTAGTGAAGTAGTCCATGGCAGTGAGAATGTATTTGTGGCTTGATGATGAATTTGGCTCTATTATACCTACGAAATCCAACCCCCACTGCTAGAACGGTTCCTCGACTTGAATAGATTTTAAGGGCATAGGCGCATTCCTGTTCCTCCCCACATACCTCTGACATTGTTCGCACCTCTGGGTCACTTTGTATGCATCTAGGAAGATGGAAGGCCAATAACATCCAGCTCTAAGGATCTTCAAAGTTGTGGTTCGGCCTGCATAATGTCCCCTTGAGAGACCCCCATGAAATTCATCTAACACTTTCTGCTTTTCATTATCGGGAATGCATTTCAACAATACACCATCGATATTAACCTCTGTACAACCCTTCTATTCGAAGGGTATATTTTAATGCTTAGGTTCTGAATCTCCTTCTCCGGGAAGCATTCATATCTTCGAGGGCATGACCTGGTCTGAAAGTACCTCACAAAGTCATCGATCCAACCTGAACTTACTCTGTCTTGATGTTGCTCGGTGTTTGCCATGACGGGGTGGCTCTCCCCATATCCACTTGCAGCTTGCTTGGCCAATTCCTAGCACAAAGCTCTCCCTCTGACTATTTTAGTAGGATGTATTTCTACATCATACTCTTGGATGCGAGTCACCCATCCAGCTCTTTTTTCACCCAGTTCTCCTTGAATTATGAAGTTCCTTACATCGGGATGAATAACATAAACCATCATCCGACTCTGGGATAAGAAGTGTTTTAGCTTATTCAAGGATTTCATAATTGCATATACTTGTTTTTCTATGAAGTTGTACCTTTCCTCGTGTTTGTGCATGGTGGAACTCAGAAAGGCTATGGGTCTTTCTTCATCATCCGCTCTGTTCGAGTGAGAACTGTAGCATAACTATCTTGTTCTCCGACAACATATAGTATGAAACCTCGAGAATAGTCGGGGTTAACTAGCACAGGAGCTTGAGCGATGGCTTCTAGAATTTTTTGGAAAGCTTCTTTCCTTGGCTCTATCCATTTGAAAGGAGCATCCTTTTTCAATAATTCAGTCATTGGTTTAACTGTATGGGCAAAGTCTGCAATGAATTTTTTGATAAAATTTATTTGCCCAAAGAAGGACTGCAAACCTTTCTTGTTAACTGGAAGTGACAACTCAAGAAGTGCCTTCACTCTATCAGGGTCAATTGAAAGCCCAACTTTAGAAATAACATGCCCAAGGAGTATTCCTTCTTCCACAACAAAAATAGACTTTTTAGGATTTAATGATATTCCAAATTCTCTACATTTCTCAAATACTTGCCGCAAATGAGTGGCATGGTCTTTTTTGTTGTGAGAAAATACAGTCATGTCATCTAAATAGATGACAATAATTTTGTTTGCAAGCTCCCCAAAAGCTACGTCCATGGCTCTTTGAAAAGTTGCTCCTGCGTTAGATAATCCAAAGGGCATCCTTTGGTATGCAAATGTTCCCCACTTAGTGGTGAATGCAATCTTATATTGATCTTCATTTCTCACCCAAACTTGATTGTAACCAGAGAAGCCATCTAACGAGAGAAAACCTTTCTGCTCCGCTACTAGTATGAAGGATTGGGTCAATCTGGGGTAAAGGATAGTGATATTTTAAAGAGGCTCTATTCAAATTTTTGAAATCGATGCATAGTCTTATTTCTCCATTTTTCTTGCAGACTGGGACCAAATTTGCCACCCAGGTAGAGTGCTTGATTGGGTATACTATCTTAGCCTGTAGGAGTTTTAACAACTCCTATTTCATTAAGGCTTCAATTTTAGGATTCACAAGCCTCTGCTTCTGCCTAAAAGGTTTAGCTCCTTCCTCTAGTTCGATGGTATGTTGAATGACCTCTTTCCTGTACACTTTTAGATCACTATAAGTCCAGGCTATTATATCCGGATACTCTCTACATAACCATTTTATTTTCTCTAGTTCTACTTCTGTACAATCGGTCCCTACTTTGATCATCTTGCCCGGTTCTAGTTCTACTTCTTTATACCGACGTTCATCTACCTTGATCCTTCGACCTACAACTCTATCGCTATTGTCAAAAAGGCTCTCCAGGGTGATCAGTCCCATAGGGATATGATTGTTTTTTAGTTGAATAAGGCTCTCTTCGTCCTCTTCTTGTAATGCTCTATCTGTAGAGCAATTCATCTCATGAATCAGAAAATCTAGGATCTGCTCATCGTTCTCAAATACTTGCCAAAAAATGTCCTTGTCGGGCACAGAAGGCCTGTATATAAGTTTGACTATTTTAGACTTTTGAATAACATTACTGATTGGGCAAAAATTGGATCCTACTGACGCTAACAAGTCTGCATGTGTGTTCTTCTCTCTGGAAATGGATTTCATGTTTAGTGCTTCAAAATTTTCCAATAGATCCAACACTTTGTTTTTGTAAGCCCTTAGGTAATGTTTCTTACAAATGCATTTGCCGATAACCTGTTTAACAATCAGCTCTAAATCTCCATAGATCAGCAGTTATTTTGCACCCAGTTTTTTAGCTTTCCTAAGTCCCAAACACAAAGCTTCGTATTCAGCTGCATTATTGGTGCAACTCCATGTCAACCTATATGAAAAGACTTTTTCTTTTCCAGTAGGTGAAATCAGAACAATTCCAGCTCCTGCTCCATTTTTGCACCTTGACCCATCAAAGTACAATTTCCATAATTGGTTGGCCGAATCACCTATTTTAGGGACAACAACAAGGAGCTTTTTTGGTTTCTCAATGGAATAGCTTCCCATTTCTATCTCTACCATAGCATTGAAGTTCTTCATTGAAAACTGATCCTCAGATTGGAGTTCCTCCAGGGTTTCTTCCATTAAATCGATATTTTCCAATTCCTCAGACATCATGTTGATGGTGGTTGTTTCCTCCAGTATTTCTACGTGAAAAGTAGATGGTTTTTCATTGTAGATCTTGACTCTTTTACCTTTGAAAGGTACCTCCAAATGAGAATAATCTAGAGACAGATAACCACCCATTTTGGTCATGAACTCTCTGGATAAACACATACCGAAATATGGTTCTAAGTCTACAATGACTACCTCTTGTATGACGACTACTTCTGGTATTCTATGGAGTTGAATAGGGATATCTTTGATCACCCCGATAGATTTTATTGGAGTACCATCTAATTGCAACACACCAGGATGACTCGAGTATATTCCATCCCCATTATGTCACATACGACTTTCGGCATCACCGTAGTTGCGGCCCCTGAATCAATCATGCAATTGTGAACTATCCACCCCTCCATTTGCAAAGATAGATAGAATGGGGGTGGTCTATTTTTCCCAGAGGTTGACATAACATTTGCTTGTATAACATTTGAGAAGGAGGTATCATTCTTTAAATTTAGGGATTCTTGGAGGAGGTCAATCTGACCAAGAATTTGTAGTGCATCATACATGCTTATTTTGGAAGGAGTCCTCTTCATTTCTTCTGCAATGTTGAATGAAAGGGTTGCAGCTGGGGATACCTCAACACTTTTCTCCTTTCCACTAGTCGATGCGTCATATCTATCTCTATAGACCTGTGTGGCTTCTGTTCTTTGTATTTTTGTCAATGAAGGAAATCTGAGTCTTTCCTTCGCTTGCTCTTGAGTCTCGCTCCCTTTTCTAGGAGGAAATTATTTTCTTGGTGTAGTCGTAGAAGTCTGAGGAGGGTCAGAACGTCCTTTCTCATTAGACTAGTTTTTCTATGGAGTCGCCTTGGGGGCAGGAGGAAAACTTAGTGGTTGGAGTTCCTTAGGGTCGACTTGTAATGACTTTTTTCCTGATCTTGTCAGGATTGAGACTTGTTCCATGGATGGCATTGCCAAATTGTGGTGGACTTCTCTGATTATGTTCACTTGTCCCTTATCGGTTTCTTTGGCTCTCTCATTAATAACCGCTTGCACATGATGTTGATGAATCATGCATGAATCTTCTCCATGAGGATCGTTGCAAGTGGTACACCGGTAATCAGAATTAGTGGGTTCTCCATTATCTCCTGTCTCATTCGCATACACAACATTTTTTCTATCTTGCCCTCTACCACTCGTTGAAGCACCATATTTTTGTATCTATGGAAATCTTCTTGCTTGGAGATTCCGTTCAGCTTCCCTCTTTTTCATGGATGCCATTTCATTTGACAATGTTTTCATTGTATCAATTATGGTCGTGTACTGGTCATTCGGGGAGGTGATGCAAGGGGTGGGGCTGGTAATGCAAGGAGTGTAGGAGGTGCGGCTATAGATGGGAGAGCCTACATTGATGGGAGTACAGGAAGTTTAGAAATTGATGCTTGGGAAAGTTTTGGTACAATTGGCAATAGACTCTTTGATGGATATTTCTTTGTAGCGATGAGATCAGCTTCGCCCTTTGCTGCCTCTAGATAGATCTCAAGAAAAGTGGTTACGTAGGATTGCCTTATTATCATACTGAGATCTGAATCAAAAGCCCTTAAATAATAGCATATAGCTTGTTCTTCCATGGGTTTTATGCCCTGAGGTACTCTATCACGAGTTCTGGTAAATCTGATGTTGAAATCCTAGATTTCTTCTTGTGGATGCCTCTCAATGATAGTGAATTGATTCAGCAATGTGAAAGGATCCGCATGTATATTAAATTCATCGACCAGATGGCCAGCAAGCACTGCCCAAGAAGTAATGGATCCAGTGGGAAGCGCTCTGTACCAATAGAGCATCTTTCCTTTCAAAGATATAACCAACAATCTGACCATTACATCTTCCTGAGTGATATTGTAAATAGATGCTAGCGATGATACATCTAAATAGTGCTCATCTATTGTTTTGCCTATTCCATCAAAAGTCGGCAATGCTTTTAGTGCAGCTTGTGGAATTTGGTTTTGTGCTCCCAAGTTCAAAGGACCAGTTTGATTCCACACAAGATGCGTTGAGACAGGGGCAGCTGCCATGGTTGCTAAAGGAGTTACAACTACTATAGGATTGCTTGCAGATGCTCCTACAATGGGTGTTAAAGAGGTGCTAATGGTGCCAGGTGGATTTGATCGTGCGGCTAGCACAGGGTGTGCCTTTAGGCTTTCGAGATGTAGCTCAAAGAACTCGATGGGTTCTTCGGAGTTTCTAGCTCAGGATCTGGTTATCATATGGCTATATAACCAGAAAATTTTAGACAAGGTCTTTCTTTTATGGTCTAAATTTTATTGCAACGGAGTCGCCAGGTAGTTTTTTCTTGAGATTTTCAAACAAAAGGCTCTAAAGTAAAACACCAAAACTTATATAATATTGTGGGATTTACTAGTCCCACCGGGCGTGCCAAAAACTATTGGAACAAAATCTGCCTTCGGTTAATAGTGTTGCGCCTTAGACTTTGCCAACATTGAATAGACAGGCCTTGCTTGAGATCATCTGTCTAATCTCCGAGAGAAGGTTGGTTCCTTTGAGTTTTTTAGAGGAAAGGGAAACAAGAGATAAGGGAAATATAGCCGAAGCTAGAACTTTTCTCACGGTACAGATTAGACAACAACTAAAAAATGATGATGCAGATTACTATCTTTAGAGTTTCTTTATATCTTCCTATAGAAAACATGAATTCCTGAGTGCGATTTTAAATGTTCATCTAAATACATGTAAATATCTTTAATATTCAACTCTAGAGATAAGGTTTATACATGCACAGTTCAGATTTTAGAACAGATACATTATAAAACTTAAAATGAATAAAAGTTAAAAACCAGATACATACACTCGCATACAAAATTTTAGAAGCCAGAGGAAGAATATCTCTTATTGCTTGTAATCCAGTAACATGTACATCAAGTCTGTAAACGTCCAAGAGCCGACCCTTTTCATGATCGACTCACTCCTATTTATACCCTAAAAAGAGTATCTTCTACTATGTACATTTAATTTCCTCAATCAATTACAAGTAATTATCTGTAGTTTCTAAGAATATACAACGGATTTCCCATAGATTAGATAGATTTCCTTTTGGCTAAATTCAGATGAGCCTATTATTCTGCAATCATCCAGTGGACCTGCCATGTTATAATCAACTGACCATTCTTCAGAAATCAGCACATGATGTCAGTGCATGCCCCAGTTGCCAAAAATATACTTTGTTTCTCTACAGCGTGTATGTCGCGAAATCGTGACATTCTACCTTTGTGAAGCCTTCTTTACTTTTTTCTTTAGCGAAAACCAGACATGTCACGAAATCGTGACACTCTTGTTTCTCTGCTTGTATGCCCTTCTTGAGTCACGAAAATGCAACATGTCACGAAATCGTGACATTTCTATGTCTTCAGCCTGATTCTTCTTTTTGCATCGCAAAAATTGACCATGTCGCGAAATCGTGACACTTTCGCCTCCTTAGCTCTTTGTCTTGGTTTTGACCGCGAAAAGTGACATGTCCCGTGAAAACGCGACATGTCGCGAAATCGTGACACTTTCGCCTCCTTGCTCTCTCTTGTTGCTTTTGGCCGTGAAAAAGGGACATGTCAAAAAGGGACATGTCACGAAATCGTGACACTTTTAGTCTCTTTAGCAGTTTTGCTATTCTTCTGGCGAAAATAAGCCATGTCGCAAAATCGTGACATTCTCCCTGACTTCTACCCTTTTATTGATGGACTTGGCGAAAATGGGCAACGTCGCGAAATCGTGACTTTTTCCTCTGCTTTCCCTCTTTGCTATTTTTTTCCGTGAAAACTCGACATGTCGCGAAATCGTGACACTTTTCTTCCTTAGTGTATTTTGCTTTTTCTTTGTTCTTTAGCATATGGGCTACTTCGGTCTTCTTTGAAAATATGCAAAAAAGGTGCATCAACCATTTTTTGTAGTTAGTCACTTTTTGACTAACAAGTACATCAAATAGGTTGATAAATACTTTCTTATTATACCATTGTATGTTGATGATATGTTGTTAATTGGAAATGACAGGAAAATCATCTAGAATTTTAAGTCTCAATTGTCATCTCAATTTGATATGAAGGATCTTAGTCCTGCAAATTTCATTTTGGGCATACATATTAAGAGAGATCAGTCAAATAAGAGACTCTGGTTGAATCAGACAAAATATATTGAAATAATATTAAAGAGATTTAATATGCATGATTGTAAACTAGTCAAGACTGCCATTCCTTTGGGTATAAAGCTATTTGCAAAATAGTGTCCAAAGACACAAGAAGAGGAAGAGGAAATATCTTGTGTTCCTTATGCAAGTGTTTTTAGGAATTTGATGTATGCCATGATATGTACCAGACCAAACTTTGCCCATATAGTGGGAGTTCTAAGCAGATATATGTCAAAACTAGGGAAAGAACATTGGACTATTGTAAAGCGGGTTTTTAAATACTTGTGTGGCACCATAGATTATGCAATCTACTATCAAGGAAGGCCTAAACCAAACAAGGTATTGGATGTACAAGGTTTTGTTGACATAAATTAGGCTAGAGATGTCGATCGTCAAATATCCATAAGTGGTTATGTATTTCCCTTGTTTTGTGGAATAGTCAATTGTTAGCATATTTCATTATTAGGTTAATTAAAATTAGCGCCTCCAATGCGCTCTCCAAGTTTTGGGTAGTTAGCCAACGAATTCGGGTGGTTCAACTGAATTCGAACCACTTCTCATTTGTATTTATTCATCACATATTATCAATACAATTGTTGAGCATTTCATATACTTTGCATACTCTAAACTCTTTATGGTACCAGAGCCACGGATTGGACTGGGCGGACAGAAGGGGTGAGCCACACGAGGCCCGAGGTGATAGAGGATGTAGAGAATGCTGAAGCCATACGCGGCCCGAGCACGAGGCCCGAGGTGACAAAAGATGCACAGAACGCTGAAGCTACACGTGGCCTGAGGAGATTCTGTTTGCCCTACTGATAGGACATGAAACCCGAGAGACGTGGTTGACTGGATGCTGATAGGGCACGAGGCCCGAGGAGATTCTGATTGGACTATTGACGTGGTAGACAGAGGGTTGTTGATGTGGCAGATAGAGGACTGACGACGTAGCAGATAGAGGACTGTTGACGTGGTAGACAGAGATGACATGGCAGATAGAGGACTGACGACGTGGTAGACAGAGGGCGGACAACTGGATAGACAGAGGGCGGACAACTGGGCAGAGTTCGAGGTGACAAAAAGATGAACGGTGACCGCCCGAAGGCAGTCGACTAATTACGTGCGTGGTTGGGTTTTTGAAGACCCACACATGCATTTCATAGTGCATGTGGGATAAAAGTTGGGATTTTTTCCCAACTCTCCGTGCCCGCTGCCTTTCAAAGCACAGATCGTGCTTTCTTTGTCCAACGTGCCCTCTAGCGCAGTTGGTGTTGGGCTTGCCTTGCGTGGACAAGGTCCACGGGTCGAATCCCACCATGGATATTTGCTTCTTTTTTGAACTGTTCATGCTGCCCGCGCCCTACCATGGCTGCCCGTGAAATTTTTTTGAAAGCAAAAATTGATTTTTTTTGCTAAAACTTGCTAAATTGCTAAGTTTTTTTGCTAAAAATTTTTTTGCTCTAAAAGTTGCTCCAGGTGTTCACATTGCTTCAGGAGGGGTATTTTTGACCAATTTTTTGCCACCACGCCACAAGGAGGGGCTATTTGTTGAGGTATTTTTCCAAATGCTTCGATTTTCTCCCTCATTTTTTGGAGTGATAAGTTGTGCTTTCTAAAGAATTGGCATTATTCCCATTTTTTTCCTACTCATTTTTTTTGCAACAAAGAGGGGGGAATTACAACACTTTCCTTTTGCAAAAATCTAAGACAAAGGGGGGAATAAAATTCTAAAACAATAAAAAAATTGGTATTGTAAATAGGTGCATTTTCGGTGGAAACCGACACCTCATATAGGTTCAAAAATTTGTGGGCATTTGTGATTTTATTTTGCACTTAACTTTGTTGCTTTCTTGCAAATAATTATCACATATAAAAAAAAGGCAAAAGACCCCAAATTTATACACCTATTTGTGCAATTTATTGCACAACAGCGTTCGGTATCTGTGATACCTCTGGTCCACACTTACAGGTAATGTTGTCGTGCTTTGGACTACTGTATCCGCCGCCTAATATAGCTGCAACAATGACGTCTGAGCTTGTTCTCTATCAATCATCGGGGAGAAATAAGGCAAACCAGTTCTATTGTTCACTTCATTTCATACCCACATCGTGATTGTTGTTAGGCGTAAATCCTGACGAAGGTTTTTCCAAAGTGTTTAGGGGAAGTTACGCCCCACGCATGCGAAATAAAATTTCTATGGTAGGTGTCATAAACAACATGATGCCCTTTCAGTATCACCAAAATTCAATATGTTGTGCTTCTCAGATGTACTTATAGTCTCCCTCACGTAAGGGCGGGTACATATTGAGTGGTATACTATTCATATATACCTACAGTCTCCCTCACGTAAGGGCAGGTATATATTGAGTGGTTACGATATATAGATTTGGTAGGTATAAAGAAAGGGAGACCAATTGGTGATATAAGGAACCTTCATAATGGCCACTGTTCACAAGTATCTCTCAGATTCATAGTTGCTGAAAGGTCCAAACTTTGTTCCATGGAAAACAAAGATGAGAGCCATTCTTCAGATGGAAGATTTATGGGATATAGTGACTGGCACTACAAAACACCCTCAGACAGCAAGAACAGATCAAGATGCTTGGGATAAGAAGGACAAAAGAGGTCTCGTGTTTATCTTGCTTGCTACTACAGATGAGGTGCAACCTCATATTTGTGATGCAAAAACCAGTAAGGAAGCTTGGGATGCTTTGATCACTGTGTATGAAGGAAAAAATCAGTCCACTATTCTTCATCTTCAAACTCTACTACATACTCTTAGTATGAATTCTGGGGAGACAGTTGATCTATTCCTTTGCAGAGTGGCGGATTTGAAAGCCAAATTGAATGCCATGGGAAAACCAGTAGATGATGATATCTTGAATTCAGTCATCTTGAGAGCACTGCCAGATTCCTACAAAATGTTGATCACTTCTCTCAACGTTTTTGGTAGACAAGTAACATTTGTAGAGCTGGTAAATTTGCTTCAGACTGAGGAGGCAAATCAGGTTCAAAAATATGAGGTGCCAGATAATGCCCTCTCAACCCAACAAAAGGGTAAGAAACAAGGTCAGTTTCAAAAAGGGGGCTCTTCTTCCAAAGGAAAAGGGAAGCAAAATCAGCAAAAAGATAAACAATATTGCAAGATTTGTGATATGAATAACCATGACACCAATAGGTGTTGGTTCAAAAACAAGCAACAAAATGACCAGCCGCCTAAGAAGAAAGGCAAAGAGAAACAAAAATACAAAAAGAAACATAAGCAACCTAAGGGCCATGTTGCTTATGCTGACTCCAACTCAGACTCAGATTCTCCTGGGTCCGATTCAGATTCTGACTCTGAAAGAGCACACAAGGTGCTCATGACCCATACTTCATCTTCCCAGATAGATGTTGTATGGTACATTGACTCAGGAGCTAGTAAGCACATGACTGGGGACAAATCATGGTTTGACACCTTTGAGGAGAAAGAAGGTAAACCAGTCACTATTGCTGACAATCAAGTCTACCAAGTGAAGGGTGAAGGGGATGTTTTTGTCTCTCTTCCAGATGGTAAATGTCAGATAGAAAAGGTCCTCTATGTTCCTGGATTAGCCAATAATTTATTGTCTATTCCACAAATGTTGGATAGAAATATGGAGGTTGTGTTTCGAGTTGTGAAAGGTAAGAAGAGATGTTTTATAACTCACAGAGGTAAACATGTCGCAACTGGATCCTACAAGCATGGCTTGTTCATACTAGATGCCCTTTCAATGCCACATGTTGCTCTGGCAGCAACTACAAAGGAAGCCACTTCTCTCTGGCATAGACGTTATGGACATCTAAGCTCAGGATATTTGCTTGAATTGCACAAATATGGGATGGTGAAAGGACTTCCTCACCTCTCCTATGTCTTACCAGTTTGCTCGGATTGCTTAGCAGGGAAGCAACACCGAGTACCTTTTGAAGCTAGCTCCTCCAGAGCTACGAAACCTCTAGAGTTGGTACACACCGATCTGTGTGGTCCTATGCCAACCAACTATGGTGGAAAGAAGTATTTTCAATTGTTTGTTGATGATTACTCATGGAAGATGTGGGTTTTCTTCCTTCCGTTGAAATCAGAGGCTTTTATATACTTTCAACAATTCAAGAAACTTGTTGAGAAGGAGTCGGGATGTTTCATCAAAACCCTCCGCTCAGATCGAGGGGGGAATACACCTCTGAAGAATTTTCATCATTTTTGAAAGAACATGGGATTAAGAGACAACTGACTACAGCCTATACACCTCAGCAGAATGGAGTTGCAGAGAGAAGAAATCGTTCCATTATGGAAATGGTTCGATGTATGCTAAAAGGAGCACATCTTGAGGATCAGTATTGGGCAGAAGCAGTAAACACAACGTCATACCTTCTAAATAGAGCACCCACCAGAGCTCTACAAGGAAAAACACCACAAGAAGCTTGGAGTGGTAAGAAACCCTCCATTTCTCATCTAAGGGTTTTTGGATGTAAAGCATTCATGCACATTCCAAAATAGAAAAGAAAGAAGTTAGATGAGAAGACACTGCGATGTATTTTTCTTGGTTATGATGAGTTTTCAAAAGGATATCGCTTGATAGATCCTATAACCAAGAAAACACATATAAGTAGAGATGTAGTATTTGATGAAGCTTCCACATCAGATATCACATCTGAAAATGTATACCTTGAAGAAGAAGAAGAACCTAAGAAAGAAAGCTCATCTCCAAAGAAGAAGGTTCCAAAGTGGTATACTAGTACATTGAGAGATTCTAAACTAAATACACTTCCAGATCTAACTCAAGATCATCCGTGCACTCGGAGTATGACACAACAGAGAAGAGCAGAGGCATCATCTTCAGAGGTTGATGAGCTCTGCCAACAGTTTGATGATCTATCTGTAGATGCAGAGGAAGACAAAGATACAGATATAGATAATGAACAAATCTATATGACAACATTGGATGAAAATGAGCCTGTAACAGTTCAAGATGCACTTAGTGAGCCTCAGTGGAAGGTTGCTATGGAAGCAGAACATAAATCTCTCATGAAAAATAAAACCTGGAAGCTAGTCAATCTGCCTACAGGAAAGAAACCCATTGGCTGTAAATGGGTGTTCAAAATAAAGTATAAAGCAGATGGTACTATTGATAAGCATAAGGCCCGTCTTGTTGCAAAGGGCTATGCTCAGAAAGAAGGTATAGATTATGAAGAGACTTTTGCCCCTACTGCAAATATGACTACCATTAGAGTACTTTGTGCCATGGCAGCTCAGTTTGGGTGGAAGCTACATCAGATGGATGTGAAAAGTGCCTTCCTAAATGGTGACTTACAAGAAGAAGTATACATGACTCAACCAGAAGGATTTGTAGTTGAAGGGCAAGAACATAAAGTTTGCAAATTAACCAAATCCTTGTATGGGCTCAAACAAGCTCCTCGAGCTTGGTACATCAAGATAGATAGTCACCTATTGCAACATGGATTCAAAAGAAGTCCTTCAGATGCGAATCTTTATATCAAGAACAATGGTTCTGATATAGTGATTCTGGTGTTATATGTAGATGATCTGATCATAACGGGAAGTTCAGAGAAGATGATTGATGCAGTAAAAGATGATTTGAAACAATCCTTTGAAATGACAGATCTAGGACTTCTTCACTATTGTCTTGGTTTGGAAGTAAATCAGAAAGAACACCATATCAGAGTTACACAAAAGAAGTATGCCAAGACATTAGTTGAAAAATATCGAATGACTAACTGTAAGTCTAAAACAACTCCAATGGAACAAGGACTTAAGTTATCACGATATGATAAATCACCTCAGGTAGATGGTACTCTCTATCGGCAGCTGATTGGGAGTCTCCTATATCTAACCAATACCAGGCCTGATCTCAGTTTTGTTGTGGGTTATCTTTCGCGGTTCATGCAGGAACCCAAAGTAAGTCATTGGAAAGCAGCAAAAAGAGTTCTACATTATGTCCGTGGTACAACATATTTTGGCTTGGAATACAAAAAGAATAACAAGTTCTATCTACAAGGATACACGGACTCCGACTATGCTGGATCCATTGATGATCGAAAATCAACTTTTGGATACATATTTCATCTTGGGTCTGGTCCTGTCTCGTGGCATAGCAAGAAGCAGCAGGTGGTTGCTATCTCATCTATAGAGGCAGAATATCGAGCAGCTAGTGGAGCAGTCTACGAGATAATATAGTTACGTCGCATTCTTACAAACATGGGTCTTCCAGTGAATCTTCCACTACATTTGTTTTGCGACAATCAAGGTGTTTTGAATCTTGTCAAGAATCCAATTTTTCATGATCGCACCAAACACATCGACACTCGGTGTCATTTTATTCATGATGAAGTTCCAAAGCACAAAATACATCTCCAATACATTCCCACTGATGCTCAAGTTGCAGATATCTTCACCAAAGCACTTGGATGCATCAAATTTGAATTGTTTCGCAATATCCTTGGGATTTGCCAATAATGTAATAAGGGGGGATGTTAGCATATTTCATTATTAGGTTAATTAAAATTAGCGCCTCCAATGCGCTCTCCAAGTTTTGGGTAGTTAGCCAACGAATTCGGGTGGTTCAACTGAATTCGAACCACTTCTCATTTGTATTTATTCATCACATATTATCAATACAATTGCTGAGCATTTCATATACTTTGCATACTCTAAACTCTTTATCAATTGGATGAGCAAGAGGCAAGTTGTAGTGGCACTTTCAACTACAAAAGCTAAGTACATGACAACCACTCATGCAAGTAAGGAAGCAATATGGTTACAAATATTGTGTGCTAATGTTGAGTTCTTACAAAGAGTTGTAAGAATAAATTGTGACAATCAAAGTGCAATCTATTTGGCAAAGAATCATGCTTATCATTCTAAGACAATACATATTGTAGTACAATACCATTTTATTAGAGACATGGTTGAAGACAAGAAGGTGTCACTGGAGAAAATTGATACTCTAAAAAATGATACAGATTCATTAACTAAGCCCTATGTGTACTGAGAAGTTTTTTTGGTGCAGGGAGACAATAGGCTTAGTTGCCCTAAGTAGTTGAATTTGTAATTTGTACAAGCCCCATTGCAAAGTATTCAACAAGTGGAAGATTGTTGGATGTGTTGTATCCTTTACATGAAAAAAAAGTGTGGAGTTTTATTTTTGGGGTAGTCTCCCTACCTAACAAGTATGGGTGGTTTTAGTGCATGATCTTATTTTTAGGGCAGACTCTTTAATTAAGTAGGTATGGGTGGTAGCTCATGGTCTTATTTTTTGGGTAGTCTTCTTAATTATCAGGTATGGGTAGTTTTAGTCCAAGATTTTTGTGTTCTAATACCACTTAATGATTTAAAGTTGTTAGATATCTATATATTGTAACTATCTTGTTAAAAGTATACATATAATAATAAAAATAAGCCAGAAATATGGTTCTAAATTTATGCTAATTTTTCTAATCAAAAGTGTTCGAATTAGTATCTCTAAAGCAGGGTTATCAATCTCTTCGGCATGCATATAAACCAAGGCTTATAACAAGAGGGAAAGAAATAAAAAATAGCAAAGACTGAAGTCAATATCCTATAGAGGACGTGTGTAGGTAACTTGTACGCTAAGTTTTCTACTAAGAGCGCTGGGCAATGGTTGGGCAATGCGCGTAACTCGAAATAGTTGCAAAACAAAACTGATAAATATAGTTTTATTACTTTAAAAACTCTATGCGTTATTGTCAACGCATTTGAAAACGTTTGCTGTGGTTCGAAGGAAAGTGGAAACACGGAAACCATCCATCATATTGGATCTGAATTTCCTATAAGGAGTCGAAGCCCATCTGAGTACAGTCGAAGATGTTGGGAGTTCTCACATTCTCAAACGCAGTAAACTCATACTACCTCTAGCGGTGGTTTCGGGAGAACAGAGTAATAAGTAATATATATAGAGAAGGGAGCCTGAATTAAAAATGGGTCACCGCCACCACCACTGTGATGAGGTGAATCCTGCTGGGGAAGCACTGGCGGCGTGCCTGTGCTGCCCCTGTTATTTGGTGGTTTCAATATTCCGCGGCGTTGGGCGGTGTGTGTATGTCTTCTGTTATCCGTTCCTCCGCTGTTTCGGCCTTGATCATCATCACCACCATTCCCACCATCACTACACTCATCCTTATTGACAACAAGAACAAGACTTTTCCAGCAAATGGAAATGACAAATTCAGGGTATTCCTTGTCAGGTTTTGTGGGGATTGAACGCATTGGAGGACTGATTGAGCAATGATCGTGGTGGTTGAATAAGTTTTGAAAGTTTTTTCAAAAAGTGAATTTCGTTGTCCTGTATTTAGTGGTCGTGCCCCATCATATATCGCAGTGGGCACAATTGTCATTTTATTTTTTGTGCCAGAAGTCAATTATAGGACTTTTGTTGATATGGATTGTTCATGCATCTTTTTATGTTGAAATTAATGTTTCTGAAAATTGTTAGTTGATTTAGATAGTATATACATTAATTTACGTTACGGTTTTTTTTGGCTTTATGGAAGCCTATGTAGTACTTTGTTGGAAAACTTTATATATATACATATATGAATGAATGAAGCCTATACTTGATTAGTTATGTTTTATTGCATTTTTCTTTTAGTGGATAGGCCAATGTGCAATAATATTTATGTCACCATGATTCAGCTCCAAGATCTAATGTATGTCTCTATCATAGTTATTCGAATATTAAAAAGTGGGAACGAGTTCCTTTCCTTGTAATCTGTAGCAACTCTGCACAATAAATGCGGTGTCATCTTAATGATTTTTTAAACTAGTCCTCCTCTATTGAATTGATATAAAAAATAAGCAAACAGCGTTAGGTATTTAAGGAGCCTTTTATATTCCTTTGTATGTTTATAAGGTCTTGTGCATCCAAGCTTTCCAATTTTTAATGCAAATATTAGGCGTGAAAGGGCCTTTTGAAAGTCTTTATACCTTTTATGTTAATTGAGGATCTGTGGACAATCTCAATCATCATAAGATACATAAATGGTCAAGTTTGGTTATCATGATTGCAAATCAAAGGGGTGTGCAAGACCTATGGTGGTGTTGTTTTTTATTTTCCTTTGCAATGCTCCTTGTTTTGGTCAGCTATTAAAACATTCTCAACTCATATTTTGAAAAATGTTTAATAGGGACTGCCCTGTAAGAAGTCATCTCTTGTATTTTATCAAAAATCTTGGGATTTTGAGACCAGGGTTGCCGATCTGTTTCAACATTTTGATTGGACACAATACAAAAGGTTCCCTCGTTGATTACAACTTACTGGCTCAAGATAAATGCATAGTAGCTCCCAAAAGTTGTTCATAATCCTTCTTGTCAGATTTGTTCCCGCCTTCTTGTTCTTTACTCTGTAATAAAGAAGACCAGGCATATATAAAATTTTATTCCTCTGTAATTTATCTTCTTTAACCCACTAAATAATAGGCAGCATGAACTTGAGCTTCTTATGCAGCACATAAATGATATTCTATATATTATCCCTTATTGCTTCAATTTTTCAAAAGAGTATTTTGTTGGAGTATGTAATATGTGTGAAACTCATTGAAAGTAAAGAGAAAATTTTGTATCATAACTTGTTCATGCGTGAATGATAGAGATTCAAACTGAATTGAATCCAACATATTCATTTTTTAAAACTATCTGGTTCATCAACAGAATTAAATAGAAGCTTTGGAGTTTTGCTTGGTATTATGATGAGTCTTATTATTTCTAATTGTCCTTTATAACCAATTATTATTTTGCACACTATTAAACTACGGTTTAAACATAAGGTCGAATGATTTGTAATGGTTTAAACATAAGGTGGAATGGTGTGTAATGATAGGTATTAGAAAGAGCAGATTTAAAAAAAAAAAAGGTTACCATCTTGATCATCTTCAGAAGGTGAGTTTAATTGAAAAAGCCCTGTATTGCTTTAGGTTTGAGCACCATCATAACCGCTGCTGCTTCCACTCTTACAATAATTTTTTTATTCATAATAATATTTTTTCCCTGTGATTTACCAATAGTTCTGTTATCACTGGCCTGCAAAATTAGCTGAACATGAAGTTTAAACATAGTATGCTATCATTTTGGACTATAGAATTTCTTTAGCCTGGTGGTTGAAGTTGTAATTTTTTTAATAAGTTCAAAAGCATTTTAGTCAAGCAGGTTGGAGGTATTAAATTATTTGGTAATTTGAGTAAATATTTAGATTAAGAGTGTGTTTATCAAGATGTGAAGCGTGTTTATGTGTCACGCAATCAAGTGAGCTATGAGTGAAAGGTGTCGTGTGCAAGTGTGAGTTTTGAGTGAAAGGTGTCATGTGAGTAAGTGAAGAGTTGTGTGAGGTGTCATGTGTGGAAGTGTGAGTTATGTATAAGTGTGATGTAATCACAAGAGATTTTCTCATTATGTAGGAAAGGCATATGAAAGGTTACATCTCCCGTAAAGTCAGTTGCATTGAAGAGTCACATGTAAGGTTATATATTGATGACAAAGCTCTATGCAATGTACCAAAATTCAGGTGTATTGAAGAGTCACATGTAAGGTTATATATTGATGACGAAACTCTATGAAATGTACATAATTGTCTATTATCAATAAAGTTTTTATTTGGTACACTATTGGTGTTATTATTGAATGAGATTATATATGGTTGATTATACTATTTTAGGAAATATAGACGTGATATTTGAGCTCATTTTATAATAGTGGTTTCAGAGCCAGGTAGCAACAAAGAGCCATGTAGAAACAAGGAAGGATTGTTGGTCCAAGCTAAGAAAGATCCAAGAAGAAAGGATTGGTGGTCCAAATTGCATTGGGAGGAAGATATTGTGGAGAGAAGATTAGAGGAGAGGAAGAATAATATTGAAAGAAAACTTGCAAGTTCTAAAGTGATAGCAAGTATTTCTAAAGTAATGTTTAAGAATATTGGAGGAAAAGATATCAACTTGAAGATTGGAGGCTATTGGAGGAAGATATTGAGGAAGGAGAATGAGTGGAAAATAGCTAGCACCGAGTTTGGTGTGAATTTGAAAGGGAGATGATGACATATTGAAGATTGAAGGAGAATATTGGAGAATATTGAGCATGAAGATTGGAAGAGGATATTAGAGATAGATGAATGTGCATATTGAAGGATAATATTGGAGACGAACAAACGTGAAGATTGGAAGAAGATATTAGAGACTAACAAGCGAGAAAATTAGAGGATGAAGAACAAGATGAATTGATTGAAGAACATAGTGAGGAAGTATGTGTAATTCAGGTGAATGTTTTTTTAAGAGAGAATTTGGATGTCTAAGCTAAAGGAGAGTTACAGGTTTGACTTTGTTTGACTTTGAGAGGAGAGCGCCTATGGAGAGATACATCTAAAGTTTGAGAAGAGAGCAACTATGTCTGAAAGGAGAGCACCTATGCCTAAGGAACAATACATTTGAAGCAAGATACGATTGTGTTGGAGATTTTTTCGAGCAACAACGGAGTAAACACCTGAGAAGGAAAGCAGACTGAGAGACTCTAGTGGAGTTAGAAGTAATTACTGAGAAGAAAGGACGCAACGCCTGAGGAAGAAGTAATGCTTTGCTCTGGAATGCTCATAACGATGGTGAATGTGGAACATTGCTCTAATGCAAAAGTGAGCTTCCATGTGTGTGTGCAAATGAATTAAGGTGAGCACCATAAGAAAAGGTGTAATTTTTAACCTTAGCTGCACATTGAATTTGAATCGAGCACATTAAAGTGAATTATCAAGTATATTTGATTTGATTAAATTTTCAGGAGATGTAAGCCAATGATTTAATTAATTAAGGAATATGAGACATAAGGAAATTTGAAATTTGAAATTGGAGATTGTTTAATTGAAGATTGGTTAAATTGAAATTTGGAAGGAGAACTTGTGAATTGAGAATTATGGAGACAAAAAATTGGAAATTTTGAGATTGGTTGAACTTTTGAAATTGAAATTGATTATGAAAATTGATTGAAGAATTAAATTTGAAAGGACAAAAAATTAAGAAATATTTGAATGTGAGAAAAATAAATATTTAATTGAAACCTAAAATTTGGGAGTTATAAGGAAGTCAACATCAAAGGAAATTAGTTTGTTGGAAAATGAATACATCAAGGAAATCATATAAGTTTTAAGGACTGTTTTATGAGAAGAAATTTTCAAACACAAAAATATTGTCATAGGCATGTGGCAAGATATAATAAACCACAAGAAATCCAAACAAATCCAAAAATGAAAGATGATGATTCATGGTATATTGATTCAGGTGCAAGTCACCACATGATAGTAAATCTATACTGGTTTGATTCAATACAAGTGAAAACAAACATACCAATGAAGGTAGCCAATAATAAAGTTTACCGTATACAGAGATTAGGAAATGTCACACTTAGTTTACCATATTTTGAGTGTACATTAGAATAGAATAGAATAGAATAGAATTTGTATTAATGTCCATCGATGACCAAAAGAGGTCAATAAGACTGTAAAGTAAGACATATACAAAGCAACGAGAGTGCCTAATGCAGCTCCAGAGAAAATAAAGTAAGAAAAATAGTAAACAAAATGACATATGATATACAAGATTTGTGGATCAAGGATTACTCCCAACATTCAAGGCTGAAGAGAAGTGAGTGATATAAGAGTTGGATGTCGTCATAGATGTTCTTTGTTGGAGTCGACGATGAGTTGATCTTGTTGTATCTCTGTGATCACCCTGGCGCTTCTTGGTCGTGGCCTCTGGAGGCTAGAAGAATGAAGTGATAAGTCGGGATCCTGTTATCTTTTGCAAACTATTACTAAGTAGTTCTTTCCTGAGATTGAATAATTCCCGGATGAAAAGGGCAATGCATCTATGATCTTCAATATTAATCCAATATTTTAGTATATGGATGTCTCTGAATAAGCAATAATATATACCTTGTATCTCGTAGTAGACAAGACAGGTGAAAATGAAATGCTCCTCGGATTCCACATCAAGATTGCACAATCTGCAAATACGTTGATTAGAAAATGTACTTTATGTCCCTAGCATAACCAATAATCTTATCTTGGTACCTTGATTGCTTGACAGAGGAAGAATAGTGAAGTTCAAATATATTAATGGCAATAAGAAATATCTCATTAAGAGACAAAATAAAATTGAGGTCATGGGTTCTCACAAGAGTGGGATATTTGCATCAAATGTGATAGAAATATCACAAACTTTTAAATCAATTTTTGCCACAAAAGCAACAACAAAAGAAGTATTATTGAGTATAAAAAGTTTGTGGCAAAAAAATATAATTTCTCCAAAAGAACCAAAAGAACAAGGAACATGAACCAACATCACAAACAATATCAAAGTCAAAATTAGAGGATAAAGACAAGAGTCTAATATTGAAGGCAAAGGTCTTCACAACAAGTAATGTAATATGAGGGGTGTTGGAGATATTACATTATTTGGTACCTTGAGTACCATGAGGGGTGTTGGAGGTATTACATTATTTGGTACCTTGAGTATCATTATAAACATTTAGATTAGGAGTGTTTATTATTTATGTCGATAGTATGTGTCAAGATGTGAAGAGTGTTTATGTGTCACTCAATCAAGTATGAGTGATGGGTGAAAGATATCATGTGTACAAGTGAGAGTTATGAATGAAAAGTGTCATGGAAGTGGAGAGTTGTGTAAGGTGTCATGTAAGTGAGAGTTATGTGTGATTATGAGAAACTTTGTCCTTATGTAAAAAATGCATATGAAAAATTAAGTTACTAGTAAGAAAACAAAAGTCAAATATATTAAAGAATTATATATAAAATTTAATATATTAATAACAAAACGCTATACAATATAACAACATAATTAAATATCAATAATTTTTTTTTTTAATATTTATGTTATTATTGAATGTAATTATATACAATTGATCACACAATCCTAAAAATATAAAGTTGTGATATTTGAGCTCATTTATTAACAAAGCATACTTACTTTTATAAGGGGTAAAATATGCCATACTTAATTTATTTTTTTGCAACAAGAAATACGATGGACTTCCTAGTACTAGGCATCATTGTTGTATTCTCTTTCAACACCATATTAGTATTTGAAAAGTTCACATGTTCTAGAAGTCAATAATGGTCGAAATTGGAAATTTTACTGTTTTTAAACCACCTTTTTGATTGACTACAGTTGGACCTTCACCATATGCGTTTATGACCAATATAATAGATGTTGTCTATCTCTAGTCCTCTTCCCCTCCCTTTGTTCCCACTAGCTAACCATAAAATATACTAAATAAATATATATTTTATATATTTTTGGATACATAGGGGAGTTAGTTACATTTATACTATTTTTTAGTAATTGACAAGTGTATGGTTCAAATCATGGGATCTGCTTTCATGTTCAACAAGGTTATACCACCTTGTTGTTGTTGACTTAACGTGAAGGGAACCATTGGTCGTTTGATATTCGACTATCATCATTGATTTGGTACGCACTCACAAAATTTAGACCAGACTACTACCTTTGCAAAATGCATGTTCCCAAGATTTGAAACAGAGTCTTTTCTTGGTAAGTGTGTGGCCAAACATACAACTACCAATCCACCAAACCTTTGGGACTACTGAATAAATATATTATTAAAATGTAGAAGAAAAATTATGCTTTTTATGAAAAATATTAAGTAAATTAGATAGCATTAATGATAATTTAGGTTGTAGTAAAGAGAGAATGTTATATATATATATATATATATATATATATATATATATATATATATATATATATATATATATATATATATATATATATATATATATAAGCTATGTGTATATTTTATTTAAGGTCACTCTCATCTAAATAATAAAAGTTTACATTCTTTTTATTAATTTTTTTTAAATAAAGGGGTAAAAATTTATTGATGAAAAATTTGGATTACATAGTACAACCGAGCTTCCAACCAAGACTCAAATAAACAACCAAACAGGCTAAAACCACTAGACTAGAATGACATCCGAAAAAGACAACAAGAACAAACCACATTAAGTCTGTACATCCTTGTGGATCAACTCCCGTAGGTGTTGAGAGTCCCCAGACGGGAGACTCTCCCAATTATCGATACTCCAAGGATCCAGCAGCTCAGAAGCCCTTTTGGCCGGGTAATCAGCAACCACATTCCATTCCCTTGGAATGTGCACAAAGGATATAAATTCGAACTCTTCACTCATTCACGAGAATCCGAACGGCTACGAAGCCAACCGCCAATTAACTTCCTCCACCCTTTTACTGTTTAAAATATTAACCACAATTTGAGAGTCAGACTCGTAGATAATCATATGCCAGCCAAGAGAAAATCCCTTCTGCAAGGCCTTAAGAATTGCAAGAGCTTCCATAAAATTGTTGGAGTGAACACCTTTATAAATGGGAAAGAAAAAACTGACACCACCAGTAGAATCTCTCCCAACACCGCCAATGCCAGCATGTCCAGGGTTACCCCTGGACGATCCATCAGTATTAATTTTTAAAACTTCTCTAGGGGGTGGCCTCCACCTACCATCTCTCCTAACCTTCTTGCTGAGCTGAGGAACCCTACTAGGCCTAGAAGAGTTCACACCATCCCCAAAGAGACCAAGCCTTGTTGTACCTTCTCCTCCCTAGAATCCAAAAGAGGGTCCACATCACATTTGCTATGGATGGTTTCTTGAACCATATACAAGATCCTTTGCCAAATCTGTTGAACAACCAAATAATTGCCCTGAAATATGCATCGGTTTCGTTTGAGCCAAATTTGCCAGATGATGCAAGAAGGGCCCAAATTCCAAGCCACCCTAAGGAAAGGGGCCTTGGTCGAAGGTCTGCCTAGACTACTCCAAAACTCCACTAGGGATAGCACATGAAAACATGGATGGTTCCAAGCGCTCCACCAACGGTGCCAAATGTCTCTGGCAAAGGAGCATTGGAAAAATAAATGAGAAGAGTCATCCTAATTCTTACTGCAAAGGAAACAAAAAGAGGGACCCTAAAATCTCGTCTTCCTCACATTATCCCAAGTGAGGCATTTATTATGAGCTATCAACCAGAGAAAGAAGTTACATTTTGGCCAGGAATATTTGTTCCACACCTTTTTCCACCAAGTGACAGGAAGACTCTCATACTTTTGCTTATCAAGAACCTGATAACCATAGGCTACCGAGTAGGTTCCCTTAGGATCAGGGTTCCAAGCCAGAATATCTTTACCCCTCAATGAAGAACAAGGCCTCCCCGTAAGAATAATATCAAGCACCTCTCTATCCTTGGCCAGTCCCCCCTAGGGCCATCTTGTGGATCTTTCCACCTGTACATCTCCATATTTCCAAAAGACTAGATTTTTTAAAGTCCTCCACACGAGACCAACTCTGCTTCCAAGAAAAAAATGCTTAGGGAATGTAACCTAGGATATTGATTCAAGATAGGAGGGTGACCATCCCAAGAATCCTCCCAAAAAAGAGCATTTGATCCCTGATTACAAATCCAGAACAAACCCTACTTGATTAAATTAGCTCCTCTTTTCAAAGTGTCCCAGATAACTGAACCTTTCCCAACCAAGCTAACTCTAGGGATCTTAGCCTCAGAAATACCTCTCAAGTATTTACAAGATAATATTTTAGCCCAAATCTGATCTTGAGAGGTACACCATATCCAATAAATTTTTACAACCAAAGCCTGCCCAAAAGAGTTGTCTGTCACAACCCAAGGCCTCCCTCTTGCACCGGCCTACATATAGAATCCCACCTAACCAAACTCTATTTAGATTGATCAAGTTTTCTAGACCATAAAGACTGCCTTGACAAAGCATCCATGTCCTTGATGAAGTGAGAGGGAGCTATTTGTACAAAACATCTATAAATGGGTAAAGCTTGAACAACAAATTTTAAAAGCAACACTCTACCTGCAGTGGATAGCCATCTGAAAGTCCAGTAATTCACCTTCCTTCTAAACTTATCAAGCATAGACTGCCAAGAAGATCTAGGTAGAGGATGAGATGAAATTGGAATACCAAGATAAATGAAGGGGGAGTCCCAACCTGGAATCTTAGAATGCGAGCAATCCTAGCTTGAATAAGAGGAGGGGTATTGAAGAAGAAAATAGAAGACTTGTCCTCATTAATCAACTGTCCAGAAGCACGAAGATATATGTCAAGAGACTGTCTAATATTACTAGCTTCCCTGATAGTGGCAACTCCCAACAAAGCGATATCATCAACAAATTGAAGGTGGGAAAGAGGTGGCTAACTACTATCCCACTTCCACCCCTGAATGAGACCCTGCATGACTTGAGACTTGAGCAATCTTCCCAACCCTTCCACCATAATGATAAACAAATAAGGAGATAAAGGATCTCCTTGCCTCAATCCCCTTGAGGCCTCAAACAACTCCGATGGCTCATTATTAACAAGAACGAGAGAATGAGGAAGAAGAAACACGACTCATCACCAATCTAATTCATTCCTCCTCAAATCCAAAAGCAGTAAGAACTTTTTGAAGAAAGGACCATCTGACCCGATCATAAGCTTTAGCCATGTCCAACTTAATGAACATAGTTTTCTCCTTAGAAGTTTCCATCGAGTGAATAGGTTCTATAGTAATAACAAACCCATCCAAGATTTTTCGGCCAGAAACAAACCCTCCTTGCTCCTTAGAGATGATTTTGCTCAACCATATCTTCAACCTCTCAGCAATAATTTTTGTGATGATCTTATACACAACATTGCAGAGAGCAATAGGCCTGAACATATCCAAGGAATTTGCTCCCTATTTTTTGGGTATAAGCACCACAAAGGTAGCATTTAGGGCCCTTAGCATCTGTTTGTTCTTTTGGGACTCATGGACCACCTCCAAAAGATCAAATTTTATTAAATCCCAAAACTCCTGATAAAACTCAATTAGGAATCCATCTGGGCCTGGGGCTTTTCCTTTTTTCATCTTGAATACAACATTTTCCAACTCCTCAAGGAAAATTAGACCCATCAAGTGCTCATTCATCTCTCTAGAAACAATCGTTGGAATACGATTTAGAATAAGCTTTTCATTCTCATCATCTGATAGGGAGTCCTCCTTGAAGAGAGAGGAAAAATACCTCTTAGTCTCTTCTGAAATATCCCTGAAATAAGAGAGCAGGGCACCCTGAGAATTCATAAGAGAGGTAATCAGGTTACCATTATGGCAAGCCTTAACTGAGTTATAAAATAAGGTTGTGTTCCTATCCCCTTCCTAAAACCAATCTACTTGATATTTTTGTTTCCAAAACATTTCTTCCCTCAGTTCCCATTCAGCAAGGTCTTTCGCAACCTCAAATTCCTCAACAAGAAGCTCCTTCGTGAATCCCTAATCTCTAATCTTCCTTGAAGCTTCTTCCATCCTCCTAAGAGCTACCAGCTTAGCCAAGGAAAGGTTCCCAAAATTTAATCTATTCCATCTCTTCAATTTATGTTTTACAAATTGTAGTCGCTTCATAAAGGAATACATAGCGGTGCCATGAGGAGGTTTGCTAGTGGTCCACCAGCCTCGCATGAAATCATGAAGCTTAGGATCACGAAGCCACATAAGTTGAAACTTAAAGGAGAGATTTTTTTTGTAGCCCTAAATCCAAAGTAGAGAGTTTGATAGGCCAATGATCAGATCCCCTACCCTCTAGAATCACATAACTAGCACTTATGTTATTACCCATCTAATAACTGGATATCAAAAACCTATCTAGTCTCTCTGAGATGGAAGCTTCCCCACACCTTCTATTGTGCCAAGTAAATATCCCATTATCTGGCTTGATGTTAACCAAGTTTAGGGCCTGGATATGAGCACTGAAGACAGAATAAAAAGGCTCGAGATGGTCCACCCCACCACGTTTCTCCTCCAGACAAGTGATAGAGTTGAAGTATCCAACCAAAAACCATGGGCACAGGGGAACCAAACTTCTCACAAAGCAAATGTGCTCCCAAAAATTCACTTTACCATTGTAATCAATAGGAGCATACACATTTGTAAGTAGGATGGTTTCACCAGATTCATTATCATGCCCAACCATCGAAATAGACCATTTGCTAGAAATTCAAGTAAGAGGGGATATCTTAATTAGATCCCATAAACAAGCGACGCCACCAGCATATCCACATGAACCAATACATTGGCATTGCCCCCTTCTCCATAACTTGGGAGCAATATTGAACATACTATCAATAGCCAATTTAGTCTCCTAAATAAACACCACATCCGGAGAATGCACACGAACCAAATCACGAACAACTTTTTGTTTGGGGATGTTGTTCAACCCCCTTACATTCCATGAGAGGATAATCATTTTTGGGGGTTATAAAAATGGGAGTCCAATGTTCTCACCAAGCCTGACTCCACCAAAGTCTCCCCCATTAACTTAAATTTATCCTGATCCTTCTTCCGACCCACCTTCATATTCTTATCCGAAAAACTTTTTTTAATTATTTTCTACTGCAATCCCAACACCGTAGGAGTTTTGTAGTCCAAGGATGACTGCATCAGTGCCTGAGTAGGAGAGGGCATAACTAAATCTGTACCACTTTCCAAAATAGTTTCTTTTATAGGGCTAGACCCAACCATGTCCCCTATACTCAGATCCAAAGCCCTTTGTTCTTCATTTAAACCCCCTATATCTGATTCCTTAAGTTCCCCCTCAAGAAGAGACATCTGATTTGGCCTTGTTATATTTGCATTAGGTAGCAACGTTTCAGGTATCTCCATGCACTGATCAAGATCATCTAATATTTCAAAACGGTTGAGTAGAGCATCTGGCTGGCTATCCTTAAGGTCTTTGTTTGCCCTTCGTCCTCCTGTTTCGGGCTTTTACTGGAACAAAACCTTCCTTATCCCGTTCCCCTTCCTTTATCGGGGCTTTTCCTTTATCCAAACTTTGTCCAAACCGAGAGGGCCTAGGATTTGAAGCCACGAGTAGGACAAACTTAGGGCATTTTCTTTGCAAGTGGCCATATTCACGGCAAATCCGACAACGAAATGGAAGAGCTTCATAGTCAAGTTTTTGAACCCATGTAGTTGATCCAAATTGTATTTCAATAGAATCTGGAATAGGATTATTTAAGTCAATTTCAACACAAATACGAGCAACAGAGATTACATTTTTATCCATTGTCTGTTGTGACGGTCCAACCAGACTTCCCAAGTAGAAGGGCAATCTTATGCAAGATATCAGTTCTCTAGAATTCCAACGAGAGCCATGGAACCCGCACCCATACTGGAACCCGCGACGATCACTCCTCTGATGGGTTGAAACCCACATGCCAATGTTTAAGAAAGAGTCCCACTTGGTTGTAGAAATAAGGACCCCTTTCAAATGCTTTGTTAAAATTTGCAATACAAGAGAAAACCACCATAAAATAATTGTTCGCACTCAGCATCACCTCCACATCGCCTTCAGGATTCCAAGTCTTCCTGACCCAAGCCTCCACAAAGGGGAGAGAAATTCGGATGCCCAAAAATTTGCCAATAAGGGCATGTTTGGTTAGATACTCCACATCTTCCGCCACCGAGTCTGGTTGAACCACTAGAACTGGTGCAGCTTCACATCGTTCCAAACATCCATTGTTCTTTAACAAGCGGTTCCGAACATGCACTGGAAAATCCTATTCCTTCCAGTCATTTTCAGATGAAAAAACATCACGAGCATGCACTCTCTGTGTCAGCCCCGATGTCATCACGACATTCCTCCAATTTTTCAGACCTCCTCCGGAAGTTGCTGCCATCCCCGCAGAGCAGTTTTTCTTCATCAAACCCTAGCGGAGTAGTTTTTCCTCATCAAACCCTAGCAGAGCTCTCTCTCCCTAAAAACATCGAAGTTTTGGGATTAGCTTCACTTCTTGATTAATACTTATTATAATTTTTCTTCCTAAATCAATCTTCCAACCCATTGTTTTTATTAAATTATTATATTGCTTTCAAGTTAATTAAATTATATAGATTGTTTTTTTTTATAGGTATTCTTTATTAGTTTTTCTATTAAATATATTTTTCATCTGTTGACTAAGTGGATTGGTAAGTTCTGGTGCTTAATAAGAAGAGACTTAGGTTTAAACCTTTGGGACATGCTTGTTTGTAAAGGTAATAGTCTGACATGAATCTGTTGAGTGTGTACCAACCCGACGACAACGGTACCAATTCCCGAGCAACTGGTGGTCCCCCTCATACCAGGTTAAACAACAACGAGATGGAATAGGGGTAAGATTTGAACTCTGGTACGATTGTGGATGTATTTGATTCCCCTATGAATCAAAAATATATATTCATCATCTTTCTCTTATATTATTAATTTGTGTTTATATCAAATATATTCATCATCTTTTTCAAATTATCAAGTTTTTGAAATCTTGAAATCTTGCTTTCCCTTTTCAATTCGAAGTTAGAAACTGCAAATGGCTACATTATATATTACCAAGTTTCTATAAATATGATAGCTATAACAACCTATCAATTCTTTAATATATCATTTTTTTAATCATTGCGTATGGATTTAACTCCAAATCTTCTATTTAATTCTGTTGATCAACTGTATAATTAAAAAAATGAATATGTTGGATTCAGTTTAATCTAAATATCTATCATTCACATTCAACTTATTCTTACAAATTAAGATACAGAATTTTATCTTTACTTTTATTACTTTTAATCAGTTTCACACATATGACATACTCCAACAAAATACTCTTTTGAGAAATTGAACCAGTCGGATAATATGCAGAATATCATTTGTGTCCTGCAAAAGAAGCTCAAGTTAATGTTGCCTAATGTTTAGTGGGTTATAGAATCTCAATTGGAGAGGAAGAAAATACTATATATGCCAGGTCTTCTTTATTGCAGAGTAAAGAAAAGAAGGCATGGAGAAATCTGACAGCAAGGATTATAAACAAATTTTGGGAGCTACTATGCATTTATCTTGAGCCAGTAAGTTGTAATCAACGAGAGAAACTTTTTGTATTTTGTCCAATACAAAAATCCCTGGTCTCAAAATCCCAAGATTTTTGATAAAATACAAGAGATGACTTCGTACAGGGCAGCAACTATTAAACATTTTTTAAATATTAAGTTTAATAGCTGACCAAAACAAGGAGCATTTCAAAGGAAAAAAAAAAAAAAACGCCACAGGGTTTGCACACCCCTCCTTGTGCTGTCATTTACAATCATGATGAGCAAACTTGGCCATTTATTTATCTTATGATGATTGAGATTGTCCACAGATCTGCAATTAACATAAAAGGTGTAAAGACCTTCAAAAGGCGCTTTCAAAACTAATATTTGCATTCTTTCAATGGTTAACAAAAGTCAAAGCTTTGTCGCACAAGACCTTATGAACATACAAGGGAATATAAAAGGCTCCTTAAATACCTAACACAGTTTGCTTATCTTTATTGATCAATGCAAATGGAGGATTGGTTTAAAAAATCATTAAAATGACACCGCATTTATTGTGCATAGTCTGCTGTAGATAACAAGGAAAGGAACCCATTCTCACTTTTTCATATTGGAATAATTACGATAGAGACATACATCAGGTCTTGCAGCTAATCGTGGTGACATGATATTATTGCACATTTGCCTAATCCACAAAAAAAAAATTGCAATAAAATCAAAGATTCTGGCAATCAAGTTTACAGTCCATGTTTAAAGTAAAGTTTTCCAACAAAGTACTACATAGGCTTTCATAAAGCAAAAAACCCTAGTGTAAATTGATGTATAGACTGTCTAAATCAACAAAGAATTTTCAACCTGGAAATTATCAATTTCAACTTAAACAGAAGCATGAACAATTCATATCAACAAAGATCCTAAAATGGCAACTGTGCCCCACTGCGATTACGATGGGGCAAATACAGGACAACGAAATTCACTTCTTGATTTTTTTTTCAAAACTTATTCAACCACCACGAGCATTGGTCAATCAGTTCTTAAGTGCGTTCAATCTCCAAAAATCCTGACAAGGAGTACCCTGAATTTGTCATTTCCATTTGCTGGAAAAGTCTTGTTCTTGTTGTCAATAAGGACGAGTGTAGTGATGGTGGCAATGGTGGTGATGATGATCAAGGCCGAAACAGCGGATGAACGGGATAACACAAGACATACACACACCGCCCACTGCCGCGAAATATTGAAACCACCAAATAACAGGGGCAGCACAGGCACGCCACCAGTGCTTCGCCAGCAGGATTCACCTCATCACAGTGGTGGTGGTGGTGACCCATTTTTAATTCAAGCCCCCTTCTCTCTTTCTATATATATATATATATTACTTATTACTCTGTTCTACCGAAACCACCGCTAGCGGTAGTATGAGTGTGCTGCCTTTGAGAATGTGACAACTCTCAAAATCTTCGACCGTAATCAGATGGGCTTCAACTCCTTATAGGAAATTCAGATCCCTCAAACATCCAGCAAATATGATGATGGATGGTTTCCGTGTTTCGACTTTCCTTCGAACCACAGCAAACGTCTTGAAAAACCTATTGATTTGCATTCGCGTTGACAATAACGTATATAATTTTTAAAGTAATATAACTATATTTATCTTTGTTTTGCAACTATTATTTTTTCTCCTAGGAAATCCGTAACACCTTTGGATATTGTTTGTATAAATCTTAAATTTCATTGGTTAAAGCGAAGTTTACGGTGCCCCAAGGTAAAGTGAAGTCAATGAGACCTTGACCTTCTAAGGCATTTGACTGGGCAACACCGTTGGATGCTGCCTCTATAAATCTTAGGACCCCTGGGTAAAATGAAGTCAATGGGGTCTCAACTCTCCAAGGCATCGAACTAGGGCAATACCATTGGTTGTTGCCTTTATAAACCTAAGTTCCATTAAGTAAAGCATGGTCAATAGGACCCCGACCCTCCACGACATCGAATTGGAGTTGTTGCTTCTATAAACCCCAAGCCCCACTAGGTAAAGCAAAGTCAATGGGACCTTGATCCTCCAAGCATCGAACTGGGGTTGTTGCCTATAAACCTTGAGCCTTGCTGGATAAAGTGGAGTCAACATAATCCTTGGATGAAGCAAAGTTAATGAGACCCATGACCCTCCAGGGCACTAAATTGGGGTTGTTGCCTCTATAAACCCTAAACCCTATTGGGTAAAGCAAAGTCAATAGGACGGGCATCGAACTGGGGTTGTTGCCTCTATAAATCCTGAGCCTGGTTGGGTAAAGCAAAGTCAACAGGACCTTAGGGTAAAGTGAGGTCAACAGGACCCCAACCCTCCAAAGCATCGAACTAGGGTTGTTGCCTCTATAAACCCAATCAATAGGACCCTTGGGTAAAGCAAAGTCAATGGAACCCTCGACCCTCTAGGGTATCGAACTAGGGCAACATTGTTGGATGTTGCCTGTATAAACTTTAAGCCTCATTGGGTAAAGTGAAGTCAATAGGACCCCGACCCTCCACGACATCGAACTTGAGTTGTTGCCTCTATAAACCCTAAGCCTGTTGAGTAAAACGAAGTCAATGGATCCCTGGGTAAAACGAAGACAATAAGACCCTGACCCTTGGTACTTTACTATCTCAACTGCTACTATGCAGTATATCCCCTTCTGAGTATGATATGGTTTGAACCTTGAACCTCCTCAAAAAGAGGCCAAATCCCTAACCATTATACACGCTAACCACTATACACGTCAAATCCCTAACCACTGCACCATCCTTACGACGCTAAAATGTTAGAATAAAACACAAATTTTTATAAGAGGTCTTCGCCTCCTTGTATTGAGTGGGGTTTGAACTTGAACCTCTCTAAAATAAGGCCTAAGCCCTTATCACTACAATAAACTTGCAACTATTTTACAACTATTTCTAATTACGAATATTACCTAGCTCTCTTACTAGAAAACTTAGACTACAAGTTACATGCATGCATCTTTGATAGGAATATTAACTTGAGTCTTTCTTTTTTGTTTTTTATTTCTTTCTCATTTGTTATAAGCCTTGGTTTATAAGGGAAATAGAAAGACTATTATTTTATTTTTTATTTTAATAAGTTATCTATAAATTTTATTAGGGTTATTTTTATTAATATAAAAATGTTATATTATTTTTATTATACTATTAGTAAAATATTATTTTTTCCAATGGGTTACATGGGATTGAAACGAACTCACTCGTATTACAACATCACTACATAGTGGTATTACAATAAAGCTTGGATATTATTTATGTATTCGAACCTATGTTTCCTTAAAATATTGAGGAATTCAATTGGTTGAGCTAATGCCACTTGATATTAACAAGTTAATTAAATTATATTAAATTTATCTTTTTATTCAAAATATTTTTTTTATCCTTTTACTAAAGATATTGTTCATCTTCCTTAAACTTTTAGGTTTCTACAATCAATTCCATAATATAAAGAAATAAAATCTCACTCATCCAAATGCCTTCTAAAATTTGAATTTTGTTAAGATGAAAATCAACTTTGCAAATGGCTAAAATATTTGCAATTTGGGTTCCATTTCTATAAATATGTTGTCTATAACAACTTGTCAATTCCTTAATACCTCTTTTTTTAGGGGTCTTATTCATGCCCCTAATATTCTAAGACATCATTTTTATCATCACTTTTTATTTGTAGTCTTGGTCCTAGTGATATTTGCTTTCGTTTTCCCATTTCAATATCCCTTTGGGTTTCCTAATATCTTTGTGTTTGCTTCTTGACTCTTCTTCTTCCACCAACTCTTTCATCTTTATCAATCTCTTCAATTTTTCATACTAATCATAGTGAGATTGATCGTTTATAGGTTTGTCTTGCTTTGAAGGATCTAAAGTGCAAGGAATAACCACAAAAGCACTTTCTTCTTTTTTTAGCCCTAAAAACCCTTAAGTGTAAGGACATTCCTCTATAGTAATTACTCTTTTTACTGCCCTAAAAATGCTAAATTATTATGAATATTCTCCATTATTGTTTCTTCATTATGCTACTTTGAAACCTTAAAGTGCAAGGGATAACCTCTACACTACTTTCATTTCTATTGGAAGGAGAGTATTTTATATTATGAAGGAAAATTAAATGTGGTTTACTTGGAATAAACTTTACCTCTTCTGTCTCCTTTGTTTTAAAATTTTGCTCCACATCTTCCTTTGCACCTTTAATTTCTTCTCAGTTTGAACTTGCACATTATACTTCTTTATTTCTTCTAATGGTTGATTCGTGGTGGCAATTCATCCAAATATTAATCACAATATAATGCTATCAACTATCTAGCCAATATCAATGAATATCACATTCATGAAATAATAATAAAATTATCCAATAAACAAACTCACAATATTATTAATATATCATCAACTATACAAGATCTTTGTTACAATTTTTCAATTGATTATAATACATGGAGTTTTGTCTCCATATTATTATTTTTTTTGTGGAAAACATCCCAGAAGGGATGCCACTTTCGGGTAAGACCCAAGGAGGCAGGGGTATCTCTTCCGCCAAAATCGCCTAGGGCTCGCACCTGGCCTACCACCTTTGACATACTCAAGGAGCAAACCTGAAACAACAAAAAACAAGAACACACAAAAAGATTAAAAAAACAAAAAATAAAAAAACATGCTCCTTGAGTGTGTCAAAAAGATAAAGCACAACCAAACACACACACACAATAAGATAAAAAAAAACACAACAAGAACCACACAAGAAAAAACACAAACATAACAAAAAACAACATAACGCTACAAAGACACAACCAACAAAAACATGAAAAACAAAAACAACCAAAACCTAAAAAAAATAATAAATAAATTAAAAAACAACCAACAACAGACAACAGAGAAAAATAAAAACATAGAAAACACTCACACACCAAAACACAAAAACACCAATTAACACAAACATACAGAAACACAAGCACAAGAACAACAACAAAAAACACAAAACAACAAAAACACAACAAAAAACACAAAAACAAAACAACACAAAAAAACACACACATAAATAGAAAAGAAAAAAGAAAAAAATAGAACACAACAATGACCTTTCTAGACCAAAAGACTATTAAGGCAAGAATCAACAGAGGAAACAAAAGAAATATTAGTTTGAGCTAGGGAACTAAAATACCCTGACCGAACTAAAGAGAAGCAAAAATAAAGCAAGAAGAAACTAGGTACCTTCAGAACTGGAGCCATCCAAAGAAATGATAGAAAGAAGAGCTTCCCTTATTTGTGAAGCCCACCATCTAGGAGGGTGGTCGTAGCAAGTAAGATCACCTTTGTCCAAAGCCCAATTAGCTAAAGCATCAACACTCTTGTTCTGATCTCTGACCACATGATTGTAATCAACTTTCAAAAATCCCATCTGGATTAACTGAATCTTCTCAATAATTCTTTTTATTCTCCAATCAACCTTATGATTCTTAGAAGGAGTCTTCAAAATATTAATCATGAGTTGAGAGTCGGACTCAACTAGAACCTTTTCCCATCCAACCTTAGTAGCCTCTTGAAGGCCTCTAAGGATACCATACCCCTCAACAAGGTTATTGGATAGAATACCCAAATTCTCAGCAAAAGTAAAAACCAGGGAGCCATCTGAAAGTCTACCAATTCCTCCCGCACTAGCTTTTCCAGGGTTCCCTCTAGAGGCTCCATCAGTATTGACTTTTCCAAAATCCTTAGGAGGAGGTTGCCAATTCCTTGTTCTATCCATCTTGCAATTACTCACATTCCCTTTAAGTTGGTTTCTCTTAGAAGAGTTAATCTTCAATATTTGCATCACTTGATCCCATATTTGGTGGGAGTTTTGGGGGTGATTAAGGAGTTGATGGACTGATTCAACTAAGTTGGCAATGGTCTTTTTCTAGATATAGTGAATATCCTTCCTTTCTTGATTAAAAATCTGGTTGTTCCTTTCATTCCATATATTCCAAAGAAGAATGGTAGAACCCATCCAAACTAACTGCCTAATAAAATGATCAACACCCTCTTGATTAGGCCAATCCCTCCAAAGTTGTTCAAAAGTAAAAAAATTGGACCACTGTAAGCCAAGTAAAGTGGCCATTCTCCTCCAAAGCTCAGAGGCTAAAGTACACTCAATAAAAATATGGTTGAGAGTTTCCACATTCTCTTCACACATTTCACATCTAAAAGGGCCATGAAAACCACGCTTCATAAGATGCTCCCCAGTAAGCACCCTGCGATGCAATAAAAGCCAAGTAAAGAACCTCACCTTAGGCCAGAGCTTTTGAGCCCACAACTGAGAAAAGATGTCAGATGATTGGTTGGGATTATTATGGCATAAGGCCAAATAACCTTGAGCAACTGAATACTCACCCTTAGTAGTGTTGTTCCATCCAAAACAATCTTTATCATGGGACCAAGAGAGAGATCTCATATGAAGGATGCACTGGATATCTTGTCTTTGCCTTTCTAGGATTTGAATAGGCCAGTCCTCAATAGGGATCCAATATCTACCAACCTCTGAATTACCAATATGGTACCGACAATAATTAGCCACCTTTATCCAGTTAGCTCGGTGAAGCTCCTCCATCCAAGGCCTCCAATCGGGAAACTGAGTTATCAAAGGCTTGTGACCATCCCAAGAATCTATCCAAAAATTTGCCTGTTGACCATTATGAATGATCCAAAATAATTTTTTCTTTATCAAATCCTCACTAGTCTTAAGAACTGCTAAAATGGGAGAACCTTTGGAAGGCAATTGATAGCGAACAAGGTCTTCAGGACTTTTGTTCTCAGCATATTTAGCACGGAGATTCTTGGCCCAAAGAGCATTGGGGTTATGCAAAATCCTCCAATATAATTTAGCAGCTAAAGCTTTGTTGTTATTAATAGCAGACCAGAATCCTAACCCCCCTTCATTCTTAGGAAGACATAAAGTGTCCCATTTCACCAAGGCCCATTTTCTTTTCTCCTTAGTACCACTCCAGAGGAACCGATGACTGATTTGATCCAGTTCTCGAAGAACAACCTTTGGGATATTCAACACGGTAGAAACATAAATAGGAATAGCCTGAAGGACTGATTTTACCAAGGTGATTCTACCCCCAGAAGAAAGCCACCTATTGGTCCACTTTCCAATTTTCTTCTTGACTTTGTCCAACAACCAATTCCAATATTTTTTTTGTCTTCGAATATTGATGGGAATACCTAAATAAGTGATTGGAAGGGAGGTCTTCTTATATCTTAATTTATCCAAGACCATGGATTCCTGTCTGGTAGAGCAGTGAAAGAAAATGACTTTAGATTTGTCTTCATTGATCAATTGCCCGGTAGCCTTAGAAAAATAGCTAATGATTTGCTTAATAGTAGAAGCTTCCTTAACTGTAGCTTTACCTAAAAGAGTAGAGTCATCAACAAATTGAAGATGAGAGAGAGGTCTAGCTCCATGAGCAATGGTAACTCCCTCAAGGGTTTTGTCTTCTCTCTTTTTGGTTATAGCCCTACCTAAGCATTCAACAATAATGATGAATAAATAAGGGGATAGGGGGTCACCTTGCCTAATACCTCTAGAAGCTGGGAACAACTGAGAAGGCCTGCCATTGATAAGAACTAAGTAGGAAACTGAAGAGATACATCCCATAATCCAATCCATCCAATCCTGAGAGAAACCAAATTGCCTCAAAACTTTGATAAGGAAGTGCCAATCCACTCTATCATAAGCTTTGGATAAGTCTAACCGAATGAACATGGAAGGAGATTTTTGCATATCCATGGAATGGATGGCTTCCTGAGCAAGAACTATCTCATCAACTATTTGATGCCCTTCCACATAACCCCCTTGTTCAGGGGAAATAATCTTATGCAAAAGAGGCTTCAACCTTTCTGCCATGATCTTAGTAATGATTTTGAGAAGAACATTACATAAAGCAATAGGTCTAAAAGCTGAGATATGTTCAGCCTCTTGAGCTTTTGGAACAAGAGTAATATAAGTTTTATTGATAACCTTCAAAATTTCTTTGGCTTTCCTGGCTTCTTCCACCACCTCTAATAAATCAGCATGAAGGATATCCCAAAACTCTTGGTAGAACTCAATGGGAAAACCATCGGGACCTGGGGTTTTCCCTTTTTGCATTTTAAAAACTACCTGTTGAAGCTCATTGATAGTAACAGGAGCAGTCAAAATAGAGTTCTCCTCAGAAGTGATAAGAGAAGGGATTGCTTGAAGAACATTTTGTTGAGAAGTCGAGTCAAGAGGAGTAGCAGTAAAAATATTGGAAAAGTAATTGACAACAATAGAGTTCATGCCATCCCAAGTGTAGACAACATCTCCAGAATCTGATTTCAGGGAAGAAATAAAGTTGTGAGATCTTCGAGCTAGAAGAGATTTGTGGAAGAAATTTGTGTTTCGATCACCTTCTTTGAGCCATTGAATTCTAGATTTTTGCTTCCATAAGAGTTCTTCTTTTTTCCCATTCCTCTAACTGAGTTGTGAGTTTAATTTCATCTGCACTTGTACTCTCTGTGAGGCCATCTAAATGGATTTTCTTATTCAAATTTTCAAGTTGAGCAATAACTTCATGTTTTTTTTATGAACATCCCCAAACTCCTTCCAGTTCCAAGTCTTGATTTTGGATTTAATGTATTGCAATATTTTGGCAAAATAGAACATCTTAGTCCCATACCTAGGTTTACCTTCCTTCCACCATTGTTGCACTCGAGGTTTAAAGGAACTGTCTCTAAGCCACATTAACTGAAATCGAAAAGGAGAGAAACTCACATTGGTTTTCCACATTTCCACCATGACAGGCCAGTGATCCGAACCAACATTGTTAAGAGTCTTCACTTTAGGAATGTGACCATGGATTAAGAAATTGTCAGAGAGCAAGAACCTATCCAATCTCTCCATTATACAAGCTAAGCCTTGCCTTCTGTTAGACCAAGTCATAAGGCCATTATCTGGTTGGATGTCCACAAGATGGAGGTTTGTAATATATTCGCTCATGAGGTCAGTGCTCCTATCCAAATTTCTATTTCCCCCCATTTTCTCATCTAGAGAGAGGATGGTATTGAAATCTCCTCCGATCAAGATCCAAGCTTCAAGAAAATGAGAGATAATATAAGTAATATTCTTCCACTGTCTTCTTTTTTCCTCCAAATTAGTCGGAGCATAAACAATAATGCAGAGCATAATTTGGTTGGAATGTCTACTTTGAATAGCTATAGCCAAAAGACCCCAACTGCCAACCATATGGTGAATAACTACCTCTTTTGGGTCCCAAAGGCAAGCAATGCCACCAGAAGTCCCCTGGGAACTGAGGGAAACCACTTTTCCAGTTGGCCAAATTTTACTAGCAATTGATTCCATATCCTCTATTGACATCTTCGTTTCTTGAAGGAAAACAAGATGTGGATGATTTATCTGAATCATTCTTCTAATTTCATTTTGTTTTGAAAGACTCCCTTTGAGTCCTCTAATATTCCAAGTGATGATCTTCATTAATACTAGGGCTAAAAAAATTGGGAAGGGCATTAATCTTACCTTCCTCTACAAGCTTTTCACCTTCTTTTACCATATGATATTGATTAGTCTTACGACTTACCTTTTGATTAGAATTGTAGCACCCTAAAATTGGCACAGTTAAACCTTAGTAAAAGATAAAAATTCAAATTTTAACCTCAAACTGCCCGTTAACCACCTGTTACCCGCTTTCCTCATTTTTTGTGCCATTTTTAGGATTTGTTTTGACCGTTGGACGATATCGTCGCAGATTAGACGAAATCATCCCAGATCTGACGAATTCGTCCCAAAACCAAATTTTCATAATTAGCTTCTGTTTCAACAACCTCTCTAACACTGGCCAGAAAGCGTGTCTGTGCAGTTAGAGTCTCCCCCATTGGAGATCTCCCAAATTGGGATGATCTCCAACCTCCTAACCTCTCCCTAATCCTATATAAACTAGGTTTTTCTTAGTTTATCCCCCTGGATTCCCCTGAACCCCCTTTGAATCTCCTGGTTGACTGATTTCCCTACAAATTTAGCTCCTTGTGCATTAGAACTATCATTTGTATTCGGTATTTCATGTTTTCTTGCAGGAACTTTACTGTTTTTCAGTCGAAGCTAGCTCGGATCGTCGCAAGCGATTCCATACGATTTCGGACGATCTTGTCGAGGAGCGCAGACGATCTCGTACGATTGGAGGCGATCCTGACTGTAGTCCAGATTGGGGGCAATTAGAGCCCAGAGTTTGCATTTCCTTAGTTTTTTTCTGCATTTTCCTATTATATTTTTGCACTATCTTAAATTATTATATTTATGCATCTTGGAGTTCACCTCATCTAATATAAATGCATGATAAAATCAAAATAAATCATTAAATTGATGCATTTCCTCTTTAATTGTTATTTTGATCCATCATTTAGGCATGTTTGCTATTATTGCTATCATTTTCCTTTGCTTCTGCAGTTGCATATTTGGTATTTTGTATCTATTTTTGTGATTGCAGGTTTCTGACAAATTCGTCTCATGAATTCGTCAGATTTTAGATGATTCTATCTGATCTCAGATGACCGTCTACGATTTGAGATGATCCTATGAAATATCAGATGATTACATACGAATTGAGGTGATCTGGACTGTTACAAAACTCAGAATCTTCATCAGACATCCGGAATCAGGTATGTTATGTTCTAGCTAGCATATTCTCTATGGTTAGCATTCATTCCTATTTTTTGTATTCATCTAAATCAGCATTGGCATATAGAATAGTTTAGATTCATCTTGGCCAAACCTAGGAGTTGAATGATTAAAGTGTAAAATGAACACATCAAACTCACTATCAACCTAGGCGTGGAAACTGCCACTCAAAAGTTTCTTGGTGAACCCACCATCCATCAAAAATTCACCCTTATACCCCTCCCCCGAGAGGCGGGACCTTCAAAGGGCCTCTCAGTCCGAGGTATTGTCCCATCCTTCTCGCATCCTCCTTCTGGGCGTGGATCCTATAGCTTGAGGGTAAGGATGCAAAAAATTTGGAGCGATACATTTTGGTGAACCCGACGTGAAAACTAAAAACCTTTTGAAAACAATCCAAAAAAAAAATAAAAACATAAATGCATTTAGAATCAAAGATTGCATATCATATTTAGATGGTAGATTATAATAAAAGACGAGTTGTCACCATTAATGTTCAGAATCAATTAGCAGCCATAGAAATTAATTCTTTGCTTAGAGTATCTCCAACATATAGAGTTCCACCTTTATGGGACGAGCTTAATAGGAGATTGAATCTCATTTCATCTAGAGCAACCGAACTTAGGCAAATCAAGAGGTTTGTCCTAGATAGAATCCTGGATCCCGATCAAGTGACTTTGTATCATGAGCTTCAGAGAGCTTGCCATAGGTGGTTAGCAGATAAAAGAGCCCTTGTGTCTTCTGAATTGTATACCTTTGAGGAATACCTCGATAATGCAGTTGTAGTACATAAATTTTTGTCTCGTATAGAGGACCAAGAGGTCGTTCTTACGGATAGACAAATATGGAATAGAGTTCCTAGAGCTGTGTTATATCGAGAGTATTGCCATGAGATTTATTTTTACAAGACAGAGTCTGAAACAGATAATATCACTATAGCACACTTTATCAAGTTCTTGAAAAACCATTTCCAATTTGAAGAGGAGCATTTCATGACTCCTGATGAACTTGATCCTATCAATGATATCTATAAACTATTTATAGAAAACTAAGCTATTCTTTTATTATTGTTATTTCTTGCATTTAGTGTGTTGTTTATTGTCTTTATAAAGCATAAAAAACAAAAAAAAACAAAACAAAATCATAACAAAAATCAAAACATTTTATTTTTAAGCATTATAGTAGGTATATAATTAAAATATATACCTCCCAAATCTGTTGCAAATATATTAATATATATTTTCTAAAATCTAAATTTAGACATAATGACTAGACTCGGGAATGGAAAACAAACTGAAGTAGAAGAAGATTGGTTAAGAAAACCAGAAAATAACCCAGATGTCCTTCCTGAAGATCCAATTCAGGAAGAAGGAACCTTCGACCAACAAGAAGAAGAATTTGTTGTAGGAAATGAACAAAAAGAAAATGATAGAGAGGAAGGATCCTCATCCCCTAAAATATCTCCAGAAGGAGCTGTTACTTTTGAGAACATGGAACATTTTTGGAAGTTCCTCAATACTAATATTGGCACTCTTAATAGAGCAGTCCATATGGACAAAGATCAAATTAGTGACACTCAAGCAACCCTAGAAGACATATATCACACACGCACTAATCCCTTGTCCTTCGTTGATCAAGAAAGTGATCAAGCTGGACCATCCAATTTGGACATGGCTGCTATAATTCAAAACATGCAACAACAACAGGTTACCCAACCACCTAGAGTGCCTATTACTAAGCCTAGGGTTATCCCCACACAAAAGAAACCTTCATTCACTGCTCTATTTTGCCAAGCTATTGATCAATATACCTCAAATCAACAAAAGCCTAAAACAAAACCAAATACCAATTTCCAACAATCGGGGATACAACATAATGCTACAACAAATCTTCTTCATAATACTCTTCCTACCAACCATTTGCATAACAACAATATAGCATCTAATCCTTACATCACGCCATCCTACGCTCACAAATCCCATACTCATGTACCACCGAACCAATATGGTGGACAAAGCGGTAATCTGGAAGCCATGGTGAAACAGTTAGTCTCCCGCATGGACCAGGATAGATCCCTACCGTCCCTCGTACAATTATCGAGAGATGTGTAGTCAGCCTCTAGATCCTATAGTTGTAGCACAACCATATCCCAAACACTTTCCTATGCCTGTCCTACCTATATACAAAGGAACTGAAGATCCCATAGAGCATCTTCGTATGTTTAGGATAGCATGTCATGATATATCACATGATGACTTGTTATTACTAAAAATGTTCCCAAAAAGTTTAGGAGGGATGGCATTGGAGTGGTATTATCAACTACCCACTCATTCTTTGAGGAATTTCGAAGAAACCGCCGAATATTTTGTGCATCAATTTAGTGCCTATATCGAAAGGCATGTAACCATTAAATATTTGTACAACCTAAAACAAGACAAAGATGAGTGTTTTGCTGACTTCTTAGCTCGATGGAGGCAGTTGATAGGAAAATTACACTTTGTGTTACCTTATCGAGAAATGTTGGATATTTTTATCAATAATTTACAAGAACAACTATCCTATGAATTATCAACTGCTACCTTGACCACCTTCGATCAAGCTATAGATTTAGCTCGAAGGGTGGAAGATGCTCTCATTAGAAGAGGTCAGCTCAAAAAGAAAGATGATGAGAAAACATCCAGAAATCAATATAAAAATAAACAAGTTGTGGGTGATGGAGTCACTGATAGCAGAAACATTGCCAATGTTAATACTATGAAAACAACAGAGAAGTTTATACTAAAACCTCCTGATAAACCACCCCGAGAATTTACTAGGTTAAATCAACCTTTATCAACTATTCTCCCGCAACTATTAGCACGAGGTTTGATCCAATTACCAAACATCCGGGAACCTGATCCAACCATACCCGGATACAGAGCTGATTTACATTGTGATTTCCATAGAGGGCCTGGACACGCTACCAACTCTTGTAAAATATTAAAACATAAAATACAAGACCTGATTGATAACAATGAGATGGAGGTGCAAGCCTTTCAACCTAAACAAAATCCTTCTAATAATGCTCAAAAGAACATCCCCCAAAATCAGAATCAGAATGCCAATCAATCATTGGACATATTTCAACATCCTTTACCAAAGCATGGTAAAGAGGTGGCTAATCAAATTGAGCATCATAATGTTCCCCCTCCTACCCGATATGTAGGAACTATTAGTGGACAATTACCTGTTCACGATCCGCAAGTCTTTGACACAACTTTATCCATGGTTACGGCCGGACATCTACATAATATTCAGACAATTGATATTAGTGATACCGAATATGAGACTGAAAGTGACATGGAAATCACCTCAAATCAATCGAATAGTTCTGAAGATGAATCGAGATCCTGTTCAACCCATCACAAGTTCTATGGTTCCAGAAGAACCATTTCCTAGAAGAGTCACTACTAGACCATCTTCTCACCAAATACTTTCTAATGAACAAGTCATAAACGCTAGACCAAGACCTATTCATCATCCGCAAAATAATATTGTAGGTACCATCGGAGCCGTTACCAGACAACAGGCTCAAAACTCTCAACAGGATCAAACTCAGAATGATGGATCAGCTCCATTTGTTTTGAAAAATCCCAATAAAGGGAATTATGCGCCTAATGTTCAACATAAGCCTCCTTATAATATTAATGAACAATTATCAAATACTACAGCTAGAATTTCCCTTTTGGATCTCTTAAGATCTTCTCCTACCCATAGGGATGAATTAATGCTCACATTAAGCCAAATGATGGTACCACAAAATATTCAACCTGAAGCCATGTCCAATACTATCATAACTCGAGAAGTCGATTGTATTGACTTTCGGGATAGAGATATCCCGCAACATAGTCTACATAAGGATAACCCCTTATATATTACTGCCCTAATTGGGGATGTAGCGGTTAAACGAGTCTTGATTGATAATGGTTCATCTTTAAACATATGCACTTTTGACTTCTACCAAATATTTGGGTTTAGAAGTGATGAAATGAAAAGAACTGATATGATTATAAAAGCCTTCAATGACGAAACACAAGAAACGTGTGGAGTTATTACTATCCCCTTGCAAGTTGGTCCTAGAACCTTAGACACGACCGTGTTTATTGTACATTGCCCTGCATCGTACAATATACTTTTGGGTCACCCTTGGATCAACGCGATGCGAGCGGTTCCCTCCACTTTACATCAGTGTGTTAAATTCAAATTTAAAAATCAGTTGGTTACCATTCATGGTGATCCTAGACCCTTTGATATGTGTGCTTTGGCAGAACCTGTTGGAGTTCAATTTTGCCCTGCTCTGTCATCCACACATCCTAATTCTCATCATCCACCCAAACGTGTGAAACACACACCCATAACATCATCTACTCTTTCAACTACACCTCTACATATAGCTCAACCATCTTCCGAACAAACCACATTAGGACCTCGAAAAGATCCTAAAACTACAACCAATGCTTCTTGTTTTACTCCTATAACTTCCATACCTATAGACTCATCCATCGATATCCCTATAACATCTACATCCACTACAGGCATCCTTTCCACATCCGACGATGTAGGAAATGTTCCTTCTACCTCTTATGCTCTTACTGATGAGCTCTTACCCGATTTATCTAAAATTCTTATATCAGAAGAAACCAACACTGCCATGCAAGCTTCCCTTATTTTAAATAAACTCCCACCCTCTCCTCGTACCTTGGGCCTCCCACAGCCTATGGGAAGTATCTACCAAGTCGGGAGTTGTGCTTTTATTTATAAGGGATATGATTGGGGAAGAATACCCAGAAACATCAAGACACATTGTGATGGATATGCTAGATGCTATTTTGCTAATGAGTATATTAAAGCTAAGCCTATAATGCTTAAATTGGGATATAAAGGGAAAGGTTTGGGACCTTTCCAGAATGGTATGAAAGAACCTTTTGAGGTAGAACCATGGCCTGCCCGATGTGGTGTGGGCCTATTTCCTAGTAAAGGTCAGCCCTTCCCATTTGAGGATGATGACCATCTTGTATGTTACCAAGATTATTTGGATAAACGAGATGTCTTGCATTTAATGAATAAGCCTCTTACATGCAATATGCTATCCATAGCTTACCCTGAGATGATTGCCGAATCCGACGACGAGTTGGAGGGGGATATCTTTCATGATGTCTCCATTGAGGAATTGTTATATAACGGATTTTATTTCGATGGCTCTATACCTAGTATAGCCCAACTTGAGGCCACGACTCCTCAAGACGAATTATCCAAGCTAACCTTGGAAGAATTACAAGAATTAGGCGTTTCACCCACCCCACCTAATTTTGAGAGAGATCTACATATGGAAGTAGAAAACATCATAAAAATTAACATTGGAACCAAAGACAACCCTCACATAATCAACATTGGATCAGAATTGAGTCAAGAAAAACAAGATAAATATATTGCATTCCTTAAACAATATGAAGACGTCTTTGCTTGGACATATGAAGATATGCCAGGATTAGACCCTTCTGTAGTTATGCATCACCTAGTAGTCCATCCAGATGCTAAACCTGTTAAACAGAAACTTAGAAAAATGCATCCTAAAGTGGCCTTACTAGTCAAAGGGAGAATTAGAAAAACTCTTAAATGTTATTTTTATACAAGCCATTGATTATGCTTGAATGGATTTCAAATGTAGTTCCAAGTAACTAAGAAAGAAGCCACTAAAGTTAGGGTTTGCACAGACTTCAGAGATATTAATGTTGCATGCCCTAAAGATGATTTTCCTCTTCCCAACATGGATCAGATCATTGAATTTACTACTGGAAGTGGAATGATATCCCTAATGGATGGATTTTCTGGTTATAATCAGATCAGGATAGCTCCTGAAGATCAGGCTAAAACAACCTTTATTACCCCTTGGGGAACCTTTTGTTGGAAAGTGATGCCATTCGGTTTAAAGAATGCAGGTGCAACCTATCAACGAGCCATGACTTATATCTTTCACGATATGATGCATGATATTCTACATGATTATGTAGATGATATTATAGCTCGTTCCATCAAAGAAGATGATCATTTAAATGACTTGAGAAAAGTATTTGATCGGTTAAGGGAATATCTTATCCGACTAAATCCAGCCAAATGCATATTCGGAGTTAAGTCCGGTAAATTATTGGGGGTTATAGTTTCTTTACGTGGCATTGAAATTGACCCTCTCAAGATCATGGCTATCACAGATATGCCCGCACCCACAAATATATCAGAATTACGAAGTTTACAAGGTAAGCTTCAAGCTATTCGCCGCTTCATCGACAAGTTGGCAGACAAAACCGGACCCTTTCTTAAGCTTCTTAAGAAAGATGTCTCTTTTCATTGGGACGATGAATGTCAGGAAGCATTTGAACTCCTTAAGCAATATCTCCTTAAACCACCGGTGCTTTCCCCACCTAAATCTGATCGTCCATTTATTTTGTACATTTTTGCTTTCGATTTTGCCTTAGGAGCTATGTTAGCTCAGCTTGACGATGAGAAGAAAGAACGTGCTAATTATTACATTAGCAGGACCTTAATCAGTTATGAAACTCGCTATACCATATTAGAGAAATTATGTCTAGCAAGTTGTATTTTCTACACAGAAACTACGACATTATATGCTCAGTCAAAAAACGTATGTTATTGCCAAATTTGACCCTTTGCGATATCTCATGAGTCGACCGTACTTATCTGGTCATACAACAAAGTGGGTTCTTGCGCTAAGAGAGTTTGAACTCACATTTATAGGACAAAAGTTTGTTAAAGGTCAAATCATAGCAGATCAATTAGCTGTTGCACCCTTAGAGTCTACCCGTCCCCTCATCATTGAGTTTCCTGATGAATGCCTTAAACTAGAGGCAGACCATCCAGAGCAATGGTCCCTATACTTTGACGGAGCCCGATGTATGAGTGGGGCTGGTGCAGGTATTATTTTAATATCTCCGTAGAAACATCTTATACCTCTGTCCTTCAAATTAACATTTGCTTGCACCAATAACACTGCTGAATATGAAGCTCTTATCCTTGGATTACGAGCTGCTTTGGCACTAAAAATTAAAAATTTATTGGTTTTCGATGATTCTCAACTTGTCATAAATCAAATCAATGATGTTTATCAGACCAGAGATGATAAATTACGCCCATATAAAGCATATGTTTTACAATTATTATCCTTGTTTGATCAAGTTACCTTGGAAGCTATTCCTCGAACTAGCAATCGTGTGGCTGACGCTATGGCTGCAGCCGCATCTCTTTTGCCCTTGGAGTTAGATGACGAATATGCTACCATCATTATTCATCGACTCCAGGAACCCGCTTCAAGCAAATCATGCCTAGAACCTTTGGATGTGTTTCTAATCAATGAAACTACTCCTGAACATTGGTACACTGATATCTTTAATTTTCTTCAAAATGGGACCTTCCCTGATGGTTGTACTAGCAACCAGCGTAGGTTATTACGTAGACGAGCAAGTCGCTTCATGATTATTGGTAATACCTTGTATAGGAGATCTTTTGAAGGCATCTTACTGAGATGTTTGAATCTAGAAGAATCTAGATCAGCTTTGAATGAAGCCCATAATGGATCTTGTGGGGGACATTTTAGTGGTAGCGCCATTGCTAAGAAACTCCTTCGGATAGGATATTTTTGGCCTACCATGGAGACTGATGCACATAATTATGTGCGACATTGCGACAAATGCCAGAAACATGCTGACCTTGTCCATGCGCTTGCACAAGAACTGCAGGCTATTTCATCTCCTTGGCCCTTTTCAAAATGGGGCTTAGACATCATTGGAAAAATCAACCCTGTGTCATCCGATGGACACAAATTCATCATAACCGCCATTGAGTATTTCATGAAGTGGGTTGAAGCTATGCCATTAGCTTCTTGCACTGGAACCCAAGTTTCCAAGTTTATTTTTAATCAAATTATTTGTAGGTTTGGAATTCCTGCAAATCTCATTTCTGGATAATGGAACTTGTTTTAAAAATAAAGATGTTAAGAAATTATGTCAAAAATATAAAATTCAACATCGTTGGTCCACTCCCTATTATCCTTAGGGTAATGGCCAAGCAGAAGCATCTAATAAAACATTAATCAAAATCCTCAAAATACTGGTCAATAAATCTGGTCGAGATTGGCACATCCAATTATATCCTGCTTTGTGGGCTTATCGAACTAGCGTTCGTACCCCCACAGGCACTTCACCTTTTGTTTTGGTTTATGGTGTTGAAGCCATTTTTCCCTTTGAATTAGAAGTTCCTTCTTTAGCTCTACTACTTCAAGATACTGAAGTAGGAGATGAATATCATGCTGGCAGACTTAGTCAGCTAGAACTCCTAGATGAAAAGCGCATCAATGCTTTGGAGCATCTTCGTGCCTACCAAAACAAGCTTAAACGAGCATACCTCAAGAAAGTTCATCAGCGATCCTTTGAGATCGGTGACCTTGTCTTAAAAGAAAATAAAAAAAATACTAATGCAACTAAAGACCTTAAAGGTAAGTTTGAGCCCAAATGGCTCGGACCATATGTCATCACTGCTAAATTTGGATCGGGCGCATATCGATTAGCTACCTTAGACGGTAAAGATCTTAAAGAACCTATGAACATTATGCATCTTAAGCGTTATTATGCATAACATTGGGTCATTTCATCATTTGTATATATTGTATTTTTGCATATTGTTTCATTTTTGCCATTTCTATCAAAATATTTTTCAAAAACAGTAATAGTATTTCTTCTTGCAATTCATCAATCAAAATCAAAAATATAAAAATATAAAACATCAAAATCAAAATATTCAAACACATATTTTATTTTCATACTTGTCAATTCTTGAAAGTGTTGCAGTTATATTTTCAATTATTTTGGACAAATTAGCATTTATTTGGAATCCCGCACTTTCACATTCACATGAATAAATATCTTGATTTTATTTTGTGATTATTAATCTCTCTTATATCAAAGTCCACAGTTGAATTAAATAAATTTTTGAGCATAGAGAATTGATCTTGTTATTTACTTGAACCAAGTATATCTCTTCACATTAAAATGATTTCATTGCAAATTCGATATGATGCTACATCGTAGAAATGGTTTCTTGAGCGAAAAGTTTCCCCTGCTATCCTATCATGCACATGGTCTAGAATCTTTGAGAATTGACAAAAGGACAAGCTCACCCCTACCCAGAATAAAAATCCCTTGCTCTACAGCTAATCCGAGCAAGTATCCCTAGCATAGGAAGAAAAGAAAAGTTCAAAGAAAAAGAGAAAAAGAAAAATGTTATTTTGTATCATCACGACAATATTTCAGCATTATCTCAAATATCAAGCAAAAATACAAAAAAAAAAAAAAGAAGCAAACAAGAGAAAAGCAAAAGCAAAATGCAATAAAATCCTTTCCCTACCCCTTGAAAAGAAAAGAAGGGTGAATGAGCTTGAATCCCTGGAATTCTCAATTATTCGAAAACTGTGAGGTAAGCCCCATAACAGGTGGTTTGTGCCCAACCCGCTTGGCCTTGGGTAATCCCTAGCATGGTGATATGTCTGTCACATTAGCGACCTTCTTTTGTATAGACCTATGTCGGCTTATGGATTAGCTAGCTCTTGATAACCTAACTTACACAGTAGTCTGGTACGGTTACATGCATATAAATCATGGTCAACGAACATTCATTTGGTTAATTCAAATTACTTGTATCAAATTATCTTGCTCAAAATTGGTGAATGAACAATACAATTGCACACACATTTGTATTTGAGAGATTCTCTATCATTATGATAAATCAAGATCGGCAATGAACTCACATATGCACATGAGGGTTCCTTATAAATCTACATTTTTCTTTGAGATAATTTAAAATATTTCTGCAACTCTTTTGGAATAAATTTTATTCTTATTTCAGAACATCTGTTTAGTATAAACACAATTACATACATTGTTTTCAAAAATCCAAAATTATTTTAAACAACCTATTACAAAATCTAGCAAAATAAAGTCAAGTTTATATATTATTATTTTCTGTTTATCAAAAATCAAAAATCAATCATGCAATAAAACCAAAATATCAATTTCTTCTTTGGATTTCGCGATGATGGTATAAGTCTATACCTATAATTCTATGCCTAGCGCAAACCATTGTTCTAATTTTATTTTCCATTTATTTTAAAACAAATTCATAAAAACATATGACTTGCATCATTATGTTACACAATTATGCTTTAAAACAAACGAACACTTATTATATTTCATGTCATTATGTCAACATTCAATCTTGCCACCATGGTATAATTTCTAAGGAATTGTTCAAAATTTTATCACACTTAGGAATTTATGCCTAGCAAAATCATATTTCTTTTAGTATCTCACGCATACTATTTTTATGAAAATCTGAAAACAAATCATCAAACCATCATCATTTCCATCATCACAACACAAAGTCTTAAGACAGTCTCTTAAGCATTCTTTTACTTTTAGCAATATTTCTATACTGGGATTAGCTTGACGACCGAGCGAGCGGCGACTCCATGAAATGGTCTACAACAATGACAATGTCCTTTGAAATTATTGTTAGAGGTCCCTTTTATTTTTCATCAAATCACACCAAAACAACCAATTGTTTACATCAGATTATTTCATTTAAATTTTACAGCATGACATCAAATTATAAATAGTTCCAAACGACATAATTACATGAATCATCAATCAACAAACAAACAATTCAAACATTGAAGCATCATAAAAACATATGGACAAGTTATATCACAAAAAGATCATATATATATATATATCAAAAATATCTGTACATCATATCACAATTGGATTGGTATGCCACAATCTATATCCTGGCATACTCAATCCTCTCAAAAATATATATACAATCCATCTATAGCAGCTATCCTTGAGAAGCCCTCGAGCTCTCAGCCTCATCTCCTCTCCCGCCCCGAGGTGGAGGAGGAGGCCCCATCAGAGTCCGCCTTGTGTCGTGGGTCCTCGACGTCGATCGTGATGATGTCCTCGATGACCCCATCCTGATCGGCCCCGTAATGTCAGCTGGTAGCTGTAACCTCTGGCTCTCAGGAACCATCTGGTAGTATGCTCCCCGGTAGAACGCAGTCTGAGCCATAGACCATGCCAACTCCTGCATACTCGCTCCTCCGCCCCGAGCTCTGAGCCATGTAGCCTCATCCTATAGTGTCTGCACTTGAGCCCGGAGGCGGGCAACCTCAGCCTAGAGAGCCATCGTCTCGCTGCTCTCTCCCACCTCGACACCCTTGCCCTTATCGGGCGATGGTGGTCTCTCCCCCTGCTGAGGAGGTAGTCCCTCCTCCCTCCTCCCTAGCTGTTGTGGTCTCTGGGGAGCCCGTGCCATCCTCTGGCGTCTCTCCTATGGAGACCATCGCTGCTCTACCCCATCGTGACCCCGTGCTGCCTCAATCATAGCCTGGCACCGCCTCCCCATCCGGTGCACCACGACGTGCACTGGACCCTACGCCCTCGTCATCCGAGGAGGGTGGATGCCTACATACCAGGCATCGTATCCATCGATCACCCCAGCATCATCACCATCCACTGGCTGGATGGGGGCATCGTCTATGTCCTGGCTCCAGAACCGCTGCATGTCTGGAGCCCCGCTCAACGTAGTACTATCTCGAATAGTCCGGGAGTACTCATAATCCCTGAGAGAAGGGATCCCCTATGAAGACCGAACTACCATAGTACCCGATCATAGCGGTGGAGCTCTACCTCTCCCTGCTCCATCCTCAGCCCGATAGACTCGCCTGATGCGAGCCAGCTCCTACCCATCCTCTGCCCACCCGGGGTGCTCTCGCCATGGCCTCCAGGTGATCTGGTCTGGGATGAGGTCATCCAACAACCTCCGTGACATCGATAGATCTATCCGCCGCTGTGACCCCCTCTGTAGCCACCAGTAGAAAACCTCGGGGCCTCTCTCGATCAACCCCTATCAATGGGAGCCCTACCGGCCTCCGTACCGCGATGTGCTCCCTAGCACCAAACCTGATAGCAACGATGTCAAGACCAGACATCGACCTCCCTTGTATACGACCCCATGCAGGATCCTATACAAGCGGCATAGTACAAAGCTGCCCCATGCAAACCTGTACCCGTGGTCTCTCATATCGCAGACTATATCTGAGAGGACCCACGGTAATCTGCACCCACTCTGGTGGCACAATAGTAAGCCACCGACCACCCCTGCCAAAACCCGAGTCAGCCTGGATGCCCCAGGCATCTGCCTTAGAGACTCGATGTTCACCCCGCCCTTCTCCAGGGTGAAGCTCGGGTCTCCTGTCAATCTCATCATAGCCTGGCCCTGATTGGTCGTAGGCGTCATCAGCCATCCCTGTATGGGGATCCTCATGATCCTCCATACGTCCTCTAGAGTGGGAGCCATCTCCCCTGTCGGTAGCCAAAAATAGGACGACCCCGGATACCACCTCTCTGCTAGGGTTGTCAGTAGCCCCATATCCGTCGATACTTGTGGCATCTCTGCCACATGTCGTAGCCCGACCTATGCTAGTTGGTCACGCTCTGCCTGGTCGAGAGTGGCCAAGTCATCTCTCAGCCCATCGTATTTCCATTCCCGGCTCTTTAGTAATCCTTTCTGCAAAACAAACAATAAAACAACAAAATTTCATTAATAAACCAATCATTGCAATCAAATTAAACACATTTTAAATCAAGCTTAAAGATGATATCGTCTACCATTGGATGATATCATCCCAAATTGGGCAACATCGTCCTTTGTTAGGATGAAATCGTCTTCGATTTCGCAACTTGGGGATCGCCCCTTGTTGGACGAGATCGCCCCTAGTTCGTCGATTTCGCCCTCGGACGAAATCGATGATTTAGGGACGATTTCATCCCGACGTCGTCGACGGCCTAAAAACGGCCGCGATGCCCCAAACAATCAAAATTTAAATCCAAAAATTGTACAAAGTTAATTCAAACCTAATCTACTAGGATTAGATCCTTACCCGTAGCCCGCGTCGGACCTCTGTCGCTCTGTGCGCTGTCTCCACCATTTTTCTCTCTGTAGAGCTCTGGAACAGTAAAAATGAATAGTAAAAAATGAATTAGGGTTTTCCCTATTTTTCTTAATTTTATTCAAAACCAACAACATTTTAATTTTGTTTTTCCACGTTTTTACCTCAAACGTTCGATTTGGGTAAAAACACGGAGGGGGCACCATAGTCAGCAGTCGTACGATTCGACCTAGAATCGTCGTCTAAAAAATTGAGTACATTTTTGCTTTCTCGTAAAAACGGGAAAAACTCGTCTTTAACGCATTTTCTTCGAAAAATTCGCTAAAGAGGGGGCAAAATGTAGCACCCTAAAATTGGCACAGTTAAACCTTAGTAAAAGATAAAAATTCAAATTTTAACCTCAATCTGCCCGTTAACCGCCTGTTACCCGCTTTCCCCATTTTTCATGCCATTTTTAGGATTTTTTTGACCGTTGGACGATATCGTCGTAGATTAGACGAAATCATCCCGGATCCGACGAATTCGTCCGGAACAGAACGTCCAGACGATTTCGTCCCAAAACCAAATTTTCATAATTAGCTTCTGTTTCAACAACTTCTCTAACCTGGGCAGAAAGCGTGTCTGCGTAGTTAGAGTCTCCCCCGTTGGAGATCTCCCAAATTGGGATGATCTCCAACCTCCTAACCTCTCCCTAATCCTATATAAACTGGGTTTTTCTCAGTTTATCCCCCTGGATTCCCCTGAACCCCCTTTGAATCTCCTGGTTGACTGATTTCCCTATAAATTTAGCTCCTTGTGCATTAGAACTATCATTTGTATTCGGTATTTCATGTTTTCTTGCAGGAACTTTACTATTTTTTAGTCGAAGCTAGCTCGGATCGTCGCAAGCGATTCCAGACGATTTCGGACGATCTTGTCGAGGAGCGCAGACGATCTCGTATGATTGGAGGCGATCCTGACTGTAGTCCATATTGGGGGCAATCAGAGCCCAGAGTTTGCATTTCCTTAGTTTTTTTTGCATTTTCCTATTATATTTTTGCACTATCTTAAATTATTATATTTATGCATCTTGGAGTTCACCTCATCTAATATAAATGCATGATAAGATCAAAATAAATTATGAAGTTGATGCATTTCCTCTTTAATTGCTATTTTGATCTATCATTTAGGCATGTTTGTTGTTATTGCTATCATTTTCCTTTGCTTCTGTAGTTGCATATTTGGTATTTTGTATCTGTTTTGTGATTGCAGGTTTCTGACGAATTCGTCTCACGAATTCATCAGATTTCAGATGATTCTGTTTGATCTCAGATGACCGTCTATGATTTGAGATGATCCTATGAAATATCAGATGATTACATACGAATTGAGGCGATCTGGACTGTTACAAAACTCAGAATCTTCATCAGACATCCGAAATCGGGTATGTTATGTTCTAGCTAGCATATTCTCTGTGGTTAGCATTCATTCCTATTTTTTGTATTCATCTAAATCAGCATTGGCATATAGAATAGTTTAGATTCATCTTGGCCAAACCTAGGAGTTGAATGATTAAAGTGCAAAATGAACACATCAAACTCACTATCAACCTAGGCGTGGAAACGCCACTCAAAAGTTTCTTGGTGAACCCACCATCCATCGAAAATTCACCCTTATACCCCTCCCCGAGAGGCGGGACCTTCAAAGGGCCTCTCAGTCCGAGGTATTGTCCCATCCTTCTCGCATCCTCCTTCGGGCACGGATCCTATAGCCTGAGGGTAAGGATGCAAAAAATTTGGAGCGATACAAGAATACATCTTCAATTTTTTTTTCCTATTTCTTGACTTACTCCAATTGAATCTGAGATGGCTTCTAGCCTTGAAGAATGCTTGTACATAGTCAAAATATTACCAAAAGGTTCAACAAAGTCTATATTGGGACCTGTATTATTTGAAGTTTTAACATTTAAAATATTATTTTTCTTGTGAATATTTTCTCCCTTTTTTCTGTTGAAATCCTTTGATTTGTTGGTTTGTCTCTGAGTTCTTCCATTTATCTTTAAATTGTGTTTCTAAGATTTCTATTTCCATTATTTCCTTCTCCTCACTTGGGACCTCATTTGTGAAAAGAATTTCAAACATATTAGCAGATAAATTTGATTGATCCTTCATAACTGGTTTTTTCTGAGTGTTCTTCTTCTTAGGTATTTGGAAACCTGCTGAATTTATATATTCTTACTTTTGATCTAGAATTTTATTTGGGCAAACACTAGCCAAATGACCATATTCATGGCAAATTCTACAACAAAAAGGAATGTTCTCATAGTCCACTACTTGCTCCCAAGTGTCCTCCCCAAATTGTAATGTGATATTTTTAGGTAGGGGTTTGTCAAAATCCATTAAAACACAAATCCCAGCATAAATAATATGTTTTTTAGTACAATCAACAGCCATTATAAATGTTCCTAAGGAGTTTCCAATTGAAGAAAAAATAGTCGGATTCTAGAATTCAATTGGGAGGCCAAAGAGTCTAACCCACATGGGACCTGTAGAAGGCATCTCTTCTTCGACTTTAAATTTAGTATGCCAGGGCTTCATGAAAAGTCCCGCCCTTCCAAAGAACTAGGGACCCTCTTGAAAAGTTTTCTCTCTATCTTCATTACTAGCAAATAAAACAAGAAAATAACCATTTGGGTAAATAGAGATTTGTAACTCACCTTTAGTTTTCCAGCTCTTTCCTTTCATATTCCTCGTATATGACAAAACTCATGACTCTTAGCTTTACATCTTGTGACATATCAAGTGTATCTTCACTTGTATACTTGACATCTAACTCTATGACTCTTAACTTACTTACATGACACATTTGCACATTCACTAACAATGTTATGCTCTTCTTATTTCTCCTTTCCAAATAGCTTAGATTCTTATTATTTTAATCTTGTATATTTTAAGAAGTCAATACTATAAACACCTTTTTTTAAAGACTCATTTTAACTTCTATCTTCATATTTCAAATAAGGCTAATATGATGCTCTCAAATACTTGATGTAAAACTGATTTAAATGCTCAAACAATAAACTTATGTTGCACCAATACTGCATACCTTTCAGATCTTCATTTTGCTAGTTTCTTTGGTGATTTGATTCACCCTTCTTGCAACCTCGAACTTGTAAGTTTTGCAACTCTATTATCCTTCACTTTACTATTCCAAAATTTACCAAATTTGTAGCCATATTTGTTGCTCAACTTCCAACTTGTTTTCTACCCACTAACACTTCTCAGAACCACCCTAAAATTCTCCAAACTTTTAGCTCTCTATCTTCCTCCAATGCTATCCACAAAATATGATTCTATGGATCCAAAACTCCTCAAAATATGTTCCTTCGAACTCTATGACATATAACTATTAATGCTACCCAAATGTTGTCAAAAAACTACAACTTTGTAGTCAATTCCACCTTTGTTTTGTTGTCCAAAATCTTCAATGAAACACTCCAAATTGTTGCCTTCTTTCATTGTCTCTACCTCATTCAATCTCCTATTCTAGAGCACTCCAAAATCTACCCAAAACTTCTCCAATTCATAGTTCTATACTCGTTGCACTTTACTCTTCTGCAACCCTTCAATTTCTTCCTTGAAAATATGTAAACTTCTATCAAATCAACCTTCAAAAATATTATGGCTATTCTTAAATTTCCCAAAATTATGGGCTCTTCAATATTCTCTGCTATCTCAATATTCTTGTTGAATTTTGACTTCAAATTCGATCTCCTTCACTGTCTTCTTCCTTAAAAACCTTCTCCAAAATTTGGCAAAGTTCTTGCCAAAAAATCCTTCCTCTTGGGCTTGTTGTCATATGGTGACAATTTTCTCAAATCCTTCTTATCAGAAGCTTCTCCTTGCTTGCAATATCTTATTATGAACCTTATCCAAATCTCCTCCAATGGTCACTTCTTCAACTCTGCAAAGTTACTCCTTGTTTGCAATCTCCTTCCTCAAACTTTCTCTACAACTCCAATAATCACTCCTTCAATTCTTGTAATAAGGCTTTCTATAAACTTCTCCTTCTCCAAATTATCTTAAGATATCTTCTCCTTAGGTCTTCTAATTCTCCAATTCCTCAATTCTTCTCCTCAAAACTTCAATGAGACTTTTCCTTGGTCTCTTCAATATTCCAACTATGGGAATTCTACAATGAGATCTCTTTCCTAGATCTCTAAAATCAATTGCTTTTAAATTTTGCAATAGTACACTTTCTTAGTCCTTTACTTCCAATATTCTATATTCAATAGAAACCTCCTACGCGAGTCTCCTCAATCTTCAATCTGCATTCTTCAACCTGCAATCTTCAATCTTCCAAATCTGGAAGTTCTTCAATATGACCTCTTTTAGGTCTCTTCAACTTTTCAAATATACAGCCTTCAATATCTTTGTCTTCAATGAGATCTCCTCCTTAAGTCTCCTCAAAATCCAATCTTCAATGTCTACTTTTTTGCAAAAAAAAACTTAGACAATATCAACCAAATACTTAAAAATCTCAATAATTCTAAAATGAATAAACTTCACTAGTTGTTCTCAAAACTAGTGTGTTGAGTCCTAGTATTCACGAATTCTCCCTCAACCTTGTGGAAAGACTTTAGACAATATGCAATCTGCAGTCTTCTTCAATATACCAACTTCTCTAATAGGACCTCCTTGGATCTCTCAATCTCCTCAATGTCAAGGTTTATCTTCAAGACCTGAAATCTTCTATCTCGAATTTGTTCTTGGAATAGGTAAACCTTCAAACTTCTCTAGTTTTTCTTTCTAGAGGTAATCTCCATAACTTCACTAGTTTCTTCTTCACTAGTAAAAATATCCTTTGCAACTTTAAAACCTATGCAAGTCAAAACATTGTTGTGGCTTTGATACCACTGTAATATTTTGAAGCTTAATACATTGGATAAAATTCACCAAAAGATCAATAATAAAGTTACAATATGATATATATGATAATGACAATATTCTAAAAGTATAAAACTTAGATTTAACTTCAACAATCAGTCATAAACTTACAATTAACAAATGTTCATGAAAATGATACAATAGCTTTGAAAGTATCAAGTCATGTCCTGTCATGTTGTGTCAATTTACATATACACATACACTATATATATAATGTAATGTGACTCTACATATGGAGCACTCTTGACCTTAACTCTTCTAGAGACTCTTCTACTTCTTATTCTAAGGACACATGTGCACATGGACAACTATGCACATTTACAATACCAAAATACTTTGCACCCTTTAATAATACTTGTGCACTTATTACATTGCATAAAGTAAATCATAACTTCTAATCTAGAACACTCTTCCTAATCTAAGGATGTACCCAAGATGGTACATTAGCATGTACCAAATAATGTAATATATTCCAATAGAAACTAGGACAATTATTTATAGTTGAGATGTAATCTTCAAAGAATTTAAAAGTGTTCCCAAGTAGGAAGAACAACTAGGAGAGGAAGAATAAGATACTCAAACTCTAGTCTTGAGAAGATTGACTCGAGAAAGAAGGAAACCAAAAAGATATAGTTCACCTTATTTTCATTCTACTTTTATTTTATCTATTATTGATGATGATCCTAGAACTATTAGGGAGGTAGTTAATGCAAAGGACAATAAATTTTGTAAGAAGGCCATGGTTGATGAGATAAAATTTTAGAAAAAAATAAGACATGGGATTTGGTGAAGTTGTTTGTTGGAAGAAAACCAATTGGTAGAAAATGGGTATTCAAGAAGTTTAATGCAAAAGGTAAAGTCAAAAAAGTATAAAGCTCACATGGTAGCAAAGAGATACTTCCATTGTACATAGAATGAATTTTGGTGAGGTTTTCTCCCCTAATGTTAAACTAACTTCTATTAAATTTCTTTTGTCTATTATTGTTTCATTTGATCTAGAAGTAGAGCAAATGGATGTGAAGACAACATTCCTATATTTGGATCTAGAAGAAGAAATCCATGTCTCAACTAGAAGGTTTTATAGTTAAAAAAAAAGAGAGATGGTATGCCAGTTGAAGAAATATTTGTATGGTCTAAAACAATCACCTTGGATGTGGTATCAAGAGTTTGATACTTATGTGTTAGGACTTATTTTTTCAAGAAATAAAGTTGATCACTGTGTGTACATCAAACAGGTTGGTGAACATTTTATTAATATGACATTGGATGTTGATGATATGTTGTTAATTAGAAATGATAGGAAAATCATCTAGAATTGTAAGTCTTAATTACCATCTCAATTTGATATGAAGGATCTTGGTCTTGCAAAATTCATCTTGGACATGTATATTAAGAGAGATCAGTCATATAAAAGACTTTGATTGAATTGGATAAATTATATTGTAATAATATTAAATAGATTTAATATGCATGATTGTAAACTAGTCAAGATTCTCATTCCTTATGCAAGTGTTGTTGGGAGTTTGATGTATGCCATGTTATGTACCAGACCAGACATTGCCCATGCAGTGAGAGTTTTGAGCAGATATATGTGAAAACCAAGGAAAGAACACTGGAGTATTATAAAGTGAGTTTTCATATACTTGCATGGCACACCAAATTATGTAATCTGCTATCAAGGAAGGCCTGAACCAAACAAGGTATTGAATGTACAAGGTTTTATTGATGAAGATTAGGCTAGAGATCTTGATCATTAAAGATCCATAAGTGGTTATGTATTTCACTTGTTTGGTGGAGCAGTCAACTGGATGAGCAAGAGGCAAGTTGTAGTGGTATTTTCAACTACAAAAGTTGAGTACATGGTAGTCACTCATGTAAGTAAGGAAGCAATATGGTTACAAAGACTGTGTGTTGATGTTGGGTTCTTACAGAGAGTTTTAAGGATAAATTGTGATAGTCAAAGTGCAATCTCTCTGGGGAAGAAACCTACTTATCATTCTAAGACATGATAGTGTAGTACAATACCATTTTATTAGAGATATGGTTGAAGACAAGAAGGTGTCACTAGAGAAAATTGATACTCTAAAAAATGTTGTAGATCCATTAACTAAGCTTACGAGTACTGAGAAGTTTTCTTGGTGTAGGGAAACAATGGGCTTAGTTGTCCTAAGTAGCTGAATTTGTGATTTGTATAGGCCCCATTGCAAAGTATTCAACAAGTGGAAGATTGTTGGATGTGTTGTATTATTTGCATGAAAAAAATGTGAGGTCTTATTTTTGGAGCAGTCTCTTTACCTAACAGGTATGGGTGGTTTTAGTGCATGGTCTTATTTTTAGGGCAATCTCCTTAATTAAGTAGGTATGGGTGGTTTTAGCTCGTGGTCTTATTTTTTGGGTAATCTTCTTAATTATCAAATATGGGTGGTTTTAGCCCATGGTTTTTGTATTCTAATACCACTTAATGATTTAGAGTTGTTAAATATCTATACATATTGTGATTGTTTTGTTAAATACGGTTCTAAATATTTGCTAATTTTTTAGATATTAAATATTATTATTTTATTTTTAAAATTTTGTTTGCATTAGTAACCCTTATCAATCTCTTGAGCATGCATATAAACCAAGGTTTATAACAAGAGGGAAAGAAATAAAAAATAGTAAAGATTCAAAGTCAATATCCTATTGAAGACGTGTGTATGTAACTTGTAGGCTAAGTTTTCTAGTAAGAGCGCTAGGCAATGCGCGTAACTTGAAATAGTTGCAAAACAAAACTGATAACTATAGTTTTATTACTTTAAAAATTATATACGTTATTGTCAACGCATTTGAAAACGTTTGCTGTGGTTCGAAGGAAAGTGGAAACACGGAATTGGAAACCATCCATCATATTGGATCTGAATTTCAGGGGTCGAACCCCATCTGATTACAGTCGAAGAATTTGGGAGTTCTCGCATTCTCAAACGCAGTAAACTCATACTACCTCTAGTGGTGGTTTCGGCAGAACAGAGTAATAAGTAATATATATATAGAGAAGGGGCCTGAATTAAAAATGGGTCACCACCACCATCACCACCACCACTGTGATGAGGTGAATCCTGCTGGCGAAGCACTGGCGGCGAGCCTGTGTTGCCCCTGTTATTTGGTGGTTTCAATATTCCGCGGCGTTGGGCGGTGTGTGTATGTCTTCTGTTATCCGTTCCTCCGCTGTTTCGGCCTTGATCATCATCACCACCATTCCCACCATCACTACACTCGTCCTTATTGACAACAAGAACAAGACTTTTCCAGCAAATGGAAATGACAAATTCAGGGTATTCCTTGTCAGGTTTTGTGGGGATTGAATGCATTGGAGGACTGATTGAGCAATGCTCGTGGTGGTTGAATAAGTTTTGAAATTTTTTCAAAAAGTGAATTTCGTTGTCCTGTATTTAGTGGTCGTGCCCCATCATATATCGCAGTGGGCACAATTGTCATTTTATTTTTTGTGGCAGAAATCAATTATAGGACTTTTGTTGATATGGATTGTTCATGCATCTTTTTATGTTGAAATTGACGTTTCTGAAAACTGTTTGTTGATTTAGATAGTATATACATTAATTTACATTAGGGTTTTTTTTGGCTTTATGGAAGCCTATGTAGTACTTTGTTGGAAAACTTTATATATATACATATATGAATGAATGAAGCCTATACTTGATTAGTTATGTTGCAGAATCTTTTGGTTTTATTGCATTTTTCTTTTAGTGGATAGGCCAATGTGCAATAATATTTATGTCACCATGATTCAGCTCCAAGATCTAATGTATGTCTCTATCATAGTTATTCGAATATTAAAAAGTGGGAATGAGTTCCTTTCCTTGTAATCCGTAGCAGACTCTGCACAATAAATGCGGTGTCATCTTAATGATTTTTTAAACTAGTCCTCCTCTATTGAATTGATATAAAAAGATAAGCAAACTGCGTTAGGATCTGTGGACAATCTCAATCATCATAAGATACATAAATGGTCAAGTTTGGTTATCATGATTGCAAATCACAGCGCAAGGGGTGTGCAAGACCTATGGTGGTGTTGTTTTTTATTTTCCTTTGCAATGCTCCTTGTTTTGGTCACCTATTAAAATATTCTCAACTCATATCTTGAAAAATGTTTAATAGGGACTGCCCTGTAAGAAGTCATCTCTTGTATTTTATCAAGAATCTTGGGATTTTGAGACCAGGGTTGCCAATCTGTTTCAACATTCTGATTGGATACAATACAAAGGGTTCTCTCCTTGATTACAACTTACTGGCTCAAGATAAATGAATAGTAGCTCCCAAAACTTGTTCATAATCCTTCTTGTTCTTTCCTCTGTAATAAAGAAGACCAGACATATATAATATTTTATTCCTCTGTAATTGATCTTCTTTAACCCACTAAATAATAGGCAGCATGAACTTGAGCTTCTTTTGCAGCACATAAATGATATTCTATATATTATCCCTAATTGGTTCAATTTTTCAAAAGAGTATTTTGTTGGAGTATGTAATATGTGTGAAACTCGTTGAAAGTAAAGAGAAAATTTTGTATCATAACTTGTTCATGCGTGAATGATAGAGATTCAAACTAAACTGAATCCAACATATTCATTTTTTAAATTTATCCAGTTCATCAACAGAATTAAATAGAAGCTTTGGAGTTTTGCTTGGTATTATGATGAGTCTTATTCTTTCTAATTGTCCTTTATAACCAATTAATATTTTGCACACTATTAAACTATGGTTTAAACATAAGGTAGAATGATTTGTAATGGTTGAAACATAAGGTGGAATGATGCGTAATGATAGGTATTAGAAAGAGCAGACTTAAAAAAAAATGGTTACCATCTTGATCATCATCACAAGGTGATTTTAATTGAAAAAGCCCTGTATTGTTTTGGGTTTGAGCACCATCATAACCGCTACTGCGTCCACTCTTACAGTAATTTTTTTATTCATAATAATATTTTTTTCCTGTGATTTATCAACAGTTCTGTTATCACTGGCCTGCAAAATCAGCTGAACATGAAGTTTAAACATATTATGCTTTCATTTTGGACTATGGAATTTCTTTAGCCTGGTTATCAAGATGTGAAGTGTGTTTAAGTATCACACAATCAAGTGTCAGCTATGAGTGAAAGGTGTCGTGTGCAAGTGTGAGTTTTGAGTGAAAGGTGTCATGTGAGTAAGTGAAGAGTTGTGTGAGGTGTCATGTGTGTAAGTGAGAGTTATGTATAAGTGTGATGTAATCATGAGAGATTTTCTTATTATGTAAGAAAGGCATATGAAAGGTTACATCTCTTGTAAAGTCACTTGCATTGAAGAGTCACATGTAAGGTTATATATTGATGACAAAGTTCTATACAATGTACCAAAAGTCAGGTGCATTGAAGAGTCACATGTAAGGTTATATATTGATGACAAAGCTCTATGAAATGTACATAATGATCTATTATCAATAAAGTTTTTATTTGGTACACTATTGGTGTTATTATTGAATGAGATTATATATGGTTGATTATACTATTTTAGAATATAGACATGTGATATTTGAGCTCATTTTATAATAGTGGTATCAGAGCCAGGTAGCAATAAAGAGCCATGTAGCAACAAGGAAGGACTGTTGGTCCAAGCTAAGGAAGATCCAATAGGAAAGGATTGGTGGTCCAAATTGCGTTGGGAGGAAGATATTGTGGATAGAAGATTAGAGGAGAGGAAGAATAACATTGAAAGAAAACTTGCAGGTTCTGAAGTGATAGCAAGTATTTCTAAAGTAATGTTTAAGAATATTGGAGGAAAATATATCAACTTGAAGATTGAAGGAAGATATCGACGAAGGAGAATGAGTGGAACATAGCTAGCACCGAGTTTGGTGTGAATTTGAAAGAGAGATGATGACATATTGAACACTAAAGGAGAATATTGGAGGATATTGAACATGAAGATTGGAAGAGGATATTAGAGATAGATGAATGTGCAGACTGAAGGAGAATATTGAAGACGAACGAACATGAATATTGGAAGAAGATATTGGAGACGGACAAGCGAGCAAATTAGAGGAGGAAGAACAAGATGAGTGATTGAAGAAGATTGCGGGCAACAAACGCAGTGAGGAAGTACGTGTAATTCAAGTGAATGTTTTTTTAAGAGAGAATTTGGTATCTAAGCTAAAGGAGAGTTATAGGTTTGAATCTAAGAGGAGAGCACCTATGGAGAGATACATCTAAAGTCTGAGAAGAGAGCGACTACGTCTGAAAGGAGAGAGCCTATATCTAAAAGGAGAGTGCTTGTGTCTGAGAGGAGAGCACCTATGCCTGAGGAACAATACATTTGAAGCAAGATACGATTGTGTTGGAGGTTTTTTCGAGCAACAACGAAGTAAAACACCTGAGAAGAAAAGCAAACTGAGAGACTCTAGTGGAGTTAGAAGTAACTGTCGAGAAGAAAGGATGCAACACCCGAGGAAGAAGTAATGCTCTGCTCTGAAATGCTCATAACGATGGTGAATGTGGAACATTGACCTAATGCAGAAGTGAGCTTCCATGTGTGTGTGCAAATGAATTAAGGTTAGCACCATAAGAAAAGGTGTAATTTTTAACCTTAGTTGCACATTGAATTTGAATCGAGCACATTAAAGTGAATTATCAAGTATATTTGATTTGATTAAATTTTCAGGAGATGTAAGCCAATGATAAGGAATGTGAGACAAGGAAATTTGAAATTTGAAATTGGAGATTGTTTAATTGAAGATTGGTTAAATTGAAATTGGAAGGAGAACTTGTGAATTGAGAATTATGGAGACATAAAAAATTGAAATTTTGAGATTGGTTGAACTTTTGAAATTGAAATTGATTATGAAAATTGATTGAAGAAAAAAAATTTGAAAGGACAAAAAATTGAGAAGTATTTGAATGTGAGAAAAAGAAATATTGATTGAAACCTAAAATTTGGGAGTTATAAGGAAGTCAACATCAAAGGAAATTAATTTGTTGGAAAATGAATACATCAAGAAGATCATATAAGTTTAAAGGACTGTTTTATGAGAAGAAATTTTCAAACACAAAAATATTGTCATAGGCATGTGGCAAGATAAAATAAACCACGAGAAATCCAAGCAAGCCCAAAATGAAAGATTATGATTTATGGTATATTGATTCAGGTGTAAGTCACCACATGATAGAAAATATATATTGGTTTGATTCAATACAAGTGAAAACAAACATACCAATGAAGATAGCTAATAATAAAGTTTATCATGTATAGGGATTAGGAAATGTCACTCTTAGTTTACCATATTTTGAGTGTACATTAGAAAATGTACTTTATGTCCTTGGCATAACCAATAATCTTATCTTGGTATCTCAATTGCTTGACAAAGGAAGAATAGTGAAGTTCAAATATATTAATAGCAATAAGAAATGTCTCATTAAGAGAAAAAATAAAATCGAGGTCATGGGTTCTCACAAGAGCGGGATATTTGCATTGAATGTGATAGAAATATTACAAACATTTAAATCAATTTTTGCCACAAAAGCAACATCAAAAGAAGTATTATCGAGTATAAAAAGTTTGTGGGAAAAAAATATAATAACTTCTCCAAAAGAACAAGGAACATGAACCAACATCACAAGCACTATCAAAGTCAAAATTAGAGAATAAAGATAAGAGTGAAGGCAAAGGTCTTCACACCAAGTAATGTAATATGAGGTATGTTGGAGGTATTACATACCTTGAGTACCATTGTAAACATTTAGATTAAGAGTAGCACCTGGGGGTGCAGCGCAACGGTTTGGGATTTGGCTCTTCTTCGAGAGGTCCAAGGTTCAAATCGTGGCGTGGGTGAGTGTGTGAGGGGGTGGGTGTGTGTCTCCCTGGTGGAGTTGTTGTAACAGGTTGGGGGATTCCTAGTCAAAAACCCCCATATCTTAATATTACCAAAAAAAAAATATTTAGATTAGGAGTGTTTATTATTTATGTTGATAGTATGTGTCAAGATGTGAAGTGTGTTTATGTGTCATGCAATCAAATATGAGTGATGGGTGAAAGATGTCATGTTTGCAAGTGAGAGTTATGAATGAAAAGTATCATGTAAGTGGAGAGTTGTGTGAAGTGTCATGTAAGTGAGAGTTATGTGTGAGTGTGATGTAATTATGAGAAAGTGTCATTATGTAAGAAATGCATATGAAAGGTTAGGTAACTAGTAGGAGAACAAACGTCAAATGTATTGAAGAATTACATATAAAATTATATATTGATAACAAAAAGCTATACAATATAACAAAATAATTAACCAAACAGAATGGTATCCTTAGTAATTTTTGGGACTATTGGTCACATAACACTTTCAAATCCAAAATACTAAGCACAACTTGGAATTTAGGGATTGGCTTCATCTTTTGGCAAATATGTTTGGAACGGAACAACATAATTTTTAAAGAGGAATTTGGTTCGAAAGAGAGGACCTGGGAATTATGTTAAGGAAGTTATTAGAAACAGTGCATACCAAAGTACAGGAAAAATCTTCGATGACAGAGGTAGAACAAAACATTTGGGCACAACTATGGAATCAAATGCAACATGAAAACTATCAGGAATAGAAAAAAGAACAAAGAGGACTTCAGTAATCTTTGTTGGAAGAGGATATATACAGTTAAGGAGGTAAAGTTTAAAGAACAGAGAATTCACAAATCCTAGGTAGATAAAAGAAAACAAAAAATTTGCATTTTAAGCCTTACCAAAAAAAAACAGAATATCAAAATGAATTTGTATAAGTTAATCATTTTTTTTTAAATAATTTTTTTACCTTTACTCAAAAAATATAACAAAATAATTAAATATCAATAATTTTTTTTTTGTTTTTTACAATATTTATATTTATGTTATTATCGAATGTGATTATATACAATCGATCAGACGATTCTAAAAATATAAAAATGTGATATTTGAGCTTATTTGTTGACAAAGCATACTTACTTTTATAAGGGGCAAAAGATGCCATCCTAAAAATATAAAGATGTGATATTTGAGCTTATTTGTTGACAAAGCATACTTACTTTTATAAGGGGCAAAAGATGCCATAATTTAATATTTTTTGCAAAAATATGGACTTCCTAGCACTAGGCATCAGTGTGCTCTTTCAACACCATATTAGTATGTAAAAAGTTCACATGTTCTAGTAGTCAACAATGGTTGAAATTGGAAATTTGACTGTTTTTAAACCACCTTTGTATTTAAACACTGTAAAAATGGCGCTTAGAGTTGGACCTTTCACCATATGCGTTTATGATTCATATAATAGATGTTGTGTATCTCTAGTCCTCTTCCCCTCCCTTGTGTTCCCACCGGCTAAATATAAAATATATCAAATAAATAAATATATAATTTTAGATATAGGGGAGTTAATTACATTTATACTATTTTTTTAGTAATTGTAGGGTTTAAATTATAGGGGTTTGTTTTCAATAAGCTTATACCACCTTTTGAGGGGAACCATCTATCGTTTTGGATTCGTACTATTATCATTGGTTTGACACATAGAGGATTCAAATCAGACTACTACCTTTGCAGCAAATATATCCTCCAAGGTTTGAAACTAAGACTCTTGGTAAATGTCTGGCCAAACATACAACTACCAATTCACCCAACCCTTGGGACTATATAAAAAAAATTAAGTAAATTAAATAGTATTAATGATAATTGATTGAATAAATTAAATAGTATTAATGATAATTTAGGTTGTAGTAAGGTGAGAATGTCTCGCATGTAAGGTTGTAGTAAGGAGAGAATGTCTCTCATATATATATATATATATATATATATATATATATATATATATACTTACTTTTTATTGAAGGTCACTCTCATCTAAATAATAAAAGTTTACATTGTTTTTATTAAGTTATTATATTGCTTTCAAGTTAATTAAATTATATAGCTTGTCTTTTTGTAGATAGGTATTTTTTATTAGTCTTTCTATTAAATATATTCTTCATTTGTTCCTAGGGACTAGTGGATTGGTATGTTGCGTTTACCAAGAAGAGATTTAGGTTCGAACTTTGGGGGCATGCATGTTTGCAAAGGTAGTACTTTGACTTGAATCTATTGAGTGTGTGCCAACCTGATGACAATGGTGCCAATCCCGCATACCAGGTTAAACAACAACGAGATGGAATAGGGGTTATAGATGACAGCCCCAAGATTTGAACCCTCTTTGGTATTAAAAAACGATTGTGGATGTGCCTGATTCCCTTATGAATCAAATATATATATATATTCTTCATCTTTCTCATATTATTAATTTATCTTTTTATCAAATATATTCTTTATCTTTCTCAAATTATTAATATTTTGAAATCTCGCTTGGCGTGGCCGAGTTAGACACTGCAAATGGCTAAAATATATGCAACCAGGTTTCCTTATCATAAATCTCGCTTGGCCGGGCCGATACGAAGTTAAATACTGCAAATAGCTAAAATATATGCTATCAGGTTTCCTTTTCTATAAATACGATAACTATAAAAACTTATCAATTATTTAATACTTTTAAGGATTTTATTCATACCAAAATATCAATATTTTTTAATCACTATATATGGGCTTAACTCCAAATCTTCTATTTAATTCTGTTGATCAACTGTATAATTTAAAAAATGAATATGTTGGATTCAGTTATTCAACTTATTCTTACAAATTAAGATACAAAATTATTGCAGAGCATAGTTATGAAAATCGGTAAAAAATTGTAAAAATCGCGAGTTAATCGCGAGTTATTCTCAAAACGAGTGACTCGGTAACTTATCGCGAGTTCAACGATTTTTTGACGATTTTTTGACGATTTTTGAAAATATCGGAATTAACGATTTTTTACCTATTTTTTAAAAAATAGGCAAAAGAAAAATTAAATCAAGACTATGCGATTGTTAACGAAAATTTCGGAGCTGAATGGTAGAGACGTTTTTCGCAGGACTGCCCAAACCGCCGAACTCGTTTCGGCCATATCTCACTCATCCGAACTCGGATTGAGCTAAAATTTTGAGGGTAGATGCCTGAAAAACCCTAGAACATCTCCACCAATTTTCATATCATTTGGAGCAACACAGATCCTAGCGCATCCCTATGTGTGAACGATATATTTGGCAAGCGGCTATGCGAGGGTTTCATCTCGGGTTGAGTGCAAGCAGCTCCAGAGGTTGGTTTTTAGGGCCTTCGGGCCCTAGCGGCCAATATTTTTGTGGTTTATGCTCAATATTTTAGCAAGAAATGTTGCAGGGGATACAAGATGGGTTAGAAATTTGTCTTTCAACAGATCATACCGTGAACTTGAGTGACAACGGCTTCCAATTTGCTGCACAAAAGAAAAGTGAAAACCATACCTTTCCACGGCGTCTAGGGCAAGGATTAAAGAGACCACGAAATAAGTTTCAAGCAGTTGATCAAAAAATGGCTCATATCTCAAGTGAATCTGGTGCTAAGGTGCACCCACAAAATAATTCTACTGTGAAAACCCCTGTCAAGGGTAAGAATTTTGAAGACTCAGTCCCAAAAATGAATTTTAGGGATGCCCTTCGTGGTGGACAGCCTCAACCCAATGCTAATATCAATACTAGGGCTTCTCATAAACCTCTAAGAATGCCTAAGATTGATCCCAGGAAAACGGAGTCAGGATGTCTTAAAGCAGCTGATGGAACTCCTATTGTTAAGCTTGATATGGGTAACATTCAGACCGGCATTGAAGATTTGGAAAAAAGAGGACTAATTTGCTCGGTTCGTGGGTTTTCGTCCGAGTCTATCTCGCTTTCAAAGTCTGGGCTGCAAAAAGCTGGAAAACTAAAGGTGAGTTACAAATCTCTATTTATCCAAATGGTTATTTTCTTGTTTTATTTGCTAATAATGAAGATAGAGAGAAAACTTTTCAAGGGGGTCCTTGGTTTTTTGAAGGGCAGGGCTTTTCATGAAGCCCTGGCATACTAAATTTAAAGTCGAAGAAGAGATGCCTTCTATAGCTCCCGTGTGGGTTAGACTCTTTGGCCTCCCTATTGAATTTTGGAATCCTACTATTTTTTCTTCAATTGGAAACTCTTTAGGAACTTTTATGATGACTCATGATTGTACTCAAAATTTTGAACATATTATTTATGCTCGAATTTGTGTTTTAATGGATTTTGACAAACCCCTACCTAAAAATATCACATTACAATTTGGGGAAGACACTTGGGAGCAAGTAGTGGACTATGAGAACATTCCTTTTCGTTGTAGAATTTGCCATGAATATGGTCATTTGGCCAATGCTTGCCCAAATAAAATTCCTGATCAAAAGAAAGAAGATATAAACTCAAGAGGTTTCCAAATACCTAAGAAGAAGAACACTAAAAAAACCAGTAATGAAGGATCAATCAAAGTCATTTGCTAATATGTTTGAAATCCTTTCCACAAATGATGTCCCAAGTGAGGAAGAGGAAATAATGGAAACTGAAATCTTAGAAACACAATTTAAATATGAAGGAAAGAACTCAGAGACAAACCAACAAATCAAAGGTTTTCAACATAAAAAAAAGGAGAAAATTTACACAAGAAAAACAATATTTCAAATGTCAAAACTTCAAATAATGCAGGTCCCAATATAGACTCCATTGAACCATCTAGTAAAATTTTGGCTATGTATGAGCATTCTTCAAGGTTAGAAGCCATCTCGGATTCAATTGGAATAAGTCAAGAAACAGGGAAAAAAATTGAAGATGGATTCTAATCAAAAAGTAGGTCGCAAGACCAATCAATATCATATGGTAAAAGAAGGTGAAAAGCTTGTAGAGGAAGGTAAGATTAATGCCCTTCCCAACATTTTTAGCCCTGGTATTAATGAAGATCATCACTTGGAATATTAGAGGACTCAAAGGGAGTCTTTCAAAACAAAATGAAATTAGAAGAATGATTCAGATAAATCATCCACATCTTGTTTTCCTTCAAGAAACAAAAATGTCAATGGAGGATATGGACTTAATTGCCAATAAAATTTGGCCAGCTGGAAAAGTGGTTTCCCTCACTCCCAAGGGACTTCGGGTGGCATTGCTTGTCTTTGGGACCCAAAAGAGGTAGTTATTCACCATATGGTTGGCAGTTGGGGTTTGTTGGCTATAGCTATTCAAAGTAGACATTCCAACCGGATTATGCTCTGCATTATCGTTTATGCCCCGACTTCTTTGGAGGAAAAAGAAGACAATGGAAGGATATTACTCATATTATCTCTCATTTTCCTAAAGCTTGGATCTTGATCGGAGGAGATTTCAATACCATCCTCTCTCTAGATGAGAAAAGGGGGGAAATAGAAATTTGGACAAAAGTACTGACCTCATGAGCGAATATATTGCAAACCTCCATCTTGTGGATATCCAACCGAGATAATGGCCTTATGACTTGGTCTAACAGAAGGCAAGGCTTAGCTTGTATAATGGAGAGATTGGATAGGTTTTTGCTCTCTGAAAATTTCTTAATCCATGGTCACATTCCTAAAGTGAAGACTCTTAATAATGTTGGTTCGGATCATTGGCCACCATGGTGGAAATGTGGAAAACCAATGTGAGTTTCTCTCCTTTTCATTTTCAATTAATGTGGCTTAGAGACATTTCCTTCAGACCTCATGTGCAACAATGGTGGAAGGAAGGTAAACCTAGGCATGGGACTAAGATGTTCTGTTTTGCCAAAAGACTCAATACATTAAATCCAAAATCAAGACTTGGAACTGGAAAGAGTTTGGGGATGTTCATAAAAAAACATGAAGTTATTGCTCATCTTGAAAATTTGAATAAGAAAATCCGTTTAGATGGCCTCACAGAGAAGAGAAGTGCAGATGAAATTAAACTCACAACTCGGTTAGAGGAATGGGAAAAAGAGAAGAAATCTTATGGAAGCAAAAATCTAGAATTCAATGGCTCAAAGAAGGAGATCGAAACACAAATTTCTTCCACAAATCTCTTCTAGCTCGAAGATCTCACAACTTTATTTCTTCCTTAAAATCAGATTCTGGAGATGTTGTTTATACTTGGGATGGCATGAACTCTATTGTTGTTGATTACTTTTCCAATATTTTTGTCGCTACTCCTCTTGACTCACCTTCACAACAAAATGTTCTTCAAGCAATCCCTTCTCTTATCACTTCCGAGGAGAACTCTATTTTGACTGCTCCTGTTACTATCAATGAGCTTCAACAAGTAGTTTTTAAAATGCAAAAAGGGAAAACCCTATGTCCCTATGGTTTTCCTATTGAGTTCTACCAAGAGTTCTGGGATATCCTTCATGTTGATTTATTAGAGGTGGTGGAAGAAGCCAGGAAATCCAAAGAAATTTTGAAGGTTATCAATAAAACTTATATTACTCTTGTTCCAAAAGCTCAAGAGGTTGATCATATCTCAGCTTTTAGACCTATTGCTTTATGTAATGTTCTTCTCAAAATTATTACTAAAATCATGGCAGAAAGGTTGAAGCCTCTTTTGCATAAGATTATTTCCCAGAGCAAGGGGGATATGTGGAAGGACGTCAAATAGTAGATGAGATAGTTCTTGCTCAGAAGCCATCCATTCCATGGATATGCAAAATTCTCCTTCTATGTTCATCCGGTTAGACTTATCCAAAGCTTATGACAGAGTGGATTGGCACTTCCTTATCAAAGTTTTGAGGCAATTTGGTTTCTCTAAGGATTGGATGGATTGGATTATGGGATGTATCTCTTCAGTTTCCTACTTAGTTCTTATCAATGGCAGGCCTTCTCAAATTTTCCTAGCTTCCAGAGGTATCAGGCAAGGTGACCCGCTTATCCCCTTATTTATTCATCATTCTTGCTGAATGCTTGGGTAGGACTATAACCAAAAAGAGGGAAAACAAAACCCTTGAGGGAGTTACCATTGCTCATGGAGCTAGACCTATCTCTCATCTTCAATTTGTGGATGACTCTACCCTTTTAGGTAAAGCTACGTTAAGGAAGCTTCTAATATTAAGCAAATCATTAGTTATTTTTCTAAGGCTATTGGGCAGTTGATCAATGAAGACAAATCTAAAGTTATTTTCTTTCACTGCTCTGCTAGACAGGAATCCATGGTCTTGGATAAATTAAGATATAAGAAGACCTCTCTTCCAATCACTTATTTAGGTATTCCCATAAATATTCAAAGGCAAAAAATAAATATTGGAATTGGTTGTTGGACAAAGTCAAGAAGAAAATTGGAAAGTGGACCAACAAGTGGCTTTCTTCCTGGGGTAGAATCACCTTGGTAAAATCAGTCCTTCAAGCTATTCCTATTTATGTTTCTTCCATTTTGAATATCCCAAAGGTTATTCTTCTAGAATTGGATCAAATCATCATCGTTTCCTTTGGAGTGGTACTAAGGAGAAAAGAAAATGGGCCTTGGTGAAATGGGATACTTTATGTCTTCCTAAGAGTGAAGGGGGTTAGGATTCCGGTCTTCAATTAATAACAACAAAGCTTTATCTGCTAAATTATATTGGAGGATGTTGCATAACCCCAATGCTCTTTGGGCCAATAATCTTCATGCTAAATATGCTGAGAACAAAAGTCCTGAAGACCTTGTTCGCTATCAACTTCCTACCAAAGGTTCTCCCATTTTAGCAGTTCTTAAGACTGGTGAGGATTTGATAAAGAAAAATTATTTTGGATCATTCATAATGGTCAACATGCAAATTTTTGGACAGATTCTTGGGATGGTCACAAGCCTTTGATAACTCGCTTCCGATTGGAGGCCTTGGATGGAGGAGCTTCACCGAGCTAATTGGATAAAGGTCGCTAATTATCATCGGTACCATACCTGTAATTCAAAGGTTGGTAGATATTGGATCCCTATTGAGGACCGGCCTATTCAAATCCCATAAAGGCAAAGACAAGATATCCAAGGCATCCTTCATATGAGATCCCTCTCTTGGTCCCATGAAAAAGATTGTTTTGGATGGAACGACACTACTAAGGGTGAGTATTCAGTTGCTCAAGGTTATTTGACCTTATGCCATAATAATCCCAACCATTCTTCTGACATATTTTCTCAATTGTGGGCTCAAAAGCTCTGGCCTAAGGTGAGGTTCTTTAATTGGCTTTTATTGCATCGTAGGGTGCTTACCGGTGAGCAACTTATGAAGCGTGGTTTTCATGGCCCTTTTAGATGTGAAATGTGTGAAGAGAATGTAGAAAATATCAACCATATTTTTATTGAGTGTACTTTAGCCTCTGAGCTATGGAGGAGAATGGCAACTTTACTTGGCTTACAGTGGTCCAATTTTTTCACTTTTGAACAACTTTGGAGGGATTGGCCTAATCAAGAGGGTGTTGATCATTTTATTAGGCAGTTAGTTTGGATGGGTTCTACCATTCTTCTTTGGAATATTTGGAATGAAAGGAACAACCAAATTTTTAATCAAGATAGGAAGGATATTCACTATATTTGGCAAAAGACCATAGCCAACTTAGTTGAATCAGTCCATCATCTCCTTAATCACCCCCAAAACTCCCACCAAAGATGGGATCAAGTGATGCAAAGATTGAAGATTAAACCTTCTAAGGGCAACCAACTTAAAGGGAATGTGAGTATTAGTAAGATGGATAGGACTAGAAATTGGCAACCTCCTCCTAAGGATTTTGGAAAAGTCAATACCGATGGAGCCTCTAGAGGGAACCCCGGAAAAGCCAGTGTGGGAGGAATTGGTAGACTTTCAATGGCTCCCTGGTTTTTACTTTTGCTGAGAATTTGGGTATTCTTTCCAATAACCTTGCCGAGGGGTATGGTATCCTTAGAGGTCTTCAAGAGGCCACTAAGGTTGTATGGGAAAAGGTGTTAGTTGAGTCTCGACTCTCAACTTATGATTAATCTCTTGAAGACTCCTTCTAAGAATCATAAGGTGGATTGGAGAATAAAAAGAATTATTGAGAAGATTCAGTTAATCCGATGGGATTTTTGAAAGTTGATTACAATCATGTGGTCGAGATCAAAACAAGAGTGCTGATGCTTTAGCTAATTGGGCTTTGGACAAAGGTGATCTTACTTGTTATGGCCACCCTCCTATATGGTGGGCTTCTCAAATTAGGGAAGCTCTTCTTTCTATCATTTCTTTGGATGGCTCCAGCTCAAGGTACCTAGTTTCTTCTTGTTTTTTTTTGTTTCTCTTTGGTTCATTCAGTTTTTTTAGTTCCCTAGCTCATTCTATTCTTTATTTTGTTTCCTCTGTTGATTCTTGCATTAATAGTCTTCTGGTCTAGATAGGTCATTGTTTTGTTCATTTTTTTTTCTTTTGTCTTCTTTGTTTTTTTGTTTAGTTTTTTAAGGTGGGTGGGTTCTTTTGTTTTGTTTTGTTTTTGTGTTCTTTGTGTTGTTTTTTGTTGTTCTTGTGTTTTTGTTGTTTTTTTTTTTTTTATGTTTATTGTTATTGTTCTTGTGTTTTTTTCGTTCTTGTTCTTGGGTTTCTCTTTGTTTGTGTTATTTCATTTTTTTATGTGTGAGTGTTTTCTATGTTTTTTGTTTTTGTTTATTGTCTGTTGTTGGTTGTTTTTATTTTTATTTTATTTATTTTATTTTTTAGGTTTTGGTTGTGTTTATTTTTCATGTTTTTTTGGGTTATGTCTTTGTAGTGTTCTCGTTGTTTTTGTCTTGTTTGTGTTTTGTTATGTGGTTCTTGTGTTTTTCTATGTGGTTTGTGTTGTGGTTTCTTTTATCTTATTGTGCGTGTTTGGTTGTGCTTTTGGTTTTGACACACTCAAGGAGTATGTTTTTTATTTTATTTTATTATTTTTGTTGTTATTTACTTTTTTTAATTTGGTTTTGTGTGTTTGTTTGCTCCTTGAGTATGTCAAAGGTGGTAGGCCAGGTCCGAGTCCTGGGCGTTTTTGGCAGAATGGATACCCCCGCCTCCTTGGGTCTTACCCGAAAGTGGCATCCCTTTTGGGATGTTTTCCACAAAAAAAAAAAAAAATAGGCAAAAAAATTTGCAAATTTTTTTTTTTAAAATAATTTTTTTTCAAGCTGTGGCCAATTTAAGGTTTTTTATGCAAGCCCATTTTTCAGCTATTAATGTTTGAACTTCGAAGTTTAAAGTTTAAATCCTAAATCTGAAACCTTAGTTTAGGGTTTTGGGTTTTTTTTCTTTTTTCTTTTTTTAAATAAATATTGTTGCTTTGTATGCAAGCCCATTTTTCAACTGTTAATGTTTGAAACTTTGAAGTTTAAACCCTAAACCCTAGGCTAGGCCCTAGGTTTTTTTTTTTCTCTTTTAAAGTAAATAAGTAAATATTGTTGCCTAGTAACTATGTATGCAAGCCCATTTTTCAGCTGTTAGTGTTTGAATTTAAAACTTTAAACTTTGAACTTCAATTTTAAACCCTAAACCCTAGTCTAGGGCCTAGGGTTTTGGGTTTAAGGTTTTTTTTCCTCATCTTTTTAAGTAAATATTGTTCCCTGATAATTATGTATGCAGACCCATTTTTCAGTTGTCAATGTTTCAATTTTAAACCCTAAACCCTAACCTTTTGATAAGTGATTGTAACTTTGTTGTTACTTGTTTCCATGTGCAGGCATATAAAAAATGAAACATTTTTTTCTTTCTTGTTACTTGTCAATTTGTACATTTACATATTATAACCAATATTGGATGTGTTTTGTCACTTTCATGTGTACTTAAAGCTTGAGCTTTGTATGATGTCTTGAGTCTCTTGACTTGAATTGTTGTTTTTATTGCAATATTTGATTTGCATAATGTTAATTAATTGTAATATGCATGAAAAATTAAAAAAAAAAAAAGGTTTTCTTCGGTTTTTTTTTCCCATTTTTTTATCGATCCGATTTTTTGCCCAGCCGATTTACTACCCGATTCCGATTTTCTCTATTATATTGCAAACTAAAGAACAAGAAGGCAGCGAAAAATCTGACAACAAGGATTATAAACAAGTTTTGGGAGCTACTATGCATTTATCATGAGCCAGTAAGTTGTAATCAACGAGAATGTTGAAACAGATTGGCGACCCTGGTCTCAAAATCCCAAGATTTTTGATAAAATACAAGAGATGACTTCTTACAGGGCAGCACCTATTAAACATTTTTTAAATATTATGTTTTAATAGCTGACCAAAACAAGGAACATTTCAAAGGAAAAAAAAACGCCACAGGGTTTGCACACCCCTCCTTGTGCTGTGATTTACAATCATGATGAGCAAACCTGGCCATTTATTTATCTTATGATGATTGAGATTGTCCACAAATCTGCAATTAACATAAAAGGTATAAAGACCTTCAAAAGGCCCTTTCAAAACTAATATTTGCATTCTTTCAATGGTGAACAAAAGTAAAAGTTTGTTGCACAAGACCTTGTGAACATACAAGGGAATAGAAAAGGCTACTTAAATACCTAACACAGTTTGTTTATTTTTATTCATCCATGCAACAGAGGATTGATTTAAAAAATCATTAAAATGAGACCGCATTTATTGTGCAGAGTCTGCTGTAGATAACAAGGAAAGGAAACCATTCTCACTTTTTCAAATTGGAATAATTACGATAGAGACATACATCAGGTCTTGCAGCTAATCACGGTGACATGATATTATTGCACATTTTCCCAATCTACAAAAAAATGCACTAAAACCAAAGATTCTGGCAATCAAGTATACATTTGATATGAAAAGTAAAGTTTTCCAACAAAGTACTATACAGGCTTTCATAAAGCCAAAACCCTAGTGTAAATTGATGTATAGACTGTCTAAATCAACAAAGAATTTTCAACCTGAAAATTATCAATTTCAACATAAACAAAACCCTAGTGTAAATTGATGTAGAAACTGTCTAAATCAACAAAGAATTTTCAACCTGAAAATTATCAATTTCAACATAAACAGAAGCATGAACGATTCATATCAACAAAGATCCTATAATTGACTTCTCGCACAAAACATAAAATGACGACTGTGCCCCACTGCCATTATGATGGGGCAAACACAGGACAACGAAAATCACTTCTTAATTTTTTTTTCAAAACTTATTCAACTACCACGAGCATTGTTCAATCAGTCCTCCAATGCGTTCAATCTCCACAAAACCTGACAAGGAACACCCTGAATTTGTCATTTCCATTTGCTGGAAAAGTCATGTTGTCAATAAAGACGAGTGTGGGGATGGTGGCAATGGTGGTGATGATGATAAAGGCCGGCCGGAACAGCGAATGAACGGATATCACAAGACTATCGAACTGAAGTAACATTGTTGGATGTTACCTCTATAAACCCTGAGCCTTGTTAAGTAAAGCAAAGTTAATAGAACCATGTGAAAAGCAAAGTCAATGAAACTTCAAAACCTCATTGAATTTGGGTTGTTGTCTTTATATACCCTAAGTCTGGCTGGGTAAAGCAAAGTCAATGAAACCTTGGGTAAAGCAAAGTCCAGCGGATGAACGGATAACACAAGACTATCGAACTGAAGTAACATTGTTGGATGTTACCTCTATAAACCCTGAGCCTTGTTAAGTAAAGCAAAGTTAATAGAACCATGTGAAAAGCAAAGTCAATGAAACTTCAAAACCTCATTGAATTTGGGTTGTTGCCTTTATATACCCTAAGTCTGGTTGGGTAAAGCAAAGTCAATGAAACCTTGGGTAAAGCAAAGTCAACGGCACCCAACCCTCCATGGCATTGAATTGGGACAACACCCACAACACTGTTGTACGCTGCTTATATAAACCTTAAGCGAGACAACACCGTCCTATGTTGCCTATATAAACCTTAAACCCCGCTACGTAAAAACAAACTCAACCCTTGAGAAAACGAAGTCAAAGTAAAGTCAATAAAACCCTTGGGTATAGTGAAGTCAACGGGACTCCAATCTTCCACGACATCGAATTGAATTGAGACAACACCGTTCGATGGTGCCTATATAAACCTCAAGCCTCGTTGAATAAAGCAAAGTCAATGAAACCCATGGGTAAAGCAAAGTCAATGCTGCTTCTATAAATCTTAAGCCTTGCTGAGTAAAATGAAGTCAACAGAACCTGACCCTCCAAGGCTTTGAACTATGCAAAAACTAGCAAATACTCAATCGCTACCATCCAACATATCCCCTTCTATGTATGATGTATCCAACATATCCCCTTCTATGTATGATGTAGTTTGAACCTTAAACATCCCCAAAGAAAAGACAAAGCCCTAATCATTGTACCGTGGTTTGAACCTTAAACCTCTCCAAAGAGAGATCAAAACCCTAACCATTGCACCATCCTTATATACTAAAATGTTAAAGTAAAATAGAGGCTTTTATAAAGGATTTGGTTCCCTCATATTAAATAGAATTTTGAATCTTAAACCTCCAAAATAAAGCTAAAACCCCTACCACTACAATAAACTTACAACTAATTTTAGTAAAACATTATCTAATACTCTTACCAAAAAAATTAGCCTACATGGATGAAGAGCTTTTATACTTATGATATCAAGTAAATATCTAAGGAACATAATGTGAATGAAGATGAATAATCTAGAGGAAGGTATGGTAAAGCATGATGGCTTCAATAGCAACGGCTCCCTCTGCAACGGTTCCCACAGCATCAGCGTCAACTTCGACCGCAGCTGCCCTGGCTTTCCCTGGCAGGGTTTCCCAAACCCTCCCCGGGGATTTGGAACCAGGCGAGATCCCTGTCGATCTCACGGATGATCCCGATGCCCCCGATCCGGATCCGGGTGGGACGTAGAGACCTTGGGCGGAAGGTTTCATTCCCCCCTTTCCCCCTTCCAAATCCCCTCCCTCGGCCGGTCTATCGTTCAGCGCGATGGTATCGGGATCCCCTTCTCCCAAACCATCTGAAGTGGTTTCCCTTCCCCCCTGGTCACCTCCGGGGAAAATATGGTTATCCCGATTTCTCGCATGGCTCCAAAACTTTCCCTCGAATCCCTGTCCCTGGTTGGGAAATTCGTTGGAGGCCGACCTAACATGGAGTCTATCAGAAGATGGGCCAGTTTCAAATGGTGAACAGAGGGAAGTTTTCAGCTAGTTGCACTTTCCAGGGGTTTCTTTCTAATTCAGTTGAACAACCAGAATGATTATGCAAGAATCCTCACCGGAGGACCGTGGTTCTTTGGCAGGAAAAGTCTATTCCTTAAGAAATGGGAATAGGGTTTCAACCCCCAAACTCAGGACATCAATGTCGCCCCCATTTGGGTTCGTCTTTCGGACCTGCCAATCCAATTTTTTCATGAAGACATCCTTCGGGGGATCGGAGGATACATCGGAGACCTGGTTGCCTTTGACCCGACAACAAAAGCCCGATCCAGAATGGCCTTTGCCAGAATCTGCGTGTCTGTGAACCTGGCGTCCCAGCTTCCCACTCGCATCAATCTCATCTATGGGGACTTCCAGTGGTGCCAAGCTATTGAGTATGAGAATAAACCGGCGTTCTGCATCGAATGCCAGGCTCAGGGACACCTCAGATCCCAATGCCCGTCGTTGAAAGCTGCCAAAGAGGTTCCTCGACCCCAGCTCTCCCTTGCTCAGCGTCCGGTCACCCACCCGGGACCCAAGGCTACTGGTGGCCCTTTTCGAGGGAAAACTGACAAAGGGAAACAAGTCCCCTTCCACAAATCCTTCCCCCACCAAGCTCCGTCAAGTTCCAACCAGGTATGTTCGCTTTTTGCCTTTCCCAACAAGTTTGGTCCTCTCTCTGGTGTTGATGATGATGTCCTCTTTCCCGAGTCTATTTCCCCCCTTCTCCTTCCCCCTTGCCTCCACTCCCTCCCCTCCCCTCCCTTTCCCTACCCGGCCCCTCTCCGGCCGCACCACTCTCCCCAACCCCTCCCACCTCTCCGCTCTCTCCCACCTCTCCTAAATCCCTTTCCCCCCTTCCCCTCGAGGAGGGCTTTCCCACCACTTCTTTAGCCGAACCTCTGTCTCCAACCAAGTCAGTTTTTGACTCCCTTGAGGAGGCGTCCAACCCTTTTCGCAACCGCTCGGATTCTAGCTCCATCATCACCAGAAGTAAGAAAGGGCCAGTGGATACAGGAGGTGACAAAAAGAGAGGCAGACCGTCTATGTCCGACCAGCTTAAGAAAGACACTGAGAATCAAGTCGCAAATGGGGTTCAAACAACCCTCTTCCCTGATCTATTCGGCCAGCCCTTGGACGATCCCAAGAATCCCAAACCCCCTCCCGTACCCACCAAGGGCGGTAAGAAACCTTCCAAAGTATCCAAATGAAGATCCTCTCTTGGAACATCAGAGGGCTTAACAGCTCAGGCAAGCAGAGACTGGTCAGAACCATCAGAAAGGATTCCAAACCCACCATCATCATGTTACAAGAAACCAAAGCTGATGCAGCGAGAACCCCGAACATCATCAAATCAGTCTGGAAAGACTACCAATGGGCTTCCTCCCCCGTAGAGGGATCGGCTGGGGGCCTTCTTTGCCTTTGGGATCCTCTCCAAGTTGAGGGAAGGGTGGTATCCTTCACCAACAGAACCCTTAACATGGTTTTCCATTGCAAGACCAACCAGTTCACATGGGTCCTCTCCAATATCTATGCCCCCAACAATCCCCTGGAAAGGCGCCAGCTGTGGGTTTCCTTGTCCCTTCTCAAGACTGCTTTTTTTGCCCTCCCATGGATGTTAGCTGGGGATTTTAACTCTCCTCTGTTTGCTTTCGACAAACGAGGTGGCTTATCCACTCCCTCCAAAAGCATAACTGATTTCCAGGATTTTGTGTCGAGTAATGAGCTTATGGACATTCAGATCAGAGGCTGTCATTTTACTTGGAGCAACAAAAGAGCAGGGCAAGATCACATTCAAGTCAAGCTGGACCGATTTTTCTTATCTCAGCAAGCAATCCCTCTCTTTGGTGATACTCTCCTCACATCCCTCCCCAGAATTGGGTCTGACCATTCACCCCTCCTCCTAGAATCCAACAAGGCCCCGTCCTTCAAAACCCCTTTCAGGTTTGAAAACATGTGGATTCACCACCCAGACCTCAAACAACGAATTTTTGAGTGGTGGAATCTTCCATGTTCAGGATCTGCCATTGATCGAGTTTCTCGTAAACTCAAATCAGTGAAAGAAAACATCAAAATTTGGAACAGGGAAGTTTTTGGAAACATCTTTGAGAACAAGCAACTCATTATTGATAAACTTAAGACTTTGGAGGAGCAAATCCATCATGACCAATGGACTCCTCAGCTGAGGAATGAGGAGAGTCAGCTGTTGTCTGAGTATCACAACATATTGGCTAGAGAAGAAACCTTCTGGCGGCAAAAATCTTGAGCCCTCTGGCTCAAATATGGGGATGCCAATACCAGATTTTTTCATGCTTCCACGATGCGGAACCGTAGCTCCAGCAAAATCAGAGAACTCACCTTATCTGATGGCTCTGTTTCCCAAGACATTTTCGAGATCAGATCAGAAGCGTCTGCTTACTTCAGTAATATGATGGGAAATCCCTCTCCCTCCCACTTGGCAGCCCAGGAATCCCTTCTTCAGAACATTCCCCCCATGGTTACTCCAGAGATGAATGCTACCCTGATTCAGACCCTCTCTCCGAAAGAGATCGAGACTGCTCTCTTCTCCATGCAAGCTGACAAGGCCCCTGGTCCAGATGGCTTTCCCCCTCAATTTTTTCAAACCTTTTGGGACATTATGAAGGAAGACATTTGCAAAGCCATCATCGAGCTCCAATCGACTAAGTCCATTCCAAAAGGGACTAACTCAACTTTCATTGCTCTGATCCCCAAAACCCACCCCTGCAAGACTATGGTAGATTTTAGGCCTATTAGTCTCTGTAACATTATCTACAAGATCTTAACCAAATCCCTAGCCCTGAGGCTAAAGAAGATTCTCCCTGCTATCATCGATCCTTGTCAAGGCAGCTCCGTGGAAGGCAGATCTATCATAGACAACATCATATCCCTTCATGAAACTCTCCATTCTACTCACTACAACCGCAAGGCAGCCATGTTTCTTAAGCTGGATATCAGCAAAGCTTTTGACAGAGTCAACAGGGATTTCCTTCTGAAAGTCCTTGCCAAGTTTGGGTTTCATAGAGAATGGATCAAGCTCATCAAAGGTTGTATCTCGATGCCATGGTTCTCTATGCTCGTTAATGGTTCAGCTGCAGGTTATTTCCTGACTCATAAAGGCATAAGGCAGGGTGACCCCCTATCCCCTTTCCTCTTCATCATCCTGGCAGAATCCCTGGGAAGAGCTTTCAAGTCTGCCTGTGCTTCTGGGCATGTGAAAGGGATCAAAGCTTCATCCACCATGCCCCCCCTTTCTCACCAGCAGTTCGTTGATGATACCATTACCGCTTCTTCAGCATCAGTCATCCAAGCTAAGTCCATCAAATCTATCCTTGACACCTATGCCAGAGCAGCAGGCCAAGAAATCAATTACACCAAAAGTGAGTGTTTCTTCCTCAACACTCCGGATAGCAGACAATGCAAGATCGCCCGTATCCTGTAGTGCAGAATCTCGAGCTTACCCACCTCTTACCTGGGCCTTCCTCTTTTCATCAAGAGCCCGAAAGAGTCCATGTGGGATAATGTCATCGAAAGGTTCAAATGCAAACTTGCAGGCTGGAAGGGTGCCCTCCTATCCCAGGCAGCTAAGGCTACCCTCACTATGGCGGTCCTCCAAAGCATTCCAGTCTACTTCATGTCTGTCTTCAGAGCCCCAACGTCTGTTCATGCCAAGATTGAGCAAATCCAAAAAAATTTCCTGTGGTCAGGTCCTGAAGAAAAAAGTAGAATCCACCTTGTTAACTGGGACAGAGTTTGTCAACCTAAATCCCAAGGGGGCCTGGGTTTGAGAAGGTCTTCCAATCTGAACCTTGCCCTCCTCGCCAAGCAGGCGTGGAAACTCTACACCAATGTCAAATCAGAATGGGTGGCGATTGTCAAGAGCAAATACTTCCCTCGATCGTCCTTCATGAATGAATACCTCCCTTCCTCTGGATCTGCTTTCTGGAAGGCGGTAAGTCAATCCAGACCTCTTATCACTAAAGGATCCCATTGGCAACTTGGCAGTGGCTCCGAGATCAAGTTTTGGGATGACGTTTGGTTGAACGACCAGCCCCTCACAGTTATCCCAGGTATGTCTGCTCTCAAATCCTTTCTTGAGCGTAGATGGGGCAGCAGAGTCAGGGATTATTTCAATGATCAACGAGAATGGAAGCAAATCCCCATTGGCAGTGCTAGTGCCCAGATAACCCAAGCGGGCGCTTCCTTGTCCCGGCTTCTCAGAACCACCATTATTCCTACTGCAACCACTCCAGATTCTTCGGTTTGGTCAGGGACAGACAACGGGGTTTTCTCAGTCAAGTCGGCTCATTCTCTCCTGTTGAACCACCAAGTTTTTGCCTTCCCGTTTGGGTCGATTTGGATCAAGCGCCTAGTCCCTAAGGTTGGGTTTTTCTCCTGGACTGTTGTTCAAAACAAAGTGCTCACCACTGACAACCTGATGAAAAGAGGCATCCCTATCCCTAATAGATGTCATCTTTGCCTGTCTAATGGGGAATCGGTCAACCACCTCTTTTTACATTGTGAGTTCACCCAAGGGAGTTTTAACCACTTGCTATCCCTGTTCCAAATCCAGTGGGCCCAACCCCGCACTCTTCGGGATCTCTTTATCCAATGGCCTACCCCTTTTTAGAATCCCAATGCTGCCTTTCTTTGGAGGATCTGCCTCCACCACCTTATTTGGTAGATTTGGCTAGAGCGCAATCGCAGAGTGTTTTCCACCCTTTCTAACGATGCCATATCTACGGCCACCAAAGCCATCGCCTATGCCTCTAAAAACCTCCAATTACTCCCTTGGTCTAAGTCCCCGATTGGCAAGGTTGAAGGGGAGATTTTCCAATCCCTCAACATCCCTATCCCCGACCGCCCTCACCCCATTCCCCATCCCAGATGGTTGGCCCTTTGGAATCCCCCTCCCGCAGGTTTTTTAAAGCTAAATTTTGATGGGGCATCCAAAGGGAACCCGGGACTGTCAGGAGCTGGTGGGGTCATCCGAGACCACAAAGGGATGATCGTTCTCACCTTTGCTGAGAACCTCGATCACCAGACAAATAATTTTGCTGAAGCTTGGGCTCTCTGGCATAGTTTGAACCTGATCAAAGACTCTCGTATCCGTCTTCACATCGAGGGGGATTCTCTGAACATCATCCGTTACATCAAAACTGATAAAAATCCCCCTTGGAACATTAGCTCGCTGATCCGGGAAAGCAAAGTTATCATTGGTCAGCAATGCCAGGTGGCAGTTTTCCACGTATTTCGTGAAGCAAACAAACTCGCTGACCAGCTTGCCAACATGGGTCTTATTCAATCTTCGCTGATGGTGTGGCGCAATTCTAATCCGTCGGGTGTCTCCCACGTAGCAGATGCTGACAGGCAAGGCAGGTTCGTGTCACCCCCTCCTCGCTAACCAATGTGTTTCTTTTCCAGGTTTGCAGCTGTTCCTAGGAGTATCTTCTCCAGCAAGCTCCTCCTTCACCGTTGGCTCATGATTGGCATCCTTGCTGGCACCGCCAGTCATCAATTTCCCATGTGGATGATTGGTCTCCTCAATTACGCTCCCCAATACGGTTTGTGATGCCCCAACACCACCCTCGGTGCCCCTGTCCAATCCGCTTCCCTGCCCATCCTCACCGAATCCAAGCGGCTCTGGATATCCCCATTTCCCCGTACCGACTCAGGCCCAAGAACTGTCACCAATCCCCACCCTACCTGGCCTTTGTCCACCTGTCCCCTCCTCGATCGGATCGGCATGCTTAATCGTCCCTTGCTGGCCTTTTTAAACAGTCCCCTTGTCCTTCCTTTTATCGTTCGTCACCCTTTGCCCTGGTCGCTATCTCTTCCCTTGTCCTTTCCTCCTGGCACTATGGCATACATCGAACCTAGCTCCCTCCAGCTCGACCCTCTGGCGAAACCCTTTATCGACACCTTTAATCTGAAGCCCTTCCTGAGTAAATTCTAGGGCCCCAAAGCTGATATTTCTGCTGACTTCATCCAGACGTGGAAGAATGGCTTTGTCGTAATCCGTAGTGTTCATTTCAAGGTTACCCCCGAGTTGATGGCTGAGGTGTCTGGCCTTCCCCTGTCTGGTCGTCGCGTCCGCCATGACAAGCACAGTTGGGAGCCCGAGCTGGAGGGGTTCCCCAACTACCAAGAGTTCAAATGGATAGGTGTTTCTCTTGAACGCACCTCCCTTCCCTCCCCTTGGTCCGCTGTCGCTATTCCCCTGATCCAGTATTTGGCCTCTGAGGATCCCGCTAAGCCGATGTCCAGCTTCCATCTGGCTCTTGTCAACCACTTCCACGGTTACAAGCCCATGAACATTCCCGCTTTCCTCCATCGCTCCGTCCGCTTATCGATTTCTGTCGCTCGCAAGAAACACTCCCCTCCCACCCACCAGGGCCTTTTCGTTGTTCTCTTCCGCCATGTTGCCGCCAATCCTCCCCTGGCAGCCACTCCCCTCCAATCCAGCCCTCCCGTTCCCCCCTATGTCTTCGCCAACTCACTCATTTTCCAGCGAGCCCTTGGTCAGTGAGACGGATCCTGAGTATCAAACCCCTGAATCCAAGAAGACCCCCCCAAGCAGTCTACCCCTTCTAAGCCCACCCCATCCTCCAAGAAGGCGGCGTTGGGAAAGCGCAGAACCATAATTGAGGATGTTCCTGTGATCCGCAGATCATCGAGGACCAAGAAGATCAAAACGGAGTCAAGCCAGAACTCCCCTGTTAATGTCCCTGATGATAACAGCGGGGACTCGGACCCCGCCCCTGAAACATCAAAGCGCATGACAAGAATGTTTATTAAATGTTTCATTTCTGCGTTCGAAAGTACCACCGAGGCTATGAAGCGCTTCTTGGAGGAGCTCACTGCGGACGCGAAGGAGAACCCCGCGGAGGTCGACCCTTAGGGATTCCCTTTCGGTTTCCCTGGCTTGTTTTTGTTATGTTGGTCCTTTTTTATTACTTCAAGTTTTTGTTTTTTGGAAAGCCCTTGGGGCTCTGTCACCATTTTTGGGTAGGGTTTTATGCTAGAAAGGAATGCCCCTGCGTGGGCTATTCGGTCGTAGATGTTAAGGTCTTAATCCCCTGCGTGGGACTGTTGTCATGCTTATCCCCTGAGAGGGATTCTGCTAGGCCTTTGGCTTCTATTTACCATTACAAGGTTTCTGCAATATCAATATCCACCACCCTGGCAAGGGTTTTTGTATATCTGGGACTGGGACCCAGTTAAAACCCTGATAATCAAACTACTACTTACCAAAAAAAAAATTAGTCTACACGTTACATACACATTACCTCGCGCTCTTACTAGAAAAACTTAGCCTACAAGTTAGGCATGCCTTTAAGAAAACTAGCCTACAAAGTTGTACACACGCCTTTGAAAAAACTAGCCTACAAAGTTACATACACACGCCTTTGAAAAAACTAGCCTACAAAGTTACATACATACGCCTTTGATAGGAATATCTACTTGGAGTCTTCCTTTGCTATTTTTTAGTTCTTTCTCTATTGATATAAGCCTTATAGGTAAGGAAATATAAATAGAATAGAATAAAAAAAACTTTTATTTTATTTTATATTATTTTTATATAAAAAAAGATTATATAATTTTTGTTATATTATTTATTTATTTATTTTTGATTTGGTTAGTGTAATTTTTTATAAGGTTGTGCAGTTTCCTTTCAACTATGATCTTTTATAAAGATGAGAGCTATGCTTATTAATAGGGAATTTAACACAGAGCTACCACACACCCATTTTCTCACACATTTAAATTATATTAACTTTATTTTTTTATTAAAAATATTTTTTAATTATTTTTATTAAAGATATTATTCATCTTTCTTAAACTTTTAGGTTTTTGTAATTATTTCCATTAATATAGAAAAAAAAAATTAAATGTGGCTCATTTTACTACCTTCTAAAATTTGATTTTTGTTAAGATGAAAATCACCTCTTCAAATGATTGAACTATTTGCGACCTAGTTTCCATTTCTATAAATATATTGTCTATATCAACCTGTCAATTTTCTAATACCTTTTTTTTAGGGGTCTTTTTCATGCCCTTGATCATCACTTTTATTTGGAGTTTTGGTCTTATTTCTTGTTAACACTTGTGATATTTGCTTTTGTTTTCCCATATCAATATCCCTTTGGGTTTCCTTTTATCTTTGTTTTTTTTTCTTGGGTCTTCTTCTTCCACCAACTCTTCCATCTTTATCAATCTCTTCAGTTTTTCATACTAATAATAGCAAGACTTGTCATTTATAGGTTTGTCTTGCTTTGAAGGATCTAAAGTGTATAGAATAACCACAAAAGCACTTTCTTCTTTCTTTTGCCCTTAAAAACCTTAAGTATAAGGTCATTCCTCCATAGTGATTACTCTTTATGTTGCCCTAAAAATTCTAGATTATTATGAATATTCTCCATTCTCTTTTTTTTATTATGCTACTTTTGAAACCCTAAAGTGCAAGGGATAACCTCTATACTGCTTTTATTTCTATTACAAGGAGAGAATTTTATATTATGAAGGAAAATAAAGACGATGGAATAAACTTTACCTCTTTTGCTCTTTGATTTAAAATTTTGGTCATCTTTATTTGCACATTTAATTTCTCCTATTCATCCTTCAGTACCATCACCGCCATATCCGACAGATTTCACGGTGCCTAAGTTTGACAAATTCAAGGGAACCGAGGATCCCAAAGAGCATGTGAGCACATTTGTACACTCATGTTTTAGAATTCAAAATGAAAATGCTCTTATGCTCAGAATATTTCCTCAAACATTAGGAGGAGATGCCATAGAGTGGTACAATCAATTACCCAATCATAGTATTTATACTTTTGAGCAATTGGTTGACCAATTCTTTGAGCATTTTATCCTAAATGTTAAAAAGAAGATTTCATTGTCGATGTCTATGCTTTAAGACAACATGATGATGAGTCTATCTATAATTTTAAAAATCGTTGGAGGGTTGTCATCACCAAGTTGCCATTCACCTTACCAATGGATGAGCTAATCAAATTATTCACCAAGAGTTATTTAAAACCTATCTCTTGGATGCTTCAGCAACAAAATTATTGTTCATTTGAGGAAGCTCTAGCATAGGCTAGTGTCATCGAGAAAATAAAATTCCAAGAGGGCATACTTAAGCCTAAGAAAAAGGAATGGCAAAACAAAGGCCAAATAAAAGCAACTATTTTGGCCAATCAAAATCCACACAGGCTACCCCAGCCAGTCAGCCCAATCACATTAATCAAGTTGTCATGAGCCAGCCGGTAATGGCTCAACAATAATTAGTGCAACAACCACCATAACAAATTGCTTATCATGCAATACCCTCAATAACTCAAGCCATGCAAATCACAGTGCCAGCTATAGAAAACTGTCCCCGACGATAGTCTATCCAACAAAATTACCAATACACCTCCATGGCCAAGTCATATGCTTCCCTTTTTCGAAGGTTGTATGACACAAACAAACTTGCTTTGCCCAAAATTAGACCAGATGATCCCACTAAACGTGGAAAACATTATCGGGAACATTTATTTTGTCCTTACCATAGGCAAAATGGGCATGATATTAATAATTGACATGCATTCAAATACATTGTTCAAGACCTTATTGACTTGGGGGCGATCAAGCTTGATAACCCCCTTGTTCAAAAAAATCAAAACCTTGGTACTTTTCAAACACCGCTTCCTCATCATGAGGAAGTGCAACCAAATATAGGAGGGGCTAGCACTAAAACTTCTCCTAATCAAGTCAATCACATCCAAAAATACCAAGGGTTTGTAGAGGCCATCCATGTGGTCACTAGAGGTCAAAGCAATAATCAACAAAATGTAAGGCAACAACCTCAAGCAAGTGTGTCACAACCTCCCTCATCAACTCCCATACAAAATTCCCCCAATTCCTCATCGTCAATCCACATTCCTATTCAATCAAATCCCCTAATTCCACCCATCAATCGTCCACCACGACCAGTCATCTCATTGAGTAGCCGGTTAACCATAAGTCTAAAGATAATTTCTGCCAAATTATCAATATACGAGTTAATTCAACAATCTCTCCCACATTGTGAGGCACTAATGGATATTCTCAAATCCATTGAGCCACAATCTCAAGATTCTAATGCCTTCAATAATTTTGTAGAGAGCATTCAAACATGCATGGAGTCTTCCATCGCATTCTATGACTTTGAGATTAAGCCAATCTCATCGAACTTAATAGACCCTCCATTGCATATCATGGCTCTAATTGACAAGAAGCCATTTAAAAGAGTTCTAATTGATATTGGTTCCTATATCAACACCATCACCACATCTGCCCTTCATTATTTTAACCTTCCTCCATATCATATAACCAAGTCATCATTCACCTTAAAAGCATTCAACGATGCTTTGTGTTCCATAACTGGCACTGTTGTTCTACCCATTGAAGTAGGGGTCAAAATGTTGCACACTATATTTCACATCTTGGAAGGATCCATGGCATACAATGTACTCCTTGGAAGACCTTGGATGAGGGAAATGATATGTGTCCCTTCCATTCTACACCAATGTTTAAAATATATTCATGAGGGACAAGTACATTGCATACCAATGGATGTCGAACCGTTCAAGTATTGCAATTTCATTTCAAACCTATATGAGTCCATGCTTCCTTCCACTCACCTTTTCCTATCACCATCAGACAATCCATATACCGCTCTACCAATTTCCTTGTAAAAAGCTCCCATTCCTGAGGAGCTTCCTATCACCAATACCCATCAAGCTTCCATACCCCCATCATTTTTACCATTAATTACATGCACATGTGGTCACAATCAATCCACATCATCAACATCCTTGTCATCTACTTCATCATCATCATTCATTCAACAACTTGCCCAATCCAATCCATACCCTCACCTAATGTTTTCCAAGTTGAATTAATATATTGTTAGACATATTTATCCTCACCATACCCCGAGCCATCATCCAACCATAGTCCTTCCATGTCATCCCAAGTCGAGGTCCACCTCACTAATCCCGGTATTGGTGAATATGTGGTCCAATACGTCACCGTCACACCACTCACCACTTCTAATGCTAAGGATTTCAGTCACCCACGTGACCCACCTTTATCCATAGGAGCAGTATATAACATAGGTTCAACTCCAAATAGCATAAATTTTGTGTATGGGGGGATTGATTCTTCATCAAACCTAGCTCCCCTAGAGGAACCCAAGGAAATAGCACTTTCCAACATTCCAAACATGACGGGATTTCCATCTCGCTATTTTCACATAGTCAATTGGCAAGGTCATGGCCTAGGATTGCATGAACAGGAAGTACTTCAACCTATTGATGTTCCATATCAAGAAGTGCACGATCGTTCAGGTCTAGGTTACCGTTCACTTTTCACCACCTCTTCTCTTAAACAAACCTTCCAAAGGCTTAATCTAAATTCTGGAGAGGAAATCCTTCATCCCGATGATTCTGATGATGAAATCCATGAAGAATTTGAACTTATGTCGATAGTTTTAGATGAATATGAAGAAGAATCAAAACCTATTATTCCCTATACTGAACAAGATGAGTTTTATCTCAGAATGTTCCCCATCCATGAGCCCATATTTTACGTGCTTCTTCCACAAGAGCGAGTCGACCCTACTGGTGAGCCACCACCTCCATTCCATTAATACATGTCATAAGTCAAACTTGTAACATATGTATATAACACACCAAAATAGTGGGTTTCACCACTACCCAAAAAAAAAATCAAATAAAAACATTTTTTACTTTCCAAAATTGCATGTATATATCATTTAGTTAAATGCATTTATTTGTGTTACTTGCTACTATCCAGGTTTTACCAAGTTCCTAGTACCAGTTCTTAGGTTCCATCCATTCCATCCAACCTTATCCACTTTACCCATAAGTCAACATGAATCCTGTTGATTTATTCAACCCACTCTGTAATCCATATGATCTAGCTAAACCAATTCCAATTGACATGAGTCTCATTGATATGGACTGAATTTCCTCACCTCCATACTTTTTTGAGTTTGTCTTGTTTGAGGAATTGTTAAGGGCTTCAGCCAACTACATTCCTCCATCCCCTCCACATTCGCCTTCACCCTCACCTTCAGATCCTGAGGTTTTCCAGGAAGATATAAAGGATAATCCATAAGAGTTTTGATGACATCTTAGATGATATTCATCTGATCCCTACATCCCATAAACTTGAGGAAGGTTCCAATATGTCCATTGAAGATACCATCGATGTGAATCTTAGTTCAAATAAAGACAATCCCCAAATTGTCAAGCTTGGCAAAATTTTATCTAATGATGAACAAGAGCAATTAATTGCTCTCCTCAAAAGGAAAAAGGGTATTTTTGCATGGTCCTATAAGGACATGCCTGGTCTTGACCCTAGTCTAGTTATCCATAATCTCACCTTACATCTCGATGCTAAGTCGGTTAAACAAAAACTTAGAAGGATGCATCCTACCATTGCCATCTTGGTCAAAGAAGAGCTTCAAAAGCTATTAGATGTGGGTTTCATTGTACCCATTGATTATCCCGAGTGGCTCTCAAATATGGTACCCATTCGTAAGCCTAACGAGGCGATATGTGTTTGCACTGACTTTCAATATATTAACAAACGACTTTCCTCTTCCAAACATCGATACTCTTGTCGACACTTGCATTGACCATGAAACACTTTCACTAACATATGACTTCTTAGGGTACAACCAAATTTAAATAAGTCCTGATGACTAACACAAAACAACATTCACTACACCTTGGGGAACTTTTTGTTACAAGGTGATGCTCTTTGGCCTCAAAAATGTAGGTGCAACTTATCAACATGCCATGACATACATTTTCCATGACTACATGCATAATATTATTAAATATTATGTGGATGATCTCTTGGCTAAATCTAGAACTCAACAAGAGCACATTGATGTATTAGAGAAAGTTTTTGACCGACTTATAGAGCATAATGTAAGGTTGAACCCCAAGAAATGTGTCTTTGGTGTTACCTCAGGAAAACTTCTAGGATTCATTATCTCCAAAAGAGGCATTAAGATGGACCCAAATAAGGTTAAGGTCATCATGGAGATGCCCCCCCAACTAACTTAAAGGAATTGCATAGTTAACAAGGAAAGATCTAATCGATCCGTTGGTTCATTGCATAACTTTCTGACAAATGTAGGTCATTCAATCACCTACTACAAAAGGGGGTGCCATTTTCTTGGACAAATGAGTATCAAAATGCCTTTTATGACATTAAGCAATACTTAGCTTCTCCGCTAGTCTTAGATCCTTGTTCGGGGGTTCCATTCTATATTTATATTTCAGCAACGGACTTCGCATTAGAGATAATGCTTGCACAAAAGAATGAAGAAAATCGAGAGCAAGCTGTCTACTACATTAGTGGAAAATTGGTAAGCTATGAAACTACATACACTTATGTAGAAAAATTGTGCTTAGCAGTGGTTTTCACCACTAAGAAACTTCGATATTACATGCTGATTCACACAACTTATGTCATATCTAGAGAAAATCCTCTACGTTATATGATGTCCCGCACTTACAATAACACCTGCACCACTAAAGGAATAATGCTCCTTACTGAATTTGACCTGGAATTCATTAGCTAAAAATTTATTAAAGGTCAGGTAATAGCCAATCAACTTGCGGAAGCTCCACTACCTAGTGATCATCCTTTGATTATTGAGCTCCCAGATGATTCGGTATTTGCTGTCACTAAACAAGAAGAAGATCTCATTCCGGAGAAAGATGTTGATATCACACTATTCTTTGATGGCTCTAAGTGCGTAAAATGTTAGGGTGCTGGAGTTGTATTTCATACACCCTAGGGGGTACCTATCCCCTTATCATTCAAACTTGACTTCCAATGCACAAACAACACTGCAAAGTATGAAGCCTTAATATTAGGTCTTAAATCAACTATAGCTATGAGCATTAAGCGTATTAGGATATTTTGTGATTCTCAACTTGTCGTTAAGCAAATCAACAGAGAATACCAATGAAAAGAACCTACCAGTAAGCTTTATCACGAAGTAGCAATGTAATTGCTCTCTAAGTTTGATTGGTATGAAATCAATAGTTTGCCACGTTCAACTAATAGATTTACATATGCGATGGCCTGCCTAGGATCATTGATTCCAAAAGACTCCTTTGGAGAGGTACAACCCCTTATAAATTCAACGATATCTAAATTTACAATTGTTCATGCTGAATCTAAAGATGAAAAGGATGTTTGCTTTATCCAGTTGGATCCATATGAACCTTGGTCAAGCCAGATAGTAGCCTTTCTCAAGTTTGGAACACTCCCATATGACATGTCTTGAACTGATAAACATACTTTCAAGAAAAAATAAACCTGTTTCGATCTCTTGGAGGATGTGTTGTACAAACATGGTTATGATGGAGTCCTTCTTCATTATCTCGAGTCTAGTGAGGCACAAAGAGCCATAGCTGAAGCCCATGATGGTACTTGTGGTGGTAATTTTAGTGGAATGACCATTGCAAAGCGTATCTTATGCATGGGTTATTATTGACCAAAAATAGAACATGATTGTTGCACTTATGTTAAACATTGCAAGAAATGTCAAGAACATGCTAATTTAACTCATGTACCATCACAAGCTTTACAACCTATTCAAATCCTTTGGCCCTTTTCATAATAGGGTCTATATCTAATTGGTAAAATTTTACCTCCTTCCTCGGGACAACATACATTCATCATCACAACCACTGAATACTTCACAAAGTGGGTTGAGGCAATTCCTCTTACCAGTACGATAGGACCTAGAATTGTGGAGTTTATACTCCATCACATCATTTGTCATTTTGGTATTCCCTCGAAAATCATCTCTAACAATGGTAAGTCTTTCAAGAACAAGGATGTTTGAGCACTTTGCAAAAAATATAACATTCAACACAGTTTTTTGACTCCTTATAACCCACAAGAAAATGGACAAGATGAAGCTTTCAACAAGACCTTAATTGCTATTCTCAAGAAACTTGTTAAAGAAAATCATAGATATTGGTATACACAAATTCCCTTGGCATTATGGGCTTATCGAACAAGCATCCACATGCCTACAAGGGCAATGCCATTTTCATTGTTCTATGGAGCCAAAGTAATCATGCCTCTTGAGCTCGAGATCCCTTCCTTGCAAATTTCTTTGCAGGATTTCGTAGATGATGACACTGCTAGACAAGCACGTCTTGACCAACTCAAACTTCTTTGTGAGAGGCGAGTCAATGCTTTAGAGAATTTATGAGTTTATCAAGATATCCTAAAGCGTTCTTACAATACCAAAGTTCATCTTTGTGAATTCCATGTAGGAGATATTGTCCTTATAGAGAATCAATAAAACATCAATGCATTACCGCATCTTCGTGACAAATTCGTGGCTAGTTGGTTAGGTCCATACATTCTTACTCAAAAAGTGGGTAACAATGCTTATAGGCTTACCAATATAGAGGGAGAGGAAGAACTCGAACCACTTAATGTTATACACTTGAGGGCATTCTATGCATAATGATCAAACATAGTCCGCCAAAATAGTGGTTTTCACCACTATCACAAATTCCAAAATAAAAGAAAGAGCAGGGTAAAATTCCTAAAAGCTCTAAACATTTTACATCACAAACCACTGATTATCGGGTTGTAAAAAATCATACCACATTTCCAGTCAGATGGTTAGGTAGTTGTAGAGCTAAAAATGCGATACCAAACAATGCTAAATAAAAAAAAAATCAAATACACCAGATATTGCACAACACATGAGATTTATATTAAATGGGGGGAGGCTAAAAACTTTGTTGTTACAATAGTGGATTTAAGAATCCTTTTGATACAATTATTACAAATCTTTCTAGGGTTCTCCAAAACCCTAACTACAACAAATGGTGGTGTCTTTAGTTGCATCTCGCTCCCAATAAAGTTGAGTGGGCTTCTTGATATCTGAGGTCAGGCTACTCCAGCTTAAATAACTATCCAATGTTGATGCAACACCTTCAGATCTGCACACAATGACACAACAAAATAGTTAGTAATACCTGTGAGGGCTCCACAATGTGAGGCCCTCTATAAGCAATGGTAAAACCCTAACTAAATGCTACAAATGGAGTGAACAGACATGAAAATGCATGAAATGAAATCAATAACCAATAGCTTTACCTTACTTTGCTTGCTATCTTCCGATCTGTGAAATTTTATTACAGGTGGTAGGTGCGTTGATGCCCTAGCATCGCTCGAAGGCTAGGAGGTCTTCAGAATGCTTACGTAAAATTCTTACGGGTTCTTGGCAGATGCAAGAAATGCCCATGGGTGCTTGAGATTGGTAGGGAGGCGTCCAAAGGTGCACGACGGTGACAAAAAGTACCTGAAGGCACTTGGCAGCTGAGGAAAGATGTTGTAGAAGTAGATCTAATGAAGGTAAGGGATGCAACGACGATGATGGCGAGCGAGGGAACATGGAATATGATGGATGGAGTGGGGTTAAGGCACAAAGGCTGGGTTGGAACTCTAAGGTGCTTCGAAATCTCGGAGAACCTCGGGGGACTCAAGGAATTCAATCACTTAGAAAACTCGGGCACTTAGGGAACTCAGGGATTGAGCCATCAAAATGGCTCCTATTTATAATCCAACCTAGGGCATGCTAGGGTTTCAAAGACACTAATCGTGTGGCTAAGATTAAAGTATATCTAAGGGTAGATATTAAATTTAGGGTGTGGCATGGATTGATGTGGATGGACGAATGAGATTAAATGAAATCGGATGGCTGAGATTAATTAATTTATATAAATATATAATTATTAAATATATATGAAATATAATATATTTTTTTTTTTTTAATTTAAATATAAATATAATAAATATATATAAATAATGGGTAAAAAATGGAGAAAAATCTAGGATGGAGGACAAGTGTCTAGGTTTTGGTGTCTACAGATGCCTCTTTTTGTACTGTGTTGCGTGAAACGCAATGTAGTGCAAAAATATGAGACACCTATTTTGGCCAAGTGTAGAAGCAACTTCTCTTAGGATGTGGGACACACTCTTGAATACAAAAGAATAAAAGAATGTGATTTTTGCGTAGCTTACCCCCTCAATTAACGAATGAGGTTGCAGATGAATCTCACGAGCCAATTGAAAAATCTGCTTTTTAGATCTTTTGGCAAAATCAAATTCCAAAAAAATTGAATGAAATGCATAAATCCAGAATGTAAAATTACAACACATTCATCCAACTAGCTTTAACATAAATAAACCTTCAACATTTACACACATATGTAAGAGTCAATTTGGAGACCAAACAATAGTATACTTGCATTTACGGAATGGCAAAGGCCTTACATATGAATTGTAATAGCTAGAGTCGTGCTTTGGAATACTTTGTATTTCAGCATATATAGACCTTACAATAAATGTTACATTGAATACGATGGGTGGCAAACAAGACCATTGGGTGGTGCTAGCAGGGGCGATAATGCTGTGAATCCCACTAAATATTTTGCAAACTATAACAAAGAGTGGTTGTCAAAAGTACACCAATCGGGATGCATGAATCTGAACTCTTGATCAATCTTATTCCTCTGAGCAGGGTTATGCATAGCGGCGAAACTTTGCCATTGGGGCGAAAAAAAGCATTTTTGAAAATTCAAATTTGCGAAATTTTCGGGACCCGAACGTCGGCCATTTAGCCAAAATTTTTGGGAAAAATAAATTTTAGGTGTCGGTTAGCCATCCTTTGATGAGAGTATCATGAATATTTTAAAAAATTCGCAAGTAATCCCGCCTAAATAAAGTACCCTTTTCGCCCTAAAATTTTAAAATTTCTCAATTATCCCGCCAAACTCGCCAAGTATACCTCTATTTATAATTAACACCCTAGGGATACAAATTCATTTTTGAACCTTGTTCTACACCCGACAAATATATCGACACAGTTTTGTAACCGTCCGACACCAGCTGTATATCTGCCCGACACCACAATTCTGCAACCGGTTGAAACCTTGTTCTACAATCGATCGAAACCCTATTCTGTAACCAGCAGTATCGGATGGAACCACACTGTAGTCGAACCTATGCTGCAATCGACCAGAACCATTTCTATAGTAGATCGTGTACATTTTTATCGGATGCAATTTTGCACTCGAGTTGCATCTAGATGCAGTTTTGCACTGGATTGCATACAGATCTAGGTTTGCACCCGGGTTGCATCCAGATGCAGTTTTACACCCAGGTGCATCGGGATCCAGGTTTGCACCTGGGTTGCATCCGAATCTAGGTTTGCATCCGGGTTGCATTGGGATGCAGGTTTGCCCCTTGGTTGCATCTGGATGCAGGTTTGCACCCGAGTTGCATCGGGATACAGGTTTGCACCTGGGTTGCATCGGGATGCAGGTTTGCACCTTGGTTGCATCCAGATTCAGGTTTGCACTCGGGTTGCATTCGAATCCAGTTTTGCACCCAGGTTGCATTCGGATCTAGTTTTGCACCCGGTTTGCATTCGAATCTAGTTTTGCACTCGGGTTGCATCCGGATCTAGGTTTGCACCCAGGTTGCATCCGGATGTAGTTTTGCACCCGGGTTGCATCCGAATCCAGGTTTGCACCCGGGTTGCATCTGGATCCAGGTTTGCACCCGGGTTGCATCCGAATCTAGGTTTGCACCCAGGTTGCATCGGGGAGCAGGTTTGCACCTTGGTTGCATCCGGATGTAGGTTTGCACCCGGGTTGCATCCGAATTTAGGTTTGCACCCGGGTTGCATCCAAATCCAGTTTTGCACCTGGGTTGCATCCGGATCTAGTTTTGCACCCGGTTTGCATCCAGATGCAGTTTTGCACCCGGGTTGCATCCAAATACAGTTAAATTTCCAAAAAATTTCTCCCCGTCTCGTGACAGGGGAGGCACGCCAGGGGTGCTGCCCCTTGGAACCTCGTTCGCTAGTTTTTCTATGTTTTGGTGAAAAAATTAGGTATTTCGCCATGTCTTCCTACATGAAGTTGCCCAGGATTCGTCAGGGTTTCGAAATAGATTCACCATTTTTTTACAAGTACATTTTGGGTCCAACCCCTTATGCATAACCTTGCCTCTGAGCAACTCTATCACATAATAAATTTCATCCACTTGCACCTAAGGGCATTAATTACATGTGAGGATGGGTTGAGGTTGACCATCTGATTGATGCATGATTCGATTAGCTACCATGCACTGAGCGGGGCACTAAACCTCTTTAATTCCAACTACCCATCTTGCACCCTCTTAAATGAGGGTGCACACCTTTCCGTAAAGGTCCCTTGATGTTGGTGGAAATGGTGTGATGGGCAGAACTTTAGAATATATCCTCTGCTTAATATCGACCCACAACTCCACCTACTCTGCTCCATGCTCCACGGGGTAGGCTTTCGGGCCTCCCCCCAGTTTCCATCTTAGGCACAATTTTGGGAGCCTTTGGGGGAAATGGGTACTTATTTATCCGTCCAACCCTCTTCCTTATTCTTGGGGAGGTGCTTTGAGGCTGACCCCAACTTGCTGCTATTTCACCTTTTCACCCATTGCATGGGGCGATCTCTTGGGATCTTGTTTTTCATATGTATGATGGAGCAGGGTTTTGGTATGCACTTGGAAACTGCGAGCGCCCAATTTTCTGCCCACCCTACCAGTTAGTCAACTTTTGTGCGCTTCTTACTGGCGGGACTCTTGGGATCGCTCCAAGGCGTAGGGCCCTATTTTTCTACCCTTCATACCTTTCACCTTTTATTTTGAGGTGGCCTTTTGAGACCGACCTTGTATCCTTTAGAAACCCATTCTCTGCCCCTCTTGTCATCACCAAATTTTCGTCGACTTTATTGCAGCTCATTGCAGCATCTTCCACCGCATCCGCGAGGTCTTCTTCAACGCTCTCTGCTCAAATGTTGAGCTCCCAAAACTTTAGCCATTAAGGGTCATGATATTTTCTTAACAAAAAAGGAAAGAGTGGGTGAGAAGGTACACAATTTCACCCACAGTAAACAAAGAAACATTGAATAGAAAAAAAGACATATGGATGAAGTAAAACAACAAATGGATGGATAAATGGAACATTAAATTTCATGAGGTCCTAAACTCCAAAAAATAAATTAAATAATATGTGAGAAAAATTTAAACTTGTCATGTGAATTGAAAATTTTAGAAAAAATAATTATACATCAACGAGTTCAATCCAAACAATAAAAACACCCAAAAGTACATAGATGCAAAAGATCAACTGGAAAGAAAAAATACTTATAACCCAACTACGATATAGTTTACACCATTTGAGATGGACAATTCCTCAAGAGGCATAGTGAGAACAAGTATGTGTCTTTTACACAATAGAAGTAGCGAAGACTGAAAAACATTTTATCATAGAATATGAAGTCTTCAAAGAAATCAAGATTGCATATGAGACACTCTTAAAGTAATTTCACTAATAAAACTTTTTGAAGAATTGAGAATAAGAAAAACATAAAAACTTCTCATCAAAATCAACAACAAAAAAAACATACTCCAAAACATGATAAAAAGATGTTGAACTTTTTAACAATGTTGAACAATTTTCTTTCTTACATTTTATTAACCTTTAAAACTCTAATAAAAAATTCAAAGTTTAAATTAAAAAAAAATAAGATTATACCCTATAATCTGTCTTATTTTAAAACACTTGATTTCTTAAACTATTTTAATACAATAAACATAATTAAAATCATTTCATTCATTTTATTTCATTACTTTATCAAATGTATGAGATAAAATGCAATACGGAAAAGATAACGATTTCAGTCTGCAAGATGGGTATAGTTCAAACTTATCAAAAATGCATAACAATGAATGGCATTAGAAAAGCCCAAGATTTTAGTGGGTCCCATTTCGATAGAGTCTTGAGGCCATTGAAATCTACGTTACCAGACATGGTTCTCTGACAAGTAAAACAATGACAAGCAGAATATACATATCAAATTTCTACCTAGATCTGTCTCTACTGAACCAGGGAGAGGGAATGATGGGAATGATGGGATTCCTTAAAAATATAAATTGTTTCCTGAGAAACTATGGCTGCAGCAGCAATTCGCCTGATTCATATCGTTCGTCAGATCTTGCACGCACTTGTTTCTTGTTCTTCTTCGTATAATTCTATGATTTCTTCCAGTTGTTGGCAGGAAGACGTAATGGACAAGGGAGAGAGCACTTCTCTCATGATCCTTAATATTTCAGTCATGCAAGGCCTCATGTTGGCCTCTTCCTGGATGCAAAGGGCACAAATACCCGCTATTGCCTCTGCCTCTTTGGTATCAAAATACCCATTGAGCCTCTCATCAATAATCTCTGGAAGTCTCCTGGGATCCTTCAAGTAAGGATCTGCATACGCCGTTAACAACTCTCCTTTCTCCATACAGAAAGACGGCATTCCCGTTACCAGCTCGAGGAGGAGGACCCCAAAGCTGTAGGTGTCACTTTTCTTGGACAAAACACCGCTCTTGCAGTACTGCGGATCGAGGTAGCCGAGAGAGCCTCTCACAGTGGACGAGTGGAAAACACTGGCGCTGCTGAATCCCGCCTTGGAGAAGCCGAAGTCACACAGCTTAGCGTTGTATTTGTCGTCCAACAGAACGTTGGCGGATTTGATGTCTGAGTGCACGATGGGAGGCCTGCAAACCTCGTGGAGATACTCTATTGCTGCTGCCACTTGGAACCCTATCGTTATTCGGCTTTGCCAGGGAAGTACTCTTTGAGGATTCCCGTTATCGCTATTGAGATTGGGATGCAGTCTTTGTTGTAGATTGCCGTTGGCCATGTACTCAAACACCAGAGCTGCTTTCCCTGTTATAACCAAAAAAAAAATAGTCCAATAATAGCTGATTAATTTCATTTTGATCATCTAATGTGGCAATGATTTCAAGCAAAAATCGCCCAACGGAGATCACAGTCAGAGAGGTCACACACATAAAAGAATTATCCTTGTACTGAAATCATGAGAAAAAAAAAAAGCAATCAGACCCATCATAACAATATATCATGGAAGGAAACAAGGGAAATCTTAGGAGAGGCGAAGGAATGCAAGTGGCAAAACCTGACCCAGGTAAGGAGTAATAATATTCGTCATGTAAATGCTCATTCAAGCCATTATTCGAGGATGTCAAGCATTTGCACTCTTGATATTCGCCATGCTTTGAAAAGGGATTTGGTATTAGGCCACCATAAATATTCTGAGTGAAAACAGTGTGAACATACCTCGTTCATTGCAGAACCCAATAAGATTGACAAGATGAACATGGCGAGCACGTAAGAGAACGGAAAGTTCTTGCTTGAAGGCCGGGGAGGATCGCTCCGTCTGCCTCTCCTTCTCCACCTTAACAGCGCCAACCGTCTCTTCGGGGAACCGAGCCAGATAAACCCTGCTAAAACCGCCCTCGCCTATCATAGACGTGAAATTATTTGTTGCCTTTTCCAACTCTTTCCACGTTAATTTCTTCACTTGCTGATGCACCAGCAGCGACAGGATCTGTGAATCCCATGGCCTGCTCGTCAAATAAATTGGCTGGTGTACACACCGGTCGTCCGGTTTCCTTGCTCGCTTTCTCATTCTCAATAGAAACAACCCATACACCACGGAAGAAACGGAAACACCCCCAACTACCACAAACAATATAACGATCCATGTCGACGCAATGTGCTTTCTTGAAGAGGACCTTCCCTGGTCTGATGGATCAATCAATCCAGTATCGAATTCCTCTGTAGGCCGCTGGATTTCTTTAAGCTGGACGTTATCGATGACTGGTCCGCAGCTACCCTCGGTGAGGCTCTGAAACGTCAAATTTGCGTAATCTCCGAGCGCAGTGAATTCCAGCGGATGTGTTTGTTTCCATCCCATGCTACCCGGCTCGCTCTTTGCTACGTCAAACCATAGAAGCTGAGGGGAAACCGAAGATGGAGTGATGGAAACTCTCAGAGTCTTGGTAGTGTTTCCACAAGATCTATCAGCGTTTCCGGCCAGATTAAAGACGAGAGAGTAATTGGAGTGTTTCTTCACAGGCATCATCTGCACCAGGCTGCCGGGGCTTGCAATCTTAGCACTGTTAAGATGCACACATCGCTTGCCTTGGAAAGGAGGCCACAGATTCGGACCAGTGTATTCCACCTCCCCTTCGACAACGTGCCACCCGCACAGAGGAATCGGTTCAGCGACGTTTAGAACTATGAATCCCGATCCGGGGTCTATGCCACATTCTTCAAATCCTCCGTTTCTCAAAACCATTCCTCCTTGTCCATGAGGCATTATTCCCAGAGGATCCGTGTAATTCAGCACTGTAAATAATTCCATGTCAGAATGTCCTGCTGCTTCTTCGAGGTATAGCTTTGAGATCTGGCTCCCGCCATTGGGCGTTTCAGCTCGGATGTGAACTGTTGAATTCTCGGAGTTGGGTCCAATTCTTGTGATTCCCACGAGGTGTTCAATTTTCCATTGCTGGCTACTGGATTGATTGGAGCAGCTGCTCAGGAAAACATCAGAAGAATTGTAGTCGGCATCCAAGCAGAATCCAGGAACACCAATGCTCTTTATTAAAGCAGACTTGGAGTCGTGCTGCCAGATTTCTTCTTTACTATTCCCTCGGCAAGGATAAAGTACCACAGGGAACTGTCTAGATGTTCTGAACTGCGACCATCCTTCAATGTCCTGTTCAAGCACAGTCAAACACATGTCCCTGCATGATGGAATAACTGAACTAGTATTCCCATGCACAAACCAGATTGTCCCTGAAGATGGGATATCTGATCCATCAGATTTCACTGCGCAGCTTATGACAATAACCAGCAATCCTACAGACAGAACACTCAACTCAAAGGAATGACATGCCACCGACATCATCACTCCAAATTTCTTCTCTACATCCTCAGATTAGATTGTTTTTCATTCATTACGATGACATCTATATGTTGCATGCACCCAACTTGAATCTCCTAGAAATATCAGAGCTCAGACCAGGTATCTCCTTTATGACCCGAATTCTTAGGGAACAAGAGGTTCAACCACTTCCACGACGTCGACTTTTTCTTTGACGTTATTATCCTTTGGGCGTTAGCCCTCTGCCCCTCTTTAGTCTTCCAAGTCTAGAATTTAAAATTTATATCAGAATCAAACGTTCCATCGCTTTAGTATAAATATCACTATATGATATCACAAATATTCCTTATTTTCCAAGTTGAAGCCGCTAGATATCTCAATATGAAGCATTGGTCTAAGTTGGGTTCCTCCGTCTAACTCCGAAACCATTTTTTTAATGAACAAATCCGATGTCTCATTCGGTGGGCGGCAATAGGGCAAACAAATCGTGGGATTCGAGAATTGGGAACACCTCACTTTATGCTCGGTCTTGAGGTGGGCGTGCTTGTCGATGACGCGTAGATAATCGAATCCGTGCATAGAATCGAATCCACTGTTCCCAACGTTATTTCCAAATTTCCCATGTATGCCGGGCTTAATTGCCTTGCCCTTCCTTTGTGTCTTCAAGCGGTGATTCAAAGTCAACCACGAGATGGTGGTCTTTCTTGGCAAATAACCAAGATTTGCATATTTAAAATACGTGTTTTAAGTTATATCCATCTTCAATCTTAGTATATTAAGTTATAATAATACATTGTGGTTATAATAAATATTTTATTTTGAGTTATATAAGAGAGTTGGTCACAACCACCTTATTTTTAGTAGCTGACAATAGTAGGGTTCAAACCATAAGGGTTGCTCCCACCTGACATATTCTATTTTGTTATTGTTGATCCGACGTGAAAGAGACCACCACTCGTTAGGGATTCGTGTCGTCATTGTTTCAAACCACAGAGGTTGCTTTCATCAAACCTATTATGCTTTGTTATTGTTGATCCAACGTGAAGGGGATCATTACTCAATAGGGATTCGTACCGTCATTATTGATCTGGCATGCACTCATAGGATTCTACTACCTTTGCAAACAAACGTTTGCAATAATGTTAATAATAAGATAAATTTTTAACATCTTTTTGGTATAAGCAAAAAAATTTAAAATAATTCAAATTTGACACGTCTAAAGTGGGTTAGTTGGTTTATGGTCGTGGGGAACCTAAAAAAGGGTGTTGGTTGTGGTCGACACGGGTACGATTCCCATTCTTTCTTGTGGATACACAAAAAATCCATTCTTTGCTGGTTGTAGTTGGGGATCTAAGGGTTTCTTTAATGTTGTTATCACCACTAACCAAAGTTTAAGGGTGAGTGTGTGGCTAAGTTGGAGTGAGGTGGCTAGTTAAGAAACGTGATTCGTATTGTATAGATCCATGTAACTTTAGTTCAAATCACATTGGTTTACCATAAACCTTTTTAAAGGTGAGCGTATAGTAGAGTTGGTGTGAGGCAATCATTTGAGGAACATGATCCGTACGATGCAGATCCACGCAACTTTGATTCAAACCACACTGGTTTACCATAAACCCTTTTGTTCCCGAGGGCTAGGTGGATTGGTAAGATGTTGGGCACTTACTAAGAGGAGACCTAGGTTCAAACCTCGAGGGCATGCCCAATTTGGGCAAAGGTAGTAGTTTGACCTGAGTTCGTTGAGTGTGCGCCAACTTGATGACAACGGTACCAATCTTGAGCCACCGAGGGTCTCCCTCACTCTGGATCGTGTTTACCAAGGTGAGAGGGGTTATAGTGGTAGCACCATGATTTGACACTACGATCGGAGGCAATGTGACTTGACCTTGTGACCAGTTGTTCAAAAAGGAAAGGTAGTTGCCAATTCCTCTATGTATAAAAAAATATTATAAAAGTATTTGCAAACTATTTTTTAGTGGAAATGTATTGAAATTAAATTTGGTTATTTTGAATTTGTTCTCAAATAAACAAACACTAAACTTCAATACGATTTGTTCTTTTATGAAAAACTGAATTTTTGATCAAATTTCAAAACGCCTTGATTACTACAATTCAATATTATTGGTTGATTTTAGGTACATCCATGTATGATATTATGAGATGTAATCATATTGCTTCACACATAGCTCCTCGTGCAACATGATACTTTGCCTTTGTGGATGACAATACCACTATTTGTTGTTTCTTGATGTACCACGAGACAAGTCTAGATCTTATATGAAACACATATCTAGATGTTGACCTCCTATCATCTATAGATCTGACATAATCTAAGTTTGTGTATCCTTATAGGAAAATTTTATCATTCTTCTTATACTCCAAGCCATATTCTATTTTACCATGGACATAATGAAAAATCCTCTTTGTTGCCTTCTAATGAGTCTCCTTAGGTTTTGCATAAAACTTAAGAACAATTTACGTTAAAGTTGGTATCAAGCCTAGTATTTAAAAGGTATATGAGACTCTCAATCAATTGAAGATAAAGAATACTAGATACTTGTGATGATTTATTATATCAAGGTAGTTGTAAAACTTACTCCATTGGTGATGCCTTTGATTTATATTTTATCATCTAGTATTTTTTAAGTAATATCTTATCATACTTCATCTGTGAGACCACAATATGATTCTTTGTTTACCATACCTTCAAGCCATTACAATAGTACAAAAGTCCTAGATCAATCATGTCAAATGGAATTTTTAATTCATTCTTCACACCATTTACCAAATCATCTAAATTATCGATGTTGATCATATCATCAACATACAACACAAGTATCACTATCTCAAATCTAACTCTCTTAAGATAAAGATTTGCATCAAAGGGGATTCTCATGAAACCATGCTATGATAGGTGATCATCAATTTTTATGTACCAAGCTCTAGGAGCCTAATTCAACCTATACAATGACTTGATCAAATCTACATACCTTTCGATGTTTCCCATTGACAGTAAAGCATTTAGATTGTGATATATAAACTTCTTTTAGATCACCATTAAGGAAGGTACTCTTAACATCCATTTGTTGAAGTTTTCAACCTAATTATGATGCCAGTGCATAGATTACATAGGTAGCCTTAATATTTGTTGTGGGGGAAAATGTCTCTTCATAATTAACTCCTTCCTCTTGTGCATAGCCCTTTGCAATGACTCATGCCTTAAAGTTGTCAATCAATCCATCTACCTTGTATTTGACTTTGAATACCCAATTGCAACCTATGGGCTTCTTTCCTTTTGGTAGATCAATAAGTTCTCATGTTTTGTTATCCATCAAATATTTATACTTTACATCCATAGTTGCTTTCCACTATGACAAGCTATGTGCTTCCTTCACTAATTCAAGTTCTAAATTCTCTATCATTGAATTCATTAAGCCCAAATTTACTTCCTTACATATACTACTACGAGTACATGGTCATATGGAAGTGATATTAGGAGTTACATCAAGTTTAGCATATTTTATGGTACTAGTGAGCCATTTTGAAATATTTCTCCATTGTGATGGAGTTATAAGTACAATAACTTCTTGTTCAACAACTATTATAAAGTCATTAAAAACTTCTAGAACTTCTTCATGAACTTCCTCATCTAACTTTATATCATCATTTATGCTTACAACTAGATATGTGGTATCTTTAAGCTCCTTCGAATGCTTATTATTTAACATAGTTTTAAATTCTTCACCAAACACCACATCTCTACTTACATGCAATTTCTTTATGACTAGATCTATTAGTTGATAAGATTTTGACTCATCATCATACCAAAAAATATGCTTGGCAAGGTCTTCACATCCAACTTGGTCCTTTATCACTCTGGCACATGCATATATGTCTTACTTTTTAAGACTTTGAGATGTGTAATTAAAGTCTTCCTCTGAGACCAAGCTTTTTCAAGTGTAACTCTTGGTAGTGCCTTTATGGGTACTCTATTTAGAAGATACATAACAATGAAAATATCTTTAGCCCAATACTACTACTTCATATTGGTTCCTATAAGCATGTAATGAATCATTTATATGATGAAATGGTTTCTCCTTTTGGCAATCCCATTCTATTGTGGAGTATATGTTGTAGTGAGTTGTCGTTTAATCCAATTTTGTGTGAGAAACTATAAAAAATCATTGGATGTATATTCCCCCGCAATATGAGTAGATAACTTGAATATAACACCCAATTTTTGTTTCTACATGCTTCTTGAAACATTAGAAATACGTGGGTGCATCTGACTTTAGTTGTAAGAAATACACCCACATCTTTCATGAGTATTCATCCACAAACAACTAATGTACTTACATCCACCAAAATAGATGGCATAGGTTTGCATAGATTGATGTGTATCACATCCAACTATTCTATTGCTCTATGAGTGCTCAACTCAAATGGTACTCAATGTTGCTTTCCTACCAAACAAATCGAACATGTTGTTAATGTTGGTGAAAGGCTTAGACAAACTTATCACCATTTGATGCTTACTCAATTGGAGCAAGTATTCTAAACTCATATGACCATATCTCCTATGCCAAAGGGAGGTAGCATCTATAATTATTGTTGATAGTAAGATATTAGGAGATGATATGACATTGAGTGCAAACAAGCCATTCTTGTAGGAACCTATTACCACAATCTTGCCATATCTCGTGCTAAAACACTTATTGTTGCATTTAACAATGGAATTCTACCATCGTGTTTTGAGCCAAAACTTATAATACAAATAACAAATTATTTACCAATGTAGGTACATATAGTACCTTTTGAATTGTATAATTGCATCTAGGAAGATTAAGAGACACATCTACCACTCCCTTGACATGATATATTTTTATCATCAACAATGGTCACCAGTTTTCCATTTGCTTTGTCTTGTAATGAATCAAACCACACTTTATCTCCAATTGTGTGCTTGTTAGCATCTGAATCAATATACCAAACTTCATCCTTCAAAATTTTCATTACCTTGGACATTAGCTCCTTATGTGCCTATTTGGCTTCTAAATTTGATTCTTCATGCATGACATGTCCTTGTTGTTGCTTTTGCTTAGGATGTGGTTTGTACTATACCTTCTTGTGATGAGGTTTAGGAACTTGATCTTCTTAAGTTATAGGATTACACCAACAACCCTTTGTATCATGTCCACATTTATTATAAATGTGGTAATACTTCTTTTGTTTTTGAGGTTATTTATGTGATGATGATGGTGGGGAAGGACATGTCCATACCTTATTTATCCTAGAATTATTAGAAGTGAGCGCATTATTTGTCAATTGATCCCTCAACTTGTTGTTGCTTCTTGTTGAAGCATATTTGCCAACTCATCAAAGGATGCCTTCTTATTTAAACTTGCAAGGAAGTTATCAACACTTAGAATGAGTCTAATAGATGATGGGTACAAAGAGTTTATCATCCATAGTTTTACCCATGGAATTTAGTTTAGCTTTTAACTCTACAACTCCATGAAGAAATTTATCATCCATAGTTTTACCCATGGAATTTAGTTTAGCTTTTAACTCTACAACTCCATGAAGAAAAACCTCTATGCTTTCTCCATCTTAGAGCCTCAATGTGTGAAGTTGAGATTGAAGATGAGGGATTTTAGAGTCATTCTTCCCTTCATAGATTGTAGAAAGTGTGTCCCATGCCTCCTTTGATATTTTTACTTCATAAATATATTGGCTGAATAACATCTAGTATGGCAAGGGTGATAATAATCAATGCACTAGCGTCTACATCATCAGATTTTTATTTTTTATATTTATTCTATGTAGGTAAAGTGACTACAGGTGACAATGTCCCAGATTTCCTTAACTGCCAAAATGGTTATCATCTTATTTTTTCAAGGTCCAAAGTTTGAACCTTTGAATATTTATGAATCTATAAGAAAAACTTTTGGTATGGTCATGGTGAGGGTTCCTTATAACTCCAAAATGATCTCCCTTTCAATATTTTGCCAGTTCAATATACCCAATTTTTTTATATACCTGCTCTTCTTATATACCTATCAATATGTGGAAGAAGCTAGCCCTTTTTATATATGTGACCATACGTGAGAGAGACTTTAAGGTATGTAAAAGAGAATTATATGAGGTGCCAAGGTAATATAAAAAGAGATTCACCGTATCAATGACACATGCTAAAAGGTAAATCCTTGAACACAGGCACAACTTCCATATATACTTGGAATTTCTTAATTTCAAGGTTTATATTGAGTGATAATGATGAATAGAGTATGATTATGGAAAAAAAATATAAAAAATTATGACCTTATATCTCCCCAATTCTGTAAAGGGTCAATGCCCAACACAACAACTTTACCTATAAATGCAAGCTAGAGGTATAATTGATACCAAACATTGTTAGTATGCCTAACCACTTATTTAAGAAGTATTCAAAACATAAATTTTAAAGTAAAATTTTTCCTTTACTTTATTTATAATTTTCTAATTCCTCTACTCTTTGCATGATGAATTCAAAAAGCAAAACTTATGCTTTTAACCTATACAATACATGCAATTTTTTTAAAAATTATAAATGAAGTTTCAAACCTTAAACCTCCATTTAATTTGTAAATTTGCAAATGTAAATGAAGTTTTGAACCTAAAACCTCCACTTAATCTTCCACACCACATGTGATATGTACTTCCTAACACCTCGGTCCATGGAGCCATATTATACAATCTTTGGTGGAAAATAATTGTATTGAATGTGATAGGTCAATCAACTGCTTGCCAACATGTATTGCCCGCATTGCTATGTGTCTTTTGTAAGAAACATGAATAGTGGAAACATTCCATAATTGACCATCCGTTCAGCCTCCTTCAAATTAATGATTGCATTCTCTAATAATAAGAGAATGTAAGGTGTATATGATAGACAAATATTTTTGATGATCTAACAATTTCTAGGTGTTGCATGCTCTAATCGGTTATGTTTTTCCTCGTGAGCCTCATTGCCCTGATCCATCCAATTACAATAGATCTATTTGTTAATATTTACTTATTATTAAACCAATAATATTGAGCAATTTATCTAAACAGATTTTTCAGAAGAACATAAACAAAATAACCAAAACAATCACACAACAGATTGACACAGTATGTAACGAGGTTCACCCAGTGTGGGCTACGTCCTCCGAGAATAATTTTAGTTCCTTATTAAGTCCTCCAAGCACCAGAGGGAATCACCAACAGCCAACCGCTGTACACATCCTCTCAATGTCTCAAAAACAAAGAAATCCTCTCCACATACACTGTCTCTCCCAAAAATCACACACTGATTTCTATGCAACCATTAATTTTATAGATTCTATCTTGGAATTAGACACCAAAGATAGACCCATCAATTATGGCTTTTTCTAGACTGATTTTTTTCAGTTTAGAAAGTTTCCATGCATAAAAGCAACTAGTTACCAAACAGAGAGAAAAACTGATTTTTAGCCAATTTTAGGCTCCATCTTATCAATCTCCCACTTGGAGACTAAACCGTTGTAACATCCTACAACTAAGGAACTGAAATATTCTCATAACATTGATCTATTCCCTTAGACCAACTAAAGTTGAGCAAAAGCTCAACTTCTCCCTTGAAACAATTTTAGTAAACATATCTGCAGGATTCTTGGAAGTGTGAATCTTATCCAGTTTCAGAGATCCATCCTCCATGACTGACCTTATGAAGTGATATTTTAGCTTGATGTGTTTGGTTCTTGAGTGGAATGTCGAGTTCTTCGCAAGATGGATAGCACTCTGGCTATCACTCCACAACCTGTTGTCTTCCTGCTTCTTCCCCAACTCCTCCATAAGTCTCTGCAACCATATCATCTCTTTACTTGCTTTAGAAGCAGCAACGTATTCAGCTTCCATGGTTGAAAGGGCTACAACCTGTTGGAGTTTTGATATCCAACTCACCGCTCCTCCACCTATAGTGAAAATATAGCCGGTAGTGCTCCTTCCACCATCAAGATCTCCTGCCATGTCAGAGTCTACAAAACCTTGCAAACTCAAATTAGTACCACCAAAATTCAAACAATATTTAGAAGTACCCCTCAAATACCTGAATATCCACTTAACAACTTGCCAATGCCCTTTTCCTGGATTATTCATGAACCTGCTTACAACTCCCACTGCTTGGGCTATATCCGGTCTTGTGCAAACCATGGCATACATCAAACTTCCCACTGCGGAAGCATATGGAACTCTTGTCATGTATTCTTGCTCCTCCTGTGTCTTTGGACATAAATCCTTACTTAGTTTGAAATGCCTTGCCAAAGGTGTGCTCACTGGTTTTGCATTTTCCATGTTGAACCTTTGTAGCACCTTCTCAATATAGTCCTCTTGTGACAATTTAAGCAAATTGTTCTTCCTGTCTCTTAATATTTTCATTCCAAGGATTTGCTTTGCAGCCCCCAAATCCTTCATGGCAAACATGCTTGCCAATTTCCCTTTCAGATCATTTATGTCCTGCATGTTAGACCCTGCAACCAACATGTCATCTACATACAGTAACAAAATAATGAAGGAACCATCACTAGTTCTCCTGAAATATACATAGTGATCAGATTGACATCTTTTGAATTCATTTTCAGCCATAAAACTGTCAAATTTCTTGTACCACTGCCTAGGTGCCTGCTTGAGGCCATATAAGCTTTTCTTTAACCTACACACGAGATTTTTCTTACCCTTTACCTCATAGCCCTCTGGTTGATGCATGTAAATCTCCTCCTCCAAATCTCCATGAAGGAAAGTTGTCTTTACATCAAGTTGCTCAAGGTGCAAATTCTCAATAGCAACTAAATTTAAAATTGTTCTAATGGAGGTCATTTTTACAACTGGTGAGAAAATATCATCAAAGTCAATTCCCTTCTTCTGTGCAAAACCTTTTACTACAAGTCTAGCTTTATACCTTTTATTGCCTCCTGCCTCCTCCTTGACTCTATACACCCATTTGTTGTGAAGTGCCCTTTTTCCTATAGGTAGCTCAACCAACTCCCATGTTTGGTTGTGAAGAAGAGACTCCATCTCCTCATTCATTGCTTGCTCCCACTTCTTGTTGGTACTCATCTGTAAAGCTTCATCCAAGCACTCTGGCTCACCAACATCAGTATATAACACATAATTAAGTGCGGGGAAATAACAGTCTGGTAACTTACTTACCCTTGTAGACATAACATAATCAAAAAAACGTTGGGGAATTCTACTTGTCCTGGTAGATTTTTTGACAACACCTATAGGAGATTGAGGTGCTAGTTGTTGTTGTTCTTGAACACTTTGTGGTGAAGTTTGTGGCTCTTGTTCCTGGATATCTCCTTGTACTCTTGGTACTATTGGCTCACCATCAAGCTCAACATACTGAGAATCATCCTTCTTTACCTGCAACCTGTCCTTATACAAACTCTTCTCATTAAATACAACATCCCTGCTTCTGATGATTGTACGGTTAATATTATCCCATAACCTGTAACCCAATCCATCAACTCCATAACCAATGAAATAACATTTTTAGGATTTTGCATCTAACTTCTTTCTATTCTCCTTATCAATATGAGCAAATGCCTCACATCCAAAAACTTTAAGAAAAGAGTAATTGCAGATTTTACCAGTCCATACCTCTTCTGGAATCCCACCATCTAATGCACTTGAAGGCCCCTTGTTGATCAAATAAACTGTAGTGTCAACACAATATGCCCATAAAAACAAAGGTAATCCTGCATGCAATCTAAGGCACCTAGCACGCTCCATAATAGTCCTATTCATCCTTTCAGACACCCCATTCTCTTGAGGTGTTCTAGGTGTTACCTTAATCCTCCTGATTCCATTCAATGAGCAATAATTATCAAAATTATTAGAACAATACTCACCACCATTATCAGATTTGAGACACTTAACCTTCTTACCAGTCTCATTCTCTACTAATGCCTTCCATTTTTGAAAGGTATCAAACACATCAGATTTATTTCTAATGCAATATACCCACGTCTTTCTAGTAGCATCATCTATGAAGGTAACATAATAATTAAATCCACCTAAAGAAGTTACCTGAGTCGGTCCCCATACATCACTGTGTACCAGCTCCAATTTCTCCTTTTTCTTTTCTTTTCCAACTTTCAGAAATCTTACCCTCTTCTGTTTGTCGTAGACGCAGTCCTCACAAAATCCCAAATCCACCTCTTTCAGCTTTGGTAGCAACTTTCTCGAGTGAAGAATCTTCATTCCCTTTTCACTCATGTGGCCCAATCTATGGTGCCACAACTCTGCACTCTCTCCTGTAGCCACTAAATTCATTGTACAATTAAAAGTATTGGTAAGTAAATATAAAGTACCAATCATCTTACCCTTGGCTACCACCATTGATCCCTTGGTGACCTTCCAAGAATGATCTCCGAATGCAGTGACATATCCTTCGTTGTCAAGTTTGCTTGCTGAAATTAAATTTCTCTTGAGGTCTGGAATATGTCGAACATCATTTAAAATCCAGTAATTTCCATTTGGTAACTTTATTTTAATTTTTCCCATGCCAAAAATCCTGCAAGGATAGTCATCTCCCAATAGCACCTATCCATAATCACTTTGGACATACTCTATAAAATATTCATGGTGAGATGTAGCATGAAAAGAGGCTCCAGAGTCTATTACCCAATAATCACTATTATTATCTAATGATAAAATTAAGGCATCCTGCGAAATTTCACCTGCAATATTTGCTTCCTGCTTACCTTGACTCTCTCCGTCCCCTTGTTCGACATTCTTTCTGTTCCAACAATCCTTTTTCAGATGTCCCTTCTTTTTGCAATACCAACACTCAACCTTGCTCTTTCCTCTGGACTTTGATCTCCCTTTAGACTTTCCTCTGCTTGGACTTTTACCCCTTTCCTTCTGCCTACCTCTGTTCTCCATTGTCAAAGCAGTTCCTGATGATGTTGCTTCTCTTGAAGATTTTCTTCGCATATCCTCGCTTAGAATTACTCCAACAACATCATCAAATACCAGTTTATTAGAACCAGATACAGAATTACTAACTGCCATAACTAGACTGTTCCAACTATCCGGCAAAGAACATAAGATAAGCAAAGCTCTGACCTCATCATCAAATTCAATTTTAACAGAGCATAATTGATTTGTTACCTCATTAAAATTATTAAGATGGTCCTGCACGGACTCACCTTCATTCATTTTCATATTGAATAATTTTTTCATCAAGAAAACTTTGTTAGATGTAGAAGGTTTTTCATACAACCTGGTAAGGGCATCCATTACATCTTTTGTTGTTTTCTCCTTTGAGATGTTGAAAGCCACCTGGCTTCCCAAGCATAAGCGTATTGTCCCCAAAGCCTTTCTGTCTAGCAGCTCCCAAGCCTCATCTGTTACATCGAACGGTTGATTTGATTTTCCACCTAAAGGAAGATACAGATCTTTCAGTAATAAATAATCTTCAATTTGCATTTTCCATAATGCAAAGTTCTGCCCATTAAACTTGTCTATCCGAAACTTTGAATCCTCTGCCATTGCTCCCACTCAAAACTAATCCTCCCTATTTCTGAGCACTCAACAATAAGCTCTGATACCAGTTGTTAATATTTACTTATTATTAAACCAATAATATTGAGCAATTGATCTAAACTTATCTAAACAGATTTTTTAGAAGAACATAAAAAAATAACCAAAAAAATCACACAACATATTGACACAATATGTAACGAGGTTCACCCAGTGTGGGCTACGTCCTCCGAGAATAATTTCAGTTCTTATTAAGTCCTCCAAGCACCAGAGGGAATCACCAACAACCAACCGCTATACACATCCTCTCAATGTCTCAAAAACAAAGAAATCCTCTCCACATACATTGTCTCTCCCAAAAATCACACACCGATTTCTATGCAACCATTAATTTTATAGATTCTATCTTGGAATTAGACACCAAAGATAGACCCATCAATTATGGCTTTTTCTAGACTGATTTTTTTCCATGCATAAAAGCACCAAACATAATTTTTTTTTTTATTTTTAGCCAATTTTAGGCTCCATCTTATCACTATTCACCACCTAGAAGCTTCAACTCCCAGCGTTGGATTTGCCTTAACATTTGCAAATCACAACACCACAATGCAAGCTAGGGGCCTTTAGACCATGACCATTGTCGTCCTCAAGTCTAGGCACAATTAAAAAGAAAGACCCTTGAGTGTCCAAGCAACTCCACTAAACTTGACAATTGTGCTTTGAAAATCGATCCCTTTTACCTTGTTATACCAATATAACGAAACTTTATTACTTTTATTACACATATTTAAATATATATATTTAAAAGTTATGATTATATGATTAAAATCATAATCAAATTTTAGATAGTAGTTTTCAAGAGTAGGAGGATTGGTAGTTGTTTGCCAGATATTTACAATGAAGAGACCTATGTTCAAATCTTAGGGCTGGCCTATTGCAAAGGTAGTAATTCGATCCGAATCCTTTAAGTGCGTGTTAGACTGACAACAACAGTTTGGGTCGCAAGCAACCGATGGTGGTCCTCACGCCTGCCTGTTGCAAAGGTAGTAATTTGATATGAATCCTTTAAGTGCATGTTAGACTGACAACAACAGTATGGGTCGCAAGCAACCGATGGTGGTCCTCACGTCAGGTCAACAAAAATGAGATGGTATAAACTTGTTGGGAACAACCCCTGTAGTTTGAACCCTAAACTTAACAATTGTTAAAAATACTCTGAATGTAACCAACTCCTAAAATAAATAAAAAATCTTAACATAGCAAATTATATCCATATTAAATATATAATAGATTCCACCTAATACACTCTTGTAATCGCGCTAATAATCTAATAACTACCTAACAATCTTGTCCTTGCATGCTATTTAACGAGGACCACATACGGTTGGCGTTACAAGACACAGACCGGTACCAAAGAAAAGGAGGGAAGGGAATAAAGTGGTATTTAAAATTGAACGTTTGTCTTCGGAGTAGAATTAAATTCTAATGTGAAAGTGGAAGAAGCATATCATATCTCATACCAAATTTTCGGCGGCACCACTGCTAAAGTCAATATTTACAAATATTCTTTTCTTTCATCCCTTTTTAAAAGTTTGTTTGATGGGAAAAGTTGAAACCTAATGATAGTGATGATGAAATGGAAGCTAACCAAACATTCGGTGGACTATTAGGCTTACTGTAAACTATAATTTTTAATAAGTTTTTGCTCTCCAAAAGGTTGAAGCAAATCATTTTAAATTGCATAAGAACATGTCAATTTGACTATTTCGAATTAAGCAATTTAAACGAGGAAATAATATATTTGTTTTGATTGAGAAATGTAGGGACAAATAACACTATGAATAGTAAACTATTATGGAAGTAATAACTATAGTTTATTGTCGTGGGATGCATTATTAAAAGTTAAGTCAAAGACCCTTTATACAATCAAGGATAAAAGTCCATGGAATTTTGTACCCTTTGAAAGAGGCTAACATAATCATACAAAAGAAACAAATCATTGAATGGGAGGAAGGCATTGTCTCTTTCAAGGAAACGTTTATTATTAGGTTAGGTTTATTATAAAAGTTTTTCTAAATGGATTATATAGAATTGAAATGGTTTTTTGTTTATAGTATATTATGATTATAATAGTTTGGTAGTTATAGATATATTGTTTGGTTTGAGTTAAAATGGGGAAATTTAATTGATTGAGCTAATATCATTTAATTTATAAAATATGGAAGTTGAATAATAAAGTAAAAATAAATATAGATGAATCATTCCTAGAGAAAATATTTCAAGCATCATGTAGTACTAATACTTCAAGTTCTACTAACACAAAATTTTATCATGATGTTTGTTCAAAATTTTCTATACTCAGCAAGGATAGTAGCAGAAAAGACAAAGGCAAAAGAAAATTTTGTTGCTGAAATCAATTGATAGTGCAACCACATACAAAATTTCAATAACTGGAACCAACGACAAGAAAGAAGAAGAGGAGGAGGAATCAGATCAAGGAGGAATACAATGCAAGGTAAACTAAAAACAAAAACAAGGAACCACATCAGGTGATGCAACGTATATTTTGTTTTGATCTTTGTATGTGTGCATCACATGGCCTAAAGGAGAGGAATATGTGTGCATCACATGGCTTGCAACATCTGACATGACTAAAGGAGGAAAGGAAGACAAAATAGAAATCAAGATATAATCATTTTAATATTTAAATTTATATATATATTTTAAATAACTTTTGCAAGGCATTAAGATAAATTAGATAACATGTGTTAAGATAAAAACAGTCACTTTGGCCAAGTGGTTAAGGCATGTGCCTGATAAGTAACATGGGGTTTACCCGCAAAAGTTCAATTCTCTTAGGTGACGTTTTCTTTAGGTTTAAAAGAAATATAAATAAGTTGTTTTGCGGACAAGTAGTCGCTCTAGTGGCTAAGATGATGGTTGTTTCTTAAGTGGTTTTGTGTTCAAACCCCTTGAGGGTGGTTGTTGATGTAATTTGTAAATGTTCTCCTAAAAAAAAAGATAAATTAGATAAAGTGGGTTGTTTTTATGTTCCTAATCCATTTTAATAGTAAAAAAAAAACTTTGTTTAAGTGAAAAATTTGGTTCAATAATAGTTTAATACCAAAAGCTAAAGTTATGATTTCCTTGGTAAAAGGGATTTAGGACAGAACAAAATCATCTTTGTTTAGTTGGAAACTTAAATCCTTAGCTATGGTTGGAAGAGTACAATTCATAAATGTTGCATTGCAATTTATCCCTATATATATCTTTCAAGACTATGAGTAGGTATATCCTCTAATTTAGAATAAATTCAAAGATATTTTCTTTGAGAATGATTGGAAAATAAGTTTAGGTTTTCTTTAAACAAATGAAATAGGTTTGAAGAGAAAAAAATATTAAAAGGACATGCTTGCAAAATTATAAATCTACGAGTTTGGTAATAAAAACAAAAAGTGGTTGTAGACTATTTAAAGATTAAAAAAAAATGGGAAAAAATGTTACTTCAGAACTATACAGGCTTTACAAATGGGTTAAAATTGTTAAGGAAATGGACCCTACATAAGCGATTGATAACATGGACCTTCATATTCGAGATTTTGCAATTATCAAAATACATATTTAGTGGTGAGCAAATAAGAATTTTTTTATAAATTTATGTTGTGATGTTTGTTTGAAGCATTAATCCTACTATCTTCAAGGTATAAAATGACAACCAATGAATTAGGAATGTTTATCTTGTAGAGGTCTAAAATCCAAAAACTATATTGATTTGAAAAACAATTCCATATGCTAGATTTATATCAATAATTATTTAAGGGAGAGTACCTCAAACAAGCAATAAAGAGCCTATAAAAGATACCTTAAAATATTATTTGCCCTTTATTCATTAAAGAACGAGTTGGTTTAAAATCTATAAAAATATGGTGGATACTCAATTAAGTTGGAATAAAAGACTTTGGATCAGTCAAAATTTTTAAGAGTTTTTCCTTGGAAGAATATTTAGTCTCCTAACATCCTTCCTTAGCCCTCAATATTCATTTGGTTAATAGTCCAAAGCAAAATTCTTATAGTTGACAATTTGCAAAGAAGAGGAGATCATGGACCTTTTAGGTCTGTTTTATATGAGAAAGAGCTAAAAAAATAAACCATCTACTTCTTCAATATTCCTATGTTTCCATCATTTAGGGTTGCTTTTCTAAGAAAATGAGAGTATGTTTTGTTGTTACATCAACATTGGAAGAATTAATAAAATATAAGTCTATTGTTTTAAAGTATTAAGAATCATATGTCCACTATTATTCGTATTATTATTTGTTGGTATCTATGTTTTAAAAGAATGATAGAAAAATTTTAAATAATTTTTTTAATCATATTCATATTTTGATTTATGTTATTGCCTATCTTATAGAGTTATTAAAGGCATACTAGTGCTTATCATGGTATTAGGTGTGGAAAAATATTTGCTAGTCTCTTTGTTATTGGATATGAATGAACATGTGAGGGTGATCTATATAAATGAAGTTAGTACAAACGATTTACCTTAATTCATAAAATATCCAAAAATTGAAATAATAAAAATTAAATTTGATCATGCTTGCAAAGGAAACCTTGTCTTGAGAAAGCTAATGAAGATGGTATTTTTAAAATAATCAAGGTAAATTTCTTATCACCTACTTATAATCATATGAAACTTCAATGGACAATTATGTAGAGGCTACACTTCTCATAGGATCAAAACCACCATTGAAAAAATATGAATATATATTTCCATCAAGGGGATTCTGTATATTATTATTAATATTGTCAAGAAAGCTTAAGTGACTAGATTGATAGTAGAATTAGTATTTATGTCCATCAATTATTGATGGAGGTCTAGAGTCTTGAAAATGCCATCACATTTATAGAGTAGGAAACAAGGTGTTAGTAATTTAGCCAATCATGCGTAATAAAACAATTTCAAAAAATGATAACTTCCACAACATCCACCAAGAATTCATAGCAATAACATAATCTATAATTAAAATATGAGATATAGTAAATTACAAATAATTTTAGAGCCAAAATTTAGAAAGCAAAGAGAAGTCTCTTATGCACACTAAGGCAATAAAGAAAGATTAATGTATTGATGATCCAAATGTAAAATATTTCTTATCAAATGACTTTAGCTCAACTGGTTGTATTCCTCAACTTTCAAGGAGAAGACATGAGTTCAAATCTTACCAAGTGATGCATGCATAGCTTCCAAAATGTTGTAATACCACTATGTGGTCATGATATAATACATATGGGATCTATTTCAATCTCATATAACTAATTAAAAAAATATATAACATTTATTCATATTTATAGACTATCAAAGTAAATAGCCCTAATTCTAATGCTCAAGGGCCAACTCATCTTAACTTAAAGGACTTGATTTAAACAAATAAAGATAATTTATGTGGTTATATTAAGGTAAACTCCCCTTCATAATGCTTTATCCTCAAAGCTAGAAATTTTTGGAGAATGACCACTGGATCCCATGTTATGTCTTCATCTAGAAGATCCTATTACTTAATGACTAGCTCTTGCACATGTCATATCCCTATATTATAAGATTGATGCTATAATATTACTTTAGGATTCACTTCAATACAACCCTTTTTTTCCAATTGGAAAATACCTATATGAAATTACACCTTTTAACTAAGTACCTACTTAAAAAACATGAAAAATAGGATGGGTTTTTAATGTAGGAAGGAGCTCTAACTATTATGCCATATGCCTAGTTCAAAAAACCACCTTATAAGAAATATAGAATCTAAGTGCTAGCTGTTGACCAGTTTTAGTCTTGAGTGAAAGTTGATTATATGGATGCAACCTTAAAAATACCACATCACCAACCTCAAATTATTGCTTTAAGTGGTAAAAATCATGTTGTTGTTTCATACAATTCTAAGTGTAACAAATATTGTTCTTAAGGATCTTTTGGTCACGAATCTACCTAGTTACAAGATCTATGCCTTGTGCACCCTAGACCCGACCAACATTGAAAGGTCGAAGGAAAGAAATGTCCTCCGGGCCAATCTCTAGAGAGGGTTGGCTCCCTTACTAATCCTACACTAGTTTAAAGCTTAGAGTTACAGGAAAGAAATGGGAAATTGTGGAAAGAGATGGGAAATATGGCTATAAGCCAGCAGTATAGGATGGGGATAGACTAATAGCTAAAAATTCACCAAGCAATTAGCAGCATGCAACAAAAACACAAGCGCAGAAACTTCTAACAGTTATGCAAGAAAATAACCCCTAGAGTGCATTTCAGTGTTCACCCCCTCACAAGCAAAGACTAAATTCAGAAGTAGAATTCACTCATAGAAAATAATGAAAATGAAAGCCTTCAAAAATTACACAAAAAATTATCAAGTGCAAAAAACCACTCGAAGAACCAGAAGTCGAAGCGTTTCTATTGATGCAAAAAACTTAGAGTGTTTTTTTGCAGAGTGTCCATCCTCCTTTTACAATGAAAATTGATTAGTATTTATAGAGGGATTGCGCCTCTGTCATTTAATGCATATACAAAAAAATACCGGTAGATCAAAAACCAGCGTGCATATTTTCCTCCTCAGCATCAGTGATGTTTTCAGTCGAAACATTCTTCATGGAGGTAGCGATCCTGCTTTGGTGGGAGAATCTCATGGGAAATTCACAGGATTAAATGTTGGAAGACACCTTCAAGCGTCGGTGCATTGGAAAGCAACAAAATCATCTAAAAATTGGGAGCTTGACCTTTGAACTTGCTTCGCCATTGTGCATTGGAAATCGACTTTTGCCAAGAGAGTCCACCCTTTATTAATGCAATTTTAAAAAAACAACACAATCGGGTGGTGGTGCGTTGGAAATGAACCCAAATGAAATTTAATCTCACACCTTTGAGGCAGAAATCTTAGAAATGTAGCTTGTATAGCTTCAAAGATTAAATTACATTACCCCTTGATCTTTCCTAAGAGAATCAACAATAACAACGCCTTGGAAAGTGGTGCCTCCGGGAGTAAATGAGTTTCACCCAAAAAGGGGGTGAAAAACCCTTTTCGGAGCACTAAGAGGCGACAACACAAGTCTGCACATTTTGCTTGGGTGATTTCACTTCATCAAAAACCTTCAACATTTTTATTAATGTCACCCTTCTTGAAGGCGACAGGGACTTTCGCCCCTTTCTGGAGGTGATTTCATCTTCAAATAATTTTTCTTTGAGGTGGCGCACGTCATAATTTATTTTTGCCTGAATATGATTTAAAAACCTTGTTTCACCCTCTGGAAATACGAAATCACCTGGCACCTCCCAATAGGGGTGCCCTTGACTTTGACTGCGCCTATCTTCTTTGTTTTATTTTACCTTACTACGACCGAAATGACCAGGGCGACAAAGGGGGGCCCCACGTCTCCATTTAAACTTTGCCTTATGAGAAATTTCATAAAATATGGACTTTCACCCCAAGGAGGGGTGATAAAGAGTTTCGCCCCTCGCTGGGGGCGAAAGCACTTTACGTCACTTAAAATTCTTCATGATGCTCCTTCTTCGTCTTGTTGGGGCGAAGTTGTATTTTTTTATCAAGTGACACTTTTAAAGTCAAAAATATGACTTTCGCCCCAAAGAGGGGTGACATGGAGTTTCGCCCCTCACTTGGGGTGAAAGCATCTTGCTTATTCTTCTACACCTTTTCATTATACCTTTCGCTTCTCATTTCTGCTCGGGCAATGTGGCATTCTTTTAATACGTTTCACCTCCAAGAGGGGCAAAAGGGATTTTCACCCCTCAATTGGGGCAAAACTCTTTTTTCAACCCTTCCAAACTTCTTTGCGTGGCTTTCGACCTTTGCCTCTTTTAAAAGAGCGACACTACCTTTTTCACTAGGTTTCACCTCCAAGTGGGGCGACAGTGACTTTCGCCCCACTATTGGGGCGAAACTCTTTGGTTTTGCTTTGTAATTTCTTCTTCGAAATGCCACATGATTTTTGTTGTCCTCTAGGGCGAAACCATTTAATTTGAACTTTGTCTCTATTTTTCGTACTTCGGGTGAATATCTTTTTACTGCACTTCACCCCTCAACTTGGGCGAAGTTAATCCTCTTTCTATCGATGAAGCTGCTGCATTCCTCCATGAAACTTAACTTACAAATTTTATTAATTTCATCACAATGTTATTTTCAAAGTCAAAAAAAGAAGTGTAAAACAACAAAATAATTACAACATATTAAAATGGCAAAATCATGGCGTCTCCCATCAATCATTTTGAAAATTTTACAATTGCAGTTCAACAAAAAATACTTCAATGTGGCAAAGTATCAAAACTACCAATATTTTTGGTGGCTCTCGGGGTATCCAAATCGCATGGATGCAATCGAACCCATGCCTTCATCCATTGGGCTTAAGAGTTAGCTCCACCGGGTGCATTAGGTTGCTTACCGCTCGCTCGACATCCTGCTCCTTAGCTTCTTTCACTGCAGCTTCTTCTTCTGAGAGAAACACAATTGTAGCTTCGTACACTACAACAACATCGGATCAAGCATTTGTAGCGATTATCTTTAGGCCATTGAGTGAATCCACTAGATACCTAAAAATCTCCACCTACCCCATATCAATGTAATTCACTCGTTGACTAAGCTCTAGTAAACCAGAATCGATGCGTGTGAGCCTCCTCATCAGGGGTAGCACATGGTCTTCGGTGAGAGGCTCATCCCAAGCATCAATTTTGGAGGCATCATCAATAAATAGCACCCATGCTACTTCTAGGTCCTCCTTTGATAGAATATTTCCCTTGTCATCAGTGAAACTAGGGAAACCGTGTTCGAGTACTGCATTGAAATAGGTTGTTGAAATTTTTCTCTCCTGCTCAAACATGTCGAGTAGCTTGCGGGCCTCCTTAACCTGATCCAACCTAAAGAAATACTGATGTAGTACAACTTTGGTGCTTGCCCAAGCTCGGGCCATATCACTCATGGGGTGAAATCGGAGATCTGATCTAGCCAGTGCCTACATTTGCATTACCTTTACCATAAGAGGTTTCAGGTGTTCTTCACCATGCTCCACTACATACTGACCATATGAGACAATATTCTATATTTCCTAAAGGTATATGAGGACCTATGTCACCTTTGCTGCCATGCTCTTACAATGAACAAACAACTAGTTGAGCGCCTCCTTGAATTTCTCTTTCATTAGGACTATAGCCTGTGTTGCTCTCATGACCATTTGATCCTATAAATTTTGGAGTTGGATTTTCAACACCTCAACCTACTGTCCTACCTCTTGATGCTTCTAGATCATCTTCTCCAACTCCTCTACCATTTTTTGCCATCGAGTCACCTCTAACTATGCTAATTGCAACTGTGCTCAGAATTTTTCTAGAGACTCCTCCAAATCAACAATCTTAGCTTCAGCCTCAAAGAAGTGATTCTTATAGTGTTCACCATGTAGAAATAAGGAGCTCATATTTGCTTGAATGTTCCCCACCGTCTCTATGGTATCAAAATTTATGAGGTCCTTGGTGATAATATCATAATTATAATCATTCAGTCCTATCTCCTTGAGGCTTCTGGGACTGGGGAAACATATTCATTGTATGGGCCTCCATGGTGTTGGGATCAAAGGAAACCTACTTCAAGGGCTTTGCTGGTGCCATAGCTTCTCTTATCTTTTGAACTATTTAGCCACTATGATGAACTCAAGTGAGCTTGGTTAATTTTTGCTGCAATGGGATGTACTGGTACAACTACTATCTATGACTCGGGTAACACCTACAACTCCAAAAATGGGGTGAAAGGGAAACGAGCCGGCTGTGGATTTGGCTCGAGGGAAGTGGAAAATGGCATAGTGAAAATAGTGGAGGGAATGGAAATGGTGGTGAAAATAGAAGCAATGGGTTCGACCATAGTCACACTTACTCGAGGAGGAGCTTGTGTACTTACAACCATAACAAATGTTACTTGGGTGGATGATATGGGAAGTGAAAATGGATTCAGAGTGGAGGTGAAAGAACTGAAAGCAAGGGAAGTAGTAGAAGTAGGAATAGAAGAAGCAGGAGTGGTGGTGATCGATGGTTGTGAAATGGGAAGGGAAATTGAAGTGGAGGGTATGCCAAATGGAGGGGATATAGAAGCGAAAACCAAAGGAAGGGAGACAACAGTCACCACCTACTCAGGGAGAGGAGAAAGGGAAGAGAATGTACCTTCAAGCTTTGATGCCTTTTGAGCCAATAGGGATGTGGGTAGTTGTGACACTGGATATTTCTTCACCTAGTCCTTTGGTTTTGCTACAATGTCCTTCATAATATCGATAATATCGACACTCTAAACCAACGGCTTTGCTTAGACCAAAGGAATGGCTTCTAAATTTTTTTTCCATTCAAATGAAACTACAGGAGGAGGGTTTGACGAAACTTCTCCGGTTCTTCGCTTCTTTGAAATTTTTATAATTGATAACTTTTCTCGCTTGCTTTTTGTCTTATGTTGCAATGGTTCTTTTGGCACTTGTTCTTCTCCCTTGGGCACAAGTGGTACTTCTTGGGTAACTAGATGCTCTTCTTCGGCCACACTTTCCTCACTGCTAGATTTTTGCAAACTTTGAGGTACAATACCAACGAAAGTAATTGGTTGATAACTCGTGTAGAACTCATCATAAGTAGCCAAAAATATCTCATCCATTACCAAGCCATATGGTGACCCGATATTTCCTCGATGAGCCCTCATTATCCACCAGTTTGTAAATTTTTTCTCTGACCAATCTGGAAGTTGCTCCTTCAACTAGATAAATAACCCTGGTGGAGGAATTTGATTCTTATATACTGTAGGGTTATATTTGACCTCCATTTCATAGAAACCGTGCCAAGGTGGGAGCGACATCATGTTTTCCACGTGCCACTCCAAGTCATGCCCCTCCGGATTGTTTTGGTGCTTTTCAATATCCGGCCTCGAACAACAATGAAAGCTTTTGACCTTGATGTGCTCAACAAAGTGACCCAAAGGATCGTACTTCCATCATTGTGGCAACTCCACCATTTTGATGTCATAAAAGCCTCAGTTATTAACCGGTTTTGGCCCACCTGGCTCACCTCAATGCCTCCAAAGTGAAAAGGCATAGTGCACATGGTTTTATTTCCATGCCCTACCCCATACACATCATTAATAAAATCATGTTGTCGCACAACCTCCAAAGCAAACAAATTACTCGATGGTAAAATATGGGAGCAAAACTCACTTATCGATATAGTTAAAAATGCGTAGCACAACGCCTTGTGTCAATAAAAATATATCACCTCTTTGCTTTGAGATGATTTCTTCTCTCATTGCCCTCGGTACCCTTTCACTTTTGTAGAAAAGCAACTCAAGGGTAGGACCCACAAACATACGATTGAAGTTATAGAAAGACTCTTGCCTTGATAAACTATAGGTCCACAAATATACTAGCAACTTTCTATTCTCCTTGTCAACTTGCCTACTTGCAATGAACAAAAACTTCTTGTGCAAGTGAAAGAAGAAATACCAAATCAGAAAGGATGTGTGCCTGAATACCTTAGTTCCTTTGCTTTGCATTTTCTCCAACTGGGAATGCATCCTTCTAGCAATATGATCGGCCCAATCAAATAAAATGGGATTCATTCTCTCTATCATTGTAGTAGGGGCATAGAATTCAACCTGGGATATGCATTGCACCAATACTGCTTGCCACTTATGCACTGTTGAATATGATGGGAGACCCACGACCCAAGCCACCATAGAGAACAAATCGAGGCTTTTAAAATCTGTCAATGGTTTTGACAACGTTGGCAGCTCACCATGTTGGGGTATTTTTATCAACTATGTCTCCATGAATCGATGTAGTGTCACGATCAACTGATATCTTTCTTCTTGTTCACCGATGTGCAATTTCTTGAAAATAAAATCTAAGGGCGGTGTAATTCCATAGGCAAACGCCTCCTAGACATCTTAAGCAGAGATGGCAAACAACACATCTCCTTTTGCATTCTACACCATCCTGGTTTTAGGATTATAGAACTTCGAAATAGCCTCCACCAATTTTGGGTAGTAGTGAACTGGTGTGCACAGGTACCAAAAGAGATGGGCATGATATGCTATGGTGAGAGGACTCTCCGGCGTTAATCCTTGTCAAACTGCAACATCTACATCTTGGCATAATTTTTCAACACCCTTGTTGGTAATAACGCAGTCTCCCACCTGAGACAGTGTATCGGAGTACAAATCCAAGTCGACATTTTCATGGTGCCTTGCTTTCTTGGATTTCTTTCCTCCCTTAGTATTTTTCTTCACTATCTTCGGTTCTTCAGAATTCTTAGCTTCAACGGTCCTTTTACCCATCTTCAATAATGTTGACACCCTCTGTAACTTCTGCAACAATACTTTAAAAAAAATAGAAAAAGCTTTTACCTTCTTCTTGTGGGAGCACCAAATTTATAACTATGCTTTCATCAACCAGAATTAAATGCACATGCTGATTTTTGAAGGAGTTGGGCAAACGTGTGTTTCGATCTTTGCACTAGGCATGATCTTTAATAATTTTTTAACTTCCTTCAACCTCCTCGCACCCAAAATATTCCTCGAGTCTTGTGCTTCTACCGCCTTCAATCTTGAAAAGCGCTCCACGATCGTCAATGGGTAACCTTGGGAATGAAAACTGCCAGGTGTCTACGAAGGGCACGCCTCGGGATGGAAACAAATCAACTTCATAGCTTTAAATCTTTAAAACTGCATTCTAGGGTGAAACGAGTGAAATTCCACCTTTCCGGGCACTCTTTAATTTTTAAAATAACGTCAAGGTGCTTCCAAAGTCGTTCCTTGGCGAAAAAGGTCTTCACTAGGTGCGCTTCGCTTTATAAAAAATGTCTTCGGGTGAAAACAATGTGCACTTTGCTCTTTCTCCAACCATCCGCGCTCCCGAAGTCTTCCTTCCTGTTGCTTGGCAAAAATAATAGTTGGAGTGCCCTTTTAAAACATTCTTCCTCCTTGATTTAGCTTCGAAAAGCGCTTTCTTTAGAAAAATCAAGCTTTCTCTACTTTTTTTAGAAAAAAACAAATTAAATCCATTTCGCCCCTTTTTTAGAAATAAGATTTTTTTAAACTGACGCCTCTGCATGAGATTAATTATTATTTATTTTTTATATTTCTTTTTCTATTTTTCAAAATAAACTCTCACCACAAATCCTAAAGGAAAAAAGCTGAATAAAAACATTTACTCTTCTTCTTTTTTTTTTTTTTTTTTCTTTCGCCCTAACTTGGGGTGAAAGCATTTTTTTTTAAATATATGCTTTGTCGCCCCAAAATTGGGCGAATACGACTTTCGCCCCTTAATTGGGGCGAAAGCGCTCTTTTTCCCCTTTAACAAAATGTATATATATGGCTTCATATGCATACTCCCTTTTTGTTTTTTATTTTTTAATTTTAATTTTTATTTTTTATATATACATCTAAGCATAACACATTTGAAAAAATAAAAGGAGAAAATTGTACATATATACATACTTGTGCCCACGAATTTCAATGGTGGTAAGTCTTTAGATGAAGACCATTTACTGGAATTGGCAGTTCTCGGCCATCCATGTCCCAAAGGTAATAAGCATTAACTGAATTTGCTCCTGAGATCTGAAATGGGCCTTCCCAAATGGCCTCAAACTTATGGTGTTTTCTAGGTTTTGTCTTATCTAAATTCCACTTCAACACCAAGTCATCGAATTTAAATGCCCTTTTGATGTCTTCTTGATAAACCACTTCTGCGTCATTTTGGCATGTTTAGAAAAAGTAACATATGCATTTTCTATTTCTTCTTCAAGCTGTAGGAGTTGGGCTAGCCTTGCACTCATGGGATCAATTTTGTCACCCTCATCACTAAGCAACTGCAGAGTCTGGAGGACCGAAATTTCAATGTGGGTAGGCAATACTACTTCTTTGCCATACACCAGAGAGTAGTAGGAAGTTTTAATGGAATTATTTATAGATATGCAATCTACCCAGAGTACTTGGTCTAGCAATAGATGCCAACTTCTCTTATTGCTCCCAAGTGTTCTTTTCAATATCCAAAGCAGGTTTTTATTTGTGGACTCAGCTAGGCCATTTACCTATGGATAATAATTGGAAGATGCTTTCAAATAAATTCCATATTTGCTCATAAAATTAGTAATATTTTCTCCAATGAAGGGAGTCCCATTATCAATCACAATGGCATCTGGTACACCAAAACGAGTAATCAGCCCCTCAAGGAAAGAAATAATTGTTGATTGATCTGCTTTCTTTGTTGGAATGGCCTTAGCCCATCGAGTAAAGTAGTCTGTTGTTGTCAAAATGTATTTATGTTTAGTAGAAGAGTTAGGATATATGACCACAGTGAAGTTTAAGCCCCATTGTTGAAACGAAGATTCTACCTAGATTGGATGTAAAGGCAAAAATGCCTTCTTACTCTTGCCAACATACCTCTGACAATTATCATAGCTTTGACTCACCTTATGTGTATCTGCAAAAAGTGTAGGCCAAAAATATCCAACCTGGATGATCTTCAAGGCCATAGGCCTTCCTACATAATGTCCACCAGACAAGCCAGAGTGGAACTCCTCCAAGATCTTATGCTTTTCAGATTCTCTTATGTATATGAGTACTCAAGGCAAAAATGCCTTCTTACTCTTGCCAACATACCTCTGACAATTATCATAGCTTTGACTCACCTTATGTGTATCTGCAAAAAGTGTAGGCCAGAAATATCCAACCTGGATGATCTTCAAGGCCATAGAACTTCCTGCATAATGTCCACCAGACAAGCCAGAGTGGAACTCCTCCAAGATCTTATGCTTTTTAGACTCTCTTATGTCTATGTTTTTGTGGAATAACCATTTGGAAATAGGAGGTATTTGAGAACTTATAATCTAAATCTTAACCTTTGTGAGGAATTTAGATGAGGGGGACACCTTCCAGATGTGAAGAATTTGACAAGGTCCTCTGTCTAGTCACGATTTCCTACAACTTGATTGGTAAAATTACTCTCATCGATAACCTTGTCATGTAATGGTACTAGCATCTGAGAAACTACGTTATTGGAAAAATCTTGATAGAGTGCCCTATTGGAACAATTTTTTACATTTATAGGGTTGAGCTTTCATGCTACAAGAAATCATTTGAAACCAACACGTTATTATAGGCTTTGGTCAACCTGCCTCTTTATTATGATAAAAGATATATTGCTAAAGAAAATAACCAGAATGGGTAAGGAAACCCTAGTGATAAAATTTAGATTTTACAAGTTTAAGCACTCTACATTTTAGTTATATGCTACTTATATATAAAATGACCAAGCAAAGACAACAATAATTATTATGCCTTATGTAGATCGGTGCCTAGATTCATTGGGTTGTTATAGCAATTTTAACAATACTTTAAAATATGAACAAAAAGAATGAGGAGAAGAGAAATTGGTGCTATTAGACCCAGTCAAATATCATAGTGAATCTAAGAGTTAACCAACGAAAGAAACACTCATAACACATTCAAATAATGTAATCTGCTATGAGGAAAACACACAGAACTGTAGACAAAATGGTAGAACTGACACCCTATAATTATATTAATTTTTCTAAATGAATTACATGCAGAGTGGACATAATACCATTAAACTCTGTTAAAAAATATCTTAATACAATGATAAGTCTTTGTTCAAATAATGTAACAAGACTTCATCAACTTTACCTGCACCACTTGGGTAACAAAAAAAATCTCTGAGTTTCAGGCTCAAAAATACCGGGAATATCCTTAGCTTCTCAGACGCAATTCTATCCAAACTGGCACAGTAAAGGGAAGAATGAGGGATGAAAATAAAAAAGATACAAAATGAATACAACAACACAAATATTAGAGCACTCAAGTATACATTTTAGCAAAAATGCTCTCTAAATGCTTGATGCAGATTCTGACCGTAACTAATGTATTTATAGCGTTGAATTCTTGAATCTATTATTTTTGGCCTTATCTGGGCCTTAAACTTATCACTTTTTAGTTTGATCTTTTAAAATTGTACAACTATTTTCCATTACTCCCTTTTTGTCTACACTTCATACTTTGCCAGGATTCCTTTAAATCTTTGTGAAGCAAAAATATGACACTAAAGCAATATAGAAATAAATAAATCAGATGAACAAGAGATTGCACAAAATATGATTTTATTCAATAAATGGGGGGGAGCTAAGAAACTCCTTTGTTACAATCGATTCGTTCAAAAAAATTATTTTGATACAATACATATAGATGCTAGGGCTCTCTGAAACCCTAGCTAAAACAACAGGTAGTGTCTCCAATGTATCTTGCTTCCAACAGGGTGAGTGGGCTTCTGGTTATCCGTAATCGGGCCACTCTAGCTTCAATAGCTACTCAACAATCCTTGATTGATGCTACCTGATCCTGCACATACAACAAACATAAAGCCATTAGTAAACAAAATGAGGATTCCACAATGTGAACCTTCAAAAATGCTAACTAAAACCCTAGATTTGAGTAAACAAGCATGCAAAATCTAAATAACAACAAATAAATGCACAAAAATATTTAATTTTTTGTTCTGTTGCTCATTGCAGATTTGATGGTAGGGTGCCCTGGTGGCACTTTATGATCTTATGCGATAGATTCTGGTGTGTGGCTGAGAGAATAGCAGGTGTTGGGTTGTGCTTGTGAAATGCGGTAAGCGCGCGACTGCACCTGTGGGATGCGGTAGGTGCTTGGCTGTGCCTGTAGATTAGGGTCAAATATACATAAGTAGATTAGGGGGATGCGAAGGGCTCGACAGATGGACGACAATGGTGACGACAAAAATGAGATGTGAAGGGGGGCTAGAATCCAAAAATCCTAGGGCAAGCTAGGATTTTGGGGAAGGATAAGCTAGGGCACAATCTACTCACAAAAAAATATCTCTCAGCAAGGTTAGATCTTACAAGCAAATTAAAGCTCCAACGTTCAATCTTTCCAGGTTTTTCCAGGGTTTGAGGATTGAGAATGCTCATATTTAGTACCAAGCGTAGGGTTTACTTTAGGGTTTTACCAAATTGTGTGGCTAGGATAAAAGTAAATCCAAGGGCTGATATTAGACTTTAAGTGTGACATAGATTAAGGGAGATGGATGACTGCGATTAGATTAGATCGGATGGCTGAGGTTGATTTAGCTTATAAATATATATTTTATAATAAATATATTAAAATATAATATAAAATATTATATTTAAATATAAATAATATAAAATAAATATAAATGGGTTAAATGGGGGGTCAAAAAATGGCAAGAAAGGGCTAAAGTGGGCTATTGGATGATGAGAAAGGTATGGAATGGCCAATTTAATAGCGAGAAAGGGAGATGGTGGACAAGTGGCTAGGATTTGGTGTCTACAGATGCCTCTTTTTGTACCATGTTGCATGAAACACAATATGATGCAAAAACACGAGACACCTGGTTGGGTTTTCGGTGCAGAAGCAACTTCTCTTTCTAGTTGGATTTTTGAGCAACAATGTTGAAGACAAAAGAATAAATAATTTTTGAAGTTTTTGCGTAGCTTACCCCCTCAATTGGTGAATGATATTATGGATGAATCTCATGAGACAATAATTTTTTTTTGCAAATGATGAATGGTGTGATGTCGTTTTTGCCCCAACAGTGCGAAGGGGGTTGGTGTAAAATGTGATATGATGTGGACGATATGAATGATGTAAAATATGATACTATTTTTGCCCCAATGGTGGAAGGGGGTTGTGTCAAATGTAGATGTCATGATCATGTAAGATGTATCCTATCGTGGGAAAATCATAATCAAATGTGGTTACCCAAAATTTGGGGTGATCCGATGCGGCTGAAACATTTTACCTTTTCAACGTCATTGATATGCAAAATGATGATGCAAAGAAAAAGAATCAACCTTCGATGTACTGCTAGTGACTGTTTAAATAATTCCTACTATTAGAACCAATCATCCTAGCTAGTGCATATCTTGAAGGTGTTAAGGAGATTGTGAAAATATGATTTGTGTTCATGTATTGAGCCCCACGAATTAGGCCATCAATGAAAACGATTGTTCAAATTGTTCTTGGAAATGTTTTACTCTAAAGATGAGGAAATGCCAACTGTTATTATGATTTTGAACAAGGAGATAAGTGATGATGATGATGATCAAGTGTTCTTATGGTGATTTATTCATCTTATCGAATTGCATGGATGCAAATCATTGCAATCACCAATTATATAGAATAAACCACTATTTACAAGATTCACTTGTAGTTTTGACACATGTTGGAAGAAGTTATGGTATATTATTATATTGGAAGAATGTTGATGGAAGAATGCGATTATATCATCAAATTTGGAGCGGGGTTGTAGATGTTAGATCTTTTATTGGTTGATTTGACATTTTTCAGATGGAAACACTTGATTTGAGGGTCAAATCAACTCCAATTTTTATAAAAATTTATGGAATGATGAAGAAAATGGAGTGGAGGAGATGAGTGTTGGTTCTGTAAAAATTTGGAATCGTTTGATGTGTTTTGTAAGTTGATTTATGTGTTTTACAAATTTGCATTGTATTCAAAAAATATGCATGCAAAACGATTCTTGTTTTCACAAATCATGATTTGATGATGTGCATGATGCGTGGATGAAATTTGATGAGATTTTGAGTGGGATAGCTACTATTTTGATCTCTTTTGTCTTTATGGCATTTTAGTGCCAGGTGCACAGTTGCGCCTACGGTATCCTGCAGGTGCTCGGCTACGCCTGGGTTGCCTGCAGGTGCCCATGTGCACCTGTGAATTGTAGGCATCAAACTGCACCTGAGTGCACTAGCTACACCTATAAGTAGTGTGCACGATGGATTTTGTGGCTCATTCCTGTGTTTGAGAGTTTATGAAGCTACGCCTGAGGAGTGGAGTGCATTAGTGAGGAAAGTGAGGTTGGTAAAAATTTGTGCGGGAGCTATGGCGACGGAGGAAGTTCATGTTGCTAGTGGAGTGGAGGTCTGATTTGCCCTAGTAATGTTTAAAAACATTATTTCTTTTTGTGCAAAAATTTTATAGGTTTTTTTTTTAAATATTAATGAAAAATATTTTGTTGCTACAGTTGATGGATATAGAGCCTTAACATCGCTTCTCTCCTCTCATTCCCGAGATGAGGAAGAAGCTCACGGAGGGTGATTGGGAGCTCTTGGGGAAGGTGGGTTTAGAGGGAGTGACATGGTTGGATGTGGTGAGAGCTGATGACCGGTATATCTCATCATTGATAGAGAGATGGAACTCGGATAAGGGGATGTTCCAACTGCTGACAATGGAGGCTATTGTCACCTTGAGGATGTATATTGCATCCTCAAGGTACCAGTGGAGGGGGAGAAGGTGACGGTTGGACACGATAAGAAGGTGAAGATGAAGAAGATGTTTGGCAAGCGATGGTGGGAGGCAAGGATGGGATACAAAGGTATATGCTACTTGAGCATGTACAAGGCTAAGGAGTTGGATGCACTCCTAGCCTTGATCATGTTCGTATTAGCGAACATAGTGCTCCCCAACAACATGGGGTGTAGGTTCCCTTGGAACCTATTGGTATTGGTGAGTGATTTACTTACCGATCCGAGGGCGTATGCATGGGCTCCTATATTATTACTGCATCTATACCAGGAGCTATATGAGGTTACATGGAGAGCGAGGAAGGGGATTGGGTGAAAATTTCTCCTATAATGTTGGGCTTAGGAGAATAGTAGTGTGGCTCGACCAGATGGGCTATCGTGCCTGGCATGGTAGATAGGTGAGCCCTATGCTAGGAGATGAGTAGTGGTTGAGGAGGTACAACCGAGTCAGGAGATAGATACCAGCTAGTGGTATATGGATATGTGGTTGGGGTTGACTCGGGATGATGTGGTATGGAGACCATGGCGAGGAGCCAGGTGGGATGGTGATGAGGAGTAGTTGCATTGGGTGAGGTAGGCACAGTGGTTGGTATGGAGGAAGGATGAGGAGGTGGAGTACTTTTAGTACTTGTGGCTATTGAGGCAATTTGGCTTACCTCAAGATGTACTCGATGAGCCAGTGTTGTACCAACATTGGTGGGATGAGGTGGATCTTCCATGCGCAGAGCCATGGAGGGTGTAGATAGGAGATGATGTGCAAATTAAGGTCCCCAAAATAGATGATGCTGGGGTGACTTTGTAGTATGTAGCGTGGTTTGGTGCCTAACTAGTATGGGTGCCAAGGGTGGTTATGGGTGGGGATGCGACAGCTACGAGATCGAGGATGACTCTAAAGAGGATGAGGCCTCAACGATTGGTGAGTTAAAGGTGATCAAGGGGAGCAATACAGTAGAATCCCAAGGTTGAGGTGGTGGATGATGAGGGGGAGGATGATGAGGATATGGGGGATATCTTTGAGTCAGCTAGGTTATGGGCTGAGGTGGAGCAGCCCCGCGAGGAGCGAGAGACTACATTAGAGTCTCATAGGGAGGCTCTGGCAGGGCGAGATGGAGTTATAGCTAGGCTGTGGGATACTATAGCTCGGATGGAGGCAAAGCGGTTGGAAAAAGGAGTTGGTGATTGGGAGACTATCATGAGGCTTCGGGTAGATATTTTGGCAATAGAGCATCGATATCACATTGACCTACGATGGCTACATGCTAGCGAGACATATGCACATTCCTTGGAGGATTTGTGCATGGGTATATATATACATGGCTTTTATATTTGTGTTATCTTTTGGGTGAATGCTTTTATGTGTATGCAATGCATGTGTTATGAAAATATTTTTATGCATGTCTTATGGATGATTAATGTAAGCTAATCATGATGTGTAAACATAATGCTTATATGGATGATGTGCATGCGTAGTGTTTATATGGTTGATTAATGCAAGCGAAATGGCATGTATATGAGTGCAAACTATATGAGAGGAATGCATGATGTTCTAATGATCCTTTTTTAGTTCAGAATTTTGCTGGCCATTTTTGTTCATTGTTTTGCAATCGTGGGCACCAATCTTGGTGGATTTATGTAGGTTGGTCAATAATGAAGACATGGATGTTGGCATGGAAGAAGATATGGATGTTGATATGGAAGAAAATATGGATGTTGATATGGAATACTAAAATATTTTCAAAGAATCAAACAAACTAGTGCTATCAACCAAACTCACTAAAGGTTGTCTAACTTTCTTTAGGACCAAGGTGTGTGCAAGTGAAGTTCATCCTTCCTATTTTCATTTATGTATGGTTAAATAGCTTAGATTAGTTGGTTTCATTGTTAAAATACATTTTAGCAAACTTCTAACCATAGATTTAGGTTAGTTTAGTTTCTTTCTACTTATGCTTCAATTAGGACTTAAATGGTTTCTTTATGCATGTTTATGCTTCATTTTATATATCTGATCCATGAATAGTGTAGCTGCTACTTTTCTTTACGCTATTATATGAATCTTGATTCGATTTGTATAGCTTAGAAGTACTTTTCATGTTTTCTTGATTATGCATGTTTAATGGTGCCATTATGCAATTTACCTAAAAGGGCCTCATCATGAGAGGCTACCTATATTTTTGATATTCTTGTGTTGTTTCTTGACCGCAGGGAACAGTTTCAAAGGAGAACCAACTATAGAGTTCCTTCTCCATCATGAAGAAAATGGCACCTCCACCCTAGAGCAGTTCGTGTCATCCTGAAAGGCATTTGGAAATTACACCTACCATTAAGAGGGAAACAATTATGCACTCGTATTGTAATATTGTATCAAAATGATTATTCCTAAGAGATATGTACTTGTAATTGGATTTTGACTTCGAATACAATGGAATAAAGCATTTTTATTTTTGGTTCATTTGTTGTCAATTTCTTGTTCTTGTATGCATGCTATATTTTTATCATTTATCGCAATAGGATACGCCATCGGGTGTGACCCTTTCTAGTGGTTACAGAAGGTGATCACGAAAAAACCCTACATTTTTAGGATCTAACTGTGCTTTATTAGTTTTTACACTTGTAGTTACATACTGCAGCTATCAGCTATGGCCCAACAACTAAACCGTAGGTACAAGGCATGATTTACAGTCAAAACCACATATCAGACCTGCGGTCTCCTACTGACAACACAAACAGTCAAATTCAGAATATCAGACAGTGCAGGACTTGAGGTAGGTCCTATTTTCAGACCTTTGTCACTTTTTTGCTCTTTGTGTTTTTACAGTAAGGTTAATTCGAATGCAAATTAGGAAAATAATTAAGAAAATGGTAAATCAATTGTCCTAGTTTGCTTTCGTATTTTGCTTTCAATAGAAAGGTGTTGCTGGGAACAACGGACCTTTGATTGCAGTCCACCCTAGGCTACAACGTGTTTGATAGATATGTGTGGATGGTTTGTGTTGGTTCGTATTTCATACACACCCTGTGAAGAATGAGCATAAAATACCGATAACACTTATACGGGATAAATCCCACTCACTTTAGGATCTTGCTGGTTATCCAAGGTGTGAGTTACAGAGTTGGGTCGAATGTCTATTCACTCTTTTCTCGCTTCCGGAATAGTTTCAAGTGGAATGTCTGTTACCTTACAATGGGCTTGACCTTCGTTCAATAATGTTTAGCGCTTGTTATCTTTGTTGACTATCAGATTTACAATGAGTTCTTTGATATAGCTCTTTATGTTTTAGCAGATTAAATAAAATACAAATTTAAAAAAAAATAAAAATGAATCATTTAACAGTGGAACAGAGAGAGTAGGGTAGGGCAAAAAGAGAAGTTTATCTAACTTAGCTGCAAAATCAGAACCACCAATTTCAGTTATACTATTTAGCTTCACAATAAAACCAATCAAAGAGGAAGGTGTCCAGCTTTCTAAGATAACCTTCTACTAAGAGCATTGGATGGAAATAACATAGATCTGAAAGAAAATCATAAACAAAAGGGAAGTCGGTGTCAACTGGTATCTATCACCAGCAGCTTAGCTCGCACAGTGAGGATAGAGCAATTAGAATAGACCTGAACCTTAAATCTCTAACTTTCCTTAGCATATAACAAATAGAATGAAGCTTAGTAGCATATTCAATCTTGATAACATAGATTCACAACCAAAATAAATAGAACTTTAGTGAGATGAAAACAGAAGAAGATGCACTTATCAAAATTCGAAAGAGATTAGGCTCCTGGCCACGCTATCACAGAAGAATGATTTCACACCAACCCCAGGTCCAGAACAAAGCATTCAAACAAGATTTGCAAGAAATTATTCAAGTGTCTTTTATTCCAAGTTTTCGCATCCTTACTTTACATTCAAGAGAAGTATATATAGACTCAGGACAGACCCTGATCTTTTCAAAATATCTTCTTCCAAATCTCTAGATCTTATCGTCAAAATCCCACCGCCCAGGTTTTACACTATAAGGCATTTTTATATAGAGTTTTGATAAGCCCTAATTACTCTGAAAATCTTTGCGTGAATCTTGCCATGAATGGAGAAGATAAGATTTGGTTTGATCCTTATCAAATGGACACCCGCGTGCAAATGTATGTTCTTCTTTTGATAAGCTGTCAGAGCACCTCATTAAATTTTTTGCAAAATTCGGATGAGTCACTGACTTCTAGGCCTTCCATCCTCACACAGCTACCTTTGTTTGGTTCGAGTTGAGATTCTCTGCCTGTCATTACTTTTGCCATAAATTTTCTCAGCAATGTATCCACCGGTAAATCCCTTGACACCTGTTTTCACGACCAAATCTGCAAAATCTGGATGAGTCACTGACTTGCCATAAATTTTATGAGCAAATGAATCTATCGGCAAATTCCTTGATGTCTGTCTTTCTCGTCATCACTTCCGCCATTATGTAACTGTCAAATCACTTTCTGCAAAAGAAAAGCAAAGATTAGAACTTTTTTAAATTAATTAATTTTTTCATTTAGATATTTCTAGGGTTTGGACTTGTGTCGAAAAGCTTCCACTTCCTTTGGATGGGTGATGAAATGGCAAAATTTTGCAAAATGAATATAAGTCCAAACATGTCGCGATATCGCGACGTTTCCTTCACTTAGTGTCTTTCATGCTGTCGTCATCACGAAAATGGAACATGTCACGATATCACGACATTTCCTTCACTTGGATTCTGCCTTCACTATTTCCTCGCAAAAACGAAACATGTCACGAAATCGCGACGTGTCGTGAAATCACGACGTTTCCCTCACTTCTCTTCTTTCTTTGGCTTTGCCCCTCCAAAAATGGAACATGTCACGATATCACGACATTTCCTTCACCTTGTCTCTTTTTAGCTTCTTTGTCGTGAAATCACGATGTTTTCCCCACTTAGTCTCTTTTTAGCTTCTTTGTCATGAAATCACAACGTCTCCCCTTACTTAGTCTCTTTCCAGCTTACATGTCACAAAATCATGACGTGTCATGAAATCGTGACGTTTTCTCCACTTTGTCTCTTCCAAGCTTCTTTGTCGCAAAATCGCGACGTGTCACGAAATCGTGATGTCTCCCTTCACCTTGCTTCTTCCAAGCTTCTTTGTCGCGAAATCGTGACGTCTCCCTTCACCTTGCTTCTTCCAAGCTTCTTTGTCATGAAATCATGATGTGTCATGAAATCGCGACGTCTCCCTTCACCTTGCTTCTTCCAAGCTTCTTTGTCATGAAATCGCGACGTCTCCCTTCACCTTGCTTCTTCCAAGCTTCTTTGTCACGAAATTGCGACGTGTCACGAAATCGTGACGTTTCCCTCACTTTGCCTTTGCCTTGGCTTCTTTGTCGTGAAATCACGACATTTCCCTCACTTTGCTTCTGTCTTGGCTTCTTTGTCGTGAAATTGCGACGTTCCCTCACTTTGCTTCTGTAGCACCCTAAAATTGGCGCAGTTAAACCTTAATAATTACAATTACTCTAGTAAATATTCAAATTCAAATTTCAACCTCCAAAACCGCTCCCAAACCGCCGTTTAACCCATTTCCTCCTTTCTCGTGCCATTTTTAGAGTTTGTTTTGTCCGTTTGACGATATCGTCTCCGATAAGACGATATCGCCTCAGATCGGACGATTTCGTCTGGCGTAGGACGTCCAGACGATCTCGTCCCAAACTGATTTGTGCATAGTTGGACTCTGTTCCAACGACGTCTCTAATCCGGGCAGAAGCGTGTCTGCGTCGTTAGAGACCTCCCCCATTGGAGATCTCCCAAATTGGGATGATCTCCAACCTCCCAACCTCTATCCTAAGCCTATTTAATCCTAGGCCCTCCCCTTAGCATCCCCCTGGCTGAAATTCCCTGTAACTCGAATCCTACACGCACTAGACCATCTTAAATCACTGTTTGCATTCGCATTTTTTCAAGTTTGTTTGCAGGAACTTCATTGTTTTTCAGCCGGAGCAAGCTCAGTTCGTCTCAGACGATCTCGTACAATCTCGGACGATCTCGACCCAATTCGAGACGATTTCGACTGCAGTTCACATTGGGGGCAATCAGTGCCCAGAGTTTGCATTTCTTCATCCTTTTTCCGCTGCATTATTCTGCATTTAGTTAATTCTATGGTTATTCTTTATTATTCTGCATCTTGGAGTTCACCCATGTAGCTTTAATGCATAATAAAAGCATAAATTGTCATTAGATCATTATAATGCATTCATGTTTTTGCTTATTATCATCATTTTAATATTGTTATTGTCATTCTGCATCATTGCCCTCTGTTGTCATAGTTGCATTCTCTGTATTTTGCATCTATTTTTCTGTTTGCAGGTCTCTGACGAATTCGTCTGATGAATTCGTCAGATCTCAGATGATCTTGTTAGATAGGAGACGATCCTGTCGAATTCCAGATGATCCTGACTGCTTCAAAAATTAGAACCTCCATCAGATATCCGGATCAGGTATGGTTCTTTAATCCAGCTTATTTTCCCTATTTTTTGTTCTAATATGTTTTTGCATTCATTTAGTCTGCATTTTCATAATAGAACAACTTATATTCATCTGGCCAAACCTAGGACTTGGATGATTAAGGCTAAAACTGAACACATTAAACACATTCCCAACCTAGGCGTGGAAACTGCCATTAAACGTTTCCTGGTGAACCCACCATCCGTCAAAAAATCACCATAATACACCTCCCCCGAGAGGCGGGACCTTCGCAAGGCCTCTCAGTCCGAGGTACCACGCCATCCTTTTCACATCCCCCTTCCGGGCACGGATCCTATAGCCTGAAGGTAAGGGTGTGAAAAATTTGGAGCGATACATTTTGGTGAACCCGACGTGAATGCATTTAAAACCTTTTGAAAACAAGAAAAAAAAAAAAAACAACCAAAACATAGATGCATTTCAAATCATTAGAAAACTACTAAGTTGCATATCATGTCTAGATGGTAGCTCCTAAGAAAATATTAGCGAGTTACTATAAATGTTGAAAACCAATTGGCAGCCATAGAAGTCAATTCTGTGCTTAGTGTGCCTGAAACAGATAGAAATCAACTTTTGTGGGAAGAACTTGATAGAAGGCTAGGTGTCATTTCATCTAGGTCAACAGAACTTAGACAAATCAAGAGGCTTGTCCTAGATAGAATCCTGGATCCTCATCAACTCGTCTTTTATCATGAACTTCAGAGAGCCTGCCATAGATGGTTAGCTTATAGGAGAGCTCTTGTGTCTTCAGAATTGTTCACCTTCGAGGAATACCTCGAGAACGCAGCCATTATACACCGGTTCCTAGGTCATGTAGAAGACCAAGAGGTTGTTCTTACGGATAGGGAAATATGGAATAGAGTTCCTCGAGCTGTGTTATATCGAGAGTATTGCCACGAGCTTTACTTCTATCAACCAGAATCTGAGACAGATAATATCACTATAGCTCTTTTCATTAAATTTTTGAAAGAAAATTTTCAATTTGAAGAAGAACACTTCATGACTCCTGAAGAACTCGAGCCCATTAATGATATTTATAAATTGTTTATAGAAAACTAGATCATTACTTTCAGTATTAGTTCTTGCATTTATTGTGTTGTTTGTTATCTTTACAATATTATTACAAAAACAAGAAAAACTAAAAAACATAACAAAAACCAAAACATTTCATTTTAAATATTGTAGTAGGTATATAATTAATATATACCTCTTAAGCTTATAGCATATATATATATATATATATAAAAATATATATATATATTTGCTGAAATCTAAATTAAAGCACAATGCCTAAACTTAGGAATGGTAAACAAACTGAAGGAGAAGAAGAAGATTGGTTAGAAGATAAAACTAGAAACCCAAATGTCCTTCCCGAAGATCCAATTCCAGAAGGAGAAACTCTAGATCAACCAGAAGATGACCTAGGTGAAGACAATGAACAAGAAGAAAATGTTAAAGAGGATGGATCCTCATCCCCTAGAGTAGCTCCAGATGGAACTATTGCTTTTGACAACTTAGATCATTTCTGGAAATTTTTCAATAATAACATTGGCGCTCTTAATATGGCAGTTCGTATTGATAAAGGGCAAATTAGTGACACTCAAGCAGCCATGGAACATATGTTTGATGTGCACACTAATCCCTTGTCTTTCATTGATCAAGAAAGTGATAAGGCTGGACCATCCAATAGAGATATGGTCACTATGATTCAGAACATGCCAAAACAACAGGTTACCCAACCTCCTAAGGAACCCGTTATTGAGCCTAAAATCATTCCCACACAAAAGAAGACTTCCTTCACTGCTTTACTTCGCCAAACTATTGATCAATATGCTTCAAGTAAACAAAAACCTAAAATGAAGCCAAACACCAATTTTCAACAATCTGGAATACAACATAATACAACTTCAAAATTCCTTCATAACACCTTTCCTACCAACAATTTACACAATAGCAACATAGCATCTAATCTCCATGTCCCTCCATCATATGCTCACAAATCCCATATCAATGCCCTACCGAACCAATATGGTGGGCAAACTAGTAATCTGGAAGCCATGGTGAAACAGTTAGCTTCGCGTATGGACCAGATAGATCCTTACCGTCCCTCGTACAATTATCGAGAGATATGTAGTCAACCTTTGGATCCCATAGTTGTAGCACAACCGTACCCTAAGCATTTTCCCATGCCCATCCTGCCTATATATAAAGGAACCGAAGATCCCATAGAGCATCTTCGCATGTTTAGGATAGCATGTCATGATATATCACATGATGACTTGCTATTACTAAAAATGTTCCCAAAAAGTTTAGGTGGAATGGCATTAGAGTGGTACTATCAATTGCCCACTCATTCTTTGAGAAACTTTGAAGAAACAGCTGAATCTTTTGTCCATCAATTTAGTGCCTACATCGAGAGGCATGTAACCATTAAAGATTTATACAACTTAAAACAAGACAAGGATGAATGTTTTGCCGATTTCTTAGCTAGATGGAGGCAGTTGACAGGAAAACCGCACTTTGTGCTACCTTATAGGGAAATGTTGGACATTTTTATTAATAATTTACAAGAACAAATATCTTATGAGCTATCAACTGCTACTTTAACTACCTTCGATCAGGCTATAGATTTAGCTCGAAGAGTAGAAGATGCCCTCATTAGGAGAGGCCAACTTAGGAAGAAAGATGATGAGAAAACCTCCAAAAATCAATATAAAAACAAACAAGTCGTAGGTGACGGAGTCACTGACAACAAAAATGTTGCTAATATCAATACAACGAAAACAACAAAAAAATTTATATTGAAACCGCCTGATAAGCCTCCTCGAGAATTTACTAGATTGAATCAACCATTATCAACTATTTTACCTCAATTACTCGAAAGAGGTTTGATCCAATTACCGACTATCCGGGAACCCGATCCAACTATACCCGGATACGGAGCTGACTTACACTGTGATTTCCATAGAGGGCCTGGACACTCTACCAACGCTTGTAAAAGGTTGAAACATAAAATACAGGATCTGATTGATAATAATGAAATGGAGGTGCAAGCCTTCCAACCTAAACAAAATGCTCCTAATAATCCTCAAAAGAACATTCCCCAAAATCAAAATCAAAATGCTAATCAATCATTAGACATATTTCAACACCCTTTACCAAGACATGGTAAAGAGGTGGCCAATCAAATCGAACATCATAATGTTCCTCCTCCTACCCGATATGTAGGAACTATTAGCGGACATTTACCTAATCATGATTTACAAAAATTTGACACAACTTTATCCATGGTCACAACCAGGCCCCTACATAATATTCAAACTCCAGATCCTAGTGATATAGAATCAGATACTGAAAGTGAAATAGACATCACTTCAAACCAATCGAATAGTTCTGAAAATGAATCAGATCCTATTCAACCCATCACAGATGCTATGGTTCCAGAAGAACCATTTCCTAGAAGAGTTACTACTCGACCCTCTTCTAATCAATTCCTCCCAAATGAACAAGCCATAAACGCTCAACCGAGACCAGTTCAGCATCTTCAATATAACATTGTAGGTACCATTGGAGTCGTTACCCGACAACGGGCTCAAAATTCTCAACAAGAACCAAACCAGAATGATGGATCAGCTCCATTTGTTTTGAAAAATCCCAATAAAGGGAATCATGCTTCCAATGTTCAACTTAAACCCCCTTACAATATTAATGAGCAATTATCTAATACTACAGCCAGAATTTCCCTTTTGGATTTATTAAGATCTTCTCCTACCCATAGGGATGAGTTGATGCTTACATTAAGCCAAATGATGGTACCTCAAAATATTCAACCTGAAGCCATGTCCAATACTATCATCACTCGAGAGATCGATTGTATTGATTTTCGGGATAAAGACATCCCACAACATAGTTTACATAAGGATAACCCCCTATACATTACGGCCCTAATTGGAGATGTAGTTGTTAAACGAGTCCTGATTGATAACGGTTCATCTCTAAACATTTGCACTTTTGACTTTTACCAACGATTTGGCTTTAGAAGTGATGAAATGAAGAAAACTGACATGATTATCAAAGCTTTCAATGACGAAACACAAGAAACGTGTGGAGTTATTACCATCCCATTGCAAGTTGGTCCTCGAACTCTAGATACCACCATGTTTATTGTACATTGCCCCGCATCATACAATATACTCTTGGGTCGTCCTTGGATCAATGCAATGCGGGCTGTCCCATCAACTTTACACCAATGTGTTAAATTCGAATTTAAAAATCAGTTGGTCACTATCCACGGTGATCCTAGACCCTTTGATATGTGTGCTTTGGCGAGAACCTCGTTGGAGTGCAATTTTGCCCTGCTCTGTCATCCACACATCCTAATTCTTATTTTTCATCTAAAACTGTGAAACACACACCCATAGCTTCACCTATTTCCCCTCCATTAATTTCATCCTCATATATAGATCAACAATCTTCTAAACAAACCACTCTAGAACCTCAAAAAGATCTTCAATCCACGACCTATCCTTCATGTTCCATCCCTATAATTTCAAAACCTATAGACCCATCTATTAACACTTCCACATTATCAACATCTATCATACCTTCCACATCTAAAGATATAGGGAATGATCCTTCTACATCTTATGCTCTTTCTGATGAACTTTTACCGGATTTATCCACAATCTTAATATCAGAAAAAACAAATGCTTTCATGCAAGATTCAATTCTTTTAAATAACTTGCCGCCATCTCCTCGTACTTTGGGCCTCCCACAACCTATGGGAAGTACTTACCAAGTCGGGAGTTGTGCCTTCATTTATAAAGGATATGACTAGGGAAGAATCCCTCGGAATATCAAAACTCATCATGAGGGATATGCTCGATGTTATTTTACTAATGAGTATATTAAAGCTAAACCCATAATGCTTAAAATGGGATATAAAGGGAAAGGCTTGGGACCTTTCCAAAATGGCATGAAAGAACCTTTCGAGGTAGAACCGTGGCCTGCTCGCTGTGGTGTGGGCCTATTTCCTAGTAAGGGTCAACCCTTTCCTTTTGAAGATGATGATCAACTCATATGTTATCAAGATTATTTGGATAGGCGTGATGATTTGCCTCTAAAAAATCAGCCATTTACATGTAACATGCTATCCATAGCTTACCCTGAAATGATTGTTGACTCCGATGAGGAGTTGGAAGGAGATATCTTCCACGATGTCTCCATTGAAGAGATTTTACACAATGGATTTTATTTTGATGGTTCTATACCAACTATAGCCCAACTTGAGACCACTAATCCTCAAGATGAATTATCCAACTTAACCTTAAAAGAATTACAAGAATTGGGCGTTTCACCCGCCCCACCTAATTTTGAAAGAGATCTACACATGGAGGTAGAAAACGTCATTAAAATTAATATTGGAACTGAGGATAGTCCTCACATAATCAATATTGGATCAGAATTAAGTCAAGAAAAACAAGAACAATACATTGCATTCCTTAAAGAGTATGAAGATGTCTTCGCTTGGACATATGAAGATATGCCAGGTTTAGACCCTTCTGTAGTCATGCATCATCTAGTAGTCCATCCGGATGCTAAACCTGTTAAACAAAAACTTAGAAAAATGCATCCCAAAGTGGCTTTGCTAGTCAAAGGGGAGTTAGAAAAACTCCTGAATGTTGTTTTTATACAAGCTATTGATTATGCTGAATGGATCTCAAATGTAGTTCCAGTCACCAAGAAAGAAGCTACCAAAGTTAGGGTTTGCACAGACTTTAGAGATATTAACGTTGCATGCCCTAAAGATGATTTTCCTCTTCCCAACATGGATCAAATCATTGACTTTACTATCGAAAGCGGGATGATGTCCTTAATGGATGGATTTTTTGGCTATAATCAGATCAGGATAGCTCCTGAAGATCAGGCTAAAACAACCTTTATCACCCCTTGGGGTACCTTTTGTTGGAAAGTGATGCCATTTGGCTTAAAGAATGCAGGTGCAACATATCAACGAGCTATGACTTATATCTTTCATGATATGATGCATGATATCCTACATGATTATGTAGATGATATTATAGCTCGCTCTATTAATGAAGATGATCATTTAGATGATTTGAGAAAAGTATTTAATCGGTTAAGAGAATATCTTATTCGATTAAATCCAGCCAAATGCATATTCGGAGTTAAGTCCGATAAACTATTAGGGGTTTTAGTTTCTTTACGTGGTATCAAAATCGACCCTCTCAAGATTGCGGCTATCACTGATATGCCCGCACCTACTAATATATCTGAGTTACGAAGTTTACAAGGTAAGCTTCAAGCCATCCGTCGCTTCATCGATAAGCTGGCGGACAAAACCGGTCCCTTTCTTAAACTTCTTAAGAAGGATGTCCCCTTTAATTGGGATGATGAATGTAAAGAAGCTTTTGAGCTTCTCAAACAATACCTCCTTAACCCACCTGTGCTTTCACCGCCTAGACCTGATCGCCCATTTCTCCTGTATATTTTAGCTTCAGATTCTGCCTTAGGAGCTATGTTAGCTCAGCTTGATGATGAAAAGAGAGAACGTGCTAATTATTATATTAGCCGAACCTTCATCAGTTATGAAACCCGCTACACAGCGTTGGAAAAACTATGTCTAGCAGTCATTTTTGCTACGCAAAAATTATGCCATTATATGCTTAATCAAAAAACTTATGTCATTGCTAAATATGATCCCTTGAGGTATCTCATGAGTCGACCTTATTTATCGGGTCGCACAGCCAAGTGGGTTCTTGCTCTAAGCGAGTTTGACCTCACGTTCATAGGACAGAAGTCTGTTAAGGGTCAAATCATAGCGAGATCAATTAGTCGTTGCACCCTTAGAGTCTACCCATCCCCTCATCATTGAGTTTCCTGATGAATGCCTTCAATTAGAGGCAGACCATATTGAACAATGGTCCTTATACTTTGATGGAGCCCGATGCATGAGTGGGGCTGAGTGCGGGTATTATTTTAATATCCCCGCAAAAACATCTTATTCCTCTGTCCTTTAAATTAACATTTGCTTGCACCAACAATACTTCTGAATATGAAGCTCTAATCCTTGGATTACGAGCTGCCTTGGCGCTAAAAATTAAACATCTGTTAGTTTTTGGTGATTCTCAACTTGTTATAAACCAAATTAATGAAGTTTATCAGACCAGAGATGATAAACTGCGCCCATATAAAGCCTATGTTTTACAATTAATGTCTCTATTTGATCAAGTTTCCTTGGAAGCTATTCCTCGAACTAGCAACCGTGCGGCTGACGCTATGGCCGCAGCTGCATCTCTTCTGCCCTTGGAGTTAGATGACGAATATGCCACTATCATTATTCGTCGACTCCAGGAACCCGCTTCAAATAAGTCATGCTTAGAACCTTTGGATGTGTTTCTAATCAATGAAACTACTCCTGAACCTTGGTATACGGATATATTTGATTTTCTCCAAAATGGGACTTTCCCTGCCAATTCTAATAGAAGCCAGCGTCGGTTATTACGTAGACGAGCAAGTCGATTTGTAATAATTGGCAATACTTTATATAGGAGATCTTTTGAAGGTATCCTATTAAGATGTTTGAATTTAGAAGAATCCCAATCAGCCTTGAGTGAAGCCCACGATGGATCTTGTGGAGGACACTTCAGTGGTAGTGTCATTGCTAAAAAGCTCCTTAGGATAGGATACTTTTGGCCTACCATGGAGAAGGATGCACATGATTATGTGCGCCATTGCGACAAGTGCCAAAAACATGCCGACCTTGTCCATGCGCCTGCACAAGAACCGTAGGCTATTTCATCTCCTTGGCCCTTTTCAAAATGGGGTTTAGATATTATTGGCAAAATCAATCCTGTGTCATCTGATGGACACAAATTCATCATAACCGCCACTGAGTATTTCACGAAGTGGGTTGAAGCTATGCCTTTAGCTTCTTGCACTGGCACACAAGTCTCTAAATTTATTTTTAATCAAATCATTTGTAGGTTCGGAATTCCTGCAAATCTCATCTCTGATAATGGAACTTGTTTCAAAAATAAAGATGTTAAAAAATTATGCCAAAAATATAAGATTCAACATCGCTGGTCCACTCCCTATTATCCTCAGGGTAATGGTCAAGCGAAGCATCTAACAAAACCTTAATCAAAATTCTCAAAATATTGGTAAATAAATCTGGCCGTGATTGGCACATTCAGTTATATCCGACCTTGTGGGCCTATCGAACTAGTGTTCGAACCCCCACTGGAACTTCACCTTTTGTTTTGGTTTATGGTGCTGAAGCCATTTTTCCCTTTGAATTAGAAGTTCCTTCTTTGGCTCTACTACTTCAAGATACCGAAGTAGGAGATGAATATCGAGCTGGCAGACTCAGTCAGCTGGAACTCCTAGATGAAAAATGCATTAATGCTTTGGAGCATCTCCGTGCCTACCAAAACAAGCTTAAAAGATCATATGCTAAAAAAGTTCGTCATCGATCCTTTGAGATCGGCGACCTTGTTTTAAAAGAAAATCAAAAAAATACTAATGCAACTAAGGACCTTAAAGGTAAATTTGAGCCCAACTGGCTTGGACCATACATTATCACTGCTAAATTTGAATCGGGAGCATACAAATTATCTACCTTAGATGGTAAAGAACTTAAAGAACCCATGAACATTTTGCATCTTAAACGTTACTATGTATAAATTTGGTCATTTCATCCTTGTATATATTTGTTTAAAATATTTCACAATCACTATTTTGTATTTCTTTCAAATTCAAATACACCAAAAACATTCATAATCATCAAAATCTTCAAAACTATTTGTTGTATTTATTTATGGCACTTGTTAATTCTTTCAAAAACAAAAAAATAATAATAAAAATAAAAACAACAATATTCTTGATTCTTTCGAAACCAAAACAACATAAAGAAGAAAGAGAGAATCAACATTCTCAAAACTTCTCAAAAAGTATTTCTATATATTTCTTCTTACAAATGTTGCAGTTATATATTTCAAATTATTTTGGATAAATTAGCATTTATTTGGAATCCCTCACTTTTACAAACACAAAAATAAATATCTTGATTTTTATCTGACATGATTACTAATCTCTCTTATATCAAAGTCCACAAAATTCAATTAAATAAAGTTTGAGCACGGAGAATTGATCTTGTTATTTACTTAAACCAAGCACATCCTTTCACAATAAAATGATTATATTTGTAATGTCCATGCTATGCTACATAGTAGAAGTGGTTTCTTGAGCGAAAAGTTTCCCCTGCTATCCTATCATGCACATGGTCTAGAATCTTTGAGAATTGGCAAAAGGACAAGCTCACCCCTACCCGAATAAAAATCCCTTGCTCTACAGCTAATCCGAGCAAGTATCCCTAGCAAAAAAAAAAAAAAAGCAAAGTTCCAGAAAAAGAGAAAAAGAAAAATATTATTTTATATCATTACAACATTATCAAGCAAAAATACAAGAAGAAAGCAAAAGAAAGCAAAAGCAAAAGCAATAAAATCCCTTTCCCTACCCTTTGAAAAGAAAAGAAGGGTTGATGAGCTTGAATCCTTGGAATTCTCAATTATTCGAAAACTATGAGGTAAGCCCCATAACAGGTGGTTTGTGCCCAACTCGCTTGGCCTTGGGTAACTCCTAGCGTGGCGATATGTCCGTCACATTAGCGACCTTCTTTTGTACAGACCTATGTCTGCTTATGGATTAGCTAGCTCTTGATAATCCGACTTACATAGTAGTCTAGTATGGTTATATGCATCTACATCATGGTTAATGAACACTTATTTGGTTCATTCAAATCACTTGTATCATATTATCTTGCTCAAAACTGGTAAATGAACATAGCAATTGCACACACATTTTGTATTTGAGAGATTTTGTGTATCATTATGATAAATCAAGATTGGAAATGAACTCACATATGCACATGGGATTCCTTATAAATCTAACTTTTGTCTTTAAGATACTTTGAAATATTTTTTTGCAAATTGTCTGGAATAATTCATTTTCTTCTTTAAAGTACAGTTGTTTAGTATAAAGACAACTACATACATAATAGAAAAAATCAAAATTTCTTTCAAAACCATACAATCAAAACATACATATATATATATTGTCGACTTTCGTGACGATGGTATAGTTCTAAAACCAAAATTGGAATTTTATGCCTAGCGCAAGTCCTCATCTTCATATTTTCTGTTTATTAAAAATCAACCATGCAATAAAACTATCTCTTTTTTTTGGATTTCGCGATGATGGTATAAGTCTATACCTACATATTCTATGCCTAGCGCAAACCATTGTACCAATTTTTATTCCCCATTTATTTGAAAATCATGAAAACCATATGACTTAAATCATTCTGTTATACAATTATGTTTTTTTTAACAAAAAGCATGCACATTATCACTATTTCATGTCATTATGTCAACCTTCAATTTTGCAATGATGGTATAATTCCTAGGGAATTATCCAAAAATTTTATCACACTTAGGAATTTATGCCTAGCAAAAGTCATTTTAAAATATTTTCATGGAAATCTGAAAAACAAATCATCATCATCATCATCATTTGCATCATCACAACAAAGTCTTAAGACAGTCTCTTAAGCACTCTTTTACTTTTAGCAATATTTCTATACTGGGATTAGCTTGACGACCGAGTGAGCGGCGACTCCATGAAATGGTCTATAATAGCGACAATGTCCTTTGAAATTATTGTTAAAAGTCCCTTTTATTTTTTTATCAAATCATCACATCATAAACAACCAATTTGTTCTATCAGATTATTTCATTTAAATTTTTCAAGCATGACATTTCAACCATAATATTTCCAACAACGTAATTACATGAATCATCAAATCAATCAATCAAAACATTAAAAGCATCATAAAAATACATAAGACACAAGTCATATGATCAAAAATATCTCATCTATATCTGTATCAACCATAATATACATCATATCAAACCCGAATCGGTATGCCACAATCTGTACCTCGGCATACTCAATCCTCTATCAAAAATAATAAATACTATATATCAATCCATGCAGTGCAATCTGTAGTAGCTAGCCTCGAGAACCCCTCGAGCTCTCAGCCTCATCTCCTCCCCTACCCTGAGGTGGACGAGGTGGCCCCATCGCAGTATGTGTGGTACTACGAGTCCTAGTCATGGATCGAGATGAAGTCCTTGATGACCCAATCTTGATCGGATCCACGATGGTAGCCGACAGTGGTAATCTCTCCTCCTCTGGCACCATCTGGTGGTATAGTGTCTGATAAAATGTGATCTGGGCAATAGCCCATGCTAGCTCCCGAGTGCTCGCCCCTCCGCTCCGTGCTCTGAGGCGTGCAATCTCATCTCTGAGCTGTGTAACCTCAGCTCGATGGCGTGCAGCCTCATCCTGCAATGTCTGCACCTATGCCTGGAGATGGACTGTCTTCGCTCGGAGAGTCGCTGTCTCGTTGCTCTCCCTAGTGTCAACACCCTTGCCCTTATCGGGCGATGGTGGCCTCTCTCTCTATGGAGAAGGGGGTCTCTCCTCCCTCCTCTCCCACTACCGTGGCCTCTGTTGCACCTGTGGTCTCCTCTGCTCTCTCCCATCATGACCCTGGGCCGCCTCAATGGCCGCCTAGCGCCGCCTCCCCATCCGATGCACAACTGCATGAATCGGACCCTGAGCCCTCGTCATCCGAGGAGGGCGGATGCCTATGTACCAGGCATCATAGCCGTCGGCTACCCCAACATCGTCCCCATCCACTGGCTGAATGGGGGCATCATCTGCATCCTGACTCCAGAAGCGCTGCATATCTAGAGCCCCGCTAACTGTAGTGTTATCCCGGACAGTCCGAGAAAACTCGTAATCCCTGAGAGATGGGATCCCTTGTTGTAGACCGAACTGCCTCAAAACTCGGTCATAGCGATGGAGCTCCACCTCTCCCCTCTCCATCCTCAGCCAGCAGACTCGCCTGATGCGAGCCAGCTCCTGTCCATCCTCGGCCCACCCTGGATGATCTCTCCAAGGCCTCCAGGTGATCTGGTCGGAGACAAGGTCATCAAGTAGTCTCCGGGACATCGGTAGATCTATCCGCCGTTGTGACCCTCTTCGGAGCCACCAGTAGAAAGCTCGGGGCCTCTCCCCATCAATCCCTATCAGTGGGAGCCCTATCGGCCTTCGCACCGCAATGTGCTCCTAGCACCAAACCTGTAGTAGCGATGTCATAACCAGACATCGGCCGCCCTTGTACACGACCCCATGCAGGATCCTGTACAATCGGCATAGAACAAAGCTCCCCCAAGCAAACCTGTAGCCGTGGTCTCTCATGTCACAGACCACATCTGCCAGTACCCATGGTACCCTGCATCCACTCTGGTGGCACAGCAGAAGTCCACCTACCACTCCGACCAAAACCCGTGTGAGTCTCGATGCCCCAGGCATCTGACGCAGTGACTCGATGTTCACTCTGCCCTTCTCCAGGGCGAAGCTCGGATCGCCACACAGTCGCATCATCGCGTGGCCCTGATTGGCCATGGGAGTGATCAGTCATCCTTGTATGGGGATCCTCAAAATCCTCCATACATCCTCTAGTGTGGGAGTCATCTCCCCTGTCGGTAACCGAAAATAGGAAGAACCCGGATACCACCTCTCTGCTAGGGCTGTCAATAGCCCCATATTTGTAGAAACTTGTGGCATCTCTGCCACATGCTGCAAGCCGACCTGTGCCAGCTGATCTCGCTCTGCCTGAGACAGGGCGGCCAAGTCATCCCTCAACCCGCCATATTTCCATTCTCTGCTCTTTAGTAATCCTCTCTGCAACATAAACAAAATCAACAATAAAAATCATTACTAAATCATTAATTAAAAATGCAAGTTAAAATAAGTTCAATTTTATAACTGATGATATCGTCCACAATTGGACGATATCGTCCCCAATTTGAGCAAATTCGTCTCCGATTTTGCCAGCCGAAATCGTCCCCCTTTTGACGAAATCGTCCCCATTTCATCGATTTTGCCTCTGGACGAAATCGGCGTTATCGAGACGATTTCGGCGAAATCGAGACGATTTCGTCTCGATGACGTCGACGGCCTAGAAATGGCCGCGATGCTCAAAAATCAAGCAAATCTAATCTAAAAAGCATTAAATTCTATAGTAAAGAATTCTAAATTAAGTTTAGATTCTTACCCGTAGCCTGCGTCGGACCTCTGTCGATCTGTGCACTGTCTCGACCATTTTGCTTGTAGAGCTCTAAAAACTAGAAAAATGAACAGTAACAATGAATTAGGGTTTTACCCTATTTTTCTTAATTTTATTCAAAACACAATTAAAAACATTTTAAAATTTTTGCTTTTTCGCATTTTTACCTCAAACGTTCGATTTGGGTAAAAACACGGAGGGGGCACCATAGTAAGCTGTCGTACGATTCGACCAAGAATCGTCGCCTAAAAATGGGAATAATTTTTGCTTTCTCGTAGATCGAGAAGAACTCATCTTTAACGCATTTTCTTCGAAAAATTTGCTAAAGAGGGGGCAAAATGTAGCACCCTAAAATTGGCGCAGTTAAACCTTAATAATTACAATTACTCTAGTAAATATTCAAATTCAAATTTCAACCTCCAAAACCGCTCCCAAACCGCCGTTTAACCCATTTCCTCCTTTCCCATGCCATTTTTAGAGTTTGTTTTGTCCGTTTGACGATATCGTCTCCGATAAGACGATATCGCCTCAGATCGGACGATTTCGTCTGGGGGGGACGTCCAGACGATCTCGTCCCAAACTGATTTGTGCATAGTTGGACTCTGTTCCAACGACGTCTCTAATCTGGGCAGAAGCGTGTCTGCATCGTTAGAGACCTCCCCCATTGGAGATCTCCCAAATTGGGATGATCTCCAACCTCCCAACCTCTATCCTAAGCCTATTTAATCCTAGGCCCTCCCCTTAGCATCCCCCTGGCTGAAATTCCCTGTAACTCGAATCCTACACGCACTAGACCATCTTAAATCACTGTTTGCATTCGCATTTTTTTCAAGTTTGTTTGCAGGAACTTCATTGTTTTTCAGCCGAAGCAAGCTCAGTTCGTCTCAGACGATCTCGTACAATCTCGGACGATCTCGACCCAATTCGAGATGATTTCGACTACAGTTCACATTGGGGGCAATCAGTGCCCAGAGTTTGCATTTCTTCATCCTTTTTCCGTTGCATTATTCTGCATTTAGTTAATTCTATGGTTATTCTTTATTATTCTGCATCTTGGAGTTCACCCATGTAGCTTTAATGCATAATAAAAGCATAAATTGTCATTAGATCATTATAATGCATTCATGTTTTTGCTTATTATCATCATTTTAATATTCTTATTGTCATTCTACATCATTGCCCTCTTGTTGTCATAGTTGCATTCTCTCGTATTTTGCATCTATTTTTCTGTTTGTAGGTCTCTGACGAATTCGTCAGATCTCAGACGATCTTGTTAGATAGGAGACGATCCTGTCGAATTCCAGATGATCCCGATTGCTTCAAAAATTAGAACCTCCATCAGATATCCGGATCAGGTATGGTTCTTTAATCCATCTTATTTTCCCTATTTTTCTTCTCTAATCTATTTTTGCATTCATTTAGTCTCGCATTTTCATAATAGAACAACTTATATTCATTTTGGCCAAACCTAGGACTTGGATGATTAAGGCTAAAACTGAACACATCAAACACATTCCCAACCTAGGCGTGGAAACTGCCATTCAAACGTTTCCTGGTGAACCCACCATCCATCAAAAAATCACCATAATACACCTCCCCCGAGAGGCGGGACCTTCGCAAGGCCTCTCAGTCCGAGGTACCATGCCATCCTTTTCACATCCCCCTTTCGGGCACGGATCCTATAGCCTGAAGGTAAGGGTGTGAAAAATTTGGAGCGATACAGCTTCTGCCTTGGCTTCTTTGTCGCGAAATCGTGACATGTCACGAAATTGCGACGTTTCCCTGACTTTGCCTTTGCCTTGGCTTCTTTATCGCGAAACCATGACATGTCGCAAAATCACGATGTTTTCCCCACTTTGCTTCTGCCTTGGCTTCTTTGTCGTGAAACTGCGACATGTCACGAAATCACGACGTTTTCCCCACTTTGCTTCTACCTTGGCTTCTTTGTCGCGAAACCGCGACATGTCACGAAATCGCGATGTTTTCCCCACTTTGCTTCCGCCTTGGCTTCTTTGTCGTGAAACTGCGACATGTCACGAAATCACGACGTTTTCCCCACTTTGCTTCTACCTTGGCTTCTTTGTCGCGAAACCGCGACATGTCGCGAAATCCCGATGTTTTCCCCACTTTGTTTTCGCCTTGTCTTCTTTGTCATGAAATCACGATGTGTCACAAAATCGTGACGTCTCCCTTCACCTTGCTTCTGCATTGGATTCTTTGTTGTGAAATCACGACACGTCGCAAAATTGCGATGTTTTCCCCACTTTGCTTCTGCCTTGGCTTCTTTGTCGCGAAATCACGACATTTCGCGAAATCGCGACGTTTCCCTCACTTTGCTTCTGCCTTGGCTTCTTTGTCGCGAAATCGTGACATGTCACGAAATCGCGACGTTTCCCTCACTTTGCTTCTGCCTTGGCTTCTTTGTCGCGAAATCGTGACATGTCGCGAAATTGCGACATGTCGCGAAATCGCGATGTTTTCCCCACTTAGTCTCTTTTCTCACTTCTTCCTTCCAAAAATGGAACATGTCGCGATATCGCGACATTTCCTACCCTTCTTGCTTTTTTGGCTTTGCCCCTCCGAAAATGGAACATGTCGTGATATCGCGACATTTCCTACAAGCTTTTCTTCCTAGCTTTTGCCTTCGCGAAATCGCGACGTTTTCGAAAATGGAACATGTCGCGATATCGCGACGTTTCCTTCACTTTGCAAATTCTCCAAAAATTGTAGGTTGATTCCAATGACTTTGTCCATCTGCATTTTGCATTTTTACATATTGGTGAAGGATCTTCCTTACTCAAAAATGATTTTAACATTTAAAAAGTGAATTTTAAATTGCTCAAGAATGATCAACTTCACATGGTGTAGAAAAAATGATGAAAATTCAAAGTGCTCAGAATTTGATGAAACTTTACAAGTATCTATAAAGCCCAAAGGGTATCCCAATTTGCAAACGGAACTTAAAAATTCATCATGGATTAAGAGAATATGCATTTAGAAATTTGCTAGGCCAGAAATGGAAACTGCTATTTCTAAATTGAAATCAATGCCATATGCAAGTCTACTTGGTCACTTTGATGTAGGCGAAGTTTGGAAAAGGATGCAAGCAAAATTTGGAATTAAAATCCGAAAAACATCAAGAGGGTCCTTGCGGAACAAATGAATATTAAACATTTTCAAAGGATGGAATTTCATTTTTTTAGTGGGGGTGTGTTGCTTCTCAATAGTTTGCATGTGTGAGGTCTAATTAGTGGCCATTTAGCATCGTAATGTGCATAATATTAAAGAGCATCTAGAATAGCTTGCATTTTTTGAATTTGAAACATATTTCATTTGCATAGCATTTAGAAAATGAGCATGTGTGCTATATGATGCATTTATTTTATGTAAATTAAAAGGAACCACACACACCACTTAGCTTAAACGCTAGTGAGTTGGGCTTGACATCCAACCACTAGTAGGGTTCAACTACAATGGGCGTAACTTCCATACGTTGGCCCAAATCCTATGAACCCTTGATATATAGACCAATACCGGATCCAAGAACCTTTCGTACCCTAGAAAATTTACATGTATTCTCTTCGGAGGGTATAACGTTGACTGGGGAAAAATGGGTGAGGATATGGGAGGACCTGTGCTCCTTGTCGGGGTGTGGGCTTCATTACCACACACGGGGGATTTACGCAACTTGTAGTTCATAGCCAAGTTGTTGAGCTATGAGCGTACAGGTGAAATCCATTAAATTGAGAATAAAATCCAACAAGTTTTGCAAAACATGATAAGAGTTTCTACACTGATACAACAAATATTGAAAACACATCAAACAGTTTAGGACTCAATTTTAAAACTTAAACTGAGATAATCATTATTGTATACCTTGTTTGCTTAATGATAATACATTTTGACTTTAGGTACACAATGGTGGATACATGGGGTGGTCAGCAAAGGTCCAAATCCAACGTCGATGACCAACCCCTAACCAATTCACAACAGTATGTGTCAATTCCTCAACCACATGAGCGAATCAAACGTCATTCGACTAGCATTCAAGGAGATAACTCGACACGAGGGGAGCCAGTAGAGCAAACCCCAAATAGAGGAGCTTCAGTACACTCCTCTAGGCACATAATAGAATAGGAAACCTTCCAGTATGAGGGTGTTCCACTTGAGAACCATTATCGAGACCGTAATGCACGTGCATCCATGAGATCGATCAAAGAGTTTGTTGTGCAGGGGACCAGGTTGGTGCCCCTACATACTAAGTCCACTGGAGGATCTATGGCTCCACCTTCTGATTATAGAAGGACTAGAGAACCACCCATTAAGGGGAAGGCAAATAGGCTCGCTATCGAGCATAGGTCTAACCATACTCCCATGCGTGGTCTGGCATGCAAGATCACCATTGATATATCAAAGGTGGGAGATAATGGCACACCGCCGCATGAGCAATGGCGGTCTAGACAACTAGAGGGTCTAGGTAGTGTTTTAGAGTAGCTAGGTTGCAAGCCTTTCACTCCACCCACTCGAGCCCTAAGTGAGCATAGCGTGAGTGTCGTCCGCACTACTAGAGAACATGGGGAGGCTTCTAAGTTCCTTCATGTCACACACCTACTATCTACGCATGGTGGTTCACATTATAGGATACATCAGGAGGCCAATGTCATCTTCACAGATAGAGGCAAAGGCACAACACATTAGTCTAATGGGTATGAAACCCATAAGGTCGCTCATACAGAATAGGGATACCAGATGCCTCCCACGATCGACCAGATTGATAGATCACATAGACTGACATCAGAGTAGAAACACCAAATCCTCCAAGATCAATTGGAGGACACTCACCTAGAGAGGCAATGCATTGAAGATGAAAATATTCAGGCATAGAGGCTCATAAGACAAAGGTTTTATGAGCAGCGCATGCGTGAAGAGCATATCCTTGCCCAGAAGGAACGCGTGTAGTAGGAGGATAGGTTAGCCAGGGCTGGCCTATATCCTCAAGATGAGCATAGAGAGCATGTATATAGGAAGGCTTTATCTCAGGACGACATGCATCAAGAGCATAGAGATGCTCATACTCATGCTAGTGTCGAACAGAGGGAGTGGCCACTGCTGCTCGATAATCAAAGTTAGAGGCAACATGAAGTAGCAGCAGGAGATGGATATGAGTAAGACTATCCTAAAATCTTGCGAGATGAAGAGGAGGAAGAGCAATGACCTCCATCTCACACAAGGAAGACAGTACCTCCTAAGCCACCTACACGTCAACTTAGGGAGGAGGACTTTCTGTCTTCAAAGGCCTATAAGGCCTTAGTCAAGAATATTAAAGCCATTGAGAGACAAGGCACGGCTATTCAAAATCCAACATTGAGGAAAATCCATAACGAGCCTTTGGATCCTTCTATGCCTACTTCGGCTTACCCTGAGCATTTTGATATGCCCAGGTTGGACAAGTTTAAGGGTAATGAAGATGCACAGGAATATGTCATGAGCTTTCTGGACACTTGTTTTTAGATAGCAAGCAACGATACATTATTGTTGTGCACGTTCATCATGACACTTTTAGGGCCGATCCGAGAGTGGTTTAATTAGCTAAAGAAACACAAAATAACAAGTTTTGAGTAATTAGCTGATGCTTTCTTGAACGCTATTCATTTGGCATCAAGGAACATGACAATATTTCTGATCTGGTTGCACTAGCTTAGCGCGACAACGATCCAATAGAGCAATATGGAAAGATATGAAGGAGAATAATGGCAAAGTTGCCATTCCCTATTCCTACCACAGAGTTAAACCAAATGTTCATGAAGAGTTGTGCCAAGCACAACTCTTCAAATAGGCTTTGGCGCAAGCCAAAGTGATTGAGGACATCAAGTTACAGGAAGGCAACTTGAAGCTCAAAAATAGGAGAGAGGGAAAAAAGAAGAGTGCCACAAAACAACAGGGAAAGTAGGCCCACCTAAATCAAGTGGTATTGAATCTCCAATGGGAGGATAAGGGGCAACAAAAAAAAAAATATTAGGCTCAACCTCCCCCTGTGCAATATGACAAGCGCAACAACTATAAGGGCAAGAACAAAGATCAATGCCTACCTCGCCAGTTCACACCATTGACAGAATTGCTGATATAGATTTTCCATGAGTTATGCGAGGCCAAGGTAATCAGATTACCCAAAGTCAAGATGATAGACCCCAATCAACCCAAACCAAATGGGTTCCAAGATAATCTATTTTGCATCTTTCATCGAACGAAAGGTCATGACATCGAGGTGTGTTGGTCTTTCAAACACCTAGTGCAAAATATGATCGACAAGGGTGAGCTTGTAGTGCCACACAATCCACAGGTGGCCGAAAATCAGAATATGGGGATTTACAAGAACCTCTTACCAAATCATGAGGCACCTTTGAACAACGTTGGTCAAGTTAATCAGGTGCGAGTCGAACCACCTACCTAGGGGTTCGTAGGCATGGTCAATGTTGTCACTAGGCACAAGAGATACGAACAACAAAATCAACCTCATGATTCCATTCAAATACAAGCCACGCCAAATCAGTGGCCGACACAGAATATCCTAGGTCCACCAACAAGTTCAATGGTGACCATAAGGAGCAGGTTGGTCCAAAACCTATAGACAACTCCTACGAAATTATCAATATATGAATTAATACAGCAGTCCTCGAGGCACAAGGATACTCTTATGAAAATTTTGAGGTCCATTGAAGTATAGGCCCAGGATGTGCAGGCATTTCTAAATTTCATGGGACATGTACAGTAGTGTCAGGAATCGATGATACAATTTTACGATCATGAGATAAGGGTAATTTCTTCAACTATGGTTGACCTGACGTTGCACATAATCGCATGTGTGAATCACATGCCATTTAAAAGTGTCTTTATCAATACTGGCTCATCGATCAACATAATAACGACCAAGGCGCTGATTCATTTGAAGCTACCTAAATCACACATTGTGCCAACTACATTCACATTGAGAGCGTTTAAGGACGCACTATGTTCGACTGTCGACATAATTATCCTACTTGTGCAGGTAGGTTTGAAGACCATTTCAATAATGTGTCATGTGATAGAAGAGGCCATGCAGTACAACATTTTACTTGATAGACCTTGGATTTGTGAAATGTGTTGTGTCCCATCGATACTGCATCAGTGCATAAAATATATTCACGAGGGACTGGTTCACATAGTGGCATCGGATGAAGAGCCATTTAATTTTGTGAACCTAGCAGATTTGCCTAGGGGTTTCATAATCCCATCAACGCACCTAGATGTTCGGTCATCATTGCCAATAAAGAAACCAAGAGGTAAACCAGTAGTGCATGCTCAACCAATGCCATCCGTGTCACACAAATTAGAGCATACCACTACCACTTCATTAAAACTGTTGGCATCAGTCATGCATCAGGATGACAGGAAATTGAAGGCGAAGATGGGCGATAAAGAGAAAGAGCATGAGCCCGAGCCAATCATCGAGGATGTTCCCATTCCCATGGAATTTGAGGAACCCCAAGACAAAGCTGAGGAGGTACCTCAGCCTGCCTCACCTGCATCTTCAGTAGGGTCATTCACACCATGGGTGAAGGTGTATCTTGCTAATACTGAATTAGGTGAGTAGCTTGTGCAAAATGTGACCTTAGGACCAATTCTGAAGACTACACAAGAAATGGGCAAACCATCCACTCATCGTTATCCGATTGGATCGATGGTTCCATTGGGAGAGCTACCTAACCAAACTAACTTCATCTATGTGGGGCTAGATCAACTTCCAATGCAAGAGCCCATGGACAAAGATGATGAGGAAAATTTCATGATAAACGTTCGTTATTTGTCTAATACCGAGTATTCCATGTGTATTTTTAAGCTATATCATTGGTATGGATACGACCTTGGTCTCTTTGAACAAGGATGGAGAACTCCGCTGGAACCTCATTATTAGTTAGTCACTGATAGATTCAGTCTAGAGTTACAAATACGTGGGCAAGACGATTTGCTCATAGCATCCCTAGATCGTCTGTACCTCAGTATGGCGGATGATGTGGATTTTAATCCATATCATCCGGATCCTTCCAAATTCTAGAGGAATCACCCTATGATATCTGTCATCACCATTGAGCCACTCGAAGATCATCGTGAAGGGCTCCTTGAGCAGGTTGAGACAGAAATGATCCCTAGAGATCAACTGGGACACCAAACCCGTGATGCAGTCGATGACACAAACATGCAGGGGTGCAACCCCATTACTACAAGTGATCTCGAGCTAGGAGATATTTGTAATGAATATGGAGTGAAGTCCACCTCTGATATGAGTGGACCAGGCTATGACGTAGACGAGGATTCCTCAAAAGACGATGAATATTAGGATGAAGTCGAAGGCTCTTATGTAAGGCCTTTATATGCACGTCATCTATTACCTATGCAGTTGGTACATGATACTGAAGAGATCCTTCCCAACGTTGATCATTCAGTGGATGAGATCGAGCCAATTTTTCAGTAACATCGTACATGAGGTATAATTATTTGATTTTTCTGGATAGCGACGACAACATGCAAGAAGTAAGATTCATGGGGCCTCATTTGGAGGAGAGCCCTCAAAGATTTGGGGCAAATTAAGAATTATATTATGACAGTGATGAAGAAGATGAGCTAGAGAGGGCCTACCTTGGTCCTTATTTGTGTTACCATTATCAACCCCTCGACATCGATGAGGTCTATAGGCAGCTACATGTTGGTCTGTGTCTGAGAGCAAGATGGTTAAACTTGGATCAAATACATCGATTGGTTAATCCCATTTCATTGACCTACATGTAGCTCTGTAAGTCAAATGATCATATTTTGCATTCAGTGCATAGGTAGGATTCGGTTATTCACAGTCCTCACAAGGAAGACCCTTTTGTGTCTGTGCCATTAGATCCAGATCGTGGGTATGAGGACTATGCAAATTTGGTAGAGGTTAGTCCGTGTGGTCTTGGAGATCAATTCCATTCCATAAACATGGTCTTCATTGATTTGACCACTCTACTCTGCAATCCAACAGATCCGTCTAAACCGTTGTATCTTAACAAAGATGCTATCGACTAGGATCGTGCTGATTCACCCATTGAGCCTCAGGATTTCTTCCCCAATGAATAAATGTTGCAACATTTCCATTTTGCACCAAGATGTGCATATGATGTTTATCATGCCAAAAATACTTCCAACGCTGAACCATTCAACCCGACTGATGATATCCATCTGATTCCTATGCCTCACCAGCTTGAGGAGGGATCACATATGTCAGTAGAGGAAACCTTTGAGGTGGATATCAGTGATGATCCCGCCAGTGCAAAGAAGGTTAAATTTGGAGAGAGTCTCACTCCAGATGAACGAGCCACCCTCATCCCTCTACTAAAAGAGAGACCAAATTTGTTTGCTTTGTTGTACAAGGATATGCCAGGTCTAGATCCAAAATTGGTTACGCACAACCTTTCGCTAGATTTGAAGAAGAAGTCGATCAAGCAAAAGCTTAGGAAAATACACCCAACAATAGCCTTAATGGTGAAAGATGAGCTACAAAAGCTGTTGGATGTGGAATTTGTAATTTCCATCGATTATCTAGAATGGGTGTCCTATATGGTACCCATGGGAAAACCCGATGGAAGAATCCATATTTGCACGGATTTCAAAGACCTTAATAAGGAAACACCCAAAGATTCATTTCCGTTGCCCAATATTGATGCTCTTGTAAATGCAACTGCATTTCACAAAATGCTCTCCTTAATGCACACATTTTTTGGTTACAATCAAATTCGTATTAAACCCGAAGACCAACACAAAACCGCGTTTATAACACCATGGGAAACATTTTGCTATAAATTTATGTCATTCGGCCTTAGAAACACTGGTGCCACATATCAGTGGGCCATGACATACATTTTTCATGACTATATGCACAAAATTCTTGAATATTATATCGATGATTTGTTAGCCAAGTCATTTCTACGAGAAGAGTATATAGAGGTCTTAAGGAAAGTCTTCGATCGCCTGATAGAGCACAATGTCAGGTTAAATCCTAAGAAGTGTGTATTTGACGTAAATTTTGGAAAATTACTAGGGTTCATCATCTCCAAGAGAGGCATCGAAGTAGACCTAGCAAAGGTCAAGGTCATTTTGGAAATGCATCCTCCCACCAATATTAAGGAATTAAGGAGCCTTCAGGGCAAGGTAGCCTCGATAAAGCGATTTATCACCCAACTATTGGATAAATATCGACCCATGAATCGACTGCTACATAAGGGTGTCCCATTCAACTAGGATGAGGACTACAAGGCAACCTTCACTGAGATAAACCAATATCTAGCGATGCCGTCAGTGCTAGTTATGAGTGTCGTTGAGTCTCATAATTTAATCTCAATGATTTATCAATACGGGGTGGTGTCCAAGGCTATCTACGATAGAAGGTTAGGGCAGAGTACAATTCAAACATTCAGATTTCAAGTAATTATTGGGTGAAATAGATTTGGTTTAGCCTTTTGGTGTCACACTAAACCTAATATGCAGAATGGAAACTTGCAAGAAATAAAAACTAATTCTAAGTTCAAAAAATTAAATTTAACTACAATTGCATGAATTGAAATTGATGAATTGAAATCTAATCTACTTTTACAAAATTGACATAACAGAATTGAAATTGCTAAATTGAAATGTTGCTGAAATGAAATCCTAAATTACACTTGCAAAATTGAAACCTAGTTTACTCTTGCAGAATGGAAGCGATGCTTGGAAATGAAACACCTGTTAATGCCCTGCCATAAAAGGTCATCAAGCTTCTGCTATAGGAATTGACAGCAAAATGAAATTTGCTGAAAATTGAAAGCTGTTGAAACATAAAAATAACAGAACATGGAAAGCAAAGGAAAAAAGAAATAAATGTTTAATATAATTTGTCAGTTGACACACACATAAATTTTGTACAAAAATATAATAGAAAACATCAATCACATAATACAAAATAAAGACAAGAAAATGAAATATGGCAAGCAATCTATTAATTCTGTTGCAACAAAATTACAAATTAAAACCTGCCATAAAATCCCTCCTTCTAGATCTGAAAGTGGGCCCATACTTCCTAATCTAGAAGGAGGTGAAAAACACTCCTTAACTAATTTAAAATCAGAATAAAATCTGACAAAAGAACTGCAATTTATTACTCTGAAAATGGCATTACAGTTCTGTTGCTACAGACTGTTACAAAGCTAAAAACTATCTATTTTTCTATTACTTATTCTCCTTTAGCTCAACCGACATGGGAGCTATCCTTTTATAGATGCATAAGATTTTTTTACAAACAGAAAATATACTATTTCTATCTTGCAGATCAATTCCTATTATACTGCAACATTTCTTGGTTTTATCTTAGAAGAGGATCAATTGATCTTTTCCCATGAATGGTGGCTTTTGGATGGCAAGGACGACAAAGACAGCTGGGGGATATTTTACTTTAACCTTCTCAACCTTATTTCCCCTTTTCCATTGTCAAAAAATAATCAAAAATTCAAAAAGTGCTTTTTGCTGTCAATCCGAAGATAACTGGCTTAATCCGAAGAAACTGCATTCTGTCAATCTGAAGATGTCTACTCAATCCGAAGATCTTCGGATTGACTAACTGTGTGGTCTTCAAGTTATCTCACCTGATTTTCTCAGGTGGGTTATCTCTCAAGAACTTATTGCAATAGCTTTTATACTTCTCCATGTGTGAATTCCATGTCTTGCCATTCAATGTCAACTTGATGGAATTTGTATGGAAAATCCTATTTTTCCAGCTACCCTTTTCGAGTGATCATAAATTGTTCCTCATAACTCCAATGTATATAAAATTGTATCCACACGTTCTTGGTTGTATTAAATACACTTGGTTCAATTTTTAGCTCTTAAATCTTCAGGAGTTGCTTCCAACATCACTGTCAAGTTGGCCTCTAACATAGATTTTCACCAAAATTTCCAGCTATCAAAAAGTGTGAAATTGTCATTTTGCAGGCCCCATAACTTCCTGATTACTTGTCCATATGCATTCAAATTTGGGTAATCTATTATCTATACTATGAAGTACCATTGGTATGAATTTGGTACCTTAACTCACTTTGAATCATTCCCAATAGATTTGCCAATGTCACCATTAATGTAGATTTGTACCTGTTAACAACTCCAGAAAAGACTAAGACATGAACATGATGAAACCTTCATAAATTTTTAGCTACTGCTCAGATTGACTTGCTTCAAAAAGTAAAGTTATAGTTCTTGATAATGAGAATCTGTTCATGCCATCACAATGTAATTTTACTATAGTTTTTATTTGCTACTTAATCAACTAAAATAGTGCATAAAATGCTGAAAATAGTCAAAAACAGAGATATAATGCTCCTAACATAAAATCATGCAAACACTTAACAAATATATATTCTAATAAACTATTTAGAATTTAACTTAATAATATGATAGTTTTTATATGTCAAACATAGTGTCAAAATGAGGCATTTTTCAGGCCTCATCAGCTAGCTCCACCAAGGCCAGAGGTGCCTTTTCTACTATATATATCGACAACTGACTTTGCACTAGGAACCATGTTAACCCAAAAGAACGGGCAAGGCAAAGAATAGGCCATATATTATATTAGTCAAACTTTAGTGAGTTATGAGCTTGGGTATGCATACGTAGAAAAATTATGTTTAGGAGTAGTGTTCACTACAAAGAAATTACGACACTATATGCTAAGTCATACGACATATGTTATATTCAAACAAAATTATTTGTAGTACATGATGAGTAAGACTTATCACAATACGTGTACTACAAAGTGGATCATGCTTTTGAGAAAATTTGATCTAGAATTTATAAGCCAGAATTCCATTAAGGGACATGTCATAGTAGATCAATTAGCTGAGGCACCATTGTCAAACAACAGGCCTTTAACAATAGAGCTTTCAAACGATGCAGTAATTGTCATATCTGAAGATCCCAAACCCGAAGAACCAGAGAACAATGTTGATATGAATCTATTCTTTGACTGTTCAAAATGTGATCAAGGGGGTGGTGCCGAAATAGTGTTCTTCATGCCGCAAGGAGCTCCAATGCCCTTGTCATTCAAGTTGGATTTTTCATGCACCAACAACAACGCTGAGTATGAAGCCCTATTGTTGGGCCTCCACATAGCCATCACCATGAATATTAAGAGATTGAACATCTTTGGTGACTCCTTGCTCATAGTAAATCAAGTCAAGGGACTTTTCAGTGTCGATGTCCCGTATTGAAAGCCTATAAAGATCTAGTTGACACATATTTGGCCAAACTGGAATGGTATGATATTGAGATAATCCCTCGATTTTCAAATAGGTTTGTAGATACAATGGCTTCTATAGGATATTTAATCCCTTAGAATACATCTGCTTATTTCACTACCATCCATGTTAAGATGCTCTCGCATCCAACAGCAGAGTGTGCAACCTATGATAATAGAGAATCGATCAACATGATCAGTGTAGAACCATAAACTGAATGGTTCTGTAGAGCTGAAGACTTTCTTAAGAAGGCATCCTGGGGGTCATTAACCTCTCAGAGTACCATGGGGAGTGGCACTACCATTCACCACAGGATTGTTTTTGAGTCTACATTTGCAAAAGTAAATACATAGAAGGAGCAGGTTGTATTGGTAGTCGAAGCTGAGATTTATCAAAATTGGATGTCGAAAGACTTCCTAAAGCTTAGTATAATCCCAGAGGGATTATCGCATGCCACAAAGCACACATTTAAATATAGAGAGGCCAAATATGTCTTAATAGGATACATATTGTACCGAAGAAGCTAATATGGAGTTCTCCTTCGTTTCTTAGAGTCCAAAGAGACATCACAGGTAATTTTGCAAGCCCATGACGATACGTGTGGTGGCCATTTCAGCGGTATGGCCATAATCAAGTGCATCCTTTGAATGGGCTACTATTGGCCCACTATGTAGAAGGAGTGCAATGTGTATGTCAAGAAATGCGTTAAATGCCAGCATCATGCTAATCTTACGCACTTACCATTGCAGGCCTTACAACCCATCCAAGCAACTTGGTTATTTGATCAATGGAGATTGGATCTTATAGGCAAGATCTCTCCTCCGTCATCGGGTCGACATACATTCATAATCATGGCTACTAAGTATTTTACAAAGTGGGTGGAAGCAATACCTTTAACAACGACAACTGGAGCTCGTATAGCAAAGTTTATAGTGGAGCATATCATAAGTCATTTTGGGATTCCATTCAAAATAATATCAAATAATGGAACGTCTTTCAAGAAAAAAACTGTGAGAGCTTTGACATCTAAATATAGAATCAAATATAGTTTTGCGACTCCATACTATCCACAAGCAAACAGGCAGGCTGAAGCTTCAAATAAGACAGTGGTGGCCATCTTGAAAAAGATGGTACAAGAAAACCATAAATACTGGCACATCCAACTGCCCCTTGTGCTATGGGCTTACAAGACTAGTATTCGGATGCCCACTGGGGAAACACCATTCTCACTAGTATATGGCGCTGAGGCCATTATGCCCTTGGAATTAGAAATTCCAATGCTACGCATCACATTGAAAGAGTTCATTGATGATGACACTACACGACAAGCTCGACTGGATAAACTTATGCTACTCAATGAACATCACGTGAATACCTTGGAGCATCTCCATGTCTATCAGGAGCGACTAAAATGAGCTTATAATGTCAAAGTCCACCAGAGAGACTTTGAAATTGGGGATCTTGTCTTGAAAGAAAACCATAATAACTCTAATTTACCGCTAGATATGTGAGATAAATTCATGGCTAATTGGCTAAGACCCTAAATCATATTTGAAAGTATTGGTCCAGGTACCTATCACCTAATGTTGCTAGGGAATCTTGAAGATCCTGAACCTCTCAACATCATCCATATTAAGGCGTTTTATGCTTGAAGAGCATAGTAAAAGGCTTTGAGAGTTGTTTGTAATTGCTCGATCATCCTAAAAAGATCCAAACACCCTCATCAGTGGTTTTGTCAAGTAAAAAGCTCCAAAGGCATCTGTGAGCCCTTTGGTCAACCTCAAAAGCTCCAAGGGTTTGCAAAACTGCTCGATCATCCCAAAAGGCCCCAAGGGTCCCTGAAACCGCTTGGTCATGTTATTTAAAAGCCTCGAGGATTTGCTTATAATCGCTCGGTCATCCTAAAAAGCTCCAAAGGCATCTTAGCCCTTTACTCAAATGCAAAAGGCACCAAGAGTTTTTGAAAAACTACTTGGTCAACCCCAAAGGCTCCAAGGATTCTCAAAATCGCTTGGTCATCCCAAAACGCCCCAAAGGTACCCATAATCCCTTTGGTCAATCCTAAAAGCTCCAAGGATTCCTAAAAATCGCTTGGTCAATCTAAAAGCTCCAAAGGCATGTACTCATCGTTTGGTCAATTATGAGGCTCAAAACCCATAAAAATTATAAAATCAATAAAATCAATAAAATCCAAAAAAATTGGTAAAGCATAAAATCCAAAAACATTTGCATTTGCATTTGAATTTTGCATTTACACATGCATTCGTTGCATTACTGCATTGCATATAGGCATTCGTCATCCGTTGCATTCCATAATAGAAGGCATTGTGTTTGTTAGTCTTACAAACAACACCACATTTGTGTTTAAATCATGCATCTCTGCATTTATCATAATCCATCATTCATGTGAGTAATTGTGTTTTTCAACACAACCTATAATGTTGCTATGGAGATATACTAGTGTTTTTCGGTCACTCAACCATACCTAGTGGTCTTATCAAGAGTTGGTAGAAAGCTTGCTTTGCTTTTGTAGCTAAGGTTCAGTTAGTATAGCCCTTAGCATATCATAAGCCTATCACTAATCAAAAAATTTAAACAATCCTAACAAGGACTAGGGGAAGATGAAAGCTGCAAAGTAGGACCGGGTATCCTGAAGCGAAAAGAGTTATTCTTGCTTATCCCTCTGTGCGGACGGTATGGGAAATGTTGGTAGTTGGCAAAAGGATAGGTTAGTTCCCTATTTAGAATCCCTTTATTATGATAAAATGAGCAATATCCCAAAGAGATATCCCACATCAATCCTCATGATTGATACCCTAGATCAATATCATAGATCGACTCCCTAGAGTGATATCCCATATTGATATCATAAGATCGATATTCTCAATCGATATACCAGAAATAGTTTTTTCCAAGTAAAATCCCCCAAAGGAAAGTTTTTGAAGAAAATTATCAAATGTAAATGCCGAAAAGTGAAGATCAAGTGAAGATCATAAAACAGGCTTAAATCAAAGTTCAAAGTGAAGTTCAAAAGTGAAGATCAAATGAAGATCATAAATCAAAATTTCGAGCGGAGATCAAATGAAGATCCAAAATCCAGTTCGAAGAGAGATCAAATGAAGATCCAAAGACAGTTCAAAAAGAAGATGGAATTGACTCCCTTGCTTCACTACATATGAGCAAGTATCCCAAAAATTGAAGGATAGAAAGGAATGAGCCTGAATCCCTGGAATTGTTAGCACTACTGTACCTTACGCATGATGATATGTCTGATGCATTAGCATCTCGCTTATGAACAAGACCAATGTTTGAATGTGGAAGAGCTAGCTTCAGGTGTCCTGCATTGCCTAGTGGCTTAGTCCAACTAAAATATAAACTTGAGATTGGATAAGACATTTGTGGAACCCCTATCTTAGCAATGGGCTGAAAGAATCCCGCTTGACATCGGGGAATGCTTGTGTCTTATCTTAAAATAATCATTTGCACACACAGGGATAATGAATAGTTAGGGTCTATCCTAGCAAAATCCTTTTATCTCAGAAGTCTAGTGTGGTTAGTATGCAAATTTTGATAAGTTTATTAGGGTGTTTGAGTCTCATGGAAAACCTCAAAAATTTCTCCCATAGCAACAAAATGTCAAAAATTGCAACCATATAAATCATCAAATTGCAAAGTATCGAATCCATGATACATCATTATATAAAGCACAATCAACATATAGGATAGATACCGGATGGATATTAGCAATAATATTTAGATGACCACTGACTATATCGTGCACATTTTTCAAAATTTTCAAAAGAAAATCGAATGACACATTATATCATTCGCACCATAAACATCGCATACCATTGCATTTCATATATGGGTGATTAATTGATTAAATTCTTATCTTAAGGATTTTCAATTACATTCATGATTTTTATACATTCTATGGTGTCATCCATTAGATTGATAAACATATTTGCATTCATTCCTTATGTTTTAAGTGATTAAAGCATACAGGTTCATTTACATTAGATTTGCATCATGTAAATAAATCATTACATACATTAATGCATACAAGAAAGCAATATCAAATATGCGTTAAGAAAAAACATTGCATCCATATGCATCCATCACAAAAAGCACATCTAAGCATCTAGATCACTGCATATCATCATCATAAATTAAATAGCTATCTAGTGCATGTCATCCATACATCACATCATATAGCATCAGCATAACATAAGCATTGCATCCATGTGCATCACATAAATATAAAATCAAAAATAAATGAGTACACAATAATGAGCCATAAAATAATGATATCATATCATATATAAATGTGTCTCAGAGTACATCGAGAGTACAAAAATGCTCGTAGGCTACAAATGTGTAGGTCCTCGACCTTACACCAAAAATGATATGTATCAAAAATATATCCTGCAAATAGTAGAGCTCTAGCTCTGATCTGCTCCCCCTGTATCGGAGCTCTCACCGCCTCCCTTAGTACTGTGCTTAGGAGCCTGCTCTGCCTGTTGCCTTGCTATCTATTATGAATTCGACTGAGAGCCCTGAGTACCACCTAGCCCAAAGAGGCCTAGCACTCGTCCAACTACCACCTGTGCAATGGGCACCTCTATGCACTGGGACCTATGGCTGGATGTTGCAGTAGACTGCCCTGCCTCCCTAGTCCTGGTATGACTATTGCCACCATGTGTACTAGAGGACCTGTGTGTCCTCTCACTCCGATGGGTGCGATGGCTCGAGCTAGCAGTAGACTGTCCTGTAGTCTGAGATCTAGTCCACTGGGACTCTAGAGCATATGGATCCTCGGGAACCTCTGCACCTAGCATCTGAATATACCCAACTAGCTGGTCCACCCGAGCAACCCTGGATGCGTGCCTATCATTGGCACTCATCAACAAACCCTATAAGCGTTGAATCTCTCCCATAGGATCCCGACCACCTGGTAGTACTACTACTGGTGCCACCGAAGGCCCCATAATCACCTGAGAGGATGAGGGATCCCCCCTCTATGCCCTGAGTAGATCTTGCTCTGCCACTATCGCATCCCTCTATGCCAGTGCCAAGTCACGAGCATGGGTGAGCTCGCCAACCTGGGTCTCTGTTGTGGTAGCCCATGCTGTTAGGCTAGCAATCTGCTACTCTGCCTACGTCAATCGATGATCTCTATCAGTCAACTATGCCTATAGAGTAGCGATAGTAGTGTCTCGCTCCCTCTGCTGCATCTGGAATCACCCAAGCTGACTCTGCAAGTCAGCCACCTATGCCAAGAGTAGTCCCTCTACACTATCAGGAGGGACCTCACCCTCCTCAGGAGCCTCCTCATCAGGGTCAACCTCAGGAGCCTCCTTAGTGGTAGCCTCTATGCCCCAACCACCCTCTTTCCATTGGCACACGTTGCGACCATCAGGATCCACCTCTACCCCTGCCTGATCTGCAGCTCGGCCCAGAGGCCCTATCCCATACCAACAGAACATAGACCACCATCCATCATACTCTGGAGTGGTCACAACTCTATCAACTCTAGTCTCTTAGAAGTCATCTAGAGTGTCACCTAGAGCTGGATCCATGGTAGATCCCTCTCCAAAGCCAGGCGCCTATAGGAAAATGGGATCTCCGGGATGTCCTGCACCATGCCAAACTAACGCAGGACATGAGAGAAAAATTGGTACTCTCTGATCTCGGCCTTCCAATCGAGTAACCATCTATCTCGATGAGACTATCGAAGCCACTCGCTAGCCTCAAGCCAGTCAGGACACTCCATGTAGGGCCACCACTCGACATCATCTGGATCGAGTCCTGTGAACCGTGTGATATAATGCTGGACGTCACCAGCATGGGTCCTGCTATGGAAGCCCTCCTCCTCCCGAGGCCAATAGGCAACATAGCATTGATGGGCATCATCTATCTCTGTGATGTGTAGGGGTAGCTCCCCAGGATGCTCTATCCTGATATACTGCCAACCCAAAATTTGTAGAAGTAGACTACAGTTGATCCCCTGATGGCTCTGGTTAGTGATTTGATATAGCTCTCAATACAACTGAGCCAATAGAGTGCTCCCCTAGGCTAGGAGTAGTGGCTATCGGATAGAGCTCTGGATAACTCTACGCATAGTAGCTAAGAGGTTCCAGGGAATCCTCACGCTCGAGGAGTCTGGAAGCACATATTGCACCACCAGGTGCATGAAAATGGCCTCACGCATGGAGAAGACATTCTTCCCCTACCAATAGCCGATGTGGACCCCTTCGTGGTCAATGGCGCGCTGAGCCTCCTCACTTCGGGTGCCGAATATGGCATCGAAGATGGACTCCTTAGCGCCAGAAGTCAAGGAGATGATGGCCTCACCATCAATGGGGATCCTAAAGATCCTATAAACATCCTCTAATGTAACTGTCATTTCACCTATAGGCAGGTGAAACATGTTGGTCCGCACATTCCAACATCGGGCCAACGCAGTCAAATAGGATTGATCTACCCTGATAGTGGGTAGATCCAGTATGTAGCCGAAGTCGACAGCTTCGAACCACTCTCGCTCACCATCAGTGAGCTCTCCATGGAGAGTCTTTAGAATGTCAGGCTCTCGAGCTCTAGAGGTCAATCTCTAAAATAAATAGCATAATATAAGGAAAAAATCTAACTAAAACAAGCAAAAACATTTAAAAATGATCTAAAAATCATCAAAAATAGTTAAAAATTGATAAAATTGCAAAAACATGTCATCATGCAGGCCTACAAATCAAAATTTTCAATCAGACAGGTCAAAAATGCATTAAATGACATTAATTGCCTCTAAAAACTTAGAAAAATTAAAAATTTTATAATTTTTTCCTAAAGTTGGTGAACCGCGGGTCAACCCTATGGTCCGCATGCGGTCAAAAATTGACCGTTGGGATTTTGAATGTTGACCGCAACTAGCAGCTACGGTCCCCAATTGACCAATTGGGAACCACAGCTGGTACCTGCGGTCTCCGATTGAGATCCGATCGGGTGCGATACCATGGCCAAAAATGGAAAAAAATTAAAACCTAAGCTACCCTAGCCTAAGATGAGGTTCATTGCCAACAATTTAGTGAAATTGATTTACCAATTACTTAATTGGGTTCATTTTTAAGTGGTAATGGATGCGAGGTCTTGGTTTTTGAGTTACCTTGCCCTCGCCTCATCCACCGTGGCTAGAAGACGCTTGCCCGCGCCCGACCATCGTCCTGTGAGTAGGTGTGCGGGTAAAGTGTGGTAGGTTTCAGGTGAGTTCTCAGTTGTCACTGTCAGAGCTCCAGTTTTGCAAGTCACTATCAGGGAATAATGAGAGACATTTGAAAATTGAGCTTTTTATAGGCCTCTCATGTTTCACGCGGACCGTAGGCCCTAGCCGCGGTTCCCAAATTTGCAAATGGGAACCGTAGACCCTAGCCACGGTTTGCAACTGGCAGGCAATTTAGAAAATTCCCACCATGGGAAGGGCCAAAAAGATAAATTAATGCCTCCCATTGGGTCAGAACTCAATAAAAGAAAATTAATTTGGAAATTTGGTGATAATCAAGCATCGAGATCCAATTAAAAATCAAATATCTGGCTGAGATTATAAAGTACATTCAACCGAGGTCGTCACTATGACAATCCTTTCATGGAGCGACACACCTCCCAGCCAAATAAATAAACTCAATTCATAATTCAAAACATTAAAAAAAATCAAATAATTAAAAACACCAAATGCGCCTCGTATTCAGTAATTTACCCTATACACTTGGCGGTTGCAGCGACTTGCGCTCCATGCAATCCGACAAGATGAGTAAATTACCATAAGGACATTTGGGGCAAAAATTGTCATCGTTGATCTGATATGCTTCTTTTCAATCCCTAAGAAGGCCTTCATGGCTGGACTGCTCCACGGGAACGAGGCGTTGCATGTCATTTCTTCTATGACCTCTTTTCAGCAAATCATCGATAATTTGATTCAACACAAATCTGATTGGATTTGTATCATTTTGATTCCCTAAGATGGCTATTGTAGCCCGACTGCTCCATGGGATAGAAGCGTGCAAATACTATTAACAGTTGGAATCAAAAGCTGAACTAGGCCTAGCCAATGCATTAATTTGCTCAAATCTAAATTTGTTCAGATCATCCATGGTGGTCAAGCGACATCGTCACTTTATTCATTGTCATTACCCTCATCGACTCATCGCTTGAGGGGGTAGTCATAATATCAAATCATAATCAAAATCAATAGAAGATCCCTGAAATCGTAGATCCCTTGATCTTGTCAAAATTGTGTTCGTCCTTGCGAATCATTGTCAACAACTATCATAAGCTTACCCCTTTGCTTGGGGAAAATAGCAAATATGATAATTAGTTTGTAACTCTCATCCTTTTGGTTATATAGGCCTAACTCCTATTGTAGCGCCAAAGCTACTCGAATGTCTGATGACGAGTGCAAACTCTTTCAAGTTTAAGCCTCCAAAGAGTTGGAAGCAATGATTCCAGGATGCGCATCCTTTTGCTGGACCTGGGGCATCTAATGTTGATCTGACTAATGATCATCATAGAACCTTTGACATCATTTTAGGAGGTCTATTTTTTCTCAGCGTTGTTCAATCTCACAACGCATCTCAAAAGGGGCATCTGTAGACACCTAAAACGCGTCATGTCGAGGGTGACTACTCATATGGACATGCTACAAGACCATATGGAAGATCTTGGATAGACTCCAAGATAGAGCAGTGGTTCTAACCACTCAATTTGGGCTCCTTGGCCTAATCAGTCTGAACCACAACCCAGACCTATGGTTTATAGCTGAACCATGGCTGAGACCTATGGTTTACAGTCTAGACCATAGTTGTGACCTGCGGTCTTAACTGAAGTTCAGTTGGCCTTCAATCCGAGCCAAATCGGTTGGAATGACCATTTGATCTAGAAGAAGGTGGTTAGAGGGCGGAAGCTTCCATTCCAACTATCCTAACCACCCCTTCTTGATCTTGGCTTCTCCAGGAAGCCACCCCTAGCCCTTGGGTAGTCCTATAAGTACCCCTCAAAATTAGGGCAAACTATCAGAGAGAGCATTGGAGATTTGAGCAGTGGAGCCCTATCAAATTGTACACTCAATCGAGTATACTAAGAGAGAGCTATTGCACTTATCCCCTACCTACTTGCCAAGATTCATGATGAATTGCATTATGGATGCCCTAGGAGCCTAGGAGGATCAAGAAACGCAAATCCGGGCAAACGAAGGCCCATCACAGTGATTCAACCACCAAACCTATCAAAAGGACACCGAAGGTGACCCTTGAACATCAATTGGACAAGGAGGTCAAGCCCACTACCCTTGGAATTGAGGGTAAGCCTATCAGAGTGCTAACCATGGCTGTCAACCATGGTTTATAGTGCAGACCGCTCACCAGAGTTGCGGTTTGCAGCAGAGGTATAACCACCTTCCTATTTTCATTTTTGTATGGTTAACTAGCTTAGATTAGTTGGTTTCATGGTTAAAATACATTTTAGCAGACTTCTGACCGTAGATTTAGGTTAGTTTAGCTTCTTTCTATTTATGCTTCAATTAGGACTTAAATGGTTTCTTTATGCATGTTTATGCTTCATTTTATATATCTGATCCATGCATAGTGTAGTTGCTACTTTTCTTTACGCTATTATATGAATCTTGATTCGATTTGCATAGCTTAGAAGCACTTTTCATGTTTTCTTGATTATGCATGTTTAATGGTGTCATTATGCAATTTACCTAAAAGGGCCTCATCATGAGAGGTTGCCTATATTTTTGACATTCTTGTGTTGTTTCTTGACCGCAGGGAACAGTTTCAAAGGAGAACCAACTATCAAGTTCCTTCCCCATCATGAAGAAGAGGGCACCTCCACCCTAGAGCAGTTCGTGTCATCCTGAAAGGCATTTGGAAATCACACCTACCCTTAAGAGGGAAACAATTGTGCACTCCTATTGTAATATTGTATCAAAATGATTATCCCTAAGAGGGATGTACTTGTAATTGGATTTTGACTTCGAATACAATGGAATAAAGCATTTTTCTTTTTGATTCATTTGTTGTCAATTTCTTGTTCTTGTATGCATGCTATATTTTTATCATTTATCGCAATAGGATACGCCATCGGGTGTGACCCTTTCTGGTGGTTACATGGTGAAAACCACTATTTTTTATTTTGGACTATGTTGCATGATAGGACAAGCGAGGAATACCATTTTCACTTTAAGGTGTTACCCAAGTATGGTGCTATCTCTCTTTGACTCAGAATGTTTTTAAGATGTGAAGAAGTGTGGTTGGTGCAAGATTGCTTTTGGAATCAGTTGAAAATACTCAAGACTTTCTTAATGTGAGAAAAGTATTTTTTAGTCCTACAAAAAATTGGACATATTTTTGGAGGTTGGATAGACACACTAGTGGTGGCTGAGTGAGTGAAAACTTGGGTTTTTGTGACTTTGGACAAATGGGATTGCTGGATTATGATATTGGAGGAGATTGCATAAATACTCCAAATAGGTACCCCTAGTTGTGGAAACTTGACTTTTTTATTTGGCCATATCATCACTACTATAAAAGATCATTGAACGTGGGGTGGGATGAATGCAATTTGTGAAATACAAGAGTTTAGTGGAATGCATGTGGGATGTAAGATGCTATGGAATGCAATGCAATTGTGAAAATGTAGTATGTATGAATGCAATGTGAAAAATGCCTGTAAACATGCTTATATGTATGCACTTGGAATATGCCTATGTGAATGATGTTGCAAGTGTGAACAGGGTTCTCACTAAAAGTGGCTTAGAAAAATCTAGTTTTCTAGCCCTAAGTGTGAAAACCTAAAACAAATTGTCGGCACAATTTGTCGGCACACTTTGTCGGCAAATTTCTTCTATCCTATTCTCCCCTATTTCTTCTCCTATATTCTTCCTCCTTATCCCTCCAACTCCCTTTCTCCTTATCCCTCCAACTTCTCCTCGCCGTCTTCTTCCCTTTCATCTACATATATATATTATAATTTGTAATGTTTTAAAGTTGTTGAAGGGTGCAATTAAATTTAAATTTTCTACTGCAATTACTTTTACTTGGTTTTTTGTGCTGCATTTGATCCTCATTGATCACTGGTATTAGAGCCAGTCGTTCGGGCACGGTTCCCGAGGTGAGGCCAGGTGGGCACGCATCCCGAGGCAAGAGCCAGTAGGGCTCGGATCTTGAGGCGGATCACGAGCAGGATCGGGCATAGATCTCGAGGCAGATCGTGCATAGGCTCGACATGAATCCTGAGGCCACACATGGCAGCGGCACGAATCTCGAGGTGACATGTGGCAGCGGTGCAGATCCCGAGGCGACACGTGGTAGCTAGCGAAGTGCTGATGTGGCAGCACGTAGATTGAGGTGGCTGAGGTGGCGTGTGATGTGGCGATGCGTGATTGGTTCAAAATTTTGCCACGTGGCAACGAGTGGCGGATTTGTATTGGCTAACGTGGCGATTTGTCATTGGCTGCGTGTGCGGCAAAAGAGCGGGATTGACTGCCCGAAGGTAGTCGAATATCTATTCGCGTTTTTGGGTTGATAAACCCTCATCCAACTCCCACACAACTCATGTGGGATAAATGATCGCCAATTTAAAAAAAAAAAACTTTCGCTCGCCGTGCTTTATAATTGCCCCCGGTGCCATTGAAGACACGTCCGAGGGACGTGGTGCAGCGGCCAAGGTGATCTGCTGGCGTGGGAACTGTCCGGGATCGAATCCCGCCGGTAGCCATAATGAACTTTTTTTTTTTTTTAATTTTTCCGTCGAGGAATAAAGGGGACGTAGTCCCTTGTGATTTCAGCCGAGCTGCTTGGTGCAGCGACAAAACCCGCCTGTTGCTAGTTTGGAGGTCGCGGGGTCGAATCGCCCGCGTAAAAGGTAAAAGTTTTTTTTAAAAAAGGTTTTAATTTTATAAAAAAAAAAATTAAATTATTTAATAATTTTAAATTATATTTTTTAAAATTATCTTTTTAATAATTAATTTAAAAGGTAATTTAAAAAATATAAAAATTTATTAAATTTTTTTTTAAAAAGACTTTATAAAAATTTTAAAAACCTTGTTTGAAGAGCTTTTTTGAAAAAAGAGAAATAATGTGCCCGTGCAATAATAGATGATCCGGTCTGGGGGGTGTTATAATGCACTTCTCTCGATTTTGAGACGAGAGACATCGGAATCCCTTGATGAAAGGGTTCGACGAACAAGTCTCCATACAGTTTTTTGTAAGCTGGAAAATCAGGTGATTGATCATCTGAGGAAACCGGATTTCGGGTACGAGGCAGATTCAGAAGACAACATTTTCGGACAAAGAATTGAAGAGTCCGAGACTGTGGAAGTTGTACCAGAGGAAATTGTACCAGAGGACCAAGCAAGTGCCAGTTATACACCTGGTGTACGGGTAGCAGAATCAAGTGAGAGCTATTCACCACGCTCTCCTGAACCAGAAGCAACAGCAGAAGAAGAAGACGAAGAAGAAGAAGCAGAAGAAGAAGACGAAGAAGAAGATCCAGAGGAAGTGGATCCTAAAGAACCTGAGGTCATTGTCATCAGCAACAGTTTCGAAGCAGAACCTGAATGTACTAAAAAGGCGAGATTTGATTTGAATCATTAATCTCTTTGTACTGCTTTATAGTACTTGTTTGCTTCAAATAAAGTTTGTTTTCTAAAATGGCATCCAATACTAGTCTTCCAATTCCTAAATTTAATGGAGGAGATTATGAATATTGGTCTATTAAAATGAAAACCCTTTTGATAGGAAAAGGTTTATGGGATGTAGTCGAAGAGTGTTATACTGAACCTATTGCTGCTGAATGGGCAACTTTCTCTAATGCTGATAAAAAGGCTAGAAAAGAAGCACAAAAAAACAATGCTTTTGCCCTTTATCACATACATGCTGCCCTAGATAAAAGTATCTTCCCTAGAGTTGCCTCTTATGTAATTGCACAAGATGCCTGGAATGCCCTAAAAGAAAGTTATAGAGGCAGTGACCAAGTAAAGCAGGTAAAGCTGCAAACATTGAAACGAGATTTTGAAAATCTCAGAATGCAAGAAAATGAAAAAGTGGGAGATTACTACGTGTGAGTGAAAGTCGTAGTTGATAAAATGGTCACACTAGGGGAAGATATTAAGCCAGAGGTTATGGTGAAGAAAGTGTTGAGAACACTTCTTCCAAAATGGAATTCTATTGCAATAATTATTGAAGAATCCAAAGACTTAACCTCGTTGTCTTTTGATGCACTAACTGGTTCACTTCTCTCACATGAAGAGAGGTTACAGGAAACTCCTACCACCAGTTATGGAGGAGATGATAAAGCTTTTGCCACACATGAAGGAAGAGGTAGAGGCTGTGGCGAGAGGTCAACAAAGAGGCAGAGGCGGGAATAATCAAAGATGAGGAACTCCTAATAGAGGAGGATCATCCAACGAGAGCGGAAATCGAGAATAGAGGAGGACAGCAACAATATAGAGGGAAACAATCTGGCAAAGGAAAAGGAGGAGATAAATCAAAACAAGTTTGCTACAATTGTGGCAAACCTAACCATTATGCTCGAGATTGTTGGTCAAAGTCTTCACAAGGAAGCAGCAGCAACCAGAGCAGTCAATTTGGAAATTTTGGAGAAGAGGAAGAGTCCACAAATCTCTTTCTTTCTTATGGTCAGACAGAGCAAAATATGAATGATACATGGATTTTGGACACTGGGTGTTCAAATCACATGAGTGGCAAAGAAGAACTCTTTGCTACTTTAGACTCCTCATACAAATCCAGCATCCGATTGGGAGATGACAAGTCATTGGCAGTTGAAGGCATTGGAGCCATGGAGGTTCCAACAAAAGAAGGCATCAAGCAAGTAAGTGATATCTATTACACACCTCATCTTCAACATAATCTTTTAAGTGTTGGTCAAATGCTTGAAAAAAATTATAAGTTGATTTTTGATGAAGGTAAATGCACCATTTTAGACAAGAACAATAGTAATAGAATCATTACACAAGTGCCAATGTCAAAGAATAGATTATTCCCTTTGAAGTTTGGCCAGCCAGGAGGAAATAAGTTAGCAAATGTTGCTATTACCAATCCAAGTGTCCTATGGCACTTGAGATATGGTCATTTGAATTCAACAAGTTTGAAAATGCTAACTTCACAAGCAATGGTAACTGGACTTCCCAAAATTCAAGATAGTAAGGAATTTTGTGAAGGGTGTGCCTTGGGCAAGCATGCCAGGTCAAAATTTCCTCATGGGCAAGCATGGTAGGCCAGCTATCCACTTCAGTTAGTGCATTCAGACATCTGTGGTCCGATGCAGACCAAGAGTCTAGGTAACCACTCTTACTTCCTACTTTTCATTGATGATTGCACAAGAATGTGTTGGATATATTTTTCGAAGCATAAGGATGAAGCATTTGCATGCTTTGTTGATTTTAAAGCAAAAGTTGAAAGTGAGAGTGGATATTCAGTAAAATGTCTTAGATCAGATAAAGGAGGAGAATACTCCTCTAATCATTTTTTGAATTTTTGTAAACATCATGGCATCAAGAGGCAGTTCACAACTGCCTACACTCCACAACAAAATGGTGTAGCAGAAAGGAAGAATCACACCATTGTGGAGATGGCCATATCAATGCTTCAGACAAAGCATTTGAGTAATTCATATTGGGGAGATGCAACAAGGACTAGTGTTCACATCTTGAACAGAAGTCCTACTTCAAGTTTGAAAGGGAAGACACCTTACCAAGCCTGGTATGGTAAGAAACCAAATGTGAAGTATTTCAGAGTATTTGGTTCATTGGCATATGCTCACATTCTTGATGAGCTAAGAAAGAAGCTTGATCCAAAGAGTCAAGCATGCATTTTTGTAGGATATTGTGAAAACACAAAGGGTTATAGAATCTACAATCCTACAACTCAAAATATAGTGATTTCAAGGGATGTGATTTTTGATGAAGGGGGAGAGTGGGGTAAGCCCCAAATATTCAGTGATGTTGAAGCCACTGATATAGTTGCTCAGCAGGTGCAACCACAGATACCACATAAAGGAAAGCAGTCTCCTCCCACACATCCTCCAAGTCCATCTTCTGAATCAACTTCTTCACCAAGTCCTTCTCCACAGCGATCAGTAAGTTCCTCACCAATGGACATTGATGTTCCATCCAAAGGTAAGAGAACTCTACAATATCATCCATCATCTCAGATGTTGGATAAATTTTTTTCAAGAAGATACACTAGGAGTCAAGCTAGTGAAACGAAATATGTTTTACACAGATTAGAAAGTATGCACTTGCATGGTGATGATGAATCCCAGCAGGAACCTAGGGGAGATCAAGTTAACTATGCTTTGTTAACTAGTGCACAGCTTGAACCTTCTAGTTATGAGAAGGCATGTACTCAGAAGATTTGGCAAGATGCCATGAAAGAGGAGATAACCTCTATAAAAAACAACGACACTTGGGAGCTCGTGAAGCTTCCTAAAGGAAAGAAATGTGTTGGTCGTAAATGGATCTTCAAGACCAAGTTTAATGTTGATGGAAGCATTGAGAAGCATAAGGCAAGATTAGTGGCAAAGGGTTTTACTCAGAAATATGGAATTGATTATGAAGAGACTTTTGCTCCTGTAGCCAGATAGGAGACTATCAGAACAGTTCTTGCCTTAGCTACACACAAAGGATGGAAAGTCCAACACATGGATGTAAAGAGTGCATTTCTCAATGGTTACTTGATAGAAGAAGTGTACATTGAGCAACCACAGGGATTTGAAGTGCAAGGTAAGGAACACCTTGTTTACAGATTGAAGAAGGCACTCTATGGTCTTAAACAGGAACCAAGAGCTTGGTACTCATGCATTGATGGGTACTTCAAATATTATGGGTTCACCAGGAGCAAAAATGAACCCACACTCTACTACCTAAAGCAAGGTAATGACATCCTCATAGTTTGCTTGTATGTGGATGATCTTATTTTTATGGGTAGTAATGAAAAAATGAATATGGAGTTCAAAAACTCCATGATGACGTAGTTTGAGATGAAGGATCTTGGCTTAATGCACTACTACCTTGGAATGGAGGTTCATCAATCAGATACAGGGATCTTCATCTGTCAACATAAGTATGCTCAGGACATGATCAAGAAGTTTGCTATGGAGCATTGCAAACCAATTGCAACTCCAATTGGACATGGGATCCAATTAAACAAAGATGATGGAGCACCAAAAGTTAACGTGACCACTTTTAGAAGCATGGTTGGGAGTTTTATGTTTCTCGCCAACACCAGACCAGATATTCAGTTTGCTATATCTCTTGTTTCTAGATTTATGGCTAACCCATCCGAAGCTGCATTTGCGGGCAGCTAAAAGAATTTTGAGATATGTGAAAGGTACATTGGATTTTGGAATCCAGTACCATAAATGTGACACTATCAAGCTTGTAGGCTTTAGTGATAGTGATTGGGGTAGCAATATTGATGACAGGAAGTCAACATCAGGAAACTGTATTAGTCTTGGATCAGGACTAATAACTTGGAGTTCCAAAAAGCAGACAGTAGTAGCACTATCTTCAACGAGGTTGAGTATATAGCGGTTACTTATGCAAGTACTCAAGCCTTGTGGCTAAGGAAAGTACTAGAAGAGATTGGAGAACAACAAAGTGGTTCGACCGGAATCATCTTGCGACAACATCGATACCATTCAGTTGGCATATAATCCCGTCCACCATAGCAGAACGAAGCATTTTGATATGAAGTATCACTTCATCAGAGATATGGTGGAACATGAAATTGTTGAGCTTCAATATTGTCACACTTTGGAGAATGTCGCTGACATCTTCACCAAGGCGATGACTAAAGCTCAATTTGTAAAGCTGAGAGACTGTGTAGTCAGTCCTCTCAACTTTAAGGGGGAGAATGTTGCAAGTGTGAACAGGGTTCTCACTAAAAGTGGCTTAGAAAAATCTAGTTTTCTAGCCCTAAGTGTGAAAACCTAAAACAAATTGTCGGCACAATTTGTCGGCAAATTTCTTCTATCCTATTCTCCCCTATTTCTTCTCCTATATTCTTCCTCCTTATCCCTCCAACTCCCTTTCCCCTTATCCCTCCAACTTCTCCTCGCCGTCTTCTTCCCTTTCATCCACATATATATATATGATAATTTGTAATGTTTTAAAGTTGTTGAAGGGTGCAATTAAATTTAAATTTTCCACTACAATTATTTTTACTTGGTTTTTTGTGCTGCATTTGATCCTCATCGATCAAATGATTTAATTTTATTTTGTTTTTTTTTTTAGCCATGTATATACATACATATAAACATCATATTAACAATAAAATGATTTTAAATGGATAACATTAAGTGGTACAGGTTCCTCCACTCCCACAAAATCGACAAGTCTATATGTACCATTACCCACTTTTTGGGAAATTATGTATGGACCTAACCAATTAGCCATGAATTTATCATGAACGTGTGACAAAGAATTGGTGTTTTGTTGGTTCTCTTTAAGTACAAGATATTCTACGTGAAATTCATGAAGATGAAATTTGGTGTTGTAAGCATGCTTTAGGCAGTATTGATAAACTTGTAAGTATTCTAGTGCATTGACTCACCTTTCATCAAGAATAGTGAGTTGGTCCAGACGTTCTTATCTAGCGGTGTCATCATCTATGAATTATTGCAAAGAAATTCACAAGGAGGGAATATCGAGCTCAAGAGGCATGATGGATTTCACTCCATAGACCAAGGAAAATGGTGTTGCTCCTGTTGGAATTCGAATGCTTGTTCGATAAGCCCATAATGCCAAAGAGGTTTGTGTATGCCAATCTCTATGATTTTTGTTAACAAGTTTCTTGAGAATAGCAATCAAGGTCTTATTAGTAGCTTCGACTTGTCCATTTTCTTGTGGGTAATAAGGAGTTGAGAAACTGTGTTGGATATTATATTTCTCGTAAAGTGCTTGAACATCCTTGTTTTTGAAAGACTTACTATTATAAAAAATGATTTTAGAGGGAATACCAAAACGATAGATGATATGGTGGAGTATGAAATCCGTAATTCAAGGTCCTGTAATACTAGTTAGAGGAATGACCTCAACCCATTTTGTGAAGTACTTGATGGTTGTGATGATGAATGTGCTTTATCCCTAAGAGGGAGGTAAGATTTTACCAATTAGCTCTAGGCCCCATTGTGAAAAGGGCCAAAGGATTTGGAAAGAATGTAAAGCTTGTGATGGCACATGAGTTAAATTAGCATGTTCTTGACATTGCTTATAATTTTTGACATAGTTGCAACAGTCGCGTGCCAATGTGGGCCAATAATAACCCATGCATAAAATACACTTTGCAATATCCATTCCACTAAAATGATGACCACAAGTACCATCATGGGCTTCAGCTATGGCTATTTGAGCCTCACAATTTTTGAGACAACGAAGAAGGATTCCATCATAACCACGTTTATACAACACGTCCCCCAAGAGAATAAAATGGGCTACTTTTTGCTTGAAAGAGCATTTTGTAGACCGATACATATCAGATGAGAGTGTTCCAAATTTTAGAATGTCCAATATTTGGCTTGACCAAGACTCATATGGTTTTGAAAGGATAAAGCAAATGTATTTTTCATCCTTAGGATTAGTACAGACAATGGTTGCTTTAGATATTTTTGAGATTACTAGGGGTTGTACCTCTCCTAAGTCATCTTTTGGAATCAATGACCCAAGAGAGGCCATCACATCTACAAATCTATTGGTTGAATGAGGCAAGTTATTGATTTCATACCATTTGAATGTTGAGAGAAATTTCATTTCTAATTCATGATAAAGCTTAATGGTAGGTTCTTTGCATTGGTATTCTTCGGTTACCTATTTGACAACAAGTTGAGAATTCCCAAATATCCTAATATGCTTGATGCCCATAGCTATAGCGGATTGAAGATCTAAGATTAAGGTTTGTACTCTACAGTGTTATTTGTGCATGGAAAGTCTAGCTTGAATGATAAAGGGATGGGTATTCTTTGAGGTGTATGAAATACAACTCCAACACCTTGTCATTTTTTGCACTTAGATCCATCGAAGAACAAGGTGATATTTACATCTTCCTCTGGAATGACATCTTCTTCTAATTCAGTGACATAAAATACTGAATCATTCGGGAGCTCTATAATCAAAGGATGATCACTAGGTAATAGAGCTTCTGCAAGTTGATCGACTATAACCTAACCTTTAATGGATTTTTGGCTGATAAATTCGAGATTAATTTTTGTAAGGATAATTATCCATTTAGTGGTACGAGTGTTATTGTAAGTGTGACACATCATATAACGCAGAGGGTTTTCTCTAGCTATGACATAAGTTGTATGGCTAACCATATAATGTCAAAGTTTCTTAGTGGCAAAGACCACTGCTAAGCACTTCTCTATATAAGCGTATCAGGTTTCATAACTTACCAATGTTTGATTAATGTAATAAACAACTTGTTCTCGATTTTATTCATTTTTTGTGCAAGAATTGTACCTAAAGCAAAGTCCATTGCTGAGACATAAAGATAAAAAGGGACCCTCATACAAGGAGGAGCTAAGATTGGTGGAGAAACTAGGTAATGCTTGATGTAATCAAAGGCTATTTGAGATTCATATCTCCATGCAAATGACACCCCCTTTTGTAGCAAGTAGTTGAATGGCCTGCATTTATCAAAAAGTTATGTAATAAACCATCAGATTGATTGAATATTTCCTTGTAAACTACATAATTCCATAATTTTAGTTGGGGGAGGCATTTCCATGATGACCTTGACTTTGTTTGGGTCCACTTGAATGCCTCTTTTGGAGATAATGAATCCTAAAAGTTTACCTGAGGTAACACCAAAGACACACTTTTTGGGATTTAACCTCACCTTATGTTCTAGAAGTCGGTCAAAAATCTTGTCCAATACACTAATGTGCTCTTGTCAAGTTTTAGATTTAGCAAAGAGATCATCCACATATTCTTCGATAATTTTATGCATGTAATCATGAAAAATGTAAGTCATGGCTCGTTGATAGGTAGCTCCTGCATTTTGAGGCCAAAGGACAACCTTGTAGCAAAAGGTCCCCCAAGGTGTTGTGAATGTTGTTTTGTGTTGATCATCAGGATTTATGTGAATTTTTTTGTATCCTAAAAAACCATCCATGAGGGAAAGCATTTTGTGGCCAGCGCAGGTATCTACAAGAGTATCAATATTTGGAAGAGGTAAATCATCCTTAGGACACGCCTTATTAAGATCTTAAAAATCAATGCAAACATGTATTGACCCATTAGGCTTGCGAATAGGTACCATGTTTGAAATCCACTCAGGATAGTCAATAGGAACAATGAAATTAACATTTAGAAGCTTTTGAAGCTATTCCTTGACTAAGAGGGCCATGGTTGGATGCATCATTCTAAGATTTTTTTTGATCGGTTTGGCATCGAGATGTAAGGTGAGATTGTGGACTACAATGCTAGGGTCAAAGCCAGGCATATCCTTATAGGACCATGCAAACACATCTTTCTTCTTCTTGAGGAGAGTAATAAATTGCTCTTGTTCATCGGATGATAAGCTTTTTCTAAGCTTGACAATTTTGGGATTGTCAGGATCTGAACTCAGATTTACTTCAATGGTATCTTCAATAGACATATGTGAACCTTACTCAAGTTTATGTGGTTATGGGATCAGATGAATGTCATCTAAGATGTCATCCAACTCTTCCTGCTTATCATCATCTAGATCTACCTGAAAGACCTCAAGATTCTTGGTAGAAGATGGAGGTGAAGGTGGAGGAGAAGGAAGAATGTAGTTAGCGTAAGCCCTTAAAAATTCCTCGGATAGGATTAACTCTAAAAAGGAGGGTGGGAAATAAATCTGGTCCAATTCAATAATTCTTATGTCGATTGGAATCGGCTTAGCCAGATTATGTGGATTACGGAGTGGGGTGAATAAATCAGTAGGATTCATATTGACTTAGTAGGAAAGGATGGATTGGAAGAATGTATGAGAACCAATGTCAAATCTTTTTAACCCTGGATAACAGCAACAAACATGAAATTAAATGCTATGTACATACAAAGAAATATTTTGATTTTGATTTTTTTTTCTATGTACATATAGTACAAATTTTGGCTTGGCTGAATGGCTCAACGACACTCAAGTGGGGGGTGGTTCACCAGGTGGGTCAACTTGTTCTTGTGTAAGAAACAAGAAAAATATGGGTTTATGTATGGGAAACATTCAGAGGTAAAAATCATCTTGTTGGGTAAGGGGAAAAATGGGCTGAAATTCCTTTACATAATAATTAGAAGCATTGGACATAAGTTCATACTCTTCATAACTTTCATCATTAGAATCCAAAAGCGAGTAGGAAAAATTTAGGGGATCTTCTTCTTCATTGAAGTAAAGCTCTTGAAGATCTTGTTCAAGAGAAGTGGTTGAGGAACATGTCAAGGGGGCTTTGTCTTCGTCCTTGAGGCTAAGCCTTTGAAAATCTTGCTCAAGAGAGGTAGTTGTGGAGAGTGGGGTATGCCCTAAGCCTGAATGATCATGTGCTCCTCGATATGGGAAATCAATGATGTCAGGTATCCCTTATTCATGGGAACCTAGACCTTGACCTTACCAATTGACTATATGAAAGTAAAGAGATGGAAATATCACCATGTTTTGTATGTTGGCACATCTTGGCTCTTTTGGTTCTTCGGGCGATTTTTTCGTAATTGAGGAATCCAACCCTCCATAAATAAAGTTGATACTATTTGGAGCAGAAATCATATCGTAGACAACACTTGTGGTTAAAGGAAGGTCATGTGGGTGACCAAAATCCTTGGCTGAAGGAATGGAAATCGAGGTAATGGTAACGTCGTGGACCACGTATTCACCAATACAAGGACTAGTGATGTGGACCTCAACTTGGGATGATGTGGTGGATGGTTCAATATTGGCAGAAGGTTATGGGGAGTTGAATATTTCATAATCCGAAAGTTTGACTTGTGAAACATCAGCTGATGGAGAGGGATTGGGTGATGGCTTAGAAGAAGGTGGATGAGGCAATGATGATGAAGAAGGAATGGTTGTAGAAGGAGTGGTTGAGGTTGATAATGTGGCAAAAGTGGATTGACCTTGACCACATGTACAAGAAGAAATGGATGATTGAGGGGGTTTTGTGATGGGTAACTCCTCAAGAATAGGAGCTTTGGAAGAAAATGTGAATGGATTAAAAGATGAAGTGGATGGAGTCGAAGATGAAGTGGATGGGTTCAAAGATGAAGTGGATGGGTTCGAAGATGATGGGGATATGAATAGGTGGGTGGAAGGTAACATGGATTCATAGGGATTTGAAATGAAGTTGCAATACTTGAAAGGTTCTACATTCACGGGGATACAATGGACTTGACCATATTTGAAGCATTGGTGGAGAATTGATGGAACACACTTCATTTCCCTCATCCAAGATCTACCAAGAAGTACATTGTATGCCATGGACCCTTCTAATATGTTGAACATGATGTGCAATATTTTAATCCCTACTTCAATGGGCAAAACAACAGTGCCAACTGTGGTACACAAAGCATCGTTACATGCTTTGAGGGTGAATGATGACTTGGAAATGTGGGAGGGTGGAATTTTGAGGTTGCTAAGGGCAACAATAGTAATATATTTATGGATGAGCCGGTATCAATTAAAACCCTTTTAAATGGCTTCTTCTCTATTAAGGCCCTAATATTCAATGTAGGATCTATGAATTCTTATGTCATTGACTTTATTTCAAAGTCATAAAATGTGATGGATGGCTCCATGCATGTTCTAATGCTCCCTACAAAGTTGTTAAAGGCATTAGGATCTTGGGTTTTAAACTCAATGGATTTTATAATTTTCATTGAGGATTCTCTATGCCTAGAAGATTGTTGGATGAGCTCATATAAGGACAACTTGGCTAAAGCCATCTTCAAAATTGTAGTCAACCAACTACTTAAGGATATTGTTGGACTTAGAGGATGACAAATTGATTGATTTGGTGGGATAGAAATATGGATTGGCAGGGATGGATTTGGAGAAGTTTGAATAGGTGGCAGATTGGAAGGTTGTGACACATTTGGTTGTTGAGCATTTTGTTGACTTTGCCTTTGACCTCTTGTGACCACATGGACTGCTCCTACAAAATTTTCATAAGTTTGAACATGATTAACTTGAATGGAGGTGTAAGATGATTATTACCTCCTACATTAGTTTGGGCCTCTTCATGGTTAGGAAGAGGTGTTTGAAATATTCACAAGTTTTGATTTTGTGGAGCAAGGGGGTTATCAGCCTTAAGAACCCCCAAGTCTATGAGGTCTTGGACAATGTTCTTAAAAATGTGGCATGTGTTGATGTCATGACCATTTTGCTTATGGTATGGGCAAAATAGATGTTCCCTATAATTTCTACCACATTTGATAGGGTCATCAGGCCTAATTTTTGGTAAAGTCAACTTATTTATTTCATACAACTTTCAGAATATGGAAGAGTACGACTCCGTTAAAGGAGTGTATTAGCATTATGGATATCGGTACAAAGGAGATGTGATCCCCTAATATCAAGTTCATGGATCTCTTCCACAGGAAAACTATTTCCCCTTCTGCTCTGGCTATGTGATCTTCTATAACACTCTGTCTCTCTGCACTAACTAGTGGATCTCTCTCCACTTGAAGACTCCTCACTTAGATCTATCTTCAATTGTGTTGGTTGCTAGATCTCTATCCACTGAGACTATATCCTCTATACTCTGTCACCTCCAAAACTCTGTCAATAGGCTCACTAAGAACCTGCTCAATAGGCTCACACAGAATCTGCTTAACAAGATCACATAGAACCTATCCAATGCTGAATAACAAGCTCACACATAACTTGTCCAATGCTTAATAAAAAGCTCACACAGAACCTATCCAAATATGAATAACAATCTCACACATAACTTGTCCAAATCTGCTCAAGCAAGCTCACCAAGAACTTACCCAAATCTACTCTAGCAAGCTCACCAAGAACTTGCCCAAATCTGCTCTAGCAAGCTCACCAAGAACTTGCCCAAAACTGTCCACAAATTTTCCCAACACTGTCCTCAAATCTATCCCAAAGGCATTCTCAAAGGCTCAATCGATCATGCTCAAGTAGTACTCAAAATGAACTCAACAATGAATGGCAATATCAAATAAAATTAACTTCATAGAAGCATAAAGAGAATTTTTAGAGACTTAATATGTTCTAATCTCACTCTCAACCCAAATAAATCTCAACTCAACTCATAGAAGCATAAAGAGAATTGTTAGAGACTCAATATGTTTTAAACTCACTCTCAACCCAAATCAATCTCAACTCAACTCAAATCAACTCATAGAAGCATAAAGAGAATTGTTAGAGACTCAATATGTTCTAATATTAATCTCAACTCAAATCAACTCATAGAAGCATAAAGAGAATTGTTAGAGACTCAATATGTTCTAATCTCACTCTCAACCCAAATCAATCTCAACTCAACTCATAGAAGCATAAAGAGAATTGTTAGAGACTCAATATGTTCTAAAATCACTCTCAACCCAAATCAATCTCAACTCAACTCAAATTAACTCATAGAAGCATAAAGAGAATTGTTAGAGACTCAATATGTTCTAATATCACTCTCAACTCAAATCAACCTCAACTTAATTCAAGTCAACCTCAACTCAACTCAAGTCTTATAGAACCATAAATAGAATTGTTAGAGACTCAATATTTTCTAACCTTAATCTAAACTCAACATAGAATGATGGAATAGTTTGTTTTATAGAAATTGAATAATCACTTCACACATAACTTTACTAGGCTCAATCAACTCAACTCAACCAATCATCACAAGGGATAACTCTTTCTCACACAACCCTAGTCCAAGTATGTATCAACCAACTCAAATGTTTCCAACAATGCTCAACCACAAATCTCACATAACAATGATACTCATATTCTTTTCTAACTCAATTTCTTTCACAACCAATGGGATTCAACAACTATGCTTATCAAACAAGGTTTAGACACAACTCTCAATTTATAAAACCTTGAAGCATTCAACCAACCACTTTCGAAAAGGAAACCACAAATAATCCTTTTCTCTCTAATGATATTTTAGAAATAAACCACCATAAACAATCAAAAGGAGAATGTGCCCATACCTTTTATGAAGATGAAAAAACCTCTTTGTAAATCTGCCACAATCACAAAATTCTTTTTCCAATCTTCACAAGGGTTAGTAGATCACAAAATAATCAACATTACTCCACTTTTCAATAATCATCACCAAGGCCTTTAATTGCACAACTTCCTTATCTCTCCTAAAACCACGTGTACCATAAAATAAAATAAATCAAAAAATTGCATAACCTTTTCACTCCCAAAACCACTTATACCATAAAATAAAATAAATCACAATATTGCATACCTTGTCACCTCATGAAAGAATTAATCCTCTTGAAAAAGAACAAGGCAAACTTCACTTTTGGAACCCCTTTGCAAAATCAGAAATATATCCTTACACACACCTTATTTCTCCTTCTAAATAATTTAGTCAAATATCCCTTGAAACAAGCTTTCCGACGATATATAATATGCCCACTTTTTTAAATAAATTGAAACCTTTACATATATATATGCCAACCTCCATTAATTGCACATAGGTCGGCCCTTCATTAATTTAAACTCAAACTTTAAACTTTAATATCTTCATCACTGGAGATCCTTTTTCGATGAAATAAAATTCCAACTTGGCCTTTAAGAAAAGTCCTTTCCACATAATCCCACCATAGTTTTAAATAAAACCTTTTATTTTACCTGCCTTGGTTTTCATAAAAACCCTGTAAATAGCCATGCTTTCCAAAATATCATAAATGCTTATTTATGAAATATTTTGGACACCAAAACCAAATGTGATCCATGTAACATCAATGATCCATGTGACATCAATGACATAAAATACCTCAAATTACCTCAAATGTCCAACACTACCTACAGTTTTATTTCATTAACAACATCAAAAAATTTCCCTTCTTCAACCCTTTTTGATGTAACTTTTGACAAGGTTAAATATATCTTAGGCTTATTTGCTTGAGAGGTAGTTACAACCTCTTATTTTTCTACTCTATGATCACTCAGGATTTTCCTAAAACCACTGGCTTTCATTTGTGTTGCAGATGGGATAGGTATTTCTTTGTCATTAATCTTTAGCGAGGTGGGCACAACCTAAGAAGCCAAATTTTTTACACTGGTTAAGGCCAATAATTTATCAAAAATAGGAGCTTCAATTTTTTTTTATGACACAACGAGCTCTTGAGATGATACTGTAACTATTTCTTTTCCTTTTTCTATATCAAGCCCTAAGTGAGCTAGTTGTGAAGTACTGAGCACTGCTTCTATCAAAAGTTGAGAATTTTCTGGGCCTTGTATATGGAATTCCACTACATTTGCAGTGTGTACAGTAACTTCAATTTGATCGAGACCCTATTATTTTATGATTTCCAGTATAGGGTCTTCTCGGACTAGTAGGAGGAGCAAATATTGGTGTCGCTTTCTCAACAGTGATCCTTCTTATCGAGTGCAACTCAATTGGGTATTCGCTTGGTGGATGAATTTGTGAATTTTCCCTTATATTTTATGGGAATTCATTCCACACTCTTTGTAGGTTTTCCCATTTTTCCATAGCTTCCAATAAAGCCTCTTCATATTTGTCTTCTCTGTGTTTGACCCAGGCATACTCACGTTTCATCATTTCTTGGTATTTTTGCAGAGGATCATAGGGTCTCCAAGTCACTTCTTTGAAATCCAACCCTTCTAGATAATACATACCTTTCAATAAGTTTGGATAACCTGTGTATATATAATATTAAAATTTGTAGGGGACATTAAACCAAGGGACCCGACCGTGCTTGTTGGCCTGTCTCATTTTGGCTTCTTTTACAACCTACCTTACCAGTTCCAAGGTAGCTAAGGAGTAAGGGCAATATGTAGGCAACACCTCGAGGGGCATTTTGGCTCCATAGATCCTGATGTACGTAAAGCCTTATGAGAAGAAGTAATCTTCTTTCTTTCCCTTTGATAAGTGATTTTATTCCTAAGCCTAATATTTTTGGAATATTTCCTGTTAGAATCTAGTGGATTTCTACCCTGAAATTATCTCAGAACTAGCCTAAATGGGTGCATTCCTCATGTTTCCTCCAAAATTTATTTTGAACGTAGGGACTCTCAATAGCTGTCAGCCTCCTTTTACTATCTTCTCCCATTTGACCAGCTATCATATGCATAAGAATCAAGTAGTTGGAAAAATGAGGTATCTGTTTCTTTTGCTCTAAAATTACTCTTTTAAGTTTTGCCAACTCACCGTGCATCTGTGCACTTAATTATTCCTCCCAGGTATATATGGGGTGTTTGTATTTCTATTACATTGAGCTACTAAATATAATACATCTTTCCAGACCACATCGAGTCTTGGTACCCCCAGTATGATACTAATCATATCACTAGAGTCTCGAACCTAAGGCTTAAAGGCAATTTTTCTAGCAAGAAAATCATACAACACGTCCTCATATTATTCAAAAAGCATTTTAAAGGACTCTAATTTGGTTAACCTACTAGATTACATATGAATTTCCTGGTGAATTAGCGATGTGTTTGAAGGTGTGAGTTTGAAAACCTCCCTAATGTGCTTGGGTGTGATACTGAACACCAATCGATCCTTGTTGTCTCTGAAGGTCTTGGTGTTCTCGTCATAAGCCACTACCAACCACACTAGAAGGTCCATAGAGTAGTACACTCAGGGGTATATCAATATCCCTACATTGTTCATCCACCTGTTGCTCCTATGATGTCCCTTATACTATAGCCTTTTTGCCTTGTGGAATAAATCTGCCAACAGCCAAGGGTAGCACTGTAAATTCTCTTTAGTGGAATCAAAACTTTGAACATAGGTGTTCTCAATTTTCCATTGCTAGATCGGCGTGAGCTTCTTGTCCTTCACTGATTGTTTGACGAAATCATACATCCCCATAGTGGTAATAACTTTTTCAAGGATTTTGGCATATGGGGCCTAATCAGAGATAAATTTTACAGCTTCCCTGGTGTCCTTTGGTGCGAAAGCAACTCCCCAGGCAACCATTTCTCTCACAAACAACAACTCTACTTATTGAAACACTCTTTCGAGTCGTTCATTCATTCAGGTAGCTCTCAAGCTCTCTGTTCTTCTGTAGCAATTTTATCGCTCTGAGATAACTAGGGTGGTAATATGTTTGAAGGTGGAGGTTTAAGTAATTTACGAAAGAGTGGCCTCACAACTTTTGCACGAGGTGATATTAATGCAACGTCACCAACTCCCTTTTGAAATTGACCAATGAATGTTTGCCATAGTGTTGTTTCCAAAATTGGGAAGTTATTTCTTATGATATTTCTCATCTCGTACCTCTATAGTGGACTTTGATTCATGTACCTTTAATCATTTATAGTGTTGCTATTGGTCATTGATCTACTTCCTCTTCTGACGTGGCATTAGGAATGTGGTGGTGATAGCTTTTCGTAGGAATTTTTACGAGGTATTATGCCACCTCATCCTTCAATAGGGGTCGATTTTCAAAAGTAGAGACACCGTTAAAAAGTGATCATTATTTTGGGGATCGGTCATTAGATCCGCTCATCGAAGTGTTTGCCCATAAATTTCACTAATCTACACGTTTGGTTAGCCATATGACAAAATATATGTATGCTAAATTTGGCAACATATACTAAGTGAAAAATCATGCTTTGCAATAAAATGGTCATGCATACTTAGCTTTAGACATATAATCTTTAATTTGATTTTACCCAAGTGTTAGTCATATATAAATATATTTTTATTAATGTCCACATGGTGGTTATAAATTTTCAATAACCTTTAAAATTAATCCTTTAAAGTGTGCTCATGTATCTAAATATCCACCTTTTGATCAAAAACCCTATTGTGCGCGTTCGTCTGACCTTCTAGATGTGCACCGATTTTAACCATAAAAAGGGGGGAATTAGCCACATATTAGACCCTTGGTTAATCTTAATTAGGTGAAGGATTAATCGGTTTTTACCTTAATTAATTAATCACCCGATCACAAAACATATACCTTAACCTTTGGGTGTCTCGGTTATGCACAACCATCAGATCTTGGTGGAGACAAGCGTAATCATCGGATCTGATTTGTCTTTATATGACTTTTTTTCGATGACATCGCTATCAGATCTTCATCTAGAATGATCATGACTGTTGATTAACCCATGAGGTATGGTTATATCTTTTAGGTGACTTTTATTAAATCGTAACCATCAAATCTGGGTGGGTTGAAACACTACCATTGATTTTCCTTTAGCTTATAATACCTCCGAGGGAGCGCTGCCATTAGATTCGATCAGGGCCAGCACTAATATCATCTCATGACGTACTTTGACTTATCAATGTTTGCTCATATCATGGAAGAGTGCTATCATTAGATTGGCTTTGGAGTGTGTGCGGCCGTTGATTTCTTTTGGCCTATCCAATGTCTAAGCTTTGGATTATTATGAATGAAGCGTGACCATTGGATCGGCTTATATTTAAACACAACCATTTATCACCTTAGATATGCATAATGTTTAAACCACGAGTGTATAAAAAACTTTTGATAAACCTTGGTTACCTTTGGTGAAAGCGTATTCATCGAATTTGGAGGGGGTCATCATTGTCATTAGATTCAATAAAAGTTGCTCATGTCTTAGTCAATATGGATCCACGATCAACTTTGAATCCTTCGGGTAACACATCTGTTAGATTTTATCATGATGAAGAATGATCATCGATCTCCCATGACCTGTAAAACTTTAAGCACCTTGGGAAAACACTGTCATCGTATTTTTGTGGGATCAAGCGTTACCGTTGGATCAACTGATGATGCGTGCCTCTTTATCCTAAGAGGGTAAAATTAACATGTGCTTTAGACCCTTGCTAATTGTAATTAATGCTGCTTTAATCATGGTTTGACCTTGGATTACTGATGAAATTTGACTTTGTTAATGCTTGATCACTTTGGGAAAGCACTATCGTCAGATCTGATGGGGATCGTGTGCCGTCGTTAGACCTGGTGAAGGTGCAAGTCACTTATCCACCATTTATATGGGTGCTTTATTTATCGATCAACCTATTGATATCTTGAGATTTACAATATTAATAACCAAAGGGGTGCATACCTTTCATTTTAAATAACCTTTGATTAAATGAAGATGGAAAAATTAACAACGTATTAAGACCCTCATTAATCAATTTTATCGGAAGCTAAAGAGGTTTAATGAAAAATTAATATTTTGAGTGCTTAAACCTTCTGATTTTATAGGTTGTTTAGTCTGAGAGTTATGTGGTCATCGAATCTTATCAAAATTAAGTGCAACCACTCAGATCTGGGAAGATGCATGCTTTTTAATCATGATATTTTATAATGTGGTTGACCTTAAACCCGAATTTAATAATTCAATTATTAATTTTAAACCTTGGATTATTGCCTTCGTAAAACCTGCGGTTAAATTTGATCACCCTTGGTGAGCGCGCATCCATCAAATTTGGTTTAGAGTGGGCGCTACCATTGGATTCTTAGAACCTATTTGATGCTTAATTGAAAGGAGGTGCATGACCCTTTCTTGGGTCTAATTTATTAAATTGTCTTATACCTTAGGTTATAATATTTTTAACTTTAGCTTTTAATAAAACCTGCCAACTTAGAGGGTGTGCATCCATCAGATTAGCCATGGGATAAGCGCATCCGTTCAGATCTAAAAATTTGCTCGACATTTAATCAATGGGGTGCGTCACCCTTACTTCAGATTTTATTAATTCAATTACCTCAGACTTTAGGTTATAATATTTTGACCATGGTAATTAATTAATTAACATTTGCATGGATTTTACCATGAAGGGGGTGCATACCCTCAATTGACCATTTGACCTTTAATTAAACTTTAGGATTATTGTCGATTTAGGTGCAAACCTTTTTAGACAATTCATTAATAATTCACAAGGCTTGGGCTCGTTCACTTAGGTCCAAATATTTTAACCAATTCATTATACACCCAATGTTTCAAAGGTTGACTTTAGAGGCCATTTTAATGATAAGATTCCAAATCTTTTTTAAAATTCAAATGCTTTTAAAGGTTGAGGGCCATGTGATGAACATTTGAATTTTTGGATAAGATCAACGGTTACAACAACGATCTTGTTATCAACTAAAATTTTGAATTTTAATTTTACTAAGATGTCATTATTTTTATTAAAATGGTTCAAAATATCAAAACATTGAAAATCCATTTTTCTCAAAGGAGAATGCAATAGGGACCAACAACATTTGCTAATTTATTGAAGCCAAAATTTTAAAATTAAGGGTCTCTGATGTTGAGTCAATTTTGGCTCCAACATGCCTGATTGTGAACCAGCTTGGTTGGTCGAATATCCACATCATACTCTTGAATATTTGAAATCCAGCCTACTCTTTTATCACCAAGCTCTCCTTGGTTGACTGAATCTCCACATTATTTTGAGCATAATTGAGTCAACATCTACATTAGTTGACAAGGTATACTAGCCTACTCTGGAGGTTGGATTGAAGTTAATCTCTAATCCATCCAATATCAAGGTTTGAGCTATTATTAACGGGTATGCGCCTCCCAGAAGTCGAAGATTCATAATCATATTTCAATTTTACCTTGATGTCAATTCAGATCCCAATAGGTACTCGTGCTCGCATAGAGTAAAACAATAGGAATAGTTGTAGATGAAATACCACTTGCAAGGAAACCTCTAGGGTTTTTAATTAAGATTGGGTCCTCATAAAAATTAATCCTTGATGCAAAAAGGCCTTCATGAGCTAAGGCTAGATGGCTTTATAGGGAAATGAATTGTGATGAAAGTAAAATACAAGAAAAATAAAAACTTTTGTAAAAATTTAAAACCTAAGCTATAGGGGTGATGCACTAAGAATTAGAATCCCTCATTAATGAAACAAGTGGTTATAAATGAACATGGGCATCATCATATAATAGCTAAAATAAACACAAACAAACTCACATAACCAAGAATTGAAAAACACATTAAGGATGGAGGATAAAGTGAAACTAGTCATAAATTCCATTAATGTACTAGAAGTGATTACAGGGCATGTGGCCCAGAGGCTCGATGCTTCTTAGACAAAGGCTTGAGGCTCAAGCTCCACTTATTACAATTAAGAAGAAGGGTGAGAAAGGAAGAGCTTGTAAGTCCAAGTATAAGGCATGAGCAAATAACTCTCGATGCCTTTATAATATAATTTGGGGCTATTTATAATCCAATAGGAGGGTCCATTTCACTCTGAAACTCTATGAAAAATACCTACAAGTTATCCTTTGATCTATATCCAAAATCCTTCTACAATTGGAACTAGAAACTTTGATATATCTAGATCGAGGGCCATCAATGATAGGAGCTTTAAGGCCTTCAGATGATAAATTTTCATTGACCTATCTCATTGCTACTATGTTAGGTATGGTTGTACCATTAACATTTTATTGATTTCTATTGGAATGTCTCACTTGCTAATGTAGTGGGCATTGACTTCATGATTGGTGAATATCGATAGGGTAGGCTCATGCGTATGATGGGTGATCCTTTTGTTGACATGCGGTTGGCTATGACAGGCTAGGTTTCTAAAGTAAATATTTATAGCCAATGGTGGATGTCTTCTTAAATTCTCTTTTGTATACCTTATTCTTTGTACGTGTGACTACCACATGTTATTGGTTGAGGTGTGACCTCCTCTTGGTCAATGGTGGGCCTTCTCCATCTAGGCATTTATGCCTTTATTCTTGGGTTCCTAACTAGATTCCATGTATTTGTCTTTATGTCCCATCAGGAACTTATCTTCTTTTCCATGCTCTCCTCTGTTGAAATGACCATGCCAACTATTGGATTGACAATCAATGGATCATGGGCCTTAATGCCCTCAATATGGTTAGCTCTGTGTGGAAGATGACCATCTACTATCGATGAGAATATCTAATGGTTTATGTGGGTTCAAAACTAATCTACATTCTATTTCATGTTCCTTTATTTTGAGTGAATGCATAAGACACCTTCTAACTTCTTTCTTTGATGTACCACCTTCTAACTTCCTTCTTCAATGTCCCATAACTTTGAATTTGGCTTGGCACCAAAATTTTCCTATAATATTTGGTGCCCTTCTATAATAGTTTATGTGCATCACATGCTTACTATACCCCCATGAGTGAATGTACCTATAGGGATAGCACAATAATATAGGTGTTTGTGTCATCCAAAAGAATGTGATTTCGAATCCTACTTGGCTTAATTTTTTTTCTAGGCTCTATTTTTATTCTATCTTTAGGAGACTTTTATCAATGTCAATTTACACCAAAAATAGAGGTGCAATGGTAGGTTTTTTAGATTATAAATTCTAATACATAGGTTTAGAACCTTGATATTTGATTTTTACAAGTGGAGCCTTTTTGATAGAATAGGCATACATGCTAAAAGGTGAATCATACAAATTTCCTCCAAGCGTGATGTAGTGATGTAATAGTTGAACCTCTTCCTTTTTGGATTGAGAAGTTCATTTCAAATATTAATAATATCTTTTTTTCATAGTCTCTCCTCAAAGACAGATCAAAAGATATCTTCCTCTCCTCACATTCAGTTAAGTCTACCTGGTGTAGTGGTTGGATGGATCCCTTGTTGTGTATGGGTCAAATGTCTAATCCCTGCAAGCAACCTTTGTTGAATATTTTTTCCAACCATGTGAAGGAAGGTGTACATGCTATGTGGCAGAAGATTTCTCTTCATTCCCATTGTAATCTTATCATACTAGTTGGTAATTATGCTTGTGGTGGACAGGTTCCTAGTTTAAAACTTAGTGTTATCATTTTTCTCTTTGCTCCAAGGTATGCATTTGATATTGTCTCTAACTATAATATTTCTCTATATTTCTCAAGCATGTGTGTGGCACATTAACCTACTCATTTTTTGAAGGTAGAAGGTTATGGGTTTGATCCCCATCAGCTTTGAACCTATCAAAAAATGCATATCATATACGTGTGTGTATGTATGTATGTATGTATTGTATGTGTGTTAGGATATCCAACCAATCAAATAATTCAACTTGTCAACCTATGGTTTGCCAAATAAAAAAATGCAGTATCTAGTTTGATTGTACAAAATGTCTAGATTTGATTCAGCAAAAAATATCTCTAAATTTTGACAATTTAATTTTTTTTCTAATTTAAGTTCTAATATACCAAAAATTTCAAAGGCCATAACTTTTACGAATGGAAGCATTTAGAGGCTATTTTATTATACTACATAGTTTTTTAAGTTTTGCACAGTGGTGACATTGGTTTATGGATGTATTATAGTTCTATATGGATTTTGTGTATGAAATGGATTCTTTAGGGTATGTTACTCATGTCATTGGGTAAAATTATAGCACTTGGTAAATTCAAATGGCATGATTACTCAGAAGCAAGAATATTTAGTTTATTTTTATAATGAATTAGAAGAAGTTCTTAGTGATCATGAACTTAGTAAGAACAAGGAGGAAGCTATTGGACTCTTTTTTATGTTAGTTGAACTAGATGTACTTTTCCACATTAGAGAGAAAACTAATCCTATTGAGGTATGGACCACTTTGAAAGATCTCTATGGAAAATTAAGTGCTAGTAGAGTTAAAATAATAGACATAAATCCTTCTAATCTTAAATTTACACATTTTAGTAGTGTTGAAGACTACACATCTCATTTTAAAGATCTAAAAGTTGACCTATCTACAGTAGGAGGTAAGGTAAATGATGATGATGAGTATGTCAAATCTATTATTCTCAATATTTCTCCTCCTCTTCATATAGTTGTTTTGGTTCTTTATGTGAATGCTATAACTATCAAGGATCCATAACCTATCTCTCTTGAAGGAATTTTTAAGGTTTCTTGTTCATTATGAAGTTGTAATTAAATTATTATGGAGCTCTTTCTCATACATAGGATCGTTGAAAGGATTTCAAATCAATGGAAAAAAGGCTTAGTTGCCTAAGGGTATGTCTAAAGGTTTCAAAGAATTCAAATACTTGTGAGTATTATAAAAGAGAACACTCCATAAAAAATTGCATTACAAGGTTAAAGAATATTGAGATAAAATTATTGAGGGTTAGACATAATTATGGAGATGATAAAGCAGAGGCCCACTAGAGCAGCCATTATGGGGGTGAGGCATTACCTCTAATACCTCTTCTCCTTGGTGCCTCAGTTCAAATTATAGGGGGTGTTAAATTATGTGTAACTTGATCTTGTTAGGCCAAGGAAAAAATTATGAATAAGTATTTATGAGCACTGTTAATATAGCCTATAAGCATGTGTATATATAATCCTATAGGCATTCACCATTTATGTAAACCTACAGGCATGTTCATGTAATATTAAAGGAATATTTTACATTCCACCCTTAATGATATTGGTTAATAAATATTTATGGATAACCTTGCTTAAAGGATGTAATTTATTATTATTTTATTATTGTAAGTTAACCTTAAAGTCAATTCACTATTGGGTTGAGGTTAACTACTCATTGGGGTTTTGGTATTAGTATAAATATCCCTCAATGAGTGATTTTTTGTATCATATATGAATAAAATATGAAATATTGGGATACCCACAGGCACCAAACTTTTATTTTATCTCTCCCTCCCTCCCTCTCTCTCTACTTAATTTACTATTATTATCTTTAATTTGATCCTAATTTTTTCAACATACAATTGTGGTGACTGCATGTTTAAGAATGTTTCTAGAAAGTGTTGTGAATCCGGATACAAAACACACTAGGATGTTCAACACTAGTTTCTAAAACCCTTTCCTAGACATAACACTTCATTATAAATAACTCCTTGCATCCAATGTTAACATGAATATCAAACTAACAATTGAAATTATCACCTTAACTTCTTTTGTAACTATTTTCTAAAATTTTGTTCAGCACCTATTCAAAATAGGAAACATTTTAGTTTTTCCAATGGTTATTATAATTGCAACATACATGGATGCATATAAAGTAAATTCTACGATAGTTTAGTATTTGTTTCTCTTTATCTAATGTATTATAGGTCTCCTTCATAGACCAGATTAGATGCTAAACATATTAGAATCTCATCATGCACATTTCAATCACATGCCTACAACCTATAGCATAAATTTAGCAATATTACTAATTAAGCTACATAAACACTTTGTGTTTTGTAGTTATTTACATTTTAATTATCAATAAAAAATTTTTTCTATTTATTTACATATTTTAAAATTATGTTGTATATTTTATAATTAGCATCCTTTAAGATGGTTTACTCTAACATGTGGATGCTTGAAGAGGAAAATTATTGTGCCCTATCTTGTTGCATAGCTCAAAATCATAACTCATCCAACCTCACAAATTTTATTAGGTATTTGTCTTCTATACCACCCTCTTAGGAATTACCAATGAAAATTAGTAAGATAGATATTAATTTTTCAATAGATAATTACAATTTTTCTCTTAGATAACGCCACAAGTAAGGTACTTATATTGGGATGGAGATGCTCTACAATATTGCTAAGGAGATCCTTAAAAAGCTACATGTTTTTAAATCCTAGTACTTTTGGATTCTTTGAAAGAAATATTATATCCACACCACTAATAAACCTATGTAAACGTAAGGAACCTACTATTGAAATAAATCTCACACACACAATACTAAAATATAACTTAAATACATGCAATAACAAAATAACACTGTGCAGAAAGTAATTGCAGAATTGAAACAATCTCACAAATAACTCAGAATCGCAGGCCTCTTCGAGGGGGCAACCTCCTTCAATATTTCATTAGCTTGCAAAATATACATTCTTATATGGCTCCATGCCTTTTAAATATAAAGCTACATGCAATCTTACCTAAAGCTTCAAGAGTTGGATTACATGCAAAATGCCACTTGGCTTACATGTGAAATGCCACTCGAGCTAGAATCTTCTACCAAACATCAGTTACAATCTTGATAACAATTATATGCAATGGCACCATCGGTTACAATCTTGATAACGGTTACATGTGATGGCACCACTTGGCTAGGTGCCTTATTTACCACATACATTATGAGGAATTACAAAATAACATGATAATAGAATCCCTCCACGTTGGAAGTGGGTCATTACATAATAATGAGAATCACAAAGTAATGTTAGGATGGGATCCTAACATGTCCTTCCCATTCAAAAAACTTTGTTCTCAAAGCTAAAGATGAGGAAACTAGTTTTGGAGCTGATGGAGAGACTCCCATGTGGAGTTCAAGCCACTGAACAAGGACTTTAGTAATGGTACGGTTGTGAAGAGTGCGAGTCTAAAGATCCAACAATTTTTTAGGTTCAAGCAAGATAGAACCTTCTTCATCTAACTTTGGAGGTGCAGATTGAACCTGTACATGATTTCCCACCACATTTTTGAGAGAGGAAACATAAAAAATAGGATGGATCTTGGATGTTGTTGATAAGCAACACACCCCCCACTGAAAAATGAGATTCCATCCTTAGAAAATTCTGAACTTTCATTTTTTGCAGCAGGGACCCTCTTGATCTTTTCAGGTTTTAAATCCAAATTTGCTTGCCTCATTTTTAAAGTTGTGCTTTTTCTTGCATTCTAGATGTGTTATCCAAGAATTCACTTTTTACATGCTAGAATCATTCATGCACAAGCAAAATCTTGCAACTGCACCGAGAAAATCCAGAAAACAGTTGCATAATTCACTGAAAAATCAAACTTTCCATTTTTGGTAGTGTCGCGATATCGCGACACTTCCATTTTCGAAAATGTCGCGATATCGCGACAGGTAAGTCAAAATGCGGATAAGTGCGCGAAAGGTCGCGATTTCGCGACATGTCGCGAAATCGCGACAATTTTTTTGGAGAGACGCAAGCTGTACGGAGGGCGCGATTTTGCGACATGTCGCGAAATCGCGACATGTCGCATTTTTGCGACAGGAGAGAGAAAGTGGCTGCAGGATGAAAAATAGGCTAAGTCGCAAACACGTTCCAAAATCGCGGTCAACGCGGTCAACGCATGCAGGTAAGGAACTGTCGCGATATCGCGACGTGTTCTAGAATCGCAGCTGAAAATCGGGATGGCTGTACGGAGGCCAGGAGGGTCGCGATTTCGCGACATGTCACGAAATCGTGACATGTCGCGTTTTCGCGACCGACGAGGGAGGAAGTTGCCGATGCTCTGGCAGGGTCGCGATTTCGTGACATGTCGCGAAATCGCGACATGTCGCCGAATCGCGGTAGGAGAGAGAAAGTCATAGTTGACCTGAAAGTGCATTCCGGCGGGAAACAGAAGGCTTCCTGGGGTAGCGACACGTGTCAAAGCATGAATGGGACAAACGAAGCCGACATGCAATCTTATTTTGCGGTTTTTAATCTGTTTTTAATGTTTTAAGCTTCGATTTAATTAAAATGCTAATCTAATGCATCTTTTTGTCTTTCATGCGGGATTCCACCGGCACTTACGGGACACCGGGAAAGACCATAAAGGCGAAGATAAAGTGCGGATTTAGTCAAGGACCGCCATGCTAGGAGAGAAGTTGCCGGTGAGAGCATTCAACAACAAATTTATTGCAGACTTGATAGCATGAAGACCATTTCAACTTCGAGATGGATTTGCGGAGATCGAATTGATGGAGAAGTGGTGACTCATCCGACTCACCGGCAGAATTAATGAAAGCATTTATTTGCAGATGCGAATGAATGCAAGTTGCATTTTATTTTATCTTCTCCATTTATGGCAGCTGACTGCACAGATTTGCCGAAGGGTTAAGTTCTATCCGGACTTTGATTTTTAAATGGATTTTTATTGTAAAACCGGGGTCCTAGGGTTTAAGTGCGATAAGATTTAGGGTTTGAGCAAGATATTTTGGAAAAGATCGAGTGTCTGTCCTGAGTCTATAAATACAAATTCTAAATGTAATCGCAGGAGGCGGGGACTTAGAAATAAAGGCTTATAAGCAATTTCTTGCAAATTTTGTGAAATCCTTTATTTCTGGACTTGGAGTTGATGTGCTTTAGCTTTTCTGTGATAGCATGGCCAGGAGCTTAATCTTTTGCAGAGTGTGATAAGTGTATTTTCTTTTGTTATCCGTTCCATTTAAAGTTTGTTAGATATATCTTCGTAAATATGCCATTGTCAAGATTAAATATGCTGTTAGGCTTCAGTTGTTCTATTGTCTGCTAGGGGAAATTACAGATTTCAGGTGTAAGTTTGTTCTAATTGCTCTGTCTTCACTGTGCGATCTAGGCTGCCGATGAAAGATACCAGTTTTAACCAGCTGCCCTTGGATTTATGATTTTACGCTAGATCTGTTTCACTCGCCTTGTGCTCTTAGTTGAAAGTGATCTTAGACTGACTGGACACTTTCTTCTGGGATTTGTTCTGTTGTGAAGCTGATAGCATAGATAAGATTGACAGTTTGGGTTTACAATTGATGTTTGATAAACTTCTCTTTTCTGCCCTACCCTACCCTCTCTTTGCTTACCGTTAATGATCCATTTTTATTTTCTTTATTTGCCTTTTATTTAAATCTGCTGACCCATGAGAGCTAGATCAAGAATTCAAGTTAAATCTGATTGTCAACAACTTTTGCAACTCTCGAACAAGTTCGGGAACCCCCGTAAGGTAACAGAGCGATCCATATTGAAATCTATTCCGAAGTGGAAAAGAGTGAATTGCCATTCGACCCAACTCTGTAACTCGCACCTTGGATAACCAGCTAGATCCTAAAGATGAGTGGGATCAGTCCCGTGGGTGTCTCCGGAGCTTTCCTTGCTTCATCCTTTTTCCCGGGGTGTGCATGAAAGCCGGACCAACAGATGTAAGTGGAAGGGCCAACTTGTAGTCTATGGTACCAATCCACTATAACACCTAGTAGAGCCCATAGTATTTTGTGGTAAGTTTTTGATATTTGTAAAGCTGGAGGGATAGTTGTTTGTACAGTTGCAAGTGAAGGAAGACCATATCACCCACATAAAAACTATGCTCAAAATGGTGTTGGTCAGCATGTTGGTGCATCCAATGTTGGGCCACATCCAAATTTAGCTTCAATTTCTAGAGGACATCAACATGCTGACTGAGAGTAGTATCGACTACATGGACCTTGGAGCTACTTGGAATGTAGAAGGAAGGTGTGGGTGGAGGGTACCCATAAACTAACTCAAAAAGGGTAACCTTGGTTATGATGTGATAGGAAGTGTTGTACCACCACTCGACCAAGGGAAGCCATTTCGCCTAGTGCGTAGGATGATCTGAGGTAAAACAAGAAAGGTAGGTTTCAAGGCATTTGTTGACAATCTTTGTCTAGCCATCAGTTTGTGGTTGATAAGTTGAACTCATTTTGAGCTAATTTCCCTGCAACTTAAATAATTATTGCCATAAGTGACTTATAAAGGTTGAGTCACACTCAAACACAATGGAGGAGGGCAGACCATGAAGGTGAAATATAGAATCAAGGAAAATTTGGGCAATGGTGGATGTTGTGTAAGGATGGGATAGGAAACAAAAGTGAGCATATTTCGAAAGACGATCCACTACCATGAAGATAACATATTTGACTCTAGACTTAGGTAATCCTTCAATAAAATCCATAGAAATATCCATCCAAACCTGGTCAAGAATGGACAAGGGTTGAAAAGTGCCTAGAGAACGCACTGTTTCACCTTTCATCTGTTGACAAGTATCACAATTTGCCACAAAATATTGAATGTGCTTTTTCATACCCTTCCAAAAAAGTGCATTTAAGTCATTCATATAATTTGTGAAAGATGGAATGACCAGCAAATGGGGCAGCATGCAGTTCTGTCATGAAAATTTCCCGTAATGGGGACTTATGGGGAACAACAAGGCGTTGGTGGTAACGCAAATCTTGGCCATCCCAAGTGTAGCCTAGACATGAAGTAGGCTTAGTGTGTAGGGAGACAACCAAAGTTTGAAATTCAGAATATTTAAGTACCTCCTAGCGTAAGGAATTGATCCATTGGAGAATCGATAATGAAATGGCACACAACATACTAAGAGCCTCAAATTTATGAGAGAGAGCATCAGTCACAACATTCTCCTTTCCCTTATTATAGGTGATATCATAATCGTAGCCAATGATTTTAGAAACCCATTTTTGTTGTTCAAGGGTTGCAACTTGTTGCTCCAAAAAGTATTTAAGACTTTGATGGACTGTTTTAATGGAGAAATGATGCTCGATGAGATACGGTCGCCAATGGGTTATTGCATGAAAAATTGCCATCATCTCCTTGGCATAAGTGGATTTTCCTAAATTACATTTGGAGAGAGCTTTACTAGTGAAGGCCAAGGGTATCCCTTCTTGCATCAACACTTCACTAATACCACAACCTGAAGTGTCGCTTTTAATGATAAATGGTTTGGAGAAATTTGGAATGGCCAAAATAGGCGTAATGGTTATAACATGCTTTAATTCTAGGAAATCCTATTCAGCGGGTCCTGTCCAAGTAAAAGAGTCCTTCTTCAACATGGAAGTGAGAGGGGCTACAATTTTACCATAGTTACAAATAAATTTACGGTAATAACCTGTAAGCCCTAAAATCTCCTAAGACCTTTTAGAGTGTGAGGTTTCTGCCATGCTTGAACCATGTCGATCTTCTTAGGTTTAAATTTAACACCATCCTTAGTGATAATGTGCCCCAAATATTCCACTTCTTTCAAACCAAAAGAACACTTGGAATGCTTAGCATAGAGTTGATGTCTTGCCAAAAGCTGGAGAGTCTGATTCACATGAATAAGATGCTCTTCCCATGAGCAAATATACACTAGATTGTAATAAAAATTACTAGGATGAAATTTCGAAGGAATGGGCGAAAAATGTTTTTCATGAGGTTTAGGAAAGTGGAAGGGGCTTGGTCGAATCGTACGACAGCTTACTATGGTGCCCCCTCCGTGTTTTTACCCAAATCGAACGTTTGAGGTAAAAACGCGAAAAAGCAAAATTATTTTTGAATTATTTTGAATAAAATTAAGAAAAATAGGGTAAAACCCTAATTCATTGTTACTGTTCATTTTTACTGTTTTTAGAGCTCTGAAGCAAAAATGGAGGATATGGTATATATATGATATGTTGTTGATCATATGACTTGTGTTATGTGTATGTTTATGATGCGTTTATGTTTTGATTGATTGATTTGATAATTGGATGTAATTATGTCGTTGGAGATATTATAATTTGAATGTCATGCTATAAAATTTTAAATGAAATAATCTGATGTAACAAATTGATTGTTTGTGATGAGATGAAATAAAAATAAAAAGAGACTTCTAACAATAATTTCAAAGGACATTGTCGCTATTATAGACCATTTCATGGAGTCGTTGCTCACTCGGTCGTCAAGCTAATCCCATGTATAGAAATATTGTTAAAAGTAAAAGAGTGCTTAAGAGACTGTCTTAAGACTTTGGTGCAATAGTGCAATGGTGATGATGATGGTTGATTTGTTTTCAGATTTTCATGAAAAATATTATGCATGAAATAATTTTAAAATGATTTTTGCTAGGCATAAATTCCTAAGTGTGATAAAATTTTTGAATAATTCCTTAGGAATTATACCATCATTGCAAAATTGAAGGTTGACATAATGACATGAAATAGTGAAAAAAATGGGTTTGCTTTTGAAAAGCATAATTTGTGTAACATAATGAATGAAGTCATATGGTTTTTATGATTTTTGATAAATGGGGAATAAAAATTGTTACAATGGTTTGCGCTAGGCATAGAATATGTAGGTATAGACTTATACCATCATCGCGAAAATCCAAGAAAAAGGGGATAGTTTTATTGCATGGTTGATTTTTTGAATGAACAGAAAATATGAAAAGGAGGACTTGCGCTAGGCATACAATTCCAATTTTGGTTTTGGAACTATACCATCGTCGCGAAAGTCAATAGATATATATATATATTATATATATATATATTTGTGTGTGTGTGTGTTTTGATTGTATGTTTGAAAGAAATTTTTGATTTTTTTGTTATATAGTTGTCTTTGTGATAAACAATTGTACTTGATTTATTCCAAACAAGTTGCAAAAAAGAATATTTCAAAGTATTTTGAAGACAAAAGTTAGATTTATAAGGAATCCCATGTGCATATGTGAATTCATTTCCGATCTTGATTTATCATAATGATACACAAAATCTCTCAAATACAAATGTGTGTGCAATTGCTATGTTCATTTACCAGTTTTGAGCAAGATACTATGATACAAGTGATTTGAAGAAACCAAATAAGTGTTCATTAACCATGATGTAGATGCATATAACCATATTAGACTACTATGTAGGTCGGATTATCAAGAGCTAGCTAATCCATAAGCGGACATAGGTCTGTACAAAATAAGGTCGCTAATGTGACAGACATATCGCCACGCTAGGAGTTACCCAAGGCCAAGCGGGTTGGGCACAAACCACCTGTTATGGGGCTTACCTCACAGTTTTTGAATAATTGAGAATTCCATGGATTCAAGCTCATCAACCCTTCTTTTCTTTTCAAAGGGTAGGGAAAGGGATTTTATTGCTTTTGCTTTTGCTTTCTTTTGAACTTTGCTTCTTTTTATTTTTGTATTTTTTTTTGATTTTTGAGATAATGCTTGAAATATTGCTGTAATGATTCAAAATAACATTTTTATTTTTCTCTTTTTCTTGAACTTTTCTTTTCTTTTTTTTTTCTATGCTAGGGATACTTGCTCGGATTATCTGTAGAGCAAGGGATTTTTATTCCGGGTAGGGGTGAGCTTGTCCTTTTGCCAATTCTCAAAGATTCTAGACCATGTGCATGATAGGATAGCAGGGGAAACTTTTCACTCAAGAAATCACTTCTACTATGTAGCAAAACATGGAAATTACAAATATAATCATTTTATTGTGAAAAGATGTGCTTGGTTTAAGTAAATAACAAGATCAATTCTCTATGCTCAAACTTTATTTAATTGAATTTTGTGGACTTTGATATAAGAGAGATTAGTAATCATGCCAGATAAAATCAAGATATTTATTTTTGTGAGTGTGCAAGTGAGGGATTCCAAATAAATGCTAATTTATCCAAAATAATTTGAAACATATAACTGCAATAATTGTAAGAAAATATATATAAACACTTTTGAGAAGTTTTGAGAATGTTGACTCTCTCTTTCTTCTTTATTTTGTTTTGGTTTCGAAAGAGTCAAGCATATTGCTGTTTTTACATTATTTTTGTTTTGATTTTTGTTTGTGAAAAACAAAAGCTAACAAGTGCCATAAATAAATGCAACAGATAGTTTTGAAAATTTTGGTGATTTATGAATGTTTTTGATGTTTTTGGATTTTTATAATTTATAAATTTAAAAGAAAACAAGATAATGGTTTTGAAATAGCAAAATAAATATAGTACAAGGATGAAATGACCACATTTTATGCATAGTAACGTTTAAGATGCAAAATATTCATGGGTTCTTTAAGTTCTTTACCATCTAAGGTAGATAATTTATATGCTCCTGATTCAAATTTAGCAGTAATGATGTATGGTCCAAGCCAATTGGGCTCAAATTTACCTTTAAGTTCCTTAGTTGCATTAGTATTTTTTTGAAGATTTTGAGGATTTTGATTTTTTTTTGTATTTTGATTTTAATTTATGAATTGAAATTGGTGGTATATACAAGATGATCTATATACACTATACAAGGTTATTTGAGTATAGCATGTCTAAGGTTGCTTCAAAATCAAAGGAGGTTTTGAAGGATAATCTGGTTGAGGTGAAGGTAAGAACAAAAGGTGATGAATAAAAGGTAGTGATAACAAAAGCTTTGTTATAATGTAGAATAATGTAGCAAAAGATTTGACTTTTATATGTGTAAAATTGATCATGTTACAAAATAAAATATAAGAAGGATAAGAAAGTTCTTCATTCTTATCACTATATTCCAAGTTTTGATAAGATGGAGAAAGTATATGTGAAAGATATGCATGAGTGTTATTTGGTAAACAAGGATGATCATATATGGATGAAGAAAAGTGATGGATAGAAGATAATTGTGACAATAGAGAATGTATAGAACTTGATGTTTCAACCGTTAAATATTCTTCAAATGGTGTTGGGTCACCATGTATGGTAACAATTTTATTTGCAAGTTCAAACTTCAAACATTGGTGAAGAGTGGAAGGGAAAACCCTCATCGTATGAATCCAAGGACTTCGGAGAAGTAGGTTGTAAGGTGAAGGGCAATATGCTACATAAAACAAAGTATCCAGGATCTTGGATCCAATATTAAGGGGAAAAATTATAGTACCTTGAGCTTCTTGAATTTCATTGTTAAAAGATTTTATAATAACATTTGATTCATTAAGATCTTCTTCCTTTGTTTTGAGTTTTTGGAATAATTGATAAGTGCATAAATTAAGAGAGGAGTCATTATCTACCATGATAGTTCTAACAGGTGTTTCTTTACTAGATCCGATAATGTAAAGATAGTAGTCTTCTTGTGGAGTAGAGGAAGGAATCTCCTCATCATAGAATGAAATATGGTTAACCTCAAGAGGGTTTACACCATTAATTATGTTCTTAGAGAAAATATGATGAGGAACAAATTGTTGGCTAGGTATTTTGAACAAAATTTCCTTGTGATAAATTTGTAATACTTCTAAAAGGGATATCTTTGCTTGAGGATTAATCACTTGTTGTTGGCTATCAAAGTGGATTTCAGATTGAGATTTTGATTCTAAAGATGAGCTTTCTATGCTTACATTCCATTTTGTATCATTCTCTAGAGCCAAAGATAGTTTTGAAGGTTGGTCAAATGAGGAATCCATATCTTGAATATCAGATTGAGTTGATTGAACTTGAGGTTGCTCATTTGTAGTTTTTGTTACAATATTAATAATATCATCATGATGGGACACATTAACATGCAATATTTGATTGGTTTCTTGTTGTTGATAATTGAATAGGGGTTCTTGGGAGATCCCCATGTCTTGATTGATTATTGGTATTTGTTGTGTAGGAGTTTGATTGTTTACTGGAGATTTATAATCAGTTGTAGATTGTAATTCCTTTATATTAAAAAGACCCTTATCAATCAAATCTTGAATTGCACATCTTAAATCTTTACAATTTTGTGTCATATGTCCATCTACTCTATGATATTCACAATGTAGCTCAGGTTTAAACCAATCTACTGTGGTATCAGGTTGTCTTATGGAAGGGAGTTCAATCTTATTTGTGTCAAGTAAATACTTGAGAATTATATCCATTGGTTGATTGAGCTTAGTAAATTTACGTGATGAAGGTTTTTGAGAGGTTTTTGATAAATGCCTTAGGAATTTCGTCATAAAAGGACCTAATGGTTTCTCACCTCTACTTTCTTTATTATGGGTAGAATGATGATAGGAAGATTGCGATGTAGGAGGTGAGTGCATGGTAGAATTGGAAGAATAAGTATTTTCTTGTTGAAATGGATGTGTTGTATTGAAAGAAGAATATTGAAAAGGTGGAGGAGGATTATATGTGGATTGATAGACATAATATGGATATATGGGAGAATAGATAATATCGTTATGAAGAGGATTGGAAAAGGGATTGTTTTGTTGGGTTATGGATGAAAAATGAGAAAAGTGTGATGGAGGTGGTGTTGAATAGGGATGAGGTTGGTCATAATCAACAAATGTATTTGGCTGAATTCTTCCAACATTACTGATGGGCTCATATTGATTTGAGTAAAAACTCATGGTTTCTTTAGTACTTCTAAAAGTAATATTTAACATCTACTATTTAGAATTGAATCTAAAACATATAAACTTGAAATGATGATTTTGTTTTTGTTTTTCTTGTATACATATATATATTTTTGTTTTTGTTTTCAAAAGGTTATGATGCATTCACGTCGGGTTCACCAAAATGTATCGCTCCAAATTTTTCGCATCCCTACCTTCAGGCTATAGGATCCGTGCCCGGAAGGAGGATGGGAAAAGGATGGCGCGGTACCTCGGACTGAGAGGACTTTGCGAAGGTCCCGCCTCTCAAGGGAGGTGTATTTTGGTGATTTTTCGATGGATGGTGGGTTCACCAGGAAACATTTGGCGGCAGTTTCCACGCCTAGGTTTTGGAATGTGTTTTGATGAGTTCGTTTTAACCTTAAGCATTCATATCCTAGGTTTGGCCGAATGAATCTAAATTAATCTATATGAAAATGCAATTTCAATGAATACAGAAAACAGATTTGAAAGCAGAAAACAGAGAATTTATAGGAGGCAAATGGAGAATACCTGATCCGGATGTCTGAAGAAGATTCTGATGTTTGAAGCAGTCTGGATCGTCGGAATCTGACGAATCGACGAATCGTCTGAGACTGACAGAATCATCCGAGATCTGACGAATTCGTCAGAGACCTGCAAGACAGAAAATAGATGCAAAATACAAGAAATAATACTATGCTAACAGAGGCAAATTACACCAAATAATAGTATGAATACTGAACAATATTTAAGAACAGAAATTCAAGCAAATTACTGTACTTTAATGACAAAACATGATCTTAGTATGCAATCTAGGCTAAATGGGTGAACTCCAGATGCAAAATAGTATAAAAACTGAATAAATTATCTAATTTGTAGCATAAAATGACAGGGAAAAAGTTGAGAAAAGCAAACTCCAGGCACTGATTGCCTCGATGTGGACTGCAGTCGAGATCGTCTCGCATCAATACGAAATCGTCTCGAATTTGACAGGATCGCCTCCGATCTGGACAGGTTCGTCGGCGACGATGGGTGCTGGCTCCGGTTGAAAATCAATGATGTACCTACAACAAAATTGGTATGGGACTAGTGCAAATGCAAAATTAGGATGTTTTAGGGCAGAGGGAGTCAATTTGTAGATAATTTCAGCCAGGGGTTGGGGAGGGAAAATCCTAGAGATTAAATAGGCTTAGGGGAGTTGTTGGGAGGTTGGAGATCATCCCAATTTGGGAGATCTCCAATGGGGGAGGGTCCCAACGGCGCAGACACGCTTCTGCCCGGATTGGAGACCCGTTGGAACGGATTCCAACTATGCAAATTTAGTTTTGCGACAAGATCGTCTGGACGTCCTAGTCCAGACGAAATCGTCAAATCTGGGGCGATATCGTCTGATCGGCGACGATATCGTCAAACGGTCAAAACAACCTCTAAAAATGGCACGAAAAATGGGGAAACGGATTTCACGACGGTTAACGAGCGGTTTGGGAGGTTAAATTTGAATTTGAAATTATTTACTAAGGTGAATGTAATTATTATAATTTTACTGCGCCAATTTTAGGGTGCTACATTTTGCCCCCTCTTTAGCGAATTTTCCGAAGAAAATGCGTTAAAGATGAGTTCTTCTCGATCTACGAGAAAGCAAAAAATTATACCCATTTTTAGGTGACGATTCTTGGTCGAATCGTACGACGACTTACTATGGTGCCCCCTCCGTGTTTTTACCCAAATCGAACGTTTGAGGTAAAAACGCGAAAAAGCAAAATTATTTTGAATTATTTTGAATAAAATTAAGAAAAATAGGGTAAAACCCTAATTCATTTTACTATTCATTTTTTTATATGATGTACATAATTTTTATATATATATATGATATTTTTGATCATATGACTTGTGTTATGTGTATGTTTATGATGCTTTTATGTTTTGATTGATTGATTTGATAATTGGATGTAATTATGTCGTTGGAAATATTATAATTTGAATGTCATGCTATAAAATTTTAAATGAAATAATCTGATGTAACAAATTGGTTGTTTGTGATGTGATGAGATAAAAATAAAAAGAGACTTCTAACAATAATTTCAAAGGACATTGTCGCTATTATAGACCATTTCATGGAGTCGCTGCTCACTCGGTCGTCAAGCTAATCCCAGGATAGAAATATTGTTAAAAGTAAAAGAGTGCTTAAGAGACTGTCTTAAGACTTTGGTGCAATAGTGCAAATGATGATGATGATGGTTGGTTTTCAGATTTTCATGAAAAATATTTGTGCATGAAATAATGTTTAAAATGATTTTTGCTAGGCATAAATTCCTAAGTGTGATAAAATTTTTGAATAATTCCTTAGGAATTATACCATCATTGCAAAGTTGAAGGTTGACATAATGACATGAAATAATGAAAAATGGGTTTGCTTTTGAAAAGCATAATTTGTGTAACATAATGAATTAAGTCATATGGTTTTTATGATTTTTAATAAATGGGGAATAAAAATTGTTACAATGGTTTGCGCTAGGCATAGAATATGTAGGTATAGACTTATACCATCATCGCGAAAATCCAAAAAAATAGATAGTTTTATTGCATGGTTGATTTTTGATGAACAGAAAATATGAAAATGAGGACTTGCGCTAGGCATAAAATTCCAATTTTGGTTTTGGAACTATACCATCGTCGCGAAAGTCAATCAGATATATATGTATATGTTTTGATTTGAAAGAAATTTTTGATTTTTCTATTATATAGTTGTCTTTGTGATAAACAACTGTACTTGATTTATTCCAAACAAGTTGCAAAAATAATATTTCAAAGTATTTTGAAGACAAAAGTTAGATTTATAAGGAATCCCATGTGCATATGTGAATTCATTTCCGATCTTGATTTATCATAATGATAGACAAAATCTCTCAAATACAAATGTGTGTGCAATTGCTATTGTTCATTTACCAGTTTTGAGCAAGATACTATGATACAAGTGATTTGAAGAAACCAAATAAGTGTTCATTAACCATGATGTAGATGCATATAACCATATTAGACTACTATGTAGGTCGGATTATCAAGAGCTAGCTAATCCATAAGCGGACATAGGTCTGTACAAAATAAGGTCGCTAATGTGACGGACATATCGCCACGCTAGGAGTTACCCAAGGCCAAGCGAGGTTGGGCACAAACCACCTGTTATGGGGCTTACCTCACAGTTTTCGAATAATTGAGAATTCCAGGGATTCAAGCTCATCAACCCTTCTTTTCTTTTCAAAGGGTAGGGAAAGGGATTTTATTGCTTTTGCTTTTGCTTTCTTTTGAACTTTGCTTCTTTTTCTTTTTGTATTTTTTCTTGATAATGCTTGGAATATTGCTGTAATGATATAAAATAACATTTTTCTTTTTCTCTTTTTCTTGAACTTTTCTTTTCTTTTTTTTTCTATGCTAGGGATACTTGCTCGGATTAGCTGTAGAGCAAGGGATTTTTATTCCGGGTAGGGGTGAGCTTGTCCTTTTGCCAATTCTCAAAGATTCTAGACCATGTGCATGATAGGATAGCAGGGGAAACTTTTCGCTCAAGAAATCACTTCTACTATGTAGCAAAACATGGAAATTACAAATATAATCATTTTATTGTGAAAAGATGTGCTTGGTTTAAGTAAATAACAAGATCAATTCTCTATGCTCAAACTTTATTTAATTGAATTTTGTGGACTTTGATATAAGAGAGATTAGTAATCATGCCAGATAAAATCAAGATATTTATTGTTGTGAGTGTGCAAGTGAGGGATTCCAAATAAATGCTAATTTATCCAAAATAAGTTGAAACATATAACTGCAATAATTGTAAGAAAATATATATAAACACTTTTGAGAAGTTTTGAGAATGTTGACTCTCTCTTTCTTCTGTATATTGTTTTGGTTTCGAAAGAGTCAAGCATATAGCTGTTTTTATCATTATTTTGATTTTTGTTTTTGAGCAAAACAAAATTTAACAAGTGCTTTAAATAAATGCAATAGATAGTTTTTGAAAATTTTGGTGATTTATGAATGTTTTTGGTGTTTTTGGATTTTTATATTTTATAAATTTGAAAGAAATACAAGATAGTGATTTTGAAAAAATATATATACATGGATGAAATGACCAAATTTATGCATAGTAACGTTTAAGATGCAAAATATTCATGGGTTCTTTAAGTTCTTTACCATCTAAGGTAGATAATTTGTATGCTCCTGATTCAAATTTAGCCATAATAATGTATGGTCCAAGCCAGTTGGGCTCAAATTTACCTTTAAGGTCCTTAGTTGCATTAGTATTTTTTTTGAAGATTTTGAGGATTTTGATTTTTTTTGTATTTTGATTTTAATTTATGAATTGAAATTGGTGGTATATACAAGATGATCTATATACACTATACAAGGTTATTTGAGTATAGCATGTCTAAGGTTGCTTCAAAATCAAAGGAGGTTTTGAAGGATAATCTGGTTGAGGTGAAGGTAAGAACAAAAGGTGATGAATAAAAGGTAGTGATAACAAAAGCTTTGTTATAATGTAGAATAATGTAGCAAAAGATTTGACTTTTATATGTGGAAAATTGATCATGTTACAAAATAAAATGTAAGAAGGATAAGAAAGTTCTTCATTCTTATCACTATATTCCAAGTCTTGATAAGATGGAGAAAGTATATGTGAAAGATATGCATGAGTGTTATTTGGTAAACAAGGATGATCATATATGGATGAAGAAAAGTGATGGATAGAAGATAATTGTGACAATAGAGAATGTATAGAACTTGATGTTTCAACCGTTAAATATTCTTCAAATGGTGTTGGGTCACCATGTATGGTAACAATTTTATTTGCAAGTTCAAACTTCAAACATTGGTGAAGAGTGGAAGGGAAAACCCTCATCGTATGAATCCAAGGACTTCGGAGAAGTAGGTTGTAAGGTGAAGGACAATATCCTACATAGAATAAAGTATCCAGGATCTTGGATCCAATATTAAGGGGAAAAATTATAGTACCTTGAGCTTCTTGAATTTCATTGTTAAAAGATTTTATAATAACATTTGATTCATTAAGATCTTCTTCCTTTAATTTGAGTTTTTGGAATAATTGATAAGTGCATAAATTAAGAGAGGAGTCATTATCTACCATGATAGTTCTAACAAGTGTTTCTTTACTAGATCCGATAATGTAAAGATAGGAGTCTTCTTGTGGAGTAGAGGAAGGAATATCCTCATCATAGAATGAAATATGGTTAACCTCAAGAGGGTTTACACCATTAATTATGTTCTTAGAGAAAATATGATGAGGAACAAATTGTTGGCTAGGTATTTTGAACAAAATTTCCTTGTGATAAATTTGTAATACTTCTAAAAGGGATATCTTTGCTTGAGGATTAATCACTTGTTGTTGGCTATCAAAGTGGATTTCAGATTGAGATTTTGATTCTAAAGATGAGCTTTCTATGCTTACATTCCATTTTGGATCATTCTCTAGAGCCAAAGATAGTTTTGAAGGTTGGTCAAATGAGGAATCCATATCTTGAATATCAGATTGAGTTGATTGAACTTGAGGTTGCTCATTTGTAGTTTTTGTTACAATATTAATAATATCATCATGATGGGACACATTAACATGCAATATTTGATTGGTTTCTTGTTGTTGATAATTGAATAGGGGTTCTTGGGAGATCCCCATGTCTTGATTGATTATTGGTATTTGTTGTGTAGGAGTTTGATTGTTTACTGGAGATTTATAATCAGTTGTAGATTGTAATTCCTTTATATTAAAAAGACCCTTATCAATCAAATCTTGAATTGCACATCTTAAATCTTTACAATTTTGTGTCATATGTCCATCTACTCTATGATATTCACAATGTAGCTCAGGTTTAAACCAATCTGATTTGGTATCAAGTTGTCTTATGGAAGGGAGTTCAATCTTATTTGTGTCAAGTAAATACTTGAGAATTATATCCATTGGTTGATTGAGCTTAGTAAATTTACGTGATGAAGGTTTTTGAGAGGTTTTTGATAAATGCCTTAGGAATTTCGTCATAAAAGGACCTAATGGTTTCTCACCTCTACTTTCTTTATTATGGGTAGAATGATGATAGGAAGATTGCGAAGTAGGAGGTGAGTGCATGGTAGAATTGGAAGAATAAGTATTTTCTTGTTGAAATGGATGTGTTGTATTGAAAGAAGAATATTGAAAAGGTGGAGGAGGATTATATGTGGGTTGATAGACATAATATGGATATATGGGAGAATAGATAATATCATTATGAAGAGGATTGGCAAAGGGATTGTTTTGTTGGGTTATGGATGAAAAATAAGAAGTGTGATGGAGGTGATGTTGAATAGGGATGAGGTTGGTCATAATCAACAAATGTATTTGGCTGAATTCTTCCAACATTACTGATGGGCTCATATTGATTTGAGTAAAAACTCATGGTTTCTTTAGTACTTCTAAAAGTAATATTTAGCATCTACTATTTAGAATTGAATCTAAAACATACAAACTTGAAATGATGATTTTGTTTTTTTTTTTCTTGTATACATATATATATATTTTTGTTTTTGTTTTCAAAAGGTTATGATGCATTCACGTCGGGTTCACCAAAATGTATCGCTCCAAATTTTTCGCATCCCTACCTTCAGGCTATAGGATCCGCGCCCGGAAGGAGGATGGGAAAAGGATGTCGCGGTACCTCGGACTGAGAGGACTTTGCGAAGGTCCCGCCTCTCAAGGGAGGTGTATTTTGGTGATTTTTCGACGGATGGTGGGTTCACCAGGAAACATTTAGCGGCAGTTTCCACGCCTAGGTTTTGGAATGTGTTTTGATGAGTTCGTTTTATCCTTAAGCATTCATCCTAGGTTTGGCCGAATGAATCTAAATTAATCTATATGAAAATGCAATTTCAATGAATACAGAAAATAGATTTGAAAGCAGAAAACAGAGAATTTACAGGAGGCAAATGAAGAATACCTGATCCGGATGTCTGAAGAAGATTTTGACGTTTGAAGCAGTCTGGATCGTCTGGAATTCAACGAAATCGCCTGCAATCGACGAATCGAGATCGTCTGAGATCTGACGAATTCGTCAGAGACCTGCAAAACAGAAAATAGATGCAAAATACAAGAAATCCTACTATGCAAACAGAGGCAAATTATACCAAATAGTAATACGAATACTGAACAATATTTAAGAACAGAAATTAAAGCAAATTACTGTACTTTAATGGCAAATTATGATCTTAGTATGCAATCTAAGCTAAATGGGTGAACTCCAGATGCAAAATAATATAAAAACTGAATAAATTATCTAATTTGCAGAATAAAATGATAGAGAAAAAGGTGAGAAAAGCAAACTTCAAGCACTGATTGCCTCGATGTGGACTGCAGTCGAGATCGTCTCGCATCAGTACGAAATCGTCTCGAATTTGATAGGATCGCCTCCGATCTGGACAGGTTCGTCGGCGACGATGGGTGCTGGCTCCGGTTGAAAAATAATGATGTACCTGCAACAAAAATGGTATGGGACTAGTGCAAATACAAAATTAGGATGTTCTAGCGCAGAGGGAGTCAATTTGCAGATAATTTCAGCCAGGGGTTGGGGAGGGAAAATCCTAGAGATTAAATAGGCTTAGGGGAGTTGTTAGGAGGTTGGAGATCATCCCAATTTGGGAGATCTCCAACGGGGGAGGGTCCCAACGGCGTAGACACGCTTCTTCCTGGATTGGAGACCCGTTGGAACAGATTCCAACTATGCAAATTTAGTTTTGCGACAAGATCGTCTGGACGTCCTAGTCCAGACGAAATCGTCAAATGCAGGGCGATATCGTCTGATCGGCGACGATATCGTCAAACGGTCAAAACAACCTCTAAAAATGGCACGAAAAAAGGGGAAACGGGTTTCCGACGGTTAACGGGCGGTTTGGGAGGTTAAATTTGAATTTGAAATTATTTACTAAGGTGAATGTAATTATTATAATTTTACTGCGCCAATTTTAGGGTGCTACATTTTGCCCCCTCTTTAGCGAATTTTCCGAAGAAAATGCGTTAAAGATGAGTTCTTCTCGATCTACGAGAAAGCAAAAAATTATACCCATTTTTAGGCGACGATTCTTGGTCGAATCGTACGACAACTTACTATGGTGCCCCCTCCGTGTTTTTACCCAAATCGAACGTTTGAGGTAAAAACGCGGAAAAGCAAAATTATTTTTGAATTATTTTTGAATAAAATTAAGAAAAATAGGGTAAAACCCTAATTCATTTTACTATTCATTTTACTTTTGACTAAAAATGGTGGATATGATATATATATGATATGTTTTTGATCATATGACTTGTGTTATGTGTATGTTTATGATGCTTTTTAATGTTTGATTGATTGATTTGATAATTGGATGTAATTATGTCGTTGGAAATATTATAATTTGAATGTCATGCTATAAAATTTTAAATGAAATAATCTGATGTAACAAATTGGTTGTTTGTGATGAAATGTGATAAAAATAAAAAGAGACTTCTAACAATAATTTCAAAGGACATTGTCGCTATTATAGACCATTTCATGGAGTCGTCGCTCACTCGGTCGTCAAGCTAATCCCAGTATAGAAATATTGTTAAAAGTAAAAGAGTGCTTAAGAGACTGTCTTAAGACTTTGGTGCAATAGTGCAAATGATGATGATGATGGTTGGTTTGTTTTCAGATTTTCATGAAAAATATTATGCATGAAATATTTTAAAATGATTTTTGCTAGGCATAAATTCCTAAGTGTGATAAAATTTTTGAATAATTCCTTAGGAATTATACCATCATTGCAAAGTTAAAGGTTGACATAATGACATGAAATAATGAAAATGTGTTTGCTTTTGAAAAGCATAATTTGTGTAACATAATGATTAAGTCATATGGTTTTTATGATTTTTGATAAATGGGGAATAAAAATTGTTACAATGGTTTGCGCTAGGCATAGAATATGTAGGTATAGACTTATACCATCATCGCGAAAATCAAAAAAAGGATAGTTTTATTGCATGGTTGATTTTTGATGAACAGAAAATATGAAAATGAGGACTTGCGCTAGGCATAAAATTCCAATTTTGGTTGTGGAACTATACCATCGTCGCGAAAGTCAATCAAGATATATATGTATATGTTTTGTGTATTTTGAAAGAAATTTTTGATTTTTCTATTATATAGTTGTCTTTATGATAAACAATTGTACTTGATTTATTCCAAACAAGTTGCAAAAATAATATTTCAAAGTATTTTGAAGACAAAAGTTAGATTTATAAGGAATCCCATGTGCATATGTGAATTCATTTCCGATCTTGATTTATCATAATGATAGACAAAATCTCTCAAATACAAATGTGTGTGCAATTGCATTGTTCATTTACCGAGTTTTGAGCAAGATACTATGATACAAGTGATTTGAAGAAACCAAATAAGTGTTCATTAACCATGATGTAGATGCATATAACCATATTAGACTACTATGTAGATCGGATTATCAAGAGCTAGCTAATCCATAAGCGGACATAGGTCCAGTACAAAAGAAGGTCGCTAATGTGACAGGACATATCGCCACGCTAGGAGTTACCCAAGGCCAAGCAGGTTGGGCACAAACCACCTGTTATGGGGCTTACCTCACAGTTTTCGAATAATTGAGAATTCCAAGGATTCAAGCTCATCAACCCTTCTTTTCTTTTCAAAGGGTAGGGAAAGGGATTTTATTGCTTTTCTTGCTTTCTTTTGAACTTTGCTTATTTTTGTTTTTGTATTTATTCTTGTTCTTGGATAATGCTTGGAACATTGCTGTAATGATATAAATAACATTTTTCTTTTTCTCTTTTTCTTGAACTTTTCTTTTCTTTTTTTTTTCTTTGCTAGGGATACTTGCTCGGATTAGCTGTAGAGCAAGGGATTTTTATTCCGGGTAGGGGTGAGCTTGTCCTTTTGCCAATTCTCAAAGATTCTAGACCATGTGCATGATAGGATAGCAGGGGAAACTTTTCACTCAAGAAATCACTTCTACTATGTAGCAAAACATGGAAATTACAAATATAATCATTTTATTGTGAAAAGATGTGCTTGGTTTAAGTAAATAACAAGATCAATTCTCTATGCTCAAACTTTATTTAATTGAATTTTGTGAACTTTGATATAAGAGAGATTAGTAATCATGCCAGATAAAATCAAGATATTTATTGTTGTGAGTGTGCAAGTGAGGGATTCCAAATAAATGCTAATTTATCCAAAATAAGTTGAAACATATAACTGCAATAATTGTAAGAAAATATATATAAAAACTTTTGAGAAGTTTTGAGAATGTTGACTCTCTCTTTCTTCTGTATATTGTTTTGGTTTCGAAAGAGTCAAGCATATAGCTGTTTTTATATTATTTTTATTTTGATTTTTGTTTTTGAGTAAACAATTTAACAAGTGCTTTAAATAAATGCAATAGATAGTTTTGAAGGATTTTGGAGATTTATGAATGTTTTTGATGTTTTTGGAATTTTATAAATTGAAAGAAATACAAGATAATAATTTTGAACAAATATATACATGGATGAAATGACCAAATTTATGCATAGTAACGTTTAAGATGCAAAATATTCATGGGTTCTTTAAGTTCTTTACCATCTAAGGTAGATAATTTGTATGCTCCTGATTCAAATTTAGTATTAATAATGTATGGTCCAAGCCAATTGGGCTCAAATTTACCTTTAAGTTCCTTAGTTGCATTAGTATTTTTTTTGAAGATTTTGAGGATTTTGATTTTTTTTGTATTTTGATTTTAATTTATGAATTGAAATTGGTGGTATATACAAGATGATCTATATACACTATACAAGGTTATTTGAGTATAGCATGTCTAAGGTTGCTTCAAAATCAAAGGAGGTTTTGAAGGATAATCTGGTTGAGGTGAAGGTAAGAACAAAAGGTGATGAATAAAAGGTAGTGATAACAAAAGCTTTGTTATAATGTAGAATAATGTAGAAAAAGATTTGACTTTTATATGTGGAAAATTGATCATGTTACAAAATAAAATGTAAGAAGGATAAGAAAGTTCTTCATTCTTATTATTATATTCCAAGTCTTGATAAGATGGAGAAAGTATATGTGAAAGATATGCATGAGTGTTATTTGGTAAACAAGGATGATCATATATGGATGAAGAAAAGTGATGGATAGAAGATAATTGTGATAATAGAGAATGTATAGAACTTGATGTTTCAATCGTTAAATATTCTTCAAATGGTGTTGGGTCATCATGTATGGTAACAATTTTATTTGCAAGTTCAAACTTCAAACATTGGTGAAGAGTGGAAGGGACAACCCTCATCGTATGAATCCAAGGACTTTGGAGAAGTAGGTTGTAAGGTGAAGGACAATATCCTACATAAAATAAAGTATCCAGGATCTTGGATCCAATATTAAGGGGAAGAATTATAGTACCTTGAGCTTCTTGAATTTCATTGTTAAAAGATTTTATAATAACATTTGATTCATTAAGATCTTCTTCCTTTAATTTGAGTTTTTGGAATAATTGATAAGTGCATAAATTAAGAGAGGAGTCATTATCTACCATGATAGTTCTAACAAGTGTTTCTTTACTAGATCCGATAATGTAAAGATAGGAGTCTTCTTGTGGAGTAGAGGAAGGAATATCCTCATCATAGAATGAAATATGGTTAACCTCAAGAGGGTTTATACCATTAATTATGTTCTTAGAGAAAATATGATGAGGAACAAATTGTTGGCTAGGTATTTTGAACAAAATTTCCTTATGAGAAATTTGTAATACTTCTAAAAGGGATATCTTTGCTTGAGGATTAATCACTTGTTGTTGGCTATCAAAGTGGATTTCAGATTGAGATTTTGATTCTAAAGATGAGCTTTCTATGCTTACATTCCATTTTGGATCATTCTCTAGAGCCAAAGATAGTTTTGAAGGTTGGTCAAATGAGGAATCCATATCTTGAATATCAGATTGAGTTGATTGAACTTGAGGTTGCTCATTTGTAGTTTTTGTTACAATATTAATAATATCATCATGATGGGACACATTAACATGCAATATTTGATTGGTTTCTTGTTGTTGATAATTGAATAGGGGTTCTTGGGAGATCCCCATGTCTTGATTGATTATTGGTATTTGTTGTGTAGGAGTTTGATTGTTTACTGGAGATTTATAATCAGTTGTAGATTGTAATTCCTTTATATTAAAAAGACCCTTATCAATCAAATCTTGAATTGCACATCTTAAATCTTTACAATTTTGTGTCATATGTCCATCTACTCTATGATATTCACAATGTAGCTCGGGTTTAAACCAATCTGATGTGGTATCAAAGTTGTCTTATGGAAGGGAGTTCAATCTTATTTGTGTCAAGTAAATACTTGAGAATTATATCCATTGGTTGATTGAGCTTAGTAAATTTACGTGATGAAGGTTTTTGAGAGGTTTTTGATAAATGCCTTAGGAATTTTGTCATAAAAGGACCTAATGGTTTCTCACCTCTACTTTCTTTATTATGGGTAGAATGATGATAGGAAGATTGCGATGTAGGAGGTGAGTGCATGGTAGAATTGGAAGAATAAGTATTTTCTTGTTGAAATGGATGTGTTGTATTGAAAGAAGAATATTGAAAAGGTGGAGGAGGATTATATGTGGATTGATAGACATAATATGGATATATGGGAGAATAGATAATATCATTATGAAGAGGATTGGCAAAGGGATTGTTCTGTTGGGTTAAGGATGAAAAATGAGAAAAGTGTGATGGAGGTGATGTTGAATAGGGATGAGGTTGGTCATAATCAACAAATGTATTTGGCTGAATTCTTCCAACATTACTGATGGGCTCATATTGATTTGAGTAAAAACTCATGGTTTCTTTAGTACTTCTAAAAGTAATATTTAGCATCTACTATTTAGAATTGAATCTAAAACATACAAACTTGAAATGATGATTTTGTTTTTGTTTTTCTTGTATACATATATATATTTTTGTTTTTGTTTTCAAAAGGTTATGATGCATTCACGTCGGGTTCACCAAAATGTATCGCTCCAAATTTTTCGCATCCCTACCTTCAGGCTATAGGATCCGCGCCGGAAGGAGGATGGGAAAAGGATGGTGCGGTACCTCGGACTGAGAGGACTTTGCGAAGGTCCCGCCTCTCAAGGGAGGTGTATTTTGGTGATTTTTCGACGGATGGTGGGTTCACCAGGAAACATTTAATGGCAGTTTCCACGCCTAGGTTTTGGAATGTGTTTGATGAGTTCGTTTTAACCTTAAGCATTCAATCCTAGGTTTGGCCGAATGAATCTAAATTAATCTATATGAAAATGCAATTTCAATGAATACAGAAAATAGATTTGAAAGCAGAAAACAGAGAATTTACAGGAGGCAAATGAAGAATACCTGATCCGGATGTCTGAAGAAGATTTCGACGTTTGAAGCAGTCTGGATCGTCGGAATTCGATGGAATCTCCTGCAATCTGACAGAATCGTCTAATCCGAGAATCGTCGAAATCGACGAATTCGTCAGAGACCTGCAAAACAAAAAATAGATGCAAAATACAAGAAATCCTACTATGCAAACAGAGGCAAATTATACCAAATAGCAATATGAATATTGAACAATATTTAAGAACAGAAATTAAAGCAAATTACTGTACTTTAATGGCAAATCATGATCTTAGTATGCAATCTAAGCTAAATGGGTGAACTCCAGATGCAAAATAATATAAAAACTGAATAAATTATCTAATTTGTAGAATAAAATGACAGGGAAAAAGTTGAGAAAAGCAAACTTCAGGCACTGATTGCCTCGATGTGGACTGCAGTCGAGATCGTCTCGCATCAGTACGAAATCGTCTCGAATTTGACAAGATCGCCTCCGATCTGGACAGGTTCATCGGCGACGATGGGTGCTGGCTCCGGTTGAAAAATAATGATGTACCTACAACAAAATGGTATGGGACTAGTGCAAATGCAAATTCAGGATGTTCTAACGTAGAGGGAGTCGATTTTCGGAGAATTTCAGCCAGGGGTTGGGGAGGGAAAATCCTAGAGGTTAAATAGGCTTAGGGGAGTTGTTGGGAGGTTGGAGATCATCCCAATTTGGGAGATCTCCAACGGGGGAAGGGTCCCAACGGCGCAGACACGCTTCTGCCCGGATTGGAGACCCGTTGGAACAGATTCCAACTATGCAAATTTAGTTTTGCGACAAGATCGTCCGGACGTCCTAGTCCAGACGAAATCGTCAAATCTAGGGCGATATCGTCTGATCGGCGACGATATCGTCAAACGGTCAAAACAACCTCTAAAAATGGCACGAAAAAGGGGAAACGGATTTCTCGACGGTTAACGGGCGGTTTGGGAGGTTAAATTTGAATTTGAAATTATTTACTAAGGTGAATGTAATTATTATAATTTTATTGCGCCAATTTTAGGGTGCTACATTTTGCCCCCTCTTTAGCGAATTTTCCGAAGAAAATGCGTTAAAGATGAGTTCTTCTCGATCTACGAGAAAGCAAAAAATTATACCCATTTTTAGGCGACGATTCTTGGTCGAATCGTACGACAACTTACTATGGTGCCCCCTCCGTGTTTTTACCCAAATCGAACGTTTGAGGTAAAAACACGGAAAAGCAAAATTATTTTTGAATTATTTTGAATAAAATTAAGAAAAATAGGGTAAAACCCTAATTCATTTTTACTATTCATTTTATTGTTTTTGAAAAATATATGATATATATATGATATATTTTTGATCATATGACTTGTGTTATGTGTATGTTTATGATGCTTTTATGTTTTGATTGATTGATTTGATAATTGGATGTAATTATGTCGTTGGAAATATTATAATTTGAATGTCATGCTATAAAATTTTAAATGAAATAATCTGATGTAACAAATTGGTTGTTTGTGATGAGATGAAATAAAAGATAAAAAGAGACTTCTAACAATAATTTCAAAGGACATTGTCGCTATTATAGACCATTTCATGGAGTCGCTGCTCACTCGGTCGTCAAGCTAATCCCATTTATAGAAATATTGTTAAAAGTAAAAGAGTGCTTAAGAGACTGTCTTAAGACTTTGGTGCAATAGTGCAAATGATGATGATGATGGTTGGTTTTCAGATTTTCATGAAAAATATTTATGCATGAAATATTTTAAAATGATTTTTGCTAGGCATAAATTCCTAAGTGTGATAAAATTTTTGAATAATTCCTTAGGAATTATACCATCATTGCAAAGTTGAAGGTTGACATAATGACATGAAATAATGAAAAAAATGGGTTTGCTTTTGAAAAGCATAATTTGTGTAACATAATGAATGAAGTCATATGGTTTTTATGATTTTTGAATAAATGGGGAATAAAAATTGTTACAATGGTTTGCGCTAGGCATAGAATATGTAGGTATAGACTTATACCATCATCGCGAAAATCCAAAAAAAGATAGTTTTATTGCATGGTTGATTTTTGATGAACAGAAAATATGAAAATGAGGACTTGCGCTAGGCATAAAATTCCAATTTTGGTTTTGGAACTATACCATCGTCGCGAAAGTCAATCAGATATATATGTATATGTTTTGATTGTATAGTTTGAAAGAAATTTTTGATTTTTCTATTATATAGTTGTCTTTGTGATAAACAATTGTACTTGATTTATTCCAAACAAGTTGCAAAAATAATATTTCAAAGTATTTTGAAGACAAAAGTTAGATTTATAAGGAATCCCATGTGCATATGTGAATTCATTTCCGATCTTGATTTATCATAATGATACACAAAATCTCTCAAATACAAATGTGTGTGCAATTGCTATTGTTCATTTACCAGTTTTGAGCAAGATACTATGATACAAGTGATTTGAAGAAACCAAATAAGTGTTCATTAACCATGATGTAGATGCATATAACCATATTAGACTACTATGTAGGTCGGATTATCAAGAGCTAGCTAATCCATAAGCAGACATAGGTCTGTACAAAAGAAGGTCGCTAATGTGACAGACATATCGCCATGCTAGGAGTTACCCAAGGCCAAGCGAGGTTGGGCACAAACCACCTGTTATGGGGCTTACCTCACAGTTTTCAAATAATTGAGAATTCCAGGGATTCAAGCTCATCAACCCTTCTTTTCTTTTCAAAGGGTAGGGGAAGGGATTTTATTGCTTTTGCTTTTGCTTTCTTTTCTCTTTGAACTTTGCTTATTTTTCTTTTTGTATTTTTTCTTTATTTTTGAGATAATGCTTGAAATATTGCTGTGATGATTCAAAATAACATTTTTCTTTTTCTCTTTTTCTTGAACTTTGCTTCTTCTTTTTTTTTGTTCTATGCTAGGGATACTTGCTCGGATTAGCTGTAGAGCAAGGGATTTTTATTCCGGGTAGGGGTGAGCTTGTCCTTTTGCCAATTCTCAAAGATTCTAGACCATGTGCATGATAGGATAGCAGGGGAAACTTTTCACTCAAGAAATCACTTCTACTATGTAGCAAAACATGGAAATTACAAATATAATCATTTTATTGTGAAAAGATGTGCTTGGTTTAAGTAAATAACAAGATCAATTCTCTATGCTCAAACTTTATTTAATTGAATTTTGTGGACTTTGATATAAGAGAGATTAGTAATCATGCCAGATAAAATCAAGATATTTATTTTTGTGAGTGTGCAAGTGAGGGATTCCAAATAAATGCTAATTTATCCAAAATAAGTTGAAACATATAACTGCAATAATTGTAAGAAAATATATATAGATGATTTTTGAGAAGTTTTGAGAATGTTGACTCTCTCTTTCTTCATTATTTTGTTTTGGTTTCGAAAGAGTCAAGCATATTGCTGTTTTTATCATTATTTTTATTTTTATTTTTGTGTTTGAGAAAAAGAAGCTAACAAGTGCCTTAAATAAATGCAATAGATAGTTTTGAAAATTTTGATGATTATGAATGTTTTTGGTGTTTTTGGAATTTATAAATTGAAAGAAATACAAGATAGTGATATATACAAGGATGAAATGACCAAATTTATGCATAGTAACGTTTAAGATGCAAAATATTCATGGGTTCTTTAAGTTCTTTACCATCTAAGGTAGATAATTTGTATGCTCCTGATTCAAATTTAGAAGTAATAATGTATGGTCCAAGCCAATTGGGCTCAAATTTACCTTTAAGGTCCTTAGTTGCATTAGTATTTTTTTGAAGATTTTGAGGATTTTGATTTTTTTTGTATTTTGATTTTAATTTATGAATTGAAATTGGTGGTATATACAAGATGATCTATATACACTATACAAGGTTATTTGAGTATAGCATGTCTAAGGTTGCTTCAAAATCAAAGGAGGTTTTGAAGGATAATCTGGTTGAGGTGAAGGTAAGAACAAAAGGTGATGAATAAAAGGTAGTGATAACAAAAGCTTTGTTATAATGTAGAATAATGTAGCAAAAGATTTGACTTTTATATGTGGAAAATTGATCATGTTACAAAATAAAATATCAGAAGGATAAGAAAGTTCTTCATTCTTATCACTATATTCCAAGTCTTGATAAGATGGAGAAAGTATATGTGAAAGATATGCATGAGTGTTATTTGGTAAACAAGGATGATCATATATGGATGAAGAAAAGTGATGGATAGAAGATAATTGTGACAATAGAGAATGTATAGAACTTGATGTTTCAACCGTTAAATATTCTTCAAATGGTGTTGGGTCACCATGTATGGTAACAATTTTATTTGCAAGTTCAAACTTCAAACATTGGTGAAGAGTGGAAGGGACAACCCTCATCGTATGAATCCAAGGACTTCTGAGAAGTAGGTTGTAAGGTGAAGGGCAATATCCTACATAGAATAAAGTATCCAGGATCTTGGATCCAATATTAAGGGGAAGAATTATAGTACCTTGAGCTTCTTGAATTTCATTGTTAAAAGATTTTATAATAACATTTGATTCATTAAGATCTTCTTCCTTTAATTTGAGTTTTTGGAATAATTGATAAGTGCATAAATTAAGAGAGGAGTCATTATCTACCATGATAGTTCTAACAAGTGTTTCTTTACTAGATCCGATAATGTAAAGATAGGAGTCTTCTTGTGGAGTAGAGGAAGGAATATCCTCATCATAGAATGAAATATGGTTAACCTCAAGAGGGTTTATACCATTAATTATGTTCTTAGAGAAAATATGATGAGGAACAAATTGTTGGCTAGGTATTTTGAACAAAATTTCCTTGTGATAAATTTGTAATACTTCTAAAAGGGATATCTTTGCTTGAGGATTAATCACTTGTTGTTGGCTATCAAAGTGGATTTCAGATTGAGATTTTGATTCTAAAGATGAGCTTTCTATGCTTACATTCCATTTTGGATCATTCTCTAGAGCCAAAGATAGTTTTGAAGGTTGGTCAAATGAGGAATCCATATCTTGAATATCAGATTGAGTTGATTGAACTTGAGGTTGCTCATTTGTAGTTTTTGTTACAATATTAATAATATCATCATGATGGGACACATTAACATGCAATATTTGATTGGTTTCTTGTTGTTGATAATTGAATAGGGGTTCTTGGGAGATCCCCATGTCTTGATTGATTATTGGTATTTGTTGTGTAGGAGTTTGATTGTTTACTGGAGATTTATAATCGGTTGTAGATTGTAATTCCTTTATATTAAAAAGACCCTTATCAATCAAATCTTGAATTGCACATCTTAAATCTTTACAATTTTGTGTCATATGTCCATCTACTCTATGATATTCACAATGTAGCTCAGGTTTAAACCAATCTGATGTGGTATCAAGTTGTCTTATGGAAGGGAGTTCAATCTTATTTGTGTCAAGTAAATACTTGAGAATTATATCCATTGGTTGATTGAGCTTAGTAAATTTACGTGATGAAGGTTTTTGAGAGGTTTTTGATAAATGCCTTAGGAATTTCGTCATAAAAGGACCTAATGGTTTCTCACCTCTACTTTCTTTATTATGGGTAGAATGATGATAGGAAGATTGCGAAGTAGGAGGTGAGTGCATGGTAGAATTGGAAGAATAAGTATTTTCTTGTTGAAATGGATGTGTTGTATTGAAAGAAGAATATTGAAAAGGTGGAGGAGGATTATATGTGGGTTGATAGACATAATATGGATATATGGGAGAATAGATAATATCATTATGAAGAGGATTGGCAAAGGGATTGTTTTGTTGGGTTATGGATGAAAAATAAGAAGAGTGTGATGGAGGTGGTGTTGAATAGGGATGAGGTTGGTCATAATCAACAAATGTATTTGGCTGAATTCTTCCAACATTACTGATGGGCTCATATTGATTTGAGTAAAAACTCATGGTTTCTTTAGTACTTCTAAAAGTAATATTTAGCATCTACTATTTAGAATTGAATCTAAAACATATAAACTTGAAATGATGATTTTGTTTTTGTTTTTCTTGTGTCTTATATATTTTTTGTTTTTGTTTTCAAAAGGTTTATAATGCATTCACGTCGGGTTCACCAAAATGTATCGCTCCAAATTTTTCGCATCCCTACCTTCAGGCTATAGGATCCGTGCCCGGAAGGAGGATGGGAAAAGGATGGCGCGGTACCTCGGACTGAGAGGACTTTGCGAAGGTCCCGCCTCTCAAGGGAGGTGTATTTTGGTGATTTTTCGACGGATGGTGGGTTCACCAGGAAACATTTAGCGGCAGTTTCCACGCCTAGGTTTTGGAATGTGTTTGATGAGTTCGTTTTAACCTTAAGCATTCATCCTAGGTTTGGCCGAATGAATCTAAATTAATCTATATGAAAATGCAAGTTCAATGAATACAGAAAATAGATTTAAAAGCAGAAAATAGAGAATTTACAGGATGCAAATGAAGAATACCTGATCCGGATGTCTGAAGAAGATTCTGACGTTTGAAGCAGTCTGGATCGTCTGGAATTCGACGGAATCGCCTGCAATCTGACAGAATCGTCTGATACTGACAGAATCATCTGAAATCTGACGAATTCGTCAGAGACCTGCAAGACAGAAAATAGATGCAAAATACAAGAAGTCCTACTGTGCAAACAGAGGCAAATTATACCAAATAGTAGTACGAATACTGAACAATATTTAAGAACAGAAATTCAAGCAAATTACTATACTTTAATGGCAAAATATGATCTTAGTATGCAATCTAGGCTAAATGGGTGAACTCCAAATGCAAAATAATATAAAAACCGAATAAATGATCTAATTTGTAGCATAAAATGACAGGGAAAAAGATGAGAAAAGCAAACTTCAGGCACTGATTGCCTCGATGTGGACTGCAGTCGAGATCGTCTCGCATCAGTACGAAATCGCCTCGAATTTGACAGGATCGCCTCCGATCTGGACAGGTTCATCGACGACGATGGGTGCTGGCTCCGGTTGAAAAATAATGATGTACCTACAACAAAATTAGTATGGGACTAATGCAAATGCAAGATCAGGATGTTTTAACGTAGAGGGAGTCAATTTACAGATAATTTCAGCCAGGGGTTGGGGAGGGAAAATCCTAGAGATTAAATAGGCTTAGGGGAGTTGTTGGGAGGTTGGAGATCATCCCAATTTGGGAGATCTCCAACGGGGGAGGGTCCCAACGGCGCAGACACGCTTCTGCCCAGATTGGAGACCCGTTGGAACAGATTCCAACTTTGCAAATTTAGTTTTGCGACAAGATCGTCTGGACGTCCTAGTCCAGACGAAATCGTCAAATCTGGGGCGATATCGTCTGATCGACGACGATATCGTCAAACGGTCAAAACAACCTCTAAAATTGGCGCGAAAAAGGGGAAACGGATTACTCGACGGTTAACGGGCGGTTTGGGAGGTTAAATTTGAATTTGAAATTATTTACTAAGGTGAATGTAATTTTTATAATTTTACTGCGCCAATTTTAGGGTGCTACATTTTGCCCCCTCTTTAGCGAATTTTCCGAAGAAAATGCGTTAAAGATGAGTTCTTCTCGATCTACGAGAAAGCAAAAAATTATACCCATTTTTAGGCGACGATTCTTGGTCGAATCGTACGACAACTTACTATGGTGCCCCCTCCGTGTTTTTACCCAAATCGAACGTTTGAGGTAAAAACGCGAAAAAGCAAAAATTATTTTTGAATAAAATTAAGAAAATAGGGTAAAACCCTAATTCATTTTACTATTCATTTTTACTATTTTTAGACCACAAAAATGGTGGATATGATATATATATTTTTGATATATATATGATATTTTTGATCATATGACTTGTGTTGTGTATGTTTATGATGCTTTTATGTTTTGATTGATTGATTTGATAATTGGATGTAATTATGTCGTTGGAAATATTATAATTTGAATGTCATGCTATAAAATTTTAAATGAAATAATCTGATGTAACAAATTGTTTGTTTGTGATGAGATAAAATAAAAAATAAAAAGAGACTTCTAACAATAATTTCAAAGGACATTGTCGCTATTATAGACCATTTCATGGAGTCGCCGCTCACTCGGTCGTCAAGCTAATCCCATGTATAGAAATATTGTTAAAAGTAAAAGAGTGCTTAAGAGACTGTCTTAAGACTTTGGTGCAATAGTGCAAATGGTGATGATGATGGTTGATTTGTTTTCAGATTTTCATGAAAAATATTATGCATGAAATAATGTTTAAAATGATTTTTGCTAGGCATAAATTCCTAAGTGTGATAAAATTTTTGAATAATTCCTTAGGAATTATACCATCATTGCAAAGTTAAAGGTTGACATAATGACATAAAATAGTGAAAAAAATGGGTTTGCTTTTGAAAAGCATAATTTGTGTAACATAAAATGAAGTCATATGGTTTTTATGATTTTTGATAAATGGGGAATAAAAATTGTTACAATGGTTTGCGCTAGGCATAGAATATGTAGGTATAGACTTATACCATCATCGCGAAAATCAAAAAAAGATAGATAGTTTTATTGCATGGTTGATTTTTTGATGAACAGAAAATATGAAAATGAGGACTTGCGCTAGGCATACAATTCCAATTTTGGTTTTGGAACTATACCATCGTCGCGAAAGTCAATCGAGATATATGTGTATATGTTTTGATTGTATGTTTGAAAGAAATTTTTGATTTTTCTATTATATAGTTGTCTTTGTGGTAAACAACTGTACTTGATTTATTCCAAACAAGTTGCAAAAAAATAATATTTCAAAGTATTTTGAAGACAAAAGTTAGATTTATAAGGAATCCCATGTGCATATGTGAATTCATTTCCGATCTTGATTTATCATAATGATACACAAAATCTCTCAAATACAAATGTGTGTGCAATTGCATTGTTCATTTACCAGTTTTGAGCAAGATACTATGATACAAGTGATTTGAAGAAACCAAATAAGTGTTCATTAACCATGATGTAGATGCATATAACCATATTAGACTACTATGTAGGTCGGATTATCAAGAGCTAGCTAATCCATAAGCGGACATAGGTCCATACAAAAGAAGGTCGCTAATGTGACGGACATATCGCCACGCTAGGAGTTACCCAAGGCCAAGCGAGGTTGGGCACAAACCACCTGTTATGGGGCTTACCTCACGATTTTCGAATAATTGAGAATTCCAGGGATTCAAGCTCATCAACCCTTCTTTTCTTTTCAAAGGGTAGGGAAAGGGATTTTATTGCTTTTGCTTTCTGCTTTCTTTTGAACTTTGCTTATTTTTCTTTTGTATTTCTTTTGCTTTGAGATAATGCTTGGAACATTGCTGTAATGATACAAAATAACATTTTTCTTTTTCTCTTTTTCTTGAACTTTTCTTTTTTTATTTTTTTTCTATGCTAGGGATACTTGCTCAGATTAGCTGTAGAGCAAGGGATTTTTATTCGGGTAGGGGTGAGCTTGTCCTTTTGCCAATTCTCAAAGATTCTAGACCATGTGCATGATAGGATAGCAGGGGAAACTTTTCGCTCAAGAAATCACTTCTACTATGTAGCAAAACATGGAAATTACAAATATAATCATTTTATTGTGAAAAGATGTGCTTGGTTTAAGTAAATAACAAGATCAATTCTCTGTGCTCAAACTTTATTTAATTGAATTTTGTGGACTTTGATATAAGAGAGATTAGTAATCATGCCAGATAAAATCAAGATATTTATTTTTGTGAGTGTGCAAGTGAGGGATTCCAAATAAATGCTAATTTATCCAAAATAAGTTGAAACATATAACTGCAATAATTGTAAGAAAATATATATAAAACATTTTTGAGAAGTTTTGAGAATGTTGACTCTCTCTTTCTTCTTTATATTGTTTTGGTTTCGAAAGAGTCAAGCATATTGCTGTTTTTATCATTATTTTTATTTTGATTTTTGTTTTTGAGCAAACAGAACTTAACAAGTGCTTTAAATAAATGCAATAGATAGTTTTGAAGATTTTTGGTGATTATGAATGTTTTTGGTGTTTTTGGATTTTTTATAAATTGAAAGAAATACAAGATAGTGATTTTGAACAAATATATACATGGATGAAATGACCACATTTTATGCATAGTAACGTTTAAGATGCAAAATATTCATGGGTTCTTTAAGTTCTTTACCATCTAAGGTAGATAATTTGTATGCTCCTGATTCAAATTTAGAAGTAATGATGTATGGTCCAAGCCAATTGGGCTCAAATTTACCTTTAAGTTCCTTAGTTGCATTAGTATTTTTTTTTGAAGATTTTGAGGATTTTGATTTTTTTTTGTATTTTGATTTTAATTTATGAATTGAAATTGGTGGTATATACAAGATGATCTATATACACTATACAAGGTTATTTGAGTATAGCATGTCTAAGGTTGCTTCAAAATCAAAGGAGGTTTTGAAGGATAATCTGGTTGAGGTGAAGGTAAGAACAAAAGGTGATGAATAAAAGGTAGTGATAACAAAAGCTTTGTTATAATGTAGAATAATGTAGCAAAAGATTTGACTTTTATATGTGGAAAATTGATCATGTTACAAAATAAAATATCAGAAATATAAGAAAGTTCTTCATTCTTATCACTATATTCCAAGTCTTGATAAGATGGAGAAAGTATATGTGAAAGATATGCATGAGTGTTATTTGGTAAACAAGGATGATCATATATGGATGAAGAAAAGTGATGGATAGAAGATAATTGTGATAATAGAGAATGTATAGAACTTGATGTTTCAACCGTTAAATATTCTTCAAATGGTGTTGGGTCACCATGTATGGTAACAATTTTATTTGCAAGTTCAAACTTCAAACATTGGTGAAGAGTGGAAGGGACAACCCTCATCGTATGAATCCAAGGACTTCGAGAAGTAGGTTGTAAGGTGAAGGGCAATATGCCTACATAAAACAAAGTATCCAGGATCTTGGATCCAATATTAAGGGGAAGAATTATAGTACCTTGAGCTTCTTGAATTTCATTGTTAAAAGATTTTATAATAACATTTGATTCATTAAGATCTTCTTCCTTTATTTTGAGCTTTTGGAATAATTGATAAGTGCATAAATTAAGAGAGGAGTCATTATCTACCATGATAGTTTTAACAAGTGTTTCTTTACTAGATCCTGTAATGTAAAGATAGTAGTCTTCTTGTGGAGTAGAGGAAGGAATCTCCTCATCATAGAATGAAATATGGTTAACCTCAAGAGGGTTTACACCATTAATTATGTTCTTAGAGAAAATATGATGAGGAACAAATTGTTGGCTAGGTATTTTGAACAAAATTTCCTTGTGATAAATTTGTAATACTTCTAAAAGGGATATCTTTGCTTGAGGATTAATCACTTGTTGTTGGTTATCAAAGTGGATTTCAGATTGAGATTTTGATTCTAAAGATGAGCTTTCTATGCTTACATTCCATTTTGTATCATTCTCTAGAGCCAAAGATAGTTTTGAAGGTTGGTCAAATGAGGAATCCATATCTTGAATATCAGATTGAGTTGATTGAACTTGAGGTTGCTCATTTGTAGTTTTTGTTACAATATTAATAATATCATCATGATGGGACACATTAACATGCAATATTTGATTGGTTTCTTGTTGTTGATAATTGAATAGGGGTTCTTGGGAGATCCCCATGTCTTGATTGATTATTGGTATTTGTTGTGTAGGAGTTTGATTGTTTACTGGAGATTTATAATCAGTTGTAGATTGTAATTCCTTTATATTAAAAAGACCCTTATCAATCAAATCTTGAATTGCACATCTTAAATCTTTACAATTTTGTGTCATATGTCCATCTACTCTATGATATTCACAATGTAGCTCGAGGTTTAAACCAATCTGATGTGGTATCAAAGTTGTCTTATGGAAGGGAGTTCAATCTTATTTGTGTCAAGTAAATACTTGAGAATTATATCCATTGGTTGATTGAGCTTAGTAAATTTACGTGATGAAGGTTTTTGAGAGGTTTTTGATAAATGCCTTAGGAATTTTGTCATAAAAGGACCTAATGGTTTCTCACCTCTACTTTCTTTATTATGGGTAGAATGATGATAGGAAGATTGCGATGTAGGAGGTGAGTGCATGGTAGAATTGGAAGAATAAGTATTTTCTTGTTGAAATGGATGTGTTGTATTGAAAGAAGAGTATTGAAAAGGTGGAGGAGGATTATATGTGGGTTGATAGACATAATATGGATATATGGGAGAATAGATAATATCATTATGAAGAGGATTGGAAAAGGGATTGTTTTGTTGGGTTATGGATGAAAAATGAGAGAAGTGTGATGGAGGTGATGTTGAATAGGGATAAGGTTGATCATAATCAACAAATGTATTTGGCTGAATTCTTCCAACATTACTAATGGGCTCATATTGATTTGAGTAAAAACTCATGGTTTCTTTAGTACTTCTAAAAGTAATATTTAGCATCTACTATTTAGAATTGAATCTAAAACATATAAACTTGAAATGATGATTTTGTTTTTGTTTTTCTTGTATACATATATATATTTTTGTTTTTGTTTTCAAAAGGTTTATAATGCATTCACGTCGGGTTCACCAAAATGTATCGCTCCAAATTTTTCGCATCCCTACCTTCAAGCTATAGGATCCGTGCCCGAAAGGAGGATGGGAAAAGGATGGCGCGGTACCTCGGACTGAGAGGACTTTGCGAAGGTCCCGCCTCTCAAGGGAGGTGTATTTTGGTGATTTTTTGATGGATGGTGGGTTCACCAGGAAACATTTAGTGGAAGTTTCCACGCCTAGGTTTTGGAATGTGTTTGATGAGTTCGTTTTAACCTTAAGCATTCATCCTAGGTTTGGCCGAATGAATCTAAATTAATCTATATGAAAATGCAAGTTCAATGAATACAAAAAACAGATTTAAAAGTAGAAAACAGAGAATTTACAGGAGGCAAATGAAGAATACCTGATCCGGATGTCTGAAGAAGATTCTGACGTTTGAAGCAGTCTGGATCGTCTGGAATTCGACGAAATCACCTGCAATCTGACAGAATCGTCTTATACTGACAGAATCGTCTGAAATCTGACGAATTCGTCAGAGACCTGCAAGACAGAAAACAGATGCAAAATACAAGAAGTCCTACTATGCAAACAGAGGCAAATTATACCAAATAGTAGTACGAATACTGAACAATATTTAAGAACAAAAATTCAAGCAAATTACTATACTTTAATGGCAAAATATGATCTTAGTATGCAATCTAGGCTAAATGGGTGAACTCCAAATGCAAAATAATATAAAAACCGAATAAATGATCTAATTTGTAGCATAAAATGACAGAGAAAAAGATGAGAAAAGCAAACTTCAGGCACTGATTGCCTCGATGTGGACTACAGTCGAGATCGTCTCGCATCAGTACGAAATCGCCTCGAATTTGATAGGATCGCCTCCGATCTGGACAGGTTCGTCGGCGATGATGGGTGCTGGCTTCGGTTGAAAAATAATGATGTACCTGCAACAAAATTAGTATGGGACTAATGCAAATGCAAGATCAGGATGTTTTAACGCAGAGGGAGTCAATTTACAGATAATTTCAGCCAGGGGTTGGGGAGGGAAAATCCTAGAGGTTAAATAGGCTTAGGGGAGTAGTTAGGAGGTTGGAGATCATCCCAATTTGGGAGATCTCCAACGGGGGAGGGTCCCAACGGCACAGACACGCTTCGCCCGGATTGGAGACCCGTTGGAACAGATTCCAACTTTGCAAATTCAGTTTTGCGACAAGATCATCTGGACGTCCTAGTCCAGACGAAATCGTCAAATCTGGGGCGATATCGTCTGATCGGCGACGATATCGTCAAACGGTCAAAACAACCTCTAAAAATGGCGCGGAAAAATGGGGAAACGGATTTCCCGACGGTTAACGGGCGGTTTGGGAGGTTAAATTTGAATTTGAAATTATTTACTAAGGTGAATGTAATTTTTATAATTTTACTGTGCCAATTTTAGGGTGCTACACAACCTAAAGGTTTTATTCTCAATGGGCAACATCAAAAGGTCTACAAATTAATCAAGTCATTGTATGGGTTGAAGCAAGCTCCTAGAGATTGGTACATAAAAATTGATGATCACCTATTGCAACATGGTTTCACCAAAAGTCCCTCTAACAAAAAATATATATTTTAAAAAGGTTGGACCTAAGGTAGTGATAGTTGTGTTGTATGTTGATGATTTAGTCATCACTAGCAATTATGATGAGTCGATAATGGTGTAATTAATGACTTGAAAAAGTCATTTGATAGATTTAGAAATTTTACACTATTGTCTTGGCTTGGAGGTATGACAAAGAAAGAATCACATTGTGGTCTCATAGACAAAATATGCCAAGACATCACTTGAAAAATAATGAATGACAAACTATAAACCAAAGACATCACTAATGGAGTAAGGTTTACAACTGTGTTGATATGATAAGTCACCATATGTATTTGGTGCTCTTTATCATTAGCTAATTGGGAGTCTCATATACTTGACAAATACCTAGCCTGATATCTACTTTCAAAGTTTATGCAAGAACCTAATGAGACTCATTAGAAGACAATAAAGAGGATTTTGCATTATGTCCGTGGTAAAGTAGAATGTGACCCGAATTATAAGCATAATGATAATTTTTTTGTACAAAGATACAGAGACTCGAATTATGTTGGGTCTATAGATGACAGGAGGTCAACATTTAGATGTTTTCCATCTAGGATCTAGACCTGTCTCGTGGTACAAGAAGAAAAAACAAACAATAGCATTGTCATCTATTAAGGCAGAGTATTGTGATGCATAAGGAGCTATGTGCAAAGCAACATGGTCACATTGCATAATATTAAATATGACAAACCTAGAAATTAACTGATAATATTGAATTACGACAATCAAAGTGTTTTGAAATTGATCAAGAATCCATAATTTTTATAAAAGAACAAAATACATTAAAATTTAGTGTCATTTCATTCGAGAATAAATTCAAAATAACTAAGTACAATTTCAATACATTTTTATCAAAGCACAACTTACAAATATTTTACAAAATCGTTAAATTTAATTTGTTTCATAATTTTCTTTATATACCAAATAATATAATTAAAAAATATTTTTTATTTATTTTAAATGGTGGAATCGGTAGCCACCACGAATACATGCAAGTTGTTCAACTTTTTATGGCTGCCAAAGTATTCTATGTTGTTTACCTCGAAAGCCACCACACAAATCTCTGTGTAGTCCGCCCCTATAACCACCGTACCACGATCATTTTAAACATGTTATGCCACTGCAAGCGCCATGAAAGAAACAAGTGTTCAATTTAAGGAGGCTCGAGATTTGAAATTTGGACCTCCGCCCCCTTACGTGGTTTGGGGGAACCAATTGATCTACACCTCGGACTTTATCTGCGTGTTGTGGTCTACAGGCAAGGACGCCACTTGATGTGACCTAAGTTCAATCCCCATGTCGAATATGTATATGTATAAGAAGTATTTTACTCAATAAATTTTTTTATTATATTATTAATATTATTATAAGTATATATTAGTTAAAATACTAGAAATGACCATTTTAAATGATTACTTCCATTTAAATACAGACTATGAGATCAATAAAATTTGGTTATTTTTTTTAGATACATAGGGAGTTAGTTACATCCACACTATTTTTAAGTAATTACTAAGAGTTAGTTCAAAACACAGGGGTGCTTCAAACAAGCTTATACCACCTCGTTGTTGTTGACTTAGTATGAGAAAAATTATGACCATTTGAGATTCGTATCGTCATAATTAGATTACTACATTTGTAAACAAGCATGCTCAAAAATTTGAACATAGTCTAACCAAACATACAACTACCAATTCACTAACTTTTAAGAATAATAAAAAAAATTAGTTATTAACTAAGAGATCACCATCTCCCTCTCCTTTTTGGGATTGACTTTCAATAACCGCTTGAACACAAAAAGCGGGACAAATCAATTAAGCGGCGCACAAATTGGAAATTTGGGAATAACGTTGGAAACGGTGGATTAGGTTCTCTACACGTCATCGACAAGTTCGTCCACCTCAAGACCGACCATCAAGTGGGTCCCCCCACAAATTCTAGAAGCCTACAATTTGTTGGCAGTGTTGCCGGCCGCCCATAAGACTTTGAATTGTGGGCATTGTTCTTATTGAGGAATACGAAAGAGGGGGACGTAGGGCTAAAGACTAAAGGATGATGACGCCAAAAAAAATTCGACGTCTTCGAATTGAACGGAGTGGGTTGAACCTTTCTTCCCAAAGAATTCGGGTCATAAAGTGATGCCTGGTAGGTGTGCCACCTCCCCAAAATCATCTCCTGTGTTAAGCTCTGATATTAAGTTGGGCGCATTCAGCAAATAGATAGAGAATATTAATTACTTTGTTTTATTTGTAATATTTAAAGATGTGATAAGATAAAAGAAGTAGTAGTTAGGTGTTTATGTTGCAGGTCAGTTAAGTTTTCGTTATTATAGATACCGTATTTAATTGTTTTGTACTTTTATTAAATGTATCAATATTTTTTTAAATGTAATATCATCATCGTGATCATAACGAAAATGATCCTTCTTCCTCCGTTTTGTTAGCAACATTGTGTTTGGGTATTTGTTTCTGTAAATGGTTGATGTTCGTTTGATGTTCTATTTTGGATTGCTTTATTTTGCAGGTCATGTTTTCAATAATTAGTATCAGAGTTAGTGTGAAAGTTCGAAGTTAGTGTTGATGTGAGGAGTTCCGAGCACTTGCAAAGTGGCCTAGGGAAATGTTGAAGCAATAAACAAGACTCTGGCATTTGGATCATAATACCATAGGCTGGTTCAATGAGGAACAAAAAGCCCATTCATACCTTTAATAAGGTATGAGAGTTGTAGCAATCAAAATTAAAACAAAACAAAAAAAAAACAACAATTGGTATCAGAGCTAGTGTGAAAGTTCGAAGTTAGTATTGATGTTGGGAGTCCCAAGCACTTGCAAAGTGGCTTAGGGGAATGTTAGAGCAATGAACAAGACTTTGGCATTTGGATCATAAAATCATAGGTTGGTTCAATGAGGAACCAAAAGCTCTTAGTTGGTTCATAACTTTAATAGGGTATGAGAGTTGTAGCAATCAAAAAAAAAAAAAAGGCAAAAGAGGGAAGAGAAAGAGTAGTCGTAGGAGTATACCCAAAGAAAAGATGGAGAGTGATAAAAAAAATAAAAATGAAAAAAAATTGAAAGAATGCTTCCATGTACGTAAGGTTAAAACTGATTGTGGATTTGTTAATGTCCTCTTCTTGCAGTGAGACTATGTTCAAAGTCTCTAGTTTGTCATATTCATACTATGTCTTGGTTAAGTGAGTGGATTTGTTAGAAATTGCATGTTTATGTTGTTTCTAATTTGATGAATGAATTTATTAAAATTCATTTTGAGGTGTCAACCAACAACAGAGACACTATTTCCTTAAACTTCATGCAAAATTAATTTGTTGAAATTTTGAGGTGTTAGTCAAAGACACCATTTCCTAATGTTGAATGACACATTATGACAAAAAAATAGAATGGATGTTGGAGTTGAAAGCATGGAGAAAGTTTTGTTTGAAAAATTACGAAAACATTGAAACCTTCAAAACCTTAAGCATTAAGGGAGGAGATTGTTGAAGAATATTAATTAGTTGTTTTATTTGTAATGCTTAAAGATGTGATAAGATTAAGAGAAGAGATTATTGAAGAATATTAATTAGTTGTTTTATTTGTAATGCTTAAGGATGTGATAAGACAAAAGGAGCAGCAGCTAAGCTATACGTCGGTTACATTTCATTATAGAAAACGCATCTAAGTATTTTGTACTCTTATTAAATATATCAATATTCTTAAAATAATATCATCATTATAATATGAAAATTAGCCTTCCTCCTCCGTTGTGCCATCTGCATTGTGCTTGGGTATTTGTTTCTGGTTTGGTGTTCTTGTTTATTTTGCAGGTCCTGTTTTCAACCTGAAAAGCAATCTAATATGAGGATGTGGAGATGAATTTTGGAATGTGGCATTTCATTCCTTGGAGTTGAGTGTTCTGTCTTTAGGATTGCTGGTTATTGCCATAAGCTTGGCAGTGAAATCTAATGGATCCGATATCCCATCTCCAGGGACAATCTGGTTTGTGCATGGGAATACTAGTTCAGTTATTCCATCGTGCAAGGACAGGTGTTTGACTACGATTACACAGGACATGAATGGATGGTTGCAGTTCAGAACGTCTAGAGTTAGAGAGTTCCCCGTGGAACTTTATCCTTGCCGAGGGAATAGCGAAGACGAAATCAGGCAGCACGACTCCAAGTCTGCTTTAATAAAAAGCATTGTTGGTCATGGATTCTGCTTGGATGCCGACTACAATATTTCTGATCTTTTCCTGAGCAGCTGCTCCAATCAGTCCAGTAGCCAGAAATGGAAAATTGAACAGTACGTGGGAATCAAAGGAATTGGACCTAACTCCGAGAATTCAACACTTCACATCCGAGCTGAAACACCCAATGGCGGGGGCCAGATCTCAAAGCTATATCTCCAAGCAGGAGGATATTCTGACATGGAATCATTTACAGTGCTGAATTACACGGATCCTCTGAGAATAATGCCCCATGGACAAGGAAGAATGGTTTTGAGAAACGGAGGATTGAAGAATGTGGCATAGACCCCGGATCGGGATTCATAGTACTGGACGTCACAGAGGGTAGCTATGGACCAGTCATCGACAACGTCAAGCTTAGTGAAATCCAGCGGCCTACGGAGAAATTCGATCCCGGATTGATTGATCCATCAGACCAGGGAACCTCCTCTTCAAGAAAGCACATTGCGTCGAAATGAATCGTTATATTGTTTGGGGGTAGTTGGGGGTGTTTTCGTTTCTACCGTGGTATATGGGTTGTTTCTATTGAGAATGAGAAAGCGAGCAAGGAAACCAGACGATCGGTGTGTACACCAACCGATTTATTTGACAAGCAGGCCATGGGATTCACAGATTCTGTCGCTGCTGGTGCATCAACAAGTGAAGAAATTAAGGTGGAAAGAGTTGGAAAAGGCAACAAATAGTTTCAGGTCGATGATAGGCGAGGGCGGTTTTAGCAGGGTTTATCTAGCTCGGTTCCCCGACGAGACGGTTGGCGCTGTTAAGGTGGAGAAGGAGATGCAGAAGGATCGATCCTCTCCGGCTTTCAAGCAAGAGCTTTCCATTCTCTTACGTGCTCGCCACGTTCGTCTTGTCAATCTTATCGGGTTCTGCAATGAACAAGATATGTTCACACTGTTTACACTCAATTCAGAATATTTATGGTGGCCTAATACCATATCCTTTTTAGAAGCATGGCGAATATAAAAAATGCAAATATTCGATATGCCTAAATTCGTTAATATATATATTAAACCATAATCAGCGGGTACTAATCCTTACACCCGTGGTCCAATTTCATGCCTGTTAAATTATAAAGAGGTGATATAAAAATTATAGAAGCAGTCTATATATAAAAGAAACATTTAAGTCAAGTTTTGCCACTCGCATTCCTTCGCCTTTCAGATTTCCCTTGCTTCCATCATATATTGTTAGGATGGAATTTCGTTCCATTTAAATACCTGGTCTGCTTGCTTTTCCCATAATTTTGGAGTACGAGTAGTGTACGAATAGCGCTATTAAATACTTGTGAATTTCTCTTATCATTCTTTTTATACATTGTAATTTTTTTTGGTTTTACATTGAAATAGTTATTATAATTGTACTCATACTCAGGACAATCCATTATCTTTACTTTAAAAAAAAAATAATTTTAAAATTTAAATTAAATTTTCACTTAATAAACCAAAATTTAACAATCCACGAAGAGGTATTTGGATCTTCTCTTAATAAATTAAAACTTAACAATCCACAAAGTACTTGGATCTTCTTTAATAAACCAAACCTTAACAATCCGCAAAGGTACTTGGAAGTAGATAATAACCTGATAATATAATCAAATTTTACATATTTATATTAATATTTATTTTTTATTATAGTTTTTCAAGTTTAAAAGATAATGTTATTGGTTATACAACACACAAACATAATTACTTAGTTAGGATTGCCAATATCTTTGTCATAAATATTCTTGTCTTAACTATGGATCTTAATGATTATTTAGAGAAATAGTTCACATCATATTTGCTTGTGATTATTATATGCAAAATGGGATACCAATAATTTTTTTGGTTTAGCATATATTATGTTCTTTTATTTTTAACTAATGGTTTTTTATATTGAGTTAAAAAATAATAACACTTATAAATTGGGGTGTGTTACTTGTTGAAAATATTTTTTTGTTTATTTTAAGTAAAATAAGTATAATTGATCTTGATATTTTACTGTTAGGATTCTATCTTAACATTATTTTGTAATTCTCATTATTATGTAATGACTCACTTTCAACGTGAGGGGATTCTATTATCATGTTATTTTGTAATTCCTTGTAATGTATGTGGCAAATAAGACACCTTGCTAAGTGGTGCCATCGCATGGAACTATTATCAAAATTGTAACCGATGGTGCCATTGTATATAACTGTTATCAAGATTGTAACTAATGTTTGGTAGAAGATTCTAGCTCGAGTGGCATTTTGCATGTAAGCCAACTCTTGAGCCTTTAGGTAGGATTGCATGTAGCTTTCTTTTTAAAAGGCATGAAGCCATATACGAATGTACCTTTTTGTAAGCTAATGAAATATTGAAGGAGGTTGCCCCCTCGAAGAGGCCTACGATTCTGAGTTATTTGTGAGAATTGTTTCAATTATACAATTACTTTTTGCACAGTAGTATTCTGTTATTGCATGTATTTCAGTTATATTTTAGTATTGTATGTGTGAGCTTTATTTCAATAGTAGGTTCCCTACAAGTGGTATCAGGGCGCTTTCCAAGGCTGAGTTCTGCTATGACTGTGATAATTCTTGCTTAGCCATTTTCACTTGTTAAGATATAATTTTCTTGTGTTTTTTCATTATGTCTTCCTTTATTCAAAAGCAAAAAAAAAAAATCTGCAAAAAACCCAAAAAAATAGTCTTTTTTTTCTATAGTTGAGTAGGCTAGAAACCCTGTATCGAGGTTTTTAAAATATCGTGAATGAGTTGTCGTTATTGGCTAAGCTAGATAGCCCATAAAGTTTCTAGTGAAGTGAGGGGCGATCAGGCTCCAATACCAAGGCTTCAAGCAACACTCGTGCATGAAATTGTGCTCCCACGCATCTTCAGGTGTATCGAAAGACCATTCTAGGGTAAACAAAATTTTATCCAGGAGGAAGATTTTTTGGCCTTGTATCATCCATAGTCCATGGGACATAGCATCCTGGATGATTACCCTCCCGTACTATCAAAGAGGCAGATAATGTGCTCAAGGGTATGTATGGAATCCTCCTTGAGTAGTGGCCTGAAATATTGGTTTGAGCACTACTGTTCACCACTATGGTATAACAGAGGGCCTATGGGTGTTACATACTCCTCTACCTAGTATACCCTAATTTTGTTAAAAACTTCAGCCTAAAAAATAATCACCTATCCCTGTTTTGATGTACCTACTTTCACGATCCCCAAAAGTGAGCATATGGAGAAAGACTTCCCTATCATAAAAGAACGCACTTGTCATGCACTAACAATGAGGATTGAGTTTGCAAGTATATGAAATATTCCAGTACCAATCAGGTCAGTGATAGTAACATTCAGGTCAACAATAGTAATCGTAACAATCAGCTGCAACAATAAAAAAATATAGGTGGTCAGGGTCAAAAACATAACTATTAGTGTTAGTAACTGTAGTATAGGTGATAAGATAACGATAGGGTGGTTAGTTGATAAAATGCATAGATCATAGAAAGTTGATCCAGTTTTCAACATTGAAATGTAGCCTAAAAAAATCATGCAAATCGGAGCTATAATGAAGAAGTTATAGTGGTTTTATATTTACTCTAATTTGAGTATTTTTAAAACCAAAAATGGGGAAAATTAGCCCTAAAATAGTCATAAAAATCCCTAGACACCCTGAAAAATCCTCAAATTTGTTTTGTTATCTTAGTTAGCCCCTCCTGCACATCTCACAAAATTTTTGAGTCTTAGCTCCCTTTTTTCTCAAAATTCCTTAAATTTATCATTTTCCATGACTCCTCTTTGGCCAAATATTCCACAAATACAAAATTTGATCCCAAAAACAAATGTTTTGAGTCCTAGCCCATTTTTCAGCTCATTACATTGATCATTTTGATATATCACATCCAAGCACTTTTTTGGTCTCCTTACTAAAAATACTAGTCCCTGAAACCCACACTTCTATTTTTAGTAATTTAGTTACAGAGGTTCAAGACTATCGAAAATGGCTAGTGGCACTCGGGGGCAACAGAAAGAGGTATATTCCCTCACCTCAATGATTGTAAACTTTGAAAGCACCCTTGTGACATGAAACAAACAAGTCAAGATATGATGACAGAGCTTCAAAATCTAGAACTGATCATGCTAACTTTAGAGACCACCTAGAAGAAAAACTTGCAAAAGTTGAGTCCAAATTGGTCGATGGTCCCAGCAAGACTGAGCACCATATTGAACACTCGTATTATAACAAAGGTAAAGGAAGGACACCAGATGACTCTCATTTTCCCTATGATCGTGATTCCACCTATAGGATGCCCAAATTAGACTTTCCTAAGTTCAATGGAAAGGATGTGGATGGGTGGTTATGTCATGTTGCTCAATACTTTAGCCTCCATGACGTACCCATATGACATCGAGTTCAAATGGCTTCTTTCAACTTGGAATCTGAAGCATTGTAGTGGTACCAATGGTTGTAAAAAACTCATCCTAATCCTTCAAGGGAATAATTTGATTCTCAATTACTCACTCGCTTTGGCCCTAGTGAGTATGATGATTTTACAGGACAATTGACAAAGTTGAAACAAACTTCGATAGTTAGAGATTATCAAATACAATTTGAGAAATTGGCCAACAAAACCATGGGAATGAATAAAGCATTCTTTATGAGTTTTTTTGTTAGTGGTTTGAGGGAGGATTTCCAAGCTAAGGTTACTATGTTCAAACCAAAATCCATGATGGAGGCTATCAAGTTAGCTCATTTGGCCGAATCCAAATTTGTAGCTCAAATATGGATATATAAATTCCCACAGACTAAAACCTCTTTTACTCCTAGATTCCAAAAGCAGAATGAACAAAAACCTGTTGCAACCATTGCTGCACCCAAACGTCTAACCACTACTGAAATAGATGCACGACGTGCCTAGGGATTGTGTTACAATTTGAAAGCATGTCTACGAAAGCATAGGCACATCGGGTGCGATGCAAACAAAAGCAGATGTAATGCTAAGTCCTACAAATGAACAAAGGACAAGTGCATGAAAAGGGGAAGCGAAGCATGAATGAAATGAGATGTAAAGAAAAATTAAAGTGCAGCCTCTTTTATTAATTTTGCTTGTGATCAGGTTACAATATGTCTCCCCACTTTTCAGGGGCTCGGAGCGTTAGATATAGTTTTGTTACACCAACGGATGGTACGCTTCCCTTCGGGATCTTTTGCGTGTCCACATTTTAAATGGGAGGGTCAAACATCACCGTCGCTTGCGTGAATGCATCTGTAATTCCTTGCTTCCCCTACGGTGTTGATATACTACATTCAGAGAAACAACAAACGATTAATAGCACATGCGGATGGAGGGAAACATTCAATCCCCAAGGCCTCCGGTTAATGCATACATGAAATAATTAAAACAGTGATCAAAACATATCAAAATAATATGAAACTTGAACAGAAGCATGTAAACACCATCAGGGACACATTGCAAAAAGAACAGTTAAAAAAATCTTCTGTAAATTTCTAATCGCTCTGGGGTGGGACGATTAGGACTATCATAAAATGCCCGAAAGTGACCTCCCAAATGTCCCTTACAAAGGCCTCAAAAACACCTAAAAACTTGGTGTTAGGCAAAATGGGGCATTTTGAGACGACCCATAAGGTCGGATTGGTATGATTCTGCCCTGATCACCCTATATCTGAAGGCACTCCCTGTATGTTAGTAAAGGCGTAAAACAATGAAAACCCAGTCAAAACAAGTCATAATGCTTTGAAATTTGAACTGCAACATATATGAAACATACAAAACATGATGTAAAAGAAACAGTGAAGAAATTTGCTATATATTTCTAATCGCTTCGGGGTGGGGCGATTAGGACTGCAACAGTGCGGGGGGCACCTGGGGGTAGGACGCCCGTCGTTTGGGGCTTGGTTTTGACACCATTCCACTTGGGATGGGTCCAAAACCTCCTAGGGGATTGTATAGGAAAATTGGGTGTGGGATTGTGGCCAATTTTTTGGGTTTTGGGTCCAGATTGCGCTCCTAATGTTCACCCGATAACCTCCCTTCCAAAAGAGAGATCAAGGATGTAGGAAGCACAATGAGGGTGAGGGTATAATTCGACAGCACTCCGTTGCTGCAAATGCTTCTGCTCTATTATTTATTGGGGTGAGAAGACTCACCATTTTATAGACCTGAAGGTCTGCTTTGAATGTGCATGCAAATGTGCCACTTGGCCATCATGCCTTGTTAGGGGAGAGAAGACTCCTCCCTGATTAAGGACTCCATGAATGCCTCTATGACTACCTCTTTGAGCTTTGAAACACTCACTCGGACTCCCATGCATTAAAGGTGGAGTTGAGTGGCGGATCTGGGCTACCATTTGTCAAGGTTTGACTTTTTTTTCGTCAAACCTGCTATTCGCCCCACCCTGGAGCGATTGTTGCTAATCATCCCGGGGTGGGGCGAATAGCATTCTAATCGCCCCAGGGTGGAACGAGTAAGGATTAGGGTGCTTGAAAGGTGTCAAATTTACCTCTGACCTTCCAAAACTACTTTGGGAGTGGTTAGGACCACTGTTTAACCTCTTGGGGCTGCCCTAGGGGCTGTGTATGCCATTTCGGTTAGTGCTTATAGCCACGTGATCAGATTGGTGTTGTTTTGGTGTCTACAGATGCCCCTTTTTGGGATGCATTGTGCATGGTGCAGTGCTGAGCAAAAATAGATAACCAAAGCACTTAATGATTAGGGTTTCTCAGTAACCTAACCAAATTTTGATGCCCCAAGAATGGAAAGGGCATGCATTCTTGAATCCTTGCTTCTGACGAGCTAAGGAGCTTAATTCAAGTGTTAACCTTTTTCGATGAGGTGTTACTTGATCTTGGACATTGTTCAGTCATGAATAGGCAAAGGGCGCAACCTTTTGTCTGTGGGAACCTTGAGTTCATGATTCTAGAATACCAAGTGTTTGATCAACTTGTGATTATTGCTTGTTTGCTGCCCCAAGCAGGAGCGTGATTATCTTTGTCAATGATTCTTTGAATGCATGCCATTTCCTTGATTGGGTGTGTATTTGTTGATTGGTGACTAAGTGTGACTACCCCCTCAAGCGACGAATCGATGAGGGAATTATCGAAATGAGAAAATCGACGAGTCGCTTGACCCAAGATGACTTTTGTAAGGGTGCCTTCAGTTGTTTTTCGTTGAACACTGATGCAGTTTCCCAACAATCGGACTTGTTATTGGTGGGTTGTGACCCTTTTTATGATGCCTATTAGGGTTGAAATTGTCAAAAATCCGTCCTCTCGTGGAGCGGTCCGACTATGGTAGCCTTCTTAGGGAGTAGGATAGTGATAATTTTGACCCCAACGTCAGTTTTGCATGCCAAGAATGTCAGGCGCAAAGGTTCCTTTGTTCGGTAATTTTATTGCTATTTTTAGGTGGGTTTTGACCCTTTTTGTGATGCCTTTTGGGGATGAAATTGTCGAAAATTCGTCTTCTCGTGGAGCGGTTCGGCTATGGTAGCCTTCTTAGGGAGTAGGATAGTGAGGATTTGTGACCCCAACGTCGGTTTTGGATGCCATGAATCGCAGGTGCAAAGGTGCCTTTGTTCGGTAGTTTTATTGCTATTTTTGGTGCATTTTGGATGTAGTTTTGGTTTTTTTTATTTTCTTGCTCTTTAATCGTCCTAGGGTGGGACGAATACCAGTTTTGTAATCATCCCAAGGTGGGATGAGCGCTACCTAGAGCGCTCATCCTAGGGTGGGACGATTACAGGCCTAAGACCCTATATAAGGGCTAAAACTAGGTTTTGGGCTCATTTGCAATTGTTTTTTCTGGCGATTTGGAGCTGTGAGGAGGAGTGCTAGTTTGTGAAGCGTAGCACTGTAAAATTTTCGTGGACACCATGAGTTCAAGGATCGGATCCTCGAGTGGCGGAGCCAAGGCGAGGCCGGTAGGTGCTCCTTCCTTCTCATTTTTTTGTTTGTTTTTATATGAATTTTTAAAACTCGCATTTTATCATTGTTTCTTGTCATGTTAAGATTAAAAACCTAAATGAATGTTGTGGTTTTATTTGTTTTGTTTTGTGCATCATAAGGTTAAAAAACCCTAGTTTGAATTTTTGTTGTTTTGATTTGTTTTTTGTTCATCATTAAGGTTAAGAACCCTAGATGATTTTTGCGGTTTAATTTGTTTTTTGTGTTCATAATAAGGTTAAAAACCCTAGATGATTTTTTTGTTGTTTTGATTTTTTTGTTTACACTTAAGGTTAAAAACCCTAGTATAGTTTTAATATTTTTGTTTTTGATTTTTTGTCCACACGTAAGGTTAAAAAACCCTAGTATGATTTTGTTTGTTTTATTTGATTTTTTTATTTACACTTAAGGTTAAAAACCCTAGTATAGTTTTAATGTTTTTGTTTTTGATTTTTTGTCCACACGTAAGGTTAAAAACCCTAGTATGATTTTGTTTGTTTTATTTGATTTTTTTGTTTACACTTAAGGTTAAAAACCCTAGTATAGTTTTAATATTTTTGTTTTTGATTTTTTGTCCACACGTAAGGTTAAAAAACCCTAGTATGATTTTTTTTGTTTTATTTGATTTTTTTTGTTTACACTTAAGGTTAAAAACCCTAGTATAGTTTTAATGTTTTTGTTTATGATTTTTTGTCCACACGTAAGGTTAAAAACCCTAGTATGATTTTGTTTGTTTTATTTGATTTTTTTTGTTCTTGATTGTACAGTTTAGTTGATTGATCTGTACTTTGGCTGTACAGTTCTGTACTTTTGTTTTTCTGTACATTTTTTTGTCGTCTGTACAGTTTATTTGAATGTTTTTGTTTAAGTTAAGGTTGAAACCCTAATTGTTTTTTGTTGTTTTATTGTTTTTGTGTACACTGCTGTACATTTGTTTTGTTGTCATGTTTTAATGTTTTTGTGTTGTTTTTGTTTTTCAGGTTGTGAAGAGTCGGTACCGTCAATCGACGATATTATTTTATGCATGGGATGTGTTGACTATGGCGGATTGGGAGTGGCTTGATGCCCTTGGGCTCAAGCAAGTGACGCAACTGGAGCCTATGGTGGAGGATCGGGCATATCTGACTGCCCTGATCAATTTATGGGATCCTCGCACCAACACCTTTCTGTAGACACCAAAACAGCACCAATCTGATTATGTGACTACAAACACTGATCGCATTGACACACACAACTTTTAGGGCAGCCCTCAGAGGTCAAACAGTGGTCCTAGCCACTTACACAGCAGTTTAGAAGGTCAAAAAGTAAACAAAGCAAAGTCGGTCGTTTTAACAAGCCTTAATCAAAAGCAAGCCTTAATCAAAAGCAAGCCTTAATCAAAAGCAAAGCCTTAAGCAAAAGCAAGCCTTAATCAAAATAAGGCCTTGGCCGAAGGTCACGATATCGCGACGTCGCGATATCACGACACTACGGTGCCCAAAGCAAAGCCTTGGCCGAAGTGTCGCGATATCGCGACGTCGCGATATCGCGACACTTCGGCGCCCAAGGCAAAGCCTTGGCCGAAGTGTCGCGATATCGCGACATCGCGATATCACGACACTTTGGCCGAAGTGTCGCGATATCACGACGTCGCGATATCGCGACACTTCGGCGCCCAAGGCAAAGCCTTGGCCGAAGTGTCGCGATATCGCGACGTCGCGATATCGCGACACTTCGGCGCCCAAGGCAAAGCCTTGGCCGAAGTGTCACGATATCGCGACACTTCAGCGCCCAAGGCAAAGCCTTGGCCGAAGTGTCGCGATATCGCGACACTTCGGCGCCCAAAGAAGGCCTTGGCCGAAGTGTCGCGATATCGCGATGTCGCGATATCGCGACACTTCGGCATTTGCGCCTAAGGCGAAATTCAACCATTCAAAGGCAGACATTAAAACATTTAAAAGTGCCATTAAAACAATTTAAAGCGGACGTTAAACAAGTGGCAGCCGAGGACGATCGATTATTGTCGCCGCTGTGCATGCGCGCGTAGGTGGGCAGATTGGCAGTTAGCGAACTGTTGCAAGGGCAGTCATGTAAGCCCAAGTCAAGGAGGAGTCTCCTCCCTTTTGGGAAGGCATGGCCGCCACGTGGCATCCTTGCGTGCCCCTCCAAAGAGACCCCGTGGGTCTATAAAATGGTGGACTTTCCCGCCCAAAAAAACAAGTGGACAGACATTTCAAAGCAACGAAGTGCTGCCAAACCAAACACCCGATTGCACTCCTTTTCGATTCATTTCTTCTACACCCGTAATCTCTTTCGCAAGGGAGGTTATTGGTGGCTGTTAGAAGGTGAATCCGAACCTTCAAACCCGACATTGGACCACAGTAATCCATCAATTCGACGACACCACATTCTCTGAGATTTTGAGCCCATCCCTAGTGGATTGGCATCAAAGTCAAGTTTTAACGGGGCGGCCCGCTTGGGCACCCCACACTTTTTGTTAGTTGCATGATTAATCTATTCTATCATTACGAATATATCCTGTATTACAATATTTGTCGAATATTATCATGCATTACGCTCTTTCAAATATTATCATGCTCTCGTAGTATCTGCTATCCCACTAACCTGCAGGTAGCGACATCTAATTCGACAGCAGATTGGCCGATCGTTTCAATGGCAGTGGCCATCTGGTGACGTTTTTCCGATTTCCGTCAAATTGCAGAGTTGCTTAGAATCATTTTATTCACGTATTTAATCAATCTTTTACACGTATTTTTAAATTCAAATGTTCTATCCTCTTGTTATAGGTGCTACTAACGTCTCTGTGTTTCTTTGATCGCAGGAGAAGTAGCAAGCAAGGATTCATCAACATAAGCGGCGGCAACACTTTGGCCCGCCCATTTCAAATGTGGGCATGCGGAAAAGAAGATCACTATTCAATTGTAATGGAAACATGCTAACTCTCCTAGCCCTTAAAAAGGGAGGAGACGTATTGTAACCGAGTTGGAATCACATTAATAAAAAGGGTTGTGCTCTTGCTTTCTCCTTTTACATTTGGTTTCAATTCGATTATATCTACTTTATTTCATGCATCAAGCTAGTTAGTTTACATTACAGCAATTAGTGTTTCTTTTTACTTCCGAAATCTCATGCTTTCAATGGCGATCACGGTGGGACTCTGTCCCTATTTTTTTTTTTAAGATTCAGAAACTGATTAAAGCTTGTGTTTTTGTGCTTGCAGGTACCGGGCCGAGAATCAGAAAAATCCGATTTGGGCGAAAAAGACAACCGATTTGGGCGAAAAAGAGGTAACGGTTTCTAACTGTCCCTGTCATTTTCTGCTATGATATTTCTATTTTCTGTCATGTTTGCCTTCTTAGGAAAAGTTTTAATCCATTAAAAATTTCAAAAAAAAAAAAAAAAAGATCATTTTTTATTTGTTTATTTTTACTTTCATTTTCTTTAATTGTTTAAGAAGGGTAGAGAAAGTTGTCGTCAATTTTCATGCTTTATTTATTTATTTAATTGTTAAAAAAAAAAAAAAATTTACGTTCCGTCAAATTTCTATTTGCTGTTTTCTGGTTTTTAGTGTTTGTATGGCTTAGGGAAAGTTTCTTTTTTTTTTTTTTGCTGCCTGTTTCATTTTTAAATAAAAAGAACCACACACACTTCACGTGGTAAAATTAAACCAAGGAGCTGGTCGTAAAACCCCAGCCCTTGATCAAGACCATCGGTGGATTTCATCACCACCTTGGCTTGATTTTGCATCCATTACCCCGATTGTCACTGTTGTTAGGCGTAAATCCTGACGAAAGTTGACCGAGTGTTGTTGGGGTGATTCCCAGCATGCGAGGATAAGTCTTCTATGGTAGGTGCCATTAACAGGACAATCCCCCTTCCGTACCGCCTACGTACCATGTACCATCTGCTCTCACGTACCTATAGTCTCCCTCTCGTAAGGGCGGGTATATAGAGAGGTTGGTATATCGGCCTGGTTGGTATATTGAAGGGGCGACCATTTTGGGAGTTATATGAGCCTTCATTATGCATTTAAACGTTCTTCAAAAACATTCAAAAACAAAAACAAAATCATCAAAATGCACTAAAACCAGTCTAGGACACACCATTAATCTTTAAAAGAGATAATCACCGTTTGTGTATGTGTGTGTTCATTTCTGCTTAGTGTAACAAAAAAAAAAATCAAAAATCATAAACAAAAAGATAAAAATCTGCTTAGCTAGTAGGAAAGCACCACAATGGTGTACACCCGTAGCCAAGCCCAATCAAGGGCAGAAGCTCCGGAGGGTGCACAAGAAGCAGGCACAAGTCGCCTTCGCTTTAGTCCCGAGGACTTGGTCATACCGCCTTGGCGGTATGGCCTACAAGAGAGTCCACGTCAGACCACATCAAGAAGGAATTATTGGGACCCCCTCTGTGGGGTATGCCCATTCAAAACAGCCCCTTTCGAGAAGAAGCTTTACATGCAGACCTCAACGTAAATAGAGAATCACCTTTTGAGGTTAGACATGAGTGGCCACAGTGCGATGAAGCGCTAGAGAGGCACAGTGTCCATTTGGAGAGACAACGTGGATATGGCATCTCTCCTTTGCCTCCCATTAGAACTGAAAGACAAAACCCAGAGCGTAGGGCTCTCCACACAGGGTGAGCTAACTCCACCCGCCCCTTTCACACCCATGAAAGGGAGTACGAGGAAGGCCATCGCATTCCTCGAGAGCAACATACAACGCGGGAGCCTTGCGTTTCCGCGCCTGCTAGATACAACGGTCACACATCGAGGCCAGAGCCTCAAGTCAATGTCGCCTACCTCGACAGAGGGAAGCGACCCATTGAAATTTTAGATCATCAAGATCAAGGCAAATACATAGAAGAAACATTCAAGCCTCCCGAGCAAAAGAGGGCAGAGCAAATTGACCCGGCAGTCGCTGGACATGCCGCCCGCCAAGCCCGAATCACGCGGCTTGAACAAGGTCATCAGCAGTTAGAGCACTTATACCGCTTTCATAAAGAGCGCATGCAGCGCGAAGCGGATGAGCTACGTTATGAACTACCTGAGAAGGTGCCAACCCCTCGCACCCAAAGAGCAGAACAATATGAGAGGCATAATCCCGTGGTGCAGGATAGGTCTCTACGACCTCGTCAAAATTTGCCTTCGAGACCTCATAGACCTGAGAAGGAGGCCACTCCTCGAAACAATGATGGGTACCCTCAGCGGGGACTCGCTCAGGGTCATCGGTTTCGCCCAGAGACTCCTCAAGAAGATTACGAGGAGTATGAACCAGAAATAGAATGGGCCGAAACGCCCTGTCAAGGCGGGAGGGTTGCCATTCGGCCACCTCCCCATAGGCCTCCAGTCTCCCAAAACTCACAACGGGAGCAAACAAAAGAGGAAGAGATTAAATCTTTCGATGCATACAAAGCGCTATTAGAGCGTTTGGAGTCTGTGGAGACAAAAGCTTCTGGGCATCAAAAGCCCACGTTACGTCAACTCCGCAGTCATCCAGTGCATCCGTCAGTGCCCACACCTCTTTACCCCGAACATTTCAAGTTGCCTCAGTTGGCAGTCTTTAAAGGTGAAGAGGATGCTCAAGAGCATGTCACAAGATTCCTGAGCCAATGCTTTGGCATTCAGGATAATGATGCATTGTTGCTTAGGACATTCATAACCACATTCGCGGGCCCTACCTCGGATTGGTTCACACAGTTACCGAAGCACAGCATAAATAACCTAGATCAATTAGTAGATGCGTTTCTTGAACGCTTTGCCTTCAACACCAAGAAGAAGGCATCACTGAGTGATCTGGCTAGCCTCAGGCAATATGAGGAAGAGACAATGGCAGCATACGGGAATCGATGGAGGGCTTTGCTTTCTAAGCTACCCTACCTTCCCCCTATGTCTGACCTCACACAGATGTTTGCAAAAAGTTGCTTGAAATCGATCTCTGGGCTATTGCAGCTGCAACAATATGCCAGCCTAGAAGAAGCTTTGGCGCAAGCCAGAGTTATAGAAGAGATCAAAATAGGCGAGGGCGCAATCGCCAAGCCTAAAAAGAAAGAGTGGAACAAAAACACTAAGACAGGGAATGCGCAACAAAAACCCGTTGAGGTTAATCAAGTCACGATAAATGTCCCCAAGCCTGTGCAAGAAATACAGCCTCAAAAGGCTAATTATCAGGCAGTGCCTCCTAATTATGAAAGAGAAAATAAAAGACAGGAGCAAAATCAGCAGCGTCGCCCTAGGCGACAATTCACCCCTTATACGGAGTCCAGGGACTCCCTATTTGACCGCTTGTCAGCGACAAATCTAATCAACCTTCCTGAAATCCAAACCATAGATCCTAACGCTCCCAAGCCTAAGGGATACAGAGAGGATTTATATTGTAGGTTCCATAGGCGAAGGGGACATGACCTAAATGGATGTTGGAAATTCAAGGGACTGATACAAGATTTAATTGATAATCAAACATTGGCAGTGGACAACCCCATAGCGCCAAATAATCAATAGATGGGGGTATTCAAGGACCCTTTGCCTGCCCACGAGGCACAGGAAAAACCTCTTCAGGTTAATGAGGTGCGACAGAATCTCCCCATGCAAGGATATGTGGGAATGATCAGCATAGTAACTAGGAACAGGAAATACCCAGGAGCTGCCCCGGAGGCAGCTACAAGAGAAGTTCCTTCAACGTCGCAACCTCAACAACCCACTATGCAATTGCCTCCGCCTAGACCCGAGGTCACGATACGAACCAAACTCACGTAGAGTTTGTGGACCACATCGGCTAGGCTTTCCATTTATGAGCTTATACAACAATCAGCGCCCCATAGAGAAGCTCTCATGGAAATTCTGAAAGCCATCGAATTATAGCCTCACGAAGCAAATTCCTTCAATAACTTCGTAGGACATGTAAAACGATGTACGGAGCTAGTCATTACCTTCAGAGAGGATGAAGTTAAAGTAGTATCGAATGACATGGCAGATCCACCCCTGCACGTTATCGCGCGGGTCAACGGGATCCCGTACAAGAGAGTGTTGGTAGATACTGGCTCATCCAATAACATCATTACCACTACAGCATTAAAACATCTAAAGCTGCCAGCCTCTCATATCATGGCTTCAACATACACACTGCGAGCATTCAACGATGCAATATGCTCGACAGTCGGCACAATTGTTCTACCCATCCAGGTAGGACAAAAGACGATACCCACATTGTGCCACATTTTGGAAGGCGAGATGGCATACAACATACTGCTAGGGCGACCATGGATCAGGGACATGAAGTGTGTCCCTTCGATAGCTCACCAATGTCTAAAGTATGCATTTGAAGGAGAAATACATGTAGTCCCGATGGACTTAGAACCCTTCAAATATTGCAATGCAATGCATTTGATGCCGCAATCGACCCTCCCATCGACGCACTTGGATTTCCAGTTAAATCCATCTAGACAGGGTCCGATGCCGCAGGCACCACGGATGACTAATCCATCAAAACCCCAACCAGGTGCATCTACATCATCTGCTCCTTCATTACCAACGCCACCTGTCATGGCTAAACAGAAGGACAAAGGAAAAAAGATCTTGGAAGAGGCTCAACCCCTAGAAGAGGTGTTGCCAACGATATCAACTGTCTCAACAGAAGAAATACCTAGCACAATGGAAGCTGAGGTTCCTAATCCACCCAACATGGAATGGACTCAGGAAGGCCTTCCATTTCCTCCCTCTCAATCGTCAACAATTATTGTTGAAATGGCCAATACGGGCCTGGGAGAATATCTAGTGCAAAATGTTGTAGCAACGCCCACGCTAGAATCAGTGCAGGACATGGGGAGACCTCGCCTTCCCATAGGGACAATTGTTCCTTTAGGTTACCCACCAAACCAGACAAATTTTGTGTATGGGGGCCTTGATCATGGTGTTGAACCATGCAAGCAAAAGGACGAGGACGAAGAGCCTTTTGCCAAAAATATCAATTATCTGTCGAACCCGGACTTCGCTCTGAGATATCTAGGCCAATGCAATTGGCACGGATACGGGTTAGGTAGATATGAGCAAGGGGTGCGTGTCCTTTGCCAGCCAAGATATCAAATGCCTTATGATAAGTCGGGAGTAGGGTTCAACCACCCCCTGCCCTTAGACATCTTGGTAGAAAACATGCAAGGCCTAGGAATAGGCAACAAGGGTGGATTGGCATCAGATCCTTATGCCAACCCGAACACAACGTACACATTGGGAGATTACCTCCCATGGTCAACAACCACCCTTGGTAACATCAATAACCCTTCTCCTTTGATAGAGAGAGGTGAAAGTTCGGACACTAACTTCCAAGGAGAACATAAACAGTGTCCAGATATCTTTTTGAAACTGTTCCCTTTAGAGGTTCCAATTGAACCAGTACAATGTCAAGAGAATCAGGTCCCCCCACCAAGTGTGGAACAACCGCAATGGGATCAGATTAATTTGCTCGAACAAGATGAGCATAGTATGGCGCAGACAGCTGTCGGGGCCAATGAGGGCCTTTGGATCACCGACAATGATTACATAGATGAAACTGAGATGGACTATCTTAATCATGCGCGATGGCACAATCACCCTTTAACTCATGAAGAACTGATGGCACAACTAGGCATAAGGTTAGGGCATGAATGGTACATAGACCCAGCAGGGTGGGACCAAGTGTTGGATCAATGGCTCCAAGTTCACGATGAGCACCGTCCACCCCGAGACCCTATAATGACATCAGTGCCGAGGGAAGACCCCGTCTTCCTATCAACACATAGGGCCGATCCGTTCATGCCCGTCCCTACAGAGCCAGATCCAGAGCATAGGGAGCATCCAGAATGTTCGAGTTATCACACCCGTGGTAATGGAGACCAAATTCATTTCATCCACATGATCTCCATTGATTTGACCGCACCCATCCGCAATCCGGCCGATCCAGCACGGTCATTGCATCTAGACATAGATGCCATCGACTGGGATCGCGTCAATTCACCGCTCTCCCCATCAGAGTATTGGCCTTTCGGTGAAATGCCTCATTTTACCCCAGGGACAACTCAAGATATTTTTCAAGCTGAAGAGGGACCCGAGGTTCCAAACGTAGATCTAAACTCAGCTAATGATATCCATTTGATCCCGACTCCACATCAGTTGGAGGAAGGATCCCACATGTCAGTCGAGGAGACGACTGACGTAGACATCGGCTTAGACCCAATGAATCCACAGATTATCAAGTTGGGGGTAAGCTTATCCCCGAAGAGCAAGCCGACTACATTGCCCTTCTCAAAGAGAAGAAGGAGGTTTTTGCATGGTCATACAGAGACATGCCGGGACTAGACCCGTAGCTAGTCACGCATAATCTAACGCTTGACCCGACAATCAAGCCCGTTAAGCAAAAACTACGTAAGATGCACCCAACAGTGGCCTTGATGGTCAAAGATGAATTGCAAAAGCTGTTGGATGCACAGTTTGTCATCTCGCATGGATTATCCGCCATGGCTGTCCAACATGGTGCCCATCAAAAAGCCCGACGGGAGGATTCGCATATGCACCGATTTTTGAGATCTAAACAAAGCGAGTCCTAAGGATGATTTCCCCTTGCCAAGCATCGACGCGTTGGTAGACGCTACAAGCAGGTCACGAAATGCTCTCCCTCATGGATGGTTTCTCAGGATACAATATGATTCGTATCAATCCTGAGGATCAACTCAAAACGGCGTTCACAACGCCTTGGGGGACATTTTGTTATAAGGTCATGCCTTTTGGCCTTAAAAATGCTGGCGCCACCTACCAACGTGCCATGACGTACATCTTCCATGATTACATGCATAAAACTTTGGAAGATTACATGGATGATTTGTTAGCCAAGTCTCTTTTGCGCTCAGATCATCTCGATGACTTAAGCAAGATCCTCGATCGCCTCATAGAGCATAAGGTCAGACTGAATCCCAAGAAGTGCGTATTCGGCGTCACATCTGGAAAACTCTTGGGTTTTATAGTCTCAAAGCGAGGCATCGAGGTGGACCCAAAGAAAGTCAAGGCAATCCTTGAAATGGCTCCCCCAACTACTATTAAGCAGCTCAGAAGTCTGCAAGGAAAGGTCGCGTCGATTAAGCGCTTCATAGCGCAGTTATCTGACAAGTGTCGACCCATGAACAAATTATTGCACAAGGGGGTTACATTTCACTGGGATGACGAGTGCCGATCAGCCTTTGATGAAATCAAACAATACTTGGCTTCGCCGCCGTATTGGCACCACCTAGACCAGGAGTGCCGTTCTACTTATACATCTCAGCCTATCGAGGTGGCATCGGGCGCCATGTTGGCCCAGAAGAATGAACTTCACAAAGAACAGGCTACTTACTATCTTAGCCGCACCCTGGTCAGTTATGAACTTAACTATGCATACGTTGAGAAACTCTGCTTGGCAGTGGTGTTTGCTACCAAGAAGCTACGCCACTACATGTTGAGCAACACTACGTATGTTGTGTCTAAGGAGAATCCATTGCGATACATGATGAGTCGTACTTATCATAGTAGTCGCACGGCGAAATGGATCATGTTGTTGACGAAATTTGACATAGAGTTTATTGGACAAAAATCTATCAAAGGACAAGTCATAGCCGATCAACTAGCGGAGGCTCCTCTTGAAGACGATCAGCCTCTAGTCATAGAACTACCCGATGATGGGGTCTTCCATGTCTCAGAATCGCCAGATTCCGATGAGCCTGAGTCACAGGCCGACATAACCTTATTTTTTGATGGTTCTAAATGTGAGCAAGGTGGTGGCATGGGAATAGTATTCTTCACACCGCAGGGCGCTCCAATGCCCCTGTCATTTAAATTAAACTTCCCATGCACCAACAATAATGCAGAGTATGAAGCCTTGCTCATAGGTCTTCAGACAACAATCGCCATGAACATCAAATGACTAAACATCTTTGGTGATTCGCTGTTAATCGTCAATCAAGTCAAAGGGGTATACCAATGCAAATGCCCAGTTCTGTAGGCTTATAAAGCCCTTGTGGACAAATTCTTGGCAAAACTTGAATGGTATGACATCGAGGCACTCCCTCGGTCATCGAATCATTTTGCGGACACAATGGCCTCCTTGGGGTCACTAATCCCGCAAGACCTTTCCGGTGATATGACAACCATTCAAGTCAAAACCTTATCGCAATCCATGATGGAGCGTGCAAGCTCTGACTTGACGTCAGGAATCCACATGATCCAGATTGAACCATCCTCGGATAAGTTCTCTCGAATCCGCGATCGTCTGAAACATGCCAACTGGGGGTCCTTGTTCTCCCCTACTCCCATTAATAGCAACACAACGCTGTTCTTACAAGTTCTATCCCGCTCAGCATTTGTTAGGGAGGAACTTCAAAAGGGATTGGCTGTTCATACTGTCGAGGTTTTCGATCAACAGGACTGGTATTTACCCATTAGAGACTACCTCAAGTTAGGTAATCTCCCGCTTGGATTGACGCATGCCGCAAAACGAACATTCAAGCAGAAAGCGGCTAAGTATGTCTTGATAGGAGACATTTTGTATCGTCGTAGCTATGAAGGGATCCTCCTTCGTTGCTTGGACCAAGCAAGAGTCCACTTGGGCAGTCGCCCAAGCGCACGATGGTACATGTGGTGGCCACTTTAGTGGTATGGCCATTGCAAAGCGCATTCTTCGCATGGGCTATTATTGGCCATCTTTAGAGCGAGATTGTTGTGCATATGTCAAGAAGTGCGTGAAGTGTCAACATCATGCCAATTTGATGCACGTACCTTCCTAGGCCTTGCAGAAAGTCCAGTCTGCTTGGCCATTTTCGTAGTGGGGCTTCGATCTAATTGGAAAGATCTCCCCTGCGTCATCAAGCCGTCACATGTTTATCATAACGGCCACAGAGTATTTTACCAAGTGGGTGGAAGCAATTTCGCTGACCTCTACGACAGGACCCCGCATTGTGGAGTTCATTTTGCATAACATCATATGTCATTTTGGTATTCCATCCAAAATAATCTCGGATAATGGGCCATCATTCAAGAACAAAGACGTGCGTGCTTTGACCACAAAGTACAAAATTCAGCATAGTTTTTTGACACCCTATTATCCGCAGGCAAATGGGCAAGCAGAGGCGTCAAACAAAATGCTAGTTGCCATCCTTAAAAAGACGGTCGCAGACAGTCATAAGGATTGGCACATCCAAATTCCACTTGCCCTTTGGGCTTATCGCACTAGCATTCGGACGCCAACTAGGGCCACTCCGTTTTCGCTCGTGTATGGCTCCGAGGCAGTAATGCCTCTCGAGTTGGAAATTCCTTCCCTACGCATATCAATGCAGGAGTTCATCGATGATGACGCTGCGCGGCAGCCCTGGTTAGACCAACTTACGTTGCTTGATGAATGACGCGTTAATGCTCTCGAGCACTTACGTATCTATCAAGAGCGGCTTAAGAAAGCTTACAACATGAAAGTTCACCTAAGGGACTTTCGGGTTGGTGATTTGGTTTTGAAGGAAAACCAACAGAACTCTAATTTGCCGTCCCACCTAAGGGACAAGTTCACGGCAAATTGGTTAGGTCCATATGTCATTGATAGCAAAATAGGACCCGGGACGTACCGACTAGCCTCTCTTGACGAAATCAAGGAAACATAACCCTTGAATATCAGTCATTTGTGACCATTCTATATCTAAGAGAGCCATATCCCAAAAATGCTCCAAGGATTCCCAAAATCGCTTGGTCAATCCCAAAATGCTCCAAGGATTCCCTACAATCGCTTGGTCAATCCCAAAATGCTCCAAGGATTCCCAAATCGCTTGGTCAAACCCAAAATTGCTCCAAGGATCCCTAAAATCCTTGGTCAACCCAAAATGCTCCAAGGATTCCTAAATCGCTTGGTCAATTCCAAAAATGCTCCAAGGATTATCACAATCGCTTGGTCAAATCCCAAAATGCTCCAAGGATCTCTACAATCGCTTGGTCAATCCCAAAAATGCTCCAAGGATTCCATCCAATCGCTTGGTCAATCCCAAAAATGCTCCAAGGTATTCAAATCCTTGTCAATCCCAAAATGCTCCAAGGATCTTCCATCCAATCGCTTGGTCAATCCCAAAAATGCTCCAAGGATTATCACAATCGCTTGGTCAAATCCCAAAATGCTCCAAGGATTATCGCAATCGCTTGGTCAAACCCAAAAAGCTCCAAGGATTATCGCAATCACTTGGTCAATCCCAAAAATGCTCCAAGGATTCTATAATCACTTGGTCAATCCCAAAATGCTCCAAGGTCGCAAGACCAATCTCACCCAAAGCTCCAAGGATTCTATAATCGCTTGGTCAATCCCAAAAATGCTCCAAGGATTCCTAATAATCGCTTGGTCAATCCCAAAATGCTCCAAGGATTTCCACAATCGCTTGGTCAAAAATCAAAAAAATTCAAAAACAACAAAAATCATCAAAAACAACAAAAAAATTTGCATCTCATTTCTAGGCATGCTCAAATTCATCAATAGAGAGCTCTTCTCGCACCTCATCTTCATATTCACAAAAATCAATCCATCAAAAATACAAAAATACATAGCTGCATTAAAGCATTGCATCCATACATTGCATATTTGTGGTCGTACGAGTCAAAGGCACCATAGGCTGTAATTGCTCTGCTAGTCCATCTTGTTCCACACTGTTCCATTTTACAAAAACAACAAAAACACCATGCATTGCTTTTTACCACACTAGAGTCAGTGGTCTTCTAATGTATCAAGAGTTTTCGTGATTCAGTCATCATTTTGCTCTTTAGCCACGTAATGTACCGAGTCAGACAGATTTTACGAAGGTAGAGTTACACTTGAAATACGCCTTGTTACGTAACATCCCAACACAAATTAAAACACATAAAAATTCCCAAGTTGTGTGAACGAAAGATGAAACCTGCACAGTAATCCAGGTCACCATAAGTGAAACGGTTATCTTGCTCATCCCCCCGTGCGAATGGTTCCAGAATGCTGAGAATTGACAAAAGGACGAGCTCTTTCCTATCCATTCACCTCCATAAAATAGTGGTTTTTACCACTACCAAATCCCAATCATAGTTGGTTCCCAAAGTTGTAAGGATTTGTACTACACGTCCCTCGCCAAGGATGGGTAGTCATCCCCAAGACCCAAAAGGGATCAACGCCATTCACAAACAAAATTCCAACAAATCATCATCCTAACACTTTCCATTCACCTTTGGTCTCCAAGTTGTAAGGATTCGTACTATCCGCCCCTAACCAGGATGGGTAGTCATCCCCAAGGCCTAAAAGATCAATGCCCTTACTCCATAATCTCCATCACCCCCTTGGTTCCCAACGTCGTAAGGATTCGTACTACACGTCCCTGCAAAGGATGGGTAGTCATCCCCAAGGCCACAAGGATCAAGGCCACTCACAAGCCCAAACTCACAATACTCAAAATACAAAATCAAATAACAAGTGGTTATCACCACTATTCAAAATCCTTGCTCAAAAAGAATTAATAGAAAATAAACAGTGATTTTCATCACTATATAGACGAGCAACTCTTCTAAATCATTCAGCCAACAAATATCCCGAACTTGAATCCCTGGAATTCTCAGACATTCGAAAACCATCTAGGTGATCCTCATTACAGGTTTGGTTGATAGCCTATCTGGCAATGGTGGTATCCTACCCGCATGACGATATGTCTGTCACATTCGCTTTGCGTATGTGTAGACCAATGTTTGCATAAGGATGAGCTAGCTTATGGTATCCTGGATAACACCGCAGATTAATCTAACTAAATACAACAAAGGAGTTAGTGGAGCTAATTAGGTGATCCTCAGTATAGGTTCGGTTGAAAGCCCATCTGGCACTGGCGGTATCCTGACAAATACCACATAAATGAACTCAATTGCACACACAGGGATGTGAAATAGCTTGGTCAAAAACAAGTCCGATTCATACCTTGTTCAAAAGTCTTGTAAGATAAAGTACAATCATGGCTAGTGAGTTAAAACCGTCTCGAGTCTCAGAAAACCTTAGCTACATTTCTAAACCAAGCTGCGCTACTTTTCATCCTTACAATACCATCAGAAAATACAAAAAAAAAAACCACATGTATACATACAAAGTCATCCACTACAGCAATCGCCTAAAAACAAAATAACAGAGTCCTAAACAGTCTATGGTGCCATAGCCAAACATCACAAATTCTATCCATCCATTTCATTTCTGCATATCACATATAAATAAAAAACATTTGCATTCATCATAACATATGCATCCATCAAAATAAATCAACATACAACAATCGCATTTATCATACCATATGCATACATCAATATAAAGTAGCATGCATCCATCAACATCAATCATTGTGCATAACATAAAATCATGACATATACACAAAGCAAGAAAATCAAAACAACAAAAACATCACAAAAATGCAACACAAAAACATAGCAATAAGCATTGCCGGACACAAGTGCTCTTGCACTTAACCTCTTGGCATAGAAAATCGATGTCGGGGCTCAAATTGTCACTCTCCTACTTCCCCAAGAAGGCTACCATAGCCGGACCGCTCCACGGGAAGACGGGTTTTTGACGATTTCACCCCATTATGGCATCACCAAAAGGGTTAACACCCACCAAAAATAGGTCCAAATGTCGAGAAATTGCACATGCTTAAATGGTAAAACATCTAAAGGCACCCTTGCACAAGTCATCTTGGGTCAAGCGACTCGTCGCTTTTCTCATGAAGGTCATTCCCTCATCGATTCGTCGCTTGAGGGGGTAGTCACACTTAGTCACCAATCAACAAGCACACACCCAATCAAAGCAATGACATGCATTCAAAGAATCATTGACAAAGACAATCACGCTCCTGCTTGGGGCAGTAAACAAGCAATCATCAAATTGATCAAACACTTGGCATTCCCGAAGCATGAACACAAGGTTCCCCCGTGGACAAAAGGTTGCGCCCTTTGCCTAATCATGACTGATCAATGTCCAAGCTCAAGTCACACCTCACCAAAATAGGTTAACACTTGAAATCAAATTCCTTAGCTCGTCAGAAGCAAGGATTCAAGAATGCATGCCCTTTCCATACTTGGGGCATCAAAAGTTGGTTAGGTTACCAAGAAACCCTAATCATTAGTGCTTTGGTTATCTATTTTTGCTCAAGCATTGCGTCACCCGCAGCGCTTCCCAAAAAGGGGCATCTGTAGACACCAAAACAGCACCAATCCGATTATGTGACTACAAACACTGATCGCATTGACACACACAGCCTTTAGGGCAGCCCTCAGAGGTCAAACAGTGGTCCTAGCCACTTACACAGCAGTTTAGAAGGTCGAAAAGTAAACAAAGCAAAGTCGGTCGTTTTAACAAGCCTTTATCAAAACAAAGTCTTAAGCAAAACAAAGCCTTAAGCAAAAGCAAGCCTTAATCAAAAGAAGGCCTTGGCCAAGTGTCGCGATATCCACATCGCGATATCCGACACTCCAAAAAGCCTTAGCCAAGCCTCGCGAAGTTCGCGATACTCGCGACCCAAAAGCCGAAGTGTCGCGATATCGCGACAGTCGCGATATCGCGACAGCCAAAAGCCTAAGTGTCGCGATACATATCGCACAACAACAAATTATAAGGCAGAATTCAACCAATCAAAGGCAAACATTAAAACATTTAAAAGTGTCATTAAACAATTAAAGCGGACGTTAAACAAGTGGCCGAGGACGTCATTATTGCCGCTCATGCATGCGCGCGTAGGTGGGCAGATTGGCAGTTAGCGGATTGTCACAAGGGCAGTCATGTAAGCCCAAGTCAAGGAGGAGTCTCCTCCCTTTTGGGAAGGCATGGCCGCCACGTGGCATCCCTGCGTGCCCCTCCAAAGAGACCCCATGGGTCTATAAAATGGTGGACTTTCCCACCCAAAAAACAAGTAGGTAGACATTTTCAAGCAACGAAGTGTTGCCAAAACCAAACACCCGATTGCATCCTTTTGGATTCATTTCTTCTACACCCGTAATCTCTTTCGAAGGAGAGGTTATTGGTGGCTGCTAGAAGGTGAACCCGGACCTTAATACCCGACATTGGACCACAGTAATCCATCAATTCGACGACACCACATTCTCTGAGATTTTGGGCCCATCCCTAGTGGATTGGCGTCAAAGTCAAGTTTTAACGGGGGCGGCCCGCTTGGGCACCCCACACTTTTTGTTAGTTTCATGATTAATCTATTCTGTCATTGCGAATATATCCTGTATTACAATATATCGAATATTATCATGCATTACGCTTTATCAAATATTATCATGCTCTCGCGGTATCTGCTATCCCACTAACCTGCAGGTAGCGACGTCTAATTCGACAGCAGATTGGCCGACTGTTTCAATGGCAGTGGCCATCTGGTGACGTTTTTCCGATTTTTGTCAGAGTTGCAGGTTGCGTAGAGTTATTTTATTCACGTATTTAATCAATATTTTGCATGTATTTCTAAAGTCAAACGTTCTATCCTCTTGTTACAGGTGCTACTAATGTCTCTGTGTTTCTTTGATTGTAGGAGAAGCAGCAAGCAAGGATTCATCAGCATAAGCGGCGGCAACACTTTGGCCCGCCCGTTTCAAATGTGGGCATGCGGAAAAGAAGATCACTATTCACTTTTTGTAATGGAAACATGCTAACTCTCCTAGCCCTTAAAAAGGGAGGAGACGTATTGTAACCGAGTTGGAATCACATTAATAAAAAGGGTTGTGCTCCTGCTTTCTCCTTTTACATTTGGTTTTAATTCGATTATATCTGCTTTATCTCGTGCATCAAGCTAGTTAGTTTACATTGCGGCAATACTATTTTTTTTAGTTCTGTTTTCATTGCATATTAGTGTTTCTTTTTATTTTCGGAATCTCATGCTTTCACTTTCATCTCCCAACAGGAGAGATGACAATGACTCTGGAGGACGTGTATCGAATTCTACGAATTTTGATAGACGGGCTGCCCATTCGAATGACTCATGATAAATGGACGGCGGTGCTGACACGGTGCTTTGGGCATGCGGTGGAGATGGGGGTGGATGGGGCGGTGGAGAGGGCAGAGGGGGACTACCTGATTGGTGGGATTCTGGTGCGATGGTGGTTTGAGAAGGGTGTGTTGGGGGTGAGGCATGCGTTGCTTATGACCCTCATCTCCAACATGTTGCTTCCTGACTCCTCAGGTGCGAGGTTCCCTTAGAACCTGCTTGAGGTAGTATTCAAACTTGTGGAGTGTCCTACGGTAGCACCACTGATTATGAGGTGGGGTCAAATGCTACTGGCACAACTATATGATGAGTTGTACGAGGTTCATTTTCGAAGGCAGAATGGGATTGGGTGCAGCTATCTGTTGCAGTGCTGGGGGTGGTAGAACATAGTTGTGGAGCGGTCGTAGGGGTTGCCTTGGACCACTCGGGGAGAGATGGTGGATAGGGAGATTGGGTATGCTGCTCTATGGTGGAGGTCGAGGAGCAGGGGCAGAGTCGGTGGTGGGAAGGTGTCGTAGGGCACTATACTGATGCCTCATCTCATCTTGCTCCAGGGGAGGTGTTTTTACGACCATACCGAGACTGTCCAGCCTGGTCTAAGGCTGGGGAGTGGCTCCGACGGGCGCACAGGGGGAGGTGGCTGATCGGGTGGCACAGGACCGAGTAGGAGTACTTCCCATACGTCTAGGTGACTCGACAGTTTGGGGTGCACCAGGGATTTCCTGGTGAGCCCTTGATCTATCGACATCGGGGCGACGAGAGGACTCTAGCCTGGCCGATTATTGAGCCACTGGGCGAGGAGTCTGATGCAGTGATTGATGTCCCCAACGTGGACAATGTCGGGGTGACTACAAAGTATGACCAGTGGTGGACGATGCTGCGATGGTGGGGTGAGGGGCCTCTAGGAGGTCCGGATGTAGCGACAGCAGGTGGTGGGGTGGGGAGGGTTGGGGGCTCCGTGTGATGATGCGGATATGGTGGAGGTAGATGACTTGATTGGGGATGATTTAGGGGTTTCGGAGCAACCGGATACACAGGACGTCCCGAAGCAGTGGGTGTCAAAGTAGCATGCCATCCTGGAGATGCCCATGCCTCAGGCAGTCCTAGGGGATATGGAGGCTAGGTATCACGCTGAGATAGCATGATTGGAGGACCTACTACGGAGACGGGATGAGGAGCACAGTTCCGAGAGGGATCTCCTGCGAGCTCAGTTGGTGCAGCGAGATGAAGCATTGGCTGCATACCACCGATGGGATGTGGAGTGGGGTCGATTTCGGGTGGAGTTGGAGGCCGAGATTATCCGCCTTGGTGGATAGTTACCTGAGCTCACTGGAGGTGGATCTTCACGTCGAACGAGAGATAGTGAGACTGAGCAGTTTACTTCCTCTCATCATAGGCGGGTGGGTGAGGGTAGCGCTAGTGGGCATGATGCGAGGGCTGGCAACAGCCGCCCTGAGAGGTCCCATAGGACCCACACCACTGGGGGTAGTTCCAGTCGCACCGATCCTACGTGATCATGGTGGCCGACTCCCTAGGCTTGGGGTTTTTGAGTTTTTGATTTTTTTTGTGAGGTCAGAGGACCGACTTATTGTAGCCTACGGGCATTTTTGGTGATATATATACATGACTTTCTTTTTGATTATACACTTTGTCATGATTTATTGTTACTTTTATGCACATTTATTTACGTTGATGTATGCATATGTTATTATGAATGCGAATGTTTCTAATTATATGATGTATGCATATGGAATGGATGAAATGATTTGTTGATAACTTGGCGGTGGCACCATAGACTGTACAGGATTTGTTGGCTTTTTGTACTATGTGATTGCTTTGTGGAATGACTTTGCATGTGTAATATTTTTTGTTTTGTATTTTTTGATGGTGATGTAAGAATGGAATGTACCATAGGTGTTCTAGAATGTAGTTAAGGTTTTTCTGAGACTCAGATGTTTTAACTAACTAGCCAAGACTGTACATTTATCTCACAAGACTTTTGAACAAGGTACGAATCAGACTTGAGTTTGACCAAGTTATTTCACATCCCCGTGTGTGCGATTGAATTTGTTTATGTGGTAGTTGTCAGGATACCGCCAATGCTAGATAGGCTGTCAACCAAACCTGTACTGAGGATCACCTAATTAGCTCCACTAACTCCTTTGTTGTATTTAGTAAGATTAATCTACGGTGCAATCTAGGATACCATAAGCTAGCTCATCCACATGCAAACATTGATCTGTACACAATTTAATGCGATAGATATATCATCATGCGGGAGGTTTCTTCGCCAATGACCAGCAGGCTATCCACCAAACCGGTACCGAGGATCACCTCATGACCTTTCGAATGCTGAGAGTTCCAGGGATTCAAGTTCGACTCCCTTCTTTTCTTTACTTTTATTGGGATACTTGCTCTCGTATGTAGTGATAAAAATCACTGTTTATTTTTATTTTTTTTCTTTTGAGCAAGGGATTGGAATTTTGAGTGATGAGAATCACTATTTCTTGTGCTTTTTGATGTATGCACTGTGTGGGTTTTGATGTCAAACTTTGGAGTTTGTACTTTGAATTTTTGCAATTTTTTTGATATTTGCAACTTTTTGAGAATTTGGGATGCTTGGGGAATTGGGTAGGGAAGATGCTTGTCCTTTTGCCAACTCTCAGCATTCTTGGGGTCATTCGCATAGGGGGATGAGCGAGATAACCTTTTCACTGTATGGTATCCTAGATTGCTTTGTAGGTTTCATCTTTCGTTCACACAACTTGGGAATTTTTTATGTGTTTTAACTTGTGTTGGGATGCGACGTAACAAGGTGTGATCCAAGTAAAACTCTACCTTTGTAAAAATCTGTCTGACTTTGTACAGTTTTTGGCTAGAAATCTAAAGACAACTGAATGACGAAAGCCCTGGATACATTAGAAGACAACTGATATGGTGAAAAATGTGGATGGCGTTTATTTTTGCTGGACTATTTACAAAGTGGAAAAATGCGGAAAATGATGGAATTGCCGAGTAATTACAGTCTATGGTGCATTTGACCTGTATGACCAACAAATATGCAATGTATGTTTGCGATGCCTAATGCAACTTTTTTTTTTGTGTTTTGATTTTTAAGAGTATGCATGGAAGTGAGATGCAATTTTTTTTGTTATTTTTGATTATTTTATTGTTTTTGAAAATTCGTTATGGTTGGTTTATCCCGAGTGGGTGCGGACCAAGTGATTCTTTCGGATCCTTGGAGGTTTTGACCAAAGGGATTATAGATACCTTTGGGGCATTTTGGGTGACCAAGCGATTGTGGGAACCCTTGGGGCTTTTGGTTTGACCAAAGGGTTTATGGATACCTTTGGGGCATTTTGGGTTGACCAAGCGATTATGGGAATCCTTGGAGCTTTTGGTTTGACCAAAGGGATTATGGGCACCTTTGGGGCATTTTGGGGGTTGACCAAGCGATTATGGGAATCCTTGGAGCTTTTTTGACCAAAGGGATTATGGGCACCTTTGGGGCATTTTGGGAGCGATATGGGACCGGAGTGTATGACTTGGGGGTGAGTTTGGTACTTTAACCTTGGGACATTTTTGGGTTGACCAAGCGATTGTGGGAATCCTTGGAGCTTTTGGGGTGGGCCATGGCTCTTTTAAATGTGGAATGGCCTCAAATGACTGATGTTCAAGGGTTCTAGTTCCTTGATTCCTTCAAGAGAGGCGAGCCGGTATGTTCCAGGTCCTATTTTACTGTCAATTACATAAGGACCTAACCAATTTGCCATGAACTTGTCCCTTAAATGGGGTGGCAAGTTAGAATTTTGTTGGTTCTCTTTTAAGACCAAGTCACCAACCTGAAAGTCCCTCAGGTGAACTTTCATGTTGTATGCTTTCTTAAGTCGCTCTTGGTAGATACGTAAATGCTCGAGAGCATTGATGCGTCGTTCATCAAGCAACGTAAGCTGGTCTAACCGGGCCTGCCATGCAGTGTCATCATCGATGAACTCTTGCATTGATATGCGCAGGGAAGGTATTTCCAACTCGAGAGGCATGACTGCCTCGGAGCCATACACCAACGAAAATGGAGTTGCCCCAGTGGGCGTCCGAATGCTAGTGCGATAAGCCCATAGAGCAAGTGGGATTTGAATGTGCCAATCCTTATGACTATCTGTGACCATCTTTTTAAGGATGGCAACTAGCATTTTGTTTGATGCCTCTGCTTGCCCATTTGCTTGCGGATAATAAGGTGTCGAAAAACTATGCTGAATTTTGTACTTTGTTGTCAAAGCACGCACGTCTTTGTTCTTAAATGACGTCCCATTATCCGAGATGATCTTGGATGGAATACCAAAATGACATATGATGTTATGTAAAATAAACTCCGCAATGCGGGGTCCAGTCATAGAGGTAAGCGGAATTGCTTCCACCCACTTGGTGAAGTACTCTTGGCCATTATGATAAACGTGTGATGGCCTCGACGATGCAGGGGAGATCTTTTCGATTAGATCTAAGCCCCACTACGAAAATGGCCAAGCCGATTGGATCGACTGCAAGGCCTCGAGAAGGTACGTGTGTCAAATTAGCATGGTGTTGACATTTCATGCACTTCCTCACATACGCGCAACAATCTCGCTCTAAAGATGGCCAATAATAGCCCATGCGAAGAATGCACTTTGCGATGGCCATACCGCTGAAGTGGCCACCGCATGTACCATCGTGCGCTTGGGTGATCGCCCAAGTGGACTCCTGCTGGTCCAAGCAACGGAGGAGGATCCCTTCGTAGCTTCGACGGTACAAAATGTCTCCTAGCAAGACATGTTTTGCCGCTTTCTATTTGAATGATATTTTTGTGGCATGCGACAATCCAAGTGGGAGGCTACCTAACTTGAGGTAGTCTCTTATGGGTGTGTACCAATCCTGCTGATCAAAAACCTCGATGGTATGAACGGCCAATCCCTCTTGAAGTTCATCCCTAGCAAAAGCTAAGCGGGAAAGAACTTGTAAGAATAGCGTTGTGTTGCTATTAAGAGGGGTTGGGGAGAACAAGGACCCCTAGTTGGCGTGATTCAGACTATCGTGGATTCGAGAGAACCTATCCTGAGATGGTTCAATCTGGATCAGGTGGATTCCTGGCATTAGGTCAGAGCTTGCACGCTCCATCATGGATTGCGATAATGTTTTGACTTGAATGGTTGTCATATCACCATAAGGGTCTTGCGGGATTAGTGACCCCAAGGAGGCCATAGTGTCCACAAAATGATTCGATGATCGAGGGAGTGCCTCGATGTCGTACCATTCAAGATTTGCCAGGAATTTATCCACAAGGGCTTTGTAGGCCTGTAGAACTGGGCATTTGCATTGGAATACCCCTTTCACTTGGTTGACAATTAACAACGAATCACCAAAGATGTTCAAGCATTTGATGTTCATGGTGATGGTTGTCTAAAGACCTATGAGCAAGGCTTCGTATTCGGCATTGTTATTGGTGCACGAGAAATCAAGTTTAAATGATAGAGGCATTGGAGCCCCTTGCGGTGTGAAGAATATGATTCCCGTGCCACCCCCTTGCTCACATTTAGAACCATCAAAAAATAGGGTTATGTCGGCCTGTGACTCAGGCTCATCAGAATCTGGCGATTCTGAGACATGGAAGACCCCATCATCGGGCAGCTCTATGGTCAGAGGCTGATCGTCTTCGAGAGGAGCCTCTGCTAGTTGATCGGCGATGACTTGACCTTTGATGGACTTTTGTCCAATGAATTCGATGTCAAACTCCATCAACAACATGATCCATTTCGTCGTGCGACTACTATGATAAGTATGACTCATCATGTACCGCAATGGATTCTCCTTAGACACAACATACGTCGTATTGCTCAACATGTAATGGCATAGCTTTTTGGTGGCAAATACCACCGCTAAGCATAGCTTCTCGACGTATGCATAGTTAAGTTCATAATTGACCAGGGTGCGGCTAAGATAATAATTAGCCTGTTCTTTATGTAGTTCATTTTTCTGGGCTAGCATGGCACCCAGTGCCACCTCAGTAGCTGAGATGTATAAATAGAATGACACTCCTGGTCTAGGTGGTGCCAATACTGGTGGTGAAGCCAAGTATTGTTTAATGTCATCGAAGGTTGACTGGCACTCGTCATCCCAATGAAATGCTACCCCCTTGTGTAATAATTTATTCATGGGTCGGCACTTGTCAGATAGCTGCGCTATGAAGCGCTTGATTGACGCGACCTTTCCCTGCAAGCTTCGAGCTGCTTGATGGTGGTTGGGGGAAGCATTTCAAGGATTGCCTTGACTTTATTTGGATCTACCTCGATGCCTCATTTTGAGACTATGAAACCCAAGAGTTTTCCAGATGTGACGCCAAATACGCACTTCTTGGGGTTTAGCCTAACTTTGTGTTCGATGAGGCGATCGAGGATCTTGCTTAAGTCATCGAGATGATCTGGGCGCAAAAGAGATTTGGCCAACAAATCATCCATATAATCTTCCAAAGTTTTATGCATGTGATCATGGAAGATGTATGTCATAGCGCGTTGGTAGGTGGCGCCAGCATTTTTAAGGCCAAAGGGCATGACCTTATAACAAAATGTCCCCCAAGGCATTGTGAACGCCATTTTGAGTTGATCATCGAGATTGATACGAATCTGGTTGTATCCCGAGAAACCATCCATGAGGGAAAGCATTTCATGGCCTGCTGTAGCATCTACCAATGCATCGATGCTAGGCAAGGGGAAATCATCCTTGGGACTCGCTTTGTTTAGATCTCAAAAATCGGTGCATATGCGAATCCTCCCGTTAGGCTTTTTGATGGGCACCATGTTGGACAACCATGGTGGGTAATCCATGCAGATGACAAACTGTGCATCCAACAGCTTTTGTAGCTCATATTTGACCATTAAGGCCACTGTTGGGTGCATCTTACATAGTTTTTGCTTGACTGGCTTGACTGTCGGATCAAGCGTTAGATTATGCGTGACTAGCTACGGGTCTAGCCCCGACATGTCTTTGTAGGACCATGCAAAAACCTCCTTCTTCTCTTTGAGAAGGGCAATGTAATCGGCTTGCTCTTCGAGGGATAGACTTACCCCTAGCTTGATGATTTGCAGATTCATTGGATCAGAGCCGATGTCTACGTCAGTCGTCTCTTCGACTGACATGTGGGACCCATCCTCCAACTGGTGTGGAGTTGGGATCAGGTGGATATCATTTGCTGAATTTAGATCTACGTTTGGAACGTCGGGTTCCTCTTCAGCATGGAAGATATCCTGAGTTGGTCCTAGGGTGAAATGAAGCATCTCACCGCAAGGCCAGTACTCTGATGGGGATGGTGGCGAGTTAGCATGATCCCAGTCTATGGCATCTAGGTTTAGATACAATGGTCATGCTGGATCGGCTGGATTGTGGATGGGGGTGGTTAAGTCAATGGAGATCATGTTGATGAAGTGAATTTGGTCTCCATTACCACACGGGTGGTGACTCGGACATCCTTGGTGATCTTTGTGCTCCAGATCTGGCTCTATGGGTATTGGCACAAATGGATCGGCCCTATGTGTGGATAAAAGGATAGGGTCTACCCTTGGCACTGATGGCTCTATAGGGTCTCTGGGTGGAGGGTGCTCTCTGTATGCCTAAAGTGGTGGATGCAGCACTTGGTCCAACTATGCTTGGTTCAGATGCCACCTATGCCTTGGCCCCATGTTTAGCTATTCAAACATATCATCAATGTCCATGGGGTATTCTCGTTGCCGCATATGGTTGAGATATGCCATCTCAGTCTCATCTTCATAATCGCTATCAGAGATCCATAGGCCTTCATTGGCTCCGACAACTATTTGTGGCATGTGAGGCTCGTTCTGCTCGAGCAAGTTGATTTGGTCCCATCGGGGTTGTTCCGCTCTCTACAGGAGGACCTGATTCTCTTGAGGTGGCAATTGCTCGATTGGAGCATTCAAGGGGAACATCACCATGAAGTTCTCCTGATAGTCATCTATGGGCGTCACTTGCGAGTGATTGCTATCGGACTCGAAAGGGTCCCAAGGTGCTACCTCATACTCTGACTCGTCTTCTGAAGATCCTTCTTGGCCTTGTCTATATCCCTCTTGGAGGCAAGTTCTTGAACTTTCCCCTTTCTCGATCAAAGGGGAGGAGTTGTTGAGGCCCACAAGGTTGGTTGTTAACAATGGGAGATAATCCCCCAATGTGTATGTTGTGTTAGGATTGGCATATGGATCTTGTGCCAACCCATCCTTGTTGCCTAGCCCTAGGCCTTGCATGTTCTCTACCAAGATGTCAAGGGGCAGAGGGTGGTTGAACCCTACTCCTGATTTGTCGTATGGCATCTGATATCTTGGTTGACAAAGAACGCGCACCCCTTGTTCATATCTGCCCAACCCATATCCATGCCAATTACATTGGCCAAGGTATTTCAAAGCGAAGTCCGGGTTGGACAGATAGTTGACATTCTCAACAAAGGGCTCTTCGTCCTCTTCCTCTTGTAGGTAAGGTTCAATGCCGTTGTCGAGGCCCCCATATACAAAATTTTTCTGATTTGGTGGGTAGCCCAGAGGGACAATAGTGCCGATGGGGAGGCGAGGTCTCCCCATGTCCTACATGGACTCAAGCGTGGGTGTTGCTACAATGTTCCGCACTAGATACTCCCCAGGCCCGTATTGGCCATCTCAATGGTGATCATTGGCGGTTGAGGGGGAGGGAATGGGAGTTCTTCTTGGGTCCACTCCATGTTGGGTGAACCAGGCATCTCGACTTCCATTCGGCTAGGCACCTCTTCGGTAGAGATGGTTGAGACCAATGGTGGTATCTCTTCCAGGGGCTTCTTCCCATTGTCCTTCGATGTGGCCACCGTAGGTGGTGTCATTGGTGAAGGACCAGACGATGAAGATGGGCCCGGTTGGTGATTTGAGGGACTTAACAATGGGGATGTATGCGGAATCGGACCCTATTTGGATGGATTCAACTGAAAGTCCAAATGTGTCGATGGGAGGGTCGATTGTGGCATCAGCTGCACCGCATTGCAATACTTGAAGGGCTCTAAGTCTGCTGAGACTACATGCACTTGCCCTTCGTATGTGTACTTTAGGCATTGATGGGCTATCGAAGGGACACACTTCATGTCCCTGATCCAAGGCCGGCCCAGCAAGATATTGTAGGCCATCTCACCTTCCAGGATGTGGCACAACGTAGGAATAGTCTTTTGTCCCACTTGGATGGGCAGGACAATTGTGCCAACCATCGAGCATATCGCGTCATTGAATGCTCGAAGAGTATAGGTGGAGGCCACAATGTGAGATGCTGGCAACTTGAGGTGTTTCAATGCCGCTGTTGTGATTATATTGTTGGACGAGCCAGTGTCCACCAACACCCTCTTAAATGGAATCCCGTTGACCCATGCAATGACGTGCAGGGGTGGATCCACCATATCACCAGTCACCGATTTTAGTTCATCTTCTCTAAAGGTGATGACCGGTTCTGTACATCATTTTACATGTCCCACAAAGTTGTTGAAAGAGTTTGCTTCATGGGGCTGTAGCTCGATGGCTTTGAGTATCTCCATTAGAGCCTCCCGATGGGGCGGTGATTGTTGGATGAGCTCATAGATGGAGAGCCTAGCCGACGTGGTCCTTAAACTTTGGGTAAGTTTAGTCCGAATCATGGCCATTGGTCTAGGCGGAGGAGGTTGCGTAGGGTGTTGTTGAGGTTGTGACATTGATGGAACCTCTCCTGTAGCTGCAGCGGGGGCAGCTGTGCTTGGGTACCTCTTGTTCCATGTCACTATGCTTATCATCCCTACATACCCCTGCATGGGGCAGTTTTGTGTCACCTCATTGACTTGTAGAGTCTTTGCCTACGCATCATGGGCAGGCAGGGGGTCTTTGAAGACCTCCATCTGTTGGTTGCTTGGTGCTACGAGATTATCCACCGCTAGCATTTTGTTGTCTATTAGGTCTTGCACTAAGCTTTTGAACTTCCAACATGCGTAAAGGTCATGTCCTTTCTCGTCGATGAAATCTACAATATAAGTCTTCCCTATAGCCCTTGGGTTTTGGCGCGTTGGGGTCTATGGGTCGACTTTCTGGCAGGTTTATCAAGTTTGCCATGGACAAACGGTCAAACAAGGAGTCTTTAGACTCTGTGAAGGGTGTGAATTATCGCCTAGGGCGACGCTGCTGATTTTGCTCTTGCCTATGATTTTCCTTCTCATAGCTGTCAAGAGGAACTGCCTGATAATTAGCCTTTGGGGGCTGTGTCATCTGTGCAGGCTTTGGTATGTTTATGGCAACCTGATTGACCGTGATGGGTTTCGGTTGCGTGGACCCAATTTTGGCATTTTTGGGCCACTCTTTCTTGCATGGCTTGGCAATCTCGCCATCCTGTATCTTGATCTCCTCAATTATTCTGGCTTGCACCAGGGCTTCCTCGAGAGTGGCATATTGCTGCAGCTACAATAGCACGGAGATCGACCTTAGGCAACTCTTCGAGAACATTTGGGTCAGGTCGGCCATGGGAGGGAGGTAAGGAAGCCTTGAAAGCAACGTCCTCCACCGATTTCCATAAGCCGCCATGGTCTCTTCCTCATACTTCCTGAGGCTAGCTAGGTCACTTAATGATGCCTTCTTCTTGGTGTTGAAGGTGAAACATTCGAGGAACGCGTCCACTAGCTGGTCCAGGTTACTGATGCTATGCTTTGGCAACTAGGTAAACCAATCCGAGGCAGGGCCTACGAACATGGTTATAAATGTTCTTAGAAGCAAAGCATCATTGTCCTGAATGCCAAAGCATTGACTCAAGAATCTTGTCACGTGCTCTTGGGCATCCTCATCCCCTCTAAAAATTGCCAATTGAGGCATTTTGAAGTGTTCAGTGGTATGGGGGTGCCGACACTGAAGGATGCACAGGGTGACTACGGAGCCGGCGTAAAGTGGGCTTTTGGGGCCCATAAGTCTTGGTCTCCATAGACTCTAAGCGCTCTAGCAACGCTTTGTATGCATCGGAAGATTTGATCTCTTCCTCCTTGGTTTGTTCCCATTGTGAATTGCGGGGAACTTGAGGCCTATGGAGGGGTAGCCGGATAGCGCCCCCCCTGCCTTGGTAGGGCATTTCAGCCCGCTCTTCTTCTTGCTCGAATTCCTCATAGGCTTCTTGAGGAGTTCCTGGGCATGACCTATAAACATGGGTGGGTGCCCGAGGAGGGTGCCCATCATTGGCTCTAGGGGTGGCCTCCCGCTTAGGTCTAGGAGGTCTTGGAGGCAATGCTTGATAAGGTCATGGAGACCTATCTCGCACCAAGGGGTTGTGCCTCTCATAAAGCTCTGTCTTATGTGTGCGAGGGGTTGGAATCCTCTCATGCATAGTGTTCTGGAGCAACTCATCTGTCTGATGTTGAATGCGCTCTTTGCTAAGATGATACAGGTGCTCTAACTATTGTTGATCTTGCTCAAGCTGCATGATTTGCGCTTGGTGGGTGGCATGTTTGGCAAATGCCAAGTCAATTTGTTCCATCGTCTTAGGTCTAGGAGGCCTAGATGCCTCCCCTACATATCTATCTCGGTCGTAGTGATCCGAGATCTCTATAGGTCGCTTCCCTCTATCGAGGTTAGCAGCATTCACCCGAGGCTCTGGCCTCAGTAGGTGATCCTGATAAATAGCAGGTGCAGAGGTGCATTGCTCCCATGCTGTGTATTGCTCTTGAGGAATATAGTGGTTTTCCTCATGCTCCCTTTCATATATGTGAAAGGGGTGGGCAGAGTTGGCTCGCCCTGTCTGAAGAGCCTTGCGCTCTGGATTTGGCCTATTGTTTTTGACAGCAATAAGGGGTAGAGGAGGGATGATATAATCATGTGGCCCCTCCTTATGGACCCTATGCTGTTCTAGCGCTTCATCGCATGGTGGCCACTCATAATGAGTGTCTAAGGGGGCCTTCCTATGTATGTACTCCTCTTGAAAGGGTCTATGTTGAATGGGAGTGCCCCTCAAAGGGGTGCCTCTATAGTCCTATTCCGTCATGGTATGATGTGGACTATGTTGTGGGTCAGGCCGCCAAGGTGGTATGACCAAGTCCTTGGGGCTATAACGGAGGTGACTTGTGCCCCCTTGTACACTTTTTGCAGCTTCTGCCCGTGATTGGGCTTGGCTACGGGTGTACACCATGGTGGTGGTTCTCTAAAAGATATGTATGTTTTTATCTTCTTTATGATTTTTTTATGCTACACTAAACAAAAAGGGGCCACACAAACAAAGAAGTGATTATCTCGTTTACAGATTAAATGTGTGCCCTAAATCTGGTTCAGTGTGTTTTGATTTTTGTTTTGAAAGCCTTGTAAAGAAAATTTTGTTGTACATGCAATATGAGGGCTCTTATATCTCCCAAAATGGTCGCCCCTTCAATATACCACCGCCAAGCCATTATACCGAACCTCTCAATATACCCGCCCTTACGTGAGGGAAACTATTGGTACGTGAGAGCAGAAACAGTACGTGGAACATAGGCGGTACGAAAGGGGAATCACTCTATTTTTGACACCTACCATAGAAGACTTATCCTCATGCACTGGGAATCACCCCAGCTACACTTGGTCAGCTTTCATCAGGATTTACGTCTAGCAACAATCGCGATCGGGGTTATGTATGCAAAATTCAAGCCAAGGTGGTGATGAAATCCACCGTTGGTCTTGATCAAGTGTTGGGGTTTTACGACCAACTCCTTGATGTTTATATTATCACATGGTGTGTGTGGTTCTTTTTACTTGCGCAAAGAAAGAAAACATGCAGCAAAATTCTCTATGCAAGCAAAGAAAGCAAAAAAATCATAGAAACAGAGACAAAAAATTACAGAGGATGTTCAGAAAACCTACCTCTTCTCTGCCCAACCCGGATGCCCCTGAGTTTCTGCTCAGAAAATGCACAGAGAGCTAATCATCCCAGGGTGGGACGAATAGTAGATCTGTATTCATCACAGGGTGGGACGAATGCCTATTCATCCTTGGGTGACACGAATACCAGCTTTGTATTCGTCACAGGGTGGCACGAGCAGCAGTCCAACGCTTGAAGGATTAACACCTACAAGCAAAAACACAAAATTTTGATCAAAAACTTGATCCCAAAATCAGGGGACAGGGTCCCACCATGATCACCACTGAAAGCATGTCTACGGAAGCACAGGTGCACCGGGTGCGATGCAAACAAAAGCAGATGTAACGCTAAGTCCTACGAATGAACAAAGAACTAAAGTGCATGAAAAGGGAAAGCGAAGCATGAATGAAACGAGATGTAAAGCAAAAGTAAAGTGCAGCCTCTTTTATTAATTTTTCTTGTGATCAGGTTACAATACGTCTCCCCCATTTTCAGGGGCTCGGAGCGTTAGATATAGTTTTGTTACACCAACGGATGGTACGCTTCCCTTCGGGATCTTCCGCGTGCCCACATTTGAAATGGGCGGGCCAAACGTCGTCGCCGCTTGCATGAATGCATCTGTAGTTCCTTGCTGCCCCTTCGGTGTCGAGATCCTACGTTCAGAGAAACAACAAATGATTAATAGCACATGTGGATGGAGGGAAACATGCAATCCCCAAGGCCTCCGGTTAATGCATACATGAAATAATTAAAATAGTGATCAAAACATATCAGAATAAGATGAAACTTGAACAAAAGCATGTAAACATCATCATGGACACACTGCAAAAAGAACAATCAAGAAATCTGCTGTAGATTTCTAATCGCTCCGGGGTGGGACGATTAGGACTGTCATAAAATGCCCGAAAGTGACCTCCCAAATGTCCCATCTAGAGGCCTCCAAAACACCTGCAAACTTGGGGTTAGGAAAAATGGGGCATTTTGAGATGACCCAGAAGGTCGGATTTGGCAGATTCTGCCCCGATCGCCCTGTATCCGAAGGCGCTCCTTGTATGTTAGTAAAAGCGTAAAACAATGAAAACACAGTCAAAACAAGTCAGAATGCTTTGAAATTTGAACTACAGAATATATGAAACACACAAAACATGATGCAAAATAAATAGTGAAGAAATATACTGTATATTTCTAATCACTCCGGGGTGGGGCGATTAGGACTACAATAGTGCGAGGGGCGCCTGGGGGCAGGACGCCCATCGTTTGGGGCTTGGTTTTGACACCAATCCACTTGGGATGGGTCCAAAACCTCCTAGGGGGTTGTGTCGGAAAATTGGGTGTGGTATTGTGGCCAATTGTTCAGGTTTTGGGTCCATATTGCGCTCCTAATGTTCACCCGATAACCTTCCTTCCAAAAGAGAGATCAAGGATGTAGGAAGCACAATGAGGGTGAGGGTATAATTCGGCAGCACTCCATTGCTCCAAATGCTCCTGCTCTATCCTTTTTTTGGGGTGAGAAGACTCACCATTTTATAGACCCGAAGGTCTGCTTTGAATGTGCATGCAGGGGCGCCACTTGGCCATCATGCCTTGTCAGGGGAGAGAAGATTCCTCCCTGATTAAGGGCTCCATGACTCGCCTCTTTGAGCTTTGAAATGCTCACTCACACTCCCATGCATTGAAGGTGGAGTTGAGTGGTGGATCTCGGCTGCCATTTGTCAAGGTTTGACTTTTTTCCCGTCAAACTTGCTATTCGCCCCACCCTGGAGCGATTGCCGCTAATCATCCCGGGGTGGGGCGAATAGCATTCTAATCATCCCAGGGTGGAACGAGTAAGGAGCAGGGTGCTTGAAAGGTGCCAAATTGACCTCTGACCTTCCAAAACTACTTTGGGAGTGGTTAGGACCACTGTTTAACCTCTAGGGGCTGCCCTAGGGGCTATGTATGCCAATTCGGTCAGTGCTTGTAGCCACATAATCAGATTGGTGTTGTTTTGGTGTCTACACAATTATGATGAAAAGTTTTCTCATGGGCATAGGTGCACCCAAAAGAAGTTGTTCATCATAGGTGTTGATGAGCCTGACACCAGTGACCATAGTGATGATGACACATAATCAGTTGAGGAACCATCCAATTCGGTGATAGACAACCAAGATGAACCACAGGCTGAGATTTTTGTTCATGCTCTTGCTGGAATTACTAATCCCCGAACCATGAAAGTTGTGGGGTATTTCAAGGACTTGAATTTTATCGTCTTGATTGATTCTAACAGTACACATAATTTTATTGATCCTCGCATTGCCAAGTAGGCAAATTATTACGTACATTCCTATAATTCCTTTGAGGTGATGGTAGCCAATGGTGGGACCTTACCTTACAAAGGTAATTTTCATTATGTTAAGGTCAATATTAGGGACTATGAGCTCAAACGAGATATGTTTACACTTCAACTAGGGGGATGTGATATCGTGTTGGGAGCACAATGGTTGGGCACGTTGGGAGTTATCTTATGGCACTTTATCGAACTTTGGTTACAATTTTCATAGAATGATAGTCCTACACTCTCCATAGCTTAAAAGTAGGGCCTTGACAGATTATCAGCTCTAGTCGAATGGAGAATTTGTTATAAAAATCATCTTGGGGTGTCATAGCTTAGATTTTTGCGATCCAACCTCATCCTTTAGAGGTGGATGCTATTGTTGAATATTTGCAACTCATTTTGACCAAGCACAACTCTTTTTTCATTGAACCAAAAGAATTACCACCTTGCTCCCATGACCATGCTATTCCCTTGTTACCTGACAATGCATCATCCAACATTCGACCATACTTGGACCCTCATGCTCTTAAGTCAAAAATTGAGAAGTTAGTATAAAAATTATTACAAGCCGATGTCATTCGACCAAGCAATTGTCCTTACTCTTCTCCAATTTTACTAGTGCACAAGAAAGACGGTCCTGGTGATTGTGTATCGATTACCGAGAGCTCACCATCAAGGATAAGTTTCCTATTTTTGTGGTGGATGAATTACTAGATGAACTTCATGGGACTATGTATTTTTCAAATTTGACCTTCGCTCGGGGTAACATTAAATCCAGCTCAAGGATGAGGATATTCCCAAGACTGCTTTTCGTACTCATGAAGGTCACTATGAGTTTTTGGTAATGCCATTCGGATGGACTAATGATCGTCGCCTAAAAATGGGTATAATTTTTTGCTTTCTCGTAGATCGAGAAGAACTCATCTTTAATGCATTTTCTTCGGAAAATTTGCTAAAGAGGGGGCAAAATGTAGCACCCTAAAATTGGTGCAGTAAAATTATAAAAATTATATTCACCTTAGTAAATAATTTCAAATTCAATTTTAACCGCCCGTTAACCGTCGAGAAATTCGTTTCCCCCTTTTCCGCGCCATTTTTAGAGGTTGTTTTGACCGTTTGACGATATCGTCGCCGATCAGACGATATCGCCCGAGATTTGACGATTTCGTCTGGACTAGGACGTCCAGACGATCTTGTCGCAAAACTAAATTTGCAAAGTTGGAATCTATTCCAACGGGTCTCCAATCTGGGCAGAAGCATGTCTGCGCCGTTGGGACCCTCCCCCCATTGGAGATCTCCCAAATTGGGATGATCTCCAACCTCCTAACTACTCCCCTAAGCCTATTTAGCCTCTAGGATTTTTCCTTCCCAACCCCTGGCTGAAATTATCTATAAATTGACTCCCTCTGCGTTAAAACATCCTAATCTTGCATTTGCATTAGTCCCATACTAATTTTGTTGCAGGTACATCATTATTTTTCAACCGGAGCCAGCACCCATCGTCGCCGACGAACCTGTCCAGATCAGAGGTGATCCTGTCAAATTCGAGGCGATTTCGTACTGATGCGAGACGATCTTGACTGCAGTCCACATCGAGGCAATCAGTGCCTGAAGTTTGCTTTTTTCATCTTTTTCCCTGTCATTTTATGCTACAAATTAGATCATTTATTCTGTTTTTATATTATTTTGCATTTGGAGTTCACCCATTTAGCATAGATTGCATACTAAGATCATTTTTTGCCATTAAAGTATAGTAATTTGCTTGAATTTTTGTTCTTAAATATTATTCGGTATTCGTACTACTATTTGGTATAATTTGCCTCTATTTGCACAGTAGGACTTCTTGTATTTTGCATCTGTTTTCTGTCTTGCAGGTCTCTGACGAATTCGTCAGATTTCAGACGATTCTGTCAGTATAAGACGATTCTGTCAGATTGCAGGTGATTCTGTCAGATTCCAGACGATCCAGATTGCTTCAAACATCAGAATCTTCTTCAGACATCCGGATCAGGTATTTTTCATTTGCATCCTATAAATTCTCTGTTTTCTGCTTTTAAATTTGTTTTCTGTATTCATTGAACTTGCATTTTCATATAGATTAATCTAGTTTCATTCGGCCAAACCTAGGATATGAATGCTTAAGGTTAAAATAAACTCATCAAACACATTCTAAAACCTAGGCGTGGAAACTGTCGCTAAATGTTTCTTGGTGAACCCACCATCCGTCAAAAAATCATCAAAATACACCTCCCTTGAGAGGCGGGACCTTCTCAAAGTCCTCTCAGTCCGAGGTACCGCGCCATCCTTTTACCATCCTCCTTCCGAGCACGGATCCTATAGCCTGAAGGTAGGGATGCGAAAAATTTGGAGCGATACAAGTTGTGTCATATACACTCCTTTTAGATCACCATTAAGGAAGGCACTCTTGACATCCATTTGTTAAAGTTTCCAACCAAACTATGTTGTCAATGTGTAGATTACATAGATGGTCTTAGTCATTGTTGGTGGGGAGAATGTCTCTTCATAATAAATTGCTTCTTTTTGTGTATAGCCCTTTGCAATGAGTCATGCATTATACTTGTTAATGTATCCATTTGCCTTGTATTTGATTTTGATGACTCACTTGCAACCTATGGGCTTCTTTCCTTTTGATAGATTAATAAGTTTTCATGATTTGTTCTTCGTCAAAGATTCGTACTCTACATTCATACCTACCTTTCACTGTGGTGAACTAAGTGCTTCCTTCACTAATTCTAGTTTTGAATTCTTCATCACTAAACTCATCAAGCCTATATTTACTTCCTAACATATACTACTATGAGTACGTGGTATGGAAGTGATGTCAAGAGTTGCATTAATTTTAGTGTTATGGATGGTATTAGTGAGCCATTTTGGAGTTTGTTTCCATTATTTTTGAGTTGTAGGTACAATAACTTCTTGTTCATAAACTATTATAGGTTCATCAACAACTTCCAATTTTTTTTTATGAACTTCCTTATCTAACTCCGTATCATTATTTATGCTGACATGGCAAGGTCTTCATATCCAACTTGGTCCTTTATCGCTTTGGTACATGCATGTATGCCTTATTTTCAAAGAATTTGAGATGTGCAATTGAAACATTCCTCCTAGACCAAGCTTCTTTAGGTATAACTCCTTATAGTGTCTCTATGGGAAATCTATTTAGAAGATACACACTAGTGGAAATAATTTGAGCCCAATACTACTGCTCTAGATTGGTTGTTGTGAGCATACAACAAACCATTTCTATGATGGAATGGTTTTTCCTTTCAACATCCCTATTCTGTTGTGCAGTGTATGCTATAATTATTTGTTGTTTTTTCTAATTCTGTGTGAGAAGCCATGAAGAATCATTGGATGTATATTCCTCCTCAATTTGAGTAGAGAACTTCAATAGAATACCCAATTTTTGTTTCTATAAGGTTTTTGAATCATTGGAAATACTTAAGTGTGTCTTGCTTTTGTTTTAAGAAATACACCCATATCTTCCATAAGTAGTCATCCTTAAACAACTAAAAGTACATCCATCAAAACTGGTTGGCATATATCTGGGCAAATCAAAGTGAATTACATCCAACTATCATGTTGCTTTGTGAGTGCTCAACTCAAAAGGTATTTGGTGTTGCTTCCTTGCCAAACAACCCAAGCATACTGGTATTGTTGGTAAAAGCCTAAGCAAACCTAACACCATTTGATGTTTACTCAATTGGAATATATATCCTAAACTTAGATGACAATCTTCTATGCCAAAGGGAGGTAGCATTTGTCGTTGCTATTGGCAGCATGAAATTAGGAGATGATATGACATCGAGTGCAAACAAACCATTCTTGTAGGAATCTGTTGCCACAACCTTTCCATGTCTCATGATAGTCAACAAATATAGAATTATACCACCATGTTTTGAGCCATAACTTATGGTACAAACAACAAATTATTTGTCTGTCTAGGTACATATAGTACCTTTTGAATTGTACAACCGCCTTTATGAAGATTAAGATACATATCTTCCACTCTTTGATATGATATGTTTAATAATTGACAATGGTTATTGGTTTCCCATTCACTTTGGCTTGTAATGAATCAAACCATGCTTTGTTCCAGTCATGTGCTTGTTAGCACCTAAATCAATATACCAAACTTTATCCTTTAATATTTTTATCATCTTAAACGTTAGTTTCTTTTGTGTCTGTTCGACTTCTAAATTTGATTTTTCATGTGCAACATGCCCTTATTGTCACTTATACTTAGGACATGGTTTGCATCGTGTCTTCTTGTGATGAGGTTTATGGACTTGATATCCTTGAGTCATATGATTATACCAACTCTTTGTATCATGTCCATATTTATCATAGATGTGGTAATACCTCTTTTGTTTATGAGGTTGTTTTTGTGATTATGGTGGTCACGGGGAAGGACCCATATGTGGCTTTTTTGTCATAGACTTCTTGAAAGTGAGTGCATTATTTGTTAACTGGTTGCTCAAATTATTGGTTGCTTCTTCTTGTTGAAGCATATTCACCAACTCATCAAATGACACCTTCCTATTTAAAACTTGCAAGGAAGTGATCAACAATTGTAATGAATCTGGTAGAGGTTAAGTATGATAGGTACCAAGATCTTATCATCCACAATTTCTTCCATGGCATTTAATTTGGATTTCAATTCTACAACTCAAGGAAAAGAAAAACTCTATGCTTTCTTCATCTTGGATCCTCAACATGTGAAGTTGAGATTGAAGGTGAAGGATTGTAGATTCATTCTTCCCTTCATAGATGGTAAAAAGTGTGTCCCATGCCTCTTTGAATGTCTTTGCTTCACAAATGTATGGTTGAATAACATATGTTATGGCAAAGGTGATGAACATCAATGCCCAGGCATCTACATCATCAAATTTTTGCTTTTCACCTTGAAACTTTTAGGTTGAGTGACTTTACGAATGACAATATCACAAAGTTTCTCAACTACCAAGATGGTTCTCATCTTATTTTTCTAAGGTCCAAAATTTGAAATCTTGAGTAGCTATGAATCTATAAAAACTTTTGGTATGACCATGGTGAGGGTTCCTTATAACTCCCAAATGGTCCCTCTTTCAACATATCGTTAGTTTGATATGTCAAGTGTTTTTATATACACGTCGATACATGGAAGAAGCTAACCCTCTCAATATACATGTATGTGAGATAGATTCTAAGGTATATGAAGGAAAACAATACGAGATACCAAGGCAATATGAAAAGGGATTTGACCTATCAATGACATCTATTTAAAGAGAAATACTTGTACGTAGACGTAACTTTCCTATATACTTGAGTGATAGTGACAAATAGGGTATGATTATGGAATAAAAGTATAAAAACTATGACCTTGGCACTTTAAAGGGTTGATTCTTATACGTCCTTAGGGAAATTTTGTTAGGCTATAGACATAATAACTCAATGCAATAACTTTGTGTAAACATGAGCCAAACGTGACATTGATACTAAACGTTGATTGTGTGTCTAAGCATTTATTTGAGAGGTATTCAAAGCATGAATTTTGAAGTAAATTTCTCAATTTTACTTTATTTCTAATTTTCCAAATCCCCTACATGATGAATTCAAAAATGAAAGCTTATACTTTTAACCATTTAAAATACATAATTAAAAAAAAAAGTAAATGGAGAATTGAACTTGAAACCTCCATCTTTATAAGTCTTCAAATTTACCTTGATGTTAATTTATCTATCCACCTTCATTGCAAATGTTACGCCTCCACTAGTTTGTTATTGATGTGCGTAGACTAGTGGAAACATTTCATAGTCGACCATCCTTTGAAGCTTTTTCAAAAGAATGATTGCATTCAATAATAATGATAGAGCATATAATGTATATGACTTAGACAAATATTTTTGATGATCCAATAGCAACGAGTCAACATTTTGTTTTACCATTTGCAAATCATAACACCATAATACAAGTTAAGGCCCTTGAGACTATGACCATTATCATCCTTAGTCTAGGCATAATTAAAAAGATGGTCTTTGGTTTGTGTCCAGGTGACTATACTAGGCTTGATGACTATCCTTGTGAGAATTAATCATTTACCTTGCTTGGATACCAATCCCTTAAGACTATGACCATTATCATCCTCAGATCTAAGCATATTTAAAAAGGGGGTCTTTGGTTTATGTCCAGGCGACTCTACTAGGCTCGATGACTATCCTTATGAGAATTAATCATTTACCTTACTTGGATACCAATATTAAATAATAATTAAATTTTATTAATTTTACTATAAATACATGTTTAAAAACTATATACTATAATTAATTAATTATTTACCTTGCTTAAATACCAATATTAAGTAATTATCAATTTTTATTAATTTTACTATAAATACATGTTTAAAAGCTATTTAATATGATTGAAATCATATTCAAATCTTAACGTAGTAAATTATAATGGTTATGAAAAATATTCCAAATATGCCTTTAATAACTTTTTTATTTGTTAAAATAAAATATAACATATAGCATGAGGCTTATTTTGCAAGGTACAATTGAAACCTCCTTTCACGTGATTTGAATTTGGGTAGCCTGTATAACAAATAAACATACTATTAAGACGTTAACTACTTGTTGGTTAGTAGTAGTCGAATGCTTGTTGGTGGGCTACCTCAGTTTGATTTGGGATCCCATTGATTAATGAAGACCTTCTTCCTCGTGATTTGAACCTAGATAGCCTGAATAACAGACCAACAACATACCACTAGGGTGCTAAGTACTTGTCGGTTGGTAGCGACCGAATACTTTATGGGCTACCTTGGTTTGATTTGGGATTCCATTAACTTCTTTTAAAAATTATAAAGTTTATTTGTTCAATCAAAAAATTGTAATGACTACCTAACAATCTTGTCCTTGCATGCTATTTAACCTGGACCACACACGTTACGGCTCAACACATGACATGTGGGGGGCTTCGACCAGCACGAAAGAAAAAGAGGGGCGATTAAGGAGTGAAGGTAGGGAACAACGTGGCATTTAAAATTGAACGTTTGTCTAGACTTAAATTCTAATGTGAAAGTGGAAGAAGCATATCATACCTCATACAAAAGTTTCGGCGTACCACTTAAGTCAACATATCATACCTCATACAAAAGTTTCGGCGTACCACTTAAGTCAATATTTACAAATACTATTTTCTTTCTTCCCCTTTTAAGTAAGAAAATTTGAAATCTAAAGATAGTAATGATGAAAGGAACCCTAACGAAACAAGCGGAACGAAAGTTTTGTAATAAGTTCTTTGTCTTTTAAGTTTGGTTGAAAGCGAAAGGGTTGAAGCAAATAATTTTAAATTGCATCAAAACATGTTAATTTGAAAAATTCATATATAGTTGAGTATTTATCAATGAATTTGATTTCTTAAACAGTTTGGGTGGTTGAGTGTTTGTCAATGACATACCTTAATTCAATTCTTTAAACAGTTGGGATTTTGTTGACTTTGCCTTTTCTCAATAGGCCAAAAAAAAAAAGCAAGCAATACATTATTATGTATATCATTATCACAATAGTTTGGTAATTATGAATGTATTGTTTGGCCTTAGCTAAAATTGAAGAATTTAACAAGTTCAATTAATATCATTTAATTAATACAACATAGATAATAAAAAAACATTTTAAAATATAATTTTTAAAAGAATTTTTATAATTATTTTAATATTTATTTTTTATTTATTTAAATATGAAAAATTAAAAATAAGTTTTACTTAGGCATTAAAATGAATTAGATAAAGTGGGTTGTTTTTATCTTCCTTATTCATTTTAGTAGTAGAAATGTGTTTTTGTTTAAGTAAAAAAATGGTTTGATGATAGTTTAATACTAAAAGCTAAAGTTTTGATTCAGTTTGTAAGCATGAGGTTTTAGATTCAATTTTGGACAGAACAAAATCATCTTTGTTTAGTTGGAAAGGTAAACTCTTAGCCATGGTTAGAAGATTACAATTCAAAAAGGCTAAATTGCAATTCACCCCTATATATGATATCACTTTCAAGATTACGAGTAGGTATATCTTTAAAATTTGGAAAAAATGATAAGGCTAAAGCCTCCCAACCAGTTGATAGATGCCTATGAGGAGATTTGTGATACTACCATCACAATTAAGTCCAAATTAAAAAATATCCATGAAGGATCGGAGGCCAAGGCAAAAAACCTCCCTCCCAATCACCCGGGAGGTGTTGCATGGAAGATCTAGCTTAGCCTTTTCATGTCAATTTTGGTGCATCCTTACCCTAAATTGGTTGATGTAATCTCTAAATGTTATGAAGTAGGTACATACATGAGCAAGAATCAAAAATTATAATGTTTATTCAAAATAGACGAACAAAAAATCAGACTGGCATTTGCTATCAAAGAAATCTCTGCAAGAGAGCTTCCAAGAGGGCATCTAAAGACCATTGACCTAGAAGAATAGAGAGACATGCTAAGAAAATATGACCCTAAGAAATGGATAATTTAAGTACTGGGGAATTTGATAATAGACTATATGGAGAGATCGTATAAGTTGGTAGATTTTAGGGAAGATGTCAAGTCAATCCTCTCCATGCTGGCGATTCTGCTTGATCTCCCAATGGATACCACATTTTACCCATCTCAAATGGTGATGGCCCATGTAGTGATAAGGGCATGCAATTTTGTAAGATTGGACTGGGTGGAATTTTGACCAAAAATATCAGAGGATAGTTGATGGCCTACCAAAGAGGGCTAAGTGTTGAACTTCTATATCCTTCTTATCTTGCATGGTTATTTTTCTACCGCATACCACAAACAAAGCATTGTGTATCATTTCAAGAAAAGGATGAGCAAGACCAGATACTTCTAATAGTATATTGGATGCATGCACTCTGAATGAGCAATTGTTACCTAGAATTCAATAGAATATTCCTAGGACCTGCTCTCGCATGCATTTTTGAAATATGCCCACACTTGTTAATAATACATAGGACTTCTCGAGAGGTGCTCTATAGGAAACAAGAGACTGGTACTACCTAATTGAAGGCACCATCATACAACTATACATATTTTTTGGTTTTTCCTACTTGCTCCCTTTTTATGTTACAAATTGTATTTTTGGCATAGAGATAAGCAAATAAATCTATGCAATCAAGAAGAAATTGGGTCCTAGAATAAATAAGAAGGTAATTTTTGGATTTCCAATAAAATTTGGGCCCATCAATATGCTCAAGAGAGATAGCATTATATACTAGAAGTTATAAAATAAGTTATCTATCCTAAAACTCCCAATGGTGCCTCATAGGAGGAACTATGACCCAGACAATGTTCTTAAGAAGAAGCTTTGTGCTAACAACACAAGGTCACCACCTTTCAAACATCAAAAGAATGAGGCCACCAATAAAATTCAATCGTACAAATCTTCCATATAATCAGGTGGTACCATTCACTGTAGCACCCTAAAATTGGCACAGTGAAATTTTAATAATTACATTCATCCTAGTAAATAATTTAAATTCAAATTTTAACCTCCCAAACCGCCCGTTAACCGCCGGGTAATCCGTTTCCCCTTTTCTCGTGCCATTTTTAGAGTTTGTTTTGACCGCTTGACGATATCGTCGCCGATCGACGATATCGCCCCGTATCCGATGATTTCGTCTGGGCTAGGACGTCCAGACGATCTTGTCTCAAAATTGATTTTACACAATTAGCTTCTGTTCCAACAGGTCTCTAATCCTGGCAGAAACATGTCCGCGCCGTTAGAGACCCTCCCCCATTGGAGATCTCCCAAATAGGGATGATCTCCAACCTCCTAACCTCCCTCCTAAGCCTATTTAATCCTAAGCCCTCCCCTTAGCACCCCCCTGGCTGATAATTCCCTGTAACCCGACTGCATACATGTTAAAACATCCTAAGTTTCTATTTTGCATTAGTTCTATACAATTTTGTTGTAGGTACCATATTGTTTTTCAGTCGGAGCAAGCTTACATCGTCGCCGACGAACCTCGTTCGGATCGGAGGCGATCCTCGTCGAATCGGAGACGATTTCGTACCAATGCGAGATGATTTCGACTGTAGTCAACATTGAGGCAATCAGTGCTCGAAGTTTGCATTTCTTCTTCCCTTTTTCTCTTTGTTTTATGTTGTAATTAGCTATTTTATTCAAGTATTTTATGCTATTCTCGCATTTTGGAGTTCACCCATCTAGATTAAATGCATAATTAAACCATAATTGTGATTTAATTAGCATAATTCATTCATGTTTCTGTTTTTAAGTTTCAGTTTGATATTATTGCTGTCATTTTACACTGTTTCCCTCTCGTTAGGATAGTTGTATTTTCTCGTATTTTGCACCTATTTCTCTCTTTGCAGGTCTCTGACGAATTCTTCTGATGAATTCGTCAGATCTCGGACGATCTTGTCTCGATCTCGGACGATCCTGTCAAATCGTAGGCGATCCCGACCGCTTCAAGAATCGAATCATCATCGACATCCGGATCAGGTATTTTTCTTTAATATTCTTTAATTTCTCTATTTTTCTGTCTTATTCTGTTTTTTGTATTCATTTAATTTGCATCTTCATATAGAATAGCTTAGACGCATTTTGGCCAAACCTAGGATTTGAATGCTTAAGGCTAAAACGAACACATAAAACACATTCCCAACCTAGGCGTGGAAACTGCCATTGAATGTTTCCTGGTGAACCCACCATCCGTCGAAAAATCACCAATATACACCTCCCTTGAGAGGCGGGACCTTCGCAAAGGCCTCTCAATCCGAGGTACCATGACATCCTTTTCACATCCCCCTTCCGGGCATGGATCCTATAGCCTGAAGGTAAGGGTGTGAAAAATTTGGAGCGATACATTTTGGTGAACCCGACGTGAATGCATTGTAAACCTTTTGAAAACAAAAAAAACAAAAAAAATAAAACAACTAAAACATAGATGCATTTCAGATCATTTCAAATTGATAAGTATCATGATTAGATGGTAGCTCCTAAGAAAATATTAGCAGTTACTATAAATGTAGAAAACCATTTGGCAGCCATAGAAATCAATTCTCGTACTTAGTGTGCCTGAAACAGATAGAAATCAACTCTTGTGGGACGAACTTGATAGAAGACTTAGTGTCATCTCATCTAGGTCAACAGAACTTAAACAAATCAAGAGGCTAGTCCTAGATAGAATCCCAGATCCTCATCAACTTGTCTTTTATCATGAACTTCAGAGAGCCTGCCATAGATGGTTAGCTTATAGGAGAGCTCTTGTATCTTCGTAATTGTTCACCTTCGAGGAATACCTCGAGAACGCAGCCATTGTACACCAGCTTCCTAGGTCTTGTAGAAGACCAAGAGGTTGTTCTTACAGATAGGGAAAGATGGAATAGAGTTCCTCGAGCCGTGTTATATCGAGAGTATTGCCACGAGATTTACTTCTATCAACCAGCATCTGAGACAGATAATATCACTATAGCTCTTTTCATTAAATTTTTAAAAGAAAACTTTCAATTTGAAGAAGAACACTTCATGACTCCTGAAGAACTCGAGCCCATTAATGATATTTATAAATTGTTTATAGAAAACTAGATTATTACTTTCAGTATTATTTCTTGCATTTATTGTGTTATTTGTTGTCTTTACAATATTATTTCAAAAACAAAAAAAAACTAAAAAACATAGCAAAAACTTAAACATTTCATTTTAGATATTGTAGTAGGTATATAATTAATATATACCTCTTAAACTTGTTGCATATATATTATATATATAAATATATATATATATATATATATATATATATATATATATATATATATATTTGCTGAAATCTAAAATTAAAGCACCATGCCTAAACTTAGGAATGGTAAAGAAACCTTAGGAGAAGAAGAAGATTGGTTACAAGATACAACTAGAGACCCAAATGTCCTTCCCGAAGATCCAATTCGGAAGGAAAAACTCTAGATCAACCGTAACATGACCTAGGTGAAGACAATGAACAAGAAGGAAGTGTTAAAGAGGATGGACCCTCATCCCCTAGAGTAGCTCCAGATGGAACTATTGCTTTTGACAACGTAGATCATTTTCAAAAATTTCTCAATGATAACATTGACGCCCTTAATGTGGCAGTTCGTATTGATAAAGGGCAAATTAGTAACACTCAAGCAGCCATGGAATATATGTATGATGTGCGCACTAATCCCTTGTCTTTCATTGATCAAGAAAGTGATAAGGTTGGGCCATCCAATACAGACATGGTCACTATGATGCAAAACATGTCAAAACAACAAGTTACCCAACCTCCTAAGGAACCTGTTATTCAACCTAAAATCATTCCCACACAAAAGAAAACTTCCTTCACTACTTTATTTCGCCAAACTATTGAGCAATATGCTTCAAGTAAACAAAAACCTAAAACGAAGCCAAACACCAATTTTCAACAATCTGGAATACAACATAATACAACTTCAAAATTCCTTCATAACACTTTTCCTACCAACAATTTACACAATAGCAACATAGCATCTAATCTTCATGTCCCTCCATCATATGCTCACAAAACCCATGTCAATGCCCTACCAAACCAATATGGTGGGCAAACTAGTAATCTGGAAGCCATGGTGAAACAGTTAGCTTCGCGTATGGACCAGATAGATCCCTACCGTCCCTCGTACAATTATCGAGAGATATGTAGTCAACCTTTGGATCCCATGGTTGTAGCTCAACCATACCCTAAGCATTTTCCCATGCCCATCTTGCCTATATATAAAGGAACCGAAGATCCCATAGAGCATCTTCGCATGTTTAGGATAGCATGTCATGATATATCACATGATGACTTGCTATTACTAAAAATGTTCCCAAAAAGTTTAGGTGGAATGGCATTAGAGTGGTACTATCAATTGCCCACTCATTCCTTGAGAAACTTTGAAGAAACAACTGAATCATTTGTCCATCAATTTAGTGCCTACATCGAGAGGCATGTAACCATTAAAGATCTATACAACTTAAAACAAGACAAGGATGAATGTTTTGCCGATTTCTTAGCTAGATGGAGGCAATTGATAGGAAAACTGCACTTTGTGCTACCTTATAGGGAAATGTTGGACATTTTTATCAATAATTTACAAGAACAAATATCTTATGAGCTATCAACCGCTACTTTAACTACCTTCGATCAAGCTATAGATTTAGCTCGAAGAGTAGAAGATGCCCTCATTAGGAGAGGCCAACTTAGGAAGAAGGATGATGAGAAAACATCCAGAAATCAATATAAAAACAAACAAGTTGTTGGTGACGGAGTCACTGACAACATAAATGTTGCTAATATCAATGCAACGAAGACAACAAAAAAATTTATATTGAAACCTCCCCGATAAGCCTCCTCGAGAATTTACTAGATTGAATCAACCCTTATCAACTATTTTACCTCAATTACTCGAAAGAGGTTTGATCCAATTACCAACTATCCGGGAACCTGATCCAACTATACCCGGATACAGAGCTGACTTACACTGTGATTTCCATAGAGGACCCGGACACTCTACCAACGCTTGTAAAAGGTTGAAACATAAAATACAAGATTTGATTGATAATAATGAAATGGAGGTGCAAGCCTTCCAACCTAAACAAAATGCTCCTAATAATACTCAAAAGACCATTCCCCAAAATCAAAATCAAAATGCTAATCAAACATTAGACATATTTCAACACCCTTTACCAAGACATGGTAAAGAGGTGGCCAATCAAATCGAACATCATAATGTTCCTCCTCCTACCCGATATGTAGGAACCATTAGCGGACAATTACCTGTTCAGGATCCTCAAATATTTGACACAACCTTATCCCTGGTTACGACCAGGCCCTTACATAATTTTCAAACTTCAGATTCTAGTGATATAGAATCAGATACTGAAAGTGAACTAGACATTACTTCAAACCAATCGAATAGTTCTGAAAATGAATCAGATCCTATTCAACCCATCACAGATGCTATGGTTCCAGAAGAACCATTTCCTAGAAGAGTTACTACTCGACCCTCTTCTAATCAATTCCTCTCAAATGAACAAGCCATAAATGCTAGACCGAGACCAGTTCAACGTCCTCAATATAACATTGTAGGTACCATTGGAGTCGTTACCCGACAACAGGCTCAAAATTCTCAACAAGAACCAAATCAGAATGATGGATCAGCTCCATTTGTTTTGAAAAATCCCAATAAAGGGAATCATGCTCCTAATGTTCAACCTAAACCCCCTTACAATATTAATGAGCAATTATCCAATACTACAGCCATAATTTCCCTTTTAGATTTGTTAAGATCCTCTCCCACCCATAGGGATGAGTTGATGCTTACATTAAGCCAAATGATGGTACCTCAAAACATTCAACCTGAAGCTATGGCCAATACTATCATCACTCGAGAGGTTGATTGTATTGACTTTCGGGATAAAGATATCCCACAACACAGCTTTACATAAGGACAATCCCTTATATATTACTCGCTCTAATTGGAGATGTAGTCATCAAACGAGTCCCGATTGATAATGGCTCATCTCTAAACATTTGCACTTTTGACTTCTACCAACGATTTGGCTTTAGAAGTGATGAAATGAAGAAAACTCATATGATTATCAAAGCTTTTAATGACGAAACACAAGAAACGTGTGGAGTTATTACCATCCCCTTGCAAGTTGGTCCTAGAACCCTAGAAACAACCGTGTTTATTGTACATTGCCCAGCATCGTACAATATACTTTTGGGTCGCCCTTGGATCAATGCGATGCGAGCGGTCCCATCAACTTTACACCAATGTGTTAAATTTGAATTTAAAAATCAGTTGGTCACTATCCATGGTGACCCTAGACCCTTTGATATGTGTGCTTTGGCAAAAACCCGTTGGAGTGCAATTTTGCCCCGCTCTGTCATCCACACATCCTAGTTCTTATTTTTCATCTAAACGTGTGAAACACACACCCATAACTTCACCTATTTCCCCTCCATTAATTTCATCCTCCTATATAGATCAACAATCTTCTAAACAAATCACTCTAGAACCTCAAAAAGATCTTAAATCTACAACCAATCCTTCATGTTCTATCCCTATAAATTCAAAACCTATAGACACATCTATCATACCTTCCACATCTAAAGATATAGGGAATAATCCTTCCACATCTTATGCTCTTTTTGATGAACTTTTACCATATTTATCCACAATCTTAATATCAGAAAAAACAAATGCTTTCATGCAAGATTCAATTCTTTTAAATAACTTGCCGCCATCTCCTCGTACTTTGGGCCTCCCACAACCTATGGGAAGTACTTACCAAGTCGGGAGTTGTGCCTTCATTTATAAAGGATATGATTGGGGAAGAATCCCTCATAATATCAAAACTCATCATGAGGGATATGCTCGGTGTTATTTTACCAATGAATATATTAAAGCTAAACCCATGATGCTTAAAATGGGATATAAAGGGAAAGGCTTGGGACCTTTCCAAAATGGCATGAAAGAACCTTTCGAGGTAGAACCGTGGCCCGCCCGCTGTGGTGTGGGCCTATTTCCTAGTAAGGGTCAACCCTTTCCTTTTGAAGATGATGATCACCTCATATGTTATCAAGATTATTTGGATAGGCATGTTGATTTGCCTCTAAAAAATCAGTCGTTTACATGTAACATGCTATCCATAGCTTACCCTGAAATGATTGTCGACCCCGATGAAGAGTTGGAAGGAGATATCTTCCATGATGTCTCCGTTGAAGAGATGTTACACAATGGATTTTATTTTGATGGTTCTATACCAACTATAGCCCAACTTGAGACCACTAATCCTCAAGATGAATTATCCAAATTAACCTTACAAGAATTACAAGAATTGGGCGTTTCACCCGCCCCACCTAATTTTGAAAGAGATCTACACATGGAGGTAGAAAACGTCATTAAAATTAATATTGGAACCGAGGATAATCCTCACATAATCAATATTGGATCCGAATTAAGTCAAGAAAAACAAGAACAATACATTGCATTCCTTAAAGAGTATGAAGATGTCTTCGCTTGGACATATGAAGATATGCCAGGTCTAGACCCTTCTGTAGTCATGCATCATCTAGTGGTCCATCCGGATGCTAAACCTGTTAAACAAAAACTTAGAAAAATGCATCCCAAAGTGGCTCTGCTAGTCAAAGGGGAGTTAGAAAAACTCCTGAATGTCGTCTTTATACAAGCTATTGATTATGCTGAATGGATCTCAAATGTAGTTCCAGTTACCAAAAAAGAAGCCACCAAAGTTAGGGTTTGCATAGATTTTAGAGATATTAACGCTGCATGCCCTAAAGATGACTTTCCTCTTCCAAACATGGATCAAATCATTGACTTTACTGCCGGGAGTGGGATGATGTCCTTAATGGATGGATTCTCCGGTTATAATCAGATCAGGATAGCTCCTCGAAGATCAGAGCTAAAACAACCTTTATTACCCCCTGGGGTACCTTTTGTTGGAAAGTGATGCCATTTGGCTTAAAGAACGCAGGTGCAACCTATCAACGAGCTATGACCTATATTTTTCATGATATGATGCATGATATCCTACATGATTATGTAGATGATATTATAGCTCGCTCTATTATTGAAGATAATCATTTAGATGATTTGAGAAAAGTTTTTAATCGATTACGAGAATATCTTATTCGATTAAATCCAACAAAATGCATATTCGGAGTTAAGTCCGGTAAACTATTAGGGGTTTTAGTTTCTTTACGTGGTATCGAAATCGACCCTCTCAAGATTGCGGCTATCACTGATATGCCCGCACCTACTAATATATCTGAGTTACGAAGTTTACAAGGTAAGCTTCAAGCCATCCGTCGCTTCATCGATAAGCTGGTGGACAAAACCGGTCCCTTTCTTAAACTCCTTAAGAAGGATGTCCCTTTTAATTGGGACGACGAATGTAGAGAAGCTTTTGAACTTCTCAAACAATACCTCCTTAATCCACCCGTGCTTTCACCGCCTAAACCTGATCGCCCATTTCTCCTATATATTTCAGCTTCAGATTCTCCCTTAGGAGCTATGTTAGCTCAGCTTGATGATGAAAAGAGAGAACGTGCTAATTATTATATTAGCCGAACCTTCATCAGTTATGAAACCCGCTACACAACGTTAGAGAAACTATGTCTAGCAGTCGTGTTTGCTACGCAAAAATTATGACATTATATGCTTAGTCAAAAAACTTATGTCATTGCCAAATATGATCCCTTGAGGTATCTCATGAGTCGACCTTATTTATCGGGTCGCACAGCCAAGTGGGTTCTTGCTCTAAGCGAGTTTGATCTCACATTCATAGGACATAAGTCTGTTAAGGGTCAAATCATAGCAGATCAATTAGCTGCTGCACCCTTAGAGTCTACCCATCCCCTCATCATCGAGTTTCCAGATGAATGCCTTCAATTAGAGGCAGACCATACTGAACAATGGTCCTTATACTTTGATGGAGCCCGATGCATGAGTGGGGCTGGTGTGGGTATTATTTTAATATCCCCACAAAAACATCTTATTCCTTTGTCCTTCAAATTGACATTTGCTTGCACCAACAATATCGCTGAGTATGAAGCTCTAATCCTTGGATTACGAGCCGCCTTGGCGCTAAAAATTAAACATCTCGTTAGTTTTTGGTGATTCTCAACCGGTTATAAACCAAATTAATGAAGTTTATCAGACCAGAGATGATAAACTGCGCCCATATAAGGCCTATGTTTTACAATTAATGTCCCTATTTGATCAAGTTACCTTGGAAGCTATTCCTAGAACTTGCAACCGTGCAACTGATGCTATGGCCGCAGCTGCATCTCTCCTACCCTTGGAGTTAGATGACGAATATGCCACTATCATTATTCGTCGACTCCAGGAACCCGCTTCAAATAAGTCATGCTTAGAACCTTTGGATGTGTTTCTAATCAATGAAACTACTCCTGAACCTTGGTATACGGACATATTTGATTTTCTCCAAAATGGGACTTTTCCTGCCAATTCTAATAGAAACCAACGTCGGTTATTACGTAGACGAGCAAGTCGATTTGTAATAATTGGCAATACCTTGTATAGGAGATCTTTTGAAGGTATCCTATTAAGATGTTTGAATTTAGAAGAATCCAAATCAGCCTTGAGTGAAGCCCACGATGGATCTTGTGGAGGACACTTCAGTGGTAGTGTCATTGCTAAAAAGCTCCTTCGGATAGGATACTTTTGGCCTACCATGGAAAAGGATGCACATGAGTATGTGCGCCATTGCGACAAGTGCCAAAAACATGCCGACCTTGTCCATGCGCCTGCACAAGAACCGCAGGCTATTTCATCTCCTTGGCCCTTTTCAAAATGGGGCTTAGATATTATTGGCAAAATTAATCCCGTGTCATCCGATGGACACAAATTCATCATAACCGCCACCGAGTATTTCACGAAGTGGGTTGAAGCTATGCCTTTAGCTTCCCGCACTGGCACACAAGTCTCTAAATTTATTTTTAATCAAATCATTTGTAGGTTCGGAATTCTCGCAAATCTCATCTCTGACAATGGAACTTGTTTCAAAAATAAAGATGTTAAAAAATTATGCCAAAAATATAAGATTCAACATCGCTGGTCCACTCCCTATTATCCTCGTGGTAATGGTCAAGCGTAAGCATCTAACAAAACCTTAATCAAAATCCTCAAAATATTGGTCAATAAAACTGGCCGTGACCGGCACATTCAGTTATATCCAGCCTTGTGGGCCTATCGAACTAGTGTTCGAACCCCCACGGGAACTTCACCATTTGTTTTGGTTTATGGTGTCGAAGCCGTTTTTCCATTTGAATTAGAAGTTCCTTCTTTGGCTCTGCTACTTCAAGATACCGAAGTAGGAGATGAATATCGAAGTCGGTAGACTCGACCACTGGAACTCCTAGATGAAAAATGCATCAATGCTTTGGAGCATCTCCGTGCCTACCAAAACAAGCTTAAAAGATCATATGCTAAAAAAGTTCGTCATCGATCCTTTGAGATCGGCGACCTTGTTTTAAAAGAAAATAAAAAAAATACTAATGCAACTAAGGACCTTAAAGGTAAATTTGAGCCCAACCGGCTTGGACCATACATTATTACTCGCTAAATTTGAATCAGGAGCATACAAATTATCTACCTTAGATGGTAAAGAACTTAAAGAACCCATGAATATTTTGCATCTTAAACGTTACTATGTATAAATTTGGTCATTTCATCCTTGTATATATTTGTTTAAAATTCAAAATCACTATCTTGTATTTTCTTTCAATTTATAAATTCAAAAACACCAAAAACATTCATAATCATCAAAATCTTCAAAACTATTTGTTGTATTTATTTATGGCACTTGTTAATTTTTTGTTCAAAAACAAAAAAAAAATGATAAAAATAAAAACAGCAATATTCTTGACTCTTTCGAAACCAAAACAATATAAAGAAGAAAGAGAGAGTCAACATTCTCAAAACTTCTCAAAAATCATTTATATATATTTTCTTACAATTATTGCAGTTATATGTTTCAAATTATTTTGGATAAGTTAGCATTTATTTGGAATCCCTCACTTATCCCTCACTTACACACTCACAAAAATAAATATCTTGATTTTATCTGGCATGATTACTAATCTCTCTTATATCAAAGTCCACAAAATTCAATTAAATAAAGTTTGAGCACAGAGAATTGATCTTGTTATTTACTTAAACCAAGCACATCTTTTCACAATAAAATGATTATATTTGTAATTTCCATGCTTTGCTACATAGTAGAAGTGGTTTCTTGAGCGAAAAGTTTCCCCCGCTATCCTATCATGCACATGGTCTAGAATCTTTGAGAATTGGCAAAAGGACAAGCTCACCCCTACCTGAATAAAAATCCCTTGCTCTACAGCTAATCCGAGCAAGTATCCCTAGCATAGAAAGAAAAGAAAAGTTCAAGAAAAAGAAAAAGCAAAAGAGAAAAAGAAAAAAGTTATTTTATATCATTACAACAATATTTCAAGCATTATCTCAATTATCAAGCAAAAATACAAAAAGAAAAAGAAAAGAAAAGCAAAAGAAAAGCAAAAGCAAAAGCAATAAAATCCCTTTCCCTACCCTTTGAAAAGAAAAGAAGGGTTGATGAGCTTGAATCCCTAGAATTCTCAATTATTCAAAAACTGTGAGGTAAGCCCCATAACAGGTGGTTTGTGCCCAACCCGCTTGGCCTTGGGTAACTCCTAGCGTGGCGATATGTCCGTCACATTAGCGACCTTCTTTTGTACAGACCTATGTCCGCTTATGGATTAGCTAGCTCTTGATAATCCGACCTACATAGTAGTCTAGTATGGTTATATGCATCTACATCATGGTTAATGAACACTTATTTGGTTTCTTCAAATCACTTGTATCATATTATCTTGCTCAAAACTGGTAAATGAACAATAGCAATTGCACACACATTTGTATTTGAGAGATTTTGTGTATCATTATGATAAATCAAGATTGGAAATGAACTCACATATGCACATGGGATTCCTTATAAATCTAACTTTTGTCTTCAAAATACTTTGAAATATTTTTTGCAAATTGTTTGGAATAATTCATTTTCTTCTTTCAAGTACAGTTGTTTAGCATAAAGACAACTATATAATAGAAAAATCAAAATTTCTTTCAAAACCATACAATCAAAAACACACACACACACACACACACACACATATATATATATATATATATATATATATATATATATATATATATATATATATATATATATATATATATATTGTCGACTTTCGCGACGATGGTATAGTTCCAAAACCAAAATTGGAATTTTATGCCTAGCGCAAGTCCTCATCTTCATATTTTCTGTTTATCAAAAATCAACCATGCAATAAAACTATCTCTTTTTGATTTTCGCGATGATGGTATAAGTCTATACCTACATATTCTATGCCTAGCGCAAACCATTGTAACAATTTTTATTCCCCATTTATTTAAAAATCATGAAAACCATATGACTTAAATCATTTTGTTACACAAATTATGCTTTTACGCATGCACATTATCATTATTTCATGTCATTATGTCAACCTTCAATTTTGCAATGATGGTATAATTCCTAAGGAATTATCCAAAAATTTTATCACACTTAGGAATTTATGCCTAGCAAAAATCATTTTAACATTATTTCATGCATACTATTTTTATGAAAATCTGAAAAACAAACCATCATCATCATCATTTGCACCATTGCACCAAAGTCTTAAGACAAGTCTCTTAAGCACTCTTTTACTTTTAACAATATTTCTATACTGGGATTAGCTTGACGACCGAGTGAGCAGCGACTCCATGAAATGGTCTATAATAGCGACAATGTCCTTTGAAATTATTGTTAGAAGTCTCTTTTTATTTTTTATCACATTACATCACAAACAACCAATTTGTTACATCAGATTATTTCATTTAAAATCTTACAACATGACATCAAAATTATAATATTTCCAACGACATAATTACATGAATCATCAAATCAATCAAATCAAACATAAAAGCATCATAAAAGTACACAAAACACAAGTCATATGATCAAAATACATATCTCATCTATATATATCAAACAGTATATATACATCATCAAAACTGGATTGGTATGCCACAATCTGTACCTCGGCATACTCAATCCTCTATCAAAAATAATAAAACTACATATCAATTTGTACAATGTAGTGCAGTAGCTAGCCTCGAGATCCCCTCGAGCTCTCAGCCTCATCTCCTCCCCCACCCTGAGGTGGACGAGGTGGCCCCATCGCAGTATGTGTAGTACTACGAGTCCTAGTCGTCGATCGAGAAGAAGTCCTCGACGACCCAATCCTGATAGGGTCAGCAATGTTGGCTGGCAGATGTACCCTTTGACCCTCTGGCACCATCTGGAAGTAGATGCCCTGGTAGAACGCGGTTCGGGCAATCGCCCGCGCCAGCCTCCCGTGTGCTCGCTCCTCCGCCCCATGCCCTGAGGCGTGCAATCTCGTCTCTAAGCTGTGTAACCTCAGCTCGGTGGCGTGCAGCCTCCTCCTGTAATGTCTGCACCTGTGCCTGGAGACGAATCGTCTTCGCTCGAAGAGTAGTTGTCTCGCTACTCTCCCCTGTGTCGACACCCTTGCCCTTATCGAGCGATGGTGGCCTCTCTCTCTATGGAGAAGGGGGTCTCTCCTCCCTCCTCTCCTTCTGTCGTGGCCTCTCCTATGTCTGTGGCCTCCTCAGCTCTCTCCCGCCATGACCCTGGGCCGCCTCCATAGCTTCCTGGCGTCGCCTCCCTATCCGATGCACAACCGTGTGTATCGAACCCTGAGCCCTCGTCATCCGAGGAGGGTGGATGCCTACGTACTAGGCATCGTAGCCATCGGCAACCCCTGCGTCGTCCCCATCCACTGGCTGAATGGGGGCATCATCCGAGTCCCGACTCCAGAAGCGCCGCATGTCCTGGAGCCCCGCTCACCGTGGTGTTATCCCGGACAGTCCGAGAAAACTCATAATCCCTGAGAGATGGGATCCCTCGCTGTAGACCGAACTATCGCAAAACTCGGTCATAGCGGTGGAGCTCCACCTCTCCCCTCTCCATCCGTAGCCAGCAAACTCGCCTAACGCGAGCCAACTCCTGTCCATCCTTGACCCACCCTGGGTGCTCTCGCCATGGCCTCTAGGTGATCTGGTCTGGGACAAGGTCATCTAGTAGTCTCCGGGACATCGAAAGGTCGATCCACCACTGTGACCCTCTCTAGAGCCACCAGTAGAAAACTCGGGGCCTCTCCCCGTCAATCCCTATCAGAGGAAGCCCTATCGGCCTTCGCACTGCAATGTGCTCCCAGCACCAAACCTATAGGAGCGATGTCATAACTAGACATCGGCCGCCCTTGTACACGACCCCATGCAGGATCTTGTACAACCAGCATAGAACAAAGCTGCCCCAAGAGAACTTGTAGCCATGGTCTCGCATATCGTAGATCACATCTGCTAGCATCCATGGCACCCTGCACCCGCTCTGGTGGCACAACAAAAGTCCACCAACCACTCCAGCCTAAAACCTCGTGTCGAGTCTAGATGCCCTGGCATCTGACGTAGTACCTCGATGTTAACTCCGCCCTTCTCCAGGGTGAAGCTCGGGTCACCACACAACCGTCCCATAGCATGGCCCTGATTGGCCGCAGGAGTGATCAACCATCCTTGTATGGGGATTCTTAGAATCCTCCATACATCCTCCAAAGTGGGAGTCATCTCCCCTATAGGTAGCCAAAAACAGGAAGAACCCGGATACCATCTCTCTGCTAGGGCTGTCAGTAGCCCCATGTCTGTAGACACTTGTGGCATTTCCGCCACATGCTGTAAGCCGGCCTATGCCAGCTGATCCTGCTCTGCCTGTGTAAGAGTGGCCAAGTCATCTCTCAAACCTCCATATTTCCATTCCCTACTCTTTGGCAATCCTCTCTGCAACATAAACAACAAAACAACAAATAATCATTAATAAACAATCCAAGTAATTAAAAATACAAGTTAAAATAAGTTCAATTTAATCAAATGATGATATCGTCCACTATTGGACGATATCGTCCCAAATTTGAGCAGATTCGTCTTCGATTTTGTAAGCTGAAATCGTCCCTAATTTGACAAAATCGTCCCCCTTTCGCCGATTTCACCCTTAGACGAAATTGGTGAACTTGAGATGATTTCGTCGAAATCAGGATGATTTTGTCCCGACGACGTCGACGGCCCAAAAATGGCCGCGATGCTCAAAAATTAATTAAAATTCACCTAAAAAGCATGTAAAATCAAATTAAATCATTCTAAGTTAAGTCTATACTCTTACCCGTAGCCCGTGCCGGACCTCTGTTGATCTGTGCGTCGTCTCCACCATTTTTGAACTGGTGTACAATGGTTGTGTTCTACACAACCTAGGAACTGGTGTACAATGGCTGTGTTCTCGAGGTATTCCTCGAAGGTGAACAATTCTGAAGATACAAGAGCTCTCCTATAAGCTAACCATCTATGGCGAGGCTCTCCGAAGTTCATGATAAAAGACTAGTTGATGAGGATCCAGGATTCTATCTAGGACTAGCCTCTTGATTTGTTTAAGTTCTGTTGACCTAGATGAAATGACACTAAGTCTTCTATCAAGTTCGTCCCACAAGAGTTGATTTCTATCTATTTCAGGCACACTAAGCACATAATTGATTTCTATGGCTGCCAAATGGTTTTCTACATTTATAGTAACTGCTAATCTTTTCTTAGGAGCTACCATCTAAACATGATATTAAATTTAAATGATCTAAAATGCAATCTATGTTTTAGTTGTTTTATTTTTATTTTTTTTGTTTTCAAAAGGTTTACAATGAATTCACGTCGGGTTCACCAAAATGTAGATGATGGGATCCCCTGCTGTAGACCGAACTGTCGCAAAACTCGGTCATAGCAGTGGAGCTCCACCTCTCCCCTCTCCATCCGTAGCCAGCAAACTCGCCTAACACGAGCCAACTCCTGTCCATCCTCGGCCCACCCTGGGTGCTCTCAGCATGGCCTCCAGGTGATCTAGTCTGGGATAAGGTCATCCAGTAGTCTCCGAGACATCGAAAGGTCGATCCGTCGCTGTGACCCTCTCCGGAGCCACCAGTAGAAAACTCGGGGCCTCTCCCCATTAATCCCTGTTATAGGAAGCCCTATCGGCCTCCGCACCGTAATGTGCTCCTAGCACCAAACCTGTAGGAGCGATGTCATCACCAGACATCGGCCGCCCTTGTACACGACCCCATGCAGGATCCTATACAGTCGCCATAGCACAAAGCTGCCCCAAGAGAACCTGTAGCCATGGTCTCGCATATCGCGAGATCACATCTCGCTAGCATCCATGGCACCCTGCACTCACTCTGGTGGCATAGCAGAAGTCCACAAACCACTCCAGCTAAAACCTGTGTCAGTCTAGATGCCCTAGGCATCTGACGCAGTGCCTCGATGTTAACTTCGCCCTTCTCTAGGGCGAAGCTCGAGTCACCACACAACCGCCCCATAGCATGGCCTTGATTGGCCGCAGGAGTGATCAACCATCCTTGTATGGGGATTCTTAGAATCCTCCATACATCCTCCAAAGTGGGAGTCATCTCCCCTATAGGTAGCCGAAAACAGGAAGAACCCGGATATCATCTCTTTGCTAGGGCTGTCAGTAGCCCCATGTCTGTAGACACTTATGGCATTTTTGCCACATGTTGTAAGTCGGCCTGTGCAAGCTGATCCCGCTTTGCCTGTGTAAGAGCGGCCAAGTCATCTCTCAAACCTCCATATTTCAATTCCCTGCCCTTTAGCAATCCTCTCTGCAACATAAACAACGAAACAATAAATAATCATTAATAAACAATTCAAGTAATTAAAAATGCAAGTTAAAATAAGTTCAATTTAATCAAATGATGATATCGTCCACTATTGGATGATATCGTCCCAAATTTGAGCAAATTCGTCTCCGATTTCGTAAGCCGAAATCGTCCCTAATTTGACTAAATCGTCCCCCTTTTGTCGATTTCGCCCTTAGACGAAATTGGCGAACTTGAGACGATTTTGTCAAAATCGGGACGATTTCATCCCGACAACGTCGACGGCCCAAAAACAACCGTGATGCTCAAAAATTAATTAAAATTCACCTAAAAAGCATGTAAAATCAAATTAAATCATTCTAAGTTAAGTCTAGACTCTTACCCGTAGTCGGCGTCGGACCTCTGTTGATCTATGCGTCGTCTCCACCATTTTTGCTTCCAGAGCTCTAAAACCAGAAAATGAACAGTAAAAATGAATTAGGGTTTTACCCTATTTTTCTTAATTTTATTCAAAAATAATTTTGTTTTTTTGTGTTTTTACCTCAAACGTTCGATTTGGGTAAAAACACGGAGGGGGCACCATAGTAAGTTGTCGTACGATTCGACCAAGAATCGTCGCCTAAAAATGGGAATAATTTTTGCTTTCTCGTAAATCGAGAAGAACTCATCTTTAACGCATTTTCTTCAGAAAATTCGCTAAAGAGGGGGGAAAATGTAGCACCCTAAAATTGGCGCAGTGAAATTTTAATAATTACATTCATCCTAGTAAATAATTTAAATTCAAATTTTAACCTCCCAAACCGCCCGTTAACCGCCGGTAATCCGTTTCCCCCTTTTTTGCGCCATTTTTAGAGGTTGTTTTGACCGTTTGACGATATCGTCGCCGATCAGACGATATCGCCCCATATCTGATGATTTCATCTGGGCTAGGACGTCCAGACGATCTTGTCTCAAAACTAATTTTGCACAATTAGCTTCTATTCTAACGGGCCTCTAATCCGGGCAAAAGCGTGTCTACGCCATTAGAGACCCTCCCCCGTTGGAGATCTCCCAAATAGGGATGATCTCCAACCTCCTAAGCTCCCTTCTAAGCCTATTTAATCCTAAGCCCTCCCCTTAGCACCCCCCTGGCTGGTAATTCCTGTAACTCAACTTCATACACGTTAAAACATCCCAAATTCATATTTGCAGTAGCTCTATACCAATTTTGTTGTAGGTACCTTACTATTTTTCAGCCAGATGTGATGGGTTGAATAGGATCTGATTCGTTTTCAGAACTATTCGATTGGTTTGAAGAGATGTCCACTTCACTTTCAGTATCCGATTCTATATCACTAGAATCAGAAGTTTGAAAGTTATGTAAGCGCCTGGTCGTAACCAGGGATAAGGTTGTGTCAAATATTTGGGGATCCTGAACAGGTAATTGTTCGCTAATGGTTCCTACATATCGGGTAGGAGGGGGAACATTATGATGTTCGATTTGATTGGATACCTCTTTACCGTGTCTTGGTAAAGGGTGTTGAAATATGTCTAATGTTTGATTAGCATTTTGATTTTAATTTTGGGGAATGGTCTTTTGAGTATTATTAGGAGCATTTTGTTTAGGTTGGAAGGCTTGCACCTCCATTTCATTATTATCAATAAAATCCTGTATTTTATGTTTCAACCTTTTACAAGCGTTGGTAGAGTGTCCAGGTCCTCTATGAAAATCACAATGTAAGTCGACTCTGTATCCGGGTATAGTTGGATCAGGTTCCCGGATAGCTGGTAATTGGATCAAACCTCTTTCGAGTAATTGAGGTAAAATAGTTGACAATGGTTGATTCAATCTAGTAAATTCTCGAGGAGGTTTATTAGGAGGTTTCAATATAAATTTTTTTGTTGTCTTCGTTGCATTGATATTAGCAACATTTATGCTGTCAGTGACTCCGTCACCAACAACTTGTTTGTTTTTATATTGATTTTTGGATGTTTTCTCATCATCCTTCTTCCTAAGTTGGCCTCTCCTAATGAGGGCATCTTCTACTCTTCGAGCTAAATCTATAGCTTGATCGAAGGTAGTTAAAGTAGCAGTTGATAGCTCATAAGATATTTGTTCTTGTAAATTATTGATAAAAATGTCCAAAATTTCCCTATAAGGTAGCACAAAGTGTAGTTTTCCTGTCAATTGCCTCCATCTAGCTAAGAAATCAGCAAAACATTCATCCTTGTCTTGTTTTAAGTTGTATAAATCTTTAATGGTTACATGCCTCTCGATGTAGGCACTAAATTGATGGACAAATGATTCAACTGTTTCTTCAAATTTTCTTAAGGAATGGATGGGCAATTGATAGTACCACTCTAATGCCATTCCACCTAAACTTTTCGGGAACATTTTTAGTAATAGTAAGTCATCATGCGATATATCATGACATGCTATCCTAAACATGCGAAGATGCTCTATGGGATCTTCGGTTCCTTTATATATGGGCAATATGGGCATGGGAAAATGCTTAGGATATGGTTGAGCTACAACCATGGGATCCAAAGGTTGACTACATATCTCTCGATAATTGTATGAGGGATGGTAGGGATCTATCTGGTCCATACGCAAAGCTAACTGTTTCACCATGGCTTCCAGATTACTAGTTTGCCCACCATATTGGTTTGGTAGGGCATTAACATGGGTTTTGTGAGCATATGATAGAGGGACATGAAGATTAGATGCTATGTTCCTATTGTGTAAATTATTGGTAGGAAAGGTGTTATGAAGGAATTTTGAAGTGGTAGTATGTTGTATTCCAGATTGTTGAAAATTGGTGTTTGGCCTCGTTTTAGGTTTTTGTTTACTTGAAGCATATTGCTCAATAGTTTGGCGAAATAAAGTAGTGAAGGAAGTTTTCTTTTGTGTGGGAATGATTTTAGGTTTAATAACGAGTTCCTTAGGAGGTTGGATAACCTGTTGTTTTGACATGTTTTGAACCATAGTGACCATATCTGTATTGGATGGTCCAGCCTTATCACTTTCTTGATCAATGAAAGACAAGGGATTAGTGCGTACATCAAACACATGTTCCATGGGTGCTTGAGTGTCACTAATTTGCCCTTTATCAATACGAACTGCCACATTAAGGGCGTCAATGTTATCATTGAGAAATTTTTGAAAATGATCTACGTTGTCAAAAGCAATAGTTCCATTTGGAGCTACTCTAAGGGATGAGGATCCATCCTCTTTAACACTTTCTTCTTGTTCATTATCTTCACCTAGGTCATGTTCTGGTTGATCTAGAGTTTTTCTTTCTGAAATTGGATCTTCAGGAAGGACATTTGGGTCTCTAGTTGTATCTTGTAACCAATCTTCTTCTTCTCCTTCAGTTTGTTTACCATTCCTAAGTTTAGGCATGGTGCTTAATTTTGATTTCAGCAAATATATATATATATATGCAACAAGTTTAAGAGGTATATATTAATTATATACCTACTACAATATCTAAAATGAAATGTTTAAGTTTTTGCTATGTTTTTTAGTTTTTTTGTTTTTGAAATAATATTGTAAAGACAACAAATAACACAATAAATGCAAGAAATAATACTGAAAGTAATAATCTAGTTTTCTATAAACAACTTATAAATATCATTATGGGCTCGAGTTGTTCAGGAGTCATGAAGTGTTCTTCAAATTGAAAGTTTTTTTTTTAAATTTAATGAAAAGAGCTATAGTGATATTATCTGTCTCAGATGTTGGTTGATAGAAGTAAAGCTCATGGCAATACTCTCGATATAACACAGCTCAAGGAACTCTATTCCATCTTTCCCTATCTGTAAGAACAACCTCTTGGTCTTCTACACAACCTAGGAACTGGTGTACAATGGCTACGTTCTCGAGGTATTCCTCGAAGGTGAACAATTCTGAAGATACAAGAGCTCTCCTATAAGCTAACCATCTATGGCAAGCTCTCTGAAGTTCATGATAAAATACTAGTTGATGAGGATCCAGGATTCTATCTAGGACTAGCCTCTTGATTTGTTTAAGTTCTGTTGACCTAGATGAAATGACACTAAGTCTTTTATCAAGTTCATCCCACAAGAGTTGATTTCTATCTGTTTCAGGCACACTAAGCACAGAATTGATTTCTATGGCTACCAAATGGTTTTCTACATTTATAGTAACTGCTAATATTTTCTTAGGAGCTACCATCTAAACATGATATTAAATTTAAATGATCTAAAATGCAATCTATCTTTTAGTTGTTTTAGTTTTTATTTTTTATTTTTTTGTTTTCAAAAGGTTTACAATGCATTCACGTCGGGTTCACCAAAATGTAGATGATGGGATCCCCTACTGTAGATCGAACTGTCGCAAAACTCGGTCATAGCGCTGGAGCTCCACCTCTCCCCTCTCCATCCATATCCAGCAAACTCGCCTAACGCATGCCAACTCCTGTCCATCCTCGACCCACCCTGGGTGCTCTCAGCATGGCCTCCAGGTGATCTAGTCTGGGACAAGGTCATCCAGTAGTCTTTGGGACATCGAAAGGTCGATCCGCCACTGTGACCCTCTTCAGAGCCACCAATAGAAAACTCGAGGCCTCTCCCCATCAATCCCTGTCATAGGAAGCCCTATCGGCCTTCGCACTGCAATGTGCTCCCAGCACCAAACCTGTAGGAGCGATGTCATCACCAGACATTGGCCACCCTTGTACACGACCCCATGCAGGATCCTGTATAGTCGCTATAGCACAAAGTTGCCCCAAGAGAACCTGTAGCCATGGTGTCGCATATCACAGATCACATCTGCTAGCATCCATGGCACCCTGCACTCGCTCTGGTGGCACAGCAGAAGTCCACCAACCACTCCAACTAAAACCTATGTCAGTCTAGATGCCCCAGGCATCTAACGCAGTGCCTTGATGTTAACTCTGCCCTTCTCCAGGGCAAAGCTCGGGTCACCACACAACCACCCCATAGCATGGCCCTGATTGGTCGTAGGAGTGATCAACCGTCCTTGTATGGGGATTCTTAGAATCCTCCATACATCCTCCAAAGTGGGAGTCATCTCCCCTGTAGGTAGTCGAAAATAGGAAGAACTCGGATACCATCTCTCTGCTAGGGCTATCAGTAGCCCCATGTCTGTAGACACTTGTGGCATTTTTGCCACATGCTGTAAGCCGGCCTGTGCCAGCTGATCCTGCTCTGCCTATGTAAGAGCGGCCAAGTCATCTCTCAAACCTCCATATTTCCATTCCCTGCTCTTTAGCAATCCTCTCTGCAACATAAACAACGAAACAACAAATAATCATTAATAAACAATTCAAGTAATTAAAAATGCAAGTTAAAATAAGTTCAATTTAATCAAATGATGATATCGTCCACTATTGGATGATATCGTCCCAAATTTGAGCAGATTCGTCTTCGATTTTGTAAGCCGAAATCGTCCCTAATTTGACGAAATCGTCCCCCTTTCATCGATTTCACCCTTAGACGAAATTGGCAAACTTGAGATGATTTCGTCAAAATCGGGACGATTTCGTCCCGACGACGTCGACGGCCCAAAAACGGCCGCGATGCTCAAAAATTAATTAAAATTCACCTAAAAAGCATGTAAAATCAAATTAAATCATTCTAAGTTAAGTCTAGACTCTTACCCGTAGTCGGCGTCGGACCTCTGTTGATATGTGCGTTGTCTCCACCATTTTTTGCTTCCAGAGCTCTAAAACCAGAAAATGAACAGTAAAAATGAATTAGGGTTTTACCCTATTTTTCTTAATTTTATTCAAAAATAATTCAAAAATAATTTTTCTTTTTCGCGTTTTTACCTCAAACGTTCGATTTGGGTAAAAACACGGAGGGGGCACCATAGTAAATTGTCGTACGATTCGACCAAGAATCGTCGCCTAAAAATGGGAATAATTTTTGCTTTCTCGTAAATCGAGAAGAACTCATATTTAACGCATTTTCTTCGAAAAAATTGCTAAAGAGGGGGCAAAATGTAGCACCCTAAAATTGGCGCAGTGAAATTTTAATAATTACATTCATCCTAGTAAATAATTTAAATTCAAATTTTAACCTCCCAAACCGCCCGTTAACCGTCGGGTAATTCGTTTCCCCCTTTTCCGTGCCATTTTTAGAGGTTGTTTTGACCGTTTGACGATATCGTCGCCGATCAGACGATATCGCCCCATATCTGACAATTTCGTCTGGGCTAGGACGTCCAGACGATCTTGTCAGATATGGGGCGATATCGTCTGATCGGCGACGATATCGTCAAACGGTCAAAACAACCTCTAAAAATGGCACGAAAAAGGGGGTCTTGTCTCAAAACTGATTTTGCACAATTAGCTTCTGTTCCAACTGGCCTCTAATCTAGGCAAAAGTGTGTCTACGTCGTTAGAGACCCTCCCCCATTGGAGATCTCCCAAATAGAGATGATCTCCAACCTCCTAACCTCCCTCCTAAGCCTATTTAATCCTAAGCCCTCCCCTTAGCACCCCCCTGGCTGATAATTCCTATAACCTGACTTCATACATGTTAAAACATCCTAAGTTTCTATTTTGCAGTAGTTCTATACAATTTTGTTGTAGGTACCTTATTGTTTTTCAGTCGGAGCAAGCTTACATCGTCGCTGACGAACTTGTTCAAATCGGAGGCGATCTTGTCGAATCAGAGACGATTTCGTATCAATGCGAGACGATTTCAACTGCAGTCAACATTGAGACAAACAGTGCCTGAAGTTTGCATTTATTCTTCCCTTTTTCTGCTGTTTTATGTTGTAATTAGCAATTTTATTTAGTATTTTATGCTATTCTTCATTTTGGAGTTCACCCATCTAGATCAAATGCATAATTAAATCATGATTATTATCTAATTAGCATAATTCATTCCTATTTCTGTTTGATATTATTGTTGTCATTTTACACTATTTCCCTCTACTAGAAATGTTGTATTTTCTGTGTTTTGCACCTATTTCTCTGTTTGCAGGTTTTTGACAAATTCGTCAGACGAATTCGTCAGATCTCAGACGATCTTGTCTGATTTCAGATGATCCTGTCAAATCAGAGGCGATCATGACTGCTTCAAGAATTAGAATCATCATCGGACATCCGGATCAGGTATTTTCCTTTAACATTTCTCAACTTCTTTGTTTTCTGTCATATTCTGTTTTCTGTATTCATTTAATCTGCATCTTCATATAGAATAACTTAGACACATTTCGGCCAAACCTAGGATTTGAATGCTTAATGCTAAAACGAACACATAAAACACATTCCAAACCTAGGCGTGGAAACTGCCATTAAATGTTTCCTGGTGAACCCACCATCCGTCGAAAAATCACCAAAATACACCTCCCTTGAGAGGCGGGACCTTTGCAAAGGCCTCTCAGTCCGAGGTACTACGACATCCTTTTCACATCCCCCTTTCGGGCATGGATCCTATAGCCTAAATGTAAGGGTGTGAAAAATTTGGAGCGATACATTCACACACTTTGAGATGCACAAGCGATCGCCATGGATATATTGCTACCTATACAAGAAATTTTTTTATCCTAAAAGAAACCTTTAATAATGGTTAAGCTCAAAGCTAGTTGAATAAATTGACAAAAAGAGAAGGTGGACCATGGATAAGATTGAATAATGGTGGGTAATGTGATGTGAGTAGGATGACATCACGAAAGCCTTCCCATGTAGGGTAGATAAAGAGTTCGAGGCGATGTTTGATGCTAAATTTGTTGTTTGGAATAAAAATAATGAAGAAAATATTTCTCTAGAAGTGATAAGGATGTCAGATATTGTGGACCCCAGAGAGGAGGAAGAAGAAGATGATGAGAAGGATAAAGACCAGAATCAAGAAGTCTAAATTAATTTTTGGTCGTAAAAGATCTCAGTCCATGAAAAGGGGACTAAGGGGGGAGACCCCTCTATGCAACATCTAAAAGGCACTAGGAAGCCAAGGTCAACTAGGCCTTTTGGAACATAATCGAAGAAGCTACCCAATCCTCTATCTTAGATGTAAAAATCAAGCAGGAAGAGAAAAGAGCACCCTAGTCCTGATTTCTCTAAGGTACATGAGATGAAACTCAAAAAACAACTATTATAGCAGGAAGCACAAAAGGTCAAAGCAATAGTAGTTTTTCAAGTTGCAAAAGGGAAGTAGGTAGTCGAGGAGTTACCAAAAAAGGCATAAGGACAAGGTATATTTTATAAACCTAATTCTCCTCTCATCTGTTCCCCTTCCCCTCATCGATCCCCTTCCATTGAAGTACTACAGGATTCCCCTTCCCACTCAACTTAGTGCTCAGGGATAATTTTAGTTATCGTTGATTTGCTTGAAGAAGAGCACTGCAAGTCTCTCATTATCTCCTCTCTATGCTCCACTCATCTGCCTAGTTTTCTTGAGTATTTACTAGAACCTCCATTACCTCCACTTATACCTGATATGTGTGTCACCCCATCCTGTCCACCTCAACCTCCTTTTGTTTCCAAGTCATTTATTCCACCACTTCCAATGCAGTCTCCACCTCGACCACCTCCTCCACCATCACCACCATCAATGCAAAGGCCCCAATTTGAAGTAGATGGTTCAACCCAAACTCATGCAGTGGCATTATACCCATTGACTCCATTGATAGCCTTCTTGACTACACCCCTCATACCCCAAGCTACAGAAGAAGACTTGAGAGAGGTTTTTGATATTTTGAAAATTGCATAAGAAAATAAAAAAATAGATTAAGCAAGAGATGCAATAGTTATATGATGATAAGATAGAGGTAGTTACCATGACTCATGATGAGCTTGACCCTATCAAGCAAAAAGGATCAATATAGCCATTCAATGCAAAGTAAAGAAGCTCATCATGGAGATGAAGCCTTAAGATTGGTAATTAGATGTACATACTAGGGATATCTTCATGATTTCTGAGGTTGAAACACTTTGGGTGTTGCACAATGAAGTCGACACACTCTTCATGAAGGGAAGAGCTACAATTAAGAAGTTGTAGGCTATAGAGTAAATAAGTAAAACCTTGGATGCCCAGATCAATGGAGAAAATCTTGACAAACAACCCTTGGAGAATGAGGTGAGAGCATTGACGAATACCCTAGATAAGACCCCTTTTACAACAAAAATATGAGAAATTGCTAGTCTAAAGAGTGAGTTGAAATCAAAATAGGGTATGCTAGAAAAATAAGGAATAAAATTCAAGGCTAAGCTATAGAAATAGGAGTCTCTGGCTATTGTGTTAGCCAAGCTGGAGAGGAAAAATGATAAGCCCGTTGGATCAGTGATATCAAAGGATTGGGTTAAGCAGATCAAGATCCATTATTGGAAGAAAATAAAAGGGGCAACTATGCAGATTCTCCCTCCTTTCATGTAAAAGGTAATCGAGACCATGGCAATCTCCAAAGGAGTGGAGGTCAAACTAGAGAACAAAGAGAGGAGCATGCTAAGCAAGGGGATCCTTAACTAGAAAATGGGATCCTCAACTGGAAAAATGCTCAACAAAGAATATTGAAAAATGTAGATTCCTTATGCAATAAATATTCCATGCCATGGGCCTATACAATGAAGGAGAAGAACTCCATGTAGCACTAAAAAAATGAGTTAGAAAATATGAGCAAAATCAATGTGGAGCTCAAAGCCCTTGGTCCCCCAAAATTTTGGGATAACAAGAAACACATCTACATAGAGGAAGAACTCTTGAAGCTGCTTCAAGCCTTAGTGGAAGATGAGAGTGAGATTGTTGTGTTGAAATAATTGATAATGGTGGAGCAAATATTTACAATTATTCACAAACTTTTCTATCTCCTCGTCAAATCAGAAGAAACAACTGAGAAATATAGGGATCCTCCCTATAAGGATACTTGTAGGTTGAAATTCATCATTGAACACCTCAGATGTATCCCTATCCCTACTATAAAAACTTGGGATCAAATATGCCAAAAATTTTAGGTCTCAGTGGCCCAAATAGACACTCACCAAGCTGAGTCCTCAGGAGCACAATAACAACAACAAAAAGAGCCATAAGGGGCACCATGAATTTTAAAAGGTAGCAGCAAATGTATATAGTTTTGTACAATAAGTATTTCTAACCTCATTTTTGATGTGGCTCCATAGACCAATGGAAAATACCAGAAGATACTTTTATCCCCTTATTAGTGCATGGTATTTGTCCTTTTATTTTATCTAGGTTCCCTATATTTTCCAGCAAGTAAAAATCCTCGTAAGTTGTCAACAGTGTGGGTAGTTTTTCTTACACCCACTTGTTCCTCGCACCCAAGTAGTGGAGGAAACTTTCAAAAAAAGGCTAAGTGTTGAGACTGGTAACAAAATGGACTCATGATGGGATTTAGATGAATCCTAAAAACCCACCTTGGAAGGATGCAAAATGCAGCCAAAGGATTAAGCTTGATAGAAAAGTGGGAGTTTGTCAGACTTCCAAAAAGTCCCAAAACTTTTCCATAGAGGTGAGATCAAAAAATACCTAATGGAAAAGCAAGCCACTACTAGGCTCTGAATGGGTCCTAAAATCCCACCACAAAGTGTCAATTCGGGTGAAGAAATGGGAAGCCATCAGACCCAAATGGGTCCTAAAACCCATCATGGGGAAACAGAAAGATAAGAGCTCAATGGAAAAGTAGGAATCTATCGGGTTCCCTATAGGTCCCAAAAATCCATTGAGATAGAACTTGAAAATTGGCTAAGTACTGGACATGGTGGAATAATGGGATATAATCAGACTTTGAACCAATCCCAAAAGTTTATCACATATTGACAAGAAAATGGAAAGCTAGCGGACTTCAGATGGGTCCCAAAAACTCGTCACAGGCAGGATAAAATCAATGCCCAATTGAAAAATAAGAAGTAGCTAATATCCGTACATACCCCAAAAACATGTCATGGTGAAAGAGAAGAATCAAGATCTAGTAGTGGATCATGAAAAATCGTCACTGCCAACAGTTTGTTTTTTTCCAAGGTATGCAGAACTCACCAGTAGTAGAGCAATAACGAATAAAATGTGACATCAAACTGATAGGTTCAATATGAAATTCCTCTAATAGGTTGTAGGTAATCATCTAGCATATCAAAAGTGGGTGGTGGCAAAATGGAGACTACACGAATGACTATAACAACCCACTACTTCTAGGCATGTGTATGCATATCACAGAATAACAAAATTGTTAGATGCATCAAAGGGATAAGGGGACCAGATGCAGTCAACAAGGTCCTCTTCCGTGCAACATGAGTGTTCGATTAAAGTTACAAGATGGTCAAACATCATGATCACTTGTAACCGAATTCTTTATAAGAAGCTATATATGTGAGAATGTAAGACATTCAAATGGTCAACTCTTTAGCTATTACAATTCATATGTAAAGCTTATGCTATTCAAGAAATACAAGTGGAACACTCTTGGCCTCTAATTTGTCTCATGTATGTGTGGATATTTGGTTTATTATTTATGCTATAACTAGTTGAAGGAGTTAGCTTTAATTCTGCAATCTAGATTCTATGCACTTCATTCTCTAGTTCTGGAATTTGCTTCCAAATACATGTGATTAACATTGATTGAGAACGATATTGGATGGTCTATTAGGTGGTTTATTTATGTTTCTTGTAGTGGTTTAAGTTTAATAATGCATATGCTTTGATGTAACTAAATTTGTACCCTTATAATTTCTATCTTCAGTTTTATTTGCTTCTTTCAGCACCCTGTCCCCCACATATTTTAGGAATGGTTAGCTAGGATTCACAAGGAACCGATATCCTCTGGATATTGACCTTAAAACCTCAAGGTTTTGATGCCATTCAATGTTGGTCAAGGTTTTTAGGTGCACAAACCTTTTCTTAGATAGATTTTAGACCAATAGTTTCATGCAGTGATTTCTTCTAAAAAATCTAAAAAATTATAAACATGCTTAAAATTCTAGTCTAGCCTAGTCTAGAAGTTAGGTTTCGATACATACCCGTGCTCAGTCTATTGTAGTGTTGACTTTACCCTCGCAATGGTCACATAGTGCATCAATAGTGCCATATCTCTATTTTCTCTAGAACCCTTTCCCTTCCTCTCGTGTGGTGAAAATGAATTTTATTTTCACCCTCCCTTTTTTTCTTCTTTTTCTCTCTTTATTTTATTGTTTTTTTGTTTTTCATTTCTTCGTTCTTTTGCGTCTACCATTTTGAGTTTTCTTTAGAAATTTGAATTCCTTTCGAAACTCTATAAGACACCCCAACCTTGGAAGCATCGATGTCATCAATGCCCCATAAAGTGTGTAAAATTATGAAGTGTTCAAAGTGTTTATAATGCCACCATTTTTGCACCATCCATTCGCCTAAACTTGCCACTTCTTTTTGTGTTTGTTAATTTTTTTTCTCGTAGATGTCTACAACTTTCTTTAACGCATTTATTAGGCCATAAATGGATCAAATAAGGGGTAAAATGTAGACACGGGAAATAGACCCATCCAAATAAGTCATTTTTTCCTTAGATTCCTAGGAAGCCACTCAAAATTGCCAAGCATAAGTTTGAGCTCCTTTTTTCCCTTTGTTTATCTTTTTTTCCTAGCCTCATTGAATTCACGGTCGCCCAATATGGGGCACACATTCAACAATTTTAGTTTTTTACTCTTAAAACCATAGTCCTACATTGTATCTTTATGATTTCGACTCTTAACTGAGTTTGTGTTTCTATTTTTACCACCTAAAAAGCCCTCCAAACCTCTTATAAATAGAAGGATTGGACTCCTCTTTTAGAATCACAATAATAATTCTCATCACTCAATCAATGTTTTCAAGAACTACTGCTTTTGTAAAGCTCTATTGTTGCTCCGCTTTCTCTTCTTCTTGTGATTAGCTACCTTGGGTGAGCAAGTGGAGGAGCCTTGATGATAGATTATGTGCATAACTTGTCTTCTAGAGAAGGAGGAAAGGTCTACCAATGTTGTTGTTTCCTTTACTCTTACATTACTCTCTTGCTTCTACCATAAGCTAATCAGGTTTTTCTTGCATCATTAGTTTTCTTAGATCATTGATTTTTTTGTTTTAACGCTTTTTTTGCATTCGTAAAACTAGTTTAAAAGTTATGTTACGAATTTGTGGTATGTCCCTACAAGGCATGAATTTGACAAAACCCTTGGTTTCATCAATTTTTTTTTTTTGTTTTTGAATTCATGATCATCCTTTATAGGGTGAAAATTTGGTTGTAAATATTTAGGGGTAAATGTTTACTCTCAAAACCCTTATTTTATCTCACACATGTTTGCTTTTTTGTTAACACATCTTATGTTTATCTTATGATCTACTACATTATGTTTGCTTGTTTTTAAAGGTCAAAATTTTCTTTTCATTTTGAACAATCAGCTAAAAGGACCAAAGGGGCTTGACTGCTATGCCTCCAAGCTCAGTCTCATAGCATCCTAAGTAACCCCCAAACACTAATAAAATTTTCTAAGATTTTGTTGTTGATTTACAAGTCTGATCAAATTCACAATCAAGATTTTTGAGGTGCAAATTTGGCTAGGATCAACCATCAAATCAAGTAAGTGTTTTGATAGATATTTTAGGTTGTATTTTGTGTTTGTGTCTTCTTTTTGTTTTAAAAATCTGAAAGAATAAAATAAAATTTAAACACATATAATAGATTATTCAAAGAAATTAAATTTTGGTCTTAGATCATAAGAAAAAGAAAGTGTTTCATTTTTAAGTGATGCAAGAGCATTGGTTTGTTGATTCCCCAAGGATGATAGTTTAAGTTCTTTAGTGTAAGTTTGAATATTTATCTCAAGTTATTTTGGTTAAATGTTGTAGTCTAGTTGGATGCTAGCAATCTATCCCAAGCTAGTAAAATAAATAGTTGTTGTAGTGGTAGGTTAGAGTCAGTTGTTTAAATCCTCTTTCTATTAAGTGAGGTTGTTTATGTCAAAGTGTTTAGGTTTTAATGTATCAAATGTGTAGAGTTGTTGTCATGATCTAAGGTGTCTTTATTTTTATGTAATTCTCCAGTTTGTTGTCAAACCATTCAAAAACATTCTTCCTATATTTTCTTACCTGCCATCAAAGGAGGAGTCCGTTGAAATAGAAAAAGGTACCATTCAATGTGAAAATGTGAAGTCGTTGGATTCAGATCACAGAGCCATAAATTTCCTCAGGATTAAGGCAAACGTGGACCAAATGCAGGAGGTTTAAAATGAATAATTAAAGAGAGCGTCAGTGGAACAGAAGACATGAGCTGGAAAGGCGTATTGAACTTGCCAAGTGTATACTTCACTGAGGAGTGATAGAAGGATAAGAGATCCATAAAATATAAGAGAAACATGCACAATAAAGGTGAAATAAACACAAAGACACGTGGATTCTTACCAAGCGAGGAAGGAGTTTCAACGGTCTGGAATGTGGAGCTGACGTGGGGAGCCAGAGCACCATGGAACGGGTTATTGAACTACAGTAGGAGGTGATATGTGGATGCATGGATAATCTGGAGCAAAGGAGGAGACCGTATCTATCAATGTAGAAAAAAAAATAAAAGAAGAGAGGGATGATACTGGGAGAAAGGGAGATATGGCAAGGAGGGGGACGATGAACGCATTGGTAGAGGAAAAGAGGGGAAGCATCAAGCCTGTATGGAGGATGAATGGGTTTCACAATAGAAGGTTGTGACTGAAGAGCGTCGGTCCTACTGGTTGCATTGGTTGTCTGTGTGAGGACACCATTAGAACAGAGGATCAGAGCTTAGAGAGAGCACACCTTAGGGGAAAGTTACAAAGTCAGGAACCATTAGGGCATAGTGTGGGAAAACAAAGAAGGATCCAATCACGTTAGGTGTAATCTAACTAAAGAGTTGCCCATCGTTGATCCCTTATCTACTCTACATGTGGGGATTCAACCCAAAATGAACCAATCTAACTCAGTTGTTTCTTCCAGCAAGGCACTCCCATGAGCATACTATAGTGGCCTATCTCAAAGACATGATAGAATGAAAATGTTTATGTATGTAACCATGACATCACACTATAATATTTTTCTATGATAATTGAGAGTTGTGTTAAATTTCATCTACCAAATTTGTCAATTTCTTGTGGGTATTTTTCCATTAGGTCCCACCCGCTGTCTTGACTGCATCAAGTGGTATTAGAGCAAAGAGTTCATTCATGTGGGAAAAATTTATCTCAAAATTTTGGCTGGAGAAGGGAGGTTTGTGTTGTGGATCATCTTGTTGAAATGTCTATACAAGTGTATTTGTTGAAGGAGATAGTGATCTACCGAGAGGAATCATGTCGGATGTAGAACAAGGGCCAGATGTGCAAGAGGAGAATCCATCGATCCCAAGAGCCAATCCTCCTAGAGGAGCCCGAGGGGTAAGGGCAAGAGGAGGAAGACAAAGAGGTGGAGGATAGAGAGTTCCTCCAAGACAAGGAGATGAAAGGAACACCAATGAAATTTTACAAATGTTGCAAATAATGGAAGCAAGCAGGCGAAGAGTGGAGGCACGTTTGTGAGCTCTAGAGAATGCACAGAGGCATGAAGTTCTAGGAGAAGAATTGGATTCATCAGAATTTGAAGCTAACTCTTCAAACTCTGTAGAGGAAGAAGATGAGGATAGTGACAAAAGAAAATTTCCCAAGGAGCATCAAGAGGAAGTGGAAGTGCCTAAAGAGATTGAACCAATCTTGAAGGAATATGAGAGTATTGTGGTAGATGGTGAGATGACAACTGGTCTACCACAAATAAAGAGGATCTCTCATCAAATGGACCTGATTCCAGGAGCTAGTTTGCCAAACCAGGCACCACATAGGATGGATCCTATGAGAACCATGGAGTTAAATAGACAAGTTCATGATTTGCTTGAAAAGGGGCTAATACGAGAAATATTAAGCCCTTGTGTTGTACCTGCTATTTTGACTCCAAATAAATATGGCGAATGGAGGATGTGCACTGATTCAAGAGCAATCAACAAGATTACTATCAGGTATCGATTCCCTATTCCAAGAATGGATGATTTATTAGATAATTTGTGTGGTGCTAGATATTTTTCCAAGATTGACTTGAAAAGTGGGTACCACCAAATCAGAATCAGAGAAGTAGATGAGTGGAAGATTACATTCTGGATAAAGGATGGTCTTTATGAATGGTTGGTCATGCCATTTGGGCTGACCAATGCACCAAGCACTTTCATGAGGTTGATGACAGAAGTGTTGAAACCATTCTTAAATAAATTTGTAGTTGTTTATCTTGATGATATCTTAATCTATAGTAAGATAAAATAAGAACATATGCAACATTTGAAGGTTGTCCTAGAGAAACTACAACAACAAAAACTTCTAATAAACTTGAATAAATGTTCATTTCTCAAGTCATAATTGATATATCTTGGGTTTGTGATATCCAAGGATGGTTTAAAAATAGACCCAACCAAGGTGGCTGCAATCAAGGATTGGCCAAGCCTAAAAAGTGCCACGGAGGTGAGAAGTTTTCATGGTTTAGCAAGTTTTTACAGAAAGTTCATTAAAAATTTTAGTTTTATATGTGCACCTTTAACCTCTTGTATAAAAAAAGGAATTTTTGTGTGGACCAAAGAGGCTGAAAATAGTTTCCAACTGTTGAAAAACAAGATGATTGAACAACCAATATTGAGAAGTCCAAATTTTACAAAGGTGTTCCAAGTGGACTGTGATGCTAGTGGGAAAGCCATTGGGGTTGTTCTAAGTCAAGAAGGAAGACCGGTTGCATACTTCAGTCAGAAATTAAATGAGGCTCAACAAAAGTATTTTGTGTATGAGCAAGAGTTTTATGCTATAGTTCAAGCATTAAATTATTGGAGACATTATTTTCTGCCTAAAGAATTTGTTTTGTTTACTGATCATCAAGCATTGCAGTACCTAAATATCCAAAGCTAGTTGAGTACAAGATAAGCTAAATGGGTTGAGTACCTTGCTAGCTACACTTTCACAATCAAACACAAATCAGGGAAAAGCAACCAAGTAGTTGATGCTTTGAGTAGGAGAGTGTTACTATTGAATACCATGCAGGTTGAGTGCATTGGCTTGGATGAAATGAAGGAGCAATATACGGAAGATGGTGATTTCAAAGAGGCTTTTCAAGAGTGCAACGAATTTGAACACAAGGTATGGAAAGACTATTTTCTTCAAAATGGTTTCTTATTCAAATATAGACAATTATGCATTCCTCAAGGGTCTATGAGAGAAAATTTAATTAGAGAAACACAAGGTGGTGGTCTTGGAGGCCATTTTGGCCGAGATAAGACAATAGAATAACTCAAGGAAAAAAATTATTGGCCATGCTTAACTAGAGATGCTGAAAGGTATGTAACCAGATGTAGGATATGCCAAGTGGCCAAAAGGTGCAAACAAAATACTAGTTTGTACACTCCTTTACCTATTTCAGAAAGCTCGTGGGAGGATATCAGTATGGATTTTGTATTAGGACTACCAAGAACACAAAGAGGGTTTGATAGTATTCTTGTTGTTGTGGATAGGTTCTACAAGATGACACATTTTATTCCTTGTAAGAAAACAGAAGATGCTAGCAGTGCGACAAAGTTATTTTTTTTAGAGATTGTAAGATTACATGGATTTCCAAGAAGTATTACAGCATATAGGGATGTAAAATTTATGGGCCACTTCTAGAGAATGTTGTGGAGTAGGTTAGGCACAATTTTGGATTTTAGTTTAGCTTATCATCCTCAAATGGATGGACAAACTAAAGTTGTCAACCAAAGTCTGGGTAATTTGCTTAGGATTTTGGTTGGTGATAAACCCAAATAGTGGGATGGGGTGTTGGTACAAGCTGAATTTGCTTACAATGATTCAGTAAAATGGTCGACTGGAAAGTATCCATTCCAAATAGTGTATGGAAAATCACCCAAAGGGGTCACATATTTGGTAAATATGGTGGGGGAAGTAAAGAATGCGATAGCTGAAGATATGACTATGTAGTTGAAAGAATTACATGAGGAAATCAGAAATAAAATTGTCCAAAGCAATCAAGTGTACAAGGAAAATGTCGATCAGAAGAAGAGAGTCAAAACCTTTCAGGAAGGAGATTTGGCAATGGTATTTTTAAGAAATGAAAGATTTCCAAAAGGCACTTACAACAAGCTGAAAATGAAAAAAATTGGTCCATGTAAAATTGTTAGAAAATTCTTAGACAATACGTATGAAGTTGAACTATCGAAAAATATTGATATATCACCCATCTTCAATGTTTCATATTTGTATTCTTATTATGGAGAAAATACAGCAGAAAAGATAGATGCTCTAGTGGAACAAATCAAGAATTGGTCCAAAGAGTTACCAAAGAAACAACCTGCAGTGATAGAGCAAATTATGGACCAAAGAATAGCTAAGAAGACCAGGAACAAATATTACAAAGAATTCCTTGTTCGATGGAAGAACAAAGGTATCGAAGAAGACTCATGGGTTTTTGAATATGACCTTTCTCACTTCAAGCATTTAGTTCCACCAACACTTTTGTGAGCAGGAGCTCACAAATGTTTTAACTTGGGGCGGTTGATGCAGGAGCATTGGTTTGTTAATTCTCCAAGGCTAATAGTTTAAGTTCTTTAGTGTAAGTGTGAATGTTTATCTTAAGTTGTTTTGGTTAAATGTTGCAGTCTAGTCGGGTGTTGGCAATCTATCCCAAGCTAGTAAAATAAATAGTTATTGTAGTGGTAGGTTAGAGTTAGTTGTTTAAATTCTCTTTTTGTTAAGTGAGGTTGTTTGTATCAAAGTGTTCAGGTTTTAATGTGTCAAATATGCAGAGTTGTTGTCATGATCTAGGATGTCTTTGTTTTTATTTTATTCTCCAGTCTATTATCAAACCATTTAGAAACATTCTTCCTATATTTTCTCACCTGCCATCAAAGGAGGAGTCCGTTGAAACAGAAAAAGGCACCATTCAATGTGAAAATGCGAAGTCATTGGATTCAGATCACAGAGCCATAAATTTCATCAGGATTAAGGCAAACGTGGACCAAAGGTGGGAGGTTTTAAATGAATAATTAAAGAGAGTGTCAGTGGAACAGAAGACGTGGGTTGGGAAGTTGTATTGAACCTTCCAAGTGTATACTTCACTTAGGAGTGATCGGAGGATAAGAGATCCATAAAATGGAAGAGAAGTGTGCACAATAAAAGTGGAACAAAAATAGAGGCACATGGATGCTTACCAAGTGAGGAAGGAGTTTCAACGGTCTATAATGTGGAGTTGATGTGGGGAGTCAGAGCACCATGGAACAGGGTATTGAACTACAGTAGAAGATAGTCTGTAGATGCGTGGAGACTTCAGAGAAAAGGAGGAGACCAGATCCATCAATGGAGGAACAAAAAGGAGGCGATGAGAAGGGCAGAAGGAGGAGACGACAAAGATGGATAAGATGAATGCATTGGTGATGGAAAAAAGGGGAAGCATCTAGCATGGATGGAGGATGAAGGTGCTACACAGTAGAAGGTTACGAATTGAAGAGCATCGGTCCTATTGGTTGCATTGATTGTCTGTGTGAGGACACCATTAGAACAGAGGATCAAAGCTTAGAGAGAGCATACCTTAGGAGAAAGTTACAAATTCAGGAACCATTAGGGCACGATGTGGGAAAACAAAGAAGGAGCCAATCACATTAGGTGTAATCTAACTGAAGATATGCCCATAGTTGATCTCTTATCTACTCTACATGTGGGGATTCGATCCAAAATGAACCAATCTAACTCAATTGTCTCTTCCATAAAGGCACTCCCATGAGCATACTGTAGTGGCCCGTCTCAGAGACATGATAGAATAGAAAATTTTTATGTATATAACTATGACAACACACTATAATATTTTCCTGTGAGAATTGAGAGTTGTGTTAAATTTCATCTACCAAATTTGTCAATTTCTTGTGGGTATTTTACCATTGGGTCCCACCCGCTATTTTGACCGCGTCATTAAGCATAAAAGAAGAAAAGCATATAGTTTGCATTTAGGCTAGTCTTGTTTGTGCATTCTCTTGGACATTTGTTTAAAAGATAAAAGTTTACTTTCTTGCAATTTTAGGAATAATCTTCATTGAAATCAAGAATAATTTTAGGAATAATCTTCATTGAAATCAAGAATAATTTTAGGAATAATATTTTGTTTTTCTACACCGTTGTTTGCCCTACATTGTTCTTTAGTTTTTTATAGTTTAGATCTTAGTCAAAGACCAAACTTAGGTGTTTTCTCAATAAACACATCAAACCCTCCATCCCAAAATTAGAGTGAGTTCTTAAATCTCTCTTGGTGAACCCTTTAATCCCTACGCCCTCGAGTGTAGAGAAACAATAGCCTCGTGGTCACCTCGACTCCTAGTAGATCTGTTGAGAATCATCCATGGGGGTTATTTTTCCCTTCTACACAAAATCCACCAAAACTAAATCAATATGAATGGTTATTTCCTCCATGATTAGAAACACTTACTTGTGGATTTATATTTTTTTAAATTTATGAATGGTGGTCAAATTTATAGTCAAAGTGGTATAGACTTGAATAAACCAATTATCTTTTCCATCAATATGAGTTACACACAATGGGAATAAAAACTGCTTAAGGAGAATAATTATTCTAATAAAGATCACTCAAGTCCTCATAAACAATGTTGTCAATCTTATCCCAAAGCTCATTCAATTTTTCCCAAATGGATCTTCATGTAAGATATTAGCATCATAATTTAATATTCCACCAATAGTAAACCTAATTCCAACCATCTAAGTAACCATCTTAGTGATTTCAACACCAATCTAGACGTGACACCAAATATTATGACATCAAGACCAAAATATTGAAATATGTGTAATATGATCTTGTTGTGCCAAGGACAAAGTGTGAATAAATGATTATGAAACACATATGTAATCCTACAGGTATTCGTTATTTATATATGTCTAAGGGCATGTTCATGCAAACCTAAGGACACCTTTCACATATCATCCTTTGCAATACTAGTTAATTAAAATTTATTAATAACCATGCTTAAAGGTGTAATTTATTATTATTTTAAGTTTACCTCAAATTCAAATCAATGTTGGCTTGAGGTTAACGACATATTGGAATTTTGGTATCACTATAAATACCCCTCAATGAGTGATATTTGTATTAAGTATCAGAATAAAATGTATTATATCTTTGTATTATTTGTACTCTCTCTCTCTCTCTCTCTCTCTCTCTCTCTCTCTCTCTCTCTCTCTCCTTCATTTACTCTTTTCATCTTTAATTTACTCCTACTTCTTCTCGGCATACAATTGTGGTGAATGCATGTCTTAGAATATTTCTAGAAAGTGATGTGAATTTAGACACAAAACACACTAGGATGTTCAACACTAGTTCCCAAAACCTTTTTCTAGAAACACCTTTTCATTAGAAAAATCCCCTTGCATCATATCAAACTAACAAATTAAATTACCATCTTGACTACTTTTGTAATTATTTTCTAGAATTTTGTTTAGTACCTACTCAATAGAAATCATTTTAGTTTCTCCAATGGTTATCGTGATTGCAATGTACATGGATGCATATGAAGTAAATTCTAGGATAGTTTAACACTTGTTTACTCTTTATCTAATGTATTATAGGTCTCTTTCATAGATTAGACTAGAAACTCAACACACACACATTTGAATACAATGCCTACAACCTATAGCATAAATTTCAGTAATGTTACCACTTAAGCTACATAAACACTTTATGTTTTATAGTTATTTACATTTTAATTATTAATAAATAAAACTTTGTATTTATTTACATATTTTAAAATGTGTCTCTTTTATAATCAACATCCTTTAAGTTATTTTTCTCTAACATGTGGATGCTTAAAGAGAGAAATTATTGTGCCCTATCTTGTTGCAGAGCTCAAAAGTGAAACTCATCCAACCTTGTTGATTGTATTGGGTATTTGTTTTCTATACCACCCTCTTGGAACTTACCAATGCAAATTAGTAAGATAGATATTAAGTTTTCAATAGATAATTACAATTGCTCTCTTAGAGAATGCCACAAGTAGAGTACTAGATATATTGGGATGGAGATGCTCTACAAGATTGCTAAGGAGATCCTTAAGAAGCTACATGTTTTTAAATCCTAGTCCTTGTGGATTCAATTGAAGAAATATTGTATTCACACCAATAATAGACCTATGTATCCCAAACCCTTATAAAACACCAAGACCAATTATACTTATTTTACTTAGAATACCCGAAGAATATTTTCAAAAAACAACACACCCAAATTTATAAGTGTCATTATTCTTGGTTCAATATTAAAAACCATTATTAAAAACAAAAGAACATAATATATGTTAAACAAAATTTTTATTAGTATCCCATTTTACACATAATAATCATGAGCAAATATGATGTGATCTATTTCTTTAAATAATCATCTATATCCATAGTTTAGACAAAAATATTTATGATAAAGATATTGGATATCCTAACTAAGCAATTATGTCTATATGTCATTTAACTAATAACATTAGCTATTAAACTTAATAAACTATAATGAAAAATAAAAATTAATATAAGTATACCAAAATTGAATTAAGTCTTAAAATAAAATAAATATAAAATATAAATAATGTTAATACAAGAAGTAAAAATATCATAGAGGGATATAAAAAATGCAATCTCATAGATCATGTCACTTAACACCATAATATATAATAACACTATAATATATAACCTTGTATTTGTAACCATAATTCATAGAATAATCTAGTTTTTGGTGGTTTTATTCAAAGAAAATTTAGAATTTAGATATCAATAATTACACAAAAATTATTTGGACATTGAAAAAATAAGCTCTTTAGAGCATATAAATTACCTTATAATAACTCCATATCATAAAATATAAAAAACTTTATCTTTTAAGTATATAAAGACAATTTGACTAAGCATTGAGACAATATACAAAAATATTTTAAAACATACATTATTATTATTTAATTGGTTAAGTTGGATTGAAATGGGCTCCACCTATATCACATCATGACCATATAATGGTATTAAAGTTTAAATCTAAATATTCTCCTTAAAATTTAAGGAATTTAATCACTTGACGTTATAATTGATAAAAGATACATAATTATTAAACAATGAATTATAAATAATTCTAAATATTTGTCTAAAATATAATTACTCAATATTAATCAATATTAAAAATTACATTAGATAACACTCATCAACACAAATCTCAACATGTAGTACTATGGAGGACAAAACAAGTTATCTCATCTTAGAATATTTTTAGAGGTTATTCTTGCAACCAAAAGGAAGGTGAAGATTATGAATTTTAAGAATATTTTAAAAAGATATTAAAAATTAGTCATTTTTCAAATAATTATAATTATTATAAAATTTATTGAGTTCATATGATATAATATAACATTTAATTCTAAGTAGTATATAATCATAGACAAAAAAATTTATAGATTTATAATTTTTGGATAATCATAATAAATTGCACACAAGAATTATCTCATATTTATAGGAATGGATTCAAAATTCTATTAATTAGAACTATTGTACAACCCTCAATTGCTATGATTGTTAACATTAATCTTATAGTTTGAATCATTTATAATATTTTTTTAATTTAAAATAATTATTTTTAATGCAACAATGTTTATTAAGTTAAGAATAATATAAATGATTCTTGAAAAAATTTCACATTGTTGATTACAATATATTTTTAATATTAAAGTTTATTTATATGTGTGTGTTTTTACAAAAGTTTTTTCTTAAAAATAAAGCAAAGCTAAAAATTAAATCTAATATTTTAAAATATAGTAATTATCTTCATGGATGAAATAACCACAAGCAAAATGGAAGGCACTCTAATCATTCTTGAATAAGAGTAAAAAAACAAGAGTTCTGGGATTGAAAAACCATTAGGATTTTTTTTGGGTTATTAGTTATTCCAATGGTGTTATATGGGTGTGAGGTATAGGCTAGTAATACATCAAATTTTAAATGGATATAAATAGAAAGAATTGTTTTTTGAATTTACATGGTGGAATCGATTGCCGCCACAAATTCGTGCAGGTTGTCCAGTTTTTATGGACGCCACATTATTCTGCCTCGAAAGCCACCACACAATTCTTCATGCAGTCCACCCCTATAACCACCATGACACAATCATTTAAAACCTTTTACGCTGCTGAAAGCACCAAGAAAGAGACAAGTGTTTTCATTCAGATGAGGCCCGAGATTTGAACTTTGGACCTCCGCCCCCCTTATGGGGTTTGGTTGAACCAATTGGTCTACACCTCGGACCTAAAATAGAAAGAATTTAAAAGTGAGTAATTACAAATAATTTTAGAATTAGAGCATCATTCTTGTATGAGATTTTATTTGCTAAAATATCAGTTTTTCCACTAGAAGTAGAAGCTATGATAAGGTTATTGGAGTACCTAAAAAAATACAAAGAATGGAAGATAACATGTTGCCAAAATAAGTAATCAAAGAAACATTGAATAGAAAAAAAAAAAATATATATATATATATATATAGATGAAGAAAAACAACAAATCGATGGAAAAACTGAGCATTAAATTTCATGAGGTCCGAATCTTCAACAAAGAAATTAAACAATTTATGAATAAAAAAATGAGACTTGTCATGTGGATGAAAAATTTAGGAAGGGAAAATCATTAGACATCAATGAGTTCAATCCAAAATGTGAACACATCCAAAAGAAGTACATAGATGCAAAGATCAAATGAAAGAATAAATGCTTATAGCCCAACTAAGATCTAGTTCACATCATCTCAAGATGCAAAATTGGGAGGTCGACAATTCTTTAAGAGGCATAGTTAGAAAAAGGAGGCACAATTAGAACAAATATGTGTCTTTTGCATAAGAAGAGTAGTAGAAACGGAAAACATTTTGTCATAAATTATGAAGCCTTCAAGAATATAAAAATTAGGTAGAACACTTTAAAAGTAAACTCACTAATGAAACTTTATAAAGAATTAACAATAGAAGAAACAAGAAAACTTCTCATCAAAATTAACAATAAAAAAAACACGCTCTAAAAGATGATAAAAAATTGTTAAGCTTTTTCACTTTATCAAAGAATGTTTTTTCGTACATATTATTAACCTTTAAAACTCAAAATAAAAAATCTAAAATTTAAATTAAAAAATAATAATAATAATAATAATTTTATATACCATATCTTTATATTGCATTAAAATTCTTAAAGTCTTAAATTGTTTTGGTCTAATAAACATAATTAAGGTTTGAATTCATAAATGTTGTTTGTTATAGATGCAATAAAGAAAAGATTAAGATCTCACTTGCAAGATGCGTATAGTTAAAACCGACCAAGAGTGACGCATAGCGATGCTCATAACTATAAAAGCCCAATATTTTAGTGGGTCCCGTTTCTATAGAGTCTTAAGGCCAGAAATCTACCTTATTGGACGTAGTTTTCTGACATACAAATTTCACTAGACTTGTATATACTTGACTAGATATGTCTCGACTGAACCAGGGACTGAACCAGGGAGAGGGAATGAAGGGATTCCTTAAAGTATAGATTGTTTCCTGGAGAAACTATCGCGGCAGCAACTCGCTTGATTCACATCGTTCGTCAGATCTTGCACTCGTTTCTTGTTCTTGCACTTGTTTCCTGTTCTTCTTCGTATAATTTTATGATTTCTTCCAGGTGTTGGCAGGAAGTGGTAATGGACAAGGGAGAGAGCACTTGTCTCATGATACTCAATATTTCAGTCATGCACGGCCTCATGTTGGCCTCTTCCTGGATGCAAAGGGCACAAATACCCGCTATTGCCTCTGCCTCTTTGGTATCAAAATACCCATTGAGCCTCTCATCAATAATCTCTGGAAGTCTCCTGGGATCCTTCAAATAAGGATCTGCATACGCCGTTAACATCTCTGCTTTATCCATACAAAAGGACGGCATTCCCGTTACCAGCTCGAGGAGGACGACCCCGAAGCTGTAAATGTCACTTTTCTTGGACAAAACACCGCTCCTGCAGTACTGCGGATCGAGGTAGCCGAGGGAGCCTTTCACAGTGGAATGGAAAACGCTGGCGCTGCTGAATCCCGCCTTGGAGAAGCCGAAGTCGCACAGCTTAGCGTTGTATTTGTCGTCCAGCAGAACGTTGGCGGATTTGATGTCTGAGTGCACGATGGGAGGCCTGCAAACCTCGTGGAGATACTCTATTGCTGCTGCCACTTGGAACCCTATCGTCATTCGGCTTTGCCAGGGAAGTATTCTTTGAGCATTCCCGTTATTGCTATTGGGATTGGGATGCAGTCTCTGATGTAGATTGCCGTTGGCCATGTACTCAAACACCAGAGCTGCCTTCTCTGCTATAACAAAAAAAAAATAGTCCTGTTGTTATCAAAGTTACAAGAATAGTTGATTAATTTCATTTTGATATCTAATGTGACAATGATTCCAAACAAAACTCGCCCAACGGAGATCACAGTAAGAGAGAGATCATACACATAAAAGAATTATCCTTGTACTCTATGAAAATTGAAGCAAACTATTGAAGGAAACTGAACAGGTAGTCGAAAAATAAAGGGCTAGAAAACCATCTTCATTGGACTAGAAAGCAAACGACTAGAAAGCAAACGACGACCGAATAAAATCTCCATAGAATCAAATCCTTAGGCATTGAACGCGTGAGAAAGGGTATTAATCAATTTATTTACAGATCTTATCTATTGTCTTTTAACTTTCACATAAGCTTTGGATGTTCGTGGGTTTAGCTAGTTCAGATTTTCCTATGTAGGAATCATAACTCTCTTTCATTTTTATATAGTTATTTTTATAATTCTTACTTAGGGTCACCTGTAATTTGAGATTAATTAGAATTGGTAGAGTGAAGACAATTTATTACTTTTGTTCAAGAAAGGCTTGTCGTCAGGACAATCTACTACCTTTGTCCAAGAAAAACTTACCCCAGGACAATCTACTACTTTGCCCAAAAAAAACTTACCTCCAAGATTTCAACCTAAATCTTCTAAAACTTACCAATTCACCCAACTTTTAAAACTATTCAACTAATTCAGATTGACCAAACCTTTAGAACTATTCAACTAATTCGGATTGACCAAAGAGGCGTTGGAAATAGATGGAAAAATGCAAGTGAATGTCGCGTTGGAATATTTCCATGCTTAGTTACTAAGTTCGGGTTCGTGTTTGAGTTAGACATTTTTGAAGTTTGAAAAAAAATTCCACGGCTAGGCATTTACCAAGAAGAAAAAAAAGGTTCAAACCTTTGGGGAAGCCAACCCTTTACTAGTAGTAGAATAGATTTATTGAAAACAATGAATGTGATTTGAACCCTACACTTATTAAAAATAGTGGAATAGTGGCGGTAATCAACATTCCTATGAAAAAATAAAAAATAAATATTACAATAATATTATAACAATTTTAGGTCCGAGGTGTAGACCAATTGGTTCATCCAAACCTTATAAGGGGACGGAGGTCCAAGGTTCAAATCGTCCTTTTCCTGGTGTTTTCAGGGGCGTAAAAGATTTAAAATGATTGTAGCATAGCGGTTATAGGAACGGACTGCGCGAAGATCTGTGTGGCGGCTTCCAGGACGGACATCGCAAAATACTGTGCCGACCATAAAAGTTGGACAACCTGCCCAAATTCGTGGCCGCTACGGATTCCACCGTGTTAAAAAATATATATATATATTAATAATTTTTACAAGGTTAATAATTTAATTATTTAATTCATATCATTTGAATGATATATTATAACACCTCCTTCTCGAAGTAGAAAAATATAACCTCATAACCAATAAACAAAAAAATATTGTAATTGTTAGTCAACTCTAACGTCTACTTTTTTAACATCATCACTTATGTTAATTTTTTAAATTTAGAAAGTGGCGGTAGCGAGTAGGCCATGACTTGATACTTGTTTTACCGAAGACCTAAACCTCGGAAGCGCTCAGCATGTGCGGTGACCTAAACATACGACTTGACAATTCCTTGATTTTGTGAATTATGCCAATTGTATATTTGCCCGGGTTGTCACTTGTCTCATCGTGCCTATTGTATACTTAGGCACGTTGTCACTGGGCACCTCAAATTTGCTCTCGAATTAGGGCTTGGTTCTGTATTCTCGAATTCTCAGTTACGCTAGGAAAGCACAAGATCCTACTGGACTTTCGACTTTGCTCTGGACTCTTGGCTTTGCACCCAAGCTAGCAGGAAGCGCAGTATTCATAAATATTTGGATAGGTATATAAGTTCCGTGAAATAGCAGCAAGAACTCAAGGTTTCTGCTATAAAAAAAATTCCTTGAATTTAATTTATTCGTCTAATTTTAAATTTTAAATTTTAAATTTAAGGAATTTTGAATTTTATCTAAACAATTCGACGAATTATTTATAAATATTTGGATAGGTATATAAGTTTCGTGAAATAGCAGCAAGAACTAAATGTTCCTGCTATAAAAAAAACTCCTTGAATTTAATTAATTTATTTAATTTTAAATTTTAAATTTAACGAATTTTGAATTCTATCTAAACAATTCGACGAATTTGATAACTAAACTTTCAAGCAAGGATACTGTTCGCTTAAGAGAGGCGAAGGAATACGAGAAACTTGACCCAGATGAGGCGAAGGAATGCGAGAAACTTGACCCAGACGAAAAATAATAATAACATCTACAACTACTACATCGTATTCGTCGTATAGATGTTCAAGCATTTACACTTTTGATGCTTCGAAAAAGGATTTGGTATAGGCCACCATAAATATTCTAAAGTGAGTGTAAACAGTGTGAACATACCTCGGTCATTGCAGAACCCGATAAGATTGACAAGATGAACGTGGCGAGCACGTAAGAGAATGGAAAGCTCTTGCTTGAAAGCCGAAGAGGATCGATCCTTCTGCCTCTCCTTCTCCACCTTAACAGCGCCAACCGTCTCGTCAGGGAACCGAGCTAGATAAACCCTGCTAAAACCGCCCTCGCCTATCATCGACGTGAAATTATTTGTTGCCTTTTCCAACTCTTTCCACGTTAATTTCTTCACTTGCTGATGCACCAGCAGCGACAGAATCTGTGAATCCCATGGCCTGCTCGTCAAATAAATCGGTTGGTGTACACACCGATCGTCTGGTTTCCTTGCTCGCTTTCTCATTCTCAATAGAAACAACCCATACACCATGACAGAAACGGAAACACCCCCAACTACCACAAACAATATAATGATCCATGTCGACGCAATGTGCTTTCTTGAAAAGGACCTTTCCTGGTCTGATGGATCAATCAATCCAGGATCGAATTCTTCCGTAGGCCGCTGGATTTCACTAAGCTTGACGTTATCGATGACTGGTCCACAGCTACCCTCGGTGAGGCTCTGAAACGTCAAATTTGCGTAATCTCCGAGCGCAGTGAATTCCAGCGGATGTGTTTGTTTCCATCCCATGCTGCCCGGCTCGCTCTTTGCTACGTCAAACCATAGAAGCTGAGGGGAAACCGTAGACGGAGTGATGGAAACTCTCAGAGTCTTGGTAGTGTTTCCACAAGATCTATCAGCGTTTCCGGCCAGATTAAAGACGAGAGAGTAATTGGAGTGTTTCTTCACAGGCAACATCTGTGCCAGGCTGCCGGGGCTTGCAAGCTTAGCACTGTTAAGATGCACACATCGCTTGCCTTGGAAAGGAGGCCACAGATTCGGACCAGTGTATTCCACCTGCCCTTCGACAACATGCCACCCGCAGAGAGGAATCGGTTCAGTGACGTCCAGTACTATGAATCCCGATCCGGGGTCTATGCCACATTCTTCAAATCCTCCGTTTCTCAAAACCATTCTTCCTTCTCCATGGGGCATTATTCTCAGAGGATCCGTGTAATTCAGCACTGTAAATGATTTCATGTCAGAATATCCTCCTGCTTGGAGGTATAGCTTTGAGATCTGCCCCACGCCATTGGGTGTTTCAGCTTGGATATGAACTGTTGAATTCTCGGAGTTAGATCCAATTCCTGTGATTCCCAGGTACTGTTCAATTTTCCATTTCTGGCTACTGGACTGATTGGAGCAGCTGCTCAGGAAAACATCAGAAGAATTGTAGTCGGCATCCAAGCAGAATCCAGGAACACCAATGCTTTTTATTAAAGCAGACTTGGAGTCGTGCTGCCAGATTTCTTCTTTCCTATTCCCTCGGCAAGGATAAAGTACTACGGGGAACTGTCTAGACGTTCTGAATTGCGACCATCCTTCAATGTCCTGTTCAAGCACAGTCAAACACATGTCCGTGCACGCTGGAATAAATGAAGTAGTATTCCCATGCACAAACCAGATTGTCCCTGGAGATGGAATATCAGATCCATCAGATTTCACTGCCGAGCTTATGACAATAACCAGCAATCCTAAAGACAGAACACTCAACTCAAAGGAATGAAATGCCACTGACATCATCATTCCAAAATTCATCTCCACGTCCTCAGATTAGATCGATTTTCATTTATTACGATGACATCTATATGCTGAATGAGCCCAAACTGGAAAAACAGAGCTCAGACTTTCTTGTTACTAGCACAGGAAATTTCGCGGAGGTAGCAGAGCTAGCAGGCATGACCCGAATTCTTTGGGAAGAAGAGGTTCAACCCATTCCGTTCACTCCGATAACGTCGACTTTTCTTGAGTCTTTAGCCCTCCGCCCCCTCTTAAGACTTCCTCAATAAGAACAACGATCACAATTCAAAGTCTTATTGGGCGGCCGGCAACAGTGCTATCAAACTGTGGGGTTTCTAGAATTTGTGAGGACCCGCTTTATGCTCGTTCTTGAGGTGGACGTGCTTGTAGAGAATCTAACCCACCGTTTCCAACATTATTCCCAAATTTCCAATTTGTGCGCGGCTTAATTGATTTGCCGTGCTTGTAGAGAATCTAGTCCACCGTTTCCAACATTATTCCCAAATTTCCAATTTGTGCGCGGCTTAATTGATTTGCCGTGCTTGTAGAGAATCTAATCCACCGTTTCCAACATTATTCCCAAATTTCCAATTTGTGCGCGGCTTAATTGATTTGCCCTGCTTTGTGTGTTCAAGTGGTTATTAATAGTCAATCTCATAAAGGGAGAAGGAGAGGTTTTTAAACTTCAACATTTTTTTTGTACTTTTTATTAATGGGTAATAGGTTTAAAGGTGTAAGTTTTTGGTTATATTTTGTGGGATTTTTCACTTTTATTAACATTAAGTTTGGGCAGTTTGGGCATGTGTGGGGGTTGGCCCTCTTGCTTTCTAACCGGTTAATGTGATGATGCAAGTCTAATGGCATATTTTATGATTGAAATTTCGTTGTCAATAGGGTGGTGCAAGTCCTTCGTCCTATCGAGTTTGGGTATGTGTGTAGGGGGCTAGCCCTCTTGCTTTCTAACCGGTTGATGTGATGATGCAAGTCTAGTGGCATATTCCATGATTGAAATTTCGTTGCCAATGCTTAAAGGTGCAAGTCTTTGGTCTCACTTTATCAGATTCCTCACTCCTATTAACATTGAGTTTGGGTATGTGTGTGGGGGGCTGGCCCTCTTGCTTTTTAACCGGTTAATGTGATGATGCAAGTTTAGTGGCATATTCTATTGGTCCCACTTTGTAGGATTCCTCACCCCTATTAACATCGAGTTTGGATATGTGTGTGGGGGCTGGCCCTCTTGCTTTCTAACCGGTTAATGTGATGATGTAAGTCTAGTGGCATTTTCTATGATTGAAATTCCGTTCTACGCTAATACCTGTCTAACATATTTTAACATGATGATGCAAGTCTCGTGGCGTATTTGATAATTCGTTTCACGTTAATGTAGTTGTGTGTGTTTGTGAATAATCCCACATTAACAGTTTTGTTCCACGTTAATACATGTTTAGTGATGCAAGTCTAGTGGCATATTCTATGATTGGAATTTTGTTCCATGTTAATACATGTCTGGCATATTCCATGATTAGAATTTTATTCCACGTTAATACATACGTGTCTGCCTTGTCAATGTTGTGTGTGTTTATGAGTGGTTTATAAACCCCAACACTTGCCATACTCTTTGCCAATGGAGTAATAGGCTTAAAGGTGCATGTTTTTGGGAGCATATTCTATGATTGGATTTTCGTTCCACATTAATACATGTCTTACTTGTTAACGTGGTTGTGTTTGTGAATAACCCATATTAATTGTGTTGTGGTACTTTAGTTGTTTATAAACCCTTGCACTTACCATACTCTTGTCATACTCTTTGCCAATGGAGTAACAGGCTTAAAGGTGCAAGCCCTTGGTCTCACTTTGTGGGATTCCTCATCGCTATTAACATGTAGTTGTGTGTTTGTGAATAATTCCACATTAACTGTGTTATGATACTTAAGTTTTTTATAAAACCCAGCACTTGCCATACTCTTTGCCATTGGAGTAGCAGGCTTAAAGGTGCAAATCCTTGGTCCCACTTTGTGGGATTCTTTACCCTTATTTATTAACATCGCGTTTGGGCATGTGTTAGTTTGGGCATGTATGTGTGGGGGTTGACCCTCTTGCTTTCTAACCTATTAATGTGATGATGCAAGTCTAGTGGCATATTCTATGATTAGAGTTTTGAATCATTTCATTCCATGTTAATACTTGTTTGTCTTGAGTAATAATCAAATTTGGGCATGTCTCTCTTAAGTAATAATCAAATTTGGGCATGTGTGGGGGCTAGCCTTCTTGCTTTCTAGTCGGTAAGTTTAGTGGCATATTCCATGATTGGAATTTCATTCCATATTCTATGATTGGAATTTCATTCCACGGTAAAACATGTATGTCTAATAACCAAATCTGGGTATGTGTGTGGGGGCTGGCCTTCTTACTTTTTAACTAGTTAATGTTATGATGCAAGTCTACCAAATTTGGGCATGTGTGGGGGTTGTCCTTCTTCCTTTCTAACTGGTTAATGTGATGATGCAAGTCTAGTTATTCGATGATTAGAATTTTGATGATTAAAATTTTGTTCCACGTTAATGCCTGTCTATCTGGGATAATAACCAAATTTTATTTATATTGTTGTGCATATTTAAAACAGAAGTTGCAATCATTTAAAATGGTCACGCAAGTCTAGTGGCATATACCATGATTGGAATTTCATTCCACGTTAATCCTTGTCTGTCTTGGACAATAACCAAATTTTATTGATCTTCTCAAATGGCATATTTCATGATTGGAATTGTGTTCCACGTTACTAACTATTTGTATTAGGTAATAACCAAATTTTATTGATCTTGTTGTGCATATTTAAATGGAAGTTGCAATCATTTAAAATGGTTGTATTTAAATTAATATATGCTTATAATAATAATATAATAATTATATAACATTTATTTTATTATATTATTGGATATATAAAAAATTATGAAACAATTTAAATTTAACATGTGTAAGTAATTTTGTAAAAGTATTTGCAAGTTGTTCTTTGATAGAAATGTATTGGTATTGAACTTGGTTATTTTTAATTATTTCTCGAATGAAATGACACTCAACTTTAATGTATTTTATTTTTTATAAGAATGGATTCTTGATTAATTTTAGAATACCTTGATTGTCGTAATTTAATATTATCAGTTAATTTTAGGTCTTTCATATTTGATATTATGTAATGTGATCATGTTGCTTCGCACATAGCTGCTTGTGCGGCACGGTACTCTACCTCAATGGATGACAATACCATTGTTGTTTCTTTTTGTGCCAGAAGACATGTCTAGATCCTAGATGAAACACATCTAAATGTTGACCTCCTATCATCTATAGATTTGACATATTCTAAGTTTGTGTACGTTTCTAGGAATAATTATCATTCTGCTTATACTCCATGTCATATTCTACTTTACTACAAACATAATGGAAAACCCTCTTTATTGTTTTCTAATGAGTCTCTTTAGGTTCTAGCATAAACTTCAAAAGCAGATATCAGGGATGGTATTTGTTAAGTATATGAGACTCCCAATTAGCTAATGATAAAGAATACCAAATACATATGGTGACTTATCATATCAAGATAGTTGTAAACCTTACTCCATTAGCAATGTCTTTGGTTTATAGTTTTTCATCCAAAAAATTTCAAGTAATGTTTTGGCATACTCTGTTTATGAGACCATAATGTGATTCTTTCTTCGACATACCTCCAAGCCAAGATAATAATGCAAAAGTTCTAAATGTTTCATGTCAAATGAATTTTCTAAGTCATTATTTACACCATTTGCCAAATCATCCGAATTGCTAGTGATGACCAAATCATCAACATACAATACAAGTATCACTATCTCAAGTCCAACTTTTTTAGAATAAAAATTTTCATTAGGGGGACTTTTAGTGAAACCATGTTGCAATAGATGATCATAAATTTTTATGTACCGAGCTCTAGGAGCGTGCTTCAACCCATACAATGACTTGATTAGTTTGTAGACCTTTTGATGTTACCCATTGAAAATAAAGCCTTTAGGTTGTGTCATATACACTTTTTTTAGATCAGCATTAAGGAAGGCACTCTTGACATCCATTTGTTGAAGTCTCCAACCAAAATTTGTTATCAGTGTATGGATTACACAAATGGTCTTAATCATTGTTTGTGGGGAGAATATCTCTTCATAATCACTTGGTTCTTTTTGTGTATAGCCCTTTGCAATAAGCCATGCCTTATACTTGTTAATATATTAATATACCTTGTATTTGATTTTGAAGACCCACTTGCAACCTATGGGCTTCTTTCCTTTTGGTAGATTAATAAGTTCCCATGATTTGTTCTTCATAAAATATTCATACTTACATCCATACCTACCTTCCATTGTGGTGAACTAAGTGCTTCCTTCACTAATTATAGTTTTGAATTCTCCATCACTAAACGCATCAAACCTAGATTTACTTCTTGACATATACTACTATGAGTACGTGGTTGTATGGAAGTGATGTCAAGAGTTGCATTAAATTTAGTGTCTTTGATGGTATTAGTGAGCCATTTTGGAGTTTGTTTCTATTGTTTTTGAGTTGTAGATACAATAACTTCTTGTTCACCAATTGATATAGGTTTATCAACAACTTCCAGAACTTCTATATGAACTTCCTCATCTAACTCCATATCATTATTTATGCTCATAATTGGAGATGTGTTATCTTCAGACTCCTTATAATCCTCAATATTTGACTTAGTTTTAAATTATTAATCAAACGCCACATCTCTACTTATATGCAATTTTTGATGACAAGATCTATCAGCTAATAAGCTTTTGACTCATCATCATACACAAAAAATATGCATGGCAAGGTCTTCATATCCAACTTGGTCCTTTATCTCTTTGGCACATGCATGTATGCCTTACTTTCAAAGACTTTGAGATGTGCAATTGAAGCATTCCTCCCAGGCCAATATTCTTTAAACATAACTCCTTATAGTGCCTCTATGGGCACTCTATAATGAAGATACACACAAGTAGAAACAAATTCAACCTAATACTACTGCTCTAGATTGGTTGTTGTGAGAATACAACAAACCATTTCTATGATGGAATGGTTTCTCCTTTAAACAACTCTATTATGTTGTGGAGTTTATGCTACAATGATATGTCACTTTATCTCATTTTGTGTGGGAAACCATGAAGAATCACTGGATGTATGTTCCTCCTCAATTTGAGTAGAGAACTTGAATAGAATACCTAGTTTTTGTTTCTATATGCTTATTGAAGCGCTAGAAATACTTGAGTGTATCTTACTTTTGTTTCAAAAAATACACCCATATCTTCCATGAGTAGTCATCCATAAACAACTAAAAGCACTTACATCCATCGAAACTGGTTGGCATAGATTTGCACAAATCAAAGTGAATTACATCAAACTATCATGGTGTTTTGTGAGTGCTCAACTCAAAAGGTACTTGGTGTTGCTTCCTTGCAAAACAACCCAAACATACTAGCAATGTTGGTAAAAGCCTAAGCAAACCTAACACCATTTTATGCTTACTCAATTGGAATAAGTATCCTAAACTTAGATGACCATCTTCTATGCCAAAGGGAGGTAGCATTTGTCGTTGCTATTGATAGCATGACATTAGGAGATGACATGGCATCAAGTGCAAACAAGCCATTTTTGTAGGAAACTATTGCCACAACCTTACCATGTCTCATGATAAAATAGTTCTTGTTACCATCAACAAATAAATAATTCTACCACCATGTTTTGAGCCAAAACTTATGGTATAGACAATAAATTATTTGCCAATCTAGGTACGTATAGTACCTTTTGAATTATACAACTGCCTTTATGAATATTGAGAGATATATATCCCCCTCCTTTGATATGATATGTTTAATCATTGGCAATGATTATTGGTTTCCCATTCACTTTGGCTTGTAATGAATCAAACCACACTTTGTTCCCATTCATGTGCTTGTTAGCACCTAAATTAGTATACCAAAATTTATCCTTCAATATTTTCATCACCTTAAACATTAGTTTCTTTTGTGTTTGTTCGACTTCTGAATCAGATTCTTCATGCGCAACATGACCTTATTATCATTTCTACTTAGGACATGGTTTGCATTGTGTCTTCTTGTGATGAGGTTTATGGACTTCAACTCTTTGTATCATGTCCATCTTTATCATTGATGTGGTGATACCTCTTTTGTTTCTAAGGTTGTTTTTGTGATGATGATGGTGGTGGGGAAGGACCCATCTATGGCTTCTTTCTTCTAGAATTATTGAAAGGGAGTGCATTATTTGTTAATTGATTGCTCAAATTGTTGGTTGCTTATTCATGTTGAAGCATATTCACCAACTCATTAAAGGACACCTTCCTATTTAAAACTTGAAAGGAAGTGATCAACACTTGGAATGAATCTGATAGATCTCTAAGTATGATGGGTACCAAGATATTATCATCCAAAATTTCTTCCAAGGCATTCAATTTGGCTTTCAACTCTACAACTCAAGGAAAAAAAATCTCTATGCTTTCTTCATCTGGAATCCTCAACATGTGAAGTTGAGATTGAAGGTGAAAGATTGTAGTTTCATTTTTCCTTTCATAGATGGTAAAAAGTGTGTCCCATACCTCTTTGAATATTTTTGCTTCACAAATGTGTAGTTGAATAACATATGTTATGGTGAGGGTGATGATCATCAATGCCCTGGCATCTGCATCATCAAAGTTTTGCTTTTCACCTTCATCCTTTGTAGGTTGGGTGACTTCATCGATGACAATGTTGCAAAGTTTCTCAACTACCAAGATGGTTTTCATCTTATTTTTCTAAGGTCCAACGTTTGAACCTTTGAGTAGTTGTGAATCTATAATAACTTTTGATATGACCATGGTGAGGGATCCTTATAACTTCCAACTGGTCCCTTTTTCAATATACCACTAGTTCGATATGTTGAGTATTTTTATATATCCATAAATACGTGGAAGAAGCTAGTCCTCTCTATATACATGTATGTGAGAGAGACTCTAAGGTATGTGAAAGAGAACAATTCGAGGTACCAAGGCAATATGGAAAGGTATTCGACTACCAGTGACACCTATTTAAAGAGAAATCCTTGTATGCAGGCGTAACTTCCCTATATACTTGGAATTTCTCAATTTTAAGGTTTATGTTGAGTGATAGTGACAAATAGGGTATGATTTTGGAAGAAAAATATAAAAAACTATGACCTTATATCTCCTTGGTGCTTTAAAGGGTTTATGCCTATACATCCTTATGGTAGCTTTGTTAGGCTATAGAAATAATAGCTCAATGTGGTCACTTTACGTGTAAACACGAGCCAAAAGTGCCTTGATACCAAATATTGCTTGTGCACCTCAGCACTTATTTGAGAGGTATTCAACGCATGAATTTTAAAGTAAATTTCTCAAATTTACTTTATTTCTAATTTCTCAAATCCCCTACTCTTTGCATGATGAATTCAAAAAGAAAAGCTTATGATTTTAACCTTTTAAAATACATGTAATTTTAAAAAAAATGTAAATGGGGAATTGAACTTGAAACCTCTATCTATATAAGTCTTCAAATTTACCTTGATGATAAATTAGTTATTCGTTGCCTTGCAAATGTTACGCCTACAATAGTTTGTTATTGATGTGTGCAGAATAGTGAAAACATTTCATAGTCAACCATCCTTTCAAGCTCCTTTAAAAAAATGATTGCATTCAATAATAATGATAGAGCATATGATGTATATAACTTAGACAAATATTTTTGATGATCAAGTTACAATGCGTCTCAACATATTGCTTCAACATTTGCAAATTGTAACACCACAATACAAGCTAGGGCCCTGAGACTATGACCATTATCATCCTCAGATCTAGACATAGTAAAAAAGGTGGTTTATGGTTTGTGTCCAATCGACTCTACTAGGCTTGATGATTATCCTTGTGAGAATTGATCTTCTACCTAGATTTGATACTAATAGTAAGTAGTAATCAAATTGTATTAATTTTACTATAAATACATGTTTAAAAGTTATATATTATGATTAAAACCATATTAAAATCTTAACATAGTAAATTATAATGGTTATAACAAATATTTCCACATATACACGCTGAGAATAAATTTTTTTAAGTAAAACAAAGTACAATAGGTAACACAATTGGAGGCCACTTCTTGAGGGCACAACAAAGGCCACTTCTTGAGGGCACAACAAGGGCCTCCTTCCCTATGATTTGAACTTGGGTAGCCTAAATAACAAACCAATGACATACCACAACTAAGGTGTCCAATGTTTGTCTGTTGGTAGTGGTCGAATGCTTGTCGATGGACCACCCTAGTTTAATTCGAAATCCCAATAACATATCACCACTAGGGTGTCCAGTACTTATCGGTTGGTAATAACCGAATGCTTATAAATGAACTATCTCGGTTTAATTTGAAGTTCCATTAATTTCATTTTTACCCAACAAACTAAGGATTATAAAAATTCCATAGCTAACTAACAATCTTGTCCTTGCATGCTATTTAACCTGGACCACACACGTTACGGCTCAACACATGACGTGAGGACTCCGACCAACACGAGGGGCGACTAAGGAGTGAAGGGAGGGAACAACGTGGAATTTAAAATTGAACGTTTGTCTTCGGAGTCGACTTAAATTCTAATGTGAAAGTGGAGGAAGCATGTCATACCTCATGCCAAAATTTCGCCGCACCACTGCAGAAGTCAATATTTACAAATATTATTTTCTTTCTTCCCTTTCAGGTAGGAAAAGTTGAAATCTAAAGATAGTAATGACGAAAGAAAACCTAACGAAACAAGGGGAACGAAAGTTTTCTAATAAGTTCTGTCTTTTACGTTTGATTGAGACCGAAAGGGTTGAAGCAAATAATTTTAAATCGCATTAAACATGTTAATTTAAAAAATTTGTATACTTTTTAGTAATATGAAAGAATAGGTTAGTTGATAGTAGTTAAGTGTTTATAGATGGGTTACCTTAATTCGATTTCTTCAACAACAGAGGATTTGTTGACTTTGTCTCTACTCAATAGGTTAAAGTTATAGAGGTTTCTCTACTCAATAGGTTAAAGTTATAGAGGTTTCTATAGCCAACATCACTTTAATAGTATGTTATAATGTGTATCATTATCGCAATAGTTTAGTAATTATGAATGTATTGTTTGGCCTGAGCTAAATTAAAGAATTTAGCCTAACGAGTTGAGTTAATATCATTTAATTAATACAACATAGATAATAAGTAAACATTTTAAAAATATAATTTTTAAAAGAACTTTAATAATTATTTTAATATTTAAATTCTATTTTTTAAAATATAAAAAATAAAAACTAAGTTTTACTTTATAAGGCATTAAAATGAATTAGATAAAGTGGGTTGTTTTATATTTCTTATTCATTTTAGTAGTAAAATTATTTTTTTGTTTAAGTAAAAAAATGGTTTGATGATAGTTTAATACTAAAAGCTAAAGTTTTGATTCAGTTTGTAAGCATGAGATTTTAGATTCAATTTTGGACAGAACAAAATCATCTTTGTTTAGTTGGAAAGGTAAACTCTTAGCCAAGGTTGAAAGACTACAATTCATAAAGGCTAAATTGCAATTTATCCCTATATATGATATCACTTTGATTATTATGAGTAGGTATATCTTCTAAATTTAGAAAAATTTAAAGAGATTTTATTTGGAAATGATGTGAAGATAAGTTTGAGTTTCTTTTATACAAATGAGATAGGGTTGCAGAGAAAACAATATAAAAACAATGTGCTTGTAAAATTATAGATTTACAAGTTTGGTATTAAAAACAAAAAGTGGTTGTTACTTTATAACTATATAGGCTCTACAAAAAGTGGGAAAAAATGTTACTTTATAACTATATAGGCTCTACAAATAGATTAAAATTGTTAAGGAAATGGGCCATGAGCAAATAAGGAGAATTTTGTAAATTTATGTCTGAAGCATTATCCTACTATCTTTAAGGTATAAAATGGCAACCAATGAATTATGAATATTTAGTTTGTAATGGTTTAAAGTCAAAAAACTATATTGATTTGAAAAATAATTCTAGATGTTAGATTTATATCAATAGTTATTTAAGGGAGAGTACCTCAAACAAGCAATAGAGAACCTACAAAAGATGTCTTAAAATATTTTTAAACCATTTTTAATCGAAGGACGATTTGGTTTAAAATCTATGAAAATATGATGGATACTCAATCAAGTTGGAATAAAAGACTTTGGAGCAATCAACATTTTTAATATTTTTCCTTGGAAGAATATTTGGTCATCTAACATCCTTCCTAAGTCCTCCATATTCATTTGAGTAGTAATCTAAAGCAAAATTATAATAGGTGACAATTTGTAAAGAAGAGGAGATAATGGACCTTTTATATGAGGAAGAGCTAAAAAATAAACCATCTACTTCTTCAATGTTCCTTTCATTCCACTATTTAGGGTTGTTTTTTTAAGACAATAAGAGTATGTTGTGTTGTTACATTAACATTGGAAGAATTAATAAAATATTGATGTATTGTTTTAAGGCGTTAAGAATCCTATGTCCACTACTATTCTTAACATTAATTATTGGTATCTATGGTTTAAAGGAATGATGGAATTTTTTAAAATAATTTTTATAATCGCATTCACGTTTCAATTCATGCTATTGCATAATGGTGCTTATCATGGTATTAGGTATGGAAAAATAAATTCTAGGCTCTTTATTATTTGATTTGAATGAACATGTGAGGGTGATCTATAGAAATGAAGTTAGTACAAAGGATTTACCGTAATTCATGGTAAAAATATCCAAAATTGAAATAACAGAAATAAAATATGATCATTCTTCAAAGAAAAACTTGCCTTGAGAAAGCTAATGAAGATGGTATTTTCAAAATAATGAAGATAAAGTTCTTATCACCTACTTAGAATCATATGAGACGTCAATGAACAAATATGTATAGGATAGGACACTTCTAATAAGGATCAAAACCACCATTGAAAAAATATGGATATATAATTCCATTAAAGGGATTCAATAGATTATTATTAATGTTATCATGAAAAATTAATGTAGGGACTAGATCGATAGTAGAATTAATGTTTATGTCTATCAACTATTGGTGGAGGTTTAGATTCTTGAAAATGCCATCATATTTATAGAGTAGAAAACAAAGTGGTAGATAATTTAGCCAAATAGTGCATAACAAAATAAATTTAAAAATAATAATTTCTACAACATACACCAATTCATAGCAAGAACATAATCTATAATAAAAATATGAAATCTAGTAAAATACAAACAATTTCATATCCAAACCTCAAAAGTAAATTAAAATCTCTTATGCATATTGAGGCGATAAAATAAATATTAATGTATTGATGATCCAACTATAAAACATCTCTTACCGAATGACATTAGCTAAACCGGTTGTATACCTTAACTTTCAAGAAGGAGACCCAAGTTTGAATCTTGCCAAGTGATACATGCATAATTTCTAAACTATTGTTATACCACTATGTGGTCATGATATAATATACATGGGATTCATTTCAATCCCATATAAACAATTAAAAAAACTAGAAAACATCTCTTCCTATTTATAGACTATCAAAGTAAAAAAACCCTAAACCTAATGCTCAAGGGCCAACTCATCTCAACTTAAAGGACTTGATTTAAAAAAATAAAGATAAGTTATTATGGATAGATTTTCTACACCCACTATTTTGTTTGAATCAAGGAAAAGAGAAAGAAAAAAAGTGAGGGGCTATTTTGAAAAATGGTCAAAGAGAGGCCAGATAGAGAAATGGGTTGCATTCGGGCCCTTCATTGTCCAAAATTTTTTCCCAAAAGATAACAAGTTAAGAATATTTGTGACAGAAGAATGGGTGGTGATTCCCATTGTAGGTGATCCCAAAGTCCTATCCGAAGAAGAAATAAATTATATGGACAATTGGGAGAATATCATAAAGAAGGGGAGTCTCTAATTGTCGCTTAGGTGATATGATTATAGAGTCAAAAAATCGGGAGGTAAAGTCATAAGATGGTAGGCCCAAATTCCCGTCTAGGCTTTGTTCAACCATAAATGAAGGCAGAAAGAATGTAAAGAAGAAGATGAGCAGGGATGCCCATTTCCATGTCCTAGAGAAATATAGTCTAAATACAGAAAGGGAGGCTAACTCGGGTGAACATCCAATCCAAATCTTTATCCCGTCCAGAACTAAATGCATGAAAGCCTAATTCAAACTTCCTCTTCCTACCTGTTGAGTGGTGTTTTCACCCAATGTGAAAGCACACTCTCCGGTAGGATCTGAGTCCTAAAATCCTCTGCTTGCAAAGAAGGTAACTTCTCCAAGGTTCCTGTTATGCTGATTCTTTGTCTACCAATGATTTTATTCAAGTGAAATGCTAGGAATACCTTAGGGTTTGCAAGTGGATGTTAACAAGGGGCATTGGGGTTTACATAATTTGAATTTATAGTGGACTCAAAGTGAATAATTGTACTTTAATCTTGGATTTTGATGGATTTTTAGTTATTAATTTGGATACAGTAATTAAACTACAAAAAATAAAGCAATGGTTTGAACAATAAAGAAAAGTAAATGAAGATAAACTAAACTACAGTCAGAATGCTGCCATCAATTCGATGAAACCCAAGATAATGAGGTTTTCTGCATGCAACCTAACCTAATGAACTCGCAAACTCGCACAATCCAAATAGGCTAGGTGCGGACTTCTAAGGTTTCTACTGTAATTCTAGATTCAGGCATTCGCATGAAGCAACCAAGAGCACTTGCATTAAACTTCACCTAAAAGCCTTATAAATCTGAAATGAATGATATAACATTAAATCATGCATACAAAAAATGACTCCTTATTTCTCATCAATTAGATGCCAACTCTTTGTATTTTGCATTAAATGATATGTCAATTACATTCAAAGAATGTTCCAGGCATAAATATTCCAGAACAAAAGAAGGAAATTGCCCAAGTGCAGGCCTAGAATAGCATGAAGCTCTTGTCTCTGCAACTCTGAAATCGATAATTTCCAACCCCTCCTTCAATCTGCGCTTCTGGATTTATCCTGTCTAGCGTGGCTCTTCGATTCTCCCTGGTCGCTTCGCTTCACCTTCCTGCATGTGACCTTTCGAATTCCCACCTTTTCCTTGTCTTTATTCCATGTTTAACGTCGAAACGCCTAAAATCCTTCGTTGCATGTAACGCTTCTGCAGACCTGACACCTGCATGCCACGTGCCACACGCTCTCTGCGCCTTCTGTAACGCCACTCTACGAAAATCTCGACAAAAATTGCATGCCGCCTGTTCACCTTCTTGGCCGCGAAAACGTGACATGTCGCAAAATCGTGACATGTCGCGATATCGCTACACTCTTCCCGACCGTACGTCCTCGGTAGCATCTTGTCGCGATATCGTGACCGTTTTTTCTTTTAAGCCTTCTTTCCACAAACTGTAGCAAGATCGCTACCATTTCTCCTTCGAACCTCCTTCTCACAAAACTGTAGCGAAATCGCTACCATCTCTCCGTCGGGCTTCCTTCTCACAAAGCTATAGCGAAATCGCTACCATTTTCTTTCAGACCTCTTTGGAAACTTTACGTCATGAAATCACGACCATTATCGCTCTCTTGCCTTCTTTCAACAAACCGTCGCGATATCGCTACGACTGTTGCCCCCGAACCTGCTTTCCGCAAACTGTCGCGATATCGCTACCGTTTTCTCTTTTTGTATGCCTCCCCGAAACACGTTGCAAAATCGCGACCATTTTCTGTTTCGTACGCCTTGGCAAAACCTGTCGCGATTTCGCTATCGCTTCTCTGCTTCGGGCATGGTCTTCATTTTTGTCGCGATTTCGCGACATCTCCCTTGTGCCGTACAATTTGCTAAAACACATCGCAAAATCGCGACCACCTTCTCCTTCGGGCCATCTCTCCGAAACATGTCACGATTTCGCTACCATTTCCTGTTCCGTACACCTTTGCTACAATCGGTCACGAAATCGCGACGTCTTTTCGCTTCGAGTCCTTTCGCTGTTTCCTGTCGCGATATCGCAATGTTTTTCCGCTTTCGTACACTTTGCCAAAACACGTCACGAAATTGTGACACTTTTCATCATCCGTACGCTTCGGCAAAACACGTCGCGAAATCGCGACCATTTTCATTCTTTTCCAACGGCATGTCGCGATTTTGCGACACCATTTCTTTTCTTCTCAACGGCATGTCACGATTTCGCGACACCTTTTCTTTTCTTCTCAACGACATGTCGCGATTTCGCGACAACTTTCAATTTTTATTTTCTCTCCTCTTCGACAGCGATGGAGCTACATGTCGCGATTTCGTGACAACTTTCCTGTTTTCGACAGCGATGGCGCGACATGTCGCGATTTCGTGACACTTTCAACACATGCATTTTTTTTCTCTTTTCTTCAATTTTAGCATCTGGGTCACCGAGATTCTTCTCTGCAAGCCTGAAAAAGGTGGGTCCCCAATTTTGGGGTGTGTTGTGGATCAACCACAACACTACCAAGCTTATTTGATCACTGAATCCAAGGGTGCAACAGATGGGTAAATTTAATGGCTGACCAGATCAAGTACGTAAGGTGGTAGTTGAGAAGTTGATGTAGAGCAGCTACCACAGGATACCGTAAAGATATTCAGAAGTAGTGGCAGCATCAAATGCATTGATTAGCAGGGAAGGCCCAGGTAGGGTATGTCAGTAATTCCCATTTGGATGCAGTGAAGAATGTTTTATCTATGTCAGAGCAATCGTAGAAGATCACTCAAACAAGTTGAATGCTGACATCCTGATCCACCATTAATGTTGTATTAATTTGATTTTCAAAATCCCACCCTTGGAAGGGGGCTATATATACATGTTTGTAATGTATGTTTTAGTGTCACCTCTCCAGTCATTACAACCTCCATGTACAGTTTGATGCATACAACAATACAAGTGGATTATTATTTGGCCTTCAATTGTTTTCATGTATGTATGATTTTACTCTACTGATTATTTTTGCTATAGTTAAGTGAATGAACTAGCTTTAATTCTGCTATCTGGATTTCATGCTACTAGTTCCTTAATTCTAGAATTCTTGGTAGAGTAATGTGCGTAATTGGTTAATGAAATTAGTGGCTGGTCTGTTAGGTAGTCCATGAATGTTGTTTATGTTTCAGACTTATCAGGCATGTATCTTGATGTGATTGGATCTGCACCACTTTGTGTTCTAGATTTATGTTTTCTTTAGCCTCTCCTCTTTCCATTTTCCTAAACATTTAGTTAGGACCTGCAAGGAGCTAACCTTCTTTGGAGAATTTAACCCTGAGATCTTTGGTCTTGGGGCCATTCAAAGTTGGTCGAGGTCTGTGGGTGCACAATCCTTACCATTAGATAAAATTTTGACCAATAATTTTTGGCATACCCGGTGGGACCCCTTCCCATATTTTGGATAATCATAAGGGATTGGTGATACCCTATTTTCTTCAGATCCCCTTGTTACCTGACGACTCCATTAAAATACATACCCAGAAATCCATATCAACCCTATAGTTTTTTCATGATTACAAGACATAGGGCCAGTATTTCAAAAGAACCAGTTGAGTTCTGGAAGTTATCCTCCAGAAAACAACAACCTAAGTTGATTATTGAGGCCTCTAGTCCCACTGAAGAACATATTGATACTCAATTGGTACTTGTACCTCAAATATCCACTTTGCATCAAACAACAATGGCCCAAAATCAAAACCTTGGAGTTCCCAACTAGAATCATACAAGACCTCTTAACCTGGCTGATCAACATGCTATTCCACAAGTAGCCTTGAAATCCCTCCCAACCTATGATGGTACAGGAAAAATAGTGTATGAACATGTTCAGGATGTAGCATCGATGGTTGTTGTGCATAATATTCAAGATGAGGATGTGATGGTCAAATTATTGGTCATTTATATGAAAGGAAAATTGCTTTATTGGTATAGAACTCTACCCAGTGGAAGTATAAACTCTTGGAATGCTCTGGCATCCAAATTAATAGAAGAGTTTAATGAGCAAGTAGATCCCTTTTCTCTGCTCACTCAATTCATAGTAATACAGAGGCATCCACAAGAAGATATTATGGATTTCAATATCAGGTTTAGTCATACCTGGCAAAGAGTCCCTGATGGTCTTAGACCAACTCATGAGCAAGTTATCTATTATTATCTAAGAGCATTCAGTTCAGATTTGGGACTAATGATAAGGTAGTCAAATATCCTTGCTTTCCCTCAGATATTTCAAGAAGTTGCAAAAGTAGAAAAATCCTTATTGCTATAGGCAGATTGCCTCCCAAGCCTGTGATGCCTATTTTCTTGAAATTCCTTAATGGTCAACCACACTCGACTATCCCGATGCCTACTTATACAACATTACCACCTCCCATGGGATTTTCTCAATGGCCCAACATACCAGTAGTACCAGTACTACCCACACCTCCTATGATACCTACTCTCCCTACTCCACCTATAGTACCTGCATTACCCACCCCGGATTCACAAGTGGCTACCTTGCATGAGCTACAGGATTTTATGAAAAATCTATCTAATGAGGTTACTATGATGAAAAGGAGGGAAGTCAAAAGGAACTTCCAACCAAGAAGGTTTCCTTATGTGACAAAATATCAATCTGCTTCCACTAATAGGCTACTAAAAAAAACTAATTCAATCCTCATTAATGATGGATGTGAACCTTCGACTTCTCTGTCTGATTCAGACTATTGGTGTTCTACCTGTAATGATCCTCATGGGGAAAATACCTGTATGATGCATCAACATTACATGCAAAGAATGGTTGTTGAGAGAGTAAAAAGAATTCAAAAGGGATAAATCAACATGGTTGGAACTAATGAACATAATTTTATGGTGCCATCAGTAGAACAAGTCTCGATCTTGATGAGATCTAGGAAGAAGCCACTGCAAGTAAATCTTGAAGAACTCAACCTCATGAAAATTACTACTGATGATTCAGGAGAAAAGAAAGCTGAAAATAGTGCTCCCCAAAAGGTTCCCTATAAAAAACCTCTACAATAAGAAAAGGAAGATCCCAAGCCTAGTGAACCTCAATCAAAAGCAATAGAGATTCAAACTGAGGCTAGAGATAAGCTCAAATATCCATCCCTGACAAAGCGTCAATGGATTGAAGCCACCCATGAGTATAGAAGTAAATTCAAAACTCCTTCAAAAGAGAAAGATAGGCAATCCAAAATTCCCACCTTCAATATTGTAGAAGAATTAAAGAAGACTCCCTCAAAATCTAGTATGTATGATGCATTACTCATCCCTAGATAGATTGACCTACTCCAAGATTCCCTAAAAATGGTCAAGGACCAAAGCAAAGTCCAACCATAATAGAATTTGGTTCAAAATAGTTCTATTATGGGGGGGAAAAAATAGACCTTCACCATTTTACCTCTCTTTAGAAATGGAAGGATGGGTTGTGCATAATTGCATGATAGATTTAGGTGTTGCTACTACAGTCATGCCCAAAGTAGTGTGTGATGTCATGGGAATGGAATACACTAGAAGTTGTCCTAGTGTGTTGCAGTTGGATGGTACCCCAATAAAATTGGAGTCATCAAGGATGTGCCTATGGTTCTTCATAGATTACCTTAGGTCGTCATTATACAAGAGATTGTGGTAGTAGACCTGGAACCATACTTTGGGATGTGCCTTTCTAGGGAATTCACTACCAAGTTGGGGGATACCTTTCTCTTGACTATTCTCATATGGAAATCCCATGTAAAGGGAGAAGGGTGAAAATCCACTTAGAAAAATCATCTCCCTTTCATATAGAAAGAATAGAGGAAGTGGACCAACAAGCAGCCACAATAAATGTTGTTATTGAGGAAGGAGATCTCATAGAAGAAGTCTTAGAAGAACTGCAAACGGAAGATCAATTTTCCATGAAAAATGTCAATGCAATAATGGAAATAGGGGTTGGTACTTATACCATTGAAAAACTAGAAGTGAAAAGGCTGGAAGCTCAGGAAGAATCTTCATCTCCATCTCATCAATTATGGAAATTATATTTTGATGGAGCAAGATGCAAAAATGGTGTAGGAGTCGGGATAGTCTTGATTTCCCTAGAGGGAACCCAAAAGGTTTTCTCATATAGATTAACATGGAGTTGCACTAATAATGCAAAAGAATATGAGGCCCTCTGTTTGGGACTAAAAAAGGTAGAAAATTTGGGCATCAAGCAACTCCAAATATTTGGGGATTCTGAATTGGTGATCAATCAAATCACTAAAAAATGTATTAGCAAGCAACATTACTTAAAAGCCTATAGGAATAGGGTATGGGACCTGTTAGAGTCCTTTGAAGCATTGAATATTAAAGCAATCCTTAGGGATCAAAATAGACATGCTGATATTTTAGCTTCTATAGGAGTAAACTTCTACCCAGTCTCAAATACCATTCACAAAGCAAAATCAGTCAGGTTGGTGTATAGACCATTCATCCCTAATAAGGACACTTTTTGGCAAGTATTTGAAAGTGATGAATAGATAGTGGACTTTCTAATTCATGAAATGAATTGTTCAGCTGATGGGTCCTCTAAAACTGAAGATGAAAAATAAGAGGAAGGGTTTATCCAACTCAAAAATAACCACATTCCAAAAGGACTGATCACCTTGGAAAGCCTCTTTGATAACAATGATCGACCAAAAGGTCATATGATGAAAGTTGACTCTAAAGGATACAAGGAAGTCCAAATATCAGAAGGAAAAGGTTTGAAGATAGGGGTAGATTTCTCAAATGAGGAAGTCCACCAGATTCAAGAATTATGTAAGAGATATGATGATATTATTGCATGGACATATGATGACCTCAAAGTATACAATAAGGATGTAATTCAACATACTATTGAATTGGAGCCTGATGCAAAGCCCTTTCAATAAAAACAAAGACCAATGAACCCAAAAATAGAAGCTTTGATGAAACAAGAATTGTTGAAATTGTTGAATGCCAAGATAATATATCCCATTAAGCATTCTACTTGGGTAGCTAACCTAGTTCCAGTTAGAAAGAAGAATGGAGATATCAGACTCTGCATGGAATTTCATAACCTAAATAAAGTCTCTTTGAAGGACCACTATCCTCTACCATAGATAGATCAGATATTACATACAGTGGTAGGAGCGAAACGGTTCTCATTGCTGGATGACTTTTCAGGATTCAATCAAGTTTGGGTCAAAGATGAAGATCAACATAAGATTACATTCACCACTAAATGGGGAACATTTACATATCAAAGGATGCCATTTGGCTTATCTAATGTTGGCATGATGTTCCAAAGAGCAATGGATCTAGCATTTGGTGAACTAGTCAATAAAGTAATTGTTATCTACTTAGATGACATGACTATCTTTTCTCATAAAAGGCAGGATCAAGTGAAACATCTTCAGCAAATCTTTGAGAAGTGCAAAAAAATTGGAATAACTTGTGGTACAATAAGGTAAACTCTTGGGACATGTTGTGTCAAAATCAGGGCTTGCTATAGACCTGGACAGGGTCAATGCTATTTTAGAATTGCCAATACCCATGAACAAGAAGGCACTTCAATATTTCTTTGGGTAGATCAACTTTGTGTGAAAGTTTGTGTCTGACTTTGCACAGATAGTCAAGCCTATGACTCAAATGCTAAAGAATAATGTTGAATTCAAATGGATGGATGACCAAAAATATGCTTTTAGGAATATTAAGGAAGCCATTTCATGAGCTCCAGTTCTCATCAACCCCAATTATTCTAAGGATTTCATTTTATATGCTTTTGGAGCAGAAGAAAGTTATGCAACAGTGCTAACAAAGAAGGGGGATGATGGTGATGAGAGACCAATCGCTTTCCTTAGCCAAACTCTACATGATCATGAAGAAAGATACAACTTTATAGAAATACAAGTGTATGTTGTTATGAAATCTCTCAAGAAATTTAGGTATTTTGTCTCACAAAGCAAAATAGTAGTGTATGTGGTACACCCAGATGTCAGGAGTTTTGTGATCCAAGGAGAATGGGGTGATCGAAGGGCTGGTTGGACAACAAATATTCAAGAATTTGACATGGAAATTTGACCAACAAAGTTGGTCAGGGGTGAGCACTTTGTCAGCATTTGGTAGAAGTAGCAGTCATAGATTCCAACCTATCTATAGAAGCAGTAGATAATCTAGAATCAACACAAACAGAAGAGTCATCTGACTCATGGATCATCCATTTGACTTCTTACTTTAACTCTGGCAAGTGTCCTAAAGGATTGACAACATCTCAAAGACGCAGATACAAGTTGCAAGCTAGAAAATATACACTAGTCAATAACAATCTCTATCAAAAAAACTTTGATGGTGTGTTGTTGCATTGCATATCTCAAGAAAAGGCAAGGGAGTTACTGGAAGAATTTCACTCTAGATTCTCAAGAGGTCATTATTCAGTGCAAACCACAACAGCCAAAATATTGAGGGTAGGATTTTATTGGCCTTCCATATTCTCAGATGCATTCAAATTGGTTAGAAAGTGTGACAAGTGTCAAATATTTACTGGAAAGGAGAAGCACTATGCCATGCCTTTAAAGCCGATAATAGTAGAAGAACCTTTTCAGCAATGGGGGCTAGATTTTATTGGTGTTATAAACCCAAATTCATCAATCGATCATAAATATATTCTTACAACAACAGACTACTTCACTAAGTGGATGGAAGTTGAAGCAACCAAGCAAGTTGACCAATAGACAGTCATTGACTTCCTAGAAATATTGATCACCAGATTTGGAGTCCCAACTACTATTATCTCAGAAAATGGCTCTTCCTTCATAGGAGCCAAAACAATGGACTTTGCTAGAAAATATGGGATATACTGGAATGCAACTTCAAACTACTATCAAGGCAATGGCTTAGAAAAAACTTCAAATAAGAATTTATTGAGAATTATTAAAAGAAGCATTGAGCACAATCCTAGAAGTTGGCACCTTTTGCTAAATCAAGCATTATGGGTGGACAGGATAACTCCAAGGAAGTCCCTGAGAACATCCCCTTACTCTCTAGTGTATGGCAAAGAGGTTATCCTTCCTATCAATCTTGAACTCCCAACATTAAAGTTCCTACAACAAATAGATGATGAAGAGTTCCCATCGATTGAAAGGAGACTAGTGCAACTGATGCAGCTGGAAGAGGAATGAGAGAAAGCGTTTGATAATGTAACTCAACATCAAGGTCTAGTCAAATGATGGTTTGATAAGAAAGCTAAATCAAAATAATTTTTCAAAGGTGATCTTGTACTTAAATGGGATGTAAATCTGGCTAAACCAAGGGCTCATGATAAGTTTGATTCATTCTGGATCGGGCCATATCTCATTGAGGAATGTAAAACCTCAAATGCATACCAATTATGGGATTTGGAGGGCAAGTTGATGCCAATCCCAGGTAAATGGACAACACCTAAAATACTATGCCTGATCTGCACTAAGCAATTGTATATGTATGTATATATTTCCTTTGTTTTATCTTGTACAAAAGTAGAGTGTAATTTTCTTGTTTGTTGTATAGCAAAGAGTCCTAAGCCTTTCGGGTTCCCTAAGAAGTTTCTCTAGCCATGATATTTAAATTTAGAAGTGGACGGGAAAATGGGAAGCATCTAATTAAAAGAAGGATCCTGAACCCCCATCTCAAGCAAGGATGGAGAAGTGGGATCAATATGAATAAAAGGTGGAACCCAAAATATCATCCGATCAGGAGAAGAAAAAGGAATTATGGCCTACAGTTATCAACTCCCCCATTCATCAGAAGAATTGATGATCAAATTGGAAAGAGTGCCCAACAAGCATAATTGCATGTGTACAAATGGTCGATGCTCCATCCCGATAAAATCAAAGAGGAAGATCATGGGCACGTACATCAAGTGGCCTTAACGTGCATAACGACCAGAAAAGGGCATGGTCATCCAGCTGGCACCTATTGAAGAGGTGCATTTATAGAAAATGTGGTAGAAGCACATTCCTCAGATGAATTTAAGCATGTGTAATAAATTAAAGAAGAATGAAGTCTAAAGCAAGATCGGCCTAGGAAAATAGCAATCCAACTATTTCTAAAAGGAAATGTGCTCGCCTGAATCATTTCATTGGCCTGAGGTCCGCAATCCAAGAAAGGTTGGTGAAGGAAATCTGATAAGACTTTGCACATCAATTGGATTTACCTCGAAGAAAGTGGGATATTTTATGCAATAGCTCTGATCACCAATCCTGTTGGCCCTACATTCTGATGTTATAAGAAGGTGATGCTGGTAGAAGCTCCAGGATGATGTAGTGTCTACTAAGTATTGTTCATGCTCTTTAGAAGAAGGTTGGTTGATAATATGATAGGCTCTGAGCGTTCTGAACCTTATAGTCCTGGTGAGTAAAAACAGAGCTGAGCAAAATGACCAAGGTAAAGCCAAAGAAGTTGGAGGATGCATTCGAGGGAATCACGGATACATGCATCACTTTGAAGGCCAAAGCAAAGCTATCTCGAATGGGAGTGGAGAAAAAGGCAAAGTCAATAAACTCCAGTATCACTAGGGTAGCTCCATGGAACACGCAATTGGCGATGTTCCTACCAATTGTTGTGCATTCTTATCCCGAGCTAGTGGACATTGTAGCAAAATTCTATGATGCTAGTATGGGGACAATCAGAGGACAAGATGGATAACCTCTATTTTAGATAACTACTCAGAATGTAAGAAAAGCGTTCGTGACCCCAAAGCCCTCTCTCGAAGATGTATCCATTAAACACCTCAGAGTCATTAAGGAGAAGTCCCAAAGAGAAAATCTTGTAGAGGAGGGTCCAAGAACTTGGATGAAAGAAATCTTAAGCTTGAGAAGCTTACCAGAGGACTATTTAGAAAGCACCTAGCAATTAGCACAATTCAAGGAAGATATTCAGCCAGTCTTGAGCATGATAGCCATAGTGCAAGGCACTGAGATGGACAAAATAGTACTTTCATAGCAGATAGCTTTGGTGCACACTGTATTGAGGGCTCACAGGTCAATAAAGCTAGATTGGGCTAAATTTTTGGCTAAGAACATGAGGAAGCAATTGGAAGAATATCAATCCAAGAAAAGTATGAAATTTCATTTCCCTTCTTACTTGGCCTGGTTATTTCTTTTCTTTATGCCCAGAACAACACATTCTGTGCAAATTACAGAGGTTGATCCTCGCCTAGTCGTTGACTGGACGCATTCCCTTAGGAGAAGCCAGTCCTACATAGAGTTTAACAAGAGTTTCCTTGGTCCAGATTTGGCCTATGTTTATGGTAGTTGTCCTCATCTATCTGAGAGGGTTGTGCGGTTTTTAAGGATAAATTTCTTGAAGTAGGAGATTGGTATTTTCTAGCAGAAGGAACATGCATAAGATTGTATGGCTTCTCCA